>CM072768.1:77914367-87914367 GCA_036936925.1 Cenchrus fungigraminus
ATCATGAGAGCATGAAAAGAATTCTTATAAGGGTCATAGAATTTGATAAAGCTCAATGCAAATAACAAGCAGCAAATGAGTAAAAGGTTCACAAGTAAAACTTCATATGTCTTTGGTAGGACTGTGGCATATCAAAGAGGAGCATTGCAAGAGCTTTGTTTTTTTAGGAAACCCCAAGATCTTAAAACCATCAGAGCAAAGCTCATATCATCAAGCCATATCTCACTTGTCAATCACTTAGATAAACATGTTATCCTTATGACAAATTTTGTTCACAAGCATCGGGTTATATACGGGGAATAAAAGTTATGTAAGTCAACCAAAGGTATGGAGTAAGCACAACCATAGATTTAATGAGCTGGTAGATGGAAGATTTATAAATGGAGAGTGTTCCAAACTCAGAAAACATGGTCGAGTGAGGTAAAGAAACAAACCGGTGCTAGTTGTGCGGACCAGACGGGGTTTCGGTGATGTGCAGGTGTACGCACACCGTTTAGGTTCTAAGGTCGATCGATCTCTAGCGCTGTGTGAACTGAGTGTGGGCATAAAAATCGTCGTGTTCGCATTTGGAGAGTGCTGCTCTCCCCCACACTATCTTGTACCTAGGTGCTGTTCTTCAAGATAAAACAAGACAAAACAAATGACTAACACTAATGGGCTCAACCGAGTTACCTGACCAGCAGAACCAGATTATTTTATTTAAAGGTTTCTAATAAATAGGTGCTTACACACATGGGGAAAGAAAAATTGTTCGGAAAGGAAATAAATGCAAACAAATTAAGCGCCTATGGGGAAATAAATCATAGGGCACGACCCTCTACTCAGCAAAGAGGGGTCCTAGTCCCTCAGCCTCAACTAAACGTTGCAGCTTGGCATTCAACTCCTTACTAGTCTTGAGGAAGAGGTCCTTGAGCTGCCGATACTCTGCTCGCTGCTGTTTCACAACCTTCATCAGAATGTCATACTCCAGGTACAGGTCGGCCAACTCATCTGCTAGTTTTTCTGTAGTGCGGGCATGAGTCTTCCTGGCTGGCAATGAGGCGAGGATATCGCCAAGCTCCACCTCCCAGTGTGGTGGATATGGTTTGGGCACCCCACAGCTGTCCTTCGGAGTCCTCACTCCGAAGATCCAGAACCTGGTCTGGGGCTGCGGGAACTCGTCCCACACATCCTGCTCATACCTATGGCAGAAAGGCTCCCCATCCTTGTTGAAGAAGGACCCAGCATAGTGCTTGCTGGGCTTCAGAGGAGGGCCCGGATAATCATCATAGAGCACTTTCTTGCTTGATCCAGGAGCTGGCTTTCTTCCGAGGGCATGACCATCGAAAGTTTTGGGTGAGGATGATCCTCGCCTGGCTGGGGGCTCTGCTGAGTCCCCGTCGGCGCCTCTCATCTTCCTTCCCCGTTCTGGGGTTACCTGGTCATCTTGAGTCCCCTCCCATGGGTGGAACTCCGCATCTCTAAAGCAATCAAAGGGGATGGAGTGAGGAGACTTCGGTTCACGTGGAGGTGCGACACCCTTGCTGGCCATGGTAGGTGCTAGCGTTACGAGGGGAGGATTGAGCAGGGAGATGGAGTTTCTGTGCGGCTCAAGAATTCACCAGGTGGCGAGGAAAGGGTTTCTGGAGGACGAAGGAGTGCGCACGCGAAAGGGGAGAGGCGGCAGTGACCCTTCTGGGTCGCCCGACCTAGTGGGTCGGCCGAACCCAATTGGGCTCTGCTGGGCCTCGGCTTTGGCCTAAGGGCTCTAGTGGGGCTTAGGGTTGCTGGCCCAGGTGCCCCACCAAATCTAAGGTCAGAGAGCTCGGGAAAGGAAGAGTGGGTTTTTTGGGCATATAATTTCCTTTACCCTACTCGACTTTGCTCAAGCCTTCTATATCTCATTAGCTCAAAATGGGGGTTTTACCTGGACTCATACCTGGATGTTGTGGCCCTTCCAAGCTTACGTTGTCCGTTTTCCTCATCCATCTTAGGGTATCGTATAGTGCTCTCCTGCTCAACCTTATATGTCTGCTTGTAGATTCTCTCTGTAACAGTGTGTATGATAAGTTTGTTTCCTGCAAGGTTAGTGCACGTGTACGATGCAAGCTATATACATGATGCGATATTGATGACTCTCGCAACAGTCCTAGGGGTACTATGATGGGCAGCCCTAGGAAGATTGTGTAGCTTAGCAAAGCCACAACACTTAGGATGAGAGCTCTCAGAGATGCTGAGGTTAAGCACGGTGAAGGTGCTCTAAAAGAGTCAGCTCTCATCTCTGAGAAGAAACATAACTCAAGAGTGCTCGGACCCGAGATTATAAGGGTGAAATGCGATGGACCAGACAAGCAATTTGAGCAACGGGTCGAGAGTAACAAACCTGTTGGTTCATTCCCTCCTTAGATTGACTAAGATTCTGTCCTCACAAGCGTGAGAATGGCACATAAGTCAACCTAAGCTTCCAAGGGGAGCAAAGAAAATAGGCGTGAATACGTGCTCCCATCGGGCATCGATCAAGTCAAGGAATGAAGAATGGAATTTTAGTCCACTTGACTGATTGGCATCGATCATAATCGAGCTCAAGATAATAGTGTGAATTGCTCAATTTGATCGGCATAAAGTTGTGCTTCCTTAGGCCAAGAATATGGAAATTTATGGATCAAGGGCCAGTGTCTTGACTAACCCTTGGTGTGGCGGCACCTCAAATTGAGTCTTGACACGAAGCACAAGATATGCTATCATAACCTCCCCCGAAAAGTCGTAGTTAGGGCCGAAATAATCATTCTTGCCAGGAACGATTTTTCTTCCCAAACCACTCCATTCCATCTCCCTCCGAGACTAGTCTCGGGGGGTGATTTTAAGAGAAGAAATGATAGGGGAACCTAAAGGCAGAACTCACACTAGGTGCTCTTTCCCATAGATTCCTGCTGGTCAGGAATGATATCTTCGACCAGAGCGAAGCGAGAATAGGAGTGTAAACTCAGGCTCTCTCGAAGATAGATCTAGGCAACTTAACATCGGTTCTTTTGGCTGCCTTGCTACCTGAGACAGGTGGGGAACTGAAATCTCGGATATCTCCCAGAATTTCGTTTTCTCGTTCTGGCTCAAGGAACACAAAGGTGCCTCCTGAGAGGGCATCAAGTCTCATGGCACTGTCTTCGAGTGAACCAACCCAAAAATGCTGCAAAAGCACTGGATCAGGTAGACCAAGGACTGGGCACGTTTCGACCAAAGAGGCAAAACGGTGCCATGCCATTCCTAGTGATTCCTCCTCTTCTTGTTTAAAACTGAGGAGTACCGTTCTTAGGGCAATGATATGCCGCAGTGGGAAGAATCTGATGCAAAAAGCTGCCATCAAATCTTCCCAGCTTGAATGATCAGAACCAAAATAGCGGTACCAGATTCTCGCCTTCCCAGAGAGGGAGAACGAGAACAGGTTCCTCTTAAGAACATCTTGTGTCATCCGGGCTCTACCCTGGGTAGAACACAATTGCTCAAAGACTCTCACATGGTCGTAGGGGTTCTCATGACTCGTCCCCGAGAAGGAATTTTCCTGAACTAGCCTCATGACAAATGGGTGAATTAGGCAAGATGAGAATGGCATGGGTCCTAAAGAGGACGGTTCTTCGGATTCACTCATGTCGGGCAGAAGGTGTGTACGAGGATAACCTTCCATGGATAACGGGGGTAGAGGTAGAACAAAAAGAAAAAACAAAAGATACGAGGATAGTCGGGTTCGTAGATTCACGACAACCGTTCCCCTGCAACGACGCCAAAAATGCTTGTTGGTATTTCTTAACGTCACCACTACGGCACCGGGATAGCGTGAGCGTAAGAATCACCTGGGTATACCTATGGGTACAAACGAATCCGCAAGCGCACGGATATACTGTTGTAGCACTTCACCTAAGGAGTATTCCAAAGGGTATCGAATCCTAGGAACAGAAAGGGAGCTCTACGAGCGATTATCCAAGGACACAGGATCCTTGCTGAGGTAGATTGGAAGGTGAGGAGTCTCCTATGGGTATTGATTCTAGAAGGGCGCAAGCTCGGGATGGGAATACTCGCTTTGGGCACCAGTTCCCTCCAGGATATAATAGGTCGGTTCTGGCCGAAAACTCTACGCTGTATCCGAACGTGGGGGAGTACAAAGGGTCCAACGGCTGTCACTACCGTGGCCTACCCCTAACTAACCGTGGGATATGGGGCAAACGAAGGATAAACCGCAGTTCAGGCACCACGCCTGCACCGCCGATTACTACTATAGCACGACTACGTCTGACGTCTCGTAACAACACTATAGCACTCTGTATAAATATGAAGCGACGAACCCGCGAGCAGAACTAGGCCATGATCATCAGGGAATCAAATAGGAGACAGGAAATATGAATGATACTTTGATCTAAATCAGATATGCATGAGCATCTACTATATTCTAATTGACGAGCAGTCATACAAACGGATAAATGACTTATGTAACTTCTCCACAGGATCGAAAGGAGTGGTTCAACTAGAACGCAAGCCTAAGATCAAGAACGGATGAAGAACACAAGAACATATCACCTATGCATGAATGCTACTTTAGTCTAATTGGAATATACTGAAATACTCACTTTAGTCTAAATGAAGAACGACATCATCCACGAGGTACAAGGGGATGATGGCTGATGAACGGGTCATCACCATCTCACCTCTACTCACTCGCACACACTCCCTCTCTACCTAGCACCACCTGGGCTAGATCCTCCACACACACACACCCATGGTGAGGTGAGGTTTCACCTCAACCAAGAGAGGAGAAGAGGGGAGAAGGAGACAAAGGTGAGAAGTTGCCTTCAAGTGTGTTGTCCTATTCTTACCCAACTCCCTCCTATTTATAGTGTTGGGACAACTTCGGGAGATCGACGTGAGCACCGCAGGAATGGACCAGGAGACAACCAGGGAGCACCACGTGGCGGCCGATCACTGGTGGCCACAAGGTCGGTTTGGCCAACCTGTGGGGTCGGTCGACCCCTTGTCGGCCCTAGTGGTGGTGTGTTTTCTCCAGGCAGCTGTCAGGTGGGTCCTCAAGGCGGTTCTAGGTGGCCACATGGATTGGAGGCGGTTTGGACGCGTATGTGGGCTATAGGATCCATGTGACACTTATGTGGTGGCTTCTGATTCGTCGGGTTTCCTTCCCATGGATTGATGACGTCATGGATCTAGTGGACGCCTACTTGGCAGCCTCTTATTGGTTGAGCCTAAATTACTTGGATCATGGAGGTGTGCTTACTTCTCTTTTCTTGTGCTAAATATCTGCATTCATCTTTGCATTGCCACTAGTGGAATTCATCAGTATAAGCTCCTATTCTACTATGGATGCATAGTTCTTGTGGTAAAATGAAGGAATTGACGGCTTTAAAATAGGTACTTAACAGCCGTCAACAGATGTTGGGAGGTCCGTCGACTCGAAGCAGGCGACGAGAAGACGCCGGGAGGTCCACCGACCTGAAGCAGGCGACGAAGGAGACGCCAGGAGGTTCGCCGACCTGAAGCACGTGATGATGGAGACACCAAAAGGTCCACCGACCTGAAGCAGGCAACGACGGAGATGCCGGGATGTCCATTGACCTAAAGCAGGCAACAACGGAGATGCTAGAAGGTACGCCGACCTGAAGCAGGCGATGACGGAGACAACAGAATGTCTGCCGACCTGAAGCAGGTGACGACGAAGACGACGGGAGGTCTGCCGACCTGAAGCAGGCTACAACGGACACACCAGAAGGTCCGCCGACCTAAAGCAGGTGACGACAGAGACGTCGGGAGGTCCGCCGACATAAAGCAGGCGACGATGGGGATGCTGCGAGGTCCACCGACCTGAAGAAGACGACAACAGAGATGCTAGGGGGTCCGCCGACCTGAAGCAGGTGACGATAGAGATGCTGGGAGGTCCGCCGACTTGAAGCAGACGGCGAGGAGACGCCGGGAGGTCCACCGACCTAAAGCAGGCAACAAAGGAGATGCCGGAAGGTCCACCGACCTGAAGCATGCGACGACAGAGACACCAGAAGGTCCGCCGACCTGAAGCAGATGATGACGGAGACGCCGGGAGGTCCGCTGACCTCAAGTAGGCAACAAGGAGACACTGGGAGGTCCACCGACCTGAAGCAGGCGACAAAGCAGACACCGGCAGGTTCGCTGACCTAAAACAAGCAATGATGGAGACTCCAGAAGGTACATTGACCTGAAGCAGGTGATGAAGGAGACAACAGAAGGTCCACCAACCTGAAGCATGCGATGTCGGAGACGTCGGGAGGTCCACCGACCTGAAGCTGGCGACAACGGAGACGTCAGGAGGTCTGTCGACCTGAAGGAGGCGACGACAGAGACGTCAGGAGGTCCGCCGACCTAAAGTAGGTGACGACGGAGACGTCGCGAGGTCCGACGACCTGAAGCAGGCAACGACAGAGACACCGGAAGGTCCGCCGACCTAAAGCAGGCGACGACATTGTGGCAGGAGGTCTACCGAGCTGAAGTAGGCGATGATAGAGACGCTAGGAGGTCCGCTGACTTGAAGCAGGGGACGATAATAAGGCCGGGAGGTCTGCCGACATGAAGCAGGCAACGACGGAGATGTTGGGAGGTGCGCCGACCTGAAGTAGGTGACGTCAGAGATGCTGTGAGCTCCGCCAACCTGAAGCAGGCAGCGACAGAGATGCTGGATGGTCCGGCCACCTGAAGCAGGCGACGTCAGAGACGTCGAGAGGTTCGCCGACAAGAAGCAGGAGGTCCGCCGACCTAAAGTAGGCGACCACAGAGCGCCAGGGAGGTCCGCCGACCTGAAGTAGGGGATGACAGAGACGCCGGGAGGTCTGCGAACCTGAAGTAGGCGACGCCGGAGACGTCGGGAGGTCCGCTGACCAGAAGCTAGCAACGATGAGACGCCCGGAGGTCCGCCGAGCTGAAGCAGCTGACGACAGAGATGCCGAGAGGTTTGCCGACCTGAAGCACACGACAACAAGATGCCAAAAGGTCCGCCGACCTGAAGTAGGCGTCGACAGAGACGTCGAGAGGTCCGCTGACCTAAAGTAGGGGACATCGTGAGGTCCGCTAACCTGACGCAGGCAACGAATCAGACGCCGTGAGGTCCACCGACCTGACGCAGGCGACGATGGAGACGGAGGGAGGTCCACCGACATGAAGCAGGCAACGACGGAGACGACGGGAGGTCCGCCGACCTAAAGCAGGCCACAACGGAGACGCTGGGAGGTCCGCCGACCTGAAGCAGGTGATGACGGAGACATCTTGAGGTCCTCTGACCTAAAGCAGGCGACGACAGAGACACCGCGAGGTCCGCCGACCTGAAGCAGGAAACGACAGAGACACCAGAAGGTCCCCCGACATAATGCAGGCAACGACAGAGTGGCAGGAGGTCTGCCGAGTTGAAGCAGGCGACAACAGAGACGCCAGGAGGTCCGCCAACATGAAGCAGGGGACGACGGAGAGGCCAGGAGGTCTGCCGACATGAAGCAGGCGACGACGGAGATGTCGAGAGGTGCGCCGACCAGAAGTAGGTGACGGCAGAGATGCTGTGAGGTCCGCCGACCTGAAGTAGGTGGCGACGGAGACGCCGGGAGGTCCGCCGACCTGAAGCAGGCGACATCGGAGATGCCGAGAGGTCCGCCGACCTGAAGTAGGCAATGACGAAGACGCTGGGAGGTCCGCCGACCTAAAGCAGGCGACCACAGTGCGCCAGGGAGGTCCGCCGACCTGTAGTAGGGGACGACAGAGACGCCGGGAGGTCTGCAAACCTGAAGTAGGTGACGTCGGAGATGTCAGGAGGTTCGCTGACCAGAAGCAAGCGACGAGGAGGTGCCGGGAGTTCCGCCGACCTGAAGCAGGCTATATTGGAGACGCCGAGAGGTCCGCCGACCTGAAGCACGCGCGACGAGACGGCAAAAGGTCCGCCGACCTGAAGTAGGCGACGACGGAGATGCCGAGAGGTCCACTGACCTAAAGTAGGAGATGAGGAGATGCTGCGAGGTCCACCGACCAGAAGCAGGCGACGACGGAGACACCAAAATGTCTGCCGAACTAAAGCAGGCGACGACGGAGACACCAGGTGGTCTGCTGACCTAACGCAGGAGACAACGGAGACGCCGGGAGGTCCGTTGATGTGAAGCAGGCGCCGACGGAGACACCACTCCTTCAGTTTGCGAGCTAATCGCCATAACAACGACAACATGGAACAGGCAGAAGCTAGAATCTTTTTTCACACCGTCAGATGTGGAAAATATCATTAATATCCCTTTATGTACAAGAAGACAAGACGACTTCTGGGCTTGACACCATGAGAACAAGGGAATTTTTCTATGACATCGGCATACAGAATATTGGTGCTCAACAAGGAGAGAGGAACCGCTTATATTGAGAACATTGCAGACCGGTCAGATACAAGAGCAGATGTGAAGGAATGGTTGGGAATTTGCAAGCTAGATGTTCCTTCAAAAAGATGTGTTTTTTTGTGGAGGTTAGCCTGGCATTCTTTACCATCCGGGGAAATCCTCCATCAAAGAAATATGGCTGCACAAAGGGCTTGTGGTATTTGCGGTGCCGCAGACTCCTGAAAGCACTCGTTGATTTAGTGTAACTTGGCACGGTGCATCTGGGCCTTGGAGCGAGAGGAGGTGACTGAACATTTGTGTTGTATCCAGGAGACATACGCACGAGCATGGTGGGCGGAAGCAACAAAGAAGATGACGAGAGATCACCTAATCAGAGTTGCAGTCACCATGTGGCCAATTTGGTATGTGCAGAGAAAGGCGATATACGAAAATTCCTTCCAAAGCCCACTATCCACGCACTGTTTCATTGACAGGTATATACACTACAAGAAAATCGTTGACTAGTGACGCAACCACATTTTAGCGTCATTGATTTATGACGTTCCTGGCTGATCTCGTCATAATATTTCACTTCCGAGCAAATTTAGTGACAAAAAATTTTTCGTCATTACGGTTGGTACTGTAGCTGGGCGTTCCCTGTTCCATGCTGTTTTGTGACGCCATAAGCTCTGAAAAAACGTCATAAACCAACATCAGTCCCACATGTAAGCATTATTTTAAAAACAGAGTGTTCAAAGTCGTCATAAAATTCAGTAGGATCCCATATGTAAGCATTTTTTCAAAAATAGAGTGTTCCAAGTCGTCATAAAATTTTACAGGGTCCCACATGTAAGCATTTTAGCCATGTCAGCGGCGTCATAAACCAAGTTTGGTCCCACATGTAAGCATTATTTTAAAATAGAGTGTTCCAAGTCGTCATAAAATTCAGTTGGGTCCCACATGTAAGCATTTTTTCGAAAATAGAGTGTTCCAAGTCGTCATAAATAATTCTAGGGTCCCACATGTAAGCATAGGTCACGAAATGTTGCAAAAATAATTTGCCATGGCATGGGTTCGAACCAGGGACCTGAAGGAACAAGGGTGTGTTGTTTACCACTGCACCATTTGTTGGTTGTGATAGGTATATGGGAAACTCTAGTAATAGTTCATGCAAATTCTTTACTGTGACCAGGTCCCACATGTAAGTTTCAGTTGAGTCTATAATTACGTATCGAATGGCTGGCGAGACACTTCACTCAGACTTCGCAAAGACCTTTGACTTCCGCTACGCAGATCTGCAGTAGTTCGTGGTAGGAATGGCGGATCCTAGCAGTGAGGGGAAGATGGTTGCGCCGCCACATCCCAGCAACAAGAGGATGAGATAGCAAGACAAGGTTGGTCCTCTGGTTTGAGCCGCTATATTTTCCCCTATCTTACTAGGGTTGGGGATATCTAGATTTGGAGATCTGGAGGATTGATGAGCATATTTGGTAGATTTAGATTGCATTATCGTACCTTTAGATTTGCACTTCGATTGGTGTTAGAAGTTGATAGGCTATAGACAATTCATGTTAGATTCAGTTAGTTTTCAATTTGCATCGTCTTACAGTAGGTTTTGTATTTTAGTAGCTTCTAGATGTGCTTCAAGCCACTCGTTTTATGGATTTTCGTGGAGGTGCACAATTGATAGAATTGATAGGTCCATCGTTTTATGAATTGTTAGATTGAAAATACTATTTCGGAGCTGCAGACCTTTGAAGGGACATCTGGATTCTGCCACGATTGTTAGCGTTTGCACAATTCACAGGTGTTAGATTCAGTTAGTTTCCAATTTGCATCGTTCGATGGATCAATAGGTTCATTTAGGACAACCATGCCCTTGCTTTGTTTATGTAGGTAGCAAACAACCAGGTTTTGTGGCGTGTGGTGGTTGTTTTACTGTACTCATACAATTGGGTTCAAGGGATTCAGATTTTTTTATAGACTAAGATGAGTTTATTTTTCAGATCGAGATGAGTTTTCTCCAAGGATGAGTTTAATTCTACAAGAACATCTTAATGTTATTTTAGAAGATCTGGATGCCTCATCTCGGGGGAGAACTCTATTAGGATCTCCAAAGAGATCCAAAACATGATAGAACAACTAGCTGAAAGAGAGAAACAACTTCAGTACACACCTAAGAACAAGAAAACTGAGGGTAGAGATTATTCTTCTTACCATAGACATTGGAATAAAAGCGTCAATAAATGGGTAGGACATTGAGTTTGTTTGGTCCGTCTTTTCTTTTAAATGTTCAAGAAGTTCGTTGTCAGTTGGACTGAAATGGGTACCCTTGCCTATTAGTACCCGTTTCAGTCCAACTGACAACGAACTTCTTGAAAATTTTAAAGAAAAGACTGACCAAACAAACTCAATATCCTACCCATTCATTGACGCTTTTATTCCAATGTATATGGTAAGAAGAATGATCTCCACCCTCAGTTGTCTTGTCCTTAGGTGTGTACTGAAGCTCTTTCTCTTTTTCTGCTAATTGGTCTATGATGTTTTCAATCTCTTTCGAGATCCTATAGAGTCCTCGCCCTGAGATGAGACATCCAGATCTTCTGAAAGAACTTTAAGAAATGCAAGAGAGTCCCGCAAGGCCACAAAATTCACGGTAGGAGGTGAAGAAGGTGAAGGAACAGCTGCCAGGAGGCCAAACATGAGATGGAGTTATGATTATGAATGAGTAGTGATGATTATTGTGAAACTTGTATCATGATTGTGTTTTGGTGTTCGCTACCGGATCATCATATGATGTTTGCTACTTGTTGGTGGACTGGTGGTGTGAACTTTGTGGTGATGAGTTGCTATGAGATGTCATCTTATTATGCCGATTTGGTTTAATCTATTCCAAATTGATTCGAGCATACTCACCATTCGGAATTCATACGCATTGCAATGGAGGTCATTGAGAATTGCAGCTAACGATTGGCACCGAGCGTTAACCGATGAACTTGTGTGCACACCCCCTCTGAACGGACGTGTCGATCATTGTGAATCGCAATGCCTGGACTTATTTACTCTCGGTCGCCGACATGTACCAAGTCGAAAGGTTGAAGCTACACTGTGCGTCAAAGATGTGGGACATGGCAAGCGAGGAATCTGTGACTTCATTTCTACGATGGGCAATTCAGGCTAACTGCACACAATTGCAGGACAAGTGCATGTCTCTCTTAGAGAGAATCTTTCCTCACAGAATACTCATATATGATTGGGCGGTTGTATGCACTGATCATCCCGAATTTATGCACAATCTCCGTAGAAGATCCATACTCATTCGTTTTGAGCATACTCACCATTCAGAATTCATACGCGTTGCAATGGAGGTATGGTGGTAATTGATAGAGAAGGAGGAAGTTTTGATTGAGGAAACTCTGGCCTGTTGATGTTTCGCAAGGAGGACCTTCCTAGTGGTAAAAAGGGAGGAAAAGCTAAGATGCTGTTTGTTTGGATTGATCCAGAATCGGATCGTCCGTCCTTTTGATGGTTTGCAGGAAGGACCTTCCTGAAAAATAATTGTGTAACTGCTTGTTTCCAAGTGCCGACTATTCCACGTGTCCGGCCGCCGCGCGCCCGAAAACTGGACATGTCTGCCCCAACAATAGCACAGAGCGGTTCTGGTAAGTTGGCGGGAGAAAAGCGCGTGTGACAGCCAAAAAAAAGTTTTCCCGCAGACAAGTGTATATATCTTATTTCTCTCGACGACGTGGCGTACACTACTGCAACTGTGCAAGAGACTCGCTGGCACCACGCTCCTTTTCCTTGTGGTAAAGACTAGAGCTAGCGTCGGTGCTTAGATCTGCTGTTGCCCGTGGCGGGAATGGCGAATCGTAGCGACCCTAGCGGCGAACGGAGAAGCAGGACTCGCTCCGGTCAGGTCAGTCCTCTGTATAGCCATGCTACTTTGATCTGTCATACTAGTTAAGGGGAATTCTGGATTTGGGGATCTGGGTTAACAGACTATATTCATGTATTTTAAAGGTGTTTGGAGTAGACTCTGAAAGCTCCAGATCGCCGATGCCTGGTCCTCGTGAAGTCATCGTTATAGATCCTAATGAAAACGAGTGCAAGGACGGGTTGCCTGTCCATCTGAGGTATGACTGGACAGGCGCCAACCCTGGGTGTCGATATGTATGCTGCTGTGAGGTAAACGATAACTTGTATCACTTCTAATAAATGTTGCTTCTGCGTTTGATGTTAGTGTGGTCAATCACTAATTATATGAACGAAATCGGTGACTGCAGACTAGTGGCATGAAGTGCGCGTCGTTTAGGTGGATAGATCCTGAATGGGATATTAGGACTCTAAAAGTTCTAGAGAAACTGATGGAAATGAAGGGAAAAGCAGAAGAGGAAGCAAGGTCATGGAAAGAAGCATGTACAGCTACTAAGGAGGAGGCCAATGTCAAAGCAGTTGAGCTACAGATGATAACGCGATACTACGGGGAGGTAACCCATAACCTGTTTGAGACGAGAAAGAAAATGAGAAGTGATGCTCAGTTGTCTCCTACAGAAAAGCGTGAAGCCAACAGGTACCTAAAAGCTGAAAGGGAGGCAAGGATGTGGAAGGAAGAATGTGCAAAGGCTAAGAGGGAGATTCAAGAGACTGGCGTTGAGCTACAGATAGTCAAGCAGCTCCTGGATTCTGCAACACTTGTGGTGAAGAAGGTGAGGAATTGCTGAGACAGGCCTCATATAAGAGGTCGCTCAGCAGGGACAACAATGAGGAATAATGTGATTCGTAGTGTTATTGCTAGGTAGACGGTTTAGAGGTGCTAATCATGCTTGTATTTGGGTATTTGCTACTTGTTGGTGGTGTGAACTTTGTGGTGATGAGTAGGTGTGCGATGCCATCTTATGATGTTTGATACTTGTTCGCTCTGTTGATGTTTTGCGGGAAGGACCTTCCTGATTATGGAATGCGTAACTGCTTGTTCCCTACAGTGATTGTGGTAGAAACTCATACATATGTGCGGAATAATTGACGAAGGATGATAATATAGATATTTGTACATTGAATTGCGTTACAGGTGGTACACAATCGAAGTTCCTCATTACGGATAGCTAGGCAACAACCATGTTCCTCGCGACCAAATCCAGTCCCCACGAACCTGCTTAATGCGGATCGCCGGAGTAGTGTTGACGCCTGGATCAATACCTATTCCCTGCTGGTAGATCCAGTACTCATTCTTTTCATCATGATGATAAATTCGTAGGAAGTACATGTGATTTGCCTTCAAGTCAGCCAAACTAGAAATGGCATGCTCTTCTGTAACAATGCACTTGCCAGGACCAAACAAGATGATCTTATTCCGGAACTCAGGAGCTCTCTCCCAGGGAATAGGCTGCCAAATGTCCCGGACGAATGAACAATCGGTCTTCACCTTCGAGTAGATAAGAGTTGCCCATGCCAATGACCCGTGACAACCGAAGTCCAACAGGATAGGGAGGTGCTGAAAGATCTTGCCCCAAGTAGATCCAGTACTCATTCTTTTCATCGTGATGATAAGTTCGTAGGAAGTACATGTGATTTGCCCTCAGGTCAGCCAAACCAGAAATGGCATGCTGTTCTGTAACAATGCACTTGCCAGGACCAAACAAGATGATCTTATTCCGGAACTCAGGAGCTCTCTCCCAGGGAATAGGCTGCCAAATGTCCGCGACGAATGAACAATCGGTCTTCACCTTCGAGTAAATAAGAGTTGCCCATGCCAATGACCCGTGACAACCGAAGTCCAATAGGATGGGGAGGTGATGAAAGATCTTGCCCCAAGTAGATCCCCATGTGTTCAGAAGAACTGCACCAGAAATCTTCCGAAGGTAGTGTAGTCCAGTCGGAGTGGCTACCCAAATGCCAGATCGAAACGGGCAATGACCCAAGCGCTGCAAAAGATTTCTCTGGCCAAAAGAAAGTAATCACGACAAATGACTCTGCACCAGCTGTTGTTTCAAGGCACAAGATACAAGCTTGGAGAGTAGCCATTTGGCTCCATTTTGGAAGTTGAGGAAGGTGAATGTGCTTCCGAGGAGACAAAGGATTCAGCATGAGCGTGTTGCACCAATCTCTGCAATCTGAGACGACTAGGCTTCCAGATCCGCCGCAACCAATCAATCTAGTCCTTTTCCCAGCCAATGCAGGAAAGGAGACCTCAACAAGCCACATATCAGCGACAGATGCGAATGTCACTACTCCAGATTCACCGATAAATTCAGATTTCCGAATCCAAGGGTCAAACGGGCATGCCTCACCTGAACGAGTGCAGTTCCAACCCTTGCAGACAGCTTTGAACATGATGAAATCTCTTGCATCACTGATCTTATTCGCGACGCTCACAACAATGTCAGGAATAAGATTTGCCTAGGGACGAGGCATCATTGACAGGATATCCAAAGAACAAGGTTGTGGGAGAACAATGGAGGAGTTACAGCTCCAACAAAGACAAATGAGTGGAGAAGGTAGTCCAGAAGGTCCGGTATACTGATGTATTGCTAAAAGGACCTTCTGGACTACAATTATTTCTTCTGATCTGTTAACATTCCGCTGAACGGTCTTTCCCCCTTCCTTAGAACGTCCTCCCTCCATCCACAAAAGAATACAATTCTCACTTCCCGATAAGTAGATATAAGTGTAAATTTGGTCAAAATTGAATTACTTTGAACTGAATGGATCCCACAACTACTTTAATCTTTTCGGGAGTAGTTTTTTCAATAATGGCTGAATGGGTTCCTCTGGCCATAAATATCCCCCTTCCTCCCAGCGCCCTCTTCTGCTCCCCACTCTTGCAACCAACAAAAAACCCCATTCTCGCACAGCACCCTCTTCCTCTCCCAACTCTTGCAACCAACAAAAAAACCCCATCCTCGCACAGCGCTCTCTTCCTCTCCCCATGGAGCCATTGTCTCCTAGTGGTGCAGCGCAAGCCACATCCTCATCCTCTTCAGATGAAAGGGAGGATCTCCAGTGGTCTGATGAAGAGGAGGCAGAGAGGAGGCCCATTCGGGTGGTGGTTGACACATCCTCTGATGATTCGGAGTTTGTGGAACAAAATGAAATCCAAGATCATGTGCCTCTGAAACATCGCACCCCTCGCAAGTCAGCAAGAGGTGGCAGGGGTCAGGGGCGCGGAAGCACCGCCACTCACCGGGGAACAGTCGTCTCCAAGCGCTGTCATCCTCTCTCATCCTCATCGGTCGGCGGCAGTCGAGCTCTGCCATCCTCACCGAGCAGAGGCCTTCATCGACCAGCTGTCATCATCCTCCATGGAGCGGCGCCAAGGCCGTGCTCGACCGGCCACCATGGAGCGGCGACATCATCCTCTGGCAGCGGCATTGGAGGGACGGCCTCATCCGCGGGCGGCGCCCTGGGAGGTCCACCACCATCTTCCACGGGTGGCGGCAACAGAGTGACATCCTCGTCCATGAGCAGCTGCAACAAGGCGCCGGGTGCACCATCGACAAAGAAGTGGCGCCTTGATTAGTGGATTAGTGGTAACTGCTACTAGTAGAAGTAGGAGTAGAAGAAGAAGAACGAAGATTCGCCTTCTGTTCATCTGGTCTGATTGAATACTACTACTATTGTTTTTTCCTTGTAAGATGTTGGTTTTCTCATTGCGTAGCAGTGACAGTTTAATCTGGTCCGACTGAAAACTACAAACCGGACTTTCGTATGTGTTCTTCCGGTATTTAAGAAATCAATGGAACGGAGTTTCCGTATACAACGAATTTATACCGAGGGAGTACACACACAATACCATTTTTATTAGAAACAACACAATCCAAATACAAACGACACAAATGCATGCATACGCATTGATTACACTTGAGGATGGATCGATCCACCATAGTTCGAACTACAGCGACATACTCTGAACGACATACTACTAGCATCTACCATCACGGCTCATACTACTACCATCACCACATACTAATAGCATCTACCATCACGGCTCATATACAACTACCATCACCACATACTACTAGCATCTACCATCACTGCTCATACTACTACCATCACCACATACTACTAACATCTACCATCACAGCTCATACTACTACCATCACGGGCTCATGGAAATCCAGCCGCTACACGGAGTGCAGCAAAACGAGTCTCCTGGATCAGATACTCCTCCAAAGCGTGATGCCTCGCCCTTGTATCCCAAATACAGGCAGGCGAAACGGTGATGTTATGCGCGTGTAACAGCAGGTCACGAATGGTCCATTGCCTGTGACCCATGTGGCAAAAAGGGCACACCCACATTCCTTCGTGATAAACATGGGCGGGCCCGCCCTGCTGAAGCCAAAGCAACACAAACCATTTCAGGTCATGCGATTCATCTTGTTCAATGAACACTGGCCGCGGGGGTGGCATTTCAATGGGCAACAGCAGAGGTTCAGCTGATCCTGAGCTGCCATTGCCAGCGGCTGAACTGGAGGTGGCATCACCCCCGGGTGTTCCTGAGGTGCCGATGCCAGCGGAAGTGGAGGTGCCATTGGGGTCGGGTGCTGCTGAGGTGCCGATACCAGCAGAAGTGGAGGTGTCATTGGGGCCAGGTGCTACTACGGTGCCGATGGCAGTGGCTGAACCGGGTGGCGGTGAGGTTTTATTCCGGCCGACAGCTCCCCCTTCCCCGACTCCTCCAAGTTCCATGCTCCGTCCCTTCCTTGCCCGGCCATTCCCCACGTACTGCATACACAAATGAAGAACAAACCCTACATAAGCTAACAATGTGACCGTCTCGATACCATGTATAGTAAACAAGATTAGCCAACAAAATGATCTCACCCTTGTATCCCACTGAAGTAGAGAAATGCAAGAATGGGAACCGATGAGTGTTGGCCTTGCCTTTCAAGAACACTCTGCTGCACTCGCCTATTTATCGAGGACTACAGCGGTCACGTGAGCTCGGTGTAGCATTGCTAAATATACTAAGGAAAACGTGAGATGCTCAGAATATAGTCAGGCCTACGCGTGATAAAAATCTATCTAGGTCAGAATCTTCAGTGGCATGCATCGATTACATGTGTGGACGATGGGTATCACGGGATGAGCCCGACGTGTCTAGGTATGTGTTTACTTCCGGACTTTCCTCTTTGTAGAGCACAAGAAAGTCCTGCGGACAAATCACGCCGCATCAGCTGCATCTAATGGCTGTCTCACTGCATCAGCTCATGCCGCATCAACAATGAGACAACTCTCTACCGTTTATTTATGTAATGGTTTAGGTGTCAATTGCATCAGGAGAACAAGATTGGGTGCTGTAATCAGATGGACCGGATGGTCCTTGTGTTGCAACACGCAGGGTGCGGGATGACTTGACAAGTCCTCCTCGATCAGGTACGCTGCGTGAGTCGTGACTGTAAAGGTCTACGAATGGTCTGGATTCGCACTTGATGATTCCCGCTGGCCTTGGAGACTGAGAAACGTGATGAACTTGTTGACGCGACAAGACCGAAATAGAATAAGCTGGAATTGGAATAGCAATATATGGTTTTTGTGTGTGTGTGTAATATTAACATGCATATAAGCACAGAAGGGCATCTCGAATGGGCGTTTGGGAATGACACGCTCTAACAAGTTGATCCACGTGTCGATCATTGAGAATTGCAGTTAAGCACAAGCACTGGGCGTTAACCGACGAACTTGTGTGCACACGCAGCACACCCCCTATGAACGGACGTGTCGATCATTGTGAATCGCACTTAAGGACTAGAACCAGGAAGTTCATGACCCGAACGTGGCCACACCCGCTCTGAAGGGACGCGTCCATTCCGGGTGGTAACTGATGTCCACGAACAGACATTTCGGAACGACACATTCACTCCCGACCCATTATAATAAGAGACACTTTAGGCACGAGACGATCAATGTAGACCATTTGTGTTAATGGCTTTAGACGCTAAAATGATTCCTTCCATGCAAGTCGACTTCTCAGTCTCAAGCCAGGAAGCGAAAGCCAAAGGAACCGCGGGCAACTTCAAGGAATCTGGTACGTTCATGGTGGGAGGCCGTCAATGGAAACTACGTTGCTATTCTACAGGTATGAATGATCATCAGTGGATGGATGTTCCAGACGGCATTGCCGTCGTCCTCATTCCTCTGCACAAATCCCAAATGGTACGTGTCTCGTTGCTGCTATGAAGACACACACTCACACATGGCGATACAGTCGCATTATGTTATTGTTTGTCAAACCTGTGACTGCTTCCACGTAGGTGCGAGTATTGTTGCGTGCGATGGCTGGAGACCCAAACAATGAAGATGATACATTTCGAGTTCAAGCTACAAAAGAAGTTTGGTTCATGAATCGGGATCTACAAGCAAGAGGATTTGAATGTCTGGTGGAGCATCATGACATTGAGCGTGTGACATCCAGTGAAGATCGCATACACATATCATGTGTTGTTTCAGTACTAGAGGACGACTGCATTGAAGTTCCTCCTCCATCAATGCAAAGAAGCATATGCCAAAGCGTTGCAGCCCAAGCCCCTGTGGAAGTTGTGTTCCACGTAGGTGTGGAATGCCGGGTGATATGAGCGATACGTGCCGATGTGGCGAAAGTATCTTGTGTGATGGAGGCAATGCTCTACGGCCCAGGAGTGGAGTCTAGCTCTGAAACTGTTACAATTATTGACACACACCTTGATGGCTTCTCGGTCCTGATCAAATATGCTAGTGAAGGATCACTCCCGGAGGAGGCTGATTTATGGGACACTCCTGCCAATGCCTGGCCTTATTTACTCTCGGTCACCGACATGTACCAAGTCGAAAGGTTGAAGCTGCACTGTGCGCCAAAGATGTGGGACATGGCAAGTGAGGAAACTGTGACTTCATTTCTACGATGGGCAATTCAGGCTAACTGCACACAATTGCAGGACAATTGCATGTCTTTCTTAGAGCGAATCTTTCCTCACGGAATACTCACATATGATTGGGCGGTTGTATGCACTGATCATCCCGAATTTATGCACAATCTCCGTAGAAGATTACCTGAAGGGTTGTACCAGGGTCCCCTGTAGTTTTAATGTTTTATTTACGTGTTTGTAGTCATGTAATAAACAGTTGAAATGGTACGTTATTTTGTTGCAGTGAGTACATTTGTAATGTGAATATCGGATCATCCGTCTAACGTGAATATGAAGTAGAGTATAGTCCTGTGTGTTTGTCCATTCCATGATCCATGGTGGCACGGACAACCCAGTCAACAACTTGCCTCTCTGTGTAAGGTCACTGATGTTTGGGTTCGACACCCAAGCGGTCTTTCGTTTGGGTCACTGACGTTTGGGTCCATGATCCAAAGTCTTTCGTTTCCCGCTCTGGACCACAAAGGCGGGACTTGAAATTTTGAATTCCCCGCTCCTCCTTCTGGTCCTCCTCGTTTATATATATATATATAACAAAGAGGGAAACCAGATCTCCCAATTCCCTCCTGGTAATTTTCCAAAATCAGGGGGTCTTCTCCTCGACCACCGAAGAGACCTAGATCTGCAGCAGAAGCAGCAACGGAGGCCTAGCTACCGACGACGGCTTCCTCTGCTACGAGCGGCGGTCTTCCTCTTCTACGAGCGGTGACCTTCCTCGGCAACGTCCTTGAAGCTGCAAGATGGTTCAAACTCGTTGCTCCGTCGGCTCCCCCGAGGCTCACCCTGGCGGCCGCAGATCTGCAACAGTTGCGAACAACATCGTGCTGAAGGCGCAAGGTCGGGCTGCCAAATCAGCATTCGGCACCTTCTTTCCGTCCTATTCGTCAGGTCTGCGGTCTCCTCCCTGTATTGATCAATTGAATTAGATTGCTTCCCCATGCGTTTTGGCTTTCTATAATATTCTTTCATGTTTGGGTGATTGTAGATCTACTGTACCTATCGCAAGAGTTTGTTAGAAGTCATTTTATTTGAGGTTTGTAGAAATTTGTAGATGAAATTGTTGGACTGCTTCCCCATGCTCTTTGCCTTTGAACATTGTTGTTGCATGCTTGGGTGATTGTGTATCTATTGTACCGTATCGCAAGAATTTGTTCGAAGTCATTTTATTTGAGGTTTGTAGAAATTTGTAGATGAAATTATTGGACTGCTTCCCCATGCTCTTTGCCTTTGAATATTGTTGTTGCATGTTTGGGTGATTGTGGATCTTCTGTTCCCTATTGCAAGAGATTGTTCCAAGTCAACTTATTTGAGGTTTGTAGAAATTAAAGGATGAAATTATTATATTGCTTACCCATGTTCTTTGGCTTTCCACATTTTTGTTGCATGCTTGGGTGATGATGGATTGGGTGTGATCGTTCATGTACCGCATTGAACTTAATAAATGAAATTGCTTCTGATTGCTAATGATCTCAACCCTTATCTCTTGTTCTTGTACTTGTTTCAGCAGGCCAAAGGGTCAACATCTGTAGTCGCTCCTGTTCAGACCTGCTCCAAGGTAACAAACTCAACACCTTCTTTGTTTCCGATTGCGAATGATCTCAACCCTAACCTCTTGTTCATGTACTTGTTTCAGCGGGCAAAAGGGTCAACGTCTGAAGTCGCTCTTGTTCAGACCTGCTCCAAGGTAACAAACTTAGCACCTTTGTTTCCGATTGCGAATGATCTCAACCCTTACCTCTTGTTCTTGTACTTGTTTCAGCGGGCCAAAGGGTCAACATCTGAAGTCGCTCCTGTTCAAATCTGCTCCAAGGTAACAAACTTAACACCTTTGTTTCCTTAGTTCGAATCAATTACAAGGTCCTAATCTGACTTGGGATCCACTGTTGCTAGATGGAAGATACAAAGTCAATGATGGTTCTTCCCGAACAAATTAAAACAGAGGCAGCCGAGTACTCAAGAATGAGAACCAAATCCTTATGTAGTAGTGTTGATGAAGAGCGAGTTGACGCTCCCAATCAGGATGGGGTACAACTTCGACAACAGTTTGTTGCTCACCAGAAAGAGTTATGTAGTTTGAAGAAGAAGACCGAAGAATCAGAATCAACTCTGAAAATGCAGTCTGCTGAGATTAAGAGGTTGCAGAAGCTAACCGAAGACAGTGAGGACCTCCTTCGTCTACTGCTTAGCAGTAAAAGATGAAGAGGTTAAGATCATTAGATCAAATCTCCACTTTCTCTTGTGATTATGAACTGGATTAAGCTTTGTTAATCAATGTTCCTTGTGATACTGTTATCTTGTAATAGTTTGTGATATGTGATGAACAATATGGTCGTGCTTGATAATAAACCATAGTTTGCTTTATTGTATAAAGAAATATGTGCTGATTACTATTTTGCCAACTAGATCGGAATTATTCAAAAAAGGATCAGAATTGAAATTAAATCCATTAATATTGATGCATGATTAGTTAATTTTATATTGTCCTTCAGTGGGCTTAGCCCACTTTTAATTGGGACAAAAGTCATTTTTTTTCAAATTAACATGACACAGAAGGCCGCAACAATATGCGCACTTGTTGGACTCGACCCAACCAAAACGGGCCCACTCTAATCAAATTTCATCTGAAAAAGCTACAATTGGGCCCAACAAAACCTTTTTTGGGCTATATGAACAACGCCAGCCTACAGGAACAGTTTTCGGCTCAACCCAGCTACAAACGGGCCAAATTCGTTTTATGACGCATACGATTTGTCACAATTGGCCTACCACATCGGATGCCACATCAGATTCTGTCCAGCGTGGCAAAGTTGCAGGAACGAAGTTATGACGCATTGTATAGATGAGTTTCCACGCGTCATTAAACTCATGACACCGGGAAATAAGGTCTCGTCATTAATCGTGGTTTATGACGCTCGATTAATGACGGAGCGTTTTCGTAACAACCGGCGTCATTAATCGCGGTTTATGACGAGAAACGGCCTTTTTTTTGCGTCACTAGTCGGCGTTTTTCTTGTAGTGATAGCTGATCTTGATCTCATCAAGCCTGAGCAACATGTTAAAAGAGGGACTCTAGGGAAAGGGCCCAAGTGGATTCCTCCACTAGCAAGCATGATGAAGATCAATGTGGATGCAACAATATCTAAAAATACAAGCAAAGCAGTTGCAACGGCCATAGCAAGGGATGGCGCTGGCTCCTTCCTAGGAGCTTCAATGCTAGTTATTGACGGAGTTACGGATCCGGAATCAATGGAAGCAATTGCTTGCAGGGAGGGACTCACTCTAGCTACCGACCTTGCACTTTGTAAGGTACGCTTGGCGTGTGATTGCGTCAATGTGGTATATCAAAGGAGCAGGCATGGGGCCTTACGGACATATTCTCCAAGAGATCAAGGCAAGGGCAAATGATCTAGAATCGTTTGAAGTCGTTCATGAAGGTTCTCCAATAGTGATGCTCACAATTTAGCTAGAAGTTTAGTTTATTTTGGTGTAGGTGGAGAAGTTTGGTTGTTATCACCGCCGGAAGGCATTTGTACCTCTGTTCCAGTTTAATAAAGGGTGATGGTGTTAAAAAAACATCCTTGATACATTTGGTATAATAATTTGCCGGCCCATGAAGTCTAAATAAGCTCACATGCTTTGTCATTAATTTGGACGTGGCTAATTTACAGCCAGCTGTAAATTAGCTCGTCTGTACAGCCGGCCTTAATTAGGAAACTACCTAACAAGGGATTTACTTTTTTGGCATATTAGCCTTTTTTCCCTCTACACTGTCCCGCCACACACAGCATGATACGGTATGACACTTCTAGAACCAAAAACTATACACACTTCCCAATTTAGTACTGGTGCACACTGCACAATATTGCTATCTTCTCTTGAGCCAGTTTATAGCATAAGATATTCATTCTACCAAGATGAGGGCAATTCACCAAAACGCCCCATCAAAGAAATGCGGTCAAGTGATCAACTGGATACACCTACCCTAAAATAAATTACAGCACACATACTTCACCTAATTATAACAGTACTTTGCATATTATGATCAACAAATAACAAAGATGTTGCAAATGATGACTGCAACCGAATTTGCTTCCCTTCCCGGCAACTTCCTGACCTACAACGCATTGAAGAACAACATGTCAGTAATTGCAATGGAGTGAATCCATATATTTTACTCAGTAACAAAGGTACATATTTTTTCTAAATTCAGTACATATAAGCACCCACAGATAATCCCAAATGATACTACTTTGCACCTACTTTGCTTACTAAGAAGGTTATGTCAACATTGGAACCAACTGATGCTAAGAAATCATACATTGGCTGCTGCTAAAATAAAATGCAGAACAATAATGTGCCAAATTAAAAACAATATTTTGCCCAACTAGTAACAGTACTTTGCCTAACTAATAACAATACTTTTCCTATCTAAGTACAATAATTTGCCTAAAGTGCCAAGACTTAGAGGTAAACAGAAAACCAACCATGTAACTCCTATTCACTATTATAGGAATCGTAAAGTTTCCCTAACACAGTACACTATTTTGCTTATCCACAACTACAAAATTGAATAATTGGAACCATATTATTGCCTACCGAACTATGTTGTTTTGGAAAATTAGTTTGGTTACACTAGCATAGCTCAAAGAGAGACATAGCATACTGGTGGGCTTGTCACTCACACCAAAACAATTTCACCAATATCAAAAGACACTAACAAAAATACTATGATTAGATTTAGCTTTACATTATGCAGAGTTAATGTTCTTTCACAAATATTTACTACATATCTTTAGTGATGATTTTCCCATAAAAATACTACACTAATATGTGATTTCAGTCCTAATTATGTCTAATATCTAATAGTCCTTTCACAATTTCAAACAATAACACTCGAGTCATCAAATTGGCAAAGATCATGGTTGTGCTTAATGAACTAGACCATTTTATTGGTGATCCTGAAAAATTCCAAATAATAAAATGTAGGGATAGAACAAGCAAAGAAATTCAGTATAATTTGCTAATAAATTTGTTGACTTGCTGAAATAATTATGGAGCGTGCAGACTATAAAATTACACTAAAGGTTCAGACATTGGTACTTTCACTTTCCATATCATTTTACCAATCCATACATGTCATAGGTCCTTTTGTTTAAAATCATAACTAATGAAGATTGTTGATTTGGCTTGAAAACATGTGCTTTGTTAGTTCTCAATGAGTTAACTAAAAACCAAACAGACATGTATGTGATCTGTAGTTTCTAATGACTAATGCTCGACAAAAATCAAATGAACAAAAAATAGATCGAAGTTTAGTATCATACTGCTTCATGCAAAAATCATAGGAGGAATATAGTCTCCCAATATACAGACCTAGGCATTGCATCGTACAAATCAATGACACAAAAAAATCTCCACCCTCACATTTTGCCCTTAGCTATCCACCAGAGATTAAAGTGGGGAACCCCCCAACAATTAGTCAATTTGCACAACACGTGGAATACAAAATATAAAAAAATCAATAAAAGACGTACACCAACGAAATCCATGGAAACAACAGCACAAATGCCCAACTAATAACAACATTTTGCTTATCTAGATACAATACTTTGCCTTACTGGGAATTTTAGTTTTCCTAACTAAGAATAACAATGTGCCTAAACAAAACAGAGATGGTGTCAAATGGAGGATACAGTGCTTTATAACCAATGAGGCAATGACACCAAAGATACATGCCATATGCTTAATTCTAATGGTGATGAGGTGAAATTATTAGGATAAGTCACAGTAGTCCAGTTTTTAAGTGTATAGTTATTTTCGAAGTTTGTTAAAATGTTTTTGGTATACATATTGTCATTACTTTATGCAAAAACATTTCATATATTATTTAGGTATGCATTTAGCTATATGCAAAAATATTTTAGACATATTACTGTGTTTTTATTTCTAGTTGAATTAGTTGCTTTTGGCAGCCAATTAAATTGATGGTTAATTACTGGTAATTTGCAAACAGAATAAGACTAGTTTGCTATTTTTAAAGCTTCAGAAGTCTAGAAGGCAATGCTCTGTTCATTAGGTCCTTTAAAAAAACAGAATTTGTATTCACTGCATGCGGATAAAATGTTGCGTGTTAATAATTAAATGCATAAATACATATTACTATGTGTTTCAAGTTCTGAAAACTTGTTAGTAATTAAATGTATAATGCATATCACTACACATCCCTACTATGGCTACTATAGGAAAAAAGCATGTACAATGTTCTCTATGCTTTGTAGCATGTAAGATATTTGCTTTGTAGTTTGTATACTCAGCGACTGGGTGGAGAAAAAACTCACCCTTGTGTGTGTTGTTCCTTTGTTTCCACCTGCTTATATTCCCCCTGCAGCTTTGGGGGTTCCCTACAAAATGGCAAAACAATGATTCTGGTTATTGTCTGCGGTTACATAATTGTACATGTATATCTGGTCCATGTGATTAACATCTCAAAATAGATAATATTGTGATGCTAATTGTCATCCAAGTGCGACACATATCACTCGACACCACAGACAACACACACAAAACTTCATGCTACACAGCATAAGAACAATCATCTGGTCATATGATACTATGCATGAAAAGGACATTGCCCCTCAAAGTCACCTTCGCAACTATTGCAGTCAGATCCCCGACCAACTATTGCAGCATAACCAAATTTCTCGAATGCAGATGTCTCACCTACGTGGGTGCAGAAGCAGTCTCCTTAAGGAATACGAAAACCCAGCACGCAATTGTTGCTCCTGCATAGAAACCCAGCACGACGGCTGGTACACAGGTGGGCGGCTAGCGGCCGCACACACCCCTTGCCCGCGAGCAGGGCTCAAGCGGCAGCGGCAGCACAGCACAACCCTAACATGCAAATAGAACGGTGGCGGTACGAGGGCCGGGCAAACATCACCGGTGCAAAAAGGAATGAGAGGTTGTGGCGTGTCTCACCGTGACAGTTCGAGGTGGTCGTTCATGCATTCCTCGAATAGTTTGTGGTTGGTTGGAGACCGACACAAAAGGGGTTGTGGTCACGCTCGAGTACAGCGTGCGCATCGCGGTCGCGGTCCAACAGCTCTACGCAGGACGGCACGGCTCATGCTCGTGTGTTAGCTTGGCGGTGTGGACGACGGTGATAAAGTCAGGGTGGCCTGGCAACGGCGTCACTCACAGCTCGTCGTTGAAGTGGACTTTGTCTCGTCGTCGTCGTCGTTGGCGAGTGTGGCTTTGGAGTAGGAGCACTTTGGGCGGCATCGGCCCTGCGGCTCCATAGCTCGGCCTTCCCTATGGGGTGCTGCCGCAGGAAGACTCCGAAGGGATGCCGCCACGCGCCCTCGCCGGGGGGTGTGAAGGGGCGAACGCGCCCTGAATCCGCCTTTGCGGGGGCACCGCCCGCCAGCATCCGTCACCGCGCGGGCGTCCCCAGGTGATCGATGAGCGCCCACACTGGGGGGTCGCCACGCGAGCCTCCTTGGGGGGCGCTACCGGCGCGCTCCATCGCCGGGGTCTGCTGCGTGCGGCTGGATCTGCTGCATCGGAGAGGGAGGGGGGGAGGGAGAGGGAAATGACCATGGGGATGAGAACGAGGGAGGGAGTGAGGAATAAGGTTCACACGAGAGAGGCAAGAGGGGGAGGAAGCGTACCCCACCGGAGACGACGGATCCGCGCCGCCGTCGCCATCGTCTGCCGCGAGCCACTGCCGACGTCGGGAGAGAGAAACAAAAGGCGAGTCTGGGGATGGACTAGGGGTGGATTCGGATGTCTGGATATCCGAATTATCCGAATTCGTATTCGATAAAAACATCAATATGGATATCCGTATTCGTATCCGTTTTTAATGAGCATGTTAAATTGATGTATTCATATTCGATTTTCCATATTTTCTCTATCCGGTTCCATATTCGTATTCGGCAAAAATGTGGACTATCCGACAATATTCGACACTATCCGTATTCGTGTAGAATAAAGTAGTGATAAAGTCATCTAAAACTTATTTTGATGACTAATTAATAAGTACAAAATGATGTTAATTCAATATTGTTACCTAAAAATGATGTACATCATCTAAACTATTAAAAATATCTAATAAATAATTATGTTAGTCTAATATTACTAGTGATATACAATAATAAATTTTAATATGACTAATATTATATTATTTTTTAATGAATAAATTATATTTACTCACTAGTAGTAACATATTTTTTTAACTTATTGATAAAACAAATCTATCTGTTTTGTATTCGTATCCGATAAGATTCGTATTCGAATCTATTCGACAAGATTCGTATTCGTATTCGAATTAAAATGTGGTAAATAGTGACATCCGAATCTGAATTCGAAGGTATTCGATCCGAATCCATCCCTAGGATGGATGGTGCGAGGCTATCGCCTCTCGCCTGGGCAAGTAGATAAGGTAGGTGGGGCTTGCGGCTGTGATTTTTGCCCCATCGCAGCCGCATGTTTTGTAGTCTTTACACATCAATTGCATTGCTCGTGTCTTTTATGTGAGCATGACATCATCCATATGTGTCTTCACATATGTCAGTAATCTACAGCACATGCCTAAAAGTTTAGTCCTAGATTTATGTTATATAGAATTTCGATGGCTTAGGTTAGGGGCCAAACAAATATAACATAAAAATAATTCATTACGTATTCATTTTTGAACAACGTAGAAAAAAATGGTTAATTGAAATATATCATTACAATTTTCAAGGATCGGAGATCTGACATTAAAAATCGCCTAATTGGAAATTTGCCATTGCAATTCAACCACACGCCGAAACTTACCATTGCAATTCAGAGTGATATTGGAAACTTGTCATTGCAATTCAGAGCGATATTGGAAATTTGCCATTCAGTTTGGGCATCTGGTTGAAGGGTTTAGGTTTAGGGCATATGTCCAATTTCACAAACTGTAACGGCATATCTCAAAACCGCAAAAATTCTAATGGCATATTTCCAATTAACCCATAAAATTAATTCATGAAGCTCAAAGATAATATCACCGATCATGGAAACGAATGGTTCCATGTATGATAAAAAAGATAGGAATTTGCGGTTTCTTACAAAGCGTAGAAAATTTATTCAGGATTTAAGAATTTGAGTAAGTAAGAACTCACATTTTTGCTTTTGACAACATGGAAAAGGATATGGAGGATAAAATAATGGTTGCATATTCGAAATTCAATTTGTATACATATGAACAAAGTATGGCTAAAGTTCATGTATTTGCTCATTGCATAAATTATGACCGGAAAAAAGCAAGGGAAGAATTGTACCACTATTTCGATGATGATTATTTGTTGAAATTGTTAATGTACAATTTAATGTTTTTTATAGCTATACAATATCATTGGGGAGCATGCAGGAATTTTTTCTTCCCCGGTGCAACCCACGAGCATAATTACTAAGTAATGGAAAATGCATAAACATGTGGTGTGACATGTCAGATTGTGGGTCCATTAATTACTTAACAAGGAAACTTAATTTATTTTTTACCTATCGGTCATGCTAGTGCCGGCACGACCGGAGAAATTTTTGCTGGCACTCTAAAATTGGTTAGTAGCCCGCCCGGGGCCCACCCATGTGATGAGCTCTTCCCTCCCACCACGGTCGTGGCCTCACAGGCAAGCACTGCGGCATGTGAGTGTCTATTCACTTTTGCAACACGATATTCGCTTTTGCAACACACGCGAGTCCCACGATACTATTGCAACAACAGATGAAAAACTTGCAACATCTAAGATTGAACACTTGCAACATTAAGATTGAACGCAACATCAAGATTGAGCAATTGCAACATCAACATTGAGCACTTGCAACATCAAAGATTGAACTGTTGCATGGAACATTAGTGGTGAAACATCACATTAATTTGAGGGTAATTTATCACATATCACTGGTTAAACATCTCGATGCGATCGATGAAAAATAAAAAAATAATGTTGCAATATCCAAAAAAATCGATTGAAAATCTCAAATCATGGCTGCAACACTATGAAATCATGACTGCAACATGGGAAAAAAATATTTACAACATGACAAAGCATAGATGCAACATCGCAAATATCCAAAAAGTTCTGTTGCAACACTGTGGGGTGCTTATTGCAACATGGAGTCGAGAGTAAAAAAAGTACAACCTCGTGCATGCCGCCTCTTGCCTGCCATGATCATCGTGTGGAGCTCCTCAACGACCGGCGCCGACGACCACGGGAAGCTCCGTCCCTGGCCCCGATGGGGTCGCAGGGAGCTCCGTCTCTGGCCGCAGCAGGGGTCGCAGGGAGCTCCGCCCTCGTATGTGGGGAGTGATGGCCTGCGCCCGGCCGTGCCGCCAGCAAGCTCCGCTGCGCACAACCGAGTCGTGCCGCCAGCAAGCTCTGTCGCTCACGCCCAGCCACGCTGGCTTTGAGGGAGAGCGGCAGCCGAACGGGGGTGGAGGGGGAGCAGGCTCACCGAAATCGGTGTGGAGGTCAGCGGCGCGCCGGCGTTGGACTCGGGGGCGTAGAGGAGCGGATCGCTGGCGCCAGACTCGCTCGAGCGGAGGAAACGAAGGAGAGAGAAACAAAGATAGGCACGGCCGCACGGAAACAATGCGATGAGTTGAGGAAAGAGAAACGCTGAACGAGTGGATAAGGTGTGGCGTGAGGTCTGCGTGCATCTGATATTTTCCCAAGTCTGGACACTATGTGGATGAGCACGTGGCACGTCCAGACGTGGGATGCGCGTCCGGACGCCAGAGTTGTAGAATTATCGACTCCTTTGACGTAGTGGGTCATTCAAAGATTAGTTGTTTATACTCTCTCCGTATTGCAATTAGAAGATGTTTAGGACAGTGACACGGTCTCCAAGCACAACTTTGACTTCTATTTTTATAAAAATATTTATTCGAAAGTTATATATGTATATTTTTTAAAATAATTTTCAAGACAAATCTATTGAAATGATTTTCATATTTTCAAACTCAACAACTTAAAAGTTATTCAAGATTTATAATTCCAATCTTTGACCTAAACCCTATCCAAAACGTCTTCTAATTGCAATACGGAGGGAGTATATCCCAACAATATAACATGGGACCAACATATTCTTATAACACTAATACATAAGAAAAGTGAAAAAGTGACGTCCGGGAAAAATACATGATACTCATTACCCGTAACCGACCTCGGACCAAAATTACCCGAACCCGGACCCGAATTACCCGAACCTGAGGTACCAATCCCAAATTCGGATAGCGATTTTGATTACACTAAATTGATTTGGGTAATTCGGGTAATACACTCCGGTACTCGAACTACCCAAAGTTTGCCAACCTCTTTGTATTTTATCACGTGTTGTTAGTTGAACACTTGAAATATTACTATACAATTCTCTCGATTTGAAGAAGTGACTATAATATATTATTCTTCACAAATTATTGTTGAAATTTACACAAATTGTTGGTGAAATTATGTATAAATTGCAACTAAAATTTGTATATTTTGTTGTTTTTTAAATTCGGGTAGATCAGGTATACCTAAACCATAATTATCAGGTACCCGAAATTTCAGTAATATTTTTGGGGACTAATATCGAGTAGCTATTACCACTATCCGAATTTTAAATTAGCTGAATTACCCGATCTGAAAACTCGGGTGGCCCAAACGCCATCCTAGTCAACATTAAGCTAGCACTACAAGAAAATCGTTGACTAGTGACGCAACCACATTTTAGCATCATTGATTTATGACGTTCCTGGCTGATCTCGTCATAATATTTCACTTCCGAGCAAATTTAGTGACAAAAAAACTTTCGTCATTACGGTTGGTACTGTAGCCGGGCTTTCACTGTTCCATGCTATTTTGTGATGCCATAAGCACTGAAAAAACGTCATAAACCAACATCGGTCCCACATTTAAGCATTATTTTAAAAACAGAGTGTTCCAAGTCGTCATAAATTTTTCTAGGGTCCCACATGTAAGCATTTTCGCCATGTCAGCGACGTCATAAACCAACTGTGGTCCCACATGTAAGCATTATTTTAAAAATAGAGTGTTCCAAGTCGTCATAAAATTCAGTTGGGTCCAACATGTAAGAATTTTTTCGAATCTTTAATATAAATCAGTAATTCGCAGGCGAAACGCTTCACTGCCTTCGCAAAGACTCTCGATTTTTGCTACGCGCAGAACTGCAATGGCTCGTGGTAGGAATGGCAGATTCTGGCGGTGATGAGAGGGTGGTTTATGCGCCACCTCCCGGCTACGAGTTCATGAAACAGGACGACAAGGTCAGTCCCCTGGTTTGAGCCACTATATTTTCCCCTATCGACCTAGGGATGGGGATTTCTAGTTTGGGGATCTAGAGGATGGATGACCATATACAATAGATTCATATTTCATCGTACACTCAGATTTGAATTGCAATTGGTGTTAGAAGTTGATTCAGTTAGTTTTCAGTTTGCATCGTTTGATGGATTTATAGGTTCTTGTATTTTTCTAGCTTCTGGAGGTGCTTGAATCCACTGAATAGCTGAGCTGATTTCATCGTACACTCACATTTGAATTGCAATTGGTGTTAGAAGTTGATTCAGTTAGTTTTCAGTTTGCATAGTTTGATGGATTGATAGGTTCTTGTATTTTTCTAGCTTCTGGAGGTGCTTCAATCCTCTAAAGCTGAGCTGCAGAAGGTGAAGAGAGACCTGCAAGAGGCTCTAAATTACAAGCACCTGTATGAGGAATCGGTACAGCAGCAGAATGAACAACTGAAAGTGATGAATCAATTGCTGCAACAGGAGAAAGACGAGCTGAATCAAATGGCATTGTTACAGCAGGAGAACATTGCCCTGATGGAAGAGCTGACCAAAGAGAGGGGCCATGTCAATCAATTGTTACGGCAGCAGCATGACCAGCTGAAAGAGAATCAGCAATTGTTTGCGGAGAATGCCCTGTTGAAAGAAAGAGCAAATATACTCTGACTGAGCTGCAGACAATCGATAAAACATGTCTGGTGTTACTGCTAGCTAGACGGTTCAGAGGTGGTGTGTACTTTGTGGTGATGAATTTGTTTGTATTTTTGGGTTTGCTACTTGCTGGTGGTGTGAACTTTGTGGTGATGAGTGCTATGAGATTCCATCTTATTATGCCAATTTGGTTTAATCTTTTTCAAATTGAGTCGAGCATACTCACCATTCTGAATTAATTTTGCTGATGTTTTGCTGGTCCGTTCTGTTGATGTTTTGCTGGAAGGACCTTCCTGAGTAATGATCGCGAAACTGCTTGTTTCCTACTATTGGTCATGAAATGTTGCAAAAACAATTTGCCATAGCAAGGGTTCGAACTAGAGACCAATAGGAACGAGACAACACTATCTACCACTGCACCACCTCTTGGTTGTGTCAATTTAATGAGAAACACTTTCCACCCCAACCACAGCACGGAGCGGTTGTTCTGATAAGTTGGCGGGAGAAAAGCCCGTGCTGTAGCAAAAAATAGTTTTCCCGCAGCCCGCTACCCCGAAACGGGAAAACGAAGAAAGGAGAGGCGAGTAGGCTACCAAAACGGATCATTCTGGCGGTGATTTGCGACTTCCAACGGCTGCTCACTCCTACGGTCGCAACCTGGGTGATACTTGCTGCAGCGGCGTGTCAATCTGGTAAGTAATTTTGTGTTCAATCCGGAAAATTTCATTTCGCAAAATGTTCTCCTTTTCGATTCGTTCTGTGGTCAGTAATTTTGAGTTGGAGTCGCCAAAAACTTTCCAGATGGATAGACGCTGGATAACCGGTTGTACTGGTTTTACCACCGATCATCAGAAAGGGGTCCAGGATTTCTTGGCATTTCTTCGGAAAAGATACGCTGAGGACAAAGAAATACTATGCCCGTGTCGTCGATGCCTCAATAACTCTACAGGGACTATAGAGCGAATTGGAGTTCACTTACATGTGAGTGGGATGGCAACCACTTACACTAGGTGGATCCATCATGGAGAAGCTTTGGAGGATATGGTTGACGATGATGAAAATGTACAGGATAACGCAATTCTACCGGATGTAGAGGGGGATGTGGATAATGCAGCTCCACGGGATGGTGGTGATCAGGAAACGGTCCAGGAAAACCAATACATATCGGGTATGGAGCAGGATGAAGGCCCTGGAGACGATGGGATGTCTGAATTGATTACTGACTTGGGCAAGGGTCAGGTGCTCGGTGAGAAAATGTATGAATTTGTAAAGGAACATCTGAACCGTAAGGTGTCACCGACATCTTCATATGCACAATTTACATTTGTTGTCAAGTTACTTCATATAAAGTCTTTCAGTCGGATGAGCAACGTCGCATTCAATGCAACGATGAATTTGTTACAAAAAGGATTCCCAGAAGCGTGTCTTCCAGACTCTTTCGATGCGGCAATGAAGTACATACGTTCCATGGGACTCGGCTATGAAAAAATCCATGTTTGCAAAAATAATTGTATATTGTTTCGCAAGGAGAAGTATGTCAAACTTGATGTGTGCCCAGTATGTTGTGAAGCGGATTCAAGATAGAAGGATGCAGACACCAACAAGTGCGTTCCTCAAAAGGTATTGAGGCATTTTCCGCTGATTTCCAGGCTGAAGAGGATGTTTCCTTCATCAAAAATAGCAAAGGATGCACGATGGCACCAGTCGAAGCGAAAACAGGTGAACAATGAGCTTAGCCATCCAGCTGATGGTGAGGCATGGAAAGAATTCAATAAAAGTTGGCCAAAATTTGCAGAAGATGCTAGGAACCTTAGACTTGGTCTTGCAACTGATGGTTTCAATCCATTTGGCAACATGAACAACTCATATAGTATGTGGCCAGTATTTGTTGTGCTGTATAACATGCCACCATGGGTATGCATGGAAGAATCAAACTTCTTGATGGCCTTATTGATCCCTGGGCCGAGTTCTCCATCAAAGGATTTTGTATCTTCATGGAACCTCTCGTCGAAGAGCTGCAGCAACTTTGGAAGGGTGTATGGGCAATCGATGTTGTTGACCGTAAAAGATTTCAACTGTGTGCTGCGGTTCTTTGGTGCATACATGATTATCCAGCATTGAGCACGTTGTCTGGGTGAGTCACGAAAGGCTATTTTGCCTGTGTGCGTTGCGACAAGGATCCTTCCTCAAGGAGATTGAAGAACAAGATATGTTACACTGGGCATCGTCGTTTCCTTCCAACTGACCATCCATGGAGAAAAGCCAGAGCAGTTTACCCATGAGGAGCTGAAGCAGCAACTGGAGAAGGTTAAAGACATTAGACCAGGAAAGCATCATCTACCTCAAGGAAAGAAAAGGAAGCGGTAATCCGGACAGTGCTGGAGCCAAAGGGTTTGTTTGTGGGACTTGTCGTACTGGTCATCTCTGAAGTTGGCACATAACCTTGATGTGATGCACATTGAGAAAAACATATGCGAAAACCTTATTGGAACATTGCTTAAAATTGCTGGGAAGACAAAGGACACCATCAATGCTAGGGTTGATTTGGAAGCGATGGGCATAAGATCAAATCTACACATGGTGGCAACTGAGGATGGTGAGTCATGCAAAATGCCAGAAGCTCCGTATGTACTTTCAAAAACGAAACAGAAGCTGTTTTGTGATTTTATAAGTTCGGTGAAGTTCCTAGATGGATATGCTTCAAACTTAGCTAGGTGTATTGCTGCAGATGGATGCAAACTACAAAGACTGAAAACTCATGATTGTCATATCCTACTCCAAAGGGTTTTGCCGGCTTGTCTTCGCGGTTTAGTGGACAAAGAGATATACACAGCTATTGCAGAACTAGGAAACTTCTTTCAGCAACTATGTTGCAAAACTCTGAAGTTGGATGTCTTGCAAAAACTGAAAACAGATATCCCAATAATTTTGTGCAAGCTTGAGAAAATTTTCCCTCATGCCTTCTTTGATGTTATGGTGCACTTGGCTGTCCATTTGCCTGAGGAAGCAATCCTGAGAGGTCCAGTACAATATGGATGGATGTATCTCGTCGAAAGAAGGCTATGCACATTGAAGCGTTCAATGAGAAACCAAGCTAGGCCTGAAGGATCCATTGCAGAAGCATATGTTGCTAATGAGGCCTTGACATTTTGCTCTAGGTACTTTGCGACTGATGATGTGGCCACACGATTCAATCAGGTTGGAAGGAACAGAAAGAATGCTGATTTGTCTGTAGATGGAACATTCTGTTTCGATCACAATGTTCAAGTACTTAGAGCAAGGACCACTTGTTGGCTTGGGTCAAAGTACGACAAGGTGGTTTGGTACGTGCTAAACAATTGCGAAGAGGTGAAGCCATATATCGAGTAAGTAAGTCACCATTGCAATGATAGAACTACAATTATTTCATTCTAACTTTGAGATGGTACTGCTTTGCAGAGTGTTCAAGAATGAATTAAAAGCGAAAGGTGTGTCGGACGAGGATATTGATCGTCGAATTGCTACAGAATTTCGGCACTGGTTTAGATCGCATGTTAGTATTCATTTTTTTGTTTGGTAGCTATATTATATTACCTTGTGAGGACCTTTACATAAGACTATATTAAAAAGAACTATAGCTCTTCTATACAGATTACAAACAATCCAGTGAGCGACGACAACCTATATGCATTATCAGCTGAACCAGACCGGCGAGCAAAAACTTATACAACATGTATTGTAGGCGGTGTCCGGTACCACAACAAGGCCCGAGAGGCAAATAGGAAGACACAGAACAGTGGAATCATGACTATAGGATCACATAAAACATTAAAGAAATTGAGTTTTATGGTTCACTAAGAGACATTATTGAGCTGCGGTACAACTCGGGGCTTGACAGAGATCGAACTGTTGTTTTATTCCAGGTTGACTGGTATGATCTGGAAGGGACCAAGAAGGAACCGAAGATTAGAAATGATGGTTACTTCACAAGTGTCAATATTGGATATTACTGGTACCAAGATGATCCCTACATTCTTGCAGAACAAGCAACGAAGGTCTTTTACTTGCCAGACACCCTACTACAACACCCATGGAGAGTGGTGCAAAAATTTGAGCACATGCATTTGTGGAGCTATAATGAAAATGAGGAGGACATAGCTCCCACTGGCATGGTACTTGCATATCAAGAAGATGAAATTGACCAAACCTTGCATGATGTTATACTTGATGATGGTCTCGGTGATGGTTCGGAGGTTTTGGTGCCTATTACTGGCGAGGAGACTGTGGTTGCAGCCGCTGAAGTTGACGCAATTCACCAGCAGGAGCTGTCTGATGTGGATGGATTCAATTCTGAAGATGAGGACGATGACACTCTATGGCAATACGTCGATGAAGATGAAAATTCTGCCGATGAAAGTGACGATGACTAGGATATCAAATCAGTAAATGTTTAAGTAGATGAACATATATGTAGTTGAAATGCACTTTCCTGAATATTAAACCTACCGTAGGTGCCTACTATCCGGTTCACTGTATTATGTAGCATCAGAACTTCCTGTTGCGTCTTTACAAAATATACGATCGCGCATGGGGATGCCGATTATCCGGTATGTTGTATTATAAAACAACAGAACGTCCTGTTGGGCTACATGAATGTGTTGATCTCCAATGTGGGCATGATCGAGGAGTATGCAACGTGATGTGCTCATGATCATGTAGTACTAGGCGAATGGATTGTCCGGTTCTTTGTATTATGTACGACAGGACCATCCTGTTATGACTTTCATACTCATCGATATACGTCCGGAGGATGGTCCGGTCTGGTAAACATCGGAACAGAGGAACTTCCTTGTAAACTACAGGTACGAAAGGCGCTTCCCATTTCCTGGTCACAGGGTGCCAACAGCGCACTACACACACCTTTATGGCTTTATCCAACGGCGTGTCACTCGTGCTGACCCGCCATCTCCCCATTTACTGTCTCCTCACTTGAGGCGCAACCCCTTGGTAGGGTTCCGCCGCTGCCGCCGCCGCCTGTAGCAGCCTCCAGCGGATACCTCAATCCATCACTGAAATCAGAGGTATGCGACCGCCTCCAGGGTCCAGCGGATACCGCAATCCGCCGCTGAATTCTTGGAATGGCACTAATTCGAGAAATTCATTGCAGATGGGACAAGATGGTGACAAGAGAGATGGAAAGGCGCTTGATCCTCCTCCGGCGAAGCGACAACAAAAGTCGCAGCTCACTTCTAAAGCACGTCTGGTCCTCAGACGAGGCTAAGGTGCAGGCCTGCATCACGGGATTCTTCCTCTGCCCCTACATGCCGCACACGGGGTGGGTCAACCTCGGTGCCTTCTTGCCGCACACGGGGTGGGTCAAGCTCGGCGCCTTCCTGCCGCACACGGGGTGGGTAAACCGCGGCGCCTTCCTGCCGCACACGGGGTGGGTCAACCGCGGGCCGTCGCCCACCTCGCCCTTCAGAGTTTCCTACGCCAGATCCCAGGAAGGAGAAACAGGTACAACTTCACCCTCCACCGGAAGAGCCGCTTAAGATGATGGGCCTGCGCAACCACACCTACCAAATGATTAAAGGTCTTAGATGGGTGCCTGGGAAGCATTGGTGGGACAAAACCAAGGACAAACGGGTCGAACCAAGATTTAGGAATGTCCTTCAGCAAACTTTCTATTACAACTACAAATATCTGCCCATGAAATTGTACCAACACAGGGTTATAAATTGGGATCATATGACGTTGGTCGCGGGAGGGGATGTTAAGGCATACTTCGATGATCATCCCGGATTGGCTGATTTGGTCTCAATGCTTCATAAGTATGTTGAGGATTGGGTGAGAGTTTTTTATGCTACTGTGTACATTGCTGATACTAGGGCGTACATCATGTTCATGTTTCAGGGACGCCAGTATACTCTTTTCTGAAACCATATTGCTGACAAACTTGGATTGACGGATTTTGAAATAGGAAAGTACGACCATAAGACATCCCTACATAATATTGTCTACGGGGATTGTGAACCACCTCGGCGTAGTTTGCTCGGTGGGTCGTTCCCGTCCGACGAGGAGATGGCCGAACTTTTTGTTGAGTCGTTCACAGGTAGGCGAGCATATCACACGCCTAACATGCTTACCCCTGAGGCAAATGTGGTTCACTGGGCACTACGGAAGACATTGTTACCACAGATTGGCAATGCAGAGTCGATCACTAGTCTTCAGCAGTGGCTTCTCCTTCACATCATGACTGGCCGGCCCTTCGACATCGTGGACTTCATTATAGCCGAGATTGAAGATGTTATCTTTGATGGGTTGACCGTGGCCCGAAATATGCCGTATGCTCACTGGATCTCCTTCATGCTGAGTAGTCTTACCAGAGTAGATGAAGATGGGGAAAGGGTGTGAACTGGACCCAAAGATTGGCATCCCGAGTACATGATGTCCGAGACACATTTCAAGGAATACAGGCCTGCGAGACCAGGAGACAGACGTCGTGGCCTAAGGGCTACAATTGAGCCATCTCCTGATGACATATGTTCCTCAGACAGTGAAGGCATTTAGGCGTCTCTAGTGAGACATCTCCGAGTACATGATGGTGCATCACTACCCATTGAAAAAACAGAAACAGTTCCAGTCACTCCAGCAACAACCAATGAGCCAATGGAATCTTCCTTCTTTGTCAAACTGATCCTTGAAAATCAGCGCGACCAGAGAAAGTTCCAGTCAATGATGGAGATGAGGATGGCACAGCAGGAGGAGTTAAACCGCGCACACTCGGAGCAGATAGCACAAATGGTAACACAGCACCAGTGTTGATGGTGTATATGCGTATCCAATTTCATTTGGACTTGCAAGCGGACAAGTCCTCCATCGTAGCCAAGGGACCCTTCTTCCCTCAAGTGTGAACCCAAGGTATCGAATCCATGAAACAAATGTGTGATGCAAGAACCTATCTATTAAAGCCGAGAACACTTAGATCTTCAAAGGGGAATCTTATGCATCTAATCTAAAGAACATCATAAAAATGAATCTAATCTATGAAAGCCGGAGGTAGCAAGAGGTAGAAAGGGATAGGTAAAACTAATCTAGAGAGATTGGATCAAGCTTTTGTTGAAGTTCCGAACAAATAAGAAATAGCCAAGTTGAATCTCATAGAAAGCATCTTTAAATCACGGTTTCCCGTCCAACTCCGAAGACGCCCACCTTTTGGAGCCACCGTTCTATCACAACACACTCCTATTCATGCGGGTTAGCCTAGGGTGAGTCCAATGGACAAGTTGAAATCTCTTGGAAGGTCAGGCATGCACCTCTAGCCACCACGGCTACAAGAACACCCTCTATGATCTATCTCGAGAATAGATCTTAAAGTAAGAAAAGCCAATTGAAATCAAAGTTGTAGAAGAAACACTCGATCGCTAGAAATCGGATTGCAACTTGATAATTCAACATAGTACATGATACATGAACAAGATCTCCACCGGGATCCTACCTTGATCTTGCTTCTAGCTCCTGGAACTCTGACGTGGTCTTCCTTGCAAGGTTCCCACGTCGGCTAGGGAAACCCTAGACAACTAACTCGACCCTCTCCTCTCCGGAATGGTGTCCCTCTCTTCTCTGCTCCTCGGTGGCGAATGACGAATGAGATGATGCGTGGCTCTTGGCCAGGGGGCTATAAATAGTCCGAGAGGCGGCTAGGACAAAGGGGGGCACGAATGGACCCAGAAATGGGCCGGGCCGGCTGGCCTGGGCCGACTAGCCTGGGCCCATTCTGGCCCATTTCGTGGCCTCCTTTGCTGGTAATGCTTCCCGAGTCTTCTAGAGTATTCTCCCTTCTGCATGTGGGCCCTTGACGTCAGTTTCTCCGTGGTTTAGATGAAGCTCCTTGTCCCATAAGATTCAGCATTTTCTGTTTAGGTCCTCGAAGTTTTCCGTCTTCACGGGTTGGTCCTTGGGCTTCTTGGAGACATGTTTACTTCATTGCTTGACTTGTACCGGGCTTCAAGGTCTTGTCATGAGGTGCTTGATGAACTTAACCCGGAAGTCTTGCTTTCAACGCTAAATTCCTGCATAAACATCAAACTCCAAAACCGACATGCACGAACGAACTTGTTATATCCAGGGGGTTAGTACCAATGGATAAAGATATAAAATTCATGCCAACACCGAAGGTAAACTCATGGCTAGGTTGACGGAAATTCACCGTCAACATCTCCCCCATGCTTAAACCTTGCTCGTCCTCGAGTAAGCCTTCGATGGATATCATCGTTGCCCTTCATTGCTTAACCCTGCACTTGATCATACACGAGAAAACATAATGCTCTCAAAAGTTTAGTTCGTTAAAGTTCCATAATGTACTAGCCTTCATCCCTACAGAGGGTAGATATTAATTAAGCTCTTCCCACAAGTATTAAACATGCTCCCAAAATTCAAATAGATCTCAGAAATTTTGAAATAAAGAATGAGATGAAAAAGAGCTAAACCAAGTTCAAAAATTTAAACCTCCTTGCATCTTGCTCATGAACTCTCATCTTATCTTGTCTCTCGAGCCTATTTATTTTACTCCTTTCCCTCTCATAACATACATATATGTGGCAGGCTTTATATGGAGCTTTTTGGGAAAGTTAAGTCCTACCAAGATATTGTAAATGAGATGTTGTCAAAACAAGACAAGCTTCTCATGGTCTTACCGAGACTCGTCAAAAAGGTCATTGGAAAATAATGTTATATCAAGGAGGGGGAGAGAAAAATACACACACTTTGAGATAGGTGGACATGTGCAAATGGCAAAGAGTGATCCCGATGCACAAAGGAAGTCCTCGTTATCGGATTGCAAATGGTTGGAAAGATGAGTTTGGATCTTAAATCTTGAAACTTTTGAAATTCCTAATGCACTCTAGAGAACCGGGGAGTTCACTCTATTTTATTTTTATACATACTCATATTTTTTTCTTTTCTCATACATATATATTTTTTTCTTTATACTCATTTTTCTTTCTTTCTTTTTCTCTCTTTTTTTTATTTCCTCCCCTTGAACTCTAAATTGCATTGTACCTACCTCCTCCCCCATGCTTAGACGTTTGCTCATCCTCGGGCAAAGAGGTGATAGAGATAAGGTAGGTACTAGAAATATTTTTCCTTTGGAGAGATACTTGAAATCTTCAATCTTTGGCACCATCTTGCGATCTTCCTCGAATTGACGATCCATACTTAATGATAGGTTGTGGTCAAGGAGGTAAACACAAAAGATGATATTTTTGGTTTTAAGGGTGGATATCCGGTGAGGTTTGTGAAATCTCCGATGTGGGGATACACAATGCACGGATAAAAAGGCTAGCAATAAGATAGATACACAAAAACAGAATGACCAGCTTCTTAGTCTCGGGCCAGAGAAATCAAGGCCTGAAATAACTCACCCAAAAATAAATCTTGTATACTAAGTTTTTGCACTCAAATACATATATGGCTTCTGTATAGGTAGAGCAACATGCAAGAGGTATTTATGACAAGGTTAGCATTACTTTTAAGAACAAAAATAAATCATCTTTAATCCATCTAAAACTTGAGAGCACATAAAACACTATGGGTATTTATTTTTATCATAACCTCCGCTAAAGATTAAGCTAGCATTTAGATAATTTTAGATTTGTATTTTAAGAGAGCATTAGCTTAATCATGCATAAACCAAGTACAAAGATAAACAAAGTGGCAACTATCATCATATATCAACATGGCACAAACTTTGTATCTTTGCCAAAGGTAAAAACAAGGTGGTGATTTTATTCATGATGAAAATAAAACAAACACACATGCTGAAAATTAAATAAATAAAAAAAACTGAAAACACTACGCATACATAGGCGCATACAAGCTGAAAATTAAAGAAAAGGGAAAAGGAAAGATAAACTAAAGCTCCTCCTCTCTCTAATCTTCCGTCGGTGGTTGATATTGATAATCTTGATTATTGTACCCTTGCTCATAATAGAATTGCACCGCTCCTCCTATGAATTGTCCGGGCAGTGCTAGGTGAAGGCGTCCAAGCTCATAGGCAATGTTTGCATTTCCTTCACCCATTTGGTTTGCATTGGTTTGGATGGCTGTGATATTTTGCATGTTTCTTGCAGCGTATCCTCCAATGATGGCCACACTTTGTTGAGGTTGAGGCAGGTGTGCATATGGCTCCGCAAAGGCTACGTTGGGTACCGCAAAATTTGGTGGGGGCATGGCTGCACCACTCCCCCATGCTTGCATTGGTACACCACCATAGTAACTCGGCGGTGCCGGAATTTCTCCAAATGGTGGCACATAATTTTGTTGTGCACCTTCTTCTTGGGCTGCGGAAGAACCTTCTTCTATAATCCTTCCTCTCTTGTTCTTCTTTGGCGGCACAAGAAGTCCTTCCTCTAACCAATCTTCTTTGCCCTCAAGAAAAAGCCTTAATTTTGCATCTGGTAGGGGCAAATTCACTTTGACCAATTTGAAGCCTCCTCTCTCATCTCCACTTATATATTTTCCTTGCTTCATATAATCAAATCCTAGGGAAGTCCTGACCATGAGATGCTCCGGGTTTCTTGGAATTCCCGGTCTCAAAGAGATAGCCAACATGGAGAGATAACACCCCGAGCCAATATCTCCTGAACCCGATGTTGCCTCACAACACCACCGCTTGATCATAAGGTGAGTGGGGTCGACTGGCTGCCCAGCAATCAAAGCCGAGTAAAGCCAATTCACCTCCATGTCGGTTATCTTGGTCTCTTTCATTCTCCCCAAAATCCTCTTGCACATCCATGAGTGAAACACCCGGATGATGGGGTTCCGGATACTATTTCTTTGCCAGTTAGCTTCTCCCGCGATCATTCTCCAAAAACCTTCCAATGTGCCTCCATGCACATCCACTTGTTCCGGGGCTCCCTTTTGAAAACCAAGTAACTCCCTAATATACTCATAGGGAACCACTTGTTCAACTCCCTCCAAACGGAATGAGAGACTCGGCACTCCTTCATCAAGGATAGGCGCCATGGTCATGAGGATTTCCAAGGCGAATTCCTTGTGGGTGTTTGTGGACACTCCATTGGAGAATTGCACCCAACCTAGGTGTCCCAACATGTAGTAAATATCCGTATGAAAACCCAACACTTGGAGAGCTTGGTCGTCGAAGTCGACATTTGCCACAAGCCTCTTCTCAAGGCGAGTGAGCTTCTCCTCCTCCTCCTCCGTCTTGATGATAAACCCATACTCGGAGTACCGCGGAGCGTATGGAGGTGGAGCGGATGATCGTGTCGAGCGATGAGGTCGGACGGGCGGCTCCTCCGTACGTCCTTGAGGTTCGGTGAACCTCATAGACGAGCTTCGTGTGGCCCTCATGCCACCGAGGAGAAGAGTGTCATTCCTCCGCAGCGGTGCCATGTCCTCCTCCATACTCCGAGGAGACTCGAAAACCGAGTGCCTCCTCGAAGAGGTTGTCAATGATGGCTTGGACGACGATGATCCCTTCTTCTTGGTGAAAAGACTTGTAGTTTTCTTCCACATGGTTGCTGCACTCTCCCTCACAAATATATATCCGGGGTTTTCAACCGGTAACAAGGCACACAAATATTATTTGGAGTATGGACTTTGAGTGGTATTAGGGTGGATTTTGTTGGACGAAACAAAACTTGGAGTGGAAGGCTAAGTCTAAGGTTGTTCTGGACTATGAGCTTAAGCACACGAACAAGGAACTGAATGATCGACTTACCTGCCGAAGGAGAGCACCAGGGGGCTTTTAAAGGGGGGAGGCCGGCTGGCCTGGGTGGCCTACTGCTCCTCCCAGCTCCGGCTTTCTCCAGCACACTCATGCTTGCTTTGTTGCTTTGTGACCGTGTGCTCCACGGGGTTGCACCGCCCAAATGCTCTCGTCCACTCCTTTGCTTGCATAATTGATCCCTCCACTTGATTGTTTTGCTTTGAGTCACTTCCATGCTCCCTTGCCTCACATGCCTCCATGAGATTCCTGCAAAACAAAGCTTTGTCTGCCCCCCCATGCTTGTCCTTTGCATGTGGTTTGATGAAAAAATGTTGGAGGGGCATCTCGTGATACATCATGGTGCATGCATAGTTAAGTTAACTCAATTGCCTCCCTCTAAGCATGTTTTAATGCTAAGCACTCCTCTAATTTCGAAAAATAAGATTAAACTCAGAGCTTGCAATGAGTTAAAATGTATTTAGAGGAGTTTTTAAAGCATTAAAAACAAAAGTAAGTCGAAAAAATGTTTTCCAACTACTTTTATTTTGGTCTCACCGGTATTGTTTGCTTCCATTGGTTGAGAGCAAGCTTTTCCCGGCTTGATCATGGGGGCATAGGTTTAGGTTCTAATTTTGGTAAAATGAGAGAGATTTTGAATGAAAGAAAATTAAATGAGGCTTAGAAAAATTCTAACTCTAGAGAAACCAAGGATATGAATTTTTAAACAAACCAAAAGTTGAATAACATCTAGGTACAAGGTGTGGCCCTACTCGTGTGTTTTTAGCATGTAAAACAAGTCAACCATAACATCATGAAGAGGATGAAAGGTTGAGATAGGTTCTGAATTTTTTTGGTTTTGGTTTCTCGAAAAGAAGCAAATAACTCATAGGATGGCTCATGTAAAGGGTTTATGATCCAAATAAAATATCCAAACAAGATTTATAACTCTAAACATTATCCAACCACTTTAAGTCTAATGTCTTGCATAGCAAATTTCAAAACTAACTTACTTGAAAGACTCGAAAAATCTTGAATCGGGTTGTCCTCCCGGTAGATTATTCTTGACTCGACAAAACGGATTGCCTCCCGCCTAGCGCTTCGTTTATAGTCCATGCCTAGACTTCTTCACTTGATTACTTCGGATCAATGCTCTTTGCGGGCGTTGCAATCTTGGGTACCCACTTCTGCACCATCTTGGGCGCAGGCTTATTCTCTGGCTTAGTCATCTTTTTGGTCTTTACAGGCGGCTTTTGTTCCTTTATCTTGACGGATGCAACAATTTCCTTAATCTCCTTTGCTTCCTTCTTCTTCGGCTCTTCCTTCTTCCTTGGCTCTTCCTTACTTACACGACGATGAGGCGGAATATATTTAACTTTGATCATATTGCATACCTCGAACCGTGGTCGAAATTTGAAGGAACTCCTCTCGCCGTTGATGTCAAACTTGATCTCCCCCTTGCCGACGTCGATGGTAGCTCCCACGGTCTTGAGGAAAGGCCTCCCAAGGATGAGTGGTGGCTTCTCCCTATCTCCCATCTCGAGCACCACAAAGTCGATAGGGATGAAGTGGTGTCCGACCTTCACGGGCACATCCACGGTGGTGCCCAAAGGGTAGCGAATGGAGTTGTCACCCAACTCCAAGCACATGGCCGTAGGCTCTAACTCCGGTAGGCGTAGCTTCTCGAACACATCTCTTGGCATGACGCTTACACTTGCTCCAAGGTCGCATAATGCCTTCTCAAACTTGAACGAACCAACGGAATATGGAATTGTCGGGCATCCGGGGTCTCCTTGCTTCTCTAGTCCGTTTGCAATAGCGGCGCTACATTGCTCGGACATCTTGACATGATCTACCCCGAATGTTGCTATCTCATACTTGTTTGCAAGAATATCTTTGAAGTAGCGAGAATATGTAGGAACTTGAAGGGCGTCCAATAGCGGCATGTTGATGCTCAACCTACGCACAACCTCCACAAACTTCTCAAAATGATTATCAAGTTTACCTCGGAAGTAGCGTGGCTTGAGTTGCGGTATCTTCGTGTCTTCACCCGACATCTCGAACTTGGGCTCTTCGGTGATGATCTCGGTAACCTCCTCCTTAGCAAATTTCTCCACCTCGGTAGATGGTTTAGGCTTTCTTGCTCCCGCGGAACGCTCCGGATTTTCGGTCTCCTTCCCCGAATGAGTTTGAATGGCCTTCGTCGTCTCGGGACCTTGAGGTTGTCCCGGAAGCTTCCCTTCATTAGTGGATAGGCTCCCGGCAAGTAGTCCCACTTGTGTCTCGAGCATCTTCATCATGTTGAGCACTTGATGGTAGGAGCTTCCGACCTTCGTCACCTTGCTATCGATCTTCTCCAACACCTTGTCTATGGCCTTGAACTTGGTGATGGTGTCCTTGTTGATCTTAGCTTGCTTGTCCATGAAGTCCTTCAATTGTATACGAAGCGGAACCGAATTCGGAATGGATGAGCTTGCATTAAATTGAGGTCTACCTTGCCCGTAGCGGAAGTTCGGCACATCTCCCTTCCTCATGTAGTCGAGCATCTTGGCTTCCTCTGGACAATCCTTTTGGACATGGCCATATTCTCCGCACTCTTCACACGTGGATCTTGCTTCGGCAGCCTTTAAGTCTTGAGCTTCTTTCTTCTCCATCTCCATCTTCTCCAACCTCCGCATAAGCGAATCGATCTTGCCTTCGAGTAGATCTTCCTTTTCCACTTGCAAGACTCCTTTGACGTTCCCCGTGGGTTGAACTGGAAGTAAGCGTCCGGATGACGCCCATGTGTCATTGTCTGTGACCTTCTTGAATAGAGTGAAAGCTTGGGTCGGCGTAATCTCGATGATGGATCCTCCTACCGATGCATCGATGATTGTCCTTGACGCCATGGTAAGTCCTTGATAGAACTTTTGAATGAGATCCTCCTTCGGGAACTTGTGATGTGGAACCGCCCGAGTGTACTCATTGAAGCGCTCGAATGCCTCCGATATAGTCTCCGTAGGATATTGAGCAAAGGTAGCAATCTTATTGCACAAGCTTTGAGTCTTACCTGGTGAGTAGTATTCCTTCATGAAGGCTCTCATCAAGGTGTCCCAATTTTGCACCATCTCCGCCGGTTGAGAGTAGAACCATTGCAAAGCCTTCCCGAGTAACGAGAACGGAAAGAGCCTTGCCCTCATTTGATCTTGAGTCACCCCGTCCATGTTGAAGGTTTGACAAAGTTGAACGAACGCTTGGAGGTGAAGGTTCGGATCCTCTTTACCGGTGAAGGGTGAATGTTGCACCATGCGAATTGTTGAGGTCTTGATCTCGAACGGCCTTCCGATCTCCATGAGGTTCAAGATTGGTAGGTCGACGATGTCCGGGGTGCATAGCTCCCCGATCTTGCATTCTGACTGCGGTTGTTCTCCCATCGGTAGCGGTGGAAGTTGATTCTCCCTAGGGCTTGGAGGTGGTGATTCCTTTGGAGACTCCGACGATCCTTCGGCCTCCTCTTTTGGATCTGCAAATTCCAGCTTTTTAGCTTGTGCTTCACGCCTCCTTAGCCTGTAAAGTTTTTCTGGATCATCCACAAAATTTTCGGGTTTGTTGGAGAGGTAGCCTTCCATCTCCTGTTAGGGTTAGCAATAAACAAAATATATACAAAACGAAAATAAAAACAAATCTAAGAAAACTAGGGTTAGTCAAAAACTAGATTAGATTGGTTTTGAGGATGATCAAAAGTTAGTAGATGCAAAAAGAAAAACCAAAAGAAAACTGAAAATATTCACAAAAAACAATAAAAGATCGAATCTTGATCACTTGTTCCCCGGCAACGGCGCCAGAAAAAGGGGCTTGTTGACGGTGTATATGCGTATACAATTTCGTTTGGACTTGCAAGCGGACAAGTCCTCCGTCGTAGCCAAGGGGCCCTTCTTCCCTCAAGTGTGAACCCAAGGTATTGAATCCATGGAACAAATGTGTGATGCAAGAACCTATCTATTAAAGCCGAGAACACTTAGATCTTCAAAGGGGAATCTTATGCATCTAATCTAAAGAACATCATAAAAACGAAACTAATCTATGAAAGTCGGAGGTAGCAAGAGGTAGAGAGGGATAGGTAAAACCAATCTAGAGAGATTGGATCAAGCTTTTGTTGAAGTTTCGAACAAAGAAGAAATAGCCAAGTTGAATCTCGTAGAAAGCATCTTTAAATCACGGTTTCCTGTCCAACTCCGAAGACGCCTACCTTTTGGAGCCACCGTTCTGTCACAACGCACTCCTATTCATGTGGGTTAGCGTAGGGCGAGTCCAATGGACAAGTTGAAATCTCTTGGAAGGTCAGGCATGCACCTCTAGCCACCACGGCTACAAGAGCACCCTCTATGATCTATCTCGAGAATAGATCTTAAAGTAAGAAAAGCCAAATGAAATCAAAGTCGTAGAAGAAACACTCGATCGCTAGAAATCAGATTGCAACTTGATAATTCAACATAGTACATGATACATGAACGAGATCTCCACCGGGATCGTACCTTGATCTTGCTTCTAGCTCCTGGAACTCCGACGTGGTCTTCCTTGCAAGGTTCCCACGTCGGCTAGGGAAACCCTAGACAACTAGCTCGACCCTATCCTCTCCAGAATGGTGTCCCTCTCTTCTCTGCTCCTCAGCGGCGAATGACGAATGACGAATGAGATGATGCATGGCTCTTGGCTAGGGGGCTATAAGTAGTCCGAGAGGCGGCTAGGTCAAAGGGGGGCTCGAATGGACCCAGAAATGGGCCGGGCCGACCGGCCTGGGCCCATTCTGGCCCATTTCATGGCCTCCTTTGCTGGTGATGCTTCCCGAGTCTTCTAGAGTATTCTCCCTTGTGCATGTGGGCCCTTGAAGCTCCTTATCCCGCAAGATTCAGCATTTTCTGTTCAGGTCCTTGGAGTTTTCTGTCTTCACGGGTTGGTCCTTGGGCTTCTTGGAGTCATGTTTACTTCATTGCTTGACTTGTACCGGGCTTCAAGGTCTTGTCACGAGGTGCTTGATGAACTTAACCCGGAAGTCTTGCTTTCAACGCTAAATTCCTGCATAAACATCAAACTCCAAAACCGACATGCATGAACGAACTTGTTATATCCAGGGGGTTGGTACCAATGGATAAGATATAAAATTCATGCCAACACCGAAGGTAAACTCATGGCTAGGTTGACGGAAATTCACCGTCAACAACCATCGCACTATGGAGAATTTTGTGAATGCTTCACTCAGTCACCTTCACCAAATTAACGGCTTGCCGCCACCGCCCGCTCTACTCGCACCTATTGGTCAGACTCCCTTGCAACTCATGCCTCTTGCTAACTTGGGTAAATCATCTGAAGTCTATGAGCTGCCTCACAGTTCAGCAATTGGTTCACAATGGATGACAGAAAAGGATTCCAAAGAAGAAAAGGAAGCAGATGCAACAATACTCAAGGTTCTATCTGATATTGCAGCAGAGGAAACGAATAAGGAAGATCCTTTGGCGGCAACAGCAAATGGTCTGGAAGTTCCTGCTCCAGCTACCTCGGAAGGCTCTCGTGCAGCTGATCCTGCTCCAGCTCCTGCTACGTCGGAAGGCTTTCCTGCTCCTGCTCCTGCTACCTCAGAAGGCTCTCCTGCTCCGGCTCTTGCTCCTGCTACCTCAGAAGGCTCTCCTGCTCCTGCTCCTGCTACCTCAGAAGGCTCTCCTGCTCCTGCTCCTGCTACCGAAGAAGGCTCTCCTGCTCCAGCTCCTGCTACCGAAGAAGACTCTCCTGCTCCAGCTCCTGCTCCTGCTACCGAAGAAGGCTCTCCTGCTCCTACTCATGCTCCAGCTCCGGCTCCTGATGACCCTCTTCATAATCCTGTTACATTGGCTCTTTCGAACACCGACAAAAAAGAGGTAGAATGTTAAATATTCCTTTTATTGTCATTGATTCCATTTGATTGTTGTATTCGAGTTGAACAATACATTTTTCTTCACGTGTGTGAACCAGCTATAAATAATCATTTTGCCTGGGCTTTGTGCTCAGGTCTTCACAATTGCTGACCAAGATGAAATTGTATCGGAGTCAGAAGACTCCCAATACTCTTGTACCGGGTTGCAGAATGAGATACAGGTACCAGCACTTCGTTTCCAGAGTAGAACATCGTACTTGTGTCGTGACGTTGAAGACTGCGACTTCCATACAATTGAATCCTCCGATTGGATTAATGGATTGGATCAATGTGGGATTCCTACAACCAAAACGGAGAGTTCTACGGCCTCGACAATACGCAATGCATGAGTCGTGCTATGCATAAAACGAACTCAACACTCCCTACGCATGCTTTTGTTTGTAATTTTCAATGTAATCCTTGATTCATGTAACAATACCGATGTTTGATGAGAGGAAGGGATGTGTTGATCTCCAATGTGGGCGTGATCGAGGAGTTTGCAACGTGACGTGCTCATAATCTTGTAGTACTAGGCGAACGAATCGACGAAGGAAGGGATGTGTTGATCTCTAATGTGGTCATGATCGAGGAGTATGTAACGTGATGTGCTCATGATCATGTAGTACTAGGCGAACGAATCGACGAAGGAAGGGCTGTGTTGATCTCCAATGTGGCCATGATCGAGTAGTATGCAACGTGACGTGCTCATGATCATGTAGTACTAGGTGAACGAATCGACGAAGGAAGGGATGTGTTGATCTCCAATGTGGGCATGATGGAGGAGTATGCAACGTGACGTGCTCATGATCATGTAGTACTAGGCGAACGAATCGACGAAGGAAGGGATGTGTTGATCTCCAATGTGGGCATGATCGAGTAGTATGCAACGTGACGTGCTCATGATCATGTAGTACTAGGCGAATTGAATCGACGAAGGAATGGATGTGTTGATCTCCAATGTGGGCATGATCGAGGAGTTTGCAACGTGACGTGCTCATAATCTTGTAGTACTAAGAATCGAATCGACGAAGGAAGGGATGTGTTGATCTCCAATGTGGGCATGATAGAGGAGTTTGCAACGTGACGTGCTCATAATCTTGTAGTTCTAAGCCAATCAAATCGACGAAGGAAGGGTTGTGTTGATCTCCAATGTGGGCATGATCGAGGAGTATGCAACGTGACGTGCTCATGATCATGTAGTACTAGGCGAATCGAATCGACGAAGGAAGGGATGTGTCGATCAATATAAGGGGAGCAGTACATAAACGAAATGAGTAGTTCCTAGTCAAGGAATATCCTATCTAGTAGTGTCTTGATTAGAGGAACATCCTTTGCCTCAGTATATAGCGCTGACCAGCCCTCAGAACAAACCGGCACGCGATTCATATATTTGGAATTTCGGACGCCCGGGCAAAGCAGATGTTAAATGTCCTTTTTGCTTCCCCTTCCCATTGCACCCCGTTTCAGTCACCACCATAATGAAATGGTATATTGGTAATCTGACAAGGCCCTCCACCGAATTGGATAAATTACCCCCGCCCCGGTCCCTTCCCTCCCTTCTACTCCTCTCCTCACCATCTCAAATCTTTCCGCACCCATTTCACCTTCCCTCCTCCATCGTCTCAAATCTACCGCTCATAGCTTCAGCCCCTTTCCCATCTGCCTCTGTAGTAGCAGCGGTGACGACACAATGGCACCAGGAGGGAAGGTCGTACGAAGGAAATATCCAGAATAAGGTACAATGTTTTCCTCCTCGGTTCAGCTTCCCCGGTGGATTCGTACTTGCGTGTTTTCCCATGTGGCAGATCCATGTGTGCACTAGTTTTTTTTTGATCTGGTAGATCCCATGTCTACACTAGTTCTTTTTAGGATCTTGTTTTGACTAGGAACATCCTTTCAGGATCTTGTTCGGCTAGGAACATCCTACTGGTTCTTATAGAAGTTTTTAGATCTGACAGATCCCATGTCTACACTACTTCTCAGGATCTTGTTTTGACTAGGAACATCTTTTTCAGGATCTTGTTTCGGCTAGGAACATCCTACTGGTTCTTATAGAAGTGTTTAGATCTAGTTTTATTTACAGTGGTAGGCCAACCTTACAGAAGCTTCTCTGCTTTCTTAACAGAAGTAGACGAGCACGGCGATTACGAGCGGCAAAGGGACATAAATATTTTGAAGAATCACAATTTCTTATCTAGTCTTGGCATCGAGAAAATGAAAGCACTTTAGCAGCTGACCGACCAAGCAGAAAGGGTACCAACGATACAACAATACATGATTCGGATCCGGAGTACAACCCTTCTGATGAACATGAATCTGACCCAGAGAAATGTCAACAAAAGGTTGTTGACGCAAAAATAGGACGTCACCCTTGCGCGCGACACACGTGACTCCCCGGTCTGTTGCGAGGCGTGCCAGCCAATCTGACCTGTTGATTGACAATGGAAAATCGGCTAGGGAGCCGATATGTCTTTGATAGAACAGTAATAGCTAGGTAGCTGATACGGGGCAGAACAGATCGGCTAGATCAGCCGATATGATGACGTAGGCAAAGCGTAAGCTACCAGAGATAACTTAAACAGAGCTACGTGAGCAACACTTGAAATAGATCTAGCCGGCTATTAATGATTAAAAGATAGTAATGATAATGATGCCGACAGGACGCAGTCTCAAGCTAGATAAATTGTGATAAAAGCTAAAGAAACAAGAATAAACTTGCTAATCTAGCTGATATCGATTAATTGTGAATAAATCTAGACGGAACCACAGCGATACGCCCGGAGGTTAAAGCCTAGATATTATTCGGTAAAGCGGAACTCACCAGCAAGCCGGAGATCGAAGCGATGCAGCCCGACGAGTTTGCGAGAACTCGTGAAAGAGAAAAGGTACGAAGGCGAAGTCGCCAAAAAGTAGATGCGGTAAAGTAGATGTAGTAAAGTAGATGCAATAATTGGTAAAGGGGTGCCCGGAGGCGGTTTTGGTATTGATCGTGTGATAACTTTTACAATGACCGGAGGTATGTATTTATATCCCAGACTAAAAAGACTCCTAACTAGCTAGGACTGTGACTCGTACAAGACTTGCCTAATACATGACATTTAGACTAAAGGAAATATTAAGATACATAGACTCTGTCTTTCTTCTTCGCAGAATCCTTCTCCTTCCGTGTCCGATTGGTACGTAGAGAGGTCAAGCTGCTTGCGTTACTAACTTTGGATATCTCGCTCGAACACCTTCCATCTTGATTAAATTAGCTTGACAAGCACGCAAAGGCCCTTCCTCTTTGATGTTAACTGGGCTTTCCCTTTACTTTATCTTCTTTGATCAACCCCGATCTATATTTATTTAGCTCTGGACTCCGTTCCCCCTTGCCAAGCCGGACTCTTCTTTCTAGTTGCCACTTCTTTCCTTGCGACGTTGGCCAACAATTATACGATATTTCTCCTCTCTTTTATTGAATCTGAATCGGCCAAGGAAATTCCCGTACTCCCTTGTTTCTTTTTCTGTTATTAATCTTTGTATATATACGCTGGTCATATGCACTCGAGAGAACTTGCAAATAGTCGGCTCATGGTCAAGCTGTACTGTTGCCTATCAACTTTGCCTATTCTTTGATCACGTGCTCCTGCCGATTGCCTCTGTCAGCCGATTGTTTCTGCCTTGCCGATTGGGAAATATTTAATCCTTGGAGCTTCAACTATATAATTATATGTGTTGACCTGTATGCTTCAATGCACCTTGCCTTTCTCCAGTTACCTACGCATGCACATGATGTGTATGTATTTTCTTTACCGTTCCTCCTCCCAGCCGATTTTACCGAAACCTCGTGGTAGAGTTCTTGCATCTTATACATCGGCCGATTTCTTCTGGTAAATGCTCTTGCCGATGTGCCCTGCCTTCTTTATTCAACTATACAGACATGCTCTGCTTCCCTTATTTAATCCTTCGACTTTCCATCGGCAGACGCTCCATGTATTATGCAGGTCCTTCCGCCCCCTTTTGACGCCGGTCTTGACATGTGCCAAAAAACGGTGTCAACGGAGGTAGTCTTATCATGAACTCATTTCATGTACTAGTTATGCAGGATTGCTTCTGATCTTCTCTTTCTTTGTTGAATTTTGTGTAATCAGGTCACTCATAGCCTACCTGTCAGTGGGAAGAGGGACCAAGAGAATTCGGACACCGGATGACCCTACCAGGGCAAGGGAATTGGCTTTAGCTGATGGGAGTGGGACAACTTTTGATACACAAGAATTGCCAACTGAAGGCCAAGCAACAGCAACCCACGATGAGAACATCATTGACATGACGACTGCAGAAGGCAAGTCATTTGATCTCATATTCGAATGTCCTAATTACCAACCGAATAATTATTAACTTGCATGGCTGTAACAAACTTGTTAGGTGATGCACGCCCTTCCAGAGAACAACGAGGGCCGCGGGATTCAAGAAGATTGGGCAGAGATCTGGACCGAATTAGCCGAGGCTTAAATGGCAAGATCCCTATACACATTCAAGAAGGGATCAAATGTCCTGAGGCACCAATGCAAGTTGCAAAGTTTGCATCAGAAGGTGGGATCATAGTGCGTGGCCACATACCGATCCTTCTTAGCTGGAAGGACTACAAGACAAAGAAGAACCAGCAAGATGGTGAAAAGACTGAAGACCATCTCAAGAACTACATGGGCAAACTAGTGGTGTGCATATGTCCACTCATATACTACCATAGTTCTTTGCATCCATTCTTGTCATCCATTTTTCTGATAATTGTCTTGTGCTAGGGGCAATTCGACATTGACACCACCACTGAGCCTGTAAGGGTGGCATGCACTGACTTGCTGAAGTCGATACAGAGACAGGTGAGGTATCGCCTGAAGCAAAAGTACTTCAATGATGTTCCAGCAAATGCAGTCCCAACTAAATCTCCTATGCCCAATCTGACCGACGCCCAATGGAAGGCACTGGTTAACATGTGGCCTTCCCTGAGCACAGGGTATGATAGAACTTCAACTTGCCACTACCACATTTTCATGTACTTATATATTGTTCTTAATCTTATTTCTTACACGAGTTCTTATTATTGTAAAGGCGAGGTGTAGTACAAACACCGGTAATCGAGGAAAGGTCAAGTACCATCAGCGCACGGGATCTCGAAGCTACATTGTACAAGCTAATCTTGTGGTAAGCAGATGAACAAGTCATGTTTTTGCTCTGTAGTTCATTTCATGAACCATTTTACAATGCTAGCACTTTGATAATTATGCCTGTTTTCGAAACATATTTAGAGGCAGAAGTATACTGCTGAAGGAGAAGGGCTAAGTCCACTTGATTATTTCAAGTCCTTCCACTGCAGCAAGAATGGCTTCACCGCTCCAGTACAGGCAGCCATTGTAAATACTTGTCTGCTTTTGCATTTTTCTATGCAACAATACTAGAAACATGTGTGACTATTTTATTTTAAACCTTTCATTTTATTTCCTTTTTTAGTCTCGCATGGAACAAATTGTCGTTGAACCTCAAGGCGACCAACCAAGAAAGACTGCTGCTGAAGCAGTGGCGGAAGTTGTCCAATCTAGGACTTTTCGGGAGGTTGCTGGCATTCGCCCGCCCTCCATGAAAAAGACTAGGGTTACTACTGCACTTCAGGTTCAGGAAATACGAGCTGGACTTAACAATGAGAAGCAAGGGGGGGGGCACAACTGCGGCAGAAGATTGTTGAACAGGAGGCCGAGATGAGCGAACTGAGATTGAAGGCTCAAGAACAGGAGACAACATTGAAGTCTCAAACAGGAGTGCTTGAAGCTTTGAAGAAGAGCACAACTGACATGCATAATCTGATCCAAGGCTCGATAAATTTCAGCCAGGTTTATCCTCCTCTCAACTGAAGTGTGGTCCTGGTGAACTTGTGTTGCTGATGACTTGTTGTATGTTTATTCGATTCGATGCTAACTTGATGTATATTGCACAATTGTACTGGTTGAACTATTCTCTGAATGTGGTGTGAATTATATGGAAGTGGGAAATATTTTTTTTGTTGTCTGATTATGTGCTGGCGATCAGCAGCAGCCAGAACAGTATACAGTGCCCTGCAAAATGCAATATGAGCTGATCTAAAAAAAAGCAATATGGGCCGAGGCCCAGGAAAGGCCCTGTGGATAATGCCCAAAATCAAATGTCCAAGCATAATGCAATATGGGCCAAGTTCGTTAGATTGCTAGGGCCCAATATAAAATATCCCAATATACTGTGCAACAAACATTTCGGGAATGACCAAAAAAATAACACGAAAACCTGAAACGGGCTAAAATTGGCCCAACAATATTAGGCGCACAAAGACTCTTACATGGACCGGGCCTCAATTTGTGACAAACCGAAATCATCATAACCCCCTGCCACGTCAGAGCCACGATGGATCTCGGTCCGACGTGGCATGTACCTTATGACGCCTTTGTGTTACGAATTTATACGCGTCATTAAACTCATGACGCCGAGAAATAAGGTCTCGTCATTAATCACGGTTTGTGACGCTCGATTAATGACGACGCGTTTTCGTAACAACCGGCGTCATTAATCGCGGTTTATGACGAGAAATGACCTTTTTTTTGCGTCACTAGTCGGCATTTTTCTTGTAGTGTAGGAAAAAGGGATCAGTTCACCTCATCCCAAAATCGGATGGGTCATGCCGCCGCAGTAGAACTGGCTCCTCTGTCAAGAAAGAGGCTTTTACCTGTATGCTGCTAAAAAAGTTCGTCGTGACATGTGCGCTACTAAAAAGTTCGAGCGTACTTATGTGCCACTGCTCGAAACTTTTTTGACCTCCATGCCATTTATGTTAGATTTCGATCAAACTATGTATGGAAAAGTCCAAAATACCCCCAAGACTAAATGTGCTATTATTATTACTTGAACATTTTAACAACCTCAAACAAAAAAACTCAGAACTAGAAAGTTGTAGATCTCATCGGGATCTACGACTTTCTAGTTTTCAGGTTTTTTCATTTCATATTGCGTATTCTTTTCAATTTTTCAATCGTTAAGATGCTAAAAGAATAATTGTCGGTGTTAGGATTAGTCCCGACACTAACTAGTGAGATACGCTGTGACCAGCCTCTCGATGGTCGGCGAAAATGGCAACATGAGGACACGAGTTTATCCTGGTTCCGGTCGTGAGGCCGTACGTCCAGCAAATTGTGCGTGCGCGCTGTATTGCCTTGCACTGGGGGTGCCTGTAGAGGGGGGCTACAAGCAAGGTGGGAGAGGAGGAGAAACCTCCAAGTCCCTGCTAGATGATTGAGGCAAAGTGCCAATATCAGATGATGTGAGAATGCGAGTGGGAGCGTGTGATTGCGGATGTGAAATGCGATGCCCGCAGCTGAGCAGTTGCCTCCTCCTTTTATAGGCCAAGGGGAGGCGGCTTACAGACGTGCTGCATGGTATTTTGCACAGTATCGTTGTACCGGTGTGCAGTGCTGCGGCGTGATGGTTTTCCTGGTGAATCCTGGCTTCCGCGGGCGTCGTGGCGGCTCCTGTGCTCGCCTGGGGACGGTTTCGAGGGTGATCTTGCCGGCGTCCACGTCTGGTCGTCATCCGTATGCTGGTTCGAGGGTCTTGCTGATGGGAGAACTTTGGTTGCACAGGGGCCGGCGTGGTGACATCCCGTCGGCACAGGGCTTCACGGCGCCGGGGAATGGCTCCACAGCGCCGGGGATGGCTGCACAGGGCCGGGGATGGCCGCATGTTGACGGCTATTAAGTACTTACTTTAGCCATCAATTTACTCATGAATAAAGGAGCAAGAGGCATTTCTTACACGCATTTTTGTTAAGAATAATGTAGTTCCACTTGTCCTTAGAGATTATGTGATTGCAGGAAAATAAGCATAAAAGAAGTAGCAAACTCACCTTCTATGATTCATGCCACATCACCTCAGGTGCCATGCATGCAAGCCATGTCACCAATCCAAGGGAGGCAAGCCCCGACAAATCATAGCGTGACAAGTAGACTTCACATGGATCCATGGGCCCACCAGAGTGCCAAAACCGCCTCAAGAGCAGGTGTACACCGGGGACCGACCTAAGGGCCCACAGGACAGCCACCAGAGGAAGCACACCCTGAGTAGGGCCTGACCGAACCAACCTTGAGCCCCCCACTCAGGGGCTTCCATGTGGTGCTACCCCATTGGTCCTAGAGGCCATTTCCGGGGTGCTTGGCTCCTCTTGACGCCGGTGCTCAGGCCTATAAATAGAAGGGGAGGGGGTTCATTTCTTACCAACACACTTTACTCCTCCTCTCTCACTTTTGGTTTCTAAGGATAGGAGGTAGGCTAGAGTAGTTCTATTTCAGGTTCCAAGTCTACTTTGGGATCTAGGTATGAGTTCCCTTGTATCTTTATTTTATTGTATGACTTTGATCTACTTCAGTTATTCAGCTATTTCATATAAATTTGTGCTTGTATACATGGGTGATCTGTTCATGTGTTCATTGTTCATCATTTAGAGGCTCATGTTCATGATGAACAAGGCCTTTAGATCCAGTTGACGAGTGACTTACTCATGTTTTCGGTGTTTGTTCATAAGTTAGAGGCTCGTGTTCTTCACGAACACGACCCTTTGATCTTGTTGAATAGACATAGGAAAGCACAAATCCATTTGTGTACCTAGCCTAGTTTGATCCAGTTAGATTCCATGTTCGTGTTGTATGAAGTTCGTGCTCAAGCTACGGTACTTGGTGTAATTGGTTGGTTTATCTGGCGGCTCTGACCTGGGTCACAATAGCCTGGGCCGGTCAGGGTCCTGCTAACAACGTAAGCGTGGTGCTTGGGTTGCGTAGCTACGTTACTTATGAGTGTATCCCACGGTTTGTCTTGGGGCAGGCCGCGGTAGTGACAGCTGTTGGACCCTTCTAGAATCCCCACGTTCGGATACTCTGTAGGAGTCTAAAGTCCAACAACCGGAGTCGTGCGTAAGCGACGCGGGAGGTTAGCTCCCCGTTTGTATCTGGGTGCTTGAGCCAACAGTCATGCAATGCTAGTGTGTATCTGACTCGTATTAGTAACTTCGTGTGTTTAGTACCTTAGAACCTAGAACTAACTCGTATGTTGCCTCCTAAGCCTAGGACCTTTAGATAGAGTGTGTTTGTGTGTTCACACTACTGTTGACGGTTCAAAACCGTACTCAAGTTCACCGCAAGCGTACGGGTGACTTAGTGCCTTTTTCACCAAGGAGGGTCCTCCCTAGATTTGTCAATCCAAGGATCGGAAGCAAACCACTAAGGATCTCTATCTAACCTACCGGTCTAACCCTATGTGAAGCATTGATTGCATAAATGTTAAACATACATGAAAAGATGTATGGATCACATCCACCTAGCCATAAAGGTAAACATCAAAGGTAGCCCTAGCCTATCGCCTTCTTGTTGCCGTTCCGGCCAAGGTGACAAACCAATCTAAACCTATACTATGATAAGGAGTACACTCGATATGGAGTAACCCGATATGGAGTGGTCCGATACACGTTCATTCGCCACTTTCTCCTCCACCGTACTGTCACTATGCAAGGATAATCATCACCGAACGACAACCTCGGTCCGTGCACTACAAAGACGTATCCCCAAGAGATAGACTAACCACCACGATTAGACCTATTCCCACTAAAAATGTATGCTAGCTACACATATGGATAAAACACTCATCGATGTAGATCAAAGTAGGACAAGATATGATTACATCACCATCGAATGTTGAAGGTACAAATGACTTGACGAATTCAAGTCGCGGCTCCGGAACTCCACCGTGGCTTCACCACGCGGGGCCAACCATGGTGGCTAGGGCATGGCCTAAGCCATCTCCTAGGCAACTCGAGGACTTGCGGCGGCCGTCGGCTTCCTCCCGGTGCTTCTCCTTCGTGTCGGCGGCTCTCTGATGAATGGATGGATGGATCGGCCGGCGGAGGTAGAGGCAATTTATAGAGGAGCACCTAGGTCAAAGGGGGTCGTGAACCGGGCTCGGAACAGGCCAGGCCGGCCGGCCTAGGCCGACCAGCCCAGGCCCGTTTTGGCCCGGTTCGGCCCCGTCTCGCTCCCCAACGCTTCTCGGTCAAATGTTGACTTGCTCCCTTCTGCATGTGGGCCCTTGACGTCGTCTTCTCCATGGTTTAGATAGAGCTCCTTGTCGCACAAGCTTCAGCATTTTCTATTCAGGTCCCTGGAGTTTTACGGCTTCATGCTTCGGTCCCTGGGCCATTTGGAGTCATGTTCATGATGTGTCTTGATTTGTGCTGGGCTTCATGATCTTCTCTTGAAGTGCATGATGAACTTATCCCGAAAGTCTCCCTTTAAGCGCTAGTTTCCTACGTAAACAACAAACTCCAAAATCGACATGCAAGAGTGAACTTGATACCTCCGAGGGGTTAGTACCATTAGTTAGAATATCAAATATGTGCAAATGTTGACGGTAAACTCATAGCTAGGTGTACCAAAATCGACCGTCAACATACCCCCTTGCTTAAACCTTGCTCGTCCTTGAGCAAGTCCAAGATCTTTGCTTAACTTGGAAATTAGTGTTGCCCTTCAATGTCTTCCCTGCACTTAGTTATACACAACAAGACATATTACTCTCTCAAGTATTTAGCATTTAAGGTTCAAGTTTTGACCGGCTACTTCATTAGGGAAGATAGACTATGATTAAAGAACATGCCACAATAAAACAAATATAGTACTCTCAAACTTAAGCAAACTTCAAACCTTTACCTTGTTGCATCGTGAAGAGTTTTCAAAAAGTTGCACATCTAACATAAGTGAGGTTCTCTTGCAAAAGCTCATGGGAACACTCATCTTGTCAAGTCACTCAAGCCTACACTAGATTATTCTCAACGTATTCTACTCATATATGAAAGTGGAAAGCTTATGTGGAGCTTGGTAGGTAAAAACAATCCTAGCAAAACATTATACTTGAAATATTGTCAAACTAAGAGAGAGATCTATTGGAATTACCGAGACTAGTCAAAAAGGCCATGGAAAATAAACGTTGGAAAGAGAGAGAGATGGAACACACCCATTTAGAAAGGTGGACATGTGCAAGTGGCAAATGGGTGATCCTGAGACACAAATGAAGTTCTCGTTATCGGACTGCTCATGGTTGGAAAAGATTGAGTATAGACTTGTCTTCAAAGCTCTCTAAAAATTTTAATGAAAGCGAAAAAGAACCGAGGAGCATTTTTATTTTTCTCTTTTTGGTTTTTTTTCTTTTCTTATTTTTTTCTTTCTTCTTCTTTTTTTCATTCATTTTTTTCTTCTCCCTTTTTTTTATTCATCATTTTTTATGCTCCTCTGAACTTTTAAGCAGCATAGTACTTGCTATGGCAGTGCTTCATCATTTTTTTATGCTCCTTCGAACTTTTAAGTAGCATAGTCCTTGCTATGGCAGTCCTCCCCCATGCTTAAATGATTGCTCGTCCTTGAGCATAGAAGTGAGGGGGCTATGGCTGCTAGAGAAGTACAAAATCCTTGTATTCCTTTATAAATCTTTTGAAATCTTCAAGGGCATCCTCAATGTCGAAACTCGCATGATCTTGGGTGCATTGATGAGTCCCTCCATATGTTATATGTCTTTAAATCTTGCCAGAAAATCTTTAGGAAATTCGTCGAAAGATCATCCATACTCAATTTGGGTTGTGGTCAAGGAGGTAATCACAAAAAGATGTTTTGGGTTTAGGGTGGATGCCCAACGAAGTTTGTGAAGTTTCCAATGTAGAAACTCACAATGCTTGGACAAAAATGGCTAGCATGAAAAAGATACGCAAAGGAATGACCAGCTTCTTAGTCTCGTACCACAGAAATCAATCCTAATCCAACTCATCAAGATATAAGTTTGCAAACTATGGGTTATATCATGAAAGTACTTGTATGTGTATAGGCTTTGGTAGGTAGAGCCTTGCAAGAGGTTCACAAATGTAGATAGCATAATGATTTTAAATAAAACAAGTACAAGGCATAGGTCATCGGTAAACTTAAATCAAAGAGCAACAAAAAGTATGTGGGTCTTAAAAATTAGCCTTTTAACCTCCACTAATGAGAGACCCGGTATTTAATCAATATAAGTTCCTTTTATTAGAGAGCAAAAAGTCATGTCATATAAAACATCATGCAAGTAAAACAAAGTGGCAACTTTCATCACTTTTCCGTAAGCAAGACATACAAATGATATCATCGTGGTAACCTCAAAAGTGATCGTGATTCATTTATTGAAAAATAAAACTAACAAACCTAGGTTGTCCTCCTAGTAGCCATGTTATTAATCGAGAGATAAATACAAAGATTGTTTATGGTTGAAGGCATATATGTGCAAGTATTTAGAAGGAGATGAACAAAGATAAAGTCAAGGGCGAGTTACTGTCCTTTTCGATGCTCGTAGTGAAGTGCAGCATGGCCTCCCCCATGCTTAAGCATTGTTCTTAGCATGAAAAAATAATAATGAGCATCTTGTGGTGAAGGTGATCCTTGAACTCCATATGGCCTTTTTCCCTTTCGTCCCTCAAATCCTCCCCCATGCTTAGCATGTTGCTAAGTGTGGAAGAACTTGAATCGCTCCCTATTGCCATGTGTTTGAGAATCATCTTCACTTCCTTGCCTTTGTTACCTTAGTTGTCCTTCAACTTCTTCTTATCATCATCAAGCCATGGTTCCAATCCTTCATCATATCGTCATCACCGACTTCCATCCCGTCCTTATCACTGCTTCATCTTCCACAGATTTTCTTTTACTTCCAGAACAGAACATACACTGAAACACCCCTCCAAGTTGAAGTTCATGAAATTATCTATCCAACGAGCCATCATTCGCATGAAACGGGTTCCGAACAAGAGAGTTGTGTCTTTTTTACTCCGGCGATGCAATCTGTAATTTTCAGAATGTGCAGCGCTTAATATTTCTGTCATATCTCCTTGTACAGGTCTTCAAAATTGATAATCCTTGATGCTTTGGAAAGAAGGATTGAAGGAGCTTCTGAATATGAACTTTTCTTCCATTGTACATCTCTGAACATGTGCTGAAACCTTGATGGAAACAGTACCTTCCCTCTCAAGCCCTGTAGATGACTAACGATCTTTATTGAATTGGTCAAGAACTCATGGGAACACTTCGTCATGCCTGCAAAACAAATCAAATGCACATTCTACCCCCGGGGTGATGGTCGGGAGTAGCAATAATTGCCAACAAACCAAATACATCCCTAAGATCTTAACTTGTGGCATAGCTTACCTTAGTAAAAAGAAAAGAGAACCTAATGGGTGCGTGTACGTGTGTGTAGGTGGAAAAATGCAAATGAAAGGAAGGGATATAAACATTGACAATGTTTGCATCAAGTTCTAAACACCATGTTTACAACTAGATTGCTTTATTTCTATATAACCATAAAGATTTAACCAAGGTCAAAACACCATGTTCATTTCAAGGTTAAAAATTCTTCATGCCACAAGAAAATTAAAGCGCATTGCAAAGTTTATAAATCAACCGAATGCAATATGAAAGCAAGGTTCTTAAAACTGAATGATGGTGGTCTCCAATCATGTCTAAACACCATGTTTACACAAGATTGCAAAAGAAAATGCCTCGCGCGCGAAGCACCATTATGGAAATAAAGCATTCATCAAAAAGTTTTGCAAAGAAGCCAAGCTAACTTATGCATGATAGAACAAAGGGGTTGATGCAAATGCAAAGGGGTTAATAAAAAAGGGTCAGCAATGCTTGAAAAAGGCTTTCGATATTGTTCCTCAATAATGACAAGCAAGTCACTTTATGAGAGGTAGAATCTTGGCAACAAATTTTTTTTCAAAAGACCTAATCAAACATACTAACAAGGTTTTCAGTTAAGGCTTATGGGTATCCTATATTTTTGGCTTAAGACAAGAATTTTGAAAAGATAAGTCTGGTGAAGAAATTCTATCTAAGGTGGTTTTGAAAAAAAGAAAAGAAAACAAGGATTAGATTTTGGGATGAAAAATAAACCTATGGTTTTAGGATTACTAAAGTTATGAGAGGTATTCCCTAAGGGTTTAGGATGAGGCTAGTAAAAATTTTAATTAGAAAGGGATAGAGATAGACATTGTTGACTTGACACAAGTCGATCCTTCGCCTTTGTTGGCTTGGGTGCTAGGTGTGGTTTGATAGGAAGGTTTAGGCAGAGATGAGATTTTTTTTTCACAAAAAGGGTTTTACAAGATGAGATGCAACATACATCACAATGCAAAGGTGGAGAACAAAGTGGAATGAAGTGCAACATGATTGTGAATGAACAAAAAGATATGACATGATATGGTGGTGATCTAAACCAAAAGAAAAAGTTAGCCTAAGTTAACTAGCCACAAGTTTAGAATCAAAGGGATCATGCTTCATATTTCTCTCTAAAAAGACACAAATAAAAAGACTCTAAATACTAATAAGCACACAAAAATAAGGGGTCTACAAGCTTTCCAAAATCAAGTAGCAAAGAGCTCCCTCAATATATATATATATATTAAAGCATACAACATGTGGTTGTGACATTTATTGGAGCATTGGTACGATGTTACTTGAAGTTTCAAATAAAGAACACAATGTAGACTTGTCATAGTTTATATAGACACATAAAAAGATCGGGTTGCCTCCCACAAAGCGCTTCATTTTAAGTCTTAGAGCTCGACTTTCTCACGTACCTTTTCATCATCGTGAAGCCATGGTTCTTTGTGCGAGAATCCAAAGTAGCCATGCAGCTTGATGTTGCCTTATGAAATCGGTCGTGGTTCGCTTCCAACATCATCATGTGTTGAGTGGTGCCTCTTGTGTCTTCATTCATCCATGCTCTGGAGGGTTTGTTTTAGTCCTTAGCTTCTAAATTTCATCATGTACTTGTTGTGGAACCGTTGCCCCATCTTCTCTTTATTGACACCATGTCCATCTCCTCTATCTTGTCGTCGTTGCCTTGTTGCTGCCTCTTCTTCATGGATTTACCCCTGCATACAGAACAGAACATATACCAAAATATAGTTCTATTGAAAAATTTATAAAATTACCTTTCCAACGGGTACTCATTCGTCTTGATCGGAGTCCGAATGAGGGAGCTATGGCTGTTTCACTTCAGCATTGCTTGCTGTCCAGAATTTCAGCACGTGCAACCTTCGGTGATTCGGCCATATCCTCTTGTAGGAACCTCCGATTGCCTTGCCACTTGATTCGTTGGAATGTAGACTTCATGGGGCTTTTGAAAATCCAAATATACCTAATGCTTTCTGGCGAGGCTCATGCAAACATCTTGATGACATCATTATCCTTTCGTCCATCGATCCGGAGATGTACGAGTGGTCTTCATCTTGTCTTTTAGGGCACCATGTCACGCATCCCTTGTCTTAAAAAAATCATTACCATCGTTGCATGAGCATGATGGTAATGGAATCCTTCTCCATCATGCTTGACATGGTCGTTTCCGAAACCTATAGCTCGAACAAACAAATTTTCCAAAAGACATTAGTCTTAAAAACTTAATTGACACACGTAGGCATACCTTGTTCATCTTCATTTGCTTTGGGTGGGGGCTCAATAGCGGATGTTGGGCCACTAACCAAGGTTAGCACCTACCACTAAAGAGCAAATCTTTGTGAAGCCATCAACTTGGTTGAGCGAGGTTGGACTTGTCGAAGTCCGAATGTTGAAATCTTCTTGATCGTTTTGTGTCTAGGGTTTTACCTGCATTCAAGGACACAAACAAGAAACACAGGGTATATGCAATAATAAAACTAGTGTTAGTTCAAAAGGAAAGATAGATCGCCCTAGGGTTCGAGTTGCCGATCCCCGGCAACGGCGCCAGAAAAAGGGGCTTGTTGACGGTTCAAAACCGTGCTCAAGTTCACCGCAAGCGTACGGGTGACTTGGTACCTTTTTCACCAAGGAGGGTCCTCCCTAGATTTGTCAATCCAAGGATCGGAAGCAAACCACTAAGGATCTCTATCTAACCTACCGGTCTAACCCTATGTGAAGCATTGATTGCATAAAGGTTAAACATACATGAAAAGATGTATGGATCACATCCACCTAGCCATACATGTAAACATCAAAGGTAGCCCTAGCCTATCGTCTTCTTGTTGCCGTTCCGGCCAAGGTGACAAACCAATCTAAACCTATACTATGATAAGGAGTACACTCGATATGGAGTAACCCAATATGGAGTGGTCTGATACACGTTCATTCGCCGCTTTCTCCTCCACCGTACTGTCACTATGCAAGGATAATCATCACCGAACGACAACCTCGGTCTGTGCACTACAACGACGTATCCGCAAGAGATAGACTAACCACCACGATTAGACCTATTCCCACTAAAAACATATGCTAGCTACACATATGGATAAAACACTCATTGATGTAGATCAAAGTAGGACAAGATATGATTACATCACCATCTAATGTTGAAGGTACAAATGACTTGACGAATTCAAGTCGCGGCTCCGGAACTCCACCATGGCTTCACCATGCGGGGCCAACCATGGCGGCTAGGGCATGGCCTAAGCCATCTCCTAGGCAACTCGAGGACTTGCGGCGGCCGTCGGCTTCCTCCCGGTGCTTCTCCTTCGTGTCGGCGGCTCTCTGATGAATGGATGGATGGATCGGCCGGCGGAGGCAGAGGCAATTTATAGAGGATCACCTAGGTCAAAGGGGGTCGCGAACCGGGCTCAGAACAGGCTAGGCTGGTTGGCCTGGGCTGACCGACCCAGGCCCGTTTTGGCCCGTCAACAACTACCAACTTATCTATCATACCTCACCCCTGCACTTGACTATCTGGTTTGTTTCTGTCAATGATTTATACTCATTGCAATAGTGTTGAACTTGTTAATCCACCCAGCCTTCCATGGATTCGATACCCTTTGGAATACTCCTTTGGGGAAATGCTACAATGGTACTTCCGTGCGCTGGCAGACTTGTAATTGTTAGGATTACCATTTGGTCATCTCTGGCATCATTGCTAGGAACTCATAACTTAGCATCGACGTTAAGAGATACCAACACTGCACAGGGCCGGAGATGACAGAAAGGACGCGCTTCGCTCAGCCTGCGTCACGGCGCCGCCCCGGTCATGCGCTAGGTCGCCGGTCGTATGCCCTTTGAGGGTGCCCCCATGCCTTTTCGAGGGGCTCGGCATGGGAGAAGGACGGGAGCAGGTGGCACTGAGTTTTGGAATGACACCGGCCTTTCCGCAAAGCATGTGTGCGGTGCCCGCATAGCACCGGGGATGGTTGCACAGTGGCGAACTGTCTACACAATGTTGGGGCCAGATTCCCTAGCGGCGTCAGAGGAGCGGTGTGGCGAGGATTCGCCTTTTGACTATGGCGCCCGCAGCGTGTCAGGGCATTTAATGCTCCTGTCGGGAGAGACAGGCGAGGCACTGCGGGTCGAGGGGGAGCCTCGAGCGAGGCAGAGATTCGCTCGAGGGGCGCGAGACCGTCGAGCGAGGTGGAGATTTACTCGAGGGGCACTGGTCCCTCAAGCGAGGCGGAAACCCGCTCGAGGGGCGCTAGACCCACAAGCGAGGCGGAGATTCGTTCGAGGGGCGTCTGTCCCTCGAGCAAAGCGGAGATTTGCTGGGGGCGATTGGGGCCCTTTAGATGGGCCTTGAGAGCTGCTGGGCCGTAGCGGGCCGTGGGCCTTGCATGTGTGTGGGTAACGGTTAAATTGTGAGGTGCTTGTGGTTTTGCGTTTTAAGAAGGTGGTTTTCCCCTTAGTTAGGGGACCCCTTATGGTCTTCCCCGACTGTAGCTCCCGAGCCTTTGCTGAAACGGTGGATAGTTTCACAAAGGCTGGCAGCTTCCTGTTGGACTTTTTTCCTCTGAGTGTGTGCGATTTTCCGTGGGGGTGCGCTAGCGCACCCGCGGGTGTTGCCCCCGAAGCCTTGAAGGAGTGTGTGCACTTGTGCAAGGTTTTACGAACACTGAGTGACGGGCTCGTGATGCGTTTGTTTTAGCCGGTCTCGGTGTTATTTTAGCCGGCCTCGGCAATCCACGCGTGCGAGGCTGCGTCGACCCCATCTAGAGCAAGCTCTAGGGGGTTTTGCTCGCTGTTCTTTGGAGGGGGACAACTCTTCGCGGATCTCTGTAATCGCGTGACACGCTCAGGGGATGTGGCCGTGCAAGGAGCCCCTGAGCCCTGGCCCGGATAGGGGCGATTGGAGTGAGTCCTCAGCTTTGCTTTTCGACCCTCGTCGTCTTCCGTAGGGAGGAGGGGTGAAATGATCCATGCTTCCCATCGAGCGGGCCACGAGTCATGGATGCCTTGGCGAGCTGTTGGCGGGTAGTTCAAGTGGACGTCTGTGCCCCATTCGATAAGGGTCGGCACGCGGTCCGGAGACATGTCCATAAGAGCGCTCGCAGAGGTTTGCTAGGTAGGGCTCGGTCCCATTCGATGGGGACCGAGGGCGCGGAAGCTCTCCCTCGATGGGATCCCTCGACTAGTTGCCTTTGTCTGGCCTTGAACACGAACTATGGGGCGCCCCCGAACTTCGCGTTCGGGGATCGGCTTGATCGTGCACACCCTGGTCGTCCCTGACTCTGTTGATCTGAAACGCTTGTTCGAACGTTTCGCAGGCCAGGGCTCGAAACTCTGATCAGTAGGGCCTTGCGGGGAGTGTCGTACGTCTCCCGGCTTTGTTGATCTGTGTCGCCCATCGGACCCTTGTCGGGCTAAGGCGTCGAACCACTGATCAGTAAGGCCTCATTAGGAGGGGCATCAGCGGGCGGGGGCTCGAACCACTGATCAGTAAGGATTTTGGTGTGAGGCGATGGGGCGGCTCGAACAACGCTTTCGAGGGCCGTCTCGAGCAAGCGTGTTCGAGGGTCCTTCTGGCCTCCTCGGTTTTTCACCTGAATACAGTTTGAGCGGCCAGGCCTCGATCCCCTGTTTGATAGGACTTGAGGGGTGACCTTCCTTTCGAAGGAACCCCCGTCCTTTGGTTTCCTGCTGTGGACTGGCTTTGAGCGTTCGCGCGTGGTCATGACCGACGTGGCGTTTCGTGGACGTGATGGGCGCGCCTTTTTAGGCAGAGCCGTGGGAGTGATTGGCCGTTTGAGACGACGTGCGGCGGTTCGTGTTTTTACCGCGCCGTCATGATGGCACCCGCACGCGTGCGCGTTAGTTTCGGAGTGATGGGGCCCGGGCGGCGTCCATCGCATCAACTGCGGCAGCACACCCCGGCCCCGGCCGTTCGATCCCCCCCTTATTCTATATAAGACGGGAAGTGAAGGGGGGAGAATCTTACCTTAGCCATTCGCACTTGTCGCTCTTTGCCTTCTTCTTCCTGCGCTCCTTGAGCTCTGTCGTGGGAGATCTGAGTGCGCCCATTCACCTCTGCCATTTCTGTTTTCGTCTTCCACCTCGTGTCCCCCCATGTCGAAGGTCAAGTACCTTGAGGCTCTGCCGTGGGGCCGGTTGAACATGGATGACACCCTCCAGGGGCTCATCGCCGGCGGGCAGTTGACGGCCAACACCGACCCAAACAGGCCAGCTTGGATCATCCCACCAGCATGGCATCAGGAGCCACACCCCTCGGAGGGGTACGTGGTGAGCTTCGCTCGCCTGCACGAGCGGGGGTTCAATGCCCCAGCCAGCCGATTCATGCGGGGGCTGTGCTACTACTACGATGTAGAGCTGCACAACTTCGCCCCCAACGCCATTTCGCATGTGGCGAACTTTGTAGCCGTCCGCGAGGGGTTTCTGGGCGTCCCCGCCCAGTGGGACATGTGGATTCACCTCTTCCGGGGCGAACTCTTCACGATGCCCGCCGGGTCGAAGGGCACGCGCCTGCCTGTTCGCGCTGCGGCAGAGGGGGAATGACCTGTACCCGGCCTGCAACATGATGACCAACAACTTGGACTAGGACAAAGGGTGGATCTACCTCTGCAACGACGGCGCCGGGCTACCGACTTACACTGGTAAGGTGTTGACCGATCGCCCGTTGAACTAGGCGTTCGGGGTGTCGGACTCCGGGCGGCGGAAGAAGCTCGATCCCTTCCTGAAGGCCCTGTGGACCTTGACGCAGGCGTGACTGAACGCAGCGGCTGTCATTGCGCAGTTCCACCGGTGCCGATTGATCCCCCTCATGGAGAGGGCGCTCCCCATCTACGAGATGGTGGAGGGCGCGGATCCTGATGCGCTGGAGCGCTCACGGCTAGTGGCCGAACCCTTCGCCCCGGGGTACGTGGCCCAGAGGGCGAGGCGCGCAGTGGACACCAAGAAGGTGTTGTGCGACCTCGACAAGGTGTTGTGGTCACCCAGGATGCGTCCTGAGGATGGGCATATTCCGTTGGTAAGGAATCTCTTCCAATCTTGTTGATTTCGTGTTAGTTTTGACTTCGACTACTAACTGCTGATGGTTAGGGTGATGGCAGCCGGACCTTGAGACGAGCGCCTACTGCTCGGATCCCCCTACGCCCAACTCTCATGCGACCAACCACGAGCAACGGCAGGAGGAGAAGTCGAGGGCGGACGCCTAGTAGGCGAAGAAGCAGAGGCGCCAGGAGCGCCGCGAGGCGCATAGCCTGGTGTGGGTGCAGCGGGAGAAGGAGGGTCTCCCTCTCCCGCCGACCCCTGAGAACACGAGCAGCAGCTGCAGCGGGGGGTGGTCCCCCATCGAGAGCGAGGAGAAGGAAGAAGAGGTGGTGTCCTTGGCCCCGGGGGCCAAGGGCAAAGAAGTTGTTGTTCCGTCCGCGCCTTCGACAGCGTGAGCTCGTGTCGCGCCTGCCTCCGCGGCGGGCGCGGCGGCGACCGGTGGAGGTGCTCCTTCGGGGAGCGTGCCATCCCCGAAGGCCTCGAAGAAGCACAAGAGCCAGGTGGCGGCTCAACGGTAAGCCTTGCGTCGGCTCTGTTTCGCGTCAGTTTGTCCGATCGAGATTCTGATGCTTCTCTTTCCTTTCCATCAGCCGCATCAGCGCTCCAATCGTGCCCGCGCTGGCACCAGCCAAGGTGCTGAGGGTAGGGGCACGCGATGCACCCCGCACGACACGGCCCCGCTCGGTGAGGACGCCACGTTCGGTGGCGGCACAAGCACCGTCCCCTCGGGCGATAGTGGCGCAGGGCGCCGTGCGGGGGGAGGAGCAGTCCTGCGCGTCCGGGACAAAGATGAGGGACGGTTCGAGGGGTGAGGCTCCTCGAACTGATGGCGTGAGGGAGGTTCTGCCCGTGGTGGATGTGGTCCAGCAAACGGTCCCGGCCCATGCTCAGGACGCGGTCCTGGCCACGGACGATGCAGTGTGGGAGTAGGTGACGCTCATGTTTGTGCCTGAAGAGCCGCAGGCATGGCCCAGAGGCCCACAGGGAGCCCGTGCGTCGTCCTCACGCCAGCCCAACACCGGCGGCTTCCCCGGAGGGTGGTGTACTGGGCTCGATCAGCGCGGGGTTCCGGCCGAGAATGTGGAGCGCGCGATGGCGGAGTATGACGACTGGCAGGAGTTCTTCCGGGTCGGGTCCACCGTGCACAGCCTACTTCGCCGGGCCTCCGAGCTCCACTCCAATGACGTGATGCAGATTTTGTAGGTACGTGTGTTTGTTCTGTCGCTTCTTGCCCTTTCTCTGCTCTTGCTCGTGCCTTATCTGAGTTTTCCACCCTTTTCCCCTTGGCAGCGGCTGCAGGAGGATGCTGGGAAAAAGATCTCCTATATCGCCGACCTGCACGCCAAGCTGGAGGACGTGCACCAGGAGAACAAGCACCTGGTCCTAGCAGTGGAGTGCCTTCACGATGAGCTATACGAGGTGCGGGCGAGCGCTAGCCAGCGTGAGGATGCTCTGCTCCGCGCGTAGCGGGATCGGGACACCAGCCAGGCCACGGTGGAGCAGAAAGCCAAGGAGGACGAGCAGCTTGGCGCCGCGCTGTAGAGCAAGGAGGAAGAGCTTCAATGGGAGTGCGCGGCGCTCAACGAGGTGTAGTCGCGGCTTGTGCTGAAGGACACGACACTTGCCGAGGCGCAGGCTCAAGCCGAGCGTGAGCGCAAGGCACTCGAGGAGGTGCAAGCTCGTCTCGCCCCAGCCGAGCAGAAGGCTCAAGAGGCCGAGCAGCTCGCCACCACCCTGTAGGAGAAGAGAGACGCGCTGGTGGTGGCGGAGGGTCAGGTCCAGCAGGAGCGCACCGCACGTGAGGGGGTGTTGACGGTGAATTTCCGTCAACCTAGCCATGAGTTTACCTTCGGTGTTGGCATTGATTTGATATCCAAACTAACGATCCTAACCCTTATGATATATCATGTTCGCATTCGCATGTTGTTTTTGGAGTTTATTGTTTACGTAGGGTTTTAACGCTAAAAGGGAGACTTCCTAGGAAAGTTCATCAAGCACTTTGTGAGAAGATCATGAAGCCTGGCACAAGTCAAGGCACGAAGTGAACATGACTACAAGTGGCCCAAGGACCGAATCATGAAGGCACAAAACTCTGAGGACCTGGACAGAAAATGCTGAAGCTTGCGCGACAAGGAGCCCTATCCAAACCGCGGAGAAACTGACGTCAAGGACCCACATGCAGAAGGGGGAAAGTTCAAGAAGACGCGAGAAGCCACCGGGAGGAAGCCGGGGCCGAACCAGGCCAGAATGGGCCCAGGCCGGTCGGCCCAGCCCATTCTGGGATCCGTACGGCACCCCCTTTGACCTAGTTGCTCCTCGGACTATTTATAACCCCCTGCCAAGAGCGACACTTCAATTCATTCGTCATCCGCCGCTGAGGAGCAGAGAAGCTAGATGGACACCATCTCGGAGAGGAGGGTCATGCTAGTTGTCTAGGGTTTCCCTAGCCGACATGGGAACCTTGCATGAAAGACCACGACGGAGCTTCGGAGCAAGGATCAAGATCGAGGTAGGATCCTGGTGGTGATCTTGTTCATGTAATCATTCATGGTGAAGTTTTTATAGTGAATCCGATTTCTAGCGATCAAGTGCCTTCTCGATAATTTTGTTCTCCCTTGGTTTTGCTTCTTCCTCAATCTATACTTAAGATAGATTGCATAGGGTGCTCTTGTAGCCGCGGTGGCTAGAGGTGCAAACCGGACCGACCAAGTGTTTTCAACTTGTTCTTCTTGAACTCGCCCTAGGCTAACCCGCACGAATAGGAGTGCGTTGTAACAGGACGGTGGCTCCAAAAGGCGGGCGTCTTCGGAATCAGAACGGAGGCCACGGTTTAAAGATGCTTTTTATGAGATTCGCTTTTCTATCTTCATCTATCTTGTTTGGAGCTACAATATAAGCATGATCTAGACTCTCTAGATCGGTTATCTCTATGCTTTCTCTTGCTACCTCTTAGTAGATTAGATTAGATGTGTTTTCTTGATGATCTCTTAGATTAGATGCAACTTGGTTCTTCAAAAGAAAGAGTTTCCTTGCCTTACTAGATTGAATCCTTACGTTGCATATTGTTCCACAGATTCGATACCTTAGGTTCTCACACTTAAGGGAAGAAGGGTCCCTTGACTACGATGGGGGATTTGTCCGCTTGCAAATCCAAACGAACTTTGATACGACAATCAACCGTCAACAAGCCCCTTTTTCTAGCGCCGTTGCCAGGGAACAAGCAATCAAGATCCAATCTAGTATCGCTTTTTTGTAAATATTTTTCAGTTTTTCGTTTGATTTTTCTTTTGCATCTCTTAGTTTTGATCATCCTCAAAAGGAAAAAAATCAATCTAATCTAGTTTTTGACTAACCCTAATTTTTCTTTTAGATTTTTGTTTTATTGCTAACCCTAACCGAAGATGGTTGGCTACCTCTCCAAGAAACCCAAACTTTCTTTTGTGGATGATCCAGGAAAATTTTACGTGCAAAGGAGACGTGCAACACAAGCTAAAGGACTGGAAACCCTAGATCCAAAAGCGGAGGCCGAAGGATCGCCGGAATCTCCAAAGGAATCACCACCTCCAAGTCCGAAGGAAGATCAACATCAACCTCCACCGATGGGAGAACAACCGCAGCCGAAGCACAAGATCGGGGAGGTATGCACCCGGACGTCATTGATCTACCCATCATAAACGCTCAAGACGACGGAAGGTCGTTCAAGATCAAGGTCTCAACTATCCGCATGGTGCAACACTCGCCCTTCACCGGTAAAGAGGATCCGAACCTTCACCTCCAAGCATTTGTTCAATTATGTCATACTTTCGATGAGGATGGGGTGACCCAAGATCAAGTGAGGGCAAGGCTTTTTCTGTTCTAACTACTTGGAAAAGTTTTGCGTTGGTTCCACACTCTACCGGTGGAGTCGAAACAAGATTGGGAAGCATTGATGAGGGCCTTCATGAAGGAATTTTATTCACCGACCAAGACTCAGGGTTTGCGCAACAAGATTGATACATTTGCTCAATTCCCTATGGAGACAATTGAAGAAGCTTCGGAGCGTTTTCATGAATACATGCGAGCCGAATTCCTTGAGTGGCATATCGGTTTACTTAAGAGGAGGATGGAGAAGATGGATGTTAAAAAGGAAGAGGCTCAAGACCTAAAGGCTGCTGAGGCAAGATCCACATGCGAGGAGTGTGAGGAGTACGGCCATGTCCAAGGTAAACCCCGATTTAATGCAAGTTCGTCCATTCAAAATTTGGTTCCTCTTTGTACACAATTGAAGGACTTCATGGACGAGCAAGCTAAGATCAACAAGGATGTCATCACTAAGTTCAAGGCTATGGACAAAATATTAGAGAATATAGATGGCCAGGTGACGGAGATCGGAAGCTCTATCCATCAAGTGCTCAACATGATGAAGATGCTAGAGACGCACTGGGACAAATTGCCAGGCGACTGATGGGTAACGAAGGAAGATTGCCAGGACGACCCCAAGGTCCCGAGACGGCGATGGCTATTCAAACTCATTCGGGAAAGGACATGGAGATCACTACTGAAGACCCAGAGTTTGAGATGCCGAGCCAATACATGAAGATGCCTCCACGCTACTTCCGAGACATGCTTGCCAACAAGCACGAGATGACATTATGCGACCTTGGAGCAAGTGTGGGAGTCATGCCAAGAGACGTGTTCGAGAAGCTATGCCTACCAGAGCTCAAGCCTATGGCCATGTGTCTAGAGTTGGGAGATAACTCTATTCTCTATCCCGTGGGAATCGCCGAAGATGTATGTTGGTATTTCTTAACCTCGATGCTAAGTTATGAGTTCCTAGCAACGGTGCCAGAAATATCCAAATGGTAATCCTAACGATTACAAGAGTCCGCAAGCGCACAGAAGTACCATTGTAGCATTTCCCCAAAGGAGTATTCCAAAGGGTATCGAATCCAAGGAAGGCTAGGCGGATTAACAAGTTCAACACTGTTGCAAGGAGTATAAATCATAGACGGGAACGAACCAGACACTCAAGTACAGGGGTAAGATATGATAGATAAGATAGTAGTGTGAACACACAGACACACTCTCTCTAAAGGTCCTAGGCTTCGGAGGCAACATACGAGTTAGTTCTAGGTTCTAAGGTACTAAACACAAAAAGTTAGTAAGACGAGTTAGACACACACTAGCATCGCATGATCGCTGGCTGAAGCACCCAGGTACAAACGGGGAGCTAACCTCCCGCGTCGCTTACGCATGACTCCGGTTGTTAGACTGTAGACTCCTACAGCTTATCCGAATGTGGGGGATTCCAGAAGGGTCCAACGGCTGTCACCACTGCGGCCTACCCCAAGACAAACCGTGGGATACACTCATAAGCAACATAGCTACGCAACCCAAGCACCACGCTTACGTTGTTAGCAGGACCCTGACCGGCCCGGGCTATTGTGACCCAGGTCAGAGCTGCCAGATAAACCGGCCAATTACACTGAGTACCGTAGCTTGAGCATGAACTTCATGCAACACAAACATGGGATCTAACTAGATCAAACTAGGCTAAGTAAACAAACGGATTTGTGCTTTCCTATGTCTATTCAACAAGATTAAAGGGTCGTGTTCGTGATAAACACGAGCCTCTAACTTATGAACAAACACTGAAACCATGTATAAGCCACTCGTCAACTGGATCGAAAGGCCTTATTCATCAAGAACATGAGCCTCTAAATGATGAACGAGCGAAGAACACATGAACAAATCACCCATGTATACAAGCACAACTTTATATGAAATAGCTGAATAACTGAAGTAGATCAAAGCCATACAATAAAATAAAGATACAAGAGGACTCATACCTAGATCCCAAAGTAGACTTGGAACCTGAAGTAGAACTACTCTAGCCTACCTCCTAGCCTTAGAAACCAAAAGTGAGAGAGGAGGAGTAAGGTGTGTTGGTAAGAAATGAACCCCCTCCCGTTCTATTTATAGGCCAGAGCACCGGCGCAAGAAGGAGTGAAACACCCCGAGGATGGCCTCTAGGACCAATGGACAAGTGCCACGTGGAAGCCCAGGATCAGCCGACCCAAGGTCGGTTCGGCCGATCCTAGGGTCGGCCGACCCCAGGTGGGCCCCACTCGGGGTGTGCTTCCTCAGGGTGGCTGTCCTGTGGGCCCTTAAGTCGGTCCCCGGTGTACACGTGTTCTTGAGGCGGTTTAGGTGCTCTGGTGGGCCCATGGATCCATGTGAAGTCCACATGTCATGCTCTGATTCGTCGAGGCTTCTCTCTCTTGGATTGGTGACATGGCATGCATGCGTGGCACCTGAGGTGGCTTAGCTTGCATGCATGGCACCTGAGGTGGCAGCCATTCCTTGAGGTGACGTGGCATGAATCATAGTAGGTGAGTTTGCCACTTCTTTTATGCTTATTTTCCTGCAATCACATAATCTCCAAGGACAAGTGGAACTACATTATTCTTAACTAAAATGCGTGTAAGAAATACCTCTTGCTCCTTTATTCATGAGTAAATTGACGGCTAAAGTAAGCACTAAACAGCCGTCAACAACTCCCCCAAGCTAGCCTCTTGCTCGTCCCGAGCAAGATACTTAGGACATAGGTTGGTCGATCAGGAGTTGCTATGATGTTGTATTCCTAGTTTATGACAAGCATACGACTAGGTACTCTATCAAGGATTGAATGAGTTGGCATTGATCTTACCTTACGCTTGATTGCTATGGGGCTTGTAGCTTCACCTACCTTGGGTGGTTGAAAGATAGAATGGTTGTATAGAAATTACTAATCACAAGTACCTTGATCAGTTGTCAATCCGGAGGTTTTGCAAATTTTCGCAAAGAAATCAAAGTTCCTCGAATGATACTCTCGGATCGCTCAGTGTGTATGATTCCTCACCAAGGCATTGATTTGCCTTCTTTCTCCACCTACTTCTAATAAGCTGATATGTGGGGTTGTAGGTAGGGAAAACATGTGGCATACCTGTCGAGTCGAAAACCGGATCCTTGGGAGTAACAAGTCATACAGCCTGATCAAGATGTGCATGTGTGTGTATATGGTGGATGGATGAAGAACTCCTTTTTGTATGTGATTCTCTCCTCTCCTTTTGAGATTTTTGAGATTTGGGCTATGTTTCTTTATTCTTTCTCTTTTTTTTCCTTTTTCTTTCATGCTCTTGAGCATGTGCTTTTTTCTCTTCTTCTTTTTTTTAGCATAGCCCATAGTCCTTGCTGAATGTTTTTGGAGAGAGAGTAATCATGAAATAATGCGCGGAGCTTTATTAGTGGAATGGATGGGGAATGGATGAAATGGTGGGTGCCAACTTCCGGTGTAGAAGTTTAGCATATAGTGGCTGTGTACATGATCTTGATCGTGGGAGCATGACAAGTTTCTCGCCGAGGGTCACAACAATTCGACAAGACTCAATGAAGAAAACAAGCAGCATATGTGGAGGCTAACAACAGCTAGGATCTACATATGGCTTTGGATAGGAATTTCTCATCATTGAGGAACTTATCATTTTATCATTTTTCAAAAGAAAACTCCCGATATCAACATCACTTAGCACAGGCTCATAGCAACCCTATTATACCATATCATACCTCGCAACAACCTAGGTAAAGGTCATGCTTTTTGCTACCCACAAGTTTCAAGCTAAGGTTTGATCGTACAAGCCAACAAACTCAAAACTAAGATAGGATACTAAGCTGTAGCAAGGCATATAAAAGGAATAAACAAAGCAACCATTCATCATTTCGACCACAAAGGACAGAGAGCATGCTTACCGCGCATATGAAAGCAAACTAATTTAAGAAAGCAAGTAAATATTTTTGGGTCTTTTTAATTTTGCAGATTTTTATGTGTTTTTAGCATATGAGATTCTGAAAATAAAGATACAAGTTACCTCAGAGTGGGGGTCCTCCCCCAAGCTAGCTTCAGGCTCACTACTGTGCAGGGGGAAATCCCATCCACCGGTAGTAGGCCCTCTGCTCCTCCAGCTGCTGCTGTTGTGCCAGCTCGATGGCGTGAAGTCTCTCGCCACACATCCGCTGCCAGTCCCGGGGGGACTCGACGTGCTGGTGCACGGTCTCCTCCATGTCGCCAACTCGGATGTTGAGCTCGCTCATCTGTTGAGTGAGGGTGGCCCCACGAGATGACGAGCGCAATCCGGATGATGAAGATGTCGCATCTCCGTAGGCAGTACCAGCAGGGACGACCCACTCGCCACTGCCTGCGCTAGCCCAAGCCGAGCTACTCGCACCCTGCTGGTACATGGGCTGGTCCCAACTGGGGGCATATCCGGGAGTAACCCCCGGCATGTACTCGGTAGGGGTCCATGCACCAGACGGAGGTGTGGTAGGATGAGGCGACAGCTGCGGAGACGGCTGTGGTGGTGGCTGTTGTGCTCCGGCTGCTCTCCTCGATGCACTCCTATTTACCCTGTCACCAGAGACACTAGAACGACGAGGTTCCTCAAGAGGAACGGTCAGTGGCCCCTGGCCGTACAACCTGAAATCCGGGTTAGGTAACTGGATCTGGTTAGTATGGCCCGGGTAAAAGAAAACCAAAGAATCATCCAGACCCTTCTTAAGAATATGCCCCTGAGTCAAATAAGCCTCGTCAATCTGAGTTCGAGGATTAGCAATGGAGGGCACATTGGGCCCTTGCATAATCCCAAGATTCGTGACGATGCGAGAAATCAGAGACGTACACTCAATAGAACCCGTTATCTTAAAATTTGTTAACCACTGCCGAATCATAGCTTGCACAGGGGAGATCTTGATCCGTCTGACCGCGACATATAAAATCATCATCTCGTCAGTGCGCACGGTTCGTACATCATCCCTTGGAAAGATAGTGATGGCGAGCCACTTGTGCCACAGTCGGAGAGTGGGATGCAAGATATCGTTGCACCGAGGTGTCAACTTGCCGCGAACAGGACGACCAGAGATCTCTTCCCAAAAACTCTCATGATTAAAACCAGCGCAAGCTTGCTCAAGAAAAATAGCGCAGCGACGATGAAAACCGAGGGTGCGACTAAGATCTTTCCACGAAACTCGATACGGAACTCCATGAAATCGAAATGAAATACCAGACACATCCTCTTGAAGAGTGCAGAGAAACTGGATGGTTGTAGGTCTAGAACCAACCTCCTGAACTGGGACAAAATCCTCCCATCCTAGAGCTTGACAAATGGAATTGAACTCGGAGTCCATACCTGTTTTCTCGAGAAGGTCCGAGTCGAACTCCTTAGTGTTGGCGAAGACTCGGTCCTTGATGAGAGCGTAGGCTTGTCTCTCGCGATCACTCCTCAAGTCAATGAAGGCGGCGTCGACGGCGTACACTTCCTCGGCTTGTGGCGGGGGTAGCTCTTCTTCTCCTTCCTCTTCACGGTCGGTTGACATTGGGCTTGGTGCAGCTTCGGAGTGACAAGACGAGCGCCCCCCGTCACGTGAACGGTGTGAGCGAGTCAACTTCCGGAATGCGCCGGAGGCCCAACTCATCTTGCACAACAATCGGACAACACGAGCAACTTGGTGATGGGTTAGTGAAACCGAATGAAATCCTTACAGAATTTGCTCCACCAATGATCAATACTTCAGCAGCACTTGGAGAGAATACTTGGCACCTCAATCTTGAGCGAGGAATCCATGAAAACCAGAGAGCAAGAGAGGGAGAGAGTGTTGCAATGGGTGAAGACACCCCTCAAACCCTATGGTATTTATAGGAATTGAAGCCGGGCACCGAGACATGGGCCGTGTTCAACGGCTAGGAGCCGTTAGAGGAAGGAGGGCCGGGTTAGCCATTACGCTGGGTCGGCCGACCTGTGGAGTCGGCCGAACCCACCTCGGGTCCGCCCGCCTCCAACTTTTTGCAATGGCTCTCTAACGGTCACTTGGGGGCCTGCATAGGTGTCCCGGTCCAGATTTGCCCGGAAACTTGCTCAAATGAATTTTTAAGGATTTTCCAACTCAAAATTTTATTTTCAGAATTTTTTTAAAAAGGGAAATTTGGCTAGAAAAAATTCTAGAATGCAAATGCAAGGATGGAAAATTCAAATATGCATTGTGAAAAATTAAACTAAATTTTGAAAAGGGAAATATGAGATAACTCACCAAATTTACCTTTTGGCGAAAGGACTCATCATTTTAAGTCCGAGAGCGGGACTTTTCTCGGTGATCAGTTCCACTCGTCACCCCACTCCCGAGAAGTAGAGGGGTGTGATCTCTGTACCTGCCGCCACACCTTCCGTGTTTTCCTTGATTTTCTTGGTGCAGTCAGAGGTTGTGTGAGCTGGGGTTGTGGCTCCGTCCACCCCAGGTCTGCTCATCATTTCCTTGCACTGAATAGCATTGCTCTTCTGTTGGTCGAAATCAGAACATCAAGTTCTTCTTCCCAATGCGGAAACGGATGGTCCCATTTTCCACATTGATCCTTGCCCGAGCGTCATTTAGGAACGACCTCCCAAGAATGAGTGGCATTTCCGCATCATCTTGCATATCAAGGACCACAAAATCCGTGAAGATGCAAGAACCCTGGACAAATACCAGTAGACTCTCCACAATCCCCTCCGGATACCGGATCGATGCATCAGCAAGTTGAACTGTCCTCGAGGTTGGGGTAAGAGCGGGATATCCCAATCTTTCGAAGATAGCATTGGACATGAGGTTGACACTCGCGCCGAGATCACAGAGAGCATTCCTAATCTTCTGGTAGTATATCGTGCAAGTGATAGCCGGATAACCAGGGTCTTTCCTGTGCACAATTGCTGAACATTCCCATGGATCAAGAGCCTATTGTATGGGTCTCTCTGCATAGTCAGCAGCTCGTGCCCTCCCAGATGGCTTACCCCATCTGGTGGACACTGCACAAACATTCTCACAAGAAGACACGGGTTGCCTCGGAATCTTCCCATCTTCAGCAGAAGGAACCAAAGTAGCTGACTGAGCCAACTAGGTTTCTATCATTTTGTTAAAGCTCAGTTGGTTCTTAAGAGCAGAAGAAAGGCTATCAATTTTAGCGTTAAGGCTTTCCAAAGCCTTATCATAGGCAGCTGTTTTCTTATTAAAACCATCATTAATCGTAGCTTGCCCAAAAACCAGATCTTTCAGGGAAGGTTGGTTGGGATTGTAAGTATTACCTTGATTACCTCCCTGGTAATAAGGGTGTGATTGATTCCACGTTTGACCTCCTTGTGGACAATAACCGCTGTTGTTGCCGTTCATGTACATCACATCCTCCTGGGTAGCAGGGCAGTAATTCCCTGAATGCCTAGTGTCACCACAAACTTCGCAGGTCATGCGAGCATCTATAGCTTGAGTAGTGATGGCCATGGCAGCCTTCTCGCTGGTCAGAGCATCCATTCTCTTCATGAGTAGGTCCATCTTGGCGTGCAGCATATCCGCTTCCTTGACGGTATGTGTACCCCTCTGACGTGGCTAGAGTCGATCATCACTCCACCCTTGGTTGGAGACCATCTTCTCAATAAGTTTAGTAGCTTCAGCGATAGTGAGAGAGAAGAAAGCTCCTCCAGCAGCAGCATCAATATGGCCTCGGGCTGTCGGAGTCAGCCCATTGTAGAAACTCTGCAGAATAAGCCAGTTGTCCATCCCATGATGGGGACAAGCCAGGATGTACTCCTGAAGCCTCTCCCAAGCTTCTGGAATGGTTTCATTTGCCGCTTGGTGAAAGCTTGAAATTCTCCCCGGGCATTGGTCCTGCCCAACGGAAAGAACTTCGTGAGGAACGCTGCTGAGCACTTTGCCCAGGTGTCAATATCTGCACGGTTCGCATAGAACCACTGCTTTGCCTTTCCCAGAAGTGAGAATGGGAACAGTCGCAGATGAATGGCATCTTCCTCCACTCCTCGTATAGTGAAGGTACTGCACAGCTCCAGAACTGTTGCAAGTGGGCGCTCGCGTCTTCATTAGGCTTGCCACAGAATGGGCTAGCCTGTACCATCATAATGAGGCCAGTTTGATCTCAAAGTTTCCATTCCCGGTGTTGATCTCGGGGCTAGTAGGCACCTGATCAGCAGAGGGGGCGGAGTATTCACGAAGAGTCTTCTCTTGATTGGCCATAGGAGTTGATGTAGATGGCACAACGGAAGCTGGTCGACTTCCGTACGTACACGCTGGGGAGAACCGAAATGAGTTCTAGCTCTCCTTATGAGTGACTCAGAATCTTCAGTGAAATTCAGCGGTAAGTCGAAACCAGTCATACACTACCTGTCTTCATCATCAATAGACAAAGAAGACATTCAAAGTTAGCCTGCATTGAGTACTGTTTTATTCCTGTCATTATTATAAACATTGCAAAGTGTTGACATGTTATCCTTAGCCTTCCCCGGCAACGGCGCCAGAAATGCTTGTTGGTATTTCTTAACCTCGATGCTAAGTTATGAGTTCCTAGCAATGATGCCAGAAATATCCAAATGGTAATCCTAACGATTACAAGAGTCTGCAAGCGCACGGAAGTACCATTGTAGCATTTCCCCAAAGGAGTATTCCAAAGGGTATCGAATTCAAGGAAGGCTGGGCGGATTAACAAGTTCAACACTGTTGCAAGGAGTATAAATCATAGATGGGAATGAACCAGACAGTCAAGTACAAGGGTAAGATATGATAGATAAGATAGTAGTGTGAACACACAGACACACTCTCTCTAAAGTCCTAGGCTTCGGAGGCAACATACGAGTAAGTTCTAGGTTCTAAGGTACTAAACACACAAAGTTAGTCAGACGAGTTAGACACACACTAGCATCACATGATCGCTGGCTCAAGCACCTAGGTACAAACGGGGAGCTAACCTCCCGCGTCGCTTATGCACAACTACGGTTGTTAGACTTTAGACTCCTACAGCGTATCCGAACGTGGAGGATTCCAGAAGGGTCCAACGGCTGTCACCACTGTGGCCTACCCCAAGACAAACCGTGGGATACACTCATAAGCAACGTAGCTACGCAACCCAAGCACCATGCTTACGTTGTTAGCAGGACCCTGACCGGCCCGGGCTATTGTGACCCAGGTCAGAGCCGCCAGATAAACCGGCCAATTACACCGAGTACCGTAGCTTGAGCACGAACTTCATGCAGCACAAACATGGGATCTAACTAGATCAAACTAGGCTAAGTACACAAACGGATTTGTGCTTTCCTATGTCTATTCAACAAGATCAAAGGGTCGTGTTCGTGATGAACACGAGCCTCTAACTTATGAAGAAACACCGAAAACATGTATAAGTCACTCATCAAGTAGATCGAAAGGCCTTGTTCATCAAGAACATGAGCCTCTAAATGATGAACGAGCGAAGAACACATGAACAAATCACCCATGTATACAAGCACAACTTTATATGAAATAGATGAATAACTGAAGTAGATCAAAGTCATACAATAAAATAAAGATACAAGAGGACTCTTACCTAGATCCCAAAGTAGACTTGGAACCTGAAGTAGAACTACTCTAGCCTACCTCCTTGCCTTAGAAACCAAAAGTGAGAGAGGAGGAGTAAGGTGTGTTGGTAAGAAATGAACCCCCTCCCCTTCTATTTATAGGCCAGAGCACCTGCGCAAGAAGGAGTGAAACACCCCGGGGATGGCCTCTAGGACAAATGGACAAGCACCATGTGGAAGCCCAGGATCAGCCGACCCAAGGTCGGTTCGGCCGATCCTAGGGTCGGCCGACCCCAGGTGGACCCCACTCGGGGTGTGCTTCCTCGGGGTGGCTGTCCTGTGGGCCCTTAAGTCGGTCCCCGGTGTACACGTGTTCTTGAGGCGGTTTAGGCACTTTGGTGGGCCCATGGATCCATGTGAAGTCCACGTGTCATGCTCTGATTCGTCAAGGCTTCCCTCTCTTGGATTGGTGACATGGCGTGCATGCGTGGCACCTGAGGTGGCTTAGCTTGCATGCATGGCACATGAGGTGGCAGCCATTCCTTGAGGTGACGTGGCATGAATCATAGAAGGTGAGTTTGCCACTTCTTTTATGCTTATTTTCCTGCAATCACATAATCTCCAAGGACAAGTGGAACTTCATTATTCTTAACTAAAATGCGTGTAAGAAATGTGTCTTGCTCCTTTATTCATGAGTAAATTGACGGCTATAGTAAGCACTTAACAGCCGTCAACAATGTACCTGTAAAAGTTGGTGGGATCAAGTTCGACATCTACGGCGAGAGGAGTGCATTCAAGTTACAACAAAGTTTCGAGGTATGCAACACGTTCAATGTTAAATATATTCCACCTCATTGTCGCTTTATCAAGGAAGAGCCAAAGAAGAAGGAAGAGCCAGATAAGAAGGAAACAAAGAACAAGGAAATTGTTGCATTCGTCAATACCAAAGAACAAAGCCAGCCTATGAAGACCAAAAAAATGACTAAGCCGAAGAATAAGCCCGCACCCAAGATGGTGCGGAAGTGGGTACCCAAGATTGCAACACCCACAAAGAGCGTTGATCCGAAGTGAAGAAGAGAAGAAGTCTAGCTATGGACTATAAAAGAAGCGCTAGGCGGGAGGCAACCCGTTCGTCAAGTAAAAAATAAGCTACCGGGAGAACAACCCGATCAAGATTAAAATTTTCGAATTCCAAATAAGTTGGTCATAAAATTTGCTACTCAAGACATTTTATTAACTCTTAAGTGGTTGAATAATTTTTTAGAGAACCTTTTATTTGCTCGGTCATTATGCTTGAATTTTTCTATCTTAAACCGATGACATGAGTCATCCCATGTTTTATTTGCCTCTTATGGAGCAACTACAACAAAAATTTCAGATCCTATTTGAGCCTTCCATCCTCCATGATGGTAGGTTTAATTTTGTTTTGCATGTTAAAAACACACGAGTAGGGCCTCGCTATGTCCTTAATGTTTGTAAATCTTTTGACGCATGCTAGGACTCGCGTGAACCTAAGGAATTTCATTTTTGCTTTGATTTCAATTAACATCTACCGGTTTCTCTAGAGCTAGAGTTTTTCCAAGACCCATTGTTTTTATTTATTCAAAATCTCTCTCTCATGTTTGGCCAAATTTAGAACCTAAACCCATACCCCATGGTCAATCCGGAGGAGCTTGCTATCAATTAATGAAAGCAAACTATCCCGGTGCAACCAAAATAAAGGTAGTCGGAAGGTTTTCGACTTACAAATTGTTTTTGATGTTTAAAAACCCCTCTAATAATATATTTAAACTCATTGCTAGCTCTGAGTTAATCTTTAATTTATCAAAATTAGACGAGTAATAAGCATCTAAGCATGATTAAGGGAAGGATTTGAGGTTTATTTAACACCTTGTGCTCGATGATGCATCACGGGAAGGCTTTATCATCAAAACATCTTGGGCACATGTAAAGGACAAGCATGGGGGAGGGAAACATGACTTTGTTTTGCACGAAATAAGTGAAAGCACATGAACCATGGAAGACAAGAAGTGACACAAAGTTAAGGAGGGAGGCATTGATCTCATCATTCAAAACAAAGGAGTGGCCGAGGGAGTTTGGCCGATGGATTCTTGTGGAGCATGAGGACACAAGGACATAATGCAGCAAGGAGCAAGTGGGAGAAGAGCTGAGGCAATTGGGGCAGCAGGGACCCCAGGCCGGCCGACCTGGTCCGGTCAGCCTAGCCTCTTTTTGTGGGCCCCGATGTCCATCTTCCTTAGGTAAGCCTCCCACTCAATTGCAAGTTCATGCCCCCAGGTTCATAGTCTAGAGACCTTGCGAACCACTCAGAAAAATCCGTGCCTCACATCCTTCTCTAAAAATCCCTAAAAATTTGTTACAATTCTTGTCCTTCCATATACCTTTTCGTGCATTTTTCTACCGGCAAGAAACCCCCGGGAGAGTTGTTTGTAAATTTGTGCAGCAAGGCACGATGAAAAAGTCCATGAACATCGTCCTCGAAAGGAGGACACGATCATCATAGTCGGAGGCGCCATCTATCCCTTCACGGAGGCACTCTATTTCCGAGTCCCTGCGAAGCATGGAGGAGGATGTGGCACCATCGAGGTTCGACACGCTGCACCTTGGAGGCATGAGGAGTACATGAAGCTTGTCCATGTGGGACAAACCGCAAGGGCACACAGAGGAGCTACCCGTTCAACCTTGAGGCTCAACTCGTTCATCCGCTCTGCCACCATATACTCCGAGGCACTCCAAGCTTATTTTCATCATAAAGACGAAGGATCAACCATTGGAGGAAGAGTGAAGGAAGGAAGAAGAAATAATACTTCTAGTTCGGTTTGATTTTTCCTTCTCCCTTTCTTTATTTTCCAGTTATGTGCAAATTTGTGTGTGCGAGCATTCTCTATTTTATTTTCAGCATATGTGTGGTAGTAGTAGTTTTTGTTTTCCATCACCATGAATAATTTCACCATCATTTTATGATATTTAATATGGATGGAAAATTGTGCCAAGTTGATATATGATGACCGTTGCCTATTTGCATATCATTGTACTTGTTTTATGCATGATTAAGCTAATGCTCTCTTTAATATAGATCTGAAATTAATTTAAATGCTAGCTTAATCCTTTGCGGAGGTTATGATAAAGATAAGACCCATGGTTTTCTTTTGATGCTCTCAATTTTTGATGCTAACCTTGTCATTAATACCTCTTGCATGTTGCTGTACCTATCCAAAGCCTTATATTTATTTGAGTGCAAAAACTTAGTATATAAGATTTATTTTTGGGTAAATTAATTCAGGGCTTGATTTCTCTAGCCCGAGACTAAGAAGCTGGTCATTCCGTTTTTGCATATCTACCTTAATGCTAGCCTTTTCTATCCGTGCATTGTAAGTTTCCACATCGGAAATTTTGCAAACCTCGCCGGATATCCACCCAAAAACCCAATACATCTTTTTGTGTTTATCTCCTTGACCACAACCCAACATTTGAGTATGGATGAATATTTTGAGAAAGATCAAAAGAATGAAGGTGCCAAGGATTGAAGTATAATTTTGGGAGACCTCCAAGACGACATAAAGGTTGCCTGGAGGATCCCTAGAAGATTTCAAGTGTTTTTTTAGGAAAACATAGAACTTTTAGTACCTACCTTGGCACAAAAATTTTTCCACCTCTTTGCCCGAGGACATGCAATCGTTTAAGCATGGGGAGAGTTGCCAAGGAGGTAGGTACAATGTAATCTAGAGTTGAAGGGGAGTATATAAAAAAAGGAAAATGAAAAAAAGAAAAAAAAGAAGAAGAAAGAAAGAAAGAGGAGAGAAGAAAAAAAGTGTATATATAAAAAAAGAAAGAGAAAGAAAATAAATAAAATAAATAATAATAAATAAAGTTCCCCGGCTCTCTAGATGCATTAGGAGTTTCAAGAGGATTCAATATCAAGACCCATACTCATCTTTCCAACCATGTGCAATCCGATAACGAGGACTTTGTTTGTGCCTCGGGATCACTCTTTGCCATTTGCACATGTCCACTTATCTCAAAAAGTGTGTGTTCATCTCTCCCCCCTCCTTGTAACATTATTTTTCCAATGACCTTTTTGACGAGTCTCGGTAAGACCATGAGAAGCTTGTCTTGTTTTGATAATATCTCAATTATAATATCTTGGTAGGACTAAACTTTTCCCTAACACTCCAGATAAAGCCTTCCACTTATATATATTTTTGAGAGGGGAAAGGAGTAGAACAAATAGGCTTGAGAGACAAGATGAGATGAGAGTTCATGAGCAAGATGCAAGGTGGTTTAAATTTTTGAACTTGGTTTAGCTCTTTTCTTCATCTTGTACTTTATTTCAAAATTTCTGAGATTCATTTGAAATTTGGGAGCATGACTAAATACTTGTCGGAAGAGCTTAATTGATATCCACCCTCCGTAGGGATGAAAGCTAGTACACTATGGAACTTTAACGAATATAAATTTAGAGAGCATTATGTTTTCTCGTGTATGATCAAGTGCAGGGTTTAAATAATGAAAGGCAACACTAAAATCCATCGAAGGCTTACTCGAGGACGAGCAAGGTTTAAGCATGGGGGAGCTGTTGATGGTGAATTTCCATCAACCTAGCCATGAGTTTACCTTCGGTGTTGGCATTGATTTGATATCCAAACTAATGATCCTAACCCTTATGATATATCAAGTTCGCACTCGCATGTGGTTTTTGGAGTTTATTGTTTACGTAGGGTTTTAACGCTAAAAGGGAGACTTCTCGAAAAAGTTCATCAAGCACTTTGTGAGAAGATCATGAAGCCCGGCACAAGTCAATGCACGAAGTGAACATGACTCCAAGTGGCCCAAGGACCGAATCGTGAAGGCACAAAACTCCGAGGACCTGGATAGAAAATCCTGAAGCTTGCGCGTCAAGGAGCCCTATCGAAACCGCGGAGAAACTGATGTCAAGGACCCACATGCAGAAGGGGAAAAGTTTTAGAAGACGCGAGAAGCCACGAGGAGGAAGCCGGGGCCGAACCGGGCCAGAATGGGGCCAGGCCGGTCGGCCCAGCCCATTCTGGGCCCCGTTCGGCGCCCCCTTTGACCTAGTTGCTCCTCAAACTATTTATAGCCCCCCTGCCAAGAGCCACACATCAATTCATTTGTCATCCGCCGCCGAGGAGCAGAGAAGCTAGAGGGACACTATCTCGGAGAGGAGGGTCGTGCTAGTTGTCTAGGGTTTCCCTAGCTGACATGGGAACCTTGCATGGAAGACCACGTCGAAGCTCTGGAGCAAGGATCAAGATCGAGGTAGGATCCCGGTGGTGATCTTGTTCATGTAATCATTCATGGTGAAGTTTTTATAGCGAATCCGATTTTTAGCGATCAAGTGCCTTCTCGATGATTTTGTTCTCCCTTGGTTTTGCTTCTTCCTCAATCTATACTTAAGATAGATTGCATAGGGTGCTCTTCTAGCCATGGTGGCTAGAGGTGCATACCGGACCGACCAAGTGTTTTCAACTTGTTCTTCTTCAACTCACCCTAGGCTAACCCGCATGAATAGGAGTGCGTTGTGACAGGATGGTGGCTCCAAAAGGCGGGTGTCTTCGGAATCGGAATGGAGGCCACGGTTTAAAGATGCTTTTTATGAGATTCGCTTTTCTATCTTCATCTATCTATTTTGGAGCTACAACATAAGTATGATCTAGACTCTCTAGATCGGTTATCTCTATGCTTTCTCTTGCTACCTCTTAGTAGATTAGATTAGATGTGTTTTCTTGATGATCTCTTAGATTAGATGCAACTTGGTTCTTCAAAACAAAGAGTTTCCTTGCCTTACTAGATTGAATCCTTGCGTTGCACATTGTTCCACGCATTCGATACCTTGGGTTCTCACACTTAAGGGAAGAAGGGTCCCTTGACTACGATGGGGGATTTCTCCGCTTGCAAATCCAAATGAACTTTGATACGATAATCAACCATCAACAGGGGATGCAGTCCCAACTCGCACTGAAGGACGCGGCCCTCACCGAGGTGCAGGCTCAACTCGAGCGGGAGCACCAAGCGCTCAAGGAGGCGTGGGCCCAGCTCTCCCAGGCCACGCAGAAGGCCCAGGAGGCTCAGCAGGTGAGCGTTGCTTTCAAGGAGGCGTAGTCTCAGCTCCAGCTCGAGCGTGCGGAGCTCGAGGGTGTGCGATCCACGCTTCAGCAGCGGGACTCCTCGATCCTCAAGCTGCAGCAAGACGCAGACGCCGCGCAAGCTGCGCTTGAGGATGAGAAGATGCGGGCCGAGGGTAAGTCGCATCCCCCAGCCGCTTTGGTTTTTTCTTGGATTTTTCGGGGCTTGATGTTCGTTTTCGCGCCGCCGAGCTGTAGAGGGGCTCGACAGATCCTTCAGCGGAGATGCAGGCTCTCTAGGTCACCTACGACAAGGCCCAGGGCGAGCTCAAGACCTTGGAGGTGACCGCTCTCGAAGTGTGCCAGGAGATCGAGGGAGACGAGGGCCAATCCTCAGGTAGCTCCATAGCGAGCCGCCTGCGGTCCCTGGGCGGCCGGTGTGACAGAACCGCTCAAATTAATTCCATATTATAGCCTAAACCACTCCACTTGGCCATTAAGCAATAATATAGAAGTAACTTGTCGCCTCTGCCGGGTCAAGCCCGGTAAATCACTTACATTGCAGGATCAACAATTGTACATCAAAACTCACACGAAGGCGAGTCCAGAGATAAACATGTCACAAATTATTACATAACATCCTTCAAATGTTCATTATTACAAACCAAGTCTTTTGATAAAGGTAAATGGTTCAGAGTTCGAAACACAGTGGAAATGAAATACTAAACGACATAAGCAACATCACACGAGGCCATCTGTGATGCCACTAAGCACTGTCATCCTCCCACTCATACTCCCAACCAGGTGGGAGAGAACCAGGCCACTGAAAGCCATCACCACACACATCATTACCTGAAAACATCAACAACGTCAAGGCTAAATATACTAATACTCAGCAAGACTTAACCGACGGGTGATTGGAAAAGTCACCAACTCTCTAGACATGCAAGGCTTTATGGCTAGTAGGTTGTTTTGCTAAAAAGCAACAAAGAGTATGTCCTTACTTTCAAATTTTAGCTCCAAATTCTATTCATTTAACCATTACTAGATTAGCAAACTAATTCAAGCATGAGTTGTACAATACAAATTAAACAAGTATACAAACTCCTTCTCAATTCCATCATTATGGGACATAGAGTGGATGGTTAAGCAGTCTCAGATAACGGTGAGAGGTCGACGATCGATCGATTGATAACCTTGCAAGGTGGACCTAAACACACGGGAGAATGCATACCCCAAGAATGCCAACTAAAACCAAAAGGGGTGGGGTACACACCAACCAGGCGGTTCCCAACCGTCCTCAGTTCAGGATCAAGTCCACAGTCCCTGGTACAAGGTTATCCGGTCACGGTATCTGACCGCCCAGATCCACACATGTACCACTGCCTAGTATCTGGGGATCACTCCCGGGATTAGTGGTAGAGAGTTCCCTTGCGAGATCAGGAAAGTAGTGTGCTTACCGGTCCCATTCCCGACAAATGTTTAGTACGTTCAAAAGCTTAACCACTGACACCTATTGACCAGAGTCGATCCCATGCTCTTACCACATGAGCAGATAAGTTTAACAATCTTATGATTCTAACATAAGAGACCTATAGCTCGCGAGTGATGGTCATCACTCGACTTTTACCGTGGTCCTAAGCATGGCAACTAGCGACCTGTCATGCTAATATTAGAGCATAGGAACCTAGGATCATGCATCTAAGGTTTCAATACAACTCCTGAACGTAAATGCACAAACATCGCATAAAGGATTGCATAAGTTAACAAAAGTAGGTTATGCTCCGGGGCTTGCCTTCACTGGCAAAGTCAGAAGTGAGATCCTCCGAACTTTGGTTCGGGTCTTGTTGCACTTCCACCACGTTCATGTCTCCCTCAGCTAGTTCCCCTTCAGGCTCAGGCACCAGCTCGTAGTTTCCGTCGGGAAGTTCTAGACGATATGCAGATGCATTATTATTCAAGTACTCAAACTTAAGAAATGAAATTCAGTTCTGAATTCAGAGATACACATGGGGTGTATTGTTGGCCATATTCAACTTGACAAGTTTTTAATAATCTTTTCTTTACCAAGGAAAAGTGGATGTGTGTGAAACTTTATTTTTATTTGATGGTGACTGTGTACATATCTAAGATAATCAATTTATTTCACTTTACCAAGCAAAAGGGGTGTTGTTAGATAGTATTCTTGTGAAGTTTACTCATTTAATTTAAGTTGCAACAAGAGGTGATTTTAGTTTTCCTTTTATTCCACCTATTGAGCTTGATTTCATTCGAAAATCAAATCTGAAACAAATACAAATAAACTGACCACAATCAGGTCCAGACATGCACACATTGTACTAACTAAGCTACTGACCATACATGAGATAAAATAAAGCTATGAAATAAATATAATAAATGTAACAAGTTAAAGCTACTAGGAGCATGAATAAATCATAAAGCAAAATATAAGCATGATCTGAGCCTACAACTTGGCATACAACATGATAATGACATATCTAGCTTACATACCAAAAATTAGATCCATTACTGCAGCAGAAATTTGAATTTGAATTTAACTCAAACTATCCAGAATAAATCAGAAGACTAATCTACACATGCCAAACATTCATCTCCTATTTATGACAGCTACTACTAAGCATTAGAGAGCTACTGCAGAAAATTGGACAGCATTTGCTTAACAGATAAATGTAAACAATTCATACACTCAAACTAGGCTGAAATCAAAATAAATTCATAACTTGAGTTACATACAAGATTTATGTGCCATTTTTCTACACAGAGCCAAGCAAGGTCATATTAACAGCATATCCAAAATTCACATGCAGAGCATTTATATATTTCAAGTTATTTTAAATTTCTCCAAACTGAACAATTCAAGATCATTTAAAAACTATACTGAAATTTGAAAACTCCTTTTCTAGAAAAGGTAGTTCTATTCTCAACGATTCCAGAACAGTTGAGTTTGTAGTTTTACAATTTTTCTGTGATTTTATACGTATTTTACAAGTTTCAGCCTTTTAACCCTAGATCTGGAAAACTGGTTTCACAAACAGGTCCTTGCCTCTTGCCGATAGGTCCTTAGAACGAAAACCTAGATTACAATCAGGTCCATGGCGTGGCCAGCGGTGAAGATGGCCGGATTCCGGCGAGGAGAAGGCCGGACTTGGCCGGGAAAGGGCGGGGAAGTGGTCCTTGCTCACCTAGGGTTCGATTCCAAGGGTTGGATGGGTTGGAGGAGCGGCCGAAGGTGGTGCTCGGTGGTGCCATGCATCCATGGCCGCCCCTGCTTCTGTCCCAGCGTGAAGGCCGGCAATGGAGGCGGTCTGGTGGCCGGGGAAGCTGGAGTGTGGGTGGAGGGAGGCACTGGTGTGCTCGAGGCTCAGTGGTAAGGTGTGGAGGAGGGAGCTTGGCGGTGGTGAGCAATGGCGGCGCGGCAGAGCAGAGCTGGGTGCGGCGGCTCGGTTTTGCTCGGGGAAATGCGTCTATGAGAGAGGAGGAGGTCCGTGGCGCACGCAGGGAGTTGGGGCGCCTCGACTAGGCCCGCCGAGCGGCCAGCTGCCGCGCATGCGGCGCGGCCGGGGCGCGCGCGCGGCGCGTGGCCTGCCAGAGTGTCGCGGCGGCCGGGGCGTGGCCACCTGGCCCGCCTTGCGGCGCGGGTCCACTTGGCCGGCGACTAGAGGGGCGCACGCACGCGGCTGGGCCCACTGGGTGTCGGCGTACGACCAAAAGTACGCCGGCCGTGCGGACGCCGAGGGCGCGCCGACGGCATGACGTCGTGGCCAGAGCGCGCACTCGCACAGGAACATTTCGGACTAGCACGTTTCGACTGGTTCAAACAATAAAAAGTTGGACTGAACTTTGAAAAAGCCCAATATAAAAGTTGTAGAGCAAACAACGAGCTCCAACTTTTACAAAGGCCGACATGGCTTTTGAGCAACAGTTTGACTAGCAACGCGTGTTGAAGTTTGCAGAATTCTCGGCCCGGTTTACTGTTCAAAACAGCATTGACCAAGTTTTTGAGCATCTTCCACTTAGAATTTGAAATGCCACCAATTGGGAAAAATGTGTTCTTGGAGGTAGCGAACAACTTTCGTATTGGCCGATTTTCAAGTGGCTATACAAAAATTTGAGATATCGTCAAGCCAATAGAAGGAGGTTCTCGGCCTTCAGGGCTTAACTCACTTAACTAGGGTTTAACTCTTAATCAGAGCTTAACCCTCCATTAAAATAAGTTAAACACCTGGGGTGTTACAGCTGGGTCGCCGAGCGCCTACGAGGCGCCCTTCGTCTCAGCGTCCAGAAGACCCTAGGGTTGACCTCGACGCATTACCTCGTCGACCTCGGTCCGCTACGGGACGGTTACGTTCTTCCTGAAGGGGTCGAGGGCGATGAGGCCGAGCTTGAAGCCATCAGGGCGATCGATGCCTCCGTCGCAGAGCCTGCCGCGGTTCTTGCCGACATGTTCGAGGTGGACTTGTTCCCTGAAGTAGTCGAAGGTGAAGCTGCCGCCACTCCAAGCCCCCGCGCTCCCTGAGGATTTGGGCCTCGAGGCCCATTAGTTTGTTGTTAGGTTTTTTGGCCAAGTGCCGGTTATTGTGCAAACAGTTTAAGCTTTATTCACAAGTTTTATTTCGTACATTATTGTGTTTTCCTCGCGCCTTTGGAAGAATTTCGACCGGGGAGTTTGTGTTCACGAGCCAACTTAGTCATAGAGTAGCGAGGGGGATGTTGTATCCTCTCGGAGGCATAGGCGATCCCGCGGCTCGACCGGCCCTAGACTTAGTCAGCTCGCGTCCGGCTTCTACTCTTCTAAACGCTCGAGGCGTAACACTTTAAGATTATTTGAAAGAAAATGTGTTTTTGCGAAAAAAAAGTTGGTTTATATCGAGGACCCGGTCGAGGGTAAAACCGAGTCGCCCTACCTTTATTTACAATTTTGAATATGGAATGTACAAAGGAAGCTTGGAAACATATGGGTAAAAGCGACGTAGCTGCTATATGTTCCCAGCGTTGGTGAGGATTTCGCCTTTCTCGTTCGCGAGCTTGTACGTGCCTGGCTTGAGCACATCGGCGACGACGTATGGCCCTTCCCAAGGCGGCGATAGCTTGAGTCGACCCCGGTTGTCTTGTCGTAACCTCAGCACTAGGTCGCCCTCGCTGAAGTCCCGACGTCAAATATTTTGGGCTTGGTATCACGGAGCGACTGCTGGTATCTTGCCGAGTGCAGTATCACCACATCACGAGCCTCGTCCACATGGTCCAGCTGTTGACGGTCCTTACAACAAAAATTTGACCATCAAAACCTCGGGTTCGAGAGGAGTATATGACAAATTTCATGCACATTTTTAGTACTAATAAAGTTCCACGAGTTGTGTTGTGAATTTCATAGGCAGGTACACATTTTGGGAGAATTTGGGACCAACAAGCCACATGTGCCAGGCACGGCCGAACCACCTGCTCCGGCCGAACCTACAGGTGCGGCCAGCCCTGCAGGTGCGGCCGGCCCTGCCCGATGGCACGACCCTGGTCCAGAGCACCCCTACTCCCTCGAGCACAACTTGGACGAGCGTGACTCACTGGAGGAATGTCGGTTTGATCAAATGCTGAATGCTAGGATCACTTGGATCAATGGGTCCACTTATCTGATTGCTCAACCGCCACAACCGTCATCCAAAGGTGATCCTAGGCGTTCCCTAACACGGTCGGTGCATCGCACGGCACGGGGTAGGGCCGGCCGCACCTGTCACTTGGCGTGCCAGGCGAAACCGACCAAAGGTGCCGACCTACAACCGCCTCAGGAGTAGTGATCAGGAGCGTCCAAGACGAGAGGCGGCACATCCAAGGGCCGGCCGTGCCTAGAGAGCCGGCCGCACCTAGGGTTTTCCTCCCCTGCGCTCCACCGACCTCCCTTGCCTATAAAAGGCACCTCCCATTCGCTGGAATGGACACACAACGCAGGAGCATCTCCATTTCTCACTTTTGTTCACTTAGAGTAGGATTAGTGTACTTTGGGAGTTAGAGTCGAGTCGAGCTAGTCTCGGGGTTCCGAAGGAGTCTTCTTCAGGGGTCCGGTACTACTCTTGTATCCTTTCTTTGCATAGACTCAAGTACAATTCAAGTTATGTTTCTATCTTACCTTTCGAGTCAATTACATTCAGCTTTTACTTTGCTCTAGAAGCTTTATTCTTGGTTTAGACTAAAATTAGTTTAATCTTGGTTAGCGTATCTCTCTTGAACCCTATAGTGTTGTGGTCGTTCTTCGCTTGATCTTCTACCGAGTACGTTTGTACTTAGTAGCGGAGAGAGACCTTCCTTCGTGATATCCGGGGAAAGGTTCTTTGGTTCGTTGTGAGCGCGGTGCTCAGAGCTTGCCTTAGTCTTAGATTGGTGTCCCGTTCAATGGAATAGTTGTGGTACCCTAGGGAGGTGACAGTTCCGGACGGGCTCAGTAGTCCACCACGTTAGTTCGGGCCGGTAAGATTCAGCGCGTCGTCGTTCTCCCTTCTCATCCCAGTCCGAGAGCGCGGCTTTGCATGCCCCTGCAACACTAGAAGAGCTTGTCGAGTTTAGCTTGCCTTGGTTATCCTTTGCCTTAGTTCTTTACCTAGAGTTGACAAGAATAGATAGATTGTGTTAGGATCCTTCCTCGTCTCGTTGTCCTCCTAGCTCACTAGGTCCTCTCTACTCCTTTATCAAGATCTCCTTGTGTGTGTCAAATTATCCCCGAATATCTTTATTCGTTAACCCCGCTATAGTTCTTTACCGAGTCTTGTTACTCTCTACCGTTTATCCGATCATCTTTGCCGTAGTGTGAAGGACCGGAACGGCGAACCAGAGAGGGGGGAGTGAATGGGAGCCGATAAAAATTCTACTCAATAATTCGGCCTATGAACCCAATTTCACTCGGACACCTCCACAAGCTTCTCTTGCCAAGTCCACGTAGCCACTGGAGTGCTACTGAACCTAGGAGCAAGATCCAACCAACAGCAACACAAAACACGCAGCGGAAAACAACACGAAACTGCTGCTGGCAACTAAAACCGGTCAGACCGCTTCTGTGGGACTTAGCCTCTCGCAGGCAGGGGAAACCGGTCAGGCCGGTTTGGCAAACCGGTCAGGCCGGTTTTGTCTAGGAAATCCCCAAAAGACCTTCAAGGCCAAAACTGCCCCAAAACACCTCAAGAACCTCTCCACCTTTGAACAAGAAAAGCCATAGCACGAACAAGACTCTCCTGCTCAAAAACCTTCACGACAGCCCACTGTGGCTAAATCGGTCAGACCGGTTTGGGAAACCGGTCAGGCCGGTTTTGCATGGACAGTCGGGAAGAACTCAGCCCGCGGGAAAAACCTAGCCTTCACCTCGATCGATCTCCCGATTCGTTCCACGGATCAAAGTGAGACTTTGGGGATAGCTGGGGTACCTCGTGGGCTACCTTTGGCTAGAAGCTCGGTACCCAAAACCTACTCAATCAAGAGGAATCGGAAGTCAACCCTCAAGAACACCTTCCCATGGAAACCACCAAAAACCACCAAATTGAAGCCGTTTCGGAGGGTTTGTTGGAGCAAGATCACCAAGCAAAGAGGCACAAGGTCCTCATACGTGACATCCAACAAGAATCCCTCAAAGAAACGCCCCCAAAACTTCCCCACGGAAATTCCAAGAAAAGGCCCCGAAAATCACCAAAAAGGAAAAACGGGAAGAACACAAACAAGCCTTGAGGAACCACGCCGAATCATATATACATACCATGAAGGTTCATACAAGGTCTAGCTTCCGCCCGATCATCCTTCCCTCTCACAAAATCTCACCATGAAGCTCTCAAGCTAGTCCTAGAAATCCTAAGGAAAATAGGAAGGAAAATAGCAAAGGGAAAATGAGCTAGGGTTCCAAGAGATGGCTGCCATCCTCTCACCACTTGGGTTATATGGAGGCAAGCCGATAGACTAAAATACCCCTAAGGGCTAAACTAGGATACACACCCACCAAGGGCACTTTGGGAAATTGTCTTCGCAACACCATCAGACGGATGCCCGGCGACCGCACTTCGCTTAGCCTCGACGCAAGCCTTGCGATCCCGATGCGTGTCCTCCGCTTCGAAGCTTCCGGCGTCCTGCGACCCAAACCGGTCAGACCGGTTTCCCAAACCGGCCAGGCCGATTTTGGCCTGACAGCCACGCCCGGTCTTCGGCCTCGGCCTTGTGGCTCAGCCGAGTAACCCGGTGGTTTTCTGGTGAACCACCGCAAACCCCGCGAACTTGATGTAGCCTCCGCCAATCACCACTCATGACTCGGCTCCCACGAAGTCCCGGCTCGACCTTGGTTTTGAGGCTCAACCAAGAAACCGTCCACCGACTTCATCTTGCTGTTCTTGCCACCATGCGGCCCGCACTTGACCCCGCTCACCGGGTCTCTCGAACCAAGCCTACTTGTCTTCTCCACACCTGGAGGCCTCACCGGCGACGACCTTTCACGCTTGTTCTTCACCTGCACCAACACCAGTCAAGCCGCAACCTGCACCTGCAATACTTAGCCAAGAATCAGTCCACACACCGTTGTCAATCACTCATCACACCAGGAAGCGACCATCTACCGGTCCTCGAACCACACATGGTCCTCAATCTCCCCCTTGATGAGTGCATTGACAACACACACATTTGGTAACCAAAGAGAAAAGGAAAAGAAAAGAAACGACTAAAAGAAACTCAAACAAGCGATCGAAAGCCAAACAAAGGCAAAGAGCAAGATCACTTGAAAGAGGAAAGACTCGGTCCCCTTAGGCAAGGGCAACGGCTCGACACAACCGAGTCAAAAACAAGCTCAAGCAAAGAGCACAAACCACCAAAGCATACAAGAGCTCCCCCTGCACATATGCATGCTCCCCCTGGACAAGTGCCAACACTAGGCACAAACCGGTCATGCCGGTTTCCCAAACCGGTCAGGCCGGTTCCACCAAACCGGTCAGGCCGGTTCCCAAAACCGGTCAGGCCGATTTTAACTCAGCAGAAACACCCCCCCAAAAGCCAAAAAAGCAAAAGAAATGCACAAGCTCCCCCTTGACTGTTGGGATGGGTTCTAGGGATGCAATGCAACTTTTCTCAACCAACATTCCCCCCCCCTTGTTGCCAATGCATGAATCAATGCTCAAATTTGGAAAAGATGCAACTAGAGCTTCTCAAATAGACAAAATTCATCACAAGACGCCACACATGATCAAATGAGCAAGTTAGATACTCTACAGCATCGTATGAACATCAACTACATGATCACCAAGTTTCACAACCATTGGGTAAAGCTAAGATAGAATTGATCATTTTTGCGAAAAATCACCCTCTCATGAGCAAAGTCCTAAACATGAGCAAAACATGTCAAAATGGCAAAGCCACACAAACTTCATGCTAGGACAACCATTCGAAGCATAAGACCATCATAAACACCCACAAGCACCTCATGTCATGTCAAAGCATACCGAGCCATGTGCTTACTTCTATGTATGAGACTTCTCATTGGTAAGCAACATGCAACGGTTTAGCACCCAAAAGCAAGTGAATTAAGCACATATGACATGGGAGCACATTTTCCAAGCAATTTACATTTCATTTTCAGATTTAAAATTGGTACATGAAATGTCTTTGCAACAAAAAGGAACTTATGCCCCTCCACAAGATCAACCATGGGGGCTAAACATTCATGATGGCAAATGAGCCTTTGGCCCCATATGATCAAAATAAGCTATCCAACCACAAATTAAGCATAGCCAAGCCACTAAAACATGTCAAGATCATATAAAGGCATTTACTCACAAGAGAGCATACATATGACATTTTTGAAAAGCATAGCTATCAACCATGGATATAAATCAAGATCATCAAGAGCTAAGCCACACTAAGCCATATCATACCAAACTAGCTCACAAGATCATATATAGCATATCATGGTTAACAATGTATATAGGAGAAGCTTTTCCTACACAATGCATATTATACAAAATGCATGCAACCTAAGATACAAAGATGCCTATACATTATGTTACATATGCCATGCCAAATGCAAGAAATGCACAAAGGAAACTATACATATGCTACAAAGGAGCTCCCACACACCAACTCAAGAAATCAAACAAACACCAAGCTCCCCCCGCAAACGAGTGAAAGTTGCTCGATCTAGGGGTTTGGTGAAAATATCGGCTAGCTGGTCATGTGTGGGTACATGGATCAAAGCGATTTTTCCTTTCTCTACGTTGTCTCTCAGGAAATGATACCTCACTTCTATGTGCTTGGTTTTGGAATGGAGCACTGGGTTCTTTGCAACGCTTATGGCACTTGTGCTATCACATTGAAGTGGGACATGGGTATACTCCTCACCAAAGTCGCTCATGGTGTATGTGATCCAAAGGAGCTGAGAGCAACAACTAGCTGCGGCCACATACTCTGCCTCAGTAGTGGATTGAGCAACACTCGACTGTTTGCGGGAAGACCAACACACCAAAGAGGAACCCAAGAACTGGCAAGTCCCAGAAGTGGACTTCCTATCCAACCGACACCCGGCAAAATCCGCGTCCGAAAATCCATGAAGAGCCAAAGAAGAAGACGCAGAGTACCAAAGGCCGAAGTCGGGAGTGTGTCGCAAATACCTGAATATACGCTTGACTGCTTGCCGATGCGAAGTCCTCGGAGACGCTTGAAAACGAGCGCACAGACATACCGAGAATTGGATGACCGGCCACGTCGCCGTCAAGTAGAGGAGTGACCCGATAATGCTCCGGTACTCCTTCTGGTCCACGTGTTCACCTTCCTCATCCGCATCAAGAGCTGTAGTCGTACTCATAGGCGTCGCCATGGCCTTGGAGTCCTCCATCTTGAACTTCCTCACAATGTCCTTGGTGTACATAGCTTGGTGCACAAATGTTCCTTCCTTTGATTGCTTGATTTGTAGCCCGAGGAAGAACTGCAACTCACCCATCATGCTCATCTCAAATTCCCTGCTCATGTCTTCTGCAAACCTTGCAACAAGAGAGTTAGACGAGCCACCAAAGACAATATCATCCACGTATGCCTGCACAATCAGGATATCTCTGCCCTGCCTGAGGAGAAACAAGGTCTGATCGACCTTCCCCATCTCAAACCCTCTCTCAAACAGGAACCCCCTCAACCTACCGTACCAAGCTCTAGGCGCCTGCTTCAGCCCATACAGCACCTTCCTCAACTTGTACACCCGGTGGGGGTACTTCTCACTCTCAAACCCCGGTGGTTTCCTCACATACACTACTTCCTCCAAGACACCGTTTAGGAAAGCACTCTTGACATCCATTTGGTACAACTTGAATCCTTTAGCCACGAAAAAGGCTAGAAGGATCCTGATCGCCTCCAAACGAGCTACGGGAGCAAAGGTCTCCTCGTAGTCGATCCCCTCTTTCTGTGAGTACCCCTGAGCAACAAGCCTTGACTTGTTCCTCACCACTTCTCCTTTCTCTCCCTCTTTGTTCTTCCACACCCATTTTGTCCCAATCGGCTTACACCCTAGGGGAGGGTCAACCAATTCCCAAACTTGGTTCCTCTCAAAATTCTCCAACTCCTCAAGCATCGAATTAACCCAATTATGATCAGATAACGCGTGTCCAATGTCTTTGGGCTCAAAGGTGGCTACAAAAGCAGCATGAGTGAAATGAGAATTGTTCCGAACCCTCGACCGTGTAGTACGTTCATTCAAGTCGCCGATGATCCTCGAAGCTGGATGATCCACTTGAACTCGTCGGGGAGGTTCTCGCCTTGATGCTACCTCCCCCTCAACAGCAGCTTCTTCTTGAACTGGGTTTGTCGTTGTAGGTATGGGAGAAGGGCCGTCCACCACAGTAGTCGAAGTAGTAGGTACATGCTCAGCCGCGGGCACCACACCGCCATCTTCATCATCTCCATGTTCATGCTCCTCCGCTTGGAAAATCTCCTCGCCAAGTTCATCGTCACCTGCACACTCAAAGACAAGCTGACTACGTGGCTGTGTCTCGTCGAAGGTTACCTCGCAAGTCTCCACGATTTGGTTAGTTTCAAGATTGAGCACTCGAAAGGCTCTAGAATGAGATGCATAACCAAAGAAAATGCCATCGACAGATCTAGCCTCGAACTTGTCCAACTTCTTACCTTTCTTCAGGATGAAGCATTTGCACCCAAACACATGGAAGTGACTCACCTTGGGTGTGCGCCCGTGCATCAACTCATAGCATGTTTTATTCTTGTGAACCCTGAGGTAAATCCTGTTCGACACATAGCACGCGGTATTCACCGCCTCAGCCCAGAACCTTCTCGGAGTCCTATGCTCATCAAGCATCGTCCGAGCCATTTCACACAAGGTTCTGTTTTTCCTTTCCACCACACCATTCTGGGGAGGTGTATACGGACTCGAAAACTGGTGTTCAAGACCCAAGTCATGGCAAAAGGTTTCGAAGCGAGAGTTTTTAAATTCCGAGCCATTGTCACTGCGAATCGCTCGTATGGCATCTCCGTGCCTCTCGTTTCTTAACCTCAAGACAAGATCTCGAACAAAACCAAACGTCTCCCCTTTCTCCTCAAGAAAGAAAACCCACACATACCGAGAGTAGTCGTCCACCACAACTAGGACGTACCACTTCCCACCCACAGATCGCACACGAGCTGGGCCAACAAGGTCCATATGGAGCAGCTCGCATGGACGCTCCATCATCGCATCGGTGAGGGGTGGATGGGAAGAAGCTACCATCTTAGCATGCCGACACGGCGCACAAACCAACTCTTTCTCAAACCTCAGCCGTGGCAATCCTCAGACCAAATTGAGTTTACTCAAGCGAGACAAAAGGTCAAAGCTTAAGTGACCTAACTTCCTATGCCACTTCCACAACTCACTCGAAGAACCAGCCAAGAAACAACGCTCCACACCAGAAGACTGAGAGAAATCAGCTCGAAACACTTGACCCTCGGGAACGACCATGCACACAAGGTCGCCTCGAGAATCCAAAATCCGAGAACCACCAGGCCGAAACAACACCTCAAAACCCTCATCCAAAAGCTGGGATAACAAAAGCAAATTGAACACGAGCGATTGAACAAGAGCAACACGCCTGAGAGTGACCTTGTCACTTACCTTGATCTCACCTTCTGAAAGCACACGCCCTCGCCCATTGTCCCCAAAGGTGATGTATGTCTTGGACACCACCGGGACGAGACTTGAGAACCACCCCTTGTCTCCGGTCATATGCCTCGAGCAACCGGAGTCAATCAACCAAACGTTCCTCAAGTCTCCCACCTGAAATTCAAAAACGAGAACGTGAGTGAACAAACGACTCTGCACAGGGGTTAGTACCAAAAGAGTAAAACCAGTGCCGAGCCATTTGCTCCAATGTGGGGTTAGCTCAAACCAAATCATCACACCTATCAAAGCTACCACCACAAAAACCACCACGAGAACCACCACTAGGGAACCACCCCTGTCTCGCTGGAGGAGAACGAAAACCACGAAAGGAAGACAGTGGACCGTTCCTCCTCTACATCTCAAAGCTACGACTCCTCCCACCATTGTATTGAGCACGAGGTGGAGAACGTCTAGCAAACTGACCACCACTAGACTCTCCATGCCAAACATCTGGACCACGATCAAAGGACCTGAGCCGAGCCTCATCCCGAGCACGAAAACCAAACTGGTCACCCTGCTGTCTCCAAACCGGTCTGACCGGTTCTGGAACCGGTCTGACCAGTTTCGCTGTGCGAGCAGCCCAAACCGGTCTGACCGGTTTCCAAACCGGTCTGGCCGATTTAATCCCTCCAGCAAGGTCCCTTCCTCCCAAAGCACTCTTTTCTCCAAAAGCCGGAACTGTGCGAACAATGGCCTTACCCCTAGGCAGTGGCATACGAGACTCAGGCACACCATGAGGTGGGTTGTACCTCTCCTTGTTTGCCCACTCCTTAGCCATTCTCTCCTCTCGCTTCCTCTTGAAACAAAACTCTCCTTTGTGACCATCTCTCCCACAATAGTCACAATGAAATCGGATAGGTTTTGGCTTTGGTTTTGGTTGACGTTGCTCACTCGATTTCTCTCCACTCAGCTTCTCAGCCTTCTCCTCACTAGACTTCACACTCTCTTTCCCAACTCATTCCCCAAGTTACTCTTGAACTTGATAGGTTTCTGGAAATCATTTGTGGAGTGAGGGAATATGGGAGGATCTGGGGTTGTGTCAAGTTTGTTTCTCAGTGGGTTGGGCTTAGGAGCATAGGCATTTTTGTGGAAGGTTTTTGGTGGAGCTTGGATATCACCAATCTTCTCTCCTCCCTCACCACTAGACTCTCCAACTTTCTCCGAGCCAAGCGCTTGCCCATCATAGCGCTTGTACGCCTCAATCATCATCCTAAGCTGCGGTTCACGACCCGACAACCAACCCATCATTTTTCTCAACTCATCATTCTCATCCTGCAAGCGATCCACATAATGTGCAAGTTCCAGATTTTTCAAAGCATGCACTTCACAAGTAGAAGCATGCTTATCCTTAAGGGCAGCAAGATCAGCTAGGTACACAGAGCAATCACAACAATCAACCTCATCAGAAACCACAGGTGAAGCCTTAACCGAATCAATCTCAAGCTTAGCATCTAAGTTCTGGGTTTCTAGCTCAGCCACACGGTTCCTAGCATCTTCTAGTGAGGCCCTAAGCTCTTTCCTCATCTTCTTTGCCTCTCTAAGCATGTCATCACGATTATCAAGCAACTTGCCATGACGCTCGTTCTCCTCACGCAAGAAGGGACCTCATCCTCGGAGTCGGAGTCCGAGTCGCTCTGGTGACTCTTCTTGCTGCCGGAGCTACGAGCCATGCCGCAGAAGCCATCTCATGCAAAGCAGCTCAGCCCGCTCAAGTTCTTGGATGACTTCTTGTTCTTGCGTCGATCACCTTCGTCTTCACTGCTACTCGAGCTCGAGAAAGAGTAGGCGGAGCTGGAGTCGACGTCGCTCGCTCCGACCATCGCTCGGGCCTTCCTGCCGCGGCCGTCCTTCTTCCTCGACCGTCGCTCGTCCTTGTGCTTGTGATCGCGCCTCGATCGGTACTTGCCGTCCTTGCTCGACCGGTGCTTGTAGCCGTCCTTGTAGCCGTCCTTGCTCTCCATCTTCTCCGGACAGTCGGCGACGAAGTGTCCCGGCTTGCCGCACTGAAAGCACGTCCGTGCTGTCCTCCTCGTGTTCACCCGGTTCTCGTGCAGCCTCTCGAACCGCCTGGTCAGCAACGCCAGCTCGTCCTCTCCAAGCACGTCGAACTCCTCGTCTGGCAAAGTCATCAAAGAAGACAAAGAGTACATCCTGGAAGATGTGTTAGCGTTAGACTTAGCACCTTTGCCACCGACAAGAGCAAGACTATGGGAATCAGTCGGGCTCTCGAGACGGGTTGTCAAATCCCGATCAACCTCGGCAGACTTCAGCTTAGAAAACAGGTCGTTCACGGTCAGAGTGGTGTACTTCTCGGACTCAAGAATGGCCTCGACCTTTCCATCCCACACGGTACGATCCAGCGCGTGTAAGAGCTTCACAGCCCTATCATGGTCATCGTAGGGGAGGATGTCGACATTGGCCCTCATGTTGTTCACAACCACCGTGAACCGCTGGAACAAGGCATCAATAGACTCACCGGGGAGATGAGTGAAGTTCTCGTACTCTCTCCGGTAAGTCGCATACAACCGTGCCAGAACCTCAGCATTCCCAGCATGAGCATTCTTCAGCTCCAACCAAATCCTACATGCTAGGTCCACTGTATGCACCCGATCGAATTCGGATTGACACAGAGCACGAAACAAGTAGACCGCCTTGTTGTTGGCGTCGAACATGTCTCTCGATCCAGGAGCTAAGAAGTTCATCGGATGAACATAAGCTGTGTTCACCGTGACATCCCAAAGGATCTGTCCCTTACCACGGAGGAACGCAGCCATCCGTCTCTGCCACATCTGGTAGTTCTTTCCATCGAAGTGCGGAGGACCCAATCCCCGTTCCTGGTACGCCATCTTTGGATCTTAGACTGGTTAGAGTCAATCAAGACCCGTAACCGGCTCTGATACCACTTGAAGGACCGGAACGGCGAACCAGAGAGGGGGGAGTGAATGGGAGCCGATAAAAATTCTACTCAAGAATTCGGCCTATGAACCCAATTTCACTCGGACACCTCCACAAGCTTCTCTTGCCAAGTCCACGTAGCCACTGGAGTGCTACTGAACCTAGGAGCAAGATCCAACCAACAGCAACACAAAACACGCAGCGGAAAACAACACGAAACTGCTGCTGGCAACCAAAACTGGATAGGCCGGTTTCGGAAACCGGTTAGACCGCTTCTCTGGGACTTAGCCTCTCGCAGGCAGGGGAAACCGGTCAGGCCGGTTTGGCAAACCGGTCAGGCCGGTTTTGTCCAGGAAATCCCCAAAAGACCTTCAAGGCCAAAACTGCCCCAAAACAACTCAAGAACCTCTCCACCTTTGAACAACAAAAGCTATAGCACGAACAAGACTCTCCTGCTCAAAAACCTTCACGACAGCCCACTGTGGCTAATCGGTCAGACCGGTTTCCGGTTTGGGAAACCGGTCAGGCCGGTTTTGCCTGGACAGTCGGGAAGAACTCAGCCCGCGGGAAAAACCTAGCCTTCACCTCGATCGATCTCCCGATTCGTTCCACGGATCAAAGTTAGACTTTGGGGATAGCTGGGGTGCCTCATGGGCTACCTTTGGCTAGAAGCTCGGTCCCCAAAACCTACTCAATCAAGAGGAATCGGAAGTCAACCCTCAAGAACACCTTCCCATGGAAACCACCGAAAACCACCAAATTGAAGCCGTTTCGGAGGGTTTGTTGGAGCAAGATCACCAAGCAAAGAGGCACAAGGTCCTCATATGCGACATCCAACAAGAATCCCTCAAAGAAACGCCCCCAAAACTTCCCCACGGAAATTCCAAGAAAAGGCCTCGAAAATCACCAAAAAGGAAAAACGGGAAGAACACAAACAAGCCTTGAGGAACCACGCGGAATCATCTATACATACCATGAAGGTTCATACAAGGTCTAGCTTCCGCCTGATCATCCTTCCCTCTCACAAAATCTCACCATGAAGCTCTCAAGCTGGTCCTAGAAATCCTAAGCAAAATAGGAAGGAAAATAGCAAAGGGAAAATGAGCTAGGGTTCCAAGAGATGGCTGCCATCCTCTCACCACTTGGGTTATATAGAGGCAAGCCGAAAGACTAAAATACCCCTAAGGCCAAAACTAGGATACACACCCACCAAGGGCACTTTGGGAAATTGTCTTCGCAACACCATCGGACGGATGCCCGGCGACCGCACTTCGCTTAGCCTCGCCGCAAGCCTTGCGATCCCGACGCGTGTCCTCCGCTTCGAAGCTTCCGGCGCCCTGCGACCCGAAACTGGTCAGGCCGGTTTTGGCCTGACAGCCACGCCCGATCTTCGGCCTCGGCTTTGTGGCTCAGCCGAGTAACCCGGTGGTTTTCTGGTGAACCACCGCAAACCCCGCGAACTTGATGTAGCCTCCGCCAATCACCACTCATGACTCGGCTCCCACGAAGTCCCGGCTCGACCTTGGTTTTGAGGCTCAACCAAGAAATCGTCCACCGACTTCATCTTGCTGTTCTTGGCACCATGCGGCCCGCACTTGACCCCGCTGGCCACCGGGTCTCTCGAACCAAGCCTACTTGTCTTCTCCACACCTGGAGACCTCACCGGCAATGACCTTTCGCACTTGTTCTTCACCTGCACCAACACCAGTCAAGCCGCATCCTGCACCTGCAATACTTATCCAAGAATCAGTCCACACACTGTTGTCAATCACTCATCACACCAGGAAGCGACCATCCACCGGTCCTCGAACCACACATGGTCCTCATAGTGCCTTCCTTGGGAAAATATAAATACGATAACCCGAATACCACTGGGTGAAGTGCTACAACGGTAATCCGTGCACTTGTGGACCTTTCTGTGACATGTGTTTTACCAAAGACGTTCCTAGCTCCATTACTAGGGGTATAAACCCGGTAGCGATGCTAGCGAGTGCCAACAAGCATTTCTGGCGCTGTCGCCGTGAGTGCAAACCTAGTAGTGAGGCTAAGGAACATCAACAAGCATTTCTGGCGCCGTTGCCGGGGAGGCAATAGGCAAAAGATATCATTTAAACTTAGCGGTAGAGTTATCCAGGTTCGGCGAACCGCTATTTAAGCGGGTTTACCCTTGCTCTACTCTCCTGTACGCAGAGTAGTGCATGACCGGTTTCGACCTACCGTCCAACTTTCACGACAATCCGGAGTCACTTGTGAGGAGAGTGCGACATCGTGTCCTCATTCCTCAGAAGTTTCTCTCGAATCAAGAGACGAACCCCATCGATCCCGTAGACAGCACCTCGTCAGCACCGATGGCCGAGAGGACGATCCGCGAGTTTTCCGCTCCCTCCAACACCAATGTCCCTACCGGACCAAATGTGACAGTGGGAGAAGGAAACTTTGAACTCAAGCCGGCACTGATCAACATGGTGCAAGCAAGTCCGTTCTGCGGCAAGCCTAATGAAGATGCCAACGCACATCTCCAGCATTTCCTGGAGGTGTGTAGGACTTTCACTATCCGTGGAGTGACGGACGACGCAATTCGTCTTCGCCTATTCCCGTTCTCATTGCTCAGGAAGGCGAAGCAATGGTTTTATGCGGAGCGAACTGCCATCAACACATGGATAAATGCTCTAAGGCATTTCTCACAAAGTTCTTCCCGGTGGGCAAAACCAATGCCCTCCGCGCTAGAATTTCGGGCTTCCAGCAGCAGAATGATGAGAGTATCCCGGAAGCATGGGAACGTCTCCAGGAGTACATCACCGCGTGCCCGCACCATGGCATGCAGGGGTGGTTCTTAATTCAAACCTTCTACCACGGGCTCAAGCGCACTGCCCGTGAGCACCTAGATGCAGCCGCTGGAGGAGCCTTATTCTCGCTACAAGTACCCGCCACCAAGGAATTGATCGAGAAGATGGTGGCAAATCAAGGTTGGGATGGAGATCGTCTCCAACCCTGTAACCGCGGTGTACACCAAGTCAATGGAATCGACATGCTCGCCGCCAAGATGGACCTCCTAATGAAGAAATTGGAGGCACCGAGCAATATGGAGACCGCCAAGATTATGGACACTCGCATGACGTGCGAGGTTTGCGGTAATGTGGGTCATTCGGGAAATGATTGTCCCGAGACAAGGGAAGAAGCCGACTTCATCAACAATGGCAACAACAATGGGTTCCGCAAGCACAACTAGAACAATCAAGGGTGGAACTCAAGGCCCAACTTCCCGTTCAACAATCAAAATGGAGGTAATTATTCTAACAATTTCAATAATCAGCCCTCCATTGGAGATCTTGTCTTTGGCCAAGCTAATATTAATGAAAATTTAAACAAGAAGCTCGCCGCCAATGATAAAGTTCTTGAAAATCTGAATTCCACCATAGAATCCTTCACTACTGCTATGAAGAATCAGCTAAGCTTTAATAAAATGATAGAAACACAACTTGCTCAGCTTGCTGCTTCTTTACCGTCTTCTGAGTCGAGTGGAATCCTGGGGCAACCTGAACCTACCCGAGAGAATGTTAGCATTGTATCCACCAGATGGGGTAAGCCATCTAGGAGGGTGTATGCACCTAACCATGTAGGGAAGCTCATACATCAAATCCAAGACCCATGGGAGGAATCAATAGTCTTGCACAGGAAAGACAATGGATATCCGGCTATCACATGCACGATCTACTATCAAAAGATCAAGGATGCTCTTTGTGACCTTGGTGCGAGTGTCAACCTCATGTCCAAGGCCATGTTTGAGGAGTTAGGATATCCTGCTCTCTCTCCGACAATGATGACAGTCCAACTTGCCGACTCATCGATTAAATATCCAGAGGGCATAGTGGAAAATCTCTCGGTGAATGTCAAAGGCTCCTATATCTTTATAGATTTCGTGGTCCTCGACACACAAGATGATGGAGAAATGCCGCTTATTCTCGGGCGACCATTCCTAAGAGATGTCAATGCAAGGATTGATGTCGGAGCCGGAAATATTCAATTCCGCATAGGGCGAAGGAACATGACATTCAAATTTCAAGCAAAAGAAGGGCAATGTTACCTAGTGCAAGATGAGGAATCTAGGGAGTGGAGGAAGCCACGGCCCCAATACAAGAAAGAGAAGGTGGCCCCGACCAAGCCCAAGGTGGATAGTCTCATTGCCACAATGAGTAAGCGTTGGGAGTAAGACAAAGCATCAAAAGGGCGCCACCAAACAAGGAAGTTGAAAGCAATCAAGAAGGCTAAGGGGGAAAAGAAGACGGAAACCAAAAACATCCCCGCTAAAGCCTCACCGACTTCAGCGCCACCGAAGAAAACAAAGAGGGTGTGGCGTGTGAAGGGAGCATCGTCCAAGTCTTCCTCTCTGGGACCGGACGAACCCAAGATCAATTGAGCAAACAGAGGAGTCCCGCTCACGGACTCTAAACTACGAGCCCTCACCGTGAGGTAAACCGGTATTTATCTCATATTTCCCTTCCAACATTTTATTTCATGAATCAAGCATATTTAAATTTCAAATTTGATTTCACCATTGCATTAGTAAGTAAGCAAGACATAGAAAAACAGTTTTGGAGATTTTTGGTGATACGGCTGAACCTAGAGGTACGGCCGTACCCCCCTCGACAAAATTTTTTTGTAGGATGTTTACAGGAGGGACACGAGTGCTTGGAGCAAATGGAGTAGGGCCGGCCAAACCTAGTGGTACGGCCGTACCTATGATCTTCCACGAATCCATCAAGCCAACCACTACAAGCTTCTAAGTGCTCAACTCATCACCAAAATGAAGACACGCCAACCAGGTAGCCAAAAATTAGCTTGGGGGAGACCCCATTTTCAATCAAGGAAGGTATGTCCATCCAAACCAATTTTCAACATCTTGTTTATCACATTTGAATAAAAGAAAAACAACAAAAATATTTGTTTCAACCATGTGCACTTGAAATCTTGTCTATATACCCTCACTTTGGAAATGATGAATAGTTGCTATGTCAAGACTTTGCAATAACCTAGTGTACAACCTTGTGCTCTATGAGCATTTGAAGTTGTTGGTATATTTTGAGACAAGAGCCTGAAATAAAACTTTGTGGGAAGCAAATGCTTATGACCAAACCTAGGGTGTTGACTAGTATGATATGGTGAGACAATGTTGATCTTGCTCTATCTCATAGTATGGTGAAAATCTCCGATGAATTCTTTAGAGAAAATAAAACAAGACAAGTTCCTCAATGGTCATATCACCTACCAAAGCCATATGTCGATATCAAAGTATAAACCTTCTACATATGCTTGCTTGTGACCCGTTGAGTTTTGCCAAATTGTTGTGATCCTTGTTAGAATATTTTCATGCTTCCATGATCGAGATCACGTACACCCACATACAAATGCTGACTTCCACACCAGGAGTTACGCAAAACATGCCATCCACCCACCAAAAATAAATGCTCCAAAGTTCCAAAGAGATTTCTCTTCTTATATTCTTGTAAAAGGAGAGAGGGGTCATTGAAAAAAAGAAAAAAAAAGAAAAGTATATGCTCAAAAAGCATAGAAAAAAATATATGTGCTCCAATCAAAGAGCATAGAAAAAAATGATGAAGCATGACCCCCATCAAAATAAAAGCAAGAGGAGAATCTCAACCAAGGAGTCCATAGAAAAACAAACAAAAATATTCCACACACTTGCACATCTCGATCAAGTTGTATGACTAGTTTCTTCTTGGATCCGGTCTTTGGCTCAACAACATCATGTGGCACAAGTGAGTCTCATGCTTATCCTACCCAAAGCTCCACATACAAGCCATAGAGTAGGAAGTTGAGGCCCGCTCAAAAGCCTTTGGTGAGGTAACAAATACCACTTGAGCGATCGAGGGAACCATCCGAGGAACCTTGTTTTTCTTTGCGAAATTTTCAAAACTCCGAGATAGGATCCCGAAAAGAGAAGAGCGAGTGATGCAAAGTCAAAACCATTCTGCTCTTCAAACTCCAGAGGCAAGGCAGAAAGTTACAAGCCCCACAGGTAAGATAAGGCTAAGTTTCTCTCGTACCAATCTTTTCAAATAGCAAGTAGAGCATGGATTTGGGCATAGGTACTTGCCGAGTGGTAACATCATGCAACTCCTGATCCACCGAGGCAAAGTCTAGACTTTGCTCGAGGACGAGTGAAGGACCGATTAGGCGAACCAGAGAGGGGGGAGTGAATGGGAGTCGATAAAAATTCTTCTCGAAGGAGATAGAGACTCCAACAAGATGAACACGGCTTCCAGCACACGTCTCCGACTCAACTTCCCAAGTTGGTCAAGACCACGTAGCCACTGGAGTGCTACGAGTCCTAGGAACCAACAACTCAACCAAACGTCCCAAACGCACAACAGAAACTTGCACGGCTTGCTGCCTGTGCTACACCGGTCAGACCGATGGCCTGCGCTGGTCAGACCGGTGACACCGGTCAGACCGGTGGACAGAGCCGGTCAGGCCGGTGGCTACAGCAGCCGCCCAACAAACGTTCCAGGAAGCCTCAGTGACTCCTCTAGGCCCTGGAACAAAAACCACCTCCGAAACAAAACCTGCAAGGAAGAAGAACCCCTCACAAAACCTAGCAAAACAACTCCAAACGCGCCAAGAACTGACCAGCAGGACCACGGGACAAAACCACACGGACAAGGCTGTTCCTCGAGACAAATCCCACGAAGGGCTAGCACCGGTCAGACCGGTCAAGAGCACCGGTCAGACCGGTCGCGCCTGGGCAGCTCGGGATGAACAGCGCCCGCGAGTCAACTCCTCCAAATCCAACTCCCGATCTCCTGATTCGCTACACGGATTCGCACAAGACTTTGGGGATAGTAGGAACACCTCATGGGCACTCCATAGCCAAGATTTGGTCAACCAAAACTCGTTGAATCAAGAGGAATCGAAGGATTTCTGCTAAGAACACCACGAACCCTAGAACCACGAAAACCCCAAAATTGAGCCCCTTTACTCACGGATTTTAGAGGGGAATCAAAGAGAAAAGAACCGTGAGGGGTTCATGCATACATCCCCCACCAAATCCCAAAGAGAATGGTCTCAAAACCGCCACAAGAAATTCGCCAAGAAAAGCCTCCGAAAATCACCAAAAAGGAGAAACGGGAAAGACACAACCAAGCATTGAGGAACCACGCCGAATCATCTATACATACCAAAGAGGTTCATACAAGGTCTAGCTTGCCGCCCGATCATCCTTCCCTCTCACAAGATCTCACCATGAAGCTCTCAAGCTTGTCCTATGAAAATCCTAAGGAAAATAGGAAGAGAAAATAGGAAAACCAAATTAGCTAGGGTTCCAAGAGATGGCTGCCATCCTCTCACCACTTGGTTTATATGGAGGCAACCGAAAGACGAAAATACCCTTACTAGCTAACTAGGGATACATGCCCCTCAAGGGCAAATTTGGAAGTCTTTGTGTTTGCACCATCGGACGGATGCCCAGCGACCGCAAACTTGCTTAGCCTCGACGCAAGCCTTGCGATCCCGACGCGTGTCCTCCGCTTCGAAGATTCCGGACTGCGTCGTCGCACACCGGTCAGACCGGTGCTCCTCACTGGTCAGACCGGTACCCACCGGTCAGACCCACCGGTCAGACCGGTCTGGAGCTGCTGCACCTCCGTCTTCGGTTCTTCGGTCTTGGCTTTGTGGATCAACCAAGGAACCCAGTGGTTTTCTGGTGAACCACCGGAAACCCCGCGAACTCGGTGTAGCCTCCGCCAATCACCACTCATGACTCGGCTCCCACGTAGTCCCGGCTCGACCTTGGTTTTGAGGCTCAACCAAGAAACCGACCATGACTTCATCTTGCCGTTCTTGCCACCATACGGCCCGTACTTGACCCCGCTGGCCACCGGGTCCCTCGAACCAAGCCTACTTGTCTTCTCCACACCTGGAGGCCAAACCGGCAACGACCTTTCACGCTTGTTCTTCACCTGCACCAACACCAATCAAGCCGCAACCTGCACCTGCAATACTTAGCCAAGAATCAGTCCACACCACGTTGTCAATCACTCATCACACCAGGAAGTGACCATCCACCGGTCCTCGAACCACACATGGCTCTCAATCTCCCCCTTGATGAGTGCATTGACAACACACACGTTTTGGTATCCAAGAGAAAAGAAAAAGAAAAGAAACGACTAAAAGAAACTCCAACAAGCGATCGAAAGCCAAAGAAAAGGCAATGAGCAAGATCACTTGAAGAAGACAAGTCTCGGACCCCTTAGGCAAGGGCAACAGCTCGACACATCCGAGACAAAAACCATGCTCAAGCAAAGAGCAAAAACCATCAAACCAAAGCTCGAAAACCACAAAGAGCTCCCCCTGCACACATGCAAGCTCCCCCTGAACCAATGCATGCGAACCACTTCACGAAACAGAGCAGCTGCAACAGCTCAGCTCTGACTAGTCAGACTGGTCGACACCACCGGTCAGACCGGTGCTCAACATGTGAACAGGACCAGCACTCTGACCGGTCAGACCGGTGACCTCAACCGGTCAGACCAGTGCACAACAGAGCCCAGAAATGGCTCGAAACCACCTGAAAACCTTCTAGATGCATTCAGTCGGCCAAAACATGCTCAAACTTCTCCCCCTTGTTGACAATGCATGAATCAAGCCAAAAATGCAAAAAAATGCAACCTAGAGCTTCTCAAATAGACAAAATTCAACATAGGTTGCTACACATGTTCAAATGAGCAAGTTAGATACTCTATAGCTTCGTAAAGACATCAACTTCATGATCACCAAGTTTCACAACCATTGGGCGAAGCTAAGATAGAATTGAGCAATTTTGCGAAAATTCACCCTCTCATGAGCAAAGTTCTAAACATGAGCAAAACATGTCAAAATGGCAAAGCCACACAAACTTCATGCTAGGACAACCATTCTAAGCATAAGACCATCATAAACACCCACAAGCACCTCATGTCATGTCAAAGCCACCGAGCCATGTGCCTACTTCTAGATATGAGACTTCTCATTGGTAGGCATCATGCAACGCTTTAGCACCCAAAGCAAATTAAAAATAGCACATATGACATAGGAGCACATTTTCCAAGCAATTTACATTTCATTTTCAGATTTGAACTTGGTACATGAAATGTCTTTGCGACAAAAAGGAACTTATGCCCCTCCACAAGATCAACCATGGGGGCTAAACATTCATGATGGCAAATGAGCCTTTGGCCCCATATGATCAAAATAAGCTATCCAACCACAAATTAAGCATAGCCAAGCCACAAAACATGTCAAGATCATATAAAGGCATTTACTCACAAGAGAGCATACATATGAGATTTTTGAAAAACATAGCCATCAACCATGGATATAAATCAAGATCATCAAGAGCTAAGCCAAACTAACCATAGCTTACCAAACTAGCTCACAAAGACATATATATCATTCCATGGTGAACAATGTATATAGGAGAAGCCTTTCCTAAACAATGCATATGATACAAAATGCATGCAACCTAAGATACAAAGATGCCTATACATCATGTTACATATGCCATGCCAAATGCAAGAAATGCACAAAGGAAAGCTATACATATGCTACAAAGGAGCTCCCACACACAAAGCTCACAAACAACCGGCTCCTCGAGGGGAGGCAAAAAGGGCTCGACACCACCGGCAAAAGAGCAAAGGAGCGCAAAACTCACAAGCTCCCCCTAAACACATGCACTAGGGCCAAAGAGCATACAAAGCTCACCCTTAGTACACATGATAGAGTAAAGAGCACACTAAGCACACAGGCTCCCCCTAAACTCATGCATTAAGGTCAAAGAGCATACAAAACTCACCTTACACACATGAGATAGGGCAAGGAGCGAAACGAACCAAGTGGCTTGACCAAGGCCACACACTTGAAGGACACAAATTCACTTACCTTTATCATTTCTTCAGAATTCACCCGTCCTTGTCCACCATCTCCGAAAGTGATGTACCTCCATGTCATCACCGGGGTATGAGGCCGGAGAACCACCCCCGATATCAACCAAATGTTCTCCGGGCCTCCCACCTGCAACTCAAAACCAAGAGCGAGAGCAAGCAAATGACTCAACACTGGGGTTAGTACCAAAGGTGTCAAACCAGTGCTGAGCCATCTCCTCAAAAGTAGGATTAGCAACATCCATCCTACCGCGCCTATCAAAACTGCGATCCGTCCTATCAAACCTATCAAACCTGGAACCACCATGGGAAAACCACTCCCGTCTCACTGGAGGAGTACGAGTACCACGAAAAGGAAAACGTGGTCCGTAGCCCCTCTGAGACTCAAAACTGCGACCTCTCCCAAACTCGTATTGATCACGAGGTGGAAAGTGTCCAGCAAACTCAACACCACCAGACTCAAAGCGCCTACCATCTGTTCCACGACCGAAAGGGCTGAACCCTCTAGCATCACGGCCTCGAAAACCAGACCGTCCAGCACTCTGCCTAGCACTGGTCTGACCGATCACTCTGACCGGTCTGGCCGGTGGCCCTCGGCCAGTAAACTTGCCTCCACCTGAAGCTCTCCTATCTCTCCATGCTGGAACCGTATGCACAACACCCTTTCCCTTAGGTAGTGGCATACGAGGCTCAGGCACACCATGAGAAAGGTGGTACCTGTCCTTGTTTGCCCACTCCTTAGCCATTCTCACCTCGCTCCTTCTCTTATAGCAAAACTCTCTCTTGTGACCATCCTTTCCACAAAACTCACAATGGAAACGGATTGGTCTTGGCTTAGGCTTGGGGTGAGGCTCTTCACACGGCTTCTCACTAGGTTTCCCACTTGGTTTCTCACTAGGCTTTTCACTTGCCTTCTCACTTGGTTTTTCTCTCGGTTTAAGCAACTGGTTTGGATTGGGTGCAAACTTGTCTTTGGGCGTGGGTTTTGGTGGAACTGGAATATTCCCAAATTTCCCTTCTCTCTCACCACTGCCCTCACCAAACTTAACAGATCCCAAAGCCCAACCATCAAAGCGCTTATAACCGGCAATCATCATGCCAAGCTGAGGTTCCTGACTAGACAACCAACTCAGCACTTCACGCAACTTACTGTTCTCATCCTGCAAATGATCAACACATTGTGCAAGTCCAAATTCTTCACAGCATGCAATTCACAGGTAGAGCAAGAAGTAGGAATAGGCATTTTCAAATCAGCCTCAAGTGAAACAATGCGAGATCGAAGCTCAGCAATTTTTTTCATGCAAACCAGGGCAAGAAGTACATGCACCAAGCAAAGTGGGTCTAGATTGCAACTCAGCCAACTCAACCCTAAGCACATCTAGTTACTCACACTTGGAGGCATGCTTTTCCCTAAGAGCAGTCAAATCAGCTAGGAAAACAGAGCAATCAGTACAATCAACCTCATCAGAAACCACAGAAGCGAATCAATTTCAAGCTTGCCATCAAGAACCTGTGTTTCTAGCTCAGCCACTCTAGTCCTAGCATCTTCAAGCAAAGCTCTAAGCTCCTTCCTAAGCTTCTTAGCCTCTCTAAGCATGTGATCGCGATTATCAAGCAAGTCAACCAACTCCTCATTCTCCTTGCGCAAAGAAGAGAGCTCATCACATACCTCATCCTCGGAGTCGGAGTCTGAATCCGAGGCGTTCTTCTGGCTTCTCTTGCTGCCGGAGCTGCGTGCCATGCCGCAAAGACCATCCTTCTTGTTGCAGCCTCTTGAAGTCTTGCTTGCGGTACAGCAAAGGCCGTTCAAGTACTTGCCGAAGTCCTTCTTCTTCTTCTTCCTGTGTTTCCTCTTGCTGTCCTCTTCTTCTTCTTCACTCGAGCTTGATGACACGTCCACAGAGTCAGAGTCGATGTCGCTCAATCTCTTGATCTTCTCTCGGGTCTGTGTCTTCCTCCCATGTTCATGTTCCTTCTTCTTGGATCTTCTTCCTTTGTCCTTGGACTTGTGCTTGTCGTGGTTGTTCACCTTCGGACACTCGGCGAAAAAGTGTCCGGTCTTGCCACACTTGAAGCACGTCCTCGAGTTCCTTCTTGAGTTCACCCGGTTCTCGTGCATCCTCTCAAATCTCCGTGTCAGCAACGCCAGCTCGTCCTCTCCAAGTACATCGAACTCCTCGTCTGGCAAAGACATCAAAGAGGACAAAGAGTACATCCTGGAGGATGGGTTAGCGTTAGTCTTAGCACCTGAGTCACCGACAAGAGCAAGACTATGAGGATCAGTCGGGCTCTCAAGACGGGTTGTCATACCACGGTCCAACTCAGCCGACTTGAGCTTCGAGAACAGCTCATTCACGGTCAAGGTGTCATACTTCTCGGACTCAAGAATAGCCTCAAACTTCCCATCCCATACGGTACGATCCAACGAGTGCAAGAGCTTCACGGCTCTGTCATGATCATCATATGGGAGCACGGCCACATTGGCTCTCATGTTGTTCACCACGACTGTAAAACGCTAGAAAAGGGCATCGACGGACTCGCCGGGGAGATGAGTTAAGTTCTCGTACTCTCTCCGGTAAGTCGCGTACATCCGAGCCTGAACCTGAGCATTCCCAGCATGAGCATCCTTCAACTGCTCTCAAATCCTACAAGCTAAGTCCTCTGTCTAAACCCGATCGAATTCAAGCTGACACAGAGCACGAAACAAGTAGTCGACCGCCTTGTTGTTGGCTTCGAACATATCCCGCGATCCTGGAGCAAGGAAGTTAATCAGATGAACATAAGCTGTGTTCACCGTAAGGTCCCAAAGGATCTGACCCTTTCCACGGAGGAACGCCGCCATCCGCCTCTGCCACATCTGGTAGTTCTTCCCATCGAAGTGCGGAGGACCCGAACCCCGTTCCTGGTACGCCATCTTTGGATCTTAGACTGGTAAGAGTCAATGAAGACCCGAACCGGCTCTGATACCAATTGAAGGACCGATTAGGTGAACCAGAGAGGGGGGAGTGAATGGGAGCCGATAAAAATTCTTCTCGAAGGAAATAGAGACTCCAACAAGATGAACACGGCTTCCAGTACACGTCTCCGACTCAACTTCCCAAGTTGGTCAAGACCACGTAGCCACTAGAGTGCTACTAGTCCTAGGAACCAACAACTCAACCAAACGTCCCAAACGCACAACAGAAACTTGCACGGCTTGCTGCCTGTGCTACACCGGTCAGACCGATGGCCTACGCCGGTCAGACCGGTGGACAGAGCCGGTCAGGCCGGTGGCTACAGCAGCCGCACAACAAACGTTCCAGGAAGCCTCAGTGACTCCTCTAGGCCTTGGAACAAAAACCACCTCCGAAACAAAACCTGCAAGGAAGAAGAACCCCTCACAAAACCTAGCAAAACAACTCCAAACGCGCCAAGAACTGACCAGCAGGACCACGGGACAAAACCACACGGACAAGGCTATTCCCCGAGACAAATCCCACCAAGGGCTAGCACCGGTCAGACCGGTCAAGAGCATCGGTCAGACCGGTCGCGCCTGGGCAGCTCGGGATGAACAGCGCCCGCAAGTCAACTCCTCCAAATCCAACTCCCAATCTCCTGATTCGCTCCACGGATTCGCACAAGACTTTGGGGGTAGTAGGAACACCTCATGGGCACTCCATAGCCAAGATTTGGTCCACCAAAACTCGTTGAATCAAGAGGAATCGAAGGATTTCCGCCAAGAACACCACGAACCCTAGAACCACGAAAACCCCAAAATTGAGCCCCTTTACTCACGGATTTGGGAGGGGAATCAAAGAGAAAAGAACCATGAGGGGTTCATGCATACATCCCCCACCAAATCCCAAAGAGGAAGGTCTCAAAACCGCCACAAGAAATTCGAAAAGCCTCCGAAAATCACCAAAAAGGAGAAACGGGAAAGACACAACCAAGCCTTGAGGAACCACGCCGAATCATCTATACATACCAAAGAGGTTCATACAAGGTCTAGCTTGCCGCCCGATCATCCTTCCCTCTCACAAGATCTCACCATGAAGCTCTCAAGCTAGTCCTAAGAAAATCCTAAGGAAAATAGGAAGAGAAAATAGGAAAACCAAATGAGCCAGGGTTCCAAGAGATGGCTGCCATCCTCTCACCACTTGGTTTATATGGAGGCAACCGAAAGACGAAAATACCCTTACTAGCTAACTAGGGATACATGCCCCTCAAGGGCAAATTTGGAAGTCTTTGTCTTCGCACCATCGGACGGATGCCCAGCGACCACAAACTTGCTTAGCCTCGACGCAAGCCTTGCGATCCCGACGCGTGTCCTCCGCTTCAAAGATTTCGGACTGCGTCGTCGCACACCGGTCAGACCGGTGCTCCTCACCGGTCAGACCGGTACCCACCGGTCAGACCGGTCTGGAGTTGTTGCAAACTCCGTCTTCGGTACTTCGGTCTTGGCTTTGTGGATCAACCAAGGAACCCAGTGGTTTTCTGGTGAACCACCGAAAACCCCGCGAACTCGGTGTAGCCTCCGCCAATCACCACTCATGACTCGGCTCCCACGTAGTCCCAGCTCGACCTTGGTTTTGAGGCTCAACCAAGAAACCGTCCATGACTTCATCTTGCCGTTCTTGCCACCATGCGGCCCGCACTTGACCCCGCTGGCCACCGGGTCCCTCGAACCAAGCCTACTTGTCTTCTCCACACCTGGAGGCCTCACCGGCAACGACCTTTCACGCTTGTTCTTCGCCTGCACCAACACCAGTCAAGCCGCAACCTGCACCTGCAATACTTAGCCAAGAATCAGTCTACACCACGTTGTCAATCACTCATCACACCAGGAAGCGACCATCCACCGGTCCTCGAACCACACATGGCTCTCAACGAGCAAATGTTTAGCTTGGGGGAGTTTGTTGAAGGTCCTTACAACAAAAATTTGACCGTCAAAACCTCGGGTTCGAGAGGAGTACATGACAAATTTCATGCACATTTTTAGTACTAATAAAGTTCCACGAGTTGTGTTGTGAATTTCATAAGCAGGTACACATTTTGGGAGAATTTGGGACCAACAAGCCACATGTGCCAAGCACGACCGAACCACCTGGTCCGACCGGACCTACAGGTGCGGCCGGCCCTGCAGGTGCGGCCGGCCCTGTCCGGTGGCACGACCCTAGTCCAGAGCACCCCTACTCCCTCGAGCACAACTTGGACGAGCGTGATTCACTAGAAGAATGTCGGTTTGGTCAAAGGGTGAATGCGAGGATCACTTGGATCAATGGGTCCACTTATCCAATTGCTCAACCGCCACAACCATCATCCAAAGGCGATCCTAGGCATTCCCTAACACGGTCGGTGCATCGCACGGCACGGGGTAGGGCCGGCCGCACCTGTCACATGGCGTGTCGGGCGAAACCGACCCAAGGAGCCGACCTACAACCGCCTCAGGAGCAGTGATCAGGAGCGTCCAAGATGAGAGGCGGCACATCCTGGGGTCGCCCGTGCCTAGGGAGCCGGCCACACCTAGGGTTTTCCTCCCCTGCGCTCCACCGACCTCCATTGCCTATAAAAGGCACCTCCCACTCGCTGGAACGGACACACAACGCATGAGCATCTCCATTTCTCTCTTTTGTTCACTTAGAGTAGGATTAGTGTAGCTTGGGAGTTAGAGTCGAGTCGAGCTAGTCTCGGGGTTCCGGAGGAGTCTTCTTCAGGGGTCTGGTACTACTCTTGTATCCTTTCTTTGTTCAGACTCAAGTACAATTCAAATTATCTTTCTATCTTACCTTTCGAGTCAATTACATTCAGCTTTTACTTTGCTCTAGAAGCTTTATTCTTGGTTTAGACTAAAGTTAGTTTAATCTTGGTTAGCGTAGCTCTCTTGAACCCTATAGTGTTGTGGTCGTTCTTCGCTTGATCTTCTACCGAGTACGTTTGTACTTGGTAGCGGAGAGAGACCTTCCTTCGTGATATCCGGGGAAAGGTTCTTTGGTTCGTTGTGAGCGCGGTGCTCAGAGCTTGCCTTAGTCTTAGATTGGTGTCCCATTCAACAGAACAGTTGTGGTACCCTTGGGAGGTGACAGCTCCGGATGAGCTCAATAGTCCACCATGTTAGTTCGGGCCGGTAGGATTCAGCGCGTCGTCGTTCTCCCTTCTCATGCCAGTCCGAGAGCACGGCTTTGCATGCCCCTGCAACACTAGAAGAGCTTGTCAAGTTTAGCTTGCCTTGGTTATCCTTTGCTTTAGTTCTTTACCTAGAGTTGACAAGAATAGATAGATTGTGTTAGGATCCTTCCTCGTCTCGTTGTCCTCCTAGCTCACTAGGTCCTCTCTACTCCGTTATCAAGATCTCCTTGTGTGTGTTGTGTGTGTCAAGTTATCCCTGAATATCTTTATTCGTTAACCCCACTATAGCTCTTTACCGAGTCTTGTTACTCTCTATCGTTTATCCGATCATCTTTGCCGTAGTGCCTCCCTTGGGAAAATATAAATACGATAACCCGAATACCACCGGGTGAAGTGCTACAACGGTAATCCGTGCGCTTGCGGACCTTTCTGTGATGTGTGTTTTACCAAAGACGTTCCTAGCTCCATTACTAGGGGTATAAACCCGGTAGCGATGCTAGCGAGTGCCAACAAGCTTTTCTGGCGCTGTCGCCGTGAGTGCAAACCTAGTAGTGAGGCTAAGGATTGTCAACACTAGCGAGTCCTCACGAGCTCGTTGGTTCTGACTTTCTTGATAGGCCTTGAGCCTGGGGGACCCGTACCCCAAGTCTGTGGGGAGGACGGCCTCTGCGCCATAGACGAGGAAGAACGGGGTGAAACCCGTGGCCCTGCTCGGGGTAGTCCTAAGGCTCCAAATGATTGACGGCAGCTCTTGGACCCACTTTCGGCCAAACTTGTTTAGCTTGTTGAAGATCCTAGGCTTGAGGCCTTGTAGGATCATGCCATTGGCACACTCCACTTGGCCATTGGTCTGCGGGTGTGCCACAGCCGCCCAATCCACGTGGATGTGGTAGTTGTCGCAGAACTCCAGGAACTTCTTGCCGATGAGTTGGGTGCTGTTGTCGGTGATGATTGAGTTTGGTACCCCGAACCTATGGACGATGTCCGTGAAGAACAGCACTGCCTGCTCAGATCTGAGGTTGGTTATGGGGCATGCCTCAATCCATTTTGAGAACTTGTCGATTGCGACTAACAAGTGTGTGAAGCCCCTGGGCGCCTTCCGCTGGGGCCCGACAAGGTCCAGTCCCCACACAGCGAACAACCATGTGATGGGGATGGTTTGGAGGGCGTGAGCTGGGAGATGTGTCTTGCGAGCGTACAACTGGCACCCTTCGCAAGAGTGCACCACCTCGTTGGCGTCGGCGACCGCCGTGGGCCAATAAAAGCCCTGGCGGAACGCGTTGCCCACGAGGGTGCGCGGCACCGCATGGTGGCCGCATACGCCCGCGTGGATGTCTCGAATCAGCTCTCAAATCTACCAGTCTTGAGAGGATGGAGCCCCGTCAATCTCCATGGCCTCGGCTTCATCTGCCCCATACCCCTCGAGGATGGAGACCTCGAGCTCCTCTTTCGAGGGGTCCTCGTCCATGGGCTCAGTGCCCGTGGTCTTCGAGGGAGCCCCCGAGGACTTTTCGGGGTCCTCGGCTGTCTTGCCGAAATCGACAAAGGGTTTGGCGTGGTCGCGAGCGAAGATGTTCGGGGGGACGGTGATGCATCCCGACGCGATCTTCGCTAGCTCGTTGTGACGCCCCAGGTTTTTAATTAGCATCATTAGTGCTAATGACCGAGTCAAGCACGTTGACTCTAGTCAAACCTTGGTCAACCTGGGTCATCACCTCGAAAACCTCGCCACCAATCACTAATGACTTCTTTGATCCAGTCAACACACCCTTGTGGTCAACCCTTGGTCAAAATCCTAGTCAACCCCTAATGTCCTTGACCCTCCTCCAGAACTTTTGCCGCGTTCTCCAAATTCACCAAAACACTCAAAAATCGGCCAATACAAAAGTTGTTCGTCTTTTCGAGGGACACACTTTTCATAATTGGCGGCATTTGAGATTTTGAGTGGAGATGGCTCAAAAACTTGGTCAAAGGCGTTTTGAATAGTAGTTGGAGCCGAGCAAATCCTATTTTTGAACGCACGTTCCCAGCTAAACCCTTCACCAAACACCCTATCGCCCTTTGTAAATGTTGTAGAGGGCACTTCACACTACAACTTTCGTATTTGGAGAAAATATCGTCCAAGTCAAATTTTTGGAGAATAAGGTAGTCAACCACGCGTTGACCAGACGGTTGTGCCCAACCCGCGCTCTGGAGCGAGCGCCTCCGCGCGACGCCGCGCGCGTGAGTCCGTGCGCGTGGCCACGCGCCGGCCAACCGGCCCTCGGCGTCCGGGTCTCCCACCGACCCACGCCTCCCGAGGTCACGCAGGCTGAGGCCGCACACGGCTCAAGAGCTTTGAAGCCCGCGCCGCCGCGTGTTGCTCCTCCCGCGCGCCCGCGCCGGCCCCGTCCGCGCCGTCCGCCGGCGACACGCCAAGCGTGCCCCACCGCAGTCCGGGCCCCTCCTCGCCTCCTCTGCCTTCGCAACAAAGCGTTGCTTCTCCCCCACCATCCGCGTGCTCGTCTATAAAAGGCGTCGTGCTACCCCTCGCGCGCGTACCGGGCTCCGCCGGCTAAACCGAGCGCCGCCGCACGCCATTGCCGCCGCTGAGCTGAACCGCCTCTCCGCTTGCAACCACGGCCGCCCAACCACCCTAAGCTCTCCCCTGGACCCCATAGAAGCTCAAGCCGCCGCGCATTGCTTTCCCTTGCTCCACACCTCGCCGGAATTTGCCCTCCAGCGGCCGCAACCGCCGGCCACCACCGTGCTAGCTCGCCGGCGCACCCCCGACCCCCAAATCCGGCCACAAACCGAGCGTGGTCACCCCTAGACCCTTCCCCTACTCTTCCCCGGCCGAACTCCGGCGAGCCCTCGCCGGAATTGAGGCCGGACCGCCGCCGGCCGCCCCGGAGGACACAATTGCAAGCGGCAACTTCTTTCCAAGGGCCGATCTGCAAAGCAAGGGTATACTTGTGAATCTGAAAAACTTCCCAGGGACCCCGGTGAAAACAGTTTCTTCAATAGTGTTGGGTTTATGCTGATTCTTGTAAAATTCATAGAAAATCGTAGAGAACTCAAAAAAATGCAAAATCAATTTTGTCAGATTCCTTGTGAGAAACCCTACATCTTTTGTAAAGCATGACCATACTTTTTCCTGATAGATTTTGCATGAAAAATAGAAGACTGCTAAACCTAGATCTGTTGTATCTCAAAATCTACAGATGCTCTATAGCTGAATTTTGGATATGTTATGTGTTATGCCATGCCAAGCTTCGATACCAAAAATTGCACAAAGTTACTATGTAAATATGTTAGTATGAATTGTTTTGTTTTTATGCTGAATCTGTCCAAATGATTTTTGTAGCTAAAAATAAATAGATTTTTGTGCTCAACTTCTGTATGTGATCTTTTTATGCCTAAATGCACCTCTAGTGAATTAATCACAACTTTATATCTGTCAGAAGTATTTAATCTTGTTTTATGCCTAATTTTCTTTGTAAATGCATAGCTCAAGATCTAGAGTAGCTCTAGGTGTATTTGTTGCATGCCTAGCTTAGTTTTGGACCAGAGGCCATGTGTGAGAAAGTTGAGATCCATTTTATGCTTATTCATTTTTATATGCATTTATCATGCTTTGAAAGCTAGCTTTTGTTATTTTCGGTATATTTAATTTCATAGCTCTCCTAAGTGTGCATGTGTGTGCAGTGGCTTTGTTTAGGTTTATAGTACTTCATAACACACCCCACTGAATTTTATTAATTTATTTGTGAATAAAAACAATGGAAGCCATATTAAGCTTAATATTAAAGTAAATTGGAAAATCACCACACCCACACCTAATGGCTTTATAAATGTGATGTAAATCATTTTAAAAGGCTTAAGACCAACCCCTTGCTGTTTGTGAAATTTAAATTAAATTATTTACATAAATATGTACACAGTCACTATAAAAAGAGTAATTAATCAAGAGCAACATATTGTTCCTTTATTGGAAGAGTATGATGAATGTATGTCTATCTAGGTGAATGTGGTCAACCATGCACCCCATGGTTGTCATTTGTTGTTTGTAATTAATTAAAAATTAAAAACCGTCAATTGAACTTTGCATTTGCATCCTCGTGTAGATCTTCCCGACGGTAGCTGTACACTCGTGCCGGAAGGAGGAGACGAAGGTGCTGTCGGTGAGCTGCAGTACGTGGACGTAGCTCAGGACCTGGACCAAAGTCCAGAAGGGCCCAAGGTCAACCTTGCCAGCGAAGGCAAGCCCCGGATCATTAACCCCTCTTTTTAAAATATTGCTATTACCTTTGCTATGATTGTGCATTTACGTTTCAGGAGTTGAATTGAAACCCTAGATGCATGATCCCTAGGTACCTATGTTCTTTTACTAGTATGATAGGTCGATAGCTGCTATGCTATAGGACCAGTACAAGTCGAGTGATGTTCGTCACTCGCGAGAATAGGTTCTTATGTTGGAATCATAAGATCTTTATAAATGGATTGCTCATGTGGTAAGAGCATGGGATTGGGCTCCGGTCCAGTGGCTTTCGTGGGCTAAGCTTTTGAACATACTAAGCACTTGTCGGGAATGGGACCGGTAAGCCTAGTACCTTAATGAGACGGTGCGGGAACTTACTATTACTAATCTTGAGTAATCACCTACCCGGCTAGCTACCGGGGGAGGGGGGTACATGTGTGAAGCTGGGTGCCTTGCGGGGTATGCCAGATAGCCTTGTACCCAGGACTGTAAGATTCGATCCCAAGCCGAGGACTTTTGGGAACCGCCTGGTTGGTGGGCTCTTGGTGAGTGCACCCTACCGTGTGTTTAGGTTTACCTTGCAAGGTTATAAATCAATCGATTGTCGACCTCTCACCGTTATCTGAGACTGCTTAATCAACTGGCCATGATATCCCTTAATGATGAAACTTTGTGAATAATACTATTTGGATTAATTGTATTGTACAATTCTTGATTGAATTAGTTGGCAAACTTAGAAATGGTAATCAACTAGAATTTGTGCTAAAATATTGAAAGTAAGGACATACTCTTTGTTGCTTTTCAGCAAAAGAACTCCACCGGCCAAAAAGCCTCTCATGTCTAGAGTTTGGTGATGTAGTCATCACCCGACGGTTAAGTCTTGCTGAATATGTATACTCAGCCTTGCTTTATAAATATTGTTGCAGGTGTTGTTTGGCCTGGTGAGATTCCACCCGGCTGGGAGCTGGAAGGGGTGGATGACGATGAGTGATGGCATCACAGACGGCCTCCTGTGATGTTTATCGTGTCGCTAGTTTACTTTATTCCGCTGTTTTTGAACTCTAAACCTTTACTTATTATGTCATGAACAATGGTTTGTAATAATTAACCCTTAGGGGTACAATTTGGATTTAATTTGTGTTGTACTCTGGACTCACCTTCGTGTGAGTTTTAATGCATATGTTCGATCCTCTGTGTGAATTCCAAGTGATTTACCGGGTGTTAACCCGGCAACTAACGACAGGATGATACTTTATTATCATTTAATGACCAAAGTGGATTGGTTTAGGCGATAGTACAGTATTTTCCTGGGCGGGTTGTCACAGCTGGCATCAGAGTGATTATATGCACCAGAGTTTCATTAACAACCTTAATCACTAGTTTTTGAATAAAACTTGCCAAGATTGTTTGGATTTGCAAAATACGTTGGTCCGTTAAGGATGGATCTAGACCGAGAGGCCCTAGAGGGAATTTTTGGGTTCTTTCAGGTGGCTTACAAATCTATGGTTTATTTTGCTAACTTCCAGCACATTTTTATTCTTGTCAAAACTTACTTCTTGCACAACCATACTAGTTCATCACGTTTCGCCATACGTGGTGGTGCCACAGGAAAGTCCTGTGAGGGATGGATGGGACCTATTCTAATGGGAACCCACGTCGCGTCTGTGTCTCATCACGTTTTGCCCTACGTGGTGGTACCACATGAACGTCATGTGAGGGATGGATGGGACCTAATCCAATGGGAACCCACCGTCGCGTCTGTGTCTCGCCACGTTTTGCCATACGTGGACGTTCCGCATTAGGAATATGCGAGGCAAGGATACACTCCATTCAAACGGAGGGTGTCCGAGGTTGGACGCTGTCCATGCAGCGGCTTGATGCATGGATACCGTTTCTATAGTGAACGGTAATGTATGTGGACGCTTTCGTGAGTGCTGGCACGAAAGGTTCGTTGTGTTCTGTGATCTTCTGCAGGTACGCTAACCCCGTTTCGTAAGTCGCTAAGTGAGTATCGACTAGTTCTCGACTAGTTATTATAGGGAGAAACGTATATGCCTTGCCACCGGCACTAACCTCGATTTTTGGCTTGATTGCCTTGTGATGACGAATAGGACGTCTTGCATCATGCTAAAAATTGTGGAAACTTAAAACTGAACCCACACATGCTTTATGTGCTCTCTAAGGAAATTTTTGCTAGTGTGCATTTCTTTGCATAGCCTCTCATGTGTAGATGTGTTGCTGTCCAAAAATCTGATAGGGCTGTTTGCTTAGATGTTTGCACCCTGTTCAAGAATCAATTTGCCTAGATGATCTCTACCAAAGTTGTTCCATATCTAATCTAGTTCCTGCTCGCAAAAGTTCACGGTCATAGCTTTTGAAGATCTCAAGTTATGCTCAGTTTAGTGAACCTCTGTCCTGCTGTTTTTCCGGAAACCCAATCCGAAGCCTTGCTTAGTTGAAGCACCTTCCTAACCCTTCTAGATCAACCTTTGAATACCGAAAAGGTGTTTCATAACCTCACTGATATGCTGGTACAATTTGGGAATTTTTGGAGCTCTGGTTTTTAAGTTATGAATTTTTATCCACAACTGCCAGAACTTACATCATTATGTATGTATGCTCGTCTTGAGTTCTAACATACACTTGTACCTTTGTACACATGACTACCCCAATTTTTGCCCAACATGAGCAAAGAACTTTTTCTGTTCTACCATGTCAGTTGGGTAATGTCTTGATCTTAGAATTCAATCTTCAGTGGTAATCTTCTCCTGTCAACATGTTATCTCCATCGACATGTATCCTTTTCCCCTTGTGTTTATACATGTTGGAGCACTAAGCTATTCCTTGTATTGATATCCTTGTCTGGATTACTTCGATCTTTCAATCTAGAACTGATTCTTCTTGGTCTTGCTCACAACATTTTGAAATAAAAAAAATTGTCACTTTTTGGATATGCATTTGCATAGCACATGCATTTGGGAACTTTGGGTGAACTAACGTGCATATGCATGGAAGATTTCAATATTCCTACTCTATCCTTCTTATGATTGGTGATGTTGTTTTTCCATAACTAAAGGTACCGCGACGGAACCTAGGGCATCATGTGCACTACAGCCATATGATTACCACTAGGAGCGCGCTAGGTATCTTGGTTGTGAGAACGCGACTCGCCACACATATACTCCTTCTCCACTCTATGGGTAGTCGAGTCATGCTAACGTGCATCATGCGCATCATACCTTCATAAGCATATGCATCACACCAACTTTTAAAATCATTGCACTATTGATGTAACAGGGTGATTTTACTAAAGGTCTCAAACTAATTAACATGTGAGCAAGATTGTTCCGAAATTTCCGTACTAATTTGTCTTCCATACATTTCCTACCTTTTATTCGTAAGCCGTTCCTTGAGAATGCCTTTTCGAGTTCACCTTCCCGGACTATTCTTATGAACCACTCCACCAAGTATGGGGAACTTTTGACCCATAAATCACATCAGTGTTGCTTCCAAAAGAAATTACGGAAATCTTTTACTAGCCTTCCTTTTCTTCATAGAAATCTGTTGGGTAATCACTTTTCAACTTGGTCTCCTTCCGCCCAATCTCAATGTTCTCTTAGCATCAAATCGATTCAACCAGCTAAGTTGAAGAAGTAGAAGTAGAGTTTTCTTGAGCAATCAAGGTTCTTTAAAAGTCAAGGCATGAGAGTCCTCCATCGCTTACCCGTCCATGATCCGTGATCATACCCTCCAAATTCTAGGAGTCGAGAAACAAGCAAACAAAGCTTCGGTAAAATCTTTTGCTAAATTCTCCTCGTTGCGATCTTGAGCCTAGAGGGCGGATACCCTGAGCTCTTGTCGTTATTCTCACCATCACGGTCGGTTATTCAGACCGTTGGACCCCATCCTTTTCAGTGCCACGACTGTACGATGCCGTGACGTCGCTCTGCCATCTCTTTTCCGCGGCCACGATCACGTCACCGAGACCTCACGGGCCGACCATTGTCGAACCCCGTGTTTCCACCACCGGATTGCTCCACCGACCCCTACCTCGGGTGGTTTTGGATGACCGTTGCAGCCCTGCTGTGACCATAAAAAGGAAGCCCTCCGTCGATACCGCCCGTACCAAGCCTCGCATCCTTTAGAGCTTGACATCACCATCGCTCTTTGTTCTCCCTCCGGCTAATTTTTAGCCAACCTGCCACTAGCCCATCTCTCCCGTTTGCTCCGTTCCTCGCCGAGCAAGTTGTCCCTCCGTCTTCACTGACGACGTTGAGAAGAAGCTCGGAAGTAGGTTAGAAGAACTCAAGCCGCGCTGCTATCCATGACTCAGTTCTTGGAGGTGTTCGAGTCGCTTCGCTGGACGCTGGTGGGGATGTATCTTTGCATCGCAGGCGGAATCTGTTTGCTCTTAGTTTTTCATGTACACATTCATCGCCCGCTTCCTCATGAACGGCGTTGAGGCAGCGAGGGATGTACCATGTGTCTTTTGTCCTATCTGAATTCTCTATGTCGAGAAGTGTGATCGGATATATCTTTCTCCCTTTTTAACCCTTGGCATGTTGGAAGGGATCGCTCTAATCTTGATGTCGAATCTCGGGACGAGATTCCTTTTAAGGGGGGTAGGCTGTGACGCCCCAGGTTTTTAATTAGCATCATTAGTGCTAATGACCGAGTCAAGCACGTTAACTCTAGTCAAACCTTGGTCAACCTGGGTCATCACCTCGAAAACCTCGCCACCAATCACTAATGACCTCTTTGATCCAGTCAACACACCCTTGTGGTCAACCCTTGGTCAAAACCCTAGTCAACCCCTAATGTCCTTGACCCTCCTCCGGAACTTTTGCCGCGTTCTCCAAATTCACCTAAACACTCAAAAATCGGCCAATACAAAAGTTGTTCGTCTTTTCGAGGGACACACTTTTCATAATTGGCGGCATTTGAGATTTTGAGTGGAGATGGCTCAAAAACTTGGTCAAAGGCGTTTTGAATGGTAGTTGGAGCCGAGCAAATCCTGTTTTTCAACGCACGTTCCCAGCTAAACCCTTCACCAAACACCCTATCGCCCTTTGTAAAAGTTGTAGAGGGCACTTCACACTACAACTTTCGTATTTGGAGAAAATATCGTCCAAGTCAAATTTTTGGAGAATAAGGTAGTCAACCGCGCATTGACCAGACGGTTGTGCCCAACCCGCGCTCTGGAGCGCGCGCCTCCGCGCGACGCCGCGCGCGCGCGCGTCCGTGCGCGTGGCCATGCGCCGGCCAACCGGCCCTCGGCGTCCGGGTCCCCCACCGACCGACGCCTCCCGAGGTCGCACAGGCCGAGGCCGCACACGGCCTGAGAGCTTTGAAGCCCGCGCCGCCGCGTGTTGCTCCTCCCGCGCGCCCGCGCCGGCCCCGCGCGCGCCGTCCGCCGGCGACACGCCACGCGCGCCCCACCGCTGTCTGGGCCCCTCCTCACCTCCTCTGCCTTCGCAACGAAGCGTTGCTTCTCCCCCACCATCCGCGCGCTCGTCTATAAAAGGCGCCGTGCTGCCCCTCGCGCGCGTACCGGGCTCCGCCGGCTAAACCGAGCGCCGCCGCACGCCATTGCCGCCGCCGAGCCGAACCGCCTCTCCGCTTGCAACCACGGCCGCCCAACCACCCTAAGCTCAACTTCTGTATGTGATCTTTTTATGCCTAAATGCACCTCTGGCGAATTAATCACAACTTTATATCTATCAGAAATATTTAATCTTGTTTTATGCCTAATTTTCTTTGTAAATGCATAGCTCAAGATCTAGAGTAGTTCTAGGTGTATTTGTTGCATGCCTAGCTTAGTTTTGGACCAGAGGCCATGTGTGAGAAAGTTGAGATCCATTTGATGCTTATTTATTTTTATATGCATTTATCATGCTTTGGAAGCTAGCTTTTGTTATTTTCGGTATATTTAATTTCATAGCTCTCCTAAGTGTGCATGTGTGTGCAGTGGCTTTGTTTAGGTTTGTAGTGCTTCATAACACACCCCACTGAATTTTATTAATTTATTTGTGAATAAAAACAATGGAAGCCATATTAAGCTTAATATTAAAGTAAATTGGAAAATCACCACACCCACACCTAATGGCTTTATAAATGTGATGTAAATCATTTTAAAAGGCTTAAGACCAACCCCTTGCTATTTGTGAAATTTAAATTAAATTATTTACATAAATATGTACACAGTCACTATAAAAAGAGTAATTAATCAAGAGCAACATATTGTTCCTTTATTAGAAGAGTATGCTGAATGTATGTCTATCTAGGTGAATGTGGTCAACCATGCACCCCATGGTTGTCATTTTTTGTTTGTAATTAATTAAAAATTAAAAACCGTCAATTGAACTTTGCATTTGCATCCTCGTGTAGATCTTCCCAACGGTAGCTGCACGCTCGTGCCGGAAGGAGGAGACGAAGGTGCTATCGGTGAGCTGCAGTACGTGGACATAGCTCAGGACCTGGACCAAAGTCCAGAAGGGCCCAAGGCCAACCTTGCCAGCGAAGGCAAGCCCCGGATCATTAACCCCTCTTTTTAAAATATTGCAATTACCTTTGCTATGATTATGCATTTACGTTTCAGGAGTTGAATTGAAACCCTAGATGCATGATCCCTAGGTACCTATGTTCTTTTACTAGTATGATAGGTCGATAGCTGCTATGCTATAGGACCGGTACAAGTCGAGTGATGTTCGTCACTCGCGAGAATAGATTCTTATGTTGGAATCATAAGATCTTTATAAATGGATTGCTCATGTGGTAAGAGCATGGGATTGGGCTCCGGTCCAGTGGCTTTCGTGGGCTAAGCTTTTGAACGTACTAAGCACTTGTCGGGAATGGGACCGGTAAGCCTAGTACCTTAATGAGACGGTGCGGGAACTTACTATTACTAATCTTGAGTAATCACCTACCCGGCTAGCTACCGGGGGAGGGGGGTACATGTGTGAAGCTGGGTGCCTTGCGGGGTATGCCAGATAGCCTTGTACCTAGGACTGTAAGATTCGATCCCAAGCCGAGGACTTTTGGGAACCGCCTGGTTGGTGGGCTCTTGGTGAGTGCACCCTACCGTGTGTTTAGGTTTACCTTGCAAGGTTATAAATCAATCGATTGTCGGCCTCTCACCGTTATCTGAGACTGCTTAATCAACTGGCCATGATATCCCTTAATGATGAAACTTTGTGAATAATACTGCTTGGATTAATTGTATTGTACAATTCTTGATTGAATTAGTTGGCAAACTTAGAAATGGTAATCAACTAGAATTTGTGCTAAAATATTGAAAGTAAGGACATACTCTTTGTTGCTTTTCAGCAAAAGAACTCCACCGGCCAAAAAGCCTCTCATGTCTAGAGTTTGGTGATGTAGTCATCACCCGACGGTTAAGTCTTGCTGAGAATTTTTATACTCAGCCTTGCTTTATAAATGTTGTTGCAGGTGTTGTTTGGCCTGGTGAGATTCTACCCAGCTGGGAGCTGGAAGGGGTGGATGACGATGAGTGATGGCATCACGGACGGCCTCCTGTGATGTTTATCGTGTCGCTAGTTTACTTTATTCCGCTGTTTTCGAACTCTGAACCTTTACTTATTATGTCATGAACAATGGTTTGTAATAATTAACCCTTAGGGGTACAATTTGGATTTAATTTGTGTTGTACTCTGGACTCGCCTTTGTGTGAGTTTTAATGCATATGTTCGATGCTCTGTGTGAATTCCAAGTGATTTACCGGGTGTTAACCTGGCAACTAACGACAGTATGATACTTTATTATCGCTTAATGACCAAAGTGGATTGGTTTAGGTGATAATACGGTATTTTCCTGGGCGGGTTGTCACACTCGTCCGCCTGCTCGTTGTACTTGCGCAGGATGTGGTTGAGCTCGATGCCGTAGAACTTGTCCTCGAGCGCACGCACGGCGTTGCAGTACGCCTCCATCTTCTCGTTGTGGCAGCTCGCATTCTTCATTACTTGGTCGATCACCAGCTGAGAATCTCCCCTGACGTCGAGGCGCTTGACGCCGAGCTCGATGGCAATGCGGAGGCCACTAAGGAGGGCCTCGTACTCTGCCATGTTGGTTGATGCAGGGACGTGCAAACGTACCACATAGTGTATGTGTTATCCGAGGGGTGAGACGAAGAGCAAGCCCGCGCCTGCGCCCGTCTTCATCGCCGACCCGTCGAAGTACAGGGTCCAGCACTCGGCCTGGATCTGTAGCGGGGGCAGCTGAGTGTCGGTCCATTCAGCGATGAAGTCTGGCAAGATCTGCGATTTGATCGCCTTGTGTGGCGCATAGGTGAGGGTTTTACCCATGAGTTCCACAAACCACTTTGCAATCCTACCCGAGGCATCCAGGTTGCGGACTACCTCTCTCAGGGGGAAAGACAAGACCACAGTGACCGGATGGGCCTAGAAGTAGTGGCACAGCTTGCGTCGCGTGAGCACCACCGTGTAGAGTAACTTCTGGATCTGTGGGTATCGCACCTTGGTCTCGGATAACACCTCGCTGATGTAATACACCGGCCTCTGGACAGGCAGGACGTGGCCCTCCTCCGTTCTCTCCACAACGATGACCGCGCTAACCACCTGGGTGGTAGCTGTGATGTAGAGGTATAGAGGGTCACCATCCTGGGGTGGTGTGAGGATTGGTGTGCATGCAAGCGTCGCCTTCAGTTTGTTGAGGGCCTCCAGGGCCTCGACGGTCCAGGAGAAACGCTCATGCTTCTTCAGAGTCGGTACAGGGGTAAGCCTTTCTCGCCGAGGCGCGAGATGAAGCGCCTCAAAGCCGTCAGGCACCCTAGAACTTTCTGTACCCCCTTTAGGTCTCGGATTAGCCCCATCTGATCGAGGGCCGAGACTTTCTCAGGGTTGGGTTCGATACCCTGCTGGGAGATAATGAAACCCAGTAGCATGCCACGCGGCACCCCGAAGACACACTTCTCGGGGTTTAATTTTACCCCGTTTGCTCGCAAGCAGTCGAATGTTGCGCACAAATCGTTAACCAGGTCGTCTGCCTTCCTGGTCTTGACGACTATGTCATCTACATAAGCCTCAACGGTCCGCCCGATGTGATCTCCGAAAACGTGTTGCATACATCGCTAGTATGTAGCCCCGGCATTTCGGAGACCAAATGGCATCGTAACGTAGCAGAACATGCTGAACAGTGTGATAAAAGAAGTCGCGAGCTGGGCGGACTCTTTCATCTTTATTTGGTGGTAACCGGAAAAGGCATCAAGGAAACATAAAAGCTCACACCCCGCGGTAGAGTCTACGATTTGATCAATTCGTGGCAAAGGAAAAGGAACTTTGGGACATGCTTTATTTAAACCGGTATAATATATACACATCCGCCACTTCCCATTCTTTTTCTTAACTATACAGGATTAACTAGCCACTCGGGGTGGAACACCTCCTTGATGAACCCGGCCTCTAAGAGCTTCCGCAACTCCTCTCCAATCGCCCGGCGCCTCTCTTCGTCAAAGCGTCGCAGACATTGCTGTACAGCCCTGGAGTGAGGTAGGATGTCATGGCAGTGCTCGGCGACCTCCCTCGGAATGCCCGGCATATCCGAGGGGCTCCACGCAAAGATGTCTGCGTTGGCGTGGAGGAAGTCGACGAGCATCACTTCCTATTTCAGGTCGAGGGTGGAGCTGATCTTCAACGCCTTGCCCTCACAGCAGTAGGGTCGAGGGACACAACCTTGACCTGCTCGGCAACCTCGAAGCTGCCCGCGTGCTTGCTGGGGGAGTCGAGACCTTCGTTGGACAGCTTCTCCATGTCTACCACGAGCAACTCATCGAGCGTGAGTGCCTCGGCGTGCTCGACGCACTCGACGTCGCAGTCGAATGCGTGGTCGATCGACGAGCCTACTGTGATGACGCCTTTCGGCCCCGACATCTTCATCTTGAGGTAGGTGTAGTTCGGGACTGCCATGAACTTGGCATAACACGGGTGCCCGAGAATGGCGTGGTACGCGCCCCGAAACCCCACCACCTCAAAGGTGAGTGTCTCCTTGCGGAAGTTGTCCGGGGTGCCGAACCAAACGGGCAGGTCGATCTGCCCGAGAGGTTGGACCCGCTTGCCCGGCGCATTGGCGTGGAACAGCGTCTTGCTTGGCCGGAGCTTATCCAGGCCAATTCCCATCAACCGCAAGTTGTGGGCGTATAGGATGTTGAGGCCACTACCTCCGTCCATCAGCACCTTGGAGAACCGCGAGTTGCCGATGACAGGATCGACAACCAGCGGGTACTGTCCTGGGTTCGGGATGCGGTTCGGGTGGTCCTCGCGGCTGAAGGTGATGGACTCCTCTGACCAGTCGAGGAAAGATGGCACGGCCCTGTCCGCGGCGAGGACCTCGTGCCACTCACGCTTGTGCTGGCTGGTGGACATGTCCACCGTTGGTCCCCCGAAGATGAGGAAAACGTTCTCCACAGCGGGGAAACCGTCGGCGCCCCCATCGCCCGCATCCTTCTTGGCCTCGTCGTCTTTCGCAGAAATGTGGCTGTAATACTTCTTGAGCATGTCACACTGCTCAAGGGTGTGGGTGACCGGGGTCTTGTGGTACGGGCAGGGCTTCTTTAACATGTCGTCGAACACGCCAGGCCCTTGAGGAGGGCCTCGAGGACCCTTGCGTGCGGGGTCGACCGCGTGGACCTCGTCGTCGTCCTCGCCGCGCTCCTGCGTGCACGTGGCTCACGGGGGCTTCTTGCCTTTCTTGCCCTGCTTCTGCTTCTTCGTAGATTCTTTGGACTTGCTGCCCTCTGCGGGCGTGTCCTCTGTGCGCTTGCCCTTCTTGCCATCGAAGATCGCACCAACTGCCTCTTCTCCAAAGGCGAAGCTGGTGGCAATGTCGAACAACTCGTTGGTGTTCACCGGTGGGCTCCTCCAAAGTTCACGCACCAGGTCCCGGCAAGTCGTGCCCTCAAGAAAGGCGTGCACAATCTCGGACTCGGCTGTTGACGCTCCTTAGCCTCACCACTAAGGTTGCACTGCGGTGACGACGCCAGGAATGCTTGTTGGCACTCGCAAGCGTCGCTACCGGGTTCGCACCTCTAGTAACGGGGCTAGGGAACATCTTTGGTAAAACACACGATCACAGAAAGGTCTGCAAGCGCACGGATTACCATTGTAGCACTTCACCCGGTGGTATTCGGGTTATCGTATTTATATTTTCCCAAGGGAGGCACTACGGCAAAGATAATCGAATAAACAGTGGAGAAAGACAAGACTTGGTAAAGAGCTATAGCGGGGGTAACGAATAAAGATATTCGGGGATAACTTGACACACGCAAGGAGATCTTGATAAAAGACTAGAGAGGATCTAGCGAGCTGGGAGGACAACGAGACGAGAAAGGATCCTAACACAATCTATCTATTCTTGTCAACTCTAGGCAAAGAACTAAAGCAAAGGATAACCAAGGCAAGCTAACTCAACAAGCTCTTCTAGTGCTGCAGGGGCATGCAAAGCCGCGCTCTCAGACTGGGATGAGAAGGGAGAACGACGACACGCTGAATCCTACCGGCCCGAACTAACGTGGTGGACTACAGAGCCCGTCCGGAGCTGTCACCTCCTTAGGGTACCACAACTATTCTATTGAACGGGACACCAATCTAAGACTAAGGTAAGCTCTGAGCACCGTGCTCACAACGAACCAAAGAACCTTTCCCCGGATATCATGAAGGAAGGTCTCTCTCTCCCGTGAACCACCGGAGATCAAGCGAAGAACGACCACAACACTATAGGGTTCAAGAGAGCTATGCTAACCAAGACTAAACTAACTTTAGTCTAAACCAAGAAAAAGCTTCTAGAGCAAAGTAAAAGCTGAATGTAATTGACTCGAAAGGTAAGATAGAAAGATAACTTGAATTGTACTTGAGTCTAAACAAAGAAAGGATACAAGAGTAGTACCGGAACTCTGAAGAAGACTCCTCCGGAACCCCGAGACTAGCTCGACTCGACTCTTACTCCCAAGCTACACTAATCCTACTCTAAGTGAACAAAAGAGGGAAATGGAGATGCTCCTGCGTTGTGTGTCCAATCCAGTGAGTGTGAGGTGCCTTTTATAGGCAAGGGAGGTCGGTTGAGCACGTGGGCCCAAGATCACAGGTGCGGCCGGATCAGGAGATGCGGGCGGCCCTGTGATCCACCGCCTCTCGCCTTGGACGCCCTGATCACTGCTCCTGAGGTGGTTGAGGGTCGGTTTCGCCCGGCACGTCGGTTGGGAGGTGCGGCCGGTCCTCTAGGTGCGGCCGGCCCACCTCTGTGTCGTGTGATGCACCGCCTTGGCTCAGGGACGCCTAGGATCGCCTTGGAATGACGGTTGTGATGGTTGAGCGGCCGGACAAGTGAACCCATTGATCCTAGCCTCCACCTTTGGATCAAACCGACGTTTCCTTGGTGGATCTCGTTCATCCAAGTTGTGCTCGCGGGAGAGGGGTTGCCCTAGACCAGAGGTGTGCCACGGGGCAGGGTCGGCCGCACCTGCCGGGCCGGCCGCACCTGCAGGGCCGGCCGTGCCTGGTGGTTCGGCCGTGCCTAGCCCGTGTGGCACGTCGGTTCCAATTTCTCCCAAAATGTGTACCTACCCATGAAAATCACAACACAACTTGTGGAACTTTATTAGTACTAAAAATGTGCATGAAACTTGCCATATACTCCTCTCGAACCCGAGGTTTTGACGGTCGAATCTTTGTTGTAAGGACCGTCAACAAACTCCCCCAAGCTAAACGTTTGCTCGTCCTCGAGCAAAGTCTAGACTCGGCCTCGGTGGATCAGGAGTTGCATGATGTTATCGCTCGGCAAGTACCTGTGCACAAACTCCATGCTCTTCTCGCTAATTTGAAAATGTTGGTACGAGAGAAGCTTAGCCTTACTTTACCCGTGGGGCTTGTAGCTTTCCACCTTGTCTTCAGAGGTTGAAGAGTAGAATGGTTTTTGACTTTCTCTCACTCTTCTTCTTTTCTGGATCCTATCTCGGAGGTTTTGAAAATTTTGCAAAGAAAGACAAGGTTCCTCGGATGGTTCCCTCGATCGCTCAAGTGGTATTTGTTACCTCACCAAAGGCTTTAAGCGAGCCTCAACTTCCTACTCTATGGCTTGTATGTGGAGCTTTGGGTAGGATAAGAGAGACTCACTTGTGCCACATGATGTTGTTGAGCCAAAGACCGGATCCAAGAAGAAACTAGTCATGCAACTTGATCGAGATGTGCAAGTGTGTGGAATATTTTTGTTTGTTTTTCTAAGTACTCCTTGCTTTGAGATTCTCCTCTTGCTTTTATTTTGGAGGGGGTCATTCTTTCTCTTTTTTTTCTATGCTCTTTGATTGGAGCACATTTTTTTTTCTATGCTTCTTGAGCATATACTTTTTTTTTCTTTTGATGACCCCTCTCTCCTTTTGCAAGATTACAAGAAGAGAAATCTCTTTGGAACTTTGGAGTATTTATTTTTGGTGGATGGATGGCATGTTTTGCGTAACTCCCGGTGTAGGAGTTAGCTAGTATATGTGGGTGTACGTGATCTCGATCATGGAAGCATGAAAAGATTCTACCAAGGGTCACAACAATTTGGCAAAACTCAATGGGTCACAAGCAAGCATATGTAGAAGGTTTATGCATTGATATCGACATATGGCTTTGGTAGGTAATATGACCATTGAGGAACTTGCCTAGTTTTATTTTCAAAAGAAATCATCCGAGATTTCACCATACTATGAGATAGAGCAGATCAACATTGTCGCACCATATCATACTAGTCAACACCCTAGGTTTGGTCATAAGTATTTGCTTCCCACAAAGTTTTATTTCAGGCTCTTGTCTCAAAATATACCAACAAATTCAAATAGACATAGAGCACAAAGATGTACACTAGGTTCTTGCAAAGTTTTAATATAGCAACTATTCATCATTTCCAAAATGAGGGTATATAAACAAGATTTCAAGCACATGGTTGAAGGAAATATTTTGGTGTTTTTCTTTTATTAAAAAGAGGTAAACAAGATGTCGAAAATTGGTTTGGATGGACATACCCTCCTTGATTGAAAATGGGGTCTCCCCCAAGCTAAATTTTGGCTACCTGGTTGGCGTGTCTTCATTTTGGTGATGAATTGAGCACCTGGAGCTTGTAGTGGTTGAATTGATGGATTTGTGAAAAATCATAGGTACGGCCGTATCACTTGGTACGGCCGGCCCTACTATATTTTCCCCAGGCACTCGTGTTCCCCCCTGTAAACATCCTGCACAAAAATTTTGCCGAGGGGAGGTACGGCCGTACCTCTAGGTTCGGCCGTATCACCAAAAATCTCCAAAACTGCTTTTCTATGCCTTGTTTACTTACTAATGCAGTGGTGAAAACAAATTTGAAATCTAAATATGCTTGATGCATGAAATAAAATGTTGAAAGGGAAATATGGGATAAATACCGGTTTACCTCTCGGTGAGGGCTCGTAGTTTAGAGTCCGTGAGCGGGACTCCTCCGTTTGCTCAATTGACCTTGGATTCGTCCGGTCCCGGAGTGGAAGACTCGGACGATACTCTCTTCACACGCCACACCTTCTTTGTTTTCTTCAGTGGCGCTGAAGTCGGTGAGGCTTTAGCGGGGATGTTCTTGATTTTCGTCTTCTTTTCCCCCTTAGCCTTGTTGATTGCTTTCGCCTTCTTTGGTTGGTGGCGCCCGTTGAATACTTTGTCTTGCTCCCAATGCTTCCTCATCGTTGTAATGAGGCTATCCACCTTGGGCTTGGTTGGGGCTACCTTTTCTTTCTTGTATTGGGGCCGTGGCTTCCTCCACCCCCTAGCTTCCTCGTCTTGCACTAGGTAACATTGCTCTTCTTTCACTTGGAATTTGAATGTCATGTTCCTTCGCCCTATGCGGAATTGGATCTTTCCGGCTCCGACATCAATCCTTGCTTTGACATCTCTTAGGAATGGTCGCCCAAGAATAAGCGGCATTTCTTCTTGTGTGTCGAGGACCATGAATCTGCAAAGATATATGAGCCTCTGACATTCACCAAGAGATTTTCCACTATGCCCTCTGGATATTTGATCGATGAGTCGGCAAGTTGGACTGTCATCGTCGTCGGAGAGATAGCCGGATATCCTAACTCCTCAAACATGGCTTTGGGCATGAGGTTGACACTCGCTCCAAGGTCACAAAGAGCATTCTTGATCTTTTGGTAGTAGATCGTGCATGTGATGCCCGGATATCCATTGTCTTTCTTGTGCAAGACTGCTCATTCATCCCATGGGTCTTGGATTTGATGTATAAGGTTCCCTACATGGTTAGGTGCGTACATCCTCCTAGATGGCTTACCCCATCTGGTGGATACAGCGCTAACACTCTCTCGGGTAGGTTCGGGTTGCCCCGGGATTCCACCCGACTCAGAAGAAGGTAAAGAAGCAGCAAGCTGAGCAAGTTGAGTTTCTATCATTTTATTAAAGCTTAGCTGATTCTTCATAGCAGTGGTGAAGGATTCTATGGTGGAATTTAAATTTTCAAGAACTTTCTCATTGGCGGCTAGCTTCTTGTTTAGATTCTCATTAATTCTAGCTTGGCCAAAGACAAGATCTTTAATGGAAGGTTGATTATTGAAATTGTTAGAATAGTTACCTCCATTTTGATTGTTGAACGGGAAGTTGGGCCTCGAGTTCCACCCTTGATTGTGGTAGTTGTTGTGGAACCCGTTGTTGTTGCCATTGTTGATGAAGCTGGCTTCTTCCCTTGTCTCGGGACAATCATTGCCCGAATGACCCACATTGCCGCAAACCTCGCACATCATGCGAGCGTCCATGATCTTGGCGGTTTCCATGTTGCTTGATGCCTCCAATTTCTTCATGAGGAGGTCCATCTTGGCGGTGATCATGTCGATTCCATCGACTTGGTGTACACCGCGGGTACGGGGTTGGAGACGGTCTCCATCCCAACCTTGATTTGCCACCATCTTCTCGATCAATTCCTTAGCGGCTGGTACTTGTAGCGAGAAGAAGGCTCCTCCAGCGGCTGCATCTAGGTGCTCACGGGAAGTACGCTTGAGCCCGTGATAGAAGGTTTGAATTAAGAACCACCCGTGCATGCCATGGTACGGGCACGCGGTGATGTACTCTTGGAAGCGTTCCCATGCGTCCGGGATGCTCTCATCATTCTGCTGCTGGAAGCCCGAAATTCTTACGCGGAGGGTATTGGTTTTGCCCACCGGGAAGAACTTTGCGAGAAATGCCTTTGAGCACTTATCCCATGTGTTGATGGCATCTCGCTCCGCATAAAACCATTGCTTCGCCTTCCCGAGCAATGAGAACGGGAATAGGCGAAGACGGATTGCATCATCCGTCACTCCATGGATAGTGAAAGTCCTACACACCTCCAGAAAATGCTGGAGATGTGCATTGGCATCTTCATTCGGCTTGCCGGAGAACGGATTTGCTTGCACCATGTTGATCAACGCCGGCTTGAGTTCAAAGTTCCCGTCCGTCGTGTTCGGTCCGGTAGGGACATTGGTGTTGGAGGGAGCGGAGAACTCGCGGATCGTCCTCTCGGCCATTGGTGCTGACGAGGTGCTGTCTACGGGATCGACGATGTTCGTTTCTTGATTCGAGAGAAACTTCTGAGGAATGAGGACACAGGGTCGCACTCTCCTCACAAGTGACTCCGGATTGTCGTTAAAGTTGGACGGTAGGTTGAACCCGGTCATGCACTACTCTGCGTACACGAGAGTAGAGCAAGGGTAAACCCGCTTAAATAGCGGTTCACCGAACCTTGACAATTCTACCACTATGTCTAAACGATATCTTATGCCTATTGCCTCCCCGGCAACGACACCAAAAATGCTTGTTGACGCTCCTTAGCCTCACCAATAAGGTTGCACTGCGGTGACGGCGCCAGGAATGCTTGTTGGCACTCGCAAGCGTCGCTACCGGGTTCGCACCTCTAGTAACGGGGCTAGTGGAACGTCTTTGGTAAAACACACGATCACAGAAAGGTCCGCAAGCGCACGGATTACCGTTGTAGCAATTCACCCGGTGGTATTCGGGTTATCGTATTTATATTTTCCCAAGGGAGGCACTACGACAAAGATAATTGAATAAACGGTGGAGTAAGACAAGACTTGGTAAAGAGCTATAGCGGGGGTAACGAATAAAGATATTTGGGGATAACTTGACACACGCAAGGAGATCTTGATAAAAGACAAGAGAGGATCTAGCGAGCTGGGAGGACAACGAGACGAGAAAGGATCCTAACACAATCTATCTATTCTTGTCAACTCTAGGCAAAAAACTAAAGCAAAGGATAACCAAGGCAAGCTAACTCAACAAGCTGTTCTAGTGCTGTAGGGGCATGCAAAGCCGCGCTCTCAGACTGGGATGAGAAGGGAGAACGACGACACGCTAAATCCTACCGGCCCGAACTAACGTGGTGGACTACAGAGCCCGTCCGGAGCTGTCACCTCCTTAGGGTACCATAACTATTTCGTTGAACGGGACACCAATCTAAGACTAAGGTAAGCTCTGAGCACCGTGCTCACAACGAACCAAAGAACCTTTCCCCGGATATCATGAAGGAAGGTCTCTCTCTCCCGTGAACCACCGGAGATCAAGCGAAGAACGACCACAACACTATAGGGTTCAAGAGAGTTATGCTAACCAAGACTAAACTAACTTTAGTCTAAACCAAGAATAAAGCTTCTAGAGCAAAGTAAAAGCTAAATGTAATTGACTCGAAAGGTAAGATAGAAAGATAACTTGAATTGTACTTGAGTCTAAATAAAGAAAGGATACAATAGTAGTACCGGAACTCCGAAGAAGACTCCTCCGGAACCCCGAGACTAGCTCGACTCGACTCTAACTCCCAAGCTACACTAATCCTACTCTAAGTGAACAAAAGAGGGAAATGGAGATGCTCCTGTGTTGTGTGTCCAATCCAGCGAGTGTGAGGTGCCTTTTATAGGCAAGGGAGGTCGGTTGAGCACGTGGGCCCAAGATCACAGGTGCGGCCGGATCAGGAGGTGCGGCTAGCCCTGTGATCCACCGCCTCTCACCTTGGACGCCCCTGATCACTGCTCCTGAGGCGGTTGAGGGTCGGTTCCTTGGGTCGGTTTCGCCCGGCACGTCGGTTGGGAGGTGCGGCCGGACCTCTAGGTGTGGTCGGCCCACCTCCATGCCGTGTGATGCACCGCCTTTGCTCAGGGATGCCTAGGATCGCCTTGGAATGACGGTTGTGGTGGTTGAGCGGCCGGACAAGTGGACCCATTGATCCTAGCCTCCACCTTTGGATCAAACCGACATTTCCTTGGTGGATCTCGTTCATCCAAGTTGTGCTCGCGGGAGAGGGGTTGCCCTGGACCAGAGGTGTGCCATGGGGCAGGGCCGACCGCACCTGCAGGGCCGGCCGCACCTGCCAGGCCGGCCGCACCTGCAGGGCCGGGCGTGCCTGGTGGTTCGGTCGTGCCTAGCCCGTGTGGCACGTTGGTTCCAATTTCTCCCAAAATGTGTACCTGCCTATGAAAATCACAACACAACTCATGGAACTTTATTAGTACTAAAAATGTGCATGAAACTTGCCATATACTCCTCTCGAACCCGAGGTTTTGACGGTCGAATCTTTGTTGTAAGGATCGTCAACATCGGCGACGGTCGGGAGCTCAGTGCAGCGCTTGGAGAAGCGTCGTATGAAGCCCCTGAGGGACTCGCCGGTCTTTTGGGTGCACCCGTCCCAGGAGTTTTCGGGGCGCACGTATGTGCCCTGGAAGTTCCCCACGAAGGTGTGGACCAGGTCATCCCAGTTGTGGATTTGGCTTGCAGGCAGGTGCTCGAGACATGTTCAAGCGGAGTCTGCGAGGTGCAGTGGCAGGTTGCGGATGATCATGGCGTCGTCGGTGGCGCCACCCAACTGACACGCCAGGCGGTAGTCGTTGAGCCATACCCAGGGGTCCGTCTCCCCTGAGTACTTGATGACGGTGGTGGGCTGCCGGAAGCGCGGGGGGATGGTTGCCGTGCGGATCTCCCGGCTGAACACACGGGTTCCCGGGGGCTCCGGCGACGGGAACCTGTCCTCCCAGCTATCGTAGCGGCCACCACGTCGCGGGTGGTAGGCATGCTCTGTTGCGGCGTCCTGTCTCCTCTGGTCCAGGACGTTGCGGGCGTCGCCATCGTTGGCTTTGCCACGCGTGTTAAGGATCCGGTCCCTGACAAGTGTTCTGCCCAGGTTTGCCGACTGACCCGCTGCGCCCCCTTGCGGGGCGTGGACCGAGGCCTCCTGCTCCGGCGCACCGCCACCGGCCCGTGCGCTGGGCTGGTTGCGAATGCGGGACGCGGAGCTTTCGGCATGCTGTACAGCAGCCTACTCAATGAGGGCCTGCACCTCGCGATGCAGGTTGCGTGCCTCGGGCGTTGACTGCTCGGGCATGGCCCGGAGCAGCGTTGCCGCCGCAATGAGCTTTTGGTTGCCTCGGGGTGGTGTTTGTGGATCGTCCACGTTGTAGTCGGCGTTGATGCGGTCGCGGGCCCTGCGTCCCGCCTCTCGGGCGTGTTCGCCACGCGCCGATGCCTCGCCCGTGATGGTGGCTCGCAGCAGCTGCACTTGTCGATGCTCCTCCGCAAGCTTGGCTTCTAGCTCACGGACCTGAGCCAGCTGTGCAGCGAGATCTGCGTTGCCCGCCGGCGGTGGTGCCGGCGGCGGGTTTGCCACGGGGTTATGAATGACTTCCCAGTCGCCTGCTCCGTCTGCTCCATCGGTGTGCTCGGTTTTGGCCAGAACAAAGCACTCGCGCATGGGGTCATAGCTCCCCTCGCTGGAGTCGGAGTAGCCGAAGCAGTAGTCCGCCGCGTCGAGGAACCGTCGAAACGCCACGGGGTCCGGAAGCCCGGAGTAGTCCCATTCCGTCCCCGCAGGCGCGCGTGGGAACTGCTCACTGTCGGAGCCGTGGTACGACTCATCGTTCGTAGTTGCGATGAGGTTTCGGATCGACAAAAGGTGGTGACCCGTGAGATCCTCGTACGCGGCCATGTCTGTGCTGACTGACGAGGCATATGTCGTAGCTGTGTTGCGCATACTGTGGGGGAACTATGGCCCCGCGGCCGCGCTTTCCCCGGCGGGAGGCGCCGTTGAGTCCGTTGGTGGAGGTGCGTCTCCACACGCCACTGTGCGCACGGCCTGACGTCGCTCCGTGCGCGCTTGCCACGAGCGCTTGCCCGAGCGCTTGCGACGTCGGGGCGCGGCTGATGTCATAGCCGTCGTGGCTTCAGGTGCCGGAGAGTTGGGTGCTAGCGCCACTGGCACCAGGCCAGGCCCGGTCGAACGCCAGGGGTGGAGCTCGTTCCGGTTGGTGAGGCGCATGCGGTAGCCGTTGCCCGTCGCTTGGAAGTTGAGGCTCCCGAATCGGATTTCGAATCCGGCCGGGAAGGGGTCAGATGCCCCCCTGGCGGGCCGCGACGACGTCGCCTCGGTGTGGATCACCATCGAGAGAGCTAGTGGCTGGGGAAACGATCACAGCGCATGCCCCCTACCTGGCGTGCCAACTGTGGTGTTAGGATTAGTCCCGACACTAACTAGTGAGATACGCTGTGATCAGTCTCTCGACGGTCGACGCAAATGGCAACACGAGGACACAGGGTTATCCTGGTCCCAGCCGTGAGGCCGCACGTCCAGCAGATTGTGCGTGCGCGCTGTATTGCCTTGCACCGGGGGTGCCTGTAGAGGGGCTACAAGTAAGGCGGGAGAGGAGGAGAAACCTCCAAGTCCCTGCTAGATGATTGAGGTGAAGTGCCAATATCAGATGATGTGAGAATGCGAGTGGGAGCGTGTGATTGTGGATGGGAAATGCGATGCCCGCAGCTGAGCGGCTACCTCCTCCTTTTATAGGCCAAGGAGAGGCAGGTTACAGACGTGCTGCATGGTATTTTGCACAGTATCGTTGTATCGCGCGTGCAGTGCTCGCGGCGTGACGGTTGTCCTGGCGAATCCTGACTTCCGCGGGTGTCGTGGCGGCTCCTGTGCTCGCCTGGGGATGGTTTCGAGGGTGGTCTTGCCGGCGTCCACATCTGGTCATCATCCGTACGCCGGTTCGAGGGTCTTGCTGATGGGAGAACTTTGGTTGCATAGGGGCCGGCGTGGTGACGTCCCATCGGCACAGGGCTTCACAGCGCCGGGGAATGGCTCCACAGCGCCGGGGATGGCTGCACAGGGCCGGGGATGGCCGCGCAGGGCCGGAGATGACGGAAAGGACGTGCTCCGCTCACCCTGCGTCACGGCGCCGCCCCGGTCATGCGCCTGGTCGCTGGTCGTACGCCCTTCGAGGGTGCCCCCATACCTTTTCGAGGGGCTCGGCGTGGGGGAAGGACGGGAGTAGGTGGCACTGTGTTTTGGAATGACACCGGCCTCTCTGCACAGCGCGTGTGCGGCGCCCGCACAGCGCTGGGGATGGCTGCATAGTGGCGGACTGTGTACACAGTGGTGGGGCCAGATTCCCGGGCGGCGTCAAAGGAGCGGCGTGGCGAGGATTTGCCTTTTGACTATGGCACCCGCGGCGTGTCAGGGTATTTAATGCTCCTGTCGGGAGAGGTAGGCGAGGCGCCGCGGGTCGAGGGGGAGCCTCGAGCGAGGCGGAGATTTACTCGAGGGGCACTGGTCCCTCAAGCGAGGCAGAAACCAGCTGGAGGGGCGCTGGACCCACGAGCGAGGCGGAGATTCGTTCGAGGGGCACCCGTCCCTCGAGCGAAGTGGAGATTCACTGGGGGTGATTGGGGCCCTTTAGATGGGCCTTGAGAGCTGCTGGGCCGTAGCGGGCCGTGGGCCTTGCATGTGTTTGGGTAACAGTAGAATTGTGAGGTGCTTGTGGTTTTGCGTTTTAAGAAGGTGGTTTTCCCCTTAGTTAGGGGAGCCCTTATGGCCGTCCCCGACAATAATATAAATAATACACAACATGAAATACAAGAAACCTAAAAGTTAGAAAGTTGTAGATCTCGACCAGATGTACCACTTTCTAGTTCCGAGTTTTTTCATTTGAGGTTGTCAAAATGCTAAAATAAAATAATAACATATTTAGACTTGAGGGTATTTTGGACTTTTCCCTCCACAATTTGACCTAAATCTGATGAAAATGGCATGGAGGGTAAAAAAGTTTCGACTAATGGCACACGGGTGCGCTCGAACTTTTCAGTGACGTACAGGTCACGAAGAACTTTTTTAATGCATATAGGTAAAAGCCAATTCAAGAAAGCAGCTGCCACACAGTATGTCAGAGGATCTAGTTGCCATAATAGATGCCGCTAGGGATGTAGGTTTCATTGGGTCAACCCAACTACCCATTACCTAATCTATCAAAACTAGTGTGATTACCTCATAGGATAGACCCACATAATTTTTGGTGCTGGGTTGGGTTTCTGCTTCGGGTAATTGGGTAACCCAATATTTCTCTACCGTGGCCAGCCGTGCGAGGTCGCCGTCGAGCTTGCTCCCGCCGGTGAGCGCATCTGGGGAACCTGATTTTCCAACTCGAGGTGTTAGCGGTTCTTCCGATCGGTGATTAGTAACACCTCACATGTAAACTAGTGATTTTCCAACTCGAGGTGTTACCATCTCCGTTCTCGCCGCCTAGAACCCGGCCGCCGCGGCCGACGCCGCCGTCGAGGCTCTGAAGCACGCGCTAGCGACGCTGATGGTGACGAAGACGGAGGTCCTGCGGCTTCATCCGGTCAGGGAGGGCGTCGCACCGGAGCACCTGACGTACATCGAGCCCTGGGATACCATCTGCTACGAGCTCGTCCGCGCGCGCCGCACCGGCGAGTGGGTCGGGGCCTTCACCGAGCTGCTGAGGGATCACGCCGGCATCCGCGGCGAGGAGGGCGCACTCGCTGTCTTCGACCTGATGGTGAATGGCACCTTTGGGGAGCTGATCATGGCTCACGCGCGCAAAGCACATCGAGGAAGACACATGGCCCAAGGTGCAACACAACAGCTTCAACGATGAGACGCCGGCGCTGGCGATCTCGCTCGAGAGCACCGACGACGCGCCATAACAGCGGTGGCGGCGTGAGGATTGGATTTTCAGGCAAATGATGGGCTGCGAACGTGGATGCTGCTCAGACCGAGATGACGCGCCTGGTGTAGTTTTGTTTTTGGGTAACCCGCTGGTTTTTGGGTAATTGTGTTTGTGTGATTAGTTTTGGGTCGACTCACTATTTCCCATTGGGCCGAGCGGGTTGGACACCGGGTGACCCAACAGTGACACCACTTTCATGCTTAGACGCCGCCCACCGCCCTCACCAACCCACCCACAGAAAATGCCATGGCACAAGAAAAACCAGTAGCGCGCGCCGTCCCGCGGTCCCGCCCCCGCCGGCCGTGGGGCGCGGGCTGCCGAGCCGCAGTCGAGAGACTCGCGAGTCGCCGCCTCGCCGGTCGCGTGAGTGGAAGCGGTCTAACGGTCGCGGGTCACTCTCGCTGCCGGCTCCCCTCACTCCCTGTCCGCGAGGGAAACCAACAGCGAGAGCCTCCGCCAAACCGCCGGCGCCCGTCATCACGCCCTCCCTCCCCACTGTTCCTCTCGCTCTTATCCCCATCCCGGACCTCGCTTTCTCTGTCTACAAGAAAGTGACCACTGACCACCACGGCACCACTGCACTGCACCATCGAGCCATCGAGGGTCAAACGTGGAGCTGGAGTGAACTGGTGGTAGACTGCTTTGACGGGAAGGATCGATTCCTGACCAAAGTTGAAACCAGGGGCGAAGAGGAGGAGATGAACGCCGACTTCGGCGCGCCCAAGGAGCTCGCGGGGGGCCTGCAGCAGCGCAGGGCCCTCTACCAGCCCCGCCTCCCACCGTGCCTCCAGGTGATTCCATCGATCCGTCCCATCCCGGCGATCCGTCTTTATCTCTGTGCGTGTCTCTGCTTTTCCCCTGCCCACGGATTGATCAGCTAGTTCTTGCGCGAGAATTGATTCCGACCGACCGCAACCGGCACCTGCCGTGCTCGCTCGCCACCCAATCCGCCATGCCCTGAATTTATCATGATTTTTTTTCTTATATACGGAGTTAGGGGTTTATGGGGGTTTCTTGATTTCTGTATCCATGACCGGAAGCTGACTGGATCGCCAATCCGTTCTGCTTCAGGGGTCGACGGTACGGGCGGAGTACGGCGACCCCACCACCACCATCGACTCCAGCAGCGCCCACGTCGTCGCGCAGGGCTTCCCTAACACCTTCGGCCAGCCGCTCGTCAGCTTCGTCGCGCCGGCCGACGCTGCCGCCGCCGCCGCGGAGGAGCGCCCCCCGATCAGGTCTGCCACAGGGCGCCCGATTCGATCGTGTGCGTGACGAGATCGCGCGAGTCTTGCCTGAATTTTTTTTTACTTCCTGTGCAGGGTGGGCGTGGTGTTCTCCGGAAGGCAGTCGCCGGGAGGGCACAACGTCGTCTGGGGACTCCATGACGGTCTCAAAGCCTACAATCCTCAGAGCGTGCTCTACGGATTCGTGGGTAATCAAAATCACCCAGTTTCTGAAATGATCCATTCATGTCGCACCTAGAAGTACTTTTTTTTGGGGTTCAAAGTACTTATTGAGATTTTGTGGTACTTATAGGTGGCACTTCTGGGCTGTTTGCAAACAAGACATTGGAGATCACAGACGATGTTCTTGCTTCCTACAAGAACCAGGGTTGGTACATTTGATGTCCCCTGCTTCTGGGCATGTTTCTGTTATTATCAATAAATACTGACGCATTGTCTCTTTCCTTTTGTGAAGGTGGTTTTGATTTGCTCGGTCGCAGTATCGATCAGATCCGCACAACTAAGCAAGTCAGCTCTGCAATGGCAACGTGCCACAGTCTGAACTTGGATGGGCTGGTCATCATTGGAGGTAAGAATCACCAGAAGGTGGTTAAATGGATCACCAAAAGCCACTTCAAATTGCTTATGTTTTTTCTGAATCAATTTGCACACAAATGTGGTGATTATTCATTTCCGAGACATGGTGACATGGTTTGAGCAAATTGGTCATCAGTCAATAGTATTCAGATTCGGACCATTTTGTTATGCTGTAACTTGTTGTCAAAAGTCAAAAAATGATTCAAGTCGTTTTTTAGTTTAAGTAAATATTTAATTCTTTCTACATTGCTCTTACTTGGCCTCCAGGTGTGACCTCCAATTCAGATGCTGCACAGCTTGCAGAGACCCTTATCCAGAATAACTGTAAGACCAAGGTACAGCCATGCATAATTCTGTAATTTTAGATGCTTGTATTCTTCAAGTACACCAGAGATTTAAGAAGCCGAAGCCTCCATTAAACAGGTTGTTGGTGTGCCGGTTTCGTTGAACGGTGATCTCAAGAACCAGTTTGTTGAAACAACTGTTGGATTTGATACAGTGTGCAAGGTTAAAGAAAAACTGTCTAGTTGAAATTTTGCATAATATGTCAACCCTTAATGGTATTGGGATTATATATGATGTATCACTGTCAATCTGTCACTAATGTTATTTTCTGTGATAACTGCTTTTCAGGTAAATTCACAGCTTGTAAGCAATGTTTGCCTGGATGCAATCTCAGCTGGAAAGGTAATTATCCTGTCATCCATTTGGATTACTGATTGAGCTGCCTGCTGATGTGTTTTATTCCAATCAGTACTATTATTTCGTTCGTCTGATGGGACGAAAAGCATCTCATGTTGCCTTCGAATGTGCACTTCAGTCACACCCAAACATGGTATGATTCGATCAAATCTTTGGCTATAACTTTCTATTATAAGAATGGAAGAAAGAGAATGAACATCCTTTTATTCTATTACCCATTGCAGCTGGTCTTAGGAGAGGAGGTGGCATTGTCAAAACTCACTCTGATGGAAATTATAAACAAGATATGTGATGGAGTACAAGCAAGGGCAGAATCAGGTTTGTACAGTTCTTTAGATGCTCTATTGCAGTAATTAGTAGGAAAAAAGCTTGTAGCTCTGGTTGAGGTCAATTTGTAGGGTTTTTTAGTCAAAAAAGGTACCAAGGATACTGTGATAAATCATAAATTAAAGGAGTGGTTATTGATCTTCAGGGAAATACCATGGTGTGCTAGTTATTCCAGAAGGACTAATAGAAAGCATTCCAGAAATGTATGCTCTTATTCAGGTATGTGTGGTCTATCTTCAGGGAAATAGCTAATAATAAATAAAATTCTTTAAGTTCCATCTAATCATTTTCTCTTTAAATAATCCAGGAAATCAATATCCTTCACAACAATAATGTTCCTGTGGCTGAGATGTCATCACAGCTGTCTCCTTGGGCAGCTGCTCTGTTCCAGTTCCTGCCACCCTTCATCAGAAGAGAGGTCTTGCATTGCTAGCAAAGTTGGATTTTCTTGATACTTATGGAATTAAGATAATCTAAGACTAACTGTCTGTTATATTTCACTCAGTTGCTCCTCCACCAAGAATCAGATAACTCTGCACAGTTGTCCCAGGTTTGTGATTCTGAATGCTCGATTAACTACTTATGTAAACTTATTTAATGCAATTACTGGTGGTGTAATGTTTTTTTGTTTTCAGATTGACACCGAGCAACTATTAGCTCATTTAGTGGAGACTGAAATGATAAAGAGAACAGTAAGTTCCATTGCCGTCACTGTTTCTTGTTTTTTCATGTCTGAATCTGTCCATACTGATTCAACAACAACAACAACAACAAAGCCTTCTGTCCCAAGCAAGTTGGGGTAGACTAGAGATGAAACCCAAAGGAAACCATGAAAGGCGAAACACACACACACACCCACACACACACACCCACACACACACACACGAAGTGTTAAGGGTAAACAAAGGGTGAAACAGAGGTCATGGTTCAGGCACACTGATGGCTAGTCTCCAAGCACTCCTATCCATAGCTAACTCCTTGGGGATGTTCCACTCCTTAAGGTCTCTTTTAACCGCCTCGTCCCAGGTCAGTCTAGGTCGACCTCTACCTCTCTTTACGTTATCGACCCACTCTAGAACCCCACTACGCACCGGCGCCTCAGGAGGCCTCCTTTGGACATGACCAAACCATCTCAACCGATGTTGGATCAATTTTTCCTCAATCGGTGCCACTCCAACCCTATCTCGAATATCTTCATTGCGGACTCTATCCCTTCTTGTATGCCCACAGAGCCAACGCAACATACGCATCTCTGCTACACTCAGTTGTTGGACATGTCGCCTTTTTGTAGGTCAACATTCGGCACCGTACAACATCGCCGGTCGGATCGCCGTCCTGTAGAACTTGCCTTTTAGCTTTTGGGGCACCCTCTTGTCACATAGGACGCCAGAAGCTTGACGCCATTTCAACCAACCGGCTGAGATCCTATGCCTAACGTCTTCATCAATGTCGCCATCCTTCTGTAGCATCGATCCTAGGTACCGAAAAGTATCCTTCTTGACCACCACTTGCCCATCGAGGCTAACATCTCCAAGCTCATGTCCAGTCGCGCTGAAATCGCACCTCATGTACTCAGTCTTGGTCCTACTGAGTCTGAAACCTTTTGACTCTAGCGAGTCTCTCCACAACTCAAGCTTCCGATTAACCCCTGCTCTAGTCTCGTCAACTAACACTACATCATCAGCAAAGAGCATACACCACGGGATATCATCTTGTATATCCCTTGTGACCTCATCCATCACCAAAGCAAAAATATAAGGGCTCAATGCTGATCCCTGATGTAGTCCAATTTTAATTGGAAAGTCACTAGTGTCACCATCACATGTTCGGACAACCGTCCTCGCATCATTGTACATATCCTTGATGAGGGTAATGTACTTAGTTGGGACTTTGTGCTTTTCCAAGGCCCACCACATGACATTCCTTGGTACTTTGTCGTACGCCTTCTCAAGGTCAATAAAGACCATATGCAAGTCCTTCTTCTGTTCCCTATATCTCTCCATTAATTGCCGTATTAAGTAAATCGCCTCCATAGTCGACATCCCAGGCATGAACCCAAACTGGTTTTGGGTCACACTTGTCCCTCTTCTGAGGCGGTGCTCGATAACCCTCTCCCAGAGCTTCATTGTATGGCTCATTAGCTTAATCCCTCGGTAGTTGGTACAACTCTGAACATCTCCCTTGTTCTTGAAGATCGGTACTAATATACTTCTCCTCCATTCATCAGGCATCTTGTTTGACTGAAAAATAAGGTTAAAAAGCTTAGTTAACCAAACTACTGCTCTAGCACCAAGACATCTCCACACCTCAATGGGGATACCATCTGGACCCATCGCTTTACCCCTCTTCATTCTCTTCAAAGCCTCCTCAATCTCTGCCTCCTGAATTCTCCTCACAAAACGTCTGTTGGTATCGTCAAATGAGTCGTCCAACTCCACAGTAGGACTCTCATCCTCCCCATTAAACAACTTATCGAAGTACTCTCGCCATCTATCCTTGATCTCTTCATCCTTCACCAGAAGGCGATCTGTCCCATCCTTGATGCACTTGATTTGGTTTATGTCCCTTGTCTTCCTCTCTCGGGTCCTAGCCAACCGATAAATGTCCTTCTCCCCTTCCTTCGTGCCTAGCCGCTGATAAAGGTCCTCATATGCTTGGCCCTTGGCTACACTCACAGCTCGCTTTGCAGCCCTCTTCGCTGTTTTATAGCTCTCGATGTTGGCTGCACTCTTGTCAAGGTGGAGGCGCTTGAAACACTCCTTCTTCTCCTTAATAGCCCTTTGCACCTCATCATTCCACCACCAGGTGTCTTTCGCTTCTTGTTTGCCTCCCCTACTCACGCCAAGCACTTCTGCAGCCACCTTCCGAACACATGTTGCCATCTTTAGCCACATGTCATCTGCATCTTCTCCTACCTCCCATGGTCCCTCTCCTAGCATCTTGTCCTTAAACATTTGTGCCGCTTCCCCTCTAAGCTTCCACCACTTTGTTCTCGCGACCTTGGCACGTTTGTTCCTGTGAACATGTACCTGAAAGCGAAAATCTGCCACCACAAGCTTGTGTTGAGAGACAACACACTCCCCAGGAAACACCTTACAATCTAAGCAAGCACTTCTATCTCTCCTCCTTGCAAGGATAAAGTCGATCTGGCTCGAGTGGTGACCACTCTGAAAGGTCACTAGATGGGATTCCCTCTTTCTAAAGACGGTATTTGCTATCAAGAGGTCGTAGGCCACCGCGAAGTTCAAAACATCCTCTCCCTCTTGATTCCTACTACCATACCCAAACCCCCCATGCACTCGCTCAAACCCTACATTCGTCGCTCCCACATGGCCATTGAGGTCTCCTCCAATGATGAGTTTCTCATTGATTGGCACGGTATTAACCATGCTATCCAAATCTTCCCAAAACTGCATCTTGGTGCTCTCACTAAGACCTACCTGAGAGGCATAGGCACTGATCACATTCAAAGCCAAATCCCCAACTACCAACCGAACAAGGATAATCCGATCGCCTTGCCTCTTAACATCTACGACTCCACCCTTAAGGCTTTTGTCGATCAAGATGCCTACACCATTCTTGCCCGATGTTGCCCCTGTGTACCAAAGCTTGAAGCCAGTATCCTCCACCTCCTTCGCCTTTTGACCCTTCCATTTAGTCTCCTGGACGCATAGAATATTTACACGCCTCCTAATTGCTACATCGACTAGCTCTCGTACCTTACCCGTTAGGGACCTTACGTTCCAACTACCTACACGAAACCTAGTTGGCTCGACTAGCTTCCTTGCCCTTCGCACCCGCCGAGGGAAGTGCAAAGACCCTTGCTCATTTTTCACTACACCCGGGCGTCGATGTAGCGCGCCACTAAGGAAGTGACGACCCGGTCCTTGCTCACTTGACACCGTGCCCAGACCACGACACGACGCGTCACCAAGGGGGAGACGACCCGGCCCTTGCTCATTTAACACCATACCCGGGTTCCGATATGGCGCGTCGCTAGGTGGGTTACGCCCCAACGAATTTCTCATAGGTTTCATCTCCATAGATCGGCTAAGTACGAGGATGGTTCGCCACACCTATCACCCGCCCTCCTCCTTGGCTTGGGACCTACTATGTTGAGACGACTAGGCTGAGAGCTAGTCTTCCAGTCACACAGGCGGAGTTTGTCCATACTGATTGTGGATATTTAATTTTCAGAAAGAAGGAAGATACAAGGGAAGGAAGTTTAGTTCCGTATGTCATTTCTTTGGATACCAGGCTCGAGGATCTATACCTTCCAATTTTGACTGCGACTACGCTTATGTGAGTATCATACCACTATATTCTTGAAAATTGAATACCCTGATCCTTATGGCAACCCTGATAAACATTGAACATTTTAGGCTCTTGGGCATATCTCCTTGCATATGATCGCATCTGGATTGACTGGGTATATGGCAACTGTGGCTAATCTAAAGGACCCTATAGATAAGTGGAGATGTGCTGCTGCTCCTTTAACTGTAAGATTGTCTGATGCCTGTGGCATCAGATGCTGAAAGATTACAAACCATTTATATACTAATTGCTGACCTAGTAGCACAATTTGTTGTCACTACCAGGCGATGATGAGTGTCAAGAGGCATTTACGTGGCCCTGGAGCAATCCCTATAGGAAAGCCTTCCATTCATCCATCTCCGATTGACCTGAAAGGGAAGGCTTATGAGTAAGTCCAAACTGTTCAGAGGGAATACCTCCGCCTACTCCTCTGAATACTCAAGGAAAGGGTGAAAATGTCAGAGCAAGGTGAGCTAATGAATTACTATTTTGTTTGTTGCCTCGTTGAAGGTTGCTGCGAGAGAAGGCTTCAAGCTTTCTCCTGGACGACTTCTACAGGACTCCAGGAGGCATTCAGTTCGAAGGGCCTGGTTCAGATGCAAAGCCCATCACACTGACCATTGAGAACCAGGACTACATGGGCGATATCGAAATACTGAAAGAGTGTCTCAGCAAGGTTGATATCTGCCTTGAGTTTCAGATAAAAACTTCAATAATTAAGAACCAGATCTCTAATATGGACATGCCCACTAATGATGTGTTCCCAGGTGAGGACCATGGTGAAGCCTGGGTGCTCCCGGGAGATCCTCAAGGCGGCAATCAGTTCCATGTTATCGGTGACAGACGTGCTGACGGTGATGTCCCATCCCCTCAACGCCGAGCTGCCTCTGTACCATTTCAAGTGAGCGTGGGTGTCAGCCTGCCTGTTTCTGTGTTTGTTGTAAAGTGATTCCAGTTTTGTAATGAGCAGCAGATTCTGGTTATTGGGCTGCCGGTATTCAGTAGCTTCCTTATTTTCCATTTCTGTGAGAAGCACTGGTATTCACTAGGGTCGTGCCCGTGCGAAATGTAACAAATATTCACTGGTATTCACAAGGTATTCACTAAGATGTAACAAAAATCATTCTCGAAATGATTATATGAATATGAACTACAATTGTTCACGCTTAAACCATTTGATAAAACAATCTAGCTTTGGCAAAATATTGCATGGATCAGCAAGGATTTTCAAATAACCCACACGTTCCATTGCATACATCATGTTTCATGTTACATCTTACAAGACTGAAGATCTAACATCACCACGGTCTCACCTCTCTCCATCAGTTCTCGCCGTAGCTCGAACCAAATAACGGCTATAACACTAGCACCTCTGCTCCTCTCCTTCTAGAGCCATATATCCAGGGAGCGTGTCAACAAGTGCGGCATTTGTGCTGTACAAAATCAATGAAGCGGAAAGAGTAATATATAGGTTCTTTAATACACGAATGCATCATAAAGAAAACTGAGACCATATCATTCGTTGGTAGAAAGAAAGAACGGAAAGCAGATAGCAGAGCATGTTGTTGTTATAAATGATGGCAAAAACGACGTGAAGTAAAAGAGATCAAACCGCAAGAAGACACGAGATTTAACGTGGAAAACCCTCTCAACACGAGAGGGAAAAACCACGGGCGCCAGCCAGCAAGCAACTTCACTATGGTCGGGGTCCGGTTACAAACGCCAACGGCGGCGGCTTACAAGAAGTAGAATGAATCGATCTCCAATGGAAAACCCTAACGGGGTTATATGACCCGTACCGTACCGTACCGCTCCAGCCTTAGCCTCCCGGCGGGCCTCCGCTACGCTTCGTCAGAAGTTGGCCTCTATCTTGTGCACAATGAATTTGGATCATCAATCAACAAACTCCACCTTGAGACAAATTCCTTCTTGTAGCATCAACAGAGAACCTTCATCCTTAACACATCACAAGAAACAAAATACTTCTGGCGCCAAACACCCCCTTGGGCTAATTAATAATACCAACTAAGCTTGAGCAAAGCTCAAACTTAGCAACAGGAACTGACTTTGTCAACATATCAGCTGGATTATTATGAGTGCTTATCTTGCATAGCTTTAGCTTACCCTTTTCGATCCCATCTCGAACATAATGGTACTTGATCTCAATGTGCTTTGTCCTAGCATGGAACATCTGATCTTTAGTAAGATAAATTGCACTTTAACTATCAGAAAACAGGTTAATGCAAGAATCAGCTCCACAAAGCTCAGCATACAATCCCTTTAGCCAAATCAACTATTTGCATGCTTCAGCAATAGTCATGTACTCTGCCTCAGTAGTAGACAATGCAACAACAGGCTGCAAAACAGGCTTCCAACTCACAGCACAACTGCCAATAGTAAACACATAACCTGTGAGTGATCTTCGCCTGTCCAAATCACTAGCATAATCCGAATCAACATATCCAATAAGTCCTTTAGCTGTCCTGCGAAACTGCAAACAATGATCTGCCGTCCCTCTGAGAAACTTGAAAATCCACTGAACTGCCCTCTAGTGTTCTTTGCCAGGATTAGACATATATCTACTAACAATACTCATAGCATAAGATAAATCCGGACGAGAGCAAACCATAGCATATATCGAAGAACCAACAACACTGTAATACAGAACTTTTGACATGTATTCAATATCCTCATCTGAACTAGCACACTGCTCAGCAGACAATTTAAAATGCGGTGCAATAAGAGTACTAACAGGTTGTGCATCATGCATGTTGAAATGCTGAAGGACCTTCTCAATGTAAGCATGCTGACTAAGAAATAATAAACCATTTTTTATGTCTCTAGTAATTTTCATACCTAGAATTTTCTTAGCCACACCAAGGTCCTTCATCTCGAACTCACTACTCAACAATTTCTTCAATGCAGTGATCTCTTTCCTGCTCTTGGCAGCAATCAACAAATCATCAACATATAACAGCAAGTATATAGGTGATCCATTAACATGCTTGATGTAAACACATCTATCATATTTAGATCTCTTAAAGCCATGTGACAACATAAATGAATCAAACCTCTTATACCACTGACGGGGAGACTGTTTCAAACCATACAAGGATCTCTTCAACTTACAAACATAATTCTCCTTGCCAGGCACTATGAACCCCTCAGGCTGGTCCATGTAAATCTCCTCCTCAAGCTCTCCATGTAAAAATGCAGTCTTCACATCTAACTGCTCAAGCTCAAGATCATGTGCAGCAACAATACTAAAGAAAGTGACAATCGAACTGTGCTTAACAACTGGAGAGAACACATCATTATAATCAACACCAGGAATTTGACTGAAGCCTTTAGCAACTAACCTTCCCTTATACTTTGGAGGCTCACTAGGAGATAAACCCTCCTTTCTCTTGTAGATCCACTTGCAGCGAACAGGCTTCTTACCCTTAGGCAAAGGAACAATATCCCACGTGCAATTCTTCTCCAGAGACTGCATCTCATCCTGCATAGCTGCAATTCACTTCTCACGGTCGCTGCAAGCAATGGCTTCAGAATATGTGGCCGGCTCATAACTGCTATCAACCTGTTCAGCACAACTCAAAGCATAATAAATCATGTTACACTCCTCAATAAGACGGCGTGGTCGTCCACAACCCCTCTTAGACTTGCGAGTAGCAATGGGCAAATCCTCATCTAGCTGCAAAACAGGGGGTGAGTGCTGAACATCATCATGAGCCTCATTATCAATAGCTTCATTTTCCTGGTCATCCACAGGCGGCTCCACCTGCACACCTGTATCATCATGCACATGTTGCTGCACCTGCACATGTTGCTGCACCTACACACCTTCTTCATCATCCACATGCTCCACCTGCACGCTGATATGCTGCAACTTTTATCAAAACTATCTGGAACAGGATCTGAGGTCAAACTGTCATTAAACATCACAGATTCATTGAAAACAACACTCCTGCTCATGAAAGTCTTTCTTGTTTCGGGATTCCACAACTTATATCCTTTAACTCCCAAACCATAACCAAGAAAAAGACATTTAATAGCTCTAGGCTCTAATTTTCCATTATCAACATGAGCATAAGCAGTGCAGCCAAAAACTTTCAACTGTGAATAATCAGCGGGTGTGCCAGACCATACCTCAATAGGTGTTTTCTTATTAAGTGGGATAGAAGGCGACCTGTTTATCAAGTAGCACACGGTGTTAGCAGCTTCAGCCCGAAAACGCTTGTTCATCTTAGCGTTGGACAACATGCAACGGGCCTTGGAGATGATGGTCCTGTTCATGCGCTCAGCCACACCGTTTTGCTGAGGAGTATACGGTATGGTGTGGTGCCTCACAATGCCTTCCTGCCTGCAATAATCATTAAACGCAGCAGAACAAAATTCTTCACCATTACCAGTACGAAGCACCTTCACCTTTCTATCAGTTTGCCTTTCTATCATCACTTTCTAATCTTTAAATGCAGCAAAGGTATCATCTTTATTTTTCAGAAAGTAGGGCCATACTTTTCTAGAGTAGTCATCAATAATAGTAAATATGTAACGAGCACCACCATAAGAAGGCTTACGAGAAGGACCCCATAAGTCAGCATGTACATAATCAAGAGTACCTTTGGTGGTATGAACAGCGGTATTGAACTTTACCCTTTTATGCTTCCCGAAAATACAGTGCTCACAGAACATCTTGCCACTCAGCGCACAGCCCTTCAGTAGGTTTCTCTTCATCAATTCTGCCATACCAAGTTCACTCATATGTCCAAGACGCATATGCCAAAGGTTAGTCTCACAAGGTTTATCATCAGTAACAGCAGCAGCAGCAGAAACAGAACCATGTAAAGTACTACCTCGAAGGACATATAACTTAGCAGAATTCATATCACCTACCAAACAAACAAGGGAACCTTTTGATACCTTCAAAACTCCGCCTGAACCGGAGTATATAAATCCTTCTGCATCAAGTGTGCTGAGAAAAATCAGATTTCTGGTCATCCCTGGTATGTATCTCACATTCTACAGCGTGCGTGTCATGCCATCATGAGCCTTGATCTGAACTGAGCCGACACCCACAATGTCACACGGGTTGTCGTCTCCCATATGCACAACATCTCCTTTCTGCACAGGCTTAAATGAACTAAACCAATCTCTGTTATTGCAGATATGAAACGAACATGCAGAATCAAGAATCCACTCTTCATTAACAGAAACACAACCAGCAAGAACTGCTTAGCAATCTCCAGAATCTGTACCAGCACCGATGACAACAGATGCCTTACCATCAGGATTATTTTTCCTGTTCTCCTTGTTCTTCAGTTTCCAACACTCATCAATAAAATGTGTGTTGACGTTCCTTAGCCTCACTACTAGGTTTGCACTCACGGCGACGGCGCCAGGAATGCTTGTTGGCACTCGCTAGCGTCGCTACCAGGTTTATACCCCTAGTAATGGAGCTAGGAATGTCTTTGGTAAAACACACGTCACAAAAAGGTCCGCAAGCGCACAGATTACCGTTGTAACACTTCACCTGGTGGTATTCGGGTTATCGTATTTATATTTTCCCAAGGGAGGCACTACGGCAAAGATGATTGAATAAACGGTGGAGAGTAACAAGACTCGGTAAAGAGCTGTAGCGGGGGTAACGAATAAAGATATTCGGGGACAACTTGACACACACAAGGAGATCTTGATAAAAGGTTAGAGAGGACATAGTGAGCTGGGAGGACAACGAGACGAGAAAGGATCCTAACACAATCTATCTATTCTTGTCAACTCTAGGTAAAGGACTAAGGCAAAGGATAACCAAGGCAAGCTAAACTCGACAAGCTCTTCTAGTGCTGCAGGGGCATGCAAAGCCGTGCTCTCGGACTGTGATGAGAAGGGAGAACGACGACACGCTGAATCCTACCAGCCCGAACTAACGTGGTGGACTACTGAGCCCGTCCGGAGCTGTCACCTCCTTAGGGTACCAGAACAATTCTGTTGAACGGGATACCAATCTAAGACTAAGGCAAGCTCTAAGCACCGCGCTCACAATGAACCAAAGAACCTTTCCCCGGATGTCACAAAGGAAGGTCTCTCTCCGCTACTAAGCACAAACGTACTCGGTAGAAGATCAAGCGAGGAACGACCACAACACTATAGGGTTCAAGAGAGCTACGCTAACCAAGATTAAACTAACTTTAGTCTAAACCAAGAATAAAGCTTCTAGAGCAAAGTAAAAGCTGAATGTAATTGATTCGAAAGGTAAGATAGAAAGATAACTTGAATTGTACTTGAGTCTAAACAAAGAAAGGATACAAGAGTAGTACCGGACCCCTTAAGAAGACTCCTCCAGAACCCCGAGACTAGCTCTACTCGACTCTAACTCCCAAGCTACACTAATCCTACTCTAAGTGAACAAAAGAGAGAAATGGAGATGCTCCTGCGTTGTGTGTCCGTTCCAGCGAGTGGGAGGTGCCTTTTATAGGCAAGGGAGGTCGGTGGAGCGCAGGGGAGGAATATCCTAGGTGCGGCCGGCCCTAGGATGTGTCGCCTCTCACCTTGGACGCTCCTGATCACTGCTCCTGAGGCGGTTGTAGGTCGGCTCCTTGGGTCGGTTCCGCCCGGCACGCTAGTTGATAGGTGCGGCCGGCCCTACCCCATGTCGTGTGATGCACCGACCGTGTTAGGGGACGCCTAGGATTGTCTCTGGATGACGGTTGTGGCGGTTAAGCGAACAGAGAAGTGGACCCATTGATCCAAGTGATCCTAGCCTCCACCCTTTGATCAAACCGACATTTCTTCAGTGAATCACGCTCGTCCAAGTTGTGCTCGAGGGAGTGGGGGTGCTCTGGACCAGAGTCGTGCCACGGGGCAGGGCCGGCCGCACCTGCAGGTTCGGCCGGACCAGGTGGTTCAGCCGTGCCTTGCACATGTGGCATGTTGGTCCCAAATTCTCCCAAAATGTGTACCTACCTATGAAATTCACAACACAACACATGGAACTTTATTAGTAATAAAAATGCGCATGAAACTTGTCACATACTCCTTTCGAACCCGAGGTTTTGACGGTCCAAATTTTGTTGTAAGGACCGTCAACAAACTCCCCCAAGCTAAACGTTTGCTCGTCCTCGAGCAAAGCCTAGAGTTGGCCTCGGTGGATCAGGAGTTGCATTGATGTTACCACTCGGCAAGTACCTATGCACAAATCCATGCTCTACTTGCTATTTGAAAAGATTGTTACGAGAGAAACTTAGCCTTATATTACCTATGGGGCTTGTAACTTTCCACCTTGCCTTCGGAGGTTGAAAGGTGGAATGGTTTTGACTTTGCATCACATGCTCTTCTCTTTTCGGGATCCTATCTCGGAGTTTTGAAATTTTTGCAAAGAAAGACAAGGTTCCTCGGATGGTTCCCTCGATCGCTCAAGTGGTATTTGTTACCTCACCAAAGGCTTTTGAGCGAGCCTCAACTTCCTACTCTATAGCTTGTATGTGTAGCTTTGGGTAGGTTAAGCATGAGGCTCACTTGTGCCACATGATGTTGTTGAGCCAAAGACCGGATCCAAGAAACTAGTCATGCAACTTGATCGAGATGTGCAAGTGTGTAGAATATTTTTGTTTGTTTTTCTAAGTACTCCTTGTTTTGAGATTCTCCTCTTGCTTTTATTTTGGAGGGGGGTCATGCTTCATCATTTCTATGCTCTTTGATTGGAGCACTTCTCTTTTTTTTTATGCTTCTTGAGCATATACTCTTCTTTTCTTTTCTTTTCTTTTCTTTTTTTCTTTTGATGACCCCTCTCTCCTTTTGCAAGAATACAAGAAGAGAAATCTCTTTGGAACTTTGGAGTATTTATTTTTGGTGGGTGGATGGCATGTTTTGCGTAACTCCCGGTGTGGAAGTTAGCTTGTATATGTGGGTGTACGTGATCTCGATCATGGAAACATGAAAAGATTCTACCAAGGGTCACAATAATTTGGCAAAACTCAATGGGTCACAAGCAAGCATGTGTAGAAGGTTTGTACTTTGATATCGACATATGGCTTTGGTAGGTGATATGACCATTGTGGAACTTGTCTTGTTTTATTTTCTCAAAAGAAATCATTCGATATTTTCACCATACTATGAGATAGAGCAAGATCAACATTGTCTCACCATATCATACTAGTCAACACCCTAGGTTTGGTCATAAGCATTTGCTTCCCACAAAGTTTTATTTCAGGCTCATGTCTCAAAATATACCAACAAATTCAAATGCTCATAGAGCACAAGGTTGTACACTAGGTTCTTGCAAAGTTTTAACATAGCAATTATTCATCATTTCCAAAGTGAGGATAGACAAGATTTCAAGTGCACATGGTTGAAGCAAATATTTTTGTTGTTTTTCTTTTATTCAAATGTGATAAACAAGATGTTGAAAATTGGTTTTGATAGACATACCTTCCTTGATTGAAAATAGGGCCTCCCCCAAGCTAATTTTTGGCTACCTGGTTAGCGTGTCTTCATTTTGGTGATGAGTTGAGCACTTGGAAGCTTGTAGTGGTTGGCTTGATGGATTCGTGGAAGATCATAGGTACGGCCGTACCACTAGGTTTGGCCGGCCCTACTCCATTTGCTCCAAGCACTCGTGTCCCCGGGATTCCACCCGATTCGGGAGAAGGTAAAGAAGCAGCAAGCTGAGCAAGTTGAGTTTCTATCATTTTATTAAAGCTTAGCTGATTATTCATAGCAGTAGTGAAGGATTCTATGGTGGAATTTAAATTTTCAAGAACTTTATCATTGGCGGCTAGCTTCTTGTTTAAATTTTCATTAATTCTAGCTTGGCCAAAGACAAGATCTTTAATGGAAGGCTGATTATTGAAATTGTTAGAATAATTACCTCCATTTTGATTGTTGAACGGGAAGTTGGGCCTCAAGTTCCACCCTTGATTGTTGTAGTTGTTGTTGCGGAACCTGTTGTTGTTGCCATTGTTGATGAAGCTGGCTTCTTCCCTTGTCTCGGGACAATCATTTCCTGAATGACCCACATTACTGCACACCTCACACGTCATGCGAGCGTCCATAATCTTGGCGGTCTCCACATTGCTTGGTGCCTCCAATTTCTTCATTAGGAGGTCCATCTTGGCGGCGAGCATGTCGGTTCCATCGACTTGGTGTAGACCGCGGTTACGGGGTTGGAGACGATCTCCGTCCCAACCTTGATTTGCCACCCTCTTCTCGATCAATTCCTTGGCGGCGGGTAATTGTAGCGAGAAGAAGGCTCCTCCAGCGGCTGCATCTAGGTGCTCACGGGCGGTACGCTTGAGCCCGTGGTAGAATGTTTGAATTAAGAACCACCCCTGCATACCATGGTGTGGGCATGTGGTGATGTACTCCTGGAAACGTTCCCATGCTTCTGGGATACTCTCATCATTCTGCTGCTGGAAGCCCGAAATTCTCGCGCGGAGGGCATTGGTTTTGCCCACCGGGAAGAACTTTGCGAGAAATGCCTTAGAGCACTTATCCCATGTGTTGATGGCATCTTGCTCCGCATAAAACCATTGCTTCGCCTTCCCGAGCAATGAGAACTGGAATAGGCGAAGACGAATTGCGTCGTCCGTCACTCCGCGGATAGTGAAAGTCCTGCACAACTCTAGGAAATGCTGGAGATGTGCATTGGCATCTTCATTAGGCTTGCCGCAGAACGGACTTGCTTGCACCATGTTGATCAACGCCGGCTTGAGTTCAAAGTTTCCTTCTCCCACCGTCACGTTTGGTCTGGTAGGGACATTGGTGTTGGAGGGAGTGGAAAACTAGCGGATCGCCCTCTCGGCCATCGGTGCTGACGAGGTACTATCTACGGGAATAACGATGTTGGTTTCTTGACTCGAGAGAAACTTCTGAGGAATGAGGACACGAGGTCGCACTCTCCTCACAAGTGACTCCAGATTGTCGTGAAAGTTGGACGGTAGGTCGAAACCGGTCATGCACTACTCTGCGTACATGAGAGTAGAGCAAGGGTAAACCTGCTTAAGTAGCAGTTCACCGAACCTAGATAACTCTACCACTAAGTTTAAACGATATCTTTTACCTATTGCCTCCCCGGCAACGGCGCCAGAAATGCTTGTTGACGTTCCTTAGCCTCACTACTAGGTTTGTACTCACGGTGACGGCGCCAGGAATGCTTGTTGGCACTCGCTAGCGTCGCTACCGGGTTTATACCCCTAGTAATGGAGCTAGGAATGTCTTTGGTAAAACACACATCACAGAAAGGTCCGCAAGCGCACGGATTACCGTTGTAGCACTTCACCCGGTGGTATTCGGGTTATTGTATTTATATTTTCCCAAGGGAGGCACTACGGCAAAGATGATCGAATAAACGGTGGAGAGTAACAAGACTCAGTAAAGAGCTATAGCGGGGGTAACGAATAAAGATATTCGGGGATAACTTGACACACACAAGGCGATCTTGATAAGAGGTTAGAGAGGACCTAGTGAGCTGGGAGGACAACGAGACGAGAAAGGATCCTAACACAATCTATCTATTCTTGTCAACTCTAGGTAAAGAACTAAGGCAAAGGATAACCAAGGCAAGCTAAACTCGACAAGCTCTTCTAGTGCTGCAGGGGCATGCAAAGCCGCGCTCTCGAACTGGGATGAGAAGGTAGAACGACGACGCGCTAAATCCTACCGGCCCGAACTAACATTGTGGACTACTGAGCCCGTCCGGAGCTGTCACCTCCTTAGGGTACCACAACTATTCCATTGAACGGGACACCGCGCTCACAACGAACCAAAGAACCTTTCCCCGGATATCACGAAGGAAGGTCTCTCTCCGCTACTAATCACAAACGTACTCGGTAGAAGATCAAGCGAAGAATGACCACAACACTATAGAGTTCAAGAGAGCTACGCTAACCAAGATTAAACTAACTTTAGTCTAAACCAAGAATAAAGCTTCTAGAGCAAAGTAAAAGCTGAATGTAATTGACTCGAAAGTTAAGATAGAAAGATAACTTGAATTGTACTTGAGTCTAAACAAAGAAAGGATACAAGAGTAGTACCGGACCCCTGAAGAAGACTCCTTCGGAACCTCGAGACTAGCTTGACTCAACTCTAACTCCCAGGCTACACTAATCCTACTCTAAGTGAACAAAAGAGAGAAATGGAGATGCTCCTGCGTTGTGTGTCCGTTCCAGCGAGTGGGAGGTGCCTTCTATTGGCAAGGGAGGTCGATGGAGCACAGGGGAGGAATATCCTAGGTGCGGCCGGCTCACTAGGCACGGCCGGCCCTAGGATGTGCCGCCTCTCGCCTTGGACTCTCCTGATCACTGCTCCTGAGGCGGTTGTAGGTCGGCTCCTTGGGTCGGTTTCGGCTGGCACGCCATTTCATAGGTGCGGCCGGCCCTACCCCGTGCTGTGTGACGCACCGACCGTGTTAGGGGATGCCTAGGATTGCCTCTAGATGACGGTTGTGGCGGTTGAGCGATCAGATAAGTGGACCTATTGATCCAAGTGATCCTAGCCTTCACCTTTTGATCAAACCGACGTTTCTTCAGTGAATCACGCTCGTCCATGTTGTGCTCGAGGGAGTGGGGGTGCTCTGGACTAGAGTCGTGCCACGGGGCAGGACCGACCGCACCTGCAGGGCCGGCCGCACCTACAGGTTCGGCCGGACCAGGTGGTTCGGCCGTGCCTAACACATGTGGCATGTTGGTCCCAAATTCTCCCAAAATGTGTACCTGCCTATGAAATTTACAACACAACTTGTGGAACTTTATTAGTAATAAAAATGCGCATGAAACTTGTCACATTCTCCTCTCGAACCCGAGGTTTTGACGGTCAAAATTTTGTTGTAAGGACCGTCAACAATGTGTTTTCTTTTTGCAGTACTTACAGAACTTCTTGGGCGGTCTGGACTTTGAACGTCCTCTGCTTTCTTGGCTCTTGTAGTGATCATTGCCATCATTTGAGGATCTCTGCTCGGGCCTGCCTCTCACTTGCAAAGCATCACCCTTGGAGGACGACCCATCAGAGTGCACCTTGCCTTTCATCTTCTCCCTGGATTGGAGTGCCTCAAAAACATCCGAGACAGTTAGTTCATCACGGCTCAAAAGTATGGTGTCACGAAAAGATGCAAACGAACTGGGCAGAGAACATAACAGTAAGAGGCCTAAATCTTCATCCTCATAATTAACCTCCATCGACACTAGGTCGGCAACAATCTCCTTGAAAACAGATATGTGGATTAACACCGAACCACCCTCCTCCATCTTAAGCGTGAACAGCTTCATCTTCATATGCATCTTACTGGTTAGATCCTTTGACATACAGATCAATTCCAGTTTCAACCAGAGTGCTGCAGTAGTTTCTTCCTGCAGACATTCTTGCAGTATATCATTAGATAGATGAAGCTGAATTAAAGACAAAGCCTTACGATCCTTGCGCTTCTCCACATCGTTCCAATATTTGGACGACTTGCCACCGAACTTTTCTAGTGCCTCATCAAGATCCTGGGTTTGCGCCAGAATAGCCCGCATCTTCACTTGCCACAGCGAGAACCTCATCTTGTAATCCAACAGCGGTAGATCGAACTTCATCGTCGGCGACATCAAGGAACCCCAGTCTGGAACAGGCTCTGGTACCATTTGTTATAAATGATGGCGAAAATGATGTGAAGTAAAAGAGATCAAACCGCAAGGAGACACAAGATTTAATGTGGAAAACACCCTCAACACGAGAGGGAAAAACCACAGGCGCCAGCCAGCAAGCAACTTCACTATGGTCGGGGTCCGGTTACAAACGCCAACGGCGGCGTCTTACAAGAAGTAGAATGAATCGATCTCCAATGGAAAACCCTAACGGGGTTATATGACCCGTACCGTACCGCTCCGGCCTTAGCCTCCAGGCGGGCCTCCGCTACGCTTCATCGGAAGTTGGCCTCTATCTTGTGCACAATGAATTTGGATCATCAATCAACAGTTGTAAGGAATCGGATGCTCGTAGCCTAAGAGTGGGAGGGGGTGAATTAGGCAACTTAAAAACTTATCATATGGCTTCCACTACTTTGCATAAAGTAAACTAGATCATTTCTATCTAGATGTGCAATCTAAGGTTGATCTAGTGTGAAACCCTCATCCCAAAACAAGTTTTGCAACCTATAGCCAATCCTAGCATGATACCACTCTAGGAAAGTAAAGGTAAGCAAAGATTGCAAGAGAGTAATGCGGAAACGTAAAGAGGGATGAGAGGAAGCAAACTCTTGACACGCGATTTATCCCGTGGTATCGGTAGGTACTAAGCCACCCCTAGTCCACATTGTTGAAGCACTCACACAAGAGTATTGCTTCCCGGTCACCAAGTCTCTCCCAAGAGCACCACTTGACTTGCCACAAAGGCTCGCCACTAAGGCACTCACCAAGCTCCCTTGTTCACCTTCACACTACCCATCCTTGTCATATCTTACCCCTGTGTTTGGGACCTGACTTAGTCTGGTCATTGATCTACACTCATTGCAATAGTGTTGCACATGTTAATCCAACCATGCCTTCCTTGGATTCGATACCCTTTGGAATACTCCTTTGGGAAATGCTACAATGGTATATCCGTGCGCTTGTGGATTCTTTGTAAATGTTAGGATTACCATCGGAACATTTCTGGCATCGTTGCTAGGAACTCACGAACTTAGCAAAGATGTTAAGGAATGCGACTACCATTTCTGGCGTTGTTCTCGGGATACAAACCTAGTGATGATGTTAAGAAATGTCAACAAGCACCTAGGTACAAGATAGTGTGGGGGAGAGCAGCACTCTCCAAACGCGAACACGACGATTCTTATGCCCACACTCAGTTCACACAGCGCTAGCGATCGACCGAGCCTAGAGAACCTGAATGGGGCACATATACCTGCACATCTCCAAAAACCCCGTCTGGTCTACACAACCAGCGCTGGTTTGTTTCTCTATCTCACTCGACCATGATTCCTGAGTTCGGTATACTCTCCATTTATAAATCCTCTATCTACCAGCTCATAAATCCATGGTTTTTCTCGCTGCATTCCTTTGGTTGACTTACATGAGTTTTATTCCCTGTATATAACCCTGATGCTTGTGAACAAATTTGTCACAAGGACAACGTGTTTATCTAAGTGGCTGACAAGTGAGATATGGCTTGATGATACGATCTTTGCTCTGATGGTCTTAAGGTCTTGGGTTTACCTATAAAAAAAGAATCTCTTGCAACGCTCCTCTTTACATGTCACAGTCCTACCAAAGCCATATGAAGTTTTAGTTGCAAACCTTATACTCATATGTTGCTTGTTATTGCATCGAGCTTTGTCAAATTCTGTGACCCTTATGAGAATTCTTTTCATGCTCTCATGATCAAGATTCATGTGCACACCATCATTTCCCTCTTGCGATGCTTCAACTCTGGAAGTTAGCATTGTATCATTCATCTACCCACCTATATAAATGCTCCATCATGTGTATTGATTCCTCTCTCCTCAAGTATTTGGTAAAAGAGGCATGGCTATCTAAAAAAAGGGGACACATAAAGGTCCCTGTAGTTAAAAAAATGTGGGCACATGAAGGTCCACTAAAAAAAGAGGATAGCCATGTTCTCATAAGGCCTTTTCATATGTATGAGAGAGGGGAATCATGCAATGGAGTCATTCATCATATAATGGTAATAAATAGTACCTACTCCGGGGCTAGCATCCACCTTACCATCACCATAGTATTTCATTATGTATAGTGCTAACTAGAACCCATTCCGGGCATAATGTACACCCCACTATACCTATCATACTCATACACATGCACATCTTGATCTGAAAGTATGAATTGTTTTCTTCTTTGGATCTGGTCTTTGACTTTGCAATATATGTGATGCAAGTATGCCTTATCCTTCATACCCTACCTTGGGTGTCAGGGGGTGAGACCTGGACAGATCTGCTAGGGGGCTACCCAAGCAGTTTGCAGGTTAATGAGAGGATCGGGAACTAAGAGCGTAGGTGGTAGTTCGCGTATGGAACTCGAAACACGGCAAGAATGGCGAGGGAAACAAGGATGCAAGGGTTTAGACTAGTTCGGGCCTCTAGAGAGTGAAACCCTACGTCTAGTATGGGGTGGAATTAAGCGAAGAGGAGAAGTCCCCTCGAATGGAGTCCTAGGCCGCCTAATATGGACGATGGGCTAGGGTTTCCATTCAAGGTTGGTGGACCCATATCTGGGTCAGTTACAAAATGGGAAGGCCATCTGCCTAGATTACAAGGAGTATCCCGCGATCTGCGGACCTACAAGCAGCGCCAGGCCGCGGTCTTGTGGCTTGCCTTGCGCTCCAAGCACATGGATCTGGATATGGTTTTCTGGAGTCTTCCAAGGTCGCCGGGGTTGTAGATAAGGTCTTCGGGCCCATTTGCAGGTCGGCGGGGCTTCTGGCAGGTCGGGTCCACTTGACAGAGACCTCTGGGACCCTGGTCGGTGGGGACCCATGGGTATCCATGTCTCTGTTGACGCTTACTAACATCGCACTAGGTTAATATCCCCGGCAACGGTGGCAGAAAGCTTGTTGGCACTTTCTAGCGTTGCTACTAAATATGCAATGACGCCAGAAGGCCTGTTGGTATAAATAACGATCGCAGAAAAGTCCGCAAGCGTACGGATACCGGTGTAGCTTTCACCCAAGAGTATTCCAGGGTATCGAATCCACAGGGAACGTGTGTGCACTAGTGAAGAATCAAGGTCGGCCTTGGACGAGAGAAGATATGATAATAGTGTAGGAGAGGTAGAGAGGGTTTCGAAGGATTCCGGATACTAAAGATAAGATCAGCGTTTACTACGATGCTTGCTTCGGGATGCTCAACCGTCCTAACCTGGAAAGGGATGAGAAGGGGGCTAGGCAAGCCAAGCAAGGGTCCTACTGCGCTCTAGTGGATCTCATGTGGTGGACTACGTAGGCTGTCAGGGCTGTCACCACCTGGGGCTACCACAACAATCCGTGCCACTAGGTGTACTCTGAGGTAATCGCAAGACTAGACACCACGTCTACTCTAGTGACTACTATTCTAGTTTTGCAATTACTAGAACACTAATCAAAGCAAGGAGCCCACAAGCATAAATAATAAAGCTGAACTTAATTAATTAAATAAATCCAGAATGCCTAAGAGTTACTCGGATGTTACTCGAAGTGGAGCCGCATCCGCCGAGGTACAAGGGAAAGGGAGGAAGCCGACAACTCCGGCTTCTCCCGGACTCGTACCTCAACTCTCACCTAATTCTAACACTAATTTGGTAGGGCTTCACCTTGATCTTTGCTTCTCTTCTTCGTGTTTTGGAAGTGAGGAATGGGCTTCTATTTATAGGGAGAGGAAACTTGGGAGAGTGGAGGTCCTCCCCCTCTTTCCAGGGGCCAACCGACCCCCCAGGGGCGGTAACTCGCGCAGGAACAGTGTCCTGTACGACACTAGAGGCAGTGGGTGTCAAGAACCGGTGAAAAATGTGAAGAACCGGGCGTGAACCGGCCTCCTGGGCGCTGAACCGGAGCAGAAAGAGGAAAAAACGGGCGGCTCGGGCGCGAACCAGTGCGTGCCGGCGAACCGACCCCAGGTGCACCGCTCCGCTGCGCCACCTGTCCTCCCGGTCGGCGTCCCGCTGCTTCTCCCGCGCGCTCCCGCGCGCCCGTGGGCTGGAAAACGCGTCGACCAGTGGTGGTCCGCCGCGTGGCCGAGCCGTCCGCACGCGCGCAGGCGCGCCCGCGTGGGATTCCGCGGTGAAGGCTGGCGCCCAATGGTTGTGCGCCACGTGGCATCCTGAGTTGACCTGCGACGGCCCGTGGGTCCTGTGACGTCAGCAGTTTGTCTTTATTTGTGTTATTTTGTCTCTTTGATATCTTTTGCATCCGAACTCCAAAGTAGACAAATAATAGATCCATTTCGATCGTCTCAACGAGCCCGTCACAATGGCGTAGTACAAATGGGCAATTGAGGTTGTTTGTGATAACGCCATATTTTATTCTATAATTGCTCATTTGTACCTACAACCAAATATACACCAAGGCTTGTGGAATTTGTTAGATTATAACCCTATAGCTATGGTGCACACTTTCATGAAGTAATTTTTATCTGAAGTTGACGGTCGAAAATAGGGACTTAATGACCGTCAACAAGCTCCCCCACACTTAGCCCTTTGCTCGTCCTCGAGTAAAGGTTAAGGACTAGAGTGGGAAACATGAATCCAAAATGATATGATGTAAGCATGTAAGATATTCCAAGACATACCTGTACTTGTGACTCTTTAAGGTGTCTACCATGTCATCTTGGATGGTTGAAGAATGGAACGGCTAGACTTGAATCACCTCAACTCCTTCTGTAATGTAGCTTGTGTTTTTTATTTTTTTTTCAAAACTTAGCCTTACTTCAGAATGCTTGTTGACGCTTACTAGCGTCGCACCAGGTTTATATCCCGGCAACGTCGCCAGAAAGCTTGTTGGCACTCTCTAGTGTCGCTACTAAATATGCAACGATGCCAGAGGGCCTGTTGGTATAAATAACGATCGTAGAAAAGTCTGCAAGCGTACGGATACCGGTGTAGCTTTCACCCAGGAGTATTCCAGGGTATCGAATCCACAGGGAACGCGTGTGCACTAGTGAAGAATAAAGATCGGCCTTGGACGAGAGAAGATATGGTAATAGTGTAGGAGAGGTAGAGAGGGTTTCGAACGATTCCGGATACTAAAGATAAGATCAGCGTTTACTACGATGCTTGCTTCGGGACGCTCAACCGTCCTAACCCGGAAAGGGATGAGAAGGGGGCTAGGCTAGCCAATCAAGGGTCCTACTGCGCTCTAGTGGATCTCACGTGGTGGACTACGTAGGCCGTCAGGGCTGTCACCACCTGGGGCTACCACAACAATCCATGCCGCTAGGTGTACTCCGAGGTAATCACAAGACTAGACACCACGTCTGCTCTAGTGACTACTATTCTAGCTTTGCATTTACTAGAACACTAATCAAAGCAAGGAGCCCACAAGCATAAATAATAAAGCTGAACTTAATTAATTAAATAAATCCAGAATGCCTAAGAGTTACTCGGATGTTACTCGAAGTGGAGCCGCATCCGCCGAGGTACAAGGGAAAGGGAGGAAGCCGACAACTCCGGCTTCTCCCGGACTCGCACCTCAACTCTCACCTAATTCTAACACTAATTTGGTAGGGCTTCGCCTTGATCTTTGCTTCTCTTCTTCGTGTTTTGGAAGTGAGGAATGGGCTTCTATTTATAGGGGGAGGAAACTTGGGAGAGTGGAGGTCCTCCCCCTCTTTCCAGGGGCCAACCGACCCCCCAGGGGTGGTAACTCGCGCAGGAACAGTGTCATGTACGACACTGGAGGTGGTGGGTGTCGAGAACCAGTGAAAAACGTGAAGAACCGGGCATGAATCGGCCTCCTGGGCGCTGAACTGGAGCAGAAAGAGGAAAAAACGGGCGGCTCGGGCACGAACCAGTGCTGGCCGGCGAACCGACCCCAGGCACACCGCTCCGCGCGCGCCACCTGTCCTCCTGATCGGCGGCCCGCGGCTTCTCCCGAGCGCTCCCGCGCGCCTGTGGGCGGGAAAACGCGTCGACCAGTGGTGGTCCGCTGCGTGGCCGAGCCGTCCGCACGCGCACAGGTGCATCCACGTGGGATTCCGCAGCGAAGGCTGGCGCCCAATGGCTGTGCGCCACATGGCGTCCTGAGTTGACCTGCGACGGCCCGTGGGTCCCGTGATGTCAGCAGTTTGTCCTTATTTGTGTTATTTTGTCTCTTTGATATCTTTTGCATCCGAACTCCAAAGTAGATAAATAATAGATCCATTTCGATCGTCTCGACGAGCCCGTCACAATGGCGTAGTCCAAATGGGCAATGGAGGTTGTTTGTGATAACGCCATATTTTATTCTATAATTGCTCATTTGTACCTGCAACCAAATATACACCAAGGCTTGTGGAATTTGTTAGATCATAACCCTATAGCTATGGTGCACACTTTCATGAAGTAATTTTTATCCGAAGTTGACGGTCGAAAATAGGGACTTAACGACCGTCAACAGTCTCTCAAACCCCCAATCGACATGTAGGCGTAGCGGCCGAAATAAGGTCGTGTCGAGACATAGCGAAGACACGGCGCTTTGTTGAGGTCGTGTAGGGTGCACGGGGATCTAAAAGAAGAAATACCCCTCCAGTGCATGCACAAAGTCGAACATCAGGCTCCTGGAGTGTAAATCCAGAAGGTCGAAGTGAAGTTGAGGCGCAGGTCTTGAAGAACCGCTTATTTGATTAGGTAGCACATAGGAACCTCCGCGACCTTGATGAGGGTCGCACCGCCAACCGTAGGTAGGTCGAGCAGAGAAGTAGTGGAAGTAGGCTTCCAGTAGGTCGATGCGATGCAGAAGGAAGAGGGTGTCGTAAGACGCACTCGTGGAGTAGCCCCCGAGTAGTAAAGCGACCAGAATGGCCGGTTTGATGCTCCGAAAATGAAGAAAGAGAGAACCTACGGCCTTCTGCTTCCTTCTGATGCTCTGTCGATCTGTAGGAACACGACAAAACACATGGAATCTTGAGGGAAGCGGCAAGCACCAAAGGTTGTCGCGTCCTGGGTCATGAGCGTACTGTACGGTCATGGGACCTGCCATAGTCACTGTCTGCCCGCAAAAGACAAGAACTGCCAGGATGTTGTCAGGTAGGGGATAGGCGCGCCAATGCTCCCACGGGTGAATAGGGACCTCGTGCTCCACGTGGAAATAGTGACCAGATAAGAACACCACGTCAGGTAAGTTGCAGATGGGATCCAATGCTTTGCGCTGCGGCTATAAATAGGTGCTCATACCGCCAAGCAAGGCACTCAGGCTGCCTGAGGAAGCCATGGCGAAGATACGTAGTAATTTTCCCATGGCTTGGGATTGTAGTTGTCCACCAGAGCTTAGAGCTAGGCCATTGATAGCTGAAGCTAGAAGAATGCTTTTGAATTTCGGAGAACTCCATCAGCCACTTCACCCGGGCCCAGCGAGGAATCAAGGTGCAGCATGGGGCGGTACATGTATCTACAGGCCTTGTGAGCAGAGGTCTGGTGCGATGCTGGAGGCCGCCATGCTTCACCAGGGGAGGTCCGAGGTGACGCTGGTTCATCTTGTGGGAGAACCCAGACGTAAGTGTGGGTACCATAAGAAACCTTCTGGAGATAGAGTAGAGGTGGCTGTGTGGCAGCTGCGACAACGGCAGTGGTGGAGATCTCCAAGTAGGTCCTGAAGTTAGAAGAAAGCTTGCGACGTGCTTCATTAGCCTAGGTTGCGTCGCAAACACTATTTAAGGTAGTTCAGGACATTTAATATGTTGTATCTTGTAATTGGCCATGGGCCAAAGTCCTTTTGTAGCTTATGAAGCTTTATATCCATGTTTGTATGACAAACAGTACGTCTTAATTGTATGTAGAGGCACCCGGGCCGCAATGGTATGGCTACCAAGGTCCCAGCGGGGCTGTAACAGCACGCTGATCTTCGGAAGGCCTTGAGTATCAACGAAGATCCCGTGCTGACCTGGATCGACACGGCCATTGTGTAGTGGCACAACGCAGGGCGTCAACCTGAGAACTGTAGGTCTAATCAACCTAGAAGGCAGCAGGGCCTCAGCAACCTCGGGGAGGATCTGTAGTCAAGACCCAGAGGACGCCAACGGGCAGTAGAGCCTCTAAGTGCGGGGCCGTTGGTAGTTTCCGCGTTGTAGGTCGAGGCGACCTAGGAGGCATCGAGGCAGCTGGGCCTAGGAGACGTGGTGTGAACCCGCCGTTTGTGGGCTGAGGCAACCTAGAAAGCTGTTGGGTTCTTGTCGACCTTGTAGAGGCAGTGCAACAGGTCCATATGTCGTCTGTGGGTCGTGGCGACCTTGAAGTGAGTATCGAAAGTATCAGGTTTGGGGGCTTAGACATGAAGCATAATGAGTCCATGACCATATGGATGTTAACCAAAAATTGACGGGCGCAGATTCCCATATAGAACTAGCCGTTACTGCCTGTTATTTGTTAGGCTGAAAGAGCCGTTGGAGAGGGAGAGCCGTTGGAGAAGGATCCGTTGGGTTGCCGCGAGATCCGCTGGAGAGACGTTTGGCACGGCGGCCCATAGCGCCTCTGGGGCCCAGCTATAAAAGGCTGAGCTATGGGCCGGGACCCCCACTTGCTTCCATTTTCGCACAAAGCCTAGGGTTCCGCCGGCGCTCAAGCGCTCCAGCAAAGTCAGCGGCGCCGTCGCGCTTAGACCCGCTGCGCCGCGCATCCTCGTATGCACATGAAGTCGCTTGTAGTATTTAGAGCTAGATCCACCGGCGTAGAGGAGGAAGAGATGGAACCCGAGCTTGCGCTGGCGCCGGAGACCATCTGGGAGCCATCCGTCGTGATGGAAGAGCAGATCCAGGCCCTGGCGACCCGCGGGCTGCTGAAGCCCAAGGCAGATGTGGCCTAGAGGCCGGCGGTCGGCGAGGCGTTCCCCACCGAGGGGACTGGTGAAACCGTCGCCTTCCTCATGCACATCGAGCGCGGATTTGGGGTTCCCACCGGCGACTTCTTCCGCGGGCTCCTGTACTTCTACAGGATCGACCTGGTACACCTCGTCCCTAATGTGATCACAATTGTTTCTTCCTTCATCCATCTCTACGAGGCATATTTGGGGATACCACCGCACTTCCACCTGTGGCGGCACTTCTTCGAGCTGAAGAAGACGAGGAAGTTCGACGTCGTCGGCAGCATCGGGTTCATGCTGCGTCGGCACATGAAGCCGATGTACATCGACCTGGTGCTGCCTGACAACACCATGGGCTGGAAGCAAAGGTCGTTCTACCTCGACAACCTGGCGCCAGCACTTCCCACAAGGTCTGGGCACGCGCCTGTACCTAGGCCTGAGTGGTCCAACCAGCTGACATCGCGGGAGACCGACGCCTTGCAGCCGCTACTGGACGACCTTGAGAGGTTGAAGACGGAGTGGTTGACTGGCTGCGCCGTGGCGATCAGCTTCAGCCGACGGCTGCTGTAGCCTATCCAGGATCGGGTGCACCCCGCCTACGAGTACTGGGGTCGATCCGACCCCACCCGGGTCATGCGGCGCAAGGTCTCCAAGGTGGAGATGGTGGCGCGGGTGAAGAGCATATTCGCCTGGTGCATCCATAACCGGACATGCCCTAAGGCGCTCAGTGTGTACCGGCCCACCAAAGCTGTAAGTGACCTTGCTTCTGAGTCGATGTTGATTTTTGCTGTCTGCCTTTGTGTGTGTTTTTGACATTGGCCGTCTATTTTAGGGTCTTGAGGGCGTGTACTAGTGCCCGGCTCTGCTGCGCAACGAGGGGGAGCGGAGCTTCAATGTCCGAGCTGCGGGGGACGTTCAGGCCCCTCCGCAACAGTGCATCGAGGACTACCCCTCTGACTCGTCGGTGGGTAGAGATAATGAAGAACCTGCCGCGAGGAGGGTGGCGGCGAAGGTCGTCGCACGGTCGCCATGACGTACGAGGCAAACCACGGGCAAGATGTCTGCGTCCATGGCCGTGGCGACAATCGCCGCTATCCAGGCGGCGGAGTCGAAGAAGAGGAAGAGGGGAGACCCTGCTGGGTCAACGGACACAGCGACAGCCAGCACTGACATTGAGACAATTGTTGTCGATGAGGACGACGCGAAGTCGCCTGATGCGCCGACCGAGCGGTGGATGCAGACAACCCGCAAGGTCGTGGAGGGAGACGGGCGCTCGAGGTCGGGCGCGAACGGGCCGGGCGACGCAGGGTCACAGAAAAGGGAAAAGAAGGCTCTGCCCAAGCCCATAAAGCTTGGGTTGAGGTCTGCCAGCAAGTAAGTCAGCATACCCGTCCCTGCTTTTGGGTTCGGTTTTGCGGATCTTGCGTTCTTTGTTGTTGAAGGTTATTACGTATGTGCAGGTCGACGCCCGCCACATCGGAGAGCACCAAGAATGCCTCTGGCCAGGAGGCATTCGATCACAAGGGACGAAAAGCACTGGTGCAGCAGTCGCCGGCAACCTCAGCCACGGACGTCTCAAGCCAGGCCCTTGAGGCTGCTGGGGCAGCAGCGTCGAGGTGGAGAAGGTCACCGGCGCCGGCACCCAGCAGGTTGAAGGTCTCCAGAGCGACCTGTGCGTGGTCGGCACGCCACCAGTGCAGGAGCCGCAAACTGGCGGGGCGGGCGGCCCTGGAGTCAGGGATGATGACGAGAGGTGCCTCTACGTCGGGACCCCGTGGGAGGATGACGTCATCGCTGATCGCCGCGACCTTGATGAATTCAAGGCGGCGCAACGGACAATCACTCGGACCCTCTCGGTGAGTGCCCGACCTTGTTGAAATTCAGCTTCCAATTCGAATGCTCAAAGGATTTTGGTACTGAATCGGGTCTTTGCTTCGGTCCAGTCCCTCGCCGATCGAGCACAGGCTTGGGTGCACCTGGTGAAGGAGGGTACCAACGCCCACGCGGAGGCGACCGTGGCCCGAGAGGCCTTGCTGCAGGCCAAGGTCAAAGCCGCTGAGGAGGTCCAGTGCGTGAAGACCGCCATGGCACGTCAGGCGGAGAAGGAGACCGCCGTCTTGAAGAAAGAGCTTGAGGCTGCCCAGCAAAAAGCGAAGGAAGCCGAGGAGGACCTCCGGGCCGTTATTGACGGTATGTTTGATTGTGCTTTGAGTCTTGGCTTCTTATGGTTAGGTCTTTTCTCAGTCTCGACCTTTGACACGCCCAAGCGCCAAGGAGACGGAGGAGGCCCTGAAGAAGGAGTTGACGGAGACAAAGGACCAAGTGAAGGTCCTCATGGAGAGGACCAAGGAGGTCCAGGAAGGTGAGCAACAGTTCTTTTGAAGAGCTTTGCCGATGTTGTGTCGAGTGTGTGACCAACCCTTCTTGTGGTTGTTACAGGTCTGGAGAAGCAGCTCGCCGACCTCAAGGAGGCCGCCCAGTACTTGATGGACGTCTACGTCCATCAGGAGGAAGGGGCAAAGCCGAAGGAACTCGTCGATCGCCTGGATGAGGCCAAGGGTCGGATGAAGGCTCTGCTGTTGGACACCAGCAAGCTCGCCATAGCCGTGGCCTTGGCGATTGTGAAGTTTCATGAGAAGTTGTTCGATCTGCAGAAGGTCGGCAAAGATATTGACCTGAGCGAGCTGGTGAACAGTGAAGATGTCTGGGCCGCCGCCGAGGAGATCATCAATAAGGTCGACCTCTGAAAAATCAAGGTCTAGCATGCACTAGGCTGTAGATGTACATCAGTCCTGCTTCCTTCTCTGATCAATGTAAAGGGACCTTGAAGTAATGAAAAGGGCACAGCTTATTTAAAACGCGTGACCCCTTAAATAGCAAAAACGCCTGTTATGAGAATTCAAGAGCAGCGAAGTTGCAAACGTGTTCCCTCCGCTAACCAACTCAGTGGAGGAATAACTTACCGACTGCACGGCTCAGCGTGGAGGCTTAGGTGCAGCCGGCACGCGGAGGGGGGCCTGGGACCCTAGGTCTCGCAACAGCACAACTTAAGAACGCACATAAAAAGTGTAAAGGCTACTCTAAGGGATAACGCTTTAAAGAAAGGAAAACATAAAAAACCCCTTCAGGTCGTGAGACCCTTGGGTTGGCAAAGCCAAGCCCCCGAGCGTGTCGGGCCTAACTTAGACCAAGCCCCCGAGCGCTTCGGGGGGGAAGGGTGCACAGGAAGAAAAATAAGGGAGAGACCCAGATGTAGGTCGACAGGTGACCTGCTGAAGGAAATCTTATCTTTATTAACTGTAAACCACAAGAGGGGAGAGTACATAGCTTTTTTATTTTGGTACAGATCTTCTAAGGGTAGAAGCGATGTAAGTGGTCGATGTTCCAGGGGTTCGGGAAGCCCTGGCCATCAGCCCACTAAAGGCGATAGGTCACCGGTCCAATGACCTCCTTGACTATGAAGGGGCCTTCCCAAGGCGTGGAGAGCTTGTGCATGTCCTTGGTGTTCTGGATGCGCCGCAAGACTAGGTCGCTAACATTGAAGGATCGTTCCCGCATGTTGCGTTCGTGGTAGCGACGTAGCTGCTGCTCGTGGTGGGTGTGGCGCATGAGCGCAGCCACACGGTGCTCTTCGAGGCTGTCGAGGTCGACCTTGTGCGTCTGTTCCGCCACGCCCTCTTCGTAGTGTTGGATACGAGGAGCTCCGAAGGCAAGGTTGGTTGGAAGGATAGCCTCCGACCCGTAGACCAGGAAGAATGGCGAATACCCTATGGCTGAACTGACCTGGGTCCGGAGGCCCCAAATCACGTGAGGAAGCTTCGCTAGCCATCTGGTGGCGTAGGGAGATGTGTTGTCGAAGATGTGGTCCTTGATGGCCTGTAGGACCATGCCGTTGGCGCGCTCGACCTGGCCGTTGCATCGTGGGTGCGCCACTGAAGAGTAGTAGACGTCGATGAGGTTGTCCTGGCAAAAGTCCCAGAAATCGGCCCCTATGAAGGCTGGGCCTAGGTCAGTGACGATCCTATTGGGGACCCCAAAGTGATGGGTGATCTCTTCAATAAACATGGCCACCTCTTTCGACGTGACACTGGCTACAGCTCGAACCTCGATCCACTTGGTGAACTTGTCCACTGCCACTAGGATGTGCTTGTAGCCGCCAGGGGTGGTTCTGAAGGGTCCTACTGAGTCAAGGCCCCATATGGCAAAGGGCCATGATGGGGGAATTGTCCTCAAGGCCTGGGCCGGCATGTGCTGTTGCTTGGCGAAGAACTAGCAACCTTTGCATAACCGAACAGAGTCCCGTGCGTCGGCCACGGCGGCAGGCCAATAAAAGCCTGACTTGAAGGCCTTCCCCACCAGTTTGGCGAAAGCGGCATGGTTGCCGCATTCACCGCCGTGGATCTCTTGCAGGAGCCTGAGGCCCTAAGACCGTACAATACATTTCATCAGCACGCCGTTGGAGGCGGACCTCCGGTAGAGCTCTGTGCGAATGATGACGTAGTTGGCGCTGCGCCTCATGACCTTCTCACGTTCTGCCTTCTCCTCGGGGACCCGATGCTCAAGGATGTAGGCGATGATGTCGAGGCACCAATCATTCTCGACCTCGGCCATGAGGACGTCATGGCTGCCTGGCGGAGGCATATCGCTGGCTAACGGCTCTGGGTCGCTTAGTAGCTTGATGGAGGGCTTGCGTAGGTCTTGGACAAACACGCCCGCTAGGACCAGTGCGCGCTTGGAGCCTAGCTTGGAGAGAACGTCGGCCGCCACGTTGTTGTCACGGTAGATGTGGTGGAACTCGAGTGCTTCGAAGTGGGCTTCAAGTTTCTGTACCTCAGCGCAGTATGCGTCCATCGTGTCTTTTTGATGTCGCATGCCTTGTTGACTTGGTCGATGACGACCTTGGAGTCGCCGTAAGCTATGAGCCGCTTGATCCCTAGGGAGACAGCGATGCGCAGCCCGTGGATGAGGGCTTCGTACTCGGCACCATTGTTGGATGCCTTGTAGTGGATCTGCAGGACGTACTTCAAGTGATCGCCTTGGGGGAGATGAAGAGCACACCTGCTCCCGCCCCTTCGAGGTTCAAGGAACCGTCAAAGTACATCTTCCAGTTCTCAGGTTTTTCCGTTGGTGGGGGTTGCTGGGTCTCTGTCCACTCAGAGACGATGTCAGTGATGACCTGGGATTTAATGGCTTGTGGTGGGCAGAACTCAAGGTCGAACTCACCTAGTTCGATGGACCACTTGATGATGCGTCCAATGGTGTCTCGGCTACGCAGGATTTCTCCTAAGGGGAAGGCCGAGACGACCTTGATCATGTGCGCCTGGAAGTAGTACCGGAGTTTGTGCGAAGTGACGAGGAGGGCGTAGAGCATTTTCTGCGGCTGCGAGTACCCGATCTTGCTATCTGACAGGACCTCGCTGATGTAGTAGACGGGCCGCTGGACAGGATAGGGTTTGCCTTCCTCGGGTCGCTCCACCACCAGAACCGAGCTAACCACCTGGGTGGGCGCGGAGATGTAGAGCAGTAAGGTTTCCTTTGGTGCCGGGGGCACCATCACCGAGGCCGTTGTGAGGACGGTCTTTAGCTCCTCCTGGGCCTGGTCGGCCTCCTCTGTCCAGAAGAACTTGTCTGCCTTCTTTAGCAGCTTGAAAAAGGGCAGGCCTTTCTCTCCTAGCTTACTGATGAAGCGACCTAGGGCGGCCATCATGCCAGTGAGTTTCATGATGTCCTTCTTCCCAGTGGGACGCTTCATCTTGCGGATGGCGTCGACCTTGGTGGGATTCGCCTCGATGCCCCGATGGTTGACCATGAAGCCTAGGAGCTTGCCTGATGGCACACCGAAGATGCACTTCTCTGGGTTGAGCTTCCAATGGTAGCGGCGGAGGTTGGCGAAGGTCTGGGCGAGGTTGGCGATGAGGTTTTCCTCGCTGGTGGTCTTGACGACCACATCGTCGACGTAGGCTTCGATGTTGTCACCGATCTGGGACTCCAAGCACTTTTGGATGTCCTTTAGGTAGGTCGCTCCAACGTTCTTGAGACCGAAGGTCATGGTTGTGTAGCAGTAGATGCCATGCGGTGTTATGAATGCCGTCTTGTCCTGGTTAGAGACCTTTAGGGCTATCTGGTGATACCTCGAGTAACAGTCGAGGAAGCATAACAGGACGCTTCCGGCCATGGAGTCCACGACCTGGTCCATGCGGGGTAGAGGGAAGGGGTCTTTAGGATAGTGCCTATTGAGATCGGTGTAGTTGATAAACATTCTCCATTGACCGGTTTTCTTGGGTACAAGCACCGGGTTGGCGAACCAAACCGGGTTTTTACACCCACAGATGAATCCGGCAGCTAGGAGTTTTACTATATATACCCTAATGACCTTGCGATCCTTTGCAAAGCAACGCAGCTTCTACTTGACAGTCTTAGCCGTCTTGCTTACATACAAGGAGTGCTCAGCCAGCTCCCTGGGGCCACCTGGCATATCCGATGGGCTCCATGCGAATATGTCCGCGTTATCCCAGAGGAAACTGGTGAGCGCGAGTTCCAATTTCTCCCCGAGGTTGTCGGTGATGACCACCGTTTTCTTCGGGTCGGGCAGGCCGAGGCGATCTCTCTTTGTTGATGGTGTGGCGTCCAGAGCAGTGTCGGTGTGCTGCTGCTCCGGGATGGTTAGGTCGCTCGGAGCGACCTTCACAGTCTCGGCGACCAGGACTGCCGAGGCGTTGGCGCAGGCGGTCGTCGTGGCAATGTCGAGGGCCTCAGAGTCACACTTGAAGGAGACCATGAGGTTGCCGTAGACAGAGAGGACCCTATTCGGAGCGGGCATCTTCAACACCAAGTAGGTGTAGTGCGGGATGGCCATGAACCTGGCCAGCATCGGGCGACCTAAGATCGCGTGGTAGGAAGACTTGAAGTCGGCAACCTCGAAATTGAGGTATTTCGTGCGGAAGTTATCCTCTGTGCCAAAGGTGACAGGGAGGTAAATCCGACCCAGGGGGTAGGCCGCCTTGCCGGGGATGATGTCATAGAAGGGCTCGTCACACGCCGTTAACTTCTTTAAGTCAAAATCGATCTTCTTCAGCGTCTCGATGAAGATGATGTTGAGCCCGCTCCCCCCATCAATGAGGGTCTGGGGGAGGAGGGCTCCCTCCACTGTAGGCTCGATGACGAGTGGGTAGGACCCGGGTCTGGGATGTGGACCCAGTGATCAGCTCTGGAGAACGTGATCGGCTGCTCAGACCAACGCAGAGGTTGCATCGGCTGGGTGTGGATGAGGTGGACCTCGCGCTTATCCTTGCGGTAACGCCTTCTGCTCACGTGAGACTTGAGACCTCCGACGATCATGTTGATCGATCGGTTGGCCGGCTGGAAGGGCATGTTGGGGTTGCCTGTCTTCGCTGGAGGAGGCCGATTGCGCTCAACGCGGCGAGGCTCAGATTGCAGGTCGTCGCAGCGGTCATGCCAGTCATCGCGGTGGCCGTTGTTGTTGCAGTGGCACGAAGAGGATCGGTCGCTGTCGTTCCTTGGCCGCTTGGGGTCTTCAGGAGTGCGGAAGATCCTCTTGAACTGCGAGCACTCGTGAACGGTGTGGGTTGCTCCCTCATGGAACCCGCAGGGGCTGTCGAGGGCCGCGACAGTGGTAGCTCTGGACTCGTGGATCTTCTCAAAGATCTTCTCAAAGATCTTGTAGCTCTTGATGACCTGGTCGTCTCTGATGCCAACGCAGGTGTTGCGGTTCTCGAAGAACCGGTTGGTGTAGTCACGAAGCCGCTCCTTGGGCTTCATGATGATCCTCCCGAGGTTGAAAGCATTTCCAGGGCGATTATAGGTCGCCTGGAAGTTGGAGGTGAAGGCCTGGGAGAGGTCAGCCTAGGAGTTGATGCTGCTGGCCGGGAGGTTGTTGAGCCACAGCGAAGGAGCGTCGCCCATCACCAGCGGGAAGTATGCCGCCATGTGGTCGAAGTTGCCACCGGCTGCCTTGACAGCGACGTAGTAGGTCGACAGCCAGATGTTGGGGTCGGAGCGGTCGTCGTACTTCTGGATGTTTGGCTTGAAATTGTCGGGGTAGACCACTGACCTGAGTCGGGGGCCAGCGCAGGGAAGGCGGTGATGGCTATGTCATCAACGCCACCTCCGGCTTGAGCGCCGCCTCTACTCTACGCAGGGACGACGACCTGGGATCAGGGCTGGCGATCTGGATTGGAAGCGACGACCTCTGGGTGGCCATAGTCCGCCTCGTAGGCTGCGCGACGCCTGTTCTCGATGTCGTGGCGGTCGCGCTCCTCGCGCTCCATGCTGCGGTGGACGGCGCCCGGGGGACCGTACTCGCGGTCGTACTCCGCACGACGACGCAATTCCCGCTCCTCGCGCTCGCGGTGGCGCTGGTCGATGTAGCCGCGAGCGTCGCGGGAACGCCTATTGTTGTCGAGGTTGTCGTGGAGGTCAGCGCCCCTGGCACCGTTGGCTCGAGCTTTAGGCTGATCGGGGTTGTTCTGATCAACCTCCTCCATGATGGGCGGGTGGTTGCTGCGCCCATGTCGATTAGATCGACTGCGTGAGTGACGGCTCGACGAAGATGCGGCAGACTTGGCAGCCGCGCTCTTCTCCTCTACCAAGGAAGTGGCGACCTGAAGGTAGGCCATGGCTACTTCGGCTTCAGGTGTGAGGTCGGCTTGCTGAAAACGTGCCATGGCAGCGCCCAGCTTGGCCTGAGGGCTATTGAACGTTGGCAGCCTCGCCTCCTCGAACTCAAGGCGGAGGTCTCGAGCGCAAGGAGGGATTGCTCGAAGGAGCTCGGAGGAACTTGATGTATATGAAATTGGGTAACAAGATAGCTAGGGTTACTTACCAGCCAAAGGACAAATCAAAGCCCATGGAACGATGTCAAATCCCTAGTTCAGAGAAAATTCGATTTGATTTAGGGGAGGATTGAGACAGGGAGGATTGCATCAGTAGGGGGTCAAGAGCAAGCAGTAGAAGAAGGATTTGAAGAGAAACAAGGCAAAGGCACAAAGCATGCCGGAAGGTTGGGGGGAAGGAGTGGTGCAGGGTTGGGGACAGTGCGAGGCCGGCGGAGTTTTTGGAGGAAGCAGCGCAGGGCTCAGACAGCTTGCGGGCGGCAGTGTTTTTGGAGGGAGTGGCACAGGACTGGGACAGCGGCAACAGCGCATGGGCGCCGACGTTTTTGGGGAAGGCGAGCGCGGCCGCAGGAGGATTTCGCGGAGAAGCGTGCGGTGGCGGCGACAGCGGTTTGAATTGGGGACTCGAGAGGGAAGGGGCGGCGGCCAGCAGATTGGAGAAGGGAGCTAGGATTGCCATCTAGGGGAGTTTAGAGGATGACCGGTGGCTCGCCACTGTGCACAAGAGTTGGGCTGGCCCATCGCTGGAAGGCGAAATAGGCCCAGCCGATGTGTACCGACGAATCGCTCGACTACAAAATCCAAATTTCTACGCCGACAGATTAGTAGATGCAACAGCGTATAGTACCGATGGATGGTTTGCCATAAAACTATATTGACTGATAGTTCGATGGTGTTTAACTACTTATAACGACCGACATCCGACGCTAATATGGGGTTGTGGTATAGTGAATGGAAGCGGACTAGTTTTGGCTTTGGCTTGGGTTGTGGTTCCTCACGAGGCTTGTCTCTTGGTTTCTCTCCCTTCTTCTCTCCAAACCCATTTCCCATAGGACTCACAAATCTCACCTGTTTGTAGAAGTTGTCTGTCTTGGGAGGAAACACTGGTGAATCTGGAGTTGTCTCAAGTTTCTTTAGGAGTTGGTTGGGCTTAGGAGCAAACTTGTTCTTGGGGGTTGTTTGTGGTCGAATAGGAATATCCCCAATTTTTTCATCTCTCTCACCACTGCTCCCTCCAACCTTGTCAGCCCCAAGTGCCTGACCATCAAAGCCCTTAAAGGTAGCAATCATGATACCAAACCAAGGTTCTTGACCCGACAACCAACTCAACAACTTTCTCAATTCATCATTCTCATCCTGCAGATGATCAACATAATGTGCAAGTTCCAAATTCTTCACTGCATGCAATTCACAAGTAGAGCAGGATGTAGCAATGAGAGATTTCAATTTAACCTCAAGAGAAACAATACGAGAATGAGACTCAGCAAGCATTCCATCAAGAAGTGCACGCCCCTAACAAAGTAGGTCTAAACTTCAGTTCAGCCAACTCAGTCGGCGACGAAGTGTCCTGGCTTGCCGTACTGAAAGCATGTCCATGAGTTCCTCCTTGTGTTCACCCGGTTCTCGTGCATTCTCTCGAACCTCCTGGTCAGCAATGCCAGCTCGTCCTCTCCAAGCACGTCGAACTCCTCATCTGGCAAAGACATCAAGGAAGACAGAGAGTACATTCTGGTGGATGGGTTAGCGTTAGACTTAGCACCTGAGCCACTGATGAGAGCGAGACTATGCAAGTCAGTCGAGCCCTCAATCTTGGCTGTCACACCACGTCCACCTCAGCCGACTTGAGCTTAGAGAATAGCTCGTCTACTGTCAGAGTCTCATACTTCTCTGACTCCAAGATGGCCTCGACCTTTCCGCCCCAAATAGTATGATCCAACGAGTGCAAGAGCTTCACAGCACTATCATGATCATCGTACGGGAGCACAGTCACTTTGGCCCTCAGGTTGTTCACAATCACCGTGAACCGTTGGAACATCGTGTCCATGGACTCACCGGGGAGATGAGTGAAGTTCTCGTACTCTCTCCGATAAGTCGCAAACAACCGAGCCTGAACTTGAATGTTCCCAGCATGAGCATTCTTGAGATTCTCCCAAATCCTACAAGCCAAATCCTCTGTGTGAACCCGATCGAATTCAGATTGACAGAGAGCACGAAATAAGTAGTCGACCGCCTTGTTGTTGGTGTCGTGCATATCCCTCGATCCTGGAGCACGGAAGTTAATCGGATGAACATAAGCTGTGTTCACCGTAACATCTCAAATGATCTGACCATTGCCGCAGAGGCAAGCAGCCATCCGCCCCTGCCACATCTAGTAGTTCTTTCCATCAAAGTGCGGAGGATCCGATCCCCATTCCTAGTACGCCATCTTAGGATTTTAGACTGGTTAGAGTCTTGAAAGACCCGTAACCAGCTCTGATACCACTTGAAGGACCGGAATGGCGAACCAGAGGGGGGGAGTGAATGGGAGCCAAATAAAATTCTTCTCGAGGGAGATGCCTTCTCCAACAAGATGAACACGGCTAGCCCAAAACACTTCTCCGACTCAAACTTCCTAAGTTTGTCAAGACCACATAGCCACTGAAGTACTACTGATCTTAGGAACAAACAACCACCAAACCAACTCGAGAAAGCAGCAGAACAAATAACTCGAGCAGCACTCAGACGACACCGGTTAGACCGGTCACCACCACCGGTCAGACTGGTCCTGGCCGGATCACCCGGACAGCACCACCGGATCACCCGACACCCTCCAGAGACACACTGGGTCACCCGAGACCCCCAGCCGGATCACCCGAGCCAGACTTGATGATTTCCACAGAGAAGATCCACACCGGTTAGACCGGTACAACACACCGGTCAGGCCGGTCTAAGCCTGGAAACCCCAAATCCAAGAAAACAACTCTCCGAGCCCCAAACAGCCCCAAACTCAAAACAACAACAGGGGTCGCACTGGTCAGACCGGTGTAGAGCATCGGTCAGACCGGTCAGATCCCGGGCGCTCGGGATGAACAGCGAGCCGCGGGTCAACCCTTCCAAACAACCTTCCCGATTTCCTGATTCGCTCCACGGATTCGCATAAGACTTTGGGGATACTAGGAGTACCTCATGGACATCCCATAGCTATGATTTGGTCAACCAAAACTTGATAAATCAAGAAGAATCGAAGGATTTCCACCAAGACCACTACTTTCCAGAAACCTAAGAAAACCCCCAAATCAAGCACCTTTTTCCACGGATTTGAGAGGGGATCACAAGGAAAAGAACCACGAAGGGTTCATGCATACATCCCCAACCAAAACCGCAAAGGAGAGGCCTCAAATCCACCACAAGAAAATCACCAAGAAAAGGCTCCAAAATCACCAAAAAGGGAAAACGGGAGAGACAACAAAAGGCATTGAGGAATCACACCGAATCTTCTATACATACCATGAAAGATTCATACAAGGTCTAGCTTGCCTCCCAATCATCCATCCCTCTCTAAAGATCTCACCATGAAGCTCTCAAGCTAGTCCTAGGAAATCCTAAGGAAAATAGGAAGGGAAAATAGCAAAAGCAAATGAGCTAGGGTTCCAAGAGATGGCTGCCATCCTCTCACCACTTGGGTTATATGGAGGAAACCGAAAGACGAAACTACTCCTAATACATAATACTAAGATACACACCCCCGAGGGGCACTTTGGGAATCTTCGTCGTAGCACCATCGGACGGATGCCCGACGACCGCAACCTGCTTAGCCTCGACGCAAGCCTTGAGATCCCGATGTGTGTCCTCCGCTTCGAAGTCACCGGAAGCCGTCGTCGCACATCGGTCAGACCGGTGCTCCCCACCGGTCAGACCGGCCTAGTGCTGCTGCGCTTCAGTCTTCGGTCTTGGCTTTGTGGATCAACCAAGGAACCCAGTGGTTTTGTGGTGAACCACTGGAAACCTCGCAGACTCGGTGTGGCCTCCCGCCAATCTCCACTCAGGACTTGGCCCTCTCGTCGTCCTGGATCGACTTTGGTTTTGAGGCTCAACCAAGAAATCGTCCACGACCTGGTCTTGTTGTTCTTGCAACCATGCGACCCATACTTGATCCCGCTGGCCACCGGGTCCCTCGAACCAAGCCTACTTGTCTGCTCCACACCTGGAGGCCTCACCGGTATCGACCTTTCGCGCTTGTTCTTCACCTGGACCAGCACCAATCAAGCCACAGCCTGCACCTGCAATACTTAGCCAAGAGTCAGTCCACACAACGTTGTCAATCACTCATCACACCAGGAAGCGACCATCCACCTATCCTCGAACCACTCAAGCTTTCATATGTACATCAGACTCCCAACCCAAGCTCAAAAAGGATAAATCACCCCAAGCTCACCCCGCAAACGAGCAAATGTAGCTTGGTCCAAAGGCTTTGTCAGGATATCAACGAGCTGTTTCTGGGTTGGCACATGGATTAAGTCTATGTTTCCCTTCTCAACATTGTCTCTCAAAAAGTGGTACCTCACCTCTATATGTTTAGTTCTGGAGTGTAGCACAGGATTTTTGGCAACACTAATGGCACTCGTGCTATCACACATGGGTACACTCCTCACCAAAGTCACTTAGCGTGTATGTGATCCAAAGTAGCTGTGAGAAACAACTAGCGCCAGCTACATACTCGGCTTTGTGGAAGACTAAGCTACACTTGACTGTTTGCGAGAAGACTAAGAAACAAGCGAGGAACCCAAAAACTGACACGTCCCCGAAGTTGACTTCCAATCGACTCGACACCCCGCAAAGTCGGCATCCGAAAAACCAAGAAGCGAAAGGAAAGAGGACGCCGAGTACCAAAGACCAAGCTCAGGAGTGTATCGAAGATACCTAAAAATCTGCTTGACGGCCTGCCAATGTAAAGTCCTCGACGACACCTGAAAATGAGCGCACAGACAAACAAAAAACTGAATGTCCGGCCTCGAAGCCGTCAAGTACAAGAGGGAGCCGATCATGCTCCAGTACTCCTTCTGGTCCACAGGGTCTCCGTCCTTGTCCGCATCTAGCATTGTAGTCGTATTCATCGGTGTCGACAGGGGCTTCGAGTCGTCCATCTTGAACGTCTTGAGGATGACCTTCGTGTACTTGCTTGATGCACAAATGTTCCCTCCTTAGCCTACTTGATCTGAAGCCCGAGAAAGAACTGCAATTCTCTCATCATAGACATCTCGAATTCTTTGCTCGTGTCCTCTGCAAACCTTGCAAGCAAAGAGTGAGATGAGCCGCCAAAGACAATATCATCCACATACACCTTAACAATTAGGATATCATCGCCCTGCCTGAGGAGAAAAAGAGTCTTATCTACTTTGCCCATCTCAAACCCCTTTCTGAACAAGAACCCCCTCAACCGACCATACCATGCCCGGGAATCTTGATTCAGCCCATACAAGGCCTTCCTCAGCTTGTACACTCGGTGGGGAAAGTCAGCACTCTCAAAGCCTGGTGGTTGCTTCACATAAACTTCCTCCTCCAAAAACCCATTCAAGAAGGCACTCTTCACATCCATTTTGTACAATTTGAACCCTTTAGCCACAGAAAAGGCTAGAAGGATCCTAATCGCTTCCAAACGGGCTACAAGAGTGAATGTCTCCTCATAGTCTATCCCCTCTTTCTGGCTATAACCCTGAGCAACCAACCTCGATTTGTTTCTCACCACCTCACCATTCTCACCCTCTTCTTTTTTTCCACACCTATTTTGTCCCGATAGGTTTGCAATGTGGTGGTGGCTCTACCAACTCCCAAACTTTGTTTCTCTCAAAGTTCTCTAGATCCACATGCATAGCGTTCACCCATTTAGGATCAGAGAGTGTGTGTCCAATGTCTTTCGGCTCAATGGTAGCAACAAAAGCCGAATGAGCAAAGTGAGAAACATTTATGTACCTCGACCGTGTCGTACGTTCATTGATGTGACCGATGATTCTTGAGGGAGGATGATCAACTTGAACACGCCTTGGTGCCTCTCGACTGGAGACGACCTCCCCCTCAACAGCAGCTTCCACTTGATCTTGCTAGACCGTAGTCGGTGTAGGGGATGGACCATCCTGCACCGTAGTCGTCGTAGTGGAAGTAGAGGGTACATGTGTGGCTGGAGCTTCACCTTCATCACCATCATCTTCTCCAGCATCATCCTCCTCATCCTCAAAGATCTTCTTGCCAACTTCGTCGTCACCTGCACACTCAAAAACGGATGAACTACATGGTTGTGTCTCGTCGAAGGTAACCTTGCAGATTTCCATGACTAGGTTAGTATCAAGGTTGAGCACACGATATGCTGGAGAATGATTAGCATAACCCAAACTTATCAAGCCTACCCTTCTTGAGGATAAAACACTGACAACCAAAAGCCCTAAAATGTCTCACTCTAGGTGCTCGCCCATGCATGAGCTCATAGCACGTCTTGTTCAAGAAAGCCCGAAGAAAAATCCGGTTCCCCACATGACAAGCGGTATTCACCGCCTCAGCCCAATATCTTCACGGAGTCCTATGCTCGTCGAGCATCGTCCGAGCCATCTCACAAAGGGAAAAGTTTTTCCTCTCTACCACACCATTCTGACAAGCGACATAGGGAGAGGAAAACTGATGTTCGATACCTAAATCACGAAAAAAGGCTTGGAATCGAGAATTTTTAAATTTTGTGCCATTGTCGCTACGAATAGCTCGAACATCATCTCCATTCCTCTCATTCTTCACATGCTCGGACTTGTTCTTGCCATTGTAGTCGTTCCTCGAGCGGTGCTTGTGCTTGGGCTTTATCTCCATGGCCTTCGGGCACTCAACGATAAAGTGTTCGTGCTTCCCGCACCGGTAGCACATGCCCCAGCTCCTCCGAGCATTCTTTCAGTTCATGTACAAGCGCTCGAACCTCCTGCTCAACAACGCGAGATCATCCTCGCCCAGCACTTCGAACTCCTCATCTGGCATGGACACAAGACAAGGCAAAGAGAACTGTCTAGAAGGTAGGTTAGTGTTAGTCCTTGGTCCAGAAATGAGTGCCAGACTATGAGGGTCAGTTGGGTTCTCGATCCTTGCTCGCACCCCACGGTCCACCTCGGACGACTTGAGCTTGGAAAACAGCTCGTGCACCATGAGGGTATCCTAGTTCCCTGACTCCAAGGTAGCCTCGACCTTCTCACTCCACACGGTACGATCCAGCGAGTGCAGAAGCTTCACAGCCCTGTCATGATCATCATACGGGAGCACAGTCACATTAGCTCTCATGTTTTTCACAATCTTAGTGAACCACTGAAACATGGCGTCTATGGACTCACCGGGGTTATGAGTGAAGTTCTCGTACTCTCCTCGGTAGGTCGCAAACAAGCGCGCCTTCACCTGGTTGTTCCCAGCGTGAGCATTCTTCAACTTCTCCCAAATCTTGCTCGCCAAGTCCTCTGCTTGAACTCGATCGAATTCAGGTTTGCAAAGGGCACGAAAGAGATAGTCGACCGCCTTGTTGTTGGCGTCATGCATATCTCAAGAACCTAGGGCAAGAAAGTTGATGGGGTGGACATAGGAGGTGTTCTCCGTCACATCCCAAATGATCTGTCCTTTGCTGCGAAGAAAAGCAGACATACGGTGCTGCCACATCTCGTAATCCTTACCATCAAAGTGCGGAGGACCCGAACCCCGTTCTTGGTATGCCATCTTTGGATCTTAGACTGGTTAGAATCACGAAGATCTGTAACCTGCTCTGATACCAAAAGAAGGACCGATTAGGCGACCAGAGAAGGGGGGAGTGAATGGGAGCCGATAAAAATTCTTCTCCAAAGAAATGAACTCGACTATGGCCCGAAATCGCACGCAACGGTACCCACACGAACTTGCCAAGGTCACGTAGTCACAATGGACCTACCAACCCTAGGAACAAGTCCCAAACCAATCCAAAGCAGAAGCACAACACAAGAAGCAAAGGACTTAGACAATCTGCGAAGCCCGGGGCGGACCGTCTGCAAGGGGGTGGCGGACTGTCCGCAAGGCCCACGTGGACTGTCCGCGGGTAGGGGGCGGACCATCCGAAAATGCTACCAGAACCTCTAGAAGTGCACCGCGAAAAACAGACTGTCTGTGATGGACCCGCGGACCGTTTGCCTCGTCACGGACCGTCCGGCACTCTAGTACGGACCGTCCGCAAACTCCGTGCACCAACAACACAGATCGAATGAAAGGCGCTCAAGAACTCACGACGACCACGAAGAACAGCCGGCCGGAAGCCTCCTCGCGGACTGTCCGCACGTGGCTCACGGACTGTCCGCCAGGAGCGCGGACAGCAGCCCGAGCTCGACCCTTTGAAAGTCAACCCTTCCTTTCCTTTGCCCGATCTCCAGAATAAACCTATGGATTGCTACCAAATCATAGGAGAAGACGAAGCATCTCTAGGAGATGGTATTCCTACGAATTTGTAGCCTCAAACCCACTGAATCGAGCGGAAACGAGATTCTATCGAGCTCACACAAAAAGCTAGGGTTCCAACCGAAATCCTCGAATCGGAGGCCAAATCCGGCGTTTGAGGAGTGAAGATCAAGCACAAAGATGCACAAGGCATCTATCCATGATCTCCACAAACAAAACCGAACACAAATGCCTCAAAATCGAAGGAACAAGTTGCGCACGAAAATCCCACGAAAAGACTCGAAAAAGACACGAAAATCACTCGAGCCAAGAGAATGAAATCGACGCAACCATGAATGCTTCCATACAACTAGAGGTCAGATTTTCTACAAAATCATGAAGAAAATCTAGCCTAAAGAGCAGGGAAAATGAGAAGCAGTTCGGATGGATGAGTTTCCCCGGAACCCTAGAGCTATATATGAAGTCTCTTCGGGTTTGGCAAATGACCAAGCTACCCCTAGAACATAAAGGAAGATACACACCCCTCAGGGGGCAAGATGGTCAAGTAGCGATCCTTTTCATCTGGCGGTCACGCCTTCACCACAGTCCGCGTCCTCCCGATGCAAGCCCTGCGATCCCGTCGTGTGTCCCCCGGCATCGAAGATTCTCGGCGCGTTCGGATCCCGTCTCCGCCCACTGAGACTCTGGTCTTGGTTTTGTGGCTCAACCAAGTAACCCGACGGTTTTGTGGTGAACCGCTGCAAATCCCGCGTGCAGACTCCGGTCGTGAGCCGGCTCCTGTCCACGACTGCGTCTTGCTTTTCTTGCCACCATGCGGCCCGCACTTGATTCCGTTCGGCCACTGGGTCCATCGAGCCGAGCCTACTTGTCTGTCCACTCCTCGGAGGCCTCGCAAGGCGACCTTTCGCGCCCGCTCTTCACCTACATCAACGCAAATCAAGCCGCAAACTGCACCTGCACCTGCAATACTCGGCTAAGAGTCAGTCCACACTACGTTGTCAATCACTCATCACACTAGGGAGCGACCATCCGCCAGTCCTCGGACGCTCCGGTCCTCATTGCCACACTCTAGATCTAGGCGATCTGAGATGTTCACCCAGATTTGCTTAGCTACTACACATTCAAAGAATAGGTGTTGCACAGATTCAGATTCACAACAGAACAAGAAACCTATTATCATAGACAGTTTTTCTTTTATTAACATTGTCCCTAGTCAGAATTTTATCCTAGGTAAGCAGCCAAAGGAAAACGTGAACCCTGGGGAGGATTTTCAGGCTCCACATTGCAGGCATGTGAATGGGTTTCAACCCCCCCAAAAGTAATGACCTTATATAAGGTTTGTGAAGAGTAAACACCATTTGAGTTAAGAGTCCACACCATTTCATCTTGGGTATTGTGGAAGGCGATGGTAGAAGCTAACTGTAAGATTTCATCCCATTTTTCTACGCATGGCTGCATCTATTCTTCTAAAAGTGCATTTCAAATTTGTACCATCCCAGAGCTCATAAACAGTTTTGTTTTGCTCATTCAGGATGGTATAAAGGTCCCATATTTGAATAGCTATGCTGGAGGTACCCAGCCAGTTTTCTTCCCAAAATTTAACTTTTCCCCCATCTCTTATTTTCCATCTATATCTTGCTTTGGCTGCTTTAGCAGCCCACATAACACCATTAAAGAATTGATAGGTACCCTCAGTAGAACTATAGAAGATGTTAGGGTTATTGGGGTTATAGTTGTCGTTTACTATTTGTTTCCACAGTTTTTCTTCATCCATATGACATATCCTTAACTAGGAGCCCAAAAGACAGATGTTAAGGTCTCTTAGATTAGGTATCCCCACACCTCCAAACTCCTTACACATACTAATACTCTCCCAGTTGGCTAGGTGCCATCTGTGCTTATCCTCTCTATCATTCCACAGGCAATTTTCCATCTGGGAAGATATGGTTTTGAGTAGCCATTTAGGAAATTTGATAAATGAGAGGAGCTAAACTGGTATTGAGGCTATACATATTTGGATCAGTGTCACTCTAGCTGCATAAGACAACAACTTTCTCTCCAGTCAGAGATCCCATGTAGGATTTTATCTACTAGGAGTTGGATGTCCTCTCTCTTCAGCTTCTCAAAGTGTAGAGGAACTCCAAGGTACTTAATAGGGAAGTTACCTATTGGGCAACTAAAGATGTGAGCTATGCCATGGGTTTGGTTTTGACCTAGGTTTATGGGGATCACCTCACTTTTGTGGAAGTTGATTCTCATGCTCGAGATCTGTTCAAAAATAGCAATGGAACTTTTCAAATTTTTCTGATGGGAATAATCTATATCAGAGAAGAGGATGGTATCATCTACATATTGCAGTGAGATAACCTTTTTTCCTAGACTAGTTGACAAACCTTTTATAAGGTTACTGTTGGCAGCTTTGGCCAGAATCCTAGTTAGTACATCTGTATATATTATATATATACTCCTAAAAAGATGGAAAGGAGAACAAAACCCGGTACGTCTTTTTTCTCTCGCACCCTACAGCCCCGTGGTCCGTCAATTTTTGGCTTGTCCCTTTTTACCCCTCCACACTCCCGACATTCCCTCGAAAAGAAAAAAACTGACGGACACCCTCCCCATCGCCGTTCGCCGCCGCACCTCGCCCCGGGCGCCGCCGCCGCTGCACCACCCTAGGTCGCCGCGACCTCACCTCACCGCGCCGCCACGATCACTCCTCCGATCCGCGGTAGCCGCAGAAACCGCCGCCTCCTCCTCCCCTTTCGCAAGCCGCATCCGCTTCCGCTACCCCCTCTGCGTCGGGCCCCCTCCGCACACCACCACCTCCTTCACATCCCGATTATCTCTTCTCCGCTCTTTCCCAACCTCACATTTCTCTCTCTCCACGCTATCCTTATCTCTTTCTTTCCTTCTCAGGTGGGCAGGTGTAACACCCTAAAATTTTCAAATTTCAGGATGTTAATTGGAAGAATAATTAAACAACAATTTTCTCATAATTTATAAATTTGTCCAACATTTATTTTCTTTATAGGAAATTTAGTATAGGAAAATCAATTGATTGTTTTTTTAATTAAATAAATTGGATCCTTTTGTGTGGTGCATTCATATTCGTTGCATGGTTTTTGGTTGATGTGTGGTTTCAAAATAAAAAAAAAAGTTCAAAGTTTTACCCTCAAGTTCCCCTCTCTCGATCCCCTTTCCCCCTTCTTCTTTCAGCCCATTCCACCATCTCCCTGTCTTTTCTTTTTTTAGCCCAGCAACCCCTCCCTCTTTCTTCTCCACCGCGTGGCTCAGCTCGGCCCAAACCCCCTCCCGCGGCCCACCTCCTCTCTTCCCTCTCTCAGCCGCTGACACCCCGGCCCCACACGTTAGCTCCTTCTCGTACCTCCCGCCGCCCCCTACTCCACCATGGTTGCACCACCCCATCTCTCTACCGACGCCCCTGGCCTTTCCCCTCCCTCCACCGAGCGCGGTAGTCAATGCGCCTGCGGGCACTCGCGCCGCCTCACCCCTTCCTCTCCCGCAACCGCCGCCCCACCGGCTCCACCGAGCATTCATGGCCGCCGCCCGCTGGAGCTCCCCCACCGCCTTAGCCGTCCCCTCCTCTTCCCCCTCCACCCTATAAAAGGCGCCCCGAGCTCCCCTCTCCAGGAACCTTGCCCCGCTCTCTCCTCGCGCACAGCACAGCAGCCGCCGAGTTGAAGCGCCGCCGCCCGTCGGAGCCGCCGGTGTCGATCTCCGCCGGTGCTTCTTCCCCGACGCCTGCTTCTTCACTGAGGCTTCCGCAGCAAGGTGAGGAAGCTTTTCCCCTTTCTTTCTTTGCCCTTAGCCGCCTTAGTTCCCATCTTAGAAGCTCGCCGGCGATGGCTCCGCTTGGCTGTCCACCCCGCCGGCCGTAGTGCTCCCACCGCCACACAATCCTCCCTCCCAACCCTCTACCTATGTTCACAAGCTCCTTCTCTATCTATAGGGCTTTTCCGTGCTCGAAACCAAGGCCGGATGTTTGATTTCAAGCATCACCGGCGACCGCGCCGCCGCCGCGTCTGCCGCCGCCTGCGAGCTGTATCTGCCGCCAACCGTCCATCGCGAAATCAGCGGCCCGGATCCACCCTCCCTTCGAGTCAACCGTTCAAGTAACGGTCAACCCTAGCTGGCCGCCACCACTTTACAAAAAGGCCCCTGCAGTCTCTAATATCACAACCATATCCTTCCACCTTTAAAGATCCTTACAAATAAGTCCTTTTCTTCTATTTAAGCCCCTAAGGTTTCTAGTTTTTGTTCCCGCCAACCTTAGCCGCTTCTTTTGCATCAAAGCCCTCAGTTCCTTTTTTAGGTTTAGGTTTTAGCCCTCGGGTTCTTCAAGTTAAGCCCCTGGTAGATAGTTTCTCTTGCAGGTTAGTCCTTGCAACCTTGTCTAGTCCTTAGATCTCGCGTTTTAGCTCCGTTTAAGCCCGTTCTTGTTGCGCTAGGATCATATCAACTCAAAGTACGCATTAGGGGCAGTGTTGACCATGATCTCTGTTTTATAATTTTTAAAATTTTTAAATATGATTAAATACTTATATAGATGTTTTTCTAATTTAATTAACACGTGTTTTTATAAGAAAGATAATTTAATTAATGTTTATCCAATTTGCTTTCTAAATAAAAGCAACATAGGCTATATCCCGAGCTTTCTTAATTAAATGTTAATTTGACTAAATCAAACATAAATGTGTACCTAATATAATTTAATTAGTTCAACTCAAAATATGAACACATATGATTAGATGCTTCACATGCTTTTCCTAAACTTAAATGTTTAATTTGCATAAATCATACTTGAATATTTATAAATAAATTGGACTAAGTTTACATCGTCTTTTTCAAATAAATATAATTTGCTTAATTATAAATAGGTTATTTCTTTGAAATAACCTATGCACACTACTTTATTCAATTAAAATATACCAAGCACATAGCCTTGTGTGATATAATCCAAATCTCCCAATAGCCTTGAGTGTTTCTTGCGTTTGCGTTCTTAGAACCGAACCTTTCCCTTGTCCGCTCTTTTAAGCCTTCTTGTTTGGTGTATTGTTCTTAGTTTTTCTTGTATGTTTGCTTTGCATGTTTGTGCCGTTGTTGCTTCGAGTAGAAGATCAAGTTGCTGATCGGGAGTCTTGAAGATCAAGAGTTTCAAAGAGCAATAGCAGAAGAGCATAAGAGTAACTTAACATTGGAGAAAGGCATACAAACGGATTCATGTTCTACTATGTATATTCAACAGGATCAAAGGGTCGTGTTCATGAAGACATGAGTAAATCATTCTTCAAGTGGATCGAAAGGACTTGTTCACCAAGAATAGGAGCCACTAAATGATGAACAAACGAAGAACACATGAATAAATCACCCATATATGCTAACACAACTTTATATGAAATAGCCGAATAACTGAAGTAGATCAAAGTCATACAATAAAATAAAGATACAAGAGAACTCATACCTAGATCCCAAAGTAAACTTGGAACCTGAAGTAGAACTACTCTAGCCTACCTCCTAGCCTTGGAAACCAAAAGTGAGTTGGGTAAGAAATGAGTCCCCTCCCCTCTATTTATAGGCCTAGGACAACTTCGGGAGAATGGCGTGAACACCCCGGGAGTGGATCAGGAGCCGACCAGGAAGCACCACACGGAAGGCTAGGATGAGCCGACCCAAGGTCGGTTCGGCGGACCTATGGGGTCTGCTGACCCCTTGTGGGCCCACCTCGGCCTGTGCTTCTTCGTGGTGGCTGTCCTGTGGGTCCTTAGGTCGGTCCCCGGTGTCCACCTGGTTTTGAGGCAGTTTGCCTGCCCGTGGGCCCGTCAATCCTTGTGATGTCCATGTGTCGCCCTCTGATTCGTCGGGGTTGCTTCCCTTGGATTGATGATATGGCTTGCATGCATGGGATCCTAGGTGGCTGCCCTTCCATGGCTGAGGTGACGTGGCTTGGCCCATAGAAGGTGAGTTGTCACTTCTTTTATGCTTATTTTACCTACAATCACAAAAGCTCCAAGGAAAAGTGGAACTACATTATTCTTAACTAAATGCATGTAAGAAATGCCTTTTGCTCCTTTATTTATGAGTATATTGACGACTAATGTAGGCACTTACCAGCCGTCAACAACTCCCCCAAGCTAGCCTCTTTCTCGTCCCGAGCAAGACACTAAGGACTTAGGTTGGTTGATCAGCAGTTGCTACGATGTGTATTCCTAATTTATGACAAGCATAATGTTAGGTATCCTATCCAGAGTTGAATGAGTTGGCATTAATCTTACCTTTCGCTTGATCGATGTGGGGCATGTAGCTTCACCTTGCCTTGGGCGGTTGAAAGATAGAACAGTTATATAAAGATTGCCAATTACTTGTACCTTGATCAGTTATCAATCCAGAGGTTTTGCAAGTTTTCAAAAAGAAATCAAAGTTCCTCAAATGATACTCTCGGATCGCTCAATGTGTATGGTTCCTTACCAAGGCATTGGTTTGCCTTCTTTCACAACCTACTCCTAATAAGCTTATATGTGGAGCTATAGGTAGGGAAAACATGTGGCATACCTATTTCTCATGTATTGCCGAGTCAAAAACCAGATCCTTGGGAGCAACGAGTCATACAACCTGATCAAGATGTGCATGTGTGTGTATATGGTGAATGGAGAATGGACTCCTTTTAGCACGATTTTTCCTTCTCTCCTTTTTGATGATTTTGAGACTTGGGCTATGCTTATTTATTCTCTCTTTCTCTATTTTTATGCATGCCCTTGAGAATGTATCTTTTTTTTTCTTTTTTACATAGCCCATTGTCCTTCTTGAATATTTTTGGAGAGGAATAGAATCATGAAGAATGCGCAGAGTTTTATTTGTGGAATGGATGGGGAATGGATGTAATGATGGTTGCTAACTTCCAGGGTGGAAGTCTAGCATATGGTGGCTGTGTACGTGATCTTGATCATAGGAGCATGACAAGTTTCTCGCCAAGGGTCATGACAATTCGACAAGACTCAATGAAGAAATCAGGTAAGTAGCATATGTGAAAGCTAAAAAGAGCTAGAATCTACATATGGCCTTGGATAGGAATTTCTCATCATTGAGGAACTTATCATTTTTGCATTTTTCAAAAGAAATCTCCGGAAATCAAACATCACTTGGCACACGCTCATAGCAACTCTATTATACCATATCATACCTCACAACAACCTAGGCAAAGGTCATGCTTTTTGCTACCCACAAGTTTCAAGCTAAGGTTTGATCATGCAAGCCAACTAACTCAAAACTTAAATAGGATACTAAGCTATAAGCAAGGCATACAAGAGGAATAAACAGAGCAACTATTCATCATTTCAACCATAGGAACAAAAGCATTCTCACCGCACATATGAAAGCAAACTAATTTAGGAAAGCAAATAAATATTTTTGTTTTTTTTAATTTTGCATTTTTTATGTTTTTAAGCATATGAGCTTCTGAAAACAAACGAAGATACAAGTTACCTTAGAGTGGGGGTCCTCCCCCAAGCTAGCTTCAGGCTCACTACTGTGGAGGGGGATATCCCATCCACCGGTAGTAAGCCCTCTGCTCCTCCAACTGCTGCTATGTTGACGGTGAATTTCCGTCAACCTAGCCATGAGTTTACCTTCAATGTTGGTATTGATTTAATATCAAAACTAACGATCCTAACCCTCATGATATGTCAAGTTCACCTTTGCATGATTTTGGAGTCTATTGTTTATGCAGGAAATCAACGATAAAGAGGAGACTTTCGGGATAAGTTCATCAAGTACTTTGGAAGAAGATCATGAAGCCCAACAAGAGTCAAGACACATGATGAACATGATTCCAAATGGTTCGAGGATCGAAGCGTCAACGTACAAAACCCCAGGGACCCAGACAGAAGATGGGGAAACTTGGATGGCAAGCCTCATCAACTTAATCGCGAAGGAAACAATGTCAAGGACCCACATGCAGGAGGGTGCAAATAGCGAAAAATGCAAGAAGCTCGCCCGCGAAGAATGGGGCCGAACCGGGCCAAAAAGGCCCTGGGCCGACCGGCCTGGCCCGTTTTCGACACGGTTCAGGCTCCCCTTTGACCTAGCCCCTCTTCGATCTATTTAAAGCCACAGATCAATTCATTCATCATCCGCCACTGAGGAGCAGAGAAGAGAGGGACACCATTCCGGAGAGGAGAGGGTTGGATGGTTGACTAGGGTTTCCCTTGCTGACGTGGGAACCTTGCATGGAAGACCACGTCGGAGTTCCCGAAGCTAGGATCAAGATCAAGGTAGGATCCCGGTGGTGATCTTGTCCATGTACTATACTCTCATGTTGAATTTGCAAGATTGAATCCGATTTCTAGTGATCAAGTGCTTTCTCTACAACTTTGTCTTCGCTTGGGTTTGCTTCTTTCTAAATCTAGTCTATAGCTGGATTGCTTAGGGTGCTCTTGTAGTCATGGTGGCTAGAGGTGCATACCTGATGTACCGAGCGTTTTCAACTTGTTCATATCGAACTCGCCCTAGGCTAACTCGCACGAATAGGAGTGCGTTGTGACAGGACGGTGGCTCCAAAAGGCGGGCATCTTCGGAGTTGGAACGGAAGCCACGATTTAAAGAGGCTAGTAATGAGATTCATTTGCTTTATTCTTCTTTGTTTTGGAACTTCAACAAAAGATCCGATCCAATCTCTAGATTGGTTTTACCTCCCATCTCTTTCTCTTGCTACCTCCGGTGTTTAGTAGATTAGATGTGTTTTCATGGTTCTTCCATAGATTAGATGCAAAAACCCTTTTCAAGATCAAAGTGTTTCCCGCTTATTAGATTAGATCTTGCGTTACACATTGTTCCACGGATTCGATACCTTGGGTTCACACTTAAGGGAAGAAGGGTCCCTTGACTACGACGGAGGATTTGTCCGCTTGCAAGTCCAAACGAAGCTTGATACACATATAGACCATCAACAAGCCCCTTTTTCTGGCGTCGTTGCCGGGGAACAAGTAATCAAGATTCAATCTAGTATTGCGTTTGTAAATATTTTCTGTTTTTCTCTTGATTTTTCTTTTGCATCTCTTGATTTTGACCATCCTCGAAAATAAAATCAATCTAATCTAGGGTTTTGCTAAACCCTAGTTTTCTTTTAGTTTTCTTTATTTTGTTTATTGCTAACCCTAATTGGAGATGGACGGCTACATCTCCAACAAAAAAACATATATTTTGTGGATGGTCTAGAAAAAACTTTGCAGGAAAAGGTGACGTGCAACACGAGCCAAGAAGATCTTAAAGCGAGGCCGAAGATCATCGGAATCTCCAAGAGAAACTCCACCTCCAAGATCGAAGGAGATCAACCTCATTCGCCACTCATCCTAGGGAGGTCGTTCCCCAAGACTGTCGGAGCAATCAACGTTGGCAAGGGGGAGATCAAGTTCGACATCGATGGCGTGAGGAGTGCATTCAAGTTAACCATGGTTCGAGGTATGTAAAGTGGTCAATATTAAATACATTCTACCTCATCGTCACATAGGAAGAGAGGAGTGTTGATGGTGCAAAACCGTGCTAAAGTTCACCGCAAGCCAACGGGTGACTTGGTGCCTTTTTCACCAAGGAGGTCCTCCCTAGATTTGTCAATCCAAGGATCGGAAGCAAACTCCTAAGGCTATCCATCTAATCTAATGATCTAACCTATCATTAAGCGTTGATTGCATAAAAGTTAAACATACATGAAAGGTTGTATGGATCACATCCACCTAGCCATAAAGGTAAACATCAAAAGGTAAGCCTAGCCTATCGTCTTCTTGTTGCCGTTCTGGCCAAGGTGATAAACTAATCTAAACCTATACTATGATAAGGATTACACTCGATATGGAGTGGTCCGATACACGTTCGCTCGCCGCTTTCTCCTCCACCGTACTGTCACTACGCAAGGATATTCATCACCGAGCGATAAACCTCGGTCCGTGCACTACTTCAATGTATCCGCAAGATATAGATTAGATCTATTCCTACTAAGGTCATATGCTAGCTACACACATGAATGAGAGAAGGCATGCATCGAAGTAGATCAAAAGTAAAGACAAGATTAGATTGATATCACCGTCAAAAGTACATGTGCCTTGATGAATCCAAGGCATGGCTCCGGAACTCCACCATGGCTTCACCACGCAGGGCCAACCATGGTGGCTAGGGTCTAGCCTAAGCCATCTCCTAGGCAACTCGAGGACTTGCGGCGGCCGTCGGCTTCCTCCCGGTGCTTCTCCTCGTGTCGGCGGCTCTCTGATGAATGGATGGATGTGGCGGCCGGCGGAGGCAGAGGCAATTTATAGAGGAGCACGTAGGTCAAAGGGCGTCGCGAACCGCCACAGAAACGGGCTGGGCCGACCGGCCTGGGCCCGGTTCGGCCCCGGTTCGCTCCCCGACACTTCTCGGTCAATTGTTGACTTGCTCCCTTATGCATGTGGGCCCTTGACGTCGTCTTCTCCACGGTTTAGATAGAGCCCCTTGTCGTGCAAGCTTCAGCATCTTCTGTTCAGGTCCCTGGAGTTTTATGGCTTCATGCTTCGGTCCCTGGGCCATTTGGAGTCATGTTCATGATGTGTCTTGACTTGTACCGGACTTCATGATCTTCTCTTGAAGTGCTTGATGAACTTATGTCGAAAGTCTCCCTTTAAGCGCTAATTTCCTGCGTAAACAACAAACTCCAAAATCGACATGCAAGAGTGAACTTGATACCTCCGGGGGGTTAGTACCATTAGTTAGAATATCAAATTCGTGCAAATGTTGACGGTAAACTCATAGCTAGGTGTACCAAAATCGACCGTCAACATACCCCATGCTTAAACCTTGCTCGTCCTCGAGCAAGTCTAAGATCTTTGCTTAACTTGGAAATCAGCGTTGCCTTTCAATGTCTTCCCTGCACTTAGTTATACACAACAAGACATATTGCTCTCTCAAGTATTTAGCATTTAAGGTTTAAGTTTTGACCGGCTACTTCATTATGGAACATAGACTACCATTAAAGAACATGCCACAATAAAACAAATATAGTGCTCTCAAACTTAAGCAAACTTTAAACCTTTACCTTGCTGCATCGTGAAGAGTTTTCAAAAAGGTGCACATCTAACATAAGTGAGGTTCTCTTGCAAAAGCTCATGGAAACACTCATCTCATCAAGTCACTCAAGCCTACACTAGATTATTCTCAACCTATTCTACTCATATATGAAAGTGGAGAGCTTATGTGGAGCTTGGTAGGTAAAAATAATCCTAGCAAAACATTATACTTGAAATGTTGTCAAACTAAGAGAGAGATCTATTGGAATTACCGAGACTAGTCAAAAAGGCCATGGAAAATAAATGTTGGAAAGAGAGAGAGATGGAACACACACATTTAGAAAGGTGGACATGTGCAAGCGGCAAATGGGTGATCCCGAGACACGAATGAAGTTCTCATTATCGGATTGCACATGGTTGGAAAATATTGAGTATGGACTTGTCTTCAAAGCTCTCTAAGATTTAAATGAAGCTAAAAAGAACCGAGGAGCATTTTTATTTTTCTCTCTTTTGTTTTTTTTCTTTTCTTATTTTTTTTCTTTCTTCATCTTTCTTTTTTTTTCTTTCTTTCCTTCATTTTTTTCTTTCTTTCCTTCATTTTTTTCTTCTCTCTTTTTTTTATTTTTTTATTCATCATTTTTTATGCTCCTCCGAACTTTTAAGCAACATAGTACTTGCTATAGCAGTCCTCCCCCATGCTTAAATGATTGCTCGTCCTCGAGCATAGAAGTGAGGGAACCTATGGCTGCTAGAGAAGTACAAAATCCTTGTATTCCTTTATAAATCTTTTAAAATCTTCAAGGGCATCCTCCATGTCGAAACTCGCATGATCATTGATGAGTCCCTCCATATGTTATATGTCTTGAAATCTTGCCAGAAAATCTCCAGAAAATTTGTTGAAAGATCATCCATACTCAATTTGGGTTGTGGTCAAGGAGGTAATCACAAAAAGATGTTTTGGGTTTAGGGTGGATGCCCAGCGAAGTTTGTGAAATTTCCAATGTAGAAACTCACAATGCATGGACAAGAATGGCTAGCATGAAAAAGATACGCAAAGGAATGACCAGCTTCTTAGTCTCATACCACATAAATCAATCCTAATCCAACTCATCAAGATATAAGTTTGCAAACTAAAGGTTATATCATTAAAGTACTTGTATGTGTATAGGCTTTGGTAGGTAGAGCCTTGCAAGAGACTCACAAATGTAGATAGCATAAAGATTTTAAATAAAACAAGTACAAGGCATAGGTCATCGATAAACTTAAATCAAAGAGCAACATAAAGTGTGTGGGTCTTAAAAACTAGTCATTTAAGCTCCACAAATGAAAGAGCCGGTATTTAAACAATTTAAGTTCCTTTTAATAGAGAGCAAATAGTCATGTTATATAAAACATCATGCAAGTAAAACAAGGCGGCAACTTTCATCATTTTTCCATAAGCAAGGCATACAAATGATATCATCGTGGTAAGCTCAAAAGAGATGGTGATTCATTTATTGAAAAATAAAACTAACAAACCTAGGTTGTCCTCCTAGTATCCATGTTATTGATTGAGAGATAAATACAAAGTTTGTTTATGGTTGAAAGCATATATGTGCAAGCATTTAAAAGGAGACGAACAAAGATAAAGTTAAGGGCGAGTTACCGTCCTTTTTGATGCTCATAATGAAGTGCAGCGATGCCTCCCCCATGCTTAAGCATTGTGCTTAGCATGGAAAAATAATGATGAGCATCTTGTGTTGAAGGTGATCCTTGTACTCCACGTGGCCTTTTTCCCTTTCGTCCTTCAAATCCTCCCCCATGCTTAGCGTGTTGCTAAGTGTGGAAGAACTTGAATTGCTTGTAATTCCCTATTGCCATGTGTTTGAGAATCATCTTCACTTCTTGCCTTTGTGACTCATTTGTCCTTCAACTTCTTCTTATTATCATCAAGCCATGGTTCCAATCCTTCGTCATATCGTCATCACCGACTTCCATCCCGTCCTTGTTGCTGCCTCATCTTCCACAGTTTTTCTTTTACTTCCAGAACAGAACATGTACTGAAACACCCCTCCAAGTTGAAGTTCATGAAATTATCTTTCCAACGAGCCATCATACGCATGAAACGGGTTCCGAACAAGAGAGAGTTGTGCCTATTTTACTCCGGCGATGCAATCTGTCCAAGGCTGATTTCAGACGCGCAGCGCTCAATGTTTCTGCCATATCTCCTTGTACGAGTCTTCAAAATTGATGATTCTTGATGCGCTGGAAAGAAGGTTTTAAGGAGCTTCTGAATATTAACTTTTCTTCCATTGTACATCTCTGAACATGTGCTCAAATCTTGATGGAAACAGCGACTTCCTTCTCAAGCCTTGTAGATGACTAACGATCTTGATTGCAATTGGTCAAGAACTCACGGGAACACTTCGTCATGCCTGCAAAACAAAATCAAATGCACATTCTACCCCCGAGGTGATGGTCGGGAGTAGAAACAATTGCCAACAAACCAAATGCATCCCTAAGGTCTTAACTTGTGGCATAGCTTACCTAGTAAAAAGAAAAGAGAACCTAATGAGTGTACGTGCATGTAGGTGAAAATGCAAATGAAAGGAAGGGATATAAACAAAACAATGTTTACGCCAAATTCTAAGCTCCATGCTTACAAAGTGGTTGCTATACTTTCCATTCCTACAAAGATTTATTAACCAAGGTCAAAACACCATGTTCATCCCAAGATTAATAATTCTTTAAAGTGCAAGAGAAGTAGGACACATTGCAAAATTTATAAACCAACCAATGCAATGTGAAAGCAAGGTTTATAAAACTGAATGATGGTGGTCTCCAATCATGTCTAAACACCATGTTTACACAAGATTGCAAAAGTAGATATGCTCGATCAAAGCATTATCGTAAACATGAAAGCATCTATCATAAAGCTTCACAAAAGGACCTAGCTAACATTAGGTGGATGATGACAATGAGGTGGATGCAAAATGCAAATGCAAAGGGTTATTCAAAAGAGGGTTAGCAATGTTTGAAAAAGGCTTTCGATGTTGTTTCTCAATAATGACAAGCAAGTCACTTTATGATAGGTAGAGTCTTGGCAACAAAATCTTTTATCAAAAAGACCTAATCAATCATGCCAACAAGGTTTTAAGGTAAGGCTTATGGGTATCCTATATTTTTGGCTTAAGACAAGAATTTTGAAAAGATAAGTCGGGTGAAGAAATTCTATCTAAGGTGGTTTTGGAAGAGAAGAAAAGCAAGGGTTAGATTTTCAGATGAAAAACAAACCTATGGTTTTAGGATTACTAAAGGTATGAGGGGTTTTCCCCAAGGGTTTAGGATGAGGCTAGTCAAAATATTAATTAGAAAAGGGATAGAGATAGACTTGGTCGGATTGACACAAGTCGATTCCTCCCTTTGTTGGCCTAGGTTCTAGGTGTGGTTTGATAGTAAGGTTTACGCAAAGATGTATTTTTTTTAAGGGGATGGGTTATAAAAGATGACATGCAACATGCAACACAAATGCAAAGGTGGAGAACAAAGTGGAATGAAGTGCAACATGATTATAAATGAACAAAGAGGTATGTCATGATATGGTGGTGATCTAAACGAAAAGCAAAAGTTAGCCTAAGTTAACTAGCCACAAGTTTAGAATCAAAAGGGATCATGCTTCATATTTATCTCTAAAAAGACACAAATAAAAAGACTCTAAACACTAATAAGCACACAAAAATAAGGGGTCTACAAGTTTTCCAAAATCAAGTAGCATAGAGCTCACTCAATATCTATTAAAGCATACAAAATGTGGTTGTGACATTTACTAGAGCAATGGTACAATGTTACTTGAAGTTTTCAAATAAAGAACACAATGTAGACTTGTCATAGTTCAAATAGATATATAAAAAGATCGGGTTGCCTCCCGCAAAGCGCTTCATTTAAAGTCATAGAGCTCAACTTTCTCACGTACCTTTTTATCATCGTGAAGCCATGGTTACTTGTGCGAGAATCCAAAGTAGCCATGCAGCTTGATGTTGCCCTTTGGAAATCTGTCGTGGTTCGCTTCCAACATCATCTTGTGTTGAGTGGTGCCTCTTGTGTCTTCATTTATCCATGCTCCGGAGGTTTTGTTTCTGTCCTTAGCTCCTGAATTTCATTATATACGTGTTGTGGAACCGTTGCCCCATCTTCTCTCTATTGACACCTTGTCCATCTCCTCTATCTCGTCGTCATCGCCTTGTTGCTGCTTCTTCTTCATGGATTTACCCCTGCATCCAGAACAGAACATATACCAAAATATAGTTCTATTGAAAAATTTATAAAATTACCTTTCCAACGGGTACTCATTCGTCTTAATCGGAGTCCGAATGAGGGAGTTATGGCTGTTTCACTTCAGCATTGCTTGCTGTCCAGAATTTCAGCATGTGCAACCTTCGGTGATTCGGCCATATCCGCTTGTAGGAACCTCCGATTGCCTTGCTGCTTGATTCGTTGGAACGTAGACTTCATAGGGCTTCTGAAAATCCAAATATATCTAATGCTTTCTGCTGAGGCTCATCGTGATGACATCGTTATCCTTTCGTCCATCGATCTGGAGATGTACGTGTGGTCTTTATCTTAAAGTCTTTTAGGGCACCATGTCACGCATCCCTTGGCTTCAAAAGTCATTACCATCGCTGCATGAGCATGATGGTAATGGAATCCTTCTCCATCGTGCTTGACATGGTCGTTTGCGAAATCTATAGCTCAAACATACAAACCTCCAAAAGAAATTAGTCTTAAAAACTTAATTGACACACGTAGGCATACCTTGTTCATCTTTGTTTGCTTTGGGTGGGGGCTCGATAGCGGATGTTGGGCCACTAACCAAGGTTAGCACCTACCACTAAAGAGCAAATCTTTGCGTAGCCATCAACTTGGTTGAGCGAGGTCGGACTTGTCGAAGTCCGAACGTTGAAAACCTCTTGATCGCTTTGTGTCTAGGGTTTTACCTGCGTTCAAGGACACAAACAAGAAACACAGGGTATATGCAATAATAAAATTAGGGTTAGTTAAAAGAAAGATAGATCGCCCTAGGGTTCGAGTTGCCGATCCCCGGCAACGGCGCCAGAAAAAGCTGCTTGTTGACGGTGCAAAACCGTGCTCAAGTTCACCGCAAGCCTACGGGTGACTTAGTGCCTTTTTCACCAAGGAGGGTCCTCCCTAGATTTGTCAATCCAAGGATCGGAAGCAAACTCCTAAGGCTGTCCATCTAATCTAATGATCTAACCTATCATTAAGCGTTGATTGCATAAAAGTTAAACATACATGAAAGGTTGTATGGATCACATCCACCTAGCCATAAAGGTAAACATCAAAAGGTAAGCCTAGCCTATCGTCTTCTTGTTGCCGTTCTGGCCAAGGTGATAAACTAATCTAAACCTATACTATGATAAGGATTACACTCGATATGGAGTGGTCCGATACACGTTCGCTCGCCGCTTTCTCCTCCACCGTACTGTCACTACGCAAGGATATTCATCACCGAGCGATAAACCTCGGTCCGTGCACTACTTCAATGTATCCGCAAGATATAGATTAGATCTATTCCTACTAAGGTCATATGCTAGCTACACACATGAATGAGAGAAGGCATGCATCGAAGTAGATCAAAAGTAAAGACAAGATTAGATTGATATCACCGTCAAAAGTACATGTGCCTTGATGAATCCAAGGCATGGCTCCGGAACTCCACCATGGCTTCACCACGCAGGGCCAACCATGGTGGCTAGGGTCTAGCCTAAGCCATCTCCTAGGCAACTCGAGGACTTGCGGCGGCCGTCGGCTTCCTCCCGGTGCTTCTCCTCGTGTTGGCGTCTCTCTGATAAATGGATGGATGTGGCGGCCGGCGGAGGCAGAGGCAATTTATAGAGGAGCACGTAGGTCAAAGGGCTTCGCGAACCGCTACAGAAACGGGCTGGGCCGACTGGCCTGGGCCCGTTTCGGCCCGGTTCGGCCCCGGTTCGCTCCCCGACACTTCTCGGTCAATTGTTGACTTGCTCCCTTATGCATGTGGGCCCTTGACGTCGTCTTCTCCACGGTTTAGATAGAGCTCCTTGTCGCGCAAGCTTCAGCACCTTCTGTTCAGGTCCCTGGAGTTTTACGGCTTCATGCTTCAGTCCCTGGGCCATTTGGAGTCATGTTCATGATGTGTCTTGACTTGTGTCGGGCTTCATGATCTTCTCTTGAAGTGCTTGATGAAGCGCAGAAGACACAAAAGTTGTTGCATCTGTCAAGACCAAGAATCAACGCCCGCATGTGAAGACCAAAAAGATGACTAGGCCGAAGAACACACCGAAGCCAAGGATGGTGTAGAAGTGGGGCCCCCAAGATTGCAACGCCCACAAAGAGCGTTGATCCAAAGTGAAGAAGAGAAGAAGTCTAGCTATGGACTATAAATGAAGCACTTGCTGGAGGCAACCCGTTCGCCGAGTCAAGAATAAGCTACCGGGAGGACAACCCGTTGAAGAGTCAAGCTACCGAGAGGGCAACCCGAAGAATTTTTCAAGTTTTTCAAGTAAGTTGGTCTTAAAATTTACTACGCATTACATATTATAAATTCCTATGTGGTTGTATAATTTTTGGAGACATTATAATTGCTCGGTCGTTTTATTTGAATTTTATATTGATCATAAACCGATGACTTGAGCCATCCCAAGTTTTGTTTGCTTATTTTTGAGAAACTAGTACCAAAAATTCAGAACCTACCGCAACCTTTCATCCTCTCCATGGTGTTAAGGTTGGCTTGCTTTACATGATAAAAACACACGAGTGGAGCATTGCTATGTTTCTTAATGTTTTTAATCTTTGACACATGGTTGGACTTGTGTGAGCCTAGGAAACTTGATTTTTGGTTTCATTCAACTTGATATCCATCAGTTTCTCTAAATTTAGAATTTTTTCTAAGCCCCATTGACTTTATTTTTATTCAAAATCTCTCTCTCATGTTTGGACAAAATTAGAACCTAAACCTATACCCCCACGGTCAAGCCGAAGGAACTTGCTATCAATTAATGAAAGCAATCGATCTCGGTGCAACCAAAATGAATTTTATAATTGTTTTTGATGCCTAAAAGCTCCTCTAATGATATATTTGGACTCATCGCTAGCGCTGAGTTTATTTTAAAAGTTTCAAAATTAGAGGAGTGATTAGCATCTAAACATGATTAAGGGAGGTTTTTGAGCTTGATTAACATATAGTGCCCCACCATGCATCACGTATCCATCATTTGGCATCTTGGGAGCATGCAAAGGACAAGCATGGGGGGAAGCAAGGGCTTTGTTTTGTAGGAAATTGGTGGAAGCACAAGAGGCAAGGGAACAAAATGTGACATGAACTAAAACAATGGAGGTGGAACCCTTAACCGCGCAAGCAAAGGAGTGGTTGTGAACATTTGGGTGGATGAATCTCATGGATCACGCGGACACAAGGCAAGAAGGGTGCAAGAAGTACCTAGGAGAAAGATCAAAGCAAATGGAGTAGGAGGGCCCCTAGGCCGATCAGCCTAGGTCGGCCGGCCTAGCCTCCACTTATGGCCCCCGGTGCTCCCCTTCACATGGTAAGTATTTTATGCATTTATTAATTTGTGTTCTTGAGTTCATAGCCCATAAGTTCCAGAAACACCCTAGATATATTTGAGTTCCATAGGGATGAGGATCTTGTCATGTTATCGCCGATTCTTTTGTTTCAATCTTTTGTTTATGTTGATAATGCTTTGATCTCACTACTCCCGTAGATCCCATCAACATATTATTTGTAGGTTTAGCTAAAGTGGCCTCATGTTCACACCTCAGTACATTAGTTTAGCTTCACCATGATAGGCGGTTGCATGTTCAAGTATCCACAAAACCTATGGGCTAATATCCATCCTATCTTGTGCACCTCACGCTCCACCCTCTAAAAAAATAATAATCATCATAATAATAAACTCCACCTTCCATATGCTTCCCTTGTGTGTTTCTCCCACTAGCAAGCAACCCCCAGTGTACTCGTTGTGAGTTGTGCAGCAACAATGTGGAAGATAGGCACGTTCCACATCGTCAAAGGTGCCATTATCAAGCTCTTCGAGGAGGCATTCGATTTCCGAGTCTCCCCGAAGCATGGAGGAAGACGTGGCACCACCGAGGAGCAACACGCTGCCCCTTGGTGGCATGAGGAGTACACAAAGTTCATCCATGTGGTACACCGAACCGCGAGGACACACGGAAGAGCCACTTGTTCCACCACGACGCTCAACTCGTTCATCCGCTCCACCACCATACACTCCGAGGTGTTCCAATGGATTCATCATGAAGACGGAGGAGGAGGAGAGGCTTGTTCGTCTTGAGAAGAGGCTTGTGCCAAATGTTGACTTCGATGACAACACCCTCCAAGTGTTGGGATTCTACTCGGATAATTATCAAATCTTGAGTAACCTTGGATGGGTGAAATCTTTAATGGAGTTGGTGTATGCACTCACAAGGAGCTTGCCTTGGAAATTCTTATATATTAGCACCGGTAATTGATGAAGGAGTGTCGTGCCTCTCATTTCTCCTTATATATGAAGAGAAACTAGTTCCTTATAGAGCTACTCGGTCCCAAGAAGGAAGCCCCGGAGCAAGTTGAAGTCCAAGAAAATATGTTAGAAGGATTTTTGGGGAAGGATTTCGCGAGAAGATTACAAGGAACCCAAAATTTCTCCTTGTTGGCATTTCTTTGGGGGTCGAGTACATGAAGCAAGCAAAATATATTAGTGGAGATGAGAGGAGAGTGTGCAAGTTGATGTTCCTCTTTCCAACATGGGGCTGAGATTATTTGTTGAAGAAAGACAAAAATTGGTTAGAGGAAGGACTTCTTGTGCCAGCAAAGAAGAATAAAAAGGGAAGAATTGTTGAAGAAGGGTCATCCTCCGCAGGCCAAGATGAAGGAGGGGCTGCACATCAATCTAATGAACAAACACATGGAGGGATCCTAATGCCACCACCTTATGGAGGAATACCAACGCCTCCACCATATTATGAAGTGTGCCGATGCAAGCATGGGGGAGTGGGGCAGCCATGCTGCAACCTCCTCCACCATACATGGCGCCCAACGAAGCTTTCATGGTGCCTCATCCAAGCCAATGCAAGTCAAAAGGAAGAAGAGACCGACGCAATCATACTACGAGCGAGTATACAATGCACAAGATCATCAATATCAACCACTGAAAGATAAAGAATGGAGAAGGAGGAAGAAGAAAAATAATAATGATGTCTTCAATTTCGGTTCGATTCCTCTTTTCTTTATTTCTAGCTTTTATGCAAATTTGTGTGTGGGTAGCATTTTCTTTTTTTATTTATTTTCAGCACGTGTGTTAGTAGTAGTGTTTGCTTTAAATCAACATGAATAAAGTTTTCCACCATGATTATCACCTTTAGTGAAGATAGTAAGTTGATGCCATGTTGATATATGATGAAAGTTGCCACTTTGCTTATCTTTGTACTTATTTTATGCATGATTAAGCTAATGCTCTCTATAAATACAAATCTTAAATTAAATTAAATGCTAGCTTAATCCTTCACAGAGGTTATGATAAAAATAAGACCCATAGTTTTCCTTTCATGCTCTCAATTTTGTGATGAGGACATCGCCACACTGGATACGCGCACGCCACGTCCTTCCCCACGCTACAAGTCGTCTCCAACTCAGCAGCCACGTTCGGTTCGGATTCAGCCAACACCTCTGCACTGTTTCGGTGATATCTCCCTCATCCGGCATCGAAACGAGGTGTATAAGGATGCGTTGGAACGGGGACGACGACGCTGTCGTTTTGGTTCTGGTCCCAGCTCCAGAAGATTCGTGGGTCATTCTGTGTGACCACAACAAGCTGCTGCGTCACGTTTCTGGGCCAATTTGGCCGTGTATCGTGTCGGGCCTTAAGCCCAGGTTGAGGACGCCCCCCTGGTCGCCCCCTCAATCCTAGGTCGCCCCTTAGGGGTTAAAACTCAGTAGCTGCTGTTGTTTAGACTTGGGTTTTGTTTAGTTGAAGTTTTCGATGTCGAAACTTTTGTGATTCATTGTAACTGTGACGCCAAGTCCTTTTGCTGTGATCCAAGGCCCCTGTTCTTGCATCTCCTTGACTGTGTCGACTAGTCCTTTCGAATCGAGTGCTCGAACTCCATTGATATTCGCTTCATTTACATCTGCCATATTCAATTGTGTGTTTACCATTTTCTTGCTTGTGTTTACCATTTACCATCTGCAAACATCTACCAACTTCGTCGGTCAGGCCGTTCTCAAAAAATTCAAAAAAAATCAGGAAGATAAAGAACAAAATCGTCTAAGTGTTTTGAGGGGTTTTCCAAGATCATTCCTGATTTTCCCTAGGCCACAATACACCTTTGTTTCAGGTGAAATTTTGTGTGCTTCCATCCTTTTTGATTTTGGATCAGTGGTAAAAAATTAGAAAAAGTTGAGTTAATTTGTTGGTACTTCTTTAGAAACGCTATTTTGTGATTTCTACTAGTGCCTTTTTGGCAAGGTTTTCAGCATTAATTACAGAACTGACATTCTGCTGATTTTCAGAGTTTTCTATCCATCGTTCCTTATTTCTTTTACCTTGTTGTGCTACGACTAGGACATGTCTTAGCCAGCAATTGTGACTTGTACTTTGGACACTTATTGAACTTTGCTAATCTGCATTCATTATTTGCTAATCCTTGCTACCATATTGTGCCTACCCATAGTTCCACAGATACTTCTGTCAGCACAGGTTCATCTTGCAACTCGTTACACCTAAACTCAACAACTAATTGTGCCGCCCTATTGGCTTTGGTAAGAACACTTGTAAGATAGTGGTAAGCCGCATGAGATACTGCCTTCCACTTCCATACACACGCACTAGTTGTTAGTTGATAGGGATAACCCTTTTGGCTTTTGTTGTCTTCTAACCATGTCAGATAACGGGAAAGGAAAGGAGTCTCCCACAGACTTCAATGAGTGTGTGTCCAAGGACGAGCTTACGAGGCTTGTTACTGAGCAGCGTACCTACATGCAAGAACTGTTTGATGCATTGACTCGACAGCTCAACGGTTTGGAGACTCGGATTGAACATGTTGAGCAACGACCTCCACCAGTTCAACCTGAGGATGATGATGAGTTCGAGGATGTTGATCCTGAAGAGGAGCGTCTCCGACGTAATCATTTTCAGATGGGAGGAGGTAATCGCAATCGTGGAGGTAATCAAAATCGTGGTAATAATGATCCTTTTGCTAAAGTTAAGTTTACCATGATTCCTTTTGCTGGTAGTGCTGATCCAGAGGCTTATTTAGATTGGGAACTTGCTGTTAATCAAAAATTTAATTCCCATCAAGTGCCTGAAGAGCATAGAGTTAGGCTTGCTACTAGTGAGTTTACTAGTTTTGCTCTATTCTGGTTGAATGATCTTTGCAATGTTAATAATGCTGCTGATATACCTCAAACTTGGAATGTGTTAAAGCGCCGTATGAAATCTCGCTTTGTTCCTTCTTATTATCAACGTGATTTGCGTATGAAACTGCAAACTTTAAAACAAGGTGATAAAAGTGTAGAAGCTTATTATCAAGAGTTGCTTATTTCTTTATCACGTTGTGGCATACATGAGGAAGATCAGGCTATTGCTGTTAGATTTTTTGGTGGTTTGAACCGTGACATACAGGATATTCTTGATTACAAAGATTGGACAAGGTTCAGCCAATTGTACCATCTTGCTATTAAGGCTGAACGTGAGGTACAGGGACGTCGCCAGCAATTTTCTTTCAGGTCCACCACTGGGAGAACTTTTCAGCAGCGTCCGGATGTTGAAAAATCCAAGGCTGCCGCTGCTCCTAAGGCACCATCAACTACGCCGTCTACTACACCAACTTCTGAGGTGAGCAATTTGTCTCCTGTGCAGGTCCAGTCGCATAAGAAACCTTTTACTCCAGGTGCATCCTCGAGTAGTTCCGCTAGCATCCAGTGCCACCGCTGTAAGGGCAATGGGACATGTGTCGAAGGAATGCCCAAGTTGTCGTGCTTTCATCGCTGCCCCTGATGGTAATGGTTATATCAGTGCTAGTGATGAAGAAGATTCTTTGGCTCTTCCTACTAATCTTGTTGCAAATTCTTCGGTTGAGCAAGAGGTGGATACCATTGATTCTCATGCTGCAGCCGCGGGCTTCCCTAGCCTTCTTGTGCAGCGTGTGTTGGCCACTCAATTGGCTGATGAGGACACAAAGGTACAACGTAACAATTTGTTCCATATGTTTCTCATTGTCCAGGAGCGTCGTGTTCTCACCATAATTGATACCGGGAGCTGCAACAACTTGGTGAGTTCAGATCTGGTCCGAAAGCTTGGTTTGACCACTCGTGAACTACGTCACTCATATCACATACAATGGTTCAACAATAGTGGTAAGGCAAAGGTAACACACTCAACGCGTATACATTTTTCAGTGGGTTCTTATACCGACTATGCTGATTTTGATGTTGTGCCAATGGAAGCATGTTCCCTTTTATTAGGACGACCATGGGAATATGATAAAGATGCTGCACACCATGGTAGAACTAATACTTACACTTTCATGCATAAGAATAAAAACATTACTTTGCTTCCTTTATCACCTGCTGATGTTAGGAAACATTTTAAAGAGCTTGCTGAAAATAAAATGAAACAACCTGCTATGAGTGATTCTACTGTTGATAAACATGAGGGTATTAAATTGAAAGGAGGTGCTTTTATTGCTACTACATCTGCTACTGCTGAACTTTGTGAAAACCATGATGCACCTTGTTATACTATGTTGTCCCAGGATGTTCATATTCTCGATGCTACATTGTCTTGTATGCATTCTGCTGTCACTAACATTTTGCAGGAGTTTGATGATGGGATGGAGTCAAGAACGACTCCAATTCAAGAAAGGGAGGATGATGAGGACATCGCCACGCTGGATAAGCGCACGCCACGTCCTTCCCCACGCTACAAGTCGTCTCCAACTCAGCTGCCACGTTCGGTTCGGATTCAGCCAACACCCCTGCACTGTTTCGGTGATATCTCCCTCATCCGGCATCGAAACGAGGCGTATAAGGATGCGTTGGAACGGGGACGACGACGCCGTTGTTTTGGTTCTGGTCCCAGCCCAGAAGATTTGTGGATCATTCTGTGTGACCATGACAAGCTGCTGCGTCACGTTTTTGGGCCAATTTGGCCGTGTATCGTGTCGGGCCTTAAGCCCAGGTTGAGGACGCCCCCTGGTCGCCCCCTCAACCCTAGGTCGCCCCTTAGGGGTTAAAACTCAGTAGCCGCCGTTGTTTAGACTTGGGTTTTGTTTAGTTGAAGTTTTCGAAGTCGAAACTTTTGTGATTCATTGTAACTGTGACGCCAAGTTCTTTTACTGTGATCCAAGGCCCATGTTCTTGCATCTCCTCGACTGTGTCGACTAGTCCTTTCGAATCGAGTGCTCGAACTCTATTGATATTTGCTTCATTTACATCTGCAATATTCAATTGCGGGTTTACCATTTTCTTGCTTGTGTTCTCGATTCGCTTGCAGGGAAAAGCCTTCGTGGCGAGGTCAATCAAGTTGTGCTTGGTTGATAACCAACGGAGCAATGGTGTAACGGTTGCGGGGTCCGAATCGTGCCGATTCGAAGCCAAGATCGCCAACGTCGAGTCTCCACCAATCGACATATTCATCTACCTCTCGGAAGATCGGGCCATCGCCTATCAAGTAGTGCATGACTGGTTTCGACCAACCGTCCAACTTTAACGACAATCCAGAGTCACTTGTGAGGAGAGTGCGACCTCGTGTCCTCATTCCTCAGAAGTTTCTCTCGAATCAGGAGACGAACACCGTCGATCCCGTAGACAGGACCTCGTCAGCACCGATGGCCGATAGGACGATCCGCGAGTTTTCTGCTCCCTCCAACACCAATGTACCTACCGGACCGAACACCACGGTGGGAGAGGGAAACTTTGAACTCAAGCCGGCGTTGATCAACATGGTGCAAGCAAACCCGTTCTCCGGCAAGCCTAATGAAGATGCCAATGCACATCTCCAGCATTTTCGGGAGGTGTGTAGGACTTTCGCTATCCGTGGAGTGACGGATGATGCAATCCGTCTTCGCCTATTCCCGTTCTCATTGCTCCGAAAGGCGAAGCAATGGTTTTATGCGAAGCGAGATGCCATCAACACATGGGATAAGTGCTCTAAGGCATTTCTCGCAAAGTACTTCCCGGTGGGCAAAACCAATGCCCTTCGCGCAAGAATTTCGGGTTTCCAGCAGCAGAATGATGAGAGTATCCCGGAAGCATGGGAACGCTTCCAGGAGTACATCACCGTGTGCCCACATCATGGCATGCATGGGTGGTTCTTGATTCAAACCTTCTACCACGGGCTCAAGCGTACAGCCCGTGAGCACCTAGATGCAGCCGCTGGAGGAACCTTTTTCTCTTTACAAGTACCCGTCAGCAAGGAATTGACCGAGAAGATGGTGGCAAATCAAGGTTGGGATGGAGATCGTCTCCAACCCCGTACCCGCGGTGTACACCAAGTCGATGGAATCGACATGCTCACCGCCAAGATGGACCTCCTCATGAAGAAATTGGAGGCACCTAACAACATAGAGACCGCCAAGATTATGGACGCTCGCATGACGTGTGAGGTTTGCGGTAATGTGAGTCATTCGGGTAATGATTGCCCCGAGACAAGGGAAGAAGCCAGCTTCATCAACAATGGCAATAACAACGGGTTCCGCAACAACAACTACAACAATCAAGGGTGGAACTCGAGACCCAACTTCCCGTTCAACAATCAAAATAGAGGTAATTATTCTAGCAATTTCAATAATAAGCCTTCCATTAAAGATCTTGTCTTTGGCCAAGCTAGAATTAATGAAAACTTAAACAAGAAGCTAGCCGCCAATGATAAAGTTCTTGAAAATCTGAATTCCACCATCGAATTCTTCACCATTGCTATGAAGAATCAGCTAAGCTTTACCTTCTTCTGAGCCGGGTGGAATCCCGGGGCAACCCGAGCCTACCCGAGAGAATGTTAGCGTTATATCCACCAGATAGGGTAAGCCATCTAGGAGGATGTATGTACCTAACCATGTAGGGAGGCTTATACATCAAATCCAAGACCCATGGGAGGAATCACCAGTCTTGCACAAGAAAGACAATGGATATCCAGCCATCACATGCACGATCTACTAACAAAAGATCAAGAATGCTCTTTGTGACCTTGGTGCAAGTGTCAACCTCATGTCCAAGGCCATGTTTGAGGAGTTAGGATATCCTGCTCTCTCTCTCCGACAACAATGATAGTCCAACTTGCCGACTCATCGATTAAATATCCAGAGGGCATAGTGGAAAATCTCTTGGTGAATGTCAAAGGCTCATATGTCTTTGCGGATTTCACGGTCCTCGACACACAAGAAGAAATGCCGCTTATTCTTGGCGACCATTCCTAAGAGATGTCAATGCAAGGATTGATGTCGGAGCCGGAAGGATTCAGTTCCGCATAGGGCGAAGAAACATGACATTCACATTCCAAGCAAAGGAAGAGCAATGTTACCTAGTGCAAGATGAAGAATCTAGGGAATGGAGGAAGCCACAGCCCCAATACAAGGAAGTGAAGGTGGCCCCAACCAAGCCCAAGGTGAAAGCATTCAAAGGGCGCCACCAACCTAAGAAGTCAAAGGAAATCAACAAGGCTAAGGGGGAAAAGAAGACGGAAACCAAAAACACCCTCGCCAAAGCCTCACCAACTTCAGCGCCATCGAAGAAAACAAAGAAGGTGTGGCGTGTGAAGGGAGCATCGTCCGAGTCTTCCTCTCCGGGACCGGACGAATCCAAGATCAATTAAGCAAACAGAGGAGTCCCGCTCACGGACTCTAAACTACGAGCCCTCACCGAGAGGTAAACCGGTATTTATCTCATATTTCCTTTCCAACATTTTTATTCCATGCATCAAGCATATTTAAATTTCAAATTTGATTTCACCATTGCATTAATAAGTAAACAAGACATAGAAAAGCAGTTTTGGAGATTTTTTGGTGATACGGCCGAACCTAGAGGTATGGCCGTACCTCCCCTCGACAAAATTTTTGTGGAGGATGTTTACTGGAGGGGACACGAGTGCTTGGAGCAAATATAGTAGGGCCGGCCGAACCAAGTGATACCGCCGTGCCTATGATTTTCCACAAATCCATCAAGTCAACCACTACAAGCTTCCAAGTGCTCAACTCATCACCAAAATGAAGACACGCCAACCAGGTAGCCAAAAAATTAGCTTGGGGGAGACCCCGTTTTCAATCAAGGAAGGTATGTCTATCCAAACCAATTTTCAACATCTTGTTTATCACTTTTGAATAAAAGAAAAACAATAAAAATATTTGCTTCAACCATGTGCTTGAAATCTTGTCTATATCCTCACTTTGGAAATGATGAATGGTTGCTATGTTAAAACTTTGCAAGAACCTAGTGTGCAACCTTGTGCTCTATGAGTATTTGAATTTGTTGCTATATTTTGAGACAAGAGCCTGAAATAAAACTTTGTGGGAAGCAAATGCTTATGACCAAACCTAGGGTGTTGACTAGTATGATATTGTGAGACAATGTTGATCGTGCTCTATCTCATAGTATGGTGAAAATCTCAGATGATTTCTTTTGAAAATAAAACAAGACAAGTTCCTCAATGGTCATATTACCTACCAAAGCCATATGTCGATATCAATGTGCAAACCTTCTACATATGCTTGCTTGTGACCCATTGAGTTTTGCCAAATTGTTGTGACCCTTGGTAGAATCTTTTCATGCTTCCATGATCGAGATCACGTACACCCACATATACAAGCTAACTCCTATACCGGGAGTTACGCAAAACATGCCATCCATCCACCAAAAATAAATACTCCAAAGTTCTTAAGAGATTTCTCTTCTTGTATTCTTGCAAAAGGAGAGAGGGGTCATTGGAAAAAAAGTGCTCCAATCAAAGAGCATAGAAAAAAAGATGAAGCATGACCCGCCTCCAAAATAAAAGCAAGAGGAGAATCTCAAAGCAAGGAGTACTTAGAAAAACAACCAAAAATATTCCACACACTTACACATCTCGATCAAGTTGCATGACTAGTTTCTTCTTGGATCCGGTCTTTGGCTCAACAACATCATGTGGCACAAGTGAGTCTCATGCTTATCCTACCCAAAGCTCCACATACAAGCCATAGAGTAGGAAGTTGAGGCTCGCTCAAAGCCTTTGGTGAGGTAACAAATAACACTTGAGCGATCGAGGGAACCATCTGAGGAACCTTGTCTTTCTTTGCAAAATTTTCAAAAACTCCGAGATAGGATACAGAAAAGAAGAAGAGTGAGAGATGCAAAGTCAAAAACCATTCTACTCTTCAACCTCCGAAGGCAAGATGGAAAGCTACAAGCCCCACGGGTAAGATAAGGCTAAGTTTCTCTTGTACCAATCTTTTCAAATAGCAAGAAGAGCATGAGTTTGTGCATAGGTACTTGCCGAGGCCAAGTCTAGGCTTTGCTCGAGGACGAGCAAACGTTTAGCTTGGGGGAGTTTGTTGACGGTCCTTACAACAAAAATTCGACCATCAAAACCTCGGGTTCGAGAGGAGTATATGGCAAGTTTCATGCACATTTTTAGTACTAATAAAGTTCCACGAGTTGTGTTGTGATTTTCATAGGCAGGTACACATTTTGGGAGAAATTGGGACCAACATACCACACGTGCTAGGCACGGCCGAACCACCAGGCACGGCCGGCCCTCCAGGTGCGGCCGGCCTGGCAGGTGCGGCCGGCCCTGCCTGGTGCGGCTGGCCCTGCCCCGTGGCGTGTCCCTGGTCCTAAGCACCGCCTCTCCCTCAAGCACAACTTGGACGAACGAGATTCACTGAAGAAACGTCGGTTTGATCAAATGGTGGAGGCTAGGATCACTTGGATCAATGGGTCCACTTGTCCGGCCGCTCAACCGCCACAACCGTCATCCAGAGGCGATCCTAGGCGTCCCCGAGCAAGGTCGGTGCATCACACGGCACGGGGGTGGGCCGGCCGCACCTAGAGGGCCGGCCGCACCTATCAACCGACACACCGGGCGAAACCGACCCAAGGAGCTGACCTACAACTGCCTCAGGAGCAGGGATCAGGAGCGTCCAAGGCGAGAGGCGGTGGATCACAGGGCCGGCCGCACCTAGTGAGCCGACCGCACCTGGGATATTCCTCCCCTGCGCTCCACCGACCTTCCTTGCCTATAAAAGCCACCTCCCACTCGCTGGATCAGACAAACAACGCATGAGCATCTCCATTTCCCTCTTTTGTTCACTTAGAGTAGGATTAGTGTAGCTTGGGAGTTAGAGTCGAGTCGAGCTAGTCTCGGGGTTCCGGAGGAGTCTTCTTCAGAGTTCCGGTACTACTCTTGTATCCTTTTTTTGTTTAGACTCAAGTACAATTCAAGTTATCTTTCTATCTTACCTTTCGAGTCAATTACATTCAGCTTTTACTTTGCTCTAAAAGCTTTATTCTTGGTTTAGACTAAAGTTAGTTTAGTCTTTGTTAGCATAGCTCTCTTGAACCCTATAGTGTTGTGGTCGTTCTTCGCTTGATCTCCGGTATTTCACGGGAGAGAGAGACCTTCCTTCGTGATATCCGGGGAAAGGTTCTTTGGTTCGTTGTGAGTGCGGTGCTCAAAGCTTACCTTAGTCTTAGATTGGTGTCCCGTTCAACGGAATATTTGTGGTAGCCTAAGGAGGTGACAGCTCCGGACGGGCTTTGTAGTCCACCACGTTAGTTTGGGCCGGTAGGATTCAGCGCGTCGTCGTTCTCCCTTCTCATCCCAGTCTGAGAGCGCGGCTTTGCATGCCCCTGTAGCACTAGAAGAGCTTGTCGAGTTTAGCTTGCCTTGGTTATCCTTTGCCTTAGTTCTTTACCTAGAGTTGACAAGAATAGATAGATTATGTTAGGATCCTTTCTCGTCTCGTTGTCCTCCCAACTCGCTAGATCTTCTCTAGTCCTTTATCAAGATCTCCTTGTGTCTGTCAAGTTATCCCCGAATATCTTTATTCGTTACCCCCGCTTTAGCTCTTTACCAAGTCTTGTTAATCTCCACCATTTATTCGATCATCTTTGCCGTAGTGCCTCCCTTGGGAAAATATAAATACGATAACCCGAATACCACCAGGTGAAGTGCTACAACGGTAATCCGTGCGCTTGCGGACCTTTCTGTGATCGTGTGTTTTACCAAAGACATTCCCTAGCCCCGTTACTAGGGGTGTAAACCCGGTAGCGACGCTTGTGAGTGCCTCGAGCATTCCTGGCGCCGTCACCGTAAGTGCAACATTAGTAGTGAGGCTAAGGAGCGTCAACAGCAAACGGAGCCAACCCGGCCGACCCCACCTTAAGGCGGTTTGTGCCCATCTTCCACGTGTCGTCTCCCCATTTTGGATCCTAAGGGCATTCCCGTGGTGCTTGGAGTGTTCTCGCGTGGTGACCCGGGCCTACAAAAAGAAGGGGAGGGGGTAAGAATTGGGACACACCACTCCATCCAAGGATGAGAGCTTCCCTTCAAAGGAGAGGCCTCTCCTTGGTAGATTAGAGAGTAGGAGAGTGAGAGAGGGATTTGTATCTCTGTGGATGCTTCGTTCTTCATTTAGAATAAAGTGAGTATTTCTGCATTTCCTATTTAGACTAAAGTAGTATTCATGCATAGGTGAATAGTTCTTGTGTTCTTCACTTGTTCATGATTTAGAGGCTTGTGTTCTTCATGAGGTTAGCCTTTGATCTTCTGGTGTAGTTCATAAGTTGCTAATTCCGTTTGTATGCCTGCTAGTCCAATTAGAGTAAAGTGGATGCTCCTGCATTCTAGTTTAGACCAAAGTCCTTCCATGATCCATGTATAGATAGCGGTTACCTGAGTGAGTTCTGGTCTCTCCCTTGTGGGTTCGACGCTCCGTCTTCGTACGGAGTGCTATAGTGTTGTTACGGGCTGGCAGACATAGCCGTGCTATAGTAGTAACCGGTGGTGTAGACGTGGTGCTCTAGGTTAAGAAATACCAACAACCGGTCAGACCGGTCAGACCCACCGGTCAGACCGGTCCTGGTGTTGCTGCCTCCGGTCTTCGGTCTTGGCTTCGTGGATCAAACAAGGAACCCAGCGGTTTTCTGGTGAACCACTGGAAACCCCGTGAACTTGGTGTAGTCTCCGCCAATCACCACTCATGACTCGGCTCCCACGTTTTGAGGCTCAACCAAGAAACCGTCCATGACTTCATCTTGCCGTTCTTGCCGCCATGCGGCCCGCACTTGACCCTCCTGGCCACCGGGTCCCTCGAGCCAAGCCTACTTGTCTTCTCCACACCTGGAGGCCTACCCGGCAACGACCTTTCGCGCTTGCTCTTCACCTACACCAACACCAGTCAAGCCGCAACCTGCACCTGCAATACTTAGCCAAGAATCAGTTCACACAACGTTGTCAATCACTCATCACACCCGAAAACGACAATCCACCGGTCCTCGAACCACACATGCTCTCAATCTCCCCCTTGATGAGTGCATTGACAACACACACATTTGGTAACCAAAGAGAAAAGGAAAAGAAAAGAAACGACTAAAAAGAAACTCAAGCAAGCGATCGAAAGCCAAACAAAGGCAAAGAGCAAAGATCACTTGAAAGAGGAAAGACTCGGTCCCCTTAGGCATGGGCAATAGCTCGACACAACCGAGTCAAAAACAAGCTCAAGCAAAGAGCAAAGACCACCAATGCAAAGCTCGAAAACAACAAAGAGCTCCCCCTGCACACGTGCAAGCTCCCCCTGAACCAATGCAACTCCCCCTGGACGAATGCATACAAACCACTTCACAAAACAGAGCAGCTGTCTCAGCCTTGCTCTGACCGGTCAGACCGGTCTACCTCACCGGTCAGACCGGTGCACTAGATCGCCCAGCACCTGACACTCACACCGGTCAGACCGGTGAGCAGCACCGCTCAGGCCGATGACCACCTGGGAACTGCACGAGCTCAAAAAAAACTCGAAACCACTTGGAAACCTTCTAAATGCATGAATCAAGCCAAAACATGCTCAAACTTCTCCCCCTTGTTGACAATGCATGAATCAAGCCAAAATTTGCAAAAACTCAACCTAGAGCTTCTCAAATAGACAAAATTCAACATAGCATGCTACACACATCCAAATGAGCAAGTTAGATACTCTATAGCTTTGTATGGACAAAAACTACAAGATCACCAAGTTTCACAACCATTGGGCAAAGCTAGGATAGAATTGATCATTTTTGCGAAAAATTCCCTCTCATGAGCAAAGTCCTAAACATGAGCAAAACATGTCAAAATGACAAAACCACACAAACTTCATGCTAGGACCACCATTCTAAGCATAACACCATCATAAACACCCACAAGCATCTCATGTCATGTCAAAGCCACTGAGCCATGTGCTTATTTCTAAATATGAGACTTCTCATTGGTAAGCCACATGCAACGGTTTAGCACCCAAAAGCAACTAAATTAAGCACATATGACATGGGAGCACATTTTCCAAGCAATTTACATTTCATTTTCAGATTCATTTTTGGTACATGAAATGTCTTTGCGACAAAAAGGAACTTATGCCCCTCCACAAGATAAAGCATGGGGGCTAAACATTCATGATAGCAAATGAGCCTTTGGCCCCATATACTCAAAATAAGCTATCCAAGCACAAATTAAGCATAGAAATGCCACTAAAACATGTCATGATCATATAAAGGCTTTTACTCACAAGAGAGCATACACGTGACATTTTTCAAAAGCATAGCTATCAACCATGGATATAAAACAAGATCATCAAGAGCTAAGCCACACTAAGCCATATCATACCAAACTAGCTCACAAGATCATATATAGCACATCATGGTGAACTATGTATATAAGAGATGCTTTTCCTACAAAATGCATATGATACAAAATGTATGCAACCTAAGATACAAAGATGACTATACATCATTTACACATGCAATGCAAAATGCAAGAAAGCATAAATGGAAAGCTATACATACGCTACAAAGGAGCTCCCACACCCAACTCAAGAGACCAAACACACACCAAGTTCTCCCTGCAAGCGAGTGAATGTTGCTTGATCTAGGGGCTTGGTGAAAATATCCACTAGTTGGTTTTGTGTGGGTACATGCACTACTAGAAAACCCCCCTTTTAGCTACGTTATAGTAGCAACGCACGCTGAAAGCGTTTCTATGTCATTGCATAAAGATGCTTTTTGACACGATTTTGATAACATATCAAAGTGTCACGATATTAGACACGCTAACATTGTTAGTATTCTTATAGAGATACTTTTTTAACACGCTACTGAAATCATCTCAAAAATACACAAAATTAGACACGATTTAAAGCGTCATTATTGTCAAGACATGCTACAATACGTGTCAAAAATGTCTATAGCCACGTAAAGATACTTTTTGACATGATTATAAAAAATGTTTCAAAATGATGCATGGTTAGACATGCTTTGAATCGTGAATAGCATGTAGGAACGTCATAAAGCGTATCAAATACGTGTCATAATGGTTCATCATAGGAGAACTCAAAAGTAAAACATACTTATGTAAGTCAGATTTGTTGTGTAGGTGAGATGGTAAGGAAGCTATGTGTGAGGAGAGAGATCTTGAGTTTGAATCCTACACACCGCACATATTACACGTACATAATCATGGATAGGTGTCCTCCAATATGAAATAATTTTTTTATTTATTAATAAATTAGTAGACGTTTTATAAACGTATCTAGGAGTTTGTCTCTGTATTTTTCAACACACAATGAAGCGTTACTATACTACGTAACTACACCACTAAGCATGATCGAAATGTGTCTCTAAAATTGCATCAACGCAAGTACACACGCTTAACGAATTCGTCTCTACGAAGCCTGACATGGTCCCTAGGAAGACGCTTCTAACACGCTTTTTGAAAATGTATCTACAAAGCCATAGAGACGAAATAAAGTGTGTCTAACTATAAATATAGCATAGCTAAAGGGAGGATTTTCTAGTAGTGATGGATCAAAGCGATTTTCCCTTTCTCAACATTGTCCCTCAGAAAATGGTATCTCACTTCTATATGCCTGGTTTTGGAATGAAGCACTGGGTTCTTAGCAACACTTATCGCACTCGTGCTATCACAAAGAAGTGGACCCTGGGTATACTCCTCACCAAAGTCACTCATGGTGTATGTGATCCAAAGGAGCTGAGAGCAACAACTAGCTGCGGCAACGTATTCGGCTTCAATTGTAGATTGAGCAACACTCGATTGTTTGCGGGAAGACCAAGAAACCAAAGAAGAACCCAGAAACTGGCAAGTCCCAGAAGTGGACTTCCTATCCAACCGACACCCGGCAAAATCCGCGTCTGAAAAACCGTGAAGCTCCAAAGAAGAAGATGCGGAGTACCAAAGGACGAAGTCAGGAGTGTGTCGCAAATACCTGAAAATTCGCTTGACTGCTTGCCGATGCGAAGTCCTCGGAGACGCTTTAAAACGAGCGCACAGACATACCGAGAATTGGATGTCCGGTCTCATCGCCGTCAGGTACAGGAGGGAGCCGATCATGCTCCGGTACTCCTTCTGGTCCACGTGTTCACCGTCCTCATCCGCATCAAGAGTTGTAGTCGTACTCATCGGCGTCGTCATGGCCTTGGAGTCCTCCATCTTGAACTTCCTCACAATGTCCTTGGTGTACTTGGCTTGGTGTACAAATATTCCTTCCTTTGATTGCATGACCTGGAGCCCGAGGAAGAACTGCAACTCGCCCATCATGCTCATCTCAAATTCCCTGCTCATGTCTTCTGCAAACCTTGCAACCAAAGAGTTAGACGAGCTACCAAAGACAATATCATCCACGTACACCTGCACAATTAGGATCTCTTTGCCCTGCCTGAGGAGAAACAAGGTCTGATCTACCTTCCCCATCTCAAAACCTCTCTCAAACAGGAACCCTCTCAACCTACCATACCAAGCTCTAGGTGCCTGCTTCAACCCATACAGCGCCTTCCTCAACTTGTACACCCTGTGGGGGTACTTCTCACTCTCAAACCCCGGTGGTTGCCTCACGAACACTTCTTCCTCCAAAACACCATTTAGGAAAGCACTCTTCACATCCATTTGGTACAATTTGAACCCTTTAGCCACGGAAAAGGCTAGAAGGATCCTAATCGCCTCCAAATGAGCTACGGGAGCAAAAGTCTCCTCGTAGTCTATCCCCTCTTTCTGTGTGTACCACTGAGCAACAAACCTTGACTTGTTTCTCACCACTTCTCCTTTCTCTCCCTCTTTATTTTTCCACACCCATTTTGTCCCAATCGGCTTACACCCCGGTGGAGGCTCCACTAACTCCCAGACTTGGTTTCTCTCAAAATTCTCCAACTCCTCATGCATCGAATTGACCCAATTGTGATCATATAGCGCATGTCGAATGTCTTTGGGCTCCAATGTCTTTGGGCTCAACAAGCTGACTATGTGGCTGTGTCTCGTCGAAGGTAACCTCGCAAGTCTCCACGATTTGGTTAGTTTAAAGATTGAGCACTCGAAAGGCTCTAGAATGAGACGTGTAACCAAAGAAAATGCCATCGACAGACCTAGCCTCGAACTTGTCCAACTTCTTACCTTTCTTCAGGATAAAGCATTTGCACCCAAACACATGAAAGTGACTCACCTTGGGGGTTCTACCGTGCATCAACTCGTAGCAAGTTTTCTTCTTACGCACCCTAAGGTAAATCCTGTTCGACACATAGCACGCGGTATTGACCGCCTCAACCCAGAACCTTCTCGGAGTCCTATGCTCATCGAGCATCATCCGAGCCATCTCGCACAAGGTTCTGTTTTTCCTTTCCACCACGCCGTTCTGGGGAGGCATATACGGACTCGAAAACTGGTGTTCAAGACCCAAGTCATGGCAAAAGGTTTCAAAGCGAGAGTTTTTAAATTCCGAGCCATTGTCACTGCGGATCGCTCATATGGCATCTCCGTGCCTCTCATTTCTCAACCTCAAGACAAGATCTCGAACAAAACCAAACGTCACCCCTTTCTCCTCAAGAAAGAAAACCCACGCATACCGAGAGTAGTCGTCCACCACAACCAGGATGTACCACTTCCCACCCACAGATCTCACACGAGCTGGGCCAACAAGGTCCATATGGAGCAGCTCGCATGGATGCTCCGTCATCACATTGGTGAGGGGTGGATGGGAAGAAGCTACCATCTTAGCATGCCGACACAGCGCACAAACCAACTCTTTCTCAAACCTCAGTCGTGGCAATCCTCGGACCAAATTGAGTTTACTCAAGTGAGACAGAAGGTCAAAGCTTAAGTGACCCAACTTCCTATGCCACTTCCACAACTCACTCGAAGAACCAGCCAAAAAGCAACGAGCCACACCAGAAGACTGAGAGAGATCCGGTCGGAAAACTTGACCCTCGGGAACGACCATGCAATCTAGGTACCTCGAGAATCCAAAATCCGAGAACCACCAGGCCGAAACAACACCTCAAAACCCTCATCCAAAAGCTGGGAAACGGAAAGCAAATTGAATCTGGGCGATTGAACAAGAGCAACACCCCTGAGAGTGACCTTGTCACTTACCTTAATCTCACCTTCTGAAAGCACACGTCCTCGCCCATTGTCCCCAAAGGTGATGTATGTTTTGGACACCACCGGGACGAGACTTGAGAACCACCCCTCGTCTCCGGTCATAAGCCTCGAGCAACCGGAGTCAATCAACCAAACGTTCCTCAAGTCTCCCACCTAAAATTCAAAAATGAGCACATGAGCGAACAAATGACTCAGCACTGGGGTTAGTATCAAAAGAGTAAAACCAGTGCCGAGCCATTTGCTCCCAAGTGGGGTTAGCACAAACCATATCATCACGCCTATCAAAGCTACCACCACGAAAACTACCACGGGAACCACCACTAGGGAACCACCCCTGTCTCGCTGGAGGAGATCGAAAACCACGAAAGGAAGACCGTGGACCGTTCCTCCTCTCCAACTCAAAGCTACGACTCCTCCCACCCTCGTATTGAGCACGAGGTGGAGAACGTCTAGCAAACTGACCACCACCAGATTCACCATGCCAACCACCAGAACCACGACCAAAGAAACCAAACCAAGCATCCTCACGAGCACGGAAACCAAACTGCTGTCTGCCCAGACCAGCACCGGTTTGACCGGTCACCCTGACCGGTCTGACCGGTGGTGCTCGGCCAGCAGCAGCACCTGCCACCTTTCGATCTCCCCAAGCCGGAACCATCCTCACAATCACCTTGGCCCTGTGCATCTGCATACAAGGATCAGGTACACCATTTGAAGGGTGGTACCTGTCCTTGTTAGCCCACTCCTTAGCCATTCTCTCCTCACGCTTCCTCTTGAAGCAAAACTCACCCTTGTGACCATCTCTCCCACAATAGTCACAATGAAACCGTATGAGCTTGGGTTTAGACTTGGGTTGGGGCTGTTCACTTGGTTTCTCCTCACTCGGCTTCTCAACCGGTTTCTCCTCACTAAGCTTCTCACCCTCTTTCCCAAAGAACACATTCCCCAAGTTGCTCTTGAACTTTATGGGTTCTTGGAAATCATTTGTGGGGTGAGGGAATATGGGTGGATCTGGGGTTTAATCAAGTTTGTTTCTCAATGGGTTCGGCTTAGGAGCATAGGCATTTTTGTGGAAGGTTTTTGGTGGAGCTTGGATATCACCAATTTTCTCTCCTCCCTCACCACTACACTCTCCAATCATATCTGACCCAAGCGCTTGCCCATCATAGCGCTTGTATGCCTCTATCATCATCCTAAGCTGTGGTTCATGACCCGACAACCAACCCATCATTTTCCTCAACTCATCGTTCTCATCCTGCAAGCGATCAACATAATGTGCAAGTTCCAGATTCTTCAAAGCATGCAATTCACAAGTAGAGCAAGAAGTGGGAACATGTTCTTTCAACTTAGCCTCAAGAGAAACAGTGTAAGCATGCATCTCATCAATCTTTCCATGCAAAACAGGGCAAGAAGTACAAGCACCTAGAAAAGCAGGTCTAGACTTAAGCTCAACCACTTCAGCCCTAAGCACATCTAGTTCCTCACACTTGGAGGCATGCTTTTCCTTGAACACAGTAAGATCAGATAGGAACACAGAGCAATCAGCACAATCAACCTCATCAGAAACAACAGGTGAAGCCTTAAGCGAATCAATCTCAAGCTTAGCATCTAGATTCTGTGTTTCTAGCTCAGACACTCTAGTCCTAGCATCCTCAAGCGAGGCCCTAAGCTCCTTCCTCATCTTCTTAGCCTCTCTAAGCATGTCATCACGATTATCAAGCAACTTGCCAAGCTGTTCATTCTCTTCATGCAAGAAGGGAAGCTCGTCACGTACCTCATCCTCGGAGTCAGAGTCCGAGTCGCTCTGGTGACTCTTCTTGCTGCCGGAGCTTCGTGCCATGGTACAGAAACCATCTCTAGCGAAGCAGCTCAGCCCGCTCGAGTTCTTGGATGACTTCTTGTTCTTGTGCCGATCACCTTCATCTTCACTGCTACTCGAACTCAAGGAAGAGTAGGCGGAGCTGGAGTCGACGTCGCTTGCTCCGACCATCTCTCGGGCCTTGCCGCGACCGTCCTTCTTCCTCGATCGTCGCTCATCCTTGTGCTTGTTCTTGTGCTTGTGCTTGTGATCGCGCCTTGATCGGTACTTGCCCTCCGTCTTCGATCGGTGCTTGTAGCTGTCCTTGTTCTCCATCTTCTCGGGGCAGTCGGTGACGAAGTGTCCTGGCTTGCCGCACTGAAAGCATGTCCTCGTGTTCCTCCTTGTGTTCACCTGATTCTTGTGCATCCTCTCGAACCTCCTGGTCAGTAGCGCCAGCTCGTCCTCTCCAAGCACGTCGAACTTCTCATCTGGCAAAGACATCAAAGAGGACAAAGAGTACATCCCGGTGGATGGGTTAGCATTAGACTTTGCACCTGAGCCACCGATGAGAGCGAGACTATGAGAGTCAGTCGGGCTCTCAAGCTTGGTTGTCATACCACGGTCCACCTCAGCCGACTTGAGCTTCGAGAATAGCTCGTTCACCGTCAAAGTGTCATACTTCTCCGACTCTACAATGGCCTCGAACTTGCCATCCCAAATTGTACGATCTAGAGAGTGCAAGAGCTTAACAGCTCTGTCATGATCATCGTACGGGAGCACGTCCACATTGGCCCTCATGTTGTTCACAACTACCGTGAACCGCTGGAACAAGGCATCAATTGACTCATCGGGGAGATGAGTGAAGTTCTCGTACTCTCTCCGGTAAGTCGCATACATCCGAGCCTGAACCTGAGCATTTCCAGCATGAGCATCCTTCAACTAACTCCAAATCCTACAAGCTAGGTCCTCTGTCTGAACCCGATCGAATTCGTACTGACACAGAGCACGAAACAAGTAGTCGACCACCTTGTTGTTGGCGTCGTGCATGTCCCTCGATCTCGGAGCAAGGAAGTTAATTAGATGAACATAAGTTGTGTTCACCGTAAGGACCCAAAGGATCTGACCCTTACTGCGGAGGAAAGCTGCCATCCGCCTCTGCCACATCTGGTAGTTTTTGCCATCCAAGTGTGGAGGACCCGAACCCCGTTCCTGGTACGCCATCCTTGGATCTTAGACTGGTTAGAATCCGAAGATCCGTAACCGGCTCAGATACCACTTGAAGGACCGGATTGGCGACCAGAGAAGGGGGGAGTGAATGGGAGCCGATAAAAATTCTTCTCGAAGGAGATGGATACTCCAACAAGACGAACACAGCTAACCAAAACACGTCTCCGGCTCAACTACCCAAGTTGACCAAGACCACGTAGCCATTAGAGTGCTACTGGTCCTAGGAACCAACAACCACCGAAACCTACTCGAGAACGCAGCGGAACAAGCAACTCGAGCAACACTGACCACACCGGTCAGACCGGTCACCTGCACCGGTCAGACCGGTCCCGGCCGGATCTTCCGGACTAAGCCGCTGGAACACCAGACACCCTCCAGAGACACTCTGGGTCACCCTAGACCTTAAGCTGGGTCACCCGAGCAAGAGTTGGAAATTTCCACAGAAAAGCCCCTGCACCGATCAGGCCGGTGCAGTTCACCGGTCAGACCGGTCTGAACCTGGAAATCCCAAATCCGCGAACCTGACCACCCGAGCTCCAAACTGAACCAAACTCGAAACAGCAGCAACACAAGACACCAGGGAACTCACCAACACGTTCACCTGAGCAAAACCCAACTGGGGTCGGCACCGGTCAGACCGGTCAGGACCTGGGCTCTCGAGATGAACAGCAACCCGCGGGTCAACACCCCCAAATCCAAATCTCGATCTCCCGATTCGCTCCACGGATTCGCACAAGACTTTGGGGATAGTAGGAACACCTCATGGGCACTCCATAGCCAAGATTTGGTCCACCAAAACTTGCTAAATCAAGAGGAATCGAAGAAATCCCGCCAAGAACGCCTCTAACCATAGAGCCAAGAAAATCCCAAAATTGAGCCCTTTTACTCACGGATTTGGGAGGGGAATCAAAGGGAAAAGAACCACGAAGGGTTCATGCATACATCCCCCACCAAATCTCAATGAGAAAAGTCTCAAAACCACCACTAGAAAATCGCCAAGAAAAAGGCTCCAAAAATCACTAAAAAAGGAAAATGGGAGAGACACAATCAAGCCTTGAGGAACCAGGCCGAATGATCTATACATACCATGAAGGTTCATACAAGGTCTAGCTTGCCTCTCAATCATCCTTCCCTCTCACAAGATCTCACCATGAAGCTCTCGAGCTAGTCCTCTAAATCCTAAGGAAAATAGGAAGGGAAAATAGCAAAAGCAAATGAGCTAGGGTTCCAAGAGATGCCTGCCATCCTTTCACCACTTGGGTTATATGGAGGCTAGCCGAAAGACGAAACTACTCCTATTACATTAAACTAAGATACACAACCCCGAAGGGCCTTTTGGGAAACTTCGTCGTAGCACCATCGGACGGATGCCTGGCGACTGCAAACTTGCTTAGCCTCGACGCAAGCCTTGCGATCCCGACGCGTGTCCTCCGCTTTGAAGTCTCCGGACTGCATCGTCGCATACCGGTCAGACCGGTATCCTCCACCGGTCAGACTGGTACCCACCGGTCAGACCGGTCCTGGTGCTGCTGCCTCTGGTCTTCGGTCTTGGCTTTGTGGATCAACCAAGGAACCCAGCGATTTTTTGGTGAACCACTGGAAACCTCGCGAACTCGGTGTAATCTCCGCCAATCACCACTCATGACTCGGCTCCCACGTAGTCCCGGCTCGACCATGGTTTTGAGGCTCAACCAAGAAACCATCCATGACTTCATCTTGCCGTTCTTGCCACCATGCGGCCTGCACTTGACCCTGCTGGCCACCGGGTTCCTCGAGCCAAGCCTACTTGTCTTCTCCACACCTGGAGGCCTACCCGGCTACGACCTTTCGCGCTTGGTCTTCACCTGCACCAACACCAGTCAAGCCGCAACCTGCACCTACAATACTTAGCCAAGAATCAGTCCATACAATGTTGTCAATCACTCAACACACCCGAAAGCGACCATCCACCGGTCCTCGAACCACACAGGCTCTCAACAATAGGAGCAGACTTATGAGAATCTATTTGAGCCCTAGCATCAACAAGCAAAGTCTCTAGCTCAACCACCTTCTCCTTAGCCTCTCCAAGCAAAGACCTATAGTCCCTCTTCTCCTTGTTGGTTTTTTTAAGCACATCATCACGGTTGTCAAGCAATTCATTCAACCTAGCATTCTCCGCTACCAAGAAGGATGGATCATTGTTTACCTCATCCTCGGAGTCGGAGTTCGAGTCATCCATGTTGCTCCTGTTGCTTGCGGAGCTTTGTGCCATGCCGCAAAAGCCTTGAGCGGTGAAGCACAAGTCTTGAGCTCGATGAAGAGTAGCAGGAGCTTGAGTCGATGTCGCTCGCACCGGCAACCATCGCACGCTCCTTCTTCTTGTGACCACCACTCCTCCTTGGCCTCCACTCGGACTTGTTCTTGCCCTTGTGGTCATCCCTCGAGCGGTGCTTGTGGTCGGTCCTCGGACGGTGCTTGTGCTCGGGCTTGACCTCCATGGCTTCCGGGCACTCAGCGATAAAGTGTCTGTACTTCCCGCACCGGTAGCACAAGGCAGAGCTCCTCCGAGCGTTCTTCCGGTTCGTGTACATGCGCTCGAACCGCCTGCTCAGGAACACGAGATCCTCCTCGCCCAGCACGTCAAACTCCTCATCTGGCATGGACACAAGACAAGACAAGACAAAGAGAAGTATCTCGAAGACACATTAGCGTTAGTCCTTGGTCCAGAAACGAGAGCCAGACTATGAGGGTTAGTCGGGTTCTCGATCCTTGCTCGCACCCCACGGTCCACCTCAGACGACTTGAGCTTGGAGAACAGCTCATCCACCCTGAGTTTCTCATACTTCTCCGACTCAAGAATGGCCTCGACCTTCTCACTCCACACGGTACGATCCAGAGAGTGCAGGAGCTTCACAGCCCTGTCATGATCATTGTACGGGAGCACGGCCACATTAGCCCTCATGTTGTTCACAATCACAGTGAACCGCTGGAACATGCTGTCAATGGACTCACCAGGGAGATGATTGAAGTTCTCTTACTCTCTCCTGTAGGTTGCGAACAATCGAGCCTGAACCTGAGCATTTCCATCATGAGCATTCTTCAACTGCTCCCAAATCCTACAAGCCAAGTACTCTGTATGAACCCGATCGAATTCGGATTGACACAGAGCACGAAACAAGTAGTCGACCGCCTTGTTGTTGGCGTCGAACATATCCCTCAATCCTAGAGCTAGGAAGTTAATCGAATGAACATAAGTTGTGTTCACCGTAACGTCCCAAAGGATCTGACCCTTGCCGTGGAGGAAAGTAGCCATCCGCCTCTGCCACATCTGGTAGTTCTTACCATCAAAGTGTGGAGGACCCGAACCCCATTCCTGGTACGCCATCTTTGTATCTTAGACTGGTTAGAATCACGAAGATCTGTAACCGGCTCTGATACCAATTGAAGGACCGATTAGGCGACCAGAGAGGGGGGGAGTGAATGGAAGCCGATAAAAATTCTTCCCGAAGGATGAACTCGGCCTATGCCCCAAATTCACAACCAAGGATTCCCACACGAGCTTGCCAAGGTCGTGTAGTCACTACGGACCTACCAACCCTAGGAACAAGTCTCAAACAAACTCCAAGCGAAAGCGCAACACAAGAGGCAAAGGACTTAAGCAATCTGCAGTGGCCTGGGCGGACCGTCCGCACGGAGGGGGCGGACTGTTCGCGGGGGCCAGGCGGACCGTCCGCAGGCACAGGGAGGACCATCCGTGAATGGATCCCGAACCTCCAGTAGCGCACCGTGAAAAACGGACCGTCCGTCCTCTACCTGCGGACCGTCCGCGCCGGGTGGATCGTCCGCACTCTCCTCGTGGACTACCCGCCAAACCTCGAGCAACCAAAAACACTTATGTCAACGGATCGAACCACGAATGCGCACGAACAAGCGACGAACTGGACGAACACTAGTCCACGTGGACTATCCGCGCCTACCAGGCAGACTGTCCGCCAGGTGCGAACAGACGCGGGAACAGCAGGCCGAGCTCAAGAACGCGAACGTACCTCAACCTATCCGTCCACGTATCTCCCAAATGGCTTATGCTCTTGAGACAAGATTTGGGAGAGATGTAAAGCATCCCTAGGGGATGCTATTCCCCGAAACTTGAGACCTCAAACGAACTAAATCACCGGGAATCGAATCGCAACCGAGCTCTACCAAAAAGCTAGGGTTCCAACAGAAATCCTCAAATCCAAGGCCAAATTCGGAGTTTGAGGGGTCAAGATTAAGCACAAAGATGCACAAGGCATCTATCCATGATTCCCACAAGAAAATCCAAACCCAAACACCCCAGAATTAGAGGAACAAGCCATGCACGAAAATCCAACGAAAATAGCTCGAGAAAGACACAAAAATCACACGAGGTACAAGGAGGAAATCGACGCAACCATGAAAGCTTCCATACACTCGGAGATCAGATTATCTACGAAATGGTGAAGAAAATCTAAACCTATGGAGCAGGGAAATGAGAAGCAGTCCGGAAGGATAGTTTGCCCAGAAACCCTAGAGCTATATATATGAGTCCCTATGGGTTGGGCAAATGACCAAGCTACCCCTAGCACTTAAACTTAAGATACAATCCCCTCAGGGGCAATATGGTCAAGTATCACTCCTCTTCATCAGACGGCCACGCCTTTGCCGCAGTCCGCGTCCTCCCGATGCAAGCCCTGTGATCCCGCCGCGTGTCCTGTGGCATCGAAGCTTCTCGGCACGCCCGGATCCCGTCTTCGCCCGTCGAGCCTCCGGTCTTGGTTTTGTGGCTCAACCAAGTAACTCGACGGTTTTGTGGTGAACCGCCGCAAACCCCACGTGCAGACTCTGGTCGTGAGCCGCTACCCTGCACCGGCTCCGGTCGACGACTTCGTCTTGCTTTTCTTGCCACCATGCGGCCCGCACTTGACCCCGTTCGGCCACCGGGTCCATCGAGTTGAGCCTACTTGTCTCTCCACTCCTCGGAGGCCTCGCAAGGCTAAGACCTTTCGCGCCCGCTCTTCACCTGCACCAACACGAGTCAAGCTGCAACCTGCACCTGCAATACTCGGCCAAGAGTCAGTCCACACCACGTTGTCAATCACTCATCATACCAGGGAGCGACCATCCACCGATCCTCGGACGCTCCGGTGCTCAGTTCTTCAAGCAAAAGTGGAAACAAAGAGAGGGACTCTACTAATTTGAGAACCATATAGCCTTTATTCAAAAGCAAATATTTTTGGGTTTTTTATTATCATTACCATGTCATTTACTCGAGCAGGGTTAGATCAACACTACACTTCATAGATAAAGAAGGTATACTTACCTGAGACCTATACGGGGTCAAATGTACCTCCTTCATATGTTGTGCAAACTAAATCTAACACCTTAACTTGCGTTCCCAATGGACATAGCTCAATAACTTTCCCTTTTGAATTTGACAATTTTTTGTAGGGGTTAGTCCACATACATGCAACCAAGATCTTATGAGAGCATAACTCAATCAAAACTCGACACCATGTCTTGTTTTGACTGAAGATGACAGTTTTAACCTAAGCACCATGCATAATCTAAAACAGTCTATGAATGTATGATGCATCATGTGCATTCAAACCAGAGCATATGAACATAGATAAAGGAAGCATGCAAGCATAATTAAGCCATTTTCAAAGGGAGCATAAGCTTGAGCACACAACGATAAACCTCGGGCAACCTCCCGGAAGGGCATTGTTTAAAGTCAAAAGCAGGACATACCTAGCTAGTCGGGCAAGATGCAAGAGCTAACATCATCTCCAACCCGTGATAAGATTTAGCATGAGAGGAACTTTACTCGGGATGCTCACATATCTCCCCCACACTTGGAGTTTGCACTGCTAAGCAACAAAACTCTAGTGTGTGGAGATCAAGCTTCCCTTGTAAATGTTCCCTCACCGAAATCTTACCAAAGTTTTGCAGTTGATGTAGCTCACATGTTCTCAGGCATCACCTGTCCACCGTCTTTTCAATCTCCACCTGAAAGGTTAGCGACTAAAAGTACCCGAAGGACAACTTATGCCAAAAACATGTTCTTGCTTTTATTCGAAAGGGAAATAAAACCTATGCTAATCTAGGCTATCTCCTGGTAGTGCTTTGTTTATTACGGTCATAAGCTCGACCAGGGGAACTTGATCTTGTAGCTATCATTGGTGGTGTCATTCCCGTCTCACCACCAATCTTGGATGTATCAGTGAAGCTTTTAGCTACAAGGTCAGTGCCATGGTGCACACACAAAATCTGATATGCTTAGGGTAAACATATACATCCACAATCAATCTTCTAAACATCTTGCTATAGAGGACCAGAAGATGGTTGTAGCCCTCATGTGTGCTCAGTGCACTAGGCATGACTGACTCTGGAGAGGAATTATGCGAGCATGGTTCATAAGGTATATCAAGGATGAAGCTACCATGCTCGCCAATGGAATCCCTTCTTATGAATTCTAGAGTCGGTGCCTCATAAGATTCCATGGCCCATGAGCCCTCTGACTCAAAATATTTATCATGGAAGCTCGATATCGACTCTCGATCATGATTGAAAGCAACAAGATACGGGCCAACGGGAAGAGGCTCCAACTCGGTCGAGAGGGATGATGATCGTTTGCCTTCACAGAAGTGAAGAGAATCTCCCGAGTCATTCTCATGAGGAGTAGGAAAGTCTACAACCTCAATGAGAACGAGATCGGATGATGCGAACGGAGATACATGCATCATCTTCTCGAGCGGGTCTTGCTTGGGAAGAGGATTTGCCAGTGGAGGTCCTGGACCTGTGATAGAAGTTGCAAAATCGGATTCCCTAAGCTTATGATCTAGGCACCCTTGAGATTTATCAAGAAGTTCATCCAATGGGAAGCCTAGGAGAAGATCAAAATCCATGATGTCATAGATATGAAAATCTAAGCACACCTCGATCTCGTCTATGATGATCAGCACGTCCCTAGCAATCCCTCGACATGGGAAAAAGTAGTTCCACTTGGGACTTCGAAAATATCTGACAGTCGGGGTGAGGGGCATGTCACCCACCAGAGTGTCCAGAAGGCACTCCGGTATGATGCAAGCTCCAGCAGTAGGGTCATGAATAGCATCTATGGTGTTTCCCCTCATAGAACAGTGGATGGTTGTGGAAATCGAGCTAACCCGAATTGCTTCGGAAGTAGGCTTTGAATTTTGAGGCGACCAATCCACTATGGTCCCATGATTCCAAACTTCATCGAGGACGTCATAAAGGTCTATCGATGCCGTAGGATTCTCGTGCCTATAGTGATTCGAGGCATTTATAGTGTCTCCAGAAGAATCATCCTCAAACATGTGAGACAACTCCGAAGGTTGAATTTCTTCTTCCTTCGGTGTTCGCGGTTCGGGAGGAGGCTCTATAGACGAATCATAAGATGTGTAGGGTGGAAGCTCAAATTCGTCTATTAAGGGACTCTCGTGGATCAACTCTGATTCTTGGTGGGGTTCGTTGTGAGTGGTATGGGAAGAAGAGGCTTCTAAGAAGAATTCTAGGATCTCTCTTCTTTCCATTAGGGATTGATGTTTGAACGAACCTCCAGCTAGAAGGTTGAGCTCTCGTGTAGATTCCATGTCTAACCTCATGTAAAAGGTGTACAATGATACATCCACCGGTATAGACAAGTTTGAGCTAAGCTCCAATAGGTGTGAGAACCTAGCCCAAGCTGCACTTATATACTCACCCTCTAATTGGCCAAATTCATGGAATTCACACGGTAGCAACTCTGAGTGTCCAAAAGGGGAGAACGAGTGACAAAAGTCATCTCGTAGTTCTTCCCAATTGTCTACACTCCCTATCGTGCAGGTGTACCACTGCTCCGCTCTGTCTACGAGAGAGAAAGGGAACAACTTCCACCTCAAAGTTTCCTATGTCATACGTGGGATTACCAAGCACGAACACAGTTCTTTGAACTCCTTCAAATGATCATGGGGATCATCACTGATGGCTCCACAGAATGGTCGATTCTGAACCATGGCTTTAAAGTTGGGACGAAGTTCGCAAATAGATGAAGAAGTTGATGGTTGCTCTAAGATGAACTCACCCCTAGGGGTAGAGAGGCTTTGACAGGAAGGCATCTCAATGGGTAGCGGGGGTAAAGGTAGAATTCAAGAAAACGAAAAAGATAGATACGAGGACCACTAGGTTCGAAAATAGATACAGCAACCGCTCCCCAGCAACGACGCTAGAAATGCTTGTTGGTATTTCTTAACCTCACCACTAGTTGCGCACCTAGCGTGAGCATAAGATCCACCTAGGTACACCAACGGGTACGAACGAATCCGCAAGCGCACAGATACACCACTGTAGCACTTCACCTAAGGAGTATTTCGAAGGGTATCGAATCCAAGGAACGATGTGCACTACCTTCTATCCTAGCAGAATGGTCCAAGGACACCAAACCCTTGCTAAGGTTGAGAGATGATGAGGTGCTTCCTATGACTACTGATTCTAAAGGAGGAGCATCAGGCAATTATACTCGCTTCGGGCACCAGTTCCCTCCTGGCTATAATAGGTCGGTTCTGGCCGAAAGCTCTATGCTGTATCCGAACGTGGGGGAGTTGAGAGCCATGTGTGGTTCGAGGACCGGTGGATGGTCGCTTCCTGGTGTGATGAGTGATTGACAACGTGGTGTGGACTGATTCTTGGCTAAGTATTGCAGGTGCAGGTTGCGGCTTGACTGGTGCAGGTGCAGGTGAAGAACAAGCACAAAAGGTCGCTGCCGGTGAGGCCTCCAGGTGTGGAGAAGACAAGTAGGCTTGGTTCGAGGGACCCGGTGGCCAGCGGGGTCAAGTGCGGGCCGCATGGTGGCAAGAACGGCAAGATGAAGTCATGGACGGTTTCTTGGTTGAGCCTCAAAACCAAGGTCGAGCCGGGACTACGTGGGAGCCGAGTCATGAGTGGTGATTGGCGGAGGCTACACCGAGTTAGCGGGGTTTCCGGTGGTTCACCAGAAAACCACTGGGTTCCTTGGTTGATCGACAAAGCCAAGACCGAAGAACCGAAGGCGGAGGTGCAGCAGCTCCAGACCGGTCTGACCGGTGGGTCTGACCGGTCTGACCGGTGGGTACCGGTCTGACCGGTGTGCGACGACGCAGTCCGGAATCTTCGAAGCGGAGGACATGCGTCGGGATCGCAAGGCTTGCGTCGAGGCTAAGCAAGTTTGCGGTCACTGGGCATCCGTCCGATGGTGTGAAGACAAAGATTTCCGATTTCGCCCTTGAGGGGCATGTATCCCTAGTTAGCTAGTAAGGGTATTTTAGTCTTTCGGTTGCCTCGATATAACCGAAGGGGTGAGAGGATGGCAGCCATCTCTTGGAACCCTAGCTCATTTGCTTTCCTATTTTCTCTTCCTATTTTCCTTAGGATTTTCTTAGGACTAGCTTGAGAGCTTCATGGTGAGATCTTGTGAGAGGGAAGGATGATCGGGCAGCAAGCTAGACCTTGTATGAACCTCTTTGGTATGTATAGATGATTCGGCGTGGTTCCTCAAGGCTTGGATGTGTCTTTCCCGTTTCTCCTTTTTGGTGATTTTCAGAGCCCTTTCTTGGCGTTTTTCTTGGAGCGATTTCAAGGCCTTTCTCTTTGGGATTTGGTGGGGGATGTATGCATGAACCCTTCGTGGTTCTTTTCCCTTTGATTCCCCTCCCAAATCAGTGAGTAAAGGGGCTCGATTTTGGGGTTTTCGTGGCTCTAGGGTTAGAGGCATTCTTGGTGGGAATTCTTCGATTCCTATTGACTTAGCAAGTTTTGGTGGACCAAATCTTGGCTATGGAGTGCCCATGAGGTGTTCCTACTATCCCCAAAGTCTTGCACAAATCCGTGGAGTGATTCGGGAGATCGGGAGTTGGATTTGGGGGAGTTGACCCGCGGGTGCTGTTCATCCCCGAGCGGCCCAGCCGGACCGGTCTGACCGGTCCTGCTCACCGGTCTGACCAGTGTAGAGGCTCTGTGGGTTTTGCCTCGAGTGAACGTTCTGGTGAGTTCGTTGTAGTCCCGTGTTGCTGCTGTTTCGAGGTTGGGTCAGTTTGGAGCTCTGTAGGCCTGTTTGGTGGATTTGGGGTTTCCTGGCTTGGACCAGTCTGACCGGCGAGCTACACCGGCCTGACCGGTGTAGAGGCCTTCTGTGGAAGTTCCCAGGTTTTACCAGCTGGGACCGGTCTGACCGGTGCTGCTCACCGGCCTGACCGGTGTAAGTCAGTGGTGCTCGACTTGGTGTTCCGCTGCGTCCTCGAGTACGTTAAGGTGGTTGTTGGTTCCTAGGACCAGTAGCACTCCAGTGGCTGCGTGGTCTTGGCCAACTTGGGTAGTTGAGTCGGAGACGTGATTTGGAAGCTGTGTTCGTCTTGTTGGAGTTCTCATCTCCTTCGAGAAGAATTTTTATCGGCTCCCATTCACTCCCCCACTCTCTGGTTCGCCTAATCGGTCCTTCAATTGGTATCAGAGCCGGTTCGGGTCTTTATTGTCTCTTACCAGTCTAAGATCCAAAGATGGCGTACCAGGAACGGGGTTCGGGTCCTCCGCACTTTGATGGGAAGAACTACCAGATGTGGCAAAGGCGGATGGCAGCGTTCCTCCGCGGAAAGGGTCAGATCCTTTGGGACGCCACGGTGAACACAGCTTATGTTCATCCGATGAACTTCCTTGCTCCAGGATCGAGGGATATGTTCGAAGCCAACAACAAGGTTGTCGACTACTTGTTTCGTGCTCTGTGTCAGCCTGAATTCGATCGGGTTCAGACAGAGGACTTAGCTTGTAGGATTTGGGAGCAGTTGAAGGATGCTCATGTTGGGAATGCTCAGGTTCAGGCTCGGATGTACGTGACTTACCGGAGAGAGTACGAGAATTTCACTCAACTCCCCGGCGAGTACGTCGATGCCCTTTTCCAGCGGTTTACGGTCGTTGTGAACAACATGAGAGCCAATGTGGACGTGCTCCCATACGATGATCATGATAGAGCCGTGAAGCTCTTGCACTCGTTGGATCGTACCGTATGGGACGGGAAGTTTGAGGCTATTGTTGAGTCCGAGAACTATGACACCTTGACGGTGAACGAGCTGTTCTCGAAGCTCAAGTCGGCTGAGTTGGACCGTGGTATGACAGCCAAGATCGAGAGCCCGACTGATTCTCATAGTCTTGCTCTCGTTGGTGGCAAAGGAGCTAAGTCTAACGCTAACGCATCCTCCAGGATGTACTCTCTGTCTTCTTTGATGTCTTTGCCAGACGAGGAGTTCGACGTGCTTGGAGAGGACGAGCTGGCGCTGCTGACCAGGCGGTTCGAGAGGCTGCACGAGAACCGGGTGAACACGAGGAGGACAGCACGGACGTGCTTTCAGTGCGGCAAGCCAGGACACTTCGTCGCCGACTGCCCGGAGAAGATGGAGAACAAGGACAGCTACAAGGACGGCTACAGGCACCGGTCGAGCAAGGATGGCAAGTACCGATCGAGGAGCGATCACAAGCACAAGAACAAGCACAAGGACGAGCGACGGTCGAGGAAGAAGGACGGCCGCGGCAGGAAGGCCCGAGCGATGGTCGGAGCGAGCGACGTTGACTCCAGCTCCGCCTGCTCTACCTCGAGCTCGAGTAGCCGTGAAGATGAAGGTGATCGGCGCAAGAACAAGAAGTCATCTAGGAACTTGAGCGGGTTGAGCTGCTTCGCGGGAGATGGCTTCTGCGGCATGGCTCGTAGCTCCGGCAGCAAGAAGAGTCATCAGAGTGACTCGGACTCCGACTCCGAGGATGAGGTATGTGATGAGCTCTCTTCTTTGCGCAAGGAGAATGATGAGTTGGTTGACTTGCTTGATAACCGCGATCACATGCTTAGAGAGGCCAAGAAGATGAGGAAAGAGCTTAGGGCCTCACTAGAAGATGCTAGGAACCGTGTGGCTGAGCTAGAAACCCAGAGCCTAGATGCTAAGCTTGAGATTGATTCGCTTAAGGCTTCTCCTGTGGTTTCTGATGAGATTGATTGCTGTGATTGCTCTGTGTACCTAGCTGATCTTACTGCTCTTAAGGATAAGCATGCTTCTACTTGTGATGAACTAGATATGCTTAGGGTTGAAGTGGCTGAGTTTAAGTCTAGACCTGCTTTGCTAGGTGCTTGTACTTCTTGCCCTGTTTTGCATGGAAAGATTGATGAGATGCATGCTTACACTGTTTCGCTTGAGGCTAAGTTGAAAGAGCCTATTCCCACTTCTTGCTCTACTTGTGAATTGCATGCGGTTAAGAATTTGGAGCTTGCACATTATGTTGATCGCTTGCAGGATGAGAATGATGAGCTGAGGAAATGTATGAGCTGGTTGTCGGGTCAGGAGCCTCAGCTTGGTATCATGATAGCGGCTTTCAAACGCTATGATGGTCAGGCACTTGGGGCTGACAAGCTTGGAGAGAACAATGGTGAGGGAGTTGAGAGAGTTGGAGAGATTCCTATCCCACCACCAAACAGATACAAGAACAAGTTTGAGCCCAAGCCTAACCATCTCAGAAACAAACTTGACACTACTCCAGATCCACCCATATTCCCTCGCCCAACAAATAATTTCCAGAAACCGGTGAAGTTTGTGAGTCCAAAGGGAGGGTGAGAAACTGAGTGGGCAGCCACAACCCAAGCCTAAGCCTAAGCCCCAGCCCATAAAGTTCCATTGTGGGTATTATGGGAGAGATGGTCACAAGGATGTGTTTTGCTTCAAGAGGAAGCGTGAGGAGAGAATGGCTAGAGAGTGGGCTAACAAGGACAGGTACCACCCCTCTAATGGTGTACCTGAGCCTCGTATATAGATGCCCAGGGCCAAGGCGATTGTGAGGACGGTTCCGGCTTGGGGGGACCGGAAGGCAGCTGGTGGTGCTGCTGGCCGAGCTACACCGGTCAGACCGATGCGTTACACCGGTCAGACCGGTGCAGGTCTGGGCAGACAGCGAGTTGGATTTCGTGCTCGTGAGGATGCTCGTTTTGGTTTTGGTGGTCGTGGTGCTAGTGGTTGGTCTGGAAAGTTTGCAGGTGGTCAGTTTGCTAGGCGTTCTCCACCTCGTGCTCAATACGAGGGTGGGAGGAGTCGTAGCTTTGAGATGGAGAGGAGGTCCGATCCACGGTTTTCCTTTCGTGGCTTTCGTCCTCTTCCAGCTAGAGAGGGTTGGTTCCCTCGTAGTGGTTACCGTGGTGGTGTTCATGGTGGTAGCTTTGATAGGCGTGATGATTTGGTTTGTGCTAACCCCACTTTGGAGCAAATGGCTCGGCACTGGTTTTACTCTTTTGGTACTAACCCCAGTGCTGAGTCATTTGTTCACTCATGTGCTCGCTTTTGAATTTCAGGTGGGAGACTTGAGGAACGTTTGGTTGATTGACTCCGGTTGCTCGAGGCATTTGACCGGAGACAAGGGGTGGTTCTCAAGTCTCGTCCCGGTGGTGTCCAAGACATACATCACCTTTGGGGACAATGGGCGAGGGCGTGTGCTATCAGAAGGTGATATCAAGGTAAGTGACAAGGTCACTCTCAGGCGGGTTGCTCTTGTTCAATCGCTGGGGTTCAATTTGCTTTCTGTGTCCCAATTGTTGGATGAGGGCTTTGAGGTGTTGTTTCGGCCTGGTGGTTCTCGGATTTTAGATTCTCGAGGGGACCTTGTTTGCATGGTCGTTCCCGAGGGTCAGGTGTTCCGAGCTGATTTCTCTCAGTCTTCTGGTGTGGACCGTTGCTTTTTGGCTGGTTCTTCGAGTGAGTTGTGGAAGTGGCATAGGAAGTTAGGTCACTTGAGCTTTGACCTTTTGTCTCTCTTGAGTAAACTCAATTTGGTCCGAGGATTGCCACAGTTGAGGTTTGAGAAAGAGTTGGTTTGTGCGTCGTGTAGGCATGCCAAGATGGTAGCCTCTTCTCACCCGCCTCTCACCGATGTGATGACTGAGCGTCCATGTGAGCTGCTCCATATGGACCTTGTTGGCCCAGCTCGTGTGCGATCTGCGGGTGGGAAGTGGTATGTCCTTGTTGTGGTGGACAACTACTCTCGGTATGCGTGGGTATTCTTTCTTGAGGAGAAAGGGGAGACGTTTGGTTTTATTCGAGATCTTGTCTTGAGGTTAAGAAATGAGAGGCACGGAGATGCAATACGAGCGATCCGCAGTGACAATGGCTCGGAATTCAAAAACTCTCGCTTCGAAACCTTTTGCCATGACTTGGGTCTTGAACGCCAGTTTTCGAGTCCGTATACGCCTCCCCAGAATGGCGTGGTGGAAAGGAAAAACAGGACCTTGTGCGAGATGGCTCGGACGATGCTCGACGAGCATAGGACTCCGAGAAGGTTCTGGGCTGAGGCGGTCAATACCGCGTGCTATGTGTCAAACAGGATCTATCTCAGGGTTCACAAGAAGAAAACCTGTTACGAGTTGATGCACGGTCGCACACCCAAGGTGAGTCACTTCCATGTCTTTGGTTGTAAATGCTTCATTCTGAAGAAAGGGAAGAAGTTGGACAAGTTCGCGGCTAGGTCTGTTGATGGCATTTTCTTTGGTTATGCATCTCATTCTAGAGCATTTCGTGTGCTCAATCTTGAAACTAACCAAATCGTGGAGACTTGCGAGGTAACCTTCGACGAGACACAGCCACGTAGTTAGCTTGTTTTTGAGTGTGCAGGTGACGACGAACTTGGCGAGGAGATCTTTCAGGAGGAGGAGCATGAACATGGAGATGATGAAGATGGCGGTGTGGTGCCCGCAGCTGAACATGTACCTACTACTTCGACGACGATCGAGAACGGACCCTCTCCCACACCTACAACGACAAACCCAGATCAAGGCGAAGCTGCTATTGAGGGGGAGGTAGCATCAAGGCGAGAACCTCCCCGGCGAGTGCAAGTGGATCCCCCAGCTTCGAGAATCATCGGCGACATGAATGAACGTACTACACGGTCGAGGGTTCGAAACAATTCTCATTTCGCTCATGCTGCTTTTGTTGCCACCTTTGAGCCCAAAGACATTGGACACGCGCTATCTGATCATAATTGGGTTAATTCGATGCATGAGGAGTTGGAGAATTTTGAGAGGAACCAAGTTTGGGTGTTGGTTGACCCTCCTCCAGGGTGTAAGCCGATTGGGACAAAATGGGTGTGGAAAAATAAAGAGGGAGAGAAAGGAGAAGTGGTGAGGAACAAGTCGAGACTTGTTGCTCAGGGGTAAAGTCAGAAAGAGGGGATCGACTACGAGGAGACTTTCGCTCCTGTAGCTCGTTTGGAGGCGATCAGGATCCTTCTAGCCTTTTCCGTGGCTAAAGGGTTCAAGTTGTACCAGATGGATGTGAAGAGTGCTTTCCTGAACGGTGTGTTGGAGGAAGAGGTGTTTGTGAGGCAACCACCGGGGTTTGAGAGTGAGAAGTACCCCCACCGGGTGTACAAGTTGAGGAAGGCGCTATATGGGTTGAAGCAGGCGCCTAGAGCTTGGTATGGTAGGTTGAGGGGGTTCCTGTTTGAGAGAGGGTTTGAGATGGGAAAGGTCGATCAGACCTTGTTTCTCCTCAGGCAGGGCAGAAATATCCTGATTGTGCAGGTATACGTGGATGATATTGTCTTTGGTGGCTCGTCTAACTCTCTTGTTGCAAGGTTTGCAGAAGACATGAGCAGGGAATTTGAGATGAGCATGATGGGCGAGTTGCAGTTCTTCCTCGAGCTACAAATCAAGCAATCAATGGAAGGAACATTTGTGCACCAAGCTAAGTACACCAAGGACATTGTGAGGAAGTTCAAGATGGAGGACTCCAAGGCCATGGCGACGCCTATGAGTATGACTACAGCTCTTGATGCGGACGAGAAAGGTGAACACGTGGACCAGAAGGAGTACCGGAGCATGATCGGGTCACTCCTCTACTTGACGGCGACGAGGCCGGACATCCAATTCTCGGTATGTCTGTGCGCTCGTTTTCAAGCGTCTCCGAGGACTTCGCATCGGCAAGCAGTCAAGCGCATTTTCAGGTATTTGCGACACACTCCCGACTTCGGCCTTTGGTACTCTGCGTCTTCTTCTTTGGCACTTCATGGATTTTCAGACGCGGATTTTGTCGGGTGTCGGTTGGATAGGAAGTCCACTTCTGGGACTTGCCAGTTCTTGGGTTCTTCTTTGGTGTCTTGGTCTTCCCGCAAACAGTCGAGTGTTGCTCAATCCACTACCGAGGCAGAGTATGTGGCCGCAGCTAGTTGTTGCTCTCAGCTCCTTTGGATCACATACACCATGAGTGACTTTGGTGAGGAGAATACCCATGTCCCACTTCAATGTGATAGCACCAGTGCCATAAGCGTTGCAAAGAACCCAGTGCTCCATTCCAAAACCAAGCACATAGAAGTGAGGTATCATTTCTTGAGAGACAACGTAGAGAAAGGGAAGATAGCTTTGATCCATGTACCCACACATGACCAACTAGCCGATATTTTCACCAAACCCCTAGATCAAGCAACTTTCACTCGTTTGCGGGGGGAGCTTGGTGTTTATTTGATTTCTTGAGTTGGCGTGTGGGAGCTCCTTTGTAGCATATGTATAGCTTTCCTTTGTGCATTTCTTGCATTTGGCATGGCATATGTAACATGATGTATAGGCATCTTTGTATCTTAGGTTGCATGCATTTTGTATCATATGCATTGTTTAGGAAAGGCTTCTCCTATATACATTGTTCACCATGGAATGATATATATGTCTTTGTGAGCTAATTTGGTAAGCTATGGTTAGTTTGGCTTAGCTCTTGATAATCTTGGTTTATATCCATGGTTGATGGCTATGTTTTTGAAAAATTTCATATGTATGCTCTCTTGTGAGTAAATGCCTTTACATGATCTTGACATGTTTTTGTGGCTTGGCTATGCTTAATTTGTGGTTGGATAGCTTATTTTGATCATATGGGGCCAAAGGCTCATTTGCCATCATGAATGTTTAGCCCCCATGCTTGATCTTGTGGAGGGGCATAAGTTCCTTTTTGTCGCAAAGACATTTCATGTACCAATTATAAATCTGAAAAAATGAAATGTAAATTGCTTGGAAAATATGCTCCCATGTCATATGTGCTAATTTTAATTTGCTTTGGGTGCTAAACCGTTGCATGATGCCTACCAATGAGAAGTCTCATATCTAGAAGTAGGCACATGGCTCGGTGGCTTTGACATGACATGAGGTGCTTGTGGGTGTTTATGATGGTCTTATGCTTAGAATGGTTGTCCTAGCATGAAGTTTGTGTGGCTTTGCCATTTTGACATGTTTTGCTCATGTTTAGGACTTTGCTCATGAGAGGGTGATTTTTCGCAAAAATGCTCAATTCTATCTTAGCTTCGCCCAATGGTTGTGACACTTGGTGATCTTGTAGTTGATGTCATTACAAAGCTATAGAGTATCTAACTTGCTCATTTGGACATGTGTAGCATCCTTTGTTGAATTTTGTCTATTTGAGAAGCTCTAGGTTGCATTTTTTGCATTTTTGGCTTGATTCATGCATTGTCAACAAGGGGGAGAAGTTTGAGCATGTTTTGGCTTGCTGCATGTATTTGGAAGGTTTCCAAGTGGTTTCGAGCTATTTTTGAGCTCGGGCAGTTTCCCAGGTGGCATCGGCCTGACCGGTGAGGTACACCGGTCTGACCGGTGTAGTTCCCAGGTGCTGGACGATCTTGTCCACCGGTCTGACCGGTGAGTGTGACCGGTCTGACCGGTCAGAGCAAAGCTGAAGCAGCTGCTCTGTTTGCGAGGTGGTTTGCATGCATTAATCCAGGGGGAGTTGCATTGGTTCAGGGGGAGCTTGCATGTCTGCAGGGGGAGCTCTTTGTGATTTTCGAGCTTTGGATTGTTGGCTTGTGCTCTTTGCTTGAGCATGCTTTTGTCTCGGATGTGTCGAGCCGTTGCCCTTGCCTAAGGGGTCCGAGACTTGTCTTCTTCAAGTGATCTTGCTCTTTGCCTTTTCTTTGGCTTTCGATCGCTTGTTGGAGTTTCTTTTAGTCGGTTCTTTTCTTTTCCTTTTCTCTTGGTTACCAAAACGTGTGTGTTGTCAATGCACTCATCAAGGGCGAGATTGAGAGCCATGTGTGGTTCGAGGACCGGTGGATGGTCGCTTCCTGGTGTGATGAGTGATTGACAACGTGGTGTGGACTGATTCTTGGCTAAGTATTGCAGGTGTAGGTTGCGGCTTGACTGGTGCAGGTGCAGGTGAAGAACAAGCGCGAAAGGTCGTTGCCAGTGAGGCCTCCAGGTGTGGAGAAGACAAGTAGGCTTGGTTCGAGGGACCCGGTGGCCAGCGGGGTCAAGTGCGGGCCGCATGGTGGCAAGAACGGCAAGATGAAGTCATGGACGGTTTCTTGGTTGAGCCTCAAAACCAAGGTCGAGCCGGGACTACGTGGGAGCCGAGTCATGAGTGGTGATTGGCGGAGGCTACACCGAGTTCGCGGGGTTTCCGATTGTTCACCAGAAAACCACTCGGTTCCTTGGTTGATCCACAAAGCCAAGACCGAAGAACCGAAGACGGAGATGCAGCAGCTCCAGACCGGTCTGACCGGTGGGTCTGACCGGTCTGACCGGTGAGGAGCACCGGTCTGACCGGTGTGCGACGACGCAGTCCAGAATCTTCGAAGCAGAGGACACGCGTCGGGATCGCAAGGCTTGCGTCGAGGCTAAGCAAGTTTGCGGTCGCTAGGCATCCGTCCGATGGTGCGAAGACAAAGATTTCCGATTTCGCCCTTGAGGGGCATGTATCCCTAGTTAGCTAGTAAGGGTATTTTAGTCTTTCGGTTGCCTCCATATAACCCAAGGGGTGAGAGGATGGCAGCCATCTCTTGGAACCCTAGCTCATTTGCTTTCCTATTTTCTCTTCCTATTTTCCTTAGGATTTTCTTAGGACTAGCTTGAGAGCTTCATGGTGAGATCTTGTGAGAGGGAAGGATGATCGGGCGGCAAGCTAGACCTTGTATGAACCTCTTTGGTATGTATAGATGATTCGGCGTGGTTCCTCAAGGCTTGGATGTGTCTTTCCCATTTCTCCTTTTTGGTGATTTTCAGAGCCCTTTCTTGGCGTTTTTCTTGGAGCAAATTCGAGGCCTTTCTCTTTGGGATTTGGTGGGGGATGTATGCATGAACCCTTCGTGGTTCTTTTCCCTTTGATTCCCCTCCCAAATCAATGAGTAAAGGGGCTCGATTTTGGGGTTTTCGTGGCTCTAGGGTTAGAGGCGTTCTTGGTGGGATTTCTTCGATTCCTCTTGACTTAGCAAGTTTTGGTAGACCAAATCTTGGCTATGGAGTGCCCATGAGGTGTTCCTACTATCCCCAAAGTCTTGCACAAATCCGTGGAGTGATTCGGGAGATCGGGAGTTGGATTTGGGGGAGTTGACCCGCGGGTGCTGTTCATCCCCGAGCGGCCCAGCCTGACCGGTCTGACCGGTGCTACTCACCGGTCTGACCGGTGCAGAGGCTCTGTGGGTTTTGCCTCGGGTGAACGTTCTGGTGAGTTCGTTGTAGTCCCGTGTTGCTGCTGTTTCGAGCTTGGGTCAGTTTGGAGCTCTGTAGGCCTGTTTGGTGGATTTGGGGTTTCCTAGCTTGGACCGGTCTGACCGGCGAGCTACACCGGCCTGACCGGTGTAGAGGCCTTCTGTGGAAGTTCCCAGGTTTTACCAGCAGGGACCGGTCTGACCGGTGTTGCTCACCGGCCTGACCGGTGTAAGTCAGTGGTGCTCGACTTGGTGTTCCGCTGCGTCCTCGAGTACGTGAAGGTGGTTGTTGGTTCCTAGGACCAGTAGCACTCCAGTGGCTGCGTGGTCTTGGCCAACTTGGGTAGTTGAGTCGGATACGTGATTTGGAAGCCGTGTTCGTCTTGTTGGAGTTCTTATCTCCTTCGAGAAGAATTTTTATCGGCTCCCATTCACTCCCCCACTCTCTGGTTCGCCTAATCGGTCCTTCAGGAGTACAAAGGGTCCAACAGCTATCACTACCGCGGCCTACCCCTATCAATCCGTGGGATACAGGGCAAACGAAGGATAACCTGCAGTCTAGACACCACGTCTACACCACCGATCACTACTATAGCACGGTTACGTCTGCCAGCCCGTAACAACACTATTGCACTTCGTACAGGTACGAAGCGACGAACCTGTGAGCTACGAGCTGATCTCACTTATCACTGGATCGCATAGATGATAGGAAGAACGACTTGCCACTGATTAATGTATTCCAACAAGATCTAATAGGATAGTTCACACAAACGGAATGCAGAATTATTCACCTAGTCAACAGGATCGAAGGATCGTGTCATGAAGAACACGAGCCTCTAAATGATGAACGGATGAAGAACTCAAGAACATATCACCTATGCATGAATACCACTTTAGTCTAAATGGGAAATATAGAAATACTCACTTTGCTCTAAATAAAGAACAGGCGGGGATTCTCACCTACATCACCCTCTACCTAGCACCTACTCACACCTACACATGGAGAGGAGAGACCCCCCTCCAAGAGAGAAAATGAGAGAGAGAGGAGGAGAAATGGGATGTGTCTCTATTCTAGACCCCTCCACCTCTATTTATAGTGCCAAGAGAAGTTCCAAGGCTGCCTTGGGTGCCACCAAGTAACCAATGAGGTGGTGACATGTGGCGCTGAGGAGTGAGGGCCAAGTTGGTGAATCTTCCAAGAGATGGAGCTGAAGGATTTCAAAGGGATATTCGGGCAGGCACCTGGCACGGCTTCTGGTTCGTCAAGACAAGCCGACACGTGGAAGGGCGGCGCGAGAGGGCTCAGAGTGGGCTCGGCCGACCTAGGGTTTTGGCCGATCCCGAGGTAGCCCCGGTCGCGCCATCTCTCATCCAGGTGACTGCCAGGTGGGTCCCAAGGTGGGTATGGGGTGCTTGCGGTGTTTCTAGCCATTTATCTCGTGGTTGTGGGCCCTTGGATCCGTGTGCTTGCTCCTGATTGGTCGAGAGTGTGATTCCTTGGATCGATCAGGTGTCATGGCCACATGGATTCCTGTGTGGCAGCACGTCGCCACGTGGCCTGGTGTGGGTCCCACCGGGCCCACATGATGTCTTGTGCATATCTCTCTCATCCGGGCTCCGATGTATGCAAATGATATATCCATTTCGATCGTCTCGACGAGCCCGTTGAAAATGGTGTAGACCAATTTGGCATTTGAGGTTGTTTAAGATGATGCCATATCTATGCCATTGGTTTACTTGCTCTCAGTTGTATAATTCCATGTGCATTTCGATGTGTCCGGCAACGAAAGATAGAAACACCAACACTTGTGGAAATTGTCAGTAATAACCCCTATTCTAGTGTTAATGATCACTTTCCATTTATTTTATGCAGGAATTGACGGCCTAAAAGTGGTACTTAACTGCTGTCAACAGCGGTCTGACCTCGCCGTCGTCAGTGGAGGGGGAGGGGTATCTCAGCGAGATGGTGGGCGGCAGATATCAGTGTTTTGCTTACGTCTGCTGTGTTGGCCAAGCTGAGCAGTTGAGCGAGGATACAACGCAAGCACTGGCTCCCGATGCCCCCTCAATCCATGGGCCCCTGAATCTTGGAGCTTCACAAGTGAGAATCTCATTTCCTTTTCTTTCTAGTCCCCTAGTAGTATTTCCGTTGGCTTAGAAAGTAAATTGCTTCATGTATTGTGTTAGTTCTGAGATTCTTCTCTTAACTTTGCCACTCTAGATCCAGTCACTGATTTGTAACACAAGTTAATCGATGAGCCATGCGTTGAAAGTAAATTGATTTGTGTATTGTGTTAGATTTGAGATTCTTCTCTTACCTTGGCCGTTCTAGATGCAGTTACTGATTTGTAACACAACTTAATAGATGATCCATGTGTAGAAAGTAATTTACTTAGTTTATTGTGTTAGATTTTAGATCCTTCTCTTACCTTAACCGCTCTAGATCCAGTTCATGATTTGTAACTTATTGTGCAAGGCCTAGCATCCCACTCCTGCATTGCTGAGATTCAATCACATGTCGTGGTATGTAACAGAACGCATGATTATCCTGCTACTTTATTCTTAGGATTATTCTTAAGTTTATTTGCTTGCTTCGTTTACGGTTCAAGTTTGACTTCTCCTTTCAGTTTTAGGCTCAAATATTGAGGACAATCCTTGCGGTTCAAATATCAAATTCATGTCCCTCCAATGTGAAGTCAAAGCCATTCATTGATTACATGCCTCGAGATTATCCAGCTTTCGCTACATGCTCAAGACCTAAAGTTTCGTTGGGAGGGCTAGATGCAGCTGCTGACCTTGGTGAAATCTTTGTTGAACAGGACCAAGTTTTGACAGACTTGAAGATCAAAGCACAAGCATCAGATGTAGCAATGGAAGTGCAGACTGATGAGATTGAGAGGTTCAAGAAACAAGTAGAAACTATTGAGACCCTCCTTCGTCAACTGCTATGCTCGCACCTTGGATAAGGCCACTGTGTTTCTTAGTCTTCTACTTGTGTCCTCCCAGCTAGTTGTGCTGGTTTGTGAGTACTGAGCTTTGTTATCTTAGTGGGTTCTATTTCAAGGCCAGCTTTATTTGTGAGCAACGAGATATCATGTGTATTGGTTTGTGAGCTCCTACTGACAATCTGCTTGTGGTTGTTCTATGTTCATTGATAATAATGTGTCATGTGTGATCCGAAACATTTATTTTTATCAGTGGTATGAAAATATTATTTGTGATGTCAATTATTTTTTTACGAATTCAAAAATGATTTATTAATAAAATGGGCCATATCAAAAATGATGTCAGCGATAGGTGGGCTGGGTCCAATATCAGTTGGGCCTTGATCATTTTATGACGTCATCGAATATTGAACTCGATCCAACCAGTACTGGACCCAAAACAAATTAATGACGAATGCAATTATTGGGCTCGGTCATACTAAAACCGGGCCTAAAACATTCTATGACAACCTCGATTATTGGGTCGGTCCAACTAGAATTAGGCCTAAAAGTACCTATGGCGACAACAATTATTGGGCTCCATCCAACCAGAATAAGGCCTTAAACGATCTATGACGCCAACAATATTGGGCTCCATCCAACCTTAACAACGTTTGAAACAATCTATGACGACCACATTTTTGGGCTCATTCCAAGCATAATAAAGCCTATAACCAATTTATGACGATCGAAACATTGGGCCAAATTCAATCTATGACGACAAGGAATTTGGGGCTTGGCCCAACAAAATATCGGCTGAATTCACTTAATGACGAAACAGTTTGTCACAAAACACCGTGCCACGTCAGATTTTGGTCCAACGTGGCATGTAGCGTATGACGCCTTAGTGTTACGAATTTATACGCGTCATTAAACTCATGATGCCCCGAAATAATGTCTCGTCATTAATCGTGGTTTTCGACACTCGATTAATGACGGAGCGTTTTCATAACAACCGGCGTCATTAATCGCAGTTTATGATGAGAAACAGCCTTTTTGCGTCACTAGTCGGCGTTTTTCTTGTAGTGTCTGCAGAGTGTAAAACTGATCGATCAGCCGTGCTCACGGTCAAGAGCGGCCTGGACCCTCACATGATTAATGAACTTAAAGATGGACTTAATTTGCATCCTGGTTAATTTTTGTGGCCTTGCTGAGTACCAACCATAAGTGTACTCATCATTCTAAATCGCTGCTCAGAAAAAAGAAGAAGAAGGTGTATGAAGTCTAGAAGATGGTGCTAGGCGTACGCGACCCCCAGTCGATTGCCTGTGAAGTTCGGAGTCTTTGTTTCCCAGGATTCTGCTGTAAATCTCTGATACTCTCTCTTTCTTTACGTGATATTGTTTCTGTTATTCACTTATGATGTCACTATATGTATGAAACTTGATCCTGGCATACATATAGGTATACACTTGGTTTGTTTTGAAAACCAGGTGTGACACCTAGGGAGACTATGATGGGTAACCTTAGGAAGACTGTGCAACTAGCAAAGCTACAGCACTACGGACGGGAGTCCACAGAGATGATGAAAATGAGCACGAGAAGAGTGCTATGAGAGTGGAAGCTCTCATCTCTGAGAAAAACATAACTCAAAAGTGCTCGGACCCAAGATCATAAGAGTGAAATCCTATGGGTCAGACGAACACTTTGAGCAACGAACCGAGAGTAACGAACTTGATAGTTCATTCTCTCCTTAGGTTGACAAAGGTTCACTTCCTCATAAATGTGAGAATGACACATAAGTCCACCTAAGCTTCCAATGTGAGTACAGGAGGTAAGAGTGCATTCATACTCCCATTGGGCATCGATCAAGCCAAGAAATGAAGAATAGGATTTGGGTTTACTTGATTGATCGACATCGGTCATAATTGAGCTCAAGATAATGAAGTGGATTGCTCAATTCGACCGGTGTAAGGTCGTGCTTCCTCAGCCAAGAATATGGAAGTTTATGGATCAAGGGCCAGTGTCTTGACTAACCCTTGGTGTAGTGGCACTTCAGACTGAGTCTTGACATGGAGCACGAAATGTCTGTTTTAACCTCTCCCAGAAAGTTATAGTTAGGGTCGAAGTTTTCATTCTCGCCAGGAACGACTATCCTTCCCAAACTACTCCTTTCCACCTTCCCATAGATCTTGACATGGTGAAGGGAAGGGCTATAAGAGAAGAAATGATAGGGGAACCTAAAGGTAGAACTCACACTAGGTGCTCTTTCCCATAGATTCCTACCAGTCAGGAACGATATCTTCGACCAGAGCGAAGTGATGGTCGAAATATAAGCTCGGGCTCTCTCGGAGATGGATCTAGGCAACTCAACACCATCTCTTTTGGCTACTTCGTTTCTTGAGACAGGCGGGGAACTGAAATCTCGGATTTCTCCTTGAATTTCATTCCCTCATTCAGGCTCTAAGAACATAAAGGAGCCTTAAGAGAGGGCATCAAGTCTCATGGCACAGTCCTTGTGTAAACCAACCCAGAAATGCTGCAAAAGCACTGGATCGGGTAGGCTAAGGATTGGGCACGTTTTGACCAAGGAGGCAAAACGATGCCATGCCATCCCTAGTGATTCATCCTCTCCTTGTTTAAAACTGAGGATCACCGTTCTCAGGGAAATGATACGTCGCAGAGGGAAGAATCGGATGTAGAAAGCTGCTCTCAAATTTTCCCAGCTAGAGTGATCAGAACCGAAACAACGGTACCAGGTTCTCGCCTTCCCAGAGAGGGAGAACGGGAACAGGTTCCTATTAAGAACATCTTGTGTCATCCAGGTTCTACTCTGGGTGGAACACAATTTCTCAAAGTCTCTCACATGGTCGTAGGGGTTCTCATGACTCAGCCCCGAGAAGGAACTTTCCTGAAGTAGGTTCATGAGAGATGGGTGAATCCTAAAGAGGACAGTTCTAAAAAGGAATGGTTCCTAAAGAGGACGATTCTCCGAATTCACTCATGACGGGCAGAAGGTGTGTACGAGGATAACCTTCCATGGATAGCAGGGGTAGGAGTAGAAACAAAAGAAAAACAAAAGATACGAGGATAGTTGGGTTCGTAGATTCACGACAACCGTTCCCCATCAACAGTGCCAGAAATGCTTGTTGGTATTTCTTAACCTCACCACTAGTGGCGCGTCTAGCGTGAGCATGTAAGGAACACTCGGGTACACTGACGGATGCGAACGAATCCGCAAGCGCACAAATACACCATTGTAGCACTTCTCCCAAGGAATATTCCAGAGGGTATCAAATCCTAGGAACAGTAAGAGGAGTTCTACGAATGACTATCTAAGGACACATGATCCCTACTGAGGTGGATCAGGAGATGAGGAGTCTCCTATGGGTTTTGATTCTAGAAGGGCGCAAGCACGTGATAGGGACACTCGCTTCGGGCACCGGTTCCCTGCTGGCTACAACAGTTGGTTCCAGCAGAAAGCTCTACACCGTATCCGAACGTGGAGGAGTACAAAGGGTCCAACGACTATCACTACCACGGCCTACCTCAAGACAAACCGTGGGATACAGGGCAAACGAAGCATAACCCGCAGTCTAGACACCACGTCTACACCACTGATCACTAATGTAGCACGTGATAGAGGCAGAGTAAAACAGATGTAGCTCATCATGTTTACTAGCAACATGCATAACAAGTTCATTTTCAGCACTACCATGTAAAACAGAAGTAGTAGTAGTACACAATTCATCTTAATCACAAGAAACATCAAGCAAATCACCATGTGACAAGGATAAATCAAGAGATGGTTCCACTATTAATTGCTCAACTAAAGCAAGATTTGTGGAAAAATTCAGCACATTAACACAATTCTCACCTTCCGTGAGTGTAGCACCATGGACATTACCTATGTTCTTAGTAGGAGTATTAGGTGCATTGTGAAGTGATGGTTCCAAATTTGCACATGAGGATGCACCTGTAGGTTCGTCCGTCCTCTCGAGCGGTGTAGTGGTGGGCGTGAATGGCGCTGGGCTCTCGAGGGCTGAAGTGGTGGGCGTGGATGGCGCTGGGAGAGCGGGCGTTGAGCTGGATGTCGAGCTTTGTCCTGCAAAAGAGTTAGAATATGTCTTCGAGCGGTGTTCCTGCACTTCACGTTCAGCTTTGCAAGCATACTCAAATAAAGTGGTCATATTTGCATATTCCGTACAATCAAGTATATCCTGAATTTCGTGGTTCAAACCACCACGTAAACGTGCCATTGCAGCGTCGTTTTTCCCTAATAACCCACAATGAATTATGTCTTCTTGTAACTCCTGGTAATAGTCCTCTACAGATTGGGAACCTTGCTGAAAACGCTGTATTGTTTTTAGCAAATCTCGGGCATAATAACAAGGTACAAATCTTTGTCGCATAGCAGCTTTTAATTGATCCCAAGTGGTTGGAATTGTACTAGGATGTCTTAGTTTATAATCACGCCATCACATTAAAGCAAAATCCGTAAATTCACTAATAGCAGTTTGAACCTAAGAACTAGCAGAAATATCATGGTATGAAAAATGTTGTGCAACTTCTAATTCCCAATCAAGATATGCAGCAGGATCATATTTGCCATTATAAGGTGGAATTTTAAATTTAATCTTAGCAAATGAATCAATACTGAAACGGTGTGGCACATGACGGAAATGGCCTTGGCAGTCTCCATCGTCCTGCTCCTTGTCAACCCTTGTGGTGTCGCCGTCTGCCATGGTTAGCACAAACACAAAAACAAAATCGACGACAACAATAGGGTGTAATGGCTCACAAAGGCGCTCAAACTAGTGTTGTTATCAAATTCTTATCCGTTATTACCAAGCACACAAGGGTGAACTGCAACCACCGGTGGAACCTACAAAAGATTGGAGGAGCAATTGCCTAGAGAAACAAAACCTTGCTCGTCATAGAACTATGTGGAGTCCTGGGAAGGATGCACTCAATTGAAGGATTAGCACAATCAAACAATAATGGAAAGCTGAATTATAGTGCTACACACGATCAAACATTGCTGGAAACGAGTGCAAAAGGTGGAGGAGAACAAACGAGCAAACTGTGGAGGGGGAGGGTTCAGTGGGGGGAGGGTGTGGCAATGGAGGAACCGCGAGGGGTAGGGCGTGGCGTGAAGGCGCGACAGTGTGGGAATAGGGACTCGGTTTCCAACGAGGGGGGTCGCGACCCGGCGCACGTGAAGCCACCAAACTGGATCGGTCCTTCTCCCTGTTCGGTTGGACTTGTCCTTCTTTTTTTGCTTTCTGTCCTTTTTTTACTCCATTTTTTGGACTGGCCAACCACGCAGGGAGGGAGATCCGTGGGGGGAGGGGCAACGCGGCATTGCCAGGGTGTGTGCGCGGCGCGAGGTGGCTTCGCACGAGGGGGGTATCTTGATCGGTTTATTCCCCTTTCCTTTTTTTATTTCTTTGTTTCCTCTTTTTTTGACTTTCCAAAAACAAAGGCAGAAAAAAGGTAGGAGGAGACTGAACTGCATAGGGGGAGTCGCGATGCTCTCACGGTGCACGTCCAGGAGTCACGGCGCGAGGGAACAGAGTCCGCTTGAGGGGGGAAATCGCGCGAGGGGGGTAGTTCAGTGCGGGGATTTTGGCGTGGGTTGGATAGCGAGCAGCGGATTGAAACAACAGCAAAACTAGGGTTTAGAAGAGAAACAAGAAAACAAATGCTAGAATACAAGTAACCAACAACAATTGAACGAACAAAGCACGCAAACTCAACAAAGCAAGTTATTGAATGAAGGTGCAAGGCTAGAACGGGTTGCTGGGACAAGGATCTAACCTAGAACAAATTTTTGTTTGGTTTTTGTGGACTATAGGAATTAAAAAACACTTGATAAACTCACCGATCAACTTGGAAAGCTGATACACTTGATAGAGGCGGAGTGCCCGATCTTTCGGTCAGTGGAGATAAATCCGATTTTGGCGGGAGTAGACCCTCACGATCTGACTACGACGAGCAAGCCTGAAGCGCCCATGCAAGCGCTGAACCAACTCCCTGTGGTTACCGACCTTGTTGGAGCAAGATCGGCCTGATCACGAAGATCAATTCTTGTATGCAATCGAAGAACGAACAAGAATTATGAAGCGACCAATCTTAATATCACTCGAGGTGGAGTTCTGAATCACAGAGGATATCACGTATTTGTGTGTGGTCTGGTGTAGCTATAGCTAGATGCAAAAAAACTAAGTTTCTAAGCCAGTGGCTACTGTGTATATGGAGAGGGGCGTCCTAGGATTGGGGGCGACCTAGGGTGGGGCGCCCACAACTTGGGCTTAAGGCCCAACAAAGTGGCGACGCAGCACCTTGGCCGATTCTGGATGTCAACTTGTTTCGACGATTCCCGTTGACTCAGGACGCATTTGGGCATGAGATCAGTGCCATTGGAAGCTCTATGAAATTGCGGTTCCAACCATATAAAGAACGTTCAAACCCGACTTCGTATGCGACTTGGGTCTCGTTTTTAGTGCGCACTGCTCCTGGATTCCAAACTGGTCTCGAACTTGAATTGCTTTGGGCCTCCACCTTGGGGACTCGAACCGGATTAGCCTCGTGCCTCCTCTTCGGCTTGGGCACCCTTGTTGGACTTCTTCTACTCCAGTCCATGCACCAATCATGGTCGTATGTATGGGTGTCATGTCCTCATCAGCACGGCTACATCTGATGTCCCGTAACAACACTATAGCACCCCATATAAATATGGAGCGACGAACCCGCGAGTACGGGCTAGGCCTCACTCATCATGGAACCAAATAGGAAATAGGATATATGAATGATACTTTGATCAAAATCAGATATGCATTAGTGTCCACTATATTCTAATTGACGAACAATCACACAAACGGGTAAACTACTTATGTAACTTCTCCACAGGATCGAAAGGAGTGGTTCTACTAGAACACAAGCCTAAGATCAAGAACGGATGAAGAACACAAGAACATATCACCTATACATGAATGCTACTTTAGTCTAATGGGAATATATTGAAATACTCACTTTGGTCTAAATGAAGAACAGCATCATCCACGAGGTACAAGGAGATGATGGACGATGAACGGATCATCACCATCTCACCTCTACACTCCCTCTCTACCTAGCACCACCTAGGCTAGATCTTCCACAAACATGTGACAACCCCACCTGGAAAAATACCATACTATCGCCTAAACCAATCCACTTTGGCCATTTAAGTGATAATTAAGTACCGTCCCGTGGAGTGTTGCCGGGTCAAGCCCGGTAAATTACTTGAATAGTACAAAGGATCGAACATATGCATTAAAACTGACACGAAGGCGAGACCAGAGTACATTACACAAATTAAATCCAAATTCACCCTTAGGGGTTTTAATTATTACAAACCATGTTTCATGACATAATAAGTAAAGGAACAGAGTTTTAAAACAGCAGAAATTAAACTATGATATGATAGACATCACAGGAGGCCATCCGTGATGCCATCACTTGTCGACATCCACCCATTCCAGCTCCTAGCTGGGTGGAATCTCTCCAGGCCAAACAACTTCACCTGAAACAACATTTATAGCAAGGCTGAGTATACTAATACTCAGCAAGACTTACCCGTCAAAGTTACCTCTAGACATGTAAGGCTTTTGGCTGGTGGGTTTGTTTGCCAAAAGGCAACTAGAATCATGGATCCTTACTTTTAATATTTTAGCTCCAATTCTAGTGAGTTAACAATTACTAAAATAAGCAACTATTGTAATCAAGAATTGTACAATACAATTAAACCATGCAGCAATATTCACATAGTTCCATCATTAAGGGATATCGTGGCAAGTTGATTAAGCAGTCTCAGATAACGGTGAGAGGCCGACAATCGATTGATTAAACCCTTGCAAGGTAGACCTAAACACACAAAGCGGTGCCCCGACAGAGCTGACACCGACCAGGCGGTTCCCAAAAATCCTCAGCTTGGGATGATAGCTTACAGTCCCGGGTACATGGCTTATCTGGCATGCCCCCACTCAGCACATCCAGTCTCACACATGTACCCTCCTCCTGGTTGCGGTCCAGGCAGGAGAATGCTCAAGATTAGTAATAGCAAGATCCCGCACCGTCTCATTAAGGTACTAGGCTTACCGGTCCCATTCCCGACAAGTGATTAGTACGTTCAAAAGCTTAGCCCACGAAGCCACTGGACCGGAGCCCAAATCCCATGCTCCTACCACATGAGCAATCCATTTATAAAGATCTTATGATTCCAACATAAGAACCTATTCTCGCGAGAGTGACGAACATCACTCGACTTTTATCGAGTCCTTAGAACATAGCATCTAACGACCTAGCATACTAGTAAAAGAACATAGGCACCTAGGGATCATGCAACTAGGGTTGCATATCAACTCCTGAACGTAAATCCACATTCATAAACAAAGATAGTTGCAAGTATTTAAAGAAACAATATGGGTTAATGATGAACCAGGGCTTGACTTAGTTGGCAAGGTTGGCCTTTGGCCCTTCTAGACTTTGGTCCAGGTCTTGCTCTACAGCGACGTAGTGCACGTCCCCATCAGCTCCTTCGTCTCCTCCTTCTGGTACAAGCGTATAGCTACTGTCAGGAAGATCTACACGAGGATGCATATGCAAGATTTAATTGATGGTTTTGATTTAATTAATTATAAAACAATGCATGACAACCATGGGGTGCATGGTTGACCACATTCACCTAGATAATAATATATTCAGCATACTCTTCCAATAAAGGAACAATATGTGGTGCTTTATTAATTATTCTTTTTGATGGTGACTGTGTACACACTTATATAAATAAATTAATTTTAATTCAGAAAACAGCAAGGGAGTGGTCTTAAGCTCCTTAGCATGCTCCACATCACATCGATAGAGTCATTAGGTGTGTAGTGGTGGTTTTCCAATTTAACTTTATTATTAAGCCTAAATTGGTTTTCAAAGTTTTTATTCATAAAATACATTCATAAAATGGAGTGGGTGACATTTCTGAAGCTCTTTAGCTCTAAGCAATGCCACTGACCACAGGTGCATACTTAATTGAGCTATAAATTAATTATACCACAAATGACAACTTTTTTACCAAAACAAGATAAGTGCATATAAAAATAATTAAACCACTTTTGGATCCCAACTTTCTCTCACATCATCTCTGACTCAAAACTAGGCCATGCACACAACAAATGCATCAAGGGCTACTCTAGATCTCGAACTATGCAATTTCACTTTAAACTAAGAATAAATTAAGCATAAATATTTTTGGTAGTTATAAAATCATGACAAATTCACCAGAGCTAAATCTAGGCATATTTAAGACTATACCTAGAAGTTGGGCACAAAAATATATTTATTTTAAGCTTTAAAATTCATTAGGGTAGATTCATCATAAATACAAACTAAATCATATTAAAAGATTTACTCAGTAACTTTGTGCAATAATTGGTGTAGAGCCTACACATGGAATAACTAACAACATATCTGAAATTCAGCTGGAGATCACATATAGATTTTGAACTACATTAAATCTAGGTCAAACTGATTTCAAATTTTCATACAACAACTATCAGTCAAAAGTATGGTCATGTTTTGCAAAAGTTGTAGATCTATTCACAAGGAAACCAACAAAATTGGTTTTGTATTTTTCTGATTTTTCTGTGATCTTCTACGAAATTTCTAAGGTCTGGTTAAATTCAAACAAAAAGGGAAGAATCTATCTACACTCAGGTCCCTAGAAACTTTTCTGGATTCACAACAATACCCTCGGTTTGCACCAAGGCCCCTGGAAACAAAAGTTCTCAAGCAATTGGGTCCCTAGGGGGTTCGCTGGCGCGGCGGCCAGGATTCCGGCGAGGCCGGCGGCGCTCTTGGCCGGGAAAAGGCGGGGAGGTGCCTTGTGCTCACCTAGGGCTCGATTCCAGGGATTGGATGGGTCGGGTTAGTGGCCGGCGAGGGGGCTCGGTGGTGCTAGGCGGCGGCCGCCGCTGAGAGCTCGGCTCCGGTGAGGTCGTGGCTCGGCCAGGGCTACAAGCGGCTCGGGAGGCTTGAGTGGATCCTAGGGGAGAAGCTAGGAGTGTCGGGCGGCGCCGGGAGCGAGCGGGAGAGGAAGCTCGTCGGCGGCGGCTTAAATGCGGGCGGCGGCGCTCTGGCTTAGCGCAAGGAGGAGCATGGGGTTTATATCGGCAAGCATGTCGTGGGGAAGGGGTCATGACGGTCTTCGTCGACTACAATAGGTCGCGACATGGGCGAGGTATGGCGCCAGGCAGTGGCGACGTGCATGCGGGCGGGCGGCCAATGGAGGATGACGGTGCGAGCGCCGGCGTGTGTGCGGGTGCCACATGGCACCGGCCAGGGGTCCACCCACGTCACGCACAGGAGCATTTCAGCGCGGCGCATGGACCGCTGGACGTCGGCCGACCTCGGCATGCGCGTACGGCGAGGTACGGCGGCGGGCCGATGTGGCGTCGGGCGACGTCGGGCGCGTGGCGTTCCAGCAGGGTTTTCAATTCGGTTTAGCTCAGTTTGACCACGATTTTCTCCAAATTTTGAAACTAAAGTGCACTAAGGTGTTTATAGCAAACTTGTAGATCTCTAAACCCTCTACAACTTCTAGAAAGACTCATAGGTGTTTTTCTCAACGGATTTTGCATAAATAGCTCGCCAAGTTTGAAGTTTTCTCGGCGCTAGTGAATAGTGTCTGCAGGCGTTGACCAAACTTTTTCACAATTTTCCACTTCGAATTTGAAATGCCACTCAACATCAAAGTTGTGTCCCATGAAAACTACACAACTTTTGTATTGGGAGAATTTGTAGTGTTTAGGTGAAATTTGGAGAACACGGCAAAAGTTCTAGAAAGGTTCTTGGACATCAAGAGTTTGACTAGGGTCTGACTATGCCTTTGACCAAGGTTTGACCAAAAGTGCTTAATGACTTGATTAAGAGGGTAATTAGCACTCATTGACACTATTTGAAAACACGGGGTGTTACAACACACACACCCATGGTGAGATGAGGTTTCACCTCAACCAAGAGAGAATGAGAGAGGAGAAAGAGGCAAAGGTGAGAAGTTGCCTTCAAGCATGTTGTCCTATTCTTACACCCCTCCTCTTCTATTTATAGGCCTGAGCACCAGTGAGATAACACCCTGAGCACCCCCAGAACATGTCTAGGAGGCAACACATGGAAGGCTAGGATGAGCCGAGCCAATGGCGTTTCGGTCGACCCCATGGTGGCCCCCCTGCCTTGTGCTTTCTCCCGGTGGCTATCAGGTGGGTCCTTAAGGCAGTTCCAGGTGTCCACGTGGTTTTAAGGTGGTTTGGGCGTGTTGGTGGGAAATAGGATCCATGTGATGCACATGTGGCGGCTTCTGATTCATCGCATCTTCCTCCCTTGGATTGATGACATCATGGATCCAGGGGATGCTTGCATGGCAGCCCCTCATTGGCTGAGCCTGAATTACTTGGATCATGGAGGTGTGTTTTCTTCTCATTTCTTGTGCCAAATACCTACAATCAACTTTGCATTACCGCTTGTGGAATTTGTTAGTTTAAGCTCCTATTCTATTGTGGATGCATCATTTTCATGATGAAATGCGGGAATTGACGACCTTAAAATGGGTACTTAACCGCCGTCAACACCGCCCCGATTGGACGACTCCCCGAAGCGGGACCGTCCTTCCAAGTCCACGAAAAAGGCCTCCATGGCAGCACGCTGTGCTGCCACCACATCCACGTCTGACAAAATGAAGTTGGCCACCACAACACGACGAAACAACTCCGCATCGGCTACTACTCGTGGGTCTGACAAGTCCTCACTTTCGTCAGGCCAGCACATCGACGGAGAGTTGCCAGAACCATCCGAGACAATGTCCTTGCCCTTCTCCATGCGGGAAAAACCCGGGACACCACAAGAGTGGGAAGGGGGTCGCAATGAGACCCGCCCGCCTCAGGTACCTACACAGCAAGGACACAACACCCTTGTTAGAAACTTTTCAAAATTGACGAAGAAGTACCCAACTCCGGGAAGCCCACCCCGTGGCTGGGGGGTAATCTCTTATGTCAGGAACTCTAGCAGGGGAATGGAGCCCCGGCGATACAAAGGGCCCACCAAGGAGTCCTTTCTCTTTCCAGGGCGCGAGCTCCCAGAGTTGTAAACAGACGGAGGCAAACGATCGGAGAAAAGTTCCCCCTCCCAAGTTTTCCTTGTTATGATTATAAAAAAAAGAGGAGAAAAAATGGGGGAGGCAATGGAGATACAAAAAGGAAGTACAACAAGAATGACAAGGCGTCACACCTCCGCAGTAGCGCAGCATCCGGAGTTGAGGATCGAGCCCCCGGAGCAGCCAGAGGAGAGCGGGAAGGATCCCTCATCCCTAGCGGAAGACCGCTCGATTGAAAGGCGTCTACAAAGGGGCTCCCCGCACGAGCCGGGGGAACCTCGAAAAAGTTACAACAGTGCTCCCTGCGCGAGCCGGGGGAGCCCCAAGAACAATTACAATGGGGCTCCCCGTGCGAGCCGAGGGAGCCCCAGAGGGAACTACAAGAGGACTCCCTCCCCCCCCCTCGCTAGTCGGGGGAGCCCCAAGGGGAGTCGCGGAGGGGTCTCTCGCTTGGGCTGGAGAAGCCCCTGGAAAATCTGCGGATTGCAGCCCCTCTTTGTCCGGAGGAGCACCGGGAGGGCCCCCTTCGGAGGGGCCCGGAAGCCGCAAGACAGGAGAAGGCTGCAGCAAGTCGAAAAAGGCAACGACATTCCTCCACAAAGTCCAAGAAGTCTTCCTCTGGATGCCGCTGGGTCACCGAAGGGGTGGGGTGACACTCCGCCCAGCAAGACCAATCCTGAAGGAAAGCGCCACTGATGTACATTCCTCGGAAGATCAAACCTTCTGGGAACAGGTCGTCTTTGGGGCTCTTGCTGTACTGGGGATGCCCGGGGAAGCCCCATTTTGAACGGGGAACAGCGCGGGGCGGAAGGCCTCTCCGTGCCGGTGCTTTGTAGCCACGACGCGGTATCATAAGATATACAAGGAATGCATTCACCAACTAATGGAATTTGAAGAAAGAAGGCATTCGCCATTTCCATTTCCAAAAGAGGGGAGATCCCGAATGGGCACACCTCAGGGACCTCCTCCGGACTTTAGAAAAGGGTCAAAAGGGATCCCTTCCCTCCCTCAAGAAGGAAGCCCCGCAAAACAAACTACAAAAAGAAAAAGAAAGAGGGAGAGCTATGCTAAATGGAGGTGGAGATAAGAAGGGTTCAAACCTGGGTCTAATCCCGGGAGTTCCCCCCTCCCGTCCCGGAAGAACCTCCAACGGAGGACTTCTCTGCCCGTATGGCAGCCGCCACCACCACGCTCGCCACCCCCATCCCACGAGCGATGTCTAGGCCATGCGCCACCCAATAGTCGCGGAAAGCTCGGGAAAGCCGTCTTCATGTGCTTGACCTCACGATGGAAGTCCAAGCTGGTGGAAGGGAGGCCCCCGACGACGTCCTTCACGCGGGGCAGGTGGGTGCAGCCAGCCTGGAAGAGGGAGAGGAACGTCCACCGCCAAGCGAACTAGAGCTGATCCCGTCGAAGGCCTGAGCACCTTTCACCATGGCAGGGACCCCCTCGCTTAGCCAGGCCAGGTGGGCAGGGAGGTCTTCCGGAGGATGGGCGGGCAATGACATGACAACCCCAAGGTCCGCCAGGCCCATGGAAAGGGAGTCCACGGTCCCCGCTACCATCGCTGCAACGTCGTTCCAAACCTCCCAGAGCGAGTGAAGCTCATCCCTTGTCATAGCCAATGCCAGTTGAGCTGAGGCAGCTTCATCTTCAGTCTTCTTCCGAAGTTTTTCCACCTCCTCGCGAAGGCACTCCGTTGCCTTCAAGGATTCCTCCACCTCGCGCGTGTGGCGCTCGGCGTCCACCTTCTCCACCCTGGCCTGGGCCAAAGCCTCCTCCAGCTCCCGAGCGGAGCCCGAGGTGGGTATCCCCCCGGAGAGGATTTCTCTAGGAGGGAGATCTGAAAGGAAGAAAAAGGGAGAGGAAGGGTCAGGAGGCGTGAAGAACCGGTCACGAGAACATGAAGCCCAAAAGGCCGCCTACCTGCACACCGAGGCCGGCCAAGGCCTCCACCGTCACCTCGGGTGGGAGCCACTCCGTCAGAGCCCGAGAGGCGGAATCAGGCAAGCTCTTTGCCAGAGCCGCGAAGAGCACCCGGACCTCCAGATGACCCACCAGGTTTTCAAAGATCAAGGGAGCTCCCGAGATAGTTCTGCTGAACAGTCCCTTTCCCAACTCCAAGACCCTGAGACCCGGATGGCAGGTCTTTCCCAGCATCTTGGCGTGCCACCTCCGTTGGGGGCGGAGCCCCAGCCACCAAACCTTGGGAGAGTCTCGAGGGATACAAGGGATGAAGGAGGGGCCCACTCAACTAAGTAAAGCGATAGGGGGGAAAGTGGAACCAGGTCGGGAGAGGACATGCACTAATGTATCTCCTCGATCTCTGCATCCGTGTCTTCACTGGAGCCCAACTCCTCGTTGAACTCTAGCAGGTCGAAGGTGGGAGCTGCGGAGGTCCCACTAGCAGAAGGGACCAGTGGGGGGCGGCGTGGGGAAGCGCCTTGCCGAGTCCTCTGAGTGGGCCTCGCAGACTCTTCCTCATCATCGTCGTCACCCCCATCCTCCGGAGCCTGCCCGGACCTAGAGGCGGCATCGCTCGCCCCTTTTTGGCGTTTCTCTGACCGCTCTGCCGGGATGAGTCTTTCTGGGGTCGCTACCCCCCGGAGCACAAGGATGCAGTTGAGCCGGGCCACTAGTACCAGGACGGCCCGAGCGAGGTGCTATTTCCGGCTGTAGGGACCTAAAAGCCGGACGGCCCTTCGCTCGACCGTGGTGATGGAAAGCTCTGTGGAAAAATACTGGTTACCCGGGGTGAGCATCAATCTCTGAAAAAGCCGCCTAAAGGTGTAAAAGAAGAGGTCAAAGGATCACTCACCGGGAAGCCTCCACTACAAGTCATCCTGGAAGTAGGATAACTCACCCCGATGGCTAACGAGGTTGGGCACGTCCTCCCCCTCCACTTGTGAGGACCAGAGCGTCCAAGGACCGGTGGATGGTCGCTCCTTGGTGTGATGAGTGATTGACAACGTGGTGTGGACTGACTCTTGGCCGAGTATTGCAGGTGCAGGTTGTAGCTTGATTTGCGTTGGTGCAGGTGAAGAGCGGGCGCGAAAGGTCTTAGCCTGTGTGGCCTCCGAGGAGTGGAGAGACAAGTAGGCTCGGCTTGATGGACCCGGTGGCCGAACGAGATCAATTGCGGGCCGCATGGTGGCAAGAAAAGCAAGACGAAGTCGGGTACGGTTTCTTAGTTGAGCCTCAAAACCAAGGTGGAGCCGGTGCAGGGTAGCGGCTCACAACCGAAGTCTGCACACGGGGTTTGGTTGCTTTACTCCACAAAACCAACACCGAGCCGGGACGACGTGGCGGCCATGTCATGAGTGGGATTGGCGTGGAGGCTGCACCGAGTCCGCGGGGTTTGCGGCGGTTCACCACAAAACCGTCGAGGTTCCTTGGTTGAGCCACAAAGCCAAGACCGAAGACTTGGCAGGCGGAGACGGGATCTGGGCGCGACGAGAGACTTCGAAGCGGAGGACACACGTCGGGATCGCAAGGCTTGCGTCGAGGTGAAGCGAGGTGCGGTCGCCGGGCATCCGTCCGATGGTGCTACGATGAGAATTCCCAAAGTGCCCTTCGGGGGCGTGTATCCTAGTACTATGTAATAGGGGTAGTTTCGTCTTTCGGTTGCCTCCATATAAACTTAGAGGAGAGAGGATGGCAGCCACCACTTGGAACCCTAGCTCATTTGCTTTCTCATTTTCCCTTCCTATTTTCCTTACGTTTTTCCATAGGACTAGCTTGAGAGCTTCATGGTGAGATCTTTAGAGAGGGATGGATGATCGGAAGGCAAACTAGACCTTGTATGAATCTTTCTTCGCATGTATAGAAGATTCGGCGTGATTCCTCAAGGCTATTTGTTGTCTCTCCCATTTTCCCTTTTTGGTGATTTTCGGAGCTCTTTCTTGGGATTTTTGTGAGAAGCATTTGGAGGTGTTTTTGTGCGGGATTTGTTTTGGGAATCACACATGAGGTTGGTGTGCCTCTTTTCTTGGTGATCTTGCCCCTCAACTCCCATAGGAAGGCCTTCGATTTTGGTGGCTTTCGAGTTCTTCGTGTTCTTGAGGTAGAGCCACGAGATTTACGATTACGGGAGTTGTAGTGAGTTAGAGGCCGTAATTTTTGGGGCATATCTTCACTTTAGGGTGCTCATCATCTCCCCAAAATTTCGTCTCAAGACTCCATGTGGTTTGGGAGATCCGTCGATCGGAAGTTTGAGGTTGTTTCTCGGGTTTCTCAGCTGTGCTGATTCGCACCTGGTGGACCGTCCGCGAGGTAGCTGCAGACCGTCCGCGAGGTAGCCGCGGACCTTCCGCGAGGTCACCGCGGACTGTCCACGAGGTGCCTGAGAGCCTGGCTGTTCTTCGTGTTCGTGTGAGTTCTTGAGCGCCTTCCATTCGATCCTTTTTGTCGGTGGATTTTTTGGTGCATGAAGTTTGCGGACGGTCCGTACTAGTGTGTCGGATGGTAAGTGACGAGGCGGACGGTCCACGGGTCCATCACGGGTGGTCCGTTTTTGTCGGTGCACTACTGGAGGTTCGGGAAGCAATTTCGGATGGTCCGCCCCCTACCCGCAGACAGTCCCTTGCTTAAGTCCCTTGCTTTTTGAGTTGTGCTTCCGCGTTGGATTGGTTTGGGACTTGTTCCTAGGGTTGGTAGGTCCGTTGTGACTACGCGACCTTGGCAAGCTCGTGTGGGAATCCTTGGTTGTGGATTTGGGGCATAGGCCGAGTTCATCCTTCGGGAAAAATTTTTATTGGCTCCCATTCACTACCCCCCTCTCTGGTCGCCTAATCGGTCCTTCAACCTGGAACTTCCACGAGGTGGCCAACAGCCACACCCCGGGAATGATAAACTCCTCCACCAGGTCTCTGATGGTGAACCTCTGAGCAACCACTCCCAGAGGTGGATGTGGGTATGTGTCGTGGCGTCAATCCTCATGGTAGGCTTCGAGACGAGCTCCGAAGGTTGGCAGGAAGAAACCAAACCACTGTGGGTCGGAATAGAGTGGTAGAACCAGGCTTGCGGCCAGTCGGTTTCCATCCAGTCCTTGTACACATGCCCGGGGACGACAGAGCCCAAGCAGGCATCGAAGTAGACACAGCGGTAGTAATTTTCCATCTTCACCCTGTTGGGGAAGATGTACTTGCCCCGGCACCCGACGGTGTGGAGGCTTGTGTAGGCGGACGCCAAGGGGGCAGCACCCCAGCCCGGAAGGCCCACTCGAAGGCGAACAAGCAGACGACCACATTGGGGTAGAGATGCTGGATCTCTATGTTATAGAGCTTCAACACATTGGGGCACCACTGTGCCAGCCCGCCGGCCGCTCATCCGCCCTATCTCCGGCCGCAAACCGAGTCCTGGTGAGCCCCTCAGCCTCCCCCACCTCTTCCCCGGCCGTCTCCGGCGCCGGATCACCGGAATTTCCGGCTGAACCACCGCCGGCCATGGCCCAAGGCCACATTGCGAGGCCCAGATTAGTTCTAGGGTCTTTTCTGCAAATCAGGGGCATATCTGTAAGACACTGAAAACCTCCAGGGGCCTGATTGCAATTAGATTCTTTAATCTCTAGTGTATTTTGGCTGAATCTTGTAAAATTCATAGAAAATCGTAGAAAATCAGAAAAATGCAAACTCAATTTTGTTGGTTTCCTTGTGAATATCCCTACAACTTTCCCAAAGCATGACCCTACTTTTGAGTGATAGTTTTTGCATGAAAAATAGAAATCAGTTAAACCTAGATCTGTTGTAGTTCAAAATATACAAGTGCTCTATAGCTGAATTTTGGATATGTTGTGAGTAATGTCATGCTTAGGCTCTGTACCAAAACTTGCATAAAGTTACTATGTAGATCTTTTAATATGATTTCTTTTGTATTTATGATGAATCTGCTAAATGATTTTTGTAGCTAAAAATAAATAGATTTTTGTACTCAACTTTAGCATGTGATCTTGTTATGCCTAAATGCACCTCTGGTGAATTAATCAAAATTTTATAACTGTCAGAAGTATTTATTCTTGATTTATGCCTAATTTTCAATGTAATTGCATAGCTCAAGATCTATAGTAGCTCTTGATGTGTTTGTTGTTTTCCTAGCCTTTATTTGAGTCATAGAATCAGTGAGAGAAAGTTGGAATCCAATTGTTGTTTATTTATTTTTTATATGCATTTCTCATGTTTGGATAGCTAGATTTTGTTATTTTTGTTGTAATTAATTTATAGCCCATGTGAGTGTGAAATCTTGTGTGCAGTGGCTTTATTTCAGTTTGTAGTGCTTCATAAACACCCCACTGAATTTTATGAATTTATTTTATGAATAAAAGCTATGGAGGCCAATTAAAGCTTAATATTAAGTTAAATTGGAAAATCACCAACACACACCTAATGACCCTATGTATGTGTTGTAAATCATGCTAAGAAGCTAAGTGTCACCACCCTTGCTGTTTGTGAAATTTAAATTAATTTAATTAAATAAATATTTACACTGTCACTATCAAAAAGACTAAATAATGAAGCATCACATAACATTACTTTAATAGAAAGAATTTACCAAAGGTGTGTTTGTCAAGGTGAATATGGCAACCCATACTCTTCATGGTTGTCATATGTTGTTTGGGAATTAATTAAATCAAAACCATCAATTAAATCTTGCATTTGCATCCTCGTGTAGATCTTCCCGACGGTAGCTATACGCTCGTGCCGGAAGGAGACGAAGGTGCTGTCGGTGAGCTGCAGTACGTGGACGTAGCTCAGGACCTGGACCAAAGTCTAGAAGGGCCCAAGGCCAACCTTGCCAGCGAAGGCAAGCCTCGGATCATTAACGCTCCTTTTAAAAATTATGCAAGTACCTTTGCTATGTTTGTGCATTTACGTTTCAGGAGTTGAATTGATACCCTAGATGCATGATCCCTAGGTACCTATGTTCTTTTACTAGTATGCTAGGTCGATAGCTGCTATGCTATAGGACCAGTACAAGTCGAGTGATGTTCATCACTTGCGAGAATAGGTTCTTATGTTGGAATCATAAGATCTTTATAAATGGATTTCTCATGTGGTAAGAGCATGGGATTTGGGCTCCGGTCCAGTGGCTTTTGTGGGCTAAGCTTTTGAATGTACTAAGCACTTGCCGGGAATGGGACCGGTAAACCTAGTACCTAATGGACACGGCAAGGGAACCTTTCCCTACTACCCCTAGGACACCTGATGTGTCCCCCCTGCCTGCAACAATGGGGTACCTGTGCGAGTCTGGGCGGTCCGGCGTGATGTACCAGTAAGCCTTGTACCGAGGACTGTAGGTTCCGATCCCGAACCGGAGAAAGATGGGAACCGTCTGGTGGTTGTCCAGTGTAAGGGCACCCTACCGTGTGTTTAGGTTTACCTTGCAAGGTTATAAATCAATCGATTGTCGGCCTCTCACCGTTATCAGAGACTTCTTAATCAACTGGCCATGATATCCCTTAATGATGGAACTTTGTGAATATTACTGCTTGAATTAATTGTACTGTACAATTCTTGATTGTAATAGTTGGCTCACTTAGAAATGGTAATTAACTAGAATTTGAGCTAAAATATTGAAAGTAAGGACCTACTCTTTGTTGCTTTTCAGCAAAAGAACTCCACCGGTCAAGAAGCCTCTCATGTCTAGAGTTTGGTGATGTAGTTATCACCCGACAGTTAAGTCTTGCTGAGTATTAGTATACTCAGCCTTGCTTTATAAATGTTGTTGCAGGTGTTGTTTGGCCTGGAGAGATTCCACCCGGCTGGGAGCTGGAATGGGTGGATGACGACGAGTGATGGCATCACGGACGGCCTCCTGTGATGTCTACCATGTTGCTAGTCTATTATTCTGCTGTTTTCGAACTCTGAACCTTTACTTACCTTGTCATGCACAATGGTTTGTAATAAAGTAACCCTTAGGGGTAGATCGGATTTAATTTGTGTAATGTACTCTGGACTCGCCTTCGTGTGAGTTTTAATGCATATGTTCGATCCTCTGTGTGATATCCAAGTGATTCACCGGGCTTTGACCCAGCAACCAACGACGGGATGGTACTTTATTATCGCTTAATGACCAAAGTGGATTGGTTTAGGCGATAGTACGGTATTTTCCTGGGCAGGTTGTCACAGCTGGTATCAGAGCGATTATATGCACCAGAGTTTAATTAACAACCTTAACCACTGTTTTTGAATAAAACTTGCCAAGATTGTTTGTATTTACAAAATATGTTGGTCCGTTAAGGATGAATATAGACCGAGAGGCCCTAGAGGAAATTTTTGGGATTCTTTCAGGTGGCTTACAAATCTATGGTTTATTTTGCTAACTTCCAGCACATTTTATTCTTGTTAGAACTTACTTTCTGTACAACCATACTAGTTCATCACGTTTTGCCATACGTGGTGGTGCCACATGAAAGTCATGTGAGGGATGGATGGGACCTAATCCAATGGGAACCCACCGTCACGTCTGTGTCTCGCCACGTTTTGCCATACGTGGACGTTCCACATTGTGAATATGCGAGGCAAGGATACACTCCATTCAAACGGAGGGTGTCTGAGGTTGGACGCTGTCCATGCAGCGGTAAACGCATGGGTGCCATTTCTATAGTGAATGGTAATGTATTTGGACGCTTTCGTGAGTGCTGGCACGAAAGGTTCGATGTGTTCTGTGATCTTCTGCAGGTACACTAACCACGTTTCGTAAGTCGCTAAGTGAGCATCGACTAGTTCTCGACTAGTTATTATAGGGAGAAACGCGTATATGCCTTGCCACCGGAACTAACTTCGATTTTTGGCTTGATTGCCTTGTGAGGATGAATAGGACGTCTTGCATCATGCTCAAAATCGTGGAAACTTAAAAATGAACCCTTTACATGTTGTGTGCTCTCTAAGGTGAAATTTTGCTAGCGTGCATTGTCCTTGCATAGCCTCTCATGTGTAGATGTGTTGCTGTCCAAAATTTTTGATAGGGCTGTTTGCTTGATTTGTGCACCTTGTTCAAGAATCAATTTGCCTAGGTGATCTATACCAAAGTTGCTCCATATCGAATCTAGTTTTCGCTCGCAAAAATTCACGGTCATAGCTTCGGTATATCTCAAGTTGTGCTCCGTTTAGTGAACCTCTGTCATGCTGTTTTCCTGGATTCACACCTCTGAAAATTGCATCTTTGGACCTTGTTCCTATCTGATCTAGCTCAACCTTGGAATACCAAAGATGTGCCTCATAACCTTGCTGAGTTTCTACAAAAATTTGGGAATTTTTGGGGCTCTGGTTTTTAAGTTGGGAATTTTTGTTCACAACCGCCAGAACAAAACCCCGGTACCAAATTCTCCCAGATGTGGTAACCTCAGCTTTTGATTCCGAGTGGATATCAAGTTGCTTAAAACCTTTGATTTGGTATGCGCGTTGGACTCATGAATCATCGCAGTCTTGAGCTGAGTGCATGAAATTCTTATTTCCAGAATATTGCGGTTGCCCCGATTCTGACTTTTCTTCAAATTGGGTTTTCGTCGTACATGTTCTGCTTGTGGGAACAAGCTTATGAATGTGTGTTTAATGAAAGCTCAAATTTTTCAGATGGTGGGACCGACACGCAGCTCCCCGAATGGTTTTGGTGCTTCAAGTAGCGCCACCTCCCAGGACGATTGCAGAGGCATTTATTGCGGTTCAAACGGAAGTGCTGTGCCAAATCCTCCTGACGCAGCAGCAGATCGCCCAGGGGATGCAACAACAACCTCCCCATGGTGCCAATCCAGATGGACCAAATTTGGTCACTAAGACCATGAACTCCACCCAAAAAGATCTAGAGAAACCTCGATCCTATGAGTCTCACTACGTGAAAAACTCACTTTGGTAACGGGCATAGATTGCCTTTCGTAACGGGCAAAGCGCCCGTTACCGATCAAGTGTTACAAATGAGCCAAGAAAGGTAACGGGTAGATGCCCGTTACTGATAAGACATATTCGTAACGGGCATAAAACAACGACCGTTACCGTAACTAGCCACCGGTCACGTGAAATGGCTGTTTCTCTGGGCCCACAGGGAACTTTGGTAACGGGCACCAAAACACAGCCCGTTACAGTAGCTCAATATCGGAGACGCCTTCTATGTACCTGCGTCTCCTCTATCTTGACGAAATGAGACGCGTCTATTTCACGTGCGTCTCAGCACATCGAGGATTCGTAACGGGTATCAAACAACAACCGTTACCACAACTAGTCACCGGTCACGTGAAATGGCTGTTTCTCTGGGCCCACAGGGAACTTTGGTAACGGGCATGAAAATAGAGCCCGTTACTGTGAAATCAACATCAGAGACGCGTGCCGTGAACCTGCGTCTCCTCTGTCTCGACGAAATGAGACGCATCTGTTTCCACGCACGTCTGCTTCCTCTCGATTAAAGGAGACGCGTGCTTTCAACCTGCGTTTCCTATATCTCGATGAACGGGCCATGTCCTGGGGCCCACCGGTCAGGACTGGTAACGGGCTTTTACACTGCCCGTTACATTGTTGGCATGTTTGTAACGGGCATTCCGAATGAAGCCCGTTAATCACTGATCAGTGTTTGTAACGAGCTTTAATTAACGCCCGTTACAGATACGTAGGCCACCCTGTCGGGCATACACCCCGGGTACTCATACAAGGAAGGATGAAGACGGACTCCTACTAGAATTCCCCTGTAATCCTACTAGGACTCGTTCCGTGTAATCCTACTAGGACTCCTAACTTGTAACCGACTAGGAACCCACCCCCTTGACTATATAAAGGAGGGCCGGGTACCTAGGAGGACATCTGAACAACCCAACACCAAGCGCAGGGCGTCGTACTTCATCCCCCAAATAGGACGTAGGGTTCGCCACCTTGGCGGCCCGAACCTGTATACATCTTGTGTCCCGTGTCCTTGCGCATACCTTCGAGTTCTCGGTCTCGCGATCACGATCCTCACCGCACAATCCACTACCTCGGGTACCCCCATGGTAGGTTTGCCGGTCTAAAACACCGACAGCTGGCGCGCCAGGTAGGGGTGATCATCACCACCGGGCGAATTCGAAGGACCTCATCTGCAAGATCAATCTACTGGACGTGACAACGTTGCCGTTCAGTTCCATCTATCGGTGATGCGGCGGTCAATCCAAGACGGGTTCAAGCGTTCTCGCCGAATTCGAAATCAAGTACAAAGGTGATCAAGAGTCCCAACAGGCCCACATGCAGTTGATTGCGCGTTGCTGCCCCAGCAGAATAAAAAAAATTTCTTTTTTCGTCTCCGATTTCTAGTCGAAGTCACCTGGCTCTGTATCTCCTAGAGTGTTTGAGTTCTACTCCTATACAGAAGCAGGGTAAGATCGGTTAAAAATCCGTCTACTGTCACCTGCTAGTACACGGATAAGGCTACAACCACCTTGATTACTCGAAGTGCAAAGCCATGTTTTGGAGTTCCACTACACGCATATGTTGCTGTACACATGAAGGCTTCAAGATCTTTGGTTTGGCTCCCACAAGCAACGTACGCGAGTACGGCTACATCGACTCTCGGCTGCATGAACCGGTGTATGACTACTTCAACCATGCTATGCGCCTCGGCTACATCGCCTCCGTCCGCCGCGACATCATCTTCCGGCCACACCGGCTTTACTTCGCCAACGTCGTGCGTCCGGTCGCATGGTCTCGCTGCTCGACTTGTTTTCTGGTCGCACTGGCTCTACTTCGCCTTTGCCGTGCATCCGGATGCGTCGTCTCGCCGCTTGACTTCTCATCGGTCGGTCGCACTGGCTCTGGCCGTGCGCCCGGTCACTTCGTCTCGCGGCTCGACTACTCGTCGCTCGGTTGAACCAGCTCTCTGCGCCTATGCCGTGCATTTGGACGCGCCATCTCACCGCTCGGCTACTCATTGGTTCTACATCAACCTTGCCATGCGCCGCGACTACTCATCACCCGGACGCACGAGCTCTACGTCAACCTTGCTGTGCGCCACGACTACTCGTCACCCGGCTGCGGGCTCTACCTCAACTACGCCGTGCGCCGCGGATACTCGTCTTCCGTCGCATCGGCTCTACCTCAACTATGTCGTGCGCTGCCGCATCGTCTTGCGGCCGCACCAGCTCTACTTTGACTACGCTGTGCGCCGCCTCGACACCCTCTTCTGGCCGCATCGCGTCGACTAACAGCTGTCATGCAACCAACAACTAGTCGGAATCAACTTTGACTGGTCAACTTCAGCAACAACCATCGCGGATCCATCGCCGACCGCCACGGCTTCATCAACAGTCTGCCCAGGCAGCAAAGCTAAGTGATTTATTTAAATGATTACTGTTTTCTTTCCTTGGCTTGTTCTCCTCATCATGCAGGACAACATGCTGACTACTCATTCGTGTACGCTCCTCGGCGGGTTTTCACGAGAGCTACACTCTGCCGACTACTCTTGGGGTATATCGACCAAACCGCCATAGGCTTAAAACACTGAATCTCGGGGGCTCCGGCCACGAATTTGGTATACTAAGTTTCGGAGGCTCCACCACGAGCTCGTTACATTACATCCCGGGGGCTCTCGCCACGGCTTTGGGTGTACCGAGTTTCGGAGGTCACAATGGTTGTATCCCAAGGAGGCAATCTCAAACCCGCTCTGGCGGCATACTGCGTGTGTAAGCTTCGATGGAACCTAGCTGTAAGTGGCCCTCGCGTCCTGGCAACGATGGAACCTAGCTGCACGCGGTCTTCACGCACGGTACCATGGGTCCAAGTACCCTAAGTACTCGCGCTCCGTACCATGGGTCTCGTACCCTAAGTACTCGCGCACCATACCATGGGTCCAAGTACCCTAAGTACTCGCGCTCCGTACCATGGGTCTCGCACCCTAAGTACTCGTGCTCCGTACCATGGGTCTCGCACCCTAAGTACTCATGTTCTGTACCATGGGTCCTAGTACCCTAAGTACTAAAGTCAACTTCGGTCGCAACCTCAAGTCCACTACGGTGGCAACCGTACCTTGGGTCTGAAATCCATGGCCTAGGTACACAAGTCGACTCCGGTCGCACCTTCAAGCTCGCTCCTGCGGCAACCATACCTTGGGTCTGAAATCCATGGCTCAGGTACTCCAGCCCACTACAGTGGTACAAGTCGACGCTAACAGTCGCATCCAAGCCCACTCCGGTGGTACAAGTCGACTTCTGTAGTCGCAATCTCAAGTCGACTTCAGTCGCAATCTTAAGCCCGCTCTGGCGGCAAAATAACTACTCGTTTTCTCTGATTTTTCATTCGCTTTGGCTTTCTGGAAAGTGCTTTTTTGTTTTTTGCATCTTAAGTCCACCCCGCGCGGCACAAAGTCGACTATTGTAGTCGCATCTAAAGTCCGCTCCACGCGGCAATCTAAAGTCGACTTCTAAAGTCGCATATCAAAGTCCGCTCCGCGCGGCAACTAAAGTCGACTTCGGTTTTCAAGTCGCATATCAAAGTCCGCTCCGTGCGGCAACTAAAGTCGACTTCGGTTTTCAAGTCGCATATCAAAGTCTGCTCCGTGCGGTAACTAAAGTCGACTTCGGTTTTCAAGTCACATCTCAAAGTCCGCTCCGTGCGGCAACTAAAGTCGACTTCAGTTTTCAAGTCGCATTCTAAAGTCCGCTCTGCCGGCATCTCAAAGTCGACTTCGGTCGCATCTAAAGTCCGCTTTGACGGCACGGCTACTTCTCAAGCTACACAACTCGACGTCAAATTACTACTCGAGCATAACTTCAGCAGGCTTCGCTCGCTCTCAAGGTCGGGGGCTCTACTACACAACAACTACTCGATGTGGCTCATACGGCTCTCTTATCTCGGGGCTACACATTGCAAGAAGTACTCGGATGATGGCTTTCGCTAATATTGAAGACCCTTGGATTGATTACCTAATCATTTCAAGGCTCGGGGGCTGCTATGCTACACCCATCATTCAATTTTTTCAAGACGAAAGATTCAGAATCAATATTGACCCTCAGCTAGAGTCTGCAACACAACCTAAGGCTCGGGGGCTACTCCATATGGAGTGCGATTTTGCAATCGCACTTCCATATAATCTTGACTTCAAGACTGATGAGCTGGACCACCTTCCAGCCTCGTGGCAGTTCCAGTATTATTGAAGACTTCTCCAAGCAGTACTCGAGGACGATCAAGAACTACTCAAAGAGGCTTCAAGACTACTCGAACTACTACTCTCGACTCCAACGTGCTCGGGGGCTTGTCGGGCATACACCCCGGGTACTCATACAAGGAAGGATGAAGACGGACTCCTACTAGAATTCCCCTGTAATCCTACTAGGACTCGTTCCGTGTAATCCTACTAGGACTCCTAACTTGTAACCGACTAGGAACCCGCCCCCTGGACTATATAAAGGAGGGCAGGGTACCTAGGAGGACATCTGAAAAACCCAACACCAAGCCCGTTACTCACTGATCAGTGTTTGTAACGAGCTTTAATTAACGCCCATTACAGATACGTAGGCCACCCCTACAGTAACCTGCCTGCTTGCCGGCTGCATCCTAGAACCAGCCAGGATTTGGCAGCCATCAGGGGCTGCATCCTGCCATCCTGGAACCAGCCAGGATATGGCAGCCACCACAGCAAGGAGACATCACAAACACATTCTCACATCACAGATATAGGCAAGCAAGATCACATTTATAGACAAGCAAAAAGATCACATTTATAGACAAGCTAGGATCGATCACATCTAGTTTCAAGTTACTCTCATCAGGGCTTGTTTGGATGGAGTCATGAGAAAACTGCCTGAACCAGGCAGCATCTGACCCCAACCAAGCAAGCCAAGCAGGTTTCTCAGGCAACAACACCTGACTAAAGAAGACTGAATGAGTTTCAAGTTTCTGGCTACAATGAACTCACGGTGCACCATTGTAGAAGTTGCCCTTTCGGTCGATGGTCTCCTTAAGAATGTACTCGCACAGCATCTCCCGGACACGCTTTAGATCTTCTGTGGAAACATCTATAGCAGATTTGAAATCCTGCAAAATACAATCATTTATGAGAATACAAGTAGAAATCAGTTTCTAAAATCAGATGGATAATATGAGTAGAGACAAGGTTGAGCATTATTATCTACTTACAGCAGCCTACTTGATGTCAGGTATGTCATCGAGTAGTCTTAACATATGGAATGCCACATGGAATCCACACAAAGAGGACCACCATGGCTGCTGAGCACACTACATAGAGGTACCAAAATGACAAGTTAATGCAGTACCAAATAGGTAAGAAGGGACCATAAAAAAACCTCGGTCTTACAGCGAGATTTGTTTTGTGCTTGAGTATGGCTTTTGGCTTTTTTTTTCTTTCGTTTCGGCACTCCGTCCTGTGCATGTTCACCAAAGGCCCTGCATGATCAGCAATACCGATTAGAAACACTAAGAGATTGAATTTTTGTGAACAAAACCTACAAATGATGTACCAAAGGCCCTGCATGGTCAGCAATACCAATTAGAAACACTAAGAGATTGAATTTTTGTGAACAAAACCTACAAGATACTGACCAGTCCACAACAGGTTTGAGGTCTGAGAACTTTAGCGGGGGATGTTGTTTAGCAGAATCTAGGTACCAAACCTCTTTGAACATCATACAGATGATCACTGTTACCCAGTGGCTAGTGCAGTAGGCACCCACCACGTAGTCGTTGTTCATTGCATTTGAGATTGCTTTGGTAACAAGGCGAGAATGCTGAGAAATATTTGTGGAAGTAAACAAATCTGGATCTAAAAACCCAACACTGATCTGCATCTCTGCTGCCTTGTCCATCATTTTCCTACAAAAAATCAAATTGTTAGCATGCATGAACTTTGTGGTCAAAATTAAAGAAATATCTTTTTAGGTTTTGAGGGACTTACAATGTCCACAACCTCAAGAAGGTAACATCCAGAGAAGCCAGGGTTATAAGGTTATACACGCTACTGAATGCAATGTTTAACATTAAAGCACCACCACCACCTTTAAAGTAGTCTTGATCCACCTTTCCTGGAAAGGCAAGTTTATCCTTACTGTGTTCCATGACGTAAGCATGCAACCTGGCACAATTTAGTCCAGCAGCCTCTAAGTTTGCTTCTGACAACATAGGTGCACCAGGCTTGTATTTTGGTCGTTCCTGTTCTGTCCCAATAATACAGTTAAGAATCTCATCTTTAGACAGAGGTTTCCTGGCCTGGTTCCCCTTCTGCAGTGGAGATTGGCTGGGCTCCTCCTCCTGTTGCAGAGGCTGTTGTTTCGTCTGTTGCTTATCCTCATGTTGCAGCTGCTGCTTAGGCGTAGTTTGCCTGGGCTCCTCTGGCTATTGTCGACGCTCCTGCTGCTGGAGAGGCTGCTATTTCGTCTGTTGCTTATCCTCATGTTGCAGCTGCTGCTTAGGCGGAGTTTGCTTGGGCTCCTCCGGCTGTTGTCGACGCTCCTGCTACGTAGTTTTGCTGATCTGCTGCTGCTGCTGTTGAGCCTTCTCTTGCTGACACTGAGCTGCAGTACCTCCATCTGATGTTGTAACCCTGCTACCTGTTGCGGCTTCAGGGTTGGGATGTCTCGTCATGCGTGGTATAAGGATCCTGTCCTTTGGCCATTGGATCCTTTGAACGAGAGCCTCAGCTAGGGTTTTTTATGTCACCCCCATCAATTGGTACAGGCAGAGGGTACTGACCCGCATTGGCCCACACATAAGTAGGTTGCACCACAACATACCGATCCTGCACCGGTACTGAATGACAAGCCTTTTGAAATGGAAAGACTTTCGCTAGTGCGAGCTCCACATTAATCCCGGTGCCATCCAAATGGCTGCACGCGGTTGGCTCTGTCAGCTTATCTATTGTGTCCAGCATAGGTGATCGACTATCACTGTGCACTTGATTCGCTTCGTCACCATTAGCATTCCAATGATCTTGCTCTCTGCCACACGCATCTTCCTTGCTGTCATGCGCATGTTCTTCCTCGCGGTCATGCGCATCTTCTTCCTCGCTGCCATGCACATCTTCTTCCTCGCTGCTACTGACAGGCGCTGGTAATTGGGAAGGAAGAAGTACATTTTTCGGTATTTCGATGCCTGATAGTCTTAGAGCATGGAAAATTGATTTAAATGTTATGTCCATCATATCATGAGCATCAGACCTCTTGTTCCTCTTCTTCCTGTACATTCCAGCGAACTCTTCACCAAACTCTTTACCCCAGCCAAGTGAACTAGACACGCCTCGGACCCGACCTCGATGCTCTGGAGTCTCAAGTGCTGCGGTGAGGATATCATCCTCCCTAACCCCAGAGAAAGAACCATCGCTACCCTGAGCTGCAAGTATTTTCACCCTATCTGCTACCCCCACCACCGCAGGGTTACTGAATGTTATGCCCCCGCTTCCTTCACTAGTATTCTTCCTCTTCTGCCCTACCCTTGCCCGCAGATAAGGTCTCGAACGTCCAAGAAATTGGTCCCAAGGGTTCTGTTTTCCTTTTGCAGCTACCTTTGCATCCTCCTCCTCCCACTCTTTCCTTTTACCACGATAACCATTTCTGCCCGTCTTGTGTGGCTTATTATGCAATGCTCTCTTTTGTTTCATCTCCTGGCTCAATTGCTGAAATGAAGGAGAATTAGTTTCCTACACAAACATGTCCCAGTCTTGTTGCTGCAAAAAGGCATGCTTCACAAAGGGAGTCTCCTCTTCGCTCACATATTTTTTTCTTAAATGGGCCTTGAACCGCCGTTGCAAGGTTCCAATCTCTGATATAGCTGCCTTAACTGCCTTCCTGCAAACAGATTCTTCCAGATTGGCTGGGTAATCTAGCTTTTCCTCTAAAACTGTGAACATATGGTCCTTCTCAATTGGTGAGAGATCATCAACCGCCTTGTTGATTGACACCCTCTCCCGAGCAATGAGACCACAGACCAATACAAATCTATCCCTCGTAGCATCTGGGGTAGGCCAAAAATTGGCATCAAGTCCAATTGTAGTCAACTTGTCTTCTGGCCATTTGGTTTGTGTCCTTGACCCGCGGGATCAAGTACTACTCGCAACAGTCTGTGCTGAGTGACCCTGTGAAGAAGGTTCACTGACGATGGGCTGTGATGATGCACTGGAGGTAGAGGAGTTTGTTGTTGTGGGAGACTGCATAGATGATATGTCAGGTTGTCAGTAGAGCAACATAAGCAAGACTGAAAATCTAAACAAAATTCTTATTAGATAAATTCGTTTTCTCTGACAGGCAAAATAGCTGATATTACACTAGAAATCATTACAAGTCGTAAATAAAATCAGCATAGACATACACAGTTCATATTTTACTTAATTAGCATACAGGGATAGGTGCTAACCATTTTGACAGGGACACAACAATATGCTTATATATCAAAGCAGAGAATAAATTCCTTCAACTGCTTCCTTGTCCAACTTCAGCAGCGATGGATTGTGTGTTCCATGTGTACATGCAACAAGAGGATAAAGCAATGGTCATGACATTATATATGACAGTAGTGAAACAACACTCACAACACATCATGACACCAACAATAACAATATATATGACAGTAGTGAAACAATTAACACTCACAACAAAGCATAAGACAGTCTAGTTATCACTACATTATAAACCACTGCGATGCAATTCCCACTGACATTATGTGGCCATCAGAATTAAAGTATGCTAACAGGTCCAAAGCATAACTGTCGATCTGGTACATTCAAAGCACAGCAGAATTAAAGTATGCTAACATCCTTTATGCTTTTCATGAATTTACAGTGCAAAAATTGTAGCACCAGGAACATGAAAATGAATTTCAACAGTTCATATAACTTCATCTGTTAGCAACAATTTATTCAAACAGACTTGGAGCAACAAAATCCATCCATCAAATCCACAGTCAATTAATTGAAGATGAACTATTAAGGCATGTCTCCCTAATCCACCTTGACATGAATATATAGTAGATTGGGTGGACTACATTATAAACCACTGCGATGCAATTCCCACTGACATTATGTGGCCATCAGAATTAAAATATGCTAACAGGTCCAAAGCATAACTGTCGATCTGGTACATTCAAAGCATAGCAGAATTAAAGTATGCTAACAGGTCCAAAGCATAACTGTCGATCTGGTACATTCAAAGCATAGCAGAATTAAAGTATGCTAACATCCTCAATGCTTTTCATGAATTTACGGTGCAAAAATTGTAGCACCAGGAACATGAAAATGAATTTCAACAGTTCATATAACTTCACCTGTTAGCAACAATTTATTCAAACAGACTTGGGGCAACAAAATCCATCCATCAAATCCACAGTCAATCAATTAAAGATGAACTATCAAGGCATGTCTCCCTAATCCACATTGACATGAATATATAGCAGATTTGGTGGCCGAGGAGAGAGAGGGCGTTGGGGGTTCAAGCAGGACTAACCTCTGTCGCGAATGAAGTAGTTGTTCTCGTGATGGTCGGAGGGGCCGGATCAACGTCGGTTCGTGGCCTGAGGTGGCCGGCTCGTCATCGTGGCCGGGGATGACGGATCCCCGTCAACCGTCTTTAGGTTGGCCGGGAAGACGTCCGCACGCCAGTAACCGCGTCCTCGTCACCGTCGTCACGCAGGGAGCGGTGGGGCTGGAGAAGAGCAGGGCTGCGGTGGGGAGAGAGCGGCGAAGGTGAGCGGGGAGAGAGCGGCGAAGGCGAGCGGAGAGAGTGGCAGCGGCGGTGGGGAGAGTGCGGGCGTTGTGGATCTATCTAGCGAGGAGCCGAATATGAACGGTGCGCGTAACTGTGTTTAAGGAAATTACTGGCGTGCCCTTGACGGCTCTGTGCTGCAATTGGAATTCCATGGGCATTATAGTCAATATAGGTGGGAAATTTTGAGCAGCCCGCGCACGGTTTGCCTGCTGACGCTGACGCGTGGGCCAGTGTCATAGGCGACGATGGTTAGTGAACCTGCATCGCCTTTGTTGGCAGTTGGGTCCGGCGGGCGGGCAGCAGTTATCTTTTTATTTTGGCTGCTGACGCTGACGCGTGGGCCAGCCACTATTTTTTTTCGAATGAAACGTGCTTCCCTAAAATATTAGAGCCCATAAAACAGCACCTAAAAAATCATAAAAATACGAACAATTCGTATTTGGACATTTAGTATTTGAATAAAATATCAACAGTCACACTTGTGTGCCCAAGATTCTTAGAATTCGTTTTTACATCCCATGTTAATGATGTAATAATTCTACTAACATCTAGTGTGCTCTAAAAAATCTACAAATTGACTTGCCAACATAATTTGGGTACCTAGACTTGTCTTCAAAATTTCAAATGGTTTCGATGAAGGAATAATATACTTGTGTACAAATATCTACATCTCTCACATAGTTTCCTAGAATGTTCCTTGAACATTGAAGTTTTCCACACTTTGCAACATGTTCGAACTCATATGCATTTGAACACTTAACAAAACATTGTGGTTCACCTTAAGATTACGAAAATGCAAAGTTTCATTACAGGAGGTGTGGAAAACAAATATTATTTATATGTTGTACTTACATAGAACAAGATAAGGCATATAAACATTGTTCAAGAAACGGAATATACACTAAACAATGAAAATAATGAAAACACGGTGATTTTAGAAAACTGTAGAAAAAAAATAATCAAATTTGGACTAATTACGACGGAGAAATACATGTTACAAAATTTGATTGCAGATTAAAAAGAGAAATGCCGTCGGCGACACGGGACGGATAAACTGTTCTTCATTCTCCAATAGAACAAAGGAGGAAGCAGAGGGCACCACCGCCCGCCGCCGCCCCCGCCGTGCCCGCTTCGGCGGTTTTGACACCCAAGAGGGCATCCCAGGCCTCGTCGGCGGCAAATGAGACCACCGCAACCTTCGATTTGACTCACAAACGTGACAAATCAAATATTATCTATCAAAAACCGATTAAAAACCGACATCCCGATAAAATCAAATCCGCGTTTAGTAATATCTAATAATTTACATTCAAGATAGATAATGTTCATTGATGCTTGCGCCTACATCTCGATGTTCATCCTGCTGACGGCGTACTCCACAGCGGGGCGGATGCTACGCGTCCAGAGGTCGAACTCATGACGGATGCGACACTCGGCGCTGCAGTACTGGATGATCTCTTTGGTATCCGGCCCGTAGCGCCTACATCCCGCTTCCCAAATGCAAATGTGGGGATTCTGGACGGGCAGCAACGGAATGTTGTCGTCGCCGTCATCAAGCCAGTACCACCACGCAATGTTGTCGAGATCCTGGTTGACGAGGTAGCACAGCCGTCGCAGGTTGTGGTTCTTCCACCGCCCGTCAGGGGGCGACGGGCCGCCGCTGATTTCCTGGAGCAGTGCCATGGCTTCAGGGTCCGCCGGGTTGCAACGGTACTTCAGCATCGCTAAGAAGTACTTGGCACCGGAGTCTTCAGTAGTGGCATCTCCGATGAGCTTTAGACCCTTATCGGGGTTCCGCCGCCTCATCAACCTCTCCATCCCCTCGAAGCATAATGCCTCCGGATGATTGGCCTCGCGGAAGCGCCGCTCAAAGCACGACCTGACGTAGTGATTCTTGCACACCCGACGAAGATCACGCAGCGACACGTGCAGTAGTACCTCATCAGAGTCGCAGATGCATCGGAAGGTGCCGCAGATTTTATTGCGAAGGTTCAGAAAATGGAAGACGGGCTCATCCTTGATGGAGTGGATGATGATCTGGGTGACAAGATCATTTGGCAGCAGCTGCATCAAGAACACCACGGCCATCAAGGAGAAGGGGAGGAAATAGAAAATCGACGGGGTTTGGAAATTGAAAGGCGACGAGGGTTGAAGTTGAAGGCGACGAGGGTTGAAGTTGGCGACGAGGGATGAAGTTGGCGATGAGGATTGAAGTTGAAGAAGGCGACGAGGGTTGAAGTTGAAGAAGGCGCCTCGGCCATGTAAAACAATAAATGGAAATTGAAAAGGCGCCGCAGTTTGGCTGCTGCCGTTGACGAGTGGGCCCAACATCATTGCCCCTGCCCCTTCTCCTTCCCGCGTAATTGAAAGGCGACGCGTGGTTTTGGACAGTTTTGCGCCCGAAACGGAGCCCGATGCGCAATTGAGTGGCACGTACTGGCAGTAATGGAGTAGTGGGTGGGGGCAGAGGCGCCTGACGGTTCCGCGTCTTGTCAATATAACTCCCTCGCCTTCGCCTACTTTCCCCTGCTTCTTCCATAAGCTTATCATCTCTTTCGCTTCTTCTTCCTCCTCGCGATCCACCACTACAAATCTTCGGTCACCGAGAGAAGGAGGAGATGGCGTTGAGGAGCCCGCTGCCGTCGAAGCGGGGATGAAGGGAGGACGATGACGACGAAAGCCGCCGTCGGAAGAAGTTGGAGAAGGGGAAGGAGCCGGCGACCAAGGACGCCGACGAGGAACCGTTCTTCGACGACACTAAGTTCACCGTCGACCTGCTCAGGAGCGCCTTCAGAAAGCTTGAAGATGTTGGCGCGGCCTTCGACATCAAGGTGCATCATGATGTGTACAAGGACCCGAGCGTGAAGGGTCTCGCCTTCAGGATCCACGGGTTGGCTGAGAAGCTCGAGAACCTCCCCGTGGTCAAGTGGGCTGCCCGCCGCCACTTCGTCTTCGACGATGGCAGCTCCGACGGCGACGACGGCAGCCACGGCGGTGACGACGGCAGCCACGGCGGCGACGACGGCTCCGACGGCAGCCATGGCGGCGACGACGGCGGGACTCCGACGGCGGCGACCGACTAAATGATAGACTCCTGCTTGGTCGAACTGCTTAGGTTGTGTGTGTGTGTTTGTGTTCGTCAGGTTGTTGAACTGCTTAGTTTGTTTCTAGATCATGAACTGCTAAGTTAATTAGTTTGGTTGTTTGATTTTGTTTGCTTAGTTAATTAGTTTGGTTGTTTGATCCATCCACGTCTCCTATGATATGTGTTCTGTTTTGATGAATTGGAGATCTGTTGAGATGAATTAGATCTTAGAGACAATGGTTAGTCATTGCCGACGCGGGTTAGCTTGCTGACGCTGACGTGTGGGCTAGTATCATTGGCGACGATGGTTAGTGAACCCGTAGGCAACGGTTATCATTTTTATATTGGCTGCTGACGCTGACGCGTGGGCCCGTCACTATTTTTTTGGAATGAAACTTGCTTCTCTAAAATATTAGAGCCCATAAAACAGCACCTAAAAAATCATAAAAATACGAACAATTCGTATTTAGACATTTAGTATTTGAATAAAATATCAACAGTCACACTTGTGTGCCCAAAATTCATATATTTCGTTTTTACACCCCATGGTAATTATATAATAATTCTAATAACATCAAATTTGCTTTAAAAAATCTACAAATTGACTTGGCAACATAATTTGGGTAACTAAACTTGTCTTCAAAATTTCAAATGGTATCGATGAAGTAATAATATACTTGTGTACAAATGTCTACATCTCTCACATAGTTTCCTAGAATGTTGCTTGAACATTGAAGTTTTCCACACTTTGCAACATGTTCGAACTCATATGCATTTGAAAACTTAACAAAACCTTGTGTTCACCTTAAGCTTACGAAATGCAAAGTTTCATCACTAATGGTTGTGTAAAACAAATATTATTTGTATGTTGTACTTACAAAGAACAAAATAAGGCATATAAACATTATTCAACAAACGGAATATACACTAAACAATAAAATTAATGAAAAGATGGTGATTTTAGAAAAATTTAGAAAAAAAAAATCAAATTTGGACTAATTACGACGAAGAAATACTTGTTACAACATTTGATTGCAGATTAAAAGGAGAAATGGGAACTGTTCTTCATTTGAATAGAACTGGGCCCCACAGTCATTAGCGACGCGGGGCTGATAACCCGCGTCGGCTTTGCTGCTCTTCCAAAATTTTACACAGATAATTCGAGCAACATACAAAAGCTAATCTACTACTGATTTCCTATTTCAATACTCCATTCGGACTTCACCATTTTGCAGCGGAGACTACAGTTTTCGCTGCAAAATAGAGAAATTCGAAGCCATCCTTTATCCACACCGCAGCAGCCGCCATTGCCTGCGCACGGCTGATCGCCGCGCACCTGTGCCGGAGGCGGCAGTGGTTCACCCCAAATGCGCCAAGTCGAGGAGTGGATCGCACGCGCGGCCTTCTCGCGCAAAGGCAGACACCCCTCGTTGCTCAGCCATCTCGACGTCGTACTGCCGCCGCCCGCGACCCGCCTCATGTACCGCTTTGCGGTGTCGTCGGCAGCGGCACCGCCATTGTCTCTGTAGAGCAAGATGGCCCACCCTCGGCGGCGCGCTGGAGATCATTGCATCCGCTGTTTTCCATGAAGACGGCTTTGATCCCAGAGAAGAAGCAAGCCTCCGGATTCCCGAGATCGATCAGTATAGCAAGGAATGCTTTGTAAGCGGTGGGGTCCCACACCCAAGAAATCTCATCTCATATCCCCTCTATCGACAAACGCCGGCCGACGTCGCCGTGGCCGCACACGCGGCGCATGGTCGAGCAAGTACTGCGTAGGCTGCGGAGGTCAGCCAAGGACCGCTCCGAGGTCGCACCGACACGCACCGCAATCTCAATGCGGAGGTCTTGAGGGAGGTCCAGCAGCGACGACGACGACGGCTGGTGCCGCCTGCTTCTTCCCGGCATGCTATTCATCTCCGGCCGGGAATGGTGACGATGAGGAGTAGGCAGTTGCTGTTTTTCGCGGGTAGATGAAGGGGCAGGGGATCTAAATTATTTTGGAAGGAGAAGATACAGCAGATTTGTTTCCAAACACGGTTTAAGTAAGCAATGGAGACGACGTTTGGCTAATCCGCGTATCCTTAATTCTCCATTGCAGACGACGTTTGGTTAATCCGCGTATGCTTTAATTCTACTCCCTCCATCCCAAAAAACATGCAGTTATGGGAAACGTGCCAGTCAAACTATTACAACTTTAACCAAGTTTATAGCAAAAAAATATTAGCATTTATGTCTTGAAATAACATTTTTATAAAAAATATACTCCTCCAGATGTGAGAATTGCATGTTTTATTTTGTAATTGTTAGTAGTTTTTTCATATAGTTTGACTCCTCGGGATGTGAGTACATTGGAGACGATGTTTGGTTAATCCGCGTATCATTTAATTCTACATTGGAATCACTACCTCTGCTCTCAGCCATTGACTGGGCAACAGTTTCCCCATTGACCGGATCTTGGGAACCTTCCCGTTTCCTGTGCTCTTGATCTTATCCCTTCCTCTCTTTTTTTTACAACTGATGTTATCCCTTCCTTGTTTTTGCTATAAAAAGGCACCGACGCCTATCGTTCCTCCTCACTTCAAGTTGCTTCCTTCTTCTCTAGATCTAGATCTAGCTATGGTTCCTTCTTGTGATACAATAAAGTGAGTCACTTGCTTCCTTCTTCTCTAGATCTAGATCTAGCTATGGCACAAAGAATAGATCTTGTAGGGCGCAAGCTTTTGCTTTTCTCTCTTCTTCCTCCTCCTCGATCTCTCAGTTGCTAGAAGAATTCTTGTGATATGGGTGATTGGGTTGCTCATCCCTCTAGCACAGCTGCTAGAAAAATCCTTGTGATATATCAGCTGTGTCGGGGGAAGGTATCCCAGAACCTCCTGGCATCAGGAAGAACAAGCCGACGGAAAGCCAGAAACATTATGTTGCAGCTTTTCCGTCACGCTTGGGCTTCCTTTTGCTTTCCCTCCTCCAGGAGGAGGATTTTTGAAGGGATATGTTTCCACCCTCTCTGTATCTTTCTCTTGTGCTCACTTGTAAGCATGAAGAAGAAGCCAGAATCTGGAGCATATCTCGTCATGAAGAACAAGCCGAAGGCGAGCAAGATCGACCTGCGAGCAAGATCGATCTGTGTGTGTGATTTTGCATATCTCGTCATGAAGAACAAGCCGACGGAAGTATATCTCTTTTGCTTAGTTTAGATCTATGTTCCTCATCCTGGTAGTGCCTAGTGATGATGAACATAGATGGCCGCTTTGTAACCTTCTGATGTATCAATGATGACTGTAATCTGTGTGTGTGTGATTTTGCATCTCAAGAGACATGCTTGTGTGATTATCTGTGTGCAGTACAATTTTTTGTATGATTTACCTACTCACTTGCAAGCATGAAGAAGAACAAGCCGACGGGGGCTGGCTAATCTGTGTCTCTTTTGATGTAATCTGTGTGTGATTTCGCATATCTTGCCCATAACAAAGGCGACGAGGGTTCGTTAATCCTCGTCTCTTGCCCGTAACAAAGGTGACGCGGGTTCGTTAATCCTCGTCTCTTGCCCGTAACAAAGGCGATGCGGGTTGGCTAATCCTTGTCTCTTTGATATTAACGCCCGTTACTGAACTGAAGCAGCCTGCAACATACTTACTGAACTGAAACAGAATATATTACAAAAAGGATTCAAATTGCACCACATCCTATATATTACAAAAAGGATTCAAATTCCACCAATACACACATCCTCCGGCATTACAAAAAGGATTCAGCAGAAATCAGGCTTGCTTTTTCTTCCTTGATTTCTGTATATGGATTTTTTCACTATGGTCGCTTCGCAAGTACGGTGTTTTGTTAGTTCCCAAGAGTCGGGGCTTGTATGAAGTGTCAAAGGATGGAATTTCGTCAAACTGGTTGTATTCCTCCTCCTCAACAACATTTTCAACCCCAACAATCCTTTTTTTTCAGGCATAACCACAGACCAGTTCTTCTTTGCAAGGTCAGGTACATAGAACACTTGCTCAACATCGTTGGCGAAGACAAACGGTTCGTTTTTGTAACCAAAGACCCGGAGATCAACACTAACATAACCATATTTGTCCTTGCTCACAGCTCTGTTCCCATTGGTGACCCATCTACACCGAAACAAGGCTACCTTCAATCCTACATAATCAAGCTCCCATATCTCCTCTATTTGACCATAATATGTGTCTGTCTCCGTGTCATCATCATCATGACTGTCATCGACGACGACCCGTACACGCACAACACTATTTTGATAGATGCTCTTTTTATCCTGGGCCATGGTGTAGAACGTGTATCCATTGATATCCATTGCTTGGTGTCTTGTAACAGTGAACAATGGCCCCGCTGCTAGATTCCTTATCTTGTCGGTAATTACAGTATTATTGCTGCATGTCTCGACATAATCTCAGAGCCACCTGCTGAAACCTTGCATGTGCATCTTTGCAAGCCAAGCCCTACCACGGTCAGGGTTGTCTTCACGTAGTTGTTGTTTGTGCTCATTGGCAAACGGTGTAATTAGGTGCAGCTGTTGTATCACGGTGAAATGAGCCTTTTGGAAGGCATCTGGTTCCGGAGTGACTGACTTTTTCCCCAGGGTCCCAACACTTGAAAGCCTACCTTCATGCCGTGAGCGAGGCACACCAATGGAGTTTTGTGGGTCCATATAACCCATGGCCCACTCCACTGCTTCGATGGTCTCGTAGCCACGAACAATGGCTCCCTCCGGAAATAACCGGTTATGTACCAATGATTTCAGGAATCCATAGAACCTCTCATATGGAAACATCTGATGAAGGTAAGATGGGCCAAGGAACCAGATTTCCCTCGCGAGGTGTGCTGTTAGATGCAGCATGAGATCAAAGAATGATGGTGGGAAGGTAGCTTCAAGCAGGCATAGGGTCTCGAAATGCCTCCTCTCTAAGTCCAATAGTTTTTCCTCATCAATCACCTTCTGTTCTATTGCATTGAAGAATAAACACAAGCTCGTGACCGCGTCGCGAACTAGTTCTGTCTTGATACCTCTAAGTGCAACAGGAAGAAGAGCTGTCATCAACACATGGCAATCATGAGATTTCATCAAGTTGAAATTCATTATCATGTCCTTCACCGATACTAGCCTCTTGAAGTTTGATGAGTAGCCTGAAGGTACTTTCAAATCATGCAAAAACTGACAGAATTCTTTTCTCTCTGCCTTTGACAAGGTGGTTGCAGCAACGGGAAGGTTCATCCCCATCTCTGTTTCCTCTGCATAGAGCTCCGGCCTAATGCCCAGTTCTTTAAGATCCTCCCTTGCATTTTTATGATCTTTTCCTTTGGACTTCTGTTGTAGCAATGTTCCACAAGTAGCTTCACACACATTCTTCTTGACGTGCATGTTGTCAATCGAATGACGCACATCCAACATCGGCCAATACTCTAGGTCCCATAGAATTGATTTCTTGTTCCACATTTCTTCTTCTTCTTCTTCTTCACCATCTTGTTTCTTTCTTTTGCCAAGGGTTTTTTCAATCAGTTTGGGTAACTCCTCGATAGTCTTGACGTCCTTGACTTTCAAGTGGACCAAATCTCCAGTCACATGCAACGGCGCCTCTCGATTCTCCTTTTCCCCATTAAACTGACAATCCATGGCCCGGTATGGATGTTTCTTGCCGAGGAAATGACGGTGCCCCATAAATATGTATTTCTTTGAATGTCTTAGCCATACTGCGCAAGTATCTTCCAAGCAGTGTGGGCAAGCTGCACCTTTCCTTTTACTCTGGCCAGAGAGGTTGCGATGAGCCGGGTTGTCGTTGATGGTGGTGAACAACATGGCATGCATTGTGAACTCCTCACGCTTGTACTCATCCCAAACCTCCGGCACACCAGGCTTCCACAGTATCTTCAAGTCATCAACTAGTGGCCTCAAGTAGACATCAATACGGTCGCCAGGTTGCTTTGGCCCGGAGACCAATAATGTCAGCATCATATATTTCTGTTTCTTGCATAGACATGGTGGAAGGTTGTACAATGACAGCACGACAGGCCAGGTGCTATGTGTTGAGCTCTGGTTACCGAATGGGTTCACGCCATCTGTGCTCATAGCAAACCGTATGCTCCTTGCGTCTTTGTCAAACCATGGAAAGTGGTTATTAATGTTACCCCATTGTGCTGCATCTGCGGGGTGCCTAAACTTGCCATCTTTCTTAAGCTCCTTTCGGCCTTCGTCATGCCAACGCAAGAGTTGGGCCTCCTTTCGTGTTGCGAACCATCTTCTCAGCCAAGGAATGATGCAAAAATACCATGCCACCCTCACAGGAGCCCCTCTGTTAGCCTTCTTCTTCGTGCCTCTGATCTCGCCGAGCTCGTTCTCGTCATCAACATTATTATCATCTCCACCATCCTTTTTCCTCTTGTACCGATCATAGCCACACTTGGGGCACTAGTCAAGGTCTGCATAATCTCCACGGAACAATACACAACTGTTCTTGCATGCATGGATTTTTTCAACCTCTATTCCCAGAGGACAGATTATCTTCTTCGCCTCATAGACAGACTCTGCTATTTGGTTTCCTTCAGGTAGCATGTCTCTAAGCACATCCAATAGATGTTTGAAACTTTTGTTGCTCCAACCATGATCTGCCTTAAGCTGCAGAAGTTTTAGATCACCAGAAAGGTGAGAGTACTTCTGGCAATCAGGATAGAGGGGTTTCTTTGAATCTTCAATGAACTGCTTCAGCCTCGCTAATTCAGAAGGTGTGTACACTCGTTGAAACTCAACATCCCGCAACATTTGATCAACATTGTGCACACGTTGCAACACCTCACCATCATCGAAGCCCCTAACTTCTTGATCAGTGATATCCTCAGGCCTCAACACATTTGGTGGGAATAATGGTTCATTTTTCTCAAAAACTCCACTGTCATCAAGGTCTTCATCATGGTCGGTAGCATGGTGTCGCACTTCACCTTCATTTAGGCAGCCTACTTCGAGTTCATTAAGGCCTTCCTTACCATGTTTATTCCAACACGTGTAATTTTTTGTGAAATCACGTGTGACCAAATGATGAAAAATGATTTCCCATTGTGCGAATTTCTTTTGGTTGAGACAATCTATATAGGGGCAAAGCATTGCCTGAACACCACGGTTTCTCATATCCGCCTCTGCTTGATTTAGAAAACCATTGACCCCGCTTAAGAAATTCTCCCAATCTTCTTGGGGCTGTCTGTACATCAAAGCCCGAGCAGCAGACACCATCTGCATTCCATACACCAAATGAGCATAATTCATCACACAAAAAAACCGATAACACAAGAGGATTAGGACAGCTGAAGAATTTCAATAAAAGGGGGCAATTAATTTCCACCTTGACGAGGACTTTCTACGAGGTGAGCGCGGCCGAGGAGGAGGATCGGAGGCGGCATCGCGGCCGCGGCGACAGCGCGGACGACGGCGCGGTCGATGTCCGCTGGCCCCTTTCACCGTCGCGCACGCGGCCGGTCAGCCAGCTGCAGCACCGACTTTCTGAGGAGAGAAATTAAGCGCGATCCTCAGAGCACGCGCAGCTGGTGGCAGCGAATAGGACAGGCCGGCGGGGACATCTGAGCACACAGATCGAGCGAGTGACCTTCTGAGGAGAGAGAGCGAGTGTTGTTGTCGGAACGGGAGTGGCCTTCTGCGGAGAGAGAGCGAGTGGTGTCGGAAGGAGAAGACAGAGATGAGCAATAACAACGTGCATCTCCGATGTGAGAAAAGAGGCGACCCTGGGTGGCAATCAAAGGAGACGAGTCCTAAGACACGAGCGTATCCAATTGGGTCGCCAGCAAAGGAGACGCATCCTAACAAGCATGCGTCTCTAGTACGAAATTATCGGTAACAGACTTTATAGCCCATTACCAATACAGCAGTGATCAGTAACGGACTTAAACAGACCATTACTGATAGGGCATTGATCGGTAACGGACTTTACAAGCCCGTTACTGATAGGTTTAACATTTGTAACGGGCTCTATTTAACATCCGTTACAAAGAATTCATGTAACGGGCGTTTAAGAAGCCCGTTACCAGAAGTCCACATTGGTAACGGGCGTTGTGGAGGCCAACCCCAGGGTCGTCCTGGCGCGCTTATGGGTAACGGGCGCCAAACAACAACCGTTACAGATGTGGGTGGATGTAACGGGCGTTAAGGGCTCGTTACAAATGTTACGTGACCTATTTGAGGTTTTCACGTAGTGTCTTGCTCACCAAGAGTACCTACCCAGGCTGATATAGATACCATTGTCGGTGCAATCACTATGTTGGAAGAACAAAATTCAGTGTTAAGCCAGATAGTGCACAATATCATCCAAGGTCGTTATCAGGGACTATCTCAAACTAGTTTGGCAGACGGTCTCTCTCAGTCAGTATCTACATCTATGGTTGAGCAGGCCCGTTTATGCAATCTGTTGGTGGATCATATAAATCAAGGTCAACTCAGTACCTCCGACTCTCTACTACCACCATCGAAACTACCAATGGACCTTAGTAAGGAACAGAGAAAAAGTCAGAGCAACAAGCGAGTATTCTCTGAGATGGATTTAAGTGAGTGGGGAATTACCTACAAGGAAATTCGGCCATGCAAGGGCAAACAAAGTAACGACATCGGCGAGATCGACCAGCTCATCGAAATTGAAACTCGCTCTCAAGCTGAGATATTAGAAGACCGAATAAGAAAGAGCCTTTACCCGTATCATCAACTTTGTTTTAAATGTGGAGAGAGCAATCATCTCCTTCAGTCCTGCCCTTCAAGTGCTTGGAGTGACCCGAGGGACTGGAACATTTTGTCCCGTCGAGGAAAACGAATTGGGCTTAGTAAGGACTTTCTAAAGTCTAGAGACTCACTTCAACAGTTGATGGACCATCTTGCCCATGGTTGTCTTCAGCCCTCGAGAAACCAACCGGCACATCAACAAGTTTCCAAGCCTAAGGAACTACCACCCCGCATTTGCTACAATTGTAGACAACCCGGGCATTATGCAAATAAATGCCCAAACCCTAAGCAGCACAAGCTCCATCCGCGGAGTCGAGGCTCCGAAGCAAATAAGGGTAATCACGGCAAGAAGCTGACATTTCAAATGAAGCAAGATCAGCTTGACTTCATGGGTAACATCTCTATCCAAGAACACCCCTCCTTACTGTCATCTTGTACTTTTGAATCTCGGGACGAGATTCTTTTTAAGGGGGGTAGGCTGTGACGCCCCAGGTTTTTAATTAGCATCATTAGTGCTAGTGACCGAGTCAAACCCGTTGACTCTAGTCAAACCTTGGTCAACCTGGGTCATCACCTCGAAAACCTAGCCAGCGATCACTAATGATCATCTTAATCAAGTCAACACCCACCCTTGGTCAAAGCTTGGTCAAAGATCTAGTCAAACCCTAATTAAACCCTAATGTCCTGGAGCATCCTCTAGAACTTTTGCTGTGTTCTCCAATTTTCACTTAAACACTTCGAAATCGGCCAATATAAAAGTTGTTTGTCTTTTAGAGGGACACACTTTTCATAATTGGCGGCATTTGAGATTTTGAGTGTAAGACGTGCAAAAACTTGGTCAACGTCAGCATCTCCATTTTGACTGCGCCGAGTAAACTGTCATGTTTGCCATGTGTTCCCGGACGAACTAAGCAACAAAAGGCATGTCAACCTTTGTAAAAGTTGTACTCCTATGCATCATCTACAACTTTCATTTTTGGAGGTTTTGAACTTGTATTCAAATTTTTCGAGTTAGAGCCTTTGGAAACAGGGTTGTTTGAATTAAACCGGCACCTAGACGCGCCGGCACCGCGCTCCGGCCCTCCCGCGCGCCGCGTGCCGCGCCGACCGGCGCCCGGTTTTCCCGCGCCGTTGGCCCCGGGGCCTGGACGCCGAGGCTTGAGGCCGCCACGTGGGCGAGCGAGAGCCTTTGGCCGCGCCTCTGCCCTTGGCCCTCCCCTCCCCCAACGTCCCTGGCGACACGTGCAACCGCACCGCGCGCCGGCCCCTACCTTGCCCTTGCGCTCGTGCCTTCGGGTCGAAGCATTGAACCTCCCGCTCACCCTCCTCGCTCTATAAAGAGTCGCCCTCTTCCTTCCCGCGCGCCCGCTGCCGCTCCGCCGCACTCGCCATTGGCGCCATCGCGGAGCTCCTTTGCTTCCCCGCGTTCACAGCCGCTCAAACACCCTAGCGCCTTCCCTAGCACCAACTCGACCTCCCAGTGCCGCTTGTGTCCCGGCCGCACTGCCTCCTTCACCGAAGCAGCCGCTCCAGCGGCCACCGCCGCCGGGGCGCCGCTGTGCCAGCCCGCCGGCCGCTCCTCCACCCCAACTCCGGCCGCAAACCGAGTCCCGGTGAGCCCCTCAGCCTCCCCCACCTCTTCCCCGGCCGACTCCGGCGCCGGATCACCAGAATTTCCGGCCGAACCGCCGCCGGCCATGGCCAAGGGCCACATTGCGAGGCCCAGAGTAGTTCTAGGGTCTTTTCTGCAAATCAGGGGCATATCTGTAAGACACTGAAAACCTCCAGGGGCCTGAGTGCAATTAGATTCTTTAATCTCTAGTGTATTTTGGCTGAATCTTGTAAACTTCATAGAAAATCGTAGAAAAATCAGAAAATGCAAACTCAATTTTGTTGGTTTCCTTGTGAATATCCCTACAACTTACCCAAAGCATGACCCTACTTTTGAGTGATAGTTTTTGCATGAAAAATAGAAATCATTTAAACCTAGATCTATTGTAGTTCAAAATCTACTAGTGCTCTGTAGCTAAATTTTGGATATGTTGTGAGTAATGTCATGCCTAGGCTCTGTACCAAAAATTGCAGAAAGTTACTATGTAGATCTCTTAATATGATTTATTTTGTATTTATGATGAATCTGACTAAATGATTTTTGTAGCTAAAAATATATAGATTTTTGTGCTCAACTTCTACATGTGATCTTGTTATGCTTAAATGCACCTCTGGTGTATTAATCACAATTTTATAACTGTCAGAATTATTTATTCTTGATTTATGCCTAATTTTCAATGTAATTCCATAGCTCAAGATCTAGAGTAGCTCTTGATGTGTTTGCTATTTTCCTAGCCTTTATTTGAGTCATAGAATTAGTGAGAGAAAGTTGGAATCCAATTGTTTTTTATTTATTTTTTATATGCATTTCTCATGTTTGGATAGCTAGATTTTGTTATTTTTGTTGTAATTAATTTATAGCCCATGTGAGTGTGAAATCTTGTGTGCAGTGGCTTTATTTCAGTTTGTAGTACTTCATAAACACCCCACTGAATTTTATGAATTTATTTTATGAATAAAAGCTATGGAGGCCAATTAAAGCTTAATATTAAGTATTAAGTTAAATTGGAAAATCACCAACACACACCTAATGACCCTATGTATGTGTTGTAAATCATGCTAAGAAGCTAAGTGTCACCAACCTTGCTGTTTGTGAAGTAAATTAATTTAATTAAATAAATATGTACACTGTCGTTATCAAAAAGACTAAATAATGAGGCATCACATAACATTACTTTAATAGAAAGAATTTACCAAAGGTGTGTTTGTCAAGGTGAATATGGCAACCCATACTCTTCATCGTTGTCATATGTTGTTTGAGAATTAATTAAATCAAAACCATCAATTAAATCTTGCATTTGCATCCTCGTGTAGATCTTCCCGACGGTAGCTATACGCTCGTGCCGGAAGGAGGAGACGAAGGTGTTGTCGGTGAGCTGCAGTACGTGGACGTAGCTCAGGACCTGGACCAAAGTCCAGAAGGGCCCAAGGCCAACTTTGCTAGCGAAGGCAAGCCCCGGATCATTAACCCTCCTTTTAAAAATTATGCAAGTACCTTTGCTATGTTTGTGCATTTACGTTTCAGGAGTTGAATTGAAACCCTAGATGCATGATCCCTAGGTACCTATGTTCTTTTACTAGTATGCTAGGTCGATAGCTGCTATGCTATAGGACCAGTACAAGTCGAGTGATGTTCGTCACTCGCGAGAATAGGTTCTTATGTTGGAATCATACGATCTTTATAAATGGATTTCTCATGTTGTAAGAGCATGGGGTTTGGGCTCCGGTCCAGTGGCTTTCGTGGAATAAGCTTTTGAACGTACTAAGCACTTGCCGGGAATGGGACCAGTAAACCTAGTACCTGATGGACACTACAAGGGAACGTTTCCCTACTACCCCTAGGACACCTGATGTGTCCCCCTGCCTGCAACAGTGGGGTACCTGTGTGAGTCTGGGTGGTCCGGCGTGACGTACTAGTAAGCCTTGTACCGAGGACTGTAGGTTCCGATCCCGAACTAGAGAAAGATGGGAACCGTCTGGTGGTTGTCCAGTGTAAGGGCACCCTACCGTGTGTTTAGGTTTACCTTGCAAGGTTATAAATCAATCAATTGTCGGCCTCTCACCGTTATCAGAGACTGCTTAATCAACTGGCCAGGATATCCCTTAATGATGGAACTTTGTGAATATTACTACTTGAATTAATTGTATTGTACAATTCTTGATTGTAATAGTTGGCTCACTTAGAAATGGTAATTAACTAGGATTTGAGCTAAAATATTGAAAGTAAGGACTTACTCTTTCTTGCTTTTCAGAAAAAGAACTCACCGGTCAAGAAGCCTCTCATGTCTAGAGTTTGGTGATGTAGTTATCACCCGACGGTTAAGTCTTGCTGAGTATTAGTATACTCAGCCTTGCTTTATAAATGTTGTTGCAGGTGTTGTTTGGCCTGGAGAGATTCCACCCAGCTGGGAGCTGGAATGGGTGGATGACGATGAGTGATGGCATCACGGACGGCCTCCTGTGATGTCTACCATGTCTCTAGTCTATTATTCCACTATTTTCGAACTCTGAACCTTTACTTACCTTGTCATGCACAATGGTTTGTAATAAAGTAACCCTTAGGGGTAATTCGGATTTAATTTGTGTAATGTACTCTGGACTCGCCTTCGTGTGAGTTTTAATGCATATGTTCGATCCTCTGTGTGATATCCAAATGATTCACCGGGATTTGACCTGGCAACCAACGACAGGATGGTACTTTATTATCGCTTAATGACCAAACTGGATTTGTTTAGGCGATAGTACGGTATTTTCCTGGGTGGGTTGTCACACACTCCTCAGAGCAAGGCAGGGTAAATGCAGAAAATTTAGCCTCTATGGCCCTGACTCATGCATCAGCGTCAAGGGGTTCTTCTGCTTTAGCAAACGTTGGGGGCTTCATCACAAGAAACTGGGTGTAGGTGGTGACCGTATGCGGTCTGTCATGATTGGCCCCATGTGGAGGTCTCTGTTGCATCTGTTGGGCCATCTGCAGCTGCGTCTGCAGGATCTGGCGCAACACTTCGGTTTGCGTTGCCATGAATGCCTCTGCTGGTGTCATGGGCAGTGGCGGTGGTGGGTCACCACTACCTGACGCACCAAAACCATTGGGAGTGCTGCATGTCGGTCCGATCATCTGAAAATTTGAGCTCTCATTAAACACATATTCATAAGCTTGCTCATAAAGATTAACAAGTAGAATATGCACCACGAAAACTCATTAATGGCAAATTTTTTGAAACCAGACATCACAGCGGTCATAAGCATAAATTTCATAAATCTCTGCTCATGTACCGAAAAATTCTCATTTTTGGTCAGTAGGCGTAGGATTTCATAAACTCCAATGTTGGTATTCAACTCCGAGGCAAACTCCAAGGTTAACATGCTTGAAAAGTTTCGTCCCCAAGGTTTTGTCTAGCTCATTTGGACAGCAAGCAGAGTTGCACTAAAAATTTCATAACTCCTAGTATGGATGTGCAAAAATGCTGAAATTTGGTGATCATGACCATCACAATATTTCACACCACTTTGGTATTCAACTCGAGGTCCAAATTTGATCACAACTAGCTTAATTCAAGCATTCAACACACCGCAACCGAGGGGTGTTCAACCATAGCATTGCATCGATATCAAGTTTTGGGATCACCATACTAATACATGGGGGGTTACAATGCAGCCTAGCCGCACAAAGGAAAGCTCCTAGTTCAGCCTACCACAAAAACCAACCAAAAAGCGGCTGCACACACTAGGGGATTCCTTCCTACTACCAGACTCGTACAACTCCTTACTTTATTACAAGCATACCCACTTCCAAGTAGACGACAAGCTAGTCTTAGGTTTACTTCCTACTGGTTTGGTCTTCCATGCCGAAGAAAGGCTAAGGTGAAGCAGCTCCAGACTCCACTCCAGACTCTCCTTGAATTTCCTCAGCATCTCCTTCATCTTCTAGTCCGGGAAAGACAGGTTCCGGAGGTGGGGCTGCTATCGCTTCTAGTTGATTCTCTAGTTCGAGTATATATTGGTCATTATGCTCTAAAATGAAATTCTGCTCATGAATAACTTCACTCAGTTCTCGTATCTTTGCCTTATCCTTGCGTCTTCCCTTCTTGAGATTGGCTATTATTGCTCGGGCTTCCTTCAACTCTTGGGCGGTACTTTCCACTTCTTTAACTCGTTGCCTATAAATTTGGCGCCTATAGAACGCACTTTCTCCCACCATCAGTCGGTCGGTGTCATACATGGCTTCGGAAAAGCGAACTGAGGTGACGAGATCCGGATTGTGTCGAAAGTTTTCTTGATTGGAGAGAAAAGCTTCTCGTTCGACCCATGGTCCAGTGTGTCGCTCAGGTAAAAGAATCACTTTGGCTGCAGTGCCAGCTACCGAGTCAGGATGCTTCCCACAAAAAGTTGTGAGCGCTTCAAGAGCAGCCTTTTGCACAGTGTCAGCCAGGTTCAACCCTTGTGCCTTACTCTCCCATGCTTCCCAAGCAGGATTTGTTCGGCACACGGGGACTTTCACCTTCACTTCACAACGAAGGAGCTGGCCTGTGGTCATGACCTCACATGTCAAGTACTCTAGATAAGCGGTGTACCCAAAGTCCTTCAGGGTGTCCCACAAGAGCGTAGGGAATCCACCCTCCTCGAGGCAGTTCACGAGAGTCCATGCTTCCACATCAGCCGATGCAGATCCAATGTTGTCCATCTGGACATAACGACAAATGTGAGAACCAAACGGATGTGAGTGTACCAGGATAGATTTGGTCAACGATAAAAAGAGTACGTGGGTAAGAAATGGGGTAGCCATTGGTACGAACATACAACTTGGCAAGGTTCTGGCAGTTGTGAACAAAAATTCATAACTTAAAAACCAGAGCCCCAAAAATTCCTAAATTTCTGTAGCAACTCAGCAAGGTTATGAGGCACATTTTTGGTATACAAAGATGGATCTAGAAAGGTTAGGAAGGTGCTTCAACTAAGCCAGGTTTCAGATTAGGTTCCCAGAAAAACAGCATGATAGAGGTTCACTAATCTGAGCATAATTTGAGATATACAGAAGCTATGACCGTGATTTTTTGCGAGCAAAAACTAGATTAGATATGGAGAAAATTTGGTATAGATTATCTAGTCAAATTAATTTTTGAACAGGGTGCAAAATTCAAGCAAACAGCTATACTAGATCTTTGGACAGCACAACACATCTACCCATGTGAGAGGCTATGCGAGAAAAGGGCACACTAGCAAATTTTCACCTAGAGGGCACACAAAACCAGTATAGGTTCAGTTTTTAAGTTTCCACAATTTTTAACATGATGCAAGACGTCCTATTTTGCCTCACAAGGCGATCAAGCCAAAAATCGAAGTTAGTGCCGGTGGTAAGGCATATGTACGTTTCTCCTGATAATAGCTAATCGAGAACTATTCGATGCTCACTTAGCGACTTACGAAACGTTGTTAGTGTACCTGCAGAAAAGAACCTTCTGTGCCAGCACTCACAGAAGCGTCCACATACATTACCGTTCACTATAGAAACGGCACCCATGCGTTTATCGCTGCATGGACAGCGTCCAACCTCAGACACCCTCCATTTGAATGCAGTGTATCCTTGCCTCGCATATTCGTAATGCGGAACACACACGTATGGCAAAATGTGGCGACATCACAACCCATGACATGTTCATCTTGAATAGAGCATGCCATCCTACATATGACTCGCATACGGAAAGCGCACATATAAAACACGTGGGCATCGAACCGAGAAGATAGGATCCGTGGAATGGATTGCCCTATTGACCCTCGCATACTCGTGATTCGGCACAGCACACGTATGAAACACGTGGCTTAAGAAGTGCTGGAAGTTAGCAAAATAAACCATAGATTTGACTAGCCACCTGAAAGAACCCAAAATTCCCTCTAGGGCCTCTCGGTCTATTTCCATCCTTAACGATCCAACGTATTTTGCAAATACAAACAATCTTGGTAAGTTTTATTCAAAAACATGTGATTAAGATTGTTAATTAAACTCTGGTGCATATAATCACTCTGGTACCAGCTGTGACAACCCGTCCAAGAAAATACCGTACTATCGCCTAAACCAATCCACTTTGGTCGTTAAGCAATAATAAAGTACCATCCCGTCGTAAGTCGTCGGGTCAAAGCCCGGTAAATCACTTGGATAACACATAGAGGATCGAACATATGCATTAAAACTCACACGAAGGCGAGTCCAGAGTACTATACACAAATTAAATCTAATCTACCTCGAAGGGTTTAATTATTACAAACCATGGTTCCTGACATGATAAGTAAAGGTTCAGAGTTCGAAAACAGTGGAAAATAAACTAGCGATACGATAGACATCACAGGAGGCCATCCGTGATGCCATCACTCGTCGTCATCCACCCATTGCAGCTCCCAGCCGGGTGGAATCTCTCCAGGCCAAACAACACCTGCAACAACATTTATAAAGCAAGGCTGAGTATACTAATACCCAGCAAGACTTAACCGTCGGGTGATAACTACATCACCAAACTCTAAACATGAGAGGCTTTTTGGCCGGTGGAGTTCTTTTGCTGAAAAGCAACAAAGAGTAGGTCCTTACTTTCAATATTTTAGCTCAAATTCTAGTTAATTACCATTTCTAAGTGAGCCAACTACTTCAATCAAGAATTGTACAATACAATTAATCCACACAGTAATATTCACATAGTTCCATCATTAAGGGATATCATGGCCAGTTGATTAAGCAGTCTCAAATAATGGTGAGAGGCCGACAATCGATTGATTAAAACCCTTGCAAGGTAAACCTAAACACACGGAGCGGTGCCATCACAAAGTTGGCACCGACCAGGCGGTTCCCGTCGATCTTTGGTTCGGGATAAGGATTACAGTCCCGGGTACACGGCTATCTGGTATGCCCCCACACAGTGCATCCAGCCTCACACACGTACCCACCTCCCGGTTGCAAGTCGGGCAGGTGACTACTCAAGATTAGTAACAGCAAATCCCTTTCCGCCTCAATCGGGTACTAGGCTTACCGGTCCCATTCCCGACAAGTGCTTAGTACGTTCAAAAGCTTAGCCCACGAAAGCCACTGGACCGGAGCCCAAATCCCATGCTCTTACCACATGAGCAATCCATTTATAAAGATCTTATGATTCCAACATAAGAACCTATTCTCGCGAGTGACGAACATCACTCGACTTTTACCGGGTCCTATAGCATAGCAGCTATCGACCTAGCATACTAGTAAAAGAGCATAGGTACCTAGGGTCATGCATCTTGGGTTTCAATTCAACTCCTGAAACGTAAATGCACAAACATAGCAAAGGCAATTGCATAATTTTAAAAAGAAGGGTTAATGATCCGGGGCTTGCCTTCGTTGGCAAGGTTGGCCTTGGGCCCTTCTGGACTTTGGTCCAGGTCCTGAGCTACGTCCACGTACTGCAGCTCACCGTCAACTCCTCCGTCTCCTCCTTCCGGCACGAGTGTATAGTTACCGTCAGGAAGATCTACACGAGGATGCATATGCAGGATTTAATTAACGGTTTTGATTTAATTAATTACAAAACAACACATGACAACCGTGGGGTGCATGGTTGACCACATTCACCTAGATAAACACATATTTGGTAAATTCTTTCTATTAAAGTAATGTCATGTGGTGATTTATCATTTATTCTTTTTGATAGTGACTGTGTACATATTTATGCAAATAAATTAATTTAATTTCACAAAACAGCAAAGGGTGTGGTCTCAACCTTCTTAGCATGTTTCGATCACATTCATAAGGTCATTAGGTGTGGTGTTGGTGATTTTCCAAGTTAACTTTAATATTAAGCTTAATTGGCCTCCATAGCTTTTATTCATAAATAAATTCATAAAATTTAGTGGGTGGTGTTTCTGAGCACTATAAACCTAGGTAAAGCCACTGAACAAGATTTCACATTTACATGAGCTATAAATTAATTATACCAAAAATGGCAAAATTTAGCAACCAAAACATGAGAAATGCATATAAAAATAATTAAGCACCAAAAGGATCCAAACTTTCTCCCACTAGTTCTCTGACTCAAATCAAGGTTATCCACACAACAAACACATCAAGGGCTACTCTAGATCTTGAACTATGCATTTATATTTAAATCTAAGCATAATTCAGGAATAAATATTTCTATTTGATATAAAATCATGATTAGTTCATCAAAGGTGTATTTCGGCATAAAAGGATCATATCCAGAAGTTGAGCACAAAAACATATTTCTTTTAAGCTATAAAATTCATTTGAGCAGATTCATCATAAATACAAAATAAATCATATTAAAAGATTTACTCAGTAACTTTGTGCAATTGTTGGTGCAGAGCCTATACATGAGACAACTACCAACATATCCAAAATTCAGCTTGAGATCACTTGTAGATTCTGAACTACAGCAAATCTAGGTCAAACTAATTTAATTTTTTCATGCAACAAATATCTCTCAAAAGTATGGTCATGCTTTACAAAAGTTGAAGATTTGCTCACAGGGAAACCAACAAAATTGGTTTTGCATTTTTATCGTTTTTCTACGATTTTATATGATTTTTCTAAGATTCAGCAAAATCCATACACTATTTAAGATTCGGTTTTGCCTGTAGGTCCCTGGATCTTTTCAGGCCTTTACAAATATGCCCCTGGTTTGCATTAAAGACCCTGGAAACAATTTGAACTTCGCAATGTGGCCCTTAGGGTGGTCGGCGGCGCGGGTGGCCGGAATTCCGGCGGCTACGGCGGTGCCGTTGACCGGGGAAGAGGTCTGAAGGGAGGAGGAGCTCACCACGGCTCGATTTGGGGCCGGAGACAGGGCAGGGATGACGCCGGCGAGCTCACGTGGCAGAGCCAGGCGTCGGCAGGCACTGCGGTGTGTGCTCCGGCGAGACGGTGGCGCGTCCTAGGCAACACGCGGCACGGGGAAGTGCTATAGACCCTAGGGAAGAGGTTGGGGTGCTTGGGCGGCCGTGAATGTGGGGAAGCAAGGGAGCTCATCGAGGCGGCGTCAATGGCGGACGGCGGCGTTGGCGTGCTCGCGCAGGGGAGTGCGGGCGCCCTTTTATAGGCGAGCGGCAGACTGGGTGGCGCAGAGGCTTCGCCTCGAAGCAAGAGGAGGCGAGGAAGGGGGGGTCCGGCGCGGTCGGCGGCAGCGGCGGGCGCGTGGTATGGGCCGGCGTGCCGTTGCGCTGCATGTGGCGTGCATGGAGGAGGAGTGTCGAGGGGGTCCGGCGCATAGGGGTGCGTGCGTGGGTAAGCGTGCGGCGCGTGGGACCCACGCTGCATCGGGTCTCGTGGCGGCGCGCGGGCCCGCTCTAGAGCACGGGAGCATGGCACGGCGTCGCGGTTCGTCGTTTCTTTTTGCATTAGCACTATTTGACTGGCCAGAACTTGAAATTTTCAAACAAAAGTTCAAAAACTTTGAATACCAAAGTTGTAGAGCATCTATAGGAGATAATTTTTTGTAAAGGCCGACCTATGTTTTGATCAACCGTTTGAGCATGAACTACTGGCAAAGATGAGGTTTTTCTCGGCTCAGTCAAGAAGCAAAGGCTGGCGTTGACCACATTTTTGAACATCTTCCACTCAAAATCTCCAATGCCGCCAATTATGAAAAGTGTGTCCCTCAAAAAGACGAACAACTTTTATATTGGCCGATTTTGAAGTGTTTAAGTGAAAATTGGAGAACGCGGCAAAAGATCTAGGGAAGGCTCAACGACATTAGGGGTTTAACTAGGGTTTGACTATGCCTTTGACCAGGGTTTGACCAAAAGTGCGTGTTGACTTGATTAAGATGATCATTAGTGATTGCTGGCTAGGTTTTCGAGGTGATGTCCCAGGTTGACCAAGGTTTGACTAGAGTCAACGTGTTTGACTCGGTCATTAGCACTAATAATGCTAATTAAAAACCTGGGGCGTCACAGTCATCCCGGGGATTCATTGGACATTGTACCGGGGCCGTACGGGGGGTAAATCGGACATTGTACTGGGGTGCCATTGGGCCAATAAAAGGGGGTGCCAATCCCATGTATTGTTTTCAAGTTGCAATATACTCACTCTACTAGTCACTCAGTCCCCTAGTAGCTCTTCTAGGCCGTACTGTGCGGACCAAGAGCCCACTCCTTTACTGTTTGGGCCATTGTAACCACCAACGCCACTCTAAGTAGGCGCAGATGAAGTGGAGGTCGCACGGTGATAGCCAGGAACCGGATTTGGCTCCTGAGAAGGCGGTGGCTGAGAGGCTGGCGACACCGCCAGACCGACAAGCAGGGCATGCGCCCGAGCTCTCTGTGTTTGGGGGAGACTGATTGCTTCATTGCGTCGGACGGGCATTAGGACTGAAACGCGAGTGTTTAGGAAGGGAAATATGGGTAGAGTGGTTCGAAACTGGCGAGGACGTCGATGGTGGTAGGAACACAATGGCCAGCTTCCATGAGAAGTAGTGCAAGCTTATGTGACAAGCTGAGCAACGGTCCTCTAGATCGAGTGGCTGCCATTCATCTTGAACCTTTGAGTGGCTGACGTATGGGTACCGTCTAGGTGTACCCACACGTCACTAACCTCTTGATGATGGCAACCGCCTTCCATAGGACGTTGTGGCAAGCTTCCCTGGGAAATTAGGCAATGGGCACCTTGGCCAGTCGAGGAAGGCTATGGCCGCCTTTGCCACATCAGGTAGTTCTTACCATCAAAGTGTGGAGGACCCGAACCCCGTTCTTGGTACGCCATCTTTGGATCTTAGACTGGTTAGAATCACGAAGATCCGTAACCGGCTCTGATACCAATTGAAGGACCGATTAGGCGACCAGAGAGGGGGGGAGTGAATGGGAGCCGATAAAAATTCTTCCCGAAGGATGAACTTGGCCTATGCCCCAAATTCACAACCAAGGATTCCCACACGAGTTTGCCAAGGTCACGTAGTCACAACGGACCTACCAACCCTAGGAACAAACCCAAACTTAAAGCAACACGGAAGCGCAACTCAAGAAGCAAAGGACTTTGGCAATCTGCGATGCCTGGGGCGGACGGTCCGTGATGACCAGGCGGATGGTCCGCAAGGGCTAGGCGGACAATCCGCGAGGTCACGGCGGACAGTCCGAAAATGCGACCCGAACAACCAGTACTACACCTCGAAATATGGACGGTCCGTGGCCAACCCGCGGACAGTCCGACCCACGCGGACGGTCCGGCAACCCCGGGCGGACAGTCCGGCAAACCTCCTCCAACCGAAAACACCCAACTCGACGGATCGAAACAAAGCAACGCAAGAACTCGCGATGAACACGACGATCAGCCAGCTGCCGGGCTCCTCGCGGATGGTCTGCTGACCAGGTGCGGACGGTCCGCCAGGTGCGGACAGAGCAGCCCGAGTTCGAAAACGCAAGCACGAGTTCACCTATCCGTCCATGGATCTCCCAAACGGCTTGAGCTCTTGAGGTAAGATTTGGGAGAGATGTGAAGCGTCCCTAGGAGATGCTATACCCCAAAACTTGAGACCTCAAACGAACTAAATCGCTGGGAATTGAATCGCAACCGAGCTCTACCAAAAAGGTAGGGTTCCAACCGAAATCCTTCAATTGGAGGCCAAATCCGGAGATTGGGGGGTCAAGATCAAGCACAAAGATGCACAAGACATCTATCCATGATCCCCACCAACAAATCCGGACCAAAACACCTCAGAATCGAAGAAACAAGGCGCGCACAAAAATCCAACGAAAATAGCTTGAAAAAGACATGAAAATCACAAGAGCTACAAGAAGGAAATCAACGCAACCATGAATGCTTCCATACACTCGGAGGTCAGATTCTCTACAAAGTGGTGAAGAAAATCTACGCCTACGGAGCAAGGAAATGAGAAGCAGTCCAGATGGATGGTTTGCCCAGAAAACCCTAGAGCTATATATATGAGTCCCTTTAGGTTGGGCAAATGACCAAGCTACCCCTAGCACTTAAACTTAAGATACAATCCACTAAGGGGCAAATAGGGCATGTAGTACTCATCTTCATCGCACGGCCACGCCTTCGCCGCAGTCGGCGTCCTCCCGACGCAAGCCCTGTGATCCCGCCACGTGCCCGCTGGCATCGAAGCTTCTTGGCACGCCCGGATCCCGTCTCCGCCCGCCGAGCCTCCGGTCTTGGTTTTGTGGCTCAACCAAGTAACCCGACGGTTTTGTGGTGAACTGCCGCAAACCCCGCGTGCAGACTCCGGTCGTGAGCCGCTACCCTGCACCGGCTCCGGTCGACGACTTCATCTTGCTTTTCTTGCCACCATGCGGCCCGCACTTGACCCCGCTGGCCACCGGGTCCCTCGAGCCAAGCCTACTTGTCTCTCCACTCCTCGGAGGCCCTGCATGGCATAGACCTTTCACGCCCGCTCTTCACCTGCACCAACACGAGTCAAGCCGCAACCTGCACCTGCAATACTCGGCCAAGAGTCAGTCCACACCACGTTGTCAATCACTCATCACACCAGGGAGCGACCATCCACCGGTCCTCGGACGCTCCGGTCCTCAGCTTGCCCTTGTGCCAGTTCTCACTTCATCACTTGAGCTCGATGAAGAGTAGCAAGAGCTCGAGTCGATGTCGCTCGCTCCGGCAACCATCGCTCGCTCCTTCTTCTTGTGACCACCACTCCTCCTCGGCCTCCGCTTGGACTTGTTCTTGCCCTTGTAGTCGTCCCTCAAGCGGTGCTTGTGGTCGGTCCTCGGATGGTGCTTGTGCTCGGGCTTCACCTCCATGGCTTCCGGGCACTCAGCGATAAAGTGCTCGTGCTTCCCGCACTGGTAGCACATGCCCGAGCTCCTCCGAGCGTTCTTCCGGTTCGTGTACATGCGCTCGAACCGCCTGCTCAGCAACGCGAGATCCTCCTCGCCAAGCACGTCAACTCCTCATCTGGCATGGACACAAGACAAGACAAAGAAAAATGTCTCGAAGACATGTTAGCGTTAGTCCTTGATCCAGTCACGAGAGCCAGACTATGAGGGTCAGTCAGGTTTTCGATCTTTGCACGCACCCCACGGTCCACCTCGGACGACTTGAGCTTGGAAAATAGCTCGTCCACCGTGAGGGTCTCATACTTCTCCGACTCAAGAATAGCCTTGACCTTCTCACTCCACACGGTACGATCCAGAGAGTGCAGGAGCTTGATAGCCATGTCATGATCATCATACGGGAGCACGGCCACATTAGCCCTCATGTTGTTCACAATCACCGTGAACCGCTGGAACATGGCATCAATGGACTCACCAGGGAGGTGAGTGAAGTTCTCATACTCTCTCCGGTAGGTCGCAAATAGCCGAGCCTAAACCTGAGCGTTCCCAGCGTGAGCATTCTTCAGCTGCTCCCAAATCTTGCACGCCAAGTTCTCTGTCTGAACCCGATCGAATTCGGATTGACACAGAGCACGGTACAGGTAGTCGACTGCCTTGTTGTTGGCGTCGAACATGTCCCTCTATCCTGGAGCAAGGAAGTTCACAGGATGAACACAAGCTATATTCACTGTGACATCCCAAAGGATCTGACCCTTGCTGCGGAGGAAAGTAGCCATCCGCCTCTGCCACATCTGGTGGTTCTCACCATCAAAGTGTGGAGGACTCGAACCCCATTCCTAGTACGCCATCTTTGGATCTTAGACTGGTTAGAATCACGAAGATCCATAACTGGCTCTGATACAAATTGAAGGACCGGATTGGCGACCAGAGAGGGGGGAGTGAATGGGAGCCGATAAAAATTCTTTCTCAAAAGAACTCGGCCTATGTCCCAATCGCAACTCTGAGGGTCACACAAGAACAAGCGAAAGCACACACAAACCTCCCTCGAGACCTTAGGAACAAAGCTTTAAAGGCTAGGAAGCAAAGCGGAAGCAAGCACGAAAAAACTCGAGCAACAAAGAGGAAGGCTGAGACCTACAGGGTCAACCGGTCACAAGTGTCTGGGTCACCCTGAGACATCCAGAGCCGCACCGGATCACCTGGCCACAAGTGTCCAGGTCAGCCTACCCCCTTCAAGTCACCCGGCCACTAGTGTCCGGATCACCCGGGACAGCCTAGAAAACAGCCCGCGAATTCGCCCCAAACTTTTGATCAACGGATCTCCCAAATCACTTGGAGTCTTGAGATGAAATTTTAGGGAGATGATGGAGACCCCAAGGGAAGGATATGCCCCAAAAATTTCGGCCTCTAACTCCCTACAACTTCCGGAATCGCGAATCCTTACCAAGAACACTATCAACTAGGGTTCATCCGAAAATCAACGAATCGAAGGCCAAATCCGGTGTTTGAGGGGTCAAGATCATCCACAAAGAGGCACAAGGCACTCACCATGATCCCCTCAAAGAAATCCAGAGAGAAACGCCCTCAAATTGACGAATCGAGCGACAAACGAAAATTCCAAGAAAAGGCTCCGAAAATCACCGAAAAAGAGAAACGGGAGGAGCAACATGGGGCACCCACAAAGAAAATTCCAAGAAAAAGATCATCCACAAAGAGGCACAAGCCTTGCGATCCCGATGCGTGTCCTCCGCTTCGAAGTCTCTCGACGCACCCGGATCCCATCTCTGCCCGCCGAGCCTCCGGTCTCGGTTTTGTGGTTCAACCAAGTAACCCGACGGTTTTGTGGTGAACCACCGCAAACCCCGCGTGCAGACTCTGGTCGTGAGCCGCTACCCTGCACCGGCTCCTGTCCACGATGTCGTCTTGCTTTTCTTGCCACCATGCGGCCCGCACTTGACCCCGTTCGGCCACCGGGTCCATCGAGCCAAGCCTACTTGTATCTCCACTCCTCAGAGGCCCCGCAAGGCTAAGACCTTTCGCGCCCGCTCTTCACCTGCACCAACGCAAATCAAGCCGCAACCTGCACCTGCAATACTCGGCCAAGAGTCAGTCCACACCACGTTGTCAATCACTCATCACACCAGGGAGCGACCATCCACCGGTCCTCGGATGCTCCTGTCCTCAATGTCCACATCATCCTCCCCCTCTTGAAAAGGAGTCGTCCTCGACTCTTCCACCCCAAAGAATGGAGAAAGGTCGGTGACGTTGAAACTTGTACTAACACCATATGTACTTGGAAGATCAATTTCATATGCATTGTCATGGATCTTGCGAAGCACTTTGAATGGTCCATCAGCACGTGGCTGCAGCTTGCTCTTGCGTTGGTTTGGGAATCGATCATTTCGTAGGTGCACCCAAACCAAGTCTCCTTGTTCAAACACAATCTTTTTGCGACCCTTGTTGGCGTGATTCTCATACATCTTGGTCATCTTCTCAATGTTGGATTTTGCTCGTTCATGGAGTTTCTTAACAAATTTAGCATGTTTGCTTGCGTCGAAGTTCACACGTTCCTGCATAGGTAAAGGCAATAGATCGATGGGATCAGCAGGTTTGAAGCCATATACAATTTCAAAGGGACTAAATTTTGTGGTTGAATGTACCGCCCTGTTGTATGCAAAGTCCACATGAGGCAAGCTTTCTTCCCAAAGCTTCAAGTTCTTCTTGAGGATAGCCCGCAACAATGTTGACAAGGTGCGGTTCACAACTTCCGTTTGCCCATCAGTTTGTGGGTGACAAGTTGTGGAGAACAACAATCTTGTCCCAAGTTTTCCCCACAAGGTCTTCCAAAAGTAGCTCAAAAATTTGGTGTCACGATCAGACACAATAGTTCATGGCACACCATGTAAGCGCACAATTTCTCTGAAAAATATTTCAACAATGTGTGAAGCATCGTCGCTCTTATGACAGAGAATAAAATGAGCCATTTTACTAAAGCAATCAACCAGAACAAAGATTGAATCTCTCCCCCTCTTAGTTCGAGGTAAACCGAGAACAAAATCCATAGAAATGTCTTCCCATGGTACACTAGGAATAGGCAGAGGGGTGTATAAACCATGAGGGTTTAAACGAGACTTAGCTTTGTGGCATGTGATGCAGCGAAGAACATATCGCTCTACATCTCTTCTCAGCTTTGGCCAAAAGATGTGATCAGCCAGCACCTGCTCTATCTTCTTGGCACCAAAGTGACCCATTAGTCCTCCGGCATGAGCTTCCTGCAAAAGCAAAGGTCGAACAGAACAATCTGGAATGCAGAGTTTGTTAGATCGAAACAAAAAGCCACCATGCAAATGGAATTTTTCCCAACCCTTGCCATCACAACATTTAGAAAACGGTTCAGCAAAGTATGAATCAGTTGCATACAAATTCTTAACACTTTCCAAGCCAAGAATTTTTGCATCAAGTTGAGACAACAAAGCATGGCGTCGAGACAAAGCATCAGCAACAATATTATCCTTCCCTTTCTTGTACTTAACAATGTAAGGAAAAGATTCAATGAATTCACTCCATTTAGCATGTCGTTTGTTTAGTTTTAATTGGCCCTTTAAATGTTTCAAGGATTCATGATCAAAATGTATAATGAATTCTTTAGGCAAAAGGCAGTGCTGCCAAGTTTCCAAACTCACAAGAGCATAAAGTTCTTTGTCATAAACTTAATAATTAAGAGTTAGACCACTTAGCTTTTCACTGAAGTATGCAATAGGTCTCCCTTGTTGCATGAGCACGCCTCCAATCCCTACACCACTTGCATCACATTCAATTTCAAAAGTCTTATCAAAATCTGGAAGTGCAAGTAGTGGGGCTGTTGTCAATTTCGTTTTCAGCTCTTCAAATGCTTTCGCTTGTGCTGCACCCCAATGAAATGGCACATCCTTCTTTGTCAACTCGTTGATTGGGGCAGCAATGGTACTGAAATCTTTAACAAACCGACGATAGAAGCCGGCAAGTCCAAGGAAGTTTCTCACTTGGCTCACATTTTGTGGAGGCAGCCATTCACGTACAGACTTAATCTTCTCTTCATCAACCTCCACGCCTTGAGCTGAAACAACAAAGCCAAGAAAGAATACCTTGTCGGTGCAAAAGGTGCACTTGGCAAGGTTAGCAAACAAGCATTCCTTCCGCAAAACAGCAAGCAGACATTTTATATGTTCAACATGTTCATCAAGAGACTTGCTGTAAATTAATATGTCATCAAAATAGACCACAACAAATTTTCCAATAAAAGGCCTAAGCACGTGATTCATTAAACGCATGAAAGTACTAGGTGCATTGGTCAATCCAAAAGGCATCAACAACCATTCATACAGCCCAAACTTGGTTTTAAAGGTTGTTTTCCATTCATCTCCTTCTCTCATGCGAATTTGATGATAGCCACTTCTCAAATCAATTTTTGTAAAAATGATAGCACCACTAAGTTCATCAAGCATGTCATCAAGTCTAGGTATGGGATGTCTATACCTTATGGTGATGTTATTTATGGCTCGGCAATCAACACACATTCTCCATGAACCATCTTTTTTAGGAACTAAAAGAACAGGAACAGCACAAGGTGAAAGACTTTCTTTGACATACCCTTTGTTGATGAGCTCGTGCACTTGGCGCTGAATTTCTTTGGTTTCCTCTGGGTTGGTTCGGTATGGTGCACGGTTGGGAAGTGAAGCACCAGGAACAAGGTCGATTTGATGTTCGATCCCTCTCTTGGGTGGCAGCCCTGGTGGTACTTCCTCCGGAAACACATCTTCATATTCCTGTAACACATCAAAAACAACACTAGGCAAAGCAGAGGGTAAGTTGTTAGTGGAAAGAAAATTGTCCTTGCACAGGAGTACAAAGAACATGGCATTGGGTTCACTCAATTCTTTTAAATCCCCTTTCCTAGCCATCATAACTAATCCCTCTTTTCCCTTTGGCTCGGGTTTTTGCAGTTGTGGAGTTTTATTTGGCTATGGAAACACTCCCTCACTATGTATGTGGCTCACTCGTAAGTGGTTCTCGCTCTCTCGCTGTTTTCTCTTTAGATCATCCTTGAAAATTTCCTCCGGTGATAAAGGAAGCAAAGTGAGGCGCTTTCCTTTGTACATGAAAACAACCTTGTTGGTTCGACCACAAATCTGAACATCACGATCATATAACCATGGTCTTCCCAACAGCAATTGGCATGCCTGCATTGGCACCACATCACACTCTACATGATCACTATATTGCCCAATAGAGAAAGGAACATTCACAATGTTGCTCACACGCAGCGCACCGGACTCATTTAACCATTGCATCTTGTAAGGAGAAGGATGACGCCGCTGTTTTAACCCCAATCTCTCAACCAATTCTTGACTTGCAATATTATTGCAGCTGCCATTATCAACAATGATTCGGCATAGCTTGTCCTTGATCATGCCTCGAGTGTGAAAAAGATTGTGTCGCTGATTATTTTCTTCTTTCACAGCAGTGACGCTAAGCACTCGTTGAGAAATGAAGCAATTATTATCACCTTCATCAGGCCGAGTCACTGTCTCATCAGTCCTGATTTCTTCATCATATATTAGAGCACTTTCTTCATCACTTTCAGATTCCCATTCACCTTGCTCATTCACAATCATGGTCCTTTTACTAGGACACTTAGCAGCAATGTGCCCACGACCTTGGCACTTGTGACAAACAATACCTCGGCTATGCGACGATGATGCAGCGGCTGATGTAGCTGAAGGGGCTGCTGCACTTGTAGCAGGACGATGATTTTCTTGCTGATTTGTAGGTGAAGAAGCACTAGAGAATGTTGTCTTTGCAGCACCAATTGATGGAGAAGACCTAGCTGCAGCACCTTGAGATCGAACACCAGCAATAGAGGTACTGGCCAGCTGCCGGTGCCATGGAGTTGAGATAGATCGACTCCCATAGGACCGACCACGTCCTTCTTGCTGAATCTTCCTCTCAGTGCGCATAGCTTGATCAACAAGACCTTGCAAAGTTCGATACGGAAACATCTCCACAAAACTGGAAATGTCATCATTGAGACCGTGCAGAAATCTTGCCATTCTTGACTCTTCATCTTCTCTGATATCAGATCGAATCAAGAGCAACTCCATCTTTTTAAAATATTCATCAACTGATTTGGAACCTTGTTTCAATGTTTGCAACCTATTACGAAGGTCATGATGATAGCTTGATGGGACAAAACGTCTCCTCATCACACGCTTCATTTCAGCCCATGTGTTGATATGATCACGTCCCAACACAAGCTGATTTTCTTGTATCTGATTCCACCAAGTAAGAGCATAACCAGAGAATTCAATGGAAGCAAGACTAACACGCCTTTGGTCAGAGAGATTATGCACTCTGAAAATTTGATCACACTGCTCTTCCCAATCAAGATATGCATCAGCATCTTCCTTTCCTGAAAATTTTGGAACACTTAACTTACACGAGCAATATTGTCCGGATCAACTCCATGGCGACCACGATGATGTGCTCCATCATGGCCAGCACCACGATGATGACCTCGGCGACGTTCAAACCGCCCACCATTGGCAAAATGATTCTCATCATCACCATACTCCTCCTCATGGCTGCCCTGAGATTCATCTTCATCGTCAAAGCGGACACGACGACCATTACCACAACCACCTCCTGCACGCCGATCCTCATGACCAGCACGCCTTCCACCACCACGATCACCACGACCACCTTCAAAATGGTCACGAAAACCACGCCCAAAACCAGAATTTTCATCACCGGATTCATCATGGTGATGTGGAGCTCTTCGTCTCGCAGCAGGGAGATGGTCATCAAGCATCCTCTCCATTGCCTCCACAAGCGAGTTGGCCATATTGTGCATCTCAGCCCGGGAGACAGGAGGCTCGTCATCTCCATGGTTCCCACCACAAACACTTGAGTCAGATCCTTCCATATTAGCTCTAATGCAAGTAAAGTGGAATAGGACAAGTATGTGGAAGCACACAACCTCACCACTTACTTACCAAAGTTCTTACACGTTCTCAAGGACTGTGAGTGTGCTTAAAGTGGCAGTACCGCAGCTGTGATTAAGCGATTGAAAGGGTACAAGTTGAGAGGTCTGGTTTCAGATTTTTGTGGAGCTATAGGTGGCTAAGCAAGGAAAGGCTATGGTACTGAAACAAAGTGAAACAAACCTTCCAAAAAGATGTAATTGTTGTTGTTCGGTGCACCACAAACTTAATATATGAACATGAAACTTTTGATAACAGATCCGCAACACAACCCCTTGCAACCTTGCAATTCTCTTTCTTTGTTCTTTTTTTTCTCGTCTTTTTTTTCACACTTTTTTTCTGATTTTTTTGGACTAACAGCAAACACGAAACAATATATAAGGGGTGCGGATAAAAAATTTAAACAAGAGTATGGCGGAAGAACAAAGGCGGTGACTAGCAACACGATGAATGGAATGAACACAAAGTAACAGTACCAACAAAATGGCTATAGGATTTTTTATGGCTTTTCAGTGGACTATAGGACAAGAACAAATATGTATATGATGGATGAAACCAGTAACAAATTGTAAAGGGTGGGAGGGTGGGTAAAAACAAAACCTACCGTGACAACGATAGCTCTGATTACCACTTGATAGTTGCCGGCTTGGATCAGCACAAGGATTGCCCGATCTTCAAGATAGTAGGTTCAAGAACAAGGATAAATTTCTGTAGAACAGCAGGGATAACTAGCTTTATATCTCACAAAGGTTGGTTGTGACCAAACGACGGGGAGAGAGGCACCGAAACCGCGAAGGACTTCGACTCGATCTCCGAACGATCGCAGAACCACAAACCAGGACTAATCCACACAATACGGCGCAGCCGAACGGAAACCGTAGAGCACGAAGTAGGGGACCTCAGAGAGATCTCTCACAAGCCCAAGAAGAACTCGCAAGAACAAAGGTGTGTAAGAACACTCAGCAGCGAGGCTGCGATCAACCGTATGTGGTTAACAACTATTAATCAAAAACTAGGTTTTTGGTAGTACATAGGGGGGTATTTATACTAGGAACAACCCTCCTAGTTGGGTGTGAACTCGAGAGGAAAATGAAGAGGCTAAGTATGTGAAAAGACCCTCCAGAAATCAACTCCCGAGGTGGACTCGCATGGCTGTTGACCTTCTGTGCAGCCTCGACTAAATCGGTCATAACTCTTTATTGGGAAGTCTAATGGACATGCGGTTTCTTGCATTGGAAAGTTAACTTCAAGACGGTTCCATGAAGTACTCATTTAGCTCCAGAGATATCAGGATTTAAGAGTTATGATCAAATCATTATGCAGGTCCGAACTTGTCCGAACTGATTGTCCGAACTGATCTGTGTGAACTGGTCCGAACTGAACTTTGCTGGATCATCCTTGGTCTGAACTGATCCACTTGTTTCTTCTTCTTTGCTTCCTCTCCGTGTATAGCTGCACCATCCCTCTCACATATATACCTAAGTACAACCAATGTAGAACATTTAGGTAGTATAACATTCTCAGATATGTTAAAGTTAATTTAGGATTGAGTTTACCTTTTGTTGGAGTTTCTTAGCACGGCTGCGTGTAATAGGGCCTTGAATCACTTGAGCTTGTGTGCCTGATACTTGATCTTGCGTAACTCTTGGGATGTCCACATCACCCTGCCTTGCCTTATATAGTCCGGGAGGCTGGGTTACAAGTCGGTTTGATGTGGAGAGTACTAGTCGTACACAGCTAGGAGTACTCTACATGGATCCGGACATGTCTAGCTTCCTAACCGAGTACTAGTCCTCCGTGTGCCTTGGGCTTCACGTCATCCGGTGTTGTGCAGCCCAAGTCAAGTAGTCCCAGGGGCCCACGTAGTAGTCAGTCCTGGTACCCACCTGAGTAGTGGGCCCAAGGATGTCCGTACGACAGTCCTTGTGATAGTCGACGACTATTCTAGCTATGCTTGGGTATTCTTTTTGGCTGACAAGGGGGAGACATTTGGTTTTGTCCGGGATCTAATCTTGAGGTTGAAGAATGAGAGGAATGAAGATGTTGTTCGAGCTATTCGTAGCGACAATGGCACTGAATTTAAAAACTTTTGATTCGAAACCTTTTGTCGTGATTTGGGTCTCAAACATCAATTTTCCTCTCCCTATGTCGCTTGTCAGAATGGTGTGGTAGAGAGGAAAAACAGTTCCCTTTGTGAGATGGCTCGGACGATGCTCAACGAGTATAGGACTCCGAGGATATATTGGGCTGAGGCGGCGAATACCACGTGCCATGTTGGGAACCGGATTTTTCTTCGAGCCTTCTTGAACAAGGCTTGCTATGAGCTCATGCACGGGCGAGCACCTAGAGTGAGCCATTTCAGGGCTTTTGGTTGCTGGTGCTTTATTCTCAAGAAGGGTAGTCGAGGTCCTCCGATGACATCTTTTTGGGATATGCCAGTCATTCTCGAGCATCTCGGGTGCTCAACCTTGAAACTAACCTAGTCATGGAAACTTGCAAGGTTACCTTCGACGAGACCCAACCATGCAGTTCATCTATTTTTTAAGTGTGCAGGTGACGACGAGATTGGCAAGAAGATCTTTGAGGACGAGGAGGATGATGCTAGAGAGGATGATGGTGATGATGGTGAAGTTCCAGCCACGTATGTACCATCTACTTCCACTACGATGACTACGATGCAGGATGGCCCATCCCCTACACCGACTACAATCCAACAAGATCAAGTGGAAGCTGCTATTGAGGGGGAGGTCATCCGCATTCAAGTTGATCATCCTCCCTCAAGAATCATCGGCGACATCAACGAACAGACGACACGGTCAAGGTCCAAGAACGTCTCTCACTTTGCTCATTCGGCTTTTGTTGCTACCTTTGAGCCGAAAGACATTGGACACGCACTCTCTGATCCTAATTGGGTGAACGCAATGCATGAGGAGTTAGAGAACTTTGAGAAAAACCAAGTTTGGGAGTTGGTAGAGCCACCACCACATTGCAAACCTATTGGGACAAAATGGATGTGGAAGAACAAATATGGTGAGAATGGTGAGGTGGTGAGAAACAAATCAAGGTTGGTTGCTCAGGGCTATAGTCAGAAGGAGGAGATAAACTACGCGGAGACATTTGCACCTGTAGCTCGTTTGGAGGCGATTAGGATCCTTCTAGCCTTTTATGTGGCTAAAGGGTTCAAATTGTACCAAATGGATGTGAAGAGTGCCTTTTTGAATAGGTTTTTGGAGGAAGAGGTTTATGTGAAGCAACCACCAGGCTTTGAGAGTGTTGAGTTTCCCGACTGAGTATATAGGCTGAGGAAGGCATTGTATGGGCTGGAACAAGCTCCCCGGGCATGGTATGGCCGTTTGAGGGGGGTTCTTGTTCAGCAAGGGGTTTGAGATGGGCAAAGTAGATAAGACTCTTTTTCTCCTCAGGCAGGGCGATGATATCCTAATTGTTCAAGTGTATGTGGATGATATTGTCTTTGGCGGCTCGTCTGACTCTTTGGTTGCAAGGATTGCAGAGGACATGAGCAAAGAATTCGAGATGTCTATGATTAGAGAATTTCAATTCTTTCTCGGGCTTCAGATCAAGCAGGCGAAGGAGGGAACCTTTGTGCATCAAGCCATGTACACGAAGGACATCCTCAAGAAGTTCAAGATGGATGACTCGAAGCCCCTGTCGACACCGATGAGTACGACTACAGCGCTGGATGCGGACGAGGACAGAGAGCCTGTGGACCAGAAGGAGTACCGGAGCATGTTCGGTTCCCTCTTGTACTTGACGGTGACGAGGCCAGACATCCAGTTTTTTGAGTGTCTGTACGCTCGTTTTCAGGTGTCGCCGAGGACTTCACATCAGCAGGCCGTCAAGCGGATCTTTAGGTATCTTCAATACACTCCTGAGCTTGGTTATTGGTATTCGGTGTCCTCTTTCCTTTCACTTCTTGGTTTTTCGGATGCCGATTTTGCGGAGTGTCGAGTTGATAGGAAGTCGACTTTGGTTACTTGTCAGTGTTTGGGTTCCTTGTTGGTTTCTTGGTCTTCTCACAAACAGTCAAGTGTAGGTCAGTCTACCACAGAAGCCGAGTATGTAGATGCCGCTTGTTGTTGCTCCCAGCTGCTTTGGATCACCTATACTTTGAGTGACTTTGGTGAGGAGTGCACCCATGTTCCTCTCATGTGTGATAGCACGAGTGCCATTAGTGTTGCCAAAATTTCTGTGCTACACTCTAGAACCAAACATATAGAGGTGAGATACCACTTTTTGAGAGACAATGTGGAGAAGGGAAACATAGACTTAATTCATGTGCCAACCCAGAAACAGCTCGCAGATGTCCTGACAAACCTTTGGACCAAACTACCTTTTCTCGTTTGCGGGGTGAGTTTGGTGTGGTTTTTCCTTTTTGAGCTTGGGTTGAGGATCTCATGTACATATGCATCTTGCATTTTCATTTTTGTAACACTACGTGAAAACCTCAAATAGGTCACGCAGCATTTGTAACGGGCCCTTAACACCCATTACATGCACCCACATGTGTAACGGTTGTTGTTTGGCGCCCGTTACCCATAAGCGCGACAGGCCGACCCAGGGTTGGCCTCTACAACACCCGTTACCAATGTGACCTTCTCGTAACAGGCTTCTTAAACGCCTGTTACATTAATTCTTTGTAACGGACCTTAAAGCGAGTCCGTTACAAAAGTTAAACCTATTGGTAACGGGCTCGTAAAATCCGTTACCGATCAATCCCTTTCGGTAACGGGCTCTTTAAGTTCGTTACTGACCGCTGCCGTATCTGTAACCGGCTTTAGTGTCTGTTACCGATGACCATTTGACGCCTGTTACTAGACTGAGAGCTCAATAATTAAAGTCTACTAGCACTCTTCACTGCCGTGGAGCGGGAGCGCGGCGGCAGTGAACAAAGGAGATGGAGGTTTGTTAATCTGTGTCTCCTTTGTGAACAAAGGAGACAGAGGTTTGTGAATCTACGTCTCCTTTGAGTCTGTCTTCATTGACAGGTCAGCTCGATCTCTCATTGCTTCCATTTCGACATACAGGCACAATCAACACATATATCTTTTGAGACAAAACAGACATCATAAGAGAGATAACTTGTCCACATAGATGAAGATAACTTGTCCACAAGAATAAAGAATAAATATTACAAACAGTTAACTTAACTTGTCCATCAGGCTAGGACTTAACTTGTCCATCACATTAATTATTTACTATGGTCGTGCTATCTGACCATACACATCAACAAAAGCATGCCCCTTGAACATCCACAAAAGTATGGCTATCTGACCCTGCACATCAACAAGCTTGAACTTCCTCATGCCCCATCAAGATTGGCTCTTGTTGCAGCCTCTTCGTAAGCAACCAAGGATTCTTGAAGCCCTTCGAGCGCATCTTCAATGGGCTCGAGATTTTGTTCAGTAGTATACTTGTACCTCCTTATGTGCATTGAGGTGAGCGCGGACTCCTCCGGTGACGACCTGGGCAAAAGAGTGGTGGTAGACCTCATCTCCTCCGGCGACGACTCCGGCAACAACTCCAGTGACGATTCTGAAGACCATGAGGCAAGTTCTGAAACCATCACGCACGATTTGTCCTTGTACCTTCACATCTTCACTGATCAATTGTTCTAATGCATCAATTTCCATTTGTTGTAGGAAGTTGCTGCACATGACATTGACAGGATTTGGACTGAAATCAACAAGCTCAAGGAATCGGCTGAAGAGAAGCAGGCAAGTTTTGAAACCAGTTAGAGCTAAATAGCTTTCTTGTAAGAAGTTACAACTGTTATGAAGCTTTCATCAATATAATTTTCCTTTGTTTTAGGAATGTGATGTTTCTCGGGATGACATTGACTACATCTGGAAAGGAATCGACAAGCAGGATGAGCAGCTTAAAGCCGTACAAAAGAGGCAGGAGATTGAACTTCTAAAGAAGAATGCTAAGCTGGCAGAAAGAGTTGCAAAACTAGAGACAAGGATAGCTGAACTTGAGGCAGCAACACAAAAGAACCCATCTAGCTAACTAGTTCCCTTGCAGCTACAATCTAGTTTGGTGATGCGCCCAGCAAAGAAAATTGCAATGACGAAGTCGCCGAAAAGTAGATGCTTGTTGGTCTTTCTAAGCACATCATCACGGTTGTCAAAAAATTCATTCAACCTAGCATTCTTCGGTACCAAGAAGGCAGGATCATTGTTTACCTCATCCTCAGAGTCGGTGTCCGAGTCATCCTTCTGGCTCTTCTTGCTCCCGGAGCTATGTCCTTGCCGCAAAAGCCTTGGGTGGCGAAGCACAGGCCGTTGATGTTCTTGCTTGACCGCTTGCCCTTGTGCCGGTCCTCTTCTACATCACTTGAGCTAGCAGGAACTTGAGTCGATGTCGCTCGCTCCGGCAACTATCGCACGCTCCTTCTTCTTATGACCGCCACTCTTCCTCGGCCTCCGCTCGGACTTGTTCTTGCCCTTGTGGTCGTCCCTCAAGCGGTGCTTGTAATCGGTCCTCAGATGGTGCTTGTGCTTGGGCTTGATCTCCATGGCCTCCGGGCACTCAGCAATAAAGTGCCCATGCTTCCCGCACCGGTAGCACATGCCCGAGTTCTTCCGAGCGTTCTTCCGGTTCGTGTACATGCGCCCGAACTGCCTGCTCAGCAATGCGAGATCTTTCTCGCCCAGCACCTCGAACTCCTCATCTAGCATGGACACAAGACAAGACAAAGAGAACTGTCTCGATGATAGGTTAGTGTTAGTCCTTGGTCCAGAAACGAGAGCCAGACTATGAGGATCAGTCGGGTTCTCGATCCTTGCTCGCACCCCACGGTCCACCTCGGACGACTTGAGCTTGGAAAACAGCTCGTCCACTATGAGGGTCTCATACTTCTTTGACTCCAGAATAGCCTCGACAATCTCACTCCACAAATACGATCCAGCGAGTGCAGGAGCTTCACAGCCCTGTCATGATCATCATACGGGAGCACGGCCACATTAGCTCTCATGTTGTTCAAAATCACAGTGAACCACTGGAGCATGGTGTCTATGGACTCACCGGGAAGATGAGTGAAGTTCTCGTACTCTCTCCGGTAAGTCACAAACAAGCAAGCCTAAACCTAAGTGTTCCCAGCGTGAGCATTCTTCAGCTGCTCCCAAATCCTACAAGCCAAGTCCTCTGTCTGAACCTGATCAAATTCGGATTGACACAGAGCACGAAACAAGTAGTCGACCGCCTTGTTGTTGGCATCGTGCATATCCCTCGATCCTGGAACAACGAAGTTAATCAGATGAACATAAGTTGTGTTCATCGTAACATCCCAAAGGATCTGACCCTGGTCGCGAAGGAAAGCAACCATCCGCCTCTACCACATCTGGTATTTCTTTCCATCAAAGTGTGGAGGACCTGAAACCCGGTCTTGGTACACCATCTTTGGATCTTAGACTTGTTAGAATCACAAAGATCCGTAACCGGTTCTGATACCAATTGAAGGACCGATTAGGCAACCAGAGAGGGGGGAGTGAATGGGAGCCGATAAAATTCTTCTCCGAAGAGATGAACTCGACTATGCCCCAAAATCACAAGCAAAGGTACTCACACGAACTTGCCAAGGTCACGTAGTCACAATGGACCTACCAACCCTAGGAACAAGTTCCAATCCAATCACACGCGGAAGCACAACTCAAGAAGCAATGGACTTAGGCAATCTGCAGTGCCTGGGCGGACTGTCCACATGGAGGGGCGGACCGTCCGCGGGGGTCAGGCGGACCGTCTGCGGGTTCATGGCGGGCCATTCGAAAATACCTCCCGAACCACCAGTAGCACACTACGAAATACGGACCGTCCGTACCCTACCCGCGGACCGTCCGCCACGGAAGGACTGTCTGCACTCTTCTCACGGACCGTCCGCCAAACTTCTTGCAACCGAAAACCACTGACTCAACGGATCTAACAAAAAGAAAATAAGAACTCGCGATGAACTCGAGGAACAGCCGGCTGACGGGCTCCACACGGATGGTCCGCGCCTGCCTGGCGGACTGTCCGCCAGGTGCGGACAGAGCATCTCGAGCTCGAGTTGCTCAAGGTCAACACCACCTTCCATTTGCCCGATCTCCCGAATCAACCAAGAGATTGCTACCAAATCATAGGTGAAGGTGAAGCGCCTCTAGGAGATGCTATACCTACGAATTTGTAGCCTCAAACCCACTGAATCGAGGGAAATCGAGATTCTGCCGAGCTCAACCAAAAAGCTAGGGTTCCAACTGAAATCCTTCATTCGGAGACCAAATCCGGAGTTTGAGGGGTCAAAATCAAGCACAAAGATGCCCAAGACATCTATCCATGATCCTCAAAGAGAAATCTGAACACAAACACCTCAGAATTGAAGGAACAAGCCGCGCACGAAAATCCAATGAAAATAGCCCAAAAAAGACACGAAAATCACTCGAGCCACAAGAAGGAAATCGAAGCAACCATGAATGCTTCCGTACACTCGGAGGTCAGATTCTCTACAAAATGTTGGAGAAAAATCTAGCCTAAAGAGCAGTGAAATTGAGAAGCAGTCCAGAAGGATGAGTTGCCCTGAAACCCTAGAGCTATATATAAAGTCTCTCCAGGTTGGGAAAATGACCAAGCTACCCCTAGAACATAAAGGAAGATACACACCCCTCAGGGGCAAGATGGTCACGTAGCACTCCTCTTTATCAGGCGGCCACACCTTCATCGCAATCCACATCCTCCTGATGCAAGCCCTGCGATCCCGCCGTGTGTCCCCCGGCATCGAAGCTTCTCAGCGCGCCTGGATCCCATCTCTGCCCGCCGAGCCTCTGGTCTTGGTTTTGTGGCTCAACCAAGTAACCCGACGGTTTTGTGGTGAACCGCCGCAAACGCCGCATGCAGACTCCAGTCGTGAGCCGCTACCCTACACCGGCTCCAGTCGACGACTTTGTCTTGCTTTTCGTGCCACCATGCGGCCCGCACTTGATCCCGTTCGGCCACTGGGTCCATCAAGCTAAGTCTACTTCTCTCTCCACTCCTCGGAGGCCACACAGGCATAGACCTTTTGCGCCCGCTCTTCTCCTGCACCAACACAAATCATGCCGCAACCTGCAAATACAGTACTTGGCCAACAGTCAGTCCACACCACATTGTCAATCACTCATCACACCAGGGAGCGACCATCCACCGGTCCTCAGATGCTCCGGTCCTCAATCCCCAACCAAAACCGCAAATGAGAGGCCTCAAATCCACCACAAGAAAATCACCAAGAAAAGACTCCGAAAATCACCAAAAAGGGAAAACGGGAGAGACAACAAAACACTTTGAAGAGGAACCATGCCGAATCTTCTATACATACCAAGAAAGGTTCATACAAGGTCTAGCTTGCCTCCCGATCATCAATACCTCTCTAAAAATCTCACCATGAAGCTCTCAAGCTAGTCCTAGAAAATCCTAAGGAAAATAGGAAGGGAGAATAGCAAAAGCAAATGAGCTAGGGTTCCAAGAGATGGCTGCCATCCTATCACCACTTGGGTTATATTGAGGCAACCGAATAACAAAACTACCCCTGATACATAATACTAAGATACACACCCCCGTGGGGCACTTTGGGAATCTTCGTCGTAGCACCATCGGACGGATGCCCGGCGACCGCACCTTGCTTAGCATCGACGCAAGACTTGCGATCTTGACGCATGTCCTCCGCTTCGAAGTCTCCAGAAGTCGTCATCGCACACTGGTCAGACTAGTGCTCCCCACCGGTCAGACCGGCCTAGTGCTGCTGCACTTCCGTCTTCGGTCTTGGCTTTGTGGATCAACCAAGGAACCAGTGGTTTTGTGATGAACCACTGGAAACCCTGCATACTTGGTGTAGGCTCCCGCCAATCTCCACTCATGACTCGGCTCCCACGTCATCCCGACTCGACCTTGGTTTTGAGGCTCAACCAAGAAACCGTCCATGACTTCGTCTTGCTGTTATTGCCACTATACGACCCGCACTTGATCCCGCTGGCCACCGGGTTCCTCGAACCAAGCCTACTTGTCTGCTCCACACCTGGAGGCCTCACAGGCATCAACCTTTCACGCTTGTTCTTCACCTGCATCAGCACCAATCAAGACGCAGCCTACACCTGTAATACTACGCCAAGATTCAGTCCACGCAACGTTGTCAATCACTCATCACACCAGGAAGCGACCATCTACCGGTCCTCGAACCACACATGCTCTCAACTATGCCCACGAGCACCTTTCCCTTGCTGTCCTCTATGGTCAAAATGATGACCATGAGAGTTGGTTGGGCTTATTGCTGTGAAGCATGACGGCGCGGTGTAGATAGACATTCATCGAATAATCTCTCCATGGCTACCTCAAGTGAGTTTTCAAATTGATGTAACTCAGCTCGAGAGATTGTTGGTTCTTTTCCTATATGTCTAACACCACAAAAACATGGATTGGATCCTGCCATGTTAGGATATTTTTGTGGAGCAATAGGTGGTTTTTCAAGGGAGGCTGTGGTACTGAAACAAAATGAAACAAACCATCCAAACAAGATGTAAAAGTTGATGTTCGGTGCACCACAAACTTGAACTTTTAGATATAAAACTTGGAGATACACAATCCACTACACAACCCCCTTTCACTTATCTTTTCTTTCTTTCTTTCCTTGTTTTTTCTTGCTTTCACACTTTTTTATCTAATTTTTTTCACTATAGCAAACACAAAACAACCTATCAGGGGTGCGGATAAAAATTAAACAAGAGCACGGCAGATGAACAAAGGCGGTGAGTAGCAACACGATGAACGGAATGAAAACAAAGTAACAGTACCAACAAAATGGCTATAGGATTCTTTTTGTATGGCTTTTTAGTGGATTGTAGGACATCAACAAAATGATACAATATAAGGGTGTGAGGGTGGGTAAAAAACAAAAACCTACTGTGATAACGATAGTTCTGATTACCACATGATAGGTGCTGATATGAATCAGCAAGGGGATGGCCCGATCTTCACGACAGTAGGTTTCGTAACAAGGTAAGTTGCTGCAAGTAGTGAGTAAATGCTTTATACCTGACAAAGGTTGGATGCGACCAAGTGACGGGAAGAGATGCACCGAAACCATGAAGACTTCGAGTCAATCTCCAAACGACCGCAAAACCACAAGCCAGAACTAGTCCACACAATACGGCGTAGCCGAACGTAAGTCGTATAGCACCAAGTAGCGGAACCTAGTGGGATCTCATCACATGTCCAAGAAGAACAAGTAAGAACATGGGTGTGCAAGGCTCTCAGCAGCATCGACTGTGACAAACCATATGAGGCTATCAATTCATGATTACCAAAACTTAGTCCTCAATGGTACATAGGGGGTATTTATACTAGGAACAACCTCCTAGTTGGGTGTGAATTCGAGATGGAAATGAAAAGGCTATCCATGTGAAAAGGATCCCCATAAGTCAACTCCCGAAGTGGACTCGCGTGGTTGTTGTCCTTCTGTGCAAACTCCACCAAATCGGTCATAATTCTTGAAGGACCGATTAGGTACTAGAGAGGGGGGGGGGGGAGTGAATGGGAGCCGACAAAAATTTCTCTAAAGAAAGTCGGCACAATCCCAAAATCATGCTCACGGATTCCCACACGAGGTAGCCAAGGTAACGTAGTCAGAACGAACCTACCAACTTTAGGAACAAGTTTCAACTCAACTCAAAGCAGATGCACAACACATGAAGCGAAAGACTTAGGCAATTTGCAGTGCCCTGGGAGGACTGTCCGCAGGGATGGGGCGGACCGTCCGCGGGACCTGGGCGGACTGTCCGCAAGCTCAAGGGGAACTGTTCGAAAATGGTTCCCGAACCTCCAGTAGCACACCGTGAAAAACGGGCCATCCGTAGCCAACACGCGGACCGTCCGCCATGCACGGACTGTTTGCACATCACCAGCAGACTGTCCACCAATCTTCTTGCAAACAAAACCACTCGACTCAACGGATCGAACCACGAACTCGCAAAAACAAGCGAAGAACTGAACGAACACTGGGCCGCGCGGACTGTCCGCGCCTACTAGGCGGACTGTCCGCCAGGTGCGGATAGTGCTGCTTGAGCCCGACCTCTTCAAGGACAACACCTCCTTCCCTTCGCCCGATCTCTCGAATCAACCAAGGGAAAGCTACCAAATCATAGGAGATGGTGAAGCGTCTCTAGGAGATGCTATACCTACGAATTTGGAGCCTCAAATCCACTGAGACGAGAGGAGTCGAGATTCTACCGAGTTCAACCAAAAAGCTAGAGTTCCAACCGAAATCCTCAAATCGAAGGCCAAATTCCGACATTTGAGGGGTCAAGATCAAGCACAAAGACACACAAGACATCTATCCATGATCCCCACAAAGAAATCTGAACACAAATGCCTCAGAATTGAAGGAACAAGCCACGCACGAAAATCCAACGAAAATAGCCTGAAAAAGACACGAACATCACTCGAGCCACAAGAAGGAAATCGACGCAACCATGAATGCTTCCATACACTCGGAGGTCAAATTCTCTACAAAATGTTGGAGAAAAATCTAGCCTAGAGAGCAGGGAAAATGAGAAGCAGTCCAGATGGATGAGTTGCCCTAAAACCCTAGAGATATATATATGACGTATCTCCGGGTTGGGCAAATGACCAAGCTACCCCTAGAACATAAAAGAAGATACACACCCCTCGAGGGCAAGATGGTCAAGTAGCGATCATTCTTCATCGGCAGGCCACACGTTCGCCGCAGTCCGCGTCCTCCCGACGCAAGCCCCGCGATCCCGCTGTGTGTCCCCCGGCATCGAAGCTTCTCAGTGCGCCCGGATCGTGTCTCCACCCGTCGAACCTCCGGTCTTGGTTTTGTGGCTCAACAAAGTAACCCGGCGGTTTTGTTGTGAACCGCCACAAACTCCACGTGCAGACTTCGGTCGTGAGCCACTACCCTGCACCGGCTCCTGTCCACAACTTCGTCTTGCTTTACTTGCCATCATGCGGCCCACACTTGATCCCGTTCGGCCACCGGGTCCATCAAGCCGAGCCTACTTGTCTCCCCACTCCTCAGAGGCCCCGCGAGGCTAAGACCTTTCGCGCTCGCTCTTCACCTGCACCAACACAAATCAAGCCGCAACCTGCACCTACAATACTCCACCAAGAGTCAGTCCACGCCACGTTGTCAATCACTCATCACACCAGGGAGCGACCATCCGCCGGTCCTCAGACGCTGCAGTCCTCAATTCTTTACTAGGATGTCCAATGGACATGCGGTTTCTTGCATTGGACAGTTGACTTCAAGCCTGTTCCATCAACTACTCACGGAGCTCGAGAGCTATCATGAGTTAAGAGTTATGGTGATTCTTTAGGCATCTCTGAACTAGTCCAAAGTGGAGGTCTGAAGTGAACCTCTTGGATCTTTATTTCGAACGGGTGATTCTTGGTTTCCAACCTGGTCCGAACAGTCATCCGAACGGAATCCTCCTGGATCCTTGGTTTGAGTTGGTGATCCTTGGTCCCACTATTTTTGTTGTACCGTCCTCTTCAATTATATACCTAAGGACAACCAAAGTAGAACATTTAGGTAGTATAACATTCTCATATATTTTGAAATTAATTTTAGCAAGGAAAGCATGCACCATGTCTTGGAGTTTTTTTAGCACGACTACGTGTAATAGGTCCTTGAATCACTTGAGCTTGTGTGTCCGATGCATACACTACAAGAAAATCATTGACTAGTGACGCGACCACATTTTACCGTCATTTATTTATGATGTTCCTGGCTGATCTCGTCATAATATTTCACTTCCGAGCAAATTTAGTGACAAAAAAAACTTTCGTCGTAATGGTTGGTACTGTAGCCGAGTATTCCTTGTTCCAAGCAAGTTTTGTGATGCCATAAGCTCCGCAACAGCGTCATAAACCAACTTTGGTCCCACATGTAAGTATTATTTTAAAAATAGAGTGTTCCAAGTTGTCATAAAATTCAGTTGGGTCCTGTCGTATGGACATCCCTGGGCCCACTACTCAGGCGGGTACCAGGACCGACTACTACGTGGGCCCCTGGGACTACTCGACTTGGGCTACACGGTGCAAGACGGCGTGGAGCGCAAGGCAACCAGAGGGCTAGTACTCGGTTAGGAAACTAGGCATGTCCATATCCATGTAGAGTACTCCTAGCCGTGTACGACTAGTACTCTCCCTCCTAAACCGACTTGAAACCCTGCCTCCCGGACTATATAAGGTGAGGCAGGGACCCCTATCTCCTATCTGCATCCACTATAAGAAAATCGTTGACTAGTGATGCAACCACATTTTAGCGTCATTGATTTATGACGTTCTTGGCTGATCTCGTCATAATATTTCACTTCCGAGCAAATTTAGTGACAAAAAAAACTTTCGTCATTACGGTTGGTACTGTAGCCGGGCTTTCACTGTTCCATGCTGTTTTGTGACGACATAAGCTCTGAAAAAACGTCATAAACCAACATCGGTCCCACATGTAAGCATTATTTTAAAAACAGAGTGTTCCACGTCGTCATAAAATTCAGTAGGGTCCCACATGTAAGCATTTTTTCGAAAATAGAGTGTTCCAAGTCGTCATAAATTTTTCCAGGGTCCCACATGTAAGCATTTTTGCCATGTCAGCGACATCATAAACCAACTGTGGTCCCACATGTAAGCATTATTTTAAAAATAGAGTGTTCCACGTCGTCATAAAATTCAGTAGGGTCCCACATGTAAGCATTTTTTCGAAAATAGAGTGTTCCAAGTCGTCATAAATTTTTCCAGGGTCCCACATGTAAGCATTTTTGCCATGTCAGCGACGTCATAAACCAACTGTGATCCCACATGTAAGCATTATTTTAAAAATAGAGTGTTCCAAGTCGTCATAAAATTCAGTTGGGTCCCACATGTAAGAATTTTTTCGAATCTTTAATATAAATCAGTAATTCGCAGGCGAAACGCTTCACTGCCTCTGCAAAGACTCTCGACTTTTGCTACGCGCAGATCTGCAATGGCTCGTGGTAGGAATGGCAGATTCTGGCGGTAATGAGAGGGTGGTTTATGCGCCACCTCCCGGCTACGAGTTTATGAAACAGGACGACAAGGTCAGTCCTCTGGTTTGAGCCACTATATTTTCCCCTATTGACTTAGGGATGGGGATTTCTAGTTTGGGGATCTAGAGGATGGATGACCACATACAATAGATTCATATTTCATCGTACACTCAGATTTGAATTGCAATTGGTGTTAGAAGTTGATTCAGTTAGTTTTCAGTTTGCATCGTTTGATGGATTGATAGGTTCTTGTATTTTTCTAGCTTCTGGAGGTGCTTGAATCCACTGAATAGCTGAGTTGATTTCATCGTACACTCAGATTTGAATTGCAATTGGTGTTAGAAGTTGATTCAGTTAGTTTTCAGTTTGCATAGTTTGATGGATTGATAGGTTCTTGTATTTTTCTAGCTTCTGGAGGTGCTTGAATCCACTAAAGCTGTGCTGCAGAAGGTGAAGAGAGACCTGCAAGAGGCTCTAAATTACAAGAACCTGTATGAGGAATCGGTACAGCAGCAGAATGAACAACGGAAAGAGATGAATCAATTGCTGCAACAGGAGAAAGATGAGCTGAATCAAATGGCATTGTTACAGCAGGAGAACATTGCCCTGATGGAAGAGCTGACCAAAGAGAGGGGCCATGTTAATCAATTATTACAGCAGCAGCATGACCAGCTGAAAGAGAATCAGCAATTGTTAGCGGAGAATGCCCTGTTGAAAGAAAGAGCAAATATACTCTGACTGAGCTGCAGACAATCGATAAAACATGTCTGGTGTTACTGCTAGCTAGACGGTTCAGAGGTGGTGTGTACTTTGTGGTGATGAATTTGTTTGTATTTTTGTGTTTGCTACTTGCTGGTGGTGTGAACTTTGTGGTGATGAGTGCTATGAGATTCCATCTTATTATGCCGATTTGGTTTAATCTGTTTCAAATTGAGTCGAGCATACTCACCATTCTGAATTAATTTTGCTGATGTTTGCTGGTCCGTTCTGTTGATGTTTTGCTGGAAGGACCTTCCTGAGTAACGATCGTGAAACTGCTTGTTTCCTACTGTTGGTCACGAAATGTTGCAAAAACAATTTACCATAGCAAGGGTTCGAACTAGAGACCTATAGGAACGAGATAGCACTATCTACCACTGCACCACCTCTTGGTTGTGTCAATTTAATGAGAAACACTATCCACCCCAACCACAGCACGGAGCGGTTGTTCTGATAAGTTGGCGGGAGAAAAGCCCGTGCTGTAGCACAAAAATAGTTTTCCCGCAGCCCGCTGCCCCGAAACGGGAAAACGAAGAATGGAGAGGCGAGTAGGTTACCAAAACGGATCATTCTGGTGCTGATTTGCAACTTCCAACGGCTGCTCACTCCTACGGCCGCAACCTGGGTGATACTTGCTGCAGCGACATGTCAATCTGGTAAGTAATTTTGTGTTCAATCCAGAAAATTTCATTTCGCAAAATGTTCTCCTTTTCGATTCATTCTGTGGTCAGTAATTTTGAGTTGGATTCGCCAAAAACTTTCCAGATGGATAGACGCTGATAACCGGTTGTACTGGTTTTACCACCGATCATCAGAAAGGGGTCCAGGATTTCTTGGCATTTATTCGGACAAGATACGTTGAGGATGAAGAAATACTATGCCCGTGTCGTCGATGCCTCAATAACTCTACAGGGACTATAGAGCGAAATGGAGTTCACTTACTTGTGAGTGGGATGGCAACCACTTACACTAGGTGGATCCATCATGGAGAAGCTTTGGAGGATATGGTTGACGATGATGAAAATGTACAGGATAATGCAATTCTGCCGGATGCAGAGGGGGATGTGGATAATGCAGCTCCACGAGATGGTGGTGATCAGGAAACGGTCCAGGAAAACCAATACATATCGGGTATGGAGGAGGATGAAGGCCCTGGAGACGATGGGATGTCTGAATTGATTGCTGACTTGGGCAAGGGTCACCGACATCTTCGTATGCACAATTTACATTTGTTGTCAAGTTACTTCATATAAAGTCTTTTAGTCGGATGAGCAACGTCGCATTCAATGCAACCATGAATTTGTTACAAAAAGGATTCCTAGAAGCGTGTCTTCCAGACCCTTTCGATGCGGCAATGAAGTACATACGTTCCATGGGACTCGGCTATGAAAAAATCCATGTTTGCAAAAATAATTGTATATTGTTTCGCAAGGAGAAGTATGTCAAACTTGATGCGTGGCCAGTATGTTGTGAAGCAGATTCAAGATGGAAGGATGCAGACACCAACAAGCGCGTTCCTCAAAAGGTATTGAGGCATTTTCCGCTGATTTCCAGGCTGAAGAGGATGTTTCTTTCATCAAAAACAGCAAAGGATGCACGATGGCACCAGTCGAAGCGAAAACTGGTGAATAATGAGCTTAGCCATCCAGCTGATGGTGAGGTATGGAAAGAATTCAGTAAAAGTTGTCCAAAATTTGCAAAAGATGCTAGGAACCTTAGACTTGGTCTTGCAACCGATGGTTTCACTCCATTTGGCAACATGAACAACTCATATAGTATGTGGCCAGTATTTGTTGTGCCGTATAACATGCCACCATGGGTATGCATGGAAGAATCAAAGTTCATGATGGCCTTATTGATCCCTGGGACGAGTTCTCCATCAATGGATTTTGATATCTTCATGGAACCTCTCGTCGAAGAGCTGCAACAACTTTGGAAGGGTGTATGGGCAATCGATGCTATTGAGGGTAAAAGATTTAAATAGTGTGCTGCTGTTCTTTGGTGCATACATGATTATCCAGCATTGAGCACGTTGTCTGGGCGAGTCACGAAAGGCTATTTTGCCTGTGTGCATTGTGACAAGGATCCTTGCTCAAGCAGATTGAAGAACAAGATATGTTACACTGGGCATCATCGTTTCCTTCCAACTGACCATCCATGGAGAAGAAAGAGAGCAGATTTTGATGGTACTGTTGAAAACCGAGAAAAGCCAGAGCAGTTTACCCATGAGGAGCTAAAGCAGCAACTGGAGAAGGTTAAAGACGTTAGACCAGGAAAGCATCCTCTACCTCAAGGAAAGAAAAGGAAGCGGGAATCTGGACAGTGCTGGAGCCGAAGGGTTTGTTTGTGGGACTTGCCGTACTAGCCATCTCTGAAGTTGGCACATAACCTTGATGTGATGCACATTGAGAAAAACATATGCGAATACCTTATTGGAACGTTGCTTAATATTGCTAGGAAGACAAAAGACACCATCAATGCCAGGGTTGATTTGGAAGAGATGGGCGTAAGATCAAATCTACACATGGTGGCAACCGAGGATGGTAAGTCAAAAACGAAACTCCGTATGTACTTTCAAAAACGAAACAGAAGCTGTTTTGTGATTTTATAAGTTCGGTGAACTTCCCAGATGGATATGCTTCAAACTTAGCTAGGTGTATTGCTACAGATGGATGCAAACTACAAAGACTGAAAACTCATGATTGTCATATACTACTCCAAAGGGTTTTGCCGGCTTGTCTTCGCGGTTTAGTGGACAAAGAGATATACACAGCTATTGCAGAACTAGGAAACTTCTTTTGGCAATTATGATGCAAAACTCTGAAGTTGGATGTCTTGCAAAAACTAAAAACAGATATCCCAATAATTCTGTGCAAGCTTGAGAAAATTTTCCCTCCTGCCTTCTTTGATGTTATGGTCCACTTGGCTGTCCATTTGCCTGAGGAAGCAATCCTGAGAGGTCCAGTACAATGTGGATGGATGTATCCCGTCGAAAGAAGGCTATGCACATTGAAGCGTTCAGTGAGAAACCAAGCTAGGCCTGAAGGATCCATTGCAGAAGCATATGTTGCTAATGAGGCCTTGACATTTTGTTTTAGGTACTTCGCGGCTGATGATGTGGCCACATGATTCAATCAGGTTGGAAGGAACAGAGAGAATGCTGATTTGTCTGTAGATGGAACATCCTGTTTCGATCACAATGTTCAAGTACTTGGAGTAGGGACCACTTGTTGGCTTGGGTCAAAGTACGACAAGGTGGTTTGGTATGTGCTAAACAATTGCGAAGAGGTGAAGCCATATATCGAGTAAGTAAATCACCATTGCAATGATAGAACTACAATTATTTCGTTCTAACTTTGAGATGGTACTGCTTTGCAGAGTGTTCAAGAATGAATTAAAAGCGAAAGGTGTGTCGGACGAGGATATTGATCGTCGAGTTGCTACAGAATTTCGGCACTGGTTTAGATCGCATGTTAGTATTTATTTTTTTTTTGTTTGGTAGCTAGCTTATATTACCTTGTGAGGACCTTTACATAAGACTATATTAAAAAAATATGGCTCTTCTGTACAGATTACAAACAATCCAGTGAGCGACGACAACCTATATGCATTATCAGCTGAACCAGACCGGCGAGTAAAAACTTATACAACATGTATTGTAGGCGGTGTCCGGTACCACACCAAGGCCCAACATGTATTGTAGGCAGTGTCCGGTACCACACCAAGGCCCGAGAGGCAAATAGGAAGACACAGAACAGTGGAATCATGACTACAGGATCACATAAAGACATTAAAGAAATTGAGTTTTATGGTTCACTAAGAGACATTATTGAGCTGTGGTACAACTCGGGGCTTGACAGAGATCGAACTGTTGTTTTATTCCAGGTTGACTGGTATGATCTAGAAGGGACCAAGAAGGAACCGAAGATTAGAAATGATGATTACTTCATAAGCGTCAATACTGGAGATTACTGGTACCAAGATGATCCCTACATTCTTGCTGAACAAGCAACGGAGGTCTTTTACTTGCCCGACACCCTACTCCAACACCCATGGAGAGTGGTGCAAAAATTTGAGCACAGGCATTTGTGGAGCTATAATGAAAATGAGGAGGACATAGCTCCCACTGGCATGGTACTTGCATATCAAGATGATGAAATTGACCAAACCTTGCATGTTGTTACACTTGATGATGGTCTCAGCGATGGTTCAGAGGTTCCAGTGCCTATTACTGGCGAGGAGACTGTGGTTGCAGCCGCTGAAGTTGACGCAATTCGCCAGCAGGAGCTGTCTGATGTGGATGGATTCAATTCTGAAGATGAGGACGACGACACTCTATGACAATACGTCGATGAAGATTAAAATGTTGCCGATGAAAGTGACGACGACTAGGATATCAAATCAGTAAATGTTTAAGTAGATCCGAACTGAAATCATGTGGACCTTATGATTTATATGGAATTTATATGTAGTTGAAGTGCACTTTCCTGAATATTAAACCTGCCGTAGGTGCCTACTATCCGGTTCACTATATTATGTAGCATCGGAACTTCCTGTTGCGTCTTTACAAAATATACAATCGCGCATGGGGATGCCGATTATACGGTACATTGTATTATAAAACAACGGAACGTCCTGTTGGGCTACGTGAATGTGTTGATCTCCAATGTGGGTGAAGGACCGATTAGGCGACCAGAGAGGGGGGGAGTGAATGGGAGCCGATAAAAATTCTTCCCGAAGGATGAACTCGGCCTATGCCCCAGATTCACAGCCAAGGATTCCCACACGAGGTTGCCAAGGTCACGTAGTCACAACGGACCTACCAACCCTAGGAACAAACCCAAACTCAAAGCAACACGGAAGCGCAACTCAAGAAGCAAAGGACTTAGGCAATCTGCGGTGCCTGGGGCGGACCGTCCGCATGGACCAGGCAGACTATCTGCGGGGGCCTGGCGGACTGTCCGCGGGTTCACTGCGGACCGTCCGAAATTGCCTCCCGAACCTCCAGTACTGCACCTCGAAAAACGGACCATCTGCACCCTACCCGCGGACCGTCCGCGCGGACAAGACCGTCCGCACTCACCTCGCGGACCGTCCGGCAAACTTCTAGCAACCAAAAGTGCCGTACAAAACGGATCGAAAAGAAACGACGCAAGAACTCGCGAAGAACACGACGAACACCTGGTCAGCCGGCTCCTCACGGACCATCCGCGAGCACCTGGCGGACTGTCCGCCACACGCGGACAGAGCAGCCCGAACTCGAAAACGCAAGCACCAAAACACCTATCCGTCCATGGATCTCCCAAATGGCTTGAGCTCTTGAGGTAAGATTTGGGGGAGATGTGAAGCGTCCCTAGGAGATGCTATGCCCCAAAACTTGAGTACTCAAACGAACTAAATCACCGGGAATCTAATCGCAATCGAGCTCTACCAAAAAGCTAGGTTTCCAACCGAAATCCTTCAATCGGAGGCCAAATCCAAAAATTGGGGGGTCAAGATCAAGCACAAAGATGCACAAGACATCTATCCATGATCCCCACCAACAAATCCGAACCCAAACACCTCAGAATCGAAGGAACAAGGTGCGCACGAAAATCCAACGAAAATAGCCCGAAAAAGACACGAAAATCACACGAGCTACAAGAAGGAAATCAACGCAACCATGAATGCTTCCATACACTCGGAGGTCAGATTCTCTACAAAGCGGTGAAGAAAATCTACGCCTACGGAGCAAGGAAATGAGAAGCAGTCCGGATGGATGGTTTGCCCAGAAAACCCTAGAGCTATATATATGAGTCCCTCTGGGTTGGGCAAATGACCAAGCTACCCCTAGCACTTAAACTTAAGATACAATCCCCTCAGGGGCAAATAGGTCATGTAGCACTCCTCTTCATCACACGGCCACGCCGTCCCACAGTCCGCGTCCTCCCGACGCAAGCCCTGCGATCCCGCCACGTGTCCGTCGGCACCGAAGCTTCTCGCCGCGCCCAGATCCCATCTCCGCCCACCGAGCCTCCGGTCTTGGTTTTGTGGCTCAACCAAGTAACCCGACGGTTTTGTGGTGAACCACCGCAAACCCCGCGTGCAGACTCCGGTCGTGAGCCGCTACCCTGCACCGGCTTCTATCCACGACTTCGTCTTGCTTTTCTTGCCACCATGCGGCCCGCACATGACCCCGGTGGCCACCGGGTCCCTCGAGCCGAGCCTACTTGTCTCTCCACTCCTCGGAGGCCCCGCAAGGCATAGACCTTTCGCGCCCGCTCTTTACCTGCACCAACACAAGTCAAGCCGCAACCTGCACCTGCAATACTCGGCCAGGAGTCAGTCCACACCACGTTGTCAATCACTCATCACACCAGGGAGCGACCATCCACCGGTCCTCGGACGCTCCGGTCCTCAATCTCCCCCTTGATGAGTGCATTGACAACACACACATAGTAACCAATTCAGAGAAAAGAGAAAAAGAAAAGAAACGACTGAAAAACTCAAACAAGTGATCATAAGCCAAACAAAAGCCAAAACGAGATCACTTGAGAGAGAAAAATCTCGGTCCCCTAAGACAAGGGCAACGGCTCGACACAACCGAGATAAAATGCTCCAAAATTGCCGACTCCTCAAGGTGAGGCAAAAGGGCTCGACACCATCGGCAAAAGAGCACAACTAAAATTCAGGCGAAAAAGAGCTCCCAAATCCATATGAATGCAAGCTCCCCCTGAACAAATGCATTTCTCCCCTTTGATGCAAAACTCCCCCTGGATGCAAGAACTTTCTCCCAAAGCAAGAATTGGGTACTATTCCTCCCCCTTGTTGGTAATGCACGAATCAAGCCTACAAATTCAAGCATGTGCTTCTCAAATAGACCAAGAGCATTACAACATGCTAAAAAGAGACATAGACAAGCAAGATTGCCACAAATTTAGTACAAGCATCGCCAACGAGATAGATAGGGACATATAAGCATGTGACATAGCCATGATCAAAATGAAGCAATTTTCACAAAAATTTCCCTCTCATGAGCATAGGACCTAAACATGATCAAAATGAGCACAAACAACACATAACTCACAAAATTCATGCAAGGTCATAAATTCTCATCACAAGATCATCACAAACACCTACAAGCTATCTCATGTCATGTCAAAGCCACCGAGCCATGTGTTCACTTCTAAATGTGAGACTTCTCAACGGTGAACATCATGCAACGGTTTAGCACCCAAGATAAGGAATTTAAAGCAATACATGACATAGAAGCATATTTTTCAAGCACAAGCATTTCATATACCAACTTCATGATTTACAAATTAAGCATGGTACATGAAGTACCTTTGCGGCAAAAAGAAGCTTAGGCTTCTCCACAAGGTAGCATGTAGGCTAAACATCCATGATGATAAATGGGTCTTTAACCCCAAATGAAAAGAACATGGTCCCAAGCACAAATTAAGCAAGCTATAGCCATAAGTGCACAAATTTAACATGAAAGGCATTCAACTCATAAGAGAGGATCATATATAGCATTTTTACAAAAGAAAGCCATTCACAAGCACATACATCCCAAAGCTATCAAGAGCATCGCTATCCATCATATGACCATCTCTAGCAAAGTCATAATCTCATATCTAGCATATCATAGTGATCCAAGTATATAGGAGAAGCACATCTCATATGATACATATGCAGTCTATGATACAAAGATGCAAACATGATATGATACATAAATGCAATATGAGTATGTAAATCAAACCCCCAACCAAAGCTCAAAAAGGAAAAAGAACTCCAAGCTCCCCTCGCAAACGAGCAAATGTAGCTTGGTCCAAGGGCTTAGTTAGGATATCGGCAAGCTGCTTTTCGGTTGACACATGGATGAGGTCTATGTTTCCCTTCTCAACATTGTCTCTCAGGAATTGGTACCTCACCTCTATATGTTTGGTTCTGGAGTGGAGCACGGGGTTTTTGGCAACACTAATGGCACTCGTGCTATCACACATGAGAGGTACATGGGAACACTCCTCACCAAAGTCACTCAGCATGTATGTGATCCAAAACAGCTGTGAGCAACAACTAGAGGCAGCAACATGTTCGGCTTCTGTGGTAGACTGAGCTACACTATGATGAGGACATCCTCCACTATTACCCGTTGGCAAAGACGCAACATAAATGGGCCATGTGGCCCAGTTGTAGTCGGGCGGCGACCGTGTGAGCCTCATTATCCCACCTTCCTTAGCTTGGGAGGAGGAAGCCACCTTAAAGGGGAGAGCCACCCTTTCCCTAACAGACTAGTCTTTTGGGGTGATTGGGCCTTTCCTCGAAGGGGCACCCTTGAGTTGCGGTTCAGTGATTGCATTAGCGCTTTGGGCTTGCTCGTCGTAGTCGGATCGTGAGGGTCGGAACCTCGGGTGTGCGAATGCTAAACTGAGTAATCGGTGCATCGGGCTTGCCATAATCCAATCCCACCTAGGCCGGACTCATCATTTGGTATCAGAGTTGGGCCCTTGTTAAGAAGGGGAGAATGATGAGGACATCCTCCACTATTACACGTTGGCAAAGACGCAACATAAATGGGCCATGTGGCCCAGTTGTAGTCGGGCGGCGACCGTGTGAGCCTCATTATCCCACCTTGCTTAGCTTGGGAGGAGGAAGCCACCTTAAAGGGGAGAGCCACCCTTTCCCTAACGGACTAGTCTTTTGGGGTGATTGGGCCTTTCCTCGAAGGGGCACCCTTGAGTTGCGGTTCAGCGATTGCATTGGCGCTTCGGGCTTGCTCGTCGTAGTCGGATCGTGAGGGTCGGAACCTCGGGTGTGCGAATGCTAAACTGAGTAATCGGTGCATCGGGCTTGCCATAATCCATTCCCACCTAGGCCGGACTCATCACACTAGACTGTTTGCGAGAAGACCAAGAAACAAGCGAAGATCCCAGAAACTGACACGTCCCCGAAGTCGACTTCCTATCGACTCGACACCCCGCAAAGTCGGCATCCGAAAACACAAGAAGTGAAAGAGAAGAGGACGTCGAGTACCAAAGACCAAGCTCAGGAGTGTATCGAAGATACCTGAAGATCCGCTTGACGGCCTGCCAATGTGAAGTCCACGACGACGCCTGAAAACGAGCGCACAGACACACAGAAAACTGAATGTCCGGCCTTGTCCTTGTTGGCCATCTCCCTAGCCAACCTCTCCTCACGCTTCCTCCTTAAGCAAAACTCTGCTAGGTGCCCATCCCTCCCACAATGCTCACAATGGAAGGGTTTTGGTTTTGGCTTTGGTTTTGGGCTCTCTTTGGGCTGTGGCTTCTCCTCACTCGGTTTCTCTCCCTTCTTCCCAAAGAACTCATTCCCCAAGTCACTCTTGAACTTGATGGGTTTCTGGAAGTTGTCGGTATGTGGAGGAAACACGGGTGGAGCTGGGGTTGTGTCTAGTCGGTTCCTAAGAGGGTTTGGCATAGGAGCATAGGCATTTTTGTGGTGGGTTTTTGGTGGCTCTGGGATATCTCCAATCTTCCCCTCATCCTCACCACTTCCCTCACCAACCTTGTCTGCCCCAAGCGCTTGCCCATCATAGCGCTTGTATGCCTCAATCATCATCCGGAGCTGAGGCTCATGACCAGACAACCAACCTATCATCTTTCTCAACTCATCATTCTCATCCTGCAAGCGATCAACATAGTGTGCAAGCTCCATATTCTTCACAGCATTTATTTCACAAGTAGAGCATGATGTAGGAATAGGAGCTTTCAGCTGAGCCTCTAGAGATCTAGAATAAACAAGCGAAACATCTAGCTTCTCATGCAAAACAGGACAAGAAGTGCAAGCACCAAGCAAAGAGGGCCTAGATTTCATCTCATCTAGCTCAACCCTAAGCACATCTAGTTCCTCGACCTTGGAGGCATACTTCTCCTTAAGCACAGTCAATTCACCAAGAAAAGTGGAACAATCAGTGCATTCAGGTTCATCGGTCACAATAGGAGCAGACTTAAGAGAATCTATTTGAGCCCTAGCATCAACAAGCAAAGACTCTAGTTCAACCACCTTCTCCTTAGCCTCTCCAAGCAAAGACCTATACTCCCTCTTCTCCTTGTTGGTCTTTCTAAGCACATCATCACGGTTGTCAAGCAAGTCATTCAACCTAGCATTCTCCGCTATCAAGAAGGATGGATCATTGTTTACCTCTTCCTCGGAGTTGGAGCCCGAGTCATCCTTGTTGCTCTTCTTGCTTGCGGAGCTATGTGCCATGCCGCAAAAGCCTTGGGCGGCGAAGCACAAGCCGTTGATGTTCTTGCTTGACCACTTGTCCTTGTGCCGGTTCTCATCTTCATCACTTGAGCTCGATGAAGAGTAGCAAGAGCTTGAGTCGATGTCGCTTGCTCCGGCAACCATCGCACGCTCCTTCTTCTTGGGACCACCACTCCTCCTCGGCCTCCGCTCGGACTTGTTCTTGCCCTTGTGGTCGTCCCTCGAGCGGTGCTTGTGGTCGGACCTCGGACGGTGCTTGTGCTCGGGCTTCACCTCCGTGGCTTCCGGGCACTCAGCGATAAAGTGACCGTGCTTCCCGCACCGGTAGCACATGCCCGAGCTCCTCCGAGCGTTCATCCGATTCGAGTACATGCACTCGAACCGCCTGCTCAGCAACGCGAGATCCTCCTCGCCTAGCACGTCAAACTCCTCATCTGGCATGCACACAAGACAAGACAAAGAGGACTGTCTCGAAGACATGTTAGCGTTAGTCCTTGATCCAGACACGAGAGCCATACTATGAGGGTCAGTCGGGTTCTCGATCTTTGCACGCACCCCACGGTCCACCTCGGACGACTTAAGCTTGGAAAATAGCTCATCCACCATGAGGGTCTCATACTTCTCCGACTCAAGAATGGCCTCAACCTTCTCACTCCACACGGTACGATCCAGAGAGTGCAGGAGCTTGATAGCCCTGTCATGATCATCGTACGGGAGCACAGCCACATTAGCCCTCATGTTGTTCACAATCACCGTGAACCACTGGAAATTAGCATCTATGGACTCACCGGGGAGATGAGTGAAGTTCTCGTACTCTCTCCGGTAGGTCGCAAAGAGCCGAGCCTGAACCTGAGCGTTCCCAGCATGAGCATTCTTCAGCTACTCCCAAATCCTGCACGCCAAGTCCTCTGTCTGAACCTGATCGAATTCGGATTGACACAGAGCACGGTACAGGTAGTCGACCGCCTTGTTGTTGGTGTCGAACATGTCCCTCGATCCTGGAGCAAGGAAGTTCACAGGATGAACATAAGCTGTGTTCACCGTGACATCCCACAGGATCTAACCCTTGTCGCGGAGGAAAGCAGCCATCCGCCTTTGCCACATCAGGTAGTTCTTACCATCAAAGTGTGGAGGACCCAAACCCCGTTCCTGGTACGCCATCTTTGGATTTTAGACTGGTTAGAATCACGAAGATCTGTAACCGGCTCTGATACCAATTGAAGGACCGATTTGGCGACCAGAGAGGGGGGAGTGAATGGGAGCCGATAAAAATTCTTCCCGAAGGATGACCTCGGCCTATGCCCCAGATTCACAGCCAAGGATTCCCACACGAGTTTGCCAAGGTCACGTAGTCACAACGGACCTACCAACCCTAGGAACAAACCCAAACTCAAAGCAACACGGAAGCGCAACTCAAGAAGCAAAGGACTTAGGCAATCTGCGGTGCCCGGGGCGGACCGTCCGCATGGACCAGGCGGACTGTCCGCGGGGGCCTGGCGGACTATCCGCGGGTTCACTGCGGACCGTCCGAAATAGCCTCCCGAACCTCCAGTACTGCACCTCGAAAAACGGACTGTCCGCACCCTACCCGCGGACCGTCCGCACTCACCTCGCGGACCGTCCGGCAAACATCTAGCCACCAAAAGTGCCGGACAAAACCGATCCAAAAGAAGCGATGCAAGAACTCGCGAAGAACACGACGAACACCTGGTCAGCCGGCTCCTCGCGGACCGTCCGCGAGCACCTGGTGGACTGTCCGCCACACGCGGACAGAGCAGCCCGAACCCGAAAAAGCAAGCACCAAAATACCTATCCGTCCATGGATCTCCCAAATGGCTTGAGCTCTTGAGGTAAGATTTGGGGGAGATGTGAAGCGTCCCTAGGAGATGCTATGCCCCAAAACTTGAGACCTCAAACGAACTAAATCACCGGGAATCGAATCGCAACCGAGCTCTACCAAAAAGCTAGGGTTCCAACCGAAATCCTTCAATCGGAGGCCAAATCCGGAAATTGGGGGGTCAAGATCAAGCACAAAGATGCACAAGACATCTATCCATGATCCCCACCAACAAATCCGAAACCAAACACCTCAGAATCGAAGGAACAAGGTGCACACGAAAATCCAACGAAAATAGCCCGAAAAAGACATGAAAATCACACGAGCTACAAGAAGGAAAGCAACGCAACCATGAATGCTTCTATACACTCGGAGGTCAGATTCTCTACAAAGTGGTGAAGAAAATCTATGCCTATGGAGTAAGGAAATGAGAAGCAGTCCGGATGGATGGTTTGCCCAGAAAACCCTAGAGCTATATATATGAGTCCCTCTAGGTTGGGCAAATGACCAAGCTACCCCTAGCACTTAAACTTAAGATACAATCCCCTCAGGGGCAAATAGGTCATGTAGCACTCCTCTTCATCACCGGGCCACGCCTTCGCTGCAGTCCGCATCCTCCCGACGCAAGCCCTGCAATCCCGCCACGTGTCCGTCGGCATCGAAGCTTCTCGGCGCGCCCGGATCCCGTCTCTACCCGCCGAGCCTCCGGTCTTGGTTTTGTGGCTCAACCATGTAACCCGACGGTTTTGTGGTGAACCGCCGCAAACCCCGCGTGTAGACTCCGGTTGTGAGCCGCTACCCTGCACCGGCTCCTATCCATGACTTTGTCTTGCTTTTCTTGCCACCATGCGGCCCGCACTTGACCCCGCTGGCCAACGGGTCCCACGAGCCGAGCCTACTTGTCTCTCCACTCGTCGGAGGCCCAGCAAGGCATAGACCTTTCGCGCCTGCTCTTTACCCGCACCAACATGAGTCAAGCCGCAACCTGCACCTGCAATACTCGGCCAAGAGTCAGTCCACACCACGTTGTCAATCACTCATCACACCAGGGAGTGACCATCCACCAGTCCTCGGATGCTCCGGTCCTTAGTGGGCATGATCGAGGAGTATGCAACGTGACGTGCTCATGATCATGTAGTACTAGGCGAACGAATCGACGAAGGAAGGGATGTGTTGATCTCCAATGCGGGCATGATCGAGGAGTATGCAATGTGACGTGCTCATGATCATGTAGTACTAGGCGAACGAATCGACGAAGGAAGGGATGTGTTGATCTCCAATGTGGGCATGATCGAGGAGTATGCAACGTGACGTGCTCATGATCATGTAGTACTAGGCGAACAAATCGACGAAGGAAGGGATGTGTTGATCTCCAATGTGGGTATGATCAAGGAGTATGCAACGTGACGTGCTCATGATCATGTAGTACTAGGCGAACGACTCGACGAAGGAAGGGATGTGTTGATCTCCAAATTGGGCATGATCGAGGAGTATGCAACGTGACATGCTCATGATCATGTAGTACTAGTAGGCGAACGAATCGACGAAGGAAGAGATGTGTTGATCTCCAATGTGGGCATGATCGAAGAGTATGCAACGTGACGTGCTCATGATCATGTAGTACTAGGCGAACGAATCGACGAAGGAAGGGATGTGTTGATCTCCAATGTGAGCATGATCGAGGAGTATGCAACGTGACGTGCTCATGATCATGTAGTACTAGTAGGCGAATGAATCGACGATGGAAGGGATGTGTTGATCTCCAATATGGGCATGATCGAGGAGTATGCAACGTGATGTGCTCATGATAATGTAGTACTAGGCGAACGAATCGACGAAGGAAGGGATGTGTTGATCTCCAATGTGGCCATGATCAAGTAGTATGCAACGTGACGTGCTCATAATCATGTAGTACTAGGCGAATGGATTGTCTGGTTCTTTGTATTATGTACGACAGGACCATCCTATTATGACTTTCATACGCATTGACATACGTTCGGAGGATGGTCCGGTCTGGTATACATCGGAACAGAGGAACTTCCTTGTAAACTACTGGTACGAAAGGCGCTTCCCATTTCCTGGTCACAGGGTGCCAACAGCGCACTACACACACCTTTATGGCTTTATCCAATGGCGTGTCACTCGTGCTGACCCGCCATCCCCCCATTTACTGTCTCCTCACTTGAGGCGCAACCCCTTGGTAGGGTTCCGCCACTGCCGCCGCTGCCGCCTGCAGCAGCCTCCAGCGGATACCTCAATCCGTCGCTGAAATCAGAGGTATGCGACCACCTCTAGGCTCCAGCGGATACCGCAATCCGCTGCCGAATTCTTGGAATGGCACTAATTCGATAAATTCATTGCAGATGGGACGAGATGGTGGCAAGAGAGATGGAAAGGCGCTTGATCCTCCTCCGGCAAAGCGACAACGAAAGTCGCAGCTGACTTCTGAAGGCACGTCTAGTCCTCAGACGAGGCTAAGGTGCAGGCCTGCGGCATGGGATTCTTCCTCAGCCCCTACACGCCGCACACGGGGTGGGTCAACCTCGGTGCCTTCCTGCCGCACACGGGGTGGGTCAAGCTCGGCGCCTTCCTGCCGCACACGGGGTGGGTCAACCGCGGCGCCTTCCTGCCGCACACGGGGTGGGTCAATCGCGGGCCGTCGCCAGCCCCGCCCTTCAGAGTTTCCTGCACCAGATCCCAGGAAGGAGAAACAGGTACAACTTCACCCTCCACCGGAAGAGCCGCTTAAGATGATGGACCTGCGCAACCACACCTACCAAATGATTAAAGGTCTTAGATGGGTGCCTGAGAAGCATTGGTGGGACAAAACCAAGGACAAACGGGTCGAACCAAGATTTAGGAATGTCCTTCAGCAAACTTTCTATTACAACTACAAATACCTGCCCATGAAACTGTACCAGCACAGGGTTATAAATTAGGATCATATGACGTTGGCCGCGGGAGGGGATGTTAAGGCATACTTCGATGATCATCCCGGATTGGCTGATTTGGTCTCAATGCATCATAAGTATGTTGAGAACTGGGTGAGAGTTTTTTATGCTACTGTGTACATTGTCGATACTAGGGCGTACATCATGTTCATGTTTCAGGGACGCCAGTATACTCTTTTCTGACACCATATTGCTAACAAACTTGTATTGACGGATTTCGAAATAGGAAAGTATGACCATAAGACATCCCTACATAATATTGTCTATGGGGATCGTGAACCAACTCGGCATAGATTGCTCGGTGGGTCGTTCTCGTCCGACGAGGAGATGGCCGGACTTTTGGTTGAGTCGTTCACAGGTAGGCGAGCATATCGCACGCCTGACATGCTTACCCCTAAGGCAAATGTGGTTCACCGGGCACTACGGAAGACATTGTTACCACGGATTGGCAATGCAGAGTCGATCCCTAGTCTTCAGCAGTGGCTTCTCCTTCACATCATGACTGGTCGGCCCTTCGACATCATGGACTTCATTATAGCCGAGATTGAATATGTTATCTTTGATGGGTTGACCGTGGCCCGAAATATGCCGTATGCTCACTGGATCTCCTTCATGCTGAGTAGTCTTACCAGAGTAGATGAAGATGGGGAAAGGGTGCGAACCGGACCCAAAGATTGGCGTCCCGAGTACATGATGTCCGAGACACATTTCAAGGAATACAGGATTGCGAGACCAGGAGACAGACGTCGTGGCCTAAGGGCTACAATTGAGCCATCTCCTGATGACATTTGTTCCTCAGACAGTGAAGGCAATGAGGCGTCTCCAGTGAGACATCTCCGAGTACATGATGGTGCATCACTACCCACTGAAAAACAGAAATAGTTCCAGTCACTCCAGCAACAACCAGTGAGCTAATGGACTCTTCCTTCTTTGTCAAACTGATCCTTGAAAATCGGCACGACCAGAGAAAGTTCCAGTCAATGATGGAGATTAGGATGGCACAGCAGGAGGAGTTAAACCGCGCACACTCGGAGCAGATAGCACAAATGGTAACACAGCACCAGCGCACTATGGAGAATTTTGTGAATGCTTCACTCAGTCACCTTCACCAAATTAACGGCTTGCTGCCACCGCCCGCTCTACTCGCACCTATTGGTCAGACTCCCTTGCAACTGATGCCTCCTGCTAACTTGGGTAAATCATCTGAAGTCTATGAGCTGCCTCACAGTTCAGTAATTGGTTCACAATGGATGACAGAAAAGGATTCCAAAGAAGAAAAGGAAGCAGATGCAACAATACTCAAGGTTCTATCTGATATTGCAGCAGAGGAAATGAATAAGAAGATCCTTTGGCGGCAACAGCAAATGGTCCGGAAGTTCCTACTCCAGCTACCTCCGAAGGCTCTCGTGCAGCTGATCCTGCTCCAGCTCTTGCTACGTCGGAAGGCTTTCCTGCTCCTGCTCCTGCTACCTCAGAAGGCTCTCCTGCTCCAGCTCCTGCTCCTGCTACCTCAGTAGGCTCTCCTGCTCCTGCTCCTGCTACCTCAGAAGGCTCTCCTGCTCCTGCTCCTGCTACCTCAGAAGGCTCTCCTGCTCCAGCTCATGCTACCGAAGAAGGCTCTCCTGCTCCAGGTCCTACTCCTGCTACCGAAGAAGGCTCTCCTTCTCCTGCTCCTTCTCTAGCTCCGGCTCCTGATGACCCTCTTCACAATCCTATTACATTGGCTGCTTCGAACACCGACGAAAAAGAGGTAGAATGTTAAACATTCCTTTTATTGTCATTGATTCCATTTGATTGTTGTATTCGAGTTGAACAATACATTTTTCTTCACGTGTGCGAACCAACTATAAATAATTGTTTTGCCTGGGCTTTGTGCTCAGGTCTTCACAATTGCTGACCAAGATGAAATTGTACCGGAGTCAGAAGACTCCCAATACTCTTGTACCGGGTTGCAGAATGAGATACAGGTACCAGCATTTCATTTCCAGAGAAGAACATCGTACTTGTCTCGTGACGTTGAAGACTGCGACTTCCATATGATTGAATCCTCTGATTGGATTAATGGCTTGGATCAATGCGGGATTCCTACAACCAAAATGGAGAGTTCTACGGCCTCGACATCACGCAATGCATGAGTCGTGCTATGCATAAAACGAACCCAACACTCCCTACGCATGCTTTTGTTTGTAATTTTCAATGTAATCCTTGATTCATGTCACAATACCGATGTTTGATGAGAGGAAGGGATGTGTTGATCTCCAATGTGGGCATGATCAAGGAGTTTACAATGTGACGTGCTCATAATCTTGTAGTACTAGGCGAACAAATCGACGGAGGAAGGGATGTGTTGATCTCCAATGTGGGCATGATCGATGAGTATGCAACGTGACGAGCTCATGATCATGTAGTACTAGGCGAACGAATCGACGAAGGAAGGGTTGTGTTGATCTCCAATGTGGCCATGATCGAGTAGTATGCAACGTGACGTGCTCATGATCATGTAGTACTAGGCGAACGAATCGACGAAGGAAGGGATGTGTTGATCTCCAATGTGGGCATGATCGAGGAGTATGCAACATGACATGCTCATGATCATGTAGTACTAGGCGAACGAATCAACGAAGGAAGGGATGTGTTGATCTCCAATGTGGCCATGATCGACGAGTTTGCAATGTGATGTGCTCATAATCTTGTAGTACTAAGAATCGAATCGATGAAGGAAGGGATGTGTTGATCTCCAATGTGGGCATGATCGAGGAGTATGCAACGTGACGTGCTCATGATCATGTAATACTAGGCGAACAAATCAACAAAGGAAGGGCTGTGTTGATCTCCAATGTGGCCATGATAGAGTAGTATGCAACGTGACGTGCTAATGATCATGTAGTACTAGGCGAACGAATCGACGAAGGAAGGGATGTGTTGATCTCCAATGTGGGCATGATCGAGGAGTATGCAACGTGACATGCTCATGATCATGTAGTACTAGGCGAACGAATCGACGAAGGAAGGGATGTGTTGATCTCCAATGTGGGCATGATTGAGTAGTATGCAACATGACGTGCTCATGATCATGTAGTACTAGGCGAATCAAATCGACGAAGGAAGGGATGTGTTGATCTCCAATGTGGGCATGATCGAGGAGTTTGCAACGTGACGTGCTCATAATCTTGTAGTACTAAGAATTGAATCGACGAAGGAAGGGATGTGTTGATCTCCAATGTGGGCATGATCGAGGAGTTTGCAACGTGACGTGCTCGTAATCTTGTAGTACTAAGCCAATCGAATTGACGAAGGAAGGGTTGTGTTGATCTCCAATGTGGGCATGATCGAGGAGTATGCAACGTGACGTGCTCATGATCATGTAGTACTAGGCGAATCGAATCGACCAAGGAAGGGATGTGTTGATCAATATAATGGGAGCAGTACATAAACGAAATGAGTAGTTCCTAGTCAAGGATTATCCTATCTAGTAGTATCTTGATTAGAGGAACATCCTTTGCCTCAGTATATAGCGCTGACCAGCCCTCAGATCAAACCGGCACGCGATTCAAATATTTGGAATTTCGGACGCCCGGGCAAAGCAGATGTTAAATGTCCTTTTTGCTTCCCCCTTCCGACACCCCGTTTCAGTCACCACCATAATGAAAGGGTATATTGGTAATCTGACAAGGCCCTCCACCGAATTGGATAAATTACCCCCGCCCCCGTCCCTCCCCTCCCTTCTACTCCTCTCCTCGCCATCTCAAATCTTTCCGCCCCCATTTCACCTTTCCTCCTCGCCGGTAGCCCAAATCTTCACCTCCTCTCCTCCATCGTCTCAAATCTACCGCTCATAGCTTCAGCCCCTTTCCCATTTGCCTCTGTAGTAGCAGCGGCGACGACACAATGGCACTAGGAGGGAAGGTCGTATGAAGGAAATATCCAGAACAAGGTACAATGTTTTCCTCCTCAGTTCAGCTTCCCCGGTGGATTCGTACTTGCGTGTTTTCCCATGTGGCAGATCCATGTGTGCACTAGTTTTTTTTATCAGGTAGATCCCATGTCTACACTAGTTCTTTTTAGGATCTTGTTTTTACTAGGAACATCCTTTCAGGATCTTGTTCGGCTAGGAACATCCTACTGGTTCTTATAGAAGTTTTTAGATCTGACAGATCCCATGTCTACACTACTTCTTCTCAGGATCTTGTTTTGACTAGGAACATCTTTTTCAGGATCTTGTTTTGGCTAGGAACATCCTACTGGTTCTTATAGAAGTGTTTAGATCTAGTTTTATTTACAGTGGTAGGCCAACCTTACAGAAGTTTCTCTGCTTTCCTAACAGAAGGACATGAATGTTTTGAAGAATCACAATTTCTTCTTTAGTCTTGGCATCGAGAAAATGAAAGTACTTTTAGCAGCTGACCGACCAAGCAGAAAGGGTACCAACGATACAACAATACATGATTCGGATCCGGAGTACAACCCTTCTGATGAACATGAATCTGACCCAGAGACATGTCAACAAGAGGTAGTCTTATCATGAACTCATTTCATGTACTAGTTATGCAGCATTGCTTCTGATCTTTTCTTTCTTTGTTGAATTTTGTGTAATCAGGTCACTCATAGCCTACCTGTCAGTGGAGGAAGAGGGACCAAGAGAATTTGGGCACCGAATGACCCTACCAGAATGCCTCCTAGACTTACTAGGACCAAGGCAAGGGAATTGGCTTTAGCTGATGGGAGTGGGACAACTCTTGATACACAAGAATTTCCCACTGAAGGCCAAGCAACAGCAACCCACGATGAGAACATCATTGACATGACGACTGCAGAAGGCAAGTCATTTGATCTCATATTCGAATGTCCTAATTACCAACCGAATAATTATTAACTTGTATGGCTGTAACAAACTTGTTAGGTGATGTACGCCCTTCCAGAGCACAACGGGGGCCGCGGGATTCAAGAAGATTGGGCAGAGATCTGGACCGAATTAGCCGAGGCTTAAATGGCAAGATCCCTATACACATTCAAGAAGGGCTCAAACTCCCAGAGGCACCAATGCAAGCTGCAAAGTTTGCGTCAGAAGGTGGGATCATAGTGCGTGGCCACATACCGATCCTTCCTAGCTGGAAGGACTACAAGACAAAGAAGAACCAGCAAGATGGTGAAAAGAGTGAAGACCATCTCAAGAACTACATGGGCAAACTAGCAGTGTGCATATGTCCACTCATCTACTACCATAGTTCTTTGCATCCATTCTTGTCATCCATTTTTCTGATAATTGTCTTGTGCTAGGGGCAATTCGACAATGACACCACTAGTGAGCCTGTAAGGGTGGCATGCACTGACATGCTGAAGTCGATACAGAGACAGGCGAGGTATCACCTGAAGCAAAAAATACTTCAATGATGTTCCAACAAATGCAGTCCCAACTAAATCTCCTGTGCCCAATCTGACCGACGCCCAATGGAAGGCACTGGTTAACATGTGGTCTTCCCCTGAGCACAGGGTATGATAGAACTTCAACTTGCCACTACCACATTTTCATGTACTTATATATTGTTCTTAATCATATTTCTTACATGAGTTCTTATTATTGTAAAGGCGAGGTGTAGTACAAACACCGGTAATCGAGGAAAGGTCAAGTACCATCTCGAAGCTACATTGTACAAGCTAATCTTGTGGTAAGCAGATGAACAAGTCATGTTTTTGCTCTGTAGTTCATTTCATGAACCATTTTACATTGCTAGCACTTTGATAATTATGCCTGTTTTCGAAACATATTTAGAGGCAGAAGTATACTGCTGAAGGAGAAGGGCTAAGTCCACTTGATTATTTCAAGTCCTTCCACTGCAGCAAGAATGGCTTCACCACTCCAGTACAGGCAGCCATTGTAAGTACTTGTCTGCTTTTGCATTTTTCTCTGCAACAATACTAGAAGCATGTGTGACTATTTTATTTTAAACATTTCATTTTATTTCCTTTTTTAGGCTCGCATGGAACAAATTGTCGCTGAACCTCAAGGCGACCAACCTAGAAAGACTGCTGCTGAAGTAGTGGAGGAAGTTGTCCAATCTAGGAATTTTTGGGAGGTTGCTGGCATTCGCCCGCCCTCCATGAAAAAGACTAGGGTTACTACTGCACTTCAGGTTCAGGAAATACGAGCTGGACTTAACAATGAGAAGCAAGGGGGGGCACAACTGTGGCACAAGATTGTTGAATAGGAGGCTGAGATGAGCGAACTGAGATTGAAGGCTCAAGAACAGGAGACAACATTGAAGTCTCAAACAGAAGCGCTTGAAGCTTTGAAGAAGAGCACAACTGACATGCATAATCTGATCCAAGGCTTGATAAATTTCAGCCAGGTTTATCCTCCTCTCAACTGAAGTGTGGTCCTGGTGAACTTGTGTTGTTGATGACTTGTTGTATGTTCATTCGATTCGATGCTAACTTGATGTATATTGCACAATTGTACTGGTTCAACTATTCCCTGAATGTGGTGTGAATTATATGGAAGTGGGAAATGTTTTGTTTTGTTGTCTGATTATGTGTTGGCGATCAGCAGCAGCCAGAATAGTATACAGTGCCCTACGAAATGCAATATGGGCTGATCTAAAAAAAAGCAATATGGGCCGAGGCCCAGGAAAGGCCCTGTGGATAATGCACAAAATCAAATGTCCAAGCATAATGCAATATGGGCCAAGTTTGTTAGATTGCTAGGGCCCAATATACTGTGCAACAAACATTTCGGGAATGGCCAAAAAAAATAACATGAAAACCTGAAACGGGCTAAAATTGGCCCAACAATATTAGGCGCACAAAGGCTCTTACATGGACCGGGCCTCAATTTGTGACGAACCGAAATCGTCATAACCCCCTGCCACGTCGGAGCCATGATGGATCTCGGTCCGACGTGGCATGTACCTTATGACGCCTTTGTGTTACAAATTTATATGCGTCATTAAACTCATGACGCCGGGAAATAAGGTCTCATCATTAATCACGGTTTGTGACGCTCGATTAATGACGGCGCATTTTCGTAACAACCGGCGTCATTAATCACGGTTTATGACGAGAAATGACCTTTTTTGCGTCACTAGTCGGCGTTTTTCTTGTAGTGATCATCTTGTAAACACACCCAAGCAATCCAGAGCTACACAGCATACAAGACGTAGGGTATTACGCACCTTGCGGCCCGAACCTGTATAAATTGTGTGCCACGTGTCTCTCCTTCGAGTTCCCGATCTCGGCGAGGCCACAAACGTCTACCTCGGGTACTCCCCTTGGTAGGTTGCCAGTCTAAAACACTGACAGCTTGCGCGCCAGGTAGGGGATCTCACCGAAGATCTCATGGCGAACTCGACGGCTTCAATCGTCATCAAGCCAACCGCGGCTTTCAACAGCGGCGACAACTTCATCTTCGGCTCCTGGGTCTGCACTGCTGACGGTGTTGGTTCGTTCCAGCGCAACCTCACCATGACCCCGGACCCGGAGACCGGACTCGTGCGCTTCCCGAAGTCGTCACGGGTCAACTCGTCGAAAAATTTGATGAATTTTCGCTCTACAACCAAGTCGCTGACTTCGAGATCGGATCCACCTCCAACTCGAACTCGACGTCAACATGTATCGAACCACGCGAGCTGGCTCCCAAGCCATCGCGTCAACCGGTCCTCCCCCACGAGCACTTCCCGTACGGCCTGTGCAGCGCCAGCAAAGCCTACGAGGAAGCGCTCACCTCGCGTCGGGCCGGTAAGGAGGTCGTCTCCGAGTACTCCTCGGACTCCAATGCCGTCCCCGACTACAACTCGGACTCCTCCTACAAGTTTGACTTCAGTCTCGATCCGATCGAGCCCGAGTCCGAGTTCAACACCACCGAGCAGCCGTTATCAGGTCCTATCGCTGGCTTGGTCATCACGTCTACTCCGGCCGGCAGATTTGTCTACTGGCCCGACTGCAAGCCTGCAGACCTGACTGACGACAACTCACGCAGCATCGCCTACCTCGAGACACTCCCCTTCCAGGAGGGGATACTGCTGACTCAAAATGCAGAGGAGTACATGCCAACTGAGGTGGCCACTACCGACTCCGGCCTCTGCACGCCTGACCGCGAAGTATTCGTGGCGACCGCAGAAGCCGAAACCTCAGAAGCCTGACCTGATAGGTACCTTGACGACATCTCAGACGATGAGGAGTCAGCCAATGCACCAGTGGATGAGACTACCGAAGCCAAGAACGCCCGGCGCAACCGCAACCAGAAGCGAGCAGATCATCACCGACGGCTTCGGGAAGCTCTACCCATCCGCAACCTCAATGAGGCCCTGGATGAAATCGCCAACAGACCCCACACTACTCCCGAGCAGTGTCTCATGCCATCAACAGGATAGGATGGGCTGTCTAGGGGCATCGTGCCGGCGACCTTATTGCCAGACTCGCGAAAGACGCCTACTTCATGCGGGTCGACAATAGAATCGCCGGAGCCGCAAATCATGAAGGCACTAGTCGCAGCTGCACCCCAGCAAGAGTCGGACCTAACCGCGTCCGTGGTGAACACGCGCCAAACCCCAACCGCTCTAGAGCCTCAGGGGGAGGACCCTCACAGGGCGGCGCAAGCGGCGGCGGCGGTAGCGGCGGCGGCAGCAGTGGTAGCTCTTCCCATGGCGCCGGCAGAAGAGACGGCGGCGGTGGCGTTCACGAAGGCCAAGGCTACGCGAACAGCCTCGCCGGCGGCTACGAACGTGGTGGATACGACGCCCACCACAGGATCAATGAGATACGCAGCGCCAAGAAGACTACCAACGTCAGCGACAACGACGGCTTCCCCGCCTACTATCCATGGCTTCACACTCTACTTCTCCCCTAGAAGTTCAAGCCTCTCGGGATCACCAAGTACGATGCGAAGCAAGACCCGGTTCAGTGGCTCAGATGCTACGCACTAGCCATTGAGAACGCTGGTGGCAACAACGACACCAAATATCTCTACTTCCCCTTCTGTCTGGATCAGGCTCCGCTTACATGGCTCAAGTCACTCGACAAGAACTCGATCGACGAGTGGGACCAGTTGAAGGCGCAGTTCACCAGCAACTTCGCGGGCGCCATGGGGTGCTCGGGTACCCGCATGGATCTGGTGATGGTCAAGCAGGAGCAAGGCGAGACGCTCTGCCAGTACATGCGTCGCTTTTTCGACAAGTGTGCGACCGTAGTCGACGTCACGGACAAAGATGGTCTCTACCACCGTCGCACCTTCGAAGACTTCGGTCGCCGCCGCCCAAGCTCAATCACCAAACTCAAGGACATGATCACTTCATGGGCCGATGAGGAAGACAAGGCGAATGCTAAGTACGACTCCATTCGCGGCAAGAGAAAAAACAACACGGGCGGCAACAACAACAAGGATCAAGGGGGTCGCAACAACAACAACAACAATAACAACTACTCGGGTCCTAACCGCAAGCACAAGCCAGACAACATGGTCGCGGCTGTACAGCGCCCTGCGAAGGACAGCTCCAAGAAGACCTCCGGCGGCTTCAGGGATTTTGTCAAACAGAAGTGTTCGTGGCATCAAGATGGCAATCACACCACCGATCAGTGCTACCAGCTCCGGCGGGCACTCAAAGACGTCCCTGAGCCACGACACCCTCACGACAAAAAGGGCAAGAAAAAGTCGACGAAGGCAATGGTGACTTCCAAGAACTCGACAATACGGTGAATGTCCTCTTCGGCGGACTACCCACCAAGCGAGCTCAGAAGCTCACTCTGCGGGAAGTCTTGAACATCGAATCAGCGGTGCCGACACCTCTCAGGTGGTCGGAGGTACCCATTACCTTCTCCCACGCGGATCAATGGACAAGCATCTCTGAACCAAGATGCTTCCCACTCGTCCTAAATCCAGTAGTCGCAGGCTCCAGACTCACCAAGGTACTCATCGACGGTGGAAGAGGACTCAACGTCCTGTTCACCAAGACCTTGAAGAAGATGAAGCTCGACATCACCGGCATGCTCACCAAGAGCACGTCGCCCTTCTACGGCATCGTCCCAGGCAACGCGGCTATACCACTTGGCTCAGTGGTTCTACCAGTTACCTTCAGGACAAGGGAGAACTACCGCACCGAGTACATCAAGTTCGAGGTTGTGGACTTCGAAACCTCCTACCACGCCATCCCCGGCAGACCAGCTCTTGCCAAGTTCATGGCGATTCCCCACTACGTGTAGTTGCTACTCAAAATGCCAAGTCCTGCCAGAGTACTCACGCGAGGGGACTTGAAGGTTTCCTACGACTGCGACACCGAAGCCGTGGAACTTGCAGCAACCAATCAAGTACCCAACGCAATGATGGAGATCTTCGCCACATCAAAGAAGCTCGCACCAAATGAACTCGTGATACCTGAGAAGGCCGACACCTCCAACAAACCTCAGCCAACAGAGGAAGTACAGGTGAAGGCCATCGACCTCAGGACCGGCGGCAGCAGCACGACTACCATGATTGGCGCGGAGCTCGATCCTAAATAGGAAGACGCTCTCGTTAGCTTCCTTCGGGCTAACTGAGACATCTTCGCGTGGAAGCCTAGGAGGCTAATCGAGCACTCACTCAACGTCGATCCTAAAGCTACGCCCAAGGGACAACATCTCCGCTGTTTCGCTGACGACCGACAGGACACCATCAAGAAGGAACTCGCCAAACTACTCGCGGCCGGCTTCATCTGAGAAGTCTTCCATCCTGAGTGGCTTGCCACTCCCGTCCTCGTCCGCAAGAAGAACACCAAAGAGTGGAGAATGTGCATCGACTACACCGACCTCAACAAGCATTGCCCCAAGGACCCTTTCGGGTTGCCGCGGATTGATCAAGTCATCGACTCCACAGCGGGCTGCGACTTGCTCTGCTTCCTCGACTGCTACTTCGGCTACCACCATATCGCAATTAAGGAAGAAGACCAGGAGAAGACCGCGTTCATCACCCCGTTCGGCGCCTACTGCTACACGACGATGTCGTTCGGGTTAAAGAACACCGGTGCTACCTACCAACGAGCTATCCAGGCCTGCTTCAAGGAGCAGCTCAACAAGAATGTTGAAGCCTATGTGGATGACGTGGTCGTCAAAATTAGAAACTCCAACACGCTCATCGCTGATCTTGAAGAGACTTTCGCATCCTTGCGAGAGTACCAGTGGAAGCTCAACCCCAACAAGTGCGTCTCCGGCGTACCTTCGGGGAAACTACTCGGCTTCATCATCAGCCACCACGGCATCGAAGCCAGCCCTGAGAAGATCTCTGCCATCACCAACATGAAAGCTCCAACCTGCATTAAGGATGTCCAGAAGTTGACAGGGTGCATGGAGGCCCTAAACAGATTCATGTCGAAGCTCAGAGAACGGGGACTACCCTTCTTCAAGCTACTCAAGCACCAAGAGAAGTTCGTGTGGACCGTGGAGGCTAACCAAGCTCTGACGCAGCTTAAGGACTTCTTGTCCAAGCCACCGGTCCTCATGGCTCCCCGCAAACAGGAGCAGTTACTGCTCTACCTCGCTGCGACTACTCATGTGGTGAGTACTGCCATCATCGTCGAACGGCAAGAAGAAGGCCACGCCTACCTAGTCCAGCGACCAGCCTACTTCGTCAGTGAGGTCCTGTCCGAGTCCAAGGTACGGTACCAACTGGTCCAGAAGCTACTCTACGCAGTACTCATCACCTCGCGGAAGCTACGACACTACTTCCAGGAGTACTCGATCACCGTCATCACAGACTACCCGCTCGGCGATATACTCCGCAACCAAGATGCAACCGGGAGAATCTCCAAGTGGGCGGTCGAGCTTGGCGCCCTCAACATTGACTTCAAGCCACGCACCGCTATCAAGTCTCAAGCACTAGTTGACTTCATGGCAGAGTGGCGGGAGAATCAACTACCCACACCAACAGAGCGACTAGAGCATTGGGTGATGTACTTCGACGGCTCACTCAAGCTCGAGGACGCGGGCGCAGGGGTACTCCTGATCTCTCCAAAGGGCGAACAACTCAAGTACATCCTACAGATCTTCTGGAAGGTCTCAAACAACGAAGCCGAGTACGAAGCTCTGCTACATGGGCTCCGACTCGCAATGTCACTAGGCATCAAGCGGCTCCTAGTCTACGGCGACTCCGCAGTAGTTATCAACCAAGTCAACGACTCTTGGGACCTCAACATGGAAAACATGGACGCCTACTATCTAGAATTCTGCAAGCTCGAGAACAAGTTCTATGGTCTCGAGTTCCACCACGTCGTCCGCGACAACAACATTGCAGCGGACGTCCTGTCAAAGCTTGGTTCTATTCGCGCTCAAGTACCCGCTAGAGTCTTCGTCCACGAGCTTCACACGCCATCAATCCCGGAGCCGGCACCAACAACCACTGACCCTTGGCCATCACAGGCCAGTAAGGAGGTCATGTTGATCGACGTGGACTGGAGACAACCCTTCATCGACTACATCAGCGAGCAGAAGGTTCCTTCCGACAAGGACGAGGCAGAACAACTCATCTGTCAAGCCAAGACCTACGTACTAGTCGGGGACAAGCTCTACAGACGGGGTGTGACTTCTGGAGCACTCATGAAGTGCGTACCCCTGGAAGAAGGCAAGGACATCTTGGAGGAGATCCACAAGGGTGTCTGCGGCAACCACGCGTCCTCCCGTACACTGGTGAGCAAAGCCTTCCGACGAGCTTTCTACTGCCCCACAGCTCTGGGCGACACCGAAGAACTCGTAAGAAGGTGCCAAGGGTGCTAATTCTTCGCCAAGCAGCAACACGTCCCGGCCTACAAGCTAGTCACCATACCGCTGACCAGGCCCTTTGTCTGCTGGTGGCTCGACATGATTGGGCCTCTGCCAACTGCGCCAGGAGGATTCAACAGAGTTGTGGTGGCCATCGACAAGTTCACCAAATGGATCGAAGTCAAGCCAGTTACCTGCCCAAAGGCCGTCAGAGTACTCGACTTCTTGGATGAACTCGTGCATCGCTATGGGCTACCCCATCGCATCATCACAGACCTGGGTTCCAATTTCAACAACCATCAGTTTTGGGAGTACTGCGAGAACAGCGGAATCAACATCCGATACGTCTCAGTTGCCCACCCACGAGCTAACGGCCAGGTGGAACGCGCCAACGGGATGGTACTTGACGCCCTCAAGAAGCGCTTGCACGATGCAGCCAACACCAAAGGAGGCAAGTGGATCAAGGAACTACCCAACGCACTCTGGGGGCTTCATACTCAACCTACTAAGCCAACGGGGCAGTCGCCCTACTTCTTGGTCTACGGCTCCGAAGCTATTCTACCCACTGATGTGATGTGGGAATCCCCGGTAGTAGAACAATACGACGAGGGCATCTCAGAAGACAGTCGACGGGTTGTCATCAATAGCCTTGAAGAAACCCGCTGTGCTGCCCTCGTCCAGTCAGCAAGGTACCTAGAGGGTATCCGACGCTACCATGATGGCAACGTCAAGGAACGCTCCTTCAACGTCGGTGATCTAGTCCTCTGTCGCATCCAGAACACGGACGGACTACACAAGCTCAGCTCGCCTTGGGAAGGTCCCTTCTCAGTTTCCAAGGTGACCGGACCGAGTTCCTGTCATCTTCAGACACTTGAAGGCGACTACGCGTAGTTGTGTTGCTTCGTGGAACGTCGACCAGTTGTGTCGCTTCTACGCGTAGTCGCTCGACTACCTATCTATGGGTCCTGCCTACACGGCTACTAACAGACTCCTTGCTGTAAGCGGCCTCCCGCTCGTAGCACTAGTCTACGGACTACCTCTATCCAAGATCCAGTGATAACGGCTACTAACGGATCCTAGGATGCACATAGCCTAAGGGCTTTGGCGGCGGTCTACAGACCATGTACTCCTTCGATCCAGCTACAACGGCTACTAACGGATCTCCAGCTGTAAGCGGTCCAAGGATCCTAGCAATCACTTAGCCATAGGCGGCCTCCAGGTCCGGGCGACTTCCTATCTGTAACGGCCCTGGCCATCTAGGTGTACTCTTTCATCAGTAATAAAGTTCGATTCTACTCAACTTGTTTACTGTGCTAACTAGCCAGGCGGATTCTACTGAGTACTACTACTCACTGCCTCTTCAACGGCTTGGTACTCCGCAAGCTTCGATGCAAGCTGCGGCAATGAGTACCCATCACAACATAGAAGTGGACACAACTTCAATCATATTCAAACAAGTTCTAAACTAATTTGTTTGTCTTACATCAACTACCCTATAGATGAACTACTTCTACAGGTACATCTACTGAAGGTTCAGCTTATCGGCGACTTGTTCCGCGATAGGCGCCATCTCCTCCAGCAGGGTCTTGTACTGCTCGTCTGTGCAGTTCGCCGCAAGACCTCCAGCTACCATATCCACAGGAGCCTTTGGGAAGTACGACTTCATGTAGGCGAGTACTTGGTTCAGTATCGACTTCGCCAAGTGCTTGACGTACGTCGCCAGGCGCCCGGGGGCTTCCTTGAGCCTAAGCCTATCTACTAGAGGTGCTATCTTAGGCCCGCCCGGGTGTGGGACCAACAACCTTGCAATGGGATGTGCGGCTTCTTCAAGTTCCTTCAGTTGCGCCCGTAGCTTCTTGCAATCTTCATTAAGCTTCTGCAAAGATTTGTAACAACGCACAAGGTCAAGATCGGAGGCTTCACGGAGCTCCATCCACATGATGCACTCATGGCACATCTGTGCATACTGGTACTCGGCTACCTCTCGGCGCTCAGTCTCCCGATACACGATGTTCTTGAGATCCATCTCGGAAGCTTTCGGCCCATCAACTGACGCCTCATGTTCTGTAGACAACTCATCAACTATGTTAGGCTACATATAAGCACCGAAACAAGTACTCAATCAGTGCGGTAGGAGGCCTACCTTTGTTCTTCTGACGCAGAGTCTTGTTCTTCTTGATCAAGTAATCCCTCTTCGCCTGCATGTCTAGTACCTCGTTGTGGTACTGGGCGAAGGCGGTGTCAAGCTTGGATTGGAGTAGCGCAGAGTGCTCCTTTGATTTGTCCAACTCCTTCTCCAGAGCTTCATCCCATATGACTGTATCACCGAACCCCTTCAAGAGCTCGTCTTCTGACGGGATCTCTCTACTAGGCTCTGCGCAAGATCAAGGCTCAATCAGTGCTTAGTACTCAATGATGCAAGACTACTCTGTGGTATTGACAGTGTACCATGACCCACTGCTCCGTACGACGCCACGACTCCATGCTCAGAGACACAATGGTCGGGTCGATCGGATCATCATCTAGCAACTCGAGACCTCCGCGGCTCGAGGTCCCAGTTTCTGGTATCGGCGCCAAACGAAGCGGCGTCGCGTCCTCCTCCATCACCTCGCAGACGATGACTTCAGTCCCTGATTCTGGCTGCGGGTCAACCCGTACCTCTGCCCTTGGCTCGGGGGCTGCAGTTGTCGCTTGCTCGGCAACGGGCTCAGTAGTCAACACTTCGTGAGTAGCAGCTCCGATGGCTACTGCCTCAGGGATCACCGCTCCTTCGGCTTGTGGTCCTGTCAAGATCAAATCAGCAGCATGTGGCAGCTATGACTACTCTTCGTGACAAGTACTCACGGAAACAGGATACGTACCTTCTACCAGGGTGGCTTCTTCAAGCCTGGGCTCTGTCGCGACTTCATCTTGTGGCGGCGATGTGGGTTCTCGTGCCTCTGCCGAGTGGTGCTCACCATCGGCAGGCGCGCTAGTCTCTGCCTCGTCCCACGACAAGTCAGTGGATTTCCTGCATCATGAAGTACTGAGTCAGCAACAGGCACTTGACGGAAAACGACTACTCGAGGACTCTGTGTACTCATAGCGTTGACCGCACAACAGTGACGGTTGGGGCGCCCAGCAGCCTGGCGATATCTACAATGCTAGGTTCGCTGGAGGCTCTTGCTTCAATAGGAGGCTCTTGTTCCCTCTCCTCTGGCTGCTCAACGGCCACGACCGCAGCACTAGCAGGGCCCTGAACTTCTTCAGTCGACGGCTGTGGATGGCTCTCCACCATCGCGGCTTGTTCCTGTGCCTCCTCGGGCACGACATCTTCAGCAGCTGGAGGCAGGGAGGTACTTCTCCCAGATATTGCCCCCACTGTGTCCCACGTTTCGTCCTCATCCCGGGCAGAAGGATCCGGGGAAGGGATGTCCTGCAACAACACAACTCAAGTCGTCAGCAACAGACTACTCGTCAAGGTACCAGACTACACTAGTCGCGGTACTCACCTCTTGTCTGGTGGCTTCAGACAATTTCAGCTTCTTCACGGCACGTTTGCGCGCCACATTGCGGGGCTTCCTCGGCGGGAGCGGCAAGTCCTCCTCATGGCTGGACGGCTTCTCGACTACTGGCACATGCGGCATCCCAGCTCGGCTAAATCTGGAGCGGAGCTGGAAGTGTTGCTGCAGTGTCTCTTCATCTTCATCGTCAGAAGTGTCCTCGATGACGACGGCATCATCATCCTTGCTGACTACTCGGCTCTCTTTCGACTTCGGTTCCGCCTTCCCCTGCGGTTGCTTCTCAAGCTGCGGGGGGGGATGGAGATGTACTTCTTCAGGTAGTCCTACAAGACCAGGAAAGCATAAGTACGACTTCATATGCAATTAGTACTCGAGAGCTCTGGCCACGACTACTAATCTCATTCGGCGGGCGTGCGGCGGAGTACTCCGGCACAGGACATGACGTGAATGCGGGCATGTCCTTGAAGATCTTCCCCAGCCGTTCAATGATCACGTCATCTTCAATCTCCTCACCGGGCATCCGAGAAGAATGTTCGTAGTCGGTGTACTCGTAGCCGAGGTGGTCTCGTGCCATCAGTGGCTGCATCCTCCTCTTCATGAAACTGAAGGCCACATGCTCAGCCCTCAGTCCGGCCTTCCTCAAGGCCTTGATCTTCTCCAGCAACACGGGTAGCTGGAGGCCTTGTTGCATGGTGGGCTCTGAATTCCACCACAGCCCATGCTTTGGCTGGTGTCCGCTCGGCTTTGGTAGCTCCGGGTGGTGGTTGCTGATGTAGAACCATTTCGACTTCCAATCTTGGTTGGAGTCAATCAGCTTGTATGGCAAGTACTGTCCGGCGGCATCCTCACGCATCTGCACCACGGCACCTCCAACTACTCGGGGGTCGTCCGTGCTCGGCTGGGGCTTCAGCCAGATGAACTTCTGGAACAAGATCCAGTGGGGCTTGATCCCCACAAATGCCTCGCAAAAGTGAACAAAGATGGAGACGTGGAAGATACCATTGAGGTTGAGGTTGAGGTACTCGATCCCATAGTACCGGAGCATCCCCTTGAAGAAGTCGCTCGCAGGCAGTGCGAGTCCGCGCTCCACAAACCGTGCGAACATCGGGATCTCATCCGGATTCTTCTCCATCGGCTACGGATCTCTAGTAGCGATGCGCCACATATCCATCTCCTTCTCGCGGAGCAAACCGCTGTTGACCAGGGCGAGGAGGTCCTCGGTCTTCAGCATTGCATTCTTCCACTCCTTCAACGGATTCGGCGGAGTGGAGGAGGGCGGCGACGACGACGATTGACCGGCATCACCGGCCTCATCGCAGCTCCTCTTTTTCGACGTGCCGGTCTTAGTGCTCTTCGACGGTGACGCCTTCATCCTCCCAGTCACGAGTGTTTTCACTTGCATTCGCTCGGGGGCTGCAGGGGAGGGCGGACTACGGCGGCGGTGCAAAAGTAGGTCTAATCTACTCAGCGGCGGCGGCGGCAGCAGGAGTGAAGGGAGGAGGCGACTCGGATCTAAACTCAGAGACTGCAACTGCTGGTAGTGGAAAACCCTAAGGGGATGCCCCGTTATTTATAAGCCATCGGGCGGCTCGGTTCCGGGCGGGCGGCTAAGTTCCAGGCGACTGACTCAGTGTGACGGGCTGACTCTTCATCTTCTAGTACTCGAAGCTCTCCATCTCGGGGGCTCGACTTCGATCACTAGAGTCTGTGGGTTGCACCAAATCAAGGATGCACTCCAGACACATTCTACAGTCAAGATGACCCTTCAATTCGAGAGAAGTACTCTACTCAAGCCTCGAGGGCTCCGTGCCACGTGTCCTTTGGTTTTTTCTCCGGATTTTTTCGGGATAGGATTGACAGAACTTTGGATTGACCCTCAGCTTGAATCTACAATTCGACCTAAGGCTCGGGGGCTACATTCCATATGGAATGCGATTCTTCGAATCGCATTTTCCATATGGTTTTTCGTCAAGACATCGCGAGTACTATTGAAGACCTTCGAGAGAAGCACTTGGGGACGCTTGGGGACTACTCGAGAAGTCTTCAAGACTACTTAAAGATTAGCTGGAGTACCTTCCAACCTCGGGATGATTCAAGCATTCTTGAGGACTTTCGGCTTGTAGAACTCGGGGATGCTCAAGGACTACTCGCCAAGGCCGTCAAGACTACTCGAAGACATCCTGCTCAACTACAAAGTACTCGAGGGCTTGTCGTATGGACATCCCTGGGCCCACTACTCAAGCGGGTACCAGGACCGACTACTGCGTGGGTCGCTGGGACTACTCGACTTGGGCTACACGGTGCAAGACGGCGTGGAGCGCAAGGCAACCAGAGGGCTAGTACTCGGTTAGGAAACTAGGCATGTCTGGATCCATGTAGAGTACTCCTAGCCGTGTACGACTAGTACTCTCCCTCCTAAACCGACTTGTAACCCTGCCTCCCGGACTATATAATGCGAGGCAGGGACCCCTATCTCCTATCCGCATCATCTTGTAAACACACCCAATCAATCCAAAGCTACGCAACATACAGGATGTAGGGTATTACGCACCTCGCGACCCGAACCTGTCTCAATTTTGTGCCACATGTCTCTCCTTCAATTTCCCGATCTCGGCGAGGCCACAAACGTCTACCTCAGGTACTCCCCTTGGTAGGTTGCCGGTCTAAAACACCGACAGGTCCACATGTAAACATTTTTTAGAAAATAGATTGTTCCAAGTTGTCATAAAATTTTCTAGGGTCGAACATGTAAGCATTTTCGCCAGGTCAGCGGAGGCCAGGTCACGAAATGTTGCAACAATAATTTTCCATGGCATGGGTTCGAACCAGGGACCTGGAGATCTGGAGGATTGATGAGCATATATGGTAGATTCAGATTTCATTATCGTACCTTTAGATTTGCACTTCGATTGGTGTTAGAAGTTGATAGGCTATAGACAATTCTTGTTAGATTCAGTTAGTTTTCAATTTGCATCATCTCTAAGTAGGTTTTGTTCTTTAGTAGCTTCTGGATGTGCTTCAGGCCACTCGTTTTATGAATTTTTGTCGAGGTACACAATGGATAGGATTGATAGGTCCATCGTTTTATGGATTGGTAGATTAAAGATACTATTTCGGAGTTGCAGACCATGAAGGGACATCTAGATTCTGCCATGATTGTTAGCATTTGCACAATTCATAGGTATTAGATTCTGTTAGTTTCCAATTTGCATCGTTTGATAGATCGATAGGTTCAGTTAGGATAACCATGCCCTTGCTGAGTTTATGTCGGTAGCAAACAACTATGTTCTGTGGTGTTTGGTGGTTGTTTTATTGTACTCAAACAATTGGGTTCAAGGGACTCAGGTTTTTTTATAAACTGAGATGAGTTTATTTTTCAGACCGAGATGAGTTTTCTCCAAGGTTGAGTTTATTTCTACAAGAACATCTTAATGTTATTTTAGAAGATCTGGATGTCTCGTCCCTGGGAGGACTCTGTTAGGATCTCCAAAGAAATTGAAAACATATTATCACAACTAGCTGATAAAGAGAAAGAGCTTCAGTACGCACCTAAGAACAAGAAAACTGAGCACAGAGCTGATTCTGCTTACAAAAGACATTGGTATAAATGCGTCAATGAATGGGTAGGACATTGAGTTTGTTTGGTTAGTCTTTTCTTTTAAAGCTTCAAGAAGTTCGTTGTTAGTTGAACTGAAACGGGTACCCTTGCCTATTAGTACCCGTTTTAGTCCAACTGACAACAAACTTCTTGAACATTTTAAAAGAAAAGACTGACCAAACAAACTAAATGTCCTACCCATTCATTGACGCATTTATTTCAATGTCTTTCGTAAGCAAAATTAGCTCTGCGCTCAGTTTTCTTGTTCTTAGATGCATAAGCTCTTTCTCTTTATCAGGTAGTTGTGCTATTATGTTTTCGATCTCTTTGAAGATCCTAGCCTCGCCCTTGGACGAGACATCTAGATCTTCTGAAAGAACATTAAGAAATGCAAGAGAGGCCTACAAGACCAAAAATTCATGGTAGGAGATGCAGAAGGTCAAAGAATAGCTGCAGCAGGCCAAACATGAGATGGAGTTATGATTATGAATGGGTAGTCATGATTATTGTGAAACTTGTATCATGCTTGTATTTTGGTGTTGTCTACCTGATCATCTTATGATGTTTGCTACTTGTTGGTGGACTGGTGGTGTGAACTTTGTGGTGATGAGTTGCTATGAGATGTCATCTTATTATTCCGATTTAGTTCAATCTATTCCAAATTGATTCGAGCATACTCACCATTCGGAATTCATACGCTTGCAATGGAGGTAGAGGGAGAATGATGGAGGTATCGTGATAATAGATAGAGAAGGGGGAAGTTATGACTGAGGAAACTCTAGTCTGTTGATGCTTCGCTAGGAGGACCTTTCTACCGATAAAAAGGGAGCAAAAGCTAAGATGTTGTTTATTTGGATTGATGTTGAATCGGATGGTCCGATCTTTTGATGGTTTGCAGGAAGGACCTTCCTGAGCAACAATTGTGTGACTGCTTGTTTCCAAGTGCCGCCTATTCCACGTGGTCAGCCGTCGTGCGCCCGGTAACTAGACACGTCAGCCCCAACAACAGCACCGAGCGGTTCTAGTAAATTGGCGGGAGAAACATGCGCGTGACAGCCAAAAAAAATGTTTTCCCGTAGGCAAGTGTATATATCTCATTTCTCTCGACGACACAATGCACACTACTGCAACTCTGCAAGTGACTCGCCGGTACCACACTCCTTTCCCTTGTGGCAAATATTAGATCTAGCGTCGGTGCTTGCTCTTGCCCGTGGCAGGAATGGCGAATCGTAGCAGCCCTAGCAGCGAACGGAGAAGCAGGACTCACTCCGGTCAGGTCAGTCCTCTGTTTTGCCATGCTACTTTGATTTGTCATAATAGTTAAGGGGAATTCTGGATTTGGGGATCTGGATTAATAGACTATATTCATGTATTTTAAAGGTGTTTGGAGTAGACTACGATAGCTCCAGATCGCCGATGCCTGCTCCTCGTGATGTAATCGTTCTAGATCCTAATGAAAACGAGTGCAAGGACATGTTGCCTGCCCATCTGAGGTATGACTGGACAGGCGCCAACCCTCGGCATCGGTATGTATGCTGCTGCGAGGTAAACGATAACTTGTTCCACTTCTAATAAATGTTGCTTTTGTGTTTGATGTTAGTGTGGTCAATCGCTAATTATATGAATGAAATCGGTGACAGCAGACTGATGGCATGAAGTGCGCGTCATTTAGGTGGATAGATCCTGAATGGGATATTATGACTCTAAAAGTTGTAGAGAAACTGATGGAAATGAAGGGAGAAGTAGAAGAGGAAGCAAGGTCGTGGAAAGAAGCATGTACAGCTGCTAAGGAGGAGGCCAATGTCAAAGCAGTTGAGCTGAAGACGATGATGCGATACTATGGGGAGGTAACCCATAACTTGTTTGAGACGAGAAAGACAGCGATTGTGGTAGAAACTCATACATATGCGCTGAATAATTGACGAAGGTTGATAATATAGATATTTGTACATTGAATTGCGTCTCAGGTGGTAGACAATCGAAGTTCCGCATTACAGATAGCTAAGCATCAGCCATGTTCCTCGCGACCAAATCCAGTCCCCACGAACCTGCTTAATGCGGATCGCAAGAGTAGTGTTGACGCCTGGAACAATACCTATTCCCTGCTGGTAGATCCAGTACTCATTCTTTTCATTGTGATGATAAGTTCATAGGAAGTAAATGTGATTTGCCCTCAGGTCAGGCAAACCAGAATTGGCATGCTCTTCTGTAACAATGCACTTGCCATGACCAAACAAGATGACCTTATTTCGGAACTCAGGAGCTCTCTCCCAGGGAAAAGACTGGCAAATGTACCTGACGAATGAATGCAGAGTTAATTCCACCACCTCAGCTTCTTTCTCCTCTAGAACAACAAAGAACAATCAATCTTCACCTTCGAGTAGAGAAGAGTTGCCCATGCCAATAACCCATGACAACCGAAGTCCAACAGGATGGGGAGGTGCTGGAAGATCTTGCCCCAAGCAGATCCGCATGTGTTCAGAAGAACTACACCAAAAATCTTCCGAAGGAAGTGTAGTCCAGTCGGATTGGCTACTCAAATGCCACATGAAAATGGGTAATGACCCTAGTACTGCAAAAGATTTCTCTGGCGAAAAGAAAGTAATCATGATAAATGAGCCTCATAATCGACGAATCGAGTCTCGCACGAAAATCCTAAAAAATAGCCCGAAAAAGACACGAAAATCACTCGAGCCAAGAGAAGGAAATCGACGCAACCATGAATCCTTCCATACAACCAGAGGTCAGATTCTCTACAAAATCATGAAGAAAATCTAGCCTATAGAGTAGGGAAATGAGGAAGCAGTCCGGATGGATGAGTTGCCCTGGAACCCTAGAGCTATATATATGAAGTCTCTCTAGGTTGGGCAAATGACCAAGCTACCCCTAGAACATAAAAGAAGATACACACCCCCAGGGGAAAGATGGTCAAGTAGCGATCATTCTTCATCGGGCGGCCATGCCTTCGCCGCATTCTGCGTCCTCCCGACGCAAGCCTCGCGATCCTGCCACGTGTCCACTGGCATCGAAGCTTCTCGGCGCGCCTGGATCCTGTCTCCACCCGCCGAGCCTCTGGTCCTGGTTTTGTGGCTCAACCAAGTAACTCGGCGGTTTTATGGTGAACCGCCGCAAACCTCGCGTGCAGACTCCGGTCGTGAGCCACTACCATGCACCTACTCCTATCCACGACTTCGTCTTGCTTTTCTTGCCACCATGCGGCCTGCACTTGATCTCATTCGGCCACGGGGTTCATTGAGTTGAGCCTACTTGTCTCTCCACTCCTCGGAGGCCCCGCAAAGCTAAGACCTTTCACGCCTGCTCTTCACCTACATCTACGCAAATCAAGATGCAACCTGCACCTGCAATACTCGGCCAAGAGTCAGTATACACCACATTGTCAATCACTCATCACACCAGGGAGCGACCATCCACCGGTCCTCGAATGCTTCGGTCCTAGTCTCCCCCTTGATGAGTGCATTGACAACACACATAGTAACAAATTCAGAGAAGAAAGAAAAAGAAAAGAAAAGAAACGAACTAAAATCTCAAACAAGTGATCAAAAGTCAAACAAAAGCCAACGCAAGATCACTTGAGAGAACAAGTCTCGATCCCATGAGGCAAGGGCAACGACTCAACACAACCGAGACAAAATGCTCCAAAATTGCTGACTCCTCAAGGTGAGGCAAAAGGGATCGACACCATCGGCTTTCGAATGAATTGGGTACTTTTCTCCCCATTTTTCTCCCACTTGATGTAAAACTCCCCCTTTTGAATGAATTGGGTACTTTTCTCCCCCTTGTTGGTAATGCATGAATCAAGTCTACAAATGCAAGCATGTGCTTCTCAAATAGACAAAGAGCACTACAACATGCTAGAAATGAGACATAAACAAGCAAGATAGACACATATTCAGTACAAGCATCGCCAAAAAGATAGAAAGGAACGTATAAGCATGTGACATAGCCATAATCAAAATGAAGCATTTTCAACAAAATTTCCCTCTCATGAAAGGTCACAAGTTCTCATCACAAGATCATCATAAACACCTACAAGCTATCTCATGTCATGTCAAAGCCACCGAGTCATGTGTCTACTTCTAAACATGAGACTTATCAATGGTAGACATCATGCAACGGTTTAGCACCCAAGATAAGAAGTTTAAAGCACTTATGACATGGAAGCACATTTTTCAAGCATAGGCAATTCAAGATACCAAATTTATGATTTAAAAACAAGCATGGTACATGAAGTGCCGTTACGGCAAAAAGAAGCTTAGGCTTCTCCACAAGGTAACATGTAGGCTAAACATTCATGATGACAAATGGGTCTTTGACCCCAAATGAAAAGAGCATGATACCCAAGCACAAATTAAGCAAGATATAGCCATTTGAACACCACATGAACATGAAAGGCATTCTACTCACAAGAGAGGATCACATTTAGCATTTTCACTAAAATAAGCTATTTCACATGCATATATCTCCAAAGCTACCAAGAGCATAGCTATACATCACAAGAGCTCACAAGCATGATCATAGCCTCACATCCCACATATCACAGTGATCAAAGTATATGAGAGAAGCACATTCTCTAAAGCATATGATACAAATGCAGTCTATGATATAAAGATGCTCAACATGATATGTTACAAGAATGAAAATGCAGGATGCATATGTACGTGAGATCCCCAACCCAAGCTCATAAAGGAAAAACCACGCCAAGCTCATCTCGCAAACGAGAAAACGTTGCTTGGTCCAAAGGTTTGGTCAGGATATTTGCGAGTTGTTTCTGGGTTGGCACATGAATTAAGTCTATGTTTCCCTTCTCCATATTGTCTCTCAAAAAGTGGTATCTCACCTCTATATGTTTGATACTAGAGTGCAGCACAGGATTTTGGGCAACACTAATTGAATGACCGAACTGACTACCAGAGAGGGGGGGAGTGAATGGGAGCCGATAAAAATTCTTCTCGACGGAGATGACTTCTCCAACAAGACGAACTCGGTCGGGTACTCAAAATCACACGCTCCGCACACAACCTTCCATTTGCCAAAACCACGTAGCCACTGAAGTGCTACTGGTCCAAGGAACAAACAATACCTGCAGGCACAGCTTCTACACACACACGGCAGCGGAAACAACTCGGAAGCGCTCTGCCCAGTAGGGGCGGTCAAACCGGGTATGGGAGGTGGTTAGACTGCTTGTTCCTGGCAACCGAGAAACCACCGAAAAGCCTATTCCGAGCTCCAAAACTGTCCACGGTTTTAGCCACAGAATCCTCTGGTCAAGGCCAAGCTAGCTACTTATGAATCTTGGTGAAAACAAGAACTTCACCCAAAAGGCCTAGGGCGGTTAGACCGGCTCACGGGGGTGGTCTAACCTCCTGTACCCAGCAGAAAACCTAACAAACTACTCCAAAACGAGCCAAGATTTCACCAAAACGCTCCTCTGATCAAGGTGAACAAACTCACAGAGGAAAATCTGGCAAAACCAAAACTTGCACTTGGATGACCCAGGGCGGTTAGACCGCCCCCCTATGGCGGTTAGACCGCCCCACCAAGAAATCTGGCCGCGGGTCAACCCTCAACTTCCCATCGCCCGATCTCCCGATTCACCCCAAGGATTGCACCAAAAACTTCGGGGATACCTGGGTTACCTCCTGGGCAACCTCTCCACCAAAAGAATTCCACCGAAACGCTCTCAATCTAAGTGAATCGCGAATCTTAGCCCTCTAGGCCATGAATTCGAGGAACTTTGAAAACCATCAAATTGATACCGATTCAAGTGAGTTCTTGGGGCAAAGTCACCAAGCAAAGAGGCACAAGGTCCTCATATGTGCCGCCCAACAAGAATCTCACAAGAAATCACCCTCAAAACTCCGCCATGAAAATCACAAGAAAATCCTCCGAAAATCACCAAAAAGGAAAACGGGAGAGACAACACAAAGCCTTGAGGAACCACGCCAAATCATCTATACATACCATGAAGGTTCATACATGGTCTAGCTTGCCTCCCGATCATCCAACCCTTTCTCAAGATCTCACCATGAAGCTCTCAAGCTAGTCCTAGAAAATCCTACGGGAAATAAAAAGGGAAAATAACAAAGGGAAATGAGCTAGGGTTCCAAGAGTTGGCTGCCATCCCACAACTCAAGTGTTTATATGGGGGCAACCAAAAGAATAAACTACCCTTACTAGCATACTAGCGATACAAGCCCCTCAAGGGAAATTTTGAAAGTCTTTAGTTCAGCATCATCGGACGGATGCGCATCCACCGCAAGCCTGCGTAGCACCAACGCATCTCTTGCGATCATGCCGCGTGACCTCCGCTTCGAAGCTTCTCGACGGCTGCGACCCGGGCGGTCAGACCGCCCCCTTTGGGCGGTTAGACCGGCCCAGGCGGTCTAACCACCCCTCCTGGGCGGTTGAACCGGCCTAGCTGGCAGCACCTCCTCGTCGAGTCTTCGACCTCGGTTTTATGGCTCAACCGAGTAACCCAGTGGTTTTGTGGTGAACCACTGCAAACCCTGCAGACTTGGGGTAGCCTCATGCCAATCTCCACTCATGACTCGGCTCCCACGTCGTCCCGGCTCGACCTTGGTTTTGATGCTCAACCAAGAAACCGTCCATGACTTCGTCCTGCTGTTCTTACCACCATGCGACCCGCACTTGATCCCGCTGGCCACCAGGTCCCTCGAACCAAGCCTACTTGTCTGCTCCACACATGGAGGCGTCACCGGCATCGACCTTTCGCGCTTGTTCTTCACCTGCACCAGCACCAATCAAGTCACAGCCTGCACTTGCAATACTTAGCCAAGAGTCAGTCCACACAATGTTGTCAATCACTCATCACACCAGGAAGCGACCATCCACCGGTCCTCGAACCCCACAGGCTCACAATCTCCCCCTTGATGAGTGCATTGACAACACACATATTTGGTAACCAAAGAGAAAAGGAAAAGAAAAGAAACGATCAAAAGAACTTCAACAAGCGATCGAAAGCCAAAGGAAAGGCAAAGAGCAAGATCACATGAAGAAGGAAAGTCTCGGTCCCCTTAGGCAAGGGCAACGGCTCGACACAACCGAGACAAAACAAGCTCACCCAAAGGAGCAAACCACCAAGGCAAACAAGCCACAAACTCACACAAGAGCTCCCCCAACACATATGCAAGCTCCCCCTGAGCCAAAGCACACTACCCCTGAACCAATGCAGTAATGTAACATGGGAATGCAAACAAGGAGCAAAACTGCTCACACCTACCCAGGGCGGTCAGGCCACCTACCTGGGCCGGTCAGACCGCCCCTCTGGGATCTGACCGCCTGGGGGCGGTTTAACTGCTCTAAGAAACCGCCTCTAGAAAAACTTTTTTGAAACCTGCCCGAACCACTTTGAACACCTTCCAAAAGCTCCTAGGTGCCCAAAACACAAGCAAATTCCCCCCCCCCTTGTTGACAATGCATGAATCAAGGCAAAACTCAGAAAATTTCAACCTAGAGCTTCTCAAATAGACAAAATTCACCACAAGTTGTTACACATGTCCAAATGAGCAAGTTAGATACTCTATAGCTTCGTATGAACAATAGCTACAAGATCACAAAGTTTCACAACCATTGGGCAAAGATAAGATAGAATTGAGCATTTTTGCGAAAATCACCCTCTCATGAGCAAAGTCCTAAACATGAGCAAAACATGTCAAAATGGCAAAGCCACACAAACTTCATGCTAGGAAAACCATTCTAAGCATAAGATCATCATAAACACCCTCATGCACCTCATGTCATGTCAAAGCCACCGAGCCATGTGCCGACTTCTATATATGAGACTTCTCATTGGTAGCAACATGCAACAGTTTAGCACCCAAAAGTAATTTAATTAAGCACATATCACATGGGAACATATTTTTCCAAGCAATAAACATCTCATTTTCAGATTTATATTTGGTACATCAAATGTCTTTGCGACAAAAAGGAACTTATGCCCCTCCACAAGATAAAGCAAGCAGGCTAAACATTCATGATGACAAATGAGCCTTCGGCCCCATATGATCAAAATAAGCTATCCAAGCACAAATTAAGCATAACAAAGCCACTAAAACATGTCATGATCATACAAAGGCATTTACTCACAAGAGGATATACATGCATGTAGCATTTTTCAAAAACATAGCCATCAACCATGGATATAAATCAAGATCATCAAGAGCTAAGCCAAACTAACCATATCATACCAAACCATCTCCAAAGATCGTATATAGCACATCATGGTGAACAATGTATATAAGAGAAGCTTTTCCTACAAAATGCATATGATACAAAATGCATGCAACCTAAGATACAAAGATGCCTATACATATTGTTACATATGCAATGCGAAATGCAAGAATGCACAAAAGGATACTACACATATGCTACACAAGGAGCTCCCACCACCAACTCAAGAAACCAAACACACACCAAGTTCTCCGCACAAACGAGTGAAAGTTGCCTGCTCTAGGGGCTTGGTAAAAATATCCGCTAGTTGGTTTTGTGTGGGAACATGGATCAAGGCTATTTTCCCATTCTCAACATTGTCTCTGAGAAAATGGTATCTCACTTCTATATGCTTGGTTTTGGAATGAAGGGTTCTTTGCAACACTAATGGCACTTGTGCTATCGCATAGAAGTGGAACCTGGGTATACTCCTGACCAAAGTCACTCATTGTGTATGTGATCCAAAGGAGCTGAGAGCAACAACTAGCTGCGGCAACGTACTCGGCTTCAGTTGTAGATTGAGCAACACTTGACTGTTTGCGGGAAGACCAAGACACCAAAGAAGAACACAAGAACTAGCAAGTCCCAAAAGTGGACTTTCTATCCAACCGACACTCGGCAAAATCCGCATCTGAAAAACCGTGAAGCTCCAAAGAAGAAGACGCGGAGTACCAAAGGCTGAAGTCAGGAGTGTATCGCAAATACTTGAAGATGCGCTTGACTACTTGCCGATGCGAAGTCCTTGGAGACGCTTGAAAATGGGCGCACAGACATACTGAGAATTGGATGTCGCCTCGTCACCGTCAGGTACAGGAGGGAGCCGATCATGCTCCAGTACACTCTCTGGTCCACGTGTTCACCTTCCTCGTCCACATCAAGGGCTGTAGTCATACTCATCGGTGTCGCCATGGCCTTGGAGTCCTCCATCTTGAACTTCCTCACAATGTCCTTAGTGTACTTGGCTTGGTGCACAAACGTTCCTTCCTTTGGCTGCTTGATCTGGAGGCCGAGGAAGAACTGCAACTCACCCATCATGCTCATCTCGAATTCCCTACTCATGTCTTCTGCAAACATTGCAACCAAAGAGTTAGACGAGCCACCAAAAACAATGTCATCCATGTACACCTGAACAATTAGGATATCCTTGCCCTGTCTGAGGAGAAACAAGGTCTGATCTACCTTCCCCATCTCAAAGACTCTCTCAGACAGGAACCCCCTCAACCTACCATACCAAGCTCTAGGCGCCTGTGGGGGTACTTCTCACTCTCAAACCCTGGTGGTTGCCTCACATACACTTCTTCCTCCAACACACCATTCAGGAACGCACTCTTCACATCCATTTGGTACAATTTGAACCCTTTAGCCATAGAGAAGGCTAGAAGGATCCTAATCGCCTCCAAACGGGCTACAGGAGCAAATGCCTCCTCATAGTCTATCCCCTATTTTTGTGTGTACCCCTGAGCAAGCAACCTCGACTTGTTTCTCACTACATCACCTTTCTCTCCCTCTTTGTTTTTCCACACCCATTTTGTCCCAATCGGCATACAACTTGGTGGAGGCTCCACTAACTCCCAAACTTGGTTTCTCTCAAAATTCTCCAACTCCTCGTGCATAGAATTTACCCAATTGTAATCAGAAAGTGCGTGTCCGATGTCTTTGGGCTCAAAAGTAGCAACAAAAGCAGTATGACCAAAGTGAGAGTTGTTTCGAAACCTCGACCGTGTAGTTCGTTCGTTGATGTTCCCGATGATCGTTGAAGCTGGGTGATCCACTTGTACTCGCCGGGGGGCTTCTCGCCTTGAAGCCACCTCCCCCTCAGCTGCAGCTTCCTCTCGATCTCGGCACGTCATCGTAGGTGTGGGAGAAGGCCCGTCCTCAATCGTAGTCGAAGTAGTATGTACATGCTTAGCTGCGGGCGCCACACCACCATCTTCCTCATCTCCTTGCTGCTGCACCTCATCCTCTAATATCTCCTCGCCAAGTTCCTCGTCACCTGCACACTCAAAACAAGCGAACTACGTGGCTGTGTCTCATCAAAGGTAACCTCGTAAGTCTCCACAATTTGGATAGTTTCAAGATTGAGCACTCGAAAGGCTCTAGAATGAGTCGCGTAACCAAAGAAAATGCCATCGACAGACCTTGCCTCTAACTTGTCTAAACACTTAACTTTCTTAAGAATGAAGCTTTTGTAGCCAAAGACGTGAAAGTGACTCACCTTGGGGGTACGGCAGTGCATCAACTCGTAGCAAGTTTTCTTCTTATGGACCCGGAGAAAAATCCTGTTCGACACATAGCACGCGGTATTGGCCGCCTCAGCCTAGTACCTTCTCGGAGTCCTATGCTCATCGAGCATCGTCCGAGCCATCTCACACAAGGTTCTGTTCTTCCTTTCCACCACGCCATTATGGGGAGGTGTATACGGACTCGAAAACTGGTGTTTAAGACCCAAGTCATGGCAAAAGGTTTCGAAGCGAGAGTTTTTACATTTTGAGCCATTGTCACTGTGAATCGCTCGTATGGCATCTCCGTGCCTCTCGTTCTTCAACCTCAAGGCAAGCTCTCGAACAAAACCAAACGTCTCCCCCTTTTCCTCTAAAAAGAAAACCCAAGCATACCGAGAGTAGTCTTCCATCACAACCAGGACCTACCACTTCCTACCCACAGATCACACATGAGCTGGGCCAACAAGGTCCATATGTACCAGCTCGCATGGACGCTCCGTCATCACATCAGTGAGGGGTGGATGGGAAGCAGCTACCATCTTAGCAGGCCTGGACGGCGCGCACACCAAATCCTTTTCAAACTTCAACCGGGGCAATCCTCGGACCAAGTTAAGTCCACTCAAGCGTGACAAAAGGTCAAAACTCAAGTGACCCAACCTTCTATGCCACTTCCAAAACTCACCCTAAGAACCAGCCACGAAACACCTTGCTACTCCCGAACTTTGAGAAAAATCCGCTCGGAATATTTGACCCTCGGGAACGACCACACAGATAAGGTCACCTTGAGCATCAAGTATCCGAGAAAAATCCGCTTGGAATATTTGGTTTCGGCCGGCGTGTTTGTCCAAGACCTACGCAAGCCCTCCATCAAGCTACTTAGCGACCCAGAACCACCAACCGGTGACGCACCTCCGCCAGGCAGCCGCGACATCCTCATGGCTGAGGTTGAAGACGACTGGCGCCTCGACATTATCGCCTACATCCTCGAGCATCGGGTTCTCGAGGAGAAGGCAGAACGTGAGAAGGTCACAAGGCGCAGCGCCAACTACGTCGTCATCGGCACAGAGCTCTACCGGAGGTCCGCCTCCAATGGTGTGCTGATGAAGTGCATCCTACAATCTTAGGGCCTCAGGCTCTTAGAGGAGATCCATGGTGGCGAATGAGCCAAGCACACCACCTCCGTCAACTTGGCGGGGAAAGCCTTCAGGTCGGGCTTCTACTGGCCTACCGCTATGGCTAACGATCAGGACCTTGTCCGACGATGTAAAGGGTGCCAGTTCTTCGCTAAGCAGCAGCACATCCGGCTCAGGCCTTGAGGACAATTCCCCCATTGTGGCCCTTTGCTATATGGGGTCTCGATTCTGGGGGCATTTCAGGACCGCACCTGGCGGCTGCAAGCACAAACTTGTGGCGGTGGACAAATTCACCAAATGGATCGAGGTCCAGCCCGTATCCAGCGTCACGTCGAAAGAGGTGGCCAAGTTCATTGAAGAGATCACCCACCACTTCGGGGGTCCCCAACAGGATTGTCACCGACCTAGGCTCGGCCTTCACAAGCGCCGAATTTTGGGACTTCTGCCAAGACAGCCACATCGACGTTTACTACTCTTCGGTGACACACCCACGCTGGAACGGCAAGGTCGAGCGTGCCAATGGAATCGTACTGCAGGCCATCAAAGACCGCATCTTCGATGATGCATCTCCCTACGCCACCAGGTGGCAAGCAGAGCTTCCTCATGTTATATGGGGCCTCCGGACCTAGGTCAGCTCGGCCACAGGGTACTCACCATTTCTCCTGGTCTATGGGTCGGAGGCCATCCTCCCAACTGACCTTGCCTTCGGACCTCCTCGCATCCAGCACTACGACGAGGGCGCGGCGGAGCAAAGAGGCAAGGTCGACCTTGACAACCTTGAAGAACATCGTGTGGTTGCGCTCATGCGCCACACCCGCCACGAGCAGCAGCTACGTCACTACCATGACCGCAATGTGCGAGAACATTCCTTCAACGTCGGCGACCTGGTCTTGCGGCGAATCCAGAACACCAAGGACATGCACAAGCTCTCTGCGCCTTGGGAAGGCCCCTTCATAGTCAAGGAGGTCATTGGACCGGCGACCTATCGCCTCCAATGGGCTGATGGCCAAGGCATCTCGAACCCCTGGAACATTGAGCATTTACGTCGCTTCTACCCTTAGAAGATCTGTACCAAAATAAAAAGCTATGTACTCTACCCTCTTGTAACTTACAATTAATAAAGATAAGATCCCCCCTTCGGCAAGTCTCCTGTCGACCTACATTCGGGTCCTTCCTTTTTTACTTTCCGTTCACCCTTCCCCCCTAAGTGCTCGGGGGCTTGGTCTAAGCTAGGCCTGACACGCTCGGGGGCTAGACTTTGCCAACCTAAGGGTCTCACATCCTGAGGGGTTTCATGTTTTCCTTTCTTTAAAGCGTTATCCCTTAACATAGCTTTTGCACTTTTTATGCGAATTCCTAAGTCATGTGGTTGTGAGACCTAGGGTCCAAGGCCCCCCTCCGCGCGCCGGCTGCACCTAAGCCTCCACGCTAAGCCGTGCAGCCGGTAAGCCGTTCCTCCACTGAGTTGGGTTAGCGGAGGGAACTCATTTTGCAACTTCGCCGCTTTCGAATTTTCATAACAGGCGTTTTTGCTATATAAGGGGTTATGCTCTTTAAATCAGCGACACCTTTTTCATTCATGCAAGTTCTTTTACATCGATCAAAAGGGTCGCGACCTTATTAACATTAATAGCCTAATAGACCGTAGACTTTATTTTTCAGAGGTCGACCTTCTTTATGATCTTCTCTGTGGTGGCCCGAACGTCCTCAGAATCCACTAGCTCCACCAGGTCGACGTCTTCCGCGGCCTTCTGCAGGTCGAACGTCGGCTCGTGAAACTTCACTGTAGCCAAGGCCGCGGCTGCAGCGAGCTTGCTGGTGTCCAGCAGCAGCGTCTTCATCTGACCTTCCGCCACATCTAGGTGGGTAATGAACTCCTTGGGCTCCGCCTCCTCCTCCTGGGGGACATAGATGTCCATCAGGTATTCAACGGCCTCCTTGAGGTTGGTCAGCTGCTTCTCAAGACCTACAATCATCGCAAGAGTGTCAGTAATATTCCACAAGCGTCGACATAACGCATATGAAGTTGTTCAGAAAATATGTAACTCACCGTCTTGGACCTCCTTGGTCTTCTCTTTGAGGACCCTCACCTAGTCCTTGGTCTCCGTGATGTCCTTCTTCAAAGCCTCTTCCTTCTCCTTGGCATCTGGAAGCATCAAAGGTCAAGGTCAGGGAACGACCCAACTGCCGGAAGTCAAGGTCTGAGGCCTGTTCGAGCATACCTTCCACAATGACCCTAAGGTCTTCTTCGTCGTCTTTCGCCATCTTCTGGGCAACCGCCAGCTCCTTCAGGGCGGCTACCTCCTTCTCCGCCTACCGAGCCATGCCGTTCTTCACGCGCTAGATCTCCGCCACGGATTCGACCTTGTCCTGCAGCACGACTTCCCGGGCCGCGGTCACCTCCACGTGGGCCTTGGCACCTTCCTTCATCAGGTGCACCCGGGCCTGTGCTCACTCGGCGAGGGACTACATCACAACAAAGACTCAGCCAGTTTGAGACCCTTGGAACGTTCGAAGCAGCAGCTGGAAGTCAACAAGGTCAATAGCAGGAACTTACCGAGAGCATCCGTGCGATTGTCCATTGTGCCGCCTTGAACTCGTTAAGGTCACGGCGGTCAGCGACGACCTCGTCCTCCCACGGGGTCCCAGCATAGAGGCACCTGTCGTCGTCGTTCCCGTCTCCAGGCCCGCTCGCCCCTCCAGCTTGCGGCTCCTGCACTGGTGGCAGGCCGGCCACGAGCGGGTCGTCCTGAAGACCCCCGACCTGTTGCGTGCCGCCGGCTGCGACCTTCACTGCCTCCGACATCGCCGTCCCTGTCGCTCCAAGGGCCTGGCTCGAGACATCCGCCGCCGCCGTTGCCGGTGACTATTCCACCGGTGCCATTCCTCCCTTGTGCCCAAAGGCCTCCTGGCCCGATGCATTTTTGGCACTCTCCGAGGTGGCAGGCATCGACCTATAAAGATGCGAAAACCCTCAACAAAGAAAAATACAAGACGTGCAGGACCAACTATAAGCAAGCATAGTTCGTTGACTTACTTGCCACCGAGCTTCAACCCGACCTTTATAGGCCTAGGCGGAGCTTCCTCGCCTTCTTTTGCGACCCTGCATCGCCCGGTTCGTTTGCACTCGGTTTTGAGCGCCCCTCCTCCTCCACGACATTGCGGGGTGTCTCCGTCACCCGCTCGGCCGGTGCGTTAGGCGACCTTGCGTCGTCCTCTTCACCGGCAACCGCCTCAGTCTCAGTGCTGGCTGTCGTTGTATCCGTCGATATGGTAGGGCCCCTCCTCTTCCTCTTCTTTGTTGCTGCCGCTTGGGTGACGGCGATCGTCGCCACGGCCCTGGATGCGGGCATCTTGCCCGTAGCATGCCGCGTACGTCGCGCTAGCGGTACGACAGTCTTCACCGCCGCCCTCCCTGTGGCGGGATCTTCGTCATCACTAGCCCCCACCGTTGAGTCGGAGGTGCCTGAACGTCCCGCGCAACCCTGAACTTGAAGCTCCACTCGTCCTTGTTAGGCAGCGGAGCTGGGCACCAGTACACGCCCTCACTGAGTCAGAAGACCAACGTCAAGATCATCGAAAGACACAAAGGCACCAACAACAATAAAGGTCGATTCGGAACAAGATTTCTTACAGCTTCGGTGGGGCGATACATGCTGAGTGCCTTACGGCACGTCCGGTTGCGGATGCGCCCGGCGAACAGGTCTTTCACCCACGCCACCATCTCCTCCTTGGAGACCTTGCGCTGTGCGACCCGGGTGGGATCGGCCTGGCCCCAGTACTCGTACGCGGGGTGTACCAGTTCCTGGATTGGTTGCAGAAGCCGCCGGCTGAAGCTGATCGCCACAGCGCCGTCGGTCAGCCCCTCTGTCTTCAACCTCTCTAAGTCCTCCAGCAAAGGCTTGAGGGTGTCGTTCACTCGCGACGACAACTGGTTGGACCATTCTGGCACTCGAACCGGCGTGTACCCAGACCTGGTTGGCAACGCCAGCTTTGGGTTGTCAAGGTAGAACCAACCTTGCTTCCAGTCCTTGGTCTTGTCAGGCAAAACCATGTCAATGAACACCGGCTTCATGTACCGGCGCAGCATGAAGCCGACGCTACCGACGACCTCGGACTTCCCCGTCTTCTTCATCTCGAAGAAATACCACCACAGGTGGAAGTGGGGCGGTATCCCTAAGTACGCCTCACAAAGATGGATGAAGGAAGAGACTGTGGTGATGGCGTTGGGGACGAGATGTACCAGGTTGATCAGGTAGAAGTGGAGCAGTCCGTGGAAGAAATCGCCCGTGGGAACCCCGAACCCGCGCTCGATGTGCGCGAGGAAGGCGACGGTCTCGCCGTTCCTTCGGTGGGGAACGCCTCGCCGGCCGTTAGCCTCCAGCCCACCTCCGCCTTTGGCTTCAGCAACCCATGGGTCGCCAAGATCTAGATCTTCTCATCTGTCACGGTGGAGGGCCCCCAGATGCTTTCCGGCGTCGGTGCAAGATCGGGAGCCATCTCTTCTTCCTCAACGGTAGTGGATCTAGCTCTAAATACCACGAGCAACTTCGTGCGCATGCGATGGCACGCGGCGGCGGCGCCGCTGACTTTGCGTGGAGCGCTTGAGCGGCGGCAGCAGAACCCTAAGCTTTGCGTGGAAATGGAAGCGAGTGGGGGTCCCGACCCGCGGCTCGGCCTCTTATAGATGGGTCCCAACGGCACTGTGGGCCGCTGTGCCTAACGTCTATCCAGCGGATTTTTCGGCGACCCAACGAATCTTCGCTCAACAGATCTTTTCTCCAACGGCTCTTTCGGCCTAACGGATACTGGCAGTGACGGCTCGCGCCCTACGAGAATCTGCGCCCATTAGTTTTTCGGTCAACAACCCAATGGTCGCGGACTCGTTATGTGCCACATCTAAGCCCTCAACCCTAATACTACTGTTATTCACATCAAGGTCGCTTGACCTACGGACGACCTACGGATCTTCCACACCACCTTCGTAAGGTCGACAAGGACCCTGCAACTTTCTAGGTCGCCTCGGCCTACAAACGGTGGGTTCACACCACGACTTCTAGGCCCTGCTGCCTACTAGGTCTCTTCGACCTACAGTGGTGGATTTTACCAACGGCCCCGTGCTTAAAGGCTCCACTTCCCATTGGCGACCTCTTGGTCTTGACTACAGCTCCTCCCCGAGGTCGCTGAGGCCCTGCTGCCTTATAGGTCGCCTAGACCTACAGTTTTCTGGTTGACGCCCTGTATTGTGCCACTGGACAACAGCCGTGTCGACCCAGGTCGGGACGGGATATTTGTTGATCTTTAAGGCCTCCCGAAGGTCGGCGCGCTATTACAGCCTCGCTGGGACCTTGGTAGCCATACCATTGCCGACTGGGCGCCTCTACATCCACTTGGGACGTACTGTTTGTCGCACAAACATATGTGTATAGCTTTATAAGCTACAAAGATTTTGGCCCTTGTCCAATTACAAGTTACAAAGTGAAGGACCGGAACGGCGAACCAGAGAGCGGGGAGTGAATGGGAGCCGATAAAAATTCTATTCAAGAATTCGTCCTATGAACCCAAAATCACTCGGAGACCTCCGTTAACTTCTCTTGCCAAATCCACGTAGCCACTAGAGTACTGCTGGACCTAGGAGAAAGATCCAACCAACAACCTCTCAAAACACGCAGCGGAAAACAACACGAACACAGCTGCTGGAAGCCAAAACCTGTCAAGTCGGTTTCTAAAATCGGTCACACTGATTCTCTGGGACTTAGCCTCTCATAGGCAGGGGAAACCGGTCAGGCCGGTTTGGTAAACCAGTCAAGCCGGTTTTGTCCAGGAAATCCTCAAAAGACCTACAAGACTAAAACACAGCAAAACCACCTCAAGGACCTACCAGACTTCGAACAGGAAAAGCCATAGCCTGAAGGAAACTCTCCTGTCCAAAACCGGTCAAACCGGTTTGAGAAACCGGTCAGGCCGGTTTTGCCTGGACAGTCGGGAAGAACTCAGCCCGTGGGAAAAACTCAACCTTCTCCTTGATCGATCTCCCGATTCGCTCCACGGATTCAAGTGAGTCTTTGGGGATAGCTGGGGTACCTCGTGGGCTATCTTTGTCTAGAAGCTCGGTCCCCAAAATCTACCCAATCAAGAGGAATTGGAAGTCAACCCTCAAGAACACCTTTCCACGAACTCCACCGAAAACCACCAAATCGAAGCCGTTTCGGAGGGTTTGCTGGAGCAAAGTCACCAAGCAAAGAGGCATAATGTCCTCATATGTGACATCCAATAAGAATCCCTCAAAGAATTGCCTCCACAACCTCCGAAAATCACCAAAAAGGGAAAACGGGAAAGACACAATCAAGCCTTGAGGAACCACGTCGAATCATCTATACATACAATGAAGGTTTTTACAAGGTCTAGCCTGCCTCCCGATCATCCATCCCTCTCTCAAGATCTCACCATGAAGCTCTCAAGATAGTCCTAGAAAAACCTAAAGAAAATAGGAAGGAAAAATAGCAAAGGGAAAATGAGCTAGGGTTCCAAGAGATGGCTGCCATCCTCTCTCTACTTAGTTTATATGGAGGCAACCGAAAGACGAAACTACCCCTATTACATAAACTAGGATACACGCCCCCGAAGGGCACTTTAGGAAACTTTCGTCGTAGCACCATCGGACGGATGCCCGGCGACCGCACTTCTCTTAGCCTCGACGCAAGCCTTGCGATCCCGACGCGTGTCCTCCGCTTCGAAACACTTCGGTGCCCTGCGACCCCAAACCGGTCAGACCGGTTTAACCAACCCAGTGGTTTTGTGGTGAACCACTGCAAACCCTGCGGACTTGGTGTAGCCTCATGACTTGGCTCCCACGAAGTCCCGGCTCGACCTTTGGTTTGAGGCTCAACCAAGAAACCGTGCACGACTTCGTCTTGCTGTTCTTGCCACCATGCGGTCCGCACTTGACCCTGCTGGCCACCGGGTCCCTCGAACCAAGCCTACTTGTCTGCTCCACACCTAGAGGCCTCACCGGTATCGACCTTTCTTGCTTGTTCTTCACCTGCACCAACACTAGTCAAGCAGCAACCTGCACCTGCAATACTTAGCCAAGAGTCAGTCCACACAACATTGTGAATCACTCATCACACCAGGAAGCGACCATCCGTCGGTCCTCGAACCACACAGGCTCTCAATCTCCCCCTTGATGAGTGCATTGACAACACACACATTTGGTAACTAATGAGAAAAGGAAAAGAAAAGAAACAACTAAAAGAAACTCAAACAAGCGATCGAAAGCCAACCGAAGGCAACGAGCAAGATCTCTTGAAAGAGGAAAGTATCAGTCGCCTTAGGAAAGGTCAACGGCTCGACACAACCCAGACAAAAACAAGCTCAAATAAACAGCAAAGACCACCAAAGCAAAGCACAAAACACACAAGAGCTCCCTCTGCACATATGCACATTCCCCTTGAACATGTGCCAGCACTAGGCACAAACCGGTTAGGCCGGTTTCCCAAACCGGTCAGACCGGTTCCACCAAACCGGTCAAGCCGGATTTCAAACTGGTCAGACCGATTAAACTCGGCAGAAGCTCACCCCGAAAAGCCAAAAATGCAAAAGAAATGCACAAGCTCCCCCTTGATAGCTGGGATAGGTTCTAGGGATGCAATGCAACTTTTCTCAACCAACATTTCTCCCCCTTGTTGCCAATGCATGAATGGCTCAAATTTGAAAACGATGCAACCTAGAGCTTCTAAAATAGACAAAATTCAACACACCATGCTACACACATCCAAATGAGCAAGTTAGATACTCTATAGCTTCGTATGGACATGAACTACAAGATCACCAAGTTTCACAACCATCGGGTAAAGCTAAGATAGAATTGAGCATTTTTGCAAAAAATTACCCTCTCATGAGCAAAGTCCTAAACATGAGCAAAACATGTCAAAATGGCAAAGCAACACAAACTTCATGCTAGGACTACCATTCTAAGCGTAAGATCATCATAAACACCCACAAGCATCTCATGTCATGTCAAAGCCACCGAGCCATGTGCCTACTTCTAGATATGAGATTTCTCATTGGTAAGCAACATGCAATGGTTTAGCACCCAAAGCAAATTAAATTAAGCACATATGACATGGGAGCACATTTTCCAAGCAATTTACATTTCATTTTCAGATTCATATTTGGTACATGAAATGTCTTTGCGACAAAAAGGAACTTATGCCCCTCCACAAGATAAAGCATGGGGGCTAAACATTCATGATGACAAATGAGCCTTTGGCCCCATATGCTCGAAATAAGCTATCCAAGCACAAATTAAGCATAGAAAAGCCACTAAAACATGTCATGATCATATAAAGGCATTTACTCACAAGAGAGCATACATGTGACGTTTTTTCAAAAACATAGCTATCAACCATGGATATAAATGAAGATCATCAAGAGCTAAGCCACACTAAGCCATATCATACCAAACTAGCTCACAAGATCATATATAGCACACCATGGTGAACAACATATATAGGAGAAGCTTTTCCTACACAATGCATATGATACAAAATGCATGCAACCTAAGATACAAAGATGCCTATACATCATGTTACATATGCAATGCAAAATGCTAGAAATGCACAAAGGAAACTATACATATGCTACAAAGGAGCTCCCACACCCAACTCAAGAGACCAAACACACACCAAGTTCTCCCCGCAAACGAGTGAAAGTTACTTGATCTAGGGGTTTGGTGAAAATATCCGCTAGCTAGTTTTGTGTGGGCACATGGATCAAGGCTATTTTCCCTTTCTCAACATTGTCTCTCAGGACATGGTATCTCACTTCTATATGCTTGGTTTTGGAATGAAGCACTGAGTTCTTAGAAACACTAATAGCACTCGTGCTATCACAAAGAAGTGGAACCTGGGTATACTCCTCACCAAAGTCACTCATGGTGTATGTGATCCAAAGGAGCTGAGAGCAACAACTAGTTGCGGCACATATTCGGCTTCGGTTGTAGATTGAGCAACACTCGATTGTTTGCGGGAAGACCATGACACCAAACAAGAACCCAAGAACTGGCAAGTCCCAGAAGTGGACTTCCTATCCAACTGACACCCGGCAAAATCCGCGTCTGAAAAACTGTGAAGCTCCAAAGAAGAAGACGCGGAGTACAAAAGGCCGAAGTCGGGAGTGTATTGCAAATACCTGAAGATGCGCTTGACTGCTTGCCGATGCGAAGTCCTTGGAGACACTTGAAAACGAGCGCAAAGACATACCGAGAATTGGATGACCGGCCTCGTCGCTATCAGGTACAGGAGGGAGCCGATCATGCTCCAGTACTCCTTCCGGTCCACGTGTTCACCATCCTCGTCTGCATCAAGGGCTGTAGTTGTACTCATCAGCGTCGTCATGGCATTGGAGTCCTCCATCTTGAACTTCGTCACAATGTCCTTGTTGTACTTGGCTTGGTGTACAAACATTCCTTCCTTTGATTGCTTGATCTGGAGCCCGAGGAAGAACTGCAACTCACCCATCGTGCTCATGTCGAATTCCGTGCTCATGTCTTCTGCAAACCTTGAAACCAAAGAGTTAGACGAGCCACCAAAGACAATATCATCCACGTACACCTGCACAATTAGGATCTCTTTGCCCTGCCTGAGGAGAAACAAGGTCTGATCTACCTTCCCATATCAAAGCCTCTCTCAAACAGGAACCCTCTCAACCTACCATACCAAGCTTTAGGCGCCTGCTTCAGCTCATACAGTGCCTTCCTCAACTTGTACACCCTATGGGGGTACTTCTCACTCTCAAACCCCGTGGTTGCCTCACGAACACTTCTTCCTCCAAAACACCGTTCAGGAAAGCACTCTTCACGACCATTTGGTACAATTTGAACCCTTTAGCCACGGAAAAGGCTAGAAGGATCCTAATCACCTCCAAATGGGCTACGGGAGCAAAGGTCTCCTCGTAATCGATCCCCTCTTATTGTGTGTACCCCTGAGCAACAAGCCTTGACTTGTTTCTCACTACTTCACCTTTCTCTCTCTTTTTATTTTTCCACACCCATTTTGTCCCAATCGGCATACACCCTGGTGGAGGCTCCACTAACTCCCAAACTTTGTTTCTCTCAAAATTCTCCAACTCCTCATGCATCGAGTTAACCCAATTGTGATCAGATAGCGCATGTCCAATGTCTTTGGGCTCAAAAGTAGCAACAAAAGCAGCATGGGCAAAGTGAGAGTCATTTTGAAACCTCGACCGTGTAGTTCGTTCGTTGATATTCCCAATGATCGTTGAAGCTGGCTGATCCACTTGTACTCGCCGGGGAGCTTCTCGCCTCGAAGCCACCTCCCCCTCAGCTGTAGCTTCCTCTCGATATTGGCACGTCGTCGTAGGTGTGGGAGAAGGCACGTCCTCGATTGTAGTCGAAGTAGTATGTACATGCTCAGCCACGGGCGGCACACCACCATCTTCCTCATCTCCTTTCTGCTGCACCTCAACCTCGAAAATTTCCTCACCAAGTTCCTCGTCACCTGGACAGTCAAAAACAAGCGAACTACGTGGCTGTGTCTCGTCGAAGGTAACCTCGCAAGTCTCCACGATTTGGTTAGTTTCAAGATTGAGCACTCGAAAGGCTCTAGAATGAGACGCATAACCAAAGAAAATGCCATCGACAGACCTAGCCTTGAACTTATCCAACTTCTTCCCTTTCTTAAGAATGGAGCATTTGCAGCCAAAGATGTGAAAGTGACTCACCTTGGGGGTTCTACCGTGCATCAACTCATAGCAAGTTCTCTTCTTATGGACCCTGAGGTAAATCCTGTTCGACACATAGCATGCGGTATTGACCGCCTCAGCCCAGAACCTTCTCGGAGTCCTATGCTCATCGAGCATCGTCCGAGCCATCTCACACAGGGTTCTATTTTTCCTTTCCACCACGTCGTTCTGGGGAAGCGTATATGGACTAGAGAACTGGTGTTCAAGACCCAAGTCAAGGCAAAAAGTTTCGAAATGAGAGTTTTTAAATTCCGAGCCATTGTCACTGCGGATCGCTCATAAGGCATCTCTGTGCCTCTCGTTCTTGAACCAAACGTCTCCCCTTTTTCCTCCAAAAAGAAAACCAAAGCATACCGAGAGTAGTCGTCCACCACAACCAAGGTGTACCACTTCCCACCCACAGATCGCTCACGAGCTGGGCCAACAAGGTCCATATGGAGTAGCTCGCATGGACGCTCTGTCATCACATCGATGAGGGATGGATGGGAAGCAGCTACCATCTTAGCATGCTTGCACGGCACACACACCAAATCCTTTTCAAACCTCAAGCGGGGCAATCCTCGGACCAAGTTGAGTCCACTCAAGCGTGACATCAACTCAAAACTCAAGTGACCCAACCTCCTATGCCACTTCCACAACTCACCCGAAGAACCAGCCTAAAACACCTCGAAACACCTGAACTCTGAGAGAAATCCACTCGAAATATTTGACCCTCAGGGACGACCACACAAACAAGGTCACCTCAAGCATCAAGTATCCGAGAACCACCAGACTTAAACAACACCTCAAAAACTTCTTCAAGGAGTTGGGAAACACAGAGCAAATTAAACCCCAACGGCTTGACCAAGGCAACACGCTTCAGCACCACTTTGTCACTTACCCTCACTTCACCTTCCGCAAGTACACGCCCTCGCCCATTGTCCCCAAAGGTGATGTATGTCCTGGACACCACCTGGGTGAGGCTGGAGAACCACCCCCGATCTCTAGTCATGTGCCTCGAGCAACTGGAGTCGATCAACCAAATGTTCCCCAAGCCTCCCACCTGAAATTCAAAAACGAACACGTGAATGAGAAAACGACTCAACACTGGGGTTAGTACCAAAAGAGTAAAACCAGTGCTGAGCCATCTGCTCCAAAGTGGGGTTAGCACAATCCATCCTAGCATTCCTACCAAAGTGTGCATCAAACCTACCACGAGTACCAAACCTCGGACCCATCCTACCATCTCCACTTGAACTGAAACCACCACAAGGAAACCACTCCCGTCTCGCTGGTGGAGCACGAAAGCCACGAAAGGAAGACCGTAGACCGTTGCTCCTCACCAACTCAAAGCTACGACTCCTCCCACCCTCGTATTGAGCACAGGGTGGAGAATGCCTGGCAAACTCAACACCACCAGACTCACCATGCCAACCACCTGTACCACGACCAAAAAACCTGAAACGAGCCTCATCACGAGCACGAAAACCAAACTGGTCACACTGCTGCCTCCAAACCGGTCTGACCGGTTTCTCTGTATGAGCAGCCCAAATCGGTCTGACCGGTTTCAAAACCGGTCTGACCGAATTAACTCGTCCAGCAGGGTCTCTTCCACCCAAAGCACTCTTGACTCCCCATTTTGGAACTGTGCGAACAATGGCTTTACCCCTAGGTAGTGGCATACGAGACTCAGGTACACCATGAGAGGGGTGGTACCTATCCTTGTTTGCCCACTCCTTAGCTATCCTCTCCTCTCGCTTCCTCTTGAAGCAAAACTCATCCTTGTGACCATCTCTCCCACAATAGCCACAATGGAACCGGATTGGTTTTGGCTTTGGTTTTGGTTGTGGTTGGGGTTGCTCACTCAGCTTATCTATTGGTTTCTTCTCACTGGGTTTCTCACCCTTCTTCTCTCCAACCACATCTCCCTTTGAGCTCACAAATCTCACAGGTTTTGGAAATCATTTGTTGGGTGAGGGAATATGGGTGGATCTGGAGTTGTGTCAAATTTGTTTCTGAGATGGTTGGGTTTTGGCTCAAACTTGTTCTTGTGTGTTGTTTGTGGTGGGATAGGAATCTCTCCAATTTTCTTAGCCCCAAGTGCTTGACCATCTAGCGTTTGAAAGCCACTATCATGATACCAAGCTGAGGCTCTTGACCCGACAACCAACTCAAACACTTTCTCAACTCATCATTTTCATCCTGCAAGCGATCAACATAATGTGCAAGTTCTAGGTTCTTCACAGCATGCAATTCACAAGTAGAGCAGGAAGTATTAATAGGAACTTTCAAATCAGCCTCAAGTGATACAATTCGAGCACGCAATTCATCAAATTTTCCATGCAACACAGGGCAAGACGTGCAATCACCTAGCAAAGATGGCTTAGATTGCAGCTCAGCCAACTCAATCCTAAGCACATCTAGTTCCTCACACTTGGAGGCATGCTTTTCCTTAAGAGCAGTAAGATCAGGTAGGAACACAGAGCAATCAGCACAATCAACCTCATCAGAAACAACATGTGAAGCCTTAAGCGAATCAATTTCAAGCTTAGCATCCAAGTTTTGTGTTAATAGCTCAGCCACTCTAGTCCTAGCATCCTCAAGCAAGGCCCTAAGCTCCTTTCTCATCTTGTTAGCCTCTCTAAGCATGTCATCACGATTATCAAGCAATTTTCCTAGCTCCTCACTCTCCTGACGCAAGAAGGAAAGCTCGTCACATACCTCATCCTCAGAGTTGGAGTTCGAGTCGACCTTCTGACTCTTCTTGCTGCCGGAGCTGTGTGCCATGCCGCACAAGCCGTCACGCGCGAAGCAGCTCAGCCCGCTCAGGTTCTTGGATGCCTTCTTGTTCTTGCGCCGATCACCTTCGTCTTCACTGCTACTCGAGCTCGAGGTAGAGTAGGCAGAGCTGGAGTCGACGTCACTCGCTCCGACCATCGCTCGGGCCTTCTTGCCATGACCGTCCTTCTTCCTCGATCGTCGCTCGTCCTTGTGCTTGTGCTTGTGATCGCGCCTCGATCGGTACTTGCTCTCCGTCTTCGATCGGTGCTTGTAGTTGTCCTTGTTCTCCATCTTCTCGGGGCAGTCGGCGATGAAGTGTCCTGGCTTGCCGCACTGAAAGCACGTCCTCGTGTTCCTCCTTGTGTTCACCCGGTTCTCGTGCATCCTCTTGAACCTCCTGGTCAGCAGCGCTAGCTCATCCTCTCCAAGCACATCGAACTCCTCATCTGGCAAAGACATCAAAGAGGATAAAGAGTACATCCTGGTGGATGGGTTAGCGTTAGACTTTGCACCTGAGCCACTGATGAGGGCAAGACTATGAGAGTTAGTCGAGCCCTCAAGCTTGGCTGTCACACACCGGTCCACCTCAGCCAACTTGAGCTTCGAGAACAGCTCGTCTACCGACAAAGTCTCATACTTGTCCGACTCAAGAATGGCCTTGACCTTTCCGCCCCACATCGTACGATCCAACGAGTGCAAGAGCTTCACGGCTCTCTCATGATCATCGTACGGGAGCACGGCCACATTGGCTCTCATGTTGTTCACAATCACTGTGAACCGCTGGAACATCGTATCGATGGACTCACTGGGGAGATGAGTGAAGTTCTTGTACTCTCTCCGGTAAGTCGCAAACAACCGAGCCTGAACCTGACTGTTTCCAGTGTGAGCGTTCTTCAGCACCTCCCAAATCCTACAAGCCATGTCCTCTGTTTCAACCCAATCGAATTCGGACTGTCACAGAGCACGAAACAAGTAGCCGACCGCCTTGTTGTTGGCGTCGTGCATATCCCTCAATCCAGGAGCAAAGAAGTTAATCGGATGAACATAAGATGTGTTCACCGTAATATCCCAAAGGATCTGACCCTTGACGCGGAGGAACATAGCCATTTGCCTCTACCACATCTGGTAATTCTTTCCATCGAAGTGCGGAGGACCTGATCCCCATTCCTGGTATGCCATCTTTGGATCTTAGACTGGTTAGAGTCCCAGAAGACCCGTAACTGGCTCTGATACCACTTGAAGGACCAAAACGGTGAACCAGAGAGGGGGGGGGAGTGAATGGGAGCCGATAAAAATTCTATTCAAGAATTCGGCCTATGAACCCAAAATCACTCGGAGACCTCCGTTAACTTCTCTTGCCAAATCCACAGCCTCTGAAAACATGCAGCGGAAAACAACACGAACACAGCTGCTGGAAGCCAAAACCGGTTAGACCGGTTTCTGAAACCAGTCAGACCAATTCTCTGGGACTTAGCCTCTCATATGAAGGGGAAACCGGTCAGGCCAGTTTTGTCCAGGAAATCCCCAAAAGACCTACGAGACCAAAACACAGCAAAACCACCTCAAGGACCTAACAGACTTCGAACAGGAAAAGCCATAGCCTGAAGGACACTCTCTTGTCCAAAACTCTTCATGACAGTCACTGGGGCCAAACCGGTCGGACCGGTTTGAGAAACCGGTCAGGCCGGTTTTGCCTGGACAGTCAGAAGAACTCAGCCCGCGGGAAAAACTCAACCTTCTCCTTGATTGATCTCCCGATTCGCTCCACGGATTCAAGTGAGACTTTGGGGATAGCTGGGGTACCTCGTGGGCTACCTTTGGCTAGAAGATCGGTCCCCAAAATCTACCCAATCAAGAGGAATCGGAAGTCAACCCTCAAGAACACCTTTCCACGAACTCCACCAAAAACCACCAAATCGAAGCCTTTTCGGAGGGTTTGCTGGAGCAAAGTTACCAAGAAAAGAGGCACAAGGTCCTCATATGTGACATCCAACAAGAATCCCTAAAAGAAGCGCCTCCACAACCTCACCACGAAAATCACCAAGAAAAAACTCCGAAAATCACAAAAAAGGGGAAATGGAAAAGACACAATCAAGCCTTGAGGAACCACGCCGAATCATCTATACATACCCTGAAGGTTCATACAAGGTCTAGCCTGCCTCCCGATCATCCATCCCTCTCTCAAGATCTCACCATGAAGCTCTCAAGCTAGTCCTAGAAAAACCGAAAGAAAATAGGAAGGGAAAATGAGCTAGGGTTTCAAGAGTTGGCTGCCATCCCACAACTCATGTGTTTATATGGGGGCAACGAAAAGACTAAACTACCCTTACTAGCATACTAGGGATACAAGCCCCTCAAGGGCAATTTTGGAAGTCTTCAGTGCAGCACCATCGGACGGATGCGCATCCACCGCAAGCTTGTGTAGCACCAACGCATCTCTTGTGATCATGCCGTGTGACCTCCGCTTCGAAGCTTATCGGCGGCTGCGAACCGGGCGGTCAGACCACCCCCATTGGGCGGTTAGACCGGCCCAGGCGGTCTGACCGCCCCTCCTGTGCGGTTGAACCGGCCTGGGTGGCTGCACCTCCTCGTCGAGTCTTCGACATCAGTTTTATGGCTCAACCGAGTAACCCATGGTTTTGCGGTGAACCACTGCAAACCCCACGGACTTGGTGTAGCCTCCCGCCAATCTCCACTCATGACTCAGCTCCACGTCATCCCGACTTGACCTTGGTTTTGAGGCTCAACCAAGAAACCGTCCATCACTTCGTCTTGCTGTTCTTGCCACCATGCGACCCGCACTTGATCCCGCTGGCCACCGGGTCCCTCGAACCAAGCCTATTTGTCTGCTCCACACCTGGAGGCCTCATCGGTATTGACCTTTCGCACTTGTTCTTCACCTGCACCAGCACCAATCAAGCCACAGCCTGCACCTGCAATACTTAGCCAAGAGTAAATCCACACAACGTTGTCAATCACTCATCACACCAGGAAGGGACCATCCACCGGTCCTCGAACCACACAGGCTCTCACTAATGGCACTCGTGCTTACAATCCTCACCAAAGTCACTCAAAGTATAGGTGATCCAAAGTAGCTGGGAGAAACAACTAGCGGCAGCTACATACTCGGCTTTTGTGGTAGACTGAGCTACACTTGACTGTTTGTGAGATAACCAAGAAACCAATGAGGAACCCAAAAACTGACAAGTACCCAAGTCGATTTCCTATAGACACGACACCCCGCAAAGTCGACATCGAAAAACCAAGCGAAAGAGAAGAGGACGCCGAGTACCAAAGACCAAGCTCAGGAGTAAATCAAAGAAACCTGAAGATTCGCTTGACGGCCTACCGATGTGAAGTCCTCGGCAACGCTTGAAAATGAGCGCATAGGCACGCAGCGAACTGTATATCTGGCCTCGTCGCCGTCAAGTACAAGAGGGAGCCGATCATGCTTTGGTACTCCTTCTGGTCCATGGGCTCTCTATCCTCGTCAGCATCCAGCGTTGTAGTCGTACTCATCGGTGTCGACTGGGGCTTAGAGTCGTCCATCTTGAACTTCTTGAGGATGTCCTTTGTGTACTTGGCTTGGTGTACAAATGTTCCCTCCTTGGACTGCTTGATCTGAAGCCCGAGAAAGAACTGCAATTCTCCCATCATAGACATCTCAAATTCTTTGCTCATGTCCTGTGCAATCCTTGCAACCAAAGAGTGAGACGAGCCACCAAAGACAATATCCTGCACATACACCTGAACAATTAGGATATCATTGCCCTGCCTAAGGAAAAATAGAGTCTTATCCACCATACCTGGGGAGCTTGTTTCAGCCCATACAAAGCCTTCCTCAGCTTATACACTTTGTGTGGGTACTTAACACTCTCAAAGCCCGATTGTTGCTTCACATAAATCTCTTCCTCCAAAAACCCATTCAAGAAGGCACTCTTCACATCCATTTGGTACAATTTGAATCCTTTAGCCACAGAAAAAGGCTAGAAGGATCCTAATCGGCTCCAAACGGGCTACATTAGCAAATGTCTCCTCATAGTCTATCCCTTCTTTCTGGCTATAACCCTGAGCAACCAACCTCAACTTATTTCTCACCACCTCTCCATTCTCACCGTCTTTGTTTTTCCACACCCATTTTTGTCCTTATTGGTTTGCAGTGTGGCAGTGGCTCTACCAACTCCCAAACTTGGTTTCTCTCAAAATTCTCTAACTCCTCATGCATTGCGTTCACCCAATTAGGATCAGAGAGTGCATGTCCAATGTCTTTCGGCTCAAAGGTGGCAACAAAAGCTGAATGAGTAAAGTGAAAAGCATTTCTGGACCTGACTGTGTCGTGTGTTCATTGATGTCGCCGATGATTCTTGAGGGAGGATGATCAACTTGAATGCACCTCGGTGCCTCTCGCCTGGAGATGACCTCCCCCTCAACAGCAGCTTCCACTCGATCTTGCTGGATCGTAGTCGGTGTAGGGGATGGACCTTCCTGCACTGTAGTCTCACTACAAGAAAAACGCCGCTGACTAGTGACGCAAAAAAAGGTCGTTTCTCGTCATAAACCGCGATTAATGACGCCGGTTGTTACGAAAATGCTTTGTCATTAATCGAGCATCACAAACCGCGATTAATGATGAGACTTTATTTCGGGGCGTCATGAGTTTAATGACACGTATAAATTCGTAACACTAAGGCGTCATAAGCTACATGCCATGTCGCACCAAATTCTGATGTGGCACGGCGTTTTGTGACAAACCGTTTCATCATTAAGTGAATTCAACCCACATTTTGTTGGGCCAAGCCCCAAATTCCTTGTCGTCATAGATTGAATTTGGCCCACTTAATGTTAAGCTGAGCCCAATGTTTCGGTCATCATAAATTGGTTTTAGACCTGATTAAGGTTGGAATGAGCCCAAAATTGTGGTCGTCATAGATTGTTTCAAACCTTGTTAAGGTTGGATGGAGCCCAATATTGTTGGCATCATAGATTGTTTAAGGCCTTATTATGGTTGGATGGAGCCCAATAATTGTTGTCGCCATACACTACGTGAAAAACTCACTTTGGTAACGGGCATAGATGGCCTTTAGTAACGGGCAAAGCGCCCGTTACCGATCAAGTGTTACAAATGAGCCAAGAAAGGTAACGGGCAGATGCCCGTTACTGATAAGATATATTCGTAACGGGCATAAAACAACGACCGTTACCATAACTAGCAACCGGTCACGTGAAATGGCTGTTTCTCTGGGCCCACAGGGAACTTTTGTAACGGGCACCAAAACACAGCCCGTTACAGTAGCTCAATATCGGAGACGCCTTCTGTGTACCTGCGTCTCCTCTATCTTGACGAAATGAGACGCGTCTAGTTCACGCGCGTCTCAGCACATCTAGGATTCGTAACGGGTATCAAACAACAACCATTACCACAACTAGTCACCAGTCACGTGAAATGGCTGTTTCTCTGGGCCCACAGGGAACTTTGGTAATGGGCATCAAAACAGAGCCCGTTACTGTGAAATCAACATCAGAGACACGTGCCGTGAACCTGCGTCTCCTCTGTCTCGACGAAATGAGACGCAGCTGTTTCCACACGCGTCTGCTTTCTCTCGATTAAAGGAGACGCGTGCTTTCAACCTGCGTCTCATATATCTCGATGAACGGGCCATGTCCTAGGGCCCACCGGTCAGGACTAGTAATGGGCTTTTACACTGCCCGTTACATTGTTGGCATGTTTGTAACGGGCATTCCGAATGAAGCCCGTTACTCACTGATCAGTGTTTGTAACGAGCTTTAATTAACGCCCTTTACATATACGTAGGCCACCCCTACAGTAACCTGCCCGCTTGCCAACTGCATCCTGGAACCAGCCAGGATTTGGCAGCCATCAGGGGCTGCATCCTGCCATCCTGGAACCAGCCAGGATATGGCAGCCACCACATCAAGGAGACATCACAAACACATTCTCACATCACAGATATAGGCAAGCTAGATCACATTTATAGACAAGCAAAAAGATCACATTTATAGACAAGCTAGGATCGATCACATCAAGTTTCAAGTTACTCTCATCAGGACTTGTTTGGATGGAGTCATGAGAAAACTGCCTGAACCAGGCAGCATCTGACCCCAACCAAGCAAGCTAAGCAGGTTTCTCAAGCAACAACACCTGACTAAAGAAGACTGAATGAGTTTCAAGTTTCTGGGTACAATGAACTCACGGTGCACCATTGTAGAAGTTGCCCTTTCGGTCGATGGTCTCCTTAAGAATGTACTCGCACAGCATCTCCCGGACACGCTTTAGATCTTTTGTGGAAACATCTACAGCAGATTTGAAATCCTGCAAAATACAATCATTTATGAAAATACAAGTAGAAATCAGTTTCTAAAATCAGATGGATAATATGAGCAGAGACAAGGTTGAGCATTATTATCTACTTACAGCAGCCTTCTTGATGTCAGGTATGTCATCGAGTAGTCTTAACATATGGAATGCCACATGGAATCCACACAAAGAGGACCCCCCTGGCTGCTGAGCACACTGCATCGAGGAACCAAAATGACAAGTTAATGCAGTACCAAATAGGTAAGAAGGGACCATAAAAAAACCTCGGTCTTACAGCGAGATTTGTTTTGTGCTTGAGTATGGCTTTTGGCCTTTTTTTCTTTCCTTTCGTCACTCCGTCCTGCGCATGTTCACCAAAGGCCATGCATGATCAGCAATACCGATTAGAAACACTAAGAGATTGAATTTTTGTGAACAAAACCTACAAATACTGTACCAAAGGCCCTGCATGGTCAGCAATACCAATTAGAAACACTAAGAGATTGAATTTTTGTGAACAAAACCTACAAGATACTGACCAGTTCACAACAGGTTGGAAGTCTGAGAACTTTAGCGGGGGATGTTGTTTAGCAGAATCTAGATACCAAACCTCTTTGAACTTCATACAGATGATCACTGTTACCCAGTGGCTAGTGCATTAGGCACCCACCACGTAGTCGTTGTTCATTGCATTTGAGATGGCTTTGGCAACAAGGTGAGAATGCTGAGAAATATTTGTGGAAGTAAACAAATCTGGATCTAAAAACCCAACACTGATCTGCATCTCCGCTGCCTTGTCCATCATTTTTCTACAAAAAATCAAATTGTTAGCATTAATGAACTTTGTGGTCAAAATTAAAGAAATATCTTTTTAGGTTTTAAGGGACTTACAATGTCCACAACCTCAAGAAGGTAACATCCAGAGAAGCCAGGGTTATAAGGTTATACATGCTACTGAATGCAATGTTTAACATTAAAGCACCACCACCACCTTTAAAGTAGTCTTGATCTACCTTTGCTGGGAAGGCAAGTTTATCCTTACTGTGTTCCATGACGTAAGCATGCAACCTAGCACAATTTGGTCCAGCAGCCTCTAAGTTTGCTTCTGACAACATAGGTGCACCAGGCTTGTATTTTGGTCGTTCCTGTTCTGTCCCGATAATACAGTTAAGAATCTCATCTTTAGACAGAGATTTCCTGGCCTAGTTCCCCTTCTGCAGTGGAGATTGCCTGGGCTCCTCCTCCTGTTGCAGAGGCTGCTGTGCATGTTGCATCTGCTGCTTAGGGGGAGATTGCCTGGGCTCCTCCTCCTGTTGCAGAGGCTGCTGTTTCGTCTATTGCTTATCCTCATGTTGCAGCTGCTGCTTAGGCGTAGTTTGCCTAGGCTCCTCTGACTGTTGTCGACGCCCCTGCTGCTGGAGAGGCTGCTGTTTCGTCTGTTCCTTATCCTCATGTTGCAGCTGCTGCTTAGGCGGAGTTTGCTTGGGCTCCTCCGGCTGTTGTCGACGCTCCTGCTGCGTAGTTTTGCTGATCTGCTGCTGCTGCTGCTGTTGAGCCTTCTCTTGCTGACACTGAGCTGCAGTACCTCCATCTGACGTTGTACCCCTGCTACCTATTGCGGCTTCAGGGTTGGGATGTCTCGTCATGGGTGGTATAAGGATCCTGTCCTTTGGCCATTGGATCCTTTGAATGAGAGCCTCAGCTAGGGTTGCTATGTCACCCCCATCAATTGGTACAGGCAGAGGGTAGTGACCCGCATTGGCCCACACATAAGTAGGTTGCACCACAACATACCCATCCTGCACCGGTACTGAATGGCAAGCCTTTTGAAATGGAAATACTTTCGCTAGTGCGGGCTCCACATTAATCCCGGTGCCATTCAAAAGGCTGCACGCGGTTGGCTCTGTTAGCTTATCGATTGTGTCCAGCATACGTGATCGACTATCACTGTGCACTTGATTCGCTTCATCACCGTTGGCATTCCAATGATCTTGCTCTCTGCCACACGCATCTTCCTCGCTGTCATGCGCATGTTCTTCCTCGCGGTCATGCGCATCTTCTTCCTCACTACCATGCACATCTTCTTCCTCACTGCTACTGACAGGCACTGGTAATTGGGAAGGAAGAAGTGCATTTTTCGGTATTTCGATGCCTGATAGTCTTAGAGCATGGACAATTGATTTAAATGTTATGTCCATCATATCATGAGCATCAGACCTCTTGTTCCTCTTCTTCCTGTACATTCCAGCGAACTCTTCACCCAACCCTTTACCCCAGCCAAGTGAACTAGACACGCCTCGGACCCGACCTCGATGCTCTGGAGTCTCAAGTGCTGCAGTGAGGATATCATCCTCCCTAACCCCAGAGAAAGAACCATCGCTACCCTGAGCTGCAAGTGTTTTCACCCTATCTGCTACCCCCACCACCGCAGGGTTACTGAATGTTATGCCCCCGCTTCCTTCACTAGTATTCTTCCTCTTCTTCCCTACCCTTGCTCGCAGATAAGGTCTCGAACGTCCAAGAAATTGGTCCCAAGGGTTCTGTTTTCCTTCTGCAGTTAGCTTTGCATCCTCCTCCTCCCACTCTTTCCTTTTACCACGATAACCTTTTCTGCCCGTCTTGTGTGGCTTATTATGCAATGCTCTCTTTTGTTTCATCTCCTGGCTCAATTGCTGAAATGAAGGAGAATTGGTTTCCTGCACAAACATGTCCCAGTCTTGTTGCTGCAAAAAGCCATGCTTCACAAAGGGAGTCTCCTCTTCACTCACATATTTTTTTCTTAAATGCGCCTTGAACCGCCGTTGCAAGGTTCCAATCTCTGATATAGCTGCCTTAACTGCCTTCTTGCGAATAGATTCTTCCAGATTGGCTGGGTAATCTAGCTTTTCCTCTAAAACTGTGAACAGATGGTCCTTCTGAATTGGTGAGAGATCATCAACCGCCTTGTTGATTGACACCATCTCCCGAGCAATGAGACCACAGACAAATACAAATCTATCCCTCGCAGCATCTGGGGTAGGCCAAAAATTGGCATCAAGTCCAGTTGCAGTCAACTTGTCTTCTGGCCATTTGGTTTGTGTCCTTGACCTGCGGGATCGAGTATTACTCGCAGCAGTCTGTGCTGAGTGACCCTGTGAAGAAGGTTCACCGACGATGGGCTGTGATGATGCACTGGAGGTAGAGGAGTTTGTTGTTGTGGGAGACTGCATAGATGATATGTCAGGTTGTCAGTAGAGCAACATAAGCAAGACTGAAAATCTAAACAAAATTCTTATTAGATAAATTCGTTTTCTCTGACAGGCAAAATAGCTGATATTACACTAGAAATCATTACAAGTCGTAAATAAAATCAGCATAGACATACACAGTTCATATTTTACTTAATTAGCATACAGAGATGGTGCTAACCATTTTGACAGGGACCCAACAATATGCTTATATATCAAAGCAGAGAATAAATTCCTTCAACTGCTTCCTTGTCCAACTTCAGCCGCGATGGATTGTGTGTTCCATGTGTACATGCAACAAGAGGATAAAGCAATGGTCATGACATTATATATGACAGTAGTGAAACAACACTCACAACACATCATGACACCAACAATAACAATATATATGACAGTAGTGAAACAATTAACAATCACAACAAAGCATAAGACAGTCTAGTTATCACTACATTATAAACCACTGCGATGCAATTCCCACTGACATTATGTGGCCATCAGAATTAAAGTATGCTAACAGGTCCAAAGCATAACTGTCGATCTGGTACATTCAAAGCATAGCAGAATTAAAGTATGCTAACATCCTTTATGCTTTTCATGAATTTACAGTGCAAAAATTTTAGCACCAGGAACATGAAAATGAATTTCAACAGTTCATATAACTTCATCTGTTAGCAACAATTTATTCAAACAGACTTGGAGCAACAAAATCCATCCATCAAATCCACAGTCAATCAATTGAAGATGAACTATTAAGGCATGTCTCCCTAATCCACCTTGACATGAATATATAGCAGATTGGGTGGACTACATTATAAACCACTACGATGCAATTCCCACTGACATTACGTGGCTATCAGAATTAAAATATGCTAACAGGTCCAAAGCATAACTGTCGATCTGGTACATTCAAAGCATAGCAGAATTAAAGTATGCTAACATCCTCAATGCTTTTCATGAACTTACAGTGCAAAAATTGTAGCACCAGGAACATGAAAATGAATTTCAACAGTTCATATAACTTCATCTGTTAGCAACAATTTATTCAAATAGACTTGGGGCAACAAAATCTATCCATCAAATCCACAGTCAATCAATTAAAGATGAACTATCAAGGCATGTCTCCCTAATCCACATTGACATGAATATATAGCAGATTTGGTGGCCGAGGAGAGAGAGGGTGTTGGGGGTTCAAGCAGGACTAACCTCTGTCGCGAATGAAGTAGTTGTTCTCGTGATGGTCGGAGGGGCCAGATCCACGTCGGCTCGTGGCCTGAGGCGGCCGGCTCGTCATCGTGGCCGGGGATGACGTCGACGGATCCGCGTCAACCATCTTTAGGTTGGCCGGGAAGACGTCCGCACGCCAGTAACCGCGTCCTCGTCACCGTCATCAAGCACGGTGCGGTGGGGCTGGAGAAGAGCAGGGCTGCGGCGGGGAGAGAGCGGCGAAGGCGAGCGGGGAGAGAGCGGCGAAGGCGAGCGGGGAGAGTGGCGGCGGCGGTGGGGAGAGTGCGGGCATTATGGATCTGTCTAGCGAGGAGCCGAATTTGAACGACGCGCGTAACTGTGTTTAAGGAAATTACTGGCGTGCCCTTGACGGCTCTGTGCTGCAATTGGAATTCCATGGGCATTATAGTCAATATAGGTGGGAAATTTTGAGCAGCCCGCGCACGGTTTGCCTGCTGACGCTGACGCGTGGGCCAGTGTCATAGGCGACGATGGTTAGTGAACCCGCATCGCCTTTGTTGGCAGTTGGGTCCGGCGGGCGGGCAGTGGTTATCTTTTTATTTTGGCGGCTGACGCTGACGCGTGGGCCAGCCACTATTTTTTTCGAATGAAATGTGCTTCCCTAAAATATTAGAGCCCATAAAACAGCACCTAAAAAATCATAAAAATACGAACAATTTGTATTTGGACATTTAGTATTTGAATAAAATATCAACAGTCACACTTGTGTGCCCAAAATTCATATATTTCGTTTTACAGCCCATGGTAATTATATAATAATTCTACTAACATCTAGTGTGCTCTAAAAAATCTACAAATTGACTTGGCAACATAATTTGGGTACCTAAACTTGTCTTCAAAATTTCAAATGGTATCGATGAAGGAATAATATACTTGTGTACAATATCTACATCTCTCACATAGTTTCCTAGAATGTTGCTTGAAAATTGATGTTTTCCACACTTTGCAACATGTTCGAACTCATATGCATTTGAACACTTAACAAAACCTTGTGGTTCACCTTAAGATTACGAAAATGCAAAGTTTCATTACAGGAGGTGTGGAAAACAAATATTATTTATATGTTGTACTTACATAGAACAAGATAAGGCATATAAACATTATTCAAGAAACGGAATATACACTAAACAATGAAAATAATGAAAACACGGTGATTTTAGAAAATTGTAGAAAAAAATCAAATTTGGACTAATTACGACGGAGAAATACATGTTACAAAATTTGATTGCAGATTAAAAAGAGAAATGTCGTCGGCGACGCGGGATGGATAAACTGTTCTTCATTCTCCAATAGAACAAAGGAGGAAGCAGAGGGCACCGCCGCCCGCCGCCGCCCCCGCCGTGGCCGCTTCGGCGGTTTTGACACCCAAGAGGGCATCCCAGGCCTCGTCGGCGGCAAATGAGACCACCGCAACCTTCGATTTGACTCACAAACGTGACAAATCAAATATTATCTATCAAAAACCGATTAAAAACTGACATCCTGATAAAATCGAATCCGTGTTTAGTAATATCTAATAATTTACATTCAAGATAGATAATGTTCATTGATGCTTGCGCCTACATCCCGATGTTCATCCTGCTGACGGCGTACTCCACGGCGGGGCGGAAGCTACGCGTCCAGAGGTCGAACTCATGACGGATGTGACACTCGGCGTTGCAGTAGTGGATGATCTCTTTGGTATCCGGCCCGTAGCGCCTACATCTCGCTGCCCAAATGCAGATGTGGGGATTCTGGACGGGCAGCAACGGAATGTCGTCGTCGCCGTCATCAAGCCAGTACCACCACGCAATGTTGTCGAGATCCTGGTTGACGAGATAGCGCAGCCGCCGCAGGTTGTGGTTCTTCCACCGCCCGTCAGGGGGCGACGGGCCGCCGCTGATTTCCTAGAGCAGTGCCATGGCTTCGGGGTCCGCCGGGTTGCAATGGTACTTCAGCATCGCTAAGAAGTACTCGGCACCTGAGTCTTCAGCAGCGGCATCTCTGATGAGCCTCAGACCCTTATCGGGGTTCTGCCGCCTCATCAACCTCTCCATCCCCTCGAAGCATAATGCCTCCGGATGATTGGCCTCGCGGAAGCGCCGCTCAAATCACGACCTGACGTAGCGATTCTTGATCACCCGACGAAGATCACGCAGCGACACGTGCAGTAGTACCTCATCGGAGTCGCAGATGCGCCGGAAGGTGCCGCAGATTTTATTGCGAAGGTTCAGAAAATGGAAGACGGGCTCATCCTTGATGGAGTGGATGATGATCTGGGTGACAAGATCATCTGGCAGCAGCTGCATCAAGCACACCGCGGCCATCAAGGAGAAGGGGAGGAAATAGAAAAGCGACGGGGTTTGGAAATTGAAAGGCGATGAGGGTTGAAGTTGAAGGCGACGAGGGATGAAGTTGGAGACGAGGATTGAAGTTGAAGAAGGATTGAAGTTGAAGAAGGCGACGAGGGTTGAAGTTGAAGAAGGCGCCTCGGCCAGGTAAAACAATAAATGGAAATTGAAAAGGCACCGCAGTTTGGCTGCTCCCGTTGACGAGTGGGCCCGACATCACTGCCCCTGCCCCTTCTCCTTCCCGTGTAATTGAAAGGTGACACGTGGTTTTGGACGGTTTTGCGCCCGAAACGGAGCCTGATGCGCAATCGAGTGGCACATACTGGCAATAATGGAGTAGTGGGTTCCGCGTCTTGTCAATATAACTCCCTCGCCTTCCCCTGCTTTCCCCTGCTTCTTCCATAAGCTTATCATCTCTTTCGCTTCTTCTTCCTCCTCGCGATCCACCACTACAAATCTTCGGTCACCGAGAGAAGGAGGAGATGGCGTCGAGGAGCCCACCGCCGTTGAAGCGGGGACGAAGGGAGGACGACGACGACGAAAGCCGCCGTCGGAAGAAGTTAGAGAAGGGGAAGGAGCCGGCGACCAAGGACGTCGACGAGGAACCATTCTTCGATGACACTAAATTTGCCGTCGACCTGCTCAGGAGCGCCTTCAGAAAGCTTGAAGATGTTGGCGCGGCCTTCGACATCAAGGCACATCATGATGTGTACAAGGACCCGAGCGTGAAGGGTCTCGACTTCAGGATCCACGGGTTGGCTGAGAAGCTCGAGAACCTCCCCGTGGTCAAGCGGGCTGCCCGCCGCCACTTCGTCTTCGACGACGGCGGCTCCGACGGCTCCGACAGCAGCCACGGCGGCGACGACAGCTCCGACGGCAGCCACGGCGGCGACGACGGCTCCGACGGCATCCACGGCGGCGACGACAGCTCTGACGGCAGCCACGGCGGCGACGACGGCGGGACTCCGACGGCGGCGACCGACTAAATGATAGACTCCTGCTTGGTCGAACTGCTTAGGTTGTGTGTGTGTGTTTGTGTTCGTCAGGTTGTTGAACTGCTTAGTTTGTTTCTAGATCATGAACTGCTAAGTTAATTAATTTGGTTGTTTGATTTTTTTTGCTTAGTTAATTAGTTTGGTTGTTTGATCCATCCACGTCTCCTATGATATGTGTTCTGTTGTGATGAACTGGAGATCTGTTGAGATGAATTAGATCTTAGAGACAATGGATAGTCACTGCCGACGCGGGTTAGCCTGCTGATGCTGACGCTGACGCGTGGGCCAGTGTCATTGGCGATGATGGTTAGTGATCCCGCATCGCCTTTGTTGGCAGTTGGGTCCGGGCGGGCAGGCAACGGTTATCTTTTTTATATTGGCTGCTGACGCTGACGCTTGGGCCCGTCACTATTTTTTTTGGAATGAAACTTGCTTCCCTAAAATATTAGAGCTCATAAAACAGCACCTAAAAAATCATAAAAATATGAACAATTCGTATTTGGACATTTAGTATTTGAATAAAATATCAACAGTCACACTTGTGTGCCCAAAATTCATATATTTCGTTTTTACACCCCATGGTAATTATATAATAATTCTAATAACATCAAATTTGCTCTAAAAAATCTACAAATTGACTTGGCAACATAATTTGGGTACCTAAACTTGTCTTCAAAATTTCAAATGGTATCGATGAAGGAATAACATACTTGTGTACAAATGTCTACATCTCTCACATAGTTTCCTAGAATGTTGCTTGAACATTGAAGTTTTCCACACTTTGCAACATGTTCGAACTCATATGCATTTGAAAACTTAACAAAACCTTGTGTTCACCTTAAGCTTACGAAATGCAAAGTTTCATCACTAATGGTTGTGTAAAACAAATATTATTTGTATGTTGTACTTACAAAGAACAAAATAAGGCATATAAACATTATTCAACAAACGGAATATACACTAAACAATAAAATTAATGAAAAGATGGTGATTTTAGAAAAATTTAGAAAAAAAACATCAAATTTGGACTAATTACGACAAAGAAATACTTGTTACAACATTTGATTGCAGATTAAAAGGAGAAATGGGAACTGTTCTTCATTTGAATAGAACTGGGCCCCACAGTCATTAGCGACGCGGGGCTGATAACCCGTGTCGGCTTTGCTGCTCTTCCAAAATTTTACACAGATAATTCGAGCAACATACAAAAGCTAATCTACTACTGATTTCCTATTCCAATAATCCGTTCGAACTTCACCATTTCGCAGCGGAGCCTACAGTCTTCACTGCAAAACAGAGAAATTCGAAGCCATCCTTTATCCACGCTGCAGTAGCCGCCGTTGCCTGCGCACGGCTGATCGCCGCGCACCTGTGCAGGAGGCGGCAGCGGTTCACCCTAAATGCGCCAAGTCGAGGAGTGGATCGCACGCGCGGCCTTCTCGCGCAAAGGCAGACACCCCTCATTGCTCAGCCATCTCGACGTCGTACTCCCGCCGCCCGCGACCCGCCTCATGTACCGCTTCGCGGTGTCGTCGGCGGCGGCACTACCATTGTCTCTGTAGAGCAAGATGGCGTATAGATAGGCCGCCGCATCGTGCCCACCCTCGGCGGCGTGCCGGAGATCATTGCATCCCTTGTTTTCCATGAAGACGGCTTTGATCCCGGAGAAGAAGCAAGCCTCCGGATTCCCGAGATCGGTCAGCATAGCAAGGAATGCTTTGTAAGTGGTGGGGTCCCACACCCAAGAAATCTCATCTCGTATCCCCTCTATCGACAAACGCCGGCCGACGTTGTCGTGGCCGCACACGCGGCGCATGGTCGAGCAAGTACCGCGTAGGCTGCGGAGGTCAGCCAAGGGCCACTCCGAGGTTGCACCGATGCGCACCGCAATCTCAATGCGGAGGTCTTGAGGGAGGTCCGGCAGCGACGACGACGACGGCTGGTGCCGCCTGCTTCTTCCCGGCATGCTATTCATCTCCGGCCGGGAATGGTGACGATGAGGAGTACACAGTTGTTGTTTTTCGCGGGTAGATGAAGGGGCAAGGGATTTAAATTATTTTGGAAGGAGAAGATACAGTAGATTTGTTTCCAAACACGGTTTAAGTAAGCAATGGAGACGACATTTGGCTAATCCGCGTATCCTTAATTCTCCATTGCGGACGACGTTTGGTTAATCTGCGTATGCTTTAATTCTACTCCCTTCATCCCAAAAAACATGCAGTTATGGGAAACGTGCCAGTCAAACTATTACAACTTTGACCAAGTTTATAGCAAAAAAATATTAGCATTTATGTCTTGAAATAACTTTTTTATAAAAAATATACTCCTCCAGATGTGAGAATTGCATGTTTTATTTTGTAATTGTTAGTAGTTTTTTCATATACTCCCTCCATCCATCTATCCAAGGCCCATTAGAAAACTGAAAAAATCCAACTTTACAAGGCCTATTTCGGTTTTCCACAGGTGATTAAGGTGTTAAACGCTTCGTTGATCAGTGTTGAATTTATAGGCCTTGGATAGATGGATGGAGGGAGTAGTTTGACTCCTCGGGATGTGAGTACATTGGAGACAATGTTTCGTTAATCCGCGTATCATTTAATTCTACATTGGAATCACTACCTCTGCTCTCAGCCATTGACTGGGCAACAGTTTCCCCATTGACTGGATCTTGGGAACCTTCCCATTTCCTGTGCTCTTGATCTTATCTCTTCCTCTCTTTTTTTTTACAACCGATGTTATCCCTTCCTTGTTTTTGCTATAAAAAGGCACCGACGCCTATCGGTCCTCCTCACTTCAAGTTGTTTCCTTCTTCTCTAGATCTAGATCTAGCTATGGTTCCTTCTTCTGATACAATAAAGTGAGTCACTTGCTTCCTTCTTCTCTAGATCTAGATCTAGCTATGGCACAAAGAATAGATCTTGTAGGGCGCAAGCTTTTGCTTTTCTCTCTTCTTCCTCCTCCTCGATCTCTCAGTTGCTAGAAGAATTCTTGTGATATGGGTGATTGGGTTGCTCATCCCTCTAGCACAGCTGCTAGAAAAATCCTTGTGATAAACTCCTTGCTCGCAGCTGTGTCGGGGGAAGGTAGCCCAGAACCTCCTGGCATCAGGAAGAACAAGCCGACGGAAAGCCAAAAATTAAACAGCCTGCTGCAGTTTTCCGTCAAACTTGCGCTTCCTTTTGCTTTCCCTCCTCCAGGAGGAGGATTTTTGAAGGGATATGTTTCCACTCTCTCTGTATCTTTCTCTTGTGCTCACTTGTAAGCATGAAGAAGAAGCCAGAATCTGGAGCATATCTCGTCATGAAGAACAAGCCGAAGGCGAGCAAGATCGACATGCGAGCAAGATCAACCTGCGAGCAAGATCGATCTGTAGTGCCTAGTGATGATGAACATAGATGGCCGCTTTGTAACCTTCTGATGTATCAATGATGACTGTAATCTGTGTGTGTGTGATTTTGCATCTCAAGAGACATGCTTGTGTGATTATCTATGTGCAGTACAATTTTTTGTATGATTTACCTACTCACTTGCAAGCATGAAGAAGAACAAACCGACGGGGGCTGGCTAATCCGTGTATCTTTAGATGTAATCTGTGTGTGATTTCGCATATCTTGCCCATAACAAAGGCGACGCGGGTTCATTAATCCTCGTCTCTTGCCCGTAACAAAGGCGACGCGGGTTCGCTAATCCTCGTCTCTTGCCCGTAACAAAGGCGACACGGGTTGGCTAATCCTCGTCTCTTTGATATTAACGCTCGTTACTGAGCTGAAGCAGCCTGCAACATACTGACTGAACTGAAGCAGAATATAAACAGAATATATATAGTATCTTAGGCAGAATATATTACAAGCAGGATTCAAATTCCACCACATCCCATATATTACAAAAAGGATTGAAATTCCACCAATACATCGCATCCTTTATATTACAAAACAGATTCCATTTCCACCAATAAACACATCCTCCGGCATTACAAAAAGGATTCAGCAGAAATCAGGCTTGCTTTTCTTCCTTGATTTCTGTATATGGATTTTTTCACTATGGTTGCTTCGCAAGTACGGTGTTTTGTTAGATCCCAAGAGTCGGGGCTTGTATGAAGTGTCAAAGGATGGAATTTCGTCAAACTGGTTGTATTCCTCCTCCGCAACAACATTTTCAACCCCAACAATCCTTTTTTTTTCAGGCATAACCACAGACCAGTTCTTCTTTGCAAGGTCAGGTACATAGAACACTTGCTCAACATCGTTGGCGAAGACAAACGGTTCGTTTTTGTAACCAAAGACCCGGAGATCAACACTAACATAACCATATTTGTCCTTGCACACAGCTCTCTTCCCATTGGTGACCCATCTACACCAAAACAAGGCTACCTTCAATCCTACATAATCAAGCTCCCATATCTCCTCTATTTGACCATAGTATGTGTCTGTCTCCTCCGTGTCATCATCATCATGACTGTCGTCGACGACGGCCCGTACACGCACGCCACTATTTTGATAGACGCTCTTTTTATCCTGGGCCATGGTGTAGAACGTGTATCCATTGATATCCATTGCTTGGTATATTGTAACAGTGAACAATGGCCCCGCTGCTAGATTCCTTATCTCGTCGGTAATTACAGCATTATTGCTGCATGTCTCGACCTAATCTCGGAGCCACCTGCTGAAACCTTGCATGTGCATCTTTGCAAGCCAAGCCCTACCACGGTCAGGGTTGTCTTAGTTGTCATTTGTGCTCATTGGCAAACGGTGTAATTAGGTGCAGCTGTTGTATCACAGTGAAATGAGCCTTTTGGAAGGCATCTGGTTCAGGAGTGACTGACTTTTTCCCCATGGTCCCAACACCTGAAAGCCTACCTTCATGCCGTGAGCGAGGCACACCAATATGGTTTTGTGGGTCCATATAACCCATGGCCCACTCCACTTCTTCGATGGTCTCGTAGCCACGAATAATGGCTCCCTCCAGAAATAACCAGTTATGTACCAATGATTTCAGGAATCCATAGAACCTCTCATATGGAAACATCTGATGAAGGTAAGATGGGCCAAGGAACCAGATTTCCCTCGTGAGGTGTGCTGTTAGATGCAGCATGAGATCAAAGAATGATGGTGGGAAGGTAGCTTCAAGCAGGCATAGGGTCTCGAAATGCCTCCTCTTTAAGTCCAATAGTTTTTCCTCATCAATCACCTTCTGTTCGATTGCATTGAAGAATAAACACAAGCTTGTGACCGCATCGCGAACCAGTTCTGTCTTGATACCTCTAAGTGCAACAGGAAGAAGAGCTGTCATCAACACATGGCAATCATGAGATTTCATCAAGTTGAAATTCATTTTCATGTCCTTCACCGACACTAGCCTCTTGAAGTTTGATGAGTAGCCTGAAGGTACTTTCAAATCATGCAAAAACTGATAGAATTCTTTTCTCTCTGCCTTTGACAAGGTGGTTGCAGCAACGAGAAGGTTCGTCCTCGTCTCTGTTTCCTCTGCATAGAGCTCCGACCTAATGCCCAGTTCTTTAAGATCCTCCCTTGCATTTTTATGATATTTTCCTTTGGACTTCTGTTGTAGCAATGTTCCACAAGTAGCTTCACACACATTCTTCTTGACGTGCATGTTGTCAATCGAATGACGCACATCCAACATCGGCCAATACTCTAGCTCCCATAGAATTGATTTCTTGTTCCACATTCCTTCTTCTTCTTCTTCACCATCTCGTTTCTTTCTTTTGCTAAGGGTTTTTTCAGTCAGTTTGGGTAACTCCTCGATAGTTTTGATGTCCTTGACTTTCAAGTGGACCAGATCTCCAGTCACATGCAACGGCGCCTCTCGATTCTCCTTTTCCCCATTAAACTGACAATCCATGGCCCGGTATGGATGTTTCTTACCGAGGAAATGACGGTTCCCCATAAATACGTATTTCTTTGAATGTCTTAGCCATACTGCGCAAGTATCTTCCAAGCAGTGTGGGCAAGCTGCACCTTTCCTTTTACTCTGGCCAGAGAGGTTGCGATGAGCCGGGTTGTCGTTGATGGTGGTGAACAACATGGCATGCATTGTGAACTCCTCACGCTTGTACTCATCCCAAACCTCCGGCACACCAGGCTTCCACAATATCTTCAAGTCATCAACTAGTGGCCTCAAGTAGACATCAATACGGTCGCCAGGTTGCTTTGGCCCGGAGACCAATATTGTCAGCATCATATATTTCTGTTTCTTGCATAGCCAGGGTGGAAGGTTATACAACGACAACACGACAGGGCAGGTGCTATGTGTTGAGCTCTAGTTACGAATGGGTTCACGCCATCTGTGCTCATAGCAAACCGTATGCTCCTTGCGTCGTCAAACCATGGAAAGTGGTTATTAATGTTACCCCATTGTGCTGCATCTGCGGGGTGCCTAAACTTGCCATCTTTCTTAAGCTCCTTTCGGCCTTCGTCATGCCAACGCAAGAGTTGGGCCTCCTTTCGTGTTGCGAACCATCTTCTCAGCCGAGGAATGATGGAAAAATACCATGCCACCCTCACAGGAGCCCCTCTGTTAGCCTTCTTCTTCTTGCCTCTGATCTCGCCGGGCTCGTTCTCGTCATCAGCATTATTATCATCTCCACCATCCTTTTTCCTCTTGTACCGATCATAGCCACACTTGAGGCACTTGTCAAGGTCTGCATAATCTCCACAGAACAATACACAACTGTTCTTGCATGCATGGCTTTTTTCAACCTCTATTCCCAGAGGACAGATTATCTTCTTCACCTCATAGACAGACTCTGCTATTTGGTTTCCTTCAGGTAGCATGTCTCTAAGCACATCCAATAGATGTTTGAAACTTTTGTTGCTCCAACCATGATCTGCCTTAAGCTGCAGAAGTTTTAGATCACCAGAAAGGCGAGAGTACTTCTGGCAATCAGGATAGAGGGGTTTCTTTGAATCTTCAATGAACTGCTTCAGCCTCGCTAATTCAGAAGGTGTGTACACTCGTTGAAACTCAACATCCCGCAACATTTGATCAACATTGTGCACACGTTGCAACACCTCACCATCATCGAAGCCCCTAACTTCTTGATCAGTGATATCCTCAGGCCTCTACACATTTGGTGGGAATAATGGTTCATTTTCCTCAAAAACTCCACTGTCATCAAGGTCTTTATCATGGTCGGTAGCATGGTGTCGCACTTCACCTTCATTTAGGCAGCCTGCTTCGAGTTCATTAAGGCCTTCCTCACCATGTTTATTCCAACACGTGTAATTTTTTGTGAAACCACGTGTGACCAAATGATGAAAAATGATTTCCCGTTGTGGGAATTTCTTTTGGTTGAGACAATCTATACAGGGGCAAAGCATTGCCTGAACACCATGGTTTCTCATATCCGCCTCTTCTTGATTTATAAAACCATTGACCCCGCTTAAGAAATTCTCCCAATCTTCTTGGGGACGTCCGTACATCCAAGCCCGAGCAGCAGACGCCATCTGCATTCCATACACCAAATGAGCATAATTCATCACACAAAAAAATCGATAACACAAGAGGATTAGGACAGCTGAAGAATTTCAATAAAAGGGGGCAATTAATTTCCACCTTGACGAGGACTTTCTACGAGGCGAGCGCGGCCGAGGAGGAGGATCGGAGCCGGCGGCATCGCGGCCGCGGCGACAGCACGGAGGACGGCCCGGTGGACGTCCGCTGGCCCCTTTCGCCGTCGCGCACGCGGCCGGCCGGCCTGCTACAGCACCGGCTTTCTGAGGAGAGAAATTAAGCGCGATCCGCCGAGCACGCACAACTGGCGGCGGCGAACGGGACAAGGCGGCGGGGACATCTGAGCACACAGATCGAGCGAGTGACCTTCTGAGGAGAGAGAGCGAGTGTTGTTGTCGGAACGGGAGTGGCCTTCTGTGGAGAGAGAGCGAGTGGTGTCGGAAGGAGAAGACAGAGGACGAGCAATAACAACGTGCGTCTCTGATGTGAGAAAAAAGGCGACCCTAGGTGGCAATCAAAGGAGATGAGTCCTAAGACATGAGCGTATCCAATTGGGTCGCCAGCAAAGGAGACGCATCCTAACAAGCATGCATCTCTAGTACGAAATTATCGGTAACAGACTTTATAGCCCGTTACCAATACGACAGTGATCAGTAACGGACTTAAACAGCCCGTTACTGATAGGCCATTGATCGGTAATGGACTTTACAAGCCCGTTACCGATAGGTTTAACATTTGTAACAGGCTCCATTTAACGTCCGTTACAAAGAATTTATGTAACGGGCATTTAAGAAGCCCGTTACCAGAAGTCCACATTGGTAACGGGCGTTGTGGACGCCAACCATGGGGTTGGCCTGGCGTGCTTATGGGTAACGGGTGCTAAACAACAACCGTTACAGATGTGGGTGGATGTAACGGGCGTTAAGGGCCCGTTACAAATGCTGCGTGACCTATTTGAGGTTTTCACGTAGTGATAGATACTTTTAGGCCTAATTTTGGTTGGACCGACCCAATAATGGAGGTCGTCATAGAATGTTTTAGGCCCGGTTTTAGTAAGACCGAGCCCAATAATTGCATTCGTCATTAATTTGTTTTGGGTCCAGTACTGGTTGGATCGAGTTCAATATTCGATGATGTCATAAAATGATTAAGGCTCAACTGATATTGGACCCAGCCCACCAATCGCTGACATCATTTTTGATACGGCCCATTTTATTTATAAATCGTTTTTGAATTCGTAAAAAAATAATGGGCCGAGGGGGCAAGCCCGCATTATTTTTCCCTATTATTTTGGGCTGCACTCCAGGTAGCGCTTAATGTGATATAATTCAATGTCATATTACATGCTAATCAAATCAGTAATTAACATCACAGATAATATTTCCATACCACTGATACAAATAAATGTTTCGAATCACACATGACACATTATTATCAATGAACGCAAAACAACCACAAGCAGATTGTCAGTAGGAGATCACAAACCAATACACATGATATCTCCCTGCTCACAAATAAAGTTGGTCTTGAAATAGAACCCACTAAGATAACAAAGCTCAGTACTCACAAACCAGCACAACTAGCTGGGAGGACACAAGCAGAAGACTAAGAAACACAATGGCCTTACCCAAGGCGCGAGCTTAGCAGTTGACGAAGGAGGGTCTCAGTAGTTTGTATTTGTTTCTTCAACCTCTCAATCTCATTAGTCTGCACTTTCATTGCTACATCTGATGGTTGTGCCTTGATCTTCAAGTCTGTCAAAACTTGGTCCTGTTCAACAAAGAGTTCACCAAGGTCAGCAGCTGCATCTAGCCCTCCCAACGAAACTTCAGGTCTTGAGCATGTAGTGAAGCTAAATAATCTCAAGGCATGTAATCAATGAATGGCTTTGACTTCACATTGGAGGGACAGGAATTTGATATTTGAACCACAAGGATTGTCCTCAATATTTGAGTCTAAAAATGAAAGGAGAAGTCAAACTTGATCCTTAAACGAAACAAGCAAATAGACTCAAGAATAATCCTAAGAATAAAGTAGCAGGATAATCATGTGTTCTGTTACATACCACGACATGTGATTGAATCTCAGGAATGCAGCAGTGGGATGCTAGGCCCTGCACAGTAAGTTATAAATCAGGAAGTGGATCTAGAGCGGTCAAGGTAAGAGAAGGATCTGAAATCTAACTCAATAAACAAAGTAAATTACTTTCTAAGCATGACTCATCTATTAAGTTGTGTTACAAATTAGTAACTGCATCTAGAGCGGCCATGGTAAGAGAAGAATCTCAAATCTAACACAATACACCAAGCAATTTACTTTCAACGCATGGCTCATCCATTAACTTGTGTTACAAATCAGTGACTGGATCTAGAGCGGCAAAGTTAAGAGAAGAATCTCAGAACTAACACAATACATGAAGCAATTTACTTTCTAAGACAATGAAAATACTACTAGGGGACTAGAAAGAAAAGGAAATGAGATTCTCACTTGTGAAGCTCCAAGATTCAGGAGCCCATGGATTGATGGGGCATCGGGTGCCAGTGCTTGTGCCGTATCCTCGCTTAACTGCTCAGCTTGGCCAGCACAGCAGACGCAAGCAGAACACCGATATCTGCCACCCACCATCTCACTGAGATACTCCTTCCCCTCCACGGGCGACAGCGAGGTCGGACCGCCACCGCAGATCTAGCTGAGCAGAGTGATGCTTTTTGGAAATGGAAGGCGGGAGTTTAGTGGTGCAACATGGTAGCAATGGAGTAGAGTATTTATTATTTTGGGGTGGAGAGGGAATACAGAATTTGAAAATCCCACTTTCGACTTCCTGGCTGCGAAATGAAAATTTGGTAAGCTACATTTGCTTCGGGGCCACTGACAAGTGAGGTCGTGCAATCGCGGCCCCATATTGTCAGCGAGTTTGGGTGAGATTTCGGTGGCGTACAATATAGGTGGGAGACGGATATCTAGAAGAGGCCCACGCTTCAGTGAAGCTGGGTGCATTTCCAGTCGAAGATCACAAAGCCTAACTACTGCTTCTCCCACTACAATGCCTACACGTCTATATTTTTAAGTCATACGGATATATGGATCTTTCTTCTGCGTTCTTATCCGGACCAAAGCACACTCGTGTACCCACCAAATATTTCGCATGCCTATCGGGGAAAAAGACTGCATATTCTACCCTATACTTTTGACATGATTCCTGAGCAGTGTAGGCCTTCGTATTCCAAGCATCCCACGTATTTTCATGGCTACTGTAATCCCGTGAGGCATGCTCTGCCATGAGGTGCACACTGCCTTATTATCAGACATGGTTTGATAAATAGGCGTGCCCCCAAGGCCTTTGCTCATCGCCTCTTCATCCTCCACGCATTGTGCTAGCAGACCTCTCTATTTGGTTCTGCATGCTGTGAAATGAGGTGAGCTCTTAGCTTCCGTGTTGTGTGTTTACAGGTTACAATCATTATTTCTGATCAGTGCTTATCATGATTACGTTGTTGGCAAATGTGTAGGAGGATGGCTTCTGATGCGAACAGAGGAACCGCCAACTTCCATGTTGTGCCACCTCTGCAGCGGCCAGGATACATGGATCCATATAATCCGTACGACATGGACGAAACGGACGAGGAAGAAACATAGGAAATGAAAAAAGATGCTTTGGCTTGGCTGCAGGAGCAGGGTTACACTCGTGTGCTTCACCATGGTCGCTGTGTGTGCCCTTACTGCAATCTTGCTCACCGGCAGTGGGGTCTTCGTGACATCCTACGGCATGCTTCTAGCATTGGTCGCTCGGGACGTACCATGAAGTCGAGGGGTAGGCATCGTGCATTGGAGGAATATCTCCGCATGGATCCTCGTTATGCTACATTCTGTCGTGCATTAGGTATGACGGGATAGGCGCGTGTCGTATCCATCTCCGTGACCGTGTCTGTTGTCTTCCTCGTTGCCAAGTCTGAAGGTTTCGTTGCTAGGTGTGTGTTTGTGCGCGCCTGTGCCAGTGCCACTGTACAGGTGTAGGTCTATGGGGATGTATCATGTATGTGCACATTTAAGTTGAATAATTTGGGCAAGGTGACTATCATTTATGTTCTATATATTCTTGGCAAGTCAAACGGTAAATTTGTAAAATCGATCATCATTTAAGTGTGTATCTGCAATGCGGTGTGGTGGGATAAGAATAAAATATCACATGACAAGACATTACATCTCAGACTATGACAATACATCATGACCAGGGAAATCCACTGAAGCAAGGAAGGTGATAATGGAAAAGAAGAACACCAATGTTCTTCATGGATAACAGGGGATTTTCCTACCACTACAAGATTCACAGAGCAGGAAAACAGGGGATCAATCTTTTTCATCCAAAAGAAAACATACCATTGATCTTTCCATCCACAAGAGCACCTATTTGAACATGGAAAAAAAACCCAAATCTGAGTAATCTAAGACGACCTCTCCGAAGAATTCCGCGATGACTCTGGCGTCGAGGGAGCTTCAATGGCTGGAGGAGCCACCGGACTGGGATTGGCGGGGCCGGCATTTGAAGGACCAGCTCCTACGTCCATATTCTTCTTGGTCCTCTTCGAGTCCACCACCTCCTCCTCCTCCGCACCCTTCTTCTTCTTTGCCGACGGAATGTCCTTGAATGAATCAAGCTTACTGGCCTTGTCATCCTTCAATAGCCGCCTCACAAACACCTCCGTCTGTTGATTCCTATTCTTGGCCTTTACCCGCTCCCTCTTCTTGGCCGCCAAGTGCTTCTTCTCAATGGCCACCCACGTCTCTTCCTCTTTCTCTTCCTCTTCCTCTTCCTCTTCCTCTTCCACATAGTCGTACTCGTCCTCGCTCTCCTGGCTTTGCATGTCTTCTACATCAGATTCACTCAAGGAGGGCTCAGATTGTTGGGGGGAGTCAGCTGGTGTCCCGATGGAGGAGGGGTTGGAAGGGAACGGGGAGGTATGAAGTCGAATCGAAGAAGAAGGCATGGTGGTTGTGGTTTTCTGGAGGAAGAGAGTTCGAGAAAAGGCAATCGAGGGAGTTGGGAGAGTCCGGTATATTAATATATCTCAGTTTCAGGGAAAGTCGGGGTGTCTCTTCGGGAGTTGTATCATGCAAATGCAAGGAGGCGCCTCGATCTATAATAATGTAACGATCTTTTGCAAAGAAAAGAAATATATAAATTTGTAATCTTAGTGAATTTGGAGCAAACTATATTTACAAGCACTTCAACATGTAGAGATGAACTGTTTAATGCCATTAAACTGGATGTTTGTGTTTGGGATGCATTAATAGACTGGATGTTTCGGTCTAGAAAAATATACAGAAATGACAAATATTTCTGGTCCTGTAAAAGATGCTTATTTTGATTTTGGGCAAAGGTGATCTATGATTTCATAGTTTATGAGAGTGATAAAATAGGATAATATTTATAGGGAGACAAGGAAGAGAGATGGTCAAGGAAACAAAACAGAAACAACTTCAAACAAGGGGATTGATCAACAAAATAAACGATAACCAAAATCACAAACATGGTTTGGGTTTGGGATGCATTAGGATTTTGGATGTATTGAATTTGGTCAAGGTGAGCAACGGTCACATTGCTATTTCTTATTAATCATCCAATATTGATCTTCAACATCTCCAGATACGTGCATTATTCTAACTACTCCTTACATATCTGTGGCTTAGCTAGAGCGTGTTCAAGTGAGGGGTATGGTACACTGCCATTGGATATGAAGTAAGACAACAAATTGGTTTGAAGTAAAACCATGGCTACTCTGCCTAGCATACACCACATGGGAACAAGACATGGTCAAGACAACCAAGTAGACCCAGAGTTTCATCCATAGTTTTTTTCCTTGTTCATGTGGCACGCTAGGAAACACGATCTTGTAAGTACAACAAGAGTGGATGTTCTTGTCTACGAAACACAAACAGGCTGGACAAACATGAGACCATGTTTCATGGAAATGTAAAGTTACTAATTAACATCACGATGTTCACATACATAAGACAATGTTCCCATGAAATTTAAAGATACTAATTAACATCACAGATAACCTATCGGCATTGGTCTTCCACTAGTGCGGCTCGCTCACTCCATCTACATCCATCCCTCGTTTCTGGCCAGGACGCGGTGGCGGTTCCACTTCTTCATGTTGTCCTCCCTCAGGGCCTCAGACCTGGCCATCCCAAGGACGTGGTCCTTGATCTCGTTCAGGTTCCTCCACCGGTGCATACGGTTGGGGCGGACAGGGCACCCGTAGGTGTTGGTAGTGCACCGGAAGATGCGCAGAGCAAAGGTGATGAGGACATCACCATGCTGAACACACATACGCCACAACCTTTCCCATGTTGCACTTCGTCTCCGACTCAGCTGCCACGTCCATCTCGGATTCAGCCTACACTTACGCACGGTTTCGGCGATAACTCCATCATACGACGTCGAAACGAGGCGTATAAGTACTCATTGGAAAGAGGACGACGACACCGTCGATTTGGTTCTGGTCCTAGCTCCAGAAGTCGTGTGGATCATGCTGTGTGACCACGACAAGGTGTTGCACCACCTATTTTGGGCCAACTTGGCCGTGTATCGAGTCGGGCCCTTGGCCCAAGTCGTGGGCGCCCCCTCCTGGTCTCCCACAACCCTAGGACGACCCTCCCTCTCCATAAACTTAGTAGCCGCCGCCGGTTTAGAGGTGGGTTTTGCTTAGAGTTTTCTGTCGTCGAACAGTCGCCGTTATCGGTTTGTGAAACCCCAACTTTCGTGTGTTAATCATTCATCTGCAGAGTCACTATTTTGAGAGCTGCTTCTTTTGAGTTCTTGCTTGTGTTCTTCATTTCGCAGGCAGGGATTAGCCTTCGCAGCGAGGTCAACCGGATTGTGACACGGTTGATAACCAGAGGAATCGTGGTGCTAAGATTGCAGGGGTCCAGGTCTTTGGATCTGAAGCCGGATCGGTGCGTCACATCCGCCCTAAACGAGTTATCTTTCACCTGACGGAAGATCAGGCACCCACGTCCCCATCAAAAGGTATATGTCAGTTTGGGTGTCGGAGTTGGAGTCGGAATTGTAGTCGGACTCCAACTCTGCAAGTGGTGGAGGAGGCTGGGAATCCGCCTGCGACGTACAAGCGGCTCTGGCATTGGTGGGTCGACGTTGGCGGCGTCGCAGCGGGGCGGCTCCGTGTCGTGGAATTGACGCCCATGCCACTCTAAGTAGGCATGGATGAAGTGGAGGCTACACGATGACAGCCAGGACCCGAATTCGGCTCCTGAGGCGGCGGTTGGTGAGAGGCTGGCAACGCCACCGGACCGACGAGCAGGGGCGGGTAAGGCCATGCACTTGAGCTCTCTTTGTCTAGCGGAGACTGATTGCTTCATTGTGTCGGACGAGCAGTAGGACTGAAACGCGAGTGTTCGGGAAGAGAACTATGGGTAGAGTGGTTCGGAAGGTAGCGAGGACGCCGATGGTGGTAGGAATACAATGGCCAACTTCCATGAGAAGTTGTGCAAGCTTATGTGACAAGCTAAGCAACGGGCCTCTAGATCGAGTGGCTGCTATTCATCTTCAAGCTTTGAGTGGCTGACGTATGGGTACCATCTGGGTATACCCACATGTCCCTCACCTCTTGATGATGGCAACCGCTATCCATGGGGTGTTGTGCAAGCTTCCATGGGAAATTAGGCAACGGGCGCCTCAACCTGTCGAGGAAGGCTATGGCCGGATGTTACTGATAAGAAAAGGTGACCAGACCGGACTAAATTCAGTGTTGATTTTGTGGGCAAAATAGGATGACAACGGCTGGATCTTACAGATCTGCAAAAGTGACCGGACCGGACTAAATAGTTTGTTGAATTGTTATTAGGAAAATACAATCACATTATTCGAACGAACATCCATCCAAAGTAGGAATAGAGTCCATTCTAATGTTACTAATTAAACATCATAATTTCCACATACATAAGACAATGTTTGAACGAATTCTAATGATACTAATTAACATCACTGATAATATAATATCAGAAAGTTCACATACATCAGACAATGTTACAACGAATCTAAAGATACTAATTAACATCACAGATAACATAATAGATTAGATCTTCCACTGGCGCGGCTCGCTCACTCCATCTACTCCATCCATCCCTCGTTCCTGGCCGCGACGCAGTGGCGGTTCCACTTCTTCTTGTAGTTCTGCCTCAGCGGCACAAACTTGGCCATCTGAAGGACATGGTCCTTGACCTCATTCAGCTTGCGCCACCGGTGCATAAGGTTGGGGCAGACAGGTCACCCGTACGTGCCGTTGAAGCACCGGAAGACGTGCAAAGCATCGCCTCGGGGGACCGAAGGGATGTAGCTGTGGAAACGGTCCTCAGACGAGTCTGTGTCAGCTTGGGAGTCAGAGTCAGAGTCAAACTCACCAGCAGGAAGGGTAACCGTAAACGTAAGCTTCCGAGGTGGCGACGGTGAAGGTGGCAGGATATCTGCCGGTGAGACACCACCTGCTCCTGGCAAAGCGCTGACGATCGACGGCGGGTCGACGTACGTGTCATCGGAGGGCGGCGGCGGTGACGGTGGAGGAGGCTGGGAATCCACCGGTGAGCCACCACCAGCTCTTGGCAAACCGTGGATGAGCGACGGCGGGTCGACTTTGGCGGTGTCGGAGCGCGGTGGCGGCGGGACGATGTTGGTGGCATCGGAGCGCGGTGGCAGCGTGCCGTGGTTGTGGCCCCACAGTGCCTCTGTGAACATGAGGGCGAAGTGCTGGCCGTCGCGCAGCGGCACCGAGTCACAGGCGTGCGAAGAGGATGTGGCACCGGAGGATCGGTTGAAGGGTGAGGGTGAGAGCCGGCGCGACGGGGAGCCGGTGGGGGATAGCCGGCGCGACTGGAACCGGTGGGGGATTGCCTGCACGACGGGGAGCCTGATCGCTTCATTGCGTGAGCCAAGCAGTAGGAGTGAGGTGCGAGTGTTTGGGAAGTGGTAGAGTGGTACGGAACTGGCGAGGATGCCGATGGTGGGGGGGTAGGAATGGTGATTTATGTGGAGTTACTCGCCTTGCCTGGGAAGTTGTGTCGCTTCGGTGAGAAGGTAAGCAACGGGTGCCTCTTGAGTCTTGACTCTTGAGTGGCTTCCATTCATCTTCCACCGTTGAGGGGCTGATGTGCTGGTCCCCACGCCGTATGACACGTCTGTGATCTCTTGATGATGGCAACCACCTTCCATGGGAAGTTGTGGCACGAGGATGGTAACAGGCGGATGTTACTGTTAAGAAAAAGTGACAAGACGTGACTAAATTATTTGTTGATTTGTTGGCAAAATAGGTACACATTTTTCGAACGAACATCCATCCAAAGCACTCCGTAGGAGGAAACATAGTTCTCTAATCATACAATCAGCATAATCAAATACAGAGGGACCAAACTTAATAAAAAACTACTAATTAGCATTATAGCAAAGTGACACTTGTTATTATTGGCAATTATCTTTTCATCGAGTCTGGGTCGTCGAGGATCAAAGGTGTCGTCTCGCCATCGAGCAAGAATGGCTCCAACATCAGTGGCTGAGCGGCTGGCAACACCGCCGGCCTTTCAAGTAGGGACAGGAACGGCTGTGCCCCTGAGCTCTTCAGGACAGTCGGCGCGGCGGGCGCACTTAACATCAATGGCCGAGTGGCTGGCAACGCCGCCGGCCTGTCGAGCAGGGACGGGAACGGCCGTGCGCCTGAGCTCTCCGGGGCAGTCGATGCGGCGGGCGCACTTGAGATCAGTAGCGGAGTGGACAACCACGAGAACCATGTGCGGCCAGCCTAGCCTCTCGAGCACTCCACCCACTGCATGCCAGCTTCTGGTGGCGACGGGTACGGTTGTGCGCCTGAGCTCTCCGGGATAGTCGAATCGGCGGGCGCACTTGACATCAATGGCCGAGCGACTGGTAATGCTGCCGGCCTGTGTTGCAGGGACGGGAACGGCCGTTCGTCTGAGCTCTCTAGGACAGTCGATGCGGCGGGTGCACTTGACATCAATGGCGGAGTGGAGGGCCACAGCTGCCACATGCGACTAGCCCGGCCTCTCGGGCACTCCACCCACTGCACGCCAGCTTCTGGTGGCGACGGTGAGATGGGAATCGTGGTTTGATAGATCTGGAGAGAACACCTGTCCCACCGCTGCCCGGCATGGCAGTGACGAAGGCCGCAGTCAGCATTGAACGTGTCGGGCCCCATCGGCCTGACCATCCATTGCAGTGTTTCTGTCCTGCCACAGTCGCAACATCTCCGCCCCGCTGGAGCTTTAGCCGGTGTGGATGATAGGAGAGAGAGCTCCACAGGAGGCACGCGATGATTGTCGCCGGCCATTGAGGGAGATGCTCTGAAATGCACATAGAAATTAGTTCGCCCAAAGAGGCGGAAAAGGTCGAAAGAACAAAGAAATCAATTGCATAGGGAGAGAGGACAACGTTACTTGCGTCGATAGGAGGCAATGCCGATGGGGTCTTCTTGTGCCGAGAGGAGGAGATGTCGATGGGGTTTTCTTGCGTGGAGGAGGAGATGCAAAAGTGTTTTACAGTATATATTAATAGATCTCATTGGCAAGGGAAAGGCGCAGGGTCTCATTGGGGATCGTGTCAGGCAAATAGCCTAGGCGCGTAACTTGCAATCTCATTGAACTTGGAGCAAACTGAATTCACTTGAACATGATGAGATCGAAAGTTGCCACGAGACTATTTTTTCTGGTATACAAAACATTATCAGACCAGACTAAAGCATTTGCTATGAGATAGGCAATAGAAGAAGGGCACGAAAGGAGGTCAGATGGTTGGGTTTACGAACCATGAATAGACCGGAGAAATATTTTTAATCATTTGATGGCAAAAGATGCTTGTTTTAAATTTGGACAAGGTGAGCTATGATATCATCCTTCTTAGGGAGAGCCAAAAACGTGCACAATTCGAACGTGAAGTCGTGGCTTAGGTAGAGCAAATTGAAGCGATGGGCAACAAATTGGCTTTCAGTAAGACCTTGTCTACTCTATCTAGTGTACACTACCCCATCTAGCAAAGATTTGTTTTTCCAAGACTTGGTTAGTAGGAAAGAATCGTGAAGACAAGCAAGCTGACTTAGAGTTTGAACCACGGCTTCATTTTTCCTTGTTGATGAGTCATGCTTGGTAACAACAAAATGAAAGCATGCAATGAGACAGGCAGGAACTGATGTTTGGGTTTACGAAACATTAACAGACCGGACAAAAATTTTCATTCCTTTCCTGGCAAAAGTTCCTTGTTTTGAATTGGGCAAACCTGATTACGGATTTTATAGTTTCTAAGATAGTGAAAATTGGATCACATTATTTGTTTATAAATTGTCCAATATTTCCACCTCTCGAAATTGCGATAAACTATTCCAACTACCAGCCGTGGTAAATAAATGGGGGAAGACCAGAAGTTGGTTTTCATCACGTCAATGCGTGTGCGAGTATTGCTACATGAGAACCAAGGAAGAGAGATAGAAACAGATATCAGTGGATTGATCTAGAAACAAAATATATCCAAAATCACTCTCACATGTCAGGGTTTAATTTGTTTGGATGCAGATATCCAATTATTTTGCTAAAGAACATATCACATTCAGCGTGAATTCTACATTCCTTGTTACAAAAATGTGACCATTCTTCCCAGCTCATCTTGAAGCACAGGCGGCATGCGCACTGATGATTGTCGCGTGCCACTAGCGGTGCCAACATTGCACGTCGGCGATATGTCACTCTCCAGATCACCTCAGAGGCTACCTCACAGCACCGCAGGCAACCCTTGTTCGTCTGTATCATCATCGATGTCGCGGCCGCCGATTCTTCCTCGCCCTCGACCTGTCTGATGTACCGCATTGCAGTGTCATCATCACCAGCACTGCCATTGGCCCTGTAGAGGACCATGGCGGCTATATAGGCCGCCACATTGTGCCCAGCCTGGGCGGCCTCCTCGAGCTTGGCGATGGATGACCGGGAGCTATAGGTTTCCCCGAACAGGATGTCCATCCCGGAGAGGAAAGATGCCTCTGGGTTTCTTATGCGTGTCAGGCAATCGAGGAGGGCATCGTAGCCCTTGCGGTCATTCCACTACAGCTTGATGGCAATCGAGGAGGGCATCGTAGCTCTAGGATCCGCCATTACTGCCACGAGCCATTGCAGATCTGCACGTAGCAAAAGTCGAGAGTCTTTGCGAAGGCAGTGAACCGTTTCGCCAGTGAATTACTGATTTATATTAAAGATTCACATTACACAACCTTAAGGAAAGTGTGTCCTGTTAAAATGACAAAACCAAGAAGTGGTGCAGTGGTAAAAAACACGATCTTATTCCTATAGGTCTTTGGTTCGAACCCTTGCAATGGTAAATTGTTTTCTCAACATTTCGTGACCTAGCGAAAATGCTTACATGTGGGACCTCCATTTTATGATGACTTGGAACAACAATAGGAAATAAGCAGTTTCATGATCGTTACTCAGGAAGGTCCTTCCAGCAAAGTATCTTGGCTAAGTATTGCAGGTGCACCGGACAGACCGGACCTTTGTCGTCCACCGAGCAGCATCTTGGCTAAGTATTGCAGGTGCAGGTTGCGGCTTGACTGGTGTTGGTGCAGGTGAAGAACAAGCACGAAAGGTCATTACCAGGTAGGCCTCCAGGTGTGGAGAAGACAAGTAGGCTTGGTTTGAGGGACCTGTTGGCCAGCGGGGTCAAGTGCGGGCCGCATGGTGTCAAGAACAGCAAGACGAAGTCTTGGACGGTTTCTTGGTTGAGCCTCAAAACCAAGGTCGAGCCGGAACTACGTGGGAGTCGAGTCATGAGTGGTGATTGGCGGAGGCTACACCGAGTTCATGGGGTTTCTAGCGGTTCAACAAAAAATCACTGGGTTCCTTGGTTGATCCACAAAGCCAAGACCGAAGACCGATGGCAGCAGCACTGGGCCGGTCTGACCGGTGGGTCTGACCGGTCTGACCGATGGGTACCGGACTGACCGGTGGGGTACACCGGTCTGACCGGTGTGCGACGATGCGTTTCGGAGACTTCGAAGCGGAGGACACGCGTCGGGATCGCAAGGCTTGCTCAAGGCTAAGCAAGGTTGCGGTCGTTGGGCATCCGTCCGATGGTGCTACGACGAAGTTTCCCAAAAGGCCCTTCGGGGGTGTGTATCTTAGTTTAATGTAATAGGGGTAGTTTCGTCTTTTGACTTGCCTCCATATAACCCAAGTGGTGAGAGGATGGCAACCATCTTTTGGAACCCTAGCTCATTGGCTTTTGCTATTTTCCCTTCCTATTTTCCTTAGGATTTTTAGGACTAGCTTGAGAGCTTCATGGTGAGATCCTTAGAGAGGGATGGATGATCGGGTGGCAAGCTAGACCTTGTATGAACCTTCATGTTATGTATAGATGATTCGGCGTGATTCCTCAAGGCTTGATTGTGTCCTTCCTGTTTTCCCTTTTTGGTGATTTTCAGAGCCTTGTCTTGGCAATTTTCTTGTGCGGTTTGGAGACCTTTCTCTTTGGGATTTGGTGGGGTATGTATGCATGAATCCTTTGTGGTTCTTTTCCTTGTGATTCCCTTCCCAAATCCGTGAGTAAAAGGGCTCGATTTTGGGGTTTTCTCCGGTTTAGGGTTAGAATTGTTCTTGGTGGAAATCCTTCGATTCCTCTTGGCTATGGAATGCCCATGAGGTACTCCTACTATCCCCAAAGTCTTGTGCGAATCCGTGGAGAGAACAAGGAGATCGGGATTTGGATTTGGAGGAGTTGACCCGCGGGTTGCCGTTCATCCCGAGCACCCAGGTCTTGACCGGTTTGACCGGTGCTTTCCACCGGTCTGACCGGTGCCGACTCCCTGTTGGGTTTTTCTCGGATGAACATCTTGGTGAGTTCCCTAGTCTCTAGGTTTGCTGGTGTTTCGAGTTTGGAGTGTTTTGGAGCTCGGGAGGTTGATCTCTTGGATTTGGGGTTTCCAGTCTCGGACCGGTCTGACCAATGAATTGCACCGGCCTAACCGGTGTAGGAGGTTTCTATGTAAATCTTCAAGTTCTGGTCGGGTGACCCGGCTCGGGGTCTAGGGTGACCCAGTGTGTCTCTGGAGGGTGTCGGGTGATCCGACGGCTTAGTCTGGGTGATCCGGCCTTGACCGGTCTGACCGGTGTAGGTGACCAGTCTGACCGGTGTGGTCAGTAGCTCCTCGAGTTGCTTGTTCCGCTGCGTTCTCGAGTAGGTTTCGGTTGTGTTGGTTCCTAGGACCAGTAGCACTCTTGTGACTGCGTGGTCTTGGCCAACTTGGGTAGTTGAGTCGGAGAAGTGATTTGGCCAAGCCGTGTTCGACTTGTTGGAGAAGCCATCTCCTTCTAGAAGAATTTTTATCGGCTCCCATTCACTCCCCCCCCTCTCTGGTTGTCAATCCGGTCCTTCAAGTGGTATCAGAGCCGGTTACGGGTATTTTGGGACTCTAACCAGTCTAAGATCCAAAGATGGCATACCAGGAATGGGGATCGAGCCTCCGCACTTCGATGCCAAAAACTACCAGATGTGGCAGAGGCGGATGGCAGCTTTCCTCCGTGGTAAGGGTCAGATCCTTTGGGACGTTGCGGTGAACACAGCTTATGTTCATTCGATTAACTTCCTTACTCCGGGATTGAGACACTTGCACGACGCCAACAACAAGGCGGTCGACTACTTGTTTCGTGCTCTATGTCAGTTCGAATTCAATCGGGTTTAGACAGAGGACTTAGCTTGTAGGATTTGGGAGGTGTTGAAGAACGCTCACGCTGGGAACAGTCAGGTTCAAGCTCGGTTGTTTGCGACTTATCGGAGAGAGTATGAGAACTTCACTCATCTCCTCGGTGACTCCATCGATACGATGTTCCAGCGGTTCACGGTGCTTGTGAACAACATGAGGGCCAATGTGACCGTGCTCCCATACGATGATCATGAGAGAGCCGTGAAGCTCTTGCACTCGTTGGATCGTACGATCTGGGCGGAAAGGTCGAGGCCATTCTAGAGTCGGACAAGTATGAGACTCTGTCGGTAGACGAGCTGTTCTTGAAGCTCAAGACGGCTGAGGTGGACCAGGATGTGACCGCCAAGCTTGAGGGCCCGACTGACTCTCATAGTCTCGCCCTCATCGGTGGCTCAGGTGCAAAGTCTAATGCTAACCCATCCACCAGGATGTACTCTTTGTCATCTTTCATGTCTTTGCCAGATGAGGAGTTCGACATGCTTGGAGAGGATGAGCTGGCGCTGCTGACCAGGAGGTTCGAGATGATGCACAAGAACCGGGTGAACACAAGGAGGAACACGAGGACGTGCTTTCAGTGCGGCAAGCCAGGACACTTCGTCGTCGACTACCCCGAGAAGATGGAGAACAAGGACAACTGCAAGCACCGGTCGAAGACGGAGAGCAAGTACCGGTCGAGGCGCGATCACAAGCACTAGCACAAGCACAAGGATGAGCGGCAATCGAGGAAGAAGTACGACCACGGCAAGGCCCGAGCGATGGTCGGAGCAAGAGACGTCGACTCCAGCTCCGCCTACTCTACCTCGAGCTCGAGTAGCAGTGAAGATGAAGGTGATCGACGCAAGAGCAAGAAGTCATCCAAGAACTTGAGCGGGCTGAGCTGCTACGCGAGAGATGGCTTCTGTAGCATGGCACTTAGCTCTATCAGCAAGAAGAGTCACAAGAGCGACTCGGACTCCGACTCCGAGGATGAGGTACGTGACGAGCTTTCCGTCTTGCGTGAGGAGAATGAGGAGCTTGGCAAGTTTCTTAATAATCGTTTTGACATGCATAGAGAGGCTAAGAAGATGAGGAAAGAGCTTAGGGCCTCACTAGGAGATGCTAGGAACCGAGTAGCTGAGCTAGAAACATAGAACCTTGATGCTAAGCTTGAGATAGATTCGCTTAAGGCTTCACCTGTTGTTTCTGATGAGGTTGATTGTGCTGATTGCTTTGTTTTCCTAGCTGATCTTACTGCTCTTAAGGAAAAGCATGCCTCCAAGTGTGAGGAACTAGATGTCCTTAGGGTTGAAGTGGCTGAGCTTAAGTCTAGACCTGCTTTGCTAGGTGCTTGCACTTCTTGCCCTGTTTTGCATGGAAAGATTAATGAGATGCATGCTTACATTGTTTCTCTTGAGGCTGAGTTGAAAGCACCTATTCCCACTTCTTGCTCTACTTATGAATTGCATGCTGTAAAGAATCTGGAACTTGCACACTATGTTGATCGCTTGCAGGATGAGAACGATGAGTTGAGAAAAATGAGGTTGTCGGGTCATGAACCACAGCTTAGGATGATGATAGAGGCATACAAGCGCTATGATGGGCAAGCGCTTGGGTCGGATAAGATTGGAGAGTGTAGTGGCGAGGGAGGACAGAAGATTGGTGATATCCAAGCTCCACCAAAAACCTTCCAAAAAATGCCTATGCTCTTAAGACAAATGAGAAACCAAGTGAGCAGCCCCAACCCAAGCCTAAATCTAAGCCCATATGGTTTCATTGTGACTATTGTGGGAGAGATGGTGACAAGGGTGAGTTTTGCTTCAAGAGGAAGCGTGAGGAGAGGTTGGCTAAGGAGTGGGCTAACAAGGACAGGTACCACCCTTCAAATGGTGTACCTGAGCCTCGTATGCAAATGCCCAGTGCCAAGGCCATTGTGAGAATGGTTCCGACTTGGGGAGATCGAAAGGTGGCAGGTGGTGCTGCTAGCCGAGCACCGGTCAGACCGGTGCTGGTCTGGGTGCCAGGCAGTTTGGTTTCCGTGCTCGTGAGGATGCTCAGTTCAGTTCCTTTGTTCGTGGTACAGGTGGTTGGCATGGTGAGTCTGGTGGTGGTCAGTTTGCTACACGTTCTCCACCTCGTGCTCAATACGATGGTGGGAGGAGTCATTGCTTTGAGTCTCAGAGGAGCAACGGTCCACGATCTTCCTTTCGTGGTTTTCGTTCTCCTCCAGCGAGACAGGGTTGGTTCTCTCGTGGTGGTTCCCATGGTGGTTTTCGTGGTGGTAGCTTTAATAGGCGTGATGATATGGTTTGTGCTAACCCCACTTTGGAGCAAATGGCTCAGCACTGGTTTTACTCTTTTGGTACTAACCCCAGTGTTGAGTCATTTGTTCACTCACGTGCTCACTTTTGAATTTCAGGTGGGAGACTTGAGGAACGTTTGGCTGATTGACTCCTGTTGCTAAAGGCACATGACCAGAGAAAAGGGGTGGTTCTCAAGTCTCATCCCGGTGGTGTCCAAGACATACATCACCTTTGGGGACAATGGGCGAGAGCGTGTGCTTTCAGAAGGTGAGATTAAGATAAGTGACAAAGTCACTCTCAAGCGTGTTGCTCTTGTTCAATCGCTCGGGTTCAATTTGCTTTTCGTGTCCTAGCTGTTGGATGAGGGTTTTGAGGTGTTGTTTTGGCCTGGTGGTTCTCGGATTTTGGATTCTAGAGGGGACCTAGTTTGCATGGTCGTTCCCGAGGGTCAAGTTTTTCGAGCGGATTTCACTTAGTCTTCTGGTGTGGCTCGTTGCTTTTTGCCTGGTTCTTCGAGTGAGTTGTGGAAGTGGCATAGGAAGTTGGGTCACTTAAGCTTTGACCTTTTGTCTCGCTTGAGTAAACTCAATTTGGTCCGAGGATTGCCACAGTTGAGGTTTGAGAAAGAGTAAATCTGTGCGCCGTGTAGGCATGCCAAGATGGTAGCCTCTTCCCATCCACCCCTCACCGATGTGATGATGGAGCGTCCATGCGAGCTGCTACATATGGACTGTAACGACCCGAGTTTTTGGTGAGGAAAACCCGACTGCCTGTACCCTTGTGATAGTCCCTGGATCAGTGGCTATCACGTACAGAACTCTTTACAGTATAATATCATTTCCATACAACAAAATTAGAGTACAACATAGAATATTTACACCCGAAACATCTCGGTATACGAATTTAGTACAAGCCCCTTGGGCTAAGCGACAAGTAGAAATCCTGCGTAGCGGTAGCTAGGGCTTCAAGTCTTCATCTTCAATCTTCACCACAGGCATCCTTGAGCAAAGCAACGCAACCCTTCCTTCATGAATTCCTCAAACTCGGATTCGCACTCCAAGTTCAATCCTGCAAACTTACAAAACTATCCCCAAGGAATGGGATAGGTTCACGTCACTGACTGTATGCAGCATTAAGTGGCCTATCTCTAAAGGGTAAGAAAAGTGGCAAGGTAAAAGCTCGGGTTTCCTAAGCAGCAGCAGCGAAGCATAAAAAATAAATCATCTCCATATAAGTCCCAATCCAAACTCTCATCACAACTCGGGAACACCTAGTACCCAGGGACCCGACACCACAACCTATCTCCATCTAGGGTCGATGCGAGAACTTCCTCTCCTCGCACCTCAATGATTCCAATCGGATCCGCGAGGTAGAGGGAGCGACTCTCCTCTCCCCGACTGCAACCACTGCTCACCACACTCTCAACTACAGGGGGAGGTAGAAATCCTAAAACATGAGAACCAACAATCCACTGGACTCGTCCATGACCGAGGACGCGGCTATACGTATAAATCTAAACTCTGCAGAGCGTGTACACCTGTACCCAACTCAGGATGGAGCCCAGTCGGTAGCAAGTCGACTGAACCCACCCTACCGTGCGAACTCTCGGTAGTTACGGTCCCATCCTGCATTCGGCCCTCAAAGCGATCCCCCCCGCAAAGCCACTCGGGAATCGCTCTGAGAGAAGGTGGTCTCTCTCCCACCTCTCCCCCACTGATACCCCGCTATCCTGCTGGCAGGTATGGTTCCGCACTTGCCGAGCTCAACTCGGCCCTAACCCCACTGTCGGCGAGGTGGTGTGTACGAAAAGTCCCGTGAAGCGGTTGGCCCACTCGGTTTCAGACCGGGGCGAGCTCATGTCCTCCAAGCATACAGTAAAACCCCAACTCTCAGTAGGTGCTAGATGCGAGATCGTACAGATAACTTGTTTCCAGTAGTTGTCGAAGTAGCTCTTTTTCCCACTAGTTCAATATACGGTAGCCAGTAGGGCTTCTTCACCATTGGTTTATTCCAAAAGTGGGATCGACCGAACTTCACATCTCACTCCAATTATCGACCTCATAATTACTTTAGATACCCTTCAGGTACCACATTCCAGAAGCACATCTTGTGGTGCGTAACTATTTACTACTTACACAGTAATTTCCAAAACAACTGCTTAGGGGTGTAAGAGGGGTTAATCCAATAAAAATGACTCTAGGATGACTACTCATGTAGTGCAAACCTTGTATCCTTGGAGTTTAGTCATCTGAATCAAATCCAAAACCTCAACAATACCATCCAGGTCGAGGTACTGTCTACTTAGGGGTGATCCCTTATGCATGGCTTCGTTACTTCCGAATACATGGTCGGGGCGCAATTCCATAAATCTCGCGCGATTGTCCATCCGTGGAGAGTTCGATGCGCTTACATCCGCTCACTCATTATCCAGGGTTGTCTTCTGATATGTTAGTCGCTCTCATCGATGAATCCATTACCATGATATGAGGCTACCATGTTCCTTCGAGTCTCCACAGGGGTCAATTCGTGTTTAGATGAAGAACCTTATCGGCAACCTCTGTATTCCATTAGCAAATTCCAAAGGTGGACATTCTGAAGGTGCCTTACAGAAGCTAAAGTACTCGAATAATTTTTCCTGTATTGATTGCTGCTCCGTATAGAGTACTTCATCTTTATCTGATAATTGAGTTCTGACTGAAATTGTCCAAAACACGTCACTGACATCTTAGGGTACTCACTTGAGCTTAACTATTATATGCTCCCATAGAGGTACATGCACTTCCGAACTCCGAGCATCTTCAGCTTCATTGTAGTTGCTTTCTGGTCATTATTGTGCACACAACAAAATGTCTCGGGAATTAGAAATTGTTCTGAGGTAAGGGTGATCTCGACCTCAATCCCTTGATCCATAGCAGAGTGGTTCTTCATGTCTCCGCTTGAGTATACGTGAGGGGCTCTGGTTGTAGCTCCTTTACTCCTTGTATGATTCTTCAAATACTGACAACTTCGAGGTAGTGGGTGGTTCCAAATCGAGTACTCTCTAACCCAAATTAGTAATTTGATTCCAAAATGCATGAGGTGGCTTATCCAAAATCTAGACCTCGAATGGCAGTGTTGTACTTTCTGTCTTCGGTTGATGAGGCATAACATTGATACTCCTTATACTTGGCTTATATAGATGACTTGTCCTCCTTTGGGTTATCTCATGATTCCTTAGGCTAACAGCCTCCAAAGCATTGCATTGTGGTGGTCTTTCCAATGAAGGTTAGCACTCAGGTTACCTATTCTAGGAGTCAAGTACAAGCATGAAAATATTCGCTAGTATATAGCCCTACACTCAATAGTAAGAATCATAAGATCAATTAAGATCCATAAAGAACCAAGCACTCAAACATTCAAAGCATTATAGATAGTGCTATCTCAAGGCTGACTCATAACCGTTGAGATCTCGCACACTAATCGGTCCAATTACTTCGTGGCATGTCAATCAAGGTAGACTCTACTCTTAGTGGTTCAAGGTATTCTCGTACCATCCAAATGATCTTCGGTCTCCCCCTATCAAGTCCACGTAAGAAGTTGCATTACCGAAGGAAAGATAGAGTTTTTCAAAGTAGGGGAGGTATATTTCAAATAATTCAAGGGGGTATATATAAAATAGAGCATATAGAATGTTCCTAAGCTATCGACCAACCTAGGGTTGCGTGCTACGGTCAAGTACGGCTCTGATACCACCTGTAACGACCTGAGTTTTCGGTGAGGAAAACCCGACTCCCTGTACCATTGTGATTGTCCCTGGGTCAGTGGCTATCACATACAGAACTCATTATAGTATAATATCAATTCAATACAAAGAAATTAGAGTACAACATAGAATATTTACACCCGAAACATCTCGGTATACGAATTTAGTACAAGCCCCTTAGGCTAAGCGACAAGTAGTAATCCTGCGTAGCGGTAGCTAGGGCTTCAAGTCTTCATCTTCAATCTTCACCACACGCATCCTTGAGCGAAGCAACGCAACCCTTCCTTCATGAATTCCTCAAACTCGGACTCACACTCCAAGTTCAATCCTGCACACATACAAAACTATCCCCAAGGAATGGGTTAGGTTCACGTCACCGACTGTATGCAGCTTTAAGTGGCCTATCTCTAAAGGGTAAGAAAAGTGGCAAGGTAAAAGCTCGGGTTTCCTAAGCAGCAGCAGCAAAGCATAAAAAGAAATCATCTCCATATAAGTCCCAATCCATACTCTCATCACAACTCGGGAACACCTGGTATCCTAGGGACCCGACACCACAACCTATCTCCATCTAGGGTCGATGCGAGAACTTCCTCTCCTCGCACCTCAATGATTGCAATCGGATCCGCGAGGTAGAGGGAGCAACTCTCCTCTCCCCGACTGCAACCACGACTCACCACACTCTCAACTACAGGGGGAGGTAGAAATCCCAAAACATGAGAACCAACAATCAACTGGGCTCGTCCATGACCGAGGACGCGGCTATACGTATAGATCTAAACTCTGCAGAGCGTGTACACCTGTACCCAACTCGGGATGGAGCCCAGTCGGTAGCAAGTCGACTGAACCCACCCTACCGTGCGTACTCTCGATAGTTACGGTCCCATCCTGCATCCGGCCCTCAAAGCGATCCCCCCCGCAGAAGGAATTGCACCGGAACTGTGAAATGCTCCCGTGTGGCCACACAGGAGTCGCTCTGAGAGAAGGTGGTCTCTCTCCCACCTCTCCCCCACTGATATCTCGCTATCCTGCTGGCAGGTATGGTTCCGCACTTGCTGAGCTCAACTCGGCCCTAACCCCACTCTCGGCGAGGTGGTGTGTACGAAAAGTCCCATGAAGTGGTTGGCCCACTCGGTTTCAGACCGGGGCGAGCTCATGTCCTCCAAGCGTACAGTAAAACCCCAACACCTGTGCTCCAAAAACCGTAAAACTGGGGACACCCTGAGGAGTGCACCCCCATCCCCGATCCTAGATCGGTTGTTTCGAGCTCACCCCCGCCAAAGTACCCAAAACGCCTTCTCCTACCGGTTTTATCCCACTCACGCCAAGAACCACTATCCCCATCCCCACACATGCATCACGAAGCTCAGCGTATATACATGCTTATAAACATATATAGTCTTAGTAGGGCAATCAAGGACAGGGTAAATAAAGTAGGCAGTGTAAGGTTCATCAACATGCATATAAAGTAAAGCGCTAGCATACTACATAGCAATGTCTAATAGATATTTCAGAATCAGTCGGGCGTGAACACCTGTGTTCAAGTAGTCATCGTCGTTCCCGTAGTTGTACTTGATCTCCTGGCTTGACTCCTCGGCTCCGGGAATTCCTAGATTCGCAAATATAAATAAACACGGTGTATAGAAGCAAATAACTCCAAAGAGAAGCAATAAAAACCAAATAACTCCAAAAGCTAGTCTAGCGGGAGCTTCATGATTTTAGAAGAATAAAGAAACTGATTTCATATTTTTCTAAGGTAGAAGCAATTTATTATGGATTTTCAAATAAAGAAACATTTTACGATTTGTAAGTATTTGCGATAAAGCTCAGGAAACACAAGTTAGCAAGTTAGAGAACCATAAGCTAGGTTTTAGGTTGATTGGCATGGTAAGCGGACTAGTCAACAATCATTGTTGACCGGGTCAAAAAGGAAGGTTCGAGGTCAACCGGACCCCACAAGTCACCCTGTGGGTCCCGTATGTCAGATGGCACCAGGTTGGACGGTTAGCGACCTCTCATGTTAGTGGGACCCAGCGGTAAGTCCGTAGGCCCCCTTTTGGTCAGATTAGAGGGGTTTTGCAGGATGGATCAGCTGCTCAAGGTCACAGCACTCGGTCTCACCAGCTAGAGCTTGGCTAAGGATTGGAAGAGCAATAGTGCCACGGTTGCTAGCTTTCTGAACTGAAAGGATTTGGAGGAACAGGGAACAAGCTTGCATGTCCATGGCCTACAGAAACACATGAATTGGGTGCTGCTTGAAAGACTGAGATCAAGCTCTTGTAAGGTTTAAGCTCACGGAGGGTCAAAGCTATAGCTCAAAGGATGGTGATAGCAACGCGAGATAAAGATAAACTAGAAAAGGCATTATCATGCCAAGATATGCGGTGACAGCTCAAAGGGGATGAGAGGATCAACTTGTAACCGATATCAGGTGACATTGCGGAAAGGCATGCTTAAGAGCGCTACGAGGCATGTACTCGCGATGCGGCAACGTCCATGGCGAGGCAGCTAGGTTGCGGCTCGGGGTTGCCGTTCGTGAAGCAGAGGCCTCTGCTCACGACACGGCCGTCCATCACGGGCGACATCCTGGTTTCAAGCACACGGCACGGTACACACTTCACAGCACATAGCTACGTAGAGCGGAAGCAGGTTATGCGCGAAGCAGTGTAGAAAAGGTAAGCGATGCGAACATGGGGTAGGATTCCTGTCCGCGGCTCACCAATGACTAGTTGCGAGGTTCCGGCGTCCCAGACCCACATAGCGCAGTGGCGGGTAGCGGCCACGAATTCTGCACCGAGATCGCGGGGCAAGAAGGGGCTCGGTTTAAGGGCAAGAGCAGAGAAGATAGGATAGCTGGAAGCGTCTCGGAATCATGAAACCAACGCAATTGGTTTCATAATTTTCGGAGCTCCCGATAATTAGTTATGCTTTTTCAAAGGTAAAAGCGTTTATAAAACATCTATTAAAACCTTCATTAAAACATAAAGGGATTTTATTAAAAACGTGTTGATGTCAGCATGACGTCCGCGAGGGGCCCAGGTCATCGGATAGTGGGCCGCTAACGGGCCAAAAGTGGTAGCGGCCCAAGGGCTGGTCCGGTTCGGCCCAAGGTTCCCAAAGTCTAGAGAAGGTCCTTGAGCTTAGGTTTGGTTCGGCCTGGTTAGGCTCAGGCCGAGATGGCTTCCGTGGGCCGAAGCCCAAACTGGTTTCACTCGAGAAAGTCCAGGTTTGCGCCTCGAACTCTCCTGCGGTTCACTCAGCTCGAGATCTGAGATCCGCTGTGGCTCGGTGTGGCTGCGTTCATGTGGCCCAACGTGTGGCACCACTCAGGGCTCAAGAAAAAGGATGCACACCAGGTGCTCGATGGAATTCCCCAAAGGAAAGGCGGGGCGGCAAGGCTCGCCGGCGGTAAGGTTCGGCTGCGGTGGCGGTGGCGGCGTGTTTCTCCTGCAGGAAGGACACCACAACACGAAGGCCGGTTCACCGCACAACGACAAGCACGGGCCGGGCGAGTTTTGGCGGTGTGACGGCGCGGTGCGGTTCAGCGCGGCGGCGCACGGCTCCTGCAAAGCGGCTCGACGGCCGAGCACACGTCGACGCCCATGTGGTGCGAAGACCGAACATAGACGAGGTGGTCACGGGTCGATTTGGCGGCAAAAAGGAAAGGAGCGATGGCGCGCTCTGGGACACGGCAGCGAGTTCCAGCTCGGCGGCTCGAAGGCCGGCAACATAGGCAAGCATGGCGGCGTCTATGGACGGTGCAAGGGAGGGAAAAGAAAGCCTACACGAGAGGCTCATGGCTCATACACAAAACATCGAACACATTGTGGGCGCGCGTGGTTCCTACCATGGCCAAGCCATCCAAGGTCACTGATGTTCGAGGGGCATCAAAAACAAGTAGCACAGCACGAAGGCCGGCGTCACAGGCAAGCTGCAGGGTGAGAAGGAGGCGGCTTGGTCGGGCGGCTCACCAACGGGCTCGTGGGGGTCATGGCGAGGCAGGAAGAGGTCGTGGCCATGGCGATTTGGTGCAGAGCAGGCCCGCTGTTGTGGTTTAGCTCGCAGTCCACGGCGTCGATTCCCGTCTTGGCGTTCTCGAGCTCGAGGTCTTCGGCGTCGTCGTTCACAGTGGCAGCAACTTCATTCCCGATGTTGAAGATGCCGAACAGTAGTGACCCGAGCTCCATAGCCTTCGGTCCCTTTGCGACATCGCGGTGTACTCGAGTAGTCCAGCAGCGACGGCATTCACGGCTCAGCGCGGCTTCCTCACATAGCAGCTCCGGCACCGGCGTCGACCACCTCCTTCGGCTTCTGGTCGGCGTCCACAGCGGCGAGAGCGCGGTGCTCCTGGTGCGGCATGGCACCTTCCGGGCGTAGCACGGCGCGGCGACAAGGCGCAGAGCAGGGGATGCAGGGGCGTCGCACCTCCGGCACTGCGGTCTTCGATTGCCCCCAGGCTGGCACCTTCCTCTTCTCTCCTCCCCTCCTTCTTTCACCTCCTCCGCTTCCCCCCCCTCTTTAGCTCTGAATTTGTGGCGGCACAAAAAGGGGATGGAAGCCCTGATGGCGGCTAGGGTTGGTGGAGTCAGGGCGACCTCCTATTTGTGGGCAAGGCGAGGCGTTGCAGGGACAAAAACCCGACCCGCCGTCCATCCATGGCGCCCGAGCTCTGATGGTAGCGTGGCGGCCATCCAAGGGTGCGGCTCTAGGGTTAGGAGGCGCGGGGCAAGGGTAGGATGGGGTTTTTCCCCTGGAGGAAACCTCTGGAGGGCTCATGGGCACGCGCCTGCGCGGAGTCGGCCGGGGAGCCCGTCCCATCGGGTGCGCTCGCACTGCGCGGCGTCCCGGTACGGACACAGGTGGAAGAAACGCCTACAGGGAGGCTGGCAAGCGGGCCCTGCCTGGCAGTGAGAGGGAGCAGATAGCTGGGCCAGCGGAGTTGGTTGGTCTGCAAGTTGGGCCGCATGGTGAAGCTCGAGGTGGTTTCCGGTTTGATGTCAAATAGAAGAGGGGCTTCCGATAGATCTCGGTAGCAGGCTCGCAGCCCAAGTTAGATGTTAGCTCTTTTCAAAATAGTCTTGGATAGAGTTTGAATATAGTTTGAATTTGAATTAAAATTCAAATTCAAACAGCACACATCTAAACTCCAAATTTAAATTTCAAAAAGATCCAACCCACATTTATACTATAATTTGAAAATACTTTTATATGGTTTTATTTTATAAGGGATTAAAGGTGAGAGGCTAGCAATTTGGTCCAAAATTTGGTAACACACAACTTCAAACAAAAAGTTTTAAAAATTTGCGAAAATTCACACATGGGAAAACAATCAAATTTCCGGTATGTTACAGACTCCCCCACTCACAAGAATCTCGTCCTCGAGATTAGGCTCGTACCGGGTGTGATGGGGTCTTATCTCCAATATGTCTTTTCCTTTAGCGTCTAGATGTTGATGATATTAATAACGTAAGTCTTTATCTTATCTTAGCTTGATCCCATGTGAAGGCATCCTTAAGCAATCTCCAAATAATCCATATATCTCATGAGTACACTCTGGTTCAAGCACGTGAGCAATTCCAACTACGAGCTAGATTTCCCTTAACACAATCCATCTTATCTAGCCGTGTTACATAGGCTGAGTAGAAGGTGACATTCTCATATTATCCCAATCCTCCTGTTCGAGGTCACATCCTTCTTATCACTTGGCTTATTCCAAAATTGTTTTATACGAACTTGGTCATACTCTCATGACATCCATTAATTACTTTTAATCCAAATAGGCGCGATTCTCCCACTTCTTTCCATATGAGGTAGTCGTATACCTTATGCCCAGTAGAGTTCTGCAAACCTGATAAATCCGGGCCTATCTCGCGGCATGTATATAGTGGGATTTCTTATGGCAAGATCTTATCCAAATTGTCGTCATGTACCAAAGCTTGCATTCTAAGCGTACCCATAGGGTTATCTTTGTCCAATATTGTCCGCTTGTCCATATCCGGCACACTAAGCATGAATTGAATCTTGTCCCAAAAGCTTTGTTGGCCATCAATTCTTCGTTCAAGTCTTCGTACATTCTCTAGGTTTCCCTAGTTAATCCCAAGAAATCTTCTTGAAACCATATCCATCTCGGATAGGTTGAAGATATATACTATTATCTCTCAATCCATAGGTCGATATCCAGGTTTTCCAAACTATTAGTGCAATTGCATCTCTTATGGCATGCACTCTCAGCAACTAGCTGAACCTGGGTGAACATAACTTCCTTCCAACTTCTTTCCTCTGAGGGTCCAATAATCCATACCTACTTCGTATGTCTCTCATGTTGTAAATCCATTTGTTGGCTCAGCATGACTCCAACGGATCTCGTCAAAGCGCTGGCAACATCCGACATGATCGATTAGCTTCTGGTCATAATTACTATGAATGGCTACTTCCCGTTCATGTTAGTCTGTGTTAAGAGGGGTTATCTATAACACCCTTGACTGTGTGAGTGACTATGCCCATCCGAAACCTCACACTAGTCCCTTTTGGTTCCAACTTCTTCAGATGGATCTTCTCGAGAAAGTCGCATCTATTTTATTCATGCATGTTTAGCAAACTCAGGATACATAGCTGATGTCATACCTTAGGAATACCATCAAAACTTTAATCAATTCCTCAGAATGTCCTTAGTTGTCGCATCCACGAGGAAGGATCAGTTCTCTTATCCAACCGTGGTGTAGGTCATGACCCTTCACAATTTTTTTGTCTTATTCCTCTAAATGGTATTCTTACCTTCTGGTATCCTGGAAATATTCTTCGCTTTAAGGCCTTGTCGGGCTGTTCAACAATTCCAAATAATGTCACTTGTTTAAGTGAGTAATATCCCACACTTGTGCTCTCAAATTCTTCTTACTTATTTTCCAATAGTGTGGTAGGTGCCAGATGCGAGATCGTACAGATAACTTGTGTCCAGTAGTTGTCAAAGTAGCTCTTTTTCCCACTAGTTCAATATACGGTGGCCAGTAGGGCTTCTTCACCATTGGTTTATTCCGAAAGTGGGATCGACCGAACTTCACATCTCACTCCAATTATCTTGGGTTGTCTTCTGATATGTCGGTCGCTCTCAATGATGAATCCATTACCATGATATGAGGCTACCATGTTCCTTCGAATCTCCACAAGGGTCAATTCGCATTTAGATGAAGAACCTTATCGGCAACCTCTGTATTCCATTAGCAAATTCCAAAGGTGGACATTCAGAAGGTGCCTTACGGAAGCTAAAGTACTCGAATAGTTTTTCCCGTATTGATTGCTGCTCCATATAGAGTACTTCATCTTTATCCGATAATTGAGTTCTGACTGAATTTGTTCAAAACGCGTCACTGACATCTTAGGGTACTCACTTGAGCTTAACTATTATATGCTCCCATAGAGGTACATGCACTTCCGAACTCCGAGCATCTTCAGCTTCATTGTAGTTGCTTTCTGGTCATTATTGTGCACACAACAAAATGTCTCGGGAATTAGAAATTGTTCTGAGGTAAGGGTGATCTCGACCTCAATCCCTTGATCCATAGCAGAGTGGTTCTTCATGTCTCCGCTTGAGTATACTTGAGGGGCTCTGGTTGTAGCTCCTTTACTCCTTGTATGATTCTTCAAATACTGACAACTTCGAGGTAGTGGGTGGTTCCAAATCGAGTACTCTCTAATCCAAATTAGTAACTTGATTCCAAAATGCATGAGGTGGCTTATCCAAAATCTAGACCTCAAATGGCAGTGTTGTACTTTCTGTCTTCGGTTGATGAGGCATAACTTTGATACTCCTTATACTTGGCTTATATAGATGACTTGTCCTCCTTTGGGTTATCTCATGATTCCTTAGGCTAACAGCCTCCAAAGCATTGCATTGTGGTGGTCTTTCCAATGAAGGTTAGCACTCAGGTTACCTATTCTAGGAGTCAAGTACAAGCATGAAAATATTCGCTAGTATATAGCCCTACACTCAATAGTAAGAATCATAAGATCCAATAAGATCCATAATGAACCAAGCACTCAAACATTCAAAGCATTATAGATAGTGCTATCTCAAGGCTGACTCATAACCGTTGAGATCTCGCACACTAATCGGTCTAATTACTTCGTGGCATGTCAATCAAGGTAGACTCTACTCTTAGTGGTTCAAGGTATTCTCCTACCATCCAAATGATCTTCGGTCTCCCCCTATCAAGTCCAAGTAAGAAGTTGCATCACCGAAGGAAAGATAGAGTTTTTCAAAGTAGGGGAGGTATATTTCAAATAATTCAAGGGGGTATATATAAAATAGAGCGTATAGAATGTTCCTAAGCTATCGACCAACCTAGGGTTGAGTGCTATGGTCAAGTACGGCTCTGATACCACCTGCAACGACCCGAGTTTTGGGTGAGGAAAACCCGACTCTCTGTACCCTTGTGATTGTCCCTGGATCAGTGGCTATCACGTACAGAACTCATTACAGTATAATATCATTTCCATACAACGAAATTAGAGTACAACATAGAATATTTACACCAAAAACATCTCAGTATACGAATTTAGTACAAGTCCCTTGGGCTAAGCGACAAGTAGAAATCCTGCGTAGCAGTAGCTAGGGCTTCAAGTCTTCATCTTCAATCTTCACCACACGCATCCTTGAGCGAAGCAATGCAACCCTTCCTTCATGAATTCCTCAAACTCCGACTCGCACTCCAAGTTCAATCCTGCACACTTACAAAACTATCCCCAAGGAATGGGATAGGTTCACGTCACCGACTGTATGCAGCTTTAAGTGGCCTATCTCTAAAGGGTAAGAAAAGTGGCAAGGTAAAAGCTCGGGTTTCCTAAACAGCAGCAGCGAAGCATAAAAAGATATCATCTCCATATAAGTCCCAATCCATACTCTTATCACAACTCGGGAACACCTGGTACCCTAGGGACCCGACACCACAACCTATCTCCCTCAAGGGTTGATGCGAGAACTTCCTCTCCTCGCACCTCAATGATTGCAATCGGATCCGCAAGGTAGAGGGAGCGACTCTCCTCTCCCCGACTGCAACCACGGCTCACCACACTCTCAACTACAGGGGGAGGTAGAAATCCCAAAACATGAGAACCAACAATCCACTGGGCTCGTCCATGACCGAGGACGCGGCTATACGTATAGATCTAAACTCTGCAGAGCATGTACACCTGTACCCAACTCGGGATGGAGCCCAGTCGGTAGCAAGTCGACTGAACCCACCCTACCGTGCGAACTCTCGGTAGTTACGGTCCCATCCTGCATCCGACCCTCAAAGCGATCCCCCCCGCAGAAGGAATTGCACCGGAACTGTGAAATGCTCCCGTGTGGCCACACGGGAGTCGCTCTGAGAGAAGGTGGTCTCTCTCCCACCTCTACCCCACTGATACCTGTTGACGCGAAAATAGGACGTCACCTCCGCGTGCAGCTCACATGACTCCCCAGTCTGTAGCGAGGCGTGCCAGCCAATCTGACCTGTTGATTGACAATGGAAAATATTAGGGACCGCCTAGAGAACCGATGGCCTTGTAGCGACACGTGTATCAACCAATCGGCCGATACAGGTAAAGGCGGGATCGGCTGGCTCAAGAATGACTGAAACGTAGGTGCGTGGGTAGATGGATCGGCTGAATTAGCCGATTGTGGCGTCAACACTCGAGTAGGTCGGAATCGGCTGCGGTGTTAGAAGCCGATAGGATCTAGATCGAGTGGATGATAAAGATAATAGCTAAAAACAACAAGAATTGGTATAAAGACTTGCAGATCTAGCTAATATCGGTAAGGGGTGAATAAAGAACTAGACGAAACCTCAGTGATGCGCCCGGAGGTTAAAGCCTAGGGTTATTCGGTAAAACGGTACTCACAAGCTTGCCGGAGATCAGCTGATGCAGCCTGACGAACTCGAAGCACGACGTTGTAGAAAATGAGAAAATCGCAATGGCGAAGTCACCAAAAAGTAGATGTTGTAAAGGTAGATGCTGTAAAGTAGATGCAGTAAAGTAAAGGGTTTGCCCGGAGGCGGTTTGTTTGATATTGGTGTGTACAGATTTTCCCACCACGCAGGGTCGCTATTTATGTCCTGAGGACAACCCCGACTCCTAGCCGATCACAGCACTGTTTACTTGCATCTAAAGACAAAAAACTACTAAAAATAGAAAAGGACTCTCGTAGGAGTCAAAACTTCCTAAAACTGACTCTTTGACCCGTTGCCAATTGTAGATTGACCCGCCTCCACCATGCCTTCCTTTTGGCGTATCTCCTTGATTACCGCCTTCTCTCTCTCCATCGGTTGACTCTCTAGTTATTCATCGGCCGATCATTCTGACCCACTGGCCCACCGACAGGGTTGAGTTCCTCTTACTATCGGGGATCTTGTTGACCATTCTTCTCTTTCCTCAATTGGCTGATTACACTCTGTTTTCATCAGTTACTCTTCCTTTCGACTTGTTTTTCCAAAAAACGGTGTCAACACATGCCCCCCAGTTTCGGAGTAAATAATCTTTTGCTCCGAAATTTCCTCAAATCTGTTATCTTCCTCGATTCGAAGTCGGCCGCAGAATCTCAACAAATCTTCAGGGGTCATAAATACAGCCGCCTTGGTTCTTTCCTTCCCCCAAATCTTGTTGTTCCAACAGCTCGAGCTTTCAAGCGACGAACCCTAAGCTCCAAAGCTTCTGCTGATCCATGGCGTCCTCAAGCTCCACTGGAGGTTCTTGCTCTACTTCTGCACCTCCGAAGGTGCCTCTTTCTTCAGTTCCCCTGGTATTTCCTTTAATCTTTTGCTTTTATTTGTCTTTAAATACCACCGTTCCGCTTTGCCTGAAGCCTAGATTCCATCTCTCCCGGAACTTAGATCTCATCTCACTATTCCTGTTGATGACAAACCCGGGCTTACTTTTCTTAGACCAATTGGTGACATCGACCCGACCGAGATGATTAATCTTGAAACTGGCAGAATTCCTTTCAAGCATGCCTCTCTGAATTTGGCCGATTGGGATGGTTGCTTTAGATCTTGGACGGGGTATGCCAAAGGGTGGAGAAATTGGTACCGTAGGGTATCTGCTAAAAATAGAGGTTTCTGGGAGGAGTATAAGATCAACCAATGTATTACCCTGTCTTTGTCCGATATGTCTCGGAACGAATCTCTCCTAATAGCTGCCTCTTATTTTTGGTCCGATGCGCTCAATGCCTTCTTATTTGGTCATGGGCCGATGGCCCCGACTTTGGCTGATGTCCTTCTATTGACTGGCTTGGACATATCTTCTTCAGATACCCTTTTTAGCTATCGTGACGTCAAACCTTCCCACCGTCTGAAAATTAAAAGTGTGGGCGGCTGGACTGGATATATCATTGAGCATATGAAGGATGGCACCGTCAGTGACAGAGAACATGTGGCCTTTCTGAACATGTGGCTTGAAAAGTTCGTCTTCTGCGGAAAATCTTTTGGCCCCACCTCTAATTATCAGATTGTGGCCGAACGATTGGCCATTGGTTCCTCCATCCCTCTTGGCAAATACCTTTTGGGGGTTGTGTACAATCTCCTTCATCAAGTGGCTGTCAGCTTGTCAACCAATTCCCCAATAGGTACCCCAGGGGGTCCTTGGTGGTTTATCAACATGTGGTTGAACCTTCATCTTCGAGATAGACTGGAACAAGATATTTTTAATATGCGTTTTCCGGGAGACCAGCCAGATGGAGTTCCAGTCGTCAAACATCGATGCATGAACTTTGGAGAAGCTGTTTCTATGTTTCCTGGACATAAGAAAACTCCATCTCGCATAGCAGAACATTTCAAGAGCTTTTACCTTGGCTTCAACCCAGTATCCATCATCTGGTTTGCGTATAGGGATGATGATAACAATTTTGAGACTTTGTTCAGCTTTGATGATATCCATAGAGATGATGAGAACAAGATTGTCTTTGCGGAGATAATCAAACCAGGGCTCCTTCCTTCTTGTGTCTTTGGCAAAGATCAATCGGCTACTTATGAATTTTATAACCCTTCAACGAGTGCTCGTCAGCTGGGGTTTGGTCAGTTGCCGATTGGTCTCTATTTCTCTAATTTGATCAAGCCAAGGGAAATTATTCCTGATAATATCCATTACCGGCGTCTCCTGGTTCGACTACCTTGTGTATCTTCAACATATTCTGATTACTTATTCTTTTAATATATGCTGATTTGTTTCCCTCTCCTTTTCAGCCTGAAACCACTGAGCCTCCCGCTACTAGCAGAAGTGGTAACCCGATTTATTATTGGCCACCGAGATGAATCCCATATATCGGCTATAATGCCCCTTCAATCTCTTCAGTCATGCAGGGCCCCAAGATCAATCCTTCTCTGGACAATCTGCTTTTGTCGACCCTCAAAAGGAAAGATATGCCTCGTAAAGCTCTTATCCACAGAAAAAAGAAGAAGATTGACCCTACGGTCGTTGACATCCTTGACTTAGCTGAAAAACTGGTAGGTGCTTTTGAGGTATGTCTTTTTGCTCAATTCATCCCCTTTCTCTTCGTATTTTTTCACTAATCCATCCCTTTGCACAGTCTTCGGGATTAATTGGTCGATCAGGACAGGCCATTACTGCTGCTGGTCAAGACAAAATTCTGGAATCGATCCAGGAAAACCCAGCTGATGATATTTTGATATCAAATAATCCTGAGGTTCATCAAAGGGTCGATGCCTCAGATGCTCCTGTTGGTCAACCTCAGCATTCTCCTGGACGTGTCGATCTTCAATCTGAGCAACTAATTGAGGTAAATTCTTTATTCAGCTAATTTTACATCCTCTCTGTCTTTAACCTCTTGCCTTTGTCCCAGGATGTTGTATCAACTGAGACTCATGACAAGCCTTTGGACAACCTTCGGCAAGATACTAATGATCAATCACAATTGCCAATTGTCGAGTTTCCTGAATCAGAATCGGCTGAGAATCCGATTATTGAAGTGCAGATACTTGCTACAGAGGTAAACTTCTTGATCTTCTCATATTTCTGCCTTAACTCTTTCCCTTTATCGTTACTTCCTCTTGCTTCTTGTTGTTCAGAGCACATCACTGTCAACTACTCTTCCAGATGAGGTGAAAGCTAAACTAACCGAAGTGCTTCCACTACTGAACCAAGACATTAGTCAATTAGTGCAGGATGCCGAGCCGATCAGGGCTATCTTCAAACAAATCCAAGGCCAGTTGCCTAGAGACCTTAAAGCGAAGATGCTCCAGGTTGCTTTTATTGAGAATTGGCAGCTCATAGTCCAAGAAGCTCAAGATCGGCTGGAGGAAAGGCGGCGTCAAGAGCAACTCACTCAGGATAGGGAGAAGTTAGACAACAGCATGGCCAATCTTGACAATAGGATTGAATTCCTAGCTTCTTCTCGCCCTGATATCGTCAGTAGCATTGATTGTTTGAAGAAACGTCGTGCTGAGTTGATGAAAGAGTTAAGCCAGATCGATCAAGACTTAACCGCTGAAGAGCAGAAGCTTGCAGATCTTCCAGGCACTATAACCAATATGCAAGAAAGGAGGGACTCCATCGCACAGCAAGCCCAGGCTCTTCGCGAACAAGAGCAGCCGATTTTTGGTTCAGCCGATGCCGATCGTCAGGAGATAGAATCGGTTGACCAGCTGCGCCTGGATCTCATCAATGCCATCCATCGTTTAGGCATAGTTTAAACATTACTTGTAGTTTTGTTAAACTGTGATTGGCCCTTTCTTGGCCAACTCCCAACGCTCCGTATTAATTGCTTTGACCGAACGTTTTCAATCGGCCTTTATATATCGCCAGCCTCCTTTTAGTCTTTTAGAACTATTATCTTTCTTTTGCAATGGCCTCTTCTTCCTCCTCCTCCTCTGTGAGTCAGGTTGGTTTGTTCTTTCTTCTCTTTGTTCTCACGATCTCTTTCCCTGATGTTTGTTTTTTCCTCAGTCTCCAAACCGTGATACTGTGGAAAAGATCGTCTCGAGCATCAACGCCTTCAGTGCGAATCGGCCAAACCATCCACTTGGACGAGAATGCGGTATTCGTCTGGTGATTGCCAACAAGGAGGAGAAGTTAGAGGTCCTTGAAGCCAGGAGGGCAGCTCTCCTTCAGGAATTGGATCATGTTGGCGAAGAAATAGCCCAAGTTAGAGTAGAGCTAGATAAGGCCAAGAGTCTTCTTTAAATTCTGATGTACTATCAGCCGATGTAATCGGCCTTTTATGAATGAAAATCGCCACCTCTGGATATTTAACTTAATGCACCATCTTTCAGTAATGAATTTCCACCCATATTTGTAGGTGCTGCTTTTATGCTCTGGTTCAACTTCTCTGCTATAAAACGTAGTCTACTTCTTACATAGCACCATAATCTTCTGGCTATGAACCGGACCAATTTTCCATTAGGAATAAGAGGCAAACCTCTTTTAGAGTGCTTTCAGGAAAATGCAACTATCTCCACTCCTTGACAAATTTCTCTTTGAAGATTTCTTGTATCCTAATGATGCATCAAAGCTTGTCGTTGTTGCTGGAAATGTTGAGAGAAGGGAATCCAAACAATCTCCTCTTCTAAAGTACAGAGTAGGGCCATACATTATTATTCAATAATCTTTCAAAGCCAACCCCTGATTTTTGGGAAACGCATCACTGCACGCCTGCCCACTGTCCAGTCTGAGACTTTCATAGGGAAACTGTTCTTGGTTTGACTGCATCGGATGCTCTTCATTCCCCTTTTTCAATTCCCTCTTGTAGTTATCCCTTCTGCATCTTGAGGCTATAAATATGCCTGAAGCTCAATGAGGAAACTCATTCATCGGCCATGGCGCAACCAACTTAGATAGATTACAGACTCTTGCTGTATGACTGTTCCTTTCTTCCTTTTCTCCTTCATAGCTAGAAGAATTCTTGTGGAGTAGTGTAGTGACCCCTCTTCTTCTTTGCCTCCTTTTGAAAAGCCAGGAGGCACCATAGCTAGAAGAATCCTTGTGAGGATCTGGCTTTGGGGAAAGAACACAGGTAGGGTGTCTTGCTACACATTTATCAGAGGAAGAGCGTGCCAAAGGAACGACCATCTTGGTCATCAACTCGAGCTCCTTTTGGCGGAAGACTGCAGAATCTGGCGAAGATCTTAGCCTTCCGTTTCCTCTTCACTTGTGTCCTTCTCTTATCGATTCAATATCCTCATCATACCGGAGATTAGGACAACGCACCCCTTGTAATTTTTTTTGAGAACACGTGTAACCCATAGATCTGAGTTGTAATAGCATTGCTGTATTCGAAGACAAAGGAAATGAAAATTATATTCATTTTGTTCTGAAGGCGATATATGTATCGGCTATAACCGAATATATTAACTTCATACATCGGTTTTACATTTTTTGCGCTAAAGGTGATTCTTTACAGATATCAGCTATCCTTACTAGAAACGATTACATTCGCAATCAGCTATAGCTCAAAAGCTCAATCGGCCGATAGGCACAATAAGACAATCGGCTTATACAACTTTTGATATACTTGGGCAACCAATCCATCGGCTGTTATAACTCCAAGCCCAAGCTTCCTCTCGTCTTTAATGAATTGATCCATTAAGCCTCATTATCAGAGCCGACTGCTTGAACCGACTTTAGTCCGAAATCGGATACTTTGAGACACTTGGTATCCCAGGCTTTTCCAGATATGCAGCTCACTTGATCGTAAGTCCATCCTTGTGCTTCTGTAGCTGCTACTGTCAAGGAAGTTTCTCCTTGGACCACCTCCACTGAATCTCCGATCCATTGAATGATGCATTGATGCATTGTAGATGGTATGCAACAATTGGCATGTATCCAATCCCGACCCAGCAGTAGATTATAAGATCCCCTCCCTTTAATGACAAAGAAAGCGGTTGGAAGGGTCTTACTGCCGATGGTGAGTTCCACGCAGATTGCTCCTTGAGCCGGAGAGACGTTGCCTTCGAAGTCCACCAACATCATGTCGGTTTGGGTCAAGTCTTCATCAGACTTCCCAATCTTGCGCAGCATGGTGTATGGCATCAGGTTGACTGCTACTCCTCCATCTACTAGCATCCTGGTGACTGGTTTACTGTTGACAAATCCTTTGAGAAACAGAGCCTTCAAATGTTGTCTCTTTTCATCTTCTGGTTTCTCAAAGATAGCTTGTCTAGGTTCCAGTGTTCGCTGAGCCATGCCAAGTTCTTCATCAGACAGATCCGAATCAATTGGAGCCATGAACTCTTTTGGTAGGAAGACAACCATGTTTACATCAGCGTGTGGTTGGTCATCCTTTGCTTCATCGGTCTTAGGCTTTGGGCGCCAAACCTTGGATCGAACCTTCTTCTTGTCCAGCACATGTCTCTCTGCCTCCTCATGCTATTCTAGCTGTCGTAGGCACTGGACTCTTCTTTTCTGGGATTTGGTCAAGCCATCTGGACACCATTGTGGATTGGGTTTCTTACGTTTTTGGCTTGACCCTTCATCATCTAGTTGTAGCGTGCGTCGACGTTCAGGAGCTCGGCACATGATATCTTCATCAGGGACCAGAGAATCGGCCACCTCTTCCAGCCGATTGTTTGACTCTTCATTGACTCGGCCTCCCAGCCGATCATGAATACTGGCCTTGCCCCCCAGCCGATCATGGACGCTGGCTTTGCCCCCCAGCTGATCGTGGACTGAGACCCGTTGATTGTTGAATTCACAGTGATCTCTGGCTGCAGGTCTTCCGTCATTAAAGCAAACCCTTTTGGATGAGTTGCTATTATTGTAAGCCTCGTTGCACTCTAGACAGTTTTCTGCCGTTGGTAGCTTGATTCCTTCTTCCCAATAGTACTTGAAGAACGGACATCTCCAATGTCCTTCAATACGCCGTGCCCACTCTTCTCTTTCCCATGCTTTCTCTTGTCGACGCTGGAATTTATTGATCAGCATCTGGGACGTGACAGGTCGGCGTGGCTTTAAGTCTCCCTCTTCAAGTAGTAACCCTTTTCCTTTGACATCAGCAGTGGTTACTTGTACTTTGGGATCGACAGCTCCTTTATTTTGAGCCGAATCAGATGTTAGCAACTTAACTTGTGACGTGTCTTTGCTAGACACCTCAACTGTGTTAGTTGGGAAGGGGTGCTGATCAATCTTCATCGGCTTTTCAGCTTTGGCAGGAGTTTCAAATTTAAGCCTTCCTTGCTCAATGGCTGATTGGATCTATTGTCTGAAGATCTTGCAATCATTGGTATCGTGTGAAGTTTCATTGTGCCACTTGCAATACTTCATCCTCTTCAGCTCTTCTGCAGATGGTATGGTATGGTATGGTATGGAACTGGGAAAGCTTAATTTGCCCTTGCTGAAGCAACAGATCAAATATCTTATCGGCCTTAGTGATATCAAAGCCGAATTTCTCTGGTTCTTTCTTGCCAAAGGGACAGGACACTGTCTTCTTGCCTTTGACCCACTCTGCAAGCCCTATCATATTATCTTCATCTTCTGAATCAGAGTAATCCACATAGGACACCTTCTTCTGAAAGTTTCTTCTAGGCTCATAGGACTTTGCAGTTTCTTGACTCATTCGACTGACTAACTGGCTGAGACTCTCGAAGTCAAGTGATGCATATTTCTCTCTCAAGGTTGGCAAGAGACCTTGGAAAGCCAACTCGGCCAATTGTTTATCTCCCAGATTCAAACTATAGCACTTGTTTCTGACCTTTCTAAATCTCTGAACGAATCCATCAACTGTTTCATCGTTCCTTTGCTTGAGCCTGGTCAGATCAGTAATCTTCATCTCATGAATGCCAAAGAAGAAATAATTACGGAACTGCTGTTCCAAATCGGACCACTTGATGATAGAGTTAGCTGGCAGTGATGTGAACCATGAGAATGCTGGTCCTGATAGAGATGAAGAGACCAAATGTATCTTGAGTGCATCAATGTTCCCTGCTTCTCCACATTGGATGATGAATCGAGTGATGTGCCCCATAGTGGATGTTTCATCTTGCCCAGAGAACTTGGTGAAATCTAGTACCTTGAATCTTGGAGGGAACGGTATCTGGTCATAGCCAGATGGATATGGTGTCCTGTACATGCAGGACTGCTGTTTGGGTTTCATCCCATATTACTTCTGCAGCACCTCTGAGAAATGGTCGATCAACTCCTGCTTCATGTGCGACTTCAATTCAGCAGATGCTCGTTCAATTGCTTGTATCTCAGTTGGAGTTTCTGGAGGTCGTTCTTCTAAGATTCTTGGCTGTGGATTTGGTACCGTTGATGCCCCTGTCCTAGAAGAACCTTGCACATTTGAAATAGGTGGAGTCTGCCTGATCAGCTGCCCAGCTGATGGAGTTGGCTGCTGCAAATTTGATTGGCTTGACATAGCCAATTGATTTAGAAGTGTTTGCAGTAGTTGTGCAGAATCCACATGTGGAATTACTGGCTGCCCTGTTACCCCTTGGTTGATCGGCTGCTGAGGCGATGATCTTGTATGAGCCACTGTGTTGGCTGGGGTTAAGACAGGCTGCATTGATGCTGACTGCTATAACGGGGCAGTCTGCAAGCAGTTGGCACGGGCATACCAAGTATCAGTTGTTGAGCCGATCTCTGAGGTAGAACAGGAGTTGGCCTCTGAGGTGGAACGGGTGTCCTTTTCTCTGTTGGTATAACCATATGAGCATGAGCTGGACTGATCTTGACTCTTTCGAAAGCTTTGCTCCCGTGATTGAAGTAGACGAATTCCACTCCATCCCCATTCATGTGCACAGTCCCTGGAGTACCCCCAAACATGGCTTGATAAGACTGTGGGTACTTTACTTCTAGAATTTCCTCAGGCTGAGGCTCAAAGAAATTTGAGATGTTAGTCTCAAAGTGATCACGAGGTAAATCCCATCCTGCAAGCTTCCCATCTTGATCTCTCATCGCAGGATATTTTTTATTCTGTATTGGGAGCATCTGATCCTGGACGTTAGATTGCACTGCATGTGTTTGGACCACAGGCGTAGCAGGATCTTTGCCTTTTTCTCCCACACCTTGATTCTGAATCGGCTGAGAGTCCGATGAAGAACCAGGAGCGACTGTATTGACCTGTGGAGAAGGTGAGATCCCTACTGTTGGATCATCAATCGGCGGGGAAGCCGATTTGTTATGCTGGAACATTGGAGGAGTTCGGTTTGGTTGAAAATATGCAGGCCCTAGATATCCTCCTTCTGCTCCTTTCTTAAGTGCATCAATTATGGCATTCTGAATAGTATTTGCGAAAACCTTGGTCATCATGTCTTGAAGCCCTTCAGGATCGGCTAAGAAGGTGACTTGCTTAGGTGTTGGCAAAGGATTCTTCTTGAAGACTCCACCTTTAGTCTGACAGTATGATGCCAGGCAAAGCTCTTCATAATGCTTCATGTGAGCTTCGAACTCAGCTTTGTCTATATCTTTCAGCCGATCCTTGGTGATCGTTTGGACGTTTTCTGGATCAACCTCAGAAGGACCAGTCTTCGTAGACTTTGTCATTTTTGACCTTTTCGTGTCCCACCAGGCGTGCCAAAAGTTTGTTGACGCGAAAATAGGACGTCACCTCCGCGCGCAGCACACGTGACTCCCCGGTCTTTAGCGAGGCGTGCCAGCCAATCTGACCTGTTGATTGACAATGGAAATTATTAGGGATCGGCTAGAGAACCGATGACCTTGTAGCGACATGTGTATCAGCCAATCGGCCGATACAGGTAAAGGCGGGATCGACCGATTCAAGAACGACCGAAACATAGGTGCGTGGGTAGATGGATCGGCTGAATCGGCCGATTGTGACGTCAGCACTCGAGTAGGTCGGAATCGGCTGTGGTGTTAGAAGCCGATAGGATGTAGATCGAGTGGATGATAAAGATAATAGCTAAAAACCACAAGAATTGGTACAAAGACTAGCAGATCTAGCTAATATCGGTAAGGGGTGAATAAAGAACTAGACGAAACCTCAGCGATGCGCCCGGTGATCAGCTGATGCAGCCCGACGAACTCGAAGCACGACGTTGTAGAAAAAGAGAAAATCGCAATGGCGAAGTCGCCGAAAAGTAGATGCTGCAAAGGTAGATGCTGTAAAGTAGATGCAGTAAAGTAAAGGGTTTGCCCGGAGGCGGTTTGTTTGATATTGGTGTGTACAGATTTTCCCACCAGACAGGGTCGCTATTTATGTCCTGAGGACAACCCCGACTCCTAGCCGATCACGGCACTATTTACTTGCATCTAAAGACAAAAAACTACTAAAAATAGAAAAGGACTCTCGTAGGATTCAAAACTTCCTAAAACTGACTCTTTGAACCGCTGCCAATTGTAGATTGACCCGCCTCCACCATGCCTTCCTTTTGGCGTATCTCCTTGATTACCGACTTCTCTCTCTCCATCGGCCGATTCTCTAATTATTCATCAGCCGATCATTCTGACCCGCTAGCCCACCGACAGGGTTGAGTTCCTCTTACTATCGGCGGATCTTGTTGACCGTTCTTCTCTTTCCTCAATTGGCCGATTACACTCTGTTTTCATCGGCTACTCTTCCTTTTGACTTGTTTTTCCAAAAAACGGTGTCAACAATACCCCGCTATCCTGCTGGAAGGTATGGTTCCGCACTTGCCGAGCTCAACTCGGCCCTAACCCCACTCTCGACGAGGTGGTGTGTACGAAAAGTCCCGTGAAGCGGTTGGCCCACTCGGTTTCAGACTAGGGCGAGCTCATGTCCTCCAAGCATACAGTAAAACCCCAACACTTGTGCTCCGAAAACCGTAAAAGTGGGTACACACTGAGGAGTGCACCCCCATCCCCGATCCCAGATCGGTTGTTTCAAGCTCACCCTTGCCAAAGTACCCAAAACGCCTTCTCCTGCCGGTTTTATCCCACTCAAGCCAAGAACCACTATCCCCATCCCCACACATGCATCGCGAAGCACAGCATATATACATGCTTATAAACATATATAGTAGTAGTAGGGCAATCAAGGATAGGGTAAATAAAGTAGGCAGTGCAAGGTTCATCAACATGCATATAAAGTAAAGCGCGCTAGCATACTACATAGCAATGTCTAATAGGTATTTCAAAATCAGTCGGGCGTGAACACCTGTGTGCAAGTAGTCGTCGTCATTCCCGTAGTTGTACTTGATCTCCTGGCTTGACTCCTCGGCTCCGGGAATTCCTAGATTCGCAAATATAAATAAACACGGTGTCTAGAAGCAAATAACTCCAAAGCGAAGCAATAAAAACCAAATAACTCCAAAAGCTAGTCTAGCGGGTGCTTCATGATTTTAGAAGAATAAAGAAACTGATTTCATATTTTTCTAAGGTAGAAGCAATTTATTATGGATTTCCAAATAAAGAAACATTTTACGATTTGTAAGTATTTGCAATAAAGCACAAGAAACACAAGTCAGCAAGTTAGAGAACCATAAGCTAGGTTTTGGGTTGACTGGCATGGTAAGCGGACTAGTCAATGATCATTGTTGACCGGGTCAAAAAGGAAGGTCAGAGGTCAACCGGACCCCACAAGTCACCCTGTGGGTCCCGTATGTCAGATGGCACCAGGTTGGACGGTTAGCGACCTCTCATGTTAGTGGGACCCAGCGGTAAGTCCGTAGGCCCCCTTTTGGTCAGATTAGAGGGGTTTTGCAGGATGGATCAGCTGCTCAAGGTCACAGCACTCGGTCTTACCAGCTATAGCTTGGCTAAGGATTGGAAGAGCAATAGTGCCACGGTTGCTAGCTTTCTGAACTGAAAGGATTTGGAGGAACAGGGAACAAGCTAGCATGTCCATGGCCTACAGAAACACATGCATTAGGTGCTGCTTGAAAGACTGAGATCAAGCTCTTGTAAGGTTTAAGCTCACGGAGGGTCAAAGTAGTAGCTCGATGGACACCAGGTGCTCGATGGAATTCCCAAAAGGAAAGACGGGGCAGCAAGGCTCGCCGGCAGTAAGGTTCAGTTGCGGTGGCGGTGGCGGCGTGTTTCTCCTGTAGGAAGGACACCACGACACGAAGGCCGGTTCACCGCAGAACGACGAGCACGGGCCGGGCGAGTTTTGGCGGTGCGACGGCGTGGCGCGGTTCAGCGCGGCGGCGCACGGCTCCTGCAAAGCGGCTCGATGGCCGGGCACACGTCGACGCCTACGCGGTGCGAAGACCGAACATAGACGAGGTGGTCACGGGTCGATTTGGCGACAAAAAGGAAAGGAGCGACAGCGCGCTCTGGGACACGGCGGCGAGCTCCAGCTTGGCGGCTCGAAGTCCGGCAACATAGGCAAGCATGGCGGCATCTATGGACGATGCAAGTGAGGGAATAGAAAGCCTGCACGAGAGGCTCATGGCTCATACACAAAACATCGAACACGTTGTGGGCGCGCGTGGTTCCTACCATGGCCAAGCCATCCAAGGTCACTGATGTTCGAGGGGCATCAAAAACAAGTAGCACAGCACGAAGGCCGGCATCACTGGCAAGCTGCAGGGTGAAAAGGAGGCGGCTTGGTCGGGCGGCTCCCCAACGGGCTCGTGGGAGTCACGGCGAGGCAGGAAGAGGTCGTGGCCGTGGCGATTTGGTGCAGAGCAGGCCTGATGTCATGGTTCAGCTCGCAGTCCTCAGTGTCGATTCCCATCTTGGCATCCTCGAGCTCGCGGTCTTCGGCGTCGTCGTTCACTGCGGCAGCAACTTCATTCCCGATGTTGAAGATGCCGAACAGCAGTGACCCGAGCTCCATAGCCTTCGGTCCCTTGGCGACGTCGCGGTGTACTCGAGTCCTCCAGCAGCGACGGCGTTCACGGCTCGCGCGCGGCTTCCTCGCGTAGCAGCTCCGGCACCGGCGTCGACCTCCTCCTTCGGCTTCTGGTCGGCGTCCACAGCGGCGAGAGGACGGCGCTCCTGGTGCGCCGTGGTACCTTCCGGGCGTAGCACGGCGCGGCGACAAGGCGCAGAGCAGGGGATGCAGGGGCGTCGCACCTCCGGCACTGCGGTCTTTGATTGCCCCCGGGCTGGCACCTTCCTCTTCGCTCCTCCCCTCCTTCTTTCACCTCCTTCGCTTCCCCCCCCCCTCTTCAGCTCTGAATTTGTGGCGGCGCAAAAGGGGGATGGAAGCCCTGATGGCGGATAGGGTTGGTGGAGTCAGGACGACCTCCTATTTGTGGGCGAGGCGAGGCGTTGCAGGGGCAAAAACCCGACCCGCCGTCCATCCATGGCGACCGAGCTCTGATGGTGGCGTGGCGGCCATCCAAGGGTGCGGCTCTAGGGTTAGGAGGCGCAGGGCGAGGGTAGGATGGGGTTTTTCCCCTGGAGGAAATCTCTGGAGGGCTCACGGGCACGCGCCTGTGCGGAGTCGGCCGGGGAGCCCGTCCCATCGGGCACGCTCGCACCGCGCGGCATCCCGGTACGGACAGAGGTGGAAGAAACGCCTACAGGGAGGCTGGCAAGCGGGCCCTGCCTGGCAGTGAGAGGGAGCAGATAGCTGGGCCAGCGGAGTTGATTGGGCTGCAAGTTGGGCCGCATGGTGCAGCTCGAGGTGGTTTCCGGTTTGATGTCAAAGAGAAGAAGGGCTTCCGATAGACCTCGGTAGTAGGCTCGCAGCCCAAGTTAGATGTTAGCTCTTTTCAAAATAGTCTTGGATAGAGTTTGAATATAGTTTGAATTAAAATTCAAATTCAAACAGCACACATCTAAACTCCAAATTTAAATTTCAAAAAGATCCAACCCACATTTATACTATAATTTGAAAATACTTTTATATGGTTTTATTTTATAAGGGATTAAAGGTGAGAGGCTGGCAATTTGGTCCAAAATTTGGTAGCACACAACTTCAAACAAAAAGTTTTAAAAATTTGCGAAAATTCACACATGGGAAAATAATCAAATTTCCGGTATGTTACATGGACCTTGTTGGTTCAGCTCATGTGAGATCTGTGGGTGGGAAGTGGCACGTCCTAGTTGTGGTGGACGACTACTCTCGGTATGCTTGGGTCTTCTTTTTGGAGGAGAAAGGGGAGACGTTTGGTTTTGTTCGAGATCTTGACTTGAGGTTGAAGAACGAGAGGCATGGAGATGCCATACGAGCGATCCGCAGTGACAATGGCTCGAAATTTAACAACTCTTGTTTCGAAACCTTTTGCCATGACTTGGGTCTTGAACACCAGTTTTCTAGTCCGTATACGCCTCCCCAGAACAGCGTGGTGGAAAGGAAAAACAGAACCCTGTGTTAGATGGCTCGGACCATGCTCGATGAGCATAGGACTCTGAGAAGGTTCTGGGCTGAGGCGGTCAATACCGCATGCTATGTGTCGAACAGGATTTACCTCAGGGTACATAAGAAGAAAATTTGCTACGAGTTGATGCATTGTAGAACCCCCAAGGTGAGTCATTTTCACGTCTTTGGCTGTAAATGCTTCATTCTTAAGAAAGGGAAGACATTGGACAAGTTCGAGGCTAGGTCTGTCGATGGCATTTTCTTTGGTTACGCGTCTCATTCTAGAGCCTTTCGAGTGCTCAATCTTGAAACTAACCATATCGTGGAGACTTGCGAGGTTACCTTCGATGAGACACAACCACGTAGTTAGCTTGTTTTTGAGTGTGCAGGTGACGAGGATCTTGGCGAGAGATTTTCGAGGATGAGGTGCAACAAGGAGATGATGAAGATGTTGGTGTGGTGCCCGCGGCTGAGCATGTATATACTACTTGGACTACGATCGAGGACAGGCCTTCTCCCACAGCTACGACGACGTGCCGAGATCGAGATGAAGCTGTAGTTGAGGGGGAGGTGGCTTCGAGGCGAGAAGCTCCCCCGCGAGTACAAGTGGATCATCCAGCTTCAACGATCATCGGGAACATCGACGAACGCACTACACGGTCGAGGTTTCGAAATGATTCTCACTTTGCCCATGCTACTTTTTGTTGCTACTTTTGAGCCCAAAGACATTGGACATGCGCTATCTGATCACAATTGGGTTAAATCTATGCATGAGGAGTTGGAGAATTTTGAGAGGAACCAAGTTTGGGAGTTAGTGGAGCCTCCACCGGGATGTAAGCCGATTGGGACAAAATGGGTGTGCAAAAATAAAGAGGGGGAGAAAGGTGAAGTGGTGAGAAACAAGTCAAGGCTTGTTGCTCAGGGGTACACACAGAAAGAGGGGATCGACTACGAGGAGACCTTTGCTCCCGTAGCCCGTTTGGAGGCGATTAGGATCCTTCTAGCCTTTGTCGTGGCTAAAGGGTTCAAATTGTTCCAAATGGACGTGAAGAGTGCTTTCCTGAATGGTGTTTTGGAGGAAGAAGTGTTCGTGAGGCAACCACAGGGGTTTGATAGTGAGAAGTACCCCCACAGGGTGTACAAGTTGAGGAGGTGCTGTATGGGCTGAAGCAGGCGCCTAGAGCTTGGTATGGTATGTTGAGAGGGTTCCTGTTTGAGAGAGGCTTTGAGATGGGGAAGGTAGATCAGACCATGTTTCTCCTCAGGCAGGGCAAAGAGATCCTAATTGTGCAGGTGTGCGTGGATGATATTGTCTTTGGTGGCTCGTCTAACTCTTTGGTTGCAAGGTTTGCAGAAGACATGAGTAGGGAATTGGAGATGAGCAGTTCTTCCTCGGGCTCCAGATCAAGCAATCAAAGGAAGGAACATTTGTACACCAAGCCAAGTACACCAAGGACATTGTGAGAAAGTTCAAGATGGAGGACTCCAAGGCCGTGACGACGCCGATGAGTACGACTACAGCCCTTGTTGCGGACAAGGACGATGAACACGTGGACCAGAAGGAGTACCGGAGCATGATCGGCTCCCTCCTGTACCTGACGGCGACGAGGCCGGACATCTAATTCTCGGTATGTCTGTGCGCTCGTTTTCAAGCGTCTCCAAGTACTTCGCATCAGCAAGCAGTCAAGCGCATCTTCAGGTATTTGCGATACACTCCCAACTTCAGCCTTTGGTACTCCGCATCTTCTTCTTTGGAGCTTCACGGTTTTTCAGACGCGGATTTTGCCGGGTGTCAGTTGGATACGACGTCCACTTCTGGGACTTGCCAGTTCTTCGGCTCTTCTTTGGTGTCTTAGTCTTCCCGCAAACAATCGAGTGTTGCTCAATCTACAACCAAAACCGAATACGTTGCCGCAGCTAGTTGTTTCTCTCAGCTCCTTTGGATCACATACACCATGAGTGACTTTGGTCAGGAGTATACCCAGGTTCCACTTCTTTGTGGCAGCACGAGTGCGATAAGTGTTGCTAAGAACCCAGTGCTTCACTACAAAACCAAGCATCTAGAAGTGAGATACCATTTTCTGAGGGACAATGTTGAGAAAGGGAAAATCACTTTGATCCATGTGCCCACACAAAACCAACTAGCAGATATTTTCACCAAGCCCCTAGATCAAAAAACTTTCACTCGTTTGCGGGGAGAACTTGGTGTGTGTTTGGTCCCTTGAATTGGGTGTGAGAGCTCCTTTGTAGCATATGTACAGTTTCCTTTGTGCATTTCTTGCATTTTGCATTGCATATGTAACATGATGTATAAGCATCTTTGTATCTTAGGTTGCATGCATTTTGTATCATGTGCTTCTTGTAGGAAAATCTTCTCTTATATACATAGTTCACCATGATGTGCTATATATGATCTTGTGAGCTAGTTTGGTATGATATTGATTAGTGTGGCTTAGCTCTTGATGATCTTGATTTATATCCATGGTTGATAACTATGTTTTTGAAAAATCTTACATGTATGCTCTCTTGTGAGTAAATGCCTTTATATGATCATGACATGTTTCAATGGCATTTTCATGCTTAATTTGTGCTTGGATAGCTTATTTTGAGCATATGGGGCCAAAGGCTCATTTGTCATCATGAATATTTAGCCCCCATGCTTTATCTTGTGGAGGGGCATAAGTTCCTTTTTGTCGCAAAGACATTTCATGTACCAAATATGAATTTGAAAATGAAATGTAAATTGCTTGGAAAATGTGCTCCCATGTCATATGTGCTTAATTTACTTGCTTTTGGGTGCTAAACCGTTGCATGTTGCTTACCAATGAGAAGTCCCATACATAGAAGTAAGCACATAGCTCGGTGGCTTTGACATGACATGAGGTGCTTGTGGGTGTTTATGATGATCTTATGCTTAGAATGGTTGTCCTAGCATGAAGTTTGTGTGGCTTTGCCATTTTGACATGTTTTGCTCATGTTTAGGACTTTGCTCATGAGAGGGAATTTTTTCGCAAAAATAGTCAATTCTATCTTAGCTTTGCCCAATGGTTGTGAAACTTGGTGATCTTGTAGTTTATGTCCATACGAAGCTATAGAGTATCTAACTTGCTCATTTGGATATGTGTAGCATTCTATGTTGAATTTTGTTTATTTGAGAAGCTCTAGGTTGAAATTTTCCTATTTTTGACTTGATTCATGCATTGTCAACAAGGGGGAGAAGTTTGAGCATGTTTTGGCCTACTGAATGCATTTAGAGGGTTTTCAAGTGGTTTCGAGCCATTTTTTGGCTCTTGCAGTTCCCAGGTGGTCGTCGGCTTGACCGGTGAAGGCCACCGGTCTGACCGGTGTAGGTGTCAGGACCTGTGTGATGTTGGGCACCGGTCTGACCGGTGCAGGGGACCGGTCTGACCGGTCAGAGCAAGGCTGGTGCAGCTGTTCTGTTTCATGAAGTGGTTTGCATGCATTCGTCCAGGGGGAATTGCATTGGTTCAGGGGGAGCTTGCATGTGTGCAGGGGGAGCTCTTTGTGGTTTTCAAGCTTTGCTTTGGTGGTTTGTGCTCTTTGCTTGAGCTTGGTTTTGTCTCGGTTGTGTCGAGCCGTTGCCCTTGCTTAAGGGGACCGAGACTTTCCTCTTTCAAGTGATCTTGCTCTTTTGCCTTTGGTTGGCTTTTCATCGCTTGTTTGAGTTTCTTTGTTCATTTCTTTTGATTTTCCTTTTCTCTTTGGTTACCAAATGTGTGTGTTGTCAATGCACTCATCAAGGGGGAGATTGAGAACTTGTGTGGTTCGAGGACCGGTGGATGGTCGCTTCCTAGTGTGATGAGTGATTGACAACGTTGTGTGGACTGACTCTTGGCTAAGTATTGTAGGTGCAGGTTGCGGCTTGACTGGTGTTGGTGCATGTGAAGAACAAGCGCGAAATGTCGTTGCCGGGTAGGCCTCTAGGTGTGGAGAAGACAAGTAGGCTTGGTTCGAGGGACCCGTTGGCCAGCGGGGTCAAGTGCGATGGTTGAGCCTCAAAACCAAGGTCGAGCCGGAACTACGTGGGAGCCGAGTCATGAGTGGTGATTGGCGGAGGCTACACTGAGTTCGCGGGGTTCACCAGAAAATCACTGGGTTCCTTGGTTGATCCACAAAGCCAAGACTGACGACCGGAGGCAGCAACATTGGACCGGTCTGACCGATGGGGTACACCGGTCTGACTGGTGTGTGACGACGCGTTCCAGAGACTTCGAAGCGGAGGACACGCGTCGGGATCGCAAGGCTTGCGTCGAGGCTAAGCAAGGTTGCGATCGCTGGGCATCCGTCCGATGGTGCTATGACGAAGTTTCCCAAAAGGCCCTTAATAGGGGTAATTTCGTCTTTCGGCTTGCCTCCATATAACCCAAGTGGCGAGAGGATGACAGCCATCTTTTGGAACCCTAGCTCATTTGCTTTTTCTATTTTCCCTTTTTATTTTCCTTAGGATTTTTAGGACTAGCTTGAGAGCTTCATGGTGAGATCCTTAGAGAGGGATGGATGATCGGGTGGCAAGCTAGACCTTGTATGAACCTTCATGGTATGCATAGATGATTCGGCGTGGTTCCTCAAGGCTTGACTGTGTCCTTCCCATTTTCCCTTTTTGGTGATTTTCGGAGCCTTTTCTTGGTGATTTTCTTGTGACGGTTTTGAGACCTTTCTCTTTGGGATTTTGTGGGGGGTGTATGCATGAATCCTTTGTGGTTCTTTTCCTTGGGATTCCCTTCCTAAATCCGTGAGTAAAGGGGCTCGATTTTGGGGTTTTCTCCAGTTTAGGGTTAGAGGTGTTCTTGGTGGAAATCCTTCGATTCCTCTTGATTTAGCAAGTTTTGGTGGAACAAATCGTGGCTATGGAATGCCCATGAGGTACTCCTACTATCCCCAAAGTCCTGTGCGAATCCGTGGAGCGAATTAGGAGATCGGGATTTGGAATTCGAGGAGTTGACCCGCGGGTTGTTGTTCATCCCGAGCACCCAGGTCTTGACCGGTCTGACCGGTGCCTTCCACCGGTCTGACCGGTGCCCACTCCCTGTTGGGTTTTGCTCGGGTGAACGTCTTGGTGAGTTCCCTAGTCTCCGGGTTTGCTGTTGTTTCGAGTTTGGAGTGTTTTGGAGCTCAGGAGGTTGATCTCTTGGATTTGGGGTTTCTAGGCTCGGACCGGTCTGACCGGTGAGCTGCACCGGCCTGACTGGTGTAGGAGCTTTATGTGCAAATCTTCAAGTTCTGCTCGGGTGACCCGGGTCGGGGTCCAGGGGGACCCAGTGTGTCTCTGGAGGGTGTCGGGTGATCCGGCGGCTTAGTCCGAGTGATCCGACCTTGACCGGTCTGACCGGTGTAGGTGATCGGGTCTGACCGGTGTGGTCAGTAGCTGCTCGAGTTGCTTGTTGCGCTGCGTTCTCGAGTAGGTTTCGGTGGTGTTGGTTCCTAGGACCAATAGCACTCCAGTGACTACGTGGTCTTGGCCAACTTGGGAAGTTGAGTCGGAGAAATGATTTGGCCAGGCCGTGTTCGACTTGTTGGAGAAGCCATCTCCTTCGAGAAGAATTTTTATCAGCTCCCATTCACTCCCCCCCTCTCTGGTCGCCAATCCGGTCCTTCAAACATCATATTATGATCAGGTAGCACCAAGTTTCTCAACTCACGACCACAAAGTTCACAACACCAAGTAGCAACAAGTTTCTCAAATCATGACCACAAAGTTCACGACACCAAGTAGCAACAAGTTTCTCAACTCATGACCACAAAGTTCACAACACCAAGTAGCAAACATAATTATGATCTGGTAGCATCAAGTTTCTCAACTCACGACCACAAAGTTCACAACACCAAGTAGCAACAAGTTCCATCAACTCATGACCATTCTCAACACTCAACAACTAAACATCAATTACATTTGTAGGCGTTGATTCTCCTTCCATAGCTCCATCCTGCAGCTTCTGCGGAGGAGTAGTTTCAAGATTCTTGCAAGCTTCTGGCGATCCTTCCCATTGTTGTTCCCTTTATCGTTTGCATGATCCGAAGTAAACATCAGCAGCAACAAGTTTCTTAACACTACATGTCATTCAGGGTCGTTCATCACTATGAAGTGAGCAACAACCAGTAGAAACATCAACAAGCAACAACCTATTTTTATTGAACTCGCAAAGCATCGGTTTCTTCTCCTTCTCAACCCGTTCCAGCTTTGCCTTCACCCTTTCCAACTCAGCGGCAGTAGCTTCAAGCCACTTGTTAGCAATTTCACAGTCTTCCTTCAAATCACTTGCTTCCTCTCGACCTTTTTGAACAACCTTTGTCTGCCTCTCCAGAACAGCAGTAGTCCTAGCATCCCATTGAGGATTAATCCAAATAAACGTCCCACATTGTTGTTCTTCAGGCTGTAGACACCAAATACATACATGTCCATACAATTATCCATTTGCAACACTGACATCAAGAGTACAAGAACTATACATCTATTAAAAATTTAAAAAGTTATTATTTACCTGTCCGCAGATTCCATACCGGCGCCCAAGGGTGCACAAGGGTTCCTTGACAAGGATAGCATACCCATGCTCGCACTTGTTACAGCGATCCACAAGGATAAGATCAGCAGCAGAAGGGCCCGATGTTGCGAAATTAGTGGACCAAGCCACCTCCAGAAGCTTGTAAAATACAAGAACCTATCAATCTGATGCAAATTGAAAACTAACTGAATCTAACACCTATGAACTGTCAATAGCCTATCAACTTCTAACACCAATCGAAGTGAAATCTGAGGGTACGAAGAAATCTGAATCAATTGTATTTGTATATGCTCATCAATCCGTTAGATCCCCAAATCTAGAAATCTCCATCCCTAGGTTGTAGGAGAAAATGTAGTGGCTCAAACCAGAAGACTGACCTTGTCGTGCTGACTCAGGTAGTGGTAGCCGGGAGGTGCCGCATAACTCACCCTCTCATCACCACTAGGATTCTCCATTCCTACCACAAGCTACCGTTGCAGATCTGCGTAGCGGAAGTTGAAAGTCTTTGCGAAGTGTGACCATCTGAGTGAAGCGTCTCTCCAACCATTCGATAGGCAATTATATTAAAGACTCACCTGAAACTTAATTGTGGAACCTGGTCACTGTAAAGAATTATCCAAAAATTATAAGCATAAGGAACAATTTTCCCATAAAATTGACACAACAAAGAAGGGGTGCAGTGGTAAATAGCGCAGTCTTGTTCCTGGTGAACCATACCAATGGGAAATTGTGTTTGCAACATTTCGTGACCTGGCCTCCGGTGACCTGGTGAAAATGCGAGAGTTGTGGGACCCTGGAAAATTTTATGACGACTTGGAACACTCTATTTTCGAAAGAATGCTTACATGTGGGGCCCTACTGAATTTTGTGACGACTTGGAACACCCTGTTTTTAAAATAATGCTTACATGTGGGACCGATGTTGGTTTATGACATTTTTGCAGAGCTTATGGCGTCACAAAACAGCATGGAACAGTGAATGCCCGGCTACAGTACCAACCGTAATGACGAAAGTTTTTGTTGTCACTAAATTTGCTCCGAAGTGAAATATTATGACGAGATCAGCCAGGAACGTCATAAATCAATGACGCTAAAATGTGGTTGCGTCACTAATCAACGATTTTCTTGTAGTGTCGTCGTAGTGGGAGTAGAGAATACATGTGTGGCTAGAGCTTCACCATCATCACCATCATCTTCTTTAGCATCATCCTCCTCATACTCAAAGAACTTCTAGCCAACTTCGTCGTCAGATGCAAACTCAAAAACAGACGAACTACATGGCTGAGCATATATGGTAGATTCAGATTTCCTTATCGTACCTTTAGATTTGCACTTCGATTGGTGTTAGAAGTTCATAGGCCACAAACAATTCATGTTAGATTCAATTAGTTTTCAATTTGCATCGTCTTACAATAGGTTTTATATTTTAGTAGCTTCTGGATGTTTTCAAGCCACTCATTTTATAGATTTTTGTCGAGGTGCACAATTGATAGGATTGATAGGTCCGTCATTTTATGGATTGGCAGATTGAAGATACTATTTCGGAGCTACAGACCGTAAAGGGACATCTGGATTCTGCCATGATTGTTGGCGTTTGCACAATTCATAGGTGTTAGATTCAGTTAGTTTCCAATTTGCATCGTTTGATGGATCGATAGGTTCAGTTAGGACAACCATGCCCTTGCTGAGTTTATGTAGGTAGCAAACAACCAGGTTCTGTGGTGTTTGGTGGTTGTTTTACTGTACTCATACAATTGGGTTCAAGGGATTCAGGTTTTTTTATAGACTGAGATGAGTTTATTTTTCAGATCGTGATGAGCTTTCGCCAAGGTTGAGTTTATTTCTACAAGAACATCTTAATGATATTTTAGAAGATCTGGATGTCTCGTCCCTGTGAAGAATTTGGAACTTGCACAATGTGTTGATCGCTTGCAGGATGAGAATGATAGGTTGCGTGAGGTGTTGAGTTGGTTGTCCAGTCAGGAGCCTCAGCTTGGTACAATTATTGCCGGTTTGAAGTGCTTTGATGGTTGGGCTTTGGAATCTGATAAGTTTGGTGAGAGCAGTGGTGAGAGAGAAGGGAAATTTGGGAATATTCTAGTTCCACCACATCCTACATCCAAAGACAAGTTTGCACCCAAGCCAAAGCAGTTGCTTAAACCAAATGAGAAACCAAGTGAGAAGCCGAGCGAAAAGCATAGTGAGAGACCAAGTGGGAAGCCTTATGAAGAGCCTCATCCAAAGCCTAAGCCAAAACCAATCTATTTCCATTGTGAGTTGTGTGGAAAGGGTGGTCATAAGAAGGAGTTTTGCTATAAGAGAAAGAGAGAGGCGAGAATGGCTAAGGAGTGGGCGAACATGAATAGGTACCACCCTTCTCATGGTGTGCCTGATCCTCATATGCCACTACACAAGGGAAAAGGTGTTGTGCATACGGTTCCAGCATGGAGAGATAGGAGAGCTTCAAGTGGAAGCAAGCTTGCTGACCGAGGACCACCGGCCAGACCGATCAGGGTGACCGGTCAGACCGGTGCTAGGCAGAATGCTGGGAAGTTCGGCTTTCAAGGTCGTGATGATAGTGGTTTCAGTTCCTTTAGTTATGGTGCAGATGGTAGGCTCTTTGAGTCTGGTGGTATTGTGTTTGCTGGAAGTTCTCCACCTCGTGACCGATACGAGTTTGGGAGAGATCGCAGCTTTGAGTCTCAGAGGAGCTATGGACTATGCTTTCCCTTTCGTGGTGCTTGTACTCCTCCAGCGAGATGGGAGTGGTTTTCCCATGGTCGTTCCAGGTTTGATATGCTTGATAGGATGGATCGTAGTTTTGATAGGCTTGATATGATAGATCACAGTTTTGATAGGCGCGGTAGAATGGATGTTGCTAACCCTACTTTTGAGGAGATAGCTCGGCACTGGTTTGATACTTTTGGTACTAACCCCAGTGTTGAGTCATTTGCTTGCTCTCGCTCTTGGTTTTGAGTTGCAGGTGGGAGGCTTGGAGAACATTTGGTTGATATCGGGGGTGGTTCTCCGGCCTCATATCCCAGTGGTGTCAAGGAGGTACATCACTTTCGGGGATGGTGAACAACGACATGGGATTTCTGAAGGAATGATCATGGTAAGTAGTTGTGTGACCTTCAAGTGTGTGGCATTGGTCAAGCCACTCGGTTCTTTTGCTCTTTGCTCTACCATGTGTGCTTAGGGTGAGCTTTGTATGCTCTTTGGCCCTAGTGCATGTGTTTAGGGGGAGCCTGTGTGCTTAGTGTGCTCTTTGCTCTATCACATGTGTTTGGGGTGAGCTTTGTATGTTCTTTGGCTCTAGGGCATGTGTTTTGGGGGAGCCTGTGTGCTTAGTTGCTCTTTGCTCTATCACATGTGTTTGGGGTGAGCTTTGTATGCTCCTTGGCCCTAGTGCATGTGGTTAGGAAGAGCTTGTGAGTTTTGTGCTCTTTCGCTCTTTTGCCGGTGGTGTTGAGCCCTTTTGCCTCCCCTCGAGGAGCCGATCGGTTGTGAGCTTTGTGTGTGGTTGGTTTCTTGAGTTGGTGTTGGGAGCTCCTTGTGTAGCATATCTATAGTTTCCTTTTGTGCATTTTTGCATTTTGCATTGCATATGTAACATGATGTATAGGCATCTTTGTATCTTAGGTTGCATGCATTTTGAACCATATGCATTTTATAGGAAAAGCTTCTCCTATATACATTGTTCACCATGATGTGCTATATATAATCTTGTGAGCTAGTTTGGTATGATATGGTTTAGTTTGGCTTAGCTCTTGATGGTCTTGATTTATATACATGGTTGATAGCTATGTTTTTGAAAAATGCTACATATATGCTCTCTTGTGAGTAAATGCCTTTATATGATCATCACACGTTTTAGTGGCATTTCTATGCTTAATTTGTGCTTGGATAGCTTATTTTGATCATAAGGAGCCAAAGGCTCATTTGTCATCATGAATGCTTAGCCCCCTTGCTTTATCTTATGGAGAGGCATAAGTTCCTTTTTGTCGCAAAGACATTTCATGTACCAAATATGAATCTGAAAATGAAATGTAAATTGCTTGGAAAATGTGCTCCCATGTCATATGTGCTTAATTTAATTGCTTTTGGGTGATAAACCGTTGCACGTTGCTTACCAATGAGAAGTCTCATATATAGAAGTAGGCACATGGCTCGGTGGCTTTAACATGACATTAGATGCTTGTGGGTGTTCATGATGATCTTATGCTTAGAATGGTTGTCCTAGCATGAAGTTTGTGTGCCTTTGCCATTTTGACATGTTTTGCTCATGTTTAGGACTTTGCTCATGAGAGGAACAAAAATGCACAATTCTATCTTAGCTTTGCCCAATGGTTGTGAAACTTAGTGATCTTGTAGCTGATGTTCATACGAAGCTATAGAGTATCTAAATTGCTCATTTGGACATGTGTATCATCTCGTGTTGAATTTTGTCTATTTGAGAAGCTCTAGGTTGAAATTTTCAAAATTTTGCCTTGATTCATGCATTGTCAACAAGGGGGAGAAGTTTTGCATGTTTTGGGCAACTAAATGCATTTAGAAGGTTTTCGAGTGGTTTCGAGCCATTTTTGGGCTCTTGTTGTTCCCAGGTTTCCCAGGTGGTCATCGGCCTGACCGGTGGGGGTCACCAGTCTGACCGGTGTAAGTGTCAGGACCTGTGCAGATGTGGTGCACCGGTCTGACCGGTCAGAGCTGAGCTGGTGCAGCTGCTCTGTTTTGTGAAGAGGTTTGTATGCATTCATCCAGGGGGAGTTGCATTGGTTCAGAGGGAGCTTGCATGTGTGTAGGGGGAGCTCTTTGTTTTCGAGCTTTGCTTTGGTGGTTTGTGCTCTTTGCTTGAGCTTGTTTTTGTCTCGGTTGTGTCAAGCCGTTGCCCTTGCCTAAGGGGACCGAGACTTTCCTCTTTCAAGTGATCTTGTTCTTTGCCTTTGGTTGGCTTTCGGTCGCTTGTTTGAGTTTCTTTGTTCATTTCTTTTCTTTTTCCTTTTCTCTTGGGTTACCAAATGTGTGTGTTGTCAATGCACTCATCAAGGGGGAGACTGAGGACCTGTGTGGTTCGAGGACCGGTGGATGGTCGCTTCCTGGTGTGATGAGTGATTGACAACGTTGTGTGGACTGACTCTTGGCTAAGTACTGCAGGAGTAGGTTGCAGCTTGATTGGTGCCGGTGCAGGTGAAGAACAAGTGCGAACGGTCGATGCCGGAGAGGCCTCCAGGTGTGGAGCAGACAAGTAGGCTTGGTTCGAGGGACCCGGTAGCCAACAGGGTCAAGTGCGGGCCGCATGGTGGAAAGAATAGCAAGACGAAGTCGTGGACGATTTCTTGGTTGAGCCTCAAAACCAAGGTCGAGCCGGGACTTCTGGGAGCCAAGTCATGAGTGGAGATTGGTGGGAGGCTACACCTAGTCTGCGGGGTTTCCAACGGTTCACCACAAAACCACTGGGTTCCTTGGTTGATCCACAAAGCCAAGACCGAAGACCGAAGTGTAGCAGCACTGGACCGGTCTGACCGGTGAGGAGCACCGGTCTCACCGGTGTGCGACGACGCCTTCCGGAGACTTCGAAGCAGAGGACACACGTCGGGATTGCAAGGCTTGCGTCGAGGCTAAGCAAGTTTGCGGTTGCCGAGCATCCTTCCGATGGTGCTACGACGAAGATTCCCAAATTGCCCCTCGGGGGTGTGTATCTTAGTTTTATGTCTTAGGGGTAGTTTCGTCTTTCGGTTGGCTCCATATAACCCAAGTGGTGAGAGTATGGAAGCCATCACTTGGAACCCTAACTCATTTACTTTTGCTATTTTCCCTTCCTATTTTCCTTAGGATTTTTAGGACTAGCTTGAGAGCTTCATGGTGAGATCCTTAGAGAGGGTTGGATGATCGGGCGGCAAGCTAGACCTTGTATGAACCTTGATGGTATGTATAGATGATTCGGCGTGGTTCCTTAAGGCCTTGTGTTGTTTCCCCTCTTTTCCTTTTTGGTGATTTTCGGAGCTCTTTCTTGGCAAATTTCTTGTGGTGGATTTGAGGCCTTTCTCTTTGGGATTTGTTTGGGGATGTATGCATGAACCCGTTGTGGTTCTTTTCCTTGTGATTCCCTTCTCAAATCTGTGAGTAAAGGCACTCGATTCTGGGGTTTTCTTAGGTTTCGGGAAAGTGTTCTTCTTGGTGGAAATCCTTCGATTCCTCTTGATTCAACAAGTTTTTGTGGACCGAATCGTAGCTATGGAATGCCCATGAAGTACTCCTAGTATCCCCAAAGTCTTGTGTGAATTCGTGGCGCGAATCGGGAGATCGGGAAGTGGTTTTGCGGGAGTTGACCCGCGGCTCGCTGTTCATCCCGAGTGCCCAGGCCCTGACCTGTCTGACCGGTGCCTTCCACTGGTCAGACCGGTGCAACCCCCTGTTGGGTTTTGGCTCAAGTGAACGTGCTGGTGTGTTCCCTAGTTTCTAGGCTTGCTGCTGTTTCGAGTTTGCTGCTGTTTGGAGCTCGAGAGGTCTGTTTCTCTGATTTGGGTTTTCCAACCTAGGACCGGTCTGACCGGTGTGTTGTACTGGCCTGACTGGTGCAGAGGCTTCCTTGTGGAAATCGTCAAGTCTTGCTCGGGTGATCCGGCTTGGGGTCCAGGGTGACCCGGTGTGCCTCTGGAGAGTGTCAGGTGATCCGGCAGTCTAGTCCGGGTGATCCGGCCAGGACCGGTCTGACCGGTGTGGTCTGTGTTGCTCGAGTGTTTGTTCCGTTGCGTTCTCGAGTAGGTTTCTGTGGTTGTTGGTTCCTAGGATTTGTAGCACTTCAGGGGGTACGTGATCTTGACCAACTTGGGTAGTTGAGTCGTAGAAGTGATTTGGTCAAGCCGTGTTCATCTTGTTGGAGAAGACATCTCCCTCGAGAAGAATTTTTATCGGCTCCCATTCACTCCCCCCTCTTTGGTCGCCAGTTCGGTCCTTCACTCTGGTCTGTTGATGCTTCGCGAGGAGGACCTTCCTACTGATAAAAAGGGAGCAAAAGCTAAGATGTTGTTTATTTGGATTGATCTTGAATCGGATGGTCCGATCTTTTGATGGTTTGCAGGAAGGATCTTCCTGAGTAACAATTGCGTGACTACTTGTTTCCAAGTGCCACCTATTCCACGTGGTCGTCCGCCGTGCGCCCAGTAACTGGATACGTCAACCCCAACAACAGCACCGTGTAGTTCTGATAAATTGGCAGGAGAAAAGTGTGCGCAACAGCCAAAAATAAAGTTTTCCCGTAGACAAGTGTACATATCTCATTTCTCTCGACAACATGGCGTACAGTACTGCAACTCTGCAAGAGACTCGCCATCACCACACTACTTTTCCTTGTGGTAAAGATTAGAGCTAGCGTCGGTGCTTAGATCTGCTCTTGCCCGTGGCGGGAATGGCGACTCGTAGCGGCCCTAGCGGCGAATGGAGAAGCAGGACTCACTCCGGTCAGGTCTGTCCATGCTACTTTGATCTGTCATACTAGTTAAGGGGAATTCTGGATTTGGGGATCTGGGTTAACATACTATATTCATGTATTTTAAAGGTGTTTGGAGTAGACTCCGATAGCTCCAGATAACCGACACCTGCTCCTCGTGAAGTTATCGTTCTAGATCCTAATGAAAACGAGTGCAAGGACGGGTTGCCTGCCCATCTGAGGTATGACTGGACAGGCACCAACCCTGGGCGTGGGTATGTATGCTGCTGCGAGGTAAACGATAACTTGTTTCACGTCTAATAAATGTTGCTTCTGCGTTTGATGTTAGTGTAGTCAATCGCTAATTATATGAATGAAATCAGTGACTGCAAACTGATGGCATGAAGTGCGCATCATTTAAGTGGATAGATCCTGAATGGGATATTATGACTCTAAAAGTTGTAGAGAAACTGATGGAAATGAAGGGAAAAGTAGAAGAGGAAGCAAGGTCGTGGAAAGAAGCATGTACAGCTGCTAAGGAGGAGGCCAATGTCAAAGAAGTTGAGCTGATGACGATGACATGATACTATGGGAAGGTAACCCATAACTTGTTTGAGACGAGAAAGAAAATGAGAAACGATGCTCTGTTGTCTCCTACAGAAAAGGGTGAAGCCAACAGGTACCTAAAAGCTGAAAGCGAGGCAAGGATGTGGAAGGAAGAATGTGTAAAGGCTAACAGGGAGATTCAAGAGACTGTCTCTGAGCTGCAAACGATCAAGCAGCTCCTGGATTCTGCAACAATTGTGGTGAAGAAGTTGAAAGAATTGCTGAGACAAGCCTCATATAAGAGATCAGTCAAGGACAATAATGAGGCATAAGGTGATTCGTGGTGTTATTGCTAGGTAGATGGTTTAAAGGTCCTAATCGTGCTTGTATTCTGGTATTTTCTACCTGACCATCTTATGATTTTTGCTACTTGGTGGTGTGAACTTTGTGGTGATGAGTAGTTGTGAGATGCTATCTTATGATGTTTGCTACTTGTCCGGTCTGTTTATGTTTTGCGGGAAGGACCTTCCTGATAATCGAATGCGTAACTGCTTGTTCCCTACAGTGATTGTGGTAGAAACTCATACATATGCGCTGAATAATTAACGAAGGCTGATAATATAGATATTTGTATATTGAATTGCGTTACAGGTGGTACACAATCGAAGTTCCGCATTACAGATAGCTAGGCAACAACCATGTTCCTCGCGACCAAATCCAGTCACCACGAACCTGCTTAATGCGGATCGCAGGAGAAGTGTTGACGCTTGGAACAATACATATTCCCTGCTGGTAGGTCTAGTACTCATTCTTTTTATTATGATGATAAGTTCATAGGAAATAAATGTGATTTGCCCTTAGGTCAGGCAAACCAGAAATGGCATGCTCTTCTGTAACAATGCACTTGTCAGGACCAAACAAGATGATCTTGTTCCAGAACTCAGGAGCTCTCTCCCAATGAATAGGCTGGCAAATGTCCCTAACAAATGAATGCAGAGTTAATTCCACCACCTCAGCTTCTTTCTCCTCTAGAACAACAAAAAACAATCGGTCTTCACCTTCGAGTAGATAAGAGTTGCCCATGCCAATAACCCATGACAACCGAAATCCAACCGGATGGGGAGGTGCTGGAAGATCTTGCCCCAAGTAGATCCGCATGTGTCGCGGTGGCACAAATTCACTACTTTATTTGCAAAATCAATTAGCACAAGATTTACAGCAAGATCGACACGCACAAGATTCACAACCATTGAAGCGAGTTCAATTTCATAAAAAAATTGAAAAAAAACTCACTGGGTCGCAGTGGCTGCGCGCCGGCGGCCCCACGCTGGTGGCATTCCGCGCCCTCCGTCTGGCGCTCCGCCCGCGGCTGCCGCACCCCGCCAGGCACTCCGCCGGCTGGGCTGGCCGTAGTTGCCGTGCCCCGCCAGGCGCTTCGCCTCGACGGCGGCCCCCGCGCCACCCTGACGGTGGCCCGCGGTGCCCCGACGGTGGCCTGCGCCGCCTTGTTGGCGCTACCCGAGCCGGGCCGCACACCGGCGTCCTTCGCGCCGCCCAAATGGTGGCCCGCGCTACCCCGTCAGCGTCCTCCGCGCCGGGCCAGACACCGAAGTCCCCCACACATCCCAACGGCGGCCTCCGCGTTGCCTGGCTGCGCACCGCCTGGCCTCCTGAGCCGGTGGCGGCCCCTGTGCCCTCCTACACCTGCGCAAGGGAGCAGGAAAGACATGAGTAGAGAAGATGGAGAAAGAGAGAGGAGATTGATGGGAGGAGTTGACTGAGCGCGGGGGAATCTCTACACCTAAAAAAACTGTAACTGCAACATCGCCTCCACGATGGTCCGCCCGTACGATGGTTCTGCTGGCAGAACCATGCCCCGCGTGCCGACAGATGATCCCCACCCCTTCCTCTCTCCCTACGCGCTCCCTCCTCCTTCACCTGGTGCGCAATCGCTGCCACTGCTTCGCGTCCGCGCCGGCTACCAGGAGGGAGCCGAGCTCGCGACGGGAAGGGAGTGAGTAGGGAAGAGGCACCAGGGAGCAGAGGCGCGATTGCTGGAGCGCTGCGGGGCCAACGTCGTCGGGGCTGCTCCAGCACGGGCTAAGGTGGGGGTAGAGGCGTGGACCTCGTAGCCGGCTCTTACGCTTGCAGGGGAAGGGCGGATCCGCATGGAGGACGCCGAGGGGGGCCCTCCGTGTGCGCCGGGGCCAGCTTCTGCGCCGCCTACCGGGGCTCGGATGTTGAACCCCTCCGCTCGCGTCCAGATCCGTCTTCGACACGGGAAATCAACCCGAGGTAGAGGAGGAGCGGTACACGCCGACATGGCGCAGGGCTCGCCACTGCCAGGAGCAGGGCGCCTGGAGTCGGAAGCAGTCAGCCAAGGTGGGGAGCACACGAGGTGCAGACGAAAGCCACTGGGGAGAGAATGATGGCCGGTGAGCGCGGTGACGGTGGCGCCCAACATCCCGCACCTTGACGTTGTCGATGCAATTGAGGACACCGTCGTCGGGAGCCCAACCTCCAACTCCTTGTTGTCTCCGATGACTTGGTCTCTAACATCATGTCGCTCTGCTCCTCCCTCCGCCCAAAGTGACCTCCACTGGCGAAGGGACTTCGAGGTGCCCGGGGGGAAACTTGATTTCTCAATCGCCGGCGCAAGTAGAGGAGAGGCTAGCGACATCGCTTAGGAGGTGTAGGAGCTTCGGATGGTGGTGATTTGGCAGCAGAAGAGAAGGGTGGGAAGAATTTGGCCGGAGGAGCTTTAGGCAGTGGTGGCTATGGCGGTCGGGGGAACTCCAATTTGCTACCTTGCCTTGTGTAGGACCGGCCCGGGCTAGCTCCAGTGGTCGGGCGTGGTGGCCGGTGGCCGGAGGTTCGGGCGACAGCGGGCCAGGCCGGTTCGCTCACGGTCGGCGCGCAGTTGTGCCGCCGTTCCCTCTCCCCCGTGATCCACGAGATATGGATAAGGATAAGGTTACTTTTGAAAAACACCCCAGGGAAACAAAGAAATCCAAATCAGAAATTACGTGTCTTAGTAATCTTGCACAAACCACCCCGTCAATACCTCACCTTGAGATCCCGTCCGTTTCTGATAATTTCGCAGATATAGCCCCAAAGTTTTACCTATCGTGTCATCTATTCGCTGAGTCTAGGGAAATTTGTATGTCAACCCCTAAATTCAAAAGTAATTTCTTACAAGTTCCTGAATCATTTAACCCTTCAAAGTTTCTATTTTATTCTGAATTAAGTGATTCTTTTTCAAAAATCATTTAAAATCATGCCACATCAATCCGTTGGCCACTCTGACCAGCATTCGCAGGGCATGTTTTTGTTCGGTGAAACAGACATCGAGCTGTTCGTTAGTGAAAATTACGGAATATAATGGATAGTATTATTATATTAGAATAATACCACCAACGAGCTTGCGAATAGTTGAAATTGTTAAGGTGTAGTGCTTGTAGTGTTGATTCATCATATATTGTTTTACAAGATTTTGTTTTTTAAATAGTAATTTCTTCGTGCAAATTTTGTACTCCCGTAGCAACGCATGGGCTGTAACCTAGTAAGAGATAAGGGACAGAGATGGTGGGTGGCTTTTGTCTCGGGTGGTAATGCCACCCGGGACTAAAGGTTGGCACAAATAATTGCTGTAAAATGGCCTTTCGACACCCCCCTTCAGGCCCGGATGGTTTTACCAACCAAGACTAAAGGGGGGCGGCGCCCACAGCTATTTTAGGTCACGTCGACGAAAACCCTTTAGTCCCTGCTTCAAAATTGAACCAGGACTAAAGGGGCGAACCAAAGGTTCTTGCTCTACCATTGATTGCGTTATTGTGCCAATCTTGTGAGATGTATGAGATTGTGTTTTGGAGATGTATAATTGTAAGATGTATGGAGATTGTGATTTGGAGATGTATTATTGTGACATGCATGGAGATTTTGATTTGTAACCTGAAAATCTTGTGATTTTGGACTTGTTGTGAATCTTATGTTCATGCTATGAATCTGGATTAGATGAGATGAGAAAAAGAAAAGAAAAGAAAACGAAAAGAAAACGAAAAAAATAAGAGAAGGGAAAAAGGGTTGGTGGAGTCACACATTAGTACCGGTGCAGACACCCGGTACAAATGTGCCCTCCCATTAGTACCGGATAAACAATACCGGTTCTATACCCGATACTAATGGGAGTTTTTTTTTGAAACGTACTAATGGGAGTTTAGAACCGGTATAAATGTGTATTTTTCTAGTAGTGAAAATGTATTTAACTTATCGGCAAGGGGTTGTGAGGGGTGTGCGGTCTACCTCTCGGCACCTGGCAGGGGCAACCGATCAAATGCTAGAACGGCTCGGGTACGGAATATTATTCAGAACCCCGGGTACATTATACTATCGATATATATTGATCTTTGTAATTAACCACATGATTTTTGTTTGACCCGGAGTATAAACTGTTGTAAACAATTAGACTTCGTACGAATAGAAAGGAGGAGGAAGATCCAACTCCTGACGATGTATAAACGGCACTTTGTTTCGCATCCTTTCCCCTAGCGAGATGACTATGACCGCGTCGCCGGGGCTGCACCCGATTGTGGAAGAAGAGTTGCTGGCTGTGACTTGTCCGTGTTGTTCAACCTGGCTTTGAACATACCGAACTCAGACGACGCGCGGAGCCTCACCTTGCGGCGGCTTCCATCCACGGTGTCGTTGCCTGGGCTCCCCAGCGTAAATCCCCGGTGATGTGCCACGTACTGCGCGTCCACGATGCCGATCTGCTCCTCAGGCTCCTGCGCACACGCAACAGCTAGCGTTTCGGTTAAGCTTTCTATCTACAGGCGATTGAAAGAATTCGTTCTCACGTCGACACATCTCCAGAAATTCCAGTCGAGACCCCAGCCATGGACGAGGTCACTCTGGATCATGTGCCAGACGCAACTCCATGCCTCCATCGTGAACACGGGCGCGTTCACCTCCACAAACGCGCTGCACGGCCGCTTGTGCACGTCCTCACTGCACTTCCCGACAGACGTCGACCTGTGTATGTATGTACATAGAGCTACTAGAAATCAATAATAATGCCTGGATCGGACCTTTAGAAATCAGTTGCTAATTAAGAAGTAACACTTACGTGTGTATCTCGGTGTCATTCCTCCGGACGTTGACGTCGTAGGTCTTCACCCCTCTGGTGATGTCCATGCCTGGCTGCGAGATTTCCAGCCCGTGCTTCTTCACAATCTTTATGTACTCCTCCGCATCAAATGTCTCAGTACCGAGGTCTTGGTCCCAGATGAAGATGTACTCATACGGTGCGACAATGCTTGGGTGCGGGAACCTCTTGGCATACCACCTACATACCCCGCATTTCGTTTTCGACATTGTTATTTAGTGTCAGGTAACCATAATTGATCGCAATCAGATGGATGAACTTGCATTATTGGGCGCAGTTGCATGTGCCCCAATATAGTGGTATAGGTCCTAACCATTTGGCCTGCTTCCTGGCGCTCACATGGATGGCCTCCTTGGACCACTCGAACTCGTCCCACTCCGATGTTCGTCCATCGTAGTGGAATAGCATGATGTCGAAGTTTTCCGAGAACTGAATGATATATTTAGCACTCGCAACATGGTATTGTTCTGTTTACAAATCATTGAAAAGAATCTGAAAAATATCAAGAAATTATTTCGCACCTTGTGAACCGTGGCATTGACGTTGACTTTGTCACTATAACCAACTGCGAGCACCAAGAGGTACTTGCGAGTGGGGGTGTCCTGATAATTGGTCACACAAGTTCAATCATCAGAACGGCCATAAGAAACACTAAATTGAGTAACGATTTAGTTCTAAGTGTAAGGACAGTGAAATTGGAGACACCTCACGCGGGTGTCCCCACAGCCGGCGCATGTGAAGATCAGACTCTCGAACTATGATGTTTGGTGGTAGCCTCTCGGCGCCTTTCAGTTTTGCCGGTGTAACAACATTCTGTGTAAATGATACAGGAAAAAATAAACATAGTAATATCAGGGCTTATATGACCGGATTCTTCCAGTTCAGCATTGTGATGCTGAATATCGGACCATGCATATATATATGAAAGGTCTCCAGTTATGGAATTAGTAAATTGTCAACAAGTTGTACCTGTAAAGTTGCATTTGACTGCAGGAGTGGAGTCCCCTCCACAGAAGTGTTGTTTCTGAATGCCGTCGAAAATCTTTCAAGGATGTAGGTCCCACCGAAGGTGCAGTTCCCATCACCAAAGCTCAACGGGAATACCTTTGGTGTGATTTGTACAGGAAAGGAAACGCCAATCAAGAACCCGATTGCTGCCGCAGACAACACCGTAAGGAGCGGATTTAATTTCATCCTCAGTATTCACTAGGAAGATGAGATGTAGAAGTTAGTCTTTACAGATCCAAATCAAAGTAAAATGTAGAATCAAAAGGGCAAAATGTTAATTTACATGGAATTATAAGTTGATATATTCGTTATTAAAAGAATGATTATGAGTACTTGCTAGGTTGGCGCATCCCACGTTGGGGCTGAGATGTTAAGCTATAAGCGGGCTTTTGAAGTGGGTAGTAATAACTATTTTCTGGCAGAATGGTTTACCCAAATACTAAAAGGAAAATAAAGGCAATGGATTGCAGCAATCCAACCTAAAAAAATAACAAATTATTGGTGACTTAAAACTTACAAGTGTAGACTTAGCGCCCAGATCTGGCAGATCATCCACACTATGTGTGAGTGCTGGTAGAAGATAGAATTTCTGAACTTCGAACGTTGCGGTAGGCTGTTCCCTTTATGCATACAAGGCTTCATGGAACTCTTCATCATTCTGACGACTTGGAGTAGTGAAGTAGCAATAGTGCAAGGATTCCTCCTGGTAGCTTTGTACTGCAGAAAAGTTGCCTTAGACTAGCATTCAGATGTCCCTTTTCAGCTTTCAGCGTGGAACATATACAGCTGCTATATATTCACACGGATCATGACGCAGAAAACTACAAGTTACAAGGTCCATATACCAGAATATACGACCAAACGTAGAAGAGTGAATGTTCAGGATCGATGGAGTAATTAGCTAGGTTATAGATATAACTAGGTGTCACCATCGCGTTACTGCGGGAATTTTTAAACAAAGTTGTAAGGTGAAAATTTGAAAGTACAAGCTAAGGTGATTACGTTGCAACATTCTTTTACAAACGATACTATATATTTAAGAGAAAACGGTTGATAAATAATTGATCTTTCACGTATTTCTATTGTTAGAATTTTGAAGTATGCATGATATTCGCAAAGATATATGGATGTTATAGTCACAGAAAATCGGCGGAAGACATAAATTGATGAGCTAGTGGATGATGTGACATCTGAGGTTGATGACTTGCATGTTGAGAGAAATATAGTTAATACCTTTTAATGAGTTCCATCTACATAGGTTACATAGACTAAGCGTAATTAATTCCATGGATCATCTGGATGCACACTCTGGCCGTCCATTGATAACCCACTAGTTTTTGAGCCCCGTACACGTTTCCTGATCTATGAAGTTATCTGCACCTTTTTTTGACACTAGTGCTTTAGGTTGGCATTGAAGGCACATGCTCCATGGTGGCAAGGTCAACACGCCAGCCCTTATCCCATTTCGATATAGGATACAGGTCAAGCGACCATGCCTTTGGCCAAGAACTGACATACACACGTATACTCAAACACATGTTTCCATTCCGATATTTTCTCACAAGACAGGTCCGTACCTAAGAAGATTATGGCGCGGAATACAAATGGTGGCCCTATAACTATATTATAAAATGCAAATAATGTAGATATATTCATATTTCATAATAATATCATTATAAGAATTCAGTCATGCTAAAGATGTAAAGAGTGAATCGCTCTTACTAAATTTTCTTTAGCTTCTATTAAAAAGTAACACTCGTTGCACTATGTGAAAATCACAAATCGGTTACACATCATTTCTAACGGTCCCTTAAGACCCGTTACATGAACCCATCTGTAACGGTTGTTGTTTGGCGCCCGTTACCCATAAGCGCAGCAGGCTCGACCCAGAACCCAGCACCACAAACGCCCGTTAACAATGAGGACTTCTGGTAACGGGCTTGTTAAATGCCCGTTACATGTATTCTTTGTAACGGACGTTAAAATGCATCTGTTACGAAAATTATACCTATATGTAACGGTCCTTAAAGTATGTTATTGATCGTGTTGTATTAAAGACGTGTGTTTGTTAAGACGCATCTCCTTTGATGACGACCCAATTGGGGACACTTGTTTGGAGCCAGTGTATCCTTTGTTTTCTCACATCAGAGATGCGCATTATTATTATGCGTCTTCATCTTCGCATTCCGACAACAACACTCGCTCTCTCTCCTCAGAAGGCCACTTGGGTTGGGTCTGCCCCACCGGCTTGCGACGCCGCCGTTCGCCGCCGCCAACTAACAACGCTCCGCGCACTCTCTCTCCTCAGAAAGTCAGTGGTGCAGCAGGCCGGCCGGCCGCGTGCACGACGGTGAAAGGGGTCGGTGGATGTCGACCGCGGCGTCCTCCTCGTCGTCGCCATCCTCAAAAGCAGCAGCCTCCTCCAACTCAGGCTCGGCGCCGTTCTCCGTGTCGTCGCCGTCGCCGCGACCGTGACACCGCCTCCTCCTCATCGGGCACGCTCACATCGTAGACAATCCTCGTCAAGATGGAAATTGCCCCCTTTTATTGAACTTCACTATCCTAATCCTCTTACTCACTGGTTTTTGGTGATGAATTTTGCTCATTTGATGTATGGAAATTGCAGATTGTCGCTGCTGCTTGGGCTTCGATGTACAGACAGCCCTGAGATTGGTTTTCTAGATCAAGCAGAGGCGGATATGAGAAACCGTGGTGTTCAGGCAATGCTTTGCCCATGTATAGATTGTCTGAACTAGAAGAAGTTCGGACAACGGGACTACATTTTTTATAATTTTATCACACGTGGTTTCACAAAAAATTACACGTGTTGGAATAAACATGGTGAGGAAGGCCTTAATGAAGTCGAAGCAGGATGCAAAAATGAAGGTGAAGCACGACACCATGCTACTGGCCTTAATGAAGGGGCAGCGCGATGCCATGACGAAGACCTTGATGAAGGTGGAGTTTTTGAGGAAAATGAGCCATTTCCACCTATTGTGATGAGGTATGAGGATATCACTGATCAAGAAGTTACAGGTTTCGTTGATGGTGAGGTGTTGCAACATGTGCACAATGTTGATCAAATGGTGTGGGATGTTGAGTTTTAACGAGTTTACACACCTTCTAAATTAGCGAGGCTAAAGAAGTTCATTGAAGATTCAAAGAAACCCCTCTATCCTGGTTGCCAGAAGTACTCTCACATTTCCGGTGATCTAAAACTTCTACAACTTAAGGCCGATAATGGTTAAAGCAAACAAAAGTTTCAAACAACTATTGGATGTGCTTAGAGACATGCTACCTTAGGGAAGCCAAATAGGCGAGTCTGTCTATGAGGCAAAAAAATAATTTGTCTTCTGGGAATAAAGGTTGAAAAAATTCATGCATGAAAGAACAATTCTGTATTATTTCGTGGAGATTATGCAGACTTTGACAAGTGCCCCAAGTGTGGGTGTGATCGGTATAAGACGAGAAAAGTTGGTGGAGATGATAATAGTGCTGATGATGAGAACGAGCCCGTGGAGATCAGAGGAAAAACGAAGAAGAATATTAACAGAGGGGCTCCTGTGAGGGTGGCATGGTATTTTTGCATTATTCCTCGACTGAGAAGATGGTTCGCCACACGAAAGGAGGCCCAACTCTTGCCTTGGAATAAGGAAGGTCAAAAGAAGGAAAATGGCAAGCTTAGGCACCCCGCAGATGCAGCACAATGGGGTAGCATTGATTCTCACTTTAAGTGGTTTGGCGATGAATGCAGGAACATTCGGTTCACTATGAGCACAGATGGTGTGATATTCGGTAACCAGAGCCCAACACATAGCACCTGACTTGTTGTGCTGTCAGTGTACAACCATCCACCCTGGCTATGCGAGAAACGGAAATACATGATGCTGACAATATTGGCCTCCAGGCCAAAGCAACCTGGCAACCGTATTGATGTCTACTTGAGGCCACTAGTTGATGACTTGAAGACACTTTGGAAGCCTGGTGTGAAGGAGGTTTGGGATGAGTTCAAGAATGAGGAGTTCACATTACACGCCATGTTGTTCACCACCATCAACGACAACCCAGCTCATCGCTACCTCTCTGGCCAGACTAAAAGGAATGGTGCGGCTTGCTTACACTGCTTGGAAGAATCTTGCTCATTATGGCTAAAATATCAAAGAAATTTGTATTTATGGGGCACCATAATTTCCTCAACAAGAAACATGTATACTGAGCCATGGATTGTCAGTTTAATGGGTAAAAGGAGAATCGAGCTACGGCAATGCATGAGACTGGACATCTGGTCCTCTTGCAAGTCAAGGACATCAAAATTATCGAGGAGTTACCCAGATTGACTGAAAAAATCCTTGGCAAAAGAAAGAAACGAGATGGTGAAGAATAAGAAGATGAGCAAGGAAATTGGAACAAGAAATCAATTCTATGGGAGCTAGAGTATTGGGAGATGTTGGATGTGCGTCATTCGATTAATAATATGCACGTCAAGAAGAATGTGTGTGAAGCTACATGTGGAACATTGCTACAACAGAAGTTCAAAGGAAAAGATCATAAAAATGCAAGAGAGGATCTTAATGATATGGGCATTAGGTCAGAGCTCTATGCAGAGGAAACAGACATGGGAACGGACCTTCCCATTCCTACAATCACTTTGTCAAAGACAAAGAAAAGAATTTTGTGAGTTTTTGCTTGGTTTGAAAGTACCTTCTAGCTACTCATCGAACTTCAAGAGGCTAGTGTTAGTGGAGGACATGAAAATGAATTTCAACTTCATGAAATCTCATGATTGCCATGTGTTGATGACAACTCTTCTTCCTGTTGCACATAGAGGTACCAAGACAGAACAGGTTCGTGAGGCAGTGATGAGCTTGTGTTTATTCTTCAATGCAATAGAACAGAAGGTGATTGATGAGGAAGAACTATTGGACTTAGAGGGGAGGCATTTCGAGACCCTATGCCCGCTTGAAGCTACCTTCCCACCGACATTTTTTGATCTCATGCTGCATCTAACAGCACACCTCACGAGGGAGATCAGCTTCTTTCGCCCATCTTACCTCCATCAGATGTTTCCATATGAGAGGTACTTTGGATTCCCCAAATCATCGGTAACCGACCATTTCCAAAGGTAGCCATTGTTCATGGCTATGAGACCATTGAAGAACTGGAGTGGGCCATGGGTTATATGGAACCCCAAAACCCCATTGTTGTGCCTCGTTCATGGCATGAAGGTAGGCTTTCAGGTGTTGGGACCCTGGGGAAAAGTCAGTCACTCTGGAATAAGATGCCTTCAAAAAGGCTCATTACACTGTAGACAGTGATGACATGTAGACATACACATATTATGGTCAAATAGAGGAGATAGGTGAGCTTAATTATGTAGGATTGAAGGTAGCCTTGTCTCGGTGTAGATGGGTCACCAATGGGAAGGGAGCTGTGAGCAAGGACAAATATGGTTTTGTTAGTGTTGATATCCGGGTCTTTGGTTACAAAAATAAACCCTTTGTCTTCGCCAGTGATGTTGAGCAAGTGTTGTATGTACTTGACCTTGCAATTAAGAACTGTTGTGTGGTTATGCTTGGAAAAAAGGATTGTTGAGGTTGAAAATGTTGTTTTTTCATGACGGGTTGAAAATGTTGTTGAGGAGGAGGAATACAACCAGTTTGACAAAATTCCATCCTTTGACACTTCATACATGCCCCGACTCTTAGGAACTGACAAAATACCGTACTTGCGAAGGGACCATCGTGAAAAAATCCATATAAAGAAATCAAAGAAAAAGCAAAATTTATTTCTGCTGAACCCTTTTTGTTATGCAGGATGTCTATTGGTGGAAATAGAACCCGTTTTAGGACATAGGATGTGTATTGGTGGAACTTGAATCATTTTTGTAATATGTGATGTCTATATATTCTGCCTAAGATACCATATATATTCTGCTTGAGATACTGTATATATTCTATATATATTCTGCTTTAGTTCAATAAGTGTGCTGCAGGCTGCTGAATTCTGTTAATGACATCAATAACGGTTGTTACCAAAACGCCCGATACACATTATCATCAAGCATTAATACAATGGAGACGCGGATTAGCCAACCTGCGTATCCTTTGTTATGGGCAAAACATAGGTAAATCATATAAAAAATTGGACTGCACACATATAATCACACAAGCAGATAATCATTTAAGCATAATCATAGAAAATATTGGATATCACACAGACATAATCATGTCTCTTAAGATGCAAAATCACACACAGATAGTAGTCATAAGAGCATATTCTATATTTCTACATATTTAAGATGCATAGTACAAAAGGTGCAAGATTATGGATTCTGTTTTTCATTCATATATTGAATTGATTACAGTCATCATTCATATGTCATAAGGTTACAAAGCGGTCATTTATGTTCATCGTCACTAGGCACTAGCAAGATGAAGAACAGAGATCTAAACTAAGCAAAAGAGATATGCTCCTGTCGGCTTGTTCCTCATGATTGCAAGTGAGCAAAAGAGGAAAATATAGCTGAAGGGGGGAAACATATCCCTTCAAAAATCCTCCTCCTGGAGGAGGGAAAGCATAAGGAAGCGCAAGTTCAACGAGATATTCTCCAAATTCTGTGACCTTCCCCGGGGATCCATCAGGTTGTTCTTCTTCCTAATGTTAAAGGTTCTAGGCTACTCTCCCCGACAGCTGATGAACCCGTGTCACAAGGATTCTTCTAGTAGTTGTGCTAGATGGATGAGCACCCCATGTACCCATATCATAAGAATCCTTACAGCAACTGAGAGAATGAGGAGGAGGAAGAAAAGAGAAGCAAAAGCCTACGCTCTACAAGATCTATTCCTTGTGCCATAGCTAGAGAAGAACGAAGCAGGTGCCGATGACCGATAGGCGTCAGTCCATTTTTATAGCAAAAACAAGGATGGGATAAGATCAAAAGCACAGGAAATGGGAGGGTTCCCAAGAAATTGATGCCAGATCTAGTCAAGGGGGAAACAGTTGCCCAATCAATGGTTGACAGCAGAGGCAGTGATTCGTCTCCCAGGAAAAACAAAAGAGACGCGGATTAGCCAAACCGCGTCTCCAATGCAAACTTAAAGGAGACATGGATTAGCCAAACCACATCTCCAATGCACGGGGGCAACATGTGGGGCCGACTCCAGCTCGTCGATGCGGAACCTCACTCTTATCGATGTTTATATGCCTTATTTTGTTCTTTGTAAGTACAACGTAGAAATAATATTTATTTTCCACAACCATTAGTTATGAAACTTGCATTTCGTAATCTTAAGGTGAACACACGGTTGTGTTAAAATTTCAAATGCATATGAGTTCGAACATGTTGCAAAGTGTGCAAAACGAAAACTTCAATGTTTGAGTAACATTCTAGGAAACTATGTGAGAGATGTAGACATTTGTACATAAGTATATTCTTCCTTGTATCGAAACTATTTGAAATTTTTATGACAAGTTTAGGTACCCAAATTATGTTGCCAAGACAATTTGTAAAAGTTTTAGAGCACACTAAGATGTTATTAGAATTATTATATCATAAACATGGGATCTAAAATATAATTATAACAATTTTGGCTACACAAGTGCGACTGTTGATATTTTATTCAAATACTAAATGGCCAAATATGGATTGATGTTATTTTTAATGCATTTTTAGGTGCTATTTTACGGGCTCTAATATTTGAGGGATGCCAGTTTTATTTTTAAAGATGATGTCGAGCCCACGCGTCAGTGTCAGCATCTTATATAAAGAAGATAATTGTTGCGTGCCCGTCCGGACCCACCTGCCAACAAAGGGGACGCGGGTTCACTAACCCGCATAACCAATGACTGTAACACCACTGATTTTTAAGGAATAGTAACCATCTTAATTAGTGGAGCTAAGCATGTTCACAAACATGGTTACATGGTCAAACCCTAACCCATGGGTTAAACCCCTAGAAACCCATGTCAAACACCTAGAACCCTGGACCTCACTACAGTATTCTAGCTGGTTCTCAAAATTTTGCATTAGCACTTCAAATTATGCCAATATGAAAGTTGTCAAGAATTTCCAGAAACACATTTATCTTTCTAGTGGCATTTGAAATTCGAAGTGTAAAAGCCTCAAAAACTTGGTCAAACTTGTAGATGTCATTTTGACTGAGTCGAGAAAAACCTCAACTTTGCAACTCTTTTCTGGCCAATCCTTTGAGTAAAATATAGTTGAGCCTTTACAAAAGTTGAAGAGTGATAGTTGGTCTACAAGTTTGGTATTTGGACATTTTCAAGTTTAGTTAAAAAATATGGAGTTTGTACACCGAAATGAAAACAAGGCCTGGTGCTCTGGAGCCGTGCTCTCACACCGAGCCAGCGCCGGGAGCGTCGCACGCACACTGCCGTGCGCCACGAGCCCCGCTCCCGGCGTCAGTGTTACGCCATCAGCTAGTCCCACCTCACACCGTAGCCACGCCCTCGCCCTTATCCACTCCACAAACTACGTCGACACGCGTTGCCACTCCCTCGTGCCGCCGCCGTGCCCCGGTCCGCGGGTGCCATGCGCCGGCCATCGTCATCCGCCTCCCTTGCTGCCCAAGCCAAAGCCTTGACCTCCAAGGAACACTCCTCCCCCGCCTATAAATGAGTTGCGGCCCCTGGCGTGGTACCACACACGACGACCGGCGCCGCCAGGCTGCCGCCATCCGCCATTAGAGCGCCGCCACCGAGCGCCCTCTCTAGAGCCATCTCGAGCCAGCCTGGGCTCGGTTGCAACACCTCGCGACCTTCCTAAAGCTCTCCATGCTACACATTGTCGAGCATCGCCGCCCAACTCGCCAGAGTTGAGTGTCCCACAGCCGCCGTGCTCTGCAACTCCGAACCCCCTCATCGGCGTCATCCCCGACCTTTCTCTGGTCACCAACCTTCCCTTGGTGAACTTCACATCACCTCCGTACCTCTCCCCACCCGAACTCGCCGCCTGTTTGCTTGAATCCGGCCGCCACGCCACCCAAACCGCCCCAAGGGCTACATTGCATAGCCCCAAATGTTTCCAGGGGCTAAACCATAAAACTAGGGACCTATTCGTAAGAAACCGATCTTCTAGATCTAGGGTTGAATTGCTGGATCTTGTAAAATACACTATAAATCACAAAAAAATCATAAAAATACAAACTCAATTTTTTATGCTCCTTATGACCAGGAGCAACTCTTCTATAAAGGAAGTTTTCAAATTTCGGTTTAGATGTTAAATTATTTTGAAATCATCAATTTGCTTATAATTGAAATAATTTAAATTCTAGAGCTCTTCTGTTGGTGAATTTTGGATATGTTATTTGTCTGGTCATGAGTGTTGTGTGGTGCAACAATTGCACAAATCTACCTTCTCTAGATGTAGTTATTATTTATTATTGATATTTATCAAGGCCTCTATTTTTGAATTATTTAAATTAATCTCTTAATCATATCATGTCAATCTTTTTGCCATAGCTCTGTGTCATGATGATGAACCCATGTTAAATAGTATATATGCTTTTGACATGTTTAAGTTAGTCAAATGGTTATTCATGCGTAACTAGAGCTATATTCATGTGTGTAGTTGTCAAAGGTTTATTTAGGTCTGAGCAGTGGCAAGAACATCTAGAGCTATTTGTTCGGTGGGCGGACATCTAGAGCTAAGAACACGATGGTTATGTAATGGCACACGGAACAAGAGGGACACGATGAATTTACAGAGGTTCGGGCCTTCGAAGAGTAAAACCCTACGTCTAGTTCTTGGCGTAAGGTACAGGTCATCCTCAGAAGGACGCCCTTGCCTGCCTTATATTGGCTGACGGACAAGGTCGGTGTACTTGAGTCCAAGTCGGTTACAAGGAAACCTATCGCTAGTAGATTACAACATTATCCCGTGATGTTTAGACTGTCTGGCGGCGAGTCAACGTCTAGTGTCTTGTCTTTCACGCCACGTTACCCGAACGGATCGAGAAGGTCGTCTGAAGGAATCTTCTGGAAGGTCTTTGGGGCCATAGATTAGGTCTGTTGGGCCCACTGTCACGTCGGCGAGTCTTCTGATGGGCCTAACGAGGGCCTGAACAGGGCCCACCACGCGGCAACCATCGAACATGGGAGTACGGCCGGCGTTCCGAGTACTTGGCGGTCCATACGACTAGATAACCCATCTCCGAGTACTTGGCGGTTCGCATGACTACTCCTCTGTCTCCGACCCCCGCTACGGCAACCCATTCGCGCGATAAGTTTCCGCCTCTGCCACGACTACTCGTTCGCACTGGTAGTCTCCGCCCCCAGCAAGGCCAAGTCTTCGTGCGGAAGCCAGCCTCGGGCAGGGCTCACCACTGTCGTGGCAGGCCCTCCGTGCACGCCCACTCTTGCGATGCCACGTAAGGCACCTTTACCCTTGCTAGGCCGTACTGGGATGCCATTGCTGCCTGACACCACGAACAACACAGTGCACGCCACGAGCGGCACAGTGCGCGCCATCCAATCCAAATAGGAGCTCAACAACCCCTCGAAAGACGCATACTTGCTACGGTGCTGGGAACAGGAGCACGGAGTTAATGCCCCCAGTACTGAACTACACTGAGAAGTGCCCGGGGAGCCTTCAGCGACAACTACTTGGAACGAACTGCTCTGGGACGCCCATACAGTCAACAACCACTCTACAACAGTCCATGGCTGTTCACCACGTCTGGACGGTTGCCCGACGTGGGGAAGGACGTCGACACTGTAGCAATCTAGCATAACTTTATATACCCTTTTACCCTTCTCCATTTTGACTATAAAAGGGGGAGGACGGGGTCAGTAGAACACACCCAAAAACACATTCACACGATTCAAGGAACACATGAGCCATCGAGCAATCAAACTCAACACACGTACGCCTTCAGGCTACAAGAACCACTCACACCAGGGACTTGGGCCTCGTAACCCTCTCCCGACTAGTTTGTACCCCCTACTACAAACACCTGACATAAGAACACTACTCTCTCAGACTGGATGTAGGGTGTTACTCTCTGGAGGCCCGAACCAGTATAATCCTTGTGTCTCTCGTGCCAACCATCCAAAACTGCACACGCGGTCGTAGAAATTTACTTGCCGGTGGTAGAGAACGCCAAAAGTGGGCACGCCAGGTAGGGGCCTTCGCATGTGTCGACAACCTCACCACAATCCGGATGGCCCGCCTCGGGATTTCTTTGACCCACAGTGCCACCATGCTTTTCGGCTCCCCCGGCTTCATCTACACCAGACCGACAGAGTTTGCCATCGGGGATATCTTCACGCGACCCACTCATGCCACCGCATCCACTACGGCGGTGAGGTGCTCGGCGTTCATCCGCAGCATGACGAGCGACAACCTGATGACCATGTTGGGACCGAACCCAACACAAGAGCGCTTTCGCCTCGCGGCCTACTCCATCACCGACCTCGCCTTTCAGGCCAGCGGAGAAGAGCCACCTACCTAGGGCGAGTTCGTCGCCAGGTACAATGCTGTGTACTCGAACGGCCAACAAGGTCTACCGGACGACTCGGTGGCCGCCTACGTGGAATCTCTATGGAGGTCCTACATCACTCCCGGCGACACGCCCGCTGGGCACCACGTCCACCCGCCCCCGGGCGGGAGGACAGTGGCTCCACATGATCACTCACGCGAGTGTTTCGTGTGTGAGATCCGGGAACAGAGCGCGGGCAGCGCGGCGACTGGCAAAGATCGCGATCCACCCCGGAATCGCCCACAGATGCCCAGCGTCGCGAACGCCGGGACGAAATCAATGAGACCAAGCGTCAGCTCAACGAAGAGTTAGCGAACCTCCACCAGGACCTCAGGCGGGACAGATTGCGGGACAAACAGCCGCCTGCTGCTCGCGCGCACGCGCGAGACGTGCACTGGTGCATTGTTGATGATGCCCAAGATGATGGCAACGACACGCCAATCTTCAAGTGCCTCCCAGAACCTCGCAGCGACCACAGTTCTCCTGTGCGGGTGCCATGAAACCACCACCCCAAGGAAAAAAGGGTGCACCAGTAGCTGAAGACCCTCCTCGTGAATGTGGCAGTCCAACGTGCGGAAAGCTCCACTTCGTGCCAGCGAACGGCGCATGAGCCAAGGTGTGAACAGTCCGAGCGACACCAGGATCCCCACCGCGACGAAGGGCGGTCGACGTGACTGTGAAGCAGTGCCTCGATCTCGACCGCAATGCCTGTGATACGCTTCGGCCATGCCTCAGGGCAGTGAGATATGAGGACGACGACAACGATTACCAACCACGTCGGGAGTACAGCCGGAGATGGGGAGGACGCTACGATAGTGAGAAGAACCGGAGCCGGAGCGTGATGCCCGACCCCCAAGGGCCACGTGCTTTCGGGCAGAAGGTGCGCGCCGCTCAGTTTCCCTCACGATTCCGAGCCCTGACGACAGTTCCAAAGTACGACGGGGAAACCAACCCCAGCACATGGTTGGAAGACTACCGGTTGGCCTACCATGCGGGGGGAGCGCAGGACGACATCATCATTGCCAATAACCTCCCGCTCCATCTCGCCGACTCCACACGTACCTGGCTCGAGCACCTCCCTGGTGGAAGGATCAACAACTAGGCGCAACTCCGCGACGCCTTCATCAGAAATTTCCAAGGTAACAACACCTGACCAGGCAAGCAGTGGGATCTGCGCAAATGCAAGCAGCAGCGGAGGCTAGAGTCTCCGCGACTACATTCGCCGCTTCTTCAAGCGCTGCACTAAACTCCCCAACACAACGGACAACAACGTCATCTCAGCATTCCAGAATGGGACCACCTGCACCACCCTCATCGACAGGCTAGGGCGGAGAACCCCCCCAAACTACTTGGGAACTCCTCGACATCGCCACTAACCACGCCGATGGGAGGGAGGCGGTCACCGCGACCTTGAGCCTTCCCCAAAGCTAGGGAAAGCATGTGGCGGACGACGGCGCCGGACCCTCATCACGGCCCAATAAGAAAAAGAAGGACAAGTGTCCCCGCGATAACAACTTTGTAGCAGCGGCCGATCGGAAAGCAGCGCGCCCCAAGAACGGTCCACCCAAGGACCACTTGAAGAAGCTCCTCGAGGTGCCATGCATCAACCACGAGGTCCCCGTGAAGCACATGCTAAAGGACTGCAGGCTGCTGAAGAACTTCCTCGCCGGCACACTGAAGATGAGGGCTACCAATGCCCCAAAAAAGGGCGCGCAGGACCCGAATGACGACAAGGAGGCAAAGTACCCTCGCGAGGACGGAGCTGTTATAATGATCTTCGGTGGAACACCGGCCTGGCCTACAAAGCACCAAGAGAAGCTAATTCGGTGAGAGATCTACAACACCGAGCCGATGACTCCATCGTACCTCAAGTGGTCAGAGACCCCGATCACATTCGACCGTGCCGACCACCCCGACCATGTTTCGCAGCCAGGAAACATCCCACTTGTCGTGGCCCCACTGTTCGGGACCAAGTGGGTCCACAAGGTGCTGATGGACGAGGGGAGCGGCCTAAACATCCTGTACGTGTCGACCCTCGACAGCATGGGAATCTCGCGGTCCCGACTGCGCCCATCGCCGACGCCGTTCCACGGGGTCGTCCCTGGAATGGAGGCACTCCCAATCAAGCTGATCGATCTGCCCGCCACGTTTGGGACCCATCGGAACTTACGCATCGAAACCCTCACCTTCGAAGTGGTGTGGTTCTCGGGGACGTACCACGCTATCCTCAGGAGGGCGGCTTACGCGAAGTTTATGTCTGTGCCTAACTACACGTACCTAAAACTAAAGATCCCCGGTCCAAAGGGGTCATCATAGTGGGTGTGACGTTTCAGCACGCATAGGAATGCGATGCTAAGTGTTTTCAATTCACTGAAACACTCCTCTGGTTCGAGAAGCTCGCCGTCGAGCCTTCACCCGGAGACCTCGAAATCCGTGAGACATCCAAGCGTGCGGCCTACTCTTTCGTGCCCGTGAAGGATGCCAAAGAGGTGGCCGTCTCAGACGATGGCTGCACGCTCCATGTCGGGACGACGCTCGATCCTAAATAGGAAAGCGCGCTTGTCGACTTCCTCAGAGCAAACCTCGACGTGTTTGAATGGAAGCCCTCGGACATGCTGGGGATTCCAAGGGAGGTCGCCGAGCACAAACTCAACATCAAGCCCTCTTTGAAACTGGTGAAGCAGTGACTCCGATGCTTCAACGACAACAAGTGCAAGGCTATCGACGAGGAAATCAAGAAGCTCCTTCGAGCATGATTCATTAGAGAAGTGTACCACCTCGAGTGGTTAGCTAATCCTGTACTCGTTAAAAAGAAGAATAATAAATGGAGAATGTGTGTTGATTACATGGGCCTTAACAAGGCATGTCATAAGGATCCGTTCACTTTGCCGTGCATAGACCAAGTAGTCGATTCAACAGCTAGGTGCGAAACCCTCTATTTTCTCGACGCTTACTCTGGGTCCCACTAGATCGCGATGAGCTTGGCCGGTCAGATGGCCACATCGTTCATCACCCCCTTCGGTGCCTTCTGCTACCTGACCATGTCGTTCAGGCTGAAGAATGCTGGCACCATGTTCCAGAGATGCATGCGACGCATCTTTGGGGATCTCATCGGTAAGCTGATCGAGGCCTACGTCAATGATATCGTGGTCAAATCGAAGAAAGTCGACGATCTGGTCCCCGACCTCACAGAAGTCTTCGAGAGGCTAAGGAGCGGGTGTGGGGCTTGTCTTCATCTTGCCTCTAGCGTGCGCATGGAGTACATGGTCCGACTACATTTCTCGGCCTCCAACAATGTTGAAGAGTATGAAGCACTCCTCAACGGGCTCCGGGTCGCCCTCGGACTCGGGATTCATCACCTCGAGGTCCGAGGTGATTCCGATCTCGTGGTTGGTCAAGTTCTGAAGGAGAAGAATTGCTTGAGCCCGAAGATGGCAGCCTAATGTCGTGCGGTACGCGAATTGGAAGACAAGTTCCACGGGCTCGAGCTCAACCACGTTCTACGCAAGTGCAACGAGGCGACCGACGCTCTCACGAAAGCAGCATCCAACCGGAAGCCTGTACCAAATGGGGTGTTCGCAAGCGAGCAGCACGCCCCATCCGTCTGTTTTGACGAAGGACAGCCCGAAGAATTCGAGGCGCAAGAGGTCATGCACATCGATCAAGAGCCAGAGCCTAACTTTGAAGATCCAGACTGGCGATTCCCGATCCTCGAGTGGTTAGTAGAGGGCAAGCTGCCGCCCGACTAGACGGAAGCCCGCGCATCGCACGACGTGCCAAGTCATTTGTCTTCATCGACGGAGAGCTATACAAGCAAGGTGCAGTGGGCATATTGATGCGTTGCATCTCGGTGGACCAAGGCAAGGAATTGCAGTGCGAAATCCATGCTGGGACATGCGGGCACCATGCAGGTCCAAGAACACTTGTCAGAAAGGCGTTCTACGCGAGACAAACCCACCTCCCAGCGCAAGCGCTCCATACCATCCCTATCATCTGGCCCTTTGCTGTGTGGGGACTAGATCTGGTCGGACCGCTCAAGCAAGTGCCCGAGGGCTTCATGCACCTACTTGTGGCCATCGACAAGTTCTCCAAGTGGATTGAGGTGAGGCCAATAACAAGCGTCCGCTCTGAGGAAGCCATTGCATTATTCACCGACATCATCCACCGCTTCAGGATACCAAATGCCATCATCACCGACAATGACACCCAGTTCACCGGCAAAAAGTTCCTCAGATTCTGCGACGAGAACAACATTCATGTGGATTGGGCCGCCGTTAGCCACCCGAGGACTAACGGACAAGTGGAGAGGGCCAACGGCATGATCCTACAAGGCCTGAAGCCGCCAATATTCAAGCACCTCAAGAAGTTTCGGGCAAGATGGGTTGCGGAACTCCTGCCCATCCTATGGAGCCTGTGCACCACACCAAGTCGAGCCACTAGCTACACGCCTTTCTTCATGGTACACAGGTCGAAAGTGGTCCTCTCGACAGACATCGACTACGGGAGCCCAAGGGTCGAAAGTACACTGAAGAAGGAAATCAAGTCGCTCTCGAAGACGCCATCGACCAGCTGGACGATGCACGCGACGTCACTCTCCTTCATTCAGCATCGTACCAGCAGGCCCTGCAATGCTACCAGCAGTGCAACATCCGGAGCCGAGAGTTTCAAGTTGGCGACCTGGTGCTCCGACGAGTTCAAAGCAACAAGGACCGACACAAGCTCTCACCGCCATGGGAAGGGCCATTCATCGTCGACCAGGTGCTCCGTCCTGGTACTTTCAAGCTCAGATATGAAGATGGTAGAGTCATCTCGAACACATGGAACATAGAACAGCTACATTGCTTTTACCCTTAAGCAAAGCTCTTTGTTCTATCTTATGTTTGAAGAAAAGCTCTAAGCCTTGTTCATGTTTCATAAGTTTTTCTATCCCTTTCTGCTTACGTTCTGCCTGGGCAAACGTTTTAAGGCTGAGCGGAAGGCGGCCCTGCCCCCATGCAGGGTCACCCACTGCTCAGGGGCCACAACCCGGGGCACGATGCCCTCCTTCCGTTTTTCGTTTTCAAAAAAGTTTTTTTTTCTGAAAAACCTTTCATAACCGACCGCATTCGCGAACGGTCCACACGGTACACCCACGCTAGCAAGGGAGAAGGATGTCAACTTGTGCGGCTCTGGCCTCGCGCTCGTCCAGGCTCGAAATACTTATGCCCCCGCGGCTGCGGTATGAGGACCTGCGAGTGTAACCTAGGCCCGCATGATGTTTTTTGACCCCTCTCAAAGGTAGCTGGGCAACCGTCTCAAGCGGTTTTTTTTTCCAAAAAACCATCTTTGACTGACTGCACACGCGGACAGTCCGCATGGTACACCTACGCTCGCGAGGGAGAAGGATGTGATCTTGTGCAGCTCTAGTGCCGCGCTTGTCGGTACAATGGTGCCAGCAGTCCAGCACGGGGTAGGCTATGGGGGTAGATTGTGTGGAGGGGATCACCGAGACTAGAGCTATATGGTGGGACGAAGGACACAAGGGTTTATCTAGGTTCGGGCCGCAAAGATGCGTTATACCCTACGTCCTGCGTCTGGTGGTTGTATTGCTTGGAATCCGATTGGACTTATTTTGGAGGGGATTCCCTGCCGCCTTATACAGGCTTGGGGGGCAGGGTTACACATCGCATGGGATCTATCCTAGTCGGTTACATAAGATCTTCCCTCATTTACAAGTAATATCTTTCCTAACCAACTAGTCTTTACCTAAGGAACTGTGTCCTCTCGGGCGCTGCTTCATTCTTGATCCGCACGCCCCCACCACGTGCCCCCGTGTGGGCCCTCGTCGTCCCTGAAGATACACCGTGGGCCCCTTCCATGTGGCACCCCGGGGTATATCCCCCACAGTGCTCGTCCAGGCTCCGAGTACTTACGCCCTCACGGCTATGATACGAAGACCTGCGAGCGTAACCTGGCCCTCACGATGTTTTCGACTTCTCTCAAAAGCAGCTAGGCAACCGTCCAACCAACTGCCTCTAACAATTTTTGTCTACAAAAACGCACGGGTCCCGCTCGATCTCCCAAGTTACCCGGGGGCTACGCGTCCAAAGAGTACTGCAATACGACTAGGCTCGGTCGAGCTTTCGAGTTCCTACACCTCAGCGGTTACGGAATGGAACGCTACCTGCTAGGTCGTAAGTCGTACCGCTTGGACTCGCAAGTTCCTATGTACTCGAGGGAAGAAAAGCGGGCGACAAATCAACGAGTAAACCGAGAGGCTCTTGTCGGTAGAGCACCCTCGTGGGGTTTCTTAGTTCTTTACAAAACATGAGTGATCTAAACTTAAAGCCCCTGCGAGGCTGTTTCTCTCTCATCACAGGCCGAGATCCTTCAGTGCAGAGTCGGCCACGGCATTGGCGAAGTCGACAGAGTCAGCTTTAACCGATCGTACTCGTGATCCTCGTAGTCGAGTGCCCACCCACTGCCCAACTTCGGGTGGTCCAACTCCGGGTAGTGCGACAGGAACATGGCGATGACCCTGTGTACCACAGTGTGTGCCATGGCCAACGCCCGCTCCCGAGTCATCCCGACGGTGAGGGCAAGCTTATCCGCCAAGGTGGGAGCAGGGCCGACCTGAAGATCCGTGAGCACCCTGTCAACGGCTAGCGTCAAGGCGATGTGGATCACGAGCTCCAACTTGTGAGCCTGCTCCTCAGATTTCCTGGCCCGCTCAAGATCGCCAGTGATTTCTAAGAAAAAGAAAAAAACTCAGCCAAAATATTCGTCAGGAAAAGGCAAGGGGGTAATAAGGGTGCGGTCTTTACTCGTTATCTTCTCGGACAACTCCTTGGAAATCTTCGCCATCTTCTCGGTGTTGACGTAGGCCCCCGTAAGAAGACTCTTTTTGTCAGAGACTTGCTTTGTCAGCTTGTTGCGAGATGTGGGGAGACCTATCCCCACAAATAGCCAAGGCAACGACATTACAAGGCCACGCGCTGTGCGGGAAGAAAAAATTACAAAAGCTCGAACTCCAGTCACTCACTGAGAATCTCCTACTCCTGATGGGCGACGGCCTCACAAAGTTGGGTCTGAAGGACCGGAAAGGCAAACCAGAGAGGGGGGAGTGAATGGGAGCCAATAAAAAATCTATTCAAGAATTCGGCCTATGAAACCAAGATCACTCGGACACCTCCATTTACTTCTCTTGCCAGATCCACGTAGCCACTGAAGTGCTACTGAACCAAGGACCAAGACCCAACCAACAGCTCTCAAAAACACGTAGCGGAAAAAACACGAACACAACTGCTGGAATCAAAACCGGTTAGGTTGGTTTCTGAAGGTCAGACCGGTTCTCTGGGACTTAGCCTCTCACAGGCAGGGGAAACCGGTTAGGCCGGTTTTGTCTAGGAAATCCCCAAAAGACCAAAGAGACCAAACCAGAGTAAAACCACCTCAAGAACCTACCAAACTTGAACAAGGAAAGCCAGAAAGAGACTTGCCTGTTCAAAACTCTTCTCGACAACCCACTGGGGGTCAAACCGGTCAGACCGGTTTATGAAACCGGGCAGGCAGGTTTTGCCTGGATAGTCGAGAAGAATTCAGCCCGCGGGAAAAACTCACCCTTCACCTCAATCGATCTCCCGATTCGCTCCACGGATTCAAGTGAGACTTTGGGGATATCTGGGGTACCTCATGGACTACCTTTGGCTAGAAGCTTGAGCCCCAAAACTCACTCAATCAAGAGGAATCGAAAGTCAACTCTCAAGAACTCCTTTTCAAGAGTTCCATCGAAAACCACCAAATCAAAGCCGTTTCCGGGGGATTGCTGAAGTAAAGTCACCAAGCAAAGAGGCACAAGGTCCTCATATGTGACATCCAACAAGAATCCCGCAAAGAAACGTCTCCAAAACTTCACCACAAAATTCCCAAGAAAAGGCTCCAAAAATCACCAAAAAAAGAAAACAGGAGAAACAACAAAAGGCCTTAAGGAATCACGCTGAGCCTTCTATACATACCAAGAAAGATTCATACAAGGTCTAGCTTGGCTCCCGATCATCCATCCCTCTATAAAGATCTCACCATGAAGCTCTCAAGCTAGTCCTATGGAAATGCTAAGGAAAATAGGAAGGGAAAATAGCAAAAGCAAATGAGCTAGGGTTTCAAGAGATGGCTGCCATCCTCTCACCACTTGGGTTATATGGAGGCAACCAAAAGACGAAACTACCCCTAATACATAATACTAAGATTCACACCCCCGAAGGGCACTTTGGGAAATCTTCGTCGTAGCACCATCAGACGGATGCCCGACGACCGCAACTTGCTTAGCTTCGACGCAACCCTTGCGATCCCGACGTGTGTCCTCTGCTTCGAAGCGTCTCGATGCCCTGCGACCCCAAACCGGTCAGACCGATTTCACCAACCGGTCAGACCGGTTTTGGCCTGACAGCCACACCGAGTCTTCGGCCTTGGCTTTGTGGCTCAGCCAAGTAAACCAGTGGTTTTGTGGTGAACCACTGGAAACCTCGCGGACTAGGTGTGGCCTCCCGCCAATCTCCACTCATGACTTGGCCCCCATGTCATCCCGGCTCGACCTTGGTTTTGAGGCTCAACTAAGAAACCGTCCATGACTTCATCTTGCTGTTCTTGCCACTGTGCGGCCCGCACTTGATCCCGCTGGCCACCGGGTCCCTCGAACTAAGCCTACTTGTCTGCTCCACACCTGGAGGCCCACTGGCATAGACCGTTCACACTTCTTCACCTGCACCAACACCAATCAAGCCGCAGCCTGCGCCTGCAATACTTAGCCAAGAGTCAGTCCACACAATGTTGTCAATCACTCATCACACTAGGAAGCGACCATCTACTGGTCCTCGAACCACACAGGCACTCAATCTCCCCCTTGATGAGTGCATTAACAAAACACATTTGGTAACCCATGAGCAAAGGAAAAGAAAAAGAAACGAACAAAGAAACTCAAACAAGTGATCGAAAGCCAAACAAAGGCAAGGAGCAAGATCACTTGAAAGAGGAAAGTCTCGGTCCCCTTAGGCAAGGGCAACGGCTCGACACAACCGAGACAAAACAAGCGCACCGCAAAGGAGCAAAGACCACCAAATTAAAGCTCAAAACACACAAGAGCTCCCCCTGCACATATGCACACTCCCCCTGAGCCAAAACACACTCCCCCTGGACTTGTGCATGCTCAACAGCCAAAACCGGTGCCACCGATTTCCAAAACCGGTCCAACCGGTTTTCTTCAACAGCTCGCTCCAAATCCGGTCACACCGGTTTCAAAACTGGTCACACCGGTTTTCTCAGACAGAACTTGCCTCCAAAGACCAAAAAAGCAAAGGAAACGCACAAACTCCCCCTTGACAGTTGGAATAGGTTCTAGGAATGCAATACAACTTTTCTCCACCTTTCTTTCTCCCCCTTGTAGCCAATGCATGAATCAAGGCTCAATATCGAAAAGATGCAATCTAGAGCTTCTCAAATATACAAAATTCACTATAAGATGCTACACATGACCAAACGAGCAAGCTAGATACTCTATAGTGTCATAAGAACATAAGCATCATGACCACCAAGTTTCATAGCCATCCGATAAAGCTAGGATCAAATCAAGCATTTTTGCGAAAAACATCTCTCTCATAAGCAAAGTCCTAAACATGATCAAAACATGCCAAAGTGGCTATATCACACAAACTTCATGCTAGGACAGGTATTCTAATCAAAAGACCATCATAAACACCCACAAGCATCTCATGTCATGTCAAAGCCACCGAGCCACATGTCTAATTCTAGATATGAGACTTCTCATTGGTAGACATCATGCAACGGTTCAGCACCCAAGATAGCATAAATTAAGCACAAAAGACATGAGAGCATATTTTTCAAGCATAAACCAATTCAATTTTAGATCTGTACATGGTACATGAAGTGCCTTTGGGGAAAGAAGGAACTTATGCTCCTCCATAAGACAAGGTAGGGGGCTAAACATTCATAATGGCAAAGTATCTTTCACCCCAAATGATCAAAATAAGCCATCCAACCGTGAATTAAGCATAACAAAGCCACCAAAACATGTCATGAGCATATAAAGGCATTTACTCACAAGAGAGCCTACAACTAGCATTTTCAAACCTCATAGCATTCTCATGTGGATATAAACCGAGACAATCAAGCACTTAGCCAAACTTAAACATATCGTACGAAACAAGCTCACAAAGTCATCCATTGCATGTCATAGTGAACAACGTATATGAGAGAAGCTTTTACTACAAAATGCATCTCTTTTCTTAAAGTCCACTCCACTTTGCTCTCCTCTCTGCGCTCCACGGGCTTACGTGTCGCGCAGCCGTTGATTTGGTCGTTTTGCGAAAAAACCCTTCGGTTTGCTAGACATCGCGAAAAGGTCCAACAAGTCCAGATCGCATAGCAACTGTGTCTATATAAGGCCTTGAACTAAAATTTATTTCTACGTGAAGCAGTGGAAATTGTTGTTTTACAAATACCCCCGAGCCACTTTTGCGAACGGCCCCACCCACCACCCCACCCCTCGGCTAATACACCCCCCGGCGTCCGCTCGCCCCCAACCCTAATTGTGTGCCCCCTCCCTTTCCATCCCGTCGCCGCCTCCCCTCCTCTCCCCTCGCCGGCTGCCTCCACCGCCGCCCCTCCCTCCACCGCGCACCGACGCCCCCACCTGCTCCCTCCGTCACCGCCCCTTCTGGCTCTCCACCGCCGCCACCCGCTCCCACTAGATCCAGATCCGGCGAGAGCGCGTGCCAGCCAGCCACGGGCAGCTCGCGCCCCAGAGCGGTGGATAAGGGCGGCACGGGCGAGTGCTTTGGGCCGACCACGGCGCGACGCGGGAGCGTCGGAGCTCGCTGGATCCGCGACTGCCATGGCCAAGTGCCGCGCATGGACCAAGTTCGGTGATGCTGTCAAGGGGGACGACGCCGACTCGTGCCTCACCATGGTTTCCACCGAATAGGTCCTCCTCGAGCACAGGTACCGTCTCTTCTGTTCGACTGTTCCCCCATGCGTTTCTTCCATCCTAGATCTGCTCCATGTTGATCTGCTGACAATCACTACACAAATTAGGCTATGGCAGGTTCTGTAACATCTCGGAATTTCTCTGGAATGTTAGCAATGCCAAAAATGTGGATTGCAAAATTTCGATTTAAAACTGAGTGCTTAATTAAAATATAAGGATGTCTTCTTTGATCCTTCCCTAATTTCTTAGAATTATTTTGAGCAAAGTAATAAAATTTAGGAATTATAAAATGATAGTGTGTCAACTTTGGAGTTCTTTTGGATTTTATTTGTGTTTTTCTTGAGTGTGATTCAAATTTGAATCCTAAATTCAAATTTGAATTGTGGTTAAATAAGGTTTAAGGATAAAAGAAAATAGGAAAGACCTCTAGGCAGCTTGGGCCTTAACCCGGTTCGAGAAGTTCTCTAGAGGCCCGGATCTTTTCACAGAGTTCTCATACCCCGCGGCCCAATAGATCTTTCAGCCCGCCAGCCCAGCTGCGACCAACCACCACCTCTTTCACCGCCATGTGGGGCCCGCGCGCCAGCCTCCTACCCCCTCTGCTTTTCTTCTTCCCCCAGCTGATGCACGCGAGCCGTGCGAGAGCGACCGGCGTGCCCCCGCACTGAGCTCGCTCGTGCCCCTGGATGCGCGCCGCGTGGTCGAAGTGTGAAAGCCGAGGATCCCCGCTGTCCCTCCATGCCTCCATACCCTAGCCAGCTGCCCTTTTAAGCCGCTCCACCCGGCTTGCCCCCAATCCGCCATCGCCTGGGGAAAATTTCCCCAAATCCGCCGTAGCCACCACCAGGAATCGGAAGAAGGAAGGAGGAGGAGAGGAAAGGGAAGAGGAAGGGAGCAAGACCGGGCCGCCGCCCGGGGTGCCACAACGCTACCCGCGCCGCGGGAACCTCGATGCCAACGCCTCCCCGAACTCGCCGTCACCGCGGGGACGTCGAGGAACCGGTGCTGCTCAAGCCAAGGCTGCCATCCACCGCGAAGACCGGAGGCTGACGTGGAGGAGGAGCTGTCCGTGGGAGACAAGCCGTCCGTGCGCGACCTCTGCTTCCCCTGCCTCGAGCCGAACCGCCGCCGCCCCCTGTCCTGCTACCCGCTTCTCCGAGTCCTTCACCACCGCCTCGCCGTCGCGTCCAGGAGCACAAGGTGAGCCTCACCGCCCCCATCACCGTGCTATGGACCCGGCCTTCGAGCCGTGGCTGGAACGAGCCTTGTGTGCTCGTCGGGCCTTGTATGCCTGCTGATGGACTGTGCCCGTGCCGCGCCACCGCGCGACCCACTGTCGTCTGAGTGCTGGCCATCGAGCCATGTCGGTCGTCCTGCAGGTGCCGCTGCCTACCACAACGCGCGCGCGCTCCTCTGCTGTTCATCGTGTCGCTCCTCTGTTTCGGCATGCGCCTGCCGAGCTCCGGTTCGCCGCCGGCACCCACACGGCTGCGCACGCCACCGTCGGGCCAAGGCCCTGTCTTCCTGGTCGAATGCCCGCACTCCACCACTCGCCCACTTGTCCGACCGTCCATCTCTGCCCTCCGTCGTGCACGCCGCCGGTCCCATGTCACCACCATGGCTGCGCCACCGACGTTCTGCACACGCACGCGCACATACACCCGAGGGGTCGAGCCTGTGTGCTCCCTATCCAACCCATGCACGCACGCACGCACGCGAGCAAGGGGCACCGGCGCTGCGCAGACCCGCACCGCAGAGCCCCATCTCATTCTGCCGCGACTCCGCCGCGCACCCCAACGCGTCGGTCCACGCGTCCACGCTGTGCGGCCGAGGCCCAAGGCCACACCTTTCTGGCCGTCCCCTGTGCCAAGGCGCATCTAGCCGGCCGTTCACAGCCGAGCGCGTAACCAGCGTGCCATCGCGGAGCTCGCCGCCGTGGCCAAGCCACCGGCGCTCGCCCGCGCGCAACTGCACCGAGCTGTCACTTTGCAGCCGTTGCACATCTCCCTGGCTCCCAGCTCACGAGCACACGTTCGCGAGCACGCACGTGCCCACACGATCCAACCGGCGCTGGCCACCCTGGCCTTGATGCTGAAACCTTCTGCTTCACCCTGCAGCGCCGAGCAGCGCCTCGCCGCCGTTGAGCCCAAACCCCGGCCAAAGGCCGCGTTTTTCGGTGCGCAACTGAAACCCTAGGAAACCCCGAGCTCCACCGTGCCGCTTGTTGGCAAGCCACGGAACCACCTCGCCGTCGGCGAGCCTTTCCCCATCCGCCGCTCCTTAGCGGTATTCCGTCGAGGACATGTGGCAGAGCTCAAAACCCAGATGGGGTTCTCCTTCACAGACAGGCGCACACACCGTCTCAACCGCAGCGGATCCCACCGGATCCCGTGCGCCTGACCAACCGCGACCCTACCACAGACACGTCTGCACCGTGCCATGCCGCACCGGATCCGCCGGATCCTTTGCACCCAGCCAATCCCAGCTTGACCACATGTTTGCCTGCACCACGCTGAGCCACACCAGATCTCGGCCGGATCGTTTGTGGCTGCCACCCCAGCAGCCATGTGGGCTGCCGCATGGGCATGGGCTGGCTTATAGTCGCCTATGTGGCCATCACGTGAGCCCCTAGAGCCAACCTGAAACTAGCTTGTAGTTAGCTTAGAGACCTCTAGAGTCAACCTATAGTCAGTTTATAGTAGGTAGTATTGTGTATGCGTATTTTAATTTCAGAAATGTATTTTATCTTTGGAAAATCGTAGTAAATCCATTTTGACTCCAAAAAATATAAAACCTTTTCCAAAATTCTTCTAAAATTATAAACTCTGTGTTAGGCTAGTGTTCGCTCTCCTGGCTCTTAATTGTCTTCCATTTGGAGTTAATTGCAATAGCACCCATCTTTATTTTAATTTACGCGTTAATAGGCGCAGCTGGAGCCGGGGAGCTGAGCTCGGAGATCGACTACACCAATGACTACGCACGCAGGTGTTCACGCCGGACTGATTCTGAATACCTATTAGGCATTGCTATGTAGTATGCTAGCGCTTTACTTTAAATGCATGATGATGAACCTTGCACTGCCTTCTTTAATTACCCTGTCCTTGATTGCCCTACTACTACTATATATCTACGCGTGTATATATGCTGAGCTTCGCGATGCATGTGTTGGGAGGGGAATAGTGGTTCTTGGCGTGTGTGGGGTGAAAACCATCAGGAGAAGGCGTTTTGGGTACTTTGGCGGGGGAAGCTCGAAACAACCGATCTGGGTCGGGGATTGGGGGTGCACTCCTTAGTGTGTCCCTACTTGTACGGTTTTCGAAGCATAGGTGTTGGGGTTTTACTTACGTTTGGAGGACATGAGCTCGCCCCGGTCTGAAACCGAGTGGACAGCCCTTTTCACGGGACCATACAGACACACCACCTCGCCGAGAGTGGGGTTAGGGCCGAGTTGAGCTCGGCAAGTGCGGACCCATACCTGCCAGCAGGATAGAGGGTATCAGTGGGGGAGAGGTGGGAGTGAGACCACCTTCTCTCAGTGCATCTCCCGTGTGGCCACACGGGAGCATTTCACAGTTTTGGTGCAATTCTCTTTGCGGAGGGGATCGCTTTGAGGGTCGGATGCAGGATGGGACCGTAACTACCGAGAGTTCGCACGGTAGGATGGGCTCGGTTGGCTGATGAGGACCATGTGTGGTTCGAGGACCGGTGGATGGTCGCTTCTTGGTGTGATGAGTGATTGACAACGTTGTGTGGACTGATTCTTGGCTAAGTATTGCAGGTGCAGGTTGCGGCTTGACTGGTGTTGGTGCAGGTGAAGAACAAGCGCGAAAGGTCGTCGCCGGTGAGGCCTCCAGGTGTGGGGAAGACAAGTAGGCTGGGTTCGAGGGACCCGGTGGCCAGCGGGGTCAAGTGCGGGCCGCATGGTGGCAAGAACAGCAAGATGAAGTCGGTGGACGGTTTCTTGGTTGAGCCTCAAAACCAAGGTCGAGCCGGAACTTCGTGGGAGCCGAGTCATGAGTGGTGATTGGCGGAGGCTACATCAAGTTCGCAGGGTTTGCGGTGGTTCACCAGAAAACCACCGGGTTACTCGGCTGAGCCACAAAGCCGAGGCCGAAGACCGGGCACGGCAGTCAGGCCAAAACCGGCCTGACCGGTTTGGGAAACCGGTCTGACCGGTTTGGGGTCGCAGGGCGCCAGAAGCTTTGAAGTGGAGGACATGCGTCGGGATCGCAAGGCTTGCGTCGAGGCTAAGCGAAGTGCGGTCGCCGGGCATCCGTCCGATGGTGCTACGAAGACAATTTCCCAAAGTGCCTTTGGTGGGCGTGTATCCTAGTTTAGGCTTTAGTGGTATTTTATTCTTTCGGCTTGCCTCCATGTAACCACAGTGGTGAGAGGATGGCAGCCATCTCTTGGAACCCTAGCTCATTTTCCCTCTGCTATTTTTCTTCCTATTTTTCCTTAGGATTTCTAGGACTAGCTTGAGAGCTTCATGGTGAGATCTTGTGAGAGGGAAGGATGATTGGGCGGAAGCTAGACCTTGTATGAACCTTCATGGTATGTATAGATGATTCGGCGTGGTTCCTCAAGGCTTGATTGTGTTCTTCCCGTTTTTCCTTTTTGGTGATTTTCGGAGCCTTTTCTTGGAATTTCCGTGGGGAAGTTTTGGGGGCGTTTCTTTGAGGGATTCTTGTTTGACGTCATGTATGAGGACCTTGTGCCTCTTTGCTTGGTGATCTTGCTCCAACAAACCCTCCGAAACGGCTTCAATTTGGGGTTTTCGGTGGAGTTCTTGGGAAGGTGTTCTTGAGGGTTGACTTCCAATTCCTCTTGATTGAGTAGGTTTTGGGGACCGAGCTTCTAGCCAAAGGTAGCTCACGAGGTACCCCAGCTATCCCTAAAGTCTCACTTGAATCCGTGGAATGAATCGGGAGATCGATCGAGGTGAAGGCTAGGTTTTTCCCGCGGGATGAGTTCTTCCCGACTGTCCAGGCAAAACCGGCCTGACCGGTTTCCCAAACCGGTCTGACCGGTTTAGCCCTAGTGGGCTGTCGTGAAGGATTTTGAACAGGAGAGTCTCGTTCAAGCTATGGCTTTTCTTGTTCAAAGGTTGAGGGGTTCTTGAGGTGTTTTGGGTCAAGTTTGGTCTCGAAGGTCTTTTGGGGATTTCCTGGACAAAACCGGCCTGACCGGTTTGCCAAACCGGCCTGACCTATTTCCCCTACCTGTGAGAGGCTAAGTCCCAGAGAATTGGTCTAACCGGTTTCAGAAACCGGCCTGACCGGTTTTGGTTGCCAGCAGCTGTTTTGTGTTGTTTTCCGCTGCGTGTTTTGTGTTGCTGTTGGTTGGATCTTGCTCCTAGGTTTAGTAGCACTCCAGTGGCTACGTGGACTTGGCAAGAGAAGCTTGCGGAGGTGTCCGAGTGAAATTGGGTTCATAGGCCGAATTCTTGAGTAGAATTTTTATCGGCTCCCATTCACTCCCCCCTCTCTGGTTCATCGACCCGGTCCTTCAAGTGGTATCAGAGCCGGTTACGGGTCTTGATTGACTCTAACCAGTCTAAGATCCAAAGATGGCATACCAGGAACGGGGATCGGGTCCTCCGCACTTCGATGGAAAGAACTACCAGATGTGGCAGAGACGGATGGCTGCGTTCCTCCGTGGTAAGGGATAGATCCATTGGGATGTCACGGTGAACACAGCTTATGTTCATCCGATGAACTTCCTTGCTCCGGGATCGAGAGACATGTTCGACGCCAACAACAAGGCGGTCGACTACTTGTTTCGTGCTCTGTGTCAATCCGAATTCGATTGGGTTCAGACAGAGGACCTAGCATGTAGGATTTGGTTGGAGCTAAAGAATGCTCATGCTGGGAATGCTGAGGTTCAAGCACGGTTGTATGCGACTTACCAGAGAGAGAACGAGAACTTCACTCATCTCCCCGGTGAGTCTATTGATGCCTTGTTCCAGTGATTCACGGTGGTTGTGAACAACATGAGGGCCAATGTCGACGTCCTCCCGTACGATGACCATGATAGGGCTGTGAAGCTCTTACACGCGCTGGATCATACCGTGTGGGATGGAAAGGTCGAGGCCATTCTTGAGTCCGAAAAGTACACCACTCTGACGGTGAACAAGCTGTTTTCTAAGCTCAAGTCTGCTGAGGTTGATCGGGGTTTGGCAGCCCGTCTTGAGAGCCCGACTGATTCCCATAGTCTTGCTCTCATCGGTGGCAAAGGTGCTAAGTCTAACGCTAACACATCTTCCAGGATGTACTCTTTGTCTTCTTTGATGACTTTGCCAGATGAGGAGTTCGACGTGCTTGGAGAGGACGAGCTGGCGTTGCTGACTAGGCGGTTCGAGAGGCTGCACGAGAACCGGGTGAACACGAGGAGGACAGCACGGATGTGCTTTCAGTGCGGCAAGTCGGGACACTTCATCACCGACTGTCCGGAGAAGGTAGAGAGCAAGGATGGCTACAAGGATGGCTACAAGCACCGGTCGAGCAAGGACGGCAAGTACCGATCGAGGCGCGATCACAAGCACAAGAACAAGCACAAGGACGAGCGATGGTCGAGGAAGAAGGACGGCTGCGGCAGGAAGGCCCGAGTGATGGTCGGAGCGAGCGACGTCGACTCCAGCTCCGCCTACTCTTCCTCGATCTCGAGTAGCAGTGAAGACGAAGGTGATCGGCGCAAGAACAAGAAGTCATCCAAGAACTTGAGCAGGCTGAGTTGCTTCGCACGAGATGGCTTCTGCGGCATGGCTCGTAGCTCCGGCAGCAAGAAGAGTCACCAGAGCGACTCGGACTCCGATTCCAGGACGAGGTACGTGACGAGCTTCCCTTCTTGCGTGAGGAGAACGAGCGTCTTGGCAAGTTGCTTGATAATCGTGATGACATGCTTAGAGAGGCAAAGAAGATGAGGAAAGAGCTTAGGGCCTCACTAGAAGATGCTAGGAACCGTGTGGCTGAGCAAGAGACCCAGAACTTAGATGCTAAGCTTGAGATTGATTCGCTTAAGGCTTCACCTGTGGTTTCTGATGAGATTGATTGTTGTGATTGCCCTGTGTACCTAGCTGATCTTAATGCTCTTAAGGATAAGCATGCTTCTACCTGTGATGAACTAGATGTGCTTAGGTTTGAAGTGGTTGAGCTTAAGTCTAGACCTGGTTTGCTAGGTGCTTGCACTTCTTGCCCTGTTTTGCATGGAAAGATTGATGAGATGCATGCTTACACTGTTTCTCTTGAGGCTAAGTTGAAAGAACCTGTTTCCACTTCTTGCTCTACTTGTGAGGTGCATGCTTTGAAAAATCTGGAACTTGCACATTATGTGGATCGCTTGTAGGATGAGAATGATGAGTTGAGAAAAATGATGGGTTGGTTGTCGGGTCATGAACCGCAGCTTAGGATGATGATAGAGGCATACAAGCGCTATTATGGGCAAGCGCTTAGTTCGGAGAAGGTTGGAGAGTGTAGTGGTGAGGGAGGAGAGAAGATTGGTGATATCCTAGCTCCACCAAAAACCTTCCACAAAAATGCCTATGCTCCTAAGCCCAACCCACTGAGAAACAAACTTGACATAACTCCAGATCCACCCATATTTCCTCACACAACAAATGACTTCCAAAAACCGGTGAAGTTTGTGAGTCCTAAGGAGAGTGAAGGTGGAGAGAGGAAGGGTGAGAAGTCGAGTGAGGAGAAACCGAGTGAGCAACCTCAACCAAAACCAAAGCCAAAACCAATCCGGTTTCATTGTGACTATTGTGGGAGAGATGGTCACAAAGGAGAGTTTTGCTTCAAGAAGAAGCGAGAAGAGAGAATGGCTAAGCAGTGGGCAAACAAGGACAGGTACAACCCACCTCATGGTGTGCCTGAGTCTCGTATGCCACTGCCTAGGGGTAAGGCCATTGTGCGCACAGTTCTGGCTTGGGGAGAAAAGAGTGCTTTGGGTAGAAGGGACCCTGCTGGACGAATTAAATCAGTCAAACCGGTTTGGAAACCGGCCAGACCGGTTTGGGCGGTTCGTACAGAGAAACCGGTCAGACCGGTTCCAGAACCGGTCAGACCGGTTTGGAGACAGCAGGGTGACCAGTTTGGTTTTCATGCTAGGGATGAGGCTCGGTTCAGGTCCTTTGATCGTGGTCTAGATGTTTGGCATGGAGAGTCTGGTGGTGGTCAGTTTGCTAGACGTTCTCCACCTCGTGCTCAATACGATGGTAGGAGGAGTCGGAGCTTTGAGATGGAGAGGAGGAACGGTCCACGGTCTTCCTTTTGTGGTTTTCGTTCTCCTCCAGCGAGATAGGGGTGGTTCCCTAGTGGTGGTTCTCGTGGTGGTTTTCGTGGTGGTAGTTTTGATAGGCGTGATGATTTGGTTTGTGCTAACCCCACTTTGGAGCAAATGGCTTGGCACTGGTTTTACTCTTTTGGTACTAACCCCAGTGCAGAGTTGTTTGTTCACTCATGTTCTCATTTTTCAATTTCAGGTGGGAGACTTGAGGAACGTTTGGTTGATTGACTCCGGTTGCTCGAGGCACATGACCGGAGACAAGGGGTGGTTCTCAAGTCTCGTCCTGGTGGTGTCCAAGACATACATCACCTTTGGGGACAATGGGCGAGGGCGTGTGCTTTCAGAAGGTGAGATTAAGGCAAGTGACAAGGTCACTTTCAGGCGTGTTGCTCTTGTTCAATCGCTCGGGTTCAATTTGCTTTCCGTGTCCCAGCTTTTGGATGAGGGCTTTGAGGTGTTGTTTCGGCCTGGTGGTTCTCAGATTTTGGATTCTCGAGGGGACCTAGTCTGCATGGTCGTTCCCGAGGGTCAAGTGTTTCGAGCTGATTTTTCTCAGTCTTCTGGTGTGGAGCGTTGTTTCTTGGCTGGATCTTCGAGTGAGTTGTGGAAGTGGCATAGGAAGTTGGGTCACTTAAGCTTTGAACTTTTGTCTCGCTTGAGTAAACTCAATTTGGTCCGAGGATTGCCATGGCTGAGGTTTGAAAAAGAGTTGGTTTGTGCGCCGTGTCGGCATGCTAAGATGGTAGCTTCTTCCCATCCACCCCTCACCGATGTGATGACGGAGCGTCCATGCGAGCTGCTCCATATGAACCTTGTTGGCCCAGCTCGTGTGAGATCTGTGGGTGGGAAGTGGTACGTCCTGGTTGTGGTGGACGACTACTCTCGGTATGCGTGGGTTTTCTTTCTTGAGGAGAAAGGGGAGACATTTGGTTTTGTTCGATATCTTGTCTTGAGGTTAAGAAACGAGAGGCACGGAGATGCCATACGAGCAATTCGCAGTGACAATGGCTCGAAATTTAAAAACTCTCGCTTCGAAACCTTTTGCCATGACTTGGGTCTTGAACACCAGTTTTCTAGTCCGTATACGCCTCCCCAGAACGGCGTGGTGGAAAGGAAAAACAGAACCTTGTGCGAGATGGCTCGGACGATGCTTGATGAGCATAGGACTCCGAGAAGGTTCTGGGCTGAGGCGGTGAATACCGCATGCTATGTGTCGAACAGGATTTACCTCAGGGTTCACAAGAAGAAAACGTGCTATGAGTTGATGCACGGGCGCACACCCAAGGTGAGTCACTTCCATGTGTTTGGGTGCAAATGCTTCATCCTGAAGAAAGGTAAGAAGTTGGACAAGTTCGAAGCTAGATCTGTCGATGGCATTTTCTTTGGTTACGCTTCTCATTCTAGAGCCTTTCGAGTGCTCAATCTTGAAACTAACCAAATCGTGGAGACTTGCGAGGTAACCTTCGACGAGACACAGCCACGTAGTCAGCTTGTCTTTGAGTGTGCAGGTGACGACGAACTTGGCGAGGAGATTTTCCAGGAGGAGGAGCATGAACATGGAGATGATGAAGATGGCGGTGTGGTGCCCGCGGCTAAGCATGTACCTACTACTTCGACTATGGTGGTAGACGGCCCTTCTCCCACACCTACAACGACAAACCCAGTTCAAGAAGAAGCTGCTGTTGAAGGGGAGGTAGCATCAAGGTGAGAACCTCCCCGGCGAGTGCAAGTGGATCATCCAGCTTCGAGGATCATCGGCGACATGAATGAACGTACTAAACGGTCGAGGGTTCGGAACAATTCTCATTTTGCTCATGCTGCTTTTGTTGCCACCTTTGAGCCCAAAGACATTGGACACGCACTATCTGATCATAATTGGGTTAATTCGATGCATGAGGAGTTGGAGAATTTTGAGAGGAACCAAGTTTGGGAATTGGTTGACCCTCCCCCAGGGTGTAAGCCGATTGGGACAAAATGGGTGTGGAAAAACAAAGAGGGAGAGAAAGGAGTAGTGGTGAGGAACAAGTCGAGGCTTGTTGCTCAGGGGTACTCACAGAAAGAGGGGATCGACTACGAGGAGACCTTTGCTCCCGTAGCTCGTTTGGAGGCGATCAGAATCCTTCTAGCTTTTTCCGTGGCTAAAGGGTTCAAGTTGTACCAGATGGATGTCAAGAGTGCTTTCCTAAACAGTGTCTTGGAGGAAGTAGTGTATGTGAGGCAACCACCGGGGTTTGAGAGTGAGAAGTACCCTCACCGGGTGTACAAGTTGAGGAAGGCGCTGTATGGGCTGAAGCAGGCGCCTAGAGCTTGGTACGGTAGGTTGAGGGGGTTCCTGTTTGATAGAGGGTTTGAGATGGGGAAGGTCGATCAGACCTTGTTTCTCCTCAGGCAGGGCAGAGATATCCTGATTGTGCAGGTATACGTGGATGATATTGTCTTTGGTGGCTCGTCTAACTCTCTTGTTGCAAGGTTTGCAGAAGACATGAGCAGGGAATTTAAGATGAGCCTGATGGGTGAGTTGCAGTTCTTCCTCGGGCTACAGATCAACCAATCAAAGGAAGGAACATTTGTGCACCAAGCTAAGTACACCAAGGACATTGTGAAGAAGTTCAAGATGGAGGACTCCAATGCCATGGCGACGCCTATGAGTACGACTACAGCTCTTGATGCGGACGAGGAAGGTGAACACGTGGACCAGAAGGAGTACCGGAGCATGATCGGGTCACTCCTCTACTTGACGGCGACGAGGCCGGACATCCAATTCTCGGTATGTCTGTGCGCTCGTTTTCAAGCGTCTCCGAGGACTTCGCATCGGCAAGCAGTCAAGCGCATATTCAAGTATTTGCGACACACTCCCGACTTCGGTCTTTGGTACTCCGCGTCTTCTTCTTTGGCTCTTCATGGTTTTTCGAACGCGGATTTTGCCGGGTGTCGGTTGGATAGGAAGTCCACCTCTGGGACTTGCCAGTTTTTGGGTTCTTCTTTGGTGTCTTGGTCTTCCCGCAAACAGTCAAGTGTTGCTCAATCCACTAGCGAGGCAGAGTATGTGGCCGCAGCTAGTTGTTGCTCTCAGCTCCTTTGGATCACATACACCATGAGCTACTTTGGTGAGGAGTATACCTATGTCCCACTTCAATGTGATAGCACAAGTGCCATAAGCGTTGCAAAGAACCCAGTGCTCCATTCCAAAACCAAGCACATAGAAGTGAGGTATCATTTCCTGAGAGACAACGTAGAGAAGGGGAAAATTGCTTTGATCCATGTACCCACACATGACCAGCTAGCCGATATTTTCACCAAACCCCTAGATCAGGCAACTTTCACTCGTTTGCGGGAGGAGCTTGGTGTTTGTTTGATTTCTTGAGTTGGGTGTGTGGGAGCTCCTTTGTAGCATATGTATAGTTTCCTTTGTGCATTATTTGCATTTTGCATGGCATGTGTAACATGATGTATAGGCATCTTTGTATCTTAGGTTGCATGTATTTTGTATAATATGCATTGTGTAGGAAAAGCTTCTCCTATATACATGGTTCACCATGATATGCTATATATGATCTTGTGAGCTAGTTTGGTATGATATGGTTTCGTGTGGCTTAGCTCTTGATGATCTTGGTTTATATCCATGGTTGATAGCTATGTTTTTTCAAAAAATGTCATATATATGCTCTCTAGTGAGTAAATGCCTTTATATGGTCTTCACATGTTTTTGTTGCTTGGCTATGCTTAGTTTGTGGTTGGATAGCTTATTTTGATCATATGGGGCCAAAGGCTCATTTGCCATCATGAATGTTTAGCCCCCTTGCTTCATCTTGTGGAGGGGCATAAGTTCCTTTTTGTCGCAAAGACATTTCATGTACCAATTCAAATCTGAAAATGAAATGTAAATTGCTTGAAAAATGTGCTCCCATGTCATATGTGCTTAATTTACTTGCTTTTGGGTGCTAAACCGTTGCATGATGCCTACCAATGAGAAGTCTCATATATAGTAGGCACATGGCTCGGTGGCTTTGACATGACATGAGGTGCTTGTGGGTGTTTATGACGGTCTTATGATTAGAATGGTTGTCCAAGCATGAAGTTTGTGTGGCTTTGCCATTTTGACATGTTTTGATCATGTTTAGGACTTTGCTCATGAGAGGGTGATTTTTCGCAAAAATGCTCAATTCTCTCTTAGCTTTACCCAATGGTTGTGAAACTTGGTGATCATGTAGTTGATGTTCATACGATGCTGTAGAGTATCTAACTTTCTCATTTGATCATGTGTAGCATCTTGTGATGAATTTTGTCTATTTGAGAAGCTCTAGTTGCATCTTTTCCGAATTTGAGCCTTGATTCATGCATTGGCAACAAGGGGGAGAAACGTTGGTTGAGAAAAGTTGCATTGCATCCCTAGAACCTATCCCAACAGTCAAGGGGGAGCTTGTGCATTTCCTTTGCATTTTTGGCTTTTGGGGGTGTGTTCTGCTGGGTTAAATCGGTCTGACCGGTTGTTGGAATCGGCCTGACCGGTTTGGTGGAACCGGCTTGACCGGTTTGTGCCCAGTGTTGGCACATGTTCAGGGGGAGTATGCATATGTGCAGGGGAGCTCTTGTATGCTTTGGTGGTTTGTGCTCTTTGCTTGAGCGTGTTTTTGACTCGGTTGTGTCGAGCTGTTGCCCTTGCCTAAGGGGACCGAGTCTTTCCTCTTTCAAGTGATCTTGCTCTTTGCCTTTGTCTGGTTTTCGATTGCTTGTTTGAGTTTCGTTTAGTCGTTTCTTTTCTTTTCCTTTTCTCTTTGATTACCAAATGTGTGTGTTGTCAATGCACTCATCAAGGGGGAGATTGAGGACCATGTGTGGTTCGAGGACCGGTGGATGGTCGCTTCCTGGTGTGATGAGTGATTGACAACGTTGTGTGGACTGATTCTTGGCTAAGTATTGCAGGTGCAGGTTGCGGCTTGACTGGTGTTGGTGCAGGTGAAGAACAAGCGCGAAAGGTCGTCGCCGGTGAGGCCTCCAAGTGTGGAGAAGACTAGTAGGCTTGGTTCGAGGGACCCGGTAGCCAGCGGGGTAAAGTGCGGGCCGCATGGTGGCAAGAACAGCAAGATGAAGTCGGTGGACGGTTTCTTGGTTGAGCCTCAAAACCAAGGTCGAGCCGGGACTTCGTGGGAGCCGAGAAAAATGAGTGGTGATTGGCGGAGGCTACATCAAGTTCGCGGGGTTTGCGGTGGTTCAACAGAAAACCACCGGGTTACTCGGCTGAGCCACAAAGCCGAGGCCGAAGACCGGGCGTGGCTGTCAGGCCAAAACCGGCCTGACCAGTTTGGGAAACCGGTCTGACCGGTTTGGGGTCGCAGGGCGCCGGAAGCTTCGAAGCGGAGGACACACGTCAGGATCGCAAGGCTTGCGTCGAGGCTAAGCGAAGTGCGGTCGCCGGGCATCCGTCCGATGGTGCTACGAAGACAATTTCCCAAAGTGCCCTTGGTGGGCGTGTATCCTAGTTTAGGCTTTAGGGGTATTTTAGTCTTTCGGCTTGCCTCCATATAACCCAAGTGGTGAGAGGATGGCAGCCATCTCTTGGAACCTTAGCTCATTTTCCCTTTGCTATTTTTCTTCCTATTTTTCCTTAGCATTTCTAGGACTAGCTTGAGAGCTTCATGGTGAGATCTTGTGAGAGGGAAGGATGATTGGGCGGAAGCTAGACCTTGTGTGAACCTTCATGGTATGTATAGATGATTTGGCGTGGTTCCTCAAGGCTTGATTGTGTTCTTCCCATTTTTCCTTTTTGGTGATTTTCGGAGCTTTTTCTTGGAATTTCTGTGGGGAAGTTTTGGGGGCGTTTCTTTGAGGGATTCTTGTTGGATGTCACGTATGAGGACCTTATGCCTCTTTGCTTGGTGATCTTGCTCCAACAAACCCTCCGAAACGGCTTCAATTTGGGGTTTTCGGTGGAGTTCTTGGGAAGGTGTTCTTGAGGGTTGACTTCCGATTCCTTTTGATTGAGTAGGTTTTGGGGACCGAGCTTCTTGCCAAAGGTAGCCCACGAGGTACCCCAGCTATCCCAAAGTCTCACTTGAATCCGTGGAACGAATCGGGAGATCGATCGAGGTGAAGGCTAGGTTTTACCCGCAGGCTGAGTTTTTCCCGACTGTCCAGGCAAAATCGGCCAGACCGGTCTGACCGGTTTAGCCCCAGTGGGCTGTCGTGAAGGTTTTTGAACAGGAGAGTCTCGTTCAAGCTATGACTTTTCTTGTTCAAAGGTTAAGGGTTTCTTTAGGTGTTTTCGGTCAAGTTTGGTCTCGAAGGTCTTTTGGGGATTTCCTGGACAAAACCGGCCTGACCGGTTTGCCAAACCGGCCTGACCGGTTTCCCCTGCCTGTGAGAGGCTAAGTCCCAGAGAATCGGTCTGACCGGTTTCAAAAACCGGCTTGACCGGTTTTGGTTGCCAGCAACTGTTTTGTGTTGTTTTTCGCTGCGTGTTTTGTGTTGCTGTTGGTTGGATCTTGCTCCTAGGTTCAGTACCACTCCAGTGGCTACGTGGACTTGGCAAGAGAAGCTTGCGGAGGTGTCCGAGTGAAATTAGCTTCATAGGCCGAATTCTTGAGTAGAATTTTTATCGGCTCCCATTCACTCCCCCCTCTCTGGTTCGCCATTCCGGTCCTTCAGCTGATCGCCGTCGGGTTCCGTTCCGAGTTGGGTACAGGTGTACACGCTCTGCAGAGTTGTTCGATCTATAGCAATAGCCGCGTCCTCGGTCACGGAAACATCCCCTGATAGCTTTATTCTCATGTTCTGGGATTTACCTCCCCTGTAGTTGTGAGTGTGGTGAGCCGTGGTTGCAGTCGGGGAGAGGAGAGTGGCTCCCTCTACCTCGCAGATCCGATTGCAATCATTGAGGTGCGAGGAGAGGATGTTCTCGCATCGACCCTAGAAGGAGATAGGATGTAGAGACGGGGCCCTGGGGTACCAGGTGTTTCCGAGCCGTGTTGAGAGTATGGTTTGGGACCTATATGGAGATGTTTTCCTTTTATACTTTGCTGCCGCTGCATAGGAAACCCGAGCTTCTACCTTGTCTCTTTTCTTACTCTTTATAAGTTAGGCCACTTAAAGCTGCATACAGTTGGTGACGTGGACCTATCCCACTCCTTAGGGATAGACTTTGGATGTGCAGGGTACGAGACCGACTACGACAACAACGCCGACGGATGGTACGACTGAGAGATGCGTCGCTGCGCTCAATGATTCCTGTGGGCGAGAAGAATAAAAGATGGAGACTCTTCTGGGATGCTAGCTACCGCTGCGTTGAATTTTCACTCTGATTCAGCCAAGAGGCTTGTAATGTTGTACTCCTTAATGGACATGTAATAAATTATGTACTAATATTTGTGTGATGCGATGTATGGTTGTGATGTACCCTCTGTGATGCGTTATGTACATGATAGACACTGATCTAGGGACTATCGCAAAGGTATAGGGAGTTGGGTTTTCTTCACCGAAAATCCGGAGCGTTACATGTGGCTCCTCCAGGTCGGGCCCGAGTTTGTGCTACAAGGTCTCCTTCCTCGACCTGCTCACTGGCAGCCTGGCCGGAGTGCCGGACAAAAAGAGCTTGGGTCCTTGGAATGGCAGCATGCTCAGTTGAGAAAGAGGTCAGAATGCTTGCATCAATTCGTCAGTTTGTGCCTAGATTTTTGTATACTGAGTTTTGTTAACTTCTTAGGATCGATTCTGAGTTCTGTTCTCAAAAAATGATTTTGTATACCGAACGGTGGCAGCTTTCATACTGAGTGATGCAGCGCTTGAGGGAGGAACAGCTCCTGACACCAAGGCCACCAGGACGCATCTGTGAACCACCTCCCAGGCAGCCACCATGTCCATAGCTCCATGCACACTACCCATTCGATAAAACACCCATTAGATGCAGCATAGCAGCAACTGCTACAGTGTCGAGCGTGCATGATGCAGCAGTCGATTAAAGCAACTGTGAGTTCACTTTCCATTGCCTATTCTTGCAATTGACTCTTGTGCTATACAAGACTGTTAATCCTGGTCATGTGGCTTTTTAATCTGCTTATCTTAAAAGGTTGAATCAAGAGTTTGGCAAAGATCTGACCATTTTTGCTAGGCCAAGATGACTACTGTTTGTACGATGGAGCTCTGATGTGCTAGCATTATGGTGTGATTAAATGTTGTGATAGGATCACTAGCTCTGCACTTCCAAGTGAAGCAATTTTTTTTTTTTGATTGCTTGCTGTTAGACATCTTTTTCAGCATATAGGAAGGCCGAACTGATTGTTGCTGTTATATGCTCCCATGTGCTTCAGTAGCTATTAAAAATTAGAGGTATAACATCTACATAGCTGTTAAAAGGAAGTACAAGAATCATCTGCATTAGACCAATTTTACGATGATAGGCAGCATATAAGTAAGCTCAAATTGTGACCTTGTGCACTTCCCCAGTTCATCTATGTGCATGTGGCATTCTGATGACTAATCAAGCAAGCATTTATTAATGTTCCGTGTGCAGGCTAACATAAATGGACTCAATTTGTCCAAAAAAAACATAAATGGACTCAAGAGACACTGGTAGAACACTGTTTGGAGACCTCTCAAACACACCAATCGAGGTAAAATTCGATGCCCAAAGATATTTTATTAGGTTGTGTATAGTACAAAGGTGCCCAATTGATTTAATATTATTTCTATCAACTGAAGCATTGTACTGTTGGTGTTCAGAGTGAAGCATTGTTTCTGTTTACCCGAAAGTCTAAAACAGAGATGGTCATCAGCCTATGATAGGACTCCTTTTGCTAACCTATCAAATTGGTTTTATAAACTTGTGCCATGTATTAGTTATCCATTGGTAATAATCAAATTGGTTCTTTGCCTATTGATAGTCACTCAAATTGGTTCTTGAACTGTCGTAGTGATGACATGGTCTGTTCATAGACGGAGCTGTCTCAGATAGAAGTTTTCTCTAAGGTAGTGTTTGGTTCCCTAGGGAAAAGAGTAAATTTGTTTTGTTTTTTGACAGGCGAGACAGTTGCAAGTGACAACATGCATTCCTCTGCTCCTCTGCCTCTCCACGATGGTAACCCTACTTCCCCAATTTGTTGTCCCTACGGCTCCAGCAAATTGTGGTCACTGGCTTTGACTTTGTGTGTGAGTGTGGTAGATTGTGTGGTGAAGTATTGCGAATTTGGTGTTTGTCTGAGCTGTTTCTTTGAGACCGTATATTCTGTCAACTGCAGTTTCTCAACTCTTTTATCGACATGTATTAGATTTCTATGCGTGTATATTATGTTTTCATTGTGAAGGGCCCCTTATTGTTGTGACTTGATTCAACTCCATAATAGCATAGAAAGAGCTTCATGGTGGTCTTACCTGCGGCACGTGCATGTGTAGTTTAAAATTGATATTGTGACCTTTCATCACTTTTATTCACTTACATTTTATTGTTGGCACGATAGGGCGAATGTTCTTGTATGATACAAAATGCATGCAAACCTTAGATACAAAGATGCCTATACATCATGATACAAACGCAATGCAAAATGCAAGAATGCACAAATGGAAAGCCATACATATGCTACAAACGAGCTCACACCACCTACTCAAGAAACTAAACACACATCAAGTTCTCCCCGCAAACGAGTGAAAGTTGTTTGATCTAGGGGCTTGGTGAAAATATTTGCTAGTTGGTTTTGTTTGGGCAAATGAATCAAAGCAATTATCCCTTTCTCAACATTGTCTCTCAGAAAATGGTATCTCACTTCTATGTGTTTGGTTTTGGAATGGAGCACTGGGTTCTTTGCAACAATTATGGCACTTGTGCTACCGCATAGAAGTGGAACATTGGTATACTCCTCACCAAAGTCACTCATGGTGTATGTGATCCACAGGAGCTGAGAGCAACAACTAGCTGCGGTGACATACTCGGCTTCGGTTGTAGGTTGAGCAAGACTCGACTGTTTGCGGGAAGACCAAGACACCAAACAGGAACCCAAGAACTGGAAAGTCCTAGAAGTGGTGATGCGGACATCCACACCAATCATCTAGTTACACAAGAAGAATCTATACCAAGTAATGAAAACCAAGAACTGGTTACACGAAGTCATGCCAAGAAGCTAGAACAAAAGGTGAATTCTCTCCTAGCTGAATTTCTGTTACATACAAGTGAGAATTGTTTACTATCTAAGTGTTGTACTCTTGTTATGTTAATGTTTACACATGAATACATGGACTACACTCAAGTAGAGACGGGTTACGCACAACAAGAAGAAGGTCGCATAAAGCCAAGGATGAGTTACGTGAAGACCAACAAGGTTGCTGCTCAAGCTAAGATAGGTTACACACACAAGACCTTGGGTTACACAGCAGATGCTTCAACTTTTCGTGCAAATCTGTACCAACCTGCAAGGAGTCGCGGTGCATGATATACATAGTTGGAAGCTCCATCAAGTCAAGATTCCAACACAAGAAACCGTTCGTCATTTCAACTTCCCATTAAGGAGTAATGATCATTTTAATGCCCACTGCAAGAAGCTGTTAATGCCCACTGCAAGAAGCTGAAAAGGCTCGCGAGAACTGACGGGAGTTGCCTCTCGGGAAGACCTTTCAGCTAGCTTATCTCTACAAATTCCAAGTCCATTTCACACCCAACTAGGAGGGTTGTTCCTAGTATAAATACCCCCTATGTATCTCTGAAATAATCAACAATTTGATATTGAAATAGAACCCCCCCTTTGTTCAGTTGTGTGCTAACAAATCTAGAGAGAGGTTCTCTACCCCTTTGCTCCTGTGATTTCCCTGTGGGATTACATCGGCAGCCGCTTTATCGGCACCCAATCCGTGTTCCTAGTACTTCATGTTCAGGTTGCGTAGGTTGGTTCTTTGAGAGCGTGATTGGGCGAATGCTTGATTCATACTGCCGTATAGAGATGGTGGTTGGCTTCTTGTGCGTGTCGTCAGGTTGCACTACCTAGTCGGCTGTTCGCAACTATTTATCTCGGCTGATTTTCAGCTAGTTATCTTGTTTAAGATCGTACGTCGTGAAGATCGGGACAACATCCGTATCAAGTGGACTTCCTATCCAACCGACACCTAGCAAAACCCGCGTCTGAAAAACCGTGAAGCTCCAAAGAAGAAGACGCGGAGTACCAAAGGCTGAAGTCGGGAGTGTATGGCAAATACCTGAGGATGCCCTTAACTGCTTGCTGATGCGAAGTCCTTGGAGACGCTTGAGAACGAGCGCACAGACATACCGAGAACTGGATGTCTGGCCTCGTCGCCGTTAGGTACAGGAGGGAGCCGATCATGCTCTGGTACTCCTTCTGGTCCACGTGTTCACCTTCCTCGTCCACATCCAGGGCTTTAATCATACTCATCGGCGTCATCATGGCCTTGGAGTCCTCCATCTTGAACTTTCTCACAATGTTCTTGGTGTACTTGGCTTGGTGCCTTCCTTCGACTGCTTGATCTAGAGGCCGAGGAAGAACTGCAACTCACCCATCATGCTCATCTTGAATTCCCTACTCATGTCTTCTTCAAACCTTGCAACGAAAGAGTTAGACGAGCCACAAAAGACAATATCATCCACGTACACCTGAACAATTAGGATGTCCTTGCCCTGCCTGAAGAGAAACAAGGTCTGATCTACCTTCCCCATCTCAAAGCCTCTCTCAAACAAGAACCCCCTAAACCTACCATACCAAGCTCTAGGTGCTTGCTTCAACCCGTACAATGCCTTCCTCAACTTGTACACCCTGTGGGGGTACTTCTCGCTCTCAAACCCCGATGATTGCCTCACATACACTTCTTCCTCCAACACACCATTAAGGAACGCACTCTTCACATCTATTTGTTACAATTTGAACCCTTTAGCCACTGAAAAGGCTAGAAGGATCCTAATCGCCTCCAAACAGGCTACAGGAGCAAATGTCTCCTCATAGACTATCCCCTATTTTTGTGTGTACCCGAGAGCAACCAATCTCGATTTGTTTCTCACAACCTCACCATTTTCTCCCTTTTTGTTTTTCCACACCCATTCGGCTTACAACCCGGTGGAGGCTCCACTAACTCCCAAACTTGGTTTCTCTCAAAGTTTATTCACCCAATTGCAATCATAAAGTGTGCGTCCAATGTCTTTGGGGTCGAAATTAGCAACAAAAGCAGCATGAGCAAAGTGAGAGTTGTTTCGAAACCTCGACCGTGTAGTACGTTAGTTGATGTCCCCGATGATCCTCAAAGCTGGGTGATCCACTTGTCCTCGCCGGGGAGCTTCTCGCCTTGAAGCCACCTCACCCTCTGAGGACCGGAGCGTCCGAGGACCGGTGGATGGTCGCTCCTTGGTGTGATGAGTGATTGACAACGTGGTGTGGACTAACTCTTGGCCGAGTATTGCAGGTGCAGGTTGCGGCTTGATTTGCGTTGGTGCAGGTGAAGAGCGGGCGTGAAAGGTCTTAGCCTGTGTGGCCTCCGAGGAGTGGAGAGACAAGTAGGCTTGGCTCGATGGACCCGGTGGCCGGACGGGATCAAGTGCGGGCCGCATGGTGGCAAGAAAAGCAAGACGAAGTCGGGTACGGTTTCTTGGTTGAGCCTCAAAACCAAGGTGGAGCCGGTGCAAGGTAGCGGCCAAGTCATTGAACGGGGCAAGACTGAGTAGACCGTCCGGGAGCCGGAGGTGAAAGGCTTGGCGGGCCCGATGCTTGGCGTGGTGAGGCCGAAGCTTGCATGCGGGGTTTTCGGCGGTTCACCAGAAAACTGTCGGGTTCCTCGGTTGCTCCACAAAGCCGAGCACGACGGTTTGTTGGTTTGGCCACAAAACCAACACCGAGCTGGGACGACGTGGCGGCCAAGTCATGAGTGGGATTGGCGTGGAGGCTGCACCGAGTCCGTGGGGTTTACGGCGGTTCACCACAAAACCGTCGGGGTTACTTGGTTGAGCCACAAAACCAAGACCGGAGGCTCGGCGGGCGGAGACGGGATCCGGGTGCGCCGAGAAGCTTCGAAGCGGGCGACACGTGGCATGATCGAGGTGCTTGCGTTGGGAGGATGCGAAGGCCCGATGGATGTGCGGCCGTCCGATGGAGAACTTCATGTGTTGACCAAAATGCCCCTGTGAGGGCTTGAGTTGTAACTCCTAGTGTAGGGGTACTTCGGTCTTTTCCAGAGGGCCTATATATAGGAGGAGGGGGCTGAATTTTCAGCCAACTCTTTGGCTTGTAGGTTGTGGTGCTCTTTCGTTTTGGAGTGCTTTGGGAGAGAGGGAGAGAGGAGAGAGTGGCTCTTTGGTTGGAGCTTTTTGTCATCTTAGATTTGGATTCTAGGAGTGGCTTGTAATCGATTGAACAAGATATTCATAGTGAATTCATCCTCTAAATCTTGTGCCAATCTTTCTATTCCCGAGTTGCTTTTGTTGCATTTTCGGAGCTCTTTTTGGTGCTTTTCTTGGAATTTTCGTTCATCGCTCGATTCGTCGATTTGAGGGTGTTTCTCTCCGGATTTCTTTGAGGGGATCATGGGTGAGTGCCTTGTGCCTCTTTGTGGATGATCTTGACCCCTCAAACACCGGATTTGGCCTTCGATTCGTTGATTTTCGGATGAACCCTAGTTCATAGTGTTCTTGGCAAGGTTTCGCGATTCCGGGAGTTGTATGGAGTTTGAGACCAAAATTTTTGGGGCATATCCTCTCCTTGGGGTGTTCATCATCTCCCCAAAATTTCGTCTCAAGACTCCAAGTGGTTTGGGAGATCCATCAATCGAAAGTCTGGGGCTGTTTCGCGGGCTGAATTTTTGGGGGGGGGCGGTACTACCGACCCTGTGCAGGTAATACCGATAACCTGATTTTCAGCTGCTAGAGAGTCTTTATCGGTAGTACCGACCCGAGGTCGGTAGTACCGACAGTCGGAAGTACCGACGTAGTGCCGGAAGTACCGATAACCTGGTTTTTAGGTGCCAGTAAGCCCATATCGGTAGTACCGACCTGGGGCCGGTAGTACCGACAATTTCTGCTGCAGTTTGCCTCGCGCTAGCTTTTTCTCTCGGTTCCTTTTGTGCTTGCTTCCGCTTTGTTCCTAGGCTTGTTCTAACTTGTTCCTAGGGTCAGTAGGTCCGTTGTGACTACGTGATCTTCGCAAGTGTGTGCGGGATTCTTCGGAAGTGATTTTGGGGTATAGGCCGAGTTCTTGAGAAGAATTTTTATCGGCTCCCATTCACTCCCCCCCTCTCTGGTCGCCAATCCGGTCCTTCAATTGGTATCAGAGCCGGTTGAGGATTCGTGTGACTCTTACAAGTCTAGGATCCATAGGGCGACAAGAGAAATTGGCGCTTTTGCTTGTGGTGTTGGCTTGCGTGTTTTGAGCCCGGCGATTTGATGTTGTGCCTTTGGAAAATCATAACTTGACATATCTTCCATAAAACGGGCATAACTTTTCGCTCGGTGCTCCGTTTTGGCTCAAATTTTTACACCGTTGGTTTGGCGTTGTCGAAAAATTCAGAAAAATTCGGGAAGATAATTAAAAAAATTAATTTAAGCTCTTTTCAGCTTTTTCATGAATCTTCCGGAATTTCTCTAGACCGCATTTCACCTCCGTTTGAGCTGAAATTTTGTGTGCCTCTATCTTTTGTGCTCCTTGTTCATTGGTAAATTCCTTTGAAAAAGTTAGAGTTGTTTGCTTTTCCTTTTGGTTGTCTCTATTTGTGAATAGAGGCAAACCGGGTGCTTTCCTTGCTTCTTCACTTGTCCCTTGAGCCTCCTTTCAACTAATCCTAACTGGTGCTTTGAGTATGACACCAAGCTCTTCTCCTTGTGGTTCTTTGAGCAGGAGAAGTATGGAGGTTGAGGTGGAAGCCGGAGTGGAGGAGATCATGTCCCTCATCGAGGACTATCAAGATGGTGACCTCAAGAAGGGCGAGCTCTACCGCAAGCTAAGAGACATGAACCAAGGTACGCTTGCTAAAGGCATCTTGATCCTATGCGATAGGTTGAATGATTGTGAATGTGATTGTGAGGATTTGCATAGGAGAAACATAGATTTGTGTGATGCCTTGCGTAGGAAGAATGAAAAGATGAAATGTTCTTTTGCTAGGTTGAAATGTGGTATGGCTCATTGGAAGTCGTGTGCTTTGAATTCATGCAACTCTTGTAATACCATGCATGCTAAGAATGTTGAGTTGAACTCCTCTCTTGCTCACCTAAAATCTGAAATTAAAATGTTGCATTTCAATGCATCTTTGCCATGCAAATCTTGTGATGCTTTGCTTGCTGAAAATAAATTTGTTAGGGGAGAAAATCTTGAGTATGCTAATGATGTTGGTACCTTTCTTAGAGAGAATGAATATTTAAACTTGTCTCTTGCTATCTTGCAATCTGAAATTGACTTGTTGAAATCCAATGCTTCTATGCCTTGCAACTCTTGTGTTGCTTTGAATGATGAACTTGATATGGCTAGGAGTAAGATTGCTTTGCTAGAGTCAAGTGCTTCCCTACCATGTACCTCTTGTGAGTCTTTACTTGCTGATTTTAATCAATTAAAATTGACTCACACCACATGTGTAGATGATCTTGAGCATGCTAGGGCTGAAATTTGTGAATTGAAGTTTATGCCTTGTAGCAAGTGCTCTTTGCAAGTTGTTAATGATGCTTGCCATACTTCTTGTGATGATGATAATGCTTTGAGAGATGTAAATGATGTTGCTTGTTCATGTGATTTCTTTTGCACCTCTTGCATTGATTTGGAAAGTGAAGTTTTGGCTTTGAAGAAAATGCGCGATGATATGAGCGCCAAGTTGGTTGAGCATAATGAGATGAGTGCCAACCTTGAGGAAGAGAATGAACTCTTGCGTACCACATATGCTAAGTGCATTGAAAAAGAAATTGATAATTTGAGAAATATGACATGTGGTACTTGTGAGAGCCTCAAATTTCAAAATGAGGTTTTGCGCACAAGATGCAAGAGTCTTTGTGCTAAGGGTTTGGATTCTCGCATTTCTTGTCACTCCGATGTTGATGCTTCTAAATTAGCTTCTTCTCAACCGGAGTCGACTTCCTCGCTTGAGCGTGAGTCTTTGGATGGTAGCAAGTGTGCTAGTGCTTCAGATAGCTCTCCCACAGCTACTCCTAAGCTTGTTGCTTCTTCCGGTGTTGCCCAAGGTGATTCGAATGGCAAAGGTGCTTCTCATATTTTTGGAACTCATGTTCCTAAACCGAAGTTCCAATGCACCTTTTGCAAGAAGGATGGGCATACCGTTGAGTTTTGCTTTCGCCGTGTCAAGCACGAGCGACGTGTGCGTGCCAAAGCTTTTAAGAAGTCACATAGCCTTTCTCATGGCATGTGTGTTTCTAATGTTGGCACCAAGTTGGGTGTTGAGGTTGATACTTCTTGCTCTAAGTTCCAAGGGACTTCTCACTTACAAGAGAATGGTGATTCGTCCACTCGGACCGTGCCTCCCGATAGGCCTTTGTACCATTGCTCTCATTGTGGGAAGGATGGGCATCAAGAGAGCTTTTGCTACCGCCGTGCAAGGAAAATGCGCCGAGCTTGTGCTTCTAGGCCTTTGGTTGTTCATGGCCCCTTTCATGGCATGAACACTTGTGAGCCTAAGAAGGCACATTTTGTTGACGGGTTTTATGACACTCTTTCTAGTGAGTTAAACCATGCTCGTAGACATGCTTCTAGTGCTTCTTGTGTTGGTCCACGACATGTTTCCCATGGTGTTCGTGTTGGTTCTTCTCCTACGACCTCGAAGGATCTTTGCCTTTTTGCTTATGGTAGCACTCGGTTTTCTTCACGAGTTGCTCCTTTGAGGCATGATTCTGAGAGTGTTAGAAATCCTTTTCACTCGAACCGGCATTTGCATCATGCTAACCCACATGATAAGTTGAGTGCATCGTTTACCCGTGTGACCAAGTATTGGATTCCCAAGTATGTGCTTGCTAACCCTTTGGGATCCAAGACTCGGTCTTTTTAGTCTCCTTGTGTGTAGGTATGAGGTGCGGTTGGAGAACACGGATTGGATGGTGCTTGATCTTTGCCCGTGAGGTGATCAAGACAAGATGGTTCTCCACACCGCTTTGGATGGCTCTTGAAAGCCTTTGTACACATGTATAGTGAGTTTTTCTTTTCTCCTTGTACTCACTTGTATACTTGCTGCATGCTTTGCTCATGTGTCATGTTTGTGTATAAACCATGGTAGGCTAGCCACCTTATTCATGATAGCTTTGCGATCTTGTATACCTATCTTGCTATCTTTTGTATGATTTTGTGGTGGATGATATATATGAACATCATGCCATGCTTTATGGTTGCCCTCTTGTGGTTATGACATATTGTTCATCCATATCATTTTGTCTAGCTCCTTGGTATCCTCTCTTGTTAGCATGTTTGCCCTCCTCATGTATATCTTGTCATGCTAGCTTTGTGATATATCTTGGTGGTTGACCTATGTGAACTTGTATCATGCCTTTGTTTAGTTCTTGTATCATGTTTTGGCATGTTGTTCTTTGGTTTTTTTTTTGTGTGCTAGGATTTTTGTATAGTTATGCACCTGGTTGACATGTTTGCTAGCCCATGCTTATCGTATATGTGGAATCATGTTACAATGCTTTATTTATCTTAATTGGTATTGTCAATGCATTGTGTAGCATGTTTTGAGCTTCCCTTGTGGCTTTGGGCTTGTCTTGTCTTCGGGTTGTGTTTTTGCTTCCTCTTTTCATTTGGGTGTAGAGAGTTCCTTTTGCTCTTTCTTTTCCTAGCTTTTGCTTTCTAGTTGGCTTTGGTTGAGGGGGAGCTTGGCTTATCGATGGGAATTTGGTTTCAAGAGTTTGCCTTGGCTTTAGGTAGCCATTTGTGATCTTTCAATTGGTATCCTTTCTATGGTACTCAATTGAGATCTTTGGAGCTTTTATTTGGTTGGTGTGTTAAGTCTGGTGGTGTTGAGTTTGCTGGACGCTCTCCACCTCGTGGTCAATTCGAGTTTGGGAGAGGTCGCAGCTTTGGGTCTCAGAGGGGCTACGGACCACGTTTTCCCCTTCGTGGTGCTCGTACTCCTCCAGCGAGATGTGAGGTGTTTCCTCGTGGTGGTCATAGCTTTGATAGGATGGATTTTGCTAACCCCACTTTTGAGCAATTGGCTCGGCACTGGTTTGACTCTTTTTGTGCTAACCCCAGTGTTGCGTCGGTCGCTCGCTCTCGCTCTTGGTTTTGATTTTGCAGGCGGGAGACTTAGAGGACTTTTGGTGGATCGACTCCGGAGGATGGTGACCGGAGATCGAAGGTGGCCCTCAAGCCTCACCCCGGTGATGTCAAAGGAGAACATCATTTTTGGGGACGATGGACCAGAGCGAGTGATCAAGGTAAGTAGTTTGGAGACTTTGAGTTGTGTGGTTTTCGTCAAGCCACTTGGTCTCTTTTGATCTTCGCCTTCTCACATGTGTCTAGAGTGAGCTTTGTATGCTCTTTGGCCCTAGTGCATGTGTTTAGGGGGAGCTTGTGAGTTTTGTGCTCTTTTGCCTTTTGAGCTTGGGTTGGGGATCCCATGTACACATATGCATTTTGTATCTTGCATTCATGAATCATATCATGTTTGCATCTTTGTATCATAGACTGCATTTGTATCATATGCTCTAGAGATGTGCTTCTCCTATATACATTGTTCACCATGATGTGCTATACATGATCTTGTGAGCTAGTTTGGTATGCTATGGTTAGCTTGGCTTAGCTCTGGATGATCTTGGTTTATGCCCATGGTTGCTAGCTATTTTTTTGAAAATGCTACATGTATGCTCTCTTGTGGGTAAATGCCTTTATATGATCTTGACATGTTCTTGTGGCTTTGCTATGCTTAATTTGTGGTTGGATAGCTTATTTTGATCATATGGGGCCAAAGGCTCATTTGTCATCATGAATGTTTAGCCCGCTTGCTTTATCTTGTGGAGGGGCATAAGTTTCTTTTTGTCGCAAAGACATCTCATGTACCAATATGAATCTGAAAATGAAATGTTAATTGCTTGGAAAATGTGCTCCCATGTCATACGTGTTTAATTTTTATCGCTTTGGGTGCTAAACCGTTGCATGATGCCTACCAATGAGAAGTCTCATACATAGAAGTAGGCACATGGCTCGGTGGCTTTGACATGACATGAGATGCTTGAGGGTGTTTATGATGATCTTATGATTAGAATGGTTGTCCTAGCATGAAGTTTGTGTGGCTCTGCCATTTTGACATGTTATGCTCATGTTTAGGACTTTGCTCATGAGAGAGTGTTTTTTGCAAAATTTGCTACATTCTATCTTAGCTTTGCTCAATGGTTGTGGAACTTGGTAATCTTGTAGCTAATGTTCATACGAAGCTATAGCGTATTTAACTTGCTCTTTTGGACATGTGTAGCATCTTGTGTTGAATCTTGTCTATTTGAGAAGCTCTAGGTTGCATGTTTTCATCTTTGCTTGATTCATGCATTACCAACAAGGGGGAGAATTTTGTCTCCAATTCATAAGATGGGGAGAGATGCACTTTGTTTAACAAGGGGGAGAGTTTTGCATCATGAGGAAGAAAAAGAGGGATACTCAGTTCAGGGGGAGAACTTGAGTTTGCACGCATTTGTTTAGGGGGAGCGTGCATTCATGCTTTGGGAGCTCTTTGTGTTGCCTGAAATTGCTTTGTGCTTTGCTCTTTAGCCGATGGTGTCGAGCCCTTTTGCCTCACCTTGAGGAGTCGGCATTTTGAGCGTTTTGTCTCGGTTGTGTTGAGCCGTTGCCCTTGACTTAGGGGACTGAGACTTGCTCTTTCAAGTGATCTTGTTTTGGCTTTTGTTTGGCTTTTGATCACTTGTTTGAGCTCTTTGTTCGTTTCTTTTCTTTTTCTTTATTGTATGAATTGGTGACTATGTGTGTTGTCAATGCACTCATCAAGGGGGAGATTGAGGACCGAAGCGTCCGAGGACCGGTGGATGGTCGCTCCTTGGTGTGATGAGTGATTGACAACGTGGTGTGGACTGACTCTTGGCCGAGTATTGCAGGTGCAGGTTGCGGCTTGATTTGTGTTGGTGCAGGTGAAGAGCGGGCGCGAAAGGTCTTAGCCTGTGTGGCCTCCGAGGAGTGGAGAGACAAGTAGGCTCGGCTCGATGGACCCGGTGGCCGGACGGGATCAAGTGCGGGCCGCATGGTGGCAAGAAAAGCAAGATGAAGTCGGGTACAGTTTCTTGGTTGAGCCTCAAAACCAAGGTGGAGCCGGTGCAAGGTAGCGGCCAAGTCATTGAACGGGGCAAGACTGAGTAGACCGTCCGGGAGCCGGAGATGAAAGGCTTGGCGGGCCCGATGCTTGGCGTGGTGAGGTCGAAGCTTGCATGCGATGTTTTCGGCGGTTCACCAGAAAACTGTCGGGTTCCTCGGTTGCTCCACAAAGCCGAGCACGACGGTTTGTTGGTTTGGCCACAAAACCAACACCGAGCCGGGACGACGTGGCGGCCAAGTCATGAGTGGGATTGGCGTGGAGGCTGCACCGAGTCCGTGGGGTTTACGGCGGTTCACCACAAAACCGTCGGGGTTACTTGGTTGAGCCACAAAACCAAGACCGGAGGCTCGGCGGGCGGAGACGGGATCCGGGTGCGCCGAGAAGCTTCGAAGCGGGCGACACGTGGCATGATCGAGGTGCTTGCGTTGGGAGGATGCGAAGGCCCGATGGATGTGCGGCCGTCCGATGGAGAACTTCATGTGTTGACCAAAATGCCCCTGTGAGGGCTTGAGTTGTAACTCCTAGTGTAGGGGTACTTCGGTCTTTTCCAGAGGGCCTATATATAGGAGGAGGGGGCTGAATTTTCAGCCAACTCTTTGGCTTGTAGGTTGTGGTGCTCTTTCGTTTTGGAGTGCTTTGGGAGAGAGGGAGAGAGGAGAGAGTGGCTCTTTGGTTGGAGCTTTTTGTCATCTTAGATTTGGATTCTAGGAGTGGCTTGTAATCGATTGAACAAGATATTCATAGTGAATTCATCCTCTAAATCTTGTGCCAATCTTTCTATTCCCGAGTTGCTTTTGTTGCATTTTCAGAGCTCTTTTTGGTGCTTTTCTTGGAATTTTCGTTCATCGCTCGATTCGTCGATTTGAGGGCGTTTCTCTCCGGATTTCTTTGAGGGGATCATGGGTGAGTGCCTTGTGCCTCTTTGTGGATGATCTTGACCCCTCAAACACCGGATTTGGCCTTCGATTCGTTGATTTTCGGATGAACCCTTGTTCATAGTGTTCTTGGCAAGGTTTCGCGATTTCGGGAGTTGTAGGGAGTTTGAGACCAAAATTTTTGGGGCATATCCTCTCCTTGGGGTGTTCATCATCTCCCCAAAATTTCGTCTCAGGACTCCAAGTGGTTTGGGAGATCCATCAATCGAAAGTTTGGGGCTGTTTCGCGGGCTGAATTTTTTTGGGGGGGGCGGTACTACCGACCCTGTGCAGGTAATACCAATAACCTGATTTTCAGCTGCCAGAGAGTCTTTATCGGTAGTACCGACCCGAGGTCGGTAGTACCGACAGTCGGAAGTACCGACCAAGTGCCGGAAGTACCGATAACCTGGTTTTTAGGTGCCAGTAAGCCCATATCGGTAGTACCGACCTGGGGCCGGTAGTACCGACAATTTCTGCTACAGTTTGCCTCGCGCTAGCTTTTTCTCTCGGTTCCTTTTGTGCTTGCTTCCGCTTTGTTCCTAGGCTTGTTCTAACTTGTTCCTAGGGTCAGTAGGTCTGTTGTGACTACGTGATCTTCGCAAGTGTGTGCGGGATTCTTCGGAAGTGATTCTGGGGTATAGGCCGAGTTCTTGAGAAGAATTTTTATCGGCTCCCATTCACTCCCCCCTCTCTGGTCGCCAATCCGGTCCTTCACCCTCAGCAACAACTTCCTCTCAATCTCGGCACATCGTCGTAGGTGTGGGAGAAGGCCCGTCCTCGATTGTAGTCGAAGTAGTAAGTACATGCTTAGCCACGGGCACCACACCACCATCTTCATCATCTCCTTGCTGCTGCAACTCATCCTCAAATATCTCCTCGCCAAGTTCTTCATCACTTGCACACTCAAAAACAAGTGAACTATGTGGCTGTGTCTTGTTGAAGGTAACCTCGCAAGTCTCCATGATTTGGTTAGTTTCAAGATTGAGTACCCGAAAGGCTCTAGAATGTGTAGCGTAACCAAAGAAAATGCCATCAACAGACCTAGCCTCGAACTTGTCCAAACTCTTGCCTTTCTTAAGAATGAAGCATTTGCAGCCAAAGACGTGAAAGTGACTTACCTTGGGGGTACGATAGTGCATCAACTCGTAGCAAGTTCGACACATAGCACGCGGTATTGACCGCCTCAACCCAGAACCTCCTTAGAGTCCTATGCTCATCGAGCATCGTCCGAGCCATCTCACACAGGGTTCTGTTCTTCCTTTCCACCACGACATTCTGAGGAGGCGTATACAGACTCGAAAACTGGTGTTCAAGACCCAAGTCATGGCAAAAGGTTTCAAAGCGAGAGTTTTTAAATTCCGAGCCATTATAACTGCGAATTGCTCATATGGCGTCTCCATGCCTCTCATTCTTCAACCTCAAGACAAGATCTCAAACAAAACCAAATGTCTCCCCATTTTCCTCCAAAAAGAAAACCCAGGCATACCGAGTGTAGTCATCCACCACAACCAGGACGTACCACTTCCCACCCACATATCGCACACGAGTGGGGCCAACAAGGTCCATATGGAGCAGCTCGCATGGACGCTTGGGAAGCAGCTACCATCTTAGCATGCCTGCACGACGCACACGCCAAATCTTTCTCGAACCTCAACCGGGGCAATCCTTGGACCGAGTTAAGTCCACTCAAGCGTGACAAAAGGTTAAAGCTCAAGTGACCTAACCTCCTATGCCACTTCCTCAACTCACCCGAAGAACCAGCCATGAAACACCAGCAACACCCGAACACTGAGAAAAATCCTCTTAGAATATCTGACCCTCGGGAACGACCACACAAACAAGGTCACCTCGAGCATCAAGTATCTGTCGTACGGACATCCCTGGGCCCACTATTCAGGTGGGTACCAGGACCGACTACTGTGTGGGCCCCTAGGACTACTCGACTTGGGCTGCACAGCACCAGATGGCGTGAAGCACAAGGCATACGGAGGACTAGTACTCAGGTAGGAAGCTAGACATGTCCGGATCCATGTAGAGTACTCCTAGCTGTGTATGACTAGTACTCCCCTTGTCAAATCGACTTGTAACCCTGCCTCCCGGACTATATAAAGCGGGGTAGTGTGACAACCCGCCCAGGAAAATACCGTACTATCGCCTAAACCAATCCACTTTTGGTCATTAAGCAATAATAAAGTATCATCCTGTCGTTAGTTGCCGGGTTAACGCCCGGTAAATCACTTGGATATCAACAAAGGATCGAACATATGCATTAAAACTCACGCGAAGGCGAGTCCAGAGTACACTACACCAATTTAAATCAACTCTACCCCGAAGGGGTTTAAGTATTACAAACCATTGTTCATGACAATAAGTAAAGGTTCAGAGTTTGAAAACAGCGGAAATAAATAAACTAGCGCAACGGTGAACATCACAGGAGGCCATCCGTGATGCCATCACTTGTCGTCATCCACCCGGTCAACAACACCTGCAACAACAGTTTTAAAGCAAGGCTGAGTATGCTAATACTCAGCAAGACTTAACCGTCGGGTGACAACTACATCACCAAACTCTAGATATGAGAGGCTTTTTGGCCGGTGGAGTTCTTTTGCTGAAAAGCAACCAAGAGTGCGTCCTTACTTTCAATATTTTAGCACAAGTTCTAGTTGATTACCATTTCTAAGTGTGCCAACTAATTCAATCAAGAATTGTACAAGCAATTAATTCAAGCAGTAAACTTCATCGAGTTCCATCATTAAGGGATATCATGGCCAGTTGATTAAGCAGTCTCAGATAACGGAGAGAGGCCGACAATCGATTGATTTAAACCTTGCAAGGTAGACCTAAACACACGGTAGGGTGCCCCCGCGAGGACAACCATCCAGGCGGTTCCCATCTTTCTTCGGGTCGGGATCAGACCTACAATCCTCGGTACAAGGCTTACTGGTACGTCACGCCGGACCGCCCAGAATCGCACAGGTACCCCACTGTTGCAGGCAGGGGGACACACTAGGTGTCCTAGGGGTAGTAGGGAAAAGTTCCCTTGCCGTGTCCATCAGGTACTAGGCTTACCGGTCCCATTCCCGACAAGTGCTTAGTACGTTCAAACGCTTAGCCCACGAAAGCCACTGGACCGGAGCCCAAATCCCATGCTCTTACCACATGAGCAATCCATTTATAAAGATCTTATGATTCCAACATAAGAACCTATTCTCGCGAGTGACGAACATCACTCGACTTCTACCGTGTCCTATAGCATAGCAGCTATCGACCTAGCATACTAGTAAGAGAGCATAGGTACCTAGGGATCATGCATCTAGGGTTTCATTCAACTCCTGAAACGTAAATGCACAATCATAGCAAAAGATAATTGCAACATTTTAAAAGAAGGGTTAATGATCCGGGGCTTGCCTTCGCTGGCAAGGTTGGCCTTGGGCCCTGCTAGACTTTGGTCCAGGTCTTGTTCTACAGCGACGTAGTGTACGTCTCCGTCAGCTCCTCCGTCTCCTCCTTCCGGCACAGACGTACGGCTACCGTCGGGAAGATCTACACGGGATGCAATGCAAGATTTAATTGACGGTTTTCAATTTGATTAACTACCAAACAACAAATGACAACCATGGGGTGCATGGTTGACCACATTCACCTTGACAAACACACATTTGGTTTAAACTTTCTATTAAAGTAATTTCCTGTGGTGCTTTATTATTTATTCTTTTTGATAGTGATTGTGTACATATTTATGTAAATAAATTAAATTAAATTTCACAAGATAGCAATGGGTTGGTTTTGATCTTTTTAAAATGATTCACATCACACACATAGGGTTATTAGGGGTGTGGTTGGTGATTTTCCCATTTACTTGACTATTAAGCTTTAAATTGCTTCCCTAGCTTTTATTCATAAAATTAATTTATAAAATTCAGTGAGGTGTTTTATGGAGCACTACCAACCTAATCAAGGGCACTGCACACACATGCACACTTAGGATAGCTAGGAAATTAATTACACCGAAAATAACAAAGGCTAGCTACTAAAGCAAGATAAATGCATACAAAAATAAATACACATCAAAAAGATCCCCACTTTCTCACACATGGTCTCTGGTCAAAAACTAACCTAGGAATGCAACATATACACCTAGAACTACCATAGATCTTGGGTTATGCAATTTCAAAGAAAATCAAGCATATTTCAAGAATAAATATTTATGTCAAATATAAAATTGTCATTAATTCACTAGAGGTGTGTTTTGGCATAAAAAGACAACATGCAGAAGTTGGGCACAAAAATCTAATTATTTTTATCTACAAAAATCATTTAGACAGATTCTGCATAAATAGAAAACAATTCATAATAAAAGATTTACAACATAACTTTATGCAATTTTTGGTACAGGATCTAGGAAATACATAACACACAACATATCCAAAAATTAGCTACAGAGTACTTATAGATTTTGAGATACAGCAGATCTAGGTTTTTCAGTTTCCTATTTTTAATGCAAAAATTATCAGGAAAAACTATGCTCTAGCTTTACAAAAGTTGTAGGGTTTGTCACAAGTAAACCAACAAAATTGAGTTTGCATTTTTATGATTTTGCTACACATTTCTACAAATTTTCCAAGTTTCAGCTGAAAGGGGTTTACTATTGAAGATGTGGTTCTACACTGAGGCCCCTGGATCTTTTCAAAAGTTCACAAGTATGCCCTCGGTTCACAGAAAGGTCCCTGGAAAGAAACACAAGCTTGCAATTGGGTCCCTGGGAGGCGGGGACGGCGCGGCTCGCCGGAATCCGGCGGGTCCGGCGGCGCCCTTGGCCGGGGAAGGGGGCTGAGGGGAGGAGGAGCTCACCATGGCTCGTATTGGACCGGAGTTGGGGTCTGGAAAGCCGCCGGTGAGGTGGGGCGGCGGAGTCCGGCGGCGGCGGCCGCTGGAGTGGTTTTTCCGGCGAGACGGCGACCACAACGGAGCAAAAGATGGTGGTGGAAGCTCACGTGGATGCTAAGGGAGGCTCTGGGGGTTTTGGATGGCGCTGGAATCGGGCGGAGGAGGGAGTTCGTCGGCGGCGGCTGTCAAAGCGGCCACAGCGGACGACGGCGTTGCTGTGCGCGTGCGGGAACGAGCTCGGGCACGCGCGAGGACGGCTGACAGCGGCTTTATAGCCGGGGCGGCTTCCTGCCTTCGCGACGAAGGGATGCCCGACATTAATGCCGCGGTACGGCGGCGAGCCTCGGCATGCGCGCGTGCAGGGAGGTCGCGGGTGGACCGGCGGGCAACGCGGTGTGCGGCCGGGCGGCGAGTGCGGGAGCTCCGCGTGGCACAGGGGTACATCCCGAGGGTGCGGCCCACGGACCGGTGGTCGCGGGCCCGCCTCGGTACGCGTGTACGGCGGCGCACGGTGGCGTGGCGGCGGCGACGCGTGGCGGCGCGCTCTGGAGCGCGGGAACGCGGTGGCGCGCGCGACGTCGCGCGTTTCGGCACGACACGTTTCGGTGCAGTCGCGTTTGACCGGGTTTTACTCTAAAAATTGCAACTGAAGTGCTTCGAGGTGTACATACCAAAGTTGTGGATCTCACTACCCTCTACAACTTTTACAAAGGCTCATAGGGGTTTTGAGCAATGAATTTTGCATAAACTGCTGCCAAACTTTGAATGCCACATGATTCCGGTGAACAGGAGCTGCTGCAGTTGACCAAGTTTTCCACCCTTTTCCACTCAAAATTTGAAATGCCAACCAACATGAAAGTTGTGTCCCTCAAAAAACTGGACAACTTTTATATTGGGAGATTTTGAAGTGTTTAGGTGAAATTTGGAGAACGCGGCAAAAGTTCCGGAGGACGTTCAAAGACATTAGGGTTGACATAGGGTTTGACTAGATGTTTGACCAAACTTTGACCACGAGTGTGTGTAGACTTGATCAAGAAGGTCACTAGGGATTGTTGGCGAGGTTTTCGAGGTGATGGCCCAGGTTGACCAAGGTTTGACTATTGTCAACACGTTTGACTCGGTCATTAGCACTAATGATGTTAATTAAAAACCTGGGGCGTCACAGCCTACCCCCCTTAAACAGAATCTCGTCCCGAGATTCGAAATTCCAAGGACAAGATAGGGAAGTGGTTTTCTATGTTTTTCTAAAATTACTCCGAGGGAGCAGCACGATGTGATTATCGGTCAAAGAGTATATCCATCATCGGTCCCCGGCTATTCCACAAGAGTAGCCATAAAGGTAGTCAAGGTGACAAGCCATGAAGAGCTTTGCAGGGAGTTTACTTGCGGATGCAAGCGGAAAGTAGGAATAGATAATTGGTATAGGAATTTCTGAACGATCTTGCTCACACGTTATTTAGTTTGCGACCTTAGGTGGCATTGTTTCGTGCCACTACGATGCAATGCTTTTCAAAATTGGTGTGATGCACACGTTTATGGAGGCATGATGCACATGATCATGCAGTATGGTGCTCATGATGCATGTTAGCATGCCTTGGTCACTCACAAAATGAGTTAGTGATTGGGATGACAAGCATAGGTTGAGAAGAAGTGTATGGGTGGTGAGTCGCATTCTCACAACCAAGATACCTAGCGCGCTCCTAGTGGCAATCATATGGCTGCAGCGCACATGATGCCCTAGGTTCCGTCGTGGCACCTTTAGTTATGGGACAACAACGTCACCAATCATAAATGATAGAGTAGGAGCATTGAAGTCTTCCAAGCGTATGCACGTTAGTTCAACCAATGCTCCCACATGCACGTGCCATGCAAATGCATGCTCAAAATGTGACATTTGTTTTAATCCAAAATGTTGTGAGCAAGATCAAGAAGAATAAGTTCATGATTGAAAGATCGAAGTAATCATGACACGGATACCGATACAAAGAATAACTTAGTGCTTCAACATGTATAAAGACAAGGGGGTTTGGAGGGAATACAAGTCGATGGAGATGACATGCTGACAGGAGAAGATCACAACTGAAGATTGAACTCTAAGATCAAGACATTACCCAACTGATGTGGTAGAACAGAAAAAGTTCTTTCCTCATGTTGGGCGAAAACTGGGGTAGTCATGTGTACAATGGTACAATCGTATGTTAGAACTCGAAGCGAGCATACATACATAATGACAAAAATTTCTGGCAGTAGTGAACAAAAATTCATAACTTAGAAACCAGAACCCCAAAAATTCTCGAATTGTTGTAGCACTCAGCAAGATTATGGGACACATCTTTGGTATACAAGGATTGATTTCGGAAGGCTAGGAAGGTGCTCAACTAAGCGAGATTTCAGATTTGGTTCCGGGAAAGACAGTAGGACAGATGTTCACCAGTCTGAGCATAACTTGAGATAGACAAAAGCTATGACCGCGAATTCTTGCGAGAAGGAATTAGATTAGATATGGAGCAACTTTGGTAAAGATCCCTAGGCAAAAAGATCCTTGAACAAGGGACAACAATCTAAGCAAACAGCCCTAACAGATTTTTGGACAGCAACACATCTGCACACGAGAGGCTATGCAACGAAAAAGCACACTAGCAAAATTTCCTTAGAGAGCACATAAAACAAACAGGGGTTTAGCTTTAAGTTTCTCTCGATTTTTAACATGATGCAAGACGGCCTATTCGTCCTCACTCGGCGATCAAGCCGAAAATCTAAGTTAGTGCCGGTGGCAAGGCATATCCACGTTTCTCCCTATAATAACTAGTCGAGAACTACTCGTTGCTCACTTAGCGACTTACGAAACGTGGTTAGTGTACCTGCAGAAGATCACAGAATACAACGAACCTTTCGTGCCAGCACTCACGAAAGCGTCCACATACATTACTGTTCACTATAGAAACGGCACCCATGCGTTTATCGCTGCATGGACAGCGTCCAACCTCAGATACGCTCCTTTTGGAATGAAGCGGATCCTTGCCTCGCATATTCACAATGCGGAACGTCCACGTATGGCAAAACGTGGCGAGACACAGACGCGACGTGGGTTCCCATTAGAATAGGTCCCATCCATCCCTCACAGGACTTTCCTGTGGTACCACCACGTATGGCAAAACGTGATGAACTAGTATGGTTGTACAGAAAGTAAGTTCTGACATGAATGAAATGTGCTGGGAGTTAGCAAAATAAACCATAGATTAATAAGCCACCTGAAAGAACCCAAAAATTCCCTCTAGGGCCTCTCGGTCTATTTCCATCCTTAACGATCCAACGTATTTTGCAAACACAACCAATCTTGGCAAGTTTTATTCAAAAACAAGTGATTAAGGTTGTTAATTAAACTCTGGTGCATATAATCGCTCTGATACCAGCTGTGACAACCCGCCCAGGAAAATACCGTACTATCGCCTAAACCAATCCACTTTTGGTCATTAAGCAATAATAAAGTATCATCCTGTCGTTAGTTGCCGGGTTAACGCCCGGTAAATCACTTGGATATCAACAAAGGATCGAACATATGCATTAAAACTCACGCGAAGGCGAGTCCAGAGTACACTACACCAATTTAAATCAACTCTACCCCGAAGGGGTTTAAGTATTACAAACCATTGTTCATGACAATAAGTAAAGGTTCAGAGTTTGAAAACAGCGGAAATAAATAAACTAGCGCAACGGTGAACATCACAGGAGGCCATCCGTGATGCCATCACTTGTCGTCATCCACCCGGTCAACAACACCTGCAACAACAGTTTTAAAGCAAGGCTGAGTATGCTAATACTCAGCAAGACTTAACCGTCGGGTGACAACTACATCACCAAACTCTAGATATGAGAGGCTTTTTGGCCGGTGGAGTTCTTTTGCTGAAAAGCAACCAAGAGTGCGTCCTTACTTTCAATATTTTAGCACAAGTTCTAGTTGATTACCATTTCTAAGTGTGCCAACTAATTCAATCAAGAATTGTACAAGCAATTAATTCAAGCAGTAAACTTCATCGAGTTCCATCATTAAGGGATATCATGGCCAGTTGATTAAGCAGTCTCAGATAACGGAGAGAGGCCGACAATCGATTGATTTAAACCTTGCAAGGTAGACCTAAACACACGGTAGGGTGCCCCCGCGAGGACAACCATCCAGGCGGTTCCCATCTTTCTTCGGGTCGGGATCAGACCTACAATCCTCGGTACAAGGCTTACTGGTACGTCACGCCGGACCGCCCAGAATCGCACAGGTACCCCACTGTTGCAGGCAGGGGGACACACTAGGTGTCCTAGGGGTAGTAGGGAAAAGTTCCCTTGCCGTGTCCATCAGGTACTAGGCTTACCGGTCCCATTCCCGACAAGTGCTTAGTACGTTCAAACGCTTAGCCCACGAAAGCCACTGGACCGGAGCCCAAATCCCATGCTCTTACCACATGAGCAATCCATTTATAAAGATCTTATGATTCCAACATAAGAACCTATTCTCGCGAGTGACGAACATCACTCGACTTCTACCGTGTCCTATAGCATAGCAGCTATCGACCTAGCATACTAGTAAGAGAGCATAGGTACCTAGGGATCATGCATCTAGGGTTTCATTCAACTCCTGAAACGTAAATGCACAATCATAGCAAAAGATAATTGCAACATTTTAAAAGAAGGGTTAATGATCCGGGGCTTGCCTTCGCTGGCAAGGTTGGCCTTGGGCCCTGCTAGACTTTGGTCCAGGTCTTGTTCTACAGCGACGTAGTGTACGTCTCCGTCAGCTCCTCCGTCTCCTCCTTCCGGCACAGACGTACGGCTACCGTCGGGAAGATCTACACGGGATGCAATGCAAGATTTAATTGACGGTTTTCAATTTGATTAACTACCAAACAACAAATGACAACCATGGGGTGCATGGTTGACCACATTCACCTTGACAAACACACATTTGGTTTAAACTTTCTATTAAAGTAATTTCCTGTGGTGCTTTATTATTTATTCTTTTTGATAGTGATTGTGTACATATTTATGTAAATAAATTAAATTAAATTTCACAAGATAGCAATGGGTTGGTTTTGATCTTTTTAAAATGATTCACATCACACACATAGGGTTATTAGGGGTGTGGTTGGTGATTTTCCCATTTACTTGACTATTAAGCTTTAAATTGCTTCCCTAGCTTTTATTCATAAAATTAATTTATAAAATTCAGTGAGGTGTTTTATGGAGCACTACCAACCTAATCAAGGGCACTGCACACACATGCACACTTAGGATAGCTAGGAAATTAATTACACCGAAAATAACAAAGGCTAGCTACTAAAGCAAGATAAATGCATACAAAAATAAATACACATAAAAAAGATCCCCACTTTCTCACACATGGTCTCTGGTCAAAAACTAACCTAGGAATGCAACATATACACCTAGAACTACCATAGATCTTGGGTTATGCAATTTCAAAGAAAATCAAGCATATTTCAAGAATAAATATTTATGTCAAATATAAAATTGTCATTAATTGACTAAAGGTGTGTTTTGGCATAAAAAGACAACATGCAGAAGTTGGGCACAAAAATCTAATTATTTTTATCTACAAAAATCATTTAGACAGATTCTTCATAAATAGAAAACAATTCATAATAAAAGATTTACAACATAACTTTGTGCAATTTTTGGTACAGGATCTAGGAAATACATAACACACAACATATCCAAAAATTAGCTACAGAGTACTTATAGATTTTGAGATACAGCAGATCTAGGTTTTTCAGTTTCCTATTTTTAATGAAAAAATTATCAGGAAAAACTATGCTCTAGCTTTACAAAAGTTGTAGGGTTTGTCACAAGTAAACCAACAAAATTGAGTTTGCATTTTTATGATTTTTCTACACATTTCTACAAATTTTCCAAGTTTCAGCTGAAAGGGGTTTACTATTGAAGATGTGGTTCTACACCGAGGCCCCTGGATCTTTTCAAAAGTTCACAAGTATGCCCTCGGTTCACAAAAAGGTCCCTGGAAAGAAACACAAGCTTGCAATTGGGTCCCTGGGATGCGGGGACGGCGCGGCTCGCCGGAATCCGGCGGGTCCGGCGGCGCCCTTGGCCGGGGAAGGGGGCTGAGGGGAGGAGGAGCTCACCATGGCTCGTATTGGACCGGAGTTGGGGTCTGGAAAGCCGCCGGTGAGGTGGGCGGCGGAGTCCGGCGGCGGCGGCCGCTGGAGTGGTTTTTCCGGCGAGACGGCGACCACAACGGAGCAAAAGATGGTGGTGGAAGCTCACGTGGATGCTAAGGGAGGCTCTGGGGGTTTTGGATGGCGCTGGAATCGAGCGGAGGAGGGAGTTCGTCGGCGGCGGCTGTCAAAGCGGCCACAGCGGACGACGGCGTTGCTGTGCGCGTGCGAGAACGAGCTCGGGCACGCGCGAGGACGGCTGACAGCGGCTTTATAGCCGGGGCGGCTTCCTGCCTTCGCGACGAAGGGATGCCCGACATTAATGCCGCGGTACGGCGGCGAGCCTCGGCATGCGCGCGTGCAGGGAGGTCGCGGGTGGACCGGCGGGCAACGCGGTGTGCGGCCGGGCGGCGAGTGCGGGAGCTCCGCGTGGCACAGGGGTACATCCCGAGGGTGCGGCACACGGACCAGTGGTCGCGGGCCCCCCTCGGTACACGTGTACGGTGGCGCACGGCGGCGTGGCGGCGGCGACGCGTGGCGGCGCGCTCTGGAGCGCGGGAACGTAGTGGCGCGCGCGACGTTGCGCGTTTCGGCACGACACGTTTCGGTGCAGTCGCGTTTGACCGGGTTTTACTCTAAAAATTGCAACTGAAGTGCTTCGAGGTGTACATACCAAAGTTGTGGATCTCACTACCCTCTACAACTTTTACAAAGGCTCATAGGGGTTTTGAGCAATGAATTTTGCATAAACTGCTGCCAAACTTTGAATGCCACATGATTCCGGTGAACAGGAGCTGCTGCAGTTGACCAAGTTTTCCACCCTTTTCCACTCAAAATTTGAAATGCCAACCAACATGAAAGTTGTGTCCCTCAAAAAACTGGACAACTTTTATATTGGGAGATTTTGAAGTGTTTAGGTGAAATTTGGAGAACGCGGCAAAAGTTCCGGAGGACGTTCAAAGACATTAGGGTTGACATAGGGTTTGACTAGATGTTTGACCAAACTTTGACCACGAGTGTGTGTAGACTTGATCAAGAAGGTCATTAGGGATTGTTGGCGAGGTTTTCGAGGTGATGGCCCAGGTTGACCAAGGACCCCTATCTCTTCATCCGCATCATCTTGTAAACACACTCAATCAATCCAGAGCTACGCAGCATACAGGACGTAGGGTATTACGCACCTCGCGGCCCAAACCTGTCTAAATTGTGTGCCACGTGTCTCTCCTTTGAGTTCTCGATCTCGGCGAGGCCACAAACATCTACCTCGGTTACTCCCCTTGGTAGGTTGCCGGGTTAAAACACCGACAGCTTGCGCGCCAGGTAGGGGATCTCGCCGAAGATCTCATGGCGAACTCAACGGCTTCAATCGTCATCAAGCCAACCGCCGCCTTCAACTGCGGCGACACCTTCATCTTTGGCTCCTGGGTCTGCACCTCACCATGAACCCGGACCCAGAGACCGGACTCGTGACACTTCCCAAAGTCGTCACGGGACAACTCGTCGAAAAATTCGACGAATTTTCGCTCTACAAAAAAGCCGCTGACTTTGAGATTGGATTCGCCTCCAACTCGAACTCGACGTCGCCCTGGATCGAACCGCGCGAGCAGGCTCCTGAGCCATCGTGCGGTCTAGTCCTCCCCCACAAGCACTTCCCGTACGGCCTCTGCAACTCTAGCAAAGCCTACGCGGAAGCACTCACCACTCGTCGGGCCGGCAAGGAGATCGCCTCCGAGTACTCCTTGGACTCCAACACCGTCCCCGACTACAACTTGGACTCCTCCTACGAGTTTGACTTCGGTCTCGATCCAATCGACTCCGAGTCCGAGCTCACCACCACCGAGGAGCCATTGTCAGGTCCTGCCGCTAGCTTGGTCATCACGTCTACTCCCACCGGTAGATTCGTCTACTGGCCCGACCGCAAGCCTGCAGACCTGATCGACGACAACTCACATTGTGTCGCCTACCTCAAGACACTCCCCTTCCAGGAGGGGACACCGCTCACTCCAAACAAGGAAGAGCACACGCCAACCGTGGTGGCGACTACCGACTCCGGACTCTGCACACTTGACCGTGAGGTATTCATGGCAACCGGGGAAGCTGGAACCTCAGAAAACCGAGTTGATCGGTACCTTGAAGACATCTCAGAAGATGAGGAATCAGCCAATGCACCCGCGGATGAGACTACCGAAGCCAAGAACGCTCGGCGCGACCGCAACAGGAAGTGAGCTGATCGACACCGGCGGATCCGGGAAGCTTTCCCCATCCGGAACCTCAATGAGGCTCTTGATCAAGTCGCCAACCGGGTACATACCACCCCCGAGCAATGCCTCATGTCTATCCCCACGATAGCACGAATAGCTCAGGGGCACCGCGCAGGCGAACTCATCGCCAAGCTTGCTGAGGACGCCTACTTCATGCGGGTCAACAACAGAACCACCGGAGCTGGAAACCACGAGGCCACTAGTTGCAGCCGCACCCCAGCAGAAGTCGGACGCAACCGCATCCGTGGCGAACACCAGCCAAACCCCAACCGCTCTAGAGCCTCTGCGGGAGGACCCTCACATGGTGGCAACAGCGGCGGGGGCGGTGGCGGCGGTGGCGGTGGTGGCAGCAGCGGTAGTTCCTCCCATGGCGGTGGCAGAAGAGCCGGTGGTGGCGGTGATCGCGGAGGTCGAGGCCACGCGAACAGCCATGCCACCGGCAACGCACACGGCGGCTATGACGCCCGCCATAGGATCGACGAGATCCACCTCGCCAAAAAGACTACCGAAGTCAGCGACAGCGACGGCTTCCCCGCCTACTCTGCATCACTTCGCGATCTGCATCTTCCCAAGAAATTCAAACCTCTCGGGATCACCAAGTACGACGCGAAGCAAGACCCAGTTCAATGGCTCAGGTGCTATGCCTTGGCCATCGAAAACGCTGGTGGTGACAATGATGCGAAGTGCCTCTACTTCCCCTTCTGTCTGGACCAGGTGAGGACCGGAGTGTCCGAGGACCGGTGGATGGTCGCTCCCTGGTGTGATGAGTGATTGACAACGTGGTGTGGACTGACTCTTGGCCGAGTATTGCAGGTGCAGGTTGCGGCTTGACTCGTGTTGGTGCAGGAGAAGAGCGGGCGCGAAAGGTCTATGCCTTGCAGGGCCTCCGAGGACTGGAGAGACAAGTAGGCTCGGCTCGAGGGACCCGGTGGCCAGCGGGGTCAAGTGGGGGCCGCATGGTGGCAAGAAAAGCAAGACGAAGTCGTTGACCGGAGCCGGTGCAGGGTAGCGGCTCACGACCGGAGTCTGCACACGAGGTTTGCGGCGGTTCACCACAAAACCGTCGGGTGACTTGGTTGAGCCACAAAACCAAGACCGGAGGCTCGTCGGGCGGAGACGGGATCCAGGTGTGCCGAGAAGCTTCGATGCCGGCGGACACATGGTGGGATCGCAGGGCTTGCGTCGGGAGGACGCGGACAGCAGCGAAGGCGTGGCCGTGCGATGAAGAGGAGTGCTACATGACCTATTTGCCCCTGAGGGGATTGTATCTTAATTTTAAGTGCTAGGGGTAGCTTGGTCATTTGCCCAACCCAGAGGGACTCATACATATAGCTCTAGGGTTGTCTGGGCAAACCATCCATCCGGACTACTTCTCATTTCCTTGCTCCATAGGCGTAGATTTTCTTCACCGCTTTGTAGAGAATCTGACCTCTGAGTGTATGGAAGCATTCATGGTTGCGTTGATTTCCTTCTTGTAGCTCGTGTGATTTTCGTGTCTTTTTCGGGCTATTTTCGTTGGATTTTCATGCGCGCCTTGTTCCTTCGATTCTGAGGTGTTTGGGTTCGGATTTGTTGGTAGGGATAATGGATAGATGTCTTGTGCATCTTTGTGCTTGATCTTGACCCCCCAATCTCCGGATTTAGGCTCCGATTGAAGGATTTCAGTTGGAACCCTAGCTATTTGGGCTCCGATTGAAGGATTTCGGTTGGAACCCTAGCTTTTTGGTAGAGCTCGGTTGCGATTCGATTCTCGGCGATTTAGTTCGTTTGACATCTCATGTTTTGGGGCATAGCATCTCCTAGGGTCGTTTCACATCTCCCCCAAATCTTACCTCAAGAGCTCAAGCCGTTTGGGAGATCCATGGACGGATAGGTGCGTTGGTGCTTGCGTTTTCGAGTTCGGGCTGCTCTGTCCGCGTGTGGCGGACAGTCCGCCAGGTGCTCACGGACGGTCTGCGAGGAGCCGGCTGACCAGATGTTTGTCGTGTTCTTCGCGAGTTCTTGCGTCGCTTCTTTTCGATCCGTTTGGTCGGGTGGTTTTGGTTGGCCGAGGTTTGGCGGACAGTCCGCTAGGAGGGTGCGGACGGTCCACCCGGCGCGGACGCTCCGCGGGTAGAGGACGGACGGTCCGTTTTTAGCGGTGCAGTACTGGAGGTTTGGGAGGCTATTTCGGACGGTCCACAGTGAACCCGCGGACAGTCCGCTAGGCCCCCGCAAACAGTCCGCCTGGTCCATGCGGACGGTCCGCCCCAGGCACCACTGATTGCCTAAGTCCTTTGCTTCTTGAGTTGCGCTTCCGTGTTGCTTTGAGTTTGGGTTTGTTCCTAGGGTTGGTAGGTCCATTGTGACTACGTGACCTTGGCAAACTCGTGTTGGAATCCTTGGTTGTGAATTTGGGGCATAGGCCAAGTTCATCCTTCGGAAAGAATTTTTATCGACTCCCATTCACTCCCCCCCTCTCTGGTCACCTAATCGGTCCTTCACCAGGCTCCACTCACATGGCTCGAGTCACTCGACAAGAACTCAATCGACCAGTGGGACCAGCTGAAGGCCCAGTTCACCAGCAACTTCGCGGGCGCCATGGGATGCTCGGGTACCCGCATGGATCTGGCGATGGTCAAGCAGGAGCAAGGCGAGACCCTCAGCCAGTACATGCGCCGCTTTTTCGACAAGCGTGCGACCATAGTCGACGTCACGGACAAAGAAGTCATCGACCTCTTCCAAGACGGTCTCTACCATCGTCGCACCTTTGAAGACTTCGGTCGCTGTCACCCAAGCTCCATCACAAAGCTCAAAGACATGATCACCTCATGGGCCGACGAAGAGGACAAGGCGAACGCCAAGTACGACTCCATTTGCGGCAAGAGCAAAAACAACACGGGCGGCAACAACAACAACAACAAGGATCAAGGAGGTCGCAACAACAACAACTACTCAGGTCCTAACCGCAAGCGCAAGCCAGACAACACAGTCGCGGCTATACAGTGCCCTGTGAAGGACAGCTCCAAAAAGACCTCTGGCGGCTTTAGAGACTTGCTCAAAGAGAAGTGCCCGTGGCATCTGGATGGCAATCACACAACCGACCAGTGCTACCAACTCCGGCGAGCACTCAAGGATGTTCCCGAGCCATGGCCTCCTCACGACAAGAAGGGCAAGAAGAAAGTCGACGAAGGCAACGACAACTTCCAAGAACCTGACTAGACGGTGAATGTCCTCTTCGGCGGACTACCCACCCTACCCACCAGACGATCCCAGAAGCTCACTCTACGGGAAGTCTTGAACATTGAACCAGCGGTGCCAACTCCTTTAAGGTAGTCGGAGGTACCCATCACCTTCTCCTGCGCGGATCAATGGACAAGCTTCTCTGAGCCAGGACGTTTCCCACTCGTCTTGAAACCAGTAGTCACGGGCTCCAGACTCAACAAGGTACTCATCGACGGCGGGAGCGGACTCAACGTCCTCTTCACCAAGACCTTGAAGAAGATGAAGCTCGACATTACCGACATGCTCACTAAGAGTGCATCACCTTTCTACGGCATTGTCCCTGGCAACACGGCTATACCACTCGGCTCAGTGGTTCTGCCAGTTACCTTCGGGGAGACAAGGGAGAATTACCACACCGAGTACATCAAGTTCGAGGTTGCGGACTTCGAAACCTCCTACCATGCCATCATCGGCAGACCAGCCATCGCCAAGTTCATGGCGGTCCCTCACTACACTTACTTGGTACTCAAGATGCCAAGTCCTGCCGGAGTACTCGCGCTGCAAGGGGACTTGAAGATTTCTTACGACTGCGACACCGAAGCCGTGGAACTCGCAGCAACCAATCAAGTACCCAACGTGATGATGGAGATCTTCGTTGCATCCAAGAAGCCCGCGCCAACCAAACTCGAGATACCTGAGAAGACCGACACATCCAATAAACCTTAGCCAACAGAGGAAGTTCAGGTGAAGGCCATCGACCTCAGGACCGGCGACAGCAGCAAGACTACCATGATTGGCGCGGGGCTCGACCCTAAATAGGAAGACGCACTCGTCAGCTTCCTCTGGGCTAACCGAGACATCTTCGCGTGGAAGCCAGCGGACATGCCAGGTGTGCCCAGGAGGCTGATCGAGCACTCACTCAACGTCGATCCTAAAGCTACCCCCAAATGACAACACCTCCACCGTTTTGCCGACGATCGACGGGATGCCATCAAGAAGGAACTCGCCAAACTACTCACGGTCGGCTTCATCCGAGAAGTTTTCCATCCTGAGTGATTAGCCAACCCCGTCCTCGTCCGCAAGAAGAACACGAACGAGTGGAGGATGTGCGTCGACTACACAGACCTCAACAAGCACTGCCCCAAGGACCCCTTCGGGTTGCCGCGGATTGATCAAGTCATCGACTCCATGGCGGGCTGCGACCTGCTCTTCTTCCTCGACTGCTACTCCTGGTACCACCAGATCGCTATCAATGAAGAAGACCAGGTGAAGACCGCGTTCATCACCCCGTTTGGCGCCTACTGCTACACGACAATGTCGTTCGGGTAGAAGAACGCCGACGCTACCTACCAACGAGCTATCCAGGCCTGCTTCAAGAAGCAGCTCAACAAGAACGTCAAAGCCTATGTGGATGATGTGGTCGTCAAGACTAGAAACTGCGACACGCTCATCGCCGATCTCGAAGAGACCTTCGCATCTCTGGGAGAGTACCAGTGGAAGCTCAACCCCAACAACTGCGTCTTCGGCGTACCCTAGGGGAAACTACTCGGCTTCATCATCAGCCATTGCGGCATCGAAGCCAATCCCGAGAAGATCTCCGCCATCACCAATATGAAGGCTCCAACCTGCATCAAGGATGTGCAGAAGCTGATCGGGTGCATGGCGGCCCTGAACAGATTTATCTCGAGGCTCGGAGAACGAGGACTACCCTTCTTCAAGGTACTCAAGCACCAAGAGAAGTTCGTCTAGACCGTGGAGGCTAATCAAGCTCTGACGCAGCTCAAGGACTTCCTGTCCAAGCCACCGGTCCTCACGACTCCTCGCAAACAGGAGCAGCTACTGCTCTACCTCGCTGCGACTACTCACGTGGTCAGTACTGCCATCGTCGTCGAGCGGCAGGAAGAAGGCCACGCCTACCCAGCCCAGCGACCAGTCTACTTCGTCAGCGAGGTCCTGTCTGAGTCCAAGGCACGGTATCAACCGATCCAGAAGCTACTCTACGCAGTACTCATCACCTCGCGGCAGCTACAACACTACTTCCAGGAGTACTCGATCACCGTCATCACCGACTATTCGCTCGGTGACATACTCCATAATCAAGATGCTACTGGAAGAATCTTTAAGTGGGCGGTCGAGCTTGGCGCCCTCAACATTAACTTCAAGCCACACACAGCTATCAAGTCTCAAGCACTAGTCGACTTCATGGCAGAGTGGCGGGAGAATCAGCTACCAACTCCAACAGAGCGACCAGAGCATTGGGTGATGTACTTCGATGGCTCACTCAAGCTCGAGGGCGCGGGCGCAGGGGTACTCCTGATTTCTCCAAAGGGCAAACAACTCAAATACATCCTGCAGATCTTCTGGAAGGTCTCAAACAACGAAGCCGAGTACGAAGCCCTGCTGCACGGGCTCCGCCTCGCAATCTCTTTGGGCATCAAGTGACTACTAGTCTACGGCGACTCCGCAGTGGTCATCAACCAAGTCAACAAGTCCTGGAACCGCAACAAGGAGAACATGGACGCCTACTATCTAGAAGTCCGCAAGCTCGAGAACAAATTCTATGGTCTCGAGTTCCACCACGTCGTCCGCGACAACAATGTTGCAGCAGACGTATTGTCGAAGCTTGGTTCTACTCGCGCTCAAGTACCTGTCGGAGTCTTCGTCCACGAGCTTCACGCGCCATCCATCCCAGAGTCGGTGCCAATGACCCCTGACTTTGGGCCAGTACAGCCCAATCAGGAGGTCATGATGATAGACGTGGACCGGAGACAACCCTTCATCGACTACATCCGTGAGCAGAACGTTCCTTCTGACAAGACAATGGCCGAACAACTCATCCGCCGAGCCAAGACCTACGTACTAGTCGGAGACAAGCTCTACAGTTGGGGTGCCACTTTTGGAGTACTCATGAAGTGCATACTTCGGCAAGAAGGCAAGGACAACTTGGAGGAGATCCACAAGGGCGTCTGTGGCAACCATGCGTCCTCTCGCACGCTGGTGAGCAAAGTCTTCCGACGAGCTTTCTACTGGCCCACAGCTCTGGCCGACACCGAAGATCTCATCAGAAGGTGCCAAGGGTGCCAATTCTTCACCAAGAAGCAACACGTCCCGGCCTACAAGCTAGTCACCATACCACCAACCTAGCCCTTCGCCTGCTGGGGCTCGACAAGATTGGGCCTCTGCCAACTGCGCCAGGAGGATTCAATAGAGTCTTGGTGGCCATCGACAAGTTCACCAAGTGGATCGAAATCAAGTTGGTTACCTGCCCAAAGGCCGACAGAGTACTCGACTTCTTGGATGAACTCGTGCATCGCTACGGGCTACCCCATCACATCATCACAAACTTGGGTTCTAACTTCAACAACCACCAGTTCTGGGAGTACTGCGAGAACAGCGAGATCGACGTCCGATACGTCTCAGTCGCCCACCCGCGCGCTAACGGGCAAGTGGAGCGCGCCAACTGGATGGTACTCCATGCCCTCAAGAAGCGATTGCACGATGCAGCTAATACCAAAGGAGGCAAGTGGATCAAGGAACTACCCAATGCACTCTAGGGGCTTCTACTCAACCTACCAAGCCAACAGGGCAGTCGCCCTACTTCCTGGTCTACGGCTCCGAAGCTATTCTACCCGCTGACGTGATGTGGGAATCCCCGGCGGTAGAACAATACGACGAAGGCATCTCAGAAGACAGTCGATGGGTTGATATCGACAGCCTCGAAGAAGCCCGCTGTGCTGCCCTCGTCCAGTCAGCAAGGTACCTAGAGGGTATCCGACGCTACCATGATCGCAACGTCAAGGAACGCTCCTTCAACGTCGGCGATCTAGTCCTCTGTCGCATCCAAAACACGGACGGACTACACAAGCTCAGCTCGCCATGGGAAGGTCCCTTTTCAGTCTCCAAGGTGACCGGACCAGGCTCTTATCATCTTCAAACACTTGAAGGCAATGACATCAGCAACTCGTGGAACGTCGACCAGTTGTGTCACTTCTACGCGTAGTCGCTCGACTACTCATCTACGGGTCCAGCCTATACGGCTACTCACAGACTCTTCGCTGTAAGCGGCCTCTCGACCCTAGCACTAGTCTACGGACTACTCCTATCCAGGATCTAGCGTTACAGCTACTAACGGATCCTGGGCCGCACAAAGCACAAGGACTTTGGTGGCGGTATACGGACCATGTACTTCCCAGATCCAGTCTATACGGCTACTAACGGATCTCTAGCTGTAAGCGGTCCAAGGGCCCTAGCAATCACTCAGCCGTTGGCGGCCTACGGGTCCTGGCGACTACTTATTTGTAACAGCCCTGGCCATCCAGGTGTACATATTCATCAGTAATAATGTTTGGTTCTACTCAACTTGATTTACTGTGCCTTCTAACTAGGCAGATCCTACTGAGTACTACTACTCATCACCTCCCCCACGGCTTGGTAGTCCGCACACTTCGTTGCAAGTAGCGGCAACGAGTACTCATTACAACATAAAAAGTGGACAAACTTCATTGATATTTCAAACAAGTCTCTGACTACTTTGTTTGTCTTACATCAACTACTCTAAGCTACCTCTACAGGTACATCTACTGGAGGTTCAACTTGTCCGCGACTTGCTCCGTGATGGGCGCCATCTCCTCTAGAAGGGTCTTGTACTGCTCATCCGTGCAGTTCGCCGCAAGACCACCGGCTACCATGTCCATTGGCGCCTTCGGGAAGTATGACTTCATGAAGGCAAGCACCTGGTTCGGTATCGACTTCGCCAAGTGCTTGACGTACGTCGCCAGGCGCCTGGGGGCTTCTTTCAGCCTGTCTACCAGAGGGGCTATCTTGGGTCCGCCCGGATGTGGTACCAACAGCCTCGCTATGGGCAGCGCGGCTTCTTCGAGTTCCTTCAACTGACCTCGAAGCTTCTCGCAGTCTTCATTGAGCTTCTGCAGAGATTTATAACAGTTTACAAGGTCACGATCTGAGGCTTCACGGAGCTCCATGTGCTTGATACACTCATGGTGCAACTGAGCGTACTCATACTCAAGTACCTCTCTCTTGTCGGTCTCGCGGTACACGATGTTCTTGAGGTCAGTCTCAGATGCCTTCAGCTGATCGACCCTTGCCTCTAGATCTGCAGACAACTCATCATAGTGTCAGACTATACACAAGTATTGCCATAAGCACTCGATGATCTTGGAGGGAGGCACACCTTTGTACTTCTGGCGCAACGATTTGTTCTTCCTGATCAGGTCGTCAATCTTCGCCTGCATCTCCTGTACCTCGCTGTGGTACTGGGCAAAGACGCCATCAAGCTTGGATTGGAGCAGCGCTGCGTGTTTCTTCGACTTGTCCAGCTCTTTCTCCAATGCTTTAGCGTGGAGAACTGTGTCACCGTACCCCTTCAGGAGCTCGGTCTTCTGGCGGGACCTCTCCACCAGGCCCTGCGCAGGACAGAACGGCCAATCAGCAATCAGTACTCAACAAGGCAAGACTACTTAGGGTACTCGAGACGTACCTTGACCCATTGCTCTGTGCGGCACCATGACTCCATGCTCAGAGACACGACGGTCGGGTCAAACAGATCGTCATCCAGCAACTCGAGACCCCCGCGGCTCGAGGTCCCAGTCTCTAGTATGGGCGCCGAGCGGAGCAGCGCCGCGTCTTCTATCATCACCTCGCGGACGACGACCTCGGACCCTGCTTCAAGTTGTTGGTCAACCCGTGTATCCGCGCTTGGCCCGGGGGCTGTCGAAGTCGCCGGCCCGGAGGTTGTTGGAGTCGTCAGCTCGGGGGCTGTCGCTACTGCCGGTTCGGCAACTAGCTTTTCAGTCGACGCCTCAGCAGTAGCCGTCTCCATGGCTACTGCCACAGGGATTGCTGCTCCATCACCTTGTGTCCCTATCAAGATTAGCTCAATTGTCAATAGCAGCTATAGCTATTCTCTACAATAAGTACTCGTGGTGACAGGATGAGTACCTTCCACCAGGGTAGCTTCTTCAAGCCTCGACCCCGTTGCGACGTCGGCCTGTGGTGACGGTGTGCATTCTCGTGGCTCCGTCGAGCAGTCTTCACCATCGGCAGGAGCGCTAGTCTCCCCATCCCACGACAAGTCCATGGATTTCCTGCACCACGAAGCCTTCAATCAGCAACACGATCCTGACGACTACAAAACTACTCAAGAGTTCCAGAAACTTACAGAGTTGACTGCACCACAGTGACAGTCGGGGCGCCGAGCAACCTGGCGATATCCACAATGCCAGGCTCACCAGTGGCTCCTGCCTCGACAGAACGCTCCTCTACTCTCTCCTCCGGCTGCCCAACCGTCGCAGCTGGGGGAGGGTCCTGCACTTCCTCAACCGACGACTGCGGCTCCACAGCGCCGGTTTGCTGCTGTGCCCCTTCTGGCACAACGTCTCCAGTAGCCGGAGGCGGGCTGGTGTCTCTCTCCGCCATCGCCCCCACAGTCTCCTAGACATCTTCGTCGTCCTGCTCAGCGGGGTTCGAGGAGGGGATGTCCTGCAACAATACAAGTCATACAGTCAGCAACAGACTACTCATCGTCAGTACTCGACTACTCTAGTCGCGGTACTCACCTTTTGTCTGGTGGCCTCCGACAACTTCAATTTCTTCACGGCGTGTTTGCACGCCACGTTGCGGGGCTTCCTAGGCGGCACTGGCAGGCTCACCTCCTGGCTGGATGGCTTCTTGATGACCGAAATGTGTGGCATTCCAGCTCGGCTGAATCTCGAGCGGAGCTGGAATCGCTGCTGCAGCGTTTCCTCATCCTCGTCGTCGGAGCTATCTTCAATGACGACAGCGTCGTCACCTTCACCAACTTCACGGCGGTCCTTCACCTTGGCTTCCGCCTTCCCCTGTGTCTGCTCGTCAAGCCGCGGGGGGAGGGCGGGATGGAGATGTACTTTTTTACATCATACTACAACACCAAGCAAGTTTAAGTACGACTACACCAAGCAAATCAGTACTCGGGGGCTCTAGCCACGACTACTGACTTGATTTGGCAGTCGTGCCGCGGAGTACTCCGGCACCGGGCATGGTGTGTATGGGGGCATATCCTTGAAGATTCTACCCAGCCTTTCGATGATGACATCATCTTCATTTTCTTCGCCGGGCATCCAGGATGTATCTTCGTCACCGGTGTACTGGTAGCTGAGGGTGTCTCGCGCCATCAGTGGCTGCACCCTCCTCTTCATAAAGCCGAAGGGCACGTGCTCGGCCCTCAGTCTGACCTCTCTCAAGGCCTTACTCTTCTTCAGCAGTGGAGGTAGCTGAAGACCTTCTTGCATGGTGGGCTCCGTGTTCCACCATGGTGCGTGCTTCGGTTGCCGACCGCTGGGCTTCAGCAGCTCGGGGTGGTGGTTGCTGATGTAGAACCACTTCGTCTTCCAATCCTGATTGGAGTCGATTAGCTTGTACGGCAGGTACTGCCCGGTGGCGTCTTCACGCATCTGTATCCCGGCGCCTCCAACTATTCGCAGGTCATCCGTACTCGGCTGCGGCTTCACCCAGAAGAACTTTCGGAACAAGATCCAGTGGGGCTTGATCCCCACAAACGCCTTGCAGAAGTGTACAAAGATGGAGACATGGAAGATACCATTGGGGTTGAGGTTGAGGTACTCGATGTCGTAGTACCAAAGCATCCCCTTGAAGAAGTCACTGGCCGGCAGCGCGAGTCCACGCTCCACGAACCGCGCGAACATCGGAATCTCATCCGGGTTCTTCTCCATCAGGTACGGGTCGCTAGTGGCGGTGCGCCACAAATCCATTTCCTTCTCGCGAAGGAATCCGCTGTTGACCAGGGCAAGGAGGTCCTCGGTCTTCAGCTTTGCCTTCTTCCACTCCTTCGTCGGATTGGGGTGAGGGGAGGGGGGCGGTGACGACGACGACTGGCCGGCATCCCCGGCCTCATCATGGCTCCTTTTCTTCGACGCACCGGTCTTCGTGCTCTTCGCTGGGGACCCCTTCATCCTTTGAGTCATGAGCGTTTTCACTCGCATTCGCTCGGGGGCTGCGGAGGAGTGCGGACTACGGCGGTGGCCGAGTGTAGATCTAATCTACCTTGCGGCGGCGGCGGCAGCAGAGGAACATCAGGGGCAGTGATTTCAGATCCAATCTCAAAGGAATGCAACCACTGGGAGTAAAAAACCCCAAGGGGTTCACCTGTTATTTATAAGCCATCAGGCGGCTTAGCTACGAGCGGGTGGATAAGCGCCAGGCGGGTGACTCAGCGGCGGCAGACTGACCCTTCATATTCCAGTACTCGATGCTCTCAGTCTCGGGGGCTCGACTACATCCGACGGACTCAGTGGGCTACACAAGATCAACATCCCACTCAGGACACATTTTACAGTCAAGATGACCCTTCAGTTCGAGAGAAAGTACTCGACACAAGGCTCGGGGCTCCGTGCCACGTGTCCTTCGGTTTTTTCTCCGGATTTTTCAGGATAAGATTTGCAGAACTTCAGATTGACCTCAGCTTGAATCTACGATTCGACCTAAGGCTCGGGGGCTACATTCCATATGGAATGCGATTCTTCGAATCGCATTTTCCATATGGTTTTTCATCAAGACAACACAAGTACTATTGAAGACCTTCGAGGGAAGCACTCAAGGACGCTTGGGGACTACTCGAGAAGACTTCAAGACTACTCAAAGATTAGCTGGATTACCTTCCAGCCTCGAGATGATTCAAGCAATCTTGAGGACTTTCGGCTTGTGGAACTCGGGGACGCTCAAGGACAACTCGCCAAGGCCGTCAAGACTACTCGAAGACATCCTGCTCGACTACAAAGTACCCGGGGGCTTGTCGTACGGACATCCCTGGGCCCACTATTCAGGTGGGTACCAGGACTGACTACTACGTGGGCCCCTGGGACTACTCGACTTGGGCTGCACGGCACCAGATGGCCTGAAGCACAAGGCATACGGAGGACTAGTACTCGGTTAGGAAGCTAGACATGTCCGGATCCATGTAGAGTACTCCTAGCCGTGTACGACTAGTACTCCCCCTGTCAAACCGACTTGTAACCCTGCCTCCCGGACTATATAAGGCGAGGCAGGGACCCCTATCTCTTCATCCGCATCATCTTGTAAACACACCCAATCAATCCAGAGCTACGCAGCATACAGGACGTAGGGTATGACGCAACTCGCAGCCCGAACCTGTCTAAATTGTGTGCCACGTGTCTCTCCTTCGAGTTCCCGATCTCGGCGAGGCCACAAACATCTACCTCGGGTACTCCCCTTTGTAGGTTGCCGGGTTAAAACACCGACAGTATCCGAGAAGCACCAGACTTAAACAACACCTCAAAACCTTCATCAAGAAACTGAGAAATCGAAAGCAAGTTAAATCCGAGCGACTTGACCAAGGCAACACGCTTTAGCACAACTTTGTAACTTACCCTCACTTCACCTTCTAAAAGTACACGCCCTCGCCCATTGTCCCCAATGGTGATATATGTCTTTGACACCACCAGGGTGAGGCTGGAAAACCACCCCCTATCTCCGGTCATATGCCTCGAGCAACCGGAGTCAATTAGCCAAACGTTCCCTAAGCCTCCCACCTAAAATTCAAAAACGAGCACGTGAATGAGAAAATGACTCAACATTTGGGTTAGTACCAAAAGAGTAAAACCAATGCCGAGCCATTTGCTCCAAAGTGGGGTTAGCACGATCCATCCTACTATTCCAACCAAAATGGGAATCCATCCTATCACGAGCATCAAACCTCAGATCCATCCTACCATCACTACCAAAACTGGAACCACCACGTGGAAACCACTCCCGTCTCGCTAGAGAAGCAAGAAAGCCACAAAAGGAAGATCGTGGATCGTAGCTCCTCTAAGACTTAAAACTGTGACCTCTCCCAAACTCGTATTGATCATGATGAGGAGAACGTCCAGCAAACTCAACACCACCAGACTCGACACGCCTACCACCTGAACCATGACCAAAGGAATTGAAATGCCATCTCCATGAGCACGAAACACAATCTGGTCACCCTGCTGCCTCCAAACCAGTCTGACCGGTTCTGGAAACGGTTTCTCTGTACGAGTAGCCTAAACCGGTCTAACCGGATTCAAAGCCGGTCTGACTGGATTAACTCGTCCAGCAGGGTCCCTTGTACCCAAAGCACACTTGACTCCCCAAGCCGGAATTATGAGAACAATGGCTTTACCCCTAGGTAGTGGCATACGAGGCTCAGGCACACCATGAGAAGAGTGGTACCTGTCCTTGTTTGCCCACTCCTTAGCCATTCTCTCCTCTCGCTTCCTCTTGAAGCAAAACTCATCCTTATGACCATCTCTCCCACAATACTCACAATGGAACCGGATTGGTTTTGGCTTGGGCTTTGGTTGTGGTTCCTCACTAGGCTTCTCTTTTGGTTTCTCTCCCTTCTTCCCAAACAACTCATTACCCATGTCACTCTTGAACTTGATAGGTTTTTGGAAATCATTTGTTTGGGGAGGAAACACTGGTGGATCTGGGGTTGTGTCTTGTCGGTTTCTGAATTGGTTTGGCTTAGGAGCATAGGCATTTTTGTGGAAGGTTTTTGGTGGACCTTGAGTATCACCAATCTTCTGAGATTTATATGTACAGAACACCGTATCCATCTGGCTATGATCAAATACCTTTCCCTCCAAGATTCAAGGTGCCAGACTTCATAAAGTTCACTGGGCAAGTTGATACGTCCACAATGGAGCATATCACTCGGTTCATCATACAGTGTGGAGAAGTAGGGAATGTTGATGCACTCAGGATGCGGTTGTTCTCTTCGTCTCTCTCAGGGCCAGCATTTTCATTGTTCACCTCACTACCGGCCAACTCTATCATCAAGTAGTCCGATCTGGAGCAACAGTGCCACAATTATTTCTTCTCTGGCATTCATGAGATGAAGATTACTGATCTGACCAGACTCAAGCAAAGGAACGATGAAACTGTTGCTGGATTCGTTCAAAGATTACGGGAAGTCAGAAACAAATGCTATAGTCTGAATCCGGGAGACAAGCAGCTGGCTGAGTTGGCATTCCAAGGGCTCTTGCCAACTGTTGATGGTTGTTAAGTACCACTTTTATGCCCTCAATTCCTGCATAATATAAATGGGAAGTGATCATCAACACTAGAATAGGTCTTTATACTGACAAGTTCCACAAGTGTTGGTGTTTCTAACTTTTGTTGCAGGGCACATCAAAATACGCATGAAATGATATAGTTGAGATCAAGTAAACCAATGGCATAGATATGGCATCATCATAAACAACCCCAAATGCCAAATTGGTCTGCAGGGACGGGCTTGACGAGACGATCGAAACGGATATATCATTTGCATACATCGGAGCCCGGATGAGAGAGATGTGCACAAGACGTCATGTGGACCCGGTGGGACCCACACCAGGCCACGTGGCGACGTGCTGCCACACATGCGCCCACGTGGCCATGACACCTCACCGATCCAAAGAAGCACACTCTCGACCAATCAGGAGCAAGCACGCGGATCCAAGGGTCCACAACCACGAGATAACGGGATAGAAACAACGCAAACACCCCCATACCCACCTTGGGACCCACCTGCCAGTCACCTGGACGAAAACCGGCGCGATCGGGCCCACCCCGGGATCGGCCGATCCCCAGGTTGGCTGAACCCACTCTGAGGCCTCGCGCGCCGCCCTTCCACGTGTCGTCTTGACGTGACGAGCCAAAGGCGGTGCCAGGTATATGCCCGAATATCCGCCCAGAAGCCTGCAGCTCCTTCTCATGGAAGATTCACCAACTTGGCCCCCACTCCTCTGCGCCATGTGTCACCACCTCATTGGTCCTTTGGTGGTGCCCAAGGCAGCCTAGGGAGCTCCTCTTGGCCTATAAATATGAGGGGAGGGGGTAGAGAATGAGACACACTTCACCACTTCACCCAAGGATGAGAGCTTCCCTTCAAAGGAGAGGCCTCTCCTTAGTAGATTAGAGAGTAGGAGAGTGAGAGAGAGTTGTATCTGTATGGATGCTTATTCTTCCATTAGAGTAAAGTAAGTATTTCTGCATTTTCTATTTAGACTAAAGTAGCTTTCATGCATAGGTGATATGTTCTTATGTTCTTCATGTGTTCTTGATTTAGAGGCTTGTGTTCTTCGCGAACACAACCTTTCGATCTTGTAGCATAGGTTCATAAGTGCTCTTATCCATTTGTATGCATGTTCGTCATTTAGAATAAAGTGGATATGCTTGCATGCTCTGATTAGAATAAAGTGTGTTCTTGATTCCTTTCTAATAGTTTATGCTAGGTTGCATGAGTAGCCTTTCTCCTCTGCTAGTGCGTATATCCTGGATTTATGCGTTCGTCTGCTGCAAGTCGTTCGTATACGTTGGAAGCATAGTACGGGACTGAGTGCTCTCTCATATGCCGTTAGCATAAGCTAGTAGTGCCTATAGTTGAGTGAGATCAGTTCTCCTCCTTGCGGGTTCGTCGCTCTATATTTAATATAGAGTGTTGTAGGTTGCTACACACCGCGGGGTAGTGTAGTCAGGCTGCGGTAGTAATCAGTAGCATAGACGTAGTGTCTAGGCTAAGGGTTATCCTTCGTTTGCCCTATATCCCACGGATTGGTAGAGGTAGATTGCAGGTGGTGACAGCCCTGTTGATCCTTTGAAATCCTCCACGTTCGGATATAGTGCAGGTTGAGGTTCGTCTTAGATCCGTAGGTCGGAGTCTCCTGACAGATCAGGGGTTAGCCGGTGCCCGAAGCAAGTTCTTGAGAGATCGACCTTTAACCTCATATGTAGAGCTCTCCATAGGAATCCTCTCTCTATCCTTACCTCTTATCTGGGTGTGTCCTTAGACCGACTATATGAAGTTAGTACACACACGTTCCCTTGGATTCGATACCCTTGGAATACTCTGAGGTGAAAGCTACAACGGTATCCGTGCGCTTGCGGATTTATTTCGTGTGTCGCTAAAATACCCAACACCAACCTTGAGAGAGAAGTATGCATCACATGACTTCGAGAGTCTCAGCCAATTGGTCAGTCGGATGAGTTAGGAGACTGCAAAGTCCTACGAGCCTAGGAGGAACTTCCAAAAGAAGGTGTCTTACGTGGATTGCTCTGACTCAGAAGATGAAGAGAACATGATAGGGCTCGCAGAGTGGGTCAAGGGCAAGAAAACTGTCTCATGTCCTTTTGGTAAAAAGGAACCAGAAAGATTCGTCTTCGATATCACTAATGCTGATAAGATATTTGATCCGTTGGTCCAGCAAGGGCAGATCAAACTCTCCCAGTTCCATATCATACCATCTGCAGAGGAGCTAAAAAGGATGAAGTATTGCAAGTGGCACAATGCAACTTCGCACGACACCAATGATTGCAAGATCTTCAGACAACAGATTCAATCAGCTATTGAGGAAGGGAAACTCAAGTTTGAAATCCCTACCAAAGCTGAAAAGCCGATGAAGATTGATCAGCACCCCTTCCCAACTAATACAGTTGACGTGTCTATCAAAGACACATCACATGTTAAGTTGCTGATGTCGGAATCGGCTCAAAATAAAGGAGCCGTTGATCCCAAGGTACAAGCAACCGCTGTAGACGTTAAAGGAAAAGGGTTAATGCTTGAAGAAGAAGGCATAAAGCCACGCCGGCCTGTCACGTGCCAGATGCTGATCAACAAGTTTCAGCGACGACAAGAGAAAGAAAAAGGGAGAGAAGAGTGGGCACAACGGAATGAAGGACATTGGAGATGTCCATTCTTCAAGTACTGTTGGGAGGAAGGATTCAAACTGCCGATGGCAAAAAATTGTCCAGAGTGCAACGGGGCTTATAACAACAGGAGCTCATCCAAGAGGGTTTGCTTCAATGACAGAAGGCCTATGACTGGGGATCACCGTGAATTCAACAACCAACGAATCCCACTTCAGCAATGGCTAGGGGGCAAAGCCAGCGTCCACGATCGGCTGGGGGCAAGGCCAATGTCTATGATCAGTTGGGAGGCCGAGTCAATGAGAAGTCAAATAATCAGCTGGAAGAGATGGTCGATTCCTTGGTTCCTGATGAGGATATCATGTGCCGAGCTCCGGAACATCGACGTACTGTACAACTAGATGATGAAGGATCAAGTCAGTCACATAAGAAGCCTAATCCACAATGGTGTCCAGATGGCTTGACCAAGTCTCAGAAGAGGAGAGTCCAGTGTTTACGACAGCTAGAACAGCGAGAAGAAGAAGAAAGACGTGTGCTGGACAAGAAAAAGGTTCGGTCTCAAGTATGGCGCCCTAAGCCTAAGGCCGATGCTGGGAAGGATGGTGAACCAAAAGCTAATATAAACATGATTGTCCTTCTGCCGAAAGAGTTCATGGCTCCAGTTGATTCGGATGTATCCGATGAAGAACTTGGGATGGCTCAATTAACACTGGAACCTACACAAGCTATCTTTGAGAAACCAGAAGATAAGAAAAGACAACACTTGAAGGCATTGTTTCTCAGGGGTTTTGTCAATGGAAAGCCAGTCACCAGGATGCTAGTGGATGGAGGAGCAGCAGTTAATCTAATGCCATACACCTTGCTGCGCAAGATTGGGAAGTCTGATGAAGATCTAACCCAAACCGACATGATGTTGGTGGACTTTGAAGGCAACGTTTCTCTAGCTCAAGGCGCAATCTGCGTGGAGCTCACCATCGGCAGTAAGACCCTTCCAACTACCTTCTTTTCATTAAATGGAGGGGATCTTATAATTTACTGCTGGGACAGGATTGGATACATGCCAATTGTTGCATACCATCTACAATGCACCAATGGATCGAAGATTCAATGGAGATGGTCCAAGGAGAAACCTCCTTGACAATGGCAGCTACAGAAGCACAAGGATGGACTTATGATCAAGTGAGCTGCATATCAGGAAAAGCATGGGATATCAAGTATCACAAGGTGTCCGATTTTGGACTACAGCCGGTTCAAGCAGTCGGCTCTGATGACAAGATTTAATGGATCAATTCATTGAAGACGAAGGAAAGCTTGGGCATGGAGTCACAATAGCCAGTGGATTGGTTGCCCAAGTATATAAGCGATTGTATAAGCTGATTGATATGTCGAGCCTATCGGCCGATTGAAATTTCGAGCTGTAGCCGATTGCAAATGTAATTGCCTCCAGTAGGATAGCCGATGTTTGTAAAGAATCGCCTTTAGTACAAAAATATAAAAAATGATGTACAATTAATATATTCGGTTCTTACAGAACATGGCTGATACACATATCGCCCTTTGAATAAAAATGAATATATTTTCATTTCCTCTGTTTCGAATTACAACGATGATATTACAACTTAGATCTGAAGGTTACATGCATTTTCAAGAAATTACAAGGGATGCACGGTCCAATCTCTAGTATGATGAGGATATTGAATCAATGAATAAGAGAAGGATGCCACAAAGAGTAAATGGAAGACTAAGATCTTCACCGGATTCTGTAAATCTTCCGCCGAAAGGAGCCGAAAGGAGTCTGAGATGATGACCAAGATGGCCATTCCTTTGGCACGCTCCTCCTCTAATAAATGTGCAGCAACACACCCTACCTTGCTTCTTCCCCCAAAGCCAGCAAATCCATGTTCTTCACAAGGATTCTTCTAGCTATAGTGCCCCCTGACTTTTCAAGAGGGGACGAAGAGGAAGAGGTGTTACTACACTACTTCACAAGAATTCTTCTAGCTATGAAAGGGAGAGAAGAAAAGGAGGCAGTCATACAGCAATAGTCTATGATCTATCAGATTTGGTTTCTGCGCCACGGTTGGTGAGTGTGATTTTTCTCTATCGAGCTTCAAGCCTATTTATAACCCTAGATAGCGGAAGAGATAACTACAAGAGGGAATTGATAAAGGCAAAATAAAGGGCACCCGATGCAGTCAAAGCAGGAACAGTTTCCCCGTGAAAGCCTCAGACTGAACGATGGACAGTCCTGCAGTGATAAATTTCCCAAAGATCAGGGACCGGCTTTGAAGGTGAAATGAATAACAATGAACGGCCCCACTCTGTACCCCAGAAGATGAGGTTTTCAGGATCCTTCTCTCTCAACATTGCTAGCAACAACGACAAGCTTCAATGCATGATCTGGATGCAAGAAAACTTCAGGAAGAAACCTGTCAAGGAATGGGGATAATTGCATTTTCCTGGGAGCAGTCTCAGAGAGGCATACCACTTATTCCTAACAGAGGCTGATCGGGTTCATGGACAGAAGGTTATGGTACCGCATGAAGCAAGTTGCATTTTTATAGCAAGTAAAGAGACGAACCAAATTATAAAATGCACCTAGAAGCATGTGTGGGAGGCTATCACCAGAAAATAGTACATTTAGATTCATCAATGCCAATAAAAGGATAATGATTTTATTCATAAATAGGCTGATTGCATCGGCTTATAGTATATCAAGGCTTAAAGAAGACTCTTTGCCCTATCTAACTCCGCTCTAACTCAGGCTATTTCTTCATCCACGTGGTCTAGTTCCTAAAGAAGAGCAGTCATCCTGGCTTCAAGAACTTCCAGCTTCTTCTCGTCATTTGCAATCACGAGGCAAAGACCTTGTTCTTTCCTGGACGGTTGGGTTGATTGATTTACACCAAAGGTGTTGATGTTCGACACAATCCGTTCCACGGTTTCACGATTTGGAGACTGGGAAGAGATAGAGAAACGTCAAAAGGGGATCAGAGAAGCAAAAAAGTGAGGAAAAAACTAACCTGATTCACAGAGGAGGAGGAGAACGAGGAAGCCATCACGAAAAGAAGTACAGTTCAAAAGGCAAAAGAGATCTCGCATCTTATAAAGACCAATCAAAACATTCGGTCAAACCAATCACTGCGAAGCGTTTGGAGTTGGCCAGTAAAGGCTAGTTACAAGTGTAAAATTACAATAGATAAACTGTGCCCAGAAGATGGATGGCATTGATGGGGTCCAGGCGCAGCTGATCAGCCCCCTCAATCTCTTGACGATCGGGATCGGCTAAACCAGGAATCAGTTGTTCTTGTTCACGAAGAGCCTGGGCTTGCCGTGCAATGGAATCCTTCTGTTCTCGCATAGTAGCAATGGTACCCGGAAGATCCACGAGCTTCTGCTCTTCAACCGCTAGATCTTGATCGACCTGACTGAGCTCCTTCATCAGTTCGGCACGGTGCCGCTTTAGACGATCAATGCTGTTGACAATTTCAGAACGGGAAGAGGCTAGCAGTTCAATCCTGCCATCCAGGTCAGCCATACTATTTTGAGTAAGTTGCTCCTAGCGTTTCCTTTCATCCAGCCAATCTTGAGCTTCTTGAACTAGATGCTGCCGATTTTTAGTATAAGCAACTTGAAGCATCTTCAACTTAAGATCTCTGGGCAACTGGCTTTGGATCTGCTTGAAGATAGTCCTGATTGGTTCAGCATCTTGTACAAGTTGACGGATGTCTTGATTCAGCAATGGTAGAACTTCTAGGAGCCTGGCTTTCACGTCATCTGGAAGAAGGCTGGCCTATGCGCTCTGAACGTCAACCCGGAGGCTGTAAAGTAGATGCTGTAAATTGTAAAGGGTTTGCCCGGAGGCGGTTTGTTTCATATTAGTGTGTACAAAATTTCCCGACCACGCAGGGCCGCTATTTATGTCCTAAAGACAACCCGACTCCTAGCCGATTACGGCACTGTTTACTTGCATCTAAAGAAAACGAACACTACTAAAAATAGAAAAAGACTCATGCAAGAGTTGAACTCTCCTAAAACTGACTCTGACCCGTTGCCAATCGTGCATTGACCCATCTCCACCGTGTCTTGCCTTTGGCGTATTCCTGATCACCGCCTTCTCTCTCCCTATCAGCCGATTCCCTGGTTGACCATCGGCCGATCGATTTGATTTCCAGCTTCCACTTTGAACACTCCAAGGTTTTGATGCTGAATGGGTCTTTGCTATGGTGTAGTCCCTCACCAAGAGAGCGCAAGCCCGAGCGCACCTTGTGAAGGAGGGTGCCAATGCCCACGTTGAGGTGATCGCGGCCCGAGAGGCCTTGCTGCAAGCCAAGGTCGAAGCCGCGGAGGAAGTCCAGCGCGTGAAGACCGCCATGGCCCGGCAGGCGGAGAAGGAGGCGACCATCTTGAAGAAGGAGGTGGCGGCTGTCCAGCAGATGGCGAAGGACGCCGAGGAAGACCTTCAGGCTGTTATTGATGGTATGTTTTATCGGGCTTTGAGTCTTGGCTTCCGATGGTTAGGTCGTTTCTCAGTCTTGACCTTTGACACATCTAGACGCCAAGGAGAAGGAGGAGGCCCTAAAGAAGGAGCTGACGGACACTAAGGATCAAGTGAGGGTCCTCAAGGAGAGGACCAAGGAGGTCCAGGAAGGTGAGTAATGGTTCTCCTGAAGAACTTTGTCGATGTTGTGTCGAGAGTGTGACCGACCCTCTTGCGATGGTTATAGGTCTGGAGAAGCAGCTCGCCGACCTCAATGAGGCCGCCCAGTACTTCATGGATATCTACGTCGCCCAGGAGGAATGGGCGGAGCCCAAGGGGCTCGTTGACTGCCAAGCTCGCTGCGGCCGCAGCCTTGGCGATGGTGAAGTTCCACGAGCCGACGTTCAACCTGCTGAAGGTCGCAGAAGACGTCGACTTGGCAGAGCTGGGGAACACTGAAGACGTCCAGACCGCCACGGAGGAGATCATCAAGAAGGTTGACCTCTGAAAATTAAAGGTCTAGGATGCATTTGGATGTAGATGTACATAGGGCCGCGACCTTTCTTATCGATGTAAAAAAGAGTTTGCATGAATGAAAAAGGTGGCGCTTATTTAAAAAGTGTTGACGGTAGTTAAGCCCCTATTTTCGACCATCAACTTCGGATAAGAGTTACTCCATGAAAGTGTGCACCATAGCTATAGGGTTATAATCTAACAAATTCCACAAGCTTTGGTGTATATTTGATTGCAGGTGCAAATGAGCAATTATAGAATAAAATATGACATTATCATAAACCACCTCAAATGCCAATTTAGACTGCACCATTGCGACGGGCTCGTCGAGACGATCAAAATGGACATATCATTTGTTTACTTTGGAGCTCGAATGAAGAAGATACGAAATAAATAAAATATCACTAGATGATTACATCAGCACTGCGTCAGCACTACAGGGAGCAGCGCGGGAGGCAACCAGACGGCGGCATGTGGAGCCTGGCCACTGGCCCCACACGTGCCTCACACGGCTGCGCGCGGGAACAACCCGGCTAGGCCATGTGCCGAGTGTGGGTTGGGCGCCACCGCACCGCGCGGGTCAACGCCCGGGCGTGCGCTCTCCCCTGCGCGCGGGAGCGGACCGGACTGCGGCCGGGACCACGTGGCGAACGCGGGGTGGCCACGGGCCGGTGCTGCAGGGCAGCCCCGAGCGGGTGTGCATGCGCGCGGTTCGGTCGGCCGCCGGACCGACGCGTGGCAGGCGCGGAGAGCCCAGGAGATGGTCGGTTGGCCGGTTCGGCTGGATTTTCCCTTTTTAACAGCGGTTCTGCGCCCAGTCGACCGGTTCACCTCCGGTTCAGGCCCCTAGAACCCGGTTCTCGCCCGGTTTTCTACTCCACCGCCTCAGGCACCTTCCCCTGCACACTACAGTGCCGTTGGGGGTCGGTTTGGGCGCTGGAAAGAGGGGGAGGTCCTCCACTCTCCAAAGTCTCCTCCCCCTATAAATAGAAGCTCATTCCTCACTTCCAAGACACGAAGAAGAGAAGCAAAGATCAAGGCGAAGCTCTACCAAAATTAGTGTTAGAATTAGGAGAGAGTTGAGGTGCGAGTCCGGGAGAAGCCGGAGTTGTCGGCTTCCTCCCTTCTTGTACCTCGGCGGATGCGGCTCCACTTCGAGTAACATTCGGGTAACTCTTAGGCATTCTGGATTTATTTAATTAATTAAGTTCAGTTTTATTATTTATGCTTGTGGGCTCCTTGCTTTGATTAGTGTTCTAGTAATTGCAAAGCTAGAATAGTAGTCACCAGAGTAGACGTGGTGTCTAGTCTTGCGATTACCTCGGAGTACGCCTAGTGGAACGGATTGTTGTGGTAGCCCCAGGTGGTGACAGCCCTGACGGCCTACGTAGTCCACCACGTGAGATCCACTAGAGCGCAGTAGGACCCCTGCTTGGCTTGCCTAGCCCCCTTCTCATCCCTTTCCGGGTTAGGACGGTTGATCGTCCCGAAGCAAGCATCGTAGTAAACGCTGATCTTATCTTTAGTATCCGGAATCCTTCGAAACCCTCTCTACCTCTCCTACACTATTATCATATCTTCTCTCGTCCAAGGCCGACCTTGATTCTTCACTAGTGCACACACGTTCCCTGTGGATTCGATACCCTGGAATACTCCTGGGTGAAAGCTACACCAGTATCCGTACGCTTGCGGACTTTTCTGCGATCATTATTTATGCCAACAAGCTTTCTGGCACCATTGCCGGGGATATACACCTGGTGCGACGCTAGAGAGCGTCAACAAGCTTTCTGGCGCCGTTGCCGGGGAACGGTTGTTGTACTAGTGTCGGACTGAGTCGTCCGTGTATCCCCATCCAGACCATCACATATCCCCATATGGATTCCAAACCTATCAATCAGTTTTCGGCTCCAACGGGCGAAGATCTGGAGCCTCCACCCTCATCATTACCCATCCATGTACCTAGCTATGAACTTCGTCCCGCCCTCATAGCTATGGTACGGGAGCAAACTTTTTCTGGAGCAGAAGAGGAAAATCCGTACACCCACCTTCGCGGTTTTGAGGAAGTGTGCTCGTGCCTTGTTATTCGTGGCATGTTGCATGAAACACTAAAATGGAAGCTTTTCCCGTTCTCTTTGACGGGGATTGCCAAGAAATGATACACTCAAACCGTCAGGGGTGTCAAGGGAGATTGGGAAGTTTTGCGAAACAAATTTTGTCTACCTTTCTTCCCGGAATCCCGATTGGTCGACCTCCGTATGGAAGTCTTAGGCTTTAGGCAAAAGGAAAAAGAAACCTTAGGAGCAGCCTGGGCACGATTTTTGGACCTAAACATGTCCGGTCCCAACCTTGAACTCCCCGAACCGATGCTTTTACAGCATTTTCGTCGAGGCCTTAGCAAGGAATCCGCCCAGTCTCTTGATATTTCTTCGGGAGGTGCTTTCACTCATTTGACACCTAGTGAAGGGAGGAACGTTCTCAACAAAATCCTTGAGAATACCCCCTACACTGGTATCTTCGATGAATTTCCCGAAGAAGAGGTTGATGAAATCCTTGAGCCAAAAATTGAGGTTTCACCTATCCAGCCTACACCCGTGACCACTCCTCTCTCTGAGCCAATAAAATTAGAACCTCCTGTAGAAAATCTCCATAGTCTAGAAGATGAGGAAACCCATCCGATGGACTTTATCGGCGAAATCGAGGATGATCTTTTCTCAAACTTTGGAAATGCCTCGAATTTTCCGATCCAACCAAAACCTCGAGTGTGCAACTCTCCGTTTCAACAAAATGCTAGCCAACTCGATAAGCCCATTCTCAAAGAAGACCTTAAATGCTTGTCGGCGGCTATGAGTGTGGAATGGTTGAGAGAAGCCGAGACATCGCCCGAGGTAGTTAGACTCATCATGCCGTCCACTCTTCTTTCCTATCAAATACAAGGCGTCATGATGGATGTCCAGTACAACCCCACTGTTGGGATAAATATCTTCTCAAAATCTCTTGCCCAACAGCTTTATCCCAACATGACGCTATATTCGTCCTGAAAGATTTTTCAAGATCCTTATGGGACCATGTTGGAATGTTGCGGTGTTGTCAGAACAGTCCCGGTAGTTGCCAATGAAGCTGAGATCTTTCTAGACTTTCATGTCTATGATAATCCGGACATACCTATCCTTATAGGTCGGCCTACCGAGAGACTTTTCCAAGAAATGGCTAATGGTAGCCTAGCCGTGCAACTAGATGAATCCACACAAACCGTATCTTTAGCTCGTGTACGGAATGCAATAGCAGAGCCATCACCAGTTCCAGATCCTATTGAAGCCCTTATGGGAGTGATATTGTCCGATATGGCACAACCGAATTTGGACGATGACGCAATATACTTCTCTCAAGAAGAAGAAGTCCTTGCTGAGCCAATTAAGTTGGACGTAATGGAACAACCACCACCACCCACGATAGAGCTAAAACCTCTCCCACCAGGCCTGAAATATGTTTTCCTCCATGGTAACTGTCAAACCCCGGTTATCATCAGCGACAAGCTTACCGAAGAAGAAACCAGTAGACTTGTCGCTGTCCTTGAAAGACATCACTCAGTCCTAGGGTACTCGCTCCAAGACCTTAAGGGAATTAGTCCCGCTCTTTGCACTCATCGCATCCCAATCGAACCCAATGCTACACCTTCCCAGGAACCCCAAAGAAGGTTGAACAATGAGATGCGAGAAGTAGTTAAGAAAGAGGTCCTTAAACTACTTCATGCCGGGATCATTTATCCTGTGCCTCATAGCGAGTGGGTGAGTCCGGTGCAAGTCGTGCCTAAGAAAGTAGGGATGACAGTGGTGAGAAATGACAAGAATGAGTTGATCCCTCAACGCACCGTCACCGGGTGGCGTATGTGTATCGATTACCGAAAACTCAACAAGGCCACTAAGAAGGACCATTTCCCGCTACCCTTCATCGATGAGATGTTGGAACGACTTGCAAACCATTCCTTCTTCTGTTTCCTTGATGGATATTCCGGGTATCATCAAATCCCCATACACCCGGATGACCAAAGTAAGACCACTTTCACATGCCCATATGGTACATATGCATACCGTAGGATGTCCTTCGGTCTTTGCAATGCACCTGCCTCATTTCAACGGTGCATGATGTCTATCTTTTCCGACATGATTGAGAAAATCATGGAGGTGTTCATGGACGATTTTACCGTCTATGGAAAATCCTTCACAAGTTGTTTGGAAAATTTAGACAAGGTTTTGCAAAAATGTGAAGAAAAGCACTTAGTCCTGAATTGGGAGAAATGCCATTTTATGGTTCGGGAAGGGATAGTGCTAGGACACTTGGTGTCCGAACGTGGTATAGAGGTGGATAAAGCCAAAATAAAAGTAATTGAGAAGCTTCCACCTCCCACGAATGTGAAGGGAATTCACAGCTTTTTAGGACATGCCGGGTTTTATCGGCGCTTCATTAAGGACTTTTCTCATATTGCCCGACCCTTGACCAACCTCCTAGCAAAAGATGCGAAATTCACCTTCAATGATGAGTGCCATCGAGCCTTTCAAATTCTAAAGAAGGCACTCATCTCGGCCCCAATCATCCAACCACCCGACTGGATGCTACCCTTTGAGATCATGTGCGATGCTAGCGACTATGCCGCAGGAGCTGTCCTAGGCCAAACCAAGGATAAGAGACATTATGCCATCTCCTATGCTAGCAAAACCTTGACCGGAGCCCAATTGAACTACACTACCACCGAGAAAGAGTTGCTAGTCGTAGTTTTTGCGATAGATAAGTTTAGATCCTACTTAGTGGGGGCAAAGGTCATCGTCTACACTGACCATGCCGTGCTCAAATACCTCCTCACTAAATAGGATGCTAAGCCTAGGCTCATCCGATGGATCCTTCTCCTCCAAGAGTTTGATTTAGAAATCCGCGATAAAAAGGGACTAGAGAACTCGGTAGCCGATCATCTATCCAGGTTGCAGGTTGAGGAAACACCTGCCTTACCCATCAACGATTACCTAAGGGACGATACACTCCTCAAGGTAACAGATTCCGACCCGTGGTATGCGGATATCATAAACTATATAGTGTCAGGCTATGTTCCCCCAGGTGGAAATAAGAAGAAATTGGAATCTGAAAGTCGTTTCCATCTATGGGATGGCCGTATCTATACCGGGTCTGTGCCGATGGTTTACTGAGGAAGTGTGTCCCTGGGATCGAGGCCAACAAGATCATAGACAGATGTCATGCAGCTCCATACGGAGGACATTATGGAGTGTTCAGAACTCATGCCAAAATTTGGCAAAGTGGATTTTTCTGGCCAACCATGTACAATGACACGAAGGAGTACATCAGGAGGTGCAGCAGATGTCAGCACCAAGGCAATATCAATACAAGAGATGCCATGCCATTGACAAACAACCTCCAAGTTGAGCTCTTTGATGTGTGGGGTATTGACTACATGGGACCTTTCCCGAAGTCCTATGATTGCGAGTACATCTTAGTGGTAGTGGACTATGTGTCTAAATGGTTAGAAGCAATACCGAATCAGGCTGCCAACTCCCAGAATGCCAAGAAGATGTTCCATGAGATCATATTCCCTCGTTTTGGCACACCCCGGATGGTGATAAGTGATGGAGGATCCCATTTTATAGACAAGACTTTCAAGAAATACCTAGCAGACTTTGGGATCCGCCATAACGTGGCAACAACTTATCACCCACAGACCAGTGGTCAAGCAGAAACCTCCAATAAACAAATCAAGAACATTCTGCAGAAGACCGTCGATGAAATGGGAAGAAATTGGAAGAACAAACTCCCAGAAGCATTATGGGCATACCGCACAGCATTCAAGACACCTATTGGTATGTCCCCATACCAGCTTGTATATGGGAAAACATGCCATCTGCCAGTTGAGTTGGAGTTCAAAGCTCATTGGGCTATCAAGAAATGGAATATGGACCTCCATCTCGCCGGAAATAATCGAAAGATGCAAATATCTGAGCTTGAAGAATGGAGGGAGAAAGCATACCACAACTCCAGAATTTACAAGGAAAGAACAAAAAGATGGCATGACAAGAGACTCAAACACAAGGAATTCAAACCCGGAGACAAGGTCCTCCTTTTCAATTCAAGAGTGAAGCTTTTCGGCCATGGGAAACTCAAAAGCAAATGGGAAGGACCGTTTAACGTGATCGACACTTCATCCCATGGAGCCATTACTCTTCAAGATGACTCAGGTAATATATTTAAGGTAAATGGCCATCACTTAAAAATTTATTTTGAACCGGAAAAGATTGAGGAAGTCGTTGTGATCGAATTCATCAACATTAGCGATTAAATGTCTCACCCTTGAATAAAATAAAAATTTTTCTTTCTCCTTTAATAAATAAATAAAATAAAACTTTGCTTTGATTTGGCTAGTACAATTTGTACTACCCAAATCCTTGTATCTCATCTTTGTCTAAGAGTGTGCAGGAAAAGACGTAGCAAAAGATAGTGTGGGGGAGGTACCGAGAGTCAAACTTCTCCCGACATTCAAAAGGACATCATGGTTTGAACAATTCTATTCCCCCCAATTCCATGATTCATGAGTTGTAATTCCTTAGTTAAACTCAATGAATCTTGATGCTCCATTGCTTACATGTTTTCAATTGATTGGCTTGCATGTTCTTTATTCCTAGCACATATATCTGTTTCTTGTGATCAAATATCATTAGGAAACATGTTCATCTAAATGGTTGATTAATGAGATATGGTACAATGCGATGAACCTTACTCTATCTGACAAAGTGCTTGGGATGTTTTACTTGAAAAAAATAGCCTTACAAGCTCCTCAGTGATGATATATTCCTACCAAAGCCATATGTTGTTTAGATTAGAAAACCTCATACATATGCTGCTAGTTATTACATTGAGCTTTGTCAAATTGTTGTGACCCTTGCTAGAAGCTTTTCATGCTTTCATGATCAAGATCACGTACACTCCACCTTCATATGCCAAACTTCTACACTGGAAGTTAGCAACATCCATCCATCCACAAAATAAATACTCCATTCAATTTATGAATCTCTCTCCCTAGATTTTCCTTCAAAAGATACATGGGCTAAAGAAAAAAAAGAGAGATAAAGACACATGCTAAAGAGAAACTCTTCTCAAGCATGATGAAAAAAAAGAAGGAAAAAAAAGAAAAGAAAAAAAAAGATAGCCATGTTCTCAAAATAAAGTTCAAAGGGAGAGAGATCATACAACAAGGAGTACAAATTTCCATATCATCCACTTTCCACACACTTGCACATCTTGATCAGATTGTATGACTAGTCTTCTTCTTGGATCCGGTTTTTGACTTTGCAATATTATGTGATACAAGTATGCCTTATATCTTCAACCTTACCTTGAGCTCCACATATAACCATCATTAGAAGTAGGTTGAAGAAAGACGAGTTTAATGCCTTGGTGAGGAATCATACACACTGAGCGATCTGAGAGCATCATTTGAGGAGTCAAGTAAGGCTAAGTTTTGAAAAAAATATTTTATCAAAAACCCAAGCTACTTTACAGAAGGAGTTGAGGTGATTCAAATCCAGCCATTCCATTCTTCAACCATCCAAGATGACATGGTAGACACCCCAAAGAGTCACAAGTACAGGTATGTCTTGGAATATCTTACATGCTTGCATCATATCATTTTGGATTCATGTTTTCCACCCTTGTCCTTAACCTTTACTCGAGGACGAGCAAAGGGCTAAGTGTGGGGGAGCTTGTTGACGGTAGTTAAGCCCCTATTTTCGACCGTCAACTTTGGATAAGAGTTACTCCATGAAAGTGTGCACCATAGCTATAGGGTTATAATCTAACAAATTCCACAAGCTTTGGTGTATATTTGATTGCAGGTGCAAATGAGCAATTATAGAATAAAATATAGCATTATCATAAACCACCTCAAATGCCAATTTAGACTGCACCATTGCGACGGGCTCGTCGAGACGATCAAAATGGACATATCATTTGTTTACTTTGGAGCTCGTATGAAGAAGATATGAAATAAATAAAATATCACTAGATGATTACATCAGCACTGCGTCAGCACTACAGGGAGCAGCGCGGGAGGCAACCAGACGGCGCCACGTGGAGCCTGGCCACTGGCCCCACACGCGCCTCGCACGGCTGCGCGCGGGAACAACCCGGCCAGGCCACGTGCCGAGTGTGGGTTGGGTGCCACCGCACCGCGCGGGTTAACGCCCGGGCGTGCGCTCTCCCCTGCGCGCGGGAGCGGACCGAACTGCGGCCGGGGCCACGTGGCGAACGCGGGGTGGCCACGGGCCGGCACTGCGGGGCAGCCCCGAGCGGGCGCGCATGCGCGCGGTTCGGTCGGCCGCCGGACCGACGCGTGGCAGGCGCGGAGCGCCCAGGAGATGGTCGTTTGGCCGGTTCGGCTGGATTTTCCCTTTTTAACAACGGTTCTGCACCCAGTCTACCAATTCACCTCCGGTTTAGGCCCCTAGAGCACGGTTCTCGCCCGGTTTTCTGCTCCACCGCCTCAGGCACCTTCCCCTGCACGCTACAGTGCCGTGGGGGTCGGTTTGGGCGCTGGAAAGAGGGGGTGGTCCTCCACTCTCCCAAGTCTCCTCCCTCTATAAATAGAAGCTCATTGCTCACTTCCAAGACACGAAGAAGAGAAGCAAAGATCAAGGCGAAGCTCTACCAAAATTAGTGTTAGAATTAGGAGAGAGTTGAGGTGCGAGTCCGGGAGAAGCCGGAGTTGTCGGCTTCCTCCCTTCCTCTTGTGCCTCGGCAGATGCGACTCCACTTCGAGTAACATCCGGGTAACTCTTAGGCATTCTGGATTTATTTAATTAATTAAGTTCAGTTTTATTATTTATGCTTGTGGGCTCCTTGCTTTGATTAGTGTTCTAGTAATTGCAAAGCTAGAATAGTAGTCACCAAAGTAGACGTGGTGTCTAGTCTTGCGATTACCTCGGAGTACGCCTAGTGGCATGGATTGTTGTGGTAGCCCCAGGTGGTGACAGCCCTGACGGCCTATGTAGTCCACCACGTGAGATCCACTAGAGCGCAGTAGGACCCCTGCTTGGCTTGCCTAGCCCCCTTCTCATCCATTTCCGGGTTAGGACGGTTGAGCGTCCCGAACCAAGCATCGTAGTAAACGCTGATCTTATCTTTAGTATCCGGAATCCTTCGAAACCCTCTCTACCTCTCCTACACTATTATCATATCTTCTCTCGTCCAAGGCCGACCTTGATTCTTCACTAGTGCACACACGTTCCCTGTGGATTCGATACCCTGGAATACTCCTGGGTCAAAGCTACACCGGTATCCGTACGCTTGCGGACTTTTCCGCGATCGTTATTTATGCCAACAAGCTTTCTGGCACCGTTGCCGGGGATATTCACCTGGTGCGACGCTAGAGAGCGTCAACAAAAAGCATGACCCCTTGGGTAGCAGAAACACCTGTTATGAGAATTCGAGAGTAGCGAGATTGCAAAACGTGTTCCCTCTGCTAACCCAACTCAGTGGAGGAACGGCTTACTGACTACACGGCTCAGCGTGGAGGCTTAGGTGCAGCTGGCACGTGGAGGGGGGCCTTGGACCCTAGGTCTCACAATCGCACAACTTAGGAACACACATAAAAAGTGTAAGGGCTACGCTAAAGGATAACACCTTAAGGAAAGGAAAACATAAAAAACCCCTTCAGGTCATGAGACCCTTAGGTTGGCAAAGCCAAGACCCCGAGCATGTCGGACCTATCTTAGACCAAGCCCCCGAGCACTTCAGGGGGGGGGGGAGGGTGAATGGAAAGTAAAAAAGAGAGACCCAAGTGTAGGTCGACAGGAGACATGCCGAAGGGAATCTTATCTTTATTAACTGTAAATTACAAGAGGGGAGAGTACATAGCTTTTTATTCTGGTACAGATGTTCTAAGGGTAGAAGCGACATAAATGCTTGATGTTCCAGGAGTTTGGGACGCCCTGGCCAGCAGCCCACTGGAGATGATAGGTCGCCGGTCCAATGACCTCCTTGACTATGAAGGGGCCTTCCCAAGGCGCGGAGAGCTTGTGCATGTCCTTGGTGTTTTGGATGCGCCGCAAGACCAGGTCGCCGACGTTGAAAGAACGTTCCCACACGTTGCGGTCGTGGTAGCGACGTAGCTGCTGCTCGTGGTGGGTTTGGCGCATGAGCACGGCCACACTGTGCTCTTCGAGGCTGTTGAGGTCGACCTTGCGCATTTGTTCCGCCGCGCCCTCTTAGTAGTGCTGGATGCGAGGAGCTCCGAAGGCAAGGTCGGTTGGGAGGATGGCCTCTGACCCGTAGACTAGGAAAAATGGCAAATACCCCGTGGCCGAACTGACCTGGGTCTGGAGGCCCCAAATTACATGAGGAAGCTCCGCTAGCCACCTGGTGGCATAGGGAGATGCGTCGTCGAAGATGCGGTCTTTGACGGCCTACAGGACCATGCCATTGGTGCGCTCGACCTGGCCGTTGCATCGTGGGTGCGCCACCAAAGAGTAGTAGACGTCGATGAGGTTGTCCTGGCAGAAGTCCCAAAAATCAGCCCCTGTGAAGGCCGGGCCTAGGTCGGTGACGATCCTGTTGGGGACCCCGAAGTGATGGGTGATGTCTACAATGAACTTGGCTGCCTCTTTCGACGTGACGCTGGCTATGGCTCGGACCTCGATCCACTTGGTGAACTTGTCCACCGCCACAAGGATGTGCTTGTAGCCGCCAGGGGCGGTCCGGAAGGGTCCTACTGAGTCGAGGCCCCAAATAGCGAAGGGCCGTGATGGGGGAATTATCCTTAGGGTCTGAGCCGGCATGTGATGTTGCTTTGCAAAGAACTGGCATCCTTTACATCGCCGGATAAGGTCCTACGCGTCGACCATGGAGGTAGGCCAGTAGAAGCCTGACCTGAAGGCTTTCCCCACCAGATTGGCGGAGGCGGCATGGTTGCCGCATTCGCCGCCGTGGATCTCTTGTAAGAGCTTGAGGCCCTCAGATCATAGAATGCATTTCATCAGCATGCCGTTGGAGGCGGACCTTGTTGATGCTCACTAACTCTTATTTTTATGCATCAACAATACATAAAAAAGGACCAAAAAGATAAATCAACAGTAGTATAGGGCCTTGGACTAATGAATTCCACGAGTTTTGGTGAATTATATATTTTTAGGGACTATTCAGGAAAATGCGAAAAGAATGAATTCTAGAAGGCTCTAGAAGACTCCCGAACTCAACCGAAGTGGGCTCCAAGAAAATATGCATCTAGAAGGGACAAGAGGCCCACACGCGAAGGTGGAGCCCAGCCGGGGCCCAGCCCAGGCCGACCGGCCCTATAGGGAGGCCGATCGGGCTCCCCTGGCCCCGATCAGGCCCTGTTTCGGGAAGGTTCCTCCACTGCCTCTTAGGGTTAATCTAAACCACTTGTTTAGGTCGGTTTGATCCTACGGCGATGGATTATCCCTTCGGGCTATATAAGCAACCCCAGACCCCCCCTAGGGCATGGTATGCATCTCTCAGAAGATCATCATCATCAGGCCAAGATAGGAGAAGAAGAGGATACATCAGAGATAGGATAGCTACTTCATAGTTCAAGATCTAATTTCTAGATCAAGAACCTAGTTCTAGATAGAGAGTCAGATTCGAGTAGAGTTGAGCTTTGCTCCAGTTCCAGATCTGTAAGTTATCAAGATTCAGTTCTTATATTGTTTCTTAATGACTTTATGCTATTTCAATGTTATGTGTGCAATTGCTAAGTTCTTACTTTATTCTAGTAGTATATTTGATATAGTCATGATTAATGATAAGTCTACGCACTTATTTGTAGAGCTCCTAGTATATTACGCGTGTATGCTAGGTAGTAGAAAGTATGTAAGCATGGTGCTTAGATATAATTTACTTGCGGATTCACCTTATACTCCGGGTCGTGTGGTAGATCGTGGGCGTGACAGGCCTATTGAGTCCTTTGCAGTCCACCCCCCGAGTATAAGACTAGTCGAACAATGATTCTTCGGAGGATCAAGTTTCGTCCTTGATCTTCTTGGGTAATCTTTGGGGTGTTCACATTTATCCATGACTATGCTATATGTGATGATATGCTACATTAGAATAGATGAATAACTCAGTCTTTGTATGCTATATAGAATTGTGCCTCTTAAGTAAATCCAATTCTAATCTAGACTAGGAATAGTATGTTCTATGCTCCACATGTGCCTCTGCCTGTCTGATTTATCATTACTTTATCATTTGGCTTACCCCTGTTAAAGTATGTGCCATTCCATCAAAGTCCATAAAGTAGTCTATTGCCATCCCTATGTCTGTTATTACATCCATCCATCTTCCCTGTGGATACGATATTTTAAAACCCATCTCCCCGGGTGAAATGCTCACCGGTATCCGTGCGCTTGCGGATTATCTACCATAATATTTCTGTAGGCTTATCTTATACCAACCAACATTTCTTGCGCCATTGCTTAGAATGGATTCTAGATCTATTCTTTGGAAGTTGCGTTAAGAAATGTCAACAAGCATTTCTGGCGCCGTTGCCGGAGAAGATTGGATGGCTACCTTTTGAAAATCGATGGCTAGATACTTTAATGAGACTTTGTAATTTGGCACCTCTGCTTAAACAGAATTACCCTTGTTTGTTTTTGTCTATCTTACTTGCAGGGTATTAACAGGTTTGATTGTGATTCACCACACTTCAATTATTTGAGTCAAATCAACCAAGGAAGCTTTACACCAAGTTCTGAAGCCATGGCTGAGAAGACGTTGTTGGAATTCTCTGCTCCAAACATCAATAACATTCGTATTGGACCAACAATCGATCATGAATTAGAGCTTAAGCCTAGCCTCATCAACATGGTGCAAGCTGATCTATTCAGTGGAAAGGTACATGAAGATGCAAGCGCTCATCTCCAAAACTTTTTGGAGAAAGGCACCACCATCTCCATCAAGGACATTCCCAAGGAAACGATCCTACTCCGCTTATTCCCATTTTCACTAAAGGGAAGGGCGAGACAATGGTTCTACTCCAATGAAATCAACACATGGAGGAATGTTCTACAACCTTCCTATCAAAGTTTTTCCCCACAGGCAAAACCAATGCTTTACGTGGAAAAATCACCAATTTCCAGCAGCTGAAAGGCGAGTCAATTCCAGAGGCATGGGAACGTTTGCAAGAATATATATCAGATTGCCCTCACCATGGAATAAAGGAATGGATGCTCTTACAAAGCTTTTAGCATGGATTAAATCAAAAAGCGTCTGAGCACCTAGATGCAGCTGCTAAAGGATCATTCTTGTCACTCACTACAAGACAAGCCAATACACTTATGCAGAAGATATCTGAAAATCAAGGCTGGACCCAGAAGAACACTCAACAATGTCGTCAGAGTGAAGAAGTACAAGAAGATGAAGAGTTGAAAGAACTATCAACTAGTATGGACGTGCTGTTGAACAGGCTTGAAGAACGAGCCAACTTCAAGAAGGATCGACAAGCTTTACAAGATTCGATGAATACTTCAAGAAATTCAAGCTTGGTGGTCCACAAGTCAGCACCTACCCAAGAAAAAGACCTACAACCACGACCAACTTACGCAGGTAAGCATACAGGTAATAATTCCAAGCGACCTTCGCTACGAGAGTTAATTGAAGAACATGATAAAATAACCAATAATCTCTCTAAGAAGCTTGTTGCTAATGATAAGATTCTAGAAGACATAAATGTTAAGATGGATAATTTTTCTGAAATCTTAAAAGATCAAGCTATCTTTAATGCTGAACTAGAATCAAAGTTATCAAAATTGCCTGCTGTTGCACCTGTTGCCACTAACCCTGAGCAGGTATTTAATGTCCGAACAAGAGGTGGCAAGCAAACAACAGATCCACCATATCCCAAGGGCACAGCAAGACCACCGGCTAGAACACCTACAGCACCTGCAACATCTGCAGTACCTGTAGCACCAGCCGAAGCTCCAGAGAAGGATAATAACGTAGAAGAAGTCGTGCAAGAAGAACAAGACTCAGCAAGACAAGATTTCCACGACACCAACTTCATACCATATCCAAGAAGAGTGAGAAAACCTCAAGTTGATGATCAATTCGGGAAGTTCATCGAAGTCATCCAGAAGCTTTATGTCAACATACCTCTATTGGATGCCATGCAAGTCCCAACATATGCCAAGTACATCCGAGACATCCTGAATAAGAAGAAACCTTTGCCAACTACGGAGATCATCATGTTGACCGAAGAATGTAGTGCGGCAATCCTGAACACATCGCTCATCAAGAAAAAGGATCCAGGATGCCCCACTATTGAGTGCTCCATTGGAAATCAATACTTCAACAATGCACTCTGTGATCTTGGAGCAAGTGTTAGTGTGATGCCAAAGGTTGTCTTCGACAAGCTCAAGCACCCTACCTTGGTTCCAACATCAATGTGTCTCCAATTGGCAGATCAATCAGTTCGCTACCCATCAGGAATCGCCGAGAATGTTCCAGTGAAAATCCGAGAGTTCTTGGTGCCAGTTGATTTCGTGGTATTGGATATGCACCCAGACTCCAGGGTTTCACTAATTCTCGGGCGACCATTCCTGAGCACCGCCAATGCACGCATCAATGTAGGCAGAGGGGAGATCACATTTGAGATCAATGGAAAGGAGGAGAAGTTTGCCTTCAGACCCAGACCAGAGCTCAGCATCAACGCGAACATGATCGATCAAGAAAAGACATCATCAGAAGGATCATTATCTCTGAAGATGGAGGATGCACCTGAATATTAGAAGACTTATAAGTCCCGTTCGAGGACTCAAACTACGAACCCTCGTCAAAGGTAACCGGTAAAAACACAAAAATATACTTCTGAATTTCATATTTACTACAGTAAAAACTTTTTCACGCCCCATGGTAAATAATTTTACGGTGTGTCAAAACCCGTATAATGATTTTTCGTGGTGGCATAAAAATATTTTTACTACTATATTTTTGCTGTTATATTTGCTTTTACCCTTACGCATGGGACCCACATGCCATAGGGATACACATCAAGTCTTTACCTACCTTATCTTATCACTTCATCCACCAGCACCTTCTTTTCCCACTCACAAGGCACTTTTTCTAGCGTTGGAAGACAGCAGGAAATGGATGGAGGAGAGGGCACCCGAGTGGAGGCCAGGTGGGGCCGACCGGCCCCACCACCAGGCCGGCTGGCCACCCCCCTTGGGCCTATATAAGCAGCCACCTCCTACCCAGTTCTTCGCACACACACCAACCCAGAAAACCTCACCTTCGAGCTTTTGCAGTGCTGCCTCAAGAGAAAGAAAGCTTAGGAAGAGAGTGGAGAAGAAATCCAAGGGTAGCCTAGCTCTAAACTTTTCTCTTACACCCTTGAAAGCCTCAGACACCATGTTTGGGAGAATCCTTAGACGCTCTAGCTCCAGAGCCAACTCCCAGCGGTCGATGAGTGTAGACTCTCAGGAGTCTCCCTCACCGGTCTCTAACCCCTCTCCTTCGGCATCACAATCACAAGGAAAGATCCTAACCAATGATGTGCATTTGCACATCAGGAGAGGAGAAGAGAAGGAAAGGTATGAGAAACTGAAGAAACGTTCTTTTGTCCTTACACCCATGTTTAGTGAAGAATTCATGCAAGAAGCAGGCTTGAACTCTGAGTTCAGCCAGATTTTTGCTCTGCTGGGGTGGACCTCTTTTTATCACACTTCTGAAAGGGGTTGCCGTCTCCTCACTTTAGAGTTTCTTTGCACTTTGAAATCCTCTAACGATGGGGTAACCTTTCGGTTGTTCCGTCAAGAGCACACTCTATCTTGGAGAAGGCTGAGTAACGCCTTAGGGTTTGCAGAAGGATGTGCCTTAGATTTAGACTCGTCTCTTGAAGATTTTGATAGGCTACACCTCTGGACGGACGTTACAGGGAAAGAGAACGCACACAAGCCACACACCAATGATATTCAGCATCCCACTCTCCGTTTCTTTCACAAGTGGATAAGCCTTGTCCTTTTTCCACGCAATGATAATATCAGCGTGAGAGTAGGGGACATGCAGTTGATTTATGCTGCTCTGAAAAGAAAAGCTGTGTCCCCTGTTAAGATGCTAGTAGAGCACTGGCTCTCGTTCCCCAACCTAGTTGGAGACGTAAGCTGCACCTCTCTGATCACCCGGATAGCCGATGACTTGGGCATCCTTGGAGATGCCACTTTCATCAGCATTGATACTCCTCGTGAGATCATTGGCTACGATTACTTCCGCCAAGGAAGATGGGTTAAGAAAATTCAAGAAAAATTGCACTATATCCACAATATGAGCACAATCCCGTTACCTAACCCGGGATTGGGTATATATTTTGTGCAATCTTTTCTGATCAATGAGCAGGCACAACCGGTCCAGCAGCAACCTCCATGAGCGTCAGCTCGAGCCTCATCGTCAAACTACGCCGGAGCTGACCCACTGTCCGAAGACGCCGCGTATCGATCATATGAAAACTTCGTGCCAACATACCCTCGTCACGCGTACCAAGGAGGAGATTTACCATCGCAAGGACCGAGCAACCTCGGAAGACAGGAGTTTGGAAGTGGCAGGTTTTCCGCATCATCTTCGAATTTTGTACCTGCCCGTAACTCTTTTTCAGGATTCGACCATCAGTATTCTGCGACGTTCCGCCAAGGTGTCCATGACAACATGAGGACGCAAATGAGCACTCAGGATACCCACACCAACATGCTACGCCAACAACAACAGTGGATGGACCAGGCAGGACAACGATTAGAAGATATACAAGAAACCGCAGACGCAAACGCTGAACTACTGGCAAGCAGATTTCGCCAGTGGAGGATGTAGAATCAAGCAGCTTGGGGGAGAACCCCCCAAGGTAAGTATCAACTATCTATTTATATATTTTTATTTTAAGTTTTGTTTAGTTTGATAAGTTTGAAATAATAATAAAATAAAATAAAATAAAAATTTCCCTTGTTTAAAATAAATAAAGAACTAGAGAAGTATGCTAAATGGACATGATAAACAAATGCTCTTCATTGCTGCAAATGCCTAGCTTACCATCTTTTGAAGTTCTCCCAAGACATGGATACAATTGTTTAGATTTTGAAACATGCTTTGAGCTTGAGATTCTTGTGGGAGCAATTTCTCGATCTAAGTCTAGGTGATTGATTGATTGACATGATTAAGTTGAGCTGTTGTTTATCTTGTTCAAAGTAACACTAAATTTTGGGGATTCACTTTTTAATCATAAAATTCATATATAACGAGTCTCCTGTATGACACTAGACTTTATGTCCTGTTAAAAAAAGAGCCTTGTTAAAAATTTGCTCAGAATGTTCCAGTTTTATATCTCTCTATGCCTTCAAAGAGACTTGGGCATGACATAAAAAAAAGAAACAGAGGAAAAAGTGAGATGAGAGAGGGAGAGAAATGAAAAAGTGTTCTACTAGGCGAGAAGGGCCTACCTCCCTAAAAAGAATAAATTAGAGATGAATAATGGACACAAGTCCGTGGGCGAGAAGAGCCCACATCTCTAAGGAGAGAGAAAAATGGACAAAAGTCCGGGGCGAGTAGGGCCCACCTCTCCTAATGTCAGGTAACCCAAGGTTCTCTTAAGATTATTGCTAGAAAGAGAGATATATTTCAGGAACAAAAGAAGCAAAGGCAGGCTAAAGTTGAAAGTTTTTATGTTTTATCATATCAAGTTGTCATACAGGGGTACTCTAAGCTTTAACTTGAACATCTTTTGCAAAACTCTAGAATTTTAGTGAAACCAAGAACTTGAGACATGGTGCTTGACTTAATTGTTATATCTTTCAACTGCTCAAGACCCAAGTACAGATAAAAGCCCCATGTTCTCAAGCAGATATAAGCAGGTTTTAAAAGTCTGACTTTTTCATCCTACCTTGGAAAACAATTTATTGTGGTAACACTGAGTCTTGCTAAGAGACTAGCAAGAGGTAAGCTTGGGGGAGTTTGTTGATGCTCACTAACTCTTATTTTTATGCATCAACAATACATGAAAAAGGACCAAAAAGATAAATCAATAGTAGTATAGGGCCTTGGACTAATGAATTCCACGAGTTTTGGTGAATTATATATTTTCAGGGACTATTCAGGAAAATGCGAAAAGAATGAATTCTAGAAGGCTCTAGAAGACTCCCGAACTCAACCGAAGTGGGCTCCAAGAAAATATGCATCTAGAAGGGACAAGAGGCCCACACGCGAAGGCGGAGCCCAGCCGGGGCCCAGCCCAGGCCGACCGGCCCTATAGGGAGGCCGATCGGGCTCCCCCTGGCCCCGATCAGGCCCTGTTTCGGGAAGGTTCCTCCACCACCTCTTAGGGTTAATCTAAACCACTTGTTTAGGTCAGTTTGATCCTACGGCGACGGATTATCCCTACGGGCTATATAAGCAACCCCAGACCCCCCTAGGGCATGGTATGCATCTCTCAGAAGATCATCATCATCAGGCCAAGACAGGAGAAGAAGAGGATACATCAGAGATAGGATAGCTACTTCATAGTTCAAGATCTAATTTCTAGATCAAGAACCTAGTTCTACATAGAGAGTCAGATTCGAGTAGAGTTGAGCTTTGCTCCAGTTCCAGATCTGTAAGTTATCAAGATTCAGTTCTTATATTGTTTCTCAATGACTTTATGCTATTTCAATGTTATGTGTGCAATTGCTAAGTTCTTACTTTATTCTAGTAGTATATTTGATATAGTCATGATTAATGATAAGTCTACGCACTTATTCGTAGAGCTCCTAGTATATTACGCGCGTATGCTAGGTAGTAGAAAGTATGTAGGCATGGTGCTTAGATATAATTTACTTGCGGATTCACCTTATACTCCGGGTCATGTGATAGATCGTGGGCGTGACAGGTCTATTGAGTCCTTTGCAGTTCACCCCCCGAGTATAAGACTAGTCGAACAATGATTCTTGGGAGGATCAAGTTTCGTCCTTGATCTTCTTGGGTAATCTTCGGGGTGTTCACATTTATCCATGACTATGCTATATGTGATGATATGCTACATTAGAATAGATGAATAACTCAGTCTTTGTATGCTATATAGAATTGTGCCGCTTAAGTAAATCCAATTCCAATCTAGACTAGGAATAGTATGTTCTATGCTCCACATGTGCCTCTACCTGTCTGATTTATCATTACTTTATCAGTTGGCTTACCCCTGTTAAAGTATGTGCCATTCCATCAAAGTCCATAAAGTAGTCTATTGCCATCCCTATGTCTGTTGCTACATCCATCCATCTTCCCTGTGGATACGATATTTTAAAACCCATCACCCCGGGTGAAATGCTCACCGGTATCCGTGCGCTTGCGGATTATCTACCATAATATTTCTGTAGGCTTATCTTATACCAACCAACATTTCTTGCGCTATTGCTTAGAATGGATTCTAGATCTATTCTTTGGAAGTTGCGTTAAGAAATGTCAACAGACCTCCGGTAGAGCTCCGTGCCGATGACGACGTAGTTGGCACTGCGCCTCGTGACCTTCTTGCGTTCTGCCTTCTCGTCAAGGACCCGATGCTCGAGTATGTAGGCGATGATATCGAGGCGCCAGTCGTCTCCGACCTCGGCCATGAGGACGTCACGGCTGCCTGGCGGAGGCACGTCGCCAGCTGGCAGCTCAAGGTCGCTGAGTAGCTTGATGGAGGGCTTGCGTAGGTCTTGGACAAACACGCTGGCTGGGACCAGCATGCACTTGGAGCCCAGTTTGGAGAGGACGTCGGCTGCCACGTTGTTGTCGCGGCAGACGTGGTGGAACTCGATTCCTTCGAAGTGGGCTACGAGCTTCCGTACCTCGGCGCAGTATGCATCCATCGTGTCTTTTTTGATGCCGCATGCCTTGTTGACTTGGTTGATGACAACCTTGGAGTCATCGTAAGCTATGAGCCGCTTGATCCCGAGGGAGACAGCGATGCGCAGCCCATGGATGAGGGCTTCATACTTGGCACCGTTGTTCGACGCCTTGTAGTGGATCTACAAGACGTACTTCAAGTGATCGCCTTGGGGAGAGATGAAGAGCACGTCTGCTCCCGCTCCTTCGGGGTTTAGGGAACCATCAAAGTACATCTTCAAGTGCTTGGGTTTTTTCTTCGGTGGAGGTAGCTGGGTTTCTATCCACTCAGTGACGAAGTCAGCGATGACTTGAGACTTAATGGCCTGCCTTGGGCAGAACTCAAGGTCGAACTCACCTAGTTCGATGGACCACTTGACGATGCGCCCAGTGGTGTCACGGCTGCACAGAATTTCTCCTAGAGGGAAGGACGAGACGACCTTGATCTTGTGCGCTTGGAAGTAGTGCCGGAGATTGCGCGAAGTGACGAGGAGGGCGTAGAGCATCTTCTATGGTTGCGAGTACCTGATCTTGCTATCTGATAGGACTTCGCTGACATAGTAGACGGGCCGCTGGACAGGATAAGGTTTGCCTTCCTCAGGCTGCTCTGCCACCAGAACCGAGCTGACCACTTGGGTGGACACGGAAATGTAGAGCAGTTTGGTTTCCTTTGGTGCCGGGGGCACCATCACCGGGGCCGTCATGAGGAAGGTCTTTAGCTCCTCCAGGGCCTGGTCGGCCTCCTGTGTCCAGACGAACTTGTCTGCCTTCTTTAGAAGCTTGAAGAAGGGTAGGCCTTTCTCCCGTAGTTTACTGATGAAGCGACCTAGGGTGGCCATCATGCCGGTGAGTTTCATGACATCCTTCTTCCCAGTCAGTCGCTTCATCTTGCGAATGGCGTCGACCTTGGTAGGATTTGCCTCGATGCCCCAGTGGCTGACCATGAAGCCTAGGAGCTTGCCTGATGGGACACCGAAGACGCACTTCTCCGGGAGCGGTAGCGGCGGAGATTGGCGAAGGTCTGGGTGAGGTCGGCAATGAGGTTGTCCTCACTGGTGGTCTTGACGACCACGTCGTCGACGTAGGCTTTTACGTTGTCGCCAATTTGGGACTCCAAGCACTTCTAGATGGCCTTCTGGTAGGTCACTCCAGCATTCTTGAGACCAAAGGTCATGGTCGTGTAACTGTAGATGCCATGCGGCATTATGAACGCCGTCTTGTCCTGGTCAGAGACCTTCATGGCTATCTAGTGATACCCTGAGTAACAGTCGAGGAAGCATAACAGGACGCCTCCGGCCGTGGAGTCCACGACCTGGTCGATGCGAGGAAGAGGGAAGGGGTCCTTAGGGTAGGGCCTGTTGAGATCAGTGTAGTTGATACACGTTCTCCATTGACCGGTTTTCTTGGGTACAAGTACCGGGTTAGCGAGCCAAACCGAGTTTTTATACTCACGGATGAATCCGGTAGCTAGGAGCTTTATTATCTCTACCATAATGACTTCCTTGCGATCCTTCAGAAAGTGGCGCAGCTTCTGCTTGACAGGCTTGGCCGTCTTGCTTACATCCAAGGAGTGCTCAGCCAGCTCCCTGGGGACACCCGGCATATCCGATGGACTCCATGCGAATATGTCTGTGTTATCCAGGAGGAAACTGGTGAGCGCGAGTTCCTATTTCTCCCTGAGGTCGTCGCCAATGACCACCGTCTTCTTCGGGTCGGGCATGCCAAGGCGGACTCTCTTTGTTGACGGCGTGGCATCCAGAGTGGTGTCGGTGCGTTGCTGCTCCAGAACAGTCAGGTCCCTTGGAGCGACCTTCGCGGCCTCAGCGACCAGGACCGCCGAGGCGTCGGTGCAGGCGGTCGTCGTGGCGATGTCGAGGGCCTCGGAGTCGCACTTGAAGGAGATTATGAGGTCACCATAGACGGAGAGGACCCCATTCGGAGCGGGCATCTTCAGCACCAAGTAGGTGTAGTGCGGGATGGCCATGAATCTGGCCAGCATCGGTTGACCTAGGATCGCGTGGTAGGAAGACTTGAAGTCAGTGACCTCGAAATTGAGGTACTCCGTGCGGAAGTTATCCTCCATGCCAAAAGTGACAGGGAGAGAGACCTGACCCAGGGGTAGGCTGCCTTGTCGGGGACGATGCCGTAGAAGGGCTCGTCGCACGCCGCTAGGCTCTTGAAGTTGAAACTCATCTTCTTCAACGTCTCGACGAAGATGATGTTGAGCCCGCTCCCCCAATCAATAAGGGTCTGGGGGAAGAGGGCTCCCTCCACAGTAGGCGCGATGACGAGTGGGTAAGACCTAGGATCTGGGATGTGGACCCAGTGATCAGCTCTCGAAAACGTGATTGGCTGCTCAGACCAACACAGGGGCTACGTCGACTGGGTGTGGATGAGGTGGACCTCGCGCTTATCCTTGCGGTAACGTCTTCTGCTCACATGAGACTTGAGACCTCTGATGATCATGTTGATCGATCGGTTGGCAGGCTGGAAGGGCCCGTTGGGGTTGCCTGTCTTCGGTGGAGGAGGTAGATCACACTCGTCACGGCGAGTCTCGGGTCACAGGTCATTGCGGCGGTTGTCGCGGCAGTCGTTGTGATCGTCGCGGCGGTCACGTCAGTCGTCGCGGCAGCTGTTGTTGTTGTAGTGGCGCGAAGAGGATTGGTCACTGTCATTCCTTGGCCGCTTCGGGTCTTCAGGGGTGCGGAAGGCCCTCTTGAACTGTGAGCACTCACAAATAGTGTGAGTGGCTCCCTCATGGAATCCGCAGGGGCTGTCAAGCACCGCGTTGAACTCTTCTAGGTTGAATGTCGAAGGTCGACGTCCCTCAGTCGCGAGCACCTCGGAAGGTCGCTTGTGTAGCTTAGAGCTAGAGTCTCCGGCGACGTCGGACGTGCCCGCGTCGCGTCCGGTATCGTAGTCGAACTGGTTGACCACCACCTTGTCGGTGTCAATGAGCTTGTGGACCTCCATAATGAAAGCGATGGTGGTGGCTCCAGACTCGTGGATCTTCTCAAAGATCTTGTGATCCTTGATACCTTTCTTGTAACTTTCGATGACCTGGTCGTCTCTGACACCGACACAGGTGTTGCAGTTCTCGAAGAACCGATTGGTGTAGTGACGAAGCCGCTCCTTGGGCTTCATGATGATCCTCCCGAGGTTGAAGGCGTTTCTGGGGCAATTGTAGGTCGCCTGGAAGTTGGAGGTGAAGGCCTGGGACAGGTCGGCCCAGGAGTTGATGCTGCCGGCCGGGAGGTTGTTGAGCCAGAGCGAAGGAGCGTCGCCCATCACCAGAGGGAAGTAGGCCGCCATGTGGTCGAAGCCGCCACCAGCCGCCTTGACGGCGACGTAGTAGGTCGACAGCCAGATGTTGGGGTCAGAGCGCCCGTCGTACTTCTGGATGTTTGGCTTCAAGTTGTCGGGGTAGACCACTGACCTGAGTCGGGGCGCTAGCGCGGGGAAGGCGGTGATGGCTATGTCGTTGACACCGCCTCTGGCTTGAGCGCCGCCTCCTCTTTGTGCGGGGATGACGACCTGGGATCGTGGCTGGCGATCCGGATTGGGAGCGACGACTTCCGGGTGGCCGTACTCCGCCATGTAGACTGCGCAGCGCCTGTTCTCGATGTCGTGGCAGTCACGCTCCACGCACTCCATGATGCGGTGAACGGCCCCAGGGGGCCGTACTCACGGTCGTACTCCGCAAGATGGCGCAACTCCCGCTCCTCGCGCTCGTGGTGACGCTGGTTGATGTAGCCACGAGCGTCGAGCGCACACCTGTTGTTGTCGAGGTTGTTGCGGAGGTCGGCATCCTTGGTGCCGTTGGCCCGACCTTTATGCTGCTCGGGGTTGTTCTGATCGAGTACCTCCATGATGAGCCGGAGGTCGCTCGCCTGGGTCGATTAGATCGACTACGCAAGTTGTGGCTCGATGAAGATGCTGCAGACTTGGCGGCTGCGCTTTTCTCCACCATGAAGGACCGATTAGTCGACCAGAGAGGGGGGGAGTGAATGGGAGCCGATAAAAATTCTTCTCCGAAGAGTTGAACTCGTCTATGTCCTAAATCAACAACCAAGGATTCCCACACGAGCTTGCCAAGGTCGCGTAGTCACAGCGGACCTACCAACTATCAGATGGTGAGATCTAGACAGCCCATGGGGGTGTTAATCCCTGTGGTTTAGTTGTTCGACGAGGGGGAATCTAAGGCTAAGAACTCGAAGGTTGCGCACGAGCACACGGAACACAGAGAACACGACGAGTTTATACTGGTTCGGGCCTCCGGAGAGTGAAACCCTACGTCCAGTTGTTAGTGTAGATTGCTTGAGGATTCTGTGATTGTACAAGGGTCGCCTCGCCCGCCTTATATTGGCCAGCGGACAGGGTCGGTTCCCAGATTCCTAGTCGGTTATGACCAGGAGACCTAAGTCTAGTTGATTACAACACTTTCCATATCCGTCGATCTGCTTGGTCGGAATCCACGGATGTCTTGTCTTGCATGCCAAGTCTTGTAGTTGTTCTGGATAAGGTCGTCCAGGGAATCTTCGGGAAGGTCTTCGGGAGGTCGTGTGGGCCACCAACTAGGTCGGTTGGGCCCACTTACAGGTCGGCGGGTCTTCTGGTAGGCCGAATCCACTTGTTGGGGACGGCCGTGAGCCTGGTCGGTGGGGACCCAGGGGTACTCATGTCTCACAAGCCCCCGAGCGAGGGTAGGCGCAGCGACCTTAGAAAGGTCATGACGAAGTCATAGAGCTATCGACATGTTGAATAACATGCACGTCAGTCCAAAAAGAAAAAAGAACAAATCGACTTAGCAGCCGACCTGTTTGTTAGTCTTGCCGAATGAAGAGAGGTCGAGCGACGACCTATAGGAAGCAGGCTTCCAATAGATCAAAACAACGATGAAAAAATTCAGAGGGCATCAAGGATGCACTCATAGAGTAGTATCCGAGCATCGTGGCGGGCAGGATGGCCGGTATGATGATCCAAAAAAGAAAGAGAAGAAAAAGTAGGTCGAGTATCGACTTGATGAGAAACAGGTTTCCCAACAAGTCGGTACAACGAAGAAAACAAGAGGGCGTCGAAGACGCTCTCGTAGAGTAGTCCCCGAGCATTGAAGCAGGCAGCATGGCTGGTTTGATGCTCAAAAAAGAGAAGAAAACTGAGTCATGGTCTTGATTAAACGAAATGTAAGGACACCCAGATCTCCAAGCATGGCTGCAAGGGTCTGGCAGGGCCGACCTCCAGGAAGCCTTGTAGGCATGCTGACCTCAAAGAGGACTCAAATAAACAATGTCCAGTATCCGAGGATACCTAGCAGGATCTTGAAAGGTGCGTCGTATGAAGAGGTCTTCTGTAGTGGTCGAAATTGTCAACGATAAAGCCATAGGAAAATGTTGATCTTGAACGAATGGAGTGTGGAGACACCCAGATATCCTGCATAGCTGCAAAGAGTCTGGCAGAGCCGCCCGAGGCATGCCGACCTCAAGAAGGTCTCAAATCAAAAGCGCCCAAGCAACCAGAGATGCTTGGCAGGGCCATTAGGCGCGCACCCCACAGGGAGGCCTTCATTCCCGACGTAAAATTCTGGGTGTCCAGAGCAGGCTGGCAGGGCTGTTTACGTACCAAGGTACTGCAAGACCTAGGTATTAAGGCACGCCGACCTCAGGAAGGCCATTTTGGTGTCCAGACGACCAACATAGCTGCTAGCCATCCAGCAGAGCCATGGCACTAAGGTATTGACGACCTCAGCAATAGGCACACCGACCACGGGGGTCCGACGAAATCGCAGACGTGAAGCTTCTGGTCTCCAGGTGCCCAGACAGATCTGGCAGAGCAGCGAGGCACGCCTACCCCAGAAAGTCTTCAATCGAACCTATGACCATTCTGATTAGGAAACAAAAATATAGGCTGATTGGGATAGGTCCGTTTACGTGCAGAGCCATAGCGGGTGCACCAGGATGCAGAGCCTAGCGGGTGCAAATAAAAACGTCGAGTCGTAGAAGAAGGTCATTGAGTTGTCGTCGCTTGTAGATATACCAAGGCGCTGGGCCCTCTGACATAGAGCCAGGCTTTGTCTTTTTCCATAGACTGCAGGGTCACGGGTCAATAGTGGTCGGAGATTCCTTTGCCACCCAGAAAACGACAAACTGCCCATGAATCAAGGGGGGTACTGTAGCCATGTGACTCTGCGGCGAGCTCAGGCATCATTGATGCACTAGCGACAAAGACGTCGCGAGACAGGGGTAAAGTCATTGCCTTTAATCGTGCACATGTCTGCAGGCCCTCTGGACCACGTGGTGACAGTGTCATCACTCTGCCAACCACCCGAGGTCTGGCTTTGGCTATAAATAGCGCCGCGATGCTGAAGGAGGCAAGCACCGAGCATTGTTGAGCTATGAAGCTGCAGGATAGTTTTGAGGCCATGCCATGGGCATGTGACCGTCCACCAGATTGTAGGATGTTGTGTTTTGTAGAGGCTTGGAGCTAGAAGAACTCTTGCGAAGTATAGGCAGCACCCCCACTCCTTGTATCGTGCCTCTGTAAGGTATCAAGGAGAGTTTGGAGGTGATGCTGTAGAGGCACGAGGTGCAGCTGCAAATCGCTGGTGAGCATCAGATGCTCGTCGGAGGCTTGCGCCCCGCGTCGAAGAGCAAGCTCGTGTCTACATTCCATAGTCCGGCACAGAGCATGCCCTGCTACGTGCGGCGTCGTCCAGCTGTTCACTGCAACACCACCATCGAGGTCCTGAGGCTAGAAGAATTCTTGCGACGTGCCCGGCTGTAGCTGGGTACACCTCAAGGATTGCTCTAGGTAGATCAGGTCTTCTAGTACGTTTGTATTTTTATGCCGGGTTCTGGATCCAATAAGGTCGCAGGCGACTTGTGTACCTTTGAAGGACCCGTGTAATGTTCGCTCTCTTCTGTCATGTACTGGTCGTTCTGACGAAATTATTCATCAAAGACCTAAAGTGATGTGATTTGGGGGCTTATCGACTTTGTGAAGATCGAAATGTTGTTACCAGGACGACCTGATAACTTTGACGTTCCTCACGACCTAAACTCAGGGTGTAGGTCGCTGGGCTATCCGTTGGTGCAAAATCCGGCAAGATCGGCTCGCGAAATTATCGGCACAGAGCCGTTAGGGCGAGCTCCGTACAGTAGAAGGAACCGCAACGGGCAGACCCGGTGGGGCCCTTATAAATAGAGCGGCAGGGACCATCGTTGACTGCACTCTTCATCTTCTTCCTCCCGTCGCCATCACCGCCAGAGCCGCTGCACCATAGCCGCCGCGGCCCCGCATCCAACCTCCGCCCTAGCTCGCTCAATCCGCCACTGTTGATAGCAGGCCGCGCGCTAGCCCCGCCATTCGCATCCTGCTCTGCTGCGCATGCACGTAAAAACCCTAGTAACCTTTAGATCCAGATCCATTCAAGCTCGAGAAATGGCGCCGCTGGCTCGTGAGATCCCAGACCTGCGGATGGTGTGGGAGTCCTCAACGATGACGGAAGCGAAGATTCAAGCACTGGTGGACCGCGGGTTATTGGGGCCCAAGGCGGAGGTGGAGTGGAAGGCGCCTATGGGCGAGGCTTTCCCGACAGAGGACGACAAGGAGCAGGTCGTCTTCGGTTCCTTCTTCAAGTGCGGGTTCAACATCCCCGCCGATGATTTCTTCCGAGGTCTTCTCTTCTACTACAAGCTGGAGCTGGTACACCTCGTCCCCAACTCCATAACTGTAGTATCGACGTTCATTCATTTCTGTGAGGCGTATCTGGGGATATCGCCCCACTTCCTTCTCTGGCGGCATCTCTTCTGCGTGAAGACCACCGACAAGCGCGCCGGTGTTGTAGGGGCTGTCATGTTCTGCTTGAGGTCGGGCCTCAAGTCGGAGTGGATTGATACGGACCTACCGGACAACACCTCTGGGTGGAGGTCGGATTAGTTCTACATCGCTGATCAACGGCCGGCGCTCCCAAAACGAACTGGGCACAAGCCCGTGAAGATACCGGAATGGGACCTGCCGCTGTCCTCGCGCGAGGTGGACGACGTCAAGGAGGTGCTTGCACTGGTCAGTGACCTCAAGGAGAGGGGCGTGACAGGAGGTTCCGTCGCTAGGTCTTTCTACCGGCGCCTGATCCAACCGATCAAGGATCGGGTGCACCCAGCGTACGAGTACTGGGGGCAATCAGACCCCACTCGCGAGGTAAACTGCAAGGTCCCCAAGGAGGAGATGGCGGCCAGGGTTTCTCAGATCTACGCCGGGAAGGCACGAATCAAGAAGTGCCCAAAGGTGTATTCGTTGAGTCGGCCAGCTGACCCAGTAAGTCTTGGAACTACTAGGTCATTTATTCTATTCTGTTGCTTTACATCGTTCTTACTCCTTTGATCTTTATCTGTCGCAGGATCGAGAGAGGCAGTTTTGGTGCCCGGCCCCTCTTCTGAAAGGTGAAGAACCTCGTCGGAAGCTGAGGTCGGACAAGTACTAACCTCCAGCAGCTGGGCTGCTGGAGAATTATGAGTCAGACTCATCGGTGGAGGCTGATGAAGACACCGACCTAGAGGTTGGTGGTGATGCAGCGAACCACCAAGAGGCAAGCACCGCCGCAAAGCCCAGGCGCAAAACGAGGGCGGCAACGGCGAAGCAGTCAGCCACGACGGCTGCTGCCAAAGTCGGGGCGGCGAAGACCGCCAAACTCGAGGTGGAGAAGAAGAAGAGTAAGAGGAGGGTAAGTCCCCCACTGGCGATTGAAATGCTGATGATTCCCACACCTTCGACCAGGGAGGTCGAAGATGAAGAAGATGAAGCTACCGATGACCCGCCGGTTGTTGAAGACCGGACGGCGAGGAGGTTGTTGAGTCCGCGGCCAAGAGACAGCGGGAGGTGACACAGAAGGCAACAGAGGACAACCTCCGTCAAGGGATGGAGGCGCAGCGGGCTACTGCCGGAGCGCAGGCAAGGATGCCTGTGCTGGTGAAAGTACGACCTTTCATGCCTAAGCTACGCGCCCCACCTACTGTGAGGTAGGGTCATTTTTCTCAAACTTGTTCATGTGTTGGTCTTTGTTGGTTTTTCTTTTTCTTTGCGTTGTTTTTGATGAAGACGTCTGCAGGCCGGTTGTCCAACCTGAGCGCGCCCAGGGCGATCAAGGGTCACCTTCGCGAACCAGGTCGGATGACCATTAGGTCGGAGCTCGGACCCTGGTTGACGACGCGAGGACGACAACTCCTCCACCTGCTGCTGACGCTGGGGCACAGGGTTCTGTAGGCGACGTCGGGGCGTCGACCTCTCCCCCCGTCATCGACGTGGACCCCATCAACGCGGTGCCCGGCACGTCGGATCAGGACCTGACTGGGGACCCGATTCAAATCGAGCAGCCACCAAAGAATCCAGAAACATCCGGTGCGCAGGTATCGAGTTCGCCATCGACAGGGCCAACGTTGAGGCATAGGGAGATTGACTGGAATGGTACTCCTTGGCAGGAGGATATCTTCGAAGACAATGAGGATATGAAGGCGGTCCGAAACGCGATCTTGATGCTTAACGAGGCGTTGACGGTAAGCCTTTCTCTTGCGTTATCTGTGAAGACGTACTTTCAAACTGTATTTGATGACCTGATTTCTTAGAGCAGTCGCTGGCTGACCGTGCGAAAGGCAGGGCTGACCTGCTGAGGAATGCTGCAGCCACACAGCTGTGAGTGGTCGAGCTTGAGCAGGAGCTCAAGTAGGTCTGTGAGGCGGCGCCGGCGGACAAGAAGAAGCTCGAAGACGAGCTGGCTGAGGAGAAGCGCATGACCCGGGAGGCTAATGCGTAGTTTAACAACGTGAACACCGGTAAGATCGAAATTTTCTTACAGTTTTCTTCACCATTGTTGTCAGAGTCTTGTACTACCGAGGTTCTGACCTCGGGATGTTACTGGCGTGTTGCAGAATTTCACCGTCGGGAGGACGAGCTCAAGAACGAGCTAAAAAACACCAAGGAGAAGGTTCGAACCTTGGAGGTGAACCTTCGGGAGGTCGAAGCTGGTGGTCAGGAGCTGAAATGGGTGATAAAGGAGACCGTCGACAGTGAGTACGCTGTATCTCAAAAGCTGGCTTATGAGAAACAGGCTCGGCAGGACCTTGAGGTCAATCTCAAGGTAGGTTTGAAGTCACTGCAGAATGACCAAGTAACCATTGCAGGGCAAGAGGTGGAGTTGAACGACCTAAAGAACGCTGCCCATTATGCCATGGACATGGTAGCATCGCAGGTCGAGGGGGAGGAGCCCAAGCCTGCTATTGACCGTCTGATAGCGATGCCCGAGAAGCTGCTCGACCTGCTGAAGGCAACGAGCCTGGCGGCGGCCACAGATGCGTTAGTGCGAGTGAAGTCACACCACCCCGAGGTTGACATGATCAAGGTCGGGGGGGGATCAGACACGACAAAGGACCTCAAAGCCCTGGAGCTTGAAGTGCGGGACGCCGCTACGGCGGTAATGGATGCTCTTGACTACGAAGGCGATGACGGCGAAGAGTAGTCTTAGTCTAGGAGCTGTACCTCCGCCTTCTCCCAGCCATGTAAAATAATACTTGATGAAACCGTCTTTTGTTGCCTACATGACGTACTTGCTTTGTGTCTGTACGAACTTGGTAGTCTCTTTGAAGTAATGACGTCTTGTATCGTGCCTCGCTAACCACTACTCACGGAGAGGCTGGCTTACCGACCACGACGGCTCAGCAGGGAGGCTTACGTGTGATCGGCGCGCGAGAAGGAGTCTAGGACTCAGGTTTAGCAACCTTTACGACCAAGCAGGCTCGCAGCGACACAAAGCGGGAAGTCATGAGGGATGATGTCCTCAGGTCGAACGACCCTTAGGTTGGCGTTGAGCCAAGCCCCCGAGCATGTCGAGGGGGAGGAACAGAATAAATTTAACCCCCGGGTCTTACGACCCATGTGTTGGCTTTAGCCAAGCCCCCGAGCATGTCGAGGGGGAGGGTTGATGACATGAGAGAGGAGAAGGTAGGGCTCAAGACACAGCAGATGACTGCTTGAACTAATATTTATTAAACTGAAAAAGGTACAAGGACGAGGAATACATAGTTGTAATAAAAACTATTCTACGGATAGAATCGTCGTAGATGCTCCACGTTCCAAGGGTTGGGTACGCCTTGCCCGTCACCCCATTGGAAGCGATATGTGGATGGGCTAACAACTTCGGTGATGATGAAGGGTCCCTCCCAGGGGGCAGAAAGCTTATGCATGCCGTCGGTCTTCTGGATGCGCCTTAGGACTAGGTCGCCAACGTTGAAGGAGGTCTCCTTAACGTTGCGGTCGTGATACCGTCGAAGTTGCTGGTCGTGACGAGCTTGCCTCATGACAGCAGCCATTCTCTGCTCTTCAAGGCTATCAAGGTCGACACGACGGGTCTGCTCGGCTTCTCCCTCCTCGTAGAATTGTATGCGTGGAGCTCCAAAGGCAACGTCGGTGGGTAGGATGACCTCGGAGCCATAGACCAAGAAGAAGGGCGAGAAACCCATAGCAGAACTGACTTGGGTCCTTAGACCCCAGATTACGTGTGGTAGCTCGGCTAGCCACCGGGTAGCGTAGTTTGAAGCGTCATCAAAGATACGATCTTTGATGGCTTGGAGAACCATGCCATTGGCACGTTCGACCTGGCCGTTGCACCTGGGGTGGGCGACCGAGGAGTAGTACACATCGATGGTGTTGTCTTGGCAGAAATCCCAGAAGGCGGACCCTATGAAGGCCGTCCCTAGGTCGGTGATGATCCTGTTGGGCACACCGAAGTGGTGTGCAACGTCTTGCATGAATTTTGCTGCTTCTTCCGACGTGAGTTTTGCGACAGGTTGGACTTCAATCCACTTGGTGAATTTTTCGACGGCCACAAGGATGTACCTATAGCCGCCTGGGGTAGTTCGGAGCGGACCCACAGAGTCAAGGCCCCACATTGCGAAGGGCCAAGATGGAGGAATTTTGCGCAGGACCTGAGCTAGCAGGTGCTGCTGTTTGGCAAAGAATTGACATCCTTTGCATCTCTTGATGAGGTCTTTTGCGTCATCCATGGCCGTGGGCCAGTAGAAGCCAGATCGGTATGCCTTGCCAACCAGGTTGGCGGATGCCGCGTGGCAGCCACACTCTCCACCGTGGATCTCGGCCAAGAGCTGGATCCCTTCTGATCGCAAAATGCACTTCATCAGGACGCCTGTAGAAGCGGCTTTTCTGTATAGGTCGGTACCAATCACGACGTAGTTGGCACTTTGTCTTGTGATATGCTCACGCTCTGCCTTGTCTTCTGGGGCTCGTTGGTCGAGTAGGAAGGCTAAGAAAGGCTTGCGCCAATCATCCTCTTTTTCTATCATCAGCACGTCGCGGGGAGGTGCTGGAGTTTGGTCGGGCTGTACTAGGTCAGGATTGTCCGGATCCAACAGCTTGATTGATGGTTTGCGTAGGTCTTGAACGAACACACCCGCTGGGACTAGAGCTCGTCGGGAGCCTAGTATAGAAAGTACGTCGGCGGTGATGTTGTTGTTGCGTGGCACGTGCTGAAATTCAATTCCCTCCAAGTGGCCTTCGAGCTTGCGGATCTCAGCGTAGTATGCATCCATTGTGTCTTTGACACAATCCCACTCTTTATTGACTTGTTCGATGACGACCTTGGAATCGCCAAAAGCCAGTAGTCGCTTGATGCCAAGGGACACTGCTATACGGAGCCCGTGAATTAGAGCTTCGTACTCTGCTCCATTGTTGGAGGCTTTGTAGTGTATCTGTAGGACGTACTTGAGCTGCTCTCCATGAGGAGAGATGAGTAGCACACCTGCTCCTGCGCCTTCGAGGTTGAGGGCGCTGTCGAAGTACATTATCCAGTGTTCAGGCCGCTCCTTGGGAGGGGGCATCTGGATTTTTGTCCACTCCGACACGAAGTCAGCGAGGATCTGTGACTTGATTGCCTGCCTGGGGCAGAACTCGATGTCAAAATCTCCAAGCTCCATAGACCACTTGACGATGTGTCCATTGGCGTCACGGTTGCGGATGATCTCTCCTAGAGGGAACGATGAAGGCACCGTGATCTTGTGGGCTTGGAAGTAGTGACGCAGCTTTCTCGACGTGATCAGGACTGCATAGAGCAACTTCTGAGGCTGTGAATACCGTGTTTTAGCGTCGGCCAGGACCTCACTCACGTAATACACAGGTCGTTGAACAGGGTAGGTCTGCCCTTCTTCTTCTCGTTCTGCGACGAGAACCGTGCTGACCACGTTGGTGGTGGCGGAGATGTAGAGGAGGAGTGTTTCGCCTGGTATTGGTGGTGTCATTATTGAAGGTGTGGTCAAGGATTCTTTGAGAGCCTCGAACGCCTTCTGTGCTTCTTCGTCCCATACGAACTTATCTACCTTCTTCAATAGCTTGAAGAAAGGCAGACCTTTCTCACCGAGCTTGCTGATGAAACGACCTAGAGCCGCCATCATACCTGTGAGCTTCATGACGTCTTTCTTGCAAGATGGTTTGGCCATGTTGCGTATTGCATCGACTTTCACGGGGTTAGCCTCAATGCCTCGGTGTCCGACCATGAACACCAGGAGCAATCCGGAGGGAGCACCGAAGACACACTTGGTCGGGTTGAGCTTCCACTGGAATTCTCGTAGGTTAGTGAAGGTCTCAGCAAGGTTGGCGATGAGCTGATCTTCCTCGGTGGTCTTGACGACCACATCATCAATGTAGGCTTCGACGTTCTTCCCGATCTGCGACTTCAGACATTTTTGTATCGCCTTTTGATATGTTGCTCCAGCATTTTTCAGGCCAAAAGTCATAACCTTGTAGCAATAGATGCCATGGGGCGTTATGAACGCCGTTTTGTCTTCGTCGTCAGGATTCAAAGCTATCTGGTGATAACCTGAGTAGCAGTCGAGGAAGCAGATTAGGACGCTACTAGCCGTGGAGTCCATGACCTGGTCGATACGAGGAAGGGGGAAGGGATGTTTTGGGCAGTGCTTGTTAAGGTCAGTGTAATCGATTCACATCCTTAATCCTCCAGTCTTTTTGGGTACAAGGACCGGGTTTGTGAGCCAAACCGGGTGTTTACATTCACGAATAAATCCTGCAGCTAAAAGCTTGCAGACTTCGGTTTCTATAGCCTGCTTTCTATCTTTTGCAAAGCACCAGAGCTTTTGCTTGATAGGTCGAGCGGTCTTGCTTACTTCAAGGGCGTGCTCAGCCAGCTCCCTGGGGACACTGGGCATGTCGGATGGACTCCATGCGAAGATGTCGGCGTTGTCCCTGAGAAAACTGGTGAGCGTGAGTTCCTATTTGGGGTCGAGGTTGGCCCCGATAATGACTTCCTTGGACGCGTCGGACAGGCCGAGGCAAACTTTCTTCACAACGGGACTTGGGTCCAATGCTGTGGCTGTACGCTTCTGCTCTGGCACCTCCAGAGTGGTTTGGTCGATCTTGGCAGCTTGAGCGATCATGACCGTGGCTGCGGCTTTGCAGGCAGAGTCTTTGGCGAGCTCGACGGTAGAGCTGTCGCAGTTGTAGGAGACCATTATGTCGCCGAGGACGGAAAGGATTCCGTTTGGTGCTGGCATCTTCATAATGAGGTAGGTGTGATGGGGTATGCCCATGAACTTAGCCAACATAGGTCGACCGAGGATGGCGTGGTAGGAGGAGCGGAAGTCCGCGACCTCGAATGTCAGGTACTCGGTACGGAAGTTCTCCTTTGTGCCGAATGTGACCGGTAGGCATACACGACCTATGGGGTACGCAGTCTTGCCGGGCACAACCCCGTAGAAGGGTTCGTCGCAGGCGGTCATATTGTTGAAGTCAAAGTCCATCTTTCGCAATGTCTCTGTGAAAATGATGTTTAAGCTGCTGCCCCCATCGATGAGGGTCTTAGGCAGGAACGCACCATCAACTATGGGGTTGACGACTAGCGGGTAGGTCCCGGGGTCAGGTATATGGACCCAATGATCCTTCCTGGAGAAAGTGATTGGGTACTCCGACCAACGCAGGGGTTGTGGAGTTTCAGTATTGACTTGGCCGATCTCCCTTGCGTTCGACCGTATCTTCCTGTTGCTTTTGGCAGCTTGGCGACCACCAACGATGAAGTTGATCTCTCGGTTGGCGGTCTGAAACGTGCCATTGGGGTTGCCCCCTTTTGGCGGTGGTGGTGGAGAGCGTTCCTTGCGGTTGTTGTCATTGCAGTTGTGGTCGTCTTGGTGATGATGATATTCCCTTCGGTCGTCGCGGCGCTCCTCACGTTGGTCGTCGTGACGATCGTCCCGCCGGTCGTTGCGATCGCGGTGGTAGTCGTTGCGTTGATCATCGCGGCGGTCATCACGGCGATAGTCGCGGCGATAATCACGTCGGTCCCTATCGTCGTTGCGACGGTAAGGACGTCGGTCACGGTAATCACGTCGATCAGGTCGACGGTTACGGTTGTCGTAGCGGCGGCCGCTGTTTTTGTCGTCGTTGCTTCCGCTCTTGGTCTTCTTGGGCTCCGGGGGTACCCCTAGAGTAAGCTTTAGTTGTTCACACTCCCTCATGGTGTGCTTGGCATCGCGGTGGAATTGGCACTGGTCGTCCATGACCATGTTGAAGTCGCCTTCCAGGAAAGTGGAGGGTCTAGGTGGTTCCGTTGCGTAGATGTTGCCAGATCGCTTGCGCGACCTGTTTCCACCGTCGTCATGGTCTTCTCTGTTGAAATCATGCATCACCGCATCCTGAGTATCGACGAGCTTGTCGACGTATGCCATGAGGTCAGCAATGGTGTGGGCATCAGCTTCATGAATCTTCTCGAAAAGCTTGATGTTGGTGAGTCCCTTCTTGTAGTAGGCGATGATGTCTTCGTCTTTGACACCTGCAAGGGTGTTGCGATTCTCAAAATAGCGGTTAGTGTACTCCCGGAGAGTTTCGTCGTGCTTCATCCGCACTCTGGCGAGGTGGTGATTATTTCCAGGGCGGTTGTAGGTCGCCTAGTAGTTGGTCGTGAAGAGCCGTGACGAAGTCACCCAGGAAGTGATGCACTCTGCTGGGAGGTTGTCGAGCCACAGGAGTGGTGCTTTGCCCATCACAAGGGGGAAGTATCCCGCCATGTGGTCTTCATTGCCACCAGAGGCGCGTGCTGCGATGCTGTACATCTTTAGCCAAATACTTGGGTCAGAGCGACCGTCGTATTTTTCGATGGCTGGTTTGAAGTCTTTAGGGTATCTGATCGTCCTAAGACATCGTGAGAATGCTGGGAAGTTGTTGACCGCTCCAGGACTGGCTGACGGGGCATAGGCCATCGGAATGATGTAGAGGTCGTCTGGAGGACCATTATCTTGGTCGTACTGTGCATGACGTAGAAGCTCTTGGTCATGCATCTGCCGGATTTTCCATTGGCTGAATAGGATTGTTGGCATTGAGGGGATCAGGGACCCCGTGGTCGCGATCGTAATTAGCACGGCGCGCTATCTCTACTTCATCTCGTATCCGATGACGCTGACTGCTCTCAGCGTGGTTAGCCTGAACTGGTGGAGGCTGGGCTCCAGAATTCTATCCTGTGTTGGCGGTGGCGTTTTGCTGGACGCCGGCAGCATTAGCTGCGTTGTTATCGACGTTGCCTGCAGCGTTGGCGGCGGAGTTGGCTGGAGGGTTGGCTGCAGCATTAGCGGCAGCATTAACAGCAGGGTTGACCGGCTGCACTGCTTCGTTTTCACCTCGTCCCTCTTCAGCCATGGGCTCAAGGGGACCGTTGCTGCGACGTCGCTGGCGAGGGTGTTCAGATCTACTTCTGGAGTAGGAGCTTGGGGCCGATCTACTGTATCCTGGGCCTCTTTCTTCGACCTGTGCGGTGGCGACGCGGATGTGAGCTTGAAGTCGCCGTATTGCAGGAGTATCCTCGAGCTGACCTAGCGCGGCAAGGGCTGCACCCAGGTTCGCTTGAGGAGAGTTGTAGACTTTGTGGCCATCTTGGTCGAAATCGCGCAGGAGGTCTGTGGCACGCAGGAGGTTTCGACGAGGTTCGTTGCGTTGCTGAGGAGTGCTGGAGCCGCGGGTGCTTGCGCCCTGATGTTGCCTGCTCGTTTATTGCCGGCGCCTTGACCGATATTGCCTGCATGCTGACCTGCAGCCGGGGCAGCTGCAGCTAACTCCTGCTGACGACGTACAGCTCTTGCAGCATTAGCGTTTTCACGCTCTATGCGCTGTTCATCTGTCTCTCCGTCTTGAGGCGGTACATCTGCAGAGACTACCAAGACCTCGCGATCTAGGGTCTCAAACGCTTCTCCCGGATAGTTCGGGGAGATAGTCGTACGGGCGATCTAAAACGCGAGGCGGTCCGGAGACGGCTCACGGTTGATCTAGCGGTGATGAGCCGCGGTGAGAGGTCGGCGAAGCTTCTTGAGCACACGGCTTTGGCGAGCTGTGTGTTTGGAGTTCTCATGGATGGGGCAAGGGTCGTCGAGGTAGCTTCTGTAGTTTCCACGATATGGTGTCTTAGGTCCAGATTCGATCTGGATCTTGCGCTTCATATAGCGAGATGCTACGTGAGTTGCGTTCCGTAGGCCGAAGGGCATGCTGGATGAGGACAAAGGGGTCCTGCGAGGGCGTTTGACGCGCTCACAGACCTCGATCGTGTCAGAGAGCATGCCTTCGACACGATCGAGTCCCGCGATCAGGTCGCTAGGAGTGGGTGGGTGGGTTTCCGCCAGCAGATCTGTCCTGACCTGCTGGTTGGAGGTGACCGCGTTGCTCTCGATGAGGAGGAAAGCGGCTGGAGCGGTGGATTCCGTCGGCATAGAGCCAAAGCAGATGTCGACGGGGTTGGTGAGGATGTCCGCCATGCTTTCTGGTAAGATGACGCCGTTGGTTGAAGCCATCGAGTTGCACGAAGAATCTTGAATTCCTCCCCTACCTGGCGCGCCAACTGTCAGATGGTGATATCTAGACATCCCACGGGGGTGTTAATCCCTGTGGTTTAGTTGTTCGGCGAGGGGGAATCTAAGGCTAAGAACTCGAAGGTTGCGCACGAGCACACGGAACACAGAGAACACGACGAGTTTATACAGGTTCGGGCCTCCGGAGAGTAAAACCCTACGTCCAGTTGTTGGTGTAAATTGCTTGAGGATTGCGTGATTGTACAAGGGTCGCCTCGCCCGCCTTATATTGGCCAGCGGACAAGGTCGGTTCCCAGATTCCTAGTCGGTTACGACCAGGAGACCTAAGTCTAGTTGATTACAACACTTTCCATATCCGTTGATCTGCTTGGTCGGAATCCACGGATGTCTTGTCTTGCACGCCAAGTCTTGTAGTCGTTCTGGATAAGGTCGTCCGGGGAATCTTCGAGAAGGTCTTCGGGAGGTCGTGTGGGCCACCAACTAGGTCGGTTGGGCCCACTGACAGGTCGGCGGGTCTTCTGGTAGGCCGGACCCACTTGTTGCGGATGGCCGTGAGCCTGGTCGGTGAGGACCCAGGGGTACCCATGTCTCACACCAACCCTAGGAACAAGTCCAAACAAGTTGCAAAGTGGAAGCGCAACTCAAGAAGCAAAGGACAACCAAATCTGGAAGGTCCCTGGCAGACAGTCCGCGAGCCTGGCAGACAGTCCGGCCCTGTACGGCGGACAGTCCGTAAATTCGAACAGAACCTCCAGTAGCGCACCTCCAAAAATTGAACAGTCCGAGCAAGCACCTCGGACAGTCCGCGCCAAGCGAACAGTCCGGCCCCACCTGGCGGACAGTTCGGCAAACCACGCGCAGCCGAAAACTCCAAACTCGGTGGATCGAAACGACTCGTGCTCATGAACTGAAGAACACGCGACGAACACCCGACGAACACGGTCCACGCGGACAGTCCGCGGGCCATAGGCGGACAGTCCGCCGGCCCCGAACGGAACAACCCGAACTCGAAAAACCCAAGTCAATCCCACCTATCCATCCATAGATCTCCCAAACAACTTAAGCTCTTGAGACAAGATTTGGGGGAGATGTGAAGCGTCCCTAGGGGATGTTATGCACCAAAACTTGAGGCCTCAAACCAACTAAATCGCCGGGAATCGATCTCGAACCGAGCTCTACCAAAAAGCTAGGGTTCCACCTGAAATCCTCAAATCTATGGCCAAATCCGGAGTTTGAGGGGTCAAGATCAAGCACAAAGATGCACAAGGCATCTATCCATGATCCCCATAAAGACATCCGAACCCAAACACCTCAGAATCAGAGGAACAAGGCGCACACGAAAATGCAACAAAAATAGCCTGAAAAAGTCACGAAAATCACACGAGCTACAAGAAGGAAATCAACGCAACCATGAAAGCTTCCATACACTCGGAGGTCAGATTCTCTACAAAACGGTGAAGAAAATCTAAGCCTATGGAGTAGAGAAATGAGAAGCAGTCCGGGAGAATGGGTTGCCCAGAAACCCTAGAGCTATATATATGGAGTCCCTTTGGTTTGGCCAAATGACCAAGCTACCCCTAGAACTTAAACTGAGATACAAACCCCTCAGGGGCAATATGGTCAAGTAGCACTCCTCTTCAACAGGCGGCCACGCCTTCGCCGCAGCTCACGTCCTCCCGACGCAAGCCCTGCGATCCCGCCGCGTGTCCCCCAGCATTGAAGCTTCTCGGCACACCCGAATCCCGTCTCCGCCCGCCGAGTCTTCGGTCTTGGTTTTGTGGCTCAACCAAGTAACCCGACGGTTTTGTGGTGAACCACTGCAAACCCCGCGTGCAGACTCCGGTCGAGAGCCGCTACGCTGCACCAGCTCCGGTCAACGACTTCGTCTTGCTTTTCTTGCCACCATGCGGCCCGCACTTGATCCCGTCCGGCCACCGGGTCCATCGAGCCGAGCCTACTTGTCTCTCCACTCCTCGGAGGCCCCGCAAGGCTAAAACCTTTCGCGCACGCTCTTCACCTGCACCAAAATAAATCAAGCCGCAACCTGCACCTGCAATACTCGGCCAAGTGTTAGTCCACACCACGTTGTCAATCACTCATCACAGCCAGGAGCGACCATCTACCGGTCCTCGGACGCTCCGGTCCTCAATCTCCCCCTTAACGAGTGCATTGACAACACACATAATAACCAATTCAGAGAAAAGAGAAAAAGAAAAGAAACGAACTAAAAACTCAAACAAGTGATCACAAGACAAACAAAAGCCAAACCAAGATCACTTGAGAGAGAAAAATCTTGGTCCCCTAAGACAAGGGCAACGGCTCGACACAACCGAGATAAAATGCTCCAAAATTGCTGACTCCTCAAGGTGAGGTAAAAGAGCTCGACACCATCGGTCAGGCGACAAAGAGCTCCCAAATGCATGAATGCAAGCTCCCCCTGAACAAATGCATTTCTCCCAATTTGTCTCCCCCTTGATGCACAACTCCCCTGGATGCATTAATTGGGTACTTTCCTCCCCTTTGTTGGTAATGCATGAATCATGTCTACAAATGCAAGCATGTGCTTCTCAAATAGACAAAGAGCACTACAACATGCTAAAAATGAGACATAGACAAGCATGATAGCCACAAAGTTAGTACAAGCATCGCTAACAAGATAGATAGGGACATATAAGCATGTGACATAGCCATGATCGAAATGAAGCATTTTTCAGCACAAGTTTCCCTCTCACGAGCATAGGACCTAAACATGGTCAAAATGAGCACAAACAACATATAACCCACAAACTTCATGCAAGGTCATCAATTCTCATCACAAGATCATCACAAACACAAACAAGCTATCTCATGTCATGTCAAAGCCACCGAGCCATGTGTCCACTTCTAAATATGAGACTTCTCAATGGTGAACATCATGCAACGGTTTAGCACCCAAGATAAGGAATTTAAAGCATAATTGACATGGAAGCACATTTTTCAAGCACAAGCATTTCATATACCATTTTCATGATTTCAAATTAAGCATGGTACATGAAGTGCCTTTGCAGTAAAAAGAAGCTTAGGCTTCTCCACAAGGTATCATGTAGGCTAAACATTCACGATGACAAATGGTTCTTTGACCCCAAATGAAAAGAACATGGTTCCCAAGAACAAATTAAGCAAGATATAGCCATATGCGAACAATTTTCCCATGAGAGGCATTCAACTCACAAGAGAGGATTATATATAGCATTTTCATAAAAGTAAGCAATCCACATGCATATACATCCCAAAACTACTAAGAGCATAGCTATACATCACATGAGCATCACTAGCAAGGTCATAAGCTCACATGCAGCGTATCATAATGTCCCAAGTATATAGGAGAAGCACATCTCTAAAGCATATGATAGAAATGCAGTCTATGATACAAAGATGCAAACATGATATGATATAGAAAAGAAAATGCAACATGTATATGTACATCAGGCTCCCAAGCGAAGCTCAAAAAGGAAAAACCCCACCAAGCTCCCCTCGCAAACGAGCAAATGCAGCTTGGCCCAAAGGTTTTGTTAGGATATCGGCGAGCTATTTTTCGGTTGGCACATGGATGAGGTCTATGTTTCCCTTCTCAACATTGTCTGTCAGGAAGTGGTATCTCACCTCTATATGTTTGGTTCTAGAGTGTAGCACGGGATTTTTGGCAACACTAATGGCACTTGTGCTATCACACATGAGAGGAACATGGGTACACTCCTCACCAAAGTCACTCAGCGTGTATATGATCCAAAGCAGCTGGGAGCAACAACTAGCGGCAGTGACGTACTCAGCTTCTGTGGTAGACTGAGCTACACTAGATTTTTTGCGAGAAGACCAAGAAACAAGCGAAGAACCCAAAAACTGGCATGTCCACAAAGTCAACTTCCTATCGACTCGACACCCCGCAAATTCAGCATCCGAAAAACCAAGAAGCGAAAGGGAAGAGGACGCCGAGTACCAAAGACCGAGCTCAGGAGTGTACCGAAGATACCTAAAGATCCGCTTGACGGCTTGCCGATGTGAAGTCCACGAAGACGCCTGAAAACGAGCGCACAGACACACAGAAAACTGAATGTCCGGCCTCGTCCCCGTCAAGTACAAGAGGGAGCCGATCATGCTCCGGTACTCCTTCTGGTCCACGGGCTCTCCGTCCTCGTCTACATCCAGCCCTGTAGTCGTACTCATCAGTGTCGACAGGGGCTTCGAGTCGTCCATCTTGAACTTCTTGAGGATGTCCTTCGTGTACTTGGCTTGATGAGGTTCCCTCCTTCGCTTGCTTGACCTGAAGCCCGAGAAAGAACTGCAATTCTTCACTCATGTCCTTTGCAAACCTCGCAACCAAAGAGTAGACGAGTCGCCAAAGACAATATCATCCACAAACACCTAAACAATTAGGATATCATCGCCCCGCCTGATGACAAAAAGAGTCTTATCTACTTTGCCCATCTCAAACCCCTTGCTGAACAAGAACACCCTCAAATGGCCATACCATGCCCGGGGAGCTTGTTTCAGCCCATACAACACCTTCCTTAGCCTAGACACTCGGTGGGGAAACTCAGCACTCTCAAAGCCTGGTGGTTGCTTCACATAAACCTCTTCTTCTAAAAACCCATTCAGAAAGGGACTCTTCACATCCATTTGGTACAATTTGAACCCTTTAGCCACAGAAAAGGCTAGAAGGATCCTAATCGCCTCCAAACGGGCTACAGGAGCAAATGTCTCCTCATAGTCTATCCCTCCTTCTGACTATATGAGGACCGGAGCGTCCGAGGACCGGTGGATGGTCGCTCCCTGGTGTGATGAGTGATTGACAACATGGTGTGGACTGACTCTTGGCTGAGTATTGCAGGTGCAGGTTGTGGCGTGACTTGTGTTCGTGCAGGTGAAGAGCGGGCGTGAAAGGTCTTAGCCTTGCGGGGCCTCCGAGGAGTGGAGAGACAAGTAGGCTCGGCTCGATGGACCCGGTGGCCGAACGGGGTCAAGTGCGGGCCGCATGGTGGCAAGTAAAGCAATACGAAGTCATGGACAGGAGCCAGTGCAGGGTAGCGGCTCACGACCGGAGTCTGCACGCGGGGTTTGCGGCGGTTCACCACAAAACCGTCGGGTTACTTGGTTGAGCCACAAAACCAAGATCGGAGGCTCGGCGGGCAGAGACGGGATCCGGGCGCACCGAGAAGCTTCGATGCTGGCGGACACGTGGCGGGATCGCAGGGTTTGCGTCAGGAGGATGCGGACTGCGGCAAAGGCATGGCCGTGTGATGAAGAGGAGTGCTACTTGACCATATTGCCCCTGAGGGGATTGTATCTTAAGTTCAAGTGCTAGGGGTAGCTTGGTTATTTGCCCAACCCAGAGGGACTCATATATATAGCTCTAGGGTTTTCTGGGCAAACCATCCATCCGGACTGCTTCTAATTTCCCTGCTCCATAGGCGTAGATTTTCTTCACCGCTTTGTAGAGAATTAGACCTCCGAGTGTATGGAAGCATTCATGGTTGCGTTGATTTCCTTCTTGTAGCTCGTATTATTTTCGTGTCTTTTTCGAGCTATTTTTGTTGGATTTTCGTGCGCGCCTTGTTCCTTCGATTCTGAGGTGTTTGGGTTCGGATTTGTTGGTGGGGATCATGGATAGATGTCTCGTGCATCTTTGTGCTTGATCTTGACCCCCCAATCTCTGGATTTGGCCTCCGATTGTAGGATTTCGGTTGGAACCATAGCTTTTTGGGAGAGCTCGGTTGCGATTCGATTCCCGGCGATTTAGTTCGTTTGAGGTCTCAAGTTTTGGGGTATAGCATCTCCTAGGGATGCTTCACATCTCCCCCAAATCTTACCTCAAGAGCTCAAGCCGTTTGGGAGATCCATGGATGGATAGAGAGGGTTGACTTCACGTTTTTGTGCTCGGGCTGCTCTGTCCGCACCTGGCGAACCATACGCAAGGAGCCTGGCAGCCGGCTGTTCATCGTGTTCTTCGCAAGTTCTTGAGTCGCTTCGTTTCGATCCGTTTGGTCGGTAGGTTTTGGTTGGAGGTTGTTGGCCGGACCGTCCGCCCGGTGAGGCTAGACTGTCCGCGAGGAGCGGACCGTCCACGGTGAGCTCGCGGACCGTCCGAATTTCGGAGGGTGCATACTGGAGGTTCGGGGTCGATTTACGGACCGTCCGCCCCTGACCCGCAGACCGTCCGCCTGCCCCCTGCGGACCATCCGCCCGGTCACCACGGACTGTCCGCCTGGGACTTTGCAGATAGCCTAAGTCCTTTGCTTCTTGAGTTGCGCTTTCGCTTTGGGATTGTTTGAGGCTTGTTCCTAGGGTTGGTAGGTCCGTTGTGACTACATGACCTTGGCAAGCTCGTGTGGGAATCCTAGGTTGTGAAGTTGGGGCATTGGACGAGTTCATCATGTGGGAAGAATTTTTATCGGCTCCCATTCACTCCCCCCCTCTCTGGTCGCCTAATCGGTCCTTCACTATAACCCTGAGCAACCAACCTCGATTTGTTTCTCATGACCTCACCATTCTCACCCTCTTTGTTCTTCCACAGCCATTTTGTCTCGATGGGTTTGCAATGTGGTGGTGGCTCTACCAACTCCCAAACTTGGTTTCTCTCAAAGTTCTCTAACTCGTCATGCATTGCATTCATCCAATTAGGATCAGAGAGGTTGTGTCCAATGTCTTTCGGCTCAAAGGTAGCAACAAAAGCTGAATGAGCCAAGTGAGAAACATTCCTAGACCTTGACTGTGTCGTACGTTCATTGATGTCGCCAATGATTCTCGAGGGAGGATGATCAACTTGAACGTGCCTCGGTGCCTCTCGCGTGGATACGACCTCCCCCTCAACAACAGCTTCCACTTGATCTTGCTGGACTGTAGTCAGTGTAGGGGATGGGCCATCCTGCACCGTAGTTGTCGTAGTGGAAGTAGAGGGTACATGCTCGGCTGGAGCTTCACCACCATCATCATCCTCCTCTCCAGCATCCTCCTCCTCGTCCTCAAAGATCTTCTTGCCAATATCGTCATCACCTGCACACTCAAAACAGACGAACTGCATGGCTGGGTCTCGTCGAAGGTAACCTCGCAAGTTTCCATGAATAGATTAGTATCAAGGTTGAGCACACAGAATACTCGAGAATGACTCGCATAACCCAAAAAGATCCCATCGGAAGACCCCGACTCAAACTTATCAAGCCTACCCTTCTTGAGAATAAAGCACCGACAACCAAAAGCCCTGAAATGGCTCACTCTAGGTTTTTGCCCGTGCATGAGCTCATAGCCCAAAGAAAAATCCGATTCCCAACATGGCATGCGGTATTCACCACCTCAGCCCAATATCTCCTCAGAGTCCTATGCTCGTCAAGCATCGTCCGAGCCATCTCACAAGGGAATGATTTTTCCTCTCAACCACACCATTCTGACAAGCAACATAGGGAGAAGAGAATTGATGTTCGAGGCCCAAATCACGACAAAAGGTTTTGAAATGAGAGTTTTTAAATTCAGTGCCATTGTCGCTACGAGTAGCTCGAACAGCATCTCCATTCCACTCATTCTTCAACCTCAAGATTATATCCTGGACAAAACCAAATGTCTCCCCCTTGTCAGCCAAAAAGAGGACCCAAGCATACAGAGAATAGTCATCCACTATCACAAGGACGTACCATTTCCCACCCACCGAGCACACACGAGCTGGACCAACCAGGTCCATATGGAACAGCTCGCATGGCCTCTCTATCATAACGGATGTCAGAGGCGGGTGAGAGGCGGCAACCATCTTACCATGCCTACACAGAGCACATACCAAGTCCTTTTGTTATTTCAACTTAGGCAATCCTCGGACCAAACCAAGCCCACTCAAGCGTGACAGAAAGTCAAAACTCAAGTGACCTAGCCTCCTATGCCATTTCTAAAGCTCCGCCGAAATACCAGCAACTAAACAACGAGAAGAGACGACACACTGAGAAAAATCGGCTCTGAAATTTTGACCCTCGGGGATGATCGTGCATAGAAGATCACCTCGAGAATCCAAAACACGAGAAGCGGCCATTTTGAAACGGACCTCAAAACCCTCATCAAGAAGCTGGGAAACCGAAAGAAGATTGAACCCCCAAAGACTTGACAAGAGCAACACGCATAAGAGTCAAAGACTTGCTCACCTTCGCCGTGCCCACTGAAAGCACTCTACCTTTCCCATTGTCCCCAAAAGTGATGTATTCTTTGGTCATCACTTGGGTGAGGTTGGAGAACCACCTTCGATCTCTGGTCATGTGTCGAGAGCAACCAGAGTCGATCAACCAAAAGCCCTCCAAGCTCCCACCTGAAAATAAAAAACTTCAGTGAGAGTGAGCAAACGACTCAGCACTGGCGTTAGTACAAGATGAATCAAACCAGTGCTGTGCCATTTGCTCAAAGGTGGAGTTAGCAAAATCCATCCTATCACTCTTAGGTGGAACACCCACACGTCTCCTTGGAGGATACGCGTACCACGAGGTGGAGACCATGGCCCGTAGCTCCTCTGAGACCTAAAGCTGCGATTATTCACCCCATACTCGTATTGGCCACGAGCGAAGCAACGTCCAACAAACTCACCACGCCCAAATCCAACACGCCTTCCACCATCTCCCTGTGGTGGCACACCTCGAGGCACAAAATCACGCCTCTCTCGAGGGTAAATGGTATGCACCACACCCTCACCCCTAGGCACCATCCTAGGCTCAGGCACACCATGAGAAGGGCGGTACCTGTCCTTGTTTGCCATCTCACTAGCAAACCTCTCCTCAGGCTTCCTCCTGAAGAAAAACTCAGCTAGGTGCCCATCCCTCCCACAATGCTCACAATGGAAGGGTTTTGATTTTGGCTTTGGTTTTGGGCTCTGGCTTCTCCTCACTCGGTTTCTCTCCCTTCTTCCCAAAGAACGCGTTCCCCAAGTCACTCTTGAACTTGATGGGTTTCTGGAAGTTATTGGTGTGTGGAGGAAACACGGGAGGATCTGGGGTTGTGTCTAGTCGGTTCCTAAGTGGGTTGGGTTTAGGAGCATAGGTATTTTTGTGGAAGGTTTTTGGTGGAGCTACGATATCAGCAATCTTCTTCACCTTCTCGCCACTGCACTCCCCAACCTTATCCAACCCAAGCGCTTGTATGCCTCAATCATCATCCTGAGCTGAGGCTAATGACCCAACAACCAACCCATCATCTTCATCAACTCATCATTCTCATCCTGCAAATGATCAACATAGTGTGCAAGCTCCAAATTCTTCACAACATTTATTTCACAAGTAGAGCATGATGTAGGAATAGGAGCTTTTAGCTTAGCCTCTAGTGATCTAGCATAGGCAAGTGAAACATCTAGCTTCTCATGCAAAACAGGACAAGAAGTGCAAACACCAAGCAAAGAGGGCCTAGATTTCATCTCATCTAGCTCTACCCTAAGCACATCGAGTTCCTCAACCTTGGAGGCATATTTTTCCTTAAGCACAGTCAAATCACCAAGAAAAGTGGAACAATTAGTGCATTCAGGTTCATCGGTAACAATAGGAACAGACTTCAGAGAATCTATTTGAGCCCTAGCATCAACAAGCAAAGACTCTAGCTCAACCACCTTCTCCTTAGCCTCTCCAAGCAAAGACCTATACTCCCTCTTCTCTTTGTTGGTCTTTCTAAGCACATCATCATGGTTGTTAAGCAATTCATTCAACCTAGCATTCTCCGCTACCAAGAAGGATGGATCATTGCTTACCTCATCCTCAGAGTCGAAGTCCGAGTCATCCTTGTTTCTCTTCTTCCTTGCAGAGCTGTGTGCCATGCCGCAAAAGCCATGGGCGACGAAGCACAAGCTGTTGATGTTCTTGCTTGATCACTTGTCCTTGTGCCATTCTTCTTCATCACTTGAGCTTGATGAAGAGTAGCAGGAGCTTGAGTCGATGTCGCTTGCTCCGGCAACCATCGCTCGCTCCTTCTTCTTGTGACCACCACTCCTCGGCCTCTGCTCGGACTTGTTCTTGCCCTTGTGGTCATCCCTCGAGCGGTGCTTGTGGTCGGTCCTCGGACGGTTCTTGTGCTCGGGCTTGATCTCCATGGCCTCTGGGTACTCAGCGATAATGTGCACATGCTTCCCGCACCGGTAGCACATGCCTGAGCTTCTCCTAGCATTCTTCAGGTTCGTGTACATGCGCTTGAACTGCCTGCTCAGCAATGCGAGATCCTCCTTTCCCAGCACATCGAACTCCTCATCTGGCATGGACACAAGACAAGACAAAGAAAATTGTCTCAAGGACATGTTGGCGTTAGTACTTGGTCTAGAAACGAGAGTAAGACTTTGAGGGTTAGTCGGGTTCTCGATCCTTACTCGCACCCCACGGTCCACCTCGGACGACTTGAGCTTGGAAAACAGCTTGTCCACCATGAGGACCTCATACTTCTCCGACTCAAGAATGGCCTCGACCTTCTCTCTCCACACGGTACGATCCAGAGAGTGCAGGAGCTTCACAGCCCTGTCATGATCATCGTATGGGAGCGCGGCCACATTAGCCCTCATGTTGTTCGCAATCACAGTGAACCGCTGGAACATGCTGTCAATGGACTCACCGGGGAGATGAGTGAAGTTCTCGTACTCTCTCCGGTAGGTCTCGAACAACCGAGCCTGAACCTAAGCATTTCCAGCATGAGCATTCTTCAACTGCTCCCAAATCCTACAAGTCAAGTCCTCTGTCTGAACCTGATCGAATTCGATTGACACAGAGCACGAAACAAGTAGTCGACTGCCTTGTTGTTGGCGTCGAACATATCCCTCGATCCTAGAGCTAGGAAGTTAATCGAATGAACATAAGCTGTGTTCACCGTAACATCCCAAAGGATCTGACCCTTGCCGCGGAGGAAAGCAGCCATCTGCCTCTGCCACATCTGGTAGTTCTTACCATCAAAGTGTGGAGGACCCGAACCCCGTTCCTGGTATGCCATCTTTTGATCTTAGACTAGTTAGAATCACGAAGATCCGTAACCGGCTCTGATACCAATTGAAGGAACGATCAGGCGACCAGAGATGGGGGAGTAAATGGGAGCTGATGAAAATTCTTCTCCGAAGAGTCGAACTCGGTTATGTCGCAAATCAACAACCAAGGATTCCCACACGAGTTTGCCAAGGTCGTGTAGTCACAGCGGACCTACCAACCCTGGGAACAAGTCCAAACAAGTTGCAAAGCGGAAGAGCAACTCAAGAAGCAAAGGACTTAACCAAATCTGGAAGGTCCCTGGCGGACAGTCCGCAAGGGGGCGGCGGACAGTCCGCGAGCCTGGCGGACAGTTCGTAAATTCAAACAGAACCTCCAGTAGCGCACCTCCGAAAATCGGACAGTCCGGGCAAGCACCTTGGACAGACCGCGCTGCGCGGACAGTCTAGCCCCACCTGGCGAATAGTCCGGCAAACCACGCGCAGCCGAAAACTCCAAACTCAACAGATCGAAACGACTCGTGCTCACGAACTGAAGAACACGCGACAAACACCCGATGAACACAGTCCGCGTGGACAGTCAGCGGGCCACAGGCGGACAGTCCGCCAACCCCGAACAGAACAGCCCAAACTCGAATAATGGAAGTCAATCCCACCTATCCATCCATGGATCTCCCAAACGACTTAAGCTCTTGAGACAAGATTTGGGGGAGATGTGAATCGTCCCTAGGGGATGCCATGCCCCAAAACTTGAGGCCTCAAACCTTCTAAATCGCCAGGAATCGATCTCGAACCGAGCTCTACCAAAAAGCTAGGGTTCCACCTGTAATCCTCAAATCCAAGGCCAATTCCGGAGTTTGAAGGGTCAAGATCAAGCACAAAGATGCACAAGGCATCTATCCATGATCCCCACGAAGAAATCCGAACCCAAACACCTCAGAATCGGAGGAACAAGCCGCGCACGAAAATCCAACGAAAATAGCCCGAAAAAGACACGAAAATCACACGAGCTACAAGAACGAAATCAACACAACCATGAAAGCTTCCATACACTCGGAGGTCAGATTCTCTACAAAACCACTACAAGGTTTTGGGTCAAATTCAACGTCGAAAAAGTGTAGCAAAAGACTGGTTAAATGTCGTTGCACATATGACTGTAGCAATAGCATTATGCAACGGGTTACGTTTTAGTTGCGACACACAACCCATCTATTGCAACACCTTTGACGCTTTTGCAACACTTGGTGAGTGTTGTAACAAAAGCAATTGCAACCACTATGAGTGTGGCAATAGTATCAATTGCAACGAACTAGATGTTGCTAGTGACACGCAATTGCAACCACTATGAGTGTTGCAACACAATGCAGTCGCAACGTAACATACGTGTTGCAAGAGTGGTTATTGCTACGTGGAGAAAGCGTTGCAATAGAGCTTCTCTATTGCCACGTCACCTAAATGGTTGTTATAGGTGGTTTAGGTTATCGCAACATCTCCGTAGGTTGGTTGCTACAGATAGGTGATCTATTGCCACGTTACTGACTGGTTGCTATAGGTAGATTCGTCTATTGCCACCGTCATCTTTTTTGTAGTTGCAAGAGATAATTTTTCTATTACCACGATTATTGCACCTATTGCCATGACTAAATGTGGTTGTTATTTATGCAATTTTTGCAACGCAATTTGGTTTGACTCATGTATTGCAACGCTAAATTAATATATTAATAATTCATGTTGTGACGCTTTGTTTGGTAGCTTAAATGAATAATCACAAATCGATAAATACATAATGAATGAAGCATCGACATCCATTAAAATGAAATATAATTTGTTCGTACCTAATGTCAAACTAAACTTGGACACGACCATTGGTATAGCACAATGTATCTAGAGCACAGTTTGAACTCGTTCGAATTATATGACCTATGTCTACTGCAACAACAAAGGTTGCTTCATGTTCACCATTGTCCACCATGCGCATGCTCCTCCTCAAACTCAAGCTTCGTCCTGAAATGACATGCTTTAGATGCCAAGATTATCATGAATGACAATTACAGTGCCATCTGTTCAGCAGTTATCATACAATAAAATGAAGCCATCAAAATGAGTAGTGCGTCAGACACGAAAGCAGAGCCATTCAGAGTAACAAGTCTCTTAAATTATGTTTACCTCATAGTGACTTTAACAACACAATCATTTGAAAACAAATACTATCAGTTCATCACTTATTTTCTTTGGCTTCCAGAACACTATCACTTTCAGTAGAGTATGCAGTTTGCCATGTTACTAATAGATATACAGAGTAAAAATAGGCCTAACCTTTACAGAAGTGCAGAATTTCAGATTATGTCTGCAACTCTCAGATGTTTAGTTGATGCTTCTAGTGTGGCCTTCTTGAGGTTGTGCTCTAGTTCAAACTTGAAAGACAGAGACAAGAAAATTCAAGTTTAAGTAATCCTGCCGCTTTGAAATTCACAATGAAAACCTTTATTATTGCCACCATACCTGGAAACTTGGTCCCAGATGCTTTTCACTTGCAGTCACCTATTTCGTACTTGCAGTTTTTTCTCTCTCATATCCAGTACTCGAGCGAGGAACCTACAACACCAGACATGAGATTAGCCATAGCGCAGAAGAATAGACACAAATGATGCTGCTTTGTACACAGTATCTTTTGGAGACACCAGTTGTTGTCTGCCTAGTTGCTGGTATGAAACAAGACCTATCGGAGGCTGCAGCTACCGCAGCAAGCTTCTTTACAGGAATGTCCTTGACGACCACAAGGACGCGGCCGCCTCCATCGCCTACCTCGAGGCCACAATGGTGACGCTCCGCAAGGGTGAGCCGTTCTGGGTGCTGGTGCACGCCAGCATGGGCAACGTGTTCCTGCTGCTCAACGGCGGCGGCGTCGTGACCAGGCGGTCACTGTCATTGGTCTACCTCGGCCCGTGCCCCGAGGGGAACGTCGAGATCAACTAGGATATGGAGGTACGTGGCAGCGAGCCCGGCTCCCTGTCGCTGGCGGGGACGGCCCCGTGCATCCGCCTGCTAGACGGCTACAAGCACTACAAGAAAAACGCCGACTAGTGACGCAAAAAAAGGCTGTTTCTCGTCATAAACCACGATTAATGACACCGGTTGTTACGAAAACGCGCCGTCATTAATCGAACGTCACAAACCGCGATTAATGATGAGACCTTATTTCCTGGCGTCATGAGTTTAATGACGCGTATAAATTCGTAACACAAAGGCGTCATAAGGTACATGCGACGTCGGACCGAGATCCATTGTGGCTCCGACGTGGCAGGGGTTTATGACGATTTCGGTTCGTCACAAATTGAGGCCCGGTCCATATAAGAGCCTTTGTGCACCTAATATTGTTGGGCCAATTTTAGCCTGTTTCAGGTTTTCGTGTTATTTTTTTGGCTATTCCCGAAATGTTTGTTGCACAGTATATTGGGCTATTTTATTTTGGGCCCTAGCAATCTAACGAACTTGGCCCATATTGCATTATGCTTGGACATTTGATTTTGGGCATTATCCACAGGGCTTTTCCTGGGCCTCGGCCCATATTGCTTTTTTTAGATCAGCCCATATTGCATTTCGCATGGCACTGTATACTGTTCTGGCTGCTGCTGATCGCCATCACATAATCAGACAACAAAACAAAACATTTCCCACTTCCATATAAGTCACACCACATTCAGGGAATAGTTCAACCAGTACTATTGTGCAATATACATCAAGTTAGCATCGAATCGAATGAACATACAACAAGTCATCAGCAACACAAGTTCACCAGGACCACACTTCAGTTGAGAGGAGGATAAACCTGGCTGAAATTTATGAAGCCTTGGATCAGATTATGCATGTCAGTTGTGCTCTTCTTCAAAGCTTCAAGCGCTTCTCTTTGAGACTTCAATGTTGTCTCCTGTTCTTGAGCCTTCAATCTCAGTTCGCTCATCTCGACCTCCTGTTCAACAATCTTCTGCCGCAGTTGTGCCCCCCCTTGCTTCTGATTGTTAAGTCCAGCTCGTATTTCCTGAACCTGAAGTGCAGTAGTAACCCTAGTATTTTTCATGGAGGGCGGGCGAATGCCATCAACCTCCCGAAAAGTCCTAGATTTGACAACTTCTGCCACTGCTTCAGTAGCAGTCTTTCTTGGTTGGTCGCCCTGAGGTTCAACGACAATTTGTTCCATGCGAGCCTAAAAAAGGAAATAAAATGAAAGGTTTAAAATAAAATAGTCACACATGTTTCTAGTATTGTTGCATAGAAAAATGCAAAAGCAGACAAGTACTTACAATGGATGCCTGTACTGGAGCGGTGAAGCCATTCTTGCTGCAGTGGAAGGACTTGAAATAATCAAGTGGACTTAGCCCTTCTCCTTCAGCAGTATACTTCTGCCTCTAAATATGTTTCGAAAATAGGCATAATTATCAAAGTGCTAGCATTGTAAAATGGTTCATGAAATGAACTACAGAGCAAAAACATGACTTGTTCATCTGCTTACCACAAGATTAGCTTGTACAATGTAGCTTCGAGATCCCGTGCGCTGATGGTACTTGACCTTTCCTCGATTACCGGTGTTTGTACTACACCTCGCCTTTACAATAATAAGAACTCGTGTAAGAAATAAGATTAAGAACAATATATAAGTACATGAAAATGTGGTAGTGGCAAGTTGAAGTTCTATCATACCCTGTGCTTAGGGGAAGACCACATGTTAACCAGTGCCTTCCATTGGGCGTCAGTCAGATTGGGCACAAGAGATTTAGTTGGGACTGCATTTGCTGGAACATCATTGAAGTACTTTTGCTTCAGGCGATACCTCGCCTGTCTCTGTATGGACTTCAGCATGTCAGTGCATGCCACCCTTACAGGCTCACTGGTGGTGTCAGTGTCGAATTGTCCCTAGCACAAGACAATTATCAGAAAAATGGATGACAAGAATGGATGCAAAGAACTATGGTAGTAGATGAGTGGACATATGCACACCGCTAGTTTGCCCATGTAGTTCTTGAGATGGTCTTCAGTCTTTTCACCATTTTGCTGGTTCTTCTTTGGCTTGTAGTCCTTCCAGCTAGGAAGGATCGGTATGTGCCCACGCACTATGATCCCACCTTCTAATGCAAACTTTGCAGCTTGCATTGGTGCCTCTGGGCGTTTGAGCCCTTCTTGAATGTGTATAGGGATCTTGCCATTTAAGCCTCGGCTAATTCAGTCCAGATCTCTGCCCAATCTTCTTGAATCCCGCGGCCCCCGTTGTGCTCTGGAAGGGCATGCATCACCTAACAAGTTTGTTACAGCCATACAAGTTAATAATGATTCGGTTGGTAATTAGGACATTCGAATATGAGATCAAATGACTTGCCTTCTGCAGTCATCATGTCAATGATGTTCTCATCGTGGGTTGCTGTTGCTTGGCCTTCAGTGGGCAATTCTTGTGTATCAAGAGTTGTCCCACTCCCATCAGCTAAAGCCAATTCCCTTGCCTTGGTCCTAGTCAGTCTAGGAGGCATTCTGGTAGGGTCATCCGGTGCCCGAATTCTCTTGGTCCCTCTTTCTCCACTGACAGATAGGCTATGAGTGACCTGATTACACAAAATTCAATAAAGAAAGAGAAGATCAAAAGCAATCCTGCATAACTAGTACATGAAATGAGATCATGATAAGACTACCTCTTGTTGACATGTATCTGGGTCAGATTCATGTTCATCAGAAGGGTTGTACTCCGGATCCGAATCATGTATTGTTGTATCATTGGTACCCTTTCTGCTTGGTCGGTCAGCTGCTAAAAGTGCTTTCATTTTCTCGATGACAAGACTAGAGAAGAAATTGTGATTCTTCAAAACATTCATGTCCCTCTGCCGCTCGTAATCGCCGCGCTCGTATACTTCTGTTAGGAAAGCAGAGAAACTTCTGTAAGGTTGGCCTACCACTGTAAATAAAACTAGATCTAAACACTTCTATAAGAACCAGTAGGATGTTCCTAGCCGAAACAAGATCCTAAAAAAGATGTTCCTAGTCAAAACAAGATCCTGAGAAGAAGTAGTGTAGACATGGGATCTGTCAGATCTAAAAACTTCTATAAGAACCAGTAGGATGTTCCTAGCCGAACAAGATCCTGAAAGGATGTTCCTAGTCAAAACAAGATCCTAAAAAGAACTAGTGTAGACATGGGATCTACCTGATCGAAAAAAACTAGTGCACACATGGGATCTGCCACATGGGAAAACACGCAAGTACGAATCCATCGGGGAAGCTGGACCGAGGAGGAAAACATTGTACCTTGTTCTGGATATTTCCTTCATACGACCTTCCCTCCTGGTGCCATTGTGTCGTCGCCGCTGCTACTACAGAGGCAGATGGGAAAGGGGCTGAAGCTATGAGCGGTAGATTTGAGACGATGGAGGAGAGGAGGTGAAGATTTGGGCTACCGGCGAGGAGGGAAGGTGAAATGGGGGCGGAAAGATTTGAGATGGCGAGGAGAGGAGTAGAAGGGAGGGGAGGGACGGGGGCGGGGGTAATTTATCCAATTCGGTGGAGGGCCTTGTCAGATTACCAATATACCCTTTCATTATGGTGGTGACTGAAACGGGGTGTGGGAAGGGGGAAGCAAAAAAGACATTTAACATCTGCTTTGCCTGGGCGTCCGAAATTCCGAATATTTGAATCGCGCGCCGGTTTGTTCTGAGGGCTGCTCAGCGCTATATACTGAGGCAAAGGATGTTCCTCTAATCAAGATACTACTAGATAGGATATTCCTTCACTAGGAAATACTCATTTCGTTTATGTACTGCTCCCCTTATATTGATCAACACATCCCTTCCTTCGTCGATTCGATTCGCCTAGTACTACATGATCATGAGCACGTCACGTTGCATACTCCTCGATCATGCCCATATTGGAGATCAACACAACCCTTCCTTCGTCGATTCAATTGGCTTAGTACTACATGATCATGAGCACGTCACGTTGCATACTCCTCGATCATGCCCGCATTGGAGATCAACACAACCCTTCCTTCGTCGATTTGTTCGCCTAGTACTACATGATCATGAGCACGTCATGTTGCATACTCTTCGATCATGCCCGCATTGGAGATCAACACATTCCTTCCTTCGTCGATTCGTTCGCCTAGTACTACATGATCATGAGCACATCACATTGCATACTCCTCGATCATGCACGCATTGGAGATCAACACAACCCTTCCTTCGTCGATTCGTTTGCCTAGTACTACATGATCATGAGCACGTCAAGTTGCATACTCCTCGATCATGCCCGCATTGGAGATCAACACATCCCTTCCCTCATCGATTCGTTCGCCTAGTACTACATGATCATGAGCACGTCACGTTGCATACTCCTCGATCATGGCCGCATTGGAGATCAACACATCCCTACCTTCGACGATTCGTTCGCCTAGTACTACATGATCATGAGCACGTCACGTTGCATACTCCTCGATCATGCCCGCATCGGAGATCAACACATCACTTCCTTCGTCGATTCGTTCGCCTAGTACTACATGATCATGAGCATGTCACGTTGCATACTCCTCGATCATGCCCCCATTGGAGATCAACACATCCCTTCCTTCATCGATTCGTTCGCCTAGTACTACATGATCATGAGCACGTCACGTTGCATACTCCTCGATCATGCCCACATTGGAGATCAACACATCCCTTCCTTCGTCGATTCGTTCGCCTAGTACTACATGATCATGAGCACGTCACGTTGCATACTCCTCGATCATGCCCACATTGGAGATCAACACATTCACGTAGCCCAACAGGACGTTCCGTTGTTTTATAATACAACGTACCAGATAATCGGCATCCCCATGCGTGATCGTATATTTTGTAAAGACGCAACAGGAAGTTCCGATGCTACATAATACAGTGAACCGGATAGTAGACACCTACGGTAGGTTTAATATTCAGGAAAGTGCACTTCAACTACATATAAATTACATATAAATCATAAGGTCCACATGATTTCAGTTCGGATCTACTTAAACATTTACTGATTTGATATCCTAGTCGTCGTCACTTTCATCGGCAGCATTTTCATCTTCATCGACGTATTGCCATAGAGTGTCGTCATCCTCATCTTCAGAATTGAATCCATCCACATCAGACAGCTCCTGCTGGCGAATTGCGTCAACATCAGCGGCTGCAACCATAGTCTCCTAGCCAGTAATAGGCACCGGAACCTCTGAACCATCACCGAGACCATCATCAAGTATAACATCATGCAAGGTTTGGTCAATTTCATCATCTTGATATGCAAGTACCATGCCAGTGGGAGCTATGTCCTCCTCATTTTCATTATAGCTCCACAAATGCCTATGCTCAAATTTTTGCACCACTCTCCATGGGTGTTGTAGTAGGGTGTCTGGCAAGTACAAGACCTTAGTTGCATGTTCAGCAAGAATGTAGGGATCATCTTGGTACCAGTAATCTCCAGCATTGACGCTTGTTAAGTAACCATCATTTCTAATCTTCGGTTCCTTCTTGGTCCCTTCCAGATCATACCAGTCAACCTGGAATAAAACAACAATTCGATCTCAGTCAAGCGCCGAGTTGTACCGCAGCTCAATAATGTCTCTTAGTGAACCATAAAACTCAATATCTTTAATGTCTTTATGTGATCCTGTAGTCATGATTCCACTGTTCTGTGTCTTCCTATTTGCCTCTCGGGCCTTGGTGTGGTACCGGACACCACCTACAATACATGCTGTATAAGTTTTTGCTCGCCGGTCTGGTTCAGCTGATAATGCATATAGGTTGTCGTCGCTCACTGGATTGTTTGTAATCTGTACAGAGGAGCCATAGTTTTTTTTTAATATAGTCTTATGTAAAGGTCCTCACAAGGTAATATAAGCTAGCTACCAAACAAAAAAAAATGAATACTAACATGCGATCTAAACCAGTGCCGAAATTCTGTAGCAATTCGACGATCAATATCCTCGTCCGACACACCTTTCGCTTTTAATTCATTCTTGAACACTCTGCAAAGCAGTACCATCTCAAAGTTAGAGCGAAATAATTGTAGTTCTATCATTGCAATGGTGATTTACTTACTCGATATATGGCTTCACCTCTTCGCAATTGTTTAGCACATACCAAACCACCTTGTCGTACTTTGACCCAAGCCAACAAGTGGTCCCTGCTCCAAGTACTTGAACATTGTGATCGAAACAGGATGTTCCATCTAGAGACAAATCAGCATTCTCTCTGTTCCTTCCAACCTGATTGAATCGTGTGGCCACATCATCAGCCACGAAGTACCTAGAGCAAAATGTCAAGGCCTCATTAGCAACATATTCTTCTGCAATGGATCCTTCAGGCCTAGCTTGGTTTCTCACTGAACTCTTCAATGTGCATAGACTTCTTTCCACGGGATACATCCATCCATATTGTACTGGACCTCTCAGGATTGCTTCCTCAGGCAAATGGACAGCTAAGTGGACCATAACATGAAAGAAGGCAGGAGGGAAAATTTTCTCAAGCTTGCACAGAATTATTGAGATATCTGTTTTCAGTTTTTGCAAGACATCCAACTTCAGAGTTTTGCAACATAGTTGCCGAAAGAAGTTTCCTAGTTCTACAATAGCTGTGTATATCTCTTTGTCCACTAAACCACGAAGACAAGACGGCGAAACCCTTTGGAGTAGTATATGACAATCATGAGTTTTCAGTCTTTGTAGTTTGCATCCATCTGCAGCAATACACCTAGCTAAGTTTGAAGCATATCCATCTGGGAACTTCACCGAACTTATAAAATCACAAAACAGCTTTTGTTTCGTTTTTGAAAGTACATACGGAGCTTCTGGCATTTTACATGACTCACCATCCTCAGTTGCCACCATGTGTAGATTTGATCTTATGCCCATCTCTTCCAAATCAACCCTAGCATTGATGGTGTCCTTTGTCTTCCCAGCAATTTTAAGCAACGTTCCAATAAGGTTTTCGCATATGTTTTTCTCAATGTGCATCACATCAAGGTTATGTGCCAACTTCAGAGATGACCAGTACGGCAAGTCCCACAAACAAATCCTTCGGCTCCAGCACTGTTCGGATTCCCGCTTCCTTTTCTTTCCTTGAGGTAGAGGATACTTTCCTGGTCTAACGCCTTTAACCTTCTCCAGTTGCTGCTTTAGCTCCTCATGGGTAAACTGCTCTGGCTTTTCTCAGTTTTCAATAGTACCATCAAAATCTGCTCTCTTTCTTCTCCATGGATGGTCAGTTGGAAGGAAACGACGATGCCCAGTGTAACATATCTTGTTCTTCAATCTCCTTGAGCAAGGATCCTTGTCACAACGCACACAGGCAAAATAGCCTTTCGTGACTCGCCCAGACAACGTGCTCAATGCTGGATAATCATGTATGCACCAAAGAACCGCAGCACGCAGTTTAAATCCTTTACCCTCAACAGCATCGATTGCCCATACACCCTTCCAAAGTTGTTGCATCTCTTCGACGAGAGGTTCCATGAAGATATCAAAATCCTTTGATGGAGAACTCGGCCCAAGTATCAATAAGGCCATCATGAAGTTTGATTCTTCCATGCATACCCATGGTGGCATGTTATACGGCACAACAAATACTGGCCACATACTATATGAGTTGTTCATGTTGCCAAATGGATTGAAACCATCGGTTGCAAGACCAAGTCTAAGATTCCTAGCATCTTCTGCAAATTTTGGCCAACTTTTATTGAATTCTTTCCATGCCTCACCATCAGCCGGATGGCTAAGCTCATTATTCACCCTTTTTCGCTTCGACTGGTGCCATCCTACATCCTTTGCTATTTTTGATGAAAGAAACATCCTCTTTAGCCTGGAAATCAGCGAAAAATGCCTCAATACCTTTTGAGGAACGCACTTGTTGGTGTCTGCATCCTTCCATCTTGAATCCGCTTCACAACATACTGGGCACACATCAAGTTTGACATACTTCGCCTTGCGAAACAATATACAATTATTTTTGCAAACATGGATTTTTTCATAGCCGAGTCCCGTGGAACGTATGTACTTCATTGCCACATCGAAAGAGTTTGGAAGACACACTTCTGGGAATCCTTTTTGTAACAAATTCATCGTTGCATTGAATGCGACGTTGCTCATCCGACTGAAAGACTTTATATGAAGTAACTTGACAACAAATGTAAATTGTGCACATGAAGATGTCGGTGACACCTTACGGTTCAGATGTTCCTTTACAAATTCATACATTTTCTCATCGAGCACCTGACCTTTGCCCAAGTCAGCAATCAGTTCATACATCCCATCGTCTCCAGGGCCTTCATCCTCCTCCATACCCGATATGTATTGGTTTTCCTGGACCGTTTCCTGATCACCACCATCCCGTGGAGCTGCATTATCCACATCCCCCTCTGCATCCGGCAGAATTGCGTTATCCTGTACATTTTCATCATCGTCAACCATATCCTCCAAAGCTTCTCCACGATGGATCCACCTAGTGTAAGTGGTTGCCATCCCACTCACAAGTAAGTGAACTCCAATTCGCTCTATAGTCCTTGTAGAGTTATTGAGGCATCGACGACACGGGCATAGTATTTCTTTGTCCTCAGCGTATCTTGTCCGAAGAAATGCCAAGAAATCCTGGACCCCTTTCTGATGATTGGTGGTAAAACCAGTACAATCGGTTATCCAGCGTCTATCCATCTGGAAAGTTTTTGGCGAATCCAACTCAAAATTACTGACGACAGAACGAATCGAAAAGGAGAACATTCTGCGAAATGGAATTTTCCGGATTGATCACAAAATTACTTACCAGATTGACACGCCGCTGCAGCAAGTATCACCCAGGTTGCGCCCGTAGGAGTGAGCAGCCGTTGGAAGTCGCAAATCACCGCCGGAACAATCCGTTTTGGTAGCCTACTCGCCTCTTCGTTCTTCGTTTTCTCGTTTCGGGGCAGCGGGCTGCGGGAAAACTACTTTTTTGCAACAGTGCGGGCTTTTCTCCCACCAACTTATCAGAACAACCGCTCCGTGCTGTGGTTGGGGTGGAAAGTGTTTCTCATCAAATTGACACAACCAAGAGGTGGTGCAGTGGTAGATAGTGCTGTCTCGTTCCTATAGGTCTCTAGTTCGAACCCTTGCTATGGCAAATTGTTTTTGCAACATTTTGTGACCAACAGTAGGAAACAAGCAGTTTCGCGACTGTTACTCAGGAAGGTCCTTCAAGCAAAACATCAATAGAACGGACCAGCAAAACATCAGCAAAATTAATTCAGAATGTTGAGTATGCTCAACTCAATTTGAAACAGATTAAACCAAATCGGCATAAAAAGATGGAATCTCATAGCACTCATCACCACAAACTTCACACCACCAGCAAGTAGCAAACACAAAAATACAAAGAAATTCATCACCACAAAGTACAAACCACCTATGAACCATCTAGCTAGCAGTAACACCAGACATGTTTTATCGATTGTCTGCAGCTCAGTCAGAGTATATTTGCTCTTTCTTTCAACAGGGCATTCTCCGCTAACAATTTCTGATTCTCTTTCAACTAGTCATGCTGCTGCCGTAACAATTGATTAACATGGCCCCTCTCTTTGGTCAGCTCTTTCATCACGGCAATGTTCTCCTGCTGTAACAATGCCATTTGATTCAACTGTTCTTTCTCATGTTGCAGCAATTGATTCATCTCTTTCAGTTGTTCATTCTGCTGTTGTACCGATTCCTCATACATGTGCTTGTAATTTAGAGCCTCTTGCAGGTCTCTCTTCACCTTCTGCAGCTCAGCTTTAGTGGATTCAAGCACCTCCAGAAGCTAGAAAAATACAAGAACCTATCAATCCATCAAACTATGCAAACTGAAAACTAACTGAATCAACTTCTAACACCAATTGCAATTCAAATCTGAGTGTACGATGAAATCAGCTCAGCTATTCAGTGGATTCAAGCATCTCCAGAAGCTAGAAAAATACAAGAACCTATCAATCCATCAAACGATGAAAACTGAAAACTAACTGAATCAACTTCTAACACCAATTGCAATTCAAATCTGAGTGTACGATGAAATATGAATCTATTGTATATGGTCATCCATCCTCTAGATCCCCAAACTAGAAATCCCCATCCCTAGGTTGATAGGGGAAAATATAGTGGCTCAAACCAGAGGACTGACCTTGTCATCCTCTTTCATGAACTCGTAGCCGGGAGGTGGCGCATAAACCACCCTCTCATCACTGCCAGAATCTGCCATTCCCACGAGCTGTTGCAGATCTGCGCGTAGCAAAAGTCGAGAGCCTTTGCAAAGGTAGTGAAGCGTTTCGCCTGCGAATTATTGATTTATATTAAAGATTCGAAAAAAAATCTTACATGTGGGACCCAACTGAATTTTATGACGACTTGGAACACTCTATTTTTAAAATAATGCTTACATGTGGGACCACAGTTGGTTTATGACGCCGCTGACATGGCGAAAATGCTTACATGTGGGACCCTAGAAAAATTTATGACGACTTGGAACACTCTATTTTCGAAAAAATGCTTACATGTGAGACCCTACTGAATTTTATGACGACTTGGAACACTCTGTTTTTAAAATAATGCTTACATGTGGGACCGATGTTGGTTTATGATGTTTTTTCAGAGCTTATGGCGTCACAAACAGCATGGAACAGTGGAAGCCTGGCTACAGTACCAACCGTAATGATGAAATTTTTTTTGTCCCTAAATTTGCTCGGAAGTGAAATATTATGACGAGATCAGCCAGGAACGTCATAAATCAATGACGCTAAAATGTGGTTGCGTCACTAGTCAACGATTTTCTTGTAGTGAAGGCCAAGCGGTTCCTATTCGTGCCGGATGCTTAATGGGGGCATTTCAGCAGTGTTTCAGTCAGCATCCGCATCGCCTGACGTGATGATGCCTCAGCTGCTGATTCCACTCGGTCCAATCTCTCCTAGAAGTAGTGTACTTTAAATCGGCCGATGGCCACTGTAAACCTCAACTTGTAATAAAGACCTTGAATGCCTTCTATTTTCTTGATGGTCTGGAGATTCCCTATGAGCACCTGCACCTCCCAAGGACCGAGCACTGGCACATATGGAGATTCCCGAAGTCACCACTGGCGTCTCGTCGTCGACGGGAACGTCGCTTACCACTTACTCCCTCCATCCCTAGTAGTAATGCATATCACTGGAAAATCCCGGAATAAATCCAGGAAAATGTGCGAGCACTAGGATTTGACTTTTGGTGGATAGCGTTCGGACTGTGGACTACAAGCTCATTCGCATTTATTATGCTCATTCGCATTTATTATAGATATAGCTATCTGGGTTTTGTATAGGGCTTGTGTGCCTAACTTCTTATTGGGCTGAGCCCATGTAGGCACCGATGTTAGTTCTTTTATCTTATACATCCATGTATAAGGGTGTCCATGTGTAAGGGCATGTACAGGCCTTAGACAGCAAGTCATCTGTGGAACCTCGAACTGGGTGTACAAACAGACGTACAGACATGTACAACCCACAGACGACTCGCCGTCTCATACAACCCACAGTAAGAGGAGTCGTATGTAAGTTGTTTAATGTTTTGCATGTGTCTAGGATCAACTACAAATGTAATTTTGTATATCATTGTGTGGCATAAAATATGTATCAAGCAGCTAAAACTATCCGCACCCCTATTTAGGGTTAAAATGTGAGACAATATAAATACTAGGGTTTAGAATGAGAGAAAACAACCCATATTGACACACAAACATTTTGATTACTCCAAATTTTAGATAGAAATGTTGCAAAGATCCTTTCTATAACTTGTAGACTTGTGTACGAAAGTGACATGCATTGTTAATTTACACTTTTTACTCCACATCTTGGCTCCCAAATTGAGAGTCCAACCTGACAAAAACTCAGAGTTCTTTGAAAAATTCAGTTGAAGTCATGTTTTCTCCAAATTTCAAGCCACTGTAACTCCAAATCCGTAGATTTCTAGGCCAATCACAATTACTGAAAGTTGTAGCTGGACGAGTGTTCCACAACTTTGCTTTTTGTTCTAAGTATAGGTTATGCACGAAATTTAGGAGGAACCATCAGTTGATGTTTTGTTTGAACACTCAAATAAAGTTATCTGAAACGCTACTGTCATTCAGTTCCTAACATCGACACACTTTCTTCTTCCTCCAGAAACAAGAAACACAAGAAACAGAGCTCGAGCAATCCGCCCGCCGGCCGATTCGTTCCTGCTCCGGCTACCATTCCCAAATCGTCGCAGGCCGAGGTTTCCTCACCTATCCACTCCACCTGCCACCACTCAACAGCACCAGCTATAGCTCCTCCGACGGGGGATTGAAGGAATCCCGCCCGCCATTGTTGCCAGCGCCAAGCTCGGCTGCCACCGTGGAACGCCACCTCCCAGCCTCCTCGCCCCCAATGAGTTGCCAAAATGGGGTCGTCGTTAGGCACTGGTGCTCCCGTGCCCCTGTCCGCCAGTCCGCCGCCACCATGGAGCTGTGCTGCATCGTCACCTTCTCGCCACGTTGCTGCTTTTGGTGAGCTACACCATCCGCGGCATTGTGTGCAGAGCTCCCCGCGCGGGATCTAGTGAGCCGTCGCCTAGTGAAGACGCTGCCGCACAACGCTGCTGGGCGCGTCTCCTCCGCCTTGGGCAACTGGAGAGGGGCGTTGCCGGCATATATGGACTGGGGTTGAACAGACAAACAACATTCTTCTTAATATGGTGCGCAATTCCCATGATGAAGCTCGGCATTATTTTTTATTTTCTATGTGGACTAGTCAATTGAGATAGTTGCTCACATGCTTCTTCATACTTTTTGCTACTCCGATCTGAAAACCTTCACGAACATGAAGCGTGATAAGTTTGGAGGGCATCAACAGCGTTATTGAAATATATATGGCGTACCTATGACCTATGAAAGAACAAAATTCAGTGTACATGTATAAAGAATTTTCTTCCAGAAACTATGAATGCTAATTTCGGGGCAACAGAGTTGGTCGTAATGTAACTTACAAATGTTAAGTGTTCCCAGATAATTTAGAACACTTTCATCAACCTCTCGACATTTGACCTTGACTATCTTAAGGCATGCGGATGTCATATTTGATTCCACAGTTGCATCGGGGTACCCTTTAACTTCCACATTGTATTTGCTCCAAGCCTGATGCAAATGCAAAGAGGTAACAAAGTCAAAAATCCATAATAATATAATCTCATAAAACTCAATGTGCAATGCAATAGTTGTGCATTTAGAAAATTTGTACCTGCTCCGAAAATATGACAGTGAGCTCCTCTAAAACTGGTGTGTGTTGAAGAATACACACCAGGGCGCAGCAATAAGTATGCTCACACCAGTGATCATTGTGCCTCAGGGTCTTCAACTTGGAAAACGTGGGGCACCACATTAAATCCCTTCTGAGAATATACTGGAAAGGTTGCAAAGTCATCATGGTATAGTTTTATTTATCTGAATTATGGAGATAATAATGAAATGGAGGGAGGGAGGGAGAGAGAGTACCGTTGGCTTGCGTGCCATGAGTGCTAGGTGTTCAACTTGTGATAAACCTTCCAGAATCATGCACTTTTTAGTTGCATTCTGTCCACCACAATCATCTGATTCTTCTTCAGTGTCACTATCAACTTCACTATCAGAACTATGGACATCCCTCATGACATGTTGACAACCCATGTGATCATCACAACGGCAAAAGTCCACGTGTGATGCGTAAATCTTGACATATGCCTCCTTCAACTCTGGCATGCTCTGTTAGGAATAAAGCACGCCATGGCTGCGTCCAGGGCGTGCGCGCGTGTGTGTCGCGTTCGTGCATGTGGGCGCCTGCAGGGAAGCTGCGGCGCGGTCCGGCGCGAGCACGGCACGGTCCGGGTCCAGGCCGGCGCGCAGGAGGTTTCGGCTCCGCCACCATGCGTCGTGTGACCAAGTCGTAGAGGATAGGAGTACGTGGTGTGCATGTGTGCGAATCTTGCGGAGGAAGCCGTCGTGGCCGTTGCGAGCAAGAGCTCGTGCCCACGGCTGAGCGCGTTTCGCGGGGTCATGGCGCCACGGCCGGTGTGAGTCGTGTTCTCCGGCCTATATGAGGCCCCTGTACTCCCTCACCTCGTTTTGCTGGTTGAAGTGCCAATATACAGGAGCTAGAGGCTCCGCGGCGTTCGCCGGCCATCGTCACTGTTCATCTTCTACCTCGGGCTCTAGGCGTGTGAGCGAGCTGTAGTGAGCAAGGCGAGGGGCGAGCACCGGGAACACGCGTTATCGGCCTACTCCAACAATTGGCATCAGAGCCAGGTCACGATGGTGAAAGGCGAGATCGGCGACAGCTCAACCGACGGCGTCGTGGTGCGCGGCGCACCCAACTCCGGCGTGGTGGAGCTGCCGCTGCTGTCCAAGGGAAGCTACTAGGAATGGGCGCTTGTGATGCAGGTGTCCTTGGAGGTGCTGGAGCTCTGGGAAGTCGTCGAGGCGGAGGGCAAGGACCGCACCAAGGACCGGCGTGCTCTGGCCGCAATTCTTCGTGGCGTTCCGCCGGAGATGAAAGTCGGGCTCGCCGTGAAGAAGATGGCGAAGGAGGCTTGGAACTCCGTGAAGCGGATGCGTGGCGGCGACGAGCGCGTGAAGGCGGCCAACGTGCAGCGCCTCATGAAGGAGTTCGAGCTCCTGAGCTTCCGCGACGGCGAGACGGTGGCGGACTTCGCCGTGCGCGTCAACCGCCTGAACGCACGACTGATCGACCACGGGGAGGTGCTGGGTGACTCCCGTGTGGTGAGGAAGGTGTTGCGCGCCGTGCCGAGAAGGCTGAAGCTGGTGGCGGTGTCCATCGAGATTCACAGCGACCTTAACACCATGACGCTCGACGAGCTCGTCGGGCAGCTGCAAGTCGCAGAGGACGCGGACGCCGAGGACGAGCCGGCGGCCAAGGGCGGGGGCAGCGAGCAACTATTGCTCACCAAGGGCCAGTGGGAGGCTCGTTCGCGCCAGCGTGGAGGCGGTAGGCGTCATGGTGGCGGCGGCCATGGAGGTGACTGCGACGATGACGACGACGGCGGGAGCAGCACGAGGTCCAGGCGTGGGGGGAGCCGCTACCGCGGCCGGTGCTTCGACTATGGAGCGCGCGAGCACATGGCGAGTGACTGCCCGAGGAAGAAGGAGAAGGCCTTGCTCGCCGGCGTTGACGAGGAGGCGACACTCCTGTGAAGCTCCGTCTCCGCCATGTCGTGTTTAGGGGGAGATTGTTAGGAATAAAGAACACCATGGCTGCGTCCAGGGCGTGCGCATGTGTGTGTCACGTTCGTGCGTGTGGGCGCCTGCAGGGAAGCTGCGGCGCGGTCCGGCGCGAGCACGGCACGGTCCGGGTCCAGGCCGGCGCGCAGGAGGTTTCGGCTCCGCCGCCATGCATCGTGTGACCGAGTCGTAGAGGATAGGAGTACGTGGTGTGCGCGAATCTTGCGGAGGAAGCCGTCGTGGCCGTTGCGAGCAGGAGCTCGTGCCCACGGCTGAGCGCGTTCCGCGGGGTCATGGCGCCATGGCCAGTGTGAGTCGTGTTCCCCGGCCTATATGAGGCCCCTGTACTCCCTCACCTCGTTTTGCTGGTTGAAGTGCCAAGATACAGGAGGTAGAGGCTCTGCGGCGTTCGTCGGCCATCGTCACTGTTCATCTTCTACCTCGGGCTCCAGGCGTGTGAGCGAGCTGTAGTGAGCGAGGCGAGGGGCGAGCACCGGGAACACGCGTTCCCGCCCTACTCCAACATGCTCTCCAACACGGGATTCCTATCAAAAATGTCCACTAGCCGCAGCGACACCAAATGTGGAACGCAAATACGAAGGCGGTGACAACCACAATACTCGAGGTCTGTGATCCACAAGTGTTTGACTGATGGGGACGTCATCTTCCTCACACATGGCATGTTGGAGTTACGAATAACTAGATGTTCCAACGCAGGGCAGCCTGAGAAGTCGAGGTTGCTATAGCAGAACTGTACACCACAAAGGTGTAGCCTCGTCAAGTGCTGCAAGATCAGGGGCCTGCTGCTCATCCGAAAGTATGGGTCGTCAGCATCAACATCCGGGCGCCACATGTCGATGTCAAGGGTCTGGACTCGGCACTCCACGGCAAGACGGATCCAACGATTGACGATGGGCGTGTCATTGTACTCGAACAGACTGAACTGTATCTTGCACACGTCAAGGGGACCACCGCACGCGCCGTCATCGCTGACCTCGACAAGCACAGCAAGGCGGGTGCGAAGCAGGCGATCCACGAACTTCCGGACCACCTGCACGGAGTCGCCCGTGAGGAGCAGGTTTGTGGTGAACTTCAAGACGTGGCGCCATGTCCTTGCGAGGACGCACGTACACACAGCCTCCTGATCTGGCAGGAACGACAGGATCCCTGCCAGGATGTCCTTGGGAAGGTCGCTGAAGGGGTTAGTTTGGTCGATTACACATGGAGCAGCAGCGGCAACAGCTGCATTTCGGCGACGTCTCGTCTGATGTGCCATCGATCTATCAGAGCACAGTCGCTAGCCGCTGCAGTATAATAAAAGGTAGATACGAGCTAGTATAGTAGAGGGACATTGGCAGGCACGAACGGAGAGCACAATGCAAGAGCTCAAGAACACCAACAATTTACATTCACTGAGGGAATTATGAAAAAAAGGAAAAACAATTATGCAAGGACAGCATAAACACAAATGGGTGGGTGCTTTGCTTTGAGTGATCATGCCAGTGGCAGCAATGGCTTCTAACATATTAGAAATTTTAATTTGAGAAACTACTAACTAGCAGTATATCTCTGCACAATGTTTATCTGAAAATTAATCTGTTTATTTGAAAATTAATCTGCAGTAACACACAGTTTCAGTTAAATGTTCCTCTACAGTATTCACTAAGGACCCAAATTTATTCTCCAATCCTTCTATCTAGCTCATATTTCTTCAATGATTTTGCAAACTGCTAATACTAGCATTTTTCGTTCATTAATCACGAAGGCCCCAACACGAATTGCATGCAAACACAGTTAGGATTACATAGTAACGGAAGCATTGAAATGCAATTAGGATTACAAAGGATGCAAGCACACTTAGGATTACATTGTAAGGCAAGCATTGAAATCCAGTTGCAGTTAGGATTTTAAACATCGGCAGCAACACTATAAATATAAAGGAGTTCAACTAACCTCAGCAACATTCGATGCAGAAACACCTCAATTAGTCACACGCTTCCGCTTACCTTCCCCCATCTAAGCAATTCGGCGAGCACAAACCAATCCGACCGATTCAACTGCTAGTGTGGTGGAGAGAGAGAGAGAGAGAGAGAGAGAGCTAACTAGGGTTCCGTGGTGACGACGGAACCCTAGCGCCAGCGGTGCGCGCGACAGAGAGAGGGAGAGGGAGGAATGGATGAGACGGTGGCAGCAACGAGGAATGGATGAGTCGGTGGTGGCGGCGGGATGGAACTAAAAAATAAAATAAAATGCTCATGAATTGGGTGGGGGTGGTGGCGGGGCGGAAGAGGTGGTGGGCTACCACACCCCCGCCTCCCCATCATCCTGCCTGCCCGGCCCCCGCTATATGCCGCCGCCGACTGGGGCCCCGCCTCCGCTGCTAACCTCGATCAGTACCAAAGTTCTTGAAATGAAGGCAACACGGAGGTACATTACTGACGCAAGTTCTTAAATCATTGGTCCAAAACAGAAACAGTCCGAGCGCCTCGAACCCAAAACAAAACCAGAGCGCAAACCATCAGTTCCGATGTGTACGAGCAAGGATGTAAGGCTTGACCTGTGTGATGAAGAAACGAATCAATCGGCGCCGACGATCACGTCTGCCGTGTTCAAGTCCTCCGAGGGGGTGGAAACTGGGAGAGCAAGCAGATGGAATCCGAAAAGTCCAAAGCGGTTGCGGACTTTCAACCCCACAAAAATACTTAAATGAGAAGAAAAAAACTGGGCAAACTAATCAGTTCCCACACGCTACCATGTGGGTCCTGGAATGCGGGCCACATGTCAGCCGTGGGAGGTGATGCAAGCAACAGTTGAAGACGAGGAGTAAACGGGACGTTTGAGAGGCAACACCGGGATTAGCGGTTTGCACTTGCACATTCCGTGTTGTGTGGCCCGCATGTATCTAGCGCAGTGCGGTTTTCCGGCAACCGGACCCTGCGGTTGCCTGTGCCACGGCCCGGTGACGATGGCATAACCCAGCAAGTCGTGCGTGTGTAAGCTGGCCACGCGGGGAAGCTAGTAGCTTTGGGTTTCGTAATCGCGAGTCGTGCAACGTAACCTAGGCTGGAGCACGGCACCACGTGGCCCACGTAACCCAGCGGGTCCAGCTTACTCCTCGGGGCGGGCGGCGGCTGTGGCTGCAGACACGACGGGAGGGGAGCAGAGCAGGCCCGTCCCGTCCCGTCAAGGCTGTTGTACACAAGACACGACACGACACGACACAACACGATATGACACAGGGATCGTCCGTAACCCTTGGCTTGGCAGCAAGCCGCGTAACCCAGGCGGAAGCACCGCGTGGCACCCCGTCTCATCGTCCATCGTAATAATGATGGTGCACGCGGCGCCCGCGGGCCCACAGCGGCTTGACCTCGCCGTAGTTTTCTGGAATTCTCTAGTGCGCAGCCCGCTGATTGGCACCGGCACCTGCGTAACCGAGTCCCTATGGTTACGCATTCCTCTCAAGCTCTAGTTGATCTCTAGGTCGTGCCCTCACTAAATATTCTGAGCGTAACTTGCACCCTCTTGGTTACGCAGAGGTATGGATACGCACAATCCATGCGTCTAGCTACTGGTTCAACCTACTCCATACGCGTAACCGATAGCCACGCTGCGTGCTGCAACCACCTGGGTTACCCACACGGCATGGCATTGGGCCACCGTGCCATGGTGCGTGGTTCAACATGGCTAGAATAGCATATGCCTTTGATCATGGTGAGGGCGCACCAGCGAGCCAAAGCAGCACGGCGCGAACGCTAGAGGCGTCCACTAAGAATAGCAAGGCGTGCAGGTTACTATGATAATCACCTCTGATGCACGGCTAGCATCGCAGTTGCCGCAGAACACGGCGGGTGGTGTCAAACTAGAACCTTCGACGATCCAGTTACTACACACGATGTGTGGTAAACTGAAGGGACCTGAACGTGTGCACACCCGCACTGAAGGGACACGTCCGTTTAGTGTACTAGGTAATAAGTAGTGGTAACTCATGTCGACGAACGGTCGTGTTTAGGAACGGAGGCAGTTTATGCACGAGTCAATCATTGAAATTTGCGATCATGGCTCTATGTTGGCACATTTTATCTATAAATATTTCCCCTCACATTTACTGGAAAAAGGACTAAAATATAATTAGATCACCTTATTAGGGTTTATATTGACAATTTCCATGAGTTTTGGCGAATCTATGAATTTACAGGGACTATTCAGAAAATATGCAAAGAAACCACTCTAGAAGACTCCAGATGGCTCCGGAACTCTTTGAGTACTTTAATTCCTGTCGCTCTTGAGTTAAAGTTGCATGTTTAGTGTAAGCGTGGTGCTTAGACTAGCTAGCTTATGAATGCCTTCTATATTCCGGATTGTGTGGTAGAAGCGGGAAGTGACCTTGTTCCCGTCTGTCCTTTGCAGTCCACCTCTCGTCTATAGAAACCGTAGGACTCCCCCCATAGATTCTCGGGAGGTTCCCTTTCCTAAGTGTGCCTTCAGACAATCACCCCATAAGAACAATATAGACATAGCTTGTGAGAATAAGAACCAGACATCCTTAAGTTTTCCTTATCTCTCTTTCTGTCAAGTCCTTGATAGCTACTCAGTGATTAGTTATATACCTCAGATACTCTCTTTACCATTCTCCTTGTGGATTCGATATTTAAAACCCTCTCCCGGGTGGAATGCTCACCGGTATCCGTGCGCTTGCGGATTATCCATCATAATATTTCTGTAGGCTTAACAAATACCAACAAGCATTTCTGGCGCCGCTGCCGGGGAGAACGGTTAAGAGAAAACTCTTCGAGTATAACTAATCTTGTATCTTTCTTTTTTCTTTTTAGTTTTAGATTACCTACTGTCCTTATGGACACTACCCTCATTAAAGACTTTTCGGCACCCTCAGAGCTCAGCCTTAGGCCTATGCGATCATCGAAACCAATCCTATCTGATGCCTATGAGCTGCGCCCACGGTTAATAGAGATGGTCCAAACCAACACTTTCTTAGGAATAGAAGACGAAGACCCTTATCATCATCTCCAGCAGTTTGAGCAAACTTGTGACTGCCTGCACATTGAGGGTATGTCAGACGAGACTATCCGTTGGAAGCTTTTTCCATTCACTCTGAAAGGAAAAGCTCGCCAATGGTACGACCGGACCAAAGAGAAGATGAAAGGCGATTGGGGAACTCTCCGTGCAGATTTTTGCATGGATTTTTATCCCTTATCTAAAGTAGTCGACCTTAGAATCAAGATCATGTCCTTCAAACAGGGGGATAATGAGTCTATGAGTTCATCCTGGGAACATTTTGAACTCCTTTGCAAATCCGGACCAGATCTAAGCCTCCAAGACCATATTCTCCTTCAACATTTCTATATTGGTCTTAATAAGGAATCTAGAGCCTATTTGAATACCTCCTCTCATGGATCATTCATACACCTTACATCTAGTGAAGCTAGAACCGTCCTAGACAACATTCTAGCCAGCACTAATGATGGTCCTTTAGAAGAGAAAACTTTAGAAGAAGAGATTCCAGAGATAGCTACACCAGAACCGATTAGGCGAACCAGAGAGGGGGGGAGTGAATGGGAGCCGATAAAAATTCTTCTCGAAGGAGATGAGAACTCCAACAAGACGAACACGGCTTCCAACTCACGTCTCTGACCCAACTACCCAAGTTGGTCAAGACCACGCAGCCACTGGAGTGCTACTGGTCCTAGGAACCAACACTCAACCTTCCTAGCCAAAACTCACCAAAACACACAGCGGAAACTTGCACGGCTTGCTGCCTGTGCTACACCGGTCAGACCGATGGCCTGCGCCGGTCAGACCGGTGACACCGGTCAGACCGGTGGACAGAGCCGGTCAGGCCGGTGGCTACAGCAGCCGCACAGCAAACGTTCCAGGAAGCCTCAGTGAATCCTCTAGGCCCTGGAACAAAGACCACCACGAAACACAACCTGTGAGGAAGAAGAACCCCTCACAAAACCTAGCAAAACAACTCCAAACACTCCAAGAACTGAACAGCAGGACCACGGGACAAAACCACACGGACAAGGCTGTTCCCCGAGACAAAAACCCACCAAGGGCTAGCACCGGTCAGACCGGTCAAGAGCACCGGTCAGACCGGTCGTGCCTGGGCAGCTCGGGATGAACAGCGCCCGCGAGTCAACTCCTCCAAATCCAACTCCCGATCTCCCGATTCGCTCCACGGTTTTGCACAAGACTCTGGGGATAGTAGGAACACCTCATGGGTACTCCATAGCCAAGATTTGGTCCACCAAAACTTGTCAAATCAAGACGAATCGAAGAAATCCCACCAAGAACGCCTCTAACCCTAGAGCCACGAAAACCCCAAAATCGAGCCCCTTTGCTCACGGATTTGGAAGGGGAATCAAAGGGAAAAGAACCACGAAGGGTTCATGCATACATCCCCCACCAAATCCCAAAGAGAAAGGCCTCGAAATCGCTCCAAGAAAATCGCCAAGAAAAGGCTCCGAAAATCACCAAAAAGGAGAAACGGGAAAGACACATCCAAGCCTTGAGGAACCACGCCGAATCATCTATACATACCAAAGAGGTTCATACAAGGTCTAGCTTGCCGCCCGATCATCCTTCCCTCTCACAAGATCTCACCATGAAGCTCTCAAGCTAGTCCTACGAAAATCCTAAGAAAATAGGAAGGAAAATAGGAAAACCAAATGAGCTAGGGTTCCAAGAGATGGCTGCCATCCTCTCACCACTTGGGTTATATGGAGGCAACCGAAAGACTAAAATACCCTTACTAGCTAACTAGGGATACATGCCCCTCGAGGGCGAAATTGGAAGTCTTTGTCTTCGCACCATCGGACGGATGCCCAGCGACCGCAAACTTGCTTAGCCTCGACGCAAGCCTTGCGATCCCGACGCGTGTCCTCCGCTTCGAAGATTCCGGACTGCGTCGTCGCACACCGGTCAGACCGGTGCTCCTCACCGGTCAGACCGGTACCCACCGGTCAGACCGGTCAGACCCACAGGTCAGACCGGTCTGGAGCTGCTGCACCTCCGTCTTCGGTTCTTCGGTCTTGGCTTTGTGGATCAACCAAGGAACCCAGTGGTTTTCTGGTGAACCACCGGAAACCCCGCGAACTCGGTGTAGCCTCCGCCAATCACCACTCATGACTCGGCTCCCACGTAGTCCCGGCTCGACCTTGGTTTTGAGGCTCAACCAAGAAACCGTCCATGACTTCATCTTGCCGTTCTTGCCACCATGCGGCCCGCACTTGACCCCGCTGGCCACCGGGTCCCTCGAACCAAGCCTACTTGTCTTCTCCACACCTGGAGGCCTCACCGGCAACGACCTTTCACGCTTGTTCTTCACCTGCACCTGCACCAGTCAAGCCGCAACCTGCACCTGCAATACTTAGCCAAGAATCAGTCCACACCACGTTGTCAATCACTCATCACACCAGGAAGCGACCATCCACCGGTCCTCGAACCACACTTGGCTCTCAATCTCCCCCTTGATGAGTGCATTGACAACACACACGTTTTGGTAACCAAGAGAAAAGGAAAAGAAAAGAAACGACTAAAAGAAACTCCAACAAGCGATCGAAAGCCAAAGAAAAGGCAAAGAGCAAGATCACTTGAAGAAGACAAGTCTCGGACCCCTTAGGCAAGGGCAACGGCTCGACACATCCGAGACAAAACATGCTCAAGCAAAGAGCACAAACCATCAAACCAAAGCTCGAAAACCACAAAGAGCTCCCCCTGCACACATGCAACTCCCCCTGGACAAATGCATGCGAACCACTTCACAAAACAGAGCAGCTGCAACAGCTCAGCTCTTACCGGTCAGACCGGTAGACACCACCGGTCAGACCGGTGGGCAACATGTGAACAGGACCAGCACCCTGACCGGTCAGACCGGTGACCTCAACCGGTCAGACCGGTGCACAACAGAGCCCAAAAATAGCTCGAAACCACCTGAAAACCTTCCAAATGCATTCAGTAGGCCAAAACATGGACCAGCACCCTGACCGGTCAGACCGGTGACCTCAACCGGTCAGACCGGTGCACAACAGAGCCCAAAAATAGCTCGAAACCACCTGAAAACCTTCCAAATGCATTCAGTAGGCCAAAACATGCTCAAACTTCTCCCCCTTGTTGACAATGCATGAATCAAGCCAAAAATGCAAAAAGTGCAACCTAGAGCTTCTCAAATAGACAAAATTCAACATAGGATGCTACACATGTCCAAACGAGCAAGTTAGATACTCTATAGCTTCGTAAAGACATAAACTTCATGATCACCAAGTTTCACAACCATTGGGCGAAGCTAAGATAGAATTTAGCAATTTTGCGAAAAATCACCCTCTCATGAGCAAAGTCCTAAACATGAGCAAAACATGTCAAAATGGCAAAGCCACACAAACTTCATGCTAGGACAACCATTCTAAGCATAAGACCATCATAAACACCCACAAGCACCTCATGTCATGTCAAAGCCACCGAGCCATGTGCCTACTTCTATATATGAGACTTCTCATTGGTAGGCATCATGCAACGATTTAGCACCCAAAGCAAATTAAAATTAGCACATATGACATGGGAGCACATTTTTCAAGCAATTTACATTTCATTTTCAGATTTATAATTGGTACATGAAATGTCTTTGCGACAAAAAGGAACTTATGCCCCTCCACAAGATGAAGCATGGGGGCTAAACATCCATGATGGCAAATGAGCCTTTGGCCCCATATGATCAAAATAAGCTATCCAACCACAAATTAAGCATAGCCAAGCCACTAAAACATGTCAAGATCATGTAAAGGCATTTACTCACAAGAGAGCATATATATATGAAATTTTTCAAAAACATAGCCATCAACCATGGATACAAACCAAGATTATCAAGAGCTAAGCCAAAACTAACCATAGCTTACCAAACTAGCTCACAAAGACATATATGTCATTCCATGGTGAACAATGTGTATAGGAGAAGCCTTTCCTAAACAATGCATATGATACAAAATGCATGCAACCTAAGATACAAAGATGCCTATACATCATGCTACATATGCCATGCCAAATGCAAGAAATGCACAAAGGAAAGCTATACATATGCTACAAAGGAGCTCACACACACAAAGCTCACAAACGACCGGCTCCTCGAGGGGAGGCAAAAAGGGCTCGACACCACCGGCAAAAGAGCAAAGGAGAACAAAACTCACAAGCTCCGTCTAAACACATGCACTAGGGCCAAAGAGCATACAAAGCTCACCCTTAGCACACATGATAGAGCAAAGAGCACACTAAGCACACAGGCTCCCCCTAAACTCATGCATTAAGGTCAAAGAGCATACAAAGCTCACCTTACATACATGAGATAGGGCAAGGAGCAAAACGAACCAAGTGGCTTGACCAAGGCCACACATTTGAAGATCACAAAAATACTTACCTTGATCATTTCTTCAGAAGTCACCCATCCTTGTCCACCGTCCCCGAAAGTGATGTACCTCCATATCATCACCGGGGTATGAGGCCGGAGAACCACCCCCGATATCAACCAAATGTTCTCCGGGTCTCCCACCTGCAACTCAAAACCAAGAGCGAGAGCGAGCAAACGACTCAACACTGGGGTTAGTACCAAAGGTGTCAAACCAGTGCCGGGCCATTTCCTCAAAAGTAGGGTTAGCAACATCCATCCTACCGCGCCTATCAAAACTGCGATCCATCCCGTCTAACCTATCAAACCTGGAACCACCATGGGAAAACCACTCCCGTCTCACTGGAGGAGTACGAGTACCACGAAAGGGAAACCGTGGTCCGTAGCCCCTCTGAGACTCAAAGCTGCGACCTCTCCCAAACTCGTATTGATCACGAGGTGGAGAACGTCCAGCAAACTCAACACCACCAGACTCAAAGCGCCTACCACCTGTTCCACGACCAAACAGGCTGAACCCTCTAGCTTCACAATCCCGGAAACCAAACTGTCCAGCACTCTGCCTAGCACCGGTCTGACCGGTCACTCTGACCGGTCTGGCCGGTGGTCCTCGGCCAGCAAACCTGCCTCCACCTGAAGCTCTTCTATCTCTCCATGCTGGAACTGTATGCACAACACCCTTTCCCTTAGGTAGTGGCATACGAGGCTCAGGCACACCATGAGAAAGGTGGTACCTGTCCTTGTTTGCCCACTCCTTAGCCATTCTCGCCTCTCTCCTTCTCTTATAGCAAAACTCTCTCTTGTGACCATCCTTTCCACAAAACTCACAATGGAAACGGATTGGTCTTAGCTTAGGCTTGGGGTGAGGCTCTTCACATGGCTTCTCACTAGATTTCCCACTTGGTTTCTCACTAGGCTTTTCACTTGCCTTCTCACTTGGTTTTTCTCTCGGTTTAAGCAACTGGTTTGGATTGGGTGCAAACCTGTCTTTGAGCGTGGGTTGTGGTGGGACTGGAATATTCCCAAATTTCCCTTCTCTCTCATCACTGCTCTCACCAAACTTAACAGATCCCAAAGCCCAACCATCAAAGCGCTTATAACCGGAAATCATCATGCCAAGCTGAGGTTCCTGACTAGACAACCAACTCAGCACTTCACGCAACTTACTGTTCTCATCCTGCAAATGATCAACACATTTTGCAAGTTCCAAATTCTTCACAGCATGTAATTCACAGGTAGAGCAAGCAGTAGGAATAGGCACTTTCAAATCAGCCTCAAGCGAAACAATGCGAGAACGAAGCTCAGCAATTTTTTCATGCAAACCAGGGCAAGAAGTACATGCACCAAGCAAAGTGGGTCTAGATTGCAGCTCAGCCAACTCAACCCTAAGCACATCTAGTTCCTCACACTTGGAGGCATGCTTTTCCCTAAGAGCAGTCAAATCAGCTAGGAAAACAGAGCAATCAGCACAATCAATCTCATCAGAAACCACAGGGCTAGCCTTAAGCGAATCGATTTCAAGCTTGCCATCAAGAACCTGTGTTTCTAGCTCAGCCACTCTAGTCCTAGCATCTTCAAGCAAAGCTCTAAGCTCCTTCCTAAGCTTCTTAGCCTCTCTAAGCATGTGATCGCGATTATCAAGCAAGTCAACCAACTCCTCATTCTCCTTGCGTAAAGAAGAGAGCTCATCACATACCTCATCCTCGGAGTCGGAGTCTGATTCCGAGGCGTTCTTCTGGCTTCTCTTGCTGCCGGAGCTGCGTGCCATGCCGCATAGCCCATCCTTCTTGTTGCAGCCTCTCGAAGTCTTGCTTGCGGTACAGCAAAGGCCGTTCAAGTACTTGCCGAAGTCCTTCTTCTTCTTTCTGTGCTTCCTCTTGCTGTCCTCTTCTTCTTCTTCTTCACTCGAGCTTGATGACACATCCTCAGAGTCGGAGTCGATGTCGCTCGATCTCTTGATCTTTTCTCGGGTCCGTGTCTTCCTCCCATGTTCATGTTCCTTCTTCTTGGATCTTCTTCCTTTGTCCTTGGACTTGTGCTTGTCGTGGTTGTTCACCTTCGGACACTCGGCGAAAAAGTGTCCGGTCTTGCCGCACTTGAAACACGCTCTCGAGTTCCTCCTTGAGTTCACCCGGTTCTCGTGCAGCCTCTCGAACCGCCTGGTCAGCAACGCCAGCTCGTCCTCTCCAAGCACGTCGAACTCCTCGTCTGGCAAAGACATCAAAGAAGACAAAGAGTACATCCTGGAGGATGCGTTAGCATTAGACTTGGCTCCTTTGCCACTAACGAGAGCGAGACTATGAGAATCAGTCGGGCTCTCGATCTTGGCTGTCATACCACGGTCCAACTCAGCCGACTTGAGCTTCGAGAACAGCTCGTTCACCGTCAAGGTGTCATACTTCTCGGACTCAACAATAGCCTCAAACTTCCCGTCCCATACGGTACGATCCAACGAGTGCAAGAGCTTCACGGCTCTATCATGATCATTGTATGGGAGGACGTCCACATTGGCTCTCATGTTGTTCACAACGACCGTAAATCGCTGGAAAAGGGCATCGACGGACTCGCCGGGGAGATGAGTGAAGTTCTCGTACTCTCTCCGGTAAGTCGCGTACATCCGAGCCTGAACCTGAGCATTCCCAGCATGAGCATCCTTCAACTGCTCCCAAATCCTACAAGCTAAGTCCTCTGTCTGAACCCGATCGAATTCAGGCTGACACAGAGCACGAAACAAGTAGTCGACAGCCTTGTTGTTGGCTTCGAACATATCCCTCGATCCTGGAGCAAGGAAGTTCATCGGATGAACATAAGCTGTGTTCACCGTGACATCCCAAAGGATCTGACCCTTTCCGCGGAGGAACGCCGCCATCCGCCTTTGCCACATCTGGTAGTTCTTCCCATCGAAGTGCGGAGGACCCGAACCCCGTTCCTGGTACGCCATCTTTGGATCTTAGACTGGTAAGAGTCAATAAAGACCCGAACCGGCTCTGATACCAATTGAAGGACCGATTAGGCGAACCAGAGAGGGGGGGAGTGAATGGGAGCCGATAAAAATTCTTCTCGAAGGAGATGAGAACTCCAACAAGACGAACACGGCTTCCAACTCACGTCTCTGACCCAACTACCCAAGTTGGTCAAGACCACGCAGCCACTGGAGTGCTACTAGTCCTAGGAACCAACACTCAACCTTCCTAGCCAAAACTCACCAAAACACACAGCGGAAACTTGCACGGCTTGCTGCCTGTGCTACACCGGTCAGACCGATGGCCTGCGCCGGTCAGACCGGTGACACCGGTCAGACCGGTGGACAGAGCCGGTCAGGCCGGTGGCTACAGCAGCCGCACAGCAAACGTTCCAGGAAGCCTCAGTGAATCCTCTAGGCCCTGGAACAAAGACCACCACGAAACACAACCTGTGAGGAAGAAGAACCCCTCACAAAACCTAGCAAAACAACTCCAAACACTCCAAGAACTGAACAGCAGGACCACGGGACAAAACCACACGGACAAGGCTGTTCCCCGAGACAAAAACCCACCAAGGGCTAGCACCGGTCAGACCGGTCAAGAGCACCGGTCAGACCGGTCGTGCCTGGGCAGCTCGGGATGAACAGCGCCCGCGAGTCAACTCCTCCAAATCCAACTCCCGATCTCCCGATTCGCTCCACGGTTTTGCACAAGACTCTGGGGATAGTAGGAACACCTCATGGGTACTCCATAGCCAAGATTTGGTCCACCAAAACTTGTCAAATCAAGACGAATCGAAGAAATCCCACCAAGAACGCCTCTAACCCTAGAGCCACGAAAACCCCAAAATCGAGCCCCTTTGCTCACGGATTTGGAAGGGGAATCAAAGGGAAAAGAACCACGAAGGGTTCATGCATACATCCCCCACCAAATCCCAAAGAGAAAGGCCTCGAAATTGCTCCAAGAAAATCGCCAAGAAAAGGCTCCGAAAATCACCAAAAAGGAGAAACGGGAAAGACACATCCAAGCCTTGAGGAACCACGCCGAATCATCTATACATACCAAAGAGGTTCATACAAGGTCTAGCTTGCCGCCCGATCATCCTTCCCTCTCACAAGATCTCACCATGAAGCTCTCAAGCTAGTCCTACGAAAATCCTAAGAAAATAGGAAGGAAAATAGGAAAACCAAAAGAGCTAGGGTTCCAAGAGATGGCTGCCATCCTCTCACCACTTGGGTTATATGGAGGCAACCGAAAGACTAAAATACCCTTACTAGCTAACTAGGGATACATGCCCCTCGAGGGCGAAATTGGAAGTCTTTGTCTTCGCACCATCGGACGGATGCCCAGCGACCGCAAACTTGCTTAGCCTCGACGCAAGCCTTGCGATCCCGACGCGTGTCCTCCGCTTCGAAGATTCCGGACTGCGTCGTCGCACACCGGTCAGACCGGTGCTCCTCACCGGTCAGACCGGTACCCACCGGTCAGACCGGTCAGACCCACAGGTCAGACCGGTCTGGAGCTGCTGCACCTCCGTCTTCGGTTCTTCGGTCTTGGCTTTGTGGATCAACCAAGGAACCCAGTGGTTTTCTGGTGAACCACCGGAAACCCCGCGAACTCGGTGTAGCCTCCGCCAATCACCACTCATGACTCGGCTCCCACGTAGTCCCGGCTCGACCTTGGTTTTGAGGCTCAACCAAGAAACCGTCCATGACTTCATCTTGCCGTTCTTGCCACCATGCGGCCCGCACTTGACCCCGCTGGCCACCGGGTCCCTCGAACCAAGCCTACTTGTCTTCTCCACACCTGGAGGCCTCACCGGCAACGACCTTTCACGCTTGTTCTTCACCTGCACCTGCACCAGTCAAGCCGCAACCTGCACCTGCAATACTTAGCCAAGAATCAGTCCACACCACGTTGTCAATCACTCATCACACCAGGAAGCGACCATCCACCGGTCCTCGAACCACACCTGGCTCTCATGTTTGCCTAGGCAAAACCATTAAAGTTCCCTTACACTTCTCACATTCGATCCATACTAAGACCGAACCCAGTCCCGAACCTGACCCAATGGAAGAGGTGAATGAAGCATCTCTAGAACATTTCGTAGAATCCAATCAAGAAGATGTCACTGAATTCTTCATCGAGGAGGAAGAAGAAAATCCTACAGAATCTGAGCCCCTCGATGAAACCGAGGAACCCTCGAGACCTCCCATTGAGCATAAACCTTTACCACCTGGTCTTAGATATGCCTTTTTGCATAATGATTCTGAGTCTCCTGTGATCATTAATGACCAACTCACTCAGGAAGAGACTCATAGGCTGATAACCATCTTAGAACAACATCGCTCAGCCTTTGGCTACTCGCTCCAAGACATTAAGGGCATCAGTCCTGCCCTTTGCACTCATCGCATTCCTACAAATCCTGATGTTCTACCATCTAGAGAGCCACAACGAAGACTCAACAATGCAATGAGAGAGGTAGTGAAGAAAGAAGTTCTGAAACTCTTACACAACGGGATTATATATCCTGTGCCACATAGTGAGTGGGTAAGCCCCGTGCAAGTTGTGCCTAAAAAGGGAGGCATGACAGTTGTGAAGAATGAGAGGAATGAATTAATTCCTCAGAGAACCGTCACTGGTTGGCGTATGTGCATAGATTATAGAAAACTCAACAAAGCCACAAGGAAAGATCACTTTCCACTGCCCTTCATTGAAATGTTAGAGCGGTTGGCAAATCACTCTTTCTTTTGCTTCCTTGATGGATATTCTGGATATCACCAAATCCCAATCCATCCCAGTGACTAGAGCAAAACCACTTTTACATGTCCTTATGGAACTTATGCTTATCGTAGAATATCTTTTGGGCTATGTAATGCTCCAGCTTCTTTTCAAAGATGTATGATGTCTATATTCTCTGATATGATTGAAGAGGTCATGGAAGTTTTCATGGATGATTTTTCTGTTTATGGAAAAACCTTTGATGATTGTCTAGAAAACTTGGATAAGGTTTTGCAAAGATGTGAAGAAAAGCACTTAGTCCTTAATTGGGAAAAATGTCATTTCATGGTTAGAGAAGGAATAGTGCTAGGCCATCTAATTTCTGAAAGAGGAATTGAGGTAGATAGAGCCAAAATAGAAGTAATTGAACAACTACCTCCACCTGTTAATGTCAAGGGAATTAGAAGTTTTCTTGGCCATGCTGGTTTCTATAGAAGGTTTATAAAAGATTTTTCTCATATTGCTAGACCTCTTACAAACTTGCTTGCCAAAGATGTTCCTTTTGACTTTGATGATGCTTGTCTTAAATCTTTTGAAACTCTAAAAAATGCTCTTATTTCTGCACCCATTATACAACCCCCTGATTGGTCTTTACCTTTTGAAATTATGTGTGATGCAAGTGATTATGTTGTGGGGGCTGTTTTGGGGCAAACAAAGGACAAGAAACATCATGCCATTGCTTATGCTAGTAAAACTTTGACAGGACCTCAACTCAATTATGCCACAACTGAAAAAGAACTGCTAGCTGTTGTTTATGCCATTGACAAGTTTAGATCTTACTTAGTAGGAGCAAAAGTTATTGTTTACACTGATCATGCTGCTTTAAAATATTTGCTCACTAAGAAAGATGCTAAACCTAGATTAATAAGATGGATTCTGCTTCTCCAAGAATTTGACTTAGAAATAAAAGATAAGAAGAGAGTAGAAAATTCTGTTGCCGATCATTTGTCTAGAATGTATTTTGAGAAACCACAGGAATTACCCATCAATGACGCAATGAGGGACGACATGCTCTATCAGATCGCTCGGACAGACCCCTGGTACGTAGATATTGTTAATTTTATGGTTGCAGGGTATGTACAACCAGGAGCCGACAAGAAAAAGCTTATTTATGAGAGTCACCATCACCTGTGGGATGAACCATACCTTTTTCGAGTATGCTCTGACGGGTTACTCAGGAGGTGTGTACCGGCAGAAGAAGGAATGAAGATCATTGAGAAGTGCCACTCATCTCCATATGGAGGTCATTATGGAGCTTTCCGCACACATGCAATGATCTGGCAAAGCGGATTTTTCTGGCCAACCATGTATCAAGACACAAAAGATTTCGTACGAAGGTGCAACTCCTGTCAGAGCACGGAAACATCAATTCCAAAAATGCCATGCCACTGACAACCAACCTTCAGATCGAGCTCTTTGATGTCTGGGGAATTGACTACATGGGACCATTCCCAAAATCCGGAAAATTCGAGTACATCTTAGTGGCAGTTGACTATGTCTCCAAATGGGTTGAAGCCCTGCCATGCAGATCTGCTGACCACAAAAGCTCAATAAGAATGTTTGAAGAGACAATATTTCCGAGATTCGGTACGCCAAGGTTAGTGATAAGTGATGGAGGATCCCATTTCATCGACAGGCGCTTCGAGAAATACCTCATGAACCATGGGATCCAGCATAATGTCGCTACTCCTTACCACCCGCAAACAAGTGGTCAAGCAGAGACGTCCAATAAGCAGATCAAGAACATTCTACAGAAGACGGTGGACCAAATGGGGATAAAATGGAAAGACAAGCTACCCAACGCACTTTGGGCTTATCGGACAGCTTATAAAACCCCCATTGGAATGTCTCCCTACCAACTGGTCTACGGGAAGACATGTCACTTGCCGGTTGAGCTAGAATTTAAGGCTCATTGGGCAATAAAGAGATGGGACATGGACTTTGAAGCAGCCGGAACAAAACGGAAAATGCAACTGTCCGAGCTAGAAGAATGGAGAGAGAAGGCGTATCACAGTGCCAAGATCTACAAGGAAAGAACCAAGAGATGGCACGACAAGAGAATCATAAAGAAAGAATTCAACCCAGGCGATCAGGTATTACTTTTTAACTCCAGGGTACGACTCTTTGGGCACGGGAAGCTACGAAGCAAGTGGGACAGACCAAACAAGGTGGTGAATTCATCGTCACACGGAGCCGTCACTCTTCAAGACGACGAAGAAAACAAGTGTGGGGGAGAAGAACAGACGACCAAACGGCATCTTCCACGACCAAAATCAAGAAAAACGGGAAAAGCACAGAACAAACGACTCGCACGACGAACCACGGCAGAACCCAGTTCGACCACGTCTCGTCCACCACTCGGTTTGCTTCCTGAACTTTTTAAATTTTTGCAATTTGCTTTCCGTTTCGAATTTGAACAAAGATGCCCTGCTAAAATGTCCTGATAACCTAAAAGATAAAGTTTCACATGTTTATGCTCTTAGAAATATTTATTGCTTTTGGGATGATCAGAATGAGGTTAGAATAATGAGAACCATCTTTCTTTTATCTTGTCTATGGAGAGTGCTTTAAAAATTATTAGTTAAGTTTCTCCTTTGTGATCAATAATATATCCCAACAGAGCTTTCATTGAAAATAAATTTGATTAAATGCTGCTTACTTGTATTGAGCTTTGTCAAATCTAGAGCTATGTTGAAGTTTTGTCTAAGTCTATGATCAAGATCACGTACACTGCTTTCACTAAAGTATCTATGCTCTAAGATTTTTTATCTCTGTCTCCCATATCATGAAAAAAGGTACAGCTAAAAAAAAGAAGAAGAGAGAAAAAGCCAAAGAAAGAAAAGAAAAAAAATTATTATGACTGGAGAGAAAAGTGAGAGAGAGGAGAAAATGGACAAGTGTTCTACGGGTCAGAAGAACCCCCCCTCTCAGAAAAAAAAGGCATAAAAAAGAGAAGAATAATGGACATGTGTCCGAGGGTGAGTAGGGCCCACTTCTCTAAAATAATAAGTGAGAGAGTAATAATGGACGCGTGTCTGAGGGTGAGTAGAACCCAACTCTCCACAAAATAGCTAGATACCTTGTTCTAAAAAAAATGGGAAAAGATAGAAGATTCTAAAGTCAGAGCAGTGGTTTTTAAAATTTGACACACGCACATATCTTGATCTACGACCTATGACAGGCCTCTTCATGGATACAGATTTTGACCCAGCAATATATGCAAGGTAAGTCTGCTACATCTTTACATTCTAAAAACCTCACATATATTTGAGAGTATCACAAAGGAGTAAGCAAGGCTGCATTTTCTTTTCAAAACTTATTCAAAAACTCTCCATTGACTTGATTTAAGAAATAAAGGTGATCTGTTTCTAACTATGCTCAGATATTCCCTAAGTACAGATATGACTAAGGAGTATAATTATGTTGATTCTTGTCTCTACGGTTGTAAACCATCCTTTTATCGAAGACGAGTAAAAGCCTAAGTGTGGGGGAGTTTGTTGGCACATTTTATCTATAAATATTTCCCCTCACATTTACTGCAAAAGGACTAAAATATAATTAGATCACCTTATTAGGGTTTATATTGACAATTTCCACGAGTTTTGGTGAATCTATGAATTTACAGGGACTATTCAGAAAATATGCAAAGAAACCACTCTAGAAGACTCCAGAAGGCTCCGGGACTGAACGTGACTTAGCACCTAAGAAAGAAGCATCTAGAAGGATCAAGGACCCACCTGGCCGAAGTGGACCCGAGGGGGGCCCACCCCAGCCCGATCGGCCTGGAGGTGGGGCCAGTCGGCCCCCCTGGCGCCAAATGGGCCCAGCTTCCGGAATGTTCTTCCACCGCCTATGAGGATCAATCTAAACCACAAGTTAAGGTCGGTTTGATCGTACGGTGCACGTCATCTCCTCCGGGCTATATCAGCAGACCCCCTGACCCCAGGGCAGATAACAATTCATTCTATCAGATCCTCCATGCCTATCTGAGATTAGAGCTCTAGATTAGAATTAGAGTTGTAGAGTTAGTATCAAGTTGAGACATTAGAGCCACAATCTATTTAGATCTAGCTAATCTTGTTCGAGAGGATTAGAGAGCGGTAGAGGCGAAGCTGAAGGAAGGCCCGGACCTGTCGGTGTCTCCTCTTCATCTTCTACCTCTGGGATCAACTCCATTGGAGCCTGATCCTGAGACCTTGTGGAAAGATCGACTTCTTATTCAAGTGAGTAACATTGTTTTTATTGTTCTTACGGTTCATAACTCTTTGAGTACTTTAATTCCTGTCGCTCTTGAGTTAAAGTTGCATGTTTAGTGTAAGCGTGGTGCTTAGACTAGCTAGCTTATGAATGCCTTCTATATTCCGGATCGTGTGGTAGAAGCGGGAAGTGACCTTGTTCCCGTCTGTCCTTTGCAGTCCACCTCCCGTCTATAGAAACCGTAGGACTCCCCCCATAGATTCTCGGGAGGTTCCCTTTCCTAAGTGTGCCTTCAGACAATCACCCCATAAGAACAATATAGACATAGCTTGTGAGAATAAGAACCAGACATCCTTAAGTTTTCCTTATCTCTCTTTCTGTCAAGTCCTTGATAGCTACTCAGTGATTAGTTATATACCTCAGATACTCTCTTTACCATTCTCCTTGTGGATTCGATATTTAAAACCCTCTCCCGGGTGGAATGCTCACCGGTATCCGTGCGCTTGCGGATTATCCATCATAATATTTTTGTAGGCTTAACAAATACCAACACTCTACTAGACACTAACATGTCTCCTTCCAAGCAAGTCGACTTCTCAGTCTCTAGTGAGGAAAAGAAAGCAGAAGGAACCGCGGGGTAGCACAAGGAATCTGATACATTCATGGTTGGAGGCCATCAATGGAGGCTACGTTGCTATCCTACAGGTATGAATGATCATCAGTGGATGGATGTACCAGATGGCATTGCCGTCCTCCTCGTTCCTATGAACATTGCCCAAAAGGTATGTTTCTCATTGCTATGAATGAACAGACACATTCACACATACATATATGCTTGTATTGTTGACGAGCCTATGACGACACCGCATGGTTGTTCCACGTAGGTGCGAGTATTGTTGCAAGCGGTGGCTGGAGGCCCAACCGATGACGATGACACGTTTCGAGTTCAAACTACAAAAGATGTTGAATTCAGGAATTGGGATCTAGGACAATGAGGCTCGAATGCTTGGTGGAGCATCATGACATTGAGCGCGTGAGCTCCAACGGAGGTCGCATAAACATATCGTGTGTTGTTACAGTACTTGAGGACGATCGCATTGATGTTCCTCCTCCATCAATACGCAGAAGCATATGCGCAACACTTGCAGCTAAAGCCCCTGTGGATGTTGTCTTCACCATAGGCAGCCGTGTGATACGAGCGATGCGTGCCGATGTGGCTGCAGTATCTTATGTGATGAAGGCAATGCTCTACGATGGCGGAGTGGAGTCGAACTTTGAAACCGTTCAAATCCAAGACACACACCTTGACGGCTTCTCGCTTCTGATCAAATATGCCAGTGAAGGATCACTCCCGGAGGAGGCTGATTTATGGGACACCCCTGCCAACGCTTGGCCTGTGTTACCCTCTGTCGCCGACATGTACCGCGTTGAAAGGTTGAAGCTGCACTGTGCGTCAAAGATGTGGGACATGGCAAGCGAGCAAAATGTGAGCGCATTTCTATGATGGGCAATTGAGACTAGCTGCACCCAATTGCAGGAGAAGAGCATGTTTCTCTTAGAGCAAATCTGGCTGCACGGAATACTCACAACAAATTTTGTGTTTGTATGCTTTCACCATCCCCATGTTATGCACGATCTCCGTAGTAGATTACACGAAGGCATGTACCAGGGCCCCTGCTTGTAGTCTATAGTGTTAATGTTTTATTTACTAGGATCATGCCTGTCCGTTGCTACGGACAACACATCATTTATATTGCAATGCACATTGAATTGGTTACATTGATCTGAATGTGTCCATTATAGTTGTTGACATTGGTTACATTGATCTGAATGTGTCCCTATGGACGTTGCAAGGCACGTGCATTGTTTCTAGTATCCAATTAAATATCAAAATTTAAAATATTATACGTCCTGGCAGGCTGCTGTGGGCCTGCGGGCGCCCCGTCCCCGTGAAGCACCATCATTACGACGGACGGACGACGACGGGACGCACCTGTAGGAGCCTCGGGGCCATCGATGTGCGTAACCAGCTGGACCCGCTTGTTCAGGATCTGAAAGAATAGAAGGCAGCTTGGCTTATGTATGCAGCATAGCAGTTGCCAAGTAGCATAGCTGGTCGTGACGAACCGAGGAGCTGCCCCCTTTGGAGGAGTCCTGATTATGGGTGATGAGCTAGCTCTTCGTTTTTTTACCACTGTTCATTGAATATTTATAAAACAATTCCAGGGGAGAGGTCCTTAAGCGGTCGAGAGGCTTCTCTTCACTAGAAATCACCAGAGAAAAAGTACTATTACTAGAGAAATTACTAGAGAAGTACCACCATATAAATGCTGAAACCCACTACTAGAGAAGTACCAGAAATTCACGAAACATAGAGACGTTGCTGCACTTGTGTAAACCAGTGACCTGTTACTTCATCCCAGGTATGGTTTACATTCTCATGTTCTCGTCACCAGCCTTCCCACCGCCTGGGCACATGATGATCATGTATGGTTTTAATTATGCTCGTCTCAGCCACACGTGACAAATGAGTGACTGGATGGAGGGGTCGAGGGGGACGTACCAGAGTCGGCGGCGTGCACGTACTACTACTGCTTGCGGCAGGTGCTATGGTCAAAGACAGTCATAGTGAGCGTGGCAGTGCAGCTGTAGTAGCGGAAGACGAGCACATAGCCGACACGTAGGTCATGTGCGCGGGAGAACTCCTTCCAACCTTGGGCGAGGTACACGTCGCCGCTCTTCTCGTCGATGAAGACATCCGTATTCCACATGCGCATACCTGTGCCGGCGAGCTGCAGCTTCACGACCCGACGATCTCCGAGTGGGTGAAAGAACTTGTCGGGTAGCCTCTACTCGCAGCACGATCGAATTAAGCTCTGTGTCAATTACTTACTCGGAATATCACAGGTGCACATTCGTGAGCTATTCCGAGCATATCAGATTCGGCGAGCAGCAGGGCACTTACCCGTGACTCCTCGTACATGCCGGGAGCAAGATCTTGAAGAATTCCAAGTCGCTCTAGCTCAGACCTACCATCTCCTCTTCCATGCCATCTCTGCACACATGCACACAAATAGTAAATCTTATCATAGGATCAGTCATCACTCATCTATGTACTCCGAATTTGATCACGATGCTCCTAATAACACGAACAATAGTCTCAAAAATGTTCGAAAAAGTAGAATTTTTGCTTTCATCGATCTGCTGGATATGACTAACTGAAGAGGGCAAAAAGAGGAATGCGGGTCGGAAGGGTCTGATGTAGAATTCTAGAGTTTCAAGTATAATATATGAGGCTAATCAGAGCCAAACCTGTTGGCATTGGCAGCCACCGCCTTCTACTCCGCGCTGGAGCCTCGCCGTCACCGTCCAACCCGAGTCGGCATGATCTCGCCACCAAGCTTGAAATCTAGTCTCCGCTCACTCTCTAGTCTCCTTGCGCGCCCACGCCTGACAGCATCGATGTCCTTCTCCTCCTCCTCGTCCTGCTCCTCCTTCTCATCTTCATCTTTGTCCTCAGACGAGAACATGGCGCGGCGGTACCAGGTGTCACGGGCATTTGCCAGGTCTTGTGCCTCAAGGATTGCCACCTCATCCTCGTTGGTGGAGGAGCCAAGATTTGGCAACGGGAAAGTCCCCCATCCGTCACTGATCATCATGCGGCATTGTTCTCTTCGTCAGATGTTAGGTGGGTCGTGGCCCTAGGTGAGTTAGCCATTGGGGGGAGTGGGGCATACGTGAGCTTTCAATTCTGCAAGATGGAGGATCGGAAGGTGGATGGGTGTGTGGGGGGAGAGGAATCGAAGTGGGAAACCTCTGTTTGTAGTCCAAGTTGTGCTTAAGCCGATTTGATGACTTAGCACTCTAATTATGAGGAGAGAGATGATAAGAGTTTCATCACCTAATTCACATGGCACACTTACCTAGTCCCATGAAACCTAATGAAACTTGCATTGTATAGTAGTCTCCTTAATTAGTGGTCAAAGTCGCATTTAATATCTCAAAATGTTTCAGTAAAAACGAAGGTACTCCCTCTGTTCTCATATAGATGACGTTCGGTAGCTCATTTTTGTGCTACCAAACGTCAATCAAGTAAAAAATAACAGAGGTAGTATCAGCAAATCAAGAGCCTCCCATCCTCTTCTTTACTGGTGTCAATTCTGTGTGTAACCTGCACCCTGCATGGTGCAACATCGATGGACTCGGTGTTGTTGATTCTGTATGTTACGCGAAATCTCAGTTACGCCGGCTCGACACGGCCCGCCGTGTTCCGCGGCAACCGCGATGCTGCGTGTGAAACCCAGGCTGGATTGGTATTGCCGTTAATCAATTTTTTCAAATGTGCTTTTATTCTTTCCATTTTTTATTTTTATTTTGTTGGTCAGCTGGATTGGTTTTGCCGTTATTCAATTTTTTATGCTTGGCAAACTTAACCATGCTGCATGGTGCAACATCGACTCGGGAATGTGGGACGATTTCAGAGACGCGAATGTGGGAGACGAATTCATAGACAATTTCAGGATATGCGCTTTTATTCAATGGTGTACGGAGGGGCACACTAATTCATGTATAACCGGATGGGCACAGGTTATCACCTAGTAATACTGTACTTAAATCAACTGGTAGTAGTAATTGCCAACTTGCAACAGCACAGAGCTTGAGAGGAGTGCGTAACCACACGGACTCGGTTACACAAGTACTAGTGCCATTCAGCGGGCTGCGCACCAAAGAATTCCACAAAACTGCGGCGATGGCAGGACGCTATGGCCCTGCAGGCGCCTGCGTAACCTAGGCTGAAGACCACGCGTAACCTAGGCTGAAGCACCGCGTAACCTAGACTGAAGCACCGCGTGTCCAGCTTACTTACTCCTCATGGCACGGGCGGCGTTGTGGCTGTGGACGACACAACGGGAGGGGAGCGGAGGCGCCTGCAGGCACGGCCCGTCCCGTCCCGTCGAGGTTGTACACATGACACGACACGACACAGTGATCTTGCATAACTCTTGTCCCGTCGTCCACCATAATAATGATGGTGCCTCACGGGCACGTGGCGCCCACGAACCCACAGCAGCCTGCCATCGCCGCAGTTTGCTTCTCCACAAAGCGAAGCCCGCGCCCGGGAGGCTGACGCGTCGTCCCTGGACTTCTCTAGTGCGCAGCCCGCTAAATGGCACCTGCGTAACTGAGACTTTGCAGGTTACGCGCTTAGTCGACACCACCTGCCATTTCACGCGCCAACCGCAATGCCGGAGACTATGACTTGGGAATTATGATGCACTACCTCAAGATTTCGAATAAAGATTGGAGGAATGTGGAAGAAAGGTTTAAAAAAAATAGTTGGAAGAGCAAACTATACTTTCTATAGGAGGGAGACTAGTTTTAATAAACTTAGTTCTTTCTAGCCTGCCAATGTATATGATGTTTTTTTAGAATTCCTAATTAAAAGGAGTATGCGATGAACACAAGAAGATTAGCAAAGTGGAGTATCCAGTGTCAAACCAAGAGTTTGGGTGGCTTCCAGGGCTGCGGGAAGGCAGAGTCATGTCAAGAAGAAGAAGAAAAAACAAAAAGATTCATGTGACAAGCATGGGGAAGAAGAACTGGAAGGGTTTGGCGAGTACAAGTGGTGTTTCGGTTCCCGAGGGATTACGCACGAGAATCCAAGGAGTAGTACGGCCTCAGCCACCCTCCCACCACCACCACCACCCGACCGCCAGCGCAACCACTCCTTTGTCTGAACCGGCAGCGTTGAATCTGAAGTAGCCCGACCCAGTTTTTCGTGTGAAGCGTCTTCCGTTTTCCTGCGTGTTTTCCAAGATGTGGTGGGGCCGGGTGTTGGCGTTTCTTAGCCTCACTACTAAGGTTGCACTTGCGGTGACAGTGCCAGGAATGCTCGAGGCACTCGCTAGCGTCGCTACCGGGTTTACACCTCTAGTAACGGGGCTAGGGAACGTCTTTGGTAAAACACACGATCACAGAAAGGTCCGCAAGCGCACGGATTACCGTTGTAGCACTTCACCCGGTGGTACTCGGGTTATCGTATTTATATTTTACCAAGGGAGGCACTACGGCAAAGATAATCGAATAAACGGTGGAGAAAGACAAGACTTGGTAAAGAGCTATAGCGGGGGTAACGAATAAAGATATTCGGGGATAACTTGACACACACAAGGAGATCTTGATAAAGGACTAGAGAGGATCTAGTGAGCTGGGAGGACAACGAGACGAGAAAGGATCCTAACACAATCTATCTATTCTTATCAACTCTCGGCAAAGGACTAAGGCAAAGGATAACCAAGGCAAGCTAAACTCGACAAGCTCTTCTAGTGCTGCAGAGCATGCAAAGCCACGCTCTCAGACTGGGATGAGAAGGGAGAACGACGACACGCTGAATCCTACCGACCTGAACTAACGTGGTGGACTACAAAGCTCATCCGGAGCTGTCACCTCCTTAGGGTACCACAACTATTCTGTTGAACGGGACACCAATCTAATACTAAGGTAAGCTCTGAGCACCACACTCACAACGAACCAAAGAACCTATCCCCGGGTACCACGAAGGAAGGTCTCTCTCACCCGTGAACCACTGGAGATCAAGCGAAGAACGACCACAACACTATAGGGTTCAAGGGAGCGATGCTAACCAAGACAAAACTAACTTTAGTCTAAACCAAGAATAAAGCTACTAGAGCAAAGTAAAAGCTGAATGTAATTGACTCGAAAGGTAAGATAGAAAGATAACTTGAATTATACTTGATGCTCCTGCGTTATGTGTCCAGTCCAGCGAGTGTGAGGTGCCTTTTATAGGCAAGGAGGGTCGGTGGAGCGCGTGGGACCAATATGTCAGGTGCGGCCGGATCAGGAGGTGTGGCCGGCCCTATGATCCACCGACTCTTGCCTTGGACGCCCCTGATCACTGCTCCTGAGGCGGTTGTAGGTCGGTTCCTTGAGTCGGTTTCGCCCGACACGTCGGTTGATAGGTGCGGCCGGCCCTCTAGGTGCGGCCGGCCCACCTCCGTGTCGTGTGATGCACCGCCTTTGGTCAGGGACGCCTAGGATCGCCTTGGAATGACGGTTGTGGTGGTTGAGTGGCAGGACAAGTGGACCCATTGATCCTAGCCTCCACCTTTGGATCAAACCGATGTTCTTTAGTGAATCGTGCTCGTCCAAGTGTTGCTCGAGGGAGAGAAGGTGCTCTGGACCAGGCACGAGCCACGGGGTAGGGCCGGCCGCACCTGCAGGGCCGGCCGGACCAGGTGGTTCGGCCGTGCCTTGCTCATGTGGCATGTTGGTTCCAATTTCTCCCAAAATGTGTACCTACCTATGAAAATCACAACACAACTCGTGGAACTTTATTAGTACTAAAAATGTGCATGAAACTTGCCATATACCCCTCTCGAACCTGAGGTTTTGACGGTCGAATCTTTGTTGTAATGACCGTCAATAAACTCCCCCAAGCTAAACGTTTGCTCGTCCTCGAGCAAAGTCTAGACTCAGCCTCGGTGGATCAGGAGTTGCATGATGTTATCGCTCGGCAAGTACCTGTGCACAAACTCCATGGTCTTCTTGCTAATTTGAAAAGGTTGGTACGAGAGATGCTTAGCCTTACTTTACCCGTGGGGCTTGTAGCTTTCCACCTTGCCTTCGGAGGTTGAAGAGTAGAATGGTTTTTGACTTTGCATCTCTCACTCTTCTTCTTTTCTGGATCCTATCTCGAAGTTTTTTTTTGAAAATTTTGCAAAGAAAGACAAGGTTCCTCGGATGGTTCCCTTGATCGCTCAAGTGGTATTTGTTACCTCACCAAAGGCTTTAAGCGAGCCTCACTTCCTACTCTATGGCTTGTATGTGGAGCTTTGGGTAGGATAAGAGAGACTCACTTGTGCCACATGATGTTGTTGAGCCAAAGACCGGATCCAAGAAGAAACTAGTCATGTAACTTGATCGAGATGTGCAAGTGTGTGGAATATATTTGTTTGTTTTTCTAAGTACTCCTTGCTTTGAGATTCCCCTCTTGCTTTTATTTTGGAGGGGGATCATGTTTTCTCTCTCTTTTTTTATGCTCTTTGATTGGAGCATATATCTTTCTATGCTTCTTGAGCATATACTTTTTTTGTTTCTTTCTTTTTTTTCTTTTTTTTCAATGACCCCTCTCTCCTTTTGCAAGATTACAAGAAGAGAAATCTCTTTGGACTTTGGAGTATTGATTTTTGGTGGATGGATGGCATGTTTTGCGTAACTCCCGGTGTAGGAGTTAGCATGTATATGTGGGTGTACATGATCTCGATCATGGAAGCATGAAAAGATTCTACCAAGGGTCACAACAATTTGGCAAAACTCAATGGGTCACAAGCAAGCATATGTAGAAGGTTTATGCATTGATATCAACATATGGCTTTAGTAGGTAATATGACCATTGAGGAACTTGCCTTGTTTTATTTTCAAAAAGAAATCATCCGAGATTTTCACCATACTATGAGATAGAGCAGAATCAACATTGTCGCACCATATCATACTAATCAACACCCTAGGTTTGGTCATAAGCATTTGCTTCCCACAAAGTTTTATTTCAGGCTCTTGTCTCAAAATATACCAACAAATTCAAAAAGACATAGAGCACAAGGATGCACACTAGGTTCTTGCAAAGTTTTAACATAGCAACCATTCATCATTTCCAAAGTGAGGGTATATAAACAAGATTTCAAGCACGTGGTTGAAGCAAATCTTTTTGTTGTTTTCTTTTATAAAAGAGATAAACAAGATGTTGAAAATTGGTTTGGGTAGACATACCTTCCTTGATGAAAATGGGGCCTCCCCCAAGCTAAATTTTGGCTACCTGGGTGGCGTGTCTTCATTTTGGTGATGAGTTGAGCACCTGGAAGCTTGTAGTGGTTGACTTGATGGATTTGTGAAAAATCATAGGTATGGCCGTATCACTTGGTTCGGCCGGCCCTACTATATTTTCCCCAGGCACTCGTGTCCCCTCCTGTTAACATCCTGCACAAAAATTTTGTTGAGGGGAGGTACGGCCGTACCTCTAGGTTCGGCCATATCACCAAAAATCTCCAAAACTGTTTTTCTATGTCTTGTTTATTTACTCATGCAATGGTGAAAACAAATTTGAAATCTAAATATGCTTGATGCACGAAATAAAAGGTTGAAAGGGAAATATGAGATAAATACCGGTTTACCTCTCGGTGAGGCCTCGTAGTTTAGAGTCCGTGAGCGGGACTCCTCCGTTTGCTTAATTGATCTTGGATTCGTCTGGTCCCGGAGTGGAAGACTTGGACGATACTCTCTTCACACGCCATGCCTTCTTTGTTTACTTCGGTGGTGATGAAGTCGGTGAGGCTTTAGTGGGGGTGTTTTTGGTTTCCGTCTTCTTTTCCCCCTTAGCCTTATTGATTTCCTTCGACTTCTTAGGTTGGTGGCGCCCTTTGAATGCTTTTACCTTGGGCTTGGTCGGGGCCACCTCATCTTCCTGCACATAGCTAGAGATTTTTCTATCGACCATTTGTACCTGTGAGCATTGCTCCATCTTTGGTTTGAAGGTGAATCGTTCTTCCTCGCCGTTGATGTTGAGGCGGATTTCTCCGGCTCCTACATCGATGTTAGCATTGGCGGTGCTCAAGAAAGGTCTCCCGAGGATTAGAGGCATCCTTGTATCGACATCCATGTCGAGGATGACGAAATCCACGGGTACGAAGAAATCCCGGACTCTCACCGGAATGTCCTCCGCTATCCCCGCCGGGTAGCGGACCGATTGATCTGCTAGCTGCAAGCACATGGTTGTAGGCAACAAGGAAGTATAATTGAGTTTGTTGAAGACTACCTTAGGCATGACGCTAACGCTGGCTCCAAGGTCGCATAGTGCATTCTCAAAGTGTTCGGACCCGATAGAGCAGCTGATTGTAGGGCACCCGGGGTCTTTCTTCTTTAGAATGGCCGCACTACATTCCTCCGTAAGCTTGACCATATCCATGGTGGGTAGAGGTCTCTTATTGTTGAGGATGTCCTTGAGGTACTTGGCGTAGGTTGGTACCTGCATAGCCTCAAGAAACAGTATATTGACATTAAGTTTCTTGATTACCTCAACGAACTTCCCGAATTGCTCATCCACGGTAGGCTTCTTGAGTCTTCGGGAAAATGGGAGTAGTGTGGTATCGACGTAATCTTGGGGTGCTGTCGTCCTCGGCTTTTCCTCATCAGGAGCTACATTCTCGGTGTCCTCTTCTTCTTCCGACTCGGTGATCACTTCCTTCTGTTTCTTCTTTGTGGGGTTAGGATATGGTGGATCCCGAGTGGTCTTACCACCTCTCGTGGTCACCGATTTTAAATTCTCTCAGGTAGGCTCGGGTTGCCTCGGGATTCCACCCGACTCGGAAGAAGGTAAAGAAGCAGCAAGCTGAGCAAGTTGGGTTTCTATCATTTTATTAAAGCTTAGCTGATTCTTTATAGCAGTGGTGAAGGATTCTATGGTGGAATTTAAATTTTCAAGAACTTTCTCATTGGCGGCTAGCTTCTTGTTTAGATTTTCATTAATTCTAGCTTGGCCAAAGACAAGATCTTTAATGGAAGGCTGATTATTGAAATTGTTAGGATAATTACCTCCATTTTGATTATTGAACGGGAAGTTGGGCCTCGAGTTCCACCCTTGATTGTTGTAGTTGTTGTTGCGAAACACGTTGTTGTTGCCATTGTTGATGAAGCTGGCTTCTTCCCTTGTCTCGGGACAATCATTTCCCGAATGACCCACATTGCCGCAAACCTCGCACGTTAGGCGAGCGTCCATAATCTTGGCGGTCTCCACATTGCTTGATGCCTCCAATTTCTTCATTAGGAGGTCCATCTTGGCGAAGATCATGTCGATTCCATCGACTTGGTGTACACCGCGGGTACGGGGTTGGAGACGATCTCCATCCCAACCTTGATTTGCCACCATCTTTTCGATCAATTCCTTGGCGGCTGGTACTTGTTGCGAGAAGAAGGCTCCTCCAGCGGCTGCATCTAGGTGCTCACGGGAAGTACGCTTGAGCCCGTGATAGAATGTTTGAATTAAGAACCACCCGTGCATGCCATGATGTGGGCACGCGGTGATGTACTCCTGGAAGCGTTCCCATGCTTCTCGGATACTCTCATCATTCTGCTGCTGGAAACCCAAAATTCTAGCACGGAGGGCATTGGTTTTGCCCATCGGGAAGAACTTTGCAAGAAATGCCTTTGAGCACTTATCCCATGTGTTGATGGCATCTCGCTCCGCATAAATCCATTGCTTCGCCTTCCCGAGCAATGAGAATGGGAATAGGCGAAGACGGATTGCATCATCCGTCACTCCACGGATAGTGAAAGTCCTGCACACCTCCAGAAAATGCTGGAGATGTGCATTGGCATCTTCATTAGGCTTGCCGGACAACGGATTTGCTTGCACCATGTTGATCAATGCCGGCTTGAGTTCAAAGTTTCCGTCTCCCACCGTTGTGTTCGGTCCGGTAGGGACATTGGTGTTGGATGGGGCAAAAAACTCGCAGATCGTCCTCTCAGCCATCGGTGCTGATGAGGTGCTGTCTACGGGATCGACAGTGTTCGTCTCTTGATTCGAGAGAAACTTCTGAGGAATGAGGACACAGGGTCGCACTCTCCTCACAAGTGACTCCGGATTGTCGTGAAAGTTGGACGGTAGGTCGAAACTGGTCATGCACTACTCTGCGTACACGAGAGTAGAGCAAGGGTAAACCTGCTTAAATAGCGGTTCACTGAACCTTGATAATTCTACCACAAAGTTTAAACGATATCTTATGCCTATTGCCTCCCCGACAACAGCGCCAGAAATGCTTGTTGGCGTTTCTTAGCCTCACTACTAAGGTTGCACTTGCGGTGACGGCACCAGGAATGCTCAAGGCACTCGCAAGCGTCACTACTGGGTTTACACCTCTAGTAACGGGGCTAGGGAACGTCTTTGGTGAAACACACGATCACAGAAAGGTCAGCAAGCGCACGGATTACCGTTGTAGCACTTCACCTGGTGGTATTCGGGTTATCGTATTTATATTTTCCCAAGGGAGGCACTACAGCAAAGATAATCGAATAAACGGTGGAGAATGACAAGACTTGGTAAAGAGCTATAGCGGGGGTAACGAATAAAGATATTCGGGGATAACTTGACACACACAAGGATATCTTGATAAAGGACTAGAGAGGATCTAGTGAGCTGGGAGGACAACGAGACGAGAAAGGATCCTAACACAATCTATCTATTCTTGTCAACTCTCTGCAAAGGACTAACGCAAAGGATAACTAAGGCAAGCTAAACTCGACAAGCTCTTCGAGTGTTGCAGGGGCATGCAAAGCCGCGCTCTCAGACTGGGATGAGAAGGGAGAACGACGACGCGCTGAATCCAACCGGCCCGAACTAACGTGGTGGACTACAAAGCCCGTCCAGAGCTGTCACCTCCTTAGGGTACCACAACTATTCCGTTGAACGGGACACCAATCTAAGACTAAGGTAAGCTCTGAGCACCGCGCTCACAACGAACCAAAGAACCTTTCCCCGGGTACCACGAAGGAAGGTCTCTCTCTCCCTTGAACCACCGGAGATCAAGTGAAGAACGACCACAACACTATAATGTTCAAGGGAGCTATGCTAACCAAGACTAAACTAACTTTAGTCTAAACCAAGAATAAAGCTTCTAGAGCAAAGTAAAAGCTGAATGTAATTAACTCGAAAGGTAAGATAGAAAGATAACTTGAATTGTACTTTAGTCTAAACAAAGAAAGGATACAAGAGTAGTACTGGAACTCTGAAGAAGACTCCTCCGGAACCCCGAGACTAGCTCGACTCGACTCTAACTCCCAAGCTACACAAATCCTACTCTAAGTGAACAAAATAGGGAAATGGAGATGCTCCTGCGTTGTGTGTCCAATCCAGCGAGTGTGAGGTGCCTTTTATAGGCAAGGAGGGTCGGTGGAGCGCGTGGGACCAATATGTCAAGTGCGGCCGGATCAGGAGGTGCGGCCGGCCCTATGATCCACCGCTCCTGAGGCGGTTGTAGGTCAGTTCCTTGAGTCAGTTTTACCCGGCACGTCGGTTGATAGGTGCGGCCGGCCCTCTAGGTGCGGCCGGCACCCATCCATACCGTGTGATGCACCGCCTTCGGTCAGGGACGCCTAGGATCGCCTTGGAATGACGGTTGTGGCGGTTGAGTGGCCGGACAAGTGGACCCATTGATCCTAGCCTCCACCTTTGGATCAAACCGATGTTCTTCAGTGAATCGTGCTCGTCCAAGTGTTGCTCGAGGGAGAGAAGGTGCCACTGGGCCAGCTGCACCTGGCAGGGTCGGCCGCACCTGCAGGGCCGGCCGCACCTGCCAGGCTGGCCGCACCTGCAGGGCCGGCCGGACCAGGTGGTTCGGCCGTGCCTTGCTCATGTGGCATGTTGGTTCCAATTTCTCCCAAAATGTGTACCTGCCTATGAAAATCACAACACAACTCGTGGAACTTTATTAGTACTAAAAATGTGCATGAAACTTGCCATATACCCCTCTGGAACCCGAGGTTTTGACGGTCGAATCTTTGTTGTAAGGACCGTCAACACCGGGGAGGAGAACTGCTAAACCCCACCACCCTAGATAACCCCTGGCTTTCGACTCGATCGTGGTACTTTCTATATACATCGCGAAAGGTTCACCTTCGCCATTGGCTACCCCTTCCTTCTCCAAGCCTCAGATCCTCACACACCTGCATTCAGTATTCACCCTCTTAGCCACCGCGCGCCATGAGCTCCATGAGCGAGCCCTCTCTGAAACGCGCATGGGTTGGCGATGAAGCCGTGCCCATGGTTGAGGCAGCTCTGATCAATGAAAGCGCTGCCCGTGACGCGCGATGGGTCGTAAACAACATGCGGCTCGCCTTCATCAAGATCAACGCTCTGGTTAGTGACCTAGATCTGGGCACCGTCAACAACCCGATGGATGAATTAGTGCGGCATTATGCCTATGCATTTGACCGTCTTGCTGAAGTCCTGGACAAATTGCTGGCCTACCTGACCGTCGTACGGACATCCCTGGGCCCACTATTAAGGTGGGTACCAGAACCGACTACTGTGTGGGCCCCTGGGAGTACTCGACTTGGGCTGCACGGCACCAGATGGCGTGAAGCACAAGGCATACGGAGGACTAGTACTCGGTTAGGAAGCTATACATATCCAGATCCATGTAGAGTACTCCTAGCCGTGTACGACTAGTACTCCCGTGTCAAACCGACTTGTAACCCTGCCTCCCGGACTATATAAGGCAAGGCTGGGACCCCTATCTCTTCATCCGCATCATCTTGTAAACACACCCAATCAATCCAGAGCTACACAACATACAGGACTTAGGGTATTACGCACCTCTCGGCCCGAACCTGTCTAAATTGTGTGACACGTGTCTCTCCTTCGAGTTCCTGATCTCGGCGAGGCCACAAACATCTGGCGCGCTAGGTAGGGGATCTCGCCGAAGATCTCATGGCGAACTCGACGGCTTCAATCGTCATCAAGCCAACCGCCGCCTTCAACCGCGGCGACACCTTTGTCTTTGGCTCCTGGGTCTGCACCGCTGACGGTGCTGGATCATTCCAGCGCTACCTCACCATGACCCCAGACCCAGAGACCGGACTCGTGACACTTCCCGAAGTCATCATGGGACAACTCGTCGAAAAATTCGACGAATTTTCGCTCTACAACAAAGCCGCCGACTTCGAGATTGGATCAGCCTACAACTCGAACTCGACATCGCCCAGGATCGAACCGCGCGAGCTGGCTCCTGAGCCATCGTGCGGTCCAGTCCTCCCCCACAAGCACTTCCCGTACGGCCTCTGCAACTCTAGCAAAGCCTACGCGGAAGTACTCACCACCAGTCGGGCCGGCAAGGAGATCGCCTCCGAGTACTCCTCGGACTCCAACACCGTCCCCGACTCTGGATCAAGTCGCCAACCGGGTACATACCACCCCCGAGCAATGCCTCATGTCTATCACACGATAGCACAAACAGCTCAGGGGCACCGCGCAGGTGAACTCATCGCCAAGCTTGCTGAGGACGCCTACTTCATGCGGGTCAACAACAGAACCGCCGGAGCTGGAAACCACGAGGCCACTAGTCGCAGCCGCACCCCAGCAGAAGTCGGACGCCGTGGCGAACACTAGCCAAACCCCAACCGCTCTAGAGCTTCTACGGGAGGACCCTCACATGGTGGCAACAGTGGCAGGGGCGGTGGCGGCGGTGGCAGCAACGGTAGTTCCTCCCATGGCGGCGGCAGAAGAGCTGGTGGCGGCGGCGATCACGGAGGTCGAGGCCACGCGAACATCCACGCCACCGGCAACGCACGCATCGGCTACGACGCCCGCCACAAGATCGACGAGATCCGCCACGCCAAAAAGACTACCGAAGTCAGCGATAGCGATGGCTTCCCCGCCTACTCTGCACGACTTCGCGATCTGCTTCTTCCCGAGAAATTCAAACCTCTCGGGATCACGAAGTATGACGCGAAGCAAGACCTAGTTCAATGGCTCAGGTGCTATGCCCTAGCCATCGAAAACACTGGTGGCGACGACGACGTGAGGTGCCTCTACTTCCCCTTCTGTCTCGACCAAGCTCCACTCACATGGCTCGAGTCACTCGACAAGAACTCAATCGACCAGTGGGACCAGCTGAAGGCCCAGTTCACCAGCAACTTTGAGGGTGCCATGGGATGCTCGGGTACTCGCATGGATCTGGCGATGGTCAAGCAGGAGCAAGGTGAGACCCTCCGCCAGTACTTGTGCCGCTTTTTCGACAAGCGTGCGACCGTAGTCGACGTCACGGACAAAGAAGTCATCGACCTCTTCCAAAACGGTCTCTACCACTGAAGCACCTTCGAAGACTTCAGTCGCCATTGCCCAAGCTCCATCACAAAGCTCAAAGACATGATCACCTCATGGGCCGACGAAGAGGACAAGGCGAACGCCAAGTACGACTCCATTCGCGGCAAGAGCAAAAACAATACGGGCGGCAACAACAACAACAACAACAACAAGGATCAAGGAGGTCGCAACAACAACAACTACTCAGGTCCTAACCGCAAGCGCAAGCCAGACAACACAGTCGTGGCTATACAGTGCCCTGCGAAGGACAGCTCCAAAAAGACCTCCGGCGGCTTCCGAGACTTGCTCAAAGACAAGTGCCTGTGGCACTTGGATGGCAATCACACAACCGACCAGTGTTACCAACTCCGGCGAGCACTCAAGGATGTTCCCGAGCCAGGGCCTCCTCATGACAAGAAGGGCAAGAAGAAAGTCGACGAAGGCAACGACGACTTCCAAGAACCTGACAAGACGGTGAATGTCCTCTTTGGCGGACTACCCACCAGACGATCCCAGAAGCTCACTCTACGGGAAGTCTTTAACATTGAACCAGCAGTGCGACTCCTTTAAGGTGGTCGGAGGTACCCATCATATTCTCCCACGCGGATCAATGGACAAGCTTCTCTGAGCCAGGATGTTTCTCACTCGTCCTGAAACCAGTAGTCGAGGGCTCCAGACTCAACAAGGTACTCATCGACGGTGGGAGCGGACTCAACGTCCTCTTCACCAAGACCTTGAAGAAGATGAAGCTCGACATTACCGACATGCTCACTAAGAGCACGTCACCTTTCTACGGCATTGTCCCTGGCAACGCGGCTATACCACTCGGCTCAGTGGTTCTGCCAGTTACCTTCGGGGAGACAAGGGAGAATTACCGCACCGAGTACATCAAGTTCGAGGTTGCGGACTTAGAAACCTCCTACCATGCCATCCTCGGCGGTCCCTCACTACACTTACTTGGTACTCAAGATGCCAAGTCCTGTCGGAGTACTCGCGCTGCAAGGGGACTTGAAGATTTCTCGTCCTCGTCCGCAAGAAGAACACGAACGAGTGGAGGATGTGCGTCGACTACACAGACCTCAACAAGCACTGCCCCAAGGACCCCTTCGGGTTGCGGTGAATTGATCAAGTCATCGACTCCACGGCGGGCTGCGACCTGCTCTGCTTCCTCGACTGCTACTCCGGGAACCACCAGATCACTATCAAGGAAGAAGACCAGGAGAAGACCGCGTTCATCACCCCGTTCGCCGCCTACTACTACACGACAATGTCATTCGGGTTGAAGAACGCCGGCGCTACCTACCAACGAGCTATCTAGGCCTGCTTCAAGAAGCAGCTCAACAAGAACGTCGAAGCCTATGTGGATGACGTGGTCGTCAAAACCAGAAACTCTGACACGCTCATCGCCGATCTTGAAGAGACCTTCGGATCTCTGCGAGAGTACCAGTGGAAGCTCAACCCCAACAAGTGCGTCTTCGGCGTACCCTCAGGGAAATTAGTCGGCTTCATCATCAGCCACCGTGGCATCAAAGCCAATCCCGAGAAGATCTCCGCCATCACCAATATGAAGGCTCCAACCTGCATCAAGGATGTGCAGAAGCTGACTGGGTGCATGGCAACCCTGAACAGATTTATCTCGACGCTCGGAGAAGTAGGACTACCCTTCTTCAAGCTACTCAAGCACCAAGAGAAGTTCATCTGGACCGCGGAGGCTAATTAAGCTCTGACGCAGCTCAAGGAATTCTTGTCCAAGCCACTGGTCCTCACGGCTCCTCGCAAATAAGAGCAGCTACTGCTCTACCTCGCTGCGACTACTCACGTGGTCAGTACTGCCATCGTCGTTGAGTGGCAGGAAGAAGGCCACGCCTACCCAGCCCAGTGACCAGTCTACTTCGTCGGTGAGGTCTTGTCTGAGTCCAAGGCATGGTATCAACCGGTCCAGAAGCTACTCTACGCAGTACTCATCACCTCGCTGAAGCTACCACATTACTTCCAGGAGTACTCGATCACCGTCATCACCGACTATCCGCTCAGTCACATACTCCATAATCAAGATGCTACTGGAAGAATCTCCAAGTGGGCGGTCGAGCTTGGCGCCCTCAACATCGACTTCAAGCCACGCACAGCTATCAAGTCTCAAGCACTAGTTGACTTCATGGCAGAGTGGCGGGAGAATCAGCTACCAACTCCAACAGAGCGACCAGAGCATTGGGTGATGTACTTTGACGGCTCACTCAATCTCGAGGGTGCGGGTGCAGGGGTACTCCTGATTTCTCCAAAGGGCGAACAACTCAAATACGTCCTGCAGATCTTCTAGAAGGTCTCAAACAACGAAGCTGAGTACGAAGCCCTGCTGCACAGGCTCCGCCTCGCAATCTCTTTGGGCATCAAGCGACTACTATTCTACAGCGACTCCGCAGTGGTCATCTACCAAGTCAACAAGTCTTGGGACCGCAACAAGAAAAACATGGACGCCTACTGTCTAGAAGTCCGCAAGCTCGAGAACAAATTCTATGGTCTCGAGTTCCACCACGTCGTCCGCAACAACAATATTGCAGCGGACGTCCTGTCGAAGCTTGGTTCTACTCGCGCTCAAGTACCCGTCGGAGTCTTCGTCCATGAGCTTCACGCGCCATCCATCCCGGAGCCAGCGCCAACGACCACTGACTCTGTGCCAGTACAGCCCAGTCAGGAGGTCATGATGATAGACGTGGACTGGAGACAACCCTTCATCGACTACATCCGCGAGCAGAAGGTTCGTTCGGACAAGACAAAGGCCGAACAACTCGTCCGCCGAGCCAAGACCTACGTACTAGTCGGAGACAAGCTCTACAGGTGGGGTGCCACTTCTGGAGTACTCATGAAGTGCATACCTCGGCAAGAAGGCAAGGACATCTTGTAGGAGATCCACAAGGGCGTCTATGGCAACCATGCGTCCTCTCGCACGCTGGTGAGCAAAGCCTTTCGACGAGCTTTCTACTGGCCCACAGCTCTGGCTGACGCCGAAGATCTCGTCAGAAGGTGCCAAGGGTGCCAATTCTTCGCCAAGCAGCAACACATCTCAGCCTACAAGCTAGTCACCATACCACCAACCTGGCCCTTCGCCTGCTGGGGGCTCGACATGATTGGGCCTCTACCAACTGCGCCAGGAGGATTCAACAAAGTCTTGGTGGCCATCGACAAGTTCACCAAGTGGATCAAAGTCAAGCCGGTTACCTGCCCAAAGGCCGACAGAGTACTCGACTTCTTGGATGAACTCGTGCATCGCTACGGGCTACCCCATCGCATCATCAAAGACTTGGGTTCTAACTTCAACAACCACCAGTTCTGGGAGTACTGCGAGAATAGCGGGAACGACATCCGATACGTCTCAGTCACCCACCCGCGCGCTAACAGCCAAGTGGAGCGCGCCAACGGGATGGTACTCGATGCCCTCAAGAAGCGATTGCACGATGCAGCTAATACCAAAGGAGGCAAGTGGATCAAGGAACTACCCAATACACTCTGGGGGCTTCGTACTCAACCTACCAAGCCAACAGGGCAGTCACCCTACTTCCTGGTCTACGGCTCCGAAGCTATTCTACCCGCCGACGTGATGTGGGAATCCCCGGCGGTAGAACAATACGACGAAGGCATCTCAGAAGACAGTCGATGGGTTGATATCGACAGCCTCAAAGAAGCCCGCTGTGCTGCCCTCGTCCAGTCAGCAAGGTACCTAGAGGGCATCTGATGCTACCATGATCGCAACATCAAGGAGCGCTCCTTCAACGTCAGCGATCTAGTCCTCCGTCGCATCCAGAACACGGACGGACTACATAAGCTCAGCTCGCCATGGGAAGGTCCCTTCTCAGTCTCCAAGGTGACCGAACCAGGCTCTTATCGTCTTCAAACACTTGAAGGTGACGACATCAGCAACTCGTGGAACGTCGACCAGTTGTGTCACTTCTACGCGTAGTCGCTTAACTACTCATCTACAGGTCCAGCCTATACGGCTACTCATGGACTCTTCGCTGTAAGCGGCCTCTCGGCCCTAGCACTAGTCTACGGACTACTCCTATCCAGGATCCAGCATTACGGCTACAAACGGATCCTGGGCCGCACATAGCAGAAGGACTTTGGCGGTGGTCTACGGACCATGTACTTTCCAGATCCAGTCTATACGGCTACTAACGGATCTCTAGCTGTAAGCGATCCAAGGGCCCTAGCAATCACTCAGCCATAGGTGGCCTACGGGTCCTGGCAACTACTTATTTGTAACGGCCCTGGCCATGCAGGTGTACATATTCATCAGTAATAAAGTTTGGTTCTACTCAACATGATTTACTGTGCCTTCTAACTATGCAGATCCTACTGAGTACTACTACTCAGCACCTCCCCCACGGCTTGGTACTCCGCGCACTTCGCTGCATGTAGCGGCAACGAGTACTCATTACAGCATAAAAAGTGGACAAACTTCATTGATATTTCAAACAAGTCTCTGACTACTTTGTTTGTCGTACATCAACTACTCTAAGCTACCTCTACAGGTACATCTACTGGAGGTTCAGCTTGTCCGTGACTTGCTCTGCGATAGGCGCCATCTCCTCCAGAAGGGTCTTGTACTGCTCATCCGTGCAGTTCGCCGCAAGACCAATGGCTACCACGTCCACTGGCGCCTTCAGGAAGTATGACTTCATGAAGGCTAGCACCTGGTTCGGTATCGACTTCGCCAAGTGCTTGACGTATGTCGCCAGGCGCCCGGGGGCTTCTTTCAGCCTGTCTACCAGAGGGGGTATCTTGGGTCCGCCCGGATGTGGTACCAACAGCCTCGCTATGGGCAGTGTGTCTTCTTCGAGTTCCTTCAGCTGACCTCAAAGCTTCTCGCAGTCTTTATTGAGCTTCTCCAGAGATTTATAACAATTTACAAGGTCATGATCTGAGGCTTCACGGAGCTCCATGTGCTTGATGCACTCATGGCGCAATTGAGCGTACTCATACTCAAGTACCTCTCTCTTGTCGGTCTCGCGGTACATGATGTTCTTGAGGTCCATCTCAGATGCCTTCAGCTGGTCGACCCTTGCCTCAAGATCTGTAGACAACTCATCACAGTGTCAGACTATACACAAGTATTGCCATAAGTACTCGATGATCTTGGCGGGAGGCACACCTTTGTTCTTCTGGCGCAACGATTTGTTCTTCCTGATCAGGTCGTCCCTCTTCACCTGCATCTCCTGTACCTCGTTGTGGTACTAGGCAAAGGCACCATCAAGCTTGGATTGGAGCAGCGCTGCATGTTTCTTCGACTTGTCCAGCTCTTTCTCCAACGCTTCAGCACAGAGAACTGTGTCACCATACCCCTTCAGGAGCTCGGTCTTCTGGCGGGACCTCTCCACCAGGCCCTGCGCAGGACAGAACGGCCAATCAGTAATCAGTACTCAACAAGGCAAGACTACTCAGGGTACTCGAGACGTACCTTGAGCCATTGCTCTGTGCAGCGCCATGACTCCATGCTTGGAGACACGACGATCGGGTCAATCAGATCGTCATCCAGCAATTCGAGATGCCCGCGGCTTGAGGTCCCAGTCTCTGGCATGGGCGCCGTGTCTTCTATCATCGCCTCGCAGACAATGACCTCGGACCCTGCTTCAAGTTGTGGGTCAACCCGTGTATCCGCGCTTGGCCCGGGGGCTTCGAAGTCGCCGGCCCGAAGGTTGTTGGAGTTGTCAGCTCAGGGGCTATCACTGCCGCCGGTTCGGCAACTGGCTTTTCAGTCGACGCCTCAGCAATAGCCATCTCCATGGCTACTGCCACAGGGATTGCTGCTCCATCACCTTGTGTCCCTGTCAAGATTAGCTCAATTCTCAACAGCAGCTATAGCTATTCTCTACAATAAGTACTCGTGGTGATAGGATGAGTACCTTCCACCAGGGTAGCTTCTTCAAGCCTCAACCCCATCGCGACGTCGGCCTGTGGTGGCGGTGTGGGTTCTTGTGGCTCCGCCGAGCGGTCTTCACCATCGGCAGGAGCACTAGTCTCCCCATCCCACGACAAGTCCGTGGATTTCCTGCATCACGAAGCCTTCAATCAGCAACACGATCCTGACGACTAGAAAACTACTCAAGAGTTCCAGAAACTTACAGAGTTGACCGCACCACAGTGACAGTCGGGGCGCCCAGCAGCCTGGTGATATCCACAATGCCAGGCACACCGGTGGCTCCTGCCTCGACAGAAGGCTCCTCTACTCTCTCCTCCGGCTGCCCAACCGTCGCAGCTGGAGGAGGGTCCTGCACTTCCTCAACCGACGATTGCGGCTACACAACACCGGTTTGCTATTGTGCCCCTTCTAGCACAACTTCTCTAGTAGCCGGTGAGAGCCTGTGTGGTTCGAGGACCGGTGGTAGGTCGCTTCCTGGTGTGATGAGTGATTGACAACGTGGTGTGGACTGATTCTTGGCTAAGTATTGCAGGTGCAGGTTGCAGCTTGATTGGAGTTGGTGCAGGTGAAGAACAAGCGCAAAAGGTCGTTGCTGGTGAGGCCTCCAGGTTTGGAGAAGACAAGTAGGCTTGGTTCGAGGGACCCGGTGGTCAGCGGTGTCAAGTGCGGGCCGCATGGTGGCAAGAACAGCGAGATGAAGTCATGGACGGTTTCTTGGTTGAGCCTCAAAACCAAGGTCGAGCTGGGACTACGTGGGAGCCGAGTCATGAGTGGTGATTGGCGGAGGCTACACCTAGTTTGCGGAGTTTCCGGTGGTTCACCAGAAAACCACTGGGTTCCTTGGTTGATCCACAAAGCCAAGACCGAAGACGGAGGTGCAGCAGCATCGGATCGGTCTGACCGGTGGGTTTGACCGGTCGGACCGGTGGGTACCGGTCTGACCGCTGAGGAGTACCAGTCTGACCGGTGTGCGATGACGCAGTCCGGAATCTTCGAAGAGGATGACACGCGTCGGGATCGCAAGGCTTGCGTCGAGGCTAAGCAAGTTTGCGGTCGCTGGGCATCCGTCCAATGGAGCGATGGCAAAGACTTCCGACTTCACCCTTGAAGGGCATGTATCCCTAGTTAGCTAGTAAGGGTATTTTAGTCTTTCGGCTTGCCTCCATATAACCCAAGTGGTGAGAGGATGGCATCCATCTCTTGGAACCCTAGCTCATTTTGTTTTCCTATTTTCCCCTTCCATTTTTCCTTTGGAATTTCTAGGACTATGTTGAGAAGCTTCATGGTGAGATCTTGTGAGAGGGAAGGATGATCGGGCGGCAAGTGTTGGTAATTCTTAAACTCATCACTAGTTGTACACCTAGCATGAGCGTAAGATCCACCTGGGTATACCGACGGGTATGAAAGAATCCGCAAGCACACGGAAATACCGCTGTAGCACTTCACCTCAGGAGTATTCCAAAGGGTATCGAATCCATGGAACAGTGTGTACTACCTTCTATCCTAGAAGAACGGTCAAAGGACACCAAGCCCCTGCTTGGGTAAAGAGATGATGGGGTGCTCGGTTCTAGGGGAGTAAAGCTGTAAAGATCTCGCTTCGGACACCGAACCCTCCTGGCTATAACAGTCGGTTCACGGCAAATGGTCGCCTACACCTGTATCCGTACATGGGGGATTCCGAAGGGTCCAATGGCTATCACCACCGCGGCCTACCACAAGACAAACCGTGGGATACAGGGCATTCGAAGGATAACCGTAGTTCAGACACCACGTCTGCACCACCGATTACTACTATAGCACGGCTACGTATGTCGACCCGTAACAACACTATAGCACCTCGTATGAAGACGGAGCGACGAACCCGCGAGTATGGCTATACCTCACCCGTCATTGACCTGAGATGGCACGAGGTCGAATGACTAAGCGCTAATGAACAAGATCAAAGGATCATGTCACCAATAACACGAGCCTCTAAATGATGTACAGACGAAGAACTCAAGAACATATCACCCATGCATGAATATCACTTTAGTCTAAACAGGAAATACAGAAATACTCACTTTGCTCTAAATGAAGAACGAATGAGAGTCACACCCACACCACCACCTACATAGCACCTACTCCTAACTACACATGGAGAGGTGAGAACTCACCTCTCAAGTGAGAAATGAAAGAGGGGAGAGTTTGGGATGTGTCTCTATTCTTACCCCCTCCCCTTCTATTTATAGGCTAGGGAGTGTAGGAGGACTTGGAGATGTTGTGCTGCAACTGCTGGCCGCAACCAACCACAGGGCGCCACGTGGCAAGGTGAAGTGCAGCCCACGGCGTAGTAGCTTCCACCGGAAGGAGCAAAACCGACCTACTGCTGGCCTATGGCGTCGCGCCACGTGCCCCTGCCCTCCTGCCTGCGTACGCCGGGCGAGGCGGCCTCCCGCATTGTGTCTCGTGCCGGCCCGTAGGCGCGTGCTGCGTGGCCGGGCGCCTGCCCGCGCGTGTCCGCTGTGCTGCAGGTGCGGGCCCCCGCGGTCCCCTGCATGCGGGGCTGGGCAGCCTGCTCTGCGTACTGCCGACCGAGCCGGGTTGGTCCACCTGTGGCCGCGTGCTGGCTCTGGCCGCGCGCGTGCCGGGGTGTTGACCCCGGCCGGCTGTGCATGCGCGCAGGTGTGGGCCCATCGGTGGGTCCTGGCGGTGAGGTGGGGTGCTGACGTCGTGATGACGTCAGCATCCCATAATATATTGGGCATTTAATATCTTCTGCACCCGAACTCCAAAGTAGACAAATAATATATCCATTTTGATCGTCTCGACGAGCCCGTCGCAATGGTGGAGTCCAATTTGGTATTTGGTACCGTTTCCAATGGCGCCCTTTTATATCCTTGACTCACTTGCTCTGTGAATACATCATTTAACACGTATTTCGGTACATCCTGCAACAAAAGGTAGAAACACCAACACTTGTGGAAATTGTCAGTATAGGCCCCTATTCTAGTGTTGATGATCATTTTCCAATTATTTTATGCAGGAATTGATGGTGTAAAAGCAGTGCTTAACAGCCGTCAACAGCAAGCTCGACCTTGTATGAACCTCTTTGGTCTGTATAGATGATTCGGCGTGGTTCCTCAAGGCTTGGATGTGTCTTTCTCGTTTGTCCTTTTTGGTGATTTTCGGAGCCCTTTCTTGGCGATTTTCTTGGAACGATTTCGAGACCTTTCTCTTTGGGATTTGGTGGGGGATGTATGCTTGAACCCTTCGTGGTTCTTTTCCCTTTGATTCCCCTCCCAAATCCGTGAGCAAAGGGGCTCAATTTTGGGGTTTTTTTGGCTCTAGGGTTAGAGGCGTTCTTGGTGGGATTTCTTCGATTCCTCTTGATTTAGCGAGTTTTGGTGGACCAAATCTTGGCTATGGAGTGCCCATGAGGTGTTCCTACTATCCCCAAAGTCTTGCGCAAATCCGTGGTGCGATTCGGGAGATCGAGAGTTGGATTTGGGGGTGTTGACCCACGAGCGTTGTTCATCCCGAGAGCTCAGGTCACACCGGCCTGACCGGTGTCTCTCACCAGTGTGACCGGTGCAGACTCACTGTTGAGTTTTGCTCGGGTAAACGTCTTGGTGAGTTCCCTGTTGTCTCGTGTTGCTGCTGTTTTGAGTTTGGTTCAGTTTGGAGCTCGGTAGGTCTGTTTGGTGGATTTGGGATTTCCTGGCTTGGACCGGTCTAACTGGTGAGCTACACCAGCCTGATGGGTGTAGGGGCCTTCTGTGGAAGTTCTCAGATTTTGCCAGCAGGGACCGGTCTGACCGGTGCAGCTCACCGGCCTGACCGGTGTAGTCCAGGGGTGCTCGAGTTGCTAGTTCCGCTGCGTTCTCGAGTCGGTGTAGGTGGTTGTTAGTTCCTAGGACCAGTAGCACTCCAATGGCTGCGTGGTCTTGGCCAACTTGGGTAGTTGAGTCGGAGATGTGTGTTGGTAGCACGGTTCGTCTTGTTGGAGTTCCCATCTCCTTCGAGAAGAATTTTTATCGGCTCCCATTCACTCCCCCCCTCTCTGGTTCGCCTTTCTGGTCCTTCAAGTGGTATCAGAGCTGGTTACGGATCTTCGGATTCTAACCAGTCTAAGATCCAAGGATGGCGTACCAGGAATGGGGTTCGGGTCCTCCGCACTTCGATGGCAAAAACTACCAGATGTGGCAGAGGCGGATGGCGGCGTGCCTCCGCGGTAAGGGTCAGATCCTTTGGGATGTCACGGTGAACACAGCTTATGTTCATTTGATGTACTTCCTTGCTCCGGGATCGAGAGACATGTTCGACGCCAACAACAAGGCGGTCGACTACTTATTTCGTGCTCTGTGTCAGTCCGAATTCGATCGAGTTCAGACAGAGGACTTAGCTTGTAGGATTTGGTTGGAGCTGAAGAATGCTCATGCTGGGAATGCTGAGGTTCAGGCACGGTTGTATGCGACTTACCGGAGAGAGTATGAGAACTTCACTCATCTCCCCGGTGAGTCTATTGATGCCTTGTTCCAGCGGTTCACGGTGGTTGTGAACAACATGAGGGCCAATGTCGACGTCATCCCGTAAGATGACCATGATAGGGCTGTGAAGCTCTTACACACGCTGGATTGTACCGTGTGGGATGGAAAGGTCGAGGCTATTCTTGAGTCTGAGAAGTACACCACTTTTATGGTGAACGAGCTGTTTTCTAAGCTCAAGTCTGCTGAGGTTGATCGTGGTTTGACAGCTCGTCTTGAGAGCCCGACTAATTCCCATAGTCTTGCTCTCGTCGGTGGCAAAGTGGCTAAGTCTAATGCTAACGCATCCTCCAGGATGTACTCTCTGTCTTCTTTGATGTCTTTGCTAGATGAGGAGTTCGACGTGCTTGAAGAGGACGAGCTGGCGTTGCTGACCAGGCGGTTCGAGAGGCTGCACGAGAATAGGGTGAACACAAGGAGGACAGCACAGACGTGCTTTCAGTGTGGCAAGCCGGGACACTTTGTCGCCGACTGCCCGAAGAAGACGGAGAACAAGGACGGCTACAAGGACGGCTACAAGCACCGGTCAAGCAAGGACGCCAAGTACCAATTGAGGTGCGATCACAAGCACAAGAACAAGCACAAGGACGAGCGACGGTCAAGGAAGAAGGACGACCGGGGCAGGAAGGCCCGAGCGATGGTCGGAGCGAGCGACGTCGACTCCAGCTCCGCCTACTCTTCCTCGAGCTCGAGTAGCAGTGAAGATGAAGGTGATCGGCTCAAGAACAAGAAGTCATCCAAGAACTTGAGCGGGTTGAGCTGCTACGCAAGAGATGACTTCTGCGGCATGGCTCGTAGGTCCGGCAGCAAGAAGAGTCACCAGAGCGACTCGGACTCCGACTCCGAGGATGAGGTACGTGATGAGCTTCCCTTCTTGCGTGAAGAGAACAAGCGTCTTGGCAAGTTGCTTGATAATCATGATGACATGCTTAGAGAGGCAAAGAAGATGAAGAAAGAGCTTAGGGCCTCACTAGAAGATGCTAGGAACCGAGTAGCTGAGCTAGAAACCCATAACCTTTATGCTAAGCTTGAGATTGATTCGCTTAAGGCTTCACCTGTGGTTTCTGATGAGATTGATTGTTGTGATTGCTCTGTGTACCTAGCTGATCTTACTGCTCTTAAGGAAAAGCATGCTACTACTTGTGATGAACTAGATGTGCTTAGGGTTGAAGTGGCTGAGGTTAAGTCTAGACCTGCTTTGCTAGGTGCTTGCACTTCTTGCCCTGTTTTGCATGGAAAGATTGATGAGATGCATGCTTATACTTTTTGCTTGTGGCTAAGTTGAAAGAACGTGTTCCTACTTCTTTCTCTACTTGTGAAGTGCATGCTTTGAAAAATCTGGAACTTGCACATTATGTGGATCGCTTGCAGGATAAGAACGATGAGTTGAGGAAAATTATGGGTTGGTTGTCGGGTCATGAACCGTAGCTTAGGATGATGATTGAGGCATACAAGCGCTATGATGGGCAAGCGCTTGGCTCGGAGAAAGTTGGAGAGTGTAGTGGTGAGGGAGAAGAGAAAATTGGTGATATCCCAGCTCCACCAAAAAACTTCCACAAAAATGCCTATGCTCCTAAGCCCAACCCACTGAGAAATAAACTTGACACAACCCCAGATCCTCCCATATTTCCTCGCCCAACAAATGACTTCCAAAAACCGGTGAAGTTTGTGAGCTCCAAGGAGAGTGAGGTTGGAAAGAAGGAGGGTGAGAAGCCGAGTGGGGAGAAACCAAGTGAGCAGCCCCATCCCAAGCCTAAGCCTAAGCCCATAAGCTTTCATTGTGACTATTGTGGGAGAGATGGTCACAAGGGTGAGTTTTGCTTCAAGAGGAAGCGTGAGGAGAGAATGGCGAAGGAGTAGGCTAACAAGGACAGGTACCGCCCTTCAGATGGTGTACCTGAGCCTCGTATGCAGATGCCCAGGGCCAAGGCGATTGTGAGGACGGTTCCAGCTTGGGGAGATCGAAAGGTGGCAGGTGGTGCTGCTGACCGAGAGCCACCGGTCAGACCGGTGCCGGACTAGGCAGACAGCAGTTCGGTTTCCGTGCTCATGCGGATGCTCGTTTCGGTTCTGGTGGTCATGGTTTTGGTGGTTGGTCTGGCGAGTTTGCAGGTGGTCAGTTTGCTAGGCGTTCTCGACCTCGTGCTCAATACGAGGGTGGGAGGAGTCGTAGCTTTGAGATGAAGAGGAGAAACGGTCCACGGTCTTCCTTTAGTGGTTTTCGTTCTCCTCCAGCGAGACAGGGATGGTTTCCTAGTGGTGGTTCTTTTGGTGGTTTTCGTGGTGGTAGCTTTGATAGGCATGATGATTTGGTTTGTGCTAACCCCACTTTGGAGCAAATGGCTCGGCACTAGTTTTACTCTTTTGGTACTAACCCCAGTGCAGAGTCGTTTGCTCACTCACGTTCTCATTTTAGAATTTCAGGTGGGAGACTTGAGGAACGTTTGGTTGATTGACTCCGGTTGCTCGAGGCACATGACCAGAGACAAGGGGTGGTTCTCAAGTCTCGTCCCGATGGTGTCCAGGACATACATCACCTTCGGGGACAATGGGTGAGGGCGTGTGCTTTCAGAAGGTGAGATTAAGGTAAGTGACAAGGTCACTCTCAGGCGTGTTGCTCTTGTTCAATTGCTAGCTTTTGGATGAGGGTTTTGAGGTGTTGTTTCGGCCTGATGGTTCTCGGATTTTGGATTCTCGAGGGGACCTAGTTTGCATGGTTGTTCCCGAGGGTCAAGTGTTTCGAGCTGATTTTTCTCAGTCTTCTGGTGTGGAGCGTTGTTTCTTGGTTGGATCTTCGAGTGAGTTGTGGAAGTGGCATAGGAAGTTGGGTCACTTAAGCTTTGACCTTTTGTCTCGCTTGAGTAAACTCAATTTGGTCTAAGGATTGCCACGGCTGAGGTTTGAAAAAGAGTTGGTTTGTGCGCCGTGTCGGCATGCTAAGATGGTAGCTGCTTCCCATCCACCCCTCACCGATGTGATGACGGAGCGTCCATGCGAGCTGCTCCATATGGACCTTGTTGGCCCAGCTCGTGTGCGATCTGTGGGTGGGAAGTGGTACGTCCTGGTTGTGGTGGACGACTACTCTCGGTATGCGTGGGTTTTCTTTCTTGAGGAGAAAGGGGATACGTTTGGTTTTGTTCGAGATCTTGTCTTGAGGTTGAGAAACGAGAGACACAGAGATGCCATACGAGCGATCCGCAGTGACAATGGCTTGGAATTTAAAAACTCTCACTTCAAAACCTTTTGCCATGACTTGGGTCTTGAACACCAGTTTTCGAGTCCGTATACGCCTCCCCAGAACGGTGTGGTGGAAAGGAAAAATAGAACCTTGTGCGAGATGGGTCGGACGATGCTTGATGAGCATAGGACTCCGAGCAGGTTCTGGGCTGAGGCGGTGAATACTGCATGCTATGTGTCGAACATGATTTACCTCAGGGTGCATAAGAAGAAAACTTGCTACGAGTTGATGCACGGTAGAACTCCCAAGGTGAGTCACTTCCATGTGTTTGGGTGCAAATGCTTTATCCTGAAGAAAGGTAAGAAGTTGGACAAGTTCGAGGCGAGGTCTGTCGATGGTATTTTCTTTGGTTACGCGTCTCATTCTAGAGCCTTTCGAGTGCTCAACCTTGAAACTAACCAAATCGTGGAGACTTGCGAGGTTACCTTCGACGAGACACAGCCACGTAGTCAGCTTGTTTTTGTGTGTGCAGGTGATGACGAGCTTGGCGAGGAGATTTTCCAAGAGGAGGAGCATGAACTTGGAGATGATGAAGACGGCGATGTGGTGCCCGCGGCTGAGCATGTACCTACTACTTCGACTACGGTGGTGGACGGCCCTTCTACCACACCTACAACGACAAACCCAGATCAAGGCGAAGCTGCTGTTGAGGGGGAGGTAGCATCAAGGCGAGAACCTTCCCGGCGAGTTCAAGTGGATCACCTAGCTTCGAGAATCATCGGCGACATCAATGAACACACTACACGGTCGAGGGTTCGAAACAATTCTCACTTTGCTCATGCTGCTTTTGTTGCTACTTTTGAGCCCAAGGACATTAGACACGCGCTATCTGATCACAATTGGGTTAATTCGATGCATGAGGAGTTAGAGAACTTTGAGAGAAACAAAGTTTGCGAGTTGGTTGACCCTCCCCCAGGGTTTAAGCCGATTGGGACAAAATGGGTGTGGAAGAACAAAGACGGAGAGAAATGAGAAGTGGTGAGGAACAAGTCAAGGCTTGTTGCTCAGGGGTACTCACAGAAAGAGGGGATCAACTACGAGGAGACCTTTGCTCCTGTAGCTCGTTTGGAGGCGATCAGGATCCTTCTAGCCTTTTCTGTGGCTAAAGGGCTCAAGTTCTACCAGATGGATGTCAAGAGTGCTTTCCTAAACAGTGTTTTGGAGGAAGTAGTGTATGTGAGGTAGCCACCGGGGGTTGAGAGTGAGAAGTACCCCCACCGGGTGTACAAGTTGAGGAAGGCGCTGTATGGGCTGAAGCAGGCGCCTAGAGCTTGGTACGGTAGGTTGAGGGGGTTCCTGTTTGAGAGAGAGTTTGAGATGGGGAACGTTGATCAGACCTTGTTTCTCCTCAGGCAGGGCAGAGATATCCTGATTGTGTAGGTATACGTGGATGATATTGTCTTTGGTGGCTCGTCTAACTCTCTTGTTGTAAGGTTTGCAGAAGACATGAGAAGGGAATTTGAGATGAGCATGATGGGTGAGTTGCAGTAATTCCTCGGGCTAGAGATCAAGCAATCAAAGGAAGGAACATTCGTGCACCAAGCTAAGTACACCAAGGACATTGTGAGGAAGTTCAAGATGGAGGACTCCAAGGCCATGGCGACGCCTATGAGTACGACTACAGCTCTTGATGCGGACGAGGAAGGTGAACATGTGGACCAGAAGGAGTAACGGAGCATGATCGGGTCACTCCTCTACTTGACGGTGACAAGGCCGGACATCCAATTCTCGGTATGTCTGTGGGCTCATTTTCAAGCGTCTCTGAGGACTTCGCATCAGAAAGCAGTCAAGCGCATATTCAGGTATTTGCGTCACACTCCCGACTTCGGCCTTTGGTACTCCGCGTCTTCTTCTTTGGCTCTTCATGGATTTTCGGACGCGGATTTTGCCGGGTGTCGGTTGGATAGGAAGTCCACTTCTGGGACTTGCCAGTTCTTGGGTTCTTCTTTAGTGTCTTGGTCTTCCCGCAAACAGTCGAGTGTTGCTCAATCCACTACCGAGGCAGAGTATGTGGCCGCAGCTAGTTGTTGCTCTCAGCTCCTTTGGATCACATACACCATGAGTGACTTTGGTGAGGAGTATACCCATGTCCCACTTCAATGTGATAGCACAAGTGCCATAAGCGTTGCAAAGAACCAAGTGCTCCACTCCAAAACCAAGCACATAGAAGTGAGGTATCATTTCCTGAGAGACAACGTAGAGAAAGGAAAAATCTCTTTAATCCATGTACCCACACATGACCAGCTAGCCGATATTTTCACCAAAACCCTAGATCAATCAACTTTCACTCATTTGCGGGGGGAGCTTGGTGTTTATTTGATTTATTGAATTGGGTGTGTGGGAGCACCTTTGTAACATAAGTATAGCTTTCCTTTGTGCATTTCTTGCATTTGCATTGCATTTGTATCATGATGTATAGTCATCTTTGTATGATAGCTTGCATGCATTCTGTATAATATGCATTATGTAGGAAAAGCTTCTCCTATATAAAATGTTCACCATGGTATGCTATATATGATCTTGTGAGCTAGTTTGGTATGACATGGCTTAATGTGGCTTAGCTCTTGATGATCTTGGTTTATATCCATGGTTGATGGCTATGTCTTTCAAAAAATGTCATATATATGCTCTCTTGTGAGTAAATGCCTTTATATGATCTTGACATTTTGTTGTGACTTGGCTATGCTTAATTTGTGGTTGGATAGCTTATTTTGACCATATGGAGCCAAAGGCTCATTTGCCATCATGAATGTTTAGCCCCCATGCTTCATCTTGTGGAGGGGCATAAGTTCCTTTTTGTCGCAAAGACATATCATGTACCAAATATAAATCTGAAAATGAAATGTAAATTGCTTGGAAAATGTGCTCCCATGTCATAGGTGCTTAATTTACTTGCGTTTGGGTGCTAAACCGTTGCATGTTGCTTACCAATGAGAAGTCTCATATCTAGAAGTAAGCACATGGCTCGGTGGCTTTGACATGACATGAGGTGCTTGTGGGTGTTTATGATGGTCTTATGCTTAAAATGGTTGTCCTAGCATGAAGTTTGTGTGGCTTTGCCATTTTGATATGTTTTGATCATGTTTAGGACTTTGCTCATGAGAGGGTGATTTTTCGCAAAAATAGTCATTTCTATCTTAGCTTCGCCCAATAGTTGTGAAACTTGGTGATCTTGTAGTTTTTGTCCATACGAAGCTATCGAGTATCTAACTTGCTCATTTGGAGGTGTGTAGCATGCTATGTTGAATTTTGTCTATTTGAGAAGCTCTAGGTTGCAATTTTTGCATTTTTGGCTTGATTCATGCATTGTCAACAAGGGGGAGAAGTTTGAGCATGTTATGGCTTGCTGCATGCATTTAGAAGGTTTCCAAGTGGTTTCGAGCTAGTTTTGAGCTCGGGCAGTTCCCAGTTTTTCCAAGGTGTCATCGGCCTGACCGGTGCTGCTCACCGGTCTGACCGGTGTGAGTTCCCAGGTGCTGGGCGATCTTGCCCATCGGTCTGACCGGTGAGGTTGACCGGTCTGACCGGTCAGAGCAAAGCTGAGGCAGCTGCTCTGTTTCGTGAAGTGGTTCGCTTGCATTGGTTCAGGGGGAGCTTGCATGTGTGCAGGGGAGCTCTTTGTGGTTTTCGAGCTTTGGATCGGTGGTTTGTGCTCTTTGCTTGAGCATGTTTTGTCTCGGATGTGTCGAGCCGTTGCCCTTGCCTAAGGGGTCCGAGATTTGTCTTCTTCCAGTGATCTTGCTCTTTGCCTTTCCCTTGGCTTTCGATCGCTTGTTGGAGTTTCTTTTAGTCATTTCTTTTCTTTTCCTTTTCTCTTTGGTTACCAAAATGTCTGTGTTGTCAATGCACTCATCAAGGGGGAGATTGAGAGCCTGTGTGGTTCGAGGACCGTTGGTAGGTCACTTCCTGGTGTGATGAGTGATTGACAACGTGGTGTGGACTGATTCTTGGCTAAGTATTGCAGGTGCAGGTTGCGGCTTGACTGGAGTTGGTGCAGGTGAAGAACAAGCGTGAAAGGTCGTTGCTGGTGAGGCCTACAGGTGTGGAGAAGACAAGTAGGCTTGGTTCGAGGGACCCGGTGGCCAGCGGGGTCAAGTGCGGGCCGCATGGTGGCAAGAACAGCGAGATGAAGTCATGGACGGTTTCTTGGTTGAGCCTCAAAACCAAGGTCGAGCCGAGACTACGTGGGAGCCGAGTCATGAGTGGTGATTGGCGGAGGCTACACCGAGTTTGCGGGGTTTCCGGTGGTTCACCAGAAAACCACTGGGTTCCTTGGTTGATCCACAAAGCCAAGACCGAAGACCGAAGACGGAGGTGCAACAGCATCTGACCGGTCTGACCGGTGTGCGACGACGCAGTCCGGAATCTTCGAAGCGGAGGACACGCGTCAGGATCGCAAGGCTTGTGTCGAGGCTAAGCAAGTTTGCGATCGCTGGGCATCCGTCTGATGGAGCGATGACAAAGACTTCCGAATTCGCCCTTGAAGGGCATGTATCCCTAGTTAGCTAGTAAGGGTATTTTAGTCTTTCAGCTTGCCTCCATATAACCCAAGTGGTGAGAGGATGGCAGCCATCTCTTGGAACCCTAGCTCATTTTGTTTTCCTATTTTCCCCTTCCATTTTTCCTTTGGAATTTCTAGGACTAGCTTGAGAAGCTTCATGGTAAGATCTTGTGAGAGGGAAGGATGATCGGGCGGCAAGCTAGACCTTGTATGAACATCTTTGGTATGTATAGATGATTCGGCGTGGTTCCTCAAGGCTTCGATGTGTCTTTCCCGTTTGTCCTTTTTGGTGATTTTCGGAGCCCTTTCTTAGCAATTTTCTTGGAGCGATTTCGAGACTTTTCTCTTTGGGTTTTGGTGGGGGATGTATGCTTGAACCCTTCGTGGTTCTTTTCCCTTTGATTCCCCTCCCAAATCCGTGAGCAATGGGGCTCGATTTTGGGGTTTTCTTGGCTCTAGGGTTAGAGGCGTTCTTGGTGGGATTTCTTCGATTCCTCTCGATTTAGCGAGTTTTGGTGGACCAAATCTTGGCTATGGAGTGCCCATGAGGTGTTCCTACTATCCCCAAAGTCTTGCGCAAATCCGTGGAGCGATTCGGGAGATCAGGAGTTGGATTTGGGGGTGTTGACCCGCGGGCGCTGTTCATCCCAAGAGCTCAGGTCACACCGGCCTGACGGTGCCTCTCACCGGTCTGACCGATGCAGACTCGCTGTTGAGTTTTGCTCGGGTGAACATCTTGGTGAGTTCCCTGTTGTCTCGTGTTGCTGCTGTTTTGACTTTGGTTCAGTTTGGAGCTCGGTAGGTCTGTTTGGTCGATTTGGGATTTCCTGGCTTGGACTAGTCTGACCGGCGAGCTACACAGGCCTGACCGGTGTAGGGGCCTTCTGTGGAAGTTCTCAGATTTTGCCAGCAGGGATCGGTCTGACCGGTCTGACCGGTGTAGTCCAGGGGTGCTCGAGTTGCTAGTTCCGCTGCGTTCTCGAGTCGGTGTAGGTGGTTGTTGGTTCCTAGGACCAGTAGCACTCCAGTGGCTGCGTGGTCTTGGCCAACTTGGGTAGTTGAGTCGGAGACGTGTGTTGGTAGCACGGTTCGTCTTGTTGGAGTTCCGATCTCCTTCGAGAAGAATTTTTATCGTCTCCCATTCACTCTCCCCCTCTCTCGTTCGCCTTTCCGGTCCTTCAGCCGGAGGCGGGCTGGTGTATCTCTCCGCCGTCGCCCCCACAGTCTCCCAGACATCTTCCTCGTACTGGTCAGCGGGGTCCGAGGAGGGGATGTCCTGCAACAATAAAAGTCATACAGTCAGCAACAGACTACTCATCGTCAGTACTCGACTACTCTAGTCGCGGTACTCACCTTTTGTCTGGTGGCCTCCGACAACTTCAATTTCTTCACGGCGCGTTTGCTCACCATGTTGCGGGGTTCCTAGGCGGCACCGGTAGGCTCACCTCCAGACTGGATGGCTTCTCGATGACCGGAATGTGTGGCATTCTAGCTCGGCTGAATCTCGAGCGGAGCTAGAATCGATGCTGCAGCGTTTCCTCATCCTCGTCGTCGGAGCTATCTTCAATGACGACGGCGTCGTCGCCTTCACCAACTTCACGGCGCTCCTTCGCCTTGGCTTCCGCCTTCCCCTGTGTCTGCTCGTCAAGCCGCGGGGGGGTGGGAGGGCGGGATGGAGATGTACTTCTTCACATCGTCCTACAACACCAAGCAAGTTTAAGTACGACTACACCAAGCAAATCAGTACTCGAGGGCTCTAGCCACGACTACTGACCTGATTTGGCGGCCGTGCCGCGGAGTACTCCGGCACCGAGCATGGTGTGTACGAGGGCATATTCCTTGAAGATTCTGCCCAGCCATTCGATGATGACATCATCTTCAATTTCTTCGCCGGGCATTCAGGATGTATCTTCGTCACCGGTGTACTGGTAGCCGAGGGTGTCTCGTGCCATCAGTGGCTGCACCCTCCTCTTCATAAAGCTGAAGGCCACGTGCTCGGCCCTCAGTCCGACCTCTCTCAAGGCCTTACTCTTCTTCAGCAGTGGAGGTAGTTGAAGACCTTCTTGAATGGTGGGCTCCGTGTTCCACCATGGTGTGTGCTTCGGTTGCTGACCGCTGGGCTTCGGCAGCTCGGGGTGGTGGTTGCTGATGTAGAACCACTTCGCCTTCCCATCCTGATTGGAGTTGATTAGCTTGTACGACAGGTACTGCCTAGTGGCGTCTTCACGCATCTGTATCCCGGCGCCTCCAACTACTCGCGGGTCATCCGTACTCGGCTGCGGCTTCACCCGGAAGAACTTCCGGAACAAGATCCAGTGGGGCTTGATCCCCACAAACGCCTCGCAGAAGTGTACAAAGATGGAGATGTGGAAGATACCATTGGGGTTGAGGTTGAGGTACTCGATGCCGTAGTACCGAAGCATCCCCTTGAAGAAGTCGCTGGCCGGCAGCGCGAGTCCACGCTCCACGAACCGCGCGAACATCGGAATCTCATCCGGGTTCTTCTCCATCGGGTACGGGTCGCTAGTGGCGGTGCGCCACAAATTCATTTCCTTCTTGCGAAGGAATCCGCTATTGACCAGGGGAAGGAGGTCCTCGGTCTTCAGCTTTGCCTTCTTCCACTCCTTCACCGAATTGGGCGAGGGGAGGGGGGCGGTGATGACGACGACTGGCCAGCATCCCCGGCCTCATCACGGCTCCTCTTCTTCGACGCACCGGTCTTCGTGCTCTTCGCTGGGGACCCCTTCATCCTTTGAGTCACGAGCGTTTTCACTCACATTCGCTCGGGGGCTGCGGAGGAGGGCGGACTACAGCGGTGGGCGAGTGTAGATCTAATCTACCTTGAGGCGGCGGCGGCAGCAGAGGAGCAGCGGGGGCAGTGAGTTCAGATCTAATCTCAAAGGAATGCAACCACTGGGAGTAAAAAACCCTAAGGGGTTCACCTGTTATTTATAAGCGCCAGGCGGGTGACTCAGCGGCGGCAGACTGACCCTTCATATTCCAGTACTCGATGCTCTCAGTCTCAGGGGCTCGACTACATCCGACGGACTCAGTGGGCTACACAAGATCAAGATCCCACTCAGGATACATTTTACAGTCAAGATGACCCTTCAATTCCAGAGAAAGTACTCGACTCATGGCTCGGGGGCTCCGTACCACGTGTCCTTCGGTTTTTTCTCTGGATTTTTCGGGATAAGATTGGCAGAACTTCAGATTGACCCTCAGCTTGAATCTACGATTCGACCGAAGGCTCGAGGGCTACATTCCATATGGAATGCGATTCTTCGAATCGCATTTTCCATATGGTTTTTCATCAAGACAACACGAGTACTATTGAAGACCTTCGAGGGAAGCACTCAGGGACGCTTGGGGGCTACTCGAGAAGACTTCAAGACTACTCAAAGATCAGCTGGAGTACCTTCCAGCCTCGGGATGATTCTAGCATTCTTGAGGACTTTCGGCTTGTGGAACTCGGGGATGCTCAAGGACTACTCGCCAAGGCCGTCAAGACAACTCGAAGACATCCTACTCGACTACAAAGTACTCGGGGGCTTGTCGTATGGACATCCCTAGGCCCACTATTCAGGTGGGTACTAGGACCGACTACTGCGTGGGCCCCTAGGACTACTCGACTTGGGCTGCACGGCACCAGATGGCGTGAAGCACAAGGCATACAGAGGACTTGTACTCGGTTAGGCAGCTAGATAAGTCCGGATCCATGTAGAGTACTCCTAGCCGTGTACGACTAGTACTCCCCCTGTCAAACTGACTTGTAACCCTGCCTCCCGGACTATATAAGGCGAGGCAGGGACCCCTATCTCTTCATCCGCATCATCTTGTAAACACACCCAATCAATCTAGAGCTACGCAGCATACAGGACGTAGGGTATTACGGACCTCGCGGCCCGAACCTGTCTAAATTGTGTGCCACGTGCCTCTCCTTCGAGTTCCCGATCTCGGCGAGGCCACAAACATCTACCTCGGGTACTCCCCTTGGTAGGTTGCCGGGTTAAAACACTGACACTGATGGACCGCTCGAAGGAGGACAGACGCACCAGCGCGGTTGCCACAGTGGAATACATTATGGCTTGCTACAAGAGCCGTCAAATTGATGGCTTTGACCCAGCGTCGTGCTTCTGGGAATCAGCACTGCCGGTTACATCGACCAGGATCACTGGCGCAAGATGGTTCGTGACGACGCTCAGGATGTGGCCAACCTCCTCATCACTGACATGGAAGGTGATGCCGAACATCAAGAGCGAGGGACTGAGGAAGTGCACATGCCGCATGCCAGAGACTACGACGAAATGAAGTAGTAGATGGGGTTGTGCCGGACTACCAGTGATCTCAGTATGCAGTAAACTAGCTACTACAGTACTACTCCCAAAAGTTTCTTGGTACTTCTAATACAGTCCACCGGGGAGTAGTTTCTAGTACTTGCTTCGTCGCCGTCTTATTAAGTACTCGTATGTATTTCAGGGATGAAGCAACATGTATTTCTTATGCATTAATTGCTTGTGATCTCACTCTACTATATCGCTAGCCGACCACGGCTATGAATGATAACCACCACCACCATCTCACAAAAGACTTGCAGTAGCGCCTAGTCCTAAATTTACCTATCTCAAAAGAGAGTGAGAGAGAGATAGATAGAGAGAGAGAGAGAGTCATGAGCGGCGCACTACTTTGTTGCATGTGCCCTACAGAACAAATGGTGTGTAGCCGAACCGTGCGTAACAGAGCTGGTTCGCCATGTGTGAATGAGTCGTCCAATGCAGTTTCATTCCAAGCATGGCGGCTTCGACGCAGGATTGCGCGCGCGACGGTACGGATTTTCTGGTGGGCAACAACCACGGTTTTTCTAAGTAATCTTCACTTGCACATGTTACGCTACGCGCTGGATCGACTCGACCGGATGCTGCGTGGATTTCGCGTAACTGAACGCATGCAGGTTAGTACATCGACATGACCGGATGCAGCATAGGATGGTGCGTAACCCGTGCCTGGGTGTAGGTTACGCACACGACCATGTCGGTGTCGTAAGCGCCACCGAACCGTGCGTAACCCAGCTCGTGCAGGTGACGCACAGGATCGATCGATTCGACCAGATGCAGCGTGGATTTTGCGTAACCAATCGCTTGCAGGTTACGCGCTGCATCGACTCGACCTGATGCAACGTGGATTTTACGCGCTGAATCGACACGACCGGATGCAGGTTACGTGATGAAACGACACGACCGCATGCAGCATGGATGGTGCGTAACCCTTTCGGATGCAGAGTGGATGGTCGTAACTGAGTGCGCTCACGCACCATGCACGCGTAAAACCGACCCGGTGAAGGCAACGCATACATCTGGAGCCTAGTATATTTGTCATCATGCACAGGCACGCGTTAACCGACCCAGCGAAGGTTACACATATAAATTTGTAGTCACGAGTAAAAGGTCTCTTACGTTACGCACGCACACCCGACACGCCTATTTGTTGGCAGCGCCCAGCTGGTTACGCACGAGCCGTGTATCCCAGGCTTCCATGTGTGTAACCTAGGTGGTGCAGGTTTGGCGTGCGTTATGAGACTTTGGAACAGCCCATTCAGAGGTTCAGACTTGAAGGAAACCATTCATCATTCATAAAAGAATAAAAGTAAGACTGATTTAAAAATTCAAATAGGAGTACTTAACACTAATTTAATCGAATGTATAACCATTTTCTAATCAGCACTTAACCATATGCCTACAACATTGTTATTTCCTCGGGTGTACACGCTTGATCTTTGCAGAGTATGTTGGTGGTGAATTACTCTTCATTTCAGATCGTGTTCTATTTGCAACTGTATCTCCATACTTGTCTCTTCTTTTACCTCCTTGGGTAGAAGGAGATTTGCCTTGTCGCTTTGTGCATGCTTGAATGTCAACTTTTGAGACTCCAACCTCAGTTTCCTAATAAGGTGATCAGAGGGTAGTAAGTATATCTGAATTAAGATTAGATCAATTCACATATAGTAGGTAGTAGTAATTGAATATGCTTAGGAAATTAATCACTAATCACCAACCAGAATAGGTCTATTGTACGATTGTGTCTGAATCTTGTTGTGTTCGGAGAGAATCAACCTACAGCACATCTTCTTCCTAAATGCATCCATTTGTTCCTAAAGATTAAAGTTAACAAATGACCGCAAAAAGTTACAGCATTATTGACAAATGTATCCATTGTGAAATGATAATAAAATGGACGAGAGTACGGACTGGGGTGAACGTTGCATTAAGTGTATCCCCATTCCAATGCATCATGTACTTGATGACGTAGATGCCACATGACGAGCTACAAAATGAACTTGTTACATAATGCAATGGTATTTACAGTAAATATTTTTAGTGCAATGATATATCTTACCTGTCTTGTTGCGTTGGTATGTCTCTAATATGTACGGTATCCCACTTTGTGACATCAATCTTTCTTTTGAGGGGGGTGACATCAATCTTTGAAGATCTGTAGGTTTCAATGCAATGCTGCACTAACTCATGATGAAGCAAAGAATTAGGTTCACATGGTTGAAAGCGATAACCACATTTGCACGACATCTACATAATACAGAGTACTCACTAGCGACAGTTCCATCTTGCCATCCCATGTTCCATTACAAACTAAAGAATTCAGGACTTGCACCTTTTTCTTGGTGATGTTGAACACAAGAAGAAACCAATGATTACCTCTGACATTTACAGGAACATATACCTGAGATGCAGGAATGTTGTTACAATCTTGTGGTGCCCTATTAAGTGTCGAAGCTAGCATCAAGAACAGACCATAGCACATTTAAAGAAGTATTCTCCAGTTGTGGCAATCCAACCACTGCGAGAGGATTTCAATTCTTCTGGAGATAGTAATTTCCTAGCAAGAAAAGTGCCGACGTATGCCACCTTTTTATTTAGTAGTTTTCTTGCTACTACGTATGCATCTATTACTTGTCACACTCAGACACCGGAAATAAATATTGCATGTAGAGCAAAATAGAAACATAAATAAAACACACTCACATCATCAAGAATCCAGCCATCTTTATTAGAGATCCAGTCATTTTTATCAGTAGCCATTCCCATCAATGTTTCGACCCGAATTTCTATGTCATTGATATGGATGACAATTGCATCTTCACAGCTGTTCAGGACAAAGTTTAAAACCTCTTTATCCTTAGCATTCAGGCTGTAGTCATCGTCATATTCACGGGCAGGGGAGTATGCTACAGGACTGTGCACATTTGTCGTCACGTGCGTGCCCTGATGTGTGTACAAATTTTTGTAGTTTTGTCATGACAAATAAACTTATTCAGGGAGGTAAAGGGTAAAGCACGATGCAATTAATTGGCATATCAATTCTTAAGGAGTGTAAAAGGTATATCCGGAAAGAAAATATTTACTTTGATATGCTCTTGATCGTCGGTCTCCTTGTCACTTTCAGGGGGTCTGCAAGTGAATGGCAGCGCCTTGCCTGCCTCGATGATTCAAAAGTAATAGATTAAATCAAACAAATAAATGGCGCAGAGGATAAATAATACTATCATATCAGTACTATGTACACACCATGGTTGAGAGCAACAAGTACTTTAGCTAATACTTCACAGCATGTGAGGGGTGGGCTTTCTCCAGTGTATTTGAAGATACCATCACTAGTGTCTGCAATTGGTAGTATTTCACCAAATGTCGAACAAATGGATGTGATACCATTGTTGAGATATTCAATCTTCCTTTCATGTTATGTGCATTTTCCAAATAAAAGGTTGCAAAAATCAGACTCCCTGAGCAGATCACGCTGCAACTTGCAGACCTTAGCATGATTGTAATCATCAACTGTCACGACTGCATGTTTTTCCAAGTGCTCAATCACTTGCTGGCAGAGATCTTCGTCTGCCTCATACTCCCTTTTGTCTGGACCACTGATGAATGTGGCCTTTGATTTCTTTTGTACTAATAAATCCATATCAGGAACATCTATTGTCATTGCTAAAATCTTTTGACCATCCAGGATATCGAATGTTTTCCCAACTTTTAGGCCCAACCTTTTAACAATGTCATCCAGGATGCGACGACGTGGGATTGTGATTACATGAGTAGAGTAGCTAGACTGCACATGCCGGTACACAAGGGAAAACGAATCAGCAAGCATTCACTCGTATGTGTATACCAGATATGCTCAATTATTGTTTATTCGAAACTTGGATGATGCATAGAGCTTACCCCAGGAACATGAACAAAAAGGGACTGTCGTACAGACATACCTGGGCCTACTACTCAGGTGGGTGCTGGGACCGATTACTTCGTGGGCCCCTGGGACTACTCGACTTGGGCAACACGGCACCTACTGGCGTGGAGCGCAAGGCCTACAGAGGATTAGTACTCGGTTAGGAAGCTAGACATGCCCGGATCCATGTAGAGTACTCCTAGCCGTACACGACTAGTACTCCTCTGGCAAACCGACTTGCAACCCTGCCTCCCAGACTATATAAGGGGAGGCAGGGACCCCTATCTCTTCATCTGCATCATCTTGTAAACACACCCAATCAATCCAGAGCTACGCAGCATACAAGACGTAGGGTATTACGCACCTCGCGGCCCGAACCTGTCTAAATTGTGTGCCACATGTCTCTCCTTCGAGTTCCCGATCTCGGCGAGGCCACAAACATCTACCTCGGGTACTCCCCTTGGTAGGTTGCCGGTCTAAAACACCGACAGCTGGCGCGCCAGGTAGGGGATCTCGCCGAAGATCACATGGCGAACTCGACGGCTTCAATCGTCATCAAGCCAACCGCCGCCTTCAACCGCGGTGACACCTTCGTCTTCGGCTCCTGGGTCTGCACTGCTGATGGCGCTGGATCGTTCCAGCGCTACCTCACCATGACCCCGGACCCGGAGACCGGACTCGTGACGCTTCCCGAAGCCATCACGGGCCAACTCGTCAAGTAATTCGACGAATTTTCGCTCTGCAACCAAGTCGCCGACTTCGAGATTGGGTCCGCCTCCAACTCGAACTCGACGTCACCGTGGATCGAATCATGCGAGCCAGCTCCTGAGCCATCATGTGGAACGGTTCTCCTCCACGAGCACTTCCCATACGGCCTCTGCAACTCCAGCAGGGCCCACGCGGAAGCTCTCACCGCTCGTCGGGTCGGCAAGGAGATTGTCTCTGAGTCCTCCTCGGACTCCAACACCGTCCCCGACTACAACTCGGACTCCTCCTACGAGTTCGACTTTGGTCTCGATCCGATCGATTCCGAGTCCGAGCTCAACTCCATCGAGGAACCACTGTCAGGTCCTGCCGCTGGCTTGGTCATTACGTCTACTCCTGCCGGCAGATTTGTCTACTGGCCCGACCGCAAGCCCGCAGACCTGATCAACAACAACTCATGCTGCGTCGCCTACCTCGAGACACTCCCCTTCCAGGAGGGGACACCGCTGACTCCGATCGAGGAAGAGCACACACCAACATAATTGGCGACTACCGACTCGGGAATCTGCACGGCCGATCGTGAAGTATTCATGGCTGCCGGAGAAGTTGGAACTTCAGGCAACCAAGTTGATCGCTACTTCGACGACATCTCAGCAGACGAGGAATCAGCCAATGCACCTCCAGATGAGACTATGGAGGCCAAGAATGCCCGGCGCGAGCGCAACAGAAGACGAGCTGATCGGTGCAGGTGGCTCCGAGAAGCTTTCCCCATCCGGAACCTCACAGAGGCTCTGGATCAAGTCAAAAACCGGGTACACACCACCCCTGAGCAATGCCTCATGTCTATCACTACGATAACACGAATAGCCCAGGGGCACCGCGTAGGCGAACTCATCGCCAAGCTTGCTGAAGACGCCTACTTCATGCGGGTTGACAACAGAGTCGCCCCAGTCACCCCTGCTGGAAACCACGAAGCCACTAGTCGCAGCCCAGCAGACGGCGGACGCAACCGTGTTCATGGCGAACACCAGCGAATCCCCAACCGCTCTAGAGCCTCGGTGGGAGGACCCTCATAGGGCGGCAACAGCCAAGCAGGCGGTGGTGGTAGTCATGGCAGCGGCGGTGGTGGCGGCAGCAGCGGCGGATGTTCTTCCCACGGCGCCAGCAGAAGAGCTGGTGGCAGCGGCGATCGCGGATGCCGAGGCCACACAAATAGCCACGCCACTAGCAACGCACATGGTGGCTATGACGCCCGCCACAGGATCGACGAGATCTGCCGCAAGAAGGCTACTGAAGCAAGCGACAGCGACGGCTTCCCTGCCTACTCTGCACGACTTCGCAACCTGCTCCTTCCTGAGAAATTCAAACCTCTCGGGATCTCCAAGTACGACGCGAAGGAAGACCCAGTTCAGTGGCTCAGGTGCTATGCCCTGGCCATCGAAAACACTAGTGGCAATAATGACGCAAAGTGCCTCTTCTTCCCCTTCTGTCAGGATCAAGCACCACTCACATGGCTCGAGTCACTCGAAAAGAACTCGATTGACGAGTGTGACCAGCTGAAGGCCCAGTTCACCAGCAACTTCGTAGGTGCCATGGGGCACTCAGGTACTCGCATGGACTTGGCGATGGTCAAGCAGGAACAAGGCAAGACTCTCCACCAGTACATGCGTCGCTTCTTCGACAAACGCGCGACCGTAGTCGACGTCACCGACAAAGAAGTTATCGACCTCTTCCAAGACAGGCTCTATCACCGTCGCACCTTCGAAGACTTCGGTTGCCACTGCCTGAGTTCCATCACCAAGCTCAAGGACACGATCACATCATGGGCCCGAAGAGGACAAGGCGAACGCCAAGTACGACTCCATTCGCGGCAAGAGCAAAAACAACACGGGCGGCAACAACAACAACAAGGATCAAGGGGGTCGCAACAACAACAACTACTTGGGTTCCAACCGCAAGCGCGAGCTAGACAATACAGTCGCGGCTATATAGCGCCCTGTGAAGGACAGCTCGAAAAAGACCTCTGGCGGCTTCAGAGACTTGCTCAAAGAGAAGTGCACGTGGCATCTGGATGGCAATCATACAACCGACCAGTGCTACCAACTCCGGCGAGCACTCAAGGATATTCCCGAGCCACGGCCTCCTCACGACAAGAAGGGCAAGAAGAAAGTCGACGAAGGCAACGGCGACTTCCAAGAACCCGACAAGACGGTGAATGTCCTCTTCGGCGGACTACCCACCAGACGATCTCAGAAGCTCACTCGACGGGAAGTCTTGAACATTGAACCAGCGGTACCGACACCTCTAAGGTGGTCGGAGGTACCCATCACCTTCTCCCGCGCGGATCAATGGACAAGCTTCTCTGAACCAGGATGATTCCCGCTAGTCCTGAAACCAGTAGTCGCGGGCTCCAGACTCAACAAGGTACTCATCGACGGCGGGAGCAGACTCAATGTCCTCTTCACCAAGACCTTGAAGAAGATGAAGCTCGACATCACCGACATGCTCACCAAGAGCGCGTCACCTTTCTATAGCATCGTCCTTGGTAACGCGGCTATACCACTTGGCTCAGTGGTCCTACCAGTTACCTTCAGGGATTCAAGGGAGAACTACCACGCCGAGTACATCAAGTTCGAGGTTGCGGACTTCGAGACCTCCTACCATGCCATCCTCGGCAGACCAACCATCGCCAAGTTCATGGCGGTGCCTCATTACACCTACTTGGTACTCAAAATGCCGCCAGAGTACTCACGCTGCAAGGGGACTTGAACATTTCTTTCGACTGCGACACCGAAGCCGTGGAACTCGCAGCAACTAATCAAGTACCCAACGCAATGATGGAAATCTTCGCTACATCCAAGAAGCTTGCCCCAACAGAACTTGAGATACCTGAGAAGACCGACACCGCAAACATGCCTCAGCCAACAGAGGAAGTACAGGTGAAGGCCATCGACCTCGGGACGGGCGATATCAGCAAGACTACCATGATCGGGGCGGGGCTCGACCCGAAATAGGAAGACGCGCTCGTCAGCTTCCTTCGGGCTAACCGAGACATCTTCGCGTGGAAGCCAGCAGACATGCCAGGTGTGCCCAGGAGGCTGATCGAGCACTCACTCAACGTTGACCCCAAAGCTACCCCCAAGCGACAACACCTCCACTGTTTTGCTGACGACCAACGGGATGCCATCAAGAAGGAACTCGCCAAACTACTCGCGGCTGGCTTCATTCGAGAAGTCTTCCATCCTGAGTGGCTCGCCAACCCCGTCCTCGTCCGCAAGAAGAACACGAATGAGTGGAGGATGTGCGTCGACTACACCGACCTCAACAAGCATGGCCCCAAGGACCCCTTCGGGTTGCCGCGGATTGATCAAGTGGCGGGCTGCGACCTGCTCTGCTTCCTCGACTGCTACTCTGGGTACCACCAGATCGCTATCAAGGAATTAGACCAGGAGAAGACCGCATTCATCACCCCGTTCGGCGCTCACTGCTACACGACAATGTCGTTCGGGTTGAAGAACGCTAGCGCTACTTACCAGCGAGCTATCCAGGCCTGCTTCAAGAAGCGGCTCAACAAGAACGTCGAAGCCTATGTGGATGACGTGGTCGTCCAGACCAGAAACTCTGATATGCTCATCGCCGATCTTGAAGAGACTTTCGCATCCCTGCGAGAGTACCAATGGAAGCTCAATCCCAATAAGTGCGTCTTCGGCGTACCATCTAAGAAACTACTCGGCTTCATCATCAGCCATCGCGGCATCGAAGCCAATCCCGAGAAGATCTCCACCATCACCAATATGAAAGCTCCAACCTGCATCAAGGATGTCCAGAAGCTGACCGGGTGCATGGCGGCCCTGAACAGATTCATCTCGAAGTTTGGAGAACAGGGACTACCCTTCTTCAAACTACTTAAGCACCAAGAGAAGTTTGTGTGGACCACGGAGGCTGATCAAGCTCTGATGCAGCTCAAAGACTTCCTGTCCAAACCACCGATCCTCACAGCTCCTCACAAAAAGGAGCAGCTACTGCTCTACCTCGCCGCGACTACTCATGTGGTCAGTTTTGCCATCGTCGTCGAGCGGCAAGAAGAAGGCCACGCTTACCCAGTCCAGCGACCAATCTACTTCGTCAGTGAGGTTCTGTCAGAGTCCAAGTCACGGTACCAACCGGTCCAGAAGCTACTGTACGCAGTACTCATCACCTCGCGGAAGCTACGACACTACTTCCAGGAGTACTCGATTGTCGTCATCACCGACTATCCGCTCGGTGACATACTCCGCAATCAAGATTCTACTGGAAGAATCTCCAAGTGGGCAGTCGAACTTGGCGCCCTCAACATCGACTTCAAGCCATGCACCGCCATCAAGTCTCAAGCACTAGTCGACTTCATGACAGAGTGGTGGGAGAATCAGCTACCAACTCCTATAGAGTGACCAGAGCACTGGGTGATGTACTTCGACGGCTCACTCAAGCTCGAAGGCGCGGGCGCAGGAGTACTCCTGATTTCCCCAAAGGGCGAACAACTCAAGTACGTCCTGCAGATCTTCTGGAAGGTCTCAAACAACGAAGCCGAGTACGAAGCCCTGCTCCATGGGCTCCGCCTCGCAATCTCACTGGGCATCAAGCGACTACTAGTCTACGGCGACTCCGCAGTGGTCATCAACCAAGTCAACAAGTCTTGGGATCGCAACAAGGAGAACATGGACCCCTACTGTCTTGAAGTCCACAAGCTCGAGAACAAATTCTATGGTCTCGAGTTTCACCACGTCGTCCACAATAACAACGTTGCAGCGGACGTCCTGTCGAAGCATCGTTCTACTCGCGCGCAAGTACCCGTCGGAGTCTTCGTCCACGAGCTTCACGCGCCATCCATCCCGGAGCCGGGGCCAACGACCACTGACCCTGTGCCACCACAGCCCGGTCAGGAGGTCATGATGATCGACGTGGACTGGAGACAACCCTTCATCGACTACATCCGCGAGCAGAAGGTCCCCTCCGACAAGAACATGGCCGAACAACTCGTCCGCCGAGCCAAGACCTACGTACTAGTCGGAGACAAGCTCTACAGGCAGGGTGCCACTTCTGGAGTACTCATGAAGTGCGTACTTCGGGATGAAGGCAAGGACATCTTGGAGGAGATCCACAAAGGCGTCTGCGGCAACCACACGTCTTCTCGCACGCTGGTGAGCAAAGCTTTCCGACGAGCTTTCTACTGGCCCACAGCTCTAGCCGACGCTGAAGAACTCGTCAGAAAGTGCCAATGATGTCAATTCTTCGCCAAGCAGCAACACGTCCCGGCCTACAAGCTAGTCACCATACCACCAACCTGGCCCTTTGCCTGCTGGGGGCTCGACATGATTGGGCCTCTACCAACTGCGCCAGGAGGATTCAACAGAGTCTTAGTGGCCATCGACAAGTTCACCAAGTGGATCAAAGTCAAACCAATTACTTGCCCAAAGGCTGACAGAGTACTCGACTTCTTGGATGAACTCGTGCATCGCTACGGGCTACCCCGTCGCATCATCACAGACTTGGGTTCCAACTTCAACAACCATCTGTTCTGGGAATACTACAAGAACAGCGGGATCGACGTCCGGTACGTCTCAGCCGCCCACCCACGCGCCAACGGACAAGTCGAGCGCACCAACGGGATGGTACTCGACGCCCTCAAGAAGCGATTGCACGACGCAGCTAACACCAAAGGAGGCAAGTGGATCAAGGAACTACCTAATGTACTCTGGGGGCTTCATACTCAACCTACCAAGCCAATAGGGCAGTCACCCTACTTCCTGGTCTACGGCTCCGAAGCTATTCTACCCACCGACGTGATGTGGGAATCCCCGGCAGTAGAACAATACGACGAAGGCATCTCAGAAGACAGCAGACGGGTTGACATCGACAGCCTTGAAGAAGCCCGTTGCGCCGCCCTCGTCCAATCAGCAAGGTACCTGGAGGGTATCTGACGCTACCATGATCGCAACGTCAAGGAACGCTCCTTCAACGTCGGTGATCTAGTCCTCCGTCGTATCTAGAACACGGACGGACTACACAACCTCAGCTCGCCATGGGAAGGTCCCTTCTCAGTCTCCAAGGTGACCGGACCAGGCTCATATCGCCTCCAAACACTTGAAGGCGACGACATCAGCAACTCATGGAACGTCGACCAACTGTGTCGCTTCTATGCGTAGTCGTTCGACTACTCCTCTATGGGTCCAGCTTATACGGCTACTCAAGGACTCTACGCTGTGGTGGTGGCGGCAGCAGAGGAGCAGAGGGGGCACTCACTCAGATCTAATCTGTGGGAATGCAACTGCTGGAAGTGAAAACCCTTAAGGGGTCCACCAGTTATTTATAACCTATCGGGCGGCTCAGTTCCGAACGGGCGGATAAGCGCCAGGAGGGTGACTCAGCGGCGGCAGCCTAACTCTTCATATTCCAGTACTCGACACTCTTAGTCTCGGGGGCTCGACTACGCCAGATGGACTCAGTGGGCTACATCAGATCCAGATCCCACTCAGGACACATTCTACAGTCAAGATGACCCTTCAATTCGAGAGAAAAGTACTCGACTCAAGGCTCGGGGCTCCGTGCCACGTGTCCTTCAGTTTTTTCTCCGGATTTTTCGGGATAAGATTGGCAAAACTTCAGATTGACCCTCATCTTGAATCTGCGATTCAACCTAAGGCTCGCGGGCTATATTCCATATGGAATGCGATTCTCCGAATTGCATTTTTCATATGGTTCTTTCTTCAAGACAACACGAGTATCATTGAAGACCTTCGAGAGAAGCACTCGGGGACGCTTGGGAACTACTCGAGAAGACTTCAAGACTACTCAAAGATCAGCTGGAGTACCTTCCAGCCTCGGGATGATTCAAGCATTCTTGAGGACTTTCGGCTTCTGGAACTCGGGGACGCTCAAGGACTACTCGCCAAGGCCATCAAGAATACTCGAAGACATCCTGCTCGACTACAAAGTACTCGGGGGCTTGTCGTACAAACATCCTGGGCCCACTACTCAGGTGGGTGATGGGACCGATTACTCTGTGGGCCCCTGGGACTACTCGACTTGGGCAACACGGCACCTACTGGCGTGGAGCGCAAGGCCTACAGAGGATTAGTACTCGGTTAGGAAGCTAGACATGCCCGGATCCATGTAGAGTACTCCTAGCCGTACACGACTAGTACTCCTCTGGCAAACCGACTTGTAACCCTGCCTCCCAGACTATATAAGGCGAGGCAGGGACCCCTATCTCTTCATTCGCATCATCTTGTAAAAACACACAATCAATCCAGAGCTACGCAGCATACAGGACGTAGGGTATTACGCACCTCGCGGCCCGAACCTGTCTAAATTGTGTGCCACGCGTCTCTCCTTCGAGTTCCCGATCTCAGCGAGGCCACAAACATCTACCTCGGGTACTGCCCTTGGTAGTTTGCTGGTCTATAACACCGACAGGGATAATGAATCATCTTTTGACACAGCTGATTTAAGCTATGTTAAAGAATAATAACACAAACCAAGTTTGAGGAAATGTGGATGATAATTTGGGAACAAACACGGGAAATTCACTCTTTGTACCAGTCGGTTGTCAACATGAACTTTTGTGCAGAAAAGGCAATGAGAGCAGTGGCCAAAAACCTGCAGATGCCGAGATGGACAAGTGTATGAATATATTAATTTGCTTGGTCGAATTAAACTGAAGTTTGTAATATTGTTTGAGATATTCGGATATACTTATACTACTATGTAAAGTTCTTCCCATTCCCAATTCTATTATGGTTATAGGTTGGTCGTAGTAATAGATGGAAAACTATCCCCACAGGTTGATCGGTTTTTATCAGTATAATGACATTTCGGATCTGGCATAGTGGAAATAATGTAAGCGATACTTGAGCAGGAACTCACACCGCCACTGGACAAGAGGAAATCAGAAACAATCTGAAAGCTCGACTTGATGTGGTGTTGGATGAAATTAATTATTATATTACTGGAAGGTTGTCCGGTGTGATTTCAATCCTCGTGATGCCATTCTATTACTGACTACATTAATTGATTACGTACAATTTCCTAAGTTCAGAAAGGGAGGGGGCATAAAAAATTAACCTCTTCATCGGCCTTTGCAGGTGTAGAAAGGAGAACTGGAGGCGAGGCCGCGACATGGCTCCCTGCCACCGAGCGGTTGACATCACTTGGACTGCCTGCTGGATTGTCGACAGATGAACAGATGGGATCTTCTGTAGGCGCTGCGGGTGGAGCGACGGTGCCCATATCAAGCCGCCTCTTTGACGGAGAGCCCTTAGCTAGTGGTGGATGCTTCGTCGGTGTATGGTATGGGGATCCACTACTTGCTCCATGAGACGATAAGGAATGCGTTGTGGTAGTGATGGATTGCAGCTACGCTATGGAGCCTTCGTGATAATATATGAAGAAGAAGAAGAAGTAGAGAAACCTTGCAATATAAACATTTTGAGAGAGAGAGATAGAGATAGATAGAGAGAGAGAGAGATGGAACCGAATGAAAACCACGATCGCGAAATTGCTGGGGTTGCTGCAAAGCATACATAACTGAAACTCGCATGGAATTATGGAAACATCAAGCAATGATGTTATAAACTTATAATTTGGGTTACCATGCATATATGCCTTTGATCACCCGCGTTGTGCTCTGCGGCAACTGTGGTGCTGCGTGCGTAACCCAATCCGCCTTTCACATGGCCGTGTGGGCAACCCAAGCGGTTGCACCTAGGCTAGGTGACCTAGCAGCGTGGCCCCAGAGTAACCGAGACCAGGCTATGCAGGTTACTCGGTTAGTAGGTGCATGAAGGCCGCACGCATGCCGTGTGGGTCACGGTTACGGATTCCCCTGTAGGTTGTACTAGCTTGTACCACTAGCTACCCGCATGGATGGTGCGTAACCTGGATCGTGCGTGACCAACCAACTAGGCGCAGGTAAGGAAGCCTCCATGCACAATGAAATAAAGGCACGATCCCAAAATTCCCGGCGGAATGGTGCGAACACATGTCATGTGGCACGCGTAACCTGCGCCCGCTCGGATACGCACCATCCGTGCTGCAACCCTGACTGGGTCGTGTCGATTATGGACGTAGTATGCTGGACCCGCTAGGTTACGCACCATCCATGCTGCATGCCTCCTGCAACATCACCGACTGGGTCGTGTCAAACCTACGTAACTGTATCCTAGGCGCTTACACACGAGCCATGTTCTCTACGGAGGGAGTACTAGTAGCGTGTAACCAAACCACAGATCGGCTACTACTCCGTATGGCATCTCTTCGGAGACATCCAATAAAATTGGAACCACACAGAGTTGTATAGTACTATGTGTAACATCCCAGAAATTTGGATGTTTTCCCATATGTGAATTTTCGCAAAATTTTAAAACTTTTTGTTTGAACTTGTGTGCTACCAAATTTGATCCCAATTTGCTAGCCTCTCATCTCAAAATTCCATATAAAATAAAACAATATTAAAATTATTTTCAAATAATGGTGTAAATATGATTTGGATTTTCTTGGATTTTAATTGGAGTTTAAATTGTGTGGTGTTTGAATTTGAAAGTGACTCAAATTCAAACTTAGATTCAAACTACTTTTCAAAACCTCTTCATTTAGCTAACCCCTAACTTGGGCCCAAACCCAGAAGCAAGGTCTGCTCGTCACCCCTCAGCTCTTCACACCGAACCAGACCACCCCTTTATCTCCCACGCGTGAGTCCACCAACCAGCCCACGCTGCGGCCCATGTCAGCCCACTGAAGCCGCCAACCTCTTCCCCTCTCTTCTTTCTCAGCCAAACCGGGCCCGCACGTCAGAGTGACTGTGCCCCCCCCTTTCTCCTAACTTCGGCCGTACGTAGCTCGCACGCGCTCCGCGCGTGAGCGCCTGATGGGACACGCTTACCGTGCTGGCACGCACGTCGAGTCGCGCGGGCGCCCTAACCCCAGCCTCGGATGCTCCTCTAGGGGGGATTGGACCCCTTTGCCCCTGAGCTCACCTCTGGAAACCTAGGGGCGGGCCGACGGATGCCGGCCACGTTGCCGCCATGGCCTGGACGCCATGGATGACCGCGGGGCAAAATTGCCCTCGCGCCGTGTCCTCCACCGCCCTATAAGAGGCTGCCGAGCCCTAGCCGCCCTCTCTCCCGAGCCCTTTGTCCCTGCACCGCCGCCGCTCTGGAGATTTTTCCCCAATTCCCTGCTCCGCCGCCGCGAGGGAGAAAGAGAGGGGAGGGGGAGAAGGAATCTGTCGCGGCCGTGCCGGAGGGAGACGGAGGTCGTCCATGGGCACCACGCCACTCCGGGGAAAGCCGGGTACACCGCCGCCGCACCATCACCTTCGTGAAGCTCTACACCGCGCTGGAGTTCGGAGTGCCGCATGGGATCCTCACATCCTCGCCGCTCCGAAGCTCCGCGCCGACACCGAGCACCAGGAGGACGAAGAGCGCCTGCAAGCTGCTGAGCTGAGTCCTCAAGTAGGGAGCCGCAACGCCGCCGCCCAGGACCGCGAATCTGTCGCCACGAACCACGCCATCACGCCGGCCTGCTTCACCTCGCCACGGCGTCGAAGCACTCCCTGCACCGCCGCACCTCCGACGAGCCCGCCAGTGAGCGGAACACCCGCAAGCCTTCTTCTTCTCCCCTGCTCAGTCTCGTGTTCATGCCTATGTTCGCCGACCTTCGCGCCGCGTTTGCTCCCGTTTCTCCCGCCGTGTGAATCCCCGCGACGCGCTGCCTCCGACGCCGCACCTGGTGCTGCAAGTTGTCTGGGCGCGGGCCTTCGAGCCATGGCCGTCATGCAGGTGCCGCGCCGCCTTACCGCTTGGCTCGCGTCGCGGCCATCTGCAGGTACCGTCGCACCACCGCCTCTGTTTTCCGTCATGCCACACAACCGCACCGCCCTGCTTGTGCAGCTTCGCCTCTCGCGTCGCCGCGCCGCACCGCTTTGCCGTGTCGTGCCGTGTCGCTGCCCGGCATCGCGCCGCGCCCTTTTTCGCGCATCCTCACCCACATGTTGGCCTTCGAGCCCTGACCGGCCTGTTGTGTCCACCGCCACCGCACTCGTCACCGTGCCGCTCTGCGTGGCCTCCCAGCGAAGACGCGCGCGTGAGACCTCACCCCCGTGCGCGCCGACGCGCTGCCGCCTTCCACCGCGCTCACGCGCCTTACCCCGCCGCACCTCGTCGCACGCCGCCTTGCTGACCCATGTCGTCGCTCGGCCGCCGCAACCACGCCGCAGCTCTGCTCCGCCACGACACGCCGCTCTGGGACACCACGCCGGCGCCGTGTTTGTGCTCGCCGACGTGATGAGAACCGGCCTTCGAGCCGTGACGTCTTTCCTCTGCAGGTGCACCGCGCAACCCGCCGCCAGACAAATCCCTTCACCGGCCGGCCCTTGCTGCGCCGCCGCTCCCTTTCTGGGCATTCCGTCAAACACCTGGAGTGCGCCCTCTTTTTCTTGAGCCCTGAGTTGTGCCACACCGTGAGCCACATGAACGCAGCCACACCGCTCCACAGAGGATCTCAGATCCCGGGCTGAGTGAACCCCAGAGGATTCAGGGGGCGCATCTGGACTCCCCGAAAGAACTCTGGTTGGGCTTCCGCCCACGAAGCCTGCTAAGCCCTAGAGTTAAGCAGGCTGGGCCAAATGAGAATAGAGGGTGGTTGTCTAGACTTTTTCAGCCTTGGGCCAAACTGGGCCGGCCCAATGGGCTACTAACACTTTGGGCCCAGCTCGGCCCACTAACCCACTGATCGCTGACGTCATGCTGACGTCAGCATTATTTTAATAAAATTATTTTCTGATTTTATAAATGATTTAATAAATGTTTGATAAATCCCTTTTTCTTTAAAAATTCATAACTAATTATCCGGAGCTCCGAAAATTATGAAACCACTTGCGTTGGTTTCATAATTTCGAGACGCTCGCTGCTACCCTATCGTTTTCCTCTCTTACCCTTGAACCAAACTCCTTTTGCTCGGGTAATTGGAGAAGGATATGTGGCCGCTACCGCCACTGCGCTATTGTGGGTCTGGGGCGCCGGATCCCCGCAACTAGCCACCGGCTTGCCACGGACAGGGATGACTTCCCCAAGATGCTTTCGCACTGCCTTCCTTGCTTGCACCGCTTCCACCGCCTTGTGCCGCAATCCGCATACCCGCTCTCTCTTTGCCTTGCATCGAGCCGTGTAGCACGCGACGTACCCAGCGGTAGTAACCCGGAAGGCCGCGTGTGATGGACGGTCGTGCCTTGAGCAGAGGCCTCTGTTTCAAAGCACGACAACCCCGTGTTGCAACCTAGTTACTACACCACGGATATCGTCGTATTGCTAGTACTTGCTCCACCGTGCTCCCGAGCACCCCTTACTACCTCACCATCCTTTGATCGACCACGAGTTGATCATTTCCTTCTCTCGATGCTGCCACCGCACACCTCGCTCTGATAATGCCTTGCCTAACCCGTTTCGCCGTACTCCTCCCTCTTCATCCTCTGAGTTTCCGCATCGTTGCACCTATCTGTTGCGCTAATACCTTGCAGGAGCAATCACCAAGATCCTTAGCCTTTGATCGGCCACCCAACCTTGAACTAACCCTTCTCTCTAACTTGTTTTCTAGTCGACAAAGCAAGTGATTTAAAACTATTTTAATATAAAACAAATTACTTTGATTTCCTTAATTTAAGCTAGTGTTGCTTGTACCTAGTTTGGATTTATTTGGTTCTTTAATGCTTCTCTTTGGAGTTTATTTGCAAATAGATCCTTGTTATTTATTTATATTTCCGAATCTAGGATTTCCCGGAGCCGAAGAGACAAGCCAGAAGATCAAGTACGGCTGCGGAAACTACGACAACTACTTACACGCAGGTGTTCACGCCCGACCATTCTTTGAATGCCAAAAGGCATCGCTATTAGAACTGCTAGTGCTTTACTTACTGCATAGTGATGGATATGATGAACCCGTGCATAGCCTCTTTTACATACTTGTCCTTGATTGACCTAATACTACTACTTTACTTATGCGAGATGTTATGCTGAGCTTGCTATGCATGTGTTGGGATTATTGTGGTAGTTCTTGGCGTGTGTGGGGAAAACCGGCAGGAGAAGGTGTTTTGGGATATTTTGGCGGGGGTGAGCTCAAGACAACCCGATCTGGGATCGGGGGCCAGGGATCGTCTTCTCGGACGTTGCCCAGTTTGGTGCTTATGGCGGGTACACTGTTTTAGGAGCACAGGTGTTGGGGTTTTTGTGATGACTTGGAGGATAGGAGCTCGCCCCGGTCTGAAACCGAGTGGGTCACCTGTTACACGGGACTTTCGTACACACCACCTCGTCGAGAGTGGGGATAGGGCCGTTCGACCCTAGCAAGTGTGATACCATACCTGCCAGTAGGATAGAGGGTATCAGTGAGAGGGTTAGGGTGAAGTCCCTTCCCTTTGGGCGCTCCCCGTGTGGCCACACAGGGGCATTTTCACAGTTCTGGGGTGGACCTTTGCGAAGGACCGCATCGAGACCCGGATGTAGGATGGAATCGTAACTCCTAGGTGTTCGTTCGGTAGGATGGGCTCGGTCGACTTGCTACCGTCGGGTGCCATTCTGAGATGGGTACTGGTGTACAGGCTCTGCAGAGTTTAGATCTATACGTATAGCCACATCCTCGGTTATGTACATGCCCGTTGTTTCTCCGACTCTTACGTTTTGGGATTTCTACCTCCCCCTTATAAGATGAGAGTGTATGGTGAGCCGTGGTTGTACTCGGGGAGAGGAGAGTTGCTCCCTCTGCCTTGTGGATTCGAGTGCAATCATTGAGGTGCGAGGAGTGGGAGTTCTCGCACCGACCCTAGATGGAGATAGGTAATGGTGACGGAGATCTGGGTGACCAGGTGTATCCGTTTGCGGATGAGAGTTATGGGAATTGATGGGAATTGGAGATTCTATTCTTTATGAGATGTTGCTGCTGCTGCTACTGCTTAGGAAACCCCAGCTCTTACGTCATACCTTTTTATACCGTTTGAGGTAGGCCACTTAAAGCTTGCATACGGTTAGTGACGTGAACCTATCCCATTCCTTGGGGATAGTTTGTGAGTGTGCAGGATTGGACTTGGAGCGAAAGTCCATTTACGGAGAATCCATGGAGGAAGGGTTCGTTGCTACGCTCAAGGATGCCTGTGGTGAAGATCGAGGATGAAGCCCTGAAGCCTTAGCTACCGCTGCGTAGAGTTTCTACTTGTCGTTTAGCCCAAGGGGCTTGTATTTAAACCGTATACCGAGCTGTATTCGGATGTAAATACTCTGTTTTGTACTCTAATTTCATTGTATGACTGTGATATTTATCTGTGATGAATGCCTGTGCGTGATAGCGTCTGATCCAGGGACTATCACGAGACAGAATGCTGGGTTTTCCATTTTTGAAAACCCAGGGCGTTACAGGTGGTATCAGAGCCATACTTGACCGTAGGACGAGCCCTAGCAATGGCCGATAGTTCAAGACAGCCTAAACATCCTTGATTGAGTTTATACTCGGTGACTTCTATATAAACCCCTTGAATTCTACTATTACCTCCTTGACTTCTCACTAACTAACTGACTTACTAACAACCCCTCTACGTGGTTGCTGACCTATGAAGAACAACAAACGTCGCTTGATCAAGACCAAGCCATACTACAGAAGGATGCCTCGTACAAGACAAAGGCAACCACTACAACGACAGCTATAAAGATTGGGTACAGGGAGAAGATGAAGATGACTCTTCAGGACTTAACTAGACTATCCCCTGTTAAACCCTCAATACAAGTTTACACCATCATAGTTGCCCTACGATGGAGTTCAGACTACCGAAGATGGAATAGACTGCCACCATGATGCCACATGAAGTCAGCGTACAAGAGAAGTCACAAGAACAATAGGCACCCTTCCATCAACGCTCAGGGCGAAGCTTGGATAACACTACTTTGAAGATAATGATGAGTTAAGAATTCTAGTTCCAAGTGCACCAACATAAGGAACTGGTGATCTACTACATGGATTTGGCACACGTAAGCATGGTCGCAGGAGTCGAAACCCCTGAGATGCTCGTAGTCCAGCATTTGGATAAAGACCCATCGACTTGAAGCTACAAGAATAACCAAGTCAGATTAGATTAAGGTAACGTAACAAGCTGCAGCTACAAGAGGCAAATATTGGATTGAACAGCTACGACCACCCTGGGAGCAAGCATCAAATACTTGGAATCATGATTTGATAGGTGTATGGAATTCCCCATTGACGAGAAGTGTGAAATTTGGATGCTTGAATCTGGATCTCCCCAACCGATCAGAGTTGACGATAGATTAAGATGAGCAAATGAGAAACACGAGGCACGGATGTAATGATGAACATAGAGCACCCCCTTTGGAAGGGCAAAGCCATGAGAAGCATTGACGAAGAAGAGTAGTCCAACTAAGATGGAGTATCTGAATTGGAAGAATTGGACATGAAGCATTAGGTTAAGATAAAGAAGATTTTAGCTTTCTCCCACAGGAACCCATGATCCTCCTAGGCTACGAATGGAACCTCCTCAGTCAGAAAGATAATTTCGGTAATTGGACCCTAATCCGGAGGTTGGCGAAGGAGGCAAGATGTAACATCAGTACTGTACGAGCCAGATGATAGTAATAAGTCATGTGACCCAGAGAGGATTATGGAACATGACTTACAGGTCCTCGATCAAGCCAACTCGGCGAAGACTTTCACCAGCCTGCTTCAGAGAGTTCAACACCACGACGTCAAATGGAATGCATCCTTTTCTAGTGATGTAACTCTAACAATAGAGAAATCCCCCAAATACCCACGATGTTCTAGTAAGCTTCTACCTGGTGTAATCTCGGAGGTCATAGGAGTCAGCCTCAGGATACACATTTGTTTGGTGCGTTGCTTGAGTGATTGGATCTTTATGATCTTATGGTTGTTATGCCTCTTCATGGTTGTGTGAATTTGTTTTGAGTGCTTTGCTTGCTAGATCTTTAGATGACACCTTTAGAGGCCTTAGCTCAACCATCCTGCAAGATCAAAAGCTTGAAGAATGAAGACCGACGTGTCGAGCATACTCACAAGATCATGCTTCAGAGGAAGAGAAGAATTTTGTGCAACCTCGACAAATCAAATCAAGACTTCAGACGAGATACCTGATTATCATTGAGATCGGGTTCACAAACCAGAAAAGGAGTACCCGAGAATTTGAAACCTCGAAGTCTCAGAAGTGCATGAACCTCTATGGAAGCATATATTGGTTAAGAGCACATGAGTATCCTAAGGAGTCAGTGATGCAATATGGACAAGTTTAGTCGATCCCGCTTTTGGGATAAGCCATCAATAAGGGAGCTCTACTGGACGCCGTAAAATGAACTAGTGGAAAGACCTACATCGGCAACTACTGGACACAAGTCATATGTTCAACCTCGCAGTTGGAACCTACCTATTGGGGGCATAAATAAGAAGAGTTTGCTAAGCATACCAGAGTAAGGTAAGTGTGATTTCCACGTGAAGATTCATCCCAAGAGATTGGAACCAAATTGACTAGTGTGAGATTTCGGACGGGAATGGTCACTCACAAAAGTCCAGGGTGTTGCAGATAACCCCTCGTAACATGGACTGTCATGAACGAGAAGTAACGCTTCATAGTGTTTACGACCAAGAGCTGATTGAACATGTCTGATGTTGCTAGCCCTCTGGCAAGAATCGTCAGGAGACGAGTTAACCCAACAGATGGTTTACTAAAAGAATGGCACCCAAAGAGTGATGGAGATTAATGAACACTCAGAGATGTTCTGGAAGTTGAGAAATCACCCAGAAATTTTGAGGATCTTGGATTAATCTCACAAGATCCTATGATGGGACACAAGTAATTCAGTAGGGTAAGTTGGATGTGCCGTTACAGGAAGCCGAGATAGTTCCTAAGCCACGAGATGGCTGAGTAAGCCAAAGGAAGTTATGATCACCTAAGTGTGACTAATTGCTGAGAGTGCACGCCATATGAGGTGCGACTGCACTAATGATTTGTGAAGATCAGTATATCTACCTTCGGAACAAGAGATAATATTGTATACCTTCAACATATCCGAGACGGATATGGCTTCAAGAAGATATCTTGGATAAACTAGGGCAACCTAGAGAATATATGAGACCATGGATGAAGAAAGGTTACTTCTGAGACTCCACTTCTGCTTAGCGTACCTCTTATGGATAAGTCGTCAAATTTGGACCAAGATAGTAATATACCTCTGGGTACGTTAAGAGTACAAGCTTCGGTATTTGACGCCTCTGGATAAGAGTTTGCTATAGGCAAACCAACTTTTTACCCACAGTGAGTTAGGCTCAGAGATACCGCCGGAGATACAGACCTCCGCTAAGCATAGAGTATACGACTCCCTCATATGGAAAGGAGTGGGAGACTCGTGCCTAATTGGAATAAAAGTACTTAATGGACGCCATGAGAATATGACCTTGTTCATATGGAATCATATTGGAATAAGCTTGGTTGATGAGAAGAATGTAACCTCGAGTGGGAGGACTGGAATAGTATGAGACAGCCATGCTCTGACTTGTTCTAAGGTCACCAAACTTGTGTGGCACTGCTGGAAGAGATAGATTGAGGTAAAGGAAGCTCTAGCTGATTCTTGGAACTTGTCACGAGCTGGGACAAGAGTAAAGCCCCTGAGATACCCGGATCGTACATCGCAAGTGCTTATGGATGCTAACGCATGAGAACCTGCAATAGCACTTGGCTTCGAAAGACCTCATGGGGATAAGAGATGCGAGCCTAAGAAATCTTGTCGACTAAACGTTACGACGACAAGGACATCAACAACTCGAAGACCTACCGGAGAGAAGACCCTCACCACCCCCGGTACGAACTTAATCTCGAGGACGAGATTCTTTTGAGGGGGGAGTCTAACATCCCAGAAATTTGGATGTTTTCCCATATGTGAATTTTTGCAAAATTTTAAAACTTTTTGTTTGAACTTGTGTGCTACCAAATTTGATCCCAATTTGCTAGCCTCTCATCTCAAAATTCCATATAAAATAAAACAATATTAAAATTATTTTCAAATAATGGTGTAAATATGATTTGGATTTTCTTGGATTTTAATTGGAGTTTAAATTGTGTGGTGTTTGAATTTGAAAGTGATTCAAATTCAAACTTAGATTCAAACTACTTTTCAAAACCTCTTCTTTTAGCTAACCCCTAACTTGGGCCCAAACCCAGAAGCAAGGTCTGCTCGTCACCCCTCAGCTCTTCACACCGAACCAGACCACCCCTTTATCTCCCACGCGTGAGTCCACCAACCAGCCCACGCTGTGGCCCATGTCAGCCCACTGAAGCCGCCAACCTCTTCCCCTCTCTTCTTTCTGAGCCAAACCGGGCCCGCATGTCAGAGTGACTGTGCCCCCCTTTCTCCTAACTTCGGCCGTACGCAGCTCGCACGCGCTCCGCGCGTGAGCGCCCGATGGGACGCGCTCACCGCGCTGGCACGCACGTCGAGTCGCGCGGGCGCCCTAACCCCAGCCTCGGATGCTCCTCTAGGGGGGGATTGGACCCCTTTGCCCCTGAGCTCACCTCTGGAAACCTAGGGGCGGGCCGACGGATGCCGGCCACATTGCCGCCATGCCCTGGACGCCATGGATGACCGCGGGGCAAAATTGCCCTCGCGCAGTGTCCTCCACCGCCCTATAAGAGGCTGCCGAGCCCTAGCCGCCCTCTCTCCCGAGCCCTTTGTCCCTGCGCCGCCGCCGCTCTGGAGATTTTTCCCCAATTCCCAGCTCCGCCGCCGCGAGGGAGAAAGAGAGGGGAGGGGGAGAAGGAATCCGTCGCGGCCGTGCCGGAGGGAGATGGAGGTCGTCCATGAGCACCATGCCACTCCGGGGAAAGCCGGGTACAACGCCGCCGCACCATCACCTTCGTGAAGCTCTACACCGTGCTGGAGTTCGGAGCGCCGCATGGGATCCTCACGTCCTCGCCGCTCCGGAGCTTCGCGCCTTCGCCGCGTCGACGCCCAGCACCAGGAGGACGAAGAGCGCCTGCATGCTGCTGAGCTGAGTCCTCAAGCCGGGAGCCACAACGCCGCCGCCCAGGACCGCGAATCCGTCGCCACGAACCACGCCATCACGCCGGCCTGCTTCACCTCGCCACGGCGTCAAAGCACTCCCTGCACCGCCGTACCTTCGACGAGCCCGCCGGTGAGCGGAACACCCCCAAGCCTTCTTCTTCTCCCCTGCTCGGTCTCGTGTTCATGCCTGCGTTCGCCGGCCTTCACGCCGTGTTTGCTCCTGTTTCTCCCGCCGTGTGAATCCCTGCGACGCGCTGCCTCTGACGTCGCACCTGGTGCTGCAAGTTGTCTGGGTGCGGGCCTTCGAGCCATGGCTGTCATGCAGGTGCCACCCCGCCTTACCGCTTGGCTCGCATCGCGGCCATCTGCAGGTACCGTCGCACGGCCGCCTCTGTTTTCCGTCGCACCACACAACCGCACCACCCTGCTTGTGCAGCTTCGCCTCTCGCGTCGCTGCGCCGCGCCGCACCGCTTTGCCGTGCCGCGCCGTGTCGCTACCCGGCATCGCGCCGCGCCCTTTGTCGCGCATCCTCGCCCACATGTTGGTCTTCGAGCCCTGACCGACCTGTTGTGTCCACCGCTGCCGCACTCGTCACCGTGCCGCTCTGCGCGGCCTCCCAGCGAAGACGCGCTACCGCCTTCCGCCACGCGCACGCGCCTTACCCCGCCGCACCTCGTCGCACGCCGCCTTGCTGACCCACGTCGTCGCTCAGCCGCCGCAACCACGCCGTAGCTCTGCATTGCCACAACGCGCCGCTCTGGGACACCGCGCCGGCGCCGTGTTTGTGCGCACCGACGTGATGAGAATTGGCCTTCGAGCCGTGACGTCTTTCCTCTACAGGTGCACCACGCAACCCGCCGCCGCCCCCTTTCTGGGCATTCCGTCAAACACCTAGAGTGCGCCCTCTTTTTCTTGAGCCGTGAGTGGTGCCACACCGTGAGCCACATGAACGCAGCCACACCGCGCCACAGAGGAACTCAGATCCCGGGCTGAGTGAACCCCAGAGGAGTTCAGGGGGCGCATCTGGACTCCCCGCAAGAACTCTAGTTGGGCTTCAGCCCACGAAGCCTGCTAAGCCCTAGAGTTAAGCAGGCCGGGCCAAATGAGAGTAGAGGATGGTTGTCTAGACTTTTTCAGCCTTGGGCCAAACTGGGCCGGCCCAATGGGCTACTAACACTTTGGGCCCAGCTCGGCCCACTAACCCACTGATCGCTGACGTCATGCTGACGTCAGCATTATTTTAATAAAATTATTTTCTGATTTTATAAATGATTTAATAAATGTTTTATAAATCCCTTTTTCTTTAAAAATTCATAACTAATTATCCAGAGCTCCGAAAATTATGAAACCACTTGCGTTGGTTTCATAATTTCGAGACGGTCGCTGCTACCCTATCCTTTTCCTCTCTTAACCTTGAACCAAACTCCTTTTGCCAGCGTACTTGGAGAAGGATACGTGGCCGCTACCGCCACTGCGCTATTGTGGGTCTGGGGCGCCGGATCCCCGCAACTAGCCACCGGCATGCCACGGACAGGGATGACTTCCCCAAGATGCTTTCGCACTGCCTTCCTTGCTTGCACCGCTTCCACCGCCTTGTGCCGCAATCCGCATACCCGCTCTCTCTTTGCCTTGCATCGAGCCGTGTAGCACGCGACGTACCCAGCGGTAGTAACCCGGAAGGCCGCGTGTAATGGACGGTCGTGCCTTGAGCAGAGGCCTCTATTTCAAAGCACGACAACCCCGTGTTGCAACCTAGTTACTACACCATGGATATCGTCGTATTGCTAGTACTTGCTCCACCGTGCTCCCAAGCACTCCTTACTACCTCACCATCCTTTCATCGACCACGAGTCGATCCTTTCCTTCTCTCGATGCTGCCACCACACACCTCGCTCTGATAATGCCTTGCCTAACCCGTTTTGCCTTACTCCTCCCTCTTCATCCTCTGAGTTTCCGCATCATTGCACCTATCTGTTGCGCTAATACCTTGCAGGCGCAATCACCCAGATCCTTAGCCTTTGATCGGCCACCCAACCTTGAACTAACCCTTCTCTCTAACTTGTTTCCTAGTCGACAAAGCTAGTGGTTTAAAACTATTTTAATATAAAACTAATTACTTTGATTTCCTTAATTTAAGCTAGTGCTGCTTGTAGCTAGTTTGGATTTATTTGGTTCTTTAATGCTTCTCTTTGGAGTTTATTTGCAAATAGATCCTCGTTATTTATTTATATTTCCGAATCTAGGATTTCCCGGAGCCGAAGAGACAAGCTAGAAGATCAAGTACGGCTGTGGAAACTACGACAACTACTTACACGCAGGTGTTCACGCCCGACCATTCTTTGAATGCCCATTAGGCATCGCTATTAGAACTGCTAGTGCTTTACTTACTGCATAGTGATGGATATGATGAACCCGTGCATAGCCTCTTTTACATACTTGTCCTTGATTGACCTACTACTACTACTTTACTTATGCGAGATGTTATGCTGAGCTTGCTATGCATGTGTTGGGATTATTGTGGTAGTTCTTGGCGTGTGTGGGGAAAACCGGCAGGAGAAGGTGTTTTGGGATATTTTGGCGGGGGTGAGCTCAAGACAACCCGATCTGGGATCGGGGGCCAGGGATCGTCTTCTCGGACGTTGCCCAGTTTGGTGCCTATGGCGGGTACACTGTTTTAGGAGCACAGGTGTTGGGGTTTTTGTGATGACTTGGAGGATAGGAGCTCGCCCCGGTCTGAAACCGATTGGGTCGCCTGTTACACGGGACTTTCGTACACACCACCTCACCGAGAGTGGGGATAGGGCCATTCAACCCTAGCAAGTGCGATACCATACTTGCCAGTAGGATAGAGTGTATTAGTGAGAGGGTTAGGGTGAAGTCCCTTCCCTTTGGGCGCTCCCCGTGTGGCCACACGGGGGCATTTTCACAGTTCTGGGGTGGACCTTTGCGAAGGACCGCATCGAGACCCGGATGCAGGATGGAATCGTAACTCCTAGGTGTTCGTTCGGTAGGATGGGCTCGGTCGACTTGCTACCGTCGGGTGCCATTCCGAGATGGGTACTGGTGTACACGCTCTGCAGAGTTTAGATCTATACGTATAGCCGCGTCCTCGGTTATGGACATGCCCGTTGTTTCTCCGACTCTTACGTTTTGGGATTTCTAACTCCCCCTTATAGGATGAGAGTGTATGGTGAGCCGGGGTTGTACTCGGGGAGAGGAGAGTTGCTCCCTCTGCCTCGTGGATTCGAGTGCAATCATTGAGGTGCGAGGAGTGGGAGTTCTCGCACCGACCCTAGATGGAGATAGGTGATGGTGACGGAGATCTGGGTGACCAGGTGTATCCGTTTGTGGATGAGAGTTATGGGAATTGGTGGGAATTGGAGATTCTATTCTTTATGAGATGCTGCTGCTGCTTAGGAAACCCCAACTCTTACCTCGTACCTTTTTATACCGTTAGAGGTAGGCCAGTTAAAGCTTGCATACGGTTGGTGACGTGAACCTATCCCATTCCTTGGGGATAGTTTGTGAGTGTGCAGGATTGGACTTGGAGCGAAAGTCCATTTACAGAGAATCCATGGAGGAAGGGTTCGTTGCTACGCTCAAGGATGCCTGTGGTGGAGATCGAGGATGAAGTCCTGAAGCCTTAGCTACCGCTGCGTAGAGTTTCTACTTGTCGTTTAGCCCAAGGGGCTTGTATTTAAACCATATACCGAGTTGTATTCGGATGTAAATACTCTGTTTTGTACTCTGATTTCGTTGTATGATTGAGATATTTATCTGTGATGAATGCCTGTGCGTGATAGCGTCTGATCCAGGGACTATCACGAGATAGAATGATGGGTTTTCCGTTTTTGAAAACCCAGGGCGTTACACTATGGCAGTTGACTCAAACAGTCAGTCAGTGCGCACAATGCGGCGAGACGGATGGGATCGTCCGCCATCATGTACTTTTCTATTTATTACGATATAGAATATTATAAACGTGACAATTGCTATGGTCAGCCTCCGCCTTGTCGTGCCCCTGCCTCCCCCACTATCACCCTTGGCCATACTACCCAAAACGCATACTGGTTGCGCAGTCGGTGTTGCAGGAGCCATGCATCAGGGGTCCAGGTTACGCATACATCTGAAGCCTATTACTGCATTATGCAGTCGGTGTTGCAGGAACAATGTAGCCTGCCTGGTGCGTAACCATGCTGGTGCGTAACCTATTGTCTTGTTGGATGTAACAAGCTTATAACCAGAATCAGTCAATCATAGAAGCACGATTGCGAGCTAGCGTCGTAACTGGAACTCGCATGCATGAAAATCGATGTCCATCCTGCGTAACTAGGGCACCGTGAAGGTTACACAGGTTGGATAACACCGGAGACCTATTGCTCGTTGGTAACTGAACGAGTTCAGGTAATGCGCAGAATCAACACTAAGGTGGAATTTTGAAAGACACTAAGGTGATTGCATGCCAACATTCTTTCATATGAGATTAGACACTGGAGGAAAGATGACAGTTTACTCGAACGGATGTAGCGTGGATTGTGCGTAACCTAGCACGTGCAGGTTACGCGCTGTATCAACACGACCAGATGCAGCATGGGATGGTGCGTAAGCCGTGGCTGGTTGTTTGTTACGCGCACGACCAAGTTTTTTTTTGAGAACGCGCAAGACCAAGTTTGTATCAATGAAGCTGCAATCTTCGATCTCTAGATGTTGTAGTGCAGGACATCTGAAAAAGTGAAGAAACTCACGGTTGAACAGTATGATGTGAAGCACTAGAATGGTTAGGTACTAGAGGCGAATGGTGGTTCCTCCGGCCAAAAACAACATATTCTATGGGTTCTGAATTGGATGTTGGGCAAGAGCTTCTAATCACTTTGTATTGGACAAGACGCGGCTCTAATCTAGATATCTCGGAACGCAGAGCCCCACAATCTAACAAAAATCCCAACTGAAAACAGGGTAAAAACCTGAACATGAGTTTATTCCTTATTCCTAACACCCATCATAATCCTTGTTTGCCATGGCTTTGGTTGCCGAAGGACACCGGCTCTGTGAATGTTTAGAGGAAACTTGACACAGCAAGGGTACAATGTGTTGTTAGTGACTTGCTTATAAGTGCAGGTTGATCAACAACATTAGTGTGTAATTTTGGTATCTTACTGTGCGCTGGAGCACTTCCATGTTCCTAGGGTATTTCGATACTATTTTCACATGTAGCTGGAGGTGTGGTATCTTCCCACATCACTTGTACCTGACTACTCTGCTCTTTGCTATAGTTCTTTGCTTGGACAAAGTTGTTCCAATCTGCTTCTGTAATAACATGCTCATAATACTGCAGAGGTGACAACCCTTATTGACAAATCTTCTCATTAAGTCGGATTTAAATTTAACTTTCTTCAAAGCCGCAGCCTTCACAGCACGCTTTGAAGCTTATTCAAAGGAATATGAGAAGGCTGCAGCCCTGAAAAAAGTTAAATTCCAATCAGACTTGATAAATAAATTTTGTCAAGAAGGATCTGTTGCCACTGAAGTATTATGAGGATGTGATTACAAAAGAAGACTGGAACTGCTTTGTCCAGGCAAGCAAGTCAGAAGATATTCAGAACTATAGCAAAAAGCAGAGTAGCCGGGTACAAGTGAGGTGGGAAGATCTCGCTGTTCCTCCCGCCTCGCCTCGCGCCCCTACTCCGCCCGTCGGGGACGGATCTCGCCTCGCGCCCTCTCCAGGGAGGCCGCCTCCAGCTCCCCCACAGTCCCCACCTTCCCGCGTCGCCGCCGGAATCCCCGAGAGAGAGGCCGCTCTGGATCCGGGCCTGCCGTGGGGAGAGGGAGGTCGCCGGTGGCCGGATCCGGTGGCGAAGGGTGGCGGGGATCGAGGAGGCGGCGGCAGCCTACGAGTTGAAGGAGGCGTGCGGTTGGGCTGCGCGAAGGAGAGATGAAGGGCAAAAAACCCTAAACCCTGAACAGGGATGCGCATGCGGGGGCCGAACTACATTTTGCAGCAACCAACCCTTGTTGTGTGGCCTGCGTGTATCTAGTAGCTCAGGGCAGTTTTCCATGCATTTGGTTACGCACTCAGCATAACGGTTGAGCACGTACTAGGTTGCGCACCTTCATGACTGGGGTGCAGGTTACAGTGATAACCGCCCAGGTTGCCGCGCAACACAGCGGGTCGTGTTGAACCTGCGTAACCCAGTTCATTTGGCTCCTGCACCCGGTCGGCATGGTTACACACCATCTATTCTGCGTGGGTCCTACAACACCGACTGGGTTACGCAAGTAGACCTGATTACGCACCGTCCATGATGTGCATTACCTGCATCGGCTTGGTTACGCACCAGCATGGTTACGCAACAGCCATGCTGCACTATTCGTGTTCTTGCTGCAACACCGACAGCGTTATGCATAAATACACTTCAGATGTATGCGTAATCTGTACCGGCATGGTTTGCGCACCATCACTGCTGCATCCGGTCCTGTCGATTCTGCGAGTAACCTACACCCATTCGGTTATGCACCATCCATGTTGCATGGCCCCTGCAACACCACCGACACTGACTGGGTCGTGTCGAACCAGCGTAACCCTCGCCTAGTCGGTTACACATGAGCCATGGTGTCTACGGAGGGAGTACTAGTAGCGTGTAACCAAACCACAGGTCGGCTACTACTTCGTATGGCATCTCTTCGGAGACGTCCGATAAAATTGGAACGATACAGAGTTTTATAGTACTATGGCAGTTGACGCAAACAGTTAGTCAGTGCGCACAATGCGGCGAGACGGATGGGATCGTCCGCATTATGTCCTTTTCTATTTATTATTATATAGAATATTATAAACACGACGATTGCTATGGTCGGCCTCCGCCTCGTTGTGCCCCTACCTCTCCCACTATCGCCCTTGGCCATACTACCCTAAACGCATACTAGTTACGTAGTTGGTAATGCAGGAGCCATGCATCAGGGGTCCGGGTTACGCATATATTTGAAGCCTATTTCTGCGTTACGCAGTCGGTGTTGCAGGAACAATGTAGCCTGTCTGGTGCGTAATCATGCTAGTGCGTAACCTATTGTCTTGTTGGATGTAACAAGCTTATAACCAGAATCAGTCAATCATAGAAGCACGATCGCGAGCTAGCGTCCTAACTGGAACCCGCATGCATGAAAATCGGTGTCCATCCTGCGTAACTAGGGCACCGTGACGGTTACGCCGGTTGGACAACACCGGAGACATTGCTCGTTGGTAACCGAACAGGTGCAGGTAACACGTAGAATCAACACTAAGGTGGAATTTTCAAAGGCACTAAGGTGATTGCATGCCAACATTCTTTCCTATGAGATTAGACACTAGCGGAAATATGGTAGTTGACTCAAATGGATGCAGCATGGATTGTGTGTAACCTAGCGTGTGCAGGTTACGCGCTGTATCGACACGACCGGATGCAACATGGGATGGTGCGTAACCCGTGGCTGGTTGTTGGTTACGCGCACGAGCAAGTTTTTTTTTTTGAGAACGCGCAAGACCAAGTTTGTATCAATGAAGTTGCAATCTTCGATCTCTAGATGTTGTAGTGCGGGACATCTCGAAAAGTGAAGAAACTCACGGTTGAACAGTATGCCGTGAAGCACTAGAATGGTTAGGTACCTGGAGGTGAAGGGTGGTTCCTCCGACCAAAACAACAAATTCTATGGGTTCTGAATTGGATGTTGAGCAAGAGCTTCTAATCACTTTGTATTGGATAAGACGCGGCTCTGATCTAGATATCCTGGAACGCAGAGCCCCACAATCTAACAAAAAGCCCAACTGAAAACAGAGTAAAAACCTGAACACGAGTTTATTCCTAACACCCATCATGATCCTTGTTTCCCAGGGCTTTGGTTGCCGAAGGACACCGGCCCTATGAATGTTCAAAGGAAACTTGACGCTGCAAGGGTACAATATGTTGTTAGTGACTTGCTTATAAGTACAGGTCGATGAACAGCATTAGTGTGTAATTTTGTTATCTTACTGTGCGCTGGAGCACTTCCATGTTCCTAGGGTTTTTGGATATGGTTTTCACCTGTAGCTGGAGGTGTGGTATTTTCCCACCTCACTTGTACCCGACTACTTTGCTCTTTGCTATAGTTCCTTGCTTGGACAAAGTTGTTCCAATCTGCTTCTATAATAACATGCTCATAATACTGCAGAGGCGACAACCCTTGTTGACAAATCTTCTCATTAAGTCGGATTTGAATTTAACTTTCTTCAACGCCGCAACCTTCACAGCCTACTTTGAAGCTTATTCAAAGGAATATGTGAAGGCTGCAGCCCTGAAAAAAGTTAAATTCAAATCAGACTTGATAAATAAATTTTGTCAAGAAGGGTCTGTCGCCACTGAAGTATTATGAGGATGTGATTACAGAAGAAGAATGGAACTGCTTTGTCCAGGCAAGCAAGTCAGAAGATATTCAGAACTATAGCAAAAAGCAGAGTAGCCGGGTACAAGCGAGGTGGGAAGATCTCGCTGTTCCTCCCGCCTCACCTCGCGCCCCTGCTCCGCCCGTCGGGGATGGATCTCGCCTGGCGCCCTCTCCGGGGAGGCCGCCTCCAGCTCCGCCGCGGTCCCCACCTCCCCGCGTCGCCGCTGGAATCCCCGAGGGAGAGGCCGCCACACGCCGGATCCGGGCCTGGCAACGGGAGAGGGAGGTCGCCGGTGGCCGGATCCGGTGGTGGAGGGTGGCAGGGGCGGAGGAGGTGGCGGGGATCGAGGAGGCGACAGCGGCCTGCGAGTTGAAGGAGGCGTGCGGTTGGGCTGCGCGAAGGAGAGATAAAGGGCAAAAAAACCATAAACCCTAAACAGGGATGCGCATGCGGGGGCCGAACTGCATTTTGCAGCAACCAACCCTTGTTGTGTGGCCCGCGTGTATCTAGTAGCTCAGGGTGGTTTTCCATGCACTTGGTTACGCACGCAGCATCGCGGTTGAGCTCGCACTAGGTTACGCACCTTCATGACGGTGGTGCAGGTTACAGTGATAACTTCCCAGGTTGCCGTGCAACACGGCAGGTCGTGTTGAACCAGCGTAACCTAGTTCATTTGGCTCCTGCACCCGGTCGGTAGGGTTACACACGATCTATTCTGCGTGGCTCCTACAACACCGACGGGGTTACGCAAGTAGACCTAGTTACGCACTGTCCATGATGTGTATCCGGCCGTGTCGATTCTGTTCATTACCTGCACCGGCTCGGTTACGCACCAGCATGGTTACGCAACAGCCATGCTGCACTGTTCTTGTTCTTGCCGCAACACCGACTACGTTACGCACAAATAGGCTTTAGATGTATGCGTAATCTGTACCGGCATGGTTTGCGCACCATCCCTGCTGCATCTGGTCCTGTCGATTCCGCGAGTAACCTACACCCGTTCGGTTACGCACCATCCATGCTGCATGGCGCCTGCAACACCACCGACACCGACTGGGTCGTGTCGAACCTGCGTAACCCTCGCCTAGGCGGTTACACACGAGCCATGGTGTCTACGGAGGGAGTACTAGTAGCGTGTAACCAAACCACGGGTCGGCTACTACTCCGTATGGCGTCTCTTCGGAGACATCCGATAAAATTGGAACGATACAGAGTTGTATAGTACTATGGCAGTTGACGCAGACAGTCAGTCAGTGTGCACAATGCGGCCAGACAGATGGGATCGTCCGCCATCATGTACTTTACTATTTATATTATATAGAATTATTATAAATGCGATGATTGCTATGGTCAGCCTCCGCCTCATCATGCCCCTGCCTCTCCCACTTTTGCCCTTGGCCATACTACACTAAATGCATACTGGCTACGCAGTCGGTGTTGCAGGAGCCATGCATCGGGACTCCATGTTACGCATACATCTGAAGCTTATTTCTGTGTTACGCAGTCGGTGTTGCAGGAACAATGTAGCCTGTCTGGTGCGTAACCATGCTGGTGCGTAACCTATTATCTTGTTGGATGTAACAAGCTTATAACCAGAATCAGTCAATCATAGAAGCACAATCGCGAGGTAGCGTCGTAACTGGAACTCACATGCACGAAAATCGGTGTCCATCCTGCGTATCTGGGGCACCGTGAAGGTTACGCCAAACAGCACTGGGGACATTGCTCGTTGGTAACCGAACGGGTGCAGGTAACACACAGAATCGACAGGAAGGTGGAATTTTGAAAGACACTAAGGTGATTGCATGCCAACATTCTTTCATATGAGATTAGACACTGGCAGAAATATGGCAGTTGACTCGAACGGAAAAGTCATATCAAAGAATACCACGTCTATGTTCCATCCATTACTCAGTCGCTTACAATACCACATCCATTACTCAGTCGCTTACAATACCATTTAACGCCTCAGCCAATGCATGTCATTCTCATGAAACTAGACTTGTAGACAGCTATAATTGACGCTAACCCGAGTGTTCCTTCAATGATTTCGGGAGCTCTGCATGCCAACATTTGCAAGAACAAATATTAGTACGGTTTTGAGTATTGCTATATATATATCAACAAACTCGCCGAATTAGTAATATTAGATCCGTCTCAATTGCTCATGAAGTGTGGGATGTATAGTTATAATCGACGCCAGCCCAAGTGTTCCTTCAATGGTTTTGCGGGAGCTCTGCACGGTTTAGTGTATGCGTGATCATTCGCCAAAAGTACAAACAGTGTGCCAAAAGAATTCTTTTGTGCCAAAAGAATTCTTTTGTTTGGTGACCCATTATCGATTAATAGGATTTCTTCCTCTTTGTTGTAACAGATAACATAAAAGACTATGTACCTATCATCTGAAAGTAGATATTGCTCCTTTGACAGATCCATACGGGAAAATTGGGTTGTGAATACTTGCCCATATATGTTGCATAAAAAAATCATAAATGGGAAATAGAATGTGAAGATTGTACCCCCATTTGTTGTTCAGAATATAGTTCCGAGTAGTCAGATGAGGTGCTCTCCCTTGCAGACTTGTCTTGATTATTCTCCCGGTCAATGGGATCAATATCCTTTTGGCAAATGATGTTTTCTTAGTTACCCTAATCAAGATTTATTGGTAATGTAACCTAAAAAAATTATGTCATTTAATTTCCAAATAGAATATATCCAATCAATGTTGCTACCTTTGTTGGTGTTCTCTGGTAATTGAGGTCCTGAGAAAGAAAACTTGAACCATTTGGAGAAGCTCCATTTACCTATTGATGTGGCATGCATAGAACAATAATTTTTTTCTCATTCAGGCAGGAGAGGTGTCTAAGAACAATAACGTAACTTGTGGCAGTTTTTTTAATCTGTGGTGTAGCTTAACTTGTGGTAGTTAATATGTCATATTCATGTCAATGCAGAAAATAAACAACGGAGTATCAAAAAAAATAATGCACAAGACATGACCTCGCATGTGAATTTAATACCCTCAAATTCCTTAAAAATTGTATTACACTTTCCAGTGGTGTCCCTCTCTGAAGTTGCCACCGTTTTGCCAAAGTCGTTTGCATAACAAGTATTATCAATATTTCTCAGCTGCAATACAAAAGTAAAATAACAATGTGAATAGTCAATGTTAGACATTATACGAGCTCTATATGTATTCATCCAAAAAGTTGAATTATATTCCTCAAAAAAAGGTGAATTATCGTGTTACTGCAGTTACCAGCAGGTTTTTGTGGGAAGCCTCTAGTTCAAGTCGTAGTGCACTGCTCCATAATGAAAACCGAGGTTCACCAAAAGGCGGTGTGATAGAACTACACTTCAGCCAATCAAGGCAATATAACTGCATGCTCGTAAAAAGTTGAAAGAAATTATCTCAGATCTGTGATAAAATGGCAAGATCAGAAAGCGCTATTTATATTTCTTACTCCAAGGAGATATGTGGATCCATGAATATAGTTGGCACCCTTGTGTCTCTTCTTAACCTTTAATGCATTCGCACCACGTTTAAAATTGTATATAAGGTAGCCAACCCAGTCGTAGTTCATCAAATGATTTACGTCTTAACACACTTCCAAAAATCTTGTACCAATGTGTGCACCTGTATCTGGAGCAATGATTTTGTCAACCAGAAGCAAAGTCCAACAGGTGACAAAAAGGTCATCAGCCGCACCATGTCTGATTTTGGCCTCTAATGTTCTTCCCGAGATTTTATGGCTCCCTTTAGTAGGAACTCCTAGCTTTCCTTTCAACTCACTTATGCCATTATATTTAGAAGTGTTCTCATGTATTGGTTTGCCACTGCATGGTGAACCAGACAACCTTGAAATGCTCATTGGACTTAAAGGGATTTGTCTACCGTTGCCAAAATCAAAGAGTTCCTTTTTTGTATCAAAGTGCCACAGCATCCACACCCCTAAGTTCAATAGGGGAGATTCAATCACCATACTCAAAAAATGACCAAATCTGTCTTTGATCTTTTCAATCTGTTGTGGTTTCTAGCCACGGTTGACATTGATCACCATTTTCGGTGAGCACCTAGTGCTTATCCGCTTCTTATGGAAGAAAAAACAAAATCATTAAGTCATCAGTGTAAGGTATAGTAGACCAAAACCAACTAATAAAAAAAAATCAAGATGTCAGCATACCATAGCACTGTTTGCTGTCGAGACCAAGCCACCATCCATTTCTGAAGGAGTGACACCATAATATTGCTTCCTCTTTCGTTTTGTGTTCCTGATGATTGTTTCTACTGGAAGTCCAGATACGATGCCCTCTGAGTCACACTTGCCATCTTCACTGACAGATGCTAGTTGGTCGACACTCTTTAACAATGTCAACAGATGCATCATTACAACAGGATCAATGCCCATTTGTGGATGTGTCTACATTTTCCTCTCTGTAAATCGACCCTTCATTCTCTACTGCACAACGAAGATATGTCATGAGTTTTATTAGCAGGTGCATGCAGTTGCATGGGACCCGAGTATAAACTGTATACGTATACATACTCACCCATAGTGCTTTTCACTGATTTCTGTTTGGGATCTGTTGTAGTTTCCCCAATGGTTTCAGCTTTGTCAACCAATTTATTTGTGTTCTCGTTCATAGATAAATCCAGACGAGTTTTACCATCATCTGTCAGGGGAAAATCGAAACCTCAGGAACAACGAATTAAGTACACTGTATGAGAATATAGGAAAAGGCTACAGAGAATCATAGAAACAACTAGACCGTGTGGTCATGTGCTGTGATAGAATTTCATGCAATGCGGTCAACTCCTACTTTTTTGCGAGGAAAACTGCCTAGTACTACTATTCAATAACTTATCTGACGAAATTAAAAGGAAAAATCAAAACTGAAGAAACTCAGCCTTTGCATAGAAAATACCAAGACTCCAAATTGGAGACACCATAAAATTGTTTTCTAAAAATTTTAATAAAACTAATTTATAATCAATTTTTATAGAGATTAAATTAACATAAAAGTGACTAAGCAGTTATTAGCAAGATGATAAATGCACCAGTTTGGATGGTTAAGGAATTGAATTGCACCAAATTATGGGATGAATGTCACACTCTTGCAAGACTTGAGGAGATTAACAATAAAATTTTCCCCAGATATATAATAACACAAAGGTGAGAAGGGAGCCTACATCCTGATGTACATAACATTTGGCAGATTGAATATCAAACCTTTTACGTGTTTTCTATGATGATGAGTTGCAGTCGATGCATCGCTAACTTCGTCTGTATCATACTCCTCATCGGTTTCAGTAGATTCATCGTATTCGTATGATTCATCAGTGGATGTGTCATGTGCTATGTACACCTGCTCTTTACGCCTGTCGGCGACGTCCAACTTTCTGGTCTTGTTTGCGATTCCGAGTCTACGTAGTTCGTGGGGATCGCAGGGTTTTCTATTCTTTGTCCTCACCATCAAACAATATTAATCTACAGAAACATAGATCTGTTAGCAGCAATAGTACGTAAGGAGGTGGAAGGATATACTTACGGTGAACGATGAACTCTCGACGGACAATAGCAGTACTAGTTTCGATGTCTGCAAGGCACCCAACTGCCAAGATGAGTCGCCAGGCCACAACTTTGATAATGAAGCACACTGGAATACGTATGAAATTGAAAAAGGGATATCAAAACATTAAATAGTATCAATATTATTGCTTGAGGTTACCATAAAGCGTGCCAATGGAGTACCCTATAACCTTGGCACATCACATTCACTGCCGCAAATGTCTATACAAACTGGCAGGGATGCTTTCCGGTACCGCACTTTCGCACGTTCCCCGTGCCACACGGCCTTGTGCGGATGGTTACGCCGCGCCATCCTCATCGTTCCGTCTCACACGGGGAACAAAAGCATGATCGGTTACACGAGTGAGGAAATTGCTGCCTGGATAGTTAATTTACCTTTCCCAAGAAGATCGCGACTCGCGAGATGATTGCTACCGTTACACGCCATTTGGATCATCTCGCATCTCCAAAACTCTTGTCGGTTTCCAGACCTCGTGGTAAAAGAGAAATTGAAACTCCCGTACCTCGCGCTGAGGGTGAGGTCGACAGTTCCGTCTACGGAGCGCTGCCCCTCACGCACCGTCGCCCACACGCCCGTGCTCCTGAAGTCTGTCTGCAGCCTATATCCACTGACGCCTTTGGAGGACCTTCTTGAGATCATGATTGCTCTCTTTCTCTCATCAGTTTAGAGGTCGAGCACTGCAAGCCACCGGGAGGATGGTGCTTCCCCCATTCACTGCCCGCCGAGATGCACCGAGTATGCTCATGCTCCGCCTAGCGCATCCCAGCACGACACTCCGGATCCCCGAGGGGAATGATTTTTTGGCGCCACGCACTGGTGAGGTGGTGATGTTCGTCTCGTTCTTGATGGCGGGACTTGTCCCGCCATTCTCCGATTTATTCATCACTGTGCTCACCTTTTATAGGGTGCACCTGGTGCAGCTCCATCCCAACTCCATGTTGTGCTATCGGTTTTTGCCTATTTATGCGAAATGTTTGTGGGTGTCCCTCCCTGCCTGGAGATGTTCAGGCGCTTCTACACACTGCAACGTTGCAAATTCTCATGGGCACACAACTAGTTGATCGGCTTCTTCGAATTCCGACTGCGGGACACCGCCTCTAATCGGTACATCGAGCTTGAAACAAGGGATCACTGGGTTCGTGGCACTGCAATTAGCTATACGTGGGGGCCGACTTCACCATAGACGAGCTTCGCTTGCCGACGGGGAGGCCTGAGCAGTTCCTACAGGTGCACTCTATTCCCAGCGAGATGCCCGCGACGAGGGTCCTCGAGTCTAGAATCCGAGAGCTGCGCGGCTTCGGATTGACCGGCGCCATGGTGATGGCTGATGCCCTAAGGTGGCGGATCAGTCCTCTACGGCGGCGAGACCACATTACGTGCTATTGCACCGTCTTCTTCGCGGACCGCACGCCTACTTTACCCGCCAGTAACGATCCCTATTCAAATCATTTCATCAAGATTGTTTTGAATTTTGAATTATTAACCATTATTGGTTCGTGATCTTTCGTACTCATCATAGAGGAAGGTCGGATGGAAGAACCCGACCTAGAGTTTTTGCTGCGTGAGCTTCTTCCGACACGTCTTGCCGACACAGCCTCTCCAGCTGACGCACTTCCCCTCTGCGTCGTTAATGCGTCGGAACGATGCCGGCGCATGAACGGGAACCCAGAGGTGGACGCCATCAGCGCTTCAGAGCTGAGGATGCACCAACCACTGGTGATTAGGGAAGGCGTTGCCGCCAGGGGACTAGACTGAAATCCCTCGATCGTTGAGAAGAACGAGCCCTCCTCGAGACTCGCACTGATGGGGGCTGCAGGGAGAAGCAGCTCCCACGCCGCAACGACTTCTGCCCCTGTCGCTTGCGATAAGGAAGGGAGGAAGGCCGTGCGCATCACAGAGCACTGGGACACTACCAGTGAGGCAGTGATGATGTTGTGCCATGCCTTGTGGTAGAGGCTGGCTGGCCTCTCCCAAGCTTTTGTGCGCGTCGCCGATGTCCTCCAAGTCCACGGGCTTCGACCCGCCCTGTCCGCCCGCTCTCTGGAGGAGGGCCATACTAGCGGGTCCGTCACCCACGAAGATGAGCCAACTTGTGCAGGCAAACACCGAAGAGGTGGCCAACTACCAGGTCGTGGTGCCAGGGCCACCAGCCATAAAGGACGACGCTGACGAGGTAACTTTTTCATTTTCATTAAAACTTATCTCATTCCCACCTACTAAAACCACAATAGTTGAACACCCATGTAACTTTTTTTCCTCTGATGTTCCTTATTATCAAAGTCATACTTATTCCCTTGAATCATCAAACATCTATATATCCAGGAATATCGGACTTGCCACTCCATGAGCACGGCACTACATTTACACCAGATAGCTTTATAACTGGTAGATTTATAATTGAGATCAAGATTCGTGACCTGAAAATTTCAAAACATGTAAGCATCTACTACCTCCATTTTGCATTTTGTTTTGTGTGAGCATTCGAACAAATTATCCATCACAGTTCAGTAGAAGCATCTTTAGCTTTATAATAAAACTAGTACACAAAACTAAAACATTAACTCCAATAGTCCACATCATTTGGCTTCATAATAAAACTAAAAAGAACTTTGTTCTTTTATGCTAGGCCCCTACTGGGTTTATTTGGAAGCTCCACCACTGATTGATATTTGAGGCCCATAGTCTGAGTGTAGTCTAATTTGAAGAATATTTAGACGAGCACTTGAGATGAGGGTCAATTCATGATCTAGGAACTCGTTATAGCTTGTTACACCGACTGCGTTACACACTAGGTTACGCACCAGCATGGTTACGCACTTCCAGGCTACATTGTTCCTACAACACCGAGTGCGTTATGCAGAAATAGGCTTCAGATGTATGGGTAACCTGGACCGACATAGTTACACATCATCCATGCTGCACCAGTCGTGTCAATTCTGCGTGTTACCTGCACCCACCCAATCAATTACTACTACCTACTATATGTGAATCGATCTAATCTTAATTCAGATATACTTATTATCCTCTGATCTCCTTAGGAAACTGAGGTTGGAGTCTCCAAAGTGGACATTCAACAAGGCAAATCTCCTTCTACCCGAGGAGGTAAAAAAAGAGACAAGTATGGAGATACAGTTGCAAATAGAACCCGTTCTCAGGAAATAACAATGCTATAGTAGCAATGGAGTAATTATCTTTGAAGTGTTAAGTACTCCTATTGGAGATGTTAGTGGTTATGGTGTGTGTGTGTGTGTGTGTGTGAATCAGTATCTCTGTATAGTAGCAATGGAGTAATTATCTTTGAAGTGATGAATGTACTAAATCATGCTAGATGTTTTTTTATATATGAGTAGACCATTCTGGAATTAATTGTTTTGATGGAGATGAACGAAATGAATACCTTTCACAAGTCAATTTGATAGTGGATAGCGTAACCCAGCAAGCTGTCCTTCCCCGCATCTTTCTTCCAAGCGGTGGTGAGCATGCCTGCGCCGCTTTTCCCTATGGGAGCGAGCACTGCTCTTCTGTGCGCAATGGAAGCAGGAGCTCCACCTCCGACCAGAACGATGACATGGTTGAGCTCGAACTCTGCTATGGCCTTGGGCGAGCTCGAACTCCGAGCGCTGCTACATCTTGCATTGTGTATCAGAATCATAGAGAAAGGAGAAAATTTTGCTGCAGGAGCTCGTACGGATGACTATTGCTTTGCTCCTTTAGTCCTGTAGATTGATGTGCTGCTGCTTGCAGTGAAGGAAGAGGCAAAAAGGAGACCTGTGGTCGTGCAAATTTGTGCTGCTGCTCTGTCGTGGCTCGTGGGGAAGAAGAAGCTGGAATAAAACAATCTCTAATGACGAATGGTGGGCACCACCGTCGCGCTGTCGTGTGTAACCGAGTACGTGTTACCGACCAGTGTTATATTTATAGAATAAAAGTTTAGAAGTAGTAAAAACAAGAAAAATAGAAAATGGTGCTGCAAATAATGGACTAGCATTTAGGAGTGGTAAACCACCCGATCCAAACAGGGGTTTAACTACATTTTTAATTGTTGTTGTTCAGCTTACAGTTTTCGATGTTGAACCACTGAACACCGGTTCAGGGAGGAGCAGCATCTAGTGGAGGACATCCAGCAACACCGACTGCGTTACGCAAAAATAGGCTTCAGATGTATGCGTAACGTGGTCAGGAATGGTTACGCAAGCATCCATGCTGCATCCGGTCGTGTCGTTTCAGCACGTAACCTGCACCCTCTTGGTTACGCACTATCAGTAGTACTAATGCATATAGCAACCATCCGTGTTGCGTGCTGCAACCCCGACTGGGTGGTGTTGATTATTTGTGTACTAAGGTGGTGTCGATTACAGCAGGAGCCTTCTTTAGAACAAAGAGGTACAAAAAGGTGCTGAACATGCTCTGCTCCTGCCCAACTTCCACCATGTTGATTCAACCATTGAATATACCTCAAATACATATTATCTTACCAGCAGGACAAGCTAGATAGCCTTCTGTAGTTTTGTTCATGCCTACGAAGGATACTCGCTGAAGTCGGATTCAACAGAGCACGAAACTAATGCCCCTAGCCACTATTTCTGCACCGCAGTAGCCATGTTGCATAGCCAAGATCCGGCACCTAAACTCTGATCCTCCATAACAAATACCAACACACCTTCATGTTCCATCTCTTGAATAAGTTGCTCAAGCTTTGGAGTTTGACGAGCTACAAAACCCATGAACCAGCCCAGGGGAAATCCCAGGCTTGGATCAATCTGCCCATAGTTTGCAGATGATGCAGCAAGAGCTGTAATGACAGGAGTAGTTTTAGTGTCTTCTTGTGTCCCTTCTTGAGAAGCATTAAGATCAGAGCCCATGCTGAGTGGCCTAGCTTCATCTTGAATGATCCCGCCCGGTACTTCCCATTGTACATTATCATCAGGCTGAACTGAGACATGTTGTTGTTTTTCCTTCTCTACCTCCTGTGCACAACGCCCTATAGCGCTTAGGGGTTCTGCAACTGCAGCACCTATAACTTCTATAGGCTTGAATACTCCCCATAGGTAATGTTTCCTCTGAAATGCTGCATATATAAGAGAATAATGTGAGTGAATAAACCCTGGAGTAAAGACTACAAGATATAAAGAAATTAAGGCCATCTTAGCGAATGCTGGTTTTGAGGAATCAAATATGATCTATCAAGAACAGAATACCTGTTTGTAATGTGTACACACATATTAAGATTCATATTTTACAATCTTTGACCAACAATTTTGAATTGTTATAATACAAACATGAAATGGTTAGATTACTCTCAAATGATCATGCTACTTCCATCTCATGAAAAGTGCAATTCTAATATTTGAAAAAATTCCCAAACAAATGCAATCCTAGGAAATAGATCTAACTACATGCCTAATCGGATTTGCATGTCAAAATTTACTGCATGTGGCCAACGAAAGGGCATTAGAGTCTTTTCACACCACCACTAATCTGTCGTAGAAAAACTAGTCCTCATGCGACGGAGGGAGTAAGTTTTATAACAAAAAATAGATAATATAATATAACATAACATAAATGAATGGTCAAAAGTGTAAAAAAAGAATGTGTTATACATACTTTTGTGATGATTAGGCAATAGAATTAATGGGAATATCAACATATCAGCATCACCAATAATAGCTCGCAAAACCAAATCATTCTCCATGACTTCTTTAATTAGTTCATCTAGTTCTTTATCTTGCCTAGGAATAAACAAAATACAATATTAGGCATCTATATATTATGGAAATGAATATATGTTATGTCAAGACTTTGACATAAAAGTTATGCCAAGAAAAGGTTAAGTGAGATACCTCATATCAGGAGGAAAAAAGTATATTCCAATGTTGTCGCCGCTTGGTTTTGATGCCTCCCATGCCTTAGGCCACACCTCAGATCTCGGAAGTGTTGTCAATTCAACTAGTGGAAGCAATTGTCTAGATAAACTCCATGCTTTCTCACATGATTTGGTTGACAAATGTCCAGCCAATGATATATATTCAGCACCATCTATCTTAAAGATTCCGTTGACGACATAGGCAACCGAAAAAGTAGAATGTAAAATATGAAACAATACAAGAATACTTCATATATATGCTAGAGCATCCATTATACCTCCAATTAGGTTTTTCAATGGGTTTCGAGCAACAACACCTTTGTTGCTCAACAAATGTCACCATGGAGACTTTGACATGACCATCTTATGACAAAGATTTAGTGATGTCATTTCCAACACCAATAGGATTATGATTGCCACCACCTTCTTGTCCTTCATCATCATATTTACCTTTCACACATCTTTGTTTCTTCATCAGCCTACTAGCCGTATCATTCCCTTGCACATCTTTGTTACCATCATCCTCCATTGTTTTAGCCTTTTCTTCCAACAGTGGTTCCTTCTTCTTCTTAGACATGTCATTATTGGTTCTGCCATCACCTTTAGCAACTTGGTCCCTATTACTTGACTCAAAGTTTATCTCTATGAGCTCCCTTTGGTTATCATTCTTGGATAAGACCTTGTCCCTATAACATTTTGAAAGTTTATTTGTATGGTATTTACCCTTTTCTATGGTCCTTTGGGGTATTTGGTTCAATTGAAACTGAAAACTGGGTGCTCTTTGAGAAATCTCATTGATCAAATTGGATCGCCCTTTTAATCTATTTGTTTCCTTGTGAGCCAACTCTAACATGGCCTTCAAGCGAGTTGGAACATCTATTTTCTTCTTCAAGGGAAATTGTTCATTCAATACAACATTCACGTTTGAACTTGACCTCAATTGATTTTTCGAACTCAAGGTACTATGTTGCTTCATATCCTTTGATGTAGGTTGAACTTGACTTGACTTGCTAACACTCCATTTCGCAATTTTAGCTTCCAACTGACTAGAATATTGTTTACCGTATTGTGGATCCGCTAGTCTTTAAGAGACATCTTCATGATTTTAGACTTCTTCCGTAGAATTAGCACCCTTGCCTTTGGGCTAAAAGGCAAACCATGCTTCCTTGGACTTACCATATTTTTCTTATTGATTGACAATAAGACGAAAGTATTCCTGATACCACACGAAAAACAAAATCAAATGCATGCAAATATGATTATTTTGCTACACATTTTTCATTTCACTTGGGAAACAATAATAATAATGAGGAGAAAAAAGCGAACCAAAGAAAATGATTTATGTAATTTAGCTTGACTCCTATCCACACCATCAAATATGCTCAGCATTCAGACCAAACAATCGCATTTGCGATATATATCCACTAGATATCTAAGTGCTCATGCCATTCAAACCAAACAATTGAAAGGCATCCCTGCAAGTTCTGATTTCCTACAGTCGCCAAAACTATGGGATGGAACTAAAAAATAAACTCCTATATTAATATGAGGTGGTGGCAGTGCTCCTGCCTTTAATTTCAAATAATAATAATAATAATAATAATAATAATAATAATGATAAGAGCCTGCTTGGTTACGACAACAAGAACAAGTCCATTGCATTGGCAGCCAAAATTTCTAGAGATGCCTAGAATTAGGTTGGGCAAACAATTGAAAGGCATCCCTGCAAGTTTTGATTTCCTACACTCACCAAAACTACGGGATGGAACTTAAAAATAAAATAAAATAAAATGCTCATGAATTGGGTGGGGGTGGTGGCGGGGCGGAAGAGGTGGTGGGCTACCACACCTCCACCTCCCCATCATCCTGCCTGCCCCGCCCCCGCTATATGCCGCCACCGACTGGGGCCCCGCCTCCGCCGCTAACCTCGATCAGTACCAAAGTTCTTGAAATGAAGGCAACATAGAGGTACATTACTGATGCAAGTTCTTAAATCATTGCTCCATAACAGAAACAATCCGAGCGCCTCGAACCCAAAACAAAACCAGAAGAGCGCAAACCATCACTTCCGATGTGTAAGAGCAAGGACGTAGGGCCTGACCTGTGTGATGAAGACACAAATCAATCGGCGCCGACGATCACGACTGTCGCGCTCAAGTCCTCCGAGGGGGTGGAAATTTGGAGAGCAAGCAGATGGAATCCGAAAAGTCCAAAGCGATTGCGGACTTTCAACCCCACGAAAATACGTAAATGAGAAGAAAAAAAACTGGGCAAACTCGTCAGTTCCGACCCGCTACCATGTGGGTCCTGGAACGGGGGGCCCATGTCAGCCGTGGGACGCGAGCTACAGTTGAAGACGAGGAGTAAACGGGACGTTTGAGAGGCAACAACAGGATTAGTGGTTTGCACTTGCACATTCCATGTTGTGTGGCCCGCGTGTATCTAGCGCAGGGCGGTTTTCCGGCAACCGGACCCTGCAGTTGCCTGTGCCATGGCCCGGTGAGGATGGCGTAACCTAGCAAGCTGTGTGCGTGTAAGCCGGCCACGCGGGGCAGCTAGCAGCTTTGGGTTTCGTAATCGCCAAGCCATGCAACGTAACCTAGGCTAGAGCACGGCACCGCGTGGCACACGTAACACTACAAGAAAATCGTTGACTAGTGACGCAACCACATTTTAGTGTCATTGATTTATGACGTTCTTGGCTGATCTCGTCATAATATTTCACTTCCGAGCAAATTTAGTGACAAAAAAAATTTTCGTCATAACGGTTGCTACTGTAGCCGAGCGTTCACTGTTCCATGCTTCTTTTGTGATGCCATAAGCTCTGCAATGGCGTCATAGGCCAACTTTGGTCCCACATGTAAGCATTATTTTAAAAATAGAGTGTTCCAAGTCATCATAAAATTTAGTTGGGTCCCACAGCTAAGCATTTTTCCAAAAATAGAGTGTTCCAAGTCGTCATAAAATTTTCCAGGGTCCCACATGTAAGCATTTTCGCCATGTCAGTGGCTTCATAAACCAACTTTGGTCCCACATGTAAGCATTATTTTAAAATAGAGTGTTCCAAGTCGTCATAAAATTCAGTTGGGTCCCACATGTAAGCATTTTTTCGAAAATAGAGTGTTGTCATAAATAGTTCTAGGGTCCCACGTGTAAGCATATGTCACGAAATGTTGCAAAAATAATTTTCCATGGCATGGGTTCGAACCAGGGACCTGAAGGAACAAGGTTGTGCTGTTTACCACTGCACCACTTGTTGGTTGTGATACGTTTATGGGAAACTCTACTAATAGTTCATGCGAATTCTTTACTATGACCAAGTCCCACATGTAAGTTTCAGTTGAGTCTATAATTACGTATCGAATGGCTGGCGAGACACTTCACTCAGACTTAGCAAAGAGTTTTGACTTCCGCTACGCAGATCTGCAATAGTTCATGGTAGGAATAGCAGATCCTAGCAGTGAGGGGAAGATGACATCCCAGCAACAAGACGATGAGACAGCAAGACGAGGTTGGTCCTCTGGTTTTAGCCACTATATTTTCCCCTATCTTACTAGGGTTGGGGATTTGGGGATTTGGAGGATTGATGAGCATATATGGTAGATTTAGATTTCATTATCGTACCTTTAGATTTGTACTTCGATAGGTGTTAGAAGTTGATAGGCTATAGACAATTCATGTTAGATTCAGTTAGTTTTCAATTTGCATCGTCTTACAGTAGGTTTTATATTTTAGTAGCTTCTAGATGTGCTTCAAGCCACTCATTTTATGGATTTTTGTCGAGGTGCACAATTGATAGGATTGATACGTCCATCGTTTTATGAATTGGTAGATTGAAGATACTATTTCGGAGCTGCAGACCGTTGAAGGGACATCTGGATTCTGCCACGATTGTTAGCATTTGCACAATTCATAGGTGTTAGATGCAGTTAGTTTCCAATTTGCATCATTCGATGGATCGATAGGTTCAGTTAGGACAACCATGCCCTTGCTGAGTTTATGTAGGTAGCAAACAACCAGGTTTATGGCGTGAGGTGGTTGGTTTACTGTACGCATACAATTGGGTTCAAGGGATTCTGGTTTTTTTTATAGACTGAGTTGAGTTTATTTTTCAGATCGAGATGAGTTTTATCCAAGGATGAGTTTATTTCTACAAGAACATCTTAATGTTATTTTAGAAGATTTGGATGCCATGTCTCGGGGGAGAACTCTATTGGATCTCCAAAGAGATCCAAAACATGATAGAACAACTAGCTGACAGAGAGAAACAGCTTCAGTACACACATAAGAACAAGAAAACTGAGGGCAGAGCTTATTCTTCTTACCGTAGACATTGGAATAAAAGCGTCAATAAATGGGTAGGACATTGAGTTTGTTTGGTCTGTCTTTTCTTTTAAATGTTCAAGAAGTTCGTTGTCAGTTGGACTGAAACGGGTACCCTTGCCTATTAGTACCCGTTTCAGTCCAACTAACAACGAACTTCTTGAAAATTTGAAAGAAAAGACTGACCAAACAAACTCAATATCCTACCCATTCATTGACGCATTTATTCCAATGTATATGGTAAGAAGAATGATCTCCGCCATCAGTTGTCTTGTCCTTAGGTGTGTACTGAAGCTCTTTCTCTTTGTCTACTAGTTGTTGTATCATGCTTTCGATATCTTTCGAGATCCTATAGAGTCTTCGCTCTGAGACGAGACATCCAAATCTTCTGAAAGAACATTAAGAAATTAAAGAGAGTCCCGCAAGACCAAAAATTCATGGTAGGAGGTGCAGAAGGTGAAGGAACAGCTGCAGGAGGCCAAAACATGAGATGGAGTTATGATTATGAATGAGTATTCATGATTATTGTGAAACTTGTATCATGATTGTGTTTTGGTGTTGGCTACCGGATCATCATATGATGTTTGCTACTTGTTGGTGGACTGGTGGTGTGAACTTTGTGGTGATGAGTTGCTATGAGATGTCATCTTATTATGCCGATTTGGTTTAATCTATTCCAAATTGATTCGAGCATACTCACCATTCGGAATTCATACGCATTGCAATGGAGGTCATTGAGAATTGCAGTTAAGGACTGGCACTGGGCGTTAACCGATGAACTTGTGTGCACACACCCTCTGAACGGACGTGTCGATCATTGTGAATCGCAATGACTGGCCTTATTTACTCTCGGTTGTCGACATGTACCAAGTCGAAAGGTTGAAGCTGCACTGTGCGTCAAAGATGTGGGACATGGCAAGCGAGGAAACTGTGACTTCATTTCTACGATGAGCAATTCAGGCTAACTGCACACAATTGTAGGACAAGTGCATGTCTCTCTTAGAGTTAATCTTTCCTCACGAAATACTCACATATGATTGGGCGGTTGTATGCACTGATCATCGCAAATTTATGCACAATCTCCATAGAAGATCCAAACTCAATCATTTCGAGCATACTCACAATTCGGAATTCATGCATGTTGCAATAGAGGTAGAGGAAGAACAATGGAGGTATGGTGATAATAGATAGAGAAGGGGGAAGTTTTGATTGAGGAAACTCTGGCCTATTGATGTTTCGCAAGGAGGAACTTCCTAGTGGTAAAAAGGGAGGAAAAGCTAAGATGTTGTTTGTTTGGATTGATCCAGAATCGGATCGTCCGTCCTTTTGATGGTTTTGCAGGAAGCACCTTCTTGAGAAACAATTGTGTAACTGCTTGTTTCCAATTGCCGACTATTCTACGTGTCCGACCGCCGCGCGCCCGGAAACTGGACATGTCTGCCCCAACAATAGCACGGAGTGGTTCTGGTAAGTTGGCGGGAGAAAAGCGCGCGAGACAGCCAAAAAAAAAGTTTTCCCGCAGACAAATGTATATATCTCATTTCTCTCGACGACGCGGCGTACACTACTACAACTCTGCAAGAGACTCGCCGGCACCACGCTCCTTTTCCTTGTGGCAAAGACTACAGCTAGCGTCGGAGCTTAGATCTGCTGTTGCCCGTGGCGGGAATGGCGAATCATAGCGGCCCTAGCGGCGAACGGAGAAGTAGGACTCACTCCGGTCAGGTCAGACCTCTGTTTAGCCATGCTACTTTGATCTGTCATACTAGTTAAGGGGAATAATGGATTTGGGGATCTGGGTTAATAGACTATATTCATGTATTTTAAAGGTGTTTGGAGTAGACTCCGAAAGCTCCAGATCGCCGACACCTGGTCCTCGTGAAGTTATCGTTATAGATCCTAATGAAAACGAGTGCAAGGACGGGTTGCCTGTCCATCTGAGGTATGACTTGACAGGCACCAACCCTGGGCATCGATATGTATGCCGCTGCGAGGTAAACGATAACCTGTATCACTTCTAATAAATGTTGCTTCTGCGTTTGATGTTAGTGTGGTCAATCGCTAATTATATGAACGAAATCGGTGACTGCAGACTGATGGCATGAAGTGCGCGTCGTTTAGGTGGATAGATCCTGAATGGGATATTAGGACTATAAAAGTTCTAGAGAAACTGATGGAAATGAAGGGAAAAGCAGAAGAGGAAGCAAGGTCGTGGAAAGAAGCATGTACAGCTGCTAAGGAGGAGGCCAATGTCAAAGCAGTTGAGCTGCAGACGATAATGTGATACTACAGGGAGGTAACCCATAACCTATTTGAGACGAGAAAGAAAATGAGAAACGATGCTCTGTTGTCTCTTACAGAAAAGGGTGAAGCCAACGGTACCTAAAAGCTGAAAGGGAGGCAAGGATGTGGAAGGAAGAATGTGCAAAGGCTAACGGGGAGATTCAAGAGACTACCGCTGAGCTTCAGATGGTTAAGCAGCTCCTAGATTCTGCAACACTTGTGGTGAACAAGGTGATGGAATTGCTGAGACAGGCCTCATATAAGAGGTCACTCAGCAAGGACAACAATGAGGCATAATGTGATTCGTGGTGTTATTGCTAGGTAGACGGTTTAGAGGTGCTAATCCTACTTGTATTTTGGTATTTGCTACTTGTTGGTGGTGTGAACTTTGTGGTGATGAGTAGCTGCCATCTTATGATGTTTGATACTTGTCCACTCTGTTGATGCTTTGCAGGAAGGACCTTCCTGATTATCGAATGCGTAACTGCTTGTTCCCTACAGTGATTGTGGTAGAAACTCATACATATGCGCAGAATAATTGATGAAGGATGATAATATAGATATTTGTACATTGAATTGCGTTACAGGTGGTACACAATCGAAGTTCCTCATTACGGATAGCTAGGCAACAGCCATGTTCGTCGCGACCAAATCCAGTCCCCACGAACCTGCTTAATGCGGATCGCCGGAGTAGTGTTGACACCTGGAACAATACCTATTCCCTGCTGGTAGATACAGTACTCATTCTTTTCATCGTGATGATAAGTTCGTAGGAAGTAAATGTGATTTGCCCTCAGGTCAGCCAAACCAGAAATGGCATGCTCTTCTGTAACAATGCACTTGCCAGGACCAAACAAGATGATCTTACTCTAGAACTCAGGAGCTCTCTCCCAGGGAATCGGCTGCCAAATGTCCCCGACGAATAAATGCAAAGTTAATTCTACCACCTCAGCTTCTTTCTCCTCCAGAACAACAAAGAACAATCGGTCTTCACCTTCGAGTAGAGTAGAGTTGCCCATGCCAATAACCCATGACAACCGAAGTCCAACAGGATGGGGAGGTGCTGGAAGATCTTGCCCCAAGTAGATCCTCATGTGTTCAGAAGAACTGCACTAGAAATCTTCCGAAGGTAGTGTAGTCCAGTTGGATTGGCTACCCAAATGCCACATGGAAATGGGCAATGACCCAAGCGCTGCAAAAGATTTCTCTGGCCAACAGAAAGTAATCATGACAAATGACTCTGCACCAGTTGCTGTTTCAAGGCACAAGATACAAGCTTGGAGAGTAGCCATTTGGCTCCATTTCGGAAGTCGAGGAAGGCAAACGTGCTTCCAAGGAGACAAAAGATTCAGCATGAGCGCGTTGCACCAATCTCTGCAATCTAAGGCGACTACGCTTACAGATCCGCCGCAACCAATCAATCTAGTCCTTTTCCCAGCCAATGCAGGAATGGAGACCTCAAAAAGCCACATATCAGCGACAGATGCGAATGTCACTACTCCAGATTCACTGATAAATTTAGATTTCAGAATCCAAGGGTCAAACGGGCGTGCCTCACCTGAACGAGCGCAGTTCCAACCCTTGCAGACAGCTTTGAACATGATGAAATCTCTTGCATCACTGATCTTATTGGCGACGCTCACAACAATGTCAGGAATAAGATTTGCCCAGGGACGAGGTATCATTGATAGGATAGCCGAAGAACATGGTTGTGGGAGAACAATGGAGGAGTTACAGCTCCAACAAAGACAAATGAGTGGAAAAGGTAGTCCAGAAGGTCTGGTATACTGATGTATTGCTAAAAGGACCTTCTGGACTACAATTATTTCTTCAGGTCTGTTAACATTCCACTGACGGTCTTTCCCCCTTCCTCAGAACGGACTCCCTCGGTCCACAAAAGAATGCAATTCTCACTTCCTAATAAGTTTATACGAAGATATAAGTATAAATTTGGTCAAAATTGAATTAGTTTGAACTGAACGCATCCCACAACTACTCTAATCTTTTCGGGAGCAGTTTTTTCAATAATGGCTGAATGGGTTCCTCTGGCCATAAATATCCCCCTTCCTCCCAGCACCCTCTTCCTCTCCCCACTCTTGCAACCAACAAAAAACCCCATTCTCGCACAACGCCCTCTTCCACTTCCTACTCTTGCAACCAGCAAAAAACCCCATCCTCACACAGCGCTCTCTTCCTCTCCCCATGGAGCCATTGTCTCCTAGAGGTGCGGCGCAAGCCACATCCTCCTCCTCTTCGAATGAAAGGGAGGATCTCCAGTGGCTGACAAAGAGGAGGTAGAGCGGAGGCCCATTCGGGTGGTGGTTGACACATCTTCTGATGATTCAGAGTTTGTGGAACAAAATGAAATCCAAGATCATGTGCCTCTGAAACATCGCACCCCTCGCAAGTCAGCAAGAGGTGCTAGGGGTCAGGGGCGCGGAAGCACCACCACTCGCCGGGGAACTGTCGTCTCCAAGCGCCGTCATCCTCTCTCATCCTTATCAGTCGGCGGCAGTCGATCTCTGCCATCCTCGCCGAGTAGAGGCCATCATCGACCGACCGTCATCATCCTCCATGGAGCGGCGTCAAGGTTGTGCTCGACCGGCCGACATGGAGTGGCGACATCATCCTCTGGCGGTGGCATTGGAGGGACATCCTCATCCGCGGGCAGCACCCAGGGAGTTCCGCCACCATCTTCCACGGGCGGTGGCAACAGAGCGACATCCTCGTCCGTGAGCAGCAGCAACAAGGCGCCGGGTGCACCATCGACAAAGAAGCGGCGCCTTGATTAGTGGATTAGTGGTAATTGCTACTAGTAGAAGTAGGAGTAGAAGAAGTAGAAGTTTGGTCTGATTGAATACTACTACTACTGTTTTTTCCTTGTAAGATGTTGGTTTTCTCATTGCGTAGTAGCGACAGTTCAATCCGGTCTGACTGAAAACTACAAACCGGACTTTTGTCCTGTGTTCATCCGGTATTTAAGAAATTTATGGAATGGACTTTCCGTATACAACGATTTTATACCGAGGGAGTATACACACAATCCAAATAGAAACGACACAAATGCATGCATATGCATTGATTACACATGAGGATGGATCGATCCACCATAGTTCGAACTACAGTGACATACTCTTAACGACATACTACTAGCATCTACCATCACGGCTCATACTACTACCATCACCAAATACTACTAGCATCTACGATCACGGCTCATACTACTACCATCACCACATACTACTAGCATCTAACATCACGGCTCATACTACTACCATCACGGGCTCATGGAAATCCAGCCGCTGTACAGAGTGCAGCAAAACGTGGCTCCTGGATCAGATACTCCTCCAAAGCACGATGCCTCGCCCTTGTATCCCAACCCAGGCAGGCGAAACGGCGATGTTATGCGTGTGTAACAGAAGGTCACGAATGGTCCATTACCTGTGACCCCTGTGGCAAAACGGGAACAACCACATTGCTTCGTGATAAACATGGGCGGGCCCGCCCTGCTGATGCCAAAGCAACACAGACCATTTCAGGTCATGCGTTTCATCTTGTTCAATGAGGACTGGCCGCGGGGGTGGCATTTCAACAGGCAACAGCAGACATGGCGAACTGGGCCGTGGGTGAAAAGGTGGTGCCATGAGGTTCAGTTGATCCTGAGCTACCATTGCCAGCGGCTGAACTGGAGTGGCATCACCCCCGGGTGTTGCTGAGCTGTTGATGCCAGAGGAAGTGGAGGTGCCATTGGGGCCGGGTGCTACTGAGGTGCCAATACCAGCAGAAGTGGAGGTGCCATTAGGGCCGGGTGCTGCTGTGGTGCTGATGGTAGCGGTTGAACCGGGTGGTGGTGAGGTGCTATTGCGCTCGACAGCTCCCCCTTCCCTTCCTTGCTCGGCCATTCCCCACGTACTGCGTACACAAATGAAGAACAAACCCTACATAAGCTAAAAATGTGACCGTCTCGATAACATGCATACATAAAGTAAACAAGATTAGGCAACAAAATGATCTCACCCTTCCACTGAAGTAGAGAAATGCAAGACGGGGAACCGATGAGTGTTGGCCTTGCCTTTCAAGAACGTTGTGCTGCACTCGCCTATTTATCGTGGACTACAACGGTCACGTGAGCTTGGTGTAGCATTGCTAAAGTTACTAAGGAAAACGTGAGATGCTCGGAACATAGTGAAGGACCGAAACTGGCGACCAGAGAGGGGGGGGGAGTGAATGGGAGCCAATAAAAATTCTTCTCGAAGGAGATGGAAACTCCTACAAGATGAACATGGCTTCCAAACCACGTCTCCGACTCAACTACCCAAGTTGGCCAAGACCACGCAGCCACTGGAGTGCTACTGGTCCTAGGAACCAACAACCACCGAAGCTAACCCGAGAACGTAGCGTAAAAACCAACTCGAGCAGGTACTGATCAGCACCGGTTAGACCGGTCACCTACACCGGTCAGACCGGTCCCTGTCGGATCTTCCGGACTGAGCCGCCGGAGCACCCCACACCGTCCAGAAACACACTGGATCACCCTGGACCTTGAGCCGGGTCACCCGAGCAAGACTTGGCAATTCCCACAGAAAAGCCCCTACACTGGTCAGGCTGGTGCAGCTCACCGGTCAGACCGGTCTAAGCCTGGAAATCCCTAATCTGCCAACCTGACCATCCGAGCTCCAAACTGAACCAAACTCGAAACAGTAGCAACATGAGACAACAGGGAACTCACCAAGACGTTCACCCGAGCAAAACTCAACCAAGAGTTTGCACTGGTCAGACCGGTGAGAGACACCAGTCAGACCGGTGTGACCTGAGCTCTTGGGATGAACAGCGCCCGCGGGTCAACACCCCCAAATCAAAGTCCCGATCTCCCGAATCGCTCCACGGATTTGCACAAGACTTTGGGGATAGTAGGAACACCTCATGGGCACTCCATAGCCAAGATTTGGTCCACCAAAACTTGCTAAATCGAGAGGAATCGGAGAAATCCCACCAAGAACGCCTCTAACCCTAGATAGGAGAAAACCCCAAAATTGAGCCCCTTTGCTCACGGATTTGGGAGGGGAATCAAAGGGAAAAGAACCACGAAGGGTTCAAGCATACATCCCCCACCAAATCCCAAAGAGAAAGGCCTCGAATCCGCCACAAGAAAATCGCCTAGAAAAGGCTCCGAAAATCACCAAAAAGGGAAAACGGGAAGAACACAATCAAGCCTTGAGGAACCACGTCGAATCATCTATACATACCATGAAAGTTCATACAAGGTCTAGCTTCCGCCCGATCATCCTTCCCTCTCACAAGATCTCACCATAAAACTCTCAAGCTAGTCCTAGAAATTCCAAAGGAAAAAGGAAGAGGAAAATAGCAAAACAAAACGAGCTAGGGTTCCAAGAGATGGCTGCCATCCTCTCACCACTTGGGTTATATGGAGGCAAGCCGAAAGACTAAAATACCCCTAAGGCCTAATACTAGGATACACACCCCCGAGGGGCACTTTGGGAATTTTGTCTTCGCACCATCGGACGGATGCCCAGCGACCGCAAACTTGCTTAGCCTCGACGCAAGCCTTGCGATCCCGACGCATGTCCTCTGCTTCGAAGTCTCCGGACTGCGTCATCGCACACCGGTCAGACTGGTGCTCCTCACCGGTCAGACCGGTACCCACCGGTTAGACCGGTTAGACCCACCAGTCAGACCGGTCTGATGCTGCTGCACTTCCGTCTTCGGTCTTTGGTCTTGGCTTTGTGGATCAACCAAGGAACCCAGTGGTTTTCTGGTGAACCACTGGAAACCCCGCGAACTCGGTGTAGCTGAGAGCCAGGTGTGGTTCGAAGACCGGTGGATGGTCACTTCCTGGTGTGATAAGTGATTGACAACGTGGTGTGGACTGATTCTTGGCTAAGTATTGCAGGTGCAGGTTGCGGCTTGACTGGTGCAGGTGCAGGTGAAGAACAAGCGTGAAAGGTCGTTGCTGGTGAGGCCTCCAGGTGTGGAGAAGACAAGTAGGCTTGGTTCGAGGGACCCGGTGGCCAGCGGGGTCAAGTGCGGGCCGCATGGTGGCAAGAACGGCAAGATGAAGTCATGGACGGTTTCTTGGTTGAGCCTCAAAACCAAGGTCGAGCCGGGACTACGTGGGAGCCGAGTCATGAGTGGTGATTGGCGGAGGCTACACCGAGTTCGCGGGGTTTCCGGTGGTTCACCAGAAAATCACTGGGTTCCTTGGTTGATCCACAAAGCCAAGACCGAAGAACCGAAGACGGAGGTGCAGCAGCTCTAGACCGGTCTGATCGGTGGGTCTGACCGGTGGGTACCGGTCTGATCGGTGAGGAGCACCGGTCTGACCGGTGTGTGACGACGCAGTCCGAAATCTTCGAAGCGGAGGACACGCGTCGGGATCGCAAGGCTTGTGTCGAGGCTAAGCAAGTTTGCGGTCGCTGGGCATCCGTCTGATGGTGCGAAGACAAAGACTTCCAATTTCGCCCTCGAGGGGCATGTATCCCTAGTTAGATAGTAATGGTATTTTCATCTTTCGGTTGCCTCCATATAACGCAAGGGGTGAGAGGATGGCAGCCATCTCTTGGAACCCTAGCTCATTTTGGTTTTCCTATTTTCCTTCCTATTTTCTTAGGATTTTCGTAGGACTAGCTTGAGAGCTTCATGGTGAGATCTTGTGAGAGGGAAGGATGATCGGGCGGCAAGCTAGACCTTGTATGAACCTCTTTGGTATGTATAGATGATTCGGCGTGGTTCCTCAAGGCTTGGATGTGTCTTTCCCGTTTCTCCTTTTTGGTGATTTTCGGAGCCCTTTCTTGGCGATTTTCTTGGAGCGATTTCGAGGCCTTTCTCTTTGGGATTTGGTGGGGGATGTATGCATGAACCCTTCGTGGTTCTTTTCCCTTTGATTCCCCTTCCAAATCCGTGAGCAAAGGGGCTCGATTTTTGGGTTTTCGTGGCTCTAGGGTTAGAGGCGTTCTTGGTGGGATTTCTTCGATTCCTCTTGATTTGACAAGTTTTGGTGGACCAAATCTTGGCTATGGAATACCCATGAGGTGTTCCTACTATCCCCAAAGTCTTGTGCAAAACCGTGGAGCGAATCGGGAGATCGGGAGTTGGATTTGGGGGAGTTGACTCGCGGGCGCTGTTCATCCCGAGCTGCCCAGGCGCGACCGGTCTGACCGGTGCTCTTGACCGGTCTGACCGGTGCTAGCCCTTGGTGGGTTTTTGTCTCGGGGAATAGCCTTGTCCGTGTGGTTTTGTCCCGTGGTCCTGCTGATCAGTTCTTGGCGTGTTTGGAGTTGTTTTGCTAGGTTTTGTGAGGGGTTCTTCTTCCTCACAGGTTGTGTTTCGTGGTGGTTTTTGTTCCAGGGCCTAGAGTAGTCACTGAGGCTTCCTGGAACGTTTGCTGTGCGGCTGCTGTAGCCACCGGCCTGACCGGCTCTGTCCACCGGTCTGACCGGCGCAGGCCATCGGTCTGACCGGTGTAGCACAGGCAGCAAGCCGTGCAAGTTTCCGCTGTGTGGTTTGGTGAGTTTTGGCTCGGAAGGTTGAGTGTTGGTTCCTAGGACCAGTAGCACTCCAGTGGCTGTGTGGTCTTGACCAACTTAGGTAGTTGAGTCGGAGACGTGAGTTGGAAGCCGTGTTCGTCTTGTTGGAGTTCTCATCTCCTTCGAGAAGAATTTTTATCGGCTCCCATTCACTCCCCCCCTCTCTGGTTCGCCTAATCGGTCCTTCCATTGGTATCAGAGCCGGTTCGGGTCTTTATTGACTCTTACCAGTCTAGGATCCAAAGATGGCGTACCAGGAACGGGGTTCGGGTCCTCCGCACTTCGATGGGAAGAACTACCAGATGTGGCAGAGGCGGATGGCAGCGTTCCTCAGCAGAAAGGGTCAGATCCTTTGGGATGTCACGGTGAACACAGCTTATGTTCATCCGATGAACTTCCTTGCTCCAGGATCGAGGGATATGTTCGAAGCCAACAACAAGGCTGTCGACTACTTGTTTCGTGCTCTGTGTCAGCCTGAATTCGATCGAGTTCAGACAGAGGACTTAGCTTGTAGGATTTGGGAGCAGTTGAAGGATGCTCATGCTGGGAATGCTCAGGTTCAGGCTCGGATGTACACGACTTACCGGAGAGAGTACGAGAACTTCACTCATCTCCCCGGCGAGTCCGTCGATGCCCTTTTCCAGCGATTTACGGTCGTTGTGAACAACATGAGAGCCAATGTGGACGTCCTCCCATACAATGATCATGACAGAGCCGTGAAGCTCTTGCACTCGTTGGATCGTACCGTATAGGACGGGAAGTTTGAGGCTATTGTTGAGTCTGAGAAGTATGACACCTTGACGGTGAACGAGCTGTTCTCGAAGCTCAAGTCGGCTGAGTTGGACCGTGGTATGACAGCCAAGATCGAGAGCCCGACTGATTCTCATAGTCTTGCTCTCGTTAGTGGCAAAGGAGCTAAGTCTAACGCTAACGCATCCTCCAGGATGTACTCTCTGTCTTCTTTGATGTCTTTGCCAGACGAGGAGTTCGACGTGCTTGGAGAGGACGAGCTGGCGTTGCTGACCAGGCGGTTCGAGAGGCTGCACGAGAAGCGGGTGAACACGAGGAGGACAGCACGGACGTGCTTTCAGTGCGGCAAGCCTGGACACTTCGTTGCCGACTGCCCGGAGAAGACGGAGAACAAGGACGGCTACAAGGACGGCTACAGGCACCGATCGAGCAAGGATGGCAAGTACCGATCGAGGCGCAATCACAAGCACAAGAACAAGCACAAGGATGAGCGACGGTCGAGGAAGAAGGATGGCCGCGGCAGGAAGGCCCGAGCAATGGTCGGAGCGAGCGACGTCGACTCCAGCTCCGCCTACTCTTCCTCGAGCTCGAGTAGCAGTGAAGATGAAGGTGATCGGCGCAAGAACAAGAAGTCATCCAGGAACTTGAGCGGGTTGAGCTGCTTCGCGGGAGATGGCTTCTGCGGCATGGCCCGTAGCTCCGGCAGCAAGAAGAGCCACCAGAGTGACTCGGACTCTGACTCCGAGGATGAGGTATGTGATGAGCTCTCTTCTTTGCGCAAGGAGAATGATGAGTTGGTTGACTTGCTTGATAACCGCGATCACATGCTTAGAGAGGCCAAGAAGATGAGGAAAGAACTTAGGGCCTCACTAGAAGATGCTAGGAACCGTGTGCCTGAGCTAGAAACCCATAACCTAGATGCTAAGCTTGAGATTGATTCGCTTAAGGCTTCTCCTGTGGTTTCTGATGAGATTGATTGCTGTGATTGCTCTGTGTACCTAGCTGATCTTACTGCTCCTAAGGATAAGCATGCTTCTACTTGTGATGAACTAGATATGCTTAGGGTTGAAGTGGCTGAGCTTAAGTCTAGACCTGCTTTGCTAGGTGCTTGGACTTCTTGCCCTGTTTTGCATGGAAAGATTGATGAGTCGCATGCTTACACTGTTTCGCTTGAGGCTAAGTTGAAAGAGCCTATTCCCACTTCTTGCTCTACTTGTGAATTGCATGCGGTTAAGAATTTGGAGCTTGCACATTATGTTGATCGCTTGCAGGATGAGAATGATGAGCTGAGAAAATGTATGAGCTGGTTGTCGGGTCAGGAGCCTCAGCTTGGTATCATGATAGTGGCTTTCAAACGCTATGATGGTCAGGCACTTGGGGCTGACAAGCTTGGAGAGAACAGTGGTGAGGGAGTTGAGAGAGTTGGAGAGATTCCTATCCCACCACCAAACAGACACAAGAACAAGTTTGAGCCCAAGCCTAACCATCTCAGAAACAAACTTGACACTACTCCAGATCCACCCCTATTCCCTCACCCAACAAATGATTTCCAGAAACCGGTGAAGTTTGTGAGCCCAAAGGGAGGTGAGGAAGGAGAGAAGAAGGGTGAGAAGCCGAGTGGGCAGCCCCAACCCAAGCCTAAGCCCAAGCCACATCCCATAAAGTTCCATTGTGGGTATTGTGGGAGAGACGGTCACAAGGATGAGTTTTGCTTCAAGAGGAAGCGTGAGGAGAGAATGGCTAGAGAGTGGGCTAACAAGGACAGGTACCACCCCTCTAATGGTGTACCTGAGTCTCGTATGCAGATGCCCAGGGCCAAGGCGATTGTGAGGACAGTTCCGGCTTGGGGAGACCGGAAGGCTGCAGGTGCTGCTGCTGGCCGAGCTACACCGGTTAGACCGGTGTACTACACCGGTCAGACCGGTGCAGGTCTGGGCAGACAGCGAGTCGGGTTTCGTGCTCGTGAGGATGCTCGGTTTGGTTCTGGAGGTCGTGGTTCTGGTGGTTGGTCTGGAAAGTTTGCAGGTGGTCAGTTTGCTAGGCATTCTCCACCTCGTGCTCAATACGAGGGTGGGAGGAGTCGTAGCTTTGAGATGGAGAGGAGGAACGATCCACGGTTTCCCTTTCGTGGTTTTCGTCCTCCTCCAGCTAGAGAGGGTTGGTTCCCTCATGGTGGTTACCGTGGTGGTAGCTTTGATAGGCGTGATGATTTGGTTTGTGCTAACCCCACTTTGGAGCAAATGGCTCGGCACTGGTTTTACTCTTTTGGTACTAACCCCAGTGCTGAGTCGTTTGTTCACTCACGTGCTCGCTTTTGAATTTTAGGTGGGAGACTTGAAGAACATTTGGTTGATTGACTCCGGTTCCTCGAGTCATATGACCGGAGACAAGGGGTGGTTCTCAAGTCTCGTCCCGGTGGTGACAAAGAAGTACATCACCTTTGGGGACAATGGGCGAGGGCGTGTGCTGTCAGAAGGTGAGATTAAGGTAAGTGACAAGATCACTCTCAGGCGTGTTGCTCTTGTTCAATCGCTTGGATACAATTTGCTTTCTGTGTCCCAGTTGTTGGATGAGGGTTTTGAGGTGTTGTTTCGGCCTGGTGGTTCTCGGATTTTAGATTCTCGGGGGGATCTTGTTTGCATGGTCGTTCCCGAGGGTCAAGTGTTCCGAGCTGATTTTTCTCAGTCTTCTGGTATGGAGCGTTGCTTTTTGGCTGGTTCTTCGAGTGAGTTGTGGAAGTGGCATAGGAAGTTGGGTCACTTGAGCTTTGACCTTTTGTCTCGCTTGAGTAAACTCAATTTGGTCCGAGGATTGCCACGGTTGAGGTTTGAGAAAGAGTTGGTTTGTGCGCCGTGTAGGCATGCCAAGATGGTAGCCTCTTCTCACCCGCCTCTCACCGATGTGATGACTGAGCGTCCATGCGAGCTGCTCCATATGGACCTTGTTGGCCCAGCTCGTGTGCGATCTGCGGGCGGGAAGTGGTATGTCCTTGTTGTGGTGGACGACTACTCTCGGTATGCGTGGGTGTTCTTCCTTGAGGAGAAGGGGGAGACGTTTGGTTTTGTTTGAGATCTTGTCTTGAGGTTAAGAAACGAGAGGCACGGAGATGCCATACGAGCGATCCGCAGTGACAATGGCTCGGAATTCAAAAACTCTCGCTTCGAAACCTTTTGCCATGACTTGGGTCTTGAACATCAGTTTTCGAGTCCGTATACGCCTCCCCAGAATGGCGTGGTGGAAAGGAAAAACAGAACCTTGTGCGAGATGGCTCGGACGATGCTCGACGAGCATAGGACTCCGAGAAGGTTCTGGGCTGAGGCGGTCAATACCGCGTGCTATGTGTTGAACAGGATCTACCTCAGGGTCCATAAGAAGAAAACTTGTTACGAGTTGATGCACGGTCGCACACCCAAGGTCAGTCACTTCCATCTGTTTGGTTGTAAATGCTTCATTCTGAAGAAAGGGAAGAAGTTGGACAAGTTCGAGGCTAGGTCTGTCGATGGCATTTTCTTTGGTTATGCATCTCATTCTAGAGCATTTCGTGTGCTCAATCTTAAAACTAACAAAATCGTGGAGACTTGCGAGGTAACCTTCGACGAGACACAGCCACGTAGTCAGCTTGGTTTTGAGTGTGCAGGTTACGACGAACTTGGCGAGGAGATCTTTCAGGAGGAGGAGCATGAACATGGAGATGATGAAGATGGCGGTGTGATGCCCGCGGCTGAACATGTACCTACTACTTCGACGACGATCGAGAATTGACCCTCTCCCACACCTACAACGACAAACCCAGATCAAGGCGAAGCAGTTGTTGAGGGGGAGGTAGCATCAAGGTGAGAACCTCCCCGGCGAGTGCAAGTGGATCACCCAGCTTCGAGAATCATCGGGGACATGAACGAACATACTACACGGTCGAGGGTTCGGAACAATTCTCATTTCGCTCATGCTGCTTTTGTTGCCACCTTTGAGCCCAAAGACATTGGACACGCATTATCTGATCATAATTGGGTTAACTCGATGCATGAGGAGTTGGAGAATTTTGAGAGGAACCAAGTTTGGGTGTTGGTTGACCCTTCCCCAGGGTGTAAGCCGATTGGGACAAAATGGGTGTGGAAAAATAAAGAGGGAGAGAAAGGAGAAGTGGTGAGGAACAAGTCGAGACTTGTTGCTCAGGGGTACAGTCAGAAAGAGGGGATCGACTACGAGGAGACTTTCGCTCCTGTAGCTCGTTTGGAGGCGATCAGGATCCTTCTAGCCTTTTCCGTGGCTAAAGGGTTCAAGTTGTACCAGATGGATGTGAAGAGTGCTTTTCTGAACGGTGTGTTGGAGGAAGAGGTGTTTGTGAGGCAACCACCGGGGTTTGAGAGTGAGAAGTACCCTCACCGGGTGTACAAGTTGAGGAAGGCGCTGTATGGGTTGAAGCAGGCGCCTAGAGCTTGGTATGGCAGGTTGAGGGGGTTCCTGTTTGAGAGAGGGTTTGAGATGGGGAAGATCGACCAGACCTTGTTTCTCCTTAGGTAGGGCAGAGATATCCTGATTGTGCAGGTATACGTGGATGATATTGCCTTTGGTGGCTCGTCTAACTCTCTTGTTGCAAGGTTTGCAGAAGACATGAGCAGGGAATTTGAGATGAGCATGATGGGCGAGTTGCAGTTCTTCCTTGGGCTACAAATCAAGCAATCAAAGGAAGGAACATTTGTGCACCAAGCTAAGTACACCAAGGACATTGTGAGGAAGTTCAAGATGGAGGACTCCAAGGCCATGGCGACGCCTATGAGTACGACTACAGCTCTTGATGCGGACGAGGAAGGTGAACACGTGGACCAGAAGGAGTACCGGAGCATGATCGGGTCACTCCTCTACTTGACGGCGACGAGGCCGGACATTCAATTCTCGGTGTGTCTGTGCGCTCGTTTTCAAGCTTCTCCGAGGACTTCGCATCGGCAAGCAGTCAAGCGCATTTTCAGGTATTTGCGACACACTCCCGACTTCGGCCTTTGGTACTCTGCGTCTTCTTCTTTGGTGCTTCATGGATTTTCAGATGCGGACTTTGTCGGGTGTCGGTTGGATAGGAAGTCCACTTCTGGGACTTTCCAGTTCTTGGGTTCTTCTTTGGTGTCTTGGTCTTCCCGCAAACAGTCGAGTGTTGCTCAATCCACTACCGAGGCAGAGTATGTGGCCGCAGCTAGTTGTTGCTCTCAGCTCCTTTGGATCACATACACCATGAGTGACTTTGGTGAGGAGTATACCCATGTCCCACTTCAATGTGATAGCACCAGTGCCATAAGCGTTGCAAAGAACCCAGTGCTCCATTCCAAAACCAAGCACATAGAAGTGAGGTATCATTTTCTGAGAGACAACGTAGAGAAAGGGAAGATAGCTTTGATCCATGTACCCACACATGAACAACTAGCCGATATTTTCACCAAACCCCTAGATCAAGCAACTTTCACTCGTTTGCGGGGGGAGCTTGGTGTTTGTTTGATTTCTTGAGTTGGCGTGTGGGAGCTCCTTTATAGCATATGTATAGCTTTCCTTTGTGCATTTCTTGCATTTGGCATGGCATATGTAACATGATGTATAGGCATCTTTGTATCTTAGGTTGCATGCATTTTGTATCATATGCATTGTTTAGGAAAGGCTTCTCCTATATACATTGTTCACCATGGAATGATATATATGTCTTTGTGAGCTAATTTGGTAAGCTATGGTTAGTTTGGCTTAGCTCTTGATAATCTTGGTTTGTATCCATGGTTGATGGCTATGTTTTTGAAAATTTCATATGTATGCTCTCTTGTGAGTAAATGCCTTTACATGACCTTGACATGTTTTTGTGGCTTGGCTATGCTTAATTTGTGGTTGGATAGCTTATTTTGATCATATGGGGCCAAAGGCTCATTTGCCATCATGAATGTTTAGCCCCCATGCTTCATCTTGTGGAGGGGCATAAGTTCCTTTTTGTCGCAAAGACATTTCATGTACCAATTATAAATCTGAAAAATGAAATGTAAATTGCTTGGAAAATGTGCTCCCATGTCATATGTGCTAATTTTAATTTGCTTTGGGTGCTAAATCGTTGCATGATGCCTACCAATGAGAAGTCTCATATATAGAAGTAGGCACATGGCTCGGTGGCTTTGACATGACATGAGGTGCTTGTGGGTGTTTATGATGGTCTTATGCTTAGAATGGTTGTCCTAGCATGAAGTTTGTGTGGCTTTGCCATTTTGACATGTTTTCCTCATGTTTAGGACTTTGCTCATGAGAGAGTGATTTTTCGCAAAATTGCTAAATTCTATCTTAGCTTCGCCCACTGGTTGTGAAACTTGGTGATCATAAAGTTTATGTCATTACGAAGCTATATAGTATCTAACTTGCTCGTTTGGACATGTGTAGCATCCTATGTTGAATTTTGTCTATTTGAGAAGCTCTAGGTTGCATTTTTTGCATTTTTGGCTTGATTCATGCATTGTCAACAAGGGGGAGAAGTTTGAGCATGTTTCGGCCTACTGAATGCATTTGGAAGGTTTTCAGGTGGTTTCGAGCCATTTTTGGGCTCTGATGTGCACCGGTCTGACCGGTTGAGGTCACCGGTCTGACCGGTCAGAGTGCTGGTCCTGTTCACATGTTGATCACCGGTCTGACCGGTGGTGTCGACCGGTCTGACCGGTCAGAGCTGAGCTGTTGCAGCTGCTCTGTTTCGTGAAGTGGTTCGCATGCATTTGTCCAGGGGGAGTTGCATTGGTTTAGGGGGAGCTTGCATGTGTGCAGGGGGAGCTCTATGTGGTTTTCAAGCTTTGGTTTGATGGTTTGTGCTCTTTGCTTGAGCATGTTTTGTCTCGGATGTGTCGAGCCGTTGCCCTTGCCTAAGGGGTCCGAGACTTGTCTTCTTCAAGTGATCTTGCTCTTTGACTTTTCTTTGGCTTTCGATCGCTTGTTGGAGTTTCTTTTAGTCGTTTCTTTTCTTTTCCTTTTCTCTTGGTTACCAAAACGTGTGTGTTGTCAATGCACTCATCAAGAGGGAGATTGAGAGCCAGGTGTGGTTCGAGGACCGGTGGATGGTCGCTTCCTGGTGTGATGAATGATTGACAACGTGGTGTGGACTGATTCTTGGCTAAGTATTGTAGGTGCAGGTTGCGGCTTGACTGATGCAGGTGCAGGTGAAGAACAAGCGTGAAAGGTCGTTGCTGGTGAGGCCTCCAGGTGTGGAGAAGACAAGTAGGCTTGGTTCGAGGGACCCGGTGGCCAGCGGGGTCAAGTGCGGACCGCATGGTGGCAAGAACGGCAAGATGAAGTCATGGACGGTTTCTTGGTTGAGCCTCAAAACCAAGGTCAAGCCGGGACTACGTGGGAGCCGAGTCATGAGTGGTGATTGGCGGAGGCTACACCGAGTTCGCGGGGTTTCCGGTGGTTCACCAGAAAATCACTGGGTTCCTTGGTTGATCCACAAAGCTAAGACCGAAGAACCGAAGACGAAGGTGCAGCAGCTCCAGACCGGTCTGACCGGTGGGTCTGACCGGTCTGACCGGTGAGGAGCACCGGTCTGACCGGTGTGCGACGACGCAGTCCGGAATCTTCGAAGCGGAGGACACGCGTCGGGATCGCAAGGCTTGCGTCGAGGCTAAGCAAGTTTGCGGTCGCTGGGCATCCGTCCGATGGTGCGAAGACAAAGACTTCCAATTTCGCCCTCGAGGGGCATGTATCCCTAGTTAACTAGTAAGGGTATTTTCGTCTTTCGGTTGCCTCCATATAACCCAAGGGGTGAGAGGATGGCAGCCATCTCTTCGAACCCTAGCTCATTTTGGTTTTCCTATTTTCCTTCCTATTTTCTTAGGATTTTCGTAGGACTAGCTTGAGAGCTTCATGGTGAGATCTTGTGAGAGGGAAGGATGATCGGGCGGCAAGCTAGACCTTGTATGAACCTCTTTGGTATGTATAGATGATTCGGCGTGGTTCCTCAAGGCTTGGATGTGTCTTTCCCGTTTCTCCTTTTTGGTGATTTTCGGAGCCCTTTCTTGGCGATTTTCTTGGAGCGATTTCGAGGCCTTTCTCTTTGGGATTTGGTGGGGGATGTATGCATGTACCCTTCGTGGTTCTTTTCCCTTTGATTCCCCTTCCAAATCCGTGAGCAAAGGGGCTCGATTTTGGGGTTTTCGTGGCTCTAGGGTTAGAGGCGTTCTTGGTGGGATTTCTTCGATTCCTCTTGATTTGACAAGTTTTGGTGGACCAAATCTTGGCTATGGAGTACCCATGAGGTGTTCCTACTATCCCCAAAGTCTTGTGCAAAACCGTGGAGCGAATCGGGAGATCGGGAGTTGGATTTGGGGGAGTTGACTCGCGGGCGCTGTTCATCCCGAGCTGCCCAGGCGCGACCGGTCTGACCGGTGCTCTTGACCGGTCTGACCGGTGCTAGCCCTTGGTGGGTTTTTGTCTCGGGGAATAGCCTTGTCCGTGTGGTTTTGTCCCGTGGTCCTGCTGATCAGTTCTTGGCGTGTTTGGAGTTGTTTTGCTAGGTTTTGTGAGGGGTTCTTCTTCCTCACAGGTTGTGTTTCGTGGTGGTTTTTGTTCCAGGGCCTAGAGTAGTCACTGAGGCTTCCTGGAACGTTTGCTGTGCGGCTGCTGTAGCCACCGGCCTGACCGGCTCTGTCCACCGGTCTGACCGGTGTCACCGGTCTGACCGGCGCAGGCCATCGGTCTGACCGGTGTAGCACAGGCAGCAACCCGTGCAAGTTTCCGCTGTGTGGTTTGGTGAGTTTTGGCTCGGAAGGTTGAGTGTTAGTTCCTAGGACCAGTAGCACTCCAGTGGCTGTGTGGTCTTGACCAACTTGGGTAGTTGAGTCGGAGACGTGAGTTGGAAGCCGTGTTCGTCTTGTTGGAGTTCTCATCTCCTTCGAGAAGAATTTTTATCGGCTCCCATTCACTCCCCCCCTCTCTGGTTTGCCTAATCGGTCCTTCAGTAGCCTCCGCCAATCACCACTCATGACTTGGCTCCCACGTAGTCCCGGCTCGACCTTGGTTTTGAGGCTCAACCAAGAAACCGTCCATGACTTCATCTTGCCGTTCTTGCCACCATGCGGCCCGCACTTGACTCTGCTGGCCACCCGGTCCCTCGAAACAAGCCTACTTGTCTTCTCCACACCTGGAGGCCTCACCAGCAACGACCTTTCGCGCTTGTTCTTCACCTGCACCAACACCAGTCAAGCCGCAACCTGCACCTGCAATACTTAGCCAAGAATCAATCCACACCATGTTGTCAATCACTGATCACACCAGGAAGCGACCTACCACCGGTCCTCGAACCACACTGGCTCTCACATAGTCAGGCCTATGCGTGATAGGAATCTATCTAGGTTAGAATCTTTAGTGGCGTGCATCGATTCCATGTGTGGACAGTGGGTATCACGGGATGAGCCTGACGTGTCTAGGTATGTGTTTACTTCTGAACTTTCCTCTCTGTAGAGCACAAGAAAGTCCTGCGGACAAATCACACCGCATCAGCTGCATCTAATGGTTGTCTCGCTGCATCAGCTCATGCCACATCAATAACGAGACAACTCTCTACCGTTTATTTATGTAATGGTTTAGGTGTCAATTGCATCTGGAGAACAAGATTGAGCACTCTAATTAGATGGACCGGATGGTCCTTGCGTTGCAACACGCAGGGTGCGGGATGACTTGACAAGTCCTCCTCGATTAGGTACGCTGCGTGAGTCGTGACTGTAAAGGTCTACGAATGGTCTGGATTCGCACTTGTTGATTCCCGCAAGCCTTGGAGACTGAGAAACGTGAGGAACTTGTGGACGCGACAAGACCAAAACGGAATAAGCTGGAATTGGAATAGCAATATATGTTTTTTGTGTATGTGTGTGTGTGCATGTGTGTAATATAAACATGCATATAAGCACAGAATGGCATCTCGAATGGGTGTTTGGGAACGACACGCTCTCACAAGTTGATCCATGTGGATCCATGTGTTGATCATTGAGAATTGCAGTTAAGCACCGGCACCGGGCGTTAACTGACGAACTTGTGTGCACACGCAGCACACCCCCTCTGAACGGACATGTCAATCATTGTGAATCACACTTAAGGACTAGAACCGGGAAGTTCATGACCCGAACGTGGCCACACCCGCACTGAAGGGATGCGTCCATTCCGGGTGGTAACTGATGTCCACGAACAGACGTTTCGGAATGACACATTCACTCCCACTATAATAAGAGACACTTTAGGCACGAGACGATCAATGCAGGCCATTTGTGTTAATGGCTTTAGAAGCTAAAATTATTCCTTCGATGCAAGTCGACTTCTCAGTTTCAAGCCAGGAAGCGAAAGCCGAAAGAACCGCGGGCAACTTCAAGGAGTCTGGTACGTTCATGGTGGGAGGCCGTCAATGGAAACTACGTTGCTATCCTACAGGTATGAATGATCATTAGTGGATGGATGTTCCAAACGGCATTGCTGTCATCCTCGTTCCTCTGCACAAATCCCAAATGGTATGTGTCTCGTTGCTGCTATGAAGACACACACTCACACATGGCGATACGGTCGCATTATGTTATTGTTTGTCAAGCCTGTGACTGCTTCCACGTTCGTGCGACTATTGTTGCGTGCGATGGCTGGAGACCCAAACGATGAAGATGATACGTTTCGAGTTCAAGCTACAAAAGAAGTTTGGTTCATGAATCGGGATCTACAAGAAAGAGGATTTGAATGTCTGGTGGAGCATCATGACATTGAGCGCGTGACATCCAGTGAAGATCGCATACACATATCATGTGTTGTTTCAGTACTGGAGGATGACTGCATTGAAGTTTCTCCTCCATCAGTGCAAAGAAACATATGCCAAAGCGTTGCAGCCCAAGCCCCTGTGGAAGTTGTGTTCCACGTAGGTGCGGAATGTCGGGTGATACGAGCGATACGTGCCGATGTGGCGAAAGGAGTGGAGTCTAGCTCTGAAACTGTTACAATTATTGACACACACCCTGATGGCTTCTCGGTCCTGATCAAATATGCTAGTGAAGGATCACTCCCGGGGGAGGCTGATTTATGGGACACTCCTGCCAATGCCTGGCCTTATTTACTCTCAGTCGCCGACATGTACCAAGTCGAAAGGTTGAAGCTGCACTGTGCGTCCAAGATGTGGGACATTGCAAGCGAGGAAACTGTGACTTCATTTCTACGATGGGCAATTCAGGCTAACTGCACACAATTGCAGGATAAGTGCATGTCTCTCTTAGAGCGAATCTTTCCTCACGGAATACTCACATATGATTGGGCGGTTGTATGCACTAATCATCCCGAATTTATGCATAATCTCTGTAGAAGATTACCTGAAGGGCCTGTAGTTTTAATGTTTTATTTTAGTGTTTGTAGTCATGTAATAAACAGTTGAAACGGTACGTTATTTTGTTGCAGGGAGTACATTTGTAATGCGAAAATCGGATCATCCGTCTAACGTGAATATGAAGTAGAGTATAGTCCTCTGTGTGTTTGTCCATTCCATGATCCATGGTGGCACGGACAACTCAGTCAACAACTTGCCTCTCTGCGTAAGGTCACTGACGTTTGGGTCCAACACCCGAGCAGTCTTTCGTTTGGGTCACTGATGTTTGGGTCCATGATCCAAAGTCTTTCGTTTCCCGCTCTGGACCACAAAGGCGGGACTTGAAATTTTGAATTCCCCGCTCTCCTTCTGGTCCTCCTCATTTATATATATAAAACAAAGAGGGAAACCAGGTCTCCCAATTCCCTCCTGGTAATTTTACAAAATTAGGGGATCTTCTCCTCAACCACCGAAGAGACCTAGATCTGCGGCGGAAGCAGCAACGGCGGCCTAGCTACCGACGACGGCTTCCTCTGCTACGAGTGGCAGCCTTCCTCTTCTACGAGTGGCGACCTTCCTCGGCAACGTCCTTGAAGCTGCAAGATGGTTCAAACTCGTTGCTCCGTCGGCTCCCCGGAGACTCACCTTGGCAGCCGCAGATCTGCAACAATTGCACAGAACATCATGCTGAAGGCGCAAGGTCGGGCTGCTAAATCGAGACGGCATTCAGCACCTTCTTCCCATCCTATTCATCAGGTCTGCGGTCTCCTCCCTGTATTGATCGATTGAATTAGATTGCTTCCCCATGCTCTTTGGCTTTCTATAATCTTCTTTCATGTTTCGGTGATTGTGGATCTACTGTACCCTATCGCTAGAGTTTGTTGGAAGTCATTTTATTTGAGGTTTGTAGAAATTTGTAGATGAAATTGTTGGACTGCTTCACCATGCTCTTTGCCTTTCAATATTGTTGTTGCATGCTTGGGTGATTGTGGATCTTCTGTTCCCTATTGCAAGAGATTGTTTCAAGTCAACTTATTTGAGGTTTGTAGAAATTTGTAGATGAAATTGTTGGACTGCTTCCCCATGCTCTTTGCCTTTGAATATTGTTGTTGCATGCTTGGGTGATTGTGGATCTTCTGTTCCCTATTGCAAGAGATTGTTCCAAGTCAACTTATTTGAGGTTTCTAGAAGTTTGTTGATGAAATTGATGGACTTTTTCTCCATGCTCTTTGCCTTCGAATATTGTTGTTGCATGCTTGGGTGATGATGGATTGTTTGTGATCGTTCATGTACCGCATTGAACTTAATAGATGAAATTGCTTCCGATTGCTAATGATCTCAACCCTTATCTCTTGTTCTTGAACTTGTTGCAGCGGGCCAAAGGGTCAACATCTGTAGTCGCTCCTATTCAGACCTACTCCAAGGTAACAAACTCAACACCTTCTTTGTTTCCGATTGCGAATGATCTCAACCCTTACCTATTGTTCATGTACTTGTTTCAGCGGGCAAAAGGGTCAACATCCGAAGTCGCTCCTGTTCAGACCTGCTCCAAGGTAACAAACTTAACACCTTCTTTGTTTCCGATTGCGAATGATCTCAACCCTTACCTCTTGTTCTTGTACTTGTTTTAGCGGGCCAAAGGGTCAACATCTGAAGTCGCTCCCGTTCAGACCTTCTCCAAGATAACAAACTTAACACCTTTGTTTCCTTAGTTCGAATCAATTACAAGGTCCTAATCTGACTTGGGATCTACTGTTGCTAGATGTAAGCTACCAAGTCAATGATGCTTCTTCCCGAACAAACTAAAACAGCGGCAGCTGAGTACTCAAGAATGGGTACCAAATCTTTATGTAGTATTGTTGATGAAGAGCGAGTTGACGCTCCCAATCAGGATGGGGTACAACTTCGACAACAGTTTGTTGCTCACCAGAAAGAGTTATGTACCTTTAAGAAGAAGATCGAAGAATCAGAATCAATTCTGAAAATGCAGTCTGCTGAGATTAAGAGGTTACAGAAGCTAACCGAAGACAGTGAGGACCTCCTTCGTCTACTGCATAGCAGTAAAAGATGAAGAGCTTAAGATCATTAGATCAAATCTCCACTTTCTCTTGTGATTATGAACTGGGTTTAGCTTTGTTAATCAATGTTCCTTGTGTCTTGTAATAGTTTGTGATATGTGATGAACAATATGGTCGTGCTTGATAGTAAACAACAGTTTGCTTTATTATATAAAGAAATATGTGCTGATTACTATTTTGCCAACCAGATCGGAATTATTCAAAAAAAGGATCAGAATTGAAATGAAATCCATTAATACTGATGCAAGATTAGTTAATTTTATATTATCCTTCAATGGGCTTAGCCCACTTTTAATTGGGCCAAAAGTCAAGTTTTGTCAAATTAACGTGACACAAAAGGCCGCAATAATGTGCGCACCTGTTGGACTTGACCCAACCAAAACGGGCCCACCCTAATCAAATTTCATCTGAAAAAGCTACAATCGGGCCCAACAAAATCTTTTTTTGGGCTATATGAACAACGCCAGCCTACAGGAACAGTTTTGGGCTCAACCCAGCTACAAACGGGCCAATTCGTTTTATGACGCATAGGATTTGTCACAATTGGCATGCCACATCGGATGCCACATCAGGTTCTGTCTAGCGTGGCAAAGCTGTTGGAACGAAGTTATGACGCATTGTATAGACAAATTTCCACGTGTCATTAAACACATGACGCCGCGAAATAAGGTCTCGTCATTAATCACGGTTTGTGACGCTCGATTAATGACGGAGCATTTTCGTAACAACCGGCGTCATTAATCACAGTTTATGACGAAAAACGGCCTTTTTTGCGTCACTAGTCGGCGTTTTTCTTGTATTGTAACCCAACGGGTCCATCTTACTCCTCGGGGCGGGCGGCGGCTGTGGCTACGGACACGACGGGAGGGGAGCAGAGCAGGCCCGTCCCGTCCCGTCAAGGTTGCTGTACACACGACACGACACGACACGACACAAGGATCGTGCGTAACCCTTGGCTTGGCCGCAAGCCGCGTAACCCAGGCGGAAGCACCGCGTGGCACCCCGTCCCGTCGTCCATTGTAATAATGATGGTGCAAGCGGCACCCCTAGGCCCACGCGGCCTGCCCTCGCCGCAGTTTTCTAGAATTCTCTGATGTGCAGCTTGCTGAATGGCACTGGCACCTGCGTAACCGAGTCCGTGTGGTTACGCATTCCTCTCAAGGTCTAGTTGATCTCTAGCTCATGCCCTCACTCAATATTCCGCAGGTAACTTGCACCCTCTTGGTTACGCGGAGGTATGGATACGCACAATCCATGCGGCCAGCTACTAGTTCAACCTACTCCATGCGCGTAACCGATAGCCATGCTACATGCTACAACAACCTGGGTTACCCACACGGCATGGCGTAGGGCCACCGTGCCATGGTGCTTGGTTCAACATAGCTAGAATAGCATATGCCTTTGATCATGGCGAGGGCGCACTAGCGAGCCAAAGCAGCACGCGCGCGAACGCTGGAGGCATCCACTAGGAATAGCAAGGTGTGCAGGTTACTGTGATAACCACCTGTGTTGTGTTGCCAGCATCGCGGTTGCCGCGGAACACGGCGGGTGGTGTCGAACCAGAACCTTCGACGATCCAGTTACTACGCACGATGCGTGGTAAACCGAAGGGAACCGAATGTGTGCACACCCGCACTGAAGGGACGCGTCTGTTCAGTGTACTGGGTAATAAGTAGTGGTAACTCATGTGGACGAACAGTCGTGTTTAGGAATGGAGGCAGTTTATCCACGAGTCAAGCATTGCCATGTGCGATCATGGCTCTAATAGACACAAACATGTCTCCTTCCAAGCAAGTCGACTTCTCAGTCTCTAGCGAGGAAGCGAAAGCAGAAGGAACCGCGGGGCAGTCTAAGGAATCCGATAAATTCATGGTTGGAGGCCGTCAATGGAGGCTACGTTGCTATCCTACAGGTATGAATGATCATTAGTGGATGGATGTACTAGACGGCATTGCCGTCCTCCTCGTTCCTATGAACATCGCCCAAAAAATATGTGTCTCGTTGCTTTGAATGAATACACACATTCACACATGCATATATGCTCGCATTGTTGTCAAGCCTGTGACGACACAGCATGGTTGTTCCACATAGGTGCGAGTATTGTTGCGAGCGGTGGCTAGAGACCCAACCGATGACGATGACATGTTTCGAGTTCAAGCTACAAAAGATGTTGAATTCAGGAATTGGGATCTTGGGCAACGAGGCTTCGAATGCCTGGTGGAGCATCGTGACATTGAGCGCGTGAGCTCCAACAGAGGTCACATAAACATATCGTGTGTTGTTACAGTACTTGAGGACGATCGCATTGATGTTCCTCCTCCATCAATACGCAGAAGCATATGCGCAACACTTGCAGCCCAAGCCCCTGTGGACGTTGTCTTCGCCATAGGCAGCCGTGTGATACGAGCGATACATGTCGATGTGGCTGCAGTATCTTGTGTGATGAAGGCAATGCTCTACGGTGGCAGAGTGGAGTCGAACTCTGAAACTATTCAAATCCAAGACACACACCCTGGCGGCTTCTCGCGTCTGATCAAATATGCCAGTGAAGGGTCACTCCCGGAGGACGCCGATTTATGGGACACCCCTGTCAATGCCTGGCCTGTGTTACTCTCAGTCACCGACATGTACCGCGTCGAAAGGTTGAAGCTGCACTATGTGTTAAAGATGTGGGACATGGCAAGCGAGCAAAATGTGAGCGCATTTCTACGATGGGCAATTGAGACTAGCTGCACCCAATTGCAGTAGAAGTGCATATCTCTCTTAGAGCGAATCTGGCCGCACGGAATACTCACAACGGATTTTGGGTTCGTATGCTTTCACCATCCCCATGTTATGCACGGTCTCCGTAGTAGATTACACGAAGGCATGTACCAAGGCCCCTGCTTGTAGTCTGTAGTGTTAATGTTTTATTTACTAGGATCGTGCCCGTGCGTTGCTACAGACAACACATCATTTATATTGCAATGCACATTGAATTGGTTACATTGATCTGAATGTGTCCATTATAGTTGTTGACATTGGTTACATTGATCTGAATGTGTCCCTATGGAGGTGTCGGGGTAGTGGGGTGACAACGGGGCGTTATTTTCTCCCATTGCAAGGCACGTGTATTGTTTCCATCGTCTACAGACGCTTGGCCGGGGAACTTACATCATCAGGATCAGAAGTCTTGGGTCGTCGCTTCGAAGGTGTTTGCTTGGAGCTGGAGGCACCAACCACCTCTGCCGGAAGTGGTAATAACATGTACTATAATATATTATATAAAAATATATTAGTGTACATAAGATAATTATTTTTATATGCTATTCACAGTGGTGCAATAAAATGGAAAAAAAGAAAAGAAAAGGAAAACCGCCACAAAAGGAGAGCACATATGAATTGAACCCAAGTACTTAGGTTTAAGAGTCGAGCACAAAAGGAGAGCACAAAGGTTACTCGCAGAATCGACAGGAACGGATGCAGCAGTGATGGTGCGTAACCCATTACCTGCACCGGCTGGGTTACACACGGTTCACTAGGTCGTGCGCATAACCTACACCTAGGCACGGGTTACGCACCATCCCATGCTGGATCCGGTCGTGTCGATGTAACCTGCACGCGCTCGGTTACGCAAAACCCACACTACATCTCGTCGAGTCGATCCTACGCGTCACCTGCACAGGCTGGGTTACGCACGGTTCACTTGGTCGTGCGCGTAACCTATACCCAGGCACGGGTTACGCACCATCCCACGCTGCATCTGGTCGTGTCGATGTAACATGCACGCGCTCGGTTACGCGAAATCCACACTGGATCCGGTCGAGTCGATCCTGCGCGTCACCTGCAACGACTGGGTTACGCGCGGTTCAATTGGTTGTGTGCATAACCTACACCCAGGCACCGGATACACACCATCCCACGCTGCATCCGGTCAGTCGATGTAACATGCACGCGCTCGGTAACAAGAAATCCACGTTGCATCCAGTCGAGTCGATCCTGCGCGTCACCTGCACCGGCTGGGTTACGCACGGTTCACTTGGTCGTGCGCGTAACCTACACCCAGGCACGAGGTACGCACCATCCCACGCTGCATCCGGTCGTGTTGATGTAACAAGCACGCGCTCGGTTACGCAAAATCCACGCTGCATCCGGTAGAGTCGATCCTGCGCGTCACCTACACCAGCTGGGTTACGCACGGTTCACTTGGTCGTGCGCATAACCTACACCCAGACATGGGATATGCACCATCCCATGCTGCAACCAGTCGTGTCGATGTAACCTGCACGCGCTCGGTTACGCAAAATCTGTGCTGCATCCGGTCGAGTCGATCTTGCGCGTCACCTGCACTAGCTTATTTAAACGAATGCACAACCATTTTCTAATCAGCACTTCACCGTCTGCCTACACCATCATTATTTCCTCAGGTGTGCACACTTGATCTTTGAAGAGTATGTTGTTGGTGAATTACTCTTCATGTGAGATCGTGTTCTATTTGCAACTGCAACTCCACACTTGTCTCTTTTTTTCCTCCTTGGGAAAGAGGAGATTTGCCTTGTTGCTTTAATTTGTGCATGTAGTACTCTGTATATGTTTTTTTATGAAGATGAGGGAAGGAGGAGATTCCTCCAGAGGGTTGGTATATGTTTCCATGCGAGTTTCAGTTACGTACGCAATCCATGCATGCCCGGCCCCGCCGGCAATTTAGGGATCATGCTTATATTTAGTGGTAGTGCACGGAACGATCGTCTCTCTCTCTCTCCACTGTCCACACGTACACACACTGGATTTGAACTCCCAACATGTCGCTGACGAGCCCTGCTTCTCCTTCACCGCCATCAATCCACTCTCCACTTCGATCCAGTAGAAGACTTTTGGTGTCAAAAATCCCATCTTTGAATGCAAACCATGCACCAGACGGATGAAATCGCGGTGGTGATCTTCGTTATCTTGAGGGCTAGCTGCAGGGCCATGGAACTCGAGAGGCCGAACTGCTGCTGTGCTCTGAGATCGCCGAGCCCCATCTCCATCGTCTGAGACCACGAAAAGCTCTGATGGATCAGCTGGTGACCAGGGACGAGATGGTTCAAGGTGATGAGATGAGCAAGACAGGGGAAAGTGTCACACCACATCGCACTGAATCTTAATTATCAGAGTCGGTGCACATCCCCGTCCTGAATCGCACGAACTTCCATATACACTCCGTACTAGTATCTGTTAATAACATTTTTATTACATAACAGGGTATAATAATTGACTTTGTGGTAGAAACTAATTAATTTTCATTAGTGGGACATCAACATTAGATAGGACCAATGCCTAACATATTACGCCATGCTGTTGTGCGTTTTCTTCATATTACACCGGCGATGTGTGACCGCTTAACAGGTCGTCGTGCCCGGGCAGGCCTGCCGGCTTCCGATTTGCTGCATCTTGCGTTGCTCCTGGGCAGAATTGCCGTCCGGGTAAGCCTTGCGATAGGAATGATAGCGTCAAACATCATCCATGTCATCGTCATAACAATGGGGGGAATCGTCGCCATCTATGTACAAAACAATTTGCATGTCAGATCTACAAAGTTTGATATGCAAAACAACGATAATGCGTGGCACGCGCTCACCGCTATTGTCGGATGAGCCATCACCTAGTATAGGATTATCGTAAACCACTGTTCCTTCCAAAAAGTCGGTGAATGTAACCTTTGCGTATTTGAGCTGCTACAGGTGAAGAGGATTAATAACCACGACGGAGGTGCTATCTCATAAAAAATGCTGGAAGGACATAAAGAGAACCTTGCGATCACCGTCACCATCGCCATCACCATCACCATCATCAGCAGAGCTACTATCCTGAGACTCCTGATAGGGTGGACTACGCTCAGCCTCCTCATCCTCAATGGAGGTGTCGCTGGTCACTGGTTTTTGTATGACTTTGCCTTTGCCTCCTCGTGCACGCTTTGGGTCACCTTTCGTAGGCCCCTGCTGGAACATCCTTTTTCCTAGGTGAGTATGGCCAACATTTCTACGTGCCCAATCACTGATGCAATCATCACCCGTAGCTCGACGTAGATCCTCGGGGTTTATCTGATCCCTCACAATATGGGACGGTATAGGGATATCTCCTTCATCATCATCCTCATCTAGCAATGGTGGCCGGTTAGATCTACCATATTCCATCCATTCCCGAACAAGATTATTCTCATCATAGAATGATAGATGTGCCAGCTGATCAATAAAATCACCTTCCTCACGCACCGGCGGGCCCGAGACTTCCGCTAGTCGCAGCCGAAGGTTGTAGTACACGTAGACAAGCTTGTTAAGTTTGCGGTGGGACAATCGATTCTGAACCTTCATATGCAGCAAGGCAAAAGTACTCCAGTTCTGCTCGCATCCACTTGATGAAACACATTGTGAGACAAGAAGCGAAGCGAGGCGCTGCAGTTGTGGAGTGCTAGATCGAAACTTCAGCCACCAAGAAGCTGCATGTGCAACACAGTATGTAAGCAATATATTCCAATACAGGAGAAATTTGATGTCCTACAAAATACATTCCTAGGTTTGTATTTGGGTCCATCACCATTTCTTGCGCCATTTCTGAGGAAAAATCACCATGCTTTTTGCGAAACAACTCAGCCTCCTGTAATGCCTACACGGCGCTTTGGGTATGCCTGCAGCTGCCTCCCTATCCAACTTCTCTTTAGCCCGTGCAGTAGCATCTTTCCTATTCCTTTCAAGAGCACGCTGAAAGTACGCCCGCACATCTGGTGGCACCTTGTTGCAATGGACCACCGGTGTCCCGCGCCCAGCCAAATGCTATTTCAATCGAGTCCAACCACCACCACCTTTCTGGGTGCCACAATAGTTGCACTGAAATCCTGGGTACAAGTTTTCACCATGGTTCCATACAGGATCCTTCTCTCTTTCCCCGGACATTGTCTACCTCAATAATAAGTGAAGAACAGTGAACACAAACAAATCAATCCCATGGAAAAAAATGTACATCATTCAATAATACATAATTTATGACATAACCTAAATCGGCAAATCCTAAATCAAAATTACCTAAATGATAAATGCCTATTGAGTATTGACTAAACCTAAGAAGGCAATCTATCTAAATCCTTCTATCTAATTCATACATTCAACATTCATAGCTGAATTGGTAAATCATTGATTAAATCCTACCTAAATCCTATAGCAAATCATACCTACATCCTCCATGCTTATACTACCTAAATCCTAAAGCAAATCATTCATAAACCCTAAAGGAAACACCTACATCTAATAAACTGCTCTTACCGAACCAGAGTGCCCGACCGGGGCGGAAAACCGCCCGCCCACCCCGGCTAACCGCTCCTACCGAGCGGTCGGCACCAGATCAGGTGCCGCTGCGGTTAGCCGTGCATGCACTTCGGTAAACCGCGGTTCGGGACCGGCTAACCGAGGCAGGCGGTGGAACGGCGGCGTGTGGCGGTGGACTGGGGAGGAGAGGTCGCGGATAGGGGAGGGGAGGGACTAAGCGGCATGTGTTGGGGGTCATTGCATCCCAGTATTAGGTATAGGGGCTAATGGCCTTAATGGGCCGCAGTTTTTTTTTCTTTTTCTGTTGAACTTCCGAAGCCAACAAAAAATAGTGAATGCACTCAAATTTGAAAAATTTTGACACCATTACATTCTATAAATCTTGAGCTATTTTTACCAATTTTTATAGCGATTTTTTTTTAATTTCAAAATTTGAAAACCACCGGTTTGAATACCGGTCAGAACCGCTACCGTGCCGGACCGGTATTGCCGGTATTCGTGGAATTCTGACCGGTATCAAATGGAAATTAAAACCATGGCCGTCACCAGCATCGTCCACTTTTGAAGGTCTAGTAGTTGGTGGAGGAGCGTTTGATTAGGCCTCGATTTGGTTATTGACATGCGCATGCTTGGAACTCCAGCAACATCCTTGTTCCCAATTTTCGTCCCAGTTTCTTCCTCGGTGAGGATTGTTGGTTTCTTGATTTTTGGCATGATGCCGCTGGCCTACTAAGATATAAAGAACAGAAACACACATTTGACGGCATCACAAGAGGAAGAAGACAATGTTTCAAAAAGGAGAGAGAGAGAGAGAGAGAGAGAGATCACAATGGGTGCTACGCCGCTAATGCTCCGAGCGTGCGACTGCCGTTTAAAGGTCGTGGATCAGGTACCGGTGGCGAGACGACAGAAGAGGAAGAAATGGTTGGGGATCGCAAAGAGACACACGGGGTGTGTATCGATTTATACTCAATGATAGACGTGGTCCGTTAGACCCCAGGCCATGGGATCATTTTGCAGGCCATGTAGTATGTGTATCTAGAAAAGCTGAAAGGGATCGCACAACCACCTCCGAATCGTTGGGATCCCACGAATTCCCATACCCGCCAATCTCGGGTCCCTCCAAGTTTAATCCAAACCTGTGCAAGTGCACGTAACCTGTGTCAATACGAAGCCTAGTAACTGTTTTAGGGAAAACCATGTAATCACATGGGCACGTAAGGTGTAACCAGAAAGTTGAACCACACAAAATGCCTCATGGGTAACTAAGGGAGTTCAGGTTACGCAGATTCGACACGTCAAGGTGTCCAGCCGTTCGTGCCTCGGGACTCTGGAGATGTACAGTACAGATAAAAGAGATATATACTCCGTAATAAGTAGTAACCCAATCTGCATTGGATACTTACATGGCAGCATACCGTATAACCCAATGGGTGCAGCTATTTTAATTAACAACGCTTCCTCTTGAGCCTATGTGATTGTTTCATGACGAAATAGACAGCTTCCTTCAGTGTTTCGGGAGCGAATGCACTATTTCCGGGTACGGAAGTTGTGAAAATAATTTCCCAACAAATGACCCATTTACTCCATTAGATCCAAAATGATGTTTGGGAGTATTTTGGAGCATTTCGTAAACCTTCCACGTGTGAAAAGATGCAAAACTTGTGTTTCAAGACCGAATGCACTGTTTCGGGGGTACTCAAGTTGCGAAAATGGTTTCGCACCAAATGCAGCCATTCTACTCCATTGGACCCAAAATGATTTTTAGGAGTATTTTGGAGCATTTCGTAAACCTTCCACGTGTGACAAGATGCAAAACTTGTGTTTCAGGACCGAATGCACTATTCCGAGGTACTCACGTTGCGAACATGGTTTCGCACCTACTGCATCCATTGTACTGCATTGCTCCCAAAAAGATGTTTGGGAGCATTTCGGAATCTTTCGGAATGTAAAAGATGCAAAACTTGTGTTTCGGGCGTGAATGCACTATTTCGGGGAACTGAAGTTGCGAAAATAGTTTCGCACCAAATGGATCAATTCTACTCCATTAGACCCAAGATGATGTTTGGGTGTGTTTTGAAGCATTTCAGAATGTATCGGAATGTAAAAAGATGCAAAACTTTTGTTTCGGGAGCGAATGCACTATTTCGGGGAACCGAAGTTGCGAAAATGGTTTCGCACCAAATGCATCAATTCTACTCCATTAGACCCAAGATGATGTTTGGGTGTGTTTTGAAGCGTTTCAGAACGTTTTGTAATGTAAAAATATGCAAAACTTGTGTTTCGGGAGCGAATGCACTATTTCAGGGTACGGGAGTTGTGAAAATAATTTCCCAACAAATGCACCCATTTACTCCATTAGATCCAAAATGATGTTTGGCAGTATTTTGGAGCATTTCGTAAACCTTCCACGTGTGAAAAGATGCAAAACTTGTGTTTCAGGACCGAATGCACTATTTCGGGGGTACTCAAGTTGCGAAAATGGTTTCGCACCTACTGCATCCATTGTACTCCATTGCACCTAAAATGATGTTTGGGAGTGTTTTGGAGCATTTCGGAATCTTTCGGAATGTAAAAGATGCAAAACTTGTGTTTCGGTGAAGGACCGATTAGGCGAACCAGAGAGGGGGGGAGTGAATGGGAGCCGATAAAAATTCTTCTCGAAGGAGATGAGAACTCCAACAAGACGAACACAGCTTCCAACTCACGTCTCCGACCCAACTACCCAAGTTGGTCAAGACCACGCAGCCACTGGAGTGCTACTGGTCCTAGGGACCAACACTCAACCTTCCTAGCCAAAACTCACCAAAACACACAGCGGAAACTTGCACGGCTTGCTGCCTGTGCTACACCGGTCAGACCGATGACCTGCGCCGGTCAGACCGGTGACACCGGTCAGACCGGTGGACAGAGCCAGTCAGGCCGGTGGCTACAGCAGCCGCACAGCAAACGTTCCAGGAAGCCTCAGTGAATCCTCTAGGCCCTGGAACAAAAACCACCACGAAACACAACCTGTGAGGAAGAGGAACCCCTCACAAATCCTAGCAAAACAACTCCAAACACTCCAAGAACTGATCAGCAGGACCACGGGACAAAACCACACGGACAAGACTGTTCCCCGAGACAAAAACCCACCAAGGGCTAGCACCGGTCAGACCGGTCAAGAGCACCGGTCAGACCGGTCGTGCCTGGGCAGCTCGGGATGAACAGCGCCCGCGAGTCAACTCCTGCAAATCCAACTCCCGATCTCCCGATCCGCTCCACGGTTTTGCACAAGACTTTGGGGATAGTAGGAACACCTCATGGGTACTCCATAGCCAAGATTTGGTCCACCAAAACTTGTCAAATCAAGAGGAATCGAAGAAATCCCACCAAGAACGCCTCTAACCCTAGAGCCACGAAAACCCCAAAATCGAGCCCCTTTGCTCACGGATTTGGAAGGGGAATCAAAGGGAAAAGAACCACGAAGGGTTCATGCATACATCCCCCACCAAATCCCAAAGAGAAAGGCCTCGAAATCGCTCCAAGAAAATCGCCAAGAAAAGGCTCCGAAAATCACCAAAAAGGAGAAACGGGAAAGACACATCCAAGCCTTGAGGAACCACGCCGAATCATCTATACATACCAAAGAGGTTCATACAAGGTCTAGCTTGCCGCCCGATCATCCTTCCCTCTCACAAGATCTCACCATGAAGCTCTCAAGCTAGTCCTACGAAAAACCTAAGAAAATAGGAAGGAAAATAGGAAAACCAAATGAGCTAGGGTTCCAAGAGATGGCTGCCATCCTCTCACCACTTGGGTTATATGGAGGCAACCGAAAGACTAAAATACCCTTACTAGCTAACTAGGGATACATGCCCCTCGAGGGCGAAATTGGAAGTCTTTGTCTTCGCACCATCGGACGGATGCCCAGCGACCGCAAACTTGCTTAGCCTCGACGCAAGCCTTGCGATCCCGACGCGTGTCCTCCGCTTCGAAGATTCCGGACTGCGTCGTCGCACACCGGTCAGACCGGTGCTCCTCACCGGTCAGACCGGTACCCACCGGTCAGACCGGTTAGACCCACCGGTCAGACCGGTCTGGAGCTGCTGCACCTCCGTCTTCGGTTCTTCGGTCTTGGCTTTGTGGATCAACCAAGGAACCCAGTGGTTTTCTGGTGAACCACCGGAAACCCCGCGAACTCGGTGTAGCCTCCGCCAATCACCACTCATGACTCGGCTCTCACGTAGTCCCGGCTCGACCTTGGTTTTGAGGCTCAACCAAGAAACCGTCCATGACTTCATCTTGCCGTTCTTGCCACCATGCGGCCCGCACTTGACCCCGCTGGCCACCGGGTCCCTCGAACCAAGCCTACTTGTCTTCTCCACACCTGGAGGCCTCACCGGCAACGACCTTTCACGCTTGTTCTTCACCTGCACCTGCACCAGTCAAGCCGCAACCTGCACCTGCAATACTTAACCAAGAATCAGTCCACACCACGTTGTCAATCACTCATCACACCAGGAAGCGACCATCCACCGGTCCTCGAACCACACCTGGCTCTCAATCTCCCCCTTGATGAGTGCATTGACAACACACACGTTTTGGTAACCAAGAGAAAAGGAAAAGAAAAGAAACGACTAAAAGAAACTCCAACAAGCGATCGAAAGCCAAAGAAAAGGCAAAGAGCAAGATCACTTGAAGAAGACAAGTCTCGGACCCCTTAGGCAAGGGCAACGGCTCGACACATCCGAGACAAAACATGCTCAAGCAAAGAGCACAAACCATCAAACCAAAGCTCGAAAACCACAAAGAGCTCCCCCTGCACACATGCAACTCCCCCTGGACAAATGCATGCGAACCACTTCACAAAACAGAGCAGCTGCAACAGCTCAGCTCTTACCGGTCAGACCGGTAGACACCACCGGTCAGACCGGTGGGCAACATGTGAACAGGACCAGCACTCTGACCGGTCAGACCGGTGACCTCAACCGGTCAGACCGGTGCACAACAGAGCCCAAAAATAGCTCGAAACCACCTGAAAACCTTCCAAATGCATTCAGTAGGCCAAAACATGCTCAAACTTCTCCCCCTTGTTGTCAATGCATGAATCATGCCAAAAATGCAAAAAATGCAACCTAGAGCTTCTCAAATAGACAAAATTCAACATAGGATGCTACACATGTCCAAACGACCGGAAACCCCGCGAACTCGGTGTAGCCTCCGCCAATCACCACTCATGACTCGGCTCCCACGTAGTCCCGGCTCGACCTTGGTTTTGAGGCTCAACCAAGAAACCGTCCATGACTTCATCTTGCCGTTCTTGCCACCATGCGGCCCGCACTTGACCCCGCTGGCCACCGGGTCCCTCGAACCAAGCCTACTTGTCTTCTCCACACCTGGAGGCCTCACCGGCAACGACCTTTCACGCTTGTTCTTCACCTGCACCTGCACCAGTCAAGCCGCAACCTGCACCTGCAATACTTAGCCAAGAATCAGTCCACACCACGTTGTCAATCACTCATCACACCAGGAAGCGACCATCCACCGGTCCTCGAACCACACCTGGCTCTCATTCGGGCGTGAATGCACTATTTCGGGGAACCGAAGTTGCGAAAATGGTTTCGCACCAAATGCATCAATTCTACTCCATTAGACCCAAGATGATGTTTGGGTGTGTCTTGAAGCATTTTGGAACATTTTGGGATGTAAAAAGATGCAAAACTTGTGTTTCGGGAGCGAATGCACTATTTCCGGGTACGGAAGTTGTGAAAATAATTTCCCAACAAATGACCCATTTACTCCATTAGATCCAAAATGATGTTTGGGAGTATTTTGGAGCATTTCGTAAACCTTCCACGTGTGAAAAGATGCAAAACTTGTGTTTCAAGACCGAATGCACTGTTTCGGGGGTACTCAAGTTGCGAAAATGGTTTCGCACCAAATGCAGCCATTCTACTCCATTGGACCCAAAATGATTTTTAGGAGTATTTTGGAGCATTTCGTAAACCTTCCACGTGTGACAAGATGCAAAACTTGTGTTTCAGGACCGAATGCACTTTTCCGAGGTACTCACGTTGCGAAAATGGTTTCGCACCTACTGCATCCATTGTACTGCATTGCTCCCAAAAAGATGTTTGGGAGCATTTCGGAATCTTTCGGAATGTAAAAGATGCAAAACTTGTGTTTCGGGCGTGAATGCACTATTTCGGGGAACTGAAGTTGCAAAAATGGTTTCGCACCAAATGGATCAATTCTACTCCATTAGACCCAAGATGATGTTTGGGTGTGTTTTGAAGCATTTCGGAATGTGTCGGAATGTAAAAAGATGCAAAACTTTTGTTTCGGGAGCGAATGCACTATTTCGGGGAACCGAAGTTGCGAAAATGGTTTCGCACCAAATGCATCAATTCTACTCCATTAGACCCAAGATGATGTTTGGGTGTGTTTTGAAGCGTTTCAGAACGTTTTGTAATGTAAAAATATGCAAAACTTGTGTTTCGGGAGCGAATGCACTATTTCAGGGTACGGGAGTTGTGAAAATAATTTCCCAACAAATGCACCCATTTACTCCATTAGATCCAAAATGATGTTTGGCAGTATTTTGGAGCATTTCGTAAACCTTCCACGTGTGAAAAGATGCAAAACTTGTGTTTCAGGACCGAATGCACTATTTCGGGGGTACTCAAGTTGCGAAAATGGTTTCGCACCTACTGCATCCATTGTACTCCATTGCACCTAAAATGATGTTTGGGAGTGTTTTGGAGCATTTCGGAATCTTTCCGAATGTAAAAGATGCAAAACTTGTGTTTCGGGCGTGAATGCACTATTTCGGGGAACCGAAGTTGCGAAAATGGTTTCGCACCAAATGCATCAATTCTACTCCATTAGACCCAAGATGATGTTTGGGTGTGTTTTGAAGCATTTTGGAACATTTTGGGATGTAAAAAGATGCAAAACTTGTGTTTCGGGAGCGAATGCACTATTTCCGGGTACGGAAGTTGTGAAAATAATTTCCCAACAAATGACCCATTTACTCCATTAGATCCAAAATGATGTTTGGGAGTATTTTGGAGCATTTCGTAAACCTTCCACGTGTGAAAAGATGCAAAACTTGTGTTTCAAGACCGAATGCACTGTTTCGGGGGTACTCAAGTTGCGAAAATGGTTTCGCACCAAATGCAGCCATTCTACTCCATTGGACCCAAAATGATTTTTAGGAGTATTTTGGAGCATTTCGTAAACCTTCCACGTGTGACAAGATGCAAAACTTGTGTTTCAGGACCGAATGCACTATTCCGAGGTACTCACGTTGCGAAAATGGTTTCGCACCTACTGCATCCATTGTACTGCATTGCTCCCAAAAAGATGTTTGGGAGCATTTCGGAATCTTTCGGAATGTAAAAGATGCAAAACTTGTGTTTCGGGCGTGAATGCACTATTTCGGGGAACTGAAGTTGCGAAAATGGTTTCGCACCAAATGGATCAATTCTACTCCATTAGACCCAAGATGATGTTTGGGTGTGTTTTGAAGCATTTCGGACTGTGTCGGAATGTAAAAAGATGCAAAACTTTTGTTTCGGGAGCGAATGCACTATTTCGGGGAACCGAAGTTGCGAAAATGGTTTCGCACCAAATGCATCAATTCTACTCCATTAGACCCAAGATGATGTTTGGGTGTGTTTTGAAGCGTTTCAGAACGTTTTGTAATGTAAAAATATGCAAAACTTGTGTTTCGGGAGCGAATGCACTATTTCAGGGTACGGGAGTTGTGAAAATAATTTCCCAACAAATGCACCCATTTACTCCATTAGATCCAAAATGATGTTTGGCAGTATTTTGGAGCATTTCGTAAACCTTCCACGTGTGAAAAGATGCAAAACTTGTGTTTCAGGACCGAATGCACTATTTCGGGGGTACTCAAGTTGCGAAAATGGTTTCGTACCTACTGCATCCATTGTACTCCATTGCACCTAAAATGATGTTTGGGAGTGTTTTGGAGCATTTCGGAATCTTTCGGAATGTAAAAGATGCCAAACTTATGTTTCGGGCGTGAGTGCACTATTTCGGGGAACCGAAGTTGCGAAAATGGTTTCGCACCAAATGCATCAATTCTACTCCATTAGACCCAAGATGATGTTTGGGTGTGTCTTGAAGCATTTTGGAACATTTTGGGATGTAAAAAGATGCAAAACTTGTGTTTCGGGAGCGAATGCACTATTTCCGGGTACGGAAGTTGTGAAAATAATTTCCCAACAAATGCACCCATTTACTCCATTAGATCCAAAATGATGTTTGGCAGTATTTTGGAGCATTTCGTAAACCTTCCACGTGTGAAAAGATGCAAAACTTGTGTTTCAGGACCGAATGCACTATTTCGGGGGTACTCAAGTTGCGAAAATGGTTTCGCACCTACTGCATCCATTGTACTCCATTGCACCTAAAATGATGTTTGGGAGTGTTTTGGAGCATTTCGGAATCTTTCCGAATGTAAAAGATGCAAAACTTGTGTTTCGGGCGTGAATGCACTATTTCGGGGAACCAAAGTTGCGAAAATGGTTTCACACCAAATGCATCTATTCTACTCCATTAGACCCAAGATGATGTTTGGGTGTGTTTTGAAGCATTTCAGAACGTTTTGGAATGTAAAAAGATGCAAAACTTGTGTTTCGGGAGCGAATGCACTATTTCGGGGTACGGAAGTTGTGAAAATAATTTCCCAACAAATGCACCCATTTACTCCATTAGATCCAAAATGATGTTTGGCAGTATTTTGGAGCATTTCGTAAACCTTCCACTTGTGAAAAGATGGAAAACTTGTGTTTCAGGACCGAATGCACTATTTCGGGGGTACTCAAGTTGCGAAAATGGTTTCGCACCAAATGCAGCCATTCTACTCCATTGGACCAAAATGATTTTTAGGGGTATTTTGGAGCATTTCGTAAATCTTCCACGTGTGAAAAGATGCAAAACTTGTGTTTCAGGACCGAATGCACTATTTCGAGGTACTCAAGTTGCGAAAATGGTTTCGCACCTACTGCATCCATTGTACTCCATTGCACCCAAAATGATGTTTGGGAGTGTTTTGGAGCATTTCGGAATCTTTCGGAATGTAAAAGATGCAAAACTTGTGTTTCGGGCGTGAATGCACTATTTCGGGGAACCGAAGTTGCGAAAATAGTTTCGCACCAAATGCATCAATTCTACTCCATTAGACCCAAGATGATGTTTGGGTGTGTTTTGAAGAATTTTGGAACATTTTGGGATGTAAAAACATGCAAAACTTGTGTTTTGGGAGCGAATGCACTATTTCGGGGTACCGAAGTTGTGAAAATGATTTCCCAACAAATGCACCCATTTACTCCATTAGATCCAAAATGATGTTTGGGAGTATTTTGGAGCATTTCGTAAACCTTCCACGTGTGAAAAGATGCAAAACTTGTGTTTCAGGACCGAATGCACTGTTTCGGGGGTACTCAAGTTGCGAAAATGGTTTTGCACAAATGCAGCCATTCTACTCCATTGGACCAAAAATGATTTTTAGGAGTATTTTGGAGCATTTCGTAAACCTTCCACGTGTGAAAAGATGCAAAACTTGTGTTTCAGGACCGAATGCACTATTTCGGGGGTACTCAAGTTGCGAAAATGGTTTCGCACCAAATGCACCCATTCTACTCCATTGGACCAAAATGATTTTTAGGAGTATTTTGGAGCATTTCGTAAACCTTCCACGTGTGAAAAGATGCAAAACTTGTGTTTCAGGACCAAATGCACTATTTCGAGGTACTCAAGTTGCGAAAATGGTTTCGCGCCTACTGCATCCATTGTACTCCATTGCACCCAAAATGATGTTTGGGAGTGTTTTGGAGCATTTCGGAATCTTTCCGAATGTAAAAGATGCAAAACTTGTGTTTCGGGCGTGAATGCACTATTTCGGGGAACCGAAGTTGTGAAAATGGTTTCGCACCAAATGCATCAATTCTACTCCATTAGACCCAAGATGATGTTTGGGTGTGTTTTGAAGCATTTCGGAACGTTTGGGGATGGAAAAAGATGCAAAACTTGTGTTTCGAGAGCGAATGCACTATTTTGGGGTACCGAAGTTGTGAAAATGATTTCCGAACAAATGCACCCATTTACTCCATTAGATCCAAAATGATGTTTGGGAGTATTTTGGAGCATTTCGTAAACCTTCCACGTGTGAAAAGATGCAAAACTTGTGTTTCTGGACCGAATGCACTATTTCGAGGTACTCAAGTTGCGAAAATGGTTTCGCACCTACTGCATCCATTGTACTCCATTGCACCCAAAATGATGTTTGGGAGTGTTTTGGAGCATTTCGGAATCTTTCGGAATGTAAAAGATGCAAAACTTGTGTTTCGGGCGTGAATGCACTATTTCGGGGAACCGAAGTTGCGAAAATGGTTTCACACCAAATGCATCAATTCTACTCCATTAGACCAAAGATGATGTTTGGGTGTGTTTTGAAGCATTTCGGAACGTTTTGGGATGTAAAAAGATGCAAAACTTGTGTTTCGGAAGCGAATGCACTATTTCGGGGTACCGAAGTTACGAAAATGATTTCCCAACAAATGCACCCATTTACTCCATTAGATCCAAAATGATGTTTGGGAGTATTTTGGAGCATTTCGTAAACCTTCCACGTCTGAAAAGATGCAAAACTTGTGTTTCAGGACCGAATGCACTATTTCGAGGTACTCAAGTTGCGAAAATGGTTTCGCACCTACTGCATCCATTGTACTCCATTGCACCCAAAATGATGTTTGGAGTATTTTAGAGCATTTCGTAAACCTTCCACGTGTGAAAAGATGCAAAACTTGTGTTTTAGGACCGATAGCACTATTTCGGGGGTACTCAAGTTGCGAAAATGGTTTCGCACCAAATGGATCAATTCTACTCCATTAGACCCAAGATGATGTTTGGGTGTGTTTTGAAGCATTGCGGAACATTTTGGAATGTAAAAAGATGCAAAACTTGTGTTTCGTTAGCGAATGCACTATTTCGGGGTACGAAAGTTGTGAAAATAATTTCCCAACAAATGCACCCATTTACTCCATTAGATCCAAAATGATGTTTGGCAGTATTTTGGTCATTCGTAAACCTTCCACGTGTGAAAAGATGAAAACTTGTGTTTCAGGACCGAATGCACTATTTCGGGGGTACTCAAGTTGCGAAAATGGTCTCGCACCAAATGCAGCCATTCTACTCGATTGCACCCAAAATGATTTTTAGGAGTATTTTGGAGCATTTCGTAAACCTTCCACGTGTGAAAAGATGCAAAACTTGTGTTTCAGGACCGAATGCACTATTTCGAGGTACTCAAGTTGCGAAAATGGTTTCGCACCTACTGCATCCATTGTACTCCATTGCACCCAAAATGATGTTTGGGAGTGTTTTGGAGCATTTCGGAATCTTTCGGAATGTAAAAGATGCAAAACTTGTGTTTCGGGCGTGAATGCACTATTTCAGGGAACCGAAGTTGCGAAAATGGTTTCGCACCAAATGCATCAATTCTACTCTATTAGACCCAAGACGATGTTTGGGTGTGTTTTGAAGCATTTCGGGACGTTTTGGAAAGTAAAAGGATGCAAAACTTGTGTTTCAGGACCGAATGCACTATTTCGAGGTACTCACGTTGCGAAAATGGTTTCGCACCTACTGCATCCATTGTACTCCATTGCACCTAAAATGATGTTTGGGAGTGTTTTGGAGCATTTCGGAATCTTTCCGAATGTAAAAGATGCAAAACTTGTGTTTCGGGCGTGAATGCAATATTTCGGGGAACCAAAGTTGCGAAAATGGTTTCACACCAAATGCATCTATTCTACTCCATTAGACCCAAGATGATGTTTGGGTGTGTTTAGAAGCATTTCAGAACGTTTTGGAATGTAAAAAGATGCAAAACTTGTGTTTCGGGAGCGAATGCACTATTTCGGGGTACGAAAGTTGTGAAAATAATTTCCCAACAAATGCACCCATTTACTCCATTAGATCCAAAATGATGTTTGGCAGTATTTTGGAGCATTTCGTAAACCTTGCACGTGTGAAAAGATGCAAAACTTGTGTTTCAAGACCGAATGCACTATTTCGGGGGTACTCAAGTTGCGAAAATGGTTTCGCACCAAATGCAGCCATTCTACTCCACTAGACCAAAATGATTTTTAGGAGTATTTTGGAGCATTTCGTAAACCTTCCACGTGTGAAAAGATGCAAAACTTGTGTTTCAGGACCGAATGCACTATTTCGAGGTACTCAAGTTACGAAAATGGTTTCGCACCTACTGCATCCATTGTACTCCATTGCACCCAAAATGATGTTTGGGGTGTCTTGGTGCATTTCGGAATCTTTCGGAATGTAAAAGATGCAAAACTTGTGTTTCGAGCGTGAATGCACTATTTCGGGGGACCGAAGTTGCGAAAATGGTTTCGCACCAAATGCATCAATTCTACTCCATTAGACCCAAGATGATGTTTGGGTGTGTTTTGAAGCATTTAGGAACATTTTGGGATGGAACAAGATGCAAAACTTGTGTTTCGAGAGCGAATGCACTATTTCGGGGTACCGAAGTTGTGAAAATGATTTCCCAACAATTGCACCCATTTACTCCATTAGATCCAAAATAATATCTGGGAGTATTTTGGAGCATTTCGTAAACCTTCCGCGTGTGAAAAGATGCAAAACTTGTGTTTCGAGAGCGAATGCACTATTTCGGGGTACCGAAGTTGTGAAAATGATTTCCCAACAAATGCACTCATTTACTCCATTAGATCCAAAATAATGTCTGGGAGTATTTTGGAGCATTTCGTAAACCTTCCGCGTGTGAAAAGATGCAAAACTTGTGTTTCAGGACCGAATGCACTATTTCGAGGTACTCACGTTGCGAAAATGGTTTCGCACCTAATGCATCCATTGTACTCCATTGCACCCAAAATGATGTTTGGGAGTGTTTCGGAGCATTTCGGAATGTAAAAGATGCAAAACTTGTGTTTCGGGCGTGAATGCACTATTTCGGGGAACCGAAGTTGCGAAAATGGTTTCACACCAAATGCATCAATTCTACTCCATTAGACCCAAGATGATGTTTGGGTGTGTTTTGAAGCATTTCAGAACGTTTTGGAATGTAAAAAGATGCAAAACTTGTGTTTCGGGAGCGAATGCACTATTTCAGGGTACGAAAGTTGTGAAAATAATTTCCCAACAAATGCACCCATTTACTCCATTAGATCCAAAATGATGTTTGGCAGTATTTTGGAGCATTTCGTAAACCTTCCACGTGTGAAAAGATGCAAAACTTGTGTTTCAGGACCGAATGCACTATTTCGGGGGTACTCAAGTTGCGAAAATGGTTTCGCACCAAATGCAGCCATTCTACTCCATTGAACCAAAATGATTTTTAGGAGTATTTTGGAGCATTTCGTAAACCTTCCACGTGTGAAAAGATGCAAAACTTGTGTTTCAGGACCGAATGCACTATTTCGAGGTACTCAAGTTGCGAAAATGGTTTCGAACCTACTGCATCCATTGTACTCCATTGCACCCAAAATGATGTTTGGGAGTGTTTTGGAGCATTTCGGAATCTTTCGAAATGTAAAAGATGCAAAACTTGTGTTTCGGGCGTGAATGCACTATTTCGGGGAACCGAAGTTGCAAAAATGGTTTCGCACCAAATGCATCAATTCTACTCCATTAGACCCAAGATGATGTTTGGGTATGTTTTGAAGCATTTTGGACCATTTTGGGATGTAAAAAGATGCAAAATTTGTGTTTCGGGAGCGAATGCACTATTTCGGGGTACCGAAGTTGTGAAAATGATTTCCCAACAAATGCACCCATTTACTCCATTAGATCCAAAATGATGTTTGGGAGTATTTTGGAGCATTTCGTAAACCTTCCACGTGTGAGAAGATGCAAAACTTGTGTTTTAAGACCGAATGCACTGTTTCGGGGGTACTCAAGTTGCGAAAATGGTTTCGCATCAAATGCAGCCATTCTACTCCATTGGACCAAAAATGATTTTTAGGAGTATTTTGGAGCATTTCGTAAACCTTCCACGTGTGAAAAGATGCAAAACTTCTGTTTCAGGACCGAATGCACTATTCCGAGGTACTCACGTTGCGAAAATGGTTTCGCACCTACTGCATCCATTGTACTGCATTGCACCCAAAAAGATGTTTGGCAGCATTTCGGAATCTTTCGGAATGAAAAAGATGCAAAACTTGTGTTTCGGGCGTGAATGCACTATTTCGGGGAACTGAAGTTGCAAAAATGGTTTCGCACCAAATGCATCAATTCTACTCCATTAGACCCAAGATGATGTTTGGGTGTGTTTTGAAGCATTTCGGAACGTTTCGGAATGTAAAAAGATGCAAAACTTTTGTTTCGGGAGCGAATGCACTATTTCGGGGAACCGAAGTTGCGAAAATGGTTTCGCACCAAATGCATCAATTCTACTCCATTAGACCCAAGATGATGTTTGGGTGTGTTTTGAAGCGTTTCAGAACGTTTTGTAATGTAAAAATATGTAAAACTTGTGTTTCGGGAGCGAATGCACTATTTCGTGGTACGAAAGTTGTGAAAATAATTTCCCAACAAATGCACCCATTTACTCCATTAGATCCAAAATGATGTTTGGCAGTATTTTGGAGCATTTCGTAAACCTTGCACGTGTGAAAAGATGCAAAACTTGTGTTTCAAGACCGAATGCACTATTTCGGGGGTACTCAAGTTGCGAAAATGGTTTCGCACCAAATGCAGCCATTCTACTCCACTAGACCAAAATGATTTTTAGGAGTATTTTGGAGCATTTCGTAAACCTTCCACGTGTGAAAAGATGCAAAACTTGTGTTTCAGGACCGAATGCACTATTTCGAGGTACTCAAGTTACGAAAATGGTTTCGCACCTTCTGCATCCATTGTACTCCATTGCACCCAAAATGATGTTTGGGGTGTCTTGGTGCATTTCGGAATCTTTCGGAATGTAAAAGATGCAAAACTTGTGTTTCGAGCGTGAATGCACTATTCCGGGGAACCGAAGTTGCGAAAATGGTTTCGCACCAAATGCATCAATTCTACTCCATTAGACCCAAGATGATGTTTGGGTGTGTTTTGAAGCATTTAGGAACATTTTGGGATGGAACAAGATGCAAAACTTGTGTTTCGAGAGCGAATGCACTATTTCGGGGTACCGAAGTTGTGAAAATGATTTCCCAACAATTGCACCCATTTACTCCATTAGATCCAAAATAATGTCTGGGAGTATTTTGGAGCATTTCGTAAACCTTCCGCGTGTGAAAAGATGCAAAACTTGTGTTTCGAGAGCGAATGCACTATTTCGGGGTACCGAAGTTGTGAAAATGATTTCCCAACAAATGCACCCATTTACTCCATTAGATCCAAAATAATGTCTGGGAGTATTTTGGAGCATTTCGTAAACCTTCCGCGTGTGAAAAGATGCAAAACTTGTGTTTCAGGACCGAATGCACTATTTCGAGGTACTCACGTTGCGAAAATGGTTTCGCACCTAATGCATCCATTGTACTCCATTGCACCCAAAATGATGTTTGGGAGTGTTTTGGAGCATTTCGGAATCTTTCGGAATGTAAAAGATGCAAAACTTGTGTTTCGGGCGTGAATGCACTATTTCGGGGAACCGAAGTTGCGAAAATGGTTTCACACCAAATGCATCAATTCTACTCCATTAGACCCAAGATGATGTTTGGGTGTGTTTTGAAGCATTTCAGAACGTTTTGGAATGTAAAAAGATGCAAAACTTGTGTTTCGGGAGCGAATGCACTATTTCAGGGTACGAAAGTTGTGAAAATAATTTCCCAACAAATGCACCCATTTACTCCATTAGATCCAAAATGATGTTTGGGAGTATTTTGGAGCATTTCGTAAACCTTCCACGTGTGAAAAGATGCAAAACTTGTGTTTGAGGACCGAATGCACTATTTCGGGGGTACTCAAGTTGCGAAAATGGTTTCGCACCAAATGCAGCCATTCTACTCCATTGGACCAAAATGATTTTTAGGAGTATTTTGGAGCATTTCGTAAACCTTCCACGTGTGAAAAGATGCAAAACTTGTGTTTCAGGACCGAATGCACTATTTCGAGGTACTCAAGTTGCGAAAATGGTTTCGAACCTACTGCATCCATTGTACTCCATTGCACCCAAAATGATGTTTGGGAGTGTTTTGGAGCATTTCGGAATCTTTCGAAATGTAAAAGATGCAAAACTTGTGTTTCGGGCGTGAATGCACTATTTCGGGGAACCGAAGTTGCAAAAATGGTTTCGCACCAAATGCATCAATTCTACTCCATTAGACCCAAGATGATGTTTGGGTATGTTTTGAAGCATTTTGGAACATTTTGGGATGTAAAAAGATGCAAAATTTGTGTTTCGGGAGCGAATGCACTATTTCGGGGTACCGAAGTTGTGAAAATGATTTCCCAACAAATGCACCCATTTACTCCATTAGATCCAAAATGATGTTTGGGAGTATTTTGGAGCATTTCGTAAACCTTCCACGTGTGAGAAGATGCAAAACTTGTGTTTCAAGACCGAATGCACTGTTTCGGGGGTACTCAAGTTGCGAAAATGGTTTCGCATCAAATGCAGCCATTCTACTCCATTGGACCAAAAATGATTTTTAGGAGTATTTTGGAGCATTTCGTAAACCTTCCACGTGTGAAAAGATGCAAAACTTCTGTTTCAGGACCGAATGCACTATTCCGAGGTACTCACGTTGCGAAAATGGTTTCGCACCTACTGCATCCATTGTACTGCATTGCACCCAAAAAGATGTTTGGCAGCATTTCGGAATCTTTCGGAATGAAAAAGATGCAAAACTTGTGTTTCGGGCGTGAATGCACTATTTCGGGGAACTGAAGTTGCAAAAATGGTTTCGCACCAAATGCATCAATTCTACTCCATTAGACCCAAGATGATGTTTGGGTATGTTTTGAAGCATTTTGGAACATTTTGGGATGTAAAAAGATGCAAAATTTGTGTTTCGGGAGCGAATGCACTATTTCGGGGTACCGAAGTTGTGAAAATGATTTCCCAACAAATGCACCCATTTACTCCATTAGATCCAAAATGATGTTTGGGAGTATTTTGGAGCATTTCGTAAACCCTCCACATGTGAGAAGATGCAAAACTTGTGTTTCAAGACCGAATGCACTGTTTCGGGGGTACTCAAGTTGCGAAAATGGTTTCGCATCAAATGCAGCCATTCTACTCCATTGGACCAAAAATGATTTTTAGGAGTATTTTGGAGCATTTCGTAAACCTTCCACGTCTGAAAAGATGCAAAACTTGTGTTTCAGGACCGAATGCACTATTTTGAGGTACTCACGTTGCGAAAATGGTTTCGCACCAAATGCATCAATTCTACTCCATTAGACCCAAGATGATGTTTGGGTGTGTTTTGAAGCGTTTCAGAACGTTTTGTAATGTAAAAATATGTAAAACTTGTGTTTCGGGAGCGAATGCACTATTTCGGGGTACGAAAGTTGTGAAAATAATTTCCCAACAAATGCACCCATTTACTCCATTAGATCCAAAATGATGTTTGGCAGTATTTTGGAGCATTTCGTAAACCTTGCACGTGTGAAAAGATGCAAAACTTGTGTTTCAAGACCGAATGCACTATTTCGGGGGTACTCAAGTTGCGAAAATGGTTTCGCACCAAATGCAGCCATTCTACTCCACTAGACCAAAATGATTTTTAGGAGTATTTTGGAGCATTTCGTAAACCTTCCACGTGTGAAAAGATGCAAAACTTGTGTTTCAGGACCGAATGCACTATTTCGAGGTACTCAAGTTACGAAAATGGTTTCGCACCTACTGCATCCATTGTACTCCATTGCACCCAAAATGATGTTTGGGGTGTCTTGGTGCATTTCGGAATCTTTCGGAATGTAAAAGACGCAAAACTTGTGTTTCGAGCGTGAATGCACTATTTCGGGGAACCGAAGTTGCGAAAATGGTTTCGCACCAAATGCATCAATTCTACTCCATTAGACCCAAGATGATGTTTGGGTGTGTTTTGAAGCATTTAGGAACATTTTGGGATGGAACAAGATGCAAAACTTGTGTTTCGAGAGCGAATGCACTATTTCGGGGTACCGAAGTTGTGAAAATGATTTCCCAACAATTGCACCCATTTACTCCATTAGATCCAAAATAATGTCTGGGAGTATTTTGGAGCATTTCGTAAACCTTCCGCGTGTGAAAAGATGCAAAACTTGTGTTTCGAGAGCGAATGCACTATTTCGGGGTACCGAAGTTGTGAAAATGATTTCCCAACAAATGCACCCATTTACTCCATTAGATCCAAAATAATGTCTGGGAGTATTTTGGAGCATTTCGTAAACCTTCCGCGTGTGAAAAGATGCAAAACTTGTGTTTCAGGACCGAATGCACTATTTCGGGGTACTCACGTTGCGAAAATGGTTTCGCACCTAATGCATCCATTGTACTCCATTGCACCCAAAATGATGTTTGGGAGTGTTTTGGAGCATTTCGGAATCTTTCGGAATGTAAAAGATGCAAAACTTGTGTTTCGGGCGTGAATGCACTATTTCGGGGAACCGAAGTTGCGAAAATGGTTTCACACCAAATGCATCAATTCTACTCCATTAGACCCAAGATGATGTTTGGGTGTGTTTTGAAGCATTTCAGAACGTTTTGGAATGTAAAAAGATGCAAAACTTGTGTTTCGGGAGCGAATGCACTATTTCAGGGTACGAAAGTTGTGAAAATAATTTCCCAACAAATGCACCCATTTACTCCATTAGATCCAAAATGATGTTTGGCAGTATTTTGGAGCATTTCGTAAACCTTCCACGTGTGAAAAGATGCAAAACTTGTGTTTCAGGACCGAATGCACTATTTCGGGGGTACTCAAGTTGCGAAAATGGTTTCGCACCAAATGCAGCCATTCTACTCCATTGGACCAAAATGATTTTTAGGAGTATTTTGGAGCATTTCGTAAACCTTCCACGTGTGAAAAGATGCAAAACTTGTGTTTCAGGACCGAATGCACTATTTCGAGGTACTCAAGTTGCGAAAATGGTTTCGAACCTACTGCATCCATTGTACTGCATTGCACCCAGGAAGATGTTTGGGAGCATTTCGGAATCTTTCGGAATGTAAAAGATGCAAAACTTGTGTTTTGGGCGTGAATGCACTATTTCGGAGAACCGAAGTTGCAAAAATGGTTTCGCACCAAATGCATCAATTCTACTCCATTAGACCCAAGATGATGTTTGGGTGTGTTTTGAAGCGTTTCGGAACGTTTTGGAATGTAAAAATATGCAAAACTTGTGTTTCGGGAGGGAATGCACCATTTCGGGGTACGGGAGTTGTGAAAATAATTTCCCAACAAATACACCCATTTACTCCATTAGATCCAAAATGATGTTTGGGAGTATTTTGGAGCATTTCGTAAACCTTCCACGTGTGAAAAGATGCAAAACTTGTGTTTCAGGACCGAATGCACTATTTCGGTGGTACTCAAGTTGCGAAAATGGTTTCGCACCAAATGCAGCCATTCTACTCCATTGGACCAAAATGATTTTTAGGAGTATTTTGGGGCATTTCATAACCTTCCACGTGTGAAAAGATGCAAAACTTGTGTTTCAGGACCGAATGCACTATTTCGAGGTACTCAAGTTGCGAAAATGGTTTCGCACCTACTGCATCCATTGTACTCCATTGCACCCAAAATTATGTTTGGGAGTGTTTTGGAGCATTTCGGAATCTTTCGGAATGTAAAAGATGCAAAACTTGTGTTTCGGGCGTGAATGCACTATTTCGGGGAACCGAAGTTGCGAAAATGGTTTCGCACCAAATGCATCAATTCTACTCCATTAGACCCAAGATGATGTTTGGGTGTGTTTTGAAGCATTTCGGAACGTTTTGGGATGGAAAAAGATGCAAAACTTGTGTTTCGAGAGCGAATGCACTATTTCGGGGTACCGAAGTTGTGAAAATGATTTCCCAACAAATGCACCCATTTACTCCATTAGATCCAAAATGATGTTTGGGAGTATTTTGGAGCATTTCGTAAAGCTTCCACGTGTGAAAAGATGCAAAATTTGTGTTTCAGGACCGAATGCACTATTTCGGGGGTACTCAAGTTGCGGAAATGGTTTCGCACCAAATGCAACCATTCTACTCCATTGGACCCAAAATGATTTTTAGGAGTATTTTGCAGCATTTCGTAAACCTGCCACGTGTGAAAAGATGCAAAACTTGTGTTTCAGGACCGAATGCACTATTTCGAGGTACTCATGTTGCGAAAATGGTTTCGCACCTACTGCATCCATTGTACTCCATTGCACCCAAAATGATGTTTGGGAGTGTTTTGGAGCATTTAGGAATCTTTCGGAAATAAAAGATGCAAAACTTGTGTTTCGGGAGCGAATGCACTATTTCGGGGTACCGAAGTTGCGAAAATGATTTCCCAACAAATGCACCCATTTACTCCATTAGATCCAAAATGATGTTTGGGAGTATTTTGGAGCATTTCGTAAATTTTCCATGTGTGAAAAGATGCAAAACTTGTGTTTTAGGACCGAATGCACTGTTTCGGGGGTACTCAAGTTGCGAAAATGGTTTCGCACCAAATGCAGCCATTCTACTCCATTGAAACAAAATGATTTTTAGGAGTAGTTTGGAGCATTTCGTCAACCTTCCACGTGTGAAAAGATGCAAAACTTGTGTTTCAGGACCGAATGCACTATTTCGAGGTACTCAGGTTGCGAAAATGGTTTCGCACCTACTGCATCCATTGTACTGCATTGCACCCAGAAAGATGTTTGGGAGCATTTCGGAATCTTTCGATATGTAAAAGATGCAAAACTTGTGTTTTGGGCGTGAATGCAATATTTCGGAGAACCGAAGTTGCAAAAATGATTTTGCACCAAATGCATCAATTCTACTCCATTAGATCCAAGATGATGTTTGGGTGTGTTTTGAAGCGTTTCGGAACGCTTTGGAATGTAAAAATATGCGAAACTTGTGTTTCGGGAGCGAATGCACTATATCGGGGTACGGGAGTTGTGAAAATAATTTCCCAACAAATACACCCATTTACTCCATTAGATCCAAAATGTTGTTTGGGAGTATTTTGGAGCATTTCGTAAACCTTCCACGTGTGAAAAGATGCAAAACTTGTGTTTCAGGACCGAATGCACTATTTCGGGGGTACTCAAGTTGCGAAAATGGTTTCGCACCAAATGCAGCCATTCTACTCCATTGGACCAAAATGATTTTTAGGAGTATTTTGGAGCATTTCGTAAACCTTCCACGTGTGAAAAGATGCAAAACTTGTGTTTCAGGCCCGATTCACTGTTTCAGGGGTACTCAAGTTGCGAAAATGGTTTCGCACCAAATGCAGCCATTCTACTCCATCGGACCAAAATGATTTTTAGGAGTATTTTGGACCATTTCGTAAACCTTCCACGTGTGAAAAGATGCAAAACTTGTGTTTCAGGACCGAATGCACTATTTCGAGGTACTCAAGTTGCGAAAATGGTTTAGCACCTACTGCATCCATTGTACTGCATTGCACCCAGAAAGATGTTTGGGAGCATTTCGGAATCTTTTGGTATGTAAAAGATGCAAAACTTGTGTTTTGGGCGTGAATGCACTTTTTCGGAGAACCGAAGTTGCAAAAATGGTTTCGCATCAAATGCATCAATTCTACTTCATTAGATCCAAGATGATGTTTGGGTGTGTTTTGAAGCGTTTCGGAACGCTTTGGAATGTAAAAATATGCGAAACTTGTGTTTCAAGAGCGAATGCACTATATCGGGGTACGGGAGTTGTGAAAATAATTTCCCAACAAATACACCCATTTACTCCATTAGATCCAAAATGATGTTTGGGATTATTTTGGAGCATTTCGTAAACCTTCCACGTGTGAAAAGATGCAAAACTTGTGTTTCAGGACCGAATGCACTATTTCGGGGGTACTCAAGTTGCGAAAATGGTTTCGCACCAAATGCAGCCATTCTACTCCATTGGACCAAAATGATTTTTAGGAGTATTTTGGAGCATTTCGTAAATCTTCCACGTGTGAAAAGATGCAAAACTTGTGTTTCAGGACCGAATGCACTATTTCGAGGTACTCAAGTTGCGAAATGGTTTCGCACCTACTGCATCCATTGTACTCCATTGCACCCAAAATGATGTTTGGGAGTGTTTTGGAGCATTTCGAAAACTTTCGGAATGTAAAAGATGCAAAACTTGTGTTTCGGGCGTGAATGCACTATTTCGGGGAACCGAAGTTGCGAAAATGGTTTCGCACCAAATGCATCAATTCTACTCCATTAGACCCAAGATGATGTTTGGGTGTGTTTTGAGGAATTTTGGAACATTTTGGGATGTAAAAACATGCAAAACTTGTGTTTCGGGAGCGAATGCACTATTTCGGGGTACCGAAGTTGTGAAAATAATTTCCCAACAAATGCACCCATTTACTCCATTAGATCCAAAATGATGTTTGGGAGTATTTTGGAGCATTTCGTAAACCTTCCACGTGTGAAAAGATGCAAAACTTGTGTTTCAGGACCGAATGCACTGTTTCGGGGGTACTCAAGTTGCGAAAATGGTTTCGCACAAATGCAGCCATTCTACTCCATTGGACCAAAAATGATTTTTAGGAGTATTTTGGAGCATTTCGTAAACCTTCCACGTGTGAAAAGATGCAAAACTTGTGTTTCAGGACCGAATGCACTATTTCGGGGGTACTCAAGTTGCGAAAATGGTTTCGCACCAAATGCAGCCATTCTACTCCATTGGACCAAAATGATTTTTAGGAGTATTTTGGAGCATTTCGTAAACCTTCCACGTGTGAAAAGATGCAAAACTTGTGTTTCAGGACCGAATGCACTATTTCGAGGTACTCAAGTTGCGAAAATGGTTTCGCACCTACTGCATCCATTGTACTGCATTGCACCCAGGAAGATGTTTGGGAGCATTTCGGAATCTTTCGGAATGTAAAAGATGCAAAACTTGTGTTTTGGGCGTGAATGCACTATTTCGGAGAACCGAAGTTGCAAAAATGGTTTCGCACCAAATGCATCAATTCTACTCCATTAGACCCAAGTTGATGTTTGGGTGTGTTTTGAAGCGTTTCGGAACGTTTTGGAATGTAAAAATATGCAAAACTTGTGTTTCGGGAGGGAATGCACCATTTCGGGGTACGGGAGTTGTGAAAATAATTTCCCAACAAATACACCCATTTACTCCATTAGATCCAAAATGATGTTTGGGATTATTTTGGAGCATTTCGTAAACCTTCCACGTGTGAAAAGATGCAAAACTTGTGTTTCAGGACCGAATGCACTATTTCGGGGGTACTCAAGTTGCGAAAATGGTTTCGCACCAAATGCAGCCATTCTACTCCATTGGACCAAAATGATTTTTAGGAGTATTTTGGAGCATTTCATAACCTTCCACGTGTGAAAAGATGCAAAACTTGTGTTTCAGGACCGAATGCACTATTTCGAGGTACTCAAGTTGCGAAAATGGTTTCGCACCTACTGCATCCATTGTACTCCATTGCACCCAAAATTATGTTTGGGAGTGTTTTGGAGCATTTCGGAATCTTTCGGAATGTAAAAGATGCAAAACTTGTGTTTCGGGCGTGAATGCACTATTTCGGAGAACCGAAGTTGCGAAAATGGTTTCGCACCAAATGCATCAATTCTACTCCATTAGACCCAAGATGATGTTTGGGTGTGTTTTGAAGAATTTTGGAACATTTTGGGATGTAAAAACATGCAAAACTTGTGTTTCGGGAGCGAATGCACTATTTCGGGGTACCGAAGTTGTGAAAATAATTTCCGAACAAATGCACCCATTTACTCCATTAGATCCAAAATGATGTTTGGGAGTATTTTGGAGCATTTCGTAAACCTTCCACGTGTGAAAAGATGCAAAACTTGTGTTTCAGGACCGAATGCACTGTTTCGGGGGTACTCAAGTTGCGAAAATGGTTTCGCACAAATGCAGCCATTCTACTCCATTGGACCAAAAATGATTTTTAGGAGTATTTTGGAGCATTTCGTAAACCTTCCACGTGTGAAAAGATGCAAAACTTGTGTTTCAGGACCGAATGCACTATTTCGGGGGTACTCAAGTTGCGAAAATGGTTTCGCACCAAATGCAGCCATTCTACTCCATTGGACCAAAATGATTTTTAGGAGTATTTTGGAGCATTTCGTAAACCTTCCACGTGTGAAAAGATGCAAAACTTGTGTGTTCAGGCCCGATTCACTGTTTCGGGGGTACTCAAGTTGCGAAAATGGTTTCGCACCAAATGCAGCCATTCTACTCCATCGGACCAAAATGATTTTTAGGAGTATTTTGGACCATTTCGTAAACCTTCCACGTGTGAAAAGATGCAAAACTTGTGTTTCAGGACCGAATGCACTATTTCGAGGTACTCAAGTTGCGAAAATGGTTTAGCACCTACTGCATCCATTGTACTGCATTGCACCCAGAAAGATGTTTGGGAGCATTTCAGAATCTTTTGGTATGTAAAAGATGCAAAACTTGTGTTTTGGGCGTGAATGCACTATTTCGGAGAACCGAAGTTGCAAAAATGGTTTCGCATCAAATGCATCAATTCTACTTCATTAGATCCAAGATGATGTTTGGGTGTGTTTTGAAGCGTTTCGGAACGCTTTGGAATGTAAAAATATGCGAAACTTGTGTTTCAGGAGCGAATGCACTATATCGGGGTACGGGAGTTGTGAAAATAATTTCCCAACAAATACACCCATTTACTCCATTAGATCCAAAATGATGTTTGGGATTATTTTGGAGCATTTCGTAAACCTTCCACGTGTGAAAAGATGCAAAACTTGTGTTTCAGGACCGAATGCACTATTTCGGGGGTACTCAAGTTGCGAAAATGGTTTCGCACCAAATGCAGCCATTCTACTCCATTGGACCAAAATGATTTTTAGGAGTATTTTGGAGCATTTCGTAAATCTACCACGTGTGAAAAGATGCAAAACTTGTGTTTCAGGACCGAATGCACTATTTCGAGGTACTCAAGTTGCGAAATGGTTTCGCACCTACTGCATCCATTGTACTCCATTGCACCCAAAATGATGTTTGGGAGTGTTTTGGAGCATTTCGAAAACTTTCGGAATGTAAAAGATGCAAAACTTGTGTTTCGGGCGTGAATGCACTATTTCGGGGAACCGAAGTTGCGAAAATGGTTTCGCACCAAATGCATCAATTCTACTCCATTAGACCCAAGATGATGTTTGGGTGTGTTTTGAAGAATTTTGGAACATTTTGGGATGTAAAAACATGCAAAACTTGTGTTTCGGGAGCGAATGCACTATTTCGGGGTACCGAAGTTGTGAAAATAATTTCCCAACAAATGCACCCATTTACTCCATTAGATCCAAAATGATGTTTGGGAGTATTTTGGAGCATTTCGTAAACCTTCCACGTGTGAAAAGATGCAAAACTTGTGTTTCAGGACCGAATGCACTGTTTCGGGGGTACTCAAGTTGCGAAAATGGTTTCGCACAAATGCAGCCATTCTACTCCATTGGACCAAAAATTATTTTTAGGAGTATTTTGGAGCATTTCGTAAACCTTCCACGTGTGAAAAGATGCAAAACTTGTGTTTCAGGACCGAATGCACTATTTCGGGGGTACTCAAGTTGCGAAAATGGTTTCGCACCAAATGCAGCCATTCTACTCCATTGGACCAAAATGATTTTTAGGAGTATTTTTGAGCATTTCGTAAACCTTCCACGTGTGAAAAGATGCAAAACTTGTGTTTCAGGACCGAATGCACTATTTTGAGGTACTCAAGTTGCGAAAATGGTTTCGCACCTACTGCATCCATTGTACTGCATTGCACCCAGGAAGATGTTTGGGAGCATTTCGGAATCTTTCGGAATGTAAAAGATGCAAAACTTGTGTTTTGGGCGTGAATGCACTATTTCGGAGAACCGAAGTTGCAAAAATGGTTTCGCACCAAATGCATCAATTCTACTCCATTAGACCCAAGATGATGTTTGGGTGTGTTTTGAAGCGTTTCGGAACGTTTTGGAATGTAAAAATATGCAAAACTTGTGTTTCGGGAGGGAATGCACCATTTCGGGGTACGGGAGTTGTGAAAATAATTTCCCAACAAATACACCCATTTACTCCATTAGATCCAAAATGATGTTTGGGAGTATTTTGGAGCATTTCGTAAACCTTCCACGTGTGAAAAGATGCAAAACTTGTGTTTCAGGAACGAATGCACTATTTCGGGGGTACTCAAGTTGCGAAAATGGTTTCGCACCAAATGCAGCCATTCTACTCCATTGGACCAAAATGATTTTTAGGAGTATTTTGGAGCATTTCATGACCTTCCACGTGTGAAAAGATGCAAAACTTGTGTTTCAGGACCGAATGCACTATTTCGAGGTACTCAAGTTGCGAAAATGGTTTCGCACCTACTGCATCCATTGTACTCCATTGCACCCAAAATTATGTTTGGGAGTGTTTTGGAGCATTTCGGAATCTTTCGGAATGTAAAAGATGCAAAACTTGTGTTTCGGGCGTGAATGCACTATTTCGGGGAACCGAAGTTGCGAAAATGGTTTCGCACCAAATGCATCAATTCTACTCCATTAGACCCAAGATGATGTTTGGGTGTGTTTTGAAGAATTTTGGAACATTTTGGGATGTAAAAACATGCAAAACTTGTGTTTCGGGAGCGAATGCACTATTTCGGGGTACCGAAGTTGTGAAAATAATTTCCCAACAAATGCACCCATTTACTCCATTAGATCCAAAATGATGTTTGGGAGTATTTTGGAGCATTTCGTAAACCTTCCACGTGTGAAAAGATGCAAAACTTGTGTTTCAGGACCGAATGCACTGTTTCGGGGGTACTCAAGTTGCGAAAATGGTTTCGCACAAATGCAGCCATTCTACTCCATTGGACCAAAAATGATTTTTAGGAGTATTTTGGAGCATTTCGTAAACCTTCCACGTGTGAAAAGATGCAAAACTTGTGTTTCAGGACCGAATGCACTATTTCGGGGGTACTCAAGTTGCGAAAATGGTTTCGCACCAAATGCAGCCATTCTACTCCATTGGACCAAAATGATTTTTAGGAGTATTTTGGAGCATTTCGTAAACCTTCCACGTGTGAAAAGATGCAAAACTTGTGTTTCAGGCCCGATTCACTGTTTCGGGGGTACTCAAGTTGCGAAAATGGTTTCGCACCAAATGCAGCCATTCTACTCCATCGGACCAAAATGATTTTTAGGAGTATTTTGGACCATTTCGTAAACCTTCCACGTGTGAAAAGATGCAAAACTTGTGTTTCAGGACCGAATGCACTATTTCGAGGTACTCAAGTTGCGAAAATGGTTTAGCACCTACTGCATCCATTGTACTGCATTGCACCCAGAAAGATGTTTGGGAGCATTTCGGAATCTTTTGGTATGTAAAAGATGCAAAACTTGTGTTTTGGGCGTGAATGCACTATTTCGGAGAACCGAAGTTGCAAAAATGGTTTCGCATCAAATGCATCAATTCTACTTCATTAGATCCAAGATGATGTTTGGGTGTGTTTTGAAGCGTTTCGGAACGCTTTGGAATGTAAAAATATGCGAAACTTGTGTTTCAGGAGCGAATGCACTATATCGGGGTACGGGAGTTGTGAAAATAATTTCCCAACAAATACACCCATTTACTCCATTAGATCCAAAATGATGTTTGGGATTATTTTGGAGCATTTCGTAAACCTTCCACGTGTGAAAAGATGCAAAACTTGTGTTTCAGGACCGAATGCACTATTTCGGGGGTACTCAAGTTGCGAAAATGGTTTCGCACCAAATGCAGCCATTCTACTCCATTGGACCAAAATGATTTTTAGGAGTATTTTGGAGCATTTCGTAAATCTACCACGTGTGAAAAGATGCAAAACTTGTGTTTCAGGACCGAATGCACTATTTCGAGGTACTCAAGTTGCGAAATGGTTTCGCACCTACTGCATCCATTGTACTCCATTGCACCCAAAATGATGTTTGGGAGTGTTTTGGAGCATTTCGAAAACTTTCGGAATGTAAATGATGCAAAACTTGTGTTTCGGGCGTGAATGCACTATTTCGGGGAACCGAAGTTGCGAAAATGGTTTCGCACCAAATGCATCAATTCTACTCCATTAGACCCAAGATGATGTTTGGGTGTGTTTTGAAGAATTTTGGAACATTTTGGGATGTAAAAACATGCAAAACTTGTGTTTCGGGAGCGAATGCACTATTTCGGGGTACCGAAGTTGTGAAAATAATTTCCCAACAAATGCACCCATTTACTCCATTAGATCCAAAATGATGTTTGGGAGTATTTTGGAGCATTTCGTAAACCTTCCACGTGTGAAAAGATGCAAAACTTGTGTTTCAGGACCGAATGCACTGTTTCGGGGGTACTCAAGTTGCGAAAATGGTTTCGCACAAATGCAGCCATTCTACTCCATTGGACCAAAAATGATTTTTAGGAGTATTTTGGAGCATTTCGTAAACCTTCCACGTGTGAAAAGATGCAAAACTTGTGTTTCAGGACCGAATGCACTATTTCGGGGGTACTCAAGTTGCGAAAATGGTTTCGCACCAAATGCAGCCATTCTACTCCATTGGACCAAAATGATTTTTAGGAGTATTTTGGAGCATTTCGTAAACCTTCCACGTGTGAAAAGATGCAAAACTTGTGTTTCAGGACCGAATGCACTATTTCGAGGTACTCAAGTTGCGAAAATGGTTTCGCACTTACTGCATCCATTGTACTGCATTGCACCCAGGAAGATGTTTGGGAGCATTTCGGAATCTTTCGGAATGTAAAAGATGCAAAACTTGTGTTTTGGGCGTGAATGCACTATTTCGGAGAACCGAAGTTGCAAAAATGGTTTCGCACCAAATGCATCAATTCTACTCCATTAGACCCAAGATGATGTTTGGGTGTGTTTTGAAGCGTTTCGGAACGTTTTGGAATGTAAAAATATGCAAAACTTGTGTTTCGGGAGGGAATGCACCATTTCGGGGTACGGGAGTTGTGAAAATAATTTCCCAACAAATACACCCATTTACTCCATTAGATCCAAAATGATGTTTGGGAGTATTTTGGAGCATTTCGTAAACCTTCCACGTGTGAAAAGATGCAAAACTTGTGTTTCAGGACCGAATGTACTATTTCGGGGGTACTCAAGTTGCGAAAATGGTTTCGCACCAAATGCAGCCATTCTACTCCATTGGACCAAAATGATTTTTAGGAGTATTTTGGAGCATTTCATAACCTTCCACGTGTGAAAAGATGCAAAACTTGTGTTTCAGGACCGAATGCACTATTTCGAGGTACTCAAGTTGCGAAAATGGTTTCGCACCTACTGCATCCATTGTACTCCATTGCACCCAAAATTATGTTTGGGAGTGTTTTGGAGCATTTCGGAATCTTTCGGAATGTAAAAGATGCAAAACTTGTGTTTCGGGCGTGAATGCACTATTTCGGGGAACCGAAGTTGCGAAAATGGTTTCGCACCAAATGCATCAATTCTACTCCATTAGACCCAAGATGATGTTTGGGTGTGTTTTGAAGCATTTCGGAACGTTTTGGGATGGAAAAAGATGCAAAACTTGTGTTTCGAGAGCGAATGCACTATTTCGGGGTACCGAAGTTGTGAAAATGATTTCCCAACAAATGCACCCATTTACTCCATTAGATCCAAAATGATGTTTGGGAGTATTTTGGAGCATTTCGTAAACCTTCCACGTGTGAAAAGATGCAAAACTTGTGTTTCACGACTGAATGCACTATTTCGGGGGTACTCAAGTTGCGAAAATGGTTTCGCACCAAATGCAACCATTCTACTCCATTGGACCCAAAATGATTTTTAGGAGTATTTTGCAGCATTTCGTAAACCTGCCACGTGTGAAAAGATGCAAAACTTGTGTTTCAGGACCGAATGCACTATTTCGAGGTACTCATGTTGCGAAAATGGTTTCGCACCTGCTGCATCCATTGTACTCCATTGCACCCAAAATGATGTTTGGGAGTGTTTTGGAGCATTTCGGAATCTTTCGGAAAGTAAAAGATGCAAAACTTGTGTTTCGGGCGTGAATGCACTATTTCGGGGAACCGAAGTTGCGAAAATGATTTCGCACCAAATGCATCAATTCTACTCCATTAGACCCAAGATGATGTTTGGGTGTGTTTTGAAGCATTTCGGAACGTTTTGGGATGTAAAAAGATGCAAAACTTGTGTTTCGGGAGCGAATGCACTATTTCGGGGTACCGAAGTTGCGAAAATGATTTCCCAACAAATGCACCCATTTACTCCATTAGATCCAAAATGATGTTTGGGAGTATTTTGGAGAATTTCGTAAACCTTCCACGTGTGAAAAGATGCAAAACTTGTGTTTCAGGACCGAATGCACTATTTCGGGGGTACTCAAGTTGCGAAAATGGTTTCGCACCAAATGCAGCCATTCTACTCCATTGGACCAAAATGATTTTTAGGAGTATTTTGGAGCATTTCGTAAACCTTCCACGTGTGAAAAGATGCAAAACTTGTGTTTCAGGCCCGATTCACTGTTTCGGGGGTACTCAAGTTGCGAAAATGGTTTCGCACCAAATGCAGCCATTCTACTCCATCGGACCAAAATGATTTTTAGGAGTATTTTGGACCATTTCGTAAACCTTCCACGTGTGAAAAGATGCAAAACTTGTGTTTCAGGACCGAATGCACTATTTCGAGGTACTCAAGTTGCGAAAATGGTTTAGCACCTACTGCATCCATTGTACTGCATTGCACCCAGAAAGATGTTTGGGAGCATTTCGGAATCTTTTGGTATGTAAAAGATGCAAAACTTGTGTTTTGGGCGTGAATGCACTATTTCGGAGAACCGAAGTTGCAAAAATGGTTTCGCATCAAATGCATCAATTCTACTTCATTAGATCCAAGATGATGTTTGGGTGTGTTTTGAAGCATTTCGGAACGCTTTGGAATGTAAAAATATGCGAAACTTGTGTTTCAGGAGCGAATGCACTATATCGGGGTACGGGAGTTGTGAAAATAATTTCCCAACAAATACACCCATTTACTCCATTAGATCCAAAATGATGTTTGGGATTATTTTGGAGCATTTCGTAAACCTTCCACGTGTGAAAAGATGCAAAACTTGTGTTTCAGGACCGAATGCACTATTTCGGGGGTACTCAAGTTGCGAAAATGGTTTCGCACCAAATGCAGCCATTCTACTCCATTGGACCAACATGATTTTTAGGAGTATTTTGGAGCATTTCGTAAACCTTCCACGTGTGAAATGATGCAAAACTTGTGTTTCAGGACCGAATGCACTATTTCGAGGTACTCAAGTTGCGAAAATGGTTTCGCACCTACTGCATCCATTGTACTCCATTGCACCCAAAATGATGTTTGGGAGTGTTTGGGAGCATTTCGGAATCTTTCAGAATGTAAAAGATGCAAAACTTATGTTTCAGGCGTGAATGCACTATTTCGAGGAACTGAAGTTGCGAAAATGGTTTCGCACCAAATGCATCAATTCTACTCCATTAGACCCAAGATGATGTTTGGGTGTGTTTTGAAGGATTTCGGAACGTTTTGGGATGGAAAAAGATGCAAAACTTGTGTTTCGAGAGCGAATGCACTATTTCGGGGTACCGAAGTTGTGAAAATGATTTCCCAACAAATGCACCCATTTACTCCATTAGATCCAAAATGATGTCTGGGAGTATTTTGGAGCATTTCGGAAACCTTCCACGTGTGAAAAGATGCAAAACTTGTGTTTCAGGACCGAATGCACTATTTTGAGGTACTCATGTTGCGAAAATGGTTTCGCACCTACTGCATCCATTGTACTCCATTGCACCCAAAATGATGTTTGGGAGTGTTTTGGAGCATTTCGGAATCTTTCGGAAAGTAAAAGATGCAAAACTTGTGTTTCGGGCGTAAATGCACTATTTCGGGGAACTGAAGTTGCGAAAATGTTTTCGCACCAAATGCATCAATTCTACTCCATTAGACCCAAGATGATGTTTGGGTGTGTTTTGAAGCATTTCGGAACGTTTCGGAATGTAAAAAGATGCAAACCTTGTGTTTCGGGAGCGAATGCACTATTTCAGGGTACCGAAGTTGTGAAAATGATTTCCCAACAAATGCACCCATTTACTCCATTAGATCCAAAATGATGTTTGGGAGTATTTTGGAGCATTTCGTAAACCTTCCACGTGTGAAAAGATGCAAAACTTGTGTTTCAGGACCGAATGCACTGTTTCGGGGGTACTCAAGTTGCGAAAATGGTTTCGCACCAAATGCAGCCATTCTACTCCATTGGACCAAAAATGATTTTTAGGAGTATTTTGGAGCATTTCGTAAACCTTCCACGTGTGAAAAGATGCAAAACTTGTGTTTCAGGACCGAATGCACTATTCCGAGGTACTCACGTTGCGAAAATGGTTTCGCACCTACTGCATCCATTGTACTGCATTGCACCCAAAAAGATGTTTGGGAGCATTTCGGAATCTTTCGAAATGTAAAAGATGCAAAACTTGTATTTCGGGCGTGAATGCACTATTTCGAGGAACTGAAGTTGCGAAAATGGTTTCGCACCAAATGCATCAATTCTGCTCCATTAGACCCAAGATGATGTTTGGGTGTGTTTTGAAGCATTTCGGAACGTTTCGGAATGTAAAAAGATGCAAAACTTGTGTTTCGGGAGCGAATGCACTATTTCGGGGAACCGAAGTTGCGAAAATGGTTTCGCACCAAATGCATCAATTCTACTCCATTAGACCCAAGATGATGTTTGGGTGTGTTTTGAAGCATTTTGGAACATTTTGGGATGTAAAAAGATGCAAAACTTGTGTTTCGGGAGCGAATGCACTATTTCGGGGTACCGAAGTTGTGAAAATGATTTCCCAACAAATGCACCCATTTACTCCATTAGATCCAAAATGATGTTTGGGAGTATTTTGGAGCATTTCGTAAACATTCCACGTGTGAAAAGATGCAAAACTTGTGTTTCAGGACCGAATGCACTGTTTCGGGGGTACTCAAGTTGCGAAAATGGTTTCGCACCAAATGCAGCCATTCTACTCCATTGGACCAAAAATGATTTTTAGGAGTATTTTGGAGCATTTCGTAAACCTTCCACGTGTGAAAAGATGCAAAACTTGTGTTTCAGGACCGAATGCACTATTCCGAGGTACTCACGTTGCGAAAATGGTTTCGCACCTACTGCATCCATTGTACTGCATTGCACCCAAAAAGATGTTTGGGAGCATTTCGGAATCTTTCGGAATGTAAAAGATGCAAAACTTGTGTTTCGGGCGTGAATGCACTATTTCGAGGAACTGAAGTTGCGAAAATGGTTTCGCACCAAATGCGTCAATTCTGCTCCATTAGACCCAAGATGATGTTTGGGTGTGTTTTGAAGCATTTCGGAACGTTTCGGAATGTAAAAAGATGCAAAACTTGTGTTTCGGGAGCGAATGCACTATTTCGGGGAACCGAAGTTGCGAAAATGGTTTCGCACCAAATGCATCAATTCTACTCCATTAGACCCAAGATGATGTTTGGGTGTGTTTTGAAGCATTTTGGAACATTTTGGGATGTAAAAAGATGCAAAACTTGTGTTTCGGGAGCGAATGCACTATTTCGGGTACCGAAGTTGTGAAAATGATTTCCCAACAAATGCACCCATTTACTCCATTAGATCCAAAATGATGTTTGGGAGTATTTTGGAGCATTTCGTAAACCTTCCACGTGTGAAAAGATGCAAAACTTGTGTTTCAGGACCGAATGCACTATTTCGGGTGTACTCAAGTTGCGAAAATGGTTTCGCACCAATTGCAGCCATTCTACTACATTGGACCAAAATGATTTTTAGGAGTATTTTGGAGCATTTCGTAAACCTTCCACGTGTGAAAAGATGCAAAACTTGTGTTTCAGGACCGAATGCACTATTTCGAGGTACTCAAGTTGCGAAAATGGTTTCGCACCTACTGCATCCATTGTACTCCATTGCACCCAAAATGATGTTTGGGTGTTTTGGAGCATTTCGGAATCTTTCGTAATGTAAAAGATGCAAAACTTGTGTTTCGGGTGTGAATGCACTATTTCGGGGAACCGATGTTGCGAAAATGGTTTCGCACCAAATGCATCAATTCTACTCCATTAGACCCAAGATGATGTTTGGGTGTGTTTTGAAGAATTTTGGAACATTTTGGGATGTAGAAACATGCAAAACTTGTGTTTCGGGAGCGAATGCACTATTTCGGGGTACCAAAGTTGTGAAAATGATTTCCCAACAAATGCACCCATTTACTCCATTAGATCGAAAATGATGTTTGGGAGTATTTTGGAGCATTTCGTAAACCTTCCACGTGTGAAAAGATGCAAAACTTGTGTTTCGGGCGTAAATGCACTATTTCGGGGAACCGAAGTTGCGAAAATGGTTTCGCACCAAATGAATCAATTCTACTGCATTAGACCCAAGATGATGTTTGGGTGTGTTTTGAAGCATTTCGGAACGTTTTGGGATGGAAAAAGATGCAAAACTTGTGTTTCGAGAGCGAATGCACTATTTCGGGGTACCGAAGTTGTGAAAATGATTTCCCAACAAATGCACCCACTTACTCCATTAGATCCAAAATGATGTTTGGGAGTATTTTGGAGCATTTCGTAAACATTCCACGTGTGAAAAGATGCAAAACTTGTGTTTCAGGACCGAATGCACTGTTTCGGGGGCACTCAAGTTGCGAAAATGGTTTCGCACCAAATGCAGCCATTCTACTCCGTTGGACCAAAAATGATTTTGAGTAGTATTTTGGAGCATTTCGTAAACCTTCCACGTGTGAAAAGATGCAAAACTTGTGTTTCAGGACCGAATGCACTATTCCGAGGTACTCACATTGCGAAAATGGTTTCGCACCTACTGCATCCATTGTACTGCATTGCACCCAAAAAGATGTTTGGGAGCATTTTGGAATCTTTCGGAATGTAAAAGATGCAAAACTTGTGTTTTGGGCGTGAATGCACTATTTCGGAGAACCGAAGTTGCGAAAATGGTTTCGCACCAAATGCATCAATTCTACTCCATTAGACCCAAGATGATGTTTGGGTGTGTTTTGAAGCGTTTCAGAACGTTTTGGAATGTAAAAATATGCAAAACTTGTGTTTCGGGAGCGAATGCACTATTTCGGGGTACGGGAGTTGTGAAAATAATTTGCCAACAAATGCACCCATTTACTCCATTAGATCCAAAATGATGTTTGGGAGTATTTTGGAGCATTTCGTAAACCTTCCACGTGTGAAAAGATGCAAAACTTGTGTTTCACGACCGAATGCACTATTTCGGGGGTACTCAAGTTGCGAAAATGGTTTCGCACCAAATGCAGCCATTCTACTCCATTGGACCCAAAATGATTTTTAGGAGTATTTTGCAGCATTTCGTAAACCTGCCACGTGTGAAAAGATGCAAAACTTGTGTTTCAGGACCGAATGCACTATTTCGAGGTACTCAAGTTGCGAAAATGGTTTCGCACCTACTGCATCCATTGTACTCCATTGCACCCAAAATGATGTTTGGAAGTGTTTTGGAGCATTTCGGAATCTTTCGGAAAGTAAAAGATGCAAAACTTGTGTTTCAGGACCGAATGCACTATTTCGAGGTACTCAAGTTGCGAAAATGGTTTCGCACCTACTGCATCCATTGTACTCCATTGCACCCAAAATGATGTTTGGGAGTGTTTTGGAGCATTTCGGAATCTTTCGGAATGTAAAAGATGCAAAACTTGTGTTTCGGGCGTGAATGCACTATTTCGGGGAACCGAAGTTGCGAAAATGGTTTCGCACCAAATGCATCAATTCTACTCCATTAGACCCAAGATGATGTTTGGGTGTGTTTTGAAGCATTTCGGAACGTTTTGGGATGTAAAAAGATGCAAAACTTGTGTTTCGGGAGCGAATGCACTATTTCGGGGTACCGAAGTTGCGAAAATGATTTCCCAACAAATGCACCCATTTACTCCATTAGATCCAAAATGATGTTTGGGAGTATTTTGGAGTATTTCGTAAATTTTCCATGTGTGAAAAGATGCAAAACTTGTGTTTCAGGACCGAATGCACTGTTTCGGGGGTACTCAAGTTGCGAAAATGGTTTCGCACCAAATGCAGCCATTCTACTCCATTGGACCCAAATGATTTTTAGGAGTATTTTGGAGCATTTCGTAAACCTTCCACGTGTGAAAAGATGCAAAACTTGTGTTTCAGGACCGAATGCACTATTTCGAGGTACTCAAGTTGCGAAAATGGTTTCGCACCTACTGCATCCATTGTACTGCATTGCACCCAGAAAGATGTTTGGGAGCATTTCGGAATCTTTCGGTATGTAAAAGATGCAAAACTTGTGTTTTGGGCGTGAATGCACTATTTCGGAGAACCGAAGTTGCAAAAATGGTTTCGCACCAAATGCATCAATTCTACTCCATTAGATCCAAGATGATGTTTGGGTGTGTTTTGAAGCATTTCGGAACGCTTTGGAATGTAAAAATATGCGAAACTTGTGTATCGGGAGCGAATGCACTATATCGGGGTACGGGAGTTGTGAAAATAATTTCCCAACAAATACACCCATTTACTCCATTAGATCCAAAATGATGTTTGGGAGTATTTTGGAGCATTTCGTAAACCTTCCACGTGTGAAAAGATGCAAAACTTGTGTTTCAGGACCGAATGCACTATTTCGGGGGTACTCAAGTTGCGAAAATGGTTTCGCACCAAATGCAGCCATTCTACTCCATTGGACCAAAATTATTTTTAGGAGTATTTTGGAGCATTTCGTAAACCTTCCACGTGTGAAATGATGCAAAACTTGTGTTTCAGGACCGAATGCACTATTTCGAGGAACTCAAGTTGCGAAAATGGTTTCGCACCTACTGCATCCATTATACTCCATTGCACCCAAAATGATGTTTGGGAGTGTTTTGGAGCATTTCGGAATCTTTCGGAATGTAAATGATGCAAAACTTGTGTTTCGAGCGTGAATGCACTATTTCGGGGAACCGAAGTTGCGAAAATGGTTTCGCACCAAATGCATCAACTCTACTCCATTAGACCCAAGATGATGTTTGGGTGTGTTTTGAAGCATTTCGGAACGTTTTGGGATGTAAAAAGATGCAAAACTTGTGTTTCGGGAGCGAATGCACTATTTCGGGGTACCGAAGTTGCGAAAATGATTTCCCAACAAATGCACCCATTTACTCCATTAGATCCAAAATGATGTTTGGGAGTATTTTGGAGTATTTCGTAAATTTTCCATGTGTGAAAAGATGCAAAACTTGTGTGTCAGGACCGAATGCACTGTTTCGGGGGTACTCAAGTTGCGAAAATGGTTTCGCACCAAATGCAGCCATTCTACTCCATTGGACCAAAATGATACTTAGGAGTAGTTTGGAGCATTTCGTAAACCTTCCACGTGTGAAAAGATGCAAAACTTGTGTTTCAGGCCCGATTCACTGTTTCGGGGGTACTCAAGTTGCGAAAATGGTTTCGCACCAAATGCAGCCATTCTACTCCATCGGACCAAAATGATTTTTAGGAGTATTTTGGACCATTTCGTAAACCTTCCACGTGTGAAAAGATGCAAAACTTGTGTTTCAGGACCGAATGCACTATTTCGAGGTACTCAAGTTGCGAAAATGGTTTAGCACCTACTGCATCCATTGTACTGCATTGCACCCAGAAAGATGTTTGGGAGCATTTCAGAATCTTTTGGTATGTAAAAGATGCAAAACTTGTGTTTTGGGCGTGAATGCACTATTTCGGAGAACCGAAGTTGCAAAAATGGTTTCGCACCAAATGCATCAATTCTACTCCATTAGATCCAAGTTGATGTTTGGGTGTGTTTTGAAGCATTTCGGAACGCTTTGGAATGTAAAAATATGCGAAACTTGTGTATCGGGAGCGAATGCACTATATCGGGGTACGGGAGTTGTGAAAATAATTTCCCAACAAATACACCCATTTACTCCATTAGATCCAAAATGATGTTTGGGAGTATTTTGGAGCATTTCGTAAACCTTCCACGTGTGAAACGATGCAAAACTTGTGTTTCAGGACCGAATGCACTATTTCGGGGGTACTCAAGTTGCGAAAATGGTTTCGCACCAAATGCAGCCATTCTACTCCATTGGACCAAAATTATTTTTAGGAGTATTTTGGAGCATTTCGTAAACCTTCCACGTGTGAAAAGATGCAAAACTTGTGTTTCAGGACCGAATGCACTATTTCGAGGTACTCATGTTGCGAAAATGGTTTCGCACCTGCTGCATCCATTGTACTCCATTGCACCCAAAATGATGTTTGGGAGTGTTTTGGAGCATTTCGGAATCTTTCGGAAAGTAAAAGATGCAAAACTTGTGTTTCGGGCGTGAATGCACTATTTCGGGGAACCGAAGTTGCGAAAATGATTTCGCACCAAATGCATCAATTCTACTCCATTAGACCCAAGATGATGTTTGGGTGTGTTTTGAAGCATTTCGGAACGTTTTGGGATGTAAAAAGATGCAAAACTTGTGTTTCGGGAGCGAATGCACTATTTCGGGGTACCGAAGTTGCGAAAATGATTTCCCAACAAATGCACCCATTTACTCCATTAGATCCAAAATGATGTTTGGGAGTATTTTGGAGCATTTCGTAAACCTTCCACGTGTGAAAAGATGCAAAACTTGTGTTTCAGGACCGAATGCACTATTTCGGGGGTACTCAAGTTGCGAAAATGGTTTCGCACCAAATGCAGCCATTCTACTCCATTGGACCAAAATGATTTTTAGGAGTATTTTGGAGCATTTCGTAAACCTTCCACGTGTGAAAAGATGCAAAACTTGTGTTTCAGGCCCGATTCACTGTTTCGGGGGTACTCAAGTTGCGAAAATGGTTTCGCACCAAATGCAGCCATTCTACTCCATCGGACCAAAATGATTTTTAGGAGTATTTTGGACCATTTCGTAAACCTTCCACGTGTGAAAAGATGCAAAACTTGTGTTTCAGGACCGAATGCACTATTTCGAGGTACTCAAGTTGCGAAAATGGTTTAGCACCTACTGCATCCATTGTACTGCATTGCACCCAGAAAGATGTTTGGGAGCATTTCGGAATCTTTTGGTATGTAAAAGATGCAAAACTTGTGTTTTGGGCGTGAATGCACTATTTCGGAGAACCGAAGTTGCAAAAATGGTTTCGCATCAAATGCATCAATTCTACTTCATTAGATCCAAGATGATGTTTGGGTGTGTTTTGAAGCGTTTCGGAACGCTTTGGAATGTAAAAATATGCGAAACTTGTGTTTCAGGAGCGAATGCACTATATCGGTGTACGGGAGTTGTGAAAATAATTTCCCAACAAATACACCCATTTACTCCATTAGATCCAAAATGATGTTTGGGATTATTTTGGAGCATTTCGTAAACCTTCCACGTGTGAAAAGATGCAAAACTTTTGTTTCAGGACCGAATGCACTATTTCGGGGGTACTCAAGTTGCGAAAATGGTTTCGCACCAAATGCAGCCATTCTACTCCATTGGACCAACATGATTTTTAGGAGTATTTTGGAGCTTTTCGTAAACCTTCCACGTGTGAAATGATGCAAAACTTGTGTTTCAGGACCGAATGCACTATTTCGAGGTACTCAAGTTGCGAAAATGGTTTCGCACCTACTGCATCCATTGTACTCCATTGCACCCAAAATGATGTTTGGGAGTGTTTGGGAGCATTTCGGAATCTTTCAGAATGTAAAAGATGCAAAACTTATGTTTCAGGCGTGAATGCACTATTTCGAGGAACTGAAGTTGCGAAAATGGTTTCGCACCAAATGCATCAATTCTACTCCATTAGACCCAAGATGATGTTTGGGTGTGTTTTGAAGGATTTCGGAACGTTTTGGGATGGAAAAAGATGCAAAACTTGTGTTTCGAGAGCGAATGCACTATTTCGGGGTACCGAAGTTGTGAAAATGATTTCCCAACAAATGCACCCATTTACTCCATTAGATCCAAAATGATGTCTGGGAGTATTTTGGAGCATTTCGGAAACCTTCCACGTGTGAAAAGATGCAAAACTTGTGTTTCAGGACCGAATGCACTATTTTGAGGTACTCATGTTGCGAAAATGGTTTCGCACCTACTGCATCCATTGTACTCCATTGCACCCAAAATGATGTTTGGGAGTGTTTTGGAGCATTTCGGAATCTTTCGGAAAGTAAAAGATGCAAAACTTGTGTTTCGGGCGTAAATGCACTATTTCGGGGAACTGAAGTTGCGAAAATGTTTTCGCACCAAATGCATCAATTCTACTCCATTAGACCCAAGATGATGTTTGGGTGTGTTTTGAAGCATTTCGGAACGTTTCGGAATGTAAAAAGATGCAAAACTTGTGTTTCGGGAGCGAATGCACTATTTCGGGGTACCGAAGTTGTGAAAATGATTTCCCAACAAATGCACCCATTTACTCCATTAGATCCAAAATGATGTTTGGGAGTATTTTGGAGCATTTCGTAAACCTTCCACGTGTGAAAAGATGCAAAACTTGTGTTTCAGGACCGAATGCACTGTTTCGGGGGTACTCAAGTTGCGAAAATGGTTTCGCACCAAATGCAGCCATTCTACTCCATTGGACCAAAAATGATTTTTAGGAGTATTTTGGAGCATTTCGTAAACCTTCCACGTGTGAAAAGATGCAAAACTTGTGTTTCAGGACCGAATGCACTATTCCGAGGTACTCACGTTGCGAAAATGGTTTCGCACCTACTGCATCCATTGTACTGCATTGCACCCAAAAAGATGTTTGGGAGCATTTCGGAATCTTTCGGAATGTAAAAGATGCTAAACTTGTATTTCGGGCGTGAATGCACTATTTCGAGGAACTGAAGTTGCGAAAATGGTTTCGCACCAAATGCATCAATTCTGCTCCATTAGACCCAAGATGATGTTTGGGTGTGTTTTGAAGCATTTCGGAACGTTTCGGAATGTAAAAAGATGCAAAACTTGTGTTTCGGGAGCGAATGCACTATTTCGGGGAACCGAAGTTGCGAAAAAGGTTTCGCACCAAATGTATCAATTCTACTCCATTAGACCCAAGATGATGTTTGGGTGTGTTTTGAAGCATTTTGGAACATTTTGGGATGTAAAAAGATGCAAAACTTGTGTTTCGGGAGCGAATGCACTATTTCGGGGTACCGAAGTTGTGAAAATGATTTCCCAACAAATGCACCCATTTACTCCATTAGATCCAAAATGATGTTTGGGAGTATTTTGGAGCATTTCGTAAACCTTCCACGTGTGAAAAGATGCAAAACTTGTGTTTCAGGACCGAATGCACTGTTTCGGGGGTACTCAAGTTGCGAAAATGGTTTCGCACCAAATGCAGCCATTCTACTCCATTGGACCAAAAATGATTTTTAGGAGTATTTTGGAGCATTTCGTAAACCTTCCACGTGTGAAAAGATGCAAAACTTGTGTTTCAGGACCGAATGCACTATTCCGAGGTACTCACGTTGCGAAAATGGTTTCGCACCTACTGCATCCATTGTACTGCATTGCACCCAAAAAGATGTTTGGGAGCATTTCGGAATCTTTCGGAATATAAAAGATGCAAAACTTGTATTTCGGGCGTGAATGCACTATTTCGAGGAACTGAAGTTGCGAAAATGGTTTCGCACCAAATGCGTCAATTCTGCTCCATTAGACCCAAGATGATGTTTGGGTGTGTTTTGAAGCATTTCGGAACGTTTCGGAATGTAAAAAGATGCAAAACTTGTGTTTCGGGAGCGAATGCACTATTTCGGGGAACCGAAGTTGCGAAAATGGTTTCGCACCAAATGCATCAATTCTACTCCATTAGACCCAAGATGATGTTTGGGTGTGTTTTGAAGCATTTTGGAACATTTTGGGATGTAAAAAGATGCAAAACTTGTGTTTCGGGAGCGAATGCACTATTTCGGGTACCGAAGTTGTGAAAATGATTTCCCAACAAATGAATCCATTTACTCCATTAGATCCAAAATGATGTTTGGGAGTATTTTGGAGCATTTCGTAAACCTTCCACGTGTGAAAAGATGCAAAACTTGTGTTTCAGGACCGAATGCACTATTTCGGGTGTACTCAAGTTGCGAAAATGGTTTCGCACCAATTGCAGCCATTCTACTACATTGGACCAAAATGATTTTTAGGAGTATTTTGGAGCATTTCGTAAACCTTCCACGTGTGAAAAGATGCAAAACTTGTGTTTCAGGACCGAATGCACTATTTCGAGGTACTCAAGTTGCGAAAATGGTTTCGCACCTACTGCATCCATTGTACTCCATTGCACCCAAAATGATGTTTGGGAGTGTTTTGGAGCATTTCGGAATCTTTCGTAATGTAAAAGATGCAAAACTTGTGTTTCGGGTGTGAATGCACTATTTCGGGGAACCGATGTTGCGAAAATGGTTTCGCACCAAATGCATCAATTCTACTCCATTAGACCCAAGATGATGTTTGGGTGTGTTTTGAAGAATTTTGGAACATTTTGGGATGTAGAAACATGCAAAACTTGTGTTTCGGGAGCGAATGCACTATTTCGGGGTACCAAAGTTGTGAAAATGATTTCCCAACAAATGCACCCATTTACTCCATTAGATCGAAAATGATGTTTGGGAGTATTTTGGAGCATTTCGTAAACCTTCCACGTGTGAAAAGATGCAAAACTTGTGTTTCGGGCGTAAATGCACTATTTCGGGGAACCGAAGTTGCGAAAATGGTTTCGCACCAAATGAATCAATTCTACTCCATTAGACCCAAGATGATGTTTGGGTGTGTTTTGAAGCATTTCGGAACGTTTTGGGATGGAAAAAGCTGCAAAACTTGTGTTTCGAGAGCGAATGCACTATTTCGGGGTACCGAAGTTGTGAAAATGATTTCCCAACAAATGCACCCACTTACTCCATTAGATCCAAAATGATGTTTGGGAGTATTTTGGAGCATTTCGTAAACATTCCACGTGTGAAAAGATGCAAAACTTGTGTTTCAGGACCGAATGCACTGTTTCGGGGGCACTCAAGTTGCGAAAATGGTTTCGCACCAAATGCAGCCATTCTACTCCGTTGGACCAAAAATGATTTTGAGTAGTATTTTGGAGCATTTCGTAAACCTTCCACGTGTGAAAAGATGCAAAACTTGTGTTTCAGGACCGAATGCACTATTCCGAGGTACTCACATTGCGAAAATGGTTTCGCACCTACTGCATCCATTGTACTGCATTGCACCCAAAAAGATGTTTGGGAGCATTTTGGAATCTTTCGGAATGTAAAAGATGCAAAACTTGTGTTTTGGGCGTGAATGCACTATTTCGGAGAACCGAAGTTGCGAAAATGGTTTCGCACCAAATGCATCAATTCTACTCCATTAGACCCAAGATGATGTTTGGGTGTGTTTTGAAGCGTTTCAGAACGTTTTGGAATGTAAAAATATGCAAAACTTGTGTTTCGGGAGCGAATGCACTATTTCGGGGTACGGGAGTTGTGAAAATAATTTGCCAACAAATGCACCCATTTACTCCATTAGATCCAAAATGATGTTTGGGAGTATTTTGGAGCATTTCGTAAACCTTCCACGTGTGAAAAGATGCAAAACTTGTGTTTCACGACCGAATGCACTATTTCGGGGGTACTCAAGTTGCGAAAATGGTTTCGCACCAAATGCAGCCCTTCTACTCCATTGGACCCAAAATGATTTTTAGGAGTATTTTGCAGCATTTCGTAAACCTGCCACGTGTGAAAAGATGCAAAACTTGTGTTTCAGGACCGAATGCACTATTTCGAGGTACTCAAGTTGCGAAAATGGTTTCGCACCTACTGCATCCATTGTACTCCATTGCACCCAAAATGATGTTTGGAAGTGTTTTGGAGCATTTCGGAATCTTTCGGAAAGTAAAAGATGCAAAACTTGTGTTTCAGGACCGAATGCACTATTTCGAGGTACTCAAGTTGCGAAAATGGTTTCGCACCTACTGCATCCATTGTACTCCATTGCACCCAAAATGATGTTTGGGAGTGTTTTGGAGCATTTCGGAATCTTTCGGAATGTAAAAGATGCAAAACTTGTGTTTCGGGCGTGAATGCACTATTTCGGGGAACCGAAGTTGCGAAAATGGTTTCGCACCAAATGCATCAATTCTACTCCATTAGACCCAAGATGATGTTTGGGTGTGTTTTGAAGCATTTCGGAACGTTTTGGGATGTAAAAAGATGCAAAACTTGTGTTTCGGTAGCGAATGCACTATTTCGGGGTACCGAAGTTGCGAAAATGATTTCCCAACAAATGCACCCATTTACTCCATTAGATCCAAAATGATGTTTGGGAGTATTTTGGAGTATTTCGTAAATTTTCCATGTGTGAAAAGATGCAAAACTTGTGTTTCAGGACCGAATGCACTGTTTCGGGGTACTCAAGTTGCGAAAATGGTTTCGCACCAAATGCAGCCATTCTACTCCATTGGACCCAAATGATTTTTAGGAGTATTTTGGAGCATTTCGTAAACCTTCCACGTGTGAAAAGATGCAAAACTTGTGTTTCAGGACCGAATGCACTATTTCGAGGTACTCAAGTTGCGAAAATGGTTTCGCACCTACTGCATCCATTGTACTGCATTGCACCCAGAAAGATGTTTGGGAGCATTTCGGAATCTTTCGGTATGTAAAAGATGCAAAACTTGTGTTTTGGGCGTGAATGCACTATTTCGGAGAACCGAAGTTGCAAAAATGGTTTCGCACCAAATGCATCAATTCTACTCCATTAGATCCAAGATGATGTTTGGGTTTGTTTTGAAGCATTTCGGAACGCTTTGGAATGTAAAAATATGCGAAAGTTGTGTATCGGGAGCGAATGCACTATATCGGGGTACGGGAGTTGTGAAAATAATTTCCCAACAAATACACCCATTTACTCCATTAGATCCAAAATGATGTTTGGGAGTATTTTGGAGCATTTCGTAAACCTTCCACGTGTGAAAAGATGCAAAACTTGTGTGTCAGGACCGAATGCACTGTTTCGGGGGTACTCAAGTTGCGAAAATGGTTTCGCACCAAATGCAGCCATTCTACTCCATTGGACCAAAATTATTTTTAGGAGTATTTTGGAGCATTTCGTAAACCTTCCACGTGTGAAATGATGCAAAACTTGTGTTTCAGGACCGAATGCACTATTTCGAGGAACTCAAGTTGCGAAAATGGTTTCGCACCTACTGCATCCATTGTACTCCATTGCACCCAAAATGATGTTTGGGAGTGTTTTGGAGCATTTCGGAATCTTTCGGAATGTAAATGATGCAAAACTTGTGTTTCGAGCGTGAATGCACTATTTCGGGGAACCGAAGTTGCGAAAATGGTTTCGCACCAAATGCATCAACTCTACTCCATTAGACCCAAGATGATGTTTGGGTGTGTTTTGAAGCATTTCGGAACGTTTTGGGATGTAAAAAGATGCAAAACTTGTGTTTCGGGAGCGAATGCACTATTTCGGGGTACCGAAGTTGCAAAAATGATTTCCCAACAAATGCACCCATTTACTCCATTAGATCCAAAATGATGTTTGGGAGTATTTTGGAGCATTTCGTAAATTTTCCATGTGTGAAAAGATGCAAAACTTGTGTGTCAGGACCGAATGCACTGTTTCGGGGGTACTCAAGTTGTGAAAATGATTTCCCAACAAATGCACCCATTTACTCCATTAGATCGAAAATGATGTTTGGGAGTATTTTGGAGCATTTCGTAAACCTTCCACGTGTGAAAAGATGCAAAACTTGTGTTTCGGGCGTAAATGCACTATTTCGGGGAACCGAAGTTGCGAAAATGGTTTCGCACCAAATGAATCAATTCTACTCCATTAGACCCAAGATGATGTTTGGGTGTGTTTTGAAGCATTTCGGAACGTTTTGGGATGGAAAAAGATGCAAAACTTGTGTTTCGAGAGCGAATGCACTATTTCGGGGTACCGAAGTTGTGAAAATGATTTCCCAACAAATGCACCCACTTACTCCATTAGATCCAAAATGATGTTTGGGAGTATTTTGGAGCATTTCGTAAACATTCCACGTGTGAAAAGATGCAAAACTTGTGTTTCAGGACCGAATGCACTGTTTCGGGGGCACTCAAGTTGCGAAAATGGTTTCGCACCAAATGCAGCCATTCTACTCCGTTGGACCAAAAATGATTTTGAGTAGTATTTTGGAGCATTTCGTAAACCTTCCACGTGTGAAAAGATGCAAAACTTGTGTTTCAGGACCGAATGCACTATTCCGAGGTACTCACATTGCGAAAATGGTTTCGCACCTACTGCATCCATTGTACTGCATTGCACCCAAAAAGATGTTTGGGAGCATTTTGGAATCTTTCGGAATGTAAAAGATGCAAAACTTGTGTTTTGGGCGTGAATGCACTATTTCGGAGAACCGAAGTTGCGAAAATGGTTTCGCACCAAATGCATCAATTCTACTCCATTAGACCCAAGATGATGTTTGGGTGTGTTTTGAAGCGTTTCAGAACGTTTTGGAATGTAAAAATATGCAAAACTTGTGTTTTGGGAGCGAATGCACTATTTCGGGGTACGGGAGTTGTGAAAATAATTTGCCAACAAATGCACCCATTTACTCCATTAGATCCAAAATGATGTTTGGGAGTATTTTGGAGCATTTCGTAAACCTTCCACGTGTGAAAAGATGCAAAACTTGTGTTTCACGACCGAATGCACTATTTCGGGGGTACTCAAGTTGCGAAAATGGTTTCGCACCAAATGCAGCCATTCTACTCCATTGGACCCAAAATGATTTTTAGGAGTATTTTGCAGCATTTCGTAAACCTGCCACGTGTGAAAAGATGCAAAACTTGTGTTTCAGGACCGAATGCACTATTTCGAGGTACTCAAGTTGCGAAAATGGTTTCGCACCTACTGCATCCATTGTACTCCATTGCACCCAAAATGATGTTTGGAAGTGTTTTGGAGCATTTCGGAATCTTTCGGAAAGTAAAAGATGCAAAACTTGTGTTTCAGGACCGAATGCACTATTTCGAGGTACTCAAGTTGCGAAAATGGTTTCGCACCTACTGCATCCATTGTACTCCATTGCACCCAAAATGATGTTTGGGAGTGTTTTGGAGCATTTCGGAATCTTTCGGAATGTAAAAGATGCAAAACTTGTGTTTCGGGCGTGAATGCACTATTTCGGGGAACCGAAGTTGCGAAAATGGTTTCGCACCAAATGCATCAATTCTACTCCATTAGACCCAAGATGATGTTTGGGTGTGTTTTGAAGCATTTCGGAACGTTTTGGGATGTAAAAAGATGCAAAACTTGTGTTTCGGGAGCGAATGCACTATTTCGGGGTACCAAAGTTGCGAAAATGATTTCCCAACAAATGCACCCATTTACTCCATTAGATCCAAAATGATGTTTGGGAGTATTTTGGAGTATTTCGTAAATTTTCCATGTGTGAAAAGATGCAAAACTTGTGTTTCAGGACCGAATGCACTGTTTCGGGGGTACTCAAGTTGCGAAAATGGTTTCGCACCAAATGCAGCCATTCTACTCCATTGGACCCAAATGATTTTTAGGAGTATTTTGGAGCATTTCGTAAACCTTCCACGTGTGAAAAGATGCAAAACTTGTGTTTCAGGACCGAATGCACTATTTCGAGGTACTCAAGTTGCGAAAATGGTTTCGCACCTACTGCATCCATTGTACTGCATTGCACCCAGAAAGATGTTTGGGAGCATTTCGGAATCTTTCGGTATGTAAAAGATGCAAAACTTGTGTTTTGGGCGTGAATGCACTATTTCGGAGAACCGAAGTTGCAAAAATGGTTGCGCACCAAATGCATCAATTCTACTCCATTAGATCCAAGATGATGTTTGGGTGTGTTTTGAAGCATTTCGGAACGCTTTGGAATGTAAAAATATGCGAAACTTGTGTATCGGGAGCGAATGCACTATATCGGGGTACGGGAGTTGTGAAAATAATTTCCCAACAAATACACCCATTTACTCCATTAGATCCAAAATGATGTTTGGGAGTATTTTGGAGCATTTCGTAAACCTTCCACGTGTGAAAAGATGCAAAACTTGTGTTTCAGGACCGAATGCACTATTTCGGGGGTACTCAAGTTGCGAAAATGGTTTCGCACCAAATGCAACCATTCTACTCCATTGGACCAAAATTATTTTTAGGAGTATTTTGGAGCATTTCGTAAACCTTCCACGTGTGAAATGATGCAAAACTTGTGTTTCAGGACCGAATGCACTATTTCGAGGAACTCAAGTTGCGAAAATGGTTTCGCACCTACTGCATCCATTGTACTCCATTGCACCCAAAATGATGTTTGGGAGTGTTTTGGAGCATTTCGGAATCTTTCGGAATGTAAATGATGCAAAACTTGTGTTTCGAGCGTGAATGCACTATTTCGGGGAACCGAAGTTGCGAAAATGGTTTCGCACCAAATGCATCAACTCTACTCCATTAGACCCAAGATGATGTTTGGGTGTGTTTTGAAGCATTTCGGAACGTTTTGGGATGTAAAAAGATGCAAAACTTGTGTTTCGGGAGCGAATGCACTATTTCGGGGTACCGAAGTTGCAAAAATGATTTCCCAACAAATGCACCCATTTACTCCATTAGATCCAAAATGATGTTTGGGAGTATTTTGGAGCATTTCGTAAATTTTCCATGTGTGAAAAGATGCAAAACTTGTGTGTCAGGACCGAATGCACTGTTTCGGGGGTACTCAAGTTGCGAAAATGGTTTCACACCAAATGCAGCCATTCTACTCCATTGGACCAAAATGATATTTAGGAGTAGTTTGGAGCATTTCGTAAACCTTCCACGTGTGAAAAGATGCAAAACTTGTGTTTCAGGACCGAATGCACTATTTCGAGGTACTCAAGTTGCGAAAATGGTTTCGCACCTACTGCATCAATTGTACTGCATTGCACCCAGAAAGATATTTGGGAGCATTTCGGAATCTTTCGGTATGTAAAAGATGCAAAACTTGTGTTTTGGGCGTGAATGCACTATTTCGGAGAACCGAAGTTGCAAAAATGGTTTCACACCAAATGCATCAATTCTACTCCATTAGATCCAAGATGATGTTTGGGTGTGTTTTGAAGCGTTTCGGAACGCTTTGGAATGTAAAAATATGCGAAACTTGTGTATCGGGAGCGAATGCACTATATCGGGGTACGGGAGTTGTGAAAATAATTTCCAAACAAATACACCCATTTACTCCATTAGATCCAAAATGATGTTTGGGAGTATTTTGGAGCATTTCGTAAACCTTCCACGTGTGAAAAGATGCAAAACTTGTGTTTCAGGACCGAATGCACTATTTCGGGGGTACTCAAGTTGCGAAAATGGTTTCGCACCAAATGCAGCCATTCTACTCCATTGGACCCAAAATGATTTTTAGGAGTATTTTGCAGCATTTCGTAAACCTGCCACGTGTGAAAAGATGCAAAACTTGTGTTTCAGGACCGAATGCACTATTTCGAGGTACTCAAGTTGCGAAAATGGTTTCGCACCTACTGCATCCATTGTACTCCATTGCACCCAAAATGATGTTTGGAAGTGTTTTGGAGCATTTCGGAATCTTTCGGAAAGTAAAAGATGCAAAACTTGTGTTTCAGGACCGAATGCACTATTTCGAGGTACTCAAGTTGCGAAAATGGTTTCGCACCTACTGCATCCATTGTACTCCATTGCACCCAAAATGATGTTTGGGAGTGTTTTGGAGCATTTCGGAATCTTTCGGAATGTAAAAGATGCAAAACTTGTGTTTCGGGCGTGAATGCACTATTTCGGGGAACCGAAGTTGCGAAAATGGTTTCGCACCAAATGCATCAATTCTACTCCATTAGACCCAAGATGATGTTTGGGTGTGTTTTGAAGCATTTCGGAACGTTTTGGGATGTAAAAAGATGCAAAACTTGTGTTTCGGGAGCGAATGCACTATTTCGAGGTACCGAAGTTGCGAAAATGATTTCCCAACAAATGCACCCATTTACTCCATTAGATCCAAAATGATGTTTGGGAGTATTTTGGAGTATTTCGTAAATTTTCCATGTGTGAAAAGATGCAAAACTTGTGTTTCAGGACCGAATGCACTGTTTCGGGGGTACTCAAGTTGCGAAAATGGTTTCGCACCAAATGCAGCCATTCTACTACATTGGACCCAAATGATTTTTAGGAGTATTTTGGAGCATTTCGTAAACCTTCCACGTGTGAAAAGATGCAAAACTTGTGTTTCAGGACCGAATGCACTATTTCGAGGTACTCAAGTTGCGAAAATGGTTTCGCACCTACTGCATCCATTGTACTGCATTGCACCCAGAAAGGTGTTTGGGAGCATTTCGGAATCTTTCGGTATGTAAAAGATGCAAAACTTGTGTTTTGGGCGTGAATGCACTATTTCGGAGAACCGAAGTTGCAAAAATGGTTTCGCACCAAATGCATCAATTCGACTCCATTAGATCCAAGATGATGTTTGGGTGTGTTTTGAAGCGTTTCAGAACGCTTTGGAATGTAAAAATATGCGAAACTTGTGTATCGGGAGCGAATGCACTATATCGGGGTACGGGAGTTGTGAAAATAATTTCCAAACAAATACACCCATTTACTCCATTAGATCCAAAATGATGTTTGGGAGTATTTTGGAGCATTTCGTAAACCTTCCACGTGTGAAAAGATGCAAAACTTGTGTTTCAGGACCGAATGCACTATTTCGGGGGTACTCAAGTTGCGAAAATGGTTTCGCACCAAATGCAGCCATTCTACTCCATTGGACCAAAATTATTTTTAGGAGTATTTTGGAGCATTTCGTAAACCTTCCACGTGTGAAATGATGCAAAACTTGTGTTTCAGGACCGAATGCACTATTTCGAGGTACTCAAGTTGCGAAAATGGTTTCGCACCTACTGCATCCATTGTACTCCATTGCACCCAAAATGATGTTTGGGAGTGTTTTGGAGCATTTCGGAATCTTTCGGAATGTAAAAGATGCAAAACTTGTGTTTCGAGCGTGAATGCACTATTTCGGGGAACCGAAGTTGCGAAAATGGTTTCGCACCAAATGCATCAATTCTACTCTATTAGACCCAAGATGATGTTTGGGTGTGTTTTGAAGCATTTCGGAACGTTTTGGGATGTAAAAAGATGCAAAACTTGTGTTTCGGGAGCGAATGCACTATTTCAGGGTACCGAAGTTGCGAAAATGATTTCCCAACAAATGCACCCATTTACTCCATTAGATCCAAAATGATGTTTGGGAGTATTTTGGAGCATTTCGTAAATTTTCCATGTGTGAAAAGATGCAAAACTTGTGTTTCAGGACCGAATGCACTGTTTCGGGGGTACTCAAGTTGCGAAAATGGTTTCGCACCAAATGCAGCCATTCTACTCCATTGGACCAAAATGATTTTTAGGAGTAGTTTGGAGCATTTCGTAAACCTTCCATGCAAAACTTGTGTTTCAGGACCGAATGCACTATTTCGAGGTACTCAAGTTGCGAAAATGGTTTCGCACCTACTGCATCCATTGTACTGCATTGCACCCAGAAAGATGTTTGGGAGCATTTCGGAATCTTTCGGTATGTAAAAGATGCAAAACTTGTGTTTTGGGCGTGAATGCACTATTTCGGAGAACCGAAGTTGCAAAAATGGTTTCACACCAAATGCATCAATTCTACTCCATTAGATCCAAGATGATGTTTGGGTGTGTTTTGAAGCGTTTCGGAACGCTTTGGAATGTAAAAATATGCGAAACTTGTGTATCGGGAGCGAATGCACTATATCGGGGTACGGGAGTTGTGAAAATAATTTCCAAACAAATACACCCATTTACTCCATTAGATCCAAAATGATGTTTGGGAGTATTTTGGAGCATTTCGTAAACCTTCCACGTGTGAAAAGATGCAAAACTTGTGTTTCAGGACCGAATGCACTATTTCGGAGGTACTCAAGTTGCGAAAATGGTTTCGCACCAAATGCAGCCATTCTACTCCATTGGACCAAAATTATTTTTAGGAGTATTTTGGAGCATTTCGTAAACCTTCCACGTGTGAAATGATGCAAAACTTGTGTTTCAGGACCGAATGCACTATTTCGGGGGTACTCAAGTTGCGAAAATGGTTTCGCACCAAATGCAGCCATTCTACTCCATTGGACCAAAATTATTTTTAGGAGTATTTTGGAGCATTTCGTAAACCTTCCACGTGTGAAATGATGCAAAACTTGTGTTTCAGGACCGAATGCACTATTTCGAGGTACTCAAGTTGCGAAAATGGTTTCGCACCTACTGCATCCATTGTACTCCATTGCACCCAAAATGATGTTTGGGAGTGTTTTGGAGCATTTCGGAATCTTTCGGAATGTAAAAGATGCAAAACTTGTGTTTCGAGCGTGAATGCACTATTTCGGGGAACCGAAGTTGCGAAAATGGTTTCGCACCAAATGCATCAATTCTACTCCATTAGACCCAAGATGATGTTTGGGTGTGTTTTGAAGCATTTCGGAACGTTTTGGGATGTAAAAAGATGCAAAACTTGTGTTTCGGGAGCGAATGCACTATTTCGGGGTACCGAAGTTGCGAAAATGATTTCCCAACAAATGCACCCATTTACTCCATTAGATCCAAAATGATGTTTGGGAGTATTTTGGAGCATTTCGTAAATTTTCCATGTGTGAAAAGATGCAAAACTTGTGTTTCAGGACCGAATGCACTGTTTCGGGGGTACTCAAGTTGCGAAAATGGTTTCGCACCAAATGCAGCCATTCTACTCCATTGGACCAAAATGATTTTTAGGAGTAGTTTGGAGCATTTCGTAAACCTTCCACGTGTGAAAAGATGCAAAACTTGTGTTTCAGGACCGAATGCACTATTTCGAGGTACTCAAGTTGCGAAAATGGTTTCGCACCTACTGCATCCATTGTACTGCATTGCACCCAGAAAGATGTTTGGGAGCATTTCGGAATCTTTCGGTATGTAAAAGATGCAAAACTTGTGTTTTGGGCGTGAATGCACTATTTCGGAGAACCGAAGTTGCAAAAATGGTTTCGCACCAAATGCATCAATTCTACTCCATTAGATCCAAGATGATGTTTGGGTGTGTTTTGAAGCGTTTCGGAACGCTTTGGAATGTAAAATTATGCGAAACTTGTGTATCGGGAGCGAATGCACTATATCGGGGTACGGGAGTTGTGAAAATAATTTCCAAACAAATACACCCATTTACTCCATTAGATCCAAAATGATGTTTGGGAGTATTTTGGAGCATTTCGTAAACCTTCCACGTGTGAAAAGATGCAAAACTTGTGTTTCAGGACCGAATGCACTATTTCGGGGGTACTCAAGTTGCGAAAATGGTTTCGCACCAAATGCAGCCATTCTACTCCATTGGACCAAAATTATTTTTAGGAGTATTTTGGAGCATTTCGTAAACCTTCCACGTGTGAAATGATGCAAAACTTGTGTTTCAGGACCGAATGCACTATTTCGAGGAACTCAAGTTGCGAAAATGGTTTCGCACCTACTGCATCCATTGTACTCCATTGCACCCAAAATGATGTTTGGGAGTGTTTTGGAGCATTTCGGAATCTTTCGGAATGTAAAAGATGCAAAACTTGTGTTTCGAGCGTGAATGCACTATTTCGGGGAACCGAAGTTGCGAAAATGGTTTCGCACCAAATGCATCAACTCTACTCCATTAGACCCAAGATGATGTTTGGGTGTGTTTTGAAGCATTTCGGAACGTTTTGGGATGTAAAAAGATGCAAAACTTGTGTTTCGGGAGCGAATGCACTATTTCGGGGTACCGAAGTTGCGAAAATGATTTCCCAACAAATGCACCCATTTACTCCATTAGATCCAAAATGATGTTTGGGAGTATTTTGGAGCATTTCGTAAATTTTCCATGTGTGAAAAGATGCAAAACTTGTGTTTCAGGACCGAATGCACTGTTTCGGGGGTACTCAAGTTGCGAAAATGGTTTCGCACCAAATGCAGCCATTCTACTCCATTGGACCAAAATGATTTTTAGGAGTAGTTTGGAGCATTTCGTAAACCTTCCACGTGTGAAAAGATGCAAAACTTGTGTTTCAGGACCGAATGCACTATTTCGAGGTACTCAAGTTGCGAAAATGGTTTCGCACCTACTGCATCCATTGTACTGCATTGCACCCAGAAAGATGTTTGGGAGCATTTCGGAATCTTTCGGTATGTAAAAGATGCAAAACTTGTGTTTTGGCCGTGAATGCACTATTTCGGAGAACCGAAGTTGCAAAAATGGTTTCGCACCAAATGCATCAATTCTACTCCATTAGATCCAAGATGATGTTTGGGTGTGTTTTCAAGCATTTCGGAACGCTTTGGAATGTAAAAATATGCGAAACTTGTGTATCGGGAGCGAATGCACTATATCGGGGTACGGGAGTTGTGAAAATAATTTCCCAACAAATACACCCATTTACTCCATTAGATCCAAAATGATGTTTGGGAGTATTTTGGAGCATTTCGTAAACCTTCCACGTGTGAAAAGATGCAAAACTTGTGTTTCAAGACCGAATGCACTATTTCGGGGGTACTCAAGTTGCGAAAAAGGTTTCGCACCAAATGCAGCCATTCTACTCAATTGGACCAAAATTATTTTTAGGAGTATTTTGGAGCATTTCGTAAACCTTCCACGTGTGAAATGATGCAAAACTTGTGTTTCAGGACCGAATGCACTATTTCGAGGTACTCAAGTTGCGAAAATGGTTTCGCACCTACTGCATCCATTGTACTCCATTGCACCCAAAATGATGTTTGGGAGTGTTTTGGAGCATTTCGAAATCTTTCGGAATGTAAAAGATGCAAAACTTGTGTTTCGAGCGTGAATGCACTATTTCGGGGAACCGAAGTTGCGAAAATGGTTTCGCACCAAATGCATCAATTCTACTCCATTAGACCCAAGATGATGTTTGGGTGTGTTTTGAAGCATTTCGGAACGTTTTGGGATGTAAAAAGATGCAAAACTTGTGTTTCGGGAGCGAATGCACTATTTCGGGGTACCGAAGTTGCGAAAATGATTTCCCAACAAATGCACCCATTTACTCCATTAGATCCAAAATGATGTTTGGGAGTATTTTGGAGCATTTCGTAAATTTTCCATGTGTGAAAAGATGCAAAACTTGTGTTTCAGGACCGAATGCACTGTTTCGGGGGTACTCAAGTTGCGAAAATGGTTTCGCACCAAATGCAGCCATTCTACTCCATTGGACCAAAATGATTTTTAGGAGTAGTTTGGAGCATTTCGTAAACCTTCCACATGTGAAAAGATGCAAAACTTGTGTTTCAGGACCGAATGCACTATTTCGAGGTACTCAAGTTGCGAAAATGGTTTCGCACCTACTGCATCCATTGTACTGCATTGCACCCAGAAAGATGTTTGGGAGCATTTCGGAATCTTTCGGTATGTAAAAGATGCAAAACTTGTGTTTTGGCCGTGAATGCACTATTTCGGAGAACCGAAGTTGCAAAAATGGTTTCGCACCAAATGCATCAATTCTACTCCATTAGATCCAAGATGATGTTTGGGTGTGTTTTCAAGCATTTCGGAACGCTTTGGAATGTAAAAATATGCGAAACTTGTGTATCGGGAGCGAATGCACTATATCGGGGTACGGGAGTTGTGAAAATAATTTCCCAACAAATACACCCATTTACTCCATTAGATCCAAAATGATGTTTGGGAGTATTTTGGAGCATTTCGTAAACCTTCCACGTGTGAAAAGATGCAAAACTTGTGTTTCAAGACCGAATGCACTATTTCGGGGGTACTCAAGTTGCGAAAAAGGTTTCGCACCAAATGCAGCCATTCTACTCCATTGGACCAAAATTATTTTTAGGAGTATTTTGGAGCATTTCGTAAACCTTCCACGTGTGAAATGATGCAAAACTTGTGTTTCAGGACCGAATGCACTATTTCGAGGTACTCAAGTTGCGAAAATGGTTTCGCACCTACTGCATCCATTGTACTCCATTGCACCCAAATTGATGTTTGGGAGTGTTTTGGAGCATTTCGAAATCTTTCGGAATGTAAAAGATGCAAAACTTGTGTTTCGAGCGTGAATGCACTATTTCGGGGAACCGAAGTTGCGAAAATGGTTTCGCACCAAATGCATCAATTCTACTCCATTAGACCCAAGATGATGTTTGGGTGTGTTTTGAAGCATTTCGGAACGTTTTGGGATGTAAAAAGATGCAAAACTTGTGTTTCGGGAGCGAATGCACTATTTCGGGGTACCGAAGTTGCGAAAATGATTTCCCAACAAATGCACCCATTTACTCCATTAGATCCAAAATGATGTTTGGGAGTATTTTGGAGCATTTCGTAAATTTTCCATGTGTGAAAAGATGCAAAACTTGTGTTTCAGGACCGAATGCACTGTTTCGGGGGTACTCAAGTTGCGAAAATGGTTTCGCACCAAATGCAGCCATTCTACTCCATTGGACCAAAATGATTTTTAGGAGTAGTTTGGAGCATTTCGTAAATCTTCCACGTGTGAAAAGATGCAAAACTTGTGTTTCAGGACCGAATGCACTATTTCGAGGTACTCAAGTTGCGAAAATGGTTTCGCATCTACTGCATCCATTGTACTGCATTGCACCCAGAAAGATGTTTGGGAGCATTTCGGAATCTTTCGGTATGTAAAAGATGCAAAACTTGTGTTTTGGGCGTGAATGCACTATTTCGGAGAACCGAAGTTGCAAAAATGGTTTCGCACCAAATGCATCAATTCTACTCCATTAGATCCAAGATGATGTTTGGGTGTGTTTTGAAGCGTTTCGGAACGCTTTGGAATGTAAAAATATGCGAAACTTGTGTATCGGGAGCGAATGCACTATATCGGGGTACGGGAGTTGTGAAAATAATTTCCAAACAAATACACCCATTTACTCCATTAGATCGAAAATGATGTTTGGGAGTATTTTGGAGCATTTCGTAAACCTTCCACGTGTGAAAAGATGCAAAACTTGTGTATCAGGACCGAATGCACTATTTCGGGGGTACTCAAGTTGCGAAAATGGTTTCGCACCAAATGCACTATTTCGGAATCTTTCGGAATGTAAAAGATACAAAACTTGTGTTTCGAGCGTGAATGCACTATTTCGGGGAACCGAAGTTGCGAAAATGGTTTCGCACCAAATGCATCAATTCTACTCCATTAGTCCCAAGATGATGTTTGGGTGTGTTTTGAAGCATTTCGGAACGTTTTGGGATGGAAAAAGATGCAAAACTTGTGTTTCGAGAGCGAATGCACTATTTCGGGGTACCGAAGTTGTGAAAATGATTTCCCAACAAATGCACCCATTTACTCCATTAGATCCAAAATGATATCTGGGAGTATTTTGGAGCATTTCGTAAACCTTCCACGTGTGAAAAGATGCAAAACTTGTTTTCAGGACCGAATGCACTATTTTGAGGTACTCATGTTGCGAAAATGGTTTCGCACCTACTGCATCCATTGTACTCCATTGCACCCAAAATGATGTTTGGGAGTGTTTTGGAGCATTTCGGAATCTTTCGGAAAGTAAAAGATGCAAAACTTGTGTTTCAGGCGTAAATGCACTATTTCGGGGAACCGAAGTTGCGAAAATGGTTTCGCACCAAATGCATCAATTCTACTCCATTAGACCCAAGATGATGTTTGGGTGTGTTTTGAAGCATTTTGGAACATTTTGGGATGTAAACACATGCAAAACTTGTGTTTCGAGAGCGAATGCACTATTTCGGGGTACCAAAGTTGTGAAAATGATTTCCCAACAAATGCACCCATTTACTCCATTAGATCCAAAATGATGTTTGGGAGTATTTTGGAGCATTTCGTAAACCTTCCACGTGTGAAAAGATGCAAAACTTGTGTTTCAGGACCGAATGCACTGTTTCGGGGGTACTCAAGTTGCGAAAATGGTTTCGCACAAATGCAGCCATTCTACTTCATAGGACCAAAAATGATTTTTAGGAGTATTTTGGAGCATTTCGTAAACCTTCCACGTGTGAAAAGATGCAAAACTTGTGTTTCAGGACCGAATGCACTATTTCGGGGGTACTCAAGTTGCGAAAATGGTTTCGCACCAAATGCAGCCATTCTACTCCATTGGACCAAAATGATTTTTAGGAGTAGTTTGGAGCATTTCGTAAACCTTCCACGTGTGAAAAGATGCAAAACTTGTGTGTCAGGACCGAATGCACTATTTCGAGGTACTCAAGTTGCGAAAATGGTTTCGCATCTACTGCATCCATTGTACTGCATTGCACCCAGAAAGATGTTTGGGAGCATTTCGGAATCTTTCGGTATGTAAAAGATGCAAAACTTGTGTTTTGGCCGTGAATGCACTATTTCGGAGAACCGAAGTTGCAAAAATGGTTTCGCACCAAATTCATCAATTCTACTCCATTAGATCCAAGATGATGTTTGGGTGTGTTTTGAAGCGTTTCGGAACGCTTTGGAATGTAAAAATATGCGAAACTTGTGTATCGGGAGCGAATGCACTATATCGGGGTACGGGAGTTGTGAAAATAGTTTCCAAACAAATACACCCATTTACTCCATTAGATCCAAAATGATGATTGGGAGTATTTTGGAGCATTTCGTAAACCTTCCACGTGTGAAAAGATGCAAAACTTGTGTTTCAGGACCGAATGCACTATTTCGGGGGTACTCAAGTTGCGAAAATGGTTTCGCACCAAATGCAGCCATTCTACTCCATTGGACCAAAATTATTTTTATGAGTATTTTGGAGCATTTCGTAAACCTTCCACGTGTGAAATGATGCAAAACTTGTATTTCAGGACCGAATGCACTATTTCGAGGTACTCAAGTTGCGAAAATGGTTTCGCACCTACTGCATCCATTGTACTCCATTGCACCCAAAATGATGTTTGGGAGTGTTTTGGAGCATTTCGGAATCTTTCGGAATGTAAAAGATACAAAACTTGTGTTTCGAGCGTGAATGCACTATTTCGGGGAACCGAAGTTGCGAAAATGGTTTCGCACCAAATGCATCAATTCTACTCCATTAGACCAAGGATGATGTTTGGGTGTGTTTTGAAGGATTTCGGAACGTTTTGGGATGGAAAAAGATGCAAAACTTGTGTTTCGAGAGCGAATGCACTATTTCGGGGTACCGAAGTTGTGAAAATGATTTCCCAACAAATGCACCCATTTACTCCATTAGATCCAAAATGATGTCTGGGAGTATTTTGGAGCATTTCGTAAACCTTCCACGTGTGAAAAGATGCAAAACTTGTTTTCAGGACCGAATGCACTATTTTGAGGTACTGATGTTGCGAAAATGGTTTCGCACCTACTGCATCCATTGTACTCCATTGCACCCAAAATGATGTTTGGGAGTGTTTTGGAGCATTTCGGAATCTTTCGGAAAGTAAAAGATGCAAAACTTGTGTTTCGGGCGTAAATGCACTATTTCGGGGAACCGAAGTAGCGAAAATGGTTTCGCACCAAATGCATCAATTCTACTCCATTAGACCCAAGATGATGTTTGGGTGTGTTTTGAAGCATTTTGGAACATTTTGGGATGTAAAAACATGCAAAACTTGTGTTTCGAGAGCGAATGCACTATTTCGGGGTACCAAAGTTGTGAAAATGATTTCCCAACAAATGCACCCATTTACTCCATTAGATCCAAAATGATGCTTGGGAGTATTTTGGAGCATTTCGTAAACCTTCCACGTGTGAAAAGATGCAAAACTTGTGTTTCAGGACCGAATGCACTGTTTCGGGGGTACTCAAGTTGCGAAAATGGTTTCGCACAAATGCAGCCATTCTACTCCATTGGACCAAAAATGATTTTTAGGAGTATTTTGGAGCATTTCGTAAACCTTCCACGTGTGAAAAGATGCAAAACTTGTGTTTTAGGACCGAATGCACTATTTTGAGGTACTCAAGTTGCGAAAATGGTTTCGCACCTACTGCATCCATTGTACTGCATTGCACCCAGAAAGATGTTTGGGAGCATTTCGGAATCTTTCGGTATGTAAAAGATGCAAAACTTGTGTTTTGGGCGTGAATGCACTATTTCGGAGAACCGAAGTTGCAAAAATGGTTTCGCACCAAATGCATGAATTCTACTCCATTAGATCCAAGATGATGTTTGGGTGTGTTTTGAAGCGTTTCGGAACGCTTTGGAATGTAAAAATATGCGAAACTTGTGTATCGGGAGCGAATGCACTATATCGGGGTACGGGAGTTGTGAAAATAATTTCCCAACAAATACACCCATTTACTCCATTAGATCCAAAATGATGTTTGGGAGTATTTTGGAGCATTTCGTAAACCTTCCACGTGTGAAAAGATGCAAAACTTGTGTTTCAGGACCGAATGCACTATTTCGGGGGTACTCATGTTGCGAAAATGGTTTCGCACCAAATGCAGCCATTCTACTCCATTGGACCAAAATTATTTTTAGGAGTATTTTGGAGCATTTCGTAAACCTTCCACGTGTGAAATGATGCAAAACTTGTGTTTCAGGACCGAATGCACTATTTCGAGGTACTCAAGTTGCGAAAATGGTTTCGCACCTACTGCATCCATTGTACTCCATTGCACCCAAAATGATGTTTGGGAGTGTTTTGGAGCATTTCGGAATCTTTCGGAATGTAAAAGATGCAAAACTTGTGTTTCGAGCGTGAATGCACTATTTCGGGGAACCGAAGTTGCGAAAATGGTTTCGCACCAAATACATCAGTTCTACTCCATTAGACCCAAGATGATGTTTGGGTGTGTTTTGAAGGATTTCGGAACGTTTTGGGATGGAAAAAGATGCAAAACTTGTGTTTCGAGAGCGAATGCACTATTTCGGGGTACCGAAGTTGTGAAAATGATTTCCCAACAAATGCACCCATTTACTCCGTTAGATCCAAAATGATGTCTGGGAGTATTTTGGAGCATTTCGTAAACCTTCCACGTGTGAAAAGATGCAAAACTTGTTTTCAGGACCGAATGCACTATTTTGAGGTACTCATGTTGCGAAAATGGTTTCGCACCTACTGCATCCATTGTACTCCATTGCACCCAAAATGATGTTTGGGAGTGTTTTGGAGCATTTCGGAATCTTTCGGAAAGTAAAAGATGCAAAACTTGTGTTTCGGGCGTAAATGCACTATTTCGGGGAACCGAAGTTGCGAAAATGGTTTCGCACCAAATGCATCAATTCTACTCCATTAGACCCAAGATGATGTTTGGGTGTGTTTTGAAGCATTTTGGAACATTTTGGGATGTAAAAACATGCAAAACTTGTGTTTCGAGAGCGAATGCAGTATTTCGAGGTACCAAAGTTGTGAAAATGATTTCCCAACAAATGCACCCATTTACTCCATTAGATCCAAAATGATGTTTGGGAGTATTTTGGAGCATTTCGTAAACCTTCCACGTGTGAAAAGATGCAAAACTTGTGTTTTAGGACCGAATGCACTGTTTCGGGGGTACTCAAGTTGCGAAAATGGTTTCGCACAAATGCAGCCATTCTACTCCATTGGACCAAAAATGATTTTTAGGAGTATTTTGGAGCATTTCGTAAACCTTCCACGTGTGAAAAGATGCAAAACTTGTGTTTCAGGACCGAATGCACTATTTCGGGGGTACTCAAGTTGCGAAAATGGTTTCGCACCAAATGCAGCCATTCTACTCCATTGGACCAAAATGATTTTTAGGAGTATTTTGGAGCATTTCGTAAACCTTCCACGTGTGAAAAGATGCAAAACTTGTGTTTCAGGACCGATGCACTATTTCGAGGTACTCAAGTTGCGAAAATGGTTTCGCACCTACTGCATCTATTGTACTCCATTGCCCCCAAAATGATGTTTGGGAGTGTTTTGGAGCATTTCGGAATCTTTCGGAATGTAAAAGATGCAAAACTTGTGTTTCGGGCCTGAATGCACTATTTCGGGGAACCGAAGTTGCGAAAATGGTTTCGCACCAAATGCATCAGTTCTACTCCATTAGACCCAAGATGATGTTTGGGTGTGTTTTGAAGCATTTTGGAACATTTTGGGAAGTAAAAAGATGCAAAACTTGTGTTTCGGGAGCGAATGCACTATTTCGGGGTACCGAAGTTGTGAAAATGATTTCCCAACAAATGCATCCATTTACTCCATTAGATCCAAAATGATGTTTGGGAGTATTTTGGAGCATTTCGTAAACCTTCCACGTGTGAAAAGATGCAAAACTTGTGTTTCAGGACCGAATGCACTGTTTCGGGGGTACTCAAGTTGCGAAAATGGTTTCGCACCAAATGCAGCCATTCTACTCCATTGGACAAAAAATGATTTTTAGGAGTATTTTGGAGCATTTCGTAAACCTTCCACGTGTGAAAAGATGCAAAACTTGTGTTTCAGGACCGAATGCACTATTCTGAGGTACTCACGTTGCGAAAATGGTTTCGCACCTACTGCATCCATTGTACTGCATTGCACCCAAAAAGATGTTTGGGAGCATTTCGGAATCTTTCGGAATGTAAAAGATGCAAAACTTGTGTTTCGGGCGTGAATGCACTATTTCGAGGAACTGAAGTTGCGAAAATGTTTTCGCACCAAATGCATCAATTCTACTCCATTAGACCCAAGATGATGTTTGGGTGTGTTTTGATGCATTTCGGAAAGTTTCGGAATGTAAAAAGATGCAAAACTTGTGTTTCGGGAGCGAATGCACTATTTCGGGGAACCGAAGTTGTGAAAATGGTTTCGCACCAAATGCAACAATTCTGCTCCATTAGACCCAAGATGATGTTTGGGTGTGTTTTGAAGCATTTTGGAACATTTTGGGATGTAAAAAGATGCAAAACTTGTGTTTCGGGAGCGAATGCACTATTTCGGGGTACCGAAGTTGTGAAAATGATTTCCCAACAAATGCACCCATTTACTCCATTAGATCCAAAATGATGTTTGGGAGTATTTTGGAGCATTTCGTAAACCTTCCACGTGTGAAAAGATGCAAAACTTGTGTTTCAGGACCGAATGCACTATTTCGGGGGTACTCAAGTTGCGAAAATGGTTTCGCACCAATTACAGCCATTCTACTACATTGGACCAAAATGATTTTTAGGAGTATTTTGGAGCATTTCGTAAACCTTCCACGTGTGAAAAGATGCAAAACTTGTGTTTCAGGACCGAATGCACTATTTCGAGGTACTCAAGTTGCGAAAATGGTTTCACACCTACAGCATCCATTATACTCCATTGCACCCAAAATGATGTTTGGGAGTGTTTTAGAGCATTTCGGAATCTTTCGGAATGTAAAAGATGCAAAACTTGTGTTTCGGGCGTGAATGCACTTTTTCGGGGAACCGAAGTTGCGAAAATGGTTTCGCACCAAATGCATCAATTCTACTCCATTAGACCCAAGATGATGTTTGGGTGTGTTTTGAAGAATTTTGGAACATTTTGGGATGTAAAAACATGCAAAACTTGTGTTTCGGGAGCGAATGCACTATTTCGGGGTACCAAAGTTGTGAAAATGATTTCCCAACAAATGCACCCATTTACTCCATTAGATCCAAAATGATGTTTGGGAGTATTTTGGAGCATTTCGTAAACCTTCCACGTGTGAAAAGATGCAAAACTTGTGTTTCGGGCGTAAATGTACTATTTCGGGGAACCGAAGTTGCGAAAATAGTTTCGCACCAAATGCATCAATTCTACTCCATTAGACCCAAGATGATGTTTGGGTGTGTTTTGAAGCATTTTGGAACATTTTGGGATGTAAAAACATGCAAAACTTGTGTTTCGAGAGCGAATGCACTATTTCGGGGTACCAAAGTTGTGAAAATGATTTCCCAACAAATGCACCCATTTACTCCATTAGATCCAAAATGATGTTTGGGAGTATTTTGGAGCATTTCGTAAACCTTCCACGTGTGAAAAGATGCAAAACTTGTGTTTCAGGACCGAATGCACTGTTTCGGGGGTACTCAAGTTGCGAAAATGGTTTCGCACAAATGCAGCCATTCTACTCCATTGGACCAAAAATGATTTTTAGGAGTATTTTGGAGCATTTCGTAAACCTTCCACGTGTGAAAAGATGCAAAACTTGTGTTTCAGGACCGAATGCACTATTTCGGGGGTACTCAAGTTGCGAAAATGGTTTCGCACCAAATGCAGCCATTCTACTCCATTGGACCAAAATGATTTTTAGGAGTATTTTGGAGCATTTCGTAAACCTTCCACGTGTGAAAAGATGCAAAACTTGTGTTTCAGGACCGATGCACTATTTCGAGGTACTCAAGTTGCGAAAATGGTTTCGCACCTACTGCATCTATTGTACTCCATTGCCCCCAAAATGATGTTTGGGAGTGTCTTGGAGCATTTCGGAATCTTTCGGAATGTAAAAGATCCAAAACTTTTGTTTCGGGCGTGAATGCACTATTTCGGGGAACCGAAGTTGCGAAAATGGTTTCGCACCAAATGCATCAGTTCTACTCCATTAGACCCAAGATGATGTTTGGGTGTGTTTTGAAGCATTTTGGAACATTTTGGGAAGTAAAAAGATGCAAAACTTGTGTTTCGGGAGCGAATGCACTATTTCGGGGTACCGAAGTTGTGAAAATGATTTCCCAACAAATGCATCCATTTACTCCATTAGATCCAAAATGATGTTTGGGAGTATTTTGGAGCATTTCGTAAACCTTCCACGTGTGAAAAGATGCAAAACTTGTGTTTCAGGACCGAATGCACTGTTTCGGGGGTACTCAAGTTGCGAAAATGGTTTCGCACCAAATGCAGCCATTCTACTCCATTGGACCAAAAATGATTTTTAGGAGTATTTTGGAGCATTTCGTAAACCTTCCACGTGTGAAAAGATGCAAAACTTGTGTTTCAGGACCGAATGCACTATTCTGAGGTACTCACGTTGCGAAAATGGTTTCGCACCTACTGCATCCATTGTACTGCATTGCACCCAAAAAGATGTTTGGGAGCATTTCGGAATCTTTCGGAATGTAAAAGATGCAAAACTTGTGTTTCGGGCGTGAATGCACTATTTCGAGGAACTGAAGTTGCGAAAATGTTTTCGCACCAAATGCATCAATTCTACTCCATTAGACCCAAGATGATGTTTGGGTGTGTTTTGATGCATTTCGGAAAGTTTCGGAATGTAAAAAGATGCAAAACTTGTGTTTCGGGAGCGAATGCACTATTTCGGGGAACCGAAGTTGTGAAAATGGTTTCGCACCAAATGCAACAATTCTGCTCCATTAGACCCAAGATGATGTTTGGGTGTGTTTTGAAGCATTTTGGAACATTTTGGGATGTAAAAAGATGCAAAACTTGTGTTTCGGGAGCGAATGCACTATTTCGGGGTACCGAAGTTGTGAAAATGATTTCCCAACAAATGCACCCATTTACTCCATTAGATCCAAAATGATGTTTGGGAGTATTTTGGAGCATTTCGTAAACCTTCCACGTGTGAAAAGATGCAAAACTTGTGTTTCAGGACCGAATGCACTATTTCGGGGGTACTCAAGTTGCGAAAATGGTTTCGCACCAATTACAGCCATTCTACTACATTGGACCAAAATGATTTTTAGGAGTATTTTGGAGCATTTCGTAAACCTTCCACGTGTGAAAAGATGCAAAACTTGTGTTTCAGGACCGAATGCACTATTTCGAGGTACTCAAGTTGCGAAAATGGTTTCACACCTACAGCATCCATTATACTCCATTGCACCCAAAATGATGTTTGGGAGTGTTTTAGAGCATTTCGGAATCTTTCGGAATGTAAAAGATGCAAAACTTGTGTTTCGGGCGTGAATGCACTTTTTCGGGGAACCGAAGTTGCGAAAATGGTTTCGCACCAAATGCATCAATTCTACTCCATTAGACCCAAGATGATGTTTGGGTGTGTTTTGAAGAATTTTGGAACATTTTGGGATGTAAAAACATGCAAAACTTGTGTTTCGGGAGCGAATGCACTATTTCGGGGTACCAAAGTTGTGAAAATGATTTCCCAACAAATGCACCCATTTACTCCATTAGATCCAAAATGATGTTTGGGAGTATTTTGGAGCATTTCGTAAACCTTCCACGTGTGAAAAGATGCAAAACTTGTGTTTCGGGCGCAAATGTACTATTTCGGGGAACCGAAGTTGCGAAAATAGTTTCGCACCAAATGCATCAATTCTACTCCATTAGACCCAAGATGATGTTTGGGTGTGTTTTGAAGCATTTTGGAACATTTTGGGATGTAAAAACATGCAAAACTTGTGTTTCGAGAGCGAATGCACTATTTCGGGGTACCAAAGTTGTGAAAATGATTTCCCAACAAATGCACCCATTTACTCCATTAGATCCAAAATGATGTTTGGGAGTATTTTGGAGCATTTCGTAAACCTTCCACGTGTGAAAAGATGCAAAACTTGTGTTTCAGGACCGAATGCACTGTTTCGGGGGTACTCAAGTTGCGAAAATGGTTTCGCACAAATGCAGCCATTCTACTCCATTGGACCAAAAATGATTTTTAGGAGTATTTTGGAGCATTTCGTAAACCTTCCACGTGTGAAAAGATGCAAAACTTGTGTTTCAGGACCGAATGCACTATTTCGGGGGTACTCAAGTTGCGAAAATGGTTTCGCACCAAATGCAGCCATTCTACTCCATTGGACCAAAATGATTTTTAGGAGTATTTTGGAGCATTTCGTAAACCTTCCACGTGTGAAAAGATGCAAAACTTGTGTTTCAGGACCGATGCACTATTTCGAGGTACTCAAGTTGCGAAAATGGTTTCGCACCTACTGCATCTATTGTACTCCATTGCCCCCAAAATGATGTTTGGGAGTGTTTTGGAGCATTTCGGAATCTTTCGGAATGTAAAAGATCCAAAACTTTTGTTTCGGGCGTGAATGCACTATTTCGGGGAACCGAAGTTGCGAAAATGGTTTCGCACCAAATGCATCAGTTCTACTCCATTAGACCCAAGATGATGTTTGGGTGTGTTTTGAAGCATTTTGGAACATTTTGGGAAGTAAAAAGATGCAAAACTTGTGTTTCGGGAGCGAATGCACTATTTCGGGGTACCGAAGTTGTGAAAATGATTTCCCAACAAATGCATCCATTTACTCCATTAGATCCAAAATGATGTTTGGGAGTATTTTGGAGCATTTCGTAAACCTTCCACGTGTGAAAAGATGCAAAACTTGTGTTTCAGGACCGAATGCACTGTTTCGGGGGTACTCAAGTTGCAAAAATGGTTTCGCACAAATGCAGCCATTCTACTCCATTGGACCAAAAATGATTTTTAGGAGTATTTTAGAGCATGTCGTAAACCTTCCACGTGTGAAAAGATGAAAAACTTGTGTTTCAGGACCGAATGCACTATTTCGGGGGTACTCAAGTTGCGAAAATGGTTTCGCACCAAATGCAGCCATTCTACTCCATTGGACCAAAATGATTTTTAGGAGTATTTTGGAGCATTTCGTAAACCTTCCACGTGTGAAAAGATGCAAAACTTGTGTTTCAGGACCGATGCACTATTTCGAGGTACTCAAGTTGCGAAAATGGTTTCGCACCTACTGCATCTATTGTACTCCATTGCACCCAAAATGATGTTTGGGAGTGTTTTGGAGCATTTCGGAATCTTTCGGAAAGTAAAAGATGCAAAACTTGTGTTTCGGGCGTAAATGCACTATTTCGGGGAACCGAAGTTGCGAAAATGTTTTCGCACCAAATGCATCAATTCTACTCCATTAGACCCAAGATGATGTTTGGGTGTGTTTTGAAGCATTTTGGAACATTTTGGGATGTAAAAAGATGCAAAACTTGTGTTTCGGGAGCGAATGCTCTATTTCGGGGTACCGAAGTTGTGAAAATGATTTCCCAACAAATGCACCCATTTACTCCATTAGATCCAAAATGAAGTTTGGGAGTATTTTTGAGCATTTCGTAAACCTTCCACGTGTGAAAAGATGCAAAACTTGTGTTTCAGGACCGAATGCACTGTTTCGGGGGTACTCAAGTTGCGAAAATGGTTTCGCACCAAATGCAGCCATTCTACTCCATTGGACCAAAAATGATTTTTAGGAGTATTTTGGAGCATTTCGTAAACCTTCCAGGTGTGAAAAGATACAAAACTTGTGTTTCAGGACCGAATGCACTATCCGAGGTACTCACGTTGCGAAAATGGTTTCGCACCTACTGCATCCATTGTACTGCATTGCACCCAAAAAGATGTTTGGGAGCATTTCGGAATCTTTCGGAATGTAAAAGATGCAAAACTTGTGTTTCGGGCGTGAATGCACTATTTCGAGGAACTGAAGTTGTGAAAATGGTTTCGCACCAAATGCATCAATTCTGCTCCATTAGACCCAAGATGATGTTTGGGTGTGTTTTGAAGCATTTCGGAACGTTTCGGAATGTAAAAAGATGCAAAACTTGTGTTTCGGGAGCGAATGCACTATTTCGGGGAACCGAAGTTGCGAAAATGGTTTCGCACCAAATGCATCAATTCTACTACATTAGACCCAAGATGATGTTTGGGTGTGTTTTGAAGCATTTTGGAACATTTTGGGATGTAAAAAGATGCAAAACTTGTGTTTCGGGAGCGAATGCACTATTTCGGGGTACCGAAGTTGTGAAAATGATTTCCCAACAAATGCACCCATTTACTCCATTAGATCCAAAATGATGTTTGGGAGTATTTTGGAGCATTTCGTAAACCTTCCACGTGTGAAAAGATGCAAAACTTGTGTTTCAGGACCGAATGCACTATTTCGGGTGTACTCAAGTTGCGAAAATGGTTTCGCACCAATTGCAGCCATTCTACTACATTGGACCAAAATGATTTTTAGGAGTATTTTGGAGCATTTCGTAAACCTTCCACGTGTGAAAAGATGCAAAACTTGTGTTTCAGGACCGAATGCACTATTTCGAGGTACTCAAGTTGCGAAAATGGTTTCGCACCTACTGCATCCATTGTACTCCATTGCACCCAAAATGATGTTTGGGAGTGTATTGGAGCATTTCGGAATCTTTCGGAATGTAAAAGATGCAAAACTTGTGTTTCGGGCGTGAATGCACTATTTCGGGGAACCGATGTTGCGAAAATGGTTTCGCACCAAATGCATCAATTCTACTCCATTAGACCCAAGATGATGTTTGGGTGTGTTTTGAAGAATTTTGGAACATTTTGGGATGTAAAAACATGCAAAACTTGTGTTTCGGGAGCGAATGCACTATTTCGGGGTACCAAAGTTGTGAAAATGATTTCCCAACAAATGCACCCATTTACTCCATTAGATCCAAAATGATGTTTGGGTGTATTTTGGAGCATTTCGTAAACCTTCCACGTGTGAAAAGATACAAAACTTGTGTTTCGGGCGTAAATGCACTATTTCGGGGAACCGAAGTTGCGAAAATGGTTTCGCACCAAATGAATCAATTCTACTCCATTAGACCCAAGATAATGTTTGGGTGTGTTTTGAAGCATTTCGGAACGTTTTGGGATGGAAAAAGATGCAAAACTTGTGTTTCGAGAGCGAATGCACTATTTCGGGGTACCGAAGTTGTGAAAATGATTTCCCAACAAATGCACCCACTTACTCCATTAGATCCAAAATGATGTTTGGGAGTATTTTGGAGCATTTCGTAAACATTCCACGTGTGAAAAGATGCAAAACTTGTGTTTCAGGACCGAATGCACTGTTTCGGGGGCACTCAAGTTGCGAAAATGGTTTCGCACCAAATGCAGCCATTCTACTCCATTGGACCAAAAATGATTTTGAGTAGTCTTTTGGAGCATTTCGTAAACCTTCCACGTGTGAAAAGATGCAAAACTTGTGTTTCAGGACCGAATGCACTATTCCGAAGTACTCACATTGCGAAAATGGTTTCGCACCTACTGCATCCATTGTGCTGCATTGCACCCAAAAAGATGTTTGGGAGCATTTCGGAATCTTTCGGAATGTAAAAGATGCAAAACTTGTGTTTTGGGCGTGAATGCACTATTTCGGAGAACCGAAGTTGCCAAAATGGTTTCGCACCAAATGCATCAATTCTACTCCATTAGACCCAAGATGATGTTTGGGTGTGTTTTGAAGCGTTTCGGAACGTTTTGGAATGTAAAAATATGCAAAACTTGTGTTTCGGGAGCGAATGCACTATTTCGGGGTACGGGAGTTGTGAAAATAATTTGCCAACAAATGCACCCATTTACTCCATTAGATCCAAAATGATGTTTGGGAGTATTTTGGAGCATTTCGTAGACCTTCCACGTGTGAAAAGATGCAAAACTTGTGTTTCACGACCGAATGCACTATTTCGGGGGTACTCAAGTTGCGAAAATGGTTTCGCACCAAATGCAGCCATTCTACTCCATTGGACCCAAAATGATTTTTAGGAGTATTTTGCAGCATTTCGTAAACCTGCCACGTGTGAAAAGATGCAAAACTTGTGTTTCAGGACCGAATGCACTATTTCGAGGTACTCAATTGCGAAAATGGTTTCGCACCTACTGCATCCATTGTACTCCAGTGCACCCAAAATGATGTTTGGGAGTGTTTTGGAGCATTTCGGAATCTTTCGGAAAGTAAAAGATGCAAAACTTGTGTTTCGAGCGTGAATGCACTATTTAGGGGAACCGAAGTTGCGAAAATGGTTTCGCACTAAATGCATCAATTCTACTCCATTAGACCCAAGATGATGTTTGGGTGTGTTTTGAAGCATTTCGGAACGTTTTGGGATGTAAAAAGATGCAAAACTTGTGTTTCGGGAGCGAATGCACTATTTCGGGGTACCGAAGTTGCGAAAATGATTTCCCAACAAAAGCACCCATTTACTCCATTAGATCCAAAATGATGTTTGGGAGTATTTTGGAGTATTTCGTAAATTTTCCATGTGTGAAAAGATGCAAAACTTGTGTTTCAGGACCGAATGCACTGTTTCGGGGGTACTCAAGTTGCGAAAATGGTTTCGCACCAAATGCAGCCATTCTACTCCATTAGACCAAAATGATTTTTAGGAGTATTTTGGAGCATTTCGTAAACCTTCCACGTGTGAAAAGATGCAAAACTTGTGTTTCAGGACCGAATGCACTATTTCGAGGTACTCAAGTTGCGAAAATGGTTTCGCACCTACTGCATCCATTGTACTGCATTGCACCCAGAAAGATGTTTGGGAGCATTTCGGAATCTTTCGGTATGTAAAAGATGCAAAACTTGTGTTTTGGGCGTGAATGCACTATTTCGGAGAACCGAAGTTGCAAAAATGGTTTCGCACCAAATGCATCAATTCTACTCCATTAGATCCAAGATGATGTTTGGGTGTGTTTTGAAGCGTTTCGGAACGCTTTGGAATGTAAAAATATGCGAAACTTGTGTATCGGGAGCGAATGCACTATATCGGGGTACGGGAGTTGTGAAAATAATTTCCCAACAAATACACCCATTTACTCCATTAGATCCAAAATGATGTTTGGGAGTATTTTGGAGCATTTCGTAAACCTTCCACGTGTGAAAAGATGCAAAACTTGTGTTTCAGGACCGAATGCACTATTTCGGGGGTACTCAAGTTGCGAAAATGGTTTCGCACCAAATGCAGCCATTCTACTCCATTGGACCAAAATTATTTTTAGGAGTATTTTGGAGCATGTCGTAAACCTTCCACGTGTGAAATGATGCAAAACTTGTGTTTCAGGACCGAATGCACTATATCGAGGTACTCAAGTTGCGAAAATGGTTTCGCACCTACTGCATCCATTGTACTCCATTGCACCCAAAATGATGTTTGGGAGTGTTTTGGAGCATTTCGGAATCTTTCGGAATGTAAAAGATGCAAAACTTGTGTTTCAAGCGTGAATGCACTATTTCGGGGAAACGAAGTTGCGAAAATGGTTTCGCACCAAATGCATCAATTCTACTCCATTACACCCAAGATGATGTTTGCGTGTGTTTTGAAGCATTTCGGATCGTTTTGGGATCTAAAAAGATGCAAAACTTGTGTTTCGGGAGCGAATGCACTATTTCGGGGTACCGAAGTTGCGAAAATGATTTCCCAACAAATGCACCCATTTACTCCATTAGATCCAAAATGATGTTTGGGAGTATTTTGGAGCATTTCGTAAATTTTCCATGTGTGAAAAGATGCAAAACTTGTGTTTCAGGACCGAATGCACTGTTTCGGGGGTACTCAAGTTGCGAAAATGGTTTCGCACCAAATGCAGCCATTCTACTCCATTGGACCAAAATGATTTTTAGGAGTAGTTTGGAGCATTTCGTAAACCTTCCACGTGTGAAAAGATGCAAAACTTGTGTTTCAGGACCGAATGCACTATTTCGAGGTACTCAAGTTGCGAAAATGGTTTCGCACCTACTGCATCCATTGTACTGCATTGCACCCAGAAAGATGTTTGGGAGCATTTCGGAATCTTTCGGTATGTAAAAGATGCAAAACTTGTGTTTTGGGCGTGAATGCACTATTTCGGACAACCGAAGTTGCAAAAATGGTTTCGCACCAAATGCATCAATTCTACTCCATTAGATCCAAGATGATGTTTGGGTGTGTTTTGAAGCGTTTCGGAACGCTTTGGAATGTAAAAATATGCGAAACTTGTGTATCGGGAGCGAATGCACTATATCGGGGTACGGGAGTTGTGAAAATAATTTCCAAACAAATACACCCATTTACTCCATTAGATCCAAAATGATGTTTGGGAGTATTTTGGAGCATTTCGTAAACCTTCCACGTGTGAAAAGATGCAAAACTTGTGTTTCAGGACCGAATGCACTATTTCGGGGGTACTCAAGTTGCGAAAATGGTTTCGCACCAAATGCAGCCATTCTACTCCATTGGACCAAAATTATTTTTAGGAGTATTTTGGAGCATTTCGTAAACCTTCCACGTGTGAAATGATGCAAAACTTGTGTTTCAGGACCGAATGCACTATTTCGAGGTACTCAAGTTGCGAAAATGGTTTCGCACCTACTGCATCCATTGTACTCCATTGCACCCAAAATGATGTTTGGGAGTGTTTTGGAGCATTTCGGAATCTTTCGGAATGTAAAAGATGCAAAACTTGTGTTTCGAGCGTGAATGCACTATTTCGGGGAACCGAAGTTGCGAAAATGGTTTCGCACCAAATGCATCAATTCTACTCCATTAGACCCAAGATGATGTTTGGGTGTGTTTTGAAGGATTTCGGAACGTTTTGGGATGGAAAAAGATGCAAAACTTGTGTTTCGAGAGCGAATGCACTATTTCGGGGTACCGAAGTTGCGAAAATTATTTCCCAACAAATGCACCCATTTACTCCATTAGATCCAAAATGATGTTTGGGAGTATTTTGGAGCATTTCGTAAATTTTCCATGTGTGAAAAGATGCAAAACTTGTGTTTCAGGACCGAATGCACTGTTTCGGGGGTACTCAAGTTGCGAAAATGGTTTCGCACCAAATGCAGCCATTCTACTCCATTGGACCAAAATGATTTTTAGGAGTAGTTTGGAGCATTTCGTAAACCTTCCACGTGTGAAAAGATGCAAAACTTGTGTTTCAGGACCGAATGCACTATTTCGAGGTACTCAAGTTGCGAAAATGGTTTCGCACCTACTGCATCCATTGTACTGCATTGCACCCAGAAAGATGTTTGGGAGCATTTCGGAATCTTTCGGTATGTAAAAGATGCAAAACTTGTGTTTTGGGCGTGAATGCACTATTTCGGACAACCGAAGTTGCAAAAATGGTTTCGCACCAAATGCATCAATTCTACTCCATTAGATCCAAGATGATGTTTGGGTGTGTTTTGAAGCGTTTCGGAACGCTTTGGAATGTAAAAATATGCGAAACTTGTGTATCGGGAGCGAATGCACTATATCGGGGTACGGGAGTTGTGAAAATAATTTCCAAACAAATACACCCATTTACTCCATTAGATCCAAAATGATGTTTGGGAGTATTTTGGAGCATTTCGTAAACCTTCCACGTGTGAAAAGATGCAAAACTTGTGTTTCAGGACCGAATGCACTATTTCGGGGGTACTCAAGTTGCGAAAATGGTTTCGCACCAAATGCAGCCATTCTACTCCATTGGACCAAAATTATTTTTAGGAGTATTTTGGAGCATTTCGTAAACCTTCCACGTGTGAAATGATGCAAAACTTGTGTTTCAGGACCGAATGCACTATTTCGAGGTACTCAAGTTGCGAAAATGGTTTCGCACCTACTGCATCCATTGTACTCCATTGCACCCAAAATGATGTTTGGGAGTGTTTTGGAGCATTTCGGAATCTTTCGGAATGTAAAAGATGCAAAACTTGTGTTTCGAGCGTGAATGCACTATTTCGGGGAACCGAAGTTGCGAAAATGGTTTCGCACCAAATGCATCAATTCTACTCCATTAGACCCAAGATGATGTTTGGGTGTGTTTTGAAGGATTTCGGAAGGTTTTGGGATGGAAAAAGATGCAAAACTTGTGTTTCGAGAGCGAATGCACTATTTCGGGGTACCGAAGTTGTGAAAATGATTTCCCAACAAATGCACCCATTTACTCCATTAGATCCAAAATGATGTCTGGGAGTATTTTGGAGCATTTCGTAAACCTTCCACGTGTGAAAAGATGCAAAACTTGTTTTCAGGACCGAATGCACTATTTTGAGGTACTCATGTTGCGAAAATGGTTTCGCACCTACTGCATCCATTGTACTCCATTGCACCCAAAATGATGTTTGGGAGTGTTTTGGAGCATTTCGGAATCTTTCGGAAAGTAAAAGATGCAAAACTTGTGTTTCGGGCGTAAATGCACTATTTCGGGGAACCGAAGTTGCGAAAATGGTTTCGCACCAAATGCATCAATTCTACTCCATTAGACCCAAGATGATGTTTGGGTGTGTTTTGAAGCATTTTGGAACATTTTGGGATGTAAAAACATGCAAAACTTGTGTTTCGAGAGCGAATGCACTATTTCGGGGTACCAAAGTTGTGAAAATGATTACCCAACAAATGCACCCATTTACTCCATTAGATCCAAAATGATGTTTGGGAGTATTTTGGAGCATTTCGTAAACCTCCCACGTGTGAAAAGATGCAAAACTTGTGTTTCAGGACCGAATGCACTGTTTCGGGGGTACTCAAGTTGCGAAAATGGTTTCGCACAAATGCAGCCATTCTACTCCATTGGACCAAAAATGATTTTTAGGAGCATTTTGGAGCATTTCGTAAACCTTCCACGTGTGAAAAGAAGCAAAACTTGTGTTTCAGGACCGAATGCACTATTTCGGGGGTACTCAAGTTGCGAAAATGGTTTCGCACCAAATGCAGCCATTCTACTCCATTGGACCAAAATTATTTTTAGGAGTATTTTGGAGCATTTCGTAAACCTTCCACGTGTGAAATGATGCAAAACTTGTGTTTCAGGACCGAATGCACTATTTCGAGGTACTCAAGTTGCGAAAATGGTTTCGCACCTACTGCATCCATTGTACTGCATTGCACCCAGAAAGATGTTTGGGAGCATTTCGGAATCTTTCGGTATGTAAAAGATGCAAAACTTGTGTTTTGGGCGTGAATGCACTATTTCGGAGAACCGAAGTTGCAAAAATGGTTTCGCACCAAATGCATCAATTCTACTCCATTAGATCCAAGATGATGTTTGGGTGTGTTTTGAAGCGTTTCGGAACGCTTTGGAATGTAAAAATATGCGAAACTTGTGTATCGGGAGCGAATGCACTATATCGGGGTACGGGAGTTGTGAAAATAATTTCCCAACAAATACACCCATTTACTCCATTAGATCCAAAATGATGTTTGGGAGTATTTTGGAGCATTTCGTAAACCTTCCACGTGTGAAAAGATGCAAAACTTGTGTTTCAGGACCGAATGCACAATTTCGGGGGTACTCAAGTTGCGAAAATGGTTTCGCACCAAATGCAGCCATTCTACTCCATTGGACCAAAATTATTTTTAGGAGTATTTTGGAGCATTTCGTAAACCTTCCACGTGTGAAATGATGCAAAACTTGTGTTTCAGGACCGAATGCACTATTTCGAGGAACTCAAGTTGCGAAAATGGTTTCGCACCTACTGCATCCATTGTACTCCATTGCACCCAAAATGATGTTTGGGAGTGTTTTGGAGCATTTCGGAATCTTTCGGAATGTAAAAGATGCAAAACTTGTGTTTCGAGCGTGAATGCACTATTTCGGGGAACCGAAGTTGCGAAAATGGTTTCGCACCAAATGCATCAATTCTACTCCATTAGACCCAAGATGATGTTTGGGTGTGTTTTGAAGCATTTCGGAACGTTTTGGGATGTAAAAAGATGCAAAACTTGTGTTTCGGGAGCGAATGCACTATTTCGGGGTACCGAAGTTGCGAAAATGATTTCCCAACAAATGCACCCATTTACTCCATTAGATCCAAAATGATGTTTGGGAGTATTTTGGAGCATTTCGTAAATTTTCCATGTGTGAAAAGATGCAAAACTTGTGTTTCAGGACCGAATGCACTGTTTCGGGGGTACTCAAGTTGCGAAAATGGTTTCGCACCAAATGCAGCCATTGTACTCCATTGGACCAAAATAATTTTTAGGAGTAGTTTGGAGCATTTCGTAAACCTTCCACGTGTGAAAAGATGCAAAACTTGTGTTTCAGGACCGAATGCACTATTTCGAGGTACTCAAGTTGCGAAAATGGTTTCGCACCTACTGCATCCATTGTACTGCATTGCACCCAGAAAGATGTTTGGGAGCATTTCAGAATCTTTGGGTATGTAAAAGATGCAAAACTTGTGTTTTGGGCGTGAATGCACTATTTCGGAGAACCGAAGTTGCAAAAATGGTTTCGCACCAAATGCATCAATTCTACTCCATTAGATCCAAGATGATGTTTGGGTGTGTTTTGAAGCGTTTCGGAACGCTTTGGAATGTAAAAATATGCGAAACTTGTGTATCGGGAGCGAATGCACTATATCGGGGTACGGGAGTTGTGAAAATAATTTCCCAACAAATACACCCATTTACTCCATTAGATCCAAAATGATGTTTGGGAGTATTTTGGAGCATTTCGTAAACCTTCCACGTGTGAAAAGATGCAAAACTTGTGTTTCAGGACCGAATGCACAATTTCGGGGGTACTCAAGTTGCGAAAATGGCTTCGCACCAAATGCAGCCATTCTACTCCATTGGACCAAAATTATTTTTAGGAGTATTTTGGAGCATTTCGTAAACCTTCCACGTGTGAAATGATGCAAAACATGTGTTTCAGGACCGAATGCACTATTTCGAGGAACTCAAGTTGCGAAAATGGTTTCGCACCTACTGCATCCATTGTACTCCATTGCACCCAAAATGATGTTTGGGAGTGTTTTGGAGCATTTCGGAATCTTTCGGAATGTCAAAGATGCAAAACTTGTGTTTCGAGCGTGAATGCACTATTTCGGTGAACCGAAGTTGCGAAAATGGTTTCGCACCAAATGCATCAACTCTACTCCATTAGACCCAAGATGATGTTTGGGTGTGTTTTGAAGCATTTCGGAACGTTTTGGGATGTAAAAAGATGCAAAACTTGTGTTTCGTGAGCGAATGCACTATTTCGGGGTACCGAAGTTGCGAAAATGATTTCCCAACAAATGCACCCATTTACTCCATTAGATCCAAAATGATGTTTGCGAGTATTTTGGAGCATTTCGTAAATTTTCCATGTGTGAAAAGATGCAAAACTTGTGTTTCAGGACCGAATGCACTGTTTCGGGGGTACTCAAGTTGCGAAAATGGTTTCGCACCAAATGCAGCCATTCTACTCCATTGGACCAAAATGATTTTTAGGAGTAGTTTGGAGCATTTCGTAAACCTTCCACGTGTGAAAAGATGCAAAACTTGTGTTTCAGGACCGAATGCACTATTTCGAGGTACTCAAGTTGCGAAAATGGTTTCGCACCTACTGCATCCATTGTACTGCATTGCACCCAGAAAGATGTTTGGGAGCATTTCAGAATCTTTCGGTATGTAAAAGATGCAAAACTTGTGTTTTGGGCGTGAATGCACTATTTCGGAGAACCGAAGTTGCAAAAATGGTTTCGCACCAAATGCATCAATTCTACTCCATTAGATCCAAGATGATTTTTGGGTGTGTTTTGAAGCGTTTCGGAACGCTTTGGAATGTAAAAATATGCGAAACTTGTGTATCGGGAGCGAATGCACTATATCGGGGTATGGGAGTTGTGAAAATAATTTCCAAACAAATACACCCATTCACTCCATTAGATCCAAAATGATGTTTGGGAGTATTTTGGAGCATTTCGTAAACCTTCCACGTGTGAAATGATGCAAAACTTGTGTTTCAGGACCGATTGCACTATTTCGAGGAACTCAAGTTGCGAAAATGGTTTCGCACCTACTGCATCCATTGTACTCCATTGCACCCAAAATGATGTTTGGGAGTGTTTTGGAGCATTTCGGAATCTTTCGGAATGTAAAAGATGCAAAACTTGTGTTTCGAGCGTGAATGCACTATTTCGGGGAACCGAAGTTGCGAAAATGGTTTCGCACCAAATGCATCAATTCTACTCCATTAGACCCAAGATGATGTTTGGGTGTGTTTTGAAGCATTTCGGAACGTTTTGGGATGTAAAAAGATGCAAAACTTGTGTTTCTGGAGCGAATGCACTATTTCGGGGTACCGAAGTTGCGAAAATGATTTCCCAACAAATGCACCCATTTACTCCATTAGATCCAAAATGATGTTTGGGAGTATTTTGGAGCATTTCGTAAATTTTCCATGTGTGAAAAGATGCAAAACTTGTGTTTCAGGACCGAATGCACTGTTTCGGGGGTACTCAAGTTGCGAAAATGGTTTCGCACCAAATGCAGCCATTCTACTCCATTGGATCAAAATAATTTTTAGGAGTAGTTTGGAGCATTTCGTAAACCTTCCACGTGTGAAAAGATGCAAAACTTGTGTTTCAGGACCGAATGCACTATTTCGAGGTACTCAAGTTGCGAAAATGGTTTCGCACCTACTGCATCCATTGTACTGCATTGCACCCAGAAAGATGTTTGGGAGCATTTCAGAATCTTTCGGTATGTAAAAGATGCAAAACTTGTGTTTTGGGCGTGAATGCACTATTTCGGAGAACCGAAGTTGCAAAAATGGTTTCGCACCAAATGCATCAATTCTACTCCATTAGATCCAAGATGATGTTTGGGTGTGTTTTGAAGCGTTTCGGAACGCTTTGGAATGTAAAAATATGCGAAACTTGTGTATCGGGAGCGAATGCACTATATCGGGGTACGGGAGTTGTGAAAATAATTTCCCAACAAATACACCCATTTACTCCATTAGATCCAAAATGATGTTTGGGAGTATTTTGGAGCATTTCGTAAACCTTCCACGTGTGAAAAGATGCAAAACTTGTGTTTCAGGACCGAATGCACAATTTCGGGGGTACTCAAGTTGCGAAAATGGTTTCGCACCAAATGCAGCCATTCTACTCCATTGGACCAAAATTATTTTTAGGAGTATTTTGGAGCATTTCGTAAACCTTCCACGTGTGAAATGATGCAAAACTTGTGTTTCAGGACCGAATGCATTATTTCGAGGTACTCAAGTTGCGAAAATGGTTTCGCACCTACTGCATCCATTGTACTCCATTGCACCCAAAATGATGTTTGGGAGTGTTTTGGAGCATTTCGGAATCTTTCGGAATGTAAAAGATGCAAAACTTGTGTTTCGAGCGTGAATGCACTATTTCGGGGAACCGAAGTTGCGAAAATGGTTTCGCACCAAATGCATCAATTCTACTCCATTAGACCCAAGATGATGTTTGGGTGTGTTTTGAAGCATTTCGGAACGTTTTGGGATGTAAAAAGAAGCAAAACTTGTGTTTCGTGAGCGAATGCACTATTTCGGGGTACCGAAGTTGCGAAAATGATTTCCCAACAAATGCACCCATTTACTCCATTAGATCCAAAATGATGTTTGGGAGTATTTTGGAGCATTTCGTAAATTTTCCATGTGTGAAAAGATGCAAAACTTGTGTTTCAGGACCGAATGCACTGTTTCGGGGGTACTCAAGTTGCGAAAATGGTTTCGCACCAAATGCAGCCATTCTACTCCATTGGACCAAAATGATTTTTAGGAGTAGTTTGGAGCATTTCGTAAACCTTCCACGTGTGAAAAGATGCAAAACTTGTGTTTCAGGACCGAATGCACTATTTCGAGGTACTCAAGTTGCGAAAATGGTTTCGCACCTACTGCATCCATTGTACTGCATTGCACCCAGAAAGATGTTTGGGAGCATTTCGGAATCTTTCGGTATGTAAAAGATGCAAAACTTGTGTTTTGGGCGTGAATGCACTATTTCGGAGAACCGAAGTTGCAAAAATGGTTTCGCACCAAATGCATCAATTCTACTCCATTAGATCCAAGATGATTTTTGGGTGTGTTTTGAAGCGTTTCGGAACGCTTTGGAATGTAAAAATATGCGAAACTTGTGTATCGGGAGCGAATGCACTATATCGGGGTATGGGAGTTGTGAAAATAATTTCCAAACAAATACACCCATTTACTCCATTAGATCCAAAATGATGTTTGGGAGTATTTTGGAGCATTTCGTAAACCTTCCACGTGTGAAAAGATGCAAAACTTGTGTTTTAAGACCGAATGCACTATTTCGGGGGTACTCAAGTTGCGAAAAAGGTTTCGTACTCAAGTTGTGAAAATGGTTTCGCACCTACTGCATCCATTGTACTCCATTGCACCCAAAATGATGTTTGGGAGTGTTTTGGAGCATTTCGGAATCTTTCGGAATGTAAAAGATGCAAAACTTGTGTTTCGAGCGTGAATGCACTTTTTCGGGGAACCGAAGTTGCGAAAATGGTTTCGCACCAAATGCATCAATTCTACTCCATTAGACCCAAGATGATGTTTGGGTGTGTTTTGAAGCATTTCGGAACGTTTTGGGATGTAAAAAGTTGCAAAACTTGTGTTTCGGGAGCGAATGCACTATTTCGGGGTACCGAAGTTGCGAAAATGATTTCCCAACAAATGCACCCATTTACTCCATTAGATCAAAAATGATGTTTGGGAGTATTTTGGAGCATTTCGTAAATTTTCCATGGGTGAAAAGATGCAAAACTTGTGTTTCAGGACCGAATGCACTGTTTCGGGGGTACTCAAGTTGCAAAAATGGTTTCGCACCAAATGCAGCCATTCTACTCCATTGGACCAAAATGATTTTTAGGAGTAGTTTGGAGCATTTCGTAAACCTTCCACGTGTGAAAAGATGCAAAACTTGTGTTTCAGGACCGAATGCACTATTTTAAGGTACTCAAGTTGCGAAAATGGTTTCGCACCTACTGCATCCATTGTACTGCATTGCACCCAGAAAGATGTTTGGGAGCATTTCGGAATCTTTCGGTATGTAAAAGATGCAAAACTTGTGTTTTGGGCGTGAATGCACTATTTCGGAGAACCGAAGTTGCAAAAATGGTTTCGCACCAAATGCATCAATTCTACTCCATTAGATCCAAGATGATGTTTGGGTGTGTTTTGAAGCGTTTCGGAACGCTTTGGAATGTAAAAATATGCGAAACTTGTGTATCGGGAGCGAATGCACTATATCGGGGTACGGGAGTTGTGAAAATAATTTCCCAACAAATACACCCATTTACTCCATTAGATCCAAAATGATGTTTGGGAGTATTTTGGAGCATTTCGTAAACCTTCCACGTGTGGAAAGATGCAAAACTTGTGTTTCAGGACCGAATGCACTATTTCGGGGGTACTCAAGTTGCGAAAATGGTTTCGCACCAAATGCAGCCATTCTACTCCATTGGACCAAAATTATTTTTAGGAGTATTTTGGAGCATTTCGTAAACCTTCCACGTGTGAAATGATGCAAAACTTGTGTTTCAGGACCGAATGCACTATTTCGAGGTACTCAAGTTGCGAAAATGGTTTCGCACCTACTGCATCCATTGTACTCCATTGCACCCAAAATGATGTTTGGGAGTGTTTTGGAGCATTTCGGAATCTTTCGGAATGTAAAAGATGCAAAACTTGTGTTTCGAGCGTGAATGCACTATTTCGGGGAACTGAAGTTGCGAAAATAGTTTCGCACCAAATGCATCAATTCTACTCCATTAGACCCAAGATGATGTTTGGGTGTGTTTTGAAGCATTTCGGAACGTTTTGGGATGTAAAAAGATGCAAAACTTGTGTTTCGGGAGCGAATGCACTATTTCGGGGTACCGAAGTTGTGAAAATGATTTCCCAACAAATGCACCCATTTACTCCATTAGATCCAAAATGATGTTTGGGAGTATTTTGGAGCATTTTGTAAATTTTCCATGTGTGAAAAGATGCAAAACTTGTGTTTCAGGACCGAATGCACTGTTTCGGGGGTACTCAAGTTGCAAAAATGGTTTCGCACCAAATGCAGCCATTCTACTCCATTGGACCAAAATGATTTTTAGGAGTAGTTTGGAGCATTTCGTAAACCTTCCACATGTGAAAAGATGCAAAACTTGTGTTTCAGGACCGAATGCACTATTTCGAGGTACTCAAGTTGCGAAAATGGTTTCGCACCTACTGCATCCATTGTACTGCATTGCACCCAGAAAGATGTTTGGGAGCATTTCGGAATCTTTCGGTATGTAAAAGATGCAAAACTTGTGTTTTGGGCGTGAATGCACTATTTCGGAGAACCGAAGTTGCAAAAATGGTTTCGCACCAAATGCATCAATTCTACTCCATTAGATCCAAGATGATGTTTGGGTGTGTTTTGAAGCGTTTCGGAACGCTTTGGAATGTAAAAATATGCGAAACTTGTGTATCGGGAGCGAATGCACTATATCGGGGTACGGGAGTTGTGAAAATAATTTCCAAACAAATACACCCATTTACTCCATTAGATCCAAAATGATGTTTGGGAGTATTTTGGAGCATTTCGTAAACCTTCCACGTGTGAAAAGATGCAAAACTTGTGTTTCAGGACCGAATGCACTATTTCGGGGGTACTCAAGTTGCGAAAATGGTTTCGCACCAAATGCAGCCATTCTACTCCATTGGACCAAAATTATTTTTAGGAGTATTTTGGAGCATTTCGTAAACCTTCCACGTGTGAAATGATGCAAAACTTGTGTTTCAGGACCGAATGCACTATTTCGAGGTACTCAAGTTGCGAAAATGGTTTCGCACCTACTGCATCCATTGTACTCCATTGCACCCAAAATGATGTTTGGGAGTGTTTTGGAGCATTTCGGAATCTTTCGGAATGTAAAAGATGCAAACTTGTGTTTCGAGCGTGAATGCACTATTTCGGGAAACAGAAGTTGCGAAAATGGTTTCGCACCAAATGCATCAATTCTACTCCATTAGACCCAAGATGATGTTTGGCTGTGTTTTGAAGGATTTCGGAACGTTTTGGGATGGAAAAAGATGCAAAACTTGTGTTTCGAGAGCGAATGCACTATTTCGGGGTACCGAAGTTGTGAAAATGATTTCCCAACAAATGCACCCATTTGCTCCGTTAGATCCAAAATGATGTCTGGGAGTATTTTGGAGCATTTCGTAAACCTTCCACGTGTGAAAAGATGCAAAACTTGTTTTCAGGACCGAATGCACTATTTCGAGGTACTCATGTTGCGAAAATGGTTTCGCACCTACTGCATCCATTGTACTCCATTGCACCCAAAATGATGTTTGGGAGTGTTTTGGAGCATTTCGGAATCTCTCGGAAAGTAAAAGATGCAAAACTTGTGTTTCGGGCGTAAATGCACTATTTCGGGGAACCGAAGTTGCGAAAATGGTTTCACACCAAATGCATCAATTCTACTCCATTAGACCCAAGATGATGTTTGGGTGTGTTTTGAAGCATTTTGGAACATTTTGGGATGTAAAAACATGCAAAACTTGTGTTTCGAGAGCGAATGCACTATTTCGGGGTACCAAAGTTGTGAAAATGATTTCCCAACAAATGCACCCATTTACTCCATTAGATCCAAAATGATGTTTGGGAGTATTTTGGAGCATTTCGTAAACCTTCCACGTGTGAAAAGATGCAAAACTTGTGTTTCAGGACCGAATGCACTGTTTCGGGGGTACTCAAGTTGCGAAAATGGTTTCGCACAAATGCAGCCATTCTACTCCATTGGACCAAAAATGATTTTTAGGAGTATTTTGGAGCATTTCGTAAACCTTCCACGTGTGAAAAGATGCAAAACTTGTGTTTCAGGACCGAATGCACTATTTCGGGGGTACTCAAGTTGCGAAAATGGTTTCGCACCAAATGCAGCCATTCTACTCCATTGGACCAAAATGATTTTTAGGAGTATTTTGGAGCATTTCGTAAACCTTCCACGTGTGAAAAGATGAAAAACTTGTGTTTCAGGACCGATGCACTATTTCGAGGTACTCACGTTGCGAAAATGGTTTCGCACCTACTGCATCCATTGTACTGCATTGCACCAAAAAAGATGTTTGGGAGCATTTCGGAATCTTTCGGAATGTAAAAGATGCAAAACTTGTGTTTCGGGCGTGAATGCACTATTTCGAGGAATTGAAGTTGCGAAAATGGTTTCGCACCAAATGCATCAATTCTACTCCATTAGACCCAAGATGATGTTTGGGTGTGTTTTGATGCATTTCGGAAAGTTTCGGAATGTAAAAAGATGCAAAACTTGTGTTTCGGGAGCGAATGCACTATTTCAGGGAACCGAAGTTGCGAAAATGGTTTCGCACCAAATGCATCAATTCTGCTCCATTAGACCCAAGATGATGTTTGGGTGTGTTTTGAAGCATTTTGGAACATTTTGGGATGTAAAAAGATGCAAAACTTGTGTTTCGGGAGCGAATGCACTATTTCGGGGTACCGAAGTTGTGAAAATGATTTCCCAACAAATGCACCCATTTACTCCATTAGATCCAAAATGATGTTTGGGAGTATTTTGGAGCATTTCGTAAACCTTCCACGTGTGAAAAGATGCAAAACTTGTGTTTCAGGACCGAATGCACTATTTCGCGGGTACTCAAGTTGCGAAAATGGTTTCGCACCAATTGCAGCCATTCTACTACATTGGACCAAAATGATTTTTAGGAGTATTTTGGAGCATTTCGTAAACCTTCCACGTGTGAAAAGATGCAAAACTTGTGTCTCAGGACCGAATGCACTATTTCGAGGTACTCAAGTTGTGAAAATGTTTCACACCTACTGCATCCATTATACTCCATTGCACCCAAAATGATGTTTGGGAGTGTTTTGGAGCATTTCGGAATCTTTCGGAATGTAAAAGATGCAAAACTTGTGTTTCGGGCGTGAATGCACTTTTTCGGGGAACCGAAGTTGCGAAAATGGTTTCGCACCAAATGCATCAATTCTACTCCATTAGACCCAAGATGATGTTTGGGTGTGTTTTGAAGAATTTTGGAACATTTTGGGATGTAAAAACATGCAAAACTTGTGTTTCGGGAGCGAATGCACTATTTCGGGGTACCAAAGTTGTGAAAATGATTTCCCAACAAATGCACCCATTTACTCCATTAGATCCAAAATGATGTTTGGGAGTATTTTGGAGCATTTCGTAAACCTTCCACGTGTGAAAAGATGCAAAACTTGTGTTTCGGGCGTAAATGCACTATTTCGGGGAACCGAAGTTGCGAAAATGGTTTCGCACCAAATGCATCAATTCTACTCCATTAGACCCAAGATGATGTTTGGGTGTGTTTTGAAGCATTTTGGAACATTTTGGGATGTAAAAACATGCAAAACTTGTGTTTCGAGAGCGAATGCACTATTTTGGGGTACCAAAGTTGTGAAAATGATTTCCCAACAAATGCACCCATTTACTCCATTAGATCCAAAATGATGTTTGGGAGTATTTTGGAGCATTTCGTAAACCTTCCACGTGTGAAAAGATGCAAAACTTGTGTTTCAGGACCGAATGCACTATTTCGGGGGTAGTCAAGTTAAGAAAATGGTTTCGCACAAATGCAGCCATTCTACTCCATTGGACCAAAAATGATTTTTAGGAGTATTTTGGAGCATTTCGTAAACCTTCCACGTGTGAAAAGATGCAAAACTTGTGTTTCAGGACCGAATGCACTATTTCGGGGGTACTCAAGTTGCGAAAAGGGTTTCGCACCAAATGCAGCCATTCTACTCCATTGGACCAAAATGATTTTTAGGAGTATTTTGGAGAATTTCGTAAACCTTCCACGTGTGAAAAGATGCAAAACTTGTGTTTCAGGACCGATGCACTATTTCGAGGTACTCAAGTTGCGAAAATGGTTTCGCACCAACTGCATCTATTGTACTCCATTGCCCCCAAAATGATATTTGGGAGTGTTTTGGAGCATTTCGGAATCTTTCGGAATGTAAAAGATGCAAAACTTTTGTTTCGGGCGTGAATGCACTATTTCGGGGAACCGAAGTTGCGAAAATAGTTTCGCACCAAATGCATCAGTTCTACTCCATTAGACCCAAGATGATGTTTGGGTGTGGTTTGAAGCATTTTGGAACATTTTGGGAAGTAAAAAGATGCAAAACTTGTGTTTCGGGAGCGAATGCACTATTTCGGGGTACCGAAGTTGTGAAAATGATTTCCCAACAAATGCATCCATTTACTCCATTAGATCCAAAATGATGTTTGGGAGTATTTTGGAGCATTTCGTAAACCTTCCACGTGTGAAAAGATGCAAAACTTGTGTTTCAGGACCGAATGCACTGTTTCGGGGGTACTCAAGTTGCGAAAATGGTTTCGCACCAAATGCAGCCATTCTACTCCATTGGACCAAAAATGATTTTTAGGAGTATTTTGGAGCATTTCGTAAACCTTCCACGTGTGAAAAGATGCAAAACTTGTGTTTCAGGACCGAATGCACTATTCCGAGGTACTCACGTTGCGAAAATGGTTTCGCACCTACTGCATCCATTGAACTGCATTGCACCCAAAAAGATGTTTGGGAGCATTTCGGAATCTTTCGGAATGTAAAAGATGCAAAACTTGTGTTTCGGGCGTGAATGCACTATTTCGAGGAACTGAAGTTGCGAAAATGGTTTCGCACCAAATGCATCAATTCTACTCCATTAGACCCAAGATGATGTTTGGGTGTGTTTTGAAGCATTTCGGAACGTTTCGGAATGTAAAAAGATGCAAAACTTGTGTTTCGGGAGCGAATGCACTATTTCGGGGAACCGAAGTTGCGAAAATGGTTTCGCACCAAATGCATCAATTCTACTCCATTAGACCCAAGATGATGTTTGGGTGTGTTTTGAAGCATTTTGGAATATTTTGGGATGTAAAAAGATGCAAAACTTGTGTTTCGGGAGCGAATGCACTATTTCGGGGTACCGAAGTTGTGAAAATGATTTCCCAACAAATGCACCCATTTACTCCATTAGATCCAAAATGATGTTTGGGAGTATTTTGGAGCATTTCGTAAACCTTCCACGTGTGAAAAGATGCAAAACTTGTGTTTCAGAACCGAATGCACTATTTCGGGGGTACTCAAGTTGCGAAAATGGTTTCGCACCAATTGCAGCCATTCTACTACATTGGACCAAAATGATTTTTAGGAGTATTTTGGAGCATTTCGTAAACCTTCCACGTGTGAAAAGATGCAAAACTTGTGTTTCAGGACCGAATGCACTATTTCGAGGTACTCAAGTTGCGAAAGTGGTTTCGCACCTACTGCATCCATTGTACTCCATTGCACCCAAAATGTTGTTTGGGAGTGTTTTGGAGCATTTCGGAATCTTTCGGAATGTAAAAGATGCAAAACTTGTGTTTCGGGCGTGAATGCACTATTTCGGGGAACCGAAGTTGCGAAAATGGTTTCGCACCAAATTCATCAATTCTACTCCATTAGACCCAAGATGATGTTTGGGTGTGTTTTGAAGCATTTTGGAACATTTTGGGATGTAAAAAGATGCAAAACTTGTGTTTCGGGAGCGAATGCACTATTTCGGGGCACCGAAGTTGTGAAAATGATTTCCCAACAAATGCACCCATTTACTCCACTAAATCCAAAATGATGTTTGGGAGTATTTTGGAGCATTTCGTAAACCTTCCACGTGCGAAAATATGCAAAACTTGTGTTTCAGAACCGAATGCACTATTTCGAGGTACTCAAGTTGCGAAAATGGTTTCGCACCTACTGCATCCATTGTACTCCATTGCACCCAAAATGATGTTTGGGAGTGTTTTGGAGCATTTCGGAATCTTTCGGAATGTAAAAGATGCAAAACTTGTGTTTCGGGCGTGAATGCACTATTTCGGGGAACCGAAGTTGCGAAAATGGTTTCGCACCAAATGCATCAATTCTACTCCATTAGACCCAAGATGATGTTTGGGTGTGTTTTGAAGCATTTTGGAACATTTTGGGATGTAAAAAGATGCAAAACTTGTGTTTCGGGAGCGAATGCACTATTTCGGGTCACCGAAGTTGTGAAAATGATTTCCCAACAAATGCACCCATTTACTCCATTAGATCCAAAATGATGTTTGGGAGTATTTTGGAGCATTTCGTAAACCTTCCACGTGTGAAAAGATGCAAAACTTGTGTTTCAGGACCGAATGCATTGTTTCGGGGGTACACAAGTTGCGAAAATGGTTTCGCACCAAATGCAGACATTCTACTCCATTGGACCAAAAATGATTTTTAGGAGTATTTTGGAGCATTTCGTAAACCTTCCACGTGTGAAAAGATGCAAAACTTGTGTTTCAGGACCGAATGCACTATTCCGAGGTACTCACGTTGCGAAAATGGTTTCGCACCTACTGCATCCATTGTACTGCATTGCACCCAAAAAGATGTTTGGGAGCATTTCGGAATCTTTCGGAATGTAAAAGATGCAAAACTTGTGTTTTGGGCGTGAATGCACTATTTTGGAGAACCGAAGTTGCGAAAATGGTTTCGCACCAAATGCATCAATTCTACTCCATTAGACCCAAGATGATGTTTGGGTGTGTTTTGAAGCGTTTCGGAACGTTTTGGAATGTAAAAATATGCAAAACTTGTGTTTCGGGATCGAATGCACTATTTCGGGGTACGGGAGTTGTGAAAATAATTTCCCAACAAATGCACCCATTTACTCCATTAGATCCAAAATGATGTTTGGGAGTATTTTGGAGCATTTCGTAAACCTTCCACGTGTGAAAAGATGCAAAACTTGTGTTTCAGGACCGAATGCACTATTTCGGTGGTACTCAAGTTGCGAAAATGGTTTCGCACCAAATGCAGCCATTCTACTCCATTGGACCCAAAATGATTTTTAGGAGTATTTTGGAGCATTTCGTAAACCTGCCACGTGTGAAAAGATGCAAAACTTGTGTTTCAGGACCGAATGCACTATTTCGAGGAACTCAAGTTGCGAAAATGGTTTCCCACCTACTGCATCCATTGTACTCTATTGCACCCAAAATGATGTTTGGGAGTGTTTTGGAGCATTTCGGAATCTTTCGGAATGTAAAAGATGCAAAACTTGTGTTTCGGGCGTGAATGCACTATTTCGGGGAACCGAAGTTGCGAAAATGGTTTCGCACCAAATGCATCAATTCTACTCCATTAGACCCAAGATGATGTTTGGGTGTGTTTTGAAGCATTTCGGAACGTTTTGGGATGTAAAAAGATGCAAAACTTGTGTTTCAGGACCGAATGCACTATTTCGGGGGTACTCAAGTTGCGAAAATGGTTTCGCACCTACTGCATCCATTGTACTCCTTTGCACCCAAAATAATGTTAGGGAGTGTTTTGCAGCATTTCGGAATCTTTCGGAATGTAAACTATGCAAAACTTGTGTTTCGAGCGTGAATGCACTATTTCGGGAAACCGAAGTTGCGAAAATGGTTTCGCACCAAATGCATCAATTCTACTCCATTAGACCCAAGATGATGTTTGGGTGTGTTTTGAAGGATTTCGGAACGTTTTGGGATGGAAAAAGATGCAAAACTTGTGTTTCGAGAGCGAATGCACTATTTCAGGGTACCGAAGTTGTGAAAATGATTTCCCAACAAATGCACCCATTTACTCCATTAGATCCAAAATGATGTCTAGGAGTATTTTGGAGCATTTCGTAAACCTTCCACGTGTGAAAAGATGCAAAACTTGTGTTTCAGGACCGAATGCACTATTTTGAGGTACTCACGTTGCGAAAATGGTTTCGCACCTACTGCATCCATTGTACTCTATTGCACCCAAAATGATGTTTGGGAGTGTTTCGGAGCATTTCGGAATCTTTCGGAAAGTAAAAGATGCAAAACTTGTGTTTCGGGCGTGAATGCACTATTTCGGGGAACCGAAGTTGCGAAAATGGTTTCGCACCAAATGCATCAATTCTACTCCATTAGACCCAAGATGATGTTTGGATGTGTTTTGAAGCATTTCGGAACGTTTTGGGACGTAAAAAGATGCAAAACTTGTGTTTCGGGAGCGAATGCACTATTTCGGGGTACCGAAGTTGTGAAAATGATTTCCCAACAAATGCACCCATTTACTCCATTAGATCCAAAATGATGTTTGGGAGTATTTTGGAGCATTTCGTAAACCTTCCACGTGTGAAAAGATGCAAAACTTGTGTTTCAGGACCGAATGCACTGTTTCGGGGGTACTCAAGTTGCGAAAATGGTTTCGCATCAAATGCAGCCATTCTACTCCATTGGACCAAAAATGATTTTTAGGAGTATTTTGGAGCATTTCGTAAACCTTCCACGTGTGAAAAGATGCAAAACTTGTGTTTCAGGACCGAATGCACTATTCCGAGGTACTCACGTTGCGAAAATGGTTTCGCACCTACTGCATCCATTGTACTGCATTGCACCCAAAAAGATGTTTGGGAGCATTTCGGAATCTTTCAGAATGTAAAAGATGCAAAACTTGTGTTTTGGGCGTGAATGCACTATTTCGGAGAACTGAAGTTGCGAAAAAGGTTTCGCACCAAATGCATCAATTCTACTCCATTAGACCCAAGATGATGTTTGGGTGTGTTTTGAAGTGTTTCGGAACGTTTTGGATTGTAAAAATATGCAAAACTTGTGTTTCGGGAGCGAATGCACTATTTCGGGGTACGGGAGTTGTGAAAATAATTTCCCAACAAATGCACCAATTTACTCCATTAGATCCAAAATGATGTTTGGGAGTATTTTGTAGCATTTCGTAAACCTTCCACGTGTGAAAAGATGCAAAACTTGTGTTTCAGGACCGAATGCACTATTTCGGGGGTACTCAAGTTGCGAAAATGGTTTCGCACCAAATGCAGCCATTGTACTCCATTGGACCCAAAATGATTTTTAGGAGTATTTTGGAGCATTTCGTAAACCTTTCACGTGTGAAAAGATGCAAAACTTGTGTTTCAAGACTGAATACACTATTTCGAGGTACTCAAGTTGCGAAAATGGTTTCGCACCTACTGCATCCATTGTGCTCCATTGCACCCAAAATGATGTTTGGGAGTGTTTTGGAGCATTTCGGAATCTTTCGGAAAGTAAAAGATGCAAAACTTGTGTTTCGGGCGTGAATGCACTATTTCGGGGAACTGAAGTTGCGAAAATGGTGTCGCACCAAATGCATCAATTCTACTCCATTAGACCCAAGATGATGTTTGGGTGTGTTTTGAAGCATTTCGGAACGTTTTGGGATGAAAAAAGATGCAAAACTTGTGTTTCGGGAGCGAATGCACTATTTCGGGGTACCGAAGTTGTGAAAATGATTTCCCAACAAATGCACCCATTTACTCCATTAGATCCAAAATGATGTTTGGGAGTATTTTGCAGCATTTCGTAAACCTTCCACGTGTGAAAAGATGCAAAACTTGTGTTTCAGGACCGAATGCACTGTTTCGGGGGTACTCAAGTTGCGAAAATGGTTTCGCACCAAATGCAGCCATTCTACTCCATTGGACCAAAATGATTTTTAGGAGTATTTTGGAGCATTTCGTAACCTTCCACGTGTGAAAAGATGCAAAACTTGTGTTTCAGGACCGAATGCACTATTTCGAGGTACTTAAGTTGCGAAAATGGTTTCGCACCTACTGCATCCATTGTACTCCATTGCACCCAAAATGATGTTTGGGAGTGTTTTGGAGCATTTCGGAATCTTTCGGAATGTAAAAGATGCAAAATTTGTGTTTCGGGTGTGAATGCACTATTTCGGGGAACCGAAGTTGCGAAAATGGTTTCGCACCAAATGCATCAATTCTACTCCATTAGACCCAAGATGATGTTTGGGTGTGTTTTGAAGCATTTCGGAACGTTTCGGAATGTAAAAAGATGCAAAACTTGTGTTTCGGGAGCGAATGCACTATTTCGGGGAACCGAAGTTGCGAAAATGGTTTCGCACCAAATGCATCAATTCTACTCCATTAGACCCAAGATGATGTTTGGGTGTGTTTTGAAGCATTTTGGAACATTTTGGGATGTAAAAAGATGCAAAACTTGTGTTTCGAGAGCGAATGCACTATTTCGGGGTACCAAAGTTGTGAAAATGATTTCCCAACAAATGCACCCATTTACTCCATTAGATCCAAAATGATGTTTGGGAGTATTTTGGAGCATTTCGTAAACCTTCCACGTGTGAAAAGATGCAAAACTTGTGTTTCAGGACCGAATGCACTGTTTCGGGGGTACTCAAGTTGCGAAAATGGTTTCGCACCAAACGCAGCCATTCTATTCCATTGGACCAAAAATGATTTTTAGGAGTATTTTGGAGCATTTCGTAAACCTTCCACGTGCGAAAAGATGCAAAACTTGTGTTTCAGGACCGAATGCACTATTCTGAGGTACTCACGTTGCGAAAATGTTTTCGCACCTACTGCATCCATTGTACTGCATTGCACCCAAAAAGATGTTTGGGAGCATTTCGGAATGTTTCGGAATGTAAACGATGCAAAACTTGTGTTTTGGGCGTGAATGCACTATTTCGGAGAATCGAAGTTGCGAAAATGGTTTCGCACCAAATGCATCAATTCTACTCCATTAGACCCAAGATGATGTTTGGGTGTGTTTTGAAGCATTTTGGAACATTTGGGGATGTAAAAAGATGCAAAACTTGTGCTTCGGGAGCGAATGCACTATTTCGGGGTACCGAAGTTGTGAAAATGATTTCCCAACAAATGCACCCATTTACTCCATTAGATCCAAAATGATGTTTGGGAGTATTTTGGAGCATTTCGTAAACCTTCCACGTGTGAAAAGATGCAAAACTTGTGTTTCAGGACCGAATGCATTGTTTCGGGGGTACTCAAGTTGCGAAAATGGTTTCACACCAAATGCAACCATTCTACTCCATTGGACCAAAAATGATTTTTAGGAGTATTTTGGAGCATTTCGTAAACCTTCCACGTGTGAAAAGATGCAAAACTTGTGTTTCAGGACCGAATGCACTATTTCGGGGTACTCAAGTTGCGAAAATGGTTTCGCACCAAATGCAGCCATTCTACTCCATTGGACCCAAAATGATTTTTAGGAGTATTTTGGAGCATTTCGTAAACTTTCCACGTGTGAAAAGATGCAAAACTTGTGTTTCAGGACCGAATGCACTATTTCGAGGTACTCAAGTTGCGAAAATGGTTTCGCACCTACTGCATCCATTGTACTCCATTGCACCCAAAATGATGTTTGGGAGTGTTTTGGAGCATTTCGGAATCTTTCGGAAAGTAAAAGATGCAAAACTTGTGTTTCGGGCGTGAATGCACTATTTCGGGGAACCGAAGTTGCGAAAATGGTTCCGCACCAAATGCATCAATTCTACTCCATTAGACCCAAAGATGATGTTTGGGTGTGTTTTGAAGCATTTCGGAACGTTTTGGGATGTAAAAAGATGCAAAACTTGTGTTTCGGGAGCGAATGCACTATTTCGGGGTACCGAAGTTGCGAAAATGATTTCCCAACAAATGCACCCATTTACTCCATTAGATCCAAAATGATGTTTGGGAGTATTTTGGAGCATTTCGTAAACCTTCCACGTGTGAAAAGATGCAAAACTTGTGTTTCAGGACCGAATGCATTGTTTCGGGGGTACTCAAGTTGCGAAAATGGTTTCACACCAAATGCAGCCATTCTACTCCATTGGACCAAAAATGATTTTTAGTAGTATTTTGGAGCATTTCGTAAACCTTCCACGTGTGAAAAGATGCAAAACTTGTGTTTCAGGACCGAATGCACTATTCCGAGGTACTCACGTTGCGAAAATGGTTTCGCACCTACTGCATCCATTGTACTGCATTGCACCCAAAAAGATGTTTGGGAGCATTTCGGAATCTTTCGGAATGTAAAAGATGCAAAACTTGTGTTTTGGGCGTGAATGCACTATTTCGGAGAACCGAAGTTGCGAAAATGGTTTCGCACCAAATGCATCAATTCTACTCCATTAGACCCAAGATGATGTTTGGGTGTGTTTTGAAGCGTTTCGGAACGTTTTGGAATGTAAAAATATGCAAAACTTGTGTTTCGGGAGCGAATGCACTATTTCGGGGTACGGGAGTTGTGAAAATAATTTCCCAACAAATGCACCAATTTACTCCATTAGATCCAAAATGATGTTTGGGAGTATTTTGGAGCATTTCGTAAACCTTCCACGTGTGAAAAGATGCAAAACTTGTGTTTCAGGACCGAATGCACTATTTCGGGGGTACTCAAGTTGCGAAAATGGTTTCGCACCAAATGCAGCCATTCTACTCCATTGGACCCAAGATGATTTTTAGGAGTATTTTGGAGCATTTCGTAAACCTTCAACGTGTGAAAAAAATGCAAAACTTGTATTTCAGGACCGAATGCACTATTTCGAGGTACTCAAGTTGCGAAAATGGTTTCGCACCTACTGCATCCATTGTACTCCATTGCACCCAAAATGATGTTTGGGAGTGTTTTGGAGCATTTCGGAATCTTTCGGAAAGTAAAAGATGCAAAACTTGTGTTTCGGGCGTGAATGCACTATTTCGGGGAACCGAAGTTGCGAAAATGGTTTCGCACCAAATGCATCAATTCTACTCCATTAGACCCAAGATGATGTTTGGGTGCGCTTTGAAGCATTTTGGAACATTTTGGGATGTAAAAAGATGCAAAACTTGTGTTTCGGGAGCGAATGCACTATTTCGGGGTACCGAAGTTGTGAAAATGATTTCCCAACAAATGCACCCATTTACTCCATTAGATCCAAAATGATGTTTGGGAGTATTTTGGAGCATTTCGTAAACCTTCCACGTGTGAAAAGATGCAAAACTTGTGTTTCAGGACCGAATGCATTGTTTCGGGGGTACTCAAGTTGCGAAAATGGTTTCACACCAAATGCAGCCATTCTACTCCATTGGACCAAAAATGATTTTTAGGAGTATTTTGGAGCATTTCGTAAACCTTCCACGTGTGAAAAGATGCAAAACTTGTGTTTCAGGACCGAATGCACTATTCCGAGGTACTCACGTTGCGAAAATGGTTTCGCACCTACTGCATCCATTGTACTGCATTGCACCCAAAAAGATGTTTGGGAGCATTTCGGAATCTTTCGGAATGTAAAAGATGCAAAACTTGTGTTTTGGGCGTGAATGCACTATTTCGGAGAACCGAAGTTGCGAAAATGGTTTCGCACCAAATGCATCAATTCTACTCCATTAGACCCAAGATGATGTTTGGGTGTGTTTTGAAGCGTTTCGGAACGTTTTGGAATGTAAAAAGATGCAGAACTTGTGTTTCGGGAGCGAATGCACTATTTCGGGGTACGGAAGTTGTAAAAATGATTTCCCAACAAATGCACCCATTTACTCTATTAGATCCAAAATGATGTTTGGGAGTATTTTGGAGCATTTCGTAAACCTTCCACGTGTGAAAAGATGCAAAACTTGTGTTTCAGGACCGAATGCACTATTTCGGGGGTACTCAAGTTGCGAAAATGGTTTCGCATCAAATGCAGCCATTCTACTCCATTGGACCCAAGATGATTTTTAGGAGTATTTTGGAGCATTTCGTAAACCTTCAACGTGTGAAAAAATGCAAAACTTGTATTTCAGGACCGAATGCACTATTTCGAGGTACTCAAGTTGCGAAAATGGTTTCGCACCTACTGCATCCATTGTACTCCATTGCACCCAAAATGATGTTTGGGAGTGTTTTGGAGCATTTCGGAATCTTTCGGAAAGTAAAAGATGCAAAACTTGTGTTTCGGGCGTGAATGCACTATTTCGGGGAACCGAAGTTGCGAAAATGGTTTCGCACCAAATGCATCAATTCTACTCCATTAGACCCAAGATGATGTTTGGGTGTGCTTTGAAGCATTTTGGAACATTTTGGGATGTAAAAAGATGCAAAACTTGTGTTTCGGGAGCGAATGCACTATTTCGGGGTACCGAAGTTGTGAAAATGATTTCCCAACAAATGCACCCATTTACTCCATTAGATCCAAAATGATGTTTGGGAGTATTTTGGAGCATTTCGTAAACCTTCCACGTGTGAAAAGATGCAAAACTTGTGTTTCAGGACCGAATTCACTGTCTCGGGGGTACTCAAGTTGCGAAAATGGTTTCGCACCAAACGCAGCCATTCTATTCCATTGGACCAAAAATGATTTTTAGGAGTATTTTGGAGCATTTCGTAAACCTTCCACGTGTGAAAAGATGCAAAACTTGTGCTTCAGGACCGAATGCACTATTCCGAGGTACTCACGTTGCGAAAATGGTTTCGCACCTACTGCATCCATTGTACTGCATTGCACCCAAAAAGATGTTTGGGAGCATTTCGGAATCTTTCGGAATGTAAAAGATGCAAAACTTGTGTTTTGGGCGTGAATGCACTATTTCGGAGAACCGAAGTTGCGAAAATGGTTTCGCACCAAATGCATCAATTCTACTCCATTAGACCCAAGATGATGTTTGGGTGTGTTTTGAAGCGTTTCGGAACGTTTTGGAATGTAAAAAAATGCAAAACTTGTGTTTCGGGAGCGAATGCACTATTTCGGGGTACGGGAGTTGTGAAAATAATTTCCCAACAAATGCACCCATTTACTCCATTAGATCCAAAATGATGTTTGGGAGTATTTTGGAGCATTTCGTAAACCTTCCACGTGTGAAAAGATGCAAAACTTGTGTTTCAGGACCGAATGCACTATTTCGGGGGTACTCAAGTTACGAAAATGGTTTCGCACCAAATGCAGCCATTCTACTCCATTGGACCCAAGATGATTTTTAGGAGTATTTTGGAGCATTTCGTAAACCTTCAACGTGTGAAAAAATGCAAAACTTGTATTTCAGGACCGAATGCACTATTTCGAGGTACTCAAGTTGCGAAAATGGTTTCGCACCTACTGCATCCATTGTACTCCATTGCACCCAAAATGATGTTTGGGAGTGTTTTGGAGCATTTCGGAATCTTTCGGAAAGTAAAAGATGCAAAACTTGTGTTTCGGGCGTGAATGCACTATTTCGGGGAACCGAAGTTGCGAAAATGGTTTCGCACCAAATGCATCAATTCTACTCCATTAGACCCAAGATGATGTTTGGGTGTGCTTTGAAGCATTTTGGAACATTTTGGGATGTAAAAAGATGCAAAACTTGTGTTTCGGGAGCGAATGCACTATTTCGGGGTACCGAAGTTGTGAAAATGATTTCGCAACAAATGCACCCATTTACTCCATTAGATCCAAAATGATGTTTGGGAGTATTTTGGAGCATTTCGTAAACCTTCCACGTGTGAAAAGATGCAAAACTTGTGTTTCAGGACCGAATGCACTGTCTCGGGGGTACTCAAGTTGCGAAAATGGTTTCGCACCAAACGCAGCCATTCTATTCCATTGGACCAAAAATGATTTTTAGGAGTATTTTGGAGCATTTCGTAAACCTTCCACGTGTAAAAAGATGCAAAACTTGTGCTTCAGGACCGAATGCACTATTCCGAGGTACTCACGTTGCGAAAATGGTTTCGCACCTACTGCATCCATTGTACTGCATTGCACCCAAAAAGATGTTTGGGAGCATTTCGGAATGTTTCGGAATGTAAAAGATGCAAAACTTGTGTTTTGGGCGTGAATGCACTATTTCGGAGAACCGAAGTTGCGAAAATGGTTTCGCACCAAATGCATCAATTCTACTCCATTAGACCCAAGATGATGTTTGGGTGTGTTTTGAAGCGTTTCGGAACGTTTTGGAATGTAAAAAAATGCAAAACTTGTGTTTCGGGAGCGAACGCACTATTTCGGGGTACGGGAGTTGTGAAAATAATTTCCCAACAAATGCACCCATTTACTCCATTAGATCCAAAATGATGTTTGGGAGTATTTTGGAGCATTTCGTAAACCTTCCACGTGTGAAAAGATGCAAAACTTGTGTTTCAGGACCGAATGCACTATTTCGGGGGTACTCAAGTTGCGAAAATGGTTTCGCACCAAATGCAGCCATTCTACTCCATTGGACCCAAGATGATTTTTAGGAGTATTTTGGAGCATTTCGTAAACCTTCAACGTGTGAAAAAATGCAAAACTTGTATTTCAGGACCGAATGCACTATTTCGAGGTACTCAAGTTGCGAAAATGGTTTCGCACCTACTGCATCCATTGTACTCCATTGCACCCAAAATGATGTTTGGGAGTGTTTTGGAGCATTTCGGAATCTTTCGGAAAGTAAAAGATGCAAAACTTGTGTTTCGGGCGTGAATGCACTATTTCGGGGAACCGAAGTTGCGAAAATGGTTTCGCACCAAATGCATCAATTCTACTCCATTAGACCCAAGATGATGTTTGGGTGTGCTTTGAAGCATTTTGGAACATTTTGGGATGTAAAAAGATGCAAAACTTGTGTTTCGGGAGCGAATGCACTATTTCGGGGTACCGAAGTTGTGAAAATGATTTCCCAACAAATGCACCCATTTACTCCATTAGATCCAAAATGATGTTTGGGAGTATTTTGGAGCATTTCGTAAACCTTCCACGTGTGAAAAGATGCAAAACTTGTGTTTCAGGACCGAATGCACTGTCTCGGGGGTACTCAAGTTGCGAAAATGGTTTCGCACCAAACGCAGCCATTCTATTCCATTGGACCAAAAATGATTTTTAGGAGTATTTTGGAGCATTTCGTAAACCTTCCACGTGTGAAAAGATGCAAAACTTGTGCTTCAGGACCGAATGCACTATTCCGAGGTACTCACGTTGCGAAAATGGTTTCGCACCTACTGCATCCATTGTACTGCATTGCACCCAAAAAGATGTTTGGGAGCATTTCGGAATCTTTCGGAATGTAAAAGATGCAAAACTTGTGTTTTGGGCGTGAATGCACTATTTCGGAGAACCGAAGTTGCGAAAATGGTTTCGCACCAAATGCATCAATTCTACTCCATTAGACCCAAGATGATGTTTGGGTGTGTTTTGAAGCGTTTCGGAACGTTTTGGAATGTAAAAAAATGCAAAACTTGTGTTTCGGGAGCGAATGCACTATTTCGGGGTACGGGAGTTGTGAAAATAATTTCCCAACAAATGCACCCATTTACTCCATTAGATCCAAAATGATGTTTGGGAGTATTTTGGAGCATTTCGTAAACCTTCCACGGGTGAAAAGATGCAAAACTTGTGTTTCAGGACCGAATGCACTATTCTGAGGTACTCACGTTGAGAAAATGGTTTCGTACCTACTGCATCCATTGTACTGCATTGCACCCAAAAAGATGTTTGGGAGCATTTCGGAATCTTTTGGAATGTAAAAGATGCAAAACTTGTGTTTTGGGCGTGAATGCTCTATTTCGGAGAACCGAAGTTGCGAAAATGGTTTCGCACCAAATGCATCAATTCTACTCCATTAGACCCAAGATGATGTTTGGGTGTGTTTTGAAGCATTTCAGAAACTTTCGGAATGTAAAAGATGCAAAACTTGTGTTTCAAGCGTGTATTTTAGGGTACCGGAGTTGCGAAAATTGTTTCGCACCAAATACATCCATTCTACTCCATTATACCAAAAATGATGTTTGGGAGTGTTTTGGAGCATTTCGTAAACCTTCCACGTGTGAAAAGATGCAAAACTTGTGTTTCAAGACCGAATGCACTATTTCGAGGTACTCAAGTTGCGAAAATGGTTTAGCACCTACTGCATCCATTGTACTCCATTGCACCCAAAATGATGTTTGGGAGTGTTTTGGAGCATTTCGGAATCTTTCGGAATGTAAAAGATGCAAAACTTGTGTTTCGGGCGTGAATGCACTATTTCGGGGAAGCGAAGTTGCGAAAATGGTTTCGCACCAAATGCATCAATTCTACTCCATTAGACCCAAGATGATGTTTGGGTGTGTTTTGAAGCATTTTGGAACATTTTGGGATGTAAAAAGATGCAAAACTTGTGCTTCGGGAGCGAATGCACTATTTCGGGGTACCGAAGTTGTGAAAATGATTTCCTAACAAATGCACACATTTACTCCATTAGATCCAAAATGATGTTTGGGAGTATTTTGGAGCATTTCGTAAACCTTCCACGTGTGAAAAGATGCAAAACTTGTGTTTCAGGACCGAATACATAGTTTCGGGGGTACTCAAGTTGCAAAAATGGTTTCGCACCAAATGCAGCCATTCTACTCCATTGGACCAAAAATGATTTTTAGGAGTATTTTGGAGCATTTCGTAAACCTTCCACGTGTGAAAAGATGCAAAACTTGTGTTTCAGGACCGAATGCACTATTCCGAGGTACTCACGTTGCGAAAATGGTTTCGCACCTACTGCATCCAGTGTACTGCATTGCACCCAGAAAGATGTCTGGGAGCATTTCAGAATCTTTCAGAATTTAAAAGATGCAAAACTTGTGTTTTGGGCGTGAATGCACTATTTTGGAGAACCGAAGTTGCAAAAATGGTTTCGCACCAAATGCATCAATTCTACTCCATTAGACACAAGATGATGTTTGGGTGTGTTTTGAAGCGTTTCGGAACGTTTTGGAATGTAAAAATATGCAAAACTTGTGTTTCGGGAGCGAATGCACTATTTCGGGGTACGGGAGTTGTGAAAATAATTTCCCAACAAATGCACCCATTTACTCCATTAGATCCAAAATGATGTTTGGGAGTATTTTGGAGCATTTCGTAAACCTTCCACGTGTGAAAAGATGCAAAACTTGTGTTTCAGGACCGAATGCACTATTTCGGGGGTACTCAAGTTGCGAAAATGGTTTCGCACCAAATGCAGCCATTATACTCCATTGGACCAAAATGATTTTTAGGAGTATTTTGGAGCATTTCGTAAACCTTCCACGTGTGAAAAGATGCAAAACTTGTGTTTCAGGACCGAATGCACTATTTCGAGGTACTCAAGTTGCGAAAATGGTTTCGCACCTACTGCATCCATTGTACTCCATTGCACCCAAAATGATGTTTGGGAGTGTTTTGGAGCATTTCGGAATCTTTCGGAATGTAAAAGATGCAAAACTTGTGTTTCGGGCGTGAATGCACTATTTCGGGGAACCGAAGTTGCGAAAATGGTTTCGCACCAAATGCATCAATTCTACTCCATTAGACCCAAGATGATGTTTGGGTGTGTTTTGAAGCATTTTGGAACATTTTGGGATGTAAAAAGATGCAAAACTTGTGTTTCGGGAGCAAATGCACTATTTCGGGGTACCGAAGTTGTGAAAATGATTTCCCAACAAATGCACCCATTTACTCCATCAGATCCAAAATGATATTTGGGAGTATTTTGGAGCATTTCGTAAACCTTCCACGCGTGAAAAGATGCAAAACTTGTGTTTCAAGACCGAATGCACTGTTTCGGGGGTACTCAAGTTGCGAAAATGGTTTCGCACCAAACGCAGCCATTCTACTCCATTGGACCAATAATGATTTTTAGGAGTATTTTGGAGCATTTCGTAAACCTTCCACGTGTGAAAAGATGCAAAACTTGTGTTTCAGGACCGAATGCACTATTCCGAGGTACTCACGTTGCGAAAATGGTTTCGCACCTACTGCATCCATTGTACTGCATTGCACCCAGAAAGATGTTTGGGAGCATTTCAGAATCTTTCGGAATGTAAAAGATGCAAAACTTGTGTGTTTGGGCGTGAATGCACTATTTCGGAAAACCGAAGTTGCGAAAATGGTTTCGCACCAAATGCATCAATTCTACTCCATTAGACCCAAGATGATGTTTGGGTGTGTTTTGAAGCGTTTCGGAACGTTTTGGAATGTAAAAATATGCAAAATTTGTGTTTCGGGAGCGATGCACTATTTCGGGGTACGGGAGTTGTGAAAATAATTTCCCAACAAATGCACCCATTTACTCCATTAGATCCAAAATGATGTTTGGGGGTATTTTGGAGCATTTCGTCAACCTTCCACGTGTGAAAAGATGCAAAACTTGTGTTTCAGGACCGAATGCACTATTTCGGGGGTACTCAAGTTGCGAAAATGGTTTCGCACCAAATGCAACCATTCTACTCCATTGGACCCAAAATGATTTTTAGGAGTATTTTGGAGCATTTCGTAAACCTTCCACGTGTGAAAAGATGCAAAACTTGTGTTTCAGGACCGAATGCACTATTTCGAGGTACTCAAGTTGCGAAAATGGTTTCGCACCTACTGCATCCATTGTACTCCATTGCACCCAAAATGATGTTTGGGAGTGTTTTGGAGCATTTCGGAATCTTTCGGAATGTAAAAGATGCAAAACTTGTGTTTCGGGCGTGAATGCACTATTTCGGGGAACTGAAGTTGCGAAAATGGTTTCGCACCAAATGCATCAATTCTACTCCATTAGACCCAAGATGATGTTTGGGTGTGTTTTGAAGCATTTTGGAACATTTTGGGATGTAAAAAGATCCAAAACTTGTGTTTCAGGAGCAAATGCACTATTTCGCGGTACCAAAGTTGTGAAAATGATTTCCCAACAAATGCACCCATTTACTCCATCAGATCCAAAATGATGTTTGGGAGTATTTTGGAGCATTTCGTAAACCTTCCACGCGTGAAAAGATGCAAAACTTGTGTTTCAGGACCGAATGCACTGTTTCGGGGGTACTCAAGTGGCGAAAATGGTTTCGCACCAAACGCAGCCATTCTACTCCATTGGACCAATAATGATTTTTAGGAGTATTTTGGAGCATTTCGTAAACCTTCCACGTGTGAAAAGATGCAAAACTTGTGTTTCAGGACCGAATGCACTATTCCGAGGTACTCACGTTGCGAAAATGGTTTCGCACCTACTGCAGCCATTGTACTGCATTGCACCCAGAAAGATGTTTGGGAGCATTTCGGAATCTTTCGGAATGTAAAAATGCAAAACTTGTGTGTTTGGGCGTTAATGCACTATTTCGGAAAACCGAAGTTGCGAAAATGGTTTCGCACCAAATGCATCAATTCTACTTCATTAGACCCAAGATGTTGTTTGGGTGTGTTTTGAAGCGTTTCGGAACGTTTTGGAATGTAAAAATATGCAAAATTTGTGTTTCGGGAGCGAATGCACTATTTCGGGGTACGGGAGTTGTGAAAATAATTTCCCAACAAATGCACCCATTTACTCCATTAGATCCAAAATGATGTTTGGGGGTATTTTGGAGCATTTCGTAAACCTTCCACGTGTGAAAAGATGCAAAACTTGTGTTTCAGGACCGAATGCACTATTTCGGGGGTACTCAAGTTGCGAAAATGGTTTCGCACCAAATGCAGCCATTCTACTCCATTGGACACAAAATGATTTTTAGGAGTATTTTGGAGCATTTCGTAAACCTTCCACGTGTGAAAAGATGCAAAACATGTGTTTCAGGACCGAATGCACTATTTCGAGGTACTCAAGTTGCGAAAATGGTTTCGCACCTACTGCATCCATTGTACTCCATTGCACCCAAAATGATGTTTGGGAGTGTTTTGGAGCATTTCGGAATCTTTCGGAATGTAAAAGATGCAAAACTTGTGTTTCGGGCGTGAATGCACTATTTCGGGGAACCGAAGTTGCGAAAATGGTTTCGCACCAAATGCATCAATTCTACTCCATTAGACCCAAGATGATGTTTGGGTGTGTTTTGAAGCATTTTGGAACATTTTGGGATGTAAAAAGATCCAAAACTTGTGTTTCAGGAGCAAATGCACTATTTCGCGGTACCGAAGTTGTGAAAATGATTTCCCAACAAATGCACCCATTTACTCCATCAGATCCAAAATGATGTTTGGGAGTATTTTGGAGCATTTCGTAAACCTTCCATGCGTGAAAAGATGCAAAACTTGTGTTTCAGGACCGAATGCACTGTTTCGGGGGTACTCAAGTGGCGAAAATGGTTTCGCACCAAACGCAGCCATTCTACTCCATTGGACCAATAATGATTTTTAGGAGTATTTTGGAGCATTTCGTAAACCTTCCACGTGTGAAAAGATGCAAAACTTGTGTTTCAGGACCGAATGCACTATTCTGAGGTACTCACGTTGCGAAAATGGTTTCGCACCTACTGCATCCATTGTACTGCATTGCACCCAGAAAGATGTTTGGGAGCATTTCGGAATCTTTCGGAATGTAAAAGATGCAAAACTTGTGTGTTTGGGCGTGAATGCACTATTTCGGAAAACCGAAGTTGCGAAAATGGTTTCGCACCAAATGCATCAATTCTACTCCATTAGACCCAAGATGATGTTTGGCTGTGTTTTGAAGCGTTTCGGAACGTTTTGGAATGTAAAAATATGCAAAATTTGTGTTTCGGGAGCGAATGCACTATTTCGGGGTACGGGAGTTGTGAAAATAATTTCCCAACAAATGCACCCATTTACTCCATTAGATCCAAAATGATGTTTGGGGGTATTTTGGAGCATTTCGTAAACCTTCCACGTGTGAAAAGATGCAAAACTTGTGTTTCAGGACCGAATGCACTATTTCGGGGGTACTCAAGTTGCGAAAATGGTTTCGCACCAAATGCAGCCATTCTACTCCATTGGACCCAAAATGATTTTTAGGAGTATTTTGGAGCATTTCGTAAACCTTCCACGTGTGAAAAGATGCAAAGCTTGTGTTTCAGGACCGAATGCACTATTTCGAGGTACTCAAGTTGCGAAAATGGTTTCGCACCTACTGCATCCAATGTACTCCATTGCACCCAAAATGATGTTTGGTAGTGTTTTGGAGCATTTCGGAATCTTTCGGAATGTAAAAGATGCAAAACTTGTGTTTCGGGCGTGAATGCACTATTTCGGGGAACCGAAGTTTCGAAAATGGTTTCGCACCAAATGCATCAATTCTACTCCATTAGACCCAAGATGATGTTTGGGTGTGTTTTGAAGCATTTTGGAACATTTTGGGATGTAAAAAGATGCAAAACTTGTGTTTCGGGAGCAAATGCACTATTTCGGGGTACCGAAGTTGTGAAAATGATTTCCCAACAAATGCACCCATTTACTCCATCAGATCCAAAATGATGTTTGGGAGTATTTTGGAGCATTTCGTAAACCTTCCACGCGTGAAAAGATGCAAAACTTGTGTTTCAGGACCGAATGCACTGTTTCGGGGGTACTCAAGTTGCGAAAATGGTTTCGCACCAAACGCAGCCATTCTACTCCATTGGACCAATAATGATTTTTAGGAGTATTTTGGAGCATTTCGTAAACCTTCCACGTGTGAAAAGATGCAAAACTTGTTTTTCAGGACCGAATGCACTATTCCGAGGTACTCACGTTGCGAAAATGGTTTCGCACCTACTGCATCCATTGTACTGCATTGCACCCAGAAAGATGTTTGGGAGCATTTCGGAATCTTTCGGAATGTAAAAGATGCAAAACTTGTGTGTTTGGGCGTGAATGCACTATTTCGGAAAACCGAGGTTGCGAAAATGGTTTCGCACCAAATGCATCAATTCTACTCCATTAGACCCAAGATGATGTTTGGGTGTGTTTTGAAGCGTTTCGGAACGTTTTGGAATGTAAAAATATGCAAAATTTGTGTTTCGGGAGCGAATGCACTATTTCGGGGTACGGGAGTTGTGAAAATAATTTCCCAACAAATGCACCCATTTACTCCATTAGATCCAAAATGATGTTTGGGGGTATTTTGGAGCATTTCGTAAACCTTCCACGTGTGAAAAGATGCAAAACTTATGTTTCAGGACCGAATGCACTATTTCGAGGTACTCACGTTGCGAAAATGATTTCGCACATACTGCATCCATTGTACTCCATTGCACCCAAAATGATGTTTGGGAGTGTTTTGGAGCATTTCGGAATCTTTCGGAAAGTAAAAGATGCAAAACTTGTGTTTCTGGCGTGAATGCACTATTTCGGGGAACCGAAGTTGCGAAAATGGTTTCGCACCAAATGCATCAATTCTACTCCATTAGACCCAAGATGATGTTTGGGTGTGTTTTGAAGCATTTCGGAACGTTTTGGGATGTAAAAAGATGCAAAACTTGTGTTTCGGGAGCGAATGCACTATTTCGGGGTACCGAAGTTGCGAAAATGATTTCCCAACAAATGCACCCATTTACTCAATTAGATCCAAAATGATGTTTGGGAGTATTTTGTAGCATTTCGTAAACCTTCCACGTGTGAAAAGATGCAAAACATGTGTTTCAGGACCGAATGCACTGTTTCGGGGGTACTCAAGTTGCGAAAATGGTTTCGCACCAAATGCAGCCATTCTACTCCATTGGACCAAAAATGATTTTTAAGAGTATTTTGGAGCATTTCGTAAACCTTCCACGTGTGAAAAGATGCAAAACTTATGTTTCAGGACCGAATGCACTATTTCGAGGTACTCACGTTGCGAAAATGGTTTCGCACCTACTACATCCATTGTACTGCATTGCACCCAAAATGATGTTTGGGAGTATTTTGGAGCATTTCGGAATATTTCGGAATGTAAAAGATGCAAAACTTGTGTTTTGAGCGTGAATGCACTGTTTCGGAGAACCGAAGTTGCGAAAATGGTTTCGCACCAAATGCATCAATTCTACTCCATTAGACCCAAGATGATGTTTGGGTGTGTTTTGAAGCGTTTCGGAACGTTTTGGAATGTAAAAATATGCAAAACTTGTGTTTCGGGAGCGAATGCACTATTTCGGGCTACGGAAGTTGTGAAAATAATTTCCCAACAAATGCACCCATTTACTCCATTAGATCCAAAATGATGTTTGGGAGTATTTTGGAGCATTTCGTAAATCTTCCACGTGTGAAAAGATGCAAAACTTGTGTTTCAGGACCGAATGCACTATTTCGGGGTACTCAAGTTGCGAAAATGGTTTCGCACCAAATGCAGCCATTCTACTCCATTGGACCCAAAATGATTTTTAGGAGTATTTTGGAGCATTTCGTAAACTTTCCACGTGTGAAAAGATGCAAAACTTGTGTTTCAGGACCGAATGCACTATTTCGGGGTACTCAAGTTGCGAAAATGGTTTCGCGCCAAATGCAGCCATTCTACTCCATTGGACCGAAAATGATTTTTAGGAGTATTTTGGAGCATTTCGTAAACTTTCCACGTGTGAAAAGATGCAAAACTTGTGTTTCAGGACCGAATGCACTATTTCGAGGTACTCAAGTTGCGAAAATGGTTTCGCACCTACTGCATCCATTGTACTCCATTGCACCCAAAATGATGTTTGGGAGTGTTTTGTAGCATTTCGGAATCTTTCGGAAAGTAAAAGATGCAAAACTTTTGTTTCGGGCGTGAATGCACTATTTCGGGGAACCAAAGTTGCGAAAATGGTTTCGCACCAAATGCATCAATTCTACTCCATTAGACCCAAGATGATGTTTGGGTGTGTTTTGAAGCATTTCGGAACGTTGTGGGATGTAAAAAGATGCAAAACTTGTGTTTTGGGAGCGAATGCACTATTTCGGGGTACCGAAGTTGCGAAAATGATTTCCCAACAAATGCACCCATTTACTCCATTAGATCCAAAATGATGTTTGGGAGTATTTTGGAGCATTTCTTAAACCTTCCACGTGTGAAAAGATGCAAAACTTGTGTTTCAGGACCGAATGCATAGTTTCGGGGGTACTCAAGTTGCGAAAATGGTTTCGCACCAAATGCAGCCATTCTACTCCATTGGACCAAAAATGATTTTTAGGAGTATTTTGGAGCATTTCGTAAACCTTCCACGTGTGAAAAGATGCAAAACTTGTGTTTCGGGCGTGAATGCACTATTTTGGGGAACCGAAGTTGCGAAAATGGTTTCGCACCAAATGCATCAATTCTACTCCATTAGACCCAAGATGATGTTTGGGTGCGTTTTGAAGCATTTTGGAACATTTTGGGATGTAAAAAGATGCAAAACTTGTGTTTCGGGAGCAAATGCACTATTTCGGGGTACCGAAGTTGTGAAAATGATTTCCCAACAAATGCACCCATTTACTCCATCAGATCCAAAATGATGTTTGGGAGTATTTTGGAGCATTTCGTAAACCTTCCACGCGTGAAAAGATGCAAAACTTGTGTTTCAGGACCGAATGCACTGTTTCGGGGGTACTCAAGTTGCGAAAATGGTTTCGCACCAAACGCAGCCATTCTACTCCATTGGACCAATAATGATTTTTAGGAGTATTTTGGAGCATTTCGTAAACCTTCCACGTGTGAAAAGATGCAAAACTTGTGTTTCAGGACCGAATGCACTATTCCGAGGTACTCACGTTGCGAAAATGGTTTCGCACCTACTGCATCCATTGTACTGCATTGCACCCAGAAAGATGTTTGGGAGCATTTCGGAATCTTTCGGAATGTAAAAGATGCAAAACTTGTGTGTTTGGGCGTGAATGCACTATTTCGGAAAACCGAAGTTGCGAAAATGGTTTCGCACCAAATGCATCAATTCTACTCCATTAGACCCAAGATGATGTTTGGGTGTGTTTTGAAGCGTTTCGGAACGTTTTGGAATGTAAAAATATGCAAAATTTGTGTTTCGGGAGCGAATGCACTATTTCGGGGTACGGGAGTTGTGAAAATAATTTCCCAACAAATGCACCCATTTACTCCATTAGATCCAAAATGATGTTTGGGGGTATTTTGGAGCATTTCGTAAACCTTCCACGTGTGAAAAGATGCAAAACTTGTGTTTCAGGACCGAATGCACTATTTCGGGGGTACTCAAGTTGCGAAAATGGTTTCGCACCAAATGCAGCCATTCTACTCCATTGGACCCAAAATGATTTTTAGGAGTATTTTGGAGCATTTCGTAAACTTTCCACGTGTGAAAAGATGCAAAACTTGTGTTTCAGGACCGAATGCACTATTTCGGGGTACTCAAGTTGCGAAAATGGTTTCGCACCAAATGCAGCCATTCTACTCCATTGGACCCAAAATGATTTTTAGGAGTATTTTGGAGCATTTCGTAAACTTTCCACGTGTGAAAAGATGCAAAACTTGTGTTTCAGGACCGAATGCACTATTTCGAGGTACTCAAGTTGCGAAAATGGTTTTGCACCTACTGCATCCATTGTACTCCATTGCACCCAAAATGATGTTTGGGAGTGTTTTGTAGCATTTCGGAATCTTTCGGAAAGTAAAAGATGCAAAACTTTTGTTTCGGGCGTGAATGCACTATTTCGGGGAACCAAAGTTGCGAAAATGGTTTCGTACCAAATGCATCAATTCTACTCCATTAGACCCAAGATGATGTTTGGGTGTGTTTTGAAGCATTTCGGAACGTTGTGGGATGTAAAAAGATGCAAAACTTGTGTTTTGGGAGCGAATGCACTATTTCGGGGTACCGAAGTTGCGAAAATGATTTCCCAACAAATGCACCCATTTACTCCATTAGATCCAAAATGATGTTTGGGAGTATTTTGGAGCATTTCTTAAACCTTCCACGTGTGAAAAGATGCAAAACTTGTGTTTCAGGACCGAATGCATAGTTTCGGGGGTACTCAAGTTGCGAAAATGGTTTCGCACCAAATGCAGCCATTCTACTCCATTGGACCAAAAATGATTTTTAGGAGTATTTTGGAGCATTTCGTAAACCTTCCACGTGTGAAAAGATGCAAAACTTGTGTTTCAGGACCGAATGCACTATTCCGAGGTACTGACGTTGCGAAAATGGTTTCGCACCTACTGCATCCATTGTACTGCATTGCACCCAGAAAGATGTTTGGGAGCATTTCGGAATCTTTCGGAATGTAAAAGATGCAAAACTTGTGTTTTGGGCGTGAATGCACTATTTTGGAGGACCGAAGTTGCAAAAATGGTTTCGCACCAAATGCATCAATTCTACTCCATTAGACCCAAGATGATGTTTGGGTGTGTTTTGAAGCGTTTCGGAACGTTTTGGAATGTAAAAATATGCAAAATTTGTGTTTCGGGAGCGAATGCACTATTTCGGGGTACGGGAGTTGTGAAAATAATTTCCCAACAAATGCACCCATTTACTCCATTAGATCCAAAATGATGTTTGGGGGTATTTTGGAGCATTTCGTAAACCTTCCATGTGTGAAAAGATGCAAAACTTGTGTTTCAGGACCGAATGCACTATTTCGGGGGTACTCAAGTTGCGAAAATGGTTTCGCACCAAATGCAGCCATTCTACTCCATTGGACCCAAAATGATTTTTAGGAGTATTTTGGAGCATTTCGTAAACCTTCCACGTGTGAAAAGATGCAAAACTTGTGTTTCAGGACCGAATGCACTATTTCGAGGTACTCAAGTTGCGAAAATGGTTTCGCACCTACTGCATCCATTGTACTCCATTGCACCCAAAATGATGTTTGGGAGTGTTTTGGAGCATTTCGGAATCTTTCGGAATTTAAAAGATGCAAAATTTGTGTTTCGGGCGTGAATGCACTATTTCGGGGAACCGAAGTTGCGAAAATGGTTTCGCACCAAATGCATCAATTCTACTCCATTAGACCCAAGATGATGTTTGGGTGTGTTTTGAAGCATTTTGGAACATTTTGGGATGTAAAAAGATGCAAAACTTGTGTTTCGGGAGCAAATGCACTATTTCGGGGTACCGAAGTTGTGAAAATGATTTCCCAACAAATGCACCCATTTACTCCATCAGATCCAAAATGATGTTTGGGAGTATTTTGGAGCATTTCGTAAACCTTCCACGCGTGAAAAGATGCAAAACTTGTGTTTCAGGACCGAATGCACTGTTTCTGGGCTACTCAAGTTGCGAAAATGGTTTCGCACCAAACGCAGCCATTCTACTCCATTGGACCAATAATGATTTTTAGGAGTATTTTGGAGCATTTCGTAAACCTTCCACGTGTGAAAAGATGCAAAACTTGTGTTTCAGGACCGAATGCACTATTCCGAGGTACTCACGTTGCGAAAATGGTTTCGCACCTACTGCATCCATTGTACTGCATTGCACCCAGAAAGATGTTTGGGAGCATTACGGAATCTTTCGGAATGTAAAAGATGCAAAACTTGTGTGTTTGGGCGTGAATGCACTATTTCGGAAAACCGAAGTTGCGAAAATGGTTTCGCACCAAATGCATCAATTCTACTCCATTAGACCCAAGATGATGTTTGGGTGTGTTTTGAAGCGTTTCGGAACGTTTTGGAATGTAAAAATATGCAAAATTTGTGTTTCGGGAGCGAATGCACTATTTCGGGGTACGGGAGTTGTGAAAATAATTTCCCAACAAATGCACCCATTTACTCCATTAGATCCAAAATGATGTTTGGGGGTATTTTGGAGCATTTCGTAAACCTTCCATGTGTGAAAAGATGCAAAACTTGTGTTTCAGGACCGAATGCACTATTTCGGGGGTACTCAAGTTGCGAAAATGGTTTCGCACCAAATGCAGCCATTCTACTCCATTGGACCCAAAATGATTTTTAGGAGTATTTTGGAGCATTTCGTAAACCTTCCACGTGTGAAAAGATGCAAAACTTGTGTTTCAGGACCGAATGCACTATTTCGAGGTACTCAAGTTGCGAAAATGGTTTCGCACCTACTGCATCCATTGTACTCCATTGCACCCAAAATGATGTTTGGGAGTGTTTTGGAGCATTTCGGAATCTTTCGGAATTTAAAAGATGCAAAATTTGTGTTTCGGGCGTGAATGCACTATTTCGGGGAACCGAAGTTGCGAAAATGGTTTCGCACCAAATGCATCAATTCTACTCCATTAGACCCAAGATGATGTTTGGGTGTGTTTTGAAGCATTTTGGAACATTTTGGGATGTAAAAAGATGCAAAACTTGTGTTTCGGGAGCAAATGCACTATTTCGGGGTACCGAAGTTGTGAAAATGATTTCCCAACAAATGCACCCATTTACTCCATCAGATCCAAAATGATGTTTGGGAGTATTTTGGAGCATTTCGTAAACCTTCCACGCGTGAAAAGATGCAAAACTTGTGTTTCAGGACCGAATGCACTGTTTCTGGGCTACTCAAGTTGCGAAAATGGTTTCGCACCAAACGCAGCCATTCTACTCCATTGGACCAATAATGATTTTTAGGAGTATTTTGGAGCATTTCGTAAACCTTCCACGTGTGAAAAGATGCAAAACTTGTGTTTCAGGACCGAATGCACTATTCCGAGGTACTCACGTTGCGAAAATGGTTTCGCACCTACTGCATCCATTGTACTGCATTGCACCCAGAAAGATGTTTGGGAGCATTTCGGAATCTTTCGGAATGTAAAAGATGCAAAACTTGTGTGTTTGGGCGTGAATGCACTATTTCGGAAAACCGAAGTTGCGAAAATGGTTTCGCACCAAATGCATCAATTCTACTCCATTAGACCCAAGATGATGTTTGGGTGTGTTTTGAAGCGTTTCGGAACGTTTTGGAATGTAAAAATATGCAAAATTTGTGTTTCGGGAGCGAATGCACTATTTCGGGGTACGGGAGTTGTGAAAATAATTTCCCAACAAATGCACCCATTTACTCCATTAGATCCAAAATGATGTTTGGGGGTATTTTGGAGCATTTCGTAAAGCTTCCACGTGTGAAAAGATGCAAAACTTGTGTTTCAGGACCGAATGCACTATTTCGGGGGTACTCAAGTTGCGAAAATGGTTTCGCACCAAATGCAGCCATTCTACTCCATTGGACCCAAAATGATTTTTAGCAGTATTTTGGAGCATTTCGTAAACCTTCCACGTGTGAAAAGATGCAAAACTTGTGTTTCAGGACCGAATGCACTATTTCGAGGTACTCAAGTTGCGAAAATGGTTTCGCACCTACTGCATCCATTGTACTCCATTGCACCCAAAATGATGTTTGGGAGTGTTTTGGAGCATTTCGGAATCTTTCGGAATGTAAAAGATGCAAAACTTGTGTTTCGGGCGTGAATGCACTATTTTGGGGAACCGAAGTTGCGAAAATTGTTTCGCACCAAATGCATCAATTCTACTCCATTAGACCCAAGATGATGTTTGGGTGTGTTTTGAAGCATTTTGGAACATTTTGATATGTAAAAAGATGCAAAACTTGTGTTTCGGGAGCAAATGCACTATTTCGGGGTACCGAAGTTGTGAAAATGATTTCCCAACAAATGCACCCATTTACTCCATCAGATCCAAAATGATGTTTGGGAGTATTTTGGAGCATTTCGTAAACCTTCCACGCGTGAAAAGATGCAAAACTTGTGTTTCAGGACCGAATGCACTGTTTCGGGGGTACTCAAGTTGCGAAAATGGTTTCGCACCAAACGCAGCCATTCTACTCCATTGGACCAATAATGATTTTTAGGAGTATTTTGGAGCATTTCGTAAACCTTCCACGTGTGAAAAGATGCAAAACTTGTGTTTCAGGACCGAATGCACTATTCCGAGGTACTCACGTTGCGAAAATGGTTTTGCACCTACTGCATCCATTGTACTGCATTGCACCCAGAAAGATGTTTGGGAGCATTTCGGAATCTTTCGGAATGTAAAAGATACAAAACTTGTGTGTTTGGGCGTGAATGCACTATTTCGGAAAACCGAAGTTGCGAAAATGGTTTCGCACCAAATGCATCAATTCTACTCCATTAGACTCAAGATGATGTTTGGGTGTGTTTTGAAGCGTTTCGGAACGTTTTGGAATGTAAAAATATGCAAAATTTGTGTTTCGGGAGCGAATGCACTATTTCGGGGTACGGGAGTTGTGAAAATAATTTCCCAACAAATGCACCCATTTACTCCATTAGATCCAAAATGATGTTTGGGGGTATTTTGGAGCATTTCGTAAACCTTCCACGTGTGAAAAGATGCAAAACTTGTGTTTCAGGACCGAATGCACTATTTCGGGGGTACTCAAGTTGCGAAAATGGTTTCGCACCAAATGCAGCCATTCTACTCCATTGGACCCAAAATGATTTTTAGGAGTATTTTGGAGCATTTCGTAAACCTTCCACGTGTGAAAAGATGCAAAACTTGTGTTTCAGGACCGAATGCACTATTTCGAGGTACTCAAGTTGCGAAAATGGTTTCGCACCTACTGCATCCATTGTACTCCATTGCACCCAAAATGATGTTTGGGAGTGTTTTGGAGCATTTCGGAATCTTTCGGAATTTAAAAGATGCAAAATTTGTGTTTCGGGCGTGAATGCACTATTTCGGGGAACCGAAGTTGCGAAAATGGTTTCGCACCAAATGCATCAATTCTACTCCATTAGACCCAAGATGATGTTTGGGTGTGTTTTGAAGCATTTTGGAACATTTTGGGATGTAAAAAGATGCAAAACTTGTGTTTCGGGAGCAAATGCACTATTTCGGGGTACCGAAGTTGTGAAAATGATTTCCCAACAAATGCACCCATTTACTCCATCAGATCCAAAATGATGTTTGGGAGTATTTTGGAGCATTTCGTAAACCTTCCACGCGTGAAAAGATGCAAAACTTGTGTTTCAGGACCGAATGCACTGTTTCTGGGCTACTCAAGTTGCGAAAATGGTTTCGCACCAAACGCAGCCATTCTACTCCATTGGACCAATAATGATTTTTAGGAGTATTTTGGAGCATTTCGTAAACCTTCCACGTGTGAAAAGATGCAAAACTTGTGTTTCAGGACCGAATGCACTATTCCGAGGTACTCACGTTGCGAAAATGGTTTCGCACCTACTGCATCCATTGTACTGCATTGCACCCAGAAAGATGTTTGGGAGCATTTCGGAATCTTTCGGAATGTAAAAGATGCAAAACTTGTGTGTTTGGGCGTGAATGCACTATTTCGGAAAACCGAAGTTGCGAAAATGGTTTCGCACCAAATGCATCAATTCTACTCCATTAGACCCAAGATGATGTTTGGGTGTGTTTTGAAGCGTTTCGGAACGTTTTGGAATGTAAAAATATGCAAAATTTGTGTTTCGGGAGCGAATGCACTATTTCGGGGTACGGGAGTTGTGAAAATAATTTCCCAACAAATGCACCCATTTACTCCATTAGATCCAAAATGATGTTTGGGGGTATTTTGGAGCATTTCGTAAAGCTTCCACGTGTGAAAAGATGCAAAACTTGTGTTTCAGGACCGAATGCACTATTTCGGGGGTACTCAAGTTGCGAAAATGGTTTCGCACCAAATGCAGCCATTCTACTCCATTGGACCCAAAATGATTTTTAGCAGTATTTTGGAGCATTTCGTAAACCTTCCACGTGTGAAAAGATGCAAAACTTGTGTTTCAGGACCGAATGCACTATTTCGAGGTACTCAAGTTGCGAAAATGGTTTCGCACCTACTGCATCCATTGTACTCCATTGCACCCAAAATGATGTTTGGGAGTGTTTTGGAGCATTTCGGAATCTTTCGGAATGTAAAAGATGCAAAACTTGTGTTTCGGGCGTGAATGCACTATTTTGGGGAACCGAAGTTGCGAAAATTGTTTCGCACCAAATGCATCAATTCTACTCCATTAGACCCAAGATGATGTTTGGGTGTGTTTTGAAGCATTTTGGAACATTTTGATATGTAAAAAGATGCAAAACTTGTGTTTCGGGAGCAAATGCACTATTTCGGGGTACCGAAGTTGTGAAAATGATTTCCCAACAAATGCACCCATTTACTCCATCAGATCCAAAATGATGTTTGGGAGTATTTTGGAGCATTTCGTAAACCTTCCACGCGTGAAAAGATGCAAAACTTGTGTTTCAGGACCGAATGCACTGTTTCGGGGGTACTCAAGTTGCGAAAATGGTTTCGCACCAAACGCAGCCATTCTACTCCATTGGACCAATAATGATTTTTAGGAGTATTTTGGAGCATTTCGTAAACCTTCCACGTGTGAAAAGATGCAAAACTTGTGTTTCAGGACCGAATGCACTATTCCGAGGTACTCACGTTGCGAAAATGGTTTTGCACCTACTGCATCCATTGTACTGCATTGCACCCAGAAAGATGTTTGGGAGCATTTCGGAATCTTTCGGAATGTAAAAGATACAAAACTTGTGTGTTTGGGCGTGAATGCACTATTTCGGAAAACCGAAGTTGCGAAAATGGTTTCGCACCAAATGCATCAATTCTACTCCATTAGACTCAAGATGATGTTTGGGTGTGTTTTGAAGCGTTCCGGAACGTTTTGGAATGTAAAAATATGCAAAATTTGTGTTTCGGGAGCGAATGCACTATTTCGGGGTACGAGAGTTGTGAAAATAATTTCCCAACAAATGCACCCATTTACTCCATTAGATCCAAAATGATGTTTGGGGGTATTTTGGAGCATTTCGTAAACCTTCCACGTGTGAAAAGATGCAAAACTTGTGTTTCAGGACCGAATGCACTATTTCGGGGGTACTCAAGTTGCGAAAATGGTTTCGCACCAAATGCAGCCATTCTACTCCATTGGACCCAAAATGATTTTTAGGAGTATTTTGGAGCATTTCGTAAACCTTCCACGTGTGAAAAGATGCAAAACTTGTGTTTCAGGACCGAATGCACTATTTCGAGGTACTCAAGTTGCGAAAATGGTTTCGCACCTACTGCATCCATTGTACTCCATTGCACCCAAAATGATGTTTGGGAGTGTTTTATAGCATTTCGGAATCTTTCGGAAAGTAAAAGATGCAAAACTTGTGTTTCTGGCGTGAATGCACTATTTCGGGGAACCGAAGTTGCGAAAATGGTTTCCCACCAAATGCATCAATTCTACTCCATTAGACCCAAGATGATGTTTGGGTGTGTTTTGAAGCATTTCGGAACGTTTTGGGATGTGAAAAGATGCAAAACTTGTGTTTCGGGAGCGAATGCACTATTTCGGGGTACCGAAGTAGCGAAAATGATTTCCCAACAAATGCACCCATTTACTCAATTAGATCCAAAATGATGTTTGGGAGTATTTTGTAGCATTTCGTAAACCTTCCACGTGTGAAAAGATGCAAAACATGTGTTTCAGGACCGAATGCACTGTTTCGGGGGTACTCAAGTTGCGAAAATGGTTTCGCACCAAATGCAGCCATTCTACTCCATTGGACCAAAAATGATTTTTAAGAGTATTTTGGAGCATTTCGTAAACCTTCCACGTGTGAAAAGATGCAAAACTTATGTTTCAGGACCGAATGCACTATTTCGAGGTACTCACGTTGCGAAAATGGTTTCGCACCTACTGCATCCATTGTACTGCATTGCACCCAAAATGATGTTTGGGAGTATTTTGGAGCATTTCGGAATCTTTCGGAATGTAAAAGATGCAAAACTTGTGTTTTGAGTGTGAATGCACTGTTTCGGAGAACTGAAGTTGCGAAAATGGTTTCGCACCAAATGCATCGATTCTACTCCATTAGACCCAAGATGATGTTTGGGTGTGTTTTGAAGCGTTTCGGAACGTTTTGGAATGTAAAAATATGCAAAACTTGTGTTTCGGGAGCGAATGCACTATTTCGGGCTACGGAAGTTGTGAAAATAATTTCCCAACAAATGCACCCATTTACTCCATTAGATCCAAAATGATGTTTGGGAGTATTTTGGAGCATTTCGTAAATCTTCCACGTGTGAAAAGATGCAAAACTTGTGTTTCAGGACCGAATGCACTATTTCGGGGTACTCAAGTTGCGAAAATGGTTTCGCACCAAATGCAGCCATTCTACTCCATTGAACCCAAAATGATTTTTAGGAGTATTTTGGAGCATTTCGTAAACTTTCCACGTGTGAAAAGATGCAAAACTTGTGTTTCGGGAGCGAATGCACTATTTCGGGGAACCGAAGTTGCGAAAATGGTTTCGCACCAAATGCATCAATTCTACTCCATTAGACCCAAGATGATGTTTGGGTGTGTTTTGAAGCATTTTGGAACATTTCGATATCTAAAAAGATGCAAAACTTGTGTTTCGGGAGCAAATGCACTATTTCGGGGTACCGAAGTTGTGATAATGATTTCCCAACAAATGCACCCATTTACTCCATCAGATCCAAAATGATGTTTGGGAGTATTTTGGAGCATTTCGTAAACCTTCCACGCGTGAAAAGATGCAAAACTTGTGTTTCAGGACCGAATGCACTGTTTCGGGGGTACTCAAGTTGCGAAAATGGTTTCGCACCAAACGCAGCCATTCTACTCCATTGGACCAATAATGATTTTTAGGAGTATTTTGGAGCATTTCGTAAACCTTCCACGTGTGAAAAGATGCAAAACTTGTGTTTCAGGACCGAATGCACTATTCCGAGGTACTCACGTTGCGAAAATGGTTTTGCACCTACTGCATCCATTGTACTGCATTGCACCCAGAAAGATGTTTGGGAGCATTTCGGAATCTTTCGGAATGTAAAAGATACAAAACTTGTGTGTTTGGGCGTGAATGCACTATTTCGGAAAACCGAAGTTGCGAAAATGGTTTCGCACCAAATGCATCAATTCTACTCCATTAGACTCAAGATGATGTTTGGGTGTGTTTTGAAGCGTTTCGGAACGTTTTGGAATGTAAAAATATGCAAAATTTGTGTTTCGGGAGCGAATGCACTATTTCGGGGTACGGGAGTTGTGAAAATAATTTCCCAACAAATGCACCCATTTACTCCATTAGATCCAAAATGATGTTTGGGGGTATTTTGGAGCATTTCGTAAACCTTCCACGTGTGAAAAGATGCAAAACTTGTGTTTCAGGACCGAATGCACTATTTCGGGGGTACTCAAGTTGCGAAAATGGTTTCGCACCAAATGCAGCCATTCTACTCCATTGGACCCAAAATGATTTTTAGGAGTATTTTGGAGCATTTCGTAAACCTTCCACGTGTGAAAAGATGCAAAACTTGTGTTTCAGGACCGAATGCACTATTTCGAGGTACTCAAGTTGCGAAAATGGTTTCGCACCTACTGCATCCATTGTACTCCATTGCACCCAAAATGATGTTTGGGAGTGTTTTATAGCATTTCGGAATCTTTCGGAAAGTAAAAGATGCAAAACTTGTGTTTCTGGCGTGAATGCACTATTTCGGGGAACCGAAGTTGCGAAAATGGTTTCCCACCAAATGCATCAATTCTACTCCATTAGACCCAAGATGATGTTTGGGTGTGTTTTGAAGCATTTCGGAACGTTTTGGGATGTGAAAAGATGCAAAACTTGTGTTTCGGGAGCGAATGCACTATTTCGGGGTACCGAAGTAGCGAAAATGATTTCCCAACAAATGCACCCATTTACTCAATTAGATCCAAAATGATGTTTGGGAGTATTTTGTAGCATTTCGTAAACCTTCCACGTGTGAAAAGATGCAAAACATGTGTTTCAGGACCGAATGCACTGTTTCGGGGGTACTCAAGTTGCGAAAATGGTTTCGCACCAAATGCAGCCATTCTACTCCATTGGACCAAAAATGATTTTTAAGAGTATTTTGGAGCATTTCGTAAACCTTCCACGTGTGAAAAGATGCAAAACTTATGTTTCAGGACCGAATGCACTATTTCGAGGTACTCACGTTGCGAAAATGGTTTCGCACCTACTGCATCCATTGTACTGCATTGCACCCAAAATGATGTTTGGGAGTATTTTGGAGCATTTCGGAATCTTTCGGAATGTAAAAGATGCAAAACTTGTGTTTTGAGTGTGAATGCACTGTTTCGGAGAACTGAAGTTGCGAAAATGGTTTCGCACCAAATGCATCGATTCTACTCCATTAGACCCAAGATGATGTTTGGGTGTGTTTTGAAGCGTTTCGGAACGTTTTGGAATGTAAAAATATGCAAAACTTGTGTTTCGGGAGCGAATGCACTATTTCGGGCTACGGAAGTTGTGAAAATAATTTCCCAACAAATGCACCCATTTACTCCATTAGATCCAAAATGATGTTTGGGAGTATTTTGGAGCATTTCGTAAATCTTCCACGTGTGAAAAGATGCAAAACTTGTGTTTCAGGACCGAATGCACTATTTCGGGGTACTCAAGTTGCGAAAATGGTTTCGCACCAAATGCAGCCATTCTACTCCATTGAACCCAAAATGATTTTTAGGAGTATTTTGGAGCATTTCGTAAACTTTCCACGTGTGAAAAGATGCAAAACTTGTGTTTCAGGACCGAATGCACTATTTCGGGGTACTCAAGTTGCGAAAATGGTTTCGCACCAAATGCAGCCATTCAACTCCATTGGACCCAAAATGATTTTTAGGAGTATTTTGGAGCATTTCGTAAACTTTCCACGTGTGAAAAGATGCAAAACTTGTGTTTCAGGACCGAATGCACTATTTCGAGGTACTCAAGTTGCGAAAATGGTTTCGCACCTACTGCATCCATTGTACTCCATTGCACCCAAAATAATGTTTGGGAGTGTTTTGTAGCATTTCGGAATCTTTCGGAAAGTAAAAGATGCAAAACTTTTGTTTCGGGCGTGAATGCACTATTTCGGGGAACCGAAGTTGCGAAAATGGTTTCGCACCAAATGCATCAATTCTACTCCATTAGACCCAAGATGATGTTTGGGTGTGTTTTGAAGCATTTCGGAACGTTTTGGGATGTAAAAAGATGCAAAACTTGTGTTTCAAGCGTGTATTTTAGGGTACCGGAGTTGCGAAAATTGTTTCGCACCAAATACATCCATTCTACTCCATTATACCAAAAATGATGTTTGGGAGTGTTTTGTAGCATTTCGTAAACCTTCCACGTGTGAAAAGATGCAAAACTTGTGTTTCAAGACCGAATGCACTATTTCGAGGTACTCAAGTTGCAAAAATGGTTTCGCACCTACTGCATCCATTGTACTCCATTGCACCCAAAATGATGTTTGGGAGTGTTTTGCAGCATTTCGGAATGTAAAAGATGCAAAACTTGTGTTTCGGGCGTGAATGCATTATTTCGGGGAACCGAAGTTGCGAAAATGGTTTCGCACCAAATGCATCAATTCTACTCCGTTAGACCCAAGATGATGTTTGCGTGTGTTTTGAAGCATTTCAGAACGTTTCGGAATGTAAATGATGCAAAAATTTTGTGTTTCGGGCGTGAATTTTTAGGGTACCGGAGTTGCGAAAATTGTTTCGCACCAAATACATCCATTCTACTCCATTAGACCAAAAATGATGTTTGGGAGCGTTTTGGAGCATTTCGTAAACCTTCCACGTGTGAAAAGACGCAAAACTTGTGTTTCAGGACCGAATGCACTATTTCGGGGGTACTCAAGTCGCGAAAATGGTTTCGCACCAAATGCAGCCATTCTACTCCATTGGACCCAAAATGATTTTTAGGAGTATTTTGGAGCATTTCGTATACCTTCCATGTGTGAAAAGAAGCAAAACTTGTGTGTCAGGATCGAATGCACTATTTCGGGGTACTCAAGTTGAGAAAATGGTTTCGTACCAAATACATCTGTTTTACTCCCTTGAACTTAAAATGAAGTTTGGGAGTGTTTTGGAGCATTTCGGAAACCTTCAGAATGTAAAAAGATGCAAAACTTGTGTTTCGGGAGGGAATGCACTATTTCGGGGTACCGAAGTTATGAAAATGATTTCGCAACAAATGCATCCATTCTACTCCATTAGACCCAAAATGATGTTGGGAGTATTTGGGAGCATTTCGTAAACCTTCCACGTGTGAAAAGATGCAAAACTTGTGTTTCGGGAGGGAATGCACTATTTCGGGGTACCGAAGTTATGAAAATGGTTTCGCACCAAATGCATCAATTCTACTCCATTAGACCCAAGATGATATTTGCGTGTGTTTTGAAGCATTTCAGAACGTTTCGGAATGTAAATGATGCAAAAATTTTGTGTTTCGGGCGTGAATTTTTAGGGTACCGGAGTTGCGAAAATTGTTTCGCACCAAATACATCCATTCTACTCCATTAGACCAAAAATGATGTTTCAGTGTGTTTTGGAGCATTTCGTAAACCTTCCACGTATGAAAAGAAGCAAAACTTGTGTTTCATGACCGGATGCACTATTTTGGGGTACTCAAGTTGCGAAAATGGTTTCGCACCTACTGCGTCCATTGTTCTCTGTTGGACCCAAAATGATGTTTGCGAGTGTTTTGCAGCATTCGGAAACTTTCGGAATGTAAAAGATGCAGAACTTGTGTTTCAGGCATGAATGTACTATTTCGGGGAACCGAAGTTGCGAAAATAGTTTCGGACCAAATGCATCAATTCTACTCCATTAGACCCAAGATGATGTTTGGGTGTGTTTTGAAGCATTTCAGAAACTTTCGGAATGTAAAAGATGCAAAACTTGTGTTTCAAGCGTGTATTTTAGGGTACCGGAGTTGCAAAAATTGTTGCGCACCTAATACATCCATTCTACTCCATTATACCAAAAATGATGTTTGGGAGTGTTTTGGAGCATTTCGTAAACCTTCCACGTGTGAAAAGATGCAAAACTTGTGTTTGAAGACCGAATGCACTATTTCGAGGTACTCAAGTTGCGAAAATGGTTTCGCACCTGCTGCATCCATTGTACTCCATTGCACCTAAAATTATGTTTGGGAGTGTTTTGGAGCATTTCGGAATGTAAAAGATGCAAAACTTGTGTTTCAGGTGTGAATGCACTATTTCGGGGAACCGAAGTTGCGAAAATGGTTTCGCACCAAATGCATCAATTCTACTCCATTAGACCCAAGATGCTATTTGCGTGTGTTTTGAAGCATTTCGGAATGTTTCGGAATGTAAATGATGCAAAAATTTTGTGTTTCGGGCGTGAATTTTTAGGGTACCGGAGTTGCGAAAATTGTTTCGCCCCAAATACATCCATTCTACTCCATTAGACCAAAAATGATGTTTCAGTGTGTTATGGAGCATTTCGTAAACCTTCCACGTATGAAAAGAAGCAAAACTTGTGTTTCATGACCGGATGCACTATTTTGGGGTACTCAAGTTGCGAAAATGGTTTCGCACCTACTGCGTCCATTGTTCTCTGTTGGACCCAAAATGATGTTTGCGAGTGTTTTGCAGCATTCGGAAACTTTCGGAATGTAAAAGATGCAGAACTTGTGTTTCAGGCATGAATGTACTATTTCGGGGAACCGAAGTTGCGAAAATAGTTTCGGACCAAATGCATCAATTCTACTCCATTAGACCCAAGATGATGTTTGGGTGTGTTTTGAAGCATTTCAGAAACTTTCGGAATGTAAAAGATGCAAAACTTGTGTTTCAAGCGTGTATTTTAGGGTACCGGAGTTGCGAAAATTGTTTCGCACCAAATACATCCATTCTACTCCATTATACCAAAAATGATGTTTGGGAGTGTTTTGGAGCATTTCGTAAACCTTCCACGTGTGAAAACATGCAAAACTTGTGTTTCAAGACCGAATGCACTATTTCGAGGTACTCAAGTTGCGAAAATGGTTTCGCACCTGCTGCATCCATTGTACTCCATTGCACCTAAAATGATGTTTGGGAGTGTTTTGGAGCATTTCGGAATGTAAAAGATGCAAAACTTGTGTTTCGGGCGTGAATGCACTATTTCGGGGAACCGAAGTTGCGAAAATGGTTTTGCACCAAATGCATCAATTCTACTCCATTAGACCCAAGATGATATTTGCGTGTGTTTTGAAGCATTTCGGAACGTTTCGGAATGTAAATGATGCAAAAATTTTGTGTTTCGGGCGTGAATTTTTAGGGTACCGGAGTTGCGAAAATTGTTTCGCACCAAATACATCCATTCTACTCCATTAGACCAAAAATGATGTTTCAGTGTGTTTTGGAGCATTTCGTAAACCTTCCACGTATGAAAAGAAGCAAAACTTGTGTTTCATGACCGGATGCACTATTTTGGGGTACTCAAGTTGCGAAAATGGTTTCGCACCTACTGCGTCCATTGTTCTCTGTTGGACCCAAAATGATGTTTGCTAGTGTTTTGCAGCATTCGGAAACTTTCGGAATGTAAAAGATGCAGAACTTTTGTTTCAGGCATGAATGTACTATTTCGGGGAACCGAAGTTGCGAAAATAGTTTCGGACCAAATGCATCAATTCTACTCCATTAGACCCAAGATGATGTTTGGGTGTGTTTTGAAGCATTTCAGAAACTTTCGGAATGTAAAAGATGCAAACCTTGTGTTTCAAGCGTGTATTTTAGGGTACCGGAGTTGCGAAAATTGTTTCGCACCAAATACATCCATTCTACTCCATTATACCAAAAATGATGTTTGGGAGTGTTTTGGAGCATTTCGTAAACCTTCCACGTGTGAAAAGATGCAAAACTTGTGTTTCAAGACCGAATGGACTATTTCGAGGTACTCAAGTTGCGAAAATGGTTTCGCACCTGCTGCATCCATTGTACTCCATTGCACCTAAAATGATGTTTGGGAGTGTTTCGGAGCATTTCGGAATGTAAAAGATGCAAAACTTGTGTTTCGGGCGTGAATGCACTATTTCGGGGAACCGAAGTTGCGAAAATGGTTTCGCACCAAATGCATCAATTCTACTCCATTAGACCCAAGATGATATTTGCGTGTGTTTTGAAGCATTTCGGAATTTAAATGATGCAAAAATTTTGTGTTTCGGGCGTGAATTTTTAGGGTACCGGAGTTGCGAAAATTGTTTCGCACCAAATACAACCATTCTACTCCATTAGACCAAAAATGATGTTTCAGTGTGTTTTGGAGCATTTCGTAAACCTTCCATGTATGAAAAGAAGCAAAACTTGTGTTTCATGACCGGATGCACTATTTTGGGGTACTCAAGTTGCGAAAATGGTTTCGCACCTACTGCGTCCATTGTTCTCTGTTGGACCCAAAATGATGTTTGCGAGTGTTTTGCAGCATTTCGGAAACTTTCGGAATGTAAAAGATGCAGAACTAGTGTTTCAGGCATGGATGTACTATTTCGGGGAACCGAAGTTGCGAAAATAGTTTCGGACCAAATGCATCAATTCTACTCCATTAGACCCAAGATGATGTTTGGGTGTGTTTTGAAGCATTTCAGAAACTTTCGGAATGTAAAAGATGCAAAACTTGTGTTTCAAGCGTGTATTTTAGGGTACCGGAGTTGCAAAAATTGTTTCGCACCAAATACATCCATTCTACTCCATTATACCAAAAATGATGTTTGGGAGTGTTTTGGAGCATTTCGTAAACCTTCCACGTGTGAAAAGATGCAAAACTTGTGTTTCAAGACCGAATGCACTATTTCGAGGTACTCAAGTTGCGAAAATGGTTTCGCACCTGCAGCATCCATTGTACTCCATTGCACCTAAAATGATGTTTGGGAGTGTTTTGGAGCATTTCAGAATGTAAAAGATGCAAAACTTGTGTTTCAGGTGTGAATGCACTATTTCGGGGAACCGAAGTTGCGAAAATGGTTTCGCACCAAATGCATCAATTCTACTCCATTAGACCCAAGATGCTATTTGCGTATGTTTTGAAGCATTTCGGAATGTTTCGGAATGTAAATGATGCAAAAATTTTGTTTTTCGGGCGTGAATTTTTAGGGTACCGGAGTTGCGAAAATTGTTTCGCACCAAATACATCCATTCTACTCCATTAGACCAAAAATGATGTTTCAGTGTGTTTTGGAGCATTTCGTAAACCTTCCACGTATGAAAAGAAGCAAAACTTGTGTTTCATGACCGGATGCACTATTTTGGGGTACTCAAGTTGCGAAAATGGTTTCGCACCTACTGCATCCATTGTTCTCTGTTGGACCCAAAATGATGTTTGCGAGTGTTTTGCAGCATTTCGGAAACTTTCGGAATGTAAAAGATGCAGAACTTGTGTTTCAGGCATGAATGTACTATTTCGGGGAACCGAAGTTGCGAAAATAGTTTCGGACCAAATGCATCAATTCTACTCCATTAGACCCAAGATGATGTTTGGGTGTGTTTTGAAGCATTTCAGAAACTTTCGGAATGTAAAAGATGCAAAACTTGTGTTTCAAGCGTGTATTTTAGGGTACCGGAGTTGCGAAAATTGTTTCGCACCAAATACATCCATTCTACTCCATTATACCAAAAATGATGTTTGGGAGTGTTTTGGAGCATTTCGTAAACCTTCCACGTGTGAAAACATGCAAAACTTGTGTTTCAAGACCGAATGCACTATTTCGAGGTACTCAAGTTGCGAAAATGGTTTCGCACCTGCTGCATCCATTGTACTCCATTGCACCTAAAATGATGTTTGGGAGTGTTTTGGAGCATTTCGTAATGCAAAAGATGCAAAACTTGTGTTTCGGGCGTGAATGCACTATTTCGGGGAACCGAAGTTGCGAAAATGGTTTCGCACCAAATGCATCAATTCTACTCCATTAGACCCAAGATGCTATTTGCGTGTGTTTTGAAGCATTTCGGAACGTTTCGGAATGTAAATGATGCAAAAATTTTGTGTTTCGGGCGTGAATTTTTAGGGAACCGGAGTTGCGAAAATTGTTTCGCACCAAATACATCCATTCTACTCCATTAGACCAAAAATGATGTTTCAGTGTGTTTTGGAGCATTTCGTAAACCTTCCACGTATGAAAAGAAACAAAACTTGTGTTTCATGACCGGATGCACTATTTTGGGGTACTCAAGTTGCGAAAATGGTTTCGCACCTACTGCATCCATTGTTCTCTATTGGACCAAAAATGATGTTTGCGAGTGTTTTGCAGCATTTCGAAAACTTTCGGAATGTAAAAGATGCAGAACTTGTGTTTCAGGCATGAATGTACTATTTCGGGGAACCGAAGTTGCGAAAATAGTTTCGGACCAAATGCATCTATTCTACTCCATTAGACCCAAGATGATGTTTGGGTGTGTTTTGAAGCATTTCAGAAACTTTCGGAATGTAAAAGATGAAAAACTTGTGTTTCAAGCGTGTATTTTAGGGTACCAGAGTTGCGAAAATTGTTTCGCACCAAATACATCCATTCTACTCCATTATACCAAAAATGATGTTTGGGAGTGTTTTGGAGCATTTCGTAAACCTTCCACGTGTGAAAAGATGCAAAACTTGTGTTTCATGACCGAATGCACTATTTCGAGGTACTCAAGTTGCGAAAATGGTTTCGCACCTGCTGCATCCATTGTACTCCATTGCACCTAAAATGATGTTTGGGAGTGTTTTGGAGCATTTTGGAATGCAAAAGATGCAAAACTTGTGTTTCGGGCGTGAATGCACTATTTCAGGGAACCGAAGTTGCGAAAATGGTTTCGCACCAAATGCATCAATTCTACTCCATTAGACCCAAGATGATGTTTGCGTGTGTTTTGAAGCATGTCGGAACGTTTCGGAATGTAAATGATGCAAAAATTTTGTGTTTCGGGCGTGAATTTTTAGGGTACCGGAGTTGCGAAAATTGTTTCGCACCAAATACATCCATTCTACTCCATTAGACCAAAAATGATGTTTCAGTGTGTTTTGGAGCATTTCGTAAACCTTCCACGTATGAAAAGAAGCAAAACTTGTGTTTCATGACCGGATGCACTATTTTGGGGTACTCAAGTTGCGAAAATGGTTTCGCACCTACTGCATCCATTGTTCTCTGTTGGACCCAAAATGATGTTTGCGAGTGTTTTGCAGCATTTCGGAAACTTTCGGAATGTAAAAGATGCAGAACTTGTGTTTCAGGCATGAATGTACTATTTCGGGGAACCGAAGTTGCGAAAATAGTTTCGGACCAAATGCATCAATTCTACTCCATTAGACCCAAGATGATGTTTGGGTGTGTTTTGAAGCATTTCAGAAACTTTCGGAATGTAAAAGATGCAAAACTTGTGTTTCAAGCGTGTATTTTAGGGTACCGGAGTTGCGAAAATTGTTTCGCACCAAATACATCCATTCTACTCCATTATACCAAAAATGATGTTTGGGAGTGTTTTGGAGCATTTCGTAAACCTTCCACGTGTGAAAAGATGCAAAACTTGTGTTTCAAGACCGAATGCACTATTTCGAGGTACTCAAGTTGCGAAAATGGTTTCGCACCTGCTGCATCCATTGTACTCCATTGCACCTAAAATGATGTTTGGGAGTGTTTTGGAGCATTTCGTAATGCAAAAGATGCAAAACTTGTGTTTCGGGCGTGAATGCACTATTTCGGGGAACCGAAGTTGCGAAAATGGTTTCGCACCAAATGCATCAATTCTACTCCATTAGACCCAAGATGCTATTTGCGTGTGTTTTGAAGCATTTCGGAACGTTTCGGAATGTAAATGATGCAAAAATTTTGTGTTTCGGGCGTGAATTTTTAGGGAACCGGAGTTGCGAAAATTGTTTCGCACCAAATACATCCATTCTACTCCATTAGACCAAAAATGATGTTTCAGTGTGTTTTGGAGCATTTCGTAAACCTTCCACGTATGAAAAGAAACAAAACTTGTGTTTCATGACCGATGCACTATTTTGGGGTACTCAAGTTGCGAAAATGGTTTCGCACCTACTGCATCCATTGTTCTCTATTGGACCAAAAATGATGTTTGCGAGTGTTTTGCAGCATTTCGAAAACTTTCGGAATGTAAAAGATGCAGAACTTGTGTTTCAGGCATGAATGTACTATTTCGGGGAACCGAAGTTGCGAAAATAGTTTCGGACCAAATGCATCAATTCTACTCCATTAGACCCAAGATGATGTTTGGGTGTGTTTTGAAGCATTTCAGAAACTTTCGGAATGTAAAAGATGCAAAACTTGTGTTTCAAGCGTGTATTTTAGGGTACCAGAGTTGCGAAAATTGTTTCGCACCAAATACATCCATTCTACTCCATTATACCAAAAATGATGTTTGGGAGTGTTTTGGAGCATTTCGTAAACCTTCCACGTGTGAAAAGATGCAAAACTTGTGTTTCATGACCGAATGCACTATTTCGAGGTACTCAAGTTGCGAAAATGGTTTCGCACCTGCTGCATCCATTGTACTCCATTGCACCTAAAATGATGTTTGGGAGTGTTTTGGAGCATTTTGGAATGCAAAAGATGCAAAACTTGTGTTTCGGGCGTGAATGCACTATTTCAGGGAACCGAAGTTGCGAAAATGGTTTCGCACCAAATGCATCAATTCTACTCCATTAGACCCAAGATGATGTTTGCGTGTGTTTTGAAGCATGTCGGAACGTTTCGGAATGTAAATGATGCAAAAATTTTGTGTTTCGGGCGTGAATTTTTAGGGTACCGGAGTTGCGAAAATTGTTTCGCACCAAATACATCCATTCTACTCCATTAGACCAAAAATGATGTTTCAGTGTGTTTTGGAGCATTTCGTAAACCTTCCACGTATGAAAAGAAGCAAAACTTGTGTTTCATGACCGGATGCACTATTTTGGGGTACTCAAGTTGCGAAAATGGTTTCGCACCTACTGCATCCATTGTTCTCTGTTGGACCCAAAATGATGTTTGCGAGTGTTTTGCAGCATTTCGGAAACTTTCGGAATGTAAAAGATGCAGAACTTGTGTTTCAGGCATGAATGTACTATTTCGGGGAACCGAAGTTGCGAAAATAGTTTCGGACAAAATGCTTCAATTCTACTTCATTAGACCCAAGATGATGTTTGGGTGTGTTTTGAAGCATTTCAGAAACTTTCGGAATGTAAAAGATGCAAAACTTGTGTTTCAAGCGTGTATTTTAGGGTACCGGAGTTGCGAAAATTGTTTCGCACCAAATACATCAATTCTACTCCATTATACCAAAATGATGTTTGGGAGTGTTTTGGAGCATTTCGTAAACCTTCCACTTGTGAAAAGATGCAAAACTTGTGTTTCAAGACCGAATGCACTATTTCGAGGTACTCAAGTTGCGAAAATGGTTTCGCACCTGCTGCATCCATTGTACTCCATTGCACCTAAAATGATGTTTGGGAGTGTTTTGGAGCATTTCGGAATGTAAAAGATGCAAAACTTGTGTTTCGGGCGTGAATGCACTATTTCGGGGAACCGAAGTTGCGAAAATGGTTTCGCACCAAATGCATCAATTCTACTCCATTAGACCCAAGATGCTATTTGCGTGTGTTTTGAAGCATTTCGGAACGTTTCGGAATGTAAATGATGCAAAAATTTTGTGTTTCGGGCGTGAATTTTTAGGGTACCGGAATTGCGAAAATTGTTTCACACCAAATACATCCATTCTACTCCATCAGACCGAAAATGATGTTTCAGTGTGTTTTGGAGCATTTCGTAAACCTTCCACGTATGAAAAGAAGCAAAACTTGTGTTTCATGACCGGATGCACTATTTTAGGGTACTCAAGTTGCGAAAATGGTTTCGCACCTACTGCATCCATTGTTCTCTATTGGACCCAAAATGATGTTTGCGAGTGTTTTGCAGCATTTCAAAAACTTTCGGAATGTAAAAGATGCAGAACTTGTGTTTTAGGCATGAATGTACTATTTCGGGGAACCGAAGTTGCGAAAATAGTTTCGGACCAAATGCATCAATTCTACTCCATTAGACCCAAGATGATGTTTGGGTGTGTTTTGAAGCATTTCAGAAACTTTCGGAATGTAAAAGATGCAAAACTTGTGTTTCAAGCATGTATTTTAGAGTACCGGAGTTGCAAAAATTGTTTCGCACCAAATACATCCATTCTACTCCATTATACCAAAAATGATGTTTGGGAGTGTTTTGGAGCATTTCGTAAACCTTCCACGTGTGAAAAGATGCAAAACTTGTGTTTCAAGACCGAATGCACTATTTCGAGGTACTCAAGTTGCGAAAATGGTTTCACACCTGCTGCATCTATTGTACTCCATTGCACCCAGAAAGATGTTTGGGAGCATTTCGGAGCATTTCGGAATGTAAAAGATGCAAAACTTGTGTTTTGGGCGTGAATGCTCTATTTCGGGGAACCGAAGTTGCGAAAATGGTTTCGCACCAAATGCTTCAATTCTACTCCATTAGACCCAAGATGCTATTTGCGTGTGTTTTGAAGCATTTCGGAACGTTTCGGAATGTAAATGATGCAAAAATTTTGTGTTTCGGGCGTGAATTTTTAGGGTACCGGAGTTGCGAAAATTGTTTCGCACCAAATACATCCATTCTACTCCATTAGACCAAAAATGATGTTTCAGTGTGTTTTGGAGCATTTCGTAAACCTTCCATGTATGAAAACAAGCAAAACTTGTGTTTCATGACCGGATGCACTATTTTGGGGTACTCAAGTTGCGAAAATGGTTTCGCACCTGCTGCATCCATTGTTCTCTATTGGACCAAAAATGATGTTTGCGAGTGTTTTGCAGCATTTCGGAAACTTTCGGAATGTAAAAGATGCAGAACTTGTGTTTCAGGCATGAATGTACTATTTCGGGGAACCGAAGTTGCGAAAATAGTTTCGGACCAAATGCATCAATTCTACTCCATTAGACCCAAGATGATGTTTGGGTGTGTTTTGAAGCATTTCAGAAACTTTCGGAATGTAAAAGATGCAAAACTTGTGTTTCAAGCGTGTATTTTAGGGTACCAGAGTTGCGAAAATTGTTTCGCACCAAATACATCCATTCTACTCCATTATACCAAAAATAATGTTTGGGAGTGTTTTGGAGCATTTCGTAAACCTTCCACGTGTGAAAAGATGCAAAACTTGTGTTTCAAGACCGAATGCACTATTTCGAGGTACTCAAGTTGCGAAAATGGTTTCGCACCTGCTGCATCCATTGTACTCCATTGCACCTAAAATGATGTTAGGGAGTGTTTTGGAGCATTTCGGAATGCAAAAGATGCAAAACTTGTGTTTCGGGCGTGAATGCACTATTTCGGGGAACCGAAGTTGCGAAAATGGTTTCGCACCAAATGCATCAATTCTACTCCATTAGACCCAAGATGATGTTTGCGTGTGTTTTGAAGCATTTCAGAACGTTTCGGAATGTAAATGATGCAAAAATTTTGTGTTTCGGGCGTGAATTTTTAGGGTACCGGAGTTGCGAAAATTGTTTCGCACAAATACATCCATTCTACTCCATTAGACCGAAAATGATGTTTCAGTGTGTTTTGGAGCATTTCGTAAACCTTCCACATATGAAAAGAAGCAAAACTTGTGTTTCATGACCGGATGGACTATTTTGGGGTACTCAAGTTGCGAAAATGGTTTCGCACCTACTGCATCCATTGTTCTCTGTTGGACCCAAAATGATGTTTGCGAGTGTTTTGCAGCATTTCGGAAACTTTCGGAATGTAAAAGATGCAGAACTTGTGTTTCAGGCATGAATGTACTATTTCGGGGAACCGAAGTTGCGAAAATAGTTTCGGACCAAATGCATCAATTCTACTCCATTAGACCCAAGATGATGTTTGGGTGTGTTTTGAAGCATTTCAGAAACTTTCGGAATGTAAAAGATGCAAAACTTGTGTTTCAAGCGTGTATTTTAGGGTACCGGAGTTGCGAAAATTGTTTCGCACCAAATACATCCATTCTACTCCATTATACCAAAAATGATGTTTGGGAGTGTTTTGGAGCATTTCGTAAACCTTCCACGTGTCAAAAGATGCAAAACTTGTGTTTCAAGACCGAATGCACTATTTCGAGGAACTCAAGTTGCGAAAATGGTTTCGCACCTGCTGCATCCATTGTACTCCATTGCACCTAAAATGATGTTTGGGAGTGTTTTGGAGCATTTCGTAATGCAAAAGATGCAAAACTTGTGTTTCGGGCGTGAATGCACTATTTCGGGGAACCGAAGTTGCGAAAATGGTTTCGCACCAAATGCATCAATTCTACTCCATTAGAACCAAGATGCTATTTGCGTGTGTTTTGAAGCATTTCAGAACGTTTCGGAATGTAAATGATGCAAAAATTTTGTGTTTCGGGCGTGAGTTTTTAGGGTACCGGAGTTGCGAAAATTGTTTCGCACCAAATACATCCATTCTACTCCATTAGACCAAAAATGATGTTTCAGTGTGTTTTGGAGCATTTCGTAAACCTTCCACGTATGAAAAGAAGCAAAACTTGTGTTTCATGACCGGATGCACTATTTTGGGGTACTCAAGTTGCGAAAATTGTTTCGCACCTACTGCATCCATTGTTCTCTATTGGACCAAAAATGATGTTTGCGAGTGTTTTGCAGCATTTCGGAAACTTTCGGAATGTAAAAGATGCAGAACTTGTGTTTCAGGCATGAATGTACTATTTTGGGGAACCGAAGTTGCGAAAATAGTTTCGGACCAAATGCATCAATTCTACTCCATTAGACCCAAGATGATGTTTGGGTGTGTTTTGAAGCATTTCAGAAACTTTCGGAATGTAAAAGATGCAAAACTTGTGTTTCAAGCGTGTATTTTAGGGTACCAGAGTTGCGAAAATTGTTTCACACCAAATACATCCATTCTACTCCATTATACCAAAAATGATGTTTGGGAGTGTTTTGGAGCATTTCGTAAACCTTCCACGTGTGAAAAGATGCAAAACTTGTGTTTCAAGAACGAATGCACTATTTCGAGGTACTCAAGTTCCGAAAATGGTTTCGCACCTGCTGCATCCATTGTACTCCATTGTACCTAAAATGATGTTAGGGAGTGTTTTGGAGCATTTCGGGGTACCGGAGTTGCGAAAATTGTTTCGCACCAAATACATCCATTCTACTCCATTATACCAAAAATGATGTTTGGGAGTGTTTTGGAGCATTTCGTAAACCTTCCACGTGTGAAAAGATGCAAAACTTGTGTTTCAAGACCGAATGCACTATTTCGAGGTACTCAAGTTGCGAAAATGGTTTTGTACCTGCTGCATCCATTGTACTCCATTGCACCTAAAATGATGTTTGGGAGTGTTTTGGAGCATTTCGTAATGCAAAAGATGCAAAACTTGTGTTTCGGGCGTGAATGCACTATTTCGGGGAACCGAAGTTGCGAAAATGGTTTCGCACCAAATGCATCAATTCTACTCCATTAGAACCAAGATGCTATTTGCGTGTGTTTTGAAGCATTTCAGAACGTTTCGGAATGTAAATGATGCAAAAATTTTGTGTTTCGGGCGTGAGTTTTTAGGGTACCGGAGTTGCGAAAATTGTTTCGCACCAAATACATCCATTCTACTCCATTAGACCAAAAATGATGTTTCAGTGTGTTTTGGAGCATTTCGTAAACCTTCCACGTATGAAAAGAAGCAAAACTTGTGTTTCATGACCGGATGCACTATTTTGGGGTACTCAAGTTGCGAAAATTGTTTCGCACCTACTGCATCCATTGTTCTCTATTGGACCAAAAATGATGTTTGCGAGTGTTTTGCAGCATTTCGGAATGTAAAAGATGCAGAACTTGTGTTTCAGGCATGAATGTACTATTTCGGGGAACCGAAGTTGCGAAAATAGTTTCGGACCAAATGCATCAATTCTACTCCATTAGACCCAAGATGATGTTTGGGTGTGTTTTGAAGCATTTCAGAAACTTTCGGAATGTAAAAGATGCAAAACTTGTGTTTCAAGCGTGTATTTTAGGGTACCAGAGTTGCGAAAATTGTTTCACACCAAATACATCCATTCTACTCCATTATACCAAAAATGATGTTTGGGAGTGTTTTGGAGCATTTCGTAAACCTTCCACGTGTGAAAAGATGCAAAACTTGTGTTTCAAGACCGAATGCACTATTTCGAGGTACTCAAGTTCCGAAAATGGTTTCGCACCTGCTGCATCCATTGTACTCCATTGCACCTAAAATGATGTTAGGGAGTGTTTTGGAGCATTTCGGAATGCAAAAGATGCAAAACTTGTGTTTCGGGCGTGAATGCACTATTTCGGGGAACCGAAGTTGCGAAAATGGTTTCGCACCAAATGCATCAATTCTACTCCATTAGACCCAAGATGATGTTTGCGTGTGTTTTGAAGCATTTCGGAACGTTTCGGAATGTAAATGATGCAAAAATTTTGTGTTTCGGGCGTGAATTTTTAGGGTACCGGAGTTGCGAAAATTGTTTCGCACCAAATACATCCATTCTACTCCATTAGACCAAAAATGATGTTTCAGTGTGTTTTGGAGCATTTCGTAAACCTTCCACGTATGAAAAGAAGCAAAAGTTGTGTTTCATGACCGGATGCACTATATTGGGGTACTCAAGTTGCGAAAATGGTTTCGCACCTACTGCATCCATTGTTCTCTATTGGACCCAAAATGATGTTTGCGAGTGTTTTGCAGCATTTCGGAAACTTTCGGAATGTAAAAGATGCAGAACTTGTGTTCAGGCATGAATGTACTATTTCGGGGAACCGAAGTTGCGAAAATAGTTTCGGACCAAATGCATCAATTCTACTCCATTAGACCCAAGATGATGTTTGGGTGTGTTTTGAAGCATTTCAGAAACTTTTGGAATGTAAAAGATGCAAAACTTGTGTTTCAAGCATGTATTTTAGGGTACCGGAGTTGCGAAAATTGTTTCGCACCAAATACATCCATTCTACTCCATTATACCAAAAATGATGTTTGGGAGTGTTTTGGAGCATTTCGTAAACCTTCCACGTGTGAAAAGATGCAAAACTTGTGTTTCAAGACCGAATGCACTATTTCGAGGTACTCAAGTTGTGAAAATGGTTTCACATCTGCTGCATCCATTGTACTCCATTGCACCCAGAAAGATGTTTGGGAGCATTTCGGAGCATTTCGGAATGTAAAAGATGCAAAACTTGTGTTTCGGGCGTGAATGCACTATTTCGGGGAACCGAAGTTGCGAAAATGGTTTCGCACCAAATGCATCAATTCTACTCCATTAGACCCAAGATGCTATTTGCGTGTGTTTTGAAGCATTTCGGAACATTTCGGAATGTAAATGATGCAAAAATTTTGTGTTTCGGGCGTGAATTTTTAGGGTACCGGAGTTGCGAAAATTGTTTCGCACCAAATACATCCATTCTACTCCATTAGACCAAAAATGATGTTTCAGTGTGTTTTGGAGCATTTCGTAAACCTTCCACGTATGAAAAGAAGCAAAACTTGTGTTTCATGACCGGATGCACTATTTTAGGGTACTCAAGTTGCGAAAATGGTTTCGCACCTACTGCATCCATTGTTCTCTATTGGACCCAAAATGATGTTTGCGAGTGTTTTGCAGCATTTCGGAAACTTTCGGAATGTAAAAGATGCAGAACTTGTGTTTTAGGCATGAATGTACTATTTCGGGGAACCGAAGTTGCGAAAATAGTTTCGGACCAAATGCATCAATTCTACTCCATTAGACCCAAGATGATGTTTGGGTGTGTTTTGAAGCATTTCAGAAACTTTCGGAATGTAAAAGATGCAAAACATGTGTTTCAAGCGTGTATTTTAGGGTACCGGAGTTGCGAAAATTGTTTCGCACCAAATACATCCATTCTACTCAATTATACCAAAAATGATGTTTGGGAGTGTTTTGGAGCATTTCGTAAACCTTCCACGTGTGAAAAGATGCAAAACTTGTGTTTCAAGACCGAATGCACTATTTCGAGGTACTCAAGTTGCGAAAATGGTTTCGCACCTGCTGCATCCATTGTACTCCATTGCACCTAAAATGATGTTTGGGAGTGTTTTGGAGCATTTCGGAATGTAAAAGATGCAAAACTTGTGTTTCGGGCGTGAATGCACTATTTCGGGGAACCGAAGTTGCGAAAATGGTTTCGCACCAAATACATCAATTCTACTCCATTAGACCCAAGATGATATTTGCGTGTGTTTTGAAGCATTTCGGAATGTTTCGGAATGTAAATGATGCAAAAATTTTGTGTTTCGGGCGTGAATTTTTAGGGTACCGGAGTTGCGAAAATTGTTTCGCACCAAATACATCCATTCTACTCCATTAGACCAAAAATGATGTTTCAGTGTGTTTTGGAGCATTTCGTAAACCTTCCACGTATGAAAAGAAGCAAAACTTGTGTTTCATGACCGGATGCACTATTTTGGGGTACTCAAGTTGTGAAAATGGTTTCGCACCAACAGCATCCATTGTTCTCTGTTGGACCCAAAATGATGTTTGCGAGTGTTTTGCAACATTTCGGAAACTTTCGGAATGTAAAAGATGCAGAACTTGTGTTTCAGGCATGAATGTACTATTTCGGGGAACCGAAGTTGCGAAAATAGTTTCGGACCAAATGCATCAATTCTACTCCATTAGACCCAAGATGATGTTTGGGTGTATTTTGAAGCATTTCAGAAACTTTCGGAATGTAAAAGATGCAAAACTTGTGTTTCAAGCGTGTATTTTAGGGTACCGGAGTTGCAAAAATTGTTTCGCACCAAATACATCCATTCTACTCCATTATACCAAAAATGATGTTTGGGAGTGTTTTGGAGCATTTCGTAAACCTTCCACGTGTGAAAAGATGCAAAACTTGTGTTTCAAGACAGAATGCACTATTTCGAGGTACTCAAGTTGCGAAAATGGTTTCGCACCTGCTGCATCCATTGTACTCCATTGCACCTAAAATGATGTTTGGGAGTGTTTTGGAGCATTTCGGAATGTAAAAGATGCAAAACTTGTGTTTCGGGCGTGAATGCACTATTTCGGGGAACCGAAGTTGCGAAAATGGTTTCGCACCAAATGCATCAATTCTACTCCATTAGACCCAAGATGCTATTTGCGTGTGTTTTGAAGCATTTCGGAACATTTCGGAATGTAAATGATGCAAAAATTTTGTGTTTCGACCGTGAATTTTTAGGGTACCGGAGTTGCGAAAATTGTTTCGCACCAAATACATCCATTCTACTCCATTAGACCAAAAATGATGTTTCAGTGTGTTTTGGAGCATTTCGTAAACCTTCCACGTATGAAAAGAAGCAAAACTTGTGTTTCATGACCGGATGCACTATTTTGGGGTACTCAAGTTGCGAAAATGGTTTCGCACCTACTGCATCCATTGTTCTCTGTTGGACCCAAAATGATGTTTGCGAGTGTTTTGCAGCATTTCGGAATCTTTCGGAATGTAAAAGATGCAGAACTTGTGTTTCAGGCATGAATGTACTATTTCGGGGAACCGAAGTTGTGAAAATAGTTTCGGACCAAATGCGTCAATTCTACTCCATTAGACCCAAGATGATGTTTGGGTGTGTTTTGAAGCATTTCAGAAACTTTCGGAATGTAAAAGATGCAAAATTTGTGTTTCAAGCGTGTATTTTAGGGTACCGGAGTTGCGAAAATTGTTTCGCACCAAATACATCCATTCTACTCCATTATACCCAAAATGATGTTTGGGAGTGTTTTGGAGCATTTCGTAAACCTTCCACGTGTGAAAAGATGCAAAACTTGTGTTTCAAGACCGAATGCACTATTTCGAGGTACTCAAGTTGCGAAAATGGTTTCGCACCTGCTGCATCCATTGTACTCCATTGCACCTAAAATGATGTTTGGGAGTGTTTTGGAGCATTTCGGAATGTAAAAGATGCAAAACTTGTGTTTCGGGCGTGAATGCACTATTTCGGGGAACCGAAGTTGCGAAAATGGTTTCACACCAAATGCATCAATTCTACTCCATTAGACCCAAGATGCTATTTGCGTGTGTTTTGAAGCATTTCGAAACGTTTCGGAATGTAAATGATGCAAAAATTTTGTGTTTCGGGCGTGAATTTTTAGGGTACCGGAGTTGCGAAAATTGTTTCGCACCAAATACATCCATTCTACTCCATTAGACCAAAAATGATGTTTCAGTGTGTTTTGGAGCATTTCGTAAACCTTCCACGTATGAAAAGAAGCAAAACTTGTGTTTCATGACCGGATGCACTATTTTGGGGTACTCAAGTTGCGAAAATGGTTTCGCACCTACTGCATCCATTGTTCTCTGTTGGACCCAAAATGATGTTTGCGAGTGTTTTGCAGCATTTCGGAATCTTTCGGAATGTAAAAGATGCAGAACTTGTGTTTCAGGCATGAATGTACTATTTCGGGGAACCGAAGTTGTGAAAATAGTTTCGGACCAAATGCGTCAATTCTACTCCATTAGACCCAAGATGATGTTTGGGTGTGTTTTGAAGCATTTCAGAAACTTTCGGAATGTAAAAGATGCAAAACTTGTGTTTCAAGCGTGTATTTTAGTGTACCGAAGTTGCGAAAATTGTTTCACACCAAATACATCCATTCTACTCCATTATACCAAAAATGATGTTTGGGAATGTTTTCGAGCATTTCGTAAACCTTCCACGTGTGAAAAGATGCAAAACTTTTGTTTCAAGACCGAATGCACTATTTCGAGGTACTCATGTTGCGAAAATGGTTTAGCACCTACTGCATCCATTGTACTCCATTGCACCCAAAATGATGTTTGGGAGTGTTTTGGAGCATTTCGGAACGTAAAAGATGCAAAACTTGTGTTTCGGGCGTGAATGCACTATTTCGGGGAACCGAAGTTGCGAAAATGGTTTCGCACCAAATGCATCAATTCTACTCCATTAGACCCAAGATGATGTTTGCATGTGTTTTGAAGCATTTAGGAACGTTTCGGAATGTAAATGACGCAAAAATTTTGTGTTTCGGGCGTGAATGCACTATTTTGGGGAACCGAAGTTGCGAAAATGGTTTCGCACCAAATGCATCAATTCTACCCCCATTAGACCCAAGATGATGTTTGGGTGTGTTTTGAAGCATTTCGGAACGTTTTGGGATGTAAAAAGATGCAAAACTTGTGTTTCGGGAGCGAATGCACTATTTCGGGGTACCGAAGTTGTGAAAATGATTTCCCAACAAATGCACCCATTTACTCCATTAGATCGAAAATGATGTTTGGGAGTATTTTTGAGCATTTCGTAAACCTTCCACGTGTGAAAAGATGCAAAACTTGTGTTTCAGGACCGAATGCACTGTTTCGGGGGTACTCAAGTTGCGAAAATGGTTTCGCACCAAATGCAGCCATTCTACTCCATTGGACCAAAAATGATTTTTAGGAGTATTTTGGAGCATTTCGTAAACCTTCCACGTGTGAAAAGATGCAAAACTTGTGTTTCAAGACCGAATGCACTATTTCGAGGTACTCAAGTTGCGAAAATGGTTTCGCACCTACTGCATCCAATGTACTCCATTACACCCAAAATGATGTTTCGGAATGTAAAAGATGCAAAACTTGTGTTTCGGGCGTGAATGCACTATTTCGGGGAACCGAAGTTGCGAAAATGGTTTCGCACCAAATGCATCAATTCTACTCCATTCGACCCAAGATGATGTTTGGGTGTGTTTTGAATCATTTCGGAACGTTTCGGACTGTAAATGATGCAAAAATTTTGTGTTTGGGGCGTCAATTTTTAGGGTACCGGAGTTGCGAAAATTGTTTCGCACCAAATACATCCATTCTACTCCGTTAGACCAAAAATGACGTTTCGGAGTGTTTTGGAGCATTTCGTAAACCTTCCACGTGTGAAAAGATGCAAAACTTGTGTTTCAGGACCGAATGCACTATTTCGAGGTACTCAAGTTGCGAAAATGGTTTCGCACCTACTGCATCCATTGTACTCCATTGCACCCAACATGATGTTTGGGAGTGTTTTGGAGCATTTCGGAAACTTTCGGAATGTAAAAGATGCAAGACTTGTGTTTCGGGTCTGAATGCAATATTTCGGGGGACCGAAGTTGCGAAAATGGTTTCGCACCAAATGCATCCATTCTACTACATTTGACCCAAAATGATGTTTGGGAGTGTTTTGGAGCATTTCAGAATCTTTCGGAATGTAAAAGATGCAAAACTTGTGTTTCGGTCGTGAATGCACTATTTCAGGGAACCGAAGTTGCGAAAATGGTTTCGCACCAAATGCATCAATTCTACTCCATTAGACCCAAGATAATGTTTGGGTGTGTTTTGAAGCATTTCGGAACGTTTCAGAATGTAAAAGATGCAAAACTTGTGTTTCGGGCGTGTATGTTAGGGTACCGGAGTTGCGAAAATTGTTTCGCACCAAATACATCCATTCTACTCCATTAGACGAAAAATGATGTTTGGGAGTATTTTGGAGCATTTCGTAAACCTTCCACGTGTGAAAAGATGCAAAACTTGTGTTTCAGGACCGAATGCACTATATCGGGGGTACTCAAGTTGCGAAAATGGTTTCGCACCAAATGCAGCCATTCTACTCCATTGGACCCAAAATGATTTTTGGGACTATTTTGGAGCTTTTCGTAAACCTTCCACGTGTGAAAAGATGCAAAACTTGTGTTACAGGACCGAATGCACTATTTCGGGGTTGTCAAGTTGCGAAAATGATTTCGCACCAAATGCATCCATTCTACTGCACTAGACCCAAAATGATGTTTGGGAGTGTTTTGGAGCATTTCGTAAACCTTCCACGTGTGAAAAGATGCAAAACTTGTGTTTCGGGACCGAATGCACTATTTCGAGGTCCTCAAGTTGCGAAAATGGTTTCGCACCTACTGCATCCATTGTACTCCATTGCACCCAAAATGATGTTTGGGAGTGTTTTGGAGCATTTCGGAATCTTTCGGAATGTAAAAGATGCAAAACTTGTGTTTCGGGCGTGAATGCACTATTTCAGGGAACCGAAGTTGCGAAAATAGTTTCGCACCAAATGCATCAATTCTACTCCATTAGACCCAAGATGATGTTTGCGTATGTTTTGAAGCATTTCGGAACGTTTTGGGATGTATAACGATGCAAAACTTGTGTTTTGGGAGCGAATGCACTATTTCGGGGTACCGAAGTGGTGAAAATGATTTCCCAACAAATGCACCCATTTACTCCATTAGATCCAAAATGATGTTTGGGAGTATTTTGGAGCATTTCGTAAACCTTCCACGTGTGAAAAGATGCAAAACTTCTGTTTCAGGACCGAATGCACTATTTCGGGGGTACTCAAGTTGCGAAAATGGTTTCACACCAAAAGCAGCCATTCTACTCCATTGGACCCAAAATGATTTTTAGGAGTATTTTGGAGCATTTCGTAAACCTTCCACGTGTGAAAAGATGCAAAACCTGTGTTTCGGGACCGAATGCACTATTTCGAGGTACTCAAGTTGCGAAAATGGTTTCGCACCTACTGCATCCATTGTACTCCATTGCACCCAAAATGATGTTTGGGAGTGTTTTGGAGCATATCGGAATCTTTCGGAATGTAAAAGATGCAAAACTTGTGTTTCGGGCGTGAATGCACTATTTCGGGGAGCCGAAGTAAATGGTTTCGCACCAAATGCATCAATTCTACTCCATTAGACCCAAGATGATGTTTGGGTGTGTTTTGAAGCATTTCGGAACGTTTTGGGATGTATAAAGATACAAAACTCGTGTTTCGGGACCGAATGCACTATTTCGGGGTACCGAAGTTGTGAAAATGATTTCGCAACAAATGCACCCATTTACTCCATTAGATCCAAAATGATGTTTGGGAGTGTTTTGGAGCATCCCGTAAACCTTCCACGTGTGAAAAGATGCAATACTTGTGTTTCAGGACCGAATGCACTATTTCGGGGTACTCAAGTTGCGAAAATGGTTTCGTACCAGATGCATCCGTTCTACTCCCTTGAACCTAAAATAATGTTTGGGAGTGTTTTGGAGCATTTCGGATACCTTCGGAATGTAAAAAGATACAAAACTTGTGTTTCGGGTGCGAATGCACTATTTCGGGGTACCGAAGTTGTGAAAATGATTTCCCAACAAATGCACCCATTTACTCCATTAGAGCCAAAATGATGTTTGGGAGTATTTTGGAGCATTTCGTAAACCTTCCACGTGTGAAAAGATGCAAAACTTGTGTTTCAGGACCGAATGCACTATATCGGGGGTACTCAAGTTGCGAAAATGGTTTTGCACCAAATGCAGCCATTTCTACTCCATTGGACCCAAAATGATTTTTAGGAGTATTTTGGAGCATTTCGTAAACCTTCCACGTGTGAAAAGATGCAAAACTTGTGTTACAGGACCGAATGCACTATTTCGGGGTAGTCAAGTTGCGAAAATGGTTTCGCACCTACTGCATCCATTGTACTCCATTGCACCCAAAATGATGTTTGGGAGTGTTTTGGAGCATTTCCGAAACTTTCGGAATGTAAAAGATGCAAGACTTGTGTTTCGGGTGTGAATGCAATATTTCGGGGGAACGAAGTTGCGAAAATGGTTTCGCACCAAATGTAGCCATTCTACTCCATTAGATCCAAAATGATGTTTGGGAGTATTTTGGAGTATTTCGTAAACCTTCCACGTGTGAAAAGATGCAAAACTTGTGTTTCAGGACCGAATGCACTATTTCGAGGTACTCAAGTTGCGATAATGGTTTTGCACCTACTGCATCCATTGTACTCCATTGCACCCAACATGATGTTTGGGAGTGTTTTGGAGCACTCCGGAAACTTTCGTAATGTAAAAGATGCAAGACTTTTGTTTCTGGTGTAAATGCAATATTTCGGGGGACCGAAGTTGCGAAAATGGATTCGCACCAAATGCATCCATTCTACTGCATTAGACTCAAAATGATGTTTGGGAGTGTTTTGGAGCATTTTGGAATCTTTCGGAATGTAAAAGATGCAAAACTTGTGTTTCGGTCGTGAATGCTCTATTTCAGGGAACCGAAGTTGCGAAAATGGTTTCGCACCAAATGCATCAATTCTACTCCATTAGACCCAAGATAATGTTTGGGTGTGTTTTGAAGCATTTCGGAACGTTTCAGAATATAAAAGATGCAAAACTTGTGTTTCGGGCGTGTATGTTAGGGCACCGGAGTTGCGAAAATTGTTTCGCAACGAATACATCCATTCTACTCCATTAGACGAAAAATGATGTTTGGGAGTGTTTTGGAGCATTTCGTAAACCTTCCACGTGTGAAAAGATGCAAAACTTGTGTTTCAGGACCGAATGCACTATTTCGGGGTACCGAAGTTGTGAAAATGATTTCCCAACAAATGCACCCATTTACTCCATTAGATCCAAAATGATGTTTGGGAGTATTTTGCAGCATTTCGTAAACCTTCCACATGTGAAAAGATGCAAAACTTGTGTTTCAGGACCGAATGCACTGTTTCGGGGTACTCAAGTTGCGAAAATGGTTTTGCACCAAATGCAGCCATTCTACTCCATTAAACCAAAAATGATTTTTAGGAGTATTTTGTGGCATTTCGTAAACCTTCCACGTGTGAAAACATGCAAAACTTGTGTTTCAGGACCGAATGCACTATTTTGAGGTACTCACGTTGCGAAAATGGTTTCCCACCTACTGCATCCATTGTACTCCATTGCACCCAAAATGATGTTTGGGAGTGTTTTGGAGCATTTCGGAATCTTTCGGAATGTAAAAGATGCAAAACTTGTGTTTCGGGCGTGAATGCACTATTTCGGGGAACCGAAGTTGCGAAAATGGTTTCGCACCAAATGCATCAATTCTACCCCATTAGACCCAAGATGATGTTTGGGTGTGTTTTGAAGCATTTCGGAACGTTTTGGGATGTAAAAAGATGCAAAACTTGTGTTTCGGGAGCGAATGCACTATTTCGGGGTACCGAAGTTGTGAAAATGATTTCCCAACAAATGCACCCATTTACTCCATTAGATCGAAAATGATGTTTGGGAGTATTTTGGAGCATTTCGTAAACCTTCCACGTGTGAAAAGATGCAAAACTTGTGTTTCAGGACCGAATGCACTGTTTCGGGGGTACTCAAGTTGCGAAAATGGTTTCGCACCAAATGCAGCCATTCTACTCCATTGGACCAAAAATGATTTTTAGGAGTATTTTGGAGCATTTCGTAAACCTTCCACGTGTGAAAACATGCAAAACTTGTGTTTCAGGACCGAATGCACTATTTCGAGGTACTCACGTTGCGAAAATGGTTTCCCACCTACTGCATCCATTGTACTCCATTGCACCCAAAATGATGTTTGGGAGTGTTTTGGAGCATATCGGAATCTTTCGGAATGTAAAAGATGCAAAACTTGTGTTTCGGGCGTGAATGCACTATTTTGGGGAACCGAAGTTGCGAAAATGGTTTCGCACCAAATGCATCAATTCTACCCCCATTAGACCCAAGATGATGTTTAGGTATGTTTTGAAGCATTTCGGAACGTTTTGGGATGTAAAAAGATGCAAAACTTGTGTTTCGGGAGCGAATGCACTATTTCGAGGTACCGAAGTTGTGAAAATGATTTCCCAACAAATGCACCCATTTACTCCATTAGATCGAAAATGATGTTTGGGAGTATTTTGGAGCATTTCGTAAACCTTCCACGTGTGAAAAGATGCAAAACTTGTGTTTCAAGACCGAATGCACTGTTTCGGGGGTACTCAAGTTGCGAAAATGGTTTCGCACCAAATGCAGCCATTCTACTCCATTGGACCAAAAATGATTTTTAGGAGTATTTTGGAGCATTTCGTAAACCTTCCACGTGTGAAAACATGCAAAACTTGTGTTTCAGGACCGAATGCACTATTTCGAGGTACTCACGTTGCGAAAATGGTTTCCCACCTACTGCATCCATTGTACTCCATTGCACCCAAAATGATGTTTGTGAGTGTTTTGGAGCATATCGGAATCTTTCGGAATGTAAAAGATGCAAAACTTGTGTTTCGGGCGTGAATGCACTATTTTGGGGAACCGAAGTAGCGAAAATGGTTTCGCACCAAATGCATCAATTCTACCCCCATTAGACCCAAGATGATGTTTGGGTGTGTTTTGAAGCATTTCGGAACGTTTTGGGATGTAAAAAGATGCAAAACTTGTGTTTCGGGAGCGAATGCACTATTTCGGGGTACCGAAGTTGTGAAAATGATTTCCCAACAAATGCACCCATTTACTCCATTAGATCGAAAATGATGTTTGGGAGTATTTTGGAGCATTTCGTAAACCTTCCACGTGTGAAAAGATGCAAAACTTGTGTTTCAGGACCGAATGCACTGTTTCGGGGGTACTCAAGTTGCGAAAATGGTTTCGCACCAAATGCAGCCATTCTACTCCATTGGACCCAAAATGATTTTTGGGACTATTTTGGAGCATTTCGTAAACCTTCCATGTGTGAAAAGATGCAAAACTTGTGTTTCAGGACCGAATGCACTATTTCGTATACCTTCCATGTGTGAAAAGATGCAAAACTTGTGTTTCAGGACCGAATGCACTATTTCGAGGTACTCACGTTGCGAAAATGGTTTCACACCTACTGCATCCATTGTACTCCATTGCACCCAAAATGATGTTTGGGACTGTTTTGGAGCATTTCGGAATCTTTCGGAATGTAAAAGATGCAAAACTTGTGTTTCGGACGTGAATGCACTATTTCGGGGAACCGAAGTTGCGAATATGGTTTCGCACCAAATGCATCAATTCTAGTCCATTAGACCCAAGATGATGTTTGGGTGTGTTTTGAAGCATTTCGGAACATTTTGGAATGTAAAAAGATGCAAAACTTGTGTTTCGGGAGCGAATGCACTATTTCGGGGTACGGAAGTTGTGAAAATGATTTCCCAACAAAAGCACCCATTTACTCCTATAGATCCAAAATGATGTTTGGGAGTATTTTGGAGCATTTCGTAAACCTTCCACGTGTGAAAAAACTTGTGTTTCGGGCGTGAATGCACTATTTCGGGGAACCGAAGTTGCGAAAATGGTTTCGCACCAAATGCATCAATTCTACTCCATTAGAACCAAGATGATGTTTGGGTGTGTTTTGAAGCATTTCGGAATGTTTTGGGATGTATAAAGATGCAAAACTTGTGTTTCGGGACCGAATGCACTATTTCGAGGTACTCACGTTGCGAAAATGGTTTCACACCTACTGCATCCATTGTACTCCATTGCACCCAAAATGATGTTTGGGACTGTTTTGGAGCATTTCGGAATCTTTCGGAATGTAAAAGATGCAAAACTTGTGTTTCGGACGTGAATGCACTATTTCGGGGAACCGAAGTTGCGAATATGGTTTCGCACCAAATGCATCAATTCTAGTCCATTAGACCCAAGATGATGTTTGGGTGTGTTTTGAAGCATTTCGGAACATTTTGGAATGTAAAAAGATGCAAAACTTGTGTTTCGGGAGCGAATGCACTATTTCGGGGTACGGAAGTTGTGAAAATGATTTCCCAACAAAAGCACCCATTTACTCCTATAGATCCAAAATGATGTTTGGGAGTATTTTGGAGCATTTCGTAAACCTTCCACGTGTGAAAAAACTTGTGTTTCGGGCGTGAATGCACTATTTCGGGGAACCGAAGTTGCGAAAATGGTTTCGCACCAAATGCATCAATTCTACTCCATTAGAACCAAGATGATGTTTGGGTGTGTTTTGAAGCATTTCGGAATGTTTTGGGATGTATAAAGATGCAAAACTTCTGTTTCGGGACCGAATGCACTATTTCGGGGTACCGAAGTTGGGAAAATGATTTCCCAACAAATGCACCCATTTACTCCATTAGATCCAAAATGATGTTTGGGTGTATTTTGGAGCATTTCGTAAACCTTCCACGTGTGAAAAGATGCAAAACTTGTGTTTCAGGACCGAATGCACTGTTTCGGCGGTACTCAAGTTGCGAAAATGGTTTTGCACCAAATCCAGCCATTCTACACCATTGGACCAAAAATGATTTTTAGGAGTATTTTGGAGCATTTCGTATACCTTCCATGTGTGAAAAGATGCAAAACTTGTGTTTCAGGACCGAATGCACTATTTCGAGGTACTCACGTTGCGAAAATGGTTTCCCACCTACTGCATCCAATGTACTCCATTGCACCCAAAATGATGTTTGGGAGTGTTTTGGAGCATTTCGAAATTTTTCGGAATGTAAAAGATGCAAAACTTGTGTTTCGGGCGTGAATGCACTATTTCGGGGAACCGAAGTTGCGAAAATGGTTTCGCACCAAATGCATCAATTCTACCCCATTAGACCCAAGATGATGTTTGGGTGTGTTTTGAAGCATTTCGGAACGTTTTGGGATGTAAAAAGTTGCAAAACTTTTGTTTCGGGAGCGAATGCACTATTTCGGGGTACCGAAGTTGTGAAAATGATTTCCCAACAAATGCACCCATTTACTCCATTAGATCGAAAATGATGTTTGGGAGTATGTTGGAGCATTTCGTAATCCTTCCACGTGTGAAAAGATGCAAAACTTTTGTTTCAGGACCGAATGCACTGTTTCGGGGGTACTCAAGTTGCGAAAATGGTTTCGCACCAAATGCAGCCATTCTACTCCATTGGACCAAAAATGATTTTTAGGAGTATTTAGGAGCATTTCGTAAACCTTCCACGTGTGAAAAGATGCAAAATTTGTGTTTCAGGACCGAATGCACTATTTCGAGGTACTCACGTTGCGAAAATGGTTTCACACCTACTGCATCCATTGTACTCCATTGCACCCAAAATGATGTTTGGGATTGTTTTGGAGCAATTCGGAATCTTTCGGAATGTAAAAGATGCAAAACTTGTGTTTCGGACGTGAATGCACTATTTCGGGGAACCGAAGTTGCGAATATGGTTTCGCACCAAATGCATCAAATCTAGTCCATTAGACCCAAGATGATGTTTGGGTGTGTTTTGAAGCATTTCGGAACATTTTGGAATGTAAAAAGATGCAAAACTTGTGTTTCGGGAGCGAATGCACTATTTCGGGGTACGGAAGTTGTGAAAATGATTTCCCAACAAAAGCACCCATTTACTCCATTAGATCCAAACTGATGTTTGGGAGTATTTTGGAGCATTTCGTAAACCTTCCACGTGTGAAAAAACTTGTGTTTCGGGCGTGAATGCACTATTTCGGGGAACCGAAGTTGCGAAAATGGTTTCACAACAAATGCATCAATTCTACTCCATTAGACCCAAGATGATGTTTGGGTGTGTTTTGAAGCATTTCGGAACGTTTTGGGATGTATAAAGATGCAAAACTTGTGTTTCGGGACCGAATGCACTATTTCGGGGTACCGAAGTTGTGAAAATGATTTCCCAACAAATGCACCCATTTACTCCATTAGATCCAAAATGATGTTTGGGTGTATTTTGGAGCATTTCGTAAACCTTCCACGTGTGAAAAGATGCAAAACTTGTGTTTCAGGACCGAATGCACTGTTTCGGCGGTACTCAAGTTGCGAAAATGGTTTTGCACCAAATGCAGCCATTCTACACCATTGGACCAAAAATGATTTTTAGGAGTATTTTGGAGCATTTTGTATACCTTCCATGTGTGAAAAGATGCAAAACTTGTGTTTAAGGACCGAATGCACTATTTCGAGGTACTCACGTTGCGAAAATGGTTTCCCACCTACTGCATCCAATGTACTCCATTGCACCCAAAATGATGTTTGGGAGTGTTTTGGAGCATTTCGGAATTTTTCGGAATGTAAAAGATGCAAAACTTGTGTTTTGGGCGTGAATGCACTATTTCGGGGAACCGAAGTTGCGAAAATGGTTTCGCACCAAATGCATCAATTCTACCCCATTAGACCCAAGATGATGTTTGGGTGTGTTTTGAAGCATTTCGGAACGTTTTGGGATGTAAAAAGATGCAAAACTTGTGTTTCGGGAGCGAATGCACTATTTCGGGGTACCGAAGTTGTGAAAATGATTTCCCAACAAATGCACCCATTTACTCCATTAGATCGAAAATGATGTTTGGGAGTATTTTGGAGCATTTCGTAAACCTTCCACGTGTGAAAACATGCAAAACTTGTGTTTCAGGACCGAATGCACTATTTCGAGGTACTCACGTTGCGAAAATGGTTTCCCACATACTGCATCCATTGTACTCCATTGCACCCAAAATGATGTTTGTGAGTGTTTTGGAGCATATCGGAATCTTTCGGAATGTAAAAGATGCAAAACTTGTGTTTCGGGCGTGAATGCACTATTTTGGGGAACCGAAGTTGCGAAAATGGTTTCGCACCAAATGCATCAATTCTACCCCCATTAGACCCAAGATGATGTTTGGGTGTGTTTTGAAGCATTTCGGAACGTTTTGGGATGTAAAAAGATGCAAAACTTGTGTTTCGGGAGCGAATGCACTATTTCGGGGTACCGAAGTTGTGAAAATGATTTCCCAACAAATGCACCCATTTACTCCATTAGATCGAAAATGATGTTTGGGAGTATTTTGGAGCATTTCGTAAACCTTCCACGTGTGAAAAGATGCAAAACTTGTGTTTCAGGACCGAATGCACTGTTTTGGGGGGACTCAAGTTGCGAAAATGGTTTCGCACCGAATGCAGCCATTTTACTCCATTGGACCAAAAATGATTTTTAGGAGTATTTTGGAGCATTTCGTAAACCTTCCACGTGTGAAAAGATGCATAACTTGTGTTTCAGGACCGAATGCACTATTTCGAGGTACTCACGTTACGAAAATGGTTTCGCACCTACTGCATCCATTGTACTCCATTGCACCCAAAATGATGTTTGGGACTATTTTGGAGCATTTCGGAATCTTTCGGAATATAAAAGATGCAAAACTTGTGTTTCGGGCGTGAATGCACTATTTCGGGGAACCGAAGTTGCGAAAATGGTTTCGCACCAAATGCATCAATTCTACTCCATTAGACCCAAGATTATGTTTGGGTGTGTTTTGAAGCATTTCGGAACGTTTTGGAATTTAAAAAGATGCAAAACTTGTGTTTCGGGAGCGAATGCACTATTTTGGGGTACGGAAGTTGTGAAAATGATTTCCCAACAAATGCACCCATTTACTCCATTAGATCCAAAATGATGTTTGGGAGTATTTTGGAGCATTTCGTAAACCTTCCACGTGTGAAAAGATGCAAAACTTGTGTTTCAGGACCGAATGCACTGTTTCGGGGGTACTCAAGTTGCGAAAATTGTTTTGCACCAAATGCAGCCATTCTACTCCATTAAACCAAAAATGATTTTTAGGAGTATGTTGGAGTATTTCGTAAACCTTCCACGTGTGAAAACATGCAAAACTTGTGTTTTAGGACCGAATGCACTATTTCGAGGTACTCACGTTGCGAAAATGGTTTCCCACCTACTGCATCCATTGTAATCCATTGCACCCAAAATGATGTTTGGGAGCGTTTTGGAGCATTTTGGAATCTTTCGGAATGTAAAAGATGCAAAACTTGTGTTTCGGGCGTGAATGCACTATTTTGGGGAACCGAAGTTGCGAAAATGTTTTCGCACCAAATGCATCAATTCTACCCCATTAGACCCAAGATGATGTTTGGGTGTGTTTTGAAACATTTCGGAACGTTTTGGGATGTAAAAAGATGCAAAACTTGTGTTTCGGGAGCGAATGCACTATTTCGGGGTACCGAAGTTGTGAAAATGATTTCCCAACAAATGCACCCATTTACTCCATTAGATCGAAAATGATGTTTGGGAGTATTTTGGAGCATTTCGTAAACCTTCCACGTGTGAAAACATGCAAAACTTGTGTTTCAGGACCGAATGCACTATTTCGAGGTACTCACGTTGCGAAAATGGTTTCCCACCTACTGCATCCATTGTACTCCATTGCACCCAAAATGATGTTTGTGAGTGTTTTGGAGCATATCGGAATCTTTCGGAATGTAAAAGATGCAAAACTTGTGTTTCGGGCGTGAATGCACTATTTTGGGGAACCGAAGTTGCGAAAATGGTTTCGCACCAAATGCATCAATTCTACCCCCATTAGACCCAAGATGATGTTTGGGTGTGTTTTGAAGCATTTCGGAACGTTTTGGGATGTAAAAAGATGCAAAACTTGTGTTTCGGGAGCGAATGCACTATTTCGGGGTACCGAAGTTGTGAAAATGATTTCCCAACAAATGCACCCATTTACTCCATTAGATCGAAAATGATGTTTGGGAGTATTTTGGAGCATTTCGTAAACCTTCCACGTGTGAAAAGATGCAAAACTTGTGTTTCAGGACCGAATGCACTGTTTTGGGGGGACTCAAGTTGCGAAAATGGTTTCGCACCGAATGCAGCCATTTTACTCCATTGGACCAAAAATGATTTTTAGGAGTATTTTGGAGCATTTCGTAAACCTTCCACGTGTGAAAAGATGCATAACTTGTGTTTCAGGACCGAATGCACTATTTCGAGGTACTCACGTTACGAAAATGGTTTCGCACCTACTGCATCCATTGTACTCCATTGCACCCAAAATGATGTTTGGGACTATTTTGGAGCATTTCGGAATCTTTCGGAATATAAAAGATGCAAAACTTGTGTTTCGGGCGTGAATGCACTATTTCGGGGAACCGAAGTTGCGAAAATGGTTTCGCACCAAATGCATCAATTCTACTCCATTAGACCCAAGATTATGTTTGGGTGTGTTTTGAAGCATTTCGGAACGTTTTGGAATTTAAAAAGATGCAAAACTTGTGTTTCGGGAGCGAATGCACTATTTTGTGGTACGGAAGTTGTGAAAATGATTTCCCAACAAATGCACCCATTTACTCCATTAGATCCAAAATGATGTTTGGGAGTATTTTGGAGCATTTCGTAAACCTTCCACGTGTGAAAAGATGCAAAACTTGTGTTTCAGGACCGAATGCACTGTTTCGGGGGTACTCAAGTTGCGAAAATTGTTTTGCACCAAATGCAGCCATTCTACTCCATTAAACCAAAAATGATTTTTAGGAGTATGTTGGAGTATTTCGTAAACCTTCCACGTGTGAAAACATGCAAAACTTGTGTTTCAGGACCGAATGCACTATTTCGAGGTACTCACGTTGCGAAAATGGTTTCCCACCTACTGCATCCATTGTAATCCATTGCACCCAAAATGATGTTTGGGAGCGTTTTGGAGCATTTTGGAATCTTTCGGAATGTAAAAGATGCAAAACTTGTGTTTCGGGCGTGAATGCACTATTTTGGGGAACCGAAGTTGCGAAAATGTTTTCGCACCAAATGCATCAATTCTACCCCATTAGACCCAAGATGATGTTTGGGTGTGTTTTGAAACATTTCGGAACGTTTTGGGATGTAAAAAGATGCAAAACTTGTGTTTCGGGAGCGAATGCACTATTTCGGGGTACCGAAGTTGTGAAAATGATTTCCCAATAAATGCACCCATTTACTCCATTAGATCGAAAATGATGTTTGGGAGTATTTTGGAGCATTTCGTAAACCTTCCACGTGTGAAAAGATGCAAAACTTGTGTTTCAGGACCGAATGCACTGTTTCGGGGGTACTCAAGTTGCGAAAATGGTTTCGCACCAAATGCAGCCATTCTACTCCATTGGACCAAAAATGATTTTAGGAGTATTTTGGAGCATTTTGTAAACCTTCCACGTGTGAAAAGATGCAAAACTTGTGTTTCAGGACCGAATGCACTATTTCGAGGTACTCACGTTGCGAAAATGGTTTCACACCTACTGCATCCATTGTACTCCATTGCACCCAAAATGATGTTTGGGACTGTTTTGGAGCATTTCGGAATCTTTCGGAATGTAAAAGATGCAAAACTTGTGTTTCGGGCATGAATGCACTATTTTGGGGAACCGAAGTTGCGACAATGGTTTCGCACCAAATGCATCAATTCTACTCCATTAGACCCAAGATGATGTTTGGGTGTGTTTTCAAGCAATTCGGAATGTTTTGGAATGTAAAAAGATGCAAAACTTGTGTTTCGGGAGCGAATGCACTATTTCGGGGTACCGAAGTTGTGAAAATGATTTCCCAACAAATGCACCCATTTACTCCATTAGATCGAAAATGATGTTTGGAAGTATTTTGGAGCATTTCGTAAACCTTCCACGTGTGAAAAGAGGCAAAACATGTGTTTCAGGACCGAATGCACTATTTCGTGGTACCGAAGTTGTGAAAATGATTTCCCAACAAATGCACCCATTTACTCCATTAGATCCAAAATGATGTTTGGGAGTATTTTGGAGCATTTCGTAAACCTTCCACGTGTGAAAAGATGCAAAACTTGTGTTTCAGGACCGAATGCACTATTTCGAGGTACTCACGTTGCGAAAATGGTTTCCCACCTACTGCATCCATTGTACTCCATTGCACCCAAAATGATGTTTGGGACTGTTTTGGAGCATTTCGGAATCTTTCGGAATGTAAAAGATGCAAAACTTATGTTTCGGGCGTGAATGCACTATTTCGGGGAACCGAAGTTGCGAATATGGTTTCGCACCAAATGCATCAATTCTACTCCATTAGACCCAAGATGATGTTTGGGTGTGTTTTGAAGCATTTCGGAATGTTTTGGAATGTAAAAAGATGCAGAACTTGTGTTTCGGGAGCGAATGCACTATTTCGGGGTACGGAAGTTGTGAGAATGATTTCCCAACAAATGCACCCATTTACTCTATTAGATCCAAAATGATGTTTGGGAGTATTTTGGAGCGTTTCGTAAACCTTCCACGTGTGAAAAGATGCAAAACTTGTGTTTCTGGACCGAATGCACTATTTCGGGGGTACTCAAGTTGCGAAAATGGTTTCGCACCAAATGCATCAATTCTACCCCATTAGACTCAAGATGATGTTTGGGTGTGTTTTGAAGCATTTCGAAACGTTTTGGGATGTAAAAAGATGCAAAACTTGTGTTTCGGGAGCGAATGCACTATTTCGGGGTACCGAAGTTGTGAAAATGATTTCCCAACAAATGCACCCATTTACTCCATTAGATCGAAAATGATGTTTGGGAGTATTTTTGAGCATTTCGTAAACCTTCCACGTGTGAAAAGATGCAAAACTTGTGTTTCAGGACCGAATGCACTGTTTCGGGGGTACTCAAGTTGCGAAAATGGTTTCGCACCAAATGCAGCCATTCTACTCCATTGGACCAAAAATGATTTTTAGGAGTATTTTGGAGCATTTCGTAAACCTTCCACGTGTGAAAAGATGCAAAACTTGTGTTTCAGGACCGAATGCACTATTTCGAGGTACTCACGTTGCGAAAATGGTTTCCCACCTACTGCATCCATTGTACTCCATTGCACCCAAAATGATGTTTGGGACTGTTTTGGAGCATTTCGGAATCTTTCGGAATGTAAAAGATGCAAAACTTATGTTTCGGGCGTGAATGCACTATTTCGGGGAACCGAAGTTGCGAATATGGTTTCGCACCAAATGCATCAATTCTACTCCATTAGACCCAAGATGATGATTGGGTGTGTTTTGAAGCATTTCGGAATGTTTTGGAATGTAAAAAGATGCAGAACTTGTGTTTCGGGAGCGAATGCACTATTTCGGGGTACGGAAGTTGTGAAAATGATTTCCCAACAAATGCACCCATTTACTCTATTAGATCCAAACTGATGTTTGGGAGTATTTTTGAGCATTTCGTAAACCTTCCACGTGTGAAAAGATGCAAAACTTGTGTTTCAGGACCGAATGCACTATTTCGGGGGTACTCAAGTTGCGAAAATGGTTTCGCACCAAATGCAGCCATTCTACTCCATTAGACCCAAGATGATGTTTGGGTGTGTTTTGAAGCATTTCGGAACGTTTTGGGATGTAAAACGATGCAAAACTTGTGTTTCGGGAGCGAATGCACTATTTCAGGGTACCAAAGTTGTGAAAAAGATTTCCCAACAAATGCACCCATTTACTCCATTAGATCCAAAATGATGTTTGGGAGTATTTTGGAGCATTTCGTAAACCTTCCACGTGTGAAAAGATGCAAAACTTGTGTTTCAGGACCGAATGCACTGTTTCGGGGGTACTCAAGTTGCGAAAATGGTTTCGCACCAAATGCAGATTGGACCAAAAATGATTTTTAGGAGTATTTTGGAGCATTTCGTAAACCTTCCACGTGTGAAAAGATGCAAAACTTATGTTTCAGGACGGAATGCACTATTTCGTGGTACTCACGTTGCGAAAATGGTTTCGCCCCTACTGCATCCATTGTAGTCCATTGCACCCAAAATGATGTTTGGGAGTGTTTTGGAGCATTTCAGAATCTTTCGGAATGTAAAAGATGCAAAACTTGTGTTTCGGGCGTGAATGCACTATTTCGGGGAACCGAAGTTGCGAAAATGGTTTCGCACCAAATGCATCAATTCTACTCCATTAGACCCAAGATGATGTTTGGGTGTGTTTTGAAGCATTTCAGAACGTTTTGGAATGTAAAAAGATGCAAAACTTGTGTTTCGGGAGCGAATGCACTATTTTGAGGTACGGAAGTTGTGAAAATAATTTCCCAACAAATGCACCCATTTACTCCATTAGATCCAAAATGATGTTTGGGAGTATTTTGGAGCATTTCGTAAACCTTCCACGTGTGAAAAGATGCAAAACTTGTGTTTCAGAACCAAATGCACTATTTCGGAGGTACTCGAGTTGCGAAAATGGTTTCGCACCAAATGCAACCATTCTACTCCATTGGACACAAAATGATTTTTAGGAGTATTTTGGAGCATTTCGTAAACCTTGCACGTGTGAAAAGATGCAAAACTTGTGTTTCAGGACCGAATGCACTATTTCGAGGAACTCAAGTTGCGAAAATGGTTTCGCACCTACTGCATCCATTGTACTCCATTGCACCCAAATTGATGTTTGGGAGTGTTTTGGAGCATTTCGGATTCTTTTGGAATGTAAAAGATGCAAAACTTGTGTTTCGGGTGTGATTGCACTATTTCGGGGAACCGAAGTAGCGAAAATGGTTTCGCACCAAATGCATCAATTCTACTCCATTAGACCCAATATGATGTGTGGGTGTGTTTTGAAGCATTTTGGAACGTTTTGGGATGTAAAAAGATGCAAAACTTGTGTTTCGGGAGCGAATGCACTATTTCGGGGTACCGAAGTTGTGAAAATGATTTCCCAACAAATGCACCCATTTACTCCATTAGATCCAAAATGATGTTTGGGACTATTTTGGAGCATTTCGTAAACCTTCCACGTGTGAAAAGATGCAAAACTTGTTTTTAAGGACCGAATGCACTGCTTCGGGCGTACTCAAGTTGCGAAAATAGTTTCGCACCAAATGCATCCATTCTACTCCATTGGACCAAAAATGATTTTTAGTAGTATTTTGGAGCTTTTCGTAAACCTTCCACGTGTGAAAAGATGCAAAACTTGTGTTTCAGGACCGAATGCACTATTTCGAGGTACTCACGTTGCGAAAAATGGTTTCGCACCAAATGCAGCCATTCTACTCCATTGGACCCAAAATGATTTTTAGGAGTATTTTGGAGCATTTCGTAAACCTTCCACGTGTGAATTGATGCAAAACTTTTGTTTCAGGACCGAATGCACTATTTCGGGGGTACTCAAGTTGTGAAAATGCTTTCGCACCAAATGTAGCCATTCTACTCCATTGGACCCAAGATGATGTTTGGGTGTGTTTTGAAGCATTTAGGAACGTTTTGGAAAGTAAAAGGATGCAAAACTTGTGTTTCGGGAGCGAATGCACTATTTCGGGGTACGGAAGTTGTGAAAATAATTTCCCAACAAATGCACCCATTTACTCCATTAGATCCAAAATGATGTTTGAGAGTATTTTGGAGCATTTCGTAAACCTTCCACGTGTGAAAAGATGCAAAACTTGTGTTTCAGGACCGAATGCACTATTTTGTGGTACTCAAGTTGCGAAAATGGTTTCGCACCTACTGCATCCATTGTACTCCATTGCACCCAAAATGAAGTTTGGGAGTGTTTGGGAGCATTTCGGAATCTTTCGGAATGTAAAAGATGCAAAACTTGTGTTTCAGCCGTGAATGCACTATTTCGGAGAACCGAAGTTGCAAAAATGGTTTCGCACCAAATGTAGCCATTCTACTCCATTAGACCCAAAATGATTTTTAGGAGTATTTTGGAGTATTTCGTAAACCTTCCACATGTGAAAAGATGCAAAACTTGTGTTTCAGGACCGAATGCACTATTTTGTGGTACTCAAGTTGCGAAAATGGTTTCGCACCTACTGCATCCATTGTACTCCATTGCACCCAAAATGAAGTTTGGGAGTGTTTGGGAGCATTTCGGAATCTTTCGGAATGTAAAAGATGCAAAACTTGTGTTTCAGCCGTGAATGCACTATTTCGGAGAACCGAAGTTGCAAAAATGGTTTCGCACCAAATGCATCAATTCTAATCCATTAGACCCAAGATGATGTTTGGGTGTGTTTTGAAGCATTTCGGAACGTTTTGGAATGTAAAAAGATGCAAAACTTGTGTTTCGGGAGCGAATGCACTATTTCGGGGTACGGAAGTTGTGAAACTAATTTCCCAACAAATGCACCCATTTACTCCATTAGATCCAAAATGATGTTTGGGAGTATTTTGGAGCATTTGGTAAACCTTCCACGTGTGAAAAGATGCAAAACTTGTGTTTTAGGACCGAATGCACTATTTCGGGGGTACTCAAGTTGCGAAAATGGTTTCGCACCAAATGCAGCCATTCTACTCCATTGGACCCAAAATGATTTTTAGGAGTATTTTGGAGCACTTCGTAAACCTTCCACGTGTGAAAAGATGCAAAACTTGTGTTTCAGGACCGAATGCACTATTTCGAGGTACTCACGTTGCGTAAATGGTTTCCCACCTACTGCATCCGTTGTACTCCATTGCACCCAAAATGATGTTTGGGAGTGTTTTGGAGCATTTCGGAATCTTTCGGAATGTAAAAGATGCAAAACTTGTGTTTCGGGCGTGAATGCACTATTTTGGGGAACCGAAGTTGCGAAAATGGTTTCGCACCAAATGCATCAATTCTACCCCATTAGACCCAAGATGATGTTTGGGTGTGTTTTGAAGCATTTCGGAACGTTTTGGGATGTAAAAAGATGCAAAACTTGTGTTTCGGGAGCGAATGCACTATTTCGGGGTACCGAAGTTGTGAAAATGATTTCCCAACAAATGCACCCATTTACTCCATTAGATCGAAAATGATGTTTGGGAGTATTTTTGAGCATTTCGTAAACCTTCCACGTGTGAAAAGATGCAAAACTTGTGTTTCAGGACCGAATGCACTGTTTCGGGGGTACTCAAGTTGCGAAAATGGTTTCGCACCAAATGCAGCCATTCTACTCCATTGGACCAAAAATGATTTTTAGGAGTATTTTGGAGCATTTCGTAAACCTTCCACGTGTGAAAAGATGCAAAACTTGTGTTTCAGGACCGAATGCACTATTTCGAGGTACTCACGTTGCGAAAATGGTTTCCCACCTACTGCATCCATTGTACTCCATTGCACCCAAAATGATGTTTGGGAGTGTTTTGGAGCATTTCGGAATCTTTCGGAATGTAAAAGATGCAAAACTTGTGTTTCGGGCATGAATGCACTATTTCAGGGAACCGAAGTTGCGAAAATGGTTTCGCACCAAATGCATCAATTCTACTCCATTAGACCCAAGTTGATGTTTGGGTGTGTTTTGAAGCATTTCGGAATGTTTTGGAATGTAAAAAGATGCAAAACATGTGTTTCGGGAGCGAATGCACTATTTCGGGATACGGAAGTTGTGAAAATGATTTCCCAACAAATGCACCCATTTACTCTATTAGATCCAAAATGATGTTTGGGAGTATTTTTGAGCATTTCGTAAACCTTCCACGTGTGAAAAGATGCAAAACTTGTGTTTCAGGACCGAATGCATTGTTTCGGGGGTACTCAAGTAGCGAAAATGGTTTCGCACCAAATGCAGCCATTCTACTCCATTAGACCCAAGATGATGTTTGGGTGTGTTTTGAAGCATTTCGGAACGTTTTGGGATGTAAAACGATGCAAAACTTGTGTTTCGGGAGCGAATGCACTATTTCGGGGTACCAAAGTTGTGAAAATGATTTCCCAACAAATGCACCCATTTACTCCATTAGATCCAAAATGATGTTTGGGAGTATTTTGGAGCATTTCGTAAACCTTCCACGTGTGAAAAGATGCAAAACTTGTGTTTCAGGACCAAATGCACTATTTCGGAGGTACTCGAGTTGCGAAAATGGTTTCGCACCAAATGCAACCATTCTACTCCATTGGACACAAAATGATTTTTAGGAGTATTTTGGAGCATTTCGTAAACCTTGCACGTGTGAAAAGATGCAAAACTTGTGTTTCAGGACCGAATGCACTATTTCGAGGAACTCAAGTTGCGAAAATGGTTTCGCACCTACTGCATCCATTGTACTCCATTGCACCCAAATTGATGTTTGGGAGTGTTTTGGAGCATTTCGGATTCTTTCGGAATGTAAAAGATGCAAAACTTGTGTTTCGGGTGTGATTGCACTATTTCGGGGAACCGAAGTAGCGAAAATGGTTTCGCACCAAATGCATCAATTCTACTCCATTAGACCCAATATGATGTTTGGGTGTGTTTTGAAGCATTTTGGAACGTTTTGGGATGTAAAAAGATGCAAAACTTGTGTTTCGGGAGCGAATGCACTATTTCGGGGTACCGAAGTTGTGAAAATGATTTCCCAACAAATGCACCCATTTACTCCATTAGATCCAAAATGATGTTTGGGACTATTTTGGAGCATTTCGTAAACCTTCCACGTGTGAAAAGATGCAAAACTTGTTTTTAAGGACCGAATGCACTGCTTCGGGCGTACTCAAGTTGCGAAAATAGTTTCGCACCAAATGCATCCATTTTACTCCATTGGACCAAAAATGATTTTTAGTAGTATTTTGGAGCATTTCGTAAACCTTCCACGTGTGAAAAGATGCAAAACTTGTGTTTCAGGACCGAATGCACTATTTCGAGGTACTCACGTTGCGAAAAATGGTTTCGCACCAAATGCAGCCATTCTACTCCATTGGACCCAAAATGATTTTTAGGAGTATTTTGGAGCATTTCGTAAACCTTCCACGTGTGAATTGATGCAAAACTTTTGTTTCAGGACCGAATGCACTATTTCGGGGGTACTCAAGTTGTGAAAATGCTTTCGCACCAAATGTAGCCATTCTACTCCATTGGACCCAAGATGATGTTTGGGTGTGTTTTGAAGCATTTAGGAACGTTTTGGAAAGTAAAAGGATGCAAAACTTGTGTTTCGGGAGCGAATGCACTATTTCGGGGTACGGAAGTTGTGAAAATAATTTCCCAACAAATGCACCCATTTACTCCATTAGATCCAAAATGATGTTTGAGAGTATTTTGGAGCATTTCGTAAACCTTCCACGTGTGAAAAGATGCAAAACTTGTGTTTCAGGACCGAATGCACTATTTTGTGGTACTCAAGTTGCGAAAATGGTTTCGCACCTACTGCATCCATTGTACTCCATTGCACCCAAAATGAAGTTTGGGAGAGTTTGGGAGCATTTCGGAATCTTTCGGAATGTAAAAGATGCAAAACTTGTGTTTCAGCCGTGAATGCACTATTTCGGAGAACCGAAGTTGCAAAAATGGTTTCGCACCAAATGCAGCCATTCTACTCCATTAGACCCAAAATGATTTTTAGGAGTATTTTGGAGTATTTCGTAAACCTTCCACATGTGAAAAGATGCAAAACTTGTGTTTCAGGACCGAATGCACTATTTTGTGGTACTCAAGTTGCGAAAATGGTTTCGCACCTACTGCATCCATTGTACTCCATTGCACCCAAAATGAAGTTTGGGAGTGTTTGGGAGCATTTCGGAATCTTTCGGAATGTAAAAGATGCAAAACTTGTGTTTCAGCCGTGAATGCACTATTTCGGAGAACCGAAGTTGCAAAAATGGTTTCGCACCAAATGCATCAATTCTAATCCATTAGACCCAAGATGATGTTTGGGTGTGTTTTGAAGCATTTCGGAACGTTTTGGAATGTAAAAAGATGCAAAACTTGTGTTTCGGGAGCGAATGCACTATTTCGGGGTACGGAAGTTGTGAAACTAATTTCCCAACAAATGCACCCATTTACTCCATTAGATCCAAAATGATGTTTGGGAGTATTTTGGAGCATTTGGTAAACCTTCCACGTGTGAAAAGATGCAAAACTTGTGTTTTAGGACCGAATGCACTATTTCGGGGGTACTCAAGTTGCGAAAATGGTTTCGCACCAAATGCAGCCATTCTACTCCATTGGACCCAAAATGATTTTTAGGAGTATTTTGGAGCACTTCGTAAACCTTCCACGTGTGAAAAGATGCAAAACTTGTGTTTCAGGACCGAATGCACTGTTTCGGGGGTACTCAAGTTGCGAAAATGGTTTCGCACCAAATGCAGATTGGACCAAAAATGATTTTTAGGAGTATTTTGGAGCATTTCGTAAACCTTCCACGTGTGAAAACATGCAAAACTTGTGTTTCAGGACGGAATGCACTATTTCGAGGTACTCACGTTGCGAAAATGGTTTCGCACCTACTTCATCCATCGTACTCCATCGCACCCAAAATGATGTTTGGGAGTGTTTTGGAGCATTTCGGAATCTTTCGGAATGTAAAAGATGCAAAACTTGTGTTTCGGGCGTGAATGCACTATTTTGGGGAACCGAAGTTGCGAAAATGGTTTCGCACCAAATGCATCAATTCTACCCCATTAGACCCAATATGATGTTTGGGTGTGTTTTGAAGCATTTCGGAACGTTTTGGGATGTAAAAAGATGCAAAACTTGTGTTTCGGGAGCGAATGCACTATTTCGGGGTACCGAAGTTGTGAAAATGATTTCCCAACAAATGCACCCATTTACTCCATTAGATCGAAAATGATGTTTGGGAGTATTTTTGAGCATTTCGTAAACCTTCCACGTGTGAAAAGATGCAAAACTTGTGTTTCAGGACCGAATGCACTGTTTCGGGGGTACTCAAGTTGCGAAAATGGTTTCGCACCAAATGCAGCCATTCTACTCCATTGGACCAAAAATGATTTTTAGGAGTATTTTGGAGCATTTCGTAAACCTTCCACGTGTGAAAAGATGCAAAACTTGTGTTTCAGGACCGAATGCACTATTTCGAGGTACTCACCTTGCGAAAATGGTTTCCCACCTACTGCATCCATTGTATTCCATTGCACCCAAAATGATATTTGGGAGTGTTTTGGAGCATTTCGGAATCTTTCGGAATGTAAAAGATGCAAAACTTGTGTTTCGGGCGTGAATGCACTATTTCGGGGAACCGAAGTTGCGAAAATGGTTTCGCACCAAATGCATCAATTCTACTCCATTAGACCCAAGATGATGTTTGGGTGTGTTTTGAAGCATTTCGGAATGTTTTGGAATGTAAAAAGATGCAAAACTTGTGTTTCGGGAGCGAATGCACTATTTCGGGGTACGGAAGTTGTGAAAATGATTTCCCAACAAATGCACCCATTTACTCTGTTAGATCCAAAATGATGTTTGGGAGTATTTTGGAGCATTTCGTAAACCTTCCACGTGTGAAAAGATGCAAAACTTGTGTTTCAGGACCGAATGCACTATTTCGGGGGTACTCAAGTTGCGAAAATGGTTTCACACCAAATGCAGCCATTCTACTCTATTGGACCAAAAATTATTTTTAGGAGTATTTTGGAGCATTTCGTAAAGCTTCCACGTGTGAAAAGATGCAAAACTTGTGTTTCAGGACCGAATGCACTATTTCGGGGTACTCAAGTTGCGAAAATGGTTTCGCACCAAATGCAGCCATTCTACTCCATTAGACCCAAGATGATGTTTGGGTGTGTTTTGAAGCATTTCGGAACGTTTTGGGATGTAAAACGATGCAAAACTTGTGTTTCGGGAGCGAATGCACTATTTCGGCGTACCAAAGTTGTGAAAATGATTTCCCAACAAATGCACCCATTTACTCCATTAGATCCAAAATGATGTTTGGGAGTATTTTGGAGCATTTCGTAAACCTTCCACGTGTGAAAAGATGCAAAACTTGTGTTTCAGGACCGAATGCACTGTTTCGGGGGTACTCAAGTTGCGAAAATGGTTTCGCACCAAATGCAGATTGGACCAAAAATGATTTTTAGGAGTATTTTGGAGCATTTCGTAAACCTTCCACGTGTGAAAAGATGCAAAACTTATGTTTCAGGACGGAATGCACTATTTTGAGGTACTCACATTGCGAAAATGGTTTCGCACCTACTGCATCCATTGTACTCCATTGCACCCAAAATGATGTTTGGGAGTGTTTTGGAGCATTTCAGAATCTTTCGGAATGTAAAAGATGCAAAACTTGTGTTTCAGGCGTGAATGAAATATTTCGGGGAACCGAAGTTGCGAAAATGGTTTCGCACCAAATGCATCAATTCTACTCCATTAGACCCAAGATGATGTTTGGGTGTGTTTTGAAGCATTTCAGAACGTTTTGGAATGTAAAAAGATGCAAAACTTGTGTTTCGGGAGCGAATGCACTATTTCGAGGTACGGAAGTTGTGAAAATAATTTCCCAACAAATGCACCCATTTACTCCATTAGATCGAAAATGATGTTTGGGAGTATTTTTGAGCATTTCGTAAACCTTCCACGTGTGAAAAGATTCAAAACTTGTGTTTCAGGACCGAATGCACTGTTTCGGGGGTACTCAAGTTGCGAAAATGGTTTCGCACCAAATGCAGCCATTCTACTCCATTGGACCAAAAATTATTTTTAGGAGTATTTTGGAGCATTTCGTAAACCTTCCACGTGTGAAAAGATGCAAAACTTGTGTTTCAGGACCGAATGCACTATTTCGGGGTACTCAAGTTGCGAAAATGGTTTCGCACCAAATGCAGCCATTCTACTCCATTAGACCCAAGATGATGTTTGGGTGTGTTTTGAAGCATTTCGGAACGTTTTGGGATGTAAAACGATGCAAAACTTGTGTTTCGGGAGCGAATGCACTATTTCGGGGTACCAAAGTTGTGAAAATGATTTCCCAACAAATGCACCCATTTACTCCATTAGATCCAAAATGATGTTTGGGAGTATTTTGGAGCATTTCGTAAACCTTCCACGTGTGAAAAGATGCAAAACTTGTGTTTCAGGACCGAATGCACTGTTTCGGGGGTACTCAAGTTGCGAAAATGGTTTCGCACCAAATGCAGATTGGACCAAAAATGATTTTTAGGAGTATTTTGGAGCATTTCATAAACCTTCCACGTGTGAAAAGATGCAAAACTTATGTTTCAGGACGGAATGCACTATTTTGAGGTACTCACGTTGCGAAAATGGTTTCGCACCTACTGCATCCATTGTACTCCATTGCACCCAAAATGATGTTTGGGAGTGTTTTGGAGCATTTCAGAATCTTTCGGATTGTAAAAGATGCAAAACTTGTGTTTCGGGCGTGAATGAAATATTTCGGGGAACCGAAGTTGCGAAAATGGTTTCGCACCAAATGCATCAATTCTACTCCATTAGACCCAAGATGATGTTTGGGTGTGTTTTGAAGCATTTTAGAACGTTTTGGAATGTAAAAAGATGCAAAACTTGTGTTTCGGGAGCGAATGCACTATTTCGAGGTACGGAAGTTGTGAAAATAATTTCCCAACAAATGCACCCATTTACTCCATTAGATCCAAAATGATGTTTGGGAGTATTTTGGAGCATTTCATAAGCCTTCCACGCGTGAAAAGATGCAAAACTTGTGTTTCAGGACCGAATGCACTATTTCGGAGGTACTCTAGTTGCGAAAATGGTTTCGCACCAAATGCAACCATTCTACTCCATTGGACACAAAATGATTTTTAGGAGTATTTTGGAGCATTTTGTAAACCTTGCACGTGTGAAAAGATGCAAAACTTGTGTTTCAGGACCGAATGCACTATTTCGAGGAACTCAAGTTGCGAAAATGGTTTCGCACCTACTGCATCCATTGTACTCCATTGCACCCAAATTGATGTTTGGGAGTGTTTTGGAGCATTTCGGAATCTTTCGGAATGTAAAAGATGCAAAACTTGTGTTTCGGGTGTGATTGCACTATTTCGGGGTACCGAAGTTGCGAAAATGGTTTCGCACCCAATGCATCAATTCTACTCCATTAGACCCAAGATGATGTTTGGGTGTGTTTTGAAGCATTTCGGAACGTTTTGGGATGTAAAAAGATGCAAAACTTGTGTTTCGGGAGCGAATGCACTATTTCGGGGTACGGAAGTTGTGAAAATGATTTCCCAACAAATGCACCCATTTACTCTATTAGATCCAAAATGATGTTTGGGAGTATTTTGGAGCATTTCGTAAACCTTCCACGTGTGAAAAGATGCAAAACTTGTGTTTCAGGACCGAATGCACTATTTCGGGGGTACTCAAGTTGCGAAAATGGTTTCACACCAAATGCAGCCATTCTACTCCATTGGACCAAAAATTATTTTTAGGAGTATTTTGGAGCATTTCGTAAACCTTCCACGTGTGAAAAGATGCAAAACTTGTGTTTCAGGACCGAATGCACTATTTCGGGGTACTCAAGTTGCGAAAATGGTTTCGCACCAAATGCAGCCATTCTACTCCATTAGACCCAAGATGATGTTTGGGTGTGTTTTGAAGCATTTCGGAACGTTTTGGGATGTAAAACGATGCAAAACTTGTGTTTCGGGAGCGAATGCACTATTTCGGGGTACCAAAGTTGTGAAAATGATTTCCCAACAAATGCACCCATTTACTCCATTAGATCCAAAATGATGTTTGGGAGTATTTTGGAGCATTTCGTAAACCTTCCACGTGTGAAAAGATGCAAAACTTGTGTTTCAGGACCGAATGCACTGTTTCGGGGGTACTCAAGTTGCGAAAATGGTTTCGCACCAAATGCAGATTGGACCAAAAATGATTTTTAGGAGTATTTTGGAGCATTTCATAAACCTTCCACGTGTGAAAAGATGCAAAACTTATGTTTCAGGACGGAATGCACTATTTTGAGGTACTCACGTTGCGAAAATGGTTTCGCACCTACTGCATCCATTGTACTCCATTGCACCCAAAATGATGTTTGGGAGTGTTTTGGAGCATTTCAGAATCTTTCGGATTGTAAAAGATGCAAAACTTGTGTTTCGGGCGTGAATGAAATATTTCGGGGAACCGAAGTTGCGAAAATGGTTTCGCACCAAATGCATCAATTCTATTCCATTAGACCCAAGATGATGTTTGGGTGTGTTTTGAAGCATTTTAGAACGTTTTGGAATGTAAAAAGATGCAAAACTTGTGTTTCGGGAGCGAATGCACTATTTCGAGGTACGGAAGTTGTGAAAATAATTTCCCAACAAATGCACCCATTTACTCCATTAGATCCAAAATGATGTTTGGGAGTATTTTGGAGCATTTCGTAAGCCTTCCACGCGTGAAAAGATGCAAAACTTGTGTTTCAGGACCGAATGCACTATTTCGGAGGTACTCTAGTTGCGAAAATGGTTTCGCACCAAATGCAACCATTCTACTCCATTGGACACAAAATGATTTTTAGGAGTATTTTGGAGCATTTTGTAAACCTTGCACGTGTGAAAAGATGCAAAACTTGTGTTTCAGGACCGAATGCACTATTTCGAGGAACTCAAGTTGCGAAAATGGTTTCGCACCTACTGCATCCATTGTACTCCATTGCACCCAAATTGATGTTTGAGAGTGTTTTGGAGCATTTCGGAATCTTTCGGAATGTAAAAGATGCAAAACTTGTGTTTCGGGTGTGATTGCACTATTTCGGGGTACCGAAGTTGCGAAAATGGTTTCGCACCCAATGCATCAATTCTACTCCATTAGACCCAAGATGATGTTTGGGTGTGTTTTGAAGCATTTCGGAACGTTTTGGGATGTAAAAAGATGCAAAACTTGTGTTTCGGGAGCGAATGCACTATTTCGGGGTACGGAAGTTGTGAAAATGATTTCCCAACAAATGCACCCATTTACTCTATTAGATCCAAAATGATGTTTGGGAGTATTTTGGAGCATTTCGTAAACCTTCCACGTGTGAAAAGATGCAAAACTTGTGTTTCAGGACCGAATGCACTATTTCGGGGGTACTCAAGTTGCGAAAATGGTTTCACACCAATGCAGCCATTCTACTCCATTGGACCAAAAATTATTTTTAGGAGTATTTTGGAGCATTTCGTAAACCTTCCACGTGTGAAAAGATGCAAAACTTGTGTTTCAGGACCGAATGCACTATTTCGGGGTACTCAAGTTGCGAAAATGGTTTCGCACCAAATGCAGCCATTCTACTCCATTAGACCCAAGATGATGTTTGGGTGTGTTTTGAAGCATTTCGGAACGTTTTGGGATGTAAAACGATGCAAAACTTGTGTTTCGGGAGCGAATGCACTATTTCGGGGTACCAAAGTTGTGAAAATGATTTCCCAACAAATGCACCCATTTACTCCATTAGATCCAAAATGATGTTTGCGAGTATTTTGGAGCATTTCGTAAACCTTCCACGTGTGAAAAGATGCAAAACTTGTGTTTCAGGACCGAATGCACTGTTTCGGGGGTACTCAAGTTGCGAAAATGGTTTCGCACCAAATGCAGATTAGACCAAAACTGATTTTTAGGAGTATTTTGGAGCATTTCGTAAACCTTCCACGTGTGAAAAGATGCAAAACTTATGTTTCAGGACGGAATGCACTATTTTGAGGTACTCACGTTGCGAAAATGGTTTCGCACCTACTGCATCCATTGTACTCCATTGCACCCAAAATGATGTTTGGGAGTGTTTTGGAGCATTTCAGAATCTTTCGGATTGTAAAAGATGCAAAACTTGTGTTTCGGGCGTGAATGAAATATTTCGGGGAACCGAAGTTGCGAAAATGGTTTCGCACCAAATGCATCAATTCTACTCCATTAGACCCAAGATGATGTTTGGGTGTGTTTTGAAGCATTTCAGAACGTTTTGGAATGTAAAAAGATGCAAAACTTGTGTTTCGGGAGCGAATGCACTATTTTGAGGTACGGAAGTTGTGAAAATAATTTCCCAACAAATACACCCATTTACTCCATTAGATCCAAAATGATGTTTGGGAGTATTTTGGAGCATTTCGTAAGCCTTCCACGCGTGAAAAGATGCAAAACTTGTGTTTCAGGACCGAATGCACTATTTCGGAGGTACTCTAGTTGCGAAAATGGTTTCGCACCAAATGCAACCATTCTACTCCATTGGACACAAAATGATTTTTAGGAGTATTTTGGAGCATTTTGTAAACCTTGCACGTGTGAAAAGATGCAAAACTTGTGTTTCAGGACCGAATGCACTATTTCGAGGAACTCAAGTTGCGAAAATGGTTTCGCGCCTATTGCATCCATTGTACTCCATTGCACCCAAATTGATGTTTGGGAGTGTTTTGGAGCATTTCGGAATCTTTCGGATTGTAAAAGATGCAAAACTTGTGTTTCGGGTGTGATTGCACTATTTCGGGGTACCGAAGTTGCGAAAATGGTTTCGCACCCAATGCATCAATTCTACTCCATTAGACCCAAGATGATGTTTCGGTGTGTTTTGAAGCATTTCGGAACGTTTTGGGATGTAAAAAGATGCAAACCTTGTGTTTCGGGAGCGAATGCACTATTTCGGGGTACGGAAGTTGTGAAAATGATTTCCCAACAAATGCACCCATTTACTCTATTAGATCCAAAATGATGTTTGGGAGTATTTTGGAGCATTTCGTAAACCTTCCACGTGTGAAAAGATGCAAAACTTGTGTTTCAGGACCGAATGCACTATTTCGGGGGTACTCAAGTTGCGAAAATGGTTTCGCACCAAATGCAGCCATTCTACTCCTTTGGACCAAAAATTATTTTTAGGAGTATTTTGGAGCATTTCGTAAACCTTCCACGTGTGAAAAGATGCAAAACTTGTGTTTCAGGACCGAATGCACTATTTCGGGGTACTCAAGTTGTGAAAATGGTTTCGCACCAAATGCAGCCATTCTACTCCATTAGACCCAAGATGATGTTTGGGTGTGTTTTGAAGCATTTCGGAACGTTTTGGGATGTAAAACGATGCAAAACTTGTGTTTCGGGAGCGAATGCACTATTTCGGGGTACCAAAGTTGTGAAAATGATTTCCCAACAAATGCACCCATTTACTCCATTAGATCCAAAATGATGTTTGGGAGTATTTTGGAGCATTTCGTAAACCTTCCACGTGTGAAAAGATGCAAAACTTGTGTTTCAGGACCGAATGCACTGTTTCGGGGGTACTCAAGTTGCGAAAATGGTTTCGCACCAAATGCAGATTGGACCAAAAATGATTTTTAGGAGTATTTTGGAGCATTTCGTAAACCTTCCACGTGTGAAAAGATGCAAAACTTATGTTTCACGACGGAATGCACTATTTCGAAGTACTCACGTTGCGAAAATGGTTTCGCACCTACTGCATCCATTGTACTCCATTGCACCCAAAATGATGTTTGGGAGTGTTTTGGAGCATTTCAGAATCTTTCGGAATGTAAAAGATGCAAAACTTGTGTTTCGGGCGTGAATGAAATATTTCGGGGAACCGAAGTTGCGAAAATGGTTTCGCACCAAATGCATCAATTCTACTCCATTAGACCCAAGATGATGTTTGGCTGTGTTTTGAAGCATTTCAGAACGTTTTGGAATGTAAAAAGATGCAAAACTTGTGTTTCGGGAGCGAATGCACTATTTCGAGGTACGGAAGTTGTGAAAATAATTTCCCAACAAATGCACCCATTTACTCCATTAGATCCAAAATGATGTTTGGGAGTATTTTGGAGCATTTCGTAAGCCTTCCACGCGTGAAAAGATGCAAAACTTGTGTTTCAGGACCGAATGCACTATTTCGGAGGTACTCTAGTTGGGAAAATGGTTTCGCACCAAATGCAACCATTCTACTCCATTGGACACAAAATGATTTTTAGGAGTATTTTGGAGCATTTTGTAAACCTTGCACGTGTGAAAAGATGCAAAACTTGTGTTTCAGGACCGAATGCACTATTTCGAGGAACTCAAGTTGCGAAAATGGTTTCACACCTACTGCATCCATTGTACTCCATTGCACCCAAATTGATGTTTGGGAGTGTTTTGGAGCATTTCGGAATCTTTCGGAATGTAAAAGATGCAAAACTTGTGTTTCGGGTGTGATTGAAATATTTCGGGGTACCGAAGTTGCGAAAATGGTTTCGCACCCAATGCATCAATTCTACTCCATTAGACCCAAGATGATGTTTGGGTGTGTTTTGAAGCATTTCGGAACGTTTTGGGATGTAAAAAGATGCAAAACTTGTGTTTCGGGAGCGAATGCACTATTTCGGGGTACGGAAGTTGTGAAAATGATTTCCCAACAAATGCACCCATTTACTCTATTAGATCCAAAATGATGTTTGGGAGTATTTTGGAGCATTTCGTAAACCTTCCACGTGTGAAAAGATGCAAAACTTGTGTTTCAGGACCGAATGCACTATTTCGGGGGTACTCAAGTTGCGAAAATGGTTTCGCACCAAATGCAGCCATTCTACTCCATTGGACAAAAAATTATTTTTAGGAGTATTTTGGAGCATTTCGTAAGCCTTCCACGCGTGAAAAGATGCAAAACTTGTGTTTCAGGACCGAATGCACTATTTCGGAGGTACTCTAGTTGCGAAAATGGTTTCGCACCAAATGCAACCATTCTACTCCATTGGACACAAAATGATTTTTAGGAGTATTTTGGAGCATTTTGTAAACCTTGCACGTGTGAAAAGATGCAAAACTTGTGTTTCAGGACCGAATGCACTATTTCGAGGAACTCAAGTTGCGAAAATGGTTTCGCACCTACTGCATCCATTGTACTCCATTGCACCCAAATTGATGTTTGGGAGTGTTTTGGAGCATTTCGGAATCTTTCGGAATGTAAAAGATGCAAAACTTGTGTTTCGGGTGTGATTGCACTATTTCGGGGTACCGAAGTTGCGAAAATGGTTTCGCACCAAATGCATCAATTATACTCCATTAGACCCAAGATGATGTTTGGGTGTGTTTTGAAGCATTTCGGAACGTTTTGGGATGTAAAAAGATGCAAAACTTGTGTTTCGGGAGCGAATGCACTATTTCGGGGTACCGAAGTTGTGAAAATGATTTCCCAACAAATGCACCCATTTACTCCATTAGATCCAAAATGATGTTTGGGACTATTTTGGAGCATTTCGTAAACCTTCCACGTGTGAAAAGATGCAAAACTTGTGTTTCAGGACCGAATGCACTGCTTCGGGGGTACTCAAGTTGCGAAAATAGTTTCGCACCAAATGCATCCATTCTACTCCATTGGACCAAAAATGATTTTTAGTAGTATTTTGGAGCATTTCGTAAACTTTCCACGTGTGAAAAGATGCAAAACATGTGTTTCAGGATCGAATGCACTATTTCGAGGTACTCACGTTGCGAAAATGGTTTCGCACCTACTGCATCCATTGTACTCCATTGCACCCAAAATTATGTTTGGGAGTATTTTGGAGCATTTCGTAAACCTTCCACGTGTGAAAAGATGCAAAACTTGTGTTTCAGGACCGAATGCACTATTTCGGGGGTACTCAAGTTGTGAAAATGGTTTCGCACCAAATGCAGCCATTCTACTCCATTGGACCCAAGATGATGTTTGGGTGTGTTTTGAAGCATTTCGGAACGTTTTAGAATGTAAAAGGATGCAAAACTTGTGTTTCGGGAGCAAATGCACTATTTCGGGGTACGGAAGTTGTGAAAATAATTTCCCAACAAATGCACCCATTTACTCCATTAGATCCAAAATGATGTTTGAGAGTATTTTGGAGCATTTCGTAAACCTTCCACGTGTGAAAAGATGCAAAACTTGTGTTTCTGGACCGAATGCACTATTTCGGGGGTACTCAAGTTGCGAAAATGGTTTCGCACGAAATGCAGCCATTCTACTCCATTGGACCCAAAATGATGTTTGGGAGTGTTTTGGAGCATTTCGTAAACCTTCCACGTGTGAAAAGATGCAAAACGTGTGATTCACGACCGAATGCACTATTTCGAGGTACTCATGTTGCGAAAATGGTTTCGCACCTACTGCATCCATTGTACTCCATTGCACCCAAAATGATGTTTGGGGATGTTTTGGAGCATTTCCAAATCTTTCGGAATGTAAAAGATGCAAAACTTGTGTTTCGGGCATGAATGCACTATTTCGGGGAACCGAAGTTGCGAAAATGGTTTCGCACCAAATGCATTGATTCTACTCCATTAGACCCAAGATAATGTTTGGGTGTGTTTTGAAGCATTTCGGAACGTTTCAGAATGTAAAGGATGCAAAACTTGTGTTTCAGGACCGAATGCACTATTTCCGGGGTACTCAAGTTACGAAAATGGTTTCGCACCAAATGCAGCTATTCTACTCCATTGGACCCAAAATGATTTTTAGGAGTATTTTGGAGCATTTCGTAAACCTTCCACATGTGAAAAGATGCAAAACATGTGTTTCAGGACCGAATGCACTATTTCGAGGTACTCAAGTTGCGAAAATGGTTTCGCACATACTGCATCCATTGTACACCATTGCACCCAAAATGATGTTTGGGAGTGTTTTGGAGCATTTCGGAATCTTTCGGAATGTAAAATATGCAAAACTTGTGTTTCGGGCGTGAATGCACTATTTCGGGGAACCGAAGTTGCAAAAATGGTTTCGCACCAAATGCATCAATTCTAATCCATTAGACCCAAGATGATGTTTGGGTGTGTTTTGAAGCATTTCGGAACGTTTTGGAATGTAAAAAGATGCAAAACTTGTGTTTCGGGAGCGAATGCACTATTTCGAGGTACGGAAGTTGTGAAAATAATTTCCCAACAAATGCAACCATTTACTCCATTAGATCCAAAGTGATGTTTGGGAGTATTTTGGAGCATTTCGTAAGCCTTCCACGTGTGAAAAGATGCAAAACTTGTGTTTCAGGACCGAATGCACTATTTCGGAGGTACTCTAGTTGTGAAAATGGTTTCGCACCAAATGCAACCATTCTACTCCATTGGACACAAAATGATTTTTAGGAGAATTTTGGAGCATTTTGTAAACCTTGCACGTGTGAAAAGATGCAAAACTTGTGTTTCAGGACCGAATGCACTATTTCGAGGAACTCAAGTTGCGAAAATGGTTTCGCACCTACTGCATCCATTGTACTCCATTGCACCCAAATTGATGGTTGGGAGTGTTTTGGAGCATTTCGGAATCTTTCGGAATGTAAAAGATGCAAAACTTGTGTTTCGGGTGTGATTGCACTATTTCGGGGAACCGAAGTTGCGAAAATGGTTTCGCACCCAATGCATCAATTCTACTCCATTAGACCCAAGATGATGTTTGGGTGTGTTTTGAAGCATTTCGGAACGTTTTGGGATGTAAAAAGATGCAAAACTTGTGTTTCGGGAGCGAATGCACTATTTCGGGGTACCGAAGTTGTGAAAATGATTTCCCAACAAATGCACCCATTTACTCCATTAGATCCAAAATGATGTTTGGGACTATTTTGGAGCATTTCGTAAACCTTCCACGTGTGAAAAGATGCAAAACTTGTGTTTCAGGACCGAATACACTACTTCGGGGGTACTTAAGTTGCGAAAATAGTTTCGCACCAAATGCATCAATTCTACTCCATTGGACTAAAAATGATTTTTAGTAGTATTTTGGAGCATTTCGTAAACCTTCCACGTGTGAAAAGATGCAAAACATGTGTTTCAGGATCGAATGCACTATTTCGAGGTACTCACGTTGCGAAAATGGTTTCGCACCTACTGCATCCATTGTACTCCATTGCACCCAAAATTATGTTTGGGACTATTTTGGAGCATTTCGTAAACCTTCCACGTGTGAAAAGATGCAAAACTTGTGTTTCAGGACCGAATGCACTATTTCAGGGGTACTCAAGTTGTGAAAATGGTTTCGCACCAAATGCAGCCATTCTACTCCATTGGACCCAAGATGATGTTTGGGTGTGTTTTGAAGCATTTCGGAACGTTTTAGAATGTAAAAGGATGCAAAACTTGTGTTTCGGGAGCGAATGCACTATTTCGAGGTACGGAAGTTGTGAAAATAATTTCCCAACAAATGCACCCATTTACTCCATTAGATCCAAAATGATGTTTGAGAGTATTTTGGAGCATTTCGTAAACCTTCCACGCGTGAAAAGATGCAAAACTTGTGTTTCTGGACCGAATGCACTACTTCGGGGGTACTCAAGTTGCGAAAATGGTTTCGCACCAAATGCAGCCATTCTACTCCATTGGACCCAAAATGATGTTTGGGAGTGTTTTGGAGCATTTCGTAAACCTTCCACGTGTGAAAAGATGCAAAACTTGTGTTTCACGACCGAATGCACTATTTCGAGGTACTCAAGTTGCGAAAATTGTTTCGCACCTACTGCATCCATTGTACTCCATTGCACCCAAAATGATGTTTGGGAGTGTTTTGGAGCATTTCGGAATCTTTCGGAATGTAAAAGATGCAAAACTTGTGTTTCGGGCGTGAATGCACTATTTCGGGGAACCGAAGTTGCAAAAATGGTTTCGCACCAAATGCATCAATTTTAATCCATTAGACCCAAGATGATGTTTGGGTGTGTTTTGAAGCATTTCGGAACATTTTGGAATGTAAAAAGATGCAAAACTTGTGTTTCGGGAGCGAATGCACTATTTCGAGGTACGGAAGTTGTGAAAATAATTTCCCAACAAATGCACCCATTTACTCCATTAGATCCAAAATGATGTTTGGGAGTATTTTGGAGCATTTCGTAAGCCTTCCCCGTGTGAAAAGATGCAAAACTTGTGTTTCAGGACCGAATGCACTATTTCGGAGGTACTCTAGTTGCGAAAATGGTTTCGCACCAAATGCAACCATTCTACTCCATTGGACACAAAATGATTTTTAGGAGTATTTTGGAGCATTTTGTAAACCTTGCACGTGTGAAAAGTTGCAAAACTTGTGTTTCAGGACCGAATGCACTATTTCGAGGAACTCAAGTTGCGAAAATGGTTTCGCACCTACTGCATCCATTGTACTCCATTGCACCCAAATTGATGTTTGGGAGTGTTTTGGAGCATTTCGGAATCTTTCGGAATGTAAAAGATGCAAAACTTGTGTTTCGGGTGTGATTGCACTATTTCGGGGAACCGAAGTTGCGAAAATGGTTTCGCACCCAATGCATCAATTCTACTCCATTAGACCCAAGATGATGTTTGGGTGTGTTTTGAAGCATTTCGGAACGTTTTGTGATGTAAACAGATGCAAAACTTGTGTTTCGGGAGCGAATGCACTATTTCGGGGTACCGAAGTTGTGAAAATGATTTCCCAACAAATGCACCCATTTACTCCATTAGATCCAAAATGATGTTTGGGACTATTTTGGAGCATTTCGTAAACCTTCCTCGTGTGAAAAGATGCAAAACTTGTGTTTCAGGACCGAATGCACTGCTTCGGGGGTACTCAAGTTGCAAAAATAGTTTCGCACCAAATGCATCCATTCTACTCCATTGGACCAAAAATTATTTTTAGTAGTATTTTGGAGCATTTCGTAAACCTTCCACGTGTGAAAAGATGCAAAACATGTGTTCAAGGATCGAATGCACTATTTCGAGGTACTCACGTTGCGAAAATGGTTTCGCACCTACTGCATCAATTGTACTCCATTGCACCCAAAATTATGTTTGGGAGTATTTTGGAGCATTTCGTAAACCTTCCACGTGTGAAAAGATGCAAAACTTGTGTTTCAGGATCGAATGCACTATTTCGGGGGTACTCAAGTTGTGAAAATGGTTTCGCACCAAATGCAGCCATTCTACTCCATTGGACCCAAAATGATTTTTAGGAGTATTTTGGAGCATTTCGGAATCTTTCGGAATGTAAAAGATGCAAAACTTGTGTTTCTGGACCGAATGCACTATTTCGGGGGTACTCAAGTTGCGAAAATGGTTTCGCACCAAATGCAGCCATTCTACTCCATTGGACCCAAAATGATGTTTGGGAGTGTTTTGGAGCATTTCGTAAACCTTCCACGTGTGAAAAGATGCAAAACTTGTGTTTCACGACCGAATGCAGTATTTCGAGGTACTCAAGTTGCGAAAATGGTTTCGCACCTACTGCATCCATTGTACTCCATTGCACCCAAAATGATGTTTGGGGATGTTTTGGAGCATTTCCAAATCTTTCGGAATGTAAAAGATGCAAAACTTGTGTTTCGGGCATGAATGCACTATTTCGGGGAACCGAAGTTGCGAAAATGGTTTCGCACCAAATGCATTGATTCTACTCCATTAGACCCAAGATAATGTTTGGGTGTGTTTTGAAGCATTTCGGAACGTTTCAGAATGTAAAGGATGCAAAACTTGTGTTTCAGGACCGAATGCACTATTTCGGGGGTACTCAAGTTACGAAAATGGTTTCGCACCAAATGCAGCCATTCTACTCCATTGGACCCAAAATGATTTTTAGGAGTATTTTGGAGCATTTCGTTAACCTTCCACGTGTGAAAAGATGCAAAACTTGTGTTTCAGGACCGAATGCACTATTTCGAGGTACTCAAGTTGCGAAAATGGTTTCGCACCTACTGCATCCATTGTACTCCATTGCACCCAAAATGATGTTTGGGAGTGTTTTGGAGCATTTCGGAATCTTTCGGAATGTAAAAGATGCAAAACTTGTGTTTCGTGCATGAATGCACTATTTCGGGGAACCGAAGTTGCAAAAATGGTTTCGCACCAAATGCATCAATTCTAATCCATTAGACCCAAGATGATGTTTGGGTGTGTTTTGAAGCATTTCGGAACGTCTTGGAATGTAAAAAGATGCAAAACTAATGTTTCGGGAGCGAATGCACTATTTCGGGGCACAGAAGTTGTGAAACTAATTTCCCAACAAATGCACCCATTTACTCCATTAGATCCAAAATGATATTTGGGAGTATTTTGGAGCATTTGGTAAACCTTCCACGTGTGAAAAGATGCAAAACTTGTGTTTTAGGACCGAATGCACTATTTCGGGGGTACTCAAGTTGCGAAAATGGTTTCGCACCAAATGCAGCCATTCTACTCCATTGGACCCAAAATGATTTTTAGGAGTATTTTGGAGCACTTCGTAAACCTTCCACGTGTGAAAAGATGCAAAACTTGTGTTTCTGGACCGAATGCACTATTTCGAGGTACTCAAGTTGCGAAAATGGTTTCGCACCAACTGCATCCATTGTACTCCATTGCACCCAAAATGATGTTTGGGAGTGTTTTGGAGCATTTCAGAATCTTTCAGAATGTAAAGGATGCAAAACTTGTGTTTCAGGACCGAATGCACTATTTCGGGGGTACTCAAGTTGCGAAAATGGTTTCGCACCTACTGCATCCATTGTACTCCATTGCACCCAAATTGATGTTTGGGAGTGTTTTGGAGCATTTCGGAATCTTTCGGAATGTAAAAGATGCAAAACTTGTGTTTCGGGTGTGATTGCACTATTTCTGGGAACCGAAGTTGCGAAAATGGTTTCGCACCCAATGCATCAATTCTACTCCATTAGACCCAAGATGATGTTTGGGTGTGTTTTGAAGCATTTCGGAACGTTTTGGGATGTAAAAAGATGCAAAACTTGTGTTTCGGGAGCGAATGCACTATTTCGGGGTACCGAAGTTGTGAAAATGATTTCCCAACAAATGCACCCATTTACTCCATTAGATCCAAAATGATGTTTGGGACTATTTTGGAGCATTTCGTAAACCTTCCACGTGTGAAAAGATGCAAAACTTGTGTTTCAGGACCGAATACACTGCTTCGGGGGTACTCAAGTTGCGAAAATAGTTTCGCACCAAATGCATCCATTCTACTCCATTGGACCAAAAATTATTTTTAGTAGTATTTTGGAGCATTTCGTAAACCTTCCACGTGTGAAAAGATGCAAAACATGTGTTCCAGGATCGAATGCACTATTTCGAGGTACTCACGTTGCGAAAATGGTTTCGCACCTACTGCATCAATTGTACTCCATTGCACCCAAAATTATGTTTGGGAGTATTTTGGAGCATTTCGTAAACCTTCCACGTGTGAAAAGATGCAAAACTTGTGTTTCAGGATCGAATGCACTATTTCGGGGGTACTCAAGTTGTGAAAATGGTTTCGCACCAAATGCAGCCATTCTACTCCATTGGACCCAAAATGATTTTTAGGAGTATTTTGGAGCATTTCGGAATCTTTCGGAATGTAAAAGATGCAAAACTTGTGTTTCTGGACCGAATGCACTATTTCGGGGGTACTCAAGTTGCGAAAATGGTTTCGCACCAAATGCAGCCATTCTACTCCATTGGACCCAAAATGATGTTTGGGAGTGTTTTGGAGCATTTCGTAAACCTTCCACGTGTGAAAAGATGCAAAACTTGTGTTTCACGACCGAATGCAGTATTTCGAGGTACTCAAGTTGCGAAAATGGTTTCGCACCTACTGCATCCATTGTACTCCATTGCACCCAAAATGATGTTTGGGGATGTTTTGGAGCATTTCCAAATCTTTCGGAATGTAAAAGATGCAAAACTTGTGTTTCGGGCATGAATGCACTATTTCGGGGAACCGAAGTTGCGAAAATGGTTTCGCACCAAATGCATTGATTCTACTCCATTAGACCCAAGATAATGTTTGGGTGTGTTTTGAAGCATTTCGGAACGTTTCAGAATGTAAAGGATGCAAAACTTGTGTTTCAGGACCGAATGCACTATTTCGGGGGTACTCAAGTTACGAAAATGGTTTCGCACCAAATGCAGCCATTCTACTCCATTGGACCCAAAATGATTTTTAGGAGTATTTTGGAGCATTTCGTTAACCTTCCACGTGTGAAAAGATGCAAAACTTGTGTTTCAGGACCGAATGCACTATTTCGAGGTACTCAAGTTGCGAAAATGGTTTCGCACCTACTGCATCCATTGTACTCCATTGCACCCACAATGATGTTTGGGAGTGTTTTGGAGCATTTCGGAATCTTTCGGAATGTAAAAGATGCAAAACTTGTGTTTCGGGCGTGAATGCACTATTTCGGGGAACCGAACTTGCAAAAATGGTTTCGCACCAAATGCATCAATTCTAATCCATTAGACCCAAGATGATGTTTGGGTGTGTTTTGAAGCATTTCAGAACGTTTTGGAATGTAAAAAGATGCAAAACTAATGTTTCGAGAGCGAATGCACTATTTCGGGGCACAGAAGTTGTGAAACTAATTTCCCAACAAATGCACCCATTTACTCCATTAGATCCAAAATGATGTTTGGGAGTATTTTGGAGCATTTGGTAAACCTTCCACGTGTGAAAAGATGCAAAACTTGTGTTTTAGGACCGAATGCACTATTTCGGGGGTACTCAAGTTGCGAAAATGGTTTCGCACCAAATGCAGCCATTCTACTCCATTGGACCCAAAATGATTTTTAGGAGTATTTTGGAGCACTTCGTAAACCTTCCACGTGTGAAAAGATGCAAAACTTGTGTTTCAGGACCGAATGCACTATTTCGAGGTACTCAAGTTGCGAAAATGGTTTCGCACCAACTGCATCCATTGTACTCCATTGCACCCAAAATGATGTTTGGCAGTGTTTTGGAGCATTTCAGAATCTTTCAGAATGTAAAGGATGCAAAACTTGTGTTTCAGGACCGAATGCACTATTTCGGGGGTACTCAAGTTGCGAAAATGGTTTCGCACCTACTGCATCCATTGACTCCATTGCACCCAAAATGATGTTTGGGAGTGTTTTGGAGCATTTCAGAATCTTTCGGAATGTAAAAGATGCAAAACATGTGTTTCGGGTGTGAATGCACTATTTTGGGGAACCGAAGTTACGAAAATGGTTTCGCACCAAATGCATCAATTCTACTCCATTAGACCCAAGATGATGTTTGGGTGTGTTTTGAAGCATTTCGGAACGTTTCGGACTGTAAATGGTGCAAAAATTTTGTGTTTCGGGCGTGAATTTTTAGGGTACCGGAGTTGTGAAAATTGTTTCGCACCAAATACATCTATTCTACTCCATTAGACCAAAAATGATGTTTCGGAGTGTTTTGGAGCATTTCGTAAACCTTCCACGTGTGAAAAGATGCAAAATTTGTGTTTCAGGACCGAATGCACTATTTCGGGGGTACTCAAGTTGTGAAAATTGTTTCGCACCAAATGCAGCCATTCTACTCCATTGGACCCAAAATGATTTTTTGGAGTATTTTGGAGCATTTCGTAAACCTTTCACGTGTGAAAAGATCCAAGACTTGTGTTTCAGGACCGAATGCACTATTTCGGGGTACTCAAGTTGAGAAAATGGTTTCGCACCTACTACATCCATTGTACTCCATTGCACCCAAAATGATGTTTGGGAGTGTTTTGGAGCATTTCGGAATCTTTCGGAATGTAAAGGATGCAAAACTTGTGTTTCAGGATCGAATGCACTATTTCGGGGTACCGAAGTTGTGAAAATGATTTCACAACAATTGCGTCCATTCTAATCCATTCTACTCCATTAGACCCAAAATGATGTTTGGGTGTGTTTTGAAGCATTTCGAAAACTTTCGGAATGTAAAAGATGCAAAACTTGTGTTCCGGGCGTGTATTTTAGGGTCCCGGAGTTGCGAAATTTGTTTCGCACCAAATACATCCTGTCTACTCCATTAGACCAAAAATGTTGTTTAGGAGTGTTTTGGAGCATTTCGTAAACCTTCCATGTGTGAAAAGAAGCAAAACTAGTGTTTCAGGACCGAATGCACTATTTCAGGGTACTCAAGTTGCGAAAATGGTTCCGTACCAAATGCATCCGTTCTACTCCCTTGAACCTAAAATGATGGTTGGGAGTGTTTTGGAGCATTTCGGAAACCTTCGGAATGTAAAAAGATGCAAAACTTGTGTTTCGGGAGCGAATGCACTATTTCGGGGTACCGAAGTTGTGAAAATGATTTCGCAACAAATGCGTCCATTCTAATCCATTAGACCCAAAATGATGTTTGGGAGTATTTTCGAGCCTTTTGTAAACCTTCCACGTGTGAAAAGATGCAAAACTTGTATTTCAGGACCGAATGCACTATTTCGGGGGTACTCAAGTTGCGAAAATGGTTTCGCACCAAATGCAGCCATTCTACTCCATTGGACCCAAAATGATTTTTAGGTGTATTTTCGAGCATTTCGTAAACCTTCCACGTGTGAAAAGATGCAAAACTTGTGTTTCAGGACCGAATGCACTATTTCGAGGTACTAAAGTTGCGAAAATGGTTTCGCAACTACTGCATCCATTGTACTCCATTGAACCCAAAATGATGTTTGGGAGTGTTTTGGAGCATTTCGAAATCTTTCGGAATCTAAAAGATGCAAAACTTGTGTTTCGAGTGTGAATGCACTATTTCGGGGAACCGAAGTTGCGAAAATGGTTTCGCACCAAATGCATCAATTCTACTCCATTAGGCCCAAGATGATGTTTTGGTGTGTTTTGAAGCATTTCGGAATGTTTCGGAACGTAAAAGATGCAAAACTTGTGTTTGGGGCGTGTATTTTAGGGTACCGGAGTTGCAAAATTTGTTTCGCACCAAATACATCCAGTCTACTCCAGTAGACCAAAAATGTTGTTTGGGAGTGTTTTGGAGCATTTCGTAAACCTTCCATGTGTGAAAAGAAGCAAAACTTGTGTTTCAGTACCGAATGCACTATTTCGGGGTACTCAAGTTGCGAAAATGGTTTCGTACCAAATGCATCTGTTCTACTCCCTTGAACCTAAAATGATGTTTGGGAGTGTTTTGGAGCATTTCGGAAACCTTCGGAATGTAAAAAGATGCAAAACTTGTGTTTCTGGAGCGAATGCACTATTTCGGGGTACCGAAGTTGTGAAAATGATTTCGCAACAAATGCGTCCATTCTACTCCATTAGACCCAAAATGATGTTTGGGAGTATTTTCGAGCCTTTCGTAAACCTTCCACGTGTGAAAAGATGCAAAACTTGTGTTTCAGGACCGAATGCACTGTTTCGGGGGTACTCAAGTTGCGAAAATGGTTTCGCATCAAATGCAGCCATTCTACTCCATTGGACCCAAAATGATTTTTAGGTGTATTTTGGAGCATTTCGTAAACCTTCCACGTGCGAAAAGATGCAAAACTTGTGTTTCAGGACCGAATGCACTATTTCGAGGTACTAAAGTTGCGAAAATGATTTCGCACCTACTGCATCCATTGTACTCGATTGAACCCAAAATGATGTTTGGGAGTGTTTTGGAGCATTTCGGAATCTTTCGGAATATAAAAGATGCAAAACTTGTGTTTCGGGTGTGAATGCACTATTTCGGGGAACCGAAATTGCGAAAATGGTTTCGCACCAAATGCATCAATTCTACTCCATTAGACCCAAGATGATGTTTTGGTGTGTTTTGAAGCATTTCGGAACGTTTCGGAATGTAAAAGATGCAAAACTTGTGTTACGGGCGTGTATTTTAGGGTACCGGAGTTGCAAAAATTATTTCGCACCAAATACATCCAGTCTACTCCATTAGGCCAAAAATGTTGTTTGGGAGTGTTTTGGAGCATTTCGTAAACCTTCCATGTGAGAAAAGAAGGAAAACTTGTGTTTCAGGACCGAATGCACTATTTCGGGGTACTCAAGTTGCGAAAATGGTTTCGTACCAAATGCATCTGTTCTACTACCTTGAACCTAAAATGATGTTTGGGAGTGTTTTGGAGCATTTCGGAAACCTTCGGAATGTAAAAAGATGCAAAACTTGTGTTTCTGGAGTGAATGCACTATTTCGGGGTACCGAAGTTGAGAAAATGATTTCCCAACAAAGGCACCCATTCTACTCCATTAGACCCATAATTATGTTTGGGAGTATTTTGTAGCATTTCGTAAACCTTCCACGTGTGAAAAGATGCAAAACTTGTGTTTCTGGACCGAATGCACTATTTCAGGGGTACTCAAGTTACGAAAATGGTTTCGCACCAAATGCAGCCATTCTACTCCATTGGACCCAAAATTATTTTTAGGAGTATTTTGGAGCATTTCGTAAACCTTCCACGTGTGAAAAGATGCAAAACTTGTGTTACAGGACCGAATGCACTATTTCGAGGTACTCAAGTTGCGAAAATGGTTTCGCACCAAATGCAGCCATTCTACTCCATTGGACCCAAAATGATTTTTAGGAGTATTTTGGAGCATTTCGTAAACCTTCCACGTGTGAAAAGATGCAAAACTTGTGTTTCAGGACCGAATGCACTATTTCGAGGTACTCAAGTTGCGAAAATGGTTTCGCACCTACTACATCCATTGTACTCCATTGCACCCAAAATGATGTTTGGGAGTGTTTTGGAGCATTTCAGAATCTTTCGGAATGTAAAAGATGCAAAACTTGTGTTTCGGACGTGAATGCACTATTTCGGGGAACCGAAGTTACGAAAATGGTTTCGCACCAAATGCATCAATTCTACTCCATTAGACCCCAGATGATGTTTCGGTGTGTTTTGAAGCATTTCAGAACGTTTTGGCATGTAAAAAGGTGCAAAACTTGTGTTTCGGGAGTGAATGCACTATTTCGGGGTACCAAAGTTGTGAAAATGAATTTTCCCAACAAATGCACCCATTTACTCCATTAGATCCAAAATGATGTTTGAGACTATTTTGGAGCATTTCGTAAACCATCCACGTGTGAGAAGATGCAAAACTTGTGTTTCAGGACCGAATGCACTGTTTCGGGGGTACTCAAGTTGCGAAAATGGTTTCGCACCAAATGCAGCCAGTCTACTCCATTGGACCAAAAATGATTTTTAGGAGTATTTTGGAGCATTTCGTAAACCTTCCACGTGTGAAAAGATGCAAAACTTGTGTTTCAGGACCGAATGCACTATTTCGGGGTACTCAAGTTGCGAAAATGGTTTCGCACCTACTGCATCCACTATACTCCTTTCCACCCAAAATGATGTTTGGGAGTGTTTTGGAGCATTTTGGAAACTTTCGAAATGTAAAAGATGCAAAACTTGTGTTTCGGGCGGGAATGCACTATTTCGGGGAACCGAAGTTGCGAAAATAGTTTCACACCAAATGCATCAATTCTACTTCATTAGTCCCAAGATGATGTTTGGGTGTGTTTTGAAGCATTTCAGAAACTTTCGGAATGTAAAAGATGCAAAACTTGTGTTTCAGGCGTGTATTTTAGGGTACCGGAGTTGCGAAAATTGTTTCGCACCAAATACATCCATTCTACTCCATTAGACCAAAAATGTTGTTTGGGAGGGTTTTGGAGCATTTCGTAAACCTTCCATGTGTGAAAAGAAGTAAAACTTGTGTTTCTGGACCGAATGCACTATTTCGGGTACTCAAGTTGCGAAAATGGTTTCGTACCAAATGCATCCGTTCTACTCCCTTCAACTTAAAATCATGTTTGGAAGTGTTTTGGAGCATTTCGGAAACCTTCGGAATGTAAAAAGATGCAAAACTTGTGTTTCGGGAGAGAATGCCCTATTTCGGGGTACCGAAGTTATGAAATGATTTCGCGACAAATACATCCATTCTACTCCATTAGACCCAAAATGATGTTAGGGAGTATTTTGGAGCATTTTGTAAACCTTCCATGTGTGAAAAGATGCAAAACTTGTGTTTCAGGACCGAATGCACTATTTCGGGGTACTCAAGCTGCGAAAATGGTATCGCACCAAATGCAGCCATTCTACTCCATTGGACCCAAATTGATTTTTAGGAGTATTTTGGAGCATTTCGTAAACCTGCCACGTGTGAAAAGATGCAAAACTTGTGTTTCAGGACCGAATGCACTATTTCGGGGTACTCAAGTTGCGAAAATGATTTCGCACCTACTGCATCCATTGTATTCCATTGCACCCAAAATGATGTTTTGGAGTGTTTTGGAGCATTTCAGAAACTTTCGAAATGTCAAAGATGCAAAAAATGTGTTTCGGGCGTGAATGTACTATTTCGGGAAGCCGAGGTTGCGAAAATAGTTTCACACCAAATGCATCAATTCTACTCCATTAGACCCAAGATGATGTTTGGGTGTGTTTTGAAGCATTTCGGAAACTACTGGAATGTAAAAGATGCATAACTTGTGTTTCGGGCGTGTATTATAGGGTACCGGAGTTGCGAAAATTGTTTTGCACCAAATACATCTATTCTACTCCATTAGACCAAAAATAATGTTTGGGAGTGTTTTAGAGCATTTCGTAAACCTTCCACTTGTGAAAAGATGCAGAACTTGTGTTTCAGGACCGAAAGCACTATTTCAGGGGTTCTCAAGTCGCGAAAATGGTTTCCCAACAAATGCACCCATTCTACTCCATTGGACCCAAAATGATTTTTAGGAGTATTTTAGAGCATTTCGTAAACCTTCCGTGTGTGAAAAGAAGCAAAACTTGTGTGTCAGGATCGAATGCACTATTTCGGGGTACTCAAGTTGCGAAAATGGTTTCGTACCAAATGCATCTATTTTACTCCCTTGAACTTAAAATGATGTTTTGGAGCATTTCGGAAACCTTCAGAATGTAAAAAGATGCAAAACTTGTGTTTCGGGAGCGAATGCACTATTTCAGGGTACCGAAGTTATGAAAATGATTTCGCAACAAATGCATCCATTCTACTCCATTAGACACAAATGATGTTTGGGAGTATTTTGGAGCATTTCGTAAACCTTCCACGTGTGAAAAGATGCAAAACTTGTGTTTCAGGACCGAATGCACTATTTCGGGGGTACTCAAGTCGCGAAAATGGTTTCGCACCAATTGCAGCCATTCTACTCCATTGGACCCAAAATGAATTTTAGGAGTATTTTGGAGCATTTCGTAAACCTTCCACGTGTGAAAAGATGCAAAACTTGTGTTACAGGACCGAATGCACTATTTCGTGGTTGTCAAGTTGCGAAAATGGTTTCGCACCTACTGCATCCATTGTATTCCATTGCACCCAAAATGATGTTTCGGAGTGTTTTGGAGCATTTCAGAAACTTTGGAAATGTAAAGGATGCAAAAAATGAGTTTCGGGCGTGAATGCACTATTTCGGGGAACCGAAGTTGCGAAAATAGTTTCGCACCAAATGCATCAATTCTACTCCATTAGACCCAAGATGATGTTTGGGTGTGTTTTGAAGCATTGCAGAAGCTTTCGGAATGTAAAAGATGCATAACTTGTGTTTCGGGCGTGTATTTTAGGGTACCGGAGTTGCGAAAATTGTTTCGCACCAAATACATCCATTCTACTCCATTAGACCAAAAATGTTGTTTGGGAGTGTTTTGGAGCATTTCGTAAACCTTCCTTGTGTGAAAAGAAGCAAAACTTGTGTTTCAGGACCAAATGCACTATTTCGGGGTACCAAAGTTGTGAAAATGATTTCCCAACAAATGCACCCATTTACAGCATTAGATCCAAAATGATGTTTGGGACTATTTTGGAGCATTTCGTAAACATTCCACGTGTGAAAAGATGCAAAACTTTTGTTTCAGGACCGAATGCACTGTTTCGGGGGTACTCAAGTTGCGAAAATGGTGTCGCACCAAATGCAGCCAGTCTACTCCATTGGACCAAAAATGATTTTTAGGAGTATTTTGGAGCATTTCGTAAACCTTCTACGTGTGAAAAGAGGCAAAACTTGTGTGTCAGGATCGAATGCACTATTTCGGGGTACTCAAGTTGCGAAAATGGTTTCGTACCAAATGCATCTATTTTACTCCCTTGAACTTAAAATGATGTTTTGGAGCATTTCGGAAACCTTCAGAATGTAAAAAGGTGCAAAACTTGTGTTTCGGGAGCGAATGCACTATTTCAGGGTACCGAAGTTATGAAAATGATTTCGCAACAAATGCATCCATTCTACTCCATTAGACACAAATGATGTTTGGGAGTATTTTGGAGCATTTCGTAAACCTTCCACGTGTGAAAAGATGCAAAACTTGTGTTTCAGGACCGAATGCACTATTTCGGGGGTACTCAAGTCGCGAAAATGGTTTCGCACCAATTGCAGCCATTCTACTCCATTGGACCCAAAATGAATTTTAGGAGTATTTTGGAGCATTTCGTAAACCTTCCACGTGTGAAAAGATGCAAAACTTGTGTTACAGGACCGAATGCACTATTTCGTGGTTGTCAAGTTGCGAAAATGGTTTCGCACCTACTGCATCCATTGTATTCCATTGCACCCAAAATGATGTTTCGGAGTGTTTTGGAGCATTTCAGAAACTTTGGAAATGTAAAGGATGCAAAAAATGAGTTTCGGGCGTGAATGCACTATTTCGGGGAACCGAAGTTGCGAAAATAGTTTCGCACCAAATGCATCAATTCTACTCCATTAGACCCAAGATGATGTTTGGGTGTGTTTTGAAGCATTGCAGAAGCTTTCGGAATGTAAAAGATGCATAACTTGTGTTTCGGGCGTGTATTTTAGGGTACCGGAGTTGCGAAAATTGTTTCGCACCAAATACATCCATTCTACTCCATTAGACCAAAAATGTTGTTTGGGAGTGTTTTGGAGCATTTCGTAAACCTTCCTTGTGTGAAAAGAAGCAAAACTTGTGTTTCAGGACCAAATGCACTATTTCGGGGTACCAAAGTTGTGAAAATGATTTCCCAACAAATGCACCCATTTACAGCATTAGATCCAAAATGATGTTTGGGACTATTTTGGAGCATTTCGTAAACATTCCACGTGTGAAAAGATGCAAAACTTTTGTTTCAGGACCGAATGCACTGTTTCGGGGGTACTCAAGTTGCGAAAATGGTGTCGCACCAAATGCAGCCAGTCTACTCCATTGGACCAAAAATGATTTTTAGGAGTATTTTGGAGCATTTCGTAAACCTTCTACGTGTGAAAAGAGGCAAAACTTGTGTTTCAGGACCGAATGCACTATTTCGAGGTACTCACGTTGCGAAAATGGTTTCGCACCTACTGCATCCATTGTACTCCATTGCACCCAAAATGATGTTTGGGAGTGTTTTGGAGCATATCGGAATCTTTCGGAATGTAAAAGATGCAAAACTTGTGTTTCGGGCGTGAATGCACTATTTCGGGAAACTGAAGTTGCGAAAATGGTTTCACACCAAATGCATCAATTCTACTCCATTAGACCCAAGATGATGTTTGGGTGTGTTTTGAAGCATTTCGGAACGTTTTGGAATGTAAAAATATGCAAAACTTGTGTTTCGGGAGCGAATGCACTATTTCGGGGTACTCATGTTGCGAAAATGATTTCGTACGAAATGCATCTGTTCTACTCCCTTGAACCTAAAATGATGTTTGGGAGTGTTTTGGAGCATTTCGGAAACCTTCGGAATGTAAAAAGATGCAAAACTTGTGTTTCGGGAGCGAATGCACTATTTCGGGGTACCGAAGTTATGAAAATGATTTCGCAACAAATGCATCCATTCTACTCCATTAGACCCTAATGATGTTTGGGAGTATTTTGGAGCATTTCGTAAACCTTCCACGTGTGAAAAGATGCAAAACTTGTGTTTCAGGACCGAATGCACTATTTCGGGGGTACTCAAGTCGCGAAAATGGTTTCGCACCAAATGCAGCCATTCTACTCCATTGGACCCAAAATGAATTTTAGGAGTATTTTGGAGCATTTCGTAAACCTTCCACGTGTGAAAAGATGCAAAACTTGTGTTACAGGACCGAATGCATTATTTCGTGGTAGTCAAGTTGCGAAAATGGTTTTGCACCTACTGCATCCATTGTATTCCATTGCACCCAAAATGATGTTTCGGAGAGTTTTGGAGCATTTCGGAAACTTTTGAAATGTAAAAGATGCAAAAAATGTGTTTCGGGCGTGAATGCACTATTTCGGGGAACCGAAGTTGCGAAAATAGTTTCGCACCAAATGCATCAATTCTACTCCATTAGACCCAAGATGATGTTTGGGTGTGTTTTGAGGCATTGCGGAAGCATTCGGAATGTAAAAGATGCATAACTTGTGTTTCAGGCGTGTATTTTAGGGTACCGGAGTTGCGAAAATTGTTTTGCACCAAATACATACATTCTACTCCATTAGACCAAAAATAATGTTTGGGAGTGTTTTGGAGCATTTCGTAAACCTTCCACTTGTGAAAAGATGCAAAACTTGTGTTTCAGGACCGAAAGCACTATTTCGGGGGTTCTCAAGTCGCGAAAATGGTTTCCCAACAAATGCACCCATTCTACTCCATTGGACCCAAAATGATTTTTAGGAGTATTTTGGAGCATTTCGTAAACCTTCCATGTGTGAAAAGAAGCAAAACGTGTGTGTCAGGATCGAATGCACTATTTCAGGGTACTCAAGTTGCGAAAATGGTTTCGTACCAAATGCATCTATTTTACTCCCTTGAACCTAAAATGATGTTTTGGAGCATTTCGGAAACCTTCAGAATGTAAAAAGATGCAAAACTTGTGTTTCGGTAGCGAATGCACTATTTCAGGGTACCGAAGTTATGAAAATGATTTCGCAACAAATGCATCCATTCTACTCCATTAGACCCAAATGATGTTTGGGAGTATTTTGGAGCATTTCGTAAACCTTCCACGTGTGAAAAGATGCAAAACTTGTGTTTCAGGACCGAATGCACTATTTCGGGGGTACTCAAGTCGCGAAAATGGTTTCACACCAAATGCAGCCATTCTACTCCATTGGACCCAAAATGAATTTTAGGAGTATTTTGGAGCATTTCGTAAACCTTCCACGTGTGAAAAGATGCAAAACTTGTGTTACAGGACCGAATGCACTATTTCGTGGTAGTCAAGTTGCGAAAATGGTTTCGCACCTACTGCATCCATTGTATTCCATTGCACCCAAAATGATGTTTCGTAGTGTTTTGGAGCATTTCGGAAACTTTCGAAATGTAAAAGATGCAAAAAATGTGTTTCGGGCGTGAATGCACTATTTCGGGGAACCGAAGTTGCGAAAATAGTTTCGCACCAAATGCATCAATTCTACTCCATTAGACCCAAGATGATGTTTGGGTGTGTTTTGAAGCATTGCGGAAGCTTTCGGAATGTAAAAGATGCATAACTTGTGTTTCGGGCGTGTATTTTAGGGTACCGGAGTTGCGAAAATTGTTTCGCACCAAATACATCCATTCTACTCCATTAGACCAAAAATGTTGTTTGGGAGTGTTTTGGAGCATTTCGTAAACCTTCCTTGTGTGAAAAGAAGCAAAACTTGTGTTTCAGGACCAAATGCACTATTTCGGGGTACCAAAGTTGTGAAAATGATTTCCCAACAAATGCACCCATTTACTCCATTAGATCCAAAATGATGTTTGGGACTATTTTGGAGCATTTCGTAAACATTCCACGTGTGAAAAGATGCAAAACTTTTGTTTCAGGACCGAATGCACTGTTTCGGGGGTACTCAAGTTGCGAAAATGGTGTCGCACCAAATGCAGCCAGTCTACTCCATTGGACCAAAAATGATTTTTAGGAGTATTTTGGAGCATTTCGTAAACCTTCTACGTGTGAAAAGAGGCAAAACTTGTGTTTCAGGACCGAATGCACTATTTCGAGGTACTCACGTTGCGAAAATGGTTTCGCACCTACTGCATCCATTGTACTCCATTGCACCCAAAATGATGTTTGGGAGTGTTTTGGAGCATATCGGAATCTTTCGGAATGTAAAAGATGCAAAACTTGTGTTTCGGGCGTGAATGCACTATTTCGGGAAACTGAAGTTGCGAAAATGGTTTCACACCAAATGCATCAATTCTACTCCATTAGACCCAAGATGATGTTTGGGTGTGTTTTGAAGCATTTCGGAACGTTTTGGAATGTAAAAATATGCAAAACTTGTGTTTCGGGAGCGAATGCACTATTTCGGGGTACTCATGTTGCGAAAATGATTTCGTACGAAATGCATCTGTTCTACTCCCTTGAACCTAAAATGATGTTTGGGAGTGTTTTGGAGCATTTCGGAAACCTTCGGAATGTAAAAAGATGCAAAACTTGTGTTTCGGGAGCGAATGCACTATTTCGGGGTACCGAAGTTATGAAAATGATTTCGCAACAAATGCATCCATTCTACTCCATTAGACCCAAATGATGTTTGGGAGTATTTTGGAGCATTTCGTAAACCTTCCACGTGTGAAAAGATGCAAAACTTGTGTTTCAGGACCGAATGCACTATTTCGGGGGTACTCAAGTCGCGAAAATGGTTTCGCACCAAATGCAGCCATTCTACTCCATTGGACCCAAAATGAATTTTAGGAGTATTTTGGAGCATTTCGTAAACCTTCCACGTGTGAAAAGATGCAAAACTTGTGTTACAGGACCGAATGCATTATTTCGTGGTAGTCAAGTTGCGAAAATGGTTTTGCACCTACTGCATCCATTGTATTCCATTGCACCCAAAATGATGTTTCGGAGTGTTTTGGAGCATTTCGGAAACTTTTGAAATGTAAAAGATGCAAAAAATGTGTTTCGGGCGTGAATGCACTATTTCGGGGAACCGAAGTTGCGAAAATAGTTTCGCACCAAATGCATCAATTCTACTCCATTAGACCCAAGATGATGTTTGGGTGTGTTTTGAGGCATTGCGGAAGCATTCGGAATGTAAAAGATGCATAACTTGTGTTTCAGGCGTGTATTTTAGGGTACCGGAGTTGCGAAAATTGTTTTGCACCAAATACATCCATTCTACTCCATTAGACCAAAAATAATGTTTGGGAGTGTTTTGGAGCATTTCGTAAACCTTCCACTTGTGAAAAGATGCAAAACTTGTGTTTCAGGACCGAAAGCACTATTTCGGGGGTTCTCAAGTCGCGAAAATGGTTTCCCAACAAATGCACCCATTCTACTCCATTGGACCCAAAATGATTTTTAGGAGTATTTTGGAGCATTTCGTAAACCTTCCATGTGTGAAAAGAAGCAAAACGTGTGTGTCAGGATCGAATGCACTATTTCAGGGTACTCAAGTTGCGAAAATGGTTTCGTACCAAATGCATCTATTTTACTCCCTTGAACCTAAAATGATGTTTTGGAGCATTTCGGAAACCTTCAGAATGTAAAAAGATGCAAAACTTGTGTTTCGGTAGCGAATGCACTATTTCAGGGTACCGAAGTTATGAAAATGATTTCGCAACAAATGCATCCATTCTACTCCATTAGACCCAAATGATGTTTGGGAGTATTTTGGAGCATTTCGTAAACCTTCCACGTGTGAAAAGATGCAAAACTTGTGTTTCAGGACCGAATGCACTATTTCGGGGGTACTCAAGTCGCGAAAATGGTTTCACATCTGCTGCATCCATTGTACTCCATTGCACCCAGAAAGATGTTTGGGAGCATTTCGGAGCATTTCGGAATGTAAAAGATGCAAAACTTGTGTTTCGGGCGTGAATGCACTATTTCGGGGAACCGAAGTTGCGAAAATGGTTTCGCACCTACTGCATCCATTGTACTCCATTTCACCCAAAATGATTTTTGGGAGTGTTTTGGAGAATTTTGGAAACTTTCGAAAGGTAAAAGATGCAAAACTTGTGTTTCGGGCGTGAATGCACTATTTCGGGGAACCGAAGTTGCGAAAATAGTTTCACACCAAATGCATCAATTCTACTCCATTAGACCCAAGAGAATGTTTGGGTGTGTTTTGAAGCATTTCGGAAACTTTCGGATTGTAAAAGATGCAAAACTTGTGTTTCGGGCATGTATTTTAGGGTACCGGAGTTGCGAAAATTGTTTCGCACCAAATACATCCATTCTACTCCATTAGACAAAAAATGTTTTTTGGGAGTCTTTTGGAGCATTTCGTAAAGCTTCCATGTGTGAAAAAAAGCAAAACTTGTGTTTCAGGTCCGAATGCACTATTTTAGGGTACTTAAGTTGCGAAAATGGTTTTGTACCAAATGCATCCGTTCTACTCCCTTAAACCTAAAATGATGTTTGGGAGTGTTTTGGAGCATTTCGGAAACCTTCGGAATGTAAAAAGATGCAAAACTTGTGTTTCGGGAGCAAATGCACTATTTCGGGGTACTGAAGTCGTGAAAATGATTCCCCAACAAATGCACCCATTCTACTCCATTAGACCCAAAATGATGTTAGGGAGTATTTTTTAGCATTTCGTAAACCTTCCACATGTGAAAAGATGCAAAACTTGTGTTTCAGGACCGAATGCACTATTTCGGGGTTACTCAAGTTGCGAAAATGGTTTCGCACCAAATGCAGCCATTCTACTCCATTGGACCCAAAATGATTTTTAGGAGTATTTTGGAGCATTTCGTAAACCTTCCACGTGTGAAAAGATGCAAAATTTGTGTTTCAGAACCGAATGCACTATTTCGAGGTACTCAAGTTGCGAAAATGGTTTCGCACCTACTGCATCCATTGTACTCCATTGCACCCAAAATGATGTTTGGGGGTGTTTTGGAGCATTTCTGAATCTTTCGGAATGTAAAAGATGCAAAACTTTTGTTTCGGGCATGAATGCACTATTTCGGGGTACTCAAGTTGCGAAAATGGTTTCGCACCTACTGCATCCATTGTACTCCATTTCACCCAAAATGATTTTTGGGAGTGTTTTGGAGAATTTTGGAAACTTTCGAAAGGTAAAAGATGCAAAACTTGTGTTTCGGGCGTGAATGCACTATTTCGGGGAACCGAAGTTCTGAAAATAGTTTCGCACCAAATGCATCAATTCTACTCCATTAGACCCAAGATGATGTTTGGGTGTGTTTTGAAGCATTTCGTAAACTTTCGGAATGTAAAAGATGCAAAACTTGTGTTTCGGGCGTGTATTTAACGGTACCGGAGTTGCGAAAATTGTTTCGCACCAAATACATCCATTCTACTCCATTAGGCAAAAAATGTTTTTTGGGAGTGTTTTGGAGCATTTCGTAAACCTTCCATGTGTGAAAAAAAAGTAAAACTTGTGTTTCAGGACCGAATGCACTATTTCGGGGTACTCAAGTTGCGAAAATGGTTTCGCACCTACTGCATCCATTGTACTCCATTGCACCCAAAATGATGTTTGGGAGTGTTTTGGAGCATTTCGGAAACTTTCAAAAGGTAAAAGATGCAAAACTTGTGTTTCGGGCGTGAATGCACTATTTCGAGGAACCGAAGTTGCGAAAATAGTTTCGCACCAAATGCATCAATTCTACTCAATTAGACCCAAGATAATGTTTGGGTGTGTTTTGATGCATTTCGGAAACTTTCGGAATGTAAAAGATGCAAAACTTGTGTTTCAGGCGGGTATTTTAGGGTACCGGAGTTGCGAAAATTGTTTCGCACCAAATACATCCATTCTACTCCATTAGACAAAAAATGTTTTTTGGGAGTCTTTTGGAGCATTTCGTAAAGCTTCCATGTGTGAAAAAAAGCAAAACTTGTGTTTCAGGAACGAATGCACTATTTCGAGGTACTTAAGTTGCGAAAATGGTTTCGTACGAAATGCGTCCGTTCTACTCCCTTGAAGCTAAAATGATGTTTGGGATTGTTTTGGAGCATTTCGGAAACCTTCGGAATGTAAAAAGATGCAAAACTTGTGTTTCGGGAGCGAATGCACTATTTCGGGGCACCGAAGTCGTGAAAATGATTCCCCAACAAATGCACCCATTCTACTCCATTAGACCCAAAAAGATGTTAGGGAGTATTTTGGAGCATTTCGTAAACCTTCCACATGTGAAAAGATGCAAAACTTGTGTTTCAGGACCGAATGCAATATTTTGGGGGTACTCAAGTTGCGAAAATGGTTTCGCACCAAATGCAGCCATTCTACTCCATTGGACCCAAAATGATTTTTAGGAGTATTTTGGAGCATTTCGTAAACCTTCCACGTGTGAAAAGATGCAAAACTTGTGTTTCAGAACCGAATGCACTATTTCGATGTACTCAAGTTGCGAAAATGGTTTCGCACCTACTGCATGCATTGTACTCCATTGCACCCAAAATGATGTTTGGGGGTGTTTTGGAGCATTTCCGAATCTTTCGGAATGTAAAAGATTCAAAACTTTTGTTTCGAGAATGAATGCACTATTTCGGGGTACTCAAGTTGCGAAAATGGTTTCGCACCTACTGCATCCATTGTACTCCATTGCACCCAAAATGATTTTTGGGAGTGTTTTGGAGCATTTCGGAAACTTTCGAAAGGTAAAAGATGCAAAACTTGTGTTTCGGGCGTGAATGCACTATTTCGGAGAACCGAAGTTGCGAAAATAGTTTCGCACCAAATGCATCAATTCTACTCCATTAGACCCAAGATGATGTTTGGGTGTGTTTTGAAGCATTTCGTAAACTTTCGGAATGTAAAAGATGCAAAACTTGTGTTTCAGGACCGATGCACTATTTCGGGGGTACTCAAGTTGCGAAAATGGTTTCGCACCAAATGCAGCCATTCTACTCCATTGGACCCAAAATGATTTTTAGGAGTATTTTGGAGCATTTCGTAAACCTTCCACGTGTGAAAAGATGCAAAACTTGTGTTTCAGAACCGAATGCACTATTTCGAGGTACTCAAGTTGCGAAAATGGTTTCGCACCTACTGCATCCATTGTACTCCATTGCACCCAAAATGATGTTTGGGGGTGTTTTGGAGCATTTCCGAATCTTTCGGAATGTAAAAGATGCAAAACTTTTGTTTCTGTAATGAATGCACTATTTCGTGGTACTCAAGTTGCGAAAATGGTTTCGCACCTACTGCATCCATTGTACTCCATTTCACCCAAAATGATTTTTGGGAGTGTTTTGGAGAATTTTGGAAACTTTCGAAAGGTAAAAGATGCAAAACTTGTGTTTCGGGCGTGAATGCACTATTTCGGGGAACCGAAGTTCTGAAAATAGTTTCGCACCAAATGCATCAATTCTACTCCATTAGACCGAAGATGATGTTTGGGTGTGTTTTGATGCATTTCGTAAACTTTCGGAATGTAAAAGATGCAAAACTTGTGTTTCGGGCGTGTATTTAACGGTACCGGAGTTGCGAAAATTGTTTCGCACCAAATACATCCATTCTACTCCATTAGGCAAAAAATGTTTTTTGGGAGTGTTTTGGAGCATTTCGTAAACCTTCCATGTGTGAAAAAAAGTAAAACTTGTGTTTCAGGACCGAATGCACTATTTCGGGGTACTCAAGTTGCGAAAATGGTTTCGCACCTACTGCATCCATTGTACTCCATTGCACCCAAAATGATGTTTGGGAGTGTTTTGGAGCATTTCGGAAACTTTCAAAAGGTAAAAGATGCAAAACTTGTGTTTCGGGCGTGAATGCACTATTTCGAGGAACCGAAGTTGCGAAAATAGTTTCGCACCAAATGCATCAATTCTACTCCATTAGACCCAAGATAATGTTTCGGTGTGTTTTGATGCATTTCGGAAACTTTCGGAATGTAAAAGATGCAAAACTTGTGTTTCAGGCGGGTATTTTAGGGTACCGGAGTTGCGAAAATTGTTTCGCACCAAATACATCCATTCTACTCCATTAGACAAAAAATGTTTTTTGGGAGTCTTTTGGAGCATTTCGTAAAGCTTCCATGTGTGAAAAAAAGCAAAACTTGTGTTTCAGGAACGAATGCACTATTTCGGGGTACTTAAGTTGCGAAAATGGTTTCGTACCAAATGCGTCCGTTCTACTCCCTTGAAGCTAAAATGATGTTTGGGATTGTTTTGGAGCATTTCGGAAACCTTCGGAATGTAAAAAGATGCAAAACTTGTGTTTCGGGAGCGAATGCACTATTTCGGGGCACCGAAGTCGTGAAAATGATTCACCAACAAATGCACCCATTCTACTCCATTAGACCCAAAATGATGTTAGGGAGTATTTTGGAGCATTTCGTAAACCTTCCACATGTGAAAAGATGCAAAACTTGTGTTTCAGGACCGAATGCACTATTTTGGGGGTACTCAACTTGCGAAAATGGTTTCGCACCAAATGCAGCCATTCTACTCCATTGGACCCAAAATGATTTTTCGGAGTATTTTGGAGCATTTCGTAAACCTTCCACGTGTGAAAAGATGCAAAACTTGTGTTTCAGAACCGAATGCACTATTTCGAGGTACTCAAGTTGCGAAAATGGTTTCGCACCTACTGCATGCATTGTACTCCATTGCACCCAAAATGATGTTTGGGGGTGTTTTGGAGCATTTCCGAATCTTTCGGAATGTAAAAGATTCAAAACTTTTGTTTCGAGAATGAATGCACTATTTCGGGGTACTCAAGTTGCGAAAATGGTTTCGCACCTACTGCATCCATTGTACTCCATTGCACCCAAAATGATTTTTGGGACTGTTTTGGAGCATTTCGGAAACTTTCGAAAGGTAAAAGATGCAAAACTTGTGTTTCGGGCGTGAATGCACTATTTCGGGGAACCGAAGTTGCGAAAATAGTTTCGCACCAAATGCATCAATTCTACTCCATTAGACCCAAGATGATGTTTGGGTGTGTTTTGAAGCATTTCGTAAACTTTCGGAATGTAAAAGATGCAAAACTTGTGTTTCGGGCGTGTATTTTAGGGTACCGGAGTTGCGAAAATTGTTTCGCACCAAATACATCCATTCTACTCCATTAGACAAAAAATGTTTTTTAGGAGTCTTTTGGAGCATTTCGTAAAGCTTCCATGTGTGAAAAAAGCAAAACTTGTGTTTCAGGACCGAATGCACTATTTTGGGGTACTTAAGTTGCGAAAATGGTTTCGTACCAAATGCATCCGTTCTACTCCCTTGAACCTAAAATGATGTTTGGGAGTGTTTTGGAGCATTTCGGAAACCTTCGGAATGTAAAAAGATGCAAAACTTGTGTTTCGGGAGCGAATGCACTATTTCGGGGTACCGAAGTCGTGAAAATGATTCCCCAACAAATGCACCCATTCTACTCCATTAGACCCAAAATGATGTTAGGGAGTATTTTGGAGCATTTCGTAAACCTTCCACACGTGAAAAGATGCAAAACTTGTGTTTCAGGACCGAATGCACTATTTCGGGGGTACTCAAGTTGCGAAAATGGTTTCGCACCAAATGCAGCCATTCTACTCCATTGGACCCAAAATGATTTTTAGGAGTATTTTGGAGCATTTCGTAAACCTTCCACGTGTGAAAAGATGCAAAACTTGTGTTTCAGAACCGAATGCACTATTTCGAGGTACTCAAGTTGCGAAAATGGTTTCGCACCTACTGCATCCATTGTACTCCATTGCACCCAAAATGATGTTTGGGGGTGTTTTGGAGCATTTCCGAATCTTTCGGAATGTAAAAGATGCAAAACTTTTGTTTCGGGAATGAATGCACTATTTCGGGGTACTCAAGTTGCGAAAATGATTTCGCACCTACTGCATCCATTGTACTCCATTGCACCCAAAATGATTTTTGGGAGTGTTTTGGATCATTTCGGAAACTTTCGAAAGGTAAAAGATGCAAAACTTGTGTTTCGGGCGTGAATGCACTATTTCGGGGAACCGAAGTTGCGAAAATAGTTTCGCACCAAATGCATCAATTCTACTCCATTAGACCCAAGATGATGTTTGGGTGTGTTTTGAAGCATTTCGTAAACTTTCGGAATGTAAAAGATGCAAAACTTGTGTTTCGGGCGTAGGGTACCGGAGATGGAAAATTGTTTCGCACCAAATACATCCATTCTACTCCATTAGGCAAAAAATGTTTTTTGGGAGTGTTTTGGAGCATTTCGTAAACCTTCCATGTGTGAAAAAAAAGCAAAACTTGTGTTTCAGGACCGAATGCACTATTTCGGGGTACTCAAGTTGCGAAAATGGTTTCGCACCTACTGCATCCATTGTACTCCATTGCACCCAAAATGATGTTTGGGAGTGTTTTGGAGCATTTCGGAAACTTTCGAAAGGTAAAAGATGCAAAACTTGTGTTTCGGGCGTGAATGCACTATTTCAGGGAACCGAAGTTGCGAAAATAGTTTCGCACCAAATGCATCAATTCTACTCCATTAGACCCAAGATAATGTTTGGGTGTGTTTTGAAGCATTTCGGAAACTTTCGGAATGTAAAAGATGCAAAACTTGTGTTTCGGGCGTGTATTTTAGGGTACCGGAGTTGCGAAAATTGTTTCGCACCAAATACATCCATTCTACTCCATTAGATAAAAAATGTTTTTTAGGAGTCTTTTGGAGCATTTCGTAAAGCTTCCATGTGTGAAAAAAGCAAAACTAGTGTTTTAGGACCGAATGCACTATTTCGGGGTACTTAAGTTGCGAAAATGGTTTCGTACCAAATGCATCCGTTCTACTCCCTTGAAGCTAAATTGATGTTTGGGAGTGTTTTGGAGCATTTCGGAAACCTTCGGAATGTAAAAAGATGCAAAACTTGTGTTTCGGGAGCGAATGCACTATTTCGGGGTACCGAAGTCGTGAAAATGATTCCCCAACAAATGCACCCATTCTACTCCATTAGACCCAAAATGATGTTAGGGAGTATTTTGGAGCATTTCGTAAACCTTCCACATGTGAAAAGATGCAAAACTTGTGTTTCAGGACCGAATGCACTATTTCGAGGGTACTCAAGTTGCGAAAATGGTTTCGCACCAAATGCAGCCATTGTACTCCATTGGACCCAAAATGATTTTTAGGAGTATTTTGGAGCATTTCGTAAACCTTCCACGTGTGAAAAGATGCAAAACTTGAGTTTCAGAACCGAATGCACTATTTCGAGGTACTCAAGTTGCGAAAATGGTTTCGCACCTACTGCATCTATTGTACTCCATTGCACCCAAAATTATGTTTGGGAGTGTTTTGGAGCATTTCGGAATCTTTCGGAATGTAGAAGATGCAAAACTTGTGTTTCGGGCGTGAATGCACTATTTCGGGGAACCGAAGTTGCGAAAATAGTTTCGCACCAAATGCATCAATTCTACTCCATTAGACCCAAGAAGATGTTTGGGTGTGTTTTGAAGCATTTCGGAAACTTTCGGAATGTAAAAGATGCAAAACTTGTGTTTCGGGCGTGTATTTAAGGGTACCGGAGTTGCGAAAATTGTTTCGCACCAAATACATCCATTCTACTGCATTAGGCAAAAAATGTTTTTTGGGAGTGTTTTGGAGCATTTCGTAAACCTTCCATGTGTGAAAAAAAGCAAAACTTGTGTTTCAGGACCGAATGCACTATTTCGGGGTACTCAAGTTGCGAAAATGGTTTCGCACCTACTGCATCCATTATACTCCATTGCACCCAAAATGATGTTTGGGAGTGTTTTGGAGCATTTCGGAAACTTTCGAAAGGTAAAAGATGCAAAACTTGTGTTTCGGGTGTGAATGCACTATTTCGGGGAACCGAAGTTGCGAAAATAGTTTCGTACCAAATGCATCAATTCTACTCCATTAGACCCAAGATGATGTTTGGGTGTGTTTTGAAGCATTTCGGAAACTTTCGGAATGTAAAAGATGCAAAACTTGTGTTTCGGGCGTGTATTTTAGGGTACCGGAGTTGCGAAAATTGTTTCGCACCAAATACATCCATTCTACTCCATTAGATAAAAAATGTTTTTTAGGAGTCTTTTGGAGCATTTCGTAAAGCTTCCATGTGTGAAAAAAGCAAAACTAGTGTTTTAGGACCGAATGCACTATTTCGGGGTACTTAAGTTGCAAAAATGGTTTCGTACCAAATGCATCCGTTCTACTCCCTTGAAGCTAAATTGATGTTTGGGAGTGTTTTGGAGCATTTCGGAAACCTTCGGAATGTAAAAAGATGCAAAACTTGTGTTTCGGGAGCGAATGCACTATTTCGGGGTACCGAAGTCGTGAAAATGATTCCCCAACAAATGCACCCATTCTACTCCATTAGACCCAAAATGATGTTAGGGAGTATTTTGGAGCATTTCGTAAACCTTCCACATGTGAAAAGATGCAAAACTTGTGTTTCAGGACCGAATGCACTATTTCGAGGGTACTCAAGTTGCGAAAATGGTTTCGCACCAAATGCAGCCATTGTACTCCATTGGACCCAAAATGATTTTTAGGAGTATTTTGGAGCATTTCGTAAACCTTCCACGTGTGAAAAGATGCAAAACTTGAGTTTCAGAACCGAATGCACTATTTCGAGGTACTCAAGTTGCGAAAATGGTTTCGCACCTACTGCATCTATTGTACTCCATTGCACCCAAAATTATGTTTGGGAGTGTTTTGGAGCATTTCGGAATCTTTCGGAATGTAGAAGATGCAAAACTTGTGTTTCGGGCGTGTATGCACTATTTCGGGGAACCGAAGTTGCGAAAATAGTTTCGCACCAAATGCATCAATTCTACTCCATTAGACCCAAGATGATGTTTGGGTGTGTTTTGAAGCATTTCGGAAACTTTCGGAATGTAAAAGATGCAAAACTTGTGTTTCGGGCGTGTATTTAAGGGTACCGGAGTTGCGAAAATTGTTTCGCACCAAATACATCCATTCTACTGCATTAGGCAAAAAATGTTTTTTGGGAGTGTTTTGGAGCATTTCGTAAACCTTCCATGTGTGAAAAAAAGCAAAACTTGTGTTTCAGGACCGAATGCACTATTTCGGGGTACTCAAGTTGCGAAAATGGTTTCGCACCTACTGCATCCATTATACTCCATTGCACCCAAAATGATGTTTGGGAGTGTTTTGGAGCATTTCGGAAACTTTCGAAAGGTAAAAGATGCAAAACTTGTGTTTCGGGTGTGAATGCACTATTTCGGAGAACCGAAGTTGCGAAAATAGTTTCGTACCAAATGCATCAATTCTACTCCATTAGACCCAAGATGATGTTTGGGTGTGTTTTGAAGCATTTCGGAAACTTTCGGAATGTAAAAGATGCAAAACTTGTGTTTCGGGCGTGTATTTAAGGGTACCGGAGTTGCGAAAATTGTTTCACACCAAATACATCCATTCTACTCCATTAGGCAAAAAATGTTTTTTGGGAGTGTTTTGGAGCATTTCGTAAACCTTCCATGTGTGAAAAAAAAGCAAAACTTGTGTTTCAGGACCGAATGCACGGGGTACTCAAGTTGCGAAAATGGTTTAGTACCAAATGCATCTGTTCTACTCCCTTGAAGCTAAAATGATGTTTGGGAGTGTTTTGGAGCATTTCGGAAACCTTCGGAATGTAAAAAGATGCAAAACTTGTGTTTCGGGAGCGAATGCACTATTTCGGGGTACCGAAGTCGTGAAAATGATTCTCCAACAAATGCACCCATTCTACTCCATTAGACCTAAAATGATGTTAGGGAGTATTTTGGAGCATTTCGTAAACCTTCCACATGTGAAAAGATGCAAGACTTGTGTTTCAGGACCGAATGCACTATTTCGGGGGTACTCAAGTTGCGAAAATGGTTTCGCACCAAATGCAGCCATTCTACTTCATTGGACCCAAAATGATTTTTAGGAGTATTTTGGAGCATTTCGTAAACCTTCCACGTGTGAAAAGATGCAAAACTTGTGTTTCAGAACCGAATGCACTATTTCGAGGTACTCAAGTTGCGAAAATGGTTTCGCACCTACTGCATCCATTGTACTCCATTGCACCCAAAATGATGTTTGGGGTGTTTTGGAGCATTTCCGAATCTTTCGGAATGTAAAAGATGCAAAACTTTTGTTTCGGGCATGAATGCACTATTTCGGGATACTCAAGTTGCGAAAATGGTTTCGCACCTACTGCATCCATTGTACTCCATTGCACCCAAAATGATTTTTGGGAGTGTTTTGGAGCATTTCGGAAACTTTCGAAAGGTAAAAGATGCAAAACTTGTGTTTCGGGCGTGAATGCACTATTTCGGGGAACCGAAGTTGTGAAAATAGTTTCGCACCAAATGCATCAATTCTACTCCATTAGACCCAAGATGATGTTTGGGTGTGTTTTGAAGCATTTCGTAAACTTTCGGAATGTAAAAGATGCAAAACTTGTGTTTCGAGCGTGTATTTAAGGGTACCAGAGTTGCGAAAATTGTTTCGCACCAAATACATCCATTCTACTCCATTAGGCAAAAAATGTTTTTTGGGAGTGTTTTGGAGCATTTCGTAAACCTTCCATGTGTGAAAAAAAAGCAAAACTTGTGTTTCAGGACCGAATGCACTATTTCGGGGTACTCAAGTTGCGAAAATGGTTTCGCACCTACTGCATCCATTGTACTCCATTGCACCCAAAATGATGTTTGGGAGTGTTTTGGAGCATTTCGGAAACTTTCGAAAGGTATAAGATGCAAAACTTGTGTTTCGGGCGTGAATGCACTATTTCGAGGAACCGAAGTTGCGAAAATAGTTTCGCACCAAATGCATCAATTCTACTCCATTAGACCCAAGATAATGTTTGGGTGTGTTTTGATGCATTTCGGAAACTTTCGGAATGTAAAAGATGCAAAACTTGTGTTTCGGGCGTGTATTTTAGGGTACCGGAGTTGCGAAAATTGTTTCGCACCAAATACATCCATTCTACTCCATTAGACAAAAAATGTTTTTTGGGAGTCTTTTGGAGCATTTCGTAAAGCTTCCATGTGTGAAAAAAAGCAAAACTTCTGTTTCAGGACCGAATGCACTATTTCGGGGTACTTAAGTTGCGAAAATGGTTTCGTACCAAATGCATCCGTTCTACTCCCTTGAAGCTAAAATGATGTTTGGGAGTGTTTTGGAGCATTTCGGAAACCTTCGGAATGTAAAAAGATGCAAACTTGTGTTTCAGGAGCGAATGCACTATTTCGGGGTACCGAAGTCGTGAAAATAATTCCCCAACAAATGCACCCATTCTACTCCATTAGACCCAAAATGATCTTAGGGAGTATTTTGGAGCATTTCGTAAACCTTCCACATGTGAAAAGATGCAAAACTTGTGTTTCAGGACCGAATGCACTATTTTGGGGGTACTCAAGTTGCGAAAATGGTTTCGCACCAAATGCAGCCATTCTACTCCATTGGACCCAAAATGTTTTTTAGGAGTATTTTGGAGCATTTCGTAAACCTTCCACGTGTGAAAAGATGCAAAACTTGTGTTTCAGAACCGAATGCACAAATTCGAGGTACTCAAGTTGCGAAAATGGTTTCGAACCTACTGCATCCATTGTACTCCATTGCACCCAAAATGATGTTTGGGGGTGTTTTGGAGCATTTCCGAATCTTTCGGAATGTAAAAGATGCAAAACTTTTGTTTCGGGCATGAATGCACTATTTCGGGGTACTCAAGTTGCGAAAATGGTTTCGCACCTACTGCATCCATTGTACTCCATTGCACCCAAAATGATTTTTGGGAGTGTTTTGGAGCATTTCGGAAACTTTCGAAAGGTAAAAGATGCAAAACTTGTGTTTCGGGCGTGAATGCACTATTTCGGGGAACCGAAGTTGCGAAAATAGTTTCGCACCAAATGCATCAATTCTACTCCATTAGACCCAAGATGATGTTTGGGTGTGTTTTGAAGCATTTCGTAAACTTTCGGAACGTAAAAGATGCAAAACTTGTGTTTCGGGCGTGTATTTAAGGGTACCGGAGTTGCGAAAATTGTTTCGCACCAAATACATCCATTCTACTCCATTAGGCAAAAAATGTTTTTTGGGAGTGTTTTGGAGCATTTCGTAAACCTTCCATGTGTGAAAAAAAAGCAAAACTTGTGTTTCAGGACCGAATGCACTATTTCGGGGTACTCAAGTTGCGAAAATGGTTTCGCACCTACTGCATCCATTGTACTCCATTGCACCCAAAATGATGTTTGGGAGTGTTTTGGAGCATTTCGGAAACTTTCGAAAGGTAAAAGATGCAAAACTTGTGTTTCAGGCGTGAATGCACTATTTCGAGGATCCGAAGTTGCGAAAATAGTTTCGCACCAAATGCATCAATTCTACTCCATTAGACCCAAGATGATGTTTGGGTGTGTTTTGAAGCATTTCGGAAACTTTCGGAATGTAAAAGATGCAAAACTTGTGTTTCGGGCGTGTATTTAAGGGTACCGGAGTTGCGAAAATTGTTTCGCACCAAATACATCCATTCTACTCCATTAGGCAAAAAATGTTTTTTGGGATTGTTTTGGAGCATTTCGTAAACCTTCCATGTGTGAAAAAAAAACAAAACTTGTGTTTCAGGACCGAATGCACTATTTCGGGGTACTCAAGTTGCGAAAATGGTTTAGTACCAAATGCATCCGTTCTACTCCCTTGAACCTAAAATGATGTTTGGGAGTGTTTTGGAGCATTTCGGAAACCTTCGGAATGTAAAAAGATGCAAAACTTGTGTTTCGGGAGCGAATGCACTATTTCGGGGTACCGAAGTCGTGAAAATGATTCCCCAACAAATGCACCCATTCTACTCCATTAGACCCAAAATGATGTTAGGGAGTATTTTGGAGCATTTCGTAAACCTTCCACACGTGAAAAGATGCAAAACTTGTGTTTCAGGACCGAATGCACTATTTCGGGGGTACTCAAGTTGCGAAAATGGTTTCGCACCAAATGCAGCCATTCTACTCCATTGGACCCAAAATGGTTTTTAGGAGTATTTTGGAGCATTTCGTAAACCTTCCACGTGTTAAAAGATGCAAAACTTGTGTTTCAGAACCGAATGCACTATTTCGAGGTACTCAAGTTGCGAAAATGGTTTCGAACCTACTGCATCCATTGTACTCCATTGCACCCAAAATGATGTTTGGGGGTGTTTTGGAGCATTTCCGAATCTTTCGGAATGTAAAAGATGCAAAACTTTTGTTTCGGGCATGAATGCACTATTTCGGGGTACTCAAGTTGCGAAAATGGTTTCGCACCTACTGCATCCATTGTACTCCATTGCACCCAAAATGATTTTTGGGAGTGTTTTGTAGCATTTCGGAAACTTTCGAAAGGTAAAAGATGCAAAACTTGTGTTTCGGGCGTGAATGCACTATTTCGGGGAACCGAAGTTGCGAAAATAGTTTCGCACCAAATGCATCAATTCTACTCCATTAGACCCAAGATGATGTTTGGGTGTGTTTTGAAGCATTTCGTAAACTTTCGGAACGTAAAAGATGCAAACTTGTGTTTCGGGCGTGTATTTAAGGGTACTGGAGTTGCGAAAATTGTTTCGCACCAAATACATCCATTCTACTCCATTAGGCAAAAAAATGTTTTTTGGGAGTGTTTTGGAGCATTTCGTAAACCTTCCATGTGTGAAAAAAAAGCAAAACTTGTGTTTCAGGACCGAATGCACTATTTCGGGGTACTCAAGTTGCGAAAATGGTTTCGCACCTACTGCATCCATTGTACTCCATTGCACCCAAAATGATTTTTGGGAGTGTTTTGGAGCATTTCGGAAACTTTCGAAAGGTAAAAGATGCAAAACTTGTGTTTCGGGCGTGAATGCACTATTTCAGGGAACCGAAGTTGTGAAAATAGTTTCGCACCAAATGCATCAATTCTACTCCATTAGACCCAAGATGATGTTTGGGTGTGTTTTGAAGCATTTCGGAAACTTTTGGAATGTAAAAGATGCAAAACTTGTGTTTCGGGCGTGTATTTAAGGGTACCGGAGTTGCGAAAATTGTTTCGCACCAAATACATCCATTCTACTCCATTAGGCAAAAAATGTTTTTTGGGATTGTTTTCGAGCATTTCGTAAACCTTCCATGTGTGAAAAAAAAGCAAAACTTGTGTTTCAGGACCGAATGCACTATTTCGGGGTACTCAAGTTGCGAAAATGGTTTAGTACCAAATGCATCCGTTCTACTCCCTTGAACCTAAAATGATGTTTGGGAGAGTTTTGGAGCATTTCGGAAACCTTCGGAATGTAAAAAGATGCAAAACTTGTGTTTCGGGAGCGAATGCACTATTTCGGGGTACCGAAGTAGTGAAAATGATTCCCCAACAAATGCACCCATTCTACTCCATTAGACCCAAATGATGTTAGGGAGTATTTTGGAGCATTTCGTAAACCTTCCACACGTGAAAAGATGCAAAACTTGTGTTTCAGGTCCGAATGCACTATTTCGGGGGTACTCAAGTTGCGAAAATGGTTTCGCACCAAATGCAGCCATTCTACTCCATTGGACCCAAAATGATTTTTAGGAGTATTTTGGAGCATTTCGTAAACCTTCCACGTGTGAAAAGATGCAAAACTTGTGTTTCAGAACCGAATGCACTATTTCGAGGTACTCAAGTTGCGAAAATGTTTTTGCACCTACTGCATCCATTGTACTCCATTGCACCCAAAATGATGTTTGGGGGTGTTTTGGAGCATTTCCGAATCTTTCGGAATGTAAAAGATGCAAAACTTTTGTTTCGGGCATGAATGCACTATTTCGGGGTACTCAAGCTGCGAAAATGGTTTCGCACCTACTGCATCCATTGTACTCCATTGCACCCAAAATGATTTTTGGGAGTGTTTTGGAGCATTTCGGAAACTTTCGAAAGGTAAAAGATGCAAAACTTGTGTTTCGGGCGTGAATGCACTATTTCGGGGAACCGAAGTTGCGAAAATAGTTTCGCACCAAATGCATCAATTCTACTCCATTAGACCCAAGATGATGTTTGGGTGTGTTTTGAAGCATTTCGTAAACTTTCGGAATGTAAAAGATGCAAAACTTGTGTTTCGGGCGTGTATTTAAGGGTACCGGAGTTGCGAAAATTGTTTCGCACCAAATACATCCATTCTACTCCATTAGGCAAAAAATGTTTTTGGGAGTGTTTTGGAGCATTTCGTAAACCTTCCATCTGTGAAAAAAAGCAAAACTTGTGTTTCAGGACCGAATGCACTATTTCGGGGTACTCAAGTTGCGAAAATGGTTTCGCACCTACTGCATCCATTGTACTCCATTGCACCCAAAATGATGTTTGGTAGTGTTTTGGAGCATTTCGGAAACTTTCGAAAGGTAAAAGATGCAAAACTTGTGTTACGGGCGTGAATGCACTATTTCGGGGAACCGAAGTTGCGAAAATAGTTTCGCACCAAATGCATCAATTCTACTCCATTAGACCCAAGATGATGTTTGGGTGTGTTTTGAAGCATTTCGTAAACTTTCGGAACGTAAAAGATGCAAACTTGTGTTTCGGGCGTGTATTTAAGGGTACTGGAGTTGCGAAAATTGTTTCGCACCAAATACATCCATTCTACTCCATTAGGCAAAAAAATGTTTTTTGGGAGTGTTTTGGAGCATTTCGTAAACCTTCCATGTGTGAAAAAAAAGCAAAACTTGTGTTTCAGGACCGAATGCACTATTTCGGGGTACTCAAGTTGCGAAAATGGTTTCGCACCTACTGCATCCATTGTACTCCATTGCACCCAAAATGATTTTTGGGAGTGTTTTGGAGCATTTCGGAAACTTTCGAAAGGTAAAAGATGCAAAACTTGTGTTTCGGGCGTCAATGCACTATTTCGGGGAACCGAAGTTGCGAAAATAGTTTCGCACCAAATGCATCAATTCTACTCCATTAGACCCAAGATGATGTTTGGGTGTGTTTTGAAGCATTTCGTAAACTTTCGGAACGTAAAAGATGCAAAACTTGTGTTTCGGGCGTGTATTTAAGGGTACCGGAGTTGCGAAAATTGTTTCGCACCAAATACATCCATTCTACTCCATTAGGCAAAAAATGTTTTTTGGGAGTGTTTTGGAGCATTTCGTAAACCTTCCATGTGTGAAAAAAAAGCAAAACTTGTGTTTCAGGACCGAATGCACTATTTCGGGGTACTCAAGTTGCGAAAATGGTTTCGCACCTACTGCATCCATTGTACTCCATTGCACCCAAAATGATTTTTGGGAGTGTTTTGGAGCATTTCGGAAACTTTCGAAAGGTAAAAGATGCAAAACTTGTGTTTCGGGCGTGAATGCACTATTTCGGGGAACCGAAGTTGCGAAAATAGTTTCGCACCAAATGCATCAATTCTACTCCATTAGACCCAAGATGATGTTTGGGTGTGTTTTGAAGCATTTCGTAAACTTTCGGAACGTAAAAGATGCAAAACTTGTGTTTCGGGCGTGTATTTAAGGGTACCGGAGTTGCGAAAATTGTTTCGCACCAAATACATCCATTCTACTCCATTAGGCAAAAAATGTTTTTTGGGAGTGTTTTGGAGCATTTCGTAAACCTTCCATGTGTGAAAAAAAAGCAAAACTTGTGTTTCAGGACCGAATGCACTATTTCGGGGTACTCAAGTTGCGAAAATGGTTTCGCAACTACTGCATCCATTGTACTCCATTGCACCCAAAATGATGTTTGGGAGTGTTTTGGAGCATTTCGGAAACTTTCGAAAGGTAAAAGATGCAAAACTTGTGTTTCAGGCGTGAATGCACTATTTCGAGGATCCGAAGTTGCTAAAATAGTTTCGCACCAAATGCATCAATTCTACTCCATTAGACCCAAGATGATGTTTGGGTGTGTTTTGAAGCATTTCGGAAACTTTCGGAATGTAAAAGATGCAAAACTTGTGTTTCGGGCGTGTATTTAAGGGTACCGGAGTTGCGAAAATTGTTTCGCACCAAATACATCCATTCTACTCCATTAGGCAAAAAATGTTTTTTGGGATTGTTTTGGAGCATTTCGTAAACCTTCCATGTGTGAAAAAAAAGCAAAACTTGTGTTTCAGGACCGAATGCACTATTTCGGGGTACTCAAGTTGCGAAAATGGTTTAGTACCAAATGCATCCGTTCTACTCCCTTGAACCTAAAATGATGTTTGGGAGTGTTTTGGAGCATTTCGGAAACCTTCGGAATGTAAAAAGATGCAAAACTTGTGTTTCGGGAGCGAATGCACTATTTCGGGGTACCGAAGTCGTGAAAATGATTCCCCAACAAATGCACCCATTCTACTCCATTAGACCCAAAATGATGTTAGGGAGTATTTTGGAGCATTTCGTAAACCTTCCACACGTGAAAAGATGCAAAACTTGTGTTTCAGGACCGAATGCACTATTTCGGGGGTACTCAAGTTGCGAAAATGGTTTCGCACCAAATGCAGCCATTCTACTCCATTGGACCCAAAATGGTTTTTAGGAGTATTTTGGAGCATTTCGTAAACCTTCCACGTGTTAAAAGATGCAAAACTTGTGTTTCAGAACCGAATGCACTATTTCGAGGTACTCAAGTTGCGAAAATGGTTTCGAACCTACTGCATCCATTGTACTCCATTGCACCCAAAATGATGTTTGGGGGTGTTTTGGAGCATTTCCGAATCTTTCGGAATGTAAAAGATGCAAAACTTTTGTTTCGGGCATGAATGCACTATTTCGGGGTACTCAAGTTGCGAAAATGGTTTCGCACCTACTGCATCCATTGTACTCCATTGCACCCAAAATGATTTTTGGGAGTGTTTTGTAGCATTTCGGAAACTTTCGAAAGGTAAAAGATGCAAAACTTGTGTTTCGGGCGTGAATGCACTATTTCGGGGAACCGAAGTTGCGAAAATAGTTTCGCACCAAATGCATCAATTCTACTCCATTAGACCCAAGATGATGTTTGGGTGTGTTTTGAAGCATTTCGTAAACTTTCGGAACGTAAAAGATGCAAACTTGTGTTTCGGGCGTGTATTTAAGGGTACTGGAGTTGCGAAAATTGTTTCGCACCAAATACATCCATTCTACTCCATTAGGCAAAAAAATGTTTTTTGGGAGTGTTTTGGAGCATTTCGTAAACCTTCCATGTGTGAAAAAAAAGCAAAACTTGTGTTTCAGGACCGAATGCACTATTTCGGGGTACTCAAGTTGCGAAAATGGTTTCGCACCTACTGCATCCATTGTACTCCATTGCACCCAAAATGATTTTTGGGAGTGTTTTGGAGCATTTCGGAAACTTTCGAAAGGTAAAAGATGCAAAACTTGTGTTTCGGGCGTGAATGCACTATTTCAGGGAACCGAAGTTGCGAAAATAGTTTCGCACCAAATGCATCAATTCTACTCCATTAGACCCAAGATGATGTTTGGGTGTGTTTTGAAGCATTTCGGAAACTTTTGGAATGTAAAAGATGCAAAACTTGTGTTTCGGGCGTGTATTTAAGGGTACCGGAGTTGCGAAAATTGTTTCGCACCAAATACATCCATTCTACTCCATTAGGCAAAAAATGTTTTTTGGGATTGTTTTGGAGCATTTCGTAAACCTTCCATGTGTGAAAAAAAAGCAAAACTTGTGTTTCAGGACCGAATGCACTATTTCGGGGTACTCAAGTTGCGAAAATGGTTTAGTACCAAATGCATCCGTTCTACTCCCTTGAACCTAAAATGATGTTTGGGAGTGTTTTGGAGCATTTCGGAAACCTTCGGAATGTAAAAAGATGCAAAACTTGTGTTTCGGGAGCGAATGCACTATTTCGGGGTACCGAAGTAGTGAAAATGATTCCCCAACAAATGCACCCATTCTACTCCATTAGACCCAAATGATGTTAGGGAGTATTTTGGAGCATTTCGTAAACCTTCCACACGTGAAAAGATGCAAAACTTGTGTTTCAGGTCCGAATGCACTATTTCGGGGGTACTCAAGTTGCGAAAATGGTTTCGCACCAAATGCAGCCATTCTACTCCATTGGACCCAAAATGATTTTTAGGAGTATTTTGGAGCATTTCGTAAACCTTCCACGTGTGAAAAGATGCAAAACTTGTGTTTCAGAACCGAATGCACTATTTCGAGGTACTCAAGTTGCGAAAATGTTTTTGCACCTACTGCATCCATTGTACTCCATTGCACCCAAAATGATGTTTGGGGGTGTTTTGGAGCATTTCCGAATCTTTCGGAATGTAAAAGATGCAAAACTTTTGTTTCGGGCATGAATGCACTATTTCGGGGTACTCAAGCTGCGAAAATGGTTTCGCACCTACTGCATCCATTGTACTCCATTGCACCCAAAATGATTTTTGGGAGTGTTTTGGAGCATTTCGGAAACTTTCGAAAGGTAAAAGATGCAAAACTTGTGTTTCGGGCGTGAATGCACTATTTCGGGGAACCGAAGTTGCGAAAATAGTTTCGCACCAAATGCATCAATTCTACTCCATTAGACCCAAGATGATGTTTGGGTGTGTTTTGAAGCATTTCGTAAACTTTCGGAATGTAAAAGATGCAAAACTTGTGTTTCGGGCGTGTATTTAAGGGTACCGGAGTTGCGAAAATTGTTTCGCACCAAATACATCCATTCTACTCCATTAGGCAAAAAATGTTTTTTGGGAGTGTTTTGGAGCATTTCGTAAACCTTCCATCTGTGAAAAAAAGCAAAACTTGTGTTTCAGGACCGAATGCACTATTTCGGGGTACTCAAGTTGCGAAAATGGTTTCGCACCTACTGCATCCATTGTACTCCATTGCACCCAAAATGATGTTTGGTAGTGTTTTGGAGCATTTCAGAAACTTTCGAAAGGTAAAAGATGCAAAACTTGTGTTACGGGCGTGAATGCACTATTTCGGGGAACCGAAGTTGCGAAAATAGTTTCGCACCAAATGCATCAATTCTACTCCATTAGACCCAAGATAATGTTTGGGTGTGTTTTGAAGCATTTCGGAAACTTTCGGAATGTAAAAGATGCAAAACTTGTGTTTCGGGCGTGTATTTTAGGGTACCGGAGTGGCGAAAATTGTTTCGCTCCAAATACATCCATTCTACTCCATTAGACAAAAAATGTTTTTTAGAAGTCTTTTGGAGCATTTCGTAAAGCTTCCATGTGTGAAAAAAGCAAAACTTGTGTTTCAGGACCGAATGCACTATTTCGGGGTACTTAAGTTGCGAAAATGGTTCCGTACCAAATGCATCCGTTCTACTCCCTTGAAGCTAAAATGATATTTGGGAGTGTTTTGGAGCATTTTGGAAACCTTCAGAATGTAAAAAGATGCAAAACTTGTGTTTCGGGAGCGAATGCACTATTTCGGGGTACCGAAGTCGTGAAAATGATTCCCCAACAAATGCACCCATTCTACTCCATTAGACACAAAATGATGTTAGGGAGTATTTTGGAGCATTTCGTAAACCTTCCAGACGTGAAAAGATGCAAAACTTGTGTTCCAGGACCGAATGCACTATTTCGGGGGTACTTATGTTGCGAAAATGGTTTCGCACCAAATGCAGCCATTCTACTCCATTGGACCCAAAATGATTTTTAGGAGTATTTTGGAGCATTTCGTAAACCTTCCACGTGTGAAAAGATGCAAAACTTGTGTTTCAGAACCGAATGCACTATTTCGAGGTACTCATGTTGCGAAAATGGTTTCGCACCTACTGCATCCATTGTACTCCATTGCACCCAAAATGATGTTTGGGGGTGTTTTGGAGCATTTCCGAATCTTTCGAAATGTAAAAGATGCAAAACTTTTGTTTCGGGTATGAATGCACTATTTCGGGGTACTCAAGTTGCGAAAATGGTTTCGCACCTACTGCATCCATTGTACTCCATTGCACCCAAAATGATTTTTGGGAGTGTTTTGGAGCATTTCGGAAACTTTCGAAAGGTAAAAGATGCAAAACTTGTGTTTCGGGCGTGAATGCACTATTTCGGGGAACCGAAGTTGCGAAAATAGTTTCGCACCAAATGCATCAATTCTACTCCATTAGACCCAAGATGATGTTTGGGTGTGTTTTGAAGCATTTCGTAAACTTTCGGAATGTAAAAGATGCAAAACTTGTGTTTCGGGCGTGTATTTAAGGGTACCGGAGTTGCGAAAATTGTTTCGCACCAAATACATCCATTCTACTCCATTAGGCAAAAAATGTTTTTTGGGAGTGTTTTGGAGCATTTCGTAAACCTTCCATATGTGAAAAAAAGCAAAACTTGTGTTTCAGGACCGAATGCACTATTTCGGGGTACTCAAGTTGCGAAAATGGTTTCGCACCTACTGCATCCATTGTACTCCATTGCACCCAAAATGATGTTTGGGAGTGTTTTGGAGCATTTCGGAAACTTTCGAAAGGTAAAAGATGCAAAACTTGTGTTTCGGGCGTGAATGCACTATTTCGGGGAACCGAAGTTGCGAAAATAGTTTCGTACCAAATGCATCAATTCTACTCCATTAGACCCAAGATGATGTTTGGGTGTGTTTTGAAGCATTTCGGAAACTTTCGGAATGTAAATGATGCAAAAATTTTGTGTTTCGGGCGTGAATTTTTTGGGTACCGGAGTTGCGAAAATTGTTTCGCACCAAATACATCCATTCTACTCCATTAGACCAAAAAATGACGTTTCGGAGTGTTTTGGAGCATTTCGTAAACATTCCACGTGTGAAAAGATGCAAAACTTGTGTTTCAGGACCGAATGCACTATTTCGGGGGTACTCAAGTTGCGAAAATGGTTTCGCACCAAATGCAGCCATTCTACTCCATTGGACCCAAAATGATTTTTAGCAGTATTTTGGAGCATTTCGTAAACCTTTCACGTGCGAAAAGATGCTAGACTTGTGTTTCAGGACCGAATGCACTATTTCGGGGTACTCAAGTTGCGAAAATGGTTTCGCACCTACTGCATCCATTGTACTCCATTGCACCCAAAATGATGTTTGGGAGTGTTTTGGAGCATTTCGGAATCTTTCGGAATATAAAGGATGCAAAACTTGTGTTTCGGGAGCGAATGCACTATTTCGGGGTACCGAAGTTGTGAAAATGAATTCACAACAATTGCGTCCATTCTACTCCATTAGACCCAAAATGATGTTTGGGAGTGTTTTGAAGCATTTCAAAAACTTTCGGAATGTAAAAGATGCAAAACTTGTGTTTCGGGCGTGTATTTTAGGGTACCGGAGTTGCGAAAATTGTTTCGCACCAAATACATCCAGTCTACTCTATTAGACCAAAAATGTTGTTTGGGAGTGTTTTGGAGCATTTCGTAAACCTTCCATGTGTGAAAAGAAGCAAAACCTGTGTTTCAGGACCGAATGCACTATTTCGGGGTACTCAAGTTGCGAAAATAGTTTCGTACCAAATGCATCCGTTCTACTCCCTTGAACCTAAAATGATGGTTGGGAGTGTTTTGGAGCATTTCGGAAACCTTCGGAATGTAAAAAGATGCAAAACTTGTGTTTCGGGAGCGAATGTACTATTTCGGGGTACCGAAGTTGTGAAAATGATTTCGCAACAAATGCGTCCGTTCTACTCCATTAGACCCAAAATGATGTTTGGGAGTATTTTCGAGCCTTTCGTAAACCTTCCACGTGTGAAAAGATGCAAAACTTGTGTTTCAGGACCAAATGCACTATTTCGGGGGTACTCAAGTTGCGAAAATGGTTTCGTACCAAATGCTGCCATTCTACTCCATCGGACCCAAAATGATGTTTTAGGTGTATTTTGGAGCATTTCGTAAACCTTCCACGTGTGAAAAGATGCAAAACTTGTGTTTCAGGACCGAATGCACTATTTCGAGGTACTAAAGTTGCGAAAATGGTTTCGCGCCAACTGCTTGCATTGTACTCCATTGCACCCAAAATGATGTTTGGGAGTGTTTTGGAGCATTTCGGAATCTTTCGGAATATAAAAGATGCAAAACTTGTGTTTTGGGTGTGAATACACTATTTCGGGGAACCGAAGTTGCGAAAATGGTTTCGTACCAAATGTATCAATTCTACTCCATTAGACCCAAGATGATGTTTTGGTGTCTTTTGAAGCATTTCGGAATGTTTCGGAATATAAAAGATGCAAAACTTGTGTTACGGGCTTGTATTTTAGGGTACTGGAGTTGCGAAAATTGTTTCACACCAAATACATCCATTCTACTCCATTAGACCAAAAATGATGTTTGGGAGTGTTTTGGGGCATTTTGTAAACCTTCCACGTGTGAAAAGAAGCAAAACTTGTGTTTCAGGACCGAATGCACTATTTTGGGTACTCAAGTTGCGAAAATGGTTTCGCACCAAATGCAGCCATTCTACTCCATTGGACCCAAAATGATTTTTAGGAGTATTTGGGAGCATTTCGTAAACCTTCCACGTGTGAAAAGATGCAAAACTTGTGTTTCAGGACCGAATGCACTATTTTGAGGTACTCATGTTGCGAAAATGGTTTTGCACCTACTGCATCCATTGTACTCCATTGCACCCAAAATGATGTTTGGGAGTGTTTTGGAGCATTTTGGAATCTTTCGGAATATAAAAGATGCAAAACTTGTGTTTCGGGTGTGAATGCACTATTTCGTGGAACCGAAGTTGCGAAAATGGTTTCGCACCAAATGCATCAATTCTACTCCATTAGACCCAAGATTATGTTTTGGTGTGTTTTGAAGCATTTCGGAACGTTTCGGAATGTAAAAGATGCAAAACTTGTGTTTCGGGTGTGTATTTTAGGGTACCGGAGTTGCAAAAATTATTTTGCACAAAATACACCTATTCTACTCCATTAGACCAAAAATGATGTTTGGGAGTGTTTGGGAGCATTTTGTAAACCTTTCACGTGTGAAAAGATGCAAGACTTGTGTTTCAGGACCGAATGCATTATTTCGGGGTACTCAAGTTGCGAAAATGGTTTCGCACCTACTGCATCCATTGTACTCCATTGCACCCAAAATGATGATTGGGAGTGTTTTGGAGCATATCGGAATCTTTCGGAATGTAAAAGATGCAAAACTTGTGTTTCGGGCGTGAATGCACTATTTCGGGAAACTGAAGTTGCGAAAATGGTTTCGCACCAAATGCATCAATTCTACTCCATTAGACCCAAGATGATGTTTGGGTGTGTTTTGAAGCATTTCGGAACGTTTTGGAATGTAAAAATATGCAAAACTTGTGTTTCGGGACCGAATGCACTATTTCGGGGTACTCAAGTTGCGAAAATGGTTTCGTACCAAATGCATCTGTTCTACTCCCCTGAACCTAAAATGATGTTTGGGAGTGTTTTGGAGCATTTCAGAAACATTCGGAATGTAAAAAGATGCAAAACTTGTGTTTCGGGAGCGAATGCACTATTTCGGGGTACTGAAGTTATGAAAATGATTTCGCAACAAATGCATCCATTCTACTCCATTAGACCCAAAATGATGTTAGGGAGTATTTTGGAGCATTTCGTAAACCTTCCACGTGTGAAAAGATGCAAAACTTGTGTTTCAGGACCGAATGCACTATTTCGAGGTACTCAAGTTGCGAAAATGGTTTCGCACCTACTGCATCCATTGTACTCCATTGCACCCAAAATGATGTTTGGGAGTGTTTTGGAGCATTTCGGAATCTTTCGGAATATAAAAGATGCAAAACTTGTGTTTCGGTCGTGAATGCACTATTTCGGGGAACCGAAGTTGCGAAAATGGTTTCGCACCAAATGCATCAATTCTACTCCATTAGACCCAAGATGATGTTTTGGTGTGTTTTGAAGCATTTCGGAATGTTTCGGAATGTAAAAGATGCAAAACTTGTGTTTCAGGACCGAATGCACTATTTCGGGGTACTCAAGTTGCGAAAATGATTTCGCACCTACTGCATCCATTGTTCTCTGATGGACCCAAAATGATGTTTGCGAGTGTTTTCCTGCATTTCGGAAACTTTTGGAATGTAAAACATGCAAAACTTGTGTTTCGGGCGTGAATGCACTATTTCGGGGAACCGAAGTTGCGAAAATGGTTTCGCACCAAATGCATCAATTCTACTCCATTAGACCCAAGATGATGTTTTGGTATGTTTTGAAGCATTTCGGAACGTTTCGGAATGTAAAAGATGCAAAACTTGTATTTCGAGCGTGTATTTTAGGGTACCAGAGTTGCGAAAATTGTTTCGCACCAAATACATCCATTCTACTCCATTAGACCAAAAATGATATTTGGGAGTGTTTTGGAGTATTTCGTAAAACTTCCACGTGTGAAAAGAAGCAAAACTTTTGTTTCAGGACCGAATGCACTATTTCGGGGTACTCAAGTTGCGAATGGTTTCGCACCAAATGCATCTATTCTACTCCGTTGGACCTAAAATGATATTTGGGAGCATTTCAGAAACCTTCGGAATGTAAAAAGATGCAAAACTTGTGTTTCGGGAGCGAATGCACTATTTCGGTGTACCGAAGTTGTCAAAATGATTTCACAACAAATGCATCCATTCTACTCCATTAGACCCAAAATGATGTTTGGGAGTATTTTCGAGCATTTCGTAAACCTTGCACGTGTGAAAAGATGAAAACTTGTGTTTCAGGACCGAATGCACTATTTCGGGGTAAAGTTGTGAAAGTGGTTTCGCACCTACTGCATCCATTGTACTCCATTGCACCCAAAATGATGCTTGGGAGTGTTTTGGAGCATTTCGGAATGTAAAAGATGCAAAACTTGTGTTTCAGGTGTGAATGCACTATTTTGGGGAACCGAAGTTGAGAAAATAGTTTCGCACCAAATGCATCAATTCTAGTCCATTAGACCCAAGATGATGTTTGGGTGTGTTTTGAAGCATTTCGGAAACTTTCGGAATGTAAAAGATGCAAAACTTGTGTTTCGGGCGTGTATTTTAGGGTACCAGAGTTGCGAAGATTGTTTCGCACCAAATACATCCATTCTACTCCATTAGACCAAAATTTGTGTTTCAGGACCGAATGCACTATTTCGGGGGTACTCAAGTTGTGAAAATGGTTTCGCACCAAATGCAGCCATTCTACTCCATTGGACCCAAAATGATTTTTAGGAGTATTTTGTAGCATTTCGTAAACCTTCCACGTGTGAAAAGATGCAGAACTTGTGTTTGAGGACCGAATGCACTATTTCGAGGTACTCAAGTTGCGAAAATGGTTTCGCACCTACTGCATCCATTGTACTCCATTGCGCCCAAAATGATGTTTGGGAGTGTTTTGGAGCATTTGGGAATCTTTCGGAATATAAAAGATGCAAAACTTGTGTTTCGGTTGTGAATTCACGATTTCGGGGAACCGAAGTTGCCAAAATGGTCTCGCACCAAATGCATCAATTCTACTCCATTAGACCCAAGATGATGTTCTGGTGTGTTTTGAAGCATTTCGGAACGTTTCGGAATGTAAAAGATGCAAAACTTGTGTTTCGGGTGTGTATTTTAGGGTACCAGAGTTGCAAAAATTGTTTCGCACCAAATACATCCATTCTACTCCATTAGACCAAAAATGATGTTTGGGAGTGTTCTGGAGCATTTTGTAAACCTTCCACGTGTGAAACGAAGCAGAACTTGTGTTTCAGGACCGAATGCACTATTTTGGGGTACTCAAGTTGCAAACATGGTTTCGCACCAAATGCATCTATTCTACTCCATTAGATCCAAAATGATTTTAGGGAGTATTTTCTAGCATTGAGTAAACCTTCCACATGTGAAAAGGTCTAAGACTTGTGTTTCGGGCCAGAAAGCACCATATCGGGGTACCGAAGTTGCGAAAATGGTTTCGTACCAAATGCATCCATTCTACTGCATTAGACCCAAAATGATGTTTGGGAGTGTTTTGGAGCATTTCGGAAACATTCGACACGTAAGAAGATGTAAGACTTGTGTTTCGGGCCTGAAAGCACTATATCGGGTAACGAAGTTGCGAAAATGGTTTCGCACCAAATGCATCTATTTTGCTGCACTAGACCAAAAATGATGTTTCAAAGTGTTTTGTAGCATTTCGGAAACATTCGACACATAAAAAGATGCAAGACTTGTGTTTTGGGCATGAATGCACTATATCGGGATACTTAAGTTGCGAAAATGGTTTCGCACCAAATGCATCCATTCTACTGCATTAGACCCAAAATGATGTTTGGGAGTGTTTTGAGCATTTCGGAAACATTCGACACATAAAAAGATGCAAGACTTGTGTTTTGGGCATGAATGCACTATATCGGGATACTTAAGTTGCGAAAATGGTTTCGCACCAAATGCATCCATTCTACTGCATTAGACCCAAAATGATGTTTGGGAGTGTTTTGGAGCATTTCGGAAACATTCGACTCGTAAAAATATGCAAGACTTGTGTTTTGGGCCTGAATGCACTATATCAGGGTACCAAAGTTGCGAAAATGGTTTCGCACCAAATGCATCCATTATACTGTATTAGACCCAAAATGATGTTTGGGAGTGTTTTGGAGCAATTCGGAAACATTCCACACGTAAAAAGATGCAAGACTTGTGTTTCGTGCCTGAATGCACTATATTGGGGTACTTAAGTTGCGAATATGGTTTTGCACCAAATGCATCCATTCTACTGCATTAGACCGAAAATGATGTTTCAAAGTGTTTTGGAGCATTTCAGAAACATTCGACACATAAAAAAGATACAAGACTTGTGTTTCGAGCCTGAATGCACTATATCGGGGTACCGAAGTTGTGAAAATGGTTTTGCACCAAATGCATCCATTCTACTGCATTAGACCCAAAATGATGTTTGGGAGTGTTTTGGAGCAATTCGGAAACATTCCACACGTAAAAAGATGCAAGACTTGTGTTTCGAGCCTGAATGCACTATATCGGGGTACTTATGTTGCGAATATGGTTTCGCACCAAATGCATGCATTCTACTGCATTAGACCCAAAATGATGTTTCAAAGTGTTTTGGAGCATTTCAGAAACATTCGACACGTAAAAAGATGTAAGACTTGTGTTTCGGAACTAAAAGCACTATATCGGGGTACCTGTCGTACGGATATCCCTGGGCCCACTACTCAGGTGGGTACTGGGACCGACTACCAGTGGCGGATCCAGAAAAATTTCTTTGGGTAGGCACACAGTGTAAGAACAGTGCGCTACAGTGCTCCGCAGTGTAGAAACAGTGCTCCCTTACCTTGGTCACCAGGAATTTGGGGTAGTCCCAGGACCACCTGGACTACCCACTGGCTCCGCCACTGCCGACTACTCCGTGGGCCCCTGGGACTACTCGACTTGGGCTGCACGGCACCTGATGGCGTGGAGCGCAAGGCATACAGAGGACTAGTACTCGGTTAGGAAGCTAGACATGTCCGGATCCATGTAGACTACTCCTAGCCGTACACGACTAATACTCCTCTAACAAACTGACTTGTAACCCTACCTCCCGAACTATATAAGGCGAGGCAGGGACCCCTATCTCTTCATCCACAATCATCCTGTAAACACATCCAATCAATCCAGAGCTACGCAGCATACAGGACGTAGGGTACTACGCACCTCACGGCCCGAACCTGTCTAAATTGTGTGCCACGTGTCTCTCCTTCGAGTTCCCGATATCGGCGAGGCCACAAACATCTACCTTGGGTACTCCCCTTGGTAGGTTGTCGGGTTAAAACACCGACAGCTGGCGCGCCAGGTAGGGGATCTCGCCGAAGATCACATGGCGAACTCGACAGCTTCAATCGTCATCAAGTCAACCGCCGCCTTCAACCACGGCGACACCTTCGTCTTCGGCTCCAGGGTCTGCACTGCTGATGGCGCTGGATCGTTCCAGCGCTACCTCACAATGACCCCGGACCCAGAGACTGGACTCGTGACGCTTCCCGAAGCCATCACGAGCCAACTCGTCGAGAAATTCGACGAATTTTCGCTCTGCAACCAAGTCTCCGACTTCGAGCTCGGATCCACCTCCAACTCGAACTCGACATCGCCCTGGATCGAACTGCGTGAGCTGGCTCTTGAGCCATCATGCAAATCAGTACTCCCCCATGAACACTTCCCGTACGGCCTCTGCAACTCTAGCAAAACCTACGCGGAAGCGCTCACCTCGCGTCAGGCCGGCAAGGAGATCATCTCCGAGTACTCCTCGGACTCCAACGCCATCCCCGACTACAACTCGGACTCCCCCTACGAGTTTGACTTCGGTCTCGATCCGATCGAGTCCGAGTCCGAGCTCAACACCATTGAGGAACCTTTGTCAGGTCCTGGTGCTGGCTTGGTCATCACGTCTACTCCCGCCGGCAGATTCGTCTACTGGCCCGACCGCAAGCCCGCAGACCTGACCAACGACAACTCATGTTGCGTCACCTACCTCGAGACACTCCCCTTCCAGGAGGGGACACCGCTGACTCCAAACGAGGAAGAGCACACCCCAACCGAGGTGGTGACTACCGACTCCAGACTCTGCATGCCTGACTGCAAGGTATTCATGGCAACCGGGGAAGCTGTAACCTCAGACAACTGAGTCGATCGGTATCTTGAAAACATCTCAGAAGATGAGGTATCAGCCAATGCACCCGCGGATGAGACAACTGATGCCAAGAATGCCCAGCGCGAACACAACAGAAAGCGAGCTGATCGACGCAAGCGCCTCCGGGAAGCTTTTCCCATCCGGAACCTCACAGAGGCTCTGGACCAAGTCGAGAACCGAGTACACACCACCCCTGACCAATGCCTAATGTCTATCACCGCGATAGCACGGACAGCTCAGGGGCACCGCGCAGGCGAACTCATCGCCAAGCTTGCCGAGGACGCCTACTTCATGCGGGTCAACAACAGAACTGCCGGAGCCGGAAACCACGAAGCCACTAGTCGCAGCCCAGCAGATGGCGGACGCAACCGCGTCCGTGGCGAACACCAACCAACCCCCAACCGCTCTAGAGCCTCTGCGGGAGGACCCTCACATGGTGGCCACAGCGGTGGGGGCAGGGGCGGCGGCGGAGGCAGCAGCGGCGGTAGTTCCTCCCACGGCGGCGGCAGAAGAGCTGGTGGCGGTGGCGACCGCGGAGGCCGAGGCCACGCGAATAGCCACGCCACCGGCAACGCACGCGGCGGCTACGACGCCCGCAACAGGATCGACGAGATCCGCCGCGCCAAGAAGACTACCGAAGTCAGCGACAGCGACGGCTTCCCCGCCTACTCTGCACGACTTCGCGATCTGCTTCTTCCCGAGAAATTCAAACCTCTTGGGATCACCAAGTACGACGCGAAACAAGACCCAGTTCAGTGGCTCAGGTGCTATGCCCTGTCCATCGAAAACGCTGGTGGCAACAACGACACGAAGTGCCTCTACTTCCCCTTCTGTCTGGACCAGGCTCCACTCACCTGGCTCGAGTCACTCGATAAGAACTCGATCGACCAGTGGGACCAGCTGAAGGCCCAGTTCACCAGGAACTTCGCGGGCGCCATGGGGTGCTTAGGTACTCGCATGGACCTGGCGATGGTCAAGCAGGAGCAAGGCGAGATCCTCCACCAGTACATGCGCCGCTTTTTCGACAAGCGCGCGACCGTAGTCGACGTCACCGACAAAGAAGTCATCGACCTCTTCCAAGACAGGCTCTACCACCATCGCACCTTTGAAGACTTCGGTCGCCGTCGCCCGAGTTCTATCACCAAGTGCAAAGACATGATCACCTCATGGGCCGACGAAGAGGACAAGGCAAACGCCAAGTACGACTCCATTCGCGGCAAGAGCAAAAACAACACGAGCGGCAACAACAACAACAACAAGGATCAAGGGGGTCGCAACAACAACAACTACTCGGGTCCTAACTGCAAGCGCAAGCCAGACAACACAGTCGCGGTTATACAGTGCCCTGCGAAGGACAGTTCCAAAAAGACCTCCGGCGGCTTCAGAGACTTGGTCAAAGAGAAGTGCCCGTGGCATCTGGACGGCAATCATACAACCAATCAGTGCTACCAACTCCGGCGAGCACTCAAGGATGTCCCTGAGCCGCGGCCTCCTCACGACAAGAAGGGCAAGAAGAAAGTCGACGAAGGCAACGGCGAATTCTAAGAACCTGACAAGACAGTGAATGTCCTCTTCGGCGGACTACCCACCAGGCGATCGCAAAAGCTCACCCTACGGGAAGTCTTGAACATTGAACCAGCGGTGCTGACACCTCTAAGGTGGTCGGAGGTACCCATCACCTTTTCCCGCGCGGATTAATGGACAAGCTTCTCTGAACCAGGACATTTCCCACTCGTCCTGAAACCAGTAGTCGCGGGCTCCAGACTCAACAAGGTACTCATCGACGGCGGGAGCGGACTCAACGTCCTCTTCACCAAGACCTTGAAGAAGATGAAGCTCGACATCACCGACATGCTCACTAAGAGCGTGTCACCTTTCTACGGCATTGTCCCGAGCAACGCGGCTATGCCACTCGGCTCAGTGGTTCTGCCAGTTACCTTCACGGAGACAAGGGAGAATTACCGCATCGAGTACATCAAGTTCGAGGTTGCGGACTTCGAAACCTCCTACCATGCCATCCTCGGGAGACCAGCCATCGCCAAGTTCATGGCGGTCCCTCACTACACTTACTTGGTACTCAAGATGCCAAGTCTTGCCGGAGTACTCGCGCTGCAGGGGGACTTGAAGATTTCTTACGACTGCGACACCGAAGCCGTGGAACTTGCAGCAACCAATCAAGTACCCAACGTGATGATGGAGATCTTCGCTGCATCTAAGAAGCTCGCACCAACCGAACTCGAGATACCTCAGAAGACCGACACCTCCAATAAACCTCAGCCAACAAAGGAAGTTCAGGTGAAGGCCATCGACCTCGGGACCGGCGACAGCAGCAAGACTACCATGATCGGCACGGGGCTCGACCCTAAATAGGAAGACGTGCTCATCAGCTTCCTTCGGGCTAACCGAGACATCTTCGCGTGGAAGCCAGCGGATATGCCAAGCGTGCCCAGGTGGTTGATCGAGCACTCACTCAACGTCGATCCTAAGGCTACCCCCAAGCAACAACACCTCCGCTGTTTTGCTGACGACCGACGGGATGCCATCAAGAAGGAACTCGCCAAACTACTCGCGGCCGGCTTCATCCGAGAAGTCTTCCATCCTGAGTGGCTAGCCAACCCTGTCCTCGTCCTCAAGAAGAACACGAACGAGTGGAGGATGTGCGTCGACTACACTAATCTCAACAAGCACGGCCCCAAGGACCCCTTCGGGTTGCCGCGGATTGATCAAGTCATCGACTCCACGGCGGGCTGCAACCTGCTCTGCTTCCTCGACTGCTACTCTGGGTACCACCAGATCGCTATCAAGGAAGGAAACCAGGAGAAGACCGTGTTCATCACCCCGTTCGGCGCCTACTGCTACACGACAATGTCGTTCGGGTTGAAGAACGCCGGCGCTACGTACCAATGAGCTATCCAGGCCTGCTTCAAGAAGCAGCTCAACAACAACATCGAAGCCTATGTGGATGATGTGGTCGTCAAGACCAGAAACTCCGACACACTCATCGCCGATCTTAAAGAGACCTTCGCATCTCTGCGAGAGTACTAGTGGAAGCTCAACCCCAACAAGTGCATCTTCGGGGTACCCTCGGGGAAACTACTCGGCTTCATCATCAGCCATCACGGCATCGAAGCCAATCCTGAGAAGATCTCCGCCATCACCAACATGAAAGCTCCAACTTGCATCAAGGATGTACAGAAGCTGACCGGGTGTATGGCGGCCCTGAACAGATTCATCTCGAAGCTCGAAGAACGGGGACTACCTTTCTTCAAGCTACTCAAGTACCACGAGAAGTTCGTATGGACCGCGGAGGTTGATCAAGCTCTGACGCAGCTTAAGGATTTCCTGTCCAAGCCACCGGTTCTCACGGCGCCTCGCAAACAGGAGCAGCTACTGCTCTACCTCGCTGCGACTACTCACGTGGTCAGTACTGCCATCATCGTTGAGCGGCAGGAAGAAGGCCACGCCTACCCAGTCCAGCGACCAGTCTACTTCGTCAGCGAGGTCCTCTCCGAGTCCAAGGCACAGTATCAACCGATCTAGAAGCTACTCTACGCAGTACTCATCACCTCGCGGAAGCTACGACACTACTTCCAGGAGTACTCGATCACCGTCATCACCGACTACCTGCTCAGTGACATACTCCATAATCAAGATGCTACTGGAAGAATCTCCAAGTGGGCGGTCGAGCTTGGCTCCCTCAACATCGACTTCAAGCCACGCACAGCTATCAAGTCTCAAGCACTAGTCGACTTCATGCAGAGTGGCAGGAGAATCAGCTATCAACTCTAACAAAGCGACCAGAGAACTGGGTGATGTACTTCGACAGCTCACTCAAGCTCGAGGGCGCGGGTGCAGGGGTACTCCTGATTTCTGCAAAGGACGAACAACTCAAGTACGTCCTGCATATCTTCTAGAAGGTCTCAAACAATGAAGCCGAGTACGAGGCCCTGCTGCATGGGCCCCGCCTCGCAATTTCATTGGGCATCAAGCGACTGCTAGTCTACGGCGACTCCACAGTGGTCATCAACCAAGTCAACAAGTCCTGGGACCGCAACAAGGAGAATATGGACGCCTACTGTCTGCAAGTCCGCAAGCTCGAGAACAAATTTTATGGTCTCGAGAACAACGTTGCAGCGGACGTCCTGTCGAAGCTTGGTTCTACTCACGCACAAGTACCCATCGGAGTCTTCATCCACGAGCTTCACGCGCCATCCATCCCGGAGCTGGTGCCAACGACCACTGACCTTGGGCCAGCACAGCCCAGTCAGGAGGTCATGATGATAGACGTGGACTGGAGACAACCGTTCATCGACTACATCCGCGAGCAGAAGGTTCCCTCCGAGAAGAACAAGGCCGAACAACTCGTCCGCCGAGCCAAGACCTACGTACGAGTCGGAGACAAGCTCTACAGGCGAGGTGCCACTTCTGGAGTACTCATGAAGTGCATACCTCGGGAAGAAGGCAAGGACATCTTGGAGGAGATCCACAAGGGCGTCTGCGGCAACCATGCGTCTTCTCGCTCGCTGGTGAGCAAAGCCTTCCGACGAGCCTTCTACTAGCCCACAGCTCTAGCCGACGCCGAAGAACTCGTCAGAAGGTGCCAAGGATGCCAATTCTTCGCCAAGCAGCAACACGTCCCGGCCTACAAGCTAGTCACCATACCACCGACCTGGTGAAGGACCGGAACGGCGAACCAGAGAGGGGGGAGTGAATGGGAGCCGATAAAAATTCTACTCAAGAATTCGGCCTACGAACCCAAAATCACTCGGACTCCTCCACAAACTTCTCTTGCCAAATCCATGTAGCCACTGGAGTGCTAATGGACCTAGGAGAAAGATCCAACCAACAGCCACTCGAGACACACAGCGGAAAACAACTCGAAACACCTGCTGGCAGCCAAAACCGGTCAGGCCGGTTTCTGAAACCGGTCAGACCGACCTTCTGAGACTTAGCCTCTCATAGCCAGGGGAAACCGGTCAGGCGGGTTTTGTCTAGGGAATCTGTCAGATGTTTAGATCTAGACAGCCCACAGGGGTGTTAATCCCGGTGGTTTAGTTGTTCGGCGGGGCGGAATCTAAGGCTAAGAACTCGAAGGTTGCGCACGAGCACACGGAACACAGAGAACACGGCGAGTTTATACTGGTTCGGGCCTCCAGAGAGTAAAACCCTACGTCCAGTTGTCGGTGTAGATTGCTTGAGGATTGCGTGATTGTACAAGGGTCGCCCTGCCCGCCTTATATTGGCTAGCGGACAAAGTCGGTTCCCAGATTCCTGGTCGGTTACGACCAGGAGACCTAAATCTATTTGATTACAACACTTGCCATATCCGTCGATCTGCTTTGGTCGGAATCCACCGATGTCTTGTCTTGCACGCCAAGTCTCGTTCTGGATAAGGTCGTCCGGGTAATCTTCTGGAAGGTCTTCAGGAGGTCGTGTGGGCCGCCAACTAGGTCGGTTGGGACCACTGACAGGTTGGCAGGTCTTCTGGAAGGCCGGACCCACTTGTCGGGGACGGCCGTGAGCCTGGTCGGTGGGGACCCAGGGGTACCCATGTCTCACAAGCCCCTGAGCGAGGTGTATGCGCAGCGACTTTAGAAAGGTCATGACGTAGTCGTAGAGCTTTCGACAGGTCGAATAGCATGCACGTCATTCAAAAAGAAAAGAACAAATCAACTTAGCAGCCGACCTGTTTGAAATCTTGCCAAACAAAGAGAGGTCGAGTGACGACCTATAGGAAGCAGGCTTCCAATAGATCGAAACGACGACGAAAAAATTCAAAGGGCATCAAGGATGCACTCGTAGAGTAGTATCCGAGCATCGTGGTGGGCAGGATGGCCGGTATGATGATCAAAAAAAGAGAAGAAAAGAATAAGTTAACGATGTGATGGGAAACGGGTTTCCCAGCAGGTCGGTACGTCGAAGAAATCAAGAGGGCGTCGAAGACGCACTCGTAGAGTAATCCCCGAGCATTGAAGCAGGCAGCATGGCTGGTTTGATGCTCAAAAAAGAGAAGAAAACTGAGTCATGGTCTTGATCGAACGAAGTGTAAAGACACCCAGATCTCCTAGCATGGCTGCAAGGAGTCTGGCGGGGCCGACCTCAAGGAGGCTTTGTAGGCGTGCTGACCTTAAAGAGGCCTCAAATCAACAATGTCTAGTATTTGAGGATACCCAGTAAGATCTTGAAAGGTGCATGAAGAGGTCGTTAATGATGTCGTAGCTTGAAGTCATGATTTCCGGAACCGTTGCTAATGAAAATATGTAAATCTTGAACGTTGGAGTGTAGAGACACCCAGATATCCTGCGTAGCTGCAAGGAGTCTGGCAGAGCCACCCGAGGCATGCCGACCTCAAGAAGGTCTCAAATGAAAAGCACCCAAGCACCCAGAGATACTTGGCAGGGCCATCAGGCGCGCACCCCACAGGGAGGCCTTCATTCCCAACGTAAAATCTTGGGTGTCTAGAGCAGACTAGCAGAGCTATACAAAGCACACAGACCTCGGAAGGTCACGCATCCGGGGCGCCCAACTAGGTTGGCTGAGCCGTAGTCATACCGAGGTATTGCAAGACCTAGTTATTGAGGCACGCCGACCTTATGGAGGCCATTTTGGTGCCCAGACGGCTAACATAGCTGCCAGCCATCCAGCAGAGCCAAGGTACTAAGGTATTGATGACCTCACCAATAGGCACACCGACCACGGGGGCCTGACGAAATCGTAGACGTAAAGCTTCTGATCTCAAGGCGCCCAGATGGATCTGGCGGAGCAGCGAGGCACGCCTACCCCGGAAGGTCTTCAATTGAACCTACGACCATTCTGTTTAGGAAACAGAAATATAAGCTGATTGGAATAGGTTCGTTTACGTGTAGAGCCGTAGCGGGTGCACCAGGACGCAGAGCCTAGCGGGTGCAATGAAAACGTCAAGTTGTAAAGGGTGTGTTTGATCATCGTCATCATCTGTAGTTGTAGCAAGGCGTAGGGCCCTCTGACGTAGAATTAGGCTTGTCGTTTGCCGTAAACTGCGGGGTCACGGGGTCAACAGTGGTCGGAGATTCCCTTGTCACCCAGAAAATGACAAACTACCCACGAATCAAGGAGTGCACTGTAGCCATGTGATTCTGCGGTGGGCTCGGGCATCATTGATGCACTAGCGACAAAGACGTCGCGAGATAGGGTAAAGTCATCGCCTTTAATCACGCACATGTCTGCAGGCCCTCTGGACCATGTGGGGATAGTGTCATCACTTCGCTAGCTGCCCAAGGCCCGGCTTTTGCTATAAATAGCACTGTGAAGCTGAAGGAGGCAAGCACCGAGCATTGTTGAGCTATGAAGCTGCAGGGTAGTTTTAAGGCCATGCCACGGGCATGTGTCCGTCCACCATATTGTAGGATGCTGTGTTTGTAGAAGCTTGGAGCTAGAAGAACTCTTGCAAAATGTAGGCAGCACACCCACTCTTTGTACCTTGCCTCAGCAAGGAATCAAGGAGAGTTTGGAGGTGATGCTGTAGAGGCTCGAGGTGCAGCTGGAAGTCCTTGGTGAGCCTGAGATGCTCGTCGGAGGCTTGCGGCCCGCGACGAAGAGCAAGCTCGTGTCTGCATTCCATAGTCCGGCACAGAGCATGCCCTGCTACGTGCGGCGTCGCACAGCTGTTCACCGCAAGGCCACCATCGAGGTCCTGAGGCTAGAAGAATTCTTGCGACGTGCTCGGCTATAGCTGAGTACACCTCAAGGATTGTTCTAGGTAGATCAGGTCTTCGAGTACGTTTGTATTTTTGTGACGGGCTCTGGATCCAATAAGGTCGCAGACAACTTGTGTACCTTCGAAGTTCCCGTGTAATGTTCGCTCTCTTCTGTCTTGTAATGGTCGTTTTGACGAAATTATTCATCAAACACCTAAAGTGACACAATTTGGGGCTTATTGACCTCATGAGGTTCAAAATGTGTGATCAGGACGACCTGATAGCGTTGTTGTATTCACGACCTAAACTCAGGGTGTAGGTCGCTAGACTATCCGTTGAGTAGATATCCGTTGGCGCGAAATCTGGTGAGATCGTCTCGCACAATTATCGGCACAGAGCCCTTAGGGTGAGCTCCTTACTGTGGAAGGAGCTGCAACGGGCAGACCCGGTGGGGCCCTTATAAATAGAGCGGTGGGAACCAGCATTGACCGCGCCCTTCGTCTTCTTCCTCCTTTCGCCATCACTGCCGAAATCTTCGCACCTTAGCCGCCGCGCACTCCACCGCCGAGCTTTGCCCTAGCTTCCTTAGTGTGCCACCGTCTGTTGCAGACTGCGCGCCGGCTCCACCGTCTGTGCGCCACGCCACCTCGCATGCGAATCAAAACCCTAGTGAACTTTAGATCCAGATCCACCCGAGCTCAAGAAATGGCGGCCGCGGCTCGTCAAATCCCAGACCCGCGGATGGTGTGGGAACCCTCGACGGTGACCGAGGCGAAGATCCAAGCGCTGGTGGACCGCGGGCTTCTAAGGTCCAAGGCAGAGGTGGAGTGGAAGGCGCCTACAGGCGAGGCCTTCCCGACGAAGGACGACAAGGAGCAGGTCGTCTTCATTTCCTTCTTCGAGTGCGGTTTCAACATACCCGCGGGCGACTTCTTCAGAAGTCTCCTCTTCTACTACAAGCTGGAGCTGGTACATCTCGTCCCCATTCATCCACTTCTGTGAGGCATACCTGGGGATAGCACCCCATTTCTTTCTCTGGCGACATCTCTTCTGCGTCAAATCCACCGGCAAGCGCGCCGGTGTTGTGGGGGCTGTCATGTTCTGCTTGAGGTCGGGTCTCAAGACAGAATGGATTGATACGAATCTGCCAGACAACACCGCTGGATGGAGGTCGGAATGGTTCTACGTCGCCGATCAACAGCCAGCGCTCCCGAAGCGTACTGGGCACAAGCCCGTGAAGATACCGGAGTGGGACCTGCAGCTATCCTCGCGCGAGATGGACAATGTCAAAGAGGTTCTTGAACTGGTGCACGACCTCAAGGAGAGGGGCGTAACGGGAGGCTTGGTGGTGAGGTCGTTCTTCCATTGTCTGATCCAGCCGATCAAGGATCGGGTGCATCCGACTTATGAATATTGGGGACAGTCAAACCCCACTCGCGAGGTCAACCGCAAGGTCCCCCAAGAGGAGATGATGGCCAGGGTGTCACTATGCCGGGTGTGCACGAATCAAGAAGTGCCCAAAGGCATATTCCTTGACCCGACCAGCCGACCCTGTAAGTCCTGGGACTAGTAGGTCATTTGTTCTGTTCCTTTATTTACGTTGATCTCACTCTTTGGTATGTATCTGTTGCAGGCTCGAGAAATGCAGTTTTGGTGCCCAACACCCCTTCCTAGAGGCGAGGAGCCTCGTCGGAAACTGAGGTTGGACAAGTACCAACCTCCAGCAGCTGTGCTGCTGGAGAATTATGAGTCAGACTCGTCGGTGGATGCTGATGAGGATACCGACCCAGAGGTCGGGGGCGATGTAGCGAACCGCCAAGAGGCGAGCAGCGCGACAAAGCCCAGGTGTAAGACGAGGGTAGCAACGGCGAAGCAGTCAACCACGAAGGTTGCTGCCCAGATTGAGGCGGCAAAGAGCGCCAAACTCGAGGCGGAGAAGAAGAAGAGGAAGAGGAGGGCGAGCCCTCCACTGGTGGTCGAGACGCAGATAATTCCTACACCTTCGGCCAGGGAGGTCGAAGATGATGAAGATGAAGCCACCGATGAGCCACCGGTCGTTGAAGATCGGACCGGGAGTTGGAGCAGAAGATGACGGAGGATGACCTCCGTCGAATGAGGGAGGCGCAGTGAGCTGCTACTGGTGCGCAGGCAAGGATGCCTATGAAGATAAAAGTGTGGCCTTTTAGGCCGAAGCCACATGTCGCGGCTGCTGTGAGGTAGGGTAGTTGCGCTGAAGTTCATTAATTTGCTAGCTGTTATTGGTTCTTGCATTGTGTTGATGAGGACTTCTGCAGGCCGGACATCCAGCCCCAGAGCGCCTTGGGTGCTCAAGGGTCACCTTCATGAACAAGGTTGACCGACCATGAGGCCGGAGCTCGGACTTTGGTTGACGACGTGGGGACGGCGACTCCTCCGCCTGCTACTGAGGCCGGAACACAAGGTTCCGTAGGCGACGTCGGTGCTTCGACCTCTCCACCTATCATCGACGTGGACCCCATCAACGCGGTGCCCAGCACGTCGGTTCAGGACCCAACAGCGGATCCGATTCAGATCGAGCAGCCGCAGGAGAATCCAGAAACAACAAACGTGTAGGTACCAGGTTCGACGTCAACAGGGCCGATGTTGAGGCGCGAAGAGATTGACTGGACTGGTACTCCTTGGTAGGAGGATATCTTCGATGACAATGAGGACATGAGGGCGGTCCGAAATGCGATTTTGACTCTCAACCAGGCGTTTACGGTAGGCCCTTCCCTCATGCTATCTTTGATAGCTTGCTTTGGGACTATACTTGACGACCTGGTTTCTTGTTTCTGTGAAGCAGTCACTGGCTGATCGTGCCAAGGGTAGGGCCGACCTTCTGAAGAATGCCACGGCCACGTAGCTGCGGGTGGTCAAGCTTGAGCAGGAGCTCAAGCAAGTCCGTGAAGCGGCAGCGGCAGACAAGAAGAAGCATGAGGATGAGCTGGTCGAGGAAAAGCGGAAGACCCGAGAGGCCAACGCACAGTTTAATGCCGCAAACACTGGTAAGATTGATTTTCTTACGGGTTTTTCATCGTCATTGTCTTGTACTACTGAGGACCTGACCTCAGAGCATTATTGGCGTGTTGCAGATTTTCTCAGGCGCGAGGATGACCTCAAAAACAAGCTGAAGAACACCAGGGAGAGAGTTCGAAGCTTGGAGGTGAACCTCCGGGAGGCCGAGGCTGGCGGCCAGGAGCTGAAGCGGGTGATGAAGGAGACCGTCGACAGTGAGTACGCTGTATCTCAAAACTTGGCTTATGAGAAACAGGCTCGGAGGGATCTCGAGGTTAGTCATGAGGTAGCTTTGAAGGCACTGCAGAATGACCAAGTGTTCATTGCAGGGCAAGAGGTGGAGCTAAAGGACCTGAAGAATGCTGCCCATTTTGCAATGGACATAATAGCATCGCAGGTCGAGGGGGAGGAGCCCAAGCCTGCTATTGACCGTCTTATAGCCGCACCCGAGAAGCTGCTTGACCTCTGGAAGGTGACGAGCTTGGCGGCGGCCACAGAGGCGTTGGTCTGGGTGAAGTCCCACTACCCCGACGTAGACATGGTCAAGGTCGGAGAGAGCTCGGACACGACGAAGGATCTGAAGGCCTTGGAGCTTGAAGTGCGTGACGCCGCTACGGCTGTAATGGACGCCCTTGATTATGAAGGCAACGACGGAGAAGAGTAGTCGTAGTCTTGGAGGTGTACCCCCTTCCTTCTCTCAGTCATGTAAAATATTGCTTGAAAATCTTCTTTTGTGGCCTGCATGACGTTCTTAATTTGTGTTTGCGCGAACTTGGTAGTCTTGAAGTGACGTGTATTGTAGCATACACCGCTAACCACTACTCACGGAGAGGCTGGCTTACCGACCACCACAGCTCAGCGGGGAGGCTTATGTGTGATCAGTGCGTGGGAAGGAGTCTAGGACTCAGGTTTTGCAACCTTTACGACCAAGCAGGCTCGCAATAACACAAAGTAGGTAGTCATGAGGGATGATGTCCTCAGGTCGAACGACCCATAAGTTGGCATCAGCCAAGCCCCCGAGCATGTCGAGGGGGAGGAACAGAAATCTTAACCCCCAGGTCTTACGACCTTTGGCTTTAGCCAAGCCCCCGAGCATGTCGAGGGGGAGGGTTTATGACATGAGAGAGGAGGAGGTAGGACTCGAGACACAGCAGATGACTGCTTTAACTAATATTTATTGAAACTGAAAAATTACAAGGACGAGGAATACATAGCTGTAACAAAAACTATTCTACGGGTAGAATCGTCGTAGGTGCTCGACGTTCCAAGGGTTGGGTACGCCTTGCCCGTCGCCCCATTGGAGGCGATATGTGGATGGGCTGATGACTTCGGTGACGATGAAGGGTCCTTCCCAAGGGGCAGAAAGCATGTGCATGCCGTCGGTTTTCTGAATACGCCTTAGGACTAGGTCGCCAACGTTGAAGGAGGTCTCTTTGACGTTGCGATCATGGTACCGACGGAGTTGCTGGTCGTGACGAGCTTGCCTCATGACAGCAGCCAATCTCTGTTCTTCGAGGCTATCGAGGTCGACACGATGAGTCTGCTCAGCTTCTCCCTCCTCGTAGAACTGAATGTGTGGAGCTCCAAAAGTGACGTCGGTGGGTAGGATGGCCTCTGAGCCGTAGACCAGGTAGAAAGGCGAGAAGCCCGTAGTAGAACTGACTTGGGTCCTTAGTCCCCATATCACGTGTGGTAGCTCAGCTAACCATCGGGTAGCGTAATTTGAAGCGTCATCAAAGATGCGATCTTTGAGGGCCTGGAGGACCATGCCATTGGCATGTTCGACCTGGCCGTTGCACCTGGGGTGGGTGACCGAGGAGTAGTAGAAGTCGATCGTATTATCTTGGCAGAAATCCCAAAAGGCCGACCCTGTGAAGGCTGACCCTAGGTCGGTGATGATCCTATTGGGCACGCCGAAGCGATGTGTTACGTCTTGCATGAATTTTGCCGCTTCTTCCGACGTGACTTTTGCAACAGGTCGGACTTCAATCCACTTGGTAAATTTGTCAACAGCCACGAGGATATACCTGTAGCCGCCTGGGCCGGTTCGAAACGGACCCACGGAGTCGAGGCCCCACATGGCGAAGGGCCAAGATGGGGGAATTGTACGCAAGGCCTGAGCTGGCAGGTGCTGCTGTTTGGCAAAGAATTGTCATCCTTTGCATCTCTTGACGAGGTCTTTAGCGTCAGCAATGGCCGTGGGCCAATTGAAGCCGGATCGATATGCCTTGCCGACCAGATTGGCAGAAGCCGCGTGGCAGCCGCACTCTCCACCGTGAATCTCAGCCAAGAGCTGGATCCCTTCTGATCGCAAGATACACTTCATCAAGACGCCGGTAGAGGCGGCTTTCCTGTATAGGTCGGTACCAATCACGACGTAGTTGGCACTTCATCGTGTGATACGTTCTCGCTCAGCCTTGTCTTCTGGGACTCGTTGGTCGAGTAGGAAGGCTAAGAAAAGCTCGCGCCAATCATCCTCTTTTTCTGTCATCAGCACGTCGCGGGGAGGTGTTGTGGTTAGGTCGGGCTGTACTGGGTCCGGGTTGTCCGGGTCCAACAGCTTGATTGACGGCTTGCGTAGATCTTGGACGAACACACCTGCCGGGACTAAAGCCCTCTTGGAGCCTAGTTTGGAGAGTACGTCGGCGGCCACGTTGTTGTTGCGTGGCACGTGCTGAAACTCAATTCCCTCGAAGTGGACTTCGAGCTTGCAGATCTCAGCACAGTAAGCATCCATTGTGTCTTTGACACAATCCCACTCTTTGTTGACTTGTTCGATGACGACCTTAGAATCGCCATAAGCCAGTAGTCGCTTGATGCCAAGGGACACTACTATACGGAGCCTATGAATTAGAGCTTCGTACTCTGCTCCATTGTTGGAGGCCTTGTAGTGTATCTGCAAGACGTACTTGAGCTGCTCTCCCTGAGGAGAGATGAGTAATACACCTGCTCCTGCGCCTTCGAGGTTGAGGGCACCGTCGAAGTACATTATCCAGTGTTCAGGTCTCTCCTTGGGAGGGGGCATCTGGATCTCTGTCCACTCTGATACAAAATCAGCTAGGATCTGGGACTTGATTGCTTGCCGAGGGCAGAACTCGATGTTGAACTCTCCAATCTCCACCGACCACTTGACGATGCGGCCGTTGGCGTCACGGTTGCGAATGATCTCTACTAGGGGGAATGATGAGGGCACCGTGATCTTGTGGTCTTGGAAGTAGTGGCGAAGCTTTCTCGACGTGATCAGGAGTGCATAGAGCAACTTCTAAGGCTGTGAGTACCGTGTTTTAGCGTCGGCCAGGACCTCGCTCACGTAATACACAGGTCGTTGAACAGGGTAGGCCTGCCCTTCTTCTTCTCGTTCTGCGACGAGAACCGTGCTGACCACATTAGTGGTGGTAGAGATGTAGAGTAGTAGGGTTTCCCCTGGTATTGGTGGCGTCATGATTGGAGGTGTGGTCAAGGACTCTTTGAGAGCCTCGAACGCCTTCTGCGCTTCTTCATCCCATACGAACTTATCAGCCTTCTTCAATAGCTTGAAGAAGGGCAGACCTTTCTCACCGAGCTTGCTGATGAAACGACCTAGAGCCGCCATCATACCTGTGAGCTTCATGACATCTTTCTTGCAAGATGGCTTGGCCATGTTGCGTATTGCGTCGACCTTGACGGAGTTAGCTTCAATGCCTCAGTGTCCAACCATGAAGCCCAGGAGCAATCCGGAGGGTACACCGAAGACGCACTTGGTCGGGTTGAGCTTCCACTGGAACTCTCGCAGGTTGGTGAAGGTTTCGGCAAGGTCAGTGATGAGCTAATCTTCCTCAGTGGTCTTGACGACCACGTCATCGACGTAAGCTTCTACGTTCTTCCCGATCTGCGACTTCAGGCACTTCTGTATCGCCTTCTGATATGTTGCTCCAGCGTTTCTGAGGCCAAAGGTCATGACCTTGTAGCAGTAGATGCCGTTGGGCGTTATGAACACCGTCTTGTCTTCGTCGTCGGGATTCAAGGCTATCTGGTGATAACCTGAGTAACAGTCAAGGAAGCACAGTAGAACGCTACCAGCCATGGAGTCCACAACCAGGTCGATGTGAGGAAGGGGGAAGGGATCTTTTGGGCAGTATTTGTTAAGGTCGGTGTAGTCGATACACATCCTTAATCCTCCAGTCTTTTTAGGTACAAGGACCGGGTTTGCGAGCCAAACCAGGTGTTTACATTCTCGGATAAATCGTGCAGCTAAGAGCTTGCAGACTTCTGCTTCTATAGCTTGTTTTCTATCTTTCGCAAATCACCAGAGCTTTTGCTTGATAGGTCGAGCGGTCTTGCTTACTTCAAGGGCGTGCTCAGCCAACTCCCTGGGGACACCAGGCATGTCGGACGGGCTCCATGCGAAGATGTCGGCGTTGTCCCTGAGGAAACTGGTGAGCGCGAGTTCCTATTTGGGATCGAGGTTGGCCCCGATGGTGACTTCCTTGGACGCGTCGGGCAGGCCGAGGCAAACTTTCTTCACAGCTGGACTTGGATCCAAGGCTGTGGCTGTAAGCTTCTTCTCTGGCACCTCTAGAGTGGATTGGTCGATCTTGGCGGCCTGAGCGACCATGACCGTGGCTGCGGCTTTGCAGGTAGAGTCTTTGGCGAGTTCGACGGTGGAGCTCTCGCAGTTGTAGGAGACCATGATGTCGCCAAGGACGGAATGGATTCCATTTGGTGCTGGCATCTTCATGATGAGGTAGGTGTGATGGGGTATGGCCATGAACTTGGCCAACATGGGACGACCAAGGATGGCATGGTAGGAGGAGCGGAAGTCCGCGATCTCGAACGTCAAGTACTCTGTGCGGAAGTTCTCCTTTGTGCCGAAGGTGACCGGCAGGCATACACGACCTATGGGGTACACAGCCTTGCCGGGCACAACCCCGTAGAAGGGTTCGTCGCAGGCGGTCATCTTGTTGAAGTCGAAGTCCATCTTTCTCAGCGTCTCTGTGAAGATGATGTTCAGGCTGCTGCACCCATCGATGATGGTCTTAGGCAGGAACGCGCCGTCCACTATGGGATTGACGACCAGCGGATAGGTCCCGGGGTCAGGTATGTGCACCCAATGGTCTTTCCTGGAGAAAGTGATTGGGTACTCCGACCAACGCAGAGGTTGTGGAGTTTCAGTGTTGACTTGGCCAATATCCCTTGCGTTCGATCGTATCTGTCTGTTGCTCTTGGCTGCCTGACGACCACCAACGATGAAGATGATTTCCCGGTTGGCGGTCTGGAACGCGCCATTGGGGTTGCCCCCTTTTGGTGGTGGTGCTAGAGAACGCTCCTTGCGGTTGTTGTCGTTACGGTTGTGGTCGTCCTGGCGACGACGATCATCCCGTCGGTCGTCGCGGTGTTCGTCATGCCGATCGTCACGACGATCATCCCGCCGGTCGTTGCGGTTGTCTTCATGGTGATCATCACGGCAGTAGTCGTTGCGTTGATCATCGCGGCGGTCATCGCGGCGATAGTCGCGGCGATAATCACGGCGGTCCCTGTCATCGTTGCGACGGTAGGGTCGTCGATCATGGTAATCACGTCGATCAGGTCGACGGTTACGGTTGTCGTAGCGGCGGCTGCTGTTCTGGTCGTCGTTGCTGCCGCTCTTGGTCTTCTTAGGCTTCGGGGGTACCCCTAGAGCACGCTTTAGCTGTTCACACTCCCTCATGGTGTGCTTGGCGTCTCGGTGGAACTGGCACTGGTCGTCCATGACCATGTTGAAGTCTCCTTCAAGGAAGGTGGAGGGTCTGGGTGGTTCAGTCGCATAGACTTCGCCAGATCGTTTGCGCGACCTGCTTCCACCGTCGTCGTGGTCTTCCCCGTTGAAGTCATGCATCACCGCATCTTGAGTATCGACAAGCTTGTCGACGTAGGCCATGAGGTCGGCGATGGTGTGGGCGTCGGCTTCGTGGATCTTATCAAAGAGCTTGATGTTGGTGACTCCCTTCTTGTAATAGGCGATGACGTCTTCGTCTTTGACACCTGCGAGGGTGTTGCGATTCTCGAAGTAGCGGTTAGTATACTCCCATAGGGTTTCGTCACGCCTCATCCGCACTATTGCGAGGTGATGTGTGTTGCCAGGGCGATTGTAGGTCGCCTGGTAGTTGGTCGTGAAGAGCCATGACAAGGTCGCCCATGAGGTGATGGACTCTGCAGGAAGATTGTCGAGCCACAGGAGTGGCGCTTTGCCCATCAAAAGGGGGAAGTACCCTACCATGTGGTCTTCGTTGCCTCCAGAGGCGCGTGCTGCGATGCTGTACATCTTAAGCCAAATACTTGGGTCGGAGCAACCGTTGTATTTTTCGATGGCTGGCTTGAAGTCTTTGGGGTATCTGATCGTCCTGAGACGTCGTGAGAACGCCGGGAAGTTATTGACCGCTCCAGGACTGGCTGATGGGGCATAGGCCGCTCCATTATCTTGGTCGTACTAGGCACGTCGTAGAAGCTCTTGGTCGTGCATCTGCCGGAGTTCCGTTGCTTGAATAGGATTATTGGCATTGAGGGGATCAGGGACCCCGTGGTCGCGGTCGTAGTTAGCACGACGTGCTATCTCCACTTCATCTCGTATCCGTCGACGCTGACTGCTCTCAGCGTGGTTGGCTTGAACTAGTGGAGGCTGAGCTCCAGCGTTTTGTCCTACATTGGCAGCGGCGTTTTGTTGGGCGCCGATAGCATTAGCTACATTGTTGGCGACGTTGCCTGTGGCGTTAGCGGCGGCGTTGGCTGGAGGGTTGGCTGCGGCGTTAGCGGCAGCGTTGGCAGCAGGATTGACCGACTGCACCACTTCGTTTTCACCTCTTCCCTCATCAGCCACGGGCTCAAGGGGAGCATTGCTGCGACGTCGCTGGCGAGGGTGCTCCGACCTACTTCTGGAGTAGGAGCTTGCAGCCAATCTGCTGTATCCTGGGCCCCTTTCTTCGACCTGGGCGGTGGTGACGCGGATGTGGGCTTGTAGACGCCGTATTGCAGGAGTGTCTTCGAGCTGACCCAACGCGGCGAGAGCTGCGCCCAAGTTTGCTTGAGGAGAGTTGTAGACTTCGTGGCCGTCTTGCACAAAGTCCCTTAGGAGGTCTCTGGCACGTAGGCGGTTTCGACGAGGTTCGTTGCGTAGCTGGTGCTGCTGAGGAGCTGCTGGAGCTGCGGGGGCTTACACCCCGATGTTGCCTGCTGGTTGGTTGCCGGCACTTTGTCCGACATTGCTCGCAGGCTGACCTGCTCCTGGGGCAGCTGCAGCTAACTCTTGCTGACGACGTGCAGCTCTTGCGGCGTTGGCGTTCTCGCGCTCTATGCGCTGCTCGTCTGTCTCTCCATCTTGAGGCGGTACATCTGCAGAGACCACAAGGACCTCTCGGTCTGAGATCTCAAACACTTCTCCCGGATAGTTCGGGGAGATGGTCGTACGAGCGATCTGAAACGCGAGGTGGTCCGGAGACGGCTCGCGGTTGATCTGGCGGCGATGAGCCGTGGTGAGAGGTCGGCGAAGCTTCTTGAGCACACAGCACTGGCGAGCCGTGTGTTTGGAGTTCTCGTGGACGGGGCAAGGGTCGTCAAGGTGGCCCCTGCGGTTTCCACGATCTGGTGTCTTGGGTCCAGATTCGATCTGAATCTTGCGCTTCATGTAGCGAGACGCTACATTAGCTGCGTTCTGTAGGCCAAGAGGCATGCTGGATGAGGATGGAGGGGTCCTGCGAGGGCGTTTGATGCGCTCACAGACCTTGATCGTGTCAGAGTGCATTCGACACGATTGAGTCCAGGCGATCAGGTCGCTAGGAGTGGGTGGGTGGGTTTCCGCCAGTAGATCTGTCCCGACCTACTGGTTGGAGGTGACCGCATTGCCCTCGATGACGAGGCAAGTCGACGGGATTGGCGAGGATGTCCGCCATGCTCTCCGGGAAGATGACGCCGTTGGTCGAAGCCATCGAGTTGCACGAAGAACCTTGGATTCCTCCCCTACCTGGCACGCCAACTGTCAGATGTTTAGATCTAGACAGCCCACAGGGGTGTTAATCCCGGTGGTTTAGTTGTTCGGCGGGGCGGAATCTAAGGCTAAGAACTCGAAGGTTGCGCACGAGCACACGGAACACAGAGAACACGGCGAGTTTATACTGGTTCGGGCCTCCGGAGAGTAAAACCCTACGTCCAGTTGTCGGTGTAGATTGATTGAGGATTGCGTGACTGTACAAGGGTCGCCCTGCCCGCCTTATATTGGCCAGCGGACAAAGTCGGTTCCCACATTCCTGGTCGGTTATGACCAGGAGACCTAAATCTATTTGATTACAACACTTGCCATATCCGTCGATCTGCTTTGGTCGGAATCCACCGATGTCTTGTCTTGCACGCCAAGTCTCGTTCTGGATAAGGTCGTCCGGGGAATCTTCTAGAAGGTTTTCAGGAGGTCGTGTGGGCCGCCAACTAGGTCGGTTGGGCCCACTGATAGGTCGGTGGGTCTTCTGGAAGGCCGGACCCACTTGTCGGGGACGGCCGTGAGCCTGGTCGGTGGGGACCTTCGACACCAAACCTATCCAAAACTTCCTCAAGAACCCTTCAACCTTTGAACAAGAAAAGCCATAGCATGGAGGAAGCTCTCCTGTCCAAAAACCCTCACGACAGCCCACTGGGGCTAAACTGGTCAGACCGGTTTGGGAAACCGGTCAGGCCGGTTTTGCCTGGGCAGTCTGGAAGAACTCAGCCCGCGGGAATAAGCCAACCTTCACCTCGATCGATCTCCTATTTCGTTCAACGGATTCAAGTGAGACTTTGGGGATAGCTGGGGTACCTCGTGGGCTACCTTTGGCTAGAAGCTCGGTCCCCAAAACCTACCCAATCAAGAGGAATCGAAAGTCAACCATCAAGAACACCCTTCTATGAACTCCACCGAAAACCACCAAATTGAAACCGTTTCAGAGGGTTTGTTGGAGCAAGATCACCAAGCAAAGAGGCACAAGGTCCTCATATGTGACATCCAACAAGAATCCCTCAAAGAAACGCCCCCAAAACCTCACCACGAGAAATCCAATAAAAGGCTTCGAAAATCACCAAAAAGAGAAAATGGGGGAGACACAATCAAGCCTTGAGGAACCACGCCGAATCATCTATACATACCATGAAGGTTCATACAAGGTCTAGCTTGCCTCCCGATCATCCATCCCTCTCTCAAGATCTCACCATGAAGCTCTCAAGCTAGTCCTAGAAATCCTAAGGAAAAACCACGCCCGGTCTTCGGCCTCGGCTTTGTGGCTCAGCCGAGTAACCCAGTGGTTTTCTGGTGAACCACTGCAAACCCCGCGAACTTGATGTAGCCTCCGCCAATCACCACTCATGACTCGGCTCCCACGAAGTCCCGGCTCGACCTTGGTTTTGAGGCTGAACCAAGAAACCGTCCACCGACTTCATCTTGCTGTTCTTGCCACCATGCGGGCCGCACTTGACCCTGCTGGCCACCGGGTCCCTCGAACCAAGCCTACTTGTCTTCTCCACACCTGGAGGCCTCACCGGCAACGACCTTTCGCGCTTGTTCTTCACCTGCACCAACACCAGTCAAGCCGCAACCTGCACCTGCAATACTTAGCCAAGAATCAGTCCACACAACGTTGTCAATCACTCATCACACCAGGAAGCGACCATCCACTAGTCCTCGAACCACACATGGTCCTCAATCTCCCCCTTGATGAGTGCATTGACAACATACCCATTTGGTAACCAAAGAGAAAAGGAAAAGAAAAGAAATGACTAAAAGAAACTCAAACAAGCGATCGAAAGCCAAACAAAGGCAAAGAGCAAGATCACTTGAAAGAGGAAAGACTCGGTCCCCTTAGGCAAGGGCAACGGCTCAACACAACCGAGTCAAAAACAAGCTCAAGCAAAGAGCACAAACGACCAAAGCATACACGAGCTCCCCCTGCACATATGCACACTCCCCCTGAACATGTGCCATCACTGGGCACAAACCGGTCAGGCCGGTTTCCCCAAACCGGTCAGGCTGGTTCCAAAAACCGGTCAAACCGATTAAACTCGGCAGAAGCTCACCCCCAAAAGCCAAAAATGCAAAAGAAATGCACAAGCTCCCCCATGACTGTTGGGAGAAGTTCTAGGGATGCAATGCAACTTTTCTCCACCAACACTTCTCCCCCTTGTTGCCAATGCATGAATCAAGGCTCAAATTTGGAAAAGATACAACTAGAGCTTCTCAAATAGACAAAATTCATCACAAGATGCTACACATGATCAAATGAGCAAGTTAGATACTCTACAACATCGTATGAACATCAACTACATGATCACCAAGTTTCACAACCATTGGGTAAAGCTAAGATAGAATTGAGCATTTTTGCGAAAAATCACCCTCGCATGAGCAAAGTCCTAAACATGAGCAAAACATGTCAAAATGGCAAAGCCACACAAACTTCATGCTAGGACAACCATTCTAAGCATAAGACCATCATAGACACCCACAAGCACCTCATGTCATGTCAAAGCCACCGAGCCATGTGCTTACATCTAGATATGAGACTTCTCATTGGTAAGCAACATGCAACGGTTTAGCACCCAAAAGCAAGCAAGTAAAGCACATATGACATGGGAGCATATTTTCCAAGCAATTTACATTTCATTTTCAGATTTATATTTGGTACATGAAATGTCTTTGCGACAAAAAGGAACTTATGCCCCTCCACAAGATAAAGCATGGGGCTAAACATTCATGATGGCAAATGAGCCTTTGGCCCTAAATGCTCAGAGCTAGCTATCCAAGCACAAATTAAGCATAGAAAAGTCACTAAAACATGTCATGATCATATAAAGGCATTTACTCACAAGAGAGCATATATGAGACATTTTTCAAAAAAACATAGCTATCAACCATGGATATAAATCAAGATCATCAAGAGCAAAGACACACTAAGCCATATCATACCAAACTAGCTCACAAGATCATATATAGCATATCATGGTAAACAAAGTATATAGGAGAAGTTTTTCCTACACAATGCATATGATACAAAATGCATGCAACCTAAGATACAAAGATGCCTATACATCATGTTACACACGCAAAGCAAAATGCAAGAAATGCACAAAGGAAAGCTGTACATATGCTACAAAGGAGCTCCCACACACCAACTCAAGAAATCAAACAAACACCAAGCTCCCCCTGCAAACGAGTGAAAGTTGCTTGATTTAGGGGTTTGGTGAAAATATCGGCTAGCTGGTCATGTGTGGGTACATGGATCAAAGAGATTTTCCCTTTCTCTACGTTGTCTCTCAGGAAATGACACCTCACTTCTATGTGCTTGGTTTTAGAATGGAGCACTGGGTTCTTTGCAACACTTATGGCACTCGTGCTATCACATTGAAGTGGGACATGGGTATACTCCTCACCAAAGTCGCTTATGGTGTATGTGATCCAAAGGTGCTGAGAACAACAACTAGCTGCGGCCACATACTCTGCCTCGGTAGTGGATTGAGCAACACTCGATTATTTGCGGGAAGACCAAGACACCAAAGAAGAACCCAAGAACTGGCAAGTCCCAGAAGTGGACTTCCTATCCAACCGACATCCAGCAAAATCCGCGTCTGAAAATCCATGAAGAGCTAAAGAAGAAGACGCGGAGTACCAAAGGCCGAAGTCGGGAGTATGACGCAAATACCTGAATATGCGCTTGACTGCTTGCCGATGCGAAGTCCTTGGAGACGCTTGAAAACGAGTGCACAGACGTACTGAGAATTGGATGTCCGGCCTCGTCGCCGTCAAGTACAGGAGTGACCCGATCATGCTTCGGTACTCCTTCTGGTCCACATGCTCACCTTCCTCGTCTGCATCAAGAGCTGTAGTCGTACTCATAGGCGTCGCCATGGCCTTGGAGTCCTCCATCTTGAACTTCCTCACAATGTCCTTGGTGTACTTGGCTTGGTGCACGAATGTTCCTTCCTTTGATTGCTTGATCTGGAGGCCGAGGAAGAACTGCAACTCACCCATCATGCTCATCTCAAATTCCCTGCTCATGTCTTCTGCAAACCTTGCAACCAAAGAGTTAGATGAGCCACCAAAGACAATATCATCCACGTATACCTACACAATCAGGATATCTCTACCCTGCCTGAGGAGGAACAAGGTCTGATGTACCTTCCCCATCTCGAAACCTCTATCAAACAGGAACCCCCTCAACCTACCGCACCAAGCTCTAGGCGCCTGCTTCAACCCATACAGCGCCTTCCTCAACTTGTACACCCGGTGGGGGTACTTCTCACTCTCAAACCCCGGTGGTTGCCTCACATACACTACTTCCTCCAAAACACCGTTTAGGAAAGCACTCTTCACATCCATTTGGTACAATTTGAACCCTTTAGCCACAGAAAAGGCTAGAAGGATCCTAATCGCCTCCAAATGTGCTACGGGAGCAAAAGTCTCCTCGTAGTCGATCCCCTCTTTCTGACTATACTCTTGCGCCACCAACCTCGACTTGTTTCTCACCACTTCTCCTTTCTCTCCCTCTTTGTTTTTCCACACCCATTTTGTCCCAATCGGCTTACACCCCGGTGGAGGATCCACTAACTCCAAAACTTGGTTCCTCTCAGAATTCTCCAACTCCTCATGCATCGAGTTAACCCAATTGTGATCAGATAGCGCATGTCTAATGTCTTTGGGCTCAAAAGTAGCAACAAAAGCAGCATGGGCAAAGTGAGAATTGTTTCGAACCCTCGACCGTGTAGTATGTTCATTGATGTCGTCGATAATTCTCGAAGCTGGGTGATCCACTTGAACTCGTCGGGGAGGTTCTCGCCTTGATGCTACCCCCCCCCTCAACAGCAGCTTCTCCTTGATCTGGGTTTGTCGTTGTAGGTGTGGGAGAAGGGCCGTCCACCACCGTAGTCGAAGTAGTAGGTACATGCTCAGCCGCGGGCACCACACCGCCATCTTCATCATCTCCATGTTCATGCTCCTCCTCCTGGAAAATCTCCTCGCCAAGTTCATCGTCACCTGCACACTCAAAAACAAGCTGACTACGTGGCTGTGTCTCGTCGAAGGTTACCTCGCAAGTCTCCACGATTTGGTTAGTTTCAAGATTGAGCACTCGAAAGGCTCTAGAATGAGACGCGTAACCAAAGAAAATGCCATCGACAGACCTAGCCTCGAACTTGTCCGACTTCTTACCTTTCTTCAGGATAAAGCATTTGCACCCAAACACATGGAAGTGACTCACCTTGGGTGTGCGATCGTGCATCAACTAATAGCATGTTTTCTTCTTGTGCACCCTGAGGTAAATCCTGTTTGACACATAGCACGCGGTATTCACCGCCTCAGCCCAGAACCTTCTCGGAGTCCTATGCTCATCGAGCATCGTCCGAGCCATCTTGCACAAAGTTTTGTTTTTCCTTTCAACCACGCCGTTCTGGGGAGGCGTATATGGACTAGAGAACTGGTGTTGAAGACCCAAGTCATGGCAAAAGGTTTCGAAGCGAGAGTTTCTAAATTCCGAGCCATTGTCACTGCAAATCGCTCGTATGGCATCTCCGTGCCTCTCGTTTCTCAACCTCAAGACAAAATCTCGAAAAAAGTCAAATGACTCCCCTTTCTCCTCCAAAAAGAAAACCCACGCATACTGAGAGTAGTCGTCCGCCACAACCAGGACATACCACTTCCCACCCACGGATCTCACACGAGCTGGGCCAACAAGGTCCATATGGAGCAGCTCGCATGGACGCTCCGTCATCACATTGGTGAGGGGTGGATAGGAAGAGGCTACCATCTTAGCATGCCGACACGGTACACAAACCAACTCTTTCTCAAACCTCAGCCATGGCAATCCTCGGACCAAATTGAGTTTACTCAAGCGAGACAAAAGATCAAAGCTTAACTGACCCGACTTCCTATGCCACTTCCACAACTCACTCGAAGAACCAACCAAGAAACAACGCTCCGCACCAGAAGACTGAGAGAAATCCGCTCGAAAAACTTGACCCTCGGGAATGACCATGCAAACTAGGTCCCCTCGAGAATCCAAAATCCGAGAACCACCAGGCCGAAACAACACCTCAAAGCCCTCATCCAAAAGCTGGGACACAGAAAGCAAATTGAACCCGAGTGATGGAACAAGAGCAACGCGCCTGAGAGTGACCTTCTCACTTACCTTACTCTCACCTTCTGAAAGCACATGCCCTCGCCCATTGTCCCCAAAGGTGATGTATGTCTTGGACACCACCAGGATGAGACTTGAGAACCACCCCTTGTCTCCGGTCATATGCCTCGAGCAACCGGAGTCAATCAACCAAACGTTCCTCAAGTCTCCCACCTGAAATTCAAAAACGAGCACGTGAGTGAACAAACGACTCTGCACTGGGGTTAGTACCAGAAGAGTAAAACCAGTGTCGAGGCATTTGCTCCAAAGTGGGGTTAGCACAAACCAAATCATCACGCCTATCAAAGCTACCACCACGAAAGCCACCACGGGAACCACCACTAGGGAACTACCCCTGTCTAGCTGGAGGAGAACGAAAACCACGAAAGGAAGACCGTAGACCGTTCCTCCTCTCCATCTCAAAGCTACGACTCCTCCCACCATCGTATTGAGCACGAGGTGGAGAACGTCTAGCAAACTGACCACCACCAGACTCACCATGCCAAACATCTGGACCATGACCAAAGGACCTAAACCGAGCCTCATCACGAGCACGAAAACCAAACTGGTCACCCTGCTGCTTCCAAACCGGTCTGACCGGTTCTGGAACCAGTCTGACCGGTTTCGCTGTACGAGCAGCCCAAACCGGTCTGAGCGGTTTCCAAACCGGTCTGGCCGATTTAATTCCTCCAGCAGGGTCCCTTCCACCCAAAGCACTCTTTTCTCCCCAAGCCGAAACTGTGCAAACAATGGCTTTACCCCTAGGAAGTGGCATACAAGACTCAGGCACACCATGAGACGGGTTGTACCTGTCCTTGTTTGCCCACTCCTTAGCCATTCTCTCCTCTCGCTTCCTCTTGAAGCAAAACTCCCCTTTATGACCATCTCTCCCACAATAGTCACAATGAAACCAGATTGGTTTTGGCTTTGGTTTTGGTTGGGGTTGCTCACTCGATTTCTCCTCACTTGACTTCTCACCCTTCTTCTCTCCAAGCACACTCTCCTTGGAGCTCACAAACTTCACTGGTTTTTGGAAGTCATTTGTTGGGTGAGAAAATATGGGTGGATCTGGAGTTGTGTCAAGTTTGTTTCTTAGTGGGTTGGGCTTAGGAGCATAGGCATTTTTGTGGTAGGTTTTAGGTGGAGCTTGGATATCACCAATCTTCTCTCCTCCCTCACCACTACACTCTCCAATCTTATTCGACCCAAGCACTTGCCCATCATAGCGCTTGTATGCCTCTATCATCATCCTAAGCTGTTGTTCATGACCCGACAACCAACCCATCATTTTCCTCAACTCATCATTCTCATCTTGCAAGCGATCAACATAATGTGCAAGTTCCAGATTCTTCAAAGCATGCAATTGACAAGTAGAGCAAGAAGTGGGAATATGCTCTTTCAACTTAGCCTCAAGCGAAACATTATAAGCATGCATCTCATAAATCTTTCCATGTAAAATAGGGCAAGAAGTGCAAGCACCAAGCAAAGCAGGTCTAGACTTAAGCTCAGCCACTTCAACCCTAAGCACATTTAGTTCATCACAAGTAGAAGCATGCTTATCCGTCATACTAGTAAGATCAGCTAGGTACACAGAGCATTCACAACAATCAATCTCATCAGAAACCACAGGTGAAGCCTTAAGCGAATCTATCTCAAGCTTAGCATCAAGGTTCTGGGTTTCTAGCTTAGCTACTCGGTTCCTAGCATCTTCTAGTGAGGCCCTAAGCTCTTTCCTCATCTTCTTTGCCTCTCTAAGCATGTTATCATGATTATCAAGCAACTTGCCAAGACGCTCATTCTCCTCACGCAAGAAGGGAAGCTCGTCACGTACCTCATCCTCGGAGTCGGAGTCCGAGTCGCTCTGGTGACTCTTCTTGCTGCCGGAGCTACGAGCCATGCTGCAGAAGCCATCTCGTGTGAAGCAGCTCAGCCCGCTCAAGTTCTTGGATGACTTCTTGCTCTTGCGCCGATCACCTTCATCTTCGCTGCTACTCGAGCTCGAGGAAGAGTAGGCAGAGCTGGAGTCGACGTCGCTCACTCCTACCATCGCTCGGGCCTTCCTCCTGCGGCCGTCCTTCTTCCTTGATCGTCGCTCGTCCTTGTTCTTGTTCTTGTGCTTGTGCTTGTGATCATGCCTCCATCTGTGCTTGTTGTCCGTCCTCGACCGGTGCTTGTAGTTGTCCTTGTTCTCCATCTTCTCGGGGCAGTCGGTGACGAAGTGTCTTGGCTTGCCGCACTGAAAGCATGTCCTCGTGTTCCTCCTTGTGTTCACCTGGTTCTCGTGCATCCTCTTGAAATGCCTGGTCAGCAGCACCAGCTCGTCCTCTCCAACCACGTCGAACTCCTCGACTGGCAAAGTCATGAAAGAGGACAAAGAGTACATCCTGGTGGATGGGTTAGCATTAGACTTAGCACCTGAGCCACCGACGAGAGCAAGACTATGAGAGTCAGTCGTGCTCTCGAGCTTGGCTGTCATGCCCCTATCCACCTCAGCTGACTTGAGCTTCGAGAACAGCTCGTTCACCGTCAAAGTGTCATACTTCTCGGACTCAAGAATAGCCTCGACCTTTCCGTCCCATACTGTACGATCCAGCGAGTGGAAGAGCTTCACAGCTCTATCATGATCGTCGTATGGGAGCACGGCCACATTGGCTCTCATGTTGTTCACCACAACCGTAAACCGCTGGAACAAGGCATCAATGGACTCACCGGGGAGATGATTGAAGTTCTCGTACTCTCTCCGGTAAGTCGCATACATCCTAGCCTGAACCTGAGCGTTCCTAGCATGAGCATCCTTCAACTGCTCCCAAATCCTACAAGCTAGGTCCTCTGTCTGAACCCGATCGAATTCGGATTGACACAGAGCACGAAACAAGTAGTCGACCGCCTTGTTGTTGGCGTTGAACATGTCCCTCGATCCCGGAGCAAGGAAGTTAATCGGATGAACATAAGCTGTGTTAACCGTAACATCCCAAAGGATCTGTCCCTTGCCACGGAGGAACGCAGCCATCCGTCTCTGCCACATCTGGTAATTCTTTCCATCGAAGTGCGGAGGACCCGATCCCCGTTCCTGGTACGCCATCTTTGGATCTTAGACTGGTTAGAGTCAATCAAGACCCGTAACCGGCTCTGATACCACTTGAAGGACAGGAACGGCGAGCTAGAGAGGGGGGAGTGAATGGGAGCCGATAAAAATTCTACTCAAGAATTCGGCCTATGAACCCAAAATCACTCGGACTCCTCCACAAACTTCTCTTGCCAAATCCACATAGCCACCGGAGTGCTAATGGACCTAGGAGCAAGATCCAACCAACAGCCACTCAAAACACACAGCGGAAAACAACTCGAAACACCTGCTGGCAGCCAAAACCGGTCAGGCCGGTTTCTGAAACCGGTTAGACCGACCATCTGAGACTTAGCCTCTCACAGCCAGGGGAAACCGGTCAGGCCGGTTTTGTCGAGGAAATCCCCAAAAGACCTTCGAGACCAAACCTATCCAAAACTGCCTCAAGAACCCTTCAACCTTTGAACAAGAAAAGCCATAGCATGGAAGAAGCTCTCCTATCCAAAAACCCTCACGATAGCCCACTAGGGCTAAACCAGTCAGACCGGTTTGGGAAACCGGTCAGGCCAGTTTTGCCTCGGCAGTCGGGAAGAACTCAGCCTGCGGGAATAAGCCAACCTTCACCTCGATCGATCTCCTGATTCGTTCGACGGATTCAAGTGAGACTTTGGGGATAGCTAGGGTACCTCGTGGTCTACCTTTGGCTAGAAGCTCGGTCCCCAAAACCTACCCAATCAAGAGGAATCGAAAGTCAAGCATCAAGAACACCCTTCCATGAACTCCACCGAAAACCACCAAATTGAAACCGTTTCAGAGGATTTGTTGGAGCAAGATCACCAAGCAAGGAGGCATAAGGTCCTCATATGTGACATCCAACAAGCATCCCTCAAAGAAACGCCCCCAAAACCTCACCACGAGAAATCCAAGAAAAGGCTCCGAAAATCACCAAAAAGAGAAAACAGGGGAGACACAATCAAGCCTTGAGGAACCACGCCGAATCATCTATACATACCATGAAGGTTCATACAAGGTCTAGCTTGCCTCCCGATCATCCATCCCTCTCTCAAGATCTCACCATGAAGCTCTCAAGCTAGTCCTAGAAATCCTAAGGAAAATAGGAAGGAAAATAGCAAAGGGAAAAATAAGCTAGGGTTCCAAGAGATGGCTACCATCCTCTCACCACTTGGGTTATATGGAGGCTAGCCAAAAGACTAAACTACCCCTATTTCATAAACTAGGATACACGCCCACCAAGGGCACTTTGGGAAATTGTCTTCGTAACACCATCGGACGGATGCCCGGCGACCGCACTTCGCTTAGCCTCGACGCAAGCCTTGCGATCCCGATGTGTGTCCTCCGCTTCGAAGCTTCCCGACGCCCTGCGACCCCAAACCGGTGAGACCGGTTTCCCAAACCGGTCAGACCGGTTTTGGCCTGACAGCCATGCCCGGTCTTCGGCCTCGGCTTTGTGGCTCAGTCGAATAACCCAGTGGTTTTTTGGTGAACCAATGCAAACCCAGCAAACTTGATGTAGCCTCCGCCAATCACCACTTATAAATCGGCTCCCATGAAGTCCCGGCTCGACCTTGGTTTTGAGGCTCAACCAAGAAACCGTCCACCGACTTCATCTTGCTGTTCTTGCCACCATACGGCCCGCACTTGACCCCGCTGGCCACCGGGTCTCTCGAACCAAGCCTACTTGTCTTCTCCACACCTGGAGGCCTCACCGGCAACGACCTTTAGCGCTTGTTCTTCACCTGCACCAACACTAGTCAAGCCGCAACCTGCACCAACACCAGTCAAGCCGCAACTGCACCTACAATACTTAGCCAAGAATCAGTCCACACAACGTTGTCAATCACTCATCACACCAGGAAGCGACCATCCACCGGTCCTCGAACCACACATGGTCCTCACCTGGCCCTTCGCCTGCTGGGGGCTCGACATGATTGGACCTCTGCCAACTGCGCCAGGTGGATTCAACAGAGTCTTGGTGGCCATCGACAAGTTCACTAAGTGGATCGAAGTCAAGCCGGTTACCTGCCCAAAGGCCGATAGAGTACTCGACTTCTTGGATGAACTCGTGCATCGCTACGGGCTACCCCATCACATCATCACAGACCTGGGTTCCAACTTCAACAACCACCAGTTCTGGGAGTACTACGAAAACAGCGGGATCGACGTCCGATATGTCTCAGTTGCCCACCCGCGTGCTAACGGCCAGGTGGAGCGCACCAACGGGATGGTACTCGACACCCTCAAGAAGCTATTGCACGATGCAGCCAACACCAAAGGAGGCAAGTGGATCAAGGAACTACCCAATGCACTCTGGGGGCTTCGTACTCAAGCTACCAAGCCAACAGGGCAATCGCCCTACTTCCTGGTCTACGGCTCCGAAGCTATTCTACCCGCCGACGTGATGTGGGAATCCCCGGTAGTAGAACAATACGACGAGGGCATCTCAGAAGATAGTCGACGGGTTGATATTGACAGCCTCAAAGAAGCCCGTTGTGCTGCCCTCATCCAGTAAGTAAGGTACCTAGAAGGTATCCGACGCTATCACGATCGCAACGTCAAGGAACGATCCTTCAACGTCGGTGATCTAGTCCTCCGTCGCATCCAGAACACGGACGGCCTACACAAGCTCAGCTCCCCATGGGAAGGTCCCTTCTCAGTCTCCAAGGTGACCGGACCAGGCTCATATCGCCTCCAAACACTTGAAGGCGATGACATCAGCAACTCGTGGAATGTTGACCAGCTGTGTCGCTTCTATGCGTAGTCGCTCGACTACTCATCTACGAGTCCAGCCTATACGGCTATTCACGGACTCCTTGCTGTAAGCGGCCTCTTGGTCCTAGCACTAGTCAACGGACTACTTCTATCCAGGATCCAGCGTTAACAGTTACTAACGGATCCTGGGCCGCACATAGCACAAGGACTTTGGCGGCGGTCTACGGACCATGTACTCTCCAGATCCAGTCTATACGGCTACTAACGGATCTCCAGCTGTAAGCAGCCCAAGGGCCCTAGCAATCACTTAGCCGTAGGCGGCCTACGGGTCCTGGCGACTTCTTATTTGTAACGGCCCTAGCCATCTAGGTGTACTTATTCATCAGTTATAAAGTTTGGTTCTACTCAACTTGTTTACTGTGCCTTCTAACTAGGCAGATCCTACTGAGTACCACTACTCATCACCTCTCCCACGGCTTGGTACTCCGCACACTTCGCTGCATGTGGCGGCAACGAGTACTCATTACAACACGAGCAGCGGACAAACTTCATTGATATTTCAAACAAGTCTCTGACTACTTTGTTTGTCTTACATCAACTACTCTGTACATAAGCTACCTCTACAAGTACATCTACTAAAGGTTCAGCTTGTCCGCGACTTGCTCCGCGATGGGCGCCATCTCCTCCAGAAGGGTCTTGTACTGCTCTTCCGTGCAGTTCGCCGCAAGACCACCGGCTACCACGTCCACTGGTGCCTTTGGGAAGTACGACTTCATTAAGGCGAGCACCTGGTTCGGTATCGACTTCGCCAAGTGCTTGACGTACGTCGCCAGGCACCCGGGGGCTTCTTTCAGCCTGTCTACCAGAGGTGCTATCTTGGGCCCGCCCGGATGTGGTACCAGCAGCCTCGCTATGGGTAGCGCGGCTTCTTCCAGCTATTTCAGTTGCGCCCGGTGCTTCTCGCAGTCTTCGTTCAGCTTCTGCAGAGATTTATAACAGCGTACAAGGTCAAGATCTGAGGCTTCGCGGAGCTCCATGTGCTTGATACACTCATGGCGCAACTGTGCGTACTCGTACTCAAGTATCTCTCTTTTATCGGTCTCCCGGTACACAATGTTCTTGAGGTCCATCTCGGAAGCCTTCAGCTAGTCAACCTTCGCCTCAAGATCTGCAGACAACTCGTCACAGCGTCAGATTACTCACAAGCTTTGGAATCAAGTACTCGGTGGTCACGACAGATGGCATACCTTTGTTTTTCTGGCGCAACGACTTGTTCTTCTTGATCAAGTCGTCTCTCTTTGCCTGCATCTCCTGTACCTCATTGTGGTACTGGGCAAAGGCGCCATCGAGCTTGGATTGGAGCAGTGCTGCGTGTTTCTTTGACTTGTCCAGCTCTTTCTCCAAGGTCTCAGCTCGGATGACCGTGTCGCCGTACCCCTTCAAGAGTTCCGTTTTCTGGCGGGATCTCTCCACCAGGCCCTGCGCAAGACACAACGACCAATCAGTAATCAGTACTCAATAAGGCTTGACTACTCAGGGTACTCGCAACGTACCTTGACCCATTGCTCTGTGCGGCGCCATGACTCCATGCTCAGAGACACGATGGCCGAGTCAATGAGATCATCATCCAGCAACTCAAGACCTCCGCGGCTCGAGGTCCCAGTCTCTGGCATGGGCGCCGAGCGGAGCGGCGCCGCGTCTTCTATCATCGCCTCGCGGACGACAACCTCCGACCCTACTTCAGGTTGCGAGTCAACCTGTGCTTCCGCGCTTGGCCCGGGGGCTGTCGAAGTTGCCGGCCCGGAGGCTGTTGGAGTCATCAGCCCAGGGGCTGTCGCTGCCGCCGGCTCGGCAACTGGCTCTGCAGTCGTTGCCTGAGCAGTAGCCGCCTCCATGGCTACTGCCACAGGGATCGTTGCTCTGTCAGCTTGTGTTCCTGCCAGGATTAGTTCAATTGTCAGCAATAGCTACGACTACCCCTACAATAAGTACTCATGGTGACAGGACGCGTACCTTCCACCAGGGTTGCTTCTTCAAGCCCTGACCCTGTCGCGATGTCGGCCTGTGGTGGTGGTGTGGGTTCTCGTACCTCTGCCGAGCGGTCTTCACCATCGGCAGGAGTGCTAGTCTCCCCATCCCACGACAAGCCCGAGGATTTCCTGCATCACGAAGTCTTCAATCAGCAACACGAGCTTGGCGATTACAAAACTACTCAAGAGTTCTAGAAACTTACAGAGTTGACCGCACCACAGAGACGGTCAGGGCGCCCAGCAGCCTGGTGATATCTACAATGCCAGGCTCACCGGTGGCTCCTGCCTCGACAGGAGGCTCCTCTACTCTCTCCTCCGGTTGCCCAACGGCCACGACCGCAGCTGGAGGAGGGCCTTGTACTTCTTCAACCGACGGCTGCGGCTCCACAATGCTGGTTTGCTGTTGTGCCCCTTCTGGCACAACATCTTTAGCAGCCGAAGGCGGGCTAGTGCTTCTCTCAGCCGTCGCCCCCATAGTCTCCCAGACATCTCCCTCGTCTTGGTCGACAAGATCAGAGGAGGGGATGTCCTGCAACAACTCAAGTCATGCAGTCAGCAACAGACTACTCATCGTCAGTACTCAACTACTCTAGTCGCGGTACTCACCTCTTGTCTGGTGGCTTCTGACAAATTCAACTTCTTCACAGCGTGTTTCCGCGCCACGTTGCGGGGCTTCCTGGGCGGCACCGGCAAGCTCGCCTCCAGGCTTGACGGCTTCTCGATCACCGGAATGTGCGGCATCCCAGCTCGGCTGAACCTCGAGCGGAGCTGGAACTGCTGCTGCAGCATCTCTTCATCCTCGTCGTCGGAGGTGTCTTCATTGACGACGGCATCATCGCCTTCGCCAACCTCACGGTGTTCCTTCGCCTTGGACTCCGCCTTCCCCTATGTTTGTTCCTCAAGCCGTGGGGGGAGGGCGGGATGGAGACGTACTTCTTCACATCGTCCTACAACACCAAGCAAGCATTAGTACGACTACACAAGCAAATCAGTACTCGGGGGCTATAGCTACGACTACTGACCTGATTTGGCGGCCGAGCCGCGGAGTACTCCAGCACAGGACATGGCATGTACGGGGGTATGTCTTTGAAGATTTTGCCCAGCCTCTCGATGATGACATCATCCTCAATCTCTTCGCCGGGCATCCGGGAAGTATCTTCGTCGCCAGTGTATTGGTAGCCGAAAGTATCTCACACCATCAGTGGCTGCACCCTTCTCTTCATGAAACTGAAGGCCACATGCTCGGCCCTCAGTCCGGCCTCCCTCAAGGCCTTAATCCTCTTCAGCAGTGGAGGTAGCTGAAGACCTTCTTGCATGGTGGGCTCCGTGTTCCACCACGGTGTATGCTTCGGTTGTTGACCGCTGGGCTTCGGCAGCTCGGGGTGGTGGTTGCTGATGTAGAACCACTTCGCCTTCCAATCCTGGTTGGAGTCGATCAGCTTGTACGGCAAGTACTACCCGGCGGCGTCTTCACGCATCTGTATCCCAGCACTTCCAACTACTCGCAGGTCATCTGTACTCAGTTGCGGCTTCACTCAGAAGAACTTCCGGAACAAGATCCAGTGGGGCTTGATCCCCAAAAAAGCCTCGCAGAAATGCACAAAGATAGAGACATGGAAGATACCATTGGGGTTGAGGTTGAGGTACTCGATGCCGTAGTACCGAACCATCCCCTTGAAGAAGTCGCTCGTCGGCAACGCGAGTCCACGCTCCACGAACCGCGCGAACATCGGAATCTCATCTGGGTTCTTCTCCATCAGGTACGGATCGCCAGTGGCGGTGCGCCACAGATCCATTTCCTTCTCAAGGAGGAATCCGCTATTGACCAGGGCGAGGAGGTCCTCGGTCTTCAGCTTCGCCTTCTTCCACTCCTTCGCCGGATTGGGATGAGGGGAGGGGGGCGACGACGACGACGACTGGCCGGCATCCTCGGCCTCATCACGGCTCCTCTTCTTCGACGCGCTGGTCTTGGTGCTCTTCGCTGGGGACCCCTTCATCCTTCGAGTCACGAGCGTCTTCACTCGCATTCGCTCAGGGGTTGCGGAGGAGGGTGGACTACGGCAGTAGGCGAATGTAGATGTAATCTACTTTGCAGCGGCAGCAGCGGCAGCGGCGGTAGCAGAGGAGCAGCGGGGGCAGTGATTTCAGATCTAATCTCAAAGGAATGCAACCGCTGGGAGTGAAAAACCCTAAGGGGTTCACCTGTTATTTATAAGCCATCGGGCGGATAAGCGCCAGGCGGGTGACTCAGCGGCGGCGGACTGACCCTTCGTATTCCAGTACTCGATGCTCTCAGTCTCGGGGCTCGACTACATCCGACAGACTCAGTGGGCTACACCACATCAAGATCCCACTCAGGACACATTCTACAGCCAAGATGACCCTTCAATTCGAGAGAAAGTACTCGACTCAAGGCTCGGGGGCTCCGTGCCACGTGTCCTTCAGTTTTTTCTCCGGATTTTTTCGAGATAAGATTGGCAGAACTTCAGATTGACCCTCAGCTTGAATCTACGATTCGACCTAAGGCTCGGGGGCTACATTCGATGATGCGGGGACTATTGAAGACCTTCGAGAGAAGCACTCGGGGACACTTGGGGACTAGTCGAGAAGACTTCAAGACTACTCAAAGATCAGCCGGAGTACCTTCTAGCCTCGGGATGATTCGAGCATTCTTGAGGACTTTCGGCTTGTGGAACTCGGGGACGCTCAAGGACTACTCGCCAAGGCCGTCAAGACTACTCGAAGACATCCTACTCGACTACAAAGTACTCGGGGGCTTGTCGTATGGACATCCCTGGGCCCACTACTCAGGTGGGTACCAGGACCGACTACTGCGTGGGCCCCTGGGACTACTCGACTTGGGCTGCACGGCACCGGATGGCACGAAGCACAAGGAATACGGAGGGCTAGTACTCGGTTAGGAAGCTAGACATGTCCGGATCCATGTAGAGTACTCCTAGCCGTGTACGACTAGTACTCTCCCTGTCAAACCGACTTGTAACCCTTCCTCCCGGACTATATAAGGCGAGGCCGGGACCCCTATCTCTGATCCGTATCATCTTGTAAACACACCCAATCAATCCAGAGCTACGCAGCATACAGGATGTAGGGTATTACGCACCTTGCGGCCCGAACCTGTCTAAATTATGTGCCACGTGTCTCTCCTTCGAGTTCCCGATCTCGGCGAGGCCACAAACATCTACCTCGGGTACTCCCCTTGGTAGGTTGCTGGGTTAAAACACCGACACGCTCTCTTTTTTTCCGAACTCGACGAGATGACGATTTATGGCTGGACTCTGTCTCGGACTTTGAGGCACGCCACACGGCTTCACTTCAAACTCGGAGATGGAGCAATCCCACGCGCCCTGCGGACCCGAGCTCATTGTTGCAGATTGCTGGAGAACGAGTTGGACTCCATAATATCGATGTGGACAGTGTTGATCTGGATGCTCAGCTTCGGAATACAACTAGACGAGATCTTCTGGCGTGTAGACCGCAAGGAAATTGATTCCGTAGCCGTAGCGAGTTGCGAATTGGAACTTCGACGAGTCGCCGAGTAGATTGATTTTGATGGAGGTCCTTCGAATTCGCCGGTGATCATGACGATCACCCCTACCTGGCGCGCCAGCTGTCGGTGTTTTAACCCGGCAACCTACCAAGGGGAGTACCCGAGGTAGATGATTGTGGTGGGGATCGCCAGACCTGGAACTCGAAGGTATGCGCAAGGACACGAGACACATATTTATACAGGTTCGGGCCGCCAAGATGGCGAACCCTACGTCCTGTTTGGGGTATCATATGTGGCGCCCTGCGCTTGATGTTGGTTGAGTTGTCCTCCTAGGTACCCCGACCCTCCTTTATATAGTCTAGGGAGCGGGTTCCTAGTCGGTTATAAGGTAGGAGTCCTAGTAGGATTACACGAAACGAGTCCTAGTAGGATTACAGGGGAATTCTAGTAGGAGTCTATCTTCATCCTTCCTTTCATGAGTACTCGGGGTGTATGCCCGACATTAGGTCCTATGCTCATGAGAGGGAAATTTGTGTTGAAAAATGCTTCATTAAGATCATGGCTATGTAACATGCTTATATGTCCCTATCTATCTTGTTGGCGATGCTTGTACTAAATTTGTGGCTATCTTGCTTGTCTATGTCTCATTTTTTGCATGTTGTAGTGCTCTTTGTCTATTTGACAAGCACATGCTTGCATTTGTAGATTTGATTCATGCATTACCAACAAGGAGGAGGGAAGTACCCAATTCATGCATCCAATGGGAGGTTTGCATTAAGGGGGAGAAAAATTTGGGAGAAATGCATTTGTTCAGGTGGAGCTTTCATTCATGCTTTGGGAGCTCTTTATCGCCTGATTTTAGTTGTGCTCTTTTGCCGATGGTGTTGAGCCCTTTTGCCTCACCTTGAGGAGTCGGCAGTTTGGAGCATTTTGTCTCGGTTGAGTTGAGTCGTTGCCCTTGCCTTAGGGGACCGAGACTTGCTCTCTCAAGTGATCTTGTTTTGGCTTTTGTTTGGCTTTTGATCACTTGTTTGAGATTTTTGTTCGTTTCTTTTCGTTTTCTTTCTCTTATGAATTGGTGACTATGTGTGTTGTCAATGCACTTATTAAGGGGGAGATTGAGGACCGGAGCGTCTGAGGACTGGTGGATGGTCGCTCCTGGCTGTGATGAGTGATTGACAACGTGGTGTGGACTGACTCTTGGCCGAGTATTGCAGGTGTAGGTTGCGGCTTGATTCGTGTTGGTGCAGGTGAAGAGCGGGCGCGAAAGGTCTTAGCCTTGTGGGGCCTCCGAGGAGTTGAGAGACAAGTAGGCTCGGCTCGATGGACCCGGTGGGCGAACGGGATCAAGTGCGGGCCGCATGGTGGCAAGAAAATCAAGACAAAGTCGTCGACTGGAGCCAGTTGTGACGCCCCAGGTTTTTAATTAGCATCATTAGTGCTGATGACCTAATCAACCGAGTCAAACACGTTGACTTTGGTCAAACCTTGGTCAACCTGGGTCATCACCTCGAGGACCGAGCCAACAATCACTAATGATCATCTTAATCAAGTCAACACACACTTTTGGTCAAACCTTGGTCGAAGGCATAGTCAAACCCTAGTCAACCCCTAATGCCTTGGAACCTCTCTAGGACTTTTGCCGCGTTCTCCGAATTTCACCTAAACACTTCAAATTCTCCCAATATAAAAGTTGTCCAGTTTTTCGAGGGACACAACTTTACTTTTGGGTGGCATTTCAAATTTGGAGTGGAAAATGGTGAAAAACTTGGTCAACTGCAACTGAGTACTATTCACAAGCGTCGAGGAAATCTTCAACTTGGCTTGCTGTTTATGCAACACCTGTTGCTCAAAACCCCTATCAGCCTTTGTAAAAGTTGTAGAGGGTCAAGTGATCTACAACTTTGCTATACACACCTTGCAGCACTTATGTTGCGAAATGTTGAGAAATTTTTTGTCAAAACAGCCTAAACCAAATAGAGAGCAGACCGGGAACGTAGACACGCGCGCGACGTCGTGCGCATGGGTGCCACGCATCGCCGCCGCGACGCCGCCGTGTGCCGTCGTATCGGGGCCTAGCTGGTGCACTGTGCGCGCCCGGCGCTGGCGTCAGCCACGCGCGCGCCTCAAGCCCGCGCCTCGGCCAGGGGAGCCGCGCAGGCCACGCGGCGCGCACGCGCGCCACGACGCCGGAGCCCCCCCTGCCGCACACGCCCGCCGACGCAAAGCCACCGTATTCGCGGCATATTCGCCGGGGAGTCTTCACCGCGAAGCATTGACCGTCCCTGCTCCGTTCACCACCTATAAAAGGAACCCACCGCTCCTCCTCGCGTGCGCCTGAGCTCCGCCGCCTGCCATTGCCGCCGCCGTCGCTGAGCTCGGCCCTGTGCTCGCTCCCTCGGCCGCTCCACCCCCCTGGCACCCTCCCTAGATCCCCCTAGAGCTCTAGCACCCGCGTGTTGTCCAGCCCCGCCTCGCTCCTTGCCGGATTACAAGCCGCAGCGCCCGCCGCCGCCTGGCACCGCCGCGTGCCGTCGCCGGCGACTGTCAGATGTTTAGATCTAGACAGCCCACAGGGGTGTTAATCCCAGTGGTTTAGTTGTTCGGCGGGGCGGAATCTAAGGCTAAGAACTTGAAGGTTGCGCACGAGCACACGGAACACGGAGAACACGGCGAGTTTATACTGGTTCGGGCCTCCGGAGAGTAAAACCCGACGTCCAGTTGTTGGTGTAGATTGCTTGAGGATTGCGTAATTGTACAAGGGTCGCCTTGTCTGCCTTATATTGGCCAGCGGACAAGGTCGGTTCCCAGATTCCTGGTCGGTTACGACTAGGAGACCTAAGTCTAGTTGATTACACCGTTTGCCATATCCGTCGATCTGCTTTAGTCGGAATCCACCGAAGTCTTGTCTTGCACGCCAAGTCTTGAGGTCGTTTTGGATAAGGTCATCTGGGGAATCTTCTGGAAGGTCTTCAGGAGGTCGTGTGGGCCGCCAACTAGGTCGGTTGGGCCCACTGACAGGTCGGCGGGTCTTCTGGTAGGCCGGACCCACTTGTCGGGGAAGGCCATGAGCCTGGTCGGTGGGGACCCAGGGGTACCCATGTCTCACAAGCCCTCGAGCGAGGTGTAGGCGCAGCGACCTTAGAAACGTCATGACGAAGTCATGGAGCTATCGACAGGTCAAATAGCATGCACGTCAGTCCAAAAAAAACAAAATCAGCCTAGCAGCCGACCTGTTATAGTCTTGTCGAACGAAGAGAGATCGAGTGACGACCTATAGGAAGCTGGCTTACAATAGATCGAAATGATGATGAAAAAATTTAGAGGGCATCAAGGACGCACTCATAGAGTAGTATCCGAGCATCGTGGCGGGCAGGATGGCAGGTATGATGATCCAAAAAAGAAAGAAGAGAATAAAACGTAGGTCGAGTAACGACGTGATGAGAAATAGGTTTCTCATGAGGTCAGTACGACAAAGAAATCAAGAGGGCATTGAAGACACACTCGTAGAGTAGTCCCCGAGCATTGAAGCAGGCAGCATGGCTGGTTTGATGCTCAAAAAAAAAGAGAAGAAAACTGAGTCATGGTGTTGATTAAATGAAGTGTAGAGACACCCAGATCTCCTAGCATGGCTGCAAGGAGTCTGGCAGGGCCGACCTCGAGGAGGCCTTGTAGGCGTGCCGACCTCAAAGATGTCTCAAGTCAACAATGTCCAGTATCCGAAGATACCCAGCAGGATCTTGAAACGTGGATCTCATGAGAAGGTCGTCAATGGTGTCGTAGCTGAAGTTGTGATGTCCAGAACTGTCGACGATGAAGTCGTAGAAAGATGTTGGTCTTTTGAACAAATGGAGTGTAGAGACACCCAGATATCCTGCATAGCAGCAAAGAGTCTGGCAGGGCCACTTGAGGCATGCCGACCTCAAGAAGGTCTCAAGCCAATAGTGCCCAAGCACCCGGAGATACTCGGCAGGGCCATCAGGCGCGCACCCCACAGGGAGGTCTTCATTCCCGACATAAAATCCTGGGTGTCCAGAGTAGGCTGGCAGGGCTGCAAAAGCACACCGACCTCAGGAAGGTCACGCATCCATGGTGCCCAACTAGGTTGGCAGAGCTGTAGACGTACCGAGGTATTGCGAGACCTAGATACTAAGGCACGCCGACCTCGAGGAGGTCGTTTTGGTGTCCAGACAACCAACATAGCTGCCAGCCATCCAGCGGAGCCAGGGTGCTAAGGTATTGACGACCTCAGTTTTAGGCACACCGACCACGGGGGCCCGATGAAATTTCCGATGTGAGGCTTCTAATCTCCAGGCGCCCAGACAGATCTGGCAGAGCAACGAGGCACGCTTACCCCAGAAGGTCTTCAATTGAACCTATGACCATTCTGCTCAGGAAACAGAAATATAGGCAGATTGGAATAGGTCCGTTTACGTGCAGAGCCATAGCGTGTGCACCAGGACGCAGAGCCTAGCTGGTGCAATGAAGGCGTCAAGTCGTAAAAAAGGTGCATGTAATCGTCGTCGTCGTCCTTAGATGTATCGGGGCGCCGGGCCCTCTGACACGGAGTCAGGCTTGTCGTTTATCGTAGACTGCAGGGTCACGGGTTAACAGTGGTCGGAGATTCCCTTGCCACCCAGAAAATAACAAACTGCCCACAAATCAAGGAGTGCACTATAGCCATGTGATTCTGCGGCGGGCTCAGGCATCATTGATGCACCAACGACAAAGGCGTCGCGAGACAGGGTAAAGTCATCGCCTTTGATTACGCACATGTCTGCAGGCCCTCTGGACCACGTGGGGACAGTGTCATCACTTCGCCAGCTGCTCGAGGCCCGGCTTTGGCTATAAATAGCACCGTGAGGCTGAAGGAGGCAAGCACCGAGCATTGTTGAGCTATGAAGCCGCATGGTAGTTTTGAGACCATGCCATGGGCATGTGTCCGTCCACCAGATTGTAAGATGCTGTGTTTGTAGAAGCTTGGAGCTAGAAGAACTCTTGCGAAATGTAGGCAGCACACCCATTCTTTGTACCTTGCCTCAGCAAGGAATCAAGGAGAGTTTGGAGGTGATGCTATAGAGGCTCGAAGTGCAGCTGGAAGTCCTTGGTGAGCATCAGATGCTCGTCGGAGGCTTGCGGCCCGCGTCGAAGAGCAAGCTCGTGTCTGCATTCCATAGTCCAGCACAGAGCATGCCCTGCTACGTGCGGCATCGCGCAGCTGTTCACCGCATGGCCACCATCGAGGTCCTAAGGCTAGAAGAATTCTTGCGACGTGCTCGGCTATAGCAGAGTACACCTCAAGGATTGCTCTAGGTAGATCAGGTCTTCGAGTACGTTTGTATTTTTGTGACGGGTTCTGGATCCAATAAGGTCGCAGGCGACTTGTGTACCTTCGAAGTTCCCATGTAATGTTCACTCTCTTCTATCTTGTAATGGTCGTTTTGACGAAATTATTCATCAAAGACCTAAAGTGACGCAATATGAGGGTTTATCGACCTTTTGTTATTAGGACGACCTGATAGCTTTGTTGTATTCACGACTTAGAATCAGGGTATAGGTCGCTAGACTATCCGTTGAGTATATATCCATTGGCGCAAAATCCGGCGAGATCGACTCGTGAAATTATCGGCATAGAGCCGTTAGGGCGAGCTCCTTACTGTGGAAGGAGCCGCAATGGGCGGACCCGGTGGGGCCCTTATAAATAGAGCGGCGGGGACCAGCGTTGACCGTCTCCTTCGTCTTCTTCCTCCTTTTGCCATCACCACCGAAATCGCCGCACCTTAGCCGCCTCGCACTCCGCCGCCAAGCGCCGCCCTAGTGCGCCGCCGTCTGTTGCAGACCGCGCGCCGGCTCCACCATCCGCACGCCGCTCCGCTTCGTATGCGAATCAAAACCCTAGTAAACTTTAGATCCAGATCCACTCAAGCTCAAGCAAAGGCGGCCACGGCTCGTCAAATCCCAGACCCGCGGACGGTGTGGGAGCCCTCAACGGTGACCGAGGCGAAGATCCAAGCGTTGGTGGACCGTGGGCTTCTAAGGTCCAAGGCGGAGGTGGAGTGGAAGGCGCCTACGGGCGAGGCCTTCCCGACAGAGGACGACAAGGTGCGTGTCGTCTTCATCTCCTTCTTCGAGTGCGTGTTCAACATTCCCGCGGGCGACTTCTTCAGAGGTCTTCTTTTCTACTACAAGCTGGAGCTGGTACACCTCGTCCCCAACTCCATAACTATAGTTTCATCATTCATCCACTTCTGTGAGGCATACCTGGGGATAGCACCCCACTTCCTTCTCTGGCGACATCTTTTCAACGTCAAGTCCACCAGCAAGCGCGCTGGTGTTGTGGGGGCTGTCATGTTTTGCTTGAGGTCACATCTCAAGACAGAATGGATTGATACGGACCTGCCGGACAACACCGCTGGGTGATGGTCGGAATGGTTCTACATCGCCGATCAGCGGCCGGTGCTCCCGAAGCGTACTGGGCACAAGCCTGTGAAGATACCGGAATGGGATCTGCAGTTGTCCTCGCGCGAGATGGACGATGTCACGGAGGTTCTTGCACTGGTGCGCGACCTCAAGGAGAATGGTGTGACGGGAGGCTCGGTAGCAAGGTCGTTCTGCCGCCGCCTGATCCAACCAATCAAGGATCGGGTGCATCCGGCGTACGAATATTGGGGGCAGTCAGACCCAACTCACGAGGCCAACCGCAAGGTCTCCCAAGAGGAGATGATGGCCAGGGTGTCGCAAATCTATGTCGGGCGTGCACGAATCAAGAAGTGTCCGAAGGTGTATTCCTTGACCCGACCAGCCGACCCTGTAAGTCCTGGGACTTAGTAGGTCGTTTGTTCTGTTTCTTTGTTTATGTCGATCTTACACTTTGGTACATATCTGATGCAGGCTCGAGAGATGCAGTTTTATTGCCCAGCACCCCTACCTAGAGGCGAGGAGCCTCGTCGGAAACTGAGGTCGGACAAGTACCAACCTCCAGCAGCTGGGCTGCTGGAGAATTATGAATCAGACTCGTCGGTGGAAGCTGATGAAGATACCGACCCGGAGGTCGATGTCGATGTGACGAACCGCCAAGAGGTGAGCAGTGCCACAAAGCCTAGGCGTAAGACAAGGGCAGCAACGACGAAGCAGTCAACCACGAAGGCTGCTGCCAAGGTTGAGGCGGCAAAGATCGCCAAACTCGAGGCGGAGAAGAAGAAGAGGAAGAGGAGGGCAAGCCCTCCACCGGCGGTCAAGACGCCGATAATTCCAACACCTTCGACCAGGGAGGTCGAAGATGATGAAGATGAAGCCACCGATGATCCACCGGTCATTGAAGATCGGACGGCGAGGAGGTCGTTGAGTCCCGCGGCCAAGAGGCAGCGGGAGTTGGAGCAAAAGACGACGGATGATGACCTCCGTCAGATGAGGGAGGCACAGCGGGCTACTGCTAGTGCGCAGGCGAGGATGCCTGTGAAAATAAAAGTACGACCTTTTAGGCCGAAGCTACGTGCCCCGGCTGCTGTGAGGTAAAGCCGTAGTGCTGAATTTCATTCAGTTGCTAACTGTTATTGGTTCTTGCATTGTGTTGACGAAGATTTTTGTAGGTCGGACGTCCAGCCCTAGAGCGCCTTGGGTGCTCAAGGGTCACCTTCACGAATAAGGTCGTCTAACCATGAGGCCGGGGCTCGAACTTTGGTCGACGATGCGGGGACGGCGACTCCTCCGCCTGCTACTGAGACCGGAGCACAAGGTTCCGTGGGCGACGTCGGGGCTTCAACCTCTCCACCTATCATCGACGTGGACCCCAACAACTCGGTGCCCAGCACATTGGCTCAGGACCCGACTGCGGACCCGATTCAGATCGAGCAGCCGCAGGAGAGCCCAGAAACAACCGGTGTGCAGGCACCGGGCTCGACGTCAACGGGGCCGACGTTGAGGCGTGAAGAGATTGACTGGACCGGAACTCCCTGGCAGGAGGATATCTTCGACGACAACGAGTATATGAGGGCGGTCCGTAATGCAATCTTGACTCTCAACCAGGCGTTTACGGTAAGCCCTTCTCTCGTGCTATCTTTGACAACTTGCTTTGGGACTGTTCTTTGATGAGCTATTTTCTTGTTTCTGTAAAGCAATCACTGGCTGACCATGCCAAGGGCAGGGCCGACCTGCTGAAGAATGCTGCAGCTACGCAGCTGCGGGTGGTCGAGCTTGAGCAGGAGCTCAAGTAGGTCCGTGAGACGGCGGCGGCGGACAAAAAGAAGCTCGAGGACGAGCTGGTCGAGGAAAAGCTGAAGACCCGAGAGGCCAACACGCAGTTCAATGCTGCAAACGTTGGTAAGATTAATTTTCTTACGGGTTTTTCATCGTCATTGTCTTGTACTACTTAGGACTTGACCTCGGAGTGTTGTTTGCATATTGCAGATTTTCACAGGCGCGAGGACGACCTCAAAACGAGCTGAAGAACACCAGGGAGAGGGTTCGAAGCATGGAGGTGAACCTACGGGAGGTTGATGCTGGCGCCCAGGAGCTGAAGCGGGTGATGAAGGAGATTATAGATAGTGAGTTCGCTGTATCTCAAAAGATGGCTTATGAGAAACAGGCTCGATGGGATCTTGAGGTCAGTCTTGAGGTAGCTTTGAAGTCGCTGCAGAATGACCAAGTGATCATTGCAGGGCAAGAGGTGGAGTTAAACGACCTGAAGAATGCTGCCCATTTTGCGATGGACATAATGGCATCGCAAGTCGAGGGGGAGGAGCCCAAGCCTGCTATTGACCGTCTTATAGCCGCACCCGAGAAGCTGCTCGACCTCTTGAAGGCGACGAGCTTGGCGGCAGCCACGGAGGCGTTGGTCCGGGTGAAGTCCCACTACCCTGACGTTGACATGGTCAAGGTCGGAGAGAGCTCCGACATGACGAAGGATCTGAAGGCCTTGGAGCTTGAAGCGTGTGACGCTGCTACGGCGGTAATGGACGCCCTTGATTATGAAGGCGACGACGGAGAAGAGTAGTCGTAGTCTTAGAGCTGTACCCCCTCCTTCTCTCAGTCATGTAAAATATTACTTGAAAACCTTCTTTTGTGGCCTGCATGACGTACTTAGTTTGTGTTTGCGCGAACTTGGTAGTCTTGAAGTGACGTGTCTTGTAGCATACACCGCTAACCACTACTCACGGAGAGGCTGGCTTACCGACCACCACAGCTAAGCAGGGAGGCTTACGTGCGATCGGTGCGCGGGAGGGAGTCTAGGACTCAGGTTTTGCAACCTTTACGACAAAGCAGGCTCGCAATAACACAAAGTAGGTAGTCACGAGGGACGATGTCCTCAGGTCGAACGACCCATAAGTTGGCATGAGCCAAGCCCCCGAGCATGTCGAGGGGGAGGAACAGAAATCTTAACCCCCAGGTCTTACGACCTTTGTATTGGCTTTAGCCAAGCCCCCGAGCATGTCGAGGGGGAGGGTTTATGACATGAGAGAGGAGAAGGTAGGACTCGAGACACAGCAGATGACTGCTTTAACTAATATTTATTGAAACTGAAAAGTACAAGGACGAGGAATACATAGCTGTAATAAAAACTATTCTACGGGTAGAATTGTCGTAGATGGTCCACGTTCCAAGGGTTGGGTACGCCTTGCCCGTCGCCCCATTGGAGGCGATATGTGGATGGGCTGATGACTTCGGTGACGATGAAGGGTCCTTCCCAAGGGGTAGAAAGCTAGTGCATGCCGTCGGTCTTCTGAATACGCCTTAGGACTAGGTCGCCAACGTTGAAGGAGGTCTCTTTGACGTTGCGATCATGGTACCGACGGAGTTGCTGGTCGTGACGAGCTTGCCTCATGACAGCAGCCATTCTCTGTTCCTCGAGGCTATCAAGGTCGACACGACGAGTCTGCTCGGCTTCTCCCTCCTCGTAGAACTGTATGTGTGGAGCTCCGAAAGTGATGTCAGTGGGTAGGATGGCCTCTAGGCCGTAGACCAGGATGAAAGGCGAGAAGCCCGTAGCAGAACTGACTTGGGTCCTTAGTCCCCATATCACGTGTGGTAGCTCGGTTAACCACCGGGTAGCGTAGTTTGAAGCGTTATCAAAGATACGATCTTTGAGAGCTTGAAGAACCAAGCCGTTGGCACGTTCGACCTGGCCGTTGCACCTGGGGTGGGCGACCGAGGAGTAGTAAACGTCGATCGTGTTATCTTGGCAGAAATCCCAAAAGGCAGACCCTGTGAAGGCTGACCCTAGGTCGGTGATGATCCTGTTGGGCACGCCAAAGCGATGTGTTACGTCTTGCATGAATTTTGCCGCTTCATCCGATGTGACTTTTGCAACAGGTCGAACTTCAATCCACTTGGTGAATTTGTCGACGGCCACGAGGATATTCCTGTAGCCGCCTGGGGTAGTTCAGAACGGACCCACAGAGTCGAGGCCCCACATGGCAAAGGGCCAGGATGGGGGAATTGTGCGCAAGGCCTGAGCTGGCAGGTGCTGCTGTTTGGCAAAGAATTGGCAACCTTTGCACCTCTTTATGAGGTCTTTAGCATCAGACATGGCCGTGGGCCAGTAGAAGCCGGATCGGTACGCCTTGCCGACCAGATTGGCAGATGTCGCGTGGCAGCCACACTCTCCGCCGTGAATCTCAGCTAAGAGCTGGACACCTTCTGATCGCAAGATGCACTTCATCAGGACGCCAGTAGAGGCGGCTTTCCTGTATAGGTCGGTACCGATCACGACGTAGTTGGCACTTCGTCGTGTGATACGCTCGCATTCAGCCTTGTCTTCTGGGACTCGTTGGTCGAGTAGGAAGGCTAGGAAAGGCTCGCGCCAATCGTCCTCTTTATCTGTCATTAGCACGTCGCGGGGAGGTGCTAGAGTTGGGTCGGGCTGTACTTGCTCTGGATTGTCCGGATCGAACAGCTTCATTGACGGCTTGCGTAGGTCTTGGACGAACACACCTGCCGGGACTAGAGCTCGCCGGGAGCCTAGTTTAGATAGTACGTCGGCGGCTACATTATTGTTGTGTGGCACGTGCTGAAACTCAATTCCCTCGAAGTGGCCTTCGAGCTTGCGGATCTCAGCACAGTAAGCGTCCATTGTGTCTGACACAATCCCACTCCTTGTTGACTTGCTCGATGACGACCTTGGAGTCACCGTATGCCAGTAGTCGCTTGATGCCAAGGGACACTGCTATACGGAGCCCATGAATTAGAGCTTCGTATTCTGCTCCGTTGTTGGAGGCTTTGTAGTGTATTTGCAGGACGTATTTGAGCTGTTCTCCCTGAGGAGAGATGAGTAATATGCATGCTCCTGCACCTTCGAGGTTGAGGGTACCGTCGAAGTACATTATCCAGTGTTCAGGCCTCTCGTTGGGAGGGGGCATCTAGATCTCTGTCCATTCTGACATGAAGTCAGCTAGGATTTGTGACTTGATTGCCTACCGAGGGCGGAACTCGATGTCGAACTCTCCAAGCTCCACCGACCACTTGACGATGCGGCCGTTGGCGTCATGGTTGCAGATGATCTCTCCAAGAGGGAATGATGAGGGTACCATGATCTTGTGGGCTTGGAAGTAGTGGCGAAGCTTTCTCGATGTGATCAGGAGTGCATAGAGCAACTTCTGAGGCTGTGAGTACCGTGTTTTAGCGTCGGCCAGGACCTCGCTCACGTAGTACACAGGTCGTTGGACAGGGTAGGCCTACCCTTCTTCTTCTCGTTCTGCGACGAGAACCGTGCTGACCACATTAGTGGTGGCGGAGATGTAGAGGAGGAGCGTTTCGCCTGGTATCGGTGGCGTCATGATTGAAGGTGTGGTCAAGGACTCCAAGAGAGCCTCGAACGCCTTCTGTGCTTCTTCATCCCATACGAACTTATCTGCCTTCTTCAATAGCTTGAAGAAAGGCAGACCTTTCTCGCCGAGGTTGCTGATGAAACGACCTAGAGCCGCCATCATTCCTGTGAGCTTCATGACGTCTTTCTTGCAAGATGGCTTGGCCATGTTGCGTATTGCATCAACCTTGACGGGGTTTGCTTCGATGCCTCGGTGCCTGACCATGAAGCCCAGGAGCAATCCGAAGGGGACACCGAAGACGCATTTTGTCAGGTTGAGCTTCATCTGGTATTCACGTATGTTGGTGAAGGTCTCGGCGAGGTCGGCGATGAGCTGATCTTCCTCGGTAGTCTTGACGACCACATCGTCAACATAGGCTTCCACGTTCTTCCCGATCTGTGACTTCAGGCACTTCTGTATCACCTTCTGATATGTTGCTCCAGCGTTTTTGAGGCCAAAGGTCATGACCTTGTAGCAGTAGATGCCATTGGGCGTTACGAACGTCGTTTTGTCTTCGTCGTCAGGGTTCAAGGCTATCTGGTGATAACCTGAGTAGCAGTTGAGGAAGCACAGTAGAACGCTACCAGCCGTGGAGTCCACGACCTGGTCGATGCGAGGAAGGGGGAAAGGATCTTTTGGACAGTGCTTGTTGAGGTTGGTGTAGTCGATACACATCCTTAATCCTCCAGTCTTCTTGGGTACAAGGACCGGGTTTGCGAGCCAAACCGGGTGTTTACATTCACGAATAAATCCTGCAGCTAAGAGCTTGCAGACTTCTACTTCTATAGCTTGATTTCTATCTTTTGCAAATCATCGGAGCTTTTGCTTGCTAGGTCGAGCGGCTGTGAGACATGGGTACCCCTGGGTCCCCACCGACCAGGCTCACGGCCGTCCCCAACAAGTGGGTCCGGCCTACCAGAAGACCCGCTGACCTGTCAGTGGGCCCAACCGACCTAGTTGGCGGCCCACATGACCTCCTGAAGACCTTTCAGAAGATTCCCCAGATGACCTTTTCCAAAATGTCCTCAAGACTTGGCGTGCAAGGCAAGACTTCGGTGGATTGTGACTAAAGCAGATCGACGGATATGGCAAACGGTGTAATCAACTAGACTTAGGTCTCCTGGTCGTAACCGACCAGGAATCTGGGAACCGACCTTGTCCGCTGGCAAAAAAATGGCAGACAAGGCGACCCTTGTACAATCACGCAATCCTCAAGCAATTTATACCAACAACTGGACATAGGGTTTTACTCCCTGGCGGCCCGAACCAGTATAACTCGCCGTGTTCTCCGTGTTTCGTGTGCTCATGTGCAACCTTCGAGTTCTTGGCCTTAGATTCCGCCCCGCCGAACAACTAAACCACCGGGATTAACACCCCTGTGGGCTGTCTATGTGAGACATGGGTACCTCTGGGTCCCCACCGACCAGGCTCACGGCCGTCCCCGACAAGTGGGTCCGACCTACCAGAAGACCCGCCGACCTGTAAGTGGGCCCAACCGACCAAGTTGGTGGCCCACACGACCTCCTGAAGACCTTCCAGAAGATTCCCCAGATGACCTTATCCAAAACGACCTTAAGACTTGGCGTGCAAGACAAGACTTCGGTGGATTCCGACTAAAGCAGATCGACCGATATGGCAAACGGTGTAATCAACTAGACTTAGGTCTCCTGGACCTAACTGACCAGGAATCTGGGAACCGACCTTGTCCGCTGGCCAATATAAGGCGGACAAGGCGACCCTTGTACAATCACGCAATCCTCAAGCACTCTACACCAACAACTGGACGTAGGGTTTTACTCTCCGGAGGCCCGAACCAGTATAAACTCGCCGTGTTCTCTGTGTTCCGTGTGCTCGTGCGCAACCTTCGAGTTCTTAGCCTTAGATTCCGCCCCGATGAACAACTAAACCACCGGGATTAACACCCCTGTGGGCTGTCTAGATCTAAACATCTAACAGTTGGTGCGCCAGGTCGGGGAGGAATCCAGGGTTCTTCGTGCAACTCGATGGCTTCGACCAATGGTGTCATCTTCCCGAAGAGCATGGCGGACATCCTCGCCAACCCCGTCAACATCTGCTTTGAGTCTATGCCGGCGGAATCCACCGCTCCAACCGCTTGCCTCGTCATCGAGAGCAACACGGTCACCACCAACCAGCAGGTCGGGACAGATCTGCTGGCAGAAACCCACCCACGCACTCCTAAAGACCTGATCGCGGGACTCGATCGTGTCGGAGGCATGCTCTCTGACACGGTCAAGGTCTGTGAGCGCGTCAAACGCCCTCGCCGACCCCTCCATCCTCATCCAGCATGCCTCTTGGTCTGCGGAATGTAACTCACGTAGCATCTCGCTACATGAAGTGCAAGATCCAGATCCAATCTGGACCCAAGACTCCAGATCGTGGGAACCGCAGGGGCCACCTCGACGACCCTTGCCCCGTCCACGAAAACTCCAAACACACGGCTCGCCAGTGCCGAGTGCTCAAGAAGCTTCGCCGGCCTCTCACCGCGGCTCATCGCCGCCAGATCAACCGCGAGCCGTCTCCGGACCGCCTCGCGTTTCAGATCGCTCGTACAACCATCTCCCCGAACTATCCGGGAGAAGAATTTGAGATCTCAGACCGAGAGGTCCTCGTGGTCTCTGCAGATCTGCCTCCCCAAGACGGAGAGACGGACGAGCAGCGCATAGAGTGTGAAAACGCCAACGCCTCACGGGCTACACGTCGTCAGCAAGAGTTAGCTGCAGCTGCCCCAGGAACAGGTCAGCCTGCGGGCAACGTCAGACAAGGTGGCGGCAACCAACCAACAGGCAACGTCGGGGCGCAAGCACCTGCACCTCAAGCCGCTCCTCAAAATCGCAATGAACCTCGTCGAAACCGCCTATGTGCCATAGACCTCCTGAGGGACTTTGAGCAAGACGGCCATGAAGTCTACAACTCTCCTCAAGCAAACTTGGGTGCAGCTCTTGCCGCACTAGGCCAACTTGAGGACACTCCTACAATACGGCGCCTACAAGCTCACATCCGCATCGCTACTGCCCAGGTGAAAGATAGGGGTCCAGGATACAGCAGATCGGCTGCAAGCTCCTACTCCAGGAGTAGGTCGGAGCAACCTCGACAACGACGTCGTAGTAATGCTCCCCTTGAGCCAGTGGCTGAAGAAGGACGAGGTGAAAACGAAGTAGCCCAGCTGGTCAATCCCGCTGCCAATGCCGCTGCCAATCAAGCAGCCAACCCAGCTGCCAACGCTGCGGACAATGCTCCCGACAATGCCCAAAACAACGCCGCCAACGCGGCTGGTGCCCAACAGCAGAATGCTGCCGCCAACGCAAGGCAGAACGCTGGAGCTCAGCCTCCACCAGTTCAAGCCAACCACGCTAAGAGCAGTCAGCGTCGAAGGATACGAGACGAAGTGGAGATAGCATGTCGTGCTAACTACGACCGCGACCACGGGGTCCCTGATCCCCTCAACGCCAATAATCCTATTCAAGCAACGGAACTCCGGCAGATGCACGACCAAGAGCTCCTACGGCGTGCCCAGTACGACCAAGATAATGGTCCTCCAGATGACCTCTACATCATCCCGACGGCCTATGCCCCATCAGCCAGCCCTGGAGCAGTCAACAACTTCCCGGCGTTCTCACGACGTCTCAGGACGATCAGATACCATAAAGACTTCAAGCCAGCCATCAAGAAATACGATGGTCGCTCCGACCCAAGTATCTGGCTCAAGATGTACAGCATCGCAGCACGTGCCTCTAGAGGCAATGAGGATCACATGGCGGGATACTTTCCCCTCGTGATGGGCAAAGCACCACTCCTGTGGCTCGACAATCTCCCTACGGAGTGTATCACCTCGTGGGCGACCTTGTCACGGCTCTTCACGACCAACTATCAAGCGACCTACAATCGTCCCGGCAACACACATCACCTCGCTAGAGTGCGGATGAGGCGCGACGAAACTCTCAGAGAGTACACTAACCTTTACTTTGAGAATCGCAACACCCTCGCAGGTGTCAAAGACGAAGACGTCATCACCTACTACAAGAAGGGAGTAACCAACATCAAACTCTTTGAGAAGATCCACGAAGCTGACGCTCACACCATCACTGACCTCATGGCCTATGTCGACAAGCTCGTCGACACTCAAGATGCAGTGATGCATGACTTCAAGGGAGAAGACCATGACAACGGTGGCAGCAGGTCGCGCAAGCGATCTGGTGAGGTCTATGCAACCGACCCACCCAGACCTTCCACCTTCCTTGAAGGCGACTTCAACATGGTCATGGACGACCAGTGCCAGTTTCACCGCGACTCCAAGCACACCATGAGGGAGTGCGAACAGCTAAAGCGTGCTCTAGGGGTACCCCCGGAGCCCAAGAAGACCAAGAGCGGCAACAACGACGACTAGAACAGTAGCCGCCGCTACGACAACTGTAACCGTCGACCTGATCGACGTGATTACCGTGACCGTCGACCCTACCGTCGCAACGACGACAGGGACCGCCGTGATTATCGCTGCGATGATCGCCGCGACGACCACCATGACGACCGACGCGATGACTACCGCCGAGACGATCGCCGCAATGACAACCGTAACGACCGGCGTGACGAGCGCCGTGACGATCGGCGTGATGATCGTCGTCGGCAAGATGACCACAACCGCAACGACAACCGTCGCAAGGAACCTTCTCCACCGCCACCACCACCGCCAAAAGGGGGCAACCCCAATGGTGCGTTTCAGACCACCAACCGCGAGATCAACTTCATCGTTGGTGGTCGTCAAGCAGCTAAGAGCAACAGACAGGTACGATCAAACGCAAGGGAGATCGGCCAAGTCAACACCGAAACTCCACAACCTCTGCGTTGGTCGGAGTACCCCATCACTTTCTCAAGGAAAGATCATTGGGTCCACATACCAGACCCCGGGACCTACCCGCTGGTCGTCAACCCCATAGTGGACGGCGCGTTCCTACCTAAGACCCTCGTCGACGGGGGCAGTAGCCTGAACATCATCTTCACAGAGACACTGAGAAAGATGGACTTCGACTTCAACAAGATGACCGTCTGCGACGAACCCTTCTACGGGGTTGTGCCCGGCAAGGCTGCGTACCCCATAGGTTGCGTATGCTTGCCGGTCACCTTCGGCACAAAGGAAAACTTCCGTACAGAGTACCTAACGTTCGAGGTCGCGGACTTCCGCTCCTCCTACCATGCCATCCTCGGTCAACCTATGTTGGCCAAGTTCATGGCCATACCCCATCACACCTACCTCATCATGAAGATGCCAGCACCAAACGAGATCCTTTCCGTCCTTGGCGACATCATGGTCTCCTACAACAGCGAGAGCTCCACCGTCGACCTCGTCAAGGATTCTACCTGCAAAGCTGCAACCACGGTCATGGTCGCTCAGGCCGCCAAAATCGACCAAACTACTCTGGAAGTGCCAGAGCAGAAGCGTATAGCCACAGCCTTGGATCCAAGTCCTGCTGTGAAGAAAGTTTGCCTCGGCCTGCCCGACACGTCCAAGGAAGTCACTATCGGGGCCAACCTCGACCCCAAATAGGAACTCGCGCTCACCAGTTTCCTCAGGGACAACGCCAACATCTTCGCATGGAGTCCGTCCGACATGCCCGGTGTCCCTAGGGAGTTGGCTGAGCACGCCCTTGAAGTAAGCAAGACCGCTCGACCTATCAAGCAAAAGCTCCGGCGATTTGCAAAAGATAGAAAGCAAGATATAGAAGTAGAAGTCTGCAAGCTCTTAGCTATAGGATTTATTCGTGAATGTAAACACCCGGTTTGGCTCGCAAACCCGATCCTTGTACCCAAGAAGACTAGAGGATTAAGGATGTGTATCGACTACACTAACCTCAACAAGCACTGTCCAAAAGATCCTTTCCCCCTTCCTCGCATCGACCAGGTCGTGGACTCCATGGCTGGTAGCATTCTACTGTCCTTCCTCGACTGCTACTCAGGTTATCACCAGATAGCCTTGAACCCTGACGACGAAGACAAAACGGCGTTCATAACGACCAATGGCATCTACTGCTACAAGGTCATGACCTTTGGCCTCAAAAACGCTAGAGCAACATATCAGAAGGCGATACAGAAGTGCCTGAAGTCGCAGATCGGGAAGAACGTGGAAGCCTATGTTGACAATGTGGTCGTCAAGACCACCAAGGAAGATCAGCTCATCGCCGACCTCGCCGAGACCTTCACCAACCTACGTGAATACCAGTGGAAGCTCAACCCGACAAAATGCGTCTTTGGTGTCCCCTCCGGATTTGATGAGGACACCACGAGTACATCTACACCCGCAGCTGCGTCTCCAGACGCTCAGGCGCCATCTCCAGAAGCTCAGGCGCCACACCAAGATGTTCCACTACGTCAGGCATCACCAGTTGGGCCAATTACTCGGGCTCGTGCGAGGGAATTAAACTACGTCTTGCTGTTGAAGAACGAAGGCCCAAGATGCATAGAAGACGGCCCAACAGGACGGCCCAGGAGGGGCTCCTAGGGTTGGGCGCCAGGAGAGGGAGCCGCGCGCCCTCCCCCTCGCGAGACGCCGCGCGCCCTTCCCCCGAGGGTGCTAGGGGCTGCGCCCCCTTCTCCCCTCTATTTAGATAGACCCCTCTTTTACTTTCAGACTCGAGTTTTGTTTTACATCTAGCTTTAGCTACACCAGACCACGCACAAATACGTGCTGATCTCTGTGATTCAGAACTCCACCTTCGAGTCATAGTAAGATTGCTCGCCTCTTTTTCTTGTTCGTTCTTCGATTGTGTGCAGGAAACCATCTTCGTGATCAGGCTGACTTTGCATCGGCAAGGTTGGTAACCATCGGGAGTTGGTTCAGCGATTGCATTGGCGCTTCGAGCTTGCTCGTCGTAGTCGGATCGCGAGGGTCAACAACCACCAAATCAGATTTATCTCCACTCACCGAAAGATCGGGCACTCCCCCTCTATCAAGTGGTATCAGCTTTCCAGGTTGATCGGTGAGTTTTATCTAGTGTTTTTCCCTTCCTACAGTCCAAAAAAAAACCAAACAAAAATTTACTTTCAGGTTAGATCTTTGCCCCAGCAACCGTTTAGCCTTGCACATTCTTTCATTAAGTGTCTTTGTTGAATTTATGTGCTTATGCATTCACTTGTTGCTGGTTACTTGTGTTTTCTACCTTTTGTTCCTTCTTTTCTTCTAACCCTAGTTCGTTGCCGTTTCTCTCCGCTGCTCATCCATCCACCACCTCGCCGCACTCCTCCTCGCGCGCACACCCGTCGCGCAGCCGCCTCTCGGTCGCCCCGTCCCTGTTCCGTGGTGCGGTAGGTCAAAAAAAAAGGAAAGAAAAAAAAGGAAAAAAAAGGAAAGCAATCAAAAAAAAGGAAAAAAAAGAGAGACCGCCGCACAGTCCAAGTGGGAAACGGGAACCGATTCATCTCGGTGAAGGAGTTTTGCGCCACAGTTTCCCCTGGCTCGCAAGCCTCCTAGGCTGCACCGTGCATGCCCTGGTAGCTATCTCTCCCTGATCGTGCTGCGTACCCCCACACCGAGCCATCTCCTCTCTCTTTTCCAGTACCATATTCTGAGTTTGGCCTTACTCTTTTAATTACCAGAATACCCTTGTACTTTCGGAAAAAGTTTGTGTGGTAATTTGCTGTTGGAGATCCTCTGTGTTCATATTATCAGTTTTGAGGACTCCTGCAAAAAAAACAGAAGCAAAAAAAACAGCAATTTGCTACACCCTCTCCACCTTACTCGTTGTTTTTTTTATTTCACTTGTTGCCAGCAGCGTTTGTTTCGTGTTTAGCACTATAATTCAACTTTGCATTATTGTTTGAGTGTGCTAATCCTTGACTTGAGTGCAGCCTACCCAGAACTCCACATATTTCTACGACGAGCAGATTTTGTTTCTCCAGGCAATCGCTCCTCCAATCTTTCGCGAGTTCCACTAGTTGGTTGCAGGTCGCCCCTGTGTGCGTGGTAAGAACAGATAAGAATTTGATAACAGCATTAGTTTGAGCGCCTTTGTGAGCTGTTCCACCCCTGTGTTGGCATCCATTTTGTTTCGTGTTTGCGCTAACCATGGCAGGCGACGACGACAAGAAACAGCTGCAGGACATGCGGGCTGAGATTGATGGCCTTGTCACAGACATCAAGACGATCCACAAGCGGATGGATTCCACGGTTACTACGGCCAACGGGCGGTTCGACCAGCTTGATCTCGTGCAGACAGCCACCAAGACGACGCTCGACACCATCGTGTCACGACTCGATGCATTGAACACGGTGGTCACTGATTTGGTGGCCCAAGGATGTGTGGGTGACGATGAGCAGGAGGATGCTGACCGCCGAGGCAAAGCCCGCCGTGTACCACGCCGCCCCGCTAATAACGATTCCTTCTCTAAAATCAAATTTAAAATTCCACCCTTTAATGGCAAATATGATCCTGCTGCATATCTTGATTGGGAGTTAGAAGTTGAACAAAAATTTTCATGTCATGATATTGCTGCTAGCTCTCAAGTTAAGGCTGCCATTAGTGAATTTACTGATTTTTCTTTAATTTGGTGGCGTGAGTATAAAAATAAAAATCCTACTGCTGTTCCGACCACTTGGGAGCAATTAAAAACTGCTATGCGACATCACTTTGTGCCATCATATTATGCTCGTGATTTGCTTAACAAAATGCAGTGATTTCAGCAAGGTTCTCAGTCTGTTGAGGACTACTACCAGGAGTTGCAAAAAGGTATGATTCGTTGTGGTATATTGGAGGAACCCGACGCTGCAATGGCACGCTTTCGTGGTGGTTTGAACCGCGAAATTCAGGACATCCTTGATTATAAAGAATATGCTGACATGACCCAATTATTTGAGTTTGTTTGCAAAGCTGAACGCGAAGTGCAGGGACGCTGCTCGAGGACATATTCTAACACTTTTGCAGGTAGAAACTCGTCGTCCAGTTCAGCACCTGCTCTCCCTGCGCCATCCACACCTACACTGCGTGAGAGGACAGCTACGCCGGCAGGAGCCGCCCCAGCCACAGGCACCACTCCATCCATAGGCGCAGCATCCACCACAGGTCATACACGGGATATCACGTGTTTTCGTTGCAGCGGACGTGGACACGTGGCTCGGGACTGTCTGAACAAGCGCACATTACTCATTTGTGACAATGGTGAGTACTCTTCAGCTAGTGATTCAGAAGAACTTGAACATACTTTGCTTGCCACTGACAATGCAGCTAAGACGGACATACATGTCAATCCGGGGGACGCCGATAGGTACGAGAGTCTTGTTGTGCAGCGTGTTCTTAGTACACAGGTCGCCCCAGCCGAGAAGAATCAGCGACACACTCTGTTCCATACGAAGGGTGTTGTGCAGGAGCGGTCGATTCGCATCATCATCGACAGCGGTAGCTGCAACAATTTGGCGAGTACTATGCTGGTCGAGAAGTTGTCACTACCCACTCGTAAGCATTCAAACCCATATCACATTCAATGGCTTAATGATGGTGGCAAAATTAGAGTATCACGATCGGTGCGTGTTCCTTTTTCTATAGGTGCTTACTCTGATTATGTTGATTGTGATGTTGTTCCTATGGAAGCATGCTCTTTGTTACTTGGTAGACCTTGGCAATATGATACTGATAGCTTGCATCATGGTCGTTCGAATCATTATTCTCTCATGTTTAAGGGTCAGAAAATAATTATACATCCTATGACACCTGAACAAATTGTTAAAGATGATCTTGCTAGAGCTGTTAAAATTGCTAAAGAACAGGAACCATCACCATCCACTTCTGATAAATCTGAAATTAAGTTGAATGCTCCTGTTTTACTTGCTACACGTGCTGATTTCGATGATATTCGAGATGCTCCTTTGCCATGCTATGCACTTGTATGCTCTAGTGTGCTTGTTTCCCTTGATGATGCACCATCTTTGGATATTCCGCCTGCGGTTGCTAACCTTTTGCAGGAGTATGCTGATGTCTTTCCCAAAGACTTGCCACCGGGTCTCCCACCGCTTCGTGGCATTGAGCACCAGATCGACCTCATTCCGGGCGCCCAGATTCCAAACCGCGCCCCGTACCGTACAAACCCGGATGAGACAAAAGAGATTCAGCACCAGGTGCAGGCGTTACTTGATAAGGGTTACATTCGTGAGTCTCTTAGCCCTTGCTCGGTTCCTGTGTTACTTGTTCCTAAGAAAGATGGTTCATGGCGTATGTGTGTAGACTGTCGTGCTATTAATAACATAACCATTCGTTATCGATACCCTATACCACGCCTTGATGATATGCTAGATGAGCTTAGTGGTGCCATTCTTTTTACTAAGATTGATTTGCGTAGTGGTTACCACCAGATTAGAATGAAATTGAGAGATGAATGGAAAATGGCTTTTAAAACAAAATTTGGCTTATATGAATGGTTGGTTATGCCGTTTGGTTTGACTAATGCTCCCAGCACTTTTATGCGCTTGATGAATGAAGTTCTGAGGCCCTTCATAGGATTGTTTGTCGTTGCCTATTTTGATGATATCTTGATTTACAGCAAGTCTATGGCAGAGCATTTAGAACATTTGAGTGCTGTTTTTGACGCGTTGAGGGCTGCCCATTTATTTGCTAACATTGAAAAATGCATCTTCTGCACACAACGTGTCTCGTTTCTTGGTTATGTTGTTACCCCACAGGGTATTGAGGTGGACAGCAGCAAGATTGATGCCATTCGGGAGTGGCCTACACCGACGACGGTTACACAGATTCGGAGTTTCCTTGGTCTTGCAGGTTTCTACCGCCATTTTGTCTGTGATTTTAGCACCATTGCAGCACCTCTACATGAGCTTACAAAGAAAGATGTACCTTTTGCTTGGAGTGATGCATAGGAGGTAGCGTTCAACACATTGAAAGATAAGTTAACCCACGCTCCTCTCTTGCAGTTGCCTGATTTTACTAAAGTGTTTGAGCTTGAATGCGATGCTAGTGGTATTGGGCTAGGTGTTGTTTTGTTACAAGAAGGTAAACCGGTTGCTTACTTTAGCGAGAAATTAAGTGGTGCTAGCTTGAAATACTCAACTTATGATAAGGAACTTTATGCTTTAGTGCGGACGTTGCAAACATGGCAGCACTATCTTTGGCATCGTGAGTTTATAATTCATTCTGATCATGAGGCTTTGAAACATATTCGTACCCAAACAAATCTGAACCGTCGTCATGCTAAATGGGTCGAATTTATTGAGTCCTTTCCTTACATTATAAAACACAAGAACGGGAAGGATAATGTTATCGCTGATGCTTTGTCTCGTCGTTATACTATGCTGTCACAGTTAGATTTTAAAATTTTTGGCTTGCAAACTGTGAAAGATTTATATGTGGACGACGCTGATTTCAAAGATGTTTTCGCTCATTGTATTCATGGGAAACCATGGGGCAAATTTCACTTGCAGGACGGGTTCCTGTTTCGCGCTAACAAGCTGTGTGTTCCAGCTAGTTCGGTTCATCTGTTGTTGTTGCAGGAAGCGCATGGAGGCGGTCTCATGGGGCACTTTGGCATTTACAAGACGCATGAGGTGCTGGCTGCCCACTTCTTTTGGCCCCGGATGCGCAAAGATGTTGAGCGCATTGTTGCACGTTGCACTACTTGTCAGAAAGCTAAGTCACATTTGAGCAACCATGGTTTGTATATGACTTTGCCTGTCCCTACTTCTCCTTGGCTTGATATTTCGATGGATTTTGTTTTGGGATTGCCTAGAACTAAGAAGGGGAGGGATAGCATTTTTGTGGTTGTTGATCGTTTCTCCAAAATGGCTCATTTCATACCTTGTCATAAGACTGATGATGCTAGCAGTGTTGCTGATTTGTTCTTTAGAGAGATTATTCGTTTGCATGGTATTCCAAATACAATAGTCTCTGATCGTGATGCTAAGTTTCTCAGTCATTTTTGGAGATCACTTTGGAATAAATTGGGAACTAAATTGCTGTTTAGTACAACTTGTCACCCTCAGACTGATGGGCAAACTGAGGTGGTTAATAGGACTTTGTCAACCATGCTTAGGGTTGTTCTAGATAAAAATTTGAAACGTTGGGAAGATTGTTTGCCTCATGTTGAGTTTGCTTATAATCATGCAACACATTCTTCTACAAAGATGAGTCCTTTTTAGATTGTGTATGGTTACATTCCTCGGGTGCCTATTGATTTATTTTCGCTTGATGCTGAGGACGCCCCGCACATAGATGCTGTTGCACATGTTGAACAAATGATTAATCTGCATGAACAAACTCAACAAAACATTGCTGCTGCTAATTCTAAGTATCAAGTTGCTGGTAGTAAAGGTAGAAAACTTGTTACTTTTGAACCTGGTGATATGGTTTGGTTGCATTTACGAAAGGATCGTTTTCCTGCTTTGCGCCGTTCTAAATTGATGCCTCGTGCTGCTGGTCCTTTTAAAGTGCTAACCAAAATTAATGATAATGCTTATGTTCTTGACCTGCCTACGGAGTTTGGTGTTTCCACTAGTTTTAATGTTGCAGATTTGAAACCATACGCGGGAGAAGATGAGGAGTTGCCGTCGAGGACGACTTGAGTTCAAGAAGGGGAGGATGATGAGGACACCACGAGTACATCTACAACCGCAGCTGCGTCTCCAGACGCTCAGGCGCCATCTCCAGAAGCTCAGGCGCCACACCAAGATGTTCCACTATGTCAAGCGTCACCAGTTGGGCCAATTACTCAGGCTCGTGCGAGGGAATTAAACTACGTCTTGCTGTAGAAGAACGAAGGCCCAAGATGCATAGAAGACGGCCCAACAGGATGGCCCAGGATGGGCTCCTAGGGTTGGGCGCCAGGAGAGGGAGCCGCGCGCCCTCCCCCTCGCGAGACGCCGCGCGCCCTTCCCCCGAGGGTGCTAGGGGCTGCGCCCCCTTCTCCCCTCTATTTAGATAGACCCCACTTTTACTTTCAGACTCGAGTTTTGTTTTACATCTAGCTTTAGCTACACCAGACCACGCACAAATACGCGCTGATCTCCGTGATTCAGAACTCCACCTTCGAGTCATAGTAAGATTGCTCACCTCTTTTTCTTGTTCGTTCTTCGATTGCGTGCAGGAAACGATCTTCGTGATCAGGCTGACTTTGCACCGGCAAGGTTGGTAACCATCGGGAGTTGGTTCAGCGATTGCATTGGCGCTTCGAGCTTGCTCGTCGTAGTCGGATCGTGAGGGTCAACAACCACTAAATTGGATTTATCTCCACTCACCGAAAGATCGGGCACTCCCCCTCTATCAGGATTGCTCCTGGGCTTCATGGTCGGGCACCGAGGCATCAAAGCAAACCCCGTCAAGGTCGACGCAATACGCAACATGGCCAAGCCATCTTGCAAGAAAGACGTCATGAAGCTAACAGTAATGATGGCGGCTCTAGGTCGTTTCATCAGCAAGCGAGAAAGGTCTGCCTTTCTTCAAGCTATTGAAGAAGGCAGATAAGTTCGTATGGGATGAAGAAGCACAGAAGGTGTTTGAGGCTCTCAAAGAGTCCTTGACCACACCTCCAATCAAGACGCCACCGATACCAGGCGAAACGCTCCTCCTCTACATCTCCGCCACCACTAATGTGGTCAGCACGGTTCTCGTCGCAGAACGAGAAGAAGGCCAGGCCTACCCTGTCCAACGACCTGTGTACTACGTGAGCGAGGTCCTGGCCGATGCTAAAACACGGTACTCACAGCCTCAGAAGTTGCTCTATGCACTCCTGATCACGTCGAGAAAGCTTCGCCACTACTTCCAAGCCCACAAGATCACGGTACCCTCATCATTCCCTTTAGGAGAGATCATCCGCAACCATGATGCCAACGACCACTTCGTCAAGTGGTCGGTGGAGCTTGGAGAGTTCGACATCGAGTTCTGCCCTCGGCAGGCAATCAAGTCACAAATCCTAGCTGACTTCGTGTCAGAATGGAGAGAGATCCAGATGCCCCCTCCCAAGGAGAGGCCTGAACGCTGGATAATGTACTTCGACGGTGCCCTCAACCTCGAAGGCGCAGGAGCAGGCATATTACTCATCTCTCCTCAGGGAGAACAGCTCAAATACGTCCTGCAAATACACTACAAAGCCTCCAACAACGGAGCAGAATACGAAGCTCTAATTCATGGGCTCCGTATAGTAGTGTCCCTTGGCATCAAGCGACTACTGGCATACGGCGACTCCAAGGTCGTCATCGAGCAAGTCAACAAGGAGTGGGATTATGTCAAAGACACAATGGACGCTTACTGTGCTGAGATCCGCAAGCTCGAAGGCCACTTCGAGGGAATTGAGTTTCAGCACGTGCCACGCAACAATAACGTAGCCGCCGACGTACTATCTAAACTAGGCTCCCGGTGAGCTCTAGTCCCGGCAGGTGTGTTTGTCTAAGACCTACGCAAGCCGTCAATCAAGCTGTTCGATCCGGACAATCCAGACCAAGTACAGCCCGACCCAACTCCAGCACCTCCCCGCGACGTGCTAATGACAGATAAAGAGGACGATTGGCGCGAGCCTTTCCTGGCCTTCCTACTCGACCAACGAGTCCCAGAAGACAAGGCTGAATGCAAGCGTATCACACGACGAAGTGCCAACTACGTCGTGATCGGTACCGACCTATACAGGAAAGCCGCCTTTACTGGCGTCCTGATGAAGTGCATCTTGCGATCAGAAGGTGTCCAGCTCTTACCTGAGATTCACGGCGGAGAGTGTGGCTGCCACGCGGCATCTGCCAATCTGATCGGCAAGGCGTACCGATCCGGCTTCTACTGGCCCACGGCCATGTCTGACGCTAAAGACCTCGTAAAAAGGTGCAAAGGTTGCCAATTCTTTGCCAAACAGCAGCACCTGCCAGCTCAGGCCTTGCGCATAATTCCCCCATCCTGGCCCTTCACCATGTGGGGCCTCGACTCTGTGGGTCCATTCCGAACTGCCCCGGGCGGCTAAAGGTATATCCTCGTGGCCGTCGACAAATTCACCAAGTGGATTGAAGTCCGACCTGTTGGAAAAGTCACGTCGGAAGAAGCGGCAAAATTCATGCAAGACGTAACACATCGCTTCGGCGTGCCCAATAGGATCATCACTGACCTAGGGTCAGCCTTCACAGGGTCTGCCTTTTGCTATTTCTACCAAGATAACACGATCGACGTTTACTACTCCTCGGTCGCCCACCCCAGGTGCAACGGCCAGGTCGAATGTGCCAACGGCATGGTTCTTCAAGCTCTCAAAGATCGTATCTTTGATGACGCTTCAAACTACGCTACCCGGTGGTTAGCCGAGCTACCACACGTGATATGGGGACTAAGGATCCAAGTCAGTTCTGCTACGGGCTTCTCGCCTTTCTTCCTGGTCTTCGGCTCAGAGGCCATCCTACCCACCGACGTCACTTTCAGAGCTCCACGCATACAGTTCTACGAGGAGGGAGAAGCCGAGCAGACTCGTCGTGTCGACCTTGATAGCCTCGAGGAACAGAGAATGGCTGCTGTCATGAGGCAACTCCATCGGTACCATGATCGCAACGTCAAAGAGACCTCCTTCAACGTTGGCGACCTAGTCCTAAGGCGTATTCAGAAGACCGACGGCATGCACAAGCTTTCTGCCCCTTGGGAAGGACCCTTCATCGTCACCGAAGTCATCAGCCCATCCACATATCGCCTCCAATGGGGCGACGGGCAAGGCGTACCCAACCCTTGGAACGTGGAGCATCTACGACGATTCTACCTGTAGAATAGTTTTTATTACAGCTATGTATTCCTCGTCCTTGTACTTTTTTAGTTTCAATAAATATTAGTTAAAGCAGTCATCTGCTGTGTCTCGAGTCCCACCTTCTCCTCTCTCATGTCATAAACCCTCCCCCTCGACATGCTCAGGGGCTTGGCTAAAGCCAATACAAAGGTCATAAAACCTGGGGGTTAAGATTTCTGTTCCTCCACCTCGACATGCTCGGGGGCTTGGCTCATGCCAACTTATGGGTCGTTCGACCTGAGGACATCGTCCCTCGTGACTACCTACTTTGTGTTATTGCGAGCCTGCTTGGTTGTAAAGGTTGCAAAACCTGAGTCCTAGACTCCCTCCCGCGCACCGATTGCACGTAAGCCTCCCCGCTGAGCTGTGGTGGTCGGTAAGCCAGCCTCTCCGTGAGTAGTGGTTAGCGGTGTATGCTACAAGACACGTCACTTCAAGACTACCAAGTTCGCGCAAACACAAATTAAGTACGTCATGCAGGCCACAAAAGAAGGTTTTCAAGTAATATTTTACATGACTGAGAGAAGGAGGGGGTACAGCTCCAAGACTACGACTACTCTTCTCCATCGTCGCCTTCATAATCAAGGGCGTCCATTACCGCCGTAGCGGCGTCACGCACTTCAAGCTCCAAGGCCTTCAGATCCTTCGTCGTGTCGGAGCTCTCTCCGACCTTGACCATGTCAACGTCGGGGTAGTGGGACTTCACCCGGACCAACACCTCTGTGGCCGCCGCCAAGCTCGTCGCCTTCAAGAGGTCGAGCAGCTTCTCGGGTGCGGCTATAAGACGGTCAATAGCAGGCTTGGGCTCCTCCCCCTCGACCTGTGATGCTATTATGTCCATCGCTAAATGGGTAGCATTCTTCAGGTCGTTTAACTCCACCTCTTGCCCTGCAATGATCACTTGGTCATTCTGCAGCGACTTCAAAGCTACCTCAAGACTGACCTCAAGATCCCGTCGAGCCTGTTTCTCATAAGCCAGCTTTTGAGATACAACGAACTCACTATCTATAGTCTCCTTCATCACCCGCTTCAGCTCTTGGGCACCAGCATCGACCTCCCGTAGGTTCACCTCCAAGCTTTGAACCCTCTCCCTGGTGTTCTTCAGCTCGTTTTTTAGGTCGTCCTCACGCCTGTGAAAATCTGCAATATGCAAACAACACTCCGAGGTCAGGTCCTAAGTAGTACAAGACAATGATGATGAAAAAACCGTAAGAAAATTAATCTTACCAACGTTTCCAGCATTGAACTGCGCGTTGGCCTCTCGGGTCTTCCGCTTTTCCTCGACCAGCTCGTCCTCGAGCTTCTTTTTGTCTGCCGCCACCGTCTCACGGACCTGCTTCAGGTCCAGCTCAAGCTCGATCACCCGCAGCTGCGTAGCTGCAGCATTCTTCAGCAGGTCGGCCCTGCCCTTGGCACGATCAGCCAGCGACTGCTTTACAGAAACAAGAAAACAGCTCGTCAAAGAACAGTCCCAAAGCAAGTTGTCAAAGATAGCACGAGAGAAGGGCTTACCGTACACGCTTGGTTGAGAGTCAAGATTGCATTACGGACCGTCCTCATATCCTCGTTGTCGTCGAAGATATCCTCCTGCCAGGGAGTTCCAGTCCAGTCAATCTCTTCACGCCTCAACGTCGACCCCATTGACGTCGAGCCTGGTGCCTGCACACGGTTGTTTCTGGGTTCTCCTGCGGCTGCTCGATCTGAATCGGGTCCGCAGTTGGGTCCTGAGCCGATGTGCTGGGCACCGAGTTGATGGGGTCCACGTCGATGATAGGTGGAGAGGTTGAAGCCCCGACGTCGCCCACGGAACCTTGTGCTCCGGTCTCAGTAGCAGGCGGAGGAGTCGCCGTCCCCGCGTTGTCGACCAAAGTCCGAGCCCCGACCTCATGGTCGGACGACCTTGTTCGTGAAGGTGACCCTTGAGCACCCAAGGCGCTCTGGGGCTGGACGTCCGACCTGCAAAAATCTTCATCAACACAATGGAAGAACCAATAACAGTTAGCAACTGAATGAAATTCAGCACTACGGCTTTACCTCACAGCAGCCGAGGCACGTAGCTTCGGCCTAAAAGGCCGTACTTTTATTTTCACAGGCATCCTCGCCTGCGCACTAGCAGCAGCCCGCTATGCCTCCCTCATCTGACGGAGGTCGTCCTCCGTCGCCTTTTGCTCCAACTCCCGCTACCTCTTGGCCGCGGGACTCAACGACCTCCTCGCCGTCCGATCTTCAACGACCGGTGGCTCATCGGTGGCTTCATCTTCATCATCTTCGACCTCCCTGGTCGAAGGTGTAGGAATTATCGACGTCTCGACCACCGGTGGAGGGCTTGCCCTCCTCTTCCTCTTCTTCTTCTCTGCCTCGAGTTTGGCAGTCTTTGCCGCCTCAACCTTGGCAGCAGCCTTCGTGGTTGACTGCTTCGCCGTTGCTGCCCTTGTCTTACGCCTGGGCTTTGTGGCGCTGCTCGCCTCTTGGCGGTTCGCCACATGGACATCGACCACCGGGTCAGTATCTTCATCAGCTTCCACCGACGAGTCTGATTCATAATTCTCCAGCAGCCCAGCTGATGAGGACATCCTCCAATATTACCCGTTGGCAAAGACGCAATATGGGCCGTGGCCCAGTTGTAGTCGGGCAGCGACCGTGTGAGCCTCATTATCCGACCTTGCTTAGCTTGGGAGGAGGAAGCCTCCTTAAAAGGGAGAGCCACCCTTCCCCTATCAGACTAGTCTTTTGGGGTGATTGGGCCTTTCCCCGAGAGGGCCCACCAGAGTTGCGGTTCAGCGATTGCATTGGTGCTTCGGGTTTGCCCATCGTAGTCGGATCGTGAGGGTCGTCTAACCTGGTGTGTGATGCTAAACTGCACAATCGCTGCATCGTGCTTTTCATAATCCAATCCTTGCCTGGGCCGGACTCATCATTTGGTATCAGAGCTGGGCCCTTGTTAAGAAGGGGAGAATGATGAGGACATCCTCCAATATTACCCGTTGGCAAAGACGCAATATGGGCCGTGGCCCAGTTATAGTCGGGCGGCGACCGTGTGAGCCTCATTATCCCACCTTGCTTAGCTTGGGAGGAGGAAGCCACCTTAAAAGGGAGAGCCACCCTTCCCCTATCAGACTAGTCTTTTGGGGTGATTGGGCCTTTCCCCGAGAGGGCCCACCAGAGTTGCGGTTCAGCGATTGCATTGGCGCTTCGGGTTTGGCCATCGTAGTCAGATCGTGACGGTCGTCTAACCTGGTGTGTGATGCTAAACTGCGCAATCGGTGCAACGTGCTTTCCATAATCCAATCCTTGCCTGGGCCAGACTCATCATTTGGTATCAGAGCTGGGCCCTTGTTAAGAAGGGGAGAATGATGAGGACATCCTCCAATATTACCCGTTGGCAAAGACGCAATATGGGCCGTGGCCCAGTTGTAGTCGGGCGGCGACCATGTGAGCCTCATTATCTCACCTTGCTTAGCTTGGGAGGAGGAAGCCCACCTTAAAAGGGAGAGCCACCCTTCCCCTATCAGACTAGTCTTTTGGGGTGATTGGGCCTTTCCCCGAGAGGGCCCACCAGAGTTGCGGTTCAGCGATTGCATTAGCGCTTCGGGTTTGCCCGTCGTAGTTGGATCGTGAGGGTCATCTAACTTGGTGTGTGATGCTAAACTGTGCAATCAGTGCATCATGCTTTCCATAATCCAATCCTTGCCTGGGCCGGACTCATCACCAGCTGCTGGAGGTTGGTACTTGTCTGACCTCAGTTTCCGACGAGGCTCCTCGCCTCTAGGTAGGGGTGCTGGGCACCAAAACTGCATGTCTCGAGCCTGCATCAGATATGTGCCAAAGTGTAAGATCGACGTAAACAAAGAAACAGAACAAACGACCTACTAAGTCCCAGGACTTACAGGGTCGGCTGGTCGGGTCAAGGAATATGCCTTCGGACACTTCTTGATTCGTGCACACCCGGCATAGATTTGCGACACCCTGGCCATCATCTGCTCTTGGGAGACCTTGCGGTTGGCCTCGCGAGTGGGGTCTGACTGCCCCCAATATTCGTACGCCGGATGCACCCGATCCTTGATTGGTTGGATCAGGCGGCAACAGAACGACCTTGCTACCGAGCCTCCCGTCACACCTTTCTCCTTGAGGTCGCGCACCAGTGCAAGAACCTCCGTGACATCGTCCATCTCGCGCGGGGACAGCTGCAGGTCCCATTCCGGTATCTTCACAGGCTTGTGCCCAGTACGCTTCGGGAGCACCGGCCGCTGATCAGCGATGTAGAACCATTCCGACCTCCACCCAGCGGTGTTGTCCGGCAGGTCCGTATCAATCCATTCTGTCTTGAGACCTGACCTCAAGCAGAACATGACAGCCCCCACAACACCAGCACGCTTGACGGTGGACTTGATGTTGAAGAGATGTCGCCAGAGAAGGAAGTGGGGCACTATCCCCAGGTATGCCTCACAGAAGTGGATTGATGAAACTACAGTTATGGAGTTGGGGACGAGGTGTACCAGCTCCAGCTTGTAGTAGAAAAGAAGACCTTTGAAGAAGTCGCCCGCGGGAATGTTGAACCTGTGCTCGAAGAAGGAGATGAAGACGACCTGCTCCTTGTCGTCCTCCGTCGGGAAGGCCTCGCCCGTAGGCGCCTTCCACTCCACCTCTGCCTTGGACCTTAGAAGCCCACGGTCCACCAGCGCTTGGATCTTCGCCTCGGTCACCGTTGAGGGCTCCCACACCGTCCGCGGGTCTGGGATTTGACGAGCCGCGGCCGCCATTTCTTGAGCTTGAGTGGATCTGGATCTAAAGTTTACTAGGGTTTTGATTCGCATACAAAGCGGAGCGGCGCGCGGATGGTGGAGCCGGCGCGTGGTCTGCAACAGACGGCGACACACTAGGGCGGTGCTTGGCGGCGGAGTGCGAGGCGGCTAAGGTGCGGCAATTTCGGCGGTGATGGCGAAAGGAGGAAGAAGACGAAGGGGACGGTCAACACTGGTCCCCGCCACTCTATTTGTAAAGGCCCCACCGGGTCCGCCCGTTGCGGCTCCTTCCACAGTAAGGAGCTCGCCCTAACGGCTCTATGTCGATAATTTCGCGAGTCGATCTCGCCGGATTTTGCGCCAATGGATATATACTCAACGGATAGTCTAGCGACCTATACCCTGAGTCTAAGTCGTGAATACAACAAAGCTATCAGGTCGTCCTGGTAACAAAAGGTCGATAAACCCTTAGATTGCGTCACTTTAGGTCTTTGATGAATAATTTCGTCAAAACGACCATTACAAGACAGAAGAGAGCGAACATTACACGGGAACTTCGAAGGTACACAAGTCGCCTGCGACCTTATTGGATCCAGAACCCGTCACAAAAATACAAACGTACTCGAAGACCTAATCTACCTAGAGCAATCCTTGAGGTGTACTTTTCTATAGCTGAGCACGTCGCAAGAATTCTTCTAGCCTCAGGATCACGATGGTAGCCTTGCGGTGAACAGCTGCGCGACGCCGCACGTAGCAGGGCATGCTCTGTGCCGGACTATGGAATGTAGACACGAGCTTGCTCTTCGACGCGGGCCGCAAGCCTCCGACGAGCATCTGATGCTCACCAAGGACTTCCAGCTGCACCTCGAGCCTCTACAGCATCACCTCCAAACTCTCCTTGATTCCTTGCTGAGGCAAGGTATGAAGAGTGGGTGTGCTGCCTACATTTCGCAAGAGTTCTTCTAGCTCCAAGCTTCTACAAACACAGCATCCTACAATCTGGTGGACGGACACATGCCCATGGCAAGGTCTCAAAACTACCCTGCGGCTTCATAGCTCAACAATGCTTGGTGCTTGCCTCCTTCAGCCTCACGGTGCTATTTATAGCCAAAGTCGGGCCTCGGGCAGCTGGCGAAGTGATGACACTGTCCCCACGTGGTCCAGAGGGCCTGCAGACATGTGCGTAATCAAAGGTGATGACTTTACCCTGTCTCGCGACGCCTTTGTCGCTGGTGCATCAATGATGCCTGAGCCCGCCGCAGAATCACATGGCTACAGTGTACTCCTTCATTCGTGGGCAGTTTATCGTTTTCTGGGTGGCAAGGGAATCTCCGACCACTGTTGACCCGTGACCCTGCAGTCTACGATAAACGACAAGCCTGACTCTGTGTCAGAGGGCGCGGTGCCCCGATACATCTAAGGACGACGACGACGATTACATGCACCTTTTTTACGACTTGACGCCTTCATTGCACCCGCTAGGCTCTGCGTCCTGGTGCACCCGCTACGGCTCTGCACGTAAACGGACCTATTCCAATCAGCCTATATTTCTGTTTCCTGAGCAGAATGGTCATAGGTTCGATTGAAGACCTTCTGGGGTAGGCGTGCCTCGCTGCTCTGCCAGATCCGTCTGGGCGCCTGGAGATCAGAAGCCTCACAACGGAAATTTCATCGGGCCCCCGTGGTCGGTGTGCCTAAAACTGAGGTCGTCAATACCTTAGCACCCTGGCTCCGCTGGATGGCTGGCAGCTATGTTGGTCGTCTAGACACCAAAACGACCTCCTCGAGGTCGGCGTGCCTTAGTATCTAGGTCTCACAATACCTCGGTACATCTACAGCTCTGCCAACCTAGTTGGGCGCCATGGATGCGTACCTTCCTGAGGTCGGTGTGCTTTTGCAGCCCTGCCAGCCTACTCTGGACACCCAGGATTTTACGTCGGGAATGAAGACCTCCCTATGGGGTGCGCGCCTGATGGCCCTGCTGAGTATCTCCGGGTGCTTGGGCGCTATTGCCTTGAGACCTTCTTGAGGTCGGCATGCCTCGAGTGGCCCTGCTAGACTCTTTGCTGCTATGCAGGATATCTGGGTGTCTCTACACTCCATTCATTCAAAAGACCAACATCTTTCTACGGCTTCATCGTCGACAGTTCTGGACATCACAACTTCAGCTACGACACCATTGACGACCTTCTCATGAGATCCATGTTTCAAGATCCTGCTGGGTATCCTCAGATACTGGACATTGTTGACTTGAGACCTCTTTGAGGTCGGCACGCCTACAAGGCCTCCTCGAGGTCGGCCCTGCAAGACTCCTTGCAGCCATGCTAGGAGATCTGGGTGTCTCTACACTTCGTTTAATCAAGACCATGACTCAGTTTTCTTCTCTTTTTTTTTGAGCATCAAACCAGCCGTGCTACCTGCTTCAATGCTCGGGGACTACTCTACGAGTGCGTCTTCGATGCCCACTTGATTTCTTCGTCGTACCGACCTCATGAGAAACCTATTTCTCATCACGTCGTTACTCGACCTACTTTTTATTCTCTTCTTTCTTTTTTGGATCATCATACCGCCCATCCTGCCCGCCATGATGCTCGGATACTACTCTATGAGTGCGTCCTTGATGCCCTCTGAATTTTTTCATCGTTGTTTTGATCTATTGGAAGCCAGCATCCTATAGGTCGTCACTCGATCTCTCTTCGTTCAACAAGACTATAACAGGTCGGCTGCTAGGCTGATTTTGTTTTTTCTTTTGGACCGACGTGCATGCTATTCGACCTGTCGATAGCTCCACGACTTCGTCATGACCTTTCTAAGGTCGCTGCGCCTACACCTCGCTCGGGGGCTTGTGAGACATGGGTACCCCTGGGTCCCCACCGACCAGGCTCACGGCCGTCCCCGACAAGTGGGTCCGGCCTACCAGAAGACCCGCTGACCTGTCAGTGGGCCCAACCGACCTAGTTGGTGGCCCACACGACCTCCTGAAGACCTTCCAGAAGATTCCCCAGATGACCTTATCCAAAACGACCTCAAGACTTGGCGTGCAAGACAAGACTTCGGTGGATTCCGACTAAAGCAGATCGACGGATATGGCAAACGGTGTAATCAACTAGACTTAGGTCTCCTGGTCGTAACCGACCAGGAATCTGGGAACCGACCTTGTCCGCTGGCCCATATAAGGCGGACAAGGCGACCCTTGTACAATCACGCAATCCTCAAGCAATTTACACCAACAACTGGACATAGGGTTTACTCACCGGAGGCCCGAACCAGTATAAACTCGCCGTGTTCTCCGTGTTCCGTGTGCTCGCGCGCAACCTTCGAGTTCTTAGCCTTAGATTCCGCCCCGCCGAACAACTAAACCACCGGGATTAACACCCCTGTGGGCTGTCTATGTGAGACATGGGTACCCCTGGGTCCCCACCGACTAGGCTCACGGCCGTCCCCGACAAGTGGGTCCGGCCTACCAGAAGACCTGCCGACCTATCAGTGGGCCTAACCGACCTAGTTGGCGGCCCACACGACCTCCTGAAGACCTTCCAGAAGATTCTCCAGATGACCTTATCCAAAACGACCTCAAGACTTGGCGTGCAAGACAAGACTTCGGTGGATTCTGACTAAAGCAGATCGACGGATATGGCAAACGGTGTAATCAACTAGACTTAGGTCTCCTGGTCGTAACTGACCAGGAATCTAGGAACCGACCTTGTCCGCTGGCCAATATAAGGCGGCCAAGGCGACCCTTGTACAATCACGCAATCCTCAAGCAATCTACACCAACAACTGGACGTAGAGTTTTACTCTCCGGAGGCCGAACCAGTATAAACTCGCTGTGTTCTCCGTGTTACGTGTGCTCATGCGCAACCTTCGAGTTCTTAGCCTTAGATTCCGCCCCGCCAAACAACTAAACCACCGGGATTAACACCCCTGTGGGCTGTCTAGATCTAAACATCTGACAGTTGACGCGCTAGGTAGGGGAGGAATCCAGGGTTCTTCGTGCAACTCGATGGCTTAGACCAACGGCGTCATCTTCCCGGAGAGCATGGCGGACATCCTTGCCAACCCCATCAACATCTGCTTTGGCTCTATGCCAGCGGAATCCACCGCTCCAACCGCTTGCCTCGTCATCGAGAGCAACACGGTCACCTCCAACCAGCAGGTCGGGACAGATCTGCTGGCAGAAACCCACCCACCCACTCCTAGTGACCTGATAGCGGGACTCGATCGTGTCGAAGGCATGCTCTCTGACACGATCAAGGTCTATGAGCGCGTCAAACGCCCTCGCCGGACCCCTCCATCCTCATCCAGCATGCCTCTTGGTCTGCGGAACGCAACTCACGTAGCGTCTCGCTACATGAAGCGCAAGATCCAGATCTATTCTGGACCCAAGACTCCAGATCGTGGGAACCGCAGGGGCCACCTCGATGACCCTTGCCCCGTCCACGAAAACTCCAAACACACGGCTCGCCAGTGCCGAGTGCTCAAGAAGCTTCGCCGACCTGTCACCACAGCTCATCGCCGCCAGATCAACCACGAGCCGTCTCCAGACCGCCTCGCGTTTCAGATCGCTCGTACAACCATCTCCCCGAACTATCCGGGAGAAGAATTTGAGATCTCAGACTGAGAGGTCCTCGTGGTCTCTGCAGATGTGCCTCCCCAAGACGGAGAGACGGACGAGCAGCGCATAGAGTGTGAAAACGCCAATGCCGCACAGGCTACACGTCGTCAGCAAGAGTTAGCTGCAGCTGCCCCAGGAGCAGGTCAGCCTGCGGGCAACGTCGGACAAGGTGCCGGCAACCAACCAGCAGGCAACGTCGGGGCGCAAGCACCCGCACCTCAAGCCGCTCCTCAAAATCGCAATGAACCTCGTCGAAACCGCCTACGTGCCAGAGACCTCCTGAGGGACTTTGAGCAAGACGGCCATGAAGTCTACAACTCTCCTCAAGCAAACTTGGGTGCAGCTCTTGCCGCACTAGGCCAACTTGAGGACACTCCTACAATACGGCGCCTACAAGCTCACATCCGCGTCGCTACTGCCCAGGTCGAAGAAAGGGGTCCAGGATACAGCAGATCGGCTGCAAGCTCCTACTCCAGGAGTAGGTCGGAGCAACCTCGCCAACGACGTCGTAGCAATGCTCCCCTTGAGCCGGTGGCTGAAGAAGGAGGAGGTGAAAACGAAGTAGCCCAGCTGGTCAATCCCGCTGCCAACGCCGCTGCCAATCAAGCAGCCAACCCAGCTGCCAACGCTGCGGACAACACTCCCGGCAATGCCCAAAACAACGCCGCCAACGCGGCTGGTGCCCAATAGTAGAATGCTGCCGCCAACGCAAGGCAGAATGCTGGAGCTCAGCCTCCACCAGTTCAAGCCAACCACGCTGAGAGCAGTTAGCGTCAAAGGATACGAGACGAAGTGGAGATAGCACGTCGTGCTAACTACGACCACGACCACGGGGTCCCTGATCCCCTCAACGCCAATAATCCTATTCAAGCAACGGAACTCCGGCAGATGCACGACCAAGAGCTCCTACGGCGTGCCCAGTACGACCAAGATAATGGTCCTCCAGATGACCTCTACATCATCCCGATGGCCTATGCCCCATCAGCCAGCCCTGGAGCAGTCAACAACTTCCCGGCATTCTCACGACGTCTCAGGACGATCAGATACCCTAAAAACTTCAAGCCATCCATCAAGAAATATGACGGTCGCTCCGACCCAAGTATCTGGCTCAAGATGTACAGCTTCGCAGCATGTGCCTCTGGAGGCAATGAGGATCACATGGCGGGATACTTTCCCCTCGTGATGGGCAAAGCACCACTCCTGTGGCTCGACAATCTCCCTGCGGAGTGTATCACCTCGTGGGCGACCTTGTCACGGCTCTTCACGACCAACTATCAAGCGACCTACAATCGTCCCGGCAACACACATCACCTCACTAGAGTGCGGATGAGGCGCGACGAAACTCTCAGAGAGTACACTAACCATTACTTTGAGAATCGCAACACCCTCGCAGGTGTCAAAGACGAAGACGTCATCGCCTACTACAAGAAGGGAGTAACCAACATCAAACTCTTTGAGAAGATCCATGAAGCTGACGCTCATACCATCACCGACCTCATGGCCTACGTCGACAAGCTCGTCGACACTCAAGATGCGGTGATGCATGACTTCAAGGGAGAAGACCATGACAACGGTGGCAGCAGGTCGCGCAAGCGATCTGGTGAGGTCTATGCGACCGACCCACCCAGACCTTCCACCTTCCTTGAAGGCGACTTCAACATGGTCATGGACGACCAGTGCCAGTTTCACCGCGACGCCAAGAACACCATGAGGGAGTGCGAACAGCTAAAGCGTGCTCTAGGGGTACCCCCGGAGCACAAGAAGAGCAAGAGCGGCAACAACGACGACCAGAACAGCAGCCGCCGCTACGACAACCGTAACCGTCGACCTGATCGACGTGATTACCGTGACCGTCGACCCTACCGTCGCAACGACGACAGGGACCACCGTGATTATCGCCGCGACTATCGCCGCGATGACCACCATGACGACCGACGCGATGACTACCGCCGCGACGATCGCCGCGATGACAACCGTAACGACCGGCGTGACGAGCGTCGTGACGATCAGCGTGATGATCGTCATCGGCAAGACGACCACAACCGCAACGACAACCGTCGCAAGGAACCTTCTCCACCGCCACCGCCACCGCCAGAAGGGGGCAACCCCAATGGTGCGTTTCAGACCGCCAACCGCGAGATCAACTTCATCGTTGGTGGTCGTCAAGCAGCTAACAGCAACAGACAGGTACGATCAAACGCAAGGGAGATCGGCCAAGTCAACACCGAAACTCCACAACCTCTGCGTTGGTCGGAGTACCCCATCACTTTCTCAAGGAAAGATCATTGGGTCCACATACCTGACCCTGGGACCTACCCGCTGGTCGTCAACCCCATAGTGGACGGCGCGTTCCTACCTAAGACCCTCGTCGACGGGGGCAGTAGCCTGAACATCATCTTCACAGAGACGCTGAGAAAGATGGACTTCGACTTCAACAAGATGACCGCCTGCGACGAACCCTTCAACGGGGTTGTGCCCGGCAAGGCTGCGTACCCCATAGGTCGTGTATGCTTGCCGGTCACCTTCAGCACAAAGGAAAACTTCCGTACAGAGTACCTGACGTTCGAGGTCGCGGACTTCCGCTCCTCCTACCATGACATCCTTGGTCGACCTATGTTGGCCAAGTTCATGGCCATACCCCATCACACCTACCTCATCATGAAGATGCCAGCACCAAACAGGATCCTTTCCGTCCTTGGCGACATCATGGTCTCCTACAACTGCGAGAGCTCCACCGTCGAGCTCGCCAAGGATTCTGCCTGCAAAGCTGCAGCCACGGTCATGGTTGCTGGGCCGCCAAAATCGACCAAACAACTCTGGAAGTGCCAGAGCAGAAGCGTACAACCACAGCTGAAGGACCGATTAGGCGACTAGAGAGGGGGGGAGTGAATGGGAGCCGATAAAAATTCTTCCCGAAGGATGAACTCGGCCTATCCCCAAATTCACAACCAAGGATTCCCACACGAGTTTGCCAAGGTCACGTAGTCACAACGGACCTACCAACCCTAGGAACAAACCCAAACTCAAAGCAACACAGAAGCGCAACTCAAGAAGCAAAGGACTTAGGCAATCTGCGGTGCCTGGGGCAGACGGTCCGAGCTGACCTGGCGGACGGTCCGCGTGGAGCAGGCGGACGGTCCGCGAGGTCACGGTGGACAGTCTGAAAAAGCAACCCGAACCTCCAGTATGTACCCTCCGAAAATCGGACGGTCCGCGGGCTCACCGCGGACGGTCCGCAACCCACGGACGGTCCGGCCTCACCAGGCGGACAGTCCGGCCAACGGCCTTCAACCAAAACTTACTGACCCAAAGGATCAAAACGAAACGGCTCAAGAACTCGCGAAGAACTCGACGAACACCTGGTCGGTCGACACCTCGCGGACGGTCTGCCGACCCCACGCGGACGGTCCGCCAGGCGCGGAAACAGCAGCCCGAGCACGAAAATGCGAAGTCAACCCTCTCTATCCATCCATGGATCTCCCAAACGGCTTGAGCTCTTGAGGCAAGATTTGGGGGAGATGTGAAGCGTCCCTAGGAGATGCTATACCCGAAAACTTGAGACCTCAAATGAACTAAATCGCCGGGAATCGAATCGCAACCGAGCACTACCAAAAAGCTAGGGTTCCAACCGAAATCCTTCAATCGAAGGCCAAATCCGGAGATTGCGGGGTCAAGATCAAGTCCAAAGATGCACAAGACATCTATCCATGATCCCCACCAACAAATCTGAACCCAAACACTTCAAAATCGAAGGAACAAGGCGCGCACGAAAATCCAACGAAAATAGCTCGAAAAAGACACGAAAATCACATGAGCTACAAGAAGGAAACCAACGCAACCATGAATGCTTCCATACACTCGGAGGTCAGATTCTCTACAAAGCGGTGAAGAAAATCTACACCTATGGAGCAAGGAAATGAGAGGCAGTCCGGATGGATAGTTTGCCCAGAAAACCCTAGAGCCATATATATGAGTCCCTCTGGGTTGGGGAAATGACCAAGCTACCCCTAGCACTTAAACTTAAGATACAATCCCCTCAGGGGCAAATAGGTCATGTAGCACTCCTCTTCATCGCACGGTCACGCCTTCGCCGTAGTCCGCGTCCTCCCGACGCAAGCCCTGCGATCCCGCCACGTGCCCGCCGGCATCAAAGCTTCTCGGCGCGCCTGGATCCCGTCTCCGCCCGCCGAGCCTCCGGTCTTGGTTTTGTGGCTCAACCAAGTAACCCGACGGTTTTGTGGTGAACCGCCGCAAACCCCGCGTGCAGACTCCGATCGTGAGCCGCTACCCTGCACCGGCTCCTGTCCACGATTTCATCTTGCTTTTCTTGCCACCATGCGGCCCGCACTTGACCCCGCTGGCCACCGGGTCCCTCGAGCCGAGCCTACTTGTCTCTCCACTCCTCGGAGGCCCCGCAAGGCATAGACCTTTCGCGCCCGCTCTTCACCTGCACCAACACGAGTCAAGCCGCAACCTGCACCTGCAATACTCAGCCAAGAGTCAGTCCACACCATGTTGTCAATCACTCATCACACCAGGGAGCGACCATCTACTGGTGCTCGGACGCTGTTGTCCTCAATCTCCCCCTTGATGAGTGCATTGACAACACACACATAGTAACCAATTCAGAGAAAAGAGAAAAAGAAAGGAAACCACTAAAAAACTCAAACAAGTGATCAAAAGCCAAACAAAAGCCAAGAAGAGATCACTTGAGAGAGAAAAATCTCTGTCCCCTAAGACAAGGGCAACGGCTCGACACAACCGAGATAAAATACTCCAAAATTGCCGACTCCTCAAGGTGAGGCAAAAGGGCTGGACACCATCGGCAAAAGAGCACAACTAAAATCAGGCAAAAAGAGCTCCCAAATGCATATGAATGCAAGCTCCCCCTGAACAAATGCATTTCTCCCCCAAAACAAGAATTGGGTACTATCTCTCCCCCTTGTTGGTAATGCATGAATCAAGTCTACAAATGCAAGCATGTGCTTCTCAAATAGACATAGAGCACTACAACATGCTAAAAAGAGACATAGACAAACTAGATTGCCACAAATTTAGCACAAGCATCGCCAACGAGATAGATCAAAATGAGCATAGGACAACAACTTCAAAATAAAGCAATTTTTCACAAAAACTTCCCTCTCATGAGCATAGGACCTAACCATGATCAAAATGAGCACAAACAACATATAACTCACAAACTTCATGCAAGGTTACAAATTCTCATCACAAGATCATCACAAACACCTACAAGCTATCTCATGTCATGTCAAAGCCACCGAGCCATGTGTTCACTTCTAAATGTGAGACTTCTCAACGGTGAACATCATGCAACAATTTAGCACCCAAAATAAGAAAATTTAAAGCATACATGACATGGAAGCATATTTTTCAAGCACAAGCATTTCATATACCAATTTCAAGATTTACAAATTAAGCATGGTACATGAAGTGCCTTTGCGGCAAAAAGAAGCTTAGGCTTCTCCACAAGGTAGCATGTAAGCTAAACATCCATGATGATAGATGGGTCTTTGACCCCATATGAAAAGAACATGGTCCCAAGCACAAATTAAGCAAGCTATAGCCATAAGTGCACAAATTTAGCATGAAAGGCATTCAACTCATAAGAGAGGATCATATGTAGCATTTTCACAAAAGTAAGCCATCCACAAGTACGTACATCCCAAATCTATCAAGAGCATCGCTATCCATCATATGAGCATCAAAAGCAAAGTCATAATCTCATATCTAGCATATCATAGTGATCCAAGTATATAGGAGAAGCACATCTCATATGATACATATGCAGTCTATGATACAAAGATGCAACCTTGATATGATACATAAATGAAAAATGCAACATGAGTATGTACATCAAACCCCCAACCAAAGCTCAAAAGGGGAAAAGACCACCAAGCTCCCCTCGCAAACGGGCAAATGTAGCTTGGTCCAAAGGCTTGGTTAGGATATCGGCAAGCTGCTTTTCGGTTGGCACATGGATGAGGTCTATGTTTCCCTTCTCAACATTGTCTCTCAGGAAGTGGTACCTCACCTCTATATGTTTGGTTCTGGAGTGGAGCACGGGGTTTTTGGCAACGCTAATGGCATTCGTGCTAGCACACATGAGAGGTACATGGGAACACTCCTCACCAAAGTCACTCAGCGTGTATGTGATCCAAAGCAGCTGTGAGCAACAACTAGCGGCAGCAACATATTCGGCTTCTGTGGTAGACTGAGCTACACTAGACTGTTTGCGAGAAGACCAAGAAACAAGCGAAGATCCCAAAAACTGGCAAGTCCCCGAAGTCGACTTCCTATCGACTCGACACCCCACAAAGTCGGCATCCGAAAACCCAAGAAGCGAAAGAGAGGAGGATGCCGAGTACCAAAGACGAAGCTCAGGAGTGTATCGAAGATACCTGAAGATCCGCTTGACGGCCTGCCGATGTGAAGTCCTCGGCGACGCCTGAAAACGAGCGCACAGACACACAGAAAACTGAATGTCCGACCTCGTCGCCGTCAAGTACAAGAGGGAGCCGATCATGCTCCGGTACTCCTTCTGGTCCACGGGCTCTCCGTCCTCGTCCGCATCCAACGCTGTAGTCGTACTCATCGGTGTTGACAGGGGCTTCGAGTCGTCCATCTTGAACTTCTTGAGGATGTCCTTCGTGTACTTGGCTTGATGCACAAAGGTTCCCTCCTTCGCCTGCTTGATCTGAAGCCCGAGAAAGAACTGCAATTCTCCCATCATGGACATCTCGAATTCTTTGCTCATGTCCTCTGCAAACCTCGCAACCAAAGAGTGAGACGAGCCACCAAAGACAATATCATCCACGTACACCTGAACAATTAGGATATCATCGCCCTGCCTGAGGAGAAAAAGAGTCTTATCAACTTTGCCCATCTCAAACCCTTACTGAACAAGAACCCCCTCAAACGGCCATACCAAGCACGGGGAGCTTGTTTCAGCCCATACAACGCCTTCCTCAACCTATACACCCGGTGAGGAAACTCAGCACTCTCAAAGCCCGGTGGTTGCTTCACATAAACCTCTTCTTCTAAAAACCCATTAGGCACTCTTCACATCCATTTGGTACAACTTGAACCCTTTAGCCACGGAAAAGGCTAGAAGGATCCTTATTGCCTCCAAACGGGCTACAGGAGCAAATGTCTCCTCATAGTCTATTCCCTCCTTCTGACTATACCCCTGAGCAACCAACCTCGATTTGTTTCTCACCACCTCACCATTCTCACCCTCTTTGTTCTTCCACACCCATTTTGTCCCTATAGGTTTGCAATGTGGTGGTGACTCTACCAACTCCCAAACTTGGTTTCTCTCAAAGTTCTCTAACTCCTCATGCATTGCATTCACCCAATTAGGATCAGAGAGAGTGTGTCCAATGTCTTTCGGCTCAAAGGTAGCAACAAAAGCCGAATGAGCAAAGTGAGAAACATTCCTGGACCTTGACCGTGTTGTACGTTCATTGATGTCGCCGATGATTCTTGAGGGAGGATGATCAACTTGAACACGCCTCGGTGCCTCTCGCCTGGAGACAACCTCCCCCTCAGCTGCAGCTTCCACTTGATCTTGCTGGATCGTAGTCGGTGTAGGGGCTGGACCATCCTGCACCATAGTCGTCGTAGTGGAAGTAGAGGGTACATGCTCGGCTGGAGCTTCATCATCACCATCATCCTCTCCAGCATCATCCTCCTCGTCCTCAAAGATCTTCTTGCCAATCTCGTCGTCACCTGCACACTCAAAGACAGACGAACTGCATGGCTGGGTCTCGTCGAAGGTAACCTCGCAAGTTTCCATGACTAGGTTAGTATCAAGATTGAGCACACGGAATGCTCGAGAATGACTAGCATAACCCAGAAAGATCCCATCGGAAGACCTCGACTCAAACTTATCAAGCCTGCCCTTCTTGAGAATAAAGCACCGACAACCAAAAGCCCTGAAATGGCTCACTCTAGGTGCTCGCCCGTGCATGAGCTCATAGCACGTCTTGTTCAAGAAGGCCCTAAGAAAAATCCGGTTCCAAACATGGCACGCGGTGTTCACCGCCTCAGCCCAATATCTCCTCAGAGTCCTATGCCCGTCGAGCATCGTCCGAGCCATCTCACAAAGGGAACGATTTTTCCTCTCAACCACACCATTCTGACAAGCCACATAGGGAGAAGAGAATTGATGTTCAAGACCCAAATCACGACAAAAGGTTTCGAAACGAGAGTTTTTAAATTCAGAGCCATTGTCACTACGGATAGCTCGAATGGCATCTCCATTCCTCTCATTCTTCAACCTCAAGATTAGATCCCTCACAAAACCAAACGTCTCCCCCTTGTCAGCCAAAAAGAAGACCCAAGCATAGCGAGAATAGTCGTCCACTATCACCAGGACATACCATTTCCCACCCGCCGAGCACACACGAGCTGGACCAACCAAGTCCATATGGAACAGCTCGCATGGACTCTCTGTCATAACGGATGTCAGAGGCGGGTGAGAGGCGGCGACCATCTTACCATGCCTACACGGAGCACATACCAAGTCCTTTTGGTATTTCAGCTTAGGCAATCCTCGGACTAATCCTAGCCCACTCAAGCGTGACAATAAGTCAAAACTCAAGTGACCTAGACTCCTATGCCATTTCCAAAGCTCTGCTGAAACGCCAGCAACCAAACAACAAGAAGAGCCAACACACTGAGAAAAATCGGCTCTGAAAATCTGACCCTCGGGGATGATCGTGCACACAAGATCACCTCGAGAATCCAAGACACGCGAAGCGCCCATTTTGAAACGGACCTCAAAACCCTCATCAAGAAGCTGGGAAACCGAAAGAAGATTGCACCCCAACGACTTGACAAGAGAAACACGCCTAAGAGTCACAGACTCGCTCACCTTCACCGTGCCCACTGAAAGCACTCTACCTTTCCATTGTCCCCAAAAGTGATGTACTCTTTGGTCATCACCGGGGTGAGGCTGGAGAACCACCTTCGATCTCCGGTCATGTGTCGAGAGCAACCGGAGTCGATCAACCAAAAGCCCTCCAAGCCTCCCACCTGCAAATCAAAAACGAGAGCGAGAGTGAGCAAACGACTCAGCACTGGGGTTAGTACAAAATGAATCAAACCAGTGCCGTGCCATTTGCTCAAAAGTGGGGTTAGCAAAATCCATCCTATCTCCTCTAGGTGGAACACCCACACGTCCCCTTGGAGGACTGCGCGCACCACGAGGTGGAGACCGTGGCCCGTAGCTCCTCTGAGACCTAAAACTGCGATCGTTCCCCCCATACTCGTATTGGCCACGAGCGAAGGAACATCCAGCAAACTCACCACGCCCAAACCCAACTCGCCTACCACCTTCTCTATGTGGTGGCTCACCTCGAGGCACAAACACACGCCTCTCTCGAGGGTAAATGGTACGCACCATACCCTCGCCCCTTGGCACCAACCTAGGCTCAGGCACACCACGAGAAGGGTGGTACCTGTCCTTGTTGGCCATCTCCCTAGCCAACCTCTCCTCACGCTTCCTCCTGAAGTAGAACTTTGCTAGGTGCCCATCCCTCCCACAATGCTCACAATGGAAGGGTTTTGGTTTTGGCTTTGGTTTTGGGCTCTCTTTGGGCTCTGGCTTCTCCTCACTCGGTTTCTCTCCCTTCTTCCCAAAGAACTCATTCCCCAAGTCACTCTTGAACTTGATGGGTTTCTGGAAGTTGTCGGTATGTGGAGGAAACACGGGTGGAGCTGGGGTTGTGTTTAGTCGGATCCTAAGTGGGTTTGGCTTAGGAGCATAGGCATTTTTGTGGTGGGTTTTTGGTGGCTCTGGGATATCTCCGATCTTCCCCTCATCCTCACCACTTCCCTCACCAACCTTGTCTGCCCCAAGCACTTGCCCATCATAGCGCTTGTATGCCTCAATCATCATCCGGAGCTGAGGCTCATGACCAGACAACCAACCCATCATCTTTCTCAACTCATCATTCTCATCCTGCAAGCGATCAACATAGTGTGCAAGCTCCATATTCTTCACAGCATTTATTTCACAAGTAGAGCATGATGTAGGAATAGGAGCTTTCAGCTGAGCCTCTAGAGATCTAGCATAAACAAGCGAAACATCTAGCTTCTCATGCAAAACAGGACAAGAAGTGCAAGCACCAAGCAAGGAGGGCCTAGATTTCATCTCATCTAGCTCAACCCCAAGCACATCTAGTTCCTCGACCTTGGAGGCATACTTCTCCTTAAGCTTAGTCAATTCACCAAGAAAAGTGGAACAATCAGTGCATTCAGATTCATCGGTCACAATAGGAGTAGACTTAAGAGAATCTATTTGAGCCCTAGCATCAACAAGCAAAGACTCTAGCTCAACCACCTTCTCCTTAGCCTCTCCAAGCAAAGACCTATACTCCCTCTTCTCCTTGTTGGTCTTTCTAAGCACATCATCACGGTTGTCAAGCAAGTCATTCAACCTAGCATTCTCTGCTATCAAGAAGGATGGATCATTGTTTACCTCTTCCTCGGAGTCGGAGCCCGAGTCATCCTTGTTGATCTTCTTGCTTGCGGAGCTATGTGCCATGCCGCAAAAGCCTTGGGCGGCGAAGCACAAGCCGTTGATGTTCTTGCTTGACCGCTTGCCCTTGTGCCGGTTCTCATCTTCATCACTTGAGCTCGATGAAGAGTAGCAAGAGCTCGAGTCGATGTCGCTTGCTCCGACGACCATTGCTCGCTCCTTCTTCTTGTGACCACCACTCCTCCTCGGCCTCCGCTCGGACTTGTTCTTGCCCTTGTGGTCATCCCTCGAGCGGTGCTTGTGGTCGGTCCTCGGACGGTGCTTGTGCTCGGGCTTCACCTCCATGGCTTCCGGGCACTCAGCGATAAAGTGCCCGTGCTTCCCGCACCGGTAGCACATGCCCGAGCTCCTCCGAGCGTTCTTCCGGTTCATGTACATACGCTCGAACCGCCTGCTCAGCAACGCGAGATCCTCCTCGCCAAGCACGTCAAACTCCTCATCTGGCATGGACACAAGACAAGACAAAGAGAACTGTCTCGAAGACATGTTAGCGTTAGTCCTTGATCCAGACACGAGAGCCAGACTATGAGGGTCAGTCAGGTTCTCGATCTTTGCACTCACCCCACGGTCCACCTCGGACGACTTGAGCTTGGAAAACAGCTCGTCCACCGTGAGGGTCTCATACTTCTCCGACTCAAGAATGGCCTCGACCTTCTCACTCCACACGGTACGATCCAGAGAGTGCAAGAGCTTGATAGCCCTGTCAAGATCATCGTACGGGAGCACGGCCACATTAGCCCTCATGTTGTTCACAATCACCGTGAACCGCTGGAACATAGCATCTATGGACTCACCGGGGAGATGAGTGAAGTTCTCGTACTCTCTCCGGTAGGTCGCAAAGAGCCGAGCCTGAACCTGAGCGTTCCCGGCATGAGCATTCTTCAGCTGCTCCCAAATCCTGCACGCCAAATCCTCTGTCTGAACCCGATCAAATTCGGATTGACACATAGCACGGTACAGGTAGTCGACCGCCTTGTTGTTGGCGTCGAACATGTCCCTCGATCCTGGAGCAAGGAAGTTCACAGGATGAACATAAGTTGTGTTCACCGTGACATCCCACAGGATCTGACCCTTGCCGCGGAGGAAAGCAGCCATCCGCCTTTGCCACATCTGGTAGTTCTTACCATCAAAGTGTGAAGGACCCGAACCTCGTTCCTGGTACGCCATCTTTGGATCTTAAACTGGTTAGAATCACGAAGATCTGTAACCTGCTCTGATACCAATTGAAGGACCGATTAGGCGACCAGAGAGGGGGGGAGTGAATGGGAGCCGATAAAAATTCTTCCCGAAGGATGAACTCGGCCTATGCCCCAAATTTACAACCAAGGATTCCCACATGAGTTTGCCAAGGTCACGTAGTCACAACGGACCTACCAACCCTAGGAACAAACCCAAACCCAAAGCAACACGGAAGCGCAACTCAAGAAGCAAAGGACTTAGGCAATCTACGGTGCCTAGGGCGGACGGTCCGAGCTGACCTGGCGGACGGTCCGAGCTGACCTGGCGGACGGTCCGCGTGGAGCAGGCTGACGGTCCGCGAGGTCACGGCGGACAATCCGAAAAAGCAACCCGAACCTCCAGTATGTACCCTCCGAAAATCGGACGGTCCGCGGGCTCACCGCGGATGGTCCGCGACCCACGAACGGTCCGGCCTCACAGGCGGACAGTCCGGCCAACAGCCTTCAACCAAAACTTACTGACCCAATGGATCAAAACGAAACGGCTCAAGAACCCGCGAAGAACTCGACGAACACCTGGTCGGTCGACACCTCGCGGACGGTCCGCCGACCCCACGCGGACGGTCCGCCAGGCGCGGAAACAGCAGCCCGAGCACGAAAACGCGAAGTCAACCCTCTCTATCCATCCATGGATCTCCCAAACGGCTTGAGCTCTTGAGGCAAGATTTGGGGGAGATGTGAAGCGTCCCTAGGAGATGCTATACCCCAAAACTTGAGACCTCAAACGAACTAAATCACCGGGAATCGAATCGCAACCGAGCACTACCAAAAAGCTAGGGTTCCAACCGAAATCCTTCAATCGGAGGCCAAATCCGGAGATTGGGGGGTCAAGATCAAGTCCAAAGATGCACAAGACATCTATCCATGATCCCCACCAACAAATCCGAACCCAAACACCTCAGAATCGAAGGAACAAGGCGCGCACAAAAATACAACGAAAATAGCTCGAAAAAGACACGAAAATCACATGAGCTACAAGAAGGAAATCAACGCAACCATGAATGCATCCATACACTCGGAGGTCAGATTCTCTACAAAGCGGTGAAGAAAATCTACGCCTATGGAGCAAGGAAATGAGAAGCAGTCCGGATGGATAGTTTGCCCAGAAAACCCTAGAGCCATATATATGAGTCCCTCTGGGTTGGGCAAATGACCAAGCTACCCCTAGCACTTAAACTTAAGATACAATCCCCTCAGGGGCAAATAGGTCATGTAGCACTCCTCTTCATCGCACGGTCACGCCTTCGCCGCAGTCCGCGTCCTCCCGATGCAAGCCCTGCGATCCCGCCACGTGCACGCCGACATCGAAGCTTCTCGACGCGCCCGGATCCCGTCTCCGCCCGCCGAGCCTCCGGTCTTGGTTTTGTGACTCAACCAAGTAACCCGACGGTTTTGTGGTGAACCACCGCAAACCCTGCGTGCAGACTCCGGTCGTGAGCCGCTACCCTACACCGGCTCCTGTCCACGACTTCGTCTTGCTTTTCTTGCCACCATGCGGCCCACACTTGACCCCGCTGGCCACCGGGTCCCTCGAGTCGAGCCTACTTGTCTCTCCACTCCTCGGAGGCCCCGCAAGGAATAGACCTTTCGCGCTCGCTCTTCACCTGCACCAACACGAGTCAAGCCGCAACCTACACCTGCAATACTCAGCCAAGAGTCAGTCCACACCACGTTGTCAATCACTCATCACACCAGGGAGCGACCATCCACCGGTCCTCGGACGCTCCTGTCCTCAACAACCTTGGATCCAAGTCTTGCTGTGAAGAAAGTTTGCCTCGGCCTGCCCGATGCGTCCAAGGAAGTCACTATCGGGGCCAACCTTGACCCCAAATAGGAACTCGCGCTCACCAGTTTCCTCAGGGACAACGCCGACATCTTCGCATGGAGTTCGTCCGACATGCCCGGTGTCCCTAGGGAGCTGGCTAAGCACGCCCTTGAAGTAAGCAAGACCGCTCGACCTATCAAGCAAAAGCTCCGGCGATTTGCAAAAGATAGAAAATAAGCTATAAAAGTAGAAGTCTGCAAGCTCTTAGCTGCAGGATTTATTCGTGAATGTAAACACCCGGTTTGGCTCGCAAACCCGGTCCTTGTACCCAAGAAGACTGGAGGATTAAGGATGTGTATCGACTACACCGACCTCAACAAGCACTATCCAAAAGACGCCACCAATCAACAAGTAGTGAGCTTAATCACACACCTGTGCCGTTTGTTGCCCACCTCCGGCCGTCTCTCGCCGCCGGCGAGCCCGCCACCGCCGCCAAGGGCATGCTTGTGAGAAATTTTGGCCTCGGGGGCATTTATGTTAGAGGCGAGGGCATGCTTGTGAAAACCCAAAACTTTCCAGGGACCTCAGTGAAAGTAGATTCTTATAGTTTTGTTGAGTTTGGCTGAATCTTGTAAAATTCGTAGAAAATCGTAGAAAAATGATAAAAATGCAAAACCAATTTTGTTCGTTTCCTTGTGAGCAACTCTACAACTTTTGTAAAGCATGACCCTACTTTTGAGTGCTAGTTTTTGCATGAAAAAATGAAATCAGTTAAACCTAGATCTGCTGTAGTTCAAAATCTACATGTGATATTTAGTTGAATTTTGGATATGTTGTGAGGAATGTCATTTCTTTTTTATTTTCTTAATTATTTTTATATGCATTTATCTTGCTTTGGTAAATAAAACCTGTCATTTTCGGAATATTTATTTTATAGCTCGTGTAATTGTGAAATCTTGTTCAGTAGCCTTATCTAGGTCTCTAGTGCTTCAGAAACACCACCTACTGCTTTTTATGAATTTATTTAGGAATAAAAACAATGGAAGCCAATTGAAGCTTAATATTAAGTGAAATTGGAAAACCACCAACACCACACCTAATAACCCTATGTTTGTGATGTGAAACGTGCTAAGGAGGTTAAGACCACACCCTTGCTGTTTTGGTGAAATTAAATTAATTTATTTATATAAATATGTACACAATTGCTATTAAAAGGAATAAATAATAAAACACCATGTGTTGTTACTTTAATAGAAAGAATATACCAAATGTGTGTTTATCTAGGTGAATGTGGTCTACTATGCACCCCATGGTTGTCATGTGTTGTTTTGTAACTAATTAAATCAAAACCGTCAATTAAATCTTGCATATGCATCCTCGTGTAGATCTTCCCGACGGTAGCTATACGCTTGTGCCGAAAGGAGGAGACGAAGGTGCTGACGATGAGCTGCAGTACGTGGATGTAGCTCAGGACCTGGATCGAAGTCCAGAAGGGCCCAAGGCCAACCTTGCCGACGAAGGCAAGCCCCGGATCATTAACCTTTCTTTTTAAAATTATGCAATTACCTTTGCTATGTTTGTGCATTTACGTTTCAGGAGTTGAATGAAACCCTAGATGCATGATCCCTAGGTGCCTATGCTCTTTTACTAGTATGCTAGGTCGATAGCTGCTATGCTATAGGACCCGGTAAAAGTCGAGTGATGTTCGTCACTCGCGAGAATAGGTTCTTATGTTGGAATCATAAGATCTTTATAAATGGATTGCTCATGTGGTAAGAGCATGGGATTTGGGCTCCGGTCCAGTGGCTTTCGTGGGCTAAGCTTTTGAACGTACTAAGCACTTGTCGGGAATGGGACCAGTAAGCCTAGTACCCGATTGAGGCGGCAAGGGATTTGCTGTTACTAATCTTGAGTAGTTACCTGCCCGACTTGCAACCGGGAGGTGCGTACATGTGTGAGGCTGGATGCACTGTGTGGGGGCATACCAGATAGCCATGTACCCGGGACTGTAATCCTTATCCCGAACCGAAGATCGACGGGAACCGCCTGGTCGGTGCCAACTTTGTGATGGCACCACTCCGTGTGTTTAGCTTTCCCTTACAAGGTTTTAATCAATCGATTGTCGGCCTCTCACCGTTATCTGAGACTGCTTAATCAACTGGCCATGACATCCCTTAATGATGAAACTATGTGAATATTACTGCGTGGATTAATTTTATTGTACAATTCTTGATTGCAATAGATGGCTCACTTAGAAATGGTAATCAACTAGAATTTGAGCTAAAATATCGAAAGTAAGGACCAACTCTTTGTTGCTTTTAAGCAAAAGAACTCCACGACCAAAAAGCCTATCATGTCTAGAGTTTGGTGATGTAGTTATCACCCGACGGTTAAGTCTTGCTGAGTATTAGTATACTCAGCCTTGCTTTATAAATGTCGTTGCAGGTGTTGTTTGGCCTGGTGAGATTCCACCCGGCTGGGAGCTGGAATGGGTGGATGACGATGAGTGATGGCATCACGGATGGCCTCCTGTGATGTCTACCGTATCGCTAGTTTATTATTCTGCTGTTTTCGAACTCTGAACCTTTACTGATCATGTCATGAACCATGGTTTGTAATAAATAAACCCTTCGGGGTAAATTGGATTTAATTTGTGTAATGTACTCTGGACTCTCCTTCGTGTGAGTTTTAATACATATGTTTGATCCTCTGTGTGTTATCCAAGTGATTTACCGGGCTTTAACCTGGCAACTGACGACGGGATGATACTTTATTATTGCTTAATGACCAAAGTGGATTGGTTTAGGCGATAGTACAGTATTTTCTCGGGCGGGTTATCACAGCTGGTACCAGAGCGATTAATATACATCGAAGTTTAATTAACAATCTTAATCACATGTTTTTGAATAAAACTTGCCAAGATTGTTTGTATTTGCAAAATACGTTGGATCGTTAAGGGTGGAAATAGACCGAGAGGCCCTAGAGGGAATTTTTAGGTTCTTTCAGGTGGCTTACAAATCTATGGTTTATTTTGCTAACTTCCAGCACTTCTTAAGCCACGTGTTTCATACGTGTGCTGTGCCGCATCACGAGTATGCGAGGGTCGATAGGGCGATCCATTCCACAGATCCTATCTTCTCGGTTGGATGCCATGTGTTTTATACGTGCGCTTTCCGTATGTGAGTCGTACGAAGGATGGCATGCTCTATTCAAGATGAACATGTCATGGGTTGTGATGTCGCCACGTTTTGCCATACGTGTGCGTTCCGCATTACAAATATGCGAGGCAAGGATACACTCCATTCAAATGGAGGGTGTCTGAGGTTGGACGTTGTCCATGCAGCGATAAACACATGGGTGCCGTTTCTATAGTGAACGGTAATGTATGTGGACGCTTCTGTGATTGCTGGCATGGAAGGTTCTTTTCTGCAGGTACACTAACTACGTTTCGTAAGTCGCTAAGTGAGTATCGAATAGTTATCGACTAGCTATTATAGGGAGAAACGTATATATGCCTTGCCACCGGCACTAACTTCGATTTTTCACTTGATCGCCTTGTGAGGACGAATAGGATGTCATGCATCATGTTAAAAATCATGGAAACTTAAAACTGAACCCTGTGCATGTTTTGTGTGCTCTCTAGGTGAAATTTTGCTAGTGTGTGATTTCTCGCATAGCCTCTCACATGTGTAGATGTTGTGCTGTCCAAAGATCTAGTGTGGCTGTTTGCTTAAATTTTTGCACCCTGTTCAAAAATTAATTTGCCTAGATGATCTATACCAAAGTTGCTCCATATCTAATCTAGTTTTTTCTCGCAAAAATTCACGGCCATAGCTTCTGCGTATCTCAAGTTATGCTCAGTTTAGTGATCCTATGTCATGCTGTTTTTTTCCAGGGACCTAATCTGAAACCTTGCTTAGTTGAAGCACCTCCCTAATCTTTCTAGATCAGCCTTGAATACCAAAGATGTGCCTCATAACCTTGCTGAGTTGCTACAAAACTGCCAGAACTGCCAGTTATGAATTTTGTTCACAACTGCCAGAACTTTGCCAAGTGTATGTTCGTACCAATGGCTACCCCATTTCTTACCCACGTACTCTTTTTATCGTTGACCGAATCTATCCTTGTACACTCACATCCGTCTGGTTCTTACTTTTGTCGTTATGTCTAGATGGACAACATTGGATCTGCGTCAGCTGATGTGGAAGCATGGACTCTCGTGAACTGCCTCGAGGAGGGTGGATTCCCTACGCTCTTGTGGGACACCCTGAGGGACTTTGGCTACACCGCTTATCCAGAGTACTTGACACGTGAGGTCATGACCACAAGCCAGCTCCTTCGTTGTGAAGTGAAGGTGAAAGTCCCCGTGTGCCTGACAAATCCTACTTGGGAAGCCTGGGAGAGTAAGGCACAAGGGTTGAACCTAGCTGACACTGTGCAAAAGGCTGCTCTTGAAGCGCTCACAACTTTTTGTGGGAAGCATCCTGACTCGGTAGCTGGCATGCAGCCAAAGTGATTCCTTTACCTGAGCGACACACTAGACCATGGGTCGAACGAGAAGCTTTTCTCTCCGATCAAGAAAACTCTCGACACAATCCGGATCTCGTCACCTCAGTTCACTTTTCCGAAGCCATGTATGACACCTACCGACTGATGGTGGGAGAAAGTGCATTCTGTAGACGCCAAATTTATAGGCAACGATTTAAAGAAGTGGAAAGTACCACTCACGAGTTGAAGGAAGCCCGAGCAATGATAGCCAATCTCAAGAAGAGAAGACGCAAGGATAAGGCAAAAATACGAGAATTGAGTGAAGTTATTCATGAGCAGAATTTCATGCTACAGCATAATGACCAATATATGTTTGAACTAGAGAATCAACTGGAAGCGATAGCAGCCCCACCTTCGGAACCTGTCATTCCCAGACCAGAAGAAGAAGAAGATGCTGAGGACATTCAAGGAGAATCTGGAGTAGAGTCTGGACCTGCTTCACCTTGAGCCTTTCTTCAGCTTAGGAAGCTCAACCAGTAGGAAGTAAACCTAAGACTAGCTTGTCATCTAGTTGGAAGTTGGTACGCTTGTAATAAAGTAATGAGTTGTAAGAGTGTGGTAGTAGGAAGGAATCCCTAGTGTGTGCAGCCGCGTTTTGGTTGGTTTTTGTGGTAGGCTGAATTAGGAGCTTTCTTTTGTGTAGTTAGGCTCCATTGTAACCCCCATATATTAGTATGGTGATCCCAAAACTTGGCATCGATGTAATGCTATGGTTGAACACCCCTCCGTTGCGGTGTGTTGAATGCTTGAATTAAGCTAGTTGTGATCAAATTTGGACCTCGAGTTGAATACCAAAGTGGTGTGAAATATTGTGATGGTCATGATCACCAAATTTCAGCATTTTTGCACATTCGTACCGGGAGTTATGAAATTTTTAGAGAAACTCTGCTTGCTGTCCAAACCAGCTAGCCAAAACCTCGGTGATGGAACTTTTCAGGCATGTTAACAACGGAGTTTGCCTCGGAGTTGAATACCAACATTGGAGTTTATGAAATCCTACGCCTACTGACCAAAATTGAGAATTTTTCGGTACATAACCAGAGATTTATGAATTTTATGCTTATGACCGCTGTGCTGTCCGGTTTCGAAAAAACTTGCCATGAAGGAGTTTTCGTCGTGCATATTCTACTTGTTAATTTTTATGAGCAAGCTTATGAATATGTGTTTAATGAAAACTCAAAATTTTTCAGATGGTGGGACCGACACGCAGCTCTCCTAACGGTTTTGGTGCGTCAGGTAGTGGTGACCCACCGCCGCCACCGCCCATGACACCAGCGGAGGCATTCATGGCAACGCAAACCGAAGTGTTGCGCCAGATCCTGCAGACGCAGCAGCAGATGGCCCAACAGATGCAACAGAGACCTCCAGATGGGGCTAATCAGGATGGACCGCATTCGATAACCACCTACGCCTAGTTTATTGGGATGAAACCCCCAACGTTTACTAAGGCAGAAGAGCCCCTTGAAGCTGATGCATGGGTCAGGGCCATAGAGGCCAAATTTTCTGCGTTTTCCCTGCCTTGCTCTGAGGAGCGCAAGGCTAACTTTGCGACCTTGCAACTTCGTGGTGAAGCCCTGATGTGGTGGGAGCATTACAAGTCTATGCAACCTACTGGACATGAAGTCACTTGGGCTGAATTCAAGCAAGCCTTCAAGGACCACCATATCCCTAAGGGACTCATGGATAGAAAGATGAAAGAGTTGTTAGCTCTTAAGCAGGGAGTCGATATTGTGTATCAGTACGCACAGAAGTTCAACAGTCTCTGCCAGTACGGAGGACATCACGTGGACACCGATGACAAGAAGATGGAACGTTTCCGTGATGGTCTTAATGGTGACTTGTACGAAAGGCTAAATCTGCTGGAGCCCAATAGTTACCATGAGTTGGTAAACAAAGCTATCTCTCAGGAGGATGCCATGAGGAAGGCACAGAAAGATAGGAAGCGACAAGCTGATTTTACTTCGGGAAGTGGATCGGGCAAGAAGTTCTACTTTGTCAAGAAGAACACTCATGGGTCTCCCCAATCCTCTTTATCTGGGCACTGGAGAGTGACCCCTTCCCAGAATAAGTCTTCGGGAAATTTCTAGTACCGGAAGGAGCAGCAGCAAGTTTCCAAGCCTAAGGAACTTCCACCCCGCACTTGCTACAATTGTAGACAGCCCGGGCATTATGCCAATGAATGCCCGAACCCTAAGCAGCACAAGTCCTAGCAGTAGAATCAGAACCCCGGAGCAGATAAGGACAATCACGGCAAGAAGCCGACAATTCAAGTGAAGCAAGGCCAGCTTAACTTCATGGGTATCGTTTCTATCCGAAAACACCTCCCTACTTTCGTCTTTTACTTTCGAATCTCGGGACGAGATTCTGTTTAAGGGGGGGTAGGCTGTGACGCCCCAAGTTTTTAATTAGCATCATTAGTGCTAATGACCTAATCAACTGCGTCAAACACATTGACTTTGGTCAAACCTTGGTCAACCTGGGTCATCACCTCGAGGACCGAGCCAACAATCACTAATGATCATCTTAATCAAGTCAACACACACTTTTGGTCAAACCTTGGTCAAAGGCAAAGTCAAACCCTAGTCAACCCCTAATGCCTTCGAACCTCTCTAGGACTTTTGCCGCGTTCTCCGAATTTCACCTAAACACTTCAAATTCTCCCAATATAAAAGTTGTCCAGTTTTTCGAGGGACACAACTTTGCTTTTGGGTGGCATTTCAAATTTGGAGTGGAAAATGGTGAAAAACTTGGTCAACTGCAACTGAGTACTATTCACAAGTGCCGAGGAAATTTTCAACTTGGCTTGCTGTTTATGCAACACCCGTTGCTCAAAACCCCTATCAGCCTTTGTAAAAGTTGTAGAGGGTCAAGTGATCCACAACATTGCTATACACAACATGCAGCACTTATGTTGCGAAATGTTGAGAAATTTTTGGTCAAAACAGCCTAAACCAAATAGAGAGCAGACCGGGAACGACGTCGTGCGCGTGGGCGCTACGCGTCACCGCCGCGACGTCGCCATGCGCCACCGTACCGGGGCCCGGCTGGTGCACTGTGCGCGCCTAGCGCTGGCGTCAGCCACGCGCACGCCCCGAGCCCGCGCCTCGGCTAGGGGAGCCGCGCAGGCCACGCGGCGCACACGCCCGCCGACACAAAGCCACTGTATCCGCGGCATATTCACTGGGGAGTCTTCACCGCGAAGCGTTGCCCGTCCCTGCTCCGTTCACCACCTATAAAAGGCACCCACCGCTCCTCCTCGCGTGCGCCTGAGCTCCGCCGCCTACCATTGCAGCTGCCGTCGCTGAGCTCGCCCCTGTGCTCGCTCCCTCGGCCGCTCCACCCCCATGGCACCCTCCCTAGATCCCCCTAGAGCTCTAGCCCCCGCGTGTTGTCCAGCCCTGCCTCGCTCCTCGCCGGATTACAAGCCGCAGCGCCCGCCGCCGCCTGGCGTTGCCGCGCGCCGTCGCCGGCGACCTCCCCGACCAATCCATCGCCACCAATCGACAAGTGGTGAGCTTAATCACACGCCTGTGCCGTTTGTTGCCCACCTCCCGCCGTCTCTCGCCGACGCCAACGCCCACACCATCGCCGACATCAAGCTCTTTGAGAAGATCCACGAAGCCGACGCCCACACCATCGCCGACCTCATGGCCTACGTCGACAAGCTTGTCGATACTCAAGATGCGGTGATGCATGACTTCAACAGGGAAGACCACGACGACGGTGGAAGCAGGTCGCGCAAGCGACCTGGCGATGTCTATGCGACGGAACCACCCAGACCCTCCACCTTCCTTGAAGGTGACTTCAACATGGTCATGGACGACCAGTGCCAGTTCCACCGAGACGCCAAGCACACCATGAGGGAGTGTGAACAGCTAAAGCGTGCTCTAGGGGTACCCCTAGAGCCTAAGAAGACCAAGAGCGGCAGCAACGACGACCAGAATAGCAGTCGCCGCTACGACAACCATAACCGTCGACCTGATCGACGTGATTATCGTGATCGACGACCCTACCATCGCAACGACGACAGGGACCACTGTGATTATCACCACGACTATCGCCGCGATGATCAATGCAACGACTACCGCCGCGATGATCGCCATGAAGACAACCGCAACGACCGGCGGGATGATCGTCGTGACGACCGGCGTGACGAACGCCGCGACGACCGACGGGATGATCGTCGTCGCCAGGACGACCACAACCGTAACGACAACAACCGCAAGGAGCGTTCTCCACCACCACCACCAAAAGGGGGCAACCCCAATGGCGCGTTCCAGACCGCCAACCGGGAAATCAACTTCATCGTTGGTGGTCGTCAGGCAGCCAAGAGCAACAGACAGATACGATCGAACACAAGGGAGATCGGCCAAGTCAACACTTAAACTCCACAACCTCTGCATTGGTCGGAGTACCCAATCACTTTATCTAGGAAAGACCATTGGGTGCACATACCTGACCCCGGGACCTACCCGCTGGTCGTCAATCCCATAGTGGACGGCGCGTTCCTGCCTAAGACCCTCATCGATGGGGGCAGCAGCCTGAACATCATCTTCACAAAGACGCTGAGAAAGATGGACTTCGACTTCAATAAGATGACCACCTGCGACGAACCCGTCTACGGGGTTGTGCCCGGCAAGGCTGCGTACCCCATAGGTCGTGTATGCCTGCCGGTCACCTTCGGCACAAAGGAGAACTTCCGCACAGAGTACTTGACGTTCGAGGTCGCGGACTTCCGCTCCTCCTACCATGCCATCCTTTGTCGACCCATGTTGGCCAAGTTCATGGCCATACCCCATCACACCTACCTCATCATGAAGATGCCAGCACCAAATGTAATCCTTTCCGTCCTTGGCGACATCATGGTCTCCTACAACTGCGAGAGCTCCACCATCGAACTCGCCAAAGACTCTGCCTGCAAAGCCGCAGCCATAGTCATGGTCGCTCAGGCCGCCAAGATCGACCAATCCACTCTGGAGGTGCCAGAGCAGAAGCGTACAGCCACAGCCTTGGATCCAAGTCCAGCTGTGAAGAAAGTTTGCCTCGGCCTACCCGACGCGTCCAAGGAAGTCACCATCGGGGCCAATCTCGATCCCAAATAGGAACTCACGCTCACCAGTTTCCTCAGGGACAACACCAACATCTTCGCATGGAGCCCGTCCGACATGCCCGGTGTCCCTAGGGAGCTGGCTGAGCACGCCCTTGAAGTAAGCAAGACCACTCGACCTATCAAGCAAAAGCTCCGGCGATTTGCGAAAGATAGAAAACAAGCTATAGAAGTAGAAGTCTGCAAGCTCTTAGCTGCAGGATTTATCCGAGAATGTAAACACCTGGTTTGGCTCGCAAACCCGGTCCTTGTACCTAAAAAGACTGGAGGATTAAGGATGTCTATCAACTACACCGACCTTAACAAACACTGCCCAAAAGATCCCTTCCCCCTTCCTCGCATCGACCAGGTTGTGGACTCCACGGCTGGTAGCGTTCTACTGTGCTTCCTCGATTGCTACTCAGGTTATCACCAGATAGCCTTGAATCCCGACAACGAAGACAAGACGGCGTTCATAACGCCCAACAACATCTACTGCTACAAGGTCATGACCTTTAGCCTCAAAAATCCTGGAGCAACATATCAGAAGGCGATACAGAAGTGCCTGAAGTCGCAGATCGGGAAGAACGTAGAAGCTTACGTCAATAACGTGGTCGTCAAGACCACCGAGGAAGATCAGCTCATCACCGACCTTGCCGAAACCTTCACCAACCTGCGAGAGTTCCAGTGGAAGCTCAACCCGACCAAGTGCGTCTTCGGTGTACCCTCCGGATTGCTCCTGGGCTTCATGGTCAGACACCGAGGCATTGAAGCTAACCCCGTCAAGGTCGACGCAATATGCAACATGGCCAAGCCATCTTGCAAGAAAGACGTCATGAAGCTCACAGGTATGATGACGGCTCTAGGTCGTTTCATCAGCAAGCTCGGCAAGAAAGGTCTGCCCTTCTTCAAGCTATTAAAGAAGGCAGATAAGTTCGTATGGGATGAAGAAGCGCAGAAGGCGTTGGAGGCTCTCAAAGAGTCCTTGACCACACCTCCAATCATGACCCCACCAATACCAGGGGAAACCCTCCTACTCTACATCTCTGCCACCACTAATGTGGTCAGCAAGGTTCTCGTCGCAGAACGAGAAGAAGAAGGGCAGGCCTACCCTGTTCAACGACCTGGGTATTACGTGAGCGAGGTCCTAGCCGACGCTAAAACACGGTACTCACAGCCACAGAAGTTGCTCTATGGACTCCTGATCACGTCGAGAAAGCTTCGCCACTACTTCCAAGCCCACAGGATCACGGTGCCCTCATCATTCACTCTAGGAGAGATCATTCGCAACCGTGATGCCAATGGCCGCATCGTCAAGTGGTCACTGGAGCTTGGAGAGTTCGACATCGAGTTCTGCCCTCGGCAAGCAATCAAGTCCCAGATCCTAGCTGATTTTGTATCAGAGTGGATAGAGATCCAGATGCCCCCTCCCAAGGAGAGACCTGAACACTGGATAATGTACTTCGACGGTGCCCTCAACCTCGAAGGCATAGGAGCAGGTGTATTACTCATCTCTCCTTAGGGAGAGCAGCTCAAGTACGTCCTACAAATACACTACAAGGCCTCCAACAATGGAGCAGAGTACGAAGCTCTAATTCATGGGCTCCGTATAGCAGTGTCCCTTGGCATCAAGCGACTACTGGCTTATGGCGATTCTAAGGTCGTCATCGAACAAGTCAACAAAGAGTGGGATTGTGTCAAAGACACAATGGATGCTTATTGTGCTGAGATCCACAAGCTCGAAGGCCACTTCGAGGGAATTGAGTTTCATCACGTGCCATGCAACAACAACGTGGCCACCGACGTACTCTCCAAACTAGGCTCTATGAGGGCTTTAGTCCCGGCAGGTGTGTTCGTCCAAGACCTACGCAAGCCGTCAATCAAGCTGTTGGACCTGGACAACCCGGACCCAGTACAGCCCGACCTAACCACATCACCTCCCCGCGATGTGCTGATGACAGAAAAAGAGGATGATTGGCGCGAGCCTTTCTTAGCCTTCCTACTCGACCAACGAGTCCCAGAAGACAAGGCTGAGCGAGAACGTATCACACGACGAAGTGCCAACTACGTCATGATTGGTACCGACCTATACAGGAAAGCCGCCTCTACTGGCGTCTTGATGAAGTGTATCTTGTGATCAGAAGGGATCCAGCTCTTGGCTGAGATTCACGGTGGAGAGTGCGGCTGCCACGCGGCTTCTGCCAATCTAGTCGGCAAGGCATATCGATCTGGCTTCTATTGGCCCACGGTCATGGCTGACGCTAAAGACCTCATCAAGAGATGCAAAGGATGCCAATTCCTTGCCAAACAGCAGCACCTGCCAGCTCAGGCCCTGCGTACAATTCCCCCATCTTGGCCCTTTGCCATGTGGGCCCTCGACTCCGTGGGTCCGTTCCGAACCGCCCCAGGCGGCTACAGGTATATCCTCGTGGCCGTTGACAAATTCACCAAGTGGATTGAAGTCCGACCTGTCGCAAAAGTCATGTCGGAAGAGGCGGCCAAATTCATGCAAGACATAACACATCGCTTCGGTGTGCCCAATAGGATCATCACCGACCTAGGGTCAGCCTTCACAGGGTCGGCCTTTTGGGATTTCTGCCAAGATAATACGATCGACGTCTACTACTCCTCGGTCGCCCACCCCAGGTGCAACAGCCAGGTCGAACGTGCCAATGGCATGGTCCTGCAGGCCCTCAAAGATCGCATCTTTGATGACGCTTCAAATTACGTTACCCGATGGTTAGCCGAGCTACCACACGTGATATGGGGACTAAGGACCCAAGTCAGTTCTGCTACGGGCTTCTCGCCTCTCTTCCTGGTCTACGGCTCAGAGGCCATCCTACCCACCGACGTCACTTTTGGAGCTCCACGCATTCAGTTCTACGAGGAGGGAGAAGCTGAGCAGACTCGTCGTGTCGACCTCGATAGCCTCAAAGAATAGAGATTGGCTGCTGTCATGAGGCAAGCTCGTCACAACCAGCAACTCCGTCGGTACCATGATCGCAACGTCAAAGAGACCTCCTTCAACGTTGGAGACCTAGTCCTAAGGCGTATTCAGAAAACCGACGGCATGCACAAGCTTTCTGCCCCTTGGGAACGACCCTTCATCGTCACCGAAGTCATCAGCCCATCCACATATCGCCTCCAATGGGGCGACGGGCAAGGCGTACCCAACCCTTGGAACGTGGAGCACCTACGACAATTCTACCCGTAGAATAGTTTTTGTTACAGCTATGTATTCCTCGTCCTTGTACTTTTTCAGTTTCAATAAATATTAGTTAAAGCAGTCATCTGCTGTGTCTCGAGTCCTACCTCCACCTCTCTCATGTCATAAACCCTCCCCCTCGACATGCTCGGGGGCTTGGCTAAAGCCAAAGGTCGTAAGACCTGGGGGTTAAGATTTCTGTTCCTCCCCCTCGACATGCTCGGGGGCTTGGCTGATGCCAACTTATGGGTCGTTCGACCTGAGGACATCATCCCTCATGACTACCTACTTTGTGTTATTGCGAGCCTGCTTGGTCGTAAAGGTTGCAAAACCTGAGTTCTAGACTCCCTCCCGCGCACCGATCACACGTAAGCCTCCCCGCTGAGCTGTGGTGGTCGGTAAGCCAGCCTCTCCGTGAGTAGTGGATAGCGGTGTATGCTACAAGACACGTCACTTCAAGACTACCAAGTTCGCGCAAACACAAATTAAGAACATCATGCAGGCCACAAAAGAAGGTTTTCAAGCAATATTTTACATGACTGAGAGAAGGAAGGGGGTACAGCTCCAAGACTACGACTACTCTTCTCCGTCGTCGCCTTCATAATCAAGGGCGTCCATTACAGCCATAGCGGCGTCACGCACTTCAAGCTCCAAGGCCTTCAGATCCTTCGTCGTGTCTGAGCTCCCTCCGACCTTGAACATGTCTACGTCGGGGTAGTGGGACTTCACTCGGACCAACGCATCCGTGGCCGCCGCCAAGCTCGTCGCCTTCAAGAGGTCGAGCAGCTTCTCGGGTGCGGCTATAAGACGGTCAATAGCAGGCTTGGGCTCCTCCCCCTCGACCTGCGACGCTATTATGTCCATTGCAAAATGGGCAGCATTCTTCAGGTCCTTTAGCTCCACCTTTTGCCCTACAATGATCATTCGGTCATTCTGTAGTGCCTTCAAAGCTACCTCAAGATTGACCTCGAGATCCCTCCGAGCCTGTTTCTCATAAGCCAACTTTTGAGATACAGCGTACTCACTGTCGACGGTCTCCTTCATCACCTGCTTCAGCTCCTGGCCGCCAGCCTCGGCCTCCCGGAGGTTCACCTCCAAGCTTCGAACTCTCTCCCTGGTGTTCTTCAGCTCGTTTTTGAGGTCGTCCTCGCGCCTGAGAAAATCTGCAACACGCCAACAACACTCTGAGGTCAGGTCCTCAGTAGTACAAGACAATGACAATGAAAAACCCGTAAGAAAATCAATCTTACCAGTGTTTGCGGCATTAAACTGTGTGTTGGCCTCTCGGGTCTTCTGCTTTTCCTCGACCAGCTCGTCCTCGAGCTTCTTCTTGTTTGCCGCTGCCGCTTCACGGACTTGCTTGAGGTCCTGCTCAAGCTTGACCTCCCGTAGCTGCGAGGCCGCGGCATTCTTCAGAAGGTCGGCCCTGCCCTTGGCACGGTCAGCCAGCGACTGCTTCACAGAAACAAGAAACCAGGTCGTCAAGTACAGTCCCAAAGCAAGTTATCAAAGATAGCATGAGGGAAGGGCCTACCGTAAACGCTTGGTTGAGAGTCAAAATCACATTTCGGACCGCCCTCATGTCCTCGTTGTCATCGAAGATATCCTCCTGCCAAGGAGTACCAGTCCAGTCAATCTCTTCGCGCCTCAATGTCGGCCCTGTTGACGTCGAACCCGGTTCCTACACGTTGGTTGTTTCTGGATTCTCCTACGGCTGCTTGATCCGAATCGGATCCGCAGTTGGGTCCTGAACCGACGTGCTGGGCACCGCGTTGATGGGGTCCACGTCGATGATAGGTGGAGAGGTCGAAGCACCGACGTCACCTACGGAACCTTGTGTTCCGGCCTCAGTAGCAGGCGGAGGAGTCGCCGTCCCCGCGTCGTCGACCAAAGTCCGAGCTCCGGCCTCATGGTCAGTCGACCTTGTTCGTGAAGGTGACCCTTGAGCACCCAAGGCACTCTGGGGCTGGACGTCCGGCTTGCAGAAGTCCTCGTCAACACAATGCAAGAACCAAGAACAGCTAGCAAATTAATGAACTTCAGCGCAACGACCCTACCTCACAGCAGCCGTGACACGTGGCTTCGGCCTAAAAGGCAACACTTTTATCTTCACAGGCATCCTTGCCTGCGCACCAGCAGCAGCTCGCTGTGCCTCCCTCATTCGACGGAGGTCGTCCTCCGTCGTCTTCTGCTCCAACTCCAGCCTCTTGGCCGCGGGACTCAACGACCACCTCGTCGTCCGATCTTCAATGACCGGTGGCTCATCGGTGGCTTCATCTTCATCATCTTCGACATCCCTGGCCGAAGGTGTAGGAATTATTGGCATCTTGATCGCCGGTGGAGGGCTCGCCCTCCTCTTCCTCTTCTTCTTCTCCACCTCGAGTTTATTGGTCTTTGCCGCCTCAACCTGGGCAGCAGCCTTCGTGGTTGACTGCTTCGCTGTTGCTGCCCTCGTCTTACACCTGGGCTTTGTGGCGCTGCTCGCCTCTTGGTGGTTCGCTACATCGCCCCCGACCTCCGGGTCGGTATCCTCATCAGCCTCCACCGACGAGTCTGACTCATAATTCTCCAGCAGCTGGTGCTGGGCACCAAAACTGCATTTCTCGAGCCTGCAATAGATACATACCAAAGAGTGAGATCGACGTAAACAAAGGAACAGAACAAACGACCTACTAGTCCCAGGACTTACAGGGTCAGCTGGTCGGGTCAAGGAATATGCCTTTGGGCACTTCTTGATTCGTGCACGCTCGGCATAGATTTGTGACACCCTAGCCATCATCTCCTCTTGGGGGACCTTGCGGTTGACCTCGCAAGTGGGGTCTGACTGTCCCCAATATTCATAAGCCGGATGCACCCGATCCTTGATCGGCTGGATCAGGCGACGGTAGAACAACCTCGCCAAGGAGCCTCCCGTTACGCCCCTCTCCTTGAGGTCGCGCACCAGTTCAAGAACCTCTTTGACATCGTCCATCTCACGCAAGGACAGCTGCAGGTCCCACTCCGGTATCTTCACGGGCTTGTGCCCAGTACGCTTCGGGAGCGCCAGCTGTTGATCGGCGACGTAGAACCATTCCGACCGCCATCCAGCGGTGTTGTCTGGCAGATCCGTATCAATCCATTCTGTCTTGAGACCCGACCTCAAGCAGAACATGACAGCCCCCACAACACCGGCGCGCTTGTCGGTGGACTTGACGCAGAAGAGATGTCGCCAGAGAAAGAAATGGGGCGCTATCCCCAGGTATGCCTCACAGAAGTGGATGAACGTTGAGACTACGGTTATGGAGTTGGGGACAAGATGTACCAGCTCCAGCTTGTAGTAGAAGAGGAGACATCTGAAGAAGTCGCCCGCGGGTATGTTGAAACCGCGCTCGAAGAAGGAAATGAAGACGACCTGCTCCTTGTCGTCCTCCATTGGGAAGGCCTCGCCCGTAGGTGCCTTCCACTCCACCTCCGCCTTGGACCTTAGAAGCCCGTGGTCGACCAGCGCTTGGATCTTCGCCTCGGTCACCATCGAGGGTTCCCACACCGTCCGCAGGTCTGGGATTTGATGAGCCGCGACCGCCATTTCTTGAGCTCGGGTGGATCTGGATCTAAAATTCACTAGGGTTTTGATTCGCATGCGAAGTGGCGCGGCGCGCAGACGGTGGAGCCGGCGCGCGGCCTACAACAGACGGCGGCGCACTAAGGATGCTAGGGCAAAGCTCGGCAGTGGACTGCGCGGCAACTAAGGTGCGGCGATTTTGGCGGTGATGGCGAAAGGAGGAAGAAGACGAAGGGGGGTCAACGCTGGTCCCCGCCGCTCTATTTATAAGGGCCCCACCGGGTCCACCCGTTGCGGCCCCTTCCACAGTAAGGAGCTCACCCTAATGGCTCTGTGCCGATAATTACGTGAGACGATCTCGCTGGATTTCGCGCCAACGGATATCTACTCAACGGATAGTCTAGCGACCTACACCCTGAGTTTAGGTCGTGAATACAACAACGCTATCAGGTCATCCTGATCACACATTTCGATCCTCATGAGGTCGATAAGCCCCAAATTGTGTCACTTTAGGTCTTTGATGAATAATTTCGTCAAAACGACCATTACAAGATAGAAGAGAGCGAACATTACACGGGAACTTCGAAGGTACACAAGTCGCCTGCGACCTTATTGGATCCATGTCACACCCGGATTTAAAGGCAAACCCGAATGCATAAAACACATGTGCGCCAGGATCAAGTTACACACATGCGTTGACTCAGTGAATACCAAAAACAGTGCCAAAAGCGTAAAGGAAGTATTAAAACTTTATTACATGACCGATAGTCTTTAGTCTAACACACCGAGTAGCTAGCAGCGGAAAAAGTAAACGCGGAAGTCCTCCACAGGTAGCTGACTGAAGGAGCTGACGCCTAGAACTCGTCGAATCCACCAGGATAGTCCTCAAAATGTCCGTCTGAGCAGTAGCCGGGTTGTGTAGATGCAATATCAAACAACAAGCATGAGCACATGTCGTACTCAACAAGGGAAAGATACTATAACAACATGCAAGGCTTTATGGTGGAAGGCTTGTAGTTGCAAAGTAGGTCAGCATTTTAGTTGGTCAAGTTTTATTAAGCAACTATTACTAACAAGTGTAAGTATATACCAAACCCACTTAAAAGATGCATAAGAACCCATAAAATGTAATGCACAAGTTATTAAAGTCCATCTTCCATAGAGTTAATCATGTGAGGGTCCAGGTCGCTCTTGACTGTGAGCACGGCTAACTAGTCAGTTTTACACTCTGCAGAGGTTGTACATCTTTACCCACAAGTCGCGTAAAAACTCAAAAGAGTTTTGGACCCAACCATGCTGTGCAAAAGTAGGCACAATACTACACTACCGAGGTGTGGTCGCATAGGGAGGCTACGAGGCCTTTACGAAGATTCCCTAGTGTGAAACAACCCACGAAGGTTCCTAGTCGTTGCAGAGTATAAAGTCCCCTAGTAGGTACCGTGTCTTAGAAAAGCCCAACTCCCTACTAGAGCGAGTCTATACCCCACTGGCGCTCCCCCTTGCCCTTATCAGGTAAGGCCATCCCAACACTAGAGTCACTAGTTATTCAGCCAAGGCAGAGCCATATGCCTTGTGGTTGTACGGTTTTCCTGGGTGGTCGCTCCATGTTCCGATTAAACAAGCATAGTGTTCTTGTATGACATGAATAGCATAAAGTAAATCAAGATTAAAAGTTTGTTCCATTAAACCACCCAGAGTATGCTCTAGCAAAGCTACCCAACATAAAAGTAAAACCCGGTTGATCAAGGCACAGGGTAAACAACACTAGTCACACCTTAGCATGGGTCCCATCACATTAATGCAAACAAAAAGTAAATAACGGTGTAATTAAAATGCATGTTGTAATAGGACAAAAGGGAATGCAGCAAGGACTTGCCTTCAACCCAAGCGTGCTGCTGCTCAAAACCTTCTTGATCTTCAACGGCAGCGTACTCCACGAATTGATCGTTCACTACGCTCCACACAATAACATACACGCATACAATACAAGTAATTAAGAAACAGAACACCAATCATATCAAACAGAGACAAAAGCAACAGAAAACTAATCTACTCGTCGAGACGATCGCGTGGACATAAAGAACGTTAAAACGGAGCTAAAATGACTAAGATACAGCCTAAACAAGATCAGGGACTTATTTGCAAGAAAACTAAACTAGCAGGGCTAAACTGAACAAAAAGGACCTAACTACAAAGAAACTATCACTGCGGAAGGGTATTTTTGTAAAACAAAAGAAGTCTGAGGGTTTTTCTGCAAAACCGACACGACGACTTATGATTGACCGACAGTTTGACTCGGTTGACTCCGGCCGGTTAGATCCAAGCCGCAGATCTATTGATGGACAGCCGGCAGCGACCCAAGACGAGCGGCAGTGCTCCGGCGAAGAGACGCGGCGGCGCCTGGCGGCGATCCTCGCCGGCGACACGCCAAACCGAGCGGGGGTACTCGTTTTGACGCGTGGAAAGCACTGGGATGCAGCTAGCGATGCGATGAAGCCATTTGAGGCGACGGAACGGGCGCGGGAGCGGCGGCGACGGTGCATAGCACGGCGGGGCGGAAGACCGCGGCGGCGCGAACTCCGACGACCACGTTTAGGCGATGCGGAGCACGGCGACGAAAACAAACGACACCTGTGGGTTCCTCACCTCAACGCGCAGCTCCTAGGGGTCTTCTCGACGTCGGAGAGGCCACGGCGGCGCGGATCGATGACGGCGGCCGGCTAGGGTTTTGCGGTGCGCAGCGGAGCTCAAGGCGGCTGGGGTTTGGGGAAACGGGAGCTCGGGTGGCGACGGCGCCTTATAAAGGGCCGGGGCGCTCCATTGGCGTGCGGGCCACGGGTAGGGAAGCGTGCGCGGCACGGATTTGGCCGGGACTTTGAGTCCACGTCGGCTACGGCTGGAGGTTGGCGATGACAGGCGGGCCCCGCGTGTCAGCGACAGCGACAGTGGCGCGCGCACGCGGGCTGCGGTGGGCCGGAGAGAGGGGCTGGGCTGCGGCCTGCTGCGGGCGAGCAGGCTAAGCAAAGGAGTAGAGGAGGCGCGGGCAGACCTCCGACGACAAGCCGAGCTGGGCCGCAAGCAGCTGGACCGAGCGGTTTGGCGAGCGGCTGCGGGGAAGAGCTGAGGGGGTGATAGGGGACTTCAGGAGCTGGGCTTTAAAGCGAAACGGGCCAGAAAGAGGGGAAGGGAAAAAGAAAAAGGAAAAGGTTTTAACTATTTTGAAAAGCAATCAAACAAATGAATTCAAATACAAATTTGAATTCAAACACTCAAAAACAATGCATCAGCATGTATGCAACATTAAACTCCTATGATTAATTTATTTTATTTTGAAAATTATTAAATGCCTAAAAGAAATTAAAGAAAACCTTATAGTCCTTAAGAGCAAATTAAAGGTTGCTAATAAATTTTATTAAAATTCAAAATTTTGAAAATTAGGGTGTTACAAGTCTACCCCCCTTAACAGGAATCTCGCCCCGAGATTCAGAAGGAGAAAGAGAAAGATTGGGAAGTTCTGCCTTTGACATTTTACTTTAACCTGGTGGCATACCTGGTAACTCCTCAGGATAAGCATCAGGGTACTTGCACACCACTCTTATATCCTCTAGCTGATTCACTGTACTAGTTGTTGATGGTGGTGGATCTGCTGCAAACTCAATCCTTTCCCCAGCGGGACTAGTGAGAAGGATCGACCTTTTAGCACACTGAATCACCGCATCACACGCGGTCAACCATCCCATCCCAAGTATCACATCGATTCCTCTCGACTCTAGTATTATAAGGTTAGCCCGGAAATCTCTGCCCAAAATCTTGAGACTGACATTGTCACACTTATAGGATGCTTTCAATTCCCCCCTGGTGAACTAACTAGCATATGACGAGGCATAGGGCTAATGGGTATGTTATGCTGAGCTACGAACTGAGAGGTAATGAAAGAATGGGATGCTCCTGAATCAAATAGAACTGAGGCGGGTATGGAGTTGACTAGGAACATACCGAGCACAACTTTAGGATTCTCCTGAGCGGCTTCAGCATCAACGTGGTTCACCTTGCCACGTGAGTAGCTCTGCTGTACCTTGTTGGTTTGCGGGGTCTGATTGCCATTCCTCCCTTGCTGCATCTGCTGGTTCTGCACTGGGGTACTTGGGGGTTGTCTCTGGGGACACACATTAGCATAGTGACCAAGCTCACCACACTTGAAGCAAGTAGTGTTGGCGGGGTTGGGTGTGTAGCAGTCCTCACTGGTGTACCGATTGGAGCTCTCTGCTGACTCTGCTGGAAAATGGGGCGCGGTGTCTGAGGAGCAGGTTGCTGAAATTGCTGCCCCGTCTGCTGGAATGGCTGAGCGGGATGCGGGGACTGCTGCTGCCCATAGTTCCCACCTGATCCTCCACAGTGGAAAGGCGTACTCTGCTGTGGGGTGAAGCGAGGGCGAGTGACACTCCCAGACTACCCATAGCTGGTGGCTTTCCTCTTCTGCTCTCCTAGCTCTCTACGCTTGTACTCCAGACGAATGACACTGTCTACCAGGTTCTGAAATGTGGGGAAGGTGTGAGACATCAGCTGATACTGCAGTGGTCCACTTAGCCCATCTAGGAACAGCTCCTGCTTCTTGCTATCCTCAGCAACTTCCTCAGGTGCATAGCGTGACAGCTCAATGAACTTGTCTCTGAACTCAGCCACAAACATTCCCGCCTGCTTGAGGGAAATGAACTCCTTCTTCTTCATCTTCATGAGACCGGCTGGTATGTGATGGCTCCTGAAGTTGGTAGTGAATTCATCCCAGGTGATAGCATTTGGGGTAGCATGAGCATCAACATATGCATCCCACCAAGCAGCGGCTGACCCCTGAAGTCGTCCTGCAGCATACAGGACCTTCTCTCTGTCGTTGCACTGTGCAGTGGTGAGCATCTTCAGCACTGTCTTCAGCCAATCCTCAGCCTCAAGTGGATCAGCTGCATGGGAGTACACAGGGGGTGGTGGCTCATGAACTCTCGATGCTTGTTGAGTGGCGCCTGCAGCTGCACAGGTGGATTATTGACTTGGGCTTGCAGGTTCACCACAGTGTTGTGCAGGTTCTGGAGGAGCTGGGTCTGCGCCTCAAGGAATTGCTGCATGGCTGGATCCATCTATGGTTGCTGAGGTGCTAGGCCTGAACGGTTGCTTCTCCCTTGATGGTTCACTGCTGGTTGATCAACCCTGGATCCTAACCTGGTGTTCACCATCTGAGTGTTAGGGACATTACTTTAGATGTTTGAGTCAGGAGTAAAACTCAAAAGGTAGAGTAATGAAGAATTTCAGCATTAGACAGATTCTGTTGATCCCAGTTATTCAGATATAACTCTCAACGTGGATAGCCAAACATTATGAGCTTTTTACCAGTGACAGGTAATGAAATTACGGAACCAACCCAACTGGAATCACCTCAATCAGAGCTCTACAACTCCAGTTATGAAATAAACAAGTCAGGTGTATCAGCAGTGTTAACAGATTCGGGAACCACCAAAGTTTCGGGCATAACTCTCTGTCTATGTAACCTAAATTGATGAATTTTGGACAGAATAGAACTGATGAAATTTCTGAACTACTCCAATTGGATTTACCTCAATCGGGGATCTATAGCCCGAGATATAAAATAATGAAGGGAACTATGTCAGCCGAGTTTTACAGTTTCTGGTAGCTCCAATGTTTCGGGCATAGCTCATGGAACAGGTACTGGATGTGGCTGAATTTTTGATAGAAGCTCACTTATGAAATTTATGAGCTAACCCAACTGGTTTTGCATTAATCGGAGCTCTGTAGCTTGAGATATTGTCAAAACACTACTGCTATGTCGAAGGTTGACGAGAACAGAATTGCAGCAAGATAGATAAGTAAAGACTTGATAAGGATTAAGTAGAGACAAGATTAAGATATGGTAGAAACAGAACTTAAACCCACTAAACAAGCTAGCTACTAAACCAATGTCGTTGTGGTATAATCCACAACACATTGCACTCAAGCAAAAATCCAAATCAAGCATTAACACAAGATCAAACATTCAAACACACCACTAAGCTAAGCACACCTAAACGGCGATCGAGACTAACGATTACATAAGCATAAAACCTAAAGAACTCCTAGATCCTAATGAAGATCTTTGGGTCAAAAGATTAATGAGAGCAATTATGAACACATGTAGGGTAAACATAGGAAAAGATCAGAGAGCATAGAACGGATGCTAAAGATTCCTTAAAGCAAGAACAAGGAAGCATGGAGTGAAAAGATTGGTCAAGATAAGATAGAGAATAAGTAGAATATCAAGAATGGGGGTAAAAGCAAGGATGAGTATATTAAAAATAGAATTAAAGCATAGCATGAAGTGAGAATGGCTTCTAAGATAATATAATCCTTAAGTTCGACCATTTTCTAACTAGGCTAACGTCCTACAGTCAACACGGCTCTGATACCACTCTGTCACACCCGGATTTAAAGGCAAATCCGAATGCATAAAACACATGTGCGCCAGGATCAAGTTTCACACATGCGTTGACTCAGTGAATACCAAAAATAGTGCCAAAAGCGTAAAGCAAGTATTAAAACTTTATTACATGACCGATAGTCTTTAGTCTAACACACCGAGTAGCTAGCAGCGGAAAAAGTAAACGCGGAAGTCCTCCACAGGCAGCTGACTGGAGGAGCTGACGCCTACAACTCATCGAATCCACCAGGATAGTCCTCAAAATGTCCGTCTGAGTAGCAGCCGGGTTGTGTAGATGCAATATCAAACAACAAGCATGAGCACATGTCGTACTCAACAAGGGAAAGATACTATAACAACATGCAAGGCTTTATGGTGGAAGGCTTGTGGTTCTAAAGCAGGTCAGCATTTTAGTTGGTCAAGTTTTATTAAGCAACTATTACTAACAAGTGTAAGTATATACCAAACCCACTTAAAAGATGCATAAGAACCCATAAAATGTAATGCACAAGTTATTAAAGTCCATCTTCCATAGAGTTAATCATGTGAGGGTCCAGGCCGCTCTTGACCGTGAGCACGGCTAACTAGTCAGTTTTACACTCTGCAGAGGTTGTACATCTTTACCCACAAGTCGCGTAAAAACTCAAAAGAGTTTTGGGCCCAACCATGCTGTGCAAAAGTAGGCACAATACCACACTACCGAGGTGTGGTCGCATAGGGACGCTACGAGGCCTTTACGAAGATTCCCTAGTGTGAAACAACCCGCGAAGGTTCCGAGTCGTTGCAGAGTATAAAGTCCCCTAGTAGGTACTGTGTCTTAGAAAAGCCCAACTCCCTACTAGAGCGAGTCTATACCCCACTGGTGCTCCCCCTTGCCCTTATCAGGTAAGGCCATCCCAACACTAGAGTCACTAGTTATTCAGCCAAGGCAGAGCCATATGCCTTGTGGTTGTACGGTTTTCCTGGGTGATCGCTCCATGTTCCGATTAAACAAGCATAGTGTTCTTGTATGACATGAATAGCATAAAGTAAATCAAGATTAAAAGTTTGTTCCATTAAACCACCCAAAGTATGCTCCAGCAAAGCTACCCAACATAAAAGTAAAACCCGGTTGATCAAGGCACAGGGTAAACAACACTAGTCACACCTTAGCATGGGTCCCATAACATTAATGCAAACAAAAAGTAAATAACGGTGTAATTAAAATGCATGTTGTAATAGGACAAAAGGGAATGTAGCAAGGACTTGCATTCAACCCAAGCGTGCTGCTGCTCAAAACCTTCTTGATCTTCAACGACAGCGTACTCCACGAATTGATCGTTCACTACGCTCCATACAATAACATACAAGCATACAATACAAGTAATTAAGAAACAGAACACCAATCATATCAAACAGAGACAAAAGCAACAGAAAACTAATCTACTCGTCGAGACGATCACGTGGACATAAAGAATGCTAAAAACGGAGCTAAAACAACTAAGATACGGCCTAAACAAGATGAGGGACTTATTTGCAAGAAAACTAAACTAGCAGGGCTAAACTGAACAAAAAGGACCTAACTACAAAGAAACTATCACTGCGGAAGCGTATTTTTGTAAAACAAAAGAAGTCTGAGGGTTTTTCTACAAAACCGACACGACGACTTAGGATTGACCGACGGTTTGACTCGGTTGACTCCGGCCAGTTAGATCTGAGCCGCAGATCTATTGATGGACGGCCGGCAGCGACCCAAGACGAGCGGCAGTGCTCCGGCGAAGAGACGCGGCGGCGCCCGGCAGCGATCCTCGCCGGCGACACGCCAAACCGAGCGGGGGTACTCGTTTTGACACGTGGAAAGCACCGGGATGCAGCTAGCGATGCGATGAAGCCAGCTGAGGCGACGGAACGGGCGCGGGAGCGGCGGCGATGGTCCATAGCACGGCGTGGCGGAAGATCGCAGCGGCGCGAACTCCGACGACCACGTTTAGGCGATGCGGAGCACGGCGACGAAAACAAACGACACCTGCGGGTTCCTCACCTCCACGCGCAGCTCCTAGGGGTCTTCTCGGCGGTGGAGAGGCCACGGCGGCGCGGATCGATGACGGCGGCCGACTAGGGTTTCGCGACGCGCGGCGGAGCTCAAGGCGGCTGGGGTTAGGGGAAACGGGCGCTCGGTTGGCGACGGCGCCTTATAAAGGGCCGGGGCGCTCCATTGGCGTGCGGGCCACGGGTAGGGAAGTGTGCGCGGCACGGATTCGGTCGGGACTTGGAGTCCGCGTCGGCTACGGCTGGAGGTTGGCGATGACAGGCGGGCCCCGCGTGTCAGCGACAGCGGCGGCGGCGCGCGCACACGGGCTGCGGTGGGCCAAAGAGAGGGGCTGGGCTGCGGCCTGCTGCGGGCGAGCAGGCTAAGTAAAGGAGTAGAGGGGGCGCGGGCAGACCTCCGGCGACGGGCCGAGCTGGGCCGCAAGCAGCTGGACCGAGCGGTTTGGCGAGTGGCTGCGGGGAAGAGCTGAGGGGGTGATAGGGGACTTCAGGAGCTGGGTTTTAAAGGGAAACGGGCCAGAAAGAGGGGAAGGGAAAAAGAAAAAGGAAAAGGTTTTAACTATTTTGAAAAGCAATCAAACAAATGAATTCAAATACAAATTTGAATTCAAACACTCAAAAACAATGCATCAGCATGTATGCAACATTAAACTCCTATGATTAATTTATTTTATTTTGAAAATTATTAAATGCCTAAAAGAAATTAAAGAAAACCTTATAGTACTTAAGAGCAAATCAAAGGTTGCTAATAAATTTTATTAAAATTCAAATTTTTGAAAATTAGGGTGTTACAATCCAGAACCCGTCACAAAAATACAAACGTACTCGAAGACCTGATCTACCTAGAACAATCCTTGAGGTGTACTCTGCTATAGCCGAGCACGTCACAAGAATTCTTCTAGCCTCAGGACCTCGATGGTGGCCTTGCGGTGAACAGCTGTGCGACGCCGCACGTAGCAGGGCATGCTCTGTGCTGGACTATGGAATGCAGACACGAGCTTGCTCTTCGACGCGGGCCGCAAGCCTCCGACGAGCATCTCATGCTCACCATGGACTTCCAGCTGCACCTCGAGCCTCTACAGCATCACCTCCAAACTCTCCTTGATTCCTTGCTGAGGCAAGGTACAAAGAGTGGGTGTGCTGCCTACATTTCGCAAGAGTTCTTCTAGCTCCAAGCTTCTACAAACACAACATCCTACAATCTGGTGGACGGACACATGCCCATGGCATGGCCTTAAAACTACCCTGCAGCTTCATAGCTCAACAATGCTCGGTGCTTGCCTCCTTCAGCTTCACGGTGCTATTTATAGCAAAAGCCGGGCCTCGGGCAGCTGGCGAAGTGATGACACTGTCCCCACGTGGTCCAGAGGGCCTGCAGACATGTGTGTGATTAAAGGCGATGACTTTACCCTGTCTCGCGACGTCTTTGTCGCTAGTGCATCAATGATGCCTGAGCCTGCCGCAGAATCACATGGCTACAGTGCACTCCTTGATTCGTGGGCTGTTTGTCATTTTCTGGGTGGCAAGGGAATCTCCGACCACTGTTGACCCGTGACCCCACAGTTTACGGCAAACAACAAGCCTGACTCTGCGTCAGAGGGCCCTACGCCTCGCTACAATTACAGATGACGACGATGATCAAACACACCCTTTACAACTTGACGTTTTCATTGCACCCGCTAGGCTCTGCGTCCTGGTGCACCCGCTACGGCTCTGCACGTAAACGGACCTATTCCAATCAGCCTATATTTTTGTTTCCTAAATAGAATGGTTGTAGGTTCGATTGAAGACCTTCCGGGGTAGGCGTGCCTCGTTGCTCCGCCAGATCCATCTGGGCGCCTTGAGATCAGAAGCTTTACGTCAACGATTTCGTCGGGCCCCCGTGGTCTGTGTGCCTATTGCTGAGGTCGTCAATACCTTAGTACCTTGGCTCCGCTGGATGGCTGGCAGCTATGTTAGCTGTCTGGGCACCAAAATGGCCTCCATGAGGTCGGCGTGCCTCAATACCTAGGTCTTGCAATACCTTGGTATGACTACGGCTCAGCCAACCTAGTTGGGCACCCCGGATGCGTGACCTTCCGAGGTCGGTGTGCTTTGTATAGCTCTGCCAGCCTGCTCTGGACACCCAAGATTTTACGTCGGGAATGAAGGCCTCCCTGTGGGGTGCGCGCCTGATGGCCCTGCCAAGTATCTCTGGGTGCTTGGGCGCTTTTCATTTGAGACCTTCTTGAGGTCGGCATGCCTCGGGTGGCTCTGCCAGACTCCTTGCAGCTACGTAGGATATCTGGGTGTCTCTACACTCCAACGTTCAAGACTTACATATTTTCATTAGCAACGGTTCCGGAAATCATGACTTCAAGCTACGACATCATTAACGACCTCTTCATGCGCCTTTCAAGATCTTACTGGGTATCCTCGGATACTAGACATTGTTGATTTGAGGCCTCTTTGAGGTCGGCACGCCTACAAAGCCTCCTTGAGGTCGGCCCCGCTAGACTCCTTGCAGCCATGCTAGGAGATCTGGGTGTCTCTACACTTCGTTCGATCAAGACCATGACTCAGTTTTCTTCTCTTTTTTGAGCATCAAACCAGCCATGCTGCCTGCTTCAATGCTCGGGGACTACTCTACGAGTGCGTCTTCGACGCCCTCTTGATTTCTTCGACGTACCGACATGTTGGGAAACCCGTTTCCCATCACGTCGTTAACTTATTCTTTTCTTCTCTTTTTTTGATCATCATACCGGCCATCCTGCCCGCCACGATGCTCGGATACTACTCTACGACTGCATCCTTGATGCCCTCTGAATTTTTTCATCGTCGTTTCGATCTATTGGAAGCCTGCTTCCTACAGGTCGTCACTCGACCTCTCTTTGTTCGGCAAGATTTCAAACAGGTCGGCTGCTAAGTCGATTTGTTCTTTTCTTTTTGACCGACATGCATGCTATTCGACCTGTCGAAAGCTCTACGACTACGTCATGACCTTTCTAAAGTCGCTGTGCATACACCTCGCTCGGGGGCTTGTGAGACATGGGTACCCCTGGGTCCCCACCGACCAGGCTCACGGCCGTCCCCGACAAGTGGGTCCGGCCTTCCAGAAGACCCGCCGACCTGTCAGTGGGCCCAACCGACCTAGTTGGTGGCCCACACAACCTCCTGAAGACCTTCTAGAAGATTCCCCGGATGACCTTATCTAGAACAAGACTTGGCGTGCAAGACAAGACATCGGTGGATTCCGACCAAAGCAGATCGACGGATATGGCAAGTGTTGTAATCAAATAGATTTAGGTCTCCTGGTCGTAACCGACCAGGAATCTGGGAACTAACTTTGTCCGCTAGCCAATATAAGGCGGGCAGGGCGACCCTTGTACAATCACACAATCCTCAAGCAATCTACACCGACAACTAGACGTAGGGTTTTACTCTCCGGAGGCCCGAACCTGTATAAACTCGCCGTGTTCTCTGTGTTCTGTGTGCTCGTGCGCCACCTTCGAGTTCTTAGCCTTAGATTCCGCCCTGCCGAACAACTAAACCACCGGGATTAACACCCCTGTGGGCTGTCTAGATCTAAACATCTGACAATGACCTAATCAACCGCGTCAAACACGTTGACTTTGGTCAAACCTTGGTCAACCTGGGTCATCACCTCGAGGACCGAGCCAACAATCACTAATGATCATCTTAATCAAGTCAACACACACTTTTGGTCAAACCTTGGTCAAAGGCATAGTCAAACCCTAGTCAACCCCTAATGCCTTTGAACCTCTCTAGGACTTTTGCCGCGTTCTCCGAATTTCACCTAAACACTTCAAATTCTCCCAATATAAAAGTTGTCCAGTTTTTCGAGGGACACAACTTTGCTTTTGGGTGGCATTTCAAATTTGGAGTGGAAAATGGTGAAAAACTTGGTCAACAGCAACTGAGTACTATTCACAAGCGCCGAGGAAATCTTCAACTTGGCTTGCTGTTTATGCAACACCCATTGCTCAAAACCCCTGTCAGCCTTTGTAAAAGTTGTAGAGAGTCAAGTGATCTACAACTTTGCTATACACACCTTGCAGCACTTATGTTGCAAAATGTTGAGAAATTTTTGGTCAAAACAGCCTAAACCAAATAGAGAGCAGACCGGGAATGCAGACACGCGCGACGTCGTGCGCGTGGGCGCCACGCGTCACCACCGCGACACCGCCGTGCGCCGCTGTACCGGGGCTCGGCTGGTGCACTGTGCGCGCCCGGTGCTGGCGTCAGCCACGCGCACGCCCCGAGCCCGCGCCTCGGCTAGGGGAGCCGCGCAGGCCACGCGGCGCGCACGCGCGCCGTGACGCCGGACCCCCCCTGCCGCACACGCCCGCGGACACAAAGCCACCGTATCTGTGGCATATTCGCCGGGGAGTCTTCACTGCAAAGCGTTGCCCGTCCCTGCTCCATTCACCACCTATAAAAGGCACCCACCGCTCCTCCTCGCGTGCGCCTGAGCTCCGTCGCCTGCCATTGCCGCCGCCGTCACTAAGCTCGCCCCTGTGCTCGCTCCCTCGGCCGCTCCACCCCCCTGGCACCCTCCCTTGATCCCCCTAGAGCTCTAGCACCCGCGTGTTGTCCAGCCCCGCCTCGCTCCTTGCCAGATTACAAGCCGCAGCGCCCGCCGCCGCCTGGCGTCGCCGCGTGCTGTCGCCAGCGACCTCCCTGACCAATCCACCGCCACCAATCGACAAGTGGTGAGCTTAATCACACACCTGTGCCGTTTGTTGCCCACCTCCCGCCGTCTCTCGCCGCCGCCGAGCCCGCCGCCGCCGCCAAGGGCATGCTTGTGAGAAATTTTGGCCTCGGGGGCATTTATGTTAGAGGTGAGGGCATGGTTGTGAAAACCCAAAACTTTCCAGTGACCTCAGTGAAAGTAGATTCTTATAGTTTTGTTGAGTTTGGCTGAATCTTGTAAAATTCGTAGAAAATCGTAAAAAAATGATAAAATGCAAAACCAATTTTGTTGGTTTCCTTGTGAGTAACTCTACAACGTTTGTAAAGCATGACCCTACTTTTGAGTGCTAGTTTTTGCATGAAACATTGAAATCAGTTAAACCTAGATCTGCTGTAGTTCAAAATCTACATGTGATATTTAGCTGAATTTTGGATATGTTGTGAGGAATGTCATTTCTAGACTCTGCACCAAAAGTTGCACAAAGTTACAGAGTAAATCGTTTAATATTATTTATTTTGTATTTATGCTGAATCCGCCTTAATAATTTTTGTAGCAAAATATATATAGATTTTTGTGCTCAACTTCTGGCTATGATCTTTGTATACCTAAATACACCTCTGGTGGATTAATCATGATTTTATATCTGTCAGAAATATTTATTCTTGATGTATGCTTGATTTTCAATGTATTTGCATAGTTCAAGATATAGAGTAGCTCTTGATGTGTTTGTTGATTTCCTAGCCTTGATTTGAGTCAGAGAAGCAGTGGGAGAAAGTTAGAATCCATTTGTTGCTTAATTATTTTTATATGCATTTATCTTGCTTTAGTAAAATAAAACCTGTCATTTTTGGTATATTTATTTTATAGATCATGTAATTGTGAAATCTTGTTCAGTAGCCTTATGTAGGTCTCTAGTGCTTCAGAAACACCACCTACTGCTTTTTATGAATTTATTTAGGAATAAAAACAATGGAAGCCAATTGAAGCTTAATATTAAGTTAAATTGGAAAACCACCAACGCAACTCCAACAGCTCCTTTAAAACCTTTTCCATCGGTAAAAGATAAAAAAAACGGCAAAGTCACGATCCAACAGCCTCGGTAAAAACCAAACTCACGATCTCACTCGCCATTCGTCCCTCTCCGCTCGCGATGTATGGCGAGGCTGTCCCGCTCGCAATCTAACCGGATTCTGCGCATGACCCCACCCTCCGGCCTTCGCGGGTGTGCTCTCACCAACTGCCTCGCTCGGTCGTGCTGTGCTGCGCTGCGTCGCGGCCTCGTAGGGAGGTGGAGTACGATGTCGTCAGGTTGCCAGGCGGAGGTGTCGAGGAGGACGCGCCGGTGCCTGCATCGCCCCCCGCCCGCGCCCCGAGGAGCTGGAGGACGACGTCGAGATGCGCTGCATCACGAAATTGAGGAGTGCATCAGACAAAGATCGGAGGCATGAGAACAGCTGGAGCCAAGGCCACGGCAAAAGATCACGGCCGGAGGGCAAGAAGTACCTGTATGTTGTGCTGAATGACTAGGAAAAGGGATACTCCATCCGCTAGATCGATCCTGACACCATGCTCCCCAACTCCGACGACTCGTCTTGCACCGACCAAGCCCCGACGCCCCTTCCTGAGCTCGCGTCATTCCGGTTCGTGGTGCCTGCTCTCGACACGCAATTTGCCGCCACGGACAGCAGCATCCTCGTCATGAGTAGCGCCAGCGGAGGGACAGCAGAGGCCCCTGCCCTGCCGGGCGACGTCGCCGGCCCACGCCGTGAGGAGGTGGAGGAGGAAGCCGAGCCACGCCGACCGCCCGCACTGCAGTGAGGTGGAGGAGGCGCAGCGGGTGGTGGAGGTCTGCAGGATGCCGCCGGGGAGGACACTCTAACGCTGCGACGCCGGCCGCGTGCGTAGGGAGGTGCAGGAGGAGGACGCCGAGCCGCGCTGGGCTGCCGCGGACTCGCGGAGGACGCGTCGGCCAGCCGGCCGCACGGTGCTGCCACAGAGCTCGCCCCGTCGGTGCCAACCACAAGCTCGCCCACCTCCGACCCCTTTGCGTGGTGGTCTGGTGGAGGGGATGGATAAGGTTGGGTGGGTAGAATGACACGTGGGCTCCACTTATTATGAAGAGTTCAATTTGAAGAGTTTGTTGGATCATTCTATAGGATTATGAAGTCTTCTATTTTTACAATGTGCTAAAACTCCAAATTTAGCTAACAAAAATAAAGAGACTGTTGGAGTTGCTCTAAGGAGGTTAAGACACACCCTTGCTGTTTTGGTGAAATTAAATTAATTTATTTATATAAATATGTACAGTCGCTATTAAAAGGAATAAATAATAAAACACCATGTGTTGTTACTTTAATAGAAAGAATATACCAAATGTGTGTTTATCTAGGTGAATGTGGTCAACTATGCACCCCATGGTTGTCATATGTTGTTTTGTAACTAATTAAATCAAAACCGTTAATTAAATCTTGCATATGCATCCTCGTGTAGATCTTCCCGACGGTAGCTATACGCTTGTGCCGGAAGGAGGAGACGAAGGTGCTGACGGTAAGCTGCAGTACATGGACGTAGCTCAGGACCTGGATCGAAGTCCAGAAGGGCCCAAGGCCAACCTTGCCGATGAAGGCAAGCCCCGGATCATTTACCTTTCTTTTTAAAATTATGCAATTACCTTTGCTATGTTTGTGCATTTATGTTTCAGGAGTTGAATGAAACCCTAGATGCATGATCCCTAGGTGCCTATGCTCTTTTACTAGTATGCTAGGTCGATAGCTGCTACGCTATAGGACCTGGTAAAAGTCGAGTGATGTTCGTCACTCGCGAGAATAGGTTCTTATGTTGGAATCATAAGATCTTGATAAATGAATTGCTCATGTGGTAAGAGCATGGGATTTGGGCTCCGTTCTAGTGGCTTTCATGGGCTAAGCTTTTGAACGTACTAAGCACTTGTCAGGAATGGGACCAGTAAGCCTAGTACCCGATTGAGGTGGCAAGGGATTTGCTGTTACTAATCTTGAGTAGTTACCTACCCGACTAGCAACCGGGAGGTGGGTACATGTGTGAGGCTGGATGCACTGTGTGGGGGCATACCAGATAGCTGTGTACCCGGGACTGTAATCCTTATCCCGAACCGAAGATCGACGGGAACCGCCTAGTTGGTGCCAACTTTGTGATGGCACCGCTCCGTGTGTTTAGGTTTACCTTGCAAGGTTTTAATCAATCGATTGTCGGCCTCTCACCGTTATCTGAGACTGCTTAATCAACTGGCCATGATATCCCTTAATGATGAACCTATGTGAATATTACTACGTGGATTAATTGTATTGTACAATTCTTGATTGCAATAGATGGCTCACTTAGAAATGGTAATCAACTAGAATTTGAGCTAAAATATCGAAAGTAAGGACCTACTCTTTGTTGCTTTTCAGGAAAAGAACTCCACGGCCAAAAAGCCTATCATGTCTAGAGTTTGGTGATGTAGTTATCACCCAACGGTTAAGTTTTGCTGAGTATTAGTATACTCAGCCTTGCTTTATAAACGTCATTACAGGTGTTGTTTGGCCTGGTGAGATTCCACCCGGCTGGGAGCTGGAATGGGTGGATGACGACGAGTGATGGCATCACGGATGGCCGACTGTGATGTCTACAGTATCGCTAGTTTATTATTCCGTTGTTTTCGAACTCTGAACCTTTACTGATCATGTCATGAACCATGGTTTGTAATAATTAAACCCTTCGGGGTAAATTGGATTTAATTTGTGTAATGTACTCTGGACTCGCCTTCGTGTGAGTTTTAACGCATATGTTTGATCCTCTGTGTGTTATCCAAGTGATTTACCGGGCTTTAACCCGGCAACTGACGACGGGATGATACTTTATTATTGCTTAATGACCAAAGTGGATTGGTTTAGGTGATAGTACGGTATTTTCTCGGGCGGGTAGTCACACCGGTGCAGGGTAGCGGCTCACGACCGGAGTCTGCACGCGGGGTTTGTGGTGGTTCACCACAAAACCGTCGAGTTACTTGGTTGAGCCACAAAACCAAGACCGGAGTCTTAGCGAGCGGAGATCCGGGCGCACCGAGAAGCTTCGATGCCGGAGGACACGTGGCGGGATCGCAGGACTTGCATCGGGAGGACGCGGACTGTGGTAAAGGCGTGGCTGTCCAATGAAGAGGAGTGCTACTTGACCATATTGTCCCTGAGGGGTTTGTATCTCAATTTAAGTGCTAGGGGTAGCTTGGTCATTTTCCCAACCCAGAGGGACTCATATATATAGCTCTAGGGTTTCTGGGCAAACTATCCTTCCGGACTACTTCTAATTTCCTTGCTCCATAGGCTTAGATTTTCTTCACCGTTTTGTAGAGAATCTGACCTCTGAGTGTATGGAAGCTTTCATGGTTGCTTCGATTTCCTTCTTGTGGCTCGAGTGATTTTCGTGTCTTTTTGGGTCTATTTTCGTTGGATTTTCGTGCGCGCCTTGTTCCTTCGATTATGAGGTGTTTGGGTTTGTATTTCTTTGTGGGTATCATGGATAGATGTCTTGTGCACCTTTGTGCTTGATCTTGACCCTTCAAACTCCGAATTTGGCCTCCGATTGAAGGATTTCGGTTGGAACCCTAGCTTTTTATGTGAGCTCGGTAGAATCTCGATTCCTCTCGATTCAGTGGGTTTGAGGGTACAAATTCGTAGGTATAGCATCTCCTAGAGGCGCTTCACCTTCACCTATGATTCGGTAGCAATCCCTTGGTTGATTCAGGCGATCGGGCAAAGGGGAGGAAGGCTTGACCTTCAAAGGGTCGAGCTCGGTTTTCTGTCCACGACCCTGGCAGACTGTCCACGAGCCTAGTGCGGACTGTCCGCGAGGTGCCAACCGGCCAGGCGTTCGTCGTGTTCGTCGCGAGTTCTTGCGTCACTTTGTTTCGATCCATTGAGTCAGCAGGTTTTGTTCGCAAGGAGTTTGCCAGACTGTCCGCCTGGGGTAGCCGGACTATCCGCCTGGCACGGATCGTCCGCAGTGAGCTCGCGGACCGTCCGAATTTCGGAGGGTACCTACTGGAGGTTCGAGGTCATTTTGCGGACCGTCCGCCCCTGACCCGTGGTTCGTCCGCCTGGCCCACGCGGACCGTCCGCCCAGTCACCAGGGACTGTCCGCCCAGGCCTTCACAGATTAGCTAAGTCCTTTGCCTCTTGAGTTGCGCTATCGCTTGGGATTTGTTTGAGACATGTTACTAGGGTTGGTAGGTCCGTTGTGACTACGCGACCTTGGCAAGCTCGTGTCGGAATCCTTGGTTGTTGATTTGGGATATAGGCCGAGTTCTCTCTTTGGAGAAGAATTTTTATCGGCTCCCATTCACTCCCCCCCTCTGGTCGCCTAATCGGTCCTTCATCGGGGAACCGAAGTTGCGAAAATAGGTTCGCACCAAATGCATCAATTCTACTCCATTAGACCGAAAATGATGTTTGGGAGTGTTTTGAAGCATTTCAGAAACTTTCAGAATGTAAAAGATGCCAAACTTGTGTTTCGGGCGTGTATTTTAGGGTACCGAAGTTGCGAAAATTGTTTCGCACCAAATACATCCATTCTACTCCATTAGACCCAAAATGATGTTTGGGAGTGTTTTGAAGCATTTCGGAAACTTTCGGAATGTAAAAGATGCAAAACATGTGTTTCGAGCGTGTATTTTAGGGTACCGAAGTTGCGAAAATTGTTTCGCACCAAATACATCCATTCTACTCCAATTGACCAAAAATGATGTTTGGGAGTGTTTTGGAGCATTTCATAAACCATCCACGTGTGAAAAGAAGAAAAACTTGTGTTTCAGGACCCAATGCACTATTTGGGGGTACTCATGTTGCGAAAATGGTTTCGCACCAAATGCATCCATTCTACTCCATTGGACCCAAAATGATTTTTGGGAGTATTTTTGTGGCATTTCGTAAACCTTCCATGTGTGAAAAGATGCAAAACTTGTGTTTCTGGATCGAATGCACTATTTCGTGGTACTCAAGTTGCGAAAATGGTTTTGCACCAAATGCAGCCATTCTACTCCATTGGACCCAAAATGATTTTTAGGAGTATTTTGTAGCATTTCATAAACCTTCCACGTGTGAAAAGATGCAAGACTTGTATTTCAAGACCGAATGCACTATTTCGGGGTACTCAAGTTGCGAAAATGGTTTCACATCAAATGCATCCATTCTACTCCATTGGACCCAAAATAATGTTTGGGAGTATTTTCTAGCATTTTGTAAACCTTCCACGTGTGAAAAGATGCAAAACTTGTGTCTCATGACCGAATGCACTATTTCGGGGTACTCAATTCGTGAAAATGGTTTCGCACCTACTGCATCCATTGTACTCCATTGGACCCAAAATGATGTTTGGGAGTCTTTTGGACCATTTCGGAAACTTTCGGAATGTAAAAGATACGAAGCTTGTGTTTCGAGCATGAATGCACTATTTCGGGTGACCGAAGTTGGGAAAATGGTTTCGCACCAAATGCATCAATTCTACTCCATTAGACCCAAAATGATGTTTGGGAGTGTTTTGAAGCATTTTGGAAACTTTCGGAATGTAAAAGATGCAAAACCTGCGTTTCGGCCGTGCATTTTAGGGTACCAAAGTTGCGAAAATTGTTTCGCACGAAATACATCCATTCTACTCAATTATACCAAAAATGATGGTTGGGAGTGTTTTGGACCATTTTGGAAACTTTAGGAATGTAAAATATGCAAAACTTGTGTTTCGGGCGTGAATGCACTATTTCGGTGAACTGAAGTTGCGAAAATGGTTTCGCACCAAATGCATCAATTCTACTCCATTAGACCCAAAATGATGTTTGGGTGTGTTTTGAAGCATTTCGGAAAATTTTGGAATGTAAAAGATGCAAAACCTGCGTTTCGGGCGTGCATTTTAGGGTACCGAAGTTGCAAAAAAAATTTCGCACTAAATACATCCATTCTATTCCATTATACCAAAAATACTTGTGTTTCGGGTGTGAATGCACTATTTCGGGGAACCGAAGTTGCGAAAATGGTTTCGCACCAAATGCATTAATTCTACTCCATTAGACCCAAAATGATGTTTGGGTGTGTTTTGAAGCATTTCGTAAACCTTCCATGTGTGAAAAGATGCAAAACTTGTGTCTCAGGACCGAATGCACTATTTCGGGGTACTTGTCGTACGGACATCCCTGGGCCCACTACTCAGGTGGGTACTGGGACCGACTACTCCATGGGCCCCTGGGACTACTCGACTTGGGCAACACGGCACCTGCTGGCGTGGAGCGCAAGGCCTACAGAGGATTAGTACTCTGTTAGGAAGCTAGACATGTCCGGATCCATGTAGAGTACTCCTAGCTGTACATGACTAGTACTCCTCTGACAAACCGATTTGTAACCCTGCCTCCCGGACTATATAAGGCGAGGCAGGGACCCCTATCTCTCTATCTGCATCATCTTGTAAACACACCCAATCAATCCAGAGCTACACAGCATACAGGACGTAGGGTATTACGCACCTCGCGGCCTGAACCTGTCTAAATTGTGTGCTACGTGTCTCTCCTTCGAGTTCCAGATCTCGGTGAGGCCACAAACATCTACCTCGAGTACTCCCCTTGGTAGGTTGTCGGTCTAAAACACCGACAGCTGGCGCGCCAGGTAGGGGATCTCGCCGAAGATCACATGGCGAACTCGACGGTTTCAATCGTCATCAAGCCAACTGCCGCCTTCAACCACGGCGACACCTTCGTCTTCGGCTCCTGGGTCTGCACCACTGATAGCGCTGGATCGTTCCAGCGCTACCTCACCATGACACCGGACCCGGAGACCGGACTCGTGACGCTTCCCGAAGCCATCACAGGCCAATTCGTCGAGAAATTCGACGAATTTTTGCTCTGCAACCAAGTCGCTGACTTCGAGATTGGATTCGCTTCCAACTCGAACTCGACGTCACCCTGGATCAAAACATGCGAGCCGGCTCCCGAGCCATCGTGTGGGACGGTTCTCCTCCACGAGCACTTCCCATACGGTCTCTGCAACTCTAGCAGGGCCCATGCGGAAGCTCTCACTGCACGTCGGGCCGGCAAGGAGATCGTCTCCGAGTCCTCCTCGGACTCCAACACCGTCCCCGACTACAACTCGAACTCCTCCTACGAGTTCGACTTCAGCCTCGACCCGATCGAATCCGAGTCCAAGCTCAACTCTATCGAGGAACCACTGACAGGTCCTGCTACTGGCTTGGTCATCACGTCTACTCCTGCTGGCAGATTTGTCTACTGGCCCGACCGCAAGCCCGCAGACCTGATCAACGACAACTCACGCTGTGTCGCCTACCTCGAGACACTCCCCTTCCAGGAGGGGACACCGCTGAACCCGATCGAGGAAGAGCACACGCCAACCGAGGTGGCGACTACCGACTCCGGACTCTGCACGCCTGATTGCGAAGTATTCATGGCAGTCGGAGAAGTTGGAACCTCAGGCAACCATGTTGATCGCTACCTCGACGACATCTCAGCTCACGAGGAATCAGCCAATGCACCCCCAGACGAGACTACTAAGGCCAAGAACGCTCGGTGCGAGCGCAACAGAAGACGAGCTGCTCGGCGCAGGCGGCTCCGAGAAGCTTTTCCCATCCGGAACATTACTGAGGCTCTGGATCAAGTCGAAAACCGGGTGCATACCACCCCTGAGCAATGCCTCATGTCTATCACTACGATAGCACGAATAGCTTAGGGGCACTGTGCAGGTGAACTAATCGCCAAGCTTGCTGAAGACGCCTACTTCATGCGAGTCGACAACAGGGTCGCCCCAGTTCCCCCCACCGGAAACCACGAAGCTACTAGTCACAGCCCAGCAGACGGCGGACGCAACCGCGCCCGTGGCGAACACCAGCCAAACCCCAACCGCTCTAGAGCCTCGGCGGGAGGACCCTCAGAGGGCGGCAACAGCCAAGGGGACGCCGGCGGTAGTCGCGGTGGCGCCGGCGGTGGTGGCGGCAGTAGCGGCAGAAGTTCATCCCATGGCGCAGGCAGAAGAGCTGGAGACAACGGCGATCGCGGAGGCCGAGGCCACGTGAATAGCCATGCCACTGGGCAACGCACGCGGTGGCTATGACGCCCACCACCGGATCGATGAGATCCGCCGCAAGAAGGCTACTGAAGCAAGCGACAGCGACGGCTTCCCCGCCTAATCTGCAAGACTTCGCAACCTACTTCTTCCTGAGAAATTTAAACCTCTCGGGATCACCAAGTATGACGCGAAGCAAGACCCAGTTCAGTGGCTCAGGTGCTATGCCCTGGCCATCGAAAATGCTGGTGGCAACAACGATGCAAAGTGCCTCTTCTTCCCCTTCTATCTGGATCAAGCTCCACTCACATGGCTCGAGTCACTCGAAAAGAACTCGATCGACGAGTGGGACCAGCTGAAGGCTCAGTTTACCAGCAACTTCGCGGGCGCCATGGGGCGCTCGGGCACCCGCATGGACTTGGCGATGGTCAAGCAGGAACAAGGCGAGACGCTCCGCCAGTACATGCGGTGCTTCTTCGACAAGCGCGCGACCGTAGTCGACGTCACCGACAAAGAAGTCATCGACCTCTTCCAAGATGGGCTCTATCACCATCGCACCTTCGAAGACTTCAGTCGCCGCTGCCCGAGTTCCATCACCAAGCTCAAGGACATGATCACATCATGGGCTGACGAAGAAGACAAGGCGAACGCCAAGTACGACTCCATTCGCGGCAAGAGCAAAAACAACACGGGCGGCAACAACAACAACAACAAGGATCAAGGGGGTCGCAACAACAACAACTACTCGAGTTCCAACTGCAAGCGCAAGCCAGACAACACAGTCGCGGCTATACAATGCCCTGCGAAGGACAACTCAAAAAAGACCTCTGGTGGCTTCAGAGACTTGCTCAAAGAGAAGTGCCCGTGGCATCTAGATGGCAATCATACAACCGACCAGTGCAACCAACTCCGGCGCGCACTCAAGGATATTCCCGAGCCACGGCCTCCTCACGACAAGAAGGGCAAAAAGAAAGTCGACGAAGGCAACGGCGACTTCCAGGAACCCGACAAGATGGTGAACGTCCTCTTCGGCGAACTACCCACCAGACGATCTCAGAAGCTCACCCGACGGGAAGTCTTGAGCATTGAACCAGCAGTTCCGACACCTCTAAGGTGGTCGGAGGTACCCATCACCTTCTCCCGCGTGGATCAATGGACAAGCTTCTCGGAGCCAGGACGCTTCCCGCTCGTCCTGAAACCAGTAGTTGCGGGCTCCAGACTCAACAAGGTACTCATCGACAGCGGGAGCGGACTCAATGTCCTCTTCACTAAGACCTTGAAGAAGATGAAGCTCGACATCACCGACATGCTCACCAAGAGCGCGTCACCCTTTTACGGCATCGTCCCTGGTAACACGGCTATACCACTTGGCTCAGTGGTCCTGCCAGTTACCTTCGGAGACTCAAGGGAGAACTACCGCACCGAGTACATCAAGTTCAAGGTTGCGGACTTCGAGACCTCCTACCATGCCATCCTCGGCAGACCGGCTATCGCCAAGTTCATGGCAGTGCCCCACTACACCTACTTGGTACTCAAAATGCCAAGTCCTGCCGGTGTACTCACGCTGCAAGGGGACTTGAAGATTTCTTTCGACTGCGACACCGAAGCCGTGGAACTCGCAGCGACCAATCAAGTACCCAATGCAATGATGGAGATTTTCACTGCGTCCAAGAAGCTTGCCCCAACAGAACTCGAGATACCCGAGAAGACCGACACCGCAAACAAACCTCAGCCAATAGAGGAAGTACAAGTGAAGGCCATCGACCTCGGGACGGGCGACAGCAGCAAGACTACCATGATCGGGGCGGGCCTCGACCCGAAATAGGAAGACGCGCTCGTCAGCTTCCTTCGGGCTAACCGAGACATGTTCGCATGGAAGCCAGCGGACATGCCAGGTGTGCCCAGGAGGCTGATCGAGCACTCACTCAACGTCGACCCTAAAGCTACCCCCAAGCGACAACACCTTCGCCGTTTTGCCAACGACCGACGGGATGCCATCAAGAAGGAACTCCCCAAACTACTCGCGGCCGGCTTCATTCGAGAAGTCTTCCATCCTGAGTGGCTCGCCAACCCCGTCCTCGTCTGCAAGAAGAACACGAACGAGTGGAGGATGTGCGTCGACTACACCGACCTCAACAAGCATTGCCCCAAGGACCCCTTCAGGTTGCCGCGGATTGACCAAGTCATCGACTCCACGGTGGGCTGCGACCTGCTCTGCTTCCTCGATTGCTACTTCAGCTACCACCAGATCGCCATCAAGGAAGAAGATCAGGAGAAGACCGCGTTCATCACCCCGTTCGGCGCCTACTACTACACGACAATGTCGTTCGGGTTGAAGAACGCTGGTGCTACCTACCAGCGAGCTATCCAAGCCTGCTTCAAGAAGCAGCTCAACAAGAACGTCGAAGCCTATGTGGATGACATGGTCGTCAAGACCAGAAACTCCGATACGCTCATCGCCGATCTTGAAGAGACTTTTGCATCCCTGCGAGAGTACCAATGGAAGCTCAATCCCAACAAGTGCGTCTTTGGCGTACCATCTGGGAAACTACTCGGCTTCATCATCAGCCGTTGCGGCATCAAAGCCAATCCCGAGAAGATCTCTGCCATCACCAATATGAAAGCTCCAACCTGCATCAAGGATGTCTAGAAGCTGACTGGGTGCATGGAGGCACTAAACAGATTCATCTCGAAGCTCGAAGAACGGGGACTACCCTTCTTCAAACTACTCAAGCATCAAGAGAAGTTCGTGTGGACCGCGGAGGCTGATCAAGCTCTGACGCAGCTCAAAGACTTCTTGTCCAAGCCACCGGTCCTCACAGCTCCTCGCATAAAGGAGCAGCTACTGCTCTACCTCACCGCGACTACTCACATGGTCAGTACTGCCATCGTCGTCGAGTGGCAGGAAGAAGGCCACGCCCACCCAGTCTAGCGACCAGTCTACTTCGTTAGCGAGGTGCTGTCAGAGTCCAAGTCGAGGTACCAGCCGGTCCAGAAGCTACTCTACACAGTACTCATCACCTCGCGGAAGCTACGACACTACTTCCAGGAGTACTCGATTGTCGTCATCACCGACTATCCACTCGGCGACATCCTCCGCAATCAAGATGCTACTGGAAGAATCTCCAAGTGGGCGGTCGAACTTGGCGCCCTCAACATCAACTTCAAGCCACGCACCGCTATCAAGTCTCAAGCTCTAGTCGACTTCATGGTAGAGTGGCAGGAGAATCAGCTACCAGCTCCTACAGAGCGACCAGAGCACTGGGTGATGTACTTGACGGTTCACTCAAGCTCGAAGGCGCGGGCGCAGGAGTACTCCTGGTTTCTCCAAAGGGCGAACAACTCAAGTACGTCCTACAGATCTTCTGGAAGGTCTCAAACAACGAAGCCGAGTACGAAGCCCTGCTGCATGGGCTCTGCCTCACAATCTCACTAGGCATCAAGCGACTACTAGTCTACGGTGACTCCGCAGTGGTCATCAACCAAGTCAACAAGTCTTGGGATCGCAACAAGGAGAACATGGACGCCTACTATCTTGAAGTCCGCAAGCTCGAGAACAAGTTCTATGGTCTCGAGTTCCATCATGTCGTCCGCAACAACAACGTTGCGGCGGACGTCCTGTCGAAGCTTGGTTCTACTCGCGCGTAAGTACCCGTCGGAGTCTTCGTCCACGAGCTTCACGCACCATCCATCCCGAAGCCGGCACCAATGACCACTGACCCTGTGCCACCATAGCTCGGTCAGGAGGTCATGATGATGGACGTGGACTGGAGACAACCCTTCATCAACTACATCTACGAGCAGAAGGTCCCCTCCGACAAGAACATGGCCGAACAACTCGTCCGTCGAGCCAAGAGCTATGTACTTGTCGGAGACAAGCTCTACAGGCGGGGTGCCACTTCTGGAGTACTCATGAAGTGTGTACCTCGGGATGAAGGCAAGGACATCTTGGAGGAGATCCATAAGGGCGTCTGCGGCAATCACGCGTCTTCTCGCACACTGGTGAGCAAGGCTTTCGGACGAGCTTTCTACTGGCCCACAGCTCTGGCCGACACGGAAGAACTCGTCAGAAAGTGACAAGGATGTCAATTCTTCACCAAGCAGCAACACGTCTCGGCCTACAAGCTAGTCACCATACAACCAACCTGGCCCTTTGCCTGCTGGGGGCTCGACATGATTGGGCCTCTGCCAACTGCGCTAGGAGGATTCAACAGAGTCTTGGTGGCCATCGACAAGTTCACCAAGTGGATCGAAGTCATGCCGGTTACCTGCCCTAAGGCCGACAGAGTACTCGACTTCTTGGATGAACTCGTGCATCACTACGGGCTACCCCATCGCATCATCACAGACTTGGGTTCCAACTTCAACAACCATCAGTTCTGGGAGTACTGCGAGAACAGCGGGATTGACGTCCGGTATGTCTCAGTCGCCCACCCCCGTGCCAACGGCCAAGTTGAGCGCGCCAACGGGATGGTACTCGACGCCCTCAAGAAGCGATTACACGACGCAGCTAACACCAAAGGGGGCAAGTGGATCAAGGAACTACCCAATGCACTTTGGGGGCTTCGTACTCAACCTACCAAGCCAACAGGGCAGTCGCCCTACTTTCTGTTCTACGGCTCCGAAGCTATTCTACCCGTCGACGTGATGTGGGAATCCCCGGCAGTAGAACAATACGACGAAGGCATCTCAGAAGACAACAGATGGGTTGACATCGACAGCCTCGAAGAAGCCCGCTACGCCACCCTCGTCCAATCAGCAAGGTACCTGGAGGGTATCTGATGCTACCATGATCGCAACGTCAAGAAACGCTCCTTCAACATCGGTGATCTAGTCCTCCATCGTATCCAGAACACGGACGGACTACACAAGCTCAGCTCGCCATGGGAAGGTCCCTTCTCTATCTCCAAGGTGACCGGACCAGGCTCTTATCGCCTCCAAACACTTGAAGGCGATGACATCAGCAACTCATGGAACGTCGACCAACTGCGTCACTTCTACGCGTAGTCGTTCGACTACTCCTCTACGGGTCCAGCCTATACGGCTACTCATGGACTCTTCGCTGTAAGCGGCCTCTTGGTCCTAGCACTAGTCTCCGGACTACTCTTCTCCAAGTTCCAGCGTCAACGGCTACTAACGGATCTTGGGTCGCTCAGAGCAGAAGGACTCTGGTGGCGGTCTATAGACCACGTACTCTAGATCCAGCCTATACGGCTACTAATGGATCTTCAGCTGTAAGCGGCTCAAGGGCCCTAGCAAACACTTAGCTGTAGGCGGCCTACGGGTCCTGGCGACTACTCATTTGTAACGACCCTGGCCACCCAGGTGTACTTCTTCATCAGTAATAAAGTTTGATTTTACTCAACTCATTTACTGTGCCTTCTAACTAGGCAAACTCCACCGAGTACTACTACTCACGGCTTCTCCCACGGGTTGGTACTCCGCGCACTTCGCTGCAAGTGGCGGCCACGAGTACTCATCACATATACAAGCAGTGGACAACATTCATTAATATTTCAATCAAGTCACTAACTACTTTACTTGTTTTACACCAACTACTCTAAGCTACCTCTACAGGTACATCTACTGGAGATTCAGCTTCTCCGCCACCTACTCAGCAATGGGCGCCATCTCTTCAAGGAGAGCCTTGTACTGCTCATCAGTACAGTTCGCCGCAAGTCCACCGGCTACCACATCCACAGGTGCTTTTGGGAAGTACGACTTCATCTACGCCAACACTTGGTTCGGGATGGACTTCGCCAGATGGTTGACATATGTCGCCAAGCGCCCGGGGCTTCCTTCAGCCTGTCTACCAATGGGGCTATCTTGGGTCCTCCCGGATGTGGCACCAGTAGCCTCGCAATGGGCAGCGTGGCTTCCTCAAGTTCCTTCAGCTGGCCTCGAAGCTTCTCGCAGTCTTCATTGAGCTTCTGCAGAGATTTATAACAATTGACAAGGTCACGATCTGAGGCTTCACGGAGCTCCATGTGCTTGATACACTCATGGCGCAACTGAGCGTACTCATATTCAAGTACCTCTCTCTTGTCGGTTTCACGATACACAATGTTCTTGAGGTCCGTCTCCGACGCCTTCAGCTGGTCAACCTTTGCCTCAAGATCTGCAGACAACTCATTGCGAGGTCAGACTACTCACACGTACTACAATAAGTACTCGGCGGCTTCGGCGAAAGATGTACCGTTGTTCTTCTGGCGCAAGGACTTGTTCTTCCAGACCAAGTCGTCCCTCTTCGCCTGCATCTCTTGTACCTCGTTGTGGTACTGGGCGAAGGTGCCATCAAGCTTGGACTGGAGCAAGGCTGCATGCTTCCTCGACTTGTCTAGCTCCTTCTCCAAGCCCTCGACGCGAAGAACCGTGTCGCCATATCCCTTCAGAAGTTCGGACTTCTGGCGGGATCTTTCAACCACGTCCTGTGCAAGACAAAACAGTCAATGGGTACTCAATCTTTAATAAAGGCAAGACTACTCAGGGTTCTCGCAACGTACCTTGACCCATTACTTGGTGCGGCGCCATGATTCCATGCTTAGAGCAACAACAGCCGGGTCGACAAGGTTGTCATCCAGCAGCTCAAGTCCTCCACGGCTGGAAGATGCCACCTCTGGCATGGGCGCCGAGCGAAGCGGCGCAGCTTCTTCTATGATCGCCTCGCGGACGACGACATCAGTACTCGCCCCCGGGGAGCAGATCAATCCGCACTTCCGCGCTCGGCTCGGGGGCTACGGTAGTTCGCGACCCGGGGGCTGTCGCTGCCTCCACATTGGCTCTATGGACTCCGTTTCCGCAATGGCCGTCTCCATGGCCACAGCTTCAGGGATCGTGGCTCCTTCAGCTTGTACTCCTGTCAGGATCAGTACAAGAAGTCAAATTAATGACTACGACTACCCTTCATAATAACTACTCGTGGTGGCAGGGAGCATACCTTCGACCAAGGTGGCCTCTTCAAGTGCTGGCTCTACTACGGCACCACCTTGTGGTGGTGGTGTGGGTTCGCGCGCCTCCGCGAGCGGTCTCTTCCATCGGCCGGAGTGCTGGTCTCCCCACCATCCCACGACAAGTCCGTGGATTTCCTGCATCACGAAGTACTTAGTCAATCGCAATAAGCTTGACGACTACACGACTACTCGAGAAGTTCAGAGAACTTACAGAGTTGACCGCACGACGGTCACGGTCGGAGCGCCCAAAATCTTGGCAATATCAACTATGCCGGCTTCGCCTATGGCTCCGGCCTCCACAGGAGCTTCCTCTGGCCGCAGCTGGAGGAGGGCCCTGTCCTTCCTCAACTGACGCCTGTGGCTCCACGGCGCCGGTCTGTTGTTGTGCCTCCTCTGGTATGACGTCTTCAGTAGCTGGAGGCGGGCTGATGCTTCTTTCAGCAGCCGCCCCCACCGTCTCCCAGGCATCTTCATCACCCTGTTCAGTGGGGTCCGACGGGGGGATGTCCTGCAACAACAAAGTTATATAGTTAGCCACAGAGTACTCATCGGCGGAACTCGACTACTTTGGTGATGATACTTACCTCTTGGCTGGTCGCCTCTGAAAGCTTCAACTTCTTCACGACGCGTTTCCGCGCCGCGTTGCGCAGCTTCCTGGATGGCGCCAGCAAGCTAGCCTCGAGGCTAGATGGCTTCTCGATGACGGGGATATTGGGCATCCCAGCCCGGCTGAACCTTGAGCGGAGCTGGAACCGCTGCCGCAGCGTCTCCTCATCCTCGTCATCGGAGCTGTCCTCGATGACGACGGCTTCATTGCCTTCACCGACTTCACGGCGCTCCTTCCCCTTGGGCCCCACCTTCCCTTGCGCATGTCCTTCAAGTCGCGGAGGGGAGGGCGGAACGGAGTTGTACTTCTTCACGTCGTCCTACAACATCAAGCAATGCATCAGTACGACTACATAAAGACAATCAGTACTCGGGGGCTCTAGCCACGACTACTGACCTGGTTTGGCGACCGCGCCGCGGAGTACTCTGGCACCGGACACAGCGTGTACGGGGGCATATCCTTGAAGATCTTGCCCAGCCTCTCGATGATGACATCATCATCAATCTCCTCGCCAGGCATCCGGGATGTATCCTCATCGCTGATGTACTGGTACCCGAGGGTGTCTCGTGCCATCAGTGGCTGCACTCTCCTCTTCATGAAACTGAAGGCCACGTGCTCGGCCCTCAGTCCGGCCTCCTGCAGGGCCTTGATCTTCTTCAGGAGGGGAGGTAGCTGGATACCTTCCTGCATGGTGGGCTCCTTGTTCCACCACGGCGCGTGCTTTGGTTGACGCCCACTTGGCTTCGGCAGCTCGGGATGGTGGTTGCTGATGTAGAACCACTTTGCCTTCCAGTCCTGATTGGAATCGATGAGCTTGTACAGTAGGTACTGGCCGGCGGCGTCTTCACGCATCTGGATCCCGACGCCTCTGACTACCCGCGGATCATCTGTGCTTGGTTGCGGATTCACCCGGAAGAACTTCCGGAACAAGATCCAGTGGGGCTTGATCCCCACGAATGCTTCGCAGAAATGTACGAAGATGGAGACGTGGAAGATACCGTTAGGGTTGAGATTGAGGTACTCGATGCCATAGTACCTGAGCATCCCCTTGAAGAAATCGCTGGTCAGCAGCACGAGTCCACGCTCCACGAATCGGGCGAACATTGGGATCTCGTCTGGGTTCTTCTCCATCGGGTATGGGTCGCCGGTGGCAGTACGCCACAGATCCATCTCTTACTCGCGGAGGAACCCACTGTTGACCAGGGCGAGGAGGTCCTCGGTCTTCAATTTTGCCTTCTTCCACTCCTTTGCCGGATTGGGGAGAGGGGAGGAGGGCGGCGACGACGACGACTAGCTGGCGTCTCCGGCCTCATCACGACTCCTCTTCCTCGACACGCCGGTCTTCGAGCTCTTCGCCGGGGATCCCTTCATCCTCCAAGTCATGGGTGTTTTCACTCGCATTCGCTCGGGGGCTATGGAGGCGGGTAGACTACGGCGGCGCGCTGGTATAGATCTAAACTACTTAGCGGCGGTGGCGGCGACAGAGAAGCAGAGGAGCAGGAGCGCAGATCTAATCTATGAATGCAACTGCTGGGAGTGCAAAAACCCTAAGGGGCTCACCGCTTATTTATAACCCATCCGGCGGCTCAGTTCTGAACGGACGGATAAGCGCCAGACGGGTGACTCAGCAGCGGCAGCCTGACTCTTCATATTCCAGTACTCGACGCTCTCAGTCTCGGGGGCTCGACTACATCTGGCGGACTCAGTGGGCTACACCAGTTCAAGATCCCACTCAGGACACATTCTACAGTCAAGATGACCCTTCAATTCGAGAGAAAGTACTCGACTCAAGGCTCGGGGGCTCCGTGCCATGTGTCCTTCGGTTTTTTCTCCGGATTTTTCGGGATAAGATTGGCGAAACTTCAGATTGACCCTCAGCTTGAATCTGTGATTCGACCTAAGGCTCGGGGGCTACATTCCATATGGAATGCGATTCTACGAATCGCATTTTCCATATGGTTCTTTCGTCAAGACAACACGAGTACCATTGAAGACCTTCGAGAGAAGCGCTCGGGGACGCTTGGGAACTACTCGAGAAGACTTCAAGACTACTCAAAGATCAGCTGGAGTACCTTCCAGCCTCGGGATGATTCAAGCACTCTTGAGGACTTTCGGCTTGTGGAACTCGGGGACGCTCAAGGACTACTCGCCAAGGCCATCAAGACTACTCGAAGACATCCTGCTCGACTACAAACTACTCGGGGGCTTGTCGTACGGACATCCCTGGGCCCACTACTCAGGTGGGTACTGGGACCGACTACTCCGTGGGCCCCTGGGACTACTCGACTTGGGCAACACGGGACCTGCTGGCGTGGAGCGCAAGGCCTACAGAGGATTAGTACTTGATTAGGAAGCTAGACATGTCCGGATCCATGTAGAGTACTCCTAGCCGTACACGACTAGTACTCCTCTGACAAACCGACTTGTAACCCTGCCTCCCGGACTGTATAAGGTGAGGCAGGGACCCCTATCTCTCTATTCGCATCATCTTGTAAACACACCCAATCAATCCAGAGCTACGCAGCATACAGGACGTAGAGTATTACGCACCTCGCGGCCCGAACCTGTATAAATTGTGTGCTACGTGTCTCTCCTTCGAGTTCCCGATCTCGGCGAGGCCACAAATATCTACCTCGGGTACTCTCCTTGGTAGGTTGCTGGTCTAAAACACCGACAGTACTCAATTTGCGAAAATGGTTTCACACCTACTGCATCCATTGTACTCCATTGGACCCAAAATGATGTTTGTTGGAGCATTTCAGAAACTTTCGAAATGTAAAATATGCAAAACTTGTGTTTCGAGCATGAATGCACTATTTCGGGGAACCGAAGTTGCGAAAATGGTTTCGCACCAAATGCATCAATTCTACTCCATTAGACCCAAAATGATGTTTGGGAGTGTTTTGAAGCATTTCGGAAAATTTCGGAATGTAAAAGATGCAAAACCTGCGTTTCGGGCGTGCATTTTAGGGTATCGAAGTTGTGAAAATTGTTTCGCAACAAATACATCCATTCTATTCCATTATACCAAAAATGATGTTTGGGAGTGTTTTGGACCATTTCGGAAACTTTCGGAATGTACGATATGCAAAACTTGTGTTTCGGGTGTGAATGCACTATTTCGGGGAACCAAAGTTGCGAAAATGGTTTCGCACCAAATGCATTAATTCTACTCCATTAGACCCAAAATGATGTTTGGGAGTATTTTTGAAGCATTTCGGAAAATTTCGGAATGCAAAAGATGCAAAACCTATGTTTCGGGCGTGCATTTTAGGGTACCAAAGTTGCGAAAATTATATTGCACCAAATACATCCATTCTACTCCATTATACCAAAAATGATGTTTGGGAGTGTTTGGGACCATTTCGGAAACTTTCGGAATGTAAGATATGCAAAACTTGTGTTTCAGGCGTGAATGCACTATTTCGGGGAACCGAAGTTGCGAAAATGGTTTCGAACCAAATGCATGAATTCTACTCCATTAGACCCAAAATGACGTTTGGGAGTGTTTTGAAGCATTTCAGAAACTTTCGGAATGTACAACATGCAAAACTTGTGTTTCGGGCGTGTATTTTAGGGTACTGAAGTTGCTAAAATTGTTTCGCACCAAAAACATCCATTCTACTCCATTAGACCCAAAGTGATGTTTGGGAATGTTTTGAAGCATTTCGAAAACTTTCAGAATGTAAAAGATGCAAAACTTGTGTTTTGGGCGTTTATTTTCGGGTACCGAAATTATTTCGCACCAAATGCATCAATTCTACTCCATTAGACCCAAAATGATGTTTGGGAGCGTTTTGAAGCATTTCGGAAAATTTCGGAATGTAAAACATGCAAAACCTGCGTTTCGGCCGTGCATTTTAGGGTACCGAAGTTGCGAAAATTGTTTCACACGAAATACATCCATTTTACTCCATTATACGAAAAATGATGGTTGGGAGTGTTTTGGACCATTTCGGAAACTTTCGGAATGTAAAATATGCAAAACTTGTGTTTCAAGCGTGTATTTTAGGGTACCGAAGTTGCGAAAATGGTTTCGCACCAAATGCATCAATTCTACTCCATTAGACCCAAAATGTGTTTGAGAGTGTTTTGAAGCATTTCGGAAACTTTCGAAATGTAAAAGATGCAAAACTTGTGTTCCAAGCGTGTATTTTAGCGTACCGAAATTGCGAAAATTGTTTCGCACCAAATACATCCATTCTACTCCACTAGACCAAAAATGATGTTTGGGAGTGGTTTGGAGAATTTCGTAAACCTTCCACATGTGTAAAGCAGCAAACCTTGTGTTTCAGGACCGAATGCACTATTTGAGGGTACTCAAGTTGCGAAAATGGTTTCGCACCAAATGCATCCATTCTACTCCATTGGACCCAATATGATTTTTGGGAGTATTTTGTAGCATTTCGTAAACCTTCCACATGTGAAAAGATGCAAAACTTGTGTTTCTAGATCGAATGGACTATTTCGTGGTACTCAAGTTGCGAAAATGGTTTCGCACCAAATGCAGCCATTCTACTCCGTTGGACAAAATATGATTTTTAGGAGTATTTTGGAGCATTTTGTAAACCTTCCACGTGTGAGAAGATGCAAAACATGTATTTCAAGACCGAATGCATTATTTCGGGGTACTCAAGTTGCTAAAATGGTTTCACACCAAATGCATCCATCATACTCTATTGGACCCAAAATGATGTTTGGGAGTATTTTATAGCATTTCGTAAACCTTCCATGTGTGAAAAGATGCAAAACTAGTGTCTCAGGACCAAATGCACTATTTCGGGGTACTCCGTTTGCGAAAAATGGTTCCGCACCTACTGCATCCATTGTACTCCATTGGACCCAAAATGATGTTTGGGAGTGTTTTGGAGCATTTCGGAAACTTTCGAAATGTAAAATATGCAAAACATGTGTTTCGAGCATGAATGCACTATCTCAGGGAACCAAAGTTGTGAAAATAGTTTCACACCAAATGCATCAATTCTACTCCATTAGACCCAAAATGATGTATGGGAGTGTTTTGAAGCATTTGGGAAAATTTCGGAATGTAAAAGATGCAAAACTTGCGTTTCGGCCGTGCATTTTAGGGTACCGAAGTTAAGAAAATTGTTTCGCACGAAATACATCCATCTTACTCCATTATACCAAAAATGATGGTTGGGAGTGTTTTGGACCATTTCGGAAACTTTCGGAATGTAAAATAAGCAAAACTTGTGTTTCAAGCATGTATTTTAGGGTACCAAAGTTGCGGAAATGGTTTCGCACCAAATGCATCAATTCTACTCCATTAGACCCAAAATGATGTTTGAGAGTGTTTTGAAGCATTTCGGAAACTTTCGAAATGTAAAAGATGCAGAACTTGTGTTCCAAGCGTGTATTTTAGGGTACCGAAGTTGCGAAAATTGTTTCGCACCAAATACATCCATTCTACTCCACTAGACCAAAAATGATGTTTGGGAGTGTTTTGGAGAATTTCGTAAACCTTCCACATGTGAAAAGCAGCAAAACTTGTGTTTCTGGACCGAATGCACTATTTGAGGGTACTCAAGTTGCGAAAATGGTTTCGCACCAAATGCATCCATTCTACTCCATTGGACCGAATATGATTTTTGGGAGTATTTTGTAGCATTTTGTAAACCTTCCACGTGTGAAAAGATGCAAAACTTGTGTTTCAGGATCGAATGCACTATTTCGTGGTACTCAAGTTGCGAAAATGGTTTCGCACCAAATGCAGCCATTCTACTCCGTTGGACCCAAAATGATTTTTAGGAGTATTTTGGAGCATTTCGTAAACCTTCCACGTGTGAGAAGATGCAAAACATGTATTTCAGGACCGAATGCACTATTTCGGGGTACTCAAGTTGCTAAAATGGTTTCACACCAAATGCATCCATTAGACTCTATTGGACCCGAAATGATGTTTGGGAGTATTTTGTAGCATTTCGTAAACCTTCCATGTGTGAAAAGATGCAAAACTTGTGTCTCAGGACCGAATGCACTATTTCGGGGTACTCAATTTGCGAAAAATGGTTTCGCACCTACTGCATCCATTGTACTCCATTGGACCCAAAATGATGTTTGGGAGTGTTTTGGAGCATTTCGGAAACTTTCGAAATGTAAAATATGCAAAACTTGTGTTTCGAGCATGAATGCACTATCTCGGGGAACCGAAGTTGCGAAAATAGTTTCGCACCAAATGCATCAATTCTACTCCATTAGACCCAAAATGATGTTTGGGAGTGTTTTGAAGCATTTGGGAAAATTTCGGAATGTAAAAGATGCAAAACCTGCGTTTCGGCCGTGCATTTTAGGGTACCGAAGTTACGAAAATTGTTTCGCACGAAATACATCCATCTTACTCCATTATACCAAAAATGATGGTTGGGAGTGTTTTGGACCATTTCGGAAACTTTCGGAATGTAAAATATGCAAAACTTGTGTTTCAAGCGTGTATTTTAGGGTACCGAAGTTGCGGAAATGGTTTCGCACCAAATGCATCAATTCTACTCCATTAGACCCAAAATGATGTTTGAGAGTGTTTTGAAGCATTTCGGAAACTTTCGAAATGTAAAAGATGCAAAACTTGTGTTCCAAGCGTGTATTTTAGGGTACCGAAGTTGCGAAAATTGTTTCGCACCAAATACATCCATTCTACTCCACTAGACCAAAAATGATGTTTGGGAGTGTTTTGGAGAATTTCGTAAACCTTCCACATGTGAAAAGCAGCAAAACTTGTGTTTCAAGACCGAATGCACTATTTGAGGGTACTCAAGTTGCGAAAATGGTTTCGCACCAAATGCATCCATTCTACTCCATTGGACCCAATATGATTTTTGGGAGTATTTTGTAGCATTTCGTAAACCTTCCACGTGTGAAAAGATGCAAAACTTGTGTTTCTGGATCAAATGCACTATTTCGTGGTACTCAAGTTGCGAAAATGGTTTCGCACCAAATGCAGCCATTCTACTCCGTTGGACCCAAAATGATTTTTAGGAGTATTTTGGAGCATTTCGTAAACCTTCCACGTGTGAGAAGATGCAAAACATGTATTTCAGGACCGAATGCACTATTTTGGGGTACTCAAGTTGCTAAAATGGTTTCACACCAAATGCATCCATTAGACTCTATTGGACCCGAAATGATGTTTGAGAGTATTTTGTAGCATTTCGTAAACCTTCCATGTGTGAAAAATGCAAAACTTGTGTCTCAGGACCGAATGCACTATTTCGGGGTACTCAATTTGCTAAAAATGGTTTCGCACCTACTGCATCCATTGTACTCCATTGGACCCAAAATGATGTTTGGGAGTGTTTTGGAGCATTTCGGAAACTTTCGAAATGTAAAATATGCAAAACTTGTGTTTCGAGCATGAATGCACTATCTCGGGGAACCGAAGTTGCGAAAATAGTTTCGCACCAAATGCATCAATTCTACTCCATTAGACCCAAAATGATGTTTGGGAGTGTTTTGAAGCATTTGTGAAAATTTCGGAATGTAAAAGATGCAAAACCTGCGTTTCGGCCGTGCATTTTAGGGTACCGAAGTTTCGAAAATTGTTTCGCACGAAATACATCCATCTTACTCCATTATACCAAAAATGATGGTTGGGAGTGTTTTGGACCATTTCGGAAACTTTCGGAATGTAAAATAAGCAAAACTTGTGTTTCAAGCGTGTATTTTTTAGGGTACCGAAGTTGCGGAAATGGTTTCGCACCAAATGCATCAATTCTACTCCATTAGACCCAAAATGATGTTTGAGAGTGTTTTGAAGCATTTCGGAAACTTTCGAAATGTAAAAGATGCAAAACTTGTGTTCCAAGCGTGTATTTTAGGGTACCGAAGTTGCGAAAATTGTTTCGCACCAAATACATCCATTCTACTCCACTAGACCAAAAATGATGTTTGGGAGTGTTTTGGAGAATTTCGTAAACCTTCCACATGTGAAAAGCAGCAAAACTTGTGTTTCAGGACCGAATGCAATATTTGAGGGTACTCAAGTTGCGAAAATGGTTTCGCGCCAAATGCATCCATTCTACTAGATTGGACCCAATATGATTTTTGGGAGTATTTTGTAGCATTTCGTAAACCTTCCACGTGTGAAAAGATGCAAAACTTGTGTTTCTGGATCGAATGCACTATTTCGTGGTACTCAAGTTGCGAAAATGGTTTCGCACCAAATGCAGCCATTCTACTCCGTTGGACCCAAAATGATTTTTAGGAGTATTTTGGAGCATTTCGTAAACCTTCCACGTGTGAGAAGATGCAAAACATGTATTTCAGGACCGAATGCACTATTTCGGGGTACTCAAGTTGCTAAAATGGTTTCACACCAAATGCATCCATTAGACTCTATTGGACCCGAAATGATGTTTGGGAGTATTTTGTAGCATTTCGTAAACCTTCCATGTGTGAAAAGATGCAAAACTTGTGTCTCAGGACCGAATGCACTATTTCGGGGTACTCAATTTGCGAAAAATGGTTTCGCACCTACTGCATCCATTGTACTCCATTGGACCCAAAATGATGTTTGGGAGTGTTTTGGAGCATTTCGGAAACTTTCGAAATGTAAAATATGCAAAACTTGTGTTTCGAGCATGAATGCACTATCTCGGGGAACCGAAGTTGCGAAAATAGTTTCGCACCAAATGCATCAATTCTACTCCATTAGACCCAAAATGATGTTTGGGAGTGTTTTGAAGCATTTGGGAAAATTTTGGAATGTAAGAGATGCAAAACCTGCGTTTCGGCCGTGCATTTTAGGGTACCGAAGTTACGAAAATTGTTTCGCACGAAATACATCCATCTTACTCCATTATACCAAAAATGATGGTTGGGAGTGTTTTGGACCATTTCGGAAACTTTCGGAATGTAAAATATGCAAAACTTGTGTTTCAAGCGTGTATTTTAGGGTACCGAAGTTGCGGAAATGGTTTCGCACCAAATGCATCAATTCTACTCCATTAGACCCAAAATGATGTTTGAGAGTGTTTTGAAGCATTTCGGAAACTTTCGAAATGTAAAAGATGCAAAACTTGTGTTCCAAGCGTGTATTTTAGGGTACCGAAGTTGCGAAAATTGTTTCGCACCAAATACATCCATTCTACTCCACTAGACCAAAAATGATGTTTGGGAGTGTTTTGGAGAATTTCGTAAACCTTCCACGTGTGAAAAGCAGCAAAACTTGTGTTTCAGGACCGAATGCACTATTTGAGGGTACTCAAGTTGCGAAAATGGTTTCGCACCAAATGCATCCATTCTACTCCATTGGACCCAATATGATTTTTGGGAGTATTTTGTAGCATTTCGTAAACCTTCCACGTGTGAAAAGATGCAAAACTTGTGTTTCTGGATCGAATGCACTATTTCGTGGTACTCAAGTTGCGAAAATGGTTTCGCACCAAATGCAGCCATTCTACTCCGTTGGACCCAAAATGATTTTTAGGAGTATTTTGGAGCATTTCGTAAACCTTCCACGTGTGAGAAGATGCAAAACATGTATTTCAGGACCGAATGCACTATTTCGGGGTACTCAAGTTGCTAAAATGGTTTCACACCAAATGCATCCATTAGACTCTATTGAACACGAAATGATGTTTGGGAGTATTTTGTAGCATTTCGTAAACCTTCCATGTGTGAAAAGATGCAAAACTTGTGTCTCAGGACTGAATGCACTATTTCGGGGTACTCAATTTGCGAAAAATGGTTTCGCACGTACTGCATCCATTGTACTCCAATGGACCCAAAATGATGTTTGGGAGTGTTTTGGAGCATTTCGGAAACCTTCGAAATGTAAAATATGCAAAACTTGTGTTTCGAGCATGAATGCACTATCTCGGGGAACCGAAGTTGCGAAAATAGTTTCGCACCAAATGCATCAATTCTACTCCATTAGACCCAAAATGATGTTTGGGAGTGTTTTGAAGCATTTGGGAAAATTTCGGAATGTAAAAGATGCAAAACCTGCGTTTCGGCCGTGCATTTTAGGGTACTGAAGTTACGAAAATTGTTTCGCACGAAATACATCCATCTTACTCCATTATACCAAAAATGATGGTTGGGAGTGTTTTGGACCATTTCGGAAACTTTCGGAATGTAAAATATGCAAAACTTGTGTTTCAAGCGTGTATTTTAGGGTACCGAAGTTGCGGAAATGGTTTCGCACCAAATGCATCAATTCTACTCCATTAGACCCAAAATGATGTTTGAGAGTGTTTTGAAGCATTTCGGAAACTTTCGAAATGTAAAAGATGCAAAACTTGTGTTCCAAGCGTGTATTTTAGGGTACCGAAGTTGCGAAAATTGTTTCGCACCAAATACATCCATTCTACTCCACTAGACCAAAAATGATGTTTGGGAGTGTTTTGGAGAATTTCGTAAACCTTCCACGTGTGAAAAGCAGCAAAACTTGTGTTTCAGGACCGAATGCACTATTTGAGGGTACTCAAGTTGCGAAAATGGTTTCGCACCAAATGCATCCATTCTACTCCATTGGACCCAATATGATTTTTGGGAGTATTTTGTAGCATTTCGTAAACCTTCCACGTGTGAAAAGATGCAAAACTTGTGTTTCTGGATCGAATGCACTATTTCGTGGTACTCAAGTTGCGAAAATGGTTTCGCACCAAATGCAGCCATTCTACTCCGTTGGACCCAAAATGATTTTTAGGAGTATTTTGGAGCATTTCGTAAACCTTCCACGTGTGAGAAGATGCAAAACATGTATTTCAGGACCGAATGCACTATTTCGGGGTACTCAAGTTGCTAAAATGGTTTCACACCAAATGCATCCATTAGACTCTATTGGACCCGAAATGATGTTTGGGAGTATTTTGTAGCATTTCGTAAACCTTCCATGTGTGAAAAGATGCAAAACTTGTGTCTCAGGACCGAATGCACTATTTCGGGGTACTCAATTTGCGAAAAATGGTTTCGCACCTACTGCATCCATTGTACTCCATTGGACCCAAAATGATGTTTGGGAGTGTTTTGGAGCATTTCGGAAACTTTCGAAATGTAAAATATGCAAAACTTGTGTTTCGAGCATGAATGCACTATCTCGGGGAACCGAAGTTGCGAAAATAGTTTCGCACCAAATGCATCAATTCTACTCCATTAGACCCAAAATGATGTTTGGGAGTGTTTTGAAGCATTTGGGAAAATTTCGGAATGTAAAAGATGCAAAACCTGCGTTTCGGCCGTGCATTTTAGGGTACCGAAGTTACGAAAATTGTTTCGCACGAAATACATCCATCTTACTCCATTATACCAAAAATGATGGTTGGGAGTGTTTTGGACCATTTCGGAAACTTTCGGAATGTAAAATATGCAAAACTTGTGTTTCAAGCGTGTATTTTAGGGTACCGAAGTTGCGGAAATGGTTTCGCACCAAATGCATCAATTCTACTCCATTAGACCCAAAATGATGTTTGAGAGTGTTTTGAAGCATTTCGGAAACTTTCGAAATGTAAAAGATGCAAAACTTGTGTTCCAAGCGTGTATTTTAGGGTACCGAAGTTGCGAAAATTGTTTCGCACCAAATACATCCATTCTACTCCACTAGACCAAAAATGATGTTTGGGAGTGTTTTGGAGAATTTCGTAAACCTTCCACGTGTGAAAAGCAGCAAAACTTGTGTTTCAGGACCGAATGCACTATTTGAGGGTACTCAAGTTGCGAAAATGGTTTCGCACCAAATGCATCCATTCTACTCCATTGGACCCAATATGATTTTTGGGAGTATTTTGTAGCATTTCGTAAACCTTCCACGTGTGAAAAGATGCAAAACTTGTGTTTCTGGATCGAATGCACTATTTTGTGGTACTCAAGTTGCGAAAATGGCTTCGCACCAAATGCAGGCATTTTACTCCGTTGGACCCAAAATGATTTTTAGGAGTATTTTGGAGCATTTCGTAAACCTTTCACTTGTGAGAAGATGCAAAACATGTATTTCAGGACCGAATGCACTATTTCGGGGTACTCAAGTTGCTAAAATGGTTTCACACCAAATGCATCCATTAGACTCTATTGGACCCGAAATGATGTTTGGGAGTATTTTGTAGCATTTCGTAAACCTTCCATGTGTGAAAAGATGCAAAACTTGTGTCTCAGGACCGAATGCACTATTTCGGGGTACTCAATTTGCGAAAAATGGTTTCGCACCTACTGCATCCATTGTACTCCATTGGACCCAAAATGATGTTTGGGAGTGTTTTGGAGCATTTCGAAAACTTTCGAAATGTAAAATATGCAAAACTTGTGTTTCGAGCATGAATGCACTATCTCAGGGAACCGAAGTTGCGAAAATAGTTTCGCACCAAATGCATCAATTCTACTCCATTAGACCCAAAATGATGTTTGAGAGTGTTTTGAAGCATTTCGGAAACTTTCGAAATGTAAAAGTTGCAAAACTTGTGTTCCAAGCGTGTATTTTAGTGTACCGAAGTTGCGAAAATTGTTTCGCACCAAACACATCCATTCTACTCCACTAGACCAAAAATGATGTTTGGGAGTGTTTTGGAGAATTTCGTAAACCTTCCACATGTGAAAAGCAGCAAAACTTGTGTTTCATGACCAAATGCACTATTTGAGGGTACTCAAGTTGCGAAAATGGTTTCGCACCAAATGCATCCATTCTACTCCATTGGGCCCAATATGATTTTTGGGAGTATTTTGTAGCATTTCGTAAACCTTCCACGTGTGAGAAGATGCAAAACTTGTGTTTCTGGATCGAATGCACTATTTCGTGGTACTCAAGTTGCGAAAATGGTTTCGCACCAAATGCAGCCATTCTACTTCGTTGGACCCAAAATGATTTTTAGGAGTATTTTGGAGCATTTCGTAAACCTTCCACGTGTGAGAAGATGCAAAACATGTATTTCAGGACCAAATGCACTATTTCGGGGTACTCAAGTTGTTAAAGTGGTTTCACACCAAGTGCATCCATTAGACTCTATTGGACCCGAAATGATGTTTGGGAATATTTTGTTGCATTTCGTAAACCTTCCATGTGTGAAAAGATGCAAAACTTGTGTCTCAGGACCGAATGCACTATTTTGGGGTACTCAATTTGCGAAAAATGGTTTCGCACCTACTGCATCCATTGTACTCCATTGGACCCAAAATGATGTTTGGGAGTGTTTTGGAGCATTCCGGAAACTTTCGGAATGTAAAATATGCAAAACTTGTGTTCCGAGCATGAATGCACTATCTCGGGGAACCGAAGTTGCGAAAATAGTTTCGCACCAAATGCATCAATTCTACTCCAATAGACCCAAAATGATGTTTGGGAGTGTTTTGAAGCATTTGGGAAAATTTCAGAATGTAAAAGATGCAAAACCTGCGTTTCGGCCGTGCATTTTAGGGTACCGAAGTTACGAAAATTGTTTCGCACGAAATACATCCATCTTACTCCATTATACCAAAAATGATGGTTGGGAGTGTTTTGGACCATTTCGGAAACTTTCGGAATGTAAAATATGCAAAACTTGTGTTTCAAGCGTGTATTTTAGGGTACCGAAGTTGCGGAAATGGTTTCGCACCAAATGCATCAATTCTACTCCATTAGACCCAAAATGATGTTTGAGAGTGTTTTGAAGCATTTCGGAAACTTTCGAAATGTAAAAGATGCAAAACTTGTGTTCCAAGCGTGTATTTTAGGGTACCGAAGTTGCGAAAATTGTTTCGCACCAAATACATCCATTCTACTCCACAAGACCAAAAATGATGTTTGGGAGTGTTTTGGAGAATTTTGTAAACCTTCCACGTGTGAAAAGCAGCAAAACTTGTGTTTCAGGACTGAATGCACTATTTGAGGGTACTCAAGTTGCGAAAATGGTTTCGCACCAAATGCATCCATTCTACTCCATTGGACCCAATATGATTTTTGGGAGTATTTTGTAGCATTTCGTAAACCTTCCACGTGTGAAAAGATGCAAAACTTGTGTTTCTGGATCGAATGCACTATTTCGTGGTACTCAAGTTGCGAAAATGGTTTCGCACCAAATGCAGCCATTCTACTCCGTTGGACCCAAAATGATTTTTAGGAGTATTTTGGAGCATTTCGTAAACCTTCCACGTGTGAGAAGATGCAAAACATGTATTTCAGGACCGAATGCACTATTTCGGGGTACTCAAGTTGCTAAAATGGTTTCACACCAAATGCATCCATTAGACTCTATTGGACCCGAAATGATGTTTGGGAGTATTTTGTAGCATTTCGTAAACCTTCCATGTGTGAAAAGATGCAAAACTTGTGTCTCAGGACCGAATGCACTATTTCGGGGTACTCAATTTGCGAAAAATGGTTTCGCACCTACTGCATCCATTGTACTCCATTGGACCCAAAATGATGTTTGGGAGTGTTTTGGAGCATTTCGGAAACTTTCGAAATGTAAAATATGCAAAACTTGTGTTTCGAGCATGAATGCACTATCTCGGGGAACCGAAGTTGCGAAAATAGTTTCGCACCAAATGCATCAATTCTACTCCATTAGACCCAAAATGATGTTTGGGAGTGTTTTGAAGCATTTGGGAAAATTTCGGAATGTAAAAGATGCAAAACCTGCGTTTCGGCCGTGCATTTTAGGGTACCGAAGTTACGAAAATTGTTTCGCACGAAATACATCCATCTTACTCCATTATACCAAAAATGATGGTTGGGAGTGTTTTGGACCATTTCGGAAACTTTCGGAATGTAAAATATGCAAAACTTGTGTTTCAAGCGTGTATTTTAGGGTACCGAAGTTGCGGAAATGGTTTCGCACCAAATGCATCAATTCTACTCCATTAGACCCAAAATGATGTTTGAGAGTGTTTTGAAGCATTTCGGAAACTTTCGAAATGTAAAAGATGCAAAACTTGTGTTCCAAGCGTGTATTTTAGGGTACCGAAGTTGCGAAAATTGTTTCGCACCAAATACATCCATTCTACTCCACTAGACCAAAAATGATGTTTGGGAGTGTTTTGGAGAATTTCGTAAACCTTCCACGTGTGAAAAGCAGCAAAACTTGTGTTTCAGGACCGAATGCACTATTTGAGGGTACTCAAGTTGCGAAAATGGTTTCGCACCAAATGCATCCATTCTACTCCATTAGACCCAATATGATTTTTGGGAGTATTTTGTAGCATTTCGTAAACCTTCCACGTGTGAAAAGATGCAAAACTTGTGTTTCTGGATCGAATGCACTATTTCGTGGTACTCAAGTTGCGAAAATGGTTTCGCACCAAATGCAGCCATTCTACTCCGTTGGACCCAAAATGATTTTTAGGAGTATTTTGGAGCATTTCGTAAACCTTCCACGTGTGAGAAGATGCAAAACATATATTTCAGGACCGAATGCACTATTTCGGGGTACTCAAGTTGCTAAAGTGGTTTCACACCAAGTGCATCCATTAGACTCTATTGGACCCGAAATGATGTTTGGGAGTATTTTGTTGCATTTCGTAAACCTTCCATGTGTGAAAAGATGCAAAACTTGTGTCTCAGGACCGAATGCACTATTTTGGGGTACTCACTTTGCGAAAAATGGTTTCGCACCTACTGCATCCATTGTACTCCATTGGACCCAAAATGATGTTTGGGAGTGTTTTGGAGCATTTCGGAAACTTTCGGAATGTAAAATATGCAAAACTTGTGTTCCGAGCATGAATGCACTATCTCGGGGAACCGAAGTTGCGAAAATAGTTTCGCACCAAATGCATCAATTCTACTCCAATAGACCCAAAATGATGTTTGGGAGTGTTTTGAAGCATTTGGGAAAATTTTGGAATGTAAAAGATGCAAAACCTGCGTTTCGGCCGTGCATTTTAGGGTACCGAAGTTACGAAAATTGTTTCGCACGAAATACATCCATCTTACTCCATTATACCAAAAATGATGGTTGGGAGTGTTTTGGACCATTTCGGCAACTTTCGGAATGTAAAATATGCAAAACTTGTGATTCAAGCGTGTATTTTAGGGTACCGAAGTTGCGGAAATGGTTTCGCACCAAATGCATCAATTCTACTCCATTAGACCCAAAATGATGTTTGAGAGTGTTTTGAAGCATTTCGGAAACTTTCGAAATGTAAAAGATGCAAAACTTGTGTTCCAAGCGTGTATTTTAGGGTACCGAAGTTGCGAAAATTGTTTCGCACCAAATACATCCATTCTACTCCACTAGACCAAAACTGATGTTTGCGAGTGTTTTGGAGAATTTCGTAAACTTTCCACGTGTGAAAAGCAGCAAAACTTGTGTTTCAGGACCGAATGCACTATTTGAGGGTACTCAAGTTGCGAAAATGGTTTCGCACCAAATGCATCCATTCTACTCCATTGGACCCAATACGATTTTTGGGAGTATTTTGTAGCATTTCGTCAACCTTCCACGTGTGAAAAGATGCAAAACTTGTGTTTCTAGATCGAATGCACTATTTCGTGGTACTCAAGTTGCGAAAATGGTTTCGCACCAAATGCAGCCATTCTACTCCGTTGGATCCAAAATGATTTTTAGGAGTCTTTTGGAGCATTTCGTAAACCTTCCACGTGTGAGAAAATGCAAAACATGTATTTCAGGACCAAATGCACTATTTTGGGATACTCAAGTTGCTAAAATGGTTTCACACCAAGTGCATCCATTAGACTCTATTGGACCCGAAATGATGTTTGGGAGTATTTTGTAGCATTTCGTAAACCTTCCATGTGTGAAAAGATGCAAAAGTTGTGTCTCAAGGCCGAATGCACTATTTTGGGGTACTCAATTTGCGAAAAATGGTTTCGCACCTACTGCATCCATTGTACTCCATTGGACCCAAAATGATGTTTGGGAGTGTTTTGGAGCATTTCGGAAACTTTCGGAATGTAAAATATGCAAAACTTGTGTTTCGAGCATGAATGCACTATCTCGGGGAACCGAAGTTGCGAAAATAGTTTCGCACCAAATGTATCAATTCTACTCCATTAGACCCAAAATAATGTTTGGGAGTGTTTTGAAGCATTTCGGAAAATTTCAGAATGTAAAAGATGCAAAACCTGCGTTTCAGCCGTGCATTTTAGGGTACCGAAGTTGCGAAAATTGTTTCACACGAAATACATCCATTTTACTCCATTATACCAAAAATGTTGGTTGGGAGTGTTTTGGACCATTTCAGAAACTTTCGGAATGTAAAATATGCAAAACTTGTGTTTCAAGCCTGTATTTTAGGGTACCGAAGTTGCGAAAATAGTTTCGCACCAAATGCATCAATTCTACTCCATTAGACCCAAAATGATGTTTGGGAGTGTTTTGAAGCATTTCGGAAACTTTCGGAATGTAAAAGATGCAAAACTTGCGTTTCAAACGTGTATTTTAGGGTACCGAAGTTGCGAAAATTGTTTCGCACCAAATACATCCATTCTACTCCATTAGACCAAAAATGATGTTTGGGAGTGTTTTGGATAATTTCGTAAACCTTCCACGTGTGAAAAGCAGCAAAACTTGTGTTTCAGGACTGAATGCACTATTTGGGGCTACTCAAGTTGCAAAAATGGTTTCGCACCAAATGCATCCATTCTACTCCATTGGACCCAATTTGTTTTTTGGGAGTATTTTGTAATATTTTGTAAACCTTCCACGTGTGAAAAGATGCAAAACTTGTGTTTCTGGATCGAATGTACTATTTCGTGGTACTCAAGTTGCAAAAATGGTTTCGCACCAAATCCAGCCATTCTACTCCGTTGGACCCAAAATGATTTTTAGGAGTATTTTGGAGCATTTCGTAAACCTTCCATGTGTGAGAAGATGCAAAACATGTATTTCAGGACCGAATGCACTATTTCGGGGTACTCAAGTTGCTAAAATGGTTTCACACCAAATGCATCCATTAGACTCTATTGGACCCGAAATGATGTTTGGGAGTATTTTGTAGTATTTCGTAAACCTTCCATGTGTGAAAAGATGCAAAACTTGTGTCTCAGGACCGAATGCACTATTTCGGGGTACTCAATTTGCGAAAATGGCTTCGCACCTACTGCATCCATTGTACTCCATTGGACCCAAAATGATGTTTGGGAGTGTTTTGGAGCATTTCGGAAACTTTTGGAATGTAAAATATGCAAAACTTGTGTTTCGAGCATGAATGCACTATTTCGGGGAACCGAAGTTGCGAAAATAGTTTCGCACCAAATCCATCAATTCTACTCCATTAGACCTAAAATGATGTTTGGGAGTGTTTCGAAGCATTTCGGAAAATTTCGGAATGTAAAAGATGCAAAACCTGCGTTTCGGCCGTGCATTTTAGGGTACCGAAGTTGCGAAAATTGTTTCGCACCAAATACATCCATTCTATTTCATTATACCAAAAATGATGTTTGGGAGTGTTTTGGACCATTTCGCAAACTTTCGGAATGTAAGATATGCAAAACATGTGTTTCGGGTGTGAATGCACTATTTCGGGGAACCGAAGTTGCGAAAATGGTTTCGCACCAAATGCATTAATTCTACTCCATTAGACCCAAAATGATGTTTGGGAGTGTTTTGAAGCATTTTGGAAAATTTCAGAATGCAAAAGATGCAAAACCTATGTTTCGGGCGTGCATATTAGGGTACCGAAGTTGCGAAAATTGTTTCGCACCAAATACATCCATTCTAGTCCATTATACCAAAAATGATGTTTGGGAGTGTTTTGGACCATTTCGGAAAATTTCGGAATGTAAGATATGCAAAACTTGTGTTTCGGGCGTGAATGCACTATTTCGGGGAACCGAAGTTGCAAAAATGGTTTCGCACCAAATGTATCAATTCTACTCCATGAAACCCAAAATGATGTTTGGGAGTGTTTTGAAGCATTTCAGAAACATTCGGAATGTAGAAGATGCAAAACTTGTGTTTCGGGCATGTATTTTAGGGTACCGAAGTTGCTAAAATTGTTTCGCACCAAATACATCCATTCTACTCCATTAGACCCAAAATGATGTTTCGGAATGTTTTGAAGCATTTCGGAAACCTTCAGAATGTAAAAGATGCAAAACTTGTGTTTTCGACGTGTATTTTCGGGTACCGAAATTATTTCGCACCAAATACATCCATTCTACTCCATTAGAATAAAAATGATGTTTGGGAGTGTTTTGGAGCATTTCGAAAACTTTCAGAATGTAAAATATGCAAAACTTGTGTTTCGAGCATGAATGCACTATTTCGGGGAACCGAAGTTGCGAAAATGGTTTCGACCCAAAATGATGTTTGGAAGTGTTTTGAAGCATTTCGGGAAATTTTGGAATGTAAAAGATGCAAAACCTGCGTTTCAGGCGTGCATTTTAGGGTACCGAAGTTGCGAAAATTTTTTTGCACCAAATACATCCATTCTATTCCATTATAGCAAAAATACTTGTGTTTCGGGTGTGAATGCACTATTTCGGGTAACCGAAGTTGCGAAAATGGTTTCGCACCAAATGCATTAATTCTACTCCATTAGACCCAAAATGATATTTGGGAGTGTTTTGAAGCATTTCGGAAAATTTAGGAATGCAAAAGATGCAAAACCTATGTTTCGGGCATGCATTTGAGGGTACCAAAGTTGCGAAAATTGTTTCGCACCGAATACATCCGTTCTACTCCATTAGACCAAAAATGATGTTTCGGAGTGTTTAGGAGCATTTCGTAAACCTTCCACGTGTGAAAAGAAGCAAAACTTGTGTTTCAGGACCGAATGCACTATTTGGCGGTACTCATGTTGCGAAAATGGTTTCGCACCAAAAGCATCCATTCTACTCCATTGGACCCAAAATCATTTTTAGGAGTATTTTGGAGCATTTCGTAAACCTTCCACGTGTGAAAAGAAGCAAAACTTGTGTTTCAGGACCGAATGCACTATTTGGGGGTACTTATGTTGCGAAAATGGTTTCGCACCAAAAGCATCCATTCTACTCCATTGGACCCAAAATCATTTTTAGGAGTATTTTGTTGCATTTCGTAAACCTTCTACGTGTGAAAAGATGCAAAACTTGTGTTTCTGGATCGAATACACTATTTCGTGGTACTCATGTTGCGAAAATGGTTTTGCACCAAATGCAGCCATTCTACTCCATTGGACCCAAAATGATTTTTAGGAGTATTTTGGAGCATTTCGTAAACCTTCCATGTGTGAAAAGAAGCAAAACTTGTGTTTCAGGACTAAATGCACTATATGGGGGTACTTATGTTGCGAAAATGGTTTCGCACCAAAAGCATCCATTCTACTCTATTGGACCCAAAATCATTTTTTGAGTATTTTGGTGCATTTCGTAAACCTTCCACGTGTGAAAAGATGCAAAACTTGTGTTTCTGGATCGAATGCACTATTTCGTGGTACTCAAGTTGCGAAAATGGTTTCGCACCAAATGCAGCCATTCTACTCCATTGGACCCAAAATGATTTTTAGGAGTATTTTGGAGCATTTCGTAAACCTTCCACGTGTGAAAAGATGCAAAACATGTATTTCAGGACCAAATGCACTATTTCGGGGTACTCAAGTTGCGAAAATGGTTTCACACCAAATGCATCCATTAGACTCCATTGGACCCGAAATGATGTTTGGGAGTATTTTGTAGCATTTCGTAAACCTTCCATGTGTGAAAAGATGCAAAACTTGTGTCTCAGGACCGAATGCACTATTTCGGGGTACTCAATTTGCGAAAATGGTTTCGCACCTACTGCATCTATTATGCTCCATTGGACCCAAAATGATGTTTGGGAGTGTTTTGGAGCATTTCGGAAACTTTTAGAATGTAAAATATGCAAAACTTGTGTTTCGAGCATGAATGCACTATTTCGGGGAACCGAAGTTGCGAAAATGGTTTCGTACCAAATGCATCAATTCTACTCCATTAGACCCAAAATGATGTTTGGGAGTGTTTTGAAGCATTTCGGAAAATTTTGGAATGTAAAAGATGCAAAACCTGCGTTTCGGGCGTTCATTTTAGGGTACCGAAGTTGCGAAAATTTGTTCGCACCAAATACATCCATTCTATTCCATTATACCAAAAATACTTGTGTTTCGGGTGTGAATGCACTATTTCGGGTAACCGAAGTTGCGAAAATGGTTTCGCACCAAATGCATTAATTCTACTCCATTAGACCCAAAATGATGTTTGGGAGTGTTTTGAAGCATTTCGGAAAATTTCGGAATGCAAAAGATGCAAAACCTATGTTTCGGGCGTGCATTTTAGGGTACCGAAGTTGCGAAAATTGTTTCGCACCAAATACATCCATTCTACTCCATTATACCAAAAATGATGTTTGGGAGTGTTTTGAACCGTTTTGGAAACTTTCGGAATGTAAGATATGCAAAACTTGTGTTTCGGGCGTGAATGCACTATTTCGGGGAACCGAAGTTGGGAAAATGGTTTCGCACCAAATGCATCAGTTCTACTCCATTCGACGCAAAATGACGTTTGGGAGTGTTTTGAAGCATTTCAGAAACTTTCAGAATGTGGAAGATGCAAAACTTGTGTTTCGGGCGTGTATTTTACGGTACCGAAGTTGCTAAAATTGTTTCGCACCAAATACATCCATTCTACTCCATTAGACCCAAAATGATGTTTGGGAATGCTTTGAAGCATTTCGGAAACTTTTAGAATGTAAAAGATGCAAAACTTGTGTTTTGGGCGTGTATTTTCGGGTACCGAAATTATTTCGCACCAAATACATCCATTCTACTCCATTAGAATAAAAATGATGTTTGGGAGTGTTTTGGAGCATTTCAGAAACTTTCAGAATGTAAAATATGCAAAACTTGTGTTTCGAGCATGAATGCACTATTTCGGGGAACCGAAGTTGCGAAAATGGTTTCGCACCAAATGCATCAATTCTACTCCATTAAACGCAAAATGATGTTTGGGAGTGTTTTGAAGCATTTCGAAAAATTTTGGAATGTAAAAGATGCAAAACCTGCGTTTCGGGCGTGCATTTTAGGGTACCGAAGTTGCGAAAAATTTTTCGCACCAAATACATCCATTCTATTCCATTATACCAAAAATACTTGTGTTTCGGGTGTGAATGCACTATTTCGGGTAACCGAAGTTGCGAAAATGGTTTCGCACCAAATCCATTAATTCTACTCCATTAGACCCAAAATGATGTTTGGGAGTGTTTTGAAGCATTTCGGAAAATTTCGGAATGCAAAAGATGCAAAACCTATGTTTCGGGCGTGCATTTTGGGGTACCGAAGTTGTGAAAATTGTTTCGCACCAAATACATCCATTCTACTCCATTATACCAAAAATGATGTTTGGGAGTGTTTTGGAGCATTTCGAAAACTTTCGGAATGTAAAATTTGCAAAACTTGTGTTTCGGGCGTGAATGCAGTATTTCGGGGAACCGAAGTTGCGAAAATGGTTTCGCACCAAATGCATCAATTCTACTCCATTAGACCCAAAATGATGTTTGGGTGTGTTTTGAAGCATTTCGGAAAATTTTGGAATGTAAAAGATGCAAAACCTGCGTTTCGGGCGTTCATTTTAGGGTACCGAAGTTGCGAAAATTTGTTCGCACCAAATACATCCATTCTATTCCATTATACCAAAAATACTTGTGTTTCGGGTGTGAATGCACTATTTCGGGTAACCGAAGTTGCGAAAATGGTTTCGCACCAAATGCATTAATTCTACTCCATTAGACCCAAAATGATGTTTGGGAGTGCTTTGAAGCATTTCGGAAAATTTCGGAATGCAAAAGATGCAAAACCTATGTTTCGGGCGTGCATTTTGGGGTACCGAAGTTGTGAAAATTGTTTCGCACCAAATACATCCATTCTACTCCATTATACCAAAAATGATGTTTGGGAGTGTTTTGGAGCATTTCGAAAACTTTCGGAATGTAAAATTTGCAAAACTTGTGTTTCGGGCGTGAATGCAGTATTTCGGGGAACCGAAGTTGCGAAAATGGTTTCGCACCAAATGCATCAATTCTACTCCATTAGACCCAAAATGATGTTTGGGAGTGTTTCGAAGCATTTCGGAAACTTTCGGAATGTAAAAGATGCAAAACATGTGTTTCAGGCGTGTATTTTAGGGTGCCGAAGTTGCGAAAATTGTTTCGCACCGAATACATCCATTCTACTCCATTAGACCAAAAATGATGTTTCGGAGTGTTTTGGAGCATTTCGTAAACCTTCCACGTGTGAAAAGAAGCAAAACTTGTGTTTCAGGACCGAATGCACTATTTGGCGGTACTCATGTTGCGAAAATGGTTTCGCACCAAAAGCATCCATTCTACTCCATTGGACCCAAAATCATTTTTAGGAGTATTTTGGTGCATTTCGTAAACCTTCCACGTGTGAAAAAAGCAAAACTTGTGTTTCAGGACCGAATGCACTATTTGGGGGTACTCATGTTGCGAAAATGGTTTCGCACCAAAAGCATCCATTCTATTCCATTGGACCCAAAATCATTTTTAGGAGTATTTTGGAGCATTTCGTAAACCTTCCACGTGTGAAAAAAAGCAAAACTTTTGTTTCAGGACCGAATGCACTATATGGGGGTACTTATGTTGCGAAAATGGTTTCGCACCAAAAGCATCCATTCTACTCTATTGGACCCAAAATCATTTTTAGGAGTATTTTGGTGCATTTCGTAAACCTTCCACGTGTGAAATGATGCAAAACTTGTGTTTCTGGATCGAATGCACTATTTCGTGGTACTCAAGTTGCGAAAATGGTTTCGCACCAAATGCAGCCATTCTACTCCATCGGACCCAAAATGATTTTTAGGAGTATTTTGGAGCATTTCGTAAACCTTCCACGTGTGAAAAGAAGCAAAACATGTATTTCAGGACCAAATGCACTATTTTGGGGTACTCAAGTTGCGAAAATGGTTTCACACCAAATGCATCCATTAGACTCCATTGGACCCGAAATGATGTTTGGGAGTATTTTCTAGCATTTCGTAAACCTTCCATGTGTGAAAAGATGCAAAACTTGTGTCCCAGGACCGAATGCACTATTTCGGGGTACTCAATTTGCGAAAACGGTTTCACACCTACTGCATCCATTGGACCCAAAATAATGTTTGGGTGTGTTTTGGAGCATTTCGGAAACTTTCAGAATGTAAAATATGCAAAACTTGTGTTTCGAGCATGAATGCACTATTTCGGGGAACCGAAGTTGCGAAAATGGTTTCGCACCAAATGCATCAATTCTACTCCATTAGACCCAAAATGATGCTTGGGAGTGTTTTGAAGCATTTTGGAAAATTTTGGAATGTAAAAGATGCAAAACCTGCGTTTCGGAAGTGCATTTTAGGGTACCGAAGTTGCGAAATTTTTTTTGCACCAAATACATCCATTCTATTCCATTATACCAAAAATACTTGTGTTTCGGGTGTGAATGCACTATTTCGGGTAACCGAAGTTGCGAAAATGGTTTCGCACCAAATGCATTAATTCTACTCCATTAGACCAAAAATGATGTTTGGGAGTGTTTTGAAGCATTTCGGAAAATTTCGAAATGCAAAAGATGCAAAACCTATGTTTCAGGCGTGCATTTTAGGGTACCGAAGTTGCGAAAATTGTTCGCACCAAATACATCCATTCTACTCCATTATACCAAAAATGATGTTTGGGAGTGTTTTGAACCATTTCGGAAACTTTCGGAATGTAAGATACGCAAAACTTGTGTTTCGGGAGTGAATGCACTATTTCGGGGAACCGAAGTTGCGAAAATGGTTTCGCACCAAATGCATCAAGTCTAGTCCATTCGACCCAAAATGACGTTTGGGAGTGTTTTGAAGCATTTCAGAAACTTTCGGAATGTGGAAGATGCAAAACTTGTGTTTCGGGCGTGTATTTTACGGTACCGAAGTTACTAAAATTGTTTCGCACCAAATACATCCATTCTACTCCATTAGACCCAAAATGATGTTTGGGAATGCTTTGAAGCATTTTAGAAACTTTTAGAATGTAAAAGATGCAAAACTTGTGTTTTGGGCGTGTATTTTCGGGTACCGAAATTATTTCGCACCAAATACATCCATTCTACTCCATTAGAATAAAAATGATGTTTGGGAGTGTTTTGGAGCATTTCGAAAACTTTCAGAATGTAAAATATGCAAAACTTGTGTTTCGAGCATGAATGCACTATTTCGGGGAACCGAAGTTGCGAAAATGGTTTCGACCCAAAATGATGTTTGGAAGTGTTTTGAGGCATTTTGGAAAATTTTGGAATGTAAAAGATGCAAAACCTGCGTTTCGGGCGTGCATTTTAGGGTACCGAAGTTGTGAAAAAATTTTCGCACCAAATACATCCATTCTATTCCATTATGCCAAAAATACTTGTGTTTCGGGTGTGAATGCACTATTTCGGGTAACCGAAGTTGCGAAAATGATTTCGCACCAAATGCATTAATTCTACTCCATTAGACCCAAAATGATGTTTGGGAGTGTTTTGAAGCATTTCGGAAAATTTCGGAATGCAAAAGATGCAAAACCTATGTTTCGGGCGTGCATTTTAGGGTACCGAAGTTGTGAAAATTGTTTCGCACCAAATACATCCATTCTACTCCATTATACCAAAAATGATGTTTGGGACTGTTTTGGAGCATTTCGAAAACTTTCGGAATGTAAAATTTGCAAAACTTGTGTTTCGGGAGTGAATGCAGTATTTCGGGGAACCGAAGTTGCGAAAATGGTTTCGCACCAAATGCATCAATTCTACTCTATTAGACCCAAAATGATGTTTGGGAGTGTTTCGAAGCATTTCGGAAACTTTCGGAATGTAAAAGATGCAAAACTTGTGTTTCAGGCGTGTATTTTAGGGTGCCGAAGTTGCGAAAATTGTTTCGCACCGAATACATCCATTCTACTCCATTAGATCAAAAATGATGTTTCGGAGTGTTTTGGAGCATTTCGTAAACCTTCCACGTGTGAAAAGAAGCAAAACTTGTGTTTCAGGACCGAATGCACTATTTGGCGGTACTGATGTTGCAAAAATGGTTTCGCACCAAAAGCATCCATTCTACTCCATTGGACCCAAAATCATTTTTAGGAGTATTTTGGTGCATTTCGTAAACCTTCCACGTGTGAAAAGAAGCAAAACTTGTGTTTCAGGACCGAATGCACTATTTGGGGGTACTCATGTTGCGAAAATGGTTTCGCACCAAAAGCATCCATTCTACTCCATTGGACCCAAAATCTTTTTTAGGAGTATTTTGTTGCATTTCGTAAACCTTCTACGTGTGAAAAGATGCAAAACTTGTGTTTCTGGATCGAATACACTATTTCGTGGTACTCATGTTGCGAAAATGGTTTTGCACCAAATGCAGCCATTCTACTCCATTGGACCCAAAATGATTTTTATGAATATTTTGGAGCATTTCGTAAACCTTCCATGTGTGAAAAGAAGCAAAACTTGTGTTTCAGGACCGAATGCACTATATGGGGGTACTTATGTTGCGAAAATGGTTTCGCACGAAAAGCATCCATTCTACTCGATTGGACCCAAAATCATTTTTTGAGTATTTTGGTGCATTTCGTAAACCTTGCACGTGTGAAAAGATGCAAAACTTGTGTTTCTGGATCGAATGCACTATTTCGTGGTACTCAAGTTGCGAAAATGGTTTCGCACCAAATGCAGCCATTCTACTCCATTGGACCCAAAATGATTTTTAGTTGTATTTTGGAGCATTTCGTAAACCTTCCACGTGTGAAAAGTTGCAAAACATGTATTTCAGGACCAAATGCACTATTTCGGGGTACTCAAGTTGCGAAAATGGTTTCACACCAAATGCATCCATTAGACTCCATTGGACCCGAAATGATGTTTGGGAGTATTTTGTAGCATTTTGTAAACCTTCCATGTGTGAAAAGATGCAAAACTTGTGTCTCAGGACCGAATGCACTATTTCGGGGTACTCAATTTGCGAAAATGGTTTCGCACCTACTGCATCCATTGTACTCCGTTGGACCCAAAACCTATGTTTCGGGCGTGCATTTTGGGGTACCGAAGTTGTGAAAATTGTTTCGCACCAAATACATCCATTCTACTCCATTATACCAAAAATGATGTTTGGGAGTGTTTTGGGGCATTTCGTAAACCATCCACGTGGGAAAAGAAGCAAAACTTGTGTTTCACGACCGAATACACTATTTGGCGGTACTCATGTTGCGAAAATGGTTTCACACCAAAAGCATCCATTCTACTCCATTGGACCCAAAATCATTTTTAGGAGTATTGTGGTGCATTTCGTAAACCTTCCACGTGTGAAAAGAAGCAAAACTTGTGTTTCAGGACCGAATGCACTATTTGGGGGTACTCATGTTGCGAAAATGGTTTCGCACCAAAAGCATCCATTCTACTCCATTGGACCCAAAATCATTTTTAGGAGTATTTTGTTGCATTTCGTAAACCTTCCACGTGTGAAAACATGCAAAACTTGTGTTTGAGGATCGAATGCACTATTTCGTGGTACTCAAGTTGCGAAAATGGTTTTGCACCAAATGCAGCCATTCTACTCCATTGGACCCAAAATTATTTTTAGTAGTATTTTGGAGCATTTCGTAAACCTTCCACGTGTGAAAAGAAGCAAAACTTGTGTTTGAGGACCGAATGCACTATATGGGGGTACTTATGTTGCGAAAATAGTTTGGCACCAAAAGCATCCATTCTACTCTATTGGACCCAAAATCATTTTTAGGAGTATTTTGGTGCATTTTGTAAACCTTCCACGTGTGAAAACATGCAAAACTTGTGTTTCTGGATCGAATGCACTATTTCGTGGTACTCAAGTTGCGAAAATGGTTTCGCACCAAATGCAGCTATTCTACTCCATTGGACCCAAAATGATTTTTAGGAGTATTTTGGAGCATTTCATAAACCTTCCACGTGTGAAAAGATGCAAAACATGTATTTCAGGACCAAATGCACTATTTCGGGGTACTCAATTTGCGAAAATGGTTTCGCACCTACTGCATCCATTGTACTCCATTGGACCCAAAATGATGTTTGGGATTGTTTTGGAGCATTTCGGAAACTTTCAGAATGTAAAATATGCAAAACTTGTGTTTCGAGCATGAATGCACTATTTCGGGGAACCGAAGTTGCGAAAATGGTTTCGCACCAAATGCATCAATTCGACTACATTAGACCCAAAATGATGTTTGGGAGTGTTTTGAAGCATTTCGGAAAATTTTAGAATGTAAAAGATGCAAAACCTGCGTTTCGGGCATGCATTTTAGGGTACCGAAGTTGCGAAAAAATTTTCGCCCAAAATACATCCATTCTATTCCATTATACCAAAAATACTTGTGTTTCGGGTGTGAATGCACTATTTTGGGTAACCGAAGTTGCGAAAATGGTTTCGCACCAAATGCATTAATTCTACTCCATTAGACCCAAAATGATGTTTGGGAGTGTTTTGAAGCATTTCGGAAAATTTCGGAATGCAAAAGATGCAAAACCTATGTTTCGGGCGTGCATTTTAGGGTACCGAAGTTGTGAAAATTGTTTCGCACCGAATACAACCGTTCTACTCTATTAGACCAAAAATGATGTTTCGGAGTGTTTTGGAGCATTTCGTAAACCATCCACGTGGGAAAAGAAACAAAACTTGTGTTTCAGGACCGAATGCACTATTTGGCGGTACTCATGTTGCGAAAATGGTTTCACACCAAAAGCATCCATTCTACTCCATTGGACCCAAAATCATTTTTAGGAGTATTGTGGTGCATTTCGTAAACCTTCCACGTGTGAAAAGAAGCAAAACTTGTGTTTCAGGACCGAATGCACTATTTGGGGGTACTCGTGTTGCGAAAATGGTTTCGCACCAAAAGCATCCATTCTACTCCATTGGACCCAAAATCATTTTTAGGAGTATTTTGTTGCATTTCGTAAACCTTCCACGTGTGAAAACATGCAAAACTTGTGTTTGAGGATCGAATGCACTATTTCGTGGTACTCAAGTTGCGAAAATGGTTTTGCACCAAATGCAGCCATTCTACTCCATTGGACCCAAAATGATTTTTAGTAGTATTTTGGAGCATTTCGTAAACCTTCCACGTGTGAAAAGAAGCAAAACTTGTGTTTGAGGACCGAATGCACTATATGGGGGTACTTCTGTTGCGAAAATAGTTTGGCACCAAAATCATCCATTCTACTCTATTGGACCCAAAATCATTTTTAGGAGTATTTTGGTGCATTTTGTAAACCTTCCACGTGTGAAAAGATGCAAAACTTGTGTTTCTAGATCGAATGCACTATTTCGTGGTACTCAAGTTGCGAAAATGGTTTCGCACCAAATGCAGCTATTCTACTCCATTGGACCCAAAATGATTTTTAGGAGTATTTTGGAGCATTTCATAAACCTTCCACGTGTGAAAAGATGCAAAACATGTATTTCAGGACCAAATGCACTATTTCGGGGTACTCAAGTTGCGAAAATGGTTTCACACCAAATGCATCCATTAGACTCCATTGGACCCGAAATGTTGTTTGGGAGCATTTTGTAGCATTTCGTAAACCTTCCATGTGTGAAAAGATGCAAAACTTGTGTCTGAGGACCGAATGCACTATTTCGGGGTACTCAATTTGCGAAAATGGTTTCGCACCTACTGCATCCATTGTACTCCATTGGACCCAAAATGATGTTTGGGATTGTTTTGGAGCATTTCGGAAACTTTCAGAATGTAAAATATGCAAAACTTGTGTTTCGAGCCTGAATGCACTATTTCGGGGAACCGAAGTTGCGAAAATGGTTTCGCACCAAATGCATCAATTCTACTCCATTAGACCCAAAATGATGTTTGGGAGTGTTTTGAAGCATTTCAGAAAATTTTGTAATGTAAAAGATGCAAAACCTGCATTTCGGGCGTGCATTTTAGGGTACCGAAGTTGCGAAAATTTTTTCGCACAAAATACATCCAATCTATTCCATTATACCAAAAATACTTGTGTTTCGGGTGTGAATGCACTATTTCGAGTAACCGAAGTTGCGAAAATGGTTTCGCACCAAATGCATTAATTCTACTCCATTAGACTCAAAATGATGTTTGGGAGTGTTTTGAACATTTCGGAAAATTTCGGAATGCAAAAGATGCAAAACCTATGTTTCGGGCATGCATTTGAGGGTACCAAAGTTGCGAAAATTGTTTCGCACCGAATACATCCGTTCTACTCCATTAGACCAAAAATGATGTTTCGCAGTGTTTAGGAGCATTTCGTAAACCTTCCACGTGTGAAAAGAAGCAAAACTTGTGTTTCAGGACCGAATGCACTATTTGGCGGTACTCATGTTGCGAAAATGGTTTCGCACCAAAAGCATCCACTCTACTCCATTGGACCCAAAATCATTTTTAGGAGTATTTTGGTGCATTTCGTAAACCTTCCACGTGTGAAAAGAAGCAAAACTTGTGTTTCAGGACCGAATGCACTATTTCGGGGTACTCATGTTGCGAAAATGGTTTCGCACCAAAAGCATCCATTCTACTCCAATGGACCCAAAATCATTTTTAGGAGTATTTTGTTGCATTTCGTAAACCTTCCACGTGTAAAAAGATGCAAAACTTGTGTTTGTGGATCGAATGCACTATTTCGTGGTACTCAAGATGCGAAAATGGTTTTGCACCAACTGCAGCCATTCTACTCTATTTGACCGAAAATGATTTTTAGGAGTATTTTGGAGCATTTCGTAAACCTTCCACGTGTGAAAAGAACCAAAACTTGTGTTTCAGGACCGAATGCACTATATGGGGGTACTTATGTTGCGAAAATGGTTTTGCACCAAAAGCATCCATTCTACTCTATTGGACCCAAAATCATTTTTAGGAGTATTTTGGTGCATTTCGTAAACCTTCCACGTGTGAAAAGATGCAAAACTTGTGTTTCTGGATCAAATGCACTATTTCGTGGTACTCAAGTTGCGAAAATGGTTTCGCACCAAATGCAGCCATTCTACTCCATTGGACCCAAAATGATTTTTAGGAGTATTTTGGAGCATTTCGTAAACCTTCCACGTGTGAAAAGAAGCAAAACTTGTGTTTCAGGACCGAATGCACTATATGGGGGTACTTATGTTGCGAAAATGGTTTCGCACCAAAAGTATCCATTCTACTCTATTGGACCCAAAATCATTTTTAGGAGTATTTTGGTGCATTTCGTAAACCTTCCACGTGCGAAAAGATGAAAAACTTGTGTTTCTGGATCAAGTGCACTATTTCGTGGTACTCAAGTTGCGAAAATGGTTTCGCACCAAATGCAGCCATTCTACTCCATTGAACCCAAAATGATTTTTAGGAGTATTTTGGAGCATTTCGTAAACCTTCCACGTGTGAAAAGATGCAAAACATGTATTTCAGGACCAAATGCACTATTTTGGGGTACTCAAGTTGCGAAAATGGTTTCACACCAAATTCATCCATTAGACTCCATTGGACCCGAAATGATGTTTGGGAGTATTTTGTAGCATTTTGTAAACCTTCCATGTGTGAAAAGATGCAAAACTTGTGTCTCAGGACCGAATGCACTATTTCGGGGTACTCAATTTGCGAAAATGGTTTCGCACCAAGTGCATCCATTGTACTCCATTGGACCCAAAATGATGTTTGGGAGTGTTTTGGAGCATTTCGGAAACTTTAAGAATGTAAAATATGCAAAACTTGTGTTTCGAGCATGAATGCACTATTTCGGGAAACCGAAGTTGCGAAAATGGTTTCGCACCAAATGCATCAATTCTACTCCATTAGACCCAAAATGATGTTTGGGAGTGTTTTGAAGCATTTCGGAAAATTTTGGAATGTAAAAGATGCAAAACCTGCGTTTCGGGCGTGCATATAAGGGTATCGAAGTTGCTAAAATTTTTAGGAGTATTTTGGAGCATTTCGTAAACCTTCCACGTGTGAAAAGAAGCAAAACTTGTGTTTCAGGACCGAATGCACTATTTGGGGGTACTCATGTTGCGAAAATGGTTTCGCACCAAAAGGATCCATTCTACTCCATTGGACCCAAAATCATTTTTAGGAGTATTTTGTTGCATTTCGTAAACCTTCCACGTGTGAAAAGATGCAAAACTTGTGTTTCTGGATTGAATGCACTATTTCGTGGTACTCAAGTTGTGAAAATGGTTTTGCACCAAATGCAGCCATTCTACTCCATTGGACCCAAAATGATTTTTAGGAGTATTTTGGAGCATTTCGTAAACCTTCCACGTGTGAAAAGAAGCAAAACTTGTGTTTGAGGACCGAATGCACTATATGGGGGTACTTATGTTGCGAAAATGGTTTCGCACCAAAAGCATCCATTCTACTCTATTGGACCCAAAATCATTTTTAGGAGTATTTTGGTGCATTTTGTAAACCTTCCACGTGTGAAAAGATGCAAAACTTGTGTTTGTGGATCGAATGCACTATTTCGTGGTACTCAAGTTGCGAAAATGGTTTTGCACCAAATGCAGCCATTCTACTCCATTGGACCCAAAATGATTTTTAGGAGTATTTTGGAGCATTTCGTAAACCTTCCATGTGTGAAAAGAAGCAAAACTTGTGTTTGAGGACCGAATGCACTATATGGGGGTACTTATGTTGCGAAAATGGTTTCGCACCAAAAGCATCCATTCTACTCTATTGGACCCAAAATCATTTTTAGGAGTATTTTGGTGCATTTTGTAAACCTTCCACGTGTGAAAAGATGCAAAACTTGTGTTTCTGGATCGAATGCACTATTTCGTGGTACTCAAGTTGCGAAAATGGTTTCGCACCAAATGCAGCCATTCTACTCCAATGGACCCAAAATGATTTTTAGGAGTATTTTGGAGCATTTCATAAAACTTCCACGTGTGAAAAGATGCAAAACATGTATTTCAGGACCAAATGCATTATTTCGGGGTACTCAAGTTGCGAAAATGGTTTCACACCAAATGCATCCATTAGACTCCATTGGACCCGAAATGATGTTTGGGAGCATTTTGTAGCATTTCGTAAACCTTCCATGTGTGAAAAGATGCAAAACTTGTGTCTCAGGACCGAATGCACTATTTCGGGGTACTCAATTTGCGAAAATGGTTTCGCACCTACTGCATCCATTGTACTCCATTGGACCCAAAATGATGTTTGGGATTGTTTTGGAGCATTTCGGAAACTTTCAGAATGTAAAATATGCAAAACTTGTGTTTCGAGCATGAATGCACTATTTCGGGGAACCGAAGTTGCGAAAATGGTTTCGCACCAAATGCATCAATTCGACTCCATTAGACCCAAAATGATGTTTGGGAGTGTTTTGAAGCATTTCGGAAAATTTTGGAATGTAAAAGATGCAAAACCTGTGTTTCGGGCGTGCATTTTAGGGTACCGAAGTTGCGAAAAAATTTTCGCACAAAATACATCCATTCTATTCCATTATACCAAAAATACTTGTGTTTCGGGTGTGAATGCACTATTTCGGGTAACCGAAGTTGCGAAAATGGTTTCGCACCAAATGCATTAATTCTACTCCATTAGACCCAAAATGATGTTTGGGAGTGTTTTGAAGCATTTCGGAAAATTTCGGAATGCAAAAGATGCAAAACCTATGTTTCGGGCATGCATTTGAGGGTACCAAAGTTGCGAAAATTGTTTCGCACCGAATACATTCGTTCTACTCCATTAGACCAAAAATGATGTTTCGGAGTGTTTAGGAGCATTTCGTAAACCTTCCACGTGTGAAAAGAAGCAAAACTTGTGTTTCAGGACCGAATGCACTATTTGGCGGTACTCATGTTGCGAAAATGGTTTCGCACCAAAAGCATCCATTCTACTCCATTGGACCCAAAATCATTTTTAGGAGTATTTTGGTGCATTTCGTAAACCTTCCACGTGTGAAAAGAAGCAAAACTTGTGTTTCAGGACCGAATGCACTATTTGGGGGTACTCACGTTGCGAAAATGGTTTCGCACCAAAAGCATCCATTCTACTCTAATGGACCCAAAATCATTTTTAGGAGTATTTTGTTGCATTTCGTAAACCTTCCACGTGTAAAAAGATGCAAAACTTGTGTTTGTGGATCGAATGCACTATTTCGTGGTACTCAAGTTGCGAAAATGGTTTTGCACCAAATGCAGCCATTCTACTCCATTTGACCGAAAATGATTTTTAGGAGTATTTTGGAGCATTTCGTAAACCTTCCACGTGTGAAAAGAAGCAAAACTTGTGTTTCAGGACCGAATGCACTATATGGGGGTACTTATGTTGCGAAAATGGTTTTGCACCAAAAGCATCCATTCTACTCTATTGGACCCAAAATCATTTTTAGGAGTATTTTGGTGCATTTCGTAAACCTTCCACGTGTGAAAAGATGCAAAACTTGTGTTTCTGGATCAAATGCACTATTTCGTTGTACTCAAGTTGCGAAAATGGTTTCGCACCAAATGCAGCCATTCTACTCCATTGGACCCAAAATGATTTTTAGGAGTATTTTGGAGCATTTCGTAAACCTTCCACGTGTGAAAAGAAGCAAAACTTGTGTTTCAGGACCGAATGCACTATATGGGGGTACTTATGTTGCGAAAATGGTTTCGCACCAAAAGTATCCATTCTACTCTATTGGACCCAAAATCATTTTTAGGAGTATTTTGGTGCATTTCCTAAACCTTCCACGTGTGAAAAGATGAAAAACTTGTGTTTCTGGATCAAGTGCACTATTTCGTGGTACTCAAGTTGCGAAAATGGTTTCGCACCAAATGCAGCCATTCTACTCCATTGGACCCAAAATGATTTTTAGGAGTATTTTGGAGCATTTCGTAAACCTTCCACGTGTGAAAAGATGCAAAACATGTATTTCAGGACCAAATGCACTATTTTGGGGTACTCAAGTTGCGAAAATGGTTTCACACCAAATTCATCCATTAGACTCCATTGGACCCGAAATGATGTTTGGGAGTGTTTTGTAGCATTTTGTAAACCTTCCATGTGTGAAAAGATGCAAAACTTGTGTCTCAGGACCGAATGCACTATTTCGGGGTACTCAATTTGCAAAAATTGTTTCGCACCTAGTGCATCCATTGTACTCCATTGGACCCAAAATGATGTTTGGGAGTGTTTTGGAGCATTTCGGAAACTTTCAGAATGTAAAATATGCAAAACTTCTGTTTCGAGCATGAATGCACTATTTCGGGAAACCGAAGTTGCGAAAATGGTTTCGCACCAAATGCATCAATTCTACTCCATTAGACCCAAAATGATGTTTGGGAGTGTTTTGAAGCATTTCGGAAAATTTTGGAATGTAAAAGATGCAAAACCTGCGTTTCGGGCGTGCATATAAGGGTATCGAAGTTGCTAAAATTTTTAGGAGTATTTTGGAGCATTTCGTAAACCTTCCACGTGTGAAAAGAAGCAAAACTTGTGTTTCAGGACCGAATGCACTATTTGGGGGTACTCATGTTGCGAAAATGGTTTCGCACCAAAAGCATCCATTCTACTCCATTGGACCCAAAATCAATTTTAGGAGTATTTTGTTGCATTTCGTAAACCTTCCACGTGGGAAAAGATGCAAAACTTGTGTTTCTGGATTGAATGCACTATTTCGTGGTACTCAAGTTGCGAAAATGGTTTTGCACCAAATGCAGCCATTCTACTCCATTGGACCCAAAATTATTTTTAGGAGTATTTTGGAGCATTTCGTAAACCTTCCACGTGTGAAAAGAAGCAAAACTTGTGTTTCAGGACCGAATGCACTATATGTGGGTACTTATGTTGCGAAAATGGATTCGCACCAAAAGCATCCATTCTACTCTATTGGACCCAAAATCATTTTTAGGAGTATTTTGGTGCATTTCGTAAACCTTCCACGTGTGAAATGATGCAAAACTTGTGTTTCTGGATCGAATGCACTATTTCGTGGTACTCAAGTTGCGAAAATGGTTTCGCACCAAATGCAGCCATTCTACTCCATTGGACCCAAAATGATTTTTAGGAGTATTTTGGAGCATTTCGTAAACCTTCCACGTGTGAAAAGATGCAAAACATGTATTTCAGGACCAAATGCACTATTTCGGAGTACTCAAGTTGCGAAAATGGTTTCACACCAAATGCATCCATTAGACCCCATTGGACCCAAAATGATGTTTGGGAGTATTTTGTAGCATTTCGGAAACCTTCCATGTGTGAAAAGATGCAAAACTTGTGTCTCAGGACCGAATGCATTATTTCGGGGTACTCAATTTGCGAAAATGGTTTCGCACCTACTGCATCTATTGTACTCCATTGGACCCAAAATGATTTTTAGGAGTATTTTCGAGCATTTCGTAAACCTTCCATGTGCGAGAAGATGCAAAACATGTATTTTCAGGACCGAATGCACTATTTCGTGGTACTCAAGTTGCTAAAATGGTTTCACACCAAATGCATCCATTAGACTCTATTGGACCCGAAATCATGTTTGGGAGTATTTTGTAGCATTTCGTAAACCTTCCATGTGTGAAAAGATGCAAAACTTGTGTCTCAGGACCGAATGCACTATTTCGGGGTACTCAATTTGCGAAAATGGCTTCGCACCTACTGCATCCATTGTACTCCATTGGACCCAAAATGATGTTTGGGAGTATTTTGGAGCATTTCGTAAACCTTCCGCGTGTGAAAAGAAGCAAAACTTGTGTTTCAGGACCGAATGCACTATTTGGGGGTACTCATGTTGCGAAAATGGTTTCGCACCAAAAGCATCCATTCTACTCCATTGGACCCAAAATCATTTTTAGGAGTATTTTGTTGCATTTCGTAAACCTTCCACGTGTGAAAAGATGCAAAACATGTGTTTCTGGATTAAATGCACTATTTCGTGGTACTCAAGTTGCGAAAATGGTTTTGCACCAAATGCAGCCATTCTACTCCGTTGGACCCAAAATGATTTTTAGGAGTATTTTGGAGCATTTCGTAAACCTTCCACGTGTGAAAAGAAGCAAAACTTGTGTTTCAGGACCGAATGCACTATATGGGGGTACGTATGTTGCGAAAATGGTTTCGCACCAAAAGCATCCATTCTACTCTATTGGACCCAAAATCATTTTTAGGAGTATTTGGGTGCATTTCGTAAACCTTCCACGTGTGGAAAGATGCAAAACTTGTGTTTCTGGATCGAATGCACTATTTCGTGGTACTCAAGTTGCGAAAATGGTTTCGCACCAAATGCAGCCATTCTACTCCATTGGACCCAAAATGATTTTTAGGAGTATTTTGGAGCATTTCGTAAACCTTCACGTGTGAAAAGATGCAAAACATGTATTTCAGGACCAATTGCACTACTTCGGGGTACTCAAGTTGCGAAAATGGTTTCACACCAAATGCATCCATTAGACTCCATTGGACCCGAAATGATGTTTGGAAGTATTTTGTAGCATTTCGTAAACCTTCCATGTGTGAAAAGATGCATAACTTGTGTCTCAGGACCGAATGCACTATTTCGGGGTACTCAATTTGCGAAAATGGTTTCGCACCTACTGCATCCATTGTACTCCATTGGACCCAAAATGATTTTTAGGAGTATTTTCGAGCATTTCGTAAACCTTCCATGTGTGAGAAGATGCAAAACATGTATTTCAGGACCGAATGCACTATTTGGGGGTACTCAAGTAACTAAAATGGTTTCACACCAAATGCATCCATTAGACTCTATTGGACCCGAAATCATGTTTGGGAGTATTTAGTAGCATTTCGTAAACCTTCCATGTGTGAAAAGATGCAAAACTTGTGTCTCAGGACCGAATGCACTATTTCGGGGTACTCAATTTGCGAAAATGGCTTCGCACCTACTGCATCCATTGTACTCCATTGGACCCAAAATGATGTTTGGGAGTATTTTGGAGCATTTCGTAAACCTTCCACGTGTGAAAAGCAGCAAAACTTGTGTTTCAGGACCGAATGCACTATTTGTGGGTACTCATGTTGCGAAAATGGTTTCGCACCAAAAGCATCCATTCTACTCCATTGGACCCAAAATCATTTTTAGGAGTATTTTGTTGCATTTCGTAAACCTTCCACGTGTGAAAAGATGCAAAACTTGTGTTTCTGGATCGAATGCACTATTTCGTGGTACTCAAGTTGCGAAAATGGTTTCGCACCAAATGCAGCCATTCCACTCCAATGGACCCAAAATGATTTTTAGGAGTATTTTGGAGCATTGCGTAAACTTTCACGTGTGAAAAGATGCAAAACATGTATTTCAGGACCAAATGCACTATTTCGGGGTACTCAAGTTGCGAAAATGGTTTCACACCAAATGCATCCATTAGACTCCATTGGACCCGAAATGATGTTTGGGAGTATTTTGTAGCATTTCGTAAACCTTCCATGTGTGAAAAGATGCAAAACTTGTGTCTCAGGACCGAATGCACTATTTCGGGGTACTCAATTTGCGAAAATGGTTTCGCACCTACTGCATCCATTGTACTCCGTTGGACCCAAAATGATTTTTAGGAGTATTTTGAAGCATTTCGTAAACCTTCCATGTGTGAGAAGATGCAAAACATGTATTTCAGGACCGAATGCACTATTTCGGGGTACTCAAGTTGCTAAAATGGTTTCACACCGAATGCATCCATTAGACTCTATTGGACCCGAAATCATGATTGGGAGTATTTTGTAGCATTTCGTAAACCTTCCATGTGTGAAAAGATGCAAAACTTGTGTCTCAGGACCGAATGCACTATTTCGGGGTACTCAATTTGGGAAAATGGCTTCGCACCTACTACATCCATTGTACTCCATTGGACCCAAAATGATGTTTGGGAGTGTTTTGGAGCATTTCGGAAACTTTCGGAATGTAAAATATGCAAAACTTGTGTTTCGAGCATGAATGCACTATTTCGGTGAACCGAAGTTGCGAAAATGGTTTCGACCCAAAATGATGTTTGGAAGTGTTTTGAAGCATTTCGGAAAATTTCGGAATGTAAAAGATGCAAAACCTGTGTTTCAGTCGTGCATTTCAGGGTACGAAGTTGCGAAAATTGTTTCGCACCAAATACATCCATTCTATTTCATTATACCAAAAATGATGTTTGGGAGTGTTTTGGACCATTTCGGAAACTTTCGGAATGTAAGATATGCAAAACTTGTGTTTCGGGTGTGAATGCACTATTTTGGGGAACCGAAGTTGCGAAAATGGTTTCGCACCAAATGCATTAATTCTACTCCATTAGACCCAAAATGATGTTTGGGTGTGTTTTGAACCATTTCGGAAAATTTCGGAATGCAAAAGATGCAAAACCTATGTTTCTGGCGTGCATTTTAGGGTACCGAAGTTGCGAAAATTGTTTTGCACCAAATACATCCATTCTACTCCATTAGACCAAAAATGATGTTTCGGAGTGTTTTGGAGCATTTCGTAAACCTTCCACGTGTGAAAAGAAGCAAAACTTGTGTTTCAGGACCGAATGCACTATTTGGCGGTACTCATGTTGCGAAAATGGTTTCGCACCAAAAGCATCCATTCTACTCCATTGGACCCAATATCATTTTTAGGAGTATTTTGGTGCATTTCGTAAACCTTCCACGTGTGAAAAGAAGCAAAAGTTGTGTTTCAGGACCGAATGCACTATTTGGGGGTACTCATGTTGCGAAAATGGTTTCGCACCAAAAGCATCCATTCTACTCCATTGGACCCAAAATCATTTTTAGGAGTATTTTGTTGCATTTCGTAAACCTTCTACGTGTGAAAAGATGCAAAACTTGTGTTTCTGGATCGAATGCACTATTTCGTGGTACTCAAGTTGCGAAAATCGTTTTGCACCAATTGCAGCCATTCTACTCCATTGGATCCAAAATGATTTTTAGGAGTATTTTGGAGCATTTCGTAAACCTTCCACGTGTGAAAAGAAGGAAAACTTGTGTTTCAGGACCGAATGCACTATATGGGGGTACTAATGTTGCGAAAATGGTTTCGCACCAAAAGCATCCATTCTACTCTATTGGTCCCAAAATCATTTTTATGAGTATTTTGGTGCATTTCGTAAACCTTCCACGTGTGAAAAGATGCAAAACTTGTGTTTCTGGATCGAATGCACTATTTCGTGGTACTCAAGTTGCGAAAATGGTTTCGCACCAAATGCAGCCATTCTACTCCATTAGACCCAAAATGATTTTTAGGAGTATTTTGGAGCATTTCGTAAACCTTCCACGTGTGAAAAGATGCAAAACATGTATTTCAGGACCAAATGCACTATTTCGGGGTACTCAAGTTGCGAAAATGGTTTCACACCAAATGCATCCATTAGACTCCATTGGACCCGAAATGATGTTTGGGAGTATTTTGTAGCATTTCGTAAACCTTCCATGTGTGAAAAGATGCAAAACTTGGGTCTCAGGACCGAATGCACTATTTCGGGGTACTCAATTTGCGAAAATGGTTTCGCACCTATTGCATCCATTGTACTCCATTGGACCCAAAATGATGTTTGGGAGTGTTTTGGAGCATTTCGGAAACTTTCAGAATGTAAAATATGCAAAACTTGTGTTTCGAGCATGAATGCACTATTTCGGGGAACCGAAGTTGCGAAAATGGTTTCGCACCAAATGCATCAATTCTACTCCATTAGACCCAAAATGATGTTTGGGAGTGTTTTGAAGCATTTTGGAAAATTTTGGAATGTAAAAGATGCAAAACCTGCGTTTCGGGCGTGCATTTTAGGGTACCGAAGTTCCGAAAATTTTTAGGAGTATTTTGGAGCATTTTGTAAACCTTCCACGTGTGAAAAGAAGCAAAACTTGTGTTTCAGGACCGAATGCACTATTTGGGGGTACTCATGTTGCGAAAATGGTTTCGCACCAAAAGCATCCATTCTACTCCATTGGACCCAAAATCATTTTTAGGAGTATTTTGTTGCATTTCGTAAACCTTCCACGTGTGAAAAGATGCAAAACTTGTGTTTCTGGATTGAATGCACTATTTCGTGGTACTCAAGTTGCGAAAATGGTTTTGCACCAAATGCAGCCATTCTACTCCATTGGACCCAAAATGATTTTTAGGAGTATTTTGGAGCATTTCGTAAACCTTCCACGTGTGAAAAGAAGCAAAACTTGTGTTTCAGGACCGAATGCACTATATAGGGGTACTTATGTTGCAAAAATGGGTTCGCACCAAAAGCATCCATTCTACTCTATTGGACCCAAAATCATTTTTAGGAGTATTTTGGTGCATTTCGTAAACCTTCCACGTGTGAAAAGATGCAAAACTTGTGTTTCTGGATCGAATGCACTGTTTCGTGGTACTCAAGTTGCGAAAATGGTTTCACACCAAATGCAGCCATTCTACTCCATTGGACCCAAAATGATTTTTAGGAGTATTTTGGAGCATTTCGTAAAACTTCCACGTGTGAAAAGATGCAAAACATGTATTTCAGGACCAAATGCACTATTTCGGGGTACTCAAGTTGCGAAAATGGTTTCACACCAAATGCATCCATTAGGCTCCATTGGACCCGAAATGATGTTTGGGAGTATTTTGTAGCATTTCGTAAACCTTCCATGTGTGAAAAGATGCAAAACTTGTGTCTCATGACCGAATGCACTATTTCGGGGTACTCCATTTGCGAAAATGGTTTCGCACCTACTGCATCCATTGTACTCCATTGGACCCAAAATGATGTTTGGTATTGTTTTAGAGCATTTCGGAAACTTTCAGAATGTAAAATATGCAAAACTTGTGTTTCGAGCATGAATGCACTATTTCGGGGAACCGAAGTTGCGAAAATGGTTTCGCACCAAATGCATCAATTCTACTCCATTAGACCCAAAATGATGTTTGGGAGTGTTTTGAAGCATTTCGGAAAATTTTGGAATGTAAAAGATGCAAAACCTGCGTTCCGGGAGTGCATTTTAGGGTTCCGAAGTTGCCAAAATTGTTTCGCACAAAATACTTCCATTCTATTCCATTATACCAGAAATACTTGTGTTTCGGGTGTGAATGCACTATTTTGGGTAACCGAAGTTGCGAAAATGGTTTCGCACCAAATGCATTAATTCTACTCCATTAGACCCAAAATGATGTTTGGGAGTGTTTTGAAGCATTTCAGAAAATTTCGGAATGCAAAAGATGCAAAACCTATGTTTTGGGCGTGCATTTTAGGGTACCGAAGTTGCGAAAATTGTTTCGCACCGAATACATCCATTCTACTCCATTAGACGAAAAATGATGTTTCGGAGTGTTTTGGAGCATTTCGTAAACCTTCCACGTGTGAAAAGAAGCAAAACATGTGTTTCAGGACCGAATGCACTATTTGGCGGTACTCATGTTGCGAAAATGGTTTCGCACCAAAAGCATCCATTCTACTCCATTGGACCCAAAATCATTTTTAGGAGTATTTTGGTGCATTTCGTAAACCTTCCACGTGTGAAAAGAAGCAAAACTTGTGTTTCAGGACCGAATGCACTATTTGGGGGTACTCATGTTGCGAAAATGGTTTCGCACCAAAAGCATCCATTCTACTCCATTGGACCCAAAATCATTTTTAGGAATATTTTGTTGCATTTCGTAAACCTTCCACGTGTGAAAAGATGCAAAACTTGTGTTTGTGGATCGAATGCACTATTTTGTGGTACTGAAGTTGCGAAAATGGTTTTGCACCAAATGCAGCCATTCTACTCCATTGGACACAAAATAATTTTTAGGAGTAGTTTGGAGCATTTCGTAAACCTTCCACTTGTGAAAAGAAGCAAAACTTGTGTTTCAGGACCGAATGCACTATATGGGGGTACTTATGTTGCGAAAATGGTTTCGCACCAAAGGCATCCATTCTACTCTATTGGACCCAAAATCATTTTTAGGAGTATTTTGGTGCATTTCGTAAACTTTCCACGTGTGAAAAGATGCAAAACTTGTGTTTCTGGATCGAATGCACTATTTCGTGGTACTCAAGTTGCGAAAATCGTTTTGCACCAATTGCAGCCATTCTACTCCATTGGATCCAAAATGATTTTTAGGAGTATTTTGGAGCATTTCGTAAACCTTCCACGTGTGAAAAGAAGGAAAACTTGTGTTTCAGGACCGAATGCACTATATGGGGGTACTAATGTTGCGAAAATGGTTTCGCACCAAAAGCATCCATTCTACTCTATTGGACCCAAAATCATTTTTATGAGTATTTTGGTGCATTTCGTAAACCTTCCACGTGTGAAAAGATGCAAAACTTGTGTTTCTGGATCGAATGCACTATTTCGTGGTACTCAAGTTGCGAAAATGGTTTCGCACCAAATGCAGCCATTCTACTCCATTGGACCCAAAATGATTGTTAGGAGTATTTTGGAGCATTTCGTAAACCTTCCACGTGTGAAAAGATGCAAAACATGTATTTCAGGACCAAATGCACTATTTCGGGGGACTCAAGTTGCGAAAATGGTTTCACACCAAATGCATCCATTAGACTCCATTGGACCCGAAATGATGTTTGGGAGTATTTTGTAGCATTTCGTAAACCTTCCATGTGTGAAAAGATGCAAAACTTGTGTCTCAGGACCGAATGCACTATTTTGGGGTACTCAATTTGCGAAAATGGTTTCGCACCTACTGCATCCATTGTACTCCATTGGACCCAAAATGATGTTTGGGAGTGTTTTGGAGCATTTCGGAAACTTTCAGAATGCAAAATATGCAAAACTTGTGTTTCGAGCATGAATGCACTATTTCGGGGAACCGAAGTTGCGAAAATGGTTTCGCACCAAATGCATCAATTCTACTCCATTAGACCCAAAATGATGTTTGGGAGTGTTTTAAAGCATTTCGGAAAATTTTGGAATGTAAAAGATGCAAAACCTGCGTTTCGGGCGTGCATTTTAGGGTACCGAAGTTCCGAAAATATTTAGGAGTATTTTGGAGCATTTTGTAAACCTTCCATGTGTGAAAAGAAGCAAAACTTGTGTTTCAGGACCGAATGCACTATTTGGGGGTACTCATGTTGCGAAAATGGTTTCGCACCAAAAGCATCCATTCTACTCCATTGGACCCAAAATCATTTTTAGGAGTATTTTGTTGCATTTCGTAATACTTCCACGTGTGAAAAGATGCAAAACTTGTGTTTCTGGATTGAATGCACTATTTCGTGGTACTCAAGTTGCGAAAATGGTTTTGCACCAAATGCAGCCATTCTACTCCATGGGACCCAAAATGATTTTTAGGAGTATTTTGGAGCATTTCGTAAACCTTCCACGTGTGAAAAGAAGCAAAACTTGTGTTTCAGGACCGAATGCACTATATAGGGGTACTTATGTTGCAAAAATGGTTTCGCACCAAAAGCATCCATTCTACTCTATTGGACCCAAAATCATTTTTAGGAGTATTTTGGTGCATTTCGTAAACCTTCCACGTGTGAAAAGATGCAAAACTTGTGTTTCTGGATCGAATGCACTATTTCGTGGTACTCAAGTTGCGAAAATGGTTTCACACCAAATGCAGCCATTCTACTCCATTGGACCCAAAATGATTTTTAGGAGTATTTTGGAGCATTTCGTAAAACTTCCACGTGTGAAAAGATGCAAAACATGTATTTCAGGACCAAATGCACTATTTCGGGGTACTCAAGTTGCGAAAATGGTTTCACACCAAATGCATCCATTAGGCTCCATTGGACCCGAAATGATGTTTGGGAGTATTTTGTAGCATTTCGTAAACCTTCCATGTGTGAAAAGATGCAAAACTTGTGTCTCAGGACCGAATGCACTATTTCGGGGAACCGAAGTTGCGAAAATGGTTTCACACCAAATGCATCAATTCTACTCCATTAGACCCAAAATGATGTTTGGGAGTGTTTTGAAGCATTTCGAAAAATTTTGGAATGTAAAAGATGCAAAACCTGCGTTCCGGGAGTGCATTTTAGGGTACCGAAGTTGCCAAAATTGTTTCGCACAAAATACATCCATTCTATTCCATTATACCAGAAATACTTGTGTTTCGGGTGTGAATGCACTATTTTGGGTAACCGAAGTTGCGAAAATGGTTTCGCACCAAATGCATTAATTCTACTCTATTAGACCCAAAATGATGTTTGGGAGTGTTTTGAAGCATTTCAGAAAATTTCGGAATGCAAAAGATGCAAAACCTATGTTTTGGGCGTGCATTTTAGGGTACCGAAGTTGCGAAAATTGTTTCACACCGAATACATCCGTTCTACTCCATTAGACCAAAAATGATGTTTCGGAGTGTTTTGGAGCATTTCGTAAACCTTCCACGTGTGAAAAGAAGCAAAACTTGTGTTTCAGGACCGAATGCACTATTTGGCGGTACTCATGTTGCAAAAATGGTTTCGCACCAAAAGCATCCATTCTACTCCATTGGACCCAAAATCATTTTTAGGAGTATTTTGGTGCATTTCGTAAACCTTCCACGTGTGAAAAGAAGCAAAACTTGTGTTTCAGGACCGAATGCACTATTTGGGGGTACTCATGTTGCGAAAATGGTTTCGCACCAAAAGCATCCATTCTACTCCATTGGACCCAAAATCATTTTTAGGAGTATTTTGTTGCATTTCGTAAACCTTCCACGTGTGAAAAGATGCAAAACTTGTGTTTGTGGATCGAATGCACTATTTCGTGGTACTCAAGTTGCGAAAATGGTTTTGCACCAAATGCAGCCATTCTACTCCATTGGACACAAAATGATTTTTAGGAGTAGTTTGGAGCATTTCGTAAACCTTCCACGTGTGAAAAGAAGCAAAACTTGTGTTTCAGGACCGAATGCACTATATGGGGGTACTTATGTTGCGAAAATGGTTTCGCACCAAAGGCATCCATTCTACTCTATTGGACCCAAAATCATTTTTAGGAGTATTTTGGTGCATTTCGTAAACTTTCCACGTGTGAAAATATGCAAAACTTGTGTTTCGAGCATGAATGCACTATTTCGGGGAACCGAAGTTGCGAAAATGGTTTCGCACCAAATGCATCAATTCTACTCCATTAGACCCAAAATGATGTTTGGGAGTGTTTTGAAGCATTTCGGAAAATTTTGGAATGTAAAAGATGCAAAACCTGCGTTCCGGGAGTGCATTTTAGGGTTCCGAAGTTGCCAAAATTGTTTCGCACAAAATACATCCATTCTATTCCATTATACCAGAAATACTTGTGTTTCGGGTGTGAATGCACTATTTTGGGTAACCGAAGTTGCGAAAATGGTTTCGCACCAAATGCATTAATTCTACTCCATTAGACCCAAAATGATGTTTGGGAGTGTTTTGAAGCATTTCAGAAAATTTCGGAATGCAAAAGATGCAAAACCTATGTTTTGGGCGTGCATTTTAGGGTACCGAAGTTGCGAAAATTGTTTCGCACCGAATACATCCATTCTACTCCATTAGACGAAAAATGATGTTTCGGAGTGTTTTGGAGCATTTCGTAAACCTTCCACGTGTGAAAAGAAGCAAAACTTGTGTTTCAGGACCGAATGCACTATTTGGCGGTACTCATGTTGCGAAAATGGTTTCGCACCAAAAGCATCCATTCTACTCCATTGGACCCAAAATCATTTTTAGGAGTATTTTGGTGCATTTCGTAAACCTTCCACGTGTGAAAAGAAGCAAAACTTGTGTTTCAGGACCGAATGCACTATTTGGGGGTACTCATGTTGCGAAAATGGTTTCGCACCAAAAGCATCCATTCTACTCCATTGGACCCAAAATCATTTTTAGGAGTATTTTGTTGCATTTCGTAAACCTTCCAGGTGTGAAAAGATGCAAAACTTGTGTTTGTGGATCGAATGCACTATTTCGTGGTACTCAAGTTGCGAAAATGGTTTTGCACCAAATGCAGCCATTCTACTCCATTGGACACAAAATGATTTTTAGGAGTAGTTTGGAGCATTTCGTAAACCTTCCACGTGTGAAAAGAAGCAAAACTTGTGTTTCAGGACCGAATGCACTATTTGGGGGTACTCATGTTGCGAAAATGGTTTCGCACCAAAAGCATCCATTCTACTCCATTGGACCCAAAATCATTTTTAGGAGTATTTTGTTGCATTTCGTAAACCTTCCACGTGTGAAAAGATGCAAAACTTGTGTTTCTGGATTGAATGCACTATTTCGTGGTACTCAAGTTGCGAAAATGGTTTTGCACCAAATGCAGCCATTCTACTCCATTGGACCCAAAATGATTTTTAGGAGTATTTTGGAGCATTTCGTAAACCTTCCACGTGTGAAAAGAAGCAAAACTTGTGTTTCAGGACCGAATGCACTATATAGGGGTACTTATGTTGCAAAAATGGTTTCGCACCAAAAGCATCCATTCTACTCTATTGGACCCAAAATCATTTTTAGGAGTATTTTGGTGCATTTCGTAAACCTTCCACGTGTGAAAAGATGCAAAACTTGTGTTTCTGGATCGAATGCACTATTTCGTGGTACTCAAGTTGCGAAAATGGTTTCACACCAAATGCAGCCATTCTACTCCATTGGACCCAAAATGATTTTTAGGAATATTTTGGAGCATTTCGTAAAACTTCCACGTGTGAAAAGATGCAAAACATGTATTTCAGGACCAAATGCACTATTTCGGGGTACTCAAGTTGCGAAAATGGTTTCACACCAAATGCATCCATTAGGCTCCATTGGACCCGAAATGATGTTTGGGAGTATTTTGTAGCATTTCGTAAACCTTCCATGTGTGAAAAGATGCAAAACTTGTGTCTCAGGACCGAATGCACTATTTCGGGGTACTCAATTTGCGAAAATGGTTTCGCACCTACTGCATCCATTGTACTCCATTGGACCCAAAATGATGTTTGGTATTGTTTTAGAGCATTTCGGAAACTTTCAGAATGTAAAATATGCAAAACTTGTGTTTCGAGCATGAATGCACTATTTCGGGGAACCGAAGTTGCGAAAATGGTTTCGCACCAAATGCATCAATTCTACTCCATTAGACCCAAAATGATGTTTGGGAGTGTTTTGAAGCATTTCGGAAAATTTTGGAATGTAAAAGATGCAAAACCTGCGTTCCGGGAGTGCATTTTAGGGTTCCGAAGTTGCCAAAATTGTTTCGCACAAAATACATCCATTCTATTCCATTATACCAGAAATACTTGTGTTTCGGGTGTGAATGCACTATTTTGGGTAACCGAAGTTGCGAAAATGGTTTCGCACCAAATGCATTAATTCTACTCCATTAGACCCAAAATGATGTTTGGGAGTGTTTTGAAGCATTTCAGAAAATTTCGGAATGCAAAAGATGCAAAACCTATGTTTTGGGCGTGCATTTTAGGGTACCGAAGTTGCGAAAATTGTTTCGCACCGAATACATCCATTCTACTCCATTAGACGAAAAATGATGTTTCGGAGTGTTTTGGAGCATTTCGTAAACCTTCCACGTGTGAAAAGAAGCAAAACTTGTGTTTCAGGACCGAATGCACTATTTGGCGGTACTCATGTTGCGAAAATGGTTTCGCACCAAAAGCATCCATTCTACTCCATTGGACCCAAAATCATTTTTAGGAGTATTTTGGTGCATTTCGTAAACCTTCCACGTGTGAAAAGAAGCAAAACTTGTGTTTCAGGACCGAATGCACTATTTGGGGGTACTCATGTTGCGAAAATGGTTTCGCACCAAAAGCATCCATTCTACTCCATTGGACCCAAAATCATTTTTAGGAGTATTTTGTTGCATTTCGTAAACCTTCCAGGTGTGAAAAGATGCAAAACTTGTGTTTGTGGATCGAATGCACTATTTCGTGGTACTCAAGTTGCGAAAATGGTTTTGCACCAAATGCAGCCATTCTACTCCATTGGACACAAAATGATTTTTAGGAGTAGTTTGGAGCATTTCGTAAACCTTCCACGTGTGAAAAGAAGCAAAACTTGTGTTTCAGGACCGAATGCACTATTTGGGGGTACTCATGTTGCGAAAATGGTTTCGCACCAAAAGCATCCATTCTACTCCATTGGACCCAAAATCATTTTTAGGAGTATTTTGTTGCATTTCGTAAACCTTCCACGTGTGAAAAGATGCAAAACTTGTGTTTCTGGATTGAATGCACTATTTCGTGGTACTCAAGTTGCGAAAATGGTTTTGCACCAAATGCAGCCATTCTACTCCATTGGACCCAAAATGATTTTTAGGAGTATTTTGGAGCATTTCGTAAACCTTCCACGTGTGAAAAGAAGCAAAACTTGTGTTTCAGGACCGAATGCACTATATAGGGGTACTTATGTTGCAAAAATGGTTTCGCACCAAAAGCATCCATTCTACTCTATTGGACCCAAAATCATTTTTAGGAGTATTTTGGTGCATTTCGTAAACCTTCCACGTGTGAAAAGATGCAAAACTTGTGTTTCTGGATCGAATGCACTATTTCGTGGTACTCAAGTTGCGAAAATGGTTTCACACCAAATGCAGCCATTCTACTCCATTGGACCCAAAATGATTTTTAGGAATATTTTGGAGCATTTCGTAAAACTTCCACGTGTGAAAAGATGCAAAACATGTATTTCAGGACCAAATGCACTATTTCGGGGTACTCAAGTTGCGAAAATGGTTTCACACCAAATGCATCCATTAGGCTCCATTGGACCCGAAATGATGTTTGGGAGTATTTTGTAGCATTTCGTAAACCTTCCATGTGTGAAAAGATGCAAAACTTGTGTCTCAGGACCGAATGCACTATTTCGGGGTACTCAATTTGCGAAAATGGTTTCGCACCTACTGCATCCATTGTACTCCATTGGACCCAAAATGATGTTTGGTATTGTTTTAGAGCATTTCGGAAACTTTCAGAATGTAAAATATACAAAACTTGTGTTTCGAGCATGAATGCACTATTTCGGGGAACCGAAGTTGCGAAAATGGTTTCGCACCAAATGCATCAATTCTACTCCATTAGACCCAAAATGATGTTTGGGAGTGTTTTGAAGCATTTCGGAAAATTTTGGAATGTAAAAGATGCAAAACCTGCGTTCCGGGAGTGCATTTTAGGGTTCCGAAGTTGCCAAAATTGTTTCGCACAAAATACATCCATTCTATTCCATTATACCAGAAATACTTGTGTTTCGGGTGTGAATGCACTATTTTGGGTAACCGAAGTTGCGAAAATGGTTTCGCACCAAATGCATTAATTCTACTCCATTAGACCCAAAATGATGTTTGGGAGTGTTTTGAAGCATTTCAGAAAATTTCGGAATGCAAAAGATGCAAAACCTATGTTTTGGGCGTGCATTTTAGGGTACCGAAGTTGCGAAAATTGTTTCGCACCGAATACATCCATTCTACTCCATTAGACGAAAAATGATGTTTCGGAGTGTTTTGGAGCATTTCGTAAACCTTCCACGTGTGAAAAGAAGCAAAACTTGTGTTTCAGGACCGAATGCACTATTTGGCGGTACTCATGTTGCGAAAATGGTTTCGCACCAAAAGCATCCATTCTACTCCATTGGACCCAAAATCATTTTTAGGAGTATTTTGGTGCATTTCGTAAACCTTCCACGTGTGAAAAGAAGCAAAACTTGTGTTTCAGGACCGAATGCACTATTTGGGGGTACTCATGTTGCGAAAATGGTTTCGCACCAAAAGCATCCATTCTACTCCATTGGACCCAAAATCATTTTTAGGAGTATTTTGTTGCATTTCGTAAACCTTCCACGTGTGAAAAGATGCAAAACTTGTGTTTGTGGATCGAATGCACTATTTTGTGGTACTGAAGTTGCGAAAATGGTTTTGCACCAAATGCAGCCATTCTACTCCATTGGACACAAAATGATTTTTAGGAGTAGTTTGGAGCATTTCGTAAACCTTCCACTTGTGAAAAGAAGCAAAACTTGTGTTTCAGGACCGAATGCACTATATGGGGGTACTTATGTTGCGAAAATGGTTTCGCACCAAAGGCATCCATTCTACTCTATTGGACCCAAAATCATTTTTAGGAGTATTTTGGTGCATTTCGTAAACTTTCCACGTGTGAAAAGATGCAAAACTTGTGTTTCTGGATCGAATGCACTATTTCGTGGTACTCAAGTTGCGAAAATCGTTTTGCACCAATTGCAGCCATTCTACTCCATTGGATCCAAAATGATTTTTAGGAGTGTTTTGGAGCATTTCGTAAACCTTCCACGTGTGAAAAGAAGGAAAACTTGTGTTTCAGGACCGAATGCACTATATGGGGGTACTAATGTTGCGAAAATGGTTTCGCACCAAAAGCATCCATTCTACTCTATTGGACCCAAAATCATTTTTATGAGTATTTTGGTGCATTTCGTAAACCTTCCACGTGTGAAAAGATGCAAAACTTGTGTTTCTGGATCGAATGCACTATTTTGTGGTACTCAAGTTGCGAAAATGGTTTCGCACCAAATGCAGCCATTCTACTCCATTGGACCCAAAATGATTTTTAGGAGTATTTTGGAGCATTTCGTAAACCTTCCACGTGTGAAAAGATGCAAAACATGTATTTCAGGACCAAATGCACTATTTCGGGGTACTCAAGTTGCGAAAATGGTTTCACACCAAATGCATCCATTAGACTCCATTGGACCCGAAATGATGTTTGGGAGTATTTTGTATTATTTCGTAAACCTTCCATGTGTGAAAAGATGCAAAACTTGTGTCTCAGGACCGAATGCACTATTTTGTGGTACTCAATTTGCGAAAATGGTTTCGCACCTACTGCATCCATTGTACTCCATTGGACCCAAAATGATGTTTGGGAGTGTTTTGGAGCATTTCGGAAACTTTCAGAATGTAAAATATGCAAAACTTGTGTTTCGAGCATGAATGCACTATTTCGGGGAACCGAAGTTGCGAAAATGGTTTCGCACCAAATGCATCAATTCTACTCCATTAGACCCAAAATGATGTTTGGGAGTGTTTTGAAGCATTTCGAAAAATTTTGGAATGTAAAAGATGCAAAACCTGCGTTCCGGGAGTGCATTTTAGGGTACCGAAGTTGCCAAAATTGTTTCGCACAAAATACATCCATTCTATTCCATTATACTAGAAATACTTGTGTTTCGGGTGTGAATGCACTATTTTGTGAAAAGAAGCAAAACTTGTGTTTCAGGACCGAATGCACTATTTGGCGGTACTCATGTTGCGAAAATGGTTTCGCACCAAAAGCATCCATTCTACTCCATTGGACCCAAAATCATTTTTAGGAGTATTTTGGTGCATTTCGTAAACCTTCCACGTGTGAAAAGAAGCAAAACTTGTGTTTCAGGACCGAATGCACTATTTGGGGGTACTCATGTTGCGAAAATGGTTTCGCACCAAAAGCATCCATTCTACTCCATTGTACCCAAAATCATTTTTAGGAGTATTTTGTTGCATTTCGTAAACCTTCCACGTGTGAAAAGATGCAAAACTTGTGTTTGTGGATCGAATGCACTATTTTGTGGTACTCAAGTTGCGAAAATGGTTTTGCACCAAATGCAGCCATTCTACTCCATTGGACACAAAATGATTTTTAGGAGTAGTTTGGAGCATTTCGTAAACCTTCCACGTGTGAAAAGAAGCAAAACTTGTGTTTCAGGACCGAATGCACTATATGGGGGTACTTATGTTGCGAAAATGGTTTCGCACCAAAGGCATCCATTCTACTCTATTGGACCCAAAATCATTTTTAGGAGTATTTTGGTGCATTTCGTAAACTTTCCACGTGTGAAAAGATGCAAAACTTGTGTTTCTGGATCGAATGCACTATTTCGTGGTACTCAAGTTGCGAAAATGATTTCGCACCAAATGCAGCCATTCTACTCCATTGGATCCAAAATGATTTTTAGGAGTATTTTGGAGCATTTCGTAAACCTTCCACGTGTGAAAAGATGCAAAACATGTATTTCAGGACCAAATGCACTATTTCGGGGTACTCAAGTTGTGAAAATGGTTTCACACCAAATGCATCCATAAGACTCCATTGGACCCGAAATGATGTTTGGGAGTATTTTGTAGCATTTCGTAAACCTTCCATGTGTGAAAAGATGCAAAACTTGTGTCTCAGGACCGAATGCACTATTTCGGGGTACTCAATTTGCGAAAATGGTTTCGCACCTACTGCATCCATTGTGCTCCATTGGACCCAAAATGATGTTTGGGAGTGTTTTGGAGCATTTCGGAAACTTTTAGAATGTAAAATATGCAAAACTTGTGTTTCGAGCATGAATGCACTATTTCGGGGAACCGAAGTTGCGAAAATGGTTTCGCACCAAATGCATCAATTCTACTCCATTAGACCCAAAATGATGTTTGGGAGTGTTTTGAAGCATTTTGGAAAATTTTGGAATGTAAAAGATGCAAAACCTATGTTTCGGGCGTGCATTTTAGGGTACCGAAGTTCCGAAAATTTTTAGGAGTATTTTGGAGCATTTTGTAAACCTTCCACGTGTGAAAAGAAGCAAAACTTGTGTTTCAGGACCGAATGCACTATTTGGGGGTACTCATGTTGCGAAAATGGTTTCGCACCAAAAGCATCCATTCTACTCCATTGGACCCAAAATCATTTTTAGGAGTATTTTGTTGCATTTCGTAAACCTTCCACGTGTGAAAAGATGCAAAACTTGTGTTTCTGGATTGAATGCACTATTTCGTGGTACTCAAGTTGCGAAAATGGTTTTGCACCAAATGCAGCCATTCTACTCCATTGGACCCAAAATGATTTTTAGGAGTATTTTGGAGCATTTCGTAGACCTTCCACGTGTGAAAAGAAGCAAAACTTGTGTTTCAGGACCGAATGCACTATATGGGGGTACGTATGTTGCGAAAATGGTTTCGCACCAAAAGCATCCATTCTACTCTATTGGACCCAAAATCATTTTTAGGATTATTTTGGTGCATTTCGTAAACCTTCCACGTGTGAAAAGATGCAAAACTTGTGTTTCTGGATCGAATGCACTATTTCGTGGTACTCAATTTGCGAAAATGGTTTCGCACCTACTGCATCCATTGTACTCCATTGGACCCAAAATGATGTTTGGGAGTGTTTTGGAGCATTTCGAAAACTTTCAGAATGTAAAATATGCAAAACTTGTGTTTCGAGCATGAATGCACTATTTCGGGGAACCGAAGTTGCGAAAATGGTTTCGCACCAAATGCATCAATTCTACTCCATTAGACCCAAAATCATTTTTAGGAGTATTTTGTTGCATTTCGTAAACCTTCCACTTGTGAAAAGATGCAAAACTTGTGTTTCTGGATTGAATGCACTATTTCGTGGTACTCAAGTTGCGAAAATGGTTTCACACCAAAAGCATCCATTCTACTCCATTGGACCCAAAATCATTTTTAGGAGTATTTTGGTGCATTTCGTAAACCTTCCACGTGTGAAAAGAAGCAAAACTTGTGTTTCAGGACCGAATGCACTATTTGGGGGTACTCATGTTGCGAAAATGGTTTCGCACGAAAAGCATCCATTCTACTCCATTGGACCCAAAATCATTTTGAGGAGTATTTTGTTGCATTTCGTAAACCTTCCACATGTGAAAAGATGCAAAACTTGTGTTTCTAGATCGAATGCACTATTTCGTGGTACTCTTGCGAAAATGGTTTTGCACCAAATGCAGCCATTCTACTCCATTGGACCCAAAATGATTTTTAGGAGTATTTTGGAGCATTTCGTAAACCTTCCACGTGTGAAAAGAAGCAAAACTTGTGTTTCAGGACCGAATGCACTATATGGGGGGTACTTATGTTGCGAAAATGGTTTCGCACCAAAAGCATCCATTCTACTCTTTTGGACCCAAAATCATTTTTAGGAGTATTTTGGTGCATTTCGTAAACCTTCCACGTGTGAAAAGATGCAAAACTTGTGTTTCTGGATCGAATGCACTATTTCGTGGTACTCAAGTTGCGAAAATGGTTTCGCACCAAATGCATCAATTCTACTCCATTAGACCCAAAATGATTTTTATGAGTATTTTGGAGCATTTCGTAAACCTTCCACGTGTGAAAAGATGCAAAACATGTATTTCAGGACCAAATGCACTCTTTCGGGGTACTCAAGTTGCGAAAATGGTTTCACACCAAATCCATCCATTAGACTCCATTGGACCCGAAATGATGTTTGGGAGTATTTTGTAGCATTTCGTAAACCTTCCATGTGTGAAAAGATGCAAAACTTGTGTCTCAGGACCGAATGCACTATTTCGGGGTACTCAATTTGCGAAAATGGTTCGCACCTACTGCATCCATTGTACTCCATTGGACCCAAAATGATGTTTGGGAGTGTTTTCGAGCATTTCGGAAACTTTCAGAATGTAAAATATGCAAAACTTGTGTTTCGAGCATGAATGCACTATTTCGGGGAACCGAAGTTGCGAAAATGGTTTCGCACCAAATGCATCAATTCTACTCCATTAGACCCAAAATGATGTTTGGGAGTGTTTCGAAGCATTTCGGAAACTTTCGAAATGTAAAAGATGCAAAACTTTTGTTTCGGGCGTGTATTTTAGGGTGCCGAAGTTGCGAAAATTGTTTCGCACCGAATACATCCATTCTACTCCATTAGACCAAAAATGATGTTTGGGAGTGTTTTGGAGCATTTCGTAAACCTTCCACGTGTGAAAAGAAGCAAAACTTGTGTTTCAGGACCGAATGCTCTATTTGAGGGTACTCAAGTTGCAAAAATGGTTTCGCACCAAATGCATCTATACTACTCCCTCTGATCTAAAATGATGTTTGGGAGTATTTTGAGCATTTCAGAAACTTTCGGAATGTAAAAGATGCAAAACTTGTGTTTCAGGCATGTATTTTAGGGTACCGAAGTTGCAAAAATTGTTTCGCACCAAATACATCCATTCTACTCCATTAGACCAAAAATGATGTTTGGGAGTGTTTTGGAGCATTTCGTAAACCTTCCACGTGTGAAAAGAAGCAAAACTTGTGTTTCAGGACCGAATGCACTATTTGGCGGTACTCATGTTGCGAAAATGGTTTCACACCAAAAGCATCCATTCTACTCCATTGGACCCAAAATCATTTTTGGAGTATTTTGGTGCATTTCGTAAACCTTCCACGTGTGAAAAGAAGCAAAACTTGTGTTTCAGGACCGAATGCACTATTTGGGGGTACTCATGTTGCGAAAATGGTTTCGCACCAAAAGCATCCATTCTACTCCATTGGACCTAAAATCATTTTTAGGAGTATTTTGTTGCATTTCGTAAACCTTCCACGTGTGAAAAGATGCAAAACTTGTGTTTCTGGATAGAATGCACTATTTCGTGGTACTCAAGTTGCGAAAATGGTTTTGCACCAAATGCAGCCATTCTACTCCATTGGACCCAAACTGATTTTTAGGAGTATTTTGGAGCATTTCGTAAACCTTCCACGTGTGAAAAGAAGCAAAAGTTGTGTTTCAGGACCGAATGCACTATATGGGGGTACTTATGTTGCGAAAATGGTTTCGCACCAAAAGCATCCATTCTACTCTATTGGACCCAAAATCATTTTTAGGAGTATTTTGGTGCATTTCGTAAACCTTCCACGTGTGAAAAGATGCAAAACTTGTGTTTCTGGATCAAATGCACTATTTCGTGGTACTCAAGTTGCGAAAATGGTTTCGCACCAAATGCAGGCATTCTGCTCCATTGGACCCAAAATGATTTTTAGGAGTATTTTGGAGTATTTCGTAAACCTTCCATGTGTGAAAAGATGCATAACATGTATTTCAGGACCAAATGCACTATTTCGGGGTACTCAAGTTGTGAAAATGGTTTCACACCAAATGCATCCATTAGACTCCATTGGACCCGAAATGATGTTTGGGAGTATTTTGTAGCATTTCGTAAACCTTCCATGTGTGAAAAGATGCAAAACTTGTGTCTCAGGACCGAATGCACTATTTCGGGGAACCGAAGTTGCGAAAATGGTTTCACACCAAATGCATTAATTCTACTCCATTAGACCCAAAATGATGTTTGGGAGTGTTTTGAAGCATTTCGGAAAATTTTGGAATGTAAAAGATGCAAAACCTGCGTTTCGGGCGTGCATTTTAGGGTACTGAAGTTGCGAAAAAAATTTCGCACCAAATACATCCATTCTATTCCATAATACCAAAAATACTTGTGTTTCGGGTGTGAATGCACTATTTCGGGGAACCAAAGTTGCGGAAATTGTTTCGCACCAAATGCATTAATTCTACTCCATTAGACCCAAAATGATGTTTGGGATTGTTTTGAAGCATTTCGAAAAATTTCGGAATGCAAAAGATGCAAAACCTATGTTTCCGGCGTCCATTTTAGGGTACCGAAGTTGTGAAAATTATTTCGCACCAAATACATCCATTCTACTCCATTATACCAAAAATAATGTTTGGGAGTGTTTTGGAGCATTTCGAAAACTTTCGGAATGTAAAATTTGCAAAACTTGTGTTTCGGGCGTGAATGCAGTATTTCGGGGAACCGAAGTTGTGAAAATGGTTTCGCACCAAATGTATCAATTCTACTCCGTTAGACCCAAAATTATGTTTGGGAGTGTTTCGAAGCATTTCGGAAACTTTCGGAATGTAAAAGATGCAAAACTTGTGTTTCGGGGGTGTATTTTAGGGTGCCGAAGTTGCGAAAATTGTTTTGCACCGAATACATCCATTCTACTCCATTAGACCAAAAATGATGTTTGGGAGTGTTTTGGAGCATTTCGTAATCCTTCCACGTGTGAAAAGAAGCAAAACTTGTGTTTCAGGACCGAATGCACTATTTTAGGGTACTCAAGTTGCAAAAATGGTTTCGCACCAAATGCATCCATTCTACTCCCTTGGACCTAAAATGATGTTTGGGAGTATTTGAGCATTTCAAAAACTTTCGGAATGTAAAAGATGCAAAACTTGTGTTTCAGACGTGTATTTTAGGGTACCGAAGTTGCAAAAATTGTTTCGCACCAAATACATCCATTCTACTCCATTAGACCAAAAATGATGTTTGGGAGTGTTTTGGAGCATTTCGTAAACCTTCCACGTGTGAAAAGAAGCAAAACTTGTGTTTCAGGACCGAATGCACTATTTGGCGGTACTCATGTTGCGAAAATGGTTTCGCACCAAAAGCATCCATTCTACTCCATTGTCACACCTGATTTCCGAAGAGAAACCAAATGCATCTCATATGTGTGCCAGGATCAAGTTACACACATACGATAGACAAATAAGTGTAATATCATAAACAGTATTCAAAACGTAACCTAGAGTTTAACATCTTATTACAGTTAGTCGGGAGACACGAAGGTCTCTAACAACGGAAAACGATAACTACTCGAAGAGTCTTCGTCTTCCGCTCCCACAGGCACTTGACTGGGGGACCGCATGCCTCAAAACTCCTCAAAGTCGTCGTAGTACTCTTCACCATTGCTCACTTCTGAACAGCGGTAAGCAAGGATGAGTACACTTATGGTTGGTACTCAGCAAGTGGGGGAAGATGCAAGGCTATCAAGGATAGGCTAAGGTTTTGCAGCGGTAAGCATTTTAATGTTGGTCAAGTTTTAATTAAAGAACGCCTAGTTACTAGGTGTAAGTTTATACCATCCCACTTAAGAAACTTATAAACAACTCAACTCAAAACTCATCGAACCACGATTTAATTTCATCTTTAAGTTTATTAATCATGTGAGGGTCCAAGCCGCTCATAACCGTGAGCACGGCTGATCGATCAGTTTTACACTCTGCAGAGGTTTGCACACTTTACCCACAGCTCGCGTAAAAGCTCTGAAGAATTTTAAACCCAACCATGCGATGCTGGCCAAGCACCATACCACACTTCCGAGGTGTGATTGCATAGGGATGCTACGAAGCCTTTACAAAGGCATGCAAAAGACTAACGACCCGCATAGTTACGGATCGGGGCGGACCATAACCCTCCCTAGTGGTCAGCACCTTAGCAAAGGCTGCTACCCCAAGAGGACCGGGCTATACCCCTGCAACCCGGATCCCCCTCTGCTCCTTTCGGAAAAGGGCCACTAGTTCGATCGCACACCTAATTAATTGGCTAAGGTCAGAGCCATGTGACACTGTGGTTGCACATGTTTTCTTGGGTGGTTCTCCATGTTCCGATTAAATAATATGATCTTGCATTAACCCAAAACGATGATCATTAAGCATAAAGCCTTTTCCATGAAAAACATTTTATCCAACCCAAGTTGAGCCACTAGCATAATCTACCCAAAAACATTTATTTAAACCGGGTTGAGCCAAAGGTTGAGGGTAAAAAGCTAGGTATGTCCTTAAAAAGGTGTTCCCATCAATTTAATGCAATAACATAATACAAGTAAACTTAGTAATCATGCAGTTATATAGGATAAATAGAATGATGCAGAGGGAGAAGACCACTTGCCTTCTTCAACTACAACAAATCTTCCTCTTCTTCAAACAGCTGTTCCTGATCGACTCCAAGGGCCTGCTCAGCCGAAACAGGCACGATATCTACGATCACACACATAAAGCATACAATAAATAAAACAATTCACCAAACAAGTCTAAAGGCTATATACACACTACTAAAGCAACGGGCTCGCTGAGACGATCGCATAGACACCTAAAACGCTAAAAACGGAGCTAAAACGACAAAGATATGCTAAAAACAGGGTTCAGGGACTAAACTGCGAAGAATCTAAGCCTCCAGGGACCTATCTGCAAGAAACCGAGGGCCTAAAACTAATAATGCATAAAAACAGAAGGTTTAAAACCTAAAAGGATCTATGTAGGACCTCGGGCGCTAAATCTATTAAAGACAGGGGCTAAAATATAAAAGAAAGGATCTGATTGTAAGGATTGTTAAAGGTGGAAGGACCGGCCTGCGAAATATAAAAAGCCGAGGGGCTCTTTAGCAAATTCACCTCGGTTGACCGGTATGGAGTCTTTTGACTCGGGGGCTGGGTGAAACAGGGCCGTCCGCGTTAGATCCGACGGCTGCTGACGCGGGCAAGCGGCCGAGCGGCGCCGGACGCGCCGGAGCCGGCGGCGGTGCGCGGTGGCGGGGTCGCCGGCGTAGCCCTAAAATAGGCTCCCGGCCACGATTTTGAGGGCGGTTTGTTCCTACACGAAGATATGCACACGGCGACGGTAACCAAGGGCACAAAACAGTGATTTGAGCGACGGCCGGAGCGTCACGTCCATGGGGGCGGACGGCGATCGGCCGGCGTGCGGCGGGGTGTTCTACGTCTCGGGAAAGAAAAGGAAAAAGGGCGGGGAGGGTTCGCTCACCACACGGAGGCGAGTTGATGAAGGATTGGGCGACGGGGATGCAGTGATGGGGGAGATCGACGCCGGCGGCCGGAGGTGGAAGACGACGGCGGCGGCGCTCGATCGGTGGGGAAGAAGACCCTGTGATTCAAATTGACGCTCGAATAAGCGACGGGCGCGAAGAAGAAACAAGAAGGAAGGGTCAGGGACACTTCACCGACGGCGGGGAGCTCGGGCGGCCGGCAATGGCGCGGTGGCCGGAAATTCCAACCGAGGACAGCGCATGTGCGAGTGCGAGGAGGCGTGGGAGCTCGAATGCGTGCAAAGGGAGTGTAGCAGGGGCTCTGGTCGTGCTTAAATAGAGCCGGGAGGGGAGGGGGAGCGGCGCCCGGCGGCAATGGCCATCAATGGCCATTGGCCTTGATTTCCAATCAAAAAGGAGGGGCGATTAAGGAGAAGAAACTGTCGGGATTGAAGGGGGGAGTGAGGGCCGGGCTTCACTCCACCTTGAATGGAGGTTTGAAGGTGGGGGGCGCGGTTGACGCGGCCAGTAACGGCCGGCGGCCATTAAGGTGAGGAAACGGCTCTGCTGCCGCGGGGAGGAAGAAAGGCCTGACGGCCGGGCCCCACCTGCCAGCGAAAGGAGGAAAAAGAAAAGGGGAAAGGGGCGCTGGGCTGCGCGGGCTGGCTCTGTGGGCCGCGCGTGCTGGCGCTGGGCCGCAAGCGGGAGAGGGGAGGAGGAGGCCGGCGGCCTGCTTAGCTGCCCGGGCTGAGAAAAGAAAACGGGCCGGGGGAAAAAAAGAAAAAGGGGCCGGCTGGGCCAAGGTAAAAGGGAGAGGGAGAGAGAGAGTTTAGGGTGGGCTTAAGAACTTATGATTTTTCTTTTGAAAACCACACACATCAAACAAGAAAACATGCAACCGAATATGATGCACATACACTTGTTGCCTCTAAAATTATTCCAGTGATATTTAAATATTTTAAGGCCAAATTTATTTGATAATTTATTTAAATCCTTAGAAAATTAAATCTAATTGCCATGTTGCTTATATTAACTTAGTGATGGAATTTTAGGGTGTTACAAATCCTACCCCCTTAAACAGAATCTCGTCCCGAGATTCAGGAAGATTAGAGAACAACTGAGGGAATTCTTCCTTAAGCTCATCCTCTCTTTCCCAAGTAGCCTCATCCTCTGAATGGTGACTCCACTGTACTTTGCACATCCTAATGACTTTGCTTCGAGTGGCCCTCTCTGTGGTGTCCAAGATTTTGACTGGGTATTCTTTCTAAGTCAGATCATCTTTCACATCAAGATCTTCCAATGGTAGATGTTCCACTCTAATCTCACTTGAACACTTTTTCAGTTGTGATACATGAAACACATCGTGAACACCTGCCAAGCGTTCAGGTAATTCCAATCGATATGCCACTTCTCCTCGTCTTTCCAAGATTTGAAAGGGTCCGATAAATCGAGGTGATAACTTTCCTCTAATACTGAACCTTCGTAGACCTCGGATAGGTGATACTCTAAGATATGCATAATCTCCCACTTCGAATACTACCTCTCTTCTTTTAGGATCAGCATAACTCTTTTGCCTAGATTGGGCGGTTTTGAGATTCTCTCGAATTATCTCAACTTGCCTTTCAGCCTCTTTTATAATCTCTGGACCAAAAAGTTGACTTTCTCCTGTTTGATTCCAATACAACGGTGTCCTGCACTTCCTTCCGTATAATGCCTCAAAAGGAGCCATTTTAAGACTACTCTGATAGCTATTGTTGTAAGCGAATTCTGCATATGGCAAACTCTTATCCCAGCTTCCACCATGCTTTAAAGCACATGCTCTTAACATATCTTCTAGAATCTGATTTGTCCTCTCAGTCTGACCATCTGTCTGAGGGTGATAAGCTGAACTAAAATTCAACTTTGTATCCATCGACTCATGCAACTTCTGCCAGAAACGTGATGTGAACTGAGTGCCTCGATCTGAAACTATTTTCTTTGGAACCCCATGCAGACACACTATCCTTGATATGTATAACTCTGCTAACTTTGCTCCTGTGTAGGTTGTCTTAACTGGTATAAAGTGAGCAACTTTGGTTAACCTGTCCACAATAACCCATATGGAATCATAACCATCACGAGTGCGAGGTAATCCCACAATGAAATCCATGCCAATTTCTTCCCACTTCCACTCAGGTACTTGTAATGGTTGAAGCAATCCTGCTGGTCTTTGGTGCTCTGCTTTTACCCTTTGACATACATCACACAGTGCAACGTGTGCTGCAACATCCTTCTTCATTCCATACCACCAGTATTTCTGTTTCAGATCTTGATACATTTTGGTACTACCTGGGTGAATAGAGAATGCTGAATCATGTGCTTCTTTCAGTATAGTCTCACGGAGGTGTTTGATTTCAGGCACACAAATCCTATTTTTAAACCAGATAGTTCCTTGTTCATCTACTCTGAATTCCGGAACCTTGCCTAGCTCAATCAACTTCTTGTATTCCTTAATCTTTTCATCATTCAGTTGCCCCTTCTTAATCTCTTGTTCAAGCGTTGACTCAATTTCCAAAGTCATGGTTTCACTTTGTGCAGCTATCCCCAGGTTGAGTTGTGCCATTTCCCAACACAGTTCTTGAGGCATCAAACGAGTTACTAACATATTTGCCTGACTTTTATGACTCAGAGCATCTGCTACAACATTTGCTTTTCCAGGGTGGTACTGAATATCCAGGTCATAGTCCTTGATTAACTCTAACCATCTTCGCTGTCTGAGATTGAGATCTCTTTGTGTGAAGATATACTTCAAACTTTTGTGATCAGTGAATATTTGACACTTATTACCAATCATATAATGTCTCCAAATCTTTAGCGCGTGCACAATGGCAGCTAACTCTAGATCATGAGTAGGATAGTTCTGTTCATGTTTCCTTAACTGCCTGGAAGCATAAGCTACTACTTTTCCTTCTTGCATTAAGACACAACCAAGACCTTGTCATGATGCGTCACAGTACACATCAAATCCTTTGTGAATATCAGGCATTATCAGCACTGGGGCTGTAGTCAATTTCTTTTTCAATTCTTCAAAACAAGCTTGACATTTATCATCCCATTTGAATTCCTTCCCTTTTTCCAACAAAGATGTGAGAGGTTTCACAATTTTCGAGAAGCCTTCAATAAACCGACGATAGTAACCTGCCAATCCAAGAAAACTTCTGATCTCGGGCACATTCTTAGGTGGATTCCAGTTTAACACATCCTGAACCTTACTCGGATCCACTGCAATTCCTCCATCAGTGATAATATGCCCAAGGAAAGAAACCTCTTTCAACCAAAAGTCGCACTTACTGAACTTGGCATATAACTGATGTTCCCGAAGCTTCTGCAACACCAGTCTTAAGTGTTCCTCATGCTCTTCCTCATTCCGAGAGAACACCAAGATGTCATCGATAAACACCACCACAAATTTGTCAAGATACTCCATAAAAACTTTGTTCATTAAATACATGAAGTATGCTGGAGCATTGGTCAATCCAAAGGACATCACCGTGAATTCATACAAGCCATATCTGGATGTGAAAGCTGTCTTAGGGATGTCTTCTAGTCGAATCTTCAACTGATGATAACCCGATCGTAGATCTATCTTAGAGAAAACTTTCGCACCTCTCATTTGATCGAACGGATCCTCGATCCGGGGTAAAGGATATTAATTTTTGATTGTGACCTCATTAAGAGATCGATAATCTACACACATCCTCCTAGATCCATCCTTTTTATCTACAAAGAGAGTGGGGGCTCCCCAGGGTGATGAACTAGGACGGATAAACCCTTTACTCAACAATTCCTCTATTTGTTTCTTTAATTCCGCCAGATCCTTAACATCCATTCTATATGGTCTTTTAGATATAGGGGCGGTGCCCGGTAAAAGTTCAATACTGAATTCAATATCACGGTCAGGTGGCATACCTGGTAAATCATCAGGAAACACATCTGGGTACTCATTTACCACTTTGATATCTTCCAAAACTTTTCCTTTCATTGAATTTACCATCTCTTTTCTGGTAGGTGATGGAGTAGCAACAAACTCAATCCTGTCTCCTTGTGGACTAGTTAAGTGAACTGACTTCTCTCGGCACTGTATAACCCCATCATATTTCCTTAACCAATCCATCCCTAGGATCACATCTATGCCCCACGATTTTAGGATCACTAGATTAGATGGAAAGTCTACCCCCATAATTTTAAGATTTATTTGTGGGCATAAATGACTGGCTTTCATATCACCGCCCGGGGAACTAACAAGCAAAGGTTTCTTCAAAGGACTCATAGGCATGCCATGCTTTGCTACGAACTGATCAGTTATAAATGAATGCGAAGCTCCAGAATCAAATAGAACGATTGCAGGTACAGAGTTGATGGGAAACGTACCCAGCACAACTCCAGAAGCGTCCTGAGCTTGCTCCACCGTCATATTGTTCATTCTGCCTCGCACATAATTCTGTTGAGCTTTGTTACCTGGAGTGTTTGAATTTCTAGGGTGAGCCTGAGATGACGGCTGACCAGATTTCTGACCATTGCCCTTTTGTGGAGTCTGCATTCCACGCTTAGGACAATTGTTAGCATAGTGCCCCAATTCTCCGCACTTGAAACATCCATTAGGCTGGACTGGAGTAGTGTTCCTCACAGGTGCGCCTGGGGTATGGGTTGAGCGGTTTTGTTGGGGATTAGGAGTGCGGGGTGTTTGCTGGTTAAAGCGCTGGGGTTGCTGGAACGAGCGCTGCAGCTGTAAGTTCTGAGGATATCTTCCACTCTGTCCACCAGAGCGGAACTGAGGATTCTGTGGGGAGCTGTAGCGGGGGCGGGTGTTGCTGCTGGATTGTCCATGAGACTGGAACTTACACTTTTGCTCACCAAGCTCTTTACGTTTGTTCTCCAGGCCTATAGCCTTGTTCAGCAGGGGCGTAGCGTGATAGCTGAGTGAATTTATCCAGATATTCATTTACGGACATGTTGCCCTGCTTCAGAGCAAGAAACTCCCTCTGCTTCAGCTTTAACACCCCAGCAGGAATGTGATGTGCACGGAAGCTATCCCTGAACTCCTGCCAGGTGATGGTGTTAGGTGCAGCGTGTGCAGCAGTGTACGCATCCCACCAGTCGGCTGCCAATCCCTCCAGGCGGCCTGAAGCATATAAGACCATTCCGCGGTCATTGCATTGAGCCCTTTCCAGCTTTTTAGTGACAGTCTTCAACCAATCATCAGCATCCAATGGATCGGTTGAATGGGAGTATGTGGGAGGGTGATGGCTCATAAATTCCTTATGCTTGTCCCTAGGTGCTGGTGGTGCTGCTGGTGGTGGCTGATTTTGCTGAGCTTGCAAGTTTTGCACTGCGGCAGTGAGATTCTGGATCAGCTGCATCTGAGCGGCAAAGAATTGCTGCGTTGCGGGATCCATTGCAGGATTGGGTGGGGGAGGTGGCACTTGGTTTTGCTGGTTGGCAATGTGTGCACGGACAATAGGTGGAACGTCTTGTCCTCCTCCTGACCTGGTGTTTACCATCTGATTGTTAGAGAAAGGCATTTCAGACAAGAATATTGAACTGATGCATAAGAAGGTAAACTTGAAAAGAGAAATCAGCATGACTGTATCACTGTGACAGGTTCAGTTGATCCCGGTAAATCAGGTGTAACTCTTAGTATCTTTTCTCAAAAATTATGAAATTTTACCAGGATATGAAGGACAAAATTAGAAAACTAACCCCACTGGAATCATCTCAATCGAAGGTCTACAACTTGAGTTATGATTTGAACAATGCAACTGTGTCAGCAAGGTTTTACAGACTCTGTTAGCCCCAATGTTTTGTTCATAACTTTCTGAATTCTAACTCTATGGTGCTGAATTTTTGACAAAAATTGATCCACAAAATTTGTGAACCAACCCAACTGGATTTAAGTCAATCGGAGTTCTGTAGCTCGGGATATGATTAAAACAGTACTGCCCTGTCAGACAGCTGCGCGAACAGATTTTGTGCGAACGGTTTGGTATGGTAGATAAGATAAAGGTAACTTAGATTTAAACCCCAACTAATCCATTAACTTAACAAAATTTTCTTGTTGCATTTGTGGCTATCACTCCACAATACAACTCACACAAACAAAACTCCAAATCAAACATGGTTCAAGCAATAACTTATTACATCGATTGTCCTCGCAGGAACGTCTAACGGAAACATGCAAAGGGTGGGTAACTTAAACTCCTATCCTAACCAAGACAAGTGGTTGCTTCTGGAGCACCGTACGGAGCCTCTTGCGTGGAGGTGACCTAGAAGGACAAGATGGCTCTGCTTCCTCAGGTGGCTGCTGACCGGCAAGCTGAGCTTCCAGCTGTGCTATCCTGGCCTGTGCATTCTGAAGCTCTTCATGTGTCCTGTCCAACTCTGCTGTAGCACCCTTCAGGTCCGTGTTGAGCGCTGCAGTCACTCTGGCAAGAATATCCACACAACTGTCACGAAAATCACCCATTGGTACCAAGGTCTCCTCAGTACCACTGATACGACTCGGAACAAAGCGGAAGTCTGTGCCATGTACCCGCTCACGGAAGGAGTTACTGATGGACCATAATGCTCTTCTAGCAGCATCATTAATAGCAGCAGCCTCTGAAGAAAAGTGTGTAGTGCTAGGGTGTATTGTGCGAGTCCTCCATCTTCCAGCCTGTCCCGTAACCACCCGAATATGAGCCTCGGTGGTATAGTAGTCTCTCATGCCAGGCTCCACATAATGCCTGGTGACATAAAGAGGCCTCACAGTGTGGTCCAGCTCTTGTAGCAGCTCCTCCAGTAACTCATAGAACTGACCATCCGGACCAATATAGGTATGCATATGGTACTCCGCTCTGCGATACTGGTGTTCATTGCCCTGATCATCCTCATTCTCATTGCCATTGCCATTGCCGTTGTCATTGTTGTCATTGTTGTTGTTGTCCCCATTGTTGGCCACCACACTGTTGTCATCCTCCATTCCTTCAATATCTACATCTTCATCTTCCTCATCATCACCATTTCCATCCTCATCACCACTGGAGCCATCCTCATCACTACTAGAATCATCCCCGGAGTCATCTGGCTCATCCTCAGCAGCATCTGGTACTGGTGCATCATCCTCAGCGTGATCAGCTAGTGGGGTAGGAGGTACATCAACAGCTGCTAGTGGGATCACCATGTCCCCATCAGCGTCCACCTCTAGAAGAACTCCATCATATAACTGTGGCTGCTCTTCTGGTTCCTCATCATCCTCAAACTGCACTTCCTCTGGATCTTCTTCTATCTCCTCCTCTGGCTGTACCTCCTGATGTTCCTCAACCATAATCTCTGGCTATACCTGCTCTGGGTGCTCCTCGATCTCCGGTTGTACCTCCTCTGGCTGCTTGAAACGAACCAGATTTCCGAAATTGGAAACCCGATCCTCTGCACCTCTGTGATAGTCCCAGGAAGTGGCTATCACGTGCAATCCCTGTCTCAAGTGGTACAAATCCATACAACACAGGAATAGAGGGAATATTACATAATTTTATTAATACATCAGAGTACAACATTTCGGCATAAGCCGGGTACAAGTCCAACTGGACTAAACAAGAAAGGTAAATCATCTACGCAGCGGATCTATCGAAGCGAAGCGTCTCCAGCTCCATAGGCAAACTTGAGTGTAGGACCAGCTCTAGTCTTCCCATCCTTCCTTGTCGTTGTCGTAGTCGATCACCAAGTCTGAAAGCATTGCCATCTACCCGATAAGCGGGTAGGTCATGTCAGCTTCCCAACAAAGAGCAAAAGCGGTGGATGAATTCTAGTATGCATGGATAAACCTATATATGGCTGTAGTAAATTTATGCAAGCAGCGGTAGCAACATCAAGGTAAGCGGTATTGTAGAGAGGTCACCATCTCCGAGGAGATCCACACCTCCGAGGCCAACGCCTCTGGGGTCAACACCCCAACCAAGGAAAGTACACCAAAACACTAGACCTCAACCGAGTCACAGCATCCCACTCTCATCTGTGATGTGGGGTCACCAACTCCTATCCCCACATCTCAACGGCATCAAGTCGGGCTCACACACTCGGGGGAGAGAAAGCAGCACAAAAGAATACTAGCCAGGTGAGAGATCGCAAGGGCTGTCCATACCAGTGGACACGGACTATAGCTATAGGTTTAGCACTCTGCAGAGGTTGTACAACTGGACCCGCCGGATAGGGCAGAAACGGATGCCTCCGTTCCACATCCTTACCTAACGGCCGGAGACCTAGCAGTGGGTGGCACTCTCCTGCCTCTCCAAGCCTGACTCGTCCTGAACTGGGGCGCGAAACTTGCCAGCAGGGCCTCGGAGCTGTGAGACCATCCCCGGAGGAGCGGGGGCGACGTCTACTCGGGGGGTATAACCCGTCCTCCTCACACGACCACACCGGTCCGCCTACAAGCTGAGTGCCAACCACCAACTAGTTCTCGGACCGAACCCCGCCCATACGTGAGCGAACGGTTTGTACGAAAATAGCCCAAAGATCAAGGTCACACAGACGATCGGTCCTTAATTACGGGAGCAAGCACTCACCAACTCCATCCGTCCGACACGCCGCTAGGGCGAGAGGCCAGGTCGCATCTCCCCTAGACAGGCGTTCACAAGTAACCAAAGCGGCTCGCTCCCGCGGTAACACGTCAAGGATACACACTCACCCAAAACACACGCTAGAATACTGAGATATCCCAATCTCAGTCCGAACCGGAGATCCATCCATAACTTGAAACAGGTAAAATGTATGGATAGTAAATATCGGGGACTAGCTAGGGGTCTGTAGCTAGTCCCAAGGGTAGGTAGTTCAAGGAACAGGGTATATCAAATCCAAGGCATGGCTAAAAGATTGTCTATGCATTTCAATCATCCAAAGCATCATAAATAAAGCACTAGCAACTAAATAGCATGCATGGGATCTACATAGTCGGGAGTGACATGACACCTGCGCGGTAGTCGTCGTAGAGTAGTAGAGGTTGGGCCCTTCCTTCGAGTCAAAGGTCTTTCCAATCGTCACAGCTCGGGTCGTCGTCGCAGCTCGGGTCTTCAAACATGATCACAAGCCTACACGAGATGCGACGTGGAAATAAACAACGACAATCATCTATGCAATAACTCCAAATAACATCAATTTAGAAGAACCAAATAAATCCGATCTAGCTACAAGCAGCACTAGTTTAATTTAAGGAAATCAAAGTAATTAGTTTTATATTAAAATAGTTTTAAGCTACTAGCTTTATATACTAGAAAACAAGTTAGAGAGAAGGGTTAGTTCAAGGTTTGGTTGCCGATCAAAGGTTAAGGGCCTTGGTGGTCGCGCCTGCAATGTATTAGCGCAACCGATAGGTGCAACGAAGCGAATGCTCAGAGGATGAGGAGAGATGAGAAAGGAAAAACAAGCTAGGCACGACATTATCAGAACAAGGTGTGTGGTAGCAGAGTAGAGAGGAGGAAAGGGGTTGACTTACGGTCGGCCAAAAAGGGTGCTGATACGGTAAGGCGTGCTCGAGAGCACGATGGAACAAGCGTTAGCGATGTGACGATAACCCTGGTGTAGTAGCCAGGTTGCAACGCGGGGTTGCCATGCTTGAAGCAGAGGCCTCTGCTCAAGGCACGACCGTCCATCACGCGCGGCCTTCTGGGTACTAACACTTGGTACGACGCGTGCTACGCGGCTCGAAGCAAAGCAGAGCGAGAGCGGGTTTGCGGGTTGCGGCACAAAGTGGTGGAAGGGGTGCAAGCAAGGGGGCGGTGTGAACACGACTTGGAGAAGTTATTCCTGTCCGCGGCAGGCCAGTGGCTAGTTGCGGGGCTCCGGCGTCCCAGACCCGCAGAAGCGCAGTGGCGGGTAGCGGCCACGAATTCTACACCAAGAGCACGGGGCAAAAGAGGTTCGGTTCAAGGGCAAGAGCGGATAAGGATAGGGTAGTACCGAGCGTCTCGGAATTATGAAACCAACGCAATTGGTTTCATAATTTTCGGAGCTCCGGATAATTAGTTATGATTTTTTAAAGATTAAAAGTATTTTTGAAGAATTTTATAAAGGTTAAAAGTATTTTTGAAATTAATTCCTGCATTTACAACAGGGTTAACTATATGTTAACTATAGGTTAGCTCTTGACGGCTTTAGGCCAGCTCATAGTGACTACAGCGATCCATGTGGCTGCCACGTAGCCAGCTCTAAGCCAGCCATACGGTGAGGTGGCAGCTTAGGTGGCTGTGGCCACACAGGATCCTGGGGTGGATCTTCTGCACCACAGGGAGTCGTGGTCCCGTGTGTGGCTGAGTTAGGATTGGAGGGCCGCACGGGATCCGGGCGGCGGCGGGTGTGGCTGGCGTCTTCGTGTGCGTTTGTGTGGCTCCGCTCAGGGTGCCCGATAACGAAGACGCGCGCCAGGTGTTCGACCGAACGCCCCAAAGGACGCGGCAGCGCGGCAAGGGCTTGCCGGCGATGGGATTTGGCTACGATGGCGTGGCACGCGTTCACCTGCAAGGAAAACTCTATGACACGAAGGCCGGTCCCATCCATGTCGGCGAGCACGGGCATGGCGGCGCGGCGCGACGCGAGATAAAGCGGCGCGGTGCGAGATGGAGCAGCGCGTCGCGGGGTGGTGCAGCGCGGCACGGCGCGAAGCAAGGCAGAGTGGTGCAGTGCGAGGTATCACGGCACGGCACGATGCTGCGCGGTGTGGCGCGGGGCTGTGCAGCGCGACACCGAGTGGTGCGGCGAGAGCGGCGGCGGCGGCGCGTGCACCTGCACGAGAACGCGGCGCGACGGCCGAACAGATCAGAAGGAAGGCGCGATGTGGCGCGACTCAGCTTCCTCAGCGCGAAGGCCGGTGCACAGAGCATCTAACAGGGCAGGCGGTTCTGGCTTGGTTAAGCAGCAAGGTTCGACAGGGCACAGGTGAAACGTTTAGGCATTACAACAAACAGGTAGTGAGCGTGCACAGGGGCAACTACAGCAAGAGTAGCCATGGACGCGAGGGTTTCAAAGGAGATTTGCATAGCTCGACTGCTAGCATCACAAGCAAGATCACAAGACCATGCAGAGCAACGAAGGACGGCTTGGGCGTGATGCTCACTGAGGGCTCGTGGAAGGTCGCGGCGAGGCAGGGAGCTAGACGGGGCCGTGGCGAGGCGACGCGGGCAGGGTCGACGTCGCAGTTCAGCTCGCGGTTCCAAGGCCGGTGTGGTTGTCGTCGTCACAGCTCGGTCCGGCTCCTCTTCACGACGGCGTCGTAGTCCTCGCACCCGAGCTTCTCTGGAACGCAGGACTGCTCCCGTGGGGCTTGGTCAGCACCCACGGCGATGACTGGCTTGCCCGTCGATGCAGCTCCATCTTTGCGTCGTCGTCGTCGTTGTACCGGTGGTGAGAGCACGGTGCGAGGAGGACAGCAGCTTCTTCAGCTCAGCGTGGACGCTCTCGGCGACGAGGACCTGGTGCTCCCGGTCAGCGATGGCGCGGCGCGGCGCATCCGGATGGCAACACCACGGCGCTCCCTCCGCACGGCGCGACGCGGAGCTCCAAAGGCTCGGGCGGCCTCCTACTTTTCTCTTCTTCTTTTCCATCCCCTTCTCTCCTGCTCTTCTTCTCCCGAACAAGGCGAGGTGGGGGTTTTCTCCCTGGGTTGCTTTGGTTTGGCCAAGCTGTGGCGGCTCAGGAGGAAGATGGGGAGAAGCAAGAAGGGCTCGGCTTAAAAAGGACAGCGACGGCTAGGGTTCGTGGCTGTGCTTGGACGGCGGTGATTCTTGGTTGGCGAGTTGCCGGCCACGCGGCACGCATCTGAGGGATTGCGTGTGGGTGCAGAAGAGGCTTGCGGCGCGTGTGAGCTGGAGAGCACGACGGCCGCGGTGCCACCCCGTTGCGGAACGTCTTGCTCGTCGATCCGTTTTGCGGGACGGAGCGGAGCAGAGACGGTGCGCTGCGAGTTGCGACAGGAAAGACGAACGGCGTCGGTGCGTGCGTGGAGAAGAAATGGGAACAGGAAGCTGCTCAGGGCCGACCGGTGGATCAGACCGAGTTGGGCTGCGTGTTGCGTATTTGATTAGCTGCATGCAAGAACGGTGCTGGGCCATGCTGTTGGTTAGGCCTTGTTGCATGGATGGATGGATGATGATGCCGGTGTTTTAGGGTTAGCAGGCTTGGCGTGGGTGCGGTTTGGTCCCACGAGATTAAAGAGACGAGGGGCATCTGGCGGACTCCATCTACAAAGTTGTGGCCCACGTTAGAAGTTAGAGTTGGATAGGTTTTTAAAATAGGTTTGGTTTTAGATATAAGTTTGAATTTGAATTACTTTCAAATTCAAACAACACTCAATTAACTCCAAATTAAAATCCAAGAAAAACCAAATCATATTTATACCATAATTTGAAAATAATTTGTATATGGTTTTAATTTATATGGAATTTAAGATGAGAGGCTAGCAAATTGGTCCAAAATTGGGTAGCACACATGTTCAATCAAAAAGTTTTAAATTTTTGTGAAAATTCACACTTGGGAAAACATTCAAAATTCTGGGATGTTACATTCCTCCCCCCTCACAAGAATCTCGTCCCCGAGATTAGGCTCGTACCGGGGGTGGCGAGGGTTTCCTTCTCGGTAAGTCTTCACGATATCGATGTCCTCGACGTTGTAGAGCTTTATTGAAGATATCTCGCTTTCTTCCATAGAGGTCCATTCGTGTTTACTCTAATCTTATATTTTCTCCACGTGAGTCTTTCCGATGTCAAGCGCTATCGTGTGTCCTCTCTTGTTAGCATCCATAAGCACTTGTTAAGCTTAGTCCATATATCTCCAAGAATTTCACTCCAGTCCAAATTCGTGAGAGATTCCAGTCATAGGCTAGTGTTTCCTTTATCTTAATTCATCTCTTCTAGCCGTGTTACACAAGCTCGATAAACTTAGAGCAGTTTGAAGCATGATAGTCTCATCTTATTCCAATCCTCTCCCTCGAGGTTACATCCTTCTTATCAATCTAGCATATTCCAAAATTATTCCGTATGAACTCGGCCATACTCTCATGGTGTCCATCTGTACTTTTAATCCAATTAGGCACGAGTCTCCCACTTCTTTCCATATAAGAGAGTCGTATTCTTTAAGCCTAGCAGAGTTCTATGCATCCGGGCCTATCTTGTAGCATACATGTAGTTGGAGTCCATATGGCAAGCTTTTATCCAATTGGTTGCCACATACTGAAGCTTGTAATCTTAGCGTACCCATAAGTTTATCTTTGTCCAAATTTGACTGCTTATCCAAAGGAGGTACGCTGAGCAGAAGTTGGGTCTCATAAATATCTTTTCTGCTTCCATGTTTTCATACATTCTCTAGGTTTCCCTAGTTTATCCAAGAAATCTTTTGGAAACCATATCCATCTCGGATATGTTGAAGATATAAAAGATTATCTCTTGATCCACAAGTAGATATACTGATTTTTCCAAAACCTTAGTGCAGTCGCACCTCTTATGGCGTGCACTCTCAGCTTCCAGCTGCACTTGGGTGATCATTTCTTCCTTTTTACTTCTTCAGCCATCTTGAGACCTAGGAAATATCTCAGCTTCTTGTATAAGCACATCCAAATAGTTTACCCTGCTGCAATACTTGTATTCCATCATAAGATCTTGTGTGGTTAATCAAGGTTCCTCAAATTCCAGGGTGATCTCTCAACTCCCAGAAATTCTCTGATTGTCCAGTAGTCTTTACAAAATCTTCGTAGGCCAACAAAATCCATTTGTTGGTTTATCACGTCTTCAATGATTCTCGTCTGAGTGCTAGCAACATCTGACATGACTGATTAGCTTCTGGTCGTAAACACTATGAATGGTTACCTCCCATTCATGATAGCCCATGTTAAGAGGGGTCATCTGCAACACCCTCGACTATGTGAGTGAATCTTCCCATCCGAAATCTCACACTAGTCAATTTTGTTCCAATTTCTTGGGATGGATCTTCACGTGGAAGTCACATCTACCTTACTCTTGTATGCTTTGCAAACTCTTCTGATTTATTCTCCGATAGGTAGGTTCCAACTGCGAGGTTGAACAGATAACATGTGTCCAGTAGTTGACGAAGTAGTTCTTCTTCCCACTAGTTCAATATTCAGTGTCCAGTAGAGCTTCTTTATTGATGGCTTATTCCAAAAGTGGGATCGACTCAAGTCAACCAAAATACGTCGTTGACATCTTAGGGTTCTCAACTGCTCTTAACCAATATATTCTTCCATAGAGGTACATGCACTTCTGAGCTTTCGAGGTTGCGAGAAATTCTTCTCTTCCTCTAAAGGTTGGTCTTGCAGTTTGCTCGACACGTCGGTCTTCATTCTTCAAGCTTTTGATCTTGTAAGATGGCAAGCTATGGCTTCTAAATGAGTCATCTAATCATCTAGCAAGCATAAGCACACAATACAATTTCACACAATCATGAAGAAGCATAACAACCATAAGACCATAAAGATCCAACCACTCAAGCAATACACCAAACCAATGTGTATCCCGAGGCTGACTCCTAAGACCTTCGAGAATACACCAGGAAGAAAACATTCTAGTATGTCGTGGGCACTTGTGGGATTCCTCTAAGGTTAGTGTTACACCACTTGGAAGGCTACATTCCATCTGAGGTCTCGGTGTTGAACTTCCTGAAGCAGGCTGATGAAACTCTTCTCCGTGCTGGCTTGATTGAGATCCGGTAAATTGTGTCCCATATTCCTCTTCGAGTCACATGACTTATTCTATCCATTTGACTCGTGTAGTACTGATGTTGTATCTGGTAGCTATTACTACCTTCACGATCCTCCGGGTTAGGGTCCAATTACCGAAGTTATCTCTTTGACTGAGGGGTTCCATATGTAGCCTAAGAAGCGCAGAGGGTCTTGCGGTAGGAAGCTAAAATCTTCTTCATTTTAGTCCAATGCTTCTGGTTCAATTCTTCCCATTTTGATACTCCATCTTAGTTGGACTACTCTTCTCGTCCATGGTTCTTGTGGCTTTGTCCTTCCAAAGGGGTGCTATATGTTCATCATTACATCCGTGCCCCGTGTTCCCCATCTATTCATTCTGCTCCAGCGTCAATTCTGGTCGGTCAGAGAGATTCAAATCCAGGCATCCATCTTTCACACTTCTCGTTTAAGATATCCCATATAAACTTATCAAATCCTTGTTCCAAGTATCTGATACTTGCTTCCAGAGTAATCGTCACTGTTCAATCTATTATTTGCCTCTTGTAGCTACAGCTTGTGGTAGTATCTTAATCCAATCTGACTTGGCTATTCTTGTAGCTTCAAGTCGAGGTGTCTTTATCCAAATGCTGAGCCACGAGCATCTCAGGGGTTCCGACTCCTGCAACCAAGCTTACGTGTGCCAACTCCATATAGTAGGTCACCAATTCCTTCTGATGGCGCACTTGGAATTAGAATCTCAACTCCTCATTATCTTCAAAGTGCCGTTGTCCCAACTTCGTCGTGAGCAGGGATGGAAAGGTGCATGTTGTTCTTGATGCTTCTCTTGTATGCAGACTTCATGTAGCATCATGGTAGCAGTCTATTCCATCTTCGATAGTCTGAGTCTCGTCATGGTGCAAACTTGTATTGAGGGTTCAACAGGGGATAATCCGGGTAAGTCCTGTAGAGTTATCTTCATCTTTTTCCTGTACCCAATCTCCATAGTTGTCATTATAGTAGTCGTCTTTGTCTTGTACGTGGCATCCTTCCGTAGTATTGCTTGGTCTTGATCAAGCAACATCCGTTGTTCTCCAAGGTCAGCAAACTCAAAGAAGCGTTGTTAGTAAGTTAGTTAGTGAGAAGTTAAGGATGTAATAATAGAATTCAAGGGGTTTATATAAAAGTCAAGGAGTATATGCTCAATCAAGAATGTTTAGGCTGTTCTGAACTATCGGCCATTGCTAGGGCTCGTCCTACGGTCAAGTACGGCTCTGATACCACCTGAAACGAACCAGATTTCCGAAATTGGAAACCCGATCCTCTGCACCTCTGTGATAGTCCCAGGAAGTGGCTATCACGTGCAAACCCTGTCTCAAGTGGTACAAATCCATACAACACAGGAATAGAGGGAATATTACATAATTTTATTAATACATCAGAGTACAACATTTCGGCATAAGCCGGGTACAAGTCCAACTGGACTAAACAAGAAAGGTAAATCATCTACGCAGCGGATCTATCGAAGCGAAGCGTCTCCAGCTCCATAGGCAAACTTGAGTGTAGGACCAGCTCTAGTCTTCCCATCCTTCCTTGTCGTTGTCGTAGTCGATCACCAAATCTGAAAGCATTGCCATCTACCCGATAAGCGGGTAGGTCATGTCAGCTTCCCAACAAAGAGCAAAAGCGGTGGATGAATTCTAGTATGCATGGATAAACCTATATATGGCTGTAGTAAATTTATGCAAGCAGCGGTAGCAACATCAAGGTAAGCGGTATTGTAGAGAGGTCACCATCTCCGAGGAGATCCACACCTCCGAGGCCAACGCCTCTGGGGTCAACACCCCAACCAAGGAAAGTACACCAAAACACTGGACCTCAACCGAGTCACAGCATCCCACTCTCATCTGCGATGTGGGGTCACCAACTCCTATCCCCACATCTCAACGGCATCAAGTCGGGCTCACACACTCGGGGGAGAGAAAGCAGCACAAAAGAATACTAGCCAGGTGAGAGATCACAAGGGCTGTCCATACCAGTAGAGACGGACTATAGCTATAGGTTTAGCACTCTGCAGAGGTTGTACAACTGGACCCGCCGGATAGGGCAGAAACGGATGCCTCCGTTCCACATCCCTACCTAACGGCCGGAGACCTAGCAGTGGGTGGCACTCTCCTGCCTCTCCAAGCCTGACTCGTCCTGAACTGGGGCGCGAAACTTGCCAGCAGGGCCTCGGAGCTGTGAGACCATCCCCAGAGGAGCGGGGGCGACGTCTACTCGGGGGGTATAACCCGTCCTCCTCACACGACCACACCGGTCCGCCTACAAGCTGAGTGCCAACCACCAACTAGTTCTCGGACCGAACCCCGCCCATACGTGAGCGAACGGTTTGTACGAAAATAGCCCAAAGATCAAGGTCACACAGACGATCGGTCCTTAATTGCGGGAGCAAGCACTCACCAACTCCATCCGTCCGACACGCCGCTAGGGCGAGAGGCCAGGTCGCATCTCCCCTAGACAGGCGTTCACAAGTAACCAAAGCGGCTCGCTCCCGCGGTAACACGTCAAGGATACACACTCACCCAAAACACACACTAGAATACTGAGATATCCCAATCTCAGTCCGAACCGGAGATCCATCCATAACTTGAAACAGGTAAAATGTATGGATAGTAAATATCGAGGACTAGCTAGGGGTCTGTAGCTAGTCCCAAGGGTAGGTAGTTCAAGGAACAGGGTATATCAAATCCAAGGCATGGCTAAAAGATTGTCTATGCATTTCAATCATCCAAAGCATCATAAATAAAGCACTAGCAACTAAATAGCATGCATGGGATCTACATGGTCGGGAATGACATGACACCTGCGCGGTAGTCGTCATAGAGTAGTAGAGGTTGGGCCCTTCCTTCGAGTCAAAGGTCTTTCAAATCGTCACAGCTCGGGTCGTCGTCGCAGCTCGGGTCTTCAAACATGATCACAAGCCTACACGAGATGCGACGTGGAAATAAACAACGACAATCATCTATGCAATAACTCCAAATAACATCAATTTAGAAGAACCAAATAAATCCGATCTAGCTACAAGCAGCACTAGTTTAATTTAAGGAAATCAAAGTAATTAGTTTTATATTAAAATAGTTTTAAGCTACTAGCTTTATATACTAGAAAACAAGTTAGAGAGAAGGGTTAGTTCAAGGTTGGGTTGCCGATCAAAGGTTAAGGGCCTTGGTGGTTGCGCCTGCAAGGTATTAGCGCAACCGATAGGTGCAACGAAGCGAATGCTCAGAGGATGAGGAGAGATGAGAAAGGAAAAACAAGCTAGGCACGACATTATCAGAACAAGGTGTGTGGTAGCAGAGTAGAGAGGAGGAAAGGGGTTGACTTACGGTCGGCCAAAAAGGGTGATGATACGGTAAGGCGTGCTCGAGAGCACGATGGAACAAGCGTTAGCGATGTGACGATAACCCTGGTGTAGTAGCCAGGTTGCAACGCGGGGTTGCCGTGCTTGAAGCAGAGGCCTCTGCTCAAGGCACGACCGTCCATCACGCGCGGCCTTCTGGGTACTAACACTTGGTACGACGCGTGCTACGCGGCTCGAAGCAAAGCAGAGCGAGAGCGGGTTTGCGGGTTGCGGCAAAAAGTGGTGGAAGGGGTGCAAGCAAGGGGGCGGTGTGAACACGACTTGGAGAAGTTATTCCTGTCCGCGGCAGGCCAGTGGCTAGTTGCGGGGCTCCGGCGTCCCAGACCCACAGAAGCGCAGTGGCGGGTAGCGGCCACGAATTCTACACCAAGAGCACGGGGCAAAAGAGGTTCGGTTCAAGGGCAAGAGCGGATAAGGATAGGGTAGTACCGAGCGTCTCAGAATTATGAAACCAACGCAATTGGTTTCATAATTTTCGGAGCTCCGGATAATTAGTTATGATTTTTTAAAGATTAAAAGTATTTTTGAAGAATTTTATAAAGGTTAAAAGTATTTTTGAAATTAATTCCTGCATTTACAACAGGGTTAACTATATGTTAACTATAGGTTAGCTCTTGACGGCTTTAGGCCAGCTCATAGCTAGCTGCAGGCTGACTACAGCGATCCATGTGGCTGCCACGTAGCCAGCTCTAAGCCAGCCATACGGTGAGGTGGCAGCTTAGGTGGCTGTGGCCACACAGGATCCTGGGGTGGATCTTCTGCAGCACAGGGAGTCGTGGTCCCGTGTGTGGCTGAGTTAGGATTGGAGGGCCGCACGGGATCCGGGCGGCGGCGGGTGTGGCTGGCGTCTTCGTGTGTGTTTGTGTGGCTCCGCTCAGGGTGCCCGATAACGAAGACGCACGCCAGGTGTTCGACCGAACGCCCCAAAGGACGCGGCAGCGCGGCAAGGGCTTGTCGGCGATGGGATTTGGCTACGATGGCGTGGCACGCGTTCACCTGCAAGGAAAACTCTACGACACGAAGGCCGGTCCCATCCATGTCGGCGAGCACGGGCATGGCGGCGCGGCGCGACGCGAGATAAAGCGGCGCGGTGCGAGATGGAGCAGCGCGTCGCGGGGTGGTGCAGCGCGGCACGGCGCGAAGCAAGGCAGAGTGGTGCAGTGCGAGGTATCACGGCACGGCGCGATGCTGCGCGGTGTGGCGCGGGGCTGTGCAGCGCGACGCCGAGCGGTGCGGCGAGAGCGGCGGCGGCGGCGCGTGCACCTGCACGAGAACGCGGCGCGACGGCCGAACAGATCAGAAGGAAGGCGCGATGTGGCGCGACTCAGCTTCCTCGGCGTGAAGGCCGGTGCACAGAGCATCTAACAGGGCAGGCGGTTCTGGCTTGGTTAAGCAGCAAGGTTCGACAGGGCACAGGTGAAACGTTTAGGCATTACAACAAACAGGTAGTGAGCGTGCACAGGGGCAACTACAGCAAGAGTAGCCATGGACGCGAGGGTTTCAAAGGAGATTTGCATAGCTCGACGGCTAGCATCACAAGCAAGATCACAAGACCATGCAGAGCAACGAAGGGCGGCTTGGGCGTGATGCTCACCGAGGGCTCGTGGAAGGTCGCGGCGAGGCAGGGAGCTAGACGGGGCCGTGGCGAGGCGACGCGGGCAGGGTCGACGTCGCAGTTCAGCTCGCGGTTCCAAGGCCGGTGTGGTTGTCGTCGTCACAGCTCGGTCCGGCTCCTCTTCACGACGGCGTCGTAGTCCTCGCACCCGGGCTTCTCTGGAACGCAGGACTGCTCCCGCGGGGCTTGGTCAGCACCCACGGCGATGACTGGCTTGCCCGTCGATGCAGCTCCATCTTTGCGTCGTCGTCGTCGTTGTACCGGTGGTGAGAGCACGGCGCGAGGAGGACAGCAGCTTCTTCAGCTCGGCGTGGACGCTCTCGGCGACGAGGACCTGGTGCTCCCGGTCAGCGACGGCGCGGCGCGGCACTTCCGGATGGCAACGCCGCGGCGCTCCCTCCGCACGGCGCGACGCGGAGCTCCAAAGGCTCGGGCGGCCTCCTACTTTTCTCTTCTTCTTTTCCATCCCCTTCTCTCCTGCTCTTCTTCTCCCGAACAAGGCGAGGTGGGGGTTTTCTCCCTGGGTTGCTTTGGTTTGGCCAAGCTGTGGCGGCTCAGGAGGAAGATGGGGAGAAGCAAGAAGGGCTCGGCTTAAAAAGGACAGCGACGGCTAGGGTTCGTGGCTGTGCTTGGACGGCGGTGATTCTTGGTTGGCGAGTTGCCGGCCACGCGGCACGCATCTGAGGGATTGCGTGTGGGTGCAGAAGAGGCTTGCGGCGCGTGTGAGCTGGAGAGCAGGACGGCCGTGGTGCCACCCCGTTGCGGAACGTCTTGCTCGTCGATCCGTTTTGCGGGACGGAGCGGAGCAGAGACGGTGCGCTGCGAGTTGCGACAGGAAAGACGAACGGCGTCGGTGCGTGCGTGGAGAAGAAACGGGAACAGGAAGCTGCTCAGGGCCGACCGGTGGATCAGACCGAGCTGGGCTGCGTGTTGCGTATTTGATTAGCTGCATGCAAGAACGGTGCTGGGCCATGCTGTTGGTTGGGCCTTGTTGCATGGATGGATGGATGATGATGCCGGTGTTTTAGGGTTAGCAGGCTTGGCGAGGGTGCGGTTTGGTCCCACGAGATTAAAGAGACGAGGGGCATCTGGCGGACTCCATCTACAAAGTTGTGGCCCACGTTAGAAGTTAGAGTTAGATAGGTTTTTAAAATAGGTTTGGTTTTAGATATAAGTTTGAATTTGAATTACTTTCAAATTCAAACAACACTCAATTAACTCCAAATTAAAATCCAAGAAAAACCAAATCATATTTATACCATAATTTGAAAATAATTTGTATATGGTTTTAATTTATATGGAATTTAAGATGAGAGGCTAGCAAATTGGTCCAAAATTGGGTAGCACACATGTTCAATCAAAAAGTTTTAAATTTTTGTGAAAATTCACACTTGGGAAAACATTCAAAATTCTGGGATGTTACACTGCTCCACAACCTCTGGCTGGTGTCTGGGAGCTAACTGCCCAAAACGAAAGCGTCCTCCGGTACTCTTGCGAGTAGTCTGGTAAGTCCTGGCCATCTGATGAGACAAAACAGAACTCAGTATAGAATAAATCAAAATGATGCAGTTTTCAACAAAGAAATAAAGAATAAATTAGATTTTTATGCGTAAATATGACAATTTTGAAAGATGACATGGCTTTCTAGAACATGAATCCTTAATTTTCGACCATTTCTAACTAAGGCTGCATTCCTACAGTCAACACTGCTCTGATATCACTTTGTCATACCTGATTTCCGAAGAGAAACCAAATGCATCTCATATGTGCGCCAGGATCAAGTTACACACATACGATAGACAAATAAGTGTAATATCATAAACAGTATTCAAAACGTAACATAGAGTTTAACATCTTATTACACTCAGTCGGGAGACACGAAGGTCTCTAACAACGGAAAATGATAACTACTCGAAGAGTCTTCGTCTTCCGCTCCCACAGGCACTTGACTGGGGGACCGCATGCCTCAAAACTCCTCAAAGTCGTCGTAGTACTCTTCACCATTGCTCACTTCTGAACAGCGGTAAGCAAGGATGAGTACACTTATGGTTGGTACTCAGCAAGTGGGGGAAGATGCAAGGCTATCAAGGATAGGCTAAGGTTTTGCAGCGGTAAGCATTTTAATGTTGGTCAAGTTTTAATTAAAGAACGCCTAGTTACTAGGTGTAAGTTTATACCATGCCACTTAAGAAACTTTTAACCAAGTCAACTCAAAACTCATCGAACCATGATTTAATTTCATCTTTAAGTTTATTAATCATGTGAGGGTCCAAGCCGCTCATAACTGTGAGCACGGCTGATCGATCAGTTTTACACTCTGCAGAGGTTTGCACACTTTACCCACAGCTCGCGTAAAAGCTCCGAAGAACTTTAAACCCAACCATGCGATGTTGGCCAAGCACCATACCACACTTCTGAGGTGTGATTGCATAGGACGCTACGAAGACTTTACAAAGGCATGCAAAAGACTAACGACCTGCATAGTTACGGATCTGGGCGGACAATAACCCTCCCTAGTGGTCAGCACCTTAGCAAAGGCTGCTACCCCAAGAGGACCGGGCTATACCCCTGCAACCCGGATCCCCCTCTGCTCCTTTCGAAAAAGGGCCACTAGTTCGATCGCACACCTAATTAATTGGCTAAGGTCAGAGCCATGTGACACTGTGGTTGTGCATGTTTTCTTGGGTGGTTCTCCATGTTCCGATTAAATAATATGATCTTGCAATAACCCAAAACGATGATCATTTAGCATAAAGCCTTTTCCATGAAAAAACATTTTATCCAACCCAAGTTGAGCCACTAGCATAATCTACCCAAAAACATTTATTTAAACCGGGTTGAGCCTAGGGTTGAGGGTAAAAAGCTAGGTATGTCCTTAAAAAGGTGTTCCCATCAATTTAATGCAATAACATAATAAAAGTAAACTTAGTAATCATGCAGTTATATAGGATAAATAGAATTATGCAGAGGAAGAAGACCACTTGCCTTCTTCAACTACAAGCAAATCTTCCTCTTCTTCAAACAGCTGCTCCTGATCGACTCCAAGGGGCTGCTCAGCCGAAACAGGCACGATATCTACGATCACACACATAAAGCATACAATAAATAAAACAATTCACCAAACAAGTCTAAAGGCTATAAACACACTACTAAAGCAACGGGCTCACTGAGACGATCGCATAGACACCTAAAACGCTAAAAACGGAGCTAAAACGACAAAGATATGCTAAAAACAGGGTTCAGGGACTAAACTGCGAAGAATCTAAGCCTCCAGGGACCTATCTGCAAGAAACCGAGGGCCTAAAACTAATTATGCATAAAAACAGAAGGTTTAAAACCTAAAAGGATCTATGTAGGACCTCGGGTGCTAAATCTATTAAAGACAGGGGCTAAAATATAAAAGAAAGGATCTGATTGTAAGGATTGTTAAAGGTGGAAGGACCGGCCTGCGAAATATAAAAAGCCGAGGGGCTCTTTAGCAAATTCGCCTCAGTTGACCGGTATGGAGTCTTTTGACTCGGGGGCTGGGTGAAGCAGGTCCGTCCGCGTCAGATCCGACGAATGCTGACGTGGGCAAGCGGCCGAGCGGCGGCGGACGCACCGGAGCCGGCGGCGCGCGGCGGTGCGCGGCGGCGGGGTCGCCGGCGTAGCCCTAAAATAGGCTCCCGGCCACGATTTTGAGGGCGGTTTGATCCTACACGAAGATATGCACACGGTGAAGCTAACCAAGGGCACAAAATGGTGATTTGAGCGACGGCCGGAGCGTCACGTCCATGGGGGCGGACGGCGATCGGCCGGCGTGCGGCGGGGTGTTCTACGGCTCGGGAAAGAAAAGGAAAAAGGGCGGGGAGGTTCGCTCACCACACAGAGGCGAGTTGATGAAGGATTGGGCGACGGGGATGCAGTGACAGGAGAGATCGACGCCGGCGGTCGGAGGTGGAAGACGACGGCGGCAGCGGTCGATCGGCGGGGAAGAAGACCCTGTGATTCAAATTGACGCTCGAATAAGCGACGGGCGTGAAGAAGAAACAAGAAGGAAGGGTCAGGGACACTTCACCGACGGCGGGGAGCTCGGGCGGCCGGCAATGGCGCGGCGGCCGGAAATTCCAACCGAGGACAGCGCGTGCGCGAGTGTGAGGAGGCGTGGGAGCTCGAATGCGTGCAAAGGGAGTGTAGCAGGGGCTCTGGCCGTGCTTAAATAGAGCCGGGAGGGGAGGGGGAGCGGCGCCCGGCGGCAATGGCCATCAATGGCCATTGGCCTTGATTTCCAATCAAAAAGGGGGGGCGATTAAGGAGAAGAAACTGTCGGGATTGAAGGGGGGAGTGAGGGCCGGGCTTCACTCCACCTTGAATGAAGGTTTGAAGGTGGGGGAGGCGCGGTTGACGCGGCCAGTAACGGCCGGCGGCCATTAAGGAGAGGAGACGGCTCTGCTGCCGCGGGGAGGAAGAAAGGCCTGACGGCCGGGCCCCACCTGCCAGCGAAAGGAGGAAAAAGAAAAGGGGAAAGAGGCGCTGGGCTGCGCGGGCTGGCTCTGTGGGCCGCGCGTGCTGGCGCTGGGCCGCAAGCGGGAGAGGGGAGGAGGAGGCCGGCGGCCTGCTTAGGTGCCCGGGCTGAGAAAAGAAAACGGGTCGGGGGAAAAAAAGAAAAAGGGGCCAGCTGGGCCAAGGTAAAAGGGAGAGGGAGAGAGAGAGTTTAGGGTGGGTTTAAGAACTTATGATTTTTCTTTTGAAAACCACACAAATCAAACAAGAAAACATGCAACCGAATATGATGCACATACACTTGTTGCCTCTAAAATTATTCTAGTGATATTTAAATATTTTAAGGCCAAATTTATTTGATAATTTATTTAAATCCTTAGAAAATTAAATCTAATTGCCGTGTTGCTTATATTAACTTAGTGATGGAATTTTAGGGTGTTACTTCCATTGGACCCAAAATAATTTTAGGAGTATTTTGGTGCATTTCGTAAACCTTCCACGTGTGAAAAGAAGCAAAACTTGTGTTTCAGGACCGAATGCACTATTTGGGGGTACTCATGTTGTGAAAATGGTTTGACACCAAAAGCATCCATTCTACTCCATTGGACCCAAAATCATTTTTAGGAGTATTTTGGTGCATTTCGTAAACGTTCAACGTGTGAAAAGATGCAAACCTTGTGTTTCTGGATCGAATGCACTATTTCGTGGTACTCAAGTTACGAAAATGGTTTTGCATCAAATGCAGCCATTCAGCTCCATTAGACCCAAAATGATTTTTAGGAGTATTTTGGAGCATTTTGTAAACCTTCCACGTGTGAAAAGAAGCAAAACTTGTGTTTCAGGACAGAATGCACTATATGGGGGTACTTATGTTGCGAAAATGGTTTCGCACCAAAAGCATCCATTCTACTCTATTAGACCCAAAATCATTTTTAGTAGTATTTTGGTGCATTTCGTAAACCTTCCACGTGTGAAACGATGCAAAACTTGTGTTTCTGGATCGAATGCTCTATTTCGTGGTACTCAAGTTGCGAAAATGGTTTCGCACCAAATGCAGCCATTCTACTCCATTGGACCCAAAATGATTTTTAGGAGTAATTTGGAGCATTTTGTAAACCTTCCACGTGTGAAAAGATGCAAAACATGTATTTCAGGACCAAATGCACTATTTCGGGGTACTCAAGTTGCGAAAATGGTTTCACACCAAATGCATCCATTAGACTCCATTGGACCCGAAATGATGTTTGGGAGTATTTTGTAGCATTTCGTAAACCTTCCATTTGTGAAAAAATGCAAAACTTGTGTCTCAGGACCGAATGCACTATTTTAGGGTACTCAATTTGCGAAAATGGTTTCGCACCTACTGCATCCATTGTACTCCATTGGACCCAAAATGATGTTTGGGAGTATTTTGGAGCATTTCGGAAACTTTCAGAATGTAAAATATGCAAAACTTGTGTTTCGGGTGTGAATGCACTATTTCGGGTAACTGAAGTTGCGAAAATGGTTTCGCACCAAATGCATTAATTCTACTCCATTAGACCCAAAATGATGTTTGGGAGTGTTTTGAAGCATTTCGGAAAATTTCGGAATGCAAAAGATGCAAAACCTATGTTTCGGGCGTGCATTTTTGGGTACCGAAGTTGCGAAAATTGTTTCGCACCAAATAAATCCATTCTACTCCATTATACCAAAAATGATGTTTGGGAGTGTTTTGAACCATTTCGGAAACTTTCAGAATGTAAGATATGCAAAACTTGTGTTTCGGGCGTGAATGCACTATTTCGGGGAACCGAAGTTGCGAAAATGGTTTCGCACCAAATGCATCAGTTCTACTCCATTCGACCCAAAATGACGTTTGGGAGTGTTTTGAAGCATTTCAGAAACTTTCGGAATGTGGAAGATGCAAAACTTGTGTTTCGGGCGTGTATTTTACGGTACCGAAGTTGCTAAAATTGTTTCGCACCAAATACATCCATTCTACTCCATTAGACCCAAAATGATGTTTGGGAATGCTTTGAAGCATTTCGGAAACTTTTAGAATGTAAAAGATGCAAAACTTGTGTTTTGGGTGTGTATTTTCGGGTGCCGAAATTATTTGGCACCAAATACATCCATTCTACTCCATTAGAATAAAAATGATGTTTGGGAGTGTTTTGGAGCATTTCGTAAACCTTCCACGTGTGAAAATAAGCAAAACTTGTGTTTCAGGACCGAATGCACTATTTGGGGGTACTCATGTTGCGAAAATGGTTTCGCACCAAAAGCATCCATTTTACTCCATTGGACCCAAAATCATTTTTCTGAGTATTTTGGTGCATTTCGTAAACCTTCCACATGTGAAAAGAAGCAAAACTTATGTTTCCGGACCGAATGCACTATTTGGGGGTACTCATGTTGCGAAAATGGTTTCGCACGAAATGCATCCATTCTACTCCAATGGACCCAAAATCATTTTTAGGAGTATTTTGGTGCATTTCGTAAACGTTCCACGTGTGAAAAGATGCAAAACTTGTGTTTCTGGATCGAATGCACTATTTTGTGGTACTCAAGTTGCGAAAATGGTTTTGCACCAAATGCAGCCATCGAACTCCATTGGACCCAAAATGATTTTTAGGAGTATTTTGGAGCATTTCGTAAACCTTCCATGTGTGAAAAGAAGTAAAACTTGTGTTTTAGGCCCGAATACACTATTTGGGGGGTACTCATGTTGCGAAAGTGGTTTCGCACCAAAAGCATCCATTCTACTCCATTGGACCCAAAATCATTTTTAGGAGTATTTTGGTGCATTTCGTAAACCTTCCACGTGTGAAAAGATGCAAAACTTGTGTTTCTAGATCGAATGCACTATTTCGTGGTACTCAAGTTGCGAAAATGGTTTTGCATCAAATGCAGCCATTCTACTCCATTGGACCCAAAATGATGTTTAGGAGTATTTTGGATCATTTCATAAACCTTCCACTTGTGAAAAGAAGCAAAACTTGTGTTTCAGGACCGAATGCAGTATTTGGGGGTACTCATGTTGCGAAAATGGTTTCGCACCAAAAGCATCCATTCTACTCTATTGGACCCAAAATCATTTTTAGGAGTATTTTGGTGCATTTCGTAAACCTTCCATGTGTGAAAAGATGCAAAACTTGTGTTTCTAGATCGAATGCACTATTTCGTGGTACTCATGTTGCGAAAATGGTTTCGCACCAAAAGCATCCATTCTACTCTATTGGACCCAAAATCATTTTTAGGAGTATTTTGGTGCATTTCGTAAACCTTCCACTTGTGAAAAGATGCAAAACTTGTGTTTCTGGATCGAATGCACTATTTCGTGGTACTCAAGTTGCGAAAATGGTTTTGCACCAAATGCAGCCATTCTACACCATTGGACCCAAAATAATTTTTAGGAGTATTTTGGAGCATTTCGTAAACCTTCCACATGTGAAAAGATGCAAAACATGTATTTCAGGACCGAATGCACTATTTTGGGCTACTCAAGTTGCGAAAATGGTTTCACACCAAATGCATCCACTAGACTCCATTGGACCCAAAATGATGTTTGGGAGTATTTTGTAGCATTTCGTAAACCTTCCATTTGTGAAAAAATGCAAAACTTGTGTCTCAGGACCGAATGCACTATTTCAGGGTACTCAATTTGCGAAAATGGTTTCGCACCTACTGCATCCATTGTACTCCATTGGACCCAAAATGATGTTTGGGAGTATTTTGGAGCATTTCGGAAACTTTCAGAATGTAAAATATGCAAAACTTGTGTTTCGGGTGTGAATGCACTGTTTCGGGTAACTGAAGTTGCGAAAATGGTTTCGCACCAAATGCATTAATTCTACTCCATTAGACCCAAAATGATGTTTGGGAGTGTTTTGAACCATTTCGGAAAATTTCGGAATGCAAAAGATGCAAAACCTATGTTTCGGGCGTGCATTTTTGGGTACCGAAGTTGCGAAAATTGTTTCGCACCAAATAAATCCATTCTACTCCATTATACTAAAAATGATGTTTGGGAGTGTTTTGAACCCTTTCGGAAACTTTCGGAATGTAAGATATGCAAAACTTGTGTTTCGGGCGTGAATGCACTATTTCGGGGAACCGAAGTTGCGAAAATGGTTTCGCACCAAATGCATCAGTTCTACTCCATTCGACGCAAAATGACGTTTGGGAGTGTTTTGAAGCATTTCAGAAACTTTCGGAATGTGGAAGATGCAAAACTTGTGTTTCGGGCGTGTATTTTACGGTACCGAAGTTGCTAAAATTGTTTCGCACCAAATACATCCATTCTACTCCATTAGACCCAAAATGATGTTTGGGAATGCTTTGAAGCATTTCGGAAACTTTTAGAATGTAAAAGATGCAAAACTTGTGTTTTGGGTGTGTATTTTCGGGTACCGAAATTATTTCGCACCAAATACATCCATTCTACTCCATTAGAATAAAAATGATGTTTGGGAGTGTTTTGGAGCATTTCGTAAACCTTCCACGTGTGAAAATAAGCAAAACTTGTGTTTCAGGACCGAATGCACTATTTGGGGGTACTCATGTTGCGAAAATGGTTTCGCACCAAAAGCATCCATTTTACTCCATTGGACCCAAAATCATTTTTATGAGTATTTTGGTGCATTTCGTAAACCTTCCACATGTGAAAAGAAGCAAAACCTATGTTTCCAGACCGAATGCACTATTTGGGGGTACTCATGTTGCGAAAATGGTTTCGCACAAAATGCATCCATTCTACTCCAATGGACCCAAAATCATTTTTAGGAGTATTTTGGTGCATTTCGTAAACGTTCCACGTGTGAAAAGATGCAAAACTTGTGTTTCTGGATCGAATGCACTATTTCGTGGTACTCAAGTTGCGAAAATGGTTTTGCACCAAATGCAGCCATTGAACTCCATTGAACCCAAAATGATTTTTAGGAGTATTTTGGAGCATTTCGTAAACCTTCCATGTGTGAAAAGAAGTAAAACTTGTGTTTTAGGACCGAATACACTATTTGGGGGGTACTCATGTTGCGAAAGTGGTTTCGCACCAAAAGCATCCATTCTACTCCATTGGACCCAAAATCATTTTTAGGAGTATTTTGGTGCATTTCGTAAACCTTCCACGTGTGAAAAGATGCAAAACTTGTGTTTCTAGATCGAATGCACTATTTCGTGGTACTCAAGTTGCGAAAATGGTTTTGCACCAAATGCAGCCATTCTACTCCATTGGACCCAAAATGATTTTTAGGAGTATTTTGGATCATTTCGTAAACCTTCCACTTGTGAAAAGAAGCAAAACTTGTGTTTCAGGACCGAATGCAGTATTTGGGGGTACTCATGTTGCGAAAATGGTTTCGCACCAAAAGCATCCATTCTACTCTATTGGACCCAAAATCATTTTTAGGAGTATTTTGGTGCATTTCGTAAACCTTCCATGTGTGAAAAGATGCAAAACTTGTGTTTCTAGATCGAATGCACTATTTCGTGGTACTCAAGTTGCGAAAATGGTTTTGCACCAAATGCAGCCATTCTACTCCATTGGACCCAAAATGATTTTTAGGAGTATTTTGGATCATTTCGTAAACCTTCCACTTGTGAAAAGAAGCAAAACATGTGTTTCAGGACCGAATGGACTATTTGGGGGTACTCATGTTGCGAAAATGGTTTCGCACCAAAAGCATCCATTCTACTCTATTGGACCCAAAATCATTTTTAGGAGTATTTTGGTGCATTTCGTAAACCTTCCACGTGTGAAAAGATGCAAAACTTGTGTTTCTGGATCGAATGCACTATTTCGTGGTACTCAAGTTGCGAAAATGGTTTTGCACCAAATGCAGCCATTCTACACCATTGGACCCAAAATAATTTTTAGGAGTATTTTGGAGCATTTCGTAAACCTTCCACATGTGAAAAGATGCAAAACATGTATTTCAGGACCGAATGCACTATTTTGGGCTACTCAAGTTGCGAAAATGGTTTCACACCAAATGCATCCACTAGACTCCATTGGACCCAAAATGATGTTTGGGAGTATTTTGTAGCATTTCGTAAACCTTCCATTTGTGAAAAAATGCAAAACTTGTGTCTCAGGACCGAATGCACTATTTCAGGGTACTCAATTTGCGAAAATGGTTTCGCACCTACTGCATCCATTGTACTCCATTGGACCCAAAATGATGTTTGGGAGTATTTTGGAGCATTTCGGAAACTTTCAGAATGTAAAATATGCAAAACTTGTGTTTCGGGTGTGAATGCACTGTTTCGGGTAACTGAAGTTGCGAAAATGGTTTCGCACCAAATGCATTAATTCTACTCCATTAGACCCAAAATGATGTTTGGGAGTGTTTTGAACCATTTCGGAAAATTTCGGAATGCAAAAGATGCAAAACCTATGTTTCGGGCGTGCATTTTTGGGTACCGAAGTTGCGAAAATTGTTTCGCACCAAATAAATCCATTCTACTCCATTATACTAAAAATGATGTTTGGGAGTGTTTTGAACCCTTTCGGAAACTTTCGGAATGTAAGATATGCAAAACTTGTGTTTCGGGCGTGAATGCACTATTTCGGGGAACCGAAGTTGCGAAAATGGTTTCGCACCAAATGCATCAGTTCTACTCCATTCGACGCAAAATGACGTTTGGGAGTGTTTTGAAGCATTTCAGAAACTTTCGGAATGTGGAAGATGCAAAACTTGTGTTTCGGGCGTGTATTTTACGGTACCGAAGTTGCTAAAATTGTTTCGCACCAAATACATCCATTCTACTCCATTAGACCCAAAATGATGTTTGGGAATGCTTTGAAGCATTTCGGAAACTTTTAGAATGTAAAAGATGCAAAACTTGTGTTTTGGGTGTGTATTTTCGGGTACCGAAATTATTTCGCACCAAATACATCCATTCTACTCCATTAGAATAAAAATGATGTTTGGGAGTGTTTTGGAGCATTTCGTAAACCTTCCACGTGTGAAAATAAGCAAAACTTGTGTTTCAGGACCGAATGCACTATTTGGGGGTACTCATGTTGCGAAAATGGTTTCGCACCAAAAGCATCCATTTTACTCCATTGGACCCAAAATCATTTTTATGAGTATTTTGGTGCATTTCGTAAACCTTCCACATGTGAAAAGAAGCAAAACCTATGTTTCCAGACCGAATGCACTATTTGGGGGTACTCATGTTGCGAAAATGGTTTCGCACAAAATGCATCCATTCTACTCCAATGGACCCAAAATCATTTTTAGGAGTATTTTGGTGCATTTCGTAAACGTTCCACGTGTGAAAAGATGCAAAACTTGTGTTTCTGGATCGAATGCACTATTTCGTGGTACTCAAGTTGCGAAAATGGTTTTGCACCAAATGCAGCCATTGAACTCCATTGGACCCAAAATGATTTTTAGGAGTATTTTGGAGCATTTCGTAAACCTTCCATGTGTGAAAAGAAGTAAAACTTGTGTTTTAGGACCGAATACACTATTTGGGGGGTACTCATGTTGCGAAAGTGGTTTCGCACCAAAAGCATCCATTCTACTCCATTGGACCCAAAATCATTTTTAGGAGTATTTTGGTGCATTTCGTAAACCTTCCACGTGTGAAAAGATGCAAAACTTGTGTTTCTAGATCGAATGCACTATTTCGTGGTACTCAAGTTGCGAAAATGGTTTTGCACCAAATGCAGCCATTCTACTCCATTGGACCCAAAATGATTTTTAGGAGTATTTTGGATCATTTCGTAAACCTTCCACTTGTGAAAAGAAGCAAAACTTGTGTTTCAGGACCGAATGCAGTATTTGGGGGTACTCATGTTGCGAAAATGGTTTCGCACCAAAAGCATCCATTCTACTCTATTGGACCCAAAATCATTTTTAGGAGTATTTTGGTGCATTTCGTAAACCTTCCATGTGTGAAAAGATGCAAAACTTGTGTTTCTAGATCGAATGCACTATTTCGTGGTACTCAAGTTGCGAAAATGGTTTTGCACCAAATGCAGCCATTCTACTCCATTGGACCCAAAATGATTTTTAGGAGTATTTTGGATCATTTCGTAAACCTTCCACTTGTGAAAAGAAGCAAAACATGTGTTTCAGGACCGAATGCACTATTTGGGGGTACTCATGTTGCGAAAATGGTTTCGCACCAAAAGCATCCATTCTACTCTATTGGACCCAAAATCATTTTTAGGAGTATTTTGGTGCATTTCGTAAACCTTCCACGTGTGAAAAGATGCAAAACTTGTGTTTCTGGATCGAATGCACTATTTCGTGGTACTCAAGTTGCGAAAATGGTTTTGCACCAAATGCAGCCATTCTACACCATTGGACCCAAAATAATTTTTAGGAGTATTTTGGAGCATTTCGTAAACCTTCCACATGTGAAAAGATGCAAAACATGTATTTCAGGACCGAATGCACTATTTTGGGCTACTCAAGTTGCGAAAATGGTTTCACACCAAATGCATCCACTAGACTCCATTGGACCCAAAATGATGTTTGGGAGTATTTTGTAGCATTTCGTAAACCTTCCATTTGTGAAAAAATGCAAAACTTGTGTCTCAGGACCGAATGCACTATTTCAGGGTACTCAATTTGCGAAAATGGTTTCGCACCTACTGCATCCATTGTACTCCATTGGACCCAAAATGATGTTTGGGAGTATTTTGGAGCATTTCGGAAACTTTCAGAATGTAAAATATGCAAAACTTGTGTTTCGGGTGTGAATGCACTGTTTCGGGTAACTGAAGTTGCGAAAATGGTTTCGCACCAAATGCATTAATTCTACTCCATTAGACCCAAAATGATGTTTGGGAGTGTTTTGAACCATTTCGGAAAATTTCGGAATGCAAAAGATGCAAAACCTATGTTTCGGGCGTGCATTTTTGGGTACCGAAGTTGCGAAAATTGTTTCGCACCAAATAAATCCATTCTACTCCATTATACTAAAAATGATGTTTGGGAGTGTTTTGAACCCTTTCGGAAACTTTCGGAATGTAAGATATGCAAAACTTGTGTTTCGGGCGTGAATGCACTATTTCGGGGAACCGAAGTTGCGAAAATGGTTTCGCACCAAATGCATCAGTTCTACTCCATTCGACGCAAAATGACGTTTGGGAGTGTTTTGAAGCATTTCAGAAACTTTCGGAATGTGGAAGATGCAAAACTTGTGTTTCGGGCGTGTATTTTACGGTACCGAAGTTGCTAAAATTGTTTCGCACCAAATACATCCATTCTACTCCATTAGACCCAAAATGATGTTTGGGAATGCTTTGAAGCATTTCGGAAACTTTTAGAATGTAAAAGATGCAAAACTTGTGTTTTGGGTGTGTATTTTCGGGTACCGAAATTATTTCGCACCAAATACATCCATTCTACTCCATTAGAATAAAAATGATGTTTGGGAGTGTTTTGGAGCATTTCGTAAACCTTCCACGTGTGAAAATAAGCAAAACTTGTGTTTCAGGACCGAATGCACTATTTGGGGGTACTCATGTTGCGAAAATGGTTTCGCACCAAAAGCATCCATTTTACTCCATTGGACCCAAAATCATTTTTATGAGTATTTTGGTGCATTTCGTAAACCTTCCACATGTGAAAAGAAGCAAAACTTATGTTTCCAGACCGAATGCACTATTTGGGGGTACTCATGTTGCGAAAATGGTTTCGCACAAAATGCATCCATTCTACTCCAATGGACCCAAAATCATTTTTAGGAGTATTTTGGTGCATTTCGTAAACGTTCCACGTGTGAAAAGATGCAAAACTTGTGTTTCTGGATCGAATGCACTATTTCGTGGTACTCAAGTTGCGAAAATGGTTTTGCACCAAATGCAGCCATTGAACTCCATTGGACCCAAAATGATTTTTAGGAGTATTTTGGAGCATTTCGTAAACCTTCCATGTGTGAAAAGAAGTAAAACTTGTGTTTTAGGACCGAATACACTATTTGGGGGGTACTCATGTTGCGAAAGTGGTTTCGCACCAAAAGCATCCATTCTACTCCATTGGACCCAAAATCATTTTTAGGAGTATTTTGGTGCATTTCGTAAACCTTCCACGTGTGAAAAGATGCAAAACTTGTGTTTCTAGATCGAATGCACTATTTCGTGGTACTCAAGTTGCGAAAATGGTTTTGCACCAAATGCAGCCATTCTACTCCATTGGACCCAAAATGATTTTTAGGAGTATTTTGGATCATTTCGTAAACCTTCCACTTGTGAAAAGAAGCAAAACATGTGTTTCAGGACCGAATGCACTATTTGGGGGTACTCATGTTGCGAAAATGGTTTCGCACCAAAAGCATCCATTCTACTCTATTGGACCCAAAATCATTTTTAGGAGTATTTTGGTGCATTTCGTAAACCTTCCACGTGTGAAAAGATGCAAAACTTGTGTTTCTGGATCGAATGCACTATTTCGTGGTACTCAAGTTGCGAAAATGGTTTTGCACCAAATGCAGCCATTCTACACCATTGGACCCAAAATAATTTTTAGGAGTATTTTGGAGCATTTCGTAAACCTTCCACATGTGAAAAGATGCAAAACATGTATTTCAGGACCGAATGCACTATTTTGGGCTACTCAAGTTGCGAAAATGGTTTCACACCAAATGCATCCACTAGACTCCATTGGACCCAAAATGATGTTTGGGAGTATTTTGTAGCATTTCGTAAACCTTCCATTTGTGAAAAAATGCAAAACTTGTGTCTCAGGACCGAATGCACTATTTCAGGGTACTCAATTTGCGAAAATGGTTTCGCACCTACTGCATCCATTGTACTCCATTGGACCCAAAATGATGTTTGGGAGTATTTTGGAGCATTTCGGAAACTTTCAGAATGTAAAATATGCAAAACTTGTGTTTCGGGTGTGAATGCACTGTTTCGGGTAACTGAAGTTGCGAAAATGGTTTCGCACCAAATGCATTAATTCTACTCCATTAGACCCAAAATGATGTTTGGGAGTGTTTTGAACCATTTCGGAAAATTTCGGAATGCAAAAGATGCAAAACCTATGTTTCGGGCGTGCATTTTTGGGTACCGAAGTTGCGAAAATTGTTTCGCACCAAATAAATCCATTCTACTCCATTATACTAAAAATGATGTTTGGGAGTGTTTTGAACCCTTTCGGAAACTTTCGGAATGTAAGATATGCAAAACTTGTGTTTCGGGCGTGAATGCACTATTTCGGGGAACCGAAGTTGCGAAAATGGTTTCGCACCAAATGCATCAGTTCTACTCCATTCGACGCAAAATGACGTTTGGGAGTGTTTTGAAGCATTTCAGAAACTTTCGGAATGTGGAAGATGCAAAACTTGTGTTTCGGGCGTGTATTTTACGGTACCGAAGTTGCTAAAATTGTTTCGCACCAAATACATCCATTCTACTCCATTAGACCCAAAATGATGTTTGGGAATGCTTTGAAGCATTTCGGAAACTTTTAGAATGTAAAAGATGCAAAACTTGTGTTTTGGGTGTGTATTTTCGGGTACCGAAATTATTTCGCACCAAATACATCCATTCTACTCCATTAGAATAAAAATGATGTTTGGGAGTGTTTTGGAGCATTTCGTAAACCTTCCACGTGTGAAAATAAGCAAAACTTGTGTTTCAGGACCGAATGCACTATTTGGGGGTACTCATGTTGCGAAAATGGTTTCGCACCAAAAGCATCCATTTTACTCCATTGGACCCAAAATCATTTTTATGAGTATTTTGGTGCATTTCGTAAACCTTCCACATGTGAAAAGAAGCAAAACTTATGTTTCCAGACCGAATGCACTATTTGGGGGTACTCATGTTGCGAAAATGGTTTCGCACAAAATGCATCCATTCTACTCCAATGGACCCAAAATCATTTTTAGGAGTATTTTGGTGCATTTCGTAAACGTTCCACGTGTGAAAAGATGCAAAACTTGTGTTTCTGGATCGAATGCACTATTTCGTGGTACTCAAGTTGCGAAAATGGTTTTGCACCAAATGCAGCCATTGAACTCCATTGGACCCAAAATGATTTTTAGGAGTATTTTGGAGCATTTCGTAAACCTTCCATGTGTGAAAAGAAGTAAAACTTGTGTTTTAGGACCGAATACACTATTTGGGGGGTACTCATGTTGCGAAAGTGGTTTCGCACCAAAAGCATCCATTCTACTCCATTGGACCCAAAATCATTTTTAGGAGTATTTTGGTGCATTTCGTAAACCTTCCACGTGTGAAAAGATGCAAAACTTGTGTTTCTAGATCGAATGCACTATTTCGTGGTACTCAAGTTGCGAAAATGGTTTTGCACCAAATGCAGCCATTCTACTCCATTGGACCCAAAATGATTTTTAGGAGTATTTTGGATCATTTCGTAAACCTTCCACTTGTGAAAAGAAGCAAAACTTGTGTTTCAGGACCGAATGCAGTATTTGGGGGTACTCATGTTGTGAAAATGGTTTCGCACCAAAAGCATCCATTCTACTCTATTGGACCCAAAATCATTTTTAGGAGTATTTTGGTGCATTTCGTAAACCTTCCATGTGTGAAAAGATGCAAAACTTGTGTTTCTAGATCGAATGCACTATTTCGTGGTACTCAAGTTGCGAAAATGGTTTTGCACCAAATGCAGCCATTCTACTCCATTGGACCCAAAATGATTTTTAGGAGTATTTTGGATCATTTCGTAAACCTTCCACTTGTGAAAAGAAGCAAAACATGTGTTTCAGGACCGAATGCACTATTTGGGGGTACTCATGTTGCGAAAATGGTTTCGCACCAAAAGCATCCATTCTACTCTATTGGACCCAAAATCATTTTTAGGAGTATTTTGGTGCATTTCGTAAACCTTCCACGTGTGAAAAGATGCAAAACTTGTGTTTCTGGATCGAATGCACTATTTCGTGGTACTCAAGTTGCGAAAATGGTTTTGCACCAAATGCAGCCATTCTACACCATTGGACCCAAAATAATTTTTAGGAGTATTTTGGAGCATTTCGTAAACCTTCCACATGTGAAAAGATGCAAAACATGTATTTCAGGACCGAATGCACTATTTTGGGCTACTCAAGTTGCGAAAATGGTTTCACACCAAATGCATCCACTAGACTCCATTGGACCCAAAATGATGTTTGGGAGTATTTTGTAGCATTTCGTAAACCTTCCATTTGTGAAAAAATGCAAAACTTGTGTCTCAGGACCGAATGCACTATTTCAGGGTACTCAATTTGCGAAAATGGTTTCGCACCTACTGCATCCATTGTACTCCATTGGACCCAAAATGATGTTTGGGAGTATTTTGGAGCATTTCGGAAACTTTCAGAATGTAAAATATGCAAAACTTGTGTTTCGGGTGTTAATGCACTGTTTCGGGTAACTGAAGTTGCGAAAATGGTTTCGCACCAAATGCATTAATTCTACTCCATTAGACCCAAAATGATGTTTGGGAGTGTTTTGAACCATTTCGGAAAATTTCGGAATGCAAAAGATGCAAAACCTATGTTTCGGGCGTGCATTTTTGGGTACCGAAGTTGCGAAAATTGTTTCGCACCAAATAAATCCATTCTACTCCATTATACTAAAAATGATGTTTGGGAGTGTTTTGAACCCTTTCGGAAACTTTCGGAATGTAAGATATGCAAAACTTGTGTTTCGGGCGTGAATGCACTATTTCGGGGAACCGAAGTTGCGAAAATGGTTTCGCACCAAATGCATCAGTTCTACTCCATTCGACGCAAAATGACGTTTGGGAGTGTTTTGAAGCATTTCAGAAACTTTCGGAATGTGGAAGATGCAAAACTTGTGTTTCGGGCGTGTATTTTACGGTACCGAAGTTGCTAAAATTGTTTCGCACCAAATACATCCATTCTACTCCATTAGACCCAAAATGATGTTTGGGAATGCTTTGAAGCATTTCGGAAACTTTTAGAATGTAAAAGATGCAAAACTTGTGTTTTGGGTGTGTATTTTCGGGTACCGAAATTATTTCGCACCAAATACATCCATTCTACTCCATTAGAATAAAAATGATGTTTGGGAGTGTTTTGGAGCATTTCGTAAACCTTCCACGTGTGAAAATAAGCAAAACTTGTGTTTCAGGACCGAATGCACTATTTGGGGGTACTCATGTTGCGAAAATGGTTTCGCACCAAAAGCATCCATTTTACTCCATTGGACCCAAAATCATTTTTATGAGTATTTTGGTGCATTTCGTAAACCTTCCACATGTGAAAAGAAGCAAAACTTATGTTTCCAGACCGAATGCACTATTTGGGGGTACTCATGTTGCGAAAATGGTTTCGCACAAAATGCATCCATTCTACTCCAATGGACCCAAAATCATTTTTAGGAGTATTTTGGTGCATTTCGTAAACGTTCCACGTGTGAAAAGATGCAAAACTTGTGTTTCTGGATCGAATGCACTATTTCGTGGTACTCAAGTTGCGAAAATGGTTTTGCACCAAATGCAGCCATTGAACTCCATTGGACCCAAAATGATTTTTAGGAGTATTTTGGAGCATTTCGTAAACCTTCCATGTGTGAAAAGAAGTAAAACTTGTGTTTTAGGACCGAATACACTATTTGGGGGGTACTCATGTTGCGAAAGTGGTTTCGCACCAAAAGCATCCATTCTACTCCATTGGACCCAAAATCATTTTTAGGAGTATTTTGGTGCATTTCGTAAACCTTCCACGTGTGAAAAGATGCAAAACTTGTGTTTCTAGATCGAATGCACTATTTCGTGGTACTCAAGTTGCGAAAATGGTTTTGCACCAAATGCAGCCATTCTACTCCATTGGACCCAAAATGATTTTTAGGAGTATTTTGGATCATTTCGTAAACCTTCCACTTGTGAAAAGAAGCAAAACTTGTGTTTCAGGACCGAATGCAGTATTTGGGGGTACTCATGTTGTGAAAATGGTTTCGCACCAAAAGCATCCATTCTACTCTATTGGACCCAAAATCATTTTTAGGAGTATTTTGGTGCATTTCGTAAACCTTCCATGTGTGAAAAGATGCAAAACTTGTGTTTCTAGATCGAATGCACTATTTCGTGGTACTCAAGTTGCGAAAATGGTTTTGCACCAAATGCAGCCATTCTACTCCATTGGACCCAAAATGATTTTTAGGAGTATTTTGGATCATTTCGTAAACCTTCCACTTGTGAAAAGAAGCAAAACATGTGTTTCAGGACCGAATGCACTATTTGGGGGTACTCATGTTGCGAAAATGGTTTCGCACCAAAAGCATCCATTCTACTCTATTGGACCCAAAATCATTTTTAGGAGTATTTTGGTGCATTTCGTAAACCTTCCACGTGTGAAAAGATGCAAAACTTGTGTTTCTGGATCGAATGCACTATTTCGTGGTACTCAAGTTGCGAAAATGGTTTTGCACCAAATGCAGCCATTCTACACCATTGGACCCAAAATAATTTTTAGGAGTATTTTGGAGCATTTCGTAAACCTTCCACATGTGAAAAGATGCAAAACATGTATTTCAGGACCGAATGCACTATTTTGGGCTACTCAAGTTGCGAAAATGGTTTCACACCAAATGCATCCACTAGACTCCATTGGACCCAAAATGATGTTTGGGAGTATTTTGTAGCATTTCGTAAACCTTCCATTTGTGAAAAAATGCAAAACTTGTGTCTCAGGACCGAATGCACTATTTCAGGGTACTCAATTTGCGAAAATGGTTTCGCACCTACTGCATCCATTGTACTCCATTGGACCCAAAATGATGTTTGGGAGTATTTTGGAGCATTTCGGAAACTTTCAGAATGTAAAATATGCAAAACTTGTGTTTCGGGTGTTAATGCACTGTTTCGGGTAACTGAAGTTGCGAAAATGGTTTCGCACCAAATGCATTAATTCTACTCCATTAGACCCAAAATGATGTTTGGGAGTGTTTTGAACCATTTCGGAAAATTTCGGAATGCAAAAGATGCAAAACCTATGTTTCGGGCGTGCATTTTTGGGTACCGAAGTTGCGAAAATTGTTTCGCACCAAATAAATCCATTCTACTCCATTATACTAAAAATGATGTTTGGGAGTGTTTTGAACCATTTCGGAAACTTTCGGAATGTAAGATATGCAAAACTTGTGTTTCGGGCGTGAATGCACTATTTCGGGGAACCGAAGTTGCGAAAATGGTTTCGCACCAAATGCATCAGTTCTACTCCATTCGACGCAAAATGACGTTTGGGAGTGTTTTGAAGCATTTCAGAAACTTTCGGAATGTGGAAGATGCAAAACTTGTGTTTCGGGCGTGTATTTTACGGTACCGAAGTTGCTAAAATTGTTTCGCACCAAATACATCCATTCTACTCCATTAGACCCAAAATGATGTTTGGGAATGCTTTGAAGCATTTCGGAAACTTTTAGAATGTAAAAGATGCAAAACTTGTGTTTTGGGTGTGTATTTTCGGGTACCGAAATTATTTCGCACCAAATACATCCATCCTACTCCATTAGAATAAAAATGATGTTTGGGAGTGTTTTGGAGCATTTCGTAAACCTTCCACGTGTGAAAATAAGCAAAACTTGTGTTTCAGGACCGAATGCACTATTTGGGGGTACTCATGTTGCGAAAATGGTTTCGCACCAAAAGCATCCATTTTACTCCATTGGACCCAAAATCATTTTTATGAGTATTTTGGTGCATTTCGTAAACCTTCCACATGTGAAAAGAAGCAAAACTTATGTTTCCAGACCGAATGCACTATTTGGGGGTACTCATGTTGCGAAAATGGTTTCGCACAAAATGCATCCATTCTACTCCAATGGACCCAAAATCATTTTTAGGAGTATTTTGGTGCATTTCGTAAACGTTCCACGTGTGAAAAGATGCAAAACTTCTGTTTCTGGATCGAATGCACTATTTCGTGGTACTCAAGTTGCGAAAATGGTTTTGCACCAAATGCAGCCATTGAACTCCATTGGACCCAAAATGATTTTTAGGAGTATTTTGGAGCATTTCGTAAACCTTCCATGTGTGAAAAGAAGTAAAACTTGTGTTTTAGGACCGAATACACTATTTGGGGGGTACTCATGTTGCGAAAGTGGTTTCGCACCAAAAGCATCCATTCTACTCCATTGGACCCAAAATCATTTTTAGGAGTATTTTGGTGCATTTCGTAAACCTTCCACGTGTGAAAAGATGCAAAACTTGTGTTTCTAGATCGAATGCACTATTTCGTGGTACTCAAGTTGCGAAAATGGTTTTGCACCAAATGCAGCCATTCTACTCCATTGGACCCAAAATGATTTTTAGGAGTATTTTGGATCATTTCGTAAACCTTCCACTTGTGAAAAGAAGCAAAACTTGTGTTTCAGGACCGAATGCAGTATTTGGGGGTACTCATGTTGTGAAAATGGTTTCGCACCAAAAGCATCCATTCTACTCTATTGGACCCAAAATCATTTTTAGGAGTATTTTGGTGCATTTCGTAAACCTTCCATGTGTGAAAAGATGCAAAACTTGTGTTTCTAGATCGAATGCACTATTTCGTGGTACTCAAGTTGCGAAAATGGTTTTGCACCAAATGCAGCCATTCTACTCCATTGGACCCAAAATGATTTTTAGGAGTATTTTGGATCATTTCGTAAACCTTCCACTTGTGAAAAGAAGCAAAACATGTGTTTCAGGACCGAATGCACTATTTGGGGGTACTCATGTTGCGAAAATGGTTTCGCACCAAAAGCATCCATTCTACTCTATTGGACCCAAAATCATTTTTAGGAGTATTTTGGTGCATTTCGTAAACCTTCCACGTGTGAAAAGATGCAAAACTTGTGTTTCTGGATCGAATGCACTATTTCGTGGTACTCAAGTTGCGAAAATGGTTTTGCACCAAATGCAGCCATTCTACACCATTGGACCCAAAATAATTTTTAGGAGTATTTTGGAGCATTTCGTAAACCTTCCACATGTGAAAAGATGCAAAACATGTATTTCAGGACCGAATGCACTATTTTGGGCTACTCAAGTTGCGAAAATGGTTTCACACCAAATGCATCCACTAGACTCCATTGGACCCAAAATGATGTTTGGGAGTATTTTGTAGCATTTCGTAAACCTTCCATTTGTGAAAAAATGCAAAACTTGTGTCTCAGGACCGAATGCACTATTTCAGGGTACTCAATTTGCGAAAATGGTTTCGCACCTACTGCATCCATTGTACTCCATTGGACCCAAAATGATGTTTGGGAGTATTTTGGAGCATTTCGGAAACTTTCAGAATGTAAAATATGCAAAACTTGTGTTTCGGGTGTTAATGCACTGTTTCGGGTAACTGAAGTTGCGAAAATGGTTTCGCACCAAATGCATTAATTCTACTCCATTAGACCCAAAATGATGTTTGGGAGTGTTTTGAACCATTTCGGAAAATTTCGGAATGCAAAAGATGCAAAACCTATGTTTCGGGCGTGCATTTTTGGGTACCGAAGTTGCGAAAATTGTTTCGCACCAAATAAATCCATTCTACTCCATTATACTAAAAATGATGTTTGGGAGTGTTTTGAACCATTTCGGAAACTTTCGGAATGTAAGATATGCAAAACTTGTGTTTCGGGCGTGAATGCACTATTTCGGGGAACCGAAGTTGCGAAAATGGTTTCGCACCAAATGCATCAGTTCTACTCCATTCGACGCAAAATGACGTTTGGGAGTGTTTTGAAGCATTTCAGAAACTTTCGGAATGTGGAAGATGCAAAACTTGTGTTTCGGGCGTGTATTTTACGGTACCGAAGTTGCTAAAATTGTTTCGCACCAAATACATCCATTCTACTCCATTAGACCCAAAATGATGTTTGGGAATGCTTTGAAGCATTTCGGAAACTTTTAGAATGTAAAAGATGCAAAACTTGTGTTTTGGGTGTGTATTTTCGGGTACCGAAATTATTTCGCACCAAATACATCCATTCTACTCCATTAGAATAAAAATGATGTTTGGGAGTGTTTTGGAGCATTTCGTAAACCTTCCACGTGTGAAAATAAGCAAAACTTGTGTTTCAGGACCGAATGCACTATTTGGGGGTACTCATGTTGCGAAAATGGTTTCGCACCAAAAGCATCCATTTTACTCCATTGGACCCAAAATCATTTTTATGAGTATTTTGGTGCATTTCGTAAACCTTCCACATGTGAAAAGAAGCAAAACTTATGTTTCCAGACCGAATGCACTATTTGGGGGTACTCATGTTGCGAAAATGGTTTCGCACAAAATGCATCCATTCTACTCCAATGGACCCAAAATCATTTTTAGGAGTATTTTGGTGCATTTCGTAAACGTTCCACGTGTGAAAAGATGCAAAACTTGTGTTTCTGGATCGAATGCACTATTTCGTGGTACTCAAGTTGCGAAAATGGTTTTGCACCAAATGCAGCCATTGAACTCCATTGGACCCAAAATGATTTTTAGGAGTATTTTGGAGCATTTCGTAAACCTTCCATGTGTGAAAAGAAGTAAAACTTGTGTTTTAGGACCGAATACACTATTTGGGGGGTACTCATGTTGCGAAAGTGGTTTCGCACCAAAAGCATCCATTCTACTCCATTGGACCCAAAATCATTTTTAGGAGTATTTTGGTGCATTTCGTAAACCTTCCACGTGTGAAAAGATGCAAAACTTGTGTTTCTAGATCGAATGCACTATTTCGTGGTACTCAAGTTGCGAAAATGGTTTTGCACCAAATGCAGCCATTCTACTCCATTGGACCCAAAATGATTTTTAGGAGTATTTTGGATCATTTCGTAAACCTTCCACTTGTGAAAAGAAGCAAAACTTGTGTTTCAGGACCGAATGCAGTATTTGGGGGTACTCATGTTGTGAAAATGGTTTCGCACCAAAAGCATCCATTCTACTCTATTGGACCCAAAATCATTTTTAGGAGTATTTTGGTGCATTTCGTAAACCTTCCATGTGTGAAAAGATGCAAAACTTGTGTTTCTAGATCGAATGCACTATTTCGTGGTACTCAAGTTGCGAAAATGGTTTTGCACCAAATGCAGCCATTCTACTCCATTGGACCCAAAATGATTTTTAGGAGTATTTTGGATCATTTCGTAAACCTTCCACTTGTGAAAAGAAGCAAAACATGTGTTTCAGGACCGAATGCACTATTTGGGGGTACTCATGTTGCGAAAATGGTTTCGCACCAAAAGCATCCATTCTACTCTATTGGACCCAAAATCATTTTTAGGAGTATTTTGGTGCATTTCGTAAACCTTCCACGTGTGAAAAGATGCAAAACTTGTGTTTCTGGATCGAATGCACTATTTCGTGGTACTCAAGTTGCGAAAATGGTTTTGCACCAAATGCAGCCATTCTACACCATTGGACCCAAAATAATTTTTAGGAGTATTTTGGAGCATTTCGTAAACCTTCCACATGTGAAAAGATGCAAAACATGTATTTCAGGACCGAATGCACTATTTTGGGCTACTCAAGTTGCGAAAATGGTTTCACACCAAATGCATCCACTAGACTCCATTGGACCCAAAATGATGTTTGGGAGTATTTTGTAGCATTTCGTAAACCTTCCATTTGTGAAAAAATGCAAAACTTGTGTCTCAGGACCGAATGCACTATTTCAGGGTACTCAATTTGCGAAAATGGTTTCGCACCTACTGCATCCATTGTACTCCATTGGACCCAAAATGATGTTTGGGAGTATTTTGGAGCATTTCGGAAACTTTCAGAATGTAAAATATGCAAAACTTGTGTTTCGGGTGTGAATGCACTGTTTCGGGTAACTGAAGTTGCGAAAATGGTTTCGCACCAAATGCATTAATTCTACTCCATTAGACCCAAAATGATGTTTGGGAGTGTTTTGAACCATTTCGGAAAATTTCGGAATGCAAAAGATGCAAAACCTATGTTTCGGGCGTGCATTTTTGGGTACCGAAGTTGCGAAAATTGTTTCGCACCAAATAAATCCATTCTACTCCATTATACTAAAAATGATGTTTGGGAGTGTTTTGAACCATTTCGGAAACTTTCGGAATGTAAGATATGCAAAACTTGTGTTTCGGGCGTGAATGCACTATTTCGGGGAACCGAAGTTGCGAAAATGGTTTCGCACCAAATGCATCAGTTCTACTCCATTCGACGCAAAATGACGTTTGGGAGTGTTTTGAAGCATTTCAGAAACTTTCGGAATGTGGAAGATGCAAAACTTGTGTTTCGGGCGTGTATTTTACGGTACCGAAGTTGCTAAAATTGTTTCGCACCAAATACATCCATTCTACTCCATTAGACCCAAAATGATGTTTGGGAATGCTTTGAAGCATTTCGGAAACTTTTAGAATGTAAAAGATGCAAAACTTGTGTTTTGGGTGTGTATTTTCGGGTACCGAAATTATTTCGCACCAAATACATCCATTCTACTCCATTAGAATAAAAATGATGTTTGGGAGTGTTTTGGAGCATTTCGTAAACCTTCCACGTGTGAAAATAAGCAAAACTTGTGTTTCAGGACCGAATGCACTATTTGGGGGTACTCATGTTGCGAAAATGGTTTCGCACCAAAAGCATCCATTTTACTCCATTGGACCCAAAATCATTTTTATGAGTATTTTGGTGCATTTCGTAAACCTTCCACATGTGAAAAGAAGCAAAACTTATGTTTCCAGACCGAATGCACTATTTGGGGGTACTCATGTTGCGAAAATGGTTTCGCACAAAATGCATCCATTCTACTCCAATGGACCCAAAATCATTTTTAGGAGTATTTTGGTGCATTTCGTAAACGTTCCACGTGTGAAAAGATGCAAAACTTCTGTTTCTGGATCGAATGCACTATTTCGTGGTACTCAAGTTGCGAAAATGGTTTTGCACCAAATGCAGCCATTGAACTCCATTGGACCCAAAATGATTTTTAGGAGTATTTTGGAGCATTTCGTAAACCTTCCATGTGTGAAAAGAAGTAAAACTTGTGTTTTAGGACCGAATACACTATTTGGGGGGTACTCATGTTGCGAAAGTGGTTTCGCACCAAAAGCATCCATTCTACTCCATTGGACCCAAAATCATTTTTAGGAGTATTTTGGTGCATTTCGTAAACCTTCCACGTGTGAAAAGATGCAAAACTTGTGTTTCTAGATCGAATGCACTATTTCGTGGTACTCAAGTTGCGAAAATGGTTTTGCACCAAATGCAGCCATTCTACTCCATTGGACCCAAAATGATTTTTAGGAGTATTTTGGATCATTTCGTAAACCTTCCACTTGTGAAAAGAAGCAAAACTTGTGTTTCAGGACCGAATGCAGTATTTGGGGGTACTCATGTTGTGAAAATGGTTTCGCACCAAAAGCATCCATTCTACTCTATTGGACCCAAAATCATTTTTAGGAGTATTTTGGTGCATTTCGTAAACCTTCCATGTGTGAAAAGATGCAAAACTTGTGTTTCTAGATCGAATGCACTATTTCGTGGTACTCAAGTTGCGAAAATGGTTTTGCACCAAATGCAGCCATTCTACTCCATTGGACCCAAAATGATTTTTAGGAGTATTTTGGATCATTTCGTAAACCTTCCACTTGTGAAAAGAAGCAAAACATGTGTTTCAGGACCGAATGCACTATTTGGGGGTACTCATGTTGCGAAAATGGTTTCGCACCAAAAGCATCCATTCTACTCTATTGGACCCAAAATCATTTTTAGGAGTATTTTGGTGCATTTCGTAAACCTTCCACGTGTGAAAAGATGCAAAACTTGTGTTTCTGGATCGAATGCACTATTTCGTGGTACTCAAGTTGCGAAAATGGTTTTGCACCAAATGCAGCCATTCTACACCATTGGACCCAAAATAATTTTTAGGAGTATTTTGGAGCATTTCGTAAACCTTCCACATGTGAAAAGATGCAAAACATGTATTTCAGGACCGAATGCACTATTTTGGGCTACTCAAGTTGCGAAAATGGTTTCACACCAAATGCATCCACTAGACTCCATTGGACCCAAAATGATGTTTGGGAGTATTTTGTAGCATTTCGTAAACCTTCCATTTGTGAAAAAATGCAAAACTTGTGTCTCAGGACCGAATGCACTATTTCAGGGTACTCAATTTGCGAAAATGGTTTCGCACCTACTGCATCCATTGTACTCCATTGGACCCAAAATGATGTTTGGGAGTATTTTGGAGCATTTCGGAAACTTTCAGAATGTAAAATATGCAAAACTTGTGTTTCGGGTGTTAATGCACTGTTTCGGGTAACTGAAGTTGCGAAAATGGTTTCGCACCAAATGCATTAATTCTACTCCATTAGACCCAAAATGATGTTTGGGAGTGTTTTGAACCATTTCGGAAAATTTCGGAATGCAAAAGATGCAAAACCTATGTTTCGGGCGTGCATTTTTGGGTACCGAAGTTGCGAAAATTGTTTCGCACCAAATAAATCCATTCTACTCCATTATACTAAAAATGATGTTTGGGAGTGTTTTGAACCATTTCGGAAACTTTCGGAATGTAAGATATGCAAAACTTGTGTTTCGGGCGTGAATGCACTATTTCGGGGAACCGAAGTTGCGAAAATGGTTTCGCACCAAATGCATCAGTTCTACTCCATTCGACGCAAAATGACGTTTGGGAGTGTTTTGAAGCATTTCAGAAACTTTCGGAATGTGGAAGATGCAAAACTTGTGTTTCGGGCGTGTATTTTACGGTACCGAAGTTGCTAAAATTGTTTCGCACCAAATACATCCATTCTACTCCATTAGACCCAAAATGATGTTTGGGAATGCTTTGAAGCATTTCGGAAACTTTTAGAATGTAAAAGATGCAAAACTTGTGTTTTGGGTGTGTATTTTCGGGTACCGAAATTATTTCGCACCAAATACATCCATTCTACTCCATTAGAATAAAAATGATGTTTGGGAGTGTTTTGGAGCATTTCGTAAACCTTCCACGTGTGAAAATAAGCAAAACTTGTGTTTCAGGACCGAATGCACTATTTGGGGGTACTCATGTTGCGAAAATGGTTTCGCACCAAAAGCATCCATTTTACTCCATTGGACCCAAAATCATTTTTATGAGTATTTTGGTGCATTTCGTAAACCTTCCACATGTGAAAAGAAGCAAAACTTATGTTTCCGGACCGAATGCACTATTTGGGGGTACTCATGTTGCGAAAATGGTTTCGCACGAAATGCATCCATTCTACTCCAATGGACCCAAAATCATTTTTAGGAGTATTTTGGTGCATTTCGTAAACGTTCCACGTGTGAAAAGATGCAAAACTTGTGTTTCTGGATCGAATGCACTATTTCGTGGTACTCAAGTTGCGAAAATGGTTTTGCACCAAATGCAGCCATTGAACTCCATTGGACCCAAAATGATTTTTAGGAGTATTTTGGAGCATTTCGTAAACCTTCCATGTGTGAAAAGAAGTAAAACTTGTGTTTTAGGACCGAATACACTATTTGGGGGGTACTCATGTTGCGAAAGTGGTTTCGCACCAAAAGCATCCATTCTACTCCATTGGACCCAAAATCATTTTTAGGAGTATTTTGGTGCATTTCGTAAACCTTCCACGTGTGAAAAGATGCAAAACTTGTGTTTCTAGATCGAATGCACTATTTCGTGGTACTCAAGTTGCGAAAATGGTTTTGCACCAAATGCAGCCATTCTACTCCATTGGACCCAAAATGATTTTTAGGAGTATTTTGGATCATTTCGTAAACCTTCCACTTGTGAAAAGAAGCAAAACTTGTGTTTCAGGACCGAATGCAGTATTTGGGGGTACTCATGTTGCGAAAATGGTTTCGCACCAAAAGCATCCATTCTACTCTATTGGACCCAAAATCATTTTTAGGAGTATTTTGGTGCATTTCGTAAACCTTCCATGTGTGAAAAGATGCAAAACTTGTGTTTCTAGATCGAATGCACTATTTCGTGGTACTCAAGTTGCGAAAATGGTTTTGCACCAAATGCAGCCATTCTACTCCATTGGACCCAAAATGATTTTTAGGAGTATTTTGGATCATTTCGTAAACCTTCCACTTGTGAAAAGAAGCAAAACATGTGTTTCAGGACCGAATGCACTATTTGGGGGTACTCATGTTGCGAAAATGGTTTCGCACCAAAAGCATCCATTCTACTCTATTGGACCCAAAATCATTTTTAGGAGTATTTTGGTGCATTTCGTAAACCTTCCACGTGTGAAAAGATGCAAAACTTGTGTTTCTGGATCGAATGCACTATTTCGTGGTACTCAAGTTGCGAAAATGGTTTTGCACCAAATGCAGCCATTCTACACCATTGGACCCAAAATAATTTTTAGGAGTATTTTGGAGCATTTCGTAAACCTTCCACATGTGAAAAGATGCAAAACATGTATTTCAGGACCGAATGCACTATTTTGGGCTACTCAAGTTGCGAAAATGGTTTCACACCAAATGCATCCACTAGACTCCATTGGACCCAAAATGATGTTTGGGAGTATTTTGTAGCATTTCGTAAACCTTCCATTTGTGAAAAAATGCAAAACTTGTGTCTCAGGACCGAATGCACTATTTCAGGGTACTCAATTTGCGAAAATGGTTTCGCACCTACTGCATCCACTGTACTCCATTGGACCCAAAATGATGTTTGGGAGTATTTTGGAGCATTTCGGAAACTTTCAGAATGTAAAATATGCAAAACTTGTGTTTCGGGTGTGAATGCACTGTTTCGGGTAACTGAAGTTGCGAAAATGGTTTCGCACCAAATGCATTAATTCTACTCCATTAGACCCAAAATGATGTTTGGGAGTGTTTTGAACCATTTCGGAAAATTTCGGAATGCAAAAGATGCAAAACCTATGTTTCGGGCGTGCATTTTTGGGTACCGAAGTTGCGAAAATTGTTTCGCACCAAATAAATCCATTCTACTCCATTATACTAAAAATGATGTTTGGGAGTGTTTTGAACCATTTCGGAAACTTTCGGAATGTAAGATATGCAAAACTTGTGTTTCGGGCGTGAATGCACTATTTCGGGGAACCGAAGTTGCGAAAATGGTTTCGCACCAAATGCATCAGTTCTACTCCATTCGACGCAAAATGACGTTTGGGAGTGTTTTGAAGCATTTCAGAAACTTTCGGAATGTGGAAGATGCAAAACTTGTGTTTCGGGCGTGTATTTTACGGTACCGAAGTTGCTAAAATTGTTTCGCACCAAATACATCCATTCTACTCCATTAGACCCAAAATGATGTTTGGGAATGCTTTGAAGCATTTCGGAAACTTTTAGAATGTAAAAGATGCAAAACTTGTGTTTTGGGTGTGTATTTTCGGGTACCGAAATTATTTCGCACCAAATACATCCATTCTACTCCATTAGAATAAAAATGATGTTTGGGAGTGTTTTGGAGCATTTCGTAAACCTTCCACGTGTGAAAATAAGCAAAACTTGTGTTTCAGGACCGAATGCACTATTTGGGGGTACTCATGTTGCGAAAATGGTTTCGCACCAAAAGCATCCATTTTACTCCATTGGACCCAAAATCATTTTTATGAGTATTTTGGTGCATTTCGTAAACCTTCCACATGTGAAAAGAAGCAAAACTTATGTTTCCAGACCGAATGCACTATTTGGGGGTACTCATGTTGCGAAAATGGTTTCGCACGAAATGCATCCATTCTACTCCAATGGACCCAAAATCATTTTTAGGAGTATTTTGGTGCATTTCGTAAACGTTCCACGTGTGAAAAGATGCAGAACTTGTGTTTCTGGATCGAATGCACTATTTCGTGGTACTCAAGTTGCGAAAATGGTTTTGCACCAAATGCAGCCATTGAACTCCACTGGACCCAAAATGATTTTTAGGAGTATTTTGGAGCATTTCGTAAACCTTCCATGTGTGAAAAGAAGTAAAACTTGTGTTTTAGGACCGAATACACTATTTGGGGGGTACTCATGTTGCGAAAGTGGTTTCGCACCAAAAGCATCCATTCTACTCCATTGGACCCAAAATCATTTTTAGGAGTATTTTGGTGCATTTCGTAAACCTTCCACGTGTGAAAAGATGCAAAACATGTGTTTCTAGATCGAATGCACTATTTCGTGGTACTCAAGTTGCGAAAATGGTTTCGCACCAAATGCAGCCATTCTACTCCATTGGACCCAAAATGATTTTTAGGAGTATTTTGGATCATTTCGTAAACCTTCCACTTGTGAAAAGAAGCAAAACTTGTGTTTCAGGACCGAATGCACTATTTGGGGGTACTCATGTTGCGAAAATGGTTTCGCACCAAAAGCATCCATTCTACTCTATTGGGCCCAAAATCATTTTTAGGAGTATTTTGGTGCATTTCGTAAACATTCCACATGTGAAAAGATGCAAAACTTGTGTTTCTGGATCGAATGCACTATTTCGTGGTACTCAAGTTGCGAAAATGGTTTTGCACCAAATGCAGCCATTCTACTCCATTGGACCCAAAATGATTTTTAGGAGTATTTTGGAGCATTTCGTAAACCTTCCACTTGTGAAAAGATGCAAAACATGTATTTCAGGACCGAATGCACTATTTCGGGGTACTCAAGTTGCGAAAATGGTTTCACACCAAATGCATCCACTAGACTCCATTGGACCCGAAATGATGTTTGGGAGTATTTTGTAGCATTTCATAAACCTTCCATGTGTGAAAAGATGCAAAACTTGTGTCTCAGGACCGAATGCACTATTTCGGGATACTCAATTTGCGAAAATGGTTTTGCACCTACTGCATCCATTGTACTCCATTGGACCCAAAATGATGTTTGGGAGTGTTTTGGAGCATTTCGGAAACTTTCGGAATGTAAAATATGCAAAACTTGTGTTTCGAGCATGAATGCACTATTTCGGGGAACCGAAGTTGCGAAAATGGTTTCGCACCAAATGCATCAATTCTACTCCATTAGACCCAAAAAAATGTTTGGAAGTGTTTTGAAGCATTTCGGAAAATTTTGGAATGTAAAAGATGCAAAACCTGCGTTTCGGGCGTGCATTTTAGGGTACCGAAGTTGCGAAAATTGTTTCGCACCAAATACATCCATTCTACTCCATTATACCAAAAATGATGTTTGGGAGTGTTTTGGACCATTTCAAAAACTTTCGGAATGTAAGATATGCAAAACTTGTGTTTCGTGTGTGATTGCACTATTTCGGGAAACCGAAGTTGCGAAAATGGTTTCGCACCAAATGCATTAATTCTACTCCATTAGACCCAAAATGATGTTTGGGAGTGTTTTGAGGCATTTCGGAAAATTTTGGAATGCAAAAGATGCAAAACCTATGTTTTGGGCGTGCATTTTAGGGTACCGAAGTTGCGAAAATTGTTTCACACCAAATACATCCATTCTACTCCATTATACCGAAAATGATGTTTGGGAGTGTTTTGGACCATTTCGGAAACTTTCGAAATGTTAGATATGCAAAATTTGTGTTTCGGCCGTGAATGCACTATTTTGGGGAATCGAAGTTGCGAAAATGGTTTCGCACCAAATGCATTAGTTCTACTCCGTTCGACCCAAAATGACGTTTGGGAGTGTTTTGAAGCATTTCAGAAACTTTCGGAATGTAGAAGACGCAAAACTTGTATTTCGGGCGAGTATTTTACGGTACCGAAGTTGCTAGAATTGTTTCGCACCAAATACATCCATTCTACTCCATTAGACACAAAATGATGTTTGGGAATGTTTTGAAGCATTTCGGAAACTTTCAGAATGTAAAAGATGCAAAACTTGTGTTTTCGGCGTGTATTTTCGGGTACCGAAATTATTTCGCACCAAATACATCCATTCTACTCCATTAGACGAAAAATGATGTTTGGGAGTGTTTTGGAGGATTTCGTAAACCTTCCACGTGTGAAAAGAAGCAAAACTTGTGTTTCAGGACCGAATGCACTATTTGGGGGTACTCATGTTGCGAAAATGGTTTCGCACCAAAAGCATCCATTCTACTCCATTGTACCCAAAATCATTTTTAGGAGTATTTTGGTGCATTTCGTAAAACTTCCACGTGTGAAAAGAAGCAAAACTTATGTGTCAGGACCGAATGCACTATTTGGGGGGTACTCATGTTGAGAAAATGGTTTCGCACCAAAATCATCCATTCTACTCCATTGGACTCAAAATCATTTTTAGGAGTATTTTGGTGCATTTCGTAAACCTTCCACATGTGAAAAGATGCAAAACTTGTGTTTCTGGATCGAATGCACTATTTCGTGGTACTCAAGTTGCTTAAATGGTTTTGCACCAAATGCAGCCATTCTACTCCATTGGACCCAAAATGATTTTTAGGAGTATTTTGGAGCATTTCGTAAACCTTCCACGTGTGAAAAGAAGCAAAACTTGTGTTTCAGGACCGAATGCACTATTTGGGGGTACTCATGTTGCGAAAATGGTTTCGCACCAAAAGCATCCATTCTACTCTATTGGTCCCAAAATCTTTTTTAGGAGTATTTTGGTGCATTTCGTAAACCTTCCACGTGTGAAAAGAAGCAAAACTTGTGTTTCTGGATCGAATGCACTATTTCGTGGTACTCAAGTTGCGAAAATGGTTTTGCACCAAATGCAGCCATTCTACTCCATTAGACCCAAAATAACTTTTTAGGAGTATTTTGGAGCATTTCGTAAACCTTCCACGTGTGAAAAGATGCAAAACATGTATTTCAGGACCGAATGCACTATTTCGGGGTACTCAAGTTGCGAAAATGGTTTCACACCAAATGCATCCACTAGACTCCATTGGACCCGAAATGATGTTTGGGAGTATTTTGTAGCATTTGTAAACCTTCCATGTGTGTAAAGATGGAAAACTTGTGTCTCAGGACCGAATGCACTATTTCAGGGTACTCAACTTGCGAAAATGGTTTCGCACCTACTGCATCCATTGTACTCCATTGGACCCAAAATGATGTTTGGGAGTGTTTTGGAGCATTTCGGAAACTTTCGGAATGTAAATTATGCAAAACTTGTGTTTCGAGCATAAATGCACTATTTCGGGGAAACGAGGTTGCGAAAATGGTTTCGCACCAAATGCATCAATTCTACTCCATTAGACCCAAAATGATGTATGGGAGTCTTTTGAAGCGTTTCGCAAAATTTTGGAATGTAAAATTTGCCAAACCTGCGTTTCGGGCGTGCATTTTAGGGTACCGAAGTTGCGAAAAAAATTTCGCACCAAATACATCCATTCTACTCCATTATACCAAAAATGATGTTTAGGAGTGTTTTGGACCATTTCTGAAACTTTCGGAATGTAAGATATGCAAAACTTGTGTTTCGGGCGTGAATGCACTATTTTGGGGAACCGAAGTTGCGAAAATGGTTTCGCACCAAATGCGTCAGTTCTACTCCATACAACCCAAAATGACGTTTGGGAGTGTTTTGAAGCATTTCAGAAACTTTCGGAATGTAGAAGATGCAAAACTTGTGTTTCGGGTGTGTATTTTACGGTACCGAAGTTGCTAAAATTGTTTCGCACCAAATACATCCATTCTACTCTATTAGACCCAAAATGATGTTTGGGAATGTTTTGAAGCATTTCGGAAACTTTCAGATGTAAAAGATGCAAAACTTGTGTTTTGGTCGTGTATTTATGGGTATCGAAGTTATTTCGCACCAAATACATCCATTCTACTCCATTAGACCAAAAATGATGTTAGGGAGTGTTTTGGAGCATTTCGTAAACTTTGCACGAGTGAAAAGAAGCAAAACTTGTGTTTCAGGACCGAATGCACTATTTGGGGGTAATCATGTTGCGAAAATGGTTTCGCACGAAAAGCATCCATTGTACTCCATTGAACTCAAAATCATTTTTAGGAGTATTTTGGTGCATTTCGTAAACCTTCCACGTGTGAAAAGAAGCAAAACTTATGTGTCAGGACCGAATGCACTATTTGGGGGTACTCATGTTGAGAAAATGGTTTCGCACCAAAAGCATCCATTCTACTCTGTTGGACTCAAATTCTTTTTTAGGAGTATTTTGGTGCATTTCGTAAACCTTCCACGTGTGAAAAGATGCAAAACTTGTGTTTCTGTATCGAATGCACTATTTCGTGGTACTCAAGTTGCTTAAATGGTTTTGCACCAAATGCAGCCATTCTACTCCATTGGACCCAAAATGATTTTTAGGAGTATTTTGGAGCATTTCGTAAACTATCCACGTGTGAAAAGAAGCAAAACTTGTGTTTCAGGACCGAATACACTATTTGGGGGTACTCATGTTGCGAAAATGGTTTCGCACCAAAAGCATCCATTCTACTCCATTGGACTCAAAATCATTTTTAGGAGTATTTTGGTGCATTTCATAAACATTCCACGTGTGAAAAGATGCAAAACTTGTGTTTCTGGATCAAATGCACTATTTCGTGGCACTCAAGTTGCGAAAATGGTTTTGCACCAAATGCAGCCATTCTACTCCATTGGACCCAAAATGATTTTTAGGAGTATTTTGGAGCATTTCGTAAACCTTCCACGTGTGAAAAGATGCAAAACATGTATTTCAGGACCGAATGCACTATTTCGGGGTACTCAAGTTGCGAAAATGGTTTCACACAAAATGCATCCATTAGACTCCATTGGACCCAAAATGATGTTTGGGAGTATTTTGTAGCATTTGTAAACCTTCCATTTGTGTAAAGATGCAAAACTTGTGTCTCAGGACTGAATGCACTATTTCGGGGTACTCAATTTGCGGAAATGGTTTCGCACCTACTGCATCCATTGTACCCAAAATGATGTTTGGGAGTGTTTTGGAGCATTTGGGAAACTTTCGGAATGTAAAATATGCAAAACTTGTGTTTCGAGCATAAATGCACTGTTTCGGGGAACCGAAGTTGCGAAAATGGTTTCGCACCAAATGCATCAATTCTACTCCATTAGAACCAAAATGATGTTTGGGAGTCTTTTGAAGCATTTCGGAAAATTTTGGAATGTAAAATTTGCAGAACCTGCGTTTCGGGCGTGCATTTTAGGGTACCGAAGTTGCCAAAAAAATTTCGCACCAAATACATCCATTCTATTCCATTATACCAAAAATGATGTTTGGGAGTGTTTTGGACTATTTCGGAAACTTTCGGAATGTAAGATATGCAAAACTTGTGTTTCGTGCGTGAATGCACTATTTTGGGGAACCGAAGTTGCGAAAATGGTTTCGCACCAAATGCATCAGTTCTACTCCATTCAACCCAAAATGACGTTTGGGAGTGTTTTGAAGCATCTCAGAAACTTTCGGAATGTAGAAGATGCAAAACTTGTGTTTCGGGCGTGTATTTTACGGTACCGAAGTTGCTAAAATTGTTTCGCACCAAATACATCCATTCTACTCCATTAGACCCAAAATGATGTTTGGGAATGTTTTGAAGCATTTCGGAAACTTTCAGAATGTAAAACATGCAAAACTTGTGTTTCGAGCATGAATGCACTATTTCGGGGAACCGAAGTTGCGAAAATGGTTTCGCACCAAATGCATCAATTCTACTCCATTAGACCCAAAATGATGTTTGGAAGTGTTTTGAAGCATTTCGGAAAATTTTGGAATGTAAAAGATGCAAAACCTGCGTTTCGGGCGTGCATTTTAGGGTACCGAAGTTGCGAAAATTGTTTCGCACCAAATACATCCATTCTACTCCATTATACCAAAAATGATGTTTGGGAGTGTTTTGGACCATTTCAGAAACTTTCGGAATGTAAGATATGCAAAACTTGTGTTTCGGGTGTGATTGCACTATTTCGGGGAACCGAAGTGTCGAAAATGGTTTCGCACCAAATGCATTAATTCTACTCCATTAGACCCAAAATGATGTTTGGGAGTGTTTAGAGGCATTTCGGAAAATTTTGGAATGCAAAAGATGCAAAACCTATGTTTTGCACGTGCATTTTAGGGTACCGAAGTTGCGAAAATTGTTTCACACCAAATACATCCATTCTACTCCATTATACCGAAAATGATGTTTGGGAGTGTTTTGGACTATTTCGGAAACTTTCAAAATGTTAGATATGCAAAACTTGTGTTTCGGCCGTGAATGCACTATTTTGGGGAACTGAAGTTGCGAAAATGGTTTCGCACCAAATGCATTAGTTCTACTCCGTTCGACCCAAAATGACGTTTGGGAGTGTTTTGAAGCATTTCAGAAACTTTCGGAATGTAGAAGATGCAAAACTTGTATTTCGGGCGAGTATTTTACGGTACCGAAGTTGCTAGAATTGTTTCGCACCAAATACATCCATTCTACTCCATTAGACACAAAATGATGTTTGGGAATGTTTTGAAGCATTTCGGAAACTTTCAGAATGTAAAAGATGCAAAACTTGTGTTTTCGGCGTGTATTTTCGGGTACCGAAATTATTTCGCACCAAATACATCCATTCTACTCCATTAGACGAAAAATGATGTTTGCGAGTGTTTTGGAGGATTTCGTAAACCTTCCACGTGTGAAAAGAAGCAAAACTTGTGTTTCAGGACTGAATGCACTATTTGGGGGTACTCAAGTTGCGAAAATGGTTTCACACAAAATGCATCCATTAGACTCCATTGGACCCGAAATGATGTTTGGGAGTATTTTGTAGCATTTGTAAACCTTCCATTTGTGTAAAGATGCAAAACTTGTGTCTCAGGACTGAATGCACTATTTCGGGGTACTCAATTTGCGAAAATGGTTTCGCACCTACTGCATCCATTGTACCCAAAATGATGTTTGGGAGTGTTTTGGAGCATTTGGGAAACTTTCGGAATGTAAAATATGCAAAACTTGTGTTTCGAGCATAAATGCACTGTTTCGGGGAACCGAAGTTGCGAAAATGGTTTCGCACCAAATGCATCAATTCTACTCCATTAGAACCAAAATGATGTTTGGGAGTCTTTTGAAGCATTTCGGAAAATTTTGGAATGTAAAATTTGCAGAACCTGCGTTTCGGGTGTGCATTTTAGGGTACCGAAGTTGCCAAAAAAATTTCGCACCAAATACATCCATTCTATTCCATTATACCAAAAATGATGTTTGGGAGTGTTTTGGACTATTTCGGAAACTTTCAGAATGTAAGATATGCAAAACTTGTGTTTCGGGCGTGAATGCACTATTTTGGGGAACCGAAGTTGCGAAAATGGTTTCGCACCAAATGCATCAGTTCTACTCCATTCAACCCAAAATGACGTTTGGGAGTGTTTTGAAGCATCTCAGAAACTTTCGGAATGTAGAAGATGCAAAACTTGTGTTTCGGGCGTGTATTTTACGGTACCGAAGTTGCTAAAATTGTTTCGCACCAAATACATCCATTCTACTCCATTAGACCCAAAATGATGTTTGGGAATGTTTTGAAGCATTTCAGAAACTTTCAGAATGTAAAAGATGCAAAACTTGTGTTTCGAGCATGAATACACTATTTCGGGGAACCGAAGTTGCGAAAATCGTTTCGCACCAAATACATCAATTCTACTCCATTAGACCCAAAATGATGTTTGGAAGTGTTTTGAAGCATTTCGGAAAATTTTGGAATGTAAAAGATGCAAAACCTGTGTTTCGGGCGTGCATTTTAGGGTACCGAAGTTGCGAAAATTGTTTCGCACCAAATACATCCATTCTACTCCATTATACCAAAAATGATGTTTGGGAGTGTTTTGGACCATTTCAAAAACTTTCGGAATGTAAGATATGCAAAACTTGTGTTTCGGGTGTGATTGCACTATTTCGGGGAACCGAAGTGTCGAAAATGGTTTCGCACCAAATGCATTAATTCTACTCCATTAGACCCAAAATGATGTTTGGGAGTGTTTTGAGGCATTTCGGAAAATTTTGGAATGCAAAAGATGCAAAACCTATGTTTTGCGCGTGCATTTTAGGGTACCGAAGTTGTGAAAATTGTTTCACACCAAATACATCCATTCTACTCCATTATACCGAAAATGATGTTTGGGAGTGTTTTGGACTATTTCGGAAACTTTCGAAATGTTAGATATGCAAAACTTGTGTTTCGGCCGTGAATGCACTATTTTGGGGAACCGAAGTTGCGAAAATGGTTTCGCACCAAATGCATTAGTTCTACTCCGTTCGACCCAAAATGACGTTTGGGAGTGTTTTGAAGCATTTCAGAAACTTTCGGAATGTAGAAGATGCAAAACTTGTATTTCGGGCGAGTATTTTACGGTACCGAAGTTGCTAGAATTGTTTCGCACCAAATACATCCATTCTACTCCATTAGACACAAAATGATGTTTGGGAATGTTTTGAAGCATTTCGGAAACTTTCAGAATGTAAAAGATGCAAAACTTGTGTTTTCGGCGTGTATTTTCGGGTACCGAAATTATTTCGCACCAAATACATCCATTCTACTCCATTAGACGAAAAATGATGTTTGGGAGTGTTTTGGAGCATTTCGTAAACCTTCCACGTGTGAAAAGAAGCAAAACTTGTGTTTCAGGACCGAATGCACTATTTGGGGGTACTCATGTTGCGAAAATGGTTTCGCACCAAAAGCATCCATTCTACTCCATTGTACCCAAAATCATTTTTAGGAGTATTTTGGTGCATTTCGTAAAACTTCCACGTGTGAAAAGAAGCAAAACTTATGTGTCAGGACCGAATGCACTATTTTGGGGTACTCATGTTGCGAAAATGGTTTCGCACCAAAAGCATCCATTCTACTCCATTGTACCCAAAATCATTTTTAGGTGTATTTTGGTGCATTTCGTAAAACTTCCACGTGTGAAAATAAGCAAAACTTATGTGTCAGGACCGAATGCACTATTTGGGGGGTACTCATGTTGAGAAAATGGTTTCGCACCAAAATCATCCATTCTACTCCATTGGACTCAAAATCATTTTTAGGAGTATTTTGGTGCATTTCGTAAACCTTCCACATGTGAAAAGAAGCAAAACTTGTGTTTCAGGACCAAATGCACTATTTGGGGGTAATCATGTTGCGAAAATGGTTTCGCACGAAAAGCATCCATTCTACTCCATTGAACCCAAAATCATTTTTAGGAGTATTTTGGTGCATTTCGTAAACCTTCCACTTGTGAAAAGAAGCAAAACTTATGTGTCAGGACCGAATGCACTATTTGGGGGTACTCAAGTTGAGAAAATGGTTTCGCACCAAAAGCATCCATTCTACTCCGTTGGACTCAAATTCTTTTTTAGGAGTATTTTGGTGCATTTCGTAAACCTTCCACGTGTGAAAAGATGCAAAACTTGTGTTTCTGTATCGAATGCACTATTTCGTGGTACTCAAGTTGCTTAAATGGTTTTGCACCAAATGCAGCCATTCTACTCCATTGGACCCAAAATGATTTTTAGAAGTATTTTGGAGCATTTCGTAAACTATCCACGTGTGAAAAGAAGCAAAACTTGTGTTTCAGGACCGAATGCACTATTTGGGGGTACTCATGTCGCGAAAATGGTTTCGCACCAAAATCATCCATTCTACTCTATTGGTCCCAAAATCATTTTAGGAGTACTTTGGTGCATTTCGTAAACCTTCCACGTGTGAAAAGAAGCAAAACTTGTGTTTCTAGATCGAATGCACTATTTTGTGGTACTTAAGTTGCGAAAATGGTTTTGCACCAAATGCAGCCATTCTACTCCATTAGACCCTAAATAACTTTTTAGGACTATTTTGGAGCATTTCGTAAACCTTCCAAGTGCGAAAAGATGCAAAACATGTATTTCAGGACCGAATGCACTATTTCGGGGTACTCAAGTTGCGAAAATGGTTTCACACAAAATGCATCCATTAGACTCCATTGGACCCGAAATGATGTTTGGGAGTATTTTGTAGCATTTGTAAACCTTCCATTTGTGTAAAGATGCAAAACTTGTGTCTCAGGACTGAATGCACTATTTCGGGGTACTCAATTTGCGAAAATGGTTTCGCACCTACTGCATCCATTGTACCCAAAATGATGTTTCGGAGTGTTTTGGAGCATTTGGGAAACTTTCGGAATGTAAAATATGCAAAACTTGTGTTTCGAGCATAAATGCACTGTTTCGGGGAACCGAAGTTGCGAAAATGGTTTCGCACCAAATGCATCAATTCTACTCCATTAGAACCAAAATGATGTTTGGGAGTCTTTTGAAGCATTTCGGAAAATTTTGGAATGTAAAATTTGCAGAACCTGCGTTTCGGGCGTGCATTTTAGGGTACCGAAGTTGCCAAAAAATTTTCGCACCAAATACATCCATTCTATTCCATTATACCAAAAATGATGTTTGGGAGTGTTTTGGACTATTTCGGAAACTTTCGGAATGTAAGATATGCAAAACTTGTGTTTCGGGCGTGAATGCACTATTTTGGGGAACCGAAGTTGCGAAAATGGTTTCGCACCAAATGCATCAGTTCTACTCCATTCAACCCAAAATGACGTTTGGGAGTGTTTTGAAGCATCTCAGAAACTTTCGGAATGTAGAAGATGCAAAACTTGTGTTTCGGGCGTGTATTTTACGGTACCGAAGTTGCGAAAATTGTTTCACACCAAATACATCCATTCTACTCCATTATACCGAAAATGATGTTTGGGAGTGTTTTGGACTATTTCGGAAACTTTCGAAATGTTAGATATGCAAAACTTGTGCTTCGGCCGTGAATGCACTATTTTGGGGAACCGAAGTTGCGAAAATGGTTTCGCACCAAATGCATTAGTTCTACTACGTTCGACCCAAAATGATGTTTGGGAGTGTTTTGAAGCATTTCAGAAACTTTCGGAATGTAGAAGATGCAAAACTTGTATTTCGGGCGAGTATTTTACGGTACCAAAGTTGCTAGAATTGTTTCGCACCAAATACATCCATTCTACTCCATTATACCAAAAATGATGTTTGGGAGTGTTTTGGAGCATTTCGGAAACTTTCGGAATGTAAAATATGCAAAACTTGTGTTTCGAGCATAAATGCACTATTTCGGGGAAACGAAGTTGCGAAAATGGTTTCTCACCAAATGCATCAATTCTACTCCATTAGACCCAAAATGATGTATGGGAGTGTTTTGAAGCATTTCGCAAAATTTTGGAATGTAAAATTTGCCAAACCTGCGTTTCGGGCGTGCATTTTAGGGTACCGAAGTTGCGAAAAAAATTTCGCACCAAATACATCCATTCTATTCCATTATACCGAAAATGATGTTTGGGAGTGTTTTGGACCATTTCGGAAACTTTCGGATTGTAAGATATGCAAAACTTGTGTTTCGGGCGTGAATGCACTATTTTGGGGAACCGAAGTTGCGAAAATGGTTTCGCACCAAATGCATCAGTTCTACTCCATACAACCCAAAATGACGTTTGGGAGTGTTTTGAAACATTTCAGAAACTTTCGGAATGTAGAAGATGCAAAACTTGTGTTTCGGGCGTGTATTTTACGGTACCGAAGTTGCTAAAATTGTTTCGCACCAAATACATCCATTCTACTCCATTAGACCCAAAATGATGTTTGGGAATGTTTTGAAGCATTTCGGAAACTTTCAGATGTAAAAGATGCAAAACTTGTGTTTTGGGCGTGTATTTTTGGGTATCGAAGTTATTTCGCACCAAATACATCCATTCTACTCCATTAGACCAAAAATGATGTTTGGGAGTGTTTTGGAGCATTTCGTAAACTTTCCACGTGTGAAAAGAAGCAAAACTTGTGTTTCAGGACCGAATGCACTATTTGGGGGTAATCATGTTGCGAAAATGGTTTCGCACGAAAAGCATCCATTCTACCCCATTGAACCCAAAATCATTTTTAGGAGTATTTTGGTGCATTTCGTAAACCTTCCACGTGTGAAAAGAAGCAAAACTTATGTGTCAGGACCGAATGCACTATTTGGGGGTACTCATGTTGAGAAAATGGTTTCGCACCAAAAGCATCCATTCTACTCCGTTGGACTCAAAATCTTTTTTAGGAGTATTTAGGTGCATTTCGTAAACCTTCCACGTGTGAAAAGATGCAAAACTTGTGTTTCTGTATCGAATGCACTATTTCGTGGTACTCAAGTTGCTTAAATGGTTTTGAACCAAATGCAGTCATTCTACTCCATTGGACCCAAAATGATTTTTAGGAGTATTTTGGAGCATTTCGTAAACCATCCACGTGTGAAAAGAAGCAAAACTTGTGTTTCAGGACCGAATGCACTATTTGGGGGTACTCATGTTGCGAAAATGGTTTCGCACCAAAAGCATCCATTCTACTCCATTGGACTCAAAATCATTTTTAGGACTATTTTGGTGCATTTCGTAAACATTCCACGTGTGAAAAGATGCAAAACTTGTGTTTCTAGATCAAATGCACTATTTCGTGGCACTCAAGTTGCGAAAATGGTTTTGCTCCAAATGCAGCCATTCTACTCCATTGGACCCAAAATGATTTTTAGGAGTATTTTGGAGCATTTCGTAAACCTTCCACGTGTGAAAAGATGCAAAACATGTATTTCAGGACCGAATGCACTATTTCGGGGTAGTCAAGTTGCGAAAATGGTTTCACACAAAATGCATCCATTAGACTCCATTGGACCCGAAATGATGTTTGGGAGTATTTTGTAGCATTTGTAAACCTTCCATTTGTGTAAAGATGCAAAACTTGTGTCTCAGGACTGAATGCACTATTTCGGGGTACTCAATTTGCGAAAATGGTTTCGCACCTACTGCATCCATTGTACCCAAAATGATGTTTGGGAGTGTTTTGGAGCATTTGGGAAACTTTCGGAATGTAAAATATGCAAAACTTGTGTTTCGAGCATAAATGCACTGTTTCGGGGAACCGAAGTTGCGAAAATGGTTTCGCACCAAATGCATCAATTCTATTCCATTAGAACCAGAATGATGTTTGGGAGTGTTTTGAAGCATTTCGCAAAATTTTGGAATGTAAAATTTGCAGAACCTGCGTTTCGGGCGTGCATTTTAGGGTACCGAAGTTGCGAAAAAAATTTCGCACCGAATACATCCATTCTATTCCATTATACCAAAAATGATGTTTGGGAGTGTTTTGGACTATTTCGGAAACTTTCGGAATGTAAGATATGCAAAACTTGTGTTTCGGGCGTGAATGCACTATTTTGGGGAACTGAAGTTGCGAAAATGGTTTCGCACCAAATGCATCAGTTCTACTCCATTCAACCCAAAATGATGTTTGGGAGTGTTTTGAAGCATCTCAGAAACTTTCGGAATGTAGAAGATGCAAAACTTGTTTTTCGGGCGTGTATTTTACGGTACCGAAGTTGCTAAAATTGTTTCGCACCAAATACATCCATTCTACTCCATTAGACCCAAAATGATGTTTGGGAATGTTTTGAAGCATTTCGGAAACTTTCAGAATGTAAAAGATGCAAAACTTGTGTTTCGGGCGTGTATTTTCGGGTACCGAAGTTATTTCGCACCAAATACATCCATTCTACTGCATTGGACTGTTTTGGAGCATTTTGTAAACCTTCCACGTGTGAAAAGAAGCAAAACTTGTGTTTCAGGAACGAATGCACTATTTGGGGGTACTCATGTTGTGAAAATGGTTTCGTACCAAAAGCATCCATTATACTCCAATGGACCCAAAATCATTTTTAGGAGTATTTTGGTGCATTTCGTAAACCTTCCACGTGTGAAAAGAAGCAAAATTATGTTTCAGGACCGACTGCACTATTTGGGGGTACTAATGTTGCGAAAATGGTTTCGCACCGAAAGCATCCATTCTACTCCATTGGACGCAAAATCATTTTTAGGAGTACTTTGGAGCGTTTCGTAAACCTTCCACGTGTGAAAAGATGCAAAACTTGTGTTTCTGGATCGAATGCACTATTTCGTGGTACTCAAGTTGCGAAAATGGTTTTGCACCAAATGGAGCCATTCTACTCCATTGGACCCAAAATGATTTTTAGGAGTATTTTGGAGCATTTTGTAAACCTTCCACATGTGAAAAGAAGCAAAACTTGTGTTTCAGGACCGAATACACTATTTGGGGGTACTCATGTTGCGAAAATGGTTTCGCACCAAAAGCATCCATTCTACTCTATTGGACCCAAAATCATTTTTAGGAGTATTTTGGTGCATTTCATAAACCTTCCACGTGTGAAAAGATGCAAAACTTGTGTTTCTGGATCGAATGCACTATTTCGTGGTACTCAAGTTGCGAAAATGGTTTTGCACCAAATGCAGCCATTCTACTCCATTGGACCCAAAATGATTTTTAGGAGTATTTTGGAGCATTTTGTAAACCTTCCACGTGTGAAAAGATGCAAAACATGTATTTCAGGACCGAATGCACTATTTCGGGGTACTCAAGTTGCGAAAATGGTTTCACACCAAATGCATCCATTAGACTCCATTGGACCCGAAATGATGTTTGGGAGTATTTTGTAGCATTTGTAAACCTTCCATGTGTGTAAAGATGCAAAACTTGTGTCTCATGAACGAATGCGCTATTTCGGGGTACTCAATTTGAGAAAATGGTTTCGCACCTACTGCATCCATTGTACTCCATTGGACCCAAAATGTTGTTTGAGAGTGTTTTGGAGCATTTCGGAAACTTTCGGCATGTAAAATATGCGAAACTTGTGTTTCGAGCATAATGCACTATTTCGGGGAACCGAAGTTACGAAAATGGTTTCACACCAAATGCATCAATTCTACTCCATTAGACCCAAAACGATGTCTGGGAGTGTTTTGAAGCATTTCAGAAAATTTTGGATTGTAAAATTTGCAAAAGCTGCGTTTCGGGCGTGCATTTTAGGGTATTGAAGTTGCGAAAAAAATTTCGCACCAAATACATCCATTCTATACCATTATACCAAAAATGATCTTTGGGAGTGTTTTGGACCATTTCAGAAACTTTCGGAATGTAGAAGATTCAAAACTTGTGTTTCGGGCGTGTATTTTACGGTACCGAAGTATTTTGGAGCATTTCGTAAACCTTCCACGTGTGAAAAGATGGAAAACATGTATTTCAGGACCGAATGCACTATTTCGGGGTACTCAAGTTGCGAAAATGGTTTCACACAAAATGCATCCATTAGACTCCATTGGACCCGAAATGATATTTGGGAGTATTTTGTAGCATTTGTAAACCTTCCATGTGTGTAAAGATGCAAAACTTGTGTCTCAGGACTGAATGCACTATTTCGGGGTACTCAATTTGCGAAAATGGTTTCGCACCTTCTGCATCCATTGTACCCAAAATGATGTTTGGGAGTGTTTTGGAGCATTTGGGAAACTTTCATAATGTAAAATATGCAAAACTTGTGTTTCGAGCATAAATGCACTATTTCGGGGAACCGAAGTTGCGAAAATAGTTTCGCACCTAATGCATCAATTCTACTCCATTAGAACCAAAATGATGTTTGGGAGTGTTTTGAAGCATTTCAGAAAATTTTGGAATGTAAAATTTGCAGAACTTGTGTTTCGGGCGTGCATTTTAGGGTACCGAAGTTGCGAAAAAAATTTCGCACCAAATACATCCATTCTATTCCATTATACCCAAAATGATGTTTGGGAGTGTTTTGGACTATTTCGGAAACTTTCAGAATGTAAGATATGCAAAACTTGTGTTTCGGGCGTGAATGCACTATTTAGGGAACCGAAGTTGCGAAAAGGGTTTCGCACCAAATGCATTAGTTCTACTCCATTCAACCCAAAATGACGTTTGGGAGTGTTTTGAAGCGTTTAGAAACTTTCGGAATGTAGAAGATGCAAAACTTGTGTTTCGGGCGTGTATTTTACGGTACCGAAGTTGCTAAAATTGTTTCGCACCAAATACATCCATTCTACTTCATTAGACAAAAAATAATGTTTGGGAGTGTTTTGGAGCATTTCGTAAACCATCCTCGTGTGAAAAGAAGCAAAATTTGTGTTTCAGGACCGAATGCACTATTTGGGGGTACTCATGTCGTGAAAATGGTTTCGCACCAAAAGCATCCATTCTACTCCACTGGACCCAAAATCATTTTTTGGAGTATTTTGGTGCATTTCGTAAACCTTCCACGTGTGAAAAGATGCAAAACTTATGTTTCAAGACCGACTGCACTATTCGGGGGTACTCATGTTGCGAAAATGGTTTCGCACCAAAAGCATCCATTCTACTCCATTGGACCCAAAATCATTTTTAGGAGTACTTTGGTGCATTTCGTAAACCTTCCACGTGTGAAAAGATGCAAAACTTGTGTTTCTGGATAGAATGCACTATTTCGTGGTACTCAAGTTGCGAAAATGGTTTTGCACCAAATGGAGTCATTCTACTCCATTGGACCCAAAATGATTTTTAGGAGTATTTTGGAGCATTTTGTAAACCTTCCACGTGTGAAAAGAAGCAAAACTTGTGTTTCAGGACCGAATGCACTATTTGGGGGTACTCATGTTGCGAAAATGGTTTCGCACGAAAAGCATCCATTCTACTCTATTGGACCCAAAATCATTTTTAGGAGTATTTTGGTGCATTTCGCAAACCTTCCACGTGTGAAAAGATGCAAAACTTGTGTTTCTGGATCGAATGCACTATTTCGTGGTACTCAAGTTGCGAAAATGGTTTTGCACCAAATAAAGCCAATCTACTCCATTGGACCCAAAATGATTTTTAGGAGTATTTTGGAGCATTTTGTAAACCTTCCACGTGTGAACAGATGCAAAACATGTATTTCAGGACCGAATGCACTATTTCGGGGTACTCAAGTTGCGAAAATGGTTTCACACAAAATGCATCCATTAGACTCCATTGGACCCGAAATGATATTTGGGAGTATTTTGTAGCATTTGTAAACCTTCCATGTGTGTAAAGATGCAAAACTTGTGTCTCAGGACTGAATGCACTATTTCGGGGTACTCAATTTGCGAAAATGGTTTCGCACCTTCTGCATCCATTGTACCCAAAATGATGTTTGGGAGTGTTTTGGAGCATTTGGGAAACTTTCAGAATGTAAAATATGCAAAACTTGTGTTTCGAGCATAAATGCACTATTTCGGGGAACCGAAGTTGCGAAAATAGTTTCGCACCTAATGCATCAATTCTACTCCATTAGAACCAAAATGATGTTTGGGAGTGTTTTGAAGCATTTCAGAAAATTTTGGAATGTAAAATTTGCAGAACTTGTGTTTCGGGCGTGCATTTTAGGGTACCGAAGTTGCGAAAAAAATTTCGCACCAAATACATCCATTCTATTCCATTATACCCAAAATGATGTTTGGGAGTGTTTTGGACTATTTCGGAAACTTTCAGAATGTAAGATATGCAAAACTTGTGTTTCGGGCGTGAATGCACTATTTAGGGAACCGAAGTTGCGAAAAGGGTTTCGCACCAAATGCATTAGTTCTACTCCATTCAACCCAAAATGACGTTTGGGAGTGTTTTGAAGCGTTTAGAAACTTTCGGAATGTAGAAGATGCAAAACTTGTGTTTCGGGCGTGTATTTTACGGTACCGAAGTTGCTAAAATTGTTTCGCACCAAATACATCCATTCTACTCCATTAGACCCAAAATGATGTTTGGGAATGTTTTGAAGCATTTCGGAAACTTTCAGAATGTAAAAGATGCAAAACTTGTGTTTCGGGCGTGTATTTTCGGGTACCGAAATTATTTCGCACCAAATACATCCATTCTACTTCATTAGACAAAAAATAATGTTTGGGAGTGTTTTGGAGCATTTCGTAAACCATCCTCGTGTGAAAAGAAGCAAAATTTGTGTTTCAGGACCGAATGCACTATTTGGGGGTACTCATGTCGTGAAAATGGTTTCGCACCAAAAGCATCCATTCTACTCCACTGGACCCAAAATCATTTTTGGAGTATTTTGGTGCATTTCGTAAACCTTCCACGTGTGAAAAGATGCAAAACTTATGTTTCAAGACCGAATGCACTATTTGGGGGTACTCATGTTGCGAAAATGGTTTCGCACCAAAAGCATCCATTCTACTCCATTGGACCCAAAATCATTTTTAGGAGTACTTTGGTGCATTTCGTAAACCTTCCACGTGTGAAAAGAAGCAAAACTTGTGTTTCTGGATAGAATGCACTATTTCGTGGTACTCAAGTTGCGAAAATGGTTTTGCACCAAATGGAGCCATTCTACTCCATTGGACCCAAAATGATTTTTAGGAGTATTTTGGAGCATTTTGTAAACCTTCCACGTGTGAAAAGAAGCAAAACTTGTGTTTCAGGACCGAATGCACTATTTGGGGGTACTCATGTTGCGAAAATGGTTTCGCACCAAAAGCATCCATTCTACTCTATTGGACCCAAAATCATTTTTAGGAGTATTTTGGTGCATTTCGTAAACCTTCCACGTGTGAAAAGATGCAAAACTTGTGTTTCTGGATCGAATGCACTATTTCGTGGTACTCAAGTTGCGAAAATGGTTTTGCACCAAATAAAGCCAATCTACTCCATTGGACCCAAAATGATTTTTAGGAGTATTTTGGAGCATTTTGTACACCTTCCACGTGTGAAAAGATGCAAAACATGTATTTCAGGACCGAATGCACTATTTCGGGGTACTCAAGTTGCGAAAATGGTTTCACACAAAATGCATCCATTAGACTCCATTGGACCCGAAATGATATTTGGGAGTATTTTGTAGCATTTGTAAACCTTCCATGTGTGTAAAGATGCAAAACTTGTGTCTCATGACCGAATGCACTATTTGGGGGTACTCAATTTGCGAAAATGGTTTCGCACCAAATGCATCAATTCTACTCCATTAGACCCAAAACGATGTCTGGGAGTGTTTTGAAGCATTTCAGAAAATTTTGGAATGTAAAATTTGCAAAAGCTGCGTTTCGGGGGTGCATTTTAGGGTACTGAAGTTGCGAAAAAAATTTCGCACCAAATACATCCATTCTATTCCATTATACCAAAAATGATGTTTGGGAGTGTTTAGGACAATTTCAGAAACTTTCGGAATGTAAGATATGCTAAACTTGTGTTTCGGGCGTGAATGCACTATTTCAGGGAACCGAAGTTGCGAAAATGGTTTCACACAAAATGCATCAATTCTACTCCATTCGACCCAAAATGACGTTTCGGAGTGTTTTGAAGCATTTCAGAAACTTTCGGAATGTACAAGATGCAAAACTTGTGTTTCGGGCGTGTATTTTAGGGTACCGAAGATGCTAAAATTGTTTTGTTTGACGGGAAGATGCTAAAATTGTTTCGCACCAAATACATCCATTCTACTCCATTAGACCCAAAATGATGTTTGGGAATGTTTTGAAGCATTTCGGAAACTTTTAGAATGTAAAAGATGCAAAACTTGTGTTTTGGGCGTGTATTTTCGGGTACCGAAATTATTTTGCACCAAATACATCCATTCTACTCCATTAGACCAAAAATGATGTTTGGGAGTGTTTTGGAGCATTTCGGAAACTTTCGAAATGTAAAATATGCAAAACTTGTGTTTCGGGCCTGTATTTTAGGGTACCGAAGTTGTGAAAATTGTTTCGCACTAAATACATCCATTCTACTCCATTAGACCAAAAATGATGTTTGGGAGTGTTTTGGAGCATTTCGTAAACCTTCCACGTGTGAAAAGAAGCAAAACTTGTGTTTCAGGACCGAATGCACTATTTCGGGGTACTCATGTTGTGAAAATGGTTTCGCACCAAAAGCATCCATTCTACTCCATTGGACCCAAAATCATTTTTAGGAGTATTTTGGTGCATTTCGTAAACCTTCCACATGTGAAAAGATGCATAACTCGTGTTTCTGGATCAAATGCACTATTTCGTGGTACTCAAGTTGCGAAAATGGTTTTGCACCAAATGCAGCCATTCTACTACATTGGACCCAAAATGATTTTAGGAGTATTTTGGAGCATTTCGGAAACTTTCAGCATGTAAAATATGCAAAACTTGTGTTTCGAGCATAAATGCACTATTTCGGGGAACCGAAGTTGCGAAAATGGTTTCGCACCAAATGCATCAATTCTACTCCATTAGACCCAAAACGATGTCTGGGAGTGTTTTGAAGCATTTCAGAAAATTTTGGAATGTAAAATTTGCAAAAGCTGCGTTTCGGGGGTGCATTTTAGGGTACTGAAGTTGCGAAAAAAATTTCGCACCAAATACATCCATTCTATTCCATTATACCAAAAATGATGTTTGGGAGTGTTTAGGACAATTTCAGAAACTTTCGGAATGTAAGATATGCAAAACTTGTGTTTCTGCGTGAATGCACTATTTCAGGGAACCGAAGTTGCGAAAATGGTTTCACACAAAATGCATCAATTCTACTCCATTCGACCCAAAATGACGTTTCGGAGTGTTTTGAAGCATTTCAGAAACTTTCGGAATGTACAAGATGCAAAACTTGTGTTTCGGGCGTGTATTTTAGGGTACCGAAGATGCTAAAATTGTTTTGTTTGACGGGAAGATGCTAAAATTGTTTCGCACCAAATACATCCATTCTACTCCATTAGACCCAAAATGATGTTTGGGAATGTTTTGAAGTATTTCGGAAACTTTTAGAATGTAAAAGATGCAAAACTTGTGTTTTGGGCGTGTATTTTCGGGTACCGAAATTATTTTGCACCAAATACATCCATTCTACTCCATTAGACCAAAAATGATGTTTGGGAGTGTTTTGGAGCATTTCGGAAACTTTCAAAATGTAAAATATGCAAAACTTGTGTTTCGGGCCTGTATTTTAGGGTACCGAAGTTGTGAAAATTGTTTCGCACTAAATACATCCATTCTACTCCATTAGACCAAAAATGATGTTTGGGAGTGTTTTGGAGCATTTCGTAAACCTTCCACGTGTGAAAAGAAGCAAAACTTGTGTTTCAGGACCGAATGCACTATTTGGGGGTACTCATGTTGCGAAAATGGTTTCGCACCAAAAGCATCCATTCTACTCCATTGGACCCAAAATCATTTTTAGGAGTATTTTGGTGCATTTCGTAAACCTTCCACGTGTGAAAAGATGCATAACTTGTGTTTCTGGATCAAATGCACTATTTCGTGGTACTCAAGTTGCGAAAATGGTTTTGCACCAAATGCAGCCATTCTACTACATTGGACCCAAAATGATTTTAGGAGTATTTTGGAGCATTTCGTAAACCCTCCACGTGTGAAAAGATGCAAAATTGTGTTTCAGGACCGAATGCACTATTTGGGGGTACTCAAGTTGCGAAAATGGTTTCGCACCAAATGCATCAATTCTACTCCATTAGACCCAAAATGATGTTTGGGAGTGTTTTGAAGTATTTCGAAAACTTTCGGAATCCAAAAAAAGCAAAACTTGTGTTTCCAGCGTGTATTTTAGGGTACCGAAGTTGCGAAAATTGTTTCGCACCAAATATACCCATTCTACTCCATTATCCCAAAAATGATGATTCGGAGTGTTTTGGAGTATTTTGGAAACTTTCGGAATGTAAAAGATGCAAAACTTGTGTTTCGGGTGTGAATGCACTATTTCGGGGAACCGAAGTTGCGAAATGGTTTCGCACCAAATGCATTAATTCTACTCCATTAGACCCAATATGATGTTTGGGAGTGTTTTGAAACATTTCGGAAACTTTCGGATGTAAAAGACACAAAACTTGTGTTTCGGGCGTGTATTTTCGGGTACCGAAGTTGCGAAAATTATTTCGCACCAAATACATTCATTCTACTCCATTAGACCAAGAATGATGTTTGGGAGTGTTTTGGAGCATTTCGGAAACTTTCGGAATGTAAAATATGCAAAACTTGTGTTTCGGGCGTGAATGCACTATTTCGGGGAACCGAAGTTGCAAAAATAGTTTCACACGAAATGCATCAATTCTACTCTATTCGACCCAAAATGACGTTTGGGAGTGTTTTGAAGCATGTCAGAAACTTTCGGAATGTACAAGATGCAAAACTTGTTTTTCGGGCGTGTATTTTAGGGTATCGAAGATGCTAAAATTGTTTTGTTTGACGGGAAGATGCTAAAATTGTTTCGCACCAAATACATCCATTCTACTCCATTAGACCCTAAAAGATGCAAAACTTGTGTTTTGGGTGTGTATTTTCGGGTGCCGAAATTATTTTGCACCAAATACATCCATTCTACTCCATTAGACCAAAAATGATGTTTGGGAGTGTTTTGGAGCATTTTGGAAACTTTCGAAATGTAAAATATGCAAAACTTGTGTTTCGGGCGTGTATTTTAGGGTACCAAAGTTGTGAAAATTGTTTCACACTAAATACATCCATTCTACTCCATTAGATCAAAAATGATGTTTGGGAGTGTTTTGGAGCATTTCGTAAACCTTCCACGTGTGAAAAGAAGCAAAACTTGTGTTTCAGGACTGAATGCACTATTTCGGGTACTCATGTTACGAAAATGGTTTCGCACCAAAAGCATCCATTCTACTCCATTGGACCCAAAATCATTTTTAGGAGTATTTTGGTGCATTTTGTAAACCTTCCACGTGTGAAAAGATGCATAACTTGTGTTTCTGGATCAAATGCACTATTTCGTGGTACTCAAGTTGCGAAAATGGTTTTGCACCAAAAGCAGTCATTCTACTACATTGGACCCAAAATGATTTTAGAAGTATTTTGGAGCATTTCGTAAACCTTCCACGTGTGAAAAGATGCAAAACTTGTGTTTCCAGCGTGTATTTTAGGGTACCGAAGTTGCGAAAATTGTTTCGCACCAAATATACCCAATCTACTCCATTATCCCAAAAATGATGTTTGGGAGTGTTTTGGAGCATTTCGGAAACTTTCGGAATGTAAAAGATGCAAAACTTGTGTTTCGGGCGTGAATGCATTATTTCGGGGAACCGAAGTTGCGAAATGGTTTCGCACCAAATGCATTAATTCTACTCCATTAGACCCAATATGATGTTTGGGAGTGTTTTGAAACATTTCGGAAACTTTCGGATGTAAAAGATGCAAAACTTGTGTTTCGAGCGTGTATTTTCGGGTACCGAAGTTGCGAAAATTATTTCGCACCAAATACATCCATTCTACTCCATTAGACCAAGAATGATGTTTGGGAGTGTTTTGGAGCATTTCGGAAACTTTCGGAATGTAAAATATGCAAAACTTGTGTTTCGGGCGTGAATGCACTATTTCGGGGAACCGAAGTTGCAAAAATAGTTTCACACGAAATGCATCAATTCTACTCCATTCGACCCAAAATGACGTTTGGGAGTGTTTTGAAGCATTTCAAAAACTTTCGGAATGTACAAGATGCAAAACTTGTGTTTCGGGCGTGTATTTTAGGGTACCGAAGATGCTAAAATTGTTTTCTTTGACGGGAAGATGCTAGAATTGTTTCGCACCAAATACATCCATTCTACTCCATTAGACCCAAAATGATGTTTGGGAATGTTTTGAAGCATTTCGGAAACTTTTAGAATGTAAAAGATGCAAAACTAGTGTTTTGGGCGTGTATTTTCGGGTACCGAATTTATTTTGCACCAAATACATCCATTATACTCCATTAGACCAAAAATGATGTTTGGGAGTGTTTTGGAGCATTTCGGAAACTTTCGAAATGTAAAATATGCAAAACTTGTGTTTCGGGCGTGTATTTTAGGGTACCGAAGTTGTGAAAATTGTTTCGCACTAAATACATCCATTCTACTCCATTAGACCAAAAATGATGTTTGGGAGTGTTTTGGAGCATTTCGTAAACCTTCCACGTGTGAAAAGAAGCAAAACTTGTGTTTCAGGACCGAATGCACTATTTCGGGGTACTCATGTTGTGAAAATGGTTTCGCACCAAAAGCATCCATTCTACTCCATTGGACCCAAAATCATTTTAGGAGTATTTTGGTGCATTTCGTAAACCTTCCACATGTGAAAAGATGCATAACTTGTGTTTCTGGATCAAATGCACTATTTCGTGGTACTCAAGTTGCGAAAATGGTTTTGCACCAAATGCAGCCATTCTACTACATTGGACCCAAAATGATTTTAGGAGTATTTTGGAGCATTTCGTAAACCCTCCACGTGTGACAAGATGCAAAACTCGTGTTTCAGGACCGAATGCACTATTTGGGGGTACTCAAGTTGCGAAAATGGTTTCGCACCAAATGCATCAATTCTACTCCATAAGACCCAAAATGATGTTTGGGAGTGTTTTGAAGCATTTCGAAAACTTTCGGAATCTAAAAAAAGCAAAACTTGTGTTTCCAGCGTGTATTTTAGGGTACCGAAGTTGCGAAAATTGTTTCGCACCAAATATACCAATCTACTCCATTATCCAAAAAATGATGTTTGGGAGTGTTTTGGAGCATTTCGGAAACTTTCGGAATGTAAAAGATGCAAAACTTGTGTTTCGGGCGTGAATGCATTATTTCGAGGAACCGAAGTTGCGAAATGGTTTCGCACCAAATGCATTAATTCTACTCCATTAGACCCAATATGATGTTTGGGAGTGTTTTGAAACATTTCGGAAACTTTCGGATGTAAAAGATGCAAAACTTGTGTTTGGAGCGTGTATTTTCGGGTACCGAAGTTGCGAAAATTATTTCACACCAAATACATCCATTCTACTCCATTAGACCAACAATGATGTTTGGGAGTGTTTTGGAGCATTTCGGAAACTTTCGGAATGTAAAATATGCAAAACTTGTGTTTCGGGCGTGAATGCACTATTTCGGGGAACCGAAGTTGCAAAAATAGTTTCACACGAAATGCATCAATTCTACTCCATTCGACCCAAAATGACGTTTGGGAGTGTTTTGAAGCATTTCAAAAACTTTCGGAATGTACAAGATGCAAAACTTGTGTTTCGGGCGTGTATTTTAGGGTACCGAAGATGCTAAAATTGTTTTCTTTGACGGGAAGATGCTAGAATTGTTTCGCACCAAATACATCCATTCTACTCCATTAGACCCAAAATGATGTTTGGGAATGTTTTGAAGCATTTCGGAAATTTTTAGAATGTAAAAGATGCAAAACTAGTGTTTTGGGCGTGTATTTTCGGGTACCGAAATTATTTTTCACCAAATACATACATTATACTCCATTAGACCAAAAATGATGTTTGGGAGTGTTTTGGAGCATTTCGGAAACTTTCGAAATGTAAAATATGCAAAACTTGTGTTTCGAGCGTGTATTTTAGGGTACCGAAGTTGTGAAAATTGTTTCGCACTAAATACATCCATTCTACTCCATTAGACCAAAAATGATGTTTGGGAGTGTTTTGGAGCATTTCGTAAACCTTCCACGTGTGAAAAGAAGCAAAACTTGTGTTTCAGGACCGAATGCACTATTTCGGGGTACTCATGTTGTGAAAATGGTTTCGCACCAAAAGCATCCATTCTACTCCATTGGACCCAAAATCATTTTTAGGAGTATTTTGGTGCATTTCGTAAACCTTCCACATGTGAAAAGATGCATAACTTGTGTTTCTGGATCAAATGCACTATTTCGTGGTACTCAAGTTGCGAAAATGGTTTCGCACCAAATGCATCAATTCTACTCCATAAGACCCAAAATGATGTTTGGGAGTGTTTTGAAGCATTTCGAAAACTTTCGGAATCTAAAAAAAGCAAAACTTGTGTTTCCAGCGTGTATTTTAGGGTACCGAAGTTGCGAAAATTGTTTCGCACCAAATATACCCAATCTACTCCATTATCCAAAAAATGATGTTTGGGAGTGTTTTGGAGCATTTCGGAAACTTTCGGAATGTAAAAGATGCAAAACTCGTGTTTCGGGCGTGAATGCATTATTTCGAGGAACCGAAGTTGCGAAATGGTTTCGCACCAAATGCATTAATTCTACTCCATTAGACCCAATATGATGTTTGGGAGTGTTTTGAAACATTTCGGAAACTTTCGGATGTAAAAGATGCAAAACTTGTGTTTCGGGCGTGTATTTTCGGGTACCGAAGTTGCGAAAATTATTTCGCACCAAATACATCCATTCTACTCCATTAGACCAAGAATGATGTTTGGGAGTGTTTTGGAGCATTTCGGAAACTTTCGGAATGTAAAATATGCAAAACTTGTGTTTCGGGCGTGAATGCACTATTTCGGGGAACCGAAGTTGCAAAAATAGTTTCACACGAAATGCATCAATTCTACTCCATTCGACCCAAAATGACGTTTGGGAGTGTTTTGAAGCATTTCAGAAACTTTCGGAATGTACAAGATGCAAAACTTGTGTTTCGGGCGTGTAGTTTAGGGTACCGAAGATGCTAAAATTGTTTTGTTTGACGGGAAGATGCTAAAATTGTTTCGCACCAAATACATCCATTCTACTACATTAGACCCAAAATGATGTTTGGGAATGTTTTGAAGCATTTCGGAAACTTTTAGAATGTAAAAGATGCAAAACTTGTGTTTTGGGCGTGTATTTTCAGGTACCGAAATTATTTTGCACCAAATACATCCATTATACTCCATTAGACCAAAAATGATGTTTGGGAGTGTTTTGGAGCGTTTCGGAAACTTTCGAAATGTAAAATATGCAAAACTTGTGTTTCAGGCGTGTATTTTAGGGTACCGAAGTTGTGAAAATTGTTTCGCACTAAATACATCCATTCTACTCCATTAGACCAAAAATGATGTTTGGGAGTGTTTTGGAGCATTTCGTAAACCTTCCACGTGTGAAAAGAAGCAAAACTTGTGTTTCAGGACCGAATGCACTATTTCGGGTACTCATGTTGCGAAAATGGTTTCGCAACAAAAGCATCCATTCTACTCCATTGGACCCAAAATCATTTTTAGGAGTATTTTGGTGCATTTTGTAAACCTTCCACGTGTGAAACGATGCATAACTTGTGTTTCCGGATCAAATGCACTATTTCGTGGTACTCAAGTTGCGAAAATGGTTTTGCACCTAATGCAGCCATTCTACTACATTGGACCCAAAATGATTTTAGGAGTATTTTGGAGCATTTAGTAAACCTTCCACGTGTGAAAAGATGCAAAACTTGTGTTTCAGGACCGAATGCACAATTTGGGGGTACTAAAGTTGCGAAAATGGTTTCGCACCAAATGCATCAATTCTACTCCATTAGACCCAAAATGATGTTTGGGAGTGTTTTGAAGCATTTCGAAAACTTTCGGAATCCAAAAAAAGCAAAACTTGTGTTTCCAGCGTGTATTTTAGGGTACCGAAGTTGCGAAAATTGTTTCGCATCAAATATACCCAATCTATTCCATTATCCCAAAAATGATGTTTGGGAGTGTTTTGGAGCATTTCGGAAACTTTCGGAATGTAAAAGATGCAAAACTTGTGTTTCGGGCGTGAATGCATTATTTCGGGGAACCGAAGTTGCGAAATGGTTTCGCACCAAATGCATTAATTCTACTCCATTAGACCCAATATGATGTTTGGGAGTGTTTTGAAACATTTCGGAAACTTTCGGATGTAAAAGATGCAAAACTTGTGTTTCGGGCGTGTATTTTCGGGTACCGAAGTTGCGAAAATTATTTCGCACCAAATACATCCATTCTACTCCATTAGACCAAGAATGATGTTTGGGAGTGTTTTGGAGCATTTCGGAAACTTTTGGAATGTAAAATATGCAAAACTTGTGTTTCGGGCGTGAATGCACTATTTCGGGGAACCGAAGTTGCAAAAATAGTTTCACACGAAATGCATCAATTCTACTCCATTCGACCCAAAATGACGTTTGGGAGTGTTTTGAAGCATTTAAGAAACTTTCGGAATGTACAAGATGCAAAACTTGTGTTTCGGTCGTGTATTTTAGGGTACCGAAGATACTAAAATTGTTTTCTTTGACGGGAAGATGCTAGAATTGTTTCGCACCAAATACATCCATTCTACTCCATTAGACCCAAAATGATGTTTGGGAATGTTTTGAAGCATTTCGGAAACTTTTAGAATGTAAAAGATGCAAAACTAGTGTTTTGGGCGTGTATTTTCGGGTACCGAAATTATTTTGCACCAAATACATCCATTATACTCCATTAGACCAAAAATGATGTTTGGGAGTGTTTTGGAGCATTTCGGAAACTTTCGAAATGTAAAATATGCAAAACTTGTGTTTCGGGCGTGTATTTTAGGGTACCGAAGTTGTGAAAATTGTTTCGCACTAAATACATCCATTCTACTCCATTAGACAAAAAATGATGTTTGGGAGTGTTTTGGAGCATTTCGGAAACTTTCGGAATGTAAAAGATGCAAAACTTGTGTTTCGGGCGTGAATGCACTATTTTGGGGAACTGAAGTTGCGAAATGGTTTCGCACCAAATGCTTTAATTCTACTCCATTAGACCCAATATGATGTTTGGGAGTGTTTTGAAACATTTCGGAAACTTTCGGATGTAAAAGATGCAAAACTTGTGTTTCGGGCGTGTATTTTCGGGTACCGAAGTTGCGAAAATTATTTCGTACCAAATACATCCATTCTACTCCATTAGACCAAGAATGATGTTTGGGAGTGTTTTGGAGCATTTCGGAAACTTTCGGAATGTAAAATATGCAAAACTTGTGTTTCGGGTGTGAATGCACTATTTCGGGGAACCGAAGTTGCAAAAATGGTTTCGCACCAAATGCATCAAGTCTACTCCATTCGACCCAAACTGACGTTTGGGAGTGTTTTGAAGCATTTCAGAAACTTTCGGAATGTACAAGATGCAAAACTTGTGTTTCGGGCGTGTATTTTAGGGTACCGAAGATGCTAAAATTGTTTTGTTTGACGGGAAGATGCTAAAATTGTTTCGCACCAAATACATCCATTCTACTCCATTAGACCCAAAATGATGTTTGGGAGTGTTTTGAAGCATTTCGAAAACTTTCGGAATCCAAAAAAAGCAAAACTTGTGTTTCCAGCGTGTATTTTAGGGTACCGAAGTTGCGAAAATTGTTTCGCACCAAATATACCCATTCTACTCCATTATCCCAAAAATGATGTTTGGGAGTGTTTTGGAGCATTTCGGAAACTTTCGGAATGTAAAAGATGCAAAACTTGTGTTTCGGGCGTGAATGCACTATTTCGGGGAACCGAAGTTGCGAAAATGGTTTCGCACCAAATGCATTAATTCTACTCCATTAGACCCAATATGATGTTTGGGAGTGTTTTGAAACATTTCGGAAACTTTCGGATGTAAAAGATGCAAAACTTGTGTTTCGGGCGTGTATTTTCGGGTACCGAAGTTGCGAAAATTATTTCGCAGCAAATACATCCATTCTACTCCATTAGACCAAGAATGATGTTTGGGAGTGTTTTGGAGCATTTCGGAAACTTTCGGAATGTGAAATATGCAAAACTTGTGTTTAGGGCGTGAATGCACTATTTCGGGGAACCGAAGTTGCAAAAATAGTTTGACACCAAATGCATCAATTCTACTCCATTAGACCCAAAATGATGTTTGGAAGTATTTTTAAGCATTTCGGAAACTTTCGGAATGTAAAAGATGCAAAACTTGTGTTTCGGGCGTGTATTTTAGGTACCGAAGTTGCGAAAATTGTTTCGCACTAAATACATCCATTCTACTCCATTAGACAAAAACTGATGTTTGGGAGTGTTTTGGAGCATTTCGTAAACCTTCCACGTGTGAAAAAAGCAAAACTTGTGTTTCAGGACCGAATGCACTATTTGGAGGTACTGATGTTGCGAAAATGGTTTCGCACCAAAAGCATCCATTCTACTCCATTGGACCCAAAATGTTTTTAGGAGTATTTTGGTGCATTTCATAAACATTCCACGTGTGAAAAGATGCAAAACTTGTGTTTCTGGATCGAATGCACTATTTCGTGGTACTCAAGTTGCGAAAATGGTTTTGCACCAAATGCAGCCATTCTACTTCATTGGACCCAAAATAATTTTTAGGAGTATTTTGGAGCATTTCGTAAACCTTCCACGTGTGAAAAGATGCAAAACTTGTGTTTCAGGACCGAATGCACTATTTCGGGGTACTCAAGTTACGAAAATGGTTTCGCACCAAATGCATCCATTCTACTCCATTGGACCCAAAATTATTTTTGGCAGTATTTTGTAGCATTTCGTAAACCTTCCACGTGTGAAAAGATGCAAAACTTGTGTTTCAAGACCGAATGCATTGTTTCAGGGAACTCAAGTTGCCGAAATGGTTTCACACTTACTGCATCCATTGTACTCCATTGGACCCAAAATGATGTTTGGGAGTGTTTTCGAGCATTTCGGAAACTTTCAGAATGTAAAAGATGCAAAACTTTGCTTCGGGCGTGAATGCACTATTTCAGGGAACCGAAGTTGCGAAAATGGTTTCGCACAAAATGCATCAATTCTACTCCATTAGACCCAAAATAATGTTTGTGAGTGTTTTGAAGCATTTCGAAAACTTTCGAAATGCAAAAGATGCAAAACTTGTGTTCCTTGGGTGTATTTTAGGGTACAGAAGTTGCGAAAATTGTTTTGCACCAAATACATCCATTCTACTCCATTAGACCAAAAATGATATTTGGGAGTGTTTTGGAGCATTTCGTAAACCTTCCACGTGTGAAAAGAAGCAAAACTTGTGTTTCAGGACCGAATGCACTATTTGGGGTACTCAAGTTGCGAAAATGGTTTGTAGCATTTCGTTAACCTTCCACGTGGGAAAAGATGCAAAACTTGTGTTTCAGGACTGAATGCACTATTTCGGGGTACTCAAGTTGCGAAAATGGTTTTGCACCTACTGCATCCATTGTACTCCATTGGACCCAAAATGATGTTTGGGAGTGTTTTGGAGCATTTCGGAAAAATTCGGAATGTAAAAGATGCAAAACTTGTGTTTCGGGCTTGAATGCACTATTTCGGGGAACCGAAGTTGCGAAAATGGTTTCGCACCAAATGCATCCATTCTATTCCGTTAGACCAAAAATGATGTTTGAGAGTGTTTTGGAGCATTTCGTAAACCTTCCACGTGTGAAAAGAAGCAAAACTTGTGTTTAAGGACCGAATGTACTTTTTCGGGGTACTCAAGTTGCGAAAATGGTTTCGCACCAAATGCATCCATTCTACTCCATTGGACCCAAAATGATTTTGGGTGTATTTTGTAGCATTTCGTATATCTTCCATGTGTGATGAGGATATCCCAGGGCACGATTTGCCCAGGCGCATAACAGTGTAGGCGGTAGCCGTGGAGCACGGTTTGACCAGGCGCACGACAGTGTAGGCGGCAGTCGTGTCCAACGGGAATACGGATTAGCCAGGCACAAAATAGTGCAGGCGCACGACGGTGTAGGTGGCCCATGGGCTAGGCGCAGAATAGTGTAGTCGCACGACGGTGTAGGCCGCGAAGCCGTCCACATCTAAATTATCCCACCTTGCTTAGCTTGGGAGGACCAAGCCACCTTAAAAGGAAGATCCACCCTTCCCCTATTGGACTAGTCTTTTGGGGCAATTGGACCGGACTCATCAACGTGTGAAAGATGCAAAATTTGTGTTTCAGGACCGAATGCACTATTTCGGGGTACTCAAGTTGCGAAAATGGTATCGCACCTACTGCATCCATTGTACTCCATTGGACCCAAAATGATGTTTGGGAGTGTTTTGGAGCATTTCGGAAAAATTTGGAATGTAAAAGATGCAAAACTTGTGTTTCGGGCTTGAATGCACTATTTCGGAGAACCGAAGTTGCGAAAATGGTTTCGCGCCAAATGCATCCATTCTAGTCCATTAGACCAAAAATGATGTTTGGGAGTGTTTTGGAGCATTTCGTAAACCTTCCACGTGTGAAAAGAAGCAAAACTTGTGTTTAAGGACCGAATGTACTATTTGGGGGTACTCAAGTTGCGAAAATTATTTCGCACCAAATGCATCCATTCTACTACCTTGGACCTAAAATCTGGGAGTGTTTTGAAGCATTTCGGAAACTTTCGGAATTCAAAAGACGCAAAACTTGTGTTTTGAGCGTGTATTTTAGGTACCAAAGATGTGAAAATGATTTCGCAACAAATGCAGCCATTCAAATCCATTGGACCCAAAATGATTTTTAGGAGTACTTTGGAGTATTTCGTAAACCTTCCATGTGTGAAAAGATGCAAAACTTGTGTTTCGAGAGCGAATGCACTATTACGGGGTACCGAAGATATGAAAATGATTTCGCAACAAATGCTTCCATTCTACTCCATTAGACCCACAATGATGTTTGGGAGTATTTTGGAGCATTTCGTAAACCTTCCATGTGTGAAAAGATGCAACACTTGTGTTTCAGGACCAAATGTAGTATTTCGGGGTACTCAAGTTGCGAAAATGGTTTCGCACCAAATGCATCCATTCTACTCCATTGGAGCCAAAATGATTTTTGGGTGTAGTTTTTAGCAATTCTTAAACCTTCCACGTGTGAAAAGATGCAAAACTTGTGTTTCAGGACCGAATGCACTATTTCGGGGAACTCAAGTTGCGAAAATGGTTTCGCACCTTGAAGGACCGAACTGGCGACCAGAGAGGGGGGAGTGAATCTTAGCCAATAAAAAATTCTTCTCGAAGGAGATGGCTTCTCCAACAAGTCGAACACGGCTTGGCCAAATCACTTCTCCGACTCAACTACCCAAGTTGGCCAAGACCACGTAGCCACTGGAGTGCTACTGGTCCTATGAACTAACACCACCGAAACCTACTTGAGAACACAGCGGAACAAGCAACTCGAGCAGCACACTGACCACACCGGTCAGACCGGTCACCACCACCGGTCAGACCGGTCCTAGCCGGATCACCCGGACTAGGCCGCCGGATCACCCGACACCCACCATAGACACACCGGGTCACCCTGGACCCCAAGCCGGATCACCCGAGCAAGATCTGAAGATTTCCACAGCAGAGCCCCTACACCATTCAGGCCGGTACAGCATACCGGTCAGACCGGTCTTGGGCTAGAATCCCCAAATCCTAGAATCCGACCTCCGGAGCTCCAAACAGCACCAAACTTGAAACAGCAGCAACCTTGGGAACTAGGGAACTCACCAGCACGTTCACCGGAGCAAAAACCCAACTGGGGTCTGCACCGATCAGACCGGTGGAGGGCACCGGTCAGACCGGTCACGGCCTGGGCGCTCGGGATGAATAGCAACCCGCGGGTCAACTCCTCCAAATCCAAATCCCGATCTCCCGATTCGCTCTACGGATTCGCACAATCAAGCCTTGAGGAACCACGACGAATCATCTATACATACCATGAAGGTTCATACAAGGTCTAGCTTGCCACCCGATCATCCATCCCTCTCTAAGGATCTCATCATGAAGCTCTCAAGCTAGTCCTAAAAATCCTAAGGAAAATAGGAAGGGAAATAGCAAAAGCAAATGAGCTAGGGTTCCAAGAGATGGCTGCCATCCTCTCACCACTTGGGTTATATGGAGGCAACCGAAAGACGAAACTACCTCTATTACATTAAACTAAGATACACGCGCCCGAAGGGCCTTTTGGGAAACTTCGTCGTAGCACCATGGGACGGATGCCCAGCGACCGCAAACTTGCTTAGCATCGACGCAAGCCTTGTGATCCTGACGCGTGTCCTCCACTTCGAAGACTACGAAAGGTGTCGTCGCACACCGGTCAGACCGGTGCTCCTCACCGGTCAAACCGGTACCCACCGGTCAGACCCACCGGTCCGACCTGAAACAAACCGAATTCCCGCGAACGGAAACTCGACTCTCTGCACCTCCGTGATAGTCCCAGGAAGCGGTTATCACATGCAATCCCTGTCTCAAGTGGTACAAATCCATACAACACGATAATAAAAGAGACATTACATAATATTATTACAACATCAGAGTATAACTCTTCGGCCCAAGCCGGGTACAAGTCCAACGGGACTGAATCAAGAAAGGTAAAACATCTACGCAGCGGATCTATAGAAGCGAAGCAACTCCAGCTCCACAGGCAACTCAAGCATAGGACCAGCTCTAGTCTTCACACCTTCGTCGTTGAAGTTGTAGTCGTAGACGGTCACCAAGTCTGAAATGCCATCATCTACCCGATAAGCGAGTAGGTCATGTCAGCTTCCCAACAAAGAGCAAAAGTGGGGTTGAAACTACTATGCATGGGTAAAACCTATGTTTGGCTGTAGAAGGCTAGGCATGCAGCAGCGCAGAAGCAGCAATCAAGGTACGCAGAATAAGCAGTGAGGTCCACACCTCCGGGAGGTCCGCACCCCTCAACAAGGAAGTCCACACCAAAGCACTGAATCACACCCATGATCCAGCTCCCAACTCTCATCTGCGATGTGGGGCCCACCTGCTCCTATCCCCACATCTCAACGGCCTCAGGCCGGGCTCACTCACTCGGGGGAGAGAAGAAACACAAGAAAAGAGTCTAGCCAGAATAACAGATCTCAGGACTGTCCATAACCTGTTGACACGGACTATAGCTATAGGTTTTACACGCTGCAGAGGTTGTACAATTGTACCCACCCGAATAGAGCCCGGACGGTAGCGAACTGCCCGAAACCCTACCATACGGTTGGAGTCCAAGTAAGTGGATAGCACTCTCCTGCTTCTCCGAGTCTGGCTCAGCCCCTGCTGTAGATCTCGTACTGCCAGCGAGGGGTCCCTCGAAGCTGTGGAACCCTTCCCCGGCCTCGCCGGGGCGAAGTCTTCTAAGGAGGAACGACGTCTCCTAGCACGATCACACCGATCCGCCTACAGGCGGAGTGCTATCCACTACGAGTCTCACCCCGCACCCCCGCCCATAACAGAGCGGGCGGTTTGTACGGTAAGAGTCCAAAGAAACATGGTTAGACTGACGATCGGTCCTTAAGGGCTGAGAGCGAGCACTCCCCATCTCCACCGAATCCGACACGCCGCTCGGGCGAGAGGCTAGATCGCATCTCCCCAAGGCAGGTGTTCCCAAGTAACCAAATGGCTCGCTCCCACCAAACACGTCAAGGGGTACACACTTAGAACTCACGCTAGAACACACCGAGATCTCCCACATCTCAGTCCAAACCCAGAATACCATCCATAATCAAGCAACAAAAGTATGGATAGTGAGTGTAAGGGACTAGCTAGAGGTCTGTAGCTAGTCCCAAGGTAGGTAAAGCAAGGAAACAGGATATATCAAACATCAAGGCATGGCTAAACAAATGGCTATGCAATCCATCAAATCAAGTAACATAAATATAGCACTAGCATCTAATAGCATGCATGGGTTCTACATGGTTGGGAGTGACATGACACCTGCGCGGTAGTCGACGTAGAGTAGTAGAGGTTGAGCATCCTCTCGGGCAAAGTCGAGGTAGAAGGGTCTCCTCGGTCGTCGCCGCTCAGGTCTTCAAACAAGATCACAAGCCTACACGAGATGCGACGCGGAAATAAATAATGAGCATTCATCTAATGCAAAAACATCAATAAGAACCAATTCAGAAGATCCAAATAAACCCCATACTAAATACAAGCAGCACTGGTTTAAATAGTGAAAATAGAGCAAATAGTTTTATAAGAAAAGTTGTTTAAACAATTAGTTTTATAACTAGAAAACAAGACAGGAGCAAGAGTTAGTTCAAGGTCAGTTTACGGGTCTCAAAGTTAAGATCGTAGGTGATCATGCTCGCAAGCGGGATGCGGAAAGGTTGAGATCAAGCACTTGTAAGGTTCTAGCTCACAGATGATCAAAGCGGTAGCTCAAAGGGGATGAAGGATCGACTTGTGGTCGATAATGGGTGGCATAGCGACAAGGCGTGCTCAAGGATGCAAAAAGGGGCATGTGTCAACGATACGACGATGACCACGACGAAGTAGCTAGGTTGCAACGCGGGGTTACCGTGCGTGAAGCAGACTCTGCTCACGGCATGGCCGTCCATCACGCGTGGCATCCCAATTACAAGCACATGGCATGGAACACACTTCGCGGCACGAAACAAGGTTGAGCGAGAGCGAGTAAGTGGATGACAGCAGAACAGGCGCAAAGAGGGGCGACACGAGTCCCTGGCTTGTTTGGGCGACAAGGTCGCTCACACGTGCATGTCCACGGCGTCCCATGTTCACGATGTGTTCATGGCGTGCACGGGGCACTAGTGTCCCAGGGCCCACGCAACGCTCAACGACTTGTCAACCGGCAAGCACAGAGGGTAGGTGCGGCCAAGAGCAGGGATAGCGAGGCAAAGCACAGCAAGGCGGCACGCGTTGCATGGCAACAATGTGCGGAAATAAGACAATGGCTGGGCCACAACCTCTCGGTCCATCATAGCCAAGGTGATAAGCAAGCAAGCGGCGGCGAGCGGCACCTGCAAGAAAAAGCACGACTCGAAGGTCGGCAACACAGGGCGATTGCGATTTGTGACAGCGGGGCGTGTGGCATGGCCACAGCTAGGAACAAGCGGCTCGAAGGCCGATCAGGCATTTCGTCGAACAGATGGTAGGCATGTCAAAGGTGCATCTTGAACAAGGCAACTATGGTTGTTGAAGTGTCAGAGGAGACAAACAGCAGGCACAACACGATGGTTGGCGACACAGGCACGATCACAGGAGAAGGCTCTGGTCACAGGATGCGTTCATGCATTTTATCAAACACTTAGAGAGCAAGGTGGGTGCTTGGAAGGGTGGCTCACCGAGGTCTCGTAGGAGGGCAAGGCGTGGCAGGAAGCAAGGCGGGGCCGTGGTGAGGCGATGCGGGCAGGCTTGACGTCGTGGTTCAGCTCGCGGTCGTCGGTGGCAGCATCGTCGATCGAGGCGTCGTGGTACTCCCGGCGGCGACAACGTCCATGGCGTGTCGCGACCCCGGTGCGAGCAGCGGCGGCTCCGGTTCCTCAGTGTCCCCGGCGTCCTGCCTCTCAGCTTCGGGTCGACGGCGGCTTCTCCTCGGTGTTGATGGCGAGGCAGAGTCCACGACTCGGTCCGGTGCGGCTGCGTCCCAAAGTGGCCGGTGGCGCGGTGACTCTCAGTGGAGGCGGTAGCAGCTTCAGCTCGGCTTCGTCGTCGTTGGCGGCACCTCTCCTGGTGGCGTCCTGAGCTCTTCCTCAGGCAGTCACGACAGCGCTCCAGAGCCCCATGGCCTCATGCACAAAACGTCGAGCGGGTGGAGGGCGGCGTCATCCTCTGTTCTTGGTGAGGCCTCCAGCCCGTGGTCGTTGGCAGCGGCACGCACTCAGCGTCGCGGACGGCTTCAGCTTCTCGTTGATGTCGCGGTGCTCCGGAGTGGTAGCAGCACCTATGGCCAGTGGCGCTGAAGTGCTGCTGGTGGATTGGTGGCCGACTGGCCATGGCCTTCGAATTAGGGAGGAGAAACTGCAGCTCTGTTTGCTCGATTGGAGAAGAAAGGAAAGGTGGTGCTGTTTGGTGGAGAAAGGATCGATCTGCAGGTGCTAGCTTCCTTGATTGCTTGCCTTGGCATCGAAAGAAAAGAAACAACTGCTCATGCCGTGGAAGAACAGAACAGAAGAGGCAAGCAAAAAGGGTGTGCAGCGGCGGCAGAAGAAGAGAGAGGCCGGCGGCGGCTTGGAGGATGGAGAGGGTTGCGGTGCCGTGGGTTTATAGTCCGAGCGCTAGGGTTGCAGGGGCGCCCGGCACCAGCGGCGGAAGGACGGGATGGCACCGCAGCTTGGCGAGGAGACGTGGAGGACATCCCCGGGTGCCAGCGCAACAGCAAGGGAGCGAGGCGAGGCCGTAGGGGCGCGCGCGGCCGCACTGGTGCGTGCCAACGCGGACGAGGCCGGCGAGTCCGTCCCATCGGGTGTGCTCGCGCGGCGTCCGTTCCCTGTACGGACGGAGGTAGAAGACAGTCAACAGGGAGGTTGACAAGCGGGCCCGTTTGGTCAGCGGCGCAGCTGCGCGGATGGGCCGGCATCTTGGGCTAGCGAGCGGTGCAGGCCAGAAACAAAGGAAGCAAGGCTATGGGGTTTAGGATTTTCAAGACTTGTTAGCTGGGGCAGCAGAAGAATGAGGAATGAAGAAATAGCTTGCTGCTTTTTTCAAGATCTTGCGATATGAAAAGAATTAGCAAAGAAAGAAGGAATGCTAACTAGGCTTTGTTGGTTGATCAGGTACGTGATTAGCATATTGGCTGTTAGCGAGGTTTTAGGTCCAGCTAATCACGTACATAGGATTAGTTGAAAAGATAAGGAGGGGTATAGAAAGGTATTGACCGGCTGTGTGATAGCTCTAGATTTAGGATCAAAGAGACACAGAAGATAGACGAAGAGGTTAGAGAAAGAGATAGCAGGTCTGAACGGATTTAGTGCATGCGTGCGTGAACAGCAGCATGCAAGCGGTAGCAAGTCAAAAAGAAAGGAAGCAAACTGGGTCGAGTTGGTTAGGTCTGTCTGGTGCTAAACTTGATTAGCTTAAGCACGTGTTGGGAAAGGGTTAGAGCGATGAGCAGATCAAGCCGAGCTAATTGGCTAATATTAGCTCGGGTGCAAAGTTAGAGTTAGTCACACAAAATTTAAGATCTTATTTGAATGCTAGCTTTAGTTTGTATTTTGGATTTAATCCAAAAGTACAACTCACCTTTGAGATCCAAGTAAAATCCAAGAAGATCCAACTCAGGATTTAAACTATAATTTGAAAATAATTTTTATATGGTTTTCTTTTATAAGGGAGTATAGATGAGATGCTAGCAAATTGGGGTCAAATTTGGTAGCACACAAGTTCAAACAAAAAGTTTTAAATTTTTGCAAAAATTCACACATGGGAAAACAGTCAAATTTCTGGTATGTTACACGACCGACCTGATGCTGCTGCACCTCCGTCTTCGGTCTTGGCTTTGTGGATCAACCAAGGAACCCAGTGGTTTTCTGGTGAACCACTGGAAACCCCGTGAACTCGGTGTAGCCTCCGCTAATCACCACTCATGACTCGGCTCCCACGAAGTCCCGGCTCGACCTTGGTTTTGAGGCTCAACCAAGAAACCGTCCACAACTTCATCTTGCCATTCTTGCCACCATACGGCCCGCACTTGACCCCGCTGGCCACCGGGTCCCTCGAACCAAGCCTACTTGTCTTCTCCACACCTGGAGGCCTCACCGGCAACGACCTTTCGCGCTTGTTCTTCACCTGCACCAACACCAGTCAAGCCGCAACCTGCACCTGCAATACATAGCCAAGAGTCAGTCCACACAATGTTGTCAATCACTCATCACACTAGGAAGCGACCATCCACCGGTCCTCGAACCACACAGGCTCTCAATCTCCCCCTTGATGAGTGCATTGACAACACACACATTTGGTAACTAAAGAGAAAAGGAAAAATAAAGAAATGACTAAAAGAAACTCAAACAAGTGATCGAAAGCCAACCAAAGGCAAAAGAGCAAGATCACTTGAAAGAGGAAAGTCTCGGTCCCCTTAGGCAAGGGCAACGGCTCGACACAACCGAGACAAAAACAAGCTCAAGTAACGAGCACAAACCACCAAAGTAAAGCTCGAAAACCACAAAGAGCTCCCCCTGCACACATGCAAGCTCCCCTTGAATCAATGCAACTCCCCCTAGACAAATGCATTCAAACCTCTTCACAAAACAGAGCAGTTGCACCAGCCTTGCTCTGACCGGTCAGACCAGTCCCCTGCACCGGTCAGACCGGTGCCCAACAACTGCACAGGTCCTGACCTACACCGGTCAGACCGGTGACCTGCACCGGTCAGGCTGATGGTCACCTGGGAACTGCAAGAGCCCAAAAATGGCTCGAAACCACTTGAAACTCCTCTAAATGCATTCAGTAGGCCAAAACAAGCACAAATTTCTCCCCCTTGTTGACAATGCATGAATCAAGCCAAAATTAGAAAAATTTAAACCTAGAGCTTCTCAAATAGACAAAATTCAACATAGCATGCTACACATATCCAAATGAGCAAGTTAGATACTCTATAGCTTTGTATGGACATAAACTACAAGATCACCAAGTTTCACAACCATTGGGCAAAGCTAAGATAGAATTGAGCATTTTTGCGAAAAATTCCCTCTCACGAGCAAAGTCCTAAACATGAGCAAAACATGTCAAAATGGCAAAGCCACACAGACTTCATGCTAGGACAACCGTTCTAAGCATAAGATCATCATAGACACCCACAAGCATCTCATGTCATGTCAAAGCTACCGAGCCATGTGCTTACTTCTATATATGAGACTCCTCATTGGTAAGCAACATACAACGGTTTAGCACCCAAAAGCAAATAAATTAATCACATATTACATGGGAGCACATTTTCCAAGCAATTTACATTTCATTTTCATATTCATATTTGGTACATGAAATGTCTTTGCGACAAAAAGCATGGGGGTAAACATTCATGATGACAAATGAGCCTTTGGCCCCATATGCTCAAAATAAGCTATCCAAGCACAACTTAAGCATAGAAATGCCACTAAAACATGTCATGATCATATAAAGGCATTTACCCACAAGAGAGCATACATGTGACATTTTTCAAAAAACATAGCTATCAACCATGGATATAAATCAAGATCATCAAGAGCTATGCCACACTAAGCCATATCATACCAACCTAGCTCACAAGATCATATATAGCACATCATGGTGAACTATGTATATAGGAGAAGCTTTTCCTACAAAATGCATATGATACAAAATGCATGCAACCTAAGATACAAAGATGCCTATACATCATGTTACATATGCAAATGCAAAATGCAAGAAATGCACAAAGGAAACTATACATATGCTACACAAGGAGCTCCCACCACCAACTCAAGAAACCAAACACACACCACGCTCTCCCCGCAAACGAGTGAAAGTTGCTTGATCTAGGGGCTTGGTGAAAATATCCGCTAGTTGGTTTTGTGTGGACACATGGATCAAAGCGATTTTCCCTTTCTCAACATTGTCCCTCAGAAAATGGTATCTCACTTCTATATGCTTGGTTTTGGAATGAAGCACTGGGTTCTTAGCAACGCTAATGGCACTCGTGCTATCACAAAGAAGTGGAACCTGGGTATACTCCTCACCAAAGTCACTCATGGTGTATGTGATCGAAAGGAGCTGAGAGCAACAACTAGCTGCGGCAACATATTCGGCTTCGGTTGTAGATTGAGCAACACTCGATTGTTTACGGGAAGACCAAGACATCAAAGAAGAACCCTAGAACTAGCAAGTCCCAGAAGTGGACTTCGTATCCAATCGACACCCGGCAAAATCCGCATCTGAAAAACCATGAAGCTCCAAAGAAGAGGACGCGGAGTACCAAAGGCCGAAGTCGGGAGTGTATCGCAAATACCTAAAGATGCGCTTGACTGCTTGTCGATGCCAAGTCCTTGTAGACGCTTGAAAACGAGCGCACAGACATACCAAGAATTGGATGTCCGGTCTCGTCGCCATCAGGTACAGGAGGGAGCCGATCATGCTCCGGTACTACTTCTGGTCCACGTGTTCACCGTCCTCGTCCGCATCAAGGGCTGTAGTCGTACTCATCGATGTCGTCATGGCCTTGGAGTCCTCCATCTTGAACTTCCTCACAATGTCCTTGGTGTACTTGGCTTGGTGTACAAACGTTCCTTCATTTGATTGCTTGATCTGGAGCCCGAGGAAGAACTGAAACTCACCCATCATGCTCATCTCGAATCCCTGCTCATGTCTTCTGCAAACCTTGCAACCAAAGAGTTAGACGAGCCACCAAAGACAATATCATCCACGTACACCTGCACAATTAGGATCTCTTTGCCTTGCCTAAGGAGAAACAAGGTCTGATCTACCTTCCCCATCTCAAAGCCTCTCTCAAACAGGAACCCTCTCAACCTACCATACCAAGTTCTAGGCGCCTGCTTCAGCCCATACAGCGCCTTCCTCAACTTGTACACCCTGTGGGGGTACTTCTCACTCTCAAACCCCGGTGGTTGCCTCACGAACACTTCTTCCTCCAAAACACCATTTAGGAATGCACTCTTCACGTCCATTTGGTACAATTTGAACCCTTTAGCCACAGAAAAGGCTAGAAGGATCCTAATCGCCTCCAAACGGCCTACGAGAGCAAAGGTCTCCTCGTAGTCGATCCCCTCTTTTTGTGTGTACCCCTGAGCAACCAGCCTCGACTTATTTCTCACTACTTCACCTTTCTCTCCCTCTTTATTTTTCCAAACCCATTTTGTCCCAACCGGCTTACACCCCGGTGGAGGCTCCACTAACTCCCAAACTTGGTTCCTCTCAAAATTGTCCAACTCCTCATGCATCGAATTAACCCAATTGTGATCAGATAGCGCATGTCCAATGTCTTTGGGCTCAAAAGTAGCAACAAAAGCAGCGTGGGCAAAGTGAGAGTCATTTCGAAAGCTCGACCGTGTAGTGCGTTCGTTGATGTTCCCGATGATCGTTGGAGCTGGATGATCCACTTGTACTCGTCGGGGAGCTTCTCACCTCGAAGCCACCTCCCCCTCAACAGTAGCTTCCTCTCGATCTCGGCATGTCGTCGTAGGTGTAGGAGAAGACCCGTCCTCGATCATAGTCGAAGTAGTATGTACATGCTCAGCCGCGGGCGCCACACCACCATCTTCCTCGTCTCCTTGCTGCTCCACCTCATCCTCGAAAATCTCCTCACCAAGTTCCTCGTCACCTGCACACTCAAAAACAAGTGAACTACGTGGTTGTGTCTCGTCGAAGGTAACCTCGCAAGTCTCCATGATTTGGTTAGTTTCAAGATTGAGCACTCGAAAGGCTCTAGAATGAGATGCGTAACCAAAGAAAATGTCATCGACAGACCTAGCCTCGAACTTGTCCAACTTCTTCCCTTTCTTAAGAATGAAGCATTTGCAGCCAAAAATGTGAAAGTGACTCACCTTGGGGGTTCTACCGTGCATCAACTCGTACCAAGTTCTCTTCTTATGGACCCTAAGGTAAATCCTGTTCGGTACGTAGCACGCGGTATTGACCGCCTCAGCCCAGAACCTTCTCAGAGTCCTATGCTTATCGAGCATCGTCCGAGCCATCTCACACAGGGTTCTGTTTTTCCTTTCCACCACCCCGTTCTAGGGAGGCATATACGGACTAGAGAACCGGTGTTTGTAGGATCTAGGATACCGACTAGAGGGGGGTGAATAGGCAGTTTAAAATCTAAAAGCACAACACTAGAGAAATTTAATTAGAGCCACAAGGAGAATTAAATTTCTAGCTATTCTATGCCTATGTTGGGGGTTTGTAACCTAGGGTGACAAGATATAATTCAATCTCTAGAAAGAAAATGCTCAAAGTAAAGTACTTGAATGGAAATTGAGCAAAGAAATAACCGAGCACAAGAGATGAATTTTATACCGTGGTATCGATGATTTGCCGGTCACCCCTAATCCACGTTGAGGTGGATTCAATGTTCAACCGCTCCTCTATCAAGGCACCGCTTGATCCTGAGCCGGTTAGAACCAAAGAACCACTCCACACCTCGATTCCACTAGAGTTGCTCTTCACCGCTCCGGCGAGGTGAGCACAAGACCTCTCACAACAAGAAATCTGGAGCCACGCACAATCTTCTTGCGAGCTTCAACGGATTCTTCCACCACCAAGCCGTTTGGGAAGCGGCAACTTACAAGAGTAACAAATCAACCACTTGCTTGCTGATTCCCTAGTGCCACAAAGATCAAAACCTTGATGCAATGCACTAGATGCTCTCAATCTCACCAAAGATGCAACCACTAAGCAAAGTGAGTGAGAGAGAGGAGAGGGAGAGCTCTATTAATGAGTATGAACCTTTCAAAGTGCCAAGAGAGAGTCTCCCAACACGGGCATGGAGTATAAATACTCCCCCTTCCCGTAACTAGCCGTTATGTCAAAAACGCGTACCTCGCGGACTGTCCGCGATGACCTCGCGGACTGTCTGCGTTTGAATTCCAACGGTAAAAATGCAAAGTAAACTGCTGTCAGAGTTGCCCGTTGGGCCTGGCGGAGAGTCCGCCAGGACCCCGTGGACCGTCCGCCAGGGCCCCGCGGACCGTCCGCCGGTAGGCCGCGGACCGTCCGCCCGGTCCACCCGAGCTGTACACCGTTCTGTATGATTCGAGGTTAATTTCAGACCGTCCGCCGAAGACCCGCGCACTGTCCGCCCGAAAAAGATTTTTCTCAAAAAACTTTGCCAAAAACCTCAGATATTTAATAAACCTCAAGAGCCTGCGGACGCCCCAAGGGCCCGGACTGTCCGCCCCACAGCAGAAAACTGACTTTTCTCAAGATTTTCAACTAAACCTTTTTATCTTTTAAAAACACCACTCGTCTAAATGCAAGACATGCAAGTTCTTGATCAAAGTGGCACTATGGAAAGTTAAGCCAATGAAATTGATCCCTCTTGACAGTACGGCTATCTATCCTATCAATCCGGTCATTTATCATCCTCTAACCGCCTTATGACCGGCAAAAATAAAATCCCTAGCTTTTACCTTTGCCTTGAGCTCCTTTCCATCACATGACATACATGCCATCCTTTTGCATATCTCATGAGCTCATCATTTCATCGGACTAACCTATTCTTATATCTCAATAAAAATGTTAGTCCACAATGATTGTCATTAATTACCAAAACACGAATTAGGGGCCTAGATGCCTTCAATCTCCCCCTTTTTGGTAATTGATGACAACCATTTAAAGGAGTGATATAAGAAAGGTTTTGGGTTTTGGAATCACTTACTCTTCTCAACGAATTTCAATAATATGATAGAGTGAATGTCTCCAAAACAAAGAAATAGAGAAAAGCTCCCCCTACATATGTGCATATAATTTTCATTTGATTTCCACACATATGCATATATATAACAATTTTGACGGAGTTTCCCCTACAAAATAGAGATCAAGGCAACAAACACACATATATATCCAACAAGTTTAAGCAAAGGAGTTAGCCTCAAAACCCACCAAGAACTAGAACAAGCTATAAGATAAAAAAATTAAACTCAAACATAGTTTATCACATAAACAACCACAAGTTCTAGTTCTCAACCACATCACAAACCACAAAGTCTCATAGATTATTACAAGCAACCAAAGTTCATGCATGACTGAAATTAAACATGCAAATGCAAGAGTTCAAAGTTCCATATGCATGCAAAGAAATGAGCTCCCCCTAAAGATCACATCACTCCTCCAAATCATTCTCCCCCTTTGGCATCAAATACCAAAAGGTCTAGTCATCCTGAGGCGGCGACGGAGGAGGATAGAATGGCAGATGGGGAGAGAACTCTGGCGGTGGAGCTGGTGCTGGGTAGTAGTGGTAGAAGTGATCTCTGAAATCCCCAAATGCGGTGTTCAATTTGTTGAAGTTGTTCTCAAGCTGGGACTGTCGGTCAGAGATCTGCTGATACTGCTCAGAAGTGGATAACTCTGAAAATCTGTCATTCAAAGCACTAAGGTCACTCTGAAGGCTTGTTTGCATGGTGTCCAACCTAGTCATTATGGGCTCATGCATGGTGTTATAGATGTGATGACCAAAAGTATTAAGGCTAGAGTCAATTTGCTGCTGAAAACCATGCTGCATAGTCTGAAATGTGTCATTCATCTGCTGCCCATATGCCTCAAAATGAGAGTTGAACCCGGATTGCATCTGCTGAAATTGGGTATTCATTGACTGCTGAATATTAGAGAAATATGCATCAAAATACCCACCTGGAGGATCCCACTATGGCTGCATGGGATGAACTGGAGGAGGAGGAGGAGGTGGCATAGCATAAGCATCCTCATCAACATTGACATGGCCCGTGTCATCAACATTAGCTTGCTCAACATTTTCCTCAACATTTTGAGCCTCTGTAGCTTGCCCATAAGGTGTCAATGGCCTGTTAAGAAAAGCTTTGAAGTTGTAGAAGGGTCGATAAAGCTCATGTTTCTCATCACATGGACCATTGAATCCAGTTTTAGCCTTGATCAAAGACATAATGTAAGGAGCAAAATATATGATGTCTCTGACAAGACGCTTTTTAACAATCATCTGCTCAAGAATAAGAAGCACAGCATCAAACCTAGTCTCATTCATTATGTGGTTTATCACATTCCAATAGTGCTCTCGGACCTTGTCCTTATTTCCACTCTTAGGCATGAATGTGTGTCTTATGATGTTGTTGATGATAGTTGGATGATGTTTAAGCCCTGTTGACAGCCAGTTTGTTATAGTTGAAGCAGGAGTACCAGGCTCATAAAAGACAGCAGTGTTTTCAAGAATATCTTCACTATAGACATTGACACCAACACTAAAATATGCATAGTCAAGATGATTTGCTGCTGCAAACTCCGCAAAAGTGGCTTCATATTCACTTTTTCCTGTCATCCACTTAATAGTCTTTGCATCAAAGTCCATCTCATAGGTGGCATAAAACTGTCTAATAATGGTGTTGTTCCAATCACACCTATGTTCAAGAAATGGTTTCAAGCCTAAGTTCTGAAGTTTAGTGGCCACACCAGCTAAAACTGGTTTGGACTCAAGATATCCAAAGTCGACCCTCTGATGAGCAAACACAGTGCAATCCATTAAACTACTGAAGAAAGCTTGTTCTTGCACATTGGTACGAAAATATAGATTGTATGTGTCACGAGGCTCATTATATGCATTGGCATTCCTAGCAATAGCAAATTCTTTTTGGGTCCACTGCCATCTTGGAATTGTGTAATTGAGCACATCAATAATATCAGCAATGTTACCTCCCCCTTGTTTCATGACCTCCTCTTCATCTACCATGAATGATGCACTTTCATTTTCAGGATTATAATCGCTGTCATTGGGATTGTCAGGCTCTTCTTCTTCCTCAGGAGTAGCATCTCTACGACGCCTCTTAGAAGTGCCCACATCTTTATCTTTCTTCTTCGAAGCAACCTTCTTAGTGACCTTCTTAGTAACAGCTGCTATTGCCTTGCGAGCACTGCCATAGATTAAGTATTTGAATGAGCATCAATCAATTTATATGAAAAAGAGACCATATATGATAAACCATGAAGCCCTCAATCAAACTAGGCGAAAACAGCCCCTCGCGGACAGTCCGCATGAAGCCCGCGTACGGTCCGCGAGTTGCTGTTCACGCACAGTTCATATGAACAGGGGTTCCAAAATGAGAATCATCAATATCTTCAAGATTATTCAGTTTCTACCCACCAAATTTTTGCCGTAGCATCACATGAGTATCCCAAACACATTCACCAAGCCAAATTTCAAATCCATGAACGAATTTTAGATCGAGAGATGAAACACTAAGCACCTTCTTGCTCAAAATCCGAGAGAGAGAGAGTGAGTTAATCGATGAAATACCCGGATGACATGGTGGAGAACCTCGCGGAGAGTCCGTGGATGTGCTCGAACGGTCCGGGGAGTGTCCCAAACAAAATCCCCAAGGAGGGGTTCCTTTCTTGACCAAGAGCAAGAGAGAGAGGTGAAGAAAGAGGCCTTTGCGGGTTTGGGAAGAAAGGAGGAGTGCCTGTTGACTTACTGCCCGCGACCCCGGTCCCACCTGCGCGCGGCTCGCGCGGACAGTCCGCGAGGCACACGGACGGTCCGGGACCCCGGCGCGGATGGTCCGCAATTTGCTCCAGAACCTCCAGTACCTCCCGCGCCCTTGCGACCCGCGCGGACGGTCCGCGCTGCACCAGCGGATAGTCCGCCTGGTACCGCCGGACGGTCCGTCCCTCTGCCGCGGACAGTCCGTGTCCCTTGTTCTTTTCAGCTCATGGTACTTCGAGATAAAGATTGGAATGATGAACTTTTTGGGATCATTGCTCATAAAACATGAAGTGAACTTGCCATATGATGCGATGCAGTTAGAATGCAAGACAATTATGCGAAAAACAAACTTCACAAAGGTTAGAGAGCATAAGACATAAAGTAAGCGAGAAATGATTAAGATAGATAAAACAAAACAAAAACATATAAGAAACACATGTGCTAGCCCTCAAGCCACGTTTGAGAAGTCAATGACATTTAGCTCATTTCTCAATTTGCAAAAGCGAAATTCATCCAAAGGCTTGGTAAATATATCCGCTAATTGATCATCCGTGCTCACTCCATCAATCTTGATGTCCCCTTTGCTCACATGATCTCTAAGAGAATGATGCCGAATATCAATATGCTTGATTCTAGAATGTTGAACCGGATTGTTGGCAATCTTGATGGCACTTTCATTATCACATAGGAGAGGAATTTCCTTGAATTTCACACCATAGTCTAGAAGTGTTTGCTTCATCTAATAATTGAGCACAACAACTTCCCGTCGAGATATATTCCGCCTCGGCGGTAGAAAGAGCCACGGAATTTTGCTTCTTTGATGACCAAGATACAAGAGAACATCCAAGAAGTTGACAACCACCAGAAGTACTTTTTCTATCAACCTTGCAACCGGCATAATCGGAGTCCGAATAACCAAATAATTCAAATTGAGCACCCTTTGGATACCAAAGACCAATGTTAGGAGAATACTTCAAATATTTCATTATGCGCTTTACGGCAGTCAAATGACATTCTTTTAGTGCGGCTAGAAATCTAGCACACATGCACACACTAAACTTGATATCGGGCCTAGATGCGGTAAGGTAAAGCAAACTACCAATCATAGACCTATAAAGCTTAAGATCAACCGGTTTACCTCCCTCATCAAGATGAAGATGTCCATTTGTAGCCATAGGAGTCTTGATGGGTTCTGCATCTTCCATGCCAAATTTCTTCAAGATGTCCTTCACATATTTAGATTGGCAAACAAATGTTCTCTCCTTCAATTGTTTGATTTGAAGACCAAGGAAGAAGCTCAATTCACCAATCATAGACATTTCAAATTCCCTAGACATTATGATTCTTGGGTCTTTCAACCAATTCCCAAACTTGATTCCTAGTAAAATTATTTAATTCTTATTTCATGGAGATCACCCAATCCGGATCTTCAAGTGCTTCATCTACACGCTTAGGCTCATGAAAAGATACAAAAGAGTAATGTTGACAAAATGAAGCAACACGAGATCGAGTTTGAACACCCTTACTAATATCACCCATAATTTGGTCAATGGGGTGATCTTTGGCAACTTGATGGTGAACTCTAGGTTGATCCACCGGTTCTTGAGTTGATGTAGAAGGTGTAGTCATAGAGGCCATTTGACCATCTTCTTGAGGTGAGTCATTGTTGCTAGAATTATCCTCTTATTGATCTTGATCATTTGTTGTGGAAGTAGATGGATTTGCTTGAATAGAAATTGATGGACCTTCATCATCATCTTCTTCTCTAGGCATGATGTCCCCAATAGCCATGGTCTTCATTGCCTCACTCAATTCTTCACCTCTCACATCATCTAAGTTTTCCTTCTCATCTTGAGAGCCCATAGTTTCATCAAATTGTACATCATAAGCTTCCTCAACAAATCCCTTGGATTTGTTGTACACTCTATAAGCCTTGGAATTTGATGAGTATCCAAGAAGAAATCCCTCATCACACTTGCTTTGGAACTTAGATAACCGAGAGCCTTTCCTCAAAATATAGCATTTGCAACCAAAGACCCGAAAATAAGAAATATTTGGCTTCCTTCCAATAAGAAGTTCATATGGTGTCTTGTTGAAGAATCTATGACAACATAGCCTATTTGAGGCATGGCAAGCGGTGTTGATTGCTTCGGCCCAAAAAGAATTCGAAACTTTGTACTCATCTAGCATTGATCTTGCCATCTCAATTAAGGTCCTATTTTTCCTCTCAACTACACCATTTTGCTCCGGTGTATATGTAGTTGAGAACTCATGCTTTATCCCTTTCTCATCACAAAACTCTTCAACATTTATGTTCTTGAATTCACTACCATTGTCACTTCTCACTTTCTTAAATTTTTGTTCAAATTCATTTTCGACCCTTCTCACAAAGGTCTTGAAAATGTCACAAGTATGAGATTTGTCATGAAGAAAGAATACCCATGTGTATCTTGAATAATCATCCACAATCACAAGACAATAGGTATTTCCACCAATACTTCTATAGGTAGTGGGACCAAATAAATCCATATGTAATAATTCCAAAGGTCTTGTGGTTGACATAATACTCTTGTTGGGATGTGAGTTGGCAACTTGCTTTCCGGCTTGACAAGCACTACACAATTTATCTTTCTCAAATTTGACATCTTTCAAGCCAAGAACTAAGTCATGCTTCACTAAGCGGTTAAGTTGTTTCATGCCAACATGACCAAGTCTTCTATGCCATAACCAACCCATAGAAGCCTTTGAGAATAAGCAAGTAGTCAAACTAGCTTTCTTAGATGAGAAATCCACTAGATATAAGCTCGCATGACGAAAACCCTGAAAAATAGAATCTTTCCCATCAAGTGAGGTGACCTCAAAATCATTGCCAGTGAAAGTGCATTTATAACCATTGTCACAAAGTTGAGCAATAGATAACAAATTGAAATTGAGAGAATCAACTAGCAAGACATTAGAGAGATTGTAATCCTTAGAGATAGGTACTTCACCAATGCCTTTTACACCTCCCTTGCTATCATCTCCAAAAGTGATGTTGTCAAAATTGGAAATATCTTCATCAAGATGAGAGAATATTTTTCTTTCGCCGGTCATGTGATTTGTACAACCACTATCAATAACCCAATGTCTTCCTCCGGCTTTATAGTTCACCTACAAAAGAAATTACTTCTTTTTAGGTACCCAAATTTTCTTGGGTCCTTCAATGTTAGTGACCAAAATTTTTGGCACCCAAATGGACTTCTTTTTATTACTACCAAGAGAGCGACCAACAAATTTAGCACAAACAACACCCTTAGAATCTTTCTTAAGAATATAGGAAGGATCTAAGGATACGGTCTTCTTACTCTTGCATTGGTGATTCACGTCAACTTTTGCCTTACACTTATGACACATCTTGACTTCTTCTTCTTCCTCATATGTCACATTTGAAGTCACAAAAATTTTCTCCTTGGGAATGAAAGCCTCTTTTCCTTTCTTGGGCAAATAACCAAGCCCATTTTTCTCCAAGGTGAATTTTTTATTTGTCCAAATATGATTAAACCGGACATGACTTCCAAAATACCGTGCAAGATCTTTGGACAAACACTCAATCTCCTTCTTCAAAGATTCATTTTCCAACAATAGAGATGAATCACAAGACATATCCTCACTAATGCAAGAGCTAGTGCTTGTGCTACAAGATGGGTTAGTTGCACAAGAAGAAATATTCAATATATTGCATTCAGCACCCATGCTCATTTTTCCTTTGACCTCTTGTGCAAGCAGAGAGTTGTGAGCTTCCTTAAGCTCCTCATGCTTCTCTTTAAGAGTCCCCCATGAATTGTTAAGTGTTTCATGGGAAATCTTAAGATTTTCATGAGTAGTCTTTAGCTCCTCAAAAGAATTTTGAAGTGAAACATTTTTCACCTCCAAATCTCTCAACTTTGATCTCTCCATGCGCAATTTGTCATCGGACTTAATGACCATGGCAACTAGATCATCATAAGATAAAGCATTATCATCATTATCACTATCACAATCATCATCATCATCCTCAACTATTACCTTTGATTCACCTTTTGCCATGAGACAATATGGCTTGGAGAAGAGTGAAGGAGCTTCCTTGATAGCAACCCCGGCAAGACCCTTTGAAGGCTTGTCATCATCATCTTCATCGGAGCTTGCATCGGAATCCCACTCAACAAAGTAGGCTTGGCCATTCTTCTCCTTCTTGTAATATTTCTTCCTCTTATGCACATTTTTCTTGTCTTTCTTTTTGCCATATTTGTCTTCTTTCTTGTTTGGACAATTAATTAAAATATGTCTAATTTCACCACAATTGAAGCAATCTTTACCCTCAAAAGGATTCTTCTTTGATGATTGTCCCTTCTTGCCAAACTTCTTCTTGTTCATAATTCTTTTGAGCCCTCTTACAATAAGAGTCATTTCCTCATCGGAGTCAATCTCTTGGTTCTCATCATCATTCTCTTCTTGAGTAACCTTGGCCTTGAGAGCAATGTTTTTCTTCTCTTCACTAGTTGATTGACCTTAAACTTCCTTTTGTGATTGCTTGAACAAGTTATGAGTTTGCACTTCACCAAGCACTTCCGTAGGAGTCATTTTATTCAAATCGGTCCTCACAAGCAAAGTCACAATTGTCTCATACTTCTCGGGAAGGCATCTAAGAAACCTATGAGAGAAGTCTTTGTTTGTAACATTGAAATCAAGACACTTGAGTTCATTCACAATATCATTCAACCGGTTGAACATGGTTGAAACATCTTCGTCCTTCTTCATAGTGAACTCATTGAACTTGCCCTTTGTTGACGGTTGTTAAGTACCACTTTTACACCGTCAACTCCTGCATTAAATAATTGAAAAATGATCATCAACACTAGAATAGGGCTTTATACTGACAATCTTCACAAGTGTTGGTGTTTCTAGTTTTTGTTGCAGGGCACACCAAAATACGTGCTAAATGGTACAGTTGAGAGCAACTGACCTAATGGCTTATATAGGACGTAATCATAACCAACCTCAAATGCCAATTTAGACTGCACCATTGCGATGGGCTCGTTGAGATGATCGAAATAGATATATTATTTACCTACATCGGAGTTCGAATGCACAAGATATGAAATAGACAAGATGATGTAGTGATGACGTCAGCACGACTACAGTACCATGCAGTCGCCCGGAGAGCGCCACATGGCGGCACGCCACTGGCCGGCATCTCCCGCCGCGCGGGCACCCGCGCAGGCGCAGCTGCGCACCGCCGGACCACGTGCCGCCTGCCCATAGGGCACCGCGGCGTCCCGCGGATCGCGCCTCGCGCGCGGCTCTGTGCGCGGGAAGGAGGCCCGGCCGGGACACGCGGTGGCTCCCCATTGGCGCGGACGTAAGGCGGAGGCACGATTCGTGTGGTCTGCCCCGGTTCGCCCTAGCCTGCCCGCCTGGCCGCCCTAGTTTTCCTTCTTTAGTGCCGGTTTTCACCCCAGAACACATAGGATGCTCTGGTTCTACATGATTCTCTTCGGTTCTCGCCCGATTCTCGCAAGGACACGTGTCAGCAAGTCAAAGGATGCGCCTAGGCAGCCTTGGAGCTCCTCCTGCCTCCCTTGGACTATAAATAGAAGGGGAGGGGGCTCATTTAGAGACCACCACTTCACCCAAGGATGAGTGCTTCCCTTGAAAGGAGAGGCCTCTCCTTGGTAGATTAGAGAGTAGGAGATTAGAGAGAGAGTTGTATTTCTACAGATGCTTGTTCTTCAACTAGAGTAAAGTAAGTATTTCCGCATTTTCTATTTAGACTAAAGTGCAAGTGATATGTTCTTGTGTTCTTCGTCTGTTCATCATTTAGAGGCGCGTGTTCTTCACGAACACGCATCCTCGATCTAGTTTATTAAGTGCACAAGTTTGTATCCCGTTTGTATGCATGTTCGTCGTTTAGAATAAAGTGGATATGCTTGCATGCTCTGATTAGAATAAAGTGTGTTCTTGATTCCTTTCTAATAGTTTATGCTAGGTTGCATGAGTAGCCTTTCTCCTCTGCTAGTGCGTAGATCCTGGGTTTATGCGTTCGTCTGCTGCAAGTCGTTCGTATACGTTGGAAGAATAGTACGGGACCGAGTGCTCTCTCATATGCCTTTAGCATAAGCTAGTAGTACCCATAGTGAGTGAGATCAGTTCTCTTCCGTGGTCGTAGTTCTATTAGTACAGGGTGCCGTAGTCCGTTGGCTACGGCAGTAACCACAGCGTGGACATTGTGACACGCTACCGATTATCATCCGTTCGGCTTATCCCAAGGTTAGGTAGAGGCAGTCCAGGAGGTGGTGACAGCCCTTCTAGTCCTCGTTGATCCTCCGCAGCTGGATATAGTCAGAGCTCCGTTCCACATAGATCCACATACCGGAGTCGCCTGTTAAGTTAGGGCTATCGGTATCCTGAGCCAAGTTCTATCTAGAGATCGACCTTTAATCTCATCTATAGTGCTATCTTTAGGAATCCTCTCTATCCTTGCCTCTTATCTAGGTGTGTCCTTGGACCGACTGTATGAAGTTAGTGCACACACGTTCCCTTAAATTCGATACCCTTGGAATACTCTGAGGTGAAAGCTACAACGGTATCCGTGCGCTTGCGGATTTATTCGTGTGACGCTAAAATACCCAACAAGTTTTCTGGCGCCGTTGCTGGGGAACGGTTGTTGTATCTATCTTCGTACCCAGTGGTCCTCGTATCTTTTCATTTTTCTTTATTCTACCTTTACCCCCGTTACCCATGGAGAGGCCATCCTTTCACTACCTCTCCACCTCAACTTACGAGTTCAATGATCCATCAATGTCTTCATCCAACCATGAACTTCATTTCCACATTATGGGCATGGTTCAGGATCGACCCTTCTTTGGATCGATCAATGAAGACCCTACTTTCATTTGGAAGAATTCGAGGAACTGTGTTCGCGTCTAGTTCTCCGAGGCATGACACAGGAATCCATAAGGTGGAAGTTGTTCCCCCTCTCTCTGTCAGAAAGGGCGGAGCAATGGTACGCTGACACTGTAAAAAGTGTAAATGGTGATTGGGGAAAACTTCGAGATAACTTTTGCAGCTCATTCTCTCTCGTGGAGAGGACGGTGCAATGGTATACTCATATGGCCTCTCTCCTAGGGGATATTCTCGAGTTCAAACAATTAGAGGAGTCTATAGGAGCAGCGTGGGCTAGGTTCATACACCTTTGTGCATCTGGACCCGGCTCATTTCTACCCGATGATGTCTTGCTTTACGCATTTTGCATGGGTTTAGACATGGATGCTACCCAAGATCTTGACATCGCTGCTGGAGGTTCGTTTGCCCACAAAACTCGAGTGGAAGGAAGAGCAATCCTAGATAACCTCTTAGAAAACTCTTCCCTTCTTACCTTCCATAACGAACCCCGCCAAAAATTAGAGTCGATCCATGAGAGTCTCTCAATAGCTGAACCTGAGCCTTTGATTTCCACATCCCAAGATTCATCCGTTGAGCCCTCTCCCGAACCAGGAACAATGGAGGAAGAAGAAATTCAGCCTCCAGAGTTCCTCTATCGATTCGAGGATGACCCTTTTGAAAATCTCAGAAACACCTCGAATTGCTTAGATGTCCAACTAGGGAAGGAGCCCTCTTCTGTCCAAATCCAGCTAGCTAGAAATCCTTTGACAGAACTTTCCCCTAGGCCTACGGTACCTCCTTTGCTTCCTGATCCTCCAAATGAAACATCTATCATGGAGGCCGTGGAGAAGAAGTGGTTGACTGGAGTGGGAAACTTTTCTGAAGCACTTTGGATTTGTTCACCCTCTACGATCATTTCTTGTTCCATAAAGGGAACTATCGTAGAAGCCCATCTTAACCCCACTATGGAGGTTGATGTCATTCCATGGCACCTAGCGTACACTTTGTTGGGCAACGTTACGCTAAGACCATCCGACAAACTCCTCAAGAGTTGTCCCGCCGGACATGTTCTTGAGTGTTGTGGGGTTGCATGTGTCGTGCCGCTCCTAGTAGACAAGGTCAAGGTTAATCTAGACTTCCACATCTTTGATGTCCTCGATCTTGACTCCTCCTAGGCTCCCATGTAGAAAAACTTCTCGATGCATCCCGAGGGAGCCTAGATGAAAAGCTTAGGGAAGCCGCTTCTGCCACCACTCCCTTGTTCTCAGAAAGTTCTATGGCGAAGTCTCTTCCTAAGCAAAACCTGCTCGAGGAGATGAGGCATGTATCTCCGTTCACATCCTCCGAGCCCGTTGTTATTGAGGTTGTAGAATTTTCTACTCCTCAAGAGTACGACTCGGAAGATCCTCTTCGCCTTTGTGAAGGCGAACGATCCTCACCACCCTCGATCGAGTTTGAGCCTCTTACCATTGGCCCATGTCATGTTGCTCTCGACCTTGATCGAGAATCAACATCGATCTTACACGATGAACCTCCTGAGATGGAGAATTCATGGGCCATGGAGATCGAGGCGCCGACTCTGGAGTCCAAAGGAAAGGATTCCATTGATGAGCATGGTAGCTTCATTCTTGATACACCACATGAACCATGCTTGCATCATGCCTCTCCAAAGTCATCCATGCTTAGTGTGCTGAGCACGCATGAGGACTACAACCGCCTTATGGTCCTCTCTTGTAAAAAGTTTAGAAGGATGGTTGCAGATGCATATGTTTACCATAAGCATTACAGATTTCGTGTGTGCACTGTGGCACTAACCTTGCAGCTAAAGCTTCAATGACACATCAACAATCGGTGGTGAGACGGGAATGACATCACCAATGATAGCTGCAGGAAGAAGGTTCCCAAGGTCGAGCTTATGACCGTAAACAAAGCACTACCAGGAGATAGCCTGAATTAGGTTTGTTTTATTTCCCTTTTTCAAATAAAAAGCAAGAACATGATTTTAGGATAAGGTTGTCCGTCGGGTATTTTTGGTCGCTAACCTTTCAGGTGGAGATTGAAAAGAATGATGGACAGGTGATTCCTAAGAACATGCGAGCTACATCACTACAACACCTTTACAAGTTTTTGGTGAGGGAACATTTACCAAAGGAAGCTTGATCTCCACACACTTGAGTTTTGTTGCTTAGCAATGCAAACTTCAAGTGTGGGGGAGGTATGTGAGCATTCTGAGTAAAGTTCCTCTCATCCAAATCTTATCCTGGTTTGGAGATGATGTTAGCTCTTGCCTCTTGCCTAGTTAGGTACGTCCTGCTTTTGATATTAAACAAAGCCCTTCTGGGAGGATGCCCGATGTTCACCATCTTATGCTCATGTTTATGTCCCTTTGGTATAGCCTGATCATGCTTTCGTGCTTCCTTTATCTATGTTTGTAATGCTATGGTTTGAGTGCATGCTTAGCTATGTGCATTCATAGGTTGTTTTAAATTAAGTATGGTGCTTAGGTTAAAACTGTCTTCTTCAATCAAACAAGACATGGTGTCGAGTTTGATTGATGAACCTTATAGTTAATACTTGCATGGATATTGGTTGTATATGCGGACTAACCCTTGCAGGAAATTTTCGACTCCAAATTGGGTAAGTCATCGAGCTTGATTCAAATGGAAAGGTAAGCCAAGGCATGCCAGCCTTGTTTGAGCTAGGTCTCATGGTGAATTAATATTTGAATTTGAATAAAAGGCTCCCTGGTTCTTGAACCAATAGAGTCCATCTTTTGTTTTTCCCTTTTTATTTGAAGACAGCACCAGGTACAAGAACAAGTGTGGGGGAGATCTCCCAAGCTTACCACCGACATACACACCTGAGATATCCCACACAGGCGTTGCACAACATCGACTGCGCTTCCATGACAAGGGACAAGGTAAACTAGAGTGATCCGGCTGCCCCATGGGTCAGGTTAACCACTGCTGGTCCTCCTTGATCTCTATTTCTTCAGGAGCAATGGTATGTGCACCCTTTATCTCACTCTCTTTGATTCATGAGTTTGAATCACAACAACAACAACAACAAAGCCTTTTGTCCCAAGCAAGTTGGGGTAGGCTAGAGATGAAACCCAAAGGAAACCATGAAAGGCGAAACAAACACACACACACGAAGTGTTAAGGGTAAACAAAGGGTGAAACAGAGGTCATGGTTCAGGCACACTGATGGCTAGTCTCCAAGCACTCCTATCCATAGCTAACTCCTTGGGGATGTTCCACTCCTTAAGGTCTCTTTTAACCGCCTCGTCCTAGGTCAGTCTAGGTCGACCTCTACCTCTCTTTACGTTATCGACCCACTCTAGGACCCCACTACGCACCGGCGCCTCAGGAGGCCTCCTTTGGACATGACCAAACCATCTCAACCGATGTTGAATCAATTTTTCCTCAATCGGTGCCACTCCAACCCTATCTCAAATATCTTCATTGCAGACTCTATCCCTTCTTGTATGCCCACAGAGCCAACGCAACATACGCATCTCTGCTACACTCAGTTGTTGGACATGTCGCCTTTTTGTAGGCCAACACTCGGCACCGTACAACATCGCCGGACGAATCGCCGTCCTGTAGAACTTGCCTTTTAGCTTTTGGGGCACCCTCTTGTCACATAGGACGCCAGAAGCTTGACGCCATTTCAACCAACCGGCTGAGATCCTATGCCTAACGTCTTCATCAATGTCACCATCCTTCTGTAGCATCGATCCTAGGTACCGAAAAGTATCCTTCTTGGCCACCACTTGCCCATCGAGGCTAACATCTCCAATCTCATGTCCAGTCACGCTGAAATCGCACCTCATGTACTCAGTCTTGGTCCTACTGAGTCTGAAACCTTTTGACTCTAGCGAGTCTCTCCACAACTCAAGCTTCCGATTAACCCCTGCTCTAGTCTCGTCAACTAACACTACATCATCAGCAAAGAGCATACACCACGGGATATCATCTTGTATATCCCTTGTGACCTCATCCATCACCAAAGCAAAAATATACGGGCTCAATGTTGATCCCTGATGTAGTCCAATTTTAATTGGAAAGTCACTAGTGTCACCATCACATGTTCGGACAACCGTCCTCGCATCATTGTACATATCCTTGATGAGGGTAATGTACTTAGTTGGGACTTTGTGCTTTTCCAAGGCCCACCACATGACATTCCTTGATACTTTGTCGTACGCCTTCTCAAGGTCAATAAAGACCATATGCAAGTCCTTCTTCTGTTCCCTATATCTCTCCATTAATTGCCGTATTAAGTAAATCGCCTCCATAGTCGACCTCCCAGGCATGAACCCAAACTGGTTTTGGGTCACACTTGTCCCTCTTCTGAGGCGGTGCTCGATAACCCTCTCCTAGAGCTTCATTGTATGGCTCATTAGCTTAATCCCTCGGTAGTTGGAATGAGTTTGAATGAGTTTAAATTTTTATCTACTAAATCAAACTCTTGGAATCGTGCTCTACCTGTTTCACATGTTTCCTATGGTTGGCTTGCATATGTTTTATTCCATGCTTATTATCTTGATACTTGTGAAAAAATATCATTAGGGAACTCATGCTCATCTAAGTAGTTGATGTTTGTGATATGGTTTGATGATATGATCTTCTCTCAGAATGTTTGAGTGCTTGGGCATTTTATTTGAAAAACCGAAAACCATTTGCAAAGCTCCTGTGTGATTTGCCAAAGTCCTACCAAAGCCATATGATGAGTTATCTTGAAAACCTTATACTCATATGCTGCTTGTCATTGATTGAGCTTTGTCAAATTGTTGTGACCCTTGTGAGAATTCTTTTCATGCTTTTGTGATCAAGATTCATGTGCACCACCATGTCCCCTTCCTATGCTTCTACACTGGAAGTTAGCATTGTATCATCCATCCATTCTACAAAAATAAAGCTCCATATGTGACCTCTCTCTCCAAAGTATCCATGAAAAAGGGCATGGGCTACGCAAAAAAAAAAGGAAAAACATGCTCAAGGGCATAGGTGAAAAAACACCATGCTCCAAGCATGAGTGAAAAAAATGCCTAAGGCATGAAAAAAAAGAAGAAAGAAAGGATAGCCCATGTCCAAAATATAGAAGGAAAAGGAGAGAGTTGTGATCATGCAAAAAGGAGTTCCAATAAATTTGATGGTAATATCTAGCACCCATTCCGGGCCTAGTATCCACCTTACCATATCCATCACGTCCATACACGTGCACATCTTGATCCGATTGTATGAATTGTTTTTCTCCGTGGATCCGGTTTTTGACTTTGCAATAGATGTGATGCAAGTATGCTTTATCTTTATCCTACCCTAAGCTCCACATATAGCCATCATTAGAAGTAGGATGAAAGAAAGGCAAATCAAATGCCTTGGTGAGGACATAAACACTTTGAGTGACATGAGAGAATCAAATGAGGAGCTAAGCAAGGTTTGTTTTGAAAACTTATTGCAAAACCCCAAGTTACTCGACATGGTGAGCAGAGGTGATTTGATTCATGACTGTTCCATTCCTCAACTACCCAAGATAGCATGATAGACACTCCACAGAGTTCACAAGTACGAGGTATGGTTTGGAATATTTCTTATGCTCGCTTCATACCTTTGGATATCATGTCCCACTTGATTTGTGCTCCCTTCACTCGGGACGAGCAAAGGTCAAGTATGGGGGTGTTGTTGACGGCTGTTAAGTACCACTTTTACACCGTCAACTCCTGTATTAAATAATTGAAAAATGATCATCAACACTAGAATAGGGCTTTATACTAACAATCTCCACAAGTGTTGGTGTTTCTAGCTTTTGTTGCAGGGCACACTGAAATACGTGCTAAATGGTACAGTTGAGAGCAACTGACCTAATGGCTTATATAGGACGTAATCATAAACAACCTCAAATGCCAATTTAGACTGCACCATTGCGATGGGCTCGTCGAGACGATCGAAATAGATATATTATTTACCTACATCGGAGTTTATGCACAAGATATGAAATAGACAAGATGACGCAGTGATGACGTCAGCACGACTACAGTACCATGCAGTCGCCCGGAGAGCGCCACATGGTGGCACGCCACTAGCCGGCATCTCCCACCGCGCGGGCACAAGCGCAGGCGCAGCTGCGCCCCACCGGGCCATGTGCCGCCCGCCCATAGGGCACCACGGCGTCCCGCGGATCGCGCCTCGTGCGCGGCTCCGTGCGCGGGAAGGAGGCTCGGCCGGGACACACGGCGGCTCCCCATTGGAGCGGACGTAAGGCGGTGGCGCGGTTCGCGTGGTCTGCCCCAATTCGCCCTGGTCCGCCCGCCTAGCCGCCCTGGTTTTCCTTCTTTAGTGCCGGTTTTCACCCCAGAACACATAGGATGCTCCGGTTCTACACGGTTCTCGCCCGGTTCTCGCAAGGACACGTGTCAGCAAGTCAGAGGATGCGCCCAGGCAGCCTTGGAGCTCCTCCTGCCTCCCTTGGCCTATAAATAGAAGGGGAGGAGGCTCATTTAGAGACCACCACTTCACCCAAGGATGAGTGCTTTCCTTCAAAGGAGAGGCCTCTCCTTGGTAGATTAGAGAGTAGGAGATTAGAGAGAGAGAGTTGTATTTCTACGGATGCTTGTTCTTCAATTAGAGTAAAGTAAGTATTTTCGCATTTTCTATTTAGACTAAAGTGCAAGTGATATGTTCTTGTGTTCTTCGCCTGTTCATCATTTAGAGGCACGTGTTCTTCACGAACACGCATCCTCGATCTAGTTTATTAAGTGCACAAGTTTGTATCCCGTTTGTATGCATGTTCGTCGTTTAGAATAAAGTGGATATGCTTGCATGCTCTGATTAGAATGAAGTGTGTTCTTGATTCCTTTCTAATAGGTTGCATGAGTAGCCTTTCTCCTCTGCTAGTGCGTAGATCCTGGGTTTATGCGTTCGTCTGCTGCAAGTCGTTCGTATACGTTGGAAGCATAGTACGGGACCGAGTGCTCTCTCGTATGTCTTTAGCATAAGCTAGTAGTACCTATAGTGAGTGAGATCAGTTCTCTTCCGTGGTCATAGTTCTATTAGTACAGGGTGTCGTAGTCCGTTGGCTACAGCAGTAACCACAGCGTGGACGTTGTGACACGCTACCGGTTATGATCCGTTCGGCTTATCCCAAGGTTAGGTAGAGGCAGTCCAGGAGGTGGTGACAGCCCTTCTGGCCCTCGTTGATCCTCCTCAGCTGGATATAGTCAGAGCTTCGTTCCACATAGATCCGCATACCAGAGTCGCCTGTTAAGTCAGGGCTATCGGTATCCTGAGCCAAGTTCTATCTAGAGATCGACCTTTAATCTCATCTATAATGCCATCTTTAGGAATCCTCTCTATCCTTGCCTCTTATCTGGGTGTGTCCTTGGACCGGCTGTATGAAGTTAGTGCACACATGTTCCCTTGGATTCGATACCCTTGGAATACTCTGAGGTGAAAGCTACAACGGTATCCGTGCGCTTGCGGATTTATTCGTGTGACGCTAAAATACCCAACACCCTTGTACACATAGAGCTTTGCTTCTTTCACGGTGGATTCATAAATTTCCATAAGCTTCTCCCATATCTCATTTGCTTTTTCAAGTCCCTTCACTCTATTGAATTCACTAAGAGCGAGAGCATTGTAGAGTACACTCAAAGCTTGATCATTGAGTGCTTCATTTTTATCATCATCTTCCGACTTATTCTTAGAATCCAATATGACATATCCTTCCATTACAATTCTCCACAAATTTCTTCCCAAGGCCTTGAAGTGAATCTCCATTCTTTTCTTCCAATAATCATAATTGTTTCCATCAAAGACCGGTGGCTTCCCAACATGAAACTTTTCCTCTTTAGTCATTTATCCTACTCCGAGATGGTTAAATCTCTCAAATAAGGAGTCCTCGGCTCTGATACCACTTGTAGGATCTAGGATACCGACTAGAGGGAGGGTGAATAGGCGGTTTAAAATCTAAAAGCACAACACTATAGAAATTTAATTAGAGCCACAAGGAGAATTAAATTTCTAGCTATTCTATTCCTATGTTGGGGGTTTGCAACCTAGGGTGACAAGATATAATTCAATCTCTAGAAAGAAAATGCTCAAAGTAAAGTACTTGAATGGAAATTGAGCAAAGAAATAACCGAGCACAAGAGACGAATTTTATCCTGTGGTATCGATGACTTGCCGGTCACCCCTAATCCACGTTGAGGTGGATTCAATGTTCAACAGCTCCTCTATCAATGCACCGCTTGATCTTGAGCCGGTTAGAACCAAATAACCACTCCACACCTCGATTCCACTAGAGTTGCTCTTCACCGCTCTGGTGAGGTGAGCACAAGACCTCTCACAACAAGAAATCCGGAGCCACGCACAATCTTCTTGCGAGCTTTAATGGATTCTTCCACCACCAAGCCGTCTAGGAAGCGGCAACTTCCAAGAGTAACAAATCAACCACTTGCTTGATGATTCCCTAGTGCCACAAAGATCAAAACCTTGATGCAATGCACTAGATGCTCTCAATCTCACCAAAGATGCAACCACTAAGCAAAGTGAGTGAGAGAGAGAGGAGAGGGAGATCTCTACTAATGAGTATGAACCTTTCAAAGTGCCAAGAGAGAGTCTCCCAACACGGGCATGGAGTATAAATACTCCCCCTTCCCGTAACTAATTGTTATGTCAAAAACGCGTACCTCGCGGACTGTCCGCGATGACCTCACGGACTGTCCGCGTTTGAATTCCAGCGGTAAAAACGCGAAGTCAACGGCTGTCAGAGTTGCCCGTTGGGCCGGGCGGACTGTTCGCCAGGGCCCCGCGGACCGTCTGCCAGGGCCCCGCGGACCGTCTGCCGGTAGGCCGCGGACTGTCCGCCCGGTCCACCCGAGCTGCGCAACGTTCTATATGATTCGAGGTTAATTTCGGACCGTCCGCCGAAGACCAGCGGACTGTCCGCCCGAAAAAGATTTTTCTCGAAAAACTTTGCCAAAAACCTCAGATATTTAATAAACCTCAAGAGCCCGCGGACTGTCCGCCCCAGGGGCCCGGACTGTCCACCCCAGGGGCCCGGACTGTCTGCCCCACAGCAGAAAACTAACTTTTCTCAAGATTTTTAACTAAACCTTTTTATCTTTTGAAAATGCCACTCATCTAAATGCAAGGCATGCAAGTTCTTAATCAAAGTGGCACTATGGAAAGTCAAGCCAATGAAATTGATCCCTCTTGATAGTACGGCTATCTATCCTATCAATCCAGTCATTTATCATCCTCTAACCGCCTTATGACCGGCAAAAATAAAATCCCTAGCTTTTACCTTTGCCTTGAGCTCCTTTCCATCACATGACATACATGCCATCCTTTTGCATATCTCATGAGCTCATCATTTCATTGGACTAAACTATTCTTATATCTCAATAAAAATGTTAGTCCACAATGATTGTCATTAATTACCAAAACACGAATTAGGGGCCTAGATGCCTTCAGTGTTCAAGACCCAAGTCATGGCAAAAGGTTTTGAAACGAGAGTTTTTAAATTCCGAGCCATTGTCACTGCGGATCGCTCGTATGGCATCTCCGTGCCTCTCGTTCTTCAACCTCAAGACAAGATCTCGAACAAAACCAAACGTATCCCCTTTTTCCTCCAAAAAGAAGACCCAAGCATACCGAGAGTAGTCGTCCACCACAACCAGGACGTACCACTTCCCACCGACAGATCGCACACGAGTTGGGCAAAAAGGTCCATATGGAGCAGCTCGCATGGACGCTCCATCATCACATCGGTGAGGGGTGGATGGGAAGCAGCTACCATCTTAGCATGCCTACACGGCGCACACACCAAATCCTTTTCAAACCTCAAACGGGGCAATCCTCGGACCAGGTTGAGTCCACTCAAGCGTGACAACAAGTGAAAACTCAAGTGACCTAACCTCCTATGCCACTTCCACAACTCACCCGAAGAACCAGCCACAAAACACCTCGAAACACCCGAACTCTGAGAGAAATCCGCTCGAAGTATTTGACCCTCGGGGACGACCACACAGACATGGTCACCTCGAGCATCAAGTATCCGAGAACCACCCGACTTAAACAACACCTTAAAACCTTCCTCAAGAAGCTGGGAAAGACAGAGCAAATTAAAACCCAACGACTTGACCAAGGCAACTCGCTGCAGCACCACTTTGTCACTTACCCTCACTTCACCTTCAGCAAGTACAAGCCCTCGCCCATTGTCCCCAAAGGTGATGTATGTCCTGGACACCACCTGGGTGAGGCTGGAGAACCACCCCCGATCTCCGGTCATGTGCCTCAAGCAATCAGAGTCGATCAACCAAACGTTCCCCAAGCCTCCCACCTGAAATTCAAAAACGAGCATGTGAATGAGCAAACGACTCAACACTGGGGTTAGTACCAAAAGAGTAAAACCAGTACTGAGCCATCTGCTCCAAAGTGGGGTTAGCACGATCCATCCTAGCATTCCTACCAAACTGTGCCTCAAACCTACCACGAGCATCAAACCTCAGACCCATCCTACCATCTCCACCTGAACTGAAATCACCACGGGGAAACCACTCCCGTCTCGCTGAAGGAGCACGAAAGGAAGACCGTGGACCGTAGCTCCTCTCCAACTCAAAGCTACGACTTCTCCCACCCTCATATTGAGCATGAGGTGGAGAACGTCTAGCAAACTCAACACCACCAGACTTCCTATGCAACCACTTGTACCACGACTAAAAGAACTGAATCGAGCATCACCACGACCATCAAAACCAAACTGGTCAGTGCCCAGACCTGCACCGGTCTGACCGGTCCCCCTAACCGGTCTGACCGGTGGCGCACTGCCAACAGCACCACCTGCCATTCTCCGATCTCCCCAAGACGGAACTGTCCTCACAATAGCCTTAGCCCTGGACATTTGCATACGAGGCTCAAGTACACCATTAGAAGGTGGTACATGTCCTTGTTAGCCCACTCCTTAGCCATTCTCTCCTCACGCTTACTCTTGAAGCAAAACTCACCCTTGTGACCATCTCTCCCACAATAGTCACAATGAAACTGTATGGGTTCTGGTTTAGGCTTGGGTTGGGGCTGTTCACTCGGCTTCTCTTTTGGTTTCTCCTCACTAGGCTTCTCACCTTTTTTCCCAAAGAATTCATTTCCTAAGTCACTCTTGAACTTGATGGGTTTTTGGAAATCATTTGTTTGAGGAGGAAACATTGGTGGATCTAGGGTTGTGTCAAGTCGATTTCTCAATGGGTTTGGCTTAGGAGCATAGGCATTTTTGTGGAAGGTTTTTGGTGGAGCTTGGATATCACCAATCTTCTCTCCTCCCTCACCACTGCACTCTATCATCATCCGACCCAAATGCTTGCCCATCATAGCGCTTGTATGCCTCTATCATCATCCTAAGCTGTGGTTCATGACCTGACAACCAACCCATCATCTTTCTCAACTCATCATTTTCATCCTGCAAGCAATCAACATAATGTGCAAGTTCCAAGTTCTTTCAGCTTGCAATTCACAAGTAGAGCAGGAAGTAGGAACAGGAGCTTTCAATTCAGCTTCAAGCGAAACAATGTAAGCACGAGACTCATCAAGCTTTCCATGCAAAACAGGGCAAGAAGTGCAAGCACCTAGCAAAGCAGGTCTAGACTTAAGCTCAGCCACTTCAACCCTAAGCACATCTAGTTCCTCACACTTGGAAGAATGCTTTTCCTTAAGAGCAGTAAGATCAGCTAGGAACACAGAGCAATCAGCACAATTAACCTCATCAGAAACAACAGGTGAAGCCTTAAGCGAATCAATTTCAAGGTTATTATCCAGGTTTTGTGTTTCTAGCTCAGCCACTCTAATCCTAGCATCCTCAAGCGAGGCCCTAAGCTCCTTTCTCATCTTCTTAGCCTCTCTAAGCATGTCATCAAGATTATCAAGGAATTTTCCTAGCTTCTCATTCTCCTGGCGCAAGAAGGAAAGCTCGTCACGTACCTCATCCTCGAAGTCGGAGTCCGAGTCATCCTTCTGGCTCTTCTTGCTACCGGAGCTACGTGCCATGCCGCAGAAGCCGTCACGTGCGAAGCAGCTCAGCCCGCTCAGGTTCTTGGATCCCTTCTTGCTCTTGCGCCGATCACCTTCGTCTTCACTGCTACTCGAGCTCGAGGTAAAGTAGGCGGAGCTGGAGTCGACGTCGCTTGCTCCGACCATCGATCGGGCCTTCTTGTCGTGGCCGTCCTTCTTCCTCGATCGTTGCTCGTCCTTGTGCTTGTGATCGTGCCTCGACCGGTACTTGCTCTCCGTCTTCGACCAGTGCTTGTAGTTGTCCTTGTTCTCCATCTTCTCGGGGTAGTCGGCGACGAAGTGTCCTGGCTTGCCGCACTGAAAGTACATCCTCGTGTTCCTCCTTGTGTTCACCCGGTTCTCGTGCATCCTCTCGAACCTCCTGGTTAGCAGCGCCAGCTCGTCCTCTCCAAGCACGTCGAACTCCTCATCTGGCAAAGACATCAAAGAGGAAAAAGAGTACATCCTGGTTAGACTTTGCACCTGAGCCACCGATGAGGGCGAGACTATGAGAGTCAGTCGGGCCCTCAAGCTTGGCTGTCACACCCCGGTCCACCTCAGCCAACTTGAGCTTCGAGAACAGCTCGTCTACCGATAGAGTCTCATACTTGTCCGACTCTAGAATGGCCTCGACCTTTTCGCCCCAGATCCTATGATCCAACGAGTGCAAGAGCTTCATGGCTCTGTCATGATCATCGTACGGGAGCGCGGCCACATTAGCCCTCATGTTGTTCGCAATCACCGTGAACTGCTGGAACATCGTATCGTTAGACTCACCAGGGAGATGAGTAAAGTTCTTGTACTCTTTCCAGTAAGTCGCAAACAACTGAGCCTGAACCTGACTGTTCCCAGCGTGAGCATTCTTTAGCGTTTCCCAAATCCTACAAGCCAAGTCCTCTGTCTGAACCCGATCGAATTCGAACTGACACAGAGCACTGAACAAGTAGTCAACCGCCTTGTTGTTGGCGTCGTGCATGTCCCTCGATCCTGGAGCAAGGAAGTTAATCGGATGAACATAAGCTGTGTTCACCGTAACGTCCCAAAGGGTCTGACCCTTACTGTGGAGGAAAGCTGCCATCTGCGTCTGCCACATCTGGTAGCTTTTGCCATCAAAATGCAGAGGACCCGATCCCCATTCCTGGTACACCATCTTTGGATCTTAGACTGGTTAGAGTCCCGAAAGACCTGTAACCAGCTCTGATACCACTTGAAGGACCGAACTGGCGACCAAAGAGCGAGGAGTGAATGAGAGTCGATAAAAATTCTTCTTGAAGGAGATGGCTTCTCCAACAAGTCGAACACGGCTTGGCCGGATCACCCGGACTAGGCTGCCAGATCACCCGACACCCACCAGAGACACACCGGGTCACCCTGGACCCTAAGCCGGATCACCCGAGCAAGATCTGAAGATTTCCACAGCAGAGCCCCTGCACCGGTCAGGCTGGTACAGCACACCGGTCAGAGCGGTCCTGGGCTGGAAACCCCAAATCCTAGAAACCGACCTCCCGAGCTCCAAACAGCACCAAACTTGAAATAGTAGCAACCTTGAGAACTAGGGAACTCACCAGCACGTTCACCCGAGCAAAAAGCCAATTGGGGTCTGCACCGGTCAGACCGGTGGAGGGCACCGGTCGGACCGGTCAGGGCCTGGGCGCTCGGGATGAACAGCAACCCGCGGGTCAACTCCTCCAAATCCAAATCCCGATCTCCTGATTCACTCCACAGATTCGCATAAGACTTTGGGGATAGTAGGAGTACCTCATGGGCATCCCATAGCTACGATTTGGTCCACCAAAACTTGTTGAATCAAGAGGAATCGAAGGATTTCCACCAAGAACACCACTTTCCGAAACCTAAGAAAACCCCATAATCGAGCACCTTTACTCACGGATTTGGGAGGGGAATCACAAGGAAAAGAACCACAAAGGGCTCATGCATACATCCCCTACCAAATCCCAAAGAGAAAGGCCCCGAAATCACCACAAGAAAATCGCCAAGAAAAGGCTCCAAAAATCACCAAAAAGGGAAAACAGGAGAGACACAATCAAGCCTTGAGGAACCACGCCGAATCTTCTATACATACCATGAAGGTTCATACAATGTCTAGCTTGCCACTCGATCATCCATCCCTCTCTAAGGATCTCACCATGAAGCTCTCAAGCTAGTCCTAAAAATCCTAAGGAAAATAGGAAGGGAAAATAGCAAAAGCAAACGAGCTAGGGTTCCAAGAGATGGCTGCCATCCTCTCACCACTTGGGTTATATGGAGGCAACCGAAAGACGAAACTACCCCTGTTACATTAAACTAAGATACACACCCCCGTAGGGCCTTTTGGGAAACTTCGTCGTAGCACCATCGGACGGATGCCCAGCGACCACGCGTGTCCTCCGCTTCGAAGACTCCGAAAGGCGTCATCGCACACCGGTCAGACCGGTCAGACCCGCCGGTCAAACCGGCCTGATGCTGCTGCACCTCCGTCTTCGGTCTTGGCTTTGTGGATCAACCAAGGAACCCAGTGGTTTTCTGGTGAACCACTGGAAACCCCGCGAACTCGGTGTAGCCTCTGCTAATCACCACTCATGACTCGGCTCCAACGAAGTCCCGGCTCGACCTTGGTTTTGAGGCTCAACCAAGAAACCGTCCACAACTTCATCTTGCCGTTCTTGCCACCATGCGGCCCGCACTTGACCCTGCTGGCCACCAGGTCCCTCAAACCAAGCCTACTTGTCTTCTCCATACCTGGAGGGCTCACCAGCAACGACCTTTCGCGCTTGTTCTTCACCTGCACCAACACCAGTCAAACCGCAACTTGCACCTGCAATACTTAGCCAACAGTCAGTCCACACAACGTTGTCAATCACTCATCACACTAGTAAGCGACCATGCACCGGTCCTCGAACCACACAGGCTATCACACCTACTGCATCCATTGTACTCCATTGCACCAAAAATGATGTTTGGGAGTGTTTTTGAGCATTTCGAAATCTTTCAGAATGTAAAATATGCAAAACTTGTATTTCGGGCGTGAATGCACTATTTCAGGGAACTGAAGTAGCGAAAATGGTTTCGCACCTACTGTATCCATTATACTCCATTGCACGAAAAATGATGTTTGGGAGTGTTTTTGAGCATTTCGAAAACTTTCGGAATGTAAAATATGCAAAACTTGTGTTTCGGGCGTGAATGCACTATTTCAGGGAACCGAAGTTGAGAAAATGGTTTCGCACCAAATGCATCAATTCTACTCCATTAGACCAAAAATGATGTTTGGGAGTGTTTTGAAGCATTTCGGAAACTTTCGGAATGTAAAAGATGCAAAATTTGTGTTTCGGGCGTGAATGCACTATTTCGGGGAACCGAAGTTGCGAAAATGGTTTCGTACCAAATGCATCAATTCTACTTCATTAGACCCAAAATGATGTTTGGGAGTGTTTCGAAGCATTTCGGAACCTTTGGAATGTAAAAGATGCAAAACTTGTGTTTCGGGCGTGTATTTTAGGTTACCGAAGTTGCAAATTGTTTCGCACCAAATACATCAATTCTACTCCATTAGACCAAAAATGATGTTTGGGAGTGTTTTGGAGCATTTTGTAAACCTTCCACGTGTGAAAAGATGCAAAACTTGTGCTTCGCGACTCAAAGCACTATTTCGGGGTACAGAAGATGTGAAAATGATTTCACAACAAATGCATCCATTCTACTCCATTAGACCAAAAATGATGTTTGGGAGTCTCTTGGAGCGTTTCGTAAACCTTCCACGTGTGAAAAGAAGCAAAACTTGTGCTTCAGGACTCAAAGCACTATTTCGAGGTACTCAAATTGCGAAAATGGTTTTGAACCTACTGCCTCCATTCTACTCCATTGGACCCAATATGGTGTTTGGGAGTGTCTTGGAGCATTTTAGAAACTTTCAGAATGAAAAAGATGCAAAACACTTGTTTCGGGCATGAATGCACTATTTCAGGGTGCCGAAGTTCCGAAAATTGCATCGCACCAAATGCAACCATTCTGCTCCCTTGGACCAAAAATGAAGTTTGGGAGTGTTTCTAAGCATTTCGGAAACATTCAAAATGTAAAAAGATGCAAAACATGTGTTTCGGTGTGAATGCACTATTTCGGGGTACCGAAGTTGCGAAAATGATTTTGCAACAAATGCATCCATTCTACTCCATTAGACCCAAAATGATGTTTGGGAGTATTATGGACCATTTCGTAAACCTTCCACGTGCAAAAAGATGGAAAACTTGTGTTTCAGGACCGAATGCACTATTTCGGGGTACTCAAGTTGCGAAAATGGTTTCGCACCAAATGCATCCATTCTATTCCATTGGACCCAAAATGATTTTCGGGAATATTTTGTAGCATTTCATAAACCTTCCACATGTCAATAGATGCAAAACTTGTGTTTCAGTACCGAATGCACTATTTCGGGGTACTCAAGTTGCAAAAATGGTTTCGCACCTACTGCATCTATTGTACTCCATTGGACCCAAAATGATGTTTGGGAGTGTTTTGTAGCATTTCGGAAAAATTGGAAATGTAAAAGATGCAAAACTTGTGTTTCGGGCGTGAATGCACTATTTCAGGGAATCAAAGTTGCAAAAAAGGTTTTGGACCAAATGCATAAATTCTACTCCATTAGACCTAAAATGATGTTTGGGAGTATTTTGAAACATTTCGGAAACTTTCAGAACGTAAAAGATGCAAAACTTGTGTTTCGGGCGTGTATTTTAAGGTACCGAAATTGCGAAAATTCTTTCGCACCAAATACTTTCATTAGACCAAAAATGATGTTTGGGAGTGTTTTGGAGCATTTTGTAAACCTTCCACGTGTGAAAAGATGCAAAACTTGTGGTTCAAGACTCAAAGCACTATTTCGGGGTACCGAAGATGTGAAAATGATTTTGCAACAAATGCAGCCATTCTACTCCATTGGACCCAAAATGATTATTAGGTGTACTTTGGAGTATTTCGTAAACCTTCCATGTTTGAAAAGATGCAAAACATGTGTTTCAGGACCGAATGCACTATTTCGGGGTACTCAAGTTGCGAAAATGGTTTCACACCAAATGCATCCATTCTACTCCATTGGACCCAAAATGATTTTTGGGTGTATTTTGTAGCATTTCGTAAACCTTGCACGTGTGAAAAGATGTAAAACCTGTGTTTCAGGACCGAATGCACTATTTTGGGGTAGTCAAGTTGCGAAAATGGTTTCGCACCTACTGTATCCATTGTACTCCATTGCACGAAAAATGATGTTTGGGAGTGTTTTTGAGCATTTCGAAAACTTTCGGAATGTAAAATATGCAAAACTTGCGTTTCGGGCGTGAATGCACTATTTCAGGGAACCGAAGTTGCGAAAATGGTTTCGCACCAAATGCATTAATTCTACTCCATTAGACCAAAAATGATGTTTGGGAGTGTTTTGAAGCATTTCGGAAACTTTCGGAATGTAAAAGTTGCAAAACTTGTGTTTCTGGCGTGAATGCACTATTTCGGGGAACCGAAGTTGCGAAAATGGTTTCGCACCAAATGCATCAATTCTACTCCATTAGACCCAAAATGATGTTTGGTACTGCTTTGAAGCATTTCGGAAACTTTCGGAATGTAAAAGATGCAAAACTTGTGTTTCGGGCGTGAATGCACTATTTCGGGGAACCGAAGTTGTGAAAATGGTTTCGCACCAAATGCATCAATTCTACTTCATTAGACCCAAAATGATGTTTGGGAGTGTTTTGAAGCATTTCAGAAACTTTGGAAAGTAAAAGATGCAAAACTTGTGTTTCGGGCGTGTATTTTAGGTTACCGAAGTTGCAAATTGTTTCGCACGAAATACATCAATTCTACTCCATTAGACCAAAAATGATGTTTGGGAGTGTTTTGGAGCATTTTGTAAACCTTCCACGTGTGAAAAGATGCAAAACTTGTGCTTCGCGACTCAAAGCACTATTTCGGGGTACAGAAGATGTGAAAATGATTTCGCAACAAATGTATCCATTCTACTCCATTAGACCAAAAATGATGTTTGGGAGTCTTTTGGAGCGTTTCGTAAACCTTTCACGTGTGAAAAGATGCAAAACTTGTGTTTCAGGACTCAAAGCACTATTTCAGGGTACTCAAATTGCGAAAATGGTTTCGAACCTACTACCTCCATTCTACTCCATTGGACCCAATATGGAGTTTGGGAGTGTCTTGGAGCATTTCAGAAACTTTCGGAATGAAAAAGATGCAAAACACTTGTTTCGGGCATGAACGCACTATTTCGGGGTGCCGAAGTTCCAAAAATTGCATCGCACCAAATGCAACCATTCTGCTCCCTTGGACCAAAAATGATGTTTGGGAGTGTTTCTGAGCATTTCGGAAACATTTAAAATGTAAAAAGATGCAAAACATGTGTTTCGGTGTGAATGCACTATTTCGGGGTACCGAAGTTGTGAAAATGATTTTGCAACAAATGCATCCATTCTACTCCATTAGACCCAAAATGATGTTTGGGAGTATTATGGACCATTTCGTAAACCTTCCACGTGCGAAAAGATGGAAAACTTGTGTTTCAGGACCGAATGCACTATTTCGGGGTACTCAAGTTGCGAAAATGGTTTCGCACCAAATGCATCCATTCTACTCCATTGGACCCAAAATGATTTTCGGGAATATTTTGTAGCATTTCGTAAACCTTCCACGTGTCAATAGATGCAAAACTTGTGTTTCAGGACCGAATGCACTATTTCGGGGTACTCAAGTTGCGAAAATAGTTTCGCACCTACTGCATCTATTGTACTCCATTGGACCCAAAATGATGTTTGGGAGTGTTTTGTAGCATTTCGGAAAAATTGGAAATGTAAAAGATGCAAAACTTGTGTTTCAGGTGTGAATGCACTATTTCAGGGAATCGAAGTTGCGAAAATGGTTTTGGACCAAATGCATCAATTCTACTCCATTAAGCCTAAAATGATGTTTGGGAGTATTTTGAAACATTTCGGAAACTTTCGGAATGTAAAAGATGCAAAACTTGTGTTTCGGGCGTGTATTTTAGGGTACCGAAATTACGAAAATTGTTTGGCACCAAATACTTTCATTCTACTCCATTGGACCAAAAATGATGTTTGGGAGTGTTTTGGAGCTAAACTTGTGGTTCAGGACTCAAAGCACTATTTCGGGGTACCGAAGATGTGAAAATGATTTCGCAACAAATGCAGCCATTCTACTCCATTGGACCCAAAATGATTATTAGGAGTACTTTGGAGTATTTCGTAAACCTTCCATGTTTGAAAAGATGCAAAACATGTGTTTCAGGACCGAATGCACTATTTCGGGGTACTCAAGTTGCGAAAATGGTTTCACACCAAATGCATCCATTCTACTCCATTGGACCCAAAATGATTTTTGGGTGTATTTTGTAGCATTTCGTAAACCTTCCACGTGTGAAAAGATGCAAAACCTGTGTTTCAGGACCGAATGCACTATTTCGGGGTACTCAAGTTGCGAAAATGGTTTCGCACCTACTGTATCCATTGTACTCCATTGCACCAAAAATGATGTTTGGGAGTGTTTTTGAGCATTTCGAAAACTTTCGGAATGTAAAACATGCAAAACTTGTGTTTCGGGCATGAATGCACTATTTCAGGGAACCGAAGTTGCGAAAATGGTTTCGCACCAAATGCATCAATTCTACTCCACTAGACCCAAAATGATGTTTGGAAGTGTTTTGAAGCATTTCGAAAACTTTCGGAATGTAAAAGATGCAAAACTTGTGTTTCGGGCGTGAATGCACTATTTCGGGGAACCAAAGTTGCGAAAATGGTTTCGCACCTAATGCATCAATTCTACTTCATTAGACCCAAAATGATGTTTGGGAGTGTTTTGAAGCATTTCGGAAACTTTGGAATGTAAAAGATGCAAAACTTGTGTTTCGGGCGTGTATTTTAGGGTACCGAAGTTGCAAATTGTTTCGCACCAAATACATCAATTCTACTCCATTAGACCAAAAATGATGTTTGGGAGTGTTTTGGAGCATTTTGTAAACCTTCCACGTGTGAAAAGATGCAAAACTCGTGCTTCGCGACTCAGCACTATTTCGGGGTACAGAAGATGTGAAAATGATTTCGCAACAAATGCATCCATTCTACTCCATTAGACCAAAAATAATGTTTGGTAGTCTTTTGGAGTGTTTCGTAAACATTCCACGTGTGATAAAAGATGCAAAACTTGTGCTTCAGGACTCAATGCACTATTTCAGGGTACTCAAACTGCGAAAATGGTTTCGAACCTACTGCCTCCATTCTACTCCATTGGACCCAATATGGTGTTTGGGAGTGTCTTGGAGCATTTCAGAAACTTTCGGAATGAAAAAGATGCAAAACACTTGTTTCGGGCATGAATGCACTATTTCGGGGTGCCGAAGTTCCGAAAATTGCATCGCACCAAATGCAACCATTCTGCTCCCTTGGACCAAAAATTATGTTTGGTAGTGTTTCTGAGCATTTCGGAAACATTCAAAATGTAAAAAGATGCAAAACATGTGTTTCGGCGTGAATGCACAATTTCGGGGTACCGAAGTTGCGAAAATGATTTTGCAACAAATGCATCCATTCTACTCCATTATACCCAAAATGATGTTTGGGAGTATTTTGGACCATTTCGTAAACCTTCCACGTGCGAAAAGATGGAAAACTTGTGTTTCAGGACCGAATGCACTATTTCGGGGTACTCAAGTTGCGAAAATGGTTTCGCACCAAATGCATCCATTCTACTCCATTGGACCCAAAATGATTTTCGGGACTATTTTGTAGCATTTCGTAAACCTTCCACGTGTCAATAGATGCAAAACTTGTGTTTCAGGACCGAATGCACTATTTCGGGGTACTCAAGTTGCGAAAATGGTTTCACACCAAATGCTTCCATTCTACTCTATTGGACCCAAAATGATTTTTGGGTGTACTTTGTATCATTTCGTAAACCTTCCACGTGTGAAAAGATGCAAAACCTGTGTTTCCGGACCGAATGCACTATTTCGGGGTACTCAAGTTGCGAAAATGGTTTCGCACCTACTGCATCCATTGTACTCCATTGCACCAAAAATGATGTTTGCGAGTGTTTTTGAGCATTTCGAAAACTTTCGGAATGTAAAATATGCAAAACTTGTGTTTCGGGCGTGAATGCACTATTTCAGGGAACCGAAGTTGCGAAAATGGTTTCGCACCAAATGCATCAATTCTACTCCATTAGACCAAAAATGATGTTTGGGAGTGTTTTGAAGCATTTCGGAAACTTTCGGAATGTAAAAGATGCAAAACTTGTGTTTCGGGCGTGAATGCACTATTTCGGGGAACCGAAGTTGCGAAAATGGTTTCGCACCAAATGCATCAATTCTACTTCATTAGACCCAAAATGATGTTTGGGAGTGTTTTGAAGCATTTTCGAAACTTTGGAATGTAAAAGTTGCAGAACTTGTGTTTCGGGCGTGTATTTTAGGGTACCGAAGTTGCAAATTGTTTCGCACCAAATACATCAATTCTACTCCATTAGACCAAAAATGATGTTTGGGAGTGTTTTGGAGCATTTTGTAAGCCTTCTACGTGTGAAAAGATGCAAAACTTGTGCTTCGCGACTCAAAGCACTATTTCGGGGTACAGAAGATGTGAAAATGATTTCACAACAAATGCATCCATTCTACTCCATTAGACCAAAAATGATGTTTGGGAGTCTTTTGGAGCGTTTCGTAAACCTTCCACGTGTGAAAAGATGCAAAACTTGTGCTTCAGGACTCCAAGCCCTATTTCGGGGTACTAAAATTGCGAAAATGGTTTCGAACCTACTGCCTCCATTCTACTCCATTGGACCCAATATGGTGTTTGGGAGTGTCTTGGAGCATTTCAGAAACTTTCGGAATGAAAAAGATGCAAAACACTTGTTTCGGGCATGAATGCACTATTTCGGGGTGCCGAAGTTCCGAAAATTGCATCGCACCAAATGCAACCATTTTGCTCCCTTGGACCAAAAATGATGTTTGGGAGTGTTTCTGAGCATTTCGGAAACATTCAAAATGTAAAAAGTTGCAAAACATGTGTTTCGGCGTGAATGCACTATTTCGGGGTACCGAAGTTGCGAAAATAATTTTGCAACAAATACATCCATTCTACTCCATTAGACCCAAAATGATGTTTGGGAGTATTTTGGACCATTTCGTAAACCTTCCACGTGCGAAAAGATGGAAAACTTGTGTTTCAGGACCGAATGCACTATTTCGGGGTACTCAAGTTGCGAAAATGGTTTCGCACCAAATGCATCCATTCTACTCCATTTGACCCAAAATGATTTTCGGGAATATTTTGTAGCATTTCGTAAACCTTCCACGTGTCAATAGATGCAAAACTTGTGTTTCAGGACCGAATGCACTATTTCGGGGTACTCAAGTTGCGAAAATAGTTTCGCACCTGCTGCATCTATTGTACTCCATTGGACCCAAAATGATGTTTGGGAGTGTTTTGTAGCATTTCGGAAAAACTGGAAATGTAAAAGATGCAAAACTTGTGTTTCGGGCGTGAATGCACTATTTCAGAGAATCGAAGTTGCGAAAATGGTTTTGGACCAAATGCATCAATTCTACTCCATTAGACCTAAATTGATGTTTGGGAATATTTTGAAACATTTCGGAAACTTTCGGAATGTAAAAGATGCAAAACTTGTGTTTCGGGCGTGTATTCTAGGGTACCGAAATTTCAAAAATTCTTTCACACCAAATACTTTCATTCTACTCCATTAGACCAAAAATGATGTTTTGGAGTGTTTTGGAGCATTTTGTAAACCTTCCACGTGTGAAAAGATGCAAAACTTGTGGTTTAGGACTCAAAGCACTATTTCGGGGTACCGAAGATGTGAAAATGATTTCGCAACAAATGCAGCCATTCTACTCCATTGGACCCAAAATGATTATTAGGAGTACTTTGGAGTATTTCGTAAACCTTCCATGTTTGAAAAGATGCAAAACATGTGTTTCAGGACCGAATGCACTATTTCGGGGTACTCAAGTTGCGAAAATGGTTTCACACCAAATGCATCCATTCTACTCCAGTGGACCCAAAATGATTTTTGGGTGTATTTTATAGCACTTTGTAAACCTTCCTCGTGTGAAAAGATGCAAAACCTGTGTTTCTGTAACGAATGCGCTATTTTGGGATACTCAAGTTGCGAAAATGGTTTCGCACCTACTGCATCCATTGTACTCCATTGCACAAAAAATGATGTTTGGGAGTGTTTTTGAGAATTTCGAAAACTTTCGGAATGTAAAACATGCAAAACTTGTGTTTCGGGCGTGAATGCACTATTTCAGGGAACCGAAGTTGCGAAAATGGTTTCGCACCAAATGCATCAATTCTACTCCATTATAACCAAAATGATGTTTGGGAGTGTTTTGAAGCATTTCGAAAACTTTCGGAATGTAAAAGATGCAAAACTTGTGTTTCGGGCGTGAATGCACTATTTCGGGGAACCGAAGTTGCGAAAATGGTTTCGCACCTAATGCATCAATTCTACTTCATTAGACCCAAAATGATGTTTGGGAGTGTTTTGAAGCATTTCGGAAACTTTGGAATGTAAAAGATACAAAACTTGTGTTTCGGGCGTGTATTTTAGGGTACCGAAGTTGCAAATTGTTTCGCACCAAATACATCAATTCTACTCCATTAGACCGAAAATGATGTTTGGGAGTGTTTTGGAGCATTTTGTAAACCTTCCACGTGTGAAAAGATGCAAAACTTGTGCTCCGCGACTCAGCACTATTTCGGGGTACAGAAGATGTGAAAATGATTTCGCAACAAATGCATCGATTCTACTCCATTAGACCAAAAATGATGTTTGGGAGTCTTTTGGAGCGTTTCGTAAACCTTCCACGTGTGAAAAGATGCAAAACTTGTGCTTCAGGACTCAAAGCACTATTTCGGGGTACTCCAATTGCGAAAATGGTTTCGAACCTACTGCCTCCATTCTACTCCATTGGACCCAATATGGTGTTTGGGAGTGTCTTGGAGCATTTCAGAAACTTTCGGAATGAAAAAGATGCAAAACACTTGTTTCGGGCATGAATGCACTATTTCGGGGTGCCGAAGTTCCGAAAATTGCATCGCACCAAATGCAACCATTCTGCTCCCTTGGACCAAAAATTATGTTTGGTAGTGTTTCTGAGCATTTCGGAAACATTCAAAATGTAAAAAGATGCAAAACATGTGTTTCGGCGTGAATGCACTATTTCGGGGTACCGAAGTTGCGAAAATGATTTTGCAACAAATGCATCCATTCTACTCCATTAGACCCAAAATGATGTTTGGGAGTATTTTGGACCATTTCGTAAACCTTCCACGTGCGAAAAGATGGAAAACTTGTGTTTCAGGACCGAATGCACTATTTCGGGGTACTCAAGTTGCGAAAATGGTTTCGCACCAAATGCATCCATTCTACTCCATTAGACCCAAAATGATTTTCGGGAATATTTTGTAGCATTTCGTAAACCTTCCACGTGTCAATAGATGCAAAACTTGTGTTTCAGGACCGAATGCACTATTTCAGGGTACTCAAGTTGCGAAAATAGTTTCACACCTACTGCATCTATTGTACTCCATTGGACCCAAAATGATGTTTGGGAGTGTTTTGTAGCATTTCGGAAAAATTGGAAATGTAAAAGATGCAAAACTTGTGTTTCGGGCGTGAATGCACTATTTCAGGGAATCGAAGTTGCGAAAATGGTTTTGGACCAAATGCTTCAATTCTACTCCATTAGACCTAAAATGATGTTTGGGAATATTTTAAAATATTTCGGAAACTTTCGGAATGTAAAAGATGCAAAACTTGTGTTTCGGGCGTGTATTCTAGGGTACCGAAATTACGAAAATTCTTTCACACCAAATACTTTCATTCTACTCCATTAGACCAAAAATGATGTTTTGGAGTGTTCTGGAGCATTTTGTAAACCTTCCACGTGTGAAAAGATGCAAAACTTGTGGTTCAGGACTCAAAGTACTATTTCGGGGTACCGAAGATGTGAAAATGATTTCGCAACAAATGCAGCCATTCTACTCCATTGGACCCAAAATGATTATTAGGAGTACTTTGGAGTATTTCGTAAACCTTCCATGTTTGAAAAGAAGCAAAACATGTGTTTTAGGACCGAATGCACTATTTCGGGGTACTCAAGTTGCGAAAATGGTTTCACACCAAATGCTTCCATTCTACTCTATTGGACCCAAAATGATTTTTGGGTGTACTTTGTATCATTTCGTAAACCTTCCACGTGTGAAAAGATGCAAAACCTGTGTTTCCGGACCGAATGCACTATTTCGGGGTACTCAAGTTGCGAAAATGGTTTCGCACCTACTGCATCCATTGTACTCCATTGCACCAAAAATGATGTTTGGGAGTGTTTTTGAGCATTTCGAAAACTTTCGGAATGTAAAATATGCAAAACTTGTGTTTCGGGCGTGAATGCACTATTTCAGGGAACCGAAGTTGCGAAAATGGTTTCGCACCAAATGCATCAATTCTACTCCATTAGACCCAAAATGATGTTTGGGAGTGTTTTGAAGCATTTCGGAAACTTTCGGAATGTAAAAGATGCAAAACTTGTGTTTCGGGTGTGAATGCACTATTTCGGGGAACCGAAGTTGCGAAAATGGTTTCGCACCAAATGCATCAATTCTACTTCATTAGACCCAAAATGATGTTTGGGAGTGTTTTGAAGCATTTTGGAAACTTTGGAATGTAAAAGTTGCAGAACTTGTGTTTCGGGCGTGTATTTTAGGGTACCGAAGTTGCAAATTGTTTCGCACCAAATACATCAATTCTACTCCATTAGACCAAAAATGATGTTTGGGAGTGTTTTGGAGCATTTTGTAAGCCTTCTACGTGTGAAAAGATGCAAAACTTGTGCTTCGCGACTCAAAGCACTATTTCGGGGTACAGAAGATGCGAAAATGATTTCGCAACAAATGCATCCATTCTACTCCATTAGACCAAAAATGATGTTTGGGAGTCTTTTGGAGCGTTTCGTAAACCTTCCACGTGTGAAAAGATGCAAAACTTATGCTTCAGGACTCAAAGCCCTATTTCGGGGTCCTAAAATTGCGAAAATGGTTTCGAACCTACTGCCTCCATTCTACTCCATTGGACCCAATATGGTGTTTGGGAGTGTCTTGGAGCATTTCAGAAACTTTCGGAATGAAAAAGATGCAAAACACTTGTTTCGGGCATGAATGCACTATTTCGGGGTGCCGAAGTTCCGAAAATTGCATCGCACCAAATGCAACCATTCTGCTCCCTTGGACCAAAAATGATGTTTGGGAGTGTTTCTGAGCATTTCGGAAACATTCAAAATGTAAAAAGATGCAAAACATGTGTTTCGGCGTGAATGCACTATTTCGGGGTACCGAAGTTGCGAAAATGATTTTGCAACAAATACATCCATTCTACTCCATTAGACCCAAAATGATGTTTGGGAGTATTTTGGACCATTTCGTAAACCTTCCACGTGCGAAAAGATGGAAAACTTGTGTTTCAGGACCGAATGCACTATTTCGGGGTACTCAAGTTGCGAAAATGGTTTCGCACCAAATGCATCCATTCTACTCCATTTGACCCAAAATGATTTTCGGGAATATTTTGTAGCATTTCGTAAACCTTCCACGTGTCAATAGATGCAAAACTTGTGTTTCAGGACCGAATGCACTATTTCGGGGTACTCAAGTTGCGAAAATAGTTTCGCACCTACTGCATCTATTGTACTCCATTGGACCCAAAATGATATTTGGGAGTGTTTTGTAGCATTTCGGAAAAATTGGAAATGTAAAAGATGCAAAACTCGTGTTTCGGGCGTGAATGCACTATTTCAGGGAATCGAAGTTGCGAAAATGGTTTTGGACCAAATGCATCAATTCTACTCCATTAGCCCTAAAATGATGTTTGGGAGTATTTTGAAACATTTCGGAATCTTTCGGAATGTAAAATATGCAAAACTTGTGTTTCGGGCGTGTATTTTAGGGTACCGAAATTACGAAAATTCTTTCGCACGAAATACTTTCAATCTACTCTATTAGACCAAAAATGATGTTTGGGAGTGTTTTGGAGCATTTTGTAAACCTTCCACGTGTGAAAAGATGCAAAACTTGTGGTTCAGGACTCAAAGCACTATTTCGGGGTAGCGAAGATGTGAAAATAATTTCGCAACAAATGCAGCCATTCTACTCCATTGGACCCAAAATGATTATTAGGAGTACTTTGGAGTATTTCGTAAACCTTCCATGTTTGAAACGATGCAAAACATGTGTTTCAGGACCGAATGCACTATTTCGGGGTACTCAAGTTGCGAAAATGGTTTCACACCAAATGCATCCATTCTACTCCATTGGACCCAAAATGATTTTCGGGTGTATTTTGTAGCATTTCGTAAACCTTCCACGTGTGAAAAGATGCAAAACCTATATTTCAGGACCGAATGCACTACGGGTACTCAAGTTGCGAAAATGGTTTCGCACCTACTGCATCCATTGTACTCCATTGCACCAAAAATGATGTTTGGGAGTGTTTTTGAGCATTTCAAAAACTTTCGGAATGTAAAATATGCAAAACTTGTGTTTCGGGTGTGAATGCACTATTTCAGGGAACCGAAGTTGCGAAAATGGTTTCGCACCAAATGCATCAATTCTACTCCATTAGACCCAAAATGATGTTTGGGAGTGTTTTGAAGCATTTCGGAAACTTTCGGAATGTAAAAGATGCAAAACTTGTGTTTCGGGCGTGAATGCACTATTTCGGGGAACTGAAGTTGCGAAAATAGTTTCGCACCAAATGCATCAATTCTACTTCATTAGACCCAAACTGATGTTTGGGTGTGTTTTGAAGCATTTCGGAAACTTTGGAATGTAAAAGATGCAAAACTTGTGTTTCAGACGTGTATTTTAGGGTACCGAAGTTGCAAATTGTTTCGCATCAAATACATCAATTCTACTCCATTAGACCAAAAATGATGTTTGGGAGTGTTTTGGAGCATTTTGTAAACCTTCCACGTGTGAAAAGATGCAAAACTTGTGCTTCGCGACAAAAAGCACTATTTCGGGGTACAGAAGATGTGATAATGATTTCGCAACAAATGCATCCATTCTACTCCATTAGACAAAAATGATGTTTGGGAGTCTTTTGGAGCATTTCGTAAACCTTCCACGTGTGAAAAGATGCAAAACTTGTGCTTCAGGACTCAAAGCACTATTTTGGGGTACTCAAATTGCGAAAATGGTTTCGAACCTACTGCCTCCATTCTACTCCATTGGACCCAATATGGTGTTTGGGAGTGTCTTGGAGCATTTCAGAATCTTTCGGAATGAAAAAGATGCAAAACACTTGTTTCAGGCATGAATGCACTATTTCGGGGTGCCGAAGTTCCGAAAATTGCAACGCACCAAATGCAACCATTCTGCTCCCTTGGACCAAAAATGATGTTTGGGAGTGTTTCTGAGCATTTCGGAAACATTCAAAATGTAAAAAGATGCAAAACATGTGTTTCGGCGTGAATGCACTATTTCGGGGTACCGAAGTTGCGAAAATGATTTTGCAACAAATGCATCCATTCTTCTCCATTAGACCTAAAATGATGTTTGGGAGTATTATGGACCATTTCGTAAACCTTCCACGTGCGAAAAGATGGAAAACTTGTGTTTCAGGACCGAATGCACTATTTCGAGGTACTCAAGTAGCGAAAATGGTTTCGCACCAAATGCATCCATTCTACTCCATTGGACCCAAAATGATTTTCGGGAATATTTTGTAGCATTTCGTAAACCTTCCACGTGTCAATAGATGCAAAACTTGTGTTTCAGGACCGAATGCACTATTTCGGGGTACTCAAGTTGCGAAAATGGTTTCGCACCTACTGCATCTATTGTACTCCATTGGATCCAAAATGATGTTTGGGAGTGTTTTGTAGGATTTCGGAAAAATTGGAAATGTAAAAGATGCAAAACTTGTGTTTCGGGCGTGAATGCACTATTTCCGGGAATCGAAGTTCCGAAAATGGTTTTGGACCAAATGCATCAATTCTACTCCATTAGACCTAAAATGATGTTTGGGAGTATTTTGAAACATTTCGGAAACTTTCAGAATGTAAAAGATGCAAAACTTGTGTTTCGGGCGTGTATTTTAGGGTACCGAAATTGCGAAAATTCTTTCGCACCAAATACTTTCATTCTACTCCATTAGACCAAAAATGATGTTTGGGAGTGTTCTGGAGCATTTTGTAAACCTTCCACATGTGAAAAGATGCAAAACTTGTGGTTCAGGACTCAAAGCACTATTTCGGGGTACCGAAGATGTGAAAATGATTTCGCAACAAATGCAGCCATTCTACTCCATTAGACCAAAAATGATGTTTGGGAGTCTCTTGGAGCGTTTCGTAAACCTTCCACGTGTGAAAAGATGCAAAACTTGTGCTTCAGGACTCAAAGCACTATTTCGGGGTACTCAAATTGCAAAAATAGTTTCGAACCTACTGCATCCATTCTACTCCATTGGACCCAATATGGTGTTTGGGAGTGTCTTGGAGCATTTCAGAAACTTTCGGAATGAAAAAGATGCAAAACACTTGTTTCGAGCATGAATGCACTATTTCAGGGTGCCGAAGTTCCGAAAATTGCTTCGCACCAAATGCATTCATTCTACTCCCTTGGACCAAAAATGATGTTTGAGAGTGTTTTTGAGCATTTCGGAAGCATTCAAAATGTAAAAAGATGCAAAACATGTGTTTCGGGGTGAATACACTATTTCGGGGTACCGAAGTTGCGAAAATAATTTTGCAACAAATGCATCCATTTTACTCCATTAGACCCAAAATGGTATTTGGGAGTGTTTTGGAGCATTTCGTAAACCTTCCACGTGTGAAAAGATGCAAAACTTGTGCTTCAGGACTCAAAGCACTATCTCAGGGTACTCAAATTGCGAAAATGGTTTCGCACCTACTGCATCCATTCTACTCCATTGGACCCAAAATGATGTTTAGGAGTGTTTTGGATCATTTTGGAAACTTTCGGAATGTAAAAGATGCAAAACACGTGTTTCGGGCTTGAATGCACTATTTTGGGGTTCCAAAGTTCCGAAAATTGCTTCGCACCAAATGCATCCATTCTACTCCTTTGGACCTAAAATTACGTTTGGGAGTTTTTTTGAGCTTTTCAGAAACCTTCAGAATGTAAAAAGATGAAAAACTTGTGTTTCGGTGTGAATGCACTATTTCGGGGTACCGAAGTTGCGAAAATGATTTCACAACAAATGCATTCATTCTACTCCATTAGACCCAAAATGATGTTTGGGAGTATTTTGGAGCATTTCGTAAATCTTCCACATGTGAAAAGATGCACAACTTGTTTTTCATGACCGAATGCACTATTTCGGGGTACTCATATTGCGAAAATGGTTTCACGCCTACTGCATCCATTCTACTCCATTGGACCCAAAATGATGCCTGAGAGTGTTTTGGAGCATTTTGGAAACTTTCGAAATGTAAAAGATGCAAAACCTGTATTTCGGCGTGAATGAACTATTTTGGGGAACCGAAGTTGCAAAAATGATTTCGCAACAAATGCATCCATTCTACTCCATTAGACCCAAAATGATGTTTGGGAGTATTTTGGAGCATTTCGTAAACCTTCCACGTGTGAAAAGATGCAAAACTTGTGTTTCAGGACCGAATGCACTATTTCGGGGGTACTCAAGTTGCGAAAATGGTTTCGCACCAAATGCAGCCATTCTACTCCATTGGACCCAAAATGATGTTTAAGAGTATTTTGGACCATTTCATAAAACTTCCACGTGTGAAAAGATGCACAACTTGTGTTTCAGGACCGAGTGCACTATTTCGGGGTACTCATATTGCGAAAATGGTTTCACACCTACTGCATCCATTCTACTCCATTGGACCCAAAATGATGCTTGGGAATGTTTTGGAGCATTTTGGAAACTTTCGAAATGTAAGAGATGCAAAACTTGTATTTCGGCGTGAATGCACTATTTTGGGGTACCGAAGTTGCGAAATAATTTTGTAACAAATGCATCCATTCTACTCCATTAGACCCAAAAATGATGTTTGGGAGTCTTTTGGAGCGTTTCGTAAACCATCCACGTGTGAAAAGATGCAAAACTTGTGGTTCAGGACTCAAAGCACTATTTCGGGGTTCACAAATTGCGAAAATGGTTTCGAACCTACTACATCCATTTTACTCCATTGGGCCCAATATGGTGTTTGGGAGTGTTTTGGAGCATTTCGTAAACCTTCCACGTGTGAAAAGATGCAAAACTTGTTCTTCAGGACTCAAAGCACTATTTCGGGGTACTCAAATTGCAAAAATAGTTTCGCACCTACTGCATCAATTATACTCCATTGGACCCAAAATGATGTTTGGGAGTGGTTTGGAGCATTGCAGAAACTTTCAGAATGTAAAATATGCAAAACACTTGTTTCGGGTGTGAATGCACACACATGGGGCTCGGTTTAGTTGTTCTGGATCTGGAGTTCTTCTCAGATTTGTCTCGTGTTCCCAAGTAGAAACGTGATGATGACTTGGGAAATAAGCTTGGCTTCAAGGCAAGCAAGACATCGTGAAAACGTTAACCGGCGAGCTTGGCAGCGTGGCAAAGATGGAATAGGACAAGGATTAATCTTGACTTTGGCCTGAGAAGCAAGCAACGACAGCAAGAAAATAAATAGAAGAAAAATAATGGCAAGGGAAAAACAAAAGATGGTGTAAGTAGATTTGGATAGCTATAGATATTGTTGTATAGGATTTTGAAAAGGTAACGAAAATACCAAAATACTCAGATGATATAGTAAACTAAAGATGGATGGAGGAGTTCAAATAAAATATTTGAAGCTCATGAGAAAGATTACAGAGGCTTATGATAAAATGGATTTAGCTCAAGGGAAAAAAGAATAACTTTCCAGGGAAAGCTGGAAATCTCTCAGAAGGATTTGGTCAGCACCTAAACGTATTTTTGTGAAACCTTTTCCACTCAATAGACATCAAGATGCATCGGCATGAGTGTAACACACATCAAACCAAATTATTTAATTTAGAAAACCAAACAGCGGCGTTTTCCTGTACTATATTTCCTGTTAAGAAAATAAATGTTGGAAAAATTTTAAAATTATGAGAAAGCCGTTGTTAATTATTCTTTCTATTCACATCCTGAAATTCGAAAATTTCAGGGTGTGACATTGGAGCTAGCAGAGTCCGTTGGATGGGGGAGGTTAACTACATCTGAACTTAAGTACTTTGTATATTAAGATGAAGCATTGGCTGGGAGAGTTCTTGCTACACAGGGTTGGGAAACAGAGGAAATTGAGGTGCAGGAAGCTGATTTGCTGGCGTCTGAACTAGAGTAGGAGAAGCTTCTGAAGAGTTGAGGATAATAGCAGCTGTCACAACCAGAGCAGGAGAATTATTGGGATCAAGCATCATATCATCCTGATTCGCCATCACTGGGGTAGTTTGATCCGTTCCTTGAATTGTTACTGGAGTAAGCGTGCCTACAATAATTCTGTAGGAATTGGAAAAACGAGGTTGTGAGACTGAACTTTTCCCCATTCTTATGCCTCCAAATGCCTGCCTTAAAGCGTTGAGAGCCTGGGAAGGAGAAGTTGACAACCCTTGGAATGAGGAAATCTGAATGTGACAAGCTGCATGGGAATGTGATTGATCTGAGTCATCCAGATTCCAAATCGATCAAAAATTTCTTCTTCCCCATGTATTCTGATTCTTCTAACTCTTTCTGGGCATTGCTCAGCATTATGAAAGAAATTGGCACGATAAGTACAGATCCTTTTAATTTTCTCATAATGTGTTCAGATAATCATGGTTCCCATATTTGGCATTGAATGAAAGATCTTGTTTATAGCAGGTTTGGTAACATCCACTTTGATTTTGACATGAACATAATGAGGATTAATGTTGAAGTTTCTAGGATTCAGGCGATGCCAGTCAGATGCATGACCAAGATTGTGTATAAGCTTTCTAATACAATTTTATGTTCTTAGCTGAGCAGGTATACCATATAATCTGACAGAAAATTCTAAGAAATTGAAAGTATAGTCTTGTGTTGATTTATCTGGATTGTACAGCTCTATGAGGAGATTATGGTTACGAAGTGTCCATGGCTGACCTCTAAGAGTAGACATCAGATCTCCTTCAGAGTTGAACCAAACTAGGAACAGATTTGGAGTTACCTCATCTATGTTGCTGACTTTACCTCCCCAGATGTTGGTAACATCAGATCTGGCTATATCCTCAGAGATAGGCTTGTACAGACCAAGCGGATCAGCAACCATGAGGAGCAGATTGAAAGGCTTTGGGGCCCTGGTGTCGCCTGATGCCACATGACAGCTGCCTGGAACCGCTCGTGCAGCGGTGACCTGTAGAGCCTCAAGTGACTGGAGAAGCTCTTGATTGACCAGATTGGGGTCACGTGAGAGGGAAGACATTCCCTGATGATGTGGAGGCTGCTAAAAAGAAGAGCTGTCAGGGATTGCTGGAGAAAGGAAAGTCGACAAGCGAGTTGTGTCTAGTGGGGCGGAGGGATGAGGTTGAGGTGGATCCGGGGGAACATGCTCCATTGTCGGTGAGACTGTACGTGACTCCAGTCACGCCATGCTCCGTGGCGTGACTCCCTCCGCTATGTCAGATGCGACTTTTTCCAACGCCACCGTGTACATTAGTCGCGCCACTTCATGTGGTGTGACTTAAGTATTAGTCGCGCCATGGAACTTGGCGCGACCAAAAGGGCTAGTTCTTGAAAATATAGTTCAGGAGGGGTTATTTTTAAAATATTATATTAAAAAGGGTTAAAATAAAAAAATCCACCCTTTCAATGGCACGCTAGTGTTCACTTCCCGGGTTTGCAATAAACCGGCTCAGTTTACTAACTGCGTATGCAATGTGGGGTCTAGTGGCGCTGGCTAGATACATCAATGAGCCAATGATCTGAGAGTATCTCAACTGATCTACCATTATCCTTAGATTCTTTTTCTGAACCAAGCTGGCATCATAAGGAGTTGGGGCGACTTTGTGATCACTATAGCCAAACCGAGTTAGGATCTTCTCAACATAGTGAGTTTGACATAGAGTCACCCTACCATTTTCTCCCTTTATCAGCTTTATGTTAAGGATAACATCAGCTTCTCCCAAATCTTTCATCTCAAAGTTCTGAGACAGAAAGTCTTTGGCCTCCTTGATCACATCAAGATTTGTGCCAAAGATGAGTATGTCATCTACATACAGACACAGGATTACTCCTTCGCCCCCACCAAAGCGATAATATACACATTTGTCAGCTTCGTTTGCAACAAAAACAACAGAAGTCAAAGTTCTGTTGAACCTATCGTGCCACTGCTTAGGAGCTTGCTTGAGGCCGTAGAGAGACTTCACCAGCCTACACACCATTCTTTCTTTACCCTTTGCTATAAATCCATCTGGATGATCCATGTAGATCTTCTCTTCCAACTCTCCGTTCAGGAAAGTTGTCTTAACGTCCATTTGATGAACGAGAAGACCATGAGAGGCCGCCAGAGATAGTAGCACTCGTATAGTGATCAATCGAGCAACTGGTGAGTAGGTGTCAAAGAAGTCTTCCCCTTCTTTCTAGATATAGCCCTTGGCCACAAGCCTAACCTTGTACTTGTCAATAGTACCATCGGGCCTAAGCTTATTTTTGAACACCGATTTGCACCCATAGGGATGTTCCATGACCTCCCAAGTACCATTCGTCATGATAGAGTCCATCTCACTCCTAACTGCTTCCTTCCAGTAGTCAACATCAAGAGATGAATAGGCCTCTTCAATGGTCTTAGGAGTGTCATCCATGTGGTATATGATGAAATCATCGCCAAAAGACTTTTCAGTCCTCTATCTCTTGCTCCTTCTAGGATCCTCATCATTATCCTTCTCAGGATGTTCAATAGGTGTGGGTACATCACGTACTATCGACTCGGTAGGGTTATCCTTCTCGATAGACTCTTGCCTAGATGAACTCATTTCATCTCTCATTGGAAATATGTCCTAAAAGAATGTAGCATCTCTGGACTCCATAATTGAACCGACAAGAACGTCGGTTACTCTAGATATTACTACCAAGAATCTATATCCAACGCTGTGAAAAGCATAACCTAGAAAGACACAATCCAAAGTCATGACTTTGACATTCATTTTGGCCAAGCAACCCCAGGTACGCAAGTATGAAAGAGTTAGCCTCTTCTTCTCCCATTCCTCGAATGGTGTTACTTCTTTATTCTTTAAAGGTACACGGTTCAGGACATGACATGTTGTCATTATCGCCTCACCCCACCATGCCTTGGAAAGTCCCGCGGTTTCTAACATGGCATTCACCAAGTCAGTGTATGGTTCTTTCTTTCGGCAATCCCATTGGATTGGGGTGAATATGGTGGTGTCCTCTCATGAATAATATCGTGTTCCTCACAAAACGAGTCGAAAGCATTTGAGAAGTATTCGCCACCTCGGTCAGACGTAAAATGTTTAATCTTTCTCTCAAGTTGGTTTTCTATTTCAGCTTTATAGATTTTAAAGTAATGTAAAGCTTCATCCTTTGATTTCAATAAATAGATGTAACAAAATCTAGTGCAATCATCTATCAAAGTCATGAAATACCTTTTACCTCATTTAGTCAACACACCATTCATTTCGCTCAAATCGGAATGAATTAACTCTAGAGGTGCCAAGTTCCTCGCCTCAGCAGCCTTGTGTGGCTTGCGAGTTTGTTTTTATTCAACACATACAAGGCACTTAGAATTTTTGACATGGGTAAACTTAGGAATTATCATCTGATAAAGAAAAGCAGAACAAACCTCTGCTATCATCGCCTTTTTCAAGAAAGGTACCAAATTTAGAGATGATAAATTTATTCGACTCAAAGACTAATTTAAACTCATCTCTACATAGTAGAGGCCCGCTGACTAAGTTCTTCTTGATGGTGGGAACATGTTGCATGTTCTTCAGCTGCACCGTCTTTCCCGAAGTAAACTACAGAGTTGTTGGGGTAAATATTTTGCAACTAACCCCTCCCCTGTATCTTCGGTTCATCGGAGAAGAGCGGGACCTATTTTGGTTCTTGCTTTGGCTGTTTCAGGAAATGACCAGAAGTCTGGCCAGCGAAGGGCAGGCGAAGAGCGACGAGCGAAGACGGACCAAAGCTCAGCATCTTCATTCGGGGGAGCGGAGTCCGCACGCGAAGGTGCGAGGAAGGAATCGCTGCGAAAGTGCTTCAAGACAGGGCGAAGAGTACACGCAGAGAAGAGCGACCAAGGGCACACTTCGGGGGAAACGACCTACGCAAAGCCCGACGAATCGCACTGAAGATGGAGTGCGAAGGGCGCAGAGGCGAAGAGCTAGCGAGGATTCGAGGGCATACGAAGGGAAGACCGTGAGGATCGGGCCGAATGAGAAGACTAGCGAAGATTGAAATGCCATGTGAGCAGACACGTAGGCTGACAGTGTGTAAAGTGAACATCTGTAAAGTGTGTGAGTACGGGCCCTGCGAGGTTACCAAAATACCCTGAGATGCTTCGCACAATGTAAAAAAAGCGGTGGCAAGTGTTGTAAAGCGGAATTGTTACAGGCCTATAAAAAGGACCCGACGGTAATGAAATGGGGGCGATTGGAGAGCGGCTGAGTTTCATTACACTCAGTCGAGTTCGAGTTTCTATTCTTCGGTGTCTTTAGCATTTTTCTTTCCCTTAGTTCGTTTCGACTATTGGCCCCCCTTCGGGGAAGATTTTTAAGGCGCCCACCGTGTTCCGTCCCAGCCATGCCACCGAAGAAGCTACCAAAGAACCCACAACCACATCCAAACAGAGCGACCGATGATCCGTCAGAAGCAGAGAGTGAAAACCCTAGAGAGAGACAGATACCAGACAACACAAATAGGACAAGGGACATGGTCCTAAGTCCACACAACCACAAGGGCAGAGAAGATCAAGAACGAGAAGCTGAAGATGTAGCAGGAGGAAACTTTGAGGTTGGCTTAGTGGATGCAGGAGTCGAAGATGAGGACATTGCTTCGCTGAGAAGAATCGAAGAAAGACTTGCTGCGAAGATGAGAGAAAGAACAATGCCAGCAAATATCCGAACAAGAGCTCAAGCAGAGGCCGCCATCCTCAGGGCGAAAGAAATACAGAACGAAGATCCAACACAAGAAAAAGCTAAGTACAATGAGATGTTGCAGCAAGTGAGGAAGAAGAGAATGCTACTGCAGCAATTGCAGGAAGACGAAGAACAGCAATCAATAAGAAGCAAAACACAATGGCTACAAGAGCAAATGGCAATCCTGCGGGCTCAATTGAACTCTATTCAGCAGCAAGAACAGACCCAACAACCTCGCAAAGTGCAAGGGCAAAGCAAAAAATGAAGACCCAAAATCATTAACGAAGAAACTTACGAAGATGAAGAGGAGAATGATGAAGGATCCCTGTATTACGACTCAGACAAAGAGGTGTATGTGGAACGTAGGCCACAAAAAAGATACAGAGAGGTGTTCTCAAGCAAGGTGAAACCCACTTCCCCTCTTTCATTAGAGCTCGAGAAGGCCAAATGGCCACCGAAGTTCAAGTTACCTGCATCCTTGCCGGAGTATGATCGTGAGTCAGACCCAAGACAGTACCTATTGAAACACACTGTGGCAATATCTTCGGGTGGGGGAGATGATGTAGCAATGGCAAGAGCTATGATAATGGCCCTGAAAGGCTCAGCGCAGCAGTGGTACACTTCGCTCCCAAAAGGAAGCATCAGATCATGGGAACAGCTTCGGCAGAGAATAGAGAACAACTTCCAGGGGTACCAACCTCAAGATCTCACATCAGGCGATCTTCACCTCATAAAACAAGGAGACAAAGAACCATTGCAAGAGTACATCAAGTGATTTGCCAAAGCCAGAGCTAAAGCACCACACATACAAGCCACAACTGTAATTGACGCAGCAATAGATGGTCTCAAGGTAGGACCCTGCGGAGAGTTTCTTGACCGAAGAAGACCCAAAACAGAGAAGCAGCTGTTCGACATAATGCAAGAATACTGCAAGTCAGATAGGGGCAAGCAGCGAAGAATAGCTGAATACAACAAAAGAAAGAATCAAGCGAAGTCTCAGCCAGAATGGGGAAGCAAGCCTCAAAGCAATCAAGGACCTTCGACAAGATCAAACTTCTACAACAGAAGTAATGTAAACAATGTTTCAGGGAACAATTCACAAATGGCATCTTCGGCAGCCACGAGAAATAGAGGCCAAAGTTCTGGCAGGGGCCCACCACCTCAATCTGTATGTTCCTTGCATGGCATCAACAAAGGGCACTGGTCGTACGAGTGCAGAACATTACTTCGGAAGAAGCAGGTTGAAGAAGATAAGAAGAGAACAGCACAGAGCCAGGCGAAGACAGTCAATCACACATCATCAGCGGCACCTTCGATGGCTTAGAGTTCAATGCAAAATTGGCAACCATACATTGCACAAACATGCTTCTAACAAATGCCACTCCCACCTCCACCAATGTTCAACCCAAACATGATGCAACTACAGCAACAAAGCACCGCGTCATATCAGCCAAAACTAGAGCCTGCTCACCAGGCACCTTCGCAAGCCAATCAAAACAGAGATGACGAAGATCGCTACCGAAGAATGAACATAATCAATGTTATCACAGGCGGGTGCAATTCACCCGAACATCTAACGAAGAGGCAGAAAAAAGATCAGCAAAGAGAAGTGAGCCATGTATGCGTAGGAAAAGTTTTCAAAACAGAGTGGTCACACATTCCAATCACTTTCACAGAGGCAGACCTCAAGCTGAAGAAGTATTCTCACGAAGATCCTCTAGTCATCAGAGCAGTGCTGGGAAAGAACACAAAATACTTGTTGGGCAATGATGTGGGAGGCATCCTAGTAGACAATGGCAGTTCCGCAGACATCATAACTTACGAGTTATTCAAGAGGATGGAGTTCAGAGACGACCAATTGCAGAAAACTTCAAAGCCGTTATATGGCTTCGGCAACAAGAAAGTTGAGGCTCTAGGAACAATTAAAATGAATGTAAGTCTCGGGACAGGAGAGCTGATGAGAACAGAGATGGTGACCTTTGATGTAGTTGACATCCCATATGCATACACAGCAATCTTCGGTAGGGGAATCATAAACAAGTTCACAGCGGTGATACACATGCCATTCTTGTGTATGAAGATTCCAACTAGCAACGGCATTCTCACAATATACAGAGATCAGGAAGATGCACACGACAGAGAATACAATGTAGCCAGGAACCAAAAACCAGTGCATGCAGTTGGAAACAGCGAAAACACAATAGAAAGCGAAGAAGAAGATGAGCCCGAAGAGCTCGAAATGAAAAAGAGGCTTTGCCAGGACAAAAAGAAGGGAATGCAACCCCATGAACACACAAAGAAGGTGCGTCTTTGCGAAGACGTTCATGACAAACTGGTCACCATAGCAAGGAGGATGACTGAAGAAGAGGAGAATGCTTTGATCACATGCCTTCGCAATAATCATTATGTATTTGCCTAGAGCAAAAGAGATCTTAAGGGAGTGCCTCGCGAAGTGATAGAACATGCATTGCGCCTAGATCCAAAGATCCCACCGAAGAGACAAAAGCTCAGAGTCATCTCACCTCAGAAAGAATTGGCAGCGCAAAGCGAAGTAGAGAAGTTGTTAAATGTTGGGGTCATCAGAGAAATACAGTTCACAACCTGGCTTTCAAACATAGTGATGGTACCGAAAAAGAATTGGGGACAAAGAATGTGCATCGATTTCACACTTCTGAACAAGGCTTGCCCAAAAGATGACTACCCTTTACCAAGAATCAATGTGTTGGTGGATGCAGCAGCAGGTTGCGAGAGAATGTCCCTGTTAGATTGCTTCTTTGGATATCACCAAATCTGGATGAAGCGGGAAGACGAAGACAAAACAAGTTTCATAACACCTTTTGGGGTATATTGCTTCGTGAGAATGCACGAAGGCCTGCACAATGCTGGCCCAACATTTAACAGAATGGTGAAGATTGTACTTGGCCCGCAACTGAGGAGAAATGTATTAGCCTATGTAGATGATGTTGTCATACACAGCAAAAAGAAAGAACAGCACATCGAAGATCTCAGAGAAACCTTCGCGAACTTAAGGAAATACGACCTCATGCTAAACCCAAAAAAGTGTATCTTCGGGGTATCCAGGGGAAAATTGTTGGGCTGCATGGTGTCAAAGTCAGGCATACAAGCAAATCCGGAGAAGATAGAGGCAATAAGAAACATGAGAACACCACAGACAAAAAGAGATATTCAGAAGCTCACTGGAAGAATAGCAGCATTGGGTCGCTTCATAGCGCGATCAGCAGAACGAAGCTTACCATTCTTCAAGCTGTTGTCTGCGAAGAATAAGATCAATTGGGGTCCCGAAGAGCAGGAGGCATTTGAACAGTTTAAGTCTTACCTGGAAAATTTGGTAGTGTTAACAAGTTCGGGAGACAAAGCAAAGCTATTGTCGTACATCGCAGCTTCAGCCAGTGCAGTAAGCGTAGCTCTAGTGGAAGAGAAGTACGAAGAGGGGCAACTTAAACAAGTGCTAGTATACTTCATCCTCGAGGCCTTATCAGGAGTGAAGAAGTTCTACTCTGAACTCGAGAAGATGACATACGCAGTGGTAATGGCGGCAAGAAAGCTAAAGCACTACTTCCAGAGTTATTCAATCACAGTCCCAACATCGTATCCTCTTCGTGAGATACTAGAGAACAAGGAATCTTCGGCGAGAATAGGAAAATGGGCCACAGAACTATCCCAATATGCCATAGAATTCACGGCCAAAACAGCCATCAAGTCGCAAGTCCTAGCAGACTTCATCGCAGACTAGACTCCAAGTCAGGGCGACGAAATGAAAGAAGAGAAGCCAGAAACACCATGGGTGATGTATTGTGATGGGGCTTACTACGATGATGGAGTCGCATCTTCGGCAGTCCTAATGTCACCATCAGGCATAAAGATGAGGTATGTTGTGAGACTGGACTTCGAAGGCAAGACAAACAATGTGGCAGAATATGAAGGATTGTTGCTTACAATGTGGCAGAATATGAAGGATTGTTGCTGGGGCTTCACAAAGCAAGGGCAATAGGGGCACGAAGAGTGGTCATAAACACAGACTCGGAACTCATCACAAGGCAGATTGGCAAAACATATAAGGCAAAACATGATGAAATGGCAAAGTACTTGAAAACCGTGCGAGGCATAGAAAAATTCTTCTTTGGCTTCACGGTCAAGAAAATACCAAGAGATCAGAACAATGAGGCAGATATGCTAGCAAAGGCAGTAGCACAAAAAGAACCACTACCACCAGACATCTTCTACAAAGTCCTGAAATGCAAATCAGTAGATTGCGACGAAGCACCAGTGAGATACATAAATGCGATATCCAGCGAAGATTGGAAGTCTTCGATCATGGCATTTCTAAGAGGGCACTATGAACCACAGTCAAGGGAGGAAAGCAAAAGAATGGCCTTGAGGGCAAGATCATATGAAATAAGAGGAGACAACTTATACAAAAGCGGAGTGTGTGCACCACTACTTAAATGCATCTCCACAGAAGAAGGACAAGACCTGTTGCAGCAAATTCATTCTGGAATGTGTTCATCTCACATTGGAACAAGAAGACTAGTCATGAAGGCATTTTGTCAGGGGTTTTACTGGCCAACAGCAGTCCGTGATGCCGAAGATATAGTGTGAAGATGTGACAACTGTCAAAAGCATTGCAACTACACAAAAACCTCTCCTTACGAGATACAATTGCTACCACCAGTTTGGCCCTTCGCAAGATGGGGGAATGACATTGTGGGATAGTTACCAATAGCACCAGGCAACTACAAGTACACAATAGTGGTAGTGGAGTATTTCTCAAAGTGGATAGAGGCAAGGGCAGTGCAAAGAATCACTTCGCAAGTGATACAAAAGTTTTTCTGGCAAAGCATCGTGTGCAGGTTTGGAGTTCCCTACGAAGTAACAGTAGACAATGGCAAACAGTTTGACAGCACAGATTTCAGAAGATTTTGTTTCAACTTGGGCACTAAGTTATGCTTCGCTTCAGTGTATCACCCAGAGTCCAACGGAGCAGTAGAAAGGGCCAATGTCATCATCTTCACGGGAATCAGAAAGAACTTGACAGGAATGGCTAGGGGAAATGGGCCGAAGAGCTGCCTAAAGTTGTATGGTCTCACAACACAACTACTTCTAGAGCCACAAACTTCACACCCTTCAGATTGCTGTACAGAGAAGAAGCGGTCATTCCCGAAGAAGTCAAGTTGGGATCATTAAGAGCAGACCAAGAGCCACAAACCGAAGAGGATACAAATTTGGCAATTGATACAAGAGAAGAAGACAGGCTTCAAGCACTAAGCAACATAGAAAAATATCAAGATGAAACGAGGAAGTGGAGAAATAAGAAGGTCCGTGAGCAAAAAATATCCATAGAAGACATGGTTCTCCGAAGAAAAACACGAGGAGTAGGAAAATTGGAAGAGAAGTGGGAGGGTCCATTCTTAGTATCAGAAACAAGACAAGGGGCTTACAGATTGCAAACTCTGGAAGGAGAAGAGGTTCCTTACTCATGGAATCAGCACAAGTTGCAGAAGTACTGGCTCTAAGAATAAGGTATCATCTACTAGATTTCATCATTTTTTAGTTTCTCTTCATTTTCAACTTTTGTAATCTTCATTTCAACTTCTTTTGCACTTTCAACTTTTATAAATATGTAGTGGAGTCCATACTCTTTTCCTCGCGGGGAGAGTCTTCGGTGATCTCACAATGGGAACACTGAAGATGCGAGGTTTTTAACGAGGCGGACTTGTGTAATATCCCCTTGAGAAATATAACAAGGGATCCCCAAAAAAGACCATCGTTATCTATCATCGGTCCTGAAGTAACAATCATCCGAAGAGATTGTTACTTTTGGGAAAACATTGCAGAAGCAAGTGAACACATGCGCCTTGCCTCGTGAAGACAAGTCGCATTTAGTTCACTTAAGAAAAAATTGATTGAGGGGGCGCATGTGGGAATTGTTCTGCAAAGGTCGCGAAGATGTTAAGGAACATGCAACAATCTATACCAAAGAGGAGTGCATGATTCGCTTAAAGGCCCATTTTTCCGTGAACAAAAAGTTTTCGGCGGTCAATGCGCGAAGCCCCTTAGTAAAATGCTGTAGGGATAAGTCGACTCATTAAACGACGTAGTCGCAAAATCTTTTGCTTTATCACAAGCGAAGAAGCCTTCGGCGGCGAATGCGCGAAGCAAATTGCGAGGCAGGGCTGACGAGCCACCTCGAGGTCATATCCTCCAGAGAATAATTGAGGTCGAGCTATCATGCCACTTCAAGCAGCTGAAACTCGCATGCATGGCATATTAATTACTTCATGGCAAATGAAACGTGAAGATTAAAATAGGAAACTGGGGGGAGGTGCTTTTCGAGCGCAGTTCCCATGTTTCAATCTCCGAAAGCAGAGAAAAGGTGAAGCCAGAGAAAACATAAAAACAAGCAGACAAACGCATCGTCGAGCAAATTAGAAGCATCATCTTCGCACAGACGTTACAATAAAGTTATGACTTACATTGTTGTCGCAAAAAAATAATAGCTCGCAAACATAGCATTCCAGTACAACAGCATAGCTTCAACGATTACAATCATAGCAGAATACATGTCAAAGACAGATACATCACAGCTCAAATCAGTGGGGACGCTTGTACATATACTCATACTCCGCATCTTCGGTGAGATCAATAACTTCGATCTTGGGTAAGACAAGAGGGCTCGAAGACGAAGAGGCGTCTTCGCGGGCAGGCACAACAGAAGATGGTTCAGATCCACGAATCCAGTGATGATGAGCGCCACCGTGACAGAGACGGTTGCGAGAATGTTCAAAGATATTTTTTGTGTCAAGGTTTTTCTTCTCGTATTTTTCAATCTTACGTGACATAAAAGCATCGAAGGATACATCGGGAAACTTAGAGTTAAATTTGCGCCATATAGAGCCAGACATAAAGTAATCACCATAATTAATAGTTACAGGGCAAACATCTTCGGCAACCTATGCAGGATACACCTCCGGCACCTGCGCAGAGTTGCAAATGTTTCAGATGAATTGTTCACAAAATATTTCAAGTGCCCACATCACTACAACTATACACTCCCTCACACCTCAGGGGCTCCCGAAGTAATGTCGGTCGTGGGCCTTCGTGAGGAGAGGCAGCTTGAGCAGAAGATGCAGCCGAAGATACAGCGGTCGAAGAAGGATCACCCCCCCACCACCACCAGAAGATGCAGCAGCGGGCGAAGGCGTGGCCACAGAAAAAGATGTTGCTTGAGGGCCCTGAAACAAAGAAGAAAAAATTAGAAAAAGAGAGACAGGAAAGTACAAACTCAAAAGAGTCAAAAAGGATAACAAGCGTTATCAACCATGCGAAGCACGCGCTGACCTTCGGCAACAGTTAACCCAAAGCCAAACTTCTTGAAAAATGTTTGCATAAAATTCTTCACTATATTCTTGGGCAAGACAGGGATCTTCTCGACTGATGTCTCGGTTGGCCAAGCAAAGTTTACATCACGAAGCTGCCAAAGATCACTCTTAGTTATGCTAGGCTCGCTGTCACCAGAAGATTTGAACAAAGAGTATATGGCGTGAGCGAGGCTTCGGGCAGCAACAGCAGCTCCGAGCTCCCCAAAAGAACGCCCAGCAGATGCAAGAGAGCCAACACTAGTAGAAAGCCATTCAAATACTTGGCCTATGTACATCTCTTTAACATCATAACACTACCAGAATCGCGATTTGCCTTGGTGGCCAAAAACCGCCAAGGAATATAGGTTTGCCGCCAAGGTAATTGTTCTTGGCGGCCGGCCGCCAAGCAAGGCCCGCCAAGTCTAGAGAGCCAAGGAAAAGCGATATTAGTGGCAGCTGGCTGCCAAGAATTATTTCCTTGGCAGTTTGGCAGCCAAGGTATGCAGGACGCTGACAAAACTTTCAACACGCCAAGGAAAAGAGACACCCGCCAAGTAAATTTCTTTCCTTGGCTGCCCCGAACTGCCAAGTAAACTTCTTTCCTTGGCTGCCACCGACTGTCAAGTAAATTATGTTCCTTGGCTGCAGCTAACTGCCAAGCAAAGTGTTTTGCTTGGCTGCCCTCGACAGCCAAGGAAATTGTTTTTCTTGACTGCCTTCAACCGCCAAGAAAATCCATTTACTTGGCTGCCACCACCGGACAAGAAAAATTGTTTACTTGGCGGCATATTACAGCCAAGTAAATATGTTTCCTTGGCAGCATTTTCCCGCCAACTTAAACTATTTACTTGGCAGTCCAAAACAGCCAAGAGAAACATAATTCTAATTTCCTTGGCAGTTTAATTCATTATGAACAATTGAATTAGGCAAAAAAAACAGAATGCACAATATTTTGGTAGCCACAAATCTGATAGCAACAACAATACATCATATGTCCAACACCCACTTGCTTAGATAGTACATGCATGTACACTTTGCATAGGGCAAACATGTCAGCACATGCATCCCAACTACATACAATCTAGATGGCAGTATCATCTTGCCTACATGTCATCATCAGACATTTACAAAAGACCTTGTAGAAGCCTAGCCACACATCTTATGTTAGCTATACCAAAATAGACCAAAAGAAGTCAGGAGTGACAAAAAACGACAAGTCACTAGAAGTTGTTGGCATTAGTTGGTCCTATGCCAAATCAACTTGCTTCCTGCAGTCACTGTCACAATGCAACTATCATCAACGATCATGTTCCTCCTCATCACTTTCCTGGTCAGTACCACCATCACCATTTTCTTCAGAGTCGGAATCATCACCATCTTCGCCATCACCATCTCCGCCATCACCATCTTCGTCATCTTCATTGGAGTTGTTGCCATCATCTCTTTCATCAATGTTCTCAGCATTGCGCCTGTCATCAACTGAGTGAGAGCCTCCATGTGGGGAACCAACATTCTGCAAAATCAGTACAAAATCTGTAAACAACTATACCAAGGAAGGTTCACATAGTACATAACATCAAGATTAGATAGATCAGTGTATTATTATAAGCTGTTAAGAAGCATGATGGTGCATGTAGAAGAACATAGTTTTACTTGATCCTTGAACACAGTAGTTGATTGCTAGTTAAGGATCTGACCAAATTTACTAAAGGGTATTTGTCAAGCAAAACTGAGGGGAATCAGCCAAGTCAAACTGAGCACCCAGCAAAGTGAGCTCTCAATATGGGATGCCTTGCTTCTGGTAACTCTTTTAAACTTAGCACCATCAGCAATGCTCCTCTTAGAGCTCCCAGCAGCACCCTTGCTTCTATTGGACTGGACATCTTGAGGTCCCTTGCTACTGTTGGACTGGACACTATGAGGTCCCTTGCTTCTTCTGGTCTGAACACCATGAGTTCCCTTGCTTTTGTTGGACTGATTACCATCATCACTAAACCCTGTTTCATTGCTCCCACCCCTTGCTGCACCCTGCTTGCTCGTAAGCTTTTTGTGCCGAAGCAACTGCATCTCCTGCATTATCATTAGCAAAGCGGTCAGTACGTTGTATCGTGATGCATAAAAGGATATATTTTCAGGAAAATGCAACAACACATGTAAAGGACACACAAAACATGGGTGATGCAGCAACAAATGTAAAGGACACTTTCTGCACATAACATGGATGCTTCAGCACAAATCATGTTTAGTTCCAAAAGGTACACAAGTTGTCAAAGGCATACAACAGGCGGTTCCTTCTTCAATTGTTCTTGAATCAGATCAACAAGGTCCCTAATGTACCTCCTACTGTGTGATTAGCTGGTTCACTGCAACAGTACTCCTCCAAGCAATTAAACCTGCACAACAAAAAATTCACTCAGTTGTAGTGAAAATAAGCAATGTACATGTTTGACGGTCAGCATCTAAAGGAATTCCTAAATAGGCGTGAACAGCAAAAGGATTGCAGATCCAGAACCTTTGGGCAGGGGACGTGTAGATCCAACAAAGGCCTTCACAGGTTGAGGGTTGGGGGCCACCGACACTACAAGCAGTGTGGTGTCACTTGTTGCCTTCTCACACGCAGGGACCCTTGAAAAAATAGTGAACAAGGAAATCAAAATTAAACATCTCTCTAGTTTCCCTTTTGCTTACCCAACTACCCGAGGGTTCAATTAAATCTAAGCCTATTTATGGAATAAAAAACTAATCCAGCCTCTATCCATAGAAATCAAACCCGAATCTATCTCATGTGGACATCAATTTTTCTCACATCGCTGGCAGCTAGTAAGATGAACAAAGTAATTAAAAAGAAGTGTCCGTACCAAGCAAGAACCAAGCAAGACAGCTAGGGGTCCTGAACTTGCACCAGCCGCGACCTCCTCAGCGGCGGCGGCCACAACACTGCCGCGGCGGACCCTCACCACATCACCAGTGATGGGCCCACCTTCCGGTACCACCGCGCACTCCACATCACCGGAGGGATGGCCAGATGCGACGGAGATGCCGCGGGCGACGGCCACGAGAGTAGAGGATGGAAAAGAGTCGGCCTGAGGTCGACGAATGAGGGGAGAGTACGGAGACAGGGAGCACCTGGGAGTGGGACTTGGCCTGGTCGAGTTGGCGGCGGGGGAAGCCCGTGAGCTAGGGTTTCCTCTTATCCAGAGACGGCACCGCGCGGGACTTGGTAGTTTTTAGCCGCCCGTTGGGCTGGAGTGCGACGCGGCAAGCGCGGCTCGTGGGCGCGCTGCAATCCTCGACGATAGAAAAAGTTTTTTCTTTTTTCTTTTTTTTAGAAAGAACGACTTATACGCACGCACGGCCGCGCGGCAGTGTTTTGGGCTTTTTTTTCCGTAATAGTACGCGCTGGCACCCAGCAACCTTTCTAGCGTCAAAGTTTATTTAGAATTAAACTAAACTATGGCACCCAGCACATGAGAAACACGCACCAAAATAAACTAAACTATACACGGTATTTGCATGGTTCTGTTAGCATGTGGCTTAGCAAGATTGAGTTTACGTATTGGATAATAATTCATTATCTCCTCACTAATGTGTTTGTATCCTTAATGAGATTATTCAAATTCATCTCATTAGTGGCCAAAAAAAACTCGACATGCAGGGAGTAGACCACCCCTACGGTATTGTATGTATTAAGAAGAATAATCTTCTCACACAGGTCGAGAAAATTTCTGAACCCCTACCCCACCCATACACAGCGGCACCGCAGCACACGTGAGATGAGACTGACCTTAGACTTGTGCTTTGGTATGGGACAGAAAACGAGATTTTTTTTACAACAACAGACAACTAGGAGGGCCACACGGCCAATCAACCACTACACACGAGTGCATCTACTGGGGGATAAATCCCCCGTGAGGCACGCAGGTCGATCCCAGGGATCGAACCTGCACCCGGCCGCTCCCACACCGGGGAGACCGACCAACCGAGCTAGCCTCGGTCCTCATTAGTGGCCCAAACAAGCTAATGATATTGTGCATGTTTATATGTGGTTGCTCCATCGTGTTGTCATCTTTCGATGCCCTCATGCAATAGACTATCATTAGTGATTACGTCAGTCATGTCACAAATCTCACCATCGCTCCCTTCGTAAGTATCATGTACCTCTTGACGATAGCACAAACAACTTCCTATTATTATGACAACGACATTTACGGCAAGGTACCACCGAAACCTTAATTGCACCTAAGTAGATGATCGTATGCACAAATATGTGTGTTGACGGGCATGTAATCGGAAAGTTGACAAGTGGACGACATGCACACACGATTTGAGGTCATCGAGCAATAGGAGAAGGTAGTGGATGCATGTATATGTTACATTCACTCATGGTGTATATGAACAACGACCTCGTAGCTATTAAGGAAGATCACCACCTAAGAGTTTTAAGACAAACTTGTCATACTAACATACAAAAGCATGTACATAAGAAGTTTTCCACCCATATAATCAGCAATTAGCTTGTTGCATTAATACATAAGATAAGAAAATATTAATTTTACTTGGCGGTACATAGAAACCGCCAAGAAAATGAAGCATTGACTTGGCGGTACGGTATAGAATTGCCAAGGAAACACCTTGTTTACTTGGCAGCAAATGACAACAGCCAAGTAAATGCACAGTTTTCTTGGCGATTCCCCAAGGCAGCCAAGGAAACCCATCGTTTTCGTGGCGGTTCGAGAATACAGCCAAGAAAACCAGTCCTTTTCTTGGCGGTTTGTGAAAACAGCCAAGTTAATTTGTCATTTCCCTTGGCGGCCTAAAAAACAGCCAAGAAAATCTATGTTTCCTTGGCGGTACAAAATAACAGCCAAGGAACTTATTCTCTTGGCAGTTTTCTTGCACCGCCAAGGAAACATTATATTTCTTGGCGGCTCGATTTTGCCCACCAAGAAAACTCTAGGCCGCCAAGGTAAATCCGTTTTCTGGTAGTGTAAGGGGCTGGGGTCAGTCCATAGTCCACGAGAAGATCATGAACTTTTTTGCAGACAGGCTCCACATGGCGCTCAATCTCATTGCAGTAGGTCTCATGTTCTGAAGTGAGATTGGCATGCGACTGCCAAAGATCAGTAAGCTCAGCAACTTTAGCGTCATACAACTTTTGTAGACCCTCAGCCTTTTTCTTCTCATCCTCAGTAGTAGAAGCCAAACGACGAAGTTCAGTTAGTTGAAGTTCCAGTTCAGCGTTCTTCTTCAACAGTTCTTCCTTCTCACCAGAAATTTCAAGGCATTTCTTCTTCTCAGATTCCAGCGAAGATGACAGAGAAGTCTTTTCAGCTTGCAGGGCCTTCACAACATCAATTTCTTTGTTAAGTGCAGTGGCAGAGGTCCTCTCAGAAAGTTGCCGAGACCGAAGGTCAGCACGGCATCGGCGTTGAGCAGCGCGACAAGCCAAGAAGGACTTCATGCTTAGGTCTTGAGCTTGGTATAAAATCTCTTCGGCGCTTTCCTTACCAAGTTCATCTTCCATGATGGGAAAGCCGAAGCTATCACCAGCTTCTAGGAGCAACGTGCGCTCGTGATCATCGCTGCAGAACTGGAGCACCTTGCGCATAAAATCGCCGAAGATGCGAGCGCTAGGCTTCATGCCGAGACGCCGGGCAACAACACTGGGCGACTCGTTACTGACAAAAACACCACCACTCCGAGTGTCACTATCAGTCTCTGACGAAGAGTCGTCGCCCTGCTCCACACGAGCCAAAGTTTTATGGTGAATAGCTGAAACAACTTTACTACCACCAGGAACTTCAGTAGCCGAAGGCACTACAGTTTCAACAACTGAAGGTGGAGGAACAGGAGTCTTGTCTTTCGAAGGCCTGGCTCGAGCGGTGCAATCTTCATCACTTTCGGGCTCAGGCTCGTTGTAGTCAATGTCAAGGGGATTAGCAAGCGTGGCACCAGCAACAACACTAGGAGAAAGAGAAGTAACATCTACTATCTCTTCAGGTTAGTCAACTGAAGGAACTTCAATATTTGTACCAGAGCCAACACCAACTTCGGGAGGATGCATCTTAGTGTCACCCTTAGAATGATCGGCATCTTCGGGGCTGGATGACACAACTTTGGAGGTCGTCACACGAGAAGTTTTCTGGCGCTTAGAAGCACTTCGCCCGGTACCACGGCCACGGCGCTTCTTAATAGCCTTCAGGCGTGCTGAAGGAGCTGAGGCTTCGGAGCTCCCCTGGCCACCCGTCTTCACCGCGCGCTTCGCTTGCGCTGCGCGGTGGCCAATGGTGACAGCACGGTCACCAGCATGGATACCAAAGAAGAAGAACAGTCGATTATCACGGGCACCGCCAAGATGACCTTGAATGTCAGTATCTTCCCTAGAAGAAATAGGCCCAAGAACTTCATTGGCCTTCGCTTCAATCTCAGCAACATTGATATCTACAAAACAGAATAGAAACAAAAACTCAATAAAAAAATGTAAGCTAAGCAAAGAAAGAAACATCAAAGAAAGAGGAGGTGGGTACCGTTCTTCGTCAAGTGAAAGATTTGGGCGAAGTCCGGGATCTTGATAGGAGAAGCAAAGTCATTCCAGGCGGCAACGGACCAACCAGCGCGAACAGGAAACACCTTCGCATCGATATACTCCTCGGCCATATCGCGAGTAGCATAGGTCTTCGCAAGTTCTTGGAAAGCGGTGAGAAAAAGACTATCTACATCCCCATCTTCATACGAAGTTCCAACGCCCTTCGGCAAATTATGAAATTGAGTACAAATAAGGGGAAGCTCTTCGTCTTCAATTGTATAGTAGAACCAGTAATGATTCCAGTTTTCATCCCATTTGTTCTTATAACAAACAACAGGCACATCGATATCACTGCGGTACTTGAATTTGAGAGAAGAAAACTGGGCCTCTTCGCGAACAAGAGCACCATCAGTGACCTGATCCACCTTCAGAGGTTGATGGTGCATGGTGTGCACCCTCACGAAATTGGCAGCAGAGGGGGCCACTCCCATTGTCTTGCAAGCCCACATGTAAACACCAAGCCGAAGAACGGCATTAGGAGTGAGATGGTGAAGATACATCTCAAAGTTCCGGAGAATGGAAACAATAGCCCCATTAAGGGGGAAGCGAAGTCCAGCAGTAAACAAGTCGCGAAAAACCACCACTTCGTTGGGACGAGGCGTGGGAATAGTTTCAGGGCCAGGGGCTCTGCCCTTCCCTTCCTTAATGTATCCAGAGGTCATAAACTCCACTAAAAGACCCTCCAAAACTTTGCTACGCCCGAAGATGAAGGTGGGCGGAGATCTATCAGCTTTGGGAGCCATGGACGCGAAGTAGCAAGGAAGTGAAGAAGAAAACTACACGAGTACAAAAGGCAATAAGAAACTAAACAGAAGAAAGAGATGAAAGAAGAGGAGGAGGAGAAGATACCAAGGAAACGAAGGCACCGAAGGCAGCCTAGAAAGCTTTAGCTCTCGCGAAGGCAGAGGTTAAGCAGCAGAGATGAACAAACAAGGGCAGGGACAAACCTTATATAGGCTGCCAAAGGAGGAAATCTCGGTGATCGTGTAGCGAGAAACGTGGCGAAAATCTAGGATCACTAGCATGAGGTGGCGAAAATCACGGAGCTTTGCGGATAAACATGCAAAACAGTAATAATAATAATAATAATAATAATAATAATAATAATAATCCTAACAGTAAAAGACGTAGACGAGCCGAAGAGGGGAGTAGATAGTGGGGGATCACCAGACCTGGAACTCGAAGGTATGCGCGAGGACACAAGACACAAGATTTATACAAGTTCAGGTAGCCAGAGTAGCATACCCTACGTCCTGTTTAGAGTAGTATTGCGCCCTGCGCTTGGGTGTTGTTCCCCGAAGGGATTGTGGATGTCCTCCTAGGTACCCGGCCCTCCTTTATATAGTCCAGGGGGCGGGTGCCTAGTCGGTTACAAGGTAGGAGTCCTAGTAGGATTACACGGTATGAGTCCTAGTAGGATTACAGGGGAATTCTAAGAGGAGTCTGCCTTCCTCCTTCCTTGCAGGTACCCGGGGTGTATGCCCGACAAGCCCCCGAGCACGTTGTAGTCGAGAGTAATAGTTCGAGTAGTCTTGAAGCCTCTTCGAGTAGTTCTTGAGCGTCCTCGAGTACTGCTTGGAGAAGTCTTCAATAGTACTTGAACTGCCATGAGGCTGGAAGGTGGTCCAGCTCATCTGTCTTGAAGTCGAGATTATATGGAAGTGCGGTTGCAAAATCGCACTCCATATGGAGTAGCCCCCGAGCCTTAGGTTGAGTCGAAGAATCAGGCTGAGGGTCAATCTTGAATCTGAATCTTCCGTCTTGAAAAAATCGACTGATGGGTGTAGCCTAGTAGCCCTCGAGCCTTGGAACAATTGAAGAATCAATCCAAGGGTCTTCAGTGTTTGCGGAAGTCATCATCCGAGTACTCGTGTAGCGTTCAGCCCCCGAGCTCGTCGCCAGGTGAGCTGTAGGAGCCACGTCGAGTAGTTATTGGTGCTGAGCCCCCGAGCTAGAGAGCTAGCGGAGACTACTCGAGTTGTTGTCGAGTAGTGATTTGGTGTGTAGCCCCCGAGTTTGGGAACTAGCCGCGTCGGTGGAGGTACGCGGAGCGTCCTGGGAAGTCGTCGCCGAAGCTTGACATGAAAGTAAAGATGCGTACATTATGTAGCATTTTTGTAGAAATTAAATCTACTAGTGACAAATACAAATATGAATATAAATGTAAATGTCATGTGTCATGCTCTTGTTGTGGTCGTAAGGCATCGAGTAGTTAGCCTGATGCGGTTAAGCGCCCAGTCTCTTTGGTCGCTGTTTAGTCATAGCCGCTGGGGGTGTGGAGGCATGACAAGAGAGCTGGTTTAAGCGCCCGGTCTCTGAGGAGTCTGTTTAGCCATAGCCGCTGGGGGCGTGGAGGCATGACAGGAGAGCTGAGGCTTTGCGCGGATCAAGGCGTGTGCTACTGGAGCGAGACCATTAAGAGGTAGACGAAAGTAGTCAGCATGGCGACAAGAGAGAGCGTGATTGCTCGTAAAGTAGTCATTGAGACTGTTCCGCGTGGCGAAGAGAAGAGAGCGCGTGTTGTGCGCAGTGTAGCTCTGCTGGCAAGTAGCCGTTGAGAGGCGTACACGAAGTAGTCTTCAGCGTTGGTTCCTGTATGCGGAAAACAAGCCGAAGAAAAAATTATTGAAATAAGTGACTTAGCTTGATTCGCGGACAAGAGTCGATGAAGCCGTGGCGATCGGCGATGGAGCCGCGACGGTTGTTGCTGAAGTCGACTAGTCGGAGGCAGATCCGACTGGTGCGTGGTGGTGTGGAAGCCGTCCTCGACTAGTTTACTAGTCGAGATGAGTAGTCGAAGTAGTCGAGGTAGTGCCAGCAAGTCGATGCTGCTGGACGTCGACGGAGTAGTGCTCGCGTACATCTTGTGTGTGAGCCAAGCAAGGAGATCTTGGAGTCTTGAGGTAGCCTTGCGTGTGCACTAAGCAATTTCCAACAAAATTGAATTTCCAATTGCCGCATTGCAACAATAGCGGATGGCCTTGTCTTCAAGTGCATGTACCGAACCTTGCTCTGTTTCGAATTCAAAGCACGGCAGCTCAGCAGCCTTGAGTCCGAGTTGAAAAAGAATTGGATTTTTCCTCGGAAACCGAACCATCAAATGCAGATGAATTGCTGGAGCTTGCGTCACGCTTCCTGTCTCGGACTGGAACTCGCGCAGAAACAAACACAGAAATAATTCTGCGGGTCCCGTTGAGTCTTGGGCCAATAGTAGATGAATTCTTCTCGGCTTCGACTTGAATCGACGTGCAGCTTCGAACTCGACGTAGGAGCGGATTGAGATGTCGCCTGAATCGTATTGCACCGAATAGATCGATTGTGAAGATAGGTCCTTCGAATTCGCCCGAGGATCTCGACGATCGCCCCACGGTGGGCGCCAATGTCGGAGTTTTATATCCGGCAAGCTCCATAGGGGGTACCCGTCGGAGAGTAGATAGTGGGGGATCGCCAGACCTGGAACTCGAAGGTATGCGCGAGGACACAAGACACAAGATTTATACAGGTTCGGGTAGCCAGAGTAGCGTACCCTACGTCCTGTTTAGAGTAGTATTGCGCCCTGCGCTTGGGTGTTGTTCCCCGAAGGGATTGTGGATCTCCTCCTAGGTACCCGGCCCTCCTTTATATAGTCCAGGGGGCGGGTGCCTAGTCGGTTACAAGGTAGGAGTCCTAGTAGGATTACACGGTATGAGTCCTAGTAGGATTACAGGGGAATTCTAAGAGGAGTCCGCCTTCCTCCTTCCTTGCAGGTACCCGGGGTGTATGCCCGACAGATACCAAGGAAACGAAGGCACCGAAGGCAGCCTAGAAAGCTTTAGCTCTCGCGAAGGCAAAGGTTAAGCAGCAGAGACGAACAAACAAGGGCAGGGACAAACCTTATATACGCTGCCAAAGGAGGAAATCTCGGAGATCGTGTAGCGAGAAACGTGGCAAAAATCTAGGATCACTAGCATGAGGTGGCGAAAATCACGGAGCTTCGCGGATAAACAGGCAAAACAGTAATAATAATAATAATAATAATAATAATAATAATAATAATAATCCTAACAGTAAAAGACGTAGACGAGCCGAAGAGGGGAGGTGCTTGAGAGCGAAACATTTTCACCTGTCACGAAGAGGTTTCGCTAGTTCGGCTCGTCCTAGGTTGAAACCCTCACTAGCAAGGGGCTGAATGTTGGGGTAAATATTTCGCAACTAACCCCTCCCCTGTATCTTCGATTCATCGGAGAAGAGCGGGACCTATTTTGGTTCTTGCTTTGGCTGTTTCAGGAAATGACCAGAAGTCTGGCCAACGAAGGGCAGGTGAAGAGCAACGAGCGAAGACGGACCAAAGCTCAGCATCTTCGTTCGGGGGAGCGGAGTCCGCACGCGAAGGTGCGAGGAAGGAATCGTTGCGAAAGTACTTCAAGACAGGGCGAAGAGTACATGCAGAGAAGAGCGGCCAAGGGCACACTTCGGGGGAAACGACCTATGCGAAGCCCGACGAATTGCACTGAAGATGGAGTGCGAAGGGCGCAGAGGCAAAGAGCTGGCGAAGATTCGACGACATGCGAAGGGAAGGCCGTGAGGATCGGGCCGAATGAGAAGACTAGCGAAGATTGAAATGCCATGTGAGCAGACACATAGGCTGACAGTGTGTAAAGTGAACATCTGTAAAGTATTTGAGTACGGGCCCTACGAGGTTACCAAAATACCCCTGAGATGCTTCGCATAATGTAAAAAAGTGGTGGCAAGTGTTGTAAAGCGTAATTGTTACGGGCCTATATAAAAAAACCTGACGGTAATGAAATGGGGCGATTGGAGAGCGGCTGAGTTTCATTACGCTCAGTTGAGTTCGAGTTTCTATTCTTTGGTGTCTTTAGCGTGCTTCTTTCCCTTAGTTCGTTACGATTGTTGGCCCCCCTTCGGGGAAGATTTTTATCCCAACAAGAGTGACTGTACCAACAGCAAGACACGCTCATGGGCACCGTTCCCCATCAGCAAGGAGCCAGTCCCCTGACATGGTAAAAAGAAAACATAGAAATGTCAGCACATATATGAATATTAGCGCCTGTATCAATCCACCACTCTGGTGAGAGCAAACTAAAAGAACTGTAGGTAAATAATTACCGTACCCAGATGTTCCTCCACCCTTGCTAAGAACCATGTGTTGCCGACTTGGGCATCTTATGGTCCGGACACTTCCCAACAAAGTGCTCTGTACTCCCGCACACAAAGCAAGCCCCTGGCGCTTTCTTCTTCTTCTTTACAGCCCCGTGGGCTTGCTTAGTCTTGGGTGAGTTTTGTGGAGGCTTCTTACTCTTGTTTTGCGGTTTGGGATTGCCCCTCTGTACAAAGTTTGTGCTCGAGGGACCGGTCACTGCCTTTCCACGTGTGTCTTTTGCCCTCACCTTCTCCTCAACATCAAGAGTCACGAAAAGGTCATCAAAGTTGAACACCTGTCTCTTGTATTTTAGAGTCGTAGCAAAATCCCTCCAAGAGTGTGGTAACTTGGAGATAATAGCTCCAGTCACAAACTTTTCGGGCAACTCACATGGATTCTCTTTGTTGTAGTCTTTGAGTTCTTTGGCGAGCCCCTGTATTTCATGGGCATGTTCCACTACTGGACGGTCTTCGACCATCTTGTAGTCTAGTAACTGTTCCATGGCGTACAGCTCGCTGCCAGCGCCAGAAACTCCAAATTGAGCCTCAAGAGCATCCCAAATCTCCTTCCCTGTCTTGTAACGGAGATAGGTGTCAATTAGATTGTCAGCCAAAACGTTGATGACAGCACCCTAGAACAGGCTATCAGCAGCCTGAAAAGCCCCAGCCGAGACACCCTCGGGAGCAGTTCTGGAAGCAACGTACATCATGTTCATGGTTGTCAACCAAAGGGTGACCAAATCTCGCCACCCTTAAAGTTGGAACCAGTAAATGATTTTGGCTTGATCGAATTTACAAAGCTAGCTACCGGAATCATCTTATCATCAATATAAGGTTTTTGGATTGCTAGATAATAGGTGATTAATCAGCATAATTTAATTCTATAATTAAATAGATATTTCAACAAAAGAATTATCGTGAGTTAGACACAGCATGAGCTAGTGTTCATGTTTAAACAACTACTAAACATAAACATGTTCATGATTAAATAACAATTAAACATGAACAACAAGGAGTTCATGATGTACCCAAAGGCGGGGCAGGAGACGGAGTCACCCGATGCGCCGTTATTCTCTAGGTTAACCATTTGGCTAACCGTGCAAGAACCTCAGTCGATGTAGTCGAACGAATTCGATGTAGGAAGATGTACGCAGTGCAGATCTCAGACGGCCTTCAGGAAGTAGTCGAAGTAGTCGTACAAGGAGCGAGCAGTCGCATCAAACACTCCCCCCCCAAAAAAACCTTATCGCCCGCCTATCCCGAGCAGGATCTTCAGCAGCGGTCAAGGTTCCAGAGGGCGAATGGAGAGGAGGAAGGGGGCGTCCTTATATACGCCGCGAGGGACCTGCGGGGGCCGCCCAGATCTAGATCTGGGACACAGACGGGACGCGATTCAGCGAACCTGGACACCTGTGGGTAAGGAAAGCATATCACTGTTGAGAATATTCTGAGGATTATTCCTTCAACAGCAAAAGGTGCTTCCGCCCCGCAACACATCACGTCTGTCCGTCCGCACCGCCCGCTCGTCTCGTCTCGTCTCGACTCGACACGTCACGCCCACGCCCACGGCCCGGCAAGGCGAGGCGAGCGAGCGCGCACGCGTGTTGCTCGCCAGTCTTCTTATTCAACTTCATAAGTGGTGTACGTTTGGTATACCACATAAGTCGAATAAAACCCTCTTCAAATACTCGTACGGTATTATTCATTTTTATTCTCCTTAGCATTATAACAATGGGATTTAATTTTTTTAATTGTTAAAATAAATGGCTTGGGGCCCATTTATTCCAACACGCATGAGCAATTGTTGTCGTTGGCCGGCAGCTGGAACCGGCAGACGGGGTAGGAGCTGTGCATCTCCAGCCATGACACGATAAAGATGGCATGGAACTTGTGCCTGCATGGCATCTCCTGGGCGCACTAGTCGGGCGAGTAGTCCTCTAGGCAGACCAGGCAGCTGGCCGCGTCGTCGCCGTTGCTCCCAAGTCCCAACGATCAGCTGTTGCGCATCGCATCACCCTTCTTGGCCGGTGGCATGCCTTGGCAACCCGCGTCGCCCTCGGCCAGCTGCTGCACCAGCGCATCGAGGCCGTTGCCGAGGAAGTAGTCGGGCAGCTCCTGCATGGCGTAACGGCGGTGCACGCTACGGGCACGCTGCATGCCGGAGAACATGCTTGTCGGCCCTGGTGGCGCACTCACGATCTGCGACTTTGGAATGGCTACGCTAGCGCACCCGCCTACACTAACCCCGTCGTGTCCCTCCTCACGGCCCTCGGCGCGAACAACGGTGACGCTGGAGGATTCGGCGGCAAGGTGAGTGGCGGTGCCGCGTGGAGGCTGGCGGCCAGGTGAGCCGCGGCAGCGATGGGGCAGCTGCGTGCGGGAAGAGATAGAGAGGAGGAGAGAGGGGGGGAAACAAAAATTAAAAACAAAAGAATAGAAAAATGATGGGACCCACGTTTTGTAGGGGGAATTGGAGGTCCTTCAGGAATGAAGACTTAGAGTTGAAATTTGGAGGGGTATGAAAAATACATGCCCATTTAGAAGTCCTACTGGAATTGAATTTTTGCATCAAAACACTAAATTTTATAGTAGAAGCCCATTTAAAACCCTCTACTGGAGTTGCTATTACTATACGAGTATTTGTTGGTGGTGGCTAGTGATGACATGGAACTAGGATACAGCTCGCTGTGGGGTGAAGGATTAAGATTTTGTACCCCCGACAGTCCGGATAGGGGTTATCCTGTACATTGGATTTGTGGGGTAGGGTGCATCGAGATCTGGTGGGGAGATGGCAGGAGGTGTATTATGCACATCGTCAATTCAGCTTTATGTCCAGTCGTATAGTAATCCATATTCCGTCCTGCGATCTTGTTGTGCCATTGATTCTGTACCGACCGAGCTACTGAGATGCACATAATAAATAGACTGTTCTCCGGTGATTCAAACGCATTTGAACCTCTCAGTCTCTCTCCTCTCCCATCTCTCCCTCCTCTCTCTCATCCAAATCCGGCGGACGGCACGGGGTGGAGCGGCGGTAGACGGCGCAACATCACCGGTACAACTAGCGGTCGGCACCAGATCTGGGCAGAGCCGCGAGGAGGTCGGGCGGGGCTCCTCGTTGAGCTCGCCGCCGGTGTGGTGGAGACGCGGGAGGCTAGATCCAGTGGTGACGCTGGCTGGCCAGTACACCGGAGGTCCATGGCCGTCGTCCCCTTCGCAGCCGGCACTCCGTCTCCCGGTCGGAGGGATGGGCAATGGAGGCAAGCGTCCTCCCGCTCCACATGCTGCTGCTCCTCGCCATTTGCCGGACCGGTGGCGCATGGCCGTGGCGGTACAACGCAAAGGCGGCGCGGGGCAGTCCTCGCCCTCTGGTGGCCTGATTTGGCGGTGCAGGAGGTACGAGCATTGGAGGCGGAGGTTCGCGACGGCTCAATACCAGGTCTCGGCCTCTAGCAGCACGCCGGCAACACGTCCAAGGCTGCCGGTTCGACGGCCCGGTGCGAGGATGGACGCTGGCGTCTACCTTCCCCTTCTTGTTCGGCAAGCTGCATCAGGTGGTGCGGCGCTGTGCAAGGTCGAGGCACCAGCAGGCTGGGGTCTAGATGTACACCGTCACAGGCTGATGCGCACCAGCAGCGGCCTGTGAGCTCGGGGGCAGGCCCGGTCGGCCAGCGCAAACCCCAAACACAATGACAGAGCCAAGGGGGACGTCAGCGTTCCTGGGCCCTAGTAGGTAGGGTTGGGCATTTACTATTCTGTTCGGTTGTTCGATGCGTAAAAAATTCAACTTTTCACGAACCAACAACCGATCGGTGTTCCAAAGAATTAAAAACTGACGTATTCCGGTTCGGTTTTTTCGTTTCAGTTTTTCGGTAATACCGAACACCAGCAGGAAGAGGAGAAATTGAACAGGCGAACACCAGCAGAAGAGGAGAAATTGAACACGAACACCGTGTGCGTGCCTACTATGTGCGCTGCTAGGCTGCTGCGTTGTGGAGGTGTGTCCCAGGCTCCCAGCTCGCATCGTGTGGAGGGGAGTCGTCGCTGCTCACCGAGGTCCGTGGCCCGCCGCCACCGAGGCTGCTCGCGCCTCGCGTCGCGCGGAGCTGTGGAGGGGAGCCGCAGGCACCTCCATTCGTGCCTCGCGTCGCGTGGAGCCGTGGTGGGGAGCCATCGCCGCCGCTCGCGTGGAGCCGTGGCCGCTCGAGCGGTGATGGTGGAGTCGTCGCTGCCTGGGTGGTGCGGATGTGGTGGAATTGAGGATTGCGTTAGGGCTTGTGTGTGTGTCTTGGTCTACTTGAGTTTGGGCTGAGTGGGCCAAAAATAATTCAGAACTGCTAGCACCCGGATGTCCGTTCTGGGTGCTAGCATCGGACGCCTCCGCGGTCGTTGGATTTAAAGCAACTCAGCCCATCAACCGTCGGATCGAAAAGTGCAGTGACCCATGTTGCGAGCATGTTGTGAGCCATTGCGAGCCATGTTGCGAGCATGTTGCGTCTAACATCCAACAACAACGGACCTCCTCTCTCCTCCCCCTGGCACAACACCCAAGCGACCCATGTTGCGACTAGTGTTGCGTGCAACATCCAACATTAGGAGCCCTCCTCCCCTCCTCCTCGACACAACACCAACATCACATGTCGGCAACATCGATACTCAACATCCGCAACATCAAAAATAAATGTTTGCAACACCAAAAAAATTGTTGATAATGAATTGTCGAGAAATGGGGAAAAAACCTGCCGCCACATCTACTTCATGTTGGCCGGAACATTCAAATGACTTGTTGAAAATGCAACATTCAAATAAAACACATGCAACACGCGCGTGAAACAATCGCAATATCATGATTCTCTTTGCAACGTCTATACGAAACATTTGAAACACTCACATGAAACATCCGGAACACTGGAACCCTAAGCTTGCAACGTGAGAATAAAACCAGAAAAAAGAGATGTTGCACGGGTGGGGAGAAAGATGCAAAGTCAACGGGGGAGCTCGCTCGCCCTCTCCTCCCGCGCCCCTGGCAGCGGGGAGCGGCGGCGTGCTCCCGGCCGTGCCCCGACGACCGAGGAGGGGGCAACGCTCGCTGAAGTCGCAGCTAGGGAAGGGAACACTCACCGGAGGCTGGGGGTGGGCGTGCTCACAGGCAGCGCGACTGGGGAGGCGCGCGCTCATTGAAACGCGCAGCCGGGGAGGGGCGGCGCTCACCGAAGGCCGGGGAGGGGCGGCGCTCCTTGGACCGCCCACATGCCCGCGCGCCCGGCCGTAGGGGAGCGACGCTCATCATCAGGCCGCGCCCTGGAGCTTGAGCGTGGGCTGAGCAGCACATCGGCGCCCGGCGTCCAGCCGCATCCTAGAGCTCGGGTGTGTGAGGAGAAGCACGGCGGCGCCCGGCATCCGACCGCGCCTGGAGCGAACGTGGGTGGAGCAACACAGCGGCGCCCGGCATCCGGCCATGCCCTGGATCTCGAGTGCCGCAGAGTATCAGGGCCCGGTCAAGCCCTGGATCTCGAGCACGGCGGAGCAGCAGAGCTCGACTGCTTTGTTCCAAGCACAGCGGTGCCCGATCATATTGCAGCAAGAAGAGATATTTTGGTGCTTGGTGGGACCAGTGGAAGAAGCGGTGGGTGGCGGTTCAGATAAAAGCTACGCAAAAGATGTGGATGAAGTTTCACCACGCGTCCGTCCGGAGAGACTTTGTTAGCGTCGGACGTCTTAATACTAGCATTACCGAAAATAATTGGGCTATCACCGTGTTAGTTGACATATTGGGTGCAGCGCACGGGGCTGGTGTGTGTGGTTCACGTAAGGTAGTTCGGTTGTTCGGTTTGGTGCAGTGCCAGACACTGTAAACCGAAGTGTGCCGAACTGAAAACCGAAGCCGAACCGAACAACCAAAAAACCGACATTTCAGTTCAGTTCGGTTTTCGGTCTTCGGGGAAAAGGTGCCTAGGCCTACTGGTAGGGTCCGCGTGCTCCTGCGCCATATCCGGTCCAGCTCCTCTGACAGGAGACATCTCGGTACGAGCACGGGGCCTCCGATGCTCACTCGACATGAGCTCGGGGACACCAGCGGTATGTGCAACGCTGCTCGAACCGACCCTTGGCCTACGGCTGGCCACTCCTCTGCCTTCGGTGGCCAGATCTAGCGAAGGTCCAGCGGCGGGCCCGGATCTGACGGTATGGTAGCAAGATCGACCGGCGGCGGTCCCAAATCTAAAGGGGGCGCTGAGCAACACGATGACTGGCGGCCCCCTGCATATTCTTTTATGTGGTAGTTTTTCCTTTCTTTGATCTTGGTCCCGCATGGTGCTGGGTGTAAAGAATAGGAGAACGTGGCTTCCTATCTTGGATAGCTCATGGTTGCGTGTTAATATATAGGGGTGAATCACCCAAGATTACATTGGTTGTTTTGATATGGCTTGATCTCCAAATACAACAAGACTCTATCTCTACAAGAGACCAAACCGTATACTAACAACCATAGGATATGTACAACAAGAGATATACATGCATACATTTAACACCCCCCTCAATCTAAACCTGTCTTTTGCTCAAGGTTGAGATTGTACTTGAAATCTTCAAACTTGTGAGCTGGTAAAGCCTTTGTAAACCCGTCTGCTATCTGATCTTTTGATGAGATGAACTGCACTTGCAATTGTCTCTTGGCAACTCGTTCTCTAACAAAGTGGAAATCAATCTCTATGTGTTTAGCTCTTGCATGAAACACAGGATTGGCTGACAGATACGTAGCACCAAGATTATCACACCATAAACACGGAGATTCTCTAAGCTTTACTCCCAGCTCTGCCAATAATGATTGCAACCATATTACCTCTGCTGTAGCATTTGCCGTGGACTTATACTCAGCTTCAGTACTTGATCTAGACACAGTCGCTTGTTTTCTTGCACTCCACGAAACAAGATTATCCCCATAACAGACAGCAAAACCTCCTGTAGATCTCCTATCATCTATACTACCAGCCCAATCAGCATCTGAGAAGGCACTAATTAGCATAGAGGATGACCGAGTAATTCTAAGACCAATATCATAAGTATGTCTTACATATCTGAGGATCCTTTTAATTGCTGACCAATGTACTGAAGTAAGAGCATGTAAGAACTGACAAACCTTATTTACTGAGAAGGCAAGATCATGTCTTGTGAGGGTAAGATACTGCAAAGCTCCAACAATACTTCTATACCGTGAGCTATCCTCCAAACTAAAAGGATTACCTTCATATCTAGACAATTTTTCTGCAGCAGATAACGGTGTAGGTGATGTTTTACAATTTATCATACCTACACGAGAGAGAATATCAAGTGCATATTTTTCCTGAGATAATACTATCCCTTTTGTATCTTTTCTTACTTCTATCCCCAGAAAATAATGCAATTCACCAAGGTCTTTGAGAGCAAAATCTTGTTTAAGGTCTTGTAGCAATGCTGCAATTGCTTCCATTGAATTTCCAGTGACAATGATATCATCAACATAGATCAGCATATATATCATAATACCTCCCCTGGAATAGATAAATAACGACCTGACTTGGAAGCTTTAAAACCAAGACCAATAAGTTTAGAACTTAACCTCGAATACCATGCTCTAGGCGCCTGCTTCAAACCATAAATAGCTTTATCAAGCTTGCATACAAAGTTTGGGTTAGTCTTGCTCTCAAAACCTGGAGGTTGTCTCATATAAACCTCTTCTTCCAGAACACCATGCAAGAACGCATTCTGCACATCTAGCTGCCTCATAGTCCATCCTCGAGATACAGCAACAGAGAGAACCAATCTGATAGTAGCAGTTTTAACTACTGGACTAAAGGTATCTTCATAGTCAAGCCTATACCTTTGCTTGTAGCCTTTTGCTACTAATCTGCCCTTGTATCTGTCAATTGTGCCATCAGACCTTCTTTTGATCTTCCACACCCATTTACAATCAATAAGATAAATGCCTTGTTTATAGGGTACCAAATGCCAAGTACCATTACGGATTAGTGCATCATATTCATCTTGCATCGCTTGCCTCCAACGAGAATCACGCAGAGCTTCTTGAACAGTAGCTGGTTCTCTTGCTTCGCCTGTAACACATGAATTGCACCAACGAACAGTACCATCAGTAAATTGCTTGGGCTTAACTATACCACTTTGAAGCCTTGTCTTTGGTCTTGGCGGAGTAGGCGTAGAAGATCCCTGATCCACAGAAGATCCGACGCCTACATCATCGTGATCCGCCGGCAGAGCCTGCTCCCGGACTGCCGCGGGCTCACCAGGTGTTATCGTAGGAGTGGAGGCGGGCGAAGCTGCGGTCGGGAGCGCGCCAGATGTACCACCCGGAGTCGCCGCGCGCGCGTTTTGTCGCTGTAGTGCCTGGGTCGGTCGCTGCCCCCCCCCACGCGGTGACGTCGGAGAGGTTGGAGGAACCTCGGACGCCAGGTCGCCTGCAGCCGGCGAATCGTCATCGGATCCGGCGCTCCAGGTCTCCAGAGGATCAGCATCGGATCCTGCATCCAGATCTTCTGCGTCTCCGTGTGGCTGCACTGCTTCTTGACCTTGTTTTTCCTGTATCAAACTTGCTCTAATGGTATTATTAGTAGCATTTAAATCAGTACAGCCTACACCCCCGCATTCTGAGTCTAAAAGATAATCAGGAAGAAGAAGAATTTCCTTCCTAAGCCTAGCACCAGCATCTGGATGAAGTTTTTCAAAAGGATAAATAGACTCATCAAAAACTACATCTCTAGAAATGTAGACTCGCCCACTCTTGGGTTCAAGACATTTGAACCCTTTCTGATATTGGCTGTAGCCAAGGAAGACACACTGAATGGATCTAAAAGAAAGCTTTCGATTATTGTACGGCCTTAAATTAGGCCAACAAGCACATCCAAAAGTACGAAGACCATTATAATCAGGAGTTTCTTTGAGGAGGCGTTGTGCAGGACTATCAAAATTTATCACCTTGCTAGGCAGAAGATTAATTAGAAATGTAGCAGTAAGGAATGCCTCATCCCAAAATTTCAGAGGCATAGATGCATTTGCAAGAAGTGCTAGGCCAACTTCAACAATATGACAATGCTTTCTTTCGGCTGAGCCATTTTGTTGGTGAGCGTGTGGACAAGAAATCTGGTGTGTGATGCCATTACGTTGAAAGAAGGAATGCAACTTTTCATACTCCCCTCCCCCAATCACTTTGGACTGTTATAATCTTTTTATTGAATTTTCTTTCAACTAATTTCTGGAAATCATGGAAAACTTGAAAGACATCAGATTTGTGCTTAATCAAGTAAATCCACATATACTTGTTGAAGTCATCTATAAAACTAACATAATACGTGTATCTCCCAACTGAGACAGGCGCAGGGCCCCAAACGTCTGAGAAAATCAGATCAAGAGGTGCATGAGAGACACTAGTAGACTTTGGATAGGGGAGCTGATGACTCTTAGCTCGCAAACAGGAATCACACACTGAATTTGAACTTTGATCACTAACACAAGGGAGAGTATTATCTCTAATGACACGCTCAACTATAGAAAAAGAAGGGTGGCCTAAACGACTATGCCATCTTGATGTAGACGGCTTTATTGCACCAAAAGCTTTCTTCCTCGACTCAACTCCTGAAGATTGCGCACCTAGGGGGTACAATCCATCTTTACATCTTCCTTGATGGATTACCCTCTTCGTGGCCTGATCCTGTATAACAAAAGAATTTGGATGAAACTCAATAAGGGCATTATTATCAGATGTTAGGCGATGAACAGATAACAAGCTTTTGTTGGCATTAGGGACATGGAGAATATTTTTAAGGTGTAGATCTCTATGCGGGGTATGTAAAACTGTATGACCAATGCTACTAATTTTCATACCTGAGCCACTAGCTGTGTGGACTTGATCCTGTCCGTGATACTTGTCGCGAACTGTGAGCTTCTCAAGCTCGCTGGTGATGTGATCAGAGGCACCGCTGTCGACATACCAGTTCGTGTCCACCCCATAGCTTGTGGTGGCCGAGCTGGCTACCTTGGTGTTGTGCTGGCCCTGAAAAGACTCATCAAAACGATGCCAGCAATCTACAGCTTCATGGTTGCCTTTCCCACAGATCTGACACAAGGTCTTGTTGTTGTTGCTGCCGCCTTGGCGCTGTTGCTTGGGTGCTCCATTGCCACAGCCATTGTAGCCGCGACCACCACGACCACCGCGGCCACCATTGCCGCTGCCACGGCCACGGAAGTTGCCTCGGCCTCTGGACGCCGAGTTTGCAGATGACTGATAGCCACCACCACCATTGTTTTCCTGGAGCAACTCAAGCCTCGAATCAAACGCTAGGAGCTGTGAATATAGTTCGCTCACCGAGATTGGATCTGTGCGGCCGACAATAGACGACACAAGCGGGTTGTAGTCAAAGTCGAGGCCTGCGAGGATGAGCGTCACCATCTCGTCGTCTTCCATCACCTTGCTGGCGGCTGCCAGCTCATCTCCTAGCTTCTTCATCTTGGAGAAGTAAGCATCGGCGGTCATGCCGCCCTTCTTGCAGTTCACCATCTGCATGCGGAGATTGGTGATCCGCGCGCGAGATTGTGCGGAGAACATTGTCTCCAGTGCTTCCCAGACCGGTGCCGAAGACTCCAGGGTTGCGACTTGCGCAAGTACTTCAGCGGAGAGCGAGTTGAAGATGTACGCAAGGAGATGCTGATCCTGCGCCATCCACATCTCGTACTCCGGGTTGGAGACGATCTGCTTCGACTTGTCGTCCTTGACGACCTCCATAGTTGGTGCTGGGGCCGGCGACTTCCCGGTGAGGATGGGAACCAGATTGGCTCCTCTAATTACCGGCATGACTTGCGCCTTCCAAAGGATGAAGTTCTCACGCGTGAGCTTTTCGGTCACGGGAGGACCGAGCAGCTTGAGGGAGTTCGCGAGAGAGGAAGAGGATGTCGCCATGGACATTGCTTAGATGTGTTTTTGGAAGGTAGACTCTGATTACCATGTAAAGAATAGGAGAACGTGGCTTCCTATCTTGGATAGCTCACGGTTGCGTGTTAATATATAGGGGTGAATCACCCAAGATTACATTGGTTGTTTTGATATGGCTTGATCTCCAAATACAACAAGACTCTATCTCTACAAGAGACCAAACCGTATACTAACAACCATAGGATATGTACAACAAGAGATATACACGCATACATTTAACACTGGGAAGCAGCATGGTCTGCTATACAAACGCGATTTGTTTTGTTGATTTTATACTTTTCTTTCTTTTTTTTTTTTGCCTCATCGCAAAGGACCCTCATTCTTGCTCTTCTTTTTTTTAATTGATTTGCTATTTTGTTACTACGAGAGATTGAATATACATCTGAACTTAAAGGTCAGACAACAAGTCCCTCGGCACATAGAAGGAACTTCGTTCTTGCTTTTCTCTTGTTTTTTCTGTTTTGAATAGATTTACTTTTTCTACATCAGACACGGATCCTATGTATTACTGGATTATAGATGTGCATCACTTTCTTTAAAAAATAAAGAAAAGTGTGTAATGAGTTAGTGAATTAGTGAGAGCGTGTGTCATGAATTAGTGAATCGATATTGTTTCTTATGTCAACTAGTCTGAATCTCTCTTTTCCCTTTTGTTCTTTTTCCTTCACTTTTTCTTGTTCTTGTAAGATTCATTGAATAGGTAATGTAACAGTTCTCATGTTTATTTGCATGTTTGAATAAGATTTGCTTAATTATGCACACAAAGATTGAGATGCAAAAGATAGTGTTCATGTGCAAATTTCAGTTATGAGCATCTCAAGTACATAGATGAGTAAAAGTTATGAGTTCTTTTGCACCCACAATGTTCCTCGTGGTCAAGGATGAGAAAAAATTAAAATGGCATATTAGATTTATTTGTGCATTGAAGTACATGGGCTGCTCAGATTTTTATTTGTGTTTGCAACAAAAAATTTTGTAAAATTGAAATAAATGTACAGTTGTTAAGCATATACAGTAAGAGCACATGGTGTTTTTTTCTCTTTGTTTTTTTTTTTTTGGATCTTGCGATGTACCGGAATTTGTGGCGCACCGTGATTTTTTCTTTGTTTTTTTCCTTTTGTTTGTCTTGAGCTGCTTGTTCTCGTGTTTTTTCTTTTTCTTCATTTTTGTTCCTTTTCTTTTCAGTACTAAACTTTTATTTTGTTATTTAACCTTACTGTTGTCACGAAGATATATGTGTATGAACATGTTACATCATATGTTACATCATTATCGAGCCTATGCAAACAACTATTTACCAGATTATGAATGTTATTAGTTAGTGATTTTCTTACATTATTAGTTAGTGGTATTTTTTATTATAATATTAGTGCAAATGATTATTTACTCAAGAGAATGTTTGTGCTGGTAATTAGTTGTTAACTTAATAGAGTTTTAGGTGGAGCCGGCCAGGTGAAGGGAGATACACGTGCATTATGAGTGCATCGATGAGCATCAAATGTTTGAAGGATGTACAGGTTGTGGACGGATCATGAAGTGTTGAAAATATCTACCATGAGTAATAATTGGAGTGAATAAAAAATATTTTGGATAGCAATAGTGGCACAGGGGCATGCGAGAGGTTGTGGGGACTGGTGAGGAGTGTGTTTCAAAATCAAAAAGTATGTCAGCTCGGGTACAGAAGATGTGGCAGGAGTTCCACTTTATGTCGGAGGAAATGATGTAAAAGGCCTTTATGTTCATCATGAAACATGCATGTGGCAGAGTGACAGAGCATACAAGTAAAGAAAAAATGAAATACACAAAAGGATACACACGTTAGAAGACAGATTTGCACGCCAATCGGTACAGATCGACGGCCGGATAGGTTCAGTCAATGAGTGACCGACGTACAGAATAATTTTCGCGGCTGAGTTATTAACCATGCTCTTAGTGGAAACTGTAGCCAGGATAATTTACTGAAAAGAGCAGCACCGTCCAGCTGTCAAGGTGGTCAAGGCTGTAAAGAAGAATAATTGAAGTGTCCCAGTGTGAAGGCGATCTAGAAAGCTTAAACAAAAAAAAACGAGAAAAATTCTTAAGCCTTAACTAATTAGTGTAATAATCAGAAACATAAATTAAACAATATCTCCTCCCCCACAAAGACGGTTCATTTAGCTTTCAAATTTTGTTCTAAAAAGAGTGTTCATTGCCAGTAGTGAAACTAATCTAATTAAAAGAAAACACTCATCTCAATAAAAAAAAGTGCATTGAGAATTGCAGAGCCAAAGAAATGATCAATTTGTGCTTTTCTCCAATTAAAATGCACTATATTTCTTCAGAATTCAAAAAAAAACTAGAGTGATTAAAAGTAGTATGATCACTTGTCACACTACTAGTGTGTGCAAAAAAATTCTAAAATTTTTTTCTAAACGAATAATATTTGGAGCGGAAGGAGTAAGTAGAAGAAAAGTTATTCCATCTTCAAATGCACTGTATTTATTCCAAATTTAAGAAACCAAGCAGAGTAATTAGCCGTAGTATGATCACTTGTCACGGCTAATAATGTATCCAAAAATTTTCTAACGAAGTGTCTTTGCGAGACAAAGGAAGCCTGCACTTCGTTCAGTTAACAGAAGGAAAGTTCCAAATTGATGTTCATTACACTTCGTTCAGTTACTCCGAGGATTGGACCAAATACTACAAAGCCTGCACACTAATCCGCCTGCTGGTATCAAAAGAGGAAAGAAAGGTTGTATAAATCACGGGGTCAACAGAAGTGTAATAAAACTGTACCGACTACGAGAATGACCTTTCATCTGAGTTGACTGCAAACCAAAAGGGAACGTATCAGGTGCAAACCAACCCCTCCGTGCAAACTATGGAAACTTCAATCCGAACCACACGATGTTGATCCAAAGGAGGGCTCATGGGAGGTGGGAGGGGTGATTTGCATAAATGCATTTGCAAATCATCCCTCCCACCTCTCATGAGTTTTGCACATCACCCCTCCCACCTCCCATGAGCCCTCCTTTACATCAACATCGTGTGGTTCAGATTGAAGTTTCCATAGTTTGCACGAAGGGATTGGTTTCCACCTGATATGTTCCCAAACCAAAAATGCCTTCAGTGATTGTTATCAAAATACTACAACAAAAATAGCTCCAGGTCTAAATTTACAGTGTCAAGCATGAGCTGAGTACAATTCTATTACAAAAGCACAACAATTACAGTAGCAATCCTAGCAACTGATTCATTCGTTAGAACCAATCAGAAGTATCTAGAGCTAAATCTAGAATAAATCAGCGTCTGTATTTTACAACAGGCGAAAAAACTAATCAAGGAATTGTGTACATTTGGGCAATGGTTTACATGGCACCTGCATCTCCAGCCATGATACCATTGATTTCCATGTCATCTGCGTATCTTCCTCCGTGTTGGTTCCTCCACCCACGGTTGTACTCTAGAGATCGTGCATGGTCATCTGCAAGGATGATACCAAAAGAAAAAAAAATGAACATGTTAAACTAGACCCACTACAAGTCAATATTTTAAAGATAAGTAAAGAAGTTCATTTTATGATCCTAACCCGAACAACATGCTTTAATACCCTAAGGCCAGTCTCAATGGAGGAGGTCATCACACAGTTACAACCGTGCCAGTGGAGGGTCATGGTGATGACCCTTCTCTCTCATTCCATGACATTCCCCATTCTCTCTCCTCATAAATTTGCTGATGTGGCAGGAAATTTAATGCTCATAACTCTCTCATGACACTTCCCACTGAGACTGGCCTAACCAATGAAAATAATCATGAAAAATACTTAATTTATTTTTTAAGGCTCCTGTTGCCCAGCTGTCGCTCTTCTAGTGGAGCAGGTTCTCTCATGAAGTAACTTTTGTTTTTCATTTACAGATACAAGAGCATAAATGTCCAATATGCCCTTATCTACTCGAATTGGATGTCCAAATGAGATTTGTTATTTACTAGATTTCATATAATAAGATGAAAAAAGATTAGAGCAACTCCAAGAGAATAGTTATCCTTCTAGCTAAATTTGAAGTTTTTCAACCGTGTAAAAAAAATAGAAAAGCCTCCTAAACGGTGGGAAAACCAACAGACTAGGTAAATCTTCAGATTGCAAAATTCAAATGAGGTCCATGTGAAAATCAACAGTTTTGTGCCTTACAAACAGGTCCCTAGTTTTATGCGCTAAGCACCCTAAAAAGAACTCGATCTTTGCAATGTCGTCCCCAAGCGCAGTTGCGGCAATGGAGGTGAAATTCCCCATGAGGGAAGGGTTTTCCTACGACGATAGGTGGCCGACAAGCATCAAGACGACAAGCTCGACGAACAGGCCTTGCGCCCAGGCCACTCCGCTCGCTTGTGTAGGTTTTGGAGTCATAGATGCTCAGGAGGAGGGGGCTGGGCAACAGGCTGCGCTCCCAAGCCGCTCCGCTCGCGACGCGTTCAGTATCACGCCTCGCCGACGCCGTCGACCCTTTTCAGGTGCGAATGTTTGCAAGCTTCACGTCCCATAGCGAGACGACAACGACTGCCTCGTGTTGCACGTGTTTTGAGCCCTGCAACCGGGTCTGCTCCGGGTGGTGGCCTATCTCCACCATGGCCAGCATGCTTAGGAATTGGCCTCTGCCGCTCGCGGTCGCCCATCCCCATTGACAGGCCTCAGGAGGAAGCTCAACGTCATTGTCACCACCTTGGGAGGGGGCTCGAAGCGCTGACACTTCGACAAGTGGGGCGGGAGCTGTTGGCGCGAGAGGTGCGGGAGGCCGCGAGATTGGATGGACCGTGCGGAATACCAAGCCGAGGGGCTCGGCATCTTTGCCGAGCAAACCTGCGGGGATTGCTAGCCGAATAGAGAGAGGGATATTTTTAGAAGAGTTTCTCTTTTTCTAGCTAGCCAAGCCACGGCAGTTAGGCTTTTGGAGATGCTCTTAGTAAATATATCCATGCATGCAATTATATTAACTTTTTATTTACATAGGTACCCTATTTTTACTGCATCCTTTTCTTTTCACCATATTTTCAGATCGATGCATGCAATCATATTAACTTTTTATTTACATATAAGTACCTTTTTTACTGCATCCTTTTCTTTTCACCATATTTTTTCTTCTTTCTTCACCACATCTTTGTTCCATCGTTTTTTTTACTGACATTATCTCCACTTGTCATCAATGCTCGCGGAACACTTCACCCTTATCCGGGCAGGTCTATGTCACAGACCTGCTGCTCAGCTAGGCTCAGTGTGCCGCTCCCCAGTCGCAAGGCCGCCTGCTCCCTCACTGTTGTGCTCTGACTGTGCCAACTGCTCTACCCCAGGGCTCTGCGTCCTCACTGCGTCGCTCTGACCACAGCTAACGACTCCCTTGCAGCCCAACACCCCGGCACACAATCCCGTCACGCCCCTCCGGTGAGTAGCATTTTGGCCACAATAACTTCAAATTTAAGGGGCAATGGGTCCTTGTGCATGCGGGGATAGAGGAGACACGACGTGGAGCCACTTTTTTCGGCTCCCACTCCATCCGATGGCTCGTCTCAGCGGGATTTAGCAGGCTTCTCCACCGGAGCCGTTTGGGTGGAGCTGGTAGAGAAGCACCTCCCGGAGTCCTACCAAAGAGGGCCTTAACATGTCCTATTGATCCCATAGAACTTTTACATGGGGAGACAAAAAGAAAAATCTCAACAGGGGGTAAACTGGACCAGTTGAAACAGTTCAGGGAAGAAAAATCAAGCCATACTTTTGTTCAAAAGGACAAAGTGGGTAGTTTTTGGTGGTAAAATGGTCTTTTCCCTTCAAGATATTTCTAAGCGCATCACAGCCCAATTCTCATGATTTATAAATTTGTATTCAAAGTTGAAAGTCAATATTAAATGCGTTATGGGAGGACTTCAACTCAGTCACATTTGACTAAAAAGGTTATATTATCCTCAGAGCATAGACAAGAAAATTTTTCATTCAAGCACGGTTGCATTTTATAATAAGGTTGAGAAAAGAGGAATTTTGCACTACACTTACCACCCTCACCATCAGATGCCTCAGCAAGCCTTGCAATTGCATCGATTAATGATTGTTCATGCTCCTGCCAGAACATCTGTTAGTTCAGGAGACAGGACACCTCAATAATCTTTGGCGCGTCTTTGTTTACCTTTAGCACTTTCTTGGCCCTCTCCATCTCAGGGGGGTCAGGGTTGCCTGCACTAAAAACCCGCTCCACCTAAATGGGCAGATCGTCATGAGAAAAGGATAATTTGGTAGGGTTCTAAAACAACAAGCTAATGTTTCCAAACAAACCTCCTTTATGAGTGTCTCTGTATGAAGAATCTCTATGTAGTTAGAACTCTTCTTCCCAACACCGTTTTGTAAAGGTGGATAATCTTTCCTAAATGAGTTCTTTTGAGGCCCCCTACCTCTTCCAGCACCGGACATGGGGCCACCACGACTGGTTGACTTCTTAATGCCATGAACGGTAGCACCACGACCTAGAAAGTTCAAATCAGGCTCCTCACCTTCCCATCTTACATCCTCAGGTGCCATCTGCAGCAAAGATAAAAGAATGTCACGCATAGATAACAGTGTCGGCATTTTGCTTGTTGCTTATAACTATTGAAATTGTTCAAGGAAAGTACTCAGCTGTTAATGATACTTTGATGTTCTACTCTTAATTCTATTACAATGGGTGTCCTCCATTAGTCCATTTATAGTCCTTGCATAACCAGTTCATTAACATACTCCCTCCGGTTTGGTAAATGAAGTCGTTTAGGATAGTGACACGGTCTCCAAAGTAAAACTTTGACTTCTTACCTTTATAAAAATATTTATTAAAAACTAGCATATGTATACTTTTATGAAAGTATTTTGCAAGACAAATCTATTCATGTAGTTTTCACATTTCTTTGCACATTTCCAAACTCAATGAATTAAAAGTTATTCATGATTTATATTCCCAATGTTTGACTCAAACTTGTCCAAAATGACTTAATTTACCAAACCGGAGGGAGTAATAGTTTATCTAGTTTCCTAACATGATGTTTGAAGGAAAGAAAATCAAGACCAGCCATGGGTTCTTGAATTTTCCTGATTGTTTGGCTGGTCCAGTCCAGTTTTGAAACTACAAGACAATTAAACAAGGCATATCTGACACTTCAATGAAAATTTTCAGTTGAGAACAAGTACTTTTTTTTCTCAGGAAATGCGACTGATATATAAAAAGATCACAATCATTGGGTATGTATCTTAAGCAAATCAAGAAATTTGAATCTCATGCTCATCAGGTATGGATGGCAGCCAAAACAATAATTATAACTTGGGCATAGTAGCACAAAATATTGCATTCATGAGGGGATGGCAGAAATCAAATATGGGTGGCTTGCTGCACTGTATCCTCGAATCAAATCTTAGGATCAAAACTGGATTCCACGTGTCATTGGCATAAACGATTTCCGGAACTACATTATAGCTATCAAATATTTGCAGATCATTCACAAAGAAAATTTTTGGTCTCACTGATCACACGCCTTCCCCGAAAAAACAATGTTACCAGTGCAAAGTATCTTGCAAGGACATTTTGTGGATTGTGGGTGCTTTTGGGTGATACGACAGCCAAATCATCCACATGGAGATGCAAAAGTACCACAGGAGTGGTGATGTGGATGTCATACTGTAAAAATTGGTGATGTGTCTGCCACATCACCTAAACCACCCACAAAACTAACTAGGACATAGTTTACAACAGATTTGACAGTTGAATTACATATTTTATCAGGTTTTGAGCATGAGAACAACTCAAACTGAGTCAAGACTTGGGACTGAACATAGACTTTGCTTCATTGACAAAAGTGAATAATTACCTCCTTAAAATCAACCCACTCCCATGTCTCATGTGCTGTATTCATGTCATAAACCAGTGCATAGAGATCCTACAACAATTGGAGTGACCTGATTAATTATACGAACCAAGTGAAAGATGTGACCCTTAGAAATAAGACGTACCTTTACTACATCATAATCAGTTATGACAGCTTCATAAAAACTATTATCATCAGGCCACCGAGTCATGACTTTACGGCCGATTAAAGGATTTAATTGTGGTCCTTCAGGAGGATGGCCAGCAGAAGTATTTCTATTGATAGCTGGTCCCCGCCCACTAGGACCAGCAGAAGTTGGTATAGATTTGACTGCAGGGCCACCAGGTATCTTCTGGCCATTCAAGCACAATTAATTATCCACAAAATAATCCATATCCTGTTACAAACATTACAAGCACAAAATTATCTTAAGTTGTTTCAACCATCACTTACTGGTTTGGTCTTTTTCACCTTTGTGCCAGGTGGGCCTGCCTTCTTTGCTCCTGAGGATGATGGTTGCATTGGTGCAGCTAAAGGCTGTGAATGCATAGCAGATGGTGCAGGTACAGATGCAGAGGGAATGGGTTGAGATATCTTTTGCCTCTTGCGAGCAGAGGTGGTAGGACTGGGCATGGGGTCATGCAAATGCTGAGCACTATTAACCGAATTCATCTGAAGCCCACCTGTTGACTCTCTCCATTCCCTAAAGAGAAGAACAACAGAGGTGAGAAAAAGAGGAGAAATGGAGGCAAAGAGGGTATTGCACTGTTAAGATGTACACTCATCTGTCGGACGATACCTTATTCTTCGGATAATATCATCACTATTAACTCTGTTTAGCAACTCCCTATGTTCTTTGTCAGATACTCGTAGCTCCTTCCTAAGCTCAGTAATGAGACTTTCCTTTTCCTGAGACAATATATTTGAACTTTTATAAGGTCAATCTATGAAATGTGGGCCAAGCTGAGTAAATTAATAACATGAAGATTGGCAGAGACGTGTACCCATGTTATAGCATCAGACTGAGCCTTGAATGCTCGAAGAACTGAACAATATGCTTCTTGCTCAAGTTCATGTATTTGTGATTCCATATCTGTCTGCGGTTGAAGTTTAGTGTATGGACCAGCAGCAATAGTATCTCTTCCATTACCAGTCATTAGTCCACTGCCTTTCATACCTCTGCTATTCTGATATGATGGTGGAAGATCATCATCGGTTCCTGTAACCAATGCCAAATTTTTGAGCAAACATTTCTCAAATGTTGTTATTACCTTGGTTCAAACCAGCAGGCCTGTCACCAGCAAGAACCTGTGTGAAACAATCCCAAAATACGTTCTCAACATATTATTTTTTTAATGGAAATGGCAGGAGCTCTACCTTTCAATTAAGGAAAAGAGAATTTTAAGATACAACAGCTCCTAGGCCATAAACCCACAAGATGTAGCTAAGGAATGGCTTTGCCACCCAAAAGCCCTTACACCATGATTGCAATTACGCTACAATTATGTGATCACCCGAAAAGCCCTTCTATACTCAGATTTTTTTTTAATGTGGATTTCAACTTGTTGGCTGTTAAGACTCAGTAGCTATGCAACCATTTTACCAATTTGTTTTGCAAGGGGTAATTATCCACAGTTACTGCAAGACTCACTTCTCATAAATTAAATGAACATAATTTTTCATCTCAGGACTGCAACAAAAAGTTTCCAGCAATTGAGGCTTTGCATCCTGACAGAAGGATACCGCCAAATGAGGAGACAACTTTTATTTATATTGTACTTGACGTTCAATGCTTACAATATTTAAAACTAACCACCAAATACAATACCCTAATTGAGGCTTTGCATCCTGACAGAAGGAATACCTCACTTGACAGAGCCACAAACCCAATAATATGCAAACAGGTCATGTCTTCTTACCTAAACAACCTGAATAATTTCACGACGACCTAAAGTCGTTGTGGGAAATAACCGACAAGATCAATTTCACCAAAATTACATTACAAAATAAATCTTAAAAAATGGCGAACAATCCTACACCATAAAAACTATATAATTCTGCAACCAACAAAAATTTCCCACCAATTCCTCCAGTGAGTTAACACATTATAATTCCGCAAATAGACAATCAAACAACAAACCCTAACCCTAGGGGCAGAATCCACCACTCACCGCTGCTGTCCACGGCCCCGCCGTAGTCCATGCCGTGTATCAGCTCCGTAAACCACAAGTCCCTTCCCAATCACACCTCGCCGAAGGCGCCACAATCAGCACCACGAACGTGAAGCGATGCGACCCCGCCGAACCACATCCGATGAAAGCACGGATCCGCCGCCAACGAGCCCTGCTCCCCACACAGAAGGAGCAGCGGGTTCCGAAGGCGAAATACAGGCGACACGAGACGGATCCCGGCGAGATCTGGGCGGATACGGGAGAGGCGAGCCTACAAGGGGACGCTGTGAGAGAGGACAGGGGCGGGAGGGCGTGCGGGCCAATCGACCATGGTTGATGCGAAAATTATTCGAGGGGCAAAACTGGCATTTCGGTGGCGGCCTAGCGAGTTTTATAGGCCTCGTGGTCTGAGGACTGTGATAAGGTTGCCGCCGATGCGACCGGAGTCGACTTGTGCCGCCGGAGCGGGCTTGAGATTGCGATTGTTGAAGTCGACTTGGGCTGTCGGAGCGGAGTTGCGACCGTTCAAGTCGTTGTGCCGTCGGGGCGGACTTGTGGCGACCGTTCAAGTCGACTTGTGCTGCCCAAGTAAACTTGAAATTGCGACCGTTGAAGTTGGTTTGTGCCGCCGGAGCGGACTAGAGGTTGCGACCGTTAAAGTCAACTAAGGGAACCTCACCCGCGCGTTGCTGCGGGAATTAAGAAAATGCAATGATTTTAAGGAAAATTTACCATGATATCATCTCTCGACGATAAGGACATGAGCATATTATGTAAAGTTGAAATACCCGGGTAATTAGTATCACTATTTATTTAAACCAAAGTAGTAAGCTATTTGAACTGAAGTTTCTTATCCGAGTATAAACAAATATTCATAACGATCACATGGTGTATCTTGAAAACAGAACATGTATAGAGTGAGTCCTTGGTAGCATAGATAATTCTATCTTGTCCGTTCTTCATGTTTTATATTGAGAATAATTGCCAAGGGTTACCTGTATGAATAGTGAGTATATTATAGATGTCAGATATTATACTTGATTGAATATTTAGAGCTTTATTGAGTATAATATTTTATGAAGTATCTCTCAATGGGTCTTCTGTTGTTTTGCTACAGGATCAGCTGGAGCCTCTTTGTTGAATTTCAACCTTCGTTTAGCCTGTGAGTCGCTGCAAAATATATGGAATGCGAAGATGTTAGAATTGTCTTTTCCGTTCTCTAGGTTTACTGACAGAAATATTGAGATCTTTCAAAGTCCTTTCAGACATTTTCAGAACTTAGAGTGACCGGCACACTCAAAATACAGCGGGTACAAATCTGCGGGAATTTTTGGTTACCAAAGTAATGATGTCCACACAACAATTACTTGGCAAAAGTAACCGAAGGAGGACATGCATACTTACAAATGCTAATAAAATTTTAGCATATGTTGTGACTCCAGAAGATCAATACTCTTGCTATTTTCGGATGTAAAATTAATTTATATGAACCTAGAGATATGTAAAGAAATTTCAAGACGGTTTTTGGAGTTTTCTAAAGGTAATACATAGAACATGTGGAGTTCATGAAACTAATAATCACACTGCGGGTTCTAAGTCCACAAAATCTCATGATGGTAAACAAAAATCTAAAAACTCATTACGTTTTGCATTTGCAATTAAACATACAGTCTGAAATAGTGAAGTTTTTTTCACAGAACAAACAATATCCGGCACTTGGATAGACACCAGACAGCTAGCGGAGACATACGAATGACGCATCATCTCCTCCCGTGTGGCAACGGCGGCACTGCGGCCAGGACAGGGCCATCGCCCGTCGGCATGCCAAGCTAGGGGCGGCAGGTTGCGGCAGTTCCAGCCAGCGTTGGTGCACAGTTGGGGATGGTGTGGCTCACGGGCCATGGCCTTGAGTAGCGCGGTCGCGCGAGGCTGCGACGACAATTGGCCAGGTAGGGGTGGATAACATCCCCCAGTAGCGTGTGCTGGTGCGGGACCGGTGGCGCAAGGCAGAGGATGACCGGCGGCGCAGGGCAGAGGAGCCGGATAGAAAAAATTGGGAAAACAAAATCTTAGGAAAAACTACCACCATTGCTGTATCGCTCCTCGCTGGAGCCTCTGGCACCGTGGCTCCCCTACGCAGGCAGGCAACAGCGCGTCATGGTTGATTAGGAGGAGCTCACGGTGACTGCCAGCCTTCCCAGCCAGTGCCGCCGCGAGGGAACAGCCGCGAAGCTGCCGTTGGGCCCTGCCTCCTGCTGCCGGCTGTTGCTTGCTCTGTTAGCCTGCTGCTCCCCCATCTCTCGCGTGCGCGACTCCCATGGTGATTTGATATGCAAAGGAAGAGAGATGGAAAGGATAGAGGAAAAAGAACGGGAGGAGAGATTTAATTGGTGCGGGACCTGCACACATGGAGGCTTGAACCGTCCTGGGGATCAGATCGAGCACTACATTTCGCTGGCACTCGTGTGCAGAATTTATAGTGCGGCCTGTTGAGCTACCATCGTGAGAGTAAAAGATGGAATCATGGAAGTCAAGGGGGGCGGGCACGGCGTGGGTGGAGAAGGCACAGGCTGAGGCGTGGGTGGAGAAGGCAGCGGGATTAAGTGAAGATGACGTCAGCGGATGACGTGGCGCGGTCAAGTGAATTTCAGTTACCACTCACAGCAGCCAATCAGAGGCCTGAGAACTCCTTAAGGAGGGCTAGTGGGGAGCTCCTATATAGGAGTTATAGACTTGTGTCGCCGGGGCAGACTTGAGGTTGCGTCCGTTCAAGTCGACTTGTGCCACCGGTGCGGACTTGAGATTGGTGCAGAGCGGACTTTAGAAGTTGCCTCCTTGGGATAGCCCCCGAGTTGATGGAGTAAGCTCCTTGTGACTTGTTTGATATACCCCAAGAGTAGTGGCATAGTGTAGCTCTCGTGAAAAATCCGTTGAGGAGTGTAACAAATAAGTAATACTTGGCGTGTTGTCCTGCATGCGCAAAACAAGCCAGAGAAGAAGAACAAAGTAATCATTTAAATACATGACTTAGTTGTTTGTCACCAGAGCAGGCTATAGACGCGACCGGAGTCGGCTTGATCTGTGGTTGAGTGTAGACAAAGCCGTGGCGGTCAGCGATGGAGCCGCAACGGTAGTTGGTGAAGATGACTAGCCAAAGTTGATTCCAACTAGTTGTTGGGGGCGTGGCAACCGCTCTCGACTAGTTTTCTAGCCGAAACTAGTCAAGGCGAGTAGCCGAAGTAGTCGACGATGAGTTAGTGTTGACAAGCGTCGAAGTAGTTGCAGCGCACGGAGTAGACGCGGTGCACGACGTAGTTGAACTACAGTCGGTGCGGCCTGAAGACGGTGTCGCGTCGCACGACATAGTCAAGGTAGAGCCAGTGCGGTCGGAAGACGGTGTCGCAGCGCATGGCGTAGTTGAGGTAGAGCCCGTGTGACCGGGAGACGAGTAGTTGCGGCGCACGGCATGGTTGAAGTAGAGCCGATGCAACTGGGAGATAAGTAGTCGCGGTGATGGCATAGTTGAAGTAGAGCCGATGCAGTCGGGCATGCTCGTGTAATTGAAGTAGTTGTACTCACATATGTCTTGTGTGTGCATCAAGCGATGACCTTGAAGTATTGTGATAGCTTTATGTGTGCAGGTAGCACAAGTCCCTTATGTTTGCTTTTTCACGCGGTGTGCTCGTACTCCCTCAGTATTGCAATTAGAAGACGTTTTGGACAAGGTTTGGGTCAAACATTGGGACTATAAATCTTGAATAACTATTAAGTTGTTGAGTTTGGAAATATGAAAATCGTATCAATAGATTTGTCTTGAAAATTATTTTCATAAAAATGTACATATATAACTTTCCAATAAATATTTTTATAGAAAATAGAAGTCAAAGTTATGCTTTGGAGACCGTGTCGCTGTCCTAAACGTCTTCTAATTACAATACGAAGGGAGTACATGAGTAGTAATGCTTCGCCTTAATCTCTGTGTAGCGGTATGAATTTGCTTCTTCCTTGTCCGTTGACCATTGTGCACTTGCGACCACAGCTGTACACGAAGTAGATAGGATCAAAGGCGCTTGCGGCTTGGTCTTGAATCCAACTCGGAAAAGCAACACTAGCGAAATACGACTCCGACCAGGATTGCGTTCTGACGCATTGTTCGATGTAAGGCAAATTGACCGCGCGCTGCGTACGTCACTGTAGCTTGATATTGACAGGGGCTTCGACTTGGCGAGTTGCCAAAGACAGCCGCCGCACGCTGAGTAGGTTGATCTGGTTGATGGGGTCATTCAAATTCGCTCGGTGATCTCCACGATCACCCCTACCTGGCGCACCAGTTGTCGGTGTTTTAACCCAGCAAACCTACCAAGGGGATACCGGAGGTAGTAGAGTGTGTGATTCAGATTTATACAGGTTCGGGCTGCTAGAGTAGCGAACCCTACATCCTGTTTGGAGTATTGTATATGTGGCGCCCTACGCTTCGGGTGTTGTCTGTTAGGGTTGTCCTCCTAGGTATTCCTTTATATAGTTCAGGGGGTGGGTTCCTAGTCGGTTACAAGGTAGGAGTCCTGATGTGGACATTGAGAGACATGGGTACCCATGGGTCCCCACCGACCAGGGTCTTAGTCGTCCCCGACAGGCGGGCCCAACCTACCAGAAGACCCGCCGACCTGTCAGTGGGCCCTGCCCGACATGACATGTGGGCCCAAGGACATGAAGACAGCTTGGTGTACAAGACAAGATAGTCCAGCTCGGATAAGTCTTCTATGTTGTAACCGACTAGGATAGATGGAAACCAACTTGTAACCCAAGGCACGCCAGCCAATATAAGGCGGCCTAGGGCACCCCTCAAGGGCACGACGTCGACGACTCCCTCCTCGGGGGCAGCTGACTCTCGCATAATTCCACCGTGTTCCTCGTGTCTCACCGGGATTTCCGTGCTCGTCCTACGTGCAACCATCTACGCTCTTAGTTCCTTGATCCCCTCCATTAACCTACAACCGCTTGGGTCGCCCCCTTGCGGATCTGTCCAGGTCTCACCCCCTGACAGTTGGCGCGCCAGGTAGGGGTGATCGGGAGCTCTTCGTGTAGCGCGATGGCAGTTCGCTCCGGCGACCTCTTCGACGACGACACAAAGAATATCTCCGCAGCGACCTGCTCGCTGCTACCCTCCGATCTAATCGCGAGGTCGACGTCTTCGTTCTGCGGACAGCGCACCCGAAAATTTTTCGTTTCCACCCACCCGCCCACGACCTACGATACGACGGCTTCATCAGCATGACGACGAGTTTCTGCATGCCGGTCTCCGGACATGGCCGTAGATGCAGTCGGGCTCTAGCCGGCCTCCATGCGGGGTGACGGTAGGTGTGCATGTCGACGCAGGAATCGATCTACACAACGCCGACCCCTTGTCCTTCACGTGCGGCACGCGGGGTGACGACAGGCGTGCATGTCTACGCTCTTAGTTCCTTGATCCCCTCCATTAACCTACAACTGCTTAGGTCGCCCCCTTGCGGATTTGTCCGGGTCTCACCTCCTGACAGACATCCCACGAGTTACGCAAGATCAAGTATCAGGCAGACAAGCTCAAGTGATCCAAGGACCTATTACACGCAGTCGTGCTAAGAAACTCCAACAAGAGGTGAACTCTTTCCTTGCTAAAATTAATTTCAAAATATATGAGAATTTTATACTACCTAAAAGTTGTACTTTGGTTGTCCTTAGGAATATACATGAAGAGGACGGTACAACTAAACATGGAGAAGAAGTAAACAACAAGAAACAGTCGGACCAAAAATCACCAGCTCAAACCAAGGATCCAGGAGAATTCCGTTCGGACGACTGTTCGGACAAACCTGGAAACCAAGAATCACCCGTTCGGAATGAGGATCCAGGAGGATTCTGTTCGGACAATTGTTCGGACAAGCTTGGAAACCAAGAATCACCCGTTTGGAATAAGGATCCAGGAAGTTCGCTGCGGACCTCCACTTCAGGCCAGTTCGGACCTGCATAATGAATCAACCATAACGTTTTGGTCGTGACGTCTCTGGAGCTCCACGAGTGTACTTGATGGAACGTGCTTGAAGTCAACTTTCCAATGCAAGAAAACGCATGTCCAATGGACTTTCCAATAAAGAGTTATGACAGATTTAGTGAAGGCTGCACAGAAGGTCAACAGTCGTGCGAGTCCATCTCGGGAGTTGATTTTTGGGGAGCCTTTTCACATACTTAGCCTTTTCATTTTCCTCTCGAGTTCACACCCAACTAGGAGGGTTGTTCCTAGTATAAATACCTCCTTATGTACTACCAAAAACTCATCTTTGATATTGATTAATTGATAGCCTCATATGGTTTTCTGGCAGCCGAGCTGCTGAGTGCCCTGCACACCTTCTTGTTCTTCCTTGTTCTTCTTGGACTTGTGAAGAGATCCCTCTGGGTTCCGCTACTTCGTGCTCTACGGTTTCCAGTACGGTTGTGCCGTTTTGTGTGGATTAGTTCCGGCTTGTGGTTTTGCGGTCGTTTGGAGATCGAGTCGAAGTCTTCGTGGTTTCGATGATTTTCTCCCCGGCGCTTGGTCGCATCCAACCTTTGTCAGGTATGAAGCTAGTTATCCCCGCTGTTCTACAACAATTTATCCTTTGTTCTTGAACCTACTGTCGTGAAGATCGGGCCATCCTTTGTGCTGATCCAAATCGGCACCTATTAAGTGGTAATCAGAGCTATTGTTGTCACAGTAGGTTTTGTTTTTACCCACCCTCCCACCCTTTACAATTTGTTACTAGTTTGTCCATCATATGCATTTTTGTTCATGTCCTACAATCCACTGAAAAGCCATACAAAAAAATCCTATAGCCATTTTGTTGGTACTGTTACTTTGTGTTCATTCCATTCATCGTGTTGCTAGTCACCGCCTTTGTTCTTCCGCCGTACTGTTGTTTTAATTTTTATCCGCACCCCTCTTAGATTGTTTTGTGTTTGCTGTTAGTAAATAAAAAAAAAGTGTGCAAGAAAAGAAGAAGAAAAAAAGAAAGAAAAGAGAAGTGAAAGGGGTGGTGTAGCGGATTGTGTAGCTCCAAGTTTTATATCTGAAAGTTCAAGTTTGTGGTGCACCGAACAGCAACTTTTGCATCTTGTTTGGACGGTTTGTTGCACTATTGTTTCAGTACCATAGCCTCCCTTGAACAGCCACCTATAGCTCCACAAAAATCCGTAACCGAGGCTTTTGTTTCGTAATCCTTTCGACCGCTTAATCACAGGTTTGGTTACACCACACTAGCACACTCACGGTCCTTGAGAACGGGTAAGAATGGGTGGGCAAGAGGTGAGGTTGTGTGATTCCACATACTTGTCCTATTCCACTTTACTTGCATTAGAGCTAACATGGCAGGATCTGACTCAAGTGTTCGTGGTGGGAACCATGGAGATGACGAGCCTCCTGTCTCCCGGGCTGAGATGCGCAATATGACCAACTTGCTTGTGGAGGCAATGGAGAGGATGCTTGATGACCGTCTCCCTGCTGCGAGACGAAGAGCTCCACATCACCATGATGAATCCGGTGATGAAAATTCTGGTTTTGGGTGTGGTTTTCGTGACCATTTTGAAGGAGGTCGTGATGATCGTGGTGGTGGAAGGCGTGCTGGTCATGCAGATCGGCATGCAGGAGGTGGTCGTGGTAATGGTAGTCGTGTCCGTTTTGATGATGAAGATGAATCTCAGGGCAGCCATGAGGAGTATGATGATGATGAGAACCCTTTTGCCAATGGTGGGCGGTTTGAACGTCACTGAGGCCACCGCCATGGTGTTGGCCATGTTGGAGAACATCGTCGTGGTCGCCATGGGGCTGATCCGGACAGTATTGCTCGTATCAAGTTAAGTGTTCCAAAATTTTCAGGAAAGGAAGATGCTGATGCATATCTTGATTGGGAAGAGCAGTGTGATCAGATTTTTCGGGTGCATAATCTCTCTGACCAGAGGTGTGTTAGTCTTGCTTCAGTTGAATTCTCTGGTTATGCTCTCACTTGGTGGAATCAGATACAGGAAAATCAGCTTGTGTTAGGACGTGATCATATCAACACATGGGCTGAAATGAAGCGTGTGATGAGGAGACGTTTTGTTCCATCAAGCTATCATCGTGACCTGTTACAAACATTGAAACAAGGTTCCAAATCAGTTGATAAATATTTTAAAGAGATGGAGTTGCTCTTGATTCGGTCTGTTATCAGAGAAGATGAAGAGTCAAGAATGGCAAGATTTTTGCATGGTCTCAATGATGACATTTCCAGTTTTGTGGAGATGTTTCCATATCGAACTTTGCAAGGTCTTGTTGATCAAGCTATGCGCACTGAGAGGAAGATTCAGCAAGAAGGACGTGGTCGGTCCTATGGGAGTCGATCTATCTCAACTCCATGGCGCCGGCAGCAGGCCAATACCTCTGTTGCTGGTGTTCGATCTCAAGGTGCTGCAACTAGGTCCTCTCCATCCATTGGTGCTGCAAAGACAACATTCTCTAGTGCTTCTTCACCTGCAAATCAGCAAGAAAATCGTCATCTTGCTACAAGTGCAGCAGCCCCTTCAGTTGCATCAGTAGCTGCATCCTCTTCTCATAGCCGAGGCATTGTTTGTCACAAGTGCCAAGGTCGTGGACACATTGCTGCTGAATGTCCTAGTAGGAGGACCATGATTGTGAATGAGCAAGGTGAATGAGAATCTGAAAGTGATGAAGAACGTGTTCCAATATATGATGAAGATAATGGGAATGATGGGAATGAGATCCAACCTGATGAAGGTGATAATAATTGTTTCATTTCTCAACGGGTGCTTAGTGTCACTGCTGTGAAAGAAGAAAATAATCAGCGACACAATCTTTTTCACACTCAAGGCATGATCAAGGACAAGCTCTGTCGGATTATTGTTGATAATGGCAGCTGCAATAATATTGCAAGTCAAGAATTGGTTGAGAAATTGGGGTTAAAACAGCGGCGTCATCCTTCTCCATACAAGATTCAATGGTTGAACGAGTGTGGTACGCTTCGTGTGAGCAATATTGTGAATGTCCCTTTTTCTATCGGGTGATATAGTGATCAGGTGGAGTGTGATGTGGTGCCAATGCAAGCATGCCAATTGCTGCTAGGAAGACCATGGTTATACGACCGTGATGTTCAGATTTGTGGTCATACTAACAAGGTTGTTCTCATGTACAAAGGAGAGCGCATCACTTTGCTTCCTTTGTCACCAGAGGCAATTTTGAAGGATGATCTGAAAAGAAAACAGCGAGAGAGCGAGAACCACTTACGAGTGAGCCACATACATAGTGAGGGAGTGTTTCCACAGCCAAATACAACTCCACAGCTGCAAAGAACCGAGCCAACAGGAAAAGAGGGATTAGTTATGATGGCTAGGAAAGGGGATTTAAAAGAATTGAGTGAACCCACTGCCATGTTCTTTGTACTCTTGTACAAGGACAATTTGCTTTCCACTAACGACTTACCCTCTACTTTGCCTAGTGCTGTTTTTGATGTGTTACAGGAATTTGAAGACGTGTTTCCAGAGGAAGTACCACCAGGGCTGCCACCTAAGAGAAGGATCGAACATCAAATCGACCTAGTTCCTGGTGCTTCACTTCCAAATCGTGCACCATACCGAACCAACCCAGAGGAAACTAAAGAAATTCAGCGCCAAGTACAAGAGCTCATCAACAAAGGGTATGTCAAAGAAAGTCTTTCCCCTTGTGCAGTTCCTGTTCTTTTAGTTCCGAAAAAAGATGGTTCATGGAGAATGTGTGTTGATTGCCGAGCCATAAATAACATCACCATCAGGTATAGACATCCCATACCAAGACTTGATGACATGCTTGATGAACTTAGTGGTGCTATCATTTTTACAAAAATTGATTTGAGAAGTGGCTATCATCAAATTCGCATGAGAGAAGGAGATGAATGGAAAACAACCTTCAAAACCAAGTTTGGGTTGTATGAATGGTTGGTGATGCCTTTTGGATTGACCAATGCACCTAGTACTTTCATGCGTTTAATGAATCACGTGCTTCAGCCTTTCATTGGCAAATTTGTTGTGGTTTATTTTGATGACATATTAATTTACAGCAAGTCTCTTGATGAACATGTTGAACATATCAAATGTGTGCTTGATGTTTTGAGGAAGGAATGCTTGTTTGCTAACCTTGCCAAGTGCACCTTTTGCACCGACAAGGTAGTCTTTCTTGGCTTTGTTGTTTCAGCTCACGACGTGGAGGTTGATGAAGAGAAGATTAAGACTGTACGTGAATGGTTGCCTCCACAGAATGTGAGCCAAGTGCGAAGCTTTCTTGGACTTGCCGGTTTTTACCGTCACTTTGTTAAAGATTTCAGTACCAATGCTGCCCCAATAAATGAGTTGACAAAGAAGGACGTGCCATTCCATTGGGGTGCAGCACAAGAGAAAGCATTTGAAGTGCTGAAAACGAAATTGACAACTGCCCCACTACTTGCGCTTCCAGATTTTGGTAAGACTTTTGAAATTGAATGTGATGCAAGTGGTGTAGGGATTGGAGGCGTGCTCATGCAAGAAGGGAGACCTATTGCATATTTCAGTGAAAAGCTAAGTGGTCCAACCCTTAATTATTCAGTTTATGACAAAGAACTTTATTCTCTTGTGAGGAGTTTGGAAACTTGGCAGCACTACCTTTTGCCTAAAGAATTCATTATACATTTTGATCATGAATCCTTGAAACATCTAAAGGGCCAATTAAAACTGAACAAAAGACATGCTAAATGGAGTGAATTTATTAAATCTTTTCCATACATTGTTAAGTACAAGAAAGGGAAGGATAACATTGTTGCTGATGCTTTGTCTCGACGTCATGCTTTGTTGTCTCAACTTGATGCAAAAATTCTGGGTTTGGAAAGTATTAAGAATTTATATGCAACTGATTCATACTTTGCTGAACCGTTTTCTAAATGTTGTGATGGCAAGGGTTGGGAAAAATTCCATTTGCATGATGGCTTTTTGTTTCGATCTAACAAACTCTGCATTCCAGATTGTTCTGTTCGTCCTTTGCTTTTGCAGGAAGCTCATGCCGGAGGACTAATGGGTCATTTTGGTGCCAAGAAGACAGAGTAGGTGCTGGCTGATCACTTCTTTTGGCCAAAGCTAAGAAGAGATGTGGAGCGATATGTTCTTCGCTGCGTCACATGCCACAAAGCTAAGTCCCGTTTGAACCCTCACGGTTTATACACCCCTGTACCTATTCCTAGTGTACCATGGGAAGACATTTCTATGGATTTTGTTCTCAGTTTACCTCGAACTAAGAGTGGGAGAGATTCAATCTTTGTTGTGGTTGACCGCTTTAGCAAAATGGCTCATTTTATTCCCTGTCATAAGAGCGACGATGCTTCGCACATTGCTGAATTATTTTTCAGGGAAATTGTGCGCTTACATGGTGTGCCACGATTTATTGTGTCTGATTGTGACACAAAATTTTTAAGCTACTTTTTGGAAGACCTTGTGGGGAAAACTTGGGACAAGATTGTTGTTCTCCACAACTTGTCACCCACAAACTGATGGGCAAACTGAAGTTGTGAACCGCACCTTGTCAACATTGTTGAGCTTTGGGAAGAAAGCTTGCCTCATGTGGAGTTCGCATACAACAGGGTGGTACATTCAACCACAAAATTTAGTCCATTTGAAATTGTATATGGCTTCAAACCTGCTGCTCCCATCGATCTATTGCTTTTACCTATGCAGGAACGTGTGAACTTCGATGCAAGCAAGCGTGCTGGATTTGTTAAGAAACTCCATGAACGAGCAAAATCCAACATTGAGAAGATGACCAAAATGTATGAGAAGCACGCCAACAAGGGTCGCAAGAAGATTGAGTTTGAACAAGGAGACTTGGTTTGGGTGCACTTGCGCAAGGATCGTTTCCCAGACCAACGCAAGAGCAAGCTGGAGCCACGTGCTGATGGACCCTTCAAAGTGCTTCGCAAGATCAATGACAACGCATATAAAATTGATCTTCCAAGTACATATGGTGTTAGTACAAGTTTCAACGTCACCAACCTTTCTCCGTTCTTTGGGGTGGAAGAGTCGAGGACGACTCCTTTTCAAGAGGGGGAGGATGATGTGGACATCCCACGAGTTACGCAAGATCAAGTATCAGGCACACGAGCTCAAGTGATCCAAGGACCTATTACACGCAGTCGTGCTAAGAAACTCCAACAAGAGGTGAACACTTTCCTTGCTAAAATTAATTTCAAAATATATGAGAATTTTATACTACCTAAAAGTTGTACTTTGGTTGTCCTTAGGAATATACATGAAGTGGATGGTACAACTAAACATGGAGAAGAAGTAAACAACAAGAAACAGTCGGACCAAGAATCACCAGCTCAAACCAAGGATCCAGGAGAATTCCGTTCGGACGATTGTTCGGACAAGCCTGGAAACCAAGAATCACCCGTTCGGAACGAGGATCCAGGAGGATTCCATTCGGACGATTTTCCGGACAAGCTTGGAAACCAAGAATCACCCGTTTGGAATAAGGATCCAGGAAGTTCGCTGTGGACCTCCACTTCAGGCCAGTTCAGACCTGCATAATGAATCGACCATAACGTTTTGGTCGGGACGTCTCTGGAGCTCCACGAGTACTTGATGGAACGTGCTTGAAGTCAACTTTCCAATGCAAGAAACCGCATGTCCAATGGACTTCCCAATAAAGAGTTATGAAAGATTTAGTGGAGGCTGCACAGAAGGTCAACAGTCTCGGGAGTTGATTTCTGGGGAGCCTTTTCACATACTTAGCCTTTTCATTTTCCTCTCGAGTTCACACCCAACTAGGAGGGTTGTTCCTAGTATAAATACCCCCTTATGTACTACCAAAAACTCATCTTTGATATTGATTAATTGATAGCCTCATATGGTTTTCTGGCAGCCGAGCTGCTGAGTGCCTTGCACACCTTCTTGTTCTTCCTTGTTCTTCTTGGACTTGTGAAGAGATCCCTCTGGGTTCCGCTACTTCGTGCTCTACGGTTTCCAGTACGGCTGTACTGTTTTGTGTGGATTAGTTCCGGCTTGTGGTTTTGCGGTCGTTTGGAGATCGAGTCGAAGTCTTTGTGGTTTCGGTGATTTTCTCCCTGGCGCTTGGTCGCATCCAACCTTTGTCAGGTATAAAGCTAGGTATCCCCGCTGTTCTACAGCAATTTATCCTTTGTTCTTGAACCTACTATCGTGAAGATCGGGCCATCCTTTGTGCTGATCCAAATCGGCACCTATTAAGTCCTGGTAGGATTATAGAGATTTATGCTATGAGTCTGTATTCCTCCATATATAGGTACCCAGGGTGTATGCTCGGCATCCATTCTAATCCATTGAACCAAAATGATGTTTTGGAGTGTTTTCGAGCATTTCGGAAACCTTCGTATTGTAAAAAGATGCAAAATTTGTGCTTCGGGTGTAAATGCACTATTTCGGGGTACCGAAGTTGCGAAATGGTTTCGCACCAAATGCATCCATTGTACTCCCTTAGACCTAAGATGATGTTTTGGAGTGTTTTGGAGAATTTTGGAAACCTTTGAAATATAAAAGATGCAAAACTTGTGTTTCGAGTCTGAATGCACTATTTCGGGATACCGAAGTTGCGAAAATGGTTTTGCACCAAATGCATCCATTGTACTCCCTTGGACCCAAAATGATGTTTTGGGTCTGTTTTCGAGCATTTTGGAAACCTTCGTAATGTAAAAAGATGCAAAACTTGTGTTTCGGGTCTGAATGCACTATTTCGGGTGCCGAAGTTGCGAAAATGATTTCACACCAAATGCATCCATTGCATTCCCTTTGACCTAAGATGATATTTTGGAGACATTTCGGAAACCTTTGTAATGTAAAAAGATACAAAACGTGTGTTTAGGGTGTGAGTGCACTATTTCAGGGTACAATAGTTGCGAATTGGTTTCGCACCAAATACATCCATTGTACTCCTTTGGACCCAAAATGATGTTTTGGAGCATTTTGGAAACCTTCGAAAAGTAAAAAGATGCAAAACTTGTGTTTCGGGCATGAATGCACTATTTCGGGGTACTGAACTTGCGAAAATTGTTTCACACCAAATGCAAACATTGTACTCCCTAATACCTAAAATGGTGTTTTGGAGAGTTTTCGAGCATTTTGGATACTTTCATAATGTAAAAAGATGCAAAACTTGTGTTTCGAGCATGAATGCACTATTTTGGGGTACAAAAGTTGCGAAAAAGATTTGGCAAAAAATGCAACCATTCTACTCCCTTGGAACCAAAATGATATTTGGGAGTGTTTTGGAGCATTTCGTAAACCTCCCGCATGTGAAAAGATGCAAACATGTGCTTCTGGCATGAATGCACTATTTCGGGGTACCCAAGTTGCGAAAATGATTTTGGACCAAATATATCCATTGTACTTCCTTGGACCCAAAACGATGTTTGGGTGTGTTTTGGAGCATTTCATAAACCTTCCGCTTGTGAAAAGATGCAAAACTTGTGTTTCGGGCGTGAATGCACTAATTCGGGGTACCGAAGTTGTGAAAATGGTTTCGCACCAAATGCATCCAGTGTACTCCCTCATACCGAAAATGTTGTTTGGGAGTGTTTTGGAGCATTTTGGAACCCTTCCGAATGTAAAAAGATGCAAAACTTATGTTTTAGGCGTGAATGCACTATTTCGGGGTAATGAAGTTACGAACATGGTTTCACACCAAATGCATCCATTCTACTCCCTGGGACCTAAAATGATGTTTGGAAGTGTTTTGGAGCATTTTGGAAATCTTTGGAACGTAAAAAAATGCAGAACTTGTGTTTCGGGCGTGAATCCACTATTTCGGGGTACCGATGTTGCGAAAATGGTTTCGCACCAAATGCATCCATTCTACTCCGTTGGACCTAAAATGATGTTTGAGAGTGTTTTGGAGCATTTTGGAAATCTTCGGAATGTAAAAAGATACAAAACATGTATTTCAGGCGTGAATGCACTATTTCGGGGTACCGACGTTGCGAAAATGATTTCAGAACAAATCCATCCGTTCTACCCCATTAGACCCAAAATGATGTTTGGGACTGTTTTGGAGTATTTCGTAAACCTTCTGCATGTGAAAAGATGCAAAACTTGAGTTTGGGGCCTAAATGCTGTATTTTGGGGTACCAAAGTTGCGCAAATGGTTTCGCACCAAATGCATTCTTTCTATTCCATTAGACCAAAAATGATGTTTTCGAGTGATTTCGAACATTTCGGAAACCTTTGTAATGTAAAAAGATGCAAAACGTGTGTTTTGGGCGTGAATGCACTATTTTAGGGTACTGTAGATGCGAATTGGTTTCGCACCAAATACATCCATTGTACTCCTTTGGACCCAAAATGATGTTTTGGAGCATTTTGGAAACCTTTGAAAAGTAAAAAGGTGCAAAACTTGTGTTTCGGGCATGAATGCACTATTTCGGGGTACTGAACTTGCGAAAATTGTTTCGCACCAAATGCAAACATTGTACTCCCTAATACCTAAAATGGTGTTTTGGAGAGTTTTCGAGCATTTTGGATAATTCCGTAATGTAAAAAGATGCAAAACTTTTGTTTCAGGCCTGAATGCACTATTTTGGGGTACAAAAGTGGCGAAAATGATTTGGCAAAAAATGCATCCATTCTACTCCCTTGGAACCAAAATGATGTTTGGGAGTGTTTTGGAGCATTTCATAGACCACCCGCATGTGAAAAGATGCAAACATGTGTTTCTGGCGTGAATGCACTATTTCGGGGTACCCAAATATATCCATTGTACTTGCTTGGACCCAAAATGATGTTTGGGAGTGTTTTTCAGCATTTCGTAAACCTTCCGCTTGTGAAAAGATGCAAAACTTGTGTTTCGGGCGTGAATGCACTAATTCGGGGTACCGAAGTTGCGAAAATGGTTTCGCACCAAATGCATCTAGTGTACTCCCTCATACCGAAAATGTTGTTTGGGAGTGTTTTGGAGCATTTTGGAACCCTTCAGAATGTAAAATGATGCAAAACTTATGTTTTAGGCGCGAATGCACTATTTCGGGGTATTGAAGTTACGAACATGGTTTCACACCAAATGCATCCATTCTACTCCCTAGGACCTAAAATGATGTTTGGAAGTGTTTTGAAGCATTTTGCAAATCTTTGGAACGTAAAAAGATACAGAACTTGTGTTTCGGGCGTGAATCCACTATTTCGGGGTACCGATGTTGCGAAAATGGTTTCGAACCAAATGCATCCATTCTACTCCGTTGGACCTAAAATGATGTTTGAGAGTGTTTTGGAGCATTTTGGAAACCTTCGAATAGTAAAAAGACGCAAAACTTGTGTTTCGGGCATGAATGCATTATTTCGGGGTACTGAACTTGCGAAAATTGTTTCGCACCAAATGCAAACATTGTACTCCCTAATGCCTAAAATGGTGTTTTGGAGAGTTTTCGAGCATTTTGGATAATTCCGTAATGTAAAAAGATGCAAAACTTGTGTTTCGGGCCTGAATGCACTATTTTGGGGTACAAAAGTTGCGAAAATGATTTGGCAAAAAATGCATCCATGCTATTCCATTAGATCCAAAATGATGTTTTCGAGTGTTTTGGAGCATTTCGTAAACCTCCTGCATGTGAAAAGATGCAAACATGTGTTTCTCGCATGAATGCACTATTTCGGGGTACCCAAGTTGCGAAAATGATTTCGGACCAAATATATCCGTTGTACTTCCTTGGACCAAAAATGATGTTTGGGAGTGTTTTGGAGCATTTCGTAAACCTTCCGCTTGTGAAAAGATGCAAAACTTGTGTTTCGGTCGTGAATGCACTAATTCGGGGTACCGAAGTTGCGAAAATGGTTTCGCACCAAATGCATCCATTGTACTCCCTCATACCGAAAATGTTGTTTGGGAGTGTTTTGGAGCATTTTGGAACCCTTCCAAATGTAAAAAGATGCAAAACTTATGTTTTAGGCGTGAATGCACTATTTCGGGGTAATGAAGTCACGAACATGGTTTCACACCAAATGCATCCATTCTACTCCCTAGGACCAAAAATGATGTTTGGAAGTGTTTTGGAGTATCTTAGAAATCTTTGGAACGTAAAAAGATGCAGAACTTGTGTTTCGGGCGTGAATGCACTATTTCGGGGTACCGATGTTGCGAAAATGGTTTCGCACCAAATGCATCCATTCTACTCCGTTGGACCTAAAATGTTGTTTGGGAGTGTTTTGGAGCATTTTGGAACCCTTTAGAATGTAAAAAGATGCAAAACTTATGTTTTAGGCTTGAATGCACTATTTCGAGGTAATGAAGTTACAAACATGGTTTCACACCAAATGCATCCATTCTACTCCCTAGGACCTAAAATGATGTTTGGAGGTGTTTTGGAGCATTTTGGAAATCTTTGGAACATAAAAAGATGCAGAACTTTTGTTTCGGGCGTGAATCCACTATTTCGGGATACCGATGTTACGAAAATGGTTTCGCACCAAATGCATCCATTCTACTCCGTTGCACCAAATGCATCCATTCTACTCCGTTGGACCTAAAATGATGTTTGAGAGTGTTTTGGAGCATTTTGGAAACCTTCGAATAGTAAAAAGACGCAAAACTTGTGTTTCGGGCATGAATGCATTATTTCGGGGTACTGAACTTGCGAAAATTGTTTCGCACCAAATGCAAACATTGTACTCCCTAATGCCTAAAATGGTGTTTTGGAGAGTTTTCGAGCATTTTGGATAATTCCGTAATGTAAAAAGATGCAAAACTTGTGTTTCGGACCTGAATGCACTATTTTGGGGTACAAAAGTTGCGAAAATGATTTGGCAAAAAATGCATCCATGCTATTCCATTAGACCCAAAATGATGTTTTCGAGTGTTTTGGAGCATTTCGTAAACCTCCCGCATGTGAAAAGATGCAAACATGTGTTTCTCGCATGAATGCACTATTTCGGGGTACCCAAGTTGCGAAAATGATTTCGGACCAAATATATCCATTGTACTTCCTTGGACCCAAAATGATGTTTGGGAGTGTTTTGGAGCATTTCGTAAACCTTCCGCTTGTGAAAAGATGCAAAACTTGTGTTTCGGTCGTGAATGCACTAATTCGGGGTACCGAAGTTGCGAAAATGGTTTCGCACCAAATGCATCCATTGTACTCCCTCATACCGAAAATGTTGTTTGGGAGTGTTTTGGAGCATTTTGGAACCCTTCCGAATGTAAAAAGATGCAAAACTTATGTTTTAGGCGTGAATGCACTATTTCGGGGTAATGAAGTCACGAACATGGTTTCACACCAAATGCATCCATTCTACTCCCTAGGACAAAAAATGATGTTTGGAAGTGTTTTGGAGTATCTTGGAAATCTTTGGAACGTAAAAAGATGCAGAACTTGTGTTTCGGGCGTGAATGCACTATTTCGGGGTACCGATGTTGCGAAAATGGTTTCGCACCAAATGCATCCATTCTACTCCGTTGGACCTAAAATGTTGTTTGGGAGTGTTTTGGAGCATTTTGGAACCCTTTAGAATGTAAAAAGATGCAAAACTTATGTTTTAGGCTTGAATGCACTATTTCGAGGTAATGAAGTTACAAACATGGTTTCACACCAAATGCATCCATTCTACTCCCTAGGACCTAAAATGATGTTTGGAGGTGTTTTGGAGCATTTTGGAAATCTTTGGAACATAAAAAGATGCAGAACTTTTGTTTCGGGCGTGAATCCACTATTTCGGGATACCGATGTTACGAAAATGGTTTCGCACCAAATGCATCCATTCTACTCCGTTGGACCTAAAATGATGTTTGAGAGTGTTTTGGAGCATTTTGGAACCCTTCAGAATGTAAAACGATGCAAAACTTATGTTTTAGGCGTGAATGCACTATTTCGGGGTATTGAAGTTACGAACATGGTTTCACACCAAATGCATCCATTCTACTCCCTAGGACCTAAAATGATGTTTGGAAGTATTTTGAAGCATTTTGCAAATCTTTGTAACGTAAAAAGATACAGAACTTGTGTTTCGGGCGTGAATCCACTATTTCGGGGTACTGATGTTGCGAAAATGGTTTCGCACCAAATGCATCCAATCTACTCCGTTGGACCTAAAATGATGTTTGAGAGTGTTTTGGAGCATTTTGGAAACCTTCGAATAGTAAAAAGACGCAAAACTTGTGTTTCGGGCATGAATGCATTATTTCAGGGTACTGAACTTGCGAAAATTGTTTCGCACCAAATGCAAACATTGTACTCCCTAATGCCTAAAATGGTGTTTTAGAGAGTTTTCGAGCATTTTGGATAATTCCGTAATGTAAAAAGATGCAAAACTTGTGTTTCGGGCATGAATGCACTATTTTGGGGTACAAAAGTTGCGAAAATGATTTGGCAAAAAATGCATCCATGCTATTCCATTAGACCCAAAATGATGTTTTCGAGTGTTTTGGAGCATTTCGTAAACCTCCCGCATGTGAAAAGATGCAAACATGTGTTTCTCGCATGAATGCACTATTTCGGGGTACCCAAGTTGCGAAAATGATTTCGGACCAAATATATCCATTGTACTTCCTTGGACCCAAAATGATGTTTGGGAGTGTTTTGGAGTATTTCGTAAACCTTCCGCTTGTGAAAAGATGCAAAACTTGTGTTTCGGCCGTGAATGCACTAATTCGGGGTACCGAAGTTGCGAAAATGGTTTCGCACCAAATGCATCCATTGTACTCCCTCATACCGAAAATGTTGTTTGGGAGTGTTTTGGAGCATTTTGGAACCCTTCCGAATGTAAAAAGATGCAAAACTTATGTTTTAGGCGTGAATGCACTATTTCGGGGTAATGAAGTTACGAACATGGGTTCACACCAAATGCATCCATTCTACTCCCTAGGACCAAAAATGATGTTTGGAAGTGTTTTGGAGTATCTTGGAAATCTTTGGAACGTAAAAAGATGCAGAACTTGTGTTTCGGGCGTGAATCCACTATTTCGGGGTACCGATGTTGTGAAAATGGTTTCGCACCAAATGCATCCATTCTACTCCGTTGGACCTAAAATGTTGTTTGGGAGTGTTTTGGAGCATTTTGGAACCCTTTAGAATGTAAAAAGATGCAAAACTTATGTTTTAGGCGTGAATGCACTATTTCGAGGTAATGAAGTTACAAACATGGTTTCACACCAAATGCATCCATTCTACTCCCTAGGACCTAAACTGATGTTTGGAGGTGTTTTGGAGCATTTTGGAAATCTTTGGAACGTAAAAAGATGCAGAACTTATGTTTCGGGCGTGAATCCACTATTTCGGGGTACCGATATTGCGAAAATGGTTTCGCACCAAATGCATCCATTCTACTCCGTTGGACCTAAAATGATGTTTGAGAGTGTTTTGGATCATTTTGGAACCCTTTAGAATGTAAAAAGATGCAAAACTTATGTTTTAGGCGTGAATGCACTATTTCGAGGTAATGAAGTTACGAACATGGTTTCACACCAAATGCATCCATTCTACTCCCTAGGACCTAAAATGATGTTTGGAAGTGTTTTCGAGCATTTTGGAAATCTTTGGAACGTAAAAAGATGCAGAACTTGTGTTTCGGGCGTGAATCCACTATTTCACGGTACCGATGTTGCGAAAATGGTTTCGCACCAAATGCATCCATTCTACTCCGTTGGACCTAGAATGATGTTTGAGAGCGTTTTGGAGCATTTTGGAAATCTTCGGAATGTAAAAAGATACAAAACTTGTATTTCGGTCGTGAATGCACTATTTCGGGGTACCGACGTTGAGAAAATGATTTCAGAACAAATCCATCCATTCTACCCCATTAGACCCAAAATGATGTTTGGGACTGTTTTGGAGCATTTCGTAAACCTTCCGCATGTGAAAAGATGCAAAACTTGAGTTTCTGGCCTGAATGTTGTATTTTGGGGTACCAAAGTTGCGCAAATGGTTTCACACCAAATGCATTCCTTCTATTCCATTATACCCAAAATGATATTTTCGAGTGTTTTCAAACATTTCAGAAACCTTTGTAATGTAAAAAGATGCAAAACGTGTGATTAGGGCGTGAATGCACTATTTCAAGGTACTGTAGTTGCGAATTGGTTTCACACCAAATACATCCATTGTACTCCTTTGCACCCAAAATGATGTTTTGGAGCATTTTGGAAACCTTCGAAAAGTAAAAAGATGCAAAACTTGTGTTTCGGACATGAATGCACTTTTTCGGGGTACTGAACTTGCGAAAATTGTTTCGCACCAACTGCAAACATTGTACTCCCTAATACCTAAAATGGTGTTTTAGAGGGTTTTCGGGCATTTTGGATACTTTCGTAATGTAAAAAGATGCAAAACTTGTGTTTCGGGTCTGAATGCTCTATTTTGGGTACAAAAGTTGCGAAAATGATTTGGCAAAAAATGCATCCATTCTACTCCCTTGGAACTAAAATGATGTTTGGGAGTGTTTTGGAGCATTTCGTAAACCTTCCGCATGTGAAAAGATGCAAACATGTGTTTCTCGCATGAATGCACTATTTCGGGGTACCCAAGTTGCGAAAATGATTTCGGACCAAATATATCCATTGTACTTGGACCCAAAATGATGTTTGGGAGTGTTTTGGAGCATTTCGTAAACCTTCCGCTTGTGAAAAGATGCAAAACTTGTGTTTCGGTCGTGAATGCACTAATTCGGGGTACCGAAGTTGCGAAAATGGTTTCGCACCAAATGCATCCATTGTACTCTCTCATACCGAAAATGTTGTTTGGGAGTGTTTTGGAGCATTTCGGAACCCTTCCGAATGTAAAAAGATGCAAAACTTATGTTTTAGGCGTGAATGCACTATTTCGGGGTAATGAAGTTACGAACATGGTTTCGCACCAAATGCATCCATTCTACTCCCTAGGACCAAAAATGATGTTTGGAAGTGTTTTGGAGCATTTTGGAAATCTTTGGAACGTAAAAAGATGCAGAACTTGTTTTTCGGGCGTGAATCCACTATTTCGGGGTACCGATGTTGCGAAAATGGTTTCGCACCAAATGCATCCATTCTACTCCGTTGGACCTAAAATGATGTTTGAGAGTGTTTTGGAGCATTTTGGAACCCTTTAGAATGTAAAAAGATGCAAAACTTATGTTTTAGGCGTGAATGCACTATTTCGGGGTACTGAAGTTACGAACATGGTTTCACACCAAATGCATCCATTCTACTCCCTAGGACCTAAAATGATGTTTGGAAGTGTTTTGGAGCATTTTGGAAATCTTTGGAACGTAAAAAGATGCAGAACTTGTGTTTCGGGTGTGAATCCACTATTTCGCGGTACCGTTGTTGCCAAAATGGTTTCGCACCAAATGCATCCATTCTACTCCGTTGGACCTAAAATGATGTTTGAGAGTGTTTTGGAGCATTTTGGAAATCTTCGGAATGTAAAAAGATACAAAACTTGTATTTCGGGCGTGAATGCACAATTTCGGGGTACCGACGTTGCGAAAATGATTTCAGAACAAATCCATCCATTCTACCCCATTAGACCCAAAATGATGTTTGGGACTGTTTTGGAGCATTTCGTAAACCTTCTGCATGTGAAAAGATGCAAAACTTGAGTTTCGGGCCTGAATGTTGTATTTTTTGGTACCAAAGTTGCGCAAATGGTTTCATACAAAATGCATTGCTTCTATTCCATTAGACCCAAAATGATGTTTTCGAGTGTTTTCAAACATTTCGGAAACCTTTGTAATGTAAAAGGATGCAAAACGTGTGATTAGGGCGTGAATGCACTATTTCAGGGTACTGTAGTTGCAAATTGGTTTCACACCAAATACATCCATTGTACTCCTTTGGACCCAAAATGATGCTTTGGAGCATTTTGGAAACCTTCGAAAAGTAAAAAGATGCAAAACTTGTGTTTCGGGCATGAATGCACTATTTCGAGGCACTGAACTTGCGAAAATTGTTTCGCACCAACTGCAAACATTGTACTCCCTAATACCTTAAATGGTGTTTTGGAGAGTTTTCGAGCATTTTGGATACTTTCGTAATGTAAAAAGATGCAAAACTTGTGTTTCGGGTCTGAATGCTCTATTTTGGGTACAAAAGTTGCGAAAATGATTTGGCAAAAAATGCATCCATTCTACTCCCTTGGAACTAATATGATGTTTGGGAGTGTTTTGGAGCATTTCGTAAACCTTCCGCATGTGAAAAGATGCAAACATGTGTTTCTCGCATGAATGGACTATTTCGGGGTACCCAAGTTGCAAAAATGATTTCGAACCAAATATATCCATTGTACTTTCTTGGACGCAAAATGATGTTTGGGAGTGTTTTGGAGCATTTCGTAAACCTTTCGCTTGTGAAAAGATGCAAAACTTGTGTTTCGGTCGTGAATGCACTAATTCGGGGTACCGAAGTTGCAAAAATGGTTTCGCACCAAATGCATCCATTGTACTCCCCCATACCAGAAATGTTGTTTGGGAGTGTTTTGGATCATTTTGGAACCCTTCCGAATGTAAAAAGATGCAAAACTTATGTTTTAGGCGTGAATGCACTATTTCGGGGTAATGAAGTTACGAACATGGTTTCACACCAAATGCATCCATTCTACTCCGTTGGACCTAAAATGATGTTTGGGAGTGTTTTGGAGCATTTTGGAACCCTTTAGAATGTAAAAAGATGCAAAACTTATGTTTTAGGCGTGAATGCACTATTTCGGGGTACTAAAGTTACGAACATGGTTTCACACCAAATGCATCCATTCTACTCCCTAGGATCAAAAATGATGTTTGGAAGTGTTTTGGAGTATCTTGGAAATCTTTGGAACGTAAAAAGATGCAGAACTTGTGTTTCGGGCGTGAATCCACTATTTCGCGGTACTGATGTTGTGAAAATGGTTTCGCACCAAATGCATCCATTCTACTCCGTTGGACCTAAAATGATGTTTGAGAGTGTTTTGGAGCATTTTGGAAATCTTCGGAATGTAAAAAGATACAAAACTTGTATTTCGGGCGTGAATGCACTATTTCGGTGTACCGACGTTGCGAAAATGATTTCAGAACAAATCTATCCATTCTACCCCATTAGGCCCAAAATGATGTTTGGGACTGTTTTGGAGTATTTCGTAAACCTTCCGCATGTGAAAAGATGCAAAACTTGAGTTTCGGGCCTGAATGTTGTATTTTCGGGTTCCAAAGTTGCGCAAATGGTTTCACACCAAATGCATTCCTTCTATTCCATTAGACCAAAAATGATGTTTTCGAGTGTTTTCAAACATTTCGGAAACCTTTGTAATGTAAAAAGATGTAAAACGTGTGATTAGGGCGTGAATGCACTATTTCAGGGTACTGTAGTTGCGAATTGGTTTCACACCAAATGCATCCATGCTATTCCATTAGATCCAAAATGATGTTTTCGAGTGTTTTGGAGCATTTCGTAAACCTCCCGCATGTGAAAAGATGCAAACATGTGTTTCTCGCATGAATGCACTATTTCGGGGTACCCAAGTTGCGAAAGTGATTTCGGACCAAATATATCCATTGTACTTCCTTGGACCCAAAATGATGTTTGGGAGTGTTTTGGAGCATTTCGTAAACCTTCCGCTTGTGAAAAGATGCAAAACTTGTGTTTCGGCCGTGAATGCACTAATTCGGGGTACCGAAGTTGCGAAAATGGTTTCGCACCAAATGCATCCATTGTACTCCCTCATACCGAAAATGTTGTTTGGGAGTGTTTTGGAGCATTTTGGAACCCTTCCGAATGTAAAAAGATGCAAAACTTATATTTTAGGCGTGAATGCACTATTTCGGGGTAATGAAGTTACGAACATGGGTTCACACCAAATGCATCCATTCTACTCCCTAGGACCAAAAATGATGTTTGGAAGTGTTTTGGAGTATCTTGGAAATCTTTGGAACGTAAAAAGATGCAGAACTTGTGTTTCGGGCGTGAATCCACTATTTCGGGGTACCGATGTTGTGAAAATGGTTTCGCACCAAATGCATCCATTCTACTCCGTTGGACCTAAAATGTTGTTTGGGAGTGTTTTGGAGCATTTTGGAACCCTTTAGAATGTAAAAAGATGCAAAACTTATGTTTTAGGCGTGAATGCACTATTTCGAGGTAATGAAGTTACAAACATGGTTTCACACCAAATGCATCCATTCTACTCCCTAGGACCTAAACTGATGTTTGGAGGTGTTTTGGAGCATTTTGGAAATCTTTGGAACGTAAAAAGATGCAGAACTTATGTTTCGGGCGTGAATCCACTATTTCGGGGTACCGATGTTGCGAAAATGGTTTCGCACCAAATGCATCCATTCTACTCCGTTGGACCTAAAATGATGTTTGAGAGTGTTTTGGATCATTTTGGAACCCTTTAGAATGTAAAAAGATGCAAAACTTATGTTTTAGGCGTGAATGCACTATAAAAGGTACTGAAGTTACGAACATGGTTTCACACCAAATGCATCCATTCTACTCCCTAGGACCTAAAATGATGTTTGGAAGTGTTTTTGAGCATTTTGGAAATCTTTGGAACGTAAAAAGATGCAGAACTTGTGTTTCGGGCGTGAATCCACTATTTCACGGTACCGATGTTGCGAAAATGGTTTCGCACCAAATGCATCCATTCTACTCCGTTGGACCTAGAATGATGTTTGAGAGCGTTTTGGAGCATTTTGGAAATCTTCGGAATGTAAAAAGATACAAAACTTGTATTTCGGGCGTGAATGCACTATTTCGGGGTACCGACGTTGAGAAAATGATTTCAGAACAAATCCATCCATTCTACCCCATTAGACCCAAAATGATGTTTGGGACTGTTTTGGAGCATTTCGTAAACCTTCCGCATGTGAAAAGATGCAAAACTTGAGTTTCGGGCCTGAATGTTGTATTTTTTGGTACCAAAGTTGCGCAAATGGTTTCACACCAAATGCATTCCTTCTATTCCATTATACCCAAAATGATATTTTCGAGTGTTTTCAAACATTTCAGAAACCTTTGTAATGTAAAAAGATGCAAAACGTGTGATTAGGGCGTGAATGCACTATTTCAAGGTACCGTAGTTGCGAATTGGTTTCACACCAAATACATCCATTGTACTCCTTTGCACCCAAAATGATGTTTTGGAGCATTTTGGAAACCTTCGAAAAGTAAAAAGATGCAAAACTTGTGTTTCGGACACGAATGCACTTTTTCGGGGTACTGAACTTGCGAAAATTGTTTCGCACCAACTGCAAACATTGTACTCCCTAATACCTAAAATGGTGTTTTAGAGGGTTTTCGGGCATTTTGGATACTTTCGTAATGTAAAAAGATGCAAAACTTGTGTTTCGGGTCTGAATGCTCTATTTTGGGTACAAAAGTTGCGAAAATGATTTGGCAAAAAATGCATCCATTCTACTCCCTTGGAACTAAAATGATGTTTGGGAGTGTTTTGGAGCATTTCGTAAACCTTCCGCATGTGAAAAGATGCAAACATGTGTTTCTCGCATGAATGCACTATTTCGGGGTACCCAAGTTGCGAAAATGATTTCGGACCAAATATATCCATTGTACTTCCTTGGACCCAAAATGATGTTTGGGAGTGTTTTGGAGCATTTCGTAAACCTTCCGCTTGTGAAAAGATGCAAAACTTGTGTTTCGGTCGTGAATGCACTAATTCGGGGTACCAAAGTTGCGAAAATGGTTTCGCACCAAATGCATCCATTGTACTCTCTCATACCGAAAATGTTGTTTGGGAGTGTTTTGGAGCATTTCGGAACCCTTCCGAATGTAAAAAGATGCAAAACGTATGTTTTAGGCGTGAATGCACTATTTCGGGGTAATGAAGTTACGAACATGGTATCGCACCAACTGCATCCATTCTACTCCCTAGGACCAAAAATGATGTTTGGAAGTGTTTTGGAGTATCTTGGAAATCTTTGGAACGTAAAAAGATGCAGAACTTGTGTTTCGGGCGTGAATCCACTATTTCGGGGTACCGATGTTGTGAAAATGGTTTCGCACCAAATGCATCCATTCTACTCCGTTGGACCTAAAATGTTGTTTGGGAGTGTTTTGGAGCATTTTGGAACCCTTTAGAATGTAAAAAGATGCAAAACTTATGTTTTAGGCGTGAATGCACTATTTCGAGGTAATGAAGTTACAAACATGGTTTCACACCAAATGCATCCATTCTACTCCCTAGGACCTAAACTGATGTTTGGAGGTGTTTTGGAGCATTTTGGAAATCTTTGGAACGTAAAAAGATGCAGAACTTATGTTTCGGGCGTGAATCCACTATTTCGGGGTACCGATGTTGCGAAAATGGTTTCGCACCAAATGCATCCATTCTACTCCGTTGGACCTAAAATGATGTTTGAGAGTGTTTTGGATCATTTTGGAACCCTTTAGAATGTAAAAAGATGCAAAACTTATGTTTTAGGCGTGAATGCACTATAAAAGGTACTGAAGTTACGAACATGGTTTCACACCAAATGCATCCATTCTACTCCCTAGGACCTAAAATGATGTTTGGAAGTGTTTTGGAGCATTTTGGAAATCTTTGGAACGTAAAAAGATGCAGAACTTGTGTTTCGGGCGTGAATCCACTATTTCACGGTACCGATGTTGCGAAAATGGTTTCGCACCAAATGCATCCATTCTACTCCGTTGGACCTAGAATGATGTTTGAGAGCGTTTTGGAGCATTTTGGAAATCTTCGGAATGTAAAAAGATACAAAACTTGTATTTCGGGCGTGAATGCACTATTTCGGGGTACCGACGTTGAGAAAATGATTTCAGAACAAATCCATCCATTCTACCCCATTAGACCCAAAATGATGTTTGGGACTGTTTTGGAGCATTTCGTAAACCTTCCGCATGTGAAAAGATGCAAAACTTGAGTTTCGGGCCTGAATGTTGTATTTTTTGGTACCAAAGTTGCGCAAATGGTTTCACACCAAATGCATTCCTTCTATTCCATTATACCCAAAATGATATTTTCGAGTGTTTTCAAACATTTCAGAAACCTTTGTAATGTAAAAAGATGCAAAACGTGTGATTAGGGCGTGAATGCACTATTTCAAGGTACCGTAGTTGCGAATTGGTTTCACACCAAATACATCCATTGTACTCCTTTGCACCCAAAATGATGTTTTGGAGCATTTTGGAAACCTTCGAAAAGTAAAAAGATGCAAAACTTGTGTTTCGGACACGAATGCACTTTTTCGGGGTACTGAACTTGCGAAAATTGTTTCGCACCAACTGCAAACATTGTACTCCCTAATACCTAAAATGGTGTTTTAGAGGGTTTTCGGGCATTTTGGATACTTTCGTAATGTAAAAAGATGCAAAACTTGTGTTTCGGGTCTGAATGCTCTATTTTGGGTACAAAAGTTGCGAAAATGATTTGGCAAAAAATGCATCCATTCTACTCCCTTGGAACTAAAATGATGTTTGGGAGTGTTTTGGAGCATTTCGTAAACCTTCCGCATGTGAAAAGATGCAAACATGTGTTTCTCGCATGAATGCACTATTTCGGGGTACCCAAGTTGCGAAAATGATTTCGGACCAAATATATCCATTGTACTTCCTTGGACCCAAAATGATGTTTGGGAGTGTTTTGGAGCATTTCGTAAACCTTCCGCTTGTGAAAACATGCAAAACTTGTGTTTCGGTCGTGAATGCACTAATTCGGGGTACCAAAGTTGCGAATATGGTTTCGCACCAAATGCATCCATTGTACTCTCTCATACCGAAAATGTTGTTTGGGAGTGTTTTGGAGCATTTCGGAACCCTTCCGAATGTAAAAAGATGCAAAACTTATGTTTTAGGCGTGAATGCACTATTTCGGGGTAATGAAGTTACGAACATGGTTTCGCACCAAATGCATCCATTCTACTCCCTAGGACCAAAAATGATGTTTGGAAGTGTTTTGGAGCATTTTGGAAATCTTTGGAACGTAAAAAGATGCAGAACTTGTTTTTCGGGCGTGAATCCACTATTTCGGGGTACCGATGTTGCGAAAATGGTTTCGCACCAAATGCATCCATTCTACTCCGTTGGACCTAAAATGATGTTTGAGAGTGTTTTGGAGCATTTTGGAACCCTTTAGAATGTAAAAAGATGCAAAACTTATGTTTTAGGCGTGAATGCACTATTTCGGGGTACTGAAGTTACGAACATGGTTTCACACCAAATGCATCCATTCTACTCCCTAGGACCTAAAATGATGTTTGGAAGTGTTTTGGAGCATTTTGGAAATCTTTGGAACGTAAAAAGATGCAGAACTTGTGTTTCGGGTGTGAATCCACTATTTCGCGGTACCGTTGTTGCGAAAATGGTTTCGCACCAAATGCATCCATTCTACTCCGTTGGACCTAAAATGATGTTTGAGAGTGTTTTGGAGCATTTTGGAAATCTTCGGAATGTAAAAAGATACAAAACTTGTATTTCGGGCGTGAATGCACAATTTCGGGGTACCGACGTTGCGAAAATGATTTCAGAACAAATCCATCCATTCTACCCCATTAGACCCAAAATGATGTTTGGGACTGTTTTGGAGCATTTCGTAAACCTTCCGCATGTGAAAAGATGCAAAACTTGAGTTTCGGGCCTGAATGTTGTATTTTTTGGTACCAAAGTTGCGCAAATGGTTTCATGCAAAATGCATTGCTTCTATTCCATTAGACCCAAAATGATGTTTTCGAGTGTTTTCAAACATTTCGGAAACCTTTGTAATGTAAAAGGATGCAAAACGTGTGATTAGGGCGTGAATGCACTATTTCAGGGTACTGTAGTTGCAAATTGGTTTCACACCAAATACATCCATTGTACTCCTTTGGACCCAAAATGATGTTTTGGAGCATTTTGGAAACCTTCGAAAAGTAAAAAGATGCAAAACTTGTGTTTCGGGCATGAATGCACTATTTCGAGGCACTGAACTTGCGAAAATTGTTTCGCACCAACTGCAAACATTGTACTCCCTAATACCTTAAATGGTGTTTTGGAGAGTTTTCGAGCATTTTGGATACTTTCGTAATGTAAAAAGATGCAAAACTTGTGTTTCGGGTCTGAATGCTCTATTTTGGGTACAAAAGTTGCGAAAATGATTTGGCAAAAAATGCATCCATTCTACTCCCTTGGAACTATTATGATGTTTGGGAGTGTTTTGGAGCATTTCGTAAACCTTCCGCATGTGAAAAGATGCAAACATGTGTTTCTCGCATGAATGGACTATTTCGGGGTACCCAAGTTGCAAAAATGATTTCGAACCAAATATATCCATTGTACTTTCTTGGACGCAAAATGATGTTTGGGAGTGTTTTGGAGCATTTCGTAAACCTTTCGCTTGTGAAAAGATGCAAAACTTGTGTTTCGGTCGTGAATGCACTAATTCGGGGTACCGAAGTTGCAAAAATGGTTTCGCACCAAATGCATCCATTGTACTCCCTCATACCAGAAATGTTGTTTGGGAGTGTTTTGGATCATATTGGAACCCTTCCGAATGTAAAAAGATGCAAAACTTATGTTTTAGGCGTGAATGCACTATTTCGGGGTAATGAAGTTACGAACATGGTTTCACACCAAATGCATCCATTCTACTCCGTTGGACCTAAAATGATGTTTGGGAGTGTTTTGGAGCATTTTGGAACCCTTTAGAATGTAAAAAGATGCAAAACTTATGTTTTAGGCGTGAATGCACTATTTCGGGGTACTGAAGTTACGAACATGGTTTCACACCAAATGCATCCATTCTACTCCCTAGGACCAAAAATGATGTTTGGAAGTGTTTTGGAGTATCTTGGAAATCTTTGGAACGTAAAAAGATGCAGAACTTGTGTTTCGGGCGTGAATCCACTATTTCGCGGTACTGATGTTGTGAAAATGGTTTCGCACCAAATGCATCCATTCTACTCCGTTGCACCTAAAATGATGTTTGAGAGTGTTTTGGAGCATTTTGGAAATCTTCGGAATGTAAAAAGATACAAAACTTGTATTTCGGGCGTGAATGCACTATTTCGGTGTACCGACGTTGCGAAAATGATTTCAGAACAAATCCATCCATTCTACCCCATTAGGCCCAAAATGATGTTTGGGACTGTTTTGGAGTATTTCGTAAACCTTCCGCATGTGAAAAGATGCAAAACTTGAGTTTCGGGCCTGAATGTTGTATTTTCGGGTACCAAAGTTGCGCAAATGGTTTCACACCAAATGCATTCCTTCTATTCCATTAGACCAAAAATGATGTTTTCGAGTGTTTTCAAACATTTCGGAAACCTTTGTAATGTAAAAAGATGTAAAACGTGTGATTAGGGCGTGAATGCACTATTTCAGGGTACTGTAGTTGCGAATTGGTTTCGCACCAAATACATCCATTGTACTCCTGTGGACCCAAAATGATGTTTTGGAGCATTTTGGAAACCTTCGAAAAGTAAAAAGATGCAAAACTTGTGTTTCGGACATGAATGCACTTTTTCGGGGTACTGAACTTGCGAAAATTGTTTCGCACCAACTGCAAACATTGTACTCCCTAATACCTAAAATGGTGTTTTAGAGGGTTTTCGGGCATTTTGGATACTTTCGTAATGTAAAAAGATGCAAAACTTGTGTTTCGGGTCTGAATGCTCTATTTTGGGTACAAAAGTTGCGAAAATGATTTGGCAAAAAATGCATCCATTTTACTCCCTTGGAACTAAAATGATGTTTGGGAGTGTTTTGGAGCATTTCGTAAACCTTCCGCATGTGAAAAGATGCAAACATGTGTTTCTCGCATGAATGCACTATTTCGGGGTACCCAAGTTGCGAAAATGATTTCGGACCAAATATATCCATTGTACTTCCTTGGACCCAAAATGATGTTTGGGAGTGTTTTGGAGCATTTCGTAAACCTTCCGCTTGTGAAAAGATGCAAAACTTGTGTTTCGGTCGTGAATGCACTAATTCAGGGTACCGAAGTTGCGAAAATAGTTTCGCACCAAATGCATCCATTGTACTCCCTCATACCGAAAATGTTGTTTGGGAGTGTTTTGGAGCATTTTGGAACCCTTCCGAATGTAAAAAGATGCAAAACTTATGTTTTAGGCGTGAATGCACTATTTCGGGGTAATGTAGTTACGAACATGGTTTCACACCAAATGCATCCATTCTACTCCCTAGGACCAAAAATGATGTTTGGAAGTGTTTTGGAGTATCTTGGAAATCTTTGGAACGTAAAAAGATGCAGAACTTGTGTTTCGGGCGTGAATCCACTATTTCGGGGTACCGATGTTGCGAAAATGGTTTCGCACCAAATGCATCCATTCTACTCCGTTGGACCTAAAATGTTGTTTGGGAGTGTTTTGGAGCATTTTGGAACCCTTTAGAATGTAAAAAGATGCAAAACTTATGTTTTAGGCGTGAATGCACTATTTCGGGGTACTGAAGTTACGAACATGGTTTCACACCAAATGCATCCATTCTACTCCCTAGGACCTAAAATGTTGTTTGGAAGTGTTTTGGAGCATTTTGGAAAACTTTGGAACGTAAAAAGATGCAGAACTTGTGTTTCGGGCGTGAATCCACTATTTCGCGGTACCGATGTTGCGAAAATGGTTTTGCACCAAATGCGTCCATTCTACTCCGTTGGACCTAAAATGATGTTTGAGAGTGTTTTGGAGCATTTTGGAAATCTTCGGAATGTAAAAAGATATAAAACTTGTATTTCGGGCGTGAATGCACTATTTCGGGGTACCGACGTTGCGAAAATGATTTCAGAACAAATCCATCCATTCTACCCCATTGGACCCAAAATGATGTTTGGGACTGTTTTGGAGCATTTCGTAAACCTTCCGCATGTGAAAAGATGCAAAACTTGAGTTTCGGGCCTGAATGTTGTATTTTGGGGTACCAAAGTTGCGCAAATGGTTTCACACCAAATGCATTCCTTCTATTCCATTAGACCAAAAATGATGTTTTCGAGTGTTTTCAAACATTTCGGAAACCTTTGTAATGTAAAAAGATGGAAAACATGTGATTAGGGCGTGAATGCACTATTTCAGGGTACTGTAGTTGCGAATTGGTTTCACACCAAATACATCCATTGTACTCTTGTGGACCCAAAATGATGTTTTGGAGCATTTCGTAAACCTTCCGCATGTGAAAAGATGCAAAACTTGAGTTTCGGGCCTGAATGTTGTATTTTGGGGTACCAAAGTTGCGCAAATGGTTTCACACCAAATGCATTCCTTCTATTCCATTAAACCCAAAATGATGTTTTCGAGTGTTTTCAAACATTTCGGAAACCTTTGTAATGTAAAAAGATGCAAAACGTGTGGTTAGGGCGTGAATGCACTATTTCAGGGTACTGTAGTTGTGAATTGGTTTTGCGCCAAATACATCCATTGTACTCCTTTGTTCCCAAAAAGTTGTTTTGTTGCATTTTGGAAACCTTCGAAAAGTAAATAGATGCAATTTTGTGTTTCGGGTATGAATGCACTATTTCGGGGTACTGAACTTGCGAAAATTGTTTCACACAAAATGCAAACATTGTACTCCCTAATACCTAAATTGGTGTTTTGGAGAGTTTTCGAGCATTTTGGATACTTTCATAATGTAAAAAGATGCAAAACTTGTGTGTCGGGCTTGAATGCACTATTTTGGGGTACAAAAGTTGCGAAAATGATTCGGCAAAAAATGCATCCATTCTACTCCCTTGGAACCAAAATGATGTTTGGGAGTGTTTTGGAGCATTTCGTAAACCTTCCGCATGTGAAAAGATGCAAATATGTGTTTCTAGCATGAATGCACTATTTCGTGGTACCCAAGTTGCGAAAATGATTTCGGACCAAATATATCCATTGTACATCCTTGGACCCAAAATGATGTTTGGGAGTGTTTTGGAGCATTTCGTAAACCTTCCGCTTGTGAAAAGATGCAAAACTTGTGTTTCGGTCGTGAATGCACTAATTCGGGGTACCGAAGTTACAAAAATAGTTTCACACCAAATGCATCCATTGTACTCCCTCATACCGAAAATGTTGTTTGGGAGTGTTTTGGAGCATTTTGGAACCCTTCAGAATGTAAAAAAGATGCAAAACTTATGTTTTAGGCGTGAATGCACTATTTTGGGGTACTGAAGTTACGAACATGGTTTCACACCAAATGCATCCATTCTACTCCCTAGGACCTAAAATGATGTTTGGAAGTGTTTTGAAGCATTTTGGGAATCTTCGGAATGTAAAAAGATGCAAAATTTTTGTTTCGGGCGTGAATTTACTATTTTGGGCTACCGAAGTTATAAAAATGGTTTCAAACCAAATGCATTCATTCTACTTCCTGGGACCTAAAATGATATTTGAGAGTGTTTTGGAGCATTTTGGAAATCTTCGGAATGTAAAAAGATACAAAACTTGTATTCAGGCGTGAATGCACTATTTCGGGGTACCGACATTGCAAAAATGATTTCAAAACAAATCCATCTGTTCTACCCCATTGGACCCAAAATGATGTTTGGGACTGTTTTGGACCAATTCGTAAACCTTCCGCATGTGAAAAGATGCAAAACTTGAGTTTCGGTCCTGAATGCTGTATTTTGGGTACCAAAGTTGCGCAAATGGTTCCACACCAAATGCATTCTTTCTATTCCATTAGACCCAAAATGATGTTTTCGAGTGTTTTCAAACATTTCGGAAACCTTTGTAATGTAAAAAGATGCAAACCGTGTGTTTAGGGTGTGAATGCACTATTTCAGGGTACCGTAGTTGCGAATTGGTTTCGCACCAAATACATCCATTGTACTCCTTTGGACCCAAAATGATCTTTTGGAGCATTTTGGAAACCTTCGAAAAGTAAAAAGATGCAAAACTTGTGTTTCGGGCATGAATGCACTATTTCGGGGTACTGAACTTGCGAAAATTGTTTCGCACCAAATGCAAACATTGTACTCCCTAATACCTAAAATGGTGTTTTGGAGAGTTTTCGGGGCATTTTAGAAATCTTCGGAATGTAAAAAGATGCAAAACTTGGGTTTCGGGTGTGAATGCACTATTTTGGGGTACAAAAGTTGCGAAAATGATTTGGCAAAAAATGCATCCGTTCTACTCCTTTGAAACCAAAATGATGATTGGGAGTGTTTTGGAGCATAAACCTTCTGCATGTGAAAAGATTCAAACATGTGTTTCTGGCGTGAATGCACTATTTCGAGGTACCCAAGTTGCGAAAATGATTTCGGACCAAATCTATCCATTGTACTTCTTTGGACCCAAAATAATGTCTGGGAGTGTTTTGGAGCATTTCGTAAACCTTCCGCTTGTGAAAAGATGCAAAACTTGTGTTTCGGGCGGGGATGCACTAATTCGGGGTACCGAAGTTGCGAAAACGGTTTCGCACTAAAGGCATCCATTCTACTCCCTTGGACCTAAAATGATGTTTGGTAGTATTTTGGAGCATTTCGTAAATCTTCAAAATGTAAAAAGATGCAAAACTTATGTTTTGGGCGTGAATGAACTATTTCGGGGTACCGATGTTGCGAAAATGATTTCAGAACAAATTCATCTTTTCTACTCCATTAGACCCAAAATGATGATTGATAGCTTTTTGGAGCATTTCATAAACCTTCCGCATGTGAAAAGATGCAAAACTTGAGTTTCAGGCTCAATATTTTGGGGTACCAAAGTTGCGAAAATGGTTTCACACTAAATGCATCCATTCTATTCCATTACACCCAAAATAATGTTTTTGAGTGTTTTCATGTATTTCGGAAACCTTCGTATTGTAAAAAGATGCAAAACTTGTATTTCGGGTGTGAATGCACTATTTCAGGTACTGTAGTTGCAAAATGGTTTCCCACAAAATGCATCCATTGTACTCCTTTGGACCCCAAATTATGTTTTGGAGCATTTTGGAAACCTTCGGAAAGTACAAATATGCAAAACTTGTGTTTTGGGCCCGAATGTACTATTTCGGGGTATTGAAGTTGCGAAAATGGTTTCACACCAAATGCATCCATTGTAGTCCCTTGGACCTAAAATGGTGTTTTGGAGAGTTTTCGAGCATTTTACAAACTTTCATAATATGAAAGGATGCAAAACTTGTGTTTTGGGCCTGAATGCACTATTTTGGGGTACCAAAGTTGCGAAAATGATTTGACAAAAAATGCAACCATTCTACTCCCTTGTAGCCAAAATGATATTTGGGAGTGTTTTGGAGCATTTCGTAAACCTTCTGCATGTGAAAAGATGCAAACATGTGTTTCTGGTGTGAATGCACTATTTCGGGGTACCGAAGTTGCGAAAATGATTTGGGACCAAATGCATCCATTGTACTCCCTTGGACCCAAAATGATGTTTGGAGCATTTCGTAAACCTTCCGCTTCTAAAGAGATGCAAAACTTATGTTTCAGACGTGAATGCACTATTTCGGGGTACCGAAGTTGCGAAAATGGTTTCGCACCAAATGTATCCATTGTACTCCCTCATACCTAAAATGATGTTTGAGAGTGTTTTGGAGCATTTTGGAACCCTTTAGAATGTAAAAAGATGCAAAACTTGTGTCTCGGGCGTGAATGCACTATTTCGGGGTATTGAAATTACGAAAATGGTTTCACACCAAATGCATCCATTCTACTCCCTAGGACCTAAAATGATGTTTGGAAGTCTTTTGAAGCATTTTGGGAATCTTCGTAATGTAAAAAGATGCAAAATTTTTGTTTTGAAGTCAATGCACTATTTTGGGGTACCGAAGTTACGAAAATGGTTTCACACCAAATGCATTCATTCTACTTTCTGGGACCTAAAATGATGTTTTGAAGTGTTTTGGGGCATTTTGGAAATCTTCGGAATGTAAAAAGATGCAAAACTTGTGTTTCGGGCGTGAATGCTCTATTTCGTGGTACTGAAGTTGCAAAAATAGTTTCACACAAAATGCATCCATTGTACTCCCTTGGACCTAAAAAATGGTGTTTTGGAGAGTTTTCGAGCATTTTGTGTTTCGGGCCTGAATGCACTATTTCGGGGTACCGAAGCTGCGAACATGATTTGAGAAAAAAATGCATCCATTCTACTCCCTTGTAACCAAAATGATGTTTGGGAGTGTTTTGAAGCATTTTGTAAACCTTCCGCATGTGAAAAGATGCAAACATGTGTTTCTGGCGTGAATGGACTATTTCGGGGTACTGAAGTTGTACAAATGATTTCCGACCAAATCCATCACCAAAATGATGTTTGGGAGTGTTTTGGAGCATTTCGTAAACCTTGCGTTTGTGAAAAGATGCAAAACTTGTGTTTCAGGTGTGAATGCACTATTTCGGGGTACCGAAGTTGGACAAATAGTTTCGCACCAAATGCATCCATTCTACTCCCTTGGATCTAAAATGATGTTTGGTAGTATTTTTGAGCATTCTGGATACTTTCGTAATGTAAAAAGATGCAAAACTTGTGTTTCGGGTGGGAATGCACTATTTCAGGGTACCGATGTTGCGAAATTGATTTCCGAACAAATCCATCCGTTCTACTCCATTAGACCCAAAATGATGTTTGGGAGTTTTTTTTAGCATTTCGTAAACCTCCCGCATGCGAAAAGATGCAAAACTTGGGTTTCGGGCTCAGTATTTCAGGGTACCAAAGTTGTGTGTGACTTGGGTACCCCTGGTCCCCACCGACTAGGCTCACGACCGTCCCCGACAAGTAGGTCCGGCCCATCAGAAGACTCACCGACCTGACAGTGGCCCCTACAGACCTGATCTGTGGCCCTAAAGACCTTCCAGAAGATTCCTCCAGACAACCTTATCCGATCTGTTCGGGTAACTTGGCGTGCAAGACAAGATACAAGACATCGGCTACGCCGCCAATCAGTCCAAAGATCACATGATTATGTTGTAAACTACCTTAGATAGGTTTCCATGTTGTAACCGACCTAGACTCTGGGTCCACCGACATTGTCCGTCAGCCAATATAAGGCGGGTAAGGGCGTTCCCCCGAGGACAAGTCGCATCCATCCAAAGCAATACAATTAAGAACTAGACGTAGGGTTTTACTCTCCGAAGGCCCAAATCAGTATAAACTCGTTGTGTTCCCCTTATTCCGTGTACCATTGCATAACTCTCGCGTTCTTAGCTCTAGATCTCCCCCCCGCCGAACAAATAAACCACCAGGGTTGACCCCACTGTGGACTGCTCAGACCTAAACCTCTAACAGTTGGCGCGCCAGGTAGGGGTTGATCTAGGGTTCTTCGTGCAACTCGATGGCCTCATCACATGACGTCATCTTCCCTGTAAGCATGGCGGACTTCCTCGCCAATCTCGTCGACATCAGCTTCGGCTCAATGCCGACGGTATTAACCGCTCCAGCCGCCTGTCTCGTCATCGAGAACGCTGCGGCCACCTCCTTCCAGCAGGCCGACTCCGATCTGTTGACGGAAACCCACCGACCCACTCCTCGCGATCTAATCGCGGGGCTCAATCGTGTCGAGAGCATGCTCTCCGACACCATCAAGGTCTGCGAAAGCGTCAAGCGCCCTCGCAGGACTACTGCACCTCCACCTCGCATGCCTCTTGGCCTGCGAAATTCAGCTCGTGTGGCCTCTGACCACACAAAGAAGAAGATTTAGATCCAATCTGGGTTGACTACCACCTCTTGCGGAGTCCGCAGGGGTCCTCTCAACGACCCCTGCCCTGTCCACAAGAAGGCAAAGCACACGGCTCGCTGAAGAAGCTTCGCTGACCTGCTCCACCAGCTGCGACGCAAGGTCGCCAGATCCATCGCACTCCGCCTCGGGACTGTGGTGAATTTCAGGTCGCCCGCGTCATCATCACACCTAACGACTTCAGCCACAAGGATGGAGCACCTGATCGCGAGTCTCTCGTGGTATTCGCCGATGTACTTCCTCAGGCTGGTGAGACAGAAGAACAGCAACTGCAACGGGAGAACAATAACGTTGCGCGAGCTCAACGCTGCCAGCTACAAGCAGATCAAGACGCCGCAGCTGCAGCAGCCGCTGCACCCAACAACAATGTGGTGCCCAATGCCGTCGGTCAAGCCGCAGGCAACGTCGCACACAATGTTGCCGGCGGACCACCCCCCGCGGGTCAAGTCAGAGCTCAGCAGCAGCTGCGAGACGAACCACAACGACATCGCATACGTGCCAAGAAGCTGGTCATGAGGTCTACAATTCCCCCAAGCTAACCTAGGGGCGGCTCTTGCCGAAATAGGTCAGCTGGAAGACACACCCGCGGTACGTCGGCTCATGGCCCACATTCGCGTCGCCACCACTCAGGTCGAAGAACGAAGCCAGGGCTACAGCAGGTCAGCCTCAAGCTAGCACTCCCGGAGTAGGTCGACATGACCACGGAACAACAACAACAACAACAACACCAACGCTCCCGTTCAGCCCATAGCCGAGGAGAGAGGTGGTGAGAACAAAGTCGTGCAACAGCCCAATGCTGCTGCCAACATTGCAGCCAACGCCGCTGGCAACCCAAGACCCAACGCTGGAGCCCGACCTCCACCTGTGAGAGCCATGCATGTCCTCCGGGATAGTCAAAACCAACAACGACCTGCTCGGGACGAACAGGAAATCCAATGTCGTGCCAACTACGACCGCGTCAATGGTCCCCTAGACCCTCTCGATGCTAACAACCCCATTCAAGAAGCAGAGCTCCGCGCGATGCACGATCGAGAACTCCAACGTCGTCCCCAGTACGACCAAGACAACAGCGCCCCCGATGACCTCTACATCGTCCCGATGGCTCAAGATGTTGGCGCAGGAACCATCGACAACTTTCCGGCCTTCTCAAGACGTCTCAGGATGATGAGATACCCGAAAGACTTCAAGCCAGCCATCAAAAAATACGACGGTCGCTCCGACCCATGTATTTGGCTGAAGATGTACACCATCGCCGCTCAGGCTGTAGGTGGTAACGAAGACCACATGGTAGGGTACTTCCCCCTCGTGATGGGCCAAGCATCGCTCCTATGGCTCAACAACCTCCCTACGGAGTGCAACACTTTGTGGGGAAGCATGTCACGGTTGTTCACTACGAACTACCAGGCGACCTACAACCGCCTCGGCAACACACACCAGCTCACCAGAGTGCAGATGAAGAACGACGAAACTCTCTGAGAGTACACCAACCGCTTCTTTGAAAACCACAACACGCTTGCTAGGGTCAAAGACGAAGACGTCATCGCCTACTATAAGAAAGGTGTCACCAACTTCAAGCTCTTCGCACTACAAGAAAAACGCCGACTAGTAACGCAAAAAAGGCCGTTTCTTGTCATAAACCGCGATTAATGACACCGGTTGTTACGAAAACGCTTCGTCATTAATCGAGCGTCACAAACCGCGATTAATGAAGAGACCTTATTTCGCGACGTTATGAGTTTAATGACGCGTGGAAATTCGTCTATACAATGCGTCATAACTTCGTTCCTACAGCTTTGCCACGCTGGACAGAATCTGATGTGGCATCCGATGTGGCATGCCAATTGTGACAAATCGTTGCGTCATAAAACGAATTTGGCCCGTTTGTAGCTGGGTGAGCCCAAAACTGTTCATGTAGGTTGGCGTTGTTCATATAGCCCAAAAAAAGATTTTGTTGGGCCCAATTGTAGCTTTTTTAGATGAAATTTGATTAGGGTGGGCCCATTTTGGTTGGGTCGAGTCCAACAGGTGCACACATTATTGCGGCCTTCTGTGTCACGTTAATTTGAAAAAAATTGACTTTTGGCCCAATTAAAAGTGGGCTAAGCCCACTGAAGGACAATATAAAATTAACTAATCATGCATCAGTATTAATTGATTTCATTTCAATTCTGATCCTTTTTTTTGAATAATTCCGATCTGGTTGGCAAAATAGTAATCAACACATATTTCTTTATACAATAAAGCAAACTATTGTTTACTATCAAGCACGACCATATTGTTCATCACATATGATTAACAAAGCTAAATCCAGTTCATAATCACAAGAGAAAGTGGAGATTTGATCTAATGATCTTAACCTCTTCATTTTTTACTGCTAAGCAGTAGACGAAGGAGGTCCTCACTGTCTTCGGTTAGCTTCTGCAACCTCTTAATCTCAGCAGACTGCATTTTCAGAGTAGATTCTGATTCTTCAGTCTTCTTCTTCAAGGTACATAACTCTTTCTGGTGAGCAACAAACCATTGTCGAAGTTATATCCCATCCTGATTGGGAGCGTCAACTCGCTCTTCATCAACACTACTACATAAGGATTTGGTACCCATTCTTGAGTACTCGGCTGCCTCTGTTTTAATTTGTTCGGGAAGAAGCATCATTGACTTGGTAGCTTCCACCTAGCAACAGTGGACCCCAAGTCAGATTAAGACCTTGTAATTGATTCGAACTAAGGAAACAAAGGTGTTAAGTTTGTTACCTTGGAGCAGGTCTGAACAGGAGCGACTTCAGATGTTGACCCTTTGGCCCACTGAAACAAGTACAAGAACAAGAGGTAAGGGTTGAGATCATTCGCAATCGGAAACTAAGAAGGTGTTAAGTTTGTTACCTTGGAGCAGGTCTGAACAGGAGTGGCTTCAGATGTTGACCCTTTTGCCTGCTGAAACAAGTACATGAACAAGAGGTAAGGGTTGAGATCATTCGCAATCGAAAACAAAGAAGGTGTTGAGTTTGTTACCTTGGAGCAGGTCTGAACAGGAGCGACTACAGATGTTGACCCTTTGGCCCGCTGAAACAAGTTCAAGAACAAGAGATAAGGGTTGAGATCATTAGCAATCGAAAGCAATTTCATCTATTAAGTTCAATGCAGTACATGAACGATCACACCCAATCCATCATCACCCAAGCATGCAACAACAATATTCAAAGGCAAAGAGCATGGGGAAGTAGTCCAACAATTTCATCTACAAATTTCTACAAACCTCAAATAAGTTGACTTGGAACAATCTCTTTTAATAGGGAACAGAAGATCCACAATCACCCAAGCATGCAACAACAATATTCAAAGGCAAAGAGCATGGGGAAGCAGTCCAACAATTTCATCTACAAATTTCTACAAACCTCAAATAAAATGACTTCTAACAAACTCTTGCGATAGGGTACAGTAGATCCACAATCACCCAAACATGAAAGAATATTATAGAAAGCCAAAGAGCATGGGGAAGCAATCTAATTCAATCGATCAATACAGGGAGGAGACCGCAGACCTGACGAATAGGGCAGGAAGAAGGTGCCGAATGCCGTCTCGATTTAGCAGCCCGACCTTGCGCCTTCAGCACGATATTCTGCGCAACTGCAAATCTGCGGTCGACAGGGTGAGCCTCGGGGGAGCCGATGGAGCAACGAGTTTGAACCATCTTGCAGCTTCAAGGACGTTGCCGAGGAAGGTTGCCGCTCGTAGCAGAGGAAGCCATCATCGGTAGCTAGGCCGCCATTGCTGCTTCCACCGCAGATCTAGGTCTCTTCGGCGGTCGAGGAGAAGATCCCCTGATTTTGGAAAATTACCAAAAGGGAATTGGGAGACCTGTTTTCCCTCTTTGTTTTATATATAAACGAGGAGAACCAGAAGGAGGAGCGGGGAATTCAAAATTTCAAGTCCCGCCTTTGTGGTCCAGAGGGGGAAACGAAAGACTTTGGATCATGGACCCAAACGTCAATGACCCAAACGAAAGACCACTTGGGTGTCGGACCCAAACGTCAGTGACCTTACACAGAAAGGCAAGTTGTTGACTGGGTTGTTCGTGCCACCATGGATCATGGAATGGACAAACACACACAGGATTACACTCTACTTCATATTCACGTTAGACGAATGATCCAATTTTTGCATTACAAATGTACTCACTGCAACAAAATAACGTACCGTTTCAACTGTTTATTACATGACTAAAAACACTTAAATAAAACATTAAAACTACAGGGGACCCTGGTACAACCCTTCAGGTAATCTTCTACGGAGATTGTGCATAAATTCGGGATGATCAGTGCATACAACCGCCCAATCATATGTGAGTATTCCGTGAGGAAAGATTCGCTTTAAGAGAGACATGCACTTGTCCTGCAATTGTGTGCAGTTAGCCTGAATTGCCCATCGTAGAAATGAAGTCACAGTTTCCTCGCTTGCCATGTCCCACATCTTTGACACACAGTGCAGCTTTAACCTTTCGACTTGGTATATGTCGGTGACCGAGAGTAAATAAGGCCAGGCATTGGCAGGAGTGTCCCATAAATTTGCCTCCTCCGGGAGTGATCCTTCACTAGCATATTTGATCAAGACTGAGAAGCCACCAGGGTGTGTGTCAATAATTGTAACAGTTTCAGAGCTAGACTCCACTCCTGGGTCGTAGAGCATTGCCTCCATCACACAAGATACTTTCGCCACATCGGCACGTATCGCTCGTATCACTCGGCATTCTGCACCTACGTGGAACACAACTTCCACAGGGGCTTGGGCTACAACGCTTTCGCATATGCTTCTTTGCACTGATGGAGGAGGAACTTCAATGCAGTCGTCCTCCAGTACTGAAACAACACATGATATGTGTATGCGATCTTCACTGGATGTCACGCGCTCAATGTCATGATGCTCCACCAGACATTCAAATCCTTTTTCTTGTAGATCCCGATTCATGAACCAAACTTCTTTTGTAGCTTGAACTCGAAACGTATCATCTTCATCGTTTGGGTCTCCAACCATCGCACGCAACAATACTCGCACCTATGTGGAAGCAGTCACAGGCTTGACAAACAATAACATAATGCGACCGTATCTCCATGTGTGAGTGTGTGTGTATTCATAGCAGCAACGAGACACGTACCATTTGGGATTTGTGCAGAGGAACGAGGACGACGACAATGCCGTCTGGAACATCCATCCACTGATGATCATTCATACCTGTAGGATAGCAACGTAGCTTCCATTGACGCCCTCCCACCATGAACGTACCGGATTCCTTGAAGTTGCCCGCGGTTCCTTCTGCTTTCGCTTCCTGGCTTGAGACTGAGAAGTCGACTTGCATGGAAGGAATCATTTTAGCGTCTAAAGCCATTAACACAAATGGCCTGCAATGATCGTCTCATGCCTAAACTGTCTCTTATTATAGTGGGAGTGAATGTGTCGTTCTGAAACGTCCGTTCGTGGACAACAGTTACCACCCGGAATGGACGCGTCCCTTCAGTGCGGGTGTGGCCACGTTCGGGTCATGAACTTCCCGGTTCTAGTCCTTAAGTGCGATTCATAATGATCGACACGTCCATTCAGAGGGGGTGTGCACACACACTGGTAGAGAGCGAGGCTTTAGTTCGGGCCTTTAGTCCCAATTCAACTTTGGAGCCGGGACTAAAGGCCTTTCGTCGACGTGGCCCGAAATGGCTGTTGTAGCCGGCCCCCCTTTAGTCCCGGTTGGTATTACCAATCGTGACAAAAGGGGGGGGGGCTCCCAACAGCTCTTTCTGGCAATAATTGCCCCCGGTCTTTAGTCCCGGGTGGTTTTACGAGCCGAGACTAATGGCCGGCATCCATATAAGCACCGTACCTCCTTCTTCCTCCTGCCACCCGAGCCATTCACCGTACCACTCACCCGCGAGCTCAAGCTCCTCCCCTCCATGGCGACTCAAGCCTAGGGTAGTGCTGCGATTTTTTTCTTCATTAGTTTGTGAAGATTTCTCTCCTCCAAAGTGTTGTCAAGGTTGGAATCTTCATCCTCCCTTCATTTGTTGTGATTAAATTTTGTTTTATGGTTTAGAGATGGAGAAAATAGAAATGTTAATTTGTAGCTAGGTAGGAGGAGCTTAAATTAGAGAGATGAGATTTTGTATATATACGTGAAAATGTAGTTAGGATGGTACTTGCATTGTTCCTTCTTTCATTAAATTTGTATTAATAAGCATTCTCTATTTTCTTGTTTTTCATAATTTTGATTTTTTCTTGTACATATAGTTTATAAAATATATGCTCATAAAGGAAGACATACAGAAAATGTACTAGGTATTTCCATTCTTTCATCGTTTAGAAATGATTATATTTCTAGGTAGCTATAGGAGGAAATAGAAGATTAAATTCTTTTGTTAAGTATGTTTTTATTTTTATATAGAATAAATGTAAGCATTCTCTTATTTTCGTGTTTTTCATAAAATTGAATTTTACTTGTACATATAGTTTATAAAATATATGCTCATAAAGAAAATAATAGACACACAGAAAATGTACTAGGTATGTATTTCCATTCTTTCATTGTTTAGAAATGCTTTTATTTCTAGGTAGCTATAGGAGGAAATAGAAGATTAAATTCTTTTATTAAGTATTTTTTATTTTTATATAGAATAAATGTAAGCATTTTCTTATTTTTCTTGTTTTTGATACACAGCCCCACGTCCTAATTAGCTACAGTTTAACATCACGGGCTAGGTGGGGACTGCAGCTCCATGACATTGGACTGTAGCTAGATAGGAGGTGTAGGGCATGGTGAGTAGTACTGTAAGTGGGAGAGCCAGGTGTATATGACGGTGAGGTGAGACTTTTGTAGTTCCCGGAGCATCTGGGTCTTCTGAGTCGCTGGTTCATAAAGGTTATGTACAGTAATAATAGTGTTGAATTCTATCCCCTTTCGTTTTTCTATTTATGCATATATTGAATCCAATCTATATATGTAAACTAATCCTATTTATGGTGAATAATGTGTGTTATTTTGATTTGGATATAGTTTGAGCTAACAATGTTGTCGTCAAGTGGTGTTGGTAATGGCGCCCGTGGCCGTGGCATAGTCCGTCGCCGTGGCGGGCGTGGTGGCCGTGGCATTAGCCGTGGAGGTCTTGGTGGCCGTGGAGGTGTTTTGGAGGACCCGTTGCCTCTACGTCTAAGATTGCACTTTCACCGCGAGATTACCTTGCAAATGGGTGATCCGGGATGTGTAGCTAACGTGGTAATATAAGAATTGAAATTAATTTTCTTTACATAGAACTTTTTTCATTTCACATGGAAAATCTGTAATTTTAGTTACATATATAATTATTGTAGGTTATCAACAATATCAGATGGCTCAGAGACATTATCGGGGATATGAATGGTACTCCTCCTATAGTGCAAACTGAGCACGTTGATGAGCACATGGCAAGAGTGTATATCTCTTTCACCGTACCTGCTCGATATGTAGACTATGGCCAGTTGCCAGTAGGCGCGTCACACCCGATGGTTGCCATTGCAACAGTTGGCTCAACATCACCTATTCGGTTAACCCGAGAGAGGACTGCCGTGGAGGATTGTCTACAACAGCTCCAGAATAATGTTGGGTGCTTCGTGCCGGACCTTTCCTATTTTAAATTAAGGCAACTCGAGGCGGGTGAAGGCAATGTGGTTGAGACTACAGAGAGGCTTTGCAGGACTCATCGAGTTGTGGTATAATATACATACATATATATATTATATATAATAATTTTTATTCATTCTTAATTAATTTGTTTCTGGTACATATATATTTTAAACTTTCATAAGGTTATTATATCTCATCATCATCTGATTGTGTGCAGGATCGCTCTGGTTCTACCTATGCTTCAATTAGCTTCCGTGCGATTCTTAATCAAGTCGTGGAAAGAGTTGGGGTGGATTACTATGGCGGGGAGCCGTTTTTCACCAACAATTGGAAGAGTCAAGCAATTCTAACTTTCTACAAGTCAGCAGAACCCGAGGCTCCATTGTTTGATGTCTGCAGTGCTGTTTGTGACACTCCTCCGGAAGCGGAGGAGAGTGCACTAGTACGCGCTCTAGCTTATTTTGAGGGAGTTCTAGGCTGGAGGATTGCAGACATTAATCATATTCCATATCTACAAGCGCGTGCCGCTCCGTAACATTATGCATGCATGGATCAGGCTTTGTACCGTACCCTATTATATGAACTTGTATTAATCAGCTAGCTATGTGAACCTTTATGAACCTATTATTAATTATTATTAATTAGCTACTTTATTATGAATTCATATATTGTCTTCAACATGTTTAGTAAGCGATAATGTTTTCGGTGACACCTCCAGTACCATGCATTCAGACATATATTGCACTACCTCCAGTACCGATAGGAGCAAGCTGCCCAAGCATAGTGTTTTCGGTGACACCTCTCAGGAGGTCAGCTCCAGCATATATATACTAGCTCTTAGACACCTTTTCCAGAGAGTGAGAGAGAGAATGTCGACATCTTGCTTGAACAGCTTGCTCCGTTGGTACTGGAGGTTACGTGCGCTATATATGTATATGTAAGTCATTGTAAAAAATTAGGTAAATGTAAAATTGATAATTAGTTTTATGGATCATTATATCAAAAAGTAAACAAAGACAAAGATGAGAAGAAGGGTGAGTTTGATGATATATTCCGTTATGAGCTGGATGATGAGAACTGGAGGCCTACCTACATTCTTCCTGAGCATGTTGATCATTCGAAGACAATACGCGAATTCATAAATGTGTTTGAAGCAGAGGTTCAAAAGCTAGAAGCTGACCAGCTTCAGCTTGGGACTTGTACCCATTGGTATTAATTAATGCCGTGCCTTGTAATAGCCATCAGGTGACCTCTGTATGTGAAGGACCGATTAGGCAAACCAGAGAGGGGGGGCGTGAATGGGAGCCGATAAAAATTCTTCTCGAAGGAGATGAGAACTCCAACAAGACGAACACGGCTTCCAAATCACGTCTCCGACCCAACTACCTAAGTTTGCCAAGACCACGCAGCCACTGGAATGCTACTGGTCCTAGGAACCAACACTCAACCCTCCGAGCCAGAACTCACCAAAACACACAGCGGAAACTTGCACGGCTTGCTGCCTGTGCTACACCGGTCAGACCGATGACCTGCGCCGGTCAGGCCGGTGGCTACAGCAGCCGCACAGCAAACGTTCCAGGAAGCCTCAGTGACTCCTCTAGGCCCTGGAACAAAAACCACCTCCGAAACACAACCTGGAAAGAAGAAGAACCCCTCACAAAACCTAGCAAAACAACTCCAAACACGCTAAGAACTGACCAGCAGGACCACGGGACAAAACCACACGGACAAGGCTGTTCCCCGAGACAAATCCCACCAAGGGCTAGCACCGGTCAGACCGGTCAAGAGCACCGGTCAGACCGGTCGCGCCTGGGCAGCTCGGGATGAACAGCGCCCGCGAGTCAACTCCCCCAAATCCAACTCCTGATCTCCCGATTCGCTCCACGGATTCGCACAAGACTTTGGGGATAGTAGGAACACCTCATGGGCACTCCATAGCCAAGATTTGGTCCACCAAAACTTGTTGAATCAAGAGGAATCGAAGGATTTCCGCCAAGAACACCACGAACCCTAGAACCACGAAAACCCCAAAATTGAGCCCCTTTACTCACGGATTTGGGAGGGGAATCAAAGGGAAAAGAACCACGAGGGGTTCATGCATACATCCCCCACCAAATCCCAAAGAGAAATGTCTCAAAACCGCCACAAGAAATTCGCCAAGAAAAGCCTCCGAAAATCACCAAAAAGGAGAAACGGGAAAGACACAACCAAGCCTTGAGGAACCACGCCGAATCATCTATACATACCAAAGAGGTTCATACAAGGTCTAGCTTGCCGCCCGATCATCCTTCCCTCTCACAAGATTTCACCATGAAGCTCTCAAGCTAGTCCTACGAAAATCCTAAGGAAAATAGGAAGGAAAATAGGAAAACCAAATGAGCTAGGGTTCCAAGAGATGGCTGCTATCCTCTCACCACTTGGGTTATATGGAGGCAACCGAAAGACGAAAATACCCTTACTAGCTAACTAGGGATACATGCCCCTCAAGGGCGAATTCGGAAATCTTTGTCTTCGCTCCATCAGACGGATGCCCAGCGACCGCAAACTTACTTAGCCTCGACGCAAGCCTTGCGATCCCGACGCGTGTCCTCCGCTTCGAAGATTCCGGACTGCGTCGTCGCACACCGGTCAGACCGGTGCTCCTCACCGGTCAGACCGGTACCCACCGGTCAGACCGGTCAGACCCACCGGTCAGACCGGTCTGGAGCTGCTGCACCTCCATCTTCGGTTCTTCGGTCTTGGCTTTGTGGATCAACCAAGGAACCCAGTGGTTTTCTGGTGAACCACCGGAAACCCCGCGAACTCGGTGTTGCCTCCGCCAATCACCACTCATGACTCGGCTCCCACGTAGTCCCGGCTTGACCTTGGTTTTGAGGCTCAACCAAGAAACCGTCCATGACTTCATCTTGCCGTTCTTGCCACCATGCGGCCCGCACTTGACCCCGCTGGCCACCGGGTCCCTCGAACCAAGCCTACTTGTCTTCTCCACACCTGGAGGCCTCACCGGCAACGACCTTTCTCGCTTGTTCTTCACCTGCACCTGCACCAGTCAAGCCGCAACCTGCACCTGCAATACTTAGCCAAGAATCAGTCCAAACCACGTTGTCAATCACTCATCACACCAGGAAGCGACCATCCACCGGTCCTCGAACCACACCTGGCTCTCAATCTCCCCCTTGATGAGTGCATTGACAACACACACGTTTTGGTAACCAAGAGAAAAAGAAAAGAAAAGAAACGACTAAAAGAAACTCCAACAAGCGATCGAAAGCCAAAGAAAGGCAAAGAGCAAGATCACTTGAAGAAGACAAGTCTCGGACCCCTTAGGCAAGGGCAACGGCTCGACACATCCGAGACCAAACATGCTCAAGCAAAGAGCACAAACCATCAAACCAAAGCTCGAAAACCACAAAGAGCTCCCCCTGCACACATGCAAGCTCCCCCTGAACCAATGCAACTCCCCCTGGACGAATGCATGCAAGCCACTTCACGAAACAGAGCAGCTGCAACAGCTCAGCTCTGACCGGTCAGACCGGTCGACACCACCGGTCAGACCGGTGCTCAACACGTGAACAGGACCAGCACTCTGACCGGTCAGACCGGTGACCTCAACCGGTCAGACCGGTGCACAACAGAGCCCAGAAATGGCTCAAAACCACCTGAAAACCTTCTAGATGCATTCAGTAGGCCAAAACATGCTCAAACTTCTCCCCCTTGTTGACAATGCATGAATCAAGCCAAAAATGCAAAAAATGCAACCTAAAGCTTCTGAAATAGACAAAATTCAACAAAGGATGCTACACATGTCCAAATGAGCAAGTTAGATACTCTATAGCTTCGTAATGACATAAACTTCATGATCACCAAGTTTCACAACCATTGGGCGAAACTAAGATAGAATTGAGCAATTTTGCGAAAAATCACCCTCTCATGAGCAAAGTCCTAAACATGAGCAAAACATGTCAAAGTGGCAAAGCCACACAAACTTCATGCTAGGACAACCATTCTAAGCATAAGACCATCATAAACACCCACAAGCACCTCATGTCATGTCAAAGCCACCGAGCCATGTGCCTACTTCTATATATGAGACTTCTCATTGGTAGGCATCATGCAACGATTTAGCACCCAAAGCAAATTAAAATTAGCACATATGACATGGGAGCACATTTTTTCAAGCAATTTACATTTCATTTTCAGATTTATAATTGGTACATGAAATGTCTTTGCGACAAAGAGGAACTTATGCCCCTCCACAAGATGAAGCATGGGGGCTAAACATTCATGATGGCAAATGAGCCTTTGGCCCCATATGATCAAAATAAGCTATCCAACCACAAATTAAGCATAGCCAAGCCACAAAAACATGTCAAGATCATATAAAGGCATTTACTCAGAAGAGAGCATATATATGAAATTTTTCAAAAACATAGCCATCAACCATGGATATAAACCAAGATTATCAAGAGCTAAGCCAAAGTAACCATAGCTTACCAAATTAGCTCACAAAGACATATATATCATTCCATGGTGAACAATGTATATAGAAGAAGCCTTTCCTAAACAATGCATATGATACAAAATGCATGCAACCTAAGATACAAAGATGCCTATACATCATGTTACATATGCTATGCCAAATGCAAGAAATGCTCAAAGGAAAGCTATACATATGCTACAAAGGAGCTCCCACACGCCAACTCAAGAAATCAAACAAACACCAAGCTCCCCCCGCAAACGAGTGAAAGTTGCTTGATCTAGGGGTTTGGTGAAAATATCGGCTAGTTGGTCATGTGTGGGTACATGGATCAAAGCTATCTTTCCTTTCTCTACGTTGTCTCTCAGAAAATGATACCTCACTTCTATGTGCTTGGTTTTGGAATGGAGCACTGGGTTTTTTGCAACGCTTATGGCACTGGTGCTGTCACATTGAAGTGGAACATGGGTATACTCCTCACCAAAGTCACTCATGGTGTATGTGATCCAAAGGAGCTGAGAGCAACAACTAGCTGCGGCCACATACTCTGCCTCGGTAGTGGATTGAGCAACACTCGACTGTTTGCGGGAAGACCAAGACACCAAAGAAGAACCCAAGAACTGACAAGTCCCAGAAGTGGACTTCCTATCCAACCGACACCCGGCAAAATCCGCGTCTGAAAATCCATGAAGCGCCAAAGAAGAAGACGCAGAGTACCAAAGACCGAAGTCGGGAGTGTGTCGCAAATACCTGAAAATGCGCTTGACTGCTTGCCGATGCGAAGTCCTCGGAGACGCTTGAAAACGAGCGCACAGACATACCGAGAATTGGATGTCCGGCCTCGTCGCCGTCAAGTAGAGGAGCGACCCGATCATGCTCCGGTACTCCTTCTGGTCCACATGTTCACCTTCCTCGTCCGCATCAAGAGCTGTAGTCGTACTCATAGGCGTCGCCATGGCCTTGGAGTCCTCCATCTTGAACTTCCTCACAATGTCCTTGGTGTACTTAGCTTGGTGCACAAACGTTCCTTCCTTTGATTGCTTGATTTGTAGCCCGAGGAAGAACTGCAACTCGCCCATCATGCTCATCTCAAATTCCCTGCTCATGTCTTCTGCAAACCTTGCAACAAGAGAGTTAGACGAGCCACCAAAGACAATATCATCCACGTATACCTGCACAATTAGGATATCTCTGCCCTGCCTGAGGAGAAACAAGGTCTGATCGACCTTCCCCATCTCAAACCCTCTCTCAAACAGGAACCCCCTCAACCTACCGTACCAAGCTCTAGGCGCCTGCTTCAGCCCATACAGCGCCTTCCTCAACTTGTACACCCTGTGGGGGTACTTCTCACTCTCAAACCCCAGTGGTTGCCTCACATACACTACTTCCTCCGAAACACTGTTTAGGAAAGCACTCTTGACATTCATCTGGTACAACTTGAACCCTTTAGCCACAGAAAAGGCTAGAAGGATCCTGATCGCCTCCAAACGAGTTACGGGAGCAAAGGTCTCCTCGTAGTTGATCCCCTCTTTCTGTGAGTACCCCTGAGCAACAAGCCTTGACTTGTTCCTCACCACTTCTCCTTTCTCTCCCTCTTTGTTCTTCCACACCCATTTTGTCCCAATCGGCTTACACCCTGGGGGAGGGTCAACCAACTCCCAAACTTGGTTTCTCTCAAAGTTCTCCAACTCCTCATGCATCGAATTGACCCAATTGTGATCAGATAGCGCGTGTCCAATGTCTTTGGGCTCAAAAGTAGCAACAAAAGCAGCATGAGTAGAGTGAGAATTATTTCGAACCCTCGACCGTGTAGTGCGTTCATTGATGTCGCCGATGATTCTCGAAGCTGGGTGATCCACTTGAACTCGCCGGGGAGGTTCTCGCCTTGATGCTACCTCCCCCTCAACAGCAGCTTCGCCTTGATCTGGGTTTGTCGTTGTAGGTGTGGGAGAGGGTCCGTTCTTGATCGTCGTCGAAGTAGTAGGTACATGTTCAGCTGAGGGCACCACACCGCCATCTTCATCATCTCCATGTTCATGCTCCTCCTCCTGAAAGATCTCCTCGCCAAGTTCGTCGTCACCTGCACACTCAAAAACAAGCTGACTACGTGGCTGTGTCTCGTCGAAGGTTACCTCGCAAGTCTTCACGATTTGGTTAGTTTCAAGATTGAGCACACGAAATGCTCTAGAATGAGATGCATAACCAAAGAAAATGCCATCGACAGACCTAGCCTCGAACTTGTCCAACTTCTTCCCTTTCTTCAGAATGAAGCATTTACAACCAAAGACATGGAAGTGACTCACCTTGGGTGTGCGACCGTGCATCAACTCGTAACAGGTTTTCTTCTTGTGAACCCTGAGGTAGATCCTGTTCGACACATAGCACGCGGTATTGACCGCCTCAGCCCAGAACCTTCTCGGAGTCCTATGCTCGTCGAGCATCGTCCGAGCCATCTCGCACAAGGTCCTATTTTTCCTTTCCACCACGCCATTCTGGGGAGGCGTATACGGACTCGAAAACTGGTGTTCAAGACCCAAGTCATGGCAAAAGGTTTCGAAGTGAGAGTTTTTGAATTCCGAGCCATTGTCACTGCGGATCGCTCGTATGGCATCCCCGTGCCTCTCGTTTCTTAACCTCAAGACAAGATCTCGAACAAAACCAAACGTCTCCCCTTTCTCCTCAAGAAAGAACACCCACGCATACCGAGAGTAGTCGTCCACCACAACAAGGACATACCACTTCCCACCCGCAGATCGCACACGAGCTGGGCCAACAAGGTCCATATGGAGCAGCTCGCATGGACGCTCAGTCATCACATCGGTGAGAGGCGGGTGAGAAGAGGCTACCATCTTGGCATGCCTACACGGCGCACAAACCAACTCTTTCTCAAACCTCAACCGTGGCAATCCTCGGACCAAATTGAGTTTACTCAAGCGAGACAAAAGGTCAAAGCTCAAGTGACCCAACTTCCTATGCCACTTCCACAACTCACTCGAAGAACCAGCCAAAAAGCAACGGTCCACACCAGAAGACTGAGAGAAATCAGCTCGAAACACCTGACCCTCGGGAACGACCATGCAAACAAGGTCCCCTCTAGAATCTAAAATCCGAGAACCACCAGGCCGAAACAACACCTCAAAGCCCTCATCCAACAACTGGGACACAGACAGCAAATTGTATCCAAGCGATTGAACAAGAGCAACACGCCTGAGAGTGATCTTGTCACTTACCTTAATCTCACCTTCTGATAGCACACGCCCTCGCCCGTTGTCCCCAAAGGTGATGTACTTCTTTCTCACCATCGGGATGAGACTTGAGAACCACCCCTTGTCTCCGGTCATATGCCTCGAGCAACCGGAGTCAATCAACCAAATGTTCTTCAAGTCTCCCACCTGAAATTCAAAAGTGAGCACGTGAGTGAACAAACGACTCAGCACTGGGGTTAGTACCAAAAGAGTAAAACCAGTGCCGAGCCATTTGCTCCAAAGTGGGGTTAGCACAAACCAAATCATCACACCTATCAAAGCTACCACCACGAACACCACCACGGTAACCACTACGAGGGAACCAGCCCTCTCTAGCTGGAGGAGGACGAAAGCCACGAAAGGAAAATAGTGGATCGTTCCTCCTCTCCATCTCAAAGCTACGACTCCTCCCACCCCCGTATTGAGCACGAGGTGGAGAACGCCTAGCAAACTGACCACCTGCAAACTTTCCAGACCAACCACCAGAACCACGACCTCCAGAACCAAACCGAGCATCCTCACGAGCATGAAACCCGACTCGCTGTCTGCCCAGACCTGCACCGGTCTGACCGGTGTAGTACACCGGTCTGACCGGTGTAGCTCGGCCAGCAGCAGCACCTGCAGCCTTCCGGTCTCTCCAAGCCGGAATCGTCCTCACACTTGCCTTGGCCCTGGGCATCTGCATACGAGGCTCAGGTACACCATTAGAGGGGTGGTACCTGTCCTTGTTAGCCCACTCTCTAGCCATTCTCTCCTCACGCTTCCTCTTGAAGCAAAACTCATCCTTGTGACCATCTCTCCCACAATACCCACAATGGAACTTTATGGGCTGTGGCTTAGGCTTTGGCTTGGGTTGGGGCTGCCCACTCGGCTTCTCACCCTTCTTCTCTCCTTCCTCACCTCCCTTTGTGCTCACAAACTTCACCGGTTTCTGAAAATCATTTGTTGGGTGAGGGAATATGGGTGGATCTGGAGTAGTGTCAAGTTTGTTTTTGAGATGGTTAGGCTTGGGCTCAAACTTGTTCTTGTATCTGTTTGGTGGTGGGATAGGAATCTCTCCAACTCTCTCAACTCCCTCACCACTGTTCTCTCCAAGCTTGTCAGCCCCAAGTGCCTGACCATCATAGCGTTTGAAAGCCGCTATCATGATACCAAGCTGAGGCTCCTGACCCGACAACCAGCTCATACATTTTCTCAGCTCATCATTCTCATCCTGCAAGCGATCAACATAATGTGCAAGCTCCAAATTCTTGACTGCATGCAATTCACAAGTAGAACAAGAAGTGGGAATAGGCTCTTTCAACTTAGCCTCAAGCGAAACAGTGTAAGCATGCATCTCATCAATCTTTCCATGCAAAACAGGGCAAGAAGTGCAAGCACCTAGCAAAGCAGGTCTAGACTTAAGCTCATGCACTTCAACCCTAAGCATTTCTAGTTCATCATAAGTAGAAGCATGCTTATCCTTAAGAGCAGTAAGATCAGCTAGGTACACAGAGCAATCACAGCAATCAATCTCATCAGAAACCACAGGAGAAGCCTTAAGCGAATCAATCTCAAGATTAGCATCTAGGTTCTGGGTTTCTAGCTCAGCCACACGGTTCCTAGCATCTTCTAGTGAGGCCCTAAGCTCTTTCCTCATCTTCTTGGCCTCTCTAAGCATGTGATCGCGGTTATCAAGCAAGTCAACCAACGAAGTCATCATTCTCCTTACGCAAAGAGGAGAGCTCATCACATACCTCATCCTCAGAGTTGGAGTCCGAGTCGCTCTGGTGACTCTTCTTGCTGCCAGAGCTGCGAGCCATGCCGCAGAAGCCATCTCCCGTGAAGCAGCTCAACCCGCTCAAGTTCCTGGATGACTTCTTGTTCTTGCGCCGATCACCTTCATCTTCACTGCTACTCGAGCTCGAGGAAGAGTAGGCGGAGCTGGAGTCGACGTCGCTCGCTCCGACCATCGCTCGGGCCTTCCTGCCGCGGCCGTCCTTCTTCCTCGACCGTCGCTCGTCCTTGTGCTTGTTCTTGTGCTTGTGATCGCGCCTCGATCGGTACTTGCCGTCCTTGCTCGACCGGTGCCTGTAGCCGTCCTTGTAGCCATCCTTGTTCTCCGTCTTCTCCGGGCAGTCGGCGACGAAGTGTCCTGGATTGCCGCACTGAAAGCACGTCCGTGCTGTCCTCCTCGTGTTCACCCGGTTCTCGTGCAGCCTCTCGAACCGCCTGGTCAGCAACGCCAGCTCGTCCTCTCCAAGCACGTCGAACTCCTCGTCTGGCAAAGACATCAAAGGAGACAGAGAGTACATCCTGGAGGATGCGTTAGCGTTAGACTTAGCGCCTTTGCCACCAACGAGAGCGAGACTATGAGAATCAGTCGGGCTCTCGATCTTGGCTGTCATACCACGGTCCAACTCAGCCGACTTGAGCTTCGAGAACAGCTCGTTCACCGTCAAGGTGTCATACTTCTCAAACTCAACAATAGCCTCAAACTTCCTGTCCCATACAGTACGATCCAACGAGTGCAAGAGCTTCACGGCTCTATCATGATCATTGTATGGGAGGACGTCCACATTGGCTCTCATGTTGTTCACAACGATCGTAAACCGCTGGAAAAGGGCATCGACAGACTCGCCGGGGAGATGAGTGAAGTTCTCGTACTCTCTCCGGTAAGTCGCGTACATCCGAGCCTGAACCTGAGCATTCCCAGCATGAGCATCCTTCAACTGCTCCCAAATCCTACAAGCTAAGTCCTCTGTCTGAACCCGATCGAATTCAGGCTGACACAGAGCACGAAACAAGTAGTCGACAGCCTTGTTGTTGGCTTCGAACATATCCCTCGATCCTGGAGCAAGGAAGTTCATCGGATGAACATAAGCTGTGTTCACTGTGACATCCCAAAGGATCTGACCCTTTCCGCGGAGGAACGCCGCCATCCGCCTTTGCCACATCTGGTAGTTCTTCCCATCGAAGTGCGGAGGACCCGAACCCCGTTCCTGGTACGCCATCTTTGGATCTTAGACTGGTAAGAGTCAATAAAGACCCGAACCGGCTCTGATACCAATTGAAGGACCGATTAGGCGAACCAGAGAGGGGGGAGTGAATGGGAGCCGATAAAAATTCTTCTCGAAGGAGATGAGAACTCCAACAAGACGAACACGGCTTCCAAATCACGTCTCCGACCCAACTACCCAAGTTGGCCAAGACCACGCAGCCACTGGAGTGCTACTGGTCCTAGGAACCAACACTCAACCCTCCGAGCCAGAACTCACCAAAACACACAGCGGAAACTTGCACGGCTTGCTGCCTATGCTACACCGGTCAGACCGATGACCTGCGCCGGTCAGACCGGTGACACCGGTCAGACTGGTGGACAGCGCCGGTCAGGCCGGTGGCTACAGCAGCCGCACAGCAAACGTTCCAGGAAGCCTCAGTGACTCCTCTAGGCCCTGGAACAAAAACCACCTCCGAAACACAACCTGGAAGGAAGAAGAACCCCTCACAAAACCTAGCAAAACAACTCCAAACACGCCAAGAACTGACCAGCAGGACCACGGGACAAAACCACACGGATAAGGTTGTTCCCTGAGACAAATCCCACCAAGGGCTAGCACCGGTCAGACCGGTCAAGAGCACCGGTCAGACCGGTCGCGCCTGGGCAGCTCGGGATGAACAGCGCCCGCGAGTCAACTCCCCCAAATCCAACTCCCGATCTCCCGATTCACTCCACGGATTCGCACAAGACTTTGGGGATAGTAGGAACACCTCATGGGCACTCCATAGCCAAGATTTGGTCCACCAAAACTTGTTGAATCAAGAGGAATCGAAGGATTTCCGCCAAGAACACCACGAACCCTAGAACCACGAAAACCCCAAAATTGAGCCCTTTACTCACGGATTTGGGAGGGGAATCAAAGGTAAAAGAACCACGAGGGGTTCATGCATACATCCCCCACCAAATCCCAAAGAGAAAGGTCTCAAAACCGCCACAAGAAATTCGCCAAGAAAAGCCTCCGAAAATCACCAAAAAGGAGAAACGGGAAAGACACAACCAAGCCTTGAGGAACCACGCCGAATCATCTATACATACCAAAGAGGTTCATACAAGGTCTAGCTTGCCACCCGATCATCCTTCCCTCTCACAAGATCTCACCATGAAGCTCTCAAGCTAGTCCTACGAAAATCCTAAGGAAAATAGGAAGGAAAATAGGAAAACCAAATGAGCTAGGGTTCCAAGAGATGGCTGCCATCCTCTCACCACTTGGGTTATATGGAGGCAACCGAAAGACGAAAATACCCTTACTAGCTAACTAGGGATACATGCCCCTCAAGGGTGAATTCGGAAATCTTTGTCTTCGCTCCATCGGACGGATGCCCAGCGACCGCAAACTTGCTTAGCCTCGACGCAAGCCTTGCGATCCCGACGCGTGTCCTCCGCTTCGAAGATTCCGGACTGCGTCGTCGCACACCGGTCAGATCGGTGCTCCTCACCGGTCAGACCGGTACCCACCGGTCAGACCGGTCAGACCCACCGGTCAGACCGGTCTGGAGCTGCTGCACCTCCGTCTTCGGTTCTTCGGTCTTGGCTTTGTGGATCAACCAAGGAACCCAGTGGTTTTCTGGTGGACCACCGGAAACTCTGCGAACTCGGTGTAGCCTCCGCCAATCACCACTCATGACTCGGCTCCCACGTAGTCCCGGCTTGACCTTGGTTTTGAGGCTCAACCAAGAAACCGTCCATGACTTCATCTTGCCGTTCTTGCCACCATGCGGCCCGCACTTGACCCCGCTAGCCATCGGGTCCCTCGAACCAAGCCTACTTGTCTTCTCCACACCTGGAGGCCTCACCGGCAACGACCTTTTGCGCTTGTTCTTCACCTGCACCTGCACCAGTCAAGCCGCAACCTGCACCTGCAATACTTAGCCAAGAATCAGTCCACACCACGTTGTCAATCACTCATCACACCAGGAAGCGACCATCCACCGGTCCTCGAACCACACCTGGCTCTCAGTATGTATACGTAAGTCATTGTAAAAAAATAGGTAAATGTAAAATTGATAATTAGTTTTATGGATCATTATATCAAAAAGTAAATAAAGACAAAGATGAGAAGAAGGGTGAGTTTGATGATATATTCTGTTATGAGCTGGATGATGAGAACTGAAGGCCTACCTACAATCTTCCTGAGCATGTTGATCATTCGAAGACAATACGTGAATTCATAAATGTGTTTGAAGCAGAGGTTCAAAAGCTAGAAGCTGACCAGCTTCAGCTTGGGACTTGTACTCATTGGTATTAATTAATGTCGTGCCTTGTAATAGCCATCAGGTGACCTCTGTATGTATACGTAAGTCATTGTAAAAAATTAGCTAAATATAAAATTGATAATTAGTTTTATGGATCATTATATCAAAAAGTAAACAAAGACAAAGATGAGAAGAAGAGTGAGTTTGATGATATATTCCGTTATGAGCTGGATGATGAGAACTGGAGGCCTGAGATCATTCGAAGACAATATGCGAATTCATAAATGTGTTTGAAGCAGAGATTTTTCTGAGTTGGTTTACTAATATTTTCAATTTAATTTATTTTCCCCTTCAAATTGTAAACGAAAATTAGAAATAATTGTTTCAACTCTTGAAATAATATGTGCATAGAAAAGTAGGTATTTTTTGGTCTTAACTTAATATAATTTTTCAGGGCACAAATATTTTAACTAATGTTTTTTTAAATGTTCAAAGCAAAAAGGAATGAGATAAATGAGGAAGGAAAAGAGAAATGTTAACTTCCCGCGCAAAATTGCCCTTTAGTCCCGGGTGGTGTTACCACCCGAGACAAAAGGACCCCTTTTGTCTCGGGTGGTAACAACACCTGGGACTAAAAGGCGAAAATTTGCTTTTAGGGGGCTCCCGCACGAAATACCCCTTTTGTCACGGGTCGTGAAACCACCCGTGACAAAAGGGGGGCCTTTAGTCTCAGGTCGTAATACAACCCGGGACTAAAGGGCCTTTTGTCTCAGTTGGGAATACGACCCGTGACAAAAGGGGGGGTTCTATATAAGCCCCGTCGTCTTCCAGATCGGCACTTAGCCGTTTCTCCCCCAAATCGCCGCCTCGCCTCTCGTCTCCGTCGTCGCCGCCGCCTCTCCTCGCCGCGCCCGTCCCCGACGCGCCCCTCCCCAACGAGAGGCCCCTCTCCGACGCGCCGTCCCTCTCCGACGCGCCGCTCCTCCCCGACACGCGCGCATCGCCGTCTCCCGCCGCCGGCCAGCTCGGCCGCGCTGACGTCCTCCCCTCACCGCGCGCGGTACGACCCCAACGCGTCGCCGCGCAGCTCCTCCATGACGCGCCGCCCCTCCCCGACGCGCAACTCCTCCCCGACTCGCCGCCCTCTCCCTGCCGCGGCGCCCGCCCCCGCCGGCCCCTCCTTCACACACGTCGTCGCCCCTCAATCCGGATCCAGGACCGTACCAGCTGGCCAGCCCGACCGGTATGCCGCGCCGCCGCTGTGACGCCCCAGGTTTTTAATTAGCATCATTAGTGCTAATGACCGAGTCAAACGTGTTGACTCTAGTCAAACCTTGGTCAACCTGGCTCGTCACCTCGAAAACCTAACTGACAAACACTAATGATCTTCTTACGCAAGTCAACACACCCTTTTGGTCAAACCTTGGTCAAAGATATGGTCAAACCCTAGTCAAACCCCAATGTCTTTCAACCTCCTCTGGAACTTTTGCCGCGTTCTCCAAATTCCACCTAAACACTTCAAATACTACCAATATAAAAGTTGTCCAGTTTTTCATGCGACACAACTTTCATGTAAAGCAAGGGCATTTCTGTGGGAACTGAAAAATTGCCAGGGACCTCAGAGAAAAAGTGAATCTTAAATAGTGTTGGTGTTTGGCTAATTCTTGTAAAATTCGTAGAAAATCATAGAAAAATCAGAAAAATGCAAACTCAATTTTGTTGGTTTCCTTGTGAATAACTCTACAACTTTTGTAAAGCATTAACCTACTTTTAACTGCTAGTTTTTGCATGAAAAATAGAAATCACTTAAACCTAGATCTGCTGTAGTTCAAAATCTACAAGTGATCTATAGCTGAATTTTGGATATGTTCTGAGTTATATCATGCCTAGCTTTTGTACCAAAAATTGCAAAAAGTTACTGTGTAGATCTTGTATTATGAATTGTTTTGTATTTATGATGAATCTGCCTTAATGATTTTTGTAGCTAAAAATAAATAGAGTTTTGTGCTCAACTTCTGCATGTGATCTTGTTATACCTAAATGCACGTCTGGTGATTTAATAATGATTTTATATCTGCAAGAAATATTTAATCTTGTTTTATGCCAAATTTTCAATGTATTTGCATAGCTCAAGATCTAGAGTAGCTCTTGATGTGTTTGTTGAATTCCTAGCTTTGTTTTGAGTCAGAGAACCAGTGAGAGAAAGTTGGAATCTATTTGTTGTTTATTTATTGTTATATGCATTCTCATGTTTGGATGGCTAGAAATTATCTTTTATGATATAATTAATTCATAGCCCTTTTAAGTGTGTATGTGTATGCAGTGACTTTGTTTTGGTTTATAGTGCTTCAGAAACAGCCCCACTGAATTTTATGAATTTATTTTATGAATAAAAGCAATAAAGGCAAATTGAAGCTGAATATTGAGTTAAGTTGGAAAACCATCAACATCGCACCTAATGGCTTCATGAATGTCATGTAAATCATGCTAAGAATCATCAGATTTTTATAAATGGACTGCTCATGTGGTAAGAGCATGGGATTTGGGCTCCGGTCCAGTGGCTTTCGTGGGCTAAGCTTTTGAACGTACCAAGCACTTGTCAGGAATGGGACCCGTAAGCCTAGTACCTTAACGAGACGGTGCGGGATCTTACCCTTACTAATCTTGAGTGTTCACCTGCCCGATTTGCAACCAGGAGGTGGGTACATGTGTGAGACTGGATGTACTGTGTGGGGCATGCCAGATAGCCTTGTACCCGGGACTGTAAGCTTCGATCCCAAGCCGAGGATTTTTGGGAACCGCCTGGTGGTTGTCCAGTGTGAGGGCACCCTACCGTGTGTTTAGGTCTACCTTGCAAGGTTAATAACCAATCGATTGTCGGCCTCTCACCGTTATCTGAGACTGCTTAATCAACTGGCCATGATATCCCTTAATGATGGAACTTTGTGAATATTACCGCTTGAATTAATTGTATTGTACAATTCTTGATTGAATTAGTTGGCTCACTTAGAAATGGTAATCAACTAGAATTTGAGCTAAAATATTGAAAGTAAGGACATACTCTTTGTTGCTTTTCAGCAAAAGAACTCCACCGGCCAAAAAGCCTCTCATGTCTAGAGTTTGGTGATGTAGTTATCGCCTGATGGTTAAGTCATGCTGAGTATTAGTATACTCAGCCTTGCTTTAAAAATGTTGTTCCAGGTGCTATTTGGCCTAGAGAGATTCCACCCAGCTGGGAGCTGGAATGGGTGGATGACGATGAGTGATGGCATCACGGACGACCTCCTGTGATGTTTATCATTTCGCTAGTTATTTTATTCCGCTGTTTTCAAACTCTGAACCTTTACTTATCATGTCATGAACAATGGTTTGTAATAATTAAACCCTTCGGGGCAGATTTGGATTTAATTTGTGTATTATACTCTGGACTCGCCTTCGCGTGAGTTTTAATGCATATGTTCGATCCTCTGTGTGATTTCCAAGTGATTTACCGGGCTTTGACCCGGCAACCAACGACGGGATGGTACTTTACTGTCGCTTAATGACCAAAGTGGATTGGTTTAGGCGATAGTACGGTATTTTCTCAGGCGGGTTGTCACAGCTGGTACCAGAGTGATTATATGCACCGGAGTTAATTAACAATCTTAATCACATGTTTTTGAATAAAACTTGCCAAGATTGTTTGTATTTATAAAATACGTTGCATCGTTAAGGATGGAAATAGACCGAAAGGCCCTAGAGGGAATTTTTGGGTTCTTTTAGGTGGCTTATAAATCTACGATTTATTTTGCTAACTTCCAGCACATTTTATTCTTATCAGAACTTACTTCTTGCACAACCATACTAGTTCATCACGTTTTGCCATACGTGGTGGTACCACATGAAAGTCATGCAAGGGATGGATGGGACCTAATCCAATGGGAACCCACCGTCGCGTCTGTGTCTCGCCATGTTTTGCCATACGTGGACGTTCCGCATTATGAAAATGTGAGGCAAGGATACACTCCATTCAAATGGAGGGTGTCTGAGGTTGGACGCTGTCCATGCAGCGATAATCGCATGGGTGCCGTTTCTATACTGAACGGTAATGTATGTGGACGCTTTCGTGAGTGCTGCCACGAAAGGTTCGATGTGTTCTGTGATCTTCTGCAGGTACACTAACTACGTTCCTTAAGCCGCTAAGTGAGCATCGACTAGTTCTCGACTAGTTATTATAGAGAGACACGCGTATATGCCTTGCCACCGGCACTAACTTCAACTTTTGGCATGATTGCCTTGTGAGGACGAATAGGACGTCGTGCATCATGTTAAAAATCATGGAAATTTAAAACTAAACCCACACATGTTTTATGTGATCCCTAGGGTGAAATTTTGCTAGTGTGTGTTTTCTTTGCGTAGCCTCTCAGGTGTAGATGTGTTGCTGTCCAAGATTTTGATAGGGCTGTTTGCTTGATTTGTGCACCTTGTTCTAGAATCAGTTTGACCAGATGATCTATACCAAAGTTGCTCCATATCTAATCTAGTTTTTGCTCGCAAAAATTCACGGTCATAGCTTTGGTATATCTCAAGTTATGCTCAGATTAGTGAACCTCTGTCTTGCTGTTTTTTTCCTGAGGACCTACTCTAAATTTCGATTAAATCGAGCACCTTCCTAACCTTTCTAGATTAACCTTGGAATACCAAAGATGTGCCTCATAACCTTGCTGAGTTGCTACAGAAGTTTGGGAGTTTATGGGGCTCTGGTTTTTAAGTTATGAATTCTTGTTCACAACTTTCAGAACTTTGCAAAGTTGTATGTTCGTACCAATGGCTACCCCGTTTCTTAACCACTCATTCTGTTTGTCATTGACCGAATCTATCCTTGTACACTCACATCCGTATGGTTCTCACTTTTGTCGTTATGTCCAGATGGACAACATTGGATCTGCGTCGGCTGATGTGGAAGCATGGACTCTCGTGAACTGCCTCGAGGAGGGTGGATTCCCTGCGCTCTTGTGGGACACCCTGAAGGACTTTGGGTACACCGCCTATCCAGAGTACTGGACACGTGAGGTCATGACCATAGGCCAGCTCCTTCATTGTGAAGTGAAGGTGAAAGTCCCCGTGTGCCCGACAAATCCTGCTTGGGAAGCATGGGAGAGTAAGGCACAAGGATTGAACTTGGCTGACACTGTGCAAAAGGCTGCTCTTGAAGCTCTCACAACTTTTTGTGGGAAGCACCCTGACTCGGTAGCCAACACTGCAGCCATAGTGATTCCGTTACCGGAGTGACACAATGGACCATGGGTCGAACGCGAAGCTTTTCTCTCAGCTCAGGGCAACCCTCACTATAGTCCTGATCTTGTCACCTCAGTTCGCTTTTCCGAAGCCATGTTTGACACCTACCGACTGATGGTGAGAGAAAGTGCATTCTATAGACGCCAAATTTATAGGCAACGAGTTAAAGAAGTGGAAAGTACCGCTCAAGCGTTGAAGGAAGCCCGAGAAATGATAGCCACTCTCAAGAAGGGAAGACGCAAGGATAAGGCAAACATACGAGAATTGAGTGAAGTTATTCATAAGCAGAATTTCATGTTGCAACATAATGACCAATATATGTTTGAACTAGAGAATCAACTGGAAGCGATAGCAGCTCCACCTCCGGAACCTGTCTTTCCCGGACCAAAAGAAGAAGAAGATGCTGAGGACATTCAAGGAGAATCTAGAGTAGAGTCTGGACCTGCTTCACCTTAGCCTTCCTTCGACATGAAAGACCAAACCAGTGGGAAGTAAACCTAAGGCTAGCTTGTCATCTAGTTGGAAGTAGGTATGCTTGTAATAAAGTAAGAAGTTGTACGAGTGTAGTAGTAGTAAGGAACCCCTAGTGTGTGCAGCTGCTTTTAGTTGGTTTTTGTGGTAGACTGAACTAGGAGTTATCTCTTATGCGGCTAGGTTGCATTGTAACCCCCAGGTATTGTTATGATGATCCCGAAACCTTTCATCGATGTAATGCTTTGGTTGAACACTTTTCCGCAGCGATCTTTGTAAAGGAATTAATTAAGCTAGTTGTGATCAGATCTGAGTTCCATGATGAGTACCAAGCTTTTCTAGAATTTTATGATGATCGTGTCCACCAAATTGCAGCATGTTGCACATTCCTACCGAGAATTATGAAATTTTTAGAGCAACTCTGCTCGCTGTCCAAATCAGCTAGACAAAACCTCGGTGATGGGATTTTTCAAGCATGTTAACCTTGGAGTTTGCCTCGGAGTTGAATACCCACGTTGGAGCTTATGAAATCCTACGCCTACTAACCAAAAATGAGAATTTTTCGGTACATGAGCAGAGATTTATGAATTTTATGCTTATGACCGCTGTGCTGTCCAGTTTCGCAAAACTTACCATTAATGAGTTTTTGTCGTGCATATTCTCCTTGTTAATTTTTATGAGTAAGCTTATGAATATGTGTTTAATGAGAACTCAAATTTTCAGATGGTCGGACCGACGCACAGCACTCCCAATGGTTTTGGTGCATCGGGTAGTGGCGACCCACCGCCGCCACCGCCCATGACACCGGCAGAGGCATTCATGGCAACGCAAACCGAAGTATTGTGCCAGATCCTGCAGACGCAGCAGCAGATGGCCCAACAGATACAACAGCTACAACAGAGACCTACACATGGGGCTAATCATGATGGACCACATACGGTCACCACCTACGCCCAGTTTATTGGGATGAAGCCCCCAACGTTTACTAAGGCAGAAGAACCCCTTGAAGCTGATGCCTGGGTCAGGGCCATAGAGGCCAAATTTTCTGCATTTACCCTGCCTTGCTCTGAGGAGCGCAAGGCTAACTTTGCAACCTTGCATCTTCGTGGTGAAGCACTGATGTGGTGGGAGCATTTCAAGTCCATGCAACCTGCCAGACACGAAGTCACTTGGGCTAATTAAAGAAAGCTTTCAAGGACCACCACATTCTGAAAGGACTCATGGATAGGAAAATGAAAGAGTTGCTGGCTCTTAAGCAAGGAGTTGATACTGTGTATCAATATGCACAGAAGTTCAACAGTCTCTGCCAGTACGGAGGACATCACGTGGACACCGATGACAAGAAGATGGAACGTTTCCGTGATGGTCTTAATGGTGACTTGTACGAAAGGCTAAATCTGCTGGAGCCCAATAGTTATCATGAGTTGGTAAACAAAGCTATCTCTCAGGAGGATGCCATGAAGAAGGCACAGAAAGATCGGAAGCGACAAGCTGACTTCACTCCGGGAAGTGGGTCGAGCAAGAAGTTCCACTTTGTCAAGAAGAACACCGATTGGTCTTCACAATCCTCTTCATCTAGACACTGGAGAGTGACCCCGTCCCAGAATAAGCCTTCAGGAAATTTCCAGTACCGGAAGGAGCAGCAACAAGTTTCCAAGCCTAAGGAACTTCTGCCCCACATTTTCTACAACTGTAGACAGCCCGGGCATTATGCAAATAAGTGCCCGAACCCTAAGCAGCACAAACCCCTGCAGCAGAATTAGAACCCCAGAGCAGACAAGGGAAATCACGGCAAGAAGCCGATCTTTCAAGTGAAGCAAGGCCAGCTTAACTTCATGGGTAACGACTCTATCCGAGCACACCTCCCTACTTTCGTCTTTTACTTTCGAATCTCGGGACGAGATTCTTTTTTAAGGGGGGTAGGCTGTGACGCCCCAGGTTTTTAATTAGCATCATTAGTGCTAATGACCGAGTCAAACGCGTTGACTCTAGTCAAACCTTGGTCAACCTGGGTCATCACCTCGAAAACCTAACCGACAAACACTAATGATCTTCTTACGCAAGTCAACACACCCTTTTGGTCAAACCTTGGTCAAAGATATGGTCAAACCCTAGTCAAACCCCAATGTCTTTGAACCTCCTCTGGAACTTTTGCCGCGTTCTCCAAATTCCACCTAAACACTTCAAATTCTACCAATATAAAAGTTGTTCAGTTTTTCATGCGACACAACTTTCATGTTGAGCGACATTTCAAATTTGAAGTGGAAAAGGGTGGAAAACCCTGGTCAACGCCTGCATGTCCTGTTCACAAACGCCATGAAAAGTTCCAACTTGGCGCGCAGTGTATGCAAATTGGTTGAGAAAAACACCATAGAGCCTTTGTAGAAGTGGTAGAGGGATCAGAGATCTACAACTTTGCTTATTACCTCTTGGACCACTTCAGTTCAAAATTTGGGAGAAAAACGCGGTCAATAGTGCTTAACCGAAATTGTTTCTGCGCCGGAACGCGCCCGTGCGCGATGTCGCTCGGCGCCACGTCGGTTCGCCGTCGTAACCGCCGTACACGCACGCCGAGGACGGCCGGCGTCCAGCGGTCCTTACGCTGTGCCTCGAGCTCATGTGCGTGACGTGGGTGGACCCCTGGCCGGTGCCACGCGCCGCGTCCTCACGCGCCGGCTGGCCGCACCGCCATCCCCCCATTGGACCGTATGTTTTCCCCTTGTCGGCACGCCTGCTGAGGCCCGGCCGCCGTACCCACGGCATATTCGCCGGGGTATCCTTCGCGGCGATGGCTTGGAGCCGCACACCCTCTCCCGTCTATAAAAGGCGCTGCTGCTCCTCCTCGCGCGCGTGAGCACCGAGCCCCGCCGCCCGCCATTGCCGCCGCCGTGCGGAGCTCGCCCCTGCGCTCACTTCCCGAGCCGCCCAACCACTCTATCACCTCCTCTAGGACCCCTTGGAGCTACCACCATCACACGTTGCCCTGCTTTCCCCCTCACCTCACTGGCATTCGACTAGCAGCGGCCACCGCCGCTGGTCTCCGCCGCGCGAGCTCACCGGCGCACCCCCGACCCCAACTCCGGCCATGAATCGACCTCTAGGTGAGTCGCAGAGCCTCCCCTACCCTCGCCCCACCGATCCCGGCCACCACCTCGCCGGAATCCGACAAGGATCGCCGGCGGTCTGCCCGAGGACCACATTGCAAGCCTGTGAATCTTTCTAGGGACCAGAGTGTAAAGCAAGGGCATGTCTGTGAGAACTGAAAAATTGCTAGGGACCTCAGAGAAAAAGTGAATCTTAAATAGTGTTGGTGTTTGGCTGATTCTTATAAAATTCGTAGAAAATCGTAGAAAAATAAAAAAATGCAAACTCAATTTGGTTGGTTTCCTTGTGAATAACCCTACAACTTTTGTAAAGCATGACCCTACTTTTGACTGCTAGTTTTTGCATGAAAAATAGAAATCAGTTAAACCTAGATCTGCTGTAGTTCAAAATCTACAAGTGATCTGTATCTGACTTTTGGATATGTTGTGAGTTATGTCATTCCTAGCTTTTGTACCAAAAATTGCAAAAAGTTACTATGCAGATCTTTTATTATGAATTGTTTTGTATTTATGATGAATCTGCCTTAATGATTTTTGTAGCTAAAACTAAATAGATTTTTGTGCTCAACTTCTGCATGTGATCTTGTTATGCCTAAATGCACCTCTGGTGATTTAATAATGATTTTATATCTGCCAGAAATATTTAATCTTGTTTTATGCCAAATTTTCAATGTATTTGCATTGCTCAAGATCTAGAGTAGCCCTTGATGTGTTTGTTGAATTCCGAGCTTTGTTTTGAGTCAGAGAACCAGTGAGAGAAAGTTGGAATCTATTTGTTGTTTACTTATTGTTATATGCGTTCTCATGTTTGGATAGCTAGAAATTGTCTTTTATGATATAATTAATTCATAGCCCTTTTAAGTGTGTATGTGTATGCAGTGGCTTTGTTTAGGTTTATAGTGCTTCAGAAACAGCCCCACTGAATTTTATGAATTTATTTTATTAATAAAAGCAATAAAGGCAAATTGAAGCTTAATATTGAGTTAAGCTGGAAAACCATCAACATCACACCTAATGGCTTCATGAATGTCATGTAAATCATGCTAAGAAGCTAAGTGACACACCCTTGCTATTTTGTGAAATTTAAATTAATTTATTTACCTAAATATGTACACAGTCACTATCAAAAAGAATAATCAATAAAGAACCCTATATTGTTCCTTTATTGGAAGAGTATGCTGAATGTATGTTTATCTAGGTGAATGTGGTCCACCATGCCCCCCATGGTTGTCATATGTTGTTTGTAATTAATTAAATCAAAAACCATCAATTAAATCTTGCATTTGCATCCTCGTGTAGATCTTCCCGACGGTAGCTATACGCTCGTGCCGGAAGGAGGAGACGGAGGAGCTGATGGTGAGCTGCAGTACGTGGACGTAGCTCAGGACCTGGACCAAAGTCCAGAAGGGCCCAAGGCCAACCTTGCCAATGAAGGCAATCCCCGGATCATCAACCCTTCTTTTAAAATTATGCAATTACCTTTGCTATGTTTGTGCATTTACATTTCAGGAGTTGAATTAAAACCCTAGATGCATGATCCCTAGGTACATATGCTCTTTTACTAGTATGCTAGGTCGATAGCTGCTATGCTATAGGACCCGGTAGAAGTTGAGTGATGTTCGTCACTCGCGAGAATAGGTTCTTATGTTGGAATCATAAGATCTTTATAAATGGATTGCTCATGTGGTAAGAGCATGGGATTTGGGCTCCGGTCCAGTGGCTTTCGTGGGCTAAGCTTTTGAACGTACCAAGCACTTGTCAGGAATGGGACCGGTAAGCCTAGTACCTTAACGAGACGGTGCGGGATCTTACCCTTACTAATCTTGAGTGTTTACCTGCCCGATTTGCAACCGGGAGGTGGGTACATGTGTGAGATTGGATGTACTGTGTGGGGCATGCCAGATAGCCTTGTACCCGGGACTGTAAGCTTCGATCCCAAGCCGAGGATTTTTGGGAACCGCCTGGTGGTTGTCCAGTGTGAGGGCACCCTACCGTGTGTTTAGGTCTACCTTGCAAGGTTAATAAACAATCGATTGTCGGCCTCTCACCGTTATCTGAGACTGCTTAATCAACTGGCCATGATATCCCTTAATGATGGAACTTTGTGAATATTACCGCTTGAATTAATTGTATTGTACAATTCTTGATTGAATTAGTTGGCTCACTTAGAAATGGTAATCAACTAGAATTTGAGCTAAAATATTGAAAGTAAGGACATACTCTTTGTTGCTTTTCAGCAAAAGAACTCCACCGGCCAAAAAGCCTCTCATGTCTAGAGTTTGGTGATGTAGTTATCGCCTGACGGTTAAGTCTTGCTAAGTATTAGTATACTCAGCCTTGCTTTAAAAATGTTGTTGCAGGTGCTATTTGTCCTAGAGAGATTCCACCCGGCTGGGAGCTGGAATGGGTGGATGACGACGAGTGATGGCATCACGGACGGCCTCCTGTGATGTTTATCGTTTCGCTAGTTATTTTATTCCGCTGTTTTCAAACTCTGAACCTTTACTTATCATGTCATGAACAATGGTTTGTAATAATTAAACCCTTCGGGGCAGATTTGGATTTAATTTGTGTATTATACTCTGGACTCGCCTTCGCGTGAGTTTTAATGCATATGTTCGATCCTCTGTGTGATTTCCAAGTGATTTACCGAGCTTTGACCCGACAACTAACGACGGGATGGTACTTTACTGTCGCTTAATGACCAAAGTGGATTGGTTTAGGCGATAGTACGGTATTTTCTAGAGCGGGTTGTCACAGCCGCCGCTGCTGCCGCCGCTTGCCGGCCCCCCTGTGCGGCCGCCGGCCAGCGTGCGTGCGTGCCCCGATGGTCGGCCGGGCCGCGCGCTGGGGTTTTGCCTTGCTGACGCCAGCCCGTGAAATGCTTGCGTCAGCAAGCATTTTTAATTAAATTTATTTGATTTAGTTTATCAACTGATATAGATGTAGTTATAAAAAATTCATAGATATGCATGAAAGTTTTTAAATTTATAGGAATGGAAAGAAAATTTAATTAGAAATAAATTGTAATGCTTTGTATATTTTTGTGTCTATATACAGTCATACATATAAATTTATTAGCACCAACGACTATGGACCAAAATCTTATTTGTGTATTTGAGTTCTTAATTGTTTTCTAATATACAATTTCATAGTTTGATAGTTCTGAAGTCGACGACTGCCGCATCGTCTCGAACAAGTGACTTCCCGTCACCTCTGTCATTCTCCCACACGGCACCGCCACCAACAAGCATCGTTCGTCCACAAGTTAGTAGAAATATTTCGACTTTGTTTATTCAAGAAAATTCGTAGTAAATACTTGTTTATTCTAGAAAGTTTTAGAAATTGTTGATTATTCCAGAAATTCATAGAAAAAACTTGTTGCTTATTCTAGAAATTCAAAGAAAATTCTTGTTCAATAAAGAAATTCTTAGTAAATTCTTGTTTATTCTAGAAAGTTTTAGAAATTGTTGATTATTCCAGAAATTCATAGGAAAAACTTGTTGCTTATTCCAGAAATTCATAAAAAAATTCTTGTTCAATAAAGAAATTCTTAGTAAATTCTTGTTTATTCTAGAAAGTTTTAGAAATTGTTGATTATTCCAGAAATTCATAGAAAAAACTTGTTGCTTATTCTAGAAATTCAAAGAAAATTCTTGTTCAATAAAGAAATTCTTAGTAAATACTTGTTTATTCTAGAAAGTTTTAAAAATTGTTGATTATTCCAGAAATTAATAGAATAAACTTGTTGCTTATTCCAGAAATTCATAGAAAATTCGTGTTCAATAAAGAAATTCTTAGTAAATTCTTGTTTATTCTAGAAAGTTTTGGAAATTGTTGATTATTCCATAAATTTATAGAAAAAACTTGTTGCTTATTCCAGAAATTCATAGAAAATTCTTGTTCAATAAAGAAATTCTTAGTAAATTCTTATTTATTCTCGAAAGTTTTAGAAATTGTAGATTATTCCAGAAATTCATAGAAAAAACTTGTTGTTTATTCTAGAAATTCAAAGAAAATTCTTGTTCAGTAAAGAAATTCTTTGAAAATTCTTGTTTATTCTAGAAAGTTTTAGAAATTGTTGGTTATTCCATAAATTCATAGAAAACACTTGTTGCTTATTCCAGAAATTCATAGAAAAGACTTGTTGCTTATTCTGGAAATTCAAAGAAAATTCTTGTTTATTCAAGAAATTCTTAGAAAATTCTTAGAAATTGTTGATTATTCCATAAATTCATAGAAAATTCTTGTTTATTCCAGATGGATGACAACCATGACAACTTTATGGTCGACATTATTGCTAGTGGTACAAATACGATTGCAACCTTCACAGACTAGGAGTGTAGTCAGGCAGACATGTACTTGAACATACCTCCGAATGAGGAGGATGCCGCCCCTGTCGAGGACACAGCAGCAAATATTGAGGACAATACTGGAAACAATGAGGAAAGTCTTGTGAATGAAAGTATTGAATGTTCCCACAAGGTATATATATATATATATATATATATATATATATATAGGGAATGTATACTCCGTGACTAGCCATAGAATACCTTATTTTGTGGCCAGGCTCAAACCAACAGAGAACCCTACCAGCCGCGTCCGACGCTCGTTGCCATTTAATTACCGTAATAAAGAGTGGAGGCCCGCCAGCCTGGTCTTTGTAATCCCGGCCGTGATTGATTACCGCTGCATCTGCATGTCTGCCCCTCTTGATTTTTAAATGCATGCATGAGAGAGCTACGAGAACTAATGCATGCACTAGATCGTGTTCTAGTCAAAACGTGTATGTTCCTACCCGCACCAAACAATAAGGTGTCTCTATGTTCCTAGGAACCCTTTACTATATTTTATTTAGTGAAGAAAGGAATCATTTACTATATTGACAAGAGGGATCTACCCTGAATTAGTAATTGAAAAATCCAAATCGCTAAGATAGTAATTGAAATAGTTGTAGTAACCACAATTTAGCACCATTCGATTTGGATAAATCATTTACTACAAGATGTAACAAATTTATGAGAAGCCAAATGGCGAAGACACAATATTTTTCCAGAATGGCGTAATCAAATTACCACAATTTACTTACCAGAATAGCATCAACAATTTACCATTCCGAAATAGTGTCACCAGTTTACCAAATTAAAGTATTTACCATAAATAGCGTCGTCAATTTACTGTTTCCTTGGAAAAGCCTGATGCCAAATAATATATCTAACCCATCGTGTAGTGCAGCTCTTGTGCACTTGCATATACTGTAGAAAAGGCAATAACTCATCACATTTTTTCATAACCATGTACGACTGTTGTAGTTTCGTGCACCCTCATCTGCACGTGTAGACTAAAATACAATGGTCAGCCATGCTAGTAAATACCGTCTATCAAGGACCGACGGGTCACCAGGAGCAACCGCTAGGCCAGCTTGGCTCATATTAATTACCATTCATTACTTGAACACACCCAAATGAGCGCACACAGGTTGAGTCCGGGTTGGTTTCCTTGGTTTGGACCTGGTCACAGAATAAGCTATTCTATAGCCGGCCATAGAGTATAGATTCCCTATATATATATATATATAGTAAGACTAATGGGAGCCTAGGCTTCCAATGACGTGCCCACCTCGTGCCCACCTCCATCTCCCTCCCACCTGACGCATGCATGCATGCAAATCCATCTTTTTGCTTTTTAGTTTTTCGTGATAATTCTTCACACGAGATTCCAATTCAGAAATGGTTTTCACCATAAGATTCGTGAGATTTTTATGCACAATTTGAGATCCATTGTGAATATTTTTTTTGAATTTTTTGAATTCAAAATTTTGTACGACCATAGATGCCCGGACGGCAGGTTTGTATGACCTGGACTACATGTTTGTATTACCCAGCCGACATGTTTGTAGGATCTGGACTATAAGTTTGCATGATTCGGACTGCATGTTTGTATGATCCGCGATGATAGGATTCTATGACCCGGACTACAAGGTTCTATGACCTTCGAGGCTGCGACAACAGGTTTCTATGACGTAGATGATAGGTTTCTATGAACTGGACAACATGTTTCTATGACCTAGACACTAGATTTCTATGACCAAGACACCGGAATTTGAAATTTGAATACAAGTGTTGAGCCTAGTGAAAGATTTTTTGACACGGATGACAAGTTTCTATGACCCGGATGACAAGTTTATATGGCTCGAACTACATGTTTCTATGACCCTGTAACGAGAAGTTTGAATTCATCAGAGCTAATCACGTAATATCTAACGCACCACATGACAAGTCATAAAAAACAATATTGGCAGTCATATAAACCAGTGAGGACCAACATATGAACATGAAATTTACATTCATGCATAATTGTTTCGAAACATATGACAAAGAGTACAATTTCTATCCTTAGCAATGTTGTCGCAACAAAAGCTCAGCACGAAGGCCATCACACACAAAAAACGGTGAGCAGCACATCCTCGTCAAATTCAGGAGCTTGTATTCGTTCTTGCCGCAGGCCAAGCAACACCTCTGACGGCTTCGACTATGCACTAGAAAAGTTGAGAAGGCTCTGCTGCAAAAGTGACAGAATCCTATTAGTACAGTCATATAATCTTGTTAACATAATCATACAATCCTGCAAACGAGATTTATATGATCAAACATAAGCATATATATGATCCCAAAACATATATATGATTCCAATCACAAATATCTATGATTCACTGTGCAAGTTATAGAAATATATGCATATAAACATACAGAAATTAGCATATAAACTTATGAGCACAAGCATATAAATGTTGGGTAGCTCGTTTTTTCTAGATTTGAAATTTGAATACAGTCATATAAACATGACACATGGAGCCATACAATTTGAATTTTGAATACAAGAGTCATATAATCAATGGGGAATCATCATACAAACAATGAAACATCATACAATGCTGTTAAGTCAGTCATATAATCTAAAAAAACACAACTGGATGGCCGGACACAATCGAATTCAAAATTGTGATACGAGCATATAAACTAGTGAGTGATAGAAACTTGTCACCAAGGTCATAGAAACCTGTCAACAGGGTCATAGGAACTTTTCAACCGGGTCATACAAACCTGTTTAGGGTCTATAACCCAAACGATTTGATCTCATATGGGTCATAGAAACATTGTGATACGAGCATATAAAACCTACATCGAAGGCATAGAAATAATCAGACCACTGGGTTTGTATGCTCTGTCACAACATATAATAGAAATAATCCTATTAGTCAGTCATAGAATCCGACAACTGGGTTTGTATGCTTTGTCACAAGCATATATATTACCCGGCCAATCTTGTTAAGTCAATTTTACAATCCTGCAGATAGTATCTATGCTCATATGCTAGCACATGTATGATCAAAATGTCATAAACATAATACATACAGCCAAAGTGTCATACAATTCAGTCATAGATGAATCAATCCAACCAATTCAAGATGGCGGGCCTCTAATAATTTCCAATGTTTTGGAGTGCGATATGTACCAAACGGATTATAGCGTGGACCCTTGGTTCGATGTTCGCTAAGCTACCGAGTTTGTAGAAATCGCTAAGCTACCGATGTTCGTTGTAACAATGATCCAAGCACTGAGGTATGCATCAAAGGCATAGAAACTACAAGAGGAAGTCATATAAACATGCATCCTGTAGCTTTAGGGGGATTTGGTCGAACACCTTACCTGCGCCCGACGTCTAGCCTGTGAGTTCTCCTCTGCTTCCTGTAGCTTCACGGAGCTCACTGTTGGCTCCTACTGCAGCTTCGCCGGGATGCGTGGTGGCGGCCTCCCACCATGGACCCACGAAGACACTCGTATGGGCCCGCCGCCGCGCTTGCCCCCGACAGCGGCCGCATAGGCCCCCAGCTAGGCTCGGCCTCTGCGCTCGTCGCCGTCCAGCGTCTCACCAGGCTCCGCTGGCGGTGCCTGGCCGCTCCCCCGGAGCCACGCACGCCGCCTAGATATCTCGCGGTACGGACGGAAACTGCAGGATGCAAGAGGAGATAAATGAGAGAGAATGGGGGGGAGGGGTGGGCACGCCGCGGGGAGCTCACCGGTATTCCACGCCGTCAGCCGCGGGATCCGGCACGGGGAGGTCGCCGTCGTGGCGGCCCGGAGTACTCCCACCGTCGGGATCCAGATTCAGAACCGGTAGAGAGAGAGTTGGAAGGAGCACTACCACATATGCTCTGTCACTGCTGGGGGATGCCGCACGGGGATCTCGCCGGGGAAGGTAGCTCCAGCATCGCCTCCGCACCGCTGCTCGCCAGGGGGGTCCGCACCAGCACTGCCTACGCGCCGCTCGGGGAGCCCCGCATCCGCCGTATGCTCGGAGTGGGGGCGATTTGAACCGATTTTTGCTGCTTGGTGGGGAATTGAGGGGAGGGGTGGAGATAAGGTGGGGCCGCACATGTGGATGGGCAGCTGGTTCGGTGGGTGCGGTTCGGTGGGCTGGGGTGATATTTGTTGACCATGGATGAGGTCCCGTGGGCCCCACGCGACGGGGGAGCTGAGTCAGCTCACTCGACCGGGCCAGACAGGTGGGCTAGTTGGCCTGGAAGGCGGTTGGGTTGGCTGGACTTCTAATATTTATTGGAAGCCCTAGGCTCCCAATATATATATATATATCATGCATTAACTTCATAGTTCTTATTTCTCTAACCTCAATTCTTACATAATTAATTAAATAACGAATCTGCAACTTGTAGGCTTCAGGCTCCACATCAAAAAAGACAAAGGGAGGGCGTACACAAGTACTCACCGGCCATGTCATCTATCATATCACAGAAGTATCAGATGTTGGCCAACCATGTGCTCCAAAAAAAATCAAGGACACGTATGTGTCACAGTGCGGGGCCATTGTAAGGGACAACGTGCCCATCAGCTATAGAGAATGGAAGGGAAAAGCAGATAATCCATACGTGGTTCCAGACTCAGTGAAAAGTTTGTTGTGGGAAGAAATTCTAAAACACTTCACACTTCCTGAAGGTGTTGAACCAAACGATGTGAAGTGCTGGACTCTCACGAGGATGACAACACAATTTCAGAAGTTCAAGTAGCAACTGGATAAAGATTATATCAAGAAGAATCGAACTCCAAATTGGATTGAATATCCCAAGTTAAAAGAACACTTGACGTCCTTTGTGGAATACAAGAAAAGTGAAGATTTCGCCAAGGCGAGTGCACGAGGGAAGAAAAGTCGTGGTAAGAAGGAGCACGACCATCATCTTGGTCGAGGTGGTTACGCATTTGCAGTTCCCAAGTGGCGGAAAATGGAAGAAGACCTTCTCGCACAAGGTACCATACCAGCGGTCTATGATTGGCCCGAGCGAGTGAAGAATTGGTATTATGCTCATGGAGGCACAATTAACTCCGAAGATGGTTCCCTTGGTTACCCACCCTCGTTACGAGAGGCTGCACTTGAAATATTGAAAAAAATTAAAGATTTCAGAGCGGGCAGAGTGAAGGTTGACAGAGAGATGGATGAGCTCACTATGGCGCTCAAGAATCCAGAACACCCAGGACGTTGCAGGGGCTACGGGGTGGTACCATGGACATTTGCCTTCAGGGGTGACATTGCCACCTATCAAAGCCGCAGAAGAAGAAGAGAGCGCGAAGAGGAGGAACGGCGGCAAGAGATAGAGAAAATACTTAAAGAACACGGAGAAAAGGTGACGGCAGATATTGAGCGGCGAGTGGCCGCCACATTAAATGAGATGGCCCCATCTGGAGGACTGCCTCTAGTACAAGTTCCTTCTGCTCACAAAAGCAGTTGTGCTTCTGCAGCAGTTCCCGAAGAGCAAAGGGCAATAGAAGGAGTTCAAGTGGACAGCCAACGGTACCCTGTGGATGACATCTGTCGGCGCACCACATGTGAGCTTCACAAGCCATTCGGCAACATCAAAATGAAGGTATGTATAATTCATGCTTTTATTAGCTCAATAATTGATGCATATATATTACTTTGAATTTTGTGGACAGGCATTCACAATGACGGTATAATTCATGCTAATAATAACTAATTAATTATTATTTCTCAGGTGGCGGACGGAAGTGCTTTTGCGCAGTTTCCTGGACAGACGAGCCACGACATGCCGATTCCACCTGGCTACGCCTCAGTTAGCGTAGAGAAGATCTGTCAACCTGATTTTGAGGAGCTAGAGCTAGAGATCCCAGAAGGTGATGGGGAAAAGACACTTAAGAATGCGCTACACGGTATCATATTATGGCCAAAACGTTACATCGTCATAATCCCCGAGAATGATGGATCTTCGAGAGACCCCCTGGAGCCGGGGCCGTCATCGTCACTACCTGCTCGTGAGCCTCTACAATCGTCTCCGGGGCCGTCATCGTCACTACATGCTCACGAGCCTCTACAATCGTCTCCGGGGCCGTCATCGTAACTACCTGCTCGCTCACCTTCTCCGCAATAACCATACGACAATTCGGGAGAAGCGAGCTCCAGCGATCAAGATGACGACATCCCTCCCAATTCACCTCAGCAACCATCGGCCGCAGAGCCACATAGGTCTCGAGCGTAATCTTTCCAGTCGGTGCAACCACCAAAGAAAAAATGAAAATGACCAGCAAAGAAAAAGCCTGAGCCAAGGAAGCTAGCATGGGAGATGAAGATGAAGAAATAAAAGCGATTGTAGATAAAGAAGTCGCAGACTTCTTTGCAAAAGTGAGAGAAAAAATAAACAGGAAGAGCTGGATGCCAAAAAAAATGAAGGTCGTAAGGAGAGACTCCAGGCTTTCATACATGAGAGGGAAGCAATAAGGAGAAGGAAACCGCTGGTACAGTTGAAAACGGACTATGAGCGTTCGGTGGACAAGTCTTATGCTAAGAAGAGACAACGAGGGTCGCTGAATAGTTACATTGAGCAAATACCTGCGTTGACGTCGGGGACCGCCACAAACAAGAACAAGGAGAAGCAAATAGATGCATCCACGACCGATCGGACTAACTTGTTTGCGGGCCTCAGTGCAGAAGCACAAAAAGTAATTGACAACATGTCTGCAGAAGAACTGGCTCATATCATTAACTTTTATGAACAAACAAAGATGCCTCTTGGTGGTATTCTCAGCCTTGAAGACCTACCAGCGGATAAAAATTTCGTACCTAGATGGCGCTTTCAGCTAGGACGACCTCTAGTGAAGCCAGAATTGGTCAACAAGCTCCCAACTAAGATGTGCAGATTTCATGACTGGTACTTGCAGAAGTCAGCTGAGGGCCTGGAGATGTTTGGTATGCTCGTGAGACCTGGAGATTTTGCCCTTCAAAACGAGAAGGTGGTCTGGCTCCAATTCATTGATATCTATAAAATTTACCATCTGGACGCCGTGAATACCGATCTTATGATGGCCGGGTGTCTGTAAGTGACATATTTTCATATGTTTATTAATAAATTTATTACATTTGTCGATCTACTAATTAACATTTGGCTTTCTTCTTGTGTAGCCTGCAACTTACTGAGATGCGAAGGAAGGGTTATTCAAGAATTGCTTTCATGGACCCATCAAAAGTTAACGAGCAGGAGATCCGGAACCAACGAAAAACAACAATCAAGACAATTTATAGGCACTTAGATGAGTTTCATTACAAGAACCTTATACTACTGCCTTACAACTTCAGGTAAGTACGATTGTCATCTAATTATCCTTGTTAATTCTATTTAGTCAATTCTAATCTCCATGAGCATGCATACAGATTCCACTGGATTCTACTCATAATCACTATCGACAATAGCAACATCAATGTGTATGATTCATTGAGAAAAGATCCCTCAGAATACCAAGACCTTCAAGATGTATTTCACGAGTAATAATTCTATCTATGACATTTTCTTTAATGCAATATATATATTTAGCTTTTATACTAACATTGTATCTTTTATTATTTTGCCTCAGAGCTTGGACCATGTTCATTGCAAAACACCGAGGACCATTTCAAGAAAAAATTAGATGGGTCACTGATTTTCCGGTACGTATACAAATAACAACTTCAGATTGGGAATATTTAAAATGTATAACACTAGTATTTCATAATCTGTTTTCCTCTCCACTTTAGTGTCTGAGACAAGAACCAGGAAATAATTTATGCGGGTACTGCGTCTGTGAGCACATACACCATTACAGTGGCAACGCGGATGATGATAGTGTAAGTAAAATAAACCTATTAATAATACATCATTTTTATCCTCTTTTGTATATTTAATCGTTTGGTGTATTATATCAACCTATTTGCAAATTACAGAGGATTATAAAAAGGGACGCACTCATTGAGAAGGATCGTCTCTTGGCAATTCAAGAAGCTCTCATGGGATTCCTCATGGACGAGGTGGTTAATCCACAAGGAAAACATTATTATGACAACCATCCAATTGACCGACTCACCTCCGAGGAAAGCTAATTGAGATTAGAAATTTGAACTGAATGATATTTTGATGTATATATATTATATGGGGTTTTGATGTATATATACTAGTTTAAGAAAATACTATTTATTTCCATGTGTATAAATTATTATGTGTATATACATTTATAAGTTTATATATGTAGATATATAGGGTTTAATTTATATATAAGTCTAATCTAAGTGCGTATATGATATATATAGACAGGTATACATATATACAAGTGCAAATACGTATACGTACATATACGGGTTAGACAACAATTAGAATATACAGTCAAATCGAAAATAGCAAAAAAAAAAAGAGACGAGACCCTTTAGTCACGGTTGGTATTACCAACCGAGACTAAAGGGGGTGGGCGCAGGCGCTGGCGTGCGCCCCCTTTAGTCTCGGTTCGTATTACGAACCGGGACTAAAGGACCCCTTTAGTCCAGGTTGGTTCACCCGGGACTAAAGGGGGGGCCTTTTGTCTCTCATCATTAGTCCCGGTTGGACTTGAGAGACCTATACCCCTTACCAACCGGGACTAAAGCCCCTCTCCCTACCAGTGACAAGTTCATCAGTTAACGCCCGGTGCCAGTGCTTAACTGCAATTCTCAATGATCGACACATGGATCAACTTGTGAGAGCGTGTCATTCCCAAACGCCCATTCGAGATGCCCTTCTGTGGTTATATGCATGTTAATATTACACACACACAAAAAAACATATATTGCTATTCCAATTCCAGCTTATTCCGTTTTGGTCTTGTCGCGTCAACAAGTTCATCACGTTTCTTAGTCTCCAAGGCCTACGGGAATCATTAAGTGCGAATCCAGACCATTCGTAGACCTTTACAGTCACGACTCACGCAGCGTACCTGATCGAGGAGGACTTGTCAAGTCATCCCGCACCCTGCATGTCGCAACGCAAGGACCATCCGGTCCATCTGATTACAACGCCCAATCTTGTACTCCAGATGCAATTGACACCTAACCATTACATAAATAAACGGTAGAGAGTTGTCTCGTTGTTGATGCGGCATGAGCTGATGCAGTGAGACGGCCATTAGATGCAGCTGATGCGGCGTGATTTGTCCGCAGGACTTTCTTGTGCTCTAGAGAGAGGAAAGTCTGGAAGTAAACACATACATAGACACGTCAGGCTCATCTGGTTCAGCCGCTGCCATCGGCACCGCAGCAGCACCCGGCCCCAATGGCACCACCACTTCCGCAGGTATCGGCACCTCAGCAGCACCCGGCCCCAATGGCACCTCCACTTCCGCTGGCATCAGCACCTCAGCAACACCCAGGGGTGATGCCACCTCCAGTTCAGCCGCTGGCAATGGCAGCTCAGGATCAGCTGAACCTCATGGCACCACCTTTTCGCCCATGGCCCAGGCCACCACGTCTGCTATTGCCTGTTGAAATGCCACCCCCGCGGCCAGTGCTCATTGAACAAGATGAAACGCACGACCTGAAATGGTCTGTGTTGCTTTGGCTTCAGTAGGGCGGGCCCGCCCGTGTTTATCACGAAGCAATGTGGGTGTGCCCTTTTTGCCACAGGGGTCACAGGCAATGGACCATTCGTGACCTGCTGTTACACACGCATAACATCACTATTTCGCCTGCCTGGGTTTGGGATACAAGGGCGAGGCATCACGCTTCGGAGGAGTATCTGATCCAGGAGCCACGTTTTGCTGCACTCCGTGCAGTGGCTGGATTTCCATGAGCCCGTGATGGTAGTAGTATGAGCCGTGATGATAGATGCTAGTAGTATGTGGTGATGGTAGTAGTATGAGCCGTGATGGTAGATGCTAGTAGTATGTCGTTCAGAGTATGTCGCTGTAGTTCCAACTATGGTGGATCGATCCATCCTCATGTGTAATCAATGCGTATGCATGCATTTGTGACATTTGTATTTGGATTGTGTTGTTTCTAATAAAAATGGTAATGTGTGTGTACTCCCTCGGTATAAATTCGTTGTATATGGAAAGTCCATTCCATTGATTTCTTAAATACCGGATGAACACAGGACAAAAGTCCGGTTTGTAGTTTTCAGTCGGACCGGATTAAACTGTCACTGCTACGCAATGAGAAAACCAACATCTTACAAGGAAAAAACAGTAGTAGTAGTAGTAGTAGTATTCAATCAGACCAGACTTCTACTTCTACTTCTTCTACTCCTACTTCTACTAGTAGCAGTTACCACTAATCCACTAATCAAGGTGCCGCTTCTTTGTCGATGGTGCACCCGGCGCCTTGTTGCAGCTGCTCACGGATGAGGATGTCGCTCTGTTGCCACCGCCCGTGGAAGATGATGGCGGACCTCCCAGGGCATCGCCCGCGGATGAGGCCGTCCCTCCAATGCCGCCGCCAGAGGATGATGTCACCGCTCCATGGCGGCCAGTCGAGCATGGCCTTGGCGCCGCTCCATGGCGGATGATGACGGTCAGTCGATGATGGCCTCTGCTCGGCGAGGATGGCAGAGATCGACTGCCGTCGACCGATGAGGATGAGAGAGGATGACAACGCTTGGAGACGACAGTTCCCCGACGAGTGGCGGTGCTTCTGCGCCCCTGACCCCTGGCACCTCTTCCTGACTTGTGAGGGGTGCGATGTTTCAGAGGCACATGATCTTGGATTTCATTTTGTTCCACAAACTCTGAATCATCAGAGGATGTGTCAACCACCACCCGAATAGGCCTCCGCTCTGCCTCCTCTTCATCAGACCACTGGAGATCCTCCCTTTCATCAGAAGAGGAGGAGGATGTGGCTTGCGCCGCACCTCTACGAGACAATGGCTCCATGGGGAGAGGAAGAAAGCACTGTGCGAGAATGGGGTTTTTTTGTTGGTTGCAAGAGTTGGGAGAGGAAGAGGGCGCTGTGCGAGAATGGGGTTTTTTGTTGGTTGCAAGAGTGGGGAGAGGAAGAGGTCGCTGGGAGGAAGGGGGATATTTATGGCTAGAGGAACCCATTCAGCCATTATTGGAAAAACTACTCCCGAAAAGATTAGAGTAGTTGTGGGATCCGTTCAGTTCAAACTAATTCAATTTTGACCAAATTTACACTTATATCTTCATATAAACTTATCGGGAAGTGAGAATTGCATTCTTTTGTGGACGGAGGGAGTACGTTCTGAGGAAGGGGGAAAGACCATTCAGCGGAATGTTAACGGACCGGAAGAAATAATTATAGTCCAGAAGGTCCTTTTAGCAATACATCAGTATACTCCTCCATTGTTGTCCCACAACCTTGTTCTTTGGCTATCCTGTCAATGATGCCTCATCCCTGGGCAAATCTTATTCCTGACATTGTTGTGAGCGTCGCCAATAAGATCAGTGATGCAAGAGATTTCATCATGTTCGAAGCTGTCTGCAAGGGTTGGAACTGCGCTCATTCAGGTGAGGCATGCCCGTTTTGACCCTTGGATTCTGAAATCTGAATTTATTGGTGAATCTGGAGCAGTGACATTCCCATCCGTTGCTGATATGTGGCTTTTTGAGGTCTCCTTTCCTGCATTGGCTGGGAAAAGGACTAGTTTGATTGGTTTCGGCGGATCTAGAAGCCTAGTCGCCTTAGATTGCAGAGATTGGTGCAACGCGCTCATGCTGAATCCTTTGTCTCCTCGGAACCACATTCGCCTTCCTCGACTTCCAAAATGGAGCCAAATGGCTACTCTCCAAGCTTGTATCTTGTGCCTTGAAACAGCAGCTGGTGCAGAGTCATTTGTCGTGATTACTTCCTTTTGGCCAGAGAAATCTTTTGCAGCGCTTGGGTCATTGCCCGTTTCCATGTGGCATTTGGGTAGCCAATCCGACTGGACTACACTACCTTCGGAAGATTTCTGGTGCAGTTCTTCTGAACACATGCGGATCTACTTGGGGCAAGATCTTCCAGCACCTCCCCATCCTGTTGGACTTCAGTTGTCATGGGTTATTGACATGGGCAACTCTTCTCTACTAGAAGGTGAAGACCGATTGTTCTTTGTTGTTCTGGAGGAGAAAGAAGCTGAGGTGGCAGAATTAACTTTGCATTCATTCGTCGGGGACATTTGGCAGCCTATTCCCTGGGAGAGAGCTCCTGAGTTCCGGAATAAAATCATCTTGTTTGGTCCTGGCAAGTGCATTGTTACAGAAGAGCATGCCATTTCTGGTTTGGCTGACCTGAGGGCAAATCACATTTACTTCCTACGAACTTATCATCACGATGAAAAGAATGAATACTGGATCTACCAGCAAGGAATAGGTATTGTTCCAGGCATCAACACTACTCCGGCGATCTGCATTAAGCAGGTTCGTGGGGACTGGATTTGGTCACGAGGAACATGGCTTTGCCTAGCTATCCGTAATGAGGAACTTCGATTGTGTACCACCTGTAACGCAATTCAATGTACAAATATCTATATTATCATTCTTCGTCAATTATTCCGCGCATATGTATGAGTTTCTACCACAATCACTGTAGGGAACAAGCAGTTACACAATCAGGAAGGTCCTTCCCGCAAAACATCAATAGAGCGGACAAGTATCAAACATCATAAGATGGCATCTCATAGCTACCCATCACCACAAAATTCACACTACCAACAAGTAGCAAATACCAAAATACAAGCATGATTAGCACCTCTAAACTGTCTACCTAGCAATAAGACCACGAATCACATTATGCCTCATTGTTGTCCTTGCTGAGTGAGCTCTTATATGAGGCCTGTCTCAGTAATTCCCTCACCTTCTTCACCACAAGTGTTGCAGAATCCAGGAGCTGCTTGACCGTCTGCAGCTCAGCGGCAGTCTCTTGAATCTCCCTGTTAGCCTTTGCACATTCTTCCTTCTACATCCTTGCCTCCCTTTCAGCTTTTAGGTACCTGTTGGCTTCACCCTTTCCTGTAGGAGACAACATGGCATCATTTCTCATTTTCTTTCTCGTCTCAAACAGATTATGGGTTACCTCCCTGTAGTATCGCGTTATCGTCTGCAGCTCAACTGCTTTGACATTGGCCTCCTCCTTAGCAGTTGTACATGCTTCTTTTCACGACCTTGCTTCCTCTTCTGCTTTTCCCTTCATTTCCATCAGTTTCTCTAGAACTTTTAGAGTCCTAATATCCCATTCAGGATCTATCCACCTAAATGACGCACACTTCATGCCATCAGTCTGCAGTCATTGATTTTGTTCATATAATTAGCGATTGACCACACTAACATCAAACGCAGAAGCAACATTTATTAGAAGTGATACAGGTTATCATTTACCTCGCAGCAGCATACATATCGATGCCCAGGGTTGGCGCCTATCCAGTCATACCTCAGATGGACAGGCAACCCGTCCTTGCACTCATTTTCATTAGGATCTATAACGATAACTTCACGAGGACCAGGCGTCGGCCATCTGGAGCTTTCGGAGTCTACTCCAAACACCTTTAAAATACATGAATATAGTCTGTTAACCCAGATCCCCAAATCCAAAATTCCCCTTAACTAATATGACAGATCAAAGTAGCATGGCTAAACAGAGGACTGGCCTGACCGGAGCGAGTCCTGCTTCTCCGTTTGCCGCTAGGGCCGCTACGATTTGCCATTCCCGCCACGGGCAACAGCAGATCTAAGCTCCGACGCAACTCTAGTCTTTGCCACAAGGAAAAGGAGCGTGGTGCCGGCGAGTCTCTTGCAGAGTTGCAGTAGCGTACGCCGCGTCATAGTGAGAAATGAGATATATATACTTGTCTGCGGGAAAACTTTTTTTTGCTGTTGCGCGCACTTTTCTCCTGCCAACTTACCAGAACCACTCCGTGCTGTTGTTGGGGCAGACATGTCAAGTTTCCAAGCGCGCGGCGGTCGGCCACATGGAATAGTCGGCACTTGGAAACAAGCAGTTACACAATTGTTTCTCAGGAAGGGCCTTCCTGCAAACCATCAAAAGGACGGACGATCCGATTCTGGATCAATCCAAACAAATAGCATCTTAGCTTTTCCTCCCTTTTTACCACTAGGAAGGTCTCCTTGCGAAACATCAACAGGCCGGAGTTTCCTCAATCATAACTTCCCCCTTCTCTATCTATTATCACCATACCTCCATTGTTCTTCCTCTACCTCCATTGCAACGCGTATGAATTCCGAATGGTGAGTATGCTCGAAACGAATGAGTTTGGATCTTCTACGGAGATTGTGCATAAATTCGAGATGATCAGTGCATACAACCGCCCAATCATATGTGAGTATTCCGTGAGGAAAGATTCGCTCTAAGAGAGACATGCACTTGTCCTGCAATTGTGTGCAGTTAGCCTGAATTGCCCATCGTAGAAATGAATTCACAGTTTCCTCGCTTGCCATGTCCCACATCTTTGACGCACAGTGCAGCTTCAACCTTTCGACTTGGTACATGTCGGCGACCGAGAGTAAATAAGGCCAGGCATTGCAATTCACAATGATCGACACGTCCGTTCAGAGGGGGTGTGCACACAAGTTCGTCGGTTAACGCCCGGTGCTAGTCCTTAACTGTAATTCTCAATGACCTCCATTGCAATGCGTATGAATTCTGAATGATGAGTATGCTCGAATCAATTTGGAATAGATTAAACCAAATCTGCATAATAAGATGACATCTCATAGCAACTCATCACCACAAAGTTCACACCACCAGTCCACCAACAAGGAGGAAGCATCATACGATGATCCGGTAGCCAACACCAAAATACAATCATGATACAAGTTTCACAATAATCATGACTACTCATTCATAATCATAACTCCATCTCATGTTTGGCCTCCTGCAGCTGTTCCTTCACCTTCCGCATCTCGTACCGTTAATTTTTGGTCTTGCAGGACTCTCTTAAAGTTCTTTCAGAACATCTGGATGTCTCGTCCCAGGGCGAGGACTCTCTAGGATCTCCAAAGAGCACTACAAGAAAATCGTTGACTAGTGACGCAACCACATTTTAGCGTCATTGATTTATGACGTTCCTGGCCCATCTCGTCATAATATTTCGCTTCTGAGCAAATTTAGTGACAAAATAAACTTTCGTCATAGCGGTTGGTACTGTAGCCGAGCATTCCCTGTTCCAAGCTGGTTTTGTGACACCATAAACTCCGCAACAGCGTCATGGTCCCACATGTAAGCATTATTTTAAAAAAAACAGTGTTCCAAGTCATCATAAAATCGTGCAGGGTCCCACGTGTAAGCATTTGTTTAAACATAGAGTGTTCTAAGTGTTTTGGGGTCCCAGATGTAAGTTTGTCCCGATGAATAGAGAGGCAAAATAAATAATAAAACATGCTTATCTAGCGGATCCAACCTATTATCTATCGCATGAGGAATATTTATTTCAACATAACATCTTTCAGTTCGAAAATTAATAAATATTTGTATATATTTATGTTACCGCCGCATGGATCCAATCAGTGATGCATTTTTTTACTTTGATATACGACATGCTCATATCTTGAATTCAGTTAGCATGGACGCTTAAGGCACTCCCAATGGGCATTAATGATAGTTTCTATCTACATTAAATAAGGTGTCACCTAAGCAAAAAAGATGACATGGCAGGTCAATAAATGAGGAAAGAGAACCAAATATGAATAAATCGTTTCTTGGTTGAGAAACGACGTCCTCCCTCGCACCGAGGCAGCTGGAAACGATGAAAAACGCATTAGGGAGAAACCGGTGGTTTCGATGGCGCGAGCGATCCCACACGCTCGTCGGGCTGCCGCTCCACTCCGCGCCGCGCCCGTCCCCGCCGCCGTAGCGGGCCACAGCAGGTCGCCGCACACGCTCGCTGACGGGCGCCGCGCGCCTGGCCGCTGGACCATGCCGCCGTCGTGCTTGCCGTAGCACGCCGATTCGACAAGGAGCAGGCCGCCGCGCGCTCGTCGACGGCTCCCGCACCCGCCCACGCTGCCATTGCGCTTGCCGCCGCGCGCGCACGCCGACGCCCCCCGCACGCGCCCATCCCGCCGTCGACCTCGGTGAGGAGCAGGCCGCCGCGCGCGCTCGCCGACGGTCCCCGCACCCATCCACGCCACCGTCGTGCTTATTGCAGCAGGCCGTTGACCTCGGCGAGAAGGAGGCCCGCTGCGCGTGCTCGCCTTCCGGCTCGAGGATTCGTTGGCCACGCTGCCTGCTTGTTAGCCAGCGACCATGCGCACTCTCGTTGCCGTCCGAGCTGTCTGCTTGCTAGCCGGTGGCCATGTGCTCCTGGACTCACGGTGCGCACACGAAAGGTTGAGAGCACACAAGAGGTTGAGAGAGAAGCAGAGAAGAAGGAGAATCAGAGGATAAGGGAGATAATAAATATAAAATAAGTCTAGTATTTATTACAGAAGGAAACTTCCCATTGTGGAAGCATAGTTTCTATGTACAAATTTTTGCTAGCTGGCTCTCTTGGACTTCGCAACTAATTTCTACCATAGGAACTGCCCTTAGATATTAAATAAAAATAACCATCAAAGATCGAGCCTTCGATCTGGAGAGTAAGCAGCACACACCTTACCACTAAACCATTTCGTTCCTTCGTTATTGCTAAGCACCTAAATTTATTTACTGCTTTAAAAAGCTCGTATTTGTTGAATATATTATGGCCATCATTTTGAAATACTCACCTCATTTATCTAGTCAGCGCCAATTCACTGGTCATGTCCAGCGAGCATTGACCGGCAGGCTTGGAAGTGGTGCAAAGGTATCGAACCCGCGACTTCAACAACCACAGAATGACTTTAGAACCACTGAGCTAGTTGCTCGGCTGTTATGTTGATAGTGAGTTTTGTTTTATATACATATCACTTGTTGGTTTAATAAAAAACATATGGGACCTACCACTTGGCAGCAGTCGCGTGGTTGAGCCACATAGCCACAGATCCGACCGAGGTGGATGCGGGTGTCCATGCACCATAGCCGAATTTATTAGATATTTACGTTAATAGCTATTTAATCTGACCCAAAAAAAGAGGTGAACAGGGACTCAAACTCACAACTTGAAGGTCAGGAGGTGAGTGTGTAACCACTAAGCTACGAGGTAGGTTGTGTTGGTGCTCAGAAGTTTAATTCTATATAATTTAAAAACTTGTTGGTTAGCACATGCTCTTTTTCTTGAAACCTAATGAAAATTTTATGTCAATTTTTAAACACCCATAAAATGATTATATTCGAATTTATATAATTTTTGACTAATTTTTAGGAATTATTATCATTATTTTATAACAAGGTGACTAGTAGAAGTTCGAGTTTTCCCTATAAGTCAATTGAATCTTTCATCAATCTCCTAGATGTGGGCCAGAATGGACCAGAGGGGTCTAAATATAGTTTTCTTGATTTTTTGTGAATCTTATTAGAGGTACATATAGGTCAATTTGGAATTACTTTCGGTAAACACACAAACATTCAATTAAATGATAGAAAATAGCAAATCTATTCTAAAAATTCTGAAACTCCTACATTACAACTTATTTGTTGTCTGCTACATGTGAAAAATGGATTGGTGGTATTTAAGATTACTATTTTTGAGTTATTTGAAAGGGTGTGTTATTTAGGTGTTTAAAAATAGAAAAAAAACTTTTTTGCACAACAAGTGGTAGTGTAACTTCATATTTTATCATACTAAGGCCAAAATAAGATTGTGACCAAATTTTAGATGCATACGACTTCAACAATGTTATGAGGTGTTCAAACTTCAAAGGTTTGAGTATAGTCATAAGAAACAATGTGATGAACTATCTAATTTATGAACAATGTATACTCTAATTTCACAAAATCTTATGAAACCTTTTTTTTCAAGCTTATACATCCATAAATGATTCTATGTCAATTTACATGATTTTTAGATAAGTTTTAAGAATTATTATCATTATTTTATAACAAGGTGACTAGTAGAAGTTCTAGTTTTCCCTACGAGTCAATTGAATCTTTCATCAATGTATACTCTAATTTTCACAAAATTTATAAAACTTTTTGTTCACGCTTGTACATCCATAAAATAATTCTATGCCAATTTACATAATTATTTGATATGTTTTAGGTATTATTATCATTTTTTATAATACGGTGACTAGTAGAAGTTCGAGTATTCCTCACAACAGCACTTTCGCATCACACAGCCAAGCAATATTTCCCAGGCAGGATTGAGCATTACAACGGTAGGGAAGGGTTGACACTTCGAAATAATTGGCTCCCGTGTTTGCGATACGAGACAAGAAGTTCCGTGGTTTGCTTTTTCAGCATCCAAGGACCTTCCTGTCTCTTGTTTCTTATTCTCTGTTATTTGGTCAGTGGCAACATATATGTGATATGTCTTTCGTATTTTCTGCAGTTTGATGGCTGCAGCTGCTGGGACAATTGTTCTCTGCTATGTGCTTGTTGGTCCTAGGTTCAGCAGCAGTTATTTAATTTGATTCTTGTTGATTTTTCATGAAGCAATACTGCTCATTACCAATCAGCATCTTAGAGAGATGCAAAAGGTTTCAGGATTTCTCTGCTCAATGTGGTTCGCACCAGCAGCAACAATTCAGAATATTTCTTTCCAATGGATACCTGCAGCACGTACTGATCTTTATTCCAATGTCTGGTAAGTAGAATAAGCTTTGCCCTCAGTTTTCTTGTTCTTAGGTGTGTACTGAAGCTCTCTCTCTGTCAGCTAGTTGTTCTATGATGTTTTCAATCTCTTTGGAGATCCTACGAGAGTCCTCCCCCGAGACGAGACATCCAAATCTTCTAAAACAACATTAAGATGTTCTTGTAGAAATAAATTCATCTTTGGAGAAAACTCATCTCGATCTGAAAAATAAACTCATCTCAGTCTATAAAAAACATGAATCCCTTGAACCAATTGTATGAGTATAGTAAAACAACCACCACACGCCACAAAACCTGGTTGTTTGCTACCTACATAAACTCAACAAGGGCATGGTTGTCCTAACTGAACCTATCAATCCATCGAACGATGCAAATTGGAAACTAACTGAATCTAACACCTATGAAGTGTGCAAACGCTAACAATTGTGGCAGAATACAGATGTCCCTTCAACGGTCTGCAGCTCCGAAATAGTATCTTCAATCTACCAATTCATAAAACGATGGACCTATCAATCCTATCAATTGTGCACCTCGACAAAAATCCATAAAACGAGTGGCTTGAAGCACATCCAAAAGCTACTAAAATACAAAACCTACTGTAAGACGATGCAAATTGAAAACTGACATGAATTGTCTATAGCGTATCAACTTATAACACCTATCGAAGTGCAAATCTAAAGGTTCGATAATGACATCTAAATCTACCATATATGCTTATAAATCCTCCAGATCCCCAAATCTAGATATCCCCAACCCTAGTAAGATAGGGGGAAATATAGCGGCTCAAACTAGAGGACCAACCTTGTCATGCTGTCTCATCCTCTTGTTGCTAGGATGTGGCGGCGCAACCATCTTCCCCTCACCGCTAGGATCCGCCATTCCTACCACGAACTATTACAGATCTGCGTAGCGGAAGTCAAAAGTCTTTGCGAAGTCTGAGTGAAGTGTCTCGCCAGCCATTCGATACGTAATTATACTCAACTGAAACTTACATGTGGGACCTGGTCACAGTAAAGAATTTGCATGAACTATTAGCTGAGTTTCCCATAAAAGTACCACAACCAAGAAGTGGTGCAGTGGTAAACAGCACAACATTGTTCCTTTAGGTCCCTGGTTCGAACCCATGCCAATGGCAAATTATTTTTGCAACATTTCATGACCTAGCCTCCGCTGATCTGGCGAAAATGCTTACACGTGGGGCCTTAGAACTATTTATGATGATTTGGAACACTTTATTTTCAAAAAAATGCTTACATGTGGGACCCAACTGAATTTTATGACGACTTGGAACACTCTATTTTAGAATAATGCTTACATGTGGGACCAAAGTTGGTTTATGACGCAGCTGATATGGCGAAAATGCTTACATGTGGGACGCTGGAAAATTTTATGACGACTTGGAACACTCTATTTTCGAAAAAATGCTTACATGTGGGACCCAACTAAATTTTATGACGACTTGAAACACTCTATTTTTAAAATAATGCTTACATGTGGGACCAAAGTTGGTTTATGACGCTATTGTGGAGCTTATGACGTCACAAAACAAGCATGAAACAGTGAACGCTCGGCTACAGTAGCAACCGTTATGACGAAAGTTTTTTTTCACTAAATTAGCTCGGAAGTGAAATATTATGACGAGATCAGCCAGGAACGTCATAAATCAATGACGCTAAAATGTGGTTGCGTTACTAGTCAACGATTTTCTTGTAGTGTCGAGAATATCCATGAAGCCGACGCCAACACCATCACCGACCTCATGACCTATGTCGACAAACTTGTCAGTACCCAGGATGCAGTCGTCCACGACTTCAAAGGCGACAAGGTGGATGACGCTTCAACAGCTCTTGCGTCTGACGCCGTCGTCATGGTCTACGCGACCGATCCTCCAAGGCGGTCAACCTTCCTCGAAGGTGACTTCAACTGCACGCTGGATGACCAATGTCAGTTCCACCATGCGCCAAGCACACCATGTGTGAGTGCGAACAACTGAAGCGTGCCCTAGGTGTCCCTCCAGAACCCAAGAAGGCCAAAAGTGGCAGCAGTGACGAATGGTACAACAACCGTCGTTACGACAACCGCTACCGTCGACCTGATCGACGTGACTACCGCGACACCATCGCGATGACGACAAAGATCGCCGCGATGATTGTCGTGATGATCACCGAGACGACCGCCGCGAAGATCGTTAGGATGATCGGCACGACGATGGTGAGCACTGTAAGGAGTGCACCTCTCCTCCACCATCTAAGGGTGGCAATTCCAACGGCGCGTTCCAAACCTCCAATAGGGAAATCAACTTCATCGTCGGCGGCTGCCGTGTCGTCAAAAGTAATAGACAGTAGCGTTCCAACTCAAGGGAGATCGGCCTCGTCAATACGAAAACTCCACAATCTCTGCGGTGGTCGGAGTTCCCTATCACCTTCTCCATGGTATACCACTGGGTGCACATACCAGACCTTGGGACCTACCCGCTGGTTGTCAGCCCCATAGTGGACAGAGCCCTGCTGCCTAAGACTCTCATCAATGGGGGCAGCAGCCTCAACATCATCTTCGCCGAGACGCTGGAGAAGATGCAGTTCGACTTCTCCAAAATGACACCGTGCGATGAACCCTTTTATGGGGTTGTACCCGGCAAGGCAGCATACGCCATAGGTCGTGTATGCCTTCCGGTTACCTTCGGCAAAGAAGACAACTACCGCACGGAGTACCTGACGTTCGAGGTAGTGGACTTCCGGTCCTCCTACCACGCCATCCTAGGCCGACCTATGTTGGCTAGGTTTATGGTCATCCCGCACCACACCTACCTCGTCATGAAGATGCCAGCGCCCAACGGGATCCTTTCTGTCTATGACGACCTCTTGATATCCTTCAAATGCGACGACAAATCTGTCAACCTCGCCACAACTTCTACATACACAGCTGCAGCCACGATCATGGTCGCTCAGGCTGCCAAGATCGACCCTACTTTCCTAGAAGTACCTGAGCAGAAGCAAACGTCAACTGCTTTGGACGCCTATCCTACAGTGAAGAAGGTCTGCCTCGGCCTGCCCGACGCAGCCAAGGAAGTCACCATTGGGGCCGACATGGACCCCAAATAGGAACTCACGCTCACCAATTTCCTCCGGGACAACGCCGACATATTCGCATGGAGTCCTTCTGACATGCCCGGTGTCCCCAGGAATCTGGTTGAGCATGCCCTCGAAGTTAGCAAGACAACAAGACCTATCAAGCAAAAGCTCTGTCGCTTTGCAAAAGATAGAAAGGAGGCCATAGAAGTAGAAGTCTGTAAGCTCTTAGCTGTAGGATTCATCCGTGAATGTAAACACCCGGTTTGGCTTGCAAACCCGGTCCTTGTACCTAAAAGACTGGAGGATTAAGGATGTGTATCGATTACACCGACCTCAACAAGCACTGCCCGAAAGATCCCTTCCCTCTTCCCCACATCGATCAGGTTGTGGACTCCACAGCTGGTAGCATCTTGCTATGCTTCCTTGATTGTTATTCAGGGTATCATTAGATAGCCCTAAATCACGATGACCAGGACAGGACGAAGTTCATAACACCCAACAACATCTACTGCTATAAGGTCATAACCTTTGGCTTGAAAAATGCTGGTGCCACGTAGCAGAAGGCAATTCAAAAGTGTCTGGCGTCCCAGATCGGGAAAAACGTTGAAGCCTACGTCGGCGATGTGGTCGTCAAGACCACCCATGAGGATCAGCTCATCGCCGACATCACTGAAACCTTCGCGAACCTTCGCACCTACCAATGGAAGCTCAACCCAACCAAGTGCGTCTTCAGTGTCCCTTCCGAATTGCTCTTGGGCTTCATGGTTAGGCACCGAGGCATCCAAGCCAACCTCATCAAGGTCGATGCGATTTGCAACATGGTCAAGCCATCTTGCAAGAAAGACGTCATGAAGCTCACCGGCATGATGGCGACCCTAGGTCGTTTCATCAGCAAGCTTGGCGAAAAAGGCCCACCCTTCTTCAAGCTATTGAAGATGGCAGATAAGTTCGTGTGGGATGAAGAGGCACAACAAGCTTTCAAAGCTCTCAAGAAGTCCCTGACCTCTCCACTAATCATGACGCCTCCAATCCCGAAGCAAACACTCCTCTACATATCGGCAACCACTAATGTGGTTAATACGGTCCTCGTCGTCGAGCGAGAAGAAGAAGGGCAGGTCTATCCTGTCCAACGACCTGTGTACTATGTCAGCGAGGTCCTGGCCGACGCTAAAACACATTATACACAACCTCAAAGCTGCTTTACGCACTCCTGATCACATGAAGGAAGCTCCGGCACTACTTTCAAGCTCACAAGATCAAGGTGCCTTCCTTCTTCCTGCTAGGGGAGATCATCTGCAACCGCGACGCCAACAGCCGCATCGTCAAGTGGACGATCGAGATAGGAGAGTTCGACATTGAGTTTTGCTCCAAGCAGGCAATCAAGTCACAAATCCTAGCTGACTTTGTGTTAGAGTGGGCGGAAATCCATATGCCCCTTCCCCAAGGAGCGACCGGAACACTAGATCATGTACTCCGATGGTGCTCTCAACCTCGAGGGTGCCGGAGCAGGTGTGCTATTCATCTCTCCCCAGGGGAGCAACTCAAATATGTCCTTCAAATGCACTACAAGGCCTCCAACAACGAAGCAGAGTATGAAGCGCTGATCCACGGGCTCTGAATTGTAGTGTCCCTTGGCATCAAGCGACTGCTGGCTTATGGCGACTCCAAGGTCGTCATAGAGCAGGTCAACAAGGAGTGGGATTGTGTCAAGGACACAATGGACACTTACTGCGCCGAGATTTGAAAACTTGAAGGCCACTTCAAGGGAATCGAGTTCCAGCATGTTCCACGCAACAACAATGTTGCCGCCGACATTCTAGCTAAGCTAGGCTCCAAGTGAGCACTGGTCCCAGCCGGTGTATTCTTCCAAGACCTGCGCAAGCCGTCCATCAAGATACTAGATCCGGACAACCTGGACCAAGGTCAGCCTGACCCAACACCAGAACCTCCCCGTGACGTGCTGATGACAGAAAAAGAAGAAGATTGGCGCGAGCCTTTCCTAGCTTTCCTGGTCCACTAGTTGGTTCCAGAAGACAAAGTAGAATGAGAAAAGATCACCTGGCGTAGTGCTAACTACGTCGTCATTGGTGACGAACTATACAGAAAAGCAGCCTCTACTGGCGTGCTGATGAAGTGCATCTTGCGATCAGAAGGTCTTCAGCTCCTGGATGAGATCCACGGTGGTGAGTGTGGCTGCCACGCAGCATCCACCAATTTGGTCGGTAAGGCTTATCATTCTGGTTTCTACTGGCCCAAGGCCATGAGTGATGGCAAAGACCTCGTTAAGAGGTGCAAAGGATGCCAAACAGTAGCACCTGAATGCGCAGGTCCTGCGCACAATTCCACCATCTTGGCCCTTTGCCATGTGGGGTCTCGACTCAATAGGACCGTTTAAAACTGCTCCTGGTGGCTATAAACACATCCTCGTCGCTGTAGACAAATTCACCAAGTGGATTGAAGTCTGACCTGTCGCCAAGGTCACGTCGGACGAAGCGGCTAAATTCATCAAAGAAATAACACATCGCTTCGGTGTGCTTAACAGAATCATCACCGACCTCGGGTCGTCCTTCACAGGATTAGCTTTTTGGGACTTTTGCCAGGACAACATGATTGAAGTCTACTACTCATCGGTCGCCCACCCTCGGTGCAACGGCCAGGTCGAGCGTGCCAATGACATGGTACTACAAGCTCTAAAAGATCGCATCTTCGATGATGCATCAAATTACACCTCTCGTTGGCTCGCCGAGCTACCCCACATGATCTGGTGTCTCCAGACCCAGGTCAGCTCAGCTACGGGCTTCTCGCCCTTCCTTTTGGTCTACGGTTCGGAGGCCATCCTCCCCACTGACATCACCTTTGGAGCACCTCGCATACAGTTCTACGATGAAGGTTAAGCCGAGAAGACTCGTCGCGTCGACCTCAACCGCCTTGAGGAACAATGGGTGGGAGCTATCATGCGGTAATCTCGCCACGACCAGCAACTTCGTCGCTATCATGATCGTAATGTCAAGGAGTGCTCCTTCAATGTTGGCGACCTTGTCCTGCGACGTATTCAGAAGACCGACAGCATACACAAGTTGTCCGCCCCTTGGGAAGGACCTTCCATCGTCACCGAAGTCATCAGTCCATCTACATAACGACCAAGGAGTTCCTAACCCTTGGAACGTGGAGCATCTGTGCCGATTCTACCCATAGAATAGTTTCATATGAGTTTTGTATTCCTCATCCTTGTACTTTAAGTAAAATAAATATTAGTTTCAAGCAGTCCTCTTTCGTGTTTTGAGTTCTACTCTCCTTTTTTCCCATGTCATGCTGATGAGGACACCACAAGTACATCTACACCAGCAGCAGCTCAGGCACCTTCGGATGTCCAGGCGCCACCTACAGATGTTCCACTACGTCAGGCGCCACCAGTTGGGCCAATTACTTGGGCTCGTGCAAGAGAATTAAACTACATCATTTTGTTAAAGAATGAAGGCCCAGAAGCATAGCAGACGGCCCAACAGGACAGCCCAGGTGGGGTAGCAAGGCTTGGGCGCCAGGAGTCCCACCTCCTGGCCGAGGGTTCCCTCGGGGTGCCGCGTGCCCCCCTCTCCCTCCGTGGTTTCTAGGGGCTGTGCACCCTATTTAGGATAGTCCTTTTTGTTTCCCAACTTGAGTTTTGTTTTGCATCTAGCTTTAGCTACACCAGACCACGCACAAATACGTGCTGTCCTCTGTGATTCAGAACTCCACCTTCGAGTGATATTAAGATTGCTCACCTTAAATTCTTGTCCGTTCGTCGATTGCGCCCAGGAATTGATTTCGTGATCAGGTCGATCTTGCTCCAACAAGGTCGGTAACTACAAGGAGTTGGTTCAGCGATTGCATTGGCGCTTAGGGCTTGCTCGTCGTAGTCGGATCGTGAGGGTCGTCTCTCACCGAAATCGGATTTATCTCCACTCGCCGAAAGATCGGGCACTCCGCCTCTATCAAGTGGTATTAGCTTTCCAGGTTGATCGGTGAGTTTATCGAGTGTTTTTAATTCCTATTGTCCAGAACAACCAAACAAAAATTTGTTTCAGGTTAGATCTTTGTCCCAGCAACCCGTTTTAGCCTTGCACGTTCATTCAATAACTTGCTTTGTTGAGTTTGCGTGCTTTGTTCGTTCGATCGTTGCTGGTTACTTGTGTCTTTCTTGTTCTTCTCATCAAACCCTAGTCTTTTGCCGCTGTTTATTTTTCTTCTCCGCTGCAGCAAACCCACGCACGTTTCCCCCCGCCCCCTCGCGCCGTGCCTGTCTCGCTGCGAGCTCACGTGTTGCCGCGGTCCCTCGCGCCGTGATCCAGTCGGTTCGGTTTCCCCCCTTCCTCTTTTGTGTCTTGGCAAGTTATCAAAAGAAAAAAAGGAAAGTACAAAAAAAGGAAAGTAAAAAAGAAGCAATACAAAAAAAAAGAGGAAAAGGAAGGGAGAAGGAAACCGAGCAGGACTCCCCCCGCGCGTGCTTACCCCGTGGGTCGCAATTTCCTGGTCGCGCAAGCCTCCCAGGCACGCCACGACTCCCCTACCCTCCCTGGTTCGTGCCTCCCACCGAACCTTTCTCCCTCCAGTACCACGCCCACCTTAGCCCCCAAACACCGCGCCCTCCCTACCTCTCTTTCTTGGTACCTTTTTCTGACGTTCGCCTTACTTTAGAGAGAGAGAGAGAGAGAATACCCCTGTACTTTCGGAAAAAGTGTGTGTCATAACTTGCTATTTGAGATCCTCTGTATTCATATTATCGGTTTTTGAGGTCTCCTAAAAAAAGAAGCAAAAAACAGCATTTTGTTGCGCCCTCTCCACCTTTGCCACATTCCTTGCATTTGTCCTTTCGGTGTCACTTGTTTCCAGCAAATTTTGTGACGTGTTTAGCACCCTTATTCAACTTTGATTATTGTTTGTTTGTGCTAATCCTTCAATTGAGTGCAGCCTTTCCAGAACTCCACTAAGTTCTCCAACGAGTAGGTTTTGTTCCGCCAAGCATTCGCTCCTCCAATCTTTCGCAGGTTCCACTGGTTGGTTGTAGTTCGCCCCCTGTGTGCTTGGTAAGAATAGATGAGGATTTAATAACAACACTAGTTTGAGCGCCTTTGTGAGCTTTACACCCTATTGTTGTCGTTGATTTTGTTTTTGTGTTTGCACTAACCATGGCAGACGTCGACGACACGAAGGTTGACCAGCTACAGGAGATACGAACGCTGATGGAAGGACTTGACAAGGACATGCAGGCATTACATGAACGGCTGGATTCGACGATCGCTTCATCGAACGAGCGGTTCGAACAGATCGAGCTTGCACAGACAGCTGGTAAGACCACACTCGACGCCGTCATGGCAAGACTCGACGCATTGCACACTACAGTCATAGAGTTGCAGAAGGATTATTGTGGTGATTCAAAGCAGGACGCCAGAGACAGCCGCATTCGTGCCCACCGTGTACCACGCCACCCAGGTAATGATTCATTTTCTAAGATCAAATTTAAAATTCCACCTTTTAATGGCAAATATAATCCTGCTGCATATCTTGATTGGGAGTTAGAAGTTGAACAAAATTTTTCATGTCATAATATTGCTGCTAATTCTCAAGTTAAAGCTGCCATTAGTGAGTTTACTGATTTTGCTTTAATTTGGTGGCGTGAGTATAAAAATAAACATCCTACTGCTGTTCCAACCACTTGGGAGCAATTAAAAGCTGCTATGCGACATATATTTTGTGCCTTCGTATTATGCTCGTGATTTGCGTAACAAAATGCAGCATTTTCAGCAAGGTTTTCAATCAGTTGAGGACTATTACCAGGAGTTACAAAAAGGTACGATTCGATGTGGTGTATTGAAGGAACCCGACGCTGCAATGACACGCTTTTGTGGTGGTTTGAACCGCGAAATTCAGGACATACTTGATTATAAAGAATATACTGACATGACCAACTATTTGAGTTTGCTTGCAAAACTGAACCTGAAGTGCAGGGACGCCACTCGAAGACATATTCTAACTCTTTTGCAGGTAGAAGCTCGTCATCCAGTTCAGCACCTGCTCCCCCTGTGCCATCCACACCCGCCACTACAGCGTGCGAGAGGACGGCCAAGCCTACAGGAGCCGCCCCAGCTACAGGCGCCACCCCACCCACAGGCGCAGCTCCTCCCACCACAGGCCGTACGCGAGATATTCAGTGTCATCACTGCAGGGGATTTGGCCACGTGTTTCGGGATTGCCCGAACAAGCGCACATTGCTCATTCGTGACGATGGTGAGTACTCCTCATCTAGTGATTCAGAAGAAATTGAACATAATTTGCTTGCAACTGACCATGCAGCTAAGACGGACATACATGTCAACCCGGGCGACGCCGATAGGTACGAGAGTCTTGTTGTGTAGTGTGTTCTTAGTACACAGGTCGCCCCAGCCGAGAAGAATCAGCGACACACTCTATTCCATATGAAGGGTGTTGTGCAGGAGCGGTCGATTCACATCATCATCGACAGCGGGAGCTGCAACAATTTGGCGAGTACAATGCTGGTAGAGAAGTTGTCGTTACCCACTCGTAGCATTCAAACCCATATCACATCTAGTGGCTTAATGATGGAGGCAAAATTAGAGTATCACGATCGGTGCGTGTTCGTTTTTCTATAGGTGCTTACTCTGATTATGTTGATTGTGATGTTGTTCCTATGGAAGCATGCTCTTTGTTACTTGGTAGACCTTGGCAATATGATACTGATAGCTTACATCATGGTCGTTCGAATCATTATTCTCTCATGTTTAAGGGCCAGAAAATAATTATACATCCTATGACACCTGAACATATTGTTAAAGATGATCTTGCTAGAGTTGTTAAAACTGCTAAACAACAGGAACCATCACCATCCACTTCTGATAAATCTGAAATTAAGTTGAATGCTCCTATTTTACTTGTTACACGTGCTGATTTTGCTGATATTTGAGATGTCATTTGCCATGCTATGCACTTGTATGCTCTAGTGTGCTTGTTTCACTTGATGATGCACCATCTTTGGATATTCCGCCTGCGGTTGCTAACCTTTTGTAGGAGTACGCTGATGTCTTTCCCAAAGACGTGCCACCGGGTCTTCCACTGCTTCGTGGCATTGAGCACCAGATCGACCTCATTCGCAGCGCCCAGCTTCCAAACCGCGCCCTGTACCGTACAAACCCGGATGTGACGAAGGAGATTCAGTGCCAGGTGCAGGCGTTGCTTGATAAGGGTTACATTCATGAGTCTCTTAGCCCTTTCTCGGTTCCTATGTTACTTGTTCCTAAGAAAGATGGTTCATGGCGTATGTGTCTCTTAGCCCTTGCTCGGTTCCTGTGTTACTTGTTCCTAAGAAAGATGGTTCATGGCGTATGTGTGTAGACTGTCGTGCTATTAATAACATCACCATTCGCTATCGATATCCTATACTACGCCTTGATGATATGCTAGATGAGCTTAGTGGTGCCATTCTTTTTACTAAGATCGATTTGCGTAGTGGTTACCACTAGATTAGAATGAAATTGGGAGATGAATGGAAAACGGCTTTTAAAACGAAATTTGGCTTATATGAATGGTTTATTATGCCGTTTGGTTTGACTAATGCTCCCAGCACTTTTATGTGCTTGATGAATGAAGTCCTGAGGCCCTTCATAGGATTGTTTGTCGTTGTCTATTTTGATGATATCCTGATTTACAACAAGTCTATGGCAGAGCATTTTGAACATTTGAGTGCTGTTTTTGACGTGTTGAGGGCTGCCCATTTATTTGCTAATATATTGAAAAATGCATCTTTTGCACACAACATGTCTCGTTTCTTGGTTATGTTGTTACTCCACAGGGTATTGAGGTGGATAGCACCAAGATTGATGCCATTCGGGTGTGGCCTACACCGATGAAGGTTACACAGATTCAGAGTTTCCTTGGCCTTGCAGGTTTCTACCGCCGTTTCGTCCGTGATTTTAGCTCCATTGCAGCACCTCTACATGAGCTTACAAAGAAAGATGTACCTTTTGCTTGGAGTGATTCGCAGGAGGTAGCGTTCACCACATTGAAAGATAAGTTAACCCACGCTCCTCTCTTGTAGTTGCCTGATTTTATTAAAGTGTTTGAGCTTGAATGCGATGCTTGTGGTATTGGGCTAGGTGCTGTTTTGTTACAAGAAGGAAAACCAGTTGCTTACTTTAGCGAGAAATTAAGTGGTGCTAGCTTGAAATACTCAACTTATGATAAGGAACTTTATGCTTTAGTGCGTACTTTGCAAACATGGCAGCACTATCTTTGGCATTGCGAGTTCATCATTCATTCTGATCATGAGGCTTTGAAACATATTCGTACCCAAACTAATCTGAACCATCGTCATGCTAAATAGGTAGAATTTATTTAGTCCTTTCCTTACATTATTAAACACAAGAATGGGAAGGACAATATTATTGCTGATGCTTTGTCTCGTCTCTATACTATGCTGTCACAGTTAGATTTTAAAATTTTTGGGTTGCAAACTGTGAAAGATCTCTATGTGGACGATGCCGATTTTAAGGATGCTTTCGCTCATTGTGTTAATGGCAAACCATGGGGTAAATTTCACAAGCAGGATGAGTTCCTTTTTCGTGCTAACAAGCTGTGTGTTCCAGCTAGCTCAGTTCGTCTTTTGTTGTTGCAGGAAGCGCATGGCGGCGGTCTCATGGGGCACTTTGGCATTTACAAGACGCATGTGGTGCTGGCCGCCCACTTCTTTTGGCCCCGGATGCGCAAAGATGTTGAGCGCATTGTTGCATGTTGCACCACTTGTCAGAAAGCTAAGTCACGTTTGAACAACCATGGTTTGTATATGCCTTTGCCTGTCCCTACTTCTCCTTGGCTTGATATTTCGATGGATTTTGTTTTGGGATTGCCTACAACTAAGAAGGGGAGGGATAGCATTTTTGTGGTTGTTGATCATTCTCCAAAATGGCTCATTTCATACCTTGTCATAAGACTGATGATGCTAGCAGTGTTGCTGATTTGTTCTTTAGAGAGATTATTCGTTTGCATGGTATTCCAAATACAATAGTCTCTGATCGTGATGCTAAGTTTCCCAGTCATTTTTGGAGATCACTTTGGAATAAATTGGGAACTAAATTGCTGTTTAGTACAACTTGTCACCCTCAGACTGATGGTCGAACTGAGGTGGTTAATAGGACTTTGTCAACCATGCTTAGGGCTGTTTTAGATAAAAAACTGAAACGTTGGGAAGATTGTTTGCCTCATGTTGAGTTTTCTTATAATCATGCAACACATTCTTCTACAAAGATGAGCCCTTTTCAAATTGTTTATGGTTACATTTCTCGGGCGCCTATTGATTTATTTTTGCTTGATGTTGAGGACGCTCCGCACATAGATGCTGTTGAACAAATGATTACTCTGCATGAACAAACTCAACAAAACATTACAGCTGCTAATGCTAAGTATTAAGTTGCTGGTAGTAAAGGTAGAAAACTTGTTACTTTTGAACCTGGTGATATGGTTTGGTTGCATTTAAGAAAGGATCGATTTCCTGCTTTGCGCCGTTCTAAATCGATGCCTCGTGCTGCTGGTCCTTTTAAAGTGCTAACCAAAATTAATGATAATGCTTATGTTCTTGACCTGCCTGCGGAGTTTGGTGTTTCCACTAGTTTTAATGTTGCAGATTTGAAACCATATGTGGGTGAAGATGAGGAGTTGCCGTCGAGGACGACTTCAGTTCAAGAAGGGGAGGATGAGAGGAAACCACAAGTACATCTACACCAGTAGCAGCTCAGGCACCTCCGGATGTCCAGGCGCCACCTCCAGATGTTCCACTACGTCAGGCACCACCAATTGGGCCAATTACTCGGGCTCGTGCAAGAGAATTAAACTACATCATGTTGTTAAAGAATGAAGGCCCAGAAGCATAGCAGATGGCCCAACAGGACAGCCTAGGTGGGGCAGCAAGGCTTGGGCGCCAGGAGTACCACCTCCTGGCCGAGGGTTCCCTCGGGGTGCCGCACGCCGCTCAACTCGCGAGGGTGCCGTGCCCCCCCTCTCCCTTCGTGGTTTCTAGGGGCTGCGCCCCCTATTTAGGATAGTCCTTTTTGTTTCCCAACTTGAGTTTTGTTTTGCATCTAGCTTTAGCTACACCAGACCACGCACAAATACATGCTGTCCTCTGTGATTCAGAACTCCACCTTCAAGTGATATTATGATTGCTCGCCTTAAATTCTTGTTCGTTCGTCGATTGCACATAGGAATTGATCTTCGTGATCAGGTCGATCTTGCTCCAACAAGGTCAGTAACCACAAGGAGTTGGTTTAGCGATTGCATTGGCACTTCAAGCTTGCTCGTCGTAGTCGGATCGTGAGGGTCATCTCCCGCCGAAATCGGATTTATCTCCATTCACCGAAAGATCGGGCACTCTGCCTCTATCACATGCTCCCTCCCCCTCGACATGCTCGGGGGCTTGGCAATGCCAATACAAGGGTCGTAAGACCTGAGGGTGATGTTTCATTCCTCCCCCTCGACATGCTCGGGACTTGGCTATGCCAACCTAAGGGTCGCTTGACCTGACGACATTATCTCCTATGAGTGTCTACTTCATGCTGCCGCGACCTTGCTTGGTCATGTGGTTGCAAAACCTGAGTCCTAGACTCGCCCCGTGCACCGGCTACATGTAAGCCTCCACGCTGAGCCGTGTGGTCGGTAAGTCGTCCTCTGCGTGAGTAGTGGTTAGTAGGGCACAAGATAACACAATGCCTCAGGGCTACCAAGATCATATAAGCATAAGTACTGCATGACTAAAAGCAAAACAAGACAACAATACTTTTTACATGGCACGGGAACGTTGCGCTCCGGCCAACGAGGAGGTACAACTTTAACACTACATCTACTCGTCATCGTCGCCCTCACAGTCTATGGCGTCCATGAACTTCTCCGCCGCCGGCTGCACCTCCGCCTCTACGGCCTTGAGGTCTTTCTCTTGCTTGGGGCCATCCCGACCTTCGCCATGTCGACCTCTGGAAAGTGGGACTTCACCCTCACTAAAGCCTCCACGGCCGCCATCAGACTTGTGGCTCTCAGGAGCTCGGTAAGCTTCTCTGGAGCGATTATCAGCCGGTCTATCACAGACTTTGGCTCTTCTCCGACCACCTTAAACAAGTATGTTGATCTTTCATGCAAATCTTGATCAGAACATAAGGCACACACAATAATTACGAACCAAATTTACTCCATTTCAATTAAACAAGTATGTTGCACCCTCACCTCATACAAGCATCCTCGCAGGCCAAAATCATCGATGCCCATTTCCGCGTCTGATTCAGTAGTGGGCCAAGCCTGGGTGTATAAGTGGTGGCTCTTTTGCTACATCGAAACATTTTTTTTCAATTTGTCATTGACAGATTGTATAAATATGCTGGCACGAAAATTACTGCCACAACGTAACATTGCAAACTATCATTCAATGATGAAGACGTAGGATAGGGTCTGGCTCACCTTGTTCTTCCTGCGCGACGACACGGCTTCGGCGACGATTACTATTCTTCCGTTCTTCCTGGGGGAGGTCATGGCAGATCGGAAACCTGTTGGGATGAAGGGGACTTCTACATTCACCGCGTGGTCCAGGTCGACTTCGACCCGCGCCTCCACGACATGCTGACGGCTCCTTCGTGGTCGTGGGGTGGATGAGGAGTGGCGGCGGCTCGATGGAGTCGAAGATGTCGATGACGGACTTCGCGAGAAGCGACCAACAGCGTCGCGTGGCTGCTTGCGAGATGTGTGCGTGCATCGGGCCATCATTGTGATGTAGGTGGGTGAGACGGTGGCAGCGGAGATGGGAGGGATGGAAGTTGCGGCGAGGGAGGAAGAAAGCGCGAGATTTTTGGGACCTTAAATGGCCAGGTGGCAAAATTGCAACTTGGTGCCTTCGAATATCGCAATGGGGATTGGGCCACACTTTTCTTGATTGTGCTCCGATTTTTGTAAACACAAAAAGGATCTTGGTACAAGATGAATCAGTTGCTTGACCAAACAGATGTCAAATTGACTTGTGTTTCTCGAGAATTTTTCCTATTGCCTTATAACAAAGTAATGCGCCTTATAACAGATGTCAAAACACATGATAGAATTATGCCACTCAAGATCACAAAGTAATGTGTTTATTAATTTATTTATTGCTTTGCTGATGTACTTAATAAAATAAGAAAACAACCACTGATAGAATTCTGGTACAGCCCCATTTTAACTCAAATAATATTGACTTAAATAATGATAGGATTATGACACTCAAGATCACAAGCACTCACCATCGACAAATAGTTAATTTATATATAATATAACGAAAGCCCAATTCAACAAGGGTCGTTACACAAGCATTCACCAGGGATCATATATTTCCACTTAAGTAATGCAACTTCACAAGGGTCATTACACAAAAGCACCATTCATCAAACCTCCTTGTTCATCAGTTTCTACTTGTTGACCAGTACCTACTAGTTCATCTCTACCTCCTTTTGCTAATATATGGAGGGAGTATGTCACTACACAAAAGCCATGATTCCTACTCCCTCCTTCCTCAAATACATGACGTTTAGGACAAGTATTTTAGTTCATTTTGAACTAAAATATTTGTCCTAAACGTCATATATTTGTGGAAGGAGGGAGTAGGTGATTACACAAAAGCTAAAACTAGCTAATGCTTGAATGTGGCTGGTATCCTACTTGAAGAAATAAACCCAGCGCTTGAGCTTCACGCGAAGCTCCTCCACCAGCCGCTCGATCGGATATGTTTTAAGCATGCATTATCAGATATAAGTACATCTAAATTGGCATATGCAAAAGAGGGAACATAGGGAATGAAAGTAATACATCAGCGTCAGGAGGGCGCTTGTGCCTGACAGGCCTACAATTCTCATCATCGCTGTCTTCAGAGCATTCCGCGAAGATCCTGACTCGTGGAAAGTTGAACTCGTACGTCACCTTGGGCCCACCTCCCTGAATTAAGAAATGGAGACATGAATTAATACTAAATTTTGCAATAATGGAAATGAATGAACAGTAGGGATAGAAGTTGGCAGAAAATGCAAGAGACATTTATGAGTGCAACAAACTTTGCAGCAACAGATGTATTATAGTTTGAATTGTAGCTAGCACCGAGTGCCTAACAGGATGTTGATTAAACAGAGTGCAATTTTAGTTAAAAACAGAGTGCAATTTTAGTTAATGCAAGCACATCCAAAAAATAGGACAACATGCTGGTGTATTTGCTGGTAAATTTTTAAGATAAGATAAGATTAATCTTTTGTAGTAAAACATACCATGATGACAAGGTAGCACTGAATACCAAAGATGGTTCCTATCAGTTTTTGCCATTTCTGTTCATAACTATATTCTGCATAATTGTGTTCACATTTGTGTACTAGGTACCATGAATGCCTAAAATGGTAGACTATCCATGAAATCCTAAATTTGAACTCATAGAATTAATTACAACTCAGGAACAATTTCTCACACAAAGAAACAATCACTTACATTTAGTGATTAATCAGTACATTAATAATTAGGTTTTGCAATTGCAAAGGGGACAAATTAATTTGGTAGGAGGAACAAAACTTACCGGGCGTTCCCAGTCGAAATCCTGCCATTTGTGCGGGCACTCCTCCTCCTCGCTGGATGAGGCATCCGCCGTCTTGGCCTTCTTGACGATGGGGTGCTGAACACCCTCACCGGACTTCTGCTTCAGCACCCGTCGGTCGGAGTCCGCGTCCTTCAATTCCGGCGGAACATCGGGGACGGGCTCCGGTTCCTCCGCCGCCGCCGCAGTCTCCGGGCGCCTCGACGATCCCGCCAATGCGGGCTTCAGGGCACGACGGCGCCTAGAAACCCTAGACTCCACCGTCGACGACGAGTTCATCTTCGCTCTGGTGGCCTGCACTAGATGTGATCGCGTGAGGGGCTGGCGGTTTGGTGGTGTGCAAAATGATGGGAGTGGGGCGGCGATGGCGGGGTGGTTGCCTTTGAAGCAATGGGAATGGGCAATGAAGATTGCAAGAGAAGCAGCAAGACGAAGGGGCGGTAGTTCCTGTGGGTGGAGTGCGAGAACGAAGGGGTGGCGGCAGTTCCACAAAGGTCAATGACGCGTGGACCCAGCCACTTCTTGGCCCACAAATGAGTACAGAAACATTGGTCAATGGTCAGTCTTTAACGGAAATAGGACAACCGGACCCACATGTTAATGACTCAGGGTGACCCCACATGTCATTCTTATATCCAGAAAGGTTTTCACATTCAAAAAATGACAAATACAACCAAGATTTTGTTACACTATATGAGGTCAAATGAAAAAGAGATGAATACCAAAGTTTCATAACTCATCGATATCTACAATCTTTTTTGGGTCGTTTTGTCAAATTATAAAGTGGTAATAACATGTAGTACAAATTTGACAAGTTTGTGGCATAGTTTCTTATACCATGTGAATTAATCAAGGATTAATGGCTAGCGTATAGTACCAGTTTCTCAAAACTGCAAAAGTAACACAATAAAGTTTGTAGATATTTATGAGTTATATAGTTTTGTTATTGATGACTTTTTCAATTGAAATTATATAATATCAAAATATTTTTTCAACTAGTTTTGTTTTAATTACAAAATTTGAATAGTTACAACTTTTCACATACGAATAAGATTTTATATGTTCACCTGATTAGTCCAATGCCGTTGAGCCACGTGAGTGTATGTAAGATGAAATAACATGTGTAGTACCACATTGTCAAATATTGTGGATATTGATGAGACCGATTTCACCCAATCAGTACACATAACAACAAATCATCGATGAAGTCATCAAATAATCATGCATCACACACTGACATTCAGTCACTTAGTGAATTACAGATAGACATTACACACAATATCACACATTACAATAAAGTTCTCAAGTCTAACACATAGATAAGATAGATTATTACAATCCAAGTCTCTCATGATACTTAAGATTAGGCAAAGTTCTCTCTACAAATGTTAAGCTTGCCATTCATCCTTCTTCTTCTTATTCCTCCAGCCATCACAAAGCTTTAATGCTTCTTCTTCATGTCCTGCAAGAACTCTTTGGCATCAAATTGAGTTATGAAGCAATTTGCCTAAAAGCCTATTTTTTTACGTAAACAATGTGTCAAGACTAGCATTCAGCATTTGTTCTATTGTTATTGGCAAAAAATACCAAAAAGAAACGATGATTCTGTTATAAAAACTACCAACTAAATCGGCTTATGAACTAGTTTCTATTTGACCAAATAACAAGCTAAGCATATGAGCTAGTTTATGTTATAACAACCTACGATTAAGTTAACTCGCACTAAAAAATACATCATGCAGAGCGATACAGACCAAAACAAAATATGAGGAATTAACAATACGATGGTTTGAGGGGGGACTAGTTCACCTTCTTCTGCTGCTTCCCCTTCTCATTGCCATACCGTGGTACCTTTGCAACTCGAAAGCCTGCTTCCCAGAGTTCGTGGCAATACGAACAACGGGATGGGTCAATCTCATCATCATAGCCACTGCTTCCAGAGCAGGTGCACTTTTCCCCTCGCAACCAAGTGGTAGGAAACTCTGGAGGTTCGATCTAACAAAAATAGTGCTTCAATCATTGTGCCATAACAAGCGATATAGCACAAGAAACTAGAATCTACCAAAAAGGTACTCACAAATGCGTAAATTGAGATTGTTTCATGCATAAAAAAACTAAGTTATCTAGCATCTACAATATACCTACCAAAAGTGGATCTTTATCTAGTACCAGGGAACCAAGCAAAAGTGAATCTTCATCTAGCATCAGAGAACCAAGCAACAATTGAAGCTAGCAAAAGTGATTATTTTTCAAGAATGTATTCAATTGTACTGACACAATTTCACTGGATACTATCCTAGCACAGAACAAAGTAGTGTTGTGTTCAAAGCAATTAGGAGTTTGCTTAGCGTCTTCACATGAAAAGAAATTCACTTAAATCCCAAAGATCAAAGTTTAGGACTACTAACAGAAATAGTGCTTGAATCATTGTATCATAACAAGAAATTTGACACACAAAACAAAAACCCCACTAGAACTAGCACAAGAGATCATCACTGGAGAAGTTGGGAGCTCGAGTACTGAAACTACCTCTCTACAAGGATTATGGTTCGATCACACTCTGTGGGGTTTGAGGTATTTGATAAGCTGGCAAGTTAATTACACAACCCAGGATGCATTTATGTCATTTGAGATTGCAAATCAACTTGTGCTCAAGCATGATTACCAATTTATGTAAACCATTACTCAGTACTATGTAGTAATGTGCTACCCTAAGAACAAGTCAAGGTGTGATTAAGAGATTGGAGCCTAACCGGTGTGCTACACCTTCTTTTGTGCTAATTTTCGGACTTTGTTTAAGTCATTTTTTCTACACCATCAATTTCACATGGCTTAGTCTTCAAAAATCTAAAATGTATTAATAAATTAAATAAAGTTTCTAGATGTTGATGAGCTCTACACTTTTGGTCATTCATGAGTTTTTAATTTGACATCATTCAAGACCCTAAAAATTTGTGAAAATCTCAATTTTAGAAATTTCAATCTATTTAAGATGGGGAAATTTTTAAATTTGAACTTCTGTGTAGGAGATTATAGGCAAAAAAGGAAAAATTCCAAATTATAGGAGATTATAGGCAGTGTGGGCCCTAACTTTCCCAGCCTCATATGTCTGTGCCTTTAGGATGGAAAGAACTATGGTGTATCTATTTTTCCAAAAGAAGCCAAAAACCGTCCTCCTATCCTTTTTCCCTCCTCCCCCAAAACACTGGGTTTTTCTCGCCAATCCCCTCGCCGGACGCATCGCCTTCCCCACCACCGGCCGCATCCTTCTCGTCCACCTGGAGTGCGACGATGTCGAGATGCAAGAACCACAATTCCCTGAGGTAGTTACGCGACGCACGAGGTCGGTTCTCGCGAAGTCCGGTGACGTCCTCCTTTGGGCCGTCGTCGCGACACCAAATCAACCACGGGATTTGGAGCAATCGCCGTGTCTTCGGCTAGTAAGAAAGGACATGAAGTGGGAGCAAGCGTTGCCACCCCCAAGAAACAAGGAGATGCAGCGGGTGGTGCAAGCGCCGCCGCCGCCGCTCCATCATCACGCATCAATAATAACTCGGTGACCAAGCCCCTTCCATCATTTCCATAGTCATTTATAGATTGGTATATAACTATACTCGAGGGTTAGTGCAGCTACACGATGTGGGATTTAGGGAGTACAAATTTTGCCTTTGTTCCTTTTGTAGATTGGATTTGGTCATTTGGGGCCAGTCAGAAGTGAGGCTGTGTTAGGCTATGCTATCTTGAATTAATGCTAGTCACACTATTATGAGCGCAGCAACAGTATACTATGGTTCACATTTGTTAGATTCGTTTTGCTGCATTCACAATTGCAATGCACCACAATATTCCACATGTAGAAGGTCATTGTATGAAATATCATAATTATTCTTTTTTGTATACATTCATTGACAACACCATAAAATCATTGTAAGGATTCATCATTTTTCGTACCACATCCTTAATATAGGTGCGACGAACCCACCGCATATGTACTTGTGATCCTGTTACCCCAGAGAATGATGTTCGGTACGAGTTCCCAGATGTGCCTGCGTCCGCATCACTGGCTTTGGTGAGTGCCATGAATATTAGAGATTGTGGTCTTTTTTTACTTCAATTTGGGTAAGTACTGATAGTAGACCAGATTTAAATGTGGCATGTAACTTTTTGATCATCATTGTGATCATGGTTTGATATTAAATAAAGGCTGATGGAAAGAAGTATGAAGGTGTGTACCACAAGATAACATGTCACTTGGCTATAAATGCTGAGAGCAATGATGAGGTTACCAAAGATCCAGTTCTGTCTGGTGGGCAGGTGATGTGCTACATCATCCTTCTTTTGTGTGATGCTTTTGGACTTTACGTTAACCAGATGCTAATGCACCCTGTTGTTAAATGTCAAATACGACGCATGACTGAGCAGCTTCGAAAAAGCTATCAAACGAAAGATGCAGGTTGGTGAGTACCTCACTGCAGAAGTAGATGACTGAACTACTTGTAAAAGAAGATGTGTCCACGGCCATATGTGTGACAACCCGCCCGGGAAAATACCGTACTATCACCTAAACCAATCCACTTTGGTCATTAAGCAATAATAGAGTATCATCCCGTCGTAAGTTACTGGGTCAAGCCCGGTGAAATTACTTACATAGCAACAAAGGATCGACAATATGCATTAAAACACACACGAAGGTGAGTCTAGAGTACCATACATAGATTAAATCCACATTTGCCCCGAAGGGTTTAATTATTACAAACCGAAGTGCTTGACATGATAAAAGAGGTTCAGAGTTCGAAAACAACAGAAATTCAACTAAGCGGTATGATAAGCATCACAGGAGGCCATCCATGATGCCTTCATTCATCGTCATCCACCCACTCCAGCTCCCAGTCGGGTGGATCAACAAAATTATTGCAAGGCTGAGTATACTAATACTCAACAAATCCTACCCGTCGGGTGATAACCACATCACCAAACTCTAGACATGAGAGGCTTTTTGGCCAGTGGGTTCTTTTGCTGAAAAGCAACAAAGAGTATGTCCTTACTTTCAATATTTTAACTCAAGTTCTAGTTGATTACACTTTTCTAAATGAGCAAGCTACTACAAGCATAAGTTGTGCAATACAATTAATCAAACATCAATATTGACAATATTCCATCATAAGGGATATCATGGCCAGTTGGTTAAGTAGTCTCAGATAACGGTGAGAGGCCGACAACCGATTGATTCATAACCTTGCAAGGTGGACCTAAACACACGGAAGAGTGTCCTCACAAAGAGTTCACCAACCAGGCGGTTCCCAGAAATGCTCGGTTCAGGATAAAAGGTCACAGTCTTTGGTACAAGGCTATCTGGTACGCCTCACACTAGCATCCAGCCTCATACATGCACCACGGTAGCTAGCCGTGGGACGCATCCCAAGATTAGTGACGGTAAAATCCCTTACCGCCTCATTAAGGTACTATGCTTACCGGTCCCATTCCCCACAAGTTCTTAGTACGTTCAAACACTTGACCCACGAAAGCCATTGGACCGGAGCCCAAATCTCATGCTCTTACCACATGAGCAATCCATTTATAAAGATCTTATGATTCCAACATAAGGACCTATTCTCGCGAGTGACGAACATCACTCGACTTTTACCGGGTCCTATAACATAGCAACTATCGACCTAGCATACTAGTAAAAGAGAATAGGTACCTAGGGATCATGCATCTAGGGTTTCATTTCAACTCCTAAACGTAAATGCACAAACATACATAGATAGTTGCATAATTTCAAAAATACTTAGGTTAATGCTCCGGTGCTTGCCTTCGTCAGCAATGCTAGCCTGGGGCTCCTCAGTGTCCTGGTTCACCTCCACGAAGTGCAGCTCCGCGTCAGATCCTCCTTCCTCAACTTCCGGCACCAGCGAGTAGTTACCGTCGGGAAGTTCTACACGGAATGCATATGCAGCATTTAATGGGGTGGATTTAATTAAACAAAATGCTATGTAACACATACAAACATGGAGTGTATGATTGGCCATATTCACCTTGACAAACACATATTTAGCGTACTATCTCTATTAAAGGAATGTCATGTGGTGCTTTAATATTTATTCTTTTTGATAGTGACTGTGTACATATTTATATAAATTAACTCAATTTAATTTCACAAAAGAGCAAGGGTTGGTTCTCAGCTCCCAATCATGCTCCACAACACATCCATAGGGTCACTAAGTGTGGCAATTTGCGCATTTCCATTTAAACCTATTATTAAGCTTAATTTGCTTCTAATGTTTTTAACCTTGAATTAAATCATAAAATATAGTGAGTGGTGTTTCTGAATCTCTAGAGACCTAAATAAAGCCACTGAGCAAGATTTCACATTTAGATGAGCTATAAATTAATTATACCAAAAATGACAATTTCTAGCTACCACAAATATGATAAATGCATATAAAAATAAATAAACAACTTCTAGAGCCAAATTGGCTCCCACATCAGCTCTGACCAAAAACTAGGCTATGCACTCAAAAAGTATATCAAGGGCTATTCTAGATTTTGAACTAGGCAAATATATTTAAATCTAAGCATAAAACAGGAATAAATACTTCTAACAGTCCTAAAATCCTGATAAATTTAGAAAATGTGCATCTAGGCATATTAAGACTATAGTCAGAAATTGAGAACAAACATCTATTTATATTTAGCTACAAAAATCATTAAGGTAGATATAGTATAAATGCAAAATAAATCATATTAAAAGATCTACTCAATAACTTTGTGCAATTTTCGGTCCAAAGTCTTCACATGACATATCTAGCAACATATCCGAAATTTAGCTCCATATATTATCTAGATTTTGAACTACATTAAAAGTAGGTCAAACTGAGTTTGAATTTTAGTTCAAAAACTACCAGTCAAAAGTATAGTCATGCTTTGTAAAAGTTGTAGATATAGTCACATTGAAACCAACAAAATTGGTTTGACATTTTTCTGAGTTTTCTATAATTTTCGACAAATTTTATAAGATGCGGGATCTATTTCAAAAGAATCTAAGAATCTACTTCTATTGGGACCCCTGGAAGTTTTCTTTTCCTTACACATATACCCCTGGTTTGCATTCAAGCCCCTAGAAAGATTTTTGACCTTGCAATGTGGTCCTTGGCCATGGCCGGTGGCGGTCCGGACGAAATTCCGATGGGTTCGCCGGTGTTCTTGGCCGGGGAAGCAGCTGGGGAGGATCTAGGGTTCACATTGCCTCGGTTTGTAGCCGGATTTGGGGTCGGGGCGTCACTGGCAAGCGGGCACGACAGTGCGGCTGGGTGGCGGCCACTACGAAGGGGGCACCGGCGAGGTGGCGGCTCGACCGGGGAAGGGGTGGCTCGGGAGGCTGCGGTGAAAGGTTAGGGCGGCTCTAGCCTGCTCAACCCGGCATGTGGTGTCTCGGAACAGGGAGCTCGTCGTGGAGGCGGCAATGGCATGCGGCACAAGTGAGCGGCGTCGATGACGACACGCGCGGGAGCGAGCTTGGCCTCTTTTATAGCGGATGAGGGGCGCAATGCTTCGACGCAAAGGAACTGGCGGCGCGAGGAGGGGACCCGGAGGCACAGCACCAAAGGCAGGGGGCGATCGACGCGGCACGGTGCGGACAGGGGGGGGGGGTTCGGCGCCGGCGTGGCCGCGTGGCATCGCGGGGGAAGTGGTCGAGGGGACCCGGGACTGGGGCGCGCGACCCACCACTTCGTGCCTGCCACGTGGCGCACCGACCGTCGACGTCCGGGCCCCGGGTGTAGCACCATGCGACGCGCGGGCGCCGGTCGGCGCGCGCGGGGCGGCACTCTGGAGCACGGTGCCGGCGCGGCGTCACCGTTTTGCAACCGGTTTAACCACATTTGACTGATTTAAACTCCAAAAACGTGAATAGAAGTTCAACTTCTGCCAATAGCAAAGTTGTAGAGGAATCAAAGCACTACAACTTTTACAAAGGGCGACATATCAAAAAGTTCCTAGTTTGCCCGTGAACACGTGTTGAAGGTTGCAGTAATCTCGGCCCGACAGCACTGTGCAGCAGGGCTTCGACCAAGGTTTTGGGCATCTTCCACTCAAAATTTGGAATGCCACACAACAGCAAAGTTGTGTCCCACGAAAAACTACACAACTTTGGTATTTGGAGATTTTGAAGTGTTTATATGATTTTTGGAGAACGTGGCAAAAGTTCTATAAGGGTATGGACACAAAGGGTTTTTGACCAAAGTTATGAGGGGTTTGACTAAGGTTTGACTAGAGTTTTGACTACTAATGATTGTTGACTAGGTCAAAGGAGGTGATTAGCACTAATAATGCTAATTAAAATCTGGGGCGTCACAGCCTACCCCCCTTAAAAAGAATCTCGTCCCGAGATTCGATAACGAGATTTGCTAGATCTGCTCGGGGAAGGAAAGGCGTTACGCAAGGAAACTTGGATAGAACTTGTCAAGGCTAATCTGGGTTCAAGCTTAGAGGAAAAGATAGATACATGTGTTCCTTCACACACCTCAACGTCGCTCATGAGGCAGCGGGCACTGAATGTACACGTGAAAAGCTAAAACCATCACGAGCTAGATCACAAGGCAAACATACATTACTACTAGCTACCACCGAATGGAATCGAACATCTCCAGAAAACTCGCCATGGGATGATGTAGGAGTGGTCCTGCTCGTTGAGCTTCTTCTTTGTGTCACCGAGGAAGATGGGGGGAAGCTCGCTTGACGAGGAAGGTTGCAAGTAGTGAAGGTAAATGATGTGCTTGCTCAAAGGAGCAGTCAGAGGAAGTGAGAGCGATGGGTTATGTAAAAGCTCAAGTGGAGGTGATCTCTGAGTTGTGAGACTCGACGGGAGGGGTCCTTTTATCGTTGGCCAAAGGACTGTGGCAGTGGTGGCACTCGTGACCTCTTGAGGTAGGGGCCGGCGGCATGATGCGGTGATGGCTGCACGTGGCACGGTAGTGGCCGGCCTCGGGATGCCTTGGCGACATGACCACGGACGTAGTGGCATGTGTGTAGACGGTGATCAACCGCTGCGACGGAAAGGTGACAGAGCGATGGAGCGGCACAGAGCAGATGGGGCACGGATATGGAGGGGGTCAAATGACTCGAGATAATTGACTATGATTTTGGGGAAAATGAGAAAATCTTGGGGTATCCATTTGTACAAAATTGTAACTGCATGTTAGACCTCAATATGAGCGTAACATGCCAAATGGCGCAAATCCTGGCAGTTGTGAACAAAAATTCATAACTCAAAAACCAGAGCCCCAAAAATTCCAAACTTTTACCAGCAACTTAGTAAGTTTATGATACACATTTTTGGTACTCAAAGATTGAGCTAGATCAGATAGGAACAAGGTCAAAAGATGCAATTTTCAGAGTACTGTAATCAGGAAAAACAGCACGACATAGGTTCACTAAATTGGGTATAACTTGAGATATACAGAAGCTATGACCATGAATTTTTGCGAGCAAAAACTAGATTATATATGGAGCAACTTTGGTATAGATCTTCTAGTTGAATTATTTTTAGAACATGGCGCAAAATTTCAAGCAAACAGCCCTAGCAGATTTTGGACAGCAACAACATCTACACATGTGAGAGGCTATGCAAGAAAACAGAATCGCATACTAGCAAAATTTCACCTAGAGAGCATGCAAAAATATGCATGGGTCCATTTTTAAGTTTCCACAATTTTTAACATGATGCATGACGTCCTATTCGTCCTCACAAGGCGATCAAGCCAAAAATCGAAGTTAGTGCCGGTGGCAAGGCTTTTATACGTCTCTCCCTATAATAACTAGTCAAGAACTATTCGATACTCACTTAGCGACTAACGAAGCGTTGTTAGTGTACCTGCAGAAAAGAACCTTCCGTGCCAGCACTCACGGAAGCGTCCCCAAACATTACCGTTCACTATAGAAATGGCACCCATGCGTTTATCGCTGCATGGACAGCGTCCAACCTCAGACACCCTCCGTTTGAATGGAGTGTATCCTTGCCTCGCATATTCATAATGCGGAACGCACACGTATGGCAAAATGTGGCGACATCACAACCCATGACATGTTCATCTTGAATAGAGCATGCCATCCTTCGTATGACTCGCATACGGAAAGCGCACGTATAAAACACGTGCGCATCCAACCGAGAAGATAGGATCCGTGGAATGGATTGCCCTATTGACCCTCGCATACTCGTGATGCGGTACAGCACACGTATGAAACACGTGGCTTAAGAAGTGCGGGAAGTTAGCAAAATAAACCATAGGTTTGTAAGCCACCTGAAATAACCCAAAAATTCCCTCTAGGGCCTCTCGGTCTATCATCATCCTTAACGAACCAACGTATTTTGAAAATACAAACAATCTTGGCAAGTTTTATTCAAAAATAAGTGATTAAGGTTGTTAATTAAACTCTGATGCATATTAAGCGCTCTGGTACCAGCTGTGACAACCCGCCCGGGAAAATACCGTACTATCGCCTAAACCAATCCATTTGGTCATTAAGCAATAATAGAGTATCATCCCGTCGTAAGTTGCCGGGTCAAGCCCGGTGAAATCACTTACATAGCAACAAAAGATCGACAATATGCATTAAAACTCACACGAAGGCGAGTCTAGAGTACCAAACATAGATTAAATCCACATTTGCCCCGAAGGGTTTAATTATTACAAACCGAAGTGCTTGACATGATAAAAGAGGTTCAGAGTTCGAAAACAGCGGAAATTCAACTAAGCGGTACGATAAGCATCACATGAATTCATCCTTGATGCCTTCACTCGTCGTCATCCACCCACTCCAGCTCCTAGCCGGGTGGAATCTCACCAGGCCACACATCACTAATAGCATTACCTGAAATCAACAAAATTATAGCAAGGCTGAGTATACTAATACTTAGCAAGTCTTACCCGTCGGGTGATAACCACATCACCAAACTCTAGACGTGAGAGGCTTATTTGGCCAGTGGGTTCTTTTGCTGAAAAGCAACAAAGAGTATGTCCTTACTTTCAATATTTTAGCTCAAGTTCTAGTTGATTACTCTCTTCTAAACGAGCAAGCTACTACAAGCATAAGTTGTGCAATACAATTAATCAAACATCAATATTGACAATATTCCATCATAAGGGATATCATGGCCAGTTGGTTATCTCAGATAACGGTGAGAGGCCAACAACTGATTGATTTATAACCTTGCAAGGTGGACCTAAACACAAAGAAGAGTGTCCGCACAAAGGGTTCACCAATCAGGTGGTTCTCAGAAATCCTCAGTTCAGGATAAAAGGTCACAGTCTTTGGTACGAGGCTATCTGGTACGCCTCACACTAGCGTCCAGCCTCACACATGCACCACCGGTAGCTAGCCATGGGACGCATCCCAAGATTAGTGACGGTAAAATCCCTTACCGCCTCATTAAGGTACTAGGCTTACCGGTCCCATTCCCGACAAGTTCTTAGTACGTTCAAACACTTAACCCACGAAAGCCATTGGACCGGAGCCCAAATCCCATGCTCTTACCACATGAGCAATCCATTTATAAAGATCTTATGATTCCAACATAAGGACCTATTCTCGCGAGTGACGAACATCACTCGACTTTTACCGGGTCCTATAGCATAGCAAGTATCGACCTAGCATACTAGTAAAAGAGCATAGGTACCTAGGGATCATGCATCTAGGGTTTGATTTCAAGTCCTGAACGTAAATGCACAAACATACATAGATAGTTGCATAATTTCAAAAATACTTAGGTTAATGCTCCGGTGCTTGCCTTGGTTAGCAATGCTAGCCTGGGGCTCGTCGGTGTCCTGGTTCACCTCCACGAAGTGCAACTCCGCGTCAGATCCTCCTTCCTCAACTTCCGACACGAGCGAGTAGTTACCGTCAGGAAGTTCTACACGGAATGCATATGCAGCATTTAATGGGGTGGATTTAATTAAACAAAATGCTATGCAGCACATACAAACATGGAGTGTATGATTGGCCATATTCACCTTGACAAACACATATTTAGCATACTATCTCTATTAAAGGAATGTCATGTGGTGCTTTAATATTTATTCTTTTTGATAGTGACTGTGTACATATTTATATAAATTAACTCAATTTAATTTCAGAAAACAGCAAGGGTTGGTTCTCAGCTCCCAATCATGCTCCACAACACATCCATAGGGTCACTAAGTGTAGCAATTTGCGCTTTTCCATTTAAACCTATTATTAAGCTTAATTTGCTTCTAATGTTTTTAACCATGAATTAAATCATAAAATATAATGAGTGGTGTTTCTGAATCTCTAGAGACCTAAATAAAGCCACTGAGCAAGATTTCATATTTAGATGAGCTATAAATTAATTATACCAAAAACGAAAATTTCTAGCTACCACAAATATGATAAATGCATATAAAAATAAATAAACAACTTCTAGAGCCAAATTTGCTCCCACATCAGCTCTGACCTAAAACTAGGCTATCCACTCAAAAAGTATATCAAGGGCTATTCTAGATTTTGAACTAGGTAAATATATTTAAATCTAAACATAAAACAGGAATAAATACTTCTAACAGTCCTAAAATCCTGATAAATTCAGAAAAGGTGAATCTAGGCATATTAAGACTATAGCCAGAAATTGAGCACAAAAATCTATTTACATTTAGCTACGAAAATCATTAAGGCAGATATAGCATAAATGCAAAATAAACCATATTAAAAGATCTACTTAGTAACTTTGTGCAATTGTTGGTCCAGAGTCTTCACATGACATAATTAGCAACATATCCAAAATTTAGCTCCATATATTATCTACATTTTGAACTACAGCAAAAGTAGGTCAAACTGAGTTTGAATTTTAATTCAAAAACTACAAGTTGAAAGTGTAGTCATGCGTTGTAAAAGTTGTAGATCTAGTCACAATGAAACCAACAAAATTGGTTTGCATTTTTCTGAGTTTTCTATGATTTTCTACGAATTTTCTAAGATGCGGGATCTATTTCAAAAGAATCTAAGAATCTACTTCTATTGGGACCCTTGGAAGTTTTCTTTTCCTTACACATATGCCCCTGGTTTGCATTCAAGCCCCTGGAAAGATTTTGGACCTTGCAATGTGGTCCTTGGCCATGGCCGGCGGCGGTCCGGACGAAATTCCGGCGGGTTCGCCGGTGTTCTTGGCCGGGGAAGCAGCTGGGGAGGATCTAGGCTTCACATTGCCTCGGTTTGTATCCAGATTTGGGGTCGGGGCGTCACCGGCAAGCGGGCACGGTAGTGCGGCTGGGTGGCGGCCACTGCGAAGGGGGCGCCGGCGAGGTGGCGGCTCGACCGGGGAAGGGGTGGCTCGGGAGGATGCGGTGAAAGGTTAGGGCGGCTCTGGCCTGCTCAACCCGGCAGGTGGTGGCTCGGAACAGGGAGCTCCTCGTGGAGGCGGCAATGGCGCGTGGCACAAGTGAGCGGCAACGACGACGGCACGCGCGGGAGCGAGCTTGGCCTCTTTTATAACGAATGAGGGGCGCAATGCTTCGACGCGAAGGAACTGGCGGCGCGAGGAGGGGACCCGGAGACACAGCGCCCGAGGCAGGGGGTGACCGGCGCTGCACAGCGCGAACAGCGCGGGGGGTCCGGCGCCAGCGCGGCCGCGTGGCGTCGCGGGGGAAGTGGTCGAGGGGACCCGGGACAGGGGCGCGCGGCCCACCACTTCGCGCCTGCCACGTGGCGCATCGACCCTCGACGTCCGGGCCCCGGGGGTAGGACCGTGCGACGCGCGGGCGCCGATCGGCGCGCGCAGGGCGTCGCTCTGAAGTGCGGTGCCGGTGCGGTGTCGCCGTTTTGCAACCGGTTTAACCACGTTTGACTGATTCAAACTCCAAAAACATGAATAGAAGTTCAACTTCTGCCAATAGCAAAGTTGTAGAGGAATCAAAGCACTACAACTTTTACAAAGGGCGACATATCAAAAAGTTCCTAGTTTGCCCGTGAACGCGCGTTGAAGGTTGCAGAAATCTCGGCTCGACAGCACTGTGCAACACAGCTTTGACCAAGGTTTTGGGCATCTTCCACTCAAAATTTGGAATGCCACTCAACAGTAAAGTTGTGTCACAAAAAACTGCACAACTTTGGTATTTGGAGATTTTGAAGTGTTTAGATGATTTTTGGAGAACGTGGCAAAAGTTCTAGAAGGGTATGGACACAAAGGGTTTTTGACCAAAGTTATGAGGGGTTTGACTAAGGTTTGACTAGAGTTTTGACTACTAATGATTGCTGACTTGGTCAAAGGAGGTGATTAGCACTAATAATGCTAATTAAAATCTGGGGCGTCACAATATGTGCGTTGGATGCCAAAGGTCGATGAATGTCACCACAACGACAACAACTTATTAAGGATATATAGATGGATGGTAGTCTGCTGATGTTATCTATGTGTAAAAGAACATGTGGATTGGATGCTATGTGTGCTTTCATAGGGTCAAAATGGCAACGAGTTTTTAGTACTTTATTTCTATCTTACTACATCCATATCGTTTTGTTTGACGTTTGGTAGTTCAAAATTGAACTAAGCAACGTCAAATATTATAATTTGGAGGTAGTATTACTCTAGTACTTGCAAAAGTCGATGCTCATCAAGGAAATATATCCTTAGCCCAACTCTAAGCAACTGGCAAAAGTGGAGGCCCAACGGACCTACGGATGGGTTGGCCGAACCAGAGCCGAACCACATGGGCCATCCATTTGAAGTAGAAGAGAAAGGAGAGCCTCTGATCGTTGAGCTCAAAACGCTTTGGAGTAAAGACGGAGTTGAAACTTGGGATGAGAAGGATAAGCGCAATTTTAAAATGCGTGCCATGTTACTATGGACAATAAATGACTTTCCTGCTTACACGATGTTATCTGGCTGGAGCACCAAAGGGAGGATTGCTTGTCCTTATTGTCACAAGAAGGACACTTAGTGCATGTGGTTAAAATTTGGTACGAAGCATTGCTACATGGGGCATCGGCGTTTTTTGCCTATAAACCACAAGTGGCGAAGGGACAACGTGACCTAAAGAAAGATTGTAGACCTTTTATGAATTATGAAACTTTGGTATTCATCACAATTCCATTTGTCATCATTTAGTGTATGAAAAATCTTGCTTGAAGTTGTGAATTATTGAAATTCACAATTTGGATTGTTCAATCTCTGTGAAATTTAATGGATTTGTGACATAAATACAGTTTGTAGATGTTGATGAGTTCTACAACTTTCGTATTCACGACTTTTTAATTCGAAATCATGTATTGCCCAAAATAAATTTGTGAATTTTGAAATTGATGAAATCAGTAATGTAAATAGTTGAAGGTAACTCGATTGGCTAAATGCACCAAAATAAAAGTTGTAGATCTCATAAGTTCTAAAACTATTGAATTGCCAACTTCCTCATTTGAATTCATTGTTGATGTTGTAGAGTTTAATGCCATTTCAACCATTAAAAGAAAATAAAACTGAAAGATGTGTTTGACCATAGTGGTTCCCACGAGTTTGTCCCTTCCTCTTCCAGTTATATACAACAAACCCATTTCGGCTCTCTGACACGTGGGTACACTGATCAAGATGGGGCCACGAGTCAGTGACTGAAGACATGAACGCGTCCCTTCGCATGCATAAACGAAGCGAGGCCGCTAGATTTCACCCCCATGCATCGCCCTTCACCTCGCTTCCTCCCCAATCTGTCCCATCAACTGCCACTCTCGCGGCCCTAATGTTGCTGCCACTCTTCCTCCATCGGCGAGATGGTTCACTCCACCCGCTCTCACAGCTACGCAACCGAGTCCATCCCGGGTGCCGCTGCCGCCATTCCCGCCGACACACCTGCGACCGCCATTGTTGGGCGGCCTGAAGTGGAGCACCACTCCACCAAGCAGAGGTGTGACGGGCGAGGAAGATTCATCAGTGGCGATCGCACCAGGAACGCGCTCTGGAGGAGGACGAGGACGACGACTATCCCGAGGCGCAACCAGGAGGAAGATGAAGTGGCGGCGCCGACCGCCATCCTCGATGCCGACGAGGACGCTGAAGAGGTGGTGCCAGTCATCATCAAGGATTCCGATGACGAACTGTTGGGCATCGCTCCGCCTCCCGCCCCTCCGGTTAGTATCGATTTGGGAGTTTCTTGCTGGGAGGATAGATGTGGAGTTGGGGTTTTCTACTGCAGCTATGGAATAGGGTTTTTGTAGTTAACTCAGATTACTAGAAGTAGTTTATAATGTTACAATGTTTAATTGAGCAATCGCATTCAATCTTGACTAAATATATAGCATGAGAATTCTTGTACATCAGATTGGAATTATTAGTGAAAAATTTAGTACTAATGCATGTTAAAATATTTCAGTATTAACTATATGTAGCATACATTTTTTTCTAAATTTGGCACTGGAATCGTTTGAGGTTAATTTAGTTGTTGCATTCATGCATGTTTGAGATTCTAATACTGCCTCTGATTTTTTGTTAATGAAGACTCCTGAGCACGACCATGTCTTCGTGGTCAATGACAAGGTCTCAATTCATTACACATTCTCACATGACAGCGATGAGGAGACTGGAGATTAGCCAAAGCCGTCGAGGAGGGAGGTCAGATATGGCGCCCTTAGCTTAACAGTGCTAATTGTCCGATTGTGATATATATATATATATATATATATATATATATATATATATATATATATATATATATATATATATATGCTAACTCCTTGCCCCTCTGTCAACTAACAGCTCAAGCGAAAGGGCGAGAATATTCGCGTCCTTCTGAAGCGGACGTATTTCACTCCCTGAGTGCACGGATGGTGTGTGATTTGGCCGGCACTAATGAATGTAATTAGTGTATATAGTACTACTTTTGTGTGAAAGCCTTGTGCTTTCTAATGCCTTTGTGTGTGGAAACCTTAAGCTTGTGCCTGATGGACATCTAATGTATGGTGTTTAATTAATTAGTGATGATTTTGTGTCCAAGATTTGTGCTTCTAATTGATAGACATCTAATATGCATGCAGAGTTTAGTACCGCTTTTGTGTGCAAGCTTTGTGCTTGAACCATTTTGTGAGTGCAAGATTTGTGTTTAGTACTCTTCCCTCCTATTATTGTCAATTGTTCTTGAGTGAAAATGCGTCTGGAGAAGGCAAATTATGTTGCATACTCTTCCCTCCTATTATTGTCCAGCACTCACAATCTTTCATCCTACCCACATTCATATGTTATTTCAATCAAGGCTACTTTAGACAGCCTGGAATTTGAAACAAATACATGACAAAAAAAGATTAGTTCAAAATATAATACAATGACATTAAAAGGGCAAGTTCTCGAAAATGAAAACAATTGAGCCCGTGGGACCCACTGCATGCGGCAGGAGGGATAACTCAGCACGTTTTTTTGCCAAAAAAATTTCACAGCCCGCCTGATTAACCCCCAAATTAAATATCGCCTCCGAACGTTTTCTGCCAAAATTTTTTTTCACATCCCGCCATTACCCCCAGATTAAATATCGCGTCCTCATCCCACGTCCCCCTAAACCACGCGTGGCAGTGGCGACCATAGTAACAGAATCAGGTCTTCTCAGGAAGGCGACGACGAGGGGAACGTGGAGGCCGGAGGGGCAGGACGGTTCCTCTCTACCCTAGCGCGCCGTGAGGCCATCCATGGCCAGCATTATTGGAAAACTTGTGGGACAACGAAATGGGCACGATGTCTTCGAAGTCGATATTGACATTAAAGGTATCAGGTGCGTATCGGCCGCCTCGCTCTACTCCTTGATGAGTTTCCTGGCTTTCAGGATAAAATTGTGTGCAGTAGTTACGTTGTTCGCTCCACGCAATCGATTTGATATACCTCTAATCCCATCTAGGGTTCTCACTTCTCAATGAATCGTTGTCGCTGTCGTTCTTCTATATATTGGCGCATCTTATAAAAGTCAGTCAGTTTGGCACCGGGGAAAATTCGATTAAGCCCGTGATGTTTTGTCTCATGTTTGTCCATTAATCTCATTTGATTTTATTTTAGAGTTCGAGGGCAAAAAAAGCCCCAGCCTTAATTAAAAGACATGAAGGTTTATCAATTTACAGCGCTAAAACCGAAGCACTAGTGTCACGCAGGACACTCACTCACTCCAAAGGAACAGAAAATTTAGAAGATTACTCACTGCTATTTGGGTTTCTAACACACACACACACACCACTTGCCTGAACAGACGCACAACTCATTCACTTCAGGTCAAATGCACAGGCAACATATTGCTGGTGGTCGTCTTCACTGGTGCCACCTCCTGCTTTTTCGTTCCTAGCAGATCAGCATGTGTCTCATCAGAAGCCCCTTCATGCTTTGCCAAGCTTTGTTCTGAAAGCACAGTTCATTCCTTAGCTTCAAAATAGCCCACAGGCCAGCAGAAGCAATGGCATTTAGTTGCTAGAAAGTTTTTAATGGTCAACCAACACACACCAGGAGGGGAGAAATAGGGTCTCCCTGCTTTGGACCTTTACCAGGCTTAAAGTAGGAACTCTCCTCCCCATTTAGATTGAACCCTGCATAGCCACCTTTTACTAAGCTTTGTATCTGGATCATGTCCATCTCTTACTAAAACCCTTATATGAAAGGATCTCAAACAGAAACTCCCAATTAACTCTATCATATGCTTTCTCGTAATCCAACTTCAATCTCAGACCTGGCTCCTTACTTTTGTTGAAAATATGAACTAACTCATGAGCCACCACTCCACTTTCTAGAATGTACATCCCTTTGATGACAACACAATCTCATTTGATTTATCCATTAAAATTTACATTCCTATGAGGATACATGTGTGCATGATTTTATTTCTTTATTTTCAACATCCTTCTATTGTTTCGTCTTTTCCTTAATCAGAAATACGTGTTCATAGTTATGTGCTTATGCAGGTCTATCTCTATCTAAGAAATTTTAACATAAACGAATTGTTGTGAAACTCGCTGAGCTGAATAGGCATTGTGCTATTTGACCACTACATATTTGTTTTCCACATACTTCCTACTAGTATATATATGCATACTAGGACCGTGCCCGTGCGTTGCTACGGGCATCAAAATTTGTGTACAAAATACACATACTCCCTCTGTCCCAAAATATAAGATCCTGGAGGGTTCAAATTTTGTACCAAAATATAAGGTCCTGGGGGATAGGACAAAACTAAATAAGGTTGGTGGGTGGGTGGAGAGTTCGTGGGTAGTGTAAAATAAAGGGTATATAGGTCATTTCTTGCCACTGTTATTTCTTGAGTTTGAACTCTTCGAGACCTTATATTTTGGGATGGAGGGAGTAGCATTCAACAGGACAATAATTGATATAAAAACAAATATTAAACTTATAATTAGTCTTTTCTAGCTAGGTCCATAGTTGTGCATTGTTATACGGGCTAAACAAATATACAAAATACACCATGTTGGAACATGCACAAATTCATATCACCCTGCTACAAGGTACACATGGGCACACATTACATAATGATTCTGTTTTGACAAAATGTGAGTTTCGCTGCAACTCTCAGGCTTCAACCATAGGCTCAAGCCTAAAAGAAACTGGAGTACTTGTGCTTGCCCTGCTTGCTGGGTGGACAGAGTTGAAGAATCTGGAGCAAAATGTTAGGGAAGGTAGGAAAATACAACATGGGAAGGACCAAACCATGAGACCAGTCGACACAAAAATCAAGGACCATCTGTGACATGAGACCATGGATTTGTTCAGCTATTATTTTGGAGCTAGCTCGAGTTACCTTAGCCAGTGGAGACTCATCTTGCTGAAAATGGCAGGGGGCCAAAATACACGTGATACCAGAAACTGTATCAAGGTATCTGACAAAACAATTAAATTCATCCTATCCTGCTAACGCGAGATGATTCAATGGGCAGTATAAACGTGTCTGAAGCACAGAAAAATATGAACACAGCTATGCTGGAGCATAAGATGGGGCGACAAAGTGAGAGAAAGGAACAGACAATAGATCTAGTTACCAAAATCTTCTATCTTGCTGAGTGGAATAGCCTGATACTCGAACAAAGGCTCATTTGTTGGCTTGTAATCTTTTGGGTATGTCCTAAGAAACCCAATCTCCACTTCACCAGCAGTAACAGTCCTTGTAGGGTCTATGACAAAAGCAAAGAATGGCGCTGTAAAATGCTGATTAAGCATCTGAGTTGCCATGTCAATGTTTGACAGGCAGCATCCATAAACAGGTTGTGAGTTTACCAGCAAACTACAGTCTCCAACCTCCCAGCCTATTGTATATAAAAAACAAATGCAAGTCAGTTTTAGCTTTTTAGCTTAAAAAAGGATGATAGAGTATGTGTTAATCCAATACAAAATGTCACTCCAGTGGTGTGGGCAAGAAGAGAGTAAGATTCTTTCGTAGCCTAAAACACAATATGAATCGCGATATCTAGAAGGGCTGGCATACCTCACACACAACAAGACCATGAATGGTTTTTCTTTTAATTTCATCCACTGGTGAGAACTTCCTTTTGACAATGTCTACTATCAGCCAAATCAGCTTGTGAAGAGTTATCAAGATCACTATCTTGAAAAAGCTCATGACTTTACAGCATGTATCAAATCTGACATTTACCTTAAAATTGTATAGCTTCACCTGCAAAGGAAAGGGAATGATTTATCTCAGAGCATACACCGTGTAATGTAAAGATGATTTTTTATTTCAAAATTCTGAAGCAAATGCAAGAGACATCGGTTACACCACTGTGAATCCTTTACTTTTGTGATGTATAGGCACTATAACAGTTGATGTAGTTTCCGATAAGATTAGAAATTCTCATGACTGCATGTATGTTTCTTGAGAGCATCTGTTTAGGAGTCATCAAATTGAATTTTCATGTAGAAAGGATAAACGAACTGCTATGAAAAGAATATTTGGGCAAAAGCACGTTGGCGAGAGAAAGTAGTAAGGTCAGGAAGGGAAACAAATACCTATCATCCTTCAATCACTTTCTGAAACAAATTGCTTCTTGGCAAATGGCAATAGAACATGTCAGATAGCAACACAAATGCAGGACACACCAATAATAGGGGATGATACATCCGTGTAGGTGTCATCTGGATGTGAGAACTGAGAACACATGAACAGCATTCAGTCACCAAGCAGGATGCATTCAGCCACCAACATTCAGAGATGGTTTTTACCCCCAAATTTAAACCTAATATAGATAATATGAATCAAGTTAGCTATGAATCTGGAGCTCTTCATTGTAATTATCATTTGATATACAACAGACAAGTCCTCATGCCCAAAAGGAAGGGAATCAAAAAATGGAGATTACGGAGTTCCTATGAACTGAAGTACATGAAAGAACCACCAACTTTTGGAACAAAAAGGGAATATGACCAGCTAACAAAATGAGTGGCCGGATGGGATGAACTTCCTGATGACAAAATGAATGCAAGGGGAACTCAGATCCTCCAGACGTCGAGCATGTAGAGATTTAAAACAAAGTGCATTACAACCACATGAGAACTAAACAAATAACCTCTGCACTAAATTAAGCTATACGTGACATTGCAGAATTCAATGGAAAATGTCAAGTTAATGACTTCAGCATTTGCTCAAAAGGTACCTGCATAGTTTATAGTCAACGTTTCAGAAAAAAATAGCCAGAACATTCATGCTCCCTGCAAATAAATTATCTTTCTTATGAATAATCTCTGCAACCAAATAGAGCATTGTGGTGAGGATGTTGATTGGTAATATAACATTTGTAGGATACAATAATTACACATTGCCCAGCAAATTAGTATTTTTGCAAAAAGAATAGGAGATGTGATGCAATTGCACCGCCATCTCTATAGGGGGGAAATTGCAACGATTTTAGAATACAGGATGTAAATAAAATTGTATACCAACATACACATGTAACTCCCTGTCAACCCAAATCCTTTCATCCATATGCCAAGACAATAAAAATAGTTCAAATCTAATATTTCTATAAAACAGATATAATGGACCAAAGATAAGTAGAAGACTGAGTGATGGGCAAATCAAAAGTCGTATAATAATTGAAACCACATATGAAGAAAAGGCACTATCAATTGGAGAATGGAGAGGGAGAATAGAGATTTTCTGACCTTGCTAGACCATAATTCTTCAATTGTCCATAACTGTCAGAATACCCAGCAGTGCGATCAAATTTTCTACTCCTTGATGCCACTGCAGTATGACTCTCTCCACAACTACCACACTGGCACAGTTAATTAATATCAACTCCCCCTCTATTTGATCCTTCAATCAGAGTAGCATAGTACATAATCCAGTCTATTAATAGCACCGAGATAACTTATTACATAATTTTTCAGCACATTTTTTGTTCCCTTTACAGATAGGCGAAGTTCCAATAGGATCAAGTTGCAACATGACCAAAAGCAGAAGGAAAGGGATGAATAATTTTTCAGCACATTTTTTGTTCCCTTTACAGATAGGCGAAGTTCCAATAGGATCAAGTTGCAACATGACCAAAAGCAGAAGGAAAGGGATGAAACTCTTACTGAGTAGAGCTATCTGAATCTGAGGGAGAGCAAGCCTCACCCTGCCATGTTCGCTCTGCCTGTGCCAGGCTCTTACATAGTACTGCCATTAGTGAAAACAAAATTATTCCATGACATGAACTCTGGGGATGGCATTCAAAATAAAATGATTTTTGGTTCTCAGTGCACTGCAACACAAACCGATGGAGAGCAGCTTCCTGAACTGTGTGGTGGCCTGCAGCTACACATTGGGTTCGTTGGAGAGCACCACCTGGAGTCTTGGACCAACGCTGGCAAGCAGTCGAGCTGCACACGCAGACAAGGAGAAAAAATAGATCTCCGTCAGATCATGACCACCCGGGCACCCAAACCCTAATGTATGAGCATGTGGATCAGATCGAGGAATATCGAGCGAGAGGATGAGACGAACCTTATGCTGGAGCGCGGAGGAGTGGCCCCTCGGCAGTCGAGGGCGGCAGTCCCGGACGGGGGCGGTGATCCCGGACGGCGGCGACCCCGGACGGCGGCGGTGACCTCAGACGACGGCGGCAGTCCTCAGCCACCACTACGTGGAGATACATCTGCATCTAGGCGGCGGCATCGAAGAGGGCGGGGCATTAGAGATTGGTGTCGTCGTCCTCAGCCACCACTACGTGGAGATGCATCTGCATCTTATTCCCGGCATGTGGGGTCGGTGGGTGGATTTGAAGACGGAGGCGGCGGATGTAGGAGGCGCGACCGGAGAAGGGGGCTCGAGGAGCCACCGTCCAACCCCGCCCATGGTGATGACGCATTCGTGATGGCAACGACGTCCGCTTGAGACACGCAGTCGTCCTCTTGCGGCGGCGATGGGGAGGCACGGTGGAGGGCGGCAGAGGTACGGTGGAGAGGTGGAGGGGGAGGGCCGGAGGGGAGGCGGCGGCATAGAGCCAGTGAGAGGGCGGCGGCAAGGGAGCAGGAGAGGGCGGCAGGGAAGGGGAGGGTGGGGTCTAGGGTTCGGGCGGGGAGTCGTGGGAGGGAGCGGACTGGACGGTGGAGGGAGAGGCGGAGAGATTTCGCACGATCGGACGGCAGGAATTGATCACGGGGGTCACAGAGGCTAGGGAGGCACGGAGAGGGGGGCGGACGCGCAGACGGGAGGAAAAAAAAGGTCGACCAAGTTTTTGTCTCGACTTCATTCTTTTTAGGAGTAGAGATATGCATACACCATTATTAGTACTACGTCTGAATTTGTCCATGTTGCCGTAATAATATTTATGTGCACATGTAGAGACTCCGATTTGACAGGTAATGTGTGGACTGTACTAGTCGAAATCCATGGGGAAAAACCACAATACTTCTCTGCTACATTGGACAAGGGTGTTATAGACTTTAGTGCCCTAACAGATATTAAAGAAATGTTTGGATTTGAGCAGCGGGACTACATCTACTACATGAAGAGAAATGAAGATTATACCTGTACAGCGATTCCTATTAAAATTAAATCTAAGAAAGATATACTGCAAATGGTTCAGTATGTGGAGTCAAGCAATGAGAGGAAACTAAGGTTGGTACTGTCAACAACTGCTGTTGATGCAGGGGGGGTTAGTGTTACACCCCTGAAACTTCAGAGGCGGCAGCGTAATCGTGATGATGACCCTGATTCTGATGATGAAGATTCCTATGATGTTGATGAATACAAATTTTGGCTTCAAGAGCAAGACGAGGACTGTGGTACGTATGTTGCTTGTTCTACACTGCCACATGTAGCCTTGACTGCACATTATACTCATACTAGTGTTTCTAATTAATTTGCAGACCTTCACGATGACTTCAGGGAAGATACAGTTAAAGAGTACACTAAATGGTTAACTAGTGTTAGATGTATCAAAGAAATTAGTAAATCTTTTTTCCTTGTCGACTGCAGCTTATTTGTGATGAAAAATTTGAACTTTCTAAGTGCATGTGTTTTCCATTTTTTAGAGGCATATGATAAAGTTTAAGCTAAACCTACATAAGTATTCGTACCCCAACAAGATGAGAGCAATGACAGCAGCTCGACGCCGCCACCAGAAACGGTGCCGCCACCACAACTTCCATCGCATGCTAGGAAACCAAGGAAGACAAAAGGTTATAAAAGCTCTACACCACGAGAAACTTCACTCTTTATTTTTCATTGGATTCTGCAACTGCTATTGTTCAGTAGTGAATGTTATTTTCTCTGGTGTGAATGCAAGTAGGTGGCGAGAATGTTGGCCGTGGAACCCTGAAAGGGTTATCTACAGTTGCCAAGAGATCAAGATCTGGCTGCGAAAAGTTGAAAATCCAATTTTCATCAAAGTTGGGTGGTCCCTGTGGAGAAAACAGATGTACCTTTGTTGATGAGATTGTTGTACATACTAGGCAGATGGCTCCACTAATTGGAGTCCGATATTGGAGTGAAGTGCTTCCAGTAGTGAAGAAAGAGATCGTAAAAGCTGTAATGGTAAGTCAATGTCCACCGCACGCACCTTGTTAAATTAATATAGCAAATGCATTCCCTTTATTTTGTTCGTATCCAGTGTTATGATTTAATCATGCATGAATAACAAGTTTCCTTCCCACCAGGAAGGATGAGAATTTGAGGGCATTCAAAATCTAGAGGAAAAGATATTGAAGATTGCCCACGAACGCTCCAAAGGTTGGCGAGGCGACTTGAGTGCTACATACAAGGCGTACAACAGTTATCCGAATAGAATGAGGCACAAGCCTGCTGACCTAAACATTGTGGAGTGGCACAAAAATCTAGAGGAACAAAAAACATTCAAGGTACAATTTTTTCTACTAAATTAAAGAACATTATTGTGAGTTATATAGAAGATGAGTTCAACCTTTCATCACTTAACAGCACTGGTTCACTTCTTGCAGGAGCACAGCACCCAGAACTCTGACAATTGCGGTCGTCTGGTTAGCAACCATTCGGCGGGTTCGAAACCTTACTCTCAGTGGAGTTGGGAAAAGGTAAAGATTGGTTACAATATTCTCATCTTTCACTATCTACATAAGAAAATCATATATTGATGCCGTGTAATGATGCAATCGTAGTGAGATCCCGAAACTGGTGCTGAGCCACGCCAGTTGGAACTTTGGAAGGTTACTCACTCTAGGGATGGAAAATGGAGAAATGAGGTGGCTGAGACTATTTATGTGAGTATAAATTTGATTGTAACCTTGCGTGCACATAACACTTGTTTAATTTTGAATCAAACCATGGGCATGGTTTTCTATCTTACAATTTTTTCTTGCCCACAGCATTGTGCAGTCAGGAAATTAGCTCGACTAGCAAATCCAGATGAGGGGGGTGAAGACACAAGTTATACTCCTCGAGATGAAGATGAAGAGAAATGTTTCCAGCAAACATACAGGGAAAGAAGACATGTCAAATCCTCCGTGTCACGTGGCCTTGGTTACATGTCCACTCCAAGAAGCAACAAAATGTATCAGGAGAGGTTGTTACATGAGAAGCTCGATAAGATCGAAGCACGAGAACGTCAACTGGAAGAAATATTCAAGATGCATGAAGCTGACAAGGAACGCGAGAAAGAGGAATTTAAGAAAATGATGGAAAAGCAAATGCAGGAACAATTTGCAAAGATGATCGAGCCTATCAAACACTTGCTGCCATGTTCAGAGGTAACCAGATGAATGTACCTGTTGTGTTCATAACTTGGCCAATGTAGCTAATATCTACCTTCCATCATTTCAAATAAGCAGAATACACCTCAATCCAACAACAGTACAGGTCAAGTTGACCCTAGGGTCGATGAGGATGGCATTGCTGCAAGAACATTAGTGCAGAGTCAAGAAACAACAAACACAGTAATGACAATACTTGGTTGTGATTGAGAAAATGCATATTTATGCCACTTATCTCTCGCCTGCCGTCTTTCATAATGTGCAGACTCCCTCTGAAACAATCAACAATAGTTCTATGAAGCTGTACATATGAGGCCGGAGGAAAACATTCTTGCAACACCAGTAGTGCAAGATCATGTAACAACAACCCAGGTAACGACACCGAACAAGCTTTCCAATCATGATGCAATGCATGGTGTCATGCTTTTAATCACAACTGATATAGTTCCGATATAAAACTATACATTCCAGATGCATCCATTAAGCACCGTGACAAAAGACAGAAAATGTGCCACCTAACATCAGTCTTACAAGTGCCAACATTACCAACACACTGTTCGCCGAGAAACATGATAATCGTGCTCCACCTTCTGCACCTTCTTCTGCACCTACAAAATATATCGCTTCAAACACGCTGGTGAATCAGTCTAAGATGCGATCAGGAACGAAGACAGCACAAGAGGTACTAACTGAACTGTCCTTTCTTAATGCCATTTATATTTTTCTACTTGCAATCCATATGATGCTGCATATTCTCATTACAAGACAAATTGGGTTCATAAGATGTAATTCTCTAATTTCTTTACATTCAAAATGGCATGGAAAGAGAAGCTCTAGAGCCGAGAAAAAGACTCAAGATCGACCAACAAAATCCCTTCGGCATCAAACAAGAAGCTCAAGCCTCCAAGCAAACCTCAGCTCCAGAAATGATGAAGATCTTCAACAATACTGGGTGGAAGTGATGCTAGGCTATTAACAAACTTTTTTACTATTAATGTGAGTGATGGACAAGAGTGCGAAATTTAATGTGGTGAATTTTATTCTATTATATGAATAATTGTGGTCTTGAATGACATGAATGTACATTGGTTCCATCAATCTATGTTTCGAATATTTTTGTTGCATTAAAGAATCCGAAATTGGGGACGGTGGGCATCCAGCGTGTATCCTATGGCGACCAATATTTTGTTGCGATTTCCTCTATGCCAATAGCGATGAACCATAGTTCGTAGTGATATAGTACATGCATATGGCGACCAAAATTCATCTGATGCATTATCACTAGAGCATATAGCGTCAACACATGCTTCGTTGCGATACCCCTACTCATATAGCGACGGTACTAATCGTTGCGATTTGGTTAAAGAACATGGCGACGACCAATCTTTGGTTGCGTGACCACCTATGTGTATAGCGACGGAAATCAGTGTTGTGATTTTGTTCAAGCATCTGGCGACGACCCATCAACGGTTGCATAACCGGCAACGTGTATAGCGACGATAACTAGTGTTGCTATTTTGTTCAAGCATATGGCGACGGCCAATAGTTGGTTGTGTCACCATCTATGTGTATAACGACGGTAATTGTCATTGCGAATTGTTTCATTCTTATAGCGACGACGGTTAGTTGGTTGTGTGAATCCCTTTGTGTATGGCGACGACACTTAGTGTTGCAATTTTGTTCGATCATATGGCGACGAACCACATTGGTTGCATGACCCTCTTTGTGTATGGAGACGGCAATTAGCATCGTGATTTGCTTCAAGCATAATGCGACGACCCATAGTTGGTTGCGTGAACCATGTGCTCTATAACGACGGTAGTTAGTTGCATTTTGGTTCAAGCATACGACAACGGATTATGACTTCATTGTGATAGCCTACAAAAAAATTGCAATGGCACGTATCGCATTGCGACACGATTCTTTCATTGTAATAGCGCTTGTTTGCAACAGAGCAAAGTGGTCACAAAAAACCTATCGCAACGACGCCTTTCGTAGCAATAATCTCTGTTGCAACACCACTGGTCGTCACTACTTCACCTAATTGCGACGCCAGGTGTCGTCGCAACAATTGCTTTTTATTGCGACACCGTTTTGGAACCGTCACAGCAACATATTGCGACGGACAAAATTGTGACGCCTGGCGACAGATTGAATTTGTCGTAATCTCTACATATCGCGACCAATAACCCCGTATAGCGACCACTTGGAGGCGTCGTGAACTCTACCAATCGCTGTAGTGTGTCCAAATTCGTCCTGAGTCAACGGGAATCGTAGAAACAAGTTGACGTCCAGAATCTGCCAAGGTGTTGCGTCGCCAGTTTTGTTGCGCCTTAAGCCCAAGTTGTGGGCGCCCCATCCTAGGCCGCCCCCAACCAGGACGCCCCTCCTTTTATACTCAGTAGCCACCGTCTTAGAAACTTGAGTTTTGTTTTGCATCTAGCTTTAGCTACACCAGACCACGCACAAATACGTGTTGTCCTCTGTGATTCAGAACTCCACCTTAAGTGATATTAAGATTGCTCGCTTCATAATTCTTGTTCGTTCTTTGATTGCGTACAGGAATTGATCTTCGTGATCAGGCCGATCTTGCTCCAACAAGGTCGGTAACCACAGGGAGTTGGTTCACCGATTGCATTGGTGCTTCGGGCTAGCTCGTCGTAGTCGGATCGTGAGGGTCTACTCCCGCCGAATCGGATTTATCTTCACTCACCGAAAGATCGAGCACTCCACCTCTATCAGAAGTTGCGAAAATGGTTTCACACCAAATGCATCCATTGTACTCCCTTGGACCTAAAATGGTGTTCTGGCGAGTTTCGAGCATTTTGGAAACCTTTGGAATGTAAATAGATGCAACACTTGTGTTTGGGGCCTGAATGCCCTATTTCGGGGTCTTGAAGTTGCGAACATGGTTTCGCACCAAATGCATCCATTGTACTCCCTTGGACCTAAAATGGTGTTCTGGCAAGTTTTTGACCATTTTTGAAACCTTCGTAATGTAAAAAGATGCAAAACTTGTGTTTAGGACCTGAATGCACTATTTCAGGGTACGGAAGTTGCAACAATAGTTTCGCACCAAATGCATCCATTGTACTCCCTTGGACCTAAAATGGTGTTCTGGCGAGTTTCGAGCATTTTGGGAGCCTTCCTAGTGTAAAAAGATGCAAAACTTGTGTTTCGGGCGTGAGTGCTCTATTTCGGGTACCGAAGTTGCGAAAATCTTTTGGCAAAAAATGCATCCATTCTACTCCCTTGGAACCAAAATGATGTTTGAGAGTGTTTTGGAGCATTTCGTAAACCTTCCGCATGTGAAAAGATGCAAACATGTGTTTCTAGCATGAATGCACTATTTCGGGGTACTGAAGTTGCGTAAATGATTTCAGACCAAATCCATACATTGTACTCCCTTGGGCCCAAAATGATGTTTGAGAGTGTTTTGGAGCATTTCGTAAACCCTCCGCTTGTGAAAAGATTCAAAACTTGTGTTTCGGTCGTGAATGCACTATTTCGGGATACCGAAGTTGCGAAAAATGGTTTTACATGAAATGCATCCGTTGTACTCCCTCATACCTAAAATGATGTTTGGAAGTGTTTTGGAGCATTTTGGAAATCTTCGGAATGCAAAAAGATGCAAAAATTGTGTTTCGGGCGTGTATTCACTACTTCGGGATACCGAAGTTGCAAAAATAGTTTCGCACCAAATGCATCCATTCTACTCCCTTGGACCTAAAATGATGTTTGGTAGTATTTTCGAGCATTTTGGAAATCTTCGGAATGTAAAAAGATGCAAACTTGTGTTTCGGGCGTGAATGCACTATTTTGGGGTACTGATGTTGCAAAAATAGTTTCGCACCAAATATATCTATTATACTCCCTTGGACTTACAATGATATTTGATAGTATTTTTGAGCATTCTCGAAATCTTCGGAATGTAAAAAGATGCAAAACTTGTGTTTGAGGCGTGTATGCACTATTTCGGGGTACCGATATTGCGAAAATGATTTCAGAACAAATTCGTCCGTTCTACTCCATTAGACCCAAAATGATGTTTGAGAGTTTTTTGGACGATTTCGTAAACCTTCCGCATGGGAAAAGATGCAAAACTTGAGTTTCGGGCTCAGTATTTTGGGGTACCAAAGTTGCAAAAATGGTTTCGCGACAAAGGCATCCATTATATTCCATTAGACCCAAAAAGATGTTTTCGAGTGTTTTCAAGCATTACGGAAACATTCATAATGTAAAAAGATGCAAAACCTGTGTTTCAGGCGTGAATGCACTATTTCGGGTACCGAAGTTGCTTAATGGTTTCGCACTAAATGCATCCATTCTATTCCATTGGACCCGAAATAATGTTTGGGAGAGTTTTGGAGCATTTCGTAAACCTTCCGCTTGTGAAAAGATGCAAAACTTGTGTTTTGGGCGTGAATGCACTATTTCGGGGTACTGATGTTGCAAAAATAGTTTCGCACCAAATATATATATTATACTCCCTTGGACTTATAATGATATTTGGTAGTATTTTGGTGCATTTTGGAAATCTTCAGAATGTAAAAGGATGCAAAATTTGTGTTTCGGGCGTGAATGCACTATTTTGGGGTACCGATGTTGCGAAAATGATTTCAGAACAATTCCATCCGTTCTACTCCATTAGACCCAAAAGGATGTTTGGGAGTTTTTTGGAGGATTTCGTAAACCTTCCGCATGTGAAAAGATGCAAAACTTGTGTTTCATGCATGAATGCACTATTTCGGGGTACCGATGTTGCAAAAATAGTTTTGCACCAAATATATCTATTATACTCCCTTGGCCTTATGATGATATTTGGTAGTATTTTGGAGCATTTTGGAAATCTTCGGAATGTAAAAAGATGCAAAACTTGTGTTTCGGGCGTGAATGCACTATTTCAGGGTACCGATGTTGCGAAAATGATTTCAGAACAATTCCATCCGTTCTACTCCATTAGACCCAAAAGGATGTTTGGGAGTTTTTTTGAGGATTTCGTAAACCTTCCGCATGTGAAAAGATGCAAAACTTGAGTTTCGGGCTCAGTATTTCGGGGTACCAAAGTTGCAAAAATGGTTTCGCAACAAATGCATCCATTCTATTCCATTAGACTCAAAAAGATGTTTTCGAGGGTTTTCAAGCAATTCGGAAACCTAGGTAATGTAAAAAGATGCAAAACCTGTGTTTCGGGCGTGAATGCACTATTTCGGGGTACCGATGTTGCAAAAATAGTTTCGCACCAAATATATCTATTATACTCCCTTGGCCTTATAATGAAATTTGGTAGTATTTTGGAGTATTTTGGAAATCTTCGGAATGCAAAAAGATGCAAAACTTGTGTTTCATGCATGAATGCACTATTTCGGGGTACCGATGTTGCGAAAATGATTTCAAAACAATTCCATTGGTTCTACTCCATTAGACCCAAAATGATGTTTGGGAGTTTTTTGGAGGATTTTGTAAAGCTTCCGCATGTGAAAAGATACAAAATTTGAGTTTCGGGCACAGTATTTCGGGGTACCAAAGTTGCAAAAATGGTTTCGCAACAAATGCATCCATTCTATTCCATTAGACCCAAAAAGATGTTTTCGAGTGTTTTCAAGCATTCGGAAACCTTCGTAATGTAAAAAGATGCAAAACCTGTGTTTCGGGCGTGAATGCACTATTTCGGGTACCGAAGTTGCGTAATGGGTTCGCACTAAATGCATCCATTCTATTCCGTTGGACCCAAAATGATGTTTGGGAGTGTTTTGGAGCATTTCGTAAACCTTCGGTTTGTGACAAGAAGCAAAACTAGTGTTTCAGGCGTGAATGCACTATTTCGGGGTACCGATGTTGCAAAAATAGTTTCACACCAAATATATCTATTATACTCCCTTGGCCTTATAATGATATTTGGTAGCATTTTGGAGCATTTTGGAAATCTTCGGAATGCAAAAAGATGCAAAATTTGTGTTTCATGCATGAATGCACTATTTCGGGGTACCGATGTTGCAAAAATAGTTTTGCACCAAATATATCTATTATACTCCCTTGGCCTTATGACGGTATTTGGTAGTATTTTGGAGCATTTTGGAAATCTACGGAATGTAAAAAGATGCAAAACTTGTGTTTCGGGCGTGAATGCACTATTTCGGGGAACCGATGTTGCGAAAATGATTTCAGAACAATTCCATCCGTTCTACTCCATTAGACACAAAAGGATGTTTGGGAGTTTTTTTGAGGATTTCGTAAACCATCCGCATGTGAAAAGATGCAAAACTTGAGTTTCGGGCTCAGTATTTCGGGGTACCAAAGTTGCAAAAATGGTTTCGCAACAAATGCATCCATTCTATTCCATTAGACTCAAAAAGATGTTTTCGAGTGTTTTCAAGCATTTCGGAAACCTAGGTAATGTAAAAAGATGCAAAACCTGTGTTTCGGGCGTGAATGCACTATTTCGGGTACCGAAGTTGCGAAATGGGTTCGCACTAAATGCATCCATTCTATTCCGTTGGACCCAAAATGATGTTTGGGAGTGTTTTGGAGCATTTCGTAAACCTTCAGTTTGTGAAAAGAAGCAAAACTAGTGTTTCGGGCGTGAATGCACTATTTCGGGGTACCGATGTTGCAAAAATAGTTTCGCACCAAATATATCTATTATACTCCCTTGGCCTTATAATGATATTTGGTAGTATTTTGGAGTATTTTGGAAATCTTCGGAATGCAAAAAGATGCAAAACTTGTGTTTCATGCATGAATGCAATATTTCGGGGTACCGATGTTGCAAAAATAGTTTTGCACCAAATATATCTATTATTCTCCCTTGGCCTTATGATGATATTTGGTATTATTTTGGAGCATTTTGGAAATCTTCGGAATGTAAAAAGATGCAAAACTTGTGTTTCGGGCGTGAATGCACTATTTCGGGGTACCGATGTTGCGAAAATGATTTCAGAACAATTCCATCCGTTCTACTCCATTAGACCCAAAAGGATGTTTGGGAGTTTTTTTGAGGATTTCGTAAACCTTCCGCATGTGAAAAGATGCAAAACTTGAGTTTCGGGCTCAGTATTTCGGGGTACCAAAGTTGCAAAAATGGTTTCGCAACAAATGCATCCATTCTATTCCATTAGACTCAAAAAGATGTTTTCGAGGGTTTTCAAGCATTTCGGAAACCTAGGTAATGTAAAAAGATGCAAAACCTGTGTTTCGGGCGTGAATGCACTATTTCGGGTACCGAAGTTGCGAAATGGGTTCGCAATAAATGCATCCATTCTATTCCGTTGGACCCAAAATGATGTTTGGGAGTGTTTTGGAGCATTTCGTAAACCTTCTGCTTGTGAACTTGTGTTTCGGGCGTGAATGCACTATTTCGGGGTGCCGATGTTGCAAAAATAGTTTCGCACCAAATATATATATTATACTCCCTTTGACTTATAATGATATTTGGTAGTATTTTGGAGCATTTTGGAAATCTTCGGAATGTAAAAAGATGCAAAATTTGTGTTTCGGGCGTGAATGCACTATTTCGGGGTACCGATGTTGCGAAAATGATTTCAGAATAATTCCATCCGTTCTACTCCATTAGACCCAAAAGGATGTTTGGGAGTTTTTTGGAGCATTTCGTAAACCTTCCGCATGTGAAAAGATGCAAAACTTGAGTTTCGGGCTCAGTATTTCGGGGTACCAAAGTTGCAAAAATGGTTTTGCAACAAATGCTTCCATTCTATTCCATTGGACTCAAAAAGATGTTTTCGAGTGATTTCAAGCATTTCGGAAACCTCGGTAATGTAAAAAGATGCAAAACCTGTGTTTCGGGCGTGAATGCACTATTTCGGGGTACCGATGTTGCAAAAATAGTTTCGCACCAAATATATCTATTATACTCCCTTGGCCTTATAATGATATTTGGTAGTATTTTGGAGTATTTTGGAAATCTTCGGAATGCAAAAAGATGCAAAACTTGTGTTTAATGCATGAATGCACTATTTCGGGGTACCGATGTTGTGAAAATGATTTCAAAACAATTCCATTGGTTCAACTCCATTAGACCCAAAATGATGTTTGGGAGTTTTTTGGAGGATTTTGTAAAGCTTCCGCATGTGAAAAGATGCAAAACTTGAGTTTCGGGCACAGTATTTCGGGGTACCAAAGTTGCAAAAATGGTTTTGCAACAAATGCATCCATTCTATTCCATTAGACCCAAAAAGAAGTTTTCGAGTGTTTTCAAGCATTCGGAAACCTTCGTAATGTAAAAAGATGCAAAACCTGTGTTTCGGGCGTGAATGCACTATTTCGGGTACCGAAGTTGCGTAATGGGTTCGCACTAAATGCATCCATTCTATTCCGTTGGACCCAAAATGATGTTTGGGAGTGTTTTGGAGCATTTCGTAAACCTTCCGTTTGTGACAAGAAGCAAAACTAGAGTTTCGGGCGTGAATGCACTATTTCGGGGTACCGATGTTGCAGAAATAGTTTCGCACCAAATATATATATTATACTCCCTTGGACTTATAATGATATTTGGTAGTATTTTGGTGCATTTTGGAAATCTTCGGAATGTAAAAGGATGCAAAATTTGTGTTTCGGGCGTGAATGCACTATTTTGGGGAACCGATGTTGCGAAAATGATTTCAGAACAATTCCATCCGTTCTACTCCATTAGACCCAAAAGGATGTTTGGGAGTTTTTTTGAGGATTTCGTAAACCTTCCGCATGTGAAAAGATGCAAAACTTGAGTTTCGGGCTACCAAAGTTGCAAAAATGGTTTAGCAACAAATGCATCCATTCTATTCCATTAGACTCAAAAAGATGTTTTCGAGTGTTTTCAAGCATTTTGGAAAACTAGGTAATGTAAAAAGGTGTAAAACCTGTGTTTCGGGCGTGAATGCACTATTTCGGGTACCGAAGTTGCGTAATGGGTTCGCACTAAATGCATCCATTCTATTCCGTTGGACCCAAAATGATGTTTAGGAGTGTTTTGGAGCATTTCGTAAACCTTCCGTTTGTGACAAGAAGCAAAACTAGTGTTTCGGGCGTGAAAGCACTATTTCGGGGTACCGATGTTGCAAAAATAGTTTCACACCAAATATATCTATTATACTCCCTTGGCCTTGTAATGATATTTGGTAGCATTTTGGAAATCTTCGGAATGCAAAAAGTATGCAAAACTTGTGTTTCATGCATGAATGTACTATTTCGGGGTACCGATGTTGCAAAAATAGTTTTGCACCAAATATATCTATTATACTCCCTTGGCCTTATGATGATATTTGGTAGTATTTTGGAGCATTTTGGAAATCTTCGGAATGTAAAAAGATGCAAAACTTGTGTTTCGGGCGTGAATGCACTATTTCGGGGAACCGATGTTGCGAAAATGATTTCAGAACAATTCCATCCGTTCTACTCCATTAGACCCAAAAGGATGTTTGGGAGTTTTTTTGAGGATTTCGTAAACCTTCCGCATGTGAAAAGATGCAAAACTTGAGTTTCGGGCTCAGTATTTCGGGGTACCAAAGTTGCAAAAATGGTTTCGAAACAAATGCATCCATTTTATTCCATTAGCCTCAAAAAGATGTTTTCGAGTGTTTTCAAGCATTTTGGAAAACTAGGTAATGTAAAAAGGTGCAAAACCTGTGTTTCGGGCGTGAATGCACTATTTCGGGTACCGAAGTTGCGAAATGGGTACACACTAAATGCATCCATTCTATTCCGTTGGACCCAAAATGATGTTTGGGAGTGTTTTGGAGCATTTCGTAAACCTTCAGTTTGTGAAAAGAAGCAAAACTAGTGTTTCGGGCGTGAATGCACTATTTCGGGGTACCGATGTTGCAAAAATAGTTTCGCACCAAATATATCTATTATACTCCCTTGGCCTTATAATGATATTTGGTAGTATTTTGGAGCATTTTGGAAATCTTCGGAATGTAAAAAGATGCAAAACTTGTGTTTCGGGCGTGAATGCACTATTTCGGGGTACCGATGTTGCGAAAATGATTTCAGAACAATTCCATCCGTTCTACTCCATTAGACCCAAAATGATGTTTGGGAGTTTTTTTGAGGATTTCGTAAACCTTCCGCATGTGAAAAGATGCAAAACTTGAGTTTCGGGCTCAGTATTTCGGGGTACCAAAGTTGCAAAAATGGTTTCGCAACAGATGCATCCATTCTATTCCATTAGACTCAAAAAGATGTTTTTGAGGGTTTTCAAGCATTTCAGAAACCTAGGTAATGTAAAAAGATGCAAAACCTGTGTTTCGGGCGTGAATGCACTATTTCGGGGTGCCGATGTTGCAAAAATAGTTTCGCACCAAATATATATATTATACTCCCTTTGACTTATAATGATATTTGGTAGTATTTTGGAGCATTTTGGAAATCTTCGGAATGTAAAAAGATGCAAAATTTGTGTTTCGGGCGTGAATGCACTATTTCGGGGTACCGATGTTGCGAAAATGATTTCAAAATAATTCCATGCGTTCTACTCCATTAGACACAAAAGGATGTTTGGGAGTTTTTTGGAGCATTTCGTAAACCTTCCGCATGTGAAAAGATGGAAAACTTGAGTTTCGGGCTCAGTATTTCGGGGTACCAAAGTTGCAAAAATGGTTTTGCAACAAATGCATCCATTCTATTCCATTAGACTCAAAAAGATGTTTTCGTGTGTTTTCAAGCATTTCGGAAACCTAGGTAATGTAAAAAGATGCAAAGCCTGTGTTTCGGGCGTGAATGCACTATTTCGGGGTACCGATGTTGCAAAAATAGTTTCGCACCAAATATATCTATTATACTCCCTTGGCCTTATAATGATATTTGGTAGTATTTTGGACTATTTTGGAAATCTTCGGAATGCAAAAAGATGCAAAACTTGTGTTTCATGCATGAATGCACTATTTCGGGGTACCGATGTTGCAAAAATAGTTTTGCACCAAATATATCTATTATACTCCCTTGGCCTTATGATGATATTTGGTAGTATTTTGGAGCATTTTGGAAATCTTCGGAATGTAAAAAGATGCAAAACTTGTGTTTCGGGCGTGAATGCACTATTTCGGGGAACCGATGTTGCGAAAATGATTTCAGAACAATTCCATCCGTTCTACTCCATTAGACCCAAAAGGATGTTTGGGAGTTTTTTTGAGGATTTCGTAAACCTTCCGCATGTGAAAAGATGCAAAACTTGAGTTTCGGGCTCAGTATTTCGGGCTACCAAAGTTGCAAAAATGGTTTCGCAACAAATGCATCCATTCTATTCCATTAGACTCAAAAAGATGTTTTCGAGTGTTTTCAAGCATTTTGGAAAACTAGGTAATGTAAAAAGGTGTAAAACCTGTGTTTCGGGCGTGAATGCACTATTTCGGGTACCGAAGTTGCGTAATGGGTTCGCACTAAATGCATCCATTCTATTCCGTTGGACCCAAAATGATGTTTAGGAGTGTTTTGGAGCATTTCGTAAACCTTCCGTTTGTGACAAGATGCAAAACTAGTGTTTCGGGCGTGAAAGCACTATTTCGGGGTACCGATGTTGCAAAAATAGTTTCACACCAAATATATCTATTATACTCCCTTGGCCTTGTAATGATATTTGGTAGCATTTTGGAGCATTTTGGAAATCTTCGGAATGCAAAAAGATGCAAAACTTGTGTTTCATGCATGAATGCACTATTTCGGGGTACCGATGTTGCAAAAATAGTTTTGCACCAAATATATCTATTATACTCCCTTGGCCTTATGATGATATTTGGTAGTATTTTGGAGCATTTTGGAAATCTTCGGAATGTAAAAAGATGCAAAACTTGTGTTTCGGGCGTGAATGCACTATTTCGGGGAACCGATGTTGCGAAAATGATTTCAGAACAATTCCATCCGTTCTACTCCATTAGACCCAAAAGGATGTTTGGGAGTTTTTTTGAGGATTTCGTAAACCTTCCGCATGTGAAAAGATGCAAAACTTGAGTTTCGGGCTCAGTATTTCGGGGTACCAAAGTTGCAAAAATGGTTTCGCAACAAATGCATCCATTTTATTCCATTAGACTCAAAAAGATGTTTTCGAGTGTTTTCAAGCATTTTGGAAAACTAGGTAATGTAAAAAGGTGCAAAACCTGTGTTTCGGGCGTGAATGCACTATTTCGGGTACCGAAGTTGCGAAATGGGTTCACACTAAATGCATCCATTCTATTCCGTTGGACCCAAAATGATGTTTGGGAGTGTTTTGGAGCATTTCGTAAACCTTCAGTTTGTGAAAAGAAGCAAAACTAGTGTTTCGGGCGTGAATGCACTATTTCGGGGTACCGATGTTGCAAAAATAGTTTCGCACCAAATATATCTATTATACTCCCTTGGCCTTATAATGATATTTGGTAGTATTTTGGAGTATTTTGGAAATCTTCGGAATGCAAAAAGATGCAAAACTTGTGTTTCATGCATGAATGCACTATTTCGGGGTACCGATGTTGCAAAAATAGTTTTGCACCAAATATATCTATTATTCTCCCTTGGCCTTATGATGATATTTGGTAGTATTTTGGAGCATTTTGGAAATCTTCGGAATGTAAAAAGATGCAAAACTTGTGTTTCGGGCGTGAATGCACTATTTCGGGGTACCGATGTTGCAAAAATGATTTCAGAACAATTCCATCCGTTCTACTCCATTAGACCCAAAAGGATGTTTGGGAGTTTTTTTGAGGATTTCGTAAACCTTCCGCATGTGAAAAGATGCAAAACTTGAGTTTCGGGCTCAGTATTTCGGGGTACCAAAGTTGCAAAAATGGTTTCGCAACAAATGCATCCATTCTATTCCATTAGACTCAAAAAGATGTTTTCGAGGGGTTTCAAGCATTTTGGAAACCTAGGTAATGTAAAAAGATGCAAAACCTGTGTTTTGGGCGTGAATGCACTATTTCGGGTACCAAAGTTGCGAAATGGGTTCGCAATAAATGCATCCATTCTATTCCGTTGGACCCAAAATGATGTTTGGGATTGTTTTGGAGCATTTCGTAAACCTTCCGCTTGTGAACTTGTGTTTCGGGCGTGAATGCACTATTTCGGGGTGCCGATGTTGCAAAAATAGTTTCGCACCAAATATATATATTATACTCCCTTTGACTTATAATGATATTTGGTAGTATTTTGGAGCATTTTGGAAATCTTCGGAATGTAAAAAGATGCAAAATTTGTGTTTCGGGCGTGAATGCACTATTTCGGGGTACCGATGTTGCGAAAATGATTTCAGAATAATTCCATCCGTTCTACTCCATTAGACCCAAAAGGATGTTTGGGAGTTTTTTGGAGGATTTCGTAAACCTTCCGCATGTGAAAAGATGCAAAACTTGAGTTTCGGGCTCAGTATTTCGGGGTACCAAAGTTGCAAAAATGGTTTTGCAACAAATGCATCCATTCTATTCCATTAGACTCAAAAAGATGTTTTCGAGTGTTTTCAAGCATTTCGGAAACCTAGGTAATGTAAAAAGATGCAAAACCTGTGTTTCGGGCGTGAATGCACTATTTCGGGGTACCGATGTTGCAAAAATAGTTTCGCACCAAATATATCTATTATACTCCCTTGGCCTTATAATGATATTTGGTAGTATTTTGGAGTATTTTGGAAATCTTCGGAATGCAAAAAGATGCAAAACTTGTGTTTCATGCATGAATGCACTATTTCGGGGTACCGATGTTGCGAAAATGATTTCAAAACAATTCCATTGGTTCTACTCCATTATACCCAAAATGATGTTTGGGAGTTTTTTGGAGGATTTTGTAAAGCTTCCGCATGTGAAAAGATAAAAAACTTGAGTTTCGAGCAAAGTATTTCGGGGTACCAAAGTTGCAAAAATGGTTTTGCAACAAATGCATCCATTCTATTCCATTAGACCCAAAAAGATGTTTTCGAGTGTTTTCAAGCATTCGGAAACCTTCGTAATGTAAAAAGATGCAAAACCTGTGTTTCGGGCGTGAATGCACTATTTCGGGTACCGAAGTTGCGTAATGGGTTCGCACTAAATGCATCCATTCTATTCCGTTGGACCCAAAATGATGTTTGGGAGTGTTTTGGAGCATTTCGTAAACCTTCCGTTTGTGACAAGAAGCAAAACTAGAGTTTCGGGCGTGAATGCACTATTTCGGGGTACCGATGTTGCAAAAATAGTTTCACACCAAATATATCTATTATACTCCCTTGGCCTTATAATGATATTTGGTAGCATTTTGGAAATCTTCGGAATGCAAAAAGATGCAAAACTTGTGTTTCATGCATGAATGCACTATTTCGGGGTACCGATGTTGCAAAAATAGTTTTGCACCAAATATATCTATTATACTCCCTTGGCTTTATGATGATATTTGGTAGTATATTGGAGCATTTTGGAAATCTTCGGAATGTAAAAAGATGCAAAACTTGTGTTTCGGGCGTGAATGCACTATTTCGGGGAACCGATGTTGCGAAAATGATTTCAGAACAATTCCATCCGTTCTACTCCATTAGACCCAAAAGGATGTTTGGGAGTTTTTTTTAGGATTTCGTAAACCTTCCGCATGTGAAAAGATGCAAAACTTGAGTTTCGGGCTCAGTATTTCGGGCTACCAAAGTTGCAAAAATGGTTTCGCAACAAATGCATCCATTCTATTCCATTAGACTCAAAAAGATGTTTTCGAGTGTTTTCAAGCATTTTGGAAAACTAGGTAATGTAAAAAGGTGTAAAACCTGTGTTTCGGGCGTGAATGCACTATTTCGGGTACCGAAGTTGCGTAATGGGTTCGCACTAAATGCATCCATTCTATTCTGTTGGACCCAAAATGATGTTTAGGAGTGTTTTGGAGCATTTCGTAAACCTTCCGTTTGTGACAAGAAGCAAAACTAGTGTTTCGGGCGTGAAAGCACTATTTCGGGGTACCGATGTTGCAAAAATAGTTTCACACCAAATATATCTATTATACTCCCTTGGCCTTGTAATGATATTTGGTAGCATTTTGGAGCATTTTGGAAATCTTCGAAATGCAAAAAGATGCAAAACTTGTGTTTCATGCATGAATACACTATTTCGGGGTACCGATGTTGCAAAAATAGTTTTGTACCAAATATATCTATTATACTCCCTTGGCCTTATGATGATATTTGGTAGTATTTTGGAGCATTTTGGAAATATTGGGAATGTAAAAAGATGCAAAACTTGTGTTTCGGGCGTGAATGCACTATTTCGGGGAACCGATGTTGCGAAAATGATTTCAGAACAATTCCATCCGTTCTACTCCATTAGACCAAAAATGATGTTTGGGAGTTTTTTTGAGGATTTCGTAAACCTTCCGCATGTGAAAAGATGCAAAACTTGAGTTTCACGCTCAGTATTTCGAGGTACCAAAGTTGCAAAAATGGTTTCGCAACAAATGCATCCATTCTATTCCATTAGACCCAAAAAGATGTTTTCGAGTGTTTTCAAGCATTTCGGAAACCTTCGTAATGTAAAAAGATGCCAAACCTGTGTTTCGGGCTTGAATGCACAACTTCGTGTACCGAAGTTGCGAAATGGTTTCGCACTAAATACATCCATTGTATCCCATTGGACCCAAAATGAAGTTTAGGAGTGTTTTGGAGCATTTCGTAAACCTTCCGCTTGTGAACTTGTGTTTCAGGCATGAATGCACTATTTCGGGGTGCCGATGTTGCAAAAATAGTTTCGCACCAAATATATATATTATACTCCCTTTGACTTATAATGATATTTGGTAGTATTTTGGAGCATTTTGGAAATCTTCGGAATGTAAAAAGATGCAAAATTTGTGTTTCGGGCGTGAATGCACTATTTCGGGGTACCGATGTTGTGAAAATGATTTCAGAATAATTCCATCCGTTCTACTCCATTAGACCAAAAATGATGTTTGGAAGTTTTTTGGAGGATTTCGTAAACCTACCGCATGTGAAAAGATGCAAAACTTGAGTTTCGGGCTAAGTATTTCGGGGTACCAAAGTTGCAAAAATGGTTTCGCAACAAATGCATCCATTCTATTCCATTAGACTCAAAAAGATGTTTTCGAGTGTTTTCAAGCATTTCGGAAACCTAGGTAATGTAAAAAGATGCAAAACCTGTGATTCTGGCGTGAATGCACTATTTCGGGTACCGAAGTTGCGAAATGGTTTCGCACTAAATGAATCCATTCTATTCCATTGGACCCAAAATGATGTTTGGGAGTGTTTTAGAGCATTTCGTAAACCTTCCGTTTGTGAAAAGATGCAAAACTAGTGTTTCGGGCGTGAATGCACTATTTCGGGGTGCCGATGTTGCAAAAATAGTTTCGCACCAAATATATATATTTTACTCCCTTGGACTTATAATGATATTTGGTAGTATTTTGGAGCATTTGGGAAATCTTCGAAATGTAAAAAGATGCAAAATTTGTGTTTCGGGCGTGAATGCACTATTTCGGGGTACCGAAGTTGTGAAAATGATTTCAGAATAATTCCATCCGCTCTACTCCATTCGACCCAAAATGATGTTTGGGAGTTTTTTGGAGGATTTCGTAAACCTACCGCATGTGAAAAGATGCAAAACTTGAGTTTCGGGCTAAGTATTTCGGGGTACCAAAGTTGCAAAAATGGTTTCGCAACTAATGCATCCATTCTATTCCATTAGACCCAAAAAGATGTTTTCGACTGATTTCAAGCATTTCGGAAACCTTCGTAATGTAAAAAGATGCAAAACCTGTGTTTTGGGCGTGAATGCACTATTTCGGGTACCGAAGTTGCGAAATGGTTTCGCACTAAATGCATCCATTCTATTCCATTGGACCCAAAATGTTGTTTGGGAGTGTTTTGGAGAATTTCGTAAACCTTCCGCTTGTGAAAAGATGCAAACCTTGTGTTTCCGGCGTGAATGCACTATTTCGGGGTACTGATGTTGCAAAAATAGTTTCGCACCAAATATATCTATTATACTCCCTTGGCCTTATAATGATATTTGGTAGTATTTTGGAGCAGTTTGGAAATCTTCGGAATGTAAAAAGGTGCAAAACTTGTGTTTCGTGCATGAATGCACTATTTCGGGGTACCGTTGTTGCGAAAATAATTTCAGAACAATTCCATCCGTTCTACTCCATTAGACCCAAAATGATGTTTGGGAGTTTTTTGGAGGATTTCGTAAACCTTCCGCATGTGAAAAGAAGCAAAAATTGAGTTTCAGGCTCAGTATTTCGGGGTACCAAAGTTGCAAAAATGGTTTCGCAACAAATGCATCCATTCTATTCCATTAGACATAAAAAGATGTTTTCGAGTGTTTTCAAGCATTTCGGAAACCTTCGTAATGTAAAAAGATGCAAAACCTGTGTTTCGGGCTTGAATCCACAACTTCGTGTACCGAAGTTGCGAAATGGTTTCGCACTAAATGCATCCATTCTATTCCATTGGACCCAAAATGAAGTTTAGGAGTGTTTTGGAGCATTTCGTAAACCTTCTGATTGTGAACTTGTGTTTCGGGCGTGAATGCACTATTTCGAGGTGCCGATGTTGCAAAAATAGTTTCGCACCAAATATATATATTTTACTCCCTTGGACTTATAATGATATTTGGTAGTATTTTGGAGCATTTTGGAAATCTTCGGAATGTAAAAAGATGCAAAATTTGTGTTTCGGGCGTGAATGCACTATTTCGGGGTACCGATGTTGTGAAAATGATTTCAGAATAATTCCATCTGTTCTACTCCATTAAACCCAAAATGATGTTTGGGAGTTTTTTGGAGGATTTCGTAAACCTACCGCATGTGAAAAGATGCAAAACTTGAGTTTCGGGCTAAGTATTTCGGGGTACCAAAGTTGCAAAAATGGTTTCGCAACAAATGCATCCATTCTATTCCATTAGACTCAAAAAGATGTTTTCGAGTGTTTTCAAGCATTTCGGAAACCTAGGTAATGTAAAAAGATGCAAAACCTGTGATTCGGGCGTGAATGCACTATTTCGGGTACCGAAGTTGCGAAATGGTTTCGCACTAAATGCATCCATTCTATTCCATTGGACCCAAAATGATGTTTGGGAGTGTTTTGGAGCATTTCGTAAACCGTCCGTTTGTCAAAAGATGCAAAACTAGTGTTTAGGGCGCGAATGCACTATTTCGGGGTACCGATGTTGCAAAAATATTTTCGCACCAAATATATTGATATTTGGTAGTATTTTGGAGTATTTTGGAAATCTTCGGAATGCAAAAAGATGCAAAACTTGTGTTTCATGCATGAATGCACTATTTCGGGGTACCTATGTTGCGAAAATGATTTCAGAACAATTCTATCTGTTCTACTCCATTAGACCCAAAATGATGTTTGAGAGTTTTTTGGAGAATTTCGTAAACCTTCCGCATGTGAAAAGATGCAAAACTTGAGTTTTGGGCTCAGTTTTTCGTGGTACCATAGTTGCAAAAATGGTTTCGCAACAAATGCATCCATTCTATTCCATTAGACCCAATAAGATGTTTTCGAGTGTTTTCAAGCATTTCGGAAACCTTCGTAATGTAAAAAGATGCAAAACCTGTGTTTCGGGCGTGAATGCACTATTTCGGGTACCGAAGTTGCGAAATGGTTTCGCACTAAATGCATCCATTCTATTCCATTGCACCCAAAATGTTGTTTGGGAGTGTTTTGGAGCATTTCGTAAACCTTCCGCTTGTGAAAAGATGCAAACCTTGTGTTTCCGGCGTGAATGCACTATTTCGGGGTACTGATGTTGCAAAAATAGTTTCACACCAAATATATCTATTATACTCCCTTGGCCTTATAATGATATTTGGTAGTATTTTGGAGCAGTTTGGAAATCTACGGAATGTAAAAAGATGCAAAACTTGTGTTTCGTGCGTGAATGCACTATTTCGGGGTACCGTTGTTGCGAAAATGATTTCAGAACAATTCCATCCGTTCTACTCCATTAGACCCAAAATGAAGTTTGGCAATTTTTTTGGAGGATTTCGTAAACCTTCCGCATGTGAAAAGATGCAAAACTTGAGTTTCGGGCTCAGTTTTTCGGGGTACCACAGTTGCAAAAATGGTTTCGCAACAAATGCATCCATTCTATTTCATTAGACCCAAAATTATGTTTTCGAGTGTCTTCAAGCATTTCGGAAACCTTTGTAATGTAAAAAGATGCAAAACCTGTGTTTCGGGCGTGAATGCACTATTTCGGGTACCGAAGTTGCGAAATGGTTTCGCACTAAATGCATCCATTCTATTCCATTGGACCCAAAATGTTGTTTGGGAGTGTTTTGGAGCATTTCGTAAACCTTCCGCTTGTCAAAAGATGCAAAACTTGTGTTTCCGGCGTGAATGCGCTATTTCGGGGTACCGATGTTGCAAAAATAGTTTCACACCAAATATATCTATTATACTCCCTTGGCCTTATAATGATATTTGGTAGTATTTTGGAGTTGTTTGGAAATCTCCGGAATGTAAAAAGATGCAAAACTTGTGTTTCGTGCATGAATACACTATTTTGGGGTACCGTTGTTGCGAAAATGATTTCAGAACAATTCCATCTGTTCTACTCCATTGGACCCAACATGAAGTTTGGGTGTTTTTTGGATGATTTCGTAAACCTTCCGCATGTGAAAAGATGCAAAACTTGAGTTTCGGGGTCAGTATTTCGGGGTACCAAAACTGAGAAAATGGTTTCGCAACAAATGCATCCATTCTATACCATTAGACCAAAAAAGATGTTTTCGAGTGATTTCAAGCACTTCGGAAACCTTCGTAATGTAAAAAGATGCAAAACCTGTGTTTCGGGCGTGAATGCACTATTTCGGGTACCGAAGTTGAGAAATGGTTTCGCACTAAATGCATCCATTCTATTCCGTTGGACCCAAAATGTTGTTTGGGAGTGTTTTGGAGCATTTCGTAAACCTTCCGCTTGTGAAAAGATGCAAAACTTGTGTTTCCGTCGTGAATGCACTATTTCGGGTTACCGATGTTGCAAAAATAGTTTCGCACCAAATATATCTATTATACTCCCTTGGCCTTATAATGATATTTGGTAGTATTTTGGAGTATTTTGGAAATCTTCGGAATGCAAAAAGATGCAAAACTTGTGTTTCATGCATGAATGCACTATTTCGGGGTACCGATGTTGCGAAAATGATTTCAAAACAATTCCATTGGTTCTACTCCATTAGACCCAAAATGATGTTTGGGAATTTTTTGGAGGATTTCGTAAAGCTTCCGCATGTGAAAAGATGCAAAACTTGAGTTTCGGGGTCAGTATTTCGGAGTACCAAAGTTGAGAAAATGGTTTCGCAACAAATGCATCCATTCTATTCCATTAGACCCAAAAAGATGTTTTCGAGTGATTTCAAGCATTTCGGAAACCTTCGTAATGTAAAAAGAAGCAAACCCCGTGTTTCGGCCGTGAATGCACTATTTCGGGTACCGAAGTTGCGAAATGGTTTCGCACTAAATGCATCCATTCTATTCCATTAGAACCAAAATGTTGTTTGGGAGTGTTTTGAAGCAATTCGTAAACCTTCCGCTTGTGAAAAGATGCAAAACTTGTGTTTCCGACGTGAATGCACTATTTCGGGGTACCGATGTTGCAAAAATAGTTTCGCACCAAATATATCTATTATACTCCCTTGGCCTTATAATGACATTTGGTATTATTTTGGAGTAGTTTGGAAATCTCCGGAATGTAAAAAGATGCAAAACTTGTGTTTCGTGCGTGAATGCACTATTTCGGGGTACCGTTGTTGCGAAAATGATTTCAGAATAATTCCATCCGTTCTACTCCATTAGACCCAAAATGAAGTTTGGGAGTTTTTTTGGAGGATTTCGTAAACCTTCCACATGTGAAAAGATGCAAAACTTGAGTTTCGGGCTCAGTATTTCAGGGTACCACAGTTGCAAAAATGGTTTCGCAACAAATGCATCCATTCTATTTCATTAGACCCAAAATTATGTTTTCGAGTGTTATCAAGCATTTCGGAAACCTTTGTAATGTAAAAAGATGCAAAACCTATGTTTCGGGCGTGAATGAACTATTTCGGGTACCGAAGTTGCGAGATGGTTTCGCACTAAATGCATCCATTCTATGCCATTGGACCCAAAATGTTGTTTGGGAGTGTTTTGGAGCAATTCGTAAACCTTCCGCTTGTGAAAAGATGCAAAACTTGTGTTTCCGGCGTGAATGCACTATTTCGGGGTACCGATGTTGCAAAAATAGTTTCGCACCAAATATATCTATTATACTCCCTTGGCCTTATAATGATATTTGGTAGTATTTTGGAGTAGTTTGGAAATCTTCGGAATGTAAAAAGATGCAAAACTTATGTTTCGTGCGTGAATGCACTATTTCGGGGTACCGTTGTTGCGAAAATGATTTCAGAACAATTCCATCCGTTCTACTCCATTAGACCCAAAATGAAGTTCGGGAATTTTTTTGGAGGATCTCGTAAACCTTCCGCATGTGAAAAGATGCAAAACTTTAGTTTCGGGCTCAGTATTTCGGGGTACCAAAGTTGCAAAAATGGTTTCGCAACAAATGCATCCATTCTATTTCATTAGACCCAAAATTATGTTTTCGAGTGTTATCAAGCATTTCGGAAACCTTTGTAATGTAAAAAGATGCAAAACCTATGTTTCGGGCGTGAATGCACTATTTCGGGTACCGAAGTTGCGAAATGGTTTCGCCCTAAATGCATCCATTCTATTCATTGGACCCAAAATGTTGTTTGGGAGTGTTTTGGAGCATTTCGTAAACCTTCCTCTTGTGAAAAGATGCAAAACTTGTGTTTTCGGCGTGAATGCACTATTTCGGGGTACCGATGTTGCAAAAATAGTTTCGCACCAAATATATCTATTATACTCCCTTGGCCTTATAATGATATTTGGTAGTATTTTGGAGTAGTTTGGAAATCTAGTTTGGAAATCTCCGGAATGTAAAAAGATGCAAAACTTGTGTTTCGTGCGTGAATGCACTATTTCGGGGTACCGATGTTGCGAAAATGATTTCAGAACAATTCCATCCGTTCTACTCCATTAGACCCAAAATGAAGTTTGGGAGTTTTTTGGAGGATTTCGTAAACCTTCCGCATGTGAAAAGATGCAAAACTTGAGTTTCGCGGTCAGTATTTCGGGGTACCAAAATTGAGAAAATTGTTTCGCAACAAATGCATCCATTCTATTCCATTAGACCCAGAAAGATGTTTTCGAGTGATTTCAAGCATTTCGGAAACCTTCGTAATGTAAAAAGATGCAAAACCTGTGTTTCGGGCGTGAATGCACAATTTCGAGTACCGAAGTTGCGAAATGGTTTCGCACTAAATGCATCCATTCTATTCCATTGGACCCAAAATGTTGTTTGGGAGTGTTTTGGAGCATTTCGTAAACCTTCCGCTTGTGAAAAGATGCAAAACTTGTGTTTCCGTCGTGAATGCACTATTTCGGGTTACCGATGTTGCAAAAATAGTTTCGCACCAAATATATCTATTATACTCCCTTGGCCTTATAATGATATTTGGTAGTATTTTGGAGTATTTTGGAAATCTTCGGAATGCAAAAAGATGCAAAACTTGTGTTTCATGCATGAATGCACTATTTCAGGGTACCGATGTTGCGAAAATGATTTCAAAACAATTCCATTGGTTCTACTCCATTAGACCCAAAATGATGTTTGGGAATTTTTTGGAGGATTTCGTAAAGCTTCCGCATGTGAAAAGATGCAAAACTTGAGTTTCGGGGTCAATATTTCGGGGTACCAAAGTTGAGAAAATGGTTTCGCAACAAATGCATCCATTCTATTCCATTAGACCCAAAAAGATGTTTTCGAGTGATTTCAAGCATTTCGGAAACCTTCGTAATGTAAAAAGATGCAAACCCCGTGTTTCTGCCGTGAATGCACTATTTCGGGTACCGAAGTTGCGAAATGGTTTCGCACTAAATGCATCCATTCTATTCCATTAGACCCAAAATGTTGTTTGGGAGTGTTTTGAAGCAATTCGTAAACCTTCCGCTTGTGAAAAGATGCAAAACTTGTGTTTCCGACGTGAATGCACTATTTCGGGGTACCGATGTTGCAAAAATAGTTTCGCACCAAATATATCTATTATACTCCCTTGGCCTTATAATGATATTTGGTATTATTTTGGAGTAGTTTGGAAATCTCCGGAATGTAAAAAGATGCAAAACTTGTGTTTCGTGCGTGAATGCACTATTTCGGGGTACCGATATTGCGAAAATGATTTCAGAACAATTCCATCCGTTCTACTCCATTAGACCCAAAATGAAGTTTGGGAGTTTTTTGGAGGATTTCGTAAACCTTCCGCATGTGAAAAGATGCAAAACTTGAGTTTCGCGGTCAGTATTTCGGGGTACCAAAATTGAGAAAATTGTTTCGCAACAAATGCATCCATTCTATTCCATTAGACCCAGAAAGATGTTTTCGAGTGATTTCAAGCATTTCGGAAACCTTCGTAATGTAAAAAGATGCAAAACCTGTGTTTCGGGCGTGAATGCACTATTTCGGAAACCGAAGTTGCGAAATGGTTTCGCACTAAATGCATCCATTCTATTCCATTGGACCCAAAATGTTGTTTGGGAGTGTTTTGGAGCATTTCGTAAACCTTCCGCTTGTGAAAAGATGCAAAACTTGTGTTTCCGTCGTGAATGCACTATTTCGGGTTACCGATGTTGCAAAAATAGTTTCGAACCAAATATATCTATTATACTCCCTTGGCCTTATAATGATATTTGGTAGTATTTTAGAGTATTTTGGAAATCTTCGGAATGCAAAAAGATGCAAAACTTGTGTTTCATGCATGAATGCACTATTTAGGGGTACCGATGTTGCGAAAATGATTTCAAAACAATTCCATTGGTTCTACTCCATTAGACCCAAAATGATGTTTTGGAATTTTTTGGATGATTTCGTAAAGCTTCCACATGTGAAAAGATGCAAAACTTGAGTTTCGGGGTCAGTATTTCGGGGTACCAAAGTTGAGAAAATGGTTTCGCAACATATGCATCCATTCTATTCCATTAGACCCAAAAAGATGTTTTCGAGTGATTTCAAGCATTTCGGAAACCTTCGTAATGTAAAAAGATGCAAACCCCGTGTTTCGGCCGTGAATGCACTATTTCGGGTACCGAAGTTGCGAAATGGTTTCACACTAAATGCATCCATTCTATTCCATTAGACCCAAAATGTTGTTTGGGAGTGTTTTGAAGCAATTCGTAAACCTTTCGCTTGTGAAAAGATGCAAAACTTGTGTTTCCGACGTGAATGCACTATTTCGGGGTACCGATGTGGCAAAAATAGTTTCGCACCAAATATATCTATTATACTCCCTTGGCCTTATAATGATATTTGGTATTATTTTGGAGTAGTTTGGAAATCTCCGGAATGTAAAAAGATGCAAAACTTGTGTTTCATGCGTGAATGCACTATTTCGGGGTACCGTTGTTGCGAAAATGATTTCAGAATAATTCCATCCGTTCTACTCCATTAGACCCAAAATGAAGTGTGGGAGTTTTTTTGGAGGATTTCGTAAACCTTCCACATGTGAAAAGATGCAAAACTTGAGTTTCGGGCTCAGTATTTCAGGGTACCACAGTTGCAAAAATGGTTTCGCAACAAATGCATCCATTCTATTTCATTAGACCCAAAAAGATGTTTTCGAGTGTTTTCAAGCATTTCGGAAACCTTCGTAATGTAAAAAGATGCAAAACCTGTGTTCGGGCGTGAATGCACTATTTCGGGTACCGAAATTGCGAAATGGTTTCGCACTAAATGCATCCATTCAATTCCATTGGACCCAAAATGTTGTTTGGGAGTGTTTTGGAGCAATTCGTAAACCTTCCGCTTGTGAAAAGATGCAAAACTTGTGTTTCCGGCGTGAATGCACTATTTCGGGGTACCGATGTTGCAAAAATAGTTTCGCACCAAATATATCTATTATACTCCCTTGGCCTTATAAAGATATTTGGTAGTATTTTCGAGCAGTTTGGAAATCTTCGGAATGTAAAGAGATGCAAGACTTATGTTTCGTGCGTGAATGCACTATTTTGGGGTACCGTTGTTGCGAAAATGATTTCAGAACAATTCCATCCGTTCTACTCCATTAGACCCAAAATGAAGTTCGGGAATTTTTTTGGAGGATTTCGTAAACCTTCCACATGTGAAAAGACGCAAAACTTGAGTTTCGGGCTCAGTATTTCGGGGTACCAAAGTTGCAAAAATGGTTTCGCAACAAATGCATCCATTCTATTTCATTGGACCCAAAAAGATGTTTTCGAGTGTTTTCAAGCATTTCGGAAACCTTCGTAATGTAAAAAGATGCAAAACCTGTGTTTCGGGCGTGAATGCACTATTTCGGGTACCGAAGTTGCGAAATGGTTTCGCACTAAATGCATCCATTCTATTCCATTGGACCCAAAATGTTGTTTGGGAGTGTTTTGGTGCAATTCGTAAACCTTCTGCTTGTGAAAAGATGCAAAACTTGTGTTTCCGGCGTGAATGCACTATTTCGGGGTACCGATCTTGCAAAAATAGTTTCACACCAAATATATCTATTATACTCCCTTGGCCTTATAATGATATTTGATAGTATTTTGGAGCAGTTTGGAAATCTTAGGAATGTAAAAAGATGCAAAACTTATGTTTCGTGCGTGAATGCACTATTTCGGGGTACCGTTGTTGCGAAAATGATTTCAGAACAATTCCATCCGTTCTACTCCATTAGACCCAAAATGAAGTTCGGGAATTTTTTTGGAGGATCTCGTAAGCCTTCCGCATGTGAAAAGATGCAAAACTTTAGTTTCGGGCTCAGTATTTCGGGGTACCAAAGTTGCAAAAATGGTTTCGCAACAAATGCATCCATTCTATTTCATTAGACCCAAAATTATGTTTTCGAGTGTTATCAAGCATTTCGGAAACCTTTGTAATGTAAAAAGATGCAAAACCTATGTTTCGGGCGTGAATGCACTATTTCGGGTACCGAAGTTGCGAAATGGTTTCGCCCTAAATGCATCCATTCTATTCATTGGACCCAAAATGTTGTTTGGGAGTGTTTTGGAGCATTTCGTAAACCTTCTGCTTGTGAAAAGATGCAAAACTTATGTTTCCGGCGTGAATGCACTATTTCGGGGTACCGATGTTGCAAAAATAGTTTCGCACCAAATATATCTATTATACTCCCTTGGCCTTATAATGATATTTGGTAGTATTTTGGAGTAGTTTGGAAATCTAGTTTGGAAATCTCCGGAATGTAAAAAGATGCAAAACTTGTGTTTCGTGCGTGAATGCACTATTTCGGGGTACCGATATTGCGAAAATGATTTCAGAACAATTCCATCCGTTCTACTCCATTAGACCCAAAATGAAGTTTGGGAGTTTTTTGGAGGATTTCGTAAACCTTCCGCATGTGAAAAGATGCAAAACTTGAGTTTCGCGGTCAGTATTTCGGGGTACCAAAATTGAGAAAATTGTTTCGCAACAAATGCATCCATTCTATTCCATTAGACCCAGAAAGATGTTTTCGAGTGATTTCAAGCATTTCGGAAACCTTCGTAATGTAAAAAGATGCAAAACCTGTGTTTCGGGCGTGAATGCACTATTTCGGGTACCGAAGTTGCGAAATGGTTTCGCACTAAATGCATCCATTCTATTCCATTGGACCCAAAATGTTGTTTGGGAGTGTTTTGGAGCATTTCGTAAACGTTCCGCTTGTGAAAAGATGCAAAACTTGTGTTTCCGGCGTGAATGCACTATTTCGGGGTACCGATGTTGCAAAAATAGTTTCGCACCAAATATATCTATTATACTCCCTTGGCCTTATAATGATATTTGGTAGTATTTTGGAGTAGTTTGGAAATCTCCGGAATGTAAAAAGATGCAAAACTTGTGTTTCGTGCGTGAATGCACTATTTCGGGGTACCGTTGTTGCGAAAATGATTTCAGAACAATTCCATCCGTTCTACTCCATTAGACCCAAAATGAAGTTTGGGAGTTTTTTCGAGGATTTCGTAAACGTTCTGCATGTGAAAAGATGCAAAACTTGAGTTTCGGGCTCAGTATTTCGGGGTACCAAAGTTTCAAAAATGGTTTCGCAACAAATGCATCCATTCTATTTCATTAGACCCAAAAAGATGTTTTCGAGTGTTTTCAAGCATTTCGGAAACCTTCGTAATGTAAAAAGATGCAAAACCTGTGTTTCGGGCGTGAATGCACTATTTCGGGTACCGAAGTTGCGAAATGGTTTCGCACTAAATGCATCCATTCTATTCCATTGGACCCAAAATGTTGTTTGGGAGTGTTTTGGAGCAATTCGTAAACCTTCTGCTTGTGAAAATATGCAAAACTTGTGTTTCCGGCGTGAATGCACTATTTCGGGGTACCGATCTTGCAAAAATAGTTTCACACCAAATATATCTATTATACTCCCTTGGCCTTATAATGATATTTGGTAGTATTTTGGAGCAGTTTGGAAATCTTAGGAATGTAAAAAGATGCAAACCTTATGTTTCGTGCGTGAATGCACTATTTTGGGGTACCGTTGTTGCAAAAATGATTTCAGAACAATTCCATCCGTTCTACTCCATTAGACCCAAAATGAAGTTCGGGAATTTTTTTTGGAGGATCTCGTAAACCTTTCGCATGTGAAAAGATGCAAAACTTGAGTTTCGGGCTCAGTATTTCGGGGTACCAAAGTTGCAAAAATGGTTTCGCAACAAATGCATCCATTCTATTTCATTAGACCCAAAATTATGTTCTCGAGTGTTTTCAAGCATTTCGGAAACCTTTGTAATGTAAAGAGATGCATAACCTGTGTTTCGGGCGTGAATGCACTATTTCGGGTACCGAAGTTACGTAATGGTTTCGCACTAAATGCATCCATTCTATTCCATTGGACCCAAAATGTTGTTTGGGAGTGTTTTGGAGCATTTCGTAAACCTTCCGCTTGTGAAAAGATGCAAAACTTGTGTTTCCGGCGTGAATGCACTATTTCGGGGTACCGATGTTGCAAAAATAGTTTCGCACCAAATATATCTATTATACTCCCTTGGCCTTATAATGATATTTGGCAGTATTTTGGAGCAGTTTGGAAATCTTCGGAATGTAAAAAGATGCAAAACTTATGTTTCGTGCGTGAATGCACTATATCGGGTCCCGAAGTTGCGAAATGGTTTCGAACTAAATGCATCCATTTTATTCCATTGGACCCAAAATGTTGTTTGGGAGTGTTTTGGAGCAATTCGTAAACCTTCCACTTGTGAAAAGAAGCAAAACTTGTGTTTCCGGCGTGAATGCACTATTTCAGGGTACCGATGTTGCAAAAATAGTTTCGCACCAAATATATCTATTATACTCCCTTGGCCTTATAATGATATTTGGTAGTATTTTGGAGCAGTTTGGAAATCTTCGGAATGTAAAAAGATGCAAAACTTATGTTTCGTGCGTGAATGCACTATTTCGGGGTACCGTTGTTGCGAAAATGATTTCAGAACAATTCCATCTGTTCTACTCCATTAGACCCAAAATGAAGTTTGGGAGTTTTTTGGAGGATTTCGTAAACCTTCCGCATGTGAAAAGATGCAAAACTTGAGTTTCGGGCTCAGTATTTCGGGGTACCAAAGTTTCAAAAATGGTTTCGCAACAAATGCATCCATTCTATTTCATTAGACCCAAAAAGATGTTTTCGAGTGTTTTCAAGCATTTCGGAAACCTTCGTAATGTAAAAAGATGCAAAACCTGTGTTTCGGGCGTGAATGCACTATTTCGGGTACCGAAGTTGCGAAATGGTTTCGCACTAAATGCATCCATTCTATTCCATTGGACCGAAAATGTTGTTTGGGAGTGTTTTGGAGCAATTCGTAAACCTTCTGCTTGTGAAAAGATGCAAAACTTGTGTTTCCGGCGTGAATGCACTATTTCGGGGTACCGTTGTTGCAAAAATAGTTTCACACCAAATATATCTATTATACTCCCTTGGCCTTATAATGATATTTGATAGTATTTTGGAGCAGTTTGGAAATCTTAGGAATGTAAAAAGATGCAAACCTTATGTTTCGTGCGTGAATGCACTATTTTGGGGTACCGTTGTTGCCAAAATGATTTCAGAACAATTCCATCCGTTCTACTCCATTAGACCCAAAATGAAGTTCGGGAATTTTTTTGGAGGATCTCGTAAACCTTTCGCATGTGAAAAGATGCAAAACTTGAGTTTCGGGCTCAGTATTTCGGGGTACCAAAGTTGCAAAAATGGTTTCGCAACAAATGCATCCATTCTATTTCATTAGACCCAAAATTATGTTTTCGAATGTTTTCAAGAATTTCGGAAACCTTTGTAATGTAAAGAGATGCAGAACCTGTGTTTCGGGCGTGAATGCACTATTTCGGGTACCGAAGTTACGTAATGGTTTCGCACTAAATGCATCCATTCTATTCCATTGGACCCAAAATGTTGTTTGGGAGTGTTTTGGAGCATTTCGTAAACCTTCCGCATGTGAAAAGATGCAAAACTTGTGTTTCCGGCGTGAATGCACTATTTCGGGGTACCGATGTTGCAAAAATAATTTCGCACCAAATATATCTATTATACTCCCTTGGCCTTATAATGATATTTGGTAGTATTTTGGAGCAGTTTGGAAATCTTCGGAATGTAAAAAGATGCAAAACTTATGTTTCGTGCGTGAATGCACTATTTTGGGGTACCGTTGTTGCGAAAATGATTTCAGAACAATTCCATCCGTTCTACTCCATTAGACCCAAAATGAAGTTTGGGAATTTTTTTGGAGGATCTCGTAAACCTTTCGCATGTGAAAAGATGCAAAACTTGAGTTTCGGGCTCAGTATTTCGGGGTACCAAAGTTGCAAAAATGGTTTCGCAACAAATGCATCCATTCTATTTCATTAGACCCAAAATTATGTTTTCGAATGTTTTCAAGAATTTCGGAAACCTTTGTAATGTAAAGAGATGCAGAACCTGTGTTTCGGGCGTGAATGCACTATTTCGGGTACCGAAGTTACGTAATGGTTTCGCACTAAATGCATCCATTCTATTCCATTGGACCCAAAATGTTGTTTGGGAGTGTTTTGGAGCATTTCGTAAACCTTCCGCATGTGAAAAGATGCAAAACTTGTGTTTCCGGCGTGAATGCACTATTTCGGGGTACCGATGTTGCAAAAATAATTTCGCACCAAATATATCTATTATACTCCCTTGGCCTTATAATGATATTTGGTAGTATTTTGGAGCAGTTTGGAAATCTTCGGAATGTAAAAAGATGCAAAACTTATGTTTCGTGCGTGAATGCACTATTTTGGGGTACCGTTGTTGCGAAAATGATTTCAGAACAATTCCATCCGTTCTACTCCATTAGACCCAAAATGAAGTTTGGGAATTTTTTTGGAGGATCTCGTAAACCTTCCGCATGTGAAAAGATGCAAAACTTGAGTTTCGGGCTCAGTATTTCGGGGTACCAAAGTTGCAAAAATGGTTTCGCAACAAATGCATCCATTCTATTTCATTTGACCCAAAATTATGTTTTCGAGTGTTTTCAAGCATTTCGGAAACCTTTGTAATGTAAAGAGATGCAGAACCTGTGTTTCGGGCGTGAATGCACTATTTCAGAAACCGAAGTTGCGAAATGGTTTCGCACTAAATGCATCCATTCTATTCCATTGGACCCAAAATGTTGTTTGGGAGTGTTTTGGAGCATTTCGTAAACCTTCCACTTGTGAAAAGAAGCAAAACTTGTGTTTCCAGCGTGAATGCACTATTTCAGGGTACCGATGTTGCAAAAATAGTTTCGCACCAAATATATCTATTATACTCCCTTGGCCTTATAATGATATTTGGTACTATTTTGGAGCAGTTTGGAAATCTTCGGAATGTAAAGAGATGCAAGACTTATGTTTCGTGCGTGAATGCACTATTTTGGGGTACCGTTGTTGCGAAAATGATTTCAGAACAATTCCATCCGTTCTACTCCATTAGACCCAAAATGAAGTTTGGGAGTTTTTTGGAGGATTTCGTAAACCTTCCGCATGTGAAAGATGCAAAACTTGAGTTTCGGGCTCAGTATTTCGGGGTACCAAAGTTTCAAAAATGGTTTCGCAACTAATGCATCCATTCTATTTCATTAGACCCAAAAAGATGTTTTCGAGTGTTTTCAAGCATTTCGGAAACCTTCGTAATGTAAAAAGATGCAAAACCTGTGTTTCGGGCGTGAATGCACTATTTCGGGTACCGAAGTTGCGAGATGGTTTCACACTAAATGCATCCATTCTATTCCATTGGACCCAAAATGTTGTTTGGGAGTGTTTTGGAGCAATTCGTAAACCTTCCGCTTGTGAAAAGATGCAAAACTTGTGTTTCCGGCGTGAATGCACTATTTCGGGGTACCGATCTTGCAAAAATAGTTTCGCACCAAATATATCTATTATACTCCCTTGGCCTTATAATGATATTTGGTAGTATTTTGGAGCAGTTTGGAAATCTTAGGAATGTAAAAAGATGCAAACCTTATGTTTCGTGCGTGAATGCACTATTTTGGGGTACCGTTGTTGCAAAAATGATTTCAGAACAATTCCATCCGTTCTACTCCATTAGACCCAAAATGAAGTTTGGGAGTTTTTTGGAGGATTTCAAAAACCTTCCGCATGTGAAACGATGCAAAACTTGAGTTTCGAGCTCAGTATTTCGGGGTACCAAAGTTGCAAAAATGGTTTCGCAACAAATGCATCCATTCTATTCCATTAGACCCAATAAGATGTTTTCGAGTGTTTTCAAGCATTTCGGAAACCTTCGTAATGTAAAAAGATGCAAAACCTGTGTTTCGGGCGTGAATGCACTATTTCGGGTACCGAAGTTGCGAAATGGTTTCGCACTAAATGCATCCATTCTATTCCATTGGACCCAAAATATTGTTTGGGAGTGTTTTGGAGCAATTCGTAAACCTTCCGCATGTGAAAAGATGCAAAACTTGTGTTTCCGGCGTGAATGCACTATTTCGGGGTACCGATGTTGCAAAAATAGTTTCGCACCAAATATATCTATTATACTCCCTTGGCCTTATAATGATATTTTGTAGTATTTTGGAGCAGTTTGGAAATCTTCGGAATGTAAAAAGATGCAAAACTTATGTTTCGTGCGTGAATGCACTATTTTGGGGTACTGTTGTTGCGAAAATGATTTCAGAACAATTCCATCCGTTCTACTCCATTAGACCCAAAATGAAGTTTGGGAATTTTTTTGGAGGATCTCGTAAACCTTTCGCATGTGAAAAGATGCAAAACTTGAGTTTCGGGCTCAGTATTTCGGGGTACCAAAGTTGCAAAAATAGTTTCGCAACAAATGCATCCATTCTATTTCATTAGACACAAAATTACGTTTTCGAGTGTTTTCAAGCATTTCGGAAACCTTTGTAATGTAAAAAGATGCAAAACCTGTGTTTCGGGCGTGAATGCACTATTTCGGAAACCGAAGTTGCGAAATGGTTTCGCACTAAATGCATCCATTCTATTCCATTGGACCCAAAATGTTGTTTGGGAGTGTTTTGGAGCATTTCGTAAACCTTCCACTTGTGAAAAGAAGCAAAACTTGTGTTTCCGGCGTGAATGCACTATTTCAGGGTACCGATGTTGCAAAAATAGTTTCGCACCAAATATATCTATTATACTCCCTTGGCCTTATATTGATATTTGGTAGTATTTTGGAGCAGTTTGGAAATCTTCGGAATGTAAAAAGATGCAAAACTTATGTTTCGTGCGTGAATGCACTATTTCGGGGTACCGTTGTTGCGAAAATGATTTCAGAACAATTCCATCTGTTCTACTCCATTAGACCCAAAATGAAGTTTGGGAGTTTTTTTGGAGGATTTCGTAAACCTTCCACATGTGAAAAGATGCAAAACATGAGTTTCGGGCTCAGTATTTCGGGGTACCAAAGTTTCAAAAATGGTTTCGCAACTAATGCATCCATTCTATTTCATTAGACCCAAAAAGATGTTTTCGAGTGTTTTCAAGCATTTCGGAAACCTTCGTAATGTAAAAAGATGCAAAACCTGTGTTTCGGGCGTCAATGCACTATTTCGGGTACCGAAGTTGCGAGATGGTTTCGCACTAAATGCATCCATTCTATTCCATTGGACCCAAAATGTTGTTTGGGAGTGTTTTGGAGCAATTCGTAAACCTTCCGCTTGTGAAAAGATGCAAAACTTGTGTTTCCGGCGTGAATGCACTATTTCGGGGTACCGATCTTGCAAAAATAGTTTCGCTCCAAATATATCTATTATACTCCCTTGGCCTTATAATGATATTTGGTAGTATTTTGGAGCAGTTTGGAAATCTTAGGAATGTAAAAAGATGCAAACCTTATGTTTCGTGCGTGAATGCACTATTTTGGGGTACCGTTGTTGCAAAAATGATTTCAGAACAACTCCATCTGTTCTACTCCATTAGACCCAAAATGAAGTTTGGGAATTTTTTTGGAGGATCTCGTAAACCTTCCGCATGTGAAAAGATGCAAAACTTGAGTTTCGGGCTCAGTATTTCGGGGTACCAAAGTTGCAAAAATGGTTTCGCAACAAATGCATCCATTCTATTTCATTTGACCCAAAATTATGTTTTCGAGTGTTTTCAAGCATTTCGGAAACCTTTGTAATGTAAAGAGATGCAGAACCTGTGTTTCGGGCGTGAATGCACTATTTCAGAAACCGAAGTTGCGAAATGGTTTCGCACTAAATGCATCCATTCTATTCCATTGGACCCAAAATGTTGTTTGGGAGTGTTTTGGAGCATTTCGTAAACCTTCCACTTGTGAAAAGAAGCAAAACTTGTGTTTCCAGCGTGAATGCACTATTTCAGGGTACCGATGTTGCAAAAATAGTTTCGCACCAAATATATCTATTATACTCCCTTGGCCTTATAATGATATTTGGTACTATTTTGGAGCAGTTTGGAAATCTTCGGAATGTAAAGAGATGCAAGACTTATGTTTCGTGCGTGAATGCACTATTTTGGGGTACCGTTGTTGCGAAAATGATTTCAGAACAATTCCATCCGTTCTACTCCATTAGACCCAAAATGAAGTTTGGGAGTTTTTTGGAGGATTTCGTAAACCTTCCGCATGTGAAAGATGCAAAACTTGAGTTTCGGGCTCAGTATTTCGGGGTACCAAAGTTTCAAAAATGGTTTCGCAACTAATGCATCCATTCTATTTCATTAGACCCAAAAAGATGTTTTCGAGTGTTTTCAAGCATTTCGGAAACCTTCGTAATGTAAAAAGATGCAAAACCTGTGTTTCGGGCGTGAATGCACTATTTCGGGTACCGAAGTTGCGAGATGGTTTCACACTAAATGCATCCATTCTATTCCATTGGACCCAAAATGTTGTTTGGGAGTGTTTTGGAGCAATTCGTAAACCTTCCGCTTGTGAAAAGATGCAAAACTTGTGTTTCCGGCGTGAATGCACTATTTCGGGGTACCGATCTTGCAAAAATAGTTTCGCACCAAATATATCTATTATACTCCCTTGGCCTTATAATGATATTTGGTAGTATTTTGGAGCAGTTTGGAAATCTTAGGAATGTAAAAAGATGCAAACCTTATGTTTCGTGCGTGAATGCACTATTTTGGGGTACCGTTGTTGCAAAAATGATTTCAGAACAATTCCATCCGTTCTACACCATTAGACCCAAAATGAAGTTTGGGAATTTTTTTGGAGGATCTCGTAAACCTTCCGCATGTGAAAAGATGCAAAACTTGAGTTTCCGGCTCAGTATTTCGGGGTACCAAAGTTGCAAAAATGGTTTCGCAACAAATGCATCCATTCTATTTCATTTGACCCAAAATTATGTTTTCGAGTGTTTTCAAGCATTTCGGAAACCTTTGTAATGTAAAGAGATGCAGAACCTGTGTTTCGGGCGTGAATGCACTATTTCGGGTACCGAAGTTGCGTAATGGTTTCGCACTAAATGCATCCATTCTATTCCATTGGACCCAAAATGTTGTTTGGGAGTGTTTTGGAGCATTTCGTAAACCTTCCGCTTGTGAAAAGATGCAAAACTTGTGTTTCCGGCGTGAATGCACTATTTCGGGGTACCGATGTTGCAAAAATAGTTTCGCACCAAATATATCTATTATACTCCCTTGGCCTTATAATGATATTTGGCAGTATTTTCGAACAGTTTGGAAATCTTCGGAATGTAAAAAGATGCAAAACTTATGTTTCGTGCGTGAATGCACTATTTCGGGGTACCGTTGTTGCGAAAATGATTTCAGAACAATTCCATCCGTTCTACTCCATTAGACCCAAAATGAAGTTTGGGAGTTTTTTGGAGGATTTCGTAAACCTTCCACATGTGAAAAGATGCAAAACTTGAGTTTCGGGCTCAGTATTTCGGGGTACCAAAGTTGCAAAAATGGTTTCGAAACAAATGCATCCATTCTATTTCATTGGACCCAAAAAGATGTTTTCGAGTGTTTTCCAGCATTTCGGAAACCTTCGTAATGTAAAAAGATGCAAAACCTGTGTTTCTGGCGTGAATGCACTATTTCAGGTACCGAAGTTGCGAAATGGTTTCGCACTAAATGCATCCATTCTATACCATTAGACCCAAAATGTTGTTTGGGAGTGTTTTGGAGCAATTCGTAAACCTTTCGCATGTGAAAAGATGCAAAACTTGTGTTTCCGGCGTGAATGCACTATTTCGGGGTACCGATGTTGCAAAAATAGTTTCGCACCAAATATATCTATTATACTCCCTTGGCCTTATAATGATATTTGGTAGTATTTTGGAGCAGTTTGGAAATCTTCGGAATGTAAAAAGATGCAAAACTTATGTTTCGTGCGTGAATGCACTATTTTGGGGTACCGTTGTTGCGAAAATGATTTCAGAACAATTCCATCCGTTCTACTCCATTAGACCCAAAATGAAGTTTGGGAATTTTTTTGGAGGATCTCGTAAACCTTCCGCATGTGAAAAGACGCAAAACTTGAGTTTCGGGCTCAGTATTTCGGGGTACCAAAGTTGCAAAAATGGTTTCGCAACAAATGCATCCATTCTATTTCATTAGACCCAAAATTACGTTTTCGAGTGTTTTCAAGCATTTCGGAAACCTTTGTAATGTAAAAAGATGCAAAACCTGTGTTTCGGGCGTGAATGCACTATTTCAGAAACCGAAGTTGCGAAATGGTTTCGCACTAAATGCATCCATTCTATTCCATTGGACCCAAAATGTTGTTTGGGAGTGTTTTGGAGCATTTCGTAAACCTTCCACTCGTGAAAAGAAGCAAAACTTATGTTTCCAGCGTGAATGCACTATTTCAGGGTACCGATGTTGCAAAAATAGTTTCGCACCAAATATATCTATTATACTCCCTTGGCCTTATAATGATATTTGGTACTATTTTGGAGCAGTTTGGAAATCTTCGGAATGTAAAGAGATGCAAGACTTATGTTTCGTGCGTGAATGCACTATTTTGGGGTACCGTTGTTGCGAAAATGATTTCAGAACAATTCCATCCGTTCTACTCCATTAGACCCAAAATGAAGTTTGGGAGTTTTTTGGAGGATTTCGTAAACCTTCCGCATGTGAAAAGATGCAAAACTTGAGTTTCGGGCTCAGTATTTCGGGGTACCAAAGTTGCAAAAATGGTTTCGCAACAAATGCATCCATTCTATTTCATTGGACCCAAAAAGATGTTTTCGAGTGTTTTCCAGCATTTCGGAAACCTTCGTAATGTAAAAAGATGCAAAACCTGTGTTTCGGGCGTGAATGCACTATTTCGGGTACCGAAGTTGCGAAATGGTTTCGCACTAAATGCATCCATTCTATTCCATTGGACCCAAAATATTGTTTGGGAGTGTTTTGGAGCAATTCGTAAACCTTCCGCATGTGAAAAGATGCAAAACTTGTGTTTCCGGCGTGAATGCACTATTTTGGGGTACCGATGTTGCAAAAATAGTTTCGCACCAAATATATCTATTATACTCCCTTGGCCTTATAATGATATTTTGTAGTATTTTGGAGCAGTTTGGAAATCTTCGGAATGTAAAAAGATGCAAAACTTATGTTTCGTGCGTGAATGCACTATTTTGGGGTACTGTTGTTGCGAAAATGATTTCAGAACAATTCCATCCGTTCTACTCCATTAGACCCAAAATGAAGTTTGGGAATTTTTTTGGAGGATCTCGTAAACCTTTCGCATGTGAAAAGATGCAAAACTTGAGTTTCGGGCTCAGTATTTCGGGGTACCAAAGTTGCAAAAATGGTTTCGCAACAAATGCATCCATTCTATTTCATTAGACACAAAATTACGTTTTCGAGTGTTTTCAAGCATTTCGGAAACCTTTGTAATGTAAAAAGATGCAAAACCTGTGTTTCGGGCGTGAATGCACTATTTCGGAAACCGAAGTTGCGAAATGGTTTCGCACTAAATGCATCCATTCTATTCCATTGGACCCAAAATGTTGTTTGGGAGTGTTTTGGAGCATTTCGTAAACCTTCCACTTGTGAAAAGAAGCAAAACTTGTGTTTCCGGCGTGAATGCACTATTTCAGGGTACCGATGTTGCAAAAATAGTTTCGCACCAAATATATCTATTATACTCCCTTGGCCTTATATTGATATTTGGTAGTATTTTGGAGCAGTTTGGAAATCTTCGGAATGTAAAAAGATGCAAAACTTATGTTTCGTGCGTGAATGCACTATTTCGGGGTACCGTTGTTGCGAAAATGATTTCAGAACAATTCCATCTGTTCTACTCCATTAGACCCAAAATGAAGTTTGGGAGTTTTTTTGGAGGATTTCGTAAACCTTCCACATGTGAAAAGATGCAAAACATGAGTTTCGGGCTCAGTATTTCGGGGTACCAAAGTTTCAAAAATGGTTTCGCAACTAATGCATCCATTCTATTTCATTAGACCCAAAAAGATGTTTTCGAGTGTTTTCAAGCATTTCGGAAACCTTCGTAATGTAAAAAGATGCAAAACCTGTGTTTCGGGCGTCAATGCACTATTTCGGGTACCGAAGTTGCGAGATGGTTTCGCACTAAATGCATCCATTCTATTCCATTGGACCCAAAATGTTGTTTGGGAGTGTTTTGGAGCAATTCGTAAACCTTCCGCTTGTGAAAAGATGCAAAACTTGTGTTTCCGGCGTGAATGCACTATTTCGGGGTACCGATCTTGCAAAAATAGTTTCGCTCCAAATATATCTATTATACTCCCTTGGCCTTATAATGATATTTGGTAGTATTTTGGAGCAGTTTGGAAATCTTAGGAATGTAAAAAGATGCAAACCTTATGTTTCGTGCGTGAATGCACTATTTTGGGGTACCGTTGTTGCAAAAATGATTTCAGAACAACTCCATCTGTTCTACTCCATTAGACCCAAAATGAAGTTTGGGAATTTTTTTGGAGGATCTCGTAAACCTTCCGCATGTGAAAAGATGCAAAACTTGAGTTTCGGGCTCAGTATTTCGGGGTACCAAAGTTGCAAAAATGGTTTCGCAACAAATGCATCCATTCTATTTCATTTGACCCAAAATTATGTTTTCGAGTGTTTTCAAGCATTTCGGAAACCTTTGTAATGTAAAGAGATGCAGAACCTGTGTTTCGGGCGTGAATGCACTATTTCAGAAACCGAAGTTGCGAAATGGTTTCGCACTAAATGCATCCATTCTATTCCATTGGACCCAAAATGTTGTTTGGGAGTGTTTTGGAGCATTTCGTAAACCTTCCACTTGTGAAAAGAAGCAAAACTTGTGTTTCCAGCGTGAATGCACTATTTCAGGGTACCGATGTTGCAAAAATAGTTTCGCACCAAATATATCTATTATACTCCCTTGGCCTTATAATGATATTTGGTACTATTTTGGAGCAGTTTGGAAATCTTCGGAATGTAAAGAGATGCAAGACTTATGTTTCGTGCGTGAATGCACTATTTTGGGGTACCGTTGTTGCGAAAATGATTTCAGAACAATTCCATCCGTTCTACTCCATTAGACCCAAAATGAAGTTTGGGAGTTTTTTGGAGGATTTCGTAAACCTTCCGCATGTGAAAAGATGCAAAACTTGAGTTTCGGTCTCAGTATTTCGGGGTACCAAAGTTGCAAAAATGGTTTCGCAACAAATGCATCCATTCTATTTCATTAGAACCAAAAAGATGTTTTCGAGTGTTTTCAAGCATTTCGGAAAGCTTCGTAATGTAAAAAGATGCAAAACCTGTGTTTCGGGCGTGAATGCACTATTTCGGGTACCGAAGTTGCGAAATGGTTTCGCACTAAATGCATCCATTTTATTCCATTGGACCCAAAATGTTGTTTGGGAGTGTTTTGGAGCAATTCGTAAATCTTCCGCTTGTGAAAAGATGCAAAACTTGTGTTTCCGGCGTGAATGCACTATTTCGGGGTACCGTTGTTGCAAAAATAGTTTCGCACCAAATATATCTATTATACTCCCTTGGACTTATAATGATATTTGGTAGTATTTTGGAGCAGTTTGGAAATCTTCGAAATGTAAAAAGATGCAAAACTTGTGTTTCGTGCGTGAATGCACTATTTCGGGGTACCGTTGTTGCGAAAATGATTGCAGAACAATTCCATCCGTTCTACTCCATTAGACCCAAAATGAAGTTTGGTAATTTTTTTGGAGGATCTCGTAAACCTTCCGCATGTGAAAAGATGCAAAACTTGAGTTTCGGGCTCAGTATTTCGGGGTACCAAAGTTGCAAAAATGGTTTCGCAACAAATGCATCCATTCTATTTCATTAGACCAGTGTTTTCAAGCATTTCGGAAACCTTTGTAATGTAAAAAGATGCAAAACCTGAGTTTCGGGCGTGAATGCACTGTTTCGGGTACCGGAGTTGCGAAATGGTTTCGCACTAAATGCATCCATTCTATTCATTGGACCCAAAATGTTGTTTGGGAGTGTTTTGGAGCATTTCGTAAACCTTCCGCTTGTGAAAAGATGCAAAACTTGTGTTTCCTGCGTGAATGCACTATTTCGGGGTACCGATGTTGCAAAAATAGTTTCGCACCAAATATATCTATTATACTCCCTTGGCCTTATAATGATATTTGGTAGTATTTTGGAGCAGTTTGGAATTATCCGGAATGTAAAAAGATGCAAAACTTGTGTTTCGTGCGTGAATGCACTATCTTGGCGTACCGTTGTTGCGAAAATGATTTCAGAACAATGCCATCCGTTCTACTCCGTTAGACCCAAAATGAAGTTTGGGAGTTTTTTTGGAGGATTTCGTAAACCTTCCGCATGTGAAAAGATGCAAAACTTGAGTTTCGGGCTCAGTATTTCGGGGTACCAAAGTTACAAAAGTGGTTTCGCAACAAATGCATCCATTCTATTCTATTAGACCCAAAAAGATGTTTTCGAGTGTTTTCAAGCATTTCGGAAACCTTCGTAATGTAAAAAGATGCAAAACCTGTGTTTTGGGCGTGAATACACTATTTCGGGTACCGAAGTTGCGAAATGGTTTCGCACTAAATGCATCCATTCTATTCCATTAGACCCAAAATGTTGTTTGGAAGTGTTTTGGAGCAATTCGTAAACCTTCCGCATGTGAAAAGATGCAAAACTTGTGTTTCCGGCGTGAATGCACTATTTCGGGGTACCGATGTTGCAAAAATAGTTTCGCACCAAATATATCTATTATACTCCCTTGGCCTTATAATGATATTTGGTAGTATTTTGGAGCAGTTTGGAAATCTTCGGAATGTAAAAAGATGCAAAACTTATGTTTCGTGCGTGAATGCACTATTTTGGGGTACCGTTGTTGCGAAAATGATTTCAGAACAATTCCATCCGTTCTACTCCATTAGACCCAAAATGAAGTTTGGGAATTTTTTTGGAGGATCTCGTAAACCTTCCGCATGTGAAAAGACGCAAAACTTGAGTTTCGGGCTCAGTATTTCGGGGTACCAAAGTTGCAAAAATGGTTTCGCAACAAATGCATCCATTCTATTTCATTAGATCCAAAATTACGTTTTCGAGTGTTTTCAAGCATTTCGGAAACCTTTGTAATGTAAAAAGATGCAAAACCTGTGTTTCGGGCGTGAATGCTCTATTTCGGAAACCGATGTTGCGAAATGGTTTCGCACTAAATGCATCCATTCTATTCCATTGGACCCAAAATGTTGTTTGGGAGTGTTTTGGAGCATTTCGTAAACCTTCCACTTGTGAAAAGAAGCAAAACTTGTGTTTCCAGCGTGAATGCACTATTTCAGGGTACCGATGTTGCAAAAATAGTTTCGCACCAAATATATCTATTATACTCCCTTGGCCTTATAATGATATTTGGTACTATTTTGGAGCAGTTTGGAAATCTTCGGAATGTAAAGAGATGCAAGACTTATGTTTCGTGCGTGAATGCACTATTTTGGGGTACCGTTGTTGCGAAAATGATTTCAGAACAATTCCATCCGTTCTACTCCATTAGACCCAAAATGAAGTTTGGGAGTTTTTTGGAGGATTTCGTAAACCTTCCGCATGTGAAAAGATGCAAAACTTGAGTTTCGGTCTCAGTATTTCGGGGTACCAAAGTTGCAAAAATGGTTTCGCAACAAATGCATCCATTCTATTTCATTAGAACCAAAAAGATGTTTTCGAGTGTTTTCAAGCATTTCGGAAACCTTCGTAATGTAAAAAGATGCAAAACCTGTGTTTCGGGCGTGAATGCACTATTTCGGGTACCGAAGTTGCGAAATGGTTTCGCACTAAATGCATCCATTTTATTCCATTGGACCCAAAATGTTGTTTGGGAGTGTTTTGGAGCAATTCGTAAATCTTCCGCTTGTGAAAAGATGCAAAACTTGTGTTTCCGGCGTGAATGCACTATTTCGGGGTACCGTTGTTGCAAAAATAGTTTCGCACCAAATATATCTATTATACTCCCTTGGACTTATAATGATATTTGGTAGTATTTTGGAGCAGTTTGGAAATCTTCGAAATGTAAAAAGATGCAAAACTTGTGTTTCGTGCGTGAATGCACTATTTCGGGGAACCGTTGTTGTAACATCCCGAAATTTTGAATGTTTTGCCAAGTGTGAATTTTCACAAAAATTTAAAACTTTTTGTGTGAACATGTGTGCTACCAAATTTGATCCTAATTTGCTAGCCTCTCACCTCAAATTCCATATAAATTAAAACCAAGTATTAATTATTTTCAAATTATGGTTTAAATAATTGAGTTGGTTCTTTTTTGGATTTTACTTTGGAGTTTAAACTTGTGTGGAGTTTGAATTTGAACTTTATTCAAATTCGAACTATTTATAAATGTTAACTTTGTGTGACTAACTCTAACTTTACACCCGAGCTATCACTAGCCAATTAGCTCGGCTTGATCTGCTAACATCTTTCTCGTCTCGATCTGCTAATCTCTAAGCTCATAACCTTTTTCCGACTCTTCCGAAGTGCTCTGGAATTTACTAAGTGAATTATATAATATTTTCTGATTTTTTCGAATTAATCTTTTGTAATTGGTTCGATCTCGGAAAATAGGCTAATTCATTTGGATTATATTCCCGGAGCTCATTTTGAATTGTGACAATGTTTTCCGGCTTCTCGAATTAATAGTTCGCTACTTAATTCGTTCCCGGAAAAATTAGTCGAAATTCATTTATTCTAATTCTACAAAATAAATTATTACCAATTTATTTTGCGGAATTAATTTGTCTGAGCCCGAAGCTTAGACCCATCTAAATCTACCTATCTAACCCTAACTACTTCCCTCAAATACCCTTACATCCCCTCACCTCTTTATCCTTCTCCTCTCTTTCCCCAGGCAGCCGCCGCGGGCCTCTTCTCTTTTTCCTCCCGATGGCCGCCTCTCTCTTTCTTCCTTGCTGCCACCACTCCAATCTCTCTCTCTTTCAACTAATCCCCATCGAAGCCACCAAAGCACCAGAAGCACCAACGATTTTTTTCCCTCTTCCTGGCTTCTTCAATTCCTTGTAGCTGCAAGCTCTTGCCCTCTTCCTTTTATCTGCAAACCGAGCAAGCAATCAGCATGGGGAAAATCCAAGCGGTAGCTAGCAATTGCAGCCGCATCTTTTTTTCCCCTTTCTTTGCTTCTATGTGCGCGCATGCAACTAGTTGCTAGCAGCTACTGCCATCCCTGTTCTTATTCCTGTGCGCCATCAGGAGCTGCCCATCCGCCTTCCACCGTGCAAACCAGGGACAATGGAGGGGAAAACGCAGAGAGGTGATGGCGTCGGAGATGGGGGCCCGTGGAGAAGAAAGGGGGTGCTGCTCAGAGCACTGCCCGTCCTCGTCGCCCGGGAGCTCTGCATCCTCACCACCTTGGAGCGGCCGCCGGACGTCTCCAGGGGCGCTGCGCCGCTGCCACCCCGGAGCTCCGCGACGCCGCCGAACCGCAAGGCGTCGTCGCCGCGCCTCCTCTACACTGTGTATCCGGCCTTCGTGCCGCTGTCCTGCAGGTGCTGTGTCGTCGCCGTGCCTTGCCTTGACCACCCACGAACCCACGGTGAGCACTCAATCCAATCTCTTCCTTGCCCTCCAACTGTTCGGTGAAATGCCTAAACTGATCCGCCTGCGTCAGGACGCCGCCGCCGCACCGTGAAGCCCTTCGCCGCGCCAACGCCAAGCACCAGGAGGACGAGGAGCACTTGCGAGCTGCTGGACTGCATCCTCAAGCCGGGAACCACGACGTCGAGCCTGCCAGCTACACCTCGCCACAGCCTCGACCTCTCCCAGCCTCGCCGAAACCTCCTCGAGCCCCACGGTGAGCAGCAAGCACACCTAGGCCACCCCCTCTTGCTGTGTTCTTGTCTCCATTCTGGATCGGCCTTCGTTGCCGCCGTGTCATGCTCGGTGTAGAGCTCTGTCCGGCCTTCGAGCCGCGCGTGTCCGTGCAGGTGCCTTGCGCGCTGCCACATCCTTGCCGCTGCAGCCGCTCTGACTTGCCTTGCACCGCGCCTTGCCGCTCTGCGTCGCGTCGCACCGCCCCGCTTTGCTGTCGTGCGTCACGCCCTCACCGCGCCGTGCACGCCTTCGCCCTGCGCGCGCCACCGCTCTGTCGTGCGTGCCGTCGCTTTGCCAAGCTCGCCGCCGCCGCGCCATCACCGCCGTCGAGCCATGCGCCGACGCTCTGTGAGCTGGCCTTCGAGCCATGCGTTCTCTCTGCAGGTGAACGCGCTACCGCCGCCGTAGCCAAACCGCGCCGCCGGCCAACCTTTGCCGCGCCGCCTTTTCCTTTCTGGCTTTCTACCGAACACCTGGGGTGCAGCCTCTCTTTCTCCTAACCCTGAGTTGTGCCACACACCTGGCCACACGCACACCTGACCACACAAGCCACAGAGGATCCCGCAGTCCTCGTGACGGACGGACCCCAGGAGAGTTCAGGGTGTGAAACCGGACTTCCCCTCATGAACTCTGGATGGGCCTCAGCCCATGAAGCCAGCTGGGCCAGGTGTTAATCGGGCCAGACAGAATAAAAGTTGAGGGTGCTTCTTCAGACTTGCTAAACCATGGGTCAAAATTGGGTCGGCCCAATGGGCCACAACCACTTTCGGCCCACCTAAGGCCACTAAACCGCTGACGTCATGCTGACGTCAGCATTGTTTTAATAAAATTATTTTCTGATTTACTAAAAGGATTTAATAAATGTTTTATAAATCTCTTTTCCTTTAAAAATTCTTAACTAATTATCCGGAGCTCCGAAAATTATGAAACCAGTTGCGTTGGTTTCATAATTTCGAGATGCTCGCGGCTACCCTATCCTTATCCTCTCTTGCCCTTGAACCAAACCCCGTTTTGCCCGCATTCTTGGTGTAGGATTTGTGGCTGCTGCCCGCCACCACGCTATTGTGGGTCTGGGACGCCGGAGCCCCGCAACTAGCCACTGGCCTGCCGCGGACATAAATAACCTCCCCAAAATGCGTTCGCACTGCTTTCCTTACTTGCACCGCTTCCACCGTTTTGTGTCGCAAACCCGCTCTCTCTCTGCTTTGCTTTGAGCCGTGTAGCACGCGTCGTACCAAGTGTAGTACCCAGAACGCTGCGCGTGATGGACGGCCGTGCCGAGAGCAGAGGCCTCTGCTTCAAGCACGGCAACCCCGCGTTGCAACCTGGCTACTACACCAGGGTTATCGTCGCATCGCTAACGCTTGTTCCATCGTGCTCTCGAGCACGCCTTACCGTATCATCACCCTTTTGGCTGACCGTAACTCGATTCCTTTCCCTCTCTCGGTGCTGCCACCGCACACCTTGTTCTGATAATGTCTTACCTAGCTCGATTCACCTTGCTCCTCTCTCTTCATCCTCTGAGCTTCCACTTTGTTGCACCTATCGGTTGCGCTAATACCTTGCAGACGCAATCACCAAACCTCTAGCCTTGATCGGCAAACCCAACCTTGAACTAACCCTTCTCTCTAACTTGTTTTCTAGTATATAAAGCTAGTAGCTTAAAACTATTTTAATATAAAACTAATTACTTTGATTTCCTTAAATTAAACTAGTGCTGCTTGTAGCTAGATCGGATTTACTTGGTTCTTCTCAATTGATGTTATTTGGAGTTATTGCCTAGATGATTGTCGTTATTTATTTCCGCATCGCATCTCGTGTAGGTTTGTAACCTTGTTTGAAGACCCGAGCTGCGACGACAACCCGAGCTATGACGATCGGGAAGACCGTTAACCCGAAGGAAGGGCCCAACCTCTACTACTCTACGACGACTACCGCGCAGGTGTCATGTCACTCCCGACCACGTAGATCCCATGCATGCTATTTAGTTGCTAGTGCTTTATTTATGATGCTTTGGATGATTGAAATGCATAGACAATCTTTTAGCCATGCCTTGGATTTGATATACCCTGTTCCTTGAACTTCCTACCTTTGGGACTAGCTACAGACCCCTAGCTAGTCCCCGATATTTGCTACCCATACTTTTTACCTGTTTCGTGATATGGATGGATCTCTGGTTCGGACTGAGATTGGGATATCTCGGTATTCTAGCGTGTGTTTTGGGTGAGTGTGTATCCTTGACGTGTTACCGCGGGAGCGAGCCGCTTTAGTTACTTGTGAACGCCTGTCTAGGGGAGATGCGACCTGGCCTCCCGCCCTAGCGGCGTGTCGGACGGGTGGAGTTGGTGGAGTGCTCGCTCCTTGCAAATTAAGGACCGATCGACTGTGTGACCTTGATCTTTGGGCTATTTTCGTACAAACCGTTCGCCTTGTTATGGGCGGGGTTCGGTCCGAGAACTAGTAGGTGGATGGTATCCAGCCTGTAGGCGGACCGGTGTGGTCGTGTGAGGGGGACGGTTTATACCCCCCGAGTAGACGTCGCCCCGGCTCCTCCGGGGATGGTTTCACAGCTCCGAGGCCCTGCTGGCAAGTTTCGCGCCCCAGTTCAGGACGAGTCAGGCTCGGAGAGGCAGGAGAGTGCTATCCACTGCTAGGTCTCCGGCCGTTAGGTAGGGATGTGGAACGGCTGATCCCCGTTTCTGCCCTATCCGGCGGGTCCAGTTGTACAACCTCTGCAGAGTGTTAAACCTATAGCTATAGTCCGTGTCCACTGGTATGGACAGCCCTTTCGATCTCTCACCTGGCTAGTATTTTCTTGTGCTGCTTCTCTCCCCCGAGTGTGTGAGCCCGGCTTCGTGCCGTTGAGATGTGGGGATAGGAGTTGGTGACCCCACATCGCAGATGAGAGTGGGATGCTGTGACTCGGTTGAGGTCCAGTGTTTTGGTGTACTTTCCTTGGTTGGGGTGTTGACCCCGGAGGCGTTGGCCTTGGAGGTGTGGATCTCCTCGGAGATGGTGACCTCTCTGCAATACCGCTTACCTTGATGTTGCTACCGCTGCTTGCATAAACTTACTACAGCCAGATATAGGCTTATCCATGCATACTAGAATTCATTCACCGCTTTTGCTCTTTGTTGGGAAGCTGACATGACCTACCCGCTTATCGGGTAGATGTCGATGCTTTCAGACTTGGTGATCGACTACGACAACAACGATGAAGGATGGGAAGACTAGAGCTGGTCCTACACTCAAGTTTGCCTGTGGAGCTGGAGACGCTTCGCTTCGATAGATCCGCTGCGTAGATGTTTTACCATTCTTGTTTAGTCCAGTTGGACTTGTACCCGGCTCATGCCGAAATGTTGTACTCTGATGTATTAATAAAATTATGTAATATTTCTTCTATCCCTGTGTTGTATGGATTTGTACCACTTGAGACAGGATTTGCACGTGATAGCCACTTCCTGGGACTATCACAGAGGTGCAGAGGATCGGGTTTCCTGTTTCGGAAATCTTGTTCGTTTCAGGTGGTATCAGAGCCGTACTTGACCGTAGGACGAGCCCTAGCAATAGCCGATAGTTTAGGACAGCCTAAACATCCTTGATTGAGTATATACCCCTTGATTTCTATATAAAACCCTTGAATTCTACTATTACACCCTTGACTTCTAACTAACTGACTTACTAACAACCTCTTTACACGTTTGCTGACCTATGGAGAACCACGGATGTCACCTGATCAAGATCAAGTCATACTACAGAAGGATGCCTCGTACAAGACAAAGACAATTATCATGAAGACAGCTACGGAGATTGGGTACAGGGAAAAGATGAAGATAACTCTACAGGACTTACTTGGATTATCCCCTATTGGACCCTCACTACAAGTTTACACCATCACAGTTCCCCTACATTGGAGTTCAGACTACCAAAGATGGAATATACTGCCACCATGATGCTGCATGAAGACTGCACACAAGAGAAGCAACAAGAATAATCTGCGCCCTTCTCTCTTTGCTCAGGATGGAGCTAGGATAGTGCCACTCTGGAGACAATAAGGAGTTAAGATTCTAAACTCAAGTGCGCCAACATAAGGAACTGGTTATCTACTATATGGATTTGGCACACGTAAGCTTGGATGCAGGAGTCAGAAACTCCTGGGATGCCCGTGGCTCAGCATTTGGATAAAGACCTATCGACGAAAAGCTACACGAATAACTGAGTCGCCAAGGATTAAGATACTACAACAAGCTGCAGCTACCAAAGGCAAATAATGGATTGAACAGTTAAGTACAGAGAAAACATCACATATATGGAGCGAAGAGTTGCTAAACCATTATATGGAATACCTTAAACGAGAAGTGTGAAATATGGATGCCTGGATTTGAATCTCCCTGACCGACCAGAATCGACGCGGGATTAGAATGAACAAATGAGAAACACAGGGCATGGATGTAATGATAAACATAAAGCACCCCCTCTGGTAGGACAATGCCACGAGAACCATGGACGAAGAAGAGTAGTCCAACTAAGAAGGAGCATCTGAATTGGAAGCATTGGACTAAGATCAAGAAGATTTTAGCTTTCTCCCACGGAACCCCATGCTCCTCATAGGCTACGTATGGAACCCCTCCAGTCAGAAGGTGATTTTGGTAATTGGACCTTAACCCAGAGAATCGTAGGGTAGCAATTGCTGCAGGATGCTACACGAGTCAAATGGATAACAATAAGTCATGTGACTCGAAGAGGAATATGGAACACAATTTACCAGATCTCAATTAAGCCAGCACAGAGAAGAATTTCATCAGCTTGCTTCAGGAAGTTCAGCACCAAGACATCAGATGGTTAGATCCTTTCAAGTGAAGGAACACTAATCTTAGTGAAACTCCCTCAAGTGCACACGATATACTAGTATGCTTTTCCCGGGTGTACTCTCGGAGGGCTTGGAGTCAGCCTCGAGATACACATTTGTTTGGTGCATTGCGTGAGTGATTGGATCTTAATGGTCTTATGGTTGTTATGCCTCTTCATGATTGTGTGGAATTGTACTGAGTGCTATGCTTGCTAGATCTTTAGATGACTCCTTTAGAGGCCTTAGTTCCCCATCCTACAAGATCAAGAGCTTGAAGAATGAAGACCGATGAGTCAAGCTTATTAACAAGACCAACCTTCAGAAGAAGAGAAGAACTTCTCGCAACCTCGACAAATCATACCAAGGTTTCAGATGAGTTACCCGGAGATCATTGGGATCGGGTTCACAAACCAGAAAGTGACTACCCGAGAATTTGAAACCTCGAAAGCTTAGAAGTGCATGTACCCCTATGGAAGCATATATTGGTTAAGAGCAGTGGAGTACCCTAAGATGTCCGCGACGCAATTTGGATATGATCAGTCGATCCCACTTTTGGGATAAGCCATCACTAAGGAAGCTCTACTGGACACCCTGTACTCAACTAGATGGAAGAAGAACTACCTCGGCAACTACTAGACACAAGTTATCTGTTCAACCTTGCAGTTGGAACCCACCACTCTATTGGAGAATAAGTCAGAAGAGTTTGCTAAGCATACAAGAGTAAGATAGATGTGACTCCCCCGTGAAGTTCCATCCCAAGAAATTGGAACCAAATTGACTGGTGTGAGATTTTGGATGGGAATAGTCACTCACATAGTTGAGGGTGTTGCAGATAACCCCTCTTAACATGGATTATCATGAATGGGGAGTAACCATTCATAGTATTTACGATCAAGAGCTATTTGGACATGTCGGATGCTGCTAGCACTCTAACGAGAACCGTCGAAGATGAGCTAAACCAACGGATGGATTACTATAAGAGTCGCACACGAGGGTTGGTAAAGATTACTGGACACTCAGAGAATTTCTAGAAGTTGAGAAACCGCCTTGGAATTTGAGGAACATTGATTAACCACACAAGACCCTATGATGGAATACAAGTACTGCAACAGGGTCAACTATTTGGATGAGCTTATATACGAAACAGAGGCATTTCCTAAGCCTCGAGATGGCTGTGGAATTAAAAAGGAAGTTATGATCACCCAAGAGCAGCTAGTTGCTGAGAGTGCACGCCACAAGACGTGCGAATGCACTGATGTTTTGGAAAGACTAGCATATCTACTTATGGATCAAGAGATAATATTTTATATCTTCAACATATCCGAGATGGTTATGGTTTCAAGAAGATTTCTTGGATAAACTAGGGAAACCTAGAGAATGTATGAAAACATGGATGAGGAAAAGATATTTGTGAGACTAAACTTCTGCTTAGCGTACCTCTTTTGGATAAGCAGTCAAATTTGGACAAAGATAAACTTATGGGTACGCTAAGGAATACAAGAACTTTGGTATATGGAAACCCATTTGGATAAGAGCTTGCTATATGCTTACCGACTAATTACTTACTGCAAGTTAGGCTCAGGGATATCGTCAGATTTGCAGACCTCTGCTAGACATAAAGTATACGACTCCCTCATATGGAAAGAAGTGGGAGACTCGTGCCTAATTGGATTATAAGTACATAATGGACTCCATGAGAATATGGCCCAGTTCACACGGAATAGTTTTGGAATAAACTTAATTGATAAGAAGGATGTAACCTTGAGATCGAGGATTGGAATAATATGAGACTATCAAGCTCCAAACTGCTATGAGCTTACCCAGCTTAAGTAGCACGGCTAGATGATAAGAATTAAGGAAAAGAGATATCTAGCCTATACTTGGAATTTTTCGCGAGATGGAACAAGAGTATAGACCATGGGAATAAGAGATGTGGAAGATAAGAAGCCTTGAGGACAAAGCTCTACAACGTCAATGTACATCAACATCTTGAAGTCCCACCGAAGAGAAGACCCTCACCACAACCGGTACGAGCTTAATCTCGGGGACGAGATTCTTGTGAGGGGGGAGGAATGTAACATCCCGAAATTTTGAATGTTTTGCCAAGTGTGAATTTTCACAAAAATTTAAAACTTTTTGTGTGAACATGTGTGCTACCAAATTTGATCCTAATTTGCTAGCCTCTCACCTCAAATTCCATATAAATTAAAACCAAGTATTAATTATTTTCAAATTATGGTTTAAATAATTGAGTTGGTTCTTTTTTGGATTTTACTTTGGAGTTTAAACTTGTGTGGAGTTTGAATTTGAACTTTATTCAAATTCGAACTATTTATAAATGTTAACTTTGTGTGACTAACTCTAACTTTACACCCGAGCTATCACTAGCCAATTAGCTCGGCTTGATCTGCTAACATCTTTCTCGTCTCGATCTGCTAATCTCTAAGCTCATAACCTTTTTCCGACTCTTCCGAAGTGCTCTGGAATTTACTAAGTGAATTATATAATATTTTCTGATTTTTTCGAATTAATCTTTTGTAATTGGTTCGATCTCGGAAAATAGGCTAATTCATTTGGATTATATTCCCGGAGCTCATTTTGAATTGTGACAATGTTTTCCGGCTTCTCGAATTAATAGTTCGCTACTTAATTCGTTCCCGGAAAAATTAGTCGAAATTCATTTGTTCTAATTCTACAAAATAAATTATTACCAATTTATTTTGCGGAATTAATTTGTCTGAGCCCGAAGCTTAGACCCATCTAAATCTACCTATCTAACCCTAACTACTTCCCTCAAATACCCTTACATCCCCTCACCTCTTTATCCTTCTCCTCTCTTTCCCCAGGCAGCCGCCGCGGGCCTCTTCTCTTTTTCCTCCCGATGGCCGCCTCTCTCTTTCTTCCTTGCTGCCACCACTCCAATCTCTCTCTCTTTCAACTAATCCCCATCGAAGCCACCAAAGCACCAGAAGCACCAACGATTTTTTTTCCTCTTCCTGGCTTCTTCAATTCCTTGTAGCTGCAAGCTCTTGCCCTCTTCCTTTTATCTGCAAACCGAGCAAGCAATCAGCATGGGGAAAATCCAAGCGGTAGCTAGCAATTGCAGCCGCATCTTTTTTTCCCCTTTCTTTGCTTCTATGTGCGCGCATGCAACTAGTTGCTAGCAGCTACTGCCATCCCTGTTCTTATTCCTGTGCGCCATCAGGAGCTGCCCATCCGCCTTCCACCGTGCAAACCAGGGACAATGGAGGGGAAAACGCAGAGAGGTGATGGCGTCGGAGATGGGGGCCCGTGGAGAAGAAAGGGGGTGCTGCTCAGAGCACTGCCCGTCCTCGTCGCCCGGGAGCTCTGCATCCTCACCACCTTGGAGCGGCCGCCGGACGTCTCCAGGGGCGCTGCGCCGCTGCCACCCCGGAGCTCCGCGACGCCGCCGAACCGCAAGGCGTCGTCGCCGCGCCTCCTCTACACTGTGTATCCGGCCTTCGTGCCGCTGTCCTGCAGGTGCTGTGTCGTCGCCGTGCCTTGCCTTGACCACCCACGAACCCACGGTGAGCACTCAATCCAATCTCTTCCTTGCCCTCCAACTGTTCGGTGAAATGCCTAAACTGATCCGCCTGCGTCAGGACGCCGCCGCCGCACCGTGAAGCCCTTCGCCGCGCCAACGCCAAGCACCAGGAGGACGAGGAGCACTTGCGAGCTGCTGGACTGCATCCTCAAGCCGGGAACCACGACGTCGAGCCTGCCAGCTACACCTCGCCACAGCCTCGACCTCTCCCAGCCTCGCCGAAACCTCCTCGAGCCCCACGGTGAGCAGCAAGCACACCTAGGCCACCCCCTCTTGCTGTGTTCTTGTCTCCATTCTGGATCGGCCTTCGTTGCCGCCGTGTCATGCTCGGTGTAGAGCTCTGTCCGGCCTTCGAGCCGCGCGTGTCCGTGCAGGTGCCTTGCGCGCTGCCACATCCTTGCCGCTGCAGCCGCTCTGACTTGCCTTGCACCGCGCCTTGCCGCTCTGCGTCGCGTCGCACCGCCCCGCTTTGCTGTCGTGCGTCACGCCCTCACCGCGCCGTGCACGCCTTCGCCCTGCGCGCGCCACCGCTCTGTCGTGCGTGCCGTCGCTTTGCCAAGCTCGCCGCCGCCGCGCCATCACCGCCGTCGAGCCATGCGCCGACGCTCTGTGAGCTGGCCTTCGAGCCATGCGTTCTCTCTGCAGGTGAACGCGCTACCGCCGCCGTAGCCAAACCGCGCCGCCGGCCAACCTTTGCCGCGCCGCCTTTTCCTTTCTGGCTTTCTACCGAACACCTGGGGTGCAGCCTCTCTTTCTCCTAACCCTGAGTTGTGCCACACACCTGGCCACACGCACACCTGACCACACAAGCCACAGAGGATCCCGCAGTCCTCGTGACGGACGGACCCCAGGAGAGTTCAGGGTGTGAAACCGGACTTCCCCTCATGAACTCTGGATGGGCCTCAGCCCATGAAGCCAGCTGGGCCAGGTGTTAATCGGGCCAGACAGAATAAAAGTTGAGGGTGCTTCTTCAGACTTGCTAAACCATGGGTCAAAATTGGGTCGGCCCAATGGGCCACAACCACTTTCGGCCCACCTAAGGCCACTAAACCGCTGACGTCATGCTGACGTCAGCATTGTTTTAATAAAATTATTTTCTGATTTACTAAAAGGATTTAATAAATGTTTTATAAATCTCTTTTCCTTTAAAAATTCTTAACTAATTATCCGGAGCTCCGAAAATTATGAAACCAGTTGCGTTGGTTTCATAATTTCGAGATGCTCGCGGCTACCCTATCCTTATCCTCTCTTGCCCTTGAACCAAACCCCGTTTTGCCCGCATTCTTGGTGTAGGATTTGTGGCTGCTGCCCGCCACCACGCTATTGTGGGTCTGGGACGCCGGAGCCCCGCAACTAGCCACTGGCCTGCCGCGGACATAAATAACCTCCCCAAAATGCGTTCGCACTGCTTTCCTTACTTGCACCGCTTCCACCGTTTTGTGTCGCAAACCCGCTCTCTCTCTGCTTTGCTTTGAGCCGTGTAGCACGCGTCGTACCAAGTGTAGTACCCAGAACGCTGCGCGTGATGGACGGCCGTGCCGAGAGCAGAGGCCTCTGCTTCAAGCACGGCAACCCCGCGTTGCAACCTGGCTACTACACCAGGGTTATCGTCGCATCGCTAACGCTTGTTCCATCGTGCTCTCGAGCACGCCTTACCGTATCATCACCCTTTTGGCTGACCGTAACTCGATTCCTTTCCCTCTCTCGGTGCTGCCACCGCACACCTTGTTCTGATAATGTCTTACCTAGCTCGATTCACCTTGCTCCTCTCTCTTCATCCTCTGAGCTTCCACTTTGTTGCACCTATCGGTTGCGCTAATACCTTGCAGACGCAATCACCAAACCTCTAGCCTTGATCGGCAAACCCAACCTTGAACTAACCCTTCTCTCTAACTTGTTTTCTAGTATATAAAGCTAGTAGCTTAAAACTATTTTAATATAAAACTAATTACTTTGATTTCCTTAAATTAAACTAGTGCTGCTTGTAGCTAGATCGGATTTACTTGGTTCTTCTCAATTGATGTTATTTGGAGTTATTGCCTAGATGATTGTCGTTATTTATTTCCGCATCGCATCTCGTGTAGGTTTGTAACCTTGTTTGAAGACCCGAGCTGCGACGACAACCCGAGCTATGACGATCGGGAAGACCGTTAACCCGAAGGAAGGGCCCAACCTCTACTACTCTACGACGACTACCGCGCAGGTGTCATGTCACTCCCGACCACGTAGATCCCATGCATGCTATTTAGTTGCTAGTGCTTTATTTATGATGCTTTGGATGATTGAAATGCATAGACAATCTTTTAGCCATGCCTTGGATTTGATATACCCTGTTCCTTGAACTTCCTACCTTTGGGACTAGCTACAGACCCCTAGCTAGTCCCCGATATTTGCTACCCATACTTTTTACCTGTTTCGTGATATGGATGGATCTCTGGTTCGGACTGAGATTGGGATATCTCGGTATTCTAGCGTGTGTTTTGGGTGAGTGTGTATCCTTGACGTGTTACCGCGGGAGCGAGCCGCTTTAGTTACTTGTGAACGCCTGTCTAGGGGAGATGCGACCTGGCCTCCCGCCCTAGCGGCGTGTCGGACGGGTGGAGTTGGTGGAGTGCTCGCTCCTTGCAAATTAAGGACCGATCGACTGTGTGACCTTGATCTTTGGGCTATTTTCTTACAAACCGTTCGCCTTGTTATGGGCGGGGTTCGGTCCGAGAACTAGTAGGTGGATGGTATCCAGCCTGTAGGCGGACCGGTGTGGTCGTGTGAGGGGGACGGTTTATACCCCCCGAGTAGACGTCGCCCCGGCTCCTCCGGGGATGGTTTCACAGCTCCGAGGCCCTGCTGGCAAGTTTCGCGCCCCAGTTCAGGACGAGTCAGGCTCGGAGAGGCAGGAGAGTGCTATCCACTGCTAGGTCTCCGGCCGTTAGGTAGGGATGTGGAACGGCTGATCCCCGTTTCTGCCCTATCCGGCGGGTCCAGTTGTACAACCTCTGCAGAGTGTTAAACCTATAGCTATAGTCCGTGTCCACTGGTATGGACAGCCCTTTCGATCTCTCACCTGGCTAGTATTTTCTTGTGCTGCTTCTCTCCCCCGAGTGTGTGAGCCCGGCTTCGTGCCGTTGAGATGTGGGGATAGGAGTTGGTGACCCCACATCGCAGATGAGAGTGGGATGCTGTGACTCGGTTGAGGTCCAGTGTTTTGGTGTACTTTCCTTGGTTGGGGTGTTGACCCCGGAGGCGTTGGCCTCGGAGGTGTGGATCTCCTCGGAGATGGTGACCTCTCTGCAATACCGCTTACCTTGATGTTGCTACCGCTGCTTGCATAAACTTACTACAGCCAGATATAGGCTTATCCATGCATACTAGAATTCATTCACCGCTTTTGCTCTTTGTTGGGAAGCTGACATGACCTACCCGCTTATCGGGTAGATGTCGATGCTTTCAGACTTGGTGATCGACTACGACAACAACGATGAAGGATGGGAAGACTAGAGCTGGTCCTACACTCAAGTTTGCCTGTGGAGCTGGAGACGCTTCGCTTCGATAGATCCGCTGCGTAGATGTTTTACCTTTCTTGTTTAGTCCAGTTGGACTTGTACCCGGCTCATGCCGAAATGTTGAACTCTGATGTATTAATAAAATTATGTAATATTTCTTCTATCCCTGTGTTGTATGGATTTGTACCACTTGAGACAGGATTTGCACGTGATAGCCACTTCCTGGGACTATCACAGAGGTGCAGAGGATCGGGTTTCCTGTTTCGGAAATCTGGTTCGTTTCAGTTGTTGCGAAAATGATTTCAGAACAATTCCATCCGTTCTACTCCATTAGACCCAAAATGAAGTTTGGTAATTTTTTTGGAGGATCTCGTAAACCTTCCGCATGTGAAAAGATGCAAAACTTGAGTTTCGGGCTCAGTATTTCGGGGTACCAAAGTTGCAAAAATGGTTTCGCAACAAATGCATCCATTCTATTTCATTAGACCAGTGTTTTCAAGCATTTCGGAAACCTTTGTAATGTAAAAAGATGCAAAACCTGAGTTTCGGGCGTGAATGCACTGTTTCGGGTACCGGAGTTGCGAAATGGTTTCGCACTAAATGCATCCATTCTATTCATTGGACCCAAAATGTTGTTTGGGAGTGTTTTGGAGCATTTCGTAAACCTTCCGCTTGTGAAAAGATGCAAAACTTGTGTTTCCTGCGTGAATGCACTATTTCGGGGTACCGATGTTGCAAAAATAGTTTCGCACCAAATATATCTATTATACTCCCTTGGCCTTATAATGATATTTGGTAGTATTTTGGAGCAGTTTGGAATTATCCGGAATGTAAAAAGATGCAAAACTTGTGTTTCGTGCGTGAATGCACTATCTTGGCGTACCGTTGTTGCGAAAATGATTTCATAACAATGCCATCCGTTCTACTCCGTTAGACCCAAAATGAAGTTTGGGAGTTTTTTTGGAGGATTTCGTAAACCTTCCGCATGTGAAAAGATGCAAAACTTGAGTTTCGGGCTCAGTATTTCGGGGTACCAAAGTTACAAAAGTGGTTTCGCAACAAATGCATCCATTCTATTCTATTAGACCCAAAAAGATGTTTTCGAGTGTTTTCAAGCATTTCGGAAACCTTCGTAATGTAAAAAGATGCAAAACCTGTGTTTTGGGCGTGAATACACTATTTCGGGTACCGAAGTTGCGAAATGGTTTCGCACTAAATGCATCCATTCTATTCCATTAGACCCAAAATGTTGTTTGGGAGTGTTTTGGAGCAATTCGTAAACCTTCCGCATGTGAAAAGATGCAAAACTTGTGTTTCCGGCGTGAATGCACTATTTCGGGGTACCGATGTTGCAAAAATAGTTTCGCACCAAATATATCTATTATACTCCCTTGGCCTTATAATGATATTTGGTAGTATTTTGGAGCAGTTTGGAAATCTTCGGAATGTAAAAAGATGCAAAACTTATGTTTCGTGCGTGAATGCACTATTTTGGGGTACCGTTGTTGCGAAAATGATTTCAGAACAATTCCATCCGTTCTACTCCATTAGACCCAAAATGAAGTTTGGGAATTTTTTTGGAGGATCTCATAAACCTTCCGCATGTGAAAAGACGCAAAACTTGAGTTTCGGGCTCAGTATTTCGGGGTACCAAAGTTGCAAAAATGGTTTCGCAACAAATGCATCCATTCTATTTCATTAGATCCAAAATTACGTTTTCGAGTGTTTTCAAGCATTTCGGAAACCTTTGTAATGTAAAAAGATGCAAAACCTGTGTTTCGGGCGTGAATGCTCTATTTCGGAAACCGATGTTGCGAAATGGTTTCGCACTAAATGCATCCATTCTATTCCATTGGACCCAAAATGTTGTTTGGGAGTGTTTTGGAGCATTTCGTAAACCTTCCACTTGTGAAAAGAAGCAAAACTTGTGTTTCCAGCGTGAATGCACTATTTCAGGGTACCGATGTTGCAAAAATAGTTTCGCACCAAATATATCTATTATACTCCCTTGGCCTTATAATGATATTTGGTACTATTTTGGAGCAGTTTGGAAATCTTCGGAATGTAAAGAGATGCAAGACTTATGTTTCGTGCGTGAATGCACTATTTTGGGGTACCGTTGTTGCGAAAATGATTTCAGAACAATTCCATCCGTTCTACTCCATTAGACCCAAAATGAAGTTTGGGAGTTTTTTGGAGGATTTCGTAAACCTTCCGCATGTGAAAAGATGCAAAACTTGAGTTTCAGTCTCAGTATTTCGGGGTACCAAAGTTGCAAAAATGGTTTCGCAACAAATGCATCCATTCTATTTCATTAGAACCAAAAAGATGTTTTCGAGTGTTTTCAAGCATTTCGGAAACCTTCGTAATGTAAAAAGATGCAAAACCTGTGTTTCGGGCGTGAATGCACTATTTCGGGTACCGAAGTTGCGAAATGGTTTCGCACTAAATGCATCCATTTTATTCCATTGGACCCAAAATGTTGTTTGGGAGTGTTTTGGAGCAATTCGTAAATCTTCCGCTTGTGAAAAGATGCAAAACTTGTGTTTCCGGCGTGAATGCACTATTTCGGGGTACCGTTGTTGCAAAAATAGTTTCGCACCAAATATATCTATTATACTCCCTTGGACTTATAATGATATTTGGTAGTATTTTGGAGCAGTTTGGAAATCTTCGAAATGTAAAAAGATGCAAAACTTGTGTTTCGTGCGTTAATGCACTATTTCGGGGAACCGTTGTTGCGAAAATGATTTCAGAACAATTCCATCCGTTCTACTCCATTAGACCCAAAATGAAGTTTGGTAATTTTTTTGGAGGATCTCGTAAACCTTCCGCATGTGAAAAGATGCAAAACTTGAGTTTCGGGCTCAGTATTTCGGGGTACCAAAGTTGCAAAAATGGTTTCGCAACAAATGCATCCATTCTATTTCATTAGACCAGTGTTTTCAAGCATTTCGGAAACCTTTGTAATGTAAAAAGATGCAAAACCTGAGTTTCGGGCGTGAATGCACTGTTTCGGGTACCGGAGTTGCGAAATGGTTTCGCACTAAATGCATCCATTCTATTCATTGGACCCAAAATGTTGTTTGGGAGTGTTTTGGAGCATTTCGTAAACCTTCCGCTTGTGAAAAGATGCAAAACTTGTGTTTCCTGCGTGAATGCACTATTTCGGGGTACCGATGTTGCAAAAATAGTTTCGCACCAAATATATCTATTATACTCCCTTGGCCTTATAATGATATTTGGTAGTATTTTGGAGCAGTTTGGAATTATCCGGAATGTAAAAAGATGCAAAACTTGTGTTTCGTGCGTGAATGCACTATCTTGGCGTACCGTTGTTGCGAAAATGATTTCAGAACAATGCCATCCGTTCTACTCCGTTAGACCCAAAATGAAGTTTGGGAGTTTTTTTGGAGGATTTCGTAAACCTTCCGCATGTGAAAAGATGCAAAACTTGAGTTTCGGGCTCAGTATTTCGGGGTACCAAAGTTACAAAAGTGGTTTCGCAACAAATGCATCCATTCTATTCTATTAGACCCAAAAAGATGTTTTCGAGTGTTTTCAAGCATTTCGGAAACCTTCGTAATGTAAAAAGATGCAAAACCTGTGTTTTGGGCGTGAATACACTATTTCGGGTACCGAAGTTGCGAAATGGTTTCGCACTAAATGCATCCATTCTATTCCATTAGACCCAAAATGTTGTTTGGGAGTGTTTTGGAGCAATTCGTAAACCTTCCGCATGTGAAAAGATGCAAAACTTGTGTTTCCGGCGTGAATGCACTATTTCGGGGTACCGATGTTGCAAAAATAGTTTCGCACGAAATATATCTATTATACTCCCTTGGCCTTATAATGATATTTGGTAGTATTTTGGAGCAGTTTGGAAATCTTCGGAATGTAAAAAGATGCAAAACTTATGTTTCGTGCGTGAATGCACTATTTTGGGGTACCGTTGTTGCGAAAATGATTTCAGAACAATTCCATCCGTTCTACTCCATTAGACCCAAAATGAAGTTTGGGAATTTTTTTGGAGGATCTCGTAAACCTTCCGCATGTGAAAAGACGCAAAACTTGAGTTTCGGGCTCAGTATTTCGGGGTACCAAAGTTGCAAAAATGGTTTCGCAACAAATGCATCCATTCTATTTCATTAGATCCAAAATTACGTTTTCGAGTGTTTTCAAGCATTTCGGAAACCTTTGTAATGTAAAAAGATGCAAAACCTGTGTTTCGGGCGTGAATGCTCTATTTCGGAAACCGATGTTGCGAAATGGTTTCGCACTAAATGCATCCATTCTATTCCATTGGACCCAAAATGTTGTTTGGGAGTGTTTTGGAGCATTTCGTAAACCTTCCACTTGTGAAAAGAAGCAAAACTTGTGTTTCCAGCGTGAATGCACTATTTCAGGGTACCGATGTTGCAAAAATAGTTTCGCACCAAATATATCTATTATACTCCCTTGGCCTTATAATGATATTTGGTACTATTTTGGAGCAGTTTGGAAATCTTCGGAATGTAAAGAGATGCAAGACTTATGTTTCGTGCGTGAATGCACTATTTTGGGGTACCGTTGTTGCGAAAATGATTTCAGAACAATTCCATCCGTTCTACTCCATTAGACCCAAAATGAAGTTTGGGAGTTTTTTGGAGGATTTCGTAAACCTTCCGCATGTGAAAAGATGCAAAACTTGAGTTTCGGTCTCAGTATTTCGGGGTACCAAAGTTGCAAAAATGGTTTCGCAACAAATGCATCCATTCTATTTCATTAGAACCAAAAAGATGTTTTCGAGTGTTTTCAAGCATTTCGGAAACCTTCGTAATGTAAAAAGATGCAAAACCTGTGTTTCGGGCGTGAATGCACTATTTCGGGTACCGAAGTTGCGAAATGGTTTCGCACTAAATGCATCCATTTTATTCCATTGGACCCAAAATGTTGTTTGGGAGTGTTTTGGAGCAATTCGTAAATCTTCCGCTTATGAAAAGATGCAAAACTTGTGTTTCCGGCGTGAATGCACTATTTCGGGGTACCGTTGTTGCAAAAATAGTTTCGCACCAAATATATCTATTATACTCCCTTGGACTTATAATGATATTTGGTAGTATTTTGGAGCAGTTTGGAAATCTTCGAAATGTAAAAAGATGCAAAACTTGTGTTTCGTGCGTGAATGCACTATTTCGGGGAACCGTTGTTGCGAAAATGATTTCAGAACAATTCCATCCGTTCTACTCCATTAGACCCAAAATGAAGTTTGGTAATTTTTTTGGAGGATCTCGTAAACCTTCCGCATGTGAAAAGATGCAAAACTTGAGTTTCGGGCTCAGTATTTCGGGGTACCAAAGTTGCAAAAATGGTTTCGCAACAAATGCATCCATTCTATTTCATTAGACCAGTGTTTTCAAGCATTTCGGAAACCTTTGTAATGTAAAAAGATGCAAAACCTGAGTTTCGGGCGTGAATGCACTGTTTCGGGTACCGGAGTTGCGAAATGGTTTCGCACTAAATGCATCCATTCTATTCATTGGACCCAAAATGTTGTTTGGGAGTGTTTTGGAGCATTTCGTAAACCTTCCGCTTGTGAAAAGATGCAAAACTTGTGTTTCCCGCGTGAATGCACTATTTCGGGGTACCGATGTTGCAAAAATAGTTTCGCACCAAATATATCTATTATACTACCTTGGCCTTATAATGATATTTGGTAGTATTTTGGAGCAGTTTGGAATTATCCGGAATGTAAAAAGATGCAAAACTTGTGTTTCGTGCGTGAATGCACTATCTTGGCGTACCGTTGTTGCGAAAATGATTTCAGAACAATGCCATCCGTTCTACTCCGTTAGACCCAAAATGAAGTTTGGGAGTTTTTTTGGAGGATTTCGTAAACCTTCCGCATGTGAAAAGATGCAAAACTTGAGTTTCGGGCTCAGTATTTCGGGGTACCAAAGTTACAAAAGTGGTTTCGCAACAAATGCATCCATTCTATTCTATTAGACCCAAAAAGATGTTTTCGAGTGTTTTCAAGCATTTCGGAAACCTTCGTAATGTAAAAAGATGCAAAACCTGTGTTTTGGGCGTGAATACACTATTTCGGGTACCGAAGTTGCGAAATGGTTTCGCACTAAATGCATCCATTCTATTCCATTGGACCCAAAATGTTGTTTGGGAGTGTTTTGGAGCATTTCGTAAACCTTCCGCTTGTGAAAAGATGCAAACCTTATGTTTCCGGCGTGAATGCACTATTTCGGGGTACTGATGTTGCAAAAATAGTTTCACACCAAATATATCTATTATACTCCCTTGGCCTTATAATGATATTTGGTAGTATTTTGGAGTAGTTTGGAAATCTTCAGAATGTAAAAAGATGCAAAACTTGTGTTTCGGGCGTGAATGCACTATTTTGGGGTACTGTTGTTGCGAAAATGATTTCAGAACAATTCCATCAGTTCTACTCCATTAGACCCAAAATGAAGTTTGGGAGTTTTTTGGAGGATTTCGTAAACCTTCCACATGTGAAAAGATGCAAAACTTGAGTTTCGGGCTCAGTATTTCGGTGTACCAAAGTTGCAAAAATGGTTTCGCAACAAATGCATCCATTCTATTTCATTGGACCCAAAAAGATGTTTTCGAGTGTTTTCCAGCATTTCGGAAACCTTCGTAATGTAAAAAGATGCAAAACCTGTGTTTCGGGTGTGAATGCACTATTTCGGGTACCGAAGTTGCGAAATGGTTTCGCACTAAATGCATCCATTCTATTCCATTAGACCCAAAATGTTGTTTGGGAGTGTTTTGGAGCAATTCGTAAACCTTCCGCATGTGAAAAGATGCAAAACTTGTGTTTTCGGCGTGAATGCACTATTTCGGGGTACCGATGTTGCAAAAATAGTTTCGCACCAAATATATCTATTATACTCCCTTGGCCTTATAATGATATTTGGTAGTATTTTGGAGCAGTTTGGAAATCTTCGGAATGTAAAAAGATGCAAAACTTATGTTTCGTGCGTGAATTCACTATTTTGGGGTACCGTTGTTGCGAAAATGATTTCAGAACAATTCCATCCGTTCTACTCCATTAGACCCAAAATGAAGTTTGGTAATTTTTTTGGAGGATCTCGTAAACCTTCCGCATGTGAAAAGATGCAAAACTTGAGTTTCGGGCTCAGTATTTCGGGGTACCCAAGTTGCAAAAATGGTTTCGCAACAAATGCATCCATTCTATTTCATTAGACCAGTGTTTTCAAGCATTTCGGAAACCTTTGTAATGTAAAAAGATGCAAAACCTGAGTTTCGGGCGTGAATGCACTGTTTCGGGTACCGGAGTTGCGAAATGGTTTCGCACTAAATGCATCCATTCTATTCATTGGACCCAAAATGTTGTTTGGGAGTGTTTTGGAGCATTTCGTAAACCTTCCGCTTGTGAAAAGATGCAAAACTTGTGTTTCCCGCGTGAATGCACTATTTCGGGGTACCGATGTTGCAAAAATAGTTTCGCACCAAATATATCTATTATACTCCCTTGGCCTTATAATGATATTTGGTAGTATTTTGGAGCAGTTTGGAATTATCCGGAATGTAAAAAGATGCAAAACTTGTGTTTCGTGCGTGAATGCACTATCTTGGCGTACCGTTGTTGCGAAAATGATTTCAGAACAATGCCATCCGTTCTACTCCGTTAGACCCAAAATGAAGTTTGGGAGTTTTTTTGGAGGATTTCGTAAACCTTCCGCATGTGAAAAGATGCAAAACTTGAGTTTCGGGCTCAGTATTTCGGGGTACCAAAGTTACAAAAGTGGTTTCGCAACAAATGCATCCATTCTATTCTATTAGACCCAAAAAGATGTTTTCGAGTGTTTTCAAGCATTTCGGAAACCTTCGTAATGTAAAAAGATGCAAAACCTGTGTTTTGGGCGTGAATACACTATTTCGGGTACCGAAGTTGCGAAATGGTTTCGCACTAAATGCATCCATTCTATTCCATTGGACCCAAAATGTTGTTTGGGAGTGTTTTGGAGCATTTCGTAAACCTTCCGCTTGTGAAAAGATGCAAACCTTATGTTTCCGGCGTGAATGCACTATTTCGGGGTACTGATGTTGCAAAAATAGTTTCACACCAAATATATCTATTATACTCCCTTGGCCTTATAATGATATTTGGTAGTATTTTGGAGTAGTTTGGAAATCTTCAGAATGTAAAAAGATGCAAAACTTGTGTTTCGGGCGTGAATGCACTATTTTGGGGTACTGTTGTTGCGAAAATGATTTCAGAACAATTCCATCAGTTCTACTCCATTAGACCCAAAATGAAGTTTGGGAGTTTTTTGGAGGATTTCGTAAACCTTCCACATGTGAAAAGATGCAAAACTTGAGTTTCGGGCTCAGTATTTCGGTGTACCAAAGTTGCAAAAATGGTTTCGCAACAAATGCATCCATTCTATTTCATTGGACCCAAAAAGATGTTTTCGAGTGTTTTCCAGCATTTCGGAAACCTTCGTAATGTAAAAAGATGCAAAACCTGTGTTTCGGGCGTGAATGCACTATTTCGGGTACCGAAGTTGCGAAATGGTTTCGCACTAAATGCATCCATTCTATTCCATTAGACCCAAAATGTTGTTTGGGAGTGTTTTGGAGCAATTCGTAAACCTTCCGCATGTGAAAAGATGCAAAACTTGTGTTTCCGGCGTGAATGCACTATTTCGGGGTACCGATGTTGCAAAAATAGTTTCGCACCAAATATATCTATTATACTCCCTTGGCCTTATAATGATATTTGGTAGTATTTTGGAGCAGTTTGGAAATCTTCGGAATGTAAAAAGATGCAAAACTTATGTTTCGTGCGTGAATACACTATTTTGGGGTACCGTTGTTGCGAAAATGATTTCAGAACAATTCCATCCGTTCTACTCCATTAGACCCAAAATGAAGTTTGGGAATTTTTTTGGAGGATCTCGTAAACCTTCCGCATGTGAAAAGACGCAAAACTTGAGTTTCGGGCTCAGTATTTCGGGGTACCAAAGTTGCAAAAATGGTTTCGCAACAAATGCATCCATTCTATTTCATTATACCCAAAATTACGTTTTCGAGTGTTTTCAAGCATTTCGGAAACCTTTGTAATGTAAAAAGATGCAAAACCTGTGTTTCGGGCGTGAATGCACTATTTCGGAAACCGAAGTTGCGAAATAGTTTCGCACTAAATGCATCCATTCTATTCCATTGGACCCAAAATGTTGTTTGGGAGTGTTTTGGAGCATTTCGTAAACCTTCCACTTGTGAAAAGAAGCAAAACTTGTGTTTCCGGCGTGAATGCACTATTTTAGGGTACCGATATTGCAAAAATAGTTTCGCACCAAATATATCTATTATACTCCCTTGGCCTTATAATGATATTTGGTAGTATTTTGGAGCAGTTTGGAAATCTTCGGAATGTAAAGAGATGCAAGACTTATATTTCATGCGTGAATGCACTATTTTGGGGTACCGTTGTTGCGAAAATGATTTCAGAACAATTCCATCCGTTCTACTCCATTAGACCCAAAATGAAGTTTGGGAGTTTTTTGGAGGATTTCGTAAACCTTCCGCATGTGAAAAGATGCAAAACTTGAGTCTCGGGCTCAGTATTTCGGGGTACCAAAGTTGCAAAAATGGTTTCGCAACAAATGCATCCATTCTATTTCATTAGACCCAAAAAGATGTTTTCGAGTGTTTTCAAGCATTTCGGAAACCTTCGTAATGTAAAAAGATGCAAAACCTGTGTTTCGGGCGTGAATGCACTATTTCGGGTACCGAAGTTGCGAAATTGTTTCGCACTAAATGCATCCATTTTATTCCATTGGACCCAAAATGTTGTTTGGGAGTGTTTTGGAGCAATTCGTAAACCTTCCGCTTGTGAAAAGATGCAAAACTTGTGTTTCCGGCGTGAATGCACTATTTCGGGGTACCGTTGTTGCAAAAATAGTTTCACACCAAATATATCTATTATACTCCCTTGGACTTATAATGATATTTGGTAGTATTTTGGAGCAGTTTGGAAATCTTCGAAATGTAAAAAGATGCAAAACTTGTGTTTCGTGCGTGAATGCACTATTTCGGGGTACCGTTGTTGCGAAAATGATTTCAGAACAATTCCATCCGTTCTACTCCATTAGACCCAAAATGAAGTTTGGTAATTTTTTTGGAGGATCTCGTAAACCTTCCGCATGTGAAAAGATGCAAAACTTGAGTTTCGGGCTCAGTATTTCGGGGTACCAAAGTTGCAAAAATGGTTTCGCAACAAATGCATCCATTCTATTTCATTAGACCAGTGTTTTCAAGCATTTCGGAAACCTTTGTAATGTAAAAAGATGCAAAACCTGAGTTTCGGGCGTGAATGCACTGTTTCGGGTACCGGAGTTGCGAAATGGTTTCGCACTAAATGCATCCATTCTATTCATTGGACCCAAAATGTTGTTTGGGAGTGTTTTGGAGCATTTCGTAAACCTTCCGCTTGTGAAAAGATGCAAAACTTGTGTTTCCCGCGTGAATGCACTATTTCGGGGTACCGATGTTGCAAAAATAGTTTCGCAACAAATATATCTATTATACTCCCTTGGCCTTATAATGATATTTGGTAGTATTTTGGAGCAGTTTGGAATTATCCGGAATGTAAAAAGATGCAAAACTTGTGTTTCGTGCGTGAATGCACTATCTTGGCGTACCGTTGTTGCGAAAATGATTTCAGAACAATGCCATCCGTTCTACTCCGTTAGACCCAAAATGAAGTTTGGGAATTTTTTTGGAGGATTTCGTAAACCTTCCGCATGTGAAAAGATGCAAAACTTGAGTTTCGGGCTCAGTATTTCGGGGTACCAAAGTTACAAAAGTGGTTTCGCAACAAATGCATCCATTCTATTCTATTAGACCCAAAAAGATGTTTTCGAGTGTTTTCAACCATTTCGGAAACCTTCGTAATGTAAAAAGATGCAAAACCTGTGTTTTGGGCGTGAATACACTATTTCGGGAACCGATGTTGCGAAATGGTTTCGTACTAAATGCATCCATTCTATTCCATTGGACCCAAAATGTTGTTTGGGAGTGTTTTGGAGCATTTCGTAAACCTTCCGCTTGTGAAAAGATGCAAACCTTATGTTTCCGGCGTGAATGCACTATTTCGGGGTACTGATGTTGCAAAAATAGTTTCACACCAAATATATCTATTATACTCCCTTGGCCTTATAATGATATTTGGTAGTATTTTGGAGTAGTTTGGAAATCTTCAGAATGTAAAAAGATGCAAAACTTGTGTTTCGGGCGTGAATGCACTATTTTGGGGTACTGTTGTTGCGAAAATGATTTCAGAACAATTCCATCAGTTCTACTCCATTAGACCCAAAATGAAGTTTGGGAGTTTTTTGGAGGATTTCGTAAACCTTCCACATGTGAAAAGATGCAAAACTTGAGTTTCGGGCTCAGTATTTCGGGGTACCAAAGTTGCAAAAATGGTTTCGCAACAAATGCATCCATTCTATTTCATTGGACCCAAAAAGATGTTTTCGAGTGTTTTCCAGCATTTCGGAAACCTTCGTAATGTAAAAAGATGCAAAACCTGTGTTTCGGGCGTGAATGCACTATTTCAGGTACCGAAGTTGCGAAATGGTTTCGCACTAAATGCATCCATTCTATTCCATTAGACCCAAAATGTTGTTTGGGAGTGTTTTGGAGCAATTCGTAAACCTTCCGCATGTGAAAAGATGCAAAACTTGTGTTTCCGGCGTGAATGCACTATTTCGGGGTACCGATGTTGCAAAAATAGTTTCGCACCAAATATATCTATTATACTCCCTTGGCCTTATAATGATATTTGGTAGTATTTTGGAGCAGTTTGGAAATCTTCGGAATGTAAAAAGATGCAAAACTTATGTTTCGTGCGTGAATGCACTATTTTGGGGTACCGTTGTTGCGAAAATGATTTCAGAACAATTCCATCCGTTCTACTCCATTAGACCCAAAATGAAGTTTGGGAATTTTTTTGGAGGATCTCGTAAACCTTCCGCATGTGAAAAGACGCAAAACTTGAGTTTCGGGCTCAGTATTTCGGGGTACCAAAGTTGCAAAAATGGTTTCGCAACAAATGCATCCATTCTATTTCATTAGACCAGTGTTTTCAAGCATTTCGGAAACCTTTGTAATGTAAAAAGATGCAAAACCTGAGTTTCGGGCGTGAATGCACTGTTTCGGGTACCGGAGTTGGGAAATGGTTTCGCACTAAATGCATCCATTCTATTCATTGGACCCAAAATGTTGTTTGGGAGTGTTTTGGAGCATTTCGTAAACCTTCCGCTTGTGAAAAGATGCAAAACTTGTGTTTCCCGCGTGAATCCACTATTTCGGGGTACCGATGTTGCAAAAATAGTTTCGCACCAAATATATCTATTATACTCCCTTGGCCTTATAATGATATTTGGTAGTATTTTGGAGCAGTTTGGAATTATCCGGAATGTAAAAAGATGCAAAACTTGTGTTTCGTGCGTGAATGCACTATCTTGGCGTACCGTTGTTGCGAAAATGATTTCAGAACAATGCCATCCGTTCTACTCCGTTAGACCCAAAATGAAGTTTGGGAATTTTTTTGGAGGATTTCGTAAACCTTCCGCATGTGAAAAGATGCAAAACTTGAGTTTCGGGCTCAGTATTTCGGGGTACCAAAGTTACAAAAGTGGTTTCGCAACAAATGCATCCATTCTATTCTATTAGACCCAAAAAGATGTTTTCGAGTGTTTTCAACCATTTCGGAAACCTTCGTAATGTAAAAAGATGCAAAACCTGTGTTTTGGGCGTGAATACACTATTTCGGGTACCGAAGTTGCGAAATGGTTTCGCACTAAATGCATCCATTCTATTCCATTGGACCCAAAATGTTGTTGGGAGTGTTTTGGAGCATTTCGTAAACCTTCCGCTTGTGAAAAGATGCAAACCTTATGTTTCCGGCGTGAATGCACTATTTCGGGGTACTGATGTTGCAAAAATAGTTTCACACCAAATATATCTATTATACTCCCTTGGCCTTATAATGATATTTGGTAGTATTTTGGAGTAGTTTGGAAATCTTCAGAATGTAAAAAGATGCAAAACTTGTGTTTCGGGCGTGAATGCACTATTTTGGGGTACTGTTGTTGCGAAAATGATTTCAGAACAATTCCATCAGTTCTACTCCATTAGACCCAAAATGAAGTTTGGGAGTTTTTTGGAGGATTTCGTAAACCTTCCACATGTGAAAAGATGCAAAACTTGAGTTTCGGGCTCAGTATTTCGGTGTACCAAAGTTGCAAAAATGGTTTCGCAACAAATGCATCCATTCTATTTCATTGGACCCAAAAAGATGTTTTCGAGTGTTTTCCAGCATTTCGGAAACCTTCGTAATGTAAAAAGTTGCAAAACCTGTGTTTCGGGCGTGAATGCACTATTTCAGGTACCGAAGTTGCGAAATGGTTTCGCACTAAATGCATCCATTCTATTCCATTAGACCCAAAATGTTGTTTGGGAGTGTTTTGGAGCAATTCGTAAACCTTCCGCATGTGAAAAGATGCAAAACTTGTGTTTCCGGCGTGAATGCACTATTTCGGGGTACCGATGTTGCAAAAATAGTTTCGCACCAAATATATCTATTATACTCCCTTGGCCTTATAATGATATTTGGTAGTATTTTGGAGCAGTTTGGAAATCTTCGGAATGTAAAAAGATGCAAAACTTATGTTTCGTGCGTGAATGCACTATTTTGGGGTACCGTTGTTGCGAAAATGATTTCAGAACAATTCCATCCGTTCTACTCCATTAGACCCAAAATGAAGTTTGGGAATTTTTTTGGAGGATCTCGTAAACCTTCCGCATGTGAAAAGACGCAAAACTTGAGTTTCGGGCTCAGTATTTCGGGGTACCAAAGTTGCAAAAATGGTTTCGCAACAAATGCATCCATTCTATTTCATTAGACCCAAAATTACGTTTTCGAGTGTTTTCAAGCATTTCGGAAACCTTTGTAATGTAAAAAGATGCAAAACCTGTGTTTCGGGCGTGAATGCACTATTTCGGAAACCGAAGTTGCGAAATGGTTTCGCACTAAATGCATCCATTCTATTCCATTGGACCCAAAATGTTGTTTGGGAGTGTTTTGGAGCATTTCGTAAACCTTCCACTTGTGAAAAGAAGCAAAACTTGTGTTTCCGGCGTGAATGCACTATTTTAGGGTACCGATGTTGCAAAAATAGTTTCGCACCAAATATATCTATTATACTCCCTTGGCCTTATAATGATATTTGGTAGTATTTTGGAGCAGTTTGGAAATCTTCGGAATGTAAAGAGATGCAAGACTTATGTTTCGTGCGTGAATGCACTATTTTGGGGTACCGTTGTTGCGAAAATGATTTCAGAACAATTCCATCCGTTCTACTCCATTAGACCCAAAATGAAGTTTGGGAGTTTTTTGGAGGATTTCGTAAACCTTCCGCATGTGAAAAGATGCAAAACTTGAGTTTCGGGCTCAATATTTCGGGGTACCAAAGTTGCAAAAATGGTTTCGCAACAAATGCATCCATTCTATTTCATTAGACCCAAAAAGATGTTTTCGAGTGTTTTCAAGCATTTCGGAAACCTTCGTAATGTAAAAAGATGCAAAACCTGTGTTTCGGGCGTGAATGCACTATTTCGGGTACCGAAGTTGCGAAATGGTTTCGCACTAAATGCATCCATTTTATTCCATTGGACCCAAAATGTTGTTTGGGAGTGTTTTGGAGCAATTCGTAAACCTTCCGCTTGTGAAAAGATGCAAAACTTGTGTTTCGGGCGTGAATGCACTATTTCGGGGTACCGTTGTTGCAAAAATAGTTTCGCACCAAATATATCTATTATACTCCCTTGGACTTATAATGATATTTGGTAGTATTTTGGAGCAGTTTGGAAATCTTCGAAATGTAAAAGGATGCAAAACTTGTGTTTCGTGCGTGAATGCACTATTTCGGGGTACCGTTGTTGCGAAAATGATTTCAGAACAATTCCATCCGTTCTACTCCATTAGACCCAAAATGAAAAGATGCAAAACTTGAGTTTCGGGCTCAGTATTTCGGGGTACCAAAGTTGCAAAAATGGTTTCGCAACAAATGCATCCATTCTATTTCATTAGACCAGTGTTTTCAAGCATTTCGGAAACCTTTGTAATGTAAAAAGATGCAAAACCTGAGTTTCGGGCGTGAATGCACTGTTTCGGGTACCGGAGTTGCGAAATGGTTTCGCACTAAATGCATCCATTCTATTCATTGGACCCAAAATGTTGTTTGGGAGTGTTTTGGAGCATTTCGTAAACCTTCCGCTTGTGAAAAGATGCAAAACTTGTGTTTCCCGCGTGAATCCACTATTTCGGGGTACCGATGTTGCAAAAATAGTTTCGCACCAAATATATCTATTATACTCCCTTGGCCTTATAATGATATTTGGTAGTATTTTGGAGCAGTTTGGAATTATCCGGAATGTAAAAAGATGCAAAACTTGAGTTTCGGGCTCAGTATTACGGGGTACCAAAGTTGCAAAAGTGGTTTCGCAACAAATGCATCCATTCTATTCTATTAGACCCAAAAAGATGTTTTCGAGTGTTTTCAAGCATTTCGGAAACCTTCGTAATGTAAAAAGATGCAAAACCTGTGTTTTGGGCGTGAATACACTATTTCGGGTACCGAAGTTGCGAAATGGTTACGCACTAAATGCATCCATTCTATTCCATTGGACCCAAAATGTTGTTTGGGAGTGTTTTGGAGCATTTCGTAAACCTTCCGCTTGTGAAAAGATGCAAACCTTATGTTTCCGGCGTGAATGCACTATTTCGGGGTACTGATGTTGCAAAAATAGTTTCACACCAAATATATCTATTATACTCCCTTGGCCTTATAATGATATTTGGTAGTATTTTGGAGTAGTTTGGAAATCTTCAGAATGTAAAAAGATGCAAAACTTGTGTTTCGGGCGTGAATGCACTATTTCGGGGTACTGTTGTTGCGAAAATGATTTCAGAACAATTCCATCAGTTCTACTCCATTAGACCCAAAATGAAGTTTGGGAGTTTTTTGGAGGATTTCGTAAACCTTCCACATGTGAAAAGATGCAAAACTTGAGTTTCGGGCTCAGTATTTCGGGGTACCAAAGTTGCAAAAATGGTTTCGCAACAAATGCATCCATTCTATTTCATTGGACCCAAAAAGATGTTTTCGAGTGTTTTCCAGCATTTCGGAAACCTTCGTAATGTAAAAAGTTGCAAAACCTGTGTTTCGGGCGTGAATGCACTATTTCAGGTACCGAAGTTGCGAAATGGTTTCGCACTAAATGCATCCATTCTATTCCATTAGACCCAAAATGTTGTTTGGGAGTGTTTTGGAGCAATTCGTAAACCTTCCGCATGTGAAAAGATGCAAAACTTGTGTTTCCGGCGTGAATGCACTATTTCGGGGTACCGATGTTGCAAAAATAGTTTCGCACCAAATATATCTATTATACTCCCTTGGCCTTATAATGATATTTGGTAGTATTTTGGAGCAGTTTGGAAATCTTCGGAATGTAAAAAGATGCAAAACTTATGTTTCGTGCGTGAATGCACTATTTTGGGGTACCGTTGTTGCGAAAATGATTTCAGAACAATTCCATCCGTTCTACTCCATTAGACCCAAAATGAAGTTTGGGAATTTTTTTGGAGGATCTCGTAAACCTTCCGCATGTGAAAAGACGCAAAACTTGAGTTTCGGGCTCAGTATTTCGGGGTACCAAAGTTGCAAAAATGGTTTCGCAACAAATGCATCCATTCTATTTCATTAGACCCAAAATTACGTTTTCGAGTGTTTTCAAGCATTTCGGAAACCTTTGTAATGTAAAAAGATGCAAAACCTGTGTTTCGGGCGTGAATGCACTATTTCGGAAACCAAAGTTGCGAAATGGTTTCGCACTAAATGCATCCATTCTATTCCATTGGACCCAAAATGTTGTTTGGGAGTGTTTTGGAGCATTTCGTAAACCTTCCGCTTGTGAAAAGATGCAAACCTTATGTTTCCGGCGTGAATGCACTATTTCGGGGTACTGATGTTGCAAAAATAGTTTCACACCAAATATATCTATTATACTCCCTTGGCCTTATAATGATATTTGGTAGTATTTTGGAGTAGTTTGGAAATCTTCAGAATGTAAAAAGATGCAAAACTTGTGTTTCGGGCGTGAATGCACTATTTTGGGGTACCGAAGTTGCGAAATGGTTTCGCACTAAGTGCATCCATTTTATTCCATTGGACCCAAAATGTTGTTTGGGAGTGTTTTGGAGCAATTCGTAAACCTTCCGCTTGTGAAAAGATGCAAAACTTGTGTTTCCGGCGTGAATGCACTATTTCGGGGTACCGTTGTTGCAAAAATAGTTTCGCACCAAATATATCTATTATACTCCCTTGGACTTATAATGATATTTGGTAGTATTTTGGAGCAGTTTGGAAATCTTCGAAATGTAAAAGGATGCAAAACTTGTGTTTCGTGCGTGAATGCACTATTTCGGGGTACCGTTGTTGCGAAAATGATTTCAGAACAATTCCATCCGTTCTACTCCATTAGACCCAAAATGAAAAGATGCAAAACTTGAGTTTCGGGCTCAGTATTTCGGGGTACCAAAGTTGCAAAAATGGTTTTGCAACAAATGCATCCATTCTATTTCATTAGACCAGTGTTTTCAAGCATTTCGGAAACCTTTGTAATGTAAAAAGATGCAAAACCTGAGTTTCGGGCGTGAATGCACTGTTTCGGGTACCGGAGTTGCGAAATGGTTTCGCACTAAATGCATCCATTCTATTCATTGGACCCAAAATGTTGTTTGGGAGTGTTTTGGAGCATTTCGTAAACCTTCCGCTTGTGAAAAGATGCAAAACTTGTGTTTCCCGCGTGAATCCACTATTTCGGGGTACCGATGTTGCAAAAATAGTTTCGCACCAAATATATCTATTATACTCCCTTGGCCTTATAATGATATTTGGTAGTATTTTGGAGCAGTTTGGAATTATCCGGAATGTAAAAAGATGCAAAACTTGTGTTTCGTGCGTGAATGCACTATCTTGGCGTACCGTTGTTGCGAAAATGATTTCAGAACAATTCCATCCGTTCTACTCCGTTAGACCCAAAATGAAGTTTGGGAGTTTTTTGGAGGATTTCGTAAACCTTCCGCATGTGAAAAGATGCAAAACTTGAGTTTCGGGCTCAGTATTTCGGGGTACCAAAGTTGCAAAAGTGGTTTCGCAACAAATGCATCCATTCTATTCCATTAGACCCAAAAAGATGTTTTCGAGTGTTTTCAAGCATTTCGGAAACCTTCGTAATGTAAAAAGATGCAAAACCTGTGTTTTGGGCGTGAATGCACTATTTCGAGTACCGAAGTTGCGAAATAGTTTCGCACTAAATGCATCCGTTCTATTCTATTGGACCCAAAATGTTGTTTGGGAGTGTTTAGGAGCATTTCGTAAACCTTCCGCTTGTGAAAAGATGCAAAACTTGTGTTTCCGACGTGAATGCACTATTTCGGGGTACCGATGTTGCAAAAATAGTTTTGCACCAAATATATCTATTGTACTCCCTTGGCCTTAAAATGATATTTGGTAGTATTTTGGAGCAGTTTGGAAATCTCCGGAATGTAAAAAGATGCAAAACTTGTGTTTCGTGCGTGAATGCACTATTTTGGGGTACCGTTGTTGCGAAAATGATTTCAGAACAATTCCACCCGTTCTACTCCATTAGACCCAAAATGAAGTTTGGGAGTTTTTTTGGAGGATTTCGTAAACCTTCCGCATGTGAAAAGTTGCAAAACTTGAGTTTTGAGCTCAGTATTTCGGGGTACCAAAGTTGCAAAAATGGTTTCACAACAAATGCATCCATTCTATTCCATTAGACCCAAAAAGATGTTTTCGTGTGTTTTCAAGCATTTCGGAAACCTTCATAATCTAAAAAGATGCAAAACCTGTGTTTCGGGCGTGAATGCACTATTTCGGGTACCGAAGTTGCGAAATGGTTTTGCACTAAATGCATCCATTCTGTTTCATTGGACCCAAAATGTTGTTCGGGAGTGTTTTGGAGCATTTCGTAAACCTTCCGCTTGAGAAAAATGCAAAACTTGTGTTTCGGGCGTGAATGCACTATTTCGGGGTACCGATGTTGCAAAAATAGTTTCGCATCAAATATATCAATTATTTTCACTTGGACTTATAATGATATTTGGTAGTATTTTGGAGCATTTAGGAAATCTTTGGAATGTAAAAAGATGCAAAACTTGTGTGTCGGGTGTGAATGCCCTATTTCGGGGTACCGTTGCTGCGAAAATGATTTCAGAACAATTCCATCCGTTCTACTCCATTAGACCCAAAATGATGTTTTGGATTTTTTTGGAGGATTTCGTAAACCATCCGCATGTGAAAAGATGCAAAACTTGAGTTTCGGGCTCAGTATTTCGGGGTACCAAAGTTGCAAAAATGGTTTCGCAACAAATGCATCTATTCTATTCCATTAGACCCAAAATGATGTTTTCGAGTGTTTTCAAGCATTTTGGAAACCTTCGTAATGTAAAAAGATGCAAAACCTGTGATTCGGCGCGTGAATGCACTATTTTGGGTACCGAAGTTGCGAAATGGTTTTGCACTAAATGCATCCGTTCTATTCCATTGGACCCAAAATGTTGTTTGGGAGTGTTTTGGAGCATTTCGTAAACCTTCCGCTTGTGAAAAGATGCAAAACTTGTGTTTCGGGTGTGAATGCCCTATTTCGGGGTACCGATGTTGCAAAAATAGTTTCGCACCAAATATATCAATTATACTCACTTGGACTTATAATGATATTTGGTAGTATTTTGGAGCATTTTGGAAATCTTCGGAATGTAAAAAGATGCAAAACTTGTGTTTCTGACGTGAATGCACTATTTCGGGGTACCGTTGTTGCGAAAATGATTTCAGAACAATTCCATCCGTTCTACTCCATTAGACCCAAAGTGATGTTTGGGAGTTTTTTGGAGGATTTCGTAGACCTTCCGCATGTGAAAAGATGCAAAACTTGAGTTTCGGGCTCAGTATTTCGGGGTACCAAAGTTGCAAATATGGTTTCGCAACAAATGCATCCATTCTATTCCATTAGACCCAAAATGATGTTTTCGAGTGTTTTCAAGCATTTTGGAAACCTTCGTAATGTAAAAAGATTTAAACCCTTTGTTTCGGGTGTGAATGCAGTATTGCGGGTACCGAAGTTGCGAAATGGTTTCGCATTAATTGCATCCATTCTATTCCATTGGACCCAAAATGATGTTTGGGACTGTTTTGGAGCATTTCGTATACCTTCCGCTTGTGAAAAGATGCAAAACTTGTGTTTCGGGCGTGAATGCACTATTTCGGGGTACCGAAGTTGCGAAAATGGTTTCACACCGAATGTATCCATTGTACTCCCTCATACCTAAAATGATGATTGGGAGAATGTTTTGGACCATTTCATAAACCATCTGCTTGTGAAAAGATGCAAAACTTGTGTTTCGAGCGTGAATGCTCAATTTCGGGGTACCGAAGTTGCGAAAATGGTTTCACACCAAATGCATCCATTGTACTCCCTTGTACCTAAAATGATGTTTGGGAGTGTTTTCGAGCATTTTGGAACCCTTCAGAATGTAAAAAGATGCAAAACTTGTGTTTCGGGAATGAATGCACTTTGTACCTAAGTTGCAAAGATAGTTTCGCACCAAATGCATCTATGATATTCCCTTCGACTTAAAATGATGTTTGGTAGTATTTTGGAGCATTTTGGAAATCTTCGGAATGTAAAAAGATGCAAAACTTCTGTTTGGGGCGTGAATGCACTTTTTCGGGGTACTGATTGATAGAGGGGGAGTGCCCGATCTTTCGGTGAGTGGAGATAAATCCGATTCGGCGGAAGATGACCCTCACGATCCGACTACAACGAGCAAGCCCGAAGCGCCAATACAATCGTTGAACCAACTCCCTGTGGTTACCGACCTTGTTGGAGCAAGATCAGCCTGATCACGAAGATCAATTCCTGTTTGCAATCGAAGAACAAAAAAGAATTTGAGGCGAGCAATCTTAATATCACTCGAAGGTGGAGTCTGCAATACACGAAGGCAGCGCTATGCAGCTGTTCGGTTGTAGCTAAAGCTAACTTGTAAAACAAACTCAAGTTTCTAAGGCGGCGGCTACTGAGTATAAAAGGAGGGGCGTCCTAGGGTTGGGGCGTCCTAGGATGGGGCGCCCACAACTTGGGCCTAAGGCCCATCAAACTGGCGACGCAGCACCTTGGCAAATTCTGGATGACAACTTGTTTCGACGATTCCCGTTGACTCAGGACGAATTTTGGCATGAGACCAGTGCCATTGGAAGCTCTATGAAATTGTGCTTCCAACCATATATAGAACGTCCAAAACCGACTCCGTATGCGACCTGGGCGTTCGTTTTATTGCGCACTGCTCCTGGACTCCGAACTGGGCTTGAACTTGAATCGCTTTAGGCATCCACCTCGGGGACTCGAACCGGATTAGCCATGTGCCTCCTCCTCGACTTGAACACCCTTGTTGGACTTCTTTTACTTCATTCCATGCACCAATCACGGTCGTATACACGGGTGTCATGTCCTCATCACCGATGTTGCGAAAATGATTTCAGAACAAATCCATCCGTTCTACTCCATTAGACCCAAAATGATGTTTGGGAGTTTTATGGAGGATTTCGTAAACCTTCTGCATGTGAAAAGATACAAAACTTGAGTTTCGGGCTCATTATTTCAGGGTACCAAAGTTGCAAAAATGGTTTCACAACAAATGCATCCATTCTATTCCATTGGACCCAAAATGATGTTTTCGAGTGTTTTCAAGCACTTCAGAAACCTTCGTAATGTAAAAAGATGCAAAACCTGTGTTTCGGGTGTGAATGCACTATTTTGAGTACTGAAGTTGCGAAATGGTTTCGCACTAAATGCATCCATTCTTTCCATTGGACCCAAAATGTTGTTTGGGAGTGTTTTGGAGCATTTCGTAAACCTTCCGCTTGTGAAAAGATGCAAAACTTGTGTTTCGGGCGTGAATGCAATATTTCAGGGTACCAATGTTGCAAAAATGATTTCAGAACAAATGCATCCATTCTACTCCATTAGACCCAAAATGATGTTTGGGAGTTGTTTGGAGGATTTCGTAAACCTTCCGCAAGTGAAACGATGCAAAACTTAAGTTTCGGGCTCAGTATTTCGGGGTACCAAAGTTGCACAAATGGTTTCGCAACAAATGCATCCATTCTATTCCATTAGACCCAAAATGATGTTTGCGAGTGTTTTCAAGCATTCGGAAACCTTCGTAATGTAAAAAGATGCAAAACTTGTGTTTCGAGCGTGAATGCACTATTTCGGGTACTGAAGTTGCGAAATGGTTTCGTACTAAATGCATCCATTCTATTCCATTGGACCCAAAATGATGTTTGGGAGTGTTTTGGAGCATTTCGTAAACCTTCCGCTTGTCAAAAGATGCAAAACTTGTGTTTCGGGAGTGAATGCACTATTTCGGGATACCGAAGTTGCGAAAATGGTTTCGCACCAAATGCATCCATGGTACTCCCTCATACCTAAAATGATGTTTGGGAGTGTTTTAAAGCATTTCGTAAACCTTCTGTTTGTGAAAAGATGCAAAACTTGTGTTTCGGGCGTGAATGCTCTATTTCGGGGTACCGAAGTTGCAAAAATGGTTTCGCACCAAATGCATCCATTGTACTCCCTCGTACCTGAAATGATGTTTGGGAGTGTTTTGGAGCATTTTGGAACCCTTCAGAATGTAAAAAGATGCAAAACTTGTGTTTCGGGCATGAATGCACTATTTCGGGGTACCGAAGTTGCAAAGATTGTTTCGCACCAATTGCATCTATGATAATCCCTTGGACTTAAAATGATGTTTGGTAGTATTTTGAACCATTTTGGAAATCTTCGGAATGTAAAAAGATGCAAAACTTGTGTTTGGGGCGGGAATGCACTATTTCGGAGTACTGATGTTGCAAAAATGATTTCAGAACAAATGCATCCATTCTACTCCATTAGACCCAAAATAATGTTTAGGAGTTTTTTTGGAGGATTTCGTAAACCTTACGCATGTGAAAAGATGCAAAACTTGTGTTTCAGGCGTGAATGCTCTATTTCGGGGTACCGAAGTTGCGAAAATGGTTTCACACCAAATGCATCCATTGTACTCCCTCGTACCTAAAATGATGTTTGGGAGTGTTTTGGAGCATTTTGGAACCCTTCTAAAAAGATGCAAAACTTGTGTTTCGGGCATGAATGCACTATTTCGGGGTACCGAAGTTGCAAAGATAGTTTCGCACCAAATGCATCTATGATACTCCCTTGGACTTAAAATGATGTTTGGGAGTGTTTTGGAGCATTTCGTAAATCTTCTGCTTGTGAAAAGATGCAAAACTTGTGTTTCGGGAGTGAATATACTATTTCGGGGTACCGAAGTTGCGAAAATGGTTTCGCACCAAATGCTCGCACCAAATGCATCCATTGTACTCCCTCGTACCTAAAATGATGTTTGAGAGTGTTTTGGAGCATTTTGGAACCCTTCAGAATGTAAAAAGATGCAAAACTTGTGTTTCGAGCATGAATGCACTATTTCGGGGTACCGAAGTTGCAAAGATTGTTTCGCACCAATTGCATCTATGATACTCCCTTGGACTTAAAATGATGTTTGGTAGTATTTTGAACCATTTTGGAAATCTTCGGAATGTAAAAAGATGCAAAACTTGTGTTTGGGGCGGGAATGCACTATTTCGGGCTACTGATGTTGCGAAAATGATTTCAGAACAAATGCATCCATTCTACTCCATTAGACCCAAAATGATGTTTCGGAGTTTTTTTGGAGGATTTCGTAAACCTTCCGCATGTGAAAAGATGCAAAACTTGAGTTTCGGGCTCAGTATTTCGGGGTACCAAAGTTGCAAAAATGGTTTCGCAACAAATGCAACCATTCTATTCCATTAGACCCAAAAAGATGTTTTCGAGTGTTTTCAAGCATTCGGAAACCTTCGTAATGTAAAAATATGCAAAACTTGTGTTTCGAGCGTGAATGCACTATTTCAGGTACCGAAGTTGCGAAATGGTTTCGCACTAAATGCATCCATTCTATTCCATTGGACCCAAAATGATGTTTGGAAGTGTTTTGGAGCATTTCGTAAACCTTCCACTTGTGAAAAGATGCAAAACTTGTGTTTCGGGCGTGAATGCTCTATTTCGGGGTACCGAAGTTGCGAAAATGGTTTCGCACCAAATGCATCCATTGTACTCCCTCGTACCTAAAATGATGTTTGGGAGTGTTTTGGAGCATTTTGGAACCCTTCTAAAAAGATGCAAAACTTGTGTTTCGGGCATGAATGCACTATTTCGGGGTACCGAAGTTGCAAAGATAGTTTCGCACCAAATGCATCTATGATACTCCCTTGGACTTAAAATGATGTTCGGTAGTATTTTGGAGCATTTTGGAAATATTCGGAATGTAAAAAGATGCAATACTTGTGTTTCGGGCGGGAATGCACTATTTCGGGGTACCGATGTTGCGAAAATGATTTCAGAACAAATGCATCCGTTCTACTCCATTAGACCCAAAATGATGTTTGGGAGTTTTTTGGAGGATTTCGTAAACCTTCCGCATGTGAAAAGATGCAAAACTTGAGTTTCGGCCTTTTTTTAGGCTAAGGGCGATTTTCATAGAAACCGGCCATGTACCGTCAAGCATCTTGCCATACACTTGGGTAGAACTTCTTCAAGTATCTTCCATTGAGCACCCTGGGCAGCTGCTGTCCTTGCAATGATTCCACCATATAGGAATTTCCTGAGCAAACTCTCACAATCTTATATGGACCTTCCCAACTTGGAGACCATTTACCAAACTTGTTGCTCTTGGATCCTATAGGTAGAATAGTCTTCCAAACCAAATCTCCTACTTGAAAAGACGTAGCTTTTACCTTTTTGTTATATGCTCGAGCAACCCGCCTTTTGTCCTTCTCAATCGCTTCCAAAGCCTCCAATCGCTTGTCGGTCACTTCATCAATGTTATCCATCATCAAAGCATAATATGTATCAACAATAAGATCATTTTGCTTTGCAAGTCTATATGCGCCTAGATTCACCTCAATGGGCAAAACGACCTCTTGACCATACACAAGCTCAAATGGAGTAACCTTAGTAGCACCATGTCTAGAAATACGATGAGCCCACAAAGCTTCCGATAATACCTCATGCCATCTTTTAGGATTATCTTCTATCTTCTTCTTGATGAGCTTAACTAAAGTTTTATTACTAGACTCAGCTTGACCATTAGCTTGAGCATAATATGGAGATGAGTTGAACAACTTAATACCATAGGCATTAACAAAATCACGCACCTCTTTAGCCACGAATGAAGTACCTTGATCTGTAGTTAAAGTTTGCGGAATACCAAACCTATGTATGATATGCTCCGTAATAAACCCAATTACCTCCTTATGTGTCATGTTCTTGAAAGGGATTGCTTCAGTCCACTTGGTAAAATAATCAGTAGCCACAATCACAAAGCAATGCCCTTTGGTCGACGGAGGATGTATCTTCCCAATGAAATCCAATCCCCAACCTCTGAAAGGCCAAGGCTTGATAATCGGATGCATCAACGCAGCAAGCACTAGCTGAACATCTCCGTGCTTTTGACACTCTTCACACCCTTTGTAGTACCTAAATCAATTGGCTATCATAGTAGGCCAATAAAAGCAAGCTCTCCTAAGGAGCCACTTCATCTTGGGAGTCGATTGATGAGTACCACAAACTCCTTCATGAACCTCTGCCATAGCCAATCTTGCTTGATCAGGACCTTAGCACTTTAGAAGTAAATCATCTGCCGTCCGACGACATAACTCATCATTATCCAAAATAAACTTAAGCGCCCAACGTCAGACTTTTCTATCACTTACACCCTTAGGATCCCGCAAATACTTAATCAGAGGCGTTCTCCAATCCTCCACTTCGTCCTCAACAGTTTTGGAAGAAACGGTGGCCGAAGTGGGGTTGCCCCCCGAGGGGGTCTAACCGACCCGAGGGGGCGGTCTGACCGGGGGCCCTGGTCTGACCGACAGGAGGGGGCGGTTGAACCAGCTCCTCCAGAGTGTAACCCTCGGCTTCGCTAAACATCAGTTTTCGTTCCTGAAAATTTCTTTTCTGGATACCATAACCAGATGCTTGCTGAGCCAGAGCGTTAGCCTTCGGATTCTCCTCTCGTGGCACATGATAAATCACAAATTCATCCATACAAGGTATGATATCTAAACATTTATTAAGATTAGCATTTAAAGAACCGTTTAGACATTGGCATACCTTGGATACTTGCTGTACCACTAGCAAAGAATCACCATAAGCTTCTATATGTTTCACTCCCATGTCATGTAAAATTTGCAAACCAAACAAGAGAGCTTCATTCTCAATTTGATTATTAGTACATTTATGATCCAACCGGCTAAGGGCTTCAAAAATAGCTCCATTAGGTGAAATAATGATGATCCCAACACCACAACCACTTCTACAAGCCGATCCATCAAAATGCAATTTCCATGGGGTAAAAGTTACATAACCGACATCTAAATCAAGTTGCTTATCAATTCTATGTTCAACAATAAAGTCGGCTACAATTTGACCTCTCATTGATTTTATTGGTTCACAATGCAAATCATATTCAACAAGAGCATAAGCCCATTTGCTGACTCTATCTCTTAGAATAGCTTTTTGCAACATGTATTTAATTATGTCGGTTTGGCATGCAACATAATAAGTACTAGATAATAAATAATGCCTTAACTTGATACAAACATAATATAAAGATAAGAATAACTTTTCAATGAAAGTGTACCTCGTCTCGGCGTCTAATAATCTTCTACTTTCATAAGCAACAACATACTCCCTGTCATCGGTCTCTTGAGTCAAAACAGCTCCAATCACACTTGGCTCCGCCGCAATATAAAGCCAAAAAGGAACACCACTCTTAAGTGCTTGAAGAACAGGCGGTGAAGTCATGGAACTCTTAATCTCATCAAAAGCCTCTTGTTGTTTTGCCCCCCCAAGTGAACTCAGCTCCACTTTTTAACCGAAGTAAAGGAGTAAAAGCATCAACCTTCCCAGACAAGTTAGAAATGAACCGCCTCAAGTAGTTAACCTTGCCCAAGAATCTCTACAACTCTTTTTTACAAGTAGGAGCTTGAACCTTTTTAATTGACTCAATCTTTTTAGGATCAATCTCCACACCTTTCTCATGCACAATGAACCCCAAAAACTTGCCAGCCGACACTCCAAAGGCACATTTGAGTGGATTCATCTTTAAACCATACCGACACATTTTTCAAATGCAAGTCTCAAATCGGCTAAATGGGAATTTAAACCAGCCGATTTAACAACAATATCATCGATATAGACTTCTACGATAACACCAAGCAAGTCATGAAAAATCAAGTTCATAGCCCTTTGATAAGTAGCACCAGCATTTTTCAAACCAAAAGTCATGACTATCCACTCAAACAAGCCTACAAATCCTGGACATATGAAAGCCGTTTTGGAGATATCCTCTTCGGCCATAAAGATCTGATTGTAGCCAGCATTACCATCAAGAAAGCTAAGCACTCTATGCCTAGATGCAGAATTAACAAGAAAGTCGGCTATAGGCATAGGATATTCGTCTTTAGGAGTAGCTTTATTAAGATCTCTAAAGTCAATGCAAACACGAAGTTTCTTTGTTCCTTTTTTCTCAATAGGCACAATATTAGAGATCCAATCAGCATATCGACAAGGCCTAATAAACTTAGCATCAAGCAACTGATTGATTTCTTCTTTCACTCGGTCATAAATATCAGGATTAAAATTCCTACGAGGCTGTTTATAAGGCTTAAAACCAGGTTTAATAGGTAAACGATGTTCTACTAAATCATGACTTAAACCAGGCATCTCATTATAATTCCAAGCAAAGCAGTCGACATACTCTTTTAACAACTTTATTAATTCAAGCTTAAATGTAGGATCAAGATTCTTGTTTACAAATGTCGGCCTAGGTACAGTGCCATTACCAATGTCTACCTCCTCAAGACGATCGGCCGACGTAAACCCTTGTCCTAACTTGCCAAAATCATCAAGATCATCAATAGCTTCACACGTATCGGTCGTATGCGCCTGATAGTGATCTATCCTCTGCTGCAACCACTCTTTTGTTGAACTTATTGAGTCACATGAAGTGATTTAGATGATTATCAAACGACTTTATGATAGCAGGGATGAAGCCATTATTGAAACATCTTACAAACTCATAATTAGACAAATCTAAGCCAGATAGACATTTTATATCATCATGTACGCCTATAGAATAACTATCAGCTACAGCTACACAAGTAGAATTATCACCATGCACTACTTCTACCTCATCATCTATCCATTGTATTAAAATTTGGTGCAAGGTAGAAGGAACACATTTATTTGCATGAATCCAATCATGACCAAGGATAAGACTGAAGTTACCTTGTGTCTCAGCGACGAAGAAAGTCGTGGCGAGCGTTTTGCTTTCAATAGTGAGCTCCATGGAGATCACGCCTTTAGCTTGAGGACTGGAGCGTCCGAGGACTGGTGGATGGTCGCTCCCTGGTGTGATGAGTGATTGACAACGTGGTGTGGACTGACTCTTGGCCGAGTATTGCAGGTGCAGGTTGCGGCTTGACTCGTGTTGGTGCAGGTGAAGAGCGGGCGCGAAAGGTCTATGCCTTGCGGGGCCTCCGAGGAGTGGAGAGACAAGTAGGCTCGGCTCGAGGGACCCGGTGGCCAGAGGGGTCAAGTGCGGGCCGCATGGTGGCAAGAAAAGCAAGACAAAGTCGTGAACAGGAGTCGGTGCAGGGTAGCGGCTCACGACTGGAGTCTGCATGCGGGGTTTGCGGCGGTTCACCACAAAACCGTCGGGTTACTTGGTTGAGCCACAAAACCAAGACCGGAGGTTCGGCGGGCGGAGACGGGATCCGGGCGCGCCGAGAAGCTTCGATGCCGGCGGGCACATGGCGGGATCGCAGGGCTTGCATCGGGAGGACGCGGACTGCGGCGAAGGCGTGGCCGTGCGATGAAGAGGAGTACTACATGACCTTTTTGCCCCTGAGGGGATTGTATCTTAAGTTTAAGTGCTAGGGGTAGCTTGGTCATTTGCCCAACCCAGAGGGACTCATATATATAGCTCTAGGGTTTTCTGGGCAAACAATCCATCCGGACTGCTTCTCATTTCCTTGCTCCATAGGCGTAGATTTTCTTCACCGCTTTGTACAGAATCTGACCTCTGAGTGTATGGAAGCATTCATGGTTGCGTTGATTTCCTTCTTGTAGCTCGTGTGATTTTCGTGTCTTTTTCGAGCTATTTTCGTTGGATTTTCGTGCGCGCCTTGTTCCTTCGATTCTGAGGTGTTTGGATTCGGATTTGTTGGTGGGGATCATGGATAGATGTCTTGTGCATCTTTGTGCCTGATCTTGACCCCCCAATCTCCGGATTTGGCCTCCGATTGAAGGATTTCGGTTGGAACCCTAGCTTTTTGGTAGAGCTCGGTTGCGATTCGATTCCCGGCGATTTAGTTCGTTTGAGGTCTCAAGTTTTGGGGTATAGCATCTCCTAGGGACGTTTCACATCTCCCCCACATCTTTCCTCAATAGCTCAAGCCGTTTGGGAGATCCATGGATGGATAGGAGGGGTTGACTTCTCGTTTTCAGGCTCGAGCAGTTCTGTCCGCACCTGGCGGACAGTCCGCCTGGTAGGCGCGGACAGTCCGTGTGGCCTAGTGTTCGTCCAGTTCGTTGCTTGTTCTTGCGTGTTCGTGGATCGATCCGTCGGAGAAGTTGAGTTTTGTTGCAAGGGGTTTGCGGACCGTCCGCTTGGGGGTCGCGGACTGTCCGCGCGGCACAGGTTGCTCTCTGACCGTCCGCGGGTTGGGTACGGACCGTCCATATTTCGAGGTGCAGTACTGGTTGTTCGGGTTGCATTTTCGGACCGTCCGCCGTGACCTCGCGGACTGTCCGCCTAGACCTTGCGGACCGTCCGCCTGGGCATCGCGGACCGTCCGCCCCAAGCATCGCAGATTGCCTAAGTCCTTTGCTTCTTGAGTTGCGTTTCCGTGTTGCTTTGAGTTTGGGTTTATTCCTAGGGTTGGTAGGTCCGTTGTGACTACGTGACCTTGGCAAACTCGTGTGGGAACCTTTGGTTGTGAATTTGGGGCATAGGCCGAGTTCATCCTTCGGGAAGAATTTTTATCGGCTCCCATTCACTCCCCCCCTCTCTGGTCGCCTAATCGGTCCTTCAATTGTTATCAGAGCCGGTTACGGATCTTCATGATACTAACCAGTCTAAGATCCAAAGATGGCGTACCAGGAACGGGGTTCGAGTCCTCCACACTTTGATGGTAAGAACTACCAGGTGTGGCAAAGGCGGATGGCTGCTTTCCTCCGCGGCAAGGGTCAGATCTTGTGGGATGTCACGGCGAACACAACTTATGTTCATCCGATGAACTTCCTAGCTCCAGGATCGAGGGATATGTTCGACGCCAACAATAAGGCGGTCGACTACTTGTTTCGTGCTCTGTGTCAATCCGAATTCGATCGGGTTCAGACAGAGGACTTGGCTTGTAGGATTTGGGAGCAGTTGAAGAATGCTCATGCTGGAAATGCTCAGGTTCAGGCTCGGCTGTTTGCGACCTACCGGAGAGAGTACGAGAATTTCACTCATCTCCCCGGTGAGTCCATTGACAGCATGTTCCAGCGGTTCACGGTGATTGTGAACAACATGAGGGCTAATGTGGCCGTGCTCCCGTACGATGATCATGACAGGGCTGTCAAGCTCCTGCACTCTCTGGATCGTACCGTGTGGAGTGGGAAGGTCGAGGCCATTCTTGAGTCAGAGAAGTATGATACCCTCACGGTGGACGAGCTGTTTTCCAAGCTCAAGTCGTCCGAACTGGACTGTGGGGTGCGTGCAAAGATCGAGAACCCGACTGATCCTCATAGTCTGGCTCTCGTTTCTGGATTAAGGACTAACGCTAACATGTCTTCGAGACAGTTCTCTTTGTCTTGTCTTGTGTCCATGCCAGATGAGGAGTTTGACGTGCTAGGCGAGGAGGATCTCGCGTTGCTGAGCAGGCGGTTCGAGCGCATGTACACGAACCGGAAGAACGCACGGAGGACCTCGGGCATGTGCTACCAATGCGAGAAGCACGGGCACTTTATCGCTGAGTGCCTGGAAGCCATGGAGGTCAAGCCCGAGCACAAGCACCGTCCGAGGACCAACCACAAGCACCGCTCGAGGGACGACCACAAGGGCAAGAACAAGTCCGAGCGGAGGCCGAGGAGGAGTGGTGGTCACAAGAAGAAGGAGCGAGCGATGGTCGCCGGAGCAAGCGACATCGACTCAAGCTCTTGCTACTCTTCATCGAGCTCAAGTGATGAAGATGAGAACCGGCACAAGGGCAAGCGGTCAAGCAAGAACATCAACGGCTTGTGCTTCGCCGCCCAAGGCTTTTGCGGCATGGCACATAGCTCCGCAAGCAAGAAGAGCAACAAGGATGACTCGGGCTCCGACTCCGAGGATGAGGTAAACAATGATCCATCCTTCTTGGTAGCGGAGAATGCTAGGTTGAATGACTTGCTTGACAACCGTGATGATGTGCTTAGAAAGACCAACAAGGAGAAGAGGGAGTATAGGTCTTTGCTTGGAGAGGCTAAGGAGAAGGTGGTTGAGCTAGAGTCCTTGCTTGTTGATGCTAGGGCTCAAATAGATTCTCTTAAGTCTCCTATTGTGACCGATGAACCTGAATGCACTGATTGTTCCACTTTTCTTGGTGAATTGGTTGTGCTTAAGGAGAAGTATGCCTCCAAGGTTGAGGAACTAGATGTGCATAGGGTTGAGCTAGATGAGATGAAATCTAGGCCCTCTTTGCTTGGTGCTTGCACTTCTTGTCCTGTTTTGCATGAAAAGCTAGATGTTTCGCTTGTTTATGCTAGATCACTAGAGGCTCAGCTGAAAGCTCCTATTCCTACATCATGCTCTACTTGTGAAATAAATGCTGTGAAGAATATGGAGCTTGCACATTATGTTGATCGTTTGCAGGATGAGAATGATGAGTTGAGAAAGATGATGGGTTGGTTGTCTGGTCATGAGCCTCAGCTCCAGATGATGATCGAGACATACAAGCGCTATGATGGGGAAGCGCTTGGGGCAAACAAGGTGGATGAGGGGAAGATTGGAGATATCCCAGAGCCACCAAAAACCCACCAAAAAAATGCCTATGCTCCTAAGCCAAACCCACTTAGGAACCGACTAGACACAACCCCAGCTCCACCCGTGTTTCCTCCACACACAGACAACTTCCAGAAACCCATCAAGTTCAAGAGTGACTTGGGGAATGAGTTCTTTGGGAAGAAGGGAGAGAAACCGAGTGAGGAGAAGCCAGAGCCCAAAGAGAGCCCAAAACCAAAGCCAAAACCAAAACCCTTCCATTGTGAGCATTGTGGGAGGGATAGGCACCTAGCAGAGTTTTGCTTCAGGAGGAAGCGTGAGGAGAGGTTGGCTAGGGAGATGGCCAACAAGGACAGGTACCGCCCTTCTCGTGGTGTGCCTGAGCCTAGGTTGGTGCCAAGGGGTGAGGGTATGGTGCGTACCATTTACCCTCGAGAGAGGCGTGTGTTTGTGCCTCGAGGTGAGCCACCACATAGAGAAGGTGGTAGGCGTGTTGGGTTTGGGCGTGGTGAGTTTGCTGGACGTTCCTTCGCTCGTGGCAAATACGAGTATGGGGGGAACGAACGCAGTTTTAGGTCCCAGAGGAGCTACGGGCCACGGTCTCCACCTCGCGGTGTGCGTAGTCCTCCAAGGGGACGGGTGGGTGTTCCACCTAGAGGAGATAGGATGGATTTTTCTAACCCCACTTTTGAGCAAATGGTACGACACTGGTTTGATTCATTTTGTACTAACCCCAGTGCTGAGTCGTTTGCTCACTCTCGCTCTCGTTTTTGATTTGCAGGTGGGAGGCATGGAGGGCTTTTAGTTGATCGACTCCGGTTGCTCTCGACACATGACCGGAGATCGAAGGTGGTTCTCCAGTCTCACCCCGGTGATGACCAAAGAGTATATCACTTTTGGGGACAATGGGAAAGGTAGAGTGCTTTCAATGGCACGGTGAAGGTGAGCGATTCTGTGACTCTCAGGCGTGTTTCTCTTGTCAAGTCTTTGGGGTACAATCTTCTTTCGGTTTCCCAGCTTCTTGATGAGGGTTTTGAGGTCCGTTTCAAAACGGGCGCTTCTCGTGTTTTGGATTCTCGAGGTGATCTTGTGTGCACAATCATCCCTGAGGGTCAGATTTTTAGAGCCGATTTTTCTCAGTGTGTTGGCTCTTCTCGTTCCTTGGTTGCTGGCGTTTCGGCGGAGCTTTGGAAATGGCATAGGAGACTAGGTCACTTGAGTTTTGACTTGTTGTCACGCTTGAGTGGGCTAGGATTAGTCTGAGGATTGCCTAAGTTGAAATACCAAAAGGACTTGGTATGTGCTCCGTGTAGGCATGGTAAGATGGTCGCCGCCTCTCACCCGCCTCTGACATCCGTTATGACAGAGAGGCCATGCGAGCTGTTCCATATGGACTTGGTTGGTCCAGCCCGTGTGTACTCGGCGGGTGGGAAATGGTATGTCCTGGTGATAGTGGACGACTATTCTCGCTATGCTTGGGTCTTCTTTTTGGCTGACAAGGGGGAGATGTTTGGTTTTGTGAGGGATCTAATCTTGAGGTTGAAGAATGAGAGGAATGGAGATGCCATTCGAGCTATCCGTAGCGACAATGGCTCTGAGTTTAAAAACTCTCGTTTCGAAACCTTTTGTCGTGATTTGGGTCTCGAACATCAATTCTCTTCTCCCTATGTGGCTTCTCAGAATGGTGTGGTTGAGAGGAAAAATCGTTCCCTTTGTGAGATGGCTCGGACGATGCTCGACGAGCATAGGACTCCGAGGAGATATTGGGCTGAGGCGGTGAATACCGCGTGCCATGTTGGGAATCGGATTTTTCTTAGGGCCTTCTTGAACAAGACGTGCTATGAGCTCATGCACGGGCGAGCACCTAGAGTGAGCCATTTCAGGGCTTTTGGTTGTCGGTGCTTTATTCTCAAGAAGGGTAGGCTTGATAAGTTTGAGTCGAGGTCTTCCGATGGGATCTTTTTGGGTTATGCTAGTCATTCTCGAGCATTCCGTGTGCTAAATCTTGATACTAACCTAGTCATGGAAACTTGCGAAGTTACCTTTGACGAGACCCAGCCATGCAGTTCGTCTGTCTTTGAGTGTGTAGGTGACGACGAGATTGGCAAGAAGATCTTTGAGGATGAGGAGGATGATGCTGGAGAGGATGACGGTGATGATGAAGCTCCTGCCGAGCATGTACCCTCCACTTCCACTACAACGACTACGGTGCAGGATGGTCCAGCCTCTACACCGACTACGATCCAGCAAGATCAAGTGGAAGCTGCAGCTGAGGGGGAGGTTGTCTCCAGGCGAGAGGCACCGAGGCGCGTTCAAGTTGATCATCCTCCCTCAAGAATCATCGACGACATCAATGAACGTACGGCACGGTCAAGGTCCAGGAATGTTTCTCACTTTGCTCATTCAGCTTTTGTTGCTACCTTTGAGCCGAAAGACATTGGACACGCTCTCTCTGATCCTAATTGGGTGAACGCAATGCATGAGGAGTTAGAGAACTTTGAGAGAAACCAAGTTTGGGAGTTGGTAGAGCCACCACCACATTGCAAACCTATAGGGACAAAATGGGTGTGGAAGAACAAAGAGGGTGAGAATGGTGAGGTGGTGAGAAACAAATCGAGGTTGGTTGCTCAGGGGTTTAGTCAGAAGGAGGGGATAAACTATGAGGAGACATTTGCTCCTGTAGCCCGTTTGGAGGCAATTAGGATCCTTCTAGCCTTTTCCGTGGCTAAAGGGTTTAAGTTGTACCAAATGGATGTGAAGAGTGCCTTCTTGAATGGGTTTTTAGAAGAAGAGGTTTGTGTGAAGCAACCACCGGGCTTTGAGAGTGCTGAGTTTCCTCACCGGGTGTATAGGTTGAGGAAGGCGTTGTATGGGCTGAAACAAGCTCCCCGTGCTTGGTATGGCCGTTTGAGGGGGGTTCTTGTTCAGCAAGGGGTTTGAGATGGGCAAGGTTGATAAGACTCTTTTTCTCCTCAGGCAGGGCGATGATATCCTAATTGTTCAGGTGTACGTGGATGATATTGTCTTTGGCGGCTCGTCTCACTCTTTGGTTGTGAGGTTTGCAGAGGACATGAGCAAAGAATTCGAGATGTCCATGATGGGAGAATTGCAGTTCTTTCTCGGGCTTCAGATCAAGCAGGCGAAGGAGGGAACCTTTGTGCATCAAGCCAAGTACACGAAGGACATCCTCAAGAAGTTCAAGATGGACGACTCGAAGCCCCTGTCGACACCGATGAGTACGACTACAGCGTTGGATGCGGACGAGGACGGAGAGCCCATGGACCAGAAGGAGTACCGGAGCATGATCGGCTCCCTCTTGTACTTGACGGCGACGAGGCCGGACATCCAGTTTTTTGTGTGTCTGTGCGCTCGTTTACAGGCGTCGCCCAGGACTTCACATCGACAGGCCGTCAAGCGGATCTTCAGGTACCTTCGATACACTCCTGAGCTTGGTCTTTGGTACTCGGCGTCCTCTTCTCTTTCGCTTCTTGGGTTTTCGGATGCCGATTTTGCGGGGTGTCGAGTCGATAGGAAGTCGACTTCGGGGACTTGCCAGTTTTTGGGATCTTCGCTTGTTTCATGGTCTTCTCGCAAACAGTCTAGTGTAGCTCAGTCTACCACAGAAGCCGAATACGTTGCTGCCGCTAGTTGTTGCTCACAGCTGCTTTGGATCACATACACGCTGAGTGACTTTGGTGAGGAGTGTTCCCATGTACCTCTCATGTGTGATAGCACGAGTGCCATTAGTGTTGCCAAAAACCCCGTGCTCCACTCCAGAACCAAACATATAGAGGTGAGGTACCACTTCCTGAGAGACAATGTTGAGAAGGGAAACATAGACCTCATCCATGTGGCAATCGAGAAGCAGCTTGCCGATATCCTAACCAAGCCTTTGGACCAAGCTACATTTGCCTGTTTGCGAGGGGAGCTTGGTGTTCTTTTCCCCTTTTGAACTTTGGTTGGGGGTTTGATGTACATACTCATGTTGCATTTTCATTTATGTATCATATCATGTTTGCATCTTTGTATCATAGACTGCATATGTATCATATGAGATGTGCTTCTCCTATATGCTTGGATCACTATGATATGCTAGATAGGAGATTGTGACTTTGCTTTTGATGCTCATATGATGAATAGCGATGCTCCTGATAGATTTGGGATGTATGTGCTTGTGGATGGCTTATTTTTGTGAAAATGCTATACATGATCCTCTCTTATGAGTTGAATGCCTTTCATGCTAAATTTGTGCACTTATGGCTATAGCTTGCTTAATTTGTGCTTGGAACCATGTTCTTTTCATATGGGGTCAAAGACCCATCTATCATCATGGATGTTTAGCCTACATGCTACCTTGTGGAGAAGCCTAAGCTTCTTTTTGCCGCAAAGGCACTTCATGTACCATGCTTAATTTGTAAATCTTGAAATTGGTATATAAAATGCTTATGCTTGAAAAATATGCTTCTATGTCATGAATGCTTTAAATTCCTTATTTTGGGTGCTAAACCGTTGCATGATGTTCACCGTTGAGAAGTCTCACATTTAGAAGTGAACACATGGCTCGGTGTCTTTGACATGACATGATAGCTTGTAGGTGTTTATGATGATCTTGTGATGAGAATTTGTAACCTTGCATGAAGTTTGTGAGTTATATGTTGTTTGTGCTCATTTTGATCATGTTTAGGTCCTATGCTCATGAGAGGGAAGTTTTTGTGAAAAATGCTTTATTTTGATCTTGGCTATGTCACATGCTTATATGTCCCTATCTATCTCGTTGGCGATGCTTGTACTCAATTTGTGGCTATCTTGCTTGTCTATGTCTCTGTTTAGCATGTTGTAGTGCTCTTTGTCTATTTGAGAAGCACATGCTTGCATTTGTAGACTTGATTCATGCATTACCAACAAGGGGGAGAGATAGTACCCAATTCTTGCATTGAGGGAGAAATGTATTTGTTCAGGGGGAGCTTACATTCATATGCATTTGGGAGCTCCTTTTCGCCTGATTTTAGTTGTGCTCTTTTGCCGATGGTGTCGAGCCCTTTTGCCTCACCTTGAAGAGTCGGCAATTTTGGAGCATTTTATCTCGGTTGTGTCGAGCCATTGCCCTTGTCTTAGGGGACCGAGATTTTTCTCTCTCAAGTGATCTCTTCTTGGCTTTTGTTTGGCTTTTGATCACTTGTTTGAGTTTTTTTTCAGTCATTTCTTTTCTTTTTCTCTTTTCTCTGAATTGGTTACTATGTGTGTGTTGTCAATGCACTCATCAAGGGGGAGATTGAGGACTGGAGCGTCTGAGGACCGGTGGATGGTCGCTCCCTGGTGTGATGAGTGATTGACAACGTGGTGTGGACTGACTCTTGGCCGAGTATTGCAGGTGCAGGTTGCGGCTTGACTCGTGTTGGTGCAGGTGAAGAGCGGGCGCGAAAGGTCTATGCCTTGCGGGGCCTCCGAGGAGTGGAGAGACAAGTAGGCTCGGCTCGAGGGACCCGGTGGCCAGCGGGGTCAAGTGCGGGCCGCATGGTGGCAAGAAAAGCAAGACAAAGCCGTGAACAGGAGCCGGTGCAGGGTAGCGGCTCACGACCGGAGTCTGCACGCGGGGTTTGCGGCGGTTCACCACAAAACCGTCGGGTTACTTGGTTGAGCCACAAAACCAAGACCGGAGGCTCGGCGGGCGGAGATGGGATCCGGGCGCGCCGAGAAGCTTCGACGCCGGCGGGTACGTGGCGGGATCGTAGGGCTTGCGTCGGGAGGACGCGGACTATGGCGAAGGCGTGGCCGTGCGATGAAGAGGAGTACTACATGACCTTTTTGCCCCTGAGGGGATTGTATCTTAAGTTTAAGTGCTAGGGGTAGCTTGGTCATTTTCCCAACCCAGAGGGACTCATATATATAGCTCTAGGGTTTTCTGGGCAAACAATCCATCCGGACTGCTTCTCATTTCCTTGCTCCATAGGCGTAGATTTTCTTCACCGCTTTGTAGAGAATCTGACCTCCGAGTGTATGGAAGCATTCATGGTTGCGTTGATTTCCTTCTTGTAGCTCGTGTGATTTTCGTATCTTTTTCGAGCTATTTTTGTTGGATTTTCGTGTGCGCCTTGTTCCTTCGATTCTGAGGTGTTTGGATTCGGATTTGTTGGTGGGGATCATGGATAGATGTCTTGTGCATCTTTGTGCCTGATCTTGACCCCCCAATCTCCGGATTTGGCCTCCGATTGACGGATTTCGGTTGGAACCCTAGCTTTTTGGTAGAGCTCGGTTGCGATTCGATTCCCGACGATTTAGTTCGTTTGAGGTCTCAAGTTTTGGGGTATAGCATCTTCTAGGGACGCTTCACATCTCCCCCAAATCTTTCCTCAAGAGCTCAAGCCGTTTGGGAGATCCATGGATGGATAGGAGGGGTTGACTTCTCGTTTTCAGGCTCGAGCAGTTCTGTCCGCACCTGGTGGACAGTCCGCCTGGTAGGCGCGGACAGTCCGCGTGGCCTAGTGTTTGTCCAGTTCGTCGCTTGTTCTTGCGCGTTCGTGGTTCGATCCGTCGGAGAAGTTGAGTTTTGTTGCAAGGGGTTTGCGGACCGTCCGCCTGGGGGTCGCGGACTGTCCGCGCGGCACAGGTTGCTCTCGGACCATCCGCGGGTAGGGTACGGACCGTCCGTATTTCGAGGTGCAGTACTGGTTGTTCGGGTTGCATTTTCGGACCGTCCGCCGTGACCTCGCGGACTGTCCGCCTAGACCTTGCGGACCGTCCGCCTGGGCATCGCGGACCGTCCGCCCCAGGCATCGCAGATTGCCTAAGTCCTTTGCTTCTTGAGTTGCGTTTCCGTGTTGCTTTGAGTTTGGGTTTGTTCCTAGGGTTGGTAGGTCCGTTGTGACTACGTGACCTTGGCAAACTCGTGTGGGAACATTTGGTTGTGAATTTGGGGCATAGGCCGAGTTCATCATTCGGGAAGAATTTTTATCGGCTCCCATTCACTCCCCCCCCTCTCTGGTCGCCTAATCGGTCCTTCATAGCTCCTATTGGCTCGCCTCCTCCAACTCCGCTGACGGTCATGTTGGTCTTGATCAGCTCCTCATCTGAACCTCCAAGCTTCTTGAATAGAGAGTACGGCATCTAGTTGACAATTGCACCTCTATCCACTAGCATCCGAGAGATAGGCTTCCCATTGATATGACCCTTCATGTACAAAGCCCTCAGATGATTATCAGTGTCTTTGGGGTTCTGAAATATAGCATCCTTTGGCCCAAAGTCAAGATGAGCGAAGTCCTCCTCCGTAGGCACCGAACCATCAACAAACAAATGAACCTCATTAATATCAAGCTTCATCCGCTCTGGAGAAGAACTGTAATCCACAAGCTCCTCGTCGTCCTCTGGAGTAGGGACTATGAGACATGGGTACCCCTGGGTCCCCACCGACCAGGCTCACGGCCGTCCCCGACAAGTGGGTCCGGCCTACCAGAAGACCGGCCGACCTGATAGTGGGCCCAACCAACCTGGTTGGTGGCCCACACGACCTCCTGAAGACCTTCCAGAAGATTCCCAGACGACCTTATCCAGAATGACTTCAAGACTTGGCATGCAAGACAAGACAAGCGGTGGATTCCGACAAGCAGACCGACGCATATGGCAAGTGTTGTAAACAACTAGACTTAGGTCTCCTGGTAGTAACCGACCAGGAGTCTGGGCGCCGACCTTGTCCGCTGGCCAATATAAGGCGGGCAAGGCAACCCCTTGTACAATCACACAATCCTCAAGCAATCTACACCGACAACTGGACGTAGGGTTTTACTCTCCGAAGGCCTGAACCAGTATAAACTCGTCGTGTTCTCTGTGTTCCGTGTGCTCGTACGCAACCTTCGAGTTCTTAGCCCTAGATTCCACCCCGCCGAACAAATAAACCACTGGGGTTAACCCCCCTGTGGGCTGTGCAGATCTAAACATCTGACAGTTGGCGCGCCAGGTAGGAGGCAATCCAGGGTTCTTCGTGCAACTCAATGGCTTCGACCAGCGGCGTCATCTTCCCTGAGAGCATGGCGGACATCCTCACCAACCCCATCGACATCTGCTTTGGCTCTATGCCAACAAGATCCACCGCTCCATCCGCTTGCCTCGTCATCGAGAGCACTTCGGTCACCACCAACCAGCAGGTCGGATCCGATCTGCTGGAGGAAACCCACCCACCCACTCCTCGCGACCTGATCACGGGGCTCGATCGCATCAAGGACATGCTCTCCGACACGATCAAGGTCTGTGAGCGCGTCAAGTGCCCTCGCAGGACCTCTCCGCCTTCATCCCACATGCCTCTTGGTCTGCGGAACGCAACCCATGCAGCATCTCGCTACATGAAGAACAAGATCCAGATCGAATCTGGACCCAAGACTCCACACTGTGGAAACTGCAGAGGTCATCTCGACGACCCTTGCCCCTTCTACGAGGACTCCAAACACACGGCTTGCCAGTGCTGTGTGCTCAAGAAGCTTTGCTGACCCCTAATCGCGGCTCATTGCCGCCAGATCAACCGTGAGCCGTCCACGGACTGCCTCGTGTTCCAGATCGTTTGAACGACCATCTCTCCCAACTATCCGGGCGACGTGTTTGAGATCCCGGACCGAGAGGTCCTCATGGTCTCCGCCGACGTACCACCTCAAGCTGGTGAGACAGATGAGCAACACATACAGCGTGAGAACGCTAATGCCGCATGAGTTGTGCGTCGTCAGCAGGAGATAGATGCACCTGTAGCAGCCGCCCAGGCCCCAAGTCAAGCCGCGGGCAACGTCGTAACAGGTATCGGCGGCCAACCCGCAGGCAACGTCGTCAATGGGGGACAATGTTGGGATGAAAATCTTCCCCGAAGAGGGGCTAACAGTCGAAGCGGACTAAGGATGGGGGAACAAGATTACCAAACCGATGAATGTAAAACTCGAAACCAACTAAGTGTAAGAAAGTTTAGCCGCCTTCCAATCGCCCCCATTTCATTTTCGTCGAGTCCTTTTTATAGGCCCGTAACAATTACACTTTACGACATCTACCATCGCTTTTTTGCATTGTGCGAAGCATCTCAGGGTTATTTTGGTAACCTCGCAGGGCTCCATACTCACAGACTTCACAGACAATCACTTTACACCTCGACTTTCTACGTGTCTGCCGTCGTGGCCGTTTACTCTTCGCACGCCTTCGCGCGCTTCGCGCGACCCTCACCGAAGCTTTCTCCCCTTGCGGGCCTTCTCTTGATAGTCGTTTGCTCCTTCAGCGTCATCACTCGAAGATCGCACGAAGATCACTTCCCTGAAGACCGCACCTTCGTCTCTGGCCGCTCTTCTTCGCATTTCATCTTCACCAAGCCACGACCCGACTTCGCGGCAGCCCTTCCTTCGTGTCTTCATGGGCGGACCCCAGCCTCTCGGGGCGAAGACAAGCTTCGCTTGACCCTTTGCGTGATGAGCTCGGCTTCTGTAAAAGACGAAGATCCCCAGCCGTGTTTGATCTTCGCCAATTGACTCTCGGTTGTTTCCTGAAACAGCAAGTGCAAAAGCAGAAACGACTCCTGATCTTCTCCTTAGAGCCGAAGATACTGGGAGGGGTTAGTTGCGAAATATTTAGCCCAACAGACCACGCCCCGTGGCTCCAGCCACTCCTCAGCAGCAGGAGAACGAGCCTCGTCGACACCGCCTACGTGCCAGAGACCTCCTGAGGGACTTTGAGCAAGATGGCTACGAAGTCTACAACTCTCCTCAAGCCAACCTAGGCGCGGCCCTTGCCGAGCTGGGACAACTTGCGGATACTCCTGCAACTCGATGTCTACAAGCTCACATCCGTATCGCCACCGCCCAGGTCGAAGAAAGAGGTCTAGGGTACAGCAGATCGGCCTCAAGTTCCTACTCCAGGAGTAGGTCAGAGCGACCCCGCCATCGCCGTCACAACAATGATAACCCTCCCCTTCAGCCTGTGCCAGAAGAGGGAGGTGGTGAGAATGAAGTCGTGCAACCAGTCAACACTGCTGCCAATGCAGCGGCCAATCCAGCAGCCAACGCGCCGGTAATGGCGCCGGCAATCCTGCTAATAATGCCGCCAATGCTGCTGGCGCCCAGCAGCAGAACGTCGCCAGCAATGCAGGACAGCACGCGGGAGCTCGACCTCCACCAGTACAAGCCACACGAGCTCGGAGCAATCAGCGTCAACCTATACGAGATGAAGCGGAGATAGAGCACCGCGCTAACTACGACCGCGACAACGGGGTTCCCGATCCCCTTGACGCCAATCTCCCTATCCAAGCATCAGACCTCCGCGAGATGCGCCAATCACCCTATCCAAGCAGCACACCTCCGCGAGATGCACGATCGAGAGCTTCTATGTCGTGCCCAGTACGAGCAAGATAATGGTCCTCCCGATGACCTCTACGTCATCCCGACAACCTACGCTCCAGCATGTGGCTCTGAGCAATCAACAACTTTCCAGCGTTCTCACGACGTCTCAGGATGATCAGATACCCCAAGGACTTCAAACCAGCCATTGAAAAATATGACGGTCGCTCCAACCCGCGTATTTGGCTCAAGATGTATAGCATCGCCACCCGGGCGTCAGGAGGCAACGAAGACCACATGGCAGGGTACTTCCCTCTCGTGATGAGCCAGGCGCCACTCCTGTGGCTCGACAATCTCCCTGCGGAGTGCATCACCTCATGGGCGACCTTATCGCGGCTCTTCATAACCAACTACCAAGCGACGTACAACCGCCCCGGCAACACTCACCATCTCGCCAAAGTGCGGATGAGGAAGGACGACACTCTCCGTGAGTACACCAACCGCTACTTCGAGAACCGCAACACTCTTGCGGGTGTCAAGGATAAGGACGTCATAGCCTACTACAAGAAGGGGGTAACCAACCTCAAGCTCTTCGAGAAGATCCATGAAGTTGACGCCAACACCATCGCCGACCTCATGGCTTACGTCGACAAGCTCGTCGACACCCAAGACGCAGTGGTATACGACTTCAAAGGTGATGATCACGATGACGGTGGCAGCAGGTCGCGCAAGCGATCTGGTGAGGTTTATGCGACCGACCCACCTAGACCTTCCACGTTCCTCGTAGGTGACTTCAACATCATTATGGACGACGTGTGCCAGTTCCACCGCGATGCCAAGCACACCATGAGGGAGTGTGAGCAACTAAATCGTGCCCTAGGCGTACCCCAAGAGCCAAAGAAGACCAAGAGTGGCAACAACGACGACCAGAGCAACTGTCGCCGCTACGACAACCGCAACCGTCGACCTGATCGACGCGACTACCGCGACCGACGACCTTACCGTCGCAATGATGATAGGGATCACCTTGATTACCGCCGCGACTATCACCGCGATGATCAATGTGATGATCGTCGTGACGACTACCGCCGCGACGACCATCGTGATGAACGCCGTGACGACCAACGCGACAATCACCATTGTTACGACGACCACAATAATAACGACAACCTCCACAAGGAGCCTTCTCCTCCACCTCCACCAAAAGCGAGCAATCCTAATGGAGCGTTCCAGAATGCCAACCGATAGATCAACTTCATCGTCAATGGCCGTCAAGCAGCCAAGAGCAACAGACAGCAGTGATCGAACGCAAGGGAGATCGGTCAAGTCAACACTGAAACTCCACAACCCCTACATTGGTCGGAGTACCCCATTACTTTCTCCAGGAGAGACCATTAGGTACACATACCAGACCCCAGGACCTACCCGCTGGTCGTCAATCCCATAGTGGACAGCACTTTCCTGCCTAAGACCCTCATCGATGGGGGCAGCAGCTTGAACATCATCTTTACCGAAACGCTGAGGAAGATGGAATTCGACTTCTCCATGATGACCGCTTGCGACGAACCCTTCTACAGGGTCGTGCTCGGCAAGGCTGCATACCCCATAGGTTGTGTATGCCTGCCGGACACTTTTGGCAAAGAAGACAACTTCCGGACGGAGTACCTGACGTTCGAGGTCGCAGACTTCCGCTCCTCCTACCACGCCATCCTTAGTCGACCCATGTTGGCCAAGTTTATGGCTATCCCGCATCACACCTACCTCATCATGAAGATGCCAGCACCAAACAGAATCCTTTCCGTCTACGGCGATATCCTCGTCTCCTACAACTGCGAGAGTGACACCATCGACCTCACCAAGGTATCTGCGTGCAAAGCCGTAGCAACGGTCATGGTCGCTCAGGCCTCCAAGATCGACCAAACTACTTAGGAGGTGCCAGAACAAAAGCACACGGCTACTACCTTGGACGCAAGTCCTGCAGTGAAGAAAGTTTGCCTCGACCTGCCCGACGCAACCAAGGAAGTCACCATCGGGGCCGACCTCGACCCCAAATAGGAACTCGCGCTCACCAGTTTCCTCCGGGACAACGCAGACATCTTCGCATGGAGCCCATCTGACATGCCCGGTGTCCCCAGGGAGCTGGCTGAGCACACCCTTGAAGTAAGCAAGACAGCAAGACCTATCAAGCAAAAGCTCCAGCGATTTGCGAAAGATAGAAAGCAGGCCATCAAAGTAGAAGTCTGTAAGCTCTTAGCTATAGGATTCATACGAGAATGTAAACACCTGGTTTGGCTCGCAAACCCGGTCCTTGTACCCAAGAATACTCAAGGATTAAGGATGTGTATCGACTACACCGATCTTAACAAGCACTTCCCGAAAGACCCCTTCCCTCTTCCTCGCATCGACCAGGTCGTGGACTCCACGGCTGGTAGCATCCTTCTATGCTTCCTCGATTGCTATTCAGGGTATCACCAGACAGCCCTGAATCCCGACGATCAAGAAAAAACGGCATTTTATAATGCCCGATGGCATCTACTACTACAAGGTCATGACCTTTGGCCTGAAAAACGTTGGCGCGACCTACCAGAAGGCGATACAGAAGTGCTTGAAGTCTCAGATCAGGAAGAATGTGGAAGCCTACGTCGATGATGTGGTCGTTAAGACCACCGAAGGGGATCAACTCATCAACGACCTCACCGAGACCTTCACCAACCTACGTACCTGTCAGTGGAAGCTCAACCCGACCAAGTGCGTCTTCTGTGTTCCCTCCGGATTTCTCCTGGGCTTCATGGTGGGACACCGAGGCATTGAAGCCAACCTTGTGAAGATCGACGCAATTCGCAACATGGTGAGACCATCTTGCAAGAAAGACGTCATGAAGCTTACAGGCATGATGGCGGCTCTAGGTCGTTTCATCAGCAAGCTCGGCGAAAAAGGTCTACCTTTCTTCAAGCTATTGAAGAAAGCAGATAAGTTCGTATGGGATGAAGAAGCACAGAAGGCTTTCGAGGCTCTCAAGGAGTCCTTGACTACGCCTCCAATCATGACACCTCCAGTCCCAAGGGAAACACTCCTCCTATACATCTCCGCCACCACTAATGTGGTCAGCACGGTCCTCGTTGCCGAACGAGAAGAAGAAGGGTAGGTGTACCCTGTTCAACGACCTGTGTACTATGTGAGCAAGGTCCTGGCCGACGCTAAAACACGTTACTCACAGCCTCAGAAGCTGCTCTATGCACTCCTGATCACATCGAGAAAACTCTGGCACTACTTCCAAGCCCACAAGATCAAGGTGCCTTCATCCTTCCCGCTAGGGGAGATTATCTCCAACCGTGATGCCAATGGCTGCATCGTCAAGTGGTCGGTTGAGTTGGGCGAGTTCGACATCGAATTCTGCCCCAGACAAGCGATCAAGTTGCAAATCCTAGCTGATTTTGTATCAGAGTGGACAAAAATCCAGATGCCCCTCCGAAGGAGCGGCCTGAACACTGGATCATGTACTTCGACGGTGCCCTTAACCTCGAGAGTGCTAGAGTAGGCGTGCTATTCATCTCTCCTTAGGAAGAGCAGCTCAAATACATCCTACAAATACACTACAAGGCTTCCAACAACGGAGCAGAGTACCAAGCTCTAATCCACGGGCTTCGAATTGCAGTGTCCCTTGGCATCAAGAGACTACTGGCATATGGCGATTCCAAGGTCATCATCGAGCAAGTCAACAAGCAGTGAGATTGTGTGTAAGACATAATGGACGCTTACTGCGCTGAGGTCCACAAGCTCGAAGGCCACTTCGAGGGGATCGAGTTTCAGCATGTGCCACGCAACAACAACATGGCTGCCGACATTCTATCTAAACTAGGCTCAAAACGAGCTCTAGTCCCGGTGGGTGTGTTCGTCCAAGACCTACGCAAGCCGTCGATCAAGCTGTTGGACCCGGACAATCCGGATCAAGATCAGCTCGACCAAAATCCAGTACCTCCTGGAGACGTACTGATGACAGAAAAAGAGGATGGTTGGTGCGAGCCTTTCCTAACCTTTCTACTTGACCAGCGAGTCCCAGAAGACAAAGCTGAATGCGAACGCATCACGCGGCGTAGTACTAACTACGTCGTGATTGGCAACGACCTCTACAGAAAAGCCGCCTCTACTGGCGTCTTAATGAAGTGCATCTTGCGATCAGAAGGTCTTTAGCTCCTAGCTGAGATCCATGGCGGCGAGTGTGGCTACCACGCAGCGTCTGCCAATCTGGTCGGCAAGGCCTACCGATCTGGCTTCTACTGGCCCACAGCCATGACTGATGCCAAAGACCTCGTAAAGAGGTACAAGGGATGTCAATTCTTTGCCAAACAACAACATCTGCCAGCTCAGATCCTGTGCACGATACCCCCATCATGGCCCTTCGCCATGTGGGGCCTTGATTCCATAGGACCCTTCAGATCTGCCCCTGGCGGCTACAAGCACATGCTTGTGGCTGTTGACAAATTCACTAAATGGATTGAAGTCCGACCTGTCGCCAAGGTCACATCGGAAGAAGCGGCGAACTTCATCCAAGAGATAACACATCGCTTCGGTGTGCCTAACAGAATCATCACCGACCTCGAGTCGGCCTTCACAGGGTCTGCCTTCTGGGATTTTTTCCAGGACAGTATGATTGATGTCTACTATTCATCGGTCGCCCACCACAGAGTAACGGCCAGGTCGAGCGTGCCAAAGGCATGGTTCTCCAAGCTCTCAAAGACCATATCTTTGATGACGCTTCAAATTATGCTTCCTGGTGGTTAGCTGAGCTACCACATGTGATTTGGGGCCTATGGACACAAGTCAGTTCAGCCACGGGCTTCTCGCCCTTCTTTCTGGTCTATGGATCAGAGGCCATCCTACCCACCGACGTCACCTTTGGAGCCCCACGTATATAGTTCTACGAGGAGGGAGAAGCCGAGCAAACTCGTCGTGTCGACCTTGACAGCCTCGAGGAACAGAGTAGCAGACGTCATGAGACAAGCTCGCCACGACCAGCAGCTTCGTCGTTACCACGATCACAACGTCAGAGAATGCTCTTTCAACGTTGGCGACCTAGTCCTAAGGCGCATCTAGAAGACCGACGGCATGCACAAGTTGTCCGCCCCTTGGGAAGGACTGTTTATCATCACAGAAGTTATTAGCCCGTCAACATATCACCTCCAGTGGGGCGATGGCCAAGGGGTTCCCAACCCATGGAACGTGGAGCATCTCTGCCGATTCTATCCGTAGAATAGTTTTCATTACAGCTATGTATTCTTCGTCTTTGTACTTCCAATTAATTAAATATTAGTTTTAAGCAGTCATCTGCTGTGTCTCGAGCTCTATCCTCTTTGCTTTCATGTCATGTACCCTCCCCCTCGACATGCTCGGGGGCTTGGCAAAAGCCAATATCAGGGGTCGAAAGACCTGAGGGTGAAGTATTTTGTTCCTCCCCCTCGACATGCTCGGGGGCTTGGCAAAAGCCAATACAAGGGTCACTTGATCTAAGGACGTCGCCCCTCATGATTGCTTACTCTATGTTGTTGCGAGCCTGCTTGGTCGTGTGGTTGCAAAACCAGAGTCCCAGACTCCTTCCCGCACGCCGATTGCACGTAAGTCTCCCTGCTGAGCTGTGGTGGTCGGTAAGCCAACCTCTCCATGAGTAGTGGTCAGTGGGGCATAATAAAAACACATTGCTTCAAGGCAACCAAGCTCGTGCAAATATAAACTAAGTAAGTCATGCAGGCCAACAGAAGATCATCAAAAGTTATTTACATGACTGGAAGAGGAGGGGGTACAGCCCGATGACTATGACTACTCTTCACCATCATCACCCTCGTAATCGATGGCATCCATTATCTTCTCGGCGGCCCCCCGCACTTCGTCTTCCACGACCTTGAGGTCCTTTGTCGTGTCCGGGCCTTCCCCGACCTTGGCCATGTCGACCTCGGGGGAGTGCGACTTCACGCGCACCAGCGACTTCGTAGCCGCTGTCAGACTCGTCACCCTCAAGAGGTCGACCAACTTCTGGGGTGCGGCCAGAAGACGGTCAATAGCTGGCTTCTACCCCTCCCAAGCGACCGGCGTCTCCACCATATCCATTATATGGTCAGCGGCGTTCTCCAGGTCGTTCACCTCTACCTCCAGCCCTGCAATGATCACCTGGTCATTCCGCAACGACTACAAAGCCACCTTGAGATTGACCTCAAGGTCCTTTCAAGCTTGCTTCTCATAAGCCAGCTTCTGGGACACAGCATACTCATTGTCCACGGCGGCCTTCATCAGTTGCTTCAGCTCCTCACCACTTGCATCAGCAGCTCGCAGGTCCACCTCAAGGCTTCGGACCCTTTCCCTGGCAACCTTAAGGTCCTCCTTGAGCTTGTCCTTGTCCCTGTGCAATTCTACAGCATAAAAACATCGTCAGACCCAACATCCAGCCACACAAGTTAAAATGAACAAGGTCGCGGGCCGTTGGTATTACCAGCACTCACGGAAGTCAACAGCTCGTCGGCTTCACGATTCTCATGCTGTTCTTCTTTCAGCTCATCTTCAAGCTTCTTCTTATCAGCTGCGGTCTCCTCCCGGACCCGCTTGAGCTCTTGCTCGAGCTGTCACCCACAGCTGCGCGGCCATGGCATTCCTACACTAGTCGGCCCTGCTCTGGGCACGGTTGGCCAGCGACTGCTTCAAAACACAAAAGACAGGTCGTTGATAACAAATCTAAAGACAAGATAATTACTGAATTCAAAGACAGTTACTTACTGTGAACGCATCGTTAAGAGTCAAGATGGCCCGACGGACCGCCTTCATATTCTCATCATCATCAAAGACATCTCCCTCCCAGGGAGTGTCGCTCCAGTTGATCTCCCTCCTCCTCAAGCCTGGCCCCATCGACGACGAACTCGGTACCCCGCCGCCGGCTGTTTCTGGGCCCCGCAGTGGCTGCTCGAGCTGAGCTTGGTCCACCGTTGGGTCCTGAGCCGACGTGCTCGGCACCGCGTTGAGTGGGTCCACTTCGATGACGGGCGGAGGAGTCGATGTCCCCACATTGCCAATGTAACCTTGAGTTCCGACCAGTTGCTCAGACGTCGCCGTCCTTGCGGGAGAGCCTTGAGCACCCGAGGTACTTGGAGGTCTGATGTCCGACCTGCAACAATTTCTTAAGTCAATATGCTACAACCTCCTAGAGATAATCAATGAAAAAGTCCAAGAGTTGAGGTCTTACCTCACGACCACTGGCACACGAAATCTCGGCCTCAGGGGCCGAGCGGGCACCTTCGTAGGCATCTTTGCCTGGGCACCGGCCGCAGCCCGCTGTGCCTCCCTGATGCAGAGGAGTTCCTCCTCTGTCACCTGCCGCTCTGCCTCTCGCTACCTCTTGGTCGTGGGACTTGGCGACCTCAGTGCCGCACGATCATCAATGATCGGCGGATCATCAGTAGCTTCGTCTTCTTCCTCCTCGACCTCCCTGGACATTGGGGTGGGGATTGTCGTCCTCTTCCTCTTCTTCTTGTCAGCCTCGAGCTTAGCAGTCTTTGCTACCTCGACCTTCGCGGCAGCCCTCGAGATCGACTGCTTCGCTGTCGCCGCCCTCATCTTGCGTCTTGCCTTTGTGGCACTGCTAGCCTCAGGCTGATTCGCCATGTCGTCACTGACCTCTCGGTCGCAGTCTTCATCAGCCCCCCACCGATGAATCAGAGAGATAGTTTTCCAGCAGCGCAGCTGCTGGAGGCTGGTAGTCTTGCGACCTCAATTTTTGACATGGCTCCTCGCTGGTCGGCAGTGGTGCAGGGCACCAGTACTGCATCTCCCGAGCCTGCAAATGACAAGAAACAAAGTCTATGAGGTCTTCCTCTGAGGCACACAAAATGAACGCTTCAAAGACGAGCTAGTTAGTTCAAGACTTACTGGGTCAGCTGGTCGGGTCAGGGAGTGCGCCTTCGGGCACTTTCTGTTCTGGATCCGCCCGGTGTATAGTTGCGTAACCCTAGCCGCCATCTCCTCCTGGGAGACCTTGCGGTTCACTTCGCGAGTAGGGTCCGACTGACCCCAATACTCGTAGGCCGGATGCACCCGGTCCTTGATCGGCTGAATCAGGTGACGATAGAACGACATCGCCACCGAGCCCCCAGTTAGGTCCTTCTTCTTGAGGTCGGCCACAAGGGTGAGCAACTCCTTAACATCTTACAACTCGCGGGAGGTGAGGGACAAGTCCCACTCCGGAATCTTCTCAGGCCTGTGCCCAGTTCGCTTCGGGAGCGCCGGCTTCTGATCAGTGACGTAGAACCACTCCGACCTCCATCCTAAAGTGTTGTCTGGCAGGTCCATATCAAGCCATTCTGCCTTAAGACCTGCTCTTAGGCAGAACATCACCGAGCCTATGATGCCCGTACGTTTGCCAGTGGTCTTGACATTGAAGAAATATCGCCATAGAAAAAAATGGGGCGGTATCCCCAGATACGCCTCGCAGAAGTAGATGAACGACGATACTACAGTGATGGAGTTGGGAATGAGGTGTACCAGCTCCAGCTTGTAGTAGTACAGCAGACCTCGAAAGAAGCCGCCGGCTGGCAAGTTAAACCTGCACTCAAAGAAGGAGGTGAAGACGACTTGCTCCTTGTCGTCCTCCATTGGAAACGCCTCGCCGGTAGGCGCCTTCCACTCCATCTCCGCCTTGGAGCGGAGCAGCCCGTGATCCATGAGCGATTGGATCTTCTCCTCGGTCATCACCGAGGCCTCCCAGACCGTCTTCGGGGTAGGGATTTGGGAAGCTGCGGCCACCATTTCTTGAAGACGAGTGGATTTGGATCTAAATGTGACTAGGGTTAAAAGGGCATGCAGAACGGCGCGGCGCACGAGTCGCGATGGTGGTGCGCGGTCTGCTAGAGACGGCGGCGGCAAGCTCTAGCTTCGAGTATGGTGGGCTGGATGCATGATCACGGCAGCTAGGGCAAGGAGGTTTCCGGCGGCTGGCGAGAGGAAGAAGATGATGGAAAGGGGAGGTCAACGCCCGTCCCCTCGGTTATATTTATATGGGTCCCGCCGCGGAAGCCCGTTGCGGATCTATTGCCGCACCGGATCTGCTGCAACGGCTCCTCGTCGCTGATTTCGCGAGACGATCTCGCCGGATTTCACGCCAACGGCTATATGCCCAACGGATATATCAGCGACCTATACTTCAAGTTTAGGTCGTCCATGCACCAAAGATAATCAGGTCGTCCTGATAGCACAATCGATCTCCACGAGGTCGCAAAACCCCCAAACAACATCATTTTAGGTCTTTGATGAATAATTTCTTCAAATCGACCATTACATGACAGAAGAGAGTGAACATTACATAGGAATTTCGAAGGTACACAGGTCACCTGCGACCTCATTGGATCCAGAACCTGTTACAAGATACAAACATATTCGAAGACCTGATCTACCTAGAGCAATCTTTCCCATGTTCTCTGCTATAGCAGAGCACATCGCAAGAATTCTTCTAGCTTCAGACCTTCAATGGTGACCTCGAGGCGAACGTCTGCACGACGCTGCGCATAGCAGGTCACACGTTGTGCCTGACTATGGAATGCAGACACGAGCTTGCTCTTCGGCGTGCACTGCAAGCCCTCAACGAGCATCTCATGCTTACCAAGAACTTGCAGCGTCACCTCGGGCCTTGATTCTTTGCTGAGGCACGGTACAAAGAGTGGGGGTGCTACCTACACTTTGCAAGAGTTCTTCTAGCTCCAGGCTTCTACAAATTTTGCATCCTATGATCTGGTGGACGGACACATGCCCATGGCATGGCCACAATACTACTTTATGGTTTCATAGCTCAGCAATGCTCGGTGCTTGCCTCCTTGAACATTATGGTGCTATTTATAGCCAAAACCTGGCCCTGTGTGGCTGGTGAAGTGGTGACACTGTTACCATGTGATTGAGAGGACCTGTAGACATGTGCATGATTAAAAGCGATGTCCTTTTCCCTGCCTCATGACGCCTTGTCGCTTATGCATCAATGATGCCTGAGGCTGCTGTGGCGTCACATGGCTACAATCCACCTCTCGGTCCGTGGGTAGTTTGTCATTATCTAGGTGGCAAGAGAATCTCCGACCACTGTTGACCCGTGACACCGCAGTCTACGGAAGAAGATAAGACTGACTCCACGTCAGCTGGCCCTGCGCCTCGCTACAACTACAGACAATGACGATGATAAAAATGCACCCGCTAGGTTCTGCGTCCTGGTCCACCCGCTATGGCTCTGTACGTAAATGGACCTATTCGAATCAGCCTATATTTCTGTTTCCCGAGAAGAATGGTCGTAGTTTTGAGTGAAGACCTTCCGGGGTAGGCGTGCCTCGCTGCTTTGCTAGATCCGTCTGGGCGCCTGGAGATCAAAAGCTCCAAATCTACGATTTCGTCGGGCCCCCGTGGTAGGTGTGCCTATCATTGAGGTCGTTCCTAACACCTTGGCTCTGCTGGATGGCTAGCAGCTATGTTGGTCGTCTGGACACCAAAGCGACCTCCTCGAGGTCGGTGTGCCTTAATACCTAGGTCTTGCAATACCTCGGTATGTTTACGGCTCTACCAACCTAGTTGGGCGCCCTGGATGCGTGACCTTCCTGAGGTCGGTGTGCTATCGTGGCTCTGCCATCCTGCTCTGGATACCAAGGATTTTGCGTCGAGAATAAAGGCCTCCCTATGGGGTGTGCGCCTAATGGCCCTGCCAAGTATCTTCGGGTGCTTGGGCGCTTCTGATTTGAGACCTCCTTGAGGTTGGCATGCCTCAGGTGGCTCTGCCAGACTCTTTGCAGCCATGCAGGATATCTGGGTGTCTCTACACTCAATTCGTTCAAGATCTACATATTTTTATGGCTTCGTCAGGAACAAATTCGGACATCACAACTTTAGCGACATCATCGACGACCTATTCATGCGACGTTCACAGACCTTGCTGGGTATCCTCGGATACTGGGCATCGTTGATTCGAGGCCTCTTCGAGGTTGGCATGCCTAAAAAGCCTCCTTGAGGTCGGCACTACCAGACTCCTTGCAGCCATGCTAGGAGATTTGGGTGTCACTACACTTCATTCGATCAAGGCCATGACTCAGTTTTCTTCTCTTTTTTTGAGCATCAAACCAGCCATGTTGCCTGCTTCAATGCTCGGGGACCACTCTAAGAGAGTGTCTCTGACGCCCTCTTGTTTTCCTCGTCGTACCGACCTGTTGGGAAACCTGTTTCTCATCAAGTCGTTACTCGACCTATTTCTTCTTCTCTTTCTTTTTTGGATCATCATATCGGCTATCCTGCCAGCCACGATGCTCGGATACTACTCTATGAGTGCATCTTTGATGCCCTCTGATTTTTTTCATAGTCGTTTCGATCTATTGGAAGTCTACTTCTTATAGGTCGTCACTCAACCTCTCTTCGATCGGCAAGATTACAAACAGGTCGACTGCTAAGCTGATTTCTTTTTTCTTTTGGACTGACGTGCACGCTATTCGACCTGTCGATAGCTTTACGACTTCGTCATGACCTTCTAAGGTCGCTGTGCCTACACATCGCTCGAGGGCTTGTGAGACATGGGTACCCCTGGGTCCCCACCGACCAGGCTCACAGCCATTCCTGACAAGTGGGTCCGGCCTACCAGAAGACCCGCCGACCTGACAGTGGGCCCAACCAACCTGGTTGGTGGCCCACACGACCTTCTGAAGACCTTCCAGAAGATTCCCAGACGACCTTATCCAGAATGACTTCAAGACTTGGCATGCAAGACAAGACAAGCGGTGGATTCCGACAAGTAGACCGACGTATATGGCAAGTGTTGTAAACAACTAGACTTAGGTCTCCTGGTCGTAACCGACCAGGAGTCTGGGCGCGGACCTTGTCCGCTGGCCAATATAAGGTGGGTAAGGCGACCCCTTGTACAATCACGTAATCCTCAAGCAATCTACACTGACAACTGGACGTAGGGTTTTACTCTCCGGAGGCCTGAACCAGTATAAACTCGCTGTGTTCTCTGTGTTCCGTGTGCTCGTGCGCAACCATCGAGTTCTTAGCCCTAGATTCCACCCTGCCGAACAAATAAACCACTAGGGTTAACCCCCCTATGGGCTGTGCAGATCTAAACATCTGACAGGGACCGACGACACCTTGTCATCACAAGTCATGGGGACTGAAGAGGCGAAGCTGGGTGGCGTTTTTGGAGAATCCAGTCTGATTGCCTGCTCAGCCGGTCTGACCGCCTCAGGCGGTTGAACCGCCCTCTCTGGCAGTTCGACCGCCTCTGTCTGGGGCGCCATCTTGACTCTCCACTCTTTCCCTTGCGGCACCATGGGCCTGTAGCTATTGAAGACCTCGTCCCTTTGCTTCTCCAGTTCCTTCTCACTCTTCTCCCGTAGCCTCAGTCGTTGAAGCTTCCTCCTTTGATTATGAGTCAAACACCTTGGCAAGAAGTATTCCGGACGAGACTTGCTTCCACTGGCCTCATGATCCCTTTTGAGTTGGTGTCACAACCTGATTGTTTAGCACAACCGGTCCTTTGCCACTTTTCTCAATGGGAACATCCATCATCCCGATCTGAATGATATAAGATTTGTAGTCCTCTCTGGATCGATGTCCATCTTCTGAACCTCCTCCTCTCTGATCTTGGGCTTATACACCTTTTTTGGAGGAAGTTGCACCTTTCTGGGCAGGGCGGTCTGACCACCTGTAGGGGGCGGTCTAACCAGGACAGCCTGATGACCCTGCCCAATCTGCCGTGGAGCCCAGCGATCTTGTGGAGGCCGTGAGATTCGACCTAGAGCTGGTCTCCTCGGTCCTTCCCGTCAAAGATGGAAGGATTGCTGATATGGCACCCACATCACCCCATTGTCGTCGTAGATCGGACGAGGCGAATTTGAACTTGAAGGAGCCCAAGCTGGAGTAAAGTGTTGCCTCTGAGATGACTCTCCCCTGAACCTGACAGCTGCCCTGGGAGGCGATGACGGTCTCTCTTGATGTGGAGGTGATCTCATCCTTTTTTTTACCGGCCGATCACTTGTAACGGCCTTTTGCTTGGAGTATTTGTCAAGTAACATATCAAATGTGACTTTTGGCTTTGGAACACTTCCCTGATTCTTGGCCACGTTAAGCTTCCAATTTCCAATCTCCGGCCCCTTAGGAACATGCATCTTCGGGCGGCCATGTGCAAGGGCGGTCCGACCGCCCTGTACCCCCGGTCTAACCGCCCTGTCTAGGACAGGCTCGGATGTTTGCTGACCAAACAGCGTGGACGATCCTTGCCCCCCATGTCCAGAAGCTTCGACAGTGATCTTGAATGTCTCTCTGCCATCAGGGGTCTTTTCATATGCCACTTCTCTAGTCAACTCTTTCCCCCTCAAATCGGGCTTAGCTTCCCCGACCATCACATTCTTTCCCTTGGTAGCTTCGGCTTGATGCGGCCGAACCAAAACCTTGGGCTGCTGCAACTCTATGGTATTGACGGGAAAAGGTTGTTTGTCCACTTGCATCTCATGAAGCATCAAACGACCTTCATTAATGGCCGATTGAATCTGACGACGAAACACATTGCAATCGTTAGTGGCATGAGAATAAGAATTATGAAACTTACAATATGCACGTCGTTTAATTTGATCAAGTGGAGGCATAGTATGAGAAATCTTAATGTTTCCAAGCCTAAGTAATTCATCAAAGATACGATCGCATTTAGAAACATCAAAAGTAAGTTTTAGTTCTTCTTGCCGACCTTTAGTAGCCGGCTTAAGAGATGCACAAGAACTAGCTTTAGACTTTGAAGGCCACACAAATTTAGCAACATAAACTTCATTCTCATCATCTGAACTATCAGAATCATATTCAATCATATGATCATTAGACCGATGAGGTTTAGAATGTTCTTTTTCCTTATTCAGTTTTAATTCTTGTGCCATACCTCTAACTAGCACATTAGCAAGAGTATGAAATTCTATACCTTCTAATCTATCTCTAATAGCAGGTCTTAATCCTTTAGCAGCTAGATCAGCAAGGTCAGAATCAGTAAGCGACAAATTAAAACAACGGTTTTTAACTTCTTTAAAGCGCTTAAGGTAATCGGAAACCGACTCCTCTTTACTTTGCCTAACCGATGTTAAATCTGTCAGTTTTAATTGATAGCTCCCACTAAAGAAGTGGTCATGAAACTTTTGCTCTAATTGATCCCAAGAATCAATAGAGTTGGGAGCTTACGAAGAAAACCAAGCAAAAGCGGTACCAGTTAAAGACAATGAAAATAAGCGAACTTTTAAAGAATTAAAGGTACCAGCTTCGCCTAGTTGAGCAGTATATTGGCTAATATGTTCCCAAGTTGTACGGTTATCATCACTACTAAATTTAACAAAGTCGGGCATACACCAATCAAGTTGTTCCCAGGTTTTTTATACAACCTAGTATTACCCATATCAACGCCGAGTTTGTTTCTTATCATGTTAGCTACTTCTTCTTTAAATTGAGCCAATTCATTCCTAGCAGCTAACTGAGATTGCATTGCAGCTATTGTTAAGTTACTCACAGGGGGTTGATTAGGATTTTGCATGTGATGCAAGTCGGTAAACACATCATTAGGCACACCATAAGATGAAGCAATGTTAGGAATAGGTGGCGATGTGTGAGTTATTGTGCCATACATTGGTGGAACAGTACCATAAGCATTATTTTGGCCCTGAACCAAAGTAGTAGGCACAACCGACAAAGGCAATGGCTGATCTGAGACCATAACCATCTGGCCAGACAGGGCGGTTCAACCAGCCTAGGGGGGCGGTTTAACCGGGGTCGGCTTGGGTAATGGAGATTGTCCCGGATAAAACCCCGTCGGCATACCATACATAGGAGCTTTAGGTGAAGCTTCTAGTGCTACCGACGTGGTTGAATGCAGAACCCCTTGTGAATCTACTTGAGGGATATTATCATCAGATATATTAATAACACGCTTACCCTCTATTTTTTCAAGGCGAGTTACAACACTAGCAACCAAACTATTCTGATCGTTAAACGCACGTTCAAATCTATCTGAGTTAGTAGATAATTGCGTAACTAGATCAACGGGAGGTGTTTGAGTTGGTATTACCTCAACCTTGTCTTTGTTCAACTTGATTGCCACCAACTCAAAATCTTGAGTGATTGTCACCTTGCCTGAACGATCCTTCTTGGCGCCAGAAAGAAACTGCTGCTTGATGTATTCTTGAAGCTCCGAGTACTTCCTCTGGTCTTCCTCGATGTTCACCATGATCACGTTGTTCTTATCGAGATCGTAACGTGCTCCCATGCAAAGATCGAAAGATTGGCTGTAAAAACCAGATCTATCCCCAGCGTGATGAGGACATCCCTGCCAACGATACACCCCTAGCATCGACACCAACATCAACACCATCACTACTTCCGCAGGATAGATCCAGGAGGGAACTTACTTGATAATTTATTTGACGAGCACGAGCACAAGTAATGGGACCAACAAGAGGAGACACATGCACTATTGGTTTGCTTAGGAATCATGGAGAAGAGCAACTTGGAAAAGGATTCGGGTCGGCTGGATTCAGACTGCACCACAGCACCAACTTCTGATGGACGCCACGGACGCATACAGAGTCAGATTGGAGTGTTCAAGTACTTCCTGGAACCGTGATGAAGTCAACTTTCAGATGGATCCATACTCATGTCCATATCTATCCTGAGGCGTCCACAATCAATGAATCATTGACTGGAGGTTTTTCTATCCAGGGTGTTGTGCCACCTTATTTTGCCCCAATGGGCCATGTATCAAGTTGGGTCCATTAGGGACGCGTCCTAGGGTTGGAGCACGACCCCAGCACCCCTGTGGTCATCCTTCCCCTGTCATATACTCCTTAGCCGCCATCGAGAACACTCGGGTTTTGTTTAGATCAAGTTTAGCCATTGCTACTTGCTTGAAGTGCGCGTGCTGATCAGCCGCCCGACTTCCTGTCTTCGGAACCCCACCTTATTGAGTTGTGATTCAGTTTGAAACCTTCAATCATATCTAGTAATTTCAGTACTTGTTCCATACTTGTTTCTGCTAGTTCTTCGATTGCTCGCAGGAACGGGTGCCCTCGTGGCGGTTGACGCGCTCCACAAGATCGCAGCAGCCATAGGAGACGGTGTATTGGTTGCTAAGGCGCATTACTGGAAGGGTTGTAGTCGGGCCGTGAACGTCGTTTCCTCCAATCGAAATATCTTCCACGTCCCTCATCGAAAGATCGGCCACAAACCCTAGCGGGTTCTCATCAGTTGGTAATCAGAGCGAGGTTTATCGGTGAGAGACTATCAATCCATTGTTGTTTTTATTTTTCCTGTAGTCCAGAAAAGCCAAAAAAAATTGTAGATCAGTTTACTTGCAATCCTATAAATTTTTTGAGCCTTTACTAGTACTACTTAGTTAGGGCTTGTTGAGTTTTTGGTTGCATCGGTTTGTGTCGAGTTGCTGGTCTTAGTGTCTAATCCTTTAGAGTTTTGAGTTTTATCACGTTTGGTCACCACGAGATCCATTACCATCATATACATTGCTGTGGCGTTTTTGCCACCACGGATACATCTTAAGTCCGATTCAAGTGTTTAAATACAATCTGGAAAGCTTATCTTTATCTGTTTCCAACGGATCTAGCCTTGTTGCAAAATTCGTTTTGAGCATTGTGCACTTGTCCTGGAGATTGGCGATCTGTAATCTGTGTTGCAAATCTTTTTGTGCTAGTTTGTGTCAGTAAAGGAGTAAAAAAATTGAAAGAAAGAAATAGAAAAGAAAGAAGAAAACAGGAGAGAAAAAAGTTTGATCTTGCTGTAGCATTTGTGTGAAAAGAAAGAAGAAAGAAAAAAGAGAGAAAAAAGACAAGAAGGAAGAAAAAAAATTGGGGCTGAATCCTTTGTGTTCTTTGTGTTGTAGTGGTTGCTCTTTGTTGGTGCCTACCTTTGTGTCTAGGCTCACGTCTCTAGCATGGTTTAGCCTAGGACTAGCACAGTACCGCCGTTGAACGATTATTCAGCTTGCTTTTATAACTAACGTGGTGCTAGTCCATTCCTTGTTTCAGCCCACCTATAGCTCCACATATTCGACTACAGCTTGACATGTTTTGTTGCTGCGGCACCGGTACACTTCATTCCAGGCTTGCAGACTTGTTTGTGGTCGTCCCCTCCTGTTGAGCAACGTAAGAATTGGTGAGAACTTGTGGTAATAGGTTGAGAGTTGTGAGCGCCTTTGCAGTAGCTACATCCCATTAGCTGTAGGGTTTTTATTCCTTCACTTGTTTCTTTGTTGCCTTTGTTTGTTTTCACCATGGCAGGGTCAGAAGATGATGTCAACAAGGTGCCACAGTCTCCTCACACTAAGGGGATCATACAACACTTTGAGAATATGGTGAAGAAGCACAATGAAGGAATTGATAATGACTTGCTGGTGATGAATGAAAAGATTGGACAATTGGAGACCACACAGATCGACACCAACACCAAACTTGCAGGGGTGGAGTCATTAGTTGCTCGCATGGACAAAAGTCTTGCTTCCCTTTTGCGCAGATTTGATGAGGTGCATGCTAAAATGATTGAGGATCGCAAGAAGACTGACAACAAGAAGAATGAGAAGAAGGATGACAAGAAGGATGAGTCTTTTGATGACAATTGGGAAGAGTATGTTGCAGATACAGAACACGATGACCGAGATCGTCGCCGACAACGTACTAATCATAGAGGTCGGGGTGGTTTTCGTCGTGACCATGAGGGACATGGTAATAATGATGCTTTTAGTAAGATTAAATTTAAGATACCTCCTTTTGCTGGTAAATATGATCCTGATGCTTATATTACTTAGGAGATTGCTGTTGATCAAAACTTTAAATGTCATGAATTTCCTGAGAATACACGTGTTAGGGCTGCTACTAGTGAGTTTACTGATTTTGCATCTATTTGGTGGATAGAACATTGCAAGAAAAATCCTAATAACGTGCCACGAACTTGGGATGCTTTGAAACGAATCATGCGTGCTAGATTTGTTCCTTCTTACTATGCACGTGATTTATTACATAAGTTGCAGCAGTTGAGACAGGGTACAAACAGTGTAGAAGAATATTATCAGGAATTGCAAATGGGTATGCTGCGTTGTAACATAGAGGAGGGTGTTGAACCAGCTATTGCTAGATTTGTGGGTGGTTTGAATAGAGAGATTCGGGACATTGTTGAATATAGAGATTATACTAATATAACGGATTGTTTTCATATTGCTTGTAAAGCTGAAAGGGAGGTGCAGGGACGACATGCAGGTGCAAGGTCTAATGTTTCTGCAGGGAAAGCTACATCATGGCAGCAGCAGCGTACGACTACTTCATTCAGTGGGCGTGCACCTCTCCCAACACCACCATCGAGTCGATTAGCACCACTGTTTCCCTCCAGCGACAAGACTCGTGGTGCTCCCACAAATTCAGCAACCAAATCTGTCCAAAAACCAGCCAATAGTGCATCTTCAGTTGCCTCCACAGGTAGAACAAGAGATGTTCAGTGCCATCGATGCAAGGGCTTTGGACACATGCAGCATAACTGTCCTAGCAAGCGTGTTTTGGTGGTAAAGGATGATGGTGGGTATTCTTCTGCTAGTGATTTTGATGAAGATACACTTGCTTTGCTTGCAGCTGACAATGCAGGTAGAGAGGAGCCACCTGACGTACAGATTGGTCCAGAGGATGCAGAGCATTATGAGAGCCTTATTGTGCAGCGTGTGCTTAGTGCACAAATGGAGAAGGCAGAGCAAAATCAGTGGCATACATTGTTTCAAACCAAGTGTGTCATTAAAGAGCGTCCCTGCCGCTTGATCATTGATGGGGGAAGCTGCAATAACTTGGCTAGTAGCGACATGGTGGAGAAGCTTGCACTTACGACCAAACCGCACCCACATCCATATTATATTCGATGGCTGAACAACAGTGGTAAGGCAAAGGTAACAAGGCTGGTACGAATTAATTTTTCTATTGGTTCATACCATGAACTTGTTGAGTGTGATGTTGTGCCTATGGAAGCTTGTCATATTCTACTAGGTAGACCTTGGCAATTTGATACAGATTGTTTGCATCATGGTAGATCAAATCAGTGTTCTCTCATGTACCATGATAAAAAAATTTTGTTGCTTCCTATGTCTCCTGAGGCTATTGTGCGTGATGATGTTGCTAAAGCTGCAAAAGCTAAAACTGAGAACAATACAAATATGAAATCTGTTGCGAATAAGAATGATGGGATACAATTGAAAGGTCATTGTTTGCTTGCTACTAAATCTGATATTAATGAATTATTTCCTTCCACCTCTGTTCCCTATGCTTTGGTATGCAAGGATGCTTTAATTTCACTTCAAGATGTGCAACATTCTTTGCCGCCTGCTATTGCTAACATTTTGCAAGAATATTCTGATGTTTTTCCAAGTGAGATACCAGCGGGGCTGCCACCTATACGAGGGATTGAGCACCAAATTGATCTTATTCTGGGTGCCTCTTTGCCCAACCGTGCACCATACAGGACAAATCCAGAAGAAACAAAAGAAATTCAGCGACAAGTACAAGAACTACTCGACAAAGGTTATGTGCGTGAATCTCTTAGTCCTTGTGCAGACCCAGTTATTTTGGTGCTTAAGAAAGATGGAACATGGCGTATGTGTGTTGATTGTAGAGCTATTAATAATATCACAATTCGATATCGACATCCTATTCCACGTCTAGATGATATGCTTGATGAATTGAGTGGTGCCACTGTGTTTTCTAAGGTTGATTTGCGTAGTGGGTATCACCAGATTCGTATGAAATTGGGAGATGAATGGAAAACTGCTTTCAAAACCAAGTTTGGTTTATATGAGTGGTTAGTCATGCCTTTCGGGTTAACTAATGCACCTAGCACTTTCATGAGATTAATGAACGAGGTTTTGCGTGCTTTTATTGGTAAATTTGTTGTAGTCTACTTTGATGATATATTGATCTACAGCAAATCTATACATGAACATCTTGATCATTTACGTGATGTTTTCAATGCTTTACGAGATGCATGTTTGTTTGGTAACCTTGAGAAGTACACATTTTGCACCAATCGAGTATCGTTTCTTGGCTATGTTGTGACTCCACAGGGAATTGAGGTTGATCAAGCCAAGGTAGAAGCTATACAGGGATGGCCTGTACCAAAGACTATTACACAAGTGCGGAGTTCCCTAGGACTTGCTGTGTTCTATTGACAGTTTGTGAAGGATTTCAGCACCATTGTTGCACCCATGAATGAGCTTACAAAGAAGGGAGTGCCTTTTAGTTGGGGTAATAAACAAGAGAACGCCTTCAACATGTTGAAAGATAAGTTGACACATGCACCTCTTCTCCAACTCCCTGATTTTAGTAAGACTTTTGAGCTTGAATGTGATGCTAGTGGAATTGGGTTGGGAGGTGTTTTGTTGCAAGAAGGAAAACCAATTGCATATTTTAGTGAAAAATTGAGCAGTCTTGTTCTGAATTATTCCACTTATGATAAAGAATTGTACGCTCTTGTGCGATGTTTGAAAACATGTCAGCATTATTTGTGACCCAAAGAGTTTGTTACTCATTCTGATCATGAATCTTTGAAACATATTCGTAGTCAAGGAACACTGAACCATAGACAAGCTAAGTGGGTTGAATTCATTGAATCTTTTCCTTATGTTATTAAATACAAGAAAGGGAAAGAAAATATCATCGTTGATGCTTTGTCTAGGAGATATACTTTGCTGAATCAACTTGATTACAAGATATTTGGACTAGAAACAATTAAAGAACAATATGTTAATGATGCTGATTTTAAAGATGTTTTGCTGCATTGCAAAGATGGAAAAGGATGGAACAAATTCATCGTTAGTGATGGGTTTGTGTTTAGAGCTAACAAGCTATGCATTCCAGCTAGCTCCGTACGTTTGTTGTTGTTGCAGGAAGCACATGGAGGTGGCTTGATGGGACATTTTGGAGCCAAAAAGACGGTGGACATCCTTGCTGATCATTTCTTTTGGCCACAGATGAGGAGAGATGTGGAGAGATTTGTTGCTCGATGTGCTACATGTCAAAAGGCTAAGTCACGCTTAAATCCGCACGGTTTGTATTTGCCTCTTCCTGTTCCTAGTGCTCCTTGGGAAGATATTTTTATAGATTTTGTGTTGGGTTTGCCAAGGACTAGGAAGGGTCATGATAGTGTGTTTGTGGTTGTTGATAGATTTTCGAAGATGGCACACTTCATACCATGTCATAAAAGTGAGGATGCATCAAATATTGCTGATTTGTTCTTTAGAGAAGTTGTTCGCTTGCATGGAGTGCCCAATACAATTGTTTCAGATCGTGATGCTAAGTTTCTTAGTTATTTTTGGAAAACTTTGTGGGCTAAATTGGGGACTAAGCTTTTGTTCTCTACGACATGTCATCCTCAAACTGATGGTCAAACTGAAGTTGTGAATAGAACCTTGTCTACTATGTTAAGGGCTGTTTTAAAGAAAAATATTAAGATGTGGGAAGAATGTTTACCTCATGTTGAATTTGCTTACAATCGTTCGTTGCATTCTACTACAAAGATGTGCCCATTTCAGGTTGTATATGGTTTCTTGCCTCGAGCTCCTATTGATTTAATGCCTTTGCCAGCTTTCGAGAAACTAAATTTTGATGATACTAAACGTGCTGAATTGATGTTAAAGTTGCATGAAACAACAAAAGAGAACATAGAGCGCATGAATACTATGTACAAGCTTGTTGGTGATAAAGGTAGAAAGGAATTAAAGTTTGAACCTGGAGATTTAGTGTGGTTACATTTAAGGAAGGAGAGGTTTCCTGAATTGCGTAAATCTAAATTATTGCCTAGGGCTGATGGACCATTTAAAGTGGTAGAGAGGATTAATGACAATGCATACAAATTAGATCTACCTGCAGATTTTGGGGTTAGTCCCACATTTAACATTGCAGATTTGAAGCCATATTTGGGAGAAGAAGATGAGCTTGAGTCGAGGACGACTCAAATGCATGAAGGGGAGGATGATGAGGACATCCCTGCCAACGATACACCCCTAGCATCGACACCAACATCAACACCATCACCACTTCCGCAGGATACATCCCATATTCCTCTTGTTGGCCCTATTACTCGTGCTCTTGCTCGTCAACTAAATTATCAAGTAAGTTCCCTCCTGAGTTCATATACATCATGTTTATATTGTGGAGACATGTGCACTATTGGTTTGCTTAGGAATCATGGAGAAGAGCAACTTGGAAAAGGATTCGGGTCGGCTGGATTCAGACTGCACCACAGCACCAACTTCTGACGGACGCCACGGACGCATACAGAGTCGGATTGGAGTGTTCAAGTACTTCCTGGAACCTTGATGAAGTCAACTTTCAGATGGATCTGGACTCATGTCCATATCTATACTGAGGCGTCTGGAATCAACAAATCATTGACTGGAGGTTTTTCTGTCCAAGGTGCTGTGCCACCTTATTTTGGCACAATGGGCTATGTATCAAGTTGGGTCCATTAGGGACGCGTCCTAGGGTTGGAGCATGACCCCAGCACCCCTGTGGTCATCCTTCCCCTGTCATATACTCCTTAGCCACCGTTGAGAACACTCGGGTTTTGTTTAGATCAAGTTTAGCCATTGCTACTTGCTTGAAGCGCGCATGCTGATCAGCCGCCCGACTTCCTGTCTTCGGAACCCCACCTTATTGAGTTGTGATTTAGTTTGAAACCTTCAATCATATCTAGTAATTTCGGTACTTGTTCCATACTTGTTTCTACTAGTTCTTCGATTGGTCGCAGGAACGGGTGCCCTCGTGGCGGCTGACGTGCTCCACAAGATCGCAGCAGCCATAGGAGACGGTGTATCAGTTGCTAAGGCGCATTCCTGGAAGGGTTGTAGTCGGGCTGTGAACATCGTTTCCTCCAATCGAAATATCTTCCACGTACCTCATTGAAATATCGGCCACAAACCCTAGCGGGTTCTCATCACAGCAGAGTCGCCAAAAGTGTGTTGACGCTTTTCTTAGTCGAACACACATGTGCGCTAGCTCGCGCGGTCGTCGGAAATCACCTCGGCGAAACTCCCAGCATGGGCCGGTCTAACCACCCTGGGGGCCGGTCTAACCGCATTAGACAGGAGAGACGTTGAAAACCTAGATTCGCTGCTCTGGGAGGGACCCCGTCGGGAACAGTGCGCCTAGGGTTGTCCTGAGATCGGCAGGCCACTCAGAACTCCCTCAACCGCCGTGGAGACGAACGAGGAGAGCAGTAGGGGTTGGAAAAGTTCGGGTTTGGAGAAAATAAGATAAAATTGATAATGACGATTGGACGATAGCCCTCAATTGGCCACGACCCTTTATATTTATAGGGTGGGAGGACTTGCCCTGCAAAAAAAGCTTTACAACTCGGAATCAAGCCAAACTCCTAATTCTACCCGAATTCGGGGTGATCTGGTTAGACCACCTGGCGGTCTCGTGCCGGACTGGCTACAGGGCACCCCGGTCAGACCGACCTCGGGACCCGGTCTGACCGGCCTGCCTGGCCTGAGTCGACTTTTGCCAAATTTGAGTGTCAACACCTTCCTAGTGTAAAAAGATGCAAAACTTGTGTTTTGGGCCTTCATGCGCTATTTCGGGGTACCGAAGTTGCAAAAATGATCTAGCAAAAAATGCATCCATTCTACTCCCTCGGAACCAAAATGATGTTTGGGAGTGTTTTGGAGCATTTCGTAAACTTTCCGCATGTAAAAAGATGCAAACATGTGTTTCTGGCGTGAATGCACTATTTTGGGGTACCGAAGTTGCGAAAATGATGTCAGACCAAATCCATCCATAGTACTCCCTTGGGCCCAATATGATGTTTGGGAGTGTTTTGGAGCATTTCGTAAACCTTCCGCTTGTGAATAGATTCAAAACTTGTGTTTCGGGCGTGAATGCACTATTTCGGGGTACCGAAGTAGCGAAAAATGGTTTCGCACCAAATACATCCATTGTACTCCCTCATACCTAAAATGATGTTTGGAAGTGTATTGGAGCATTTTGGAAATCTTTGGAATCTAAAAAGATGCAAAACTTGTGTTTCGAGCGTGAATGCACTATTTCGGGGTACCGAAGTTGCAAAAATAGTTTTGCACCAAATGCATTCATTCTACTCCCTTGGACCTAAAATGACGTTTGGTAGTATTTTGGAGCATTTTGGAAATCTTCGGAATGTAAAAAGATGCAAAACTTGTGTTTCGAGCGTGAATGCACTATTTCGGGGTACCGAAGTTGCAAAAATAGTTTTGCACCAAATGCATTCATTCTACTCCCTTGGACCTAAAATGACGTTTGGTAGTATTTTGGAGCATTTTGGAAATCTTCGGAATGTAAAAAGATGCAAAACTTGTGTTTCAAGCGTGAATGCACTATTTTCGAGGTACCGATGTTGCGAAATTGACTTCAAAACAAATCCATCTGTTCTACTCCATTAGACACAGAATGATGTTTGGGAGTTTTTTTGGAGCATTTCGTAAACCTTCTGCCTGTGAAAAGATGCAAAACTTGAGTTTCGGGCTCAGTATTTCGGGGTACCAAAGTTGTGAAAATGGTTTTGCACCAAATGCATCCATTCTATTCCATTAGACCCAAAATGATGTATGCGAGTGTTTTCAAGCATTTCGAAAACCTTCGTAATGTAAAAAGATGCAAAACTTGTGTTTCGGGCGTGAATGCACTATTTCAAGTACCGTAGTTGCGAAATTGTTTCTGTGAGACATGGGTACCCCTGGGTCCCCACCGACCAGGCTCACGGCCGTCCCCGACAAGTGGGTCCAGCTCTGTCGGGCATACACCCCGGGTACTCATACAAGGAAGGATGAAGACGGACTCCTACTAGAATTCCCCTGTAATCCTACTAGGACTCCTTCCGTGTAATCCTACTAGGACTCCTACCTTGTAACCGACTAGGAACCCGCCTCCAGGACTATATAAAGGAGGGCCGGGTACCTAGGAACACATACACAATCCCTTCGGGGAACAACACTCAGGCGCCGGGCGCAATACTACTCCAAACAGGACATAGGGTACGCTACTCTGGCTACCCGAACCTGTATAAATCTCGTGTCTTGTGTCCTCGCGCATACCTTCGAGTTCCAGGTCAGGCGATCCCCCACTTTCTACTCTCCAACGGGTACCCCTATGGAGGTTGCCGGACATAAAACTCCGACATTGGCGCCCACCGTGGGGCGATCGTCACGATCATTGGCGAATTCAAAGGACAATTATCAAAATCAATCGGCGAAAAGCAGGTCATCGAATCGAAATTTGAAGCAGACAAATCTACACTGACAAAGTTGATTCGCTCTGCGTTCCCGACGAAGACCGAGTTCGGGTCTGAGTTCCCTGCTCCTGACGAAATCCGATTTCGATTCAGAAACAATACGTCACCGATCGGGACATGTGCGACAGCAAGGAAACACCTCCAAGGCTACACGCTGATCGAAGCGATCAGCTCTGGAGTTCGTTACTGCTGCCCTGCCGTGCGTCCAAAACAAATTGGACAAGAATTCTACTATGCGTACACCAGCCAAGCACCAGCCACGTAGGCAATCAAGTCTGCGGCATAAAGCAGCAGCGCACGCATCATGATGGAGGAAACAGACTACTCGAAGCTTGTTTTTAATCATGTGGCTGCTGTTACGTGCACACGTCCCAGGAAGCTCCCGCAAGATTTTGAGATCAATTGGCTTGCTGCACACCAAAAACGTACGCAAGTACAACTACGCCATTCGCCATGAGTACTCGTCTCCCGACTGCAGCGGCTCTACCTCAACCTTGTCGTGCGTCACGACTACTCGTCACCCGGCGGCACGGGCTCTACATCAACCTTGCCGTGCGCCGCGACTACTCATCTCCCGGTCACACCGGCTCTACCTCAACCTTGTCATGCGCCGTCTCGCCGCTCGACTTCTCGTCGGTCGGTCGGTCGCACTGGCTCTCGTCGTGCGCCCGGTCACTCCGTCTCGCGGCTCGACTGCGCCACCGCTCAACTTGTTGTCCGGTCGCACTGGCTCTACTTCAGCCACGTCGTGCACCATGACCACTTGTCTCACAATGCTGACTCTACCTCGACTATGTCATGCGTCGCCGCAACATCATCTTGCGGCCACATCAGCTCTACCTCAACTATGCCGTGCGCCGCCACGACGTCGTCTTCCGGCCGCATCGCGTCGACCACTCATCTCGACTAGTTTTCCAAACTAGTCGAGAACGGTAGTCACGCCCCCAACAACTAGTCAGAATAAACTTTGACTAGTCAACTTCAGCAACAACCCGTCGCGACTCCATTGCCGACCGCCACAGCTTCATCTACAAGTCCGCACTGGTGGCAACAGCTAAGTCATTTATTTAAATGATTACCTTTTCTTTTCTTGGCTTGTTTTCCTCATCATGCAGGATAACATGCCGACTACTCATTCGTGTACGCTTCTCTGCGGGTTTTCATAGGAGCTACACTCTGCTGACTACTCTTGGGGTATATCGATCAAGTCACCACGAGCCTACTTCATCAACTCGGGGGCTATCCCAAGGAGGCAGCTTCTAAAGTCCGCTACACGCGGCAATCTAAAGTCGACTTCTAAAGTCACATTCTAAAGTCCGCTCCGTGTGGCAACTTAAAGTCGACTCCGGTCGCACCTACGCCTACACCGGCAGCATACTACGTGTGTAAGCTTTGATGGAATCTAGCTATAAGTGGCCCTCGCGTCCTGGCAACGATGGTCCCTAGCTGCACGTGGTCTTCACGCTCTGTACCATGGGTTTCGTACCCTAAGTACTCGCGCTCCGTACCATGGGACTCGTACCCTAAGTACTCGCGCTCCGTACCATGGGTCCTAGTACCCTAAGTACTCAAGTCGACTTCGGTCGCAATCTCAAGTCCACTATGATGGCAACCGTACCTTGGTTCTGAAATCCATGGCCCAGGTACACAAGTCGACTCCGGTCGCACCTTCAAGCTCGCTCCTGCGGCAACCGTACCTTGGGTCTGAAATCCATGGCTCAGGTACTCAAGCCCAATCCGGTGGCACAAGTCGACTTCAACAGTCGCAATCTTAAGCCCGCTCCGGCGGCAAAACTACTCGTTTTCTCTGATTTTTCATTCTCTTTGGCTTTCCGGAAAGTGCTTTTCGTTTTTTGCATCTTAAGTCCGCTCCGCGCGGCACAAAGTCGACTTCGATTTTCAAGTCGCATTCTAAAGTCCGCTCTGCCGGCATCTAAAGTCGACTTCGGTGGCATCTAAAGTCCGCTCCGCGCGGCACAAAGTCGACTTCGGTTTTCAAGTCGCATTCTAAAGTCCGTTGTGCCGGCATCTAAAGTCGACTTCAGTCTCATCTAAAGTCCGCTCTGATGGCACGGCTACTTCTCAAGCCCCTCGGCTCGATGCCAAATTACTACTCGGAAACTCTCCAGCTCGGGGGCTGCACTCAAATTACTACTCGAGGATAATTCCAGCAGACTTCGCTCGCTCTCAAGATCGGGGGCTCCGCACCAACAACTACTTGACGTGGCTTATACGGCTCTCTTATTTAGGGGGCTACACGCTGCCAGAGTACTCGGATGATGGCTTTCGTGAACACTGAAGACCCTTGGATTGATTACCTACTAATTTCAAGGCTCGAAGGCTGCTATGCTACACCCATCATTCAATTATTTCAAGACAGAAGATTCAGAATCAAGATTGACCCTCAGCTAGAGTCCGCGACTCAACCTAAGGCTCGGGGGCTACTCCATATGGAGTGCGATTTTGCAATCGCACTTCCATATAATCTCGACTTCAAGACTGATGAGCTGGACCACCTTCCAGCCTCGCGGCAGTTCAAGTACTATTGAAGACTTCTCCAAGCAGTACTCGAGGACGCTCAAGAACTACTCGAAGAGGCTTCAAGACTACTCGAACTACTACTCTCGACTCCAACGTGCTCGGGGGCTTGTCAGGCATACACCCCGGGTACTCATACAAGGAAGGATGAAGACAGACTCCTACTAGAATTCCCCTGTAATCCTACTAGGACTCCTTCCGTATAATCCTACTAGGACTCCTACCTTGTAACCGACTAGGAACCCGCCTCCTGGACTATATAAGGTGAGGCAGGGACCCCTATCTCTTCATCCGCATCATCTTGTAAACACACCCAATCAATCCAGAGCTACGCAGCATACAGGACGTAGGGTATTACGCACCTCGTGGCCCGAACCTGTCTAAATTGTGTGCCACGTGTCTCTCCTTCGAGTTCCCGATCTCGGCGAGGCCACATTCATCTACCTCGGGTACTCCCCTTGGTAGGTTGCCGGGTTAAAACACCGACAGGCTCATCAGAAGACACGCTGACCTAACAGTGGGCCTAACAGACCTGGTTTGTGGCCCAAAGACCTTCCAGAAGATTCCCAGACGACCTTAACCGATCTGTTCGGGTAACATGGCATGCAAGACAAGAAATAAAGACGTCGGCTCGCCGCTAGACAGTCTGATGATCACGAGATTATGTTGTAATCTACTAGAGATAGGTTTCCCTGTTGTAACCGACCTGGACTCTAGGTCCACCGACCTTGTCCGTCAGCCAATATAAGGCGGGCAAGGGCGCCCTCCCAGGGACAAGTCGCATCCATCCAAAGCAATACAACCAACAACTGGACGTAGGGTTTTACTCTTCGGAGGCCCGAACCAATATAAACTCGTCGTGTTCTTTGTGTTCCGTGTGCCATCGCATAACCATCACATTCTTAGCTCTAGATCTCCCCCCGCCGAAAAATAAACCATCGTGGGTTGACTCCCCTGTGGACTGCTCAGACCTAAACCTCTGACAGTTAGTACGCTAGGTAGGGGAAGATCTAGGATTCTTCGTGCAACTTGATGGCCTCATCACGCGACGTTGTCTTCCCAGCAAGCATGGCGGACTTCCGCGTCAATACTGTCGACATCCGCTTCGGCTCTATGCTAGCGGAATCCACCGCTCCAGCCGCCTGCCTCGTAATCATGAGCACTCCGACTACCTCCCTCGGACAGGTCGAATCCGATCTGCTGATGCAAACCCACCCACCCACTCCTAGCGATCTGGTCGCGAGAATCAACCGTGTCGAGAGCATGCTCTCTGACACCATACAAATCTGCGAGAGCGTCAAACGCCCGAGGAGGCCTGCTGCACCTTCACCCCGCATGCCCTACGGCCTGTGGAACTCAGCTCGTGTGGCAACCAACCACATGAAGAAGAAGATCCAGATCCAATCTGGGTCGACGACAACAACCTCGCAGGTCCCGACCTGCGGAGCTCGCAGGGGTCCCCTCGACGACCGTTTCCCCGTTCACAAGAAGGAAAAGCATACGGCCTGTCAGTGCCGTGTGCTGAAGAAACTTCATCGACCTGCTCCTCCAGCTGCGACCCAAGGTCGTCAGATCCATCGCACTCTGTTGCCCCCGGACTACGAAGAATTTCAGGTCACCTGCATCGTCATCACACCCAACGACTTCGGCCACGAGGTCGGGGTCCCAGATCGCGAGTCTCTTGTGGTTTCTGCCGATATACCTCCTCAAGCCAACGAGATAGAAGAACAACAACAGCAATGAGAGAACGCCAATGCTACCCGAAGTCAACACCGCCAGCAAGAAGCAGACCAAGCTGCTGTAGCTGCAGCGGCTGCCGCACCAAACAACAGCATCATGCCCAATGCCGCTGACAACACCGCAGGCAACGTCTGCGGCAACCCCATACGCAATGCCACTGGTGGACCACCCTTCGTGGGTCAGGTCATAGCACAGCAGCAGCACCAAGACGAACTACAACGACGCCTCCTACGTGCCAAAGACCTCCATATGGACTTTGAGGAAAGCCACGAGGTCTACAAGTCCCCTCAAGCCAACATAGGTGCAGCATTGGCCGAAATAGGTTAGCGGGAAGATACACCCGCGACACGTCGGCTCATGGCCCATATCCATGTCGCCACTGCTCAAGTGGAAGAACGAAGCTAGGGCTACAACAAGTCGGCCTCAAGCTAGCACTCCCAGAGCAGGTCGGTGCGACCATGAAACACCAACAACAACTCTAATCCTCCTCTTCAGCCCATAGCCGAGGAGGGAGGAGGCGAGAATGAAGTCGTGCAACAGCCCAATGCTACTGCCCGCGCTGCTGGGAACACAAGACTCAACACCAGAGCCAGACCTCCACCTATAAGAGCTGCGCATGTCCTCCGGGACAACCAAAATCAATGTTAACCTGCCCGAGACGACTAGGAAATTCAACATCATGCTAACTACGACCACGCCAATGGTCCCCCGGACCCTCTCGATGCCAACAACCCTGTCCAAGGGGCAGAGCTCCGCGCGATGCACAACCAAGAACCGCGACGTCATGCCTAATACTATTAAGACAACGGCACCCCTGATGACCTCTATATCGTCCCAGTGGGTAATGATGCCAACTACAACGACAACACAGATGCAGGCACCATCAACAACTTTCCGGCATTCTCACGACATCTTAGGATGATGAGATACCCGAAAACTTCAAGCCAGCCATTGAAAAATACGATGGTCGCTCCGACCCAAGTATTTGGCTGAAGATGTACACCATTGCCGCTCAGGCCGCAAGTGGAACAGAAGAGCACATGGCGGGGTACTTCCCCCTCATGATGGGCCAAGCGCCACACCTGTGGCTTAACAATCTCCCTGCAGAGTGCATCACTTTGTGGGCGAGTCTCTCGCGGTTGTTCACTACGAACTACCAGGTGACCTACAACCGCCCCAATAACACTCACCACCTCACTAGAGTGCGGATAAAAAGTGGTGAAACTCTCCAGGAGTACACCAATCGCTACTTTGGAAACTGCAACACACTTGCGGGTGTCAAAGATGAAGACGTCATCGCTTACTACAAGAAAGGCATCACCAACCTCAAGCTCTTTGAGAAGATCCATGAAGCCAGTGCAGATACTATCACCGACCTCATGGCTTACATCTACAAGCTCGTGAACACCCAGGATGCAGTCGTCCACGACTTCAAAGGTGACAAGTGGATGATGCTTCAACAACTTCAGGCATCTGATGCCGCTGCCAGGTCGCGCAAGCGATCTGGTGAGGTCTACATGACCGATTCTCTAAGAAGGTCCACCTTCCTTGAAGGCGACTTCAACTACATGCTGGATGACCAATGACAATTTCACTGTGACGCCAAGCACACCATGCGCGAGTGCGAACAACTGAAGCGCGCTCTTGGCGTCCCTCCAGAACCGAAGAAGACCAAGAACAACAACAGTGATGATGGTCATTACAGCAACCGTCGCTACGACGACCGCTACCGCCGATCTGATCGGCGTGACTTCCGTGACCGACGACCTTACCATCACAATGACGACAGAGATCATCGTGATGATCGCCGTGGCGACCGCCGTGATGATCGCTGTGATGACTGCCGAGACGACCGCCGTGAAGATCATCGCGACGATCGACGCGATGATGGTGAGCGCCGCAAGGAGCGCACCCCTCCTCCTCCGCCTGATGGTGGCAATCCCAACGACACATTCCAAACCGCCAACCGTGAGATCAACTTCATCGTTGGTGGTCGCCGAGCCGTCAAGAGTAACAGGCAACAGTGTTCCGGTGCACGAGAGATCGTCCTCGTCAATAAAGAAGATCCCCAATCTCTACGGTGGTCAGAGTTCCCTATAACTTTCTCCAGAGAGGACCACTGGGTGCACACACCCGACCCCGAGACCTACCCGTTGGTCGTTAACCCATAGTGGATGGAGCTTTCTGCCCAAGACCCTCATCGATGGGGGCAGCAGCCTCAACATCATCTTCATCGAGATGTTGAAGAAGTTGCAATTCGACTTCTCGAAGATGACAACATGCGACGAACCCTTCTACAGGGTTGTACTCGGCAAGGTAGCATACCCCATAGGTCGTGTGTGCCTACCGATTACCTTCGGCAAAGAGGACAACTATCGCACGGAGTACTTGACGTTCGAGGTGGCGGACTTCTGGTCATCTTACCATGCCATCCTAGGTCGACCCATGTTGGCTATGTTCATGGCCATCCCACACCACACCTACCTCATCATGAAGATGCCAGCGCCCAACAGGATCCTTTCCGTCTATGGTGAACTCCTGATATCCTTCAAGTGCGAGGACGAGACCATGGACCTCGCCGCAACATCAGCATACACAGCTGCAGCTATGGTCATGATCGCCCAGGCTGCCAAGATTGACCCTACTTCCCTGGAAGTACCGGAGTAGAAGCGCACATCAACTGCCTTGGACGCTAGTCCCGTAGTAAAGAAGGTCTACCTCGGTTTGCCCGACACAGCTAAAGAAGTCACTATCGGGGCCGACCTGGACCCGAAATAAGAACTCGTGCTCACTAGTTTCCTCTGGGAAAACACCGACATATTCGCATGGAGCCCGTCCGACATGCCTAGTGTCCCAAGGGAGCTGGCTGAGCACACCCCAGAAGTCAGCAAGACAACAACACCTATCAAGCAAAAGCTTCATCGCTTTGCAAAAGATAGAAAGGAGGCCATAGAAGTAGAAGTCTATAAGCTCTTAGCCGCAGGATTCATCCGTGAATGTAAACACCTGGTTTGGCTCGCAAATCCGGTCCTTGTACCTAAAAAGACTGGTAGATTAAGGACGGTCGGCCCTGCCCTTGGCCCAATCTACAAGAGACTGCAACAACGCAAACACAAGTTAAGTATGAATTACTTGTTAGAAGCAGCTTTAGGAGCTGTGACCTACCCGAAATTAGCTGCTGAGAGTCAAAATGGCACTCTTGCATGCCCTGAAGTATTCGTTGTCATCGATGATGTCAGCCTCCCATGGAGTGCTGCTCCAATCGATCTCCCGGTCTACCCGACCTCCACCAGTCGACGTCGAACCCGATCTTGCCTCGACGATTGTTTCTGGGTCCGGCAACGACATCTCAATTTGAACTTGGTTCGGCACCGGGTCCTGAGCTGATAAGGTAGGCACCGAGTTGATGGGCTTGGGGTCCTCGATGGTCAGAGAGGTCGCTGGAGCCAAGTTGCCGGTTGAGCTCTGTGCTCTGACCTCCATCTCAGACGTTAACGACTTGACCGGAGAGGCCTGGGTACCTGAGGTACTCAACGAAACTGGATCCGACCTGCACAGATCATTCTGTCAGTATGTCACGACCTACCAAAGGCTATAATGAACTAACTAAGCAATAGAAGACTTACTTCACTGTCGTCTTCCCACATACTCTGGGTTTCAAAACCCGTGCCGGCAGCTTCACCGGCACCTTTGCCTGTACTCCAGCCTTGGCGATCTGTGCCTCCTTCATGCGGCAAAGGTCTTCCTCCGTCATCTTCAATTGCTCATCCCGCTGACGCTTCGTAGTGGGGTCGGGCGACCTTGGCGGCATAACCTCATCCTCCTCCGACCCCGATGAGGCGATGGCCTCGTCCTTCTCCTCGGCACTTTGAGCCAGTGGGGTGGAACCCTCTCCCCTCTTCCTCTTCTTCTTCTCGGCCTCCAATTTGGCTGTCTTCGCCGCATCCGCCTTTGACCGAGCGACCTTCGCAGAGGCCACTCTTGTTCGACGTGCCGGCTTAGCAGCACTTGCTGCAATCGGCTTGCTTGTTCCAACTGCCCTGACCTTTTGGTTGTCATCCCCATCAGCCTTAATAGATGAGTCTGATAGGTACTTCTCCAAGAGATCGGCGGTAGGAGCTTGGTAGTCCTCTGCCGACCTCAATGTCCGATGTGTCTCTTGGCCGTCGGGCAGAGGTGTAGGACACCAATACTCCATCTCATGCATCTGCAAAATGGAAAAACAAGTCTGAGAGGTCTTTCTCGATGACACATAACACTAAGTGCTCAAATGAGCAAAGGTCAAATACTTACTACATCCGCTGATCGAACCAGCGAGTGTGCCTTCGGGCAAGTCCTATTGCGGATCCTCCCGCTGTAGAGTTGGACCACCCTTGCCACCATCTCCTCCTTGGACACCTTGCAGTTCGCTTTGCGGGTAGGGTCTAATTGCCCCCAGTACTCATACGCCGGGTGGACCCGATCCTTGATCAGTTGGATGAGCCACCGGCTGAAGCTGATCGCCACAGTGCCACCTATAAGACCTGCCTCCTTGAGGTCGGCGAAGATGGTGAGGAGACCTTTGAAGGGGTGTCAGCGCTAGATCTTATTCTGGGAACTTCATGGGCTTGAACCCAGTTCGCTTCAGCAGCTGTAGCTTCTGGTCGGTGATGTAGAACCATTTTGACTTCCAACCGTTGTTGTTGTTCGCAACTCCATGTCCATGTACTGCGACTTGAGACCTAGTCTCAAGTAAAACCCTACGGCACCAACGACCCCCGACGACTTGCCAGTCTTCTTTGCGTGAAAGAAATACCACCATAGATGGAAGTGTGGCGGTATCCCCATATAGGCCTCACAGAGGTGGATGAACGACGATACTATAGTAATGGAGTTGGGAACGAGATGTACTAGCTCGAAGCGGTAGTAGTACAGTAGCCCCCTGAAGAAGTCGCCGGTGGGCACATTAAACCCGTGCTCGAAGAAGGACGCGAAGACGACCTGCTCCTTGTCGTTCTCCAACAGAAATGCCTCGCCCGTAAGCGCCTTCCATTCCACCTCTGCCGTCGGTGTCAGTAGCCCGCGGTTCACTAAGGCTTGGATCTTCTCCTCGGTCATCTCTGAGGGCTCCTAGACCGTCTTAGGGGCGGGAATCTAGGGCGCTGCCATCTCCTCTTCTTCGAACCCTAGGGACTTAGATCTAAAAGTCACTAGGATCTTCACGTGCATGTGAAGGGGTGCGCGATGCGGCTCAAGGTGGTGGCAGTGGTGGATTGCTGAGGAGAGTGGCGGGCTCAGGCCTTAGCTACAGTGGCCTGGATTTGGGATCTTGGCGGCTATGGCGCGATGGGCTTCATCGGCGAGAGGAAGAAGATGACAGGAATGGAGTCAACACTCCTCCCTTGGGCCGTAATTATATGGGCCCCATGGCGGGCGCCCGTTGCGAGATTATCACCATAACGGCTCTGAGCCAACGGATCTTTACCGCTTATTTCACACGGTCGATTGGACCCGGATTTTCCTCTAACGACTCTAATCCTAACGGATCCATTGGCGACCTGCTGCTCTGCGTCAGGTCGGCAATCACCATAGGTCGTCCTGATGGTGTACCTGACCTCCTTGAGGTCGACAAGCCCCCACATACTGATATAACAGGTCTTTGAGGGACATGTTCCTCAAATCGACCATTTCATTCATTTTGACAGAAGAGTGTGAACAATAAATGTGTGCCTCTATGGGTATACAGGTCATCTACGACCTATCTGGTCCTTGACCAGTTACAAGATACAAACACATTTGAAGACTTGAGCTACATAGAGCAATCATTGCCATGTTCTCTACTATAGCAGAGTACATCGCAAGAATTCTTCTAGCTTCAGGACCTCCATGAAGACCTCCCGGGGATCATCTACACAATACTACGCCTAGCAGGTGCCCTTTGTAATGGACTTTGGACTGCAGACACGGACTTCCACCCGGGCGTGTGCTGCAAGGCATCGACGAGTATCTATTACTCATGAAGGACCTTCAGCACCACATTAGGCCTCTACAACATCACCTCCAAACTCTCTTGGATTCCGTGCTGGGCGCGGGAGAAGAAGCTGATCGAGATCTGATGCTCTGGTGGACGGACACATGCCAATGGCATGGCCAAATCTTTACACTGCACCATCATAGCTCAATAATGCTTGGTGCCTTGCCCCCAGGCTTACCTTGGCTGAGTTCGTCTCTATCCTTAACACTGTTACCACGTGGTCTCGAGACATTGTGCACATGTGAACATCCTTGCGCGCCTTTCCCCTACCTACACGACAAAACCTATGCATCATTGATGCCTACGGCAGCGTCACATGGCTACAGTGCGCTCATGATCAGGTGGTGCAGTTGTCATTTTCTGAGTGGCAAGAGAATCTCCGACCATTGTTGACTCGTGACGCTGCAGTCTACCTGGGGTGTTTAGTTTGACTTTATGTCGGATGGCTCTACAACGTGCTACAGCTACAGACGATGATGATAAATTGCACCCTCTATGACTCTGCGTCCTGGTTGCACCTATTCCAATCAGCCTATATTTCTGTTTCCTGAGCAAAATGGTTGTAGGTTCGATTGAAGACCTTCATGAGGTAGTCGTGCCTTGCTGCTCTGCCAGTCTGTCTGGGCGCCTGGAGTCCAGATCAATCAAGACTATATTTTCGTCGGGCCCCCGAGGTCGGTGTGCCCCCTACCTTGGTCGACAATACCCCGTTACCATGGCTCTGCTGGATGCCTGGCAGCTATATTGGTCGTTTGGGCACCAAAATGGCCTTCCTAAGGTCGGTGTGTCTTGATACCTAGGTCTTGCAATACCTCGATATGTCTTCGGCTCTACCAACCTAGTTGGGCGCCCTAGATGCGTGACCTCCCGGAGGTAGCCTAGTCTGGACACCCCCGTTTTGCGTTAGGACTGAAGGCCTCCCAAAGGGGTACACGCCAAAATGGCCCTGCCAGGCATCCCCGGATACTGGGTGCTGTTGACTTGAAGCCTCCTTGAGGTCGGCACGCCTTAAGACCTTCTTAAGGTTGACTCTGCCAGACTCCTTGCAGCTATGCTCGGCGGTCTGGGTGTCTCTACACTCCGTTTGATCAAGACCATGACCTAGTTTTCTTCTCTTTTTGAGCATCAAACCAACCATGCTGCCTGCTTCAATGCTTGGGAACTACTCTACGAGACCGTCTTCGATGCCCTCTTAGTTTCTTCGTTGTATTGACCTACTAGGAAACCTTGTTTCTCATCAAGTCGATACTCGACCTAATTTTTCTTTTTTTAGATCATCAAACCGGCCATACTTCCTACTTTGATGCTCGGATTTTACTCTACGAGTGCGTCCTTGACGCCCTCTAATTTTTTCTTCGTCGTTTCGACCTATTGGTAGTCTACTTCCTATAGCTCGGCACTCGACCTTGCTATGCTCGACAAACATCAAACAGGTCGGCTGCTAAGCTGACTTATTTTCATTTTCTTTTCTCTTGGACCAACATGCAAGCTAGTCGACCTGTCGATGGCTCCACGACTTCGTCATGACCCATCGAGGTTGTTGCACCTAAACATCGCTCACGGAATTGTGAGACATGGGTACCCCTGGGTCCCCACCGACTAGGCTCACGGTCGTCCCCGACAAGTGGGTCCGACCCATCGGAAGACTCGCCGACCTACCAATGGGCCTAACAGACCTGGTCTGTGGCCCCGAAGACCTTCCAGAAGATTCCTAAACGACCTTATCCGATCTGTTCAGGTAACTTGGCGTGCAAGACAAGACATAAAGACGTCGGCTGCACCACTAGTCAGTCCGAAGATCACGACATTATGTTGTAATCTACTAGAGATAGGTTTCCCTGTTGTAACCAATCTAGACTCTGGGTCCACCGAACTTGTCCGTCAGCCAATATAAGGCGGGCAAGGGCGCCCTCCCAGAGACAAGTCGCATCCATCCAAAGCAATACAACCAACAACTAGATGTAGGGTTTTACTCTCCGGAGGCCTCAACCAGTATAAATTCACCATGTTCTTTGTGTTCCGTGTGCCATCGCATAAGCATCGCGTTCTTAGCTCTAGATCTCCCCCCGCCGAACAAATAAACCACCGGGGTTGACTCCCCTGTGGACTGCTCAGACCTAAACCTCTGACAGTTTCACACCAAATGCATCCATTATACTCCTTTGGACCCAAAATGATGTTTTGGAGCATTTCATAAACCTTCTGCTTGTGAAAAGATGCAAAAACTTGTGTTTCGGGCTTGAATGCACTACTTCAGGATACCGAAGTTGCGAAAATGGTTTCGCACCAAATGCATCCATTGTACTCCCTCATACCTAAAATAATGTTTGGGAGTGTTTTGGAGCAATTTGGAACCCTTCAGAATGTAAAAAGATGCAAAACTTGTGTTTCGGACATCAATGCGCTATTTCGGGGTACTGAAATTGCAAAAATAGTTTCTCACCAAATGCATCTATTATACTCCCTCATACCTAAAATGATGTTTGTTAGTTGTTAGTATTTTGGAGCATTTTAGAAATCTTTGGAATGTAAAAAGATGCAAAACTTGTGTTTTAAGCGTGAATGCACTATTTCGGGGTACCGATATTGCGAAAATGATTTCAGAACAAATTCAACTGTTCTACTCCATTAGACCCAAAATGATGTTTTGGAGGTTTTTGGAGCATTTCATAAACCTTCCGCATGTGAAAAAGATAGAAAACTTGAGTTTCGGTCTCAGTATTTCGAGGTACCAAAGTTGCGAAAATGGTTTCGCAACAAATGCATCCATTCTATTCCATTAGACTCAAAATGATGTTTTCGAGTGTTTTCAAGCATTTCGGAAACCATCGTAATGTAAAAGGATGCAAAACTTGTGTTTCGGGCGTGAATGCACTATTTCGAGTAACGAAGTTGCGAAATGGTTTTGCACTAAATGCATCCATTCTATTCCATTGGACCCAAAATGATGTCTGGAGTGTTTTGGAGCATTTCGTAAACCTTCCGCATGTGAAAAGATGCAAACATATGTTTCTGGCGGTGAATGCACTATTTTGGGGTACCGAAGTTGCAAAAATGATTTCGCACCAAATCCATCCATTGTACTCCCTTGGACCCAAAATGATGTTTGGGAGTGTTTTGGAGCATTTCATAAACCTTCCGCCTGCGAAAAGATGCAAAACTTGTGTTTCAAGCGTGAATGCACTATTTCGGGGTACCGAAGATGCGAAAATGGTTCCACACCAAATGCATCTATTCTACTCCCTCATACCTAAAGTGATGTTTCAGAGTGTTTTGGAGCATTTGGAACCCTTTAGATTGTAAAAAGATGCAAAACTTGTGTTTCGGGCGTGAATGCACTATTTCGGGGTACCCAAGTTGCCAAAATGATTCCAGACCAAATCCATCCATTGTACTCCCTTGGACCTGAAATGATGTTCGGTAGTGTTTTGGAGCATTTCGTAAACCTTTCGCTTGTGAAAAGTTGCGAAACTTGTGTTTCAGGCGCGAATGCACTATTTCGGGGTATCGAAGATGCGAAAATGGTTTCACACCAAATGCATCCATTCTACTCCCTCATACCTAAAATGATGTTTGGGAGTGTTTTGGAGCATTTTGTAAACCTTCTGCTTGTGAAAAGATGCAATACTTGTGTTTCAGGCGTGATGCACTATTTCGGGGTACCGAAGTTGCGAAAATGGTTTCGCACCAAATGCATCCATTGTACTCCCTCATACCTAAAATGATGCATGGGAGTGTTTTAGAGCATTTGGAACCCTTCAGAATGTAAAAAGAAGCAATACTTGTGTTTCAGGCGTGAATGCACTATTTCGGGGTACCAAAGTTGCCAAAATGATTCCGGACCAAATCCATCCATTGTACTCCCTTGGACTCTAAATGATGTTCGGGAGTGTTTTGGAGCATTTCGTAAAGCTTCCGCTTGTGAAAAGGTGTAAAACTTGTGTTTCGGGCGTGAATGCACCATTTCGGGGTACCAAAGTTGCGAAAATGGTTTCGCAACAAATGCATCCATTCTATTCCATTAGACCCAAAACTATGTTTTCGAGTGTTTTCAAGCATTTCGGAAACCTTCTTAATGTAAAAAGGTGCAAAACTTGTGTTTCAGACGTGCATGCACTATTTCGGGGTACCCAAGTTGCCAAAATGATTCTAGACCAAATCCATCCATTGTACTCCCTTGGACCTGAAATGATGTTTGGTAGTGTTTTGGAACATTTCGTAAACCTTTCGCTTGTGAAAAGTTGCGAAACTTGTGTTTCAGGCGCGAATGCACTATTTCGGGGTATCGAAGATGCGAAAATGGTTTCACACCAAATGCATCCATTCTACTCCCTCATACCTAAAATGATGTTTGGGAGTGTTTTGGAGCATTTTGTAAACCTTCTGCTTGTGAAAAGATGCAATACTTGTGTTTCAGGCGTGATGCACTATTTCGGGGTACCGAAGTTGCGAAAATGGTTTCGCACCAAATGCATCCATTGTACTCCCTCATACCTAAAATAATGTTTGGGAGTGTTTTGGAGCAATTTGGAACCCTTCAGAATGTAAAAAGATGCAAAACTTGTGTTTCGGGCATCAATGCGCTATTTCGGGGTACTGAAATTGCAAAAATAGTTTCTCACCAAATGCATCTATTATACTCCCTCATACCTAAAATGATGTTTGTTAGTTGTTAGTATTTTGGAGCATTTTAGAAATCTTCGGAATGCAAAAAGATGCAAAACTTGTGTTTTGAGCGTGAATGCACTATTCTGGGGTACCGATATTGCGAAAATGATTTCAGAACAAATTCAACTGTTCTACTCCATTAGACCCAAAATGATGTTTTGGAGGTTTTTGGAGCATTTCATAAACCTTCCGCATGTGAAAAAGATAGAAAACTTGAGTTTCGGTCTCAGTATTTCGAGGTACCAAAGTTGCGAAAATGGTTTCGCAACAAATGCATCCATTCTATTCCATTAGACTCAAAATGATGTTTTCGAGTGTTTTCAAGCATTTCGGAAACCATCGTAATGTAAAAGGATGCAAAACTTGTGTTTCGGGCGTGAATGCACTATTTCGAGTAACGAAGTTGCGAAATGGTTTTGCACTAAATGCATCCATTCTATTCCATTGGACCCAAAATGATGTCTGGAGTGTTTTGGAGCATTTCGTAAACCTTCCGCATGTGAAATGATGCAAACATATGTTTCTGGCGGTGAATGCACTATTTTGGGGTACCGAAGTTGCAAAAATGATTTCGCACCAAATCCATCCATTGTACTCCCTTGGACCCAAAATGATGTTTGGGAGTGTTTTGGAGCATTTCATAAACCTTCCGCCTGCGAAAAGATGCAAAACTTGTGTTTCAAGCGTGAATGCACTATTTCGGGGTACCGAAGATGCGAAAATGGTTCCACACCAAATGCATCTATTCTACTCCCTCATACCTAAAGTGATGTTTCAGAGTGTTTTGGAGCATTTGGAACCCTTTAGATTGTAAAAAGATGCAAAACTTGTGTTTCGGGCGTGAATGCACTATTTCGGGGTACCCAAGTTGCCAAAATGATTCCAGACCAAATCCATCCATTGTACTCCCTTGGACCTGAAATGATGTTCGGTAGTGTTTTGGAGCATTTCGTAAACCTTTCGCTTGTGAAAAGTTGTGAAACTTGTGTTTCAAGCGCGAATGCACTATTTCGGGGTATCGAAGATGCGAAAATGGTTTCACACCAAATGCATCCATTCTACTCCCTCATACCTAAAATGATGTTTGGGAGTGTTTTGGAGCATTTTGTAAACCTTCTGCTTGTGAAAAGATGCAATACTTGTGTTTCAGGCGTGATGCACTATTTCGGGGTACCGAAGTTGCGAAAATGGTTTCGCACCAAATGCATCCATTGTACTCCCTCATACCTAAAATAATGTTTGGGAGTGTTTTGGAGCAATTTGGAACCCTTCAGAATGTAAAAAGATGCAAAACTTGTGTTTCGGGCATCAATGCGCTATTTCGGGGTACTGAAATTGCAAAAATAGTTTCTCACCAAATGCATCTATTATACTCCCTCATACCTAAAATGATGTTTGTTAGTTGTTAGTATTTTGGAGCATTTTAGAAATCTTCGGAATGTAAAAAGATGCAAAACTTGTGTTTTGAGCGTGAATGTACTATTCCGGGGTACCGATATTGCAAAAATGATTTCAGAACAAATTCAACTGTTCTACTCCATTAGACCCAAAATGATGTTTTGGAGGTTTTTGGAGCATTTCATAAACCTTCCGCATGTGAAAAAGATAGAAAACTTGAGTTTCGGTCTTAGTATTTCGAGGTACCAAAGTTGCGAAAATGGTTTCGCAACAAATGCATCCATTCTATTCCATTAGACTCAAAATGATGTTTTCGAGTGTTTTCAAGCATTTCGGAAACCATCGTAATGTAAAAAGATGCAAAACTTGTGTTTCGGGTGTGAATGCACTATTTTGAGTAACGAAGTTGCGAAATGGTTTTGCACTAAATGCATCCATTCTATTCCATTGGACCCAAAATGATGTCTGGGAGTGTTTTGGAGCATTTCGTAAACCTTCCGCATGTGAAAAGATGCAACCATATGTTTCTGGCGGTGAATGCACTATTTTGGGGTACCGAAGTTGCAAAAATGATTTCGCACCAAATCCATCCATTGTACTCCCTTGGACCCAAAATGATGTTTGGGAGTGTTTTGGAGCATTTCATAAACCTTCCGCCTGCGAAAAGATGCAAAACTTGTGTTTCAAGCGTGAATGCACTATTTCGGGGTACCGAAGATGCGAAAATGGTTCCACACCAAATGCATCTATTCTACTCCCTCATACCTAAAGTGATGTTTCAGAGTGTTTTGGAGCATTTGGAACCCTTTAGATTGTAAAAAGATGCAAAACTTGTGTTTCGGGCGTGAATGCACTATTTCGGGGTACCCAAGTTGCCAAAATGATTCTAGACCAAATCCATCCATTGTACTCCCTTGGACCTGAAATGATGTTTGGTAGTGTTTTGGAACATTTCGTAAACCTTTCGCTTGTGAAAAGTTGCGAAACTTGTGTTTCAGGCGCGAATGCACTATTTCGGGGTATCGAAGATGCGAAAATGGTTTCACACCAAATGCATCCATTCTACTCCCTCATACCTAAAATGATGTTTGGGAGTGTTTTGGAGCATTTTGTAAACCTTCTGCTTGTGAAAAGATGCAATACTTGTGTTTCAGGCGTGATGCACTATTTCGGGGTACCGAAGTTGCGAAAATGGTTTCGCACCAAATGCATCCATTGTACTCCCTCATACCTAAAATGATGCATGGGAGTGTTTTAGAGCATTTGGAACCCTTCAGAATGTAAAAAGAAGCAATACTTGTGTTTCAGGCGTGAATGCACTATTTCGGGGTACCAAAGTTGCCAAAATGATTCCGGACCAAATCCATCCATTGTACTCCCTTGGACTCTAAATGATGTTTGGGAGTGTTTTGGAGCATTTCGTAAAGCTTCCGCTTGTGAAAAGGTGCAAAACTTGTGTTTCGGGCGTGAATGCACTATTTCGGGGTACCAAAGTTGCGAAAATGGTTTCGCAACAAATGCATCCATTCTATTCCATTAGACCCAAAACTATGTTTTCGAGTGTTTTCAAGCATTTCGGAAACCTTCTTAATGTAAAAAGGTGCAAAACTTGTGTTTCAGACGTGCATGCACTATTTCGGGGTACCGAAGATGCGAAAATGATTTCGCACCAAATGCATCCATTCTACTCCCTCATACCTAAAATGATGTTTGGGAGTGTTTTGGAGCATTTCGTAAACCTTCTGCTTGTGAAAAGATGCAATACTTGTGTTTCTGGCGTGAATGCACTATTTCAGGGTACCGAAGTTGCGAAAATGTTTTCGCACCAAATGCATCCATTGTACTCCCTTGGACCTAAAATGGTGTTTTGGAGAGTTTTCGAGCATTTTAGAAACTATCGTAATGTAAAAAGATGCAAAACTTGTGTTTGGGGTCTGAATGCACTATTTTGGGTACTGAAGTTAAGAAAATGGTTTTGCACCAAATGCATCCTTTGTACTCCCTTGGACCTAAAATGGTGTTTTGGAGAGTTTCAAGCATTTTAGAAAGTATCGTAATGTAAAAACATGCAAAACTTGTGTTTCGGGCCTGAATGCTCTATTTCAAGTACCGAAGTTGCGAAAATGATTTGACAAAAAATGCATCCAGACTACTCCCTTGGAACCAAAATGATGTCTGGAGTGTTTTGGAGCATTTCGTAAACCTTCCGCACCTGAAATGACGCAAACATGTGTTTCTGGCGTGAATGCACTATTTTGGGGTACCGAAGTTACAAAAATGATTTCGTACCAAATCCATCCATAGTACTCCCTTGGACGCAAAATGATCTTTGGGAGTGTTTTTGAGCATTTCGTAAACCTTCCGCTTGTGAAAAGATGCAAAACTTGTGTTTCGGGCGTGATTGAACTATTTCGGGATACCGAAGTTGCAAAAATGGTTTCGCACAAATGCATCCATTGTACTCCCTCATACTTAAAATGGTGTTTGGGAGTGTTTTGGAGCATTTTGGAAATCTTCGGAATCTAAAAAGATGCAAAACTTGTGTTTCGGGCGTGAATGCACTATTTCGGGGGTATCGATGCTGTGAAAATGATTTCAGAACAAATCCATCCGTTCTCATCCATTAGACCCAAAATGATGTTTGGGAGTTTTTTGGAGCATTTCGTAAACCTTCCGCTTGTGAAAAGATGCAAAACTTGAGTTTCAGGCTCAATATTTCGGGGTACCAAAGTTGCGAAAATGGTTTCGCAACAAATGCATCCATTCTATTCCAATGGACCTTGTGTTTCAGGCATTAATGCACTATTTTGGGTACCGAAGTTGCGAAATGGTTTCGCACTAAATGCATCCATTCTATTCCCTCATACCTAAAGTGATGTTTTGGAGTGTTTTGGAGCATTTGGAACCCTTCAGATTGTAAAAAGATGCAAAACTTGTGTTTCGGGCATGAATGCACTATTTCGGGGTACCCAAGTTGCCAAAATGAATCCAGACCAAATCCATCCATTGTACTCCCTTGGACCTGAAATGGTGTTCGGTAGTGTTTTGAAGCATTTCATAAACCTTTCGCTTGTGAAAAGATGCGAAACTTGTGTTTCAAGCGTGAATGCACTATTTCAGGGTACCGAAGATGCGAAAATGGTTTCACACCAAATGCCTCCATTCTACTCCCTCATACCTAAAATGATGTTTGGGAGTGTTTTGGAGCATTTTGTAAACCTTTTGCTTGTGAAAAGATGCAATACTTGTGTTTCAGGCGTGATGCACTATTTCGGGGTACCGAAGTTGCGAAAATGGTTTCGTACCAAATGCATCCATTGTACTCCCTCATACCTAAAATGATGCTTGGGATTGTTTTAGAGCATTCGGAACCCTTCAGAATGTAAAAGAAGCAGTACTTGTGTTTTAGGCATGAATGCACTATTTCAGGGTACCAATGTTGCCAACATGATTTCGAACCAAATCCATCCATTGTACTCCCTTGGACTCTAAATGATGTTTGGGAGTGTTTTGGAGCATTTTGTAAACCTTCCGCTTGTGAAAAGGTGCAAAACTTGTGTTTCGGGCGTGAATGCACTATTTCGGGGTACCAAAGTTGCGAAAATGGTTTCGCAACAAATGCATCCATTCTATTCCATTAGACCCAAAACTATGTTTTCGAGTGTTTTCAAGCATTTCGGAAACCTTCGTAATGTAAAAAGGTGCAAAACTTGTGTTTCGGACGTGCATGCACTATTTCGGGGTACCGAAGATGCGTAAATGATTTCGCACCAAATGCATCCATTCTACTCCCTCATACCTAAAATGATGTTTGGGATTGTTTTGGAGCATTTCGTAAACCTTCAGCTTGTGAAAAGATGCAATACTTGTGTTTTTGGCGTGAATGCACTATTTTAGGGTACCGAAGTTGCGAAAATGTTTTCGCACCAAATGCATCCATTGTACTCCCTTGGACCTAAAATGGTGTTTTGGAGAGTTTTCGAGCATTTTAGAAACTATCGTAATGTAAAAATATGCAAAACTTGTGTTTGGGGTCTGAATGCACTATTTTGGGTACTGAAGTTAAGAAAATGGTTTCGCACCAAATGCATCCATTGTACTCCCTTGGACCTAAAATGGTGTTTTGGAGAGTTTCGAGCATTTTAGAAAGTATCGTAATGTAAAAACATGCAAAACTTGTGTTTCGGGCCTGAATGCTCTATTTCAGGTACCGAAGTTGCGAAAATGATTTGACAAAAAACGCATCCAGTCTACTCCCTTGGGACCAAAACGATGTCTGGAGTGTTTTGGAGCATTTCGTAAACCTTCCGCACCTGAAATGACGCAAACATGTGTTTCTAGCGTGAATGCACTATTTCGGGGTACCGAAGTTACAAAAATGATTTCGTACCAAATCCATCCATTGTACTCCCTTGGACCCCAAATGATCTTTGGGAGTGTTTTTGAGCATTTCGTAAGCCTTCCGCTTGTGAAAAGATGCAAAACTTGTGTTTCGGGCATGATTGCACTATTTCGGGATACCGAAGTTGCAAAAATGGTTTCGCACAAATGCATCCATTGTACTCCCTCATACTTAAAATCGTGTTTGGGAGTGTTTTGGAGTATTTTTGAAATCTTCGGAATGTAAAAAGATGCAAAACTTATGTTTCGGGTGTGAATGCACTATTTCAGGGTATCGATGCTGCGAAAATGATTTCAGAACAAATCCATCCGTTCTCATCCATTAGACCCAAAATGATGTTTGGGAGGTTTTTGGAGCATTTCGTAAACCTTCCGCTTGTGAAAAGATGCAAAACTTGAGTTTCAGGCTCAATATTTCGAGGTACCAAAGTTGCGAAAATGGTTTCGCAACAAATGCATCCATTCTATTCCAATGGACCTTGTGTTTCAGGCATTAATGCACTATTTCGGGTACCGAAGTTGTGAAATGGTTTCGCACTAAATGCATCCATTCTATTCCATTGGACCCAAAATGATGTCTGGGAGTGTTTTGGAGCATTTCATAAACCTTCCGCATGTGAAAAGACGCAAACTTGTGTTTCTGGCATGAATGCACTATTTTGGGGTATCGAAGTTGCAAAAATGATTTCGGGTCAAATCCATCCATTGTACTCCATCGAACCTAAAATGATGTTTGGGAGTGTTTTGGAGCATTTCGTAAACCTTCCGCTTGCGAAAAGATGCAAAACTTGTGTTTCGGGCGTGAATGCACAATTTTGGGGTACCGAAATTGCCAAAATGATTTTAGACCAAATCCATCCATTGTACTCCCTTGGACCCGAAATGATGTTTGGGTGTGTTTTGGAGCATTTCGTAAACCTTCCGCTTGTGAAAAGATGCAAAACTTGTGGTTCAAGCGTGAATGCACTATTTCGGGGTACCGAAGTTGCGAATCCCAAAAATGACCAAATGCATCCATTCTACTCCATCATACCTAAAATGATGTTTGGGAGTGTTTGGGAGCATTTCATAAACCTTCTGCTTGTGAAAAGATACAATACTTGTGTTTCAGGCGTGAATGCATTACTTCGGGGTACTGAAGTTGCGAAAATGGTTTCGCACCAAATGCATCCATTGTACTCCCTCATACCTAAAATGATGTTTGGGGGTGTTTTGGAGCATTTTGGAACCCTTGAGAATGTAAAAAGATGCAAAACTTGTGTTTCGGGCATGAATGCACTATTTCGGGGTACCGAAGTTGCCAAAATGATTTCGGACCATATCCATCCCTTGGACTTAAAATGATGTTTGTTAATAGTTTGAGGCATTTCGGAAATCTTCGGAATGTAAAAAGATGCAAAACTTATGTTTCGGGCGTGAATGCACTATTTCGGGACACCGATATTGCGAAAATGATTTCAGAACAAATTCATCCTTTCTACTCTATTAGACCCAAAATGATGTTTGGGTAGTTTTGATGCATTTCGTAAACCTTCTGCTTCTGAAAAGATAGAAAACTTGAGTTTCGGGCTAAGTATTTCGGGGTACCAAAGTTGCGAAAATGGTTTCACAACAAATGCATCCATTCTATTCCATTATACTCAAAATGATGTTTTCAAGTGTTTTCAACCATTTCGGAAACCATCGTAATGTAAAATGATGCAAAACTTGTGTTTCGGGCATGAATGCACTATTTCAGGTACCGAAGTTGCGAAAAGGTTTCGCACCAAATGCATCCATTCTATTCCATTGGACCCAAAATGATGTCTCGGAGTGTTTTGAAGCATTTCGTAAACCTTCCGCTTGTGAAAAGATGCAAAACTTATGTTTCAAGCGTGAATGCACTATTTTGGGGTACCGAAGTTGCGAAAATGGTTTCGCACCAAATGCATCCATTGTACTCCCTCATGCCTACAATGATGTTTGGGAGTGTTTTGGAGCATTTCGTAAACATTCTGCTTGTGAAAAGATGCAATACTTGTGTTTCTGGTGTGAATGCACTATTTCGGGGTACCGATGTTGCGAAAATGTTTTCGCACCAAATGCATCCATTGTACTCCCTTGGACCTAAAATGGTGTTTTGGAGAGTTTTCGAGCATTTTAGAAACTATCGTAATGTAAAAAGATGCAAAACTTGTGTTTGGGGTCTGAATGCACTATTTTGGGTACTGAAGTTACGAAAATGGTTTCGCACCAAATGCATCCATTGTACTCCCTTGGACCTAAGATGGTGTTTTGTTGAGTTTTCGAGCATTTTAGAAAGTATCGTAATGTAAAAACATGCAAAACTTGTGTTTCGGGCCTGAATGCTCTATTTCAAGTACCGAAGTTGCGAAAATGATTTGACAAAAAATGCATCCAGTTTACTCCCTTGGAACCAAAATGATGTCTGGAGTGTTTTGGAGCATTTCGTAAACCTTCCGCACATGAAATGACGCAAACATGTGTTTCTGGCATGAATGCACTATTTCGGGGTAACGAAGTTGCAAAAATGATTTCGGATCAAATCCATCCATAGTACTCCCTTGGACCCAAAATGATCTTTGGTAGTGTTTTTGAGCATTTCGTAAACCTTCCGCTTGTGAAAAGATGCGAAACTTGTGTTTCGGGCGTGATTACACTATTTCGGGATACCGAAGTTGCGAAAATGGTTTCACACAAATGCATCCATTGTACTCCCTCATACTTAAAATGGTGTTTGGGAGTGTTTTGGAGCATTTTGGAAATCTTCGGAATGTAAAAAGATGCAAAACTTGTGTTTCGGGCGTGAATGCACTATTTCGGGGTATCGATGTTGCGAAAATGATTTCAGAACAAATCCATCCATTCTCATCCATTAGACCCAAAATGATGTTTGGGAGTTTTTTGGAGCATTTCGTAAACCTTCCGCTTGTGAAAAGATGCAAAACTTGAGTTTCGGGCTCAATATTTCGGGGTACCAAAGTTGTGAAAATGGTTTCGCAACAAATGCATCCATTCTATTCCAATGGACCTTGTGTTTCAGGCATTAATGCACTATTTCGGGTACCGAAGTTGCGAAATGGTTTCGCACTGAATGCATCCATTCTATTCCATTGGACCCAAAATGATGTCTGGGAGTGTTTTGGAGCATTTCATAAACCTTCCGCATGTGAAAAGACGCAAACTTGTGTTTCTGGCGTGAATGCACTATTTTGGGGTATCGAAGTTGCAAAAATGATTTCGGGTCAAATCCATCCATTGTACTCCGTTGAACCTAAAATGATGTTTGGGAGTGTTTTGGAGCATTTCGTAAACCTTCCGCTTGCGAAAAGATGCAAAACTTGTGTTTCGGGCGTGAATGCACTATTTCGGGGTACCAAAATTGCCAAAATCATTTCAGACCAAATCCATCCATTGTACTCCCTTGGACCCGAAATGATGTTTGGGAGTGTTTTGGAGCATTTCATAAACCTTCTGCTTGTGAAAAGATGCAAAACTTGTGGTTCAAGCGTGAATGCACTATTTCGGGGTACTGAAGTTGCGAATTCCAAAAATGACCAAATGCATCCATTCTACTCCATCATACCTAAAATGATGTTGGTTAGTGTTTGGGAGCATTTCATAAACCTTCTGCTTGTGAAAAGATGCAATACTTGTGTTTCAGGCGCGAATGCATTACTTCGGGGTACTGAAGTTGCGAAAATGGTTTCGCACCAAATGCATTCATTGTACTCCCTCATACCTAAAATGATGTTTGGGGGTGTTTTGGAGCATTTTGGAACCCTCGAGAATGTAAAAAGATGCAAAACTTGTGTTTCGGGCATGAATGCATTATTTCGGGGTACCGAAGTTGCCAAAATGATTTCGGACCATATCCATCCCTTGGACTTAAAATGATGTTTGTTAGTATTTTGAGGCATTTTGGAAATCATCGGAATGTATAAAGATGCAAAACTTGTATTTCAGGTGTGAATGCACTATTTCGGGACACCGATATTGCGAAAATGATTTCAGAACAAATTCATCTGTTCTACTCTATTGGACCCAAAATGATGTTTGGGTGGTTTTGGAGCATTTCTTAATCCTTCTGCTTGTGAAAAGATAGAAAACTTGAGTTTCGGGCTAAGTATTTCGGGGTACCAAAGTTGCGAAAATGGTTTCACAACAAATGCATCCATTCTATTCCATTATACTCAAAATGATGTTTTCAAGTGTTTTAAAGCATTTCGGAAACCATCGTAATGTAAAATGATGCAAAACTTGTGTTTCGGGCGTGAATGCACTATTTCAGGTGCCGAAGTTGCGAAATGGTTTCACACTAAATGCATCCATTCTATTCCATTGGACCCAAAATGATGTCTGGGAGTGTTTTGGAGCATTTCGTAAACCTTCCGCTTGTTAAAAGATGCAAAACTTGTGTTTCAGGCGTGCATGCACTATTTTGGGGTACCGAAGTTGCGAAAATCATTTCGCACCAAATGCATCCATTGTACTCCCTCATACCTAAAATGATGTTTGGGAGTGTTTTGGAGCATTTCGTAAACCTTCTGCTTGTGAAAAGATGCAAAACTTATGTTTTGGGAGTGAATACTCTATTTCGGGGTACCGAAGTTGCGAAAATGGTTACACACCAAATGCATCCATTCTACTCCCTCGTACCTAAAATGTTGTTTGGGAGTGTTTTGGAGCATTTTGGAGCCCTTCAGAATGTAAAAACGCGCAAACTTGTGTTTCTGGCGTGAATGCACTATTTTCGGGTACCGAAGTTGCTAAAATGATTTCGGACCAAATCCATCCATTGTACTCCCTTGGATCTAAAATGATGTTTGGGAGTGTTTTGGAGCATTTCGTCAACCTTCCGCTTGTGAAAAGAAGCAAAACTTGTGTTTCGGGCAAGATTGCACTATTTCGGGGTACCGTAGTTGCAAAAATGGTTTCACACCAAATGCATCTATTGTACTCCCTCATACCTAAAATGATGTTTGGGAGTGTTTTGGAGCATTTTGTAAACCTTCTGCTTGTGAAAAGATGCAAAACTTGAGTTTCGCGCGTGAATGTACTATTTCGGGGTACCAAAGATGCGAAAATGGTTTCGCACCAAATGCATCCATTCTACTCCCTCATACCTAAAATGAAGTTTGGGAGTGTTTTGGAGCATTTCGTAAACCTTCAGCTTGTGAAAAGATGCAAAACTTGTGTTTCGGGCGTGAATGCACTACTTTGGGGTACCGAAGTTGCGAAAATGGTTTCACACCAAATGCATCCATGTTACTCCCTCATACCTAAAATGATGTTTGGGAATGTTTTGGAGCATTTTGGAACCCTTCATAATGTAAAAATATGCAAAACTTTTGTTTCGGGCATGAATGCACTATTTCGGGGTACCGAAATTGAAAAAATAGTTTTGCACCAAATGCATCTATTATACTCCCTTGGACTTCAAATGATGTTTTGAAGTATGATGGAGCATTTTGGAATTCTTCGGAATGTAAAAAGATGCAAAACTTGTGTTTCGGGCGTGAATGCACTATTTCGGGGTATCGATGTTGCGAAAATGATTTCAGAAGAAATCCATCCGTTCTCATCCATTAGACCCAAAATGATGTTCGGGAGTTTTTTGGAATATTTTGTAAACCTTCCACATGTGAAAAGATGCAAAACTTGAGTTTCGGGCTCAATATTTCGGGGTACCAAAGTTGCGAAAATGGTTTCGCATCAAATGCATCCATTCTATTACATTAGACCCAAAATGATGTTTTTGAGTGTTTTCAAGCATTTCGGAAACCTTCGTAATGTAAAAGGAAGGAAAACTTGTGTTTGGGGCGTGAATACACTGTTTCGGGTACCGAAGTTGCGAAATGGTTTCGCACTAAATGCACCCATTCTATCCCATTGGACCCAAAATGATGTTTTTCAGTGTTTTCAAGCACTTCGGAAACCTTCGTAATGTAAACAGATGCAAAACTTGTGTTTGGGGTGTGAATACACTATTTTGGGGTACCGAAGTTGCGAAAATGGTTTCGCACCAATGCATCCATTGTACTCCCTTAGACCCAAATGATGTTTTTGATTGTTTTCAAGCATTTCGAAAACCTTCGTAAGGCAAACAGATGCAAAACTTGTGTTTGGGTCCTGAATGCACTATTTTGGGTGACTGAAGTTACGAAAATGGTTTCGCACCAAACACATCCATTATACTCCCTTGGACCTAAAATGGTGTTTTGGAGAGTTTTCGAGCATTTTGGAAACTATCATAATGTAAGAAGATGCAAAACTTGTGTTTCAGGCCTGAATGCTCTATTTCGGGTACCGAAGTTGTGAAAATGATTTGATAAAAAATGCATCCAGTCTACTCCCTTGGAACCAAAATAATGTCTGGGAGTGTTCTGGAGCATTTCGTAAACCTTCCGCACATGAAATGACGCAAACATGTGTTTTTGGCGTGAATGCACTATTTCGGGGTACCGAAGATGCAAAAATGATTTCGGACAAAATCCATCCATAGTACCCCCTCGGACCCAAAATGATCTTTGGGGGTGTTTTTGAGCATTTCATAAACCTTCCGCTTCTGAAAAGATACAAAACTTGTGTTTCAGGCGTGATTGTAGTATTTCGGGGTACCGAAGTTGCGAAAATGGTTTCGCACAAATGCATCCATTGTACTCCCTCATACTTAAAATGATGTTTAGGAGTGTTTTGGAGCATTTGGAACCCTTCAGATTGAAAAAATGAAAAACTTGTGTTTCGGGCGTGAATGCACTATTTCGGGGTACCGAAGCTGCCTAAATGATTTCGGACCAAATCCATCCCTTGGACTTAAAATGATGTTTGTTACTATTTTGAAGCATTTTGGAAATCTTCGGAATGTAAAAAGATGCAAAACTTGTGTTTCGGGCATTAATGCGCTATTTCGGGGCACCGATATTGCGAAAATGATTTCAGAACAAATCCATCCGTTCTACTCTATTAGACCCAAAATGATGTTTGGGAGTGTTTTAGAGCATTTCGTAAACCTTCCGCTTGTGAAAAGATGGTTTCGGGCGTGAATGCACTATTTCGGGGTACCGAAGTTGCGAAAATGGTTTCGCACCAAATGCAACCATTGTTCTTCCTCATACCTAAAATGATGTTTGGGAGTGTTTTGGAGCATTTTGTAAATCTTCTGCTTGTGAAAAGATGCAATACTTGTGTTTCGGTCGTGATTTCACTACTTCGGGGTACCGAAGTTGCGAAAATGGTTTCGCACCAAATGCATCCATTGTACTCCCTCATACCTAAAATGATGTTTGGGAGTGTTTTGGAGCATTTTGGAACCCTTCAGAATGTAAAAAGATGCAAAACTTGTGTTTCGGGCGTGAATGAATTATTTCGGGGTACCAAAGTTGCCAAAATGATTTCGGACCAAATCCATCCCTTGGACTTAAAATGATGTTTGTTACTATTTTGAAGCATTTTGGAAATCTTCGGAATGTAAAAAGATGCAAAACTTGTGTTTCGGGCGTGAATGCGCTATTTCGGGGCACTGATATTGCGAAAATGATTTCAGAACAAATCCATCCGTTCTACTCTATTAGACCCAAAATGATGTTTGGGAGGTTTTTGGAGCATTTCGTAAACCTTGCGCATGTGGAAAGATAGAAACTTGAGTTTCGGGCTAAGTATTTCGGGGTTCCAAAGTTGTGAAAATGGTTTCGCAACAAATGCATCCATTCTATTCCATTATACTCAAAATGATGTTTTCAAGTGTTTTCAAGCATTTCGGAAACCATCGTAATGTAAAAAGATCCAAAACTTGTGTTTCGGGCATGAATGCACTATTTCTGGTACCGAAGTTGCGAAATGGTTTCACACTAAATGCTTCCATTCTATTCCATTAGACCCAAAATGATGTCTGGGAGTGTTTTGGAGCATTTCGTAAACCTTCTGCATGTGAAAATACGCAAACTTGTGTTTCTGGCGTGAATGCACTATTTTGGGGTACCGAAGTTGCCAAAATGTTTTCAGACCAAATCTATCCATTGTACTCCGTTGGACCTAAAATGATGTTTGGCAGTGTTTTGGAGCATTTCATAAACCTTCTGCTTGCGAAAAGATGCAAAACTTGTAAAGGCGTGATTGCACTATTTCGGGATACCGAAGTTGCGAAAATGGTTTCGCACCAAATGCATCCATTGTACTCCCTCATACCTAAAATGATTTTTGGGAGTGCTTTTGGAGCATTTTGGAACCCTTTAGAATGTAAAAAGATGCAAAACTTGTGTTTCGGGCGTGAATGCATTATTTCGGGGCACCGTAGTTGCCAATATGATTTCGGATCAAATCCATCCATTGTACTCCCTTGGACCCGAAATGATGTTTGGGAATGTTTTGGAGCATTTCGTAAACCTACCGCTTGTGAAAAGATGCAAAACTTGAGTTTCGGGCGTGAATGCACTATTTCGGGGTACCGAAGATGCAAAAATAGTTTCGCACCAAATGCATCCATTCTACTCCCTCATACCTAAAATGATGTTTGGGAGTGTTTTGGAGCATTTCATAGACCTTCTGCTTCTGAAAAGATGCAAAACTTGTGTTTCGAGCGTGAATGCACTATTTCGGGGTACCAAAGATTCGAAAATGGTTTCGCACCAAATGCATCCATTCTGCTCCCTCATATATAAAATGATGTTTGGGAGTGTTTTGGAGCATTTCGTAAACCTTCTGCTTGTGAAAACATGCAAAACTTGTGTTTCGGGCGTGAATGCACTATTTTGGGGTATCGAAGTTGTAAAAATGATTTTAGACGAAATCCATCCATTGTACTCCCTTGGACCTAAAATGATGTTTGGGAGTGTTTTGGAGCATCTGGTAAACCTTCTGCTTGTGAAAAGATGCAAAACTTGTGTTTCGGGCATGATTGCACTGTTTCGGGGTACTGAAGTTGCGAAAATGGTTTCACACCAAATGCATCTATTGTACTCCCTCATACCTAAAATGATGTTTGGGAGTGTTTTGGAGCATTTCGTAAACCTTCTGCTTGAGAAAAGAAGCAAAACTTGTGTTTCGGGCGTGAATGCACTATTTCGGGGTACCGAAGCTGCGAAAATGGTTTCGCACCAAATGCATACATTCTACTCCCTCATATCTAAAATGATGCTTGGTAGTGTTTTGGAGCATTTCCTAAACCTTGTACTTGTGAAAACATGCAATACTTGTGTTTCGGGTGTGAATGCACTATTTCGGGGTACCGAAGTTGCGAAAATGGTTTCGCACCAAATGCATCTGATGAGGACATGACACCCATGCATACGCCCATGATTGGTGCATGGAATGGAGTAGAAGAAGTCCAACAAGGGTGTCCAACTCTAAGAGGAGGCACGAGGCTAATCCGGTTCTAGTCCCCAAGGTGGAGGCCCAAAGCATAAAGTTCGAGCCCAGTTTGGAGTCCAGAAGCAGCGCGCACTAAAAAGGACTCCCAGGTCGCATACGAAGTCAGTTTTGGACGTTCTTTATATGGTTGGATCGAAAATTTCATAGAGCTTCCAATGGCATTGGTCTCATGCCAAAATTCGTCCTGAGTCAATGGGAATCTTCGAAACAAGTTGACGTACAGAATCTACCAAGGTGCTGCGTCGCCAGTTTGATGGGCCTTAAGCCCAAGTTGTGGGCGCCCCATTCTAGGACGCCCCCAACCCTAGGATGCCCCTCCTTTTATACTTAGTTGCCGCTGCCTTAGAAGCTTGAGTTTGTTTTACAAGTTAGCTTTAGCTACAACCGAACAGTCGCACAGCGCTGTATTGCAGACTCCACCTTCGAGTGATAGTAAGATTGCTCGCCTCTTTTTCTAGTTCGTTCTTAGATTGCGTGCAGGAAATGATCTTTGTGATCAGGCTGACTTTGCACCGGCAAGGTTGGTAATCATCGGGAGTTGGTTCAGCAATTGCATTGGCGCTTCGAGTTTGCTCGTCGGAGTCGGATCGTGAGGGTCAACAACCACCAAATCAGATTTATCTCCACTCACCGAAAGATCGGGCACTCCGCCTCTATCAGCGTGGACCGCGGAGGCTGATCAAGCTCTGACACAGCTCAAAGACTTCCTGTCCAAGCCATCGGTCCTCACGGCTCCTCGCAAAAAGGAGCAGCTAGTGCCATACCTTGCTACGACTACTCATGTGGTCAGCATTGCCATTGTCGTCGAGCGGCAGGAAGAAGGCCACGCCTATCTAGTCCAACAACCTATCTACTTCGTCAGCGAGGTTCTGCCAGAGTCCAAGACCTGGTACCCACCGGTACAGAAGCTACTCTACGCACTCCTCAGCTCTCGAAAGCTATGACACTACTTCCAGAAGTACTCGATCTCCGTTCTCACCAACTATCCGCTCAGCGATATACTCCATAACCGGGATTCTACCGGGAGGATCTCTAAGTGGGCGGTCGAGCTCGGCGCCCTCAACATCATCTTCAAGCCACGCACCGCCATCAAGTCCCAAGCACTAGTCGACTTCATGGCAGAGTGGCAGGAAAATCAACTACCCACACCAACAGAGCGACCAGAGCACTAGGTGATGTACTTCGACAGTTCACTCAAGCTCGAGGGCGTAGGCACACGGGTACTCCTGATATCTCCAAAGGGTGAACAACTCAAGTACGTCCTGCAGATCTTTTGGAAGGTCTCAAAAAAAGAAGCCGAGTACAAAGCTCTACTACACGGGCTCCGCCTCGTGATATCTTTGGGCATCAAGTGGCTACTAGTCTTCGACGACTCTGCTGTGGTGATCAACCAAGTCAACGACTCCTGGGACCGCAACAGAGAGAACATGGACACCTACTGTCTAGAAGTCCGCAATCTCGAGAACAAATTCCATGGTCTCGAGTTCCATCACGTCGTCCGCGACAATAATGTTGCAGCGGACGTCCTATCGAAGCTGGGATTTTCTCGCGCCCAAGTACCAGGGGGAGTCTTCGTCCACGAACTACACAAGCCATCCATACCGGAGCCGGCACCAACACCACTGACCACTGATCCTAGGCTACCTCAGCCTAGTCAAGAGGTCATGATGGTCGACGTGGACTGGAGGCAACCTTTCATCGACTACATCCGGGAGCATAAAGTTCCCTCCGACAAGAACGCAGCTGAACAAGTCGTCCGACGAGCCAAAAGCTACATACTAGTCGGGGACAAGCTCTACAGGCGAGGTGCAACTTCTGGAGTACTCATGAAGTGCATACCTCGGGAAGAAGGCAAGGACATCTTGGAGGAGGTTCACAAAGGCATCGGCGGCAATTACACGTCCTCCCGGACTCTCGTGAGCAAAGTCTTCCGACGAGCGTTCTACTGGCCCACAGCTCTGGGCAACGCAGAGGAACTAGTTAGAAGGTGCTAATGATGTCAATTCTTCGCCAAGCAGCAACACGTCCCAGCAAACAAACTCATCACGATACCGCCAACTTGGTCATTCGCTTGTTGGGGGCTCAATATGATTGGCCCTCTACCAACTGCGCCAGGAGGATTCAATAGAGTTCTAGTGGCTATCGACGAGTTCACCAAGTGGTTTGAGGTCAAGCTGGTTACCTGCCCAAAGGCCGACAGAGTACTCGACTTCTTGGATGCGTGCATCGCAATAGGCTACCCCATCGCATCATCACAGACCTGGGCTCCAACTTCAACAACCACCAGTTCTAGGAGTACTGCGAGAACAGTGGGATCAACGTTCAGTACGTCTTAGTCGCTCATCCGCGTGCCAACGACCAGGTGGAGCGCGCCAACGAGATGGTACTCGACGCCATCAAGAAGCGCCTGCACGTTGTCGCTAACACAAAACAAGGCAAGTGGATCAAGGAACTACCCAATGCACTCTGGGGGCTTCGTACTCAACCTACCAAGCCAACAGGGCAGCCGCCCTACTTCCTGGTGGTGCGGCTCCGAAGCTATACTACCCGCTGACATATTGTGGGAATCCTCAGCGGTCGAACAGTACGACGAAGGCATCATAGAAGACAACAGAAGGGTTGTTATCGACAATCTCAAAGAAGCCTGCTACGCCACGCTTGTCCAGTTAGCAAGGTAATTGGAGGGTATCCGACGCTATCACGATCGCAACATCAAGGAGTGTTCCGTTAACGTGGGTGATCTAGTCCTCTGTCGCATCCAGAACACAAGCGGACTACACAAGCTCAACTTGCCATGGGAAGGTCCCTTTTTTGTATCCAAGGTCACCGACCCAGGCTCCTATCATCTCCAAACACTAGAAGGCGATCCAGGATCCAGCTTCGATGGTTACCTAATGGATCCTTAGCTGTAACCGGTCTACGGGTCCTAGCGACTACATAGCTGTAAGCGGCCTACGGGTCCTAGCGACTATCTATTTGTAACGGCCCTGGCCATCTAGGAGATCCTATGTAACGGCCCTGGCTATCTAGGTGTAATCTTTCATCATCAGTAACAAGACAAACATCTTTGAGTACCACTACTCATCACCTATCACGCTAAGAACTCCGCGGGCTTCGTTGCAAGCCGCGGTAACGAGTAGATCAAACATGAACAATCAAACAAGAGATGAATTTAACTGTCTCAAACATACTTAACTTGTTTTACAACTACTACCTGTACATGGCTACTTTGCAGGTACCGGCCCTGGCCATCTAGGTGTAATCTTTCATCATCAGTAACAAGACAATCATCTTTGACTACCACTACTCATCACCTATCACGGCCAAGTACTCCGCGGGCTTCGTTGCAAGCCGCGGTAACGAGTAGATCAAACATGAACAATTAAACAACTGAGATCAATTTAACTGTCTCAAACATACTTAACTTGTTTTACAACTACTACCTGTACATGGCTACTCTGTAGGTACATCTACTGGAGGTTCAGCTTCTCGGTGACTTGTTCAATGATTGGCGTCATCTCCTCCAACAACGCGCGGAACTGCTCATCAGAGTAGTTCACCGCGACTCCACCAGTCACAGCATCCACGGGCGCCTTTGGGAAGTACGACTTCAGGAAGGCGAGCACCTGGTTGGGGATCGATTTCGCTAGGTGCTTCACATATGTCGCCAAGATCCCGGGGGCTTCCTTCAACCGATCCACAAGCGGCCGTAGTTGCTCTCCGGCCACATGTGGAACCAACAGCCTTGCTATTGGTAGCGCGGCTTCTTCAAGCTCCTTTAGTGACGCCCACAACTTCTCGCAGTCTTCATTGAGCTTCTACAAAGATTGATAACAGTGCACAACGTCAATGTCACTAGCTTCACGAAGCTCCATCCATTTAATGCACTCATGGGTCCTTTGTTCGAGTTCATACTCCAGTACCTCTCGAGCATCGGTCTCCCGGTACACGATGTTCTTCAGATCTGTCTCGGATGCCTCGACCTGCTGAAGAGAAGCCTCAAGTTCTGCACAGACCTCATCAAAAGAGTCAGATGCAGATATCAGCAAAATCAGTACACGAACTGCTACGGCAAGAGTCATACCATAGTTCTTTTGCCAGAGTGCCTTGTTCTTCCTAATGACCTCGTCGCTCTTGGCCTCCATCTCCTGAACCTCATTGTGGTACTGGCGAAGGTAATGTCAAGCTTCAACTAGAGCAGTGCGAAATGCTTCCTCGACTTGACAAGCTCCTCGTCACGATGGACGGTGTCACCATATCCCTTTAGAAGCTCGGTTTTCTTCTGGGATCTTTCAATCATGTTGTGCACCAACGAAGAGTAATCACATCAACATCTAGTCTACTACACTCAATAAGAAGACAACACAGGGTACTCGCAACCTACCTTTACCCACTGCTCCGTGCGGCGCCATGACTCCAGGTTTAGGGCAACCACCGTGGGGTCAATGAGTTCATCATCCAGTAGTTCGAGGCCCTAGCAGCTCGAGCTACCAAAGGATTCCATCGGCAGAGACCTCAGCGGTGCCGGTTCTTCAATTCCCTTCTCCCGGAGGAAAATCCCTATCGCCGGGCTAGGGTGAAGCTCTACTCGTGCTTCCTCCCTAATCTCGGGGGCTATAGCCATGGCTTCCACCTCCATTGGCTCGACTGCAACTGGATCAGGGAGCACCCTCTCTTTAGCTTCAGGACCTGTCAACAACGGTCAAATGAGCTCAAGGGGCCACACCAACAAACTATTGTACTCGAAGCGCCGGAATCATACCTTGAGAGGTGCAGGCTTCTATAGCTGTCGCCTCCACTTCATCTTCCTCCTGGCGAGGTGGCGTTGGTTCTCATGGCCCTGTCGAGAGATCCCTACCATCGACAGGGGTACTCGTTTCGGTCCCATCCCACGACAAGTCAGTGGATTTCTTGCGCAAAAGTACCATGTCAGCAGCAAATAACAACCTTTTCTATTTACTCGGATGGATGGGTACATACAATGTTGACCGCACCACGGTGATCGTCGGGGCACCAAGGAGACTTGAGATATCCACGATATGGGTGCCACCTCGAGTACGGTCTCCTTAGTGGTCGCTTCAACGTCAGGCAGCTCCTGCTCTCGTGCCTCCGGCTGCTCAACGACTTCTGTCGCAGCGGGAGGAAGATCCTGAGTCTCTGCCACCGCCGGCTACGGGTTCACTCCTGTAGCCGCCGGCTACTCTTGTGCCTCCACTAGCACGCCTAATTCAACGGTGGGAGGCGGGCTGGTGTTGCCTCCAGCTGGCGCTCCCAGGGTCTCGAAATCTTCTTCTTCTTCATGGGCAGTTGTCTCGACTTGTGCTGTGGGAAAAATCTCCTGCAACAACACGATAGTAACAAGTCGTCAACAACAACGACCGATAAAGAGTATTCGACTACTACATTGGGAAGTACTCACCTCCGGCCTATTGTCTACCGACACTTTGATCTTCTTCATGGCCCGCTTTCGTGCTGTGTTACGGGGCTTCCTAGGCAGACGCAGGATGGCATCCTCAAGACCAGCCGCCAGCTTCTCTACCGGCACGAACGGCATCCCAGCTCGGCTAAATCACGACCGAAGTTGGAACCACTGATGCAGTGTCATCACCTTCACCGACTACTCTCTGCTCCTTGGCCTTCGCCTCTACCTTTGCTACGGACTGATCTTGTGACTCGGGTAGTGGAGGCATGAACACAAACTTCTCGACGTCCTCCTACAACAAGCAACAACAAGTGTCAGTGAGGCTACTTCAACAATGAGTACTTGGAGGTTGTGGCCATGACTACTCACCTTCTTGTGTGGACGCGAGGCGGAGTACTCCTCCACTGGGCAGGGAGTATACGGGGCATATCTTTAAAGATCTTGCTGAATCTCTCAATGATCGACTCGTCGCTGATCTCTTTATCGTGCAGCCTCGAGGAATCATCCACCCCGGTGTACTCAAACCTGAGGTGGTCACGCCCCATCAGCGGCTAGATTCTTCTTTTCATGAAGCTGAAGGCCACATGTTAGGCCCTCAGTCCCGTCGTCCTCATTGTGGCGAGCCTCTCCTATATCACCGGCGGCTGAAGGCCTTCCTGCATGGTGGGCTCCGTGTTCTACCAAGGCTGATGCTTCGGCGGGTACCCACTCGGCTTCGGCAACTCCAAATGATGGTTGTTCACGTAGAACCACCGTTGCTTCCTGTCCTAGTTGGAGTCGATGAGCTTCAACGACAGATACTGCGTGGCGGCATCTTCGCACATCTGAACTCCGGTGGCACCGACAACTCTTGGGTCATCCGCGCTGGGCTGGAGTTTCAACCGGAAAAACTTCCGCAAGAGTACCCAGTGCGGCTTGATCCCTGTCAAGGCTTCATAGAAATGAACAAACATGAGGTGTGGAAGATACCGTTCGGGTTCATGTGGACATGCTCGACGTCGTACAAGTTGAGTAGCCCACGGAAGAAGTCACTGGCTGGGAGTGCCAGTCCGCGCTCAGCGAAGCGAGAGAACATCGGGTAGGCATCCCCGATGACAACATTCCAACCATCGACAACCTTCTCCCGTAGAAACCCGTTGTTGACCAAGGCAAGGATGTCCTCCGTCTTCAACTTGGATTTCTTCCACTCCTTCGATGAGTTCGGCGGAGTCGGGCGGGAAGATGATTGCCCGACATCCCCCTGCTCCTCTCGGCTTTTGTTCTTCGACATCTGGGATTTCGATGGCGACGCCTTCATCCTCCCAGTCACGAGCGTCTTCACTCGCATTCACTCGAGGGCTGTCTGGTGGCGGCTACGGCGGTGGCGCTAGCAGATCTAGAATGCTAGCGGCAGCGACTGTGGAAGACTTAGAGATCTGTTCGAAAATTGCTATGGCAGTGTGAGGGGAAAACCCTAAGGGGTTGCCCTCTTATTTATAACGGTCCAGCTGACTTAGTGCGGTTAACACAGTGTGGCTGACTCAGATCGGGCGAACGGACCCTTCAACTTCCAGTACTCGAAGCTCCGCATCTCAGGGGCTTGACTTCAAAAAGTGGATTTTGGTGGATTGCAACACATCAAGGATCAACTACGAACACATTCTACAGTCAAGATGACCCTTCAATTAGAGAGAAGTACTTGACTCAAGGCTCGAGGGCTCAGTGCCACGTGTCCTTCGGTTTTTTCTCCAGATTTTTAGGGATAAGATTGTGATAGAGGCGGAGTGCCCGATCTTTCGGTGAGTGGATATAAATCTTATTCGGCGGGAGTAGACCCTCACGATCTGACTACGACGAGCAAGCCCGAAGCGCCAATGCAATCGCTGAACTAACCCCCTGTGGTTACCGACCTTGTTGGAGCAAGATCGGCCTGATCACCAAGATCAATTCCTGTAGGCAATCGAAGAACGGACAAGAATTATGAAGTGAACAATCTTAATATCACTCGAAGGTGGAGTTCTGAATTACAGAGATCAGCATATATTTGTGCGTGGTCTGGTGTAGCTAAAGCTAGCTGTAAAACAAAACTCAAGTTGGAAAATAAAAGGGACTCTAACTAAATAGAGGGGAGAAGGGGGTGCAGCCCCTAGCACCCTCGGAAGGGGGCGCGCGGCTCCCACGAGGGAAGGCGCGCGGTCACGGGGGGGGGGACTGCACCTAGAGAGAGGAGCGGCGGTTCCAGTTCTAGGCGCCCCACCTGGGCCCCTTGTTGGGCCGTCTCCTATGCTTCTAGGCCTTCATTCTTTAACAGCATGATAATATTTAACTCTCTCGCACGAGCCCGAGTAATTGGTCCAGCAGGTGGCATCTGAAGTGGTGGAACATCTGGATGTGACGCCTGAACTTCTGGAGGTGGCACCTGATCATCTGGAGGCACGAAAGATGCTGATGGTGTAGATGTACATGTGGTGTTCTCATCATCCTCCCCTTCCATAACTGAATTCGTCCTCGACGGCAACTCCTCATCTTCACCCGCATATGGTTTCAAATCTGCAACATTAAAACTAGTGGAAACACTAAACTCCGTAGGTAGGTCAAGAACATAAGCATTATCATTAATTTTGGTTAGCACTTTAAAAGGACCAGCACCACGAGGCATCAATTTAGAACGGCGCAAAGCAGGAAAACAATCCTTTCTCAAATGTAACCAAACCAAATCACCAGGTTCAAAAGTAACAAGTTTTCTACCTTTACTACCAGCAACCTGATACTTAACATTAGCAGCAGCAATATTTTGTTGAGTTTGTTCATGCAAGTTAATCATTTGTTCAACATGTGCAACAACATCTATGTGTAGGGCGTCCTCAGCATCAAGCGAAAACAAATCAATAGGTGCCCGAGGAATGTAACCATAAATAATCTGAAAAGGGCTCATCTTTGTAGAAGAATGCGTTGCATGATTATAAGCAACCTCAACATGAGGCAAGCAACCTTCCCAATGTTTCAAATTTTTATCTAAAACAGCCCTAAGCATGGTTGACAAAGTTCTATTTACTACCTCAGTTTGACCATCAGTCTAAGGGTGACAAGTTGTACTAAACAACAATTTAGTTCCCAATTTATTCCAAAGCGATCTCCAAAAATGACTAAGAAACATAGAATCACGATCAGAGACTATTGTATTTGGAATACCATGCAAATGAATAATCTCTCTAAAGAATAATTCAGCAACACTGCTAGCATCATCAGTCTTATGACAAGGTATGAAATGAGCCATTTTGGAGAAACGATCAACAATCACAAAAATGCTATCGCTCCCCTTCTTAGTTCTAGGCAATCCCAAAACAAAATCCATCAAAATATCAAGCCAAGGAGAAGTAGGGACAGGCAAAGGCATATACAAACCATGGTTGTTCAATCGTGATTTAGCTTTCTGACAAGTAGTGCAACGTGCAGCAATGCGCTCAACATCTTTGCGCATCCGGGGCCAAAAGAAGTGGGCGGCCAGCACCTCATGCGTCTTGTAAATGCCAAAGTGTCCCATGAGACCGCCTCCATGCGCTTCTTGCAACAACAAAAGATGAACTGAGCTAGCTGGAACACACAGCTTGTTAGCGCGAAACAGGAATCCATCCTGCATGTGAAATTTGCCCCATGGTTTGCCATTAACACAATGAGAGAAAACATCTTTAGAATCAGCATCATCCACATAGAGATCTTTCACAGTTTACAAGCCAAAAATTTTAAAACCTAACTGTGACAGCATAGTATATTGACGAGACAAAGCATCAACAATAACATTATCCTTCCCGTTCTTGTGTTTTATAATGTAAGGAAAGGACTCAGTAAATTCTACCCATTTAGCATGACAATGGTTCGGATTTTTTTGGGTACGAATATGTTTCAAAGCCTCATGATCAGAATGAATTATAAACTCGCCATGCCAAAGATAGTGCTGCCATGTTTGCAAAGTACGCACTAAAGCATAAAGTTCCTTATCATAAGTTGAGTATTTCAAGCTAGCACCACTTAATTTCTCACTAAAGTAAGCAACCGATTTACCTTCTTGAAACAAAACAGCACCTAGCCCAATACCACTAGCATCAAAATCAGGCAACTGCAAGAGAGGAGCGTGGGTTAACTTATCTTTCAATGTGGTGAACGCTACCTCCTGCGAATCACTCCAAGCAAAAGGTACATCTTTCTTTGTAAGCTCATGTAGAGGTGCTGCAATGGTGCTAAAATCACGGATAAAATGGTGGTAGAAACCTGCAAGGCCAAGGAAACTCTGAATCTGTGTAACCATCGTCGGTGTAGGCCACTCCCGAATGGCAGCAATCTTGCTGCTATCCACCTCAATACCCTGTGGAGTAACAAAATAACCAAGAAACGAGACACATTGTGTGCAAAAGATGCATTTTCAATGTTAGCAAATAAATGGGCAGCCCTCAACGCGTCAAAAACAACACTCAAATGTTCTAAATGCTCTGCCATAGACTTGCTGTAAATCAGGACATCATCAAAATGGACAACAACAAACAATCCTATGAAGGGCCTTAGAACTTCATTCATCAAGCGCATAAAAGTGATGGGAGCATTAGTCAAACCAAACGGCATGACCAACCATTCATATAAACCAAATTTCGTTTTTAAAGCCGTTTTCCATTCATCACCCAATTTCATTCTAATTTGGTGGTAACCACTATGCCAATCAATTTTAGTAAAAAGAATGGCACCACTAAGCTCATCTAGCAAATCATCAAGGCGTGCTATAGGGTATCGATAACGAATGGTGATGTTATTAGTAGCACGACAGTCTACACACATACGCCAGGATCCATCTTTCTTTGGAACAAGTAACACAGGAACCGAGCAAGGACTAAGAGACTCACAAATGTAACCCTTATCAAGCAACGCCTGCACCTGGCGCTGAATCTCCTTCATCTCATCCGAGTTTGTACGGTACGGGGCGCGGTTCGGAAGCTGGGCATCGGGAATGAGGTCGATGTGGTGCTCAATGCCACGAAGAGGTGGAAGACCCGGTGGCAAGTCTTTGGGAAAGACATCAGCGTATTCCTGCAAAAAGTTAGCAACCGCAGGCGGAATATCCAAAGATGGTGCATCATCAAGTGAAACAAGCACACTAGAGCATACAAGTGCATGGCATGGCAAAAGAGCATCTCGAATATCATCAAAATCAGCACGTGTAGCAAGTAAGACAGGAGCATGCAACTTGATTTCAGATTTATTAGATGGCGATGGTGACGGTTCCTGTTGTTTAGCAGTTTTAGCAGCTCTAGCAAGATCATCTTTAACAATTTGTTCAGGTGTCATAGGATGCATAATTATTTTCTGACCCTTAAAGATGAGGGAATAATGATTCGAACGACCATGATGCATGCTATCAGTATCATATTGCCAAGGTCTACCAAGTAACAACGAGCATGCATCCATAGGAACGACATCACAATCAACATAATCAGAGTAAGCACCTATTGAAAAAGGAACACGCGCCGTCCGAGTTATTTTAATCTTCCCACCACCATCAAGCCATTGAATGGAATATGGATTCGAATGCTTCCGAGTGGATAATGATAACTTCTCTACCAACATGGTACTCGACAAATTGTTGCAACCGCCGCTGTCGATGATGATGCGAATCGACCGCTCCTGTACAACACCCTTTGTATGGAACAAAGTGTGCCGCTGATTCTTCTCGACTGGGGCGACTTGTGTACTAAGAACTCGCTGCACAACAAGACTCTCATACCTATCGGCATCGCCCGGATTGACATGTATGTCCGTCTTAGCTGCACGGTCAGTGGCAAGCAAAGTATGTTCAATTTCTTCTGCATCACTAGCTGAAGTATACTCAGCATTGTCAAGAATGAGCAATGTGCGCTTGTTCGGGCAGTCCCGAAACACGTGGCCAAATCCCCTGCAGCGATGACACTGAATATCTCATGTATGGCTTGTGGTGGGAGGAGCTGCGCCTGTAGGTAGAATGGCACCTGTGGCTAGGGCGTGTCCTGCAGGCTTAGCCGTCCGCTCACGCAGTGTAGTGGAGGGTGTGGATGGCGCAAGGAGAGCAGGTGCTGGATTGGATGACGAGCTTCTACCTGCAAAAGAGTTAGAATATGCCCTCGAGCAGTGTCCCTGCACTTCGCGTTCAGCTTTGCAAGCAAACTCAAATAATTGGGTCATGTCAGCATATTCTTTATAATCAAGGATGTCCTGAATTTCGTGGTTCAAACCACCATGAAAGCATGCCACTGCAGCATCGGGTTCCTCCAATATACCACAATGAATCATACCTTTTTTCAACTCCTAGTAGTAGTCCTCAACAGACTGAGAACCTTGCTGAAATTGCTGCATTTTGTTAAGCAAATCACGAGCACAATATGAAGGAACAAATCTATGTCGCATAACAACTTTTAATTGATCCCAAGTGGTCGGCAGTAGGATATTTATTTTTATACTCACGCCACCAAATTAAAGCAAAATCAGTAAACTCACTAATTGCTGCCTTAACTTGAGAATTAGCAGCAATGTCATGGCATGAAAATTTCTGTTCAACCTCTAACTCCTAATCAAGACATGCAGTAGGATCATATTTACCATTAAAAGGTGGGATTTTAAATATGGTTTTAGAGAATGAATCGTTACCGGCGGGGCGGCGTGGTACATGGCGGGCACGACCACGGTTGTCTCCAACGTCCTGCTCTGAATCACCACCATAATCTTTCTGTAACTCCATGATCGTAGTGTGCAATGCATCAAGTCGTGCCACAACGGCGTCGAGGGTGGTCTTAGCAGCTGTCTGTGCAAGGTCAATCTGATCAAACCGCTCATTTGTCGAAGTGACCGTCGAATCCAACAGTTCATGTAGCATCTTCATGTCCGTAGTAAGTCCCTCAACCTGCGGCCGCATCTCCTGTAGCTGGTCATCCCTCTTGTCGTCGCCATCTGCCATGGTTAGCGCAAACACAAAAACAAAATTGACGATAACAATAGGGTGTAAAGCTCACAAAGGCGCTCAAACTAGTGTTGTTATCAAATTCTTATCCGTTCTTACCAAGCACACAGGGGCAAACTGCAACCAACCGGTGGAACCTGCGAAAGATTGGAGGACCGATTGCTTGGCGGAACAAAACCTGCTTGTCGGAGAACTTTGTGGAGTTTCAGGAAGGCTGGACTCAATTGAAGGATTAGCACAAACAAACAATAATGCAAAGTTGAATAAGGGTGCTAAACACATCACAAAAGTTGTTGGAAACAAGTGACACCGAAAGGACAGATGCAAGGAAGGTGGCAAAGGTGGTGAGGGCGCAACAAATTGCTATTTGTTTTCTTCTTTTTTTCGGGAGACCTCAAAAACCAAAAATAAGAACGCAGAGGATCTCAAACAGCAAGTTACGACACACACTTTTTCTGAAAGTACAGGGGTACTCTCTCTCTCTCTTGAGTAAGGTGAGCCTCACAATATGGTACCAAGAAAGAGAGATATGGGTGAGGGGGAGGGGTGTTGCGGTGTGCGAGGAAGGGTGGAGGCCCGGTGTAGCCTCAGCAAAAAGTGAATAGGAGGGAAGGGAGGGCGCGGTGTGTGATAGAGGGGGAGAGCCCGATCTTTCGGTGAGTGGAGATAAATCCGATTTCGGCGGGAGATGACCCTCACGATCCGACTACGATGAGCAAGCCCGAAGCACTAATACAATCACTGAACCAACTCCCTGTGGTTACCGACCTTGTTGGACCAAGATCGGCCTGATCACGAAGATCAATTCCTGTGCACAATCAACGAACGAACAAGAATTCGAGGCGAGCAATCTTAATATCACTCGACGGTGGAGTTTTGAATCATAGAGATCAGCACGTATTTGTGCATGGTTTGGTGTAGCTAATGCTAGATGTAAAACAAAACTCCAGTTTCTAAGGCGGCAGCTACTGAGTATATGAAAAGGGGCATCCTAGGGTTGGGGCGACCTAGGGTGGGGCGCCCACAACCTGGGCCTAATGCCCAATAAACTGGCAACACAGCACCTTGGCAGATTCTGGACGTCAACTTGTTTCGACGATTCCCGTTGACTCATGACGAATTTTGGCATGAGACTGGTGCCATTGGAAGGTCTATGAAATTTTGCTTCCAACCATATAAACAACGTCCAAATCCGACTTTGTATGCGACCTGGACGTCTGTTTTATTGTGCACTGCTCTTGGACTCCAAACTGGGCTCGAACTTGAATTGCTTTGGGCCTCCACCTTGGGGACTCGAACCGGATTAGCTTCGTGCCTCCTCTTTGTCTGGGACATCCTTGCTGGACTTCGTCTACTCCATTCCATGCACCAATCATGGTCATATGCATGGGTGTCATGTCCTCATCATTCTCCCCCTTTTGAAGAAAAGTCGTCCTCGACGTCGATTGTACTTGAAACTAGGACTGCACAACACAAAGGAGAACGGGGTTGCGGAAGTAAAGCAAACCAAAATAATTGTGAGGAGGAATATGACTGTGTTCTTAATTATGTATCATGTCATGTTGCATAATATTGGCAACATCTCGGGACACGTCGTTATCGAAAGACACAAGATGTTTGTCATTACTATCCTGCAAAAGATTAGTACCAACAAAAGACACAATAGGAATACTCGGTTTGTTGCAAGAAAATTCAGCACCAAAAATCATAGGGAGCGACCAGCAATTCTTCCCTTTTTGCGAAAAATAACTACTAGAGAAACATGTGAATATGTTTGCATGAAGGTTACCGTCTAATCGAGCACAATCTTGCACAACAACAAGAGAATTCTGATTTGAACAAATGTAAACCCGATGTACCATATATTGTCCCTTGTTGTTATATTTGCCAATAACATGATACGAATGTCTAGACAACCATGGCAAATCAGCATATGCAAAAATTCTCTCTTCTAAACAATCTAGATTACACAAATAATCAAATTCAATGTAACCCAAGGTATGTAAAGAAGACAACAAATGTAGCTCATCACTTTTACTAGCAACATGCATAACAAGTTTATTTTCGGCACTAGCATGTAAAATGGAAGTAGCACACAAGTCATCTTTATCACAAAAAACATCAAGCAAATCACCATGTGACAAAGATAAATCAAGATATGGTTCCACTATTAATTGCTGAACCAAAGCATGAGTTGTGGAAAAATTCTGCACATTAACACAATTCTCACCTTCCGTGAGTGTAGCACCATGAGCATTACCTATGTTCTCAGTAGGAGTATTAGGTGCATTGTGAAGTGATGGTTCTGAATGTGCACATAAGGATGCGCCTGCAGGTTCGGTCATCCTGTCGAGCGGTGTAGTGGTGGGCGTGGATGGCGCTGGGCTCTCTAGCGTTGTAGTGGTGGTCGTGGATGGCGCTGGGAGAGCGCGCGCTGTGCTGGATGTCGAGCTTCGTCTTGGAAAAGAGTTAGAATATCTCTTCGAGCGGTGTTCCTGCACTTCACGTTCAGCTCTGCAAGCATACTCAAATAAAGTGGCCATATCTGCATATTCCGTACAATCAAGTATATCCTGAATTTCGCGGTTCATACCACCACGAAAACGTGCCATAGCAGTGTCATTTTCCTCAGTTAAACGACAACGAAGCATGCCTTTTTGTAATTCCTAGTAATAGACCTCTACAGATTGGGAACCTTACTGAAAACGCTACAGTTTAATAAGCAAATCACGAGCATAATAAGAAGGCACAAATTTGTGTCGCATAGCAGCTTTTAATTGATCCCAAGTGGTTGGAATTGTACTGGGATGTCGTTTATTATAGTCACGCCACCACAATAAAGCAAGATCCTTAAATTGACAAATAACAGTTTGAACTTGAGAACTAGCGTAAATCTCATGGTATGAAAATTGTTGTTCAACTTCTAATTCCCAATCAAGATATGCAGCAGGATCATATTTATCATTATAAGGTGGAATTTTAAATTTAATCTTAGCAAAAGAATCATTACCGGAATGGCGTGGCACATGCCGCCCACGACCACGGATGTCCTTCTGCAATCCTCTGATCGTAGTGTGCAATGCATCGAGTCGTGCCACGACGGCATCGAGTGTGGTCTTAGTAGACGTCTGTGCGAGCTTGATCCGATCGAAACGCTCATTCGATGAAGTGGTCATCGAATCAAACTGTGTATGTATCGTTTGAATGTTCGCAGCAACTCCATCAACTCGTGTCCGCATGTCCTGCAGCTGGTCAGCTCTCTTGTCGTCGCCTGCCATGGTTAGCGCAAACACAAAAACAAAATCAACGACAAAACAGGGGTGTATTTGCTCACAAAGGCGCTCAAACTAGTGCTGATATCAAATTCTTGTCCGTTCTTACCAAGCACACAGGGGCGAACTGCAACCAACTAGTGGAACCTGCGAAAGATTGGAGGAGCGATTGCCTGGAGAATCAAAACAAGCTCGTCAGATAACTTTGTGGATTTCTGGGAAGGCTGCACTCAGTTGAAGTATTAGCACAAACAAACAATAATGCAAAGTTGAATAAGAGTGTTAAACACGTCACAAAAGTTGCTGGAAACAAGTGCAAAAGCGGAAGGGAGCAAGGGCAAAACGTGGAAGGGGGAAAGAACGGTGGGAGGGTGGAAGGCGGTGCTACCCAGGGAAGAAAAACAGAGCGGGGCGATGGGATAGGGCGCAGCGTGGGTGCTCTCGTGGCCAGGGACGGTCACGAACCGAAGGGGGAAGGAAAAAGAAAACACGGCGTGGGGGATGGCTCGTGCGACTAGAGGCGTCGCGACCCAAGGGCAAAACGCAGTGTGTCCCTTTCGGTTTCTGACTCCTTTCCCTTTCCTTCCTCTTTTTTTTATTGCTTTTTTTGTTTTACTTTCCCTTTTTTTTGGTACATTACTTTTCTTTTTGTTGACACCCAAAATTGGCAAGATTACGCAGGCCGGTCTAACCGGGGGTCTTACCCGGTCAGACCACCTTGGTCAAAGTCCTCAAAAGGCAATTTGGACTTCACCATTGGATAGGACTCGTCGAGTAGATCAAGATTCATATATTGAACGTCCAAATCGGAGTCCGGATGAGGGAGATATGGCTTCCGGAAGGTCTGCACGTCGGGCACGCGGTTAGACCGCGTCCCTAGGCCGGTTAAACCACCCTACCCTGCCAAATACGGGTTAGGAGTTGTATTTTGACACGGTTTTGTAAGGGTTTTGACTCCTAATGGGGCAAGACCTCCCCTCCCTATAAATATAAAGGGCCATGGCCGATTGAAGGGATCCACAATCGAATCTATCAATTACACTTTTATCTTTTTACCTTTCTTTCCCTTTACTTTTCCAACCCCATGTTCTGTTCCTCTACTACCTCCGCGGCATGAGAGGACGTCCTAGCTGGCCTGCCGAGCCTAGGACAACCCAAGGTGCGCCTGCCCCGACGGGGTCCCTCCCGGGCGGGCGTTCGTTGGTTTCTCGCCGGTGAACCCGGCGACCCCGGTCTGACCGCCCCTCCGACGCGGTCTGACCGCCCTACGCAGAGGGGCAGCAAGGAGCCCCTCCGCGTGCTTGTTGGCTTCGGAAAGGCGTCAACAAATTGGCGACTCTGCTGGTAAACGAGAATCTGGCTGTCATGGCCGATCTATCTAACCCTAGCCACATGATGGCGTATGAAGAATTTCGTACGGAGTATAGCAAGGAATTCGATCTGGCGGTTGAAAACTTGCTTCTATCATGTTTTCGTCAAACTGATCAAGGCATTATCAAGATAAAGGAATTGCAGCAGCCGTCTACCATCGACATATTAAAGGAGATGCAATCCTCAGGTAGTATCTGATGCTCTATCTGTCTTTGTGAATTTTCGTCTCAAAATTTTGATTGATAAAGAGGATAGTTCAGATTCAATTCCTGTTAATTTAGAGTCGGTTATTAAGCTGATTAATGATATTACTAATCCTTGCAAAACCTTGCCAAATTGTGATGTTGTTGGTCAAGAAACAAGTCGGCCGTCTCTAGTCGAAATTGTTGACCTAAAATCCCCTAACAAGAGCATAGTGGCTGCATCTAGTACTTCGACGCTCGGGGGGCAACAAAACAAAGGCAACGGTACCGGTTGCACAGTGACCGGTCTGACCGGTGCCCGAACCGGTCTGACCGGTGCCCAAACCGGTCTAACCGGGGGGCAACCCGGTCTAACCGCCTCTCCCAGGTTTTCGCAAAATAAATCAAAACCAAAGATGGTTAAACCCAAAAAGCCTGAGATTGGTGTTTGGAAAACAATTGAATCTAAAGGCCGTAAGCATCAAAGAGAAAAGCCGAAGTCTAATGAGAAACTTCCGGCTAAGTCTCAGAGACAAAATAATGTCAATGGTGCTAGTCGGTCGAAAAATTCTAAACGCCCAAAACCTTCTCCTAGAGAGAAGTTCCATAACGAGAATCGGCAATGGAGTAACTCTCACAACTCAATGCCGTTTTCTCCATATGTATCATCAATGCCTATGCCATGGGAACCTTATTTTAATATGCATTATTTTTGTCCTCCATGGTATTATAATTCATATATGTCGTCTCCTAGTTATTTTTGTCCAAATTATATTACTCATAGGAAGCCGGTAATTAATGAATCGTCATCTATGCGTAATGACCGTTTTAGTCATAAAAATTGGTCAACACACAAAAATAAGCGCAAGGTGATTAAACAAGTCTATCGTGTCAAAAAGGATGGTATATTAAATAAAAATTCAGATTTGACACTAGACATAGAAAAGCCGACTATTGAAAAATCATCGGCTAGTTCTACTGATCAAATTGTCCCCAATAATGAGCATGTCATAAATAATATAGCTGAACAACGATCATGTTCGACTGGGGGGCAACATGATCTTAAGATGGCTGTTTCTCAAAGCACTAGTCTGACCGGTGTCCTCACCGGGTTAACCGGTCTCGCCAGAAAATCTGGTAGAGCTGAGAGTATCCCGCCAAACAGCAAGGTGTTGAAGAAGAAGCCAAGTTTTGCTGAGTTACTGTATAAATATCAAATGATAGCCGAGCAAAAGCAAAACAATCGGTTAGGAGAGCAAAGGTGGAATTGTTCATCACCAAAAGCAAAAAAGCATCGACGGTCATCACATTGGTCTTCATCATTTATTCCATCGATGCATGTGCCATGGAATGCTTATTCAGGTATAAACAATTTCAATCCATGGTTTTGGTATAATCCTTGGTCTTCTTTTTTCAACTATCAATATTATGCTGGTGATGCACCAAGGAGCTACAGTTGGCTGCCATGGCCACATCAGGACTTCAATTGTTAGATATGTTGTTCAGAAAGCCGAAATATTAATTTCATATATATATTACTTCTTAACATCTTATTTCGGCTACAATGACATTCATATAGGCTTTGGAAACTGTCACATGGACGATGTGGTGTTAGTCATCGTCTTTAGCCATTTTTGATCAATGTGAATGTTTTCTGGCACGCAAGCTTTGTCATAAAACAGGGGGGGCATATGTTGACACCCAAAATTGGCAAGATTACGCAGGCCGGTCTAACCGGGGGTCTTACCCGGTCAGACCGCCATGGTCAAAGTCCTCAAAAGGAAATTTGGACTTCACCTTTGGATAGGACTCATCGAGTAGATCAAGATTCATATATAGAACGTCCAAATCGGAGTCCGGATGAGGGAGATATGGCTTCCGGAAGGTCTGCACGTCGGGCACGCGGTTAGATCGCATCCCTAGGCCGGTTAAACCACCCTACCCTGCCAAATACGGGTTAGGAGTTGTATTTTGACACGGTTTTGTAAGGGTTTTGACTCCTAATGGGGCAAGACCTCCCCTCCCTATAAATATAAAGGGACATGGCCGATTGAAGGGATCCACAATCGAATCTATCAATTACACTTTTATCTTTTTACCTTTCTTTCCCTTTACTTTTCCAACCCCATGTTCTGTTCCTCTACTACCTCCGCGGCATGAGAGGACGTCCTAGCTGGCCTGCCAAGCCTAGGACAAACCCAAGGTGCACCTGCCCCGACGGGGTCCCGGCGGGCGTTCGTTGGTTTCTCGCCGGTGAACCCGGCGACCCTGGTCTGACCGCCCCTCTAACGCGGTCTGACCACCCTACGCAGAGGGGCAGCAAGGAGCCCCTCCGCGTGCTTGTTGGCTCCGGAAAGGCGTCAACACTTTTCAAGTTACACACGCACGAAATTGGAACCGGAACGAAGGAGAACGCGTGCGGCCAAGGGAAACACGACGTGAGGGGCACGCGTACCACGGTACTAGGAGGCCGAGTCGCCATGGGGTGTTTTTTTTCGCGGCACGAGGAGGGACGTGGGGAAATATTTTTCGGTGCCAGGGGAAAAGAAAACAGCCGAACACCACAGAGGATTACCGCGGCACGAGGGTTGGCGCGAGGGGGGAGTCCCACGCGAAAGGGGGAGAGGCGCGAGGGATGGTAGGCACGACGCGAGAGGTATTTTGCCGTGGGTGGATAGTGAGCAGCGGAGAAAGAAACGGCGGCGGTGAAAGCTAGGGTTAGAAGAAAAACAAGAAACAAAAGGAGAGAACACAAATAACCAGCAACAATTGAACGAACAAGCACGCAAACTCAACAAAGCAAGTTATTGAATGAAGGTGCAAGGCTAAAACGGGTTGCTGGGACAAGGACCTAACCTTGAACAAATTTTGTTTGGTTTTTTTGGACTGTAGGAAATAAAAACACTCAATAAACTCACCGATCAACCTGGAAAGCTGATACCACTTGATAGAGAGGGAGAGCCCGATCTTTCGGTGAGTGGAGATAAATCAGATTTCGTCGGGAGATGACCCTCATGATCTGACTACGACGAGCAAGCCCGAAGTGCCAATGCAATCGCTGAACCAAATCCCTGTGGTTACCGACCTTGTTGGAGCAAGATCGGCCTGATCACGAAGATCAATTCCTGTGCACAGTTGACGTACGAACAAGAATTCGAAGCGAGCAATCTTAATATCACTCGAAGGTGGAGTTCTGAATCACAGAGATCAGCACGTACTTGTGCATGGTCTGGTGTAGCTAAAGCTAGTTGTAAAACAAAACTCCAGTTTCTAAGGCGGTGGCTACTGAGTATATGAAAAGGGGCATCCTAGGGTTGGGGACGACCTAGGGTGGGGCGCCCACAACCTGGGCCTAAGGCCCAACAAACTGGCAACGCAGCACCTTGGTAGATTCTGGATGTCAACTTGTTTCGATGATTCACATTGACTCAGGACGAATTTGGGCATAAGACCGGTGCCATTGGAAGCTCTATGAAATTGTGCTTCCAACATATAAAAAATGTCCAAATCCGACTTTGTATGCGACCTGGGCGTCCGTTTTATTGTGCACTGCTCCTGGACTCCGAACTGGGCTCGAACTTGAATTGCTTTGGGCCTCCACCTTGGGGACTCGAACCGGATTAGCCTCGTGCCTCCTCTTCGACTTGGACACCCTTGCTGGACTTCGTCTACTCCATTCCATGCACCAATCATGGTCGTATGCATGGGTGTCATGTCCTCATCAGCGTGTAGGGGGTTGGATAAACAAAACCGTGGGGTGAAGGCGGTCGCGCGTGGGAGGCAGAACATGGTGTCCTGGTGTCTCACGAACATAGGGGGGAGATCAACACATGCGACAGGGAGTTGCGGCCCAAAGAGAAACCCGCGACCCAGGGAAAGGCACGACGCGAGACGTCCCGGAGTCCTGATCGGTTTTCCTCTTCCCTTTCCTTTCCTTCTCTTTTTTTTTGATTGTTATTTCCTTCTTTTTTTTTGACTTTCCTTTTTTCTGATTTGCCAAACAAGGCAGGGAGGACCGATCATGTCGGGGGCGCGAGATGTGCCCGAGCCAGAGTCCGAGATGCGAGGGGGGGGCGGGGTGTTCGCGAGGGAGGGGGGTGAAACATGCGTGGGTTGAGGCGTGCATGGGAGGAAATAGGCGGCGTCGGCTAGGATTTAGAGGAAAACAAGAAAACACAAGTAACCAGCAACGATTGAACGAAACAAGCACACAAATTCAACAAAGACACATATTGAAAGAATGTGCGAGGCTAAAACGTTGCCAGGACATGGATCTAACCAAAAACAATTTATTGTTTGGTTTTTGTGGACTATAGGAAATAAAAACACTCGATAAACTCACCGATCAACCTGGAAAGCTGATACCACTTGATAGAGGCGGAGTGCCCGATCTTTCGGTGAGTGGAGATAAATCCGATTCGGCGGGAGTAGACCCTCACAATCCGACTACGACGAGCAAGCCCGAAGTGCCAATGCAATCGCTGAACCAACTCCCTGTGGTTACTGACCTTGTTGGACCAAGATCGGCCTGATCACGAAGATCAATTTCTGTACGCAATCGAAGAATGAACAAGAATTATGAAGCCAGCAACCTTAATATCACTCGAAGGTGGAGTTCTGAATCACAGAGATCATCATGTATTTGTGCATGGTCTGGTGTAGTGAAAGCTAGATTTAAAACAAAATTCAAGTTGGAAAATAAAAGGGACTCTAACTAAATAGAGGGGAGAAGGGGGCGCAACCCCTAGCACCCTCGGAAGGAAGCGCGCGACTCCCACGAGGCAAGGTATGCGGTCACGGGGGGGGGGAGGGGGGAACCGCGCTTGGAGAGAGGAGGGGCGGTTCCAGCTCTAGGCGCCCCACCTGGGGGCCTTCGTTTTTTAATAGCATGATATAATTTAACTCTCTCACACGAGCCCGAGTAATTTCTCCAGCAGGTGGCATCTGAAGTGGTGGAACATCTGGATGTGACGCCTGAACTTCTGGGGGTGACGCCTGATCATCTGGAGGTGCAGAAGATGCTGCTAGTGTAGATGTACATGTGGTGTCCTCATCAGATTGACCCTTAGCTTGAATCTACAATTCGAACTAATGCTCGGGGCTACATTCCATATGGAATGCGATTCTTCGAATGACATTTCCATATGGTTTTTCATCGCAAGCTATCAAGATAACATGAGTACTATTGAAGACCTTCGAGAGAAGCACTCGAGGACGCTTGGGGACTACTCGAGAAGACTTCAAGACTACTCAAAGATCAGCTGGAGTACCTTCCAGCCTCGGGATGATTCAAGCATTCTTGAGAACTTCCGGCTTGTAGAACTCGGGGACGCTCAAGGACTACTCGCGGAGGCCATCAAGACTACTCGAAGACATCTCGCTCGACTAAAAAGTACTCGGGGGTTTGTCGTACGGACATCCCAGGGCCCACTACCCAGGTGGGTACTGGTTCCGACTACTATGTGGGCCCCTGGGACTACTCGACTTGTGCGCCACGGTGCAAGACGACGTGGAGCGCAAGGCAACAGAGGACTAGTACTCGAATAGGAAGCCTAGACATGTCCGAACCCATGTAGAGTACTCCTACCCGTGTACGGCTAGAACTCTCTACTCAAACCGACTTGTAACCCTACCTCCTGGACTAGATAAGGCGAGGCAAGGACCCCCTCTGTCTATCCGCATTACCTTGTAAACAACACCCCATCAATCAAGAGCTACGCAACATACAGGACGACGCATATTACATATATTGCGGCCCTAACCTGTCTAAATTGTGTGCCATGTGTCTCTCCTTCGGTTTCCCGATCTCAGCAAGGCCACAATCATCTACCTCGGGTAACCCCGTTGGTAGGTTGCCAGCCTAAAACACCGACCGAGACATTTTTATAGTGGCCCCTCACGCCAGGGGAGATCTCATCATCGTGACAACAGGGATTCTCCTCCCATGTGAACCTGGCACGCCCGCAGGCGGAGCGGAACATCTCCCACCACGTTGCGGTTCCCCTCAGAGGGGGCCCGACATTTGGTTGAGGGGGCGAGGCCTTAGGTTATGCGAGGTGGAGTCCTTCTCCAGAGTACCCGTTAGGTCGGGGCGTCTCCTTAGGTCGCGCGGGGCGAGCACTTTAGTCGGAGATGGGGCCTTGGGCACCACGGGCTATTGACTTGGTGATGATGGCCCCTTGATGTCTTGCTCGTGCGAGGACGTGGGACGTCCTTCCTGGAGTTGATGTTGGGCTGCACTAGCCGTGGGCCTTCTTAGTTTTTTGATGGGGGGATTTGGGGCTATGTTAATTACCCTTGGTTTATCCCCTGATCAGTAGCCCTCGAGCCTGAGGGGAAGTTGTAGATTTTCCCTTAGGATCAGTGGACCGCGATGTTTCTTCGTTAATCTTCTTCTGCTTCATTGAGGGCCACACAAGCGCACCTACCGGGTGTAGCCCCCGAGCCCGCGGTGGAGTCAAGGACTCTGCTGCTGTACGGACATCCCAGGGCCCACTACCCAGGCGGGTACTAGTTCCAACTACTACGTTGTCCCCCGGGACTACTAGACTTGTGCGCCACGGTGCAAGACGGCGTGGAGCGCAAGGCAACCGAGGACTAGTACTCAGATAGGAAGCCTAGACATGTCCGAACCCATGTAGAGTACTCGTACCAGTGTACGGCTAGAACTCTCTACTCAAACCGACTTGTAACCCTGCCTCCCGGACTATATAAGGCAAGGCAAGGACTCCCTCTATCTATCTGCATCATCTTGTAAACAACACCCCAACGATCAAGAGCTACGCAGCATACAGGACGTAGGGTATTACGCACATTGCGGCCTGAACCTGTCTAAATTGTGTGCCACGTGTCTCTCCTTTGGGTTCCCGATCTCGGCGAGGCCATAATCATCTATCTCGGGTAACCCCCTTGGTAGGTTGCCAGTCTAAAACACCGACAGCTGACGCACCAGTTAGGGGTTTTTGCCGAAGATCTCATGGTGAACTCGATGGCTCCTGTCTGCACCGCTATCGGTGTTGGTTCCTTCCAACGCTACCTCACCATGACCCCGGACCCGGAGACCGGGTTCGTGACGCTTCCCGAGGCAGCCACAGATCAACTCGTCGAAAAACTAGATGAAATTTCGCTCTACAACAATGCCGCCAACTTCGAGTTTGGATCCGCCTCCAACTCAAACTCGACAACTACCTGGGTTGAGTCACACGAGCTGGCACCTGCGCCATCGTGTGGACCAGTCCTCCCCCACGAGCAATTCCCGTACGGTCTCCGCAGTGCTAGCACTGCCTACGCGGAAGCGCTCACTCCCCGTCAAGCTGGCAAGAGGGTCACCTCCGAGTACTCCTCGGACTCCAGCGTCGTCCTCGACTACAACTCGGACACCTCCTACAAGTTTGACTTCGGATCGGATCCGATCAAGCCCGAGCCCGACTACAGCTCGAGTTCCTACGCGGAGAAGCCATTGTCAGGTCCTGCTGCTAGCTTGGTCATCAAGTCCACTCCAACCGGTAGATTCGTCTACTGGCCCAACCAGAAGCTCGCAAACCAGACCACAAATGACAACTCACACTGCATCGCCTGCCTCGAGACACTTCCCTTCCAGGAGGGAGCTCCGCTGTCACCCATTGCAGCGGAGCACACCCCAACTGAGATGGCTACTACGGACTTCGATCGCTACTCGCCAGACCATCAAGTCTTCGTAGTTGAAGCAGGTGAAGCCTCCCACAACCGCGTGGACCAGTAACTGGATGACATCTCCAATGACGAGTTGTCAGCGGACGCACCCCCAACGAGACTGCAGAAGTCAAGACCACCCGACGTAACCGCAACACAAGGCGAGCAGATCGACGACGCCGCATCTTGGAAGCTCTACCAGTCCGCAACCTTGCAGAAGCTATGGATGAAGTCGCATCACGGCCCCACGCGACACCGAAACAATGCCTCATGTCCATTAACAAGATAGGGCGAGCTACACCAGGCAATCGCACGGCTGAACTCATAGCCAGCTTGCAGAGAAAGCCTACTTCATGCGCACCGATGACTGGCAGAACTGAGTACAAGATCAAGAAGCCAGCAGCTGTAGCCACGCCCGAGACCAACCAATCAACCCTGGGCCCAACCGCACCCATCTTGTGAATTAGCCAAATCCCAACCGCTCTAGAGCTACGGGAGGAGGACCCTCAGGCGGCGGTGGCGGCGGTAGCTCTTCCCACGGCGGTAGAGACGGACGTGACGGTGGTGGTCACCACGAAGGCCGAGGCCACGAGAACAGCCACGCCAGCGATACCGCATGTGACACCTATGAGGCCCGCCACAGGCTCAATGAGATACGCCGTACCAATGCAGCTATCAATGTCAGTGACAACAATGGCTTCCCTACATTCTCAGCTCGACTACGTGCCCTCCTACTACCCAAGAAGTTCAAGCCTCTTGGGATCTCCAAGTACGATGGAAAACAAGACCTACTTCAGTGGCTGCGGTGCTATGCCCTAGCCATTGAGAACGCTGGTGGAAACAACAACACGAAGTGTATCTACTTCCCCTTCTGCCTGGACCAAGGTCCGCTCACTTGGATCGAGTCGCTCGACAAGAACTCCATCGACGAGTGGGACCAGCTGAAGGCACAGTTCACCAGCAACTTCGCGGGCACCATGGGGCGCTTGGGTACTCGCATGGATCTGGCGCAAGTCAAGCAAGAGCAAGGCGAGATGCTTCGCCAGTACATGTGCCGCTTCTTCGACAAGAGCGCGACCGTTGCCGACGTCACTGACAAAGAAGTCTTTGACATCTTCCAAGATAGCCTCTACCACCGTCGCACCTTCGAAGGCTTCGGTCACCGCCACCCGAGTTCCATAACCAAGCTCAAGGACATGATCACTTCATGGGCCGATGAGGAAGACAAGGCTATCGCCAAGTTTGAGTCCAATCGCGGCAAGGGCAAAAACAACACAGGCGGCAAGAATAACAACAACAACAACAACAACAACAATAAGGACCAGGGTGGTCGCAACAACAACAACCACTGAGACATCTTCGCGTGGAAGCCAGTGGATATGCCAGGGGTGCCTAGGAGGCGGATCGAGCTCTCACTCAACGTCAATCCTAAAGCTACCCCAAAGCGACAACACCTCCGCCGTTTTGCTGACGACCGAAGGGAAGCCATCAAGAAGGAACTCGCCAAAGTACTCGTGGCTGGATTCATCAGAGAAGTCTTTCATCCTGAGTGGGTTGCCAACCGCGTCCTCGTCCGCAAGAAGAACACCAACGAGTGGAGGATGTGCGTCGACTACACTGACCTCAACAAGCACTGCCCCAAGGACCCCTTCGGGTTGCCGCGGATTGATCAAGTCATTGACTCCACGGCGGGCTGCGACCTGCTCTTGTTCCTCGACTGCTAATTGGGGTACCACCAGATTGCAATCAAGGAACAAGACCAGGAGAAGACCACGTTCATCACCCCGTTTGGGGCCTACTGTAACACTACGATGTCGTTCGGGTTGAAGAACGCTGGCGCTACCTACCAGCGAGCTATCCAGGTCTGCTTCAAGGAGCAGCTCAACAAAAACGTCGAAGCCTACATGGATGATGTGGTCGTCAAGACTAGGAACTCAGACACACTCATCGCCGATATTGAAGAGACTTTCGCATCACTGCGGAAGTACTAGTGGAAGCTCAACCCCAACAAGTGCGTCTTCGGCGTACCATCAGGGAAACTACTCGGCTTCATCATCAGCCATCACGGCATCGAAGCAAATCCCAAGAAGATTACCGCCATCACCAACATGAAGGCTCCGACTACTATCAAGGATGTTGAGAAGCTTACTGGTTGCATGGCGGCCCTGAACAGATTCATCTCAAGACTTGGAGAATGGGGTCTACCCTTCTTCAAGCTCCTCAAGTGACAAGAGAAGTTCGCGTGAACCGTAGAGGCTAATCAAGCTCTGATGTAGCTCAAAGACTTCCTGTCCAAGCCACTGGTCCTCACGGCTTCTCGCAAAAAGGAGCAGCTACTGCTCTACCTCACTGCGACTACTCATGTGGTTAGCACTGCCATCGTCATCGAGCGGCAGGAAGAAGGCCACGCATATCCAGTCTAGCGACTTGTCTACTTCATCTGCGAGGTTCTATCAGAGTCCAAGACCAGGTACCCACCAGTGCAGAAGCTACTCTACATAGTCCTCATCACCTCGCAGAAACTATGACACTACTTCTAGGAGTACTCGATCTTTGCTGTCACCGACTATCCGCTCGGCGATATACTCTATAATCGGGATTACACCGAGAGGATCTCCAAGTGGGCGGTCGAGCTCGGCGCCCTCAACATCGACTTCAAGCCACGCACCGCCATCAAGTCCCAAGCACAAGTCGACTTTATGGCAGAGTGGCGGGAAAGTCAACTACCCACACCAACAGAGCGACCAGAGCACTGGGTGATGTACTTCGATAGTTCACTCAAGCTCGTGGGTGCAGGCGCAGGGGTACTCCTGATATCTCCAAAGGGCGAACAACTCAAGTACATCCTGCAGATCTTTTGGAAGGTCTGTACAAAGCTCTACTACACGGGCTCCACCACACTTTATCATCGGTGACTCTGCTGTGGTGATCAACCAAGTCAACGACTCCTGGGACAGGAACAGAGAGAACATGGACGCCTACTGTCTAGAAGTCCGCAAGCTTGAGAACAAATTCCATGGTCTTGAGTTCCATCACGTCGTTCGCGACAACAATGTTGCAGCGGACGTCCTATCAAAGCTAGGATCTTCTCGCGCCCAAGTAGCAGCGGGAGCCTTCGTCCATGAACTACACAAGCCATCCATACCGGAGCCGGCACCAACACCACCGACCACTAATCCAAGCCTACCTTAGCCTAGTCAGGAGGTCATGATGATCGACGTGGACTGGAGGCAACCTTTCATCGACTACATCCAGGAGCAGAAGGTTACCTCCGACAAGAACGCAACTGAACAAGTCGTCCGAAGAGCCAAAATCTACGTACTAGTCGAGGACAAGCTCTACAGGTGAGGTGCAACTTCTGGAGTACTCATGAGGTGCGTACCTCGGGAAGTAGGCAAGGACATCTTGGAGGAGGTTCACAAAGTCATCTGTGGCAATCACGCGTCCTCCCGGACTCTCATGAGCAAAGTCTTCTGACGAGCGTTCTACTGGCACACAATGGGCGACGCAAAGGAACTAGTTAGAAGGTGCCAATGATGTCAATTCTTTGCCAAGCAGCAACACGTCCCAGCCTACAAGCTCATCATGATACCACCAACCTGGCCGTTCGCTCGCTAGGGTCTTGATATGATTGGCCCTCTACCAATGGCGCCAGGAAGATTCAATAGAGTTCTGGTGGCTATCGACAAGTTCACCAAGTGGTTCGAGGTCAAGCCGGTTACCTGCCCAAAGGTCGACAGAGTACTTGACTTCTTGGATGAGATCGTGCATCACTACGGGCTACCCCATCGCATCATCACAGAACTGGGCTCCAACTTCAACAACCACCAGTTCTGAGAGTACTATGAGAACAGTGGGATCGACGTTCAGTACGTCTCAGTCGCCCACCCGCGTGCCAACGGCCAGGTGGAGCATGCCAACGGGATGGTACTCGACGCCCTCAAGAAGCGCCTACACGTCATCGCTAACACAAAAAGAGGGAAGTAGATCAAGGAACTACCTAATGCACTCTTGGGGCTTCATAATCAACCTACCAAGCCAATAGGGCTATCACCCTACTTCCTGGTCTACGGCTCCGAAGCTATACTACCCGCTGACGTGATGTGGGAATCCCTAGCGGTCGACTAGTACGACGAAGGTGTCGCAGAAGACAGCAAAAGGGTTGATCAGCAAGATACCTGGGGGTATCTGACCACTATCACGATCGCAACGCCAAGGAACACTCCTTCAATGTGGGCGATCTAGTCCTCTATCGTATCCAGAACACGGATAGACTACACAAGCTCAAGTCACCATGGGAAGGCCCCTTTTCAGTATCCAAGGTCACCGGCCCAGGCTCCTATCGCCTCCAAACACTTGAAGGTGAGGAAATCAGCAACTCGTGGAACGTTGACTAGCTGTGTCGGTTCTACTCGTAGTCTTTCGACTACTCATCTCCAAGGTCCAGCTTTAACGGCTACCTAATGGATCGTTAGCTCTAAGCGGCCTACGGGTCCTAGCAACTACCTATTTTTAACGGCCATGGCCACCTAGGAGATCTAATGTAACGACCCTGGCCACCCAGGTGTAATCTTTCATTGTCAGTAATAAAGCTTGATACTACTCAACTTTTGCACTAAAGTCTATTAACAAGACAATCATCTTTGAGTATTACTACTCATCACCTATCACGGCTAAGTACTCCGCGGGCTTCATTGCAAGCCGCGGTGATAAGTACTCGGTCAAACACAATAATCAAACAACTGACATGCATTTAACTATCACAAACATACTTAACTTGTTCTACAACTACTACCTATACATGGCTACTCTACAGGTATCTACTGGAGGTTCAACCTCTCAGCGACTTGTTCGGCGATTGGAGCCATCTCCTCCAGTAGTGCGCGGAACTGCTCATCAGCGTAGTTTGCCGCGATTCCACCAGCCACAGCATCCACATGCGCCTTTGGTAAGTACGACTTCAGGAAGGCGAGCACTTGGTCGGGGATCGACTTCGCCAAGTTCTTCACATATGTCGCCAAGCACCCGGGGGGCTTCCTTCAACCGATCCACAAGCGACCGCAATTGCTCTCCGCCCACATGTGGAACCAACAGCCTTGCTATTGGCAGCGCGGCTTCTTCAATCTCCTTCAGTGATGCCCACAACTTCTCACGGTCTTCATTGAGCTTCTACAAAGATTGCTAACAGCGCACAAGGTCAATGTCACTTGCTTCACGGAGCTCCATCCATTTAATGCACTCATGGGTCCTTTGCTCGAGTTCATATTCCAGTACCTCTCGAGCATCAGTCTCCCGGTACACGATGTTCGTCAGATCCGTCTCGGACGCCTTAACTTGCTGAAGAGAAGCCTCAAGTTCTGCACAGATCTCATCAAGAGTCAAATGCAGATATCAGCAAAATCAGTACACGAACAGCTATGGCAAGAGTTATACCTTTGTTTTTCTACCAGAGTGCCTTGTTCTTTCTGATGACCTCGTCCCTCTTGGCTCCATCTCCTGAACCTCATTGTGGTACTGAGCGAAGGCGATGTCAAGCTTTGATTGGAGCAGTGCGGAATGCTTCCTCGACTTGTCCAACTCCTCGGCACGAAGGACAGTGTCAACATATCCCTTCAGAAGCTCGATTTTCTTCTGGGATCTTTCAATCATGTTCTACACCAACAGAGTGTAATCACATCAACATCCAGGCTATTACCCTCAATAACAAGACAACATAGGGTACTCGCAGCCTACCTTTACCCACTACTCCATGCGGCGCCATGACTCCAGGTTTAGGGCAACCACCGTGGGGTCAATGAGTTCATCATCCAGCAGCTCAAGGCCCTGGAGGCTCGAGCTACCAAAGGATTCCATTAGCACAGACCTCAGCGGCGCCAACTCTTCAATTTCCTTCTCCTGGAGGACAATCCCAGTCACCGGGTTAGGGTGAAGCTCTCCTCGTGCTTCCTCCCTAATCTCGGGGGCTGTAGCCGTGGCTTCAGCCTTCATTGGCTCGACTGCAACTGGATCAGGGAGTACCCTCTCCTCAGCTTCAGGCCCTGTCAATAACGGTCAAATGAGCTCGGGGGCTACAACAACTAGCTAGCAAGACATCATACTCGAAGCACCGGAATCATACCTTGAGAGGTGCAGGCTTCTACAGCTGTCGCCTCTACTTCATCTTCCTCCTGGTGAGGTGGCGTGGGTTCTCGTGGCCCTGTCGAGAAGTCCCCACCATCGACAGGGGTACTCGTTTTAGTCCCATCCCATGACAAGTCAGTGGATTTCCTACACAAAAGTACCATGTCAGCAGCAAATAACAAGCTTTTCTATTTACTTGGATGGACGGGTACTTACAATGTTGACCGCACCACAGTGACGGTCGGGGCACCGAGGAGACTCGAGATATCCACGATAACAGGTGGCACCTCGAGTATGGTCTCCTTGGTGGTCGATTCAACGGCAGGCGGCTCCTCATCTCGTTCCTCCGGCTGCTCAACAACTTCTGTCGCAGCGGGAGGGGGATCTTGAGTCTCTGCCACCGCCGGCTGCCGCTTCACTCTTCTGGCCACCGGCTACTCCTGTGCCTCCACTGGCACGCCTAGTTCAACAGTGGGAGGCGGGCTGGTGTTGCCTCCAGCTGGTGCTCCCACGGTCTCGAAATCTTCTTCTCCTTCAAGGGCAGTTGTCTCAACTTGCGCCGTGGGAGTAATCTTGTACATCAACAAGACAATAACAAGTCGTCAACAACAACGGCCGATAAAGGGTACTCGGCTACTACATTGGGAATTACTCACCTCTGGCCAGGTGTCTACTGACAATTTGATATTCTTCATGGCCCGCTTCCGCACCGTGGTACAGGGTTGATAGAGGTGGAGTGCCCGATCTTTCGGTGAGTGGAGATAAATTCGATTAGGTGGGAGTAGGCCCTCATGATCCGACTACGACGAGCAAGCCCAAAGAGCCAATGCAATCGCTGAACAAACTCCCTGTGGTTACCGACCTTGTTGGAGCAAGATCGGCCAGATCACGAAGATCAATTCTTGTTTGCAATCGAAGAACAAACAAGAATTTGAGGCGAGCAATCTAATTATTACTCGAAGGTGGAGTTCTGAATCACAGAGGACAACACGTATTTGTGCGTGGTCTGGTGTAGCTAAAGCTAGATGTAAAACAAAACTCAAGTTTCTAAGGCGGCGGCTACTGAGTATAAGAGGAGGGGCGTCCTAGGATGGGGCGCCCACAACTTGGGCATAAGGCCCATCAAACTGGCGACACAGCACGTTGGCAGATTCTCGACGTCAGCTTGTTTCGACGATTCCCATTGACTCAGGTGGAATTTTGGCATGAGACCAATGCCTTTGGAAGCTCTAAGAAATTTCGGTTCCAACGATATATATAACGTCCAAAACCGACTCTATATGCGACCTGGGCCTCATTTTTTAGTGCGCGCTACTTCTGGACTCTGAACTGGGCTCGAACTTGAATTGCTTTAGGCCTCCACCTTGGGGACTCGAACCGGATTAGCTTCGTGCCTCCTCTTCGACTTGGACACCCTTGCTGGACTTATTCTACTCCATTCCATGCACCAATCATGGTCGTATGCATGGGTGTCATGTGCTCATCATTCTCCCCCTTTTGAAAAAAAGTCGTCCTCGACGTCGATTGTACTTGAAACTGAGCCTGCACAACACAAAGGAGAACAGGGTTGCGGAAATAAAGAAAACCAAAATAATTGTGAGGAGGAATATGACCATGTTTCCAATTGTGTATCATGTCATGTCGCATAATATTGGCAGCATCTCGGGACACATCATTATCGAAAGACACAAGATGTTTGTCATTACTATCCTGCAAAAGATTAGTACCAACAAAGGACACAACATGAATAGTCGGTTTATTGCAAGAAAATTCAGCACCAAAAATCATAGGGAGCGACCAGCAATGCTTCCCTTCTTGCGAAAAATAACTACTAGAGGAACTTGTGAATATGTTTGTATGAAGGTTACCCTCTAATCGATCACAATCTTGCACAACAACAGGAGAATTCAAATTTGAACAAATGTAAACCCGATGTACCATATATTGTCCCTTGTTGTTATATTTGCCAATAACATGATATGGATGTCTAGACAACCATGGCCAATCAGCATATGCAAAAAGTCTCTCTTCTAAACAATCTAGATTACACAAATCATCAAATTCAATGTAACCCAAGGTATGTAAAGAAGACAACAAATGTAGCTCATCATTTTTACTAGCAACATGCACAATATGTTTATTTTCAGCACTAGCATGTAAAATGGAAGTAGTAGCACACAATTCATCTTTATCACAAGAAACATCAAGCAAATCACCATGTGACAAGGATAAATCAAGAGATGGTTCCACTATTAATTGCTCAACTAAAGCATGATATGTGGAAAAATTCAGCACATTAATACAATTCTCACCTTCCGTGAGTGTAGCACCATGGACATTACCTATGTTCTCAGTAGGAGTATTAGGTGCATTGTGAAGTGATGGTTCCGAATTTGCACATGAGGATGCGCCTGCAGGTACGGCCGTCCTCTCGAGCGGTGTAGTGTTGGGCGTGGATGGCGTTGGGCTCTCGAGCGCTGTAGTGGTCGGAGTGGATGGCGCTGGGAGAGCGGGCGCTGAGTTGGATGTCGAGCTTTGTCCTGAAAAAGAGTTAGAATATTGCTTCGAGTGACATCCCTGCACTTCACGTTCAGCTTTGCAAGCATGCTCAAATAAAGTGGTCATATCTCCATATTCCTTACAATCAAGTATATCCTGAATTTCGCGGTTCAAACAACCACGAAAACGTGCCATTGCAGCGTCGTGTTGCTCTAATAATCCACAACGAATCATGTCTTTTTCTAACGCCTAGTAATAGTCCTCAACAGATTGAGAACCTTGCTGGAAACGCTGCATTTTTTAAGCAAATCGCGAGCAAAATAAGAACGTACAAATCTATGTTGCATAACAGCTTTTAATTGAACCCAAGAGGTTGGAATTGTATTGGGATGTCTTTGTTTATAATCACGCCACCACAAGAATGCAAGATCCGTAAATTCACTAATAGCAGTTGGAACCTGAGAACTAGCAGAAATATCATGGTATGAAAAATGATGTTTAACTTGTAATTCCCAATCAAGATATGCAACAGGATCGTATTTGCCATTATAAGGTGGAATTTTAAATTTAATCGTAGCAAAATAATCATTACCGGAATGGCGTGGCACATGGCGGCCACGACCACGGCTGTCCTTCTGCAACCCTCTGATCGTAGTGTGCAATGCATCGAGTTGTGCCATGACGGCGTCGAGTGTGGTCTTAGTAAACGTCTGTGCGAGCTTGATCCGATCGAAACGCTTGTTCGATGAAGTGGTCATCGAATCCAGCCATTTATGTATCATCTGAATGTTCACGGCAACTCCATCAACTTGTGTCTACATGTCCTGCAGTTGGTCATCCCTCTTATCATCGCCTGCCATGGTTAGCGCAAACACAAAAATAAAATCGACGACAAAACATGGGTGTATTGGCTCACAAGGTGCTCAAACTAATGCTGTTATCAAATTCTTATCTGTTCTTGCCAAGCACACAGGGGTGAACTGCAACCAACTGGTGGAACCTGCGAAAGATTGGAGGAGCGATTGCCTGGTGAAACAAAACCGGCTCATCGGAGAACTTTGTGGAATTCTGGGAAGGCTGCACTTAATTGAAGGATTAGCACAATCAAACAATAATTACAAAGTTGAATTATAAGCTAAACACGATCTACAGCTGCTGATTACAAGTGCGAAAATAGAGGAAAAGGGGGGTAGAGGTATGCGTGGTATTGGAGGGGGGAAGGTTCGGTGGAAAGTGCACGAACCAGGGAGGCTCGGTGCGAGTAGAGCGGTGGAGCTCGCGGTGCCCACTGTGGATGGGGGTCGGGGCGCTGGAGGGCTCGGTGTGAGGGACAAGAACTCAGTGTCCCTGTGTCCCATGAAGGGAAGTCGAAGAGAAAGCAAAAAAACGCCAACCAAGGAAAACACGCCGCGACCAGTCGGAGTCCCGTTCCACCGAACGGATCGTATCCTTCTCCGACTACGACGAGCAAGCCCAAATTGCCAATGCAATCGCTGAACCAACTCCCTGTGGTTACCGACCTTGTTGGAGCAAGATCAGCCTAATCATGAAGATCAATTCTTGTTTGCAATCGAAGAACAAACAAGAATTTGAGGCGAGCAATCTAATTATCACTCGAAGGTGGAGTTCTGAATCACAGAGGATAGCACGTATTTGTGCATGGTCAGGTGTAGCTAAAGCTAGATGTATAACAAAACTCAAGTTTCTAAGGGGGCGGCTACTGAGTATTAGAGGGGCGTTCTATGGTTGGGGGCGACCTTGGGTGGGGCGCCCACAACCTAGGTCTAAGGCCCAACAAACTGGCGACGCAGCACCTTGGCAGATTCTGGACGTCAACTTATTTCGATGATTCTCGTTGACTCAGGATGAATTTGGATGTGAGACCAGTGCCATTCAAAGCTCTATGAAATTATGGTTCCAACTATATAAAGAACGTCCAAAACCGACTTCGTATGCGACCTGGGCGTCCTTTTTAATGTGTGCTGCTCATGAACTTCGAACTGGGCTCGAACTTGAATTGCTTTGGGCCTCCACCTTGGGGACTCAAACCGGATTAGCCTCATGCCTCCTCCTCGACTTGGACACCCTTATTGGACTTCTTCTACTCCATTCCATGTACCAATCATGGTCGTATGCATGGGTGTCATGTCCTCATTAGGAGTTTCCTCGGCGGACGCGGGACGACATCTTCAAGACTAGCCGCCGACGTCTCCACAGGCATGAACGGCATCCCAGCTCGGCTGAATCTCGACCGAAGCTGGAACCGCTACTGCAATGTCTCCTCATCATCATCATCGGATGACGTGTCTTCAACCACGACGACATCATCGCCTTCGCCTCTGCCCTTGCTCCGGACTGATCTTGTGACTTGGGTAGTGGAGGCATGGACACAAACTTATCAGCGTCCTCCTACAACAATTAAAAACAAGTGTCAGTGAGACTACTTCAACAATGAGTACTCAGAGGCTGTGGCCAAGACTACTCACCTTCTTAGGTGGACATGAGGCGGAGTACTCCTCCACTGGGCAGGGAGTATACGGGGGCATATCTTTAAAGATCTTGTCCAATCTCTCAATGATCAACTCATCACTGATCTCTTCATTATGCAGCCTCTAGGGATCATTCACCCCGGTGTACTTGTACCCGAGGTGATCGCGCCCTATCAGCAGCTGAATTCTTCTCTTCATCAAGCTGAAGGCCACATGTTCGTCCCTCAGTCCCGCCGTCCTCAATGCGGCGATCCTCTCCAATAGCACCGGCAGGTGAAGGCCTTCCTCCATGCTGGGCTCCGTGTACCACCGAGGCTGATGCTTCGGTGGGTACCCACTCGACTTCGGCAACTCCGGATGATGGTTGTTCACGTAGAACCATCGTTGCTTCCGGTCCTGGTTGGAGTCGATGAGCTTGTACGATAGGTATTGCACGGTGGCGTCTTCGCACATCTGAACACCGGCGCCGCTGATAACTTTTCGGTCATTCGCGCTAGGCTGGGGTTTCAACCAGAAAAACTTCTAGAAGAGTACCTAGTACGGCCTGATCCCCATGAAGGCTTCACAGAAATGAATGAACACGGAGGTGTGGAAGATACCGTTCGGGTTCATGTGGACGTGCTTGATGCCTTAGAAGTTGAGTAGCCTGCGGAAGAAGTCACTAGTCGGGAGCGTCAGTCCATGCTCGACAAAGCGGGAGAACATCAAGATCTCATCCGGATTCTTCTCCATTGGGTAGGCATTTTTGGTGGTGGTGTTCCTACCATCGACGACCTTCTCCCACAGAAATCTGCTGTTGACCAAAGCGAGGATGTCCTCTGTCTTCAACTTGGTTTTCTTCCACTCCTTAGATGGGTTCGGTGTAGCGAGGCGGGATGATGATTGCCCGGAACCCCCCTGCTCCTCCCGGCTTCTGTTCTTCGACATCTGGGATTTCGATGGCGACGCCTTCATCCTCCCATTCACGAGCGTCTTCACTCGCATTCGCTCGGGGGCTATCGGGTGGCGGCTACGGCAGCAGCGCTAGCAGATCTAGAATGTTGGCGGCAGCTGCGGTGGCTGTGGAAGACCTTGAGACTATTCGCATATGTCTAAGGCAGTTGCGGGTGGAAAATCCTAAGGGGTTTCCCTCTTATTTATAACCGCGCAGCTGGCTTAGTTCGACTCAGTGCGGCTAACTCAGCTCGGGCAAGCGGACCCTTCAACTTCCAGTACTCGACGCGCCGCATCTCGGGGGCTCGAATTCAACCTTTGGATTTTGGAGGATTCCAACACATCAAGAGTCAACTACGGACACATTCTACAGTCAAGATGACCCTACAATTCGAGAGAAGAACTCGACTCAAGGCTCGGGGGCTCCGTGCCACGTGTCCTTCGGTTTTTTCTCCTTTTTTAGGGATAAGATTGGCGGAACTTCAGATTGACCCACAGCTTGAATCTACAATTCGAACTAAGGCTGAGGGCCTACATTCCATATGGAATGTGATTCTTCGACTCACATTTTCCATATGGTTTTTTATCGCAAGCTATCAAGACTACATATTGAAGGCCTTCGGGAGAATCACTCGAGGACGCTTGGGGACTACTCGAGAAGACTTCAAGACTACTCAAAGATCAGCTGGAGTACCTTCCAGCCTCGGGATAATTCAAAAATTCTTGAGTACTTCCGGCTTGTAGACTCGGGGACGCTCAAGGACTACTTGCGGAGGCCACAAAGACTACTCGAAGACATCTCACTCGACTACAAAGTACTCAGGGCTTGTTGTACAGACATCCCAGTGCCCACTACCTAGGAGGGTACTGGTTCTGACTACTACGTGGGCCTCCGGGACTACTCGATTTGTGCGCCATGGTGCAGGACGGCATGGAACGCAAGGCAACAGAGGACTATTACTTGGATAGGATGCCTAGACATGTTCGAACCCATGTAGAGTACTCCTACCCTTGTATGGCTAGAAATCTCTACTCAAACCGACTTGTAACCCTGCCTCTCGGACTATATAAGGCGAGGCAGGGACCCACTCTATCTATCTGCATCATCTTGTAAACAACACCCCATCGATCAAGAGCTACGCAGCATACAGGACGTAGGGTATTACGAACATTGCGGCCCGAACCTGTCTAAACTGTTTGCCACGTGTCTCTCCTTCGGGTTCCCGATCTTGGCGAGGCCACGATCATCTACCTCGGGCAATCCCCTTGGTAGGTTGCCGGTCTAAAACACCGACATCTGTCGCGGGATTTTGTTTAATTCTGGCGAGGACAGGCTCGCCTTTTGATGGTGGTGTGGCCGGACAGCGAGATTTGACCCAGCATCGAGGGCTGCAGCCCATCTTAGATGACGCGACGGGAAGGGGGCAGGCCATTACTCCGTTGCCGCTGCCTGAGCGGGCTTGGAAGTTGGTAGTGGAGGCTTTCCTTGTAAGTCATTCCGGCTCCACCACTGTTCCTCGCGTGAGGCTTGGCCGCCGCTGCCCTATAAATGGGCTTCGCTTAGCTTCGGTGAGGCTCCATGGTAGCCAGATGGAGAGGAAGAAAACCTGGCTACTTCTCCTATTGTGGGGAATTCGTCCCCCTGAGTGTACCTCCTCTGACATTAGAGGGAATCCAGCAAATGGAGAGGGATCCGCGCGGTAGGCTATCCTTTCCCTAGGGTATTCTTGCCCGTCGCAGATCAGGCATAGATCCTTGGGTTTGGATCTCTCTATACTCACGTGCCCGAGACGCGGAGACTTTCAGGGCCCCAGGCGGTCACCCGTGTCCTTGCTCGGAGAGCTCTTCCTTTGACTTGGGGAGCATGCTCCATCAGCATCGTCATGAGCATGCTAATGACTTCACGGGTGATGCATCACCTTTTTGTGGCAACCTTCCCTTGTTCCGATGTCAGGAGCCGGCGGACCCTCCTCTTCTAGCGGCCATCAGTGTCGCTTCCGCAGGGCTTGGATCTCCGAGAATTGTTGTCCATCGTGCCGCGGTCAGTGCACTCTGGGGAGTTACTCCTCTGAACTCCGGGGGTCGTCCCAGTGCAGAAGTCACCGGCGGGAGGAGATCCGAGGCACGGGATTGCGTGGACCCCCACTTACGTCGGCAACTTACCCAAGAACTGGGACACCGTTCGCGTGGTGACCTACTACTGTGTTTTGTTGTTTGGTCTTTGGCGATCGTCCATTTGTACTTTTAGTCTTCTAGGGCTTGTGGAGTTGACTTCTCTCTTGTGAATGCTTATTATGCTCTCCCTCATGCGTTCCCTTTGCTAGGGAGGAGGGGTGAGCATCACCACGGCGTGCCTTAGTGGCGGGGCCATGGTGCTTATCGAGCTACTAGCGGGTTAGTTCAAGTAAGACCCGGGTCCCGTTCGCGGTGTCCCGACAGGATCAGTTGGTGACTGGTCTTATTAAACCTTTATGATCGTCTCATTTTATTTCGAGATCATTCAACCGACTCCGGCGGCTCGTTGCCTCCCCTACGGTGGGGATTCCATGAGATTCTTTTAGTTGGCGGCTCAAACACGAGCTGGAATGCCCGTAGCATCCGTGTGCCCGGGTTCAGCCCACTTGTAGGCCCATTCCTTTTCGTCCCTTACTCTAGTGATGGCGGCGGCTGTCCAAACCCTTCGCTGGGTCAGCCTTCGAACCGCACGTCTGTTTCGGTTCACGAGGCCTCTTGACGGCTCATGTTACGCGGGTTGCTTTGTCTTCAGGGGATATCGACCGATGTGGGAGAGGGTGGTTGGCCTCCTTGCCGGAGTGGGCCTATTTATCGTGGAGATCGTGGGGGGGGGAGGAGGGGCATTCGTGCCCTTTTGTTTCCGTCGGTCACCACACCTTCAAGTCCCACCTTCCCCGGCAGGTTGGTCACCTCGGTCTTTCACAATTCCCTGCAATAGTTTTCATAGTGAAGCGTTTGGCAGGAGTCGGTAAAAGTTACCTAGGCCTCTTCGTCAGCGATGGATAGGGGGAAACACGCCGCGTCAGAGCCGCTGCTGCCACGCCGCCAGAGGTTGGTTCCATTACGGGTGTGGAATGATCATAGCTTTGCTCTGTTTTTCTGCATTCGTCGTGACTTCTACCAACCTTTATTGTGCACAGGGTCCCTCGTGGTGGCACTGCTGACTCGGCCGGTGGGTTGTCTTCTGGCGGCTCGGTGCCGGCGCCGCCGAATCCTCCAATCACGATGTACCAGGATGACATCCGCCTGTTGATGGAGCAGGTGGCAAGAACGGGGAGCCATTTGTAGGAAGCTTTGCGTGCCCATCGTCAGCTCGAGGAGGCTCTTTATGCCGCCCAAGTGGTGATCAGGGCCGCCGGGGCGGAGGCCGACTCAGCTCGTCTTGCCACCGATGAGGCGGAGGCCCGCCGTGTTGCTGAGTGACTCAGGAAGTCCTTATTTTTTCTTGATCCCTCGGGTTTTTCTCATCTTCTCCAGTTCGCCAGATGCGGAGGAGGGGATGCTCGTCCTTTGTCTGGAGATGGGGGACCTTCATTGTCAGGAGTTCGAGATGGCGACAGGCCTCGATTTTCTTACGGTGGCGGCGCAGATTGCCGTCGGGGTCGCGCCGTTCAGGCCAGCTCTGCTGGTTGACCGCCTGCGCATGCTGCAGGACCGGGTCAGGGAGGCAGTGCGTACTGGGGTGCATCAAGGGGTGGCGAACGCGCTAGCCGTGGCTAATGCCCAGTCCGACGAGCTGTGGCTTGCCAATATGCTACCTGGTTGGCCGCCGAACTTCGACGCGGACATCCATCGCCTACGTGTGCAAGGGTTCACCAGGGCCGCTGATGCCATTGCCACGATGGTTGATGTTCACGCAATTTTTCGCGATAGCACCGCTGCCGGGCACGGCAGGTTGTAGGTGATGTCGGCCATTGTTGTGGCCGCTACTTTTGTTTAACAATGCTCCCCTGTGAGGAGTTTTATTTCTGCATAACTTGAACTACTTGTTTCTTTGCCATTCTTTACTTTCGAGTATCCCTTGGTTCATGCGTAGTGAGAGGGACTTCACCATCCCAAGGCTTGAGTCGATTTAGCCTCCTTTGTTTTTTCGTCCCGGGTAGACCCGAGGCTGTTGGTTGGTAGGTCGAGGAAAAGCGGGTTATGAACCCAGATGCTCTTTGAGGATGGAGGCTGGTTGCTGTGGTGCCCTTGTCGTTAACTTTGCTCGGGAGGAGCCAAGCCGACAATTTGGACTTAGCTCCCAAGGGCTCATGTACGCGGCCACGGGGGCATCCGTGTATGAGTACCGGGGAAGCGTGGTCGCTGAATTGTCAGGGCTCGGTCTCCTTGACCTCTGGGATCGAGCAAGTCGTAAAAAATTTAGAAAGGGGGAAGGGCGCGATACCGCGCCTCCAGGTGGAGCCCCTGAGCTACAAGGGATTTTGAGTGTGAGGCAAAAAATAGATTGTTGCTTATGGAAGGAAATGCTCGGGTACTCTTATTTATCGTAAGCACATGAGTATTCTTCCAACAGCAGAAACGACGTAGTTGTTCGATGTTTAGCATGAAGTCTAGACAACCATGGCAAATCAGCATATGCAAAAATTCTCTCTTCTAAACAATCTAGATTACACAAATCATCAAATTCAATGTAACCCAAGGTATGTAAAGAAGACAACAAATGTAGATCATCATTTTTACTAGCAACATGCATAATATGTTTATTTTCAGCACTAGCATGTAAAACGGAAGTAGTAGCACACAATTTATCTTTACCACAAGAAACAATAAGCAAATCACCATGTGACAAGGATAAATCAAGAGATGGTTCCACTATTAATTGCTCAACTAAAGCATGATATGTTGAAAAATTCAGCACATTAACACAATTCTCACCTTCTATGAGTGTAGCACCATGGACATTACCTATGTTATCAGTAGGAGTATTAGGTGCATTGTGAAGTGATGGTTCCAAATTTGCACATGAGGATGCGCCTGCAGGTTCGACCGTCCTCTCGAGCAATGTAGTGCTGGGCGTGGATGGCGCTGGGCTCTCGAGCGCTGTAGTGGTGGGAGTGGATGGCGCTGGGAGAGCGGGCGCTGAGCTGGATGTCGAGCTTTGTCTTGCAAAAGAGTTAGAATATTGCTTTGAGCAACGTCCCTACACTTCACGTTCAGCTTTGCAAGCATGCTCAAATAAAGTGGTCATTTCTGCATATTCCTTACAATAAAGTATATCCTGAATTTCGCGGTTCAAACCACCACGAAAACGTGCCATTGTAGCGTCGTGTTGCTCTAATAACCCACAACGAATCACGTCTTTTTCTAACGCCTGGTGATAGTCCTCAACAGATTGAGAACCTTGCTGGAAACACTGCATTTTTTAAGCAAATCGCAAGCAAAATAAGAAGGTACAAATCTATGTCGCATAACAGCTTTTAATTGAACCCAAGTGGTTGGAATAGTATTGGGATGTCTTTGTTTATAATCACGCCACCACATGAATGCAAGATCCGTAAATTCACTAATAGCAGTTGGAACCTGAGAACTAGCAGAAATATTATGGTATGAAAAATGATGTTTAACTTGTAATTCCCAATCAAGATATGCAACAGGATCGTATTTGCCATTATAAGGTGGAATTTTAAATTTAATCGTATCAAGAGAATCATTACCGGAATGGCGTGGCACATGGCGGCCACGACCACGGCTGTCCTTCTACAACCCTCTGATCATAGTGTGCAATGCGTCGAGTCGTGCCATGACGGTGTCGAGTGTGGTCTTAGTAGACGTTTATGCGAGCTCGATCCGATCGAAACGCTCGTTCGATGAAGTGGTCATCGAATCCAGCCGTTTATGTATCATATGAATGTTCGCAGCAACTCCATCAACTCGTGTCTACATGTCCTGCAGCTGGTCATCCCTCTTATCGTCGCCTGCCATGGTTAGCGCAAACACAAAAATAAAATCGACGACAAAACAGGGGTATATTGGCTCACAAGGCACTTAAACTAATGCTCTTATCAAATTCTTATCCCTTCTTACCAAGCACACCGGGGTGAACTGCAACCAACCGGTGGAACCTGCGAAAGATTGGAGGAGCGATTGCCTGGTGAAACAAAACCGGCTCGTCGGAGAACTTTGTGGAATTCTGGGAAGGGTGCAGTCAATTGAAGGATTAGCACAATCAAACAATAATTACAAAGTTGAATTATAGTGCTAAACACGATCAACAGCTGCTGATTACAAGTGCGAAAACAGAGGAAAAAGGGGGGGGTAGAGGTAGGCGTGGTATTGGAGGGGCGAAGGTTCGGTGGAAAGTGCACGAACCAGGGAGGCACGGTGCGAGTAGAGTAGTGGAGCTCACGGTGCCCACTGCGGAGGGGGGTCGGGGCGCTGGAGGTCTCAGTGTGAGGGACAAGGACTCGGCGTCCCTGTGTCCCACGAAGGGAAGTCGAAGAGAAAGCAAAAAAAAAACGCCAACCAGGGAAAACACACCGCGACAAGTCAGAGTCCCGTTCCACCGAACGGATCGTATCCTTCCCCCTGTAGGACTTTGTGTGCCCGGCCAAAGTGGCTTCACACGAGGGAGTCCTGTGCGAGGGATGGGGGTGAGGCGCGAGAGGGGGTGGAACGTGGTGGTTTTTTTCCTTTTTTTACGTTGCGAGAGAGTACGGTGTGGGAGGTAGTGCGGCGCGAGGGGGGTTCTCGCGGCGCGAGGAGGGGGGGTCGCACGCGGTGAGGGGTTCAACACGCGAGGGATAGTCTACCGTGGGGGGTTTGTGTCGTGGGGTGGGGGGTAGCGGGCAGCGGAGAAACAGCGGCGACGATTAGGGTTTAGAAGAAAAACAAGAAAACACAAGGAACCGGCAACAATTGAACGAACAAAGCACGCAAACTCAACAAAGCAAAATTATTGAAAGAAAGTGCAAGGCTAAAACGGGTTGTTGGGACAAGGATCTAACCTAGAACAATTTTTTGTTTGGTTTTTGTGGACTGTAGGAAATAAAAACACTCGATAAACTCACTGATCAACCTGGAAAGCTGATACCACTTGATAGAGGCGGAGTGCCCGATCTTTCGGTGAGTGGAGATAAATCTGATTCGACAGGAGTAGACCCTCACAATCTGACTACGACGAGAAAGCCCGAAGCGCCAATGTAATCACTGAACCAACTCCCTATGGTTACCGACCTTGTTGGAGCAAGATCAGCCTGATCACGAAGATCAATTTCTGTTTGCAATCGAAGAACAAACAAGAATGAGGCGAGCAATCTAATTATCACTCAAAGGTGGAGTTCTGAATCACAGAGGAGAGCACATATTTGTGTGTGGTCTGGTGTAGCTAAAGCTAGATGTAAAATAAAACTTAAGTTTCTAAGGCAGCGGCTACTGAGTATAAGAGGAGGGGTGTCCTAGGGTTGGGGGCAACCTTAGGTGGGGCGCCCACAACCTGGGTCTAAGGCCCAACAAACTGGCGACGCAGCACCTTGGCAGAATCTAGACGTCAAATTGTTTCGACAAATCCCTTTGACTCAGGACGAATTTGGATGTGAGACCGGTGCCATTGGAAGCTTTATGAAATTTTGGTTCCAACCATATAAAGAACGTCGAAAACCGACTTCGTATGCAACCTGGGCATCCTTTTTAGTGCGTGCTGCTCCTGAACTTCGAACTGGGCTCGAACTTGAATTACTTTGGGCCTCCACCTTGGGGACTCAACCGGATTAGCCTCGTGCCTTCTCCTCGACTTGGACACCCTTATTGGACTTATTCTACTCCATTCCATGGACCAATCATGGTCGTATGCATGGGTGTCTTGTCCTCATCAGGGGTTTCCTCGGCGGACGTGGGACGACATCTTCAAGACTAGCCGCCGACGTCTCCACCGGCATGAATGGCATCCCAGCTCGGCTGAATCGTGACCGAAGCTGGAACCGCTACTGCAATGTCTCCTCCTCATCATCATCGGATGACGTGTCTTCAACCATGACGACATCATCACCTTCACCGACTACTCTCCGCTCCTTGGCCTTGGCCTCTGCCCTTGCTCCGGACTGATCTTGTGACTCGGGTAGTGGAGTGATGGACACAAACTTATCGACGTCCTCCTATAACAATTAACAACAAGTGTAAGTGAGACTACTTCAACAACGAGTACTTGAAGGCTGTGGCCACGACTACTCACCTTCTTAGGTGGACGTGAGGCGGAGTACTCCTCCACTGGGTAGGGAGTATACGGGGGCATATCTTTGAAGATCTTGTCCAATCTCTCAATGATCAACTTATCGCTGATCTCTTCATTGTGCAGCCTCGAGGAAACATTTACCCTAGTGTACTTGTACCCGAGGTGATCGCGCCCCATCAGCGGCTGGATTCTTCTCTTCATCAAGCTGAAGGCCACATGTTCGTCCCTCAGTCCCGCCGTCCTCAATGCGGCGATCCTCTCCAATCGCACCGACAGGTGAAGGCCTTCCTCCATGGTGGGCTTCGTGTTCCACCAAGGTTGATGCTTCGGCGGGTACCCACTCGGCTTCGGCAACTCTGGATGATGGTTGTTCACGTAGAACCACCGTTACTTCCAGTCCTGGTTGGAGTCGATGAGCCTGTACGACAGGTATTGCACGGCGGCATCTTCACGCATCTAAACACCGACGCCGCCGATAACTTTTGGGTCATCCGCGCTGGGCTGGGGTTTCAACCGGAAAAACATCCAGAAGAGTACCCAGTGCGGCCTGATCCCCATGAAGGCTTCACAAAAATGAATGAACACAGAGGTGTGGAAGATACCATTCGGGTTCATATGGACGTGCTCGATGTCATAGAAGTTGAGCAGCCTGCGGAAGAAGTCACTAGTCGGGAGCGCCAGTCTATGCTCGACGAAGCGGGAGAACATCGGGATCTCATCCAGATTCTTCTCCATTGGGTAGGCATCACCGGTGGTGGCGTTCCAACCATCGACGACTTTCTCCCACAGAAATCCGCTGTTGACCAAAGCGAGGATGTCCTCCGTCTTCAACTTGGTTTTCTTCCACTCCTTCGATGGGTTCGGTGTAGCGAGGCGGGAAGATGATTGCCCGGAATCCCCCTGCTGTCGTATGGACATCCCAGGGCCCACTACCCAGGCAGGTACTGGAACCAACTACTACGTGGGCCCCCGGGACTACCTGACTTGGGCTAAACAGTGCAAGACAGCGTGGAGCACGAGGCAACCAGAGGGATAGTACTTGGTTAGGAAGCTAGACATGTCCAAACCCATGTAGAGTACTCCCAGCCGTGTACAACTAGTACTCTCCCCTTCAAACCGACTTGTAACCCTGGTAGGTTGCCGATCTAAAACAGCGACAGCTGGCGCGCAGGTAGGGGATCTCACCGAAGATCTCATGGCGAACTCGACGGCTTCAATCGTCATCAAGCCAACCGCCGCCTTCAACCGCGGCGACACCTTCGTCTTCGTCTCCTGGGACTGCACCGCTAATGGCGATGGCTCGTTCCAATGCTACCTCACCATGACCCCAGACAAGGAGACCGGACTCGTGACGCTTCCCCAAGTCATCACGGGCCAACTCGTCGAGAAATTTGACGACTTTTCGCTCTACAACCAACTCACTGTCTTCGAGACTGGATCCTCCTCCAACTCAAACTCGACGACGACCTGGATCGAGCAACGTGAGCTGGCTCCCGAGCCTGGACCGGTCCTCCCCCACAAGCACTTCTCGTACGGCCTCTGCAGTGCCAGCACGGTCTATGCGGATGCGCTCACCCCGCGTCGGGCCGGCAAAGAGGTCGTCTCCGAGTACTCCTCAGACTCCAACGCTGTCCCCGACTACAACTCGGACTCCTCCGACGAGTTCGACTTCAGATTGGATCCGATCGAGCCTGAGTCCAAGTACAACACTTCTGAGGAGCCGTTGTCAGGTCCTACCGCTGGCTTGGTCATCACGTCTACTCCAGCTGGTAGATTCGTCTACTGGCCCGACAAGAAGCCCGCAGACCTGACCAACAACAACTCACGCTGCGTCGCCTACCTCGAGACACTCCCCTTCTAGGAGGGAACACCTCTGACTCCCACAGCAGAGGAGTACACACCAACCGAGGTGGCAACCACTGACTCTGGCCTCCGCACACCCGACCGCGAGGTATTCGTGGCAACTGTAGAAGCCAGTATTTCAGAGGCCCGAGTTAATCGGTACCTCGACGACATCTCGGACGATGTGGAGTCAGCCAATGCACCCGCAGTTGAGACTACTGAGGCCAAGAACGCCCGGCGTATCTGCAACTAGAAGCGAGCAGATCGACGCCGGCAGCTTCGGGAAGCTCTACCCATCCGCAACCTCAACGACACTCTGGATGAAGTCTCCAACCGGAACCACACAACCCCTGAGCAATGCCTTTTGTCCATCAACAGGATAGCTCGATCCGCTCAGGGGCACTATGCGGGCGACCTCATAGCCCAACTCGCGGAGAAGGCTTACTTCATGTGGGTCGATGACAGGATCGCCAGAGCTGCAAACCAAGAAGCCACAAGTCGCAGTCGCACCCCAGCACACGTCGAACCCAACCGCGTTCGCACCGAACACCAGTCGACCCCCAATCGCTCTAGAGCTACGGGGGAAGGACCCTCTTACGGTGGAGGCGGTGGTGGCAGCAGTGGCAGCTCCTCCCATGGCGACGACAGAAGACGCGGTGGCGGCGGCGATCGCGGAGGCCGAGGCCACGCGAACAGCCATGCCACCGGCAATGAACGTGGTGGCTATGACACCCACCACAGAATCAATGAGAAACGCCGCGCCAAGAAGACAACCACCGACACCGACAACGACGGCCTTCCCCGCCTACTCCTCTCGACTTCGTGCTCTGCTACTACCCAAGAAGTTCAAGCTCTCGGGATCAACAAGTACGACGCGAAGCAAGACCCAGTACAATTGCTACGGTGCTATGCCCTAGCCATCAAAAACGCTGGTGGCGACAACGACACGAAGCGCCTCTACTTCCCCTTCTGCCTGGACCAAGCTCCACTCACATAGCTCGAGTCACTAGACAAGAACTCGATCGACAAGTAGGACCAGCTGAAGGCGCAGTTCACCAGCAACTTCGCGGGTGCCATGGGGTGCTCGGGTACTCACATGGACCTGGCGCAAGTCAAGCAAGAGCAAGGCGAGACACTCCACTAGTACAGGTGCCGCTTCTTCGACAAGCGCACGATAGTAGTCGACATCACTGACGAAGAAGTCATCGACTGCTTCCAAGACGATCTCTACCACTGCCGCACTTTCGAAGAATTCGGTCGCCGCCGCCCAAGCTCAATCACCAAGCTCAAGGACATGATCACTTAATGGGCCGATGAGGAAGACAAGGCCAATGCCAAGTACGACTCCAATCGCGGCAAGGGCAAGAACAACACGGGCGGCAACAACAACAAGGATCAGGGAGGTCACAACAACAACAACAACAAAAACAACAATTACTCGGGTCCTAACTGCAAGCTCAAGCCAGACAACACTGTCGCGGTTGTTTAGCGCTAGACAACACCAAGAAGACCTCTGGTGGCTTTAAAGACTTGCTCAAAGAGAAGTGTCTGTGGCACCAGGATAGCAACCACACTACCAAATAGTGCTACCAGCTTCGGCGGGCACTCAAGGAGACCCCGGAGCCACGCCATCCTCAAGACAAGAAGGGCAAGGGCAAAGTCAACGAAAGCAACGGCAACTTCTAGGAACCCGACAAGACGGTCAACGCCCTCTTCGGCAGCCTTCCCACCAAATGAGCACAGAAGCTAACTTTGCGTGAAGTTTTGAACATTGAACCGGTGGTACCGACACCTCTCAGGTGGTCGGAGGTACCTATCACCTTCTCCCGCGTGGATCAATGGACAAGCTTCTCCGAGCCATGGCGTTTCCCACTCGTCCTGGACCCAGTAGTCGCGGGCTCCAGACTCACCAAGGTACTCATTGATGGTGGAAGCGGACTTAACGTCCTGTTCACCAAGACCTTGAAGAGGATGAAGCTCGACATCACCGGCATGCTCACCAGGAGCACGTCACCCTTCTACGGCATCGTCCCAGGCAACGCAGCTATACCACTCGGCTTAGTGGTCCTGCCAGTTACCTTCGGGACATGGGAGAACTACCGCACCGAGTACATCAAGTTCGAGGTTGCGGACCAGTTCTTGCCAAGTTCATGGCGATCCCACACTACATGTACTTGGTACTCAAGATGCCAAGTCCCGCCGGAGTACTCGCGCTACAAGGAGACTTGAAGCAATCCTACGACTGCGACACAGAAGCCGTGGAGCTCGCAGCAACTACTCAAGTACCCAACGTGATGATGGAGATCTTCGTTGCATCAAAGAAGCTCGCTTCGACCGAACTCGAGATACCCAAGAAGACCGACACTGCCAACAAGCCTCAACAAACAGAGGAAGTGCAGCTAAAGGCCGTCGACCTCGGAATGGGTGACAACAGCAAGACTACCATGATCGGCGAGAGGCTCGATCCCAAATAGGAAGACACACTCATCAGTTTCCTTTGGGCTAACCGACACATCTTCGTGTGGAAGCCAGCAGACATGCCAGGTGTGCCCAGGAGGTTGATCGAGCATGCACTCAACGTCGATCCTAAAGCTACCCCCAAGCGACAACATCTCCACCGCTTCCTGATGACCGACGGGACGCCATGAAGAAGGAACTCGCCAAACTACTCACGGCTGGCTTCATCAGAGAAATCTTCCATCCTGAGTGGCTCGCCAACCCTGTCCTCGTCCGCAAGAAGAACACCAATGAGTGGACGATGTGTGTCGACTACACTGATCTCAACAAGCACTGCCCTAAGGACCCCTTAGGGTTGCCGTGGATTGACCAAGTCATCGACTCCACAGTGGGCTGCGACCTGCTCTGCTTCCTCGACTGCTACTCAGGGTAGCACCAGATTGCAATCAAGGAAGAAGACCAGGAGAAGACTGCGTTCATCACCCCGTTCGGCGCCTACTGCTACACGACGATGTTGTTCAGGTTGAAGAACACCAGCGCTACGTACCAGTGAGCTATCCAGGCCTGCTTCAAGAAGCAGCTCGATAAGAACATCGAAGCCTACGTGGACGACGTGGTTGTCAAGACCAGGAACTCAGACACGCTCATCGCCGATCTTGAAGAGACTTTCGCATCCCTGCGTGAGTGCCAATGGAAGCTTGTTGACGGTCCTTACAACAAAGATTCGATCATCAAAACCTCGGGTTCGAGAGGGGTATATGGCAAGTTTCATGCACATTTTTAGTACTAATAAAGTTCCATGAGTTGTGTTGTGATTTTCATGGGTAGGTACACATTTTGGGAGAAATTGGAACCAACGTGCCACACAGGCTAGGCACGACCGAACCACCAGGCACAGCCGGCCCTACAGGTGAGGCCAGCCCTACCTGGTGCGGCCGTACCTGCCCCGTGGCACGTCTCTGGTCCAGGGCACCCCCTCTCCCACGAGCACAACTTGGATGAACGAGATCCACCAAGGAAATGTCGGTTTGATCCAAAGGTGGAGGCTAGGATCAATGGGTCCACTTGTCCGGCCGTTCAACCGCCACAACCGTCATTCCAAGCCGATCCTAGGCGTCCCTGAGCGAAGGCGGTGCATCACACGGCATGGAGGTGGGCCGGCCGCACCTAGAGGACCGGCCGCACCTCCCAATCGACGTGCCGGGCGAAACCGACCCAAGGAACCGACCCTCAACCGCCTCAGGAGCAGTGATCAGGGGCGTCCAAGGCGAGAGGCGGTGGATCACAGGGCCGGCCGCACCTCCTGATCCGGCCGCACCTATGAACTTGGTCCCACGCGCTCAACTGACCTCCCTTGCCTATAAAAGGCACCTCACACTCGCTGGATTGGACACACGACGTAAGAGCATCTCCATTTCCCTCTTTTGTTCACTTAGAGTAGGATTAGTGTAGCTTGGGAGTTAGAGTCGAGTCGAGCTAGTCTCGGGGTTCCAGAGGAGTCTTCTTCAGAGTTCCGGTACTACTCTTGTATCCTTTCTTTGTTTAGACTCAAGTACAATTCAAGTTATCTTTCTATCTTACCTTTCGAGTCAATTACATTCAGCTTTTACTTTGCTCTAGAAGCTTTATTCTTGGTTTAGACTAAAGTTAGTGTAGTCTTGGTTAGCATAGCTCTCTTGAACCCTATAGTGTTGTGGTCGTTCTTCGCTTGATCTCCGGTGGTTCACGGGAGAGAGAGACCTTCCTTCGTGATATCCGGGGAAAGGTTCTTTGGTTCGTTGTGAGCGCGGTGCTCAGAGCTTACCTTAGTCTTAGATTGGTGTCCCGTTCAACGGAATAGTTGTGGTACCCTAAGGAGGTGACAGCTCCGGACGGGCTCTATAGTCTGCCACGTTAGTTCGGGCCGGTAGGATTCAGTGTGTCGTCGTTCTCCCTTCTCATCCCAGTCTGAGGGCGCGGCTTTGCATGCCCCTGCAGCACTAGAAGAGCTTGTCGAGTTTAGCTTGCCTTGGTTATCCTTTGCCTTAGTTCTTTGCCTAGAGTTGACAAGAATAGGTAGATTGTGTTAGGATCCTTTCTCGTCTCGTTGTCCTCCCAGCTCGCTAGATCCTCTCTAGTCTTTTATCAAGATCTCCTTGCGTGTGTCAAGTTATCCCCGAATATCTTTATTCGTTACCCCCGCTATAGCTCTTTACCAAGTCTTGTTTATTCTCCATGGTTTATTCTATCATCTTTGTTGTAGTGCCTCCCTTGGGAAAATATAAATACGATAACCCGAATACCACCGGGTGAAGTGCTACAACGGTAATCCGTGCGCTTGCGGACCTTTCTGTGATCGTGTGTTTTACCACCAGACATTCCCTAGCCCCGTTACTAGAGGTGCGAACCCGGTAGCGACGCTTGCGAGTGCCAACAAGCATTCCTGGCGCCGTCACCGTAGTGCAACCTTAGTGGTGAGGCTAAGGAGCGTTAACAAGCATTTCTGGCGCCGTTGCCGGGGAGGCAATAGGCATAAGATATCGTTTAGACATAGTGGTAGAATTATCAAGGTTTGGTGAACCGCTATTTAAGCGGGTTTACCCTTGCTCTACTCTCGTGTACACAGAGTAGTGCATGACCGGTTTTGACCTACCGTCCAACTTTAACGACAATCCGGAGTCACTTGTGAGGAGAGTACGACCCCGTGTCCTCATTCCTCAGAAGTTTCTCTCAAATCAAGAGACGAACACCATCGATCCCGTAGACAACACCTCGTCAGCACCGATGGCCGAGAGGACGATCCGCGATTTTTCCGCTCCCTCGAACACCAATGTCCCTACCGGGCCAACCACGACAGTGGGAGACGGAAACTTTGAACTCAAGCCGGCGCTGATCAACATGGTGCAAGCAAATCCGTTCTCCGGCAAGCCGAATGAAGATGCCAATGCACATCTCCAGCATTTTCTGGAGGTATGCAGGACTTTCACTATCCGTGGAGTGACGGATGATGCAATCCGTCTTCGCCTATTCCCGTTCTCATTGCTCGGGAAGGCGAAGCAATGGTTTTATGCGTAGCGAGATGCCATCAACACATGGGATAAGTGCTCAAAGGCATTTCTCGCAAAGTTCTTCCCGGTGGGCAAAACCAATGCCCTCCGTGCAAGAATTTCGGGCTTCCAGCAGCAGAATGATGAGAGCATCCCGGAAGCATGGGAACGCTTCCAGGAGTACATCACCGCGTGCCCGCACCATGGCATGCACGGGTGGTTCTTAATTCAAACCTTTTATCACGGGCTCAAGCGTACTTCCCGTGAGCACCTAGATGCAGCCGCTAGAGGAGCCTTCTTCTCGCTACAAGTACCAGCCGCTAAGGAATTAATCGAGAAGATGGTGGCAAATCAAGGTTGGGATGGAGATCGTCTCCAACCCTGTACCCGCGGTGTACACCAAGTCGATGGAATCGACATGATAGCCGCTAAGATGGACCTCCTCATGAAGAAATTGGAGGCATCAAGCAATGTGGAAACCGCCAAGATCATGGACGTTCGCATGACGTGTGAGGTTTGTGGTAATGTGGGTCATACGGGCAATGATTGTCCCGAGACAAGGGAAGAAGCCAGCTTCATCAACAATGGCAACAACAACGGGTTCCACAACAACAACTACAACAATCAAGGGTGGAACTCGAGGCCCAACTTCCCGTTCAACAATCAAAATGGAGGTAACTATTCTAACAATTTCAATAATCAGCCTTCCATTAAAGATCTTGTCTTTGGCCAAGCTATAATTAATGAAAATCTAAACAAGAAGCTAGCCGCCAATGAGAAAGTTCTTGAAAATTTAAATTCCACCATAGAATCTTTCACCTCTGCCATGAAGAATCAGCTAAGCTTTAATAAAATGATAGAAACTCAACTTGCTCAGCTTGCTGCTTCTTTGCCTTCTTCTGAGTCGGGTGGAATCCCGGGGCAACCCGAGCCTACTCGAGAGAATGTTAGCGCTATATCCACCAGATGGGGTAAGCCATCTAGGAGGATGAATGCACCTAACCATGTAGGGAAGCTTATACATCAAATCCAAGACCCATGGGACGAATCGGCAGTCTTGCACAAGAAAGACAATGCATATCCGGGCATCACATGCACGATCTACTACCAAAAGATCAAGAATGCTCTTTGTGACCTTGGAGCGAGTGTCAACCTCATGCCCAAAGCCATGTTTGAGGAGTTAGGATATTCGGCTATCTCTCCGACGACGATGACAGTCCAACTTGCCGACTCATCGATCAAATATCCAGAGGGCATAGTGGAAAATCTCTTGGTGAATGTCAGAGGCTCATATGTCTTTGCGGATTTTGTGGTCCTCGACACACAAGAAGAAATGCTGCTTACTCTTGGGCGACCATTCCTAAGAGATGTCAACGCAAGGATCGATGTCGGAGCCGGAAAGATCCAATTCCGCATAGGGCGAAGGAACATGACATTCAAATTCCAAGCGAAAGAGGAGCAGTGTTACCTAGTGCAAGATGAGGAAGTTAGGGGGTGGAGGAAGCCACGACCCCAATACAAGAAAGATAAGGTGGCCCCGACCAAGCCCAAGGTGGATAGCCTCATTTCAACGATGAGGAAGCATTAGGAGCAAGACAAAGCATTCAAAGGACGCCACCAACCCAAGAAGGCGAAGGAAATCAACAAGGCTAAGGGGGAAAAGAAGACGGAAACAAAAAACACCCCCGCCAAAGCCTCACCAACTTCAGCGCCACCAAAGAAAACAAAGAAGGTGTGGCGTGTGAAGGGAGCATCGTCCGAGTCTTCCACTCCGGGACCGGACGAATCCAAGATCAATTAAGCAAATGGAGGAGTCCCGCTCACGGACTCTAAACTACGAGCCCTCACCGAGAGGTAAACCGGTATTTATCTCTTATTTCCCTTTCAACTTTTTATTTCGTGCATCAAGCATATTTAGATTTCAAATTTATTTTCACCACTGCATTAGTAAGTAAACAAGACATAGAAAAACAGTTTTGAAGATTTTTGGTGATACGACCGAACCTAGAGGTACGGCCATACCTCCCCTCAACAAAATTTTTGTGCAGGATGTTTACAAAAGGGGACACGAGTGCCTGGGGAAAATATAGTAGGGCTGGCCGTGCCAAGTGATACGGTCGTACCTATGATTTTTCACAAATCCATCAAGACAACCACTACAAGCTTCCAGGTGCTCAACTCATCACCAAAATGAAGACACGCCAACCAGGTAGCCAAAATTTAGCTTGGGGGAGACCCCATTTTCAATCAAGGAAGGTATGTCCATCCAAACTACTTTTCAACATCTTGTTTATCTCTTTTGAATAAAAGAAAACAACAAAAATATTTGCTTCAATCATGTGCTTGAAATCTTGTTTATATACCCTCACTTTGGAAATGATGAACGGTTGCTATGTTAAAACTTTGCAAGAACCCAGTGTACATCTTTGTGCTCTATGTCTATTTGAATTTGTTGGTATACTTTGAGACAAGAGCCTGAAATAAAACTTTGTGGGAAGCAAATGCTTATGACCAAACCTAGGGTGTTGATTAGTATGATATGGTGCGACAATGTTGATCTGCTCTATCTCATAGTATGGTGAAAATCTCGGATGATTTCTTTTTGAAAATAAAACAAGGAAAGTTCCTCAATGGTCATATTACCTACCAAAGCCATATGTTGATATCAATGCATAAACCTTCTACATATGCTTGCTTGTGACCCATTGAGTTTTGCCAAATTGTTGTGACCCTTGTTAGAATCTTTTCATGCTTCCATGATCGAGATCACGTACACCCACATATACATGCTACCTCCTACACCGGGAGTTACGCAAAACATGCCATCCATCCACCAAAAAAATAAATACTCCAAAGTCCAAAGAGGTTTCTCTTCTTGAATCTTGCAAAAGGAGAGAGGGGTCATTGAAAAAAAAGTATATGCTCAAGAAGCATAGAAAAAAATGTGCTCCAATCAAAGAGCATAGAAAAAAAAGAAGAAGAAAGCATGACCCCCCTCCAAAATAAAAGCAAGAGGAGAATCTCAAAGCAAGGAGTACTTAGAAAAACAAACAAAAATATTCCACACACTTGCACATCTCGATCAAGTTGCATGACTAGTTTCTTCTTGGATCCGGTCTTTGGCTCAACAACATCATGTGGCACAAGTGAGTCTCATACTTATCCTACCCAGAGCTCCACATACAAGCCATAGAGTAGGATCTTGAGGCTCGCTTAAAAGCCTTTGGTGAGGTAATAAATACCACTTGAGCGATCGAGGGAACCATCTGAGGAACCTCGTCTTTCTTTGCAAAATTTTCAAAAACTCCGAGATAGGATCCAGAAAAGAAGAAGAGTGAGAGATGCAAAGTCAAAAACCATTCTACTCTTCAACCTCCGAAGGCAAGGTGGAAAGCTACAAGCCCCACGGGTAAAGTAAGGCTAAGCTTCTCTCATACCAACCTTTCCAAATTAGCAAGAAGAGCATGGAGTTTGTGCACAGGTACTTGCCGAGTGATAACATCATGCAACTCCTGATCCGCCGAGGCCAAGTCTAGGCTTTGCTCGAGGACGAGCAAACGTTTAGCTTGGGGGAGTTTGTTGACGGTCCTTACAACAAAGATTCGACCGTCAAAACCTCGGGTTCGAGAGGGGTATATGGCAAGTTTCATGCACATTTTTAGTACTAATAAAGTTCCACGAGTTGTGTTGTGATTTTCATGGGTAGGTACACATTTTGGGAGAAATTGGAACCAACGTGCCACACGGGCTAGGCACGGCTGAACCACCAGGCACGGCCGGCCCTGCAGGTGCGGCCAGCCCTGCCCCGTGGCACGTCTCTGGTCCAGGGCACCCCCTCTCCCGCGAACACAACTTGGATGAACAAGATCCACCAAGGAAACGTCGGTTTCATCCAAAGGTGGAGGTTAGGATCAATGGGTCCACTTGTCCAGCCGTTCAACCGCCACAACAGTCATTCCAAGGCGATCCTAGGCGTCCCTGAGCGAAGGCGGTGCATCACACGGCACGGAGGTGGGCCGGCCGCACCTAGAGGACCGGCCGCACCTCCCAACCGACGTGCCGGGCGAAACCGACCCAAGGAACCGACCCTCAACCGCTTCAGGAGCAGTGATCAGGGGCGACCAAGGCGAGAGGCGGTGGATCACAGGGCCGGCCGCACCTCCTGATCCGACCGCACCTGTGATCTTGGTCCCACGCGCTCAACCGACCTCCTGATCCGACCGCACCTGTTTATTCGATCATCTTTGCCGTAGTGCCTCTCTTGGGAAAATATAAATACGATAACCCGAATACCACCAGGTGAAGTGCTACAACGGTAATCCGTGCGCTTGTGGACCTTTCTGTGATCGTGTGTTTTACCACCAGACGTTCCCTAGCCCCGTTACTAGAGGTGCGAACCCGGTAGCGACGCTTGCGAGTGCCAACAAGCATTCCTGGCGCCGTCACCGTAGTGCAACCTTAGTGGTGAGGCTAAGGAGCGTCAACAAAGCTCAACCCCAACAAGTGTGTCTTTGGCGTACCCTTAGGGAAACTACTCGGCTTCATCATCAGCCATCGTGGCATCGAAGCTAACCCCAAGTAGATCTCTGCCATCACCAGCATGAAGGCTCCGACTTGTATCAAGGATGTCTAGAAGCTTACCAGGTGCATGGCGGCCCTGTACAGATTCATCTCAAAGCTTGGAGAGCGGGGACTACCCTTCTTCAAGCTACTCAAGCACCAAGAGAAGTTCGCGTGGACCATGGAGGTTGATCAAGATCTGACACAGCTGAAAGACTTCCTGTCTAAGCCACCGGTCCTCATGGCTCCTCACAAAAAGGAGCAGCTACTGCTCTACCTCACCGCGACTGCTCATGTGGTCAGCACTGCCATCGTCGTCAAGCGGCAGGAAGAAGGCCAAGCCTATCCAGTCCAGCGACCAGTCTACTTTGTCAGCGAGCTCCTGTCCGAGTCCAAGGCCTGGTACCAACTAGTTCAGAAGCTACTCTATGTAATACTCATCACCTCGCGGAAGCTACGGCACTACTTCCAGGAGTACTCGATCTCCGTGATCACAGACTTCCCACTCGGTGAAAAACTCCACAACCGAGATGCAACCGAGAGAATCTCCAAGTGGGCGGTCAAGCTTGGCGCCCTCAACATCGACTTCAAGCCACACACAGCCATCAAGTCTCAAGCACTAGCCGACTTCATGGCAGAGTGGTGGGAAAATCAACTACCCACACCAACTGAGCGACCAGAGCATTAGGTGATGTAGTTCGACGGCTCACTCAAGCTCGAGGGCATGGGCGCCGGGGTACTTCTGATATCTCCAAAGGGCAAACAACTCAAGTACATCTTGCAGATCTTCTGGAAAGTCTCAAACAACGAAACCGAGTACGAAGCTCTACTGCACGGGCTCCGTCTCGCAATCTCATTGGGCATCAAGCGACTACTAGTCTACGGCGACTCCGCTGTGGTGATCAACCAGGTCAACGACTCCTGGGACCTCAACAAGGAGAACATGGACGCCTACTACCTAGAAGCCACGAGAACAAGTTCCATGGTCTCAAGTTCCATCAAATCGTCCGCGACAACAACGTTGCAGCGGACGTCCTATCGAAGCATGGTTCTACTCGTGCTCAAGTACCAGCGGGAGTCTTCGTCCACGAACTTCACACGCCATCCATCCCGGAGCAGGCACCAACGAGCACTAACCCTGGGCCATCCCAGCCCAGTCAGGAGGTCATGATGATCGACATGGACTGGAGGCAACCCTTCATCGACTACATCCGCAAGCAGAAGGTTCCTTCCGACAAGAACGAGGCAGAACAACTCGTTCGACGAGCCAAGACCTACGTACTAGTCGGAGACAAGCTCTGCAAGCGAGGTGCGACTTCTGGAGTACTCATGAAGTGCGTACCTCGGGAAGAAGGCAAGGACATCTTGGAAGAAATCCACAAAGGCATCTGCGGCAACCACGCGTCCTCTCGCACACTGGTGAGCAAAGCCTTCCGGCGATCTTTCTACTAGCACACAGCTCTGGGCAACGTAGAAGAACTCGTCAGAAGTTGTCAAGGGTACCAATTCTTCACCAAGTAGCAACACGTCCCAGCCTTCAAGCTACTCACGATACCGCCAACCTGGCCGTTCGCCTGCTGGGGGCTCGACAAGATTGGGCCTCTGCCAACTGCGCCAGGAGAATTCAATAGAGTTCTGGTGGCTATCGACAAGTTCACCAGCTAGATCGAAGTCAAGCCGGTCACCTGCCCAAAGGCCGATAGAGTACTCGACTTCTTGGATGAACTCGTGCATCGCTACAGGCTACCCCATCGCATCATCACAGACCTGGGATCCAACTTCAACAACCACCAGTTCTGGGAATACTGTGAGAACAGCAGGATCGACATCCGGTACGACTCAGTCGCTCACCCGCGCGCTAATGGCCAGGTGGAGCACGCCAACGGGATGGTACTCGACGCCCTCAAGAAGCGACTGCACGACGCTGCTAACACTAAAGGAGGTAAGTGGATCAAGGAACTACCCAACGCACTTTGGGGGCTTTGTACTCAACCTACCAAGCCGACTGGGCAGTCACCCTACTTCCTGGTCTATGGCTGCGAAGCTATACTACCCGCCGACATGATGTGGGAATCCCCGGCGGTTGAACAATACGACGAAGGCATCTCAGAAGACAACAAACGGGTTGACATCGATAACATCGAAGAAGCCCGCGGTGCCACCCTCGTCCAATCAGCAAGGTACCTGGAGGGTATCCGACGCTACCACGATCGCAATGTCAAGGAACGCTCCTTCAACTTCAGCGATCTAGTCCTCCGTCGTATCCAGAACAACACCTCCTGACTTCTCTTCTTCGACATCTGGGATTTCGATGGCGACGCCTTTATCCTTCTAGTCACGAGCGTCTTCACTCGCATTCGCTCGGGGGCTATCGGGTGGCGGCTACGGCGGTGGTGCTAGGAGATCTAGAATGCTGGCGGTGGTGGCAGCTGTAGAAGACATGGAGATCTATTCGCATATGTCTAAGGCAGTTGCGGGTGGAAAACCCTATGGGGTTTCCCTCTTATTTATAACCGCGCAGCTGGCTTAATTTGACTCAGTGCGGCTAACTCAGCTCGGGCAAGCAGACCCTTCAACTTCTAGTACTCGACACGTCGCATCTCGGGGGCTCGAATTCAACCTTTGGATTTTGAGGGATTTCAACACATCAAGGATCAACTACGGACACATTCTACAGTCACGATGACCCTACAATTCGAGAGAAGAACTCGACTCAAGGTTCGGCGGCTCCGTGCCATGTGTCCTTCAGTTTTTTCTCCGGTTTTTAGGGATAAGATTGGTGTAACTTCAGATTGACCCTCAGTTGAATCTACAATTCGAACTAAGGCTCGGGGCCTACATTCCATATGGAATGTGATTCTTTGAATCGCATTTTCCATATGGTTTTTCATCGCAAGCTATCAAGACTACACAAGTACTATTGAAGACCTTTAAGGGAAGCACTCGAGGACACTTGCAGACTACTCGAGAAGACTTCAAGACTACTCAAAAATCAGTTGGAGTACCTTCCAGCCTCGGGATGATTCAAGCATTCTTGAGAACTTTCGGCTTGTAGACTCGGGGACACTCAAGGACTACTTGCGGAGGCCATAAAGACTACTCGAAGACATCTCACTCGACTACAAAGTACTCAGGGGCTTGTCGTACAGACATCCCAGTGCCCACTACCCAAGAGGGTACTGGTTCTGACTACTACGTGGGCCTCCGGGACTACTCGATTTGTGTGCCACGGTGCAAGACGGTGTGGAACGCAAGGCAACAGAGGACTAGTACTTGGATAGGAAGCCTAGACATGTCCGAACCCATGTAGAGTACTCCTACCCGTGTACGGCTAGAACTCTCTACTCAAACCGACTTGTAACCCTACCGCTCGGACTATATAAGGCGAGGCAGGGACCCTGTCAGGGGGTGAGACCTGGACAGATCCGCAAGGGGGCTACCCAAGCGGTTGTAGGTTAATGGAGGGGATCGGAAACTAAGAGCGTAGGTGGTAGTTCGCAGGGAGAACTCAAAATACGGTGACGATGGCTAAGGACACAAGGGTTTAGACTGGTTCAGGCCTCCAGAGAGTAAAACCCTACGTCCAGTATGCGATGGAATTATGCGTGAATGGGGGAGTCCCCTCGAATGGAGCTCTAGGCCGCCTTATATGGTCAACGGGCTAGGGCTTCCATTCGAGGTCGGTGGACCCTCATCAGGGTCGGTTACAAGTTAGGAAGGTCAACTTCCGTGATTACAGGGTGAATCCCGCGATCTGCGGACCTACTGGCAGCGCCGAGCCGCGACCTAGGGGAGAAACTTGCGCCACAAGCCCGACAGGTCTTCCGGGATCTGGATAAGGTCTTCTGGAGTCTTCCAAGGTCGCCGGGGTTGTGGATAAGGTCTCCAAACCCACTTGCAGGTCGGTGGGCCTTCTGATAGGTCGGGTCCACATGGCAGGGACCTCTGGGACCCTGGTCGGTGGGGACCCATGGGTACCCATGTCTCTCAAGCCCCCGATCGACGTGTAAGCGTAGCGGCCGAGACGAAGTCATGTCGAGGCTTGATGAAGTCATGACACTGTCAAGGTCGTGTAGGGTGCACAGAGATCCAAAAAAGAAAACCATCAGAGCGCACACGAAGCCAAACGTCAAGCTCTTGGAACGCAGATCCAGGAGTTTGAAGTGAAGGCAAGGCGCTGTCGTGTTGAAGACCCGCCGACCTGACCAGAGTCAGATAAGATCGTCATGCCGTCGGAGAAGGTCCTTGCACTGACCAAAGGAAGGTCGAGTAAAGACATAGTGGGAGCTTGTTGCCGGTAGGTCGATGCGACGTAGAGGGGGAGGGCGTCGCAAGATGCACTCGTGGAGTAGCCCCCGAGCAGTAAGGCGACCTGCAAGGTCGGGTTGGTGCTCGAAGAATAAACCGAGAATCTACGGCCTTCTGCTTGAACTTTTAAGATGCTCTGCCCACTGAATAAGACAAGCCATCTACAATCTTTGCGAAGCAGTGTCAGGTGCCAGGAGTCTTTGTCGCGCAGCGTCCCACGGGCGTACTGTACGAGCACGGGACCTGCCTTAGGTAGAGATGCAGCCGCTGCCACTAGGAGACAAAAGCTGAAGAGTTGTCATCAGGCGTGCGGCAGACGTGTCAGCAGACCCAGAAACGGACAAGGACCTCGCGTTCCACGTGGTAACAGTGTTGCGGATAAGGATGCTGCGTCAGCTAAGGTGCGGACGGCAACCAAAGCGGAGCTCCACTGCTATAAATAGGAGGCCTCATTGCTCGCTTCTTGAACCAAGTTTGAGTACCATGGCAAAGCAGCCTGATAATTATGCGGTGCCCTGGTCTTGTGTGCGTCCACCAGAGCGTATTGCTAGAGAGTCACCCCTTGGAGCTAGAAGAATGCTTGCGAAGTTGGGAGAACTCCATCAACCTCTGCGCCCGCCCCCAGCGAGGAATCCAGGTGCAGCATGGGGCAGTACATGCCTTGACAGGCCTTGTGAGCGGAGGCCTAATGTGGCGTTGGAAACCGTCATGCTACACCGGGAGGGGCCCGAGGTGAAGCTAGTCCAATTTGGGATCTTGTGAGAGCACCCTAGCAAAAGATGGGACTCCACAGGAAACCTTCTGGGGCTAGAGTAGAGGTGGCTGTGTGGCAGCCGCGACCTCGGCGGCAGTGGAGGTCTCCAAGTAGGTCTTGAAGCTAGAAGAAAGCTTGCGACGCGCTTCATCAGTCTAGGTTGCACCGTAGGCACCATGTAAGGTAGATCAGGACCTTTAATATGTTTGTATCTTGTAATTGGCCTTGGGCCAAAGTCTGTTGCAGCTTACGAAGCCTTTATACACATGCTTGCATGGCAACTGATATGTCTTGACCATTGTGAGGAGGCGCCCGAGCAGCAATGGCGTGGCCAAGGTCCCAGCGTGGCTGTGTTAGCACACCGACCTTCAGAAGGCCATAGTAATTGACAAGAAGACCCGTGTCGACCTGGGTCAACATGGTCACTGCGTAATGGCACAACGCAGGGTGTCAGTCCTGAACTCTGTAGGTCGTAATCGACCTAGAAGGCAGCGGGGCCTCAGCTAAGAGCTGTGATTACGACCAAGAGGTCGTCAACGGGCGGTAGAGCCTTTAAGCACGGGGCCGTCGATAGAATTTTGCTGCTGTAGGTCGAGGTGACCTAGAAGACATGTAGGCAGCTGGGCCAAGGAGACGTGGTGTAAACCCGCCGTGGGGAGGCCGAGGCGACCTAGGAGGCTGCCGGTGCCTTGGCGACCTTGAATGGGCGATAGGGCTGGCCCATAGGTCGTCCGTGGGTCTTGACGACCTTGAATGTCACACTGGAGATATTTATGTTTGGGGCTTCAATGTGGGGCATAATGAGTCCACGTCGGCCGGAGCGCTGATCGAAGGCCGGCGGACGCGGATTCCCGTACGGAACTAGCCGTTACTACCATTTTTCCGTTAGGTCGAAAGAGCCGTTGGGCGGTAGATCCGCGGGAGGCGCCGAGCTGTTGGGTCGCCGTGATTTTCGCCAAAGAGACATTGGGCGTGGCCGCCCGTTGCGCTGCTGGGGCCCAACTATATAAGGTCGGTCCATGGGCTGGGGACCTTTACTTGCTTTCATTTCCACTCCGCACTAGGGTTCCGCCGCCGCTCCATTGCTCAGAGAGAACAGCAACGCCGCCGTGCTTAGGTCCGTCGCGCACCGCGACCTCGCATGCGAAACAAGAACCTCATAGTGTTTAGATCCAAGTCCATCGGCTTCGAGGAAGAGAAGATGGAGCAGGTGCTGGTTCCGCCACCACAGACCGTCTGGGAGCCGTCTGTGGTGACGGAGGAGCAGATCCAGGCCCTGGCGACCCGCGGGTTGCTTAGGCCCAAGGCAGAGGTCGGCTGGAGGCCGGCGGCGGGCGAGGAGTTCCCGACGGAGGGGACCGGCGAGACCGTCGTCTTCATCGCACACATCGAGCGCGGGTTCGGGGTCCCGGTGGGTGACTTCTTCCGCAGCCTCCTCTTCTTCTACAGGATCGAGCCGGTGCATCTCGTCCCCAACGCCATCACCATCGTCTCCTCGTTCATCCACCTATGTGAGGCCTACCTCGGCATAGCGCCACATTTCCACTTGTGGCGCCACTTTTTCGATCTCAAGAAGACCGGGAAGGCCGAGGTCGTGGGCAGCGTCGACTTCATGCTGCGTCGGTACATGAAGCCGGAGTACATCGACCTCGTGCTCCCCGACAACACCAGCGGCTGGAAGCAAGGGTGGTTCTACCTCGACAACCCTGCACCGGCGCTTCCTGACAGGACGGGGTGAGCTCTCGTCCCATTCCCGGAGTGGACCAATCAGCTCACGTCGCGCGAGACTGAAGAGCTGCGCCCTCTGTTGGATGACCTGGAGAGGTTGAAGGCGGAGGGGCTGACCAGCGGCGCGGTGGCTATAAGCTTCAGTCATCGGTTGATTCAGCCCATCCAGGACCGCGTCCACCCGGCCTTTGAGTACTGGGGCCAGTCCAACCCCACCCGGGTCGCCAAGCGCAAGGTCTCCAAAGGGGAGATGGTGGCGCGGGTGAAGAACATCTTCGGTAGGCGCATCCGCAATCGAGAGTGCCCCAAGGCGCTCGGAGTGTATCGACCTTTCGATGCAGTGAGTTTTCGACCTCAGTTTCCATCTAGCTTAGGGCTCGAGCCATTGTGACGCAGGTCTTTTTATCTTTCTTGTCTCTTTTCTTGTTTTTAGCATCGTGAAGGCATCTACCGGTGCCCTGCACCACTGCGCAATGAGGAGGAGCGCAGTTACAAGGTCCGTGCTGCGGCGGACGCGCAAGCGACCCTGCAGCAGTGTATAGAGGAGTATATCTCTGATTCTTCAGTGGGGAGCGATGACGATGCTCCCGCCGCGAGGAGGGCGCCGCCCAAGGTCGCCGCGGCGCACACGGCACACGGCGGGCAAGATGTCCACCTCTCGGGCTGCAGCTACGATCACCGCCACACAGACGGCGGAGGCCAAGAAGAAGAGGAAGAGGACCGGGCCTGCTGTGTCGGCGGACACGGTGACGGTCGGCTCTAGCGTTGAGACCATCGACGTCGAGGATGAGGAGGACGACGCCAAGTCGCCGAGCGCGGTGACGGTCCCATCCACGGGGACGCCTCGCAGGGCGGCGTCAATGGAAGAGGGGGCGATGGTGACGCCCCGTAGGGCTGCCACGACGGAGGAGCGCCCCAGGTCGGGCGCTGATACATTGGGCGACGCCGGGTCGCAGAAGAGGGCGAGGAAGGCCCCTCCTAAGCCCTGCAAGCCCGGGTTGAGGTCGGCGACCAAGTAAGTCACGAGACCTATATCGATTATTGTTTTGTACACAAATTTCTCTACTGCTTCTGATTGTTTAAGGTCGCTGCTTGTACGCATAGCACCCCCGACCACGTCGGAGAGCGCCAAGAATGCCTCAGGCCAAGAGGCGTTCGGGAGCAAGGGGAAGGAGGCGCCGGTGGAGCAGTCGCCGGCGGTCTCAACGGCTGATGTCACGAGCTCGGCCGCCGGAGTCGGGGCAGCGGCGGCGTCTGCGGCGAAAAAGGATGGGGCCAGTGCTGCTCCGCCCGGTGGGGGGAGCAGGACGACCTCTGCATGGCCGACCCGCAGCCGACGCTGGGCCCGCAGACTGCGGAGGCGGACGGCGCCAACGTCGAGGACGACGATCGTCAGTGCCTATACGTTGGGACCCCATGGGAGAACGACGTCATCGCCGACCATCGCGACATCGACGACTTTATGGAGGCGTCGTGCACGATCGGGTGGACACTCACGGTAATGGCTTGTGTCTTGACGCTTCAATCCTTGTCGCTGATCCCGGACGTCTTGTGAGGTCTCAAATCGAAACTTGTTTCCTTCTATTGTAGTCGCTTGCCGAACGAGCTCAGGCTCGGGCAGGCCTAGTGATTGAGGCGGCCAACATCCACGCAGAAGCTGCCACGGCTCGAGAGGCTACTTTGCAGGCCAAGGTCGAGGCCGCGCAGGAGATCCAGCGCGTGAAGGAGGCCATGGCTCTCCAAGCGGAGAAGGAGGTGGCCTCCTTGAAGAAGAAGCTGGAGGTCGCCGAACGGAAGGCGAAGGATGCGGCTGACGACCTCCAAGCCGTGGTAGAGGGTAAGTTTGCTTGGTCACCAAAGGTTGAATCTATGTGTCCCTTGGGTCTTTTTCTGACTTCTCGACCTTGAATGAATTCAGGCGCCAAGGAGGCCGAGGACGCCCTGAAGAAGGAGCTTGCGGAAACCAAGGATCAAGTGAAGATCCTTAAGGAGAGGACCACAGAGATCCAGCAAGGTGAGTAGTTCTTTCGCCACAGCGGTGTATTTTGACTTGCCGCCATTGCTCCAGCGAAATAATAGGTCTCTCCCAATTGATAACGCAGGTCTGGGGAAGGAGCTCGCCGACCTCAAGGAGGCCGCAGAGTACGTGATGGACCTCTACGTCCCCAAGAGGAAGGGGCGTAGCCTAAAGGGCTGGTCGACCGGCTGGATGAAGCCGAGAGCCGGATCAAGGACCTGCTGCTGGACACCGCCAAGCTTGCGGCGGTTGCGGCGTTGTCGACGGTGAAGTACCACGAGCCGTCGTTCGACCTGCAAAAGGTCTCGGAGGACGTCGACCTGTCCGGCTTGGTGAGGCACGAGGACATCGTGGCGGCCGCAGAGGAGGTCATCAACAAGTTCGACTTCGACTGCGAGTGAGAAGTCGAGCTGTATCATTTTGCAGATGTAAGTTAGGATGAGGCCTAGCAAATGTAAACAAGCTTTTGCCGTAATAAAGCTTTTGCAAACTATATGAAATGTGCGCATCATTTGATTAGCGAGGACAATCGTTATGTAAGCTCGAAAATAACTAGATCGTGAGGGGCGCCCTCCGCTAACCCAACTCAGTGGAGGAAGGGCTTACCGACTGTGCGGCTCAGTGTGGAGGCTTAGACACAGCCGGTGCACAGAGGGGGGTCGTGGACCCTGGGTCTCGCAACCCAGCGACTTAGGAACATTCATAAAGAAAGTAAAAGCCAAACATGTAATGGATGCACATAAGCATAAGGTATGTGAAAACCCCTTCAGGTCGTGAGACCCTTAGGTTGGCAAAGCCAAGCCCCCGAGCGCTTCGGGGCCTAACCTAGACCAAGCCCCCGAGCGTTTCGAGGGGGAAGGGTAAAAAAAATAGAAAGTAAAAGGGAGACCAAGATGCAGGTCAACAGGGGGCTGCCGAAAGGAGTCTCTTTCTTAATTAAATGGAAATTACAAAAGGGAAGAATACATAGCTTTTATTTTGGTACACATCTTCTAAGGATAGAAGCGACGCAAGTGCTCGATGTTCCAGACGTTCGGAACGCCTTGATCGTCGGCCCACTGGAGGCGATAGGTCGCTGGACCGACGACCTCCATTATGATGAAGGGGCCTTCCCAAGGCACGGAGAGCTTGTGCATTCCCTTAGTGTCCTGGATGCGTCGCAGGACAAGATCGCCTACGTTGAAGGATCGTTCACGTACGTTGCGGTCGTGGTAACGACGTAGCTGCTGCTCGTGGCGAGTGTGCCGCATCAGCGCGGCCACACAGTGTTCCTCAATGCTGTCGAGGTCGACCTTACGCGTCTCCTCGGCTGTCCCTTCTTCGTAGTGTTGGATACGCGGGGCGCCAAAGGCTAGGTCGGTAGGGAGGACGGCCTTCGACCCGTACACCAGGAAGAATGGTGAATAACCTGTGGCTGAACTGACCTGGGTCCAGAGACCCAAGATCACGTGCGGAAGCTCTGCTAGCCACCTGGTGGCGTATTGGGAGGCGTCGTCGAAGATGCGGTCCTTGATGCCTTGGAGCACCATGCCGTTCGCGTGCTTGACCTGGCCGTTGCAGTGTGGGTGTGCCACCGAGGAGTAGTAGACGTCGATGAGGCTGTCTTGGTAGAAGTCCCAGAAGTCAGATCCTGTGAAGGCCGTACCTAGGTCGGTGACGATCCTGTTGGGGACCCCAAAGCGGTGGGTGATGTCTTCCATGAACTTTGCCGCCTCCTTCGATGTAACGCTAGCGACAACTCGGACTTCGATCCACTTCATGAACTTGTCCACCACCACCAGGATGTGCCTGTAGCCGCCAGGGGCCATTCTGAAGGGTCCCACTGAGTCTAGGCCCCAGATGGCGAAGGGCCAGGACGGAGGGATTGTCCTCAGAGCTTGTGCCGGCACGTGGTGCTGCTTGGCGAAGAACTGGCACCCTTTGCATCGCTGAACCAAGTCTTGAGCGTCGGCCTGGGCGGTAGGCCAGTAGAAGCCCGACCTAAAGGCTTTTCCCACCAGGTTGGCGGAGGCTGCGTGATTGCCGCACTCTCCATCGTGAATCTCCTGCAGGAGCTGGAGACCTTCAGATCTGAGGATGCATCTCATCAGGACGCCGTTGGAGGCGGACCTCCGATAGAGCTCCGTGCCGATGATGACGTAGTTGGCGCTGCGCCTGACGATTTTCTCGCGTTCGACCTTGTCTTCGGGGACGCGCTGCTCCAGGATATAGGCGATGAAGTCAAGGCGCCAATCATCTTCGGCTTCTGCCATGAGGACGTCACGGCCGCCCGGAGGGGGCACGTCGCCGAACAACGTATCTGGGTCATTGAGGAGTCTGATCGACGGTTTGCGCAGGTCTTGGACAAACACGCCGGCCGGGACCAGCGCACGCTTGGATCCCAACTTGGAGAGGACGTCGGCCGCCACATTGTTGTCACGGCAGACGTGGTGGAAGTCCAGGCCTTCGAAGTGAGCCTTGAGCTTCCGTACCTCAGCGCAGTATGCATTCATCGAGTCCTTCTTGATGTCGCACGCTTTGTTGACCTGGTCGATGACGACCTTGGAGTCGCCGTAGGTAATGAGCCGCTTGATTCCTAGGGAGACAGCGATGCGTAGTCCGTGGATCAAGGCCTCGTACTCGGCGCCATTGTTGGACGCCTTGTAGTGGATCTGCAAGACGTATTTCAGGTGATCACCCTGAGGTGAGATGAAGAGTACGCCCGCGCCCGCTCCTTTGAGGTTCAGGGAGCCATCGAAGTACATCTTCCAATGCTCCGGCTTCTCTGTCGTTGGGGGTTGTTGGGTCTCGGTCCATTCAGAGACGAAATCTGCGAGGATCTGGGACTTGATTGCCTGTCGTGGACAGAACTCGAGCTCGAACTCGCCCAGCTCGACCGACCACTTGATGATACGTCCTGTGGTGTCACGCCCAAGGGGAAGCTTGACACGACCTTGATCTTGTGTGACTGGAAGTAGTGCCGGAGCTTGCGCGAGGTGACAAAGAGAGCGTACAACATCTTCTGAGGTTGCGAATACCTGATTTTGCTGTCGGAGAGGACCTCGCTGACGTAGTAGACAGGTCGCTGGACGGGGTAGGGTTGACCTTCTTCAGGTCGCTCCGCTACCAGGACCGCGCTGACCACCTGGGTGGACGCAGAGATGTAGAATAGCAAGGTCTCTTTTGGCGCCAGGGGCACCATGACCGGAGGCGTCGTGAGGAAGGTCTTCAACTCTTCGAGCGACTGATCTGCCTCATCTATCCACTCAAATTTGTCGGACTTTTTCAGCAACTTGAAGACGGGCAGGCCTTTCTCCCCAAGCTTGCTGATGAAGCGACCTAGAGCAGCCATCATGCCGGTGAGCTTCATGACGTCTTTCTTCCCGGTAGGTCTCTTCATCCTACGGATGACGTCGACCTTAGTGGGGTTCGCCTCGATGCCTCGGTGGCTGACCATGAAGCCCAGGAGCTTGCCGGATGGGACGCTGAAGATGCACTTCTCCGGGTTAAGCTTCCAGCAGTAGCGCCAGAGGTTGGCGAAGGTCTGGGCGAGGTCGGCGATGAGGTTGTCTTCCACCGTGGTCTTGACAACTACGTCATCGACGTATGCTTCGACGTTGTCGCCGATCTGGGACTCCAAGCACTTCTGGATGGCCTTCTGGTAGGTCGCTCCAGTGTTCTGGCTGGGTAGCAGTAGATGCCGTGCGGCGTTATGAACACCGTTTTATCTTGGTCAGAGACCTTCAGGGCTATCTGGTGATACCCTGAGTAACAGTCTAGGAAGCATAGCAGGACGCTTCCGGCTATGGAGTCGACGACCTGGTCGATGCACGGAAGAGGGAAGGGGTCTTTAGGGCAGTGCCTGTTGAGATCGGTGTAGTCGATACACATTCTCTATTGACCGGTTTTCTTGGGTACAAGCACCAGGTTGGCGAGCCAAACTGGATTTTTACACTCACGGATAAATCCGGCAGCTAGGAGCTTTATTATTTCTACCCTAATGACCTCCTTGCGATCCTTCACAAAGCGGCGTAGCTTCTGCTTGACAGGCTTGGCCATCTTGCTTACATCCAAGGAGTGCTCAGCCAGCTCCCTTGGAACACCCGGCATATCCGATGGGGTCCATGCGAATATGTCGGCGTTGTCCCGGAGGAAACTGCTGAGCGCGAGTTCCTATTTCTCCCCGAGGTTGTCGCCGATGACCACTGTCTTCTCTAGGTCGGCAAGGCCGAGACAGACCTTCTTTGTCACTGGCGTGGCATCCAGGGCGGTGTCGGTCCGCTTCTGCTCTGGGACGGTGAGGTCGCTCGGGGCGACCTTCGCTGCTTCGGCGATCATGACTGCCGAGGCGTCGATGTAGGCGTTCGTTGTGGCGATATCCAGGGCCTCGTTGTCGCACTTGAACGAGACGATGAGGTCGCCGTAGACAGTGAGGACCCCGTTGGGGGGCCAGCATCTTTAACACCAAGTAGGTGTAATGCGGGATAGCCATGAACCTGGCCAGCATAGGGCGACCTAGGATGGCATGGTATGAAGACTTGAAGTCCGCAACCTCGAAGCTGAGATACTCCATGCGGAAGTTCTCTTTCGTGCTGAACGTCACAGGAAGGGAGATCCGACCCATGGGGTAGGCCGTCTTGCTGGGGACGATGCCGAAGAAAGGCTCGTCGCATTCTGTCATCCGCTTGAAGTCGAAGTCCATCTTCTTGAAGGTCTCGACGAAGATGACGTTGAGCCCGCTTCCCCCATCGATGAGGGTCTGAGGGAGCAGGGCGCCCTCGACTATGGGCTCGACGACGAGTGGGTAGGACCCAGGATCTGGGATGTGGACCCAGTGATCAGCCCTGGAGAACGTGATCGGCTGCTCCGACCACCGAAGGGGCTGCGACGGCTTGGTATGGATGAGCTGGATCTCGCGCTTATCCTTACGACAGTACCTCCTACTTGAGCTAGCTTTCAGGCCACCGACGATCATGTTGATCGACCTCTTGGCCCGCTGAAAGGGGCCATTGGGGTTGCCCACCACTGGCGGAGGAGGCAGGTCGCGCTCGTCGCGGCGGTCCTCCGGCTGCTGGTTATCACGTCACCGGTCGTCGCGGCGATCGTCGTCGCCTCGGCCACGTCGGTCGTCCCGGCGGTTGTTGTTGTAGCGACGTGAAGACGATCGATCGTCGTCACCTCTGGATCGCTTCGAGTCGTCGAGCGTACAGAACGCTCTCTTGAATTGTGAGCATTCACGGACGGTGTGGGTGGCCCCCTCGTGGAACGTGTAGGGGCTATCGAGCATCGCGTTGAACTCGTCGACGTTGAATGTCGAAGGTCGACGTCCTTCCACCGCGAGCACCTCCGAAGGTCGCTTGCAGAGCTTGGAGCTTGAATCGCCAGCGGTGCCAGAGATGCCCGCATCACGTTTAGCGTTAGAGTCAAACTGATTGACCAGCGCATTGTCGGTGTCGATGAGCTTGTTCACGACCTCCATGAGCGACGCGACTGTGGTGGCGCTCGACTCGTGGATCTTCTCGAAGATCTTGCGATCTTTGACGCCCTTCTTGTACCTATCGATGACCTGGTCGTCCCGGACGCCGACACAGGTGTTGCGGTTCTCGAAGAACCGGTTGGTGTAGTCGCGGAGCCGCTCGTTGGTCTTCATGGTGACCCTCCCGAGGTTGAAGGCGTTCCCAGGGCGATTATAGGTTGCCTGGAAATTTGACGTGAAGGCCTGGGATAGGTCAGCCCACGACTTGATGCTGCCCGCCGAGAGGTTGTTGAGCCAGAGCGACGGCGCGTCGCCCATCACCAGCGGGAAGTAGGCCGCCATGTGATCGAAATTGCCGCCGGCCGCCTTGACGGCGACGTAGTAGGTCGACAACCAGATGTTGGGGTCGGAGCGGCCGTCGTACTTCTGGATGTTCGGCTTGAAGTTGTCGGGGTAGGCGACCGATCTGAGGCGAGGAGCCAACGCAGGGAAGGCGGTGATGGCCATGTCATCGCCGCCGTCCCCGACCTGGGCGCCGCCTCTGCTCTGTGCAGGGGCCACGACCTGGGATCTGGGCTAGCGATCTGGGTTCGGAACAGGGCCCTCAAGGTGGCCGTAGTCCGCCTCGTACTGGGCACGTCTCCTGTTCTCGACGTCGTGGCAGTCGTGCTCCTCGCGCTCCATGATGCGATGGACGGCGCCCGGAGGTCCGTACTCGCGGTCGTAGTCCAGACGACATCGCAGCTCCCGCTCCACATGCTCGCGATGGCGCTGATCGATGCAGCCGCGAGCGCCGCGGCCACGCCTGTTCTTGTTGAGGTTGGCGCGGAGGTCGCTGTCTCTCGCGCCATTCGCCCGAGGCTGGTCGGGGTTGTGCTGGTTGACTTCCTCCTGGATGGTGGGAAGTTTGCTGTGCGCAGGTCGATTAGATCGACTACGCGAATGCCGGCTCGATGAGGACGCCGTAGACTTGGATGCCGCGCTCCTTTCTTCTATTAGGGCTGTAGCAACCCGAAGGTAGGCCATGGCTGCTTCAGCCTCGGGTGAGGGGTTAGCTTGCTGGAGACGTGCCATAGCGGCGCCCAGGTTGGCCTGAGGGCTATTGAACGTCGGCAGCCCTGCCTCCTCAAACTCGAGGTGCAGGTCTCGGGCGCACGGAGGTACCGCCTGGCGCTGCTCCTCTGCCCGTCGTTTATCGCGGTTGGCATTGCCCTGGATCCGACGTGCCTCCTCGGAGTCCGTCGCGCCGACCCGCGGTGGTTCGTTCACCGAAACCACTAGGACCCGCCGCCGGATGGAGCTCTGGTCGTTGGGGGAGACGTGGATCCGGACCTTCTGGAACTCACCAACGTCTGGAGACGTGGGAGTTCGCATGGTGCGAGGAGCAGTAGGCTCCTGGTCGATCTTCTTCCGCGGCCGGCAGCCACGGAGGGTGTGTCGCGCGCCCTTGTGGTTGGTGCACGGTACGTCGAGCGGATCGCAGCGGGCGCAGAGCTCAGTCTTGAGGTCGCCAGATGACTCCTGCCGCCCAGATTGGATCTGGGAGGACTTGGCCGCCTGACGGATGTAAGCGTCGCTGGATGGTCGCAGACCGAAGGGGAAGGTCTTGTGACGCGACGCGGTCTACGTTGAGCGCTGGGCTCTTTCGCAGATCTAGAGGGTCTCCTCCATCATGTCGATGATGCGCTCCATCCCCTGAACGATGTCATAGGGTTTGGGCGGGTGGGTCTTCGACACTAGATCGGAAACAGGGACGGCGATGGGTGCCGTCGGAATCTTCACTGCGGTCGCCGAAGAAGTCGCGGCCGCCGATGTAGCTGAGGTCACCGTGAAGGAACCGAAACAGATCTCCACAGGGTTGCCGAGGACGTCCGCCATGGTCGCCGGGAAAATGACGCCAGATCGGGCCACCATGCTGCACAGCGAGTTCCCGATCTCCCCTACCTAGCGCGCCAACTGTCAGGGGGTGAGACCTGGACAGATCCGCAAGGGGGCTACCCAAGCGGTTGTAGGTTAATGGAGGGGATCGGAAACTAAGAGCGTAGGTGGTAGTTCGCAGGGAGAACTCGGAATACGGCGAGGATGGCTAAATACACAAGGGTTTAGACTGGTTCAGGCCTCCGGAGAGTAAAACCCTACGTCCAGTATGCGGTGGAATTATGCGTGAATGGGGGAGTCCCCTCGAATGGAGCTCTAGGCCGCCTTATATGGTCAACGGGCTAGGCCTTCCATTCGAGGTCGGTGGACCCTCATCGGGGTCGGTTACAAGTTAGGAAGGTCAACTTCTGTGATTACAGGGTGAATCCCGCAATCTGCGGACCTACTGGCGGCGCCGAGCCGCGACCTGGGGGAGAAACTTGCGCCACAAGCCCAGCAGGTCTTCCGGGATCTGGATAAGGTCTTCTGGAGTCTTCCAAGGTCGCTGGGGTTGTGGATAAGGTCTCTGGACCCACTTGCAGGTCGGTGGGGCTTCTGATAGGTCGGGTCCACATGGCAGGGACCTCTGGGACCCTGGTCGGTGGGGACCCATGGGTACCCATGTCTCTCAGACCCCCTCTATGTATCTGCATCATCTTGTAAACAACACCCCATCGATCAAGAGCTACGCAACATACATGACGTAGGGTGATACGAACATTGCGGCCCGAACCTGTCTAAATTGTGTGCCACGTGTCTCTCCTTCGGGTTCCCGATCTTGGCGAGGCCACAATCATCTACCTTCGGTAACCCCCTTGGTAGGTTGCCGGTCTAAAACACCGACATCTGTCGCACAATTTTGTTTAATTCTGGCGAGGACAGGCTCGCCTTTTGATGGTGGTGTGGCCGGACAGCGGGATTTGACCCAGCGTCGAGGGCCGCAGCCCATCTTAGATGACACGACGGGATGAGGGCAGGCCATTACTCCACTGCCACTGCTTGAGCGGTCTTGGAAATTGGTAGTGGAGGCTTTCCTTGTAAGTCATTCCGGCTCCACCACTGTTCCTCGCGTGAGGCTTGGCCGCCACTGCCCTATAAATGGGCTCCGCTTAGCTTCGGTGAGGCTCTGTGGTAGCCAGATAGAGAGAAAGAAAACCTGGCTGCTTCTCCTGTCATGGGGGATTCGTCCCCCTGAGCGTACCTCCTCTGACATTAGAGGGAATCCAGCAAATGGAGAGGGATCCACGCGGTAGGTGATCATTTCCCTAGGGTATTCTTGACTGTCGCAGATCAGGCATAGATCCTTGGGTTTGGATCTCTCTATACTCACGTGCCCAGGACGCGGAGACTTTCAGGGCCCCGGGAGGTCACCCGCGTCCTTGCTCAGAGAGCTCTTCCTCTAACTCAGGGAGGATGCTCCATCAGAATCGTCATGAGCGTGCTGACGACTTTGCGGGTGATGCGTCACCTTTTTGTGGCAACCTTCCCTTGTTCCGATCCCAGGAGCCAGCGGACCCTCCTCTTCTGGTGGCCATCAGCATCGCTTCCGCAGGGCTTGGATCTCTGAGAATTGTCGTCCATCGTGCTACGGTCGGTGCACTCTTGGGAGTTACTCCTCTGAACTCTGAGGGTCGTCCCGGTGCGGAAAAATCGCCGGTGGGAGGAGATTCGAGGCACGGGATTGCGTGCACCCCCACTTCCGTCGGCGACTTACCCAAGAACTACGACACCGTTCGCGTGGTGACCTACTACTGTGTTTTGTTGTTTGGTTTTGGCGACCGTCCATTTGTACTTTTAGTCTTCTAGGGCTTGTGGAGTTGACTTCTCTCTTGTGAATGCTTATTATGCTCTCCCTCACGTGTTCCCTTTGCTAGGGAGGAGGGGTTAGCATCGCCACGGCTTGCCTTAGTGGCGGGGCCATGGTGCTCATCGAGCTACTAGCGGGTTAGTTCGAGTAAGACCCGGGTCCCGTTCGCGAGGTCCCGACAGGATCAGCTGGTGACTGGTCTTATTAAACCTTTATGATCGTCTCATTTTATTTCGAGATCATTCAGCTGACTCTGGCGGCTCGTTGCCTCCCCTATGGTGGGGATTCGTTAAGATTCTTTTCGTTGGGGGCTCAAACACGAGCTGGAATGCCCGTAGCAACCGTGTGCCCGGGTTCTGCCCACTTGCAGGCCCATTCCTTTTCGTCCCTCACTCCGGTGACGGCGGCGGCTGTCGAAACCCTTCGCTGAGCCAGCCTTCAAACCGCGCATCTGTTTCGTTTCACAGGGCCTCTCGACGGCTCATGTTACGCGGGTTGCTTCGTCTTTAGGGGATGTCGACCGGTGTGGGGGGGCGGTTGGCCTCCTTGCCGGAGTGGGCCTATTGATCGTGGAGATCGTGGTGGGGGGCACTACAAGAAAAACGCCGACTAGTGACGCAAAAAAAGGCCGTTTCTCGTCATAAACCACGATTAATGACGCCGGTTGTTACGAAAATGCTCCATCATTAATCGAGCATCACAAACCGCGATTAATGACGAGACCTTATTTCGCGGCGTCATGAATTTAATGACGTGTGGAAAATCGTCAATACAAAGCGTCATAACTTCGTTCCTGCAGCTTTGCCACGCTGGACAGAATCTGATGTGGCATCTGATCTGGCATGCCAATTGTGACAAATCGTATGCGTCATAAAATGAATTTGGCCCGTTTGTAGCTGGGTTGAGCCCAAAACTGTTCCTGTAGGCTTGCGTTGTTCATATAGCCCAAAAAAGATTCTGTTGGGCCCAATTGTAGCTTTTTTAGATGAAATTTGATTAGGGTGGGCCCATTTTGGTTGGGTCGAGTCCAACAGGTGCGCACATTGTTGCGGCCTTCTGTGTCACGTTAATTTGAAAAAATTGACTTTTGGCCCAATTAAAAGTGGGCTAAGCCCACTGAAGGACAACATAAAATTAACTAATCATGCATCAGTATTAATGGATTTCATTTCAATTCTGATCATATTTTTAGAATAATTCTGATCTGGTTGGCAAAATAGTAATCAGCACATATTTCTTTATACAATAAAGCAAACTGTTGTTTACTATCAAGCACGACCATATTGTTCATCACATATCACAAACTATTACAAGATAACAGTATCACAAGGAACATTGATTAACACAGCTAAATCCAGGTCATAATCACAAGAGAAAGTGGAGATTTGATCTAATGATCTTAACCTCTTCATCTTTTACTGCTAAGCAGTAGATCAAGGAGGTCCTCACTTTCTTCGGTTAGCTTCTGCAACCTCTTAATCTCAGCAGACTGCATTTTCAGAGTTGATTCTGATTCTTCGGTCTTCTTCTTCAAGGTACATAACTCTTTCTGGTGAGCAACAAACCGTTGTCGAAGTTGTACCCCATCCTGATTGGGAGCGTCAACTCGCTCTTCATCAACACTACTACATAAGGATTTGGTACCCATTCTTGAGTACTCGGCTGCCTCTGTTTTAATTTGTTCGGGAAGAAGCATCATTGACTTGGTACATTCCATCTAGCAACAGTGGATCCTAAGTCAGATTAGGACCTTGTAATTGATTCGAACTAAGGAAACAAAGGTGTTAAGTTTGTTACCTTGGAGCAGGTCTAAATAGGAGCGACTTTAGATGTTGACCCTTTGGCCCGGTGAAACAAGTACAAGAATAAGAGGTAAGGGTTGAGATCATTCGCAATCGGAAACAAAGAAGGTGTTAAGTTTGTTACCTTGGAGCAGGTCTGAATAGGAGCGACTTCAGATGTTGACCCTTTTGCCGGCTGAAACAAGTACATGAACAAGAAGTAAGGGTTGAGATCATTCACAATCGGAAACAAAGAAGGTGTTGAGTTTGTTACCTTGGAGCAGGTCTGAACAGGAGCGACTACAGATGTTGACCCTTTGGCCTGCTAAAACAAGTTCAAGAACAAGAGATAAGGGTTGAGATCATTAGCAATCGGAAGCAATTTCATCTATTAAGTTCAATGCGGTACATGAACGATCACACCCAATCCATCATCACCCAAGCATGCACCAAAAATATGGAAAGCCAAAGAGCATGGGTAAGCAAAATAATAATTTCATCCTTCAATTTCTACAAACCTCAAATAAGTTGACTTGGAACAATCTCTTGCAATAGGGAACAGAAGATCCACAATCACCCAAGCATGCAACAACAATATTCAAAGGAAAAGAGCATAGGGAAGCAGTCCAACAATTTCATCTCCAAATTTCTACGAACCTCAATTAAAATGACTTCTAACAAACTCTTGCGATAGGGTACAGTAGTCACCCAAACATGAAAGAATATTATAGAAAGCCAAAGAGCATGGGGAAGCAATCTAATTGAATCAATCAATCAGGAAGGAGACCGCAGACCTGACGAATAGGACAGGAAGAAGGTGTCGAATGCCGTCTCGATTTAGCAGCTCGACCTTGCGCCTTCAGCACGATGTTCTGGGCAACTATTGCAGATCTGCGGCCGCCAGGGTGAGCCTCGGGGGAGCCGACAGAGCAACGAGTTTGAACCATCTTGCAGCTTCAAGGACGTTGACGAGGAAGGCTGCCGCTCGTAGAAGAGGAAGGCTGCCACTCGTTGAAGAGGAAGGCCGCCACTCGTAGCAGAGGAAGCCGTTGTCGGTAGCTAGGTCGCCGTTTCTGCTTCCGCCGTAGATCTAGGTCTCTTCGGCGGTCGAGGAGAAGATCCCTTGATTTTGGAAAATTACCAGGAGGGAATTGGGAGACCTGGTTTCCCTCTTTGTTTTATATATAAACGAGGAGGACTAGAAGGAGGAGCGGGGAATTCAAAATTTCAAGTCCCGCCTTTGTGGTCCAGAGCGGGAAATGAAAGACTTTGGATCATGGACCCAAACGTCAGTGACCCAAACGAAAGACCGCTTCGGTGTTGGACCCAAACGTCAATGACCTTACGCACAGAGGCAAATTGTTGACTGGGTTGTCCGTGCCACCATGGATCATGGAATGGACAAACACACACAGGACTATACTTTACTTCATATTCACGTTAGACGGATGATCCGACTTTTGCATTACAAATGTACTCACTGCAACAAATTAACGTACCGTTTCAACTATTTATTACATGACTAAAAACACTTAAACAAAACATTAAAACTACAGAGGACCCTTGTACAACCCTTCAGGTAATCTTCTACGGAGATTGTGCATAAATTCGGGATGATCAGTGCATACAACCACCCAATCATATGTGAGTATTCCGTGAGGAAAGATTCACTCTAAGAGAGACATGCACTTGTCCTGCAATTGTGTGCAGTTAGCCTGAAATGCCCATCGTAGAAATGAAGTCACAGTTTCCTCACTTGCCATGTCCCACATCTTTGACGCACAGTGCAGCTTCAACCTTTCGACTTGGTGCATGTTGGCGATGGAGAGTAAATAAGGCCAGGCATTGGCAGGAGTGTCCCATAAATCAGCCTCCTCCGGGAGTGATCCTTCACTAGCATATTTGATCAGGACCGAGAAGCCATCAGGGTGTGTGTCAATAATTGTAACAGTTTCAGGGCTAGACTCCACTCCTGGGCTGTAGAGCATTGCCTCCATCACACAAGATACTTTGGCCACATCGGCACGTATCGCTCGTATCACCCGACATTCTACACCTACGTGGAAGACAACTTCCACAGGGGCTTGGGCTGCAATGCTTTCGCATATGCTTCTTTGCACTGATGGAGGAGGAACTTCAATGCAGTCGTCCTCCAGTACTGAAACAACATATGATATGTGTATGCCATCTTCATTGGATGTCACGCGCTCAATGTCATGATGCTCCACCAGACATTCAAATCCTCTTTCTTGTAGATCCCGATTCATGAAACAAACTTATTTTGTAGCTTGAACTCAAAACGTATCATCTTCATCGTTTGGGTCTCTAGCCATCGCACGCAACAATACTCACACCTACATGGAAGCAGTCACAGGCTTCACAAACAATAACATAATGCGACCGTATCGCCATGTGTGAGTGTGTGTATTCATAGCAGCAATGAGACACGTACCATTTGGGATTTGTGCACAGGAACGAGGACGACGACAATGTTGTCTGGAACATCCATCCACTGATGATCATTCATACTTGTAGGATAGCAACGTAGCTTCCATTGACGGCCTCCCACCATGAACGTACCGGATTCCTTGTACTGGCCCGCGGTTCCTTCCGCTTTCGCTTCCTGGCTTGAGACTGAGAAGTCGACTTGCATGGAAGGAATCATTTTAACGTCTAAAGCCATTAACACAAATGTCCTGCAATGATCGTCTTGTGCCTAAACTGTCTCTTATTATAGTGGGAGTGAATGTGTCATTCCGAAACGTCCTTTCGTGGCCATCAGTTACCACCCGGAATAGGCGCGTCCCTTCAGTGCGGGCGTGGCCACATTCGGGTTATGAACTTCCCGGTTCAAGTCCTTAAGTGTGATTCACAATGATCAACACGTCCGTTCAGAGGGGGTGTGCACACAAGTTCGTCGGTTAACGCCCGGTGCCAGTGCTTAACTGCAATTCTCAATGATCGACACATGGATCAACTTGTGAGAGCGTGTCGTTCCCAAACGCCCATTCGAGATGCCCTTCTGTGCTTATATGCATGTTAATATTACACACACACATACACAAAAACATATATTGCTATTCCAATTCCAGCTTATTCCGTTTTGGTCTTGTCGCGTCAACAAGTTCATCACATTTCTCAGTCTCCAAGGCCTACGGGAATCATCAAGTGCGAATCCAGACCATTCGTAGACCTTTACAGTCACGACTCACGTAGCGTACCTGATCGAGGAGGACTTGTCAAGTCATCCCGCACCCTGCGTGTTACAACGCAAGGACAATCCGATCCATCTGATTACAGCACCCAATCTTGTTCTCTAGATGCAATTGACACCTAAACCATTACATAAATAAATGGTAGAGAGTTTTCTCGTTGTTGATGTGGCACAGCGTTCGTGAAAGGCAAGGCCAACACTCATCGATTCCCTGTCTTGCATTTCTCTACTTCAGTGGGATACAAGGGTGAGATCATTTTGTTGGCTAATCTTGTTTACTTTATGTATGCATGGTATCGAGACGGTCACATTGTTAGCTTATGTAGGGTTTGTTCTTCGTTTGTGTATGCAGTACGTGGGGAATGGCCGGGCAAGGAAGGGACAGAGCATTGAACTTGAGGAGTCGGGGAAGGGGGAGCTGTCGGGCGCAATAGCACCTCACCACCACCCGGTTCAGCCGCTGCCATCGGCACCGCAGCAGCACCCAGCCCCAATGGCACCTCCACCTCCACTGGTATCGGCACCTCAACAGCACCCGGCCCCAATGGCACCTCCACTTCCGCTGGCATCGACACCTCAGCAACACCCGGGGGTGATGCGACCTCCAGTTCAGTCACTGGCAACGGCAGCTCAGGATCAGCTGAACCTCATGGCACCACCTTTTCGCCCATGGCCCAAGCCGCCACCTCTGCTGTTGCCTGTAGAAATGCCACCCCCGCGGCCAGTGCTCATTGAACAAGATGAATCGCATGACCTGAAATGGTCTGTGTTGCTTTGGCTTCAGCAGGGCGGGCCCGCCCGTGTTTATCACAAAGGTATGTGGGTGTGCCCTTTTTGCCATAGGGGTAACAGGCAATGGACCATTCGTGACCTACTGTTACACGCGCATAACATCGCTGTTTCGCCTGCCTGGGTTTGGGATACAAGGGCAAGGCATCACGCTTTGGAGGAGTATCTGATCCAGGAGCCATGTTTTGCTGCACTTTGTGCAGTGGCTGGATTTCCATGAGCCCGTGATGGTAGTAGTATGCCGTGATGGTAGTAGTATGAGCCATGATGGTAGATGCTAGTAGTATGTCATTCAGAATATGTCGTTGTAGTTCCAACTATGGTGGATCGATCCATCCTCATGTGTAATCAATGCGTATGCATGCATTTGTGTCATTTGTATTTGGATTGTGTTGTTTCTAATAAAAATGGTAATGTGTGTGTACTCCCTCGGTATAAATTCATTGTATACGGAAAGTCCATTCCACTGATTTCTTAAATACCGGATGAACACAGGACGAAAGTCCGGTTTGTAGTTTTCAGTCGGACCGGATTAAACTGTCACTGCTACGCAATGAGAAAACTAACATCTTACAAGGAAAAAAACAGTAGTAGTAGTATTCAATCAGACCAGATGAACAGGAGGCGAAGCTTCATTCTGCTTCTTCTACTCCTACTTCTACTAGTAGCAGTTACCACTAATCCACTAATCAAGGCGCCGCTTCTTTGTCGATGGTGCACCGGATGCCTTGTTGCAGCTGCTCACGGACGAGGATGTCACTCTGTTGCCGCCGCCCGTGGAAGATGGTGGCAGACCTCCCAGGGCACCACCCGCAGATGTGGCCGTCCCTCCAATGCCGCCGCTAGAGGATGATGTCGCCGCTCCATGGCGGCCGGTCGAGCACGGCCTTGGTGTTGCTCCATGGCAGATGATGACGGCCAGTCGATGATGGCCTCTACTCGGCGAGGATGGCAGAGATCGACTACCGCCGACCGATGAGGATGAGAGAGGATGACGGCGCTTGGAGATGATAGTTCCCCGACGAGTGGCGGTGCTTCCGCGCCCCTGACCCCTGGCACCTCTTACTGACTTGCGAGGGGTGTGATGCTTCAGAGGCACATGATCTTGGATTTGATTTTGTTCCACAAACTCCGAATCATCAGAGGATGTGTCAACCACCATCCGAATGGGCCTCCGCTCTGCCTCCTCTTCATCAGACCACTGGGATCCTCCCTTTCATCAGAAGAGGAGGATGTGGCTTGCACCGCACCTCTATGATATAATGGCTCCATGGGGAGAGAAAGAGAGCGCTGTGCGAGGATACGGTTTTTTGTTGGTTGCAAGAGTTGGGAGAGGAAGAGGGCCTTGTGCGAGAATGGGGTTTTTTGTTGGTTGCAAGAGTGGGGAGAGGAAGATGGCGCTGGGAGGAAGGGGATATTTATGGCCAGAGGAACCCATTAAGCTATTATTGAAAAAACTGCTCCTGAAAAGATTAGAGTAGTTTTCTATAATGTGGGATCTATTCTGGTCAAACTAATTCAATTTTGACCAAATTTACAGTAAATTGTGTTAACACTTATATCTTCATATAAACTTATCAGAAAGTGAGAATTGCATTCTTTTGTGGACGGAGGGAGTACATTCTGAGGAAGGGGGAAAGACTGTTCAGCAGAATGTTAATGGACCGGAAGAAATAATAGTAGTCCAGAAGGTCCTTTTAGCAATACATCAGTTTATCGGACCTTCTGGATTACCTTTTCTACTCATTTGTCTTTGTTGGAGCTGTAAATCCTCCATTGTTCTCCCACAACCTTGTTCTTTGGCTATCCTGTCAATGATGCCTCGTCCCTAGGCAAATCTTATTCCTGACATTGTTGTGAGCGTCGCTAAGAAGATCAGTGATGCAAGAGATTTCATCATGTTCAAAGCTGTCTGCAAGGGTTGGAACTACACTCGTTCAGGTGAGGCACGCCCGTTTGACCCTTGGATTCTGAAATCTGAATTTATTGGTGAATCTGGAGCAGTGACATTCGCATCCGTCGCTAATATGCGGCTTTTTGAGGTCTCCTTTCCTACATTGGTTGGGAAAAGGACTAGATTGATTGGTTGCGGTGGATCTGGAAGCCTAGTCGCCTTAGATTATAGAGATTGATGCAATGCGCTCATGCTGAATCCTTTGTCTCCTCGGAAGCACATTCGCCTTCCTCGACTTCCAAAATGGAGCCAAATGTCTACTCTCCAAGCTTGTATCTTGTGCCTTGAAACAGCAGCTGGTGTAGAGTCATTTGTCATGATTACTTTCTTTTGGCCAGAGAAATCATTTGCTGCGCTTAGGTCATTGCCCGTTTTCATGTGGCATTTGGGTAGCCAATCCGACTGGACTACACTACCTTCGGAAGATTTCTGGTGCAGTTCTTATAAACACATGCGGATCAAGCTGAGGTGGTAGAATTAACTTTGCATTCATTCGTCTGGGACATTTGGCAGCCTATTCCCTAGGAGAGAGCTCCTGAGTTCCGGAATAAGATCATCTTGTTTGGTCCTAGCAAATGCATTGTTACAGAAGAGCATGCCATTTCTGGTTTGCCTGACTTGAGGGCAAATCACATTTACTTCCTACGAACTTATCATCACGATGAAAAGAATGAGTACTGGATCTACCAGCAAGGAATAGGTATTGTTCCAGGCGTCAACACTACTCCTGCGATCTGCATTAAGCATGTTCGTGGGGACTGGATTTGGTCGCGAGGAACATGGCTGTTGCCTAGTTATCCATAATGTGGAACTTCGATTGTGTACCACCTGTAACGCAATTCAATGTACAAATATTTATATTATCAGCCTTTGTCAATTATTCAGCGCATATGTATGAGTTTCTACCACAATCACTGTAGGGAACAAGCAGTTACGCATTCAATAATCAGGAAGGTCCTTCCCGCAGAACATCAACAGAGCGGACAAGTATCAAACATCATAAGATGGCATCTCACTGCTACTCATCACCACAAATTTCACACCACCAACAAGTAGAAAATACAAAAATACAAGCATGATTAGAACCTATAAACGTCTACCTAGCAATAACACCACGAATCACATTATGCCTCATTATTGTCCTTGCTGAGTGACCTCTTATATGAGGCCTGTCTCAGCAATTCCTTCACCTTCGGCACCACAACTGTTGCAGAATTCAGGAGCTGCTTGACCGTCTGCAGCTCAGCAGCAGTCTCTTGAATCTCCCTGTTAGCCTTTGCACATTCTTCCTTCCACATCCTTGCCTCGCTTTCAGCTTTTAGGTACCTGTTGGGTTCACCCTTTTCTGTAGGAGACAACAGAGCATCGTTTCTCATTTTCTTTCTCATCTCAAACAGGTTATGGGTTACCTCACCGTAGTATCGCGTTATCGTCTACAGCTCAACTGCTTTGACATATCGTTTACCTCGCAGCAGCATACATATCGACGCCCAGGGTTGGCGCCTGTCCAGTCAAACCTCAAATGGACAGGCAACCCGTCCTTGCACTCATTTTCATTAGGATCTATAACGATAACTTCACGAGGACCAGGCGTCGGTGATCTGGAGCTTTCAGAGTCTACTCCAAACACCTTTAAAATACATGCATATAGTCTGTTAACCCAGATCCCCAAATCCAGAATTCCCTTTAACTAGTATGACAGATCAAAGTAGCATGGCTAAACAGAGGACTGACCTAACCGGAGCGAATCCTGCTTCTCCATTCGCCGCTAGGGCCGCTACGATTCGCCATTCCCGCCACGGGTAACAGCAAATCTAAGCACCGATGCTAGCTCTTGTCTTTGCCACAAGGAAAAGGAGCGTGGTGCCGGCAAGTCTCTTGCAGAGTTGCAGTAGTGTACGCCGCGTCATCGAGAAAAATGAGATATATACACTTATCTGTGGGAAAACTTTTTTTTGGCTGTCGCGCGCGCTTTTCTCCCACCAACTTACCAGAACCGCTCTGTGCTGTTGTTGGGGTAGACATGTCCAGTTTCCGGGCGCGTGGAGGCCGGCCACGTGGAATAGTCGGCACTTGGAAACAAGCAGTTACACAATTGTTTCTCAGGAAGGTCCGTCCTGCAAACCGTCAAAAGGATGGACCATCTGATTCAGGATCAATCCAAACAAACAACATCTTAGCTTTTCCTCCCTTTTTACCACTAGGAAGGTCCTCCTTGCGAAACATCAACAGGCCGGAGTTTCCTCAATCATAACTTCCCCCTTCTCTATCTATTATCATCATACCTCCATTGTTCTTCCTCTGCCTCCATTGCAGCACGTATGAATTTCGAATGGTGAGTATGCTCGAAATGAATGACATTGGATCATGGACCCAAACATCAGTGACCCAAACGAAAGACCGCTTGGGTGTCAGACCCAAACGTCAGTGACCTTACAAATGATCCGATTTTTGCATTACAAATGTACTCACTGCAACAAATTAACGTACCGTTTCAACTATTTATTACATGACTAACAAAACAATAAAACTACAGGGGAGCCTGGTACAACCCTTCAGGTAATCTTCTACGGAGATTGTGCATAAATTCGGGATGATCAGTGCATACAACCGCCCAATCGTATGTGAGTATTCCGTGAGGAAAGATTCGCTCTAAGAGAGACATGCACTTGTCCTACAATTGTGTGCAGTTAGCTTGAATTGCCCATCGTAGAAATGAAGTCACAGTTTCCTCGCTTGCCATGTTCCACATCTTTGACGCACAGTGCAGCTTCAACCTTTCGACTTGGTACATGTCGGCGACCGAGAGTAAATAAGGCCAGGCATTGCGATTCACAATGATCAACACGTCCGTTCAGAGGGGGTGTGCACACAAGTTCGTCGATTAACGCCCGATGACAGTCCTTAACTGCAATTCTCAATGACCTCCATTACAATGCATATGAATTCTGAATGGTGAGTATGCTCGAATCAATTTGGAATAGATTAAACCAAATCAGCATAATAAGATGACATCTCATAGCAACTCATCACCACAAAGTTCACACCACCAGTCCACCAACAAGTAGCAAACATCATACGATGATCCGATAGCCAACACCAAAATACAATCATGATACACGTTTCACAATAATCATCACTACTCATTCATAATCATAACTCCATCTCATGTTTGGCCTCCTGCAGCTGTTCCTTCACCTTCTGCATCTCCTACCACGAATTTTTTGTCTTGCGGGACTCTCTTGCATTTCTTAAAGTTCTTTCAAAAGATCTGCATGTCTTGTCTCAGGGCGAGGACTCTATAGGATCTCCAAAGATATTGAAAACATCATAGAAAAACTAGCAGACAGAGAGAAAGAGCTTCAGTACACACCTAAGAACAAGAAAAAGGAGGGCGGAGATCATTCTTCTTACCGTAGACATTGGAATAAATGCGTCAATGACACATTTATTCCAATGTCTATGGTAAGAAGAATGATCTCTGCCCTCCTTTTTCTTGTTCTTAGGTGTGTACTGAAGCTCTTTCTCTCTGTTAGCTAGTTGTTCTATGGTGTTTTCAATCTCTTTGGAGATCCTAACAGAGTCCTCCTCCGGGACGAGACATCCAGATCTTCTAAAATAACATTAAGATGTTCTTGTAGAAATAAACTCATCCTTGGAGAAAACTCATCTCAATCTATACAAAAACCTAAATCCCTTGAACCCAATTGTATGAGTATAGTAAAACAACCACCACACGCCACAAAACCTGGTTGTTTGCTACCTACATAAACTCAGCAAGGGCATGGTTGTCCTAAATGAACCTATCGATCCATCAAACGATGCAAATTGGAAACTAACTGAATCTCACACCTGTGAATTGTGCAAACGCTAACAATCGTGGCAGAATCCAGATGTCCCTTCAACAGTCTGCAGCTCTGAAATAGTATCTTCAATCTACCAATTCAGAAAACGATGGACCTATCAATCCTATCAATTGTGCACCTCGACAAAAATCCATAAAATGAGTGGCTTGAAGCACATCCCGAAGCTACTAAAATACAAAACCTACTGTAAGACGATGCAAATTGAAAACTAACTGAATCTGACATGAATTGTCTATAGCCTATCAACTTCTAACACCTATCGAAGTGCAAATCTAAAGGTATGATAATGAAATCTAAATCTACCATATATGCTCATCAATCCTCCAGATCCCCAAATCTAGATATTCCCAACCCTAGTAAGATAGGGGAAAATATAGCGACTCAAACCAGAGGACCAACCTCATCATGCAGTCTCATCCTCTTGTTGCTGGGATGTGGTGGCGCAACCATCTTCCCCTCACCGCTAGGATCCGCCATTCCTACCACGAACTATTGCAAATCTGCGTAGCGGAAGTCAAAAGTCTTTGCGAAGTCTGAGTGAAGTGTCTCGCTAACCATTCGATATGTAATTATAGACTCAACTGAAACTTACATGTGGGACTTGGTCACAGTAAAGAATTCGCATGAACTATTAGTTGAGTTTCCTATAAAACACGCACAACCAAGAAGTGGTGCAGTGGTAAACAGCACAACCATTTTCCTTCAGGTCCCTGGTTCGAACCCATGCCGTGGCAAATTATTTTTGCAACATTTCGTGACCTAGCCTCCGCTGATCTGGAGAAAATGCTTACACGTGGGACCCTAGAACTATTTATGACGACTTGGAACACTCTATTTTCGAAAAAATGCTAACATGTGGGACCCAACTGAATTTTATGACGACTTGGAACACTCTATTTCAAAATAATGCTTACATGTGGGACCAAAGTTGGTTTATGACGCCACTGACATGGCGAAAAATGCTTACATGTGGGACCCTGGAAAATTTTATGACGACTTGGAACACTCTATTTTCAAAAAAATGCTTACATATGGGACCCAACTAAATTTTATGACAACTTGGAATACTCTATTTTTAAAATAATGCTTACATGTGGGACCAAAGTTGGTTTATGATGCTATTGCGGAGCTTATGGCATCACAAAACAAGCATGGAACAAGGAACGCTCGGCTACAGTAGCAACCGTTATGACGAAAGTTTTTTTTGTCACTAAATTTGCTCAGAAGTGAAATATTGTGACGAGATCAGCCAGGAACGTCATAAATCAATGACGCTAAAACGTGGATGCGTCACTAGTCAACGATTTTCTTGTAGTGGGGGGAGGGGCATTCGTGCCCTTCTGTTTCCGTTGGTCACCACACCTTCATGTCCCACCTTCCCCAGCGGGTTGGTCACCCCAGTCTTTCACAGTTCCGTGCAATAGTTTTCATAGTCAAGTGTTGGGCAGGAGTCGGTAAGAGTTACCTAGGCCTCCTCGTCGGTGATGGATAGGGGGAAACATGCCGCGTCGAAGGAGGTGTCGCAGCCGCTGCTGCCACGCTGCCAGAGGTTGGTTCCATCACGGGTGGGGAATGATCATAGCTTTGCTCTGTTTTTCTGCGTTCGTCGTGACTTCTACCAACCTTTCTTGTGCACAGGGTCCCTTGTGGTGGAGCTGCTGACTCGGCCGGTGGGTTGTCTTCTGGCGGCTCAGTGCAGGCGCCGCCGAGTCCTGCAATCACGGCGTACCAGGATGACATCCGCCTGTTGACAGAGCAGGTGGCGAGAATGGGGAGCCATTTGCAGGAAGCTTTGCATGCCCATCGTCAGCTCGAGGGGGCTCGTTATGCCGCCCAAGTGGCGATCAGGGCCACCGGGGCGGAGGTCGATGCAGCTCGTCTTGCCACCGATGAGGCGGAGGCCCGCCGTGTTGCTGAGTGACTCAGGAAGTCCTTATTTTTTCTTGATCCCTCGGGTTTTTCTCATCTTCTCCAGTTCGCCAGATGCGGAGGAGGGGATGCTCATCCTTCGTCAGGAGATGGGGGACCTTCATTGTCAGGAGTTCGAGATGGCGACAGGCCTTGATTTTCTTATGATGGCAGCGCAGATTGCTGTCGGGGTCACACCGTTCGGGCCGGCTCTGCTTGTTGACCGCCTGCGCGCACTGCAGGATCGGGTCAGGGAGGCAGTGTGTATTGGGGTGCATCAGGGGGTGGCGAATGCGCTAGCCGTGGCTAATGCCCAGTCCGACGAGCTGTGGCTTGCCAATATCCCACCTTGATGGCCGGCGAACTTCAACACGGACATCCGTTGCCTGTGCGTGTAGGGGTTCGCCAGGGCCGCTGATGCCATTGCCGTGATGGTTGACATTGACGCAGCTCTTCATGATAGCACCGCTGCCGGGTACGGCGGGATGTAGGCCTATTTTCGCGTCAACAGTGATGTCGGCCATTGTTGTGGCCGCTGCTTTTGTTTAACAATGCTCCCCTGTTGGGAGTTAAATTTCTGTAGAACTTGAACTACTTGTTTCTTTGCCATTCTTTACTTTCGAGTATCCCTTGGTTCATGCGTCGTGGGAGGGACTTCACCATCCCAGGGTTTGAGTCGATTTAGCCTCCTTTGTTTTTTCTTCCCCGGTAGACCTGGGGCTGTTGGTTGGTAGGTCGAGGAAGAGTGGGTTATGAACCCGAATGTTCTTTGTGGATGGAGGCTGGTTGTTATGGTGCCCTTGTCGTTAGCTTTGGTCGGGAAGAGCCAAGCCGATGATTTGGACTTAGCTCCCGAGGGCTCATGTACGCAGCCACGGGGGCATCCGTGTACGAATCCCGGGGGCGCGTGGTCACTGAATTGTCAGGGCTTGGTCTCCTTGACCTCTGGGATCGAGCAAGTCGTAAAAAATTCGAAAGGGGGAAGGGCGCGATACCGCGCCTCCAGGTGGAGCCCCCGAGCGACAAGGGATTTTGGGTGTGAGGCAAAAAATGGATTGTTGCTTATGGAAGGAAAAGCCCGGGCACTCTTATTTATCGTAAGCACATGAGTATTCTTTCAACGGCAGAAACGACGTAGTTGTTCGATGTTCCAAGCGTTGGTGATGGGTCGACCCTCTTCCTTGAGTTTGAATGTGCTGTGGCGTAGGACTTGGTCGATGATGAACGACCCTTCCCACAGCGGTGACAAGTTGTGATAATCTTTATTGCTCTAGACTCGCCGGAGCACTAGGTCCCCGACTTAGAAAGTCCACTTGCGGATGTTGCGATCGTGGTAGCGTCGCATGGCCTACTGGTACTGGGCTCATACTGGTCGCTTGCGAACACGTCGTTGGGTATGGGCGTTCGGTTCGAGGACGCCTTGGCGAGAGTGTCGGCCTCCTCATTGTATCTTCACACCACGTGCCTAAGCTCGAGTCCGTGGAACTTGTCCTCCATATACCGAACTGCTCTACAGTAGGCCGCCATCTTGGAGTTGACGCAATTCACCTCCTTCATCACCTGGTTGATGACGAGTTCTGAGTCCCCTCTAACCTCGAGGCGGTGAATCCCCGTTTCGAGAGTGATCTTGAGGCCATTGAGGAGGGCTTCATACTCGGCGACATTGTTTGACGTAGGGAAGTGAAGTCAGACAATGTACTCCATACGCATGCCCAGGGGCGAGATGAAGACGAGTTCGGCCCCGCCTGATAGCAAGACGGGGAAACAGCATCAAGCACATTTGCGCCGAAGGCATGCGGACCCCATGGGTCAAGCGTCGGCCTCCGGCTCCGGTCCTCATCGCTATCGTGGCGGCCTCCACACTTCCGGTTGTACCCCCTGCTCGTCGGCGTTCGCCGCCGGAGCATCCGCTGGTCGCAGCCCTCCCGTGAGCTTAGACCGTGTCTCGCGCATCGTGGTTGGGACCAAGCCATCGCTTGACTAGCGAGCGATCGCCTGCATGGTCCCACCGCTCCAACGGCGCGCGAGGACCCGCGGTGAACAGACTGCTCAGTGGCTTGCACTCGCAAACCCCGATGTCATGTTGCTGATCTCTCTGCCTGCTGAACGGCTGCTGCGTCGAGGAGCGTTTGGAGATGTTGATGAAGCTTGTTTTCTTCTGGGGGTTCACAGCTCTGCACCGGTTCTGAGGAGCACAGCCACCACGGTGAGATTCTGAGAGGTCCGCTTGGCAACGGGCGTCCCGTGGATGACGGGCGTCCCGTGGATGTCCCCGTCGATGCGGCAGCGTACCTCCTGCGTGCGCTCGCATGAGGGAGTGGGGGCAACATCCACCCCGAGCTCGTGATGGAATTTCACTCGCTCCTCTTCGAGCGCCCTCTGGGTCTCGTTGAGCTCGTCGAGATGGGCGCACTACCGCTCGCGGGCATCCCCGCCTTGCGGGGGCCGCTCGTTTGCGGAGGCGTCTGGCAAGGTCGGCTCGCCTCCTGTGGAGCTTTCCCTACTATGGGCTGAGTGGACCGCAACGTCGTATTGCTGGAGGACAAAGCACTCGTGTGTCGGGTTGTGGGGTGTTGTCGCCCCCCTTCGGGGCGGTGTCCCACTATCGGCCTCCTCACGGCTTCCAACGGACACTTCCAAAGGGATCAGGTCCCTTCCTGTCCCCGCGACGGGACGCCCGTCCCACCGCAGGGCAGCCAAGTCAGCCCCTCGGGATACATGGCGTAGTAGCAGAGCTTGAACTCGTCCCAGGACAGCATCTCATCATCCTACATATGCAAAGCAAGCATATTGGTGGCATACACCACAAAGCGAAAAAGCTCCTGGCACGGGTTAGGCCCTAGGCCGGCCGCCATGTCGTGGCCAATCAGGTCCATGACCTGCTTGGTGACGGATTCACCGATCATGACTCCTCATGCTGCTTGTCCTGAGTAGGCATAGGGGTGTTGGGCTAGAGGCGCGTGAAGACCGCCCCAGTCGGCGACTCCACTAGACCATCATAGATGAAGTCCAGCGAGCCAAAGTGCAGCACGGTGCCTGGCACCAAGCGTGCGTCGGAATGGGCCATCAGGACCCTAATGGCGTTGTGACACACGAAGTTCCCCTACCTAGTGTGCCAAATGTCGGGGTTTGATACCACAGGCATATAAATTTCAGTATGTTCGTGCGTCAGATCCGGATGGTGGAACTAGAGACATAAGGGTTTATAGTTTGGGCGCCTCAGGGGTCCCTACGTCCAGTCTAAGGAAGTGTTCTATATGGCCAAAGGTCTTGTAGTAGGGGATACATGCTTAGGTCGGGAGAGGGACCTGATCCCAAGTCTCCCAGAGGTGGTGAGCATGTAGTGCTCTTGTCTTTCGTGGTTGTTGTTGCGTGTGTTGTCTATTATTTTCTCTCTGCGTCGTCCTCTTTCGAGGGTCCCTACTTCCCCTTTAATAGTTCAAGGGGAGCAGGTGCACAAAGGGTAGGAAGGTAAAATCGTGTCGTGCTATAGTGCTGTAATAGTGTCAGAAAAGTGCCGCAGCGTGGGCCTTCATCTTCGATTGGTGTTGTACGTTGGCTAGTCGTGATAGTCCTCGTGTAGGGTAGTGTAGGCGACGAGCCTCTGCCCCAAGGCGACTGCCCTCGACATGTTGATTCCTGGCGCTTGGTAGGTCGGGAACCCTCTGTCGAGCCCTCGACCTTACCTCTGGTGGTCGCGCCACCCGATGACTTATACGCGAAGGATTCGCCTGTCCCTGGTCATTATGACGCCATTAATAAGTGACAGGACATTTTTACAGTGGCCCCTCACACCAGGGGAGATCTCATCATTACCTAACAATACGGATTCTCCTACCATGTGACCCTGGCACGCCCACAGGTAGAGCGGAGCCCCTCCCTCCATGTTGTGGTTCCCCTCAGAGGGGGGGCCCAACATTTGGTCGAGGGGGCGAGGCCTTAGGTCGTGCGAGGCGGAGTCCTTCTCCGGAGTACCCATTAGGTCGAGGCGTCTCCTTAGGTCGTGCGGGCCGAGCACTTTAGTCGGTGATGGGGCCTCGGGCTGCACGGGCATTTGACTTGGTGATGATGGCCCCTTGACGTCTTGCTCGTGTGAGGATGTGGGTCGTCCTTCCAGTAGTTGATGCTGGGCTGCACTAGCCGTGGGCCTTCTTAGTTTTGTTGATGGGGGGATTTGGGGCTAAGTTAATTACCCCTGGTTTATCCCCTCATCAAGTAGCAAGCATCATAAGATGGTTAGGTAGAAAACACCAAAATGCAAGCATGATTAGCACCTCTAAATTGTCTACCTAGCAATAACACCACGAATCACATTATACCTCATTGTTGTCCTTGAGTGACCTCTTATATGAGGCCTGTCGCAGCAATTCCTTCTCCTTCTGCACCACAATCATGATAGAATCTAGGAGCTCCTTCACTGTCAGCAGCTCGAACACAGTCTCTTCAACCTCCCTGTTATCCTTTGCACATTCTTCCTTCCACATCCTTGCCTCGCTTTCAACTTTTAAGTACCTATTGGCTTCACCCTTCTCTATAGGAGACAACACAACATCATTTCTCATTTCTTTCTCGTCTCAAACAGGTTAAGGGTTACCTCCCCGTAGAATCGCATCATCATCATCAACTCAACTGCTTTGACATTGGCCTCCTCCTTAGCAGTTGTACATGCTTTTTTCCACGACCTTGCTTCCTCTTCTACTTTTCCCTTCATTTCCATCAGTTTCTCTAGAACTTTTAGTGTCTTAATATCCCATTCAAGATCTATACACCTAAACGACGTGCACTTCATTACATCAATCTGCAGTCACCGATTTCGATCATATAATTAGCGATTGACCACACTACCATCAAACGTAGAAGCAAAATTTATTAGAAGTGAAACAAGTTATCGTTTACCTCGTAGCAGCATATATACCAACGCCTAGGGTTAGCGCCTGTCGAGTCATACCTCAGATGGACAGGCAACCCGTCCTTACACTTGTTTTCATTAGGATCTAGAACGATAACTTAATGAGGACCAGGCGTCAGCGATCTGGAGCTATCGGAGTCTACTCCAAACACCTTTAAAATACATGAATATAGTCTGGTAACCCAAATCCCCAAATCCATAATTCCCCTTACCTAGGATAACAGGTCAAAGTAACACAGCAAAACAGAGGACTGACCTAACCAAAGCGAGTCCTGCTCCTCCGTTCACCACTAGGCCCGCTACAATTTGCCATTCCTGCCATGGGCAAGAGCAGATCTACGCACCAATGCTAGCTCTAGTCTTTGCCACAAGGCACATGACCGTGCTGCTGACGAGTCTCTTGCAAAGTTGCAGTAGTGTACGCCGTGTTGTCGAGAGAAATGAGATATATACACTTGTCTGCGAGAAAACTTTTTTTTGGCTGCAGCACAGGCTTTTCTCCCGCCAACTTACTAGAACCGCTCTGTGCTATTGTTGGGGCTAACGTGTCCAATTACCGGGTGCATGACGGGTGGCCACGTGGAATAGGCGGCACTTGGAAACAAGCACACAATTGTTACTCAGGAAGGTCCTTGCTGCAAAATATCAAAAGATCGGACCTTCCTCGTTACTAACTTCGTTCTTCTATCACTATATTATTATGATATCTCCATTCTGCAGTTATGCAACGCGTATGAATTCAGAATGGGGATTAGGAGTATGCTCGAATCAATTTGCTATCCTTCCTGTTGGCTTATTCATAACAGCTTTAGTCCTACCATTCGATTTAGGATCAATCCAAATAAACATCATGTTAGTTTTTCCTCCCTTTTTATCAGAAGGAAGGTCCTTCTTGTGAAACATCAACAAACCAGACTTTCCTAGGTCATAACTTCCCCCTTCTCTAGCTATTGTCACAATACCTCTATTGTTCTCCCTCTACCTTATGAATTCCGCAGTTATGCAATGTGTATGAATTCCGAATGGTGAGTATGCTCGAATCAATTTGGAATAGATTAAACCAAATCGGCATAATAAGATGGCATCTCATAGCAACTCATCACCCCAAAGTTCACACCACCAGTCCACCAAAATACAAGCATGATACAAATTTCACAATAATCATAACTACCCATCCATAATCATAATGATTGCTGGAACTTCTCCATCTCATATTTGGCCTCCTGCAGCTGTTCCTTCACCTTCTGCATCTCCTGCCATGAATTTTTGGTCTTGCAGGTCTCTCTTGCATTTCATAAAGTTCTTTCAAAAGAGTTGGATGTCTCTTCCCAGGAAGAGGGCTCGTGATGATCTCCAGGGAGATTGAAAACTTAATATCACAATTAGTAATTAAAGAGAAAGAGGTTTTGTACTCACCTAAGAACAAGCCGAAAACTAAGGGCAAAGCTAGTTCTGAATGCCAAAGACATTGGAATAAATGCGTCAATGAATGCCTTCTAGGGGAATCTTCTAGAAGGTCTTTGGGGCAACATATCAGGTCTATTGGGCCGACTGCCAGGTCGGCGAGACTTTTGATGCGCCGAACCCACTTGTCAGGGATGACTGTGACCCTGACCGGTGGGGACCCAATGGTACCCATGTCTCATAAGCCCCCGAGTTATGACGACATCGTGGAGACATCGACAAGTGAAATAGTATGTACGTCGGTCCAAAAGAAAAAAGTAGCCATCTGAGCAGCTGACCTGTTTGAAGTTTGTCGAGCGTAGCGAAGTTGAGTTCCGACTTGTTAGAAACAAGATTTCTCAATAGGTTGAAACGACAAAGAAACCATGAGGGCATCGAAGACGCTCTTGTAGAGTAGTCCCCGAGCATTGACGCAGGTAGCATGACAGGTATGATGATCCAAAAGAGAAGAAAACTAGATCTTGGTCTTGAATAATCGGCGTGTAGAGACACCCAGACCTCTAAACATAGCTGTAAAGAGACTTGAAGAGCCGTAGAGGCGTGCCGTCCTCAAGAAGGCCTCAAATCAACAGCGTCCAAACATCCGAAGATGTTTGGCAGGGCCTATTGGGCACCCACCCCTCAGGAAGGCCTTCATCCGAACGCAAAAAAGGGGGGTGTCCAGAACAAGCTGGCAGAGCTAAAAGAGCACACCGACCTCAAGGAGGTCATGCATCCAGGGCACCTAACTAGGTTGGCAAAGCTAGAAAAGCACGCCGACCTCAAGAAGGCCGTTTTGGTGTCCAGACGACTAGCATAGCTGCCAGGCATCCAACAGGGCCAAGAAAGCACACCGACCTCAAGAAGGCCCGACGAAATCGTAGACTTGATTGATCTGGCCTCCAGGGGCCCAGACGGACTGGCAAAGCAGCAAGGCACACCTACCTCAAGAAGGTCTTTACTCGAACCTACGACCATTCTACTTAGGAAACAGAATTAGACTGATTGGTATTAAGTCCATTTACACTACAGAGCCAAGTGGGTGCAATCAAGACGCAGAGCCATTGTGGGTGCAATTTATCATCAATTGCAGATGTAGTAAGCATAAAACTAGTAGGCACAGAACCATATGGCGCAGGGCCATCTGATGTAGAGTCGGGCTAGTATCATAGGCAGAATGTGAAGTCACGGTCCAACAGTGTGAGGTACTGTAAGGCCCACCAGAGAAGGACAAATGTACCACATGATCACAGGTGTACTGTATCCATGTGAAGCCTCTGCCAATGCAGACACCAAGGAGGCGCTAGGTTTGTCGTTAGGCAAGGGAAAGGCGTGCCAAGGACCTTGATATGAACACAGTACTCCACGACCACATGGTAACAGTGTCAGATGAAGACGAGCACAGCTAGAGCTGGCTTTTGCTATAAGAGGGTACAAGCCTGGGGGCAAGGCACGGAGTCATTGTAGATCATGGGGCTGCAGCGTAGTAATTTTATCATGCCATGGGCATGTGTCCATCCACCAGAGCATAGGATGCAAATCCATAGAAGCTTGGAGCTAGAAGAATACTTGCGAAGTGTGAAGAACTCTATCATCTTCTTCTCCCGCGCCTAGCGGGGAATCCAGGAGAGGCCTGAGGTGATGCTGGGGGTTCTTGCTGAGTAATAGATACTTATCAAGGCCTGGCGGCTATAATTCTTATGGCTACACCCCGGTAGGTGACAAAGATCTTGAAGCTAAAAGAAAACTTGCGATGTGCCCTGCTATAGCAGAAATTATCGCAAGAATTGCTCTAGATATATCAGGTCTTAAAATGTGTTTGTATCTTAAAATTAGCCAGGGGCCGACAAAATCCCATGTAATCGTGAAATCATGTAATGTTCGCACTCTTTTGTCAAAATTCATGTAGTAGCATCTTTGGGGAATATATTCCACAAAGACGTGTTGCACTGCCATTTGGAAGTCAACCGATCTCAAGAAGGTCGAGGGCATTATCAGGAAGACCTCAAAGGAAGAAACACATGACCAACCTCAAACCGGAGATCGACTGGAACAACACTCCTTGGGACGATGACATCTTTCAAGACCGTGAAGACCTTGCGGCATGCAAAAACGCCACTATCACGCTCGGCGAGTGTAACATCCCGGAATTTTTCCGGAATGTTTATGAATGCAAAAATGTGAATTTCAAAATTGTGGCTTGAGTGCTTGATTAAAATATAAGGATGTCTTCTTTGATCCTTCCCTAAATTCTTAGATTTATTTTGAGAAAAATAATAAAATTTAGGAATTATAAAATGCTAGTGTGAGAACTTTGGGGTTTATTGGATTTTGTTTGGATCTTATTTGAGTGGGGTTCGAATTTGAATTCTAAATTCAAATTTGAATCATGTATAAGGTTTTAGGGAAATAGGAAAACCAACCCCTTTGCAACTTGGGCCTTAACCCGGTTCGATAAGTTCTCTGGGGATCCCTGAGCTCGTTGCTGAAGCTAACCAACCACCTAGCCTCGCCGGCCCGTTTCGCCTTTCGGCCCACCTTAACCCACCGGCCCATCTAACACCCACCACACAGCCGAAGTCACTGCCATGAGGACCCGGCGCGTCAGCCTCCGGGGGGCACTGCTCCCCTTTCTTCCCCGCTGACGCACGACGGGTGCGGATGCCGCCGCTTCCCTATCCACCGCATCGTCCCTCATTCCCCAATCCCGTGCCGTGCAACGGAACAGAAGGGAGAGCCCCGTTCCGCGACGGGATAGCGCCGCCACGCCCCACCAACCCCCTCTCCAAGTTTGCACGCACCCCACACCACCGCGGGATGGACGCCACACGTCTTGGCGCCGACGCTGAGAATCATTGGCCGTCCATGCCTGGCGCCTGCTTGTGACCCTAGCGCGCCCCTATATAAGCCACTGTCGCAGCCCCTCCTCCCAACCCTTGCCGCCCTTGGGGATTTTCCCCAAATCCGCCGCCGCCAGGGGTGATCCCCATCCAGACCAACCGCTATCGCTGTAGTGAATGAGAAGAAGGGGGGAGGAGAAGAAGGTAGGGAAGGCCGTCCGTGGGTGCTGCCGCCATCCGCCACGAAGACGGAGCCGCCCGTGCCAGGAGCCGGAGCTGCTCGAGCCGCTGAAGCCCGTGACGCCCTGCTCTACTTCCTCTGCTCCTAGCCTGCTCCGCCACCGCACCACTTCACTGCCGCCTCGCCGCCGCATCCAAGGTCCACAAGTGAGCACCGCACTCACCCCTCTGCTGTGGAGCCCGGCGTTCGAGCTGGATGGACCGAGCCACGCCGTGGCGACTGAACTAGAGTCTTGCTCGCCTGCTTGCACCGCGCCACCGCGCGACCGCCATCCACAGTGTGCCTGCCTACATGTCGAGCCTTACGCCTGCAGGTGTCGCAACCTTCGTTTGCGCTCGCACTCCCCGCTTGGCCTTGCTTCCTATCCTGTTCGCCGTCGTGCACGTCGTTCCATCGTGTCGCCGTCACGAACCAACGCGCCGGCGCACGTGTGTTCATCGTGCCGATCAACCCAAGGTCGAACTTTTTGGTCACCTCGACCTAAGCATCACCCTGTCTAAGCCTCGTTCACCGTCGTGGTACGTCGCCCTCGTGCCGCCGCCGAGATCACCGCCGTGGCCAAGCCGCCGGCGCACACTCGCGCGCTCGCACAGGGAGGCAAAGGTGACACCTTGAACCGTGCCTAGCACCCCTCAACTGCGCACGCTCTGGCGTCTGCGCTGTCCAGAGCTACTCTGCCGTGCCGAGCCGCATCTCGCCACCGTTGAGCTGAAATCCCGGCCAAAGGATGCACCTTTGTCTACCCAAACGAAGCCCTAGGATCACCTCGACCGTGCCGTGTTGCTTGTTGATCGGCCGCCATCGAACCTCGCCGCCAGCGAGCCCCTACCGATCCACCGCTCCTTAGGAGCATTTCGTCGAGCACGTTCTGGTCCAGCTCAAAACCCAGTTGGGGTTTTCCTTCACACGCGGGACCACATGATGTTCTTGCCGCACCAGATCCCCTGGATTCCGTGTGGCCAGCCAACCACACCCTCGCCTCACGCGTGCCTACACAGTACCGTGCCACACCGGATCCGCCGGATCCTTTGCGCTCGACCAGTGCTGGCTGAGCCACACAACCGCCTGTGGAGCCCCTGGCCGCATCCGATCCGGGCCGGATTTTTCGTGCCGACCACATGAGCAGCCCATTCAGCTGTCGTGTGTGCTTGAGCTAGCCAGCTAGCAGCTGGCTTTTAGCTAACCTAGAGACAGCTAGAGTCAGCCTATAGACAATTTATAGTTAACTATATTGTGGATCAGTATTTTATTTTTAGAAATGTATTTTTTCTTTGGAAAATCCTAGAAAATCCATTTTGGCTCTGAAAATTATGAAACCTTTTCCAAAACTCTTCTAAAATCTTAAACTCCGTGTTAGGCTAGTGTTTGCCCTCTTTTGGCTCTTAATTGCTTTCCATTTAGAGTGAATTGCAACTAGGACCCGCCTTTATTTTATTTATGCGATAATAGGAGCAGCCGGAGCCGGATAGCTGAGCTCGGAGTTCGACTACACCGATGACTATGTCGCCGACGACTACCCGTCCACAGGTTCACGCCGGACTGATTCTGAATATCTTTTAGGCATTGCTATGTAGTATGCAAGTGCTTTACTTAATTGCATGATGATGATGAACCTTGCATAGCCTTCTTTATTTATCCTGTCCTTGATTGCCCTACTACTACTATGTTATACAAGCGTGTATATACGCTGAGCTTCGCGATTGCATGTGTTGGGATGGGCATAGTGGTTCTTGGTGTGTGTGGGGTAAAAACGGGCAGGAGAAGGCGTTTTGGGTACTTTGGCGGGGGTGAGCTCGAAACAACCGATCTGGGAACGGGGATGGGGATGCACTCCTCAATGCATTACCGCTTTTTATGGTTTTTGGAGCACATGTGTTGGGGTTTTATATATGTTACGCTTGGAGGACATGAGCTCGCCCCGGTCTGAAACCGAGTGGGCCAACCGCTTCACGGGACTTTTCGTACACACCACCTCGCCCAGAGTGGGGGTAGGGCCGGGTTGAGCTCGGCAAGTGCGGTACCATACCTGCCAGCAGGATAGAGGGTATCAGTGGGGGTGAAGTGGGTTAGTGCCCATCTTCTCCCGAGCGTCTCCCGTGTGGCCACACGGGAGCATTTCACAGTTCCGGTGCAGTCCTTTGCGAGCGATTGCTTTGAGGCCCGGATGCAGGATGAAACCGTAACTACTGAGAGTTCGCACGGTAAGATGGGCTCGATCGGCCGTACACCGACCAGGTGCCATTCCGAGTTGGGTCCAGGTGTACATGCTCTGCATAGTTTAGATCTATATGTATAGCCGCGTCCTCGGTCATGGACGAGCCCAGTGAATTGTTGGTTCTCATGTTTTGGGTTTTCTACCTCCCCTGTAGTTTGAGAGTGTGGTGAGCTGTGGTTGCAGTTAGGGAGAGCGGAGTTGCTCCCTCTGCCTTGCAGATCCAATTGCAATCATTGAGGTGTGAGGAGAGGAAGTTCTCGCATCGACCCTAGATGGAGATAGGTTGTGGAGACAGGTCCCTAGGGTACCAGGTGTTCCCGAGTCATGTTGAGAGAATGGGTTGGGATCTTTCTGGAGATATATTCTTGTTATACTTTGATGTTGATGCATTGGAAACCTGAGCCTATACCTTGTCACTCTTCTTACCCTTTTGAGTTAGGCCACTTAAAGCTGCATCCAGTTGGTGATGTGGACGTATCCCACTCCTTGGGGATAGACTTTGGGTGTGCAGGGTATGAGTCCGACTACGACAACAACGCCGATGGGTGGTACGACTGAAGGAGACATCGCTGCGCTCAAGGATTCTTGTGGTACGACTGAAGGAGACGTCGCTGCGTAGACTTTTCACTCTGATTCAGCCAAGAGGCTTGTAATGATGTACTCCATAATGGATTTGTAATAAATTAAGTACTTATATTTGTGTGTTTCGATGTATGGCTCTGATATATCGGCTGTGATGAATTCTGTACGCGATAGAGACTGATCCAGGGACTATCGCAAGGGTAAAGGGGTTCGGATTTTCCTCACCGAAAATCCAGGTCGTTACAGGTGGTATCAGAGCCGTGCTTGACCGTAGCACGTATCCCTAGAAATGGGCGATAGTGAATAAGGATTCTATATGTTTCCTTGCTTTATATAAACTCCTTGAATTATTTTTTAAAAGCTTTCCCCTTTTTAAAATATTCTTTCTTACTTGCGAGGCTCAACTTTCCTTACGGGGACATGACCTTTTGGTCGAGAACTTGTCTTGAACACGATGAAGTAGAGAAGTGTTACAACACCATGTTAGGCACAACCTCTTGGAGACCTCATGATGATGTACTAGATCATTGATGTGCTTGCGACCTCTATGGCCCGAGTCAACCTCGATGAAGCTTATGTGTACCTATCATGTTGGCTGAGTGTTTGGCTCTTAATGGGGTTAATTGTGTCTTATTGTGTCTTCTTATTGAGTGGTAGGTTATATATTTAGTGATATTTTCATGGTTGTGTCAAACTCAATTGGTTGGTGAGTGTCGTTGTCTAAAGTTTTCCCTCTCTTGGTCGTGTTTTCCAGAAGGATGTCGATCAGAAGGTCCGGACATTTGCTGGCACGCTTTGAAGCGGCTGCCAAGGAAGAAGAAGCCCCATAGGGCCGTGGTCGTGGTTGTGGCTGTGCCGCTGCACGTGGACGCGGCATGCACCTGTCCGTGGCTGTGGGCACGCGCCTGTCTGTGGAGGAGCTCGAGGTCGAGGTGCCAATGCGCCACCACCGCCTGTCGGCCCTGAAGCTGAGGAAGAGGAGGAGGAAGCTGAGCCCGAGCCGGAGCAAGATCAGCCTGAGCCCGAGCATCCTCTACCGCCACCATCTAACCTGGTGGATGTGATGGCCGTTCAGACTCAGCTCATGCAATGGCAGAAGCCATGGAGCATTGAGGCAACGGTGGGAACCGCAATGGCCCACTAGAAGAAGACCTCACGAAGAAGATCGAGAGGTTCATCCGCCTGAAGGCCCCTACCTTCAGTTACTCGGATGAGCCACTTGACGCCGACGATTGGCTGAGGGTGATCGAGACCAAGCTCAACCTCACCACCTACACCGACGAAGAGTGCGTCGCCATCGCCACCCACTAGCTGGAGGGACCTGCCAAGTCATGGTGGGACAACTACTCCTACAGCCACCCGAACCCAACCTTCATCACTTGGCTGGAGTTCTGTGAGGCTTTCCGCGAGCAGTACCTGCCCAAGGGGCTGATGACTCAGAAAGCTCAAGAGTTCCGCACCATGACCCAATGTGCGATGAGGGTGGAGGAGTATGAGTGCCATTTTATGAAAATGATGCGCTATGCTCCCGATGACACCAACACTGATGACAAGAAGCAATTCTGGTTCATGCGATGCCTTCACCACGGTCTTCACCAGGGATTGAAGGGAAGTGAGCACAAGTCCCTGCCCCACTTGGTAAACTGAGCTATCGCACTGGAGGATGAAAGAAGGGGGCATGAACACTGCATGAAGGACAGGAAGAGAATGGGAGACCGGGATCACTTCGACTGGTCGTTCCAAAAGCCGAGGAATGGACCAAGCAACATGTTGAGAGGGAACTTCCTCCCGGGACATAACCAGCATGGAAGCAACTTCGGAGGAGGCAGCAACCATTTCTCAGGAGGAGGAAGTTTCAACTATCAGCACCAGAATGGAGGATACAACCGCCCACAACAGAACACTCTGGGGCCCAACACCAGAGGGTTCACCCCGACTTGCTTCGCCTGTAGCAAGCCTGGGCACAAGTCCTACGATTGCCCTGACAAGAAGAACCCCGCTACGCCGGCCAAAGCACTAACCCCAGGAGGAAGACCTCCTCAGTCTGCTCCTCAGCAGTCCGCTGGTCATGCAAGGCATACCCACCTGAAGGAAGGAAAGGCTACCGATGCTCTTGACGCCATGATCGGTGAGTTTTAAGTGGTGTTACACTAGCTGTTCGCACCCAAAATTGGCACAAAGCCGATCAGGCTGACACCACCGGTCAGACCGGTATCCCTGGACAGTCTGACCGGTCGGGGGTCCTCTAGCCGATCCGGCAACAGCCACACCGGTCTAACCGGTGGACCCCGAGTCCGAGTAGAATTGAGGAATCCTAGCAAATTTCGACTTGTAAAGGGTTTCCTTGTGGGCCAAGACCTCCCCACCCTATAAATATAAAGGGCCACAGCCGGTTGAGGATCATCACCCAATCGATCATTACTTTTTACAACTTTTATCTCTCAAACCCTAGCTTTTCCAACCTTGTGCTTTCCTTGTTTGTCTTGACGACGATGAGGGACGTTCTGAGTGGCCTTGCTGACCTCAGAGCAACCCTAGGCGCGCCACCTCCGACGGGGTCCCTCTCGAGGCGGCGATCTTAGGCTTTCACCACGCCTCTGCAGCACCGGTCAGACCGGTGCCCCTGACCGGTCAGACCGGTCCGGGTAGGAGCTCGGCGAGTTCAGCATTTCGATGTTCCGCGCGATCTAGCGCTCGTGTGTGTTGACCAGAAAAGCATCAACATACTTTTGGCGACTCCACTGGGGAAGAAAGATCAGGTTGCTAAAACCGTTCAATCTAACCTCAGTCAGATGGGTGCTCGGTGAGATCTCGACATGAACAACATTGTCACCACGTCGCTGGAAGATCTCTCTCTAGAGGAGCAGCAAAAGTTCAAGGCGCTACAAGAGTACATGCAAGTGCAATTTCTAGCTGGCGTCAAGAAGGATCGATCCAGCAAGGTGGCAAGATTGAAAGAGTTCGAGCTGCTGGTGATCAGGCTAAACGACAACAACATTGAGGTAATTCCCATTGTAAGTAAGAAACCCCTGCCTGAACCTTCTCCTATGAAATCTACAGTGGAAAGTGATGAATTACTTGCTTCGTACATTGCTCGTTTAGAACGCTTAGAGGATCTTAAAAAAGATAGGAGTTTAGGCTATACTAATAATGAAACTAATAGTGGTACTCCTAAAGCTACTCCTCATGGGTCCTATCCTAGCTTAGCACCTTTGCCTGCTAATAATGCAAATTATGCGTATGGTATGATACCAAATCTTGCATCTGGTCAGTACCCTCCGTTTCAACCGCACAGGCCAAATATGGCCGCACCAGTTGAACCGGTGCAGGGTACCGGTCAGACCGGTGCAATGGAGATGGTGCCCGACCAACCTTTGATAATTTCTGTCGTACCAAATCAAATGGTTCCTACTTTTTCTAATACAAATACTAATACTGGACCTCATTATAGACCCTAAAAACATTATTTCGGACGATGTGTTTGAAAGTTACAGGCTAGCTCAAGCTAAGATGGCTCCCTATTTAAATAAGATGAATTTGGAGAATCCTCAGCCACCACAGCCAAATAATCCTAATTGGGCGGAATTTAATAAATTTAAGGAAGATTTGGCTAATGTGATTAAAACCAAACTTGGTGTTGATATTGGAAATACTAATTTGTATCAAAAGCCATATGATCCTGAGTTTGATAGATTTCCTCTCCCAAAAGGTTGGCGTATGCCTGATTTAATTAAATTTAGTGGTGATGATGACCTAACCACATGGGAGCATATTAGTCAGTACACTGCACAACTAGGTGAAGCTGGTGTCTATAATGCTTTGAAAGTATGCCTATTTTCTTTATCTTTAACTGGCACCGCTTTTGCTTGGTTTTATTCTCTTGCTCCTGGTTCTATTATATCTTGGGATATGTTAGAGTGTAAATTTCATGATCACTTTTATAGTGGGAGTATGCAATTAAAATTGACAGATTTAACATCAGTTAGGCAAGGAAGAGATGAGACTGTCTCTGCCTATGTTAAAAGGTTTAAAGAAACTAAAAACCGTTGCTTTAATTTGTCAATCACTGATATGGACCTTGCAGACATTTGTCTGAAAGGTTTAAGGTCATCTATTAGGGATAAAATAGAGGGCACTAGTTTTCTTCCGGTTGCACAAGTTCAAGTAAGAGCTTTAGTCGTTGAAAACCGAATGAATAAAGAAAAGGATAGCTTCAAGTCACGTCGTTCTAATGTTCATATTATTGATTATGATTCTGATAGTTCGAACGATAGTGATAAAGAAATTTATGCTGCTGAATTTGTTTGGCCCTCTAAAGCAAAAGCTTATTCTTGCTCATCTCTTAAGCCGGCTAGTAAAGGTCGGTAAGAAGAAATTAAATTTACTTTTGATGTTTCCAAATGTGATCGTATATTTGATGAACTACTTAAATCTGGAAATATCAAGTTAACTCATACAATTCCTCCACTTGATGAATTAAAAAGGCGAGCATATTGCAAGTTTCATAATTCGTTTTCTCATTCCACTCATGATTGCAATGTGTTTCATCGATAGGTTCAATCGGCCGTAAACGAAGGTCGTTTGACTTTTCATGAGATGCAAGTGGATAAGACTCCTTTTCCAATCAACACCATGGATTTACAGCAGCCTAAGGTACTGGTTCGGCCACATCAAGCTGAAGCAACTAAAGGCAAGAACATGGTAATCGGGGAGGCTAAGCCCGATTTGAGAGGAAAGGAGCTGGTTCGTAAAGTTGAGTATGAGAAGACTCCTGATGGTAAAGAGACCTTCAAGGTTACTGTGAGTGCCTCTCGACATGGGGGGCAAGGGTCGTCCACACCCGCCGAGCAAAGACCATCTGAGCCGTCTCTAGCTAGACCGGTCAGACCGGTGCGCCCCTAGGTCGTTCGAGGATGATCAAACCAAGCCGTCCGGAGATTGGAAACTAGAAGCTTAATGTAGCAAAGAATCAGGGGAGTGGTCCTAAGCCAAAGGTCACTTTCGACATGCTATTTGACAAGTATTCCAAGCAAAAGGCCGTTACAAGTGTTCGACTGTTAAAAAAGGATGAGGTCACCTACACACCAACAAGGGTCGTCTTCACCTCCAAGGGCTGCTACAAGATTCAAGGGTGAATCATCACAGCAAGGGCAACACTTTACTCCACCTTGGGCGTCATCAAGTTCAAATGCACCACGCCCGATATATGATGACAATGGAGTGATGTGGGTGCCGTATCAACAAACCTTTAATCCTGGATGCGGAGGACCGAGATCAGCTTTGGACAGAATCTCCAGGCCTATTCAAGATTGATTGGCTCCTCGCCGTTCTGGTCAGGGTCACTAGACCCGACCGGTCAGACCGGTCGCTGGCACCGGTCAGACCGGGGCAGCCAGACAGGTTGTGCCGCCTCCCGTGAAGCAAGTTTATAGGCCAAAGCAAAAGGAGGAGGTGTAGAAGATGGATGTTGATCCAGAAAGGACTACAAATCAAGATGTTATTCAGATTGGATCAATGGATGTTCCCATTAGAGAAGATGGCAAAAGACCGATTTTTCCAAACAATAAGGTTGTGACATCAACTCCAGGTGTGTTTACTGCTGCTAATGACCATGAGGCCAGTAGGAGTGGTTCCAACTCCAAATACTTCTTGCCAAAGGTGGTGTCCTCCCGGTTTGACTCGCACACAAAGGAGGAAGCTTCAACGCCTGAGTTTTCAAGAGAAGAGGGAGAAGGAGCTAGAGAAGCAGAGGGACGAAGCTTTCAACCAGTACAGGCCCATGGTACCTCAAGGAAAAGAGTGGAGAGTCAAGACCGGCTCTTAGTCAGCACCGGTTAGACCGGTGGAGGAGTCGGTCAGACCGGTCACACCGGTCAGACAGGTCACACCGGTCAGACCGGTGACAGGTGTCGGTCAGACCGATGACCCAGAGACGCTGCCCGGTTTCTCTTCTTTGGCTCCTATGGTTTGTGATGACAAGTCCACATCGGATCCTGCACCAGAAGACGATGAGGAGCTTGTTGATTACAGTTCTTCTCCCGAGCGCATGAATTTGGACATTAATGTGATCGATATGTCTATGGATGGTTATTTGCTCTCGGAGGAAGACGTTGCGCACCTCAACTTTGGGCCAAAGGAAGCTATTTTCCAGAAGCCTAAAGCTACTGAAAATCATCTGAAGGCTTTGTACATGAAGGGACACATCAATGGGAAGCCTATCTCTCACATGCTGGTGGACCGAGGAGCGATCGTCAACTTGATGCCATATTTTTTGTTCAAGAAGCTGGGAGGTTCGGATGATGAGCTTATCAAGACCAACATGACCGTCAGTGGTGTGGGAGGAGGTGAGCCGATGGGAGCTAAAGGCGTCGTCTCTATGGAGCTCACCGTTGGGAGCAAGACGTTGGCTACAGCATTCTTCGTTGCTGAGACACAAGGTAACTTCAGCTTAATCCTTGGTCGTGATTGGATTCATGCAAATCAATGTGTGCCTTCTACTTTGCATCAATTCTTAATCCAATGGGTAGGTGACGAGGTAGAGGTTGTTCATGGTGATACGTCGGCTTGTGTTACAGTGGCTGATAGTTCTACCATGGATAATCATGAGAATCTTAAGTGCTTAACTGGTTTAGATTTATCCGATTTAAAGCTTATTGATTCTACAAAAGATGGCTTTGCTACTGTTGTCATGAAGCTGGTCGTTGATCAAGCTAGAACCTCTCTTTCGATTTGATGGATGCAAATCTAGAGTGGTTGCAACAAAGGCGAAAGCACTATCGGGTGCATAAGAACGATATGTGTGAGGCTATCGAAGATTTTGATGATTTGAGCAAGTTAGGACAAGGGATTACGTCGGCTGATCCTTTAGAAGAGATGGATATTGGTGATGGCACTATACCTAGGCCGACATTTGTAAACAAGAATCTTGATCCTTTGTTTAAATCTGAGTTAATAAAGTTATTAAAGGAGTATGTTGATTGCTTTGCATGGAATTACAATGAAATGCCTGGTTTAAGTCGTGATTTAGTTGAGCATCATTTACCTATTAAACCTGGTTTTAGGCCTTATAAGTAACCTCGTAGAAATTTTAATCCTGATATTTATGACCGAGTGAAAGAGGAAGTCAATCGGTTGCTAGATGCTAAGTTTATTAGGCCTTGTTGTTATGCTAATTGGATCTCTAACATTGTGCCTATTGAGAAAAAAGGAACAAAAAAGCTTCGTGTTTGCATTGATTTTAGAGATCTTAATAGAGCTACTCCTAAAGATGAGTATCCTATGCCTATAGCCGATTTTCTTGTTAATGCTGCATCCGGACATAAAATTCTTAGTTTTCTTGATGGTAATGTTGGTTATAATCAGATCTTTATGGCTGAAGAGGATATATCCAAAACGGCTTTCATTTGTCCGAGTTTTGTTAGCTTATTTGAGTGGGTTGTTATGACTTTTGGATTAAAAAATGCGGGTGCTACTTATCAAAGGGCTATGAATTTAATCTTTCATGATTTGCTTGGCATCATAGTAGAGGTTTATATCGACGACATTGTTGTCAAATCGGTTGGAGATGATTCTCATTTAGCTGATTTGAGACTTGCATTTGAAAACATGCGTCGGTACAAATTAAAGATGAACCCACTCAAATGTGCTTTTGGTGTATCGGCTGGGAAGTTTTTGGGCTTCATTATGCATGAGAAGGGCATAGAGATAGATCCTAAAAAGATTGAGGCAATCTGGAATGTTAAAGCGCCTACTTGTAAAAAGGATTTGCAAAAGTTCTTGGGCAAGGTAAATTACTTGCAAAGATTCATTTGTAACTTGTCCGGGAAGGAGAATACTTTTACTCCTTTACTTCGGTTGAAAAATGATATTGACTTCACTTGGGGGGGCAAAGCAACAAGAGGCATTTGATGAGATTAAGAGCTATTTGACTTCGCCACCCGTTCTTCAAGCGCCAAGAGTGGTATTCCTTTTAAGTTGTATGTAGCGGCTGAGAAGGATGTTTTTGGAGGTGTTTTGACTCAAGAGACCGAAGGCAAGGAGTACATAGTTGCATATGAGAGTAGAAGATTATTGGACGCCGAAATGAGGTACACTTTTATTGAAAAGTTGTGTTTATCACTATATCATACTTGTACCAAGTTGAGGCATTATTTATTACCAAGTACTTGCATAGTAGCATGTCAAACCGACATAATTAAATACATGTTGCATAAACCAATTCTAAGTGGTAGAGTCGGCAAGTGGGCTTATGCTTTAGTTGAGTATGATTTGCATTGTGAGCCATTAAGTTCAATGAAAGGTCAAATTGTTGCTGACTTTATTGTTGGACATAGAGTAGATAAGCAACTTGATTTAAATGTCGGTTATGCTACTTTTACTCCACGGAAGTTACATTTTGATGGATCAGTTTGCAAAGGTGGTTGTGGTGTTGGAGTTGTCATTATTTCACCAAGTGGGGCTGTTTTTGAAGCTCTTAACTGATTGGATCATGATTGTACTAATAACCAAACCGAATATGAGGCTCTTCTATTTGGATTGGAGATTTTGCATGACATGGGCGTAAAACATGTGGAAGCATATGGGGATTCTTTATTGGTGGTGCAGCAAGTTTCCAAGGTATGTCAATGTCTAAATGGCTTTTCAAATGCTTATCTTGATAAATGTTTAGACATCATATCTTGTATAGATGAATTTTTTATCTATCATGTGCCACGAGAGGAAAATCCTAGAGCTAACGCTCTAGCTCAGCAAGCATCTGGTTATAATGTTCGAAAGAAATTTTCAAGAACACAAACCGTTGCTTACAGCTGAGTGTTTTGCTCTGGAGGCACCGGTCAGGCTGACGCAGCCGACCGGTCTAATCGGTGACACCGGTCTAACCGATGACACCGGTCTAACCGTTGTCACCGACCGGTCTGACCGGTCCCCAGGTTCCGGGTCGACTGACGCCACCGGTCTGACTGTTGTCCATGACCGGTCTGACCCCCTGGAAAAAGATCCTCTTCGGTTTTTCATGACAAAAATGAAGTGGAGGATTGGAGGAAGCCTCTGGTTGATTATTTACAAAATCCTAGTAGTTCAGTTGATAGAAAAGTCCGACGATGGGCTCTTAAGTTCATTCTTGATGATGGTGAATTATATCGTCGGACTGCAGATGATTTGCTTCTTAAATGCTTGGGTCCTGATCAAGCTAGGTTGGCTATGGCAGAGGTTCATGAAGGTATTTGTGGTACTCATCAATCGGCTCCCAAGATGAAGTGGCTCCTTAGGCGAGCTTGCTTTTATTGGCCTACCATGATAGCTGATTGTTTTCGGTACTACAAAGGTTGTGAAGAGTGTCAAAAGCATGGAGATGTTCAGTTGGTACCTGCTGCGTTGATGCATCCGATTATCAAGCCTTGGCCTTTCAGAGGATGGGGATTGGATTTTATTAGCAAGATTCACCCTCCTTCGTCAAAGGGGCATTGTTTTGTGATTGTGGCTACTGATTATTTCACCAAGTGGACTGAAGCTATTCCTTTAAAGAATATGACACATAGAGAGGTGATTGAGTTTATTACTAGGCATATTATACATAGATTTGGCATTCCACAAACTTTGACTACGGATCAAGGAACTTCGTTCATATCTAAAGAGGTGCGTGAGTTTGTTCATTCTTATGGTATTAAATTGCTCAATTCATCTCCATATTATGCTCAAGCCAATAATCAAGCCGAGTCTAGCAACAAAACGTTGGTGAAGCTTATCAAGAAGAAGATAGAAGACAATCCTAGAAGATGGCATGAGGTATTATCTGAAGCTTTATGGGCACATCATATTTCTAGACATGGTGCTACTAAAGTTACTCCTTTTGAGCTTGTGTATGGTCAAGAGGCTGTTTTGCCCGTTGAGGTGAATATAGGCGCATATAGACTTGAAAAGCAAAATAATCTTGATGTTGAGACGTATTATGCTTTGATGATGGATAATATTGACGAGGTGACCGACAAGCGTATGGAGGCTTTGGAAGAAATTGAGAAAGACAAAAGGCGAGTTGCTAGAGCATACAACAAGAAGGTAAAAGCCAAATCTTTTCAGGTAGGTGATTTGGTTTGGAAGACGATTTTACCTATTGGTACTAAAAGTAACAAGTTCGGCAAGTGGTCTCCAAGTTGGGAAGGTCCATACAAGGTTGTCAAGGTTTGTTCTGGGAATTCTTATATGGTGGAAACTTTGCGAGGACAGCGGCTTCCAAGGGCTCTCAACGGGAGATACTTGAAGAAATTTCATCCAAGTGTTTGGCAAGACCCTTGATAGGATATGGCCGATTTAAAATAAAACCGCCCTTAGACCAAAAAATGGCTGGTGAAGTGTCACATCAACCTTAGAATTATTTTTTAGACAGCAAGCTTTACTAAAAACAGGGGGGCATATGTTCACACCCAAAATTGGCACAAAGCCGATCAGGCTGACGCCACCGGTCTGACTGGTCGGGGGTCCTGTAGCCGATCCGGCAACAGCCACACCGGTCTGACCGATGGGCCTGACCGGTCTGACCAGTGGACCCCGAGTCTGAGTAGAATTGAGGAATCCTAGCGAATTTCGACTTGTAAAGGGTTTCCTTGCGGGGCAAGACCTCCCTACCCTATAAATATAAAGGGCCACGGCCGGTTGAGGATCATCACCCAATCGATCATTACTTTTTACAACTTATATCTCCCAAACCCTAGCTTTTCCAACCTTGTGCTTTCCTTGTTTGTCTCGACGATGATCAGGGATGTTCTGAGTGGCCTTGCCGACCTCAGAGCAACCCTAGGCGCGCCACTTCCGACGGGGTCCCTCCCGAGGTGGCGATCTTAGGCATTCACCGTGCCTCTACAGCCACCGGCCAGACCGGTGCCCCTGACTGGTCAGACCGGTCCGGGCAGGAGCTCGGCGAGTTCAGCGTTTCGACGTTCCACGTGATCTAGCGCTCGTGTGTGTTGACCAGAAAAGCGTCAACACAAGCTTAAACTCTTTTTGATGCTGGTGCAACTGGTTTCTTTTGTTCCCTCATCTCTTCGAAAACCGGGAGTCGGCTCTTAATCTCAAGGACGAGATTCTTTTGAGGGGAGGAGTTCTCTAACATCCCAGAATTTTTCCGGAATGTTTATGAATGCAAAAATGTGAATTTCGAAATTGTGGCTTGAAATTGAGTGCTCGATTAAAATATAAGGATGTCTTCTTTGATCCTTCCCTAAATTCTTAGATTTATGTTGAGCAAAATAATAAAATTTAGGAATTATAAAATGCTAGTGTGAGAACTTTGGGGTTTACTGGATTTTGTTTGGATCTTATTTGAGTGGGGTTCGAATTTGAATTCTAAATTCAAATTTGAATCATGTATAAGGTTTTTAGGGAAATAGGAAAAACAACCCCTTTGCAACTTGGGCCTTAACCCAGTTGGATAAGTTCTCTGGGGATCCCTGAGCTCGTTGTTGAAGTTCACCAACCACCTAGCCTCACCGGTCCGCTTGGCCTTTCGGCCCACCTTAACCCGCCAACCCATCTAACACCCACCACACAGCGGCAGTCGCTACCATGAGGACCCCACGCGTCAGCCTCTGGGGGGCACTGCTCCCCTTTCTTCCCCGCTGACGCACGATGGGTGAGGAAGCCGCTGCTTCCCTGTCCATTGCGCCGTCCCCCGTTCCCCAATCCCGTGCCGTGCAATGGATCAGAAGGGAGAGCCCCGTTCCGCAACGGGATAGCGCCGCCACGCCCCCCCAACCCCCTCTCCAAGGCTGTGCGCACCCCACGCCACCGCGGGATGGACGCCACGCGTCCTGGCGCGGACGCCGAGATTCGTCAGTCGTCCATGCCTGGCGCCCGCCTGCGAACCCTAGCGCGCCCCTATATAAGCCGCCGCTGCAGGCGCTCCTCCCAACCCTAGCCGCCCTTGGGGATTTTCCCCCAAATCCACCGCCGCCTGGGGTGATCCCCATCCAGACCACCCGCCATCGCTGCAGTGAAGGAGAAGAAGGGGGGAGGAGGAGAAGAAGGTGGGGATGGCCGTCCATGGGAGCTGCCGCCGTCCGCCACGACGACGGAGCCGTCCGTGCTAGGAGCCGGATCTGCTCGAGCTGCTAAAGCCCGCGACACCCTGCTTTGCTTCCTCTGCTCCAAGCCTGCTCCGCCGCCGCACCTCTTCACCGCCGCCTCACCGCCGCATCCAAGGTCCACAGGTGAGCACCGCACTCACCCCTCTATGTTGGAGCCCGGCCTTCGAGCCGTGGATGGACCGAGCCATGCCGTGGCGACCGAACCCGAGTCTTGCCCGCTAGCTTGGACCGCACCACCGCGCGACCGTCGTCGACTGTGTGCAGGCCTTCGAGCCGAGCCTTACAACTGTAGATGTCGCAGCCTTCGTTCAAGCGTGCGCACCATGCTTGGCCTTCCTTCCTGTCCTGTTCACCGTCGTGTGCGTTGTTCCGCCGTGTCGCCGCCGTGAACCAACGCACCGGCGCACGCGTGTTCGTCATGCCGATGAACCCAAGGCCAAACCTTTTTGGTCAAATCGACCCTAAGCATCACCCTGTCTATGCATCATTCACCGTCGTGGTACGTCGCCCTCGTGCCACCGCTGAGATCGCCGTTGTGGACAAGCCGCCGGCGCACGCTCGCGCGCTCGCACAGGGAGGTGAAGCCGACGCCTTTAACCATGCCTAGCACCCCTCAACCACGCATGCTCTAGCGTACACATGCGCAAGCGGAACCAAGCCGCCAACCAGCGCATGCCCTGGCGTCCGCGCCGTCCAGAGCGCTCCACCGCGCCGAGCTGCATCTCGCCCTGTTGAGCCGGAATCCCACCCAAAGGCCGCGCCTTTCTCTACACAAACGAAGCCCTAGGATCACCTCGACCGCGCCGTGTTGCTTGTTGATCGGCCGCCAACGAGCCCCTACCGATCCGCCGCTCCTTAGGAGCATTTCGTCGAGCACGTTCTGGTCGAGCTCAAACCCAGTTGGGGTTTTCCTTCACAAGCGGGACCACACGTTGTTCTTGTCATACCGGATCCCCTGGATTCCTTGTGGCCAGCCAACCACACCCTCGCCTCACGCGCACCTACTCAGTACTGTGCCACACTGAATGCGCCGGATCCTTTGCGCCCGACCAGTGCCGGCTGAGCCACACAACCGCCTGTGGAGCCCCTAGCCGCATCCGATCCATGCCGGATCTTTTGTGCCGGCCACATGAGCAGCCCATTCAGCTGTCGTGTGTGCTTGAGCTAGCTTATAGCCGCCCAGTTGATGGCCATGTGGGTGGTAAGAGCCAGCCAGCAGCCAGCTTTTAGCCAACCTAGAGACAGCTAGAGTCAGCCTATAAACAGTTTATAGTTAACTATATTGTGGATGCGCATTTCATTTTCAGAAATGTATTTTATCTATGGAAAATCATAGAAAATCCATTTTGGCTCGGAAAATTATGAAACCTTTTCCAAAACTCTTCTAAAATCTTAAACCCTGTGTTAGGCTAGTGTTGGCTCTCTTTTGGCTCTTAATTGCTTTCCATTTGGAGTTAATTGCAACTAGGACCCGTCTTTATTTTATTTATGCGATAATAGGAGCAGCCGGAGAGCTGAGCTCGGAGTTCGACTACACCGACGACTACATCACCGACAACTACCCATCCATAGGTTCACACCCAACTGATTCTGAATTACTATTAGGCATTGCTATGTAGTATGCTAGTGCTTTACTTAATTGCATGATGATGATGAACCTTGCATAGCCTTCTTTATTTATCCTATCCTTGATTGCCCTACTACTACTATGTTATATAAGCGTGTATATTTGCTGATCTTCACGATAGCATGTGTTGGGATGGGCGTAGTGGTTCTTGGCATGTGTGCGGTAAAAACTGGCAGGAGAAGGCGTTTTGGGTACTTTGGTGGGGGTGAGCTCGAAACAACCGATCTGGGATCGGGGATGGGGATGCACTCCTTAATGCATTCCCATTTTTTACGGTTTTTGGAGCATAGGTGTTGGGGTTTTATATATGTTACGCTTGGAGGACATGAGCTCGCCCCGGTCTGAAACCGAGTGGGCCAACCACTTCACGGGACTTTTCATACACACCACCTCACCGAGAGTGGGGGTAGGGCCGGGTTGAGCTCGGCAAGTGCAGTACCATACCTGGCAGCAGGATAGAGGGTATCAGTGGGGGTGAAGTGGGTTAGTGCCCATCTTTTCCCAAAGCGTCTCCCGTGTGGCCACACGGGAGCATTTCACAGTTCCGATGCAGTCCTTTGCGAGGGATTGCTTTGAGGCCCGGATGCAGGATGAAACCGTCACTACCAAGAGTTCACACGGTAGGATGGGCTCAATCGGCCGTACACCGACCAGGTGCCATTCCGAATTGGGTCCAGGTGTACACGCTCTGCAGAGTTTAGATCTATACGTATAGCCGCATCCTCAGTCATGGACGAGCCCAGTGAATTGTTGGTTCTCATGTTTTGGGTTTTCTACCTCTCCTTGTAGTTTGAGATTGTGGTGAGCCGTGGTTGCAGTCGGGGAGAGGGGAGTTGCTCCCTCTGCCTTGCGGATCTGATTGCAATCATTGAGGTGCGAGGAGAGGAATTTCTCGCATCGACCCTAGATGGAGATTGGTTGTGGAGATGGGTCCCTGGGGTACCAGGTGTTCCCGAGTCATTTTGAGAGAATGGGTTGGGATCTTTCTGGAGATATATTCTTGTTATACTTTGCTGCTGATGCATAGGAAACCTAAGCCTATACCTTGTCACTCTTCTTACCCTTTTGAGTTAGGGCACTTAAAGCTGCATCCAGTTGGTGGTGTGGACCTATCCCACTCCTTGGGGATAGACTTTGGGTGTGCAGGGTACGAGTCTGACTACGACAACAACGCCGATGGGTGGTACGACTGAAGGAGACGTCGCTGCGCTCAAGGATGCCTGTGGGCGAGAAGAATAAAAGATGGAGACACTTCTGGGATGCTAGCTATCGCTGCGTAGACTTTTCACTCTGATTCAGCCAAGAGGCTTGTAGTGTTGTACTCCATAATGGATTTGTAATAAATTAAGTACTTATATTTGTTTGTTTCGATGTATGGCTATGATATATCATCTATGATGAATTCTGTACGCTATAGCGACTGATCCTGGGACTATCGCAAGGGTACAGGGGTTCGGATTTTCCTCACCGAAAATCCGAGTGGTTACAGCGAGGCCTTAAATGTAAGTCATTGCTTTTGTAGCAGTTCTTGTAGTTCATTATCATTTGTTTGTAGCCTAATTTTATGTCTTGTAGTCCCTGGTAGGGCGGGCTTGTGCCAGGTCGGACCTATGCAGGCAGGCCGCAGCGCCACATCTGAAGGCACAAAAGTTGGAGGAAGAACTCCAATGTAGGAATACTGAAGCCGCAGAGTAGGTCCAGTGTGCAAGAGAGGAAGCCGCCAAGGAGGAGAGAAAACTTGAACATGAGTTGGAGGCCGAGAAGCTCAAGGTCAGAGATGCGGATTCGCTCCTGAAGTTTGTTTGCGATGGTAAGACCAAAGTCTACCGAGGTTGTGAAATTGTATCTTCGAATAATAGTTGCTAACATGCTTTGGCACAACAGATGGCATCAAGAAGGAGAAGAAGCTCAAGGACGACCTCAAGGAGGCCAAGGATGCAATCCCGACGCTTAAGGCGGACAACAAGGTCACTACCGAGAGTGAGTACATTACAGCCTAGAAGCTGGTGTACAAAAAAACGAGTCTAGAGAGATATTGAGACCGACCTTGTAGTAGATATGCTGTCTCTTCAAAATGACCAAGTGGCCATTGCAGGTCTTGGAGTGGTGATAAACGACCTCCGGAGAGCAGCCAGCTACATCATGGACATGGTAGTACCTCAGGCCGACGAGGAGGAGCCAAAGTCGTTGTTGGACCAGTTGATAGTAGCTCTAGAGTGAGTGACCGATCTTCTGATGTCATCCAGCAAGAAAGCGGCTGCTAGGGCCTTGGTGAGGGTGAATTCCCACTACCTAGAGGTATAGGTCACAAAGATTGAAGCTGGACCTAACAAGCAGGCCGACCTCAAGGCCATAGAGGCGGAGGTACAAACTGCAGCCAACAAGGTCATAGAAGACATCGACTTCGAAGGAGACGAAGAGTAGTTGCGCTGTAAACTTTTAAGCATTGCTTCCTCGTTGGCTGGAGCACAACGTTCTTGTGCTGTGTATAAAACAATGTTCTTTCCCTTTATCATGTAATACTTTTATGCTTTTACGAACTTATTAGCCCAGAAGCTATTTATGTTATTTCGCCCCGCTAACCATTACTCACGGAGAGGGCGGCTTGCCGACAACATAGCTCAGCAGGGAGACTTACATGTAGTCAACACACGGGGGGAGTGTAGGACTCAGGTTTAGCAACCACACAACTAGTCAAGCTCGTATTAGCATGAAGTAAGCAATCAAAAGAAGAAACAATCCTCAGGTCTAATGACCCATAAGTTGGCAAGGCCAAGCCCCCGAGCATGTCGAGGGGAAGGAACACAACTTCACCCTCAGGTCTAATAACCCTTGTGCTGGCATTGCCAAGCCCCTGAGCATGTCGAGGGGAGGGGAAACAACACAACACAGGAAAAGGACAACAAACTCAAAGGTCGGTTGAAGACTACCGAAAAACTAATCTTTATACAACTTAATTTGAACAAAAGTAAGGAATACATAGCTTGTATAGAACTATTCTACGAATAGAATCATCGCAGGTTGTCCACGTTCCAAGGGTTTGGAACTCCTTGTCCTTCGCCCCACTGGAGGCGATATGTAGAAGGACTGATGACCTCTGTGACGATGAAGGGACCTTCCCATGACGTGGAAAGCTTGTGCATCCCGTCAGTTTTCTGGATCCGACAAAGGACTAGGTCACCAACTTTGAAGGAGCACTCCTTGATGTTGCGGTCGTGCTAGTGACGAAGCTGTTGGTCGTGATAGGCCTGCCGCACTACTGCCGCCACTCTGTGTTCTTCGAGGCTGTCGAGGTTGACTCGACGGGTCTATTCTGATTCTCTTTTGTCATAATGTTGTATGCGAGGTGCACCAAAGACGACATATGTAGGGAGGATAGCCTCTAAATCGTAGACAAAGAAGAAGGGTGAAAAGGCCGTAACCGAGCTGACATGAGTCCGGAGACCCTAGATCACGTGAGGAAGCTTAGTTAGCCAACGAGAGGCATAATTCAAGGCATCATCGTAGATGCGGTCTTTTAAAACTTCTAGGGCCATGCCATTGGCACGCTTGACCTGGCAGTTGCACTGAGGGTGGACGACCGACGAGTAGTAGACATCAATCATGTTGTCCTGGCAAAAATCCCAGAATGTGGAGCCAGTGAAGGCTGAACGAAGATCGGTAATGATCTTGTTGGGCACACCAAAGCGGTGAGTATTTTCCTTGATGAATTTAGCGGCCTCTTCCGACGTGATCTTAGCAATAGGTTAGACCTCAATCCACTTGGTGAATTTGTCCACAACGACGATGATATGTTTGTAGCCGCCAGGAGGGGTACGAAACGGACCTATAGAATCTAAACCCACATGGCGAAGGGTCAGGACGGGGGAATTGTGCGCAAGACCTGAGCATGCAGGTGTTGCTATTTCGCAAGAATTGGCATCCCTTGCACCTCTTAACGAGGTCTTTGGCATCGCTCATGGCCGTGGGCCAATAGAAGTCAGATCAATATGCCTTGCCAACCAGATTGGAGATGCCATGTGGCAGCCACACTCGCCGCTGTGGATCTCAGCCAAGAGCTGAAGACCTTCTGATCGAAAGATGCGCTTCATCAGCACACTAGTAGATGCTGCTTTTCTGTATAATTCATCTCCGATGACGACGTAGTTAGCACTGTGTCGGGTGATCTTTTCTCATTACGTCTTGTCCTCTAGAACCATCTGATGGACCAGGAAGGCTATGAATGGCTCGCGCCAATCACCTTCTTTTTCCGCCATTAACACGTCACGGGGAGGTACAGGCGCTTGGTCTAGGTTGTTCAGGTCTAACATCTTGGTGGACGGCTTGTGTAGGTCTTGAACGAACACACCGGCTGGAACCGATGCTCATTTGGAGCATAATTTGAGAGGACATCTGCAGCAACATTGTTGTCGCGAGGGACGTGCTGGAATTCGATCCCTTCGAAGTGGACTTCGAGTTTTTGAACCTCATCACAGTAAGCATCCATTGTGTCCTTGACACAATCCCAATCCTTGTTGACTTGCTTGATGATGACATTGGAATCGCCATAGGTAAGCATCCGCTTGATGCCCAGGGACACCGCAATACGGAGCCCATGGATAAGAGCTTCATACTCCACTCCATTGTGGAGGCCTTGTAGTGGATCTGAAGGACGTACTTGAGCTGGTCCCCCTTAGGAGAGATGAGTAGCACGCCTGCCCCGGCACCTTCGAAGTTGAGTGCACCGTCGAGTACATGATCAAGTGCTTAGGCCACTCCGTGGGAGGAGACATCTGGATTTCTGTCCACTCAGACACAAAGTCAGCTAGGATCTGAGATTTGATTACCTGCCTAGGGCAAAATTCGATATCAAATTCACCCAACTCGACAGACCACTTGACAATGCGACCATTCGCATCGCGATTACAAAGGATCTCCCCTAGCGGGAAGGCTGACCTTGATCTTGTGAGCTTGAAAGTAGTGCCGGAGTTTTCTCGACGTGATCAAAAGCGCACAGAGCGGCTTCTGGGTTGTGTATATCGTGTTTTAGCGTCGGCCAGGACCTCACTCATGTAATACACAGGTCGCTGGACAGGATAGACCTGACTGTCTTCTTCTCATTCTGCAACGAGAACCGTACTAACCACATTGGTGGTTGCGGCGATGTAGAGGATGAGTGTTTCCTTCGCAATTTGAGGTGCCATGATTGGTGCAGAGGTAAGAGAGTCCTTGAGCTTGTCAAACTCTTGCAGCCCCTCATCGTCCCACACGAATTTATCTGCCTTCTTCAATAGCTTGAAGAAAGGCAGACATTTTTCTCTAAGCTTACTGACGAAACAACCTAGAGCCGCCATCATGCCTGTGAGCTTCATGACGTCCTTCTTGCACGATGGCTTGTGCATGTTGCGGATAGCGTCGACCTTGACGGGGTTGGCTTCAATACCTCGGTGCCCCGATCATGGAGCCCAGGAGCAAGCCGGAAGGGACACCGAAGACACACTTGGTCGGGTTGAGCTTCCATTGGTAGGCGCGAAGGTTGGTGAAGGTTTCGGCGAGGTCGACGATGAAGTTATCCTCGTGAGTGGTCTTGACGACCACATTGTCGACGTAGGCTTCCACATTGTGCTGGAGCTGAGACTCCAGGCACTTCTAGATCACCTTCTAGTATGTGGCACTAGCATTTTTCAGGCCGAAGGTCATGACCTTATAGCAATAGATGCCATTGGGTGTAATGAATGTCGTCTTGTCCTGATCATTAGGATTAAGGACTATCTAGTGATACCCTGAGTAGCTGTCGAGGAAGCATAACAGGATGCTGCCAGCCATGGAGTCCACGACCTGGTCGAATCGCGGAAGAGGAAAGGGATCTTTGGGGTAGTGATTGTTGAGATCGGTGTAATCGATACAAACTCTTAATCAACCAGTCTTCTTAGGTACAAGGACCGGGTTTGCTAGCCAAACCGGGTGCTTACATTCATGAATGAATCCGGCAACCATGAGCGTGCACACTTCTACCTCTATTGCCTCCTTTCTATCTTTCGCAAAGCAATGGAGCTTTTGCTTGATAGGTCTTGCTGTCTTGCTAACTTCTAAGGAGTGCTCAGCCAGCCTCCTTGAAACACTAGGCATATCTGATGGACTCCATGCAAATATGTTAGTGTTATCCCAGAGGAAACTGGTGAGTGCGTATTCTTATTTCGGGTCCAGGTCGGCCCCGATGGTGACCTGCTGCTTATCTGCGTTGGGCAGGCTGAGGCAGACCCTTTTCACCGCAGGACTGGTGTCCAAGGCGGTTGATGTACACTGAAGGACCGATTAGGCGAACCAGAGAGGGGGGGAGTGAATGAGAGCCGATAAAAATTCTTCTCGAAGGAGATGAGAACTCCAACAAGACGAACACGGCTTCCAAATCACGTCTCCGACCCAACTACCCAAGTTGGCCAAGACCACGCAGCCACTGGAGTGCTACTGGTCCTTGGAACCAACACTCAACCCTCCGAGCCAGAACTCACCAAAACACACAGCGGAAACTTGCACGGCTTGCTGCCTGTGCTACACCGGTCAGACCGATGACCTGCGCCGGTCAGACCGGTGGACAGCGCTGGTCAGGCCGGTGGCTACAGCAGCCGCACAGCAAACGTTCCAGGAAGCCTCAGTGACTCCTCTAGGCCCTGGAACAAAAACCACCTCCGAAACACAACCTGGAAGGAAGAAGAACCCCTCACAAAACCTAGCAAAACAACTCCAAACACGCCAAGAACTGACCAGCAGGTCCACGGGACAAAACCACACGGACAAGGTTGTTCCCCGAGACAAATCCCACCAAGGGCTAGCACCGGTCAGACCGGTCAAGAGCACCGGTCAGACCGGTCGCGCCTGAGCAGCTCGGGATGAACAGCGCCCGTGAGTCAACTCCCCAAATCCAACTCCTGATCTCCCGATTCGCTCAACGGATTCGCACAAGACTTTGGGGATAGTAGGAACACCTCATGGGCACTCCATAGCCAAGATTTGGTCCACCAAAACTTGTTGAATCAAGAGGAATCGAAGGATTTCCGCCAAGAACACCACGAACCCTAGAACCACGAAAACCCCAAAATTGAGCCCCTTTACTCACGGATTTGGGAGGGGAATCAAAGGGAAAGGAACCACGAGGGGTTCATGCATACATCCCCCACCAAATCCCAAAGAGAAAGGTCTCAAAACCGCCACAAGAAAATCGCCAAGAAAAGCCTCCGAAAATCACCAAAAAGGAGAAACGGGAAAGACACAACTAAGCCTTGAGGAACCACGCCGAATCATCTATACATACCAAAGAGGTTCATACAAGGTCTAGCTTGCCGCCCGATCATCCTTCCCTCTCACAAGATCTCACCATGAAGCTCTCAAGCTAGTCCTACGAAAATCCTAAGAAAATAGGAAGAAAAATAGGAAAACCAAATGAGCTAGGGTTCCAAGAGATGGCTGCCATCCTCTCACCACTTGGGTTATATGGAGGCAACCGAAAGACGAAAATACCCTTACTAGCTAACTAGGGATACATGCCCCTCAAGGGCGAATTTAGAAATCTTTGTCTTCGCTCCATCGGACGGATGCCTAGCGACCGCAAACTTGCTTAGCCTCGACGCAAGCCTTGCGATCCCGACACGTGTCCTCCGCTTCGAAGATTCCAGACTGCGTCGTCGCACACCGGTCAGACCGGTGCTCCTCACCGGTCAGATCGGTACCCACCGGTCAGACCGGTCAGACCCACCGGTCAGACCGGTCTGGAGCTGCTGCACCTCCGTCTTCGGTTCTTCGGTCTTGGCTTTGTGGATCAACCAAGGAACCCAGTGGTTTTCTGGTGAACCACCAGAAACCCCGCGAACTCGGTGTAGCCTCCGCCAATCACCACTCATGACTCGGCTCCCACGTAGTCCCGGCTCGACCTTGGTTTTGAGGCTCAACCAAGAAATCGTCCATGACTTCATCTTGTCGTTCTTGCCACCATGCGGCCCGCACTTGACCCCGCTGGCCACCGGGTCCCTCGAACCAAGCCTACTTGTCTTCTCCACACCTGGAGGCCTCACCGGCAACAACCTTTCGCGCTTGTTCTTCACCTGCACCTGCACCAGTCAAGCCGCAACCTGCACCTGCAATACTTAGCCAAGAATCAGTCCACACCACGTTATCACTCATCACACCAGGAAGCGACCATCCACCGGTCCTCGAACCACACCTGGCTCTCATACACTTCTGCTCGGGCACCTCCAGCGTGGTGACGTCGATCTTGGAGGCCTGAGCGACCTTGACCGAAGCTGCAGTAGCGTAGGTGGACGTCGAGGCAAGGTCGAGAGTCTCATCCTCGCATCTGTAGGAAACCATGATGTCACCGTAGACAGAGAGGATCCCATTGGGCATCAGCATCTTCATGATGAGGTACATGTGATGTGGGATGGCCATGAACCTAGCCCGCATAGGGCAACCTAGGATGGTATGGTAGGATGAGCGGAAGTCTGCTACCTCGAATGTTAGGTACTCTGTGCGGTAGTTCTGCTCGGTACCGAAAGTAACCGGTAGGCAAACGCGACCCAAGGGGTAGGCTGCCTTGCCGGGTATAACCCCATAGAAGGGCTAGTCGCAGGCCATCATCTTCTTGAAGTTGATCTTCATCTTCTTCAAGGTCTCTATGAATATGATATTGAGGCTGCTGCCCCCATCTATGAGGGTCTTAGGCGGTATTGCTTCACCCACTATGGGGTTCACGACCAGTGGGTAACTCCCGGGGTTTGGTATGGAACCCAATGATCTTCCCTAGAGAAGGTTATGGGGAACTCCAACCACCTCAGAGGTTGGGGAGCTTCTGTGTTCACGAGTACAATCTCTCGCGCCTCGGAGCGCTGCTGTCTGTTACTTTTGGAGGCCCGGCGACCACCGACGATGAAGTTTATTTCCTGATTGGCGGCCTGAAATGCACCATTGGTATTGCCACCCTTAGGTGGTGGAGGAGGATTCCGTTCCTTGCGGCACTCGCCGTCATTGTGGCGGTCATCATGACGATCATCGCGGCGATCGTCGCGGTGGTCGTTGCAGCGATCTCTATCATCGTCGCGATTGTCGCAGTGATAGTGTTGCCAGTCGCGGTCGTCATGCCAATAAGGTCGGCGGGAGTGATCGTTGTAGTGGTGGTTGTTGTTGTAGCGGCTATTGTAGCTTATACCGCCACTGTTGCTGCTCTTGGTCTTCTTGGGTTCTTGAGGTATGCCAAGGGCACACTTTAGCCCCTCGCAATCACGCATGGTATGCTTCGCGTTGGAGTGCAACTGACAAGTGTCATCTAGCCTCGTAATCACGCATGGTATGCTTCATGTTGGAGTGGAGCATCAGTCATTAAGACCTCGCCAGATCATTTGCGCGACCTGGCGGCACCATCGGACACCAGGGCGGTGGAGGCATCGCCTACTTTGTCACCCTTGAAGTCATGGACGACAACATCTTGTGTGTCGATGAGCTTGTCGACATAGGACATGAGGTAATGGTGGTTGCACCAGCCTCATGAATCTTCTCGAAGAGCTTTAGGTTGGTGACGCCTTTCTTGTAGTAGATGATGACGTCTTCGTCTTTAACACCGACAAGCTGGTTGCGGTTTTCGAAGAAGCGGTTGGTGTAGTCCCGGAGACTTTCACCTTTCTTCATGGTCACCCTTGCGAGGTGGTGAGTGTTGCCAGGGCGATTGTAGGTGGCCTGGCAGTTCGTAGTGAACAACCGTGAGAGACTTTCCCACGAGGTGATACACTCTGCGGGGAGGTTATTCAGCCATAAGAGCGGCGCAGGGCCCATAACCAGGGGAAGTAACCCACCATGTGGTCTTCATTTCGACCCGCGGCCTGGGCTGCGATGGTGTACATCTTCATCCGGATACTCGAGTCAGAGCGACCGTTGTATTTTGCGATGGCCGGCTTGAAGTCCTTCGGATATCTCATGGTCCGGAGACACCGTTAGAATTCGGGAAGTTGTTGGTTGCTCCAGCGCCCGCGTAGTCATTGTAGTCGGCATAAGGGCCCCTCATGGAGACGTATAAGTTGTCAGGAGAGCCATTAACCTGGTCATATTAGGCGCGGAGCTAGAGTTCTTCATCATGCATCCTATAGACCTCAACCTCCTGGATAGGGTTGTTGGCGTTGAGGGGGTCCGGGGGACAATTGACGCGATCGTACTCAGCACGATGTTGAATCTCCCGCTCATCGCTGTAAGGAATCGGATGCTCATAGCCTAAGAGGGGGAGGGGGTGAATGAGGCAACTTAAAACCTTAACCTATGGCTTCCACTACTTTGCATAAAGTAAACTAGATCATTTCTATCTAGATGTGCAATCTAAGGTTGATCTAGTGTGAAACCCTCATCCCAAAACAAGTTTTACAACCTATAGCCAATACTAGCATGATACTACTCTAGGAAAGTAAAGGCAAGCAAGGATTGCAAGAAAGTAATGCGGAAACGTAAAGAGGGATGAGGGAAAGCAAACTCTTGACACGCGATTTATCCTATGGTATCGGTAGGCACTAAGCCACCCCTAGTCCACATTGTTGAAGCACTCACACAAGAGTATTGCTTCCCGGTCACCAAGTCTTTCCCAAGAGCATCACTTGACTCGCCACAAAGGCTCGCCACTTAGGCACTCGCCAAGCTCCCTTGGTCACCTTGATGCCGCCTCCACTAAGGAGCTTCTCCACTTAGGAAGGGGGTCTCCACGTCCCCCGCACAAAGTGTCCTCGCCACTCCACACCAAGCCGGAGGGTCGAAGATGATTACCGGTGAGCCACTTAGGCCCCAAGACTTTTGGCGCACCTTGTACAACTTGATTCACTCTAGAATCACCTCACAAGGTAGGCACACCTTGCACTCACTCAGCTCTAAGATAAGCCTAGCACTAAGCACATACACAAAGCATGTGCAAGTCTATGGATGAGCAATTTAGCACTTGGATGGCTTGGATATGATCTTCTAAGTGTCTTGCACTCCTCTGCACTTCCACACAATCCAGCTTCCTCAAATGGGTATGTGGAGGGGGTATAAATAGCCCAAGGCATCCAAAGAGCCATTGGGTAATGTCCACTGAAAAGTGTAGCATCGGATGAACCGATGGTCCCTTTTTCCCACCGTCGGTTCATCTGGTGCCCCTCCACGTCATCGTAGCCGTTGCAAATCTGCTGACACAATTCATCTGACACTTCATCCGATGGTGCGTCGGTTCATCCGGTGCTGAAGGACTCCTCGCCAAAACCTTACTGTTAGCTTCCTCGAGACCATCGGATAGATCGACGCTTCCACTGACCATGTGTTGACGGTGAATTTCTATCAACCTAGCCATGAGTTTACCTTCGGTGTTGGCATCAATTTCATATCATATCCATTGGTACTAACCCCCTTGATATAACAAGGTCGTTCGTGCATGTCGGTTTTGGAGTTTGATGTTTGTTGACGGTCCTTACAACAAAAATTCGACCGTCAAGACCTCGGGTTCGAGAGGAGTATATGGCAAGTTTCATGCACATTTTTAGTACTAATAAAGTTCCACGAGTTGTGTTATGATTTTCATAGGTAGGTACACATTTTGGGAGAATTTGGGACCAACACACCACACATGCTAGGCACGGCCGAACCACCAGGCACGCCCGGCCCTGCAGGTGCGGCCGGCCCTGCAGATGCGGCCGGCCCTTCCCCGTGGCGTGTCCCTGGTCCTAAGCACCGCCTCTCCGTCGAGTACAACTTGGACGAACAAGATTCGCTGAAGAAACGTCCGTTTGATCAAATGGTTGAGGCTAGGATCACTTGGATCAATGGGTCCACTTATCTGGTGACTCAACCGCCGCAACCGTCATCCAGAGGCGATCCTAGGCGTCCCTGAACATGGTCGGTGCATCACACGTCATGGGGGTGGGCCGGCCGCACCTATCCACTCGCGTGCCGGGCGAAACCGACCCAAGGAGCCGACCTACAACCGCCTCAGGAGCAGTGATCAGGGGCGTCCAAGGCGAGAGGCGGCACATCCCAGGGCCGGCCGCACCTGGTAAGCCGACCGAACCTGGCATGTGGGCCCCCTGCGCTCCACCGACCTTCCTTGCCTATAAAAGCCACCTCCCACTCGCTGGATCAGACACACAACGCAAGAGCATCTCCATTTCCCTCTTTTGTTCACTTAGAGTAGGATTAGCGTAGCTTGGGAGTTAGAGTCGAGTCGAGCTAGTCTCGGGGTTCCGGAGGAGTCTTCTTCAGGGTTCCGGTACTACTCTTGTATCCTTTCTTTTTTTAGACTCAAGTACAATTCAAGTTATCTTTCTATCTTACCTTTCGAGTCAATTACATTCAGCTTTTACTTTGCTCTAGAAGATTTATTCTTGGTTTAGACTAAAGTTAGTTTAGTCTTGGTTAGCATAGCTCTCTTGAACCCTATAGTTATGTGGTCATTCTTCGCTTGATCTCCGGTGTTTCACGGGAGAGAGAGACCTTCCTTCGTGATATCCGGGGAAAGGTTCTTTGGTTCGTTGTGAGCACGGTGCTCAGAGCTTACCTTAGTCTTAGATTGGTGTCCCGTTCAACGGAATAGTTGTGTGTTGACGGTGTATTTTGGTACGCCAAACATGTTCATTACACTTTGGTTTGGATTTGATTATGAAACTAACTCGCCACTAGGCATACTAATGACATAACAAGTTCATCTTTGTATGTGCATTTGGAAGTGTTATGTTTTTGCAGGAAAACATGGACATAAAGGACGGAGTCACAACAAGTTCAAAGGAGCAATTTAGGAGTCCCGTTTGTGTTTGAGAGCATGATAAAATCACTCCCAAAGGTGGCAAGGACCGAAGTGTTACAAAGGAACATCCCGAGGATTGAAGCGTAAAAGACCGAACTTCATGCGAGAAGACCCTCCATCTTGGACGCGAGGATGACATCGTCAAAATGGTGCAAATGGAAGGGGCAAAGTGCATAATGACAAGAGGACCCACGTGCGCGAAGGGGCGACCGAACCGGGCCAAAATGGGCCTGGGCTGGTCGGCCCAGGCCGGCCGGCCTGGCCCATTCCGACGTCGGTTCGGCCCCCCATTTCTTGAGCATGAAGATTATTCAACCCTAAGTACGTGGAGGCGCCGCCATTCGCAGAGAGAGAGCCATTCGCCCGAGAGGCCGTCCACAAGCTAGATAGAGAGAAGAGGAGGGAGATCATTCGTGAGAAGGATCACTCTACTCGAAGGAAGCAACCACAAGTGGTGAAGGACATTGAGGCCCTGCCAAGACACCCCTGGAGGAGAAGGAAGACACCATCGGAAGCGTCACCATGATCAACGGTGCTATGCCTAGCACCTTGATGGGGTAATCTTCTCATTTGTCCATGGGTTGTAATTGATCTTGAGATGTAATCGCTACTTTGTATGGTTATCTATCTATCATCTAGTGTTGAAGATGCTTTATTGTTTAAGGTTAGCTACCATGCCGTGTAGGGAGTATAGATCTCAATGCTCCCTTGGAACCATTGAATACGCTGTGTCCATCATAGGTCTAGTCACGAATACCTCCGCGTAGTGACAGTATGGGGGGAGGGAAAGGGCGAAACCGTGGTCACAACCCCCGATAGATTAGATTGGTTTTCATATCTTAAGCGGTTGCATGTTCAAGTATCGTAGACCCTTGGGCATGTGTCTTTTATATATCTTGTTGGTTTAATCGTTCTCTCTAGTGTAGCGTAGTAGTTCTCTAGATTAACCATAGATTAGGGTTTGGTTAAGTTAGTAGTAGTGCTAGATCAAACGCTTGTAATCCCCTTGCTCCGCGGATTGATAAGAACCTAGGGAATCCCCGTGGTGAAAAAGGTGTAGGTCCGTACGCTTGCGGATCGTAGGTGGATACGAGTTTTATCCGTCAACAAGCCCCTTTTTCTGGCACCGTTGCCGGGGAGCAAGCCAGTTCACATCCTTTGGTTTTGCATCTAATTTTGTTTTAGGTTTTGTTTATCGTTTATTGCTAACATCTAACCCCTATTACCTAGAAAACCACTTTGTTTTGTTTTGTTTTTGTTTTTATCTTGTTGTCTAGATGGCGTTCGTCAACCACCCCGTGGAAGAACCGGAGAAATCGCTAAGGGATTACGCTAGTCCTCGATGTGAAGACATAAAGGTATAAGAGTCGGATTCGAAGCTCGAAGCGACCAAGTATGAAATCAAGGCTAGGATCATCGAGATGGCAGCGGCAACCCCATTTGAAGGGATGGACACGGAGAACCCATATAGACACATAAGGCATTTCACGACGCTATGCAACACGGTGCGTCAAGAAGGAGTTCCCGATGAATGGTTCAAGTGGAATCTCTTTCCCTACTCACTTGCCGGTGAAGCAAAGACGTGGTACTCGTTTGCGTCCTTTGAAGTTGAAGGCAATTGGAACAAGTTGACGAAGAAATTTTGCGAGAAGTTTTTTCCAATAAGCAAGGTTCAACATCTAGTGAGGCAAGTGATCACATTCACGCAAGGAGAAGAGGAAGGGATAGACCAAGCTTGGAATAGATTTAATGAGTTGATTGAACAAGGACCAAAACTCGGCTTCTCCGGTGACGTACTCTTGCATACATTTTTCTTTTCCCTAACCCCTAGTTGCATGGAACATGTTCAAATGTGTGCAGGTGGGGATCTCATGGAGAAAACACTCACGGAAGCCGCTCAACTTTTACAAAAGATTAGCAAAGCGGCGGCCATGCGAAGAGATTGGGAAACAAGACTTTCGGGAGAGTCGGAACGCGATTCAAGGATGAAGACATGTGCTGAAATTTCTAAAGAGGCAACCCTGGAAGACAAGAAAGAGGAGCCAATCCCGGAAAAGCTTGAAGAAGTACACATCAAGCCAAGAACTACCCCAAGAGTTGACTTCGCCAAGTCAAATGAAACAAACAAAAGGAGTATGTCGAGCGCGAAGCCATTAAGGGAGTTCGAGCATATGGATTGGGTTCCAATCGATTACGGAGAAGAATTCGACAAGAGAAGACCGTTCCCTAACCAAAAGGGGATGGCAAGAGCATTGGAAGCGGATTTCCCACCGGAAAAGCAAGCGGAGAATTCGTACAATCTTGAAACCACCGGTGAGATCTTTCGAAAGCTCTTTAGTGATGATGAAGTGGATCCGGATCACATAGCCGAGGTGAAAAGAATCATGGGAATCAAGCCCGAAGCATCACCATATGCTCGCCTCACCGAAGTTTATGCAATAGGATCTGACCAAGAGGAGAAGATGACACCACACTTGAGTTGCGAGATCAACGGAGTTCAATGCAAAGCATTATGCGACATCGGAGCACAAGTAAGTGCCCTATCCTCCAAAATTTATGATAAAGTTCAAGACCACAACCTAGACTTAGCTCCAACTTCAACAAAGTTAATTATGGGAGATGGTAGAACTATTAGACCTCTAGGTATTGCTTGCAACATTAATGTAATCATGTCTGGAAAGTGCATACCTACCGATTTCTTTGTTATAGATGCTTACCATAGTAATAATGATCACATAATCCTAGGTAGGCCTTTTCTTAAGTTGGTTGATGCCGTGTTGGACGCCGGAGAAGGCAAAGTAACAATAAATCTTAATGGAAAGAAGTACACATATAATTTTCTTCGCGTTTCTAATCATCCTTCACCTTTTCCTCCCGAAGAAGAAGTAGAGAAGGTAGGTAGTCTTTGTTTTGTTGAAACCCTTAGAGACCCACTGCAAAGAGCGATGGAGAATCAATTCGATGATCAACAAGACGAGGAACTAGAGGAAGCAACAAAGGGATTAGAACCACAAGATGGAAGCGTGGAGGATGAAAAATTTGAAGATATAGGAGACACTAAACCCGAAGAGCCACAAGTGCCCGAGGTGGATCTCAAACCTTTGCCCAAAGGATTAAAGTACGAATTTTTGGGCCCAGACAAGACTTATCCAGTCATCGTGAGCGACGAATTGAGTCCCGAAGAAAATGAGAAGTTGCTGAATTTATTGAAAAAGCATAGGAAGGTGATTGGATATTCAATCAATGATCTCAAAGGACTTAGCCCAGCCTTTTGCACTCATCGTATACCTATGGAAGACCAATGTAAGCCCTTAGTGGACCATCAAAGGAGGCTAACTCATGCCATGTGAGAGGTAGTAAAGAAGGAGGTTATCAAGCTACATGATGCCGGAATCATCTACCCGGTACCGCATAGCGAGTGGGTGAGCCCGGTACATTGTGTGCCGAAGAAAGGAGGCTTAACCGTGGTGAAGAATGAGAAGAATGAGTTAATACCGCAAAGAACCGTGACCGGATGGCGGATGTGTATCGATTATCGAAAGCTAAACAAAGCAACGAAGAAAGATCACTTCCCCCTACCGTTCATTGACGAGATGCTCGAGAGATTAGCAAACCACGCTTATTTTTGCTTTCTCGATGGGTACTCGGGGTTTATGCAAATTCCCATTCACCCAGATGATCAACACAAGACAATGTTTACTTGCCCTTATGGAACGTTTGCATATAGAAGGATGCCCTTCGGCTTATGCAACGCTCCGGCATCTTTTCAACGTTGCATGATGGCAGTGTTCTCGGAATTCATCGAAATTGTCGAGGTGTTCATGGATGATTTTTCCGTTTATGGGAAGACATTCGTGGATTGCTTGGTAAACTTAGATAAGGTTCTCACAAGGTGTGCGGAGGTAGACTTAGTGCTAAATTGGGAAAAGTGCCACTTCATGGTAAAGCAAGGCATAGTGCTCGGACATGTTATATCCGAGAGAGGAATTGAAGTGGACAAAGCTAAAGTGGAGACGGTTGAGCAACTCCCACCTCCAACGGATGTTAAGTCCTTGAGGAGCTTTCTAGGCCATGCCGGATTCTATAGAAGATTTACGAAGGACTTCTCAAAGATCACTAAGCCTTTAACACAACTCCTTCAAAAGGATGTGGCTTTTGACTTTGACGAGAAGTGCTTAGCGGCATTCCGGACCTTGAAAAATGCTTTGGTGAGTGCTCCCATTATTTAACCTCCGGATTGGAGTCAACCTTTCGAGATCATGTGCGATGCAAGTGACTACGCCGTAGGAGTCGTTTTAGGTCAAAGAAAGGAAGGCCGAGTTCATGCCGTTTACTACGCTAGTAAAACTCTTAGTGAGGCGCAATTAAATTATGCCACTACGGAAAAGGAGTTGCTAGCGGTGGTGTTTGCCTTTGAAAAATTCAGATCTTACATCGTGAACTCCAAGGTCATTGTTTACACCGATCACGCGGCCATCAAGTATCTTTTGGCTAAGAAGGACGCTAAACCAAGATTGATTCGTTGGATCCTTCTTCTCCAAGAGTTCGATGTGGAAATTCGTGATAAAAAGGGGGTGGAAAATGTTGTGGCCGATCATTTGTCTAGGATGAACCGTGGACAAGATGACAAAGAGCCCATAGAGGATAAGATGAGAGATGACCACCTCTACCGAATACTCGACAAAGATACTTAGATGATTGATATCATTCGAGCAATTCGGAGAATGCCTCTTGATCACTTAGATAAAAACACTCAAAGGAGGATAGTCTCCGAAAGCCAAAAATATTTTTGGGATTCACCTTATCTCTTCAAACTTGGGAATGATGGAGTTATGAGAAGATGTGTACCAATTGAAGAGATGCAAGAAATTTTAAGAAAGTGCCACTCGGCGGAGTACGGTGGACACTATAGCCATTTTCAGACCCAAGCAAAAGTGTGGTCCAGTGGATTCTTTTGGCCAGAGATGCATGAAGATACTAAAAGATATGTTGCATCATGCCCCGAATGCCAAAGAACGGGAAACATTTCTCAAAGGAATGTGATGCCCTTGAAATATAATCTACAAATCGATTTATTCGATGTTTGGGGAATAGACTTCATGGGGCCCTTCAAAAACTCACACGGATTTGAGTATATCCTAGTCATGGTTGATTATGTGTCCAAGTGGGTAGAGGTCATGCCATGTCGTAAAGCTTCCACGGAGGAATCTATTGCAATGATCAAGAGTGTGATTTTCCCTCGCTTCGGTACCCCGAGAATTTTGATAAGCGATGGAGGAACTCACTTCACCGGGAAGAACTTTAAGAAGTGCTTATCCAAGTTGGGGATTGAACATAGAGTCTCTACGGCTTATCATCCACAAACCAACGGACAAGCGAAAACATCGAATAGGCAATTAAAGAGCATCCTTAACAAAACTATAGAGAAGGGAGGCAAGGACTGGTCAAAGAAGTTGGATGGAGCTTTGTGGGCATATCGAACGGCGTTCAAGACACCGATAGGTATGGCAAGGCTTGTCACCTTCTGGTTGAGTTAGAACATAAAGCCTATTGGGCAATTAAAGAGATGAACCTCGATCTAGACGCCGCGGTGGTAAAACGGAGAATCCAAATAAGCGAGCTAGAGGAGATGAGGTTAAAAGCTTACGAAAATGCGAGCATATACAAAGAGAGAATTAAAAGGTGGTATGACAAAAGATTGAAAAAGGAGTTTAAGAAGGAGATAAGGTCCTCCTCTATAATTCGAGGTTTAAAACCTTCGGAAAGGGGAAATTGAAAAGCAAGTGGGATGGACCTTACATTGTTCATTTGGTGCTCTCCAATGGAGCGGTAACCATCATGGATATGAAAGGTGATCAATTCATGGTGAATGGTCAACGGCTTAAGGTTTATTACGAACCCGACGTTGTGCCCCTTCACCATATTGATGTTTTCATCATAGAGGATGAGCCCGAACGTCAAGCCTAGGACGTAAAACAAGGTGAGCATTTTGTAAATGGCTCTTCTTTTATTTTTCTAGAGTTTCTCGCGAAGTTTTACCAGGCCAACTTTTTCACATGGGCTAGCAATTGAAAAATAGTGGGGCACGCGAAAAACCGGACCGAACCGGCCCGCGAACCAGGGCAGGCCGGCCGGCCCGGTCGGATCGGCCCAGGGGGCCTGGGTGGTGGTTCGCCTCGGTTTCCTCTGGTACGCGCGTCTTCGACTTCCTTGTTTGGTCAGAAAATTTTAGGGAAGTCAAGAAAAGGAAAAGATGGGTTCTAGGGCATTCCTCCCCGGACTATTTAAAGGGACGAGATGGGAGCTCGGGAATCCATCCCAATTCGCATCATTTTGCACCTAAGCAGCAGCCATGATGTCTCCGAGGAGTGTAGAGATCAAGCTAGGCGCCGAGAAGCCATTGAAGCCGGAGGAGGCAAAGCGGTGCGAGCTCAAGCCATCAATGGAGATCAAGAGGACCGCCCGCATCCGTTGTGGAGGGCGTGTCCCGACCGGGCCAATCGCATCTCGCCACCACGTTAAGGAGGAGAGGGTCTCTACTCCCGTCCGTAGATCGGAGCGCATCCGAGGCATGAAGAGGAAAGACTACAAGGAGGTGTCGCCCGAGCCGAAAGATTACGGGGGGAGTGACTACTCCGATGACCGCAGCCCGAGCTCGTGGGCGGCCGTCGGAAGGGAAGACAACGACCTCTTCTATTGGGAAGAGGTGCCCAAGGAGAAGAATACCGAAGGTCCTAACGGTGGCGGAGATCCCAACAACGGCGACGACCCTGGCGATGTCGACCCTTTCGGGATGCATCTGTTATGTTGTGCGGCTTGCCGTCACTCCATCTCGGAACTCTACGCATCGGTCGATGAATGTTTCCAGGCTATGGAGGCGATGAGGCAACGCATGGAGGACATGGAACGAGTGGTCGAGGACGACTACAAATTCCTCAATCGGAACGTTCGGAAGTTGTTTGGAATGGTGGGCAACATGAAGAACAAGTGGTGCAAGAGCTGTGGAGAGTTCCACTAGGAAGTAGGGTTTCCCCCCCTTAGGTTTTTTGTAAGATACGACGAGGACGTCGTATGGTTTTAGCGTGGGGGAAGAGCTAGTTAGCTAGATCCTTTTGCTTTAAAGTTTAGTTCAGTTTGGTTTAGATTTCACGAGAGTTTGAGAGTCTTAAAGTTTTAGGTGTGCTTTTTAATTTTTCAAAGTTTAAAGTGTCTTAAATTTAGTGTTCGAGTCAAGAAAATCAAATAAAAAGTGTCCTTTAAATTTTTGTCTCTTGCAATGCTTTTCTTTCTTTACTTGTATGTTTGTCTTTAGTTTTTGATATATAAACATGAGCACTTGGTTTAAAATGTTTACCGTGGTGCTTAGTGGAGTTTTTACCTTTAAAATTACCCGCATCATGCTTTGATCTAGAACTTCGTTTCGGTTGTGCTAAGTTTGATGCTAAAATTGGAAGAATTTAATTCTGAAAATTATATGAAAAAAAACTTGTAATAAAGATTAGCGAATTCTCTTTTTCCAAGTTGAGAGACTAAGAAAAATCCTATACAAAGCCAATTTAATATTTGCTCCACCATAAGTGCGGTTAGCATAATGAGTTGGGCTAGGATCCTTCTCTCTTGGAAGTTTTAATTTTGAGCAATGATCATGTCCTTGTGTTTATCTTTTATTGCTAGCCTCGTCATGCATTCGGTAACGAGACTCTCACATCGAAAGTCCCGTACATCGCCGAATTCCATACCCAAACCATAATATCTCTTTTGTGCATTGTACTCCTTGAACACAACCTATGTTCAAAGTTTATTCTCGTCTCTAGCATGGTTTTAATTTTAAATTCAGATTGTGTTTATGCAAGAAGAGATGAGTAAAGAGCTTTGAAAGAGAGGGAAAGGTGTCAAAAGAGAGAGAAGTAAAGAAACAAATATATGTGTATGAAAAAGAAAAAAGAAGAAGAAAGAAAGAAAAGAAAAGAAAAAGAAAAAAAGAGAGAAAGAAAGAAAGAAAGAGGAAAGGCAAGAAAGATATGAAAAGGGATGAATCAAGTGAAGGTTAAATAAAGTGTAAGGAAGGATGCCACATTGTTGTTGAGAGACGAAACTTCCATTCTTTTTCCAACCATGTGCAATCCGACAACGAGGACGTCATCGGTGCCTCGTAGTCTTGTTTTCTTTTGCCCTTGCACATGTCCACCATTCTATATCTTCTTATCCTTGATATCCCTACATTATGGTTTAATTCTCATGATCATTCGCTTTGAAAGGTAAACAACCACTAGAGGAAGTTCTTAGCTTGACAATACTCGTGTTGACTACACTAGCCATACCCATAGCTCCACTTTACATAACATATGAGAGACTTATGGGAGGTGAGAGTTTATGAATTGTTTAGGATAGCCACTTCATATGAGCGACATGTGACAACTTGGAGAAAGGTTTTTGTCTAATACTTGTTGCAGGAATTTTATTTTTGAAAAATCATGAAAACCCTCCAATGGAATCAAAGAAGTAAGCATGACTGGAATTGAGGACCTCGAGCGAAAAGTATGAGTTGTGGGGTAAATCTCAATTTGGTAAAAATTCTAAACACCCATGTTTATGTATGATGATCATTGCTTTATGTTTATGATATTAAAGATAAAGCATTGACTAACTTGTGAAGAAAGAATTAGCGGAGCACGATTTCAACACCTTGGACAAAAGTTCTTTTACGAGTACTTGCTCGAGGACGAGCAAGATCTAAGCATGGGGGAGATGTTGACGGTGTATTTTGGTACACTAAACATGTTCATTACACTTTGGTTTGGATTTGATTATGAAACTAACTCGCCACTAGGCACACTAATGACATAACAAGTTCATCTTTGTATGTGCATTTGGAAGTGTTATGTTTTTGCAGGAAAACATGGACATAAAGGACGGAGTCACAACAAGTTCAAAGGAGCAATTTAGGAGTCCCGTTCGTGTTTGAGAGCATGAAGAAATCACTCCCAAAGGTGGCAAGGACCGAAGTGTTACAAAGGAACATCCCGAGGATTGAAGCGTAAAAGACCGAATTTCATGCGAGAAGACCCTCCATCTTGGACGTGAGGATGACATCGTCAAAATGGTGCAAATGGAAGGGGCAAAGTGCATAATGACAAGAGGACCCACGTGCGCGAAGGGGCGACCGAACCGGGCCAAAATGGGCCTGGATCGGTCGGCCCAGGCCGGCCGGCCTGGCCCATTCCGACGTCGGTTCGGCCCCCCATTTCTTGAGCATGAAGATGATTCAACCCTAAGTACGTGGAGGCGCCGCCATTCGCAGAGAGAGAGAGCCATTCGCCCGTGAGAGTCAGGTGTGGTTCGAGGACCGGTGGATGGTCGCTTCCTGGTGTGATGAGTGATTGACAACGTGGTGTGGACTGATTCTTGGCTAAGTATTGCAGGTGCAGGTTGCTGCTTGACTGGTGCAGGTGCAGGTGAAGAACAAGCGCGAAAGGTCATTGCCGGTGAGGCCTCCAGGTGTGGAGAAGACAAGTAGGCTTGGTTCGAGGGACCCGGTGGCCAGCGGGGTCAAGTGCGGGCCGCATGGTGGCAAGAACGGCAAGATGAAGTCATGGACGGTTTCTTGGTTGAGCCTCAAAACCAAGGTCGAGCCGGGACTATGTGGGAGTCGAGTCATGAGTGGTGATTGGCGGAGGCTACACCGAGTTCGCGGGGTTTCCGGTGGTTCACTAGAAAACCACTGGGTTCCTTGGTTGATCCACAAAGCCAAGACCGAAGAACCGAAGACGGAGGTGCAGCAGCTCCAGACCGGTCTGACCGGTGGGTCTGACCGGTCTGACCGGTGAGGAGCACCGGTCTGACCGGTGTGCGACGACGCAGTCCGGAATCTTCGAAGCGGAGGACACGCGTCGGTATCGCAAGGCTTGCGTCGAGGCTAAGCAAGGTTGCGGTCACTGGGCATCCGTCCGATGGAGCGAAGACAAAGATTTCCGAATTCGCCCTTGAGGGGCATGTATCCCTAGTTAGCTTGTAAGGGTATTTTCGTCTTTCGGTTGCCTCCATATAAACCAAGTGGTGAGAGGATGGCAGTCATCTCTTGGAACCCTAGCTCATTTGCTTTCCTATTTTCTCTTCCTATTTTCCTTAGGATTTTCTTAGGACTAGCTTGAGAGCTTCATGGTGAGATCTTGTGAGAGGGAAGGATGATCGGGCGGCAAGCTAGACCTTGTATGAACCTCTTTGGTATGTATAGATGATACGGCGTGGTTCCTCAAGGCTTGGATGTGTCTTTCCCGTTTCTACTTTTTGGTGATTTTCGGAGCCCTTTCTTGGCGATTTTCTTGGAGCGATTTCGAGGCCTTTCTCTTTGGGATTTGGTGGGGGATGTATGCATGAACCCTTCGTGGTTCCTTTCCCTTTGATTCCCCTCCTAAATCAGTGAGTAAAGGGCTCGATTTTGGGGTTTTGGTGGCTCTAGGGTTAGAGGCGTTCTTGGTGGGATTTCTTCGATTCCTCTTGATTTAGCAAGTTTTGGTGGACCAAATCTTGGCTATGGAGTGCCCATGAGGTGTTCCTACTATCCCCAAAGTCTTGCACAAATCCGTGGAGTGATTCGGGAGATCGGGAGTTGGATTTGGGGGAGTTGACCCGCGGGTGCTGTTCATCCCCGAGCGGCCCAGCCTGACCGGTCTGACCGGTGCTGCTCACCGGTCTGACCGGTGCAGAGGCTCTGTGGGTTTTGCCTCGGGTGAACGTTCTGGTGAGTTCGTTGTAGTTCCGTGTTGCTGCTGTTTTGAGTTTGGATCAGTTTGGAGCTCGGTAGGCCTGTTTGGTGGATTTGGGGTTTCCTGGCTTGGACCGGTCTGACCGGCGAGCTACACCGGCCTGACCGGTGTAGGGGCCTTCTGTGGAAGTTCCCAGGTTGTACCAGCAGGGACCGGTCTGACCGGTGGTGCTCACCGGCCTGACCGGTGTAGGTCAGTAGCGCTCGAGTTGCTAGTTCCGCTGCGTTCTCGAGTTCGTGAAGGTGGTTGTTGGTTCCTAGGACCAGTAGCACTTCAGTGGCTACGTGGTCTTGACCAACTTGGGTAGTTGAGTCGGAGACATGTTTTGGAAGCCATGTTCGTCTTGTTGGAGTTCTCATCTCCTTCGAGAAGAATTTTTATCGGCTCCCATTCACTCCCCCCCTCTCTGGTTCGCCTAATCGGTCCTTCAATTGGTATCAGAGCCGGTTCGGGTCTTTATTGACTCTTACCAGTCTAAGATCCAAAGATGGCGTACCAGGAACGGGGTTCAGGTCCTCCGCACTTCGATGGGAAGAACTACCAGATGTGGCAGAGGCGGATGGTAGCGTTCCTCCGCAGAAAGGGTCAGATCCTTTGGGACGTCATGGTGAACACAGCTTATGTTCATCCGATGAACTTCCTTGCTCCAGGATCGAGGGATATGTTCGAAGCCAACAACAAGGTTGTCGACTACTTGTTTCGTGCTCTGTGTCAGCCTGAATTCGATCGGGTTCAGACAGAGGACTTAGCTTGTAGGATTTGGGAGCAGTTGAAGGATGCTCATGCTGGGAATGCTCAGGTTCAGGCTCGGATGTACGCAACTTACCGAAGAGAGTACGAGAACTTCACTCATCTCCCCGGCGAGTCCGTCGATGCCCTTTTCCAGCGGTTTACGGTCATTGTGAACAACATGAGAGCCAATGTGGACGTGCTCCCATACGATGATCATGATAGAGCCGTGAAGCTCTTGCACTCGTTGGATCGTACCGTATGGGACGGGAAGTTTGAGGCTATTGTTGAGTCCGAGAAGTATGACACCTTGACGGTGAACGAGCTGTTCTCGAAGCTCAAGTCGGCTGAGTTGGACTGTGGTATGACAGCCAAGATCGAGAGCCCGACTGATTCTCATAGTCTCGCTCTCGTTGGTGGCAAAGGAGCTAAGTCTAACGCTAACGCATCCTCCAGGATGTACTCCCTGTCTTCTTTGATGTCTTTGCTAGACGAGGAGTTCGACGTGCTTGGAGAGGACGAGCTGGCATTGCTGACCAGACGATTCGAGAGGCTGCACGAGAACCGGGTGAACACGAGGAGGACAGCACGGACGTGCTTTCAGTGCGGCAAGCCAGGACACTTCGTCGCTGACTGCCCGGAGAAGATGGAGAACAAGGACGGCTACAAGGACGGCTACAGGCACCGGTCGAGCAAGGACGGCAAGTACCGATCGAGGCGCGATCACAAGCACAAGAACAAGCACAAGGACGAGCGACGGTCGAGGAAGAAGGATGGCCGCGGCAGGAAGGCCCGAGCGATGGTCGGAGCGAGCGACGTCGACTCCAGTTCCGCCTACTCTTCCTCGAGCTCGACTAGCAGTGAAGATGAAGGTGATCGGCGCAAGAACAAGAAGTCATCCAGGAACTTGAGCGGGTTGAGCTGCTTCGCGGGAGATGGCTTCTGCGGCATGGCACGTAGCTCCGGCAGCAAGAAGAGTCACCACAGCGACTCGGACTCCGACTCCGAGGACGAGGTATGTGATGAGCTCTCCTCTTTGCGCAAGGAGAATGATGAGTTGGTTGACTTGCTTGATAATCACGATCACATGCTTAGAGAGGCCAAGAAGATGAGGAAAGAGCTTAGGGCCTCACTAGAAGATGCTAGGAACCGTGTGGCTGAGCTAGAAACCCAGAACCTAGAGGCTAAGCTTGAGATTGATTCGCTTAAGGCTTCTCCTGTGGTTTCTGATGAGATTGATTGCTGTGATTGCTCTGTGTACCTAGCTGATCTTACTGCTCTTAAGGATAAGCATGCTTCTACTTGTGATGAACTAGATATGCTTAGGGTTGAAGTGGCTGAGCTTAAGTCTAGACCTGCTTTGCTAGGTGCTTGCACTTCTTGCCTTGTTTTGCATGGAAAGATTGATGAGATGCATGCTTACACTGTTTCGCTTGAGGCTAAGTTGAAAGAGCCTATTCCCACTTCTTGTTCTACTTGTGGATTGCATGCGGTTAAGAATTTGGAGCTTGTGCATTATGTTGATCGCTTGCAGGATGAGAATGATGAGCTGAGAAAATGTATGAGCTGGTTGTCGGGTCAGGAGCCTCAGCTTGGTATCATGATAGCGGCTTTCAAACGCTATGATGGTCAGGCACTTGGGGCTGACAAGCTTGGAGAGAACAGTGGTGAGGGAGTTGAGAGAGTTGGAGAGATTCCTATCCCACCACCAAACAGATACAAGAACTAGTTTGAGCCCAAGCCTAACCATCTCAGAAACAAACTTGACACTACTCCAGATCCACCCATATTCCCTCACCCAACAAATGATTTCCAGAAACCGGTGAAGTTTGTGAGCCCAAAGGGAGGTGAGGAAGGAGAGAAGAAGGGTGAGAAACCGAGTGGGTAGCCACAACCCAAGCCTAAGCCTAAGCCACAGCCCATAAAGTTCCATTGTGGGTATTGTGGGAGAGATGGTCACAAGGATGAGTTTTGCTTCAAGAGGAAGCGTGAGGAGAGAATGGCTAGAGAGTGGGCTAACAAGGACAGGTACCACCCCTCTAATGGTGTACCTGAGCCTCGTATGCAGATGCCCAGGGCCAAGGCGATTGTGAGGACGGTTCCGGCTTGGGGAGACCGGAAGGCAGCAGGTGGTGCTGCTAGCCGAGCTACACCGGTCAGACCGGTGCAGGTCTGGGCAGACAGCGAGTTGGATTTCGTGCTCGTGAGGATGCTCGGTTTGGTTCTGGTGGTCGTGATTCTGGTGGTTGGTCTGGAAAGTTTGCAGGTGGTCAGTTTGCTAGGCGTTCTCCACCTCGTGCTCAATACGGGGGTAGGAGGAGTCGTAGCTTTGAGATGGAGAGGAGGAACGATCCACGGTTTTCCTTTCGTGGCTTTCGTCCTCCTCCAGCTAGAGAGGGTTGGTTCCCTCGTAGTGGTTACCGTGGTGGTATTCGTGGTGGTAGCTTTGATAGGCGTGATGATTTGGTTTGTGCTAACCCCACTTTGGAGCAAATGGCTCGGCACTGGTTTTACTCTTTTGGTACTAACCCCAGTGCTGAGTCGTTTGTTCACTCACATGCTCGCTTTTGAATTTCAGGTGGGAGACTTGAGGAACGTTTGGTTGATTGACTCCGGTTGCTCGAGGCATATGACCGGAGACAAGGGGTGGTTCTCAAGTCTCGTCCCGGTGGTGTCCAGGACATACATCACCTTTGGGGACAATGGGCGAGGGCGTGTGCTATCAGAAGGTGAGATCAAGGTAAGTGACAAGGTCACTCTCAGGCGTGTTGCTCTTGTTCAATCGCTGGGGTTCAATTTGCTTTCGGTGTCCTAGTTGTTGGATGAGGGCTTTGAGGTGTTGTTTCGGCCTGGTGGTTCTCGGATTTTAGATTCTCGAGGGGACCTTGTTTGCATGGTCGTTCCCGAGGGTCAAGTGTTCCGAGCTGATTTCTCTCAGTCTTCTGGTGTGGAGCGTTGCTTTTTGGCTGGTTCTTCGAGTGAGTTGTGGAAGTGGCATAGGAAGTTGGGTCACTTGAGCTTTGACCTTTTGTCTCGCTTGAGTAAACTCAATTTTGTCCGAGGATTGCCACGGTTGAGGTTTGAGAAAGAGTTGGTTTGTGCGCCGTGTAGGCATGCCAAGATGGTAGCCTCGTCTCACCCGCCTCTCACCGATGTGATGACTGAGCGTCCATGCGAGCTGCTCCATATGGACCTTGTTGGCCCAGCTCGTGTGCGATCTGCGGGTGGGAAGTGGTATGTCCTTGTTGTGGTGGACGACTACTCTCGGTATGCGTGGGTATTCTTTCTTGAGGAGAAAGGGGAGACGTTTGGTTTTGTTCGAGATCTTGTCTTGAGGTTAAGAAACGAGAGGCACGGAGATGCCATACGAGCGATCCGCAGTGACAATGGCTCAGAATTCAAAAACTCTTGCTTCGAAACCTTTTGCCATGACTTGGGTCTTGAACACCAGTTTTCGAGTCCGTATACGCCTCCCCAGAATGGCGTGGTGGAAAGGAAAAACAGGACCTTGTGCGAGATGGCTCGGATGATGCTCGACGAGCATAGGACTCCGAGAAGGTTCTGGGCTGAGGCGGTCAATACCGCGTGCTATGTGTCGAACAGGATTTATCTCAGGGTTCACAAGAAGAAAACCTGTTACGAGTTGATGCACGGTCGCACACCCAAGGTGAGTCACTTCCATGTCTTTGGTTGTAAATGTTTCATTCTGAAGAAAGGGAAGAAGTTGGACAAGTTCGAGGCTAGGTCTGTTGATGACATTTTCTTTGGTTATGCATCTCATTCTAGAGCATTTCGTGTGCTCAATCTTGAAACTAACCAAATCGTGGAGACTTGCGAGGTAACCTTCGACGAGACACAGCCACGTAGTCAGCTTGTTTTTGAGTGTGCAGGTGACGACGAACTTGGCGAGGAGATCTTTCAGGAGGAGGAGCATGAACATGGAGATGATGAGGATGGCGGTGTGGTGCCCGCAGCTGAACATGTACCTACGACTTCGACGACGATCGTGAACGGGCCCTCTCCCACACCTACAACGACAAACCCAGATCAAGGCGAAGCTGCTGTTGAGGGGGAGGTAGCATCAAGGCGAGAACCTCCCCGACGAGTGCAAGTGGATCACCCAGCTTCGAGAATCATCGGCAACATGAATGAACGTACTACACGGTCGAGGGTTCGGAACAGTTCTCATTTCGTTCATGCTGCTTTTGCTGCCACCTTTGAGCCCAAAGACATTGGACACGCGTTATCTGATCATAATTGGGTTAACTCGATGCATGAGGAGTTGGAGAATTTTGAGAGGAACCAAGTTTGGGTGTTGGTTGACCCTCCTCTAGGGTGTAAGCCGATTGGGACAAAATGGGTGTGGAAAAATAAAGAGGGAGAGAAAGGAGAAGTGGTGAGGAACAAGTCGAGACTTGTTGCTCAGGGGTACAGTCAGAAAGAGGGGATCGACTACGAGGAGACTTTCGCTCCTGTAGCTCGTTTGGAGGCGATCAGGATCCTTCTAGCCTTTTCTGTGGCTAAAGGGTTCAAGTTGTACCAGATGGATGTGAAGAGTGCTTTCCTGAACGGTGTGTTGGAGGAAGAGGTGTTTGTGAGGCAACCACCGGGGTTTGAGAGTGAGAAGTACCCCCACCGTGTGTACAAGTTGAGGAAGGCACTGTATGGGTTGAAGCAGGCGCCTAGAGCTTGGTATGGTAGGCTGAGGGGGTTTCTATTTGAGAGAGGGTTTGAGATGGGGAAGGTCGACCAGACCTTGTTTCTCCTCAGGCAGGGCAGAGATATCCTGATTGTGCAGGTATACGTGGATGATATTGTCTTTGGTGGCTCGTCTAACACTCTTGTTGCAAGGTTTGCAGAAGACATGAGCAGGGAATTTGAGATGAGCATGATGGGCGAGTTGCAATTCTTCCTCGGGCTACAAATCAAGCAATCAAAGGAAGGAACATTTGTGCACCAAGCTAAGTACACCAAGGACATTGTGAGGAAGTTCAAGATGGAGGACTCCAAGGCCATGGTGACGCCTATGAGTACGACTACAGCTCTTGATGTGGACGAGGAAGGTGAACACGTGGACCAGAAGGAGTACTGGAGCATGATCGGGTCACTCCTCTACTTGACGGCGACGAGGCCGGACATCCAATTCTCGGTATGTCTGTGCGCTTGTTTTCAAGCGTCTCTGAGGACTTCGCATCGGCAAGCAGTCAAGCGCATTTTCAGGTATTTGCGACACACTCCCGACTTCGGCCTTTGGTACTCTGTGTCTTCTTCTTTGGCACTTCATGGATTTTCAGACGTGGATTTTGCCGGGTGTCGGTTGGATAGGAAGTCCACTTCTGGGACTTGCCAGTTCTTGGGTTCTTCTTTGGTGTCTTGGTCTTCCCGCAAACAGTCGAGTGTTGCTCAATCCACTACCGAGGCAGAGTATGTGGCCGCAGCTAGTTGTTGCTCTCAGCTCCTTTGGATCACATACACCATGAGTGACTTTGGTGAGGAGTATACCCATGTTCCACTTCAATGTGATAGCACCAGTGCCATAAGCGTTGCAAAGAACCCAGTGCTCCATTCCAAAACCAAGCACATAGAAGTGAGGTATCATTTCTTGAGAGACAACGTAGAGAAAGGGAAGATAGCTTTGATCCATGTACCCACACATGACCAACTAGCCGATATTTTCACCAAACCCCTAGATCAAGCAACTTTCACTCGTTTGCGGGGGGAGCTTGGTGTTTGTTTGATTTCTTGAGTTGGCGTGTGGGAGCTCCTTTGTAGCATATGTATAGCTTTCCTTTGTGCATTTCTTGCATTTGGCATGGCATATGTAACATGATGTATAGGCATCTTTGTATCTTAGGTTGCATGCATTTTGTATCATATGCATTGTTTAGGAAAGGCTTCTCCTATATACATTGTTCACCATGGAATGATACATATGTCTTTGTGAGCTAATTTGGTAAGCTATGGTTAGTTTGGCTTAGCTCTTGATAATCTTGGTTTATATCCATGGTTGATGGCTATGTTTTTGAAAAATTTCATATGTATGCTCTCTTGTGAGTAAATGCCTTTACATGATCTTGACATGTTTTTGTGGCTTGGCTATGCTTAATTTGTGGTTGGATAGCTTATTTTGATCATATGGGGCCAAAGGCTCATTTGCCATCATGAATGTTTAGCCCCCATGCTTGATCTTGTGGAGGGGCATAAGTTCCTTTTTGTCGCAAAGACATTTCATGTACCAATTATAAATCTGAAAATGAAATGTAAATTGCTTGGAAAATGTGCTCCCATGTCATATGTGCTAATTTTAATTTGCTTTGGGTGCTAAACCGTTGCATGATGCCTACCAATGAGAAGTCTCATATCTAGAAGTAGGCACATGGCTCGGTGGCTTTGACATGACATGAGGTGCTTGTGGGTGTTTATGATGGTCTTATGCTTAGAATGGTTGTCCTAGCATGAAGTTTGTGTGGCTTTGCCATTTTGACATGTTTTGCTCATGTTTAGGACTTTGCTCATGAGAGGGTGATTTTTCGCAAAAATGCTCAATTCTATCTTAGCTTCGCCCAATGGTTGTGACACCTGGTGATCTTGTAGTTGATGTCATTACGAAGCTATAGAGTATCTAACTTGCTCATTTGGACATGTGTAGCATCCTTTGTTGAATTTTTTCTATTTGAGAAGCTCTAGGTTCCATTTTTTGCATTTTTGGCTTGATTCATGCATTGTCAACAAGGGGGAGAAGTTTGAGCATGTTTTGGCTTGCTGCATGCATTTAGAAGGTTTCCAAGTGGTTTCGAGTTTGTTTTGAGCTCGTGCAGTTCCCAGATTTTCCCAGGTGGTCATCGGCCTGACCGGTGAGGTACACCGGTCTGACCGGTGTGAGGTCCAGGTGCTGGACGATCTAGCACACCGGTCTGACCGGTGTGGTTGACCGGTCTGACCGGTCAGAGCAAAGCTGAAGCAGCTGCTCTGTTTTGCGAGGTGGTTTGCATGCATTCGTCCAGGGGGAGTTGCATTGGTTCAGGGGGAGCTTGCATGTGTGCAGGGGGAGCTCTTTGTGGTTTTCGAGCTTTGGATTGTTGGCTTGTGCTCTTTGCTTGAGCATGGTTTTGTCTCGGATGTGTCGAGCCGTTGCCCTTGCCTAAGGGTTCCGAGCCTTGTCTTCTTCAAGTGATCTTGCTCTTTGCCTTTTCTTTGGCTTTCGATCGCTTGTTGGAGTTTCTTTTAGTCGTTTCTTTTCTTTTTCTTTTCTCTTGGTTACCAAAACGTGTGTGTTGTCAATGCACTCATCAAGGGGGAGATTGAGAGCCAGGTGTGGTTCGAGGACCGGTGGATGGTCGCTTCCTGGTGTGATGAGTGATTGACAACGTGGTGTGGACTGATTCTTGGCTAAGTATTGCAGGTGCAGGTTGCGGCTTGACTGGTGCAGGTGCAGGTGAAGAACAAACGCGAAAGGTCGTTGCCGGTGAGGCCTCCAGGTGTGGAGAAGACAAGTAGGCTTGGTTCGAGGGACCCGGTGGCCAGCGGGGTCAAGTGCGGGCCGCATGGTGGCAAGAACGGCAAGATGAAGTCATGGACGGTTTCTTGGTTGAGCCTCAAAACCAAGGTCGAGCCGGGACTACGTGGGAGACGAGTCATGAGTGGTGATTGGCGGAGGCTACACCGAGTTCGCGGGGTTTCTGGTGGTTCACCAGAAAACCACTGGGTTCCTTGGTTGATCCACAAAGCCAAGACCGAAGAACCGAAGACGGAGGTGCAGCAGCTCCAGACCGGTCTGACCGGTGGGTCTGACCAGTTTGACTGGTGGGTACCGGTCTGACCGGTGTGCGACGACGCAGTTCGGAATCTTCGAAGCGGAGGACACACGTCGGGATCGCAAGGCTTGCGTCGAGGCTAAGCAAGGTTGCGGTCGCTGGGCATCCGTCCGATGGAGCGAAGACAAAGATTTCCGAATTCGCCCTTGAGGGGCATGTATCCCTAGTTAGCTTGTAAGGGTATTTTCGTCTTTCGGTTGCCTCCATATAAACCAAGTGGTGAGAGGATGGCAGCCATCTCTTGGAACCCTAGCTCATTTGCTTTCCTATTTTCTCTTCCTATTTTCCTTAGGATTTTCTTAGGACTAGCTTGAGAGCTTCATGGTGAGATCTTGTGAGAGGGAAGGATGATCGGGCGGCAAGCTAGACCTTGTATGAACCTCTTTGGTATGTATAGATGATACGGCGTGGTTCCTCAAGGCTTGGATGTGTCTTTCCCGTTTCTACTTTTTGGTGATTTTCGGAGCCCTTTCTTGGCGATTTTCTTGGAGCGATTTCGAGGCCTTTCTCTTTGGGATTTGGTGGGGGATGTATGCATGAACCCTTCGTGGTTCCTTTCCCTTTGATTCCCCTCCTAAATCAGTGAGTAAAGGGGCTCGATTTTGGGGTTTTGGTGGCTCTAGGGTTAGAGGTGTTCTTGGTGGGATTTCTTCGATTCCTCTTGATTTAGCAAGTTTTGGTGGACCAAATCTTGGCTATGGAGTGCCCATGAGGTGTTCCTACTATCCCCAAAGTCTTGCACAAATCCGTGGAGTGATTCGGGAGATCGGGAGTTGGATTTGGGGGAGTTGACCCGCGGGTGCTGTTCATCCCCGAGCGGCCCAGCCTGACCGGTCTGACCGGTGCTGCTCACCGGTCTGACTGGTGCAGAGGCTCTGTGGGTTTTGCCTCGGGTGAACGTTCTGGTGAGTTCGTTGTAGTCCCGTGTTGCTGTTGTTTCGAGTTTGGATCAGTTTGGAGCTCGGTAGGCCTGTTTGGTGGATTTGGGGTTTCCTGGCTTGGACCGGTCTGACCGGCGAGCTACACCGGCCTGACCGGTGTAGGGGCCTTCTGTGGAAGTTCCCAGGTTGTACCAGCAGGGACCGGTCTGACCGGTGGTACTCACCGGCCTGACCGGTGTAGGTCAGTAGCGCTCGAGTTGCTAGTTCCGCTGCGTTCTCGAGTTCGTGAAGGTGGTTGTTGGTTCCTAGGACCAGTAGCACTTCAGTGGCTACGTGGTCTTGACCAACTTGGGTAGTTGAGTCGGAGACGTGTTTTGGAAGCTGTGTTCGTCTTGTTGGAGTTCTCATCTCCTTCGAGAAGAATTTTTATCGGCTCCCATTCACTCCCCCCTCTCTGGTTCGCCTAATCGGTCCTTCAGCCCGAGAGGCCGTCCACAAGCTAGAGAGAGAGAAGAGGAGGGAGATCATTCGTGAGAAGGATCGCTCTACTCGATGGAAGCAACCACAAGTGGTGGAGGACGTTGAGGCCCTGCCAAGACACCCTTGGAGGAGAAGGAAGACACCATCGGAAGCGTCACCATGATCAACGGTGCTATGCCTAGCACCTTGATGGGGTAATCTTCTCATTTGTCCATGGGTTGTAATCGATCTTGAGATGTAATCGCTACTTTGTATGGTTATCTATCTATCATCTAGTGTTGAAGATGCTTTATTGTTTAAGGTTAGCTACCATGCCGTGTAGGGAGTATAGATCTCAATTCTCCCTTGGAACCATTGAATACGCCGTGTCCATCATAGGTCTAGTCACGAATATCTCCGCGTAGTGACAGTATGGGGGGAGGGAAAGGGCGAAACCGTGGTCACAACCCCCGATAGATTAGATTGGTTTTCATATCTTAAGCGGTTGCATGTTCAAGTATCGTAGACCCTTGGGCATGTGTCTTTTATATATCTTGTTGGTTTAATCGTTCTCTCTAGTGTAGCGTAGTAGTTCTCTAGATTAACCATAGATTAGGGTTTGGTTAAGTTAGTAGTAGTGCTAGATCAAACGCTTGTAATCCCCTTGCTCCGCGGATTGATAAGAACGTAGGGAATCCCCGTGGTGAAAAAGGTGTAGGTCCGTACGCTTGCGGATCATAGGTGGATACGAGTTTTATCCGTCAACATTGTGGTACCCTAAGGAGGTGACAGCTCCGGACGGGCTCAGTAGTCCACCACGTTAGTTCGGGCCGGTAGGATTTAGCACGTCGTCGTTCTCCCTTCTCATCCCAGTCTGAGAGCGCGGCTTTGCATGCCCATGCAGCACTAGAAGAGCTTGTCGAGTTTAGCTTGCCTTGGTTATCCTTTGCTTTAGTTCTTTGCCTAGAGTTGACAAGAATAGATAGATTGTGTTAGGATCCTTTCTCGTCTCGTTGTCCTCCCAGCTCGCTAGGTCCTCTCTAACCCTTTATCAAGATCTCCTTGTGTGTGTCAAGTTATCCCCGAATATCTTTATTCGTTACCCCCGCTATAGCTCTTTACCAAGTCTTGTTAATCTCCACCGTTTATTCGATCATCTTTGCTGTAGTGCCTCCCTTGGGAAAATATAAATACGATAACTCGAATACCACCGGGTGAAGTGCTACAACGGTAATCCGTGCGCTTGCGGACCTTTCTGTGATCGTGTGTTTTACCAAAGACGTTCCCTAGCCCCGTTACTAGGGGTGTAAGCCCGGTAGCGATGCTTGCGAGTGCCTCAAGCATTCCTGGCGCCGTCACCGTAAGTGCAAACTTAGTAGTGAGGCTAAGGAGCGTCAACAAGCATTTCTGGCGCCATTGCCGGGGAGGCAATAGGCATAAGATATCGTTTAAACTTGGTGGTAGAATTATCAAGGTTCGGTGAACCGCTATATAAGCGGGTTTACCCTTGCTCTACTCTCATGTACGCAGAGTAGTGCATGACCGGTTTCGACCTACCGTCCAACTTTAACGACAATCCGGAGTCACTTGTGAGGAGAGTGCGACCTCGTGTCCTCATTCCTCAGAAGTTTCTCTCGAGTCAAGAGACGAACACCGTCGATCCCGTAGACAGCACCTCATCAGCATCGATGGCCGAGAGGACGATCCGTGAGTTTTCCGCCCCCTCCAACACCAATGTCCCTACCGGACCGAACATGACGGTGGGAGACGGAAACTTTGAACTCAAGCTAGCATTGATCAACATGGTGCAAGCAAATCCGTTCTCCGGCAAGCCTAATGAAGATGCCAATGCACATCTCCAGCATTTTCTGGAGGTGTGTAGGACTTTCACTATCCGTGGAGTGACGGATGATGCAATCAGTCTTCACCTATTCCCGTTCTCATTGCTCGGGAAGGTGAAGCAATGGTTTTATGCGGAGCGAGATGCCATCAACACATGGGATAAGTGCTCAAAGGCATTTCTCGCAAAGTTCTTCCTGGTGGGCAAAACCAATGCCCTCCGTGCAAGAATTTCGGGCTTCCAGCAGCAGAATGATGAGAGTATCCCGGAAGCATGGTAACGCTTCCAGGAGTGCACCACCGCGTGCCGCATCATGGCATCCAAGGGTGATTCTTGATTCAAACCTTCTACCACAGGCTCAAGCGTACCGCCCGTGAGCACCTAGATGCAGCCGCTGGAGGAGCCTTCTTCTCGCTACAAGTACCCGCTACCAAGGAATTGATCGAGAAGATGGTGGCAAATCAAGGTTGGAATGGAGATCGTCTCCAACCCCGTACCCGCGGTGTACATCAAGTTGATCGAATCGACATGCTCGCCGCCAAGATGGACCTCCTAATGAAGAAATTGGAGGCACCAAGCAATATGGAGACCGCCAAGATTATGGACGCTCACATGACGTGCGAGGTTTGCGGTAATTCGGGAAATGATTGTCCCGAGACAAGGGAAGAAGCCAGCTTCATCAACAATGGCAACAACAACGGGTTCCGCAACAACAACTACAACAATCAAGGGTGGAACTCGAGGCCCAACTTCCCGTTCAACAATCAAAATGGAGGTAACTATTCTAACAATTTCAATAATCAGCCCTCCATTAAAGATCTTGTCTTTGGCCAAGTTAGAATTAATGAAAACTTGAACAAGAAGCTAGCCGCCAATGACAAAGTTCTTGAAAATTTAAATTCCACCATAGAATCCTTCACCACTGCTATGAAGAATCAGCTAAGCTTTAATAAAATGATAGAAACTCAACTTGCTCAGCTTCCTGCTTCTTTACCTTCTTCCAAGTCGGGTGGAATCCCAGGGCAACCCGAGCCTACCCGAGAGAATGTTAGTGTTGTATCCACCAGATGGGGTAAGCCATCTAGGAGGGTGTATGCACCTAACCATGTAGGGAAGCTCATACATCAAATCCAAGACCCATGGGAAGAATCAGTAGTCTTGCACAGGAAAGACAATGGATATTCGGCTATCACATGCACGATCTACTATCAAAAGATCAAGAATGCTCTTTGTGACCTTGGTGCGAGTGTCAACCTCATGTCCAAGGCCATGTTTGAGGAGTTAGGATATCCTGCTCTCTCTCTGACGACGATGACAGTCCAACTTGCCGACTCATCGATCAAATATCCAGAGGGCATAGTGGAAAATCTCTTGGTGAATGTCAGAGGCTCATATGTCTTTGCGGATTTCGTGGTCCTTGACACACAAGAAGAAATGCCGCTTATTCTTGGGTGACCATTCCTAAGAGATATCAACGCAAGGATTGATATTGGAGCCGGAAGGATTCAGTTCCGCATAGGGCGAAGAAACATGACATTCACATTCCAAGCAAAGGAAGAGCAATGTTACCTAGTGCAAGATGAGGAATCTAGGGTCAAAGCATTCAAAGGACGCCACCAACCAAAGAAGCCGAAGGCAATCAACAAGGCTAAGGGGGAAAAGAAGATGGAAACCAAAAACACCCCCGCCAAAGCCTCACCAACTTCAGCGCCACCGAAGAAAACAAAGAGGGTGTGGCATGTGAAGGGAGCATTGTCCGAGTCTTCCACTCCGGGACCGGACGAATCCAAGATCAATTGAGCAAACGGAGGAGTCCCGCTCACGGACTCTAAACTACGAGCCCTCACCGAGAGGTAAACCGGTATTTATCTCATATTTCCCTTCCAACATTTTATTTCGTGCATCAAGCATATTTAGTTTTCAAATTTGATTTCACCATTGCATTATTAAGTAAACAAGACATAGAAAAACAGTTTTGGAGATTTTTGGTGATACGGCCGAACCTAGAGGTACGACCGTACCCCCCTCGACAAAATTTTTGTGCAGGATGTTTACAGAAGGGGACACGAGTGCTTGGAGCAAATCTAGTAGGGCCGGCCGTACCTATGATTTTTCACAAAACCATCAAGCCAACCACTACAAGCTTCCAAGTGCTCAACTCATCACCAAAATGAAGACACGCCAACCAGGTAGCCAAAAATTAGCTTGGGGGAGACCCTATTTTCAATCAAGAAAGGTATGTCTATCCAAACCAATTTTCAACATCTTGTTTACCACCTTTGAATAAAAGAAAAACAACAAAAATATTTGCTTCAACCATGTGCACTTGAAATCTTGTCTATATCCTCGCTTTGGAAATGATGAATAGTTGCTATGTTAAAACTTTGCAAGAACCTAGTGTACAACCTTGTGCTCCATGAGCATTTGAATTTGTTGGTATATTTTGAGACAAGAGCCTGAAATAAAACTTTGTGGGAAGCGAATGCTTATGACCAAACCTAGGGTGTTGACTAGTATGATATGGTGAGACAATGTTGATCTTGCTCTATCTCATAGTATGGTGAAAATCTCGGATGATTTCTTTTGAAAATAAAACAAGACAATCCTCAATGGTCATACCACCCACCAAAGCCATATGTCAGTATCAAAGTTCAAACCTTCTACATATGCTTGCTTGTGACCCTTTGAGTTTTGCCAAATTGTTGTGACCCTTGGTAGAATCTTTTCATGCTTCCATGATCGAGATCACGTACACCAACATATACATGCTAACTTCCACACCGGGAGTTACGCGAAACATGCCATCCATCCACCAAAAATAAATACTCCAAAGTTCCAAAGAGATTTCTCTTCTTGTATGCTTGCTAAAGGAGAGAGGGGTCATCAAAAGAAAAAAAGGTATATGCTCAAGAAGCATAGGAAAAAAATGTGTGCTCCAATCAAAGAGCATAGAAAAAAAAGTGAAGCATGACCCCCTCCAAAATAAAAGCAAGAAGAGAATCTCAAACCAAGGAGTACTTAGAAAAACAAACAAAAATATTCCACACACTTGCACATCTCGATCAAGTTGCATGACTAGTTTCTTCTTGGATCCGGTCTTTGTCTCAACAACATCATGTGGCACAAGTGAGTCTCATGCTTATCCTACCCAAAGCTCCACATACAAGCCATAGAGTAGGAAGTTGAGGCTCGCTCAAAAGCCTTTGGTGAGGTAACAAATACCACTTGAGCGATCGAGGGAACCATCCGAGGAACCTTGTCTTTCTTTGAAAATTTTTCAAAAACTCCAAGATAGGATCCAGAAAAGAAGAAGAGTGAGAGATGCAAAGTCAAAAACCATTATACTCTTCAACCTCCGAAGGCAAGGTGGAAAGCTACAAGCCCCACGGGTAAGATAAGGCTAAGTTTCTCTCGTACCAATCTTTTCAAATAGCAATAAGAGCATAAGTTTGTGCATAGGTACTTGTCGAGTGGTAACATCATGCAACTCCTGATCCGCCGAGGCCAAGTCTAGGCTTTGCTTGAGGACGAGCAAACGTTTAGCTTGGGGGAGTTTGTTAACGGTCCTTACAACAAAAATTCGACCGTTAAAACCTCGGGTTCGAGAGGAGTATATGGCAAGTTTCCTGCACATTTTTAGTACTAATAAAGTTACATGAGTTGTGTTGTGATTTTCATAGGCAGGTACACATTTTGCGAGAATTTGGGACCAACACACCACACGTGCTAGGCACGCCCGAACCACCAGGCACGGCCGGCCCTGTAGGTGCGGCCGGCCCTACCAGTGCGGCCGGCCCTGCCCTGTGGCGTGTCCCTGGTCCTAAGCACCGCCTCTCCCTCGAGCACAACTTGGATGAACAAGATTCGCTGAAGAAACGTTAGTTTGATCAAATGGTGGAGGCTAGGATCACTTGGATCAATGGGTCCACTTATCCGGTCACTCAACCGCCGCAACCATCATCCAGAGGCGATCCTAGGCGTCCCTGAGCATGGTCGGTGCATCACACGGCACGGGGGTGGGCCGGCCGCACCTAGAGGGCCGGCCGCACCTATCCACTCGCGTGCCGGGCGAAACCGACCCAAGGAGCCGACCTACAACCACCTCAGGAGCAGTGATCAGGGGCGTCCAAGGCGAGAGGCGGCACATCCCAGGGTCGGCCGCACCTGGCATGTGGCCCCCCTGTGCTCCACCGACCTTCCTTGCCTATAAAAGCCACGTCCCACTCGCTGGATCAGACACACAACGCAGGGGGATCTCCATTTCCCTCTTTTGTTCACTTAGAGTATGATTAGCGTAGCTTGGGAGTTAGAGTCGAGTCGAGCTAGTCTCGGGGTTCCGGAGGAGTCTTCTTCAGGGTTCCGGTACTACTCTTGTATCCTTTCTTTGTTTAGACTCAAGTACAATTCAAGTTATCTTTCTATCTTACCTTTCGAGTCAATTACATTTAGCTTTTACTTTGCTCTAGAAGCTTTATTCTTGGTTTAGACTAAAGTTAGTTTAGTCTTGGTTAGCATAGCTCTCTTGAACCCTATAGTGTTGTGGTCGTTCTTCGCTTGATCTCCGGTGTTTCACGGGAGAGAGAGACCTTCCTTTGTGATATCTGGGGAAAGGTTCTTTGGTTCATTGTGAGTGTGGTGCTCAGAGCTTACCTTAGTCTTAGATTGGTGTCCCGTTCAACGGAATAGTTGTGGTACCCTAAGGAGGTGACAGCTCCGGACGGGCTCAGTAGTCCACCACGTTAGTTCGGGCCGGTAGGATTCAGCGCGTCGTCGTTCTCCCTTCTCATCCCAGTCTGAGAGCGCGGCTTTGCATGCCCCTGCAGCACTAGAAGAGCTTGTCGAGTTTAGCTTGCCTTGGTTATCCTTTGCTTTAGTTCTTTGCCTAGAGTTGACAAGAATAGATAGATTGTGTTAGGATCCTTTCTCGTCTCGTTGTCCTCCCAGCTCGCTAGGTCCTCTCTAACCCTTTATCAAGATCTCCTTGTGAATGTCAAGTTATCCCCGAATATCTTTATTCGTTACCCCCGCTATAGCTCTTTACCAAGTCTTGTTAATCTCCACCGTTTATTCGATCATCTTTGCCGTAGTGCCTCCCTTGGGAAAATATAAATACGATAACCCGAATACCACCGGGTGAAGTGCTACAACGGTAATCTGAGTGCTTGCAAACCTTTCTGTGATCGTGCGTTTTACCAAAGACGTTCCCTAGCCCCGTTACTAGGGGTGTAAGCCCGGTAGCGACGCTTGCGAGTGCCTCAAGCATTCCTGGCGCCGTCACCGTAAGTGCAAACTTAGTAGTGAGGCTAAGGAGCGCCAACAATGTTTACGCAGAAATTTAGCGTTGAAAGCAAGACTTCCGGGTAAAGTTCATCAAGCACCTCGTGAGAAGACCATGAAGCCCGGTACAAGTCAAGCAATGAAGTGAACATGACTCCTAGAAGCCCAAGGACCAACCCGTGAAGACAGAAAACTCCGAGGACCTGAACAGAAAATGCTGAATCTTGCGAGGCAAGGAGCTCTATCCAAACCGCGGAGAAACTGACGTCAATGGCCCACATGCAGAAGGGAGAACGTTCTAGAAGACACGGGAAGCATCACCAGCAAAGGAGGCCGCGGGATGGGCGAAATGGGCCCAGGCCGGCCGGCCCAGCCCATTTCAGGCCCCATTTGCCGCCCCCTTTGACCTAGATGATCCTCAGACTATTTATAGTCCCCCTGCCAAGAGCCACGCATCAACTCATTCGCCATTCGCCGCCGAGGAGCAGAGAAGAGAGGGACACCATTCCGGAGAGGAGAGGGTCGAGCTAGTTGTCTAGGGTTTCCCTAGTCGACGTGGGAACCTTGCAAGGAAGACCACGTCGGAGTTCTAGGAACTTGGAGCAAGATCAAGGTAGGATCCCGGTGGTGATCTTGTCCATGTACCTTTGAATATGTTGAATTATCAAGTTGCAATCCGATTTCTAGCGATCAAGTGCTTCTTCTACGACTTTGATTTCGATTGGCTTTTCTTACTTTAAGATCTATTCTCGAGATAGATCATAGAGGGTGTTCTTGTAGTCGTGGTGGCTAGAGGTGCATGCCTGACCTTCCAAGAGATTTCAACTTGTCCTTTGGACTCGCCCTAGGCTAACCCGCACGAATAGGAGTGCGTTGTGACAGAACGGTGGCTCCAAAAGGTGGGCGTCTTCGGAGTTGGAACGAAAGCCGCGGTTTAAAGAAGCTTTTTATGAGATTGATCTTGGTTTATTCTTCTTTGCTTAGAACTTCAACAACAGCTTGATCCAATCTCTCTAGATTGGTTTTACCTATCCCTCTCTATCTCTTGCTACCTCCAGTTTTCATTAGATTAGATTCGTTTTCATGGTGTTCTCTAGATTAGATGCATAATAGTTTCCTTTGAAGATCAAAGTTCTCGGCTTTAATAGATTGATTCTTGCATCACACATTTGTTCCACGGATTCGATACCTTGGGTTCACACTTGAGGGAAGAAGGGTCCCTTGACTACGACGGAGGATTTGTCCGCTTGCAATCCAAACGAAGTTTGATACGCATATACACCTTCAACAAGCCCCTTTTTCTGGCGCCGTTGCCAGGGAACAAGTGATCAAGATTCGATCTTTTATTGCTTTTTGTGAATATTTTTAGTTTTCTTTTGATTTTTCTTTTTGCATCTACTAACTTTTGATCATCCTTAAAATCAATTTAATCTAGTTTTTGACTAACCCTAGTTTTCTTAGATTTGTTTTTATTTTTGTTTTTGTATATATTTTGTTTATTGCTAACCCTAATAGGAGATGGACGGCTACCTCTCCAACAAATCCAAAAATTTTGTGGATGATCCAGAAAAACTTTACAGGCTAAGGAGACGTGAAGCACAAGCTAAAAAGCTGGAATTTGCAGATCCAAAAGCGGAGGCCGAAGGATCGTCGGAGTCTCCAAAGGAATCACCACCTCCAAGCCCTAGGGAGAATCAACTTCCACCGCAACCGATGGGAGAACAATCGCAGCCGGAGTGCAAGATCGGGGAGCTATGCACCCCGGACATCGTCGACCTACCAATCTTGATCCTCATGGAGATCGGAAGGCTGTTCGAGATCAAGACCTGAACAATCCGCATGGTGCAACATTCACCCTTCACCGGTAAAGAGGATCCAAACCTTCACCTCCAAGCATTCATTCAACTTTGTCAGACATTCAACATGGAGGGGGTGACTCAAAACCAAATGAGGGCAAGGTTCTTTCCGTTCTCGCTACTCGGAAAAGCTTTGCAATGGTTATACTCTCAACCGGCGGAGACAGTGCAAAATTGGGATGCCTTGATGAGAGCCTTCATGAAGGAATACTACTCACCGGGTAAGACTCAAAGCTTGTGCAATAAGATTGCTACCGTTGCTCAATATCCTACGGAGACCATATCGGAAGCATTCGAGTGTTTCAATGAGTACACTCGGGCGGTGCCACATCATAAATTCCCGAAGGAAGATCTCGTTCAAAAGTTCTATCAAGGACGATCATCGATGCATCGGCGGGAGGATCCATCATCGAGCTTACACCGATCCAAGCTTTCACTTTATTCAAGAAGGTCGCAGACAATGACACATGGGCATCATCTGAACGCTTACTTCCGGTTCAACCCACTGGGAACGTCAAAGGAGTCTTGCAAGTGGAGAAGGAAGATCTACTCGAAGGCAAGATCGACTCGCTTATGAGGAGGTTGGAGAAGATGGAGATAGAGAAGAAAGAAGCTCAAGACTTAAAGGTGCCGAAGCAAGATCCACATGTGAAGAGTGCAGAGAGTATGGCCATGTCCAAAAGGATTGCCCGGAGGAAGCCAAGATGCTTGACTACATGAGGAAGGGAGATTTGCCGAACTTCCGCTACGGGCAAGGTAGACCTCAATTCAATGCGAGTTCGTCCATTCCAAATTCGGTTCCTCTTCGTATGCAATTGAAGGACTTCATGGACGAGTAAGCTAAGATCAACAAGGACACCGTCACCAAGTTCAAGGCCATAGACAAGGTGTTGGAGAACATCGATAGCAAGGTGACGGAGGTCGAAAGCTCCAATCATCAAGTGCTCAACATGATGAAGATGCTCGAGACACAAGTGGGACAACTTGCCGGGCGCCTATCCATTAATGAAGGGAAGCTACCTGATACCACTTGATAGAGGCGAAGTGCCCGATCTTTCGGTGAGTGGAGATAACTTCGATCGATGATGAGGACACCACGAGTACATCTACACCCGCAGTTGTGTCTCCAGACGCTCAAGCGCCATCTCCAGAAGCTCAGGCGCCACACCAAGATGTTCCACTACGTCAGGCGTCACCAGTTGGGCCAATTACTCGGGCTCGTGCGAGGGAATTAAACTACATCTTGCTGTTGAAGAATGAAGGCCCAAGATGCATAGAAGACGGCCCAACAGGATGGCCCAGGAGGGGCTCCTAGGGTTGGGAGCCAGGAGAGGGAGCCGCGCGCCCTCCCCCTCGCGAGACGCCGTGCGCCCTTCCCCCGAGGGTGCTAGGGGTTGCGCCCCCTTCTCCCCTCTTTTAGATAGACCCCTCTTTTACTTTCAGACTTGAGTTTTGTTTTACATCTAGCTTTAGCTACACCAGAACACGCACAAATACGTGCTGTCCTCTGTGATTCAGAACTCCACCTTCGAGTGATATTAAGATTGCTCGCCTCAGATTCTTGTTTGTTTTTCGATTGCGTACAGGAATTGATCTTCGTGATCAGGCTGATCTTGCGCCAGCAAGGTCGGTAACCATCGGGAGTTGGTTCAGCGATTGCATTGGTGCTTCGAGTCTCGCTCGTCGTAGTCGGATCGTGAGGGTCGCCTCCCACCAGATCGAAGTTATCTCCACTCACCGAAAGATCGGGCACTTCGCCTCTATCAAGTGGTATCAGCTTTCCAGGTTGATCGGTGAGTTTTATCTAGTGTTTTTCCCTTCCTACAGTCCAAAAAAAACCAAACAAAAATTTACTTTCAGGTTAGATCTTTGCCCCAGCAACCGTTTAGCCTTGCACATTCTTTCAATAAGTGTCTTTGTTGAATTTGTGTGCTTACGCATTCAATTGTTGCTGGTTACTTGTGTTTTCTACCTTTTGTTCCTTCTTTTCTTCTAACCCTAGTTCGTTGCCGTTTCTCTCCGCTGCTCATCCATCCACCACCTCGCCGCACTCCTCCTCGCGCGCACACCCGTCGCGCAGCTGCCTCTCGGTCGCCCCGTCCCTGTTCCGTGGTGCGGTAGGTCAAAAAAAAGGAAAGAAAAAACAAGGAAAAAAAAGGAAAGCAATAAAAAAAAAGGAAAAAAAGAATCCAAAAAAAAAGAGAGATCGCCGCACAGTCCAAGTGGGAAACGGGAACCGATTCGTCTCGGTGAAGGAGTTTTGCGCCACAGTTTCCCCTGGCTCGCAAGCCTCCTGGGCTGCACCGTGCATGCCCTGGTAGCTATCTCTCCCTGATCGTGCTGCGTACCCCCACACCGAGCCATCTCCTCTCTCTTTTCCAGTACCATATTCTGAGTTTGGCCTTACTCTAGACAGAGAGAGAGAGAGAGAGAGAGTGGTAATTTGCTGTTGGAGATCCTCTGTGTTCATATTATCAGTTTTGAGGACTCCTGCAAAAAAAACAGAAGCAAAAAAAAACAGCAATTTGCTACACCCTCTCCACCTTACTTGTCTTTTTGATTTCACTTGTTGCCAGCAGCGTTTGTTTCGTGTTTAGCACTATAATTCAACTTTGCATTATTGTTTGAGTGTGCTAATCCTTGACTTGAGTGCAGCCTACCCAGAACTCCACATATTTCTACGACGAGCAGATTTTGTTTCTCCAGGCAATCGCTCCTCCAATCTTTCGCGAGTTCCACCGGTTGGTTGCAGGTCGCCCCTATGTGCGTGGTAAGAACAGATAAGAATTTGATAACAGCATTAGTTTGAGCGCCTTTGTGAGCTGTTCCACCCCTGTGTTGGCGTCCATTTTGTTTCGTGTTTGCGCTAACCATGGCAGGCGACGACGACAAGAAACAGCTGCAGGACATGCAGGCTGAGATTGATGGCCTTGTCACAGACATCAAGACGATCCACGAGCGGATGGATTCCACAGTTACTACGGCCAACGGGCGGTTCGACCAGCTTGATCTCGCGCAGACAGCCACCAAGACGACGCTCGATGCCATCGTGTCACGACTCGATGCATTGAACACGGTGGTCACTGATTTGGTGGCCCAAGGATGTGTGGGTGACGATGAGCAGGAGGATGCTGACCGCCGAGGCAAAGCCCGCCATGTACCACGCCGCCCCGCTGGTAACGATTCCTTCTCTAAAATCAAATTTAAAATTCCACCCTTTAATGGCAAATATGATCCTGCTGCATATCTTGATTGGGAGTTAGAAGTTGAACAAAAATTTTCATGTCATGATATTGCTGCTAGCTCTCAAGTTAAGGCTGCAATTAGTGAATTTACTGATTTTGCTTTAATTTGGTGGCGTGAGTATAAAAATAAAAATCCTACTGTTGTTCCGACCACTTGGGAGCAATTAAAAACTGCTATGCGACATCGCTTTGTGCCATCATATTATGCTCGTGATTTGCTTAACAAAATGCAGCGATTTCAGCAAGGTTCTCAGTCTGTTGAGGACTACTACCAGGAGTTGCAAAAAGGTATGATTCGTTGTGGTATATTGGAGGAACCCGACGCTGCAATGGCACGCTTTCGTGGTGGTTTGAACCGCGAAATTCAGGACATCCTTGATTATAAAGAATATGCTGACATGACCCAATTATTTGAGTTTGCTTGCAAAGCTGAACGCGAAGTGCAGGGACGCCGCTCGAGGACATATTCTAACACTTTTGCAGGTAGAAACTGGTCATCCAGTTCAGCACCTGCTCTCCCTGCGCCATCCACACCTACACCGCGTGAGAGGACAGCTACGCCGGCAGGAGCCGCCCCAGCCACAGGCACCACTCCATCCACAGGCGCAGCATCCACCACAGGTCGTACACGAGATATCACGTGTTTTAGTTGCAGCGGATGTGGCCACGTGGCTCGGGACTGTCCGAACAAGCGCACATTACTCATTCGTGACAATGGTGAGTACTCTTCAGCTAGTGATTCAGAAGAACTTGAACATACTTTGCTTGCCACTGACAATGCAGCTAAGACGGACATACATGTCAATCCGGGGGACACCGATAGGTACGAGAGTCTTGTTGTGCAGTGTGTTCTTAGTACACAGGTTGCCCCAGCCGAGAAGAATCAGCGACACACTCTGTTCCATACGAAGGGTGTTGTGCAGGAGCGGTCGATTCACATCATCATCGATAGCAGTAGCTGCAACAATTTGGCGAGTACTATGCTGGTCGAGAAGTTGTCATTACCCACTCGTAAGCATTCAAACCCATATCACATTCAATGGCTTAATGATGGTGGCAAAATTAGAGTATCACGATCGGTGCGTGTTCCTTTTTCTATAGGTGCTTACTCTGATTATGTTGATTGCGATGTTGTTCCTATGGAAGCATGCTCTTTGTTACTTGGTAGACCTTGGCAATATGATACTGATAGCTTGCATCATGGTCATTCGAATCATTATTCTCTCATGTTTAAGGGTCAGAAAATAATTATACATCCTATGACACCTGAACAAATTGTTAAAGATGATCTTGCTAGAGCTATTAAAATTGCTAAAGAACAGGAACCATCACCATCCACTTCTGATAAATCTGAAATTAAGTTGAATGCTCCTGTTTTACTTGCTACACGTGCTGATTTCGATGATATTCGAGATGCTCCTTTGCCATGCTATGCACTTGTATGCTCTAGTGTGCTTGTTTCCCTTGATGATGCACCATCTTTGGATATTCCGCCTGCGGTTGCTAACCTTTTGCAGGAGTATGCTGATGTCTTTCCCAAAGACTTGCCACCGGGTCTCCCACCGCTTCGTGGCATTGAGCACCAGATCGACCTCATTCCCGGCGCCCAGCTTCCAAACCGCGCCCCGTACCGTACAAACCCGGATGAGACAAAAGAGATTCAGCGCCAGGTGTAGGCGTTACTTGATAAGGGTTACATTCGTGAGTCTCTTAGCCCTTGCTCGGTTCCTGTGTTACTTGTTCCTAAGAAAGATGGTTCATGGCGTATGTGTGTAGATTGTCGTGCTATTAATAACATAACCATTCGTTATCGATACCCTATACCACACCTTGATGATATGCTAGATGAGCTTAGTGGTGCCATTCTTTTTACTAAGATTGATTTGCGTAGTTGTTACCACCAGATTAGAATGAAATTGGGAGATGAATGGAAAACGGCTTTTAAAACAAAATTTGGCTTATATGAATGGTTGGTTATGCCGTTTGGTTTGACTAATGCTCCCAGCACTTTTATGCGCTTGATGAATGAAGTTCTGAGGCCCTTCATAGGATTGTTTGTCGTTGTCTATTTTGATGATATCTTGATTTACAGCAAGTCTATGGCAGAGCATTTAGAACATTTGAGTGCTGTTTTTGACGCGTTGAGGGCTGCCCATTTATTTGCTAACATTAAAAAATGCATCTTCTGCACACAACGTGTCTCGTTTCTTGGTTATGTTGTTACCCCACAGGGTATTGAGGTGGACAGCAGCAAGATTGATGCCATTCGGGAGTGGCCTACACCGACGACGGTTACACAGATTCAGAGTTTCCTTGGTCTTGCAGGTTTCCACCGCCATTTTGTTCGTGATTTTAGCACCATTGCAGCACCTCTACATGAGCTTACAAAGAAAGATGTACCTTTTGCTTGGAGTGATGCACAGGAGGTAGCGTTCAACACATTGAAAGATAAGTTAACCCACGCTCCTCTCTTGCAGTTGCCTGATTTTACTAAAGTGTTTGAGCTTGAATGCGATGCTAGTGGTATTGGGCTAGGTGCTGTTTTGTTACAAGAAGGTAAACCAGTTGCTTACTTTAGTGAGAAATTAAGTGGTGCTAGCTTGAAATACTCAACTTATGATAAGGAACTTTATGCTTTAGTGTGAACATTGCAAACATGGCAGCACTATCTTTGGCATCACGAGTTTATAATTCATTCTGATCATGAGGCTTTGAAACATATTCGTACCCAAACAAATCTGAACCGTCGTCATGCTAAATGGGTCGAATTTATTGAGTCCTTTCCTTACATTATAAAACACAAGAACGGGAAGGATAATGTTATCGCTGATGCTTTGTCTCGTCGTTATACTATGCTGTCACAGTTAGATTTTAAAATTTTTGGCTTGCAAACTGTGAAAGATTTATATGTGGACGACGCTGATTTCAAAGATGTTTTCGCTCATTGTGTTAATGGGAAACCATGGGGCAAATTTCACTTGCAGGACGGGTTCCTGTTTCGCGCTAACAAGCTGTGTGTTCCAGCTAGTTCGGTTCGTCTGTTGTTGTTGCAGGAAGCGCATGGAGGCAGTCTCATGGGGCACTTTGGCGTTTACAAGACGCATGAGGTGCTGGCTGCCCACTTCTTTTTGCCCCGGATGCGCAAAGATGTTGAGAGCATTGTTGCACGTTGCACTACTTGTCAGAAAGCTAAGTCACGTTTGAGCAACCATGGTTTGTATATGCCTTTGCCTGTCCCTACTTCTCCTTGGCTTGATATTTCGATGGATTTTGTTTTGGGATTGCCTAGAACTAAGAAGGGGATGGATAGCATTTTTGTGGTTGTTGATCGTTTCTCCAAAATGACTCATTTCATACCTTGTCATAAGACTGATGATGCTAGCAGTGTTGCTGATTTGTTCTTTAGAGAGATTATTCGTTTGCATAGTATTCCAAATACAATAGTCTCTGATCGTGATGCTAAGTTTCTCAGTCATTTTTGGAGATCACTTTGGAATAAATTGGGAACTAAATTGCTGTTTAGTACAACTTGTCACCCTCAGACTGATGGGCAAACTGAGGTGGTTAATAGGACTTTGTCAACCATGCTTAGGGTTGTTCTAGATAAAAATTTGAAACGTTGGGAAGATTGTTTGCCTCATGTTGAGTTTGCTTATAATCATGCAACACATTCTTCTACAAAGATGAGTCCTTTTCAGATTGTGTATGGTTACACTCCTCGGGCGCCTATTGATTTATTTTCGCTTGATGCTGAGGACGCCCCGCACATAGATGCTGTTGCACATGTTGAACAAATGATTAATCTGCATGAACAAACTCAACAAAACATTGCTGCTGCTAATGCTAAGTATCAAGTTGCTGGCAGTAAAGGTAGAAAACTTGTTACTTTTGAACCTCATGATATGGTTTGGTTGCATTTACGAAAGGATCGTTTTCCTGCTTTGCGCCGTTCTAAATTGATGCCTCGTGCTGCTGGTCCTTTTAAAGTGCTAACCAAAATTAATGATAATGCTTATGTTCTTGACCTGCCTGCGGAGTTTGGTGTTTCCACTAGTTTTAATGTTGCAGATTTGAAACCATACGTGGGAGAAGATGAGGAGTTGCCGTCGAGGACGACTTCAGTTCAAGAAGGGGAGGATGATGAGGACACCACAAGTACATCTACACCCGCAGTTGTGTCTCCAGACGCTCAGGCGCCATCTCCAGAAGCTCAGGCGCCACACCAAGATGTTCCACTACGTCAGGCGTCACCAGTTGGGCCAATTACTCGGGCTCGTGCGAGGGAATTAAACTACGTCTTGCTGTTGAAGAACGAAGGCCCAAGATGCATAGAAGACGGCCCAACAGGATGGCCCAGGAGGGGCTCCTAGGGTTGGGCGCCAGGAGAGGGAGCCGCGCGCCCTCCCTCTCGCGAGACGCCGTGCACCCTTCCCCCGAGGGTGCTAGGGGTTGCGCCCCCTTCTCCCCTCTATTTAGATAGACCCCTCTTTTACTTTCAGACTTGAGTTTTGTTTTACATCTAGCTTTAGCTACACCAGAACACACACAAATACATGCTGTCCTCTGTGATTCAGAACTCCACCTTCGAGTGATATTAAGATTGCTCGCCTCAGATTCTTGTTCGTTTTTCAATTGCGTACAGGAATTGATCTTCGTGATCAGGCTGATCTTGCGCCAGCAAGGTCGGTAACCATCGGGAGTTGGTTCAGCGATTGCATTGGCGCTTCGAGTCTCGCTCGTCGTAGTCGGATCGTGAGGGTCGCCTCCCACCAGATCGAAGTTATCTCCACTCACCGAAAGATCGGGCACTTCGCCTCTATCACTACCGGGACAACTTCAAGGTCTCGAGATGGCAAAGGCCATTAAAACTAGTTCGGGGAAGGAGACCGAAGATTCGGAGCATTCCGCGAGAGCTAGGAAGCCTAAACCATCTACCGAGGTGGAGGTATATGCTAAGGAGAAGGTGTGAGAAATGGGTACCCCTGGGTCCCCACCGACCAGGCTCACGGCCGTCCCCGACAAGTGGGTCCGGCCTACCAGAAGACCCGCCGACCTAACAGTGGGCCCAACCGACCTAGTTGGTGGCCCACACGACCTCCTGACGACCTTCCAGAAGATTCCAGATGACCGTATCCGGAACGACTTCAAGACTTCGCATGCAAGACAAGACATCGGTGGACTCCGACCAAGCAGATCGACGGATATGGCAAGTGTTGTAATCAACTAGACTTAGGTCTCCTGGTCGTAACCGACCAGGAATCTGGGAACCGATCTTGTCCGCTGGCCAATATAAGGCAGGGCTACCCCTTGTACAATCACGCAATCCTCAAGCAATCTACACCAACAACTGGACGTAGGGTTTTACTCTCCGGAGGCCCGAACCAGTATAAACTCGTCATGTTCTCTGTGTTCCGTGTGCTCGTGCGCAACCTTCGAGTTCTTAGCCTTAGATTCCACCTCGCCGAACAACTAAACCACCGGGTTTAACCCCCCTGTGGGCTGTCTAGATCTTAGCATCTGACAGAAGGTTACCGAAATCATCACCGAAGAGCCCGAGTTTGAGATGCCAGGAGAAGACACGAAGATATCGCAACTCAAGCCATGCTACTTCCGAGGTATACTTGATAATCATTTTGAGAAGTTTGTGGAGGTTGTGCGTAGATTGAGCATCAACATGCCGCTATGGACGCCCTTCAAGTTCCTACATATTCTCGCTACTTCAAAAATATACTTGCAAACAAGTATGAGATAGCAACACTCGGGGTGGATCACGTCAAGATGTCCGAGCAATGTAGCACTGCTATTGCAAACGGACTAGAGAAGCAAGGAGACCCCGGATGCCCGACGATTCCGTGTTCCGTTGGTTCCTTCAAGTTCGAGAAAGCATTATGCGACCTTGGAGCAAGTGTGAGTGTCATGCCAAGAGACATGTTCGAGAAGCTACGCCTACTGGAGCTAGAGCCTACGGCCATGTGTTTGGAGTTGGGTGAAAACTCCATTCGCTATCCTTTGGGTATCGCTGTGGATGTGCCCGTGAAGGTCGGACACCACTTCATCCCCGTCGACTTCGTGGTGCTCGAGATGGGAGAAAGGGAGAAGCTGCCGCTCATCCTTGGGAGGCCTTTCCTCAAGACTGTGGGAGTTACCATCGAAGTCGGCAAGGGAGAGATCAAGTTCGACATCAACGGCGAGAGGAGTTCTTTCAAGTTTCGACCACGCTTCGAGGTATGCAATATGATCAAAGTTAAATATATTCCACCTCATCATTGCATTAGTAAGGAAGAGCCAAGGAAGAAGGAAGAGCCGGAGAAGAAGAAAGCAAAGGAAATCAAAGGAGTTGTTGCATCCGTCAAGATCAAGGAACAAAAGCCGCCTGTGAAGACCAAAAAGATGACTAAGCCGGAGAATAAGCCTGCGCCAAAGATGGTGCGGAAGTGGGTACCCAAGATTGCAATACCCGCAAAGAGCGCTGATCCGAAGTAATCAAGTGAAGAAGTCTAGCCATGGACTATAAACGAAGCGCTAGGCGGGAGGCAACCCGTTTCATCAAGTCAAGAATAAGCTACCGGGAGGACAACCCGATCAAGATTTTTCGAGTCTTTCAAGTAAGTTGGTTTTAGATTTTTGCTACACAAGATATTCGTAGACTTAAAGTGGTTGGATAATGTTTAGAGTTATAAATCTTGTTTGGATATTTTATTTGAATCATAAACCCTTTACATGAGCCATCCTATGTGTTATTTGCTTCTTTTTGAGAAACCAAAACCAAAAATTCAGGACCTACCTCAACCTTTCATCCTCTTCATGATGTTATGGTTGACTTGATTTACAAGCTAAAAACACATGTGTAGAGCCACGCCATGTACCTAGACGATATTTAAATTTCAGCGATGGTAGGACTCGCGTGAACCTAGAAACTTAATTTTTGGTTTGTTCAAAATTCATATCCTTGGTTTCTCTAGAGTTAGAATTTTTCTAAGCCTCATTTAATTTTATTTCATTCAAAATCTCTCTCATTTAACCAAAATTAGAACCTAAATGTATGCCCCCATGATCAAACTGGGAAAAGCTTGCTCTCAACTAATGGAAGCAAACAATACCGGTGCGACCAAAATAAAAGTAGTCGGAAAAAATTTTCGACTCACATTTGTTTTTGATGCTTCAAAACTCCTCTAATTATATTTGAACTCATTGCAAGCTCTGAGTTTAATTTTATTTTTCGAAATTAGAGGAGTATTTAGTATTAAAACATGCTTAGAGGGAGGCAATTGAGTTAACTTAACCACACATGCACCATGATGCATCATGGGATGCCCCTCCAACAATTATCATCAAAGGACATGCTAAGGACAAGCATGGGGGGGCAGCCAAAGCTTTGTTTTGCAGGAATCTCATGGAAGCATGTGAGGCAAGGGAGCATGGAAGTGACTCAAAGTAAATCAATCAAGTGGAAGGATCAATCATGCAAGCAAAGGAGTGGACGAGAGCATTTGGGCGGTGCAACCCCGTGGAGCACGTGGTCACAAAGTAACAAAGAAGCATGGAGTGTGCTGGCAAAAGACGGAGCTGGGAGAAGCAGCAGGCCACCCAGGCCGGTCGGCCCAGGCCGGCCGGCCTCACCCCCTTTTAAGCCCCCTGGTGCTCTCTTTCGGCAGGTAAGTCACTCGCCCAGTTCTTTGTTCGTGTTCCCGAGCTCTTAGTCCAGAACCACCAGAGACATAGCTTCCCACTTTGAGTTCTGTTTCGTCCATCAAAATCCATCCTAAGTCCACTTAAAGTCCATACTCCAAATAATTTTTGTGTGCCTTGTTACCGGTTGAAAACCTCAGATATATATTTGTGAGGAAGAGTGCAGCAACCATGTGGAAGAAAACTACAAGTCTCTTCACCAAGAAGAAGGGATCATCATCGTCCAAGCCATCATCGACAAGCTCTTCGAGGAGGCACTCGGTCTTCGAGTCTCCTCGGAGTATGGAGGAGGACACGGCACCGTCGAGGAGGAACGACACCCTACTCCTCAGTGGTATGAGGGCCACACGAAGCTCGTCTATGTGGTTCACCGAACCACAAGGACGCACGGAGGAGCCGCCCGTCCGACCTCGCCGCTCGACATGATCATCCGCTCCACCTCCATACGCTCCGCGATATTCCAAGTATGGGTTTATTATCAAGACGGAGGAGGAGGAGGAGGAGAATCTCACTCTCTTTGGGAAGAGGCTTGTGGCGAACGTCGACCTCGATGATCCAGCTATCCAAGTGTTGGGTCTTCATACGGATATTTATTACATGTTGGGACACCTAGGTTGGGTGCAATTCTCCAACGGAGTGTCGGCAAACACCCACAAGGAATTTGCCTTGGAAATTCTCATGACCATGGCGCCAATACTTGATGGAGTGCTGAGTCTCTCATTCTGTTTGGAAGGAGATGAACAAGTGGTTCCCTATGAGTACATTAGGGAGCTGCTTGGTTTTCAAAAGGGAGCCCCGGAGCAAGTAGATGCGCATGGAGGCACATTGGAAAGTTTTTGGAGAATGATCGCGAGAGAAACCAACCGGCAGAGAAATAGTATCCAGAACCCCATAATCTAGGTGTTTCACTCATGGATGTGCAAGAGGATTTTGGGGAGAATGAAAGAGACGAAGATAATCGACATGGAGTTGAATTGGCTTTACTCGGCTTTGATTGCTGGGCAGCCAATTGACCCCACTCACCTTATGATCAACCGGTGGTGTTGTGAAGCAACATCGGGATCGGGAGATATTGGTTCGGGGTGTTACCTCTCCATGTTGGCTATCTCTTTGAGACCGAGAATTCCAAGAAACCCAGAGCATCTCCTAGTCGGGACTTCCCTAGGATTTGATTATTTCAAGCAAGGTAAATATATAAGTAGAGATGAGAGAGGAGGCTTCAAATTGGCCAAAGTGAATTTACCCCTACTGGATGCAAGATTAAGACTTTTTCTTGAGGGGAAAGAAGATTGGTTAGAGGAAGGACTTCTTGTGCCAGCAAAGAAAAATAAGAGAGGAAGGATTATAGAAGAAGGTTCTTCCGCAGCCCAATAAGAAGAAGGTGCACCACCATATGGAGGAATTCCGGTGCCGCCAAGATATTACGGAGGTGTACCAATGCAAGCATGGGGGAGTGGTGCAGCCATGCCCCCACCAAATTTTGCGGTACCCAATGTGGCCTTTGCGGAGCAATATGCACACCTCCCTCAACCACAACAAAGTGTGGCCATCATTGGAGGATACGCTGCAAGAAACATGCAAAATATCGCAGCCATCCAATCCAATGCCAACCAAATGGGTGAAGAAAATGCAAACATCGCCTTCGAGCTTGGACGCCTTCACCTAGCACCGCCGGAGCAATTCATAGGAGGAGTGGTGCAATCCTATTATGAGCAAGGGTACAACAATCAATATTATCAATATCAACCACCGGCGGAAGATTAGAGAGAGGAGGAGCTTTAGTTTAATTTTTCCCTTTCCCTCTTCTTTAATTTTCAGCTTGTATGCGCCTATGTATGCGTAGTGTTTTCAGTTTTTATTTAATTTTCAACATGTGTGTTAGTTTTTTTCCATCATGAATAAAATCACCACCTTGTTTTTACCTTTGGCAAAGATAAAAAGTTTGTGCCATGTTGATATATGATGATAGTTGCCGCTTTGTTTATCTTTGTACTTGTTTTATGCATGATTAAGCTAATGCTCTCTTAAAACACAAATCTGAAATTAATTTAAATGCTAGCTTAATCTTTTGCGGAGGTTATGATAAAAATAAAGACCCATAGTCTTTTATATCCTCTCAAGTTTTGGAAGGATGATGTTGGGGACAGCCATAAGGGGTCTCGAGCGAACCTCCGCTTCGCTCGAGGGTCGGACGCCATGTGGCGAAGCTCCGCCCCACTCGAGGGCCCGGCACCCCTCGAGTGGATTTCCGCCTCGCTCAGGGGCCGGCGCCCCTCGAGCGGGTCTCTTCCTCGCTCGAGGCTTCCCCTCGGCCCGCGGCACCTCACCTGCTCCCCCCGACCGGAGCATTAAATGCCCTGACACGCCGCGGGCGCTCGGGTCAAAGAGCGAATCCTCGCCACGCCGATCCCCTGACACCGCCGGGGAATCCGACCCCGGCGCTGTGTGGACAACCCGCCACTGTGCAGCCATCCCCGGAGCTGTGCGGGTGCTGTGTGGAGTGGCCGGAGTCATTCCACGGCACTATGCCACCCGCTCCCGTCCTCCTTCCACGCCGCGCCCTCGAAAGGGGATGGCAACACCCTCGAGGAGCGTACGGACAGCGCCGTGACGCGGGGTGAGCGGAGCACGTCCCCTCCATCACCTCCAGCCTCGTGCGGCCATCCCCAGCCCTGTGCCACCATCCCTGGCACTATGGAGCCCTGTTCCGATGGGGCGCTATTGACGGCTGTTAAGTACCACTTTTATGCAGTCAACTCCTGCATAAAATAAATGGAAAGTGATCATCAATACTAGGATAGGGCTTTATACTGACAATTTCCACAAGTGTTGGTGTTTCTAGCTTTTGATGCAGGACAGGCCAAAATACACATGAAATGATATAGCTGAGAGCAAGTGCATTAATGGCATGAATATGGCATCATCATAAACAGTCCCAAATGCCAATTTGGACTGCACCATTGTGACGGGCTCGTCGAGACAATCGAAACGGATATATCATTTGTATACAACGGAGCCCGGATGAAAGAGATATGCACAAGATAAGATCACACTATATCATGGGCCCGGTGGGACCCACACCAGGCCACGTGGTGATGTGCTGGCACACAGGTGCCCACGTGGCCATGACACCTCATCGATCCAAGAGAAGCACCTCCCGATGAATCAGACACTGCCACATGTTCAGCACAAGGATTCAAGGGCCCACAACCCGAGCAAACCGCCTCCAACCGACCCATACACCTGGAACCGTCATAAGGGACCACATGTCAGTCACTGGGAGAAAGCACAGCGCGAAACGTGGTGGGGCCAGGTCGGCCGATCCCTTGGATCGGCCGAACCGACCTTGCCACGGATCGCCATCTACTTCCACGTGGTGCTCGGTGATTGGTCCTACAGTGGATTCCCAGGTGCCCAAGTTGTTCTCTCGCCGGTAGCTTGGCCTATAAATAGAAGGGGAGGGGGTAAGAATAAGGACACACACTTCAACACCACTCCATCCAAGGATGAGAGCTTCCCTTCAAAGGAGAGGCCTCTCCTTGGTAGATTAGAGAGTAGGAGAGTGAGAGAGGGATTTGTATCTCTGTGGATGCTTCGTTCTTCATTTAGAATAAAGTGAGTATTTCTACATTTCCTATTTAGACTAAAGTAGTATTCATGCATAGGTGAATAGTTCTTGTGTTCTTCACTTGTTCATGATTTAGAGGCTTGTGTTCTTCATGAGCTTAGCCTTTGATCTTCTGGTGAAGTTCATAAGTTGCTAATTCCGTTTGTATGCCTGCTTGTCCAATTAGAGTAAAGTGGATGCTCCTGCATTCTAGTTTAGACCAAAGTCCTTCCATGATCCTTGTATAATAGCGGTTACCTGAGTGAGTCCTGATCTCTCCCTCGTGGGTTCGTCGCTCCATCTTCGTAGGAGTGCTATAGTATGCTACGGGAGTGCCTAGATGTAGTCGTATTATAGTAGTAACCGGTGGTGTAGATGTGGTGTCTAGACAACGGGTTATCCTTTGATTGCCCTGTATCCCACGGTTTGTCTTGGGGTAGGCCGCGGTGGTGACAGCCGTTGGACCCTTACGGAATCCCCCACGTCCGGATACAGGTGTAGGCAACCCTTTGCCGTGAACCGACTGTTATAGCCTGGAGGGTCCGGTGTCCGAAACGACCGAGAGACTGTTCTCAACTCTGCCCACCATCAGCAGGATCCTCTCCATCTTCATCTCGTCCTATAGAGTTGTGTCCTTGGACCATAGCTAGGATAGGAGGTAGCACACACCGTTCCTTGGATTCGATACCCTTGGGAATACTCCTAAGGTGAAGTGTTACAACGGTGTATCCGTGCGCTTGTGGATTCGTTCGCACTCGTCAGTGTACCCGGGTGTTTCTTACACGCTCACGCTAACTCGGCGCCATAGTGGTGAGGTTAAGAAATACCAACAGGCGCCGCCACACCGGCCCCTGTACAGCACAAGCACCCCCGTCAGCAAGACCTCGAATTGATGTACGAACGGCGACCAGGCGTGGACACCGGCCGGACTACCCTCGAAGCTACTCCCCGCCGAGTACAAAAGCCACCACGACACCTGCGAGGGCCAGGATCCGCCAGGACACCCACCAAATCGTAAGCACTGCACGTCAGTACTACGATACTATACAAAAAACCATGTGGCACGTCTGTAACCCGCCTCCACTTGGCCTATAAAAGGAGAAGGCGGCCGCCCGGCCGCGGGCATCGCATCACTTTCATCCGCGCTCACTCACACACACATTCACCCGATATTGGCACTTTGCCTCAATCACCTAGCAGGGACTTGGAGGCTTTTCCTCCTCTCCCAACTTGCTTGTAGCCCCCCTCTACAGGCACCCCCGGTGCAACGCAATACAGCGCACACGCGCAACCTGCTGGACGTACGGCCCCGTGGCCGGAACCAGGATAAACTCGTGTCCCCGTGTTGCTTAGCACCGACCATCGAGAGGCTGATCACGACGCATCTCACTAGTTAGTGTCGGGACTAATCCTAACACCGACAGTTGGCGTGCCAGGTAGGGGGCACGCGCTGTGATCGACTCCTCACCAGCAGTCTCGATGGTGATTCGCACCGAGATGACGTCCCAGAGGTACGCCTGGGGCAGCTCCGACCCCTTCCCAGCCGGATTCGAAATCCAGTTCGGGAGCCTGAACTTTCAGGTAACGGGGAACGGCTACCTCATGCGCCTCACCAACCGGGATGAGCTCCACCCCTGGCGTTCGACCGGGCCAGGCCCGGTGCCCACCGCACCAGCGCCGGACGCACCGGCGCCAGCACCAACGGCAGCAGCGGCTGCCTCGACGTCCCGACACCGCTGATGCTCTGGTCAGCGCTCGCGCCAGGCGTGCATGGAGCGGCGCCGGGCAGCACGCGCTGCGGCACGGAGGGACGTACCTCCGCCAGCGGACACGACGGCACCTCCTGTGGGGGAAAATGCGGTCGCGGGGCCGCAGTTCCCTCACGGGATGTGCAACTCCGCAGCAGCATACGCCTCATCGATCAGTACAGATGTAGCCGCGTATGAGGACCTCTCGGGTCACCACCAGCTGTAGATCCGGAACCTCATCGCCACCACCAACGACGAGTCATACCACAGCTCGACCAGTGAGCTGCCTCCCGCAACCTCGCACGGGTTCGCAAAGTGGGACTTCAACGGCGTACCGGACCCTGTCGTGTTCAAGCGGTTCCTCGATGCCGCGGACTACTGGTTCGTCTACTCCGACGACTCCAGCGAGGGGAGCTACGACCCCACGCGCGAGTGCTTCGTTGTCGCCATCAACGAGCACGCCGACGGAGCAGTCGGAGCAGGCGACGGAGATGCGCCCCACGACCCCGAGCCAAACCCACCGCCGGCGCCACCGACGGGCAATCCGGACATCGTCGCGCAGCTGGCCCAGGCCTGCGAGCTTGAGGCTAAGCTCGCGGAAGAGTACCGGCAAGTGCGGCTCCTGCGCGCCACCATCGCAGGAGAGGCATCGGCGCGCGGCGAACGCGCCTGAGAGGTGAGGAGGTAGGCCCGTGAGCGTATCAACACCGACTTCAACTGTCGACAACCCGCACACGCCACCCCGAGCCAGCCAAAAGCTCATCGTGGCGGCAACACTACTCTGGGCATTGCCCGAGCCGTCGACGCCAGAGGCACGCAACCTGCTTCGCGAAGCGCAGGCCCTCATCGAGCAGGCCGCGGTACAACAGGTCGAGAGCTCTGCGTCCCGCATGCGCAACCAGTCCAGCACACGGGGCGGTGGCGGCGCACAGGACCAGGAGGCATCGGTTCACGCCCCGCACGTGGCGGGCCAGCCGGCGAACCAGGGCAGGACGCTTGTCAGGGAGCGGATCCTAGACACGCACGGCCAAGCCCAGGACGGGGATGCCCGCAACGTCCTGAACTCCAAGAGAAGGGAGAACGCGGTGGTACAAGGAGCGCAAGGCTACCACCCTCGACGTGGGGGCCAGTACGACAGCCGAGAGGATCGGTCGCCAACGCCGGAATCTTCTGGAACCCGAGTGTTCAGCCGGGAGATCCGCACGGCGAACATCCCCCAACGCTTCCGCCAGCCCACCACCATCGTCAAGTACACGGGGAAGACGGACCCCCGGGTGTGGCCCAACGACTACCGCCTGGCTTGCCAGCTGGGCGGCGCCACCAATGATGCTGTGATCATCCGCAACCTACCGCTGCACCTCGCAGACTCTGCCCGTAGATGGCTCTAGCACCTACCCGCCAGCCAGATCCACGACTGGGACGACTTGGTCCGCACCTTCGTAGGGAACTTCCAGGACACATACGTGCACCCCAGGAACTCCTGGGACCTGCGAGGGTGCACCCAGAAACCCGGCGAGTCCCTCCGGGACTTCATCCGGTGCTTCTCCAAGCGTTGCACCGAGCTTCCGAGCGTCACCCAGTCCGAGATCGTGCACGCCTTCCCCGAGGGCACGACCTGCCGGGACCTTGTGCGCGAGCTTGGGAGGAGCCCGCCGGTCGACTCCAACGAGCTGTTTGACATCGCCACCAGCTTCGTCTCTGGAGAAGAGGCAGTGGGGGCGATCTTCGACGGCAAGAAAGGCAAACGAGCAGAGGACGCGCCCGCGGAGGGCAGCAATTCCAAGGATCCCGCGAAGAAGCAGAAGCGGGGCAAGAAGGGCAAGAAGCCCCAGCATGACGCGCGCGCGCAGGGGCGCGGTGAGGATGATGACGAGGCCCTCGCGGTCAACCCTACACGCAAGGGTCCTCGAGGCTCTCCCCCCCTGAGGCCCCAGCATGTTCGATGACATGCTGAAGAAGCCCTGCCCGTACCACAAGACCCCGGTCAACCACACCCTCGAGCAATGCGACATGCTCAAGAAGTACTACAGCCGCGTCACTGCGAAGGAGGACGAGGCCAAGAAGGACAGGGGTGATGGGGCTGCTGATGGCTTCCCCGCCGTGGAGAACGTATTCCTCATCTTCGGGGGACCGACGGTGGACATGTCCACCAGCCAGCGCAAGCACGAGCGGCACGAGGTCCTTGCCGCGGGAAGGGCCCCGCCATCCTTCCTCGACTGGTCGGAGGAGACCATCACCTTCAGCCGCGAGGACCACCCGAACCGCATCCCCAATCCGGGCCAGTACCCGCTAGTCGTCGATCCCGTCATCGGCAACTCGCGGTTCTCCAAGGTTCTAATGGACGGGGGCAGCAGCCTCAACATCCTCTACGCCCACACCCTACGGTTGATGGGGATCGGCCTGGACCAGCTGCGGCCCAGCACGACGCCGTTCCATGGTGTCGCGCCAGGCAAGCGCGTCCAGCCTCTCGGGCAGATTGATCTGCCCGTTTGGTTCGGCACGCCAGACAACTTCCACAAGGAGACCCTCACCTTCGAGGTGGTGGGGTTTCGGGGTGCGTACCACGCCATTCTCGGGCGTCCGTGCTACGCCAAGTTCATGGCGGTCCCGAACTACACCTACCTCAAGATGAAGATGCTGGGGCCAAAAGGCGTCATCACGGTGGGCTCGTCGATCGAGCACGCGTTTGACTGTGATGTTGAATGCGTCGAGTACGCTGAGGTGCTCGCGCTCGATGAGTCGCTCGTGGCGGACATGGAGAAGCTAGCCAATGAGGGCCGACTCTCCCGCTAAACACGTCGGCAGTTTCGAGGCTGCCGAGCAGACCAAGGAGGTGCCCCTCGACCCTGCTGCCCCCGAGGGCAAGGCATTGAGGGTCAGTTCCACCCTCGATCCGAAGTAGGAAGTGGTGCTCATCGACTTTCTCCGCGCCAACGCAGACATCTTTGCGTTGAGCCCCTCGGACATGCCAGGCATTCCGAGGGAGGTCGCCAAGCACTCCCTTGACATCCTACCTCACTCCAGAGCTGTGCAACAGCGCCTACGACGCTTTGACGAACAGAGGTGCCGGGCGATTGGAGTGGAGCTACAGAAGCTCCTAGAGGTCGGGTTCATCAAGGAAGTGTTCCACCCCGAGTGGCTAGCCAATCCTGTATTAGTTAAGAAAAAGAACGGGAAATGGCGGATGTGCGTGGACTATACCGGTTTAAATAAAGTATATCCCAAAGTTCCCTTTTCTTTGCCACGAATCGATCAAATCGTAGACTCTACCGCGGGGTGCGAGCTCTTGTGTTTCCTTGATACCTATTCCGGTTACCACCAAATAAAGATGAAAGAGTCCGACCAGCTTACGACTTCTTTCATCAGACCATTCGACATGTTTTGCTACGTAACGATGCCATTTGGTCTTCGAAACGTCGGGGCTACATACCAGCGATGTATGCAACACATTTTCGGAGATCACATCAGGCGGACCGTGGAGGCATATGTACATGACATTGTCGTCAAGACCAGGAAGGCGGACGACCTGGTTAACGACTTGTGTGTGGCGTTCGACTGCCTACAGGCGAACGGGGTCAAGTTAAACCCCGAGAAGTGCATCTTCGGGGTGCCGCGCGGCATGTTGTTAGGTTTCATTGTCTCCCAACGAGGCATTGAACCCAACCCCGAGAAGGTTTCGGCCCTCAATCGGATGGGGCCAATCCGGGACCTAAAGGGGGTGTAGAAGGTGTAGGGTTGCCTGGAGGCTTTGAGCCACTTTATCTCGCGCCTAGGCAAGAAAGGCCTGCCCCTCTACTGACTCCTGAAGAAGCACGAACGCTTTTCCTGGACCGTCGAGGCCCAGGAAGCCCTCGACAAGCTAAAGGCAACGCTTGCGCACGCGCCGATCCTCACGCCACCCCGAGACGGCGAGCCTCTGTACCTCTACATCGTGGCGACCACCCAAGTGGTTAGCGCGGTCATTGTTGTGGAGAGAACAGAGGAGGGGTACGCCCTACCAGTCCAAAGACCGGTGTACTACATCAGCGAGGTATTGTCGGAGACCAAAGCGCGATACCCACAGATCCAAAAGCTGCTCTACACGGTGGTGCTCGCACGGCGCAAGCCGCGGCACTACTTCGAGGCCCATCCGGTCACTATGATCTCATCTTTCCCATTGGGAGAGATAGTCTGCAACCCGGATGCCTCGGGTAGGATCGCGAAGTGGTCCGTGGAACTCATGGGTGAAACCCTCACCTACGCGCCGTGCGAGGCAATCAAGTCTCAGATCCTGGCGGACTTCGTCGCTGAATGGACCGACACTCAGCTGCCCCCATTGCAGATCCAGGCTGAGTGTTGGACCCTCTACTTCGATGGGTCGGTGATGAAAACAGGCGCAGGCGCGGGCCTGCTCTTCGTCTCGCCCCTCGGAGAACACATAAGGTACGCGGTACGTTTGAACTTCCCCGAATCAAATAATATGGCAGAGTACAAGGCCCTCCTCTGCGGCCTCCGCATCGCCATCGAGATTGGCGTCGAGCGCCTCGACGTCAGGGGGGATTCGCAGCTAGTAATCGATCAAGTCATGAAAAATGCAAGCTGCCACAACGAGAAGATGGAGGCCTACTGCAACGTCGTGCACGCGCTTGAGGACAAGTTCTACGGCATCGAGCTCAACCACATTCTGTGCAAGTACAACAAGGAGGCGGACGAACTGGCGAAGATTGCATCGAGGCGGATCACCGTTCCCCCGAACATCTTCGCCCGTGACCTCGCCAAACCATCCGTCGACTTCAGCAAGGCAGCGCCGGACCCAGAAGAACCCTCGGGGGCTCCCTCGAGGCCCACGGGTGCAGAACCTATGCATGAGGACCCCTCGAACGAGGAATTCGTGCTCTCCCTCCTCGAGGGATACGGGGCTGACGAGGCTGAGGCCATGGAGATCGACGGGGCCCTTCCCGCAGAAGATTGGCGGAGCAAATACCCCGCCTGGATCGACCGAGGGGAGGTACCCTCGGACCGAACCGAGGCAAGGCGCATCACCAGAAAGGCCAAGTCGTTCACCATAATCAGCGGGGAGCTATACAAGCGTAGTGCCTCGGGGGTCCTGCAATAGTGCATCCCCATCCCCGAGGGGTGCGAGCTGATTCGAGACATCCACGCAGGCGTATGCGGCCATCACGCAGCACCGCGCACCCTTGTGGGCAACGCATTCCGCCAAGGCTTTTACTGGCCTACGGCGGTCACCGACGCCAGCGAGATCGTACGCACCTGCGAAGGGTGCCAGTTCTACGCCCGCAAGACGCACCTCCCGGCTCACGCCCTCCAGACCATCCCCATTACATGGCCTTTTGCCATGTGGGGGTTAGACCTCGTCGGGCCCCTACGGAAGGCGCCCGGGGGCTACACACACTTGTTGGTCATGATCGACAAGTTCTCAAAGTGGATCGAGGCACGCCCCATCACCAATCTCAGATCCGAGCAGGCTGTGCTATTCTTCACCGACATCGTCCACAGGTTCGGGGTGCCAAACTCCATCATCACCGACAATGGTACCCAGTTTACTGACAAGAAATTCTTGGAGTTCTGCAACAACTACCACATCCGCGTGGATTGGGCAGCCGTTGCACACCCACAGACCAACGGCCAGGTGGAGCGTGCCAACGGTATGATTCTACAAGGCCTCAAGCCCAGGATCTTCAACAAGTTTGGCCGAAAATAGGTCCAAGAGTTACTGTAAGTAATTTGGAGCCTCAGGACTACCCCGAGCAGAGCTACGGGGTTCACACCGTTCTTCCTCTTCTATGGCGCGGAGGCCGTCCTCCCCACGGACTTGGAGTACGGGTCCCCCAGGCTCAGGGCCTATTAGGAAGGCCTGAACCAGCGACTCGCGAAGACTCGCTGGACCAGGCGGACGAGGCCCGCGACGTGACGATGCTGCACTAAGCAAGGTACCAGCAGTTACTCCGACGATACCAAGCCCAAAAGATCCGACGTCGGGACTTCAGCGAGGGCGACATAGTGCTGAGGTTATGACAAGACAACTGAGGCCGACACAAGCTGTCGCCGCCATGGGAAGGGCCCTACGTCATCATCGAGGTGCTCAAACCTGGCACGTACAAGCTTGCAAACGAGAAGGGCACCAACGCTTGGAACATACAACAGCTACGTCGCTTCTACCCTTAGATTTCCAAGCTTCCTTTGTACATCTCGCACTTGAAATCATAAATAAAAAGGGCGACTCGGTTTTACCCTCAGCTGGGGCCTCGATACAAACCAAGTCACCCTCAGGGGCTACGACGGGGGGTTCCCCCCAGAGTGTCCCAATTCTTTTTCACAAAAATACTTTCTTTCCTTTCAAAAATGTTAGAATGTTACGCCTGGAGCATTTAGGGGAACAGAGGCCGAGCGCGAACTAACTAAGCCTAGGGCCGGCCGAGCCGCGGGACCGCCGACGCCTCCGAGAGGATAAGTGTCCCCCTCGCTACCGCACGACTAAGTTGGCTCGTGAACACTAATTTATCAGTCGAAATTCCCCCGAAAGGCCCGAGGAAAACATGACAACATACGAGATAAAATTTACAAATAAACTTGTGCATAGCATGACACATTGTTTGTACAACGATAAACACTTCGTCCAAAATTCTAACAAAATATTAACAGGCCTCAAGACCCGGGTCCTTAGGAGGCGCGAGGGCTTGGAGTGACGGCAGCTTCACCCTCTGCCACATCGGGGAACAGATCCACCTCAAACATGTCGGCGAGGGCCGCAGCAGGCTCCGCCATGAATGCGTCAACCACCCTGACGGCCTCAAGCTCAGCTTCCTCACCCACAACGCCTTTGGGAAGAACATAGCTGTCACACAACAGGCTGAAGTCGAGGATGTAGTGGGTCGAGGTTAGCCCCCGGTCTTCTGGACGCCGAGTCAAAGGGTGCCCCGCAAACGCTCGGTGACCCGACCACCCAGGGACCGCAGGCGGCTCGCCACCGAGCTACCCAAGGATTGACCCTCGGCCCTCTCGAGCTCGCGGCACACCTCGAGAGCAGCGGCCTCTAGGGTTTTGAGCTCGCCCTGGGCCTCGTCGTAAGCAATCTGGAGGGACCACATCTCCTCTGAAGGACCCGCCGAGCTCTTCTGCAACTCTGCGACATGAAAACAAATGTCAAGCCTCAAAAGGACTTAACAAAAAACTAAAGCGGCCGAGGAACGCGACTTACCCTCGGCCCGCATCTTCTCAGTCTCAAGCGCAGCTCGCGTGGTGTCGACATCTTGTTGGAGCTGGAGGGTCGAGGTGTCCCACTGTTGAAGCGCGTCCCTCGCCCATCCAAGCTCCTCACGCGCAAGCTGGAGCTGAGACTGAGCCTCCTTGAGAGCGGTGCCCGTCTGCTCGACCTCCCGGACCTTCTCCGCGGCTTGGCAGAGCTGGGCCCGCGCCTCCTCGAGCGCCTTGTGCTCTCGCTCGAGCTGAGTTTGTGCCTCAGCAAGAGCCGCGTCTCTCAGCACGAGCTGAGATTGCGCTCCCTCATGAGCGGTGCGCTCCTCCCGAAGTTGGTCCTCCACCACCACCAGCGCGTCGTTCTTTTCCTTCAGGGCGGTGGTGAGTCCATCGGCCTCCTGAGCCTTCTGCTCAGCCTGAGCGAGGCGCACATGCGCGTCCTCCAGTGACATGCGCCCATGCTCCGCGCGAGCCTGCGCCTCGGCGAGGGCGGTGTCCTTCAGCGTGAGCTGGGACTTCGCCTCGCTAAGCGCTGCGCGCTCCTGCTGGAGCTCCCCCTCCTTGCCCTGTAGTGCGGCGCCGAGCCGCTCGGCCTCCTAGGCCTTCTGTTTCGCCACGGCACGGTGGGTGTCGCGCTCCTCCTCTGTACAGCGCAGGTCCTCCTCCCTCAGGCTGAAGTTCGCGCTCACCTCGTACAGCTGGTCGCGGAGACAATTCACCGCCGGGCCCAGATGCTCGTTTTCCCGGCACACCTCCTCTAGTTTGGTCTGCAAGTTGGCGATGTAGGTGATTTTGTCCCCAGCATCGCCCCGCAGCCGCTGCCAAGACAAAAGAGATGGAGAAGACTCAGACGGGACACAAGTGAGGGCGGAAAGAAGAGTAAAGGAGCGACGGAACGAATCCACATACCGACAGAGCGGCGCCGCCACGTCGCAGTGAAGCCTCGAGGCCTGGCGAAGCAGGCCCTACACCTCGGACCCGACCCGGAGGAACTCCCGCCAGTCGTTGTACTCCCCGAACGCGCGGTCCACCGTCTCCCATGGGACCTCGGGCCGTTCTAGCCTGGTGCACCAATCTCTAGGGAAGCCGCCGTAGCCGGGCTGGCGCGATGAGGACGCACCGGCCCCCTGCGGGCCCCCGGGCCACTCCTGTGGCACCCCAGGCGCGAACCTAAGCGTGGCGTCCTCCCACACTCCGTCGTCCTCCACCGGGGCCCCGTCCCGCGCGCGGGCCACATCCGCCACGGATGGAACCTCCCTCGCTCTGCTTGCTCGAGGGGCCTCACCCCTCGAACCACCTCCCATCCCGGACCTGGCCGCACCGGCCCGCTCCTCCTCTCGCAGGACGCCCTGCGATGCCACCATCTGAAGGGGTGGCATCATTGCCGTCGCCGGCCGCGGTCTCCTCGCCGAGCGAGGCCGCGTTGTGCGGACCGCGTCGCGCGCCCCCGCCCTTAACGCCTTGGTTGGCGCCAGCTCGGGCACGATGGGGGCACCAGCGTGGCTGGGAGAAAGGGAAAGGAGACATCAGGAACTCGATTGAATGAAATCAGGCAAAATAAGTTCGATACGGTGCTTACCGTCAAGTTGACACCTGACGCTTGCGTTTCTTCGAGGCCTGCGCGGATGGTGCGCCCCCCGTGCCAGACGCGCCCCTCGCCGCAGTGCCCTCGCCAGCCGAAGCCGCGCCCACCGCGGAGGCAGGTGCGGTGTGAACCCGCGCCGCCGATGGTGCGGGCTGAACAACAACATCTTTGCCTTTGCCCCCCGGGGCCAAAGGCACTTCGTCTTCTTCCTCTTCCTCATCCAAATCTGACCAAATCACGCCATCGTCGCTGCTGCTCGTGTTCTCCGGGGTCGGCAGGAGAGAAAGGCCTTCTTTCTCCCGCTGCACCCACACCAGGCTATGCGCCTGGCGGTCCTCCTCGCCTCTTCCTCCTCGCCTTCTCGGCGTCCGCCCGCGCCTTCTCCTCCTGCTGCCGCCCGCGGTTGGCCGCGTGGGAGTTGGGCGTGGGAGGATCTGAGCCTTAGGCGCTCGTCCCCATCGCCGGCTGCCACCGCCACAGTCGTCAAGAATCAGCCATCGAGATCAAAATCGATTCGAAAGATAGCGAGATTGGCAGAAATTCTTTACCGGCTCGATGTACTTGTCGTCGGGACGCATCTTGGGCGCCCACAGCACCTTGTCGGGGTCGCACACCATCTTCTTGGTGTCCACCATGCGCCTCGCCCTCTGGGCCGCGTACACCGGGGCGAAGGGTTCGGCCAGCAACCGCGACCGTGCCAGCGCGTCGGGGTCTGCGCTCTCCGCCATCTCGTACATGGGGAGCGCCCTCTCCATGAGGAGAATCACCCGCTGTCGGTGACATTGCGCGAGGACAGTCGCCGCGGTTAACCCCGCCTCTGTCAAGGTCTTCAGGGCCTTCATGTAGGGTTCGAGCTTCGTCCGCCGCACGGAGTCCGACACCCCCAACGACCAATGGAACGGGCGGCTGTCCAGGACCTTGCCGGTGTAGGGTGGAAGGCTGTCGCCGTCGTTGCGGAGGTAGAACCACCCTCTATCCCACTCCGCATTGTTGGTCGTCATGTTGCAGGGCGGGTATACGCCGCTCCCCTTCCCCCGCAGCGCAAACGTGAGTCCGCCAGCACGAATGGGCCGGCGCTTGCCCTTGCCTCCGGCGGCCAGCGTGAAGAGCTCGCCCTGGAAGAGGTGGAGCCACAGGTCCCACGAGACGGGGACACCCAGGAAGCCCTCGCAGACGACCACGAAAGTCGCCGCCTACGAAATGGCATTGGGGGCGAAGTTATGCAGTTCCACACCGTAGTAGTAACACAATCCCCACATGAACTTGCCGATGGGGGCGTTGAATCCCCGCTCGTGCAGGCGAGCGAAGCTCACCACGTACCCCTCCGGGGGCTGTGGCTCCTGATGCCACACCGGCCTATTCGGGTCGGTGTTGGCCGCCAGCTGACCGCCGGTGACGAGCGCTTGGAGGGAGTGCGCGTCCATGTTGGACCGGCTCCACGGCCCGACCTCAAGATACTCGACCATGGTGGGCGCGGTACGAAGGACGAGTGCAAAGGCGGAAGCTGCAAGTGGGCGCGAGCTCAGAGGGAGAGAAGAAGAAGAAGCAGGCGAGCGCGGTGCGAGCAAATGGCTAAGGTAAAAATCCTCCCCTTCACTCATTACCTTTTATGGAGCAAGAGGGGGCGGGGGGATCGAACAGAAGGGGTTCGGGGCGGGCGGCCGCGGTTAATGCGATAGACGTTGCCTGGGCCCTACTGTACCAAAATCATTGCGCACACGCGCGGGTGCCATCATTACGGCGTGGTAAAAACGCGAACCGCCGCGCATCACCTCCACACCGCCTAAAAAGGCACGCGCACATCGCCCTCACGAAATGCCACGTGGGCCACGACCCCATGCGCGCAGTTAATCCGGGTCCACGACTGGAAATGAAGGGGCAGGGGGATTCCTTCCAAGAGAAGGTGCCCCCATGGTCCCATCAAACAGGGGCTCGAGGCCTAACCCCTCTAGAGGGCCCGGGCGGGTGCTTCGGGAGTCAGAGGCAACCTCGAACACTCTTGCTCGAGATAGCCCTCCAAGGCGTGATTCGAGGGACGCCTGGCGCCTCGCTCTAAGGCTCTTACTGATCAGCGGTTCGAAGCTCAGCCCGCTGAGGGTTCGATGGGTGCCGCAGATGCGCCTCCTAACGAGGCCTCTACTGACCTAGTGGTTCGAGGCCTGGCCCGTCAAGGGTTCGACAGACGCCACAGGTCAACAAAGACGGGGACGCGTGGCGTTCCCCGCAAGGCCCTACAGATCAGAGATTCGAGCCCTGGACTGCGAAAGGTTCGAACAGGCATCTCAGATCAACGGAGTCAGGGACGACCAGGGTGTACGCGACCGAGCCAATCCCCGGACGCAAAGTTTGGGAGCGCCCCATAGTTCGTGTTCAAGGCCAGACGAGGGCAGCTAGTCGAGGGATCCCATCGAGGGAGAGCTTCTGCGCCCTCGGTCCTCATCGAACAGGACCGAGCCCTACCTAGCAAACCCATGAGAGTGCTCCCATGGACGTGTCCCCGGACCACGAGGCGACCCTTATCGAATGGGGCACGGACGTCCACTTGAATTACCCGCCAACAGCTCGACGAGGCATCCATGACTCGCGGCCCGCTCGATGGGAAGCATGGATCGCCTCACCCCTCCCCCCTGCGAAAGGGTAGCGAGGGTCACATGATTAAGTCGAAGGGCTCACCCCGATCACCCCTACACGGGCCCGGGCTTGGGGGCTCCTCGCACGGCTACACCCTCTGGGCGCGTTGCATAACTCCGTGAAGGGTCATTCCCCCTACGCAAAGAAGCAATGAGCAAAACCCTCTAGGACTCGCCCTAGACGCGGTTGACGCCGTTCCACACGCGTAAATCGTCGAGGCCGGCTGAAATAACGCCGAGGCCGGTTGAAACAAACGCTCTACAAACCCATCGCTCAGCATAAAAACCTTGCATGAGCGCATGCACTCCTCCAAGGCTTCAGGGGCTACACCCGCGGGTGCGCTAGCGCGGCCCCACGAAACGTTGCACACGCTCGAGGGGAAGAAAGGTCCTACCAGAAACTTCCAGCCTTTGCGAAACTTTCCCACCGTTTCAGCAAAGGCTCGGGGGCTACTGTCGGGGACAGCCATAAGGGGTCCCCTAACTTAGGGGAAAACCACCCTCTTAAAACGCAAACTGCAAAAACACCACCCAAACCAACCACGGTCCAAACACGAGTAAAGCCCACGGCCTGCTGCGGCCCAATGACCTCCACAGCCCATCAAACAGCCGTCGCCAACCGCCCTCGAGCGAACCTCCACTTCGCTCGAGGGTTGGACGCCACGCGGCGAAGCTCCGCCCCACTCGAGGGCCCGGCACCCCTCGAGTGGATTTCCGCCTCGCTCGAGGGGCCGGCGCCCCTCGAGCGGGTCTCCGCCTCGCTCGAGGCTTCCTCTCGGCCCGCGGCACCTCACCTGCTCCCCTCGACCGAAGCATTAAATACCTTGACACGCCGCGGGTGCCCGGGTCAAAGGGCGAATCCTCGCCATGCCGATCTCCTGATGCCGCCTGGGAATCCGGCCCCGGCGCTGTGTGGGTGCTGTGCGGAGTGGCCGGTGTCATTCCACGGCACTGTGCCACCCACTCCCGTCCTCCCTCCACACCGCGCCCTCGAAAGGGGATGGCAACACCCTCGAGGAGCGTACGGCCGCCGACCTGACGCCCGGTCAGGACAGCGCCGTGACGCGGGGTGAGAGGAGCACGTCCCCTCCGTCACCTCCGGCCTCGTGCGGCCATCCCCAGCCCTGTGCCACCATCCCCGGCACTGTGGAGCCCTATTCTGATGGGGCGCCACCACGCCGGCCCCTGTACAGCACAAGCGTCCCCGTCAGCAAGACCCTCAAATTGATGTACGAATGGCGACCAGGCGTGGACACCGGCCGGACTACCCTTGAAGCTACTCCCTGGCGAGTACAAAAGCCGCCACGACTCCTGCGAGGGCCAGGATCCGCCAGGACACCCATCAAATCGCAAGCACTGCACGCCGGTACTATGATACTATACAAAAAACCATGCGGTACGTCTGTAACCCGCCTCCCCTTGGCCTATAAAAGGAGGAGGCGGCCGCCCGGCCGCGGGCATCACATCACTTTCATCCGCACTCACTCACACACACATTCACCCGATATTGGCACTTTGCCTCTATCACCTAACAGGGACTTGGAGGCTTTTCCTCCTCTCCCATCTTGCTTGTGGCCCCCCTCTACAGGCACCCCCGGTGCAACGCAATACAGCGCGCACGCGCAACCTGCTAGACGTACTGCCCCGTGGCCGGAACCAAGATAAACCTATGTCCCCGTGTTGCTTAGCACCGACCATCGAGAGGCTAATAACGGCGCATCTCACTAGTTAGTGTCGGGACTAATCCTAACACCGACAGATGATTTACTTTTATTCTTAAAAGTAATGCTAACCTTGTCATAAATACCACTTGCATGTTGCTCTACCTATCCAGAGCCATATATATATTTGAGTGCAAAAACTTAGTATACAAGGTTTATTTTTGGGTGAGTTATATCAGGGCTTGATTTCTCTGGCCTGAGACTAAGAAGCTGGTCATTCCGTTTTTGCGTATCTATCTTTTTGCTAGCCTTTCTATCCGTGCATTGTGTATCCCCACATCGGAGATTTCACAAACCTCGCTGGATATCCACCCTTAAAACCAAAAATATCATCTTTTGTGTTTATTTCCTTGACCACAACCTATCATTTGAGTATGGATCGTCAACTCGAGGAAGATCGCAAGATGGTGCCGAGATTGAAGATTTCTCCAAAAGGAAAAATATTTCTAGTACCTACCTTATCTCTATCACCTCTTTGCCCGAGGACGAGCAAACATCTAAGCATGGGGGAGGAGGTAGGTACAATGCAATTTAGAGTTCAAGGGGAGCAAATAAAAAAAGGTGTATAAAGAAAAAAGAAAAAAAGAAGAAATAGAAAAAAGAGATAAAGAAAAAAAGATGAGTATGTATAAAAAAATAAAAATAAACTAAACTCCCCGGTTCTCTAAATGCATTAGGAATTTCAAAAGTTTCAAGTTTAAGATCCAAACTCCTCTTTCCAACCATGTGCAATCCAATAACGAGGACTTCCTTTGTGTCTCGGGATCACTCTTTGCCATTTGCACATGTCCACCTATCTCAAGTGTGCGTATTTCTCTCTCCCCCTCCTTGATATAACATTATTCTCCGATGACCTTTTTGACGAGTCTCGGTAAGACCATAAGAAGCTTGTCTTGTTTTGACAACATCTCATTTATAATATCTTGGTAGGACTAAACTTTCCTAAGAAAGCTCCACATAAATCCTACCACATATATATATGTTTTGAGAGGGAAAGGAGTAGAATAAATAGGCTTGAGAGACAAGATGAGATGAGAGTTCATGAGCAAGATGCAAAGTGGTTTAAATTTTTGAACTTGGTTTAGCTCTTTTTCATCTTGTTCTTTATTTCAAAATTTCTGAGATCCATTTGAATTTTGGGAGCATGTTTAATACTTGTGGGATGAGCTTAATTAATATCCACCCTCCGTAGGGATGAAGGCTAGTACACTATGGAACTCTAACGAATTAAACTTTTGAGAGCATTATGTTTTCTCGTGTATGATCAAGTGCAGGGTTTGAGCAATGAAGGGAAACACTGATATCCATCGAAGGCTTACTTGAGGACGAGCAAGGTTTAAGCATGGGGGAGATGTTAACGGTGAATTTCCGTCAACCTAGCCATGAGTTTACCTTTGGTGTTGGCATCAATTTCATATCTTATCCAATGGTACTAACCCCCTTGATATAACAAGTTCGTTCGTGCATGTCGGTTTTGGAGTTTGATGTTTACGCAGAAATTTAGCATTGAAAGCAAGACTTTCGGGTAAAGTTCATCAAGCACCTCGTGAGAAGACCATGAAACCCGGTACAGGTCAAGCAATGAAGTGAACATGACTCCTAGAAGCCCAAGGACCAACCCGTGAAGACAGAAAACTCCGAGGACCTGAATAGAAAATGCTGAATCTTGCGAGGCAAGGAGCTCTATCCAAACTGCGGAGAAACTGACATCAAGGGCCCACATGTAGAAGGGAGAACGTTCTAGAAGACACGGTAAGCATTGCCAGCAAAGGAGGCCGCGGGATGGGCCGAAATGGGCCCAAGCTGGCCGGCCCAGCCCATTTCGGGCCCCATTCGCCGCCCCCTTTGACCTAGATGATCCTCGGACTATTTATAGTCCCCCTGCCAAGAGCCACGCATCAACTCATTCGCCATTCGCCGCTGAGGAGCGGAGAAGAGAGGGACACCATTCCGGAGAGGAGAGGGTCAAGCTAGTTGTCTAGGGTTTCCCTACTCGACGTGGGAACCTTGCAAGGAAGACCACGTCGGAGTTCCAAAAGCTTGGAGCAAGATCAAGGTAGGATCCCGGTGGTGATCTTGTCCATGTACCTTTGAATATGTTGAATTATCAAGTTGCAATCCGATTTCTAGCGATCAAGTGCTTCTTCTACGACTTTGATTTCGATTGGCTTTTCTTACTTTAAGATCTATTCTCGAGATAGATCATAGAGGGTGTTCTTGTAGCCGTGGTGGCTAGAGGTGCATGCCTGACCTTCCAAGAGATTTCAACTTGTCCTTTGGACTCGCCCTAGGCTAACCCGCACGAATAGGAGTGCGTTGTGACAGAACGGTGGCTCCAAAAGGTGGGCGTCTTCGGAGTTGGAACAGAAGCCGCGGTTTAAAGAAGCTTTTTATGAGATTGATCTTAGTTTATTCTTCTTTGCTTGGAACTTCAACAAGAGCTTGATCCAATCTCTCTAGATTAGTTTTACCTATCCCTCTCTATCTCTTGCTACCTCCGGTTTTCATTAGATTAGATTTGTTTTCATGGTGTTCTCTAGATTAGATGCATAAGAGTTTCCTTTGAAGATCAAAGTTCTCGGCTTTAATACATTGATTCTTGCATCACACATTTGTTCCACGGATTCGATACCTTGGGTTCACACTTGTGGGAAGAAGGGTCCCTTGAATACGACAGAGGATTTGTCCACTTGCAATCCAAACGAAGTTTGATACGCATATACACCGTCAACACCATGGCGTCGGTTCATCTGGTGCTACTGAATCTTTCTTGGCGCGTCTCCATCTTGATTCAAACTGAGCGTCAGATAGACCGACGGTCGAACCAACCGGACCGTCGGTTCATCCAGTGCTACTGTCTTCTACTGCTTTGCTTCTTCCAATCATCTGACGCAACTAACAGATGGACCGTTGGTTCATCTGACGGTGCATATTGAGCTTGGCCTTCACGCAGTGTACCAAGTACTCCGATGCTTGCACCTAGGGTACCATCGGTTCATCCGACGGTATCTTTTCTTTGTTTCCTTGCGTCTTTGACTTGTTGAAGGACCGATTAGGCGACCAGAGAGGGGGAAGTGAATGGGAGCCGATAAAAATTCTTCTCCTAAGAGTCGAACTCGACTATGTCCTAAATTCACAACCAAGGATTCCCACACGAGCTTGCCAAGGTCGCGTAATCACAACGGACCTACCATCCCTAGGAACAAGTCCAAACAAGTTGCAAAGCGGAAGCACAACTCAAGAAGCAAAGGACTTAGGCAAACTGCGAAGCCCTGGGCGGACGGTCTGAGGTGACCGGGCGGACAGTCCGCAAGGGCTGGGCGGACGGTCCGCGAGACCACGGCGGACGGTCCGCAAATACTGCCCGAACCACTAGTATGTACCCTCCGAAATTCGGATGGTCCGCGAGGTCACCGCGGACGGTCCGCGAGGTCACCGCGGACGGTCCGCGAGCAACCCGTCCCGTGCGGACAGTTCGAGAGCAAGCCTACTTGTCTTCTCCACACCTGGAGGCCTCACCAGCAACGACCATTTCACGCTTGTCCTTCACTTGCACCAACACCAGTCAAGCCGCAACCTGCACCTGCAATACTTAGCCTAGAATCAGTCCGCACCACGTTGTCAATCACTCATTACACCAGGAAGCGACCTACCACCGATCCTCGAACCACACAGGTTCTCAGCTTCCCGGTCACCAAGTCTCTCCCAAGAGCATCACCTGACTCGCCACAAAGGCTTGCCACTTAGGCACTCGCCAAGCTCCCTTGGTCACCTTGATGCCGCCTCCACTAAGGAGCTTCTCCACTTAGGAAATGGGTCTCCATGTCCCCTGCACAAAGTGTCCTCGCCACTCCACACTAAGCCGGAGGGTCGAAGACGATTGCCAGTGAGCCACTTAGGCCCCAAGGCTTCCGGCTGCACCTTGTACAACTTGATTCACTCTAGAATCACCTCACAAGGTAGGCACACCTTGCACTCACTCAGCTCTAAGCTAAGCCTAGCACTAAGCACATACACAAAGCATGTGCAAGTCTATGGATGAGCAATTTAGCACTTGGATGGCTGGGATATGATCTTCTAAGTGTCTTGCACTCCTCTGCACTTCCACACAATCCAGCTTCCTCAAATGGGTGAGTGGAGGGGGTATAAATAGCCCAAGGCATCCAAAGAGCCATTGGCTAACGTCCACTGAAAAGTGTAGCATCGGATGAACCGATGGTCCCTTTTTCCCACCGTCGGTTCATCCGGTGCCCCTCCACGTCATCGTAGCTGTTGCAAATCTGCTGACACAATTCATCTGATGCTTCATCTGACGGTGCGTCGGTTCAATCGGTGCTGAAGGACTCCTCGCCAAAACCTTACTATTAGCTTCCTCGAGACCATCGAATAGACCGACGCTTCCACTGACCATGACGTCGGTTCATCCGGTTCTACTGAATCTTTCTTGGCGCGTCTCTGTCTTGATTCAAACTGAGCGTCGGATAGACCGACGGTCGAACCAACCGGACCGTCGGTTCATCCGGTGCTACTGTCTTCTGCTGCTTTGCTTCTTCCAATCATCTGGTAACCTAGGTGCAAGCATCAGAGTACTTGGTACACTGTGTGAAGGCCAAGCTCAATATGCACCGTCGGATGAACCGACGGTCCATCTGCTAGTTGCACCGGATGATTGGAAGAAGCAAAGCAGCAGAAGACAGTAGCACCAGATGAACCGATGGTCCGGTTGGTTTGACCGTCGGTCTATCCGACGCTCAGTTTGAATCAAGACAGAGATGCGCCAAGAAAGATTCAGTAGAACCGGATGAACCGACGCCATGGTCAGTGGAAGCGTTGGTCTATTCGATGGTCTCGAGGAAGCTAACAGTAAGGTTTTGGCGAGGAGTCCTTCAGCACCAGTTGAACCGACGCACCGTCGGATGAAGCGTCGGATGAATTGTGTCAGATGCAACTAGCAGATGGACCGTCAGTTCATCCGACGGTGCATATTGAGCTTGGCCTTCACACAGTGTACCAAGTACTCTGATGCTTGCACCTAGGGTACCGTCGGTTCATCCGACGGTGTCTTTTCTTTGTTTCCTTGCGTCTTTGACTTGTTTCTATGCTTCCTTTGATTTTGGTTGCATCCATGGGACCTAGATATGTCTACAAGGACATGCTAGACAATGTGGTTAGCCCCATTGCTTGTGTTAGCATGAATCACCAAAATCAACTCGAACAAATAGAAAATGGGGCCATGTTCGCTACAATCGCGCTCGTGTCGCTGCTGATCTTGATTGCCCCAGGGGACACGTGCGGCTTTGACGTGCGGCGTGTTAGCACAAGTATTGGCTCCTGCATTGGCGTCGGCACGAGCACCAGCATTGGGTTACTGCACGACCTCGTTGGCCTACTATGGGCTGAAGAGGAGGGTTGGTGTTGTTATTGGTACGAGGTCGCACCGACCTACTCTGGGAGTGCTAGCTTGACGCCGATCGGCTGTACCCTTGGCTCCGTTCTTCCACTTGGGCAGTGGCGACTCGGATGTGAGCAAGAGCTCGATGCACCACCGAAGTGTCTTGTAGTTGGCCAACTTTGGCTAGGGTAGCGCCTAGGTTGGCTTGGGGAGAGTTGTAGACCTCTGGCCAGCTTCTTCGAAGTCCTTCTGGAGGTCTCTAGCACGTAGGCGACGTCGTGGTGGGTCATCTTGGCGCTGCTGATGTGGTGTTGCCTGACCCGCGGGTGGTGGACCGTTGCCCTAGGCATTGCGGTTTGCCTAAGCATTGGCATTAGCCAGAGCCTTCGCCTCCTGAGCGGCTTGATCTGCTTCCACCTGGCGGTGTTGAGCTCGACTAGCATTGTTAGCTTCGCGTTGGAGCCGTTGAGCTTCAGTCTCTCCGTATTGTAGGGGTACGTCAGCGAAGACCACGAGGGATTCGTGATCTAGGAGGCCGTGACGTGCACTGACCTCGTGACCATAGTCGTTGGGCGTGATGATGATGCGGACGACCTAAAACTCACCACAGTCCAGAGACTGCGGGGTGTGATGAATCCGACGACCCTGGGTCGCTGCATTAGGAGTGGTTGATGGAGCTTTTTCAGCGCACGACACTGGCAGGCAGTGTGTTTTGCCTTCTTGTGGACGGGCCAAGGACCGTCTAGGAGGTCCCTGCGAGTTCTGCAGGCCGAGGCCTGTGAGGTGAAGGTGTTCGACCCAGATTGGATCTAGATCTGCTTCTTCGTGTGGTCGGAGACGACACAGCTTGCGTTCCGTAGGCCGAAGGGCATGCGGGACGAGGGTGATTCGGGTTTGCTAGAGCACTTGACACTTTCGCAGATCTTGATAGTGTCCGCAAGCATGCTTGCGACACGATCGAACCCTGCGACCAGATTGTTAGGTGTGGGTGTGTGGGTTTCGGCCAGCAGATCGGATTCGGCCTGCTGGATGGGGGTAGTCGCGGCGTTGTCGACGACAATAGGGTCGATGGCTAGAGTGACGAGATCCGATGGCATAGAGCCGAAGCTGAAGTCGACGGGGTTGGCGAGGATGTCTGCCATGCTTGCGGGGAAGACAACAGCGCGGGATGATGCCATCGAGTTGTAACAAAGAGCTCCAGATCTGCCCCTACCTAGCGTCCAGCTGTTAGAGGTTTAGATCTGAGCAGTCCACAGGGAGGTCAACCCCGGTGGTTTATTTGTTCAATGGTGAAGATCGGGAGCCAAGAACTCGATGGTTATGCTAGCGTAGAACACGGAAATCATGGTGAAACACAGCGGACAAGGTGATTTATACTGGTTCAGGCCTCCGGAGAGTAAAACCCTACATCCAGTTGTTGGTGTTGTATTGCTGAAAGATTGTGTGGTCCTCGAAAGGACGCCCTTGGTCGCCTTATATAGTATGGCGGACAAGGTCGGTGGGACCAGAGTTCTGGTCAGTTACAACATGGAAACCTATCTCTACGGAGTACAAACGGAGTCCCGCATTACACAGACTAGCTGGCAACGTAGCCGACATCTTGGAGTGCGTGCCAAGTCTCCAACGTATCGGATAAGGTCTTCTAGGGGAATCTTCTGGAAGGTCTTTGGGGCCATAGATCATGTCTGTTGAGGCTACTCCCAAGTCGGCAACTCTTCTGATGGGCCGGACCCACTTGTCAGGGATGACCGTGACCCTGGTCGGTGGGGACCCAGGGCCACCCATGTCTCACATAAACTCATCCTTGGAGAAAACTCATCTTGATCTGAAAAATAAACTCATCTCAGTCTATCAAAAAACCTGAATTCCTTGAACTCAATTGTATGAGTTCAGTAAAACAACCACCAAACGCCACGGAACATGGTTGTTTGCTACCTACATAAACTCAGTAAGGGCATGGTTGTCCTAGCATACCATTTAGCATCAGGAGGCCCTGATCTACCGCTACCAGTACCTTGAAGCACATCCAGAAGGTACTAAAATACAGAACCTACCGTAAGACGATGCAAATTGAAAACTAACTGAATCTAACATGAATTGTATATAGCCTATCAACTTCTAATACCAATCGAGTGCACATCTAAAGGTACGATAATCAAATTTGAATCTACCATGTATGCTCATCAATCCTACAAATCCCCAAATCTAGATTATGCCCAACCTTAGGAAGATAGGGAAAAATATAGAGGCTCAAACTAGACCAACCTCATCGTGCTTCTCATCCTCTTGTTGCTGGTGAAGAGGACATTCCCACCAACGATACATCCCCGGCATCGACATCATCACTACCTCAACAGGATACATCTCATATTCCTCTTGCTGGTCCTATTACTCGTGCTCGTGCTCGTCAACTAAATAATCAGGAAAGTTCCCTCCTAAGTTCATGTACACCATGTTTACATTGTGGATACACGTACACTATTGGTTTGCTTAGGAATCATGGAGAAGAGCAACTCGGAAGAGGATTCGGGTCGGCTGGATTCGGATTGCATAACAACACCAAACTCTAACGAACGCCACGGACGCATCCGGAGTCAGATCAGGATGTTCAAGTACATCCTGGAACCGTGATGAAGTCAACTTTCAAATGGATCCAGACTCATGTCCATATCTGTCCTGTGGTGTCCGCAAACGATGAATCATTGATCGGAGGTCTTTCTGTCCAGGGGGTTGCGCCACCGTATTTTGGCCCAATGGGCCGTGTATCAAGATGGGTCCATTAGAGACGCGTCCTAGGGTTGGAGAACGACCCCAACACCCTTGTGGTCGTCTTGCCCCTGTCATATACTCCTTAGCCGCCGTCGAGAACATTCAGGTCTTGTTTAGATCAAGTTTAGCCTTTACTACTTGCTTGTAAGCACGTGTGCTGGTCCAGCCGCCCGTCTTCGAGTCTTCGGAACCCACATCGTTTGAGATTGAGTATGAGACTGAAACCAATCATTCCCATCTAGTAATTTCAGTACTAGTTCAATACTTGTTCTTGCTAGTTCTTCGATTGCTTGCAGGACAGGTGCCCTAGAGGCCTGTGACGCGACTCACACGATCGCGGTAGCGGAGTAGGTGTATTGGTTGCAAAGGCGCAGTCTTGGAAGGCTGTATTCAGGCCGAGAGCGTCTCCTCGTTATCAATCGAGTTATCCACACCTCTCATCGAAAGATTGGGCGTAAACCCTAGCGGGTTCCCATCAGCTGGGAGGTGGAGGCACAACCATCATACCCTCGCCGCTAGGATCCGCCATTCCTACCACGAGCCGTTGCAGATCTGCGTAGCGAAAGTTCAAAGTCTTTGTGAAGTCTGAGTGAAGCGTCTTGCCAGCCATTTGACAAATAAGTATAGATAGACTCACCTGAAACTTACATGTGGGACCTAGTCACTATAAAGAATTTGCATGAAACTATTAGATGTGTTTCCCATAAAATTCACAGAACAAAGAAGTGGTGTAGTGGTAAATAGTGCGGTCTTGTTCCTACAGGTCTCTAGTTCGAACCCTTGCGATGGCAAATTGTTTTTGCAACATTTCACGACTTGGCGTGTCCAGTGACCTTGGCAGGCAGTCGGCCACGTGGCGTTCATGGCCAGGTGACTTGGCAAGGGTGGGTGATGGTGAGCTGGCGATATAGTGTTTCAGAATAATAAATAAAGTGTTTCACGAAAAAATCACACAACCAAGAAGTAATGTAGTGGTAAATATTGTTCTGTTGTTCTTGTAGGTCTTAGGTTCGAAGCCTCGTGATGTCAAATTAATTTTTGCAACATTTCAAAGTGGTTGGAATGTTCTGTTGTTCTTGTAGGTCTTAGGTTCGAAGCCTCGTGATGTCAAATTAGATTTTGCAACATTTCGAAGCAGTTGGAATATTCCTTGAGCTTACATGTGGGACCAATATTAGAACATAAGTACATAATTTCAGAATAAGTCTCACAAACAAGAAGTGGTGCAGTGGTAAATAGTGTTGTGTTTTGTTGGTCCTGTAGGTCTTGGGTTCGAACCCTTATGATGGTAAACTTTTTTATGCAACATTTCGACAAGGCACTAGCAGTTGGAATACTATTGCTTGAACTTACATGTGGGACCAATGTTGGATGCTTCAACTGATAGGCGATGGCACGATCTTCTGAGAGGTAGAAGATAAGTCGGTTGGTGGAGACACAACGTTGGCGATCTTGGCTTCGAATCAACACGATTCGGACCCTGCAACCGTTACACCACTACTTTGTTGGTTATCAACCAAGCACAACTTGATTAACCTTTCCTACAAGCGAATCGAGAACACAAGCAAGAAAGTGAAAACATGCAATCTAATAAATTGCAGATATGGATTGAAGTGAAATATAAATGGGTTCAAATTTTGATCACAAAAGGACTAATCGACACAGTGGTGACAAAAAAGAATGGGGGCCCTGAATCACAGCAAAAGAACTTGACGTTACAGTGGCTATGATGAAAGTTTGATCCTCGACGGAAGTCACAACTCAATAAACAAAATCTGAGTTTCTAAGGCAGAGGCTACTGAGTTTATGAGAGGAGGGGCATCCTAGGGTTGGGGGCGACCAGGGGTGGGGCGCCCACAACTTGGGCTTAAGGCCTGACAAACTGGTGACACAGCACCTTGGCAGATTTTGGACATCAACTTGTTTCGATGATTTCCGTTGACTCCGAATGATTTTGGGCCTGAGACCAATGCCATTAGAAGCTCAATGAAAATATGGTTCCACCCATGTAAAGAACGTCCAAAACGGACTCCGTATGCAACCGGGGGGTCATTTTTAGTGTGTCCTACTCCTGGACTCCGAACTAGGCTCGAACTTGAATTGCTTTGGGCCTCCACCTTGGGGACTCGAACCGAATTAGCCTTCGGCCTCCTTCTAGACTTGCACACCCTTGTTGGACTCCTTCTACTCCACTCGATGCACCATTCATGGCCGTATGCATGGGTGTCATGTCCTCATCATCAACTTACATGTGGGACCAATGTTGGTTTATGACGTTTTTGCAGAGCTTATGGCGTCACAAAACCAGCATGGAATATGGAATGCCCGGCTACAGTAGCAACCGTAATGATGAAAGTTTTTTCACTAAATTTGCTCGGAAGTGAAATGTTATGACAAGATCAGCCAGGAACATCATAAATCAATGATGCTAAAATGTGGTTGCGTCACTAGTCAACATTTTTTTCGTAGTGACACATGTTTGGCTTCAAAGTGTTAGTTTTGTGTTATTTGGCTTCAAACTAACACTAACACTTGGATCCAAACATGGCCTATTGAAGGACCGGATTTGGTGACCAGAGAGGAGGGGGAGTGAATGGGAGCCGATAAAAATTCTTCTCGAAGGAGATAACTTCTCCAACAAGATGAACACGGCCGAAACCCAAAATCACTTCTGCCACTACTTCCTCAAGCTTGCCAAGACCACGTAGCCATTGGAGTGCTACTGATCCTAAGAGCAAACCACACCTGCAAACAACTCAACTACACACAAATCACAGCGGAAACAACACGAGGCAAATCTGCCTGGCAGGGGCGGTCAGACCGCATGGATGGGGCGGTCAGACCGCCTGTGCCTGGGAAATCTCCTCGACCACCTAACGAAGCTCATGACCCTGAAACTACCCAAGATTTCACCTGGAGAATCCTCTAGTCAAGGCGAACAAGCTCTCAAAGAAAAACCCCTGGAAAACCAAACTTTCTCCGAACTGGCCTAAGGCGGTTAGATCGCCTATACCCAGCATGAAACCTCTAGACGGAAAACCCAGCAAACGAGCTCAACACCAACCACGGTTTCACCAATATACTCCTCTGATCAAAGTGAACAAACTCACAGACGAAGATCTAGGAAAAACCAAACTCTACACCGGAAAACCCTAGGGAGGTTAGACCGCCTCAATGGGGCAGTTAGACCGCCTCCCCCAGAAACCTAGTCGCGGGACAACCCTCAACTTCCCATCGATCGATCTTCTGATTCACCCCACGGATTGCAGCGAAACTTCGGGAATAGCTGGGTTACCTCCTGGGGAACTTATCCACCAAAGGATACCAACTGAAACGCTCTCAATCAAAGGGAATCACGAATCTTAGCCCTCTAGGTCATGAACTCAGGGAACCACGAAAACCATCAAAATCGAAGACTTTCTCAAGGGATTGCTGGGGCAAAATCACCAAGAAAAGAGGCACAATGTCCTCATACGTGATACCCAACAAGAATCCCACCAAGAAACGCCTCCAACAAGCCACCACGCAAATCCCAAGAAAAAGCTCCAAAAATCACCAAAAAGGAGAACGCTGGGAAACAAAGAGACACAAGATGAACCACACCGAATCTTTTATACATGCCATGAAAGGTTCATACAAGGTCTAGTAAGCCGCCCGAACATCCAACCCTCTCTCAAGATGAATCATGAAGCTCTCAAGTTAGCCTATGGAAAACCTAAGGTTTAGGGGGGAAACTAGAGAGCAAATGAACTAGTGTTCCAAGAGTTGGCTGCCATCCCACATCCACCAAGTTTATATGGGGGCAACTGAAAGACTAAAACACCCTTACTAACATAAAAAAAGATACATGCCCCACCAGGGAAATTTTGGAAATCTTCATCGTAGCACCATCGGATGGATGCGCATCCACTGCAAGCTCGCGTATCACCAACACACGCCTTGCGATCATGCTGCGTGTCCTCCGCTTCGAAGCTTCTCGACGCTGCGACCTGGGCGGTCAGACCAACAGCCAAGGAAGTCAGACCACCCCACCTGGGTGGTTAGAGCGGCCTGGGTGGCCACCCCTCCTTCGTCGAGTCTCCAGCCTCAGTTTTCTAGCTCAACTGAGAAACCTAGTGGTTTTCTTGTGAACCACTGCAAACCTCGCGGACTTGATGCAGTCTCACACCAATGTCCACTCATGACTTGGCCGCCACAGTCGTCCCGGCTTGGTCTTGGCTTTGAGGCTCAACCAAGGAACCGTACATGACTTCGTCTTGCTGTTCTTGCCACCATGCGGCCCGCACTTGATCCCGTCGGCCACCTAGTCCCTCGAACCAAGCCTACTTGTCTCTCCACATCTAGAGGCCCACCGGCATACACCTTTTGCGCTTGTCCTTTACCTGCACTGACGCAAATCAAGCCACAGCCTGCACCTGCAATACTAGGCCAAGAGTTAGTCCGCACAATGTTGTCAATCACTCATCACCAAGGAGCGACCATACACCGGTCCTCGGACACACACAGGTCCTCAACCCTTGATGAGTGCATTGACAACACACACATTCGCTAAGTAAAGAGAAAGGAAAATAAGAAAAGAAACGAACAAAAGAAATCAAACAAGTAATTGTAAGTCGAAACAAAGGCAAAGAGCAAGATCACTTGAATGAAGAAAGTCTCGGTCCCCTAAGGCAGGGGCAACAGCTCGACACAACCGAGACAAAACAAGCTCACAACAAAGAAGCAAACTGTTGGCAGTTGTTAAGTCCCTATTTTCGACCCTCAACTTTGAACAAATTTCACTCCATCAAAGCTTGCATCATAGTTGTGGGGTTATAAACTAACGGATTCCACGAGCTTTGGTGAATATTTGGATGCAGGTCATAATGAGACATTATAGCACAAATAAAGCATCTTGACAAACAACCCCAAATGCTTAGTTTGATAGCACCATTGCGAAGTTCTCGTCGAGATGATCGAAATAGAGTTTTGGTTCACCCAATTCGGAGTCCGGAAGCAGAAATTATGCCTCACGGAAGATTGTGACACGAGACGTGTCGGGGGTAGGTGCGACCGAACCTAGTAGGTTCAGCCGGCCCTATCAAACTCCTCCGATCAACATCAAACTTTGCCAAATGCCTCTACACCTAGCATAATATCCAAGGGGACCAAGTCCATGGGCCAGACACCAATTTCATGCATGTTTTAGGTGCTAACGAAGTTCCACGAGTTCTATTGAGGTTTTATCTACAGGATCATGATTAGGGGGCAATTCCGGAGCACCGAGCCACATAAGGTAGTCACGGCCGCACCTAGTGGCATGGCTGGCCCTACCTTGCACCACTATTCAGGTTCACACTGAGTGAAGTCCTGTGCACCAGCTCCCAAAAGACCAAACTCATCATGATCGTGTTGGACCAAGCAAACACACCACAAGCGAGCTACACAAGGGCCAGGAGGCAGGGCCGGCTGCACCACCAGGGCTGGCCGAACCTCCAGGGCCGGCCGCACCACTAGGGCTGGCCGCACCTGCCCGACTCGCCCAAATGTGCCACCAAGCCTCGGTCACTCAAGGGAACACAGCTAGGAATGATCCTGATCGAAGGAACAAGGTCGATTTGATCCAGAGGTTGAGATTAGCCTCACTTGGATCCATGCACCCACAAGCTAGTGAACAACCGACGTGGAACAGCGTCCAAGACTTCATCTACCCACTAGAGCACGAACCGGAGTGGATGACACGGGGGCCCAGGGCCGGCCGCACCAAGAGGACCGGCCGCACCTCCTTCACTCAGCAAACTGACCCACAACCGCCTTCTAACCGCCTCAGGGACCAAATCACGGATGCACGATTGAAGGCGGTGGAAATCACAAGGCCGGCCGCACCTGGAGATACGACCGCACCTCCTTGCTCGGCACTGCAGCTCCCTCTCGCCTACAAGTACCCCCTCCTGCAGCCACCGACCCATTGGGGCTATATATAGAGCCTGGCACCTCGTAGAAGGGTGTACAAGTGATTAGAAGCAAGTGGTGGTGCCCTACAGAAGTTAGTATTCAGAGAGTAGGGAGAGAGAGTTGAGTGTTGGAGTAGAAGCCGGAGTGTCGGTCTTCTTTCCCTAGTGTTGGAGTAGAAGCCGGAGTGTCTGTCTTCTTCCCCTTCCTCGGCGGGTGTGGTACAACTACGGTCGTCCACACCTGGGATATTTTGTAAGTTCGGATTCGTGAGTAACTAAGTCTCAAGTCATTTCATCGTTCGCTCTTAGGTTCTTCGATTGCAGTTAGTAGTTTCTACTTGTTGTGATTGCTTTGCTTTGGATCCGAGTAAAGTAGTGCTTGGTTAGTGTAGACGTGGTGTCTAGGCTTTCCAGTACCTTGGAATGCTTCCCGGTTCAACGGAATAGTTGTGGTACCCTAGGGAGGTGACAGCTCTGGACGGGCTTCATAGTCCACCACGTTAGTTCCGGCAGGTAGGAGTTACGACATCAGAGCCCCCTTCTCGTCCCTTTCCGTGGCTCTTTTCCCTCTGGCCCCGACGAGCGACAAGTTTGGCCTTGATTCTATCCGTGACTCTCACAAGTCCCAAACTTCATCAGCTATCCCCTCTCTACCCGAAATCTACCCTTGCCTTTCTATCCTTCGTCACCATATCCCCCGGATGAATTAGTTCAGGTTCACAACACTTCTCGTTCCCCGTGGAAATCGATACCTTGGAATACTCCCGGGTGAAAGCTACAACGGTATCCGTGCGCTTGCGGATCTATCTGTGATCGTATAGTATACCAACAGGCTTTCTGGCACCGTTACAAATCTAGTAACGACGTAAGAAGTGCCAACACAAACCACCAATACAAGAGCTCCCCTTGCACATAGGCAAGCTCCCCTGGATCAATGCATGCAAGAATGCAACTTGGAAATGCATGTCAAAGAGCAAAACCATGCTCACACTGCCCAGGGCGGTTAGACCTCCTGCACAGGCCGGTTAGACCACCCCTCTAAGGTTTGACCGCCTCCCGGGTGGTTAAACCGCCCCATATGACCGCCTTCCACAAAAATTTCATCAAAAACTACCCAAACCACTTTGGACACCATCCAAATGTGCCCAAGTGCACAAAACATGCACAAACTTCTCCCCCTTGTTGATAATGCATGAATCAAGGCATAATTTGAAAAAATTTAACCTAGAGCTTCTCAAATAGACAAAATTCACCACAAGATGCTACAAGTGACCAAATGAGCAAGTTAGATACTCTAGAGCTTTGTATAAACATCAGCTACATGACTGTAAAGTTTCATAGCCATCCGACAAAGCTAAGATAAAATTGAGCATTTTTGAGAAAAATTTCTCTCTCATGAGCAAAAACCTAAACATGAGCAAAACATGCCAAAATGACTATATCACACAAACTTCATGCTAGGACACATATTCTAATCAAAAGATCATCATAAACACCCACAACCTATCTCATGTCATGTCAAAGCCACCGAGCCATGTGTCTACTTCTATGTATGAGACTTCTCATTGGTAGACATCATGCAACGGTTTAGCACCCAAAATAAATTAAATTAAGCACAAAGACATGTGAGCATATTTTTCAAGCATAAGGCACTTCATTTTCATATTTATACATGGTACATGAAATGTCTTTACGGCAAAAAGGAACTTATGCACCTCCATAAGGTAAAAAAGGGGGCTAAACATTCATGATGACAAAAAGATCTTTGACCCCAATTGATCAAAACATGCTATCCAACCATGAATTGAGCATAACAAAGCCACCAAAGTATATCATGATCATATAAAGGCCTTTACTCACAAGAGAGCCTAAAACTATCATTTTCCAAAACATAGCATTTTCACATGGATATAAAACTAGACCATCAAGAGCTTAGCCAAACTTAACCACATCATATCAAACAAGCTCACAAGGTCATCCATAGCATGTCATAGTGAACAATGTATATGAGAGAAGCTTTCCTACCAAAATGCATATATTACAAATGAAATGCACACCTAAGATACAAAGATGCCTATACATCATGATACATATGCAATGCAAAAAGCACAACCCAAAGGAAAACTATACATATGCTACAAAGGAGCTCCCACCACCAACTCAAGAAACCAAACACACACCAAGTTCTCCCTGCAAACGAGTGAAAGTTGCTTGATCAACGGGCTTGGTGAAAATATCCGCTAGCTGGTTTCGGGTGGGCACATGGATCAAATCGATTTTCCCTTTCTCGACGTTGTCTCTCCAGAAATGATATCTCACCTCTATGTGTTTCGTTTTGGAGTGTAGAATGGGGTTTTCGGCTACACTTATGGCACTAGTGCTATAACATAAGAGGAGAACATGGGTATACTCCTCACCAAAGTCACTCATGGTATATGTGATCCAAAGGAGCTAAGAGCAACAATTAGCAGCAGCTACGTACTCAGCCTCGGTAATGGACTGTGCAACACTCGACTGCTTGCGGGAACACCAAGAAACCAATGAAGAACCCAGGAATTGGTAAGTCCCAGAAGTAGACTTCCTATCCAAATGACACCCGACAAAATCCGCGTCTGAAAAACTATAAAGAGACAAAGAAGAGGACGCGGAGTACCAAAGCCAGAAATCCAGAGTGTATCGCAAATACCTGAAAATGCGCTTAACAGCTTGCCGATGTGATGTCCTTGGAGAAGCTTGAAAATGAGCGCACATACACACACTAAATTGTATGTCCGGTCTCGTCGCTGTCAGGTACGGGAGGGAGCCTATCATGCTCCGGTACTCCTTCTGGTCCACATGTTCACCTTCCTCGTTCGCATCAAGAGTTGTAGTCATACTCGTCCATGTCGTCATGGCCTTGGAGTCTTCCATCTTGATTTTTCTCATAATGTCCTTCATGTACTTGGCTTGATGCACGAAAGTCCCTTCCTTGGATTGCTTGGTCTGGAGGCCGAGAAGAATTGCAATTCACCCATCATGCTCATCTCGAATTCCCTGCTCATGTCTTCTGCAAACCTTGCAACCAAAGAGTGAGATGAGCCACCAAAGATAATATCATCACGTACACTTGAACAATTAGGATGTGAACGCCCTGCCTGAGGAGAAACAAGATCTGATCTACCTTCCCCATCTCAAAGCCTTTCCCAAAGAGAAACCCCCTCAACCTACCATACCAAGCTCTAGGCGCCTGCTTCAACCCATACAACGCCTTCCTCTGCTTATACACTCGGTGAGGGTACTTCACACTCTCAAAGCCCGGAGGTTGCCTTACATACACTTATTCCTCCAACACACCGTTTAGGAAGGCACTCTTCACATCCATTTGGTACAACTTGAATCCTTTAGCCACAGAGAAGTCTAGAAGGATCGTAATCGCCTCCAAATGGGCCACTGGAGCAAATGCCTCCTCATAGTCTATTCCCTCTTTCTGGCTAAACCCCTGAGTTGCCAACCTTGACTTGTTTCTCCCAACCTCTCCATTTTCTCCCTCTTTGTTCTTCCACACCCATTTTGTGCCTATAGGTTTGCAACACGGTGGAGGCTCTACTAACTCCCAGACTTCGTTTCTCTCAAAGTTCTCCAACTCCTCATGCATTGTGTTCACCTAGTTAGATTCAGAGAGTGTGTGTCCAATGTCCTTGGGCTCGAAAGACTCAACAAATCAGAATGTGTGAAATGAGAAGTGTTTCGAGACCTCGACCATGTAGTGTGTTCATTGATATCACCTATGATCCTCGAAGCTGGATGGTCCACTTGTACACGCCGGGGAGCTTCTCGCCTCGAGACCACCTCCCCCTCAACAACAACTTCTACTTAGCACGTCATCGTAGGTGTAGGAGAAGGACCGTCTTCGATCGTCTCCTGCACAATCAAAGACCAAATAGCTACGTGGTTGTGTCTCGTCGAAGGTCACCTCGCAAGTCTCCACGATTACGTTAGTTTCAAGGTTGAGCACACGAAATGCTCTAGAGTGAGTAGCATAACCAAAGAAAATACCATCAACTGACCTAGACTCAAACTTATCCAAATTCTTACCCTTCTTAAGAATGAAGCAATTGCAACAGAAAATGTGGAAGTTACTCACCTTGGGAGTGCGACCATGCATAAGCTCATAGCAACTCTTTTTCTTGAAAGCTCGGTGGAAAATTCGATTCGACACGTAGCACGCGGTGTTCACTGCCTCATCCCAAAATCTCCTTGGAGTACTGTGCTCATTGAGCATTGTCCGAGCCATCTCGCACAAAGTCCGATTCTTCCTTTCCACAACGCCATTCTGGGGAGGGGTGTACGGAGTAGAAAACTGGTGTTCAAGACCTAGATCACTGCAAAAGGATTCAAAGCGAGAGTTTTTAAATTCCGTGCCATTGTCACTGCGTATAGTTCGAATGGCGTCTCCGTGCCTCTCGTTCTTCAACCTCAAGACAAGATCTTGAACAAAGCCAAAAGTCTCACACTTGTCCTCCAAGAAAAATACCCAGGCATACCGAGAGTAATCATCCACCACAACTAGGACATACCACTTACCACCCACCGAGCACACACGAGTTGGGCCAACCAGGTCCATATGGAGCAGCTCACATGGACGCTCTGTCATGACATCGGTCAGGGGTGGATGGGAAGTGGCTACCATCTTGGCATGACTACAAGGCACACAAACCAACTCTTTCTCGAAACGCAACCGGGGCAATCCTCGGACCAAGTTAAGTCCACTCAAGCGAGATAGAAGGTCAAATCTCAAGTGACCCAACCTCCTATGCCACTTCCACAACTCACCAGAAGAACCAGCCACAAAACAACAAGCAACACCAGAAGACAAGGAAAAATCTGCATGGAAAATCTGACCCTCGGGAACGACCATGCACACAAGGTCCCCTCGAGAATCAAGGATCCGAGAAGCACCAGATGTAAACAACACCTCAAAGCCCTTGTCCAAAAGTTGAGACACCGAAAGCAAATTAAAACCGAGTAACTTGATGAGAGCAACACGCTTGAGAGTCACCTTGTCACTTACCTTAACCTCACCTTCTAAAAGCACACGTCCTCGTCCATTGTCCCCGAATGTGATGTACACCTTTGACACCACCGGGGTGAGGCTGGAGAACCACCCCTGATCTCTAGTCATATGCCTCGAGCAACCGAAGTCGACCAGCCAAACGTTCCCCATGCCTCCCGCCTGAAAGTCAAAAACGAGAACGTGAGTGAGCAAACGACTCAACACGGGGGTTAGTACCAAAGAGTAAAACCAATGCTGAGCCATCTGCTCTAAAGTGGGGTTAGCACAATCCATCCTACCATGCCTATCAAAGCTGGAACCACCACAGGGAAACCACTCCCATCTCGCTGAAGGAGTACGAGCACCACGAAAGGAAGACTGTGGTCCGTAGCCCCTCTAAGACTCAAAGCTGCGACCTTTCCCAAGCTTGTATCGATCACGAGGAGGAGAACATCCAGCAAACGCAACACCACCAGACTCAACACGCCTACCACCTACACCACGACCAAAGGAACTGAAACCACCAGCACCATGACCTCGAAAACCGAACCGCCTAGAATTCTGGGGAGGGTCAGTCTGACCGCCTCCCCCTGGGCAGGGTCGGTCTGACAACCATGCCTAGCCGGTCTGACCGCCCTCTCCAGAAAACCACCTCGGCTATGGGAACCTCTATCTAGGGTTGGACTAAAAACTCGTGGCTCGCAAACTCGCTCGAACTCGCTCGTTAGTGGCTCAGCTCGACTCGGCTCGTTAGGATTTTTAAACAAGCTGAGCTAAGGTTTTAGCTCAGTCCTATAATGAGCCATAATGAGCCAACCTTACTTAGCAGCCTAGCAAAATATTGTAATGAAATGTCAAGTGTTGCTGCATGGAGTGTTTTAATTTTTGTTAGATGAACTAAACTTATGATGATTTTTGAGTGTCAAGTGTTAGCACGTGGTGGTGCACTGCTGCTGCATGGCTGTATGGTCTCTTGGAGTGTTTTTATATTGGACAAATGGTTTATTTAATGCTCCTATAGATTATATATGCTTTGTTTCATTTCGTTTTGTTGTTGAAAGTCATATAAAATATAGACCAATATATATTTATAGTATATCTCAATATGTGATCAATGGTCAAATTGTTGATGCCCTGGCTCACGAGCTAACGAGATGGCTCGAGCTTTCAAACGAGCTGAGCCGAGCTCAGCTTTTAGCTCGGTACCTTAACAAGCTATAACGAGCCGAGCCAAAATGAGCCGAGTTATAACGAACTGAGCCACTCACGAGCCGAGCTGGCTTGATATCCACCCCTACCTCTATCTCCCCATGCTGGAACACTCCTCACGACAGCCTCACACCTGGGCAGTGGCATACGAGGCTCAGGCACACCATGAGATGGGTGATACTTGTCCTTGTTCGCCCACTCCTTAGCCACTCTCTCTTCTCTCTTCCTCTTGAAGCAAAACTCATCCTTATGGTCATCCCTCCCACAATACTCACAATGGAAACGGATTAGTTTTGGCTTAGACTTGGGGTGAGTCACATGGCTTCTCTCTCGGTTTCTCTCCCTTCTTCTCTCCCGACCCATTTCCCGTAGCACTCACAAATCTCACGGGTTTTTGAAAGTTGTCTGTCTTGGGAGGAAACACTGGTGGATCTGGGGTTGTGTCAAGTTTGTTTAGGAGCTGGTTTAGCTAAGGTGCAAATTTGTTCTTGTGTGTAGTTTGTGGTGGAATAGAACTATCCCTAATTTTTCCATCTCTCTCACCACTGCACTCTCCAATCTTGTCAGCCCCAAGTGCTTGACCATCAAAGCGCTTAAACTCAGCTATCGTCATGTTAAGTTGTGGCTCATAACCCGACAACCAACCCATCAACTTGTGCAACTCATCATTCTCATCTTTCAAACGATCAACATAAGGAGCAAGTTCTAGATTCTTCACAGCATGCACTTCACAAATAGAACAAAATGTAGCAATTGGAAATTTCAATTCAACCTCAAGCGAAACAATACGAGAACGAGACTCAACAAGCATTCCATGCAAAACGGGACAAGAAGTGCACACCCCTAACAAACAGGTCTAGACTTTAGCTCGGTAAGCTCAACCCTAAGCACATCTAGTTCCTCACACTTTGAGGCATGCTTCTCCTTAAGAGCAGTCAAATTAGCCAGGAAAATAGAGCAATCACCACAATCAACTTCATCAGAAACAACAAGAGCAGCCTTAAGCGAATCTATCTGAAGATTAGCATCAAGGTTCTGCGACTCTAGCTCAGCCACTTTCTCCCTAGCATCATCAATCGAGGCCCTAAGTTCCTTACTCATTTTCTTAGCCTCTCTAAGCATGTGATCGCGGTTATCTAGCAAGGCAACCAACTCCTCGGTCTCTGCTCATCCTTCTTCTTGTGTTTGTGTTCACGCCTCGAGCGATGCTTGTTCTCGATCTCCGGCTGGTGCTTGTAGTTGTTCCTAGTCTCCATCTCCTCCGGACAGTCGGCGATGAAGTGTGCCTGCTTGCCGCACCGAAAGCATGTCCGTGAGTTCCTCCTTGAGTTCACCCGGTTCTCGTGCATCCTCTCCAATCTTCGTGTCAGCAGCGCCAGATCATCCTCACCAAGCACGTCGAACTCCTCATCTGGCAAAAACACCAAAGAAGACGAGAGTACATCCAAGAGGATGGGTTAACGTTAGTCCTAGCACCTGAGCCAGAGACCAGAGCGTGACTATGCGAGTCAGTCGGGCTCTCGATCTTGGCTCTCAAGCCACGGTCCACCTCGGATGACTTGAGCTTCGAGAACAGCTCGTCCACCCGTAATGGTCTCATACGCGCTCGACTCCAAGATAGCCTCAACTTTTGCGCTCCACACAGTACGATCTAGCGAGTGCAAGAGCTTCACATCCCTATCATAATCATCGTACCGGAGCACGGTCACATTGGCCTTTATGTTGTTCACAATCACCATGAACCGCTGGAACATCATGTCTATGGACTCACCAGGGAGATAAGTGAAGTTCTTGTACTCTCTCCAGTAAGTTGCAAACAACCTAGCCTGAACCTGACGATTTCCAGCATGAGCCACTTTCAACTTATCCCATATCCTGCAAGCTAGGTCCTTTGCACACACCCGATCGAATTCGGATTGGCAAAGAGCATGAAACCAGTAATCGACCGCCTTATTGTTGGTGTCGTGCATATTCCTTGATCCTGGGGCAAGGAAGTTTATGGGATGAACATAGGTAGTGTTCACTGTCACATCCCAAATGATGAGTACATCTACACCAGTAGCAGCTCAGGCACCTCCAGATGCCCAGGTGCCACCTCCAGAAGCTCAGGCGCCACCTTCAGATGTTCCACTACGACAGGCGCCATCAGTTGGGCTAGTTACTCAGGCTCGTGCGAAAGAATTAAACTTCATCATGCTGTTAAAGAACGAAGGCCCAGGATGCATAGAAGACGGCCCAACGGGACAGCCCAGGAGGGGCCCCTAGGGTTGGGCGCCAGGAGAAGGGGCGGCCCCCCTTCTGGCTGTGAGAGAGTCGTGTGCCCCTCCCCCCCCCTCGCGAGGGTGCCGCGCGCCCCCTTTTCCCGAGGGTGCTAGGGGCTGCACCCCCTTCTCCCCTCTATTTAGTTAGAGTCCCTTTTGTTTTCCAACTTGAGTTTTGTTTTGCATCTAGCTTTAGCTACACCAGACCACGCACAAATACGTGTTGTCCTCTGTGATTCAGAACTCCACCTCGAGTGATATTAAGATTGCTCACTTCATAATTCTTGTTTGTTCTTCGATTGCGTACAAAAATTGATCTTCGTGATCAGGCTGATCTTGCATCAACAAGGTCGGTAACCACAGGGAGTTGGTTCAGCAATTGCATTGGCGCTTTGGGCTTGCTCGTCGTAGTCGGATCGTGAGGGTCTACTTCCGCCGAATCGGATTTATCTCCACTCACCGAAATATCGGGCACTCCGCCTCTATCAAGTGGTATCAGCTTTCCAGGTTGATTAGTGAGTTTATCGAGTGTTTTTATTTCCTACAGTCCAAAAAACGAAACAAAAAAATTCTTTTAGGTTAGATCCTTGTCCCAACAACCTTTTAGCCTCGCACATTCTTTCAATAAGTGTTTTTGTTGAATTTGTGTGCTTGTTCGTTCAATCGTTGTTGGTTACTTGTGTTTTCTTGTTCTCCTCTAAACCCTAGCCGCCGCCGCCTTTTTCCTCCACTGCACGCCTCAACCCACGCATGCTTCAACCCCCCTCACGCCGTGACTCTCTGGCCGCGAACGTCACGTGTTGCCGCGGGACGTCCCTCGCGCTGTATCCCAGTCGGTTCGGTTTTTCCCTTCCCCTTTTGTGTCTTGGCAAGTTATAAACAAAGGAAAGTCCAGAAAAAGGAAAGTAAAAAAAAGCAAAAAAAAAAGAGAAAAGGAAGGGAGAAAGAAACCGATCAGGACTCCCACCGCGCCGTGCCTTTCCCTCAGCTCGTGGTTTTCCCTCACGCAGGGTTCCCGCACCCCCACGTTCGCCGCCCTTTCCCTCCCACCCTCCTGTTCGCCACACCCCCACACGCCGTCCCTCCCTCTCTTTTGTTCGTGTTTGTGTCGAGGCCACCCCGAGCCTTTTCCCTTGCACGATCGCCTTACGAGAGAGAGAGAGAGAGAGAGAGAGAGAGAGAGAGAGAGTCATGACTTGCTATTTGAGATCATTTGTGTTCATATTATTGGTTTTGAGGTCTCATGAAAAAAAAGAGAAGAAAAAAACAGCAATTTGTTGCGTCCTCTCCACCTTTGCCACCTTCCTTGCATCTGTCCTTTCGGTTTCACTTGTTTCCAGCAACCTTTGTGACGTATTTAGCACCCTTATTAAACTTTGCATTATTGTTTGTTTGTGCTAATCCTTCAATTGAGTGCAGCCTTCCAAGAAATCCACAAAGTTCTCCGATGAGCAGGTTTTGCTCCGCCAGTCAATCGCTCCTCCAATCTTTCGCAGGTTCCACCGGTTGGTTGTAGTTTCGCCCCAGTGTGCTTGGTAAGAATGGATAAGAATTTGATAACAACGCTAGTTTGAGCGCCTTTGTGAGCTTTTCCACCCTAATGTTGTCATCGATTTAGTTTTTGTGTTCGCGCTAACCATGGCAGATGGTGACGACAAGAAGGATGACCAGCTGCAGGAGATGCGGACGCAGATTGAGGGACTTACCACAGACATGAAGACGCTACATGAACGGTTGGATTCGACGGTTACTTTGTTGAACGAGCAGTTTGATCAGATCGACCTTGCACAGACGACTGCTAAGACCACACTCGACGTCATTGTGGCACGACTGGATGCATTGCACACTACGATCACGGAGTTACAAAAAGATTATGGTGCTGACTCAGAGCAGGACGTCGGAGACAGCCGCGATCGTGCCCGCCGTGTACCACGCGTGCCCCGGTAATGACCCATTCTCTAAAATCAAATTTAAAATTCCACCTTTTAATGGAAAATATGATCCGACTGCATATCTTGATTGGGAGTTAGAAGTTGAACAGAAATTGTCATGTCATGATATTGCTGCTAGTTCTCAAGTTAGGGCTGCCATTAGTGAGTTTACTGATTTTGCTTTAATTTGGTGGCATAAGTATAGAAATAAACACCCTACTGTTGTTCCGACCACTTGAGAGCAATTAAAAGTTGCTATGCGACATAGATTTGTGCCCTCGTATTTTGCTCGTGATTTGCTTAACAAAATGCAGCATTTTCAGCAAGGTTCTCAGTCAGTTGAAGACTATTACCAGGAGTTACAAAAAGGTATGATTCATTGTGGTATACTGGAGGAACCCAACGCTGCAATGGCACACTTTCGTGGTGGTTTGAACCGCGAAATTCAGGACATACTTGATTATAAAGAATATGCTGACATGACCCAATTATTTGAGTTTGCTTGCAAACCTGAACGTGAAGTGCAGGGACGCTGCTCGAAGACATATTCTAACTCTTTTGCAGGTAGAAGCTCGTCGTCTAGTTCAGCACTTGCTCTCCCTGCGCCATCCACACCCGCCACTACACCACGTGAGAGGACGGGTAAGCCTGCAGGAGCCGCCCTAGCCACAGGCGCCACCCCACCTACAGGCGCAGCTCCTCCCACCACAGTTCGTACCCGAGATATTCACTGTCATCACTATAGGGGATTTGGCCACGTGTTTCGGGATTGCCTGAACAAACGCACATTGCTTATTCATGACGATGGTGAGTACCCCTCAGCTAGTGATTCAGAGGAAATTACACATACTTTGTTTGCCACTGACCATGCAGCTAAGGCGGACATACATGTCAATCCGGGCGACGCCAATAGGTATGAGAGTCTTGTTGTGCAGTATGTTCTTAGTACACAGGTCGCCCCAGCCGAGAAGAATCAGTGACACACTCTGTTCCATACGAAGGGTGTTGTGCAGGAGCTATCAATTCGCATCATCATCGACAGCGGGAGCTGCAACAATTTGGCGAGTACCATGCTAGTAGAGAAGTTGTCGTTACCTACTCGTAAGCATTCGAACCCATATCACATTCAATGGCTTAATGATGGTGGCAAAATTAGAGTATCACGATCGGTGCATGTTCCTTTTTCTATAGGTGCTTACTCTGATTATGTTGATTGTGATGTTGTTCCTATGGAAGCATGCTCTTTGTTACTTGGTAGACCTTGGCAATATGATACTAATAGCTTGCATCATGGTCGTTTGAATCATTATTTTCTTATGTTTAAGGGTCAGAAAATAATTATACATCCTATGACATCTGAACAAATTGTTAAAGATGATCTTGCTAGAGTTGTTAAAACTACTAAACAATAGGAACCATCACCATCCACTTCTGATAAATCTGAAATTAAGTTGAATGCTCCTATTTTACTTACTACACGTGCTGATTTTGATGATATTCGAGATGCTCATTTGCCATGCTATGCACTTGTATGCTCTAGTGTGCTTGTTTCACTTGATGATGCACCATCCTTGGATATTCCGCCTGCGGTTGCTAACCTTTCGCAGGAGTATGCTAATGTCTTTCCTAAAGACTTGCCACTGGGTCTTCCACCGCTTCGTGGCATTGAGCACCAGATCGACCTCATTCCCGGTCCCATCTTCCGAACCGTGCACCATACCGTACAAATCCGGATGAGACGAAGGAGATTCAGCGCCAGGTGCAAGCGTTGCTTGATAAGGGTTACATTTGTGAGTCTCTTAGTCCTTGCTTGGTTCCTGTGTTACTTGTTCCTAAGAAAGATGGATCATGGCGTATGTGTGTAGACTGTCGTGCTATTAATAACATCACCATTCGTTATCGATATCCTATACCACACCTTGATGATATGCTAGATGAGCTTAGTGGTGCCATTCTTTTTACTGAGATTGATTTGCATAGTGGTTACCACAAGATAAGAATGAAATTGGGAGATGAATGGAAAACGGCTTTCAAAACAAAATTTAGTTTATACGAATGGTTGCGATTTTAAGTTCTGAGGCCCTTCATTGGATTGTTGTAGTTGTCTATTTTGATGATATCCTGATTTACAGCAAGTCTATGGTAGAGCATTTAGAACACTTGAGTGTTATTTTTGACGTGTTGTGGGCTGCACATTTATTTGCTAACATTGAAAATGCATCTTTTGCACACAACACGTCTCGTTTCTTGGTTATGTTGTTACTCCATAGGGCATTGAGGTGGACAACACCAAGATTGATGCTATTAGGGAGTGGCCTACACCGACAATGGTTACATAGATTTGGAGTTTCCTTGGCCTTGCAGGTTTCTACCGCCGTTTCGTCTGTGATTTTAGCTCCATTGCAGCACCTCTACATGAGCTCACGAAGAAAGATGTCTTATTTGCTTGGAGTGATTCACAGGAGGTAGCATTCAACACATTGAAAGATAAGTTAACTCATGCTCCTCTCTTGCAGTTGCCTGATTTTAATAAAGTGTTTGAGCTTGAATGCGATGCTAGCAGTATTGCTGAATTGTCCTTAGAGAGATTATTTGTTTGCATGGTATTCTAAATACAATAGTATCTGATCGTGATGCTAAGTTTCTCAGTCATTTTTGGAGATCACTTTCGAATAAATTGGGAACTAAATTGCTGTTTAGTACAACTTGTCACCCTCCGACTGATGGTCAAACTGAGGTGGTTAATAGGACTTTGTCAACCATGCTTAGGGCTGTTTTAGATAAAATTTTGAAACATTGGGAAGATTGTTTGCCTCATGGTTAGTTTGCTTATAATCATGCAACGCATTCTTCTACAAAGATGAGTCATTTTCAGATTGTTTATGGTTACATTCCTCGGGCGCCTATTGATTTGTTTTCGCTTGATGCTGAGGACGCCCCACATATAGATGTTGTTCCACATATTGAACAAAAAATTAACCTGCATGAACAAACTCACCAAAACATTATTGCTGCTAATGCTAAATTTCAGGTTGTTGGTAGTAAAGGTAGAAAACTTGTTACTTTTGAACCTGGTGATATGGTTTGGTTGTATTTGAGAAAGGATCGTTTTCCTGCTTTGAGCCGTTCTAAATTGATGCCTCGTGCCGCTAGTCCTTTTAAAGTACTAACCAAAATTAATGATAATGCTTATGTTCTTGACCTGCCTGCGGAGTTTGTGTTTCCACTAGTTTTAATGTTGCAAATTTGAAACCATATGCGGGTGAAGATGAGGAGTTGCCGTTGAGGACGACTTCAGTTCAAGAAAGGGAGGATGATCAGGACACCACGAGTACATCTACACCAGCAGCAGCTTAGGCGCCTCCAGATGCCCAAGCGCCACCTCCAGAAGCTCAGGCGCCACCTTCAGATGTTCCACTACGACAGGTGCCACCTGTTGGGCCAGTTACTCGGGCTCGTGCGAGAGAATTAAACTTCATCATGCTGTTAAAGAACGAAGGTCCAGGATGCATAGAAGACGGCCCAACAGGATAGCCTAGGAGGGGCCCCTAGGGTTGGGCGCCAGGAGAAGGAGCGACCCACTTCTGGCTGTGAAAGAGCCGCGTGCCCCTTCCCCCTCGCGAGGGTGCTGCGCGCCCCCTTTCCCCGAGGGTGCTAGGGGCTGCACCCCCTTCTCCCCTCTATTTAGTTAGAGTCCCTTTTGTTTTCCAACTTGAGTTTTGTTTTGCATCTAGCTTTAGCTACACCAGACCACGCATAAATACGTGTTGTCCTCTGTGATTCAGAACTCCACCTCGAGTGATATTAAGATTGCTCGCTTCATAATTCTTGTTCGTTCTTCAATTGCGTACAGGAATAGATCTTCGTGATCAGGCTGATCTTGCATCAACATGATCGGTAACCACAGGGAGTTGGTTCCGTAATTGCATTGGCGCTTCGGGCTTGCTCGTCGTAGTCAGATCATGAGGGTCTACTCCCGCCGAATCGGATTTATCTCCACTCAATGAAAGATCGTGCACTCTGCCTCTATCACCAGAGCAACTGACCCTTGCCACAAAGAAAAGCAGACATCCGTCTCTGCCACATCTGGTAGTTCTTTCCATCTAAGTGTGGAGGACCCGAACCCTTTCCTGCTACGCCATATTTGGATCTTAGACTAGTTAGAATCACGAAGATCCGTAACCCGTTCTGATACCACTTGAAGGACCGGATTGGGCGACCAGAGAGGGAGGAGTGAATGGGAGCCGATAAAAAATCTTCTCGAAGGAGATAACTTCTCCAATAAGATGAACATGGCCAAAACCCAAAATCACTTCCACCACTACTTCCTCAAGCTTGCCAAGACCACGCAGCCACTGGAGTGCTACTGATCCTAGGAGCGAACTCCACCTGCAAACAACTCAACTACGCATGAATCACAGCGGAAACAACACGAGGCAAATCTGCCTGACAGGGGCGGTCAGACCGCATGGATGGGGCGGTTAGACCACTTGTGCCTGGGAAATCTCCTCGACCACCAAATGGAGCTCACGACCCTGAAACTACCCAAAATTTCACCTGGAGAATCCTCTGATCAAGGCGAACAAGCTCTCAGAGAAAACCCCCGGAAAACCAAACTTTCTCTAAACAGGTCTAGGACGGTTAGACCACCTACCCAGGGTGGTTACACCGCCTGTACCCATCACGAAACCTCTCAACGGAAAACCCTGCAAATGAGCTCAACACCAACCACGGTTTCACCAGTATAGTCCTCTGATCAAAGTGAACACACTCACAGAGGAAGATCCAGACAAAAACCAAACTCCACGTCGAAAAACCCTATAGGGTGATTAGACCACCTCCCTAGGGCGGTTAGACTGCCTCCCCCAGAAACCTGGCCGCGGGTCAACCCTCAACTTCCCATTGATCAATCTCCTGATTCACCCCACGGATTGCAGCGAAACTTCGGGGATAGCTGGGTTACCTCCTGAGGAACCTCTCCACCAAAGGATATCCACCGAAACACTCTCAATCAAAGGGAATCACGAATCTTAGCCCTATAGGTCATGAACTTAGGTCATGAATCGTGAAAACCATCAAAATCGAAGGCTTTCCCAAGGGATTGCTGAGGAAAAATCACCAAGAAAAGAGGCACAAGGTCTTCATACGTGATACCTAACAAGAATCCCACCAAGAAAACACCTCTAACAAGCCACCACGAAAATCCCAAGAAAAAGCTCCCAAAATCACCAAAAAGGAGAACGCCGGGAAACAAAGAGACACAAGATTAACCACACCGAATCTTTTATACATGCCATGAAAGGTATACAAGGTCTAGCGTGCCGCCCGAATATCCAACCCTCTCTCAAGATGAACTAGGGCTCCAAGAGTTGGCTGCCATCCTACATCCACCAAGTTTATATGGGGGCAACCGAAAGACTAAAATACCATATTAACATAAAAGAAGATACATGCCCCCAAGGGCAATTTTGGAAATCTTCATCGTAGCACCATCGGATGGATGCGCATCCACCGCAAACCTACATATCACCAACGCAAGCCTTGCGATCATGCCGCGTGTCCTCCGCTTTGAAACTTCTCGATGCTGCGACCCGGGCTGTTAGACCGCCTGACCTAGGTGAAGAGGGGGGGGGGGGGAAACCGAGGGTAATCATCTTAACCCCTAAACCCCAAATCAGGAAGGCTAAATGGTGGGTCGCGTCAGCAGAGGCCCAACACCGACTGCCGGCAAGGCCAGGCCCAGCTCCTTTCTTTCTAAGAATAGCAGCTCGGCCCCCCATCGCAGTGCCGCCTCTGACTCAAGCAGCCAACCCGGTTACCTCGGCGGGAGGCTCCGCCTCGCACGATCTAAGGCTCCTTCCGCCGTAATCCGGCGCCCGGGGCCCCCCCAGGCACTAGTAGAAATGTTCACATCCATGACAAAACACTTTCGTCACGGAACAAGCCAAATTCGTCATTGAAAACCTTCTGTGACGAATTTATGACGATTTTGAGATCGTCATAGAAAGCGCGTCACATTTGTCGCACCGTGACGAATCAGCCATTTTCGTCACAGAACTACTCATTTTCAGTGATGAACACGTTTTTCGTCATGTAACCGCTCGTCTTCTATGACTAGTGAACATCGTCACTAATTTCGTCATGGAAGTGACCACCACGTGGCACCGTGCATGCTAGCAGTAGACGTGGCTCGGTGCCACGCTGGCTGCTGACGTGGCTCGATGACGTGGCTGACTACGTGGAAAATGACGTGGCTGCCTCAGTGACGTCACTGCCTACGTGGACGATGATGTGGCTACCTACGTGGACGATGACGTGACTGCCTACGTGGACAATGACGATGACATGGCTGCCTATGTGGACGATGACGTCATCCTGTGCAATTTGTAAGCAAGCTGAATTTAGAATGATCCTAAAATTGGGCAGCTTTTTCTGCTCGTATAAATTTCAACTTACATATACATTACAGCCCAGCCCAAATAAATCAGTCACAGCCTATATACATTTCAACCCAACAATTGTGTCCCAGCAGATTCAAACCAGCTACAAATCTCTGAAAACAAATCAATTCTGGCCAAAAAATACATCCATGAATCATGTTTATGTCTAGCATGACATCAAAATCACATCACTCCAGAAACAGCAACACTACATCCACCATTTGGCACAAGATGAATCAAAACTACCAACACTACATCTACCAGAACATCATCAAAACACTGGTAAGGCAGGCAGTATAGATGGTCAAAACACCAGTTGTAGCCACTGCACAGTTTGGTTCCTGCAAAGTTAGGTTCCACCAAAGGTAACATACCATCCTTCACAAGCTTAACTTTTGTATCCGTCTCGACCAGCTTGATTCATGGCAGACCTGCACATATAGCACATGGATGGTGAGTTCGACTAGTGCAGTACTTTCCTCAAACAAGAATTGACTTCATGCAACTTTGCAGATAATATGAGTGAAATGTAGGTGTTTAGTTACTGGAACTTCCAGAAATTAGATTACTAAAACCGTCTCAATGTAATTAAAAAGCACTAATATATTGCCATGCTGATAAGTATGAAATATGAAACAAGATAAATCAAGCATTCATACAAGTCAAGATTATTTTTACTGCTTTGATGAAATAAATAGATAGCACACTTGAACTATACTTATTAGCTCATGGTTGCAGCAAATAAAAATTAATATCCATCATACATAAGCAAGGGCCATATAATTGTGATAACATAAAAAATAGACAATGATGTTTAAAATAATAAGGATGGAGCTTCAAATCCACAACTGATGTTCATACCAAACGTTCATATCTTGTCAACGGTGATCAGAAAGTGTGGTCTGGTCTTCGCCAAGAGCACAGTCACCATGGAGCTTCAGCTTGACGGCCTCAACCTGCAATTGAAGAAAGAGAGCACATAAATGTAACGGTGACGTGCAACATCAAGTCTGAGTTTTCTTCTTTTTATAGGCCGTGACCAAGTTTACTCCAACAAAGCCCAAACAATGCAAAAGGCATGGGAAATGAAAGCAAAAATTCTCAGCTCAGGAAGAAGGGCTCTCTTGGGCAGTATGCTGTGGTGCCGGCCAATGGAGTGGAGCAGGCAAGTAGGGCAAACAAAATCATCAGCTATTGCATAAGTCTATCTCAACGAGTACACAAGGTCCAGCAGCTAGGCAGATCCAATTTTATTTTTATTTCACATGCCATCGCAGATGAGTAAAGCTCGTGCCAGTCAAAGCAAATCAAACTGGGTAAGGTTTGTGCCATTAGATTTCATTTCAGTGTGTGGCTATCATAAGATGAGCAAAATAAACAATAATTTAGGCATTCTTGCTAACTCACATATTCCAACTTTTCTATATGGCACATATTCGACAGGGGACCGATAACACAAAGAATCTCTGGCTAGCTTTCTAATCACAAAAACACATTAGATCTGCCTATATGCATTTTTATCAAACACATGGTGTGCAAATAAACGCAAACCAAAAGGGCAACAGATATCTCACCTTTCTGTAATGACACCCATTCAAAAATCTTTAGTTCACTCAAAACATGACCAGCTTCCCACCTTAGCAAGCACAACAAACGAATCACAGATCAGGGCAAGTCATACGAGATCCTATACATCAGAAGAAAAAAACGCCAATCTGCAATAAATGGGAGTGCTCTGGAAAAACAGGGAAAATCCTATTTGGAGTCAGATGCATCACTGCCTACTATATAGAAGTGTAGTATTTTTTATATGAGAACCTTCAGATACAAATTATTAACAGATCTGGAAACTCGCATCAGTACCACATGACCCATCCAGTACACATTGTTGACCTGCATTCTACATTATAATGCCAAAACATGGAATAATAACTAATACTGAAATCTGAAATAGAGTAAAACATCACAGCGTATTTTGGGTAAAAAGTTTGGGAAATCTTGCATGGTTTTATCTTGGAACCATTGGGAAATAGGACAAGAAAAGGGTAGTTTCCAAATTTTCCAACATGATATTTGGGCTAGTGACAGTACATCATGCAAAGTCTTTGAGAATTCAGGGTGTGAAATTATACAAACACATCACATTCAATCGATTATATATGTTTAACAGAAAAAGTATTGCCACAGCATTCAGTTATAAGATGGGGAGGAATTCATGCAATTACTTCAGCTTTAAACAAGGTCATAGATAGTAACATTCAGAACAATGTATAAAAAAATTATCATACAATTCCATTGCAGTACCCAACAGCCTTTAGCTTTCAAAGAAAAGTTGACCCATTCAGAACAAAGATTTAACATTATATTTAAATTCGTCCCTGTTCGACAAACACCGATACTACAACATGGAGAGCACTGCATCTGACTTTCACCCACAAGGCACTAGAACATGACAAACCCTCGGTCTAGTCATAGAGGCAAATCGCCCAAATCTCACCCTAAACTATGGCGCAAAATAGATACTCCAGAAACGCAAAAAGAAAACATAAGATCTGAATCTCTCCAATGGAGAGCAGCTTCTTGAACTGCGTGGTGGCTTCCAGCTGCACATTGGGTTCGTTGGAGAGCACTGCCTGCACCAATGCCGGCAAGCCGTCAAGCTGCACACGCGTACAAGGAGAGAAAAATCAGATCCAAAACCAATATAAGTGAGAAGGCAACTGAAGTAATTTCATATATTTACTAAGGAACAATTAGCATGCATGTGATAGGAGAAGTTCGGATGTCTTAGCTACTGCAACAGCATCACATTCTCATTACATTCACAGTAACAAGTGGCAAAAGCTGACCACATAGACAAAATCAAATAACAGGAGTGGAGAAAGAGAAGGCAAAGCAACACTCACTAGATGCAACTCCAGGATTCAACTCCACCTGCACACCAGTATACCTGTGTCGCCACGTCCTGCACTCATCTTCTAGCTGTCACCTGCCAGAAAGGCCAGCTGCAAATGCATCAAACTTTACTGAGATCCTGCAAAGACAAGGCAACAAATCAACAATAGCTTGAAGTGTCTCTGATAAATTCAAACTCGAATACAAAAATTCAAAGGAAACAATCATCTGAACTCTCAAGGATTTCATAGCAACATGCAAACTGTAGTTACTGTCATTTTTATCACATCCAAGCGTTTCAAAAAAAAAAGTCTCTGCACAAAAATGCAGCAGGAAATGTCAGGAGCTGCATATGCCATTGCTGTTCAGAGCTGCATCGCCACTACCATTCAGATGAGCAGCGAGAAGCCGACAGCCTACTGAATGGTGCACTGACTCTGTCCTGGCCATTCATCAAGCGATGGAGGGTGGTAGTTTAATTGCATTTGCTTATCACCTAATGCTGTAGCAAAATAGTACTTATTAGCTTTAATTGTTATGTTCATTAACCCATCCATGCTATTAGGATGGCGTACTCGGCTGTTAATTAACCCATCCATGCTATTAGGATGGCGTACTCGCTGTAAACGGTGTGAAGTTATTATGTATCTGAACTGGTTATGGTAGAGTAGGAAGGACCTCGACGCCTCGCCGGCGGCGACTGGATCGAACTCGTTCTTGGCTTCGTGATTCAGTAAAGTTTCCTTCCTGGCTCTCCCATTTGCTCTTGCATCTGATTCTCCCGGTTCCTGTGATCTGTTTGCTTGTCAGTTCATCTCCTTCACTCCAAAATATCCGCTCGATTCCTCCCAGTTCGTCAGACATCCTGACAGGAAACAGGGGCACCGAAAACATGAATCCATTCAAAAGAACACGCATATTATTGGCTTACAAATAAGAACTGCAAGGTGATGCAATCCTAATCAAAGGAAAAGGCCAGTAACCGGCGTCTTCCTGGCCACACAGGCATTTCTGCAAACAGCTGAAGCGCACACACTAAACAACAGCGATCAGCTACTAATTGCCTCGCACATAGCTCAATAGAGATTTCCAGCACGCCGATGTATGGATCTCCCAGCAGCTATCCACAGCTTCCCTTGTATTAAGGGGGAAAACACCATCTAGCAGCTGACAAACGGAGATGCCAGCAGCAGAACGGGATCCCAGCACGGAAGGGAAGCAGCAGGCACAGCAAGCGGAGCTAAGGGATGCGATAGGATACGAGAGTGTAGGGCTGCAGGTGGGGTAGGGGAGCTCACCAGCGTCGGGGAAGGAGGTGTCGACGTGGATGTCGAAGGGGACCTGCGCCATCCGGATGTACAGGAGCCCGAAGCAGGGCTTCCGCGCCACCATAACCTTCCGCTTCGAAGCGGCCGCACGAGGCCTGGTTGTAGTAGACATTGACGCGCTCGTCCTGGAGGTCGGAGTCGCCGCCGTAGCGCTCGGTGGCGTCGATGCCGTGCTCGGCGCAGACCACCTCCCAGAGGGGACTGAGCCGCTGCAGTCGGCGGCGGAGGTGCGGGAAGGGCCGGGGGCGCGAGAGGCGGAGACGGCGTGACCGGCGAGGAGACCGAGGCGGAGAGGAATTGCATCGCGGGCGGCGGCGGGCGGCGGCGGGAGGGAAGGCGGAGATGGCTGACGCAAATAGGGAAGAGAGGGTGGCTACGGCTGCGGCCGGCAACAAGTCAGGAGAGAAAAGATGAAGGGTTAGGGTTTGGTTGTGGTCTTAAGGAGTTTTTATACTGTGAGGATGCGATCCTAGTCGTCGGATCAGCAACGGACGGTCAAAAATAGTTGGGCTATTTGGGCCAAACAGGTCTTGATTCATTTACTCACTGCCTAACATTTTTCTTTTTCTTTTTTATTTTACTGTACCATTGTTACGTAACACTTAAATATAATTATCTTAGATGCGCAAATATATTTTTATATACAAAAGTATGCATATAAATTGTCTTCTAGGAGTTTCAAAATTTTTCAAATAGATTTGATATTTTCTATCATTTAAATGAATTTCTGCACGGGAGAGGCGGACGTGGCGGATCGATACGGGAGGGAGGAAGGAGGAGAAGTGGCTAGGTTTATACATCGTGAACGTGATCCTGACCATTGGATCGGGATGGACGGTCACAAAAGAATTGGGCCGACCGAGACGAAAAATGGCCCAGATATGTGTTTGGACCCGTTTAAGCAAATTTAACATTTATTTTCTTTTAATGGTAGAAGTTATTAAATTTTAATACATCAACAATAATTTCCAATGATAAAATTGTCAATACAATAGTTGTAGAACTTATTGAGATCTACAACTATTGTTTTGGTCGTTTCCCCATCCGAGTTAGATTGAATTGTTTAAATTTGAAACTTTCAAAGTTGAGAATGTCACATATTTTTTAAGGTAATAAATGATTTCAAATGAAAACATAATGAATACCAAATTTGTAGAACTCATCAAGATGTACAAACTTTATTTTGGTCATTTCTCCATCCAACTCTGTTTGAACAATCCAAATTTTGAATTTCAAAAAATGACAACTAGATGCGAGTTTTTTTTAACACAAAATGGTGTCAAGTCAAAAAGTGATGAATACCAAAGTTTCATAACTCATCAAGATGTAAAAACTTTATTGTGGTCATTTCTCCAGACGACTCTGTTTGAACAATCCAAATTTTGAATTTCAAAAAATGACAACTAGATGCAAGTTTTTCGAACACTAAATGATGTCAAATCAAAAAGTGATAAATACCAAAGTTTCACAACTCATCAAGATCTACAAACTTTATTTAGACCACTTTATCATTTGAGAAAGTGGTTACAATACTTAGTTCAAATTTGACAAACCCCTCACATAGTTTCTTAAACTATGTTAGTGAACATAGGATTAATGAGTGATGTACACTATCACTTTCTCAAATCAAAAAATGATCTAAATAAAGTTTGCAGAGCTTGACGAGTTATGAAACTTTGATATTCATCACTTCTTCACCTGAAATCATTTCGGGTTTCAAAATCTGATCTAAAATTGGCACTTTTAAAAACAATTCAAATTTTGAATTCTCAAACTTGATCACATGAAAAAAGACCAAACTCAACACATTATCTTCATAGAGCATGACTTTAGAAAATTTTAGGAAAAAGAATCATCTGATTTGGAGCTAGTATGAGGGAGAAAAACTAGTTACAAGTTTTAGTCAAAGATTAAAAAGAGAAACCACACTTGTTCATCCCAGTTCATCCATAGCTGTGAGGTAGATGTGTCGACTTTTACCCCTGTCGACTTTGATGTTGGTTACAAAAGCAATATTATGGATCTTTTCACGATGGACAATATTGGTATTTTGAGTTTTCAAACTTTTCATATAAAATTTAAAGTAATTTTGAATCTCAAAAATTTTAAAAAGTTTCAATTAACATATAGAATTCTGCAAATCAGAAGATTTGACTTTATAAAAATTTGAAAAACATAATCATCAAATTTGGAGTTTTTATGAAGGAAAAATACTCAATACAAATTTAAATTTCGGATCAAAATGAGAAACACGAACTGTTTGGTGTTCTTCGAACAAGTCACGTGTTCCATTAAAATAAATAATAAAAGGTGCGCAATACACCAAAATTACAAAAACCATGTTATAGCTTAGTGGTAAGTCCCTCCCTTCCCACTGTGTAGACCGGAGTTTGAATCCCCCCTGGCCGCTCTTTTTTTCTTGCTGATTAAAGCAAAAACTAATAACTACTGGGCCGCTGCGCTACAGGGCCGAGCCAACATGGGCCTCCGGTACTGTGGGCCGATGTGAATCTCGAAAATGTCGGCTCTCTAATGTCAGAATTGCAGGGGCCCATTCCTGCCTTGTTTGGTCGAAAAGACCTTTTTATTGGGTTGCTACTTGCTTTCGTGCTTAGAATGTGATGGTTGGGTTGAGGGAATTTCTTTTCCTTTTTTTATGTCCTGCAACTAGAGTCACTTGACCATGTGGCACAACACAACAACGCAGAGTGAAGACGTTATGGGGCCACAGTAGATCTTGATCACTGCGTTGTTGCCTTGTTGGTACCTACTTTTTTTTATATAACAAACAACTTTATAGATTAGCAGCATGAGGCTGTTATGTGGGAAAGATTCCCCCATATTACATGATCAAGAGCATCCCTGAGGGGACAGCTCGAGATGTGAGAAGGATTGTTACAAGTGACAGCTACATTTGTAAGTGCATGTGCACCTGGAGATACATGAGAGTTATGCCTAGCTTGGGAGGCTAGGACATGAGCAGTTCTATTGAGGTTTCTAGATATCTTATAGATCCTGAAGTGTCTTCCTTCGCCTGCATTCTTAAAATGTTGAGTGTAAATCTTGGCATCCCATCTTGGAAGCTGTACTGCAGAAGTAGAGTTAAGGTAGGTGACAAGTTGCTGATTGTCGGAGAGGAATGTCGCCTCAGAGATATTTAACCTGCGAATAAGAATAGCTGCTAAAGCAAGAGCTGCTGCTTCCGCTGTGAAGACAGAGGAAACAGAGGCCAAATTAGCTTGTATATATACATTAAAATTATGAAGTGGTCCTGAACTTTGTAGGAATACTCCAAGTCCTGCATTGTGATTAGCCATAATAGTTTGATCCGGGGGGATGGAGGCATCCGTGTAAATGTTGAGACCTTGCAACATAGCAGGCGTACATATTCTGTAAAGAGGGGCTTGAGGCATATCTCTGCAAAAATGTTGATAGGTTTGGAAGGGAATGTGGTCCTCCTCAATATTAGATCTTCTAGGTTCCTGCATATTAGTACAGCCGGGAAGGTGCACCTCATTTTGATGAGTCAAGTGAGAGGTCTGTTCAGTAATTGAGGAATGAATGTCATCCTGTAAAACACTTCTAGTGACCTGACAATCAGCATTGGCAGCATGATGGATTTGCCAAACAGTCCAGTTTTTATTATTGAATCTTTTATCATTTCTTGCCTTCCATATATACCATAAAATATATAGAATTTTAACCATTTCATCATCAGTTGTATGTGGCGTGATAATGGTAGTTAGAATGGCTTGGACACAATCATCTTCTTGTGGAAGTGAAGTGGTGTTGATGGAGGGGTTGGCAGTAAACCAAACTGCTCTAGGGAGGTTGCAAAGGAAGAATAAATGAGCATCATTTTCTATAGAGTTGCAGTCAGAGCATACCTGACAGATGTTAGCGGAATATGCACCTGCCCTCCTTCCTGTTGCTAAAGCCCTTCTAATTAATCTCCATGTGAATGTTTTAAGATTGGGAGAACATGTTTTATTTCTCCATACTCGCTGCATAATTTGCATAGCCTGGGGAGAGACACTTCTTGGTCCTTGTCCTGGAAGTTGCACCTGAGACTCTGCATTTAGGAAGGAGAAAGCTTGTTTTGCAGTACAAACACCATTAGGTGCAGGTTTCCAAACAAAAACATCTTTGTCAGTAGAAGGAATTATTTCTGTTTGGCTAATGGTTTGAGCAGCCTGAGGTGAGAAAATTTGGTTAATGAGGTCTATATTCCAAGTTTGAGAGAGGTGATTCCAAAGTTGATTGACAGTTAGGGGAAGCGGCATTACAGTGACAGGTAAATTAAGGTGAGAATGGATGGTGCCCCATATGTCACACCAAGGAGTGTTCCAAATGGAAGAATTACCTTTATGAATCTGTACTTCCATGTTGAGTGATAGGATATCTTTGACTTGCAAAATGGAGGACCAGAAAATGGACTTTGGAATATTTTTAGTAGCTGTCCAAAAAGATTGGTTAGGATAATATTTTGATTTAAGGATAGCAGAAAGATATTCATCCTTTTCTGTGGCAATTCTCCAAGCTGCATTTAGAATGAGACTTTTATTAACAGTGTGAAGATCTCTGATAGCCAAACCCCCATTCTCTTTAGATTGACAAATGTCTTACCAAGACCTGTAAGGAATATGAGAGGTGACATTGTCCTCTTGTACTCCAGCCCACCAGAATCGTCGAATAATAGCAGTGATTTGATCAATAAAACCTTTAGAGAAAAGGACAATGGACAAGTAATAGATTGGGATGGAAGCAAGAACAGAGTTAATATAAGTAAGTCTGCCAGCATGATTGAGTTTATTAGCCTTGATAGTTGTGAGCTTAGCCCTGAATTTATTAACAATGAAGGCATAAGCCTTATTCCTATCTTTATGGCTAAAAAGTAAAGGATGACCTAAGTGAATGCTGCTAGAATTAAGAGTAGGTACTGGAAAAATGGTTGTTATGGAAGATATAATGCTTTGTGGAACATTCTTGCTGAAAAGGATAGCAGACTTACTAAGGTTAGGCGTCTGACCAGAGGCGTGACAAAACAGGTCAATAGTCGATTTGATACTCATTGCTTCATCCACAGTTGCCTGGCCACAAATAATTAAATCATCTGCAAACATTAGAGAATGAATACTTGGGCCAGATGAACCTAGAGTGACTCCAGTAATGTTGTTGTTTTGAAGAGCAGTTTGTAGCATTTCAGATAATTCATTGATCGCAATGACAAACAGGTAGGGAGAGAGGGGGCATCCCTGCCTAATACCCCTTGTCGGGTAGATAAACTCCGAAGGTTTTCCATTAACTAGAACCTGCATAGACGTGGTAGAGATGCAAGCATGCAAAAGAGAGATGAAATGATCATTGAATTGATGCTTAGAAAGAGCTTGAGCAATAAAATTCTAGCTTATGCGGTCAAAAGCTTTTGCTAAGTCCACTTTAAGTAAGAAGGCTTTGTGCTTCCAAGTTTTAAGATTAAAAGAATGAATAATCTCTTGGGTGATAATAATGTTAGTGGAGATACGCCTTCCCTGAACAAAAGCAGATTGAGTGGGGTGAATAATATGAGGTAAGTGAGTTTTGATCCTATCAGCAAGAGACTTAGCTATAATTTTGTAGATGACATTACATAAGTTAATGGGTCTAAAATCTTGCAGATTAGTGGGGTTTGATTTCTTAGGAACAAGAGCTAGAAAGGTATTATTTACCTCAGTAGGAAGAATAGCCGAATGATAAAAGTCTTTAACTACCTTAATGATGTCGTCTCTAATCCATTCCCAAGAAGCCTTGTAAAAAGCAGCCGATATGCCATCTGGTCCAGGTGATGCATTACTATGCATGCCTTTGATAATAGTGTGAATTTCCTGTAGGTTAGGGATAGAGTAAGTGGGATCAATTAGTTGATCATTGGACAACCTATTGTATGCAGTAGCTCTTCTGTAATGATAGGAGGGGTGGACCTGTGCTTGGAACATGTCAGTAAAATATGAGTGAAAAGAGGACTCAATTTGTTGTGGTGTAGTAGCAGTAGAACCATCCGGATTAATAAGATAGGTGATATTATTTTGCCGAGCTCTTTTAATAATAGACTCATGGAAAAATCAGTATTTCTATCACCTTTAAGAGCCCAGATCTTTTTGTACCTTTGGCGATGGTAGACATCCTGTTTAGCCAAAATATTATGGTGTTGGAAAATGAGCTCACTTTGTGCTGACTGGTTTTGGAGGTGAGGAGGTCGAGATTGATATTGAAGCAGCTGGTTTTCAATGTCCTGCAGGTGGTCAGTTAATTTGGGCTTAGATTTCCTCCAAACTTTAATGTCACTGGCCAGATAAGACAACTTTTAGTGGAAAGGTCGTCGTTGTGATCGGCTCCAACTCCTTTGTGCTACCTGCTTGAAGTCCTGTTCCAGCAACCAATAATTTTCAAAACGGAAAGGTTTTCTTGTTTTAGCTCTGTTGGATTCTAGGACCGCTAAAATCGGAGAGTGGTCGCTTCTCATCATAGGAAGGTGGTAGACAGATGTAGTAGGGAACGCTGAACACCATTCTGCATTTGCTAAACATCGATCCAAACGCTGGTAAGTCGGATTAGTGGTGAACCTCTTATTTGTCCAAGTGTAAGCAGGACCATTATAACCCAAATCAAAGAAACCACAATTTTTAACCATACAACAAAAATTGGAAATACGATTAAGATTAGCAGGGCGAGGACCATGTTTTTCACTAGCAGACATAATATTGTTGAGATCCCCAATACATAACATAGGCATGCCAGGATATTTTACTACAAAAGCTTGTACCGTAGCCCATATGGTGGAGGTGTTTTGGTGATAGGGATCACCGTACATGCAGATTAAGCCAAATTTAAACATAGTTTGCTTATAAGTACAAGAAGCTAGGATAAGATTCTGACTGGAAGATTCAACAGAAACTTCTACTTCATGATGCCATAAAAGCCAAAGGCCTCCTGAGATGCCTTGAGCAGGAACAATGTGAGCATCTTCCATATTAAAACGGTTGATTAGAGAATGTTTAGTAATTGTGGAGTTTCTAGTTTCTGAAATAAAATTTAACTTAGCTTGCGTAGAGGTTACCAGACGGAGTAGGTGAAGCATCTTAGAACTGACCAATTTTCCGCCTGATCCTTGGCAGTTACAAGCTAGCAGGTTCATAGAACCACAAACACCTTGTTGGCTGCCGCGACTTCCATTTGAGAGGTGCACAGAGTTAGGTATCCCGTGTCTTTGAGTCTGGACATTTGGATTGATACCTCTGGAGAGTGGATCTGGGAACTAATAGGAGGATTTGCCCTGACGGGGGTCGAACAGCGTGGCGGAGCAGGAGGAATGGTGGGTGGATCGGGAGGAGCAGAGGGAGGAGGGGGGTCAGGAGGAACATCCTCAATAAGAGAGGGGATGGGTACATCAGCACGATGGCTAGCCATGGCAGGAAGCTGTAACAAGGAACGAACAGCCGAGGAGACAAAGTTGGATGTAGTTTCCTCATCTACTTGATAGAGCATCTTCACTAGGCAAAGCACAAGAACAGAAGCAGCGAACAAACTCTAGGGAGCTCCGATAGCAGCTTTGCGCTGATGAACTCGCAAGAGAATCGATCTGTAACTCCGCCTCGGGCTTCAGGGCACAGCCGCCAAAGAGGAGGTCGGAACGGAAGGACTCCACCAGAATCCGTCCAAAATCAAGCCTTGGATTTGGAGGAATCCAAGGGGAAAGCTAATCTTAGTAGAGATTGAGCAGATCAGGTTGATTTCCACAGGTAGATCTAGGAAATTTGGGGTTGGGGAAGGAAGGAAGGTCGGAGACGGCAAATAGCCCAGTACTACTTAGAGCAATACAACCGAAAAGTTCTCTGTTGGTACCTACCTAGCCAGAGATCTGGACCAACAAAGTAATTAACATCTCGTGTGTCGTACGCCTGAATTATTAGCGAAGCGTAGCTGTGCCATAGTGACAGTGCACGATACAGCGAGCCATGCATGCTGCTGGTGCTGAACCTTTGAGCTACTGCGTGTTTCCCTGCTGCTGATCCACGCACAACCCTGATGGGCCCATGCGTTGGTGGGGCCCATATGTGGAACAATGCGCTGGTGGGGCCCACATGTGGGACCAAGCGCTGGTGGGGCCATGCGATGGTGGGAACCCGGACCCACAATTGCACGTGGTTGCATGTGGGACTAGATCCTTGTTTTATTTTTTCAAGTTGTTTTGTGACGATAACGTTGTTGTTCTGTGACCCCAATTTGCTTTCGTCATTAGTTCCTCACAGGCAGAACTGGAATGATTCATCTGTGACGAAATAGGTTCGTTGTTCGGTGACCATCCTGTGAGTTTCGTCATTATTTTGAGTGGTTTGGCACCGTCACTCGTTATCTGTGACGAAGTTACAAAATTCGTCACAGTAGCGACCACTTCCATGACGAATAAACAGAACGTCACTACCAAATCGTCATAGATATTAACATTTCTACTAGTGAGGGGCGGAACGCAACGTGGCGGAAGCTGCCCCGCACCGCACGGGACGTGCAGCTGCAGCGGGGCACGCAGATCTGCTCTGTCAGAGGCTCATGTAATGATGAGATTTTCCCCGGTGTGGCAGGCGGACTGCCCCCGCGTCCCATCACCTGATACTGAACAGTGGACAAGGACACGTGAATCATTCGCCTGTAAGACATCGAACAACGTGACCCGACCCATCAAGCATCAGAGGGAAGGTCGAGGCTTCCTCGGGAAGCCTCGACCTAGCGTGACCAGCAGGCTCCTGGGTCGGAAAGAAGCCGCCTCGGGACAGAGGCCGAAGCTACGCCGCCCTACGAAGGCTACCGATGCTGGGGCAGTGTACGACGCCAACGGGAGACGAAGTCCCACGGCGTTGCACTGTTCCGGCACTGTAGCAGCACTGTAGCAGAATGGGTTTTTACCATCTTAACCTTTGTACGCCAGCCCTCCTTGAACTATAAAAGGGGAGGTTGGCATCACGAATAGGATATACGAATTCGGATAGACGAACTTGGCAAGACGAAAAACAACACACCACACTCACCGAGCACCAGCTGCTCTCACTCACATACAGAGACTTGGGACTTCTTCCCTCTCTCAACCTAAACTTGTATCCCCTACTACAAGCCCCCATGTGGGCATATAGAACACTTTCCCGAACTGAACGTAGGGCATCCCCTCGGTGCCTGAACCAGTATAATCCCGGTGTCTCTAAGCCCAACCATCCAGATCAGACGCACGATTCATACCAAAAATTACTTGTCGGCAGTATCAAACCCCGACAGTTGGCGCGCCAAGTAGGGGCACTTCGTGTGTCACGACGCCAAACAAGGGTCCGGATGGCCCATTCCGACGAACAGCCGGCGCGTACCACCGTGCTGCGTTTCAGCACCCTGGACTTCGTCTTCGATGGTCCAGTCGAGTCGCCCGTTGGGGCCGTGTTCTCCCGGTCCCAGCCCGATGCGCCTGCGCCGCCTCAGGACCAACCGCCTGAGGAGCCGCAGGCAGCGAAATCTGCTACCGACCGGGTTTGGGACCTGGTCGGCCGCAACATGGCGGTCGCTCTAGGGCCGAATCCGTCCCAGGAGCTCTTCCGCTTCACGGCGTTCGCCACCTCCATGCTCGTGTTCGGGTTGCAGGAGGAGGAAACGCTGACCTGGGACGAATTCAAGCTCTGCTACGACTCCGTGTACCTTGAGGGGCAGGCGTGGCTCCCCTGCGGCGGGGCGAAAGCTCCCACCGCCACGGGAAACGCACGACCGGTTCCCTCGTGGGCTTCTCAGGCAAGCTGCGACGAGGCCGAGAGCGCGCCTCCCGGCGAGAAGGCGCCGACGCCCCATGACCCGAGGCGCGAGTGTTTCGTCCTCCAGCAGCAGTCCCATGCGGTCCACTCCGACAACTCCGACGACAGCTCCGCGGAAGGTGAGCCCACATCGCCTGACATTTCCGCTAGCGGCGACCCTCTGCAGGATGAGTATGACCGTGAGCAACAGCAAGCCCGCCTCGACGAGCTGGACGAGGCTCAGAAGGCTCTCGAGGATGAGCAGCCGAGGCTCCATCACGCACTCGGCACGGAGGCCGCGGCAACACCCGCGCGTGAGCGCGCACAAGAGGTACGCCGCTGCATCATCGACGACGTTCACGGGACTCCCGTCGCCAAACGGGCCTCCCAGAACCTCGCCGCGGCGGCCGTACTCCTCCGAGCTGGCCCCGAGCTGACGACCCCGGAGGAAAAGAAGCTCCATCGGCACCTCCAGACGCTCCTCAACGTGGCCGCCGAGCAGCTGGCGGAAAGCTCGGTGTCCCGGCGCCGCGAGGCGTAGGCCCCGGACAAAGAACGCTCGGTTCACCGCGGGTCCCCGTGCCCAACAGGGCAGCCGAACCGCGCGGAGAGCGTACGCTCGCCCGCCGGTCGCAAGGCCGACTCCAACCACGAGGCCCGAGGCGCATCCTCGGCGCGTGGGAGGACGACGACCCGAGACGGGTCGGACGGCGAACGCCGGCCGCGAAGGGATTACAGCCGGAGGCGCGGGGGCCGCTACGACAGTAGTGAGGATCGAAGCCGGAGTCCGACGCCCAACCATCTGGATCAGACGCACGATTCATACCAAAATTTACTTGCCGATGGTATCAAACCCCGACACTAGGCGGTTAGACCAGCCTGGGTGGTCGCTCCTCCTCCTTCGAGTCTTCAGCCTCAGTTTTGTGGCTCAACCAAGAAACCTAGTGATTTTGTGGTGAACCACTGCAAACCCCGCGGACTTGGTGCAGCCTCACGCCAATCTCCACTCATGACTTGGCCGCCACGGTCGTCCTGGCTCGGTCTTGGCTTTGAGGCTTAACTAAGGAACCGTACACGATTTCGTCTTACAGTTCTTGCCACCATGCGGCCCGCACTACCGTTGGCCACCGGGTCCCTCGAACCAAGCCTATTTGTCTCTCCATACCTGGAGGTCCACCGGCATAGACCTTTCGCGCTTGTTCTTCACCTACACTGACGCAAATCAAGCCGCAACCTACACCTGCAATACTAGGCTAAGGGTCAGTCCACACAACGTTGTCTATCATTCATCACGAAGGAGCGGCCATCCACCGGTCCTCGGATGCACACAGGTCCTCACTTATATAGTGGTAGAGATACTCTCTCTACATTAATTTATTTGCCACCTCAACAAATTACTAAGGACCTGTTTGGGACTACTCCGCTCCAACTTTCTTAGCTCCGCTCCAACTTTGGTCAGCCAAACACCTCAAACTCCTAAAACTCTACTCTAAGAAAAGGTGGAGTTTTGGGCCAACTCACTTCGACGGCTGCTCCTCCCAGCACGGTGGTAGCATGGGTGTGGCCTCCAAGGTCGGCGGCGGTGAGGGTGCGATCTGCGCAGCGGTGGAGGGAGGCGCCGGCGGTGGGCGTGGAGGCCGCTCGCCCCGCGCATGACGGCCTGGTGGCGGCTGAGGACAGTCCTCGTCGACGGTGAGTGAGGATAAGGTGAACTGGTGAAGGAGAAAAGAGAAGAAGGGAAAAGAGAGACTTACATGTGGACCCATTTATCAGGGGCATATTCGACATTTCGCTTATAAACTTTGTGTTCATGGAGCTGGAGTTAAACTGCATGCCAAACAGAACTATTGCTCTAGAAACTCCACAGTAGAGCTACTTCATGGTGGAGTTGGTAGAGCGGACTTGAAAAAACTAGAGCAGAGCAGTCCCAAACAGGCCATAAGCTACCAATATAGAGACTATCATTAACATTTCATCGGGACTGCTATAATGGTCACAAGCTGAGTTTGGCTAGCCAACCCACAAGTGGCGGTACCTACAAGCACTACCTTTCCCCTTATAATTTTATCCATTTGTATAAAAACTAGGGATGGATTCGAATGTCTGGAAATCCGAATTATCCGTATTTGTATCCGCTAAAAACGTTAATATGGAATCCGTATTCGTTTTTAATATGGACGCCAGATGGATGTATTCGAATCCGATTTTCAATATTATTCGTATTCGACATTATCTGAATTATCCGACAAAAATCCGACATTATTCACATCTGCAAAAAAATAAAGTACCCATAAAAACCATCTAAAATTTATTTATATTACTAGATACTAATTACAAATGATGTTAATTTTAATATTTCTAGTGAAATAATTATTTACACCATTTTAACTATTAAAAATTATATATATATGACAACTAACTAATTATGTTAACCTAATATTACTAAATTATATAATGATATTTGAATTAATTTTTATGTGTCTAATCATATTAATTTTGAATACATTATATTATTTAGCAAATAAATAAATTATATTTAAATCTATTTATGTACTTATATTTACTAATAAAAGATGATTATATATTTACAAAATTACTTATTTTATATTTATTATGATATATTAATTAATATGTTATTTGCAATAATATACCTATTATGTATAATGATTATACTCTCTACTTGTAACATGATTTGATCAGTTATAAAACCATCGACAAATGAAATTGATACTCGTTATGATTCTATGCTATAAATCGAGTAAGTATTCGAATGTGAACCCGAATTCGAAATATCCGTTTTGTATTCGTATTTGATAATATTCGTATTTGTATCCGAATTTAAAATAAAATATGGTAAATAGTGACATCCGAAATTGTATCTGTGCGTATCCGATCCGAATCCATCCATAATAAAAACCAATCCATCCAAATACCATCTGTTTATCAGACTTCGCACATGCCTCCTACTCCCGGTCTGCGTACGCCCGCGTGCCCCCAGCGCCGGCCGAACCCCCACCCCCCTGTGACGTCACCAGTGGACCGAGCCCACAGATCCCGGGCCGCGCGCAACAGCCAGCGTGCCCGTGCTGTCCGATTGGCTGGCTACTTGCGCGCTACTCTAGTACTGGCCCCTAATCTATCCCATCCCCCTCTTAGTCCCCCCCACTCCCCTCCCCGCCGCCGGCTCCCCTAAACCCTAGCGCGCCGCCGCTTCCTCCCGGATTCCTGAGCGGAGCCGCGCGACCGGGCACCGGATCCGCCAACCATGTCGTCCGGTGGAGCCAAGGGCGGCGGGGCTAAGGCAGGCGCCGCCAAGGGCGGGGGAGGTGCGAGCTCGTTCTTCTTCGCCACCGGCTTCTCCGTGCGGTGGTGTTGGGTTTATTCGCTGGATTTGAGATTCTTGCCTTTGGATGCCGGCTTGCAGGGGGGAAGAAGAAGGAGGTTAAGAAGGAGACGAAGCTCGGGATGGCGTACAAGAAGGACGACAACTTCGGGGAGTGGTACTCCGAGGTGCGTCGGGTGTTAATTTTATCTGTTTCGTTTCCTTCTGGATTAGGGTTGTTGCCGCCAGATTTGGTGCTGGGCGTGCTCCCGATTCGGTTGACGTTGTTGAGATGGGTGTGTGCCTGTGACGGGGATGGAATTAGAAAGGTCGTTGACTGCTAAAGCTGGGGGGATTCGATGTGGCGGTTTCGCGTTATTCTTCCGGCAGCTAAGAGTTTTGGCCTTTGTGACCGAACGCTGTTGTGATTCTAGATTGTAGTTGCCAATGTTTGTTGTGTGGATACACTATTACAGTTCTAGATTTGGTGCTGATGATGGTCTTAGTGTTTGTTGCAGATGCACTGTTACAATTCTAAATTTGTTGCTGATCATGGTTTTAGTGTTTGTTGTGGGATGTAGGTTATTTATCTGTTATGGAATTGTAACAGGGAATCCTATTAGAATTATTTCTTTAACTGTCTAAATTCCACAATGAATTTGCAAAACATGCCATGACAATCGCCAACTCACTTTATCGCTGAGGAACTGGAGCAATGCCATTATGTACCATATTCAAACTGCTATTCTGTTGCTCTGTTTTAGTGTTTGTTGTGGGATGTAAGTTAGTTATCTGTTATGGAATTGTAATAGGGAATCCTATTAGAATTATTTCTTTAACTGTCTAAATTCCACAATGAAGTTGCAAAACATGCCATGACAATCGCCGACTCACTTTAACGCTGAGGAACTGGAGCAATGCCATTATGTACCATATTCAACCTGCTATTGTGTTGCTCTGTTTAGTCATTGTTGACAAAGCAAACACAGAAATCTATAAGTAGCTGCAGTTGTTGTTGGATGATTATTAGGTAGTTGCAATATGACCAAATGCTTTGTTTGTGTGGATACACTAGCAATTCTAGATTTGGTGCCAATAATGGTTTTAGTGTTTGTTGTGCGGATAACCGGATAGACTCTTACAATTCTAAATTAGTTTCCGATGACAGTTATAGTGTTTGTTGTGGGGACACAGCTTCCAGTTATCTGTTATGGAATTGTAATGCAGGAAATCCTACTAGATTTAGTTATGGTTTTATGTAACTGGCTAGATTCCACAGCGATTTGCAAAACATTAGCAGCCATGACAACCACCATGCCACTCTTATTGTGAGGAACTGGTGGTTGGATTGTGGTGTTATTATAGATGCAACAATGCATTAAGTACTATACCTGAACTGCTTTTTCTGTTTTTCTCCATTTGGTTATTGTTGGCAAAGGATGATTATACTTGCTATATGGCCACATTCTTTTATCAGAATTTTAATAGTATCATTCTGTGTTTGAGATGAAATAGTACCTTATTCATTCTAGCTCTGTTTTTTGTTCCTCCAGGTTGTTGTTAACAGTGAAATGATCGAGTACTATGACATCTCGGGTTGTTATATATTGAGGCCATGGGCGATGGAAATCTGGGAGCTGCTGAAAGTAAGTTTAATACCAACTGAAACTGAGGATCTATTTGACTGGACATTGATGTTTTCAACTTTTCATTCTTGAAATCTGCGCTTCCTCTAAACAAACTATAAGTGCCATTTGTTACCAATTCTCTAACTGCAAGTATCTCCGAGCTAAAGAATAATCGTTCCTGTGGCGAGATAATGTTTATGAAAGGCATAATGGCACTACTGTAATCCTGTTCCTTTTGGTTAACTGCTATGTGGTTCGGTGCAGGAATTCTTTGATGCAGAAATTAAAAAGCTGAAGCTCAAGCCATATTATTTCCCTTTGTTTGTTACTGAGAATGTTTTGCAGAAGGAGAAGGACCACATTGAGGGCTTTGCACCTGAGGTGTGCATTTTACTTTTGTCCTTTACGTCTCTGTTTTCACATTTTCCCAGTTAGGATATTATTCAGCCTGCCCAACTGTAAGAGTTAGGGCCTGTTTGGGTCTCCAACTCTATGTGGAGCAGCTCTACTCCAAAACTCCAGATGGAGCTAGCTCCAAATGGAGTTGGAGTTGTGAAAATGAAGTGTTTGGCTGCCAGCAGCCAGCTCCAAAAACAACATGCAACACAATTCAATGACATGTGAACCCATCTCGTCAATCTCACATTTCTCCTTCCCCATCTCTTCTTTTTCCTCTCTCACGCCATCAACAACTAACACGCTGGCCGCCAGCAGAGGAGGGAGGCCTGCAGTGGAGGCAGGCTGGTGGAGGGGAGGTCAGCCAACGGGAAGAGGAGGCACGAGGTCCCTGATGTGGTCAACGGCGAGCTCGTGGAGCTCACGGCGCTGCGTTGGTCCCTGAGGCCAGCCTAGCTTGCGGGCGGCGGGCGGTAGGGAGGGGGCCAGAGGATGGAGTTCAGCGAGGAGGGCGGTGGGCGGCGGAGGGTCGGGATGAGCAGCGGCGGGAGGAGGTCCTCGTGCCCCATGCATGGCGGTGAGAGGAGGTCTGCGTCCGGTGGATCGACGACGGCGTTGACTGGGGAGAAGAGAAAAGGCAGCGCCGACGTGGGGAGAGTGGGAGGGCGACGCCGGTGTTGGGAGATAGGGAGGGCGGGGCGTCGCCGGCATTGGGATATAGGAAAGGCGGGGTGGCGCCGGCGTTGGGATATAGGGAGGGCGGTGTCGGCCGCATGGACGCGCAACGTCGGATGGAGGGGTCGCCTGCGGTGGCGGCGGGAAGGAGATGGGGGCTGTCGCGAGGGAGGTCACGGGAGGAAGGGGAAAAATTAGAATGAACCGTTTTTTTTCACTTACCAGTGGCATTGGTGGGTAATTACATAGCAACTCACTCCATGAGTAGGTTCATATTGGATGGTTTTGGAGCAGCAAAAGAGGTGCTCCAAAACTCCACCTCCATTTGTACTACAGCTCCATGGAGTTTTGGAGTTTTGAGGTGTTTGGCTAGAAAATTGGCTGGAGTTGCTGGAGTTCAGCTCCAGAGCCATGCCAAACACGCCCTTACTTATTTTGAAAAATAAGAGCTCAACGGATAAGGAAAAGGTAAATGGAATTAGGCACAAAGATTGTTGTGTCATTGTTTTCATGAGCACATCAACATAGATGTGCTTTGTTACAAATGAGTTTTTGAGAAAGACCAGAAATTAAGATTTGTCATGATTTTGAAGTCCATTGTTTACTTCCCCCCGCAAGGCTACAAACTTATTAACTCCCCGTGCCCCTTATGATACTGTTGTATTTTGGAAGAGTTTAGTTGTGGTTGTCAATGTCACATAAATAATTGATGAATTATGGTCCAGTATCAGAGAAATAGTGTTAATTTCTCTTTACCATAAACTAGTACTGTTGTGGCTTTATCCAGTGCTTGTCATCCAGCTTTTGCTAGAGTATTGGTTTAAAATAATGAATAATTGAGTGCTTGTCACAGATTTTCATTTTTATAAGATTTTAGCTCATTGTGATGTATTAATATGATCACATGCATCAAAGTAGTTCCATGAAATCCGCTTGTTAATTTAATTTCACTCAGTGCATAGGTCCTTATAATCAGTGCTATATTTCACCTTGATACAGCTTTCAGTTATGCTAAAAGAAGGAAAGTGACCTGTTCATTTTTATTTATCTTGCAGGTAGCATGGGTTACTAAATCAGGGAAATCTGAACTGGAAGCTCCTATTGCAATCCGCCCCACAAGTGAGACTGTCATGTATCCATACTTCTCTAAATGGATAAGAAGCCACCGTGACTTACCCTTGAGGTGTAACCAGTGGTGTAACGTTGTTAGATGGGAGTTTAGCAATCCTACTCCTTTCATAAGGTACAAATCATTTTTTGGCCTACGCTTTGTGGCTATTCCTCTCTGCCTTATTACCTGATGTGCCTATAAGGCACTCCTGTTATTGTCTAATTAGCATAGTTGGTAACACCGTAACAAGAACTTGTCAACTTCGCTGCTACCTCTCTGGTCAGCTCTGAATTTTTTAAATCAAGGAGATATCATATTTCCTTTCTTCCCATAAAAATATTAAATACCTCTTTCACTTTCTTACAAATGTTATTATTTAATCTAAAAGTTTGGATCAAACGTGCTAATGGAAGATTTGGTAATACAGTCTTTCACAGTTTCACTACTTGCTCTAAAAATTTTCTTCCTTGCTAGTCAAAAAATTCAGTATGGTATTTTTGATATGGTACCCATAACACCTACTCTTCTTCCTTTCCAGATTTCTGATATTTGTCAACTTAAACGATATTTCACCTTTTTTACTCAATAAATTATATAGTGTTCTCTCTATTTTTGTCAAGGCATGATTTGATATGCATGGTCTTCTAAATTCAATTTTGACTATAAATTTGACATACTTGTATTCGTGACTGTTTACAAAATCGTAATAACTGTATAAAAATGTACATCAAAGTACAAATCTACTGGTACTACTTTTCTATTACTCAAGTCATTTATACCCTATTGTTTCCCAAAGTTACAAGGTTTGCATTTTGATATATGTGCCTAATTGTTTGCCAGAAGTTAATACGTTTGAATTTTTTGGATGATTATGTGTGTGTTGAGGGGGGGGGGCATTATATATTCGTAGAGGGAGTAAGTTTCATGCATAATAATGATGGATGCAAACCACCGCCAACCCAAAAATTAATTATAATTTCAGCCCTCTATACTAAACATTCTGCAACTGTTCTTTCAGGAGCCGTGAATTTCTGTGGCAAGAAGGGCATACAGCTTTTGCGACTAAAGAAGAGGCAGATGAAGAGGTATTAATAGACTATACTACCTCCGTTCTTAAATATATGATGTTTAGGACAAGTTAATTAGTTCAAAAATGAACTAATTGGCTTGATATGGTTCTGTTGTTAACTAGGCGTGTATAATGCTATAAGGGAAAATTAGATACATACCATCAAAAGAAACAACTTGTGGATATATACCATTAAAAGATTGTGCTATAGATATTTACCATCAAAAGTTACAGCTATATAGCATTTCCATTTGCCCTCCGTCAAAAATTGCCCAAGAGCTCATGTTCTGGTGAAGAAAACACAGCCACCAGGTGAAAGAAAACACCAGCCATGGCAGCGCCGCTCCTTCCTGGCTGCACTACTCTTTCCTAGCTGCACCATGCGTCTAAGCCGTCGTCACTGCTAGCCTGCACAACCACACACACCACCCGCACCGCTCTTGCTACGCACCTTTCACCATGGCTCCACTGCTCCTGCCCCCACCGACCCATCCCCATCAGGCGCGCAACCACGCAGCCGGTCGCCGCTCCTGCTCTGCTCCACGCAACCACGCATCTTCAGTTACAGGTTGCTGGGTTCGCGACAACAACATCGGGCCTCTCGATGCATATCTTCTTCTCGCTTTCGCAAGTAGCTTGCTCATGCTCGTCAATCCATGACGGCTGTTCGGAGCTGAGCCCTCCGTCGATTTCGTCCTGTGGCTGCTCCTGTCACCCTAAGCTGTTAGCCATAATCTTGACTATTGCTATGGCAAGTAGTGGTTGTAGCAAGTTGCAGCATGGTGCTCTGCACTTGCTGCATATGCTGACTAGCAGCAGTAGCTAGTATCAGTAGCAAAGTTGCATTTTGGCAACAGTAGCAAGTAAAAGTCAATTTGGTATTGACTACCTTGAGGAGCATACTTGATCATTATAGTTGGGATCATGTTGTCTCTAGATTCCTAGGTGTTGCTTAGTTGTAAAGTAGAGGTTGTACAAGTAAATTAGGAATTTACTACTAGCTAGTGTTTAGCTAATAGTGAGTTGTCATTATGTATGACGGTTTGCAAGTCCTATAAAAGGACATGTACCCCATAGTCTATGTAACCTTTGTGAGTTAAAAAAAAGAGACATCACTAGCTCCATTGGTTCCTCTCCTCATCTTCTTCCTCCAGCCACAAAGGGAGAGTGCGTGAGAGCTTGAACTCTCTGATCAAAGTGATCAGCTGAGCAAAAGTGGTAAGTTTGGTGTGTATCTTTGGTAGAGGGGGAGTTAGGCCAACAATTGGTATCAAGAGCCTAGGTTGGTGAGATGCCGAAGATCATGCCAGCAGGAGATGGGTCGAGCGGCGAGGGCGCGACCAAGGTACCAGGGAAGGTGTCCCTCCAGGTTCCGATGCTGAACAAGACGAACTACGGCGCTTGGGCTGTAAGGATGAAGCTGCTGATGCGTGCTCAAGGTGTGTGGGATGTGGTTGATCCCAGTACCAAGGAGCGCGTCAGTGATGAAGAGAAGGACAGCATGGCCATGGCTATCATCTCCATGGGGCTTGGAGATGAAATGCTCATGCAGGTTGCTGAGAAAGAGTCCGCATTTGAGATGTGGACAGCACTGTGCTCCATGCATATGGGGGCGGAGCGGGCGAAGGAGGCGAAGGTCCAGACGTTGCGATGGGAGCTGGAGAACCTTTGCATGGGGAACGGAGAGTCGGTTGACGACTTTGCAGCAAAGGTGATGCTTCTCGTTGGCCAGGTCCGAGGACTTGGAGAGAAGATGGAGGAGACACAAGTCGTCAAAAGGCTGCTGCGAGCAGTCTCGGACAAGTTTGTCCATATTGCATCGGCGATCGAGCAGTTTGGAGACTTGAAGAAGATGACCTTGGAGGAGGTCATTGGCTCCCTGAAGGCGCACGAGGAACGCGTCAAGGCACGAGGAGCACGCTCTGAGGAGCAGCTCCTCATAACAAGGGGCTTGGAGTCATCACGTGGCCGCGGCCGTGGTTGTGGACGTGGAAGCGAAGCCCGGAAGGATAAAGATCAGTGTTACCAGTGTAAAGAGTATGGGCATCATTCATATGAGTGCCCTACCAAGGGAAAAGGCAAGAAGCAAGAGGAGAAGGCGCTCCTTGTTGATGACTTTGACTCGGCTGATGATGAGCCGGCCCTGCTGTGAGGTGCAGCAGAAGACATCGCTGCGGTGGCGTGAGATGATGGTGCTGCGGTGCCTCAAGATCACATCACTGTGGTGATGTAAGAAGAAGGTGGTGCTGCGGTGCCACAGGAAGAAGATGTCGCTGCGGTGACAAGAGAAGACGTCGCTGCGGTGACAAGAGGAGATGGTGGTGCTGTTGTGCCACAAGAAGATGTTGCTGCGGTGACACAAGAGGATGGTGGTGCTGCGGCATCACAAAGAGAGTTTGTCGCTGCGGTGACACAAGAGGACAGTGGTGCTGTGAGACCACAAGAAGGTGGCAGTACTGCGAGGCTGCTAGAAGAAATGATGTAGGCACGGTGGCGCTACGAGCGACGTGCGCAACAAGAAGAAAGAGAAAGCCGCTGAGTGCGGCAAGAAGGTGTGGTGCTCCACACAGAAGAGTGTAGTCAAGATTAGGGGGGAAATTGTTAGCCATAATCTTGACTATTGCTATGGCAAGTAGTGGTTGTAGCAAGTTGCAGCATGGTGCTCTGCACTTGCTGCATATGCTGACTAGCAGCAGTAGCTAGTATCAGTAGCAAAGTTGCATTTTGGCAACAGTAGCAAGTAAAAGTCAATTTGGTATTGACTACCTTGAGGAGCATACTTGATCATTATAGTTGGATCATGTTGTCTCTAGATTCCTAGGTGTTGCTTAGTTGTAAAGTAGAGGTTGTACAAGTAAATTAGGAATTTACTACTAGCTAGTGTTTAGCTAATAGTGAGTTGTCATTATGTATGACGGTTTGCAAGTCCTATAAAAGGACATGTACCCCATAGTCTATGTAACCTTTGTGAGTTAAAAAAAAGAGACATCACTAGCTCCATTGGTTCCTCTCCTCATCTTCTTCCTCCAGCCACAAAGGGAGAGTGCGTGAGAGCTTGAACTCTCTGATCAAAGTGATCAGCTGAGCAAAAGTGGTAAGTTTGGTGTGTATCTTTGGTAGAGGGGGAGTTGGGCCAACATAAGCTTCCCAGCATGCATGGCCTGTCCGTCTCCCTCTCTATCAGCTCTGTTATCCACGCAGTCCCGCACCAAGGTAAGAAGACTCCTCCCCTCCAACCCGCTTTGAGTCTGGCTGTTGGGCAGTGTTTGACGAAGGGGAAACGGAAATGCTAGATAGCTATAACGTTGTAACTTTTGATGGTAAATATCTATAGCATAGTCTTTTAATGGTAGATATCTAAAAGTCGTTTCTTTCAATGATATGGATCTAATTTCCCCATGCTATAACGATTGAGTTTATTTTATCCTGTATTAAACTGTGAATACTAGATTATATTCATAGTTTGAAGTAGCAAATGGCCTAGTTCGTATGTGAAATTAGATGTCGCTAAACTATGTTTGGTCTTGTTTTGAAATATGTACTTAATTGTTGTATTACATTCTATTACAAAAATAGTTTTCTCATTTTGCATTTAGTAGGAAATTTAAAGTTTTGCTTTTTTGTATAAACTAAGGTCGTTGGTCTGCGTAAAAAACTATTTGAATCAGCCATTATGATGAAGTAAATGGACAATTCACTGCTGTAATACTAATATAATATGATTGCATTATTTAATATGATCAGTTATTTTAATCCATGTTGGCATTTTCAGGTTCTCCAAATATTGGAACTGTACAGAAGGATATATGAAGAATTTTTAGCAGTTCCAGTGTCCAAAGGAAGGAAAAGTGAGATGGAAAAATTTGCAGGAGGACTCTATACCACCAGTGTTGAGGTATTGATATGAACATTTTTGCCCTACTATTCCTACACAATGTTGCCTTTTCTTAACTACCCTGATTTAAAGGAAATTTAGTTTCTGTATTCCATTGTATTCTTGTTGCTAAATATTGCTTTATCAGGCCTTCATTCCAAACACTGGCCGTGGTATCCAAGGTGCAACCTCACATTGTCTTGGCCAGAACTTTGCCAAGATGTTTGATATCACTTTTGAGAATGAGAAAGGTGCAAGGGAAATGGTTTGGCAAAACTCTTGGGCCTACACAACTCGCTCGGTAATTCTTACACTTTGATTGAAAATGCATAGTCGTTATGGTAATGTATATTATGCTTTATTTTATTTTTCTCTCGAATATGCATCATGCTTTCTTTTTGTTTGTGTTGCTTGGTTAAATCTAGCGAGTAAAGTACAGTCTCATACACTTGCACCTGATATCAGTTAGCTTCTTAAACATTTGGTTTCTTGAATTTTATAAATGGATCAACAAATGTTCAGATTTCATGAATTGTCAAATGATAATGAGATATGACTTTAGTTCAATCTAGATCCCTGTTTCATACATCTAAGTGAAATTATTGCAGATGTTGAATTCAAATATTTGTGTCTGTAACTATAAATAATTTAAGAAGCTATTATTTGATAATATACTGAGCATGTGTATCCTTAAAATTAAAGTTCAATATGCCATGCTATCATGGGATCAGTTTGCATTGGAGCTCCCAGAACATGAGTGACTGCATCACTAGCTCCATTTTTTCTTTTGCATCTTCCTAAACTTTTGTTTGCTCCAGGCTTTGGAAATGTTTCATGGACCTTGGCTAGCTGGTTGCCATTTCTTTTGAAATCTAATTTCTCAGGTTTAAACATAGGATCAAAACGTACAGTGATGCAATCATGAAGATGAGCCTGAAACAACAAAATGATAGCTTAAATGGTATACTCTCACCAAGACAACTGCCCCCAGCAATACCTGGATCTGCTAATGTAGTGTACAGTCAGTTGCCAAGTTGCAATACCATGTTTCACCTACAACTACAAAGACCTGAGTTGTAATGGAGCGGGCATGCTCAAAAGAGTGTGCATAAGATTAAAGACTGGAGAGATCGGTGGTCTCCCTGACAGAACGTCTTCTGCACTTCCCTTTCCCCAAACTCTCCCTGCCTACCTGCCTAGAGTTAGGCTAACAGAAAACTCCCATCCAACTTTAGCAAAAATAGAATTGAACATTTAAATGTTGTTTACACGCGTAGTTTTATTGAGAATCTGATATGCACTGTAGAACATACATATGATGCCATTGCTATATGTTCTGGCATGCAAGTTTTTTTTAGCAAACCTGTTGCGTTGAATTAATGATTTTTTTGTGTGCCTAGGATTGGCTGCTGCGTTCTGCATGATTTATGCTTGCATTTGTAATGTATAGGCTCTTCTTGCAGATTGGAGTGATGGTGATGACACATGGTGATGACAAAGGCTTAGTATTACCACCAAGGGTGGCACCAATCCAGGTAATTGTGATTCCAGTGCCTTACAAGGATGCTGACACGACTGCCATAAAGGGTGCATGCGAATCAGCTGTTTACACTCTCAATGAATCTGGATTTCGTGCGGATTTGGACACCCGTGAAAATTACTCTCCAGGTTGGAAGTATTCTCACTGGGAAATGAAAGGTGTTCCTTTGAGAATTGAGATTGGGCCAAAAGATCTGGCCAACAAACAGGTACCGAGTTTTTCTCACCACTTTTAAATATCATGTGTGTATGGTCTCCTAACTCTAGTGTTGTTAGGCTCTTGTTCTCACAGATTCATGTGCTGTATAAATTACTGTCTTGCTACTTTACTCTAGGACTATCTGCAGTAGTTAACATGACTTCTTTTCATAGCCTTTTGAAAGACAAACAACTTTGTTAGTTGACTGGTTGCTCTTGTTTAATTTGTCATTGCCTTTTTGCGTTTTCGTTATAATTGCTAGTGGTTCTGTAATACTAGCACTTCCTCTCTTATAATAAGGTGCTTAGGTTGTTCTTTGGTGGTTTTTCCCCTATTGACCACCAATGGTGCTGCTTTTCCAGCTACCAATCTCTACCTTATCTCAGATATGCAGAGTGGCAACAATGTTAGTTCTTACATTTTTCTGCTACCTATATGTGCCTCTCCAGATGGATGCACAGAGTAGCAATTATGTTCTGATTCTGCAATCCTATTCTATTCAGGTGCGCGTTGTCCGCCGAGACAATGGTGCAAAGGTTGATATTTCTGTGGCCAATTTGGTTGAGGAGGTTAAAGCATTACTGGATGACATCCAAGCAAACCTGCTCAAAACAGCCAGAGAAAAGAGAGATGCCTGCATTGAAGTCATCCACACCTGGGGTGAATTCACAACTGCTCTCAACAACAAAAGGTTGATCTTGGCTCCATGGTGTGATGAGGAGGTAATTGAAGATCTTTTCTATATTTACCTTTTATCAGATTTGACTGCTTCTGTCATGATATTTACAACTATAGAAGTAGGGTGGGAGTATAGATCCCCTTTTGCGTTCGTTTGTTTGTGTGTATGTGTGTGTCATCATAGTCCTTGGCTAATACATAAATATAATTATTTCATAAAGGGTTGCAAATTTTGAAAATTGCAAGTCTTAATGACCTTGCTTGGTGCTCCTTTGTCCCATTATTGTACTATTTCCTCTTGCCATGTTTGTGGAGTTCCATTATTGTGTCCCCTCCGCTTACAGGAAGTTGAGAAAGATGTGAAAGCTCGAACCAAGGGGGACCTTGGAGCGGCAAAAACATTGTGTACTCCATTCGATCAGCCAGAACTTCCAGAAGGTATGGAGTGGGAGGCAATATTACTTTTGAGATGACCTTACTAGAATACTTGCAGTGTTTGTCGCACAATCATGACACGCTGACCTGTGTGTTGCTTACCTAAACTCCAGGAACCCTTTGCTTCGCTTCTGGAAAGCCAGGAAAGAAGTGGTCGTTCTGGGGCCGCAGCTACTGATTGGCATTCCCATGGTATTTGGTTGCCGGCTTGGAATATTGAATTGGATCCTGTACCCTCGGACTCGAATCGGCAAATCCCCTTTTACATTGTGCTTTACAACCATTCAGTTTCTCGTGAGCCAGGGCTACTGGCAAAAAGTTCGATAGACATGTAACAGCTAACTGTCATGCTGGGTTTGGTTGTGGCAAATGCTGACATCTGTTTAGCAAAGTGCACAGTTTTGCTTACATCTTAGCTGTTTGCTGTACAATACCATCCTCACCCGAGTTTCAGACTTTTCGCCTTCACTGCTTCTCATTTCGGCTTTTTTTTTTTGGGGTTCATAGTTGCTTCAATCATGTAGAGGGCAAACACTGCGCCAGAGGATGATGTCTTCGCATTAAATGGCCTGTAGGGACTAGGGAGCCACATATGTTCGTACCTTTAGAAGTGGTCTGTACTCCGTAGGGCTCAACTACAAAACCTAGCATGGAGCATGAATGTCTTGGGAGAGCGCCCGGGTGCTAGCGATGTAGATGTGTGGCCGACATGGTTGACATGTACGTCACCTAGTCCGTTCGCTGCGAGAGTTGGCTGCTTTGCAAATGGTCTGTACTCCGTAGGCCCTACACTCAACTACAGAACCTAGCATGGAGCATGAATGTCTTGGGAGAGCGCCGGGTGCTAGCGACGTAGATGATGTGTGGCTGACATGGTTGACACGTACGTCACCAAGTCCGTTCGCTGCGAGAGTTGGCTGTTTTGCAAAGGCTTGTGAGAGGAGGATGGACGGACCCTTTGAAATGTTACACACTTTTGTGCAGAAAGTACCTACGGAGCATTATGGATTTATGGCTTAAGGCTCGCCACATACTAGCCTTTTATCAATCTTCGCACATGCACATACTATACAAGAAAATATCGACTGATGTGGTTCATGCGACATGCGTTCAGCAATGTAGCAGCTGTCACATGCATGTTGAGTCCCTTTCCTCTTGGTTAATCGATCCATGTCAAGCAAGGGGAGGGCGAGACTCGCCACGTCGCAAGGTTTCACGCGCTAGCTAGCTATAGATAAGTTTCTCCTTTGTGCAGGTCCAATGCAGTATTATGATGGTTTTATGCACGTTGCCCACCAGCCCATATGTACGTATGCAGCATGGATGTAGATGTCTCGACCTAAAGGATTTGATGTTGTCATTACAACACCCTCTCGTCGCTAAAAAATACTGGCGTTAATTACGGGCTGTTCAGCTGGCTTATTAACCACTAACAAGCAGTACATTTCTCTCGGAACAAATCAGCACCAACCACCAGTCAGTCAATAGAACCTTTCTCTCGTAACAAATTAGCACCAGCCACCAGCCGGCCAAACATGCTGGCGTTTTTTACAACCCAATATTTTGATCACTAATAATTATTACATAACATAGATTGGTGCAAAGGGGGTCCAATATGGTGAAAAAAAAGAGAGCGAGCTAAATCTGACATTGGGCTGCAGTCCTGCTGCACAATACATTGGGTCGCGGGCCTAGTACCGGCCTGGCAGAGGTCAATCAATGCCCTCCCACACCGGTGCGCACAAATCCTTATCCCATTCCCCCAGCCGCACGAACCCTACCGCAGCCGCAATTCCTCTCGCCTGCCGCCGCTCTCCCTAGGCCTCCGTCCCCTCCCCGCGACGCTCCTCTGCCCGCCGCACCACACGACTCCCTCTGCTCTCCCCTCCCATAGGCCCCCGCTGGACTCCCGCCAAGGCTCCCATAGCGCGGATCCATGGACCTGAGCAACGCCGAGCGGTCCCCAAATGGGAGCCAGTCAAGCGGCGGCGATGGTGAACAGATGCAGGACTTTCTGTCCCTTGGTTAGCACGGATCCGTAGACGGAGGCTCCTCCACGCCCGGCCGCACTGGAAAAGGCGTTGCTGGTGTGGACACCAACTCCGGCGAAGCCTGGCCTGGCATATCTACGTATTAGGGGCCGTCGAGCCGCTTCTCGCACTAGATCTGAGGCGAACGCCGGCGCTGCCTTCCCTCGGGTGTCCCCTGATGGCAGCGGCGGCATGGCCTCCGCTGGATCTGGCGGGTACATCGTCAGTGACTTCCCTCGTCACGGTCGCGGAGGGCACCGAGGTTCTGCTTCCTACAAGTGCGTACGGTGGCGAAGGTGGTTTCCCCTGGTGGTCACCTGTCCCCTACGGTCCGCGAGGCCAACCTAGATTCAATCTGTGGTGTCCCAACCCCTATGGAGCGGTACCTCCCGGCGGATCTGCTTTGTACACCAGTGGAATGTACGTTCCGTACATGGTCGATCAGGCTGCCGGGCGTGGACGTGGACGACGTTCCGGCACTACAGATGCTAACGCCGCCGACAATTACGAGTTATTGGAGCTGGTAAGCTCGTTTACTACCTTCTTTCCTCTATGTACCATGTTTTGTTCTGTGTGCTTGTACTTCGTCTCGGTGAAGTAGGTGTCATTTGGTATGCTTGCCTTAGGTTAGGGTAAGCTAATTGGACTGAGGAAAATACTAAGAAGTTCTGTGAGATCTGGTGTGAACAACTTGACAAAGGCAACAACACCCTAGGAGTCATGTCCAACTCCGGTTGGAAAGAAGTAATTGACCGATTGCATGCTACCACGGGTCCGCGTCTTACAAGGATCAAGATCAAAAGTAAAATCAGGGCTTTGAGGGCTTACCATTCATTCATCAAAGACAAATTGCGTGTCAACACTGGATTGGGCCGCAATGCTAATGGTTCCATTAGTGCATCTCCTGAATGGTGGAGCACTGTAACCAAGGTACCATTAGTGTGCCTCTTTTCATTACATGCTATCTCTGGCAACACTTGCGTGGCCCATCCTCAACCCCTGTACCACATGTGCAGGGTCACCCTGACTAGATGAAAGCGAGGTTCGACATGCCAGAGTACTTGGAAGAGATGGACAAAATGTTTGAGCACACAACAGCTGATGGCGCAAGTGCATATGTGCCAGAAAGTAACCTTGCGGCAATTATAGCCGTAGTGTGGAAAATGAATGAAATTCTGCGCAACCACTTAGCGGATAAGAAGACTTCCAAAAAAGAGAAGATCAAGGTTGTTATGGGGTTAGCGAAGGAGCTTGGCTTCAATGAAAATAACAAAGAATTTTGGTGTGGTGTTCACAAGATAACAAGGAGGGAGAGCGACATGATCGTGTTCGTGAATGAAGACTTAGATGGCAGGATGGACATGGTCTATCAATTTGCGGGCTTTTCGTGTTTGGCTACGCCTGCACAAGGCAACCAAGCGACCCAAGAGAACCAAGTGAACCAATGGTTTGTGACCTAGTAGTTGTTGTAGTGTGAACCAAGTCATTTAAATTTCGTGTTGTAATGTGAACTAATCCATTTAAGTATCAGTACTGTTGTGTGCCCTGTTGTTCCATAAGTGTAGTAATGTGGTTTCCATTTGTGCATGTTCATATGCATCATTCCTTTTTCATATGCACCACTTTTGTGTAACACTGAAACTCACATATTGTTGCTTTGCCTTGTGGTGCTGCAAGAACCGCTTGATGCAATGAGAACTTCAAGTGATGATGAGGATGACAGTGACTATGACTCGGAGGATCAGTCAAATGTTGGCGAAGACATGATGCTGCGGTTGGATGACCAGGATGAGATGGATATGTTGTATGGTATGATGCTACAATCTGTTCATGTCAATATGTTCTGCAGTAGGAGTGCTTACAGGCCCCACAAACTACCTGGGCTAGAATGGGTTTAGGAGAAGTTAGCAAATAGAGATAGATGCTATGACTAGTTCAGAATGTCCCCAGAGCAATTCTATAGGCTTCATGACGTGCTTGTCCACTGGTATGGCCATAAATCCACTACAAAAAGCAATAGCATTGAGGCTCTTGGCATGTTCCTTTGGATGGTAGGATCTGCACAGTCAGTTAGGCAAGCAGATGATAGGATGGAGAGATCCTTAGCCACAGTTCACAACATGTTTGCCAAGGTTTTACACTGCATGCAGAAGCTTGCTGCAGACATCATAACCCCTGCGGACCCACAATTCAGAAAAATTCATATTAGGTTCCTGTCTACTAGGTTCCATCCTTACATCAAAGATGCAATAGGATGTCAACAAGATGATTCAACATATGAGCCGGAAGGGAGTCACAACGCAGAATGTCTTGGTTGTTTGTGAATTTGACATGAGATTTACATTGGTCCTTGCTGGATGGCCTGGTTTTGTTCATGACATGAAAGTGTTCAACCATGCTATGACCAAGTACAAGGATAAGTTCCCTCACGTACGTGTATTGCATTTCCATATTTACATCAGGTTGAACATTGTATGGGCAGTAACAAAATGACATTTTTGTAGGAAAATATTACTTGGTCGACTCAGGCTACCCGAACCGAAGGGGTTACCTTGCACCGTACAAGGGAACCAAGTACCATCTACCGGAGTTTCATAACGGACTGGCACCACAAGGTATGAAGGAAACATTCAATTATGCACATTCATCCCTCAGGAATGTCATTAAGAGGTCCTTTGGAGTGTTGAAGAAGAAGTGGCACATGTTGAACAAAATTCCCAGTTATCCTAGCAATAAGCAAGCCCAAATTATTGTTGCATGCATGGCCCAGCATAACTTCATTAGAACTAGTGGCTTAGAGGATAGGGACTTTAGGGCATGTGTTCGAGATGAGAACGAGTAGCTTAGAAATATGCTTTCTTTCAAGATACCCCATCACCACCCATGCCTAAGGATGCATCTGGAGGGATGAATGCTATTCGCGATCACATTGACTATGGACTGATGCACGCACAATGACATGTCAGTCTGTTGTGCCTTGAGATGATGAATAATTTGTGCCCTGCTCATTCGGGATGTATCGTACAATTTTAACTTTGTTGTTGGAGTTTTGTGACTCTGATGAGTGTGTAATTTCTGTTTGTTATGAACTATTACTTGTACAGTGGCTGGAACAGATTCTTGTGTTGTATTTCTATGGTTCAGGCTATTTGCAATTCATTTTCAAGATTTGCTAGATATAATTTATGAGTTGTGTTCAAATGTTTGACCAGCACCTGTCGGTGTTTTAACTCGGCAAACCTAACAAGGGGGTACCCGAGGTAGTAGATTGTGCGGTGGGGGATCACCAGACCTAGAACTCGAAGGTAAAGGCAAGGACACGAGACACATATTTATACAGGTTCAGACTGCCAAGATAGCATAATACCCTACGTCCTATTTGGGGATGTGTATATGGCGCCCTGCGCTTGGGTGTTGTGGTGTTGATTATCCTCCTAGGTACCCGACCCTCCTTTATATAGTCCAGGGGGCGGGTTCCTAGTCGGTTACAAGGTAGGAGTCCCTGTAGGATTACAAAGTACAGGTCCTAGTAGGATTATAGGGATTTATGGTATGAGTTTCTATTCTTCCATGTATAGGTACGCAGGGTGTATGCCTGACAAGCCCCGAGCACTTTGTAGTCGAGAGTAGTAATTCGAGTAGTCTTGAAGCTTCTTCGAGTAGTTCTTGAGCGTCCTCTAGTACTGCTTGGAGAAGTCTTCAATAGTACTTGAACTGCCACGAGCCTGGAAGGTTGTCCAGCTCATCAGTCTTGAAGTCGAGATTATATGGAAGTGCAATTGCAAAATCGCACTCCATATGGAGTAGCCCCCGAGCCTTAAGCTGAGGGTCAATCTTGATTCTGAATCTTCTGTCTTGAAAAATTGAATGATGGGTGTAATATAGTAGCCCCCGAGCCTTGAAGTGATTTAGATAATCAATCCAAGGGTCTTCAAAGTTTGTGAAAGCCATCATTCGAGTACTCTTGCAGCGTCTAGCCTCCGAGATTATATGCCAAGTGAGCCGTACGAGCCACGTCGAGTAGTGATTGGAATTGAGCCCCCGAGCTGGAGAGCTAGTGGAGCATACTGAAGTTGTTTCCGAGTAGTAATTTGACATTGAGTCGTCAAGATTGATAGGTAGCGGAGACTTCCTGAGTTGTCTTCGAGTAGTAATTTTGAACTTGAGAAGTAGCCATGCCGTCTGAGTGGACTTTAGATGCGACTGAAATCGACCTTTTGCCATCAGAATGGACTTTAGATGCATTGCCATCAGAATGGACTTTAGATGCAACCGAAGTCAACTTTAGATTGCCTCTGGAGCGGACTTTAGATGTGACTAGAGTAGTCGACTTTGAGCCGCACGGATAGGGATGCAAGTGGGTACCCAATGGTGTTTTTTGGGTCAGCTGATTAATTACGATAGCATATCACTCTAGTTCATTTCCTTCCCAAAATTAATTACATGGAATGCCATCCTAGTTCATTTTATCAATTTTTTGGGTCGACCCAATGACCCATACATTTGGACTTGCATCCCTACGCACGGAGCGGACTTTGGAATGCGACTTGAAAATCGAAGTCGACTTTGTGATGCAACTTGAAGAAGTTGACTTTTGTGCCGCAGGAGCGGACTTTAGAATGCGTCTGAGAAGTCAACTTTGTATCATTGGAGTGGACTTTTAGATGCGATCGAAGTCGACTTTAGATTGCCGCGCGGAGCGGACTTTAGATGCGACCGAAGTTGACTTTAGATCGCCGCGCAGAGTGGACTTTAGAGATGCGACTAGAGTGGCCAACTATAAGTACTCAGGGCCAAGTATGAAACCCAAAATACAAAGCTGAAAAACAAAAAACAAAAAGCACTTCCGAAAGGCAAAAACGAATTAGAAATCAGAAAAACAAGTAGTTTGCCGCTGGAGCGGGCTTGAATGCGACTGAAGTAGACTTGTGTCGCCGGAGCGGGCTTGAATGCGATCGGATTCGACTTGAGTACTTAGGGTACTGGGACCCATGGTACGAAGTATGAGAGTACTTAGGGTACTAGGACCCATGGTATGGAGCGCGAGAGTACTTATGGTACTGGGAGCCATGGTACGCAGCGCGAGAGTACTTAGGGTACTAGGACCCATGGTACGGAGCGCGAGGGTACTTAGGGTACTAGGACCCATGGTATGGAGCGCGAGAGTACTTAGGATACTAGGACCCATGGTACAAAGGGCGAGAGTACTTAGGGTACTTGGACCCATGGTACGGTTGCCGCCGTAGCGGGCTTAGGTGCGACTGGAGTTGACTTGAGTAGTACATGGGTCTGACATGAGGCCCATTGTACAGTTTTTGCTGCCGAAGCAGGCTTCATGTGCGACCGGAGTCGACTTGAAAGCCTATTTGCGTAGGCGTGGCGCAATGCCGGTGTGGCGCAATGCCGATTTGTGCCGCTTCCGCGGGCTTGAGGGCGACCGAAGTCGAGTTGTTCCGCCGGGGTGGGCTTCATTATGCGATGAAGTGCATCTCTGGAGGGTAGTTCCCATGGAGAAGTGTGCACAGATGAGTAGTCCTTGGCGTGTTTGTCTTGCACACAGAAAAACAAGCCAAAGAAGAAAAAAGTAATCATTTTAAATAAATGACTTAGCTATTGCCGTCAGAGTGGACTGTAGATACCACCGGAGTCGTTTTTAGATTGCCGTGGGAGTGGACTTTAGATGTTGCCACCTTGGGATAGCCCTAGAGTTGATGGAGTAAGCTCGTGGTGACTTGGTTGATATACCCTAAGAGTAGTCAGCATAGTGCAGCTCTCGTGAAAAATCAATTGAGAAGCGTACACAGATGAGTAGTCCTTGACGTGTTTGTCCTGCGCACGAAAAACAAGCCAAAGAAAGGATAATTATTGATATGAGCAACTTAGCTTGACTCGCCGACGAGTATTGACGAAGCCATGGCCATCGATGATGGTGCTGCGACAGATGTTGCTGAAGTTGACTAGTCGGAGGCGGATCCAACTAGTTGTTAGAAGTGTGGCTACCGCTCTCGACAAGTTTTCTAGCCAAAACTAGCCGAGGTGAGAAGCCGCTATTGTGCCTTCTAGGTTTTCAAACACTACAAGAAAAATGCCGACTAGTGACGCAAAAAAAGGCCGTTTCTCATCATAAACCGTGATTAATGATGCCAGTTGTTACGAAAACACTCCGTCATTAATCGAGCGTCACAAACCGCGATTAATGATGAGACCTTATTTCGCGGCGTCATGAGTTTAATGACACGTATAAATTCGTAACACTAAGGTGTCATAAGCTACCTGCCACGTCGGACTGAGATCCATCGTGGCTCCGACGTGGCAGGGGGTTATGACGATTTTGGTTCGTCACAAATTGAGGCCCGGTCCATGTAAGAGCCTTTGTGCGCTTAATATTGTTGGGCCAATTTTAGCCCGTTTCAGGTTTTTGTGTTATTTTTTTTGGCCATTCCCGAAATATTTGTTGCACAGTATATTGGGCTATTTTATTTTGGGCCCTAGCAATCCAACGAACTTGTCCCATATTGCATTATGCTTGGACATTTGATTTTGGCCAATTATCCACAGTGCCTTTCCTGGGCCTCGGCCCATATTGCTTTTTTTTAGACGAGCCCATATTGCATTTCGCAGGGCACTGTATACTGTTCTGGCTGCTGCTGATCGCCAGCACATAATCAGACAACAAAACAAAACATTTCCCACTTCCATATAATTCACACCACATTCAGGGAATAGTTCAACCAGTACAATTGTGCAATATACATCAAGTTAGCATCGAATCGAATCAATATACAACAAGTCATCAGCAACACAAGTTCACCAGGACCACACTTCAGTTGAGAGGAGGATAAACCTGGCTGAAATTTATCAAGCCTTGGATCAGATTATGCATGTCAGTTGTGCTCTTCTTCAAAGCTTCAAGCGCTTCTGTTTGAGACTTCAATGTTGTCTCCTGTTCTTGTGCCTTCAGTCTCAGTTCGCTCATCTCGACCTCCTGTTCAACAATCTTCTGCCACAGTTGTGCCCCCCCTTGCTTCTCATTGTTAAGTACAGCTCGTATTTCCTGAACCTGAAGTGCAGTAGTAACCCTAGTCTTTTTCATGGAGGGCGGGCGAATGCCAGCAACCTCTCGAAAAGTCCTAGATTGGACAACTTCCGCCACTACTTCAGCAGTAGTCTTTCTTGGTTGGTCGCCCTGAGGTTCAGCGATAATTTGTTCCATGCGAGCCTAAAAAAGGAAATAAAATGAAAGGTTTAAAATAAAATAGTCACACATGTTTCTAGTATTGTTGCAAAGAAAAATGCAAAAGCAGACAAGTACTTACAATGGCTGCCTATACTGGAGCAGTGAAGCCATTCTTGCTGCAGTGGAAGGACTTGAAATAATCAAGTGGACTTAGCCCTTCTCCTTCAGCAGTATACTTCTGCCTCTAAATATGTTTCGAAAACAGGCATAATTATCAAAGTGCTAGCATTGTAAAATGGTTCATGAATTGAACTACAGAGCAAAAACATGACTTGTTCATCTGCTTACCACAAGATTAGCTTGTACAATGTAGCTTCGAGATCCCGTGCGCTGATGGTACTTGACCTTTCCTCGATTACCAGTGTTTGTACTACACCTCGCCTTTACAATAATAAGAACTCGTGTAAGAAATAAGATTAAGAACAATATATAAGTACATGAAAATGTGGTAGTGGCAAGTTGAAGTTCTATCATACCCTGTGCTTAGGGGAAGACCACATGTTAACCAGTGCCTTCCATTGGGCGTCGGTCAGATTGGGCACAGGAGATTTAGTTGGGACTGCATTTGCTGGAACATCATTGAAGTACTTTTTCTTCAGGCGATACCTCGCCTGTCTCTGTATCAACTTCAGCATGTCAGTGCATGCCACCCTTATAGGCTCACTGGTGGTGTCAATGTCGAATTGCCCCTAGCACAAGACAATTATCAGAAAAATGGATGATAAGAATGGATGCAAAGAACTATGGTAGTAGATGAGTGGACATATGCACACCGCTAGTTTGCCCATGTAGTTCTTGAGATGGTCTTCAGTCTTTTCACCATCTTGCTGGTTCTTCTTTGGCTTGTAGTCCTTCCAGCTAGGAAGGATTGGTATGTGCCCACGCACTATGATCCCACCTTCTGATGCAAACTTTGCAGCTTGCATTGGTGCCTCTAGGCGTTTGAGCCCTTCTTGAATGTGTATAGGGATCTTGCCATTTAAGCCTCAGCTAATTCGGTCCAGATCTCTGCCCAATCTTCTTGAATCCCGCGGCCCCCGTTGTGCTCTGGAAGGGCGTGCATCACCTAACAAGTTTGTTACAGCCATACAAGTTAATATTTATTCGGTTGGTAATTAGGACATTCGAATATGAGATCAAATGACTTGCCTTCTGCAGTCGTCATGTCAATGATGTTCTCATCGTGGGTTGTTGTTGCTTGGCCTTTAGTGGGCAATTCTTGTGTATCAAGTGTTGTCCCACTCCCATCAGCTAAAGCCAATTCTCTTGCCTTGGTCCTAGTCAGTCTAGGAGTCATTCTGGTAGGGTCATCCGGTGCCCGAATTCTCTTGGTCCCTCTTCCTCCACTGACAGGTAGGCTATGAGTGACCTGATTACACAAAATTCAACAAAGAAAGAGAAGATTAGAAGCAATCCTGCATAACTAGTACATGAAATGAGTTCATGATAAGACTACCTCTTGTTGACATGTCTCTAGGTCAGATTCATGTTCATCAGAAGGGTTGTACTCCGGATCCGAATCATGTATTGTTGTATCGTTGGTACCCTTTCTGCTTGGTCGGTCAACTGCTAAAAGTGCTTTCATTTTCTTGATGCCAAGACTAGAGAAGAAATTGTGATTCTTCAAAACATTCATGTCCCTCTGCCGCTCGTAATCGCCGCGCTCGTCTACTTCTGTTAGGAAAGCAGATAAACTTCTGTAAGGTTGGCCTACCACTGTAAATAAAACTAGATCTAAACACTTCTATAAGAACCAGTAGGATGTTCCTAGCCGAAACAAGATCCTGAAAAAGATGTTCCTAGTCAAAACAAGATCCTGAGAAGAAGTAGTGTAGACATGGGATCTGTCAGATCTAAAAACTTCTATAAGAACCAGTAGGATGTTCCTAGCCGAACAAGATCCTGAAAGGATGTTCCTAGTCAAAACAAGATCCTAAAAAGAACTAGTGTAGACATGGGATCTACCTGATCAAAAAAAAAACTAGTGCACACATGGGATCTGCCACATGGTAAAACACGCAAGTACGAATCCACCAGGGAAGCTGAACCGAGGAGGAAAACATTGTACCTTGTTCTGGATATTTCCTTCGTACGACCTTCCCTCCTGGTGCCATTGTGTCGTCGCTGCTGCTACTACAGAGGCAGATGGGAAAGGGGCTAAAGCTATGAGTGGTAGATTTGAGACGATGGAGGAGAGGAGGTGAAGATTTGGGCTGCCGGCGAGGAGGGAAGGTGAAAGGGGGGCGGAAAGATTTGAGATGGCGAGGAGAGGAGTAGAAGGGAGGGGAGGGACGGGGGCGGGGGTAATTTATCCAATTCGGTGGAGGGCCTTGTCAGATTGCCAATATGACTTTTCAATATGGCGGTGACTGAAACAGGGTGCATTGGGAAGGGGGAAGCAAAAAGGACATTTAACATCTTCTTTGCCTGGGCGTCCAAAATTCCAAATATTTGAATCGTGCGTCGGTTTGTTCTGAGGGCTGGTCAGTGCTATATACTGAGGCAAAGGATGTTTGTCTAATCAAGATACTACTAGATAGGATATTCCTTGACTAGGAACTACTCATTTCGTTTATGTACTGCTCCCCTTATCACTACGTGAAAACCTCAAATAGGTCACGCAGCATTTGTAACGGGCCCTTAACGCCCGTTACATCCACCCACATCTGTAACGGTTGTTGTTTGGTGCCCGTTACCCATAAGCGCGCCAGGCCGACCCCGGGGTTGGCCTCCACAACGCCCGTTACTAATGTGGACTTCTGGTAACGGGCTTTTTAAACGCCCATTACATGAATTCTTTGTAACGGACGTTAAATGGAGCCCGTTACAAATGTTAAACCTATCGGTAACGGGCTTGTAAAGTCCGTTACCGATCAATGGCCTATCAGTAACAGGTTGTTTAAGTCCGTTACTGATCACTGCTGTATTGGTAATGGGCTATAAAGTCTGTTACCGATAATTTCGTACTGGAGACGCATGCTTGTTAGGATGCGTCTCCTTTGCTGGCGACCCAATTGGATACGCTCATGTCTTAGGACTCGTCTCCTTTGATTGCCACCCAGGGTCGCCTTTTTTCTCACATCAGAGACGCATGTTGTTATTGCTCGTCTCTGTCTTCTCCTTCCGACACCACTCGCTCTCTCTCCGCAGAAGGCCACTCCCGTTCCGACAACAACACTCGCTCTCTCTTCTCAGAAGGTCACTCGCTCGATCTGTGTGCTCAGATGTCCCCGCCGGCCTGTCCCGTTCGCCGCCACCAATTGCGCGCGCTCTGAGGATCGCGCTTAATTTCTCTCCTCAGAAAGCCGGCGCTGCAGCAGGCCGGCCGGCCGCGTGCGCGACGGCGAAAGGGGCCAGTGGACGTCCACCGCGCCGTCCTCCGCGCTGTCGCCGCGGCCGCGACGCCGCCGCCTCCGATCCTCCTCCTCAGCCACGCTCGCCTCGTAGAAAGTCCTCGTCAAGGTGGAAATTAATTGCCCCCTTTTATTGAATTTCTTCAGCTGTCCTAATCCTCTTGTGTTATCGGTTTTTTTGTGTGATGAATTATGCTCATTTGGTGTATGGAATGTAGATGGCGTCTGCTGCTCGGGCTTGGATGTACAGACAGTCCCAAGAAGACTGGGAGAATTTCTTAAGCGGGGTCAATGGTTTTCTAAATCAAGCAGAGGCGGATATGAGAAACCGTGGTGTTCAGGCAATGCTTTGCCCCTGTATAGATTGTCTCAACCAAAAGAAATTCGCACAACGGGAAATCATTTTTCATCATTTGGTCACACGTGGTTTCACAAAAAATTACACGTGTTGGAATAAACATGGTGAGGAAGGCCTTAATGAACTCGAAGCAGGCTGCCTAAATGAAGGTGAAGTGCGACACCATGCTCCCGACCATGATAAAGACCTTGATGATAGTGGAGTTTTTGAGGAAAATGAACCATTATTCCCACCAAATGTGTTGAGGCCTGAGGATATCACTGATCAAGAAGTTAGGGGCAAGAGACGAGGATTAACGAACCCGCGTCGCCTTTGTTATGGGCAAGATATGCGAAATCACACACAGATTACATCAAAAGATACACGGATTAGCCAGCCCCCGTCGGCTTGTTCTTCTTCATGCTTGCAAGTGAGTAGGTAAATCATACAAAAAATTATACTGCATACAGATAATCACACAAGCATGTCTCTTGAGATGCAAAATCACACACACACAGATTACAGTCATCATTGATACATCAGAAGGTTACAAAGCGGCCATCTATGTTCGTCATCACTAGGCACTACAGATCGATCTTGCTCGCAGGTCGATCTTGCTCGCATGTCGATCTTGCTCGCAGGTCGATCTTGCTCGCCTTCGGCTTGTTCTTCATGACGAGATATGCTCCAGATTCTGGCTTCTTCTTCATGCTTACAAGTGAGCACAAGAGAAAGATACAGAGAGGGTGGAAACATATCCTTTCAAAAATCCTCCTCCTAGAGGAGGGAAAGCAAAAGGAAGCGCAAGTTTGACGGAAATGCTGCAGCAGGCTGTTTAATTTCTGGCTTTCTGTCGGCTTGTTCTTCCTGATGCCAGGAGGTTCTGGGCTACGTTCCCCCGACACAGCTGATATATCACAAGGATTTTTCTAGCAGCTGTGCTAGAGGGATGAGCAACCCAATCACCCATATCACAAAAATTCTTCTAGCAACTGAGAGATCGAGGAGGAGGAAGAAGAGAGAAAAGCAAAAGCTTGTGCCCTACAAGATCTATTCTTTGTGCCATAGCTAGATCTAGATATAGAGAAGAAGGAAGCAAGTGACTCACTTTATTGTATCAGAAGAAGGAACCATAGCTAGATCTATATCTAGAGAAGAAGGAAGCAACTTGAAGTGAGGAGGACCGAAGGCGTCGGTGCCTTTTTATAGCAAAAACAAGGAAGGGATAACATCAGTTTAAAAAAAAGAGAGGAAGGGATAAGATCAAGAGCACAGGAAACAGGAAGGTTCCCAAGATCCGGTCAATGGGGAAACTGTTGCCCAGTCAATGGCTGAGAGCAGAGGTAGTGATTCGAATGTAGAATTAAATGATACGCGGATTAACGAAACATCGTCTCCAATGTACTCACATCCCGAGGAGTCAAACCATATGAAAAAACTACTAACAATTACAAAATAAAACATGCAATTCTCACATCTGGAGGAGTATATTTTTTATAAAAAAGTTATTTCAAGACATAAATGCTAATATTTTTTTGCTATAAACTTGGTCAAAGTTGTAATAGTTTGACTGGCACGTTTCCCATAACTGCATGTTTTTTGGGACGGAGGGAGTAGAATTAAAGCATACGCAGATTAACCAAACGTCGTCTGCAATGGAGAATTAAGGATACGCGGATTAGCCAAACGTCGTCTCCATTGCTTACTTAAACCGTGTTTGGAAACAAATCTGCTGTATCTTCTCCTTCCAAAATAATTTAGATCCCCTGCCCCTTCATCTACCCACGAAAAACAACAACTGCCTACTCATCATCACCATTCCCGGCTGGAGATGAATAGCATGCCGGGAAGAAGCAGGCGGCACCAGCCGTCGTCATCGTCGCTGCTGGACCTCCCTCAAGACGTCCGCATTGAGATTGCGGTGCGCGTCGGTGCGACCTCGGAGCGGCCCTTGGCTGACCTCCGCAGCCTACGCGGTACTTGCTCGACCATGCGCCGCATGTGCGGCCACGGCGACGTCGGCCGGCGTTTGTCGATAGAGGGGATACAAAATGAGATTTCTTGGGTGTGGGACCCCACCGCTTACAAAGCATTCCTTGCTATGCTGACCGATCTCGGGAATCCGAAGGCTTGCTTCTTCTCCGGGATCAAAGCCGTCTTCATGGAAAACAGGGGATGCAATGATCTCTGGCGCGCCGCCGAGGGTGGGCACGATGCGGCGGCCTATCTATACGCCATCTTGCTCTACAGAGACAATGGCGGTGCCGCCGCCGACGACACCGCGTCGAGATGGCTGAGCAACGAGGGGTGTCTGCCTTTGCGCGAGAAGGCCGCGCGTGCGATCCACTCCTCGACTTGGCGCATTTGGGGTGAACCGCTGCCGCCTCCGGCACAGGTGCGCGGCGATCAGCCGTGCGCAGGCAACGGCGGCTGCTGCAGCGTGGATAAAGGATGGCTTCGAATTTCTCTGTTTTGCAGCGAAGACTGTAGGCTCCGCTGTGAAATGGTGAAGTTCGAACGGAGTATTGGAATAGGAAATCAGTAGTAGATTAGGTTTTGTATGTTGCTCGAATTATCTGTGTAAAATTTTGGAAGAGCAGCAAAGCCGACGCGGGTTATCAGCCCCGTGTCGCTAATGACTGTGGGGCCCAGTTCTATTCAAATGAAGAACAGTTCCCATTTCACCTTTTAATCTGCAATCAAATGTTGTAACAAGTATTTCTTCGTCGTAATTAGTCCAAATTTGATATTTTTTTTCTAAATTTTTCTAAAATCACCATCTTTTCATTAATTTTATTGTTTAGTGTATATTCCGTTTGTTGAATAATGTTTATATGCCTTATTTTGTTCTTTGTAAGTACAACATACAAATAATATTTGTTTTACACAACCATTAGTGATGAAACTTTGCATTTCGTAAGCTTAAGGTGAACACAAGGTTTTGTTAAGTTTTCAAATGCATATGAGTTCGAACATGTTGCAAAGTGTGGAAAACTTTAATGTTCAAGCAACATTCTAGGAAACTATGTGAGAGATGTAGACATTTGTACACAAGTATATTATTCCTTCATTGATACCATTTGAAATTTTGAAGACAAGTTTAGGTACCCAAATTATGTTGCCAAGTCAATTTGTAGATTTTTTAGAGCAAATTTGATGTTATTAGAATTATTATATAATTACCATGGGGTGTAAAAACGAAATATATGAATTTTGGGCACACAAGTGTGACTGTTGATATTTTATTCAAATACTAAATGTCCAAATACGAATTGTTCGTATTTTTATGATTTTTTAGGTGCTGTTTTATGGGCTCTAATATTTTGGGGAAGCAAGTTTCATTCCAAAAAAAATAGTGAGGGTCCACGCGTCAGCGTCAGCAGCCAATATAAAAAAGATAACCGTTGCCTGCGGGTTCACTAACCATCGTCGCCAATGACACTGGCTCACGCGTCAGCGTCAGCGTCAGCGTCAGCAGGCTAACCCGCGTCGGCAATGACTATCCATTGTCTCTATGATCTAATTCATCTCAACAGATCTCCAGTTCATCACAACAGAACACATATCATAGGAGACGTGGATGGATCAAACAACCAACCTAATTAACTAAGCAAACAAAATCAAACAACTAAACTAATTAACTTAGCAGTTCATGATCTAGAAACAAACTAAGCAGTTCAACAACCTGACGAACACAAACACACACACAACCTAAGCAGTTCGACCAAGCAGGAGTCTATCATTTAGTCGGTCGCCGCCGTCGGAGTCCCGCCGTCGTCGCAGCCGTGGCTTTCGTCGGAGCCGTCGTCGCCGCCGTGGCTGCCGTCGTCGCCGTCGGAGCCGCCGTCGTCGAAGACGAAGTGGCGGCGGGCAGCCCGCTTGACCACGGGGAGGTTCTCGAGCTTCTCAGCCAACCCGTGGATCCTGAAGGCGAGACCCTTCACGCTCGGGGTCCTTGTACACATCATGATGCGCCTTGATGTCGAAGGCCGCGCCAACATCTTCAAGCTTTCTGAAGGCGCTCCTGAGCAGGTCGACGGCGAACTTAGTGTCGTCGAAGAACGGTTCCTCGTCGGCGTCCTTGGTCGCCGGCTCCTTCCCCTTCTCTAACTTCTTCCGATGGCGGCTTTCGTCGTCGTCGTCCTCCCTTCGTCCCCGCTTCGACGGCGGCAGGCTCCTCGACGCCATCTCCTCCTTCTCTCGGTGACCGAAGATTTGTAGTGGTGGATCGCGAGGAGGAAGAAGAAGCGAAAGAGATGATAAGCTTATGGAAGAAGCAGGGGAAAGCAGGGGAAGGCGAGGGAGTTATATTGACAAGACGCGGAACCGTCAGGCGCCTCTGCCCCCACCCACTACTCCATTACTGCCAGTACGTGCCACTCGATTGCGCATCGGGCTCCGTTTCGAGCGCAAAACCGTCCAAAACCACGCATCGCCTTTCAATTACGCGGGAAGGAGAAGGGGCAGGGGCAATGATGTCGGGCCCACTCATCAACGGCAGTAGCCAAACTGCGGCGCCTTTTCAATTTCCATTTATTGTTTTACATGGCCGAGGCGCCTTCTTCAACTTCAACCCTCGTCACCTTCTTCCACTTCAATCCTCGTCGCCAACTTCATCCCTCGTCACCAACTTCAACCCTCGTCGCCTTCAACTTCAACCCTCGTCGCCTTTCAATTTCCAAACCCCGTCGCTTTTCTATTTCCTCCCCTTCTCCTTGATGGCCGCGGTGTGCTTGATGCAGCTGCTGCCAGATGATCTTGTCACCCAGATCATCATCCACTCCATCAAGGATGAGCCCGTCTTCCATTTTCTGAACCTTCGCAATAAAATCTGCGGCACCTTCCGGCGCATCTGCGACTCCGATGAGGAACTACTGCACGTGTCGCTGCGTGATCTTCGTCGGGTGATCAAGAATCGCAACGTCAGGTCGTGCTTTGAGCGGTGCTTCCACGAGGCCAATCATCCGGAGGCATTATGCTTCGAGGGGATGGAGAGGTTGATGAGGTGGCGGAACCCCGATAAGGGTCTGAAGCTCATCGGAGATGCCGCTGCTGAAGACTCCGGTGTCAAGTACCTCTTAGCGATGCTGAAGTACCGTTGCGACCCGGCGGACCCCGAAGCCATGGCACTGCTCCAGGCAATCAGCGGCGGCCCGTCGCCCCCTGACGGACGGTGGAAGAACCGCAACCTGCGGCGGCTGCGCTACCTCGTCAACCAGGATCTCGACAACATTGCGTGGTGGTACTGGCTTGATGACGGTGACGACGACATTCCGTTGCTGCCCGTCCAGAATCCCCACATCTGCATTTGGGCAGCGGGATGTAGGCGCTACGGGCCGGATACCAAAGAGATCATCCACTACTGCAGCGTCGAGTGTCGCATCCGTCATGAGTTCGACCTCTGGACGCGTAGCTTCCGCCCCGCCGTGGAGTACACCGTCAGCAGGATGAACATCGGGATGTAGGCGCAAGCATCAATGAACATTATCTATCTTGAATGTAAATTATTAGATATTACTAAACACAGATTTGATTTTATCGGGATGTCGGTTTTTAATCGGTTTTTGATAGATAATATTTGATTTGTCACGTTTGTGAGTCAAATTGAAGGTTGCGGTGGTCTCATTTGCCGCCGACGAGGCCTGGGATGCCCTCTTGGGTGTCAAAACCGCCGAAGCGGGCACGGCGGGGGTGGTGGCGGGCGGCGGTGCCCTCTGCTTCCTCCTTTGTTTTGGAGAATGAAGAACAGTTTATCCGTCCCGCGTCGCCGACGACATTTCTCTTTTTAATCCACAATCAAATTTTGTAACATGTATTTCTCCGTCGTAATTAGTCCAAATTTGATTATTATTTTTCTACAGTTTTCTAAAATCACCGTGTTTTCATTATTTTCATTGTTTAGTGTATATTCCGTTTCTTGAACAATGTTTATATGCCTTATCTTGTTCTATGTAAGTACAACATATAAATAATATTTGTTTTCCACACCTCCTGTAATGAAACTTTGCATTTTTGTAATCTTATGGTGAACCACAAGGTTTTGTTAAGTGTTCAAATGCATATGAGTTCGAACATGTTGCAAAGTGTGGAAAACTTCAATGTTCAAGGAACATTCTAGGAAACTATGTGAGAGATGTAGATATTTGTACACAAGTATATTATTCCTTCATCGAAACCATTTGAAATTTTGAAAACAAGTCTAGGTACCCAAATTATGTTGGCAAGTCAATTTGTAGATTTTTTAGAGCACACTAGATGTTAGTAGAATTATTACATCATTAACATGGGATGTAAAAACGAATTCTAAGAATCTTGGTCACACAAGTGTGACTGTTGATATTTTATTCAAATACTAAATGTCCAAATACGAATTGTTCATATTTTTATGATTTTTAGGTGCTGTTTTATGGGCTCTAATATTTTAGGGAAGCACGTTTCATTCGAAAAAAATAGTGGCTGGCCCACGCGTCAGCGTGAGCAGCCAAAATAAAAAGATAACTGCTGCCCGCCCGCCGGACTCAACTGCCAACAAAGGCGATGCGGGTTCACTAACCATCATCGCCTATGACACTGGCCCACGCGTCAGCGTCAGCAGGCAAACCGTGCGTGGGCTGCTCAAAATTTCCCACCTATATTGACTATAATGCCCATGAAATTCCAATTGCAGCACAGAGCCATCAAGGGCACGCCAGTAATTTCCTTAAACACAATTACGCGCGCCGTTCATATTCGGCTCCTCGCTAGACAGATCCACAACGCCTGCACTCTCCCCACCGCCGCCGCCACTCTCCCCGCTCGCCTTCGCCGCTCTCTCCCCGCTCGCCTTCGCCACTCTCTCCCCGCCACAGCCCTGCTCTTCTCCAGCCCCACCGCTCCCTGCGTGACGACGGTGACGAGGACGCGGTTACTGGCGTGCGGACGTCTTCGCGGCCAACCTAAAGACGGTTGACGCGGATCCGTCGACGTCAACCCCGGCCACGACGACGAGCCGGCCGCCTCAGGCCACGAGCCGACGTGGATCCGGCCCCTCCGACCATCATGAGAACAACTACTTCATTCGCGACAGAGGTTAGTCCTGCTTGAACCCCCAATGCCCTCTCTCTCCTCGACCACCAAATCTGCTATATATTCATGTCAATGTGGATTAGGGAGACATGCCTTGATAGTTCATCTTTAATTGATTGACTGTGGATTTGATGGATTGATTTTGTTGCCCCAAGTCTGTTTGAATAAATTGTTGCTAACAGATGAAGTTATATGAACTGTTAAAATTCATTTTCATGTTCCTGGTGCTACAATTTTTGCACTGTAAATTCATGAAAAGCATTGAGGATGTTAGCATACTTTAATTCTACTATGCTTTGAATGTACCAGATCGACAGTTATGCTTTGGACCTGTTAGCATACTTTAATTCTGCTATGCTTTGAATGTACCAGATCGACAGTTATGCTTTGGACCTGTTAGCATATTTTAATTCTGATGGCCACATAATGTCAGTGGGAATTACATCGCAGTGGTTTATAATGTAGTCCACCCAATCTGCTATATATTCATGTCAAGGTGGATTAGGGAGACATGCCTTAATAGTTCATCTTCAATTGATTGACTGTGGATTTGATGGATGGATTTTGTTGCTCCAAGTCTGTTTGAATAAATTGTTGCTAACAGATGAAGTTATAAGAACTGTTGAAATTCATTTTCATGTTCCTGGTGCTACAATTTTTGCACTGTAAATTCATGAAAAGCATAAAGGATGTTAGCATACTTTAATTCTGCTATGCTTTGAATGTACCAGATCGACAGTTATGCTTTGGACCTGTTAGCATACTTTAATTCTGATGGCCACATAATGTCAGTGGGAATTGCATCGCAGTGGTTTATAATGTAGTGATAACTAGACTGTCTTATGCTTTGTTGTGAGTGTTAATTATTTCACTACTGTCATATATATTGTTATTGTTGGTGTCATGATGTGTTGTGAGTGTTGTTTCACTACTGTCATATATAATGTCATGACCATTGCTTTATCCTCTTGTTGCATGTACACATGGAACACACAATCCATCACTGCTGAAGTTGGACAAGGAAGCAGTTGAAGGAATTTATTCTCTGCTTTGATATATAAGCATATTGTTGTGTCCCTGTCAAAATGGTTAGCACCTATCCCTGTATGCTAATTAAGCAAAATATGAACTGTGTATGTCTATGCTGATTTTATTTACGACTTGTAATGATTTCTAGTGTAATATCAGCTATTTTGCCTGTCAGAGAAAACGAATTTATCTAATAAGAATTTTGTTTAGATTTTCAGTCTTGCTTATGTTGCTCTACTGACAACCTGACATATCATCTATGTAGTCTCCCACAACAACAAACTCCTCTACCTCCAGTGCATCATCACAGCCGATCGTCGGTGAACCTTCTTCACAGGGTCACTCAGCACAGACTGCTGCGAGTAGTACTCGATCCCGCGGGTCAAGGACACAAACCAAATGGCCAGAAGACAAGTTGACTGCAACTGGACTTGATGCCAATTTTTGGCCTACCCCAGATGCTGCGAGGGATAGATTTGTATTGGTCTGTGGTCTCATTGCTCGGGAGAGGGTGTCAATCAACAAGGCGGTTGATGATCTCTCACCAATTGAGAAGGACCATCTGTTCACAGTTTTAGAGGAAAAGCTAGATTACCCAGCCAATCTGGAAGAATCTGTTCGCAAGAAGGCAGTTAAGGCAGCTATATCAGAGATTGGAACCTTGCAACGGCGGTTCAAGGCCCATTTAAGAAAAAAATATGTGAGTGAAGAGGAGACTCCCTTTGTGAAGCATGCCTTTTTGCAGCAACAAGACTGGGACATGTTTGTGCAGCAAACCAATTCTCTTTCATTTCAGCAATTGAGCCAGGAGATGAAACAAAAGAGAGCATTGCATAATAAACCACACAAGACGGGCAGAAAAGGTTATCGTGGTAAAAGGAAAGAGTGGGAGGAGGAGGATGCAAAGCTAGCTGCAGAAGGAAAACAGAACCCTTGGGACCAATTTCCTGGACGTTCGAGACCTTATCTGCGGGCAAGGGTAGGGAAGAAGAGGAAGAATACTAGTGAAGGAAGCGGGGGCATAACATTCAGTAACCCTGCGGTGGTGGGGGTAGCAGATAGGGTGAAAACACTTGCAGCTCAGGGTAGCAATGATTCTTTCTCTAGGGTTAGGGAGGATGATATCCTCACCGCAGCACTTGAGACTCCAGAGCATCGAGGTCGGGTCCGAGGCGTGTCTAGTTCACTTGGCTGGGGTAAAGGGTTTGGTGAAGAGTTCGCTGGAATGTACAGGAAGAAGAGGAACAAGAGGTCTGATGCTCATGATATGATGGACATAACATTTAAATCAATTGTCCATGCTCTAAGACTATCAGGCATCGAAATACCGAAAAATGTACTTCTTCCTTCCCAATTACCAGCGCCTGTCAGTAGCAGCGAGGAAGAAGATGTGCATGGCAGCGAGGAAGAAGATGCACATGACCGCGAGGAAGAACATGCGCATGACAGCGAGGAAGATGCGTGTGGCAGAGAGCAAGATCATTGGAATGCCAATGGTGACAAAGCGAATCAAGTGCACAGTGATAGTCGATCACCTATGCTGGACACAATAGATAAGCTGACAGAGCCAACCGCGTGCAGCCTTTTGGATGGCACCGGGATTAATGTGGAGCTCGCACTAGCGAAAGTCTTTCCATTTCAAAAGGCTTGCCATTCAGTACCGGTGTAGGATGGGTATGTTGTGGTGCAACCTACTTATGTGTGGGCCAATGCGGGTCACTACCCTCTGCCTGTACCAATTGATGGGGGTGACATAGCAACCCTAGCTGAGGCTCTCGTTCAAAGGATCCAATGGCCAAAGGACAGGATCCTTATACCACCCATGACGAGACATCCCAACCCTGAAGCCGCAACAGGTAGCAGGGGTACAACATCAGATGGAGGTACTGCAGCTCAGTGTCAGCAAGAGAAGGCTCAACAGCAGCAGCAGCAGATCAGCAAAACTACGTAGCAGGAGCGTCGACAACAGCCGGAGGAGCCCAAGCAAACTCCGCCTAAGCAGCAGCTGCAACATGAGGATAAGCAACAGACGAAACAGCAGCCTCTCCAGCAGCAGGAGTGTCGACAACAGTTGGAGGAGCCCAGGCAAACTACGCCTAAGCAGCAGCTGCAACATGAGGATAAGCAACAAACGAAACAGCACCCTCTGTAACAGGAGGAGGAGCCCAGGCAATCTCCCCCTAAGCAGCAGATGCAACATACACAGCAGCCTCTGCAACAGGAGGAGGAGCCCAGGCAATCTCCACTGCAGAAGGGGAACCAGGCCAGGAAACCTCTGTCTAAAGATGAGATTCTTAACTGTATTATTGGGACAGAACAGGAACGACCAAATTACAAGCCTGGTGCACCTATGTTGTCAGAAGCAAACTTAGAGGCTGCTGGACCAAATTGTGCCAGGTTGCATGCTTACGTCATGGAACACAGTAAGGATAAACTTGCCTTCACAGCAAAGGTGGATCAAGACTACTTTAAAGGTGGTGGTGGTGCTTTAATGTTAAACATTGCATTCAGTAGCGTGTATAACCTTATAACCCTGGCTTCTCTGGATGTTACCTTCTTGAGGTTGTGGACATTGTAAGTCCCTTAAAACCTAAAAAGATATTTCTTTAATTTTGACCACAAAGTTCATGCATGCTAACAATTTGATTTTTTGTAGGAAAATGATGGACAAGGCAGCGGAGATGCAGATCAGTGTTGGGTTTTTAGATCCAGATTTGTTTACTTCCACAAATATTTCTCAGCATTCTCGCCTTGTTGCCAAAGCCATCTCAAATGCAATGAACAACGACTACGTGGTGGGTGCCTAATGCACTAGCCACTGGGTAACAGTGATCATCTGTATGAAGTTCAAAGAGGTTTGGTATCTAGATTCTGCTAAACAACATCCCCCGCTAAAGTTCTCAGACCTCCAACCTGTTGTGAACTGGTCAGTATCTTGTAGGTTTTGTTCACAAAAATTCAATCTCTTAGTGTTTCTAATTGGTATTGCTGACCATGCAGGGCCTTTGGTACAGTATTTGTAGGTTTTGTTCACAAAAATTCAATCTCTTAGTGTTTCTAATCGGTATTGCTGATCATGAAGGGCCTTTGGTGAACATGCACAGGACGGAGTGACGAAAGGAAAGAAAAAAAAGCCAAAAGCCATACTCAAGCACAAAACAAATCTCGCTGTAAGACCGATGTTTTTTTATGGTCCCTTCTTACCTATTTGGTACTGCATTAACTTGTCATTTTGGTACCTCGATGCAGTGTACTCAGCAGCCATGGGGGTCCTCTTTGTGTGGATTCCATGTGGCATTCCATATGTTAAGACTACTCGATGACATATCTGACATCAAGAAGGCTGCTGTAAGTAGATAATAATGCTCAACCTTGTCTCTGCTCATATTATCCATCTGATTTTAGAAACTGATTTCTACTTGTATTCTCATAAATGATTGTATTTTGCAGGATTTCAAATCTGCTGTAGATGTTTCCACAAAAGATCTAAAGCGTGTCCGGGAGATGCTGTGCGAGTACATTCTTAAGGAGACCATCGACCGAAAGGGCAACTTCTACAATGGTGCACCGTGAGTTCATTGTAGCCAGAAACTTGAAACTCATTCAGTCTTCTTTAGTCAGGTGTTGTTGCCTGAGAAACCTGCTTGGCTTGCTTGGTTGGGGTCAGATGCTGCCTGGTTCAGGCAGTTTTCTCATGACTCCATCCAAACAAGCCCTGATGAGAGTAACTTGAAACTTGATGTGATCGATCCTAGCTTGTCTATAAATGTGATCTTTTTGCTTGTCTATAAATGTGATCTTGCTTGCCTATATCTGTGATGTGAGAATGTGTTTGTGATGTCTCCTTGCTGTGGTTGCTGCCATATCCTGGCTGGTTCCAGGATGGCAGGATGCAGCCCCTAATGGCTGCCAAATCCTGGCTGGTTCCAGGATGCAGCCGGCAAGCGGGCAGGTTACTGTAGGGGTGGCCTACGTATCTGTAATGGGCGTTAATTAAAGCTCGTTACAAACACTGATTAGTGAGTAACGGGCTTCATTCGGAATGCCCGTTACAAACATGCCAACAATGTAACGGGCAGTGTAAAAGCCCGTTACCAGTCCTGACCGGTGGGCCCCAAGACATGGCCCATTCATCGAGATATATGAGACGCAGGTTGAAAGCACGCATCTCCTTTAATCGAGAGGAAGCAGACACGCGTGGAAACAGATGCGTCTCATTTCGTCGAGACAGATGAGACGCAGGTTCACGGCACGCGTCTCTGATGTTGATTTCACAGTAATGGGCTCTGTTTTCATGCCCGTTACCAAAGTTCCCTATGGGCCCAGAGAAACAGCCATTTCACTTGACCGGTGACTAGTTGTGGTAACGGTTGTTGTTTGATACACGTTACGAATCCTAGATGTGCTGAGACGTGCGTGAACTAGACGCGTCTCATTTCGTCAAGATAGAGGAGACACAGGTACACAGAAGGCATCTCCGATATTGAGCTACTGTAACGGGCTGTGTTTTGGTGCCCGTTACAAAAGTTCCCTGTGGGCCCAGAGAAACAGCCAATTCACGTGACCGGTGGCTAGTTGTGGTAACGGTCGTTGTTTGATGCCCGTTACGAATATGTGTTATCAGTAACGGGCATCTGCCCGTTACCTTTCTTGGCTCATTTGTAACACTTGATCGGTAACGGGCGCTTTGCCCGTTACTAAAGGCAATCTATGCCCGTTACCAAAGTGAGTTTTCACGTAGTGTATATTGATCAACACATCCCTTCCTTTGTCAATTCAATTCGCCTAGTACTACATGATCATGAGCATGTCACGTTGCATACTCCTCGATCATGCCCGCATTGGAGATCAACACATCCCTTCCTTTGTCGATTCGTTTGCCTAGTACTACATGATCATGAGCACGTCACGTTGCATACTCCTCGATCATGCCCACATTGGAGATCAACACATCCCTTCCTTCATCGATTCGTTCGCCTAGTACTACATGATCATGAGCACGTCACGTTGCATACTCCTCGATCATGCCCACATTGGAGATCAACACATCCCTTCCTTCGTCGATTCGTTCGCCTAGTACTACATGATCATGAGCACGTCACGTTGCATACTCCTCGATCATGCCCACATTGGAGATCAACACAACCCTTCCTTCGTCGATTCGATTGGCTTAGTACTACAAGATTATGAGCATGTCACGTTGCATACTCCTCGATCATGCCCACATTGGAGATCAACACAACCCTTCCTTCGTCGATTCGATTGGCTTAGTACTACAAGATTATGAGCACGTCACGTTGCATACTCCTCGATCATGCCCACATTGGAGATCAACACAACCCTTCCTTCGTCGATTCGATTGGCTTAGTACTACAAGATTATGAGCACGTCACGTTGCATACTCCTCGATCATGCCCACATTGGAGATCAACACAACCCTTCCTTCGTCGATTCGTTCGCCTAGTACTACATGATCATGAGCACGTCACGTTGCATACTCCTCGATCATGCCCACATTGGAGATCAACACATCCCTTCCTTCGTCGATTCGTTCGCCTAGTACTACAAGATTATGAGCACGTCACGTTGCATACTCCTCGATCATGCCCACATTGGAGATCAACACAACCCTTCCTTCGTCGATTCGATTGGCTTAGTACTACAAGATTATGAGCACGTCACGTTGCAAACTCCTCGATGATGCCCACATTGGAGATCAACACATCCCTTCCTTCGTCGATTCGATTCTTAGTACTACAAGATTATGAGCACGTCACGTTGCAAACACCTCGATCATGCCTACATTGGAGATCAACACATCCCTTCCTTCGTCGATTCGTTCACCTAGTACTACATGATCATGAGCACGTCACGTTGCATACTACTCGATCATGCCCTCATTAGAGATCAACACATCCCTTCCTTCGTCAATTCGTTCGCCTAGTACTACATGATCATGAGCACGTCACGTTGGATACTCCTCGATCATGCCCACATTGGAGATCAACACATCCCTTCCTTTGTCGATTCGTTTGCCTAGTACTACAGGATCATGAGCACGTCACGTTGCATACTACTCGATCATGGCCACATTGGAGATCAACACAACCCTTCCTTCGTCGATTCGTCCGCCTAGTACTACATGATCATGAGCACGTCACGTTGCATACTCCTCGATCATGCCCACATTGGAGATCAACACATCCCTTCCTTCGTCGATTCGTTCGCCTAGTACTACATGATCATGAGCACGTCACGTTGCATACTCCTCGATCATGCCCACATTGGAGATCAACACATTCACATAGCCCAACTGGACGTTCCGTTGTTTTATAATACAACGTACTGGATAATCAGCATCCCCATGGCGCGATCGTATATTTTGTAAAAGCGCAACAGGAAGTTCTGATGCTACATAATACAGTGAACCGGATAGTAGGCACCTACGGCAGGTTTAATATTCAGGAAAGTGCACTTCAACTACATATAAATTACATATAAATCATAAGGTCCTCATGATTTCAGTTCGGATCTACCTAAACATTTACTGATTTGATATCCTAGTCGTCGTCACTTTCAACGGCAGCATTTTCATCTTCATCGACGTATTGCCATAGAGTGTCGTCGTCCTCATCTTTAGAATTGAATCCATCCACATCAGACAGCTCCTGCTGGCGAATTGCATCAACTTCAACGGCTGCAACCACAGTCTCCTCGCCAGTAATAGGCACCGGAACCTCCGAACCATCACTGAGACCATCATCAAGTATAACATCATGCAAGGTTTGGTCAATTTCATCATCTTGATATGCAAGTACCATGCCAGTGGGAGCTATGTCCTCCTCATTTTCATTATAGCTCCACAAATGCTTGTGCTCAAATTTTTGCACCACTCTCCATGGGTGTTGTAGTAGGGTGTCTGGTAAGTAAAAGACCTTCGTTGCTTGTTCAGCAAGAATGTAGGGATCATCTTGGTACCAGTAATCTCCAGTATTGATGCTTGTGAAGTAACCATCATTTCTAATCTTCGGTTCCTTCTTGGTCCCTTCCAGATCATACCAGTCAACCTGGAATAAAATAACAGTTCGATCTCTGTCAAGCCCCGAGTTGTACCACAGCTCAATAATGTCTCTTAGTGAACCATAAAACTCAATTTCTTTAATGTCTTTATGTGATCCTGTTGTCATGATTCCACTGTTCTGTGTCTTCCTATTTGCCTCTCGGGCCTTGGTGTGGTACCGGACACCGCCTACAATACATGATGTATAAGTTTTTGCTCGCCGGTCTGGTTCAGCTGATAATGCATATAGGTTGTCGTCGCTCACTGGATTGTTTGTAATCTATACAGAAGAGCCATAGTTTTTTTAATATAGTCTTATGTAAAGGTCCTCACAAGGTAATATAAGCTAGCTACCAAACAAAAAAAATGAATACTAACATGCGATCTAAACCAGTGCCGAAATTCTGTAGCAATTCGACGATCAATATCCTCGTCCGACACACCTTTCGCTTTTAATTCATTCTTGAACACTCTGCAAAGCAGTACCATCTCAAAGTTAGAATGAAATAATTGTAGTTCTATCATTGCAATGGTGATTTACTTACTCGATATATGGCTTCACCTCTTCGCAATTGTTTAGCACATACCAAACCACCTTGTCGTACTTTGACCCAAGCCAACAAGTGGTCCCTGCTCCAAGTACTTGAACATTGTGATCGAAACAGGATGTTCCATCTACAGACAAATCAACATTCTCTCTGTTCCTTCCATCCTGATTGAATCGTGTGGCCACATTATCAGCCGCGAAGTACCTAGAGCAAAATGTCAAGGCCTCATTAGCAACATATGCTTCTGCAATGGATCCTTCAGTCCTAGCTTGGTTTCTCACTGAACGCTTCAATTTGCATAGCCTTCTTTCGACGGGATACATCCATCCATATTGTACTGGACCTCTCAGGATTGCTTCCTCAGGCAAATGGACAGCCAAGTGGACCATAACATCAAAGAAGACAGGAGGGAAAATTTTCTCAAGCTTGCACAGAATTATTGGGATATCTGTTTTCAGTTTTTGCAAGACATCCAACTTCATAGTTTTGCAACATAGTTGCCGAAAGAAGTTTCCTAGTTCTGCAATAGCTGTATATATCTCTTTGTCCACTAAACCACGAATACAAGCCGGCAAAACCCTTTGGAGTAGGATATGACAATCATGAGTTTTCAGTCTTTGTAGTTTGCATCCATCTGCAGTAATACACCTAGCTAAGTTTGAAGCATATCCATCTGGGAACTTCACCGAACTTATAAAATCACAAAACAGCTTCTGTTTCGTTTTTGAAAGTACATACGGAGCTTCTGGCATTTTGCATGACTCACCATCCTCAGTTGCCACCATGTGTAGATTTGATCTTACGCCCATCTCTTCCAAATCAACCGTAGCATTGACGGTGTCCTTTGTCTTCTCAGCAATTTTAAGCAACGTTCCAATAAGGTTTTCGCATATGTTTTTCTCAATGTGCATCACATCAAGGTTATGTGCCAAGTTCAGAGATGACCAGTACGGCAAGTCCCACAAACAAACCCTTCGGCTCCAGCACTGTCTGGATTCCCACTTCCTTTTCTTTCCTTGTGGTAGAGGATGCTTTCCTGGTCTAACGTCTTTAACCTTCTCCAGTTGCTGCTTTAGCTCCTCATGGGTAAACTGCTCTGGCTTTTCTCGGTTTTCAACAGTACCATCAAAATCTGCTCTCTTTCTTCTCCATGGATGGTCAGTAGGAAGGAAACGACGATGCCCAGTGTAACATATCTTGTTCTTCAATCTCCTTGAGCAAGGATCCTTGTCGCAACGCACACAGGCAAAATAGCCTTTCGTGACTCGCCCAGACAACGTGCTCAATGCTGGATAATCATGTATGCTCCAAAGAACCGCAGCTCTATTCATCTGGAAAGTTTTTGGCGAATCCAACTCAAAATTACTGACCACAGAATGAATCGAAAAGGAGAACATTCTGCGAAATGAAATTTTCCGGATTGAATACAAAATTACTTACCAGATTGACACGCCGCTGCAGCAAGTATCACCCAGGTTGCGCTCGTAGGAGTGAGCAGCCGTTGGAAGTCGCAAATCACCGCCGGAATGATCTGTTTTGGTAGCCTACTCGCCTCTCCGTTCTTCATTTTCCCGTTTCGGGGCAGCGGGCTGCGGGAAAACTATTTTTTTGCTACAGCGCGGGCTTTTCTCCCGCCAACTTATCAGAACAACCGCTCCGTGCTGTGGTTGGGGTGGAAAGTGTTTCTCATTAAACTGACACAATCAAGAGGTGGTGCAGTGGTAGATAGTGCTGTCTCGTTCCTATAGGTCTCTAGTTCGAACCCTTGCTATGGCAAATTGTTTTTGCAACATTTCGTGACCAACAGTAGGAAACAAGCAGTTTCACGATCATTACTCAGGAAGGTCCTTCCGACAAAACATCAACAGAACGGACCAGCAAAACATCAGCAAAATTAATTCAGAATGGTGAGTATGCTCGACTCAATTTGAAACAGATTAAACCAAATCGGCATAATAAGATGGAATCTCATAGCACTCATCACCACAAAGTTCACACCACCAGCAAGTAGCAAACACAAAAATACAAACAAATTCATCACCACAAAATACACACCACCTCTGAACCGTCTAGCTAGCAGTAACACCAGACATGTTTTATCGATTGTCTATAGCTCAATCAGAGTATATTTGCTCTTTCTTTCAACAGGTCATTCTCCGCTAACAATTGCTGATTCTCTTTCAGCTGGTCATGCTGCTGCCGTAACAATTGATTAACATGGCCCCTCTCTTTGGTCAGCTCTTCCATCAGGGCAATGTTCTCCTACTGTAACAATGCCATTTGATTCAGCTGGTCTTTCTCCTGTTGCAGCAATTGATTCATCTCTTTCAGTTGTTCAATCTGCTGCTGTACCGATTCCTCATACAGGTGCTTGTAATTTAGAGCCTCTTGCAGGTCTCTCTTCACCTTCTGCAGCTCAACTTTAGTGGATTCAAGCACCTCCAGAAGGAAAAATACAAGAACCTATCAATCCATCAAACTATGCAAACTGAAAACTAACTGAATCAACTTCTAACACCAATTGCAATTCAAATCTGAGTGTACGATGAAATCAGCTCAGCTATTCAGTGGATTCAAGCACCTCCAGAAGCTAGAAAAATACAAGAACCTATCAATCCATCAAACGATGCAAACTGAAAACTAACTGAATCAACTTCTAACACCAATTGCAATTCAAATCTGAGTGTACGATGAAATATGAATCTATTGTATATGGTCATCCATCCTCTAGATCCCCAAACTAGAAATCCCCATCCCTAGGTCGATAGGGGAAAATATAGTGGCTCAAACCAGAGGACTGACCTTGTCGTCCTATTTCATGAACTCGTAGCCGGGAGGTGGCGCATAAACCACCCTCTCATCACCACCAGAATCCGCCATTCCTACCACGAGTCGTTGCACATCTGCGCGTAGCAAAAGTCGAGAGTCTTTGCGAAGGTAGTGAAGCGTTTCGCCTGCGAATTACTGATTTATATTAAAGATTCGAAAAAAATGCTTACATGTGGGACCCAACTGAATTTTATGACGACTTGGAACACTCTATTTTAAAATAGTGCTTACATGTGGGAACAAAGTTGGTTTATGACGCCGCTGACATGGCGAAAATGCTTACATGTGGGACCGTGGAAAATTTTATGACGACTTGGAACACTCTATTTTCGAAAAATTGCTTACATGTGGGACCCTACTGAATTTTATGACCACTTGGAACACTCTGTTTTTAAAATAATGCTTACATGTGGGACCGATGTTGGTTTATGACGTTTTTTCAGAGCTTATGGCACCACAAAATAGCATGGAACAGGGAACGCCCGGCTACAGTACCAACCGTAATGACAAAATTTTTTTTGTCACTAAATTTGCTCGGAAGTGAAATATTATGACGAGATCAGCCAGGAACGTCATAAATCAATGATGCTAAAATGTGGTTGCATCACTAGTCAACGATTTTCTTGTAGTGTAAGCTGAGGCTCATGACCCGACAACCAACCCATCATTTTTCTCAACTCATCATTCTCATCCTGCAAGCGATCACCATAATGTGCAAGTTCTAGATTCTGAACAACATGCAACTCACAAGTAGAACAAGAAGTAGCTACAGGAGTTTTCAAAGCAGTCTCAAGAGATCTAGCATAAGTATGAGATTCTTCCAATTTTGCATGCAAAACAGGACAAGAGGTACAAGCACCAAGCAAAGAGGGTCTAGATTTCATCTCCTCAAGCTCAACCCTAAGCACATCTAGTTCCTCAACCTTGGAGGCATACTTCTCCCTAAGCACATTCAAATCACCAAGGAAAACATGACATTCAGTGCATTCAGGTTCATCGGTCACAATAGGAGCAGACTTCAAAGATTCTACTTGAGCCCTAGCATCAACAAGTAAAGATTCTAGCTCAATCACGTTCTCCTTAGCCTCTCCTAGAAAAAACCTATACTCCTGCTTCTCCATGTTGGTCTTTCTAAGCACATCATCACGGTTGTCAAGCAATTCATTCAACCTAGCATTCTCTGCTATCAAGAAGGTAGGATCATTGTTTACCTCATCCTCGGAGTCGGAGTCCGAGTCATCCTTCTGGCTCTTCTTGCTAACGGAGCTGTGTGCCATGCCGCAAAAGCCTTGGGTAGCGAAGCACAAGCCGTTGATGTTCTTGCTTTATCCCTTGCTCTTGTGCTGGTCCACCTCTTCTTCTTCACCGCTTGAACTTGATGAAGTGTAGCAAGAACTCGACTGGATGTTGCTCGCTCTAGAGACCATCGCATGCTCCATCTTCTTCTTGTGGCCGCCACTCTTCCTCATCCTCCGCTTGGACTTGTTCTTGCCCTTGTAGTCGTTCCTTGAGCGGTGCTTGTGGTCGGTCCTCGGATGGTGCTTGTGCTCGGCCTTGATCTCCATGGCCTCCAAGCACTCAGCGATGAAGTGCCCATGCTTCCCGCACCAGTAGCACATGCCTGAGTTCCTCCGAGTGTTCTTTCGGTTCGTGTGCATGCGCTCGAACTTCCTGCTTAGCAATGCGAGATCATCCTCGCCCAGCACGTCAAACTCCTCATCTGGCATAGAGACAAGTGAAGACAAAGAGAACTGCCTAGAAGACAGGTTAGCATTAGTTCTCGATCCAGAATGAGAGCTAGACTATGAGGGTTAGTCGGGTTCCCGATCTTACCTCTCACACCATGATCAACTTGAGAGGACTTCAGCTTGGAGAACAACTCATCCACGGTGAGCGTCTCACAGTGGTCCGACTTTAGAATGGCCTCGACCTTGGCACCCCACACAGTATGATCCAGAGAATGCAAGAGCTTCACAGCTCTGTCATGGTCATCGTACAGGAGCACGGTCACATTGGCCCTCATATTGTTCACAATGACGGTGAAGCGTTGAAACATGGAGTCAATGGACTCACCGGACAGATGAGTGAAATTCTCATACTCCATCCAGTATGTCACGAACAAGCGAGTCTTCACCTAATTGTTCCCACCATGAGCTACCTTGAGCTTCTCCCAAATCTTGCACGCCAAATCCTCTGCTTGAACCCGATCAAATTCAGGTTTGCAAAGGGCATGAAAGAGATAGTCGATCGCCTTATTGTTGGCGTCATGCATATCTCGAGAGCCTCGGGCAAGGAAGTTGATGGGTGTTAGAGGTTTAGATCTGAGCAGTCCACAGGGGGGTCAACCCTGGTGGTTTATTTGTTCGGCGAGAGGAGATCTAGGGCTAAGAACTCGGTGGTTATGCAAGAGCACACGGAACAATGGGGACACAGCGAGTTTATACTGGTTCAGGCCTCCTGAGAATAAAACCCTATGTCCAGTTGTCAGTGTAGATCGCTTTGAGGATTGCGTATTGTATAATGGGGTCGCCCTGCCCACCTTATATTGGCCAGGGGACAAGGTCGGTGCCCAGACTCCGGGTCGGTTACAACCAGGAGACCTAAATCTAGTTGATTACAACTGTTGCCATATACGTCGGGCTATCTGTTGGTTCCACCGATGTCTTGTCTTGCACGCCAAGTCTTGAAGTTGTTCTGGATAAGGTCGTCTGGGAATCTTCTGGAAGGTCTTCAGGAGGTCGTGTGGTCCACATATTAGGTCTGTTGAGCCCACTTGACAGGTCGGTTGGTCTTCTGGTGGGCCGGACCCACTTGTCGGGGATGACCATGAGCCTGGTCGGTGGGGACCCAGGGGTATCTATGTCTCACAAGCCCCCGAGCGATGTGTAGGCGCAACAAACTCAAGAGGGTCATGACGAAGTCTTGAAGCTATCGACAGGTCGAATAGCGTGCACGTCGATCAAAAAGAAAAGAAAAAGAAATCAGCTTAGCAGCCGACCTGTTTGTAATATTGACGAACGAAGTGAGGTCGAGTGACGACCTATGGGAAGTAGACTTCCGATAGATCGAAACGACGAAGAAAAAATTTAGAGGGCGTCAAGGATGCACTCATAGAGTACTATTCGAGCATCGTGGCAGGCAGGATGGCCGGTATGATGATCCAAAAAAGAAAGAAAAGAAAAAGTAGGTCGAGTAACAACTTAATGAGAAACAGGTTTCCCACCAGGTCGGTACGACGAAGAAAACAAGGGGGCGTCGAAGACACTCTCGTAGAGTAGTCCCCGAGCATTGAAGCAGGCAGCATGGCTGGTTTGATGCTCAAAAAAGAGAAGAAAGCTAGGTCATGGTCTTGATCGAACGGAGTGTAGAGACATCTAGACCTCCTAGCATACCTGCACAGAGTCTGGCAGGGCCGACCTCAAGGAGGTCTTTTAGGCGTGCCGACCTCAAGGAGGCCTCAAGTCAATAGCGCCCAGTATCCGGGGATGCCTGGCAGGGTCATTAGACGTTCACCCCTCAGGGAGGCCTTCATTCCTATCACAGTCGAAGATGTGGTGTCCAGAACAGGCTAGCAGAGCTTTAAAAAGCACACCGACCTCGGGAAGGTCACGCATCCAGGGCGCCCAACTAGGTTGGCAGAGCCATAACCATACCTAGGTATTGCAACACCTAGGTATTAAGGCACGCCGACCTCAGGGAGGTCATTTTGGTGCCCAGACGACCAACATAGCTACCAACCATCTAGCAGAGCTAGGGTACTGAGGTATTGACGACCTCAGGAATAGGCACACCGACCTCGGGGGCCCGACGAAATTGTAGACTTGATGGATCTGGACTCCAGGCGTCCAGACGGACTGGCAGGGCAGCGAGGCACGCCTACCTCATGGAGGTCTTCAATCGAACCTACGACCATTCTGCTCAAGAAATAGAAATATAGGCTGATTGGAATAGGTCCGTTTACATGCAGAGCCATAGCGGGTGCACCAGGACGCAGAGCCTAGCGGGTGCATTTGATCATCGTCATCATCCGTAGATGCAGCGAGGCGCAGGGCCATCTGACACGGAGTCAGTCTTATCCCTCTGTAGACTGCAGGGTCACAGGTCAACATTGGTAGGAGATTCTCTTGCCACCCAGAAAATGACAACTACTCCACTGACCACGGGTGTAATGTAGCCATGTGGTGCTGCTGCAGCGGCCTCAGGCATCATTGATGCAAAAACGACAAGTTTGTCGTGAGGTAGGGGAAAAAATTGTGCTGAGTCATCCACATGCGCACAATACCCCCCCGACCACGTGGTAATAGTGTCACGACTTGATCGGCTTTAGCCAAGACTTGGCTCTCACTATAAATAGTGGTGGAAGCTTGAGGGCAAGGCATCGAGCATTGCTAAGCTATGAAGCCGCAGAGTAGAAATTTGGCCATGCCATGGGCATGTGTCCGTCCACCAGAGCATAAGATGCAAAATTAGAAGCTTGGAGCTAGAAGAATACTTGCGAAGTGTAAGTGTCTCCTTCAATCTTTGCGCCTTCCCTCAGCGAAGAATCAAGGAGAGTTTGGAGGTGATGCTGTAGAGGCCCGAGGTGACGCTGCAGGTTCTTGGTGAGTAATAGATACTCGTCGATGCCTTGCAGCACACGCCTGAGGGGAAGCCTGTGTCTACATTCCATAGTCAAGCACAAAGCACGACCTTCTAGGCGCAACGTTGTGTAGGCGTACACCACGAAGGCCGCCATTGGGGTCTTGAAGATAGAAGAATTCTTGCGATGTGCTCTGTTGTAGCAGAGAACATGGCAAAGATTGCTCTAAGTAGATCAGGTCTTCAAATATGTTTGTATCTTGTAACTCGTGCTAGGACCAGATAGGTCGCAGGTGACCTGTGTACCTGGGAGGCACACTTGTAATGTTTGCTCTCTTCTGTCATGATGGATCTAATAGTCGATTTGAAGAATTTATTCATCAAAGACCTAAAATCTTGCCTTCTGGAGGCTTACCGACCTCAAGGAGGTCGGGTGCACTATCAGGATGACCTGATAGCATCGATGTTTCTACGACCTAAGCACTGCGCGTTAGGTCACTAATATATCCGTTAGGCTCAGAGCCGTTGGAGCAAAATCCAACGAGATCGACTCGCGCGAAATAAGTGGCATAGATCCGTTACCGTGGAGCCGTTACGACGGTAAATCCGCAACGGGCGACTGCCGTGGAACCCATATAAATACGGCCGAGGGGGGAGCGTTGACTCCACCCCTGTCTTCTTCTTCCTCTCGCCGCCGGTTCTCCCCGCGCCGTAGCCATTGAGATCCCGCATCCACGCCACCGCAGCTAGAGCCGGAGCTCGCCGCCGCCCACAGCAATCCGCCCACCGCTGCCGTGAGCAGTGCTCCGCGCCGCTCCGCATGCGCATGAAGACCCTAGTCACTTTTAGATCCAAATCCCTAGGATTCGAAGGCGAAGAAATGGCGGCCGCGGCATCCCAGATCCCCGCCCCGGAGACAGTCTAGGATCCCTCGGAGATGACTGAGGAGAAGATCCAGGTGCTGGTGGATCGCGGGCTGCTGAGGCCGAAGGCGGAGGTGGAGTGGAAGGCGCCCACCGGCGAGGGTTTCCCAACTTCGCATCCTTCTTCGAGCGCGGGTTCAATGTGCCCACCGGCGACTTCTTCAGGGGGCTGCTGTACTACTACAAGTTGGAGCTGGTACACCTTATCCCCAACTCCATTACTGCAGTATCGTCCTTCATCTACCTCTGTGAGGCCTATATGGGGATACCGCCACACTTCTTGCTGTGGCGGTATTTCTTTCACGCCAAGAAGACCGGCAAATCGTCGGGCGTCGTGGGCTCCATCATATTCTACTTACGACCAGGTCGTAAGTTAGAGTTCATCGACATGGAGCTGCTGAACAACAACAGCGGCTGGAGGGCCGATTGGTTCTACATCGCCGACCAAAGGCCAGCTCTGCCAAAGCGTACTGGGCACAAGCCCGTGAAGATCCTGGAGTGGGACTTGGCCCTGACCTCCCGCGAGACGGAAGACCTCAAGGACTTACTCGCCATCCTTGCCGTCCTCAAGGAGGCAAGTCTTACAGGTCGCGCGGTGGTGATGTCGTTCAGCCGTCGACTCATCCAACCGATCAAGGATCGGGTGCATCTTGCCTACGAGTACTGGGGGCAATCAGACCCTACTCGTGAGGCGAACCGCAAGGTCTCCCAGGAGGAGATGGTGGCCAGGGTCACCCAACTCTACACCGGGCGGATCCGCAACAAGATGTGCCTAAAGGCACACTCGCTGGTCCGTCTCGCTGACGCCGTAAGTCTTGAGACTTTAACTTTTTGATATCTTTTCCTTTTGTGTCGTTTTTTATGTCTTTTCCTTTTGTGTCGTTGAGGAAGACCTCTCAGTAAAAAAAATAATATATTGCATTCACATGTTTTTGCTTTAGCATCCCTTTTTGCATATAAAAATTCACAAAAATATGTGGGCACATGAAGGTCCACACTTTTCAGAAAAACCCAAAAATAAGTGGGCACATGAAGGCTCACAACATAATCCTAAAATTTGTTCCTTCGGGTATGTGCGAGATTAATATTTACAGGACGAAATTAAGGACAACCTGAAGGAAAACAAGTTTTAAGGATGGATGAAGGACTACTTCAAGATCTAGCTTGGGGGAGAGCACCCCCAGTTATCACGATAAGTATCATTATCCTATGTTTTAGTTATATGTTTGCCTAAAGTTAAAGAGTCTTAGTTAAAAGTCTTAGTATGAATAAATACTAGAGTCTGCTAGTTGACTTTTCTTTTTAATGATGATCTTGATGATTTATGCTTGGAAATGATGAATAGTTGCTCCGCCGTGATTCCTCTTAAATACTTAATTTTCAAACCTAGATTCTCCTAAAGCTTTAAATGCTTAATTTGCTCTAAACCCAAAACCCGTGGGAAGTACATGCTTAATCTGAGTCTAGGCTTTGAAAGATAATTCATGAAAAGTTGAGCTGCTATTTATCATATTCCTAGAGAAGCTTGATTCCTGGTTTTTATGAAAAATCCTACATGATGAGTTCCTGTGTTTATGATCCTTGAGAGCTTGTCATACACATCAAGATCATTCCACTCCACCATTTATGCTGCTTCTAACCTGAAAGTACGCATTCTCCATCAAGCTACAAGCCATAAAATAGCTCATACGACTCTTGGATATGTCTCTCTCAATGTGTAAAAAAAGAGAGAAAAGAGATTTTGGGGCTACATTCGAAAAAAAAGAAAGAGAGAGGAAAAAGTGAGAAGAGAGAGGGGGAGAAAAGGACAAGTGTCATACTAGGCGAGAAGGGCCTACCCCCCTAAATAATAAATTTAGAGATGAATAATGGACACAAGTCTGAGGGCGAGAAGAGCCTACATCTCTAAGGAGAGAGAAAAATGGACAAAAGTCCGGGGCGAGTAGAGCCCACCTCTCCAAGAATGGAAAGCCCAGATCTTAAAGTTCTAGAAAGAGAGATATAGTCCAAGAGCTAGAAAAAAGGCTAAAGGCTTACCACTTTTCACCCTCATCCATTCAACACTATCATCCCACCATACATATCTTGCCAAGTGTGACTCCATGCTTGAGAAGGTCATACACAGGATCTCTGAGTTTTATTTGAAAAATCTTGCAAAAACCCCAGGATGATAGTTGATCAAAGAATTTGAGATATACTGCTTAACTTGATTGTTCTGTCTTTTAATCGCTTAAGATTTATGAAAAGGCTACACACCATGGTTAAAGGTAAGATGAGCAATCTTGTTGAGGAGAATTTATTTTTGAAAATCATGGTATTTTTGAGGCGTGAAAGCATTGCAGCAACTCCTGATCCTACTATAGCATAGCTTTGCTAGGGACTAGAAAAGGGTAAGCTTGGGGGAGTTTGTTGACACATTTTATCTTATATATTTATAAGTCAACTAAACATGAGAAAAGGGCATAATTGTTAATACCAACTTAGAATAGGGTGTCACTAATAGTTTTTCTGGAGTTTTGGAGAATTCTATGTCTTGCAGGGACTAATCAGAAAAATAGGAAAAGAATGAAGTCTAGAAGGCTCCAGAAGGCTCCGGAACTCAACGTGACTTGACACCCAAGAAAGAAGCATCTGGAAGAGGCAAAGACCCACCTGGCCGAAGTGGGCCCTGAGGGGGGCCCACCACAGACCGGTCGGCCCCATGGTGGGGCCGGTCGGCCTCCCCCGGGTGCTACGTCAGCCCTACTTCTGGAATGTTCTTCCACCGCCTATGAGGATCAATCTAAACCGTATGTTAGGTCGGTTTGATCGTACGGCTCATGGCATCCCCTCAGGACTACATAAGCAACCCCCTGACCCCCTAGCAGGGAGAATCTGGCTCTCATCTGTTCATACACCAGATCAAGTCATCAAGTCAGAGATACTACGCCCTAGAAACACCATATAGCGAGAGTAGCTAACTAGTCTAGATCTAGGAGGAGGCAAGGCGTCTGCTTGGCTCCTGATTATCTAGAAGCTGGTCGAGATACTGATCTAGCTTCGCTTTTGTAAGTTCTTCATAAGTTCTTCACATTTGCTGTAGAGACATATGTTCTTATCAATGATTATATTCGAGATTATGTGCTTTGGTGCTTATTATGATTACATGTTTAGCATAGTTGATTTACCTTTATATTCGTGCATGGAGTCGTATAGCCCTCACCTAGTTCATCTGTTAACATGGGTGAGTGGTAAAGATAGTGTAAGCGTGGTGCTTATACTGTACTTACTGCGATTGCACCCTACATGCCGGGTCGCGTGGTAGATCGTGGTGGTGACAGCATTATTGAGTCCTTTTAAATCTACCCTCGTGTGTAGGACTAGTGGAGCCTTATACTATTTGGGTTGTTTCAAGTTTCGGCCTTGATCCTCCTGATTAGTCTCCCCATGCATTAGTATAATAGTTCTTCTTCCATGATTGTTAAATGTATTGCACTAATCATAGTTTGCATTGACATATAGTTTAGGGTTACCGAGGAGTATCCTCGCTAACTAGGCTCTGAATACGCTTCTCTCTCTATATTGACACTTTCTAGTGGCTCACGATGTTATGACTTGATCTATACTATCATTATTATTATCTTTATGTGACTTACACCTGTTTATAGTAATTGATATATTTTGGCCACTCTACATTACACAACTGAGAGATATGCATGTATTTGTTATTATAGATAAAAGACTTCTTTCCCTGAGGTAGAATATAAATACGATACCTGGTTTTACTCCTGGTTAGAATGCTACAATGGTATATTCATATCTATGCGCTTGCGGATACCCATATATTTTCTTATCTAGAGATCCAAGGCATATGTAAGAGTACCAATCCATGTGTTTTAGTGGCACTTCTGTCAGGGATGACAACCTAGATCGAGTTGTGCTATGACCTGTATTGGATTTATCTTTTAGTTTATCTGAAAGCAACATCTGATATACACTTAGCATCATGTTAAGATATACCTTTGCATTTCTGGCGCCGTCGATAGAGATGGATCTTATATCTTTTTCTAGTCGATGATGTTAGCAATGTCAACACACGTGCTGGAACTCGATCCCCTCGAAGTGGCCTTTGAGCTTTTGAATCTCAGTGCAGTAATCATCAATTGTGTCTTTGAAGGACCAATTAGGCGACCAGAGAGGGGGGGAGTGAATGGGAGCCGATAAAAATTCTTCTCCAAAGAGTTGAACTCGACTATGCCACAAATTCACAACTAAGGATTCCCACACAAGCTTGCTAAGGTAGCGTAGTCACAGCGGACCTACCAACCCTAGGAATAAGCCCCAACACACCCCAAAGCGGAAGCACAACTCAAGAAGCAAAGAACTTAGGCAAATCTTCCTGGCGAGGACGGACGGTCCGATCGACCCTCGCGGACGGTCCATCAGGACCTGGCGGACGGTCCGAGCCCCACTGGCGGACGGTACGTATTAATGGACAAAACCTCCAGTACCGCACCTCGAAAATACGGACGGTCCGACCCAAGCCTCCGGACGATCCGATGACGGCGGACAGTCCGTGGACTCTGTGCGGACAGTCCGTCAAGCCTGCGGACGGCCTGTCACCACACGGCGGACAGTCCGAAAACCTCACGCAACAAAAGCCTAACACTTCAATAGATCGACGCGCGAGCTCGCAAGAACTGGACGAACACATGATGAACTGGCGACTAGCGGACGGTCCGTCGGGACCCTACGGACGGTCCGTCCCACACGAACAGAAGCAGAAACAGCCCAACCCGCGAAGTCAACTCCACCTAGCCTTCCATGGATCTCCCAAATGGCAGCATGGATTGAGGCAAGACTTGGGGGAGATGTGAAGCGTCCCTAGGGGATGCTATGCCCAAAAACTTGAGGTCTCAAGCCAACTAAATCGCCGGGAATCGATCATGAACCGAGCACAACCAAAAAGCTATGGAACCACCCGAAATCCTCAAATCCAAGGCCAAATCCGGAGTTTGAGGGGTCAAGATCAAGCACAAAGATGCACGAGGCATCTATCCATGATCCCCACAAAGAAATCCGAACCCAAACACCTCAGAATCCGAGGAACAAGCCACACACGAAAATCCAATGAAAATAGCTCAAAAAAAACATGAAAATCACACGAGCTACAAGAAGGAAATCAGCGCAACCATGAAAGCTTCCATACACTCAGAGGTCAGATTCTCTACAAAGCGGTGAAGAAAATCTAATCCTATGGAGCAGGGAAATGAGAAGCAGTCCAGATGGATGGTTTGCCCAGAAACCCTAGAGCTATATATATGAGTCCCTCTGGGTTGGGCAAATGACCAAGCTACCCCTAGCACTGAAACTGAGATACAAACACCTCAAGGGCAATTTGGTCAAGTAGCACTCCTCTTCATCGAGCGGCCACGCCGTCGCCGCAGTTCGCGTCCTCCCGACGCAAGCCCTGCGATCCCGCCGCGTGTCCCCCGGCATCGAAGCTTCTCGGCACGTCCGGATCCCGTCTTCGCTCGCCGAGTCTCTGGTCTTGGTTTTGTGGCTCAACCAAGTAACCCGACGGTTTTGTGATGAACTGCCGCAAACCCCGTGTGCAGGCTTCGGTCGTGAGCCGCTACCCTGCACCGGCTCCGGTCGACGACTTCGTCTTGCTTTTCTTGCCACCATGCGGCCCACACTTGATCCCGTTCGGCCACCGGGTCCATTGAGCTGAGCCTACTTGTCTCTCCACTCCTCGAAGGCCCTGCAAGGCTAAGACCTTTCGCACCTGCTCTTCACCTGCACCAACATGAATCAAGCCGCTGCACCTGCAATACTCGGCCAAGAGTCAGTCCACACCACGTTGTCAATCACTCATCACAGCCAGGAGCGACCATCCACCGATCCTCGGATGCTCAGGTCCTCAATCTCCCCCTTGATGAGTGCATTGACAACACACATAGTAACCAATTCAGAGAAAGAAGAAAAAAAAAGAAATGAACCAAAAACTCAAACAAGTGATCAAAAGCCAAACAGAAGCCAAAACAAGATCACTTGAGAGAGAAAAAATCTTGGTCCCCTAAGACAAGGGCAACGGCTCGACACAACCGAGATAAAATGCTCCAAAATTGCCGACTCCTCAAGGTGAGGCAAAAGTGCTCGACACCATTGGCAAAAGAGCACAACTAAAATCAGGCGACAAAGAGCTCCAAATGCATGAATGCAAGCTCCCCCTGAACAAATGCATTTCTCCCAATTTTTCTACCCCTTGATGCAAAACTCCCCCTGGATGCATGAATTGGGTACTTTCCTCCCCCTTGTTTGTAATGCATGAATCAAGTCTACAAATGCAAGCATGTGCTTCTCAAATAGACAAAGAGCACTACAACATGCTAGAAATGAGACATAGACAAGCAAGATAGCCACAAATTTAGTACAAGCATCGCCAACAAGAATAGATAGGGACATATAAGCTTGTGACATAGCCATGATCAAAATGAAGCATTTTTCAACACAAATTTCCCTCTCATGAGCATAGGACCTAAACATGGTCAAAATGAGCACAAACAACATATAACTCACAAACTTCATGCAAGGCCACAAATTCTCATCACAAGATCATCACAAACACCGACAAGCTATCTCATGTCATGTCAAAGCCACTGAGCCATGTGTCCACTTCGAAATATGAGACTTCTCAATGGTGAACATCATGCAACGGTTTAGCACCAAAGATAAGGAATTTAAATCATAAATGACATGGAAGCATATTCTTCAAGTATAAGCATTTCATATACCAATTTCATGGTTTGAAATTAAGTATGGTACGTGAAGTGCCTTTGCGGAAAAAAGAAGCTTAGGCTTCTCCACAAGGTAGCATGTAGGCTAAACATTCATGATGACAAATGGGTCTTTGACCCCAAATGAGAAGAACATGGTTCCCAAGCACAAATTAAGCGAGATATAGCCAAATGCGCACAATTTGAACATGAAAGGCATTGAACTCACAGAGAGGATCATATATCATATTTTCACAAAATTTAGCCATCCACAAGCATATACATACCAAAGCTACCAAGAGCATAGCCATACATTACATGAGCATCACTAGCAAAGTCATAAGCTCACATCCAGCATATCATAGTGGTATGAGTATATAGGAGAAGCACATCTCTAAAGCATATGATACAAATGCAGTCTATGATACAAAGATGCAAGCATGATATGATACAAAAATGAAAATGCAACATGCATATGTACATCAGACTCCCAACCGAAGCTTAAAAGGGAAAACCCACACCAAGCTCCCCTCGCAAACGAGCAAATGTAGCTTGGTACAAAGGCTTTATTAGGATATCGGCGAGCTGTTTTTCGGTTGGTACATGGATGAGGTCTATGTTTCCCTTCTCAACATTGTCTCTCAGGAAGTGGTACCTCACCTCTATATGTTTGGTTCTGGAGTGTAGCACAGGATTTTTGGCAACACTAATGGCACTCGTGCTATCACACATGAGAGGAACATGGGTACACTCCTCACAAAGTCACTCAGCGTGTATGTGATCCAAAGCAGCTAGGAGCAACAACTAGCGGCAGCGACATACTCGGCTTCTGCGGTAGACTGAGCACACTAGATTGTTTGCAAGAGGACCAAGAAACAAGCGAAGAACCCAAAAATTGGCACGTCCCCGAAGTTGACTTCTATCGACTCGACACCCCGCAAAGTCGGCATCCGAAAACCCAAGAAGCGAAAGAGAAGAGGACGCCGAGTACCAAAGACCGAGCTCAGGAGTGTATCGAAGATACCTGAAGATCCGCTTGACGGCCTGCCGATGTGAAGTCCTCGACGACGCCTGAAAATGAGCGCACAGACACACAGAAAACTGAATGTCCGGCCTCGTTGCCGTCAAGTACAAGAGAGAGCCGATCATGCTCCGGTATTCCTTCTGCTCCACGGGCTCTCCGTCCTCGTCCGCATCGAGCGCTGTAGTCATACTCATCGGTGTCGACAGGGGCTTCGAGTCGTCCATCTTGAACTTCTTGAGGATGTCCTTCGTGTACTTGGCTTGATGCACAAAGGTTCCCTCCTTCACCTGCTTGATCTGAAGCCCGAGAAAGAACTGCAATTCTCCCATCGTAGACATCTCGAATTCTTTGCTCATGTCCTCTGCAAACCTCGCAACCAAAGAGTGAGATGAGCCGCCAAAGACAATATCATCCACGTACACCTGAACAATTAGGATATCATCGCCCTGCCTGAGGAGAAAAAGAGTCTTATCTACTTTGCCCATCTCAAACCCCTTGCTGAACAAGAACCCCCTCAAGCGGCCATACGAAGTACGTGGAGCTTGTTTCAGCCCATACAACGCCTTCCTCAGCCTATACACTCGGTGGGGAAACTCAGCACTTTTAAAGCCTGGTGGTTGCTTCACATAAACCTCTTCTTCTAAAAACCCATTCAGAAAGACACTCTTCACATCCATTTGGTACAAATTGAAACCTTTAGCCACAGAAAAGGCTAGAAGGATCCTAATCGCCTCCAAACGGGCTACAGGAGCAAATGTCTCCTCATAGTCTATCCCCTCTTTCTGACTATAGCCCTGAGCAACCAACCTCGATTTGTTTCTCACCACCTCACCATTCTCACCCTCTTTGTTCTTCCACACCCATTTTGTCCCAATAGATTTGCAATGTGGTGGTGGCTCTACCAACTCCCAAACTTGGTTTCTCTCAAAGTTCTCTAACTCCTCATGCATTGCGTTCACCCAATTAGGATCAGAGAGGGCGTGTCCAATGTCTTTCAGCTCGAAGGTAGCAACAAAAGCGGAATGAGCAAAGTGAGAAACATTCCTAGACCTTGACCGTGTTGTACATTCATTGATGTCGCTGATGATTCTTGAGGGAGGATGATCAATTTGAACGCGCCTCGGTGCCTCTCGCTTGGAGACGACCTCCCCCTCAGCAGCAGCTTCCACTTGATCTTGCTGGATTGTAGTCGGTGTAGGGGATGGGCCATCCTGTACTGTAGTTGTCGTAGTGGAAGTAGAGGGTACATGCTCGGCTGGAGCTTCACCATCATCACCATCATCCTCTCCAGCCTCGTCCTCCTCGTCCTCAAAGATCTTCTTGCCAATCTCGTCGTCACCTACACACTCAAAAACAGACGAACTACATGGCTGGGTCTCGTCAAAGGTAACCTCACAAGTTTCCATGACTAGGTTAGTATCAAGGTTGAGCACACAGAATGCTCGAGAATGACTTGCATAACCCAAAAAGATCCCATCGGAAGACCTCGACTCAAACTTATCAAGCCTACCCTTCTTGAGAATAAAGCACCGACAACCAAAAGCCCTAAAATGGCTCACTCTAGGTGCTCGCCCATGCATGAGCTCATAGCATGTCTTGTTCAAGAAGGCCCGAAGAAAAATCCGGTTCCCAACATGGCACGCGGTATTCACTGCCTTAGCCCAATATCTCCTCGGAGTCCTATGCTCGTCGAGCATCGTCCGAGCCATCTCACAAAGGGAACGATTTTTCCTCTCAACCACACCATTCTGACAGGCCACATAGGGAGAAGAGAATTAATGTTCGAGACTCAAATCACGACAAAAGGTTTCGAAATGAGAGTTTTTAAATTCAGTGCCATTATTGCTACGAATAGCTCGAATAGCATCTCCATTCCTCTCATTCTTCAACCTCAAGATTAGATCCCGGACAAAACCAAACATCTCCCCCTTGTCAGCCAAAAAGAAGACCCAAGCATAGCGAGAATAGTTGTCCACTATCACAAGGACGTACCATTTCCCACCCGCCGAGCACACACGAGCTGGACCAACCAAGCCCATATGGAACAGCTCGCATGGCCTCTCTATCATAACGGATGTCAGAGGCGGGTGAGAGGCGGCGACCATCTTACCATGCCTACACGGAGCACATACCAAGTCCTTTTGGTATTTCAACTTAGGCAATCCTCGGACCAAACCTAGCCCACTCAAGCCTGACAACAAGTCTAAACTCAAGTGACCTAGTCTCCTATGCCATTTCCAAAGCTCCTCCGAAACACCAGCAACCAAATAATGAGAAGAGCCAACACACTAAGAAAAATCGGCTCTAAAAATCTGACCCTCGGGGATGATCGTGCACACAAGATCACCTCGAGAATCCAAAACACGAGAAGCGCCCGTTTTGAAATGGACCTCAAAACCCTCATCAAGAAGTTGGGACACCGAAAGAAGATTGAACCCCAAAGACTTGACAAGAGCAACATGCCTAAGAGTCACAGACTCGCTCACCTTCACCGTGCCCACTGAAAGCACTCTACCTTTCCCATTGTCCCCAAAAGTGATGTACTCTTTGGTCATCACCGGGGTGAGGCTGGAGAACCACCTTCGATCTCCGGTCATGTGTCGAGAGCAACCGGAGTCGATCAACCAAAAGCCCTCCAAGCCAACCTGAAAATAAAAAACGGGAGCGAGAGTGAGCAAACGACTCAGCACTGGGGTTAGTACAAAATGAATCAAACCAATGCCGTGCCATTTGCTCAAAGGTGGGGTTAGCAAAATCCATCCTATCACTTCTAGGTGGAATACCCACACGTCTCCTTGGAGGACTACGCGTACCACGAGGTGGAGACCGTGGCACGTAGCTCCTCTGAGACCTAAAACTGCGATTGTTGCCCCCATACTCGTATTGGCCACGAGTGAAGGAACGTCCAGCAAACTCACCACGCCAAAACCCAACACGCCTACCACCATCTCTCTGGGTGGCACACCTCGAGGCACAAACTCACGCCTCTCTCGAGGGTAAATGGTATGCACCACACCCTCACCCCTAGGCACCATCCTAGGCTCAAGCACACCACGAGAAGGGTGGTACCTGTCCTTTTTTCCATCTCCCTAGCAAACTTCTCCTCACGCTTCCTCTTGAAGCAAAACTCAGCTAGGTGCCCATCCCTCCCACAATGCTCACAATGGAAGGGTTTTGGTTTTGGTTTTGGACTCTCTTTGGGTTGTGGCTTCTCCTCACTCGGTTTCTCTCCCTTCTTCCCAAAGAACTCATTCCCTAAGTCACTCTTGAACTTGATGGGTTTCTGGAAGTTGTCGGTGTGTGGAGGAAACACGGGAGGATCTGGGGTTGTGTCTAGTCGATTCCTAAGTGGGTTGGGTTTAGGAGCATAGGCATTTTTGTGGAAGGTTTATTGTGCAGCTATGATATCACCAATCTTCTCCTCCTTCTCACCACTGCACTCCCCAACCTTATCCGACCCAAGCGCTTGCCCATCATAGCGCTTGTATGCCTCAATCATCATCCTGAGCTGAGGCTCATGACCCGACAACCAACCCATCATCTTCCTCAACTCATCATTCTCATCCTGCAAACAATCAACATAGTGTGCAAGCTCCAAATTCTTCACATCATTTATTTCACAAGTAGAGCATGATGTAGGAATAGGAGCTTTCAGCTTAGCCTCTAGTGATCTAGCATAAGCAAGCGAAAAATCTAGCTTCTCATGAAAAACAGGACAAGAAGTGCAAGCACCAAGCAAAGAGGGCCTAGATTTCATCTCATCTAGCTCGACCCTAAGCACATCTAGTTCCTCAACTTTGGAGGCAAACTTTTCCTTAAGCACAGTCAAATCACCAAGAAAAGTGGAACAATCAGTGCATTCAGGTTCATCGGTCACAATAGGAGCAGACTTCAGAGAATATATTTGAGCCCTAGCATCAACAAGCAAAGACTCTAGCTCAACCACCTTCTCCTTAGCCTCTTCAAGCAATGACCTATACTCCCCCTTCTCCTTGTTGGTCTTTCTAAGCACATCATCATGGTTGTCAAGCAATTCATTCAACCTAGCATTCTCCGCTACCAAGAAGGAAGGATCATTGTTTACCTCATCCTCGGAGTCGGAGTCCGAGTCATCCTTGTTGCTCTTCTTGCTTGCGGAGCTGTGTGCCATGCCGCAAAAGCCTGGGGCGGTGAAGCACAAGCCGTTGATGTTCTTGCTCGACCGCTTGCCCTTGTGTCATTCTTCTTCATCACTTGAGCTCGATGAAGAGTAGCAGGAGCTCGAGTCGATGTTGCTTGCTCTGGCAACCATCGCTCGCTCCTTCTTCTTGTGACCGCCACTCCTCCTCGGCCTCCACTCGGACTTGTTCTTGCCGTTGTGGTCATCCCTCGAGTGGTGCTTGTGGTCGGTCCTCGGACGGTGCTTGTGCACGGGCTTGACCTCCATGGCCTCCGGGCACTCAGCGATAAAGTGCATGTGCTTCCCGCACCGGTAGCACATGCCCGAGCTCCTCCGAGAGTTCTTCCGGTTCGTGTACATGCGCTCGAACCGCCTGCTCAGCAATGCGAGATCCTCCTCACCCAGCACATCGAACTCCTCATCTGGCATGGACACAAGACAAGACAAAGAGAACTGTCTCGAAGACATGTTAGTGTTAGTCCTTGGTCCAGAAATGAGAGCCAGACTATGAGGGTCAGTCGGGTTCTCGATCCTTGCTCGCACCCCACGGCCCTACCTCGGACGACTTGAGCTTGGAGAACAACTCGTCCACCGTGAGGGTCTCATACTTCTCCGACTCAAGAATGGCCTCGACCTTTTAACTCCACACGCTACGATCCAGAGAGTGCAAGAGCTTCACATCCCTGTCATGATCATCGTACGGGAGCGCGGCCACATTAGCCCTCATGTTGTTCACAATCACAGTGAACCGCTGGAACATGGTGTCTATGGACTCACCGGGGAGATGAGTGAAGTTCTTGTACTCTCTCTGGTAGGTCACGAACAACCGAGCCTAAACTTGAGCATTCCCAGCGTGAGCTTTCTTCAGCTGCTCCCAAATCCTACAAGCCAAGTCCTCTGTCTGAACCCGATCGAATTCGAATTGACACAGAGCACAAAACAAGTAGTCGACTACCTTGTTGTTAGCGTTGTGCATATCCCTCGATCCTGGAGCTAGGAAGTTAATCGGATGAACATAAGTTATGTTCACCGTAACATCCCAAAGGATCTGACCCTTGCCGCGGAGGAAAGCAGCTATCCGCCTCTGCCACATCTGGTAGTTCTTACCATCAAAGTGTGGAGTACCCGAACCCCGTTCTTCGTACGCCATCTTTGGATCTTAGACAGGTTAGAATCACAAAGATCCGTAACCGGCTCTGATACCAATTGAAGGACCGATTAGGCGACCAGAGAGGGGGGAGTGAATGGGAGCCGATAAAAATTCTTCTCCTAAGAGTCGCACTCAACTATGCCACAAATTCACAACCAAGGATTCCCACACAAGCTTGCCAAGGTAGCGTAGTCACAGCGGACCTACCAACCCTAGGAACAAGCCCCAACACACCCCAAAGCGGAAGCACAACTCAAGAAACAACGGACTTAGGCAAATCTGCCTGGCCAGGACGGATGGTCCGATCGACCCTCGCGGACGGTCCATCAGGACCTGGTGGACGGTCCGAGCCCCACTGGCGGACAGTCTATATTAATAGACGAACCTCTAGTACCGCACCTCGAAAATACGGATGGTCCGACCCAAGCCTCCGGACGGTCCGTAGACTCTGTGCGGACGGTCCGTCACCACACGGCGGACAGTCCGAAAACCTCACGCAACAAAAGCCTAACCCTTCAATAGATCGACGCGCGAGCTCACAAGAACTGGACGAACACGCGACGAACTGGCAACTCGCGGATGGTCTGCCGGGACCCTACGGACGGTCCGTCCCACGCGAACAGAAGCAGAAACAGCCAACCTGCGAAGTCAACTCCACCTAGCCTTCCATGGATCTCCCAAACAGCTGCATGGATTGAGGAAAGACTTGGGGGAGATGTGAAGCGTCCCTAGGGGATGCTATGCCCAAAAACTTGAGGCCTCAAACTAACTAAATCGCCGGGAATCGATCACGAACCGAGCTCAACCAAAAAGCTAGGGAACCACCCGAAATCCTCAAATCCAAGGCCAAATCCAGATTTTGAGGGGTCAAGATCAAGCACAAAGATGCACGAGGCATCTATCCATGATCCCCACAAAGAAATCCGAACCCAAACACCTTAGAATCCAAGGAACAAGCCGTGCACGAAAATCCAACAAAAATAGCCCAAAAAGACACGAAAATCACAGGAGCTACAAGAAGGAAATCAACGCCACCATGAAAGCTTCCATACACTCGGAGGTCAGATTCTCTACAAAGTGGTGAAGAAAATCTAAGCCTATGGAGCAGAGAAATGAGAAGCAGTCCAGATGGATGGTTTGTCCAGAAACCCTAGACCTATATATATGAGTCCCTCTGGGTTGGGCAAATGACCAAGCTACCCCTAGCACTTAAACTGCAATACAAACCCCTCAAGGGCAATAAGGTCAACTAGCACACCTCTTCATCGAGCGGTCACGCCGTCGCCGCAGTCTGCGTCCTCCCGACACAAGCCCTGCGATCCCGCCGTGTGTCCCCCGGCATCGAAGCTTCTCGGCGCGTCCGGATCCTGTCTCCGCCCGCCGAGTCTCCGGTCTTGGTTTTGTGGCTCAACCAAGTAACACGACGGTTTTGTGGTGAACCACCGCAAACCCCGCGTGCAGGCTTCGGTCGTGAGCCGCTACCCTACACCGGCTCCGGTTGACGACTTCGTCTTGCTTTTCTTGCAACCATGCGGCCCACACTTGATCCCGTTCGGCCACCAGGTCCATCGAGCCAAGCCTACTTGTCTCTCCACTCCTTGGAGGCCCTGCAAGGCTAAGACCTTTCGCGCCCGCTCTTCACCTGCACCAACATGAATCAAGCTGCAACCTGCACCTGCAATACTCGGCCAAGAGTCAGTCCACACCACGTTGTCAATCACTCATCATAGCCAGGAGCGACCATCCACCGGTCCTCGGACGCTCCGGTCCTCAATCTTTGACACAATCCCACTCCTTATTGACATGTTCAATGACGACCTTGGAGTCGCCATAGGCCAGCAGTCGCTTGATGCCAAGAGTGATGAGGACATGACACCATGCATACGACGATGATTGGTGCATGGAATGGAGTAGAAGAAGTCCAGCAAGGGTGTCCAAGTCGAAGAGGAGGCACGAAGCTAATCCGGTTCGAGTCCCCATGGTGCAGGCCTAAAGCAATTCAAGTTTGAGCCCAGTTCGGAGTCTAGGAGCAGCGCGCACTAAAAATGACGCCCAGGTTGCATACGGAGTCAGTTTTGGAAGTTCTATACATGGTTGTTACCGCAATTTCATAGAGCTTCCAATGGCACCGGTCTCAGGTCCAAATTCGTCCTGAGTCAACGGGAATCGTCGAAACAAGTTGACATCCAGAATCTGCCAAGGTGCTGTGTCGCCAGTTTGTTGGGCCTTAGGCCCAAGTTGTAGGCGCCCCATCCTAGGTCGCCCCAACCCTAGGACGCCCCTCCACATATATTCAGTAGCCGCCGCCTTAGAAACTTGAGTTTCGTTTTACATCTAGCTTTAGCTACACCAGAGCACGCACAAATACGTGATGTCCTCTATAATTCAGAACTCCACCTTCGAGTAATACATAGATTGCTCGCCTCAAATTCTTGTTCGTTCGTCGATTGCACACAGTAATTGATCTTCGTGATCAGGCCGATCTTGCTCCAACAAGGTCGGTAACCACAGGAAGTTGTTTCAGCGATTGCATTGGCGCTTCGAGCTTGCTCGTTGTTGTTGGATCGTGAGGGTCACCTCCCGCCGAAATCGGATTTATCTCCACTCACCGAAAGATCGGGCACTCCGCCTCTATCAAGTGGTATCAGAGCATGACACCCATGACACCCATGCATATGACCATGATTGGTGCAAGGAATGGAGTTGAAGAAGTCCAGCAAGGGTGTCCAAGTCGAAGAGGAGGCACAAAGCTAATCCGGTTCGAGTCCCCGAGGTGGAGGCCTAAAGCAATTGAAGTTCGAGCCCAGTTCGGAGTCCAGGAGCAGCGTGTACTAAAAACGACGCCCAAGTTGCATACGGGGTCGATTTTGGAAGTTCTTTACATGGTTTTAACCGCAACTTCATAGAGCTTCCAATGGCACCGGTCTCAGGTCCAAATTCATCCTGATTCAACGGGAATCGTCGAAACAAGTTGATGTCCAGAATCTGCCAAGGTGCTGTGTCTCCAGTTTGTTGGGCCTTAGGCCCAAGTTGTGGGCGCCCCATCCTATGTCGCCCCCAACGCTAGGACGCCCCTCCTCATATACTTAGTAGCCGCCGCTGTAGAAACTCGAGTTTTGTTTTTCATCTAGCTTTAGCTACACTAGACCACGCACAAATATGTGCTGTCCTACCTTCGAGTAATACATAGATTGCTCGCCTCAAATTCTTGTTCGTTCGTCGATTGCACACAAGAATTGATCTTCGTGATCAAGTCGATCTTGCTCCAACAAGTTTGGTAACCACAGGGAGTTGGTTCAGCGATAGCATTAGCGCTTCGGGCTTCCTCGTTGTAGTCGGATTGTGAGGGTCACCTCCCACCGAAATCGGATTTATCTCCACTCACCGAAAGATCGGGCACTCCGCCTCTATCAAGTGGTATCAGCTTTCCAGGTTGATCGGTGAGTTTATCAAGTGTTTTTATTTCTTACAATCCACAAAACCAAAATAAATTTTTTTCTAGGTTAGATCCTTGTCCCAGCAACTCGTTTTAGCCTCGCACTTACTTTGTTGAGTTTGTGTGCTTGTTCGTTCATTTGTTGCTGGTTACTTGTGTTCTCTCCTAGTTTTCTTGTTTTTCTTTCAAACCCTAGTCCCGCCGCCACCGTTCAGTTGTTCTCTTTTTCCCCAGGGCAAACAAACCAACCACGCACCGCACCTCCTCCCTCGGGCTGATCCCCACTCGCGCCGCGAAGTTCGCTCGTGCTGCGGCCTTGACTCGGGCACGTGCCCTGACCTTCCTTACGTGTGTTGCTCGATTTCCACCCCCCACGGCCAAAAAAAAACCTCCACACGCACCTCGTGTCGTAGTCTCCTGGCGCCGTGACCCCCCTTGTCGCGAGTCGCGACTCGGACTAGCGCCGCACCTGCCCACTCGTGATCACCCCCTCCTGCCTGGTTTGGCAAGTATCAAAAAAGAAAAACGAAAAAAAGAAACAGGAAAGTCCAGGACTCCCTCGCGCCTCACGCTCCTCACGCTTGTGGGTCGCGCGCCGCGGCATCCTTCCGGCGGTTTTCCCCTTCCTGCCGTGTTGTTTAGGCTGGTTATCAAAAAAAAAGGAAGTCCAAAAAAGGGAAAGGCAATTAAAAAAAGGAAAGAAAAAAAGAAAGAGGAAGGGAGAAGGAAACCGATCATTGGACACCTGTGGAGCCCTCCAGCGCCCCGACCCCCCCCTTTTGCCCATGGGTACCGCGAGCGAGCACGCACGCCCTACCCTCCCTACTTGCGAAACAACAGCCCCTCTCTGGTTCGTGTTCCTCTCACTGAACCCCCTCCTCCAGCACCGCACTCCACACCCCTACTCCCTTGCTCCTCCGTTTTCGCACTTGTTTCCAGCAGCTTTTTGTTCGTGTTAGCACTATAATTCAACTTCGCATTATTGTTTGATTGTCACTGCAAGAAAACCTATCTTCTATGACAAAAATGCTCATGACGGGGAGAAATATCGTCATACAATGTGTCATAATATGACGCCATGCTAAGAAGGGTCATAAAGTTAGTATGCTCTTAACTATATATGACGATAGATTTTTTTCATCACATATAGGTACCCAGTACCGTCATAAAATGTGAGTGTCAGGTATCGGACCGACGGTTGTGAATTTGTGATGATAAGTGGTTGTCTTAATGTGACGACAATAGAGCATCACTAAAAGTTTTTGCAAATATGACGCCCCTCAGTGGGAATATACCAGCCAGGCCGTATATGGACCCAGGCCATGACCCCTTGCGCTGTTGACCCATTCTCTAATTCCCCAAAATCCCCCACTCCCACACGGCGGCGGGCGGTGTCTGGGCGAGCACAGTGCGGCTGCCGGCGGGAGGCTGGACCGAGCGTAGCGGGCAGGCGAAGCTTGGCGGGCGGCCTGGTGGAGCGCAGGCGGCGGGTCTCGTCGGGCGGGTGGGCTGTTGGCGAGCATCGGTCGGGGTGGTGGAACACAGCTGCCGTCGTGCAGCTTCTTAGCGACTTCGGTGAAGACGACGCCATGTCCAAGTGGGGAAGCTCAGCTAGTCAATCGGGGGCTACTGGATCATCCATCCATGGTGGGAGGCAAGTTGACCGCCATCTGGAGCCAAGGTCGAGGTGGGATGTGGTGCCGTATCCCCTTGGTAAGGAGACAGAGCTCCCCTTGATCCCCTGCCCTGATTGTGGGCATGCGAGGGTGGTAGAGAGGCGGTCAGGGAAGGAGACGACTGACAACTACCTGCGTGTGTTCTTCAAATGCCCACGGAACTTGGTGAGCATCCACTTGTTTGAATTGATTTGAGAATTTCTGCAACCCTATGTATCCAGTGATGGTGAATGCAATTGTTCTTTTATTGTTGTAGTTTCCTAAGCTTTGTGGGTTCTACAAATTCCAAAGGCCGTATTTCGATAAGCTGGAGGAGCTTGGCATTGTCTCAATCAAAAAATTCTCCCTGGCAGTGGACATTGGTGATGAAGCTAAAGAGGTAGAAGATGCATCATCTGGGAGAATGGTCATGAATATGCAGACTGCTGAAGTGAAGATTGAGGCCAAGGTGGACAATCTGATGTGGAAGTTCAACATTTTGGTGATTGTTTTAGCATTTTGTCTTGGCTGTGTGGTGATGTATGTTGGAAACCAGAAAGTTAGGTGAAGTTCACTAGGTAATGTATCTTAGTCTTGGTAGGTTATGAAGTGTATTATGAACAATATGCAATCCAGTGCAATTGGTCTAGGATTTTGTAATGTATGAACAATCTGATGCTTTTTCAAGCAAAGCAATGTAATTGATGGTTAATGAATGCAATCTAGTTCTTTTTTCATACAATGCAGTTTATTCAAGTGTGAAACATTATGTGCCAATATTGGATGAAAATTGTTGTCAACAAAAAATTTTGGATGAAAATTTGGCAAAATGTATGTTACTTGTAGCCAATGCATTTTGTGAGAAACTATGTACATTCCATGAAATACTTGGCAGCAAAATTTGTCAATAAAAATTTGACAGCATATAACCTAAACATGAAATGATTGGCACCAAAATGTATCCATTAAAATTTTGGCAGCATGTAACATAGCCATTCCATATAATAGAATATCATTTTAACAGAACCATTGCATACAAGGTAATGGTTGAGAATTTTAGACATAAATTCACATACAAAGGTTCAGACATAAATTCAGACATAAATTTCAGATACAAAGGTTCTCAAATTTGAGATACAAGATCTTGGTTCACTAAACCCTCTAGCAAGCTCAACATTCAGATACAAATTCAGTAGCATGAATCAGGTAAGGTCAGTCATCATCACTGTCATCTTCTGATATACTCGCTTCGTCAGGACTATTGTACTCAAGGAAGGTATCATCTTCATCTTCACTCCATGTTTCTCCAAGTTCAGGTGTTCCTTGATTTACACGAATGCTCTGAAGAAGGTGTGCACTAACAGGGCTTCCTAGTTGATTATCCTGCAACAAATCCATATCAGGACCAATGTCTTGGATAGTACAATTTTTCGGCGAAGTGTTTTCCTCTTGATACACCTCCTGAGATCTCATCTGTACTTGTTCATGGATTTGTTGATTTTGGGCAGCCTCTTCAACATCATATATATGCCGGTGGGCAAAACATTGTACAACTCGCCAACTATCACCCAACTTGGTATCTTCTAAGAAAAATACCTGTGATGCATCTGTGGCTAGAATGAATGGATCATCCTTATACCATCGACCTTCAATGTTAATGCTTTTGAAGTAACCATCAGCTTTCATCTGGTATGTCTTTCCCTCAAGATTGTACCATTCACACCGTAGTAAGATAACAGATCTAGGTCCTCTGCTGTTTTCAGTGTAATTCAACTCAATAATATCTTTCACTTTCTCATAGTAATCAATAATACGACCTTTGTGCTCACCTAAAGTCTTAATGGTGCAGTTCTGTGTTTTCCTTTGTGCCTCACGAGCCATTGTGTGGTACCGTACCCCATTAATTATACATGTTGAGTGTGATCGCACACGCCTATCAGGTTGACATGCGAGTGAGTACAGGTCTTCATCAACACTTGTGCCTTCATTTTTTAGACTGGTAAGCTGCAGGAAACAATAACAAATATGTAAGCTGCAGGAAACAATAACAAATATTTAAGCTGCAGGAAACAAGAATGAATAGGTAAGCTGAAGGAAACAAGATGGACATACATGTTCCTCAAACCAAGTTGGAAATTGTGTTGCCATCATTTTCTCAATATTGTTGACCTGTTGCTGTTCCAACTAGGCCCTATACATGCTGCAAAGAAGGTGGTTAGTTTACTAGTAGTAAATAGTAAATAAGGCTGCAAAAAGGATTTCTGCTCTAAAATAAGGCTGCATCTAAAATTTACTTACTCTTTATACTCATCGACCTCTTGGCAATTATTTAGAACAAACCAAGCCATGGAGTCATAGTCAGTATCTTGATTATGAAGTGTAGAAGCACCCAGCAGGTTAATACTATGTGCAAAAATGGAAGAATCATTGGGTAAGATGTTCTGTCCTCCATCTAAGTTTCTCTCAGGTTTTGTGAACCTAGTAATAATGTCACTGAAATATGTTGAGCATTGGGTTAGACACTCATATGCAGTGTATGCCTCTGCAATAGATCCTTCAGGTCTTGCTCTATTGCGCATGAAACGCTTAAAGGTGCCCAATCTTCGCTTTATGGGATACATCCAACCATACTGAACCGGCCCCCGAAGCAATGCCTCGTCAGGTAAGTGTACTGCTAGGTGAACCATAACATCGAAGGATGCAGGAGGATAAATTTTCTCTAGTTTGCAAAGGATAATTACAATATCTTTCTTCATCTGATATAGTTTATCAACCTTTAGAGTCTTGGAGCACAATTCTCTGAAAAACCTACCCAATTCAGCAATTGCTTCATATACATCTTTCCTCACCAACCCTCGAAGGGCAGCTGGTAAAATTCTCTGCAACAGTATATGGTAGTCATGTGTTTTCAGCCCATTCAATGGTTTTGCCTCCATATTGACACATCTTGATATATTAGAGGCATAGCCATCTGGAAATTTAACATTTCTAAGAAACTCCAAAAACTTCTTCTTTACTTCTGGTGATAGAACATAACAAGCCCTTGGCTTTGTGAAGGAATCACCATCTTGCACCAAATGAAGCTCTTTTCTTATACCTCTGTCTTCCAAATCTAGTCTTGCAGCAACCATATCCTTTGACTTACTATGATTAGACAGTAGAGTTGCCAGAATGCTTTCACAAATGTTTTTCTCTATGTGCATAACATCTAGGTTGTATTGCAGCTTCATTTTGGACCAGTATGGCAAATCATACAAGCTAGCCTTCACATGCCATATAGGTTCTCCTTTTCGTCGTCGTTTCCTTGTCTTTGCCTTTTCAGGATGTTTTCCTGGAACATAGGATGCTGCATCCACCCTTGCCATAACCTCATCTGATGTGAACTTCCTTGGCTGCTCTCTATTCTCATGGTAGCCATTGAATGATGTGTTTTTCCTCTATGGATGGTCACTAGGGAGGAAACGTCTATGACCTATGAACCCAATTTTGTTTTTCAAACACTCAGAGCATAGATTCTCATCACAGTGCACACAAGCAAAGTACCCCCCAGTGCTTCTGCCTGACATGGTGCCTAATGCTGGATAGTCATGGATTCCCCACAGAATTGCTGCATGCAGTTTGAAATCTTTACCTTCATATGCATCATAAGTAGACACCCTTCCAGAGTTCTTTGAAGTCCTTCATCAAAGGTTGCATGAACACATGGAAATCTTTGCCTGGTGATTTCTTGCCGGGAATAATCAAAGAAAGCATATAATTGGATTGGTCCATACACATCCATGGTGGAAAATTGTAAGGAACCACTATCACTGGCCAGATGCTATATGAATTAGTCATCTGACCGAAAGGGTTAAATCCATTTGTAGCAATGGCTAACCTCAAATTGCGAGCATCATCAGCAATATCCTTGTAGGTATCATCAAACTCTTTCCAAGCATTGCCATCAGCAGGATGTCTCATTTCATTCTCAACTTCGACCCTCTCCTTGTGCCATCTAGCAATTTTTTCCCATTGCTTTGAGATAAATAGCCTTTGAAAGTGTGGTATTATTGGGAAGTAACGCAACACCTTATGAGGAACTTTCTTTCTACCCACTTGATTCACTTTCCATCTTGATTCACCACAGACTGGGCACTGATCAAGTTCTGCATCGTCCCCCCAAAATAAGGCACAATCATATTTGCACACATGAATAGAAACATAACCAAAACCAATCTTCCGGAGTAGAGCTTTAGTCCCAAAATAAGGACTTAGGGAGGCCAGTAACATTGCGGAACGATGTTGATAGCAACCCAAGTATTGCATCGAACCCAGAATTTGTTATCCGATTATACACCTTTATATGCAGCAGCTTAATGATGAATGTCAACCTAGACTCCTCGGTGCAACCTGGATAAAGTTCACGCTTTGCCTCTTCCATGAGTTGTTGATACAAGTTTCCACTGATGCCTTGGCTGGCTGTAGTGTACAGATCTTGAATCAGCCCTTGAACTCCCCTTGCGCTACATCTAGCTCATCTTCAGGTTGTTCATCATGAACTGGTGCATGGTCATCGGCCTCCCATTGCAAATGGCAAACTATTATTTATCCAGCTTCTATCCATTGTGTCCTGACAAATGTAGGGGGGATGTTGGATCTAGAAATTTACACTCTAACAGATCGAAAGGGGAACAAATTGGAAGAACTATGGTTGAGGTAAGCTCACTTACCTTGCACAAGATCTGGCCTGAAGCCTTTGAGGCGCTGCAGATCAGCCTCTAGCCGACGAAGAAGTTGGAGAGCTGCCGCCGACGAGGCAACCTCAAAGTGCACGCGATGTGGCGTGAGCTACCGGCGAGGCTGCAGTGGTTTCACCGGCGAGGAAGCACCAGGGTCGCCGGCGAGGATGCATTTGCCGAGATTCGTGTGACGCCAGCTCAACATGGCCGAGATGTGGTGTGCGCTTGCGGTGAGGCTGCAGCACTGGCGAGATAGCAGTGGAGTCGCCGGCGGCGCTGAAGGTGGGCCGCCGGTGAGGAAGAAGTGGGCTCGCCGGCGAGGCTGCGGGTGAGCCTGTTGACGGTCCTTACAACAAGTTTCCGACCGTCAAAATCCCAGAAATGAGGAGGGTATACGACAAGTTTCATGCATGTTTTTAGTACTAATAAAGTTCCACAAGTTGTGTTGTAAATTTTATATGCAGGTACACATTTGGGGTAAAACGTGAGTCACCAGACCACACCGAGCAGGCGCGGCCGAACCAGCAGGTGCGGCCGGCCCTGCTGGTACGGCCGGACCAGTAGGTGCGGCCGGCCCTGCTGGTACGGCCGGCCCTGTACCCCGCTATGACTCGGGTCCAGGCGACTATCATTTCCACGGACACACTTTAGATGGATAAGATACGCCGTGGTTATGTCAGTTTGATCCAAAGGACGTGAAAAGAAGCACTTGGATCCATGGGCCCACTTTTACATGCAACCAACCGCCACTCCGAAGCAATCCTGAGCATCCCCTATCAGTGGTAGTGCATCACACGGCTTGGAGTAGATACGGCCGGATCAAGAGATACAGCCGCACCTACGAAGCGTCGAATCCGGCGGAACCAACCCAGGATACCGACTCACAACCGACCAAGGAGCGAGCATCAGGACCGTCCACGACGAAAGGCGGTAAATCAAAGGTGCGGCCGTGCCTGGCTCCCACCGCCCCAGCGCTCCACCGACCTCCCACTGCTATAAAAAGGACCCTCCACTCGCTGGAACAGAACGAACACCGTAGGAGCTTCACTATTGTCCACTTTTGTATCTTGGAGTAGGAAGTAGTGTAGTTGGGAGTTAGAGTCGAGTCGAGCTAGTCTTAGGGTTCCGGAGAAGTCTTCTTCAGAGTTCGGGTACTACTCTTATATCTTTCCCTTTATAAGACTTAAGTGCATTTCGAGTTATCTTTCTATCTTCCATTTCGAGTCAATTACATTCAGCTTTTACTTAGCTACTAGAAGCTTTATTCTAGGTTTAGACGAAAGTGAGTTTTGCCTTGGTTAGCTTAGTTCTCTTGAACCCTATAGTGTTGTGGTCGTTCTTCGCTTGATCTCCGGTGTTTCACGGGAGAGAGAGACCTTTCTCTAAAGGCCTTAGGGAAGGTTCTTTGGTTCGTTGTGAGCGCGGTGCTCAGAACTTGCCTTACTCTTAGATTGGTGTCCCGTTCAACGGAATAGTTGTGGTACCCTAAGGAGGTGACAGCTCCGGACGGGCTCTGTAGTCCACCACGTTAGTTCGGGCCGGTAGGATTCAGCGCGTCGTCGTTCTCCCTTCTCATCCCAGTCTGAGAGCGCGGCTTTGCATGCCCCTGCAGCACTAGAAGAGCTTGTTGATCCTATCTTACCTCGGCTCTGCTTTACCTTAGTTCTTTTCCCGGAGTTGACAAGATTAGAAAGATTGCCTTAGGATCCTTTCTCGTCTCGTTGTCCTCCCAACTCACTAGGACCTCTCTAGTTCTTTTATCAAGATCTCCTCGCGTGTCCAATTTACCCCGCATATCTTTATCATCACCCCAGCTATAAGACTCCTTCACCGAGCTTCGATCCTCTCTACCGTTCATTTGATTATCTATGCCATAGTGCTTCCCTTGGGAAAATATAAATACGATAACCCGAATACCACTGGGTGAAGTGCTACAACGGTAATCCGTGCGCTTGCGGACCTTTCTGTGATGTGTGTTTTACCAAAGACGTTCCTAGCTCCATTATCAGGGGTATAAACCTAGTGGTGAGGCTAAGGAGCATCAACAAGCATTTCTGGTGCCGTTGCCGGGGAAGCAATAGGCACTAGATATCTTTTCGGTAGAGTTATCCCAGTTCGGTGAACCGTCTTTTAGCAGGTTTATCCCTACTCCGTTCCTAGTGTACGGAGTAGTACCCAGTTTCGACAGTTCCGTCCCGTCTTCACATCTATCAAGAGTCGCTTTAGAAGGATATTCCGACTTCACTACCCTTCGAAAAGTTTCTCTCGTTTTATCACGACGAACCAAGTCGATCCCGTAGACAGAACCATCTTTCTCATGGCCAAAGAAGCCAACCTTGAGTTCTCTATTGATCAATCCCACACTCCGACTAAGGTGGAAATCCCAATCGGAAACGGAAATCTCAAACCAAGGTTCTTCTCCAATGGAAGTATTTCTCCAAAATTCCTTTCCATCGCCCAGAAAAATCCTTTCTCAAGATTCGAAGGAGAAAACCCATACAATCACTTGAGGAATTTTGAGCAATTATGCTCTACTCGTTCATGCTCCCATCTTTCTCCTGACGAGTTCAGAGTTAGACTTTTTCCATTCTCACTAGCGGGAAAAGCAAAGGCTTGGTACTTCCAGCAAGAGAAGGAAGTCACCATGGATTGGAGAAATTTGCGCGACAAGTTCTGCGCTAAGTACTTCCCCTTATCTCATCTCACGCACCTTCGAAATCATATTATCAATTTCCAACAGACGAAGACCGAATCCCTTAGTCAAGCATGGACTAGATTCCATGATCTCATACACATTTGTCCCGATCATGGCCTGCCAGATATAGTGTTGGTCCAACATTTTCAGCACAGCCTATCTCGAGACAACATTTTCCGCTTGCTTGCACTCACAAAGGGATCACTTTTTCACGAAAATCCAACTGAGGGGCTAGAAATCTTAGAGAGGATCTTAGCTATGCCCGTCAGAAGAGAATCCCAGAAAGAAGAAATCAAGGACCATTCCCAATCTTGGATATATCGGATTATCGCCTATCTATCGTTTTTCTTCCAAACTCTAGTGAATTACCTCTCTAATCAAGAGAGTCACTCCAAGAAGAAATGATCATCAACAAGTCCAGCTCGAGGATTATAAATTCAACGCTATCGCCGTGAGATAAACCGGCATTTGTCCAGACCTAAGTTCATGCATCAGGCATGTTTAATTTTCGAAATCTTTTTAGCCACTGCATGACTTAGAGTTTAGAAGGCTGAAGGAGCATTTTTGGGCATTTTGCCCGGTGTGGCCGGCCCACTTGGCACGGCCGCACCACCCCTATTGCCTGGGTGAATGCGTGGAGCAGCCACTAGCTGCATGGTGGTGCTTTACTTTGTGAGAAGGCAAGTCCAATATGCAGTATCTCCTTCCCCACCACCAATAGCTTTGCTAGCAAACTTTGGACAGCTGAGTGCACAAGTTCTTGAGGACCCTAAGTGCTAGATGGTATGGCAGCAACCTGACATGCAATTTCGGTGGAAACACTAGGGCCGGCCGGCCCTGTAGGTGCGCCCGCACTTGTGGAATCCACCATGCTGTCATTTCCAAGTTGTTGCATGCTGCTCCTAGCCTCCTAATCACGCACTGAGGTCGCCTCTCGATTTTTTGTTGGCACGGCCGGATGGACAGGTGCGGCCGCACCTGCCTCCCTCCACCTGCCTATAAATAGAGGCCTCCCGTGCACTCTCCCAGAAGACCACAGCCAAATTCCGAAGTTTGCAACCTTTGCTCCCTTGTTAAGTCCGTTCGCTCTTAGTGGAAAGGAGTGTTGAGAGTGTGTCCCTCGTAGTGCAAGTCACTCAAGTTTTGTGGAGGTCTTATCACCCCACAAGGACCACTAACTCTTGGACCGCTAATCCTCGAACGACTAACCTTTCATAACCATCATCCTTCGGGTATCCGTTGCATTAACCTTTTGCAGGATGTCGTGGTTCCGGAAGGCCGCAAAGGTAGTGAAGGGAAAACACATCAGGTTCCGCGACTCAGACTCGAGCCACAGTGGCCATTCCCATTCTTCAGATTGGCAAGATCACTCGGTACCCCCGGGTTTCGATCCTCAGGACAATGTGTCCATGGGTTCTGCCCGGGACATGTCCGCAAGCTCGGTGCATTATGATTGGTCAAGTTCGGAGGAAAGGACTCGTTTCCTTACCTCCGAGACTCAAATCATCCTACGAACTGACCAAGAGCGGAGGTTGTTCCAGCAGCTAAAAGACCAGGAATTCACGCATACGAAGGTATACGACAACACCCTTCTTAATGAAACTGGTATGATAGGAGAATTTGGGGCGGCTTTTGATGCCATAGGTTGGGGGAACTTTTGGCATGCGTGGGAAGAGGGCTCAAAATTTCTCACTGTGGAGTTCCTCTCAACTTTGAGCGCTGATAGTAGTGGTGTTAAGTTTTGGCTCTTCAATGAAGAGCATGACTTAACCTGGGAACAGTTGAGTGTGGCTCTAGGCTTCGACTCAAACTGTCTGCTAGAGTGGTCTAAGCACAAGGGTATGAAAGCCTTTTCGAGGGAGTCGTTCTGGAAGAAGATCTCGGGGAGAGGTGAAACGAACCAGATTTCCAAAACTGGAAACCCGATCCTCTGCACCTCTGTGATAGTCCCAGGAGGCTATCACGTGCAAATCCCTGTCTCAGAAAGTAAAGCAAAGTACCGTACAACAAGAATAAATACATGGGGGTCCAAAATATAATGTAATATTTAAGCATCAGAGTACATCATTTCGGCACATGCCGGGTACAAGTCCAACGGGACTGAATCAAGCAGAGTAAACATCTACGCAGCGGCTCTCATGTAGCGAAGTAGACTCCATATCCGCAGGCATCTCGAGTGTAGGGCGAGCTTCAGTCCTCCCAGCCGTCGTCCTCAAAGTCGTAGTCCGGCTCCTGGTCTGAAAGTCCGTCACCTACTCGATAAGCGAGTAGGTCATGTCAGCTTCCCAACAAAGAGCATAAGCAAGAGAGAATAATTCTATTATGCATGATTAATCCTATTTATGGCTGTAGAAGGTTAAGCAAGCAGCGGTAGCAACATCAAGGTAAGCAGAATAGCCGAGAGGTATCCATCTCCGAAGAGATCCACACCTCCGAGGACAACGCCTCCGGGGTCAACGCCCCAACAAGGAAAGAAGCACCAAATACTGGATCTCAACCAAGATACAGCATCCCACACTCATCTGCGACGTGGGGTCACCAACTCCTATCCCCACGTCTCAACGGCACGAAGCCGGGCTCACAACACACAGGGGAGAGAAAGCAGCACAAGAAGAGACTAGCCAGGTGAGAGATCGTAAGGGCGGTCCATACCAGTGGACACGGACTATAGCTATAGGTTTAACACTCTGCAGAGGTTGTACAACTGGACCCGCCGGATAGGGCAGAAACGGTGGCCGCCGTTCCACATCCCTACCTAACGGCCGGAGACCTAGCAGTGGGTGGCTCTCTCCTGCCTCTCCGAGCCTGACTCGTCCTGAACTGGGGCGCGAAACTTGCCAGCAGGGCCTCGGAGCTGTGAAACCATCCCCGGAGGAGCCGGGGCGACGTCTACTCGGGGGGTATAACTCGTCCCCCTCACACGACCACACCGGTCCGCCTACAAGCTGAGAGCCAACCACCAACTAGTTCTCGGACCGAACCCCGCCCATACGTGAGCGAACGGTTTGTACGAAAATAGCCCAAAGATCAAGGTCACACAGACGATCGGTCCTTAATTGCAGGAGCAAGCACTCACCAACTCCATCCGTCCGACACGCCGCTAGGGCGGGAGGCCAGGTCGCATCTCCCCTAGACAGGCGTTCACAAGTAACCAAAGCGGCTTGCTCCCGCGGTAACACGACAAGGATACACACTCACCCAAAACACACGCAAGAGTTCCGAGGTATCCCAACCTCGGTCCAAACCTGAGATCCATCCATAACTAAGGGTAAAATATATGGATGGAGAAGTGCCGGGAACTAGCTAGGGGTCTGTAGCTAGTTCCAAAAGTAGGTATTCCAAGGACAAGATAAACAATTCCAAGGCACGGCTAATCAATTGTCTATGCAATTTCAAAACATGCATCAAAAGTAATTAAGCACTAGCAACTATAGCAAGCATGGGATCTATATGGTTGGGAGTGACATGACACCTGGCTGGCGTCCGAAGTCCTGGTCTGGGTAGTAGTCGGGGTCGTAGGCCTCCTCCTGGTCGTTGCTCGGGTCTGTGCAGCACGAGATACGAGACACTAAGATACCGACAAACAACTAGGCAATAAATCCAAAGAAACCCAATTTTAGAAGATTCAAACAGAAACATACTACCTACAAACAGCACCGTCTCATTTTTAGAAAAATATAGAAACTGGTTTCATATTTTTCGGAGTTATAAATAATTAATTATGAATTTTCAAAGATTATAGGATTTATAAAATAATTTCCAAAATTATTTATAAAACAGAAAAGGATTTTTATTTTTTTTTTGAAAACAGTTGATGACGTCGGCATGACGTCACCGTGACGTCATCGTCACCGGTCAGTGGGCCTTAGTGGGCCGAAAGAGTTAGTGGGCCGGAATCGGCCCATTGGACTCAGCCCTTTGGGCCAAAAGAGTAAAGTCCGAAAGGAGCCCTCCAACTAATTTCGGAGTGCAACGAAGAAAAGGAAAGGGCCGGGACATGGGCCTTAGCGGGCTAAGGCCCATGCTCAGCTTCCCTAACGTTGTCCAGATATGAAGTCTGGTAGTGCCCCTTGGATTCATCTGGAGCGCGAAGGCGCTCCTCGCCCCGCGTTCGCGCGTTGGCGCACCCTGGCATGAGCCCGGCGGCGGCGGCGTGCGGCGTTTGACGACGGCGTTGGCTCCGGCGTCCAAGCAAGCACACGGGGAGATACACTAGGACCTCGTGACGAGTTGGACGCGGCCACTGCCCTGCGGTTGGGTTCGAGAAGACGGCGCGCGGCGCGACACGGGGAAAGTCCCGGCGCGGTGCCGATCGGCACGGCGGCGACGCGGTGCGCAGCGGTTGACCTCTGATAGCCAAAACGCAGTGGCGCCAGTGCTGGGGTGCACGGCGTCCAAGCGCACGCGTGGTTGCTTGCCAAAACGCAGGTTAGCGGTGATCTGGTGCCCGCGCACGTACACGCGCACGGCGCGGAGGCGACCGGCGTGACATGGCGGCGACAGTACGACGCTCCTGCTCCTGTGCTGGGGTGCACCGGGGTCAGGTGCGCATGCGCGCTCGCGTGCATCGGAAGCGGCGGTGTGTCACGGCTCTCGCTCGCGGACGCGCACAGCACGGTGGTGCTCTGGCGCGGTGCGGCGGAGACGGGGGTTTACGCGGTCAGCGGCACTAGGCCGGCCAGCACGTGCGCGGGTGCACGGCGGCGATGCGAGGCTTGGGATCCTGCACAGAAAGGGCGCGGGACGAAGCCCGGGGTTCACAGACGGCGTCGATGGCCGGAGTCAGTGCGCGGCACGGCGGCCAACGCGGCGTAACGCTGGGGTACGCTCCCGGTCAAGGCGAAGGGCAGGCCAAGGCTCACCGAGGGTCGGCGGTGTAGACGATGCAGTGAAGGCCGCGGCGGGGAAGATGTCGACGACGACAGCGAAGTTCGGCGGCGGCGCGTCGTGCTCCTCTGCTCCGTTCTCCGCCCGCACGTGGACGGCCTTCCTCACGACCCGTCCGGCTCCGTCTTGGTGTGCTCCGTCTTCGGCAGGTCGGCGCGGTGGTGGTGCGCCCCGTCTTCTTCCCCTTTCCCCTTCTCTTCTTCCTTCCCCCTCTTCTCTCCTCCCGGCGACGAACAGAGGAAAGGGGGTAACAAAGGGGAGAAACCCCAATTGAGCGCTGGCTTGCAAGAGGGGTCTCGCCAGGGGCTTTAGCTGGTCGAACACGCCGGGGTGAAGGGCAAAAGAGTCACGGCTGGGGCTCCTATTGGCTCGTGAGGGCGAGGTGGTGATGTGGCGGTGCGGCAGAGGCTGGCGGGCGCGGGAGCGCGTCGACGGGCGAGGGTAGAAAGGGAAAAGGCCGGGCGGTGTGTGGGCGCGGCCGCCTGGCTCGGCGTCCGTGCCACGGGCGCGGTCGGGGCTCGTTCCCTGGCCGGGCGTGTGCACGCGCGCGATCGGGCGCAGCGGCAGTACGGTGCGGCGCGGAGATGGCGTGGAGGAGAAGATGCACAGGGCACTCGACGGTGTCCCCACTTGTCAGCGAGCTAACGCGAGGTGAAGAGGTGAGGTGGGCCGAACTGGGCCGGCTTCGGTGGAGAAGGAAAGGCCGGGGGTTTTAAGCGGGCTCGGGCTGAGAGATGGAGGTGGTTCGATAGACTTCAGAAGAGGTTAGCTGGCCCATCAGTTAGTATAGGGTTTTGAAATTAGATTTGAATTAAGTTTAAACTATAGATTTGAATTTGAATAGTTTCAAATTCAAAACACACTCAATAAAATCCAAATAAAATCCATAAACTCCAAATCACATACTTTACCATAATTTGAAAATATATTTTTATATCTTTGGTTTTATTTATTTAGGAATTTAGAAAGAGAGGCTAGAGAGGGTTTAAATATGGTGACACATCATCAACAAATGAAAAGTTCAAATTTTCTCACATATTAATAACTTAATTTTCTGGGTTGTTACATTCTCCCCCACCACCGAGAATCTCGTCCTCGAGATTTAAGCTCCATCCTTCCCCTCGAACAAGTGAGGGAACTCTCTCCTGAGGTCGGCTTCCTTCTCCCAGGTTGCTTCTCGCTCCGTGTGGTGACTCCACAACACCTTGCAGTAAGGAATTGTGGTCCTCCTGGTTTCCTTTGTTGCTCTGTCCAAGACCCTCTCGGGGTACTCTGCATACTCCAGGGTGTTCTGCAGGTCGAGTATCTCCACCGGGACTTGTTTTGCTTCCACTTCCTTTTCACTCTTCTTCAACTGTGACACGTGGAACACAGGGTGTACAGCGGACATCTCTGCTGGTAGTGCGAGTCTGTAAGCGAGCTTCCCAACTCTCTGAGTGATCCGGTATGGTCCCACGTACCTCGGAGCAAGCTTTCCCTTCACAGCAAACCTCTTGGTTCCTCTCATCGGTGACACTTTTAAGTAGACGGAGTCTCCCACCTCGAACGACAAGTCTCTCCGGCGACGATCGGCGTAGCTCTTCTGTCTGCTCTGAGCAATCTTTAGGTTATCCCTGACTTTCTCTACTTTCTCCTCAGCCTCCTCGAGAATGTCCGGACCAAAGATCATCCTCTCTCCTACCTCTGACCACATCAAAGGTGTCCTGCACTTCCGCCCGTAGAGTGCCTCGAAGGGTGCCATCTTGAGACTTGCTTGGAAGCTGTTGTTGTAAGAGAACTCTGCATAGGCCAAGCTGCTCTCCCAATCCGTGCCGTAGGTCAAAGCGCAAGCTCTCAGCATATCCTCCAACACCTGGTTTACTCTCTCAGTCTGCCCGTCCGTCTGAGGGTGAAAAGCTGTGCTGTAGCTGAGTGTAGTTCCCATCCGGGCGTGGAAACTCTGCCAAAACTTTGCTATGAACTGGGGCCCTCTGTCAGACACTATGCTCCTCGGGGCTCCGTGTAGCCTGAGTATGTGACACACGTACAAGTCTGCCAACTGGTCTGTCGTGTATCGGGTCTTCACGGGTACGAAGTGAGCTACTTTTGTCAGCCGATCCACTATGACCCAAACGGAATCGTTGCCTTTCTGTGTCCTGGGTAGCCCCACCACAAAGTCCATGGAAATGTCATCCCACTTCCACTGGGGTATATCCAACGGTTTCAACAGTCCTGCGGGCCTCTGGTGCTCAATCTTCACTCTGCTGCAAGTGTCACAACAAGCCACGTAGTAGGCTATGTCCTTCTTCATATCCTTCCACCAAAACCTCTGTTTCAAATCTTGGTACATCTTTGTACTTCCTGGGTGAATGGAGTACCTTGAATCATGGGCTTCTCTCAGAATCTGCTCTCGAATCTCTTTACTCTTCGGCACACAGATTCGATCTTTCAGCCACACCGTGCCTTGTTCGTCCATACGGTAATCCTCAGCTCTCCCTTTCTCCATCAGCTCCTTGAGCTCCCAAATCTCGGAGCACCCTTTCTGAGCTTCCCGAATTCTGCCTTCCATGTCGTAGGTCACTTGCAGTGTGTAGAGTTGTCCCTGCTCTACAATCTCAACCTGAAGCTGCTCTAGCTCGTCGTGAAGTGCTGGCTGCTCCTGTCTCACCATCAAGTTGTTGCAATAGGACTTTCTGCTCAGTGCATCTGCCACAACGTTTGCCTTGCCAGGGTGGTAGTGAATCTCCAAGTCGTAGTCCTTGATCAGCTCTAGCCACCTTCTCTGCCTCATGTTCAACTCCGACTGAGTAAAGAAGTACTTCAGACTCTTGTGATCGGTGTACAGTTCACACTTGTTGCTGATCAAGTAGTGCCTCCAAATTTTCAAAGCGTGAACGACTGCTGCTAACTCCAAGTCGTGAGTGGGGTAGTTCTCCTCGTGCTTCTTAAGCTGCCTCGACGCATAAGCAACAACTTTGCCCTCTTGCATCAACACACATCCCAGACCTTGCTTCGAGGCGTCACAGTACACCACGAAATCCTTCTTGATGTCTGGCAAGGTAAGAATCGGAGCTGTCGTGAGCCTCTTCTTCAACTCCTGGAAACTCCTCTCACAGGCCTCTGACCACACGAACTTCTTGTCGTTCTTCAACAGCTCTGTCATTGGCTTCGCTATCTTGGAGAAGTTTTCTATGAACCTCCTGTAGTATCCTGCCAACCCGAGGAAGCTCCGAATATCTGTCACTGTGAGTGGCTGCTCCCACTTGGTAACTGCTTCCACTTTCGAAGGATCAACCGCAACTCCCTCTGCTGACAACACGTGTCCCAAGAAAGCAACTTCCTCCATCCAGAACTCACATTTGCTGAACTTTGCGTACAACTTCTGCTGTCTCAGCCTTTCCATCACAATCCGAAGGTGTTCCTCGTGTTCCTCTGCTGTCTCTGAGAAGATTAGAATGTCATCTATGAACACCACTACGAACTTGTCCAGCTCTTCCATGAAGACCTTGTTCATCATGTTCATGAAGTAGGCAGGTGCGTTGGTCAGTCCGAAGGAAACCACTACGAACTCGTACAAGCCGTACCGCGTCGTGAAAGCTGTCTTCGGGATATCCTGGTCCCGAATCTTCATCTGGTAGTAACCTGACCTCAAGTCGATCTTGGAAAAGAACTTTGCCTTCCGCAGCCTGTCTAGCAAATCGTCAATCCTGGGCAATGGGTACCGGTTCTTGATCGTCATCGAGTTGAGTGTCCGGTAGTCCACACACATCCTCTTGGTGCCATCCTTCTTGTCCACGAACAGAACTGGCGAACCCCAAGGTGAGGCACTCGGTCGAATGAACCCTTGCTCTTGCAGTTTCTTGAGTTGCTTCTTCAGCTCATCTAGTTCATCCGCGGACATCCTGTACGGGCTCTTGGCCACGGGTCCAGCTCCTGGCATCAGTTCAATCACGAACTCAATATCCCTGTCCGGTGGTAATTCGGTCAACTCCTCCGGAAACACGTCGGGATACTCCCTCACCACCGGGATTTCCTCCAAATCCTTTCCTTTCATGTTGCACAACATCGGCGTCGACCTCTGGCCCTGTGGCTTGATCAACACTCTGACTCCGCTGGGGTGCTCCAACTGCACGTACACTGGGTTGCAGTTCACCGATCCTTTGTGCTGAGCTAACCACTCCATCCCAAGTATCACGTCGATCCCGGTCGACTCCAGAACAGTCAGGTCTGCCTCGAACAACTGCTTCTCGAACACCATGTTCACTCCTCTACACTCCAGCGTACTCCGCTTCTCACCTAGCGGGGAGCTGGTAACTATAGGCCGTGGTCTGGGCTTAGTTGGTAATGACCTTTCCTTTACAAACTTAGTAGAGATGTACGAAAACTGAGCACCGGTGTCAAACAGAACGGTAGCCATAACTGAATCGACTAAAAACTCACCGAGAGCCACGTCTGGCGCTGCAGCTGCCTCCTCTGCGGTCAGGTGGTTCAGTCTGCCTCGAGTCGGTGGGGGCGCGCTCTTCTGCTGGTTCTGTTGAGGCTGTCCTCCTGGAACTGGTGCCTTTGCCGGTGTCTGGTACTGGGTGTTCCTGCTCTGACCTCCCTGTTGAAACTTCTGCGGGCACACGTTGGACTTGTGGCCTAGCTGACGGCAGTGGTAGCAAGTGACCTGTGAGCTGTCGTACGCTGGCGGCTGCTGCGGCCTGGGCTTCCACTGGCTCGAGCCTCCACTACCTCCAGGGTGTCCTCTGCTCTGGTGAGTGAACTGAGTCTGCGGCTGCTGAGGGTAAGGACGCTGTCTCTGCTGTGAGTACTGTGGCGGAGCGGACCTCTGTCGCTGGTGTGAACCTGGGTACCCTGCACGTTCTGCACGCTGTCTCTTCTCTCCGCGGACCTCCACGTAGTCCAGTCTCGACTTCTCCACAACCAAAGCCTTGCCCACCAGGGCGTGAAGAGTGTCACAGTCGTGAGCTGCCAAGTGGTGCGCCATCCCTCTGTGGAGTCCCTTGCGGTACCAGTACATCTTCTTTTTCTCGGTGTTGGAGTCGTCTGGGGCGTACCGCATCAGCTCCTGGAACCGGTTCGTGTACTCCTGCACTGTCATCGATCCCATCTTCAAGTGCCTGAACTCGTCTGCCTTCCTGTCCATCACAGCCTCTGGGATGTGGAACGCTCTGAAGGCCTCCACAAACTCCTCCCACGTGATGCGGGTAGGGTCCGCGTGTGAGTCACAGTAACTGTCCCACCAAGCTCCTGCTGTGCCGACCAGCTGGTGCGCGGCGACGTACACGCACTCCTCCTCTGAAAGGCCGGTGAGCTCCAACTTCTTCTCAATCTCCCTCAACCAGTTGTCTGCCACGAGTGGGTCTGGAGAGTTGTCAAAGGTAGGTGGACGCAGCTTGGTGAAACCTTCCACTCTCTTCTGCAAACTCTCTGGCTGGTTCCTGACGTTCCTCCGGTTGTTGTTGTTCTGAACCACAGCATCGGCGATCGTCTGCATCAGCTGAGTCTGAAGCGCCATCACGGCTGCTAGGTTGGGCGGTGGTGCCGGCTGCTCAGGCTCCTGCTCTGGCTCAGGCTCAGCCTCTCCCTCGAGCTCCTCTTCGGGGTCAGCTGGTGCTCGACCTCCTCCTTGGTCTCCTCGACCTCCTCGCCCGCCGCGGCGTCCACCACGGCGTCCGCCACGTGGTGCACGGCCTCCACGGCGGCCACGACCTCGACCTCCAGCGGGGAGAGGGACGTCCTCCTGCTCGGCGTCCTCCCTGGCTGCCTCCTCGAAACGGCGTAGGAGCCGTCCCGACCTCCTTGCCACCGACATCTGTTTTAAGAGTTCGAGATCGTGAGAAACGAGTTGTCGGAAATTAACTTTAAGGAACTTAAGCATATAAGGAGTATCTAGCTAACAACAAACAATTTCACACAAACATATAAGAAGCATAAAAACCAGCAAAAGATCGATAACTCCAATCACTCATGCAAGATCACCATACAAAAGGTGTGTATCTCGAGGTCTACTCCTCAACCTTCGAGATTACACAGCAGCATGTGAACTACATCGCGATCCATAGGAGGCGGTCTACTAAACATGAACAGCATGAAGAACTCTATCCTAGCTGACTACCGGATCATCCCCTCAAGGTGCCTGCTCCTTAACAGTAGCTGGAGAGTACGGTGGTGACACGGTCTTCGGACTGGGCGGAACCGAGTAGAACGGTGGGTCGTTCACTCCTGGGTAATCTGGTATCTCAATCTCTGGTAGGTTGAAGTAGCCTGCCAAGCTCCTCAAAGCTCTGCTCATCTCCGGAGTGTCTGAGCTGCCTCGTGGGTAAGGTCGCTGTGACGGAAGTAAAGTAGGGGGTAGCTCAAACGTCTCTGTCCTCAGCTTAGGCCTCTTCTGCGGTGGTAGCATCTCTGCCAACTCCCTGTACTCTGCCACTCGTCGTAGGTCGGAGTCCCTCCAAGCTGAGCTGGTCCTGCTGGCTGTATCCTGGGCCTCGTACACTCTGCCTCCCAAGTACCAGAGGTGGTCGTAGTTCTGAGCCAACCTCTCCTCGTGTTCCCACAACCGCAGCTGGTAGTCGGTGCAAGCTGCTCCAAGAGACTCTACCAAGTACTCCTTCTCACGCAGCTTCAACCGCTCCTCTCTGGTCGCTGCCTCTGACTCCCGCAAGGCGGTCTGTGTCTCCTCTAGTCTGGCTCTCAGCGTGGCGATCTCAAGTGCATCTCTCTCTGTGCTGGCTCTAGCAGCCGCGAGTCCCCACTCTGTGACCTGGATGTTCCTCCTGTGTGCTTCGTTGAGAAGGTACACCAACTGGCTGTTCTCTCTCTCCAGCTGGGCGTTCCGTCCCAAGGTGTCGTCCCACTTCTGTCGCAGAAACATGATCTCTGAATCCGCCCAGTAGAGTGCCTGGTCCTGAGCTTGAATGAACTTGCTGGCCAACTGGTTCTTCTCATCCTTGCCCTTTGTGTTCTCCTCAGTGTAAGCTGCCTTGTCTGTGTGCCACCTGCTGTGGTCGTACAGTGCTGTCGGAAGAACCTCAAAGGGTGTATCCTTCAATCTCTGTCCCAACTGTCGACACACTTTCTTCAGCGCGAGTCTGGCACAACACTGGTGAGCCTCCAGGGTAGAGTTGTCGAAGCACGTGACTCTGACCTCCTCGAACTCTGGCACGCGTGGGTCAGCCGGTATCTTCAAGGTCAGCTCCGTCGGCGACTGGTCCACGACGGCCGTGGTGCGTCCCTCGTAGAACACCTCACTTGTCTCCACTCCTGCGGTCTCCAAACAGTTTTTAAGGATCTTGCAGAACCCTCTGGCCCACTGGCCGTCGGTCTTGAGGGGGATCCACGTCAGCTGGTCCATCTGCACGTTGTTGGGGTGTTAGTAAGAGTTAGTATTGTTAATCAAGGTAGTATATAGTAAATTGCAAGGTTTTTATATAAAGTTTCATGGATTGCATATAAAGCACAAGGCGTTCGGGCTTTCCTATACTATTGTCCGTTCCTAGGCTCGTCCTACAGTCAAGTACGGCTCTGATACCAACTGAAACGAACCAGATTTCCAAAACTGGAAACCCGATCCTCTGCACCTCTGTGATAGTCCCAGGAGGCTATCACGTGCAAATCCCTGTCTCAGAAAGTAAAGCAAAGTACCGTACAACAAGAATAAATACATGGGGGTCCAAAATATAATGTAATATTTAAGCATCAGAGTACATCATTTCGGCACATGCCGGGTACAAGTCCAACGGGACTGAATCAAGCAGAGTAAACATCTACGCAGCGGCTCTCATGTAGCGAAGTAGACTCCATATCCGCAGGCATCTCGAGTGTAGGGCGAGCTTCAGTCCTCCCAGCCGTCGTCCTCAAAGTCGTAGTCCGGCTCCTGGTCTGAAAGTCCGTCACCTACTCGATAAGCGAGTAGGTCATGTCAGCTTCCCAACAAAGAGCATAAGCAAGAGAGAATAATTCTATTATGCATGATTAATCCTATTTATGGCTGTAGAAGGTTAAGCAAGCAGCGGTAGCAACATCAAGGTAAGCAGAATAGCCGAGAGGTATCCATCTCCGAAGAGATCCACACCTCCGAGGACAACGCCTCCGGGGTCAACGCCCCAACAAGGAAAGAAGCACCAAATACTGGATCTCAACCAAGATACAGCATCCCACACTCATCTGCGACGTGGGGTCACCAACTCCTATCCCCACGTCTCAACGGCACGAAGCCGGGCTCACAACACACAGGGGAGAGAAAGCAGCACAAGAAGAGACTAGCCAGGTGAGAGATCGTAAGGGCTGTCCATACCAGTGGACACGGACTATAGCTATAGGTTTAACACTCTGCAGAGGTTGTACAACTGGACCCGCCGGATAGGGCAGAAACGGTGGCCGCCGTTCCACATCCCTACCTAACGGCCGGAGACCTAGCAGTGGGTGGCTCTCTCCTGCCTCTCCGAGCCTGACTCGTCCTGAACTGGGGCGCGAAACTTGCCAGCAGGGCCTCGGAGCTGTGAAACCATCCCCGGAGGAGCCGGGGCGACGTCTACTCGGGGGGTATAACTCGTCCCCCTCACACGACCACACCGGTCCGCCTACAAGCTGAGAGCCAACCACCAACTAGTTCTCGGACCGAACCCCGCCCATACGTGAGCGAACGGTTTGTACGAAAATAGCCCAAAGATCAAGGTCACACAGACGATCGGTCCTTAATTGCAGGAGCAAGCACTCACCAACTCCATCCGTCCGACACGCCGCTAGGGCGGGAGGCCAGGTCGCATCTCCCCTAGACAGGCGTTCACAAGTAACCAAAGCGGCTTGCTCCCGCGGTAACACGACAAGGATACACACTCACCCAAAACACACGCAAGAGTTCCGAGGTATCCCAACCTCGGTCCAAACCTGAGATCCATCCATAACTAAGGGTAAAATATATGGATGGAGAAGTGCCGGGAACTAGCTAGGGGTCTGTAGCTAGTTCCAAAAGTAGGTATTCCAAGGACAAGATAAACAATTCCAAGGCACGGCTAATCAATTGTCTATGCAATTTCAAAACATGCATCAAAAGTAATTAAGCACTAGCAACTATAGCAAGCATGGGATCTATATGGTTGGGAGTGACATGACACCTGGCTGGCGTCCGAAGTCCTGGTCTGGGTAGTAGTCGGGGTCGTAGGCCTCCTCCTGGTCGTTGCTCGGGTCTGTGCAGCACGAGATACGAGACACTAAGATACCGACAAACAACTAGGCAATAAATCCAAAGAAACCCAATTTTAGAAGATTCAAACAGAAACATACTACCTACAAACAGCACCGTCTCATTTTTAGAAAAATATAGAAACTGGTTTCATATTTTTCGGAGTTATAAATAATTAATTATGAATTTTCAAAGATTATAGGATTTATAAAATAATTTCCAAAATTATTTATAAAACAGAAAAGGATTTTTATTTTTTTTTTGAAAACAGTTGATGACGTCGGCATGACGTCACCGTGACGTCATCGTCACCGGTCAGTGGGCCTTAGTGGGCCGAAAGAGTTAGTGGGCCGGAATCGGCCCATTGGACTCAGCCCTTTGGGCCAAAAGAGTAAAGTCCGAAAGGAGCCCTCCAACTAATTTCGGAGTGCAACGAAGAAAAGGAAAGGGCCGGGACATGGGCCTTAGCGGGCTAAGGCCCATGCTCAGCTTCCCTAACGTTGTCCAGATATGAAGTCTGGTAGTGCCCCTTGGATTCATCTGGAGCGCGAAGGCGCTCCTCGCCCCGCGTTCGCGCGTTGGCGCACCCTGGCATGAGCCCGGCGGCGGCGGCGTGCGGCGTTTGACGACGGCGTTGGCTCCGGCGTCCAAGCAAGCACACGGGGAGATACACTAGGACCTCGTGACGAGTTGGACGCGGCCACTGCCCTGCGGTTGGGTTCGAGAAGACGGCGCGCGGCGCGACACGGGGAAAGTCCCGGCGCGGTGCCGATCGGCACGGCGGCGACGCGGTGCGCAGCGGTTGACCTCTGATAGCCAAAACGCAGTGGCGCCAGTGCTGGGGTGCACGGCGTCCAAGCGCACGCGTGGTTGCTTGCCAAAACGCAGGTTAGCGGTGATCTGGTGCCCGCGCACGTACACGCGCACGGCGCGGAGGCGACTGGCGTGACATGGCGGCGACAGTACGACGCTCCTGCTCCTGTGCTGGGGTGCACCGGGGTCAGGTGCGCATGCGCGCTCGCGTGCATCGGAAGCGGCGGTGTGTCACGGCTCTCGCTCGCGGACGCGCACAGCACGGTGGTGCTCTGGCGCGGTGCGGCGGAGACGGGGGTTTACGCGGTCAGCGGCACTAGGCCGGCCAGCACGTGCGCGGGTGCACGGCGGCGATGCGAGGCTTGGGATCCTGCACAGAAAGGGCGCGGGACGAAGCCCGGGGTTCACAGACGGCGTCGATGGCCGGAGTCAGTGCGCGGCACGGCGGCCAACGCGGCGTAACGCTGGGGTACGCTCCCGGTCAAGGCGAAGGGCAGGCCAAGGCTCACCGAGGGTCGGTGAGAGCCAGGTGTGGTTCGAGGACCGGTGGATGGTCGCTTCCTGGTGTGATGAGTGATTGACAACGTGGTGTGGACTGATTCTTGGCTAAGTATTGCAGGTGCAGGTTGCGGCTTGACTGGTGCAGGTGCAGGTGAAGAACAAGCGTGAAAGGTCGTTGCCGGTGAGGCCTCCAGGTGTGGAGAAGACAAGTAGGCTTGGTTCGAGGGACCCGGTGGCCAGCGGGGTCAAGTGCGGGCCGCATGGTGGCAAGAACGGCAAGATGAAGTCATGGACGGTTTCTTGGTTGAGCCTCAAAACCAAGGTCGAGCCGGGACTACGTGGGAGCCGAGTCATGAGTGGTGATTGGCGGAGGCTACACCGAGTTCGCGGGGTTTCCGGTGGTTCACCAGAAAACCATTGGGTTCCTTGGTTGATCCACAAAGCCAAGACCGAAGAACCGAAGACGGAGGTGCAGCAGCTCCAGACCGGTCTGACCGGTGGGTCTGACCGGTCTGACCGGTGGGTACCGGTCTGACCGGTGAGGAGAACCGGTCTGACCGGTGTGCGACGACGCAGTCCGGAATCTTCGAAGCGGAGGACACGCGTCGGGATCGCAAGGCTTGCGTCGAGGCTAAGCAAGTTTGCGGTCGCTGGGCATCCGTCCGATGGTGCGAAGACAAAGACTTCCAATTTCGCCCTCGAGGGGCATGTATCCCTAGTTAGCTAGTAAGGGTATTTTAGTCTTTCGGTTGCCTCCATATAACCCAAGTGGTGAGAGGATGGCAGCCATCTCTTGGAACCCTAGCTCATTTGGTTTTCCTATTTTCCTTCCTATTTTCTTAGGATTTTCGTAGGACTAGCTTGAGAGCTTCATGGTGAGATCTTGTGAGAGGGAAGGATGATCGGGCGGCAAGCTAGACCTTGTATGAACCTCTTTGGTATGTATAGATGATTCGGCGTGGTTCCTCAAGGCTTGGTTGTGTCTTTCCCGTTTCTCCTTTTTGGTGATTTTCGGAGCCTTTTCTTGGCGATTTTCTTGGAGCGATTTCGAGGCCTTTCTCTTTGGGATTTGGTGGGGGATGTATGCATGAACCCTTCGTGGTTCTTTTTCCTTTGATTCCCCTTCCAAATCCGTGAGCAAAGGGGCTCGATTTTGGGGTTTTCGTGGCTCTAGGGTTAGAGGCGTTCTTGGTGGGATTTCTTCGATTCCTCTTGATTTGACAAGTTTTGGTGGACCAAATCTTGGCTATGGAGTACCCATGAGGTGTTCCTACTATCCCCAAAGTCTTGTGCAAAACCGTGGAGCGGATCGGGAGATCGGGAGTTGGATTTGGAGGAGTTGACTCGCGGGCGCTGTTCATCCCGAGCTGCCCAGGCACGACCGGTCTGACCGGTGCTCTTGACCGGTCTGACCGGTGCTAGCCCTTGGTGGGTTTTTGTCTCGGGGAACAGCCTTGTCCGTGTGGTTTTGTCCCGTGGTCCTGCTGATCAGTTCTTGGAGTGTTTGGAGTTGTTTTGCTAGGATTTGTGAGGGGTTCTTCTTCCTCACAGGTTGTGTTTCGTGGTGGTTTTTTGTTCCAGGGCCTAGAGGATTCACTGAGGCTTCCTGGAACGTTTGCTGTGCGGTTGCTGTAGCCACCGGCCTGACCGGCTCTGTCCACCGGTCTGACCGGTGTCACCGGTCTGACCGGAGCAGGCCATCGGTCTGACCGGTGTAGCACAGGCAGCAAGCCGTGCAAGTTTCCGCTGTGTGTTTTGGTGAGTTTTGGCTAGGAAGGTTGAGTGTTGGTTCCTAGGACCAGTAGCACTCCAGTGGCTGCGTGGTCTTGACCAACTTGGGTAGTTGGGTCGGAGACGTGAGTTGGAAGCTGTGTTCGTCTTGTTGGAGTTCTCATCTCCTTCGAGAAGAATTTTTATCGGCTCCCATTCACTCCCCCCCTCTCTGGTTCGCCTAATCGGTCCTTCAATCGGTATCAGAGCCGGTTCGGGTCTTTATTGACTCTTACCAGTCTAAGATCCAAAGATGGCGTACCAGGAACGGGGTTCGGGTCCTCCGCACTTCGATGGGAAGAACTACCAGATGTGGCAAAGGCGGATGGCGGCGTTCCTCCGCGGAAAGGGTCAGATCCTTTGGGATGTCACGGTGAACACAGCTTATGTTCATCCGATGAACTTCCTTGCTCCAGGATCGAGGGATATGTTCGAAGCCAACAACAAGGCTGTCGACTACTTGTTTCGTGCCCTGTGTCCACCTGAATTCGATCGGGTTCAGACAGAGGACTTAGCTTGTAGGATTTGGGAGCAGTTGAAGGATGCTCATGCTGGGAATGCTCAGGTTCAGGCTCGGATGTACGCGACTTACCGGAGAGAGTACGAGAACTTCACTCATCTCCCCGGCGAGTCCGTCGATGCCCTTTTCCAGCGATTTACGGTCGTTGTGAACAACATGAGAGCCAATGTGGACGTCCTCCCATACAATGATCATGATAGAGCCGTGAAGCTCTTGCACTCGTTGGATCGTACCGTATGGGACGGGAAGTTTGAGGCTATTGTTGAGTCCGAGAAGTATGACACCTTGACGGTGAACGAGCTGTTCTCGAAGCTCAAGTCGGCTGAGTTGGACCGTGGTATGACAGCCAAGATCGAGAGCCCGACTGATTCTCATAGTCTCGCTCTCGTTAGTGGCAAAGGAGCCAAGTCTAATGCTAACGCATCCTCCAGGATGTACTCTTTGTCTTCTTTGATGTCTTTGCCAGACGAGGAGTTCGACGTGCTTGGAGAGGACGAGCTGGCGTTGCTGACCAGGCGGTTCGAGAGGCTGCACGAGAACCGGGTGAACTCAAGGAGGAACTCGAGAGCGTGTTTCAAGTGCGGCAAGACCGGACACTTTTTCGCCGAGTGTCCGAAGGTGAACAACCACGACAAGCACAAGTCCAAGGACAAAGGAAGAAGATCCAAGAAGAAGGAACATGAACATGGGAGGAAGACACGGACCCGAGAAAAGATCAAGAGATCGAGCGACATCGACTCCGACTCTGAGGATGTGTCATCAAGCTCGAGCGAAGAAGAAGAAGAAGAGGACAGCAAGAGGAAGCACAGAAAGAAGAAGAAGGACTTCGGCAAGTACTTGAACGGCCTTTGCTGTACCGCAAGCAAGACTTCGAGAGGCTGCAACAAGAAGGATGGGCTATGCGGCATGGCACGCAGCTCCGGCAGCAAGAGAAGCCAGAAGAACGCCTCGGAATCAGACTCCGACTCCGAGGATGAGGTATGTGATGAGCTCTCTTATTTACGCAAGGAGAATGAGGAGTTGGTTGACTTGCTTGATAATCGCGATCACATGCTTAGAGAGGCTAAGAAGCTTAGGAAGGAGCTTAGAGCTTTGCTTGAAGATGCTAGGACTAGAGTGGCTGAGCTAGAAACACAGGTTCTTGATGGCAAGCTTGAAATTGATTCGCTTAAGGCTAGCCCTGTGGTTTCTGATGAGATTGATTGTGCTGATTGCTCTGTTTTCCTAGCTGATTTGACTGCTCTTAGGGAAAAGCATGCCTCCAAGTGTGAGGAACTAGATGTGCTTAGGGTTGAGTTGGCTGAGCTGCAATCTAGACCCACTTTGCTTGGTGCATGTACTTCTTGCCCTGGTTTGCATGAAAAAATTGCTGAGCTTCGTTCTCGCATTGTTTCGCTTGAGGCTGATTTGAAAGTGCCTATTCCTACTGCTTGCTCTACCTGTGAATTACATGCTGTGAAGAATTTGGAACTTGCAAAATGTGTTGATCATTTGCAGGATGAGAACAGTAAGGTGCGTGAGGTGTTGAGTTGGGTGTCCAGTCAGGAGCCTCAGCTGGGTGTGTTAATTGGCAGTTGTAAGCGCTTTGATGGTTGGGCTTTGGGATCTGATAAGTTTGGTGAGAGCAGTGGTGTGAGAGAAGGGAAATTTGGGAATACTCCAGTTCCACCACAACCAACACCCAAAGACAAGTTTGCACCCAAGCCAAACCAGTTGCTTAAATCGAGAGAAAAACCAAGTGAGAAGCCTAGTGAGAAACCTAGTGAGAAGCCTTGTGAAGAGCCACACCCGAAACCTAAGCCAAGACCAATTCGTTTCCATTGTGAGTTTTGTGGAAAGGATGGTCATAAGAGAGAGTTTTGCTTTAAGAAAAGAAGAGAGGCGAGATTGGCTAAGGAGTGGGCGAACAAGGACAGGTACCACCCTTCTCATGGTGTGCCTGAGCCTCGTATGCCACTACCTAAGGGAAAGGGTGTTGTGCATATGGTTCCAGCATGGAGAGATAGGAGAGCTTCAGGTGGAGGCAGGTTTGCTGGCCGAGGACCACCGGCCAGACCGGTCAGAGTGACCGGTCAGACCGGTGCTAGGCAGAGTGCTGGACAGTTTGGTTTCCGGGATTGTGAAGCTAGAGGGTTCAGCCTGTTTGGTCGTGGAACAGGTGGTAGGCGCTTTGAGTCTGGTGGTGTTGAGTTTGCTGGACGTTCTCCACCTCGTGATCAATACGAGTTTGGGAGAGGTCGCAGCTTTGAGTCTCAGAGGGGCTACGGACCACGGTTTCCCTTTCGTGGTACTCGTACTCCTCCAGTGAGACGGGAGTGGTTTTCCCATGGTGGTTCCAGGTTTGATAGGTTAGACGGGATGGATCGCAGTTTTGATAGGCCCGGTAGGATGGATGTTGCTAACCCTACTTTTGAGGAAATGGCCCGGCACTGGTTTGACACCTTTGGTACTAACCCCAGTGTTGAGTCGTTTGCTCGCTCTCGCTCTTGGTTTTGAGTTGCAGGTGGGAGTCCCGGAGAACATTTGGTTGATATCGGGGGTGGTTCTCCGGCCTCATACCCCGGTGATGATATGGAGGTACATCACTTTCGGGGACGGTGGACAAGGATGGGTGACTTCTGAAGAAATGATCAAGGTAAGTATTTTTGTGATCTTCAAGTGTGTGGCCTTGGTCAAGCCACTTGGTTCGTTTTGCTCCTTGCCCTATCTCATGTATGTAAGGTGAGCTTTGTATGCTCTTTGACCTTAATGCATGAGTTTAGGGGGAGCCTGTGTGCTTAGTGTGCTCTTTGCTCTATCATGTGTACTAAGGGTGAGCTTTGTATGCTCTTTGGCCCTAATGCATGTGTTTAGACGGAGCTTGTGAGTTTTGTTCTCCTTTGTTTTTTGCCGGTGGTGTCGAGCCCTTTTTGCCTCCCCTCGAGGAGCCGGTCGTTTGTGAGCTTTGTGTGTGGGAGCTTCTTTGTAGCATATGTATAGCTTTCCTTTGTGCATTTCTTGCATTTGGCATAGCATATGTAGCATGATGTATAGGCATCTTTGTATCTTAGGTTGCATGCATTTTGTATCATATGCATTGTTTAGGAAAGGCTTCTCCTATACACATTGTTCACCATGGAATGACATATATGTCTTTGTGAGCTAATTTGGTAAGCTATGGTTAGTTTGGCTTAGCTCTTGATAATCTTGGTTTGTATCCATGGTTGATGGCTATGTTTTTGAAAAATTTCATATATATGCTCTCTTGTGAGTACATGCCTTTACATGATCTTGACATGTTTTAGTGGCTTGGCTATGCTTAATTTGTGGTTGGATAGCTTATTTTGATCATATGGGGCCAAAGGCTCATTTGCCATCATGAATGTTTAGCCCCCATGCTTCATCTTGTGGAGGGGCATAAGTTCCTTTTTGTCGCAAAGACATTTCATGTACCAATGATAAATCTGAAAATGAAATGTAAATTGCTTGAAAAATGTGCTCCCATGTCATATGTGCTAATTTTAATTTGCTTTGGGTGCTAAATCGTTGCATGATGCCTACCAATGAGAAGTCTCATATATAGAAGTAGGCACATGGCTCGGTGGCTTTGACATGACATGAGGTGCTTGTGGGTGTTTATGATGGTCTTATGCTTAGAATGGTTGTCCTAGCATGAAGTTTGTGTGGCTTTGCCATTTTGACATGTTTTGCTCATGTTTAGGACTTTGCTCATGAGAGGGTGATTTTTCGCAATATTGCTAAATTCTATCTTAGCTTCGCCCAATGGTTGTGAAACTTGGTGATCATGAAGTTTATGTCTTTACGAAGCTATAGAGTATCTAACTTGCTCGTTTGGACATGTGTAGCATCCTATGTTGAATTTTGTCTATTTGAGAAGCTCTAGGTTGCATTTTTTGCATTTTTGGCTTGATTCATGCATTGTCAACAAGGGGGAGAAGTTTGAGCATGTTTTGGCCTACTGAATGCATTTGGAAGGTTTTCAGGTGGTTTCGAGCTATTTTTGGGCTCTGTTGTGCACCGGTCTGACCGGTTGAGGTCACCGGTCTGACCGGTCAGAGTGCTGGTCCTGTTCACATGTTGCCCACCGGTCTGACCGGTGGTGTCGACCGGTCTGACCGGTCAGAGCTGAGCTGTTGCAGCTGCTCTGTTTTGTGAAGTGGTTCGCATGCATTTGTCCAGGGGGAGTTGCATCGGTTCAGGGGGAGCTTGCATGTGTGCAGGGGGAGCTCTTTGTGGTTTTCGAGCTTTGGTTTGATGGTTTGTGCTCTTTGCTTGAGCATGTTTTGTCTCGGATGTGTCGAGCCGTTGCCCTTGCCTAAGGGGTCCGAGACTTGTCTTCTTCAAGTGATCTTGCTCTTTGCCTTTTCTTTGGCTTTCGATCACTTGTTGGAGTTTCTTTTAGTCGTTTCTTTTCTTTTCCTTTTCTCTTGGTTACCAAAACGTGTGTGTTGTCAATGCACTCATCAAGGGGGAGATTGAGAGCCAGGTGTGGTTCGAGGACCGGTGGATGGTCGCTTCCTGGTGTGATGAGTGATTGACAACGTGGTGTGGACTGATTCTTGGCTAAGTATTGCAGGTGCAGGTTGCGGCTTGACTGGTGCAGGTGCAGGTGAAGAACAAGCGTGAAAGGTCGTTGCCGGTGAGGCCTCCAGGTGTGGAGAAGACAAGTAGGCTTGGTTCGAGGGACCCGGTGGCCAGCGGGGTCAAGTGCGGGCCGCATGGTGGCAAGAACGGCAAGATGAAGTCATGGACGGTTTCTTGGTTGAGCCTCAAAACCAAGGTCGAGCCGGGACTACGTGGGAGCCGAGTCATGAGTGGTGATTGGCGGAGGCTACACCGAGTTCGCGGGGTTTCCGGTGGTTCACCAGAAAACCATTGGGTTCCTTGGTTGATCCACAAAGCCAAGACCGAAGAACCGAAGACGGAGGTGCAGCAGCTCCAGACCGGTCTGACCGGTGGGTCTGACCGGTCTGACCGGTGGGTACCGGTCTGACCGGTGAGGAGAACCGGTCTGACCGGTGTGCGACGACGCAGTCCGGAATCTTCGAAGCGGAGGACACGCGTCGGGATCGCAAGGCTTGCGTCGAGGCTAAGCAAGTTTGCGGTCGCTGGGCATCCGTCCGATGGTGCGAAGACAAAGACTTCCAATTTCGCCCTCGAGGGGCATGTATCCCTAGTTAGCTAGTAAGGGTATTTTAGTCTTTCGGTTGCCTCCATATAACCCAAGTGGTGAGAGGATGGCAGCCATCTCTTGGAACCCTAGCTCATTTGGTTTTCCTATTTTCCTTCCTATTTTCTTAGGATTTTCGTAGGACTAGCTTGAGAGCTTCATGGTGAGATCTTGTGAGAGGGAAGGATGATCGGGCGGCAAGCTAGACCTTGTATGAACCTCTTTGGTATGTATAGATGATTCGGCGTGGTTCCTCAAGGCTTGGTTGTGTCTTTCCCGTTTCTCCTTTTTGGTGATTTTCGGAGCCTTTTCTTGGCGATTTTCTTGGAGCGATTTCGAGGCCTTTCTCTTTGGGATTTGGTGGGGGATGTATGCATGAACCCTTCGTGGTTCTTTTTCCTTTGATTCCCCTTCCAAATCCGTGAGCAAAGGGGCTCGATTTTGGGGTTTTCGTGGCTCTAGGGTTAGAGGCGTTCTTGGTGGGATTTCTTCGATTCCTCTTGATTTGACAAGTTTTGGTGGACCAAATCTTGGCTATGGAGTACCCATGAGGTGTTCCTACTATCCCCAAAGTCTTGTGCAAAACCGTGGAGCGGATCGGGAGATCGGGAGTTGGATTTGGAGGAGTTGACTCGCGGGCGCTGTTCATCCCGAGCTGCCCAGGCACGACCGGTCTGACCGGTGCTCTTGACCGGTCTGACCGGTGCTAGCCCTTGGTGGGTTTTTGTCTCGGGGAACAGCCTTGTCCGTGTGGTTTTGTCCCGTGGTCCTGCTGATCAGTTCTTGGAGTGTTTGGAGTTGTTTTGCTAGGATTTGTGAGGGGTTCTTCTTCCTCACAGGTTGTGTTTCGTGGTGGTTTTTTGTTCCAGGGCCTAGAGGATTCACTGAGGCTTCCTGGAACGTTTGCTGTGCGGTTGCTGTAGCCACCGGCCTGACCGGCTCTGTCCACCGGTCTGACCGGTGTCACCGGTCTGACCGGAGCAGGCCATCGGTCTGACCGGTGTAGCACAGGCAGCAAGCCGTGCAAGTTTCCGCTGTGTGTTTTGGTGAGTTTTGGCTAGGAAGGTTGAGTGTTGGTTCCTAGGACCAGTAGCACTCCAGTGGCTGCGTGGTCTTGACCAACTTGGGTAGTTGGGTCGGAGACGTGAGTTGGAAGCTGTGTTCGTCTTGTTGGAGTTCTCATCTCCTTCGAGAAGAATTTTTATCGGCTCCCATTCACTCCCCCCCTCTCTGGTTCGCCTAATCGGTCCTTCAGTCGGCGGTGTAGACGATGCAGTGAAGGCCGCGGCGGGGAAGATGTCGACGACGACAGCGAAGTTCGGCGGCGGCGCGTCGTGCTCCTCTGCTCCGTTCTCCGCCCGCACGTGGACGGCCTTCCTCACGACCCGTCCGGCTCCGTCTTGGTGTGCTCCGTCTTCGGCAGGTCGGCGCGGTGGTGGTGCGCCCCGTCTTCTTCCCCTTTCCCCTTCTCTTCTTCCTTCCCCCTCTTCTCTCCTCCCGGCGACGAACAGAGGAAAGGGGGTAACAAAGGGGAGAAACCCCAATTGAGCGCTGGCTTGCAAGAGGGGTCTCGCCAGGGGCTTTAGCTGGTCGAACACGCCGGGGTGAAGGGCAAAAGAGTCACGGCTGGGGCTCCTATTGGCTCGTGAGGGCGAGGTGGTGATGTGGCGGTGCGGCAGAGGCTGGCGGGCGCGGGAGCGCGTCGACGGGCGAGGGTAGAAAGGGAAAAGGCCGGGCGGTGTGTGGGCGCGGCCGCCTGGCTCGGCGTCCGTGCCACGGGCGCGGTCGGGGCTCGTTCCCTGGCCGGGCGTGTGCACGCGCGCGATCGGGCGCAGCGGCAGTACGGTGCGGCGCGGAGATGGCGTGGAGGAGAAGATGCACAGGGCACTCGACGGTGTCCCCACTTGTCAGCGAGCTAACGCGAGGTGAAGAGGTGAGGTGGGCCGAACTGGGCCGGCTTCGGTGGAGAAGGAAAGGCCGGGGGTTTTAAGCGGGCTCGGGCTGAGAGATGGAGGTGGTTCGATAGACTTCAGAAGAGGTTAGCTGGCCCATCAGTTAGTATAGGGTTTTGAAATTAGATTTGAATTAAGTTTAAACTATAGATTTGAATTTGAATAGTTTCAAATTCAAAACACACTCAATAAAATCCAAATAAAATCCATAAACTCCAAATCACATACTTTACCATAATTTGAAAATATATTTTTATATCTTTGGTTTTATTTATTTAGGAATTTAGAAAGAGAGGCTAGAGAGGGTTTAAATATGGTGACACATCATCAACAAATGAAAAGTTCAAATTTTCTCACATATTAATAACTTAATTTTCTGGGTTGTTACAAGAGGGTTGAACCCTGCTCCCCGGATCAACTTGATCCACAACCCCACTCTTCGATTCCTCCACTGGCTCATCTCGGGCATGATTGCCCTGAGAGTCGAGTTTAGAACGATCAGGGTGGACGAGTTGCAGTGCCTATTTGCCATCATCCATAAGATCAAGCTTGCTCCTGTCATTTCGATGGTCGAGCACTAGTGTACCATGGCCACCAGGACTAGCAAGATTGAGATCACCTCTTTGGTGACTCGAATTGCCACGTACATCGGAGCTCTAGAGGGAGCCCAGGTCACGTACTTGGAGACGCCTCGCGAGGCTTTTGATGAGGACCATTTCATACAAGCCCACTTGCTGAAGCGTGTTGAGGGAGAGCTGGTCATGCTTTACCCCCATTCCTCCACAACCATCGTTCTCCTGTGCCCAGAGCTTGGTCTTTACCGAGTTAAAAAGTACACCCTGAACCTGACACCCGAGGACGATGTGGAGACGGTAAGGCCTTCACGACATAGCATCTCGGGGCCCAGACCAGCAACCCGATCACGCACTCGCAGGAGCGACAGGGACCTCATCCCAGAAAGCACCACGCAGCAGGCGCCAGCATCCGGCGGAGCAGGACCCTCCAGTAGTCGCCAGTAGCAGCAGCAGTCCAGTGGAAGCCAGCCCCCCAGTGCCTCTATCTGCTCCAGCTCATCACACTCTCAGTCAGCCTGTTTTGGGGGCCACCCGACCTACGGCACAAACTATCCTCAGAGCTACCCGTACGGGTACCATGAGGAACAGTATGGCATCATCGACCAGGGCCTTTTCAACATCGACAATCGCCTCTGCAATCTCGATGCACGTGCCGAGAGGATAGAGCAAGGCCTCCAGGACACCGCCAGGCGACAGCAAGAAACCGACGGCCAGCTGTACACCCTAACCGCCACCACGCAAGAAGGCTTTCAAGTAGTGAACAACCTTTTCGGGTCATGGAACCCGTATCAACAACCACCCAACTATTAGTCCCGTCTCGAATCAGCCTGGGGGAGAGAGATCCCCGTCCAGGTAAGACCCAACCAGTTTTCCTTTTCTTCCCTTTTGTTTTAGTGGTTTTTCATTCCCTTAGTTTAGTTGTTTTTCTTTCTTTCCAAAAAAAAGAGAAGAAAAAAGTTTCAAGGGAGTAGTCCTTCGAAGGTAAGAGTCTGCAAGATTTTAGTGAGTGTTTCATCAGTTTTGTTGGAAAGTTTTTCGTGGTACGGCCAAACCATGAGGTACGGCCGTACCTCCCCTCGACGAAATTCTTGTGCAGAACAATTGCAGGGGGGAAAGTGAGCACTTGGAGTGAAAGTAGTAGGACCGGCCGAACCAACTGGTACGGCCGTACCTATGAAAGTACACAAGATTGTCCAGCACCCGTCGCATCAAGTCCTCAAGTGTTTCACTCAGCATCACGAGGTAAGACGAATCATCCAGGAGATCAAAGTCAGCTTGGGGGAGAGCCCCAATTCCATCAAACAAGGTACGCCCATCCAGTCCAATCCCAATTTCATTCAAAATAAAAGAAAACAACAAAAACATTTGCTTTCATCTTGTGCTTGAATTCTTGTCTGTACGCCCTCGTTTGGAATAATAAAAAAGTTGCCATGTTAAAACTTTGCAAGAACCTAGTGCACAGCTGTGTACTCTACAGGCTTTTTGAATTTGTTGGTATATTTTGAGACAAGAGCCGGAAATAAAACTTTGTGGGAAGCAAATGCTTATGACCAAACCTTGGGTGTTGGTTAGTACGATATGGTGAGACAATGTTGATCTGCTCTATCTCATAGTATGGTGAAATCTCAGATGATTTCTTTTGAAAAATAAAACAAGACAAGTTCCTCAATGGTCTCATCACCTACCAAAGCCATATGTCATTATCAAAGTACAAACCTTCTACATATGCTTGCTTGTGACCCATTGAGTTTTGCCAAATTGTTGTGACCCTGGGTAGAATCTTCTCATGCTTCCATGATCGAGATCACGTACACCCACATATACATGTTAACTCCTACACCGGGAGTTACGCAAAACATGCCATCCATCCACCAAAAATAAATACTCCAAAGTCCAAAGAGATTTCTCTTCTTGTAATCTTGCGAAAGGAGAGAGGGGTCATTGAAAAAAAAGAGAGTATATGCTCAAGAAGCATAGGAAAAATATATATATGTGCTCCAATCAAAGAGCATATAGAAAAAAAAAGAATGAAGCATGAGCCCCCTCCAAAATAAAAGCAAGAGGAGAATCTCTAAGCAAGGAGTACTTAGAAAAATAAACAAAAATATTCCACGCACTTGCACATCTCGATCAAGTTGCATGACTAGTTTCTTCTTGGATCCGGTCTTTGGCTCAACAACATTATGTGGCACAAGTGAGTCTCTTACTCATCCTACCCAAAGCTCCACATACAAGCCATAGAGTAGGAAGTTGAGGCTCATTCAAAAGCCTTTGGTGAAGTAACAAATACCACTTGAGCGATCGAGGGAACCATCCGAGGAACTTTGTCTCTCTTTGCGAAAATTTCAAAACTCCGAGATAGGATCTGGAAAAGAGAAGAGTGAGTGATGCAAAGTCAAAACCGTTCTACTCTTCAACTTCCAGAGGCGAGGTGGAAAGTTACAAGCCCCGCAGGTAAATCATGGCTAAGTTTCTCTCGTACCAACCCTTTCAACAGCAAGTAGAGTATGGAATTGTGCATAGGAACTTGCAGAGTGGTAACATCAGTGCAACTCCTGATCATCTGAGGCCAAGTCTAGACTTTGCTCGAGGACGAGCAAACGTTTAGCTTGGGGGAGTTTGTTGACGGTCCTTACAACAAGTTTCCGACCGTCAAAATCCCGGAAATGAGGAGGGTATATGACAAGTTTCATGCATGTTTTTAGTACTAATAAAGTTCCACGAGTAAATTTTATATGCAGGTACACATTTGGGATAAAACGTGAGTCACCAGACCACACCAAGCAGGCGCGGCCGAACCAACAGGTGTGGCCGGCCCTGCTAGTGCGGCCGGACCAGCAGGTGCGGCCGGCCCTGCTGGTGCGGCCAGCCCTGCACCCCGCCACGACTCGGGTCCAGGCGACTATCATTTCCACAGACACACTTTGGATGGATAAGATACGCCGTGGTTATGTCGGTTTGATCCAAAGGATGTGAAAAGAAGCACTTGGATCCATGGGCCCACTTCTACATGCAACCAACCGCCACTCCGAAGCAATCCTGAGCATCCCCTATCAGTGGCGGTGCATCACACGGCTTGGAGTAGATACGGCCGGATCAAGAGATACGGCCGCACCTACGAAGCGTCGAATCCGGCGGAACCGACCCAGTATACCGACTCACAACCGACCAAGGAGCGAGCATCAGGACCGTCCACGATGAAAGGCGGCAAATCATAGGTGCGGCCGCACCTAGAGGTGCGACCGTGCCTGGCTCCCGCCGCCTCAGCGCTCCACCGACCTCCCACTGCTATAAAAAGGACCCTCCACTCGCTGGAACAGAACGAACACCGCAGGAGCTTCACTATTGTCCACTTCTGTATCTTAGAGTAGGAAGTAGTGTAGTTGGGAGTTAGAGTCGAGTCGAGCTAGTCTCGGGGTTCCGGAGAAGTATTCTTCAGAGTTCGGGTACTACTCTTGTATCTTTCCCTTTATAAGACTTAAGTGCATTTCGAGTTATCTTTCTATCTTCCATTTCGAGTCAATTACATTCAGCTTTTACTTAGCTACTAGAAGCTTTATTCTAGGTTTAGACTAAAGTGAGTTTTGCCTTGGTTAGCTTAGTTCTCTTGAACCCTATAGTGTTGTGGTCGTTCTTCGCTTGATCTCCGGTGTTTCACGGGAGAGAGAGACCTTTCTCTAAAGGCCTTAGGGAAGGTTCTTTGGTTCGTTGTGAGCGCGGTGCTCAGAACTTGCCTTAGTCTTAGATTGGTGTCCCATTCAACAGAATAGTTGTGGTACCCTAAGGAGGTGACAGCTCCGAACGGGCTCTGTAGTCCACCACGTTAGTTCGGGCTGGTAGGATTCAGCGCGTCGTCGTTCTCCCTTCTCATCCCAGTCTGAGAGCGCGGCTTTGCATGCCCCTGCAGCACTAGAAGAGCTTGTTGATCCTATCTTACCTCGGCTCTGCTTTACCTTAGTTCTTTTCCCGGAGTTGACAAGATTAGATAGATTGCCTTAGGATCCTTTCTCGTCTCGTTGTCCTCCCAACTCACTAGGACCTCTCTAGTTCTTTTATCAAGATCTCCTCGCGTGTCCAATTTACCCCCCATATCTTTATCATCACCCCAGCTATAAGACTCCTTCACCGAGCTTCGATCCTCTCTACCGTTCGTTTGATTATCTATTCCATAGTGCTTCCCTTGGGAAAATATAAATACGATAACCCGAATACCACCGGGTGAAGTGCTACAACGGTAATCCGTGCGCTTGCGGACCTTTCTGTGATGTGTGTTTTTACCAAAGATGTTCCTAGCTCCATTATTAGGGGTATAATCCTAGTGGTGAGGCTAAGGAGCGTCAACAGAGCCCAGCTCAAAGGTTCTGTGATGTGGCCACTGGCCAGCCACACCGCCGAGAGGCAACCCGTTGTGGCCTCTCCTTGTTGTTAGCCACAACAGGGTATAACATGTGGGCCCAATGTTTGGATGACATGTGGGCCCAATGTTTGGATGACATGTGGGCCCTTCTATTTCAAACTGCATTTTCAAACTCTAAATCATTTCACATGAAAAACTTATGAATACCAATGTTGTGTGTATCATCAATATCAACAACTTTGGTATTGGTCATTTTTTCTTGTTACTTTGTTTGGATAGTTCAAATTTTGAATTTAAAAATGTTCAAACTTCGAACACTAGTTTGGGGTACTAATAAATTTCAAATGATCAACTCATGAATACCATTTTTGAACATCTCATCAAGATGGACAACTTTGGTATTGGTTGTTTTTTCATCCGATAAAGTCATGTTACAAGTGTTCACAAATTTTACTAGTCTCTCTTAGTGTTTATGAAACCATAAGAGAGATACATAAAATTTGTGAACACTTTTTTCATAACTTTTTCAGATGAACGAACAACCAAAACAAAAGTTGTACATCTTGATGAGTTGTACAACATTGGTATTCAAAAGTTTTTGGTTTCAAAACTCCTAGCACCTCAAACTATTTTTCGAAGTTTGAACATTTTTAAATTCAAATTTTCAACTATCCAAACAAAGTCACATGAAAAAATGACCCATACCAAAGTTGTAGATCTTGATGAGATGCACAACATTGGTATTCAAAAGTTTTTCATTTGAAATGATTTAAATTTTCAAAAACTATTCCAAAAAATGCTTTGAATTCCTAATACTACTAATACTGTCACTGACATGGTGGACCCACCGCAGCAGACCAAAAATTTAGCACCTACACCACCTGCTCTCCCACGCTCAATTGACTCACCGACACATGGGTCCTATCGCGCCAGAAAAAACAAGCCCACACACCTCCCGTGATGATTCTGTCGCCGACAGATGGGCCCTGCCTCGCCTCCCGCTCAAGATGGGAAAATTTCCCTGGCGTTCTCCTCCCTTATCCATCCGCTCGCTCGGCCAAAGGGAAAAAATCCCCAAAGTCCCGAGTCTCCTCCCTCTACTCAACCCTACCGCTGCCACTCGCCTGACCGTAGATCCGCCGCACGCCGTCGAGCCTAGCCCCACGGACCTCCTCCTCGCTCCACTCAACCCTAGCGCTGCCAATCGCCTCACCGCAGATCCACCGCCCGTCGTCGAGCCTAGACCCACCGGCCTCCTCCTCCCTCAATGTTCAGTAGGCACAAAGACCATGGCCTCCTCTTCCCTCGCCTCACTGTAGATCCGCCACACACCGGTGACAGCTACGGTTTTGCCTTGTGCAAAGTTCATCAGATCTAACAACAACTGAAGTAAGTCAAACTTCTTGGTTCATATCCACCTTCTCTCTTGCTGCATTTTTCCCGGAACTGAATCGAGTTCTACTCTTTCTGCATTCCCTCGTAGTAGTATTACAAGAAATGCCTAAGTCCAAGTATGAGCGGGAGAGGGATGCAAACATATTGAGTATTCAAGATGTTTTTGCGTCCTTGGGTATTGACGTATTAGCTCAAACTGTTAATTCAGTGCTATCAAAAGAGCAAGTGGGCAAAGGGAAGACATTAGAGTTGGGGAAACCAGAATCTGACAATGACTACGATCCAAACTCTGACCTTGATAACCTCTCTGACAGCGAAGATGATTGTGATTATGATGACGACCTCAATACTGAGGTTAGATGTATTAGTAGGTCACTTAACAAGTTAACCTATCTCTATATTTGTTTTAGGGAACCCTTTGTTCTATGCCTGCATATATCACAAATACTTCAATTGCTTGTTCAACTGTTGCCTGCATATTCACACATTCTTCAAATGTTGCTTTAACTGTTTCCTGCATATATCACAAATACTTCAATTATTTATTGAACTGTTGCCTGCATATATCTCAATTACTTCAATTATTTATTGAACTATTGCTTGCATATATCTCAATTACTTCAATTATTTATTGAACTGTTGCCTGCATATATCTCAATTACTTCAATTTACAAGATGCTTGTTTCTCTTGCTAGGTAAGAACAATGCCTCCAGGTTCTCGACAACCAAACAAGAAAGAAAAGGTGGCCCCAATGGCTCCAATCCCGGCTAGCCCAGTAAGAGTGACTAGGGCAAGTATTACCAAGATGCAAACCCCACCCAGATATACCCGAGCCACTGCATCTGTAGTTACGGCTCTTGAGAAAAATGCTGCACCTAAAGGCGGAAACCAACCAAGGCCACGAGCAAACTTGTCCACTAGCAACCTTGCGGCACGTAGCCAGAACACAAACACTATACCCACTGCTCCAAATTCCCACCATGCGGCAGCTGGCCAGAACACAAACACCATACCCACTACTACAAATCTGCACCATGCGGCACGTAGCCAGAACACAAACACCATACCCACTACTCCAATTTTGCAACGCACCTTATCTACAGGTTGCAGCCCACTAATAACCCGCACCCCAAATGTCATATGGACATCCTTGGGCCCACTACTCAGGCGGGTACCAGGACCGAGTACTGTGTGGGCCCTTGGGTCTACTCGACTTGGGCTACATGGTACAAGACGGTGTGGAGCACAAGGCAACCAGAGGGCTAGTACTCGGTTAGGAAACTAGGCATGTCTGGATCCATGTAGAGTACTCCTATCCGTGTACGACTAGTACTCTCCCTCCTAAACCGTGCCTCTCAGACTATATAAGGCGAGGCAGGGACCCCTATCTCCTATCTACATCATCTTGTAAACACATCCAATCAATCCAGAGCTACGCAGCATACAGGACGTAGGGTATTACGCACCTCGCGGCCTGAACCTATCTAAATTGTGTGCCACGTGTCTCTCCTTAGACTTCCCAATCTCAGCGAGGCCATAAACGTCTACCTCAGGTACTCCCCTTGGTAGGTTGCCAGTCTAAAACACCGACAGCTGGCGCGCCAGGTAGGGGATCTCGCCGAAGATCTAATGGCGAACTTGACGGCTTCAATCGTCATCAAGCCAACCGCCGCCTTCAACCGCGGTGACACCTTCGTCTTCGGCTCCTGGGTCTGCACCGCTGATGGCACTGGTTCGTTCCAGCGCTACCTCACCATGACTCCGGACCCGGAGACCGGTCTCGTGATGCTTTCCGAAGTCATCACGGGCCAACTCGTCGAAAAATTCAATGAATTTTTGCTCTACAACCAAATCACTGACTTCGAGATTGGATCCACCTCCAACTCGAACTCGACGTCAACCTGGATCGAACCACGCGAGCTGGCTCCTGAGCCATCGCGTGAACCGGTCCTCCCCCACGAGCACTTCCCATATGGCCTCCATAGTGCCAGCAAGGCCTACGCGGAAGCACTCACCTCGCGTCGGGCCAGCAAGGAGGTCGTCTCCGAGTACTCCTCGGACTCCAACGCCGTCCCCGACTATAGCTCGGACTCCTCCTACGAGTTTGACTTCAGTCTCCACCTGATCGAGCCCGAGTCTGAGTCCAACACCACCGAGGAGCCATTGTCAGGTCCTGCTGCTGGCTTGGTCATCACATCTACTCCTGCCGGCAGATTCATCTACTGGCCCGACTACAAGCCCGCAGACCTGACTGACGACAACTCACGCTGCATCACCTACCTCGAGACACACCCCTTCCAGGAGGGGACACCTCTGACTCCAAATGCAAAGGAGTACTCGCCAACCGAGGTGGCAAATACTGACTCTAGCCTGTGCACGTCCGACCGCGAAGTATTCGTGGCGACCGCGAAGCCGGAACCTCAGAAGCCCGACCTGATCGATACCTCGATGACATCTCAGATGACGAGGAGTCGGCCAACACACCTGCGGATGAGACTATCGATGCCAAGAACGCCCGGCGCATCTGCAACCAGAAGCGAGCAGATCGACGCCGGCGGCTTCGGGAAACTTTACCCATCCGCAACCTCAATGAGGCTCTGGACGAAATCGCCAACAGGAGCCACACTACCCCTAAGAAATGTCTCATGTCCATCAATAGGATAGGATGAGCCGCTCAGGGGCACCGGGCAGGCGAACTCATAGCCAAGCTCGCGGAGAAGGCCTACTTCAATAGGGTCGACAACAGGACCACCGGAGGCGCAAACCACGAAGCCACTAGCCGCAGTCGCACCCCGGCAGAAGTCGGACCCAATCGCGTCCGCGGTGAACACCAGCCGACCCCCAATTGCTCTAGAGCCTCGGGGGGAGGACAATCACAAGGTGGCGCTAGCGGCGGTGACGGCGGCAGCGGCAGCTCCTCCCACGGCGCCGGCAGAAGAGGCGGTGCCGGCGGCGACCGTGGAGGCCGAGGCCACGCGAACAGCCACGCCGCCGGCTACGAACATGGCGGCTATGATGCCCGTCACAGGATCGACGAGATACACCAAGCCAAGAGGACTACCGACGTCAACGACAGCGCCGACTTCCCCGCCTACTCTTCACGACTTCGTCCTCTGCTTCTTCCCCAGAAGTTCAAGCCTCTCGGGATCACCAAGTACGACGTGAAGCAAGACCCAGTCCAGTGGCTCAGGTGCTATGCCCTGGCCATTGAGAACACTAGTGGCGATAACGACACCAAGTGTCTCTACTTCCCCTTCTGTCTGGACCAAGCTCCACTCACATGGCTTGAGTCACTCGACAAGAACTCGATCGACGAGTGGGACCAGCTGAAGGCGCAGTTCACCAGTAACTTCGCGGGTGCCATGGGGTGCTTGGGTACTCGCATGGATCTGGCGATGGTCAAGCAGGAGCAAGGCGAGACGCTCCGCCAGTACATGCGTCGCTTTTTCGACAAGTGTGTGACCGTAGTCGACGTCACCGACAAAGAAGTCATCGACTACTTCCAAGACGGTCTCTACCACCATCGCACCTTCGAAGACTTTGGTCGCCACCGCCCAAGCTCAATCACCAAGCTCAAGGACATGATCACTTCATGGGCTAATAAGGAGGACAAGGCAAACGCTAAGTACGACTCCATCCGCGGTAAGAGCAAAAACAACACGGGCGGCAACAACAACAAGGATCAAGGGGGTCACAACAACAACAATAACAACTACTCGGGTCCCAACCACAAGCGCAAGCCAGAAAATACTGTCATGGCTGCTCAGCGCCCTGTGAAGGACAGCTCCAAGAAGACCTCTGGCGGCTTTAGGGACTTGCTCAAGGAGAAGTGCCCGTGGCATCAGGACGGCAATCACACCACCGATCAGTGCTACCAGCTCCGGCGGGCACTCAAAGATAGTCGATGAAGGCAATGGCGACTTCCAAGAACCCGAGAAGACGGTGAATGTCCTCTTTGGCGGACTATCCACCAAGCGAGCTCAGAAGCTCACTCTGCGGGAAGTCTTGAACATCGAACCAGCGGTGCCGACACCTCTCAGGTGGTCGGAGGTATCCATTACCTTCTCCCGCATAGATCAATGGACAAGCTTCTCTGGACCAAGACACTTTCCACTCGTCCAGAATCCAGTAGTCGCAGGCTCCAGACTCACCAAGGTACTCATCGACAGTGGAAGCGGACTCAACGTCCTGTTCACCAAGACCTTGAAGAAGATGAAGCTCGACATTACCGGCATGCTCACCAAGAGCACGTCGCCCTTCTACGGCATCATCCCAGGCAACTATTGATGGTCCTTACAACAAAAATTTGATCGCCAACATCTCGGCTATGGCTGCACTTTATAACGAATTCTATGCATGTTTTAGGTGCTAACGAGGTTCCACGAGTTGTGTTGAGATTTTATCTACAGGTTCAAGATTAGGGAACAATTCCGGAGCACTAAGCCACATAAGGTAGGCACGGCCGCACCTAGTGGTGCGCCCGGCCCTGCCTTGCACCACTATTCAGGTTCACACCAAGTGTAGTCCCGTACACCACCTCTCAAAAGACCAAAATCGTCACGACCATGTTGGATCAACCAAACACACCACAGGAGAGTTGCACCGGGGCCAAGAGGCAGGGCCGACCGAACCACTAGGGCCGGTCGAACCTCCTGAGCCGGCCGAACCTCCAAGGCCGACCGAACCTCCTGAGCCGGCCGAACCTCCTAAGCCGGCCGCACCTACTAGGTCCGGCCGCACCACCCAAAATCCCCCTCTTGGGTCCACGGCACCAACAATCCCACAAACACACATTGGATGGATGAGAAACACTGGTGAATGGTCGGTAGATCAAAAGGCTATGGTTGGAAGCACTTGGATCAATGGACCCACACTTAACCGCCACAACCGCCATCAAGGAGTGATCCTGGACGTTCCCCAGCCACATCAGTGCATCACACGGCGATTGAGTAGGACCGGCCGCACCTCTAGGCATGACCGCACCTATCCACTCCAAGGATTTCGCTCCACCGACTCAGCAACCGACCCAGGAGCTGAGAGCCTATGTGGTTCGAGGACCGGTGGATGGTCGCTTCCTGGTGTGATGAGTGATTGACAACGTTGTGTGGACTTACTCTTGGCTAAGTATTACAGGTGCAGGTTGCGGCTTGACTGGTGTTGGTGCAGGTGAAGAGCAAGCGTGAAAGGTCGTTGCCGGGTAGGCCTCTAGGTGTGGAGAAGACAAGTAGGCTTGGCTCAAGGGACCCAGTGGCCAGTGGGGTCAACTGCGGGCCGCATGGTGGCAAGAACAGCAAGATGAAGTCATGGACGGTTTCTTGGTTGAGCCTCAAAACCAAGGTCGAGCCGGGACTACGTGGGAGCCGAGTCATGAGTGGTGATTGGCGGAGGCTACACCGAGTTTGTGGGGTTTCCAGTGGTTCACCAGAAAACCGCTGGGTTGCTTGGTTGATCCACAAAGCCAAGACTGAAGACCGAAGGCAGCAGCACCAGGACCGGTCTGACTGGTGATCTGACCGGTCTAACCGGTGGGTACCAGACTGACCAGTGGAGGACACCGGTCCGACCAATGTAAGATGACGCAGTCTGGAGACTTCGAAGTGGAGGACACGTGTTGGGATCGCAAGGCTTGCGTCGAGGCTAAGCAAGTTTGCGGTCGCCGGGCATCCGTCCGATGGTGCTACGACGAAGTTTCCCAAAAGGCCCTTCAGCGGCGTGTATCTTAGTTTAATGTAATAGGGGTAGTTTCATCTTTCGGCTAGCCTCCATATAACCCAAGTGGTGAGAGGATGACAGCCATCTCTTGGAACCCTAGCTCATTTGCTTTTGCTATTTTCCCTTCCAATTTTCCTTAGGATTTAGAGGACTAGCTTGAGAGCTTCATGGTGAGATCTTGTGAGAGGGAAGGATGATTGGAAGGCAAGCTGGACCTTGTATGAACCTTCATGGTATGTATTGATGATTCGGCGTGGTTCCTCAAGGCTTGATTGTGTCTCTACCGTTTTCCCTTTTTGGTAATTTTTGGAGCCTTTTCTTGGTGATTTTCTTGTGGCGGTTTTGAGACCTCGCTCTTTGGGATTTGGTGGGGGTGTATGCATGAACCCTTTGTGGTTCTTTTCCCTTTGATTCCCCTCCTAAATCCGTGAGTAAAGGGGCTCAGTTTTGGGTTTTCCTCATTCTAGGGTTTGAGGCGTTCTTGGCGGGATTTCTTCGTTTCCTCTTGATTTAACAAGTTTTGGTGGACCAAAAGTTGGCTATGGAGTGCCCATGAGGTGTTCCTACTATCCCCAAAGTCTTGTGAGAATCCATGGAGCGAATCAGGAGATCAAGATTTGGATTTGGGGGTGTTGACCCGCGGGTTGCTATTCATCCCGAGAGCCCAGGTCTTGACCGGTCTGACCGGTGCCTCTCACCGGTCTGACCGGTGTCGACCTTCGGTTGGGTTTTGCTCAGGTGAACGTCTTGGTGAGTTCCCTGGTGTCTTGTGTTGCTGCTGTTTCGAGTTTGGTCAGTTTTGGAGCTCGGAAGGTCTGTTTGGAGGATTGGGGGTTTCCTGGCTTAGACCGGTCTGACCGGCGTGCTACACCGGTCTGACTGGTGTGCTACACCAGCCTGACCGGTGTAGGAGCCTTCTGTGGAAGTCCTCAGGTTCTGTCAGGGTGCTCTAGAAGGGACCGGTCTGACCGGTGTGTGTGACCGGTTTGACCGGTGTAGTGCAGTGCTGCTCGAGTTGCTTGTTCCGCTGCGTTCTCGAGTATGTTTCGGTGGTTGTTGGTTCCTAAGACCAGTAGCACTCCAGTGGCTACGTGGTCTTGGCCAACTTGGGTAGTTGAGCCAGAGACGTGTTTTGGTTAGCCGTGTTCATCTTGTTGGAGTAGCCATCTCCTTCGAGAAGAATTTTTATCGGCTCACATTCACTCCCCCCCCCTCTCTAGTTGCCAGTTCGGTCCTTCAAGTGGTATCAGAGCCGGTTACGGATCTTCGGATTCTAACCAGTCTAAGATCCAAGGATGGCGTACTAGGAACGGGGTTCGGTTCCTCCGCACTTCGATGGCAAAAACTACCAGATGTGGCAGAGGCGAATGGCAGCTTTCCTCCGCGGTAAGGGTCAGATCCTTTGGGACGTTACGGTGAACGTAGCTTATGTTCATCCGATTAACTTCCTTGCTCCGGCATCGAGGGACATGCACGACGCCAACAACAAGGCGGTCAACTACTTGTTTCGTGCTCTGTGTCAATCCGAATTCGATCGGGTTCAGACAGAGGACCTAGCTTGTAGGATTTGGAGTCAATTGAAGGATGCTCACGCTGGAAATGCTCAGGTTCAGGCTCGGATGTATGCGACTTACCAGAGAGAGTACGAGAACTTCACTCATCTCCCCAGTGAGTCAATTGATGCCTTGTTCCAGCGGTTCACGGTTGTGGTGAACAACATGAGGGCCAATGTGGACGTGCTCCCGTACGATGATCATGACAGAGCTGTTAAGCTCTTGCACTCTCTGGATCGTACAATTTGGGATGGCAATTTCAAGGACATTGTAGAGTCGGAGAAGTATGACACTCTAACAGTGAACGAGCTGTTCTCGAAGCTCAAGTCAGCTGAGGTGGATCGTGGTATGACAGCCAAGCTTGAGGGCCCGACTGACACTCATAATCTCGCCCTCATCGGTGCCTCAGGTGCAAAGTCTAACGCTAACCCATCCACCAGGATGTACTCTTTGTCCTCTTTGATGTCTTTGCCAGATGAGGAGTTCGACGTGCTTGGAGAGGACGAGTTGGCGCTGCTGACCAGGAGGTTTGAGAGGATGCACGAGAACCGGGTGAACACAAGGAGGAACATGAGGACATGATTTCAGTGCGGCAAGCCAGGACACTTCGTCGCCGACTGCCCCGAGAAGATGGAGAACAAGGACGGCTACAAGCACTGGTCGAGGACGGACAACAAGTACCGATCGAGGCGCGATCACAAGCACAAGCACAAGGACGAGCGAGGATCGAGGAAGAAGGGCGGCCATGGCAAGAAGGCCCGAGCGATGGTCGGAGCAAGCGACGTCGACTCTAGCTCCCCCTAGTCTTCCTCGAGCTCCAGTAGCAATGAAGATGAAGGTGATCGGCGTAAGAACAAGAAGTCATCCAAGAAGTTGAGCGGGCTGAGCTGCTACGCGAGAGATGGCTTCTGCACCATGGCACGAAGCTCCGGCAGCAAGAAGAGTCACCAGAGCGACTCGGAATCCGACTCCGAGGATGAGGTACGTGACGAGCTTCCCTTCTTGCATGAGGAGAATGAACAGCTTGGCAAGTTGCTTGATAATCATGATGACATGCTTAGAGAGGCTAAGAAGATGAGGAAGGAGCTTAGGGCCTCGCTTGAGGATGCTAGGACTAGAGTGGCTGAGCTAGAAACACAGAACCTAGATGCTATGCTTGAGATTGATTCGCTTAAGGCTTCACCTGTTGTTTCTGATGAGGTTGATTGTGCTGATTGCTCTGTGTTCTTAGCTGATCTTACTATTTTCAAGGAAAAGGATGCCTCCAAGTGTGAGGAACTAGATGTGCTTAGGGCTGAAGTGGCTGAGCTTAAGTCTAGACCTGCTTTGCTAGGTGCTTGTACTTCTTGCCTTGTTTTGCATGGAAAGATTGATGAGATGCATGCTTACACTATTTCTCTTGAGGCTAAGTTGAAAGAACATGTTCCCACTTCTTGTTCTACTTGTAAATTGCATGCTTTGAAGAATCTGGAACTTGCACATTATGTTGATCGCTTGCAGGATGAAAACGATGAGTTGAGAAAAATGATGGGTTGGTTGTCGGGTCATGAACCACAACTTAGGATGATGATAGAGGCATACAAGCGCTATGATGGGCAAGCGCTTGGCTCGGATAAGATTGGAGAGTGTAGTGGTGAGGGAGGAGAGAAAATTGGTGATATCCAAGCTCCACCAAAAACCTTCCACAAAAATGCCTATGCTCCTAAGCCAAACCCATTGAGAAACAAACTTGACACAATCCCAGATCCACTCATATTCCCTCACCCCACAAATGATTTCCAAAAGCCCATAAAGTTCAAGAGCAACTTGGGGAATGTGTTCTTTGGGAAAGAGGGTGAGAACCTTAGTGAGTAGAAACCAGAAGAGAAGCCGAGTGAGGAGAAACCAAGTGAGCAGCCCCAACCCAAGCCTAAACCTAAGCTCATACGGTTTCATTGTGACTATTGTGGGAGAGATGGTCAAAAGGGAGGGTTTTGCTTCAAGAGGAAGCGTGAGGAGAGAATAGCTATGGAATAGGCTAACAAGGACAGGTACCGCCCTTCAAATAGTGTACCTGAGCCTCGTATGCAAATGCCTAGGGCCAAGGCGATTGTGAGGACGGTTCCGGCTTGGGGAGATCGAAAGGTGGCAGGTGTTGCTGCTGGCCGAGCACCACCGGTCAGGGTGACCGGTCAGACCGGTGCTGGTCTAGGCAGCCGGCAGTTTGGTTTCCGTGCTCGTGAGGATGCTCAGTTTGGTTTCTTTGGTCGTGGTTCTGGTGGTTGGCATGATGAGTCTGGTGGTGGTCAGTTTGCTAGACGTTCTCCACATCGAACTCAATACGATGGTGGGAGGAGGTGTAGCTTTGAGTTGGAGAGGAGGAACGGTCCACGGTCTTCCTTTCGTGGGTTTCGTTCTCCTCCAGCGAGACAGGGGTGGTTCCCTAGTGGTGGTTCCCGTGGTGCTTTTCGTGGTGGTAGCTTTGATAGGCATGATGATATGGTTTGTGCTAACCCCACTTTGGAGCAAATGGCTCGACACTGGTTTTACTCTTTTGGTACTAACCCTAGTGCTGAGTCGTTTGTTCACTCACATGCTCATTTTTGAATTTCAGGCGGGAGACTTGAGGAATTTTGGTTGATTGACTCCGGTTGCTCGAGGCATATGACCGGAGACAAGGGGTGGTTCTCAAGTCTCGTCCCAGTGGTGTCCAAGACATACATCACCTTTGGGGACAATGGGCGAGGGCGTGTGCTTTCAGAAGGTGAGATTAAGGTAAGTGACAAGGTCACTCTCAGGCGTGTTGCTCTTGTTCAATCGCTCGGATTCAATTTGCTTTCTGTGTCCCAGCTTTTGGATGAGGGTTTTGAGGTGTTGTTTCGGCCTGGTGGTTCTTGGATTTTGGATTCTCGAGGGGACCTAGTTTGCATGGTCGTTCCCGAGGGTCAAGTTTTCCGAGCGGATTTCTCTCAGTCTTCTGGTGTGGCTCGTTGCTTTTTGGCTGGTTCTTCGAGTGAGTTGTGGAAGTGGCATAGGAAGTTGGGTCACTTAAGCTTTGACCTTTTGTCTCGCTTGAGTAAACTCAATTTGGTCCGAGGATTGCCACGGTTGAGGTTTGAGAAAGAGTTGGTTTGTGCGCCGTGTCGGCATGCTAAGATGGTAGCCTCTTACCATCCACCCCTCACCGATGTGATGACGGAGCATCCATGCGAGCTGCTCCATATGGACCTTGTTAGCCCAGCTCGTGTGAGATCCGTGGGTGGGAAGTGGTACGTCCTGGTTGTGGTGGACGACTACTCTCGGTATGCGTGGGTTTTCTTTTTGGAGGAGAAAGGGGAGATGTTTGGTTTTGTTTGAGATCTTGTCTTGAGGTTGAGAAACGAGAGCCATACGAGCGATCCGCAGTGACAATGGCTCAGAATTTAGAAACTGTCGCTTCAAAACCTTTTGCCATGACTTGGGGCTTGAACACCAGTTCTCTAGTCCATATACGCCTCCCCAGAATGGCGTGGTGGAAAGGAAAAACAGAACCTTGTGCGAGATGGCTCGGATGATGCTCGATGAGCATAGGACTCCGAGAAGGTTCTGGGCTGAGGCAGTCAATACCACGTGCTATGTGTCGAACAGGATTTACCTCAGGGTCCATAAGAAGAAAACTTGCTACGAGTTGATGCACGGTGGAACCCCCAAAGTGAGTAACTTTCACGTCTTTGGCTACAAATGTTTCATCCTTAAGAAAGGGAAGAAGTTGGACAAGTTCGAGGCTAGGTCTGTCGATGGCATTTTCTTTGGTTACGCGTCTCATTCTAGAGCCTTTCGAGTGCTCAATCTTGAAACTAACCAAATCGTGGAGACTTGCGAGGTTACCTTCGACGAGACACAGCCACATAGTCAGCTTGTTTTTGAGTGTGCAGGTGACAAGGAACTTGGCGAGGAGATTTTCGAGGATGAGGTGCAGCAAGGTGATGATGAAGATGGTGGTGTGGCGCCCGCGGCTGAGCATGTACAGACTACTTCGACTACGATCGTGGATGGTCTTTCTCCCACACCTACGATGATGTGCCGAGATCGTGAGGAAGCTCCAGCTGAGGGGGAGGTGGCTTCGAGGCGAGAAGCTCCCCGGTGAGTTCAAGTGGATCATCCAGCTTCAACGATCATCGGGAACATCAACGAACGCACTACATGGTCAAGGTCTCGTAATGATTCTCACTTTGCCCATGCTGCTTTTGTTGCTACTTTTGAGCCCAAAGACATTGGACATGCGCTATCTGATCACAATTGGGTCAATTCGATGCATGAGGAGTTGGAGAATTTTGAGAGAAACCAAGTTTGGGAGTTAGTGGAGCCTCCACCGGGGTGTAAGCCTATTGGGACAAAATGGGTGTGGAAAAATAAAGAGGGAGAGAAAGGAGAAGTGGTGAGAAACAAGTCAAGGCTTGTTGCTCAGGGGTACACACAGAAAGAGGGGATAGACTATGAGGAGACCTTTGCTCCCATAGCCCGTTTGGAAGCGATTAGGATCCTTCTAGACTTTTCCGTGGCTAAAGGGTCCAAATTGTACCAAATGGACGTGAAGAGTGCTTTCCTAAACGGTGTTTTGGAGGAAGAAGTGTTCGTGAGGCAACCACTAGGGTTTGAGAGTGAGAAGTACCCCCACAGGGTGTACAAGTTGAGAAAGGTGTTGTATGGGTTGAAGCAGGCGCCTAGAGCTTGGTATGGTAGGTTGAGAGGGTTCTTGTTTGAGAGAGGTTTTGAGATGGGGAAGATAGATCAGACATTGTTTCTCCTCAGGCAGGGAAAAGAGATCCTAATTGTGCAGGTGTACGTGGATGATATTGTCTTTGGTGGCTCGTCTAACTCTTTGGTTGCAAGGTTTGCAGAAGACATGAGCAGGGAATTTGAGATGAGCATGATGGGCGAGTTGCAGTTCTTCCTCGGGCTCCAGATCAAGCAGTTGAAGGAAGGAACATTCGTACACCAAGCCAAGTACACCAAGGACATTGTGAGGAAGTTCAAGATGGAGGACTCCAAGGCCATGGCGATGCCGATAAGTACGACTACAGCTCTTGATGCGGACAAGGACGGTGAACACGTGGACCAGAAGGAGTACCCGAGCATGATCGGCTCCCTCCTGTACCTGACGGCGACGAGGCCGGACATCCAATTCTCGGTATGTCTGTGCGCTCGTTTTCAAGCGTCTCCGAGGACATCGCATCGGCAAGCAGTCAAGCACATCTTCAGGTATTTGCGATACACTCCCGACTTCGGCCTTTGGTACTCCGCGTCTTCTTCTTTGGAGCTTCACGGTTTTTCAGACGCGGATTTTGCCGGGTGTCGGTTGGATAGGAAGTCCACTTTTGGGACTTGCCAGTTTTTGGGTTCTTCTTTGGTGTCTTGGTCTTCCCGCAAACAATCGAGTGTTGCTCAATCTACAACCGAAGCCAAATACGTTGCCGCAGCCAGTTGTTGCTCTCAGCTCCTTTGGATCACATACACCATGAGTGACTTTGGTGAGGAGTATACCCAGGTTCCACTTCTTTGTGATAGCACGAGTGCGATAAGTGTTGCTAAGAACCTAGTGCTTCATTCCAAAACCAAGCATATAGAAGTGAGATACCATTTTCTGAGGGATAATGTTGAGAAAGGGAAAATCACTTTGATCCATGTGCCCACACAAAACCAACTAGCGGATATTTTCACCAAGCCCCTAGATCAAGCAACTTTCACTCGTTTGCGGGGAGAACTTGGTGTGTGTTTGGTCTCTTGAGTTGGGTGTGGGAGCTCCTTTGTAGCATATGTATAGTTTCCTTTGTGCATTTCTTGCATTTTGCATTGCATGTGTAACATGATGTATAGGCATCTTTGTATCTTAGGTTGCATGCATTTTGTATCATATGCATTTTGTAGGAAAAGCTTCTCCTATATACATTGTTCACCATGATGTGCTATATATGATCTTGTGAGCTAGTTTGGTATGATATGGCTTAGTGTGGCTTAGCTCTTGATGATCTTGGTTTATATCCATGGTTGATAGCTATGCTTTTGAAAAATGTCACATGTATGCTCTCTTGTGAGTAAATACCTTTATACGATCATGACATGTTTTAGTGGCTTTTCAATACTTAATTTGTGCTTGGATAGCTTATTTTGAGTATATGGGGCCAAAGGCTCATTTGCCATCATGAATGTTTAGCCCCCATGCTTTATCTTGTGGAGGGGCATAAGTTCCTTTTTGTCGCAAAGACATTTCTTGCACCAAAGATGAATCTGAAAATGAAATGTAAATTGCTTGGAAAATGTGCTCCCATGTCATATGTGCTTAATTTACTTGCTTTTGGGTGCTAAACTATTGCATGTTGCTTCCCAATGAGAAGTCTCATACATAGAAGTAAGCACATGGCTCGGTAAGCTTTGACATGACATAAGATGCTTGTGGGTGTTTATGATGGTCTTATGCTTAGAATGGTTGTCCTAGCATGACGTTTGTGTGGCTTTGCCATTTTGACATGTTTCGCTCATGTTTAGGACTTTGCTCTTGAGAGGGTAATTTTTCGCAAAAATGCTCAATTCTATCTTAGCTTTGCCCAATAGTTGTGAAACTTGGTGATCTTGTAGTTTATGTCCATACGAAGCTATAGAGTATCTAACTTGCTCATTTGGATTTGTGTAGCATGCTATGTTGAATTTTGTCTATTTGAGAAGCTCTAGGTTGAGTTTTTGCAATTTTTGGCTTGATTCATGCATTGTCAACAAGGGGGAGAAGTTTGAGCATGTTTTGGCCTACAGAATGCATTTAGAAGGTTTCCAAGTGGTTTCGAGCTATTTTTGAGCTCATGCAGTTCCCAATTTTTCCCAGGTGGTCATCGGCCTGACCGGTGGAATGCACCAGTCCGACCAGTGTGAGTGTCAGGTGCTGGGCGATCTAGTCCACCGGTCTGACCGGTGAGGTGGACCGGTCTGACCGGTCAGAGCAAAGTTGTTGCAGCTGCTCTGTTTCATGAAGTGGTTTGCATGCATTCGTCCAGGGGGAGTTGCATTGGTTCAGGGGGAGCTTGCATAGGTGCAGGGGGAGCTCTTTGTGGTTTTCGAGAGTTGCTTTGGTGGTCTTTGCTCTTTGCTTGAGCTTGTTTTTGACTCGGTTGTGTCGAGCCGTTGCCCTTACCTAAGGGGACCGAGTCTTTCCTCTTTCAAGTGATCTTGCTCTTTGCCTTTGTTTGGCTTTCGATCACTTGTTTGAGTTTCTTTTTAGTCGTTTCTTTTCTTTTCCTTTTATCTTTGGTTACCAAACATGTGTTTTGTCAATGCACTCATCAAGGGGGAAATTGAGAGCCTGTGTGGTTCGAGGACGGGTGGATGGTCGCTTCCTGGTGTGATGAGTGATTGACAACGTTGTGTGGACTGACTCTTGGCTAAGTATTGCAGGTGCAGGTTGCGGCTTGACTGGTGTTGGTGCAGGTGAAGAGAAAGCGTGAAAGGTCGTTGCCGGGTAGGCCTCTAGGTGTGGAGAAGACAAGTAGGCTTGGCTCGAGGGAACCGGTGGCCAGCGGGGTCATGTGCGGGCCGCATGGTGGCAAGAACGGCAAGATGAAGTCATGGACGGTTTCTTGGTTGAGCCTCAAAACCAAGGTCGAGCCGGGACTACGTGGGAGCCGAGTCATGAGTGGTGATTGGCGGAGGCTACACCGAGTTCGCGGGGTTTCCAGTGGTTCACCAGAAAACCGCTGGGTTCCTTGCTTGATCCACAAAGCCAAGTCCGAAGACCAGAGGCAGCAGCACCAGGACCGGTCTGACCGGTGGGTCTGACCGGTCTGACTGGTGGAGGACACCGGTCTGACCGGTCTGCGATGACGCAGTGCGGAGACTTCGAAGCGGAGGACACGCGTCGGGATCGCATGGCTTGCGTCGAGGCTAAGCAAGTTTGCGGTCGCCGGGCATCCGTCTGATGGTGCTACGACAAAGTTTCCCAAAAGGCCCTTCGGGGGTGTGTATCTTAGTTTAATGTAATAGGGGTAGTTTCGTCTTTCGGCTAGCCTCCGTATAACCAAAGTGGTGAGAGGATGGCAGCCATCTCTTGGAACCCTAGCTCATTTGTTTTTGCTATTTTCCCTTCCTATTTTCCTTAGGATTTAGAGGACTACCTTGAGAGCTTCATGGTGAGATCTTGTGAGAGGGAAGGATGATTGGGAGGCAAGCTAGACCTTGTATGAACCTTCATGGTATGTATAGATGATTCGGCGTGGTTCCTTAAGGCTTGATTGTGTCTCTCCCGTTTTCCCTTTTTGGTGATTTTTGGAGCCTTTTCTTGGCAATTTTCTTGTGGCGGTTTTGAGACCTTTCTCTTTGGGATTTGGTGGGGGATGTATGCATGAACCCTTCGTGGTTCTTTTCCCTTTGATTCCCCTCCCAAATCCGTGAGTAAAGGGGCTCAATTTTGGGGTTTTCCTCATTCTAGGGTTAGAGCCGTTCTTGGTGGGATTTCTTGGATTCCTCTTGATTTAGCAAGTTTTGGTGGACCAAATCTTGGCTATGGAGTGCCCATGAGGTGTTCCTACTATCCCCAAAGTGCGAATCCGTGGAGCGAATCGGGAGATCGAGATTTGGATTTGGGGGTGTTGACCCGCGGGTTGCTGTTCATCCCGAGAGCTCAGGTCTTGACCGGTCTGACCGGTGCCTCTCACCGGTCTGACCGGTGTTAACCTTTGGTTGGGTTTTGCTCGGGTGAACGTCTTGGTGAGTTCCCTGGTGTCTTGTGTTGCTGCTGTTTCGAGTTTGGCAGTTTTGGAGCTCGGAAGGTCTGTTTGGAGGATTTGGGGTTTCCTGGCTTAGACCGGTCTGACCGGCGTGCTACACTGGCCTGACCGGTGTAGGAGCCTTCTGTGGAAGTCCTCAGGTTCTGTCAGGGTGCTCCAGAAGGGACCGGTCTAACTGATGTGTGTGACCGGTCTGACCGGTGGAGTCAAGTGCTGCTTGAGTTGCTTGTTCCGCTGCGATCTTGAGTAGGTTTCAGTGGTTGTTGGTTCCTAGGACCAGTAGCACTCTAGTGGCTACGTGGTCTTGGCTAACTTGGGTAGTTGAGCCGGAGACGTGTTTTGGTTAGCTGTGTTCATCTTGTTGGAGTAGCCATCTCCTTCGAGAAGAATTTTTATCGGCTCCCATTCACTCCACCCCCCCTCTGGTCGCTAGTTCGGTCCTTCAGGAGCGTTGATCAGGGCCGAGCACGATCAAAGGCGGCAAATCATAGGGCCGGCCGCACCTGGAGATACGGTCGCACCTCCTTGCTCGTCACTGCAGCTCCCTCTCGCCTACAACTACCCCCTACTGCAGCCACCGACCCATTAGGGCTATAAATAGACCCCGGCACTTCATTGAAGAACACACAAGTGATTGAAAGCAAGTGGCGGAGCCCTACACAAGTTAGTATTCAGAGAGTAGGGAGAGAGAGTTGAGTGTTGGAGTAGAAGCCGGAGTGTCGGTCTTCTTCTCGTACCTCGGCGAGTGCGATACAATTTCGGTCGTCCACACCCGGGATACTTTGTATGTTCGGATTCGTGAGTAACTAAGTCTCAAGTCATTTCATTGTTCGCTCTCAAGTTCTTCGATTGCGGTTTAGTATTTTCTACTTATCGTGATTGCTTTTCTCTAGCGCGGAGTAAAGTAGTGCTTGGTTAGTGTAGACGCGGTGTCTAGACTCTCTAGTACCTTGGAATGCTTCACTGTTCAACAAAATAGTTGTGGTACCCTAGGGAGGTGACAGCTACGGATGGGCTTTGTAGTCCACCACGTTAGTACATGCATGTAGGAGTTACGACATCAGAGCCCCCTTCTCATCCCTTTCCGTGGCTCTTTTCCCTCTGGTCTCGACGAGTGACAAGTTTTGTCTTGATTCTATCCGTGACTCTCACAAGTCCTCAGCTTCATTAGCTTATCCCCTCTCTACCCGAAATCTACCCTTGCTTTCCTATCCTTCGTCGTCATATCCCCCGGACGAATTAGGTCAGGTTCACTACACTTCTCATTCCCCGTGGAAATCGATACCTTGGAATACTCCCGGGTGAAAGCTACAGCGGTATCCGTGCGCTTGCGGATTTATCTGTGATCGTATTGTATACCAACAGGCTTTCTAGTACCGTTGTCGGGGATATAAACCTGGTGGCGACGCTAGCAAGTGTCAACAAGATTTCTGGTGCCGTTGCCGGGGAACGGTAGCTGTTCTGGTCCCGAACCTAGTTCGTCCGTGTATCACCCCATTTATCCCATGGATTCAAATCCAACCCTTTTTTATTTTTCGCTCCAAAGGGTGAATTGTTGGAGCCCCTATCATCATCACATCCCATCAAAACACCAGGCTATGAGCTTCGCCGTGCTCTTATAGCCTTGGGCCGAGAGAATTCGTTCGCTGGAACGAAAGAGGAGAGCCCATACATTCATTTGCGAGGATTTGAGCAAATTTGCTCGATAATCGTAATTGAGGGAATGACCCAGCAAACCCTCAAATGGAAGCTCTTCCCATTTTCTTTAATGGGAGGAGCGAAGAAATGGTACTATTCCTCAGTCGGAAGCATGGAGGGAAGTTGGGAAAAGCTCAGAGAAAAGTTTTGTCTGACCTTCTTCCCTATGTCTCGATTAGTGACCCTACGGCTACAAATCCTCTCTTTCAAACAACTAGACAAGGAGTCACTAGGGACTGCTTGGGCACGATTCACCAATTCTTTGGCCTCTGGACCCAACATTGGGATCTCAGAACCTAATCTTCTACAACATTTTAGAGTGGGTCTCGATGTCGAGTTAGCCAAATTTTTGGATACTTCATCAGGAGGCTCATTCTCTCATTTGACTCCTAGTGAAGGGAAGGTGGTTCTAGGAAAAATCCTAGAAAACACTCCCTACACGGGAATTTTTGACGAATTCCCAAACGAAGAAGAAGAACCCAAGACAGACGCTCTCTCGGAACCAAAACCCATAGAGGAGAAACCCACTAGCACCTTTTGGCATGAAGAACCACTCCTGTATCCCCGTGTGTACCCAGCTGATTTCTCGTATGACTTCGACGAGGAATCAACATACTCCGATCCACTATCTGAATCGGAATTCATAGAGGAGGAGCCTATCCTACAAAAATTCATATCCACAGACACCCATCCTCCTCTTACCAAAACTTGGTTCACAGGGGAACCATTCCAACCTTATCGAGAGTTCGATCACCCCTCGTGTGACTTCGTCTATGAATACTATGATGAGTTATTTGATAAACATTGGACGGAGAAATCCTTCTCGAGAAGGGAAAGAGACTCAACACACGAGAGAGAAGAAGTCAACTTACCCTACCCAGAAGAGGTAAAAAGACGGAGAGAAAAGTTGGAATACATCTTCGTAATCAGTAGCCGGGAATGGTTGAGAGAAGCAGAAGGCATGGATAAAGTAATCCAGCTATATCCCGAGCTAAAGTCACTCTCATGCCAAGTAGGAAACCTCTCTTACCAGGCTGTGTTCTATGACCCTAGGGTCGGTATCAATATCATTCCTAAATTTTTATTATTAGAGGACTTTCCCGATGAACCCCTCTCTTTCTCTCAGAAGCGTCTCCAATGGATTTCGGGTCAAACCATAGAGACGGAGGAAATCCTTAGAGTTGTCCGAACAAAGATTGGAGAGTATGGTATCTTCCTAGATTATCATATCTTTGACATCCCAAAAGGAGATCCACCCTTCATTCTCATCGGAAGACCCATTGAAGGGGTACTGAGTAATGTGATCGACCATGAAAAGCAGCCATATCATCTTGAGGTTCGAGATACGCATCTCCAATGTCATAGACCTGAGGTTAAGAAAGAACATTTGTGGTCTATGGACATTCTTGAGGCGTCGACACTGGATTCTCAAAACAGACTCGAGCATGAAGGTTTTACACTAAAGGGATCACAAATCCCATGCTCACATCAAAAGTTTCCAGAGTTATCAAGCCCCATTACCAATGACCTTTACGAAACCAACAACCTCCTCATTTTCCTTGTGCATGCTAACTTTTAAAGGAGGGTTGTAGATGCTTTTGTTTACCATAAACATTGCAAATTTTGTGGTCATTTTTGGTACTAACCTTGCAGCTAGAGCTATGATGGTTTCATCATCTCAATTGGCTGCAAGATGAAGGTCTCCAGTGGTCGAGCTTATGACCCAAAACAAAGCACTATCAGGAGATAGACCGAATAATCATTTAGATTTTCTTTTCAAATAAAAGCAAGAGCATGTCTTTAGGATTAGTCGTCCTTCAGGTATTTTTGGTCGCTAACGTTTTAGGTGGAGATTAAAAGGACCGATGGATAGGCAATGCCTAAAAACATGAGAGCTACACCAACTACAACACCAAGGTAATTCAGGGTGAGAGAGCATTACGAAGGAAGCTTGAACTCCACAAACTTGAGTTGTGATGCCTAGCAATGCATACTCCAAGTGTGGGGGAGATAGGTGAGTATCCCGAGTAAGTTTCTCACATACTAAATCTTATTTTGGTTTGAAGATGGTGTTGGTTCTTGCATCTTGCTCTCTAAAAAACACAAAAAAAATATTTGAATTTGAATAAAGGCTTCCTAGCTCTTCGGCTAGCAGAGCCTCCCTTTTTGTTTCCATCTTTTTCTTTGAATAATAACACCAGTTACAAGAGCAAGTGTGGGGGAGATTTCTCAGGCTCGTCGAAACACAAAATTGAGATCTCCCGCCATGGTGCCGCACAACACCGACTACGCTAATCGACGAGGGATGAGGTAAGTGCACTAGAGCAAGTCGGTCGCCCCTGTGGTTTGGCCGAATCACCATTTGTCTACCTCATTCCACACTTTCTCCAACAGCGATGGTATGTGCACTCCTACCTCTCTACTTTTGGAAACCATGAGTTTAAATGAGCTTTTAATCCGATCATATAAATCAAACTCAATTGAATCCACATGCACCCAATGCTCGACATGTTTCATATTGTTGGCTTGCATAAGTTTTATTCCATACTTATTATCTTGATGCTTGTGAACAACATATCTTTAGGAAACATATCTAAGTAGTTGATGTTTGAGATATGGTCCGATGAAATGATCTTTGCTCCAAATGTTTGAGTGCATGGGAAATTTATTTGAAAATTTTGAAAACCCTTTGCGAAGCTCCTCTTTGATATGCCAAGTCCTACCAAAGCCATATGATGACATCTTGAAAACCTCATACACATATGCTACTTATCATTGCATTGAGCTTTGTCAAATTGTTGTGACCCTTGTGAGAATTCTTTTCATGCTTTCATGATCATGATACACATACACGCCAATATGCTCCTTGCTATGCTTAGTTGAGAGCTAGCATTGTAACATCTATCCATTCCACAAAAATAAAGCTCCACACTATGTGTGATCTCACCCTCTCTCTCCAAGTTAATATTACAAAAGATACATGGCTATAGAAAAAAATATGGACACATGAAGGTCCAAGTGAAAAAAAACAAGGAAAAAAATTTGGACACATGAAGGTCTAAGAAAAGAAAAAGAAATATAGCCATGTCCACAAAAGAGTCTAAGATAGAGAGAGAGGATCATACAAAAAGGAGTACAACAAATCATATGGTAATAACTAGCACCCATTTCGGGCCTAGTGTACACCTTACCATCATCACAACATTCATCATATATATATATATAGCACCCATTATGGGCCTAGTATCCACCTTACCATATCCATCATATCCCTACATGTGCACATCTTGATCTGATTGCATGATTTGATTTTCTCCTTGGATCCGGTTTTTGACTTTGCAATACATGTGATGCAAGTATGCCTCATCTTTATACCCTACCCTAAGCTCCATATATAGCCATCATTAGAAGTAGGATAAGGAAAGGCAAGTCTAATGCCTTGGTGAGGACTATACACATTGAGGGATTTGAGAGAATCAAATGAGGAGCCAAGCAAAGTTTATTATTTTTTTTGAAAACTTATTGAAAAATCCTAAGCTACTTGACATGAGGAGTAGAAGTGATTTGATTCAAGATCGTTCCGTTCCTCAACTACCCAAGATGGCATGATAGACACTTCAACTTTCACAAGTGCAAGGTATGGTTCGGAATATCTCTTATGCTCGCTTCATGCCATTGGAATTTTTGTTTTCACCTTGGTCCTTAACCTTTACTCGAGGATGAGCAAAGGGCCAAGTGCGGGGGAGTTTGTTGACGGTCCTTACAACAAAAATTTGACCACCAACATCTCGGCTACGGCTGCACTTTATAACGAATTTTATGCATGTTTTAGGTGCTAACGAGGTTCCACGAGTTGTGTTGAGATTTTATCTGCAGGTTCAAGATTAGGGAACAATTTCGGAGCACTAAGCCACATAAGGTAGGCACGACCGCACCTAGTGGTGCGCCCGGCCCTGCCTTGCACCACTATTCTAGTTCACACCAAGTGTAGTCCCATACACCAGCTCCCAAAAGACCAAGATCATCACGATCATGTTGGATCAAGCAAACACACCACAGGAGAGTTGCACCGGGGCCAAGAGGCAGTGCCGGCCGAACCACTAGGGCCGGTCGAACCTCCTGAGCCGGCCGAACCTCCAGGGCCGGCCGAACCTCCTGAGCCGGCCGAACCTCCAGGGTCGGCCGAACCTCCTGAGCCGGCCGCACCTACTAGGTCCGGCCGCACCACCCAAAATCCCCCTCTCGGGTCCACGGCACCAACAATCCCACAAACACACCTTGGATGGATGAGATACACCGGCGAATGGTCGGTAGAACAAAAGGCTTTGGTTGGAAGCACTTGGATCCATGGACCCACACTTAACCGCCACAACCGCCATCAAGGATTGATCCTGGACGTTCCGTAGCCACGTCGGTGCATCACACGGCGATTGAGTAGGACCAGCCGCACCTCTAGGCACGGCCGCACCTATCCACTCCAAGGATTTCGCTCCACCGACTCAGCAACCGACCCAAGAGCGTTGATCACGGCCGTGCATGATCAAAGGCGGCAAATCATAGGGCCGGCCGCACCTGGAGATACGGCCGCACCTCCTTGCTCGTCACTGCAGCTCCTTCTCGCCTACAAGTACCCCCTTCTGTAGCCACCGACCCATTAGGGCTATAAATAGACCCCGACACTTCATTGAACAACACACAAGTGATTGGAAGCAAATGGCGGAGCCCTACACAAGTTAGTATTCAGAGAGTAGGGAGAGAGAGTTGAGTGTTGATGTAGAAGCCGGAGTGTCGGTCTTCTTCTCATACCTCGGCGGGTGCGGTACAACTTCGGTCGTCCACACCCGGGATACTTTGTAAGTTCGGATTCGTGAGTAACTAAGTCTCAAGTCATTTCATTGTTCGCTCTCAGGTTCTTCGATTGCGGTTTAGTAGTTTCTACTTATCGTGATTGCTTTTCTCTAGCGCGGAGTAAAGTAGTGCTTGGTTAGTGTAGACGCGGTGTCTAGACTCTCCAGTACCTTGGAATGCTTCCCTGTTCAACGGAATAGTTGTGGTACCCTATAGAGGTGACAGCTCCGGACGGGCTTTGTAGTCCACCACGATAGTTCAGGCAGGTAGGAGTTACGACATCAGAGCCCCCTTCTCATCCCTTTCCATGGCTCTTTTCCCTCTAGCCTCGACGAGCGACAAGTTTTGTCTTGATTCTATCCGTGACTCTCACAAGTCCTCAGCTTCATTAGCTTATCCCCTCTCTACCCGAAATCTACCCTTGCTTTCCTATCCTTCGTCGTCATATGCCCCGGACGAATTAGTTTAGGTTCACTACACTTCTCGTTCCCCGTGGAAATCGAAACCTTGGAATACTCCTGGGTGAAAGCTACAGCGGTATCCGTGCACTTGCGGATTTATCTGTGATTGAATAGTATACCAATAGGCTTTCTGGTGCCATTGACGGGGATATAAACCTGGTGGCGATGCTAGCAAGTGTCAACAGCAACGCAGCTATACCACTTGGCTCAGTGGTTCTACCAGTTACCTTCGGGACAAGGGAGAACTACCGCACCGAGTACGTCAGTTTCGAGGTCGCGGACTTCGAAACCTCCTACCACGCCATCCTCGGCAGACCAGCTTTTGCCAAGTTCATGGCAATTCCCCACTACGTGTACATGGTACTCAAAATGCCAAGTCCTGCCGGAGTACTCGCGCTGCAAGGGGACTTGAAGTTTTCCTACGACTGCGACACCGAAGCCGTGGAGCTTGTAGCAACCAACCAAGTACCCAACGCAATGATGGAGATCTACGCTGCATCAAAGAAGCTCGCACCAACCGAACTCGAGATACCCGAGAAGACCGACACCTCTAACAAACCTCAGGCAACAAAGGAAGTACAGGTGAAGGCCATTGATCTCGGGACCGGTGACAGCAGCAAGACTACCATGATCGGCACGGGACTTGACCCAAAATAGGAAGACGCGCTCGTCAGCTTCCTTCGGGCTAACCGAGACATCTTCGTGTGGAAGCCAGCGGACATGCCAGGTGTGCCCAGGAGGTTGATCGAGCACTCACTCAACGTCGATCCTAAAGCTACGACCAAGAGACAACATCTCTGCCGTTTCGCTGACGACAGACGGGACGCCATCAAGAAGGAACTCGCCAAACTACTCGCGGCCGGCTTCATCTGAGAAGTCTTCCATCCTGAGTGGCTCGCCAATCCCGTCCTCGTCTGCAAGAAGAACACTAACGAGTGGAGGATGTGCGTCGACTACACTGACTTCAACAAGCACTACCCCAAGGACCCCTTTGGGTTGCTGCGGATTGATCAAGTCATCGACTCCACGGGGGGCTGCGACTTGCTCTGCTTCCTCAACTACTACTCCGGCTACCACCAGATCGCAATCAAGGAAGAAGACCAGGAGAAGATCGCGTTCATCACCCCGTTCGGCACCTACTGCTACATGACGATGTCATTCGGGTTGAAGAACGTCAGCGCCACCTATCAATGAACTATCCAGGCCTGCTTCAAGGAGCAGCTCAACAAGAACGTTGAAGCCTATGTGGATGACGTGGCCGTCAAGACCAGAAACTCCGACATGCTCATCGCCGATCTTGAGGAGACTTTCGCATCCCTGCGAGAGTACCAGTGGAAGCTCAACCCCAACAAGTGCGTCTTCGGCGTACCCTCAGGGAAACTACTCAGCTTCATCATCAGCCACCGCGGCATCGAAGCCAACCCTGAGAAGATCTCCGCCATCACCAACATGAAAGCTCCAACCTGCATCAAGGATGTCCAGAAGCTCACAGGGTGCATGGCAGCCCTCAACAGATTCATCTCAAAGCTCGGAGAACGGGGACTACCCTTCTTCAAGCTACTCAAGTACCAGGAGAAGTTCGCATGGACCGTGGAGGCTGACCAAGGTCTGATGCAGCTTAAAGACTTCTTGTCCAAGCCACCGGTCCTCACAGCTCCTCGCAAATAGGAGCAGCTACTGCTCTACCTCGCTGCGACTACTCATGTGGTCAGTACTGCCATCATCGTCGAGCGGCAAGAAGAAGGCCACACCTACCCAGTCCAGCGACCAGTCTACTTCGTCAGTGAGGTCCTGTCCGAGTCCAAGGCACGGTATCAACCGGTCCAGAAGCCACACTATGCAAGACTCATCACCTCGCGGAAGCTACAACACTACTTCCAGGAGTACTCAATCACCGTCATCACCGACTACCCGCTCGGCGATATACTCCGCAACCAAGATGCAACCGGGAGAATCTCCAAGTGGGCGGTCGAGCTTGGCACCCTCAACATCGACTTCAAGCCACGCACCGCTATCAAGTCTCAAGCACTAGTCGACTTCATGGCAGAGTGGCGGGAGAATCAACTACCCACACCAACAGAACGACCAGAGCATTGGGTGATGTACTTCGACGGCTCACTCAAGCTCGAGGGCGCGGGCGCAGGGGTGCTCCTGATTTCTCCAAAGGGCGAACAACTCAAGTACGTCCTGCAGATCTTCTGGAAGGTCTCAAACAACGAAGCCGAGTACAAAGCTCTCCTACATGGGCTCCGACTCGCAATCTCACTGGGCATCAAGCGACTACTAGTCTACGGCTACTCTGCAGTGGTTATCAACCAAGTCAACGACTCTTGGGACCGCAACAAGGAGAACATGGACGCCTATTATCTAGAAGTCCGCAAGCTCGAGAACAAGTTCTATGGTCTCGAGTTCCATCACGTCGTCCGCGACAACAACGTTGCAGTGGACGTCCTGTCGAAGCTTTGTTCTACTCGCGCTCAAGTACTTGCTGGAGTCTTCGTCCACGAACTTCACACGCCATCCATCCCGGAGCCAGCGCCAACGACCACTGACCCTGGGCCATCACAGCCCAGTCAGGAGGTCATGATGATTGACGTGGACTGGAGGCAACCCTTCATCGACTACATCCGTGAGCAGAAGGTCCCCTCCGACAAGAACAAGGCGAAACAACTCGTCCGTTGAGCCAAGACCTACGTACTAATCGGGGACAAGCTCTATAGGTGGGGTGCGACTTCTGGAGTACTCATGAAGTGCGTACCCCGGGAAGAAGGCAAGGACATCTTGGAGGAGATCCACAAGGGTGTCTGAGGCAACCACGCGTCCTCCCGCACGCTGGTGAGCAAAGCCTTCTGACGAGCTTTCTACTGGCCCACAGCTCTGGGCGACGCCAAAGAACTCGTCAGAAGGTGGCAAGGGTGCCAATTCTTTGCCAAGCAGCAACACGTCCCGGCCTACAAGCTAGTCACCATACCGCCGACCTGGCCCTTTGCCTGCTAGGGGCTCGACATGATTGGGCCTCTGCCAACTGCGCCTGGAGGATTCAATAGAGTTCTGGTGGCCAACGACAAGTTCACCAAGTGGATCGAAGTCAAGCCGGTTACCTGCCCAAAGGCTGACAGAGTACTCGACTTCTTGGACGAACTCGTGCATAGCTACAGGCAACCCCATCGCATCATCATAGACCTGGGTTCCAATTTCAACAACCATCAGTTCTGGGAGTACTGCGAGAACAGCGGGATCGACGTTCGATACGTCTCAGTCGCCCACCCATGCGCTAACAGCCAGGTGGAACGCGCCAACAGGATGGAACTCGATGCCCTCAAGAAGTGATTGCACGGTGCAGCTAACACCAAAGGAGGCAAGTGGATCAAAGAACTACCCAAGCACTCTGGGGGCTTCGAACTCAACCTACTAAGCCAACGGGCCAGTCACCCTACTTCTTGGTCTACGGCTCCGAAGCTATTCTACCCGCTGATGTGATGTGGGAATCCCCGGCAGTACAACAATACGACGAAGGCATCTCAGAAGACAGTCGACGGGTTGATATCGACCGCCTTGAAGAAGCCCGCTATGCTGCCCTCGTCCAGTTGGCAAGGTACCTAGAGGGTATCCGACGCTACCATGATCGCAACGTCAAGGAACGCTCCTTCAATGTCGGCGATCTAATCCTCCGTCACATCCAGAACACGGTCGGACTACACAAGCTCAGCTCGCCCTGGGAAGGTCCCTTCTCAGTCTCCAAAGTGACCGGACCGGGCTCCTATCGTCTTCAGACACTTGAAGGCGACGACATCAGCAACTCATGGAACGTCGACCAGTTGTGTCGCTTCTACACGTAGTCACTCGACTACTCATCTACGGGTCCAGCCTACACGGCTACTCACGGACTCCTTGCTGTAAGCGGCCTTCCAGTCCTAGCACTAGTCTACGGACTACTCCTATCCAAGATCCAGCGCTAACGGCTACTTACGGATCTTGGGCTGCACATAGCCTAAGGGCTTTGGCAGCGGTCTACAGACCATGTACCCTTTCGATCCAGCTCTAATGGCTACTAACGGATCCCCAGCTGTAAGCGGTCCACGGACCCTAGCAATCACTTAGCCATAGGCGGCCTCTGGGTCCTAGCGATTTCATATTTATAACGGCCCTGGCCATCCAGGTGTACTCTTTCATCAGTAATAAAGTTTGATTCTACTCAACTTGTTTACTATGCCTCCTAACTAGGCAGATTCTACTGAGTACTACTACTCACTGCCTTTTCAACGGGTTGGTACTCCGCAAGCTTCGATGCAAGCTGCGGCAACAAGTACCCATCACAACACAGAAGTGGATCAACTTCAATCATATTCAAACAAGTTATTAACTAATTTGTTTGTCTTACATCAACTACCCTATGCTACTTCTATAGGTACATCTACTGAAGGTTCAACTTATCAGCAACTTGCTCCGTGATAGGCGCCATCTCCTCCAGCAGGGTCTTGTACTGCTCGTCCGTGCAATTCGCTGCAAGACCTTCAGCTATCACATCCACCGGGGCCTTTGGGAAGTACGACTTCATGAAGGCAAGTACCTGGTTCGGTATCGACTTCGCCAAGAGGTTGACGTACGTCGCCAGGTGCCCGGGGGCTTCTTTCAGCCTATCCACCAGAGGTGCTATCTTGGGTCCGCCCGGATGTGGGACCAACAATCTTGCGATGGGAAGTGCGGCTTCTTCGAGTTTCTTCAGTTGCGCCCGCAGCTTCTCGCAGTCTTCGTTAAGCTTCTGTAGAGATTTGTAACAACACATAAGGTCTAGATCGGAGGCTTCACAGAGCTCCATCCACTTGATGCACTCATGGCGCATCTTTGCGTACTCATACTCGGCTACATCTCGGCGGTCTGTCTCCCGGTACACGATGTTCTTCAAGTCGGTCTCGGAAGCTTTCAGCCGATCTACAGTAGCCTCAAGATCTGTAGACAACTTGACAACAGGCATCACGCTACAGATAAGCAACACAAATAAGTACCCGAGCACCATGGCGGAAGGTGTATTTTTGTTCTTCTGGCGCAGAGTCTTGTTCTTCTTGATCAAGTCATCCCTCTTCGCCTGCATTTCTTGTACCTCGTTGTGGTACTGGGCGAAGGCACTATCAAGCTTGGATTGGAGCAGCGCAGAGTGCTTCTTTGATTTGTCCGACTCCTTCTCTAGAGCTTCAGCCCGGATGACCGTGTCAACGTACCCTTTCAAGAGCTCAGTCTTCTGCCGGGATCTCTCCACTAGGCCTTGCGCAAGATCAAGGCTCAATCAGTACTCAGTACTCAATGATGCAAGACTACTCCGGGGTACCAATAGAGTACCTTGACCCACTGCTCCATGCGACGCCATGACTCCATACTCAGAGACACGACGGCCGGGTCGATCAGATCGTCGTCTAGCGACTCGAGGCCTCCGCAGCTTGAGGTCCCAGTCTCCGGCATTGGAGCCGAGCGGAGCGGCACGACATCCTCCACCATCGCCTCGCGGATGATGACTTCAGATCCTGATTCGGGCTGCGGGTCAACCCGTACCTCTACCCTTGGCTCAGGGGCTGTAGTTGTCGCTTGCTCGGCAACTGCCTCAGTAGCCGTCGCTTCGATAGTAGCTGTTTCCATGGCTACTGCCTCGGGGATCACCGTTCCTTCGGCTTGTGGTCCTGTCAAGATCAACTCAGCAAACATGTGGCGGCTACGACTACTCTACATGACAAGTACTCTTGATAACAGGGTGCGTACCTTCTACCAGGGTGGCTTCTTCAAGCCTTGGCTCTGTTGCAGCTTCAGTTTGTGGCGGTGTCGTGGGTCCTCGTGCCTCCGCCGAGCGGTCCTCACCATCGACAGGCGCGCTAGTCTCCGCCTCGTACCACGACAAGTCAGTGGATTTCCTGCATCATGAAGTACTAAGTCAGCAACACGAACTTGACGGACAACAACTACTCGAGGACTCTGTGTACTCACAGCGTTGACCGCACTATAGTGATGGTCGGGGCGCCTAGCAGCCTGGCGATATCTACAATGCCAGGTTCGCTGGCGGCTCTGGCCTCAACAGGAGGCTCCTGTTCTCTCTCCTCTGGCCGCTCAATGGCCCCAGCCGCAGCAGGGGGAGGGCCCTAAACTTCTTCCGTCGACGGCTGTGGATGGCTCTCCACTGCCGCGGCTTGTTCCTGTGCCTGCTCGGGCACAACATCTTCAGCAGCTAGAGGCGGGGAGGTACTTCTCCCAGATGTTGCCCCCACAGTGTCCCACGCTTCTTCCTCATCCTGGGCAGCAGGATCCGGGGAAGGGATGTCCTGCAACAACACAAGTCAAGTCGTCAGCAACAGATTACTCATCACGGTACTCGACTACTCTAGCCGCGGTACTCACCTCCTATCTAGTGGCTTCAGACAACTTCAGCTTCTTCACGACGTGTTCTCACGCCACGTTGCGGGGCTTCCTCGGCGAGAGCGGCAGGTCCGCCTCAAGGCTAGACGGCTTCTCGACTACTTGCACATGCGGCATCCCAGCTTGGCTAAATCTGGAATGGAGCTGGAAGCGCTGCTGCAGTGTCTCTTCGTCTTCATCGTCGGAAAGTGTCCTCGATGACGACGGCATCATCGTCCTTGCCGACTACTCGGCGCTCCTTTGCTTTGGGCTCCGCCTTCCCCTGAGGTTGTTTCTCAACCTGCGGGGGGGGTGGCGGGATGGAGATATACTTCTTCAGGTCATCCTGCAAGACCAAAAAAGCATAAGTACGACTACACATGCAATTAGTACTCGGGGGATCTGGCCACGACTACTAACCTCATTCGGCGGGCGTGCTGCGGAGTACTCCAGCACATGACATGGTGTGAACCCGGGCATGTCTTTGAAGATCTTCCCCAGCCGTTTGATGATCACGTCATCTTCAATTTCCTCACCGGGCATCCGAGAAGAATCTTCGTCGCCGGTGTACTCATAGCCGAGATGGTCACGTGCCATCAGCGGCTGCACTCTCCTCTTCATAAAACTGAAGGCCACATGCTCGGCCCTCAGCCCGGCCTTCCTCAAGGCCTTGATCTTCTCCAGCAGCGCGAGTAGCTGGAGGCCTTCCTGCATGGTGGGCTCTGAGTTCCACCACGGTGCATGTTTCGGCTGGTATCTGCTCGGCTTCGGTAGCTCCGGGTGATGGTTGCTGATGTAAAACCACTTCAACTTCCAATCTTGGTTGGAGTCAATCAGCTTGTACGGCAAGTACTGCCCGGCGGCATATTCACGCATCTGCACCCCGGCACCTCCAACTACTCAGGGGTCGTCCGCGCTTGGCTGGGGCTTCAGCCGGAAGAACTTCCAGAACAAGATCTAGTGGGGCTTGACACAGAAATGAACAAAGATGGAGATGTGGAAGATACCATTGGGGTTGAGGTTGAGGTACACGATCCCATAGTACCGGAGCATCCCCTTGAAGAAGTCGCTCGCAGGCAGTGCGAGTCCGTGCTCCACGAATCGCGCGAACATCGGGATCTCATCCGGATTCTTCTCCATCAGGTATGGATCTCCAGTGGCGACACGCCACAGATCCGTCTCCTTCTCACGGAGGAAACCACTGTTAACGAGTGCCAGGAGGTCCTCCGTCTTCTACTTTGCCTTTTTCCACTCCTTCGCCGGATTCGGTGGAGTGGAGGGGGGTGGTGACGACGATGACTGGCCGGCATCACTGGACTCATCGCGGCTCCTCTTCTTCGAGGCGCCCGTCTTTGTGCTCTTCGCCGGCGAAGCCTTCATCCTCCCAGTCATGAGTGTTTTCACTCGCATTCGCTCGAGGGCTACGGGGGAGGGTGGACTACGGTGGCGGCACGGAAGTAGCTCTAATCTACTCAGCGGCGGCGGCAGCGGCGGTAGCAGCAGTGAAGGGTGGAGGTGACTCAGATCTAGTCTCAGAGACTGCAACTGCTGGAAGTAAAAAACCCTAAGGGGCTATCCTGTTATTTATAAGCCAGCGGGCGGCTCAGTTCCGCGTGGGCAGATAAGTTCCAGGAGCCTGACTTAGCACGTCGGGCTGACTCTTCATCTTCCAGTACTCGAAGCTCTCCATCTCGGGGGCTCGACTTCCATCGCCAGAATCTGTGGGTTGCACTAGATCAAGGATGCACTCCGGACACATTCTAGAGTCAAGATGACCCTTCAATTCAAGAGAAGTACTCGACTCAAGGCTCGGGGGCTCCGTGTCACGTGTCCTTCGGTTTTTTCTCTGGATTTCTCGGGATAAGATTGACAGAACTTCAGATTGACCCTCATCTTGAATCTACAATTCGACCTAAGGCTCGGGGGCTACATTCCATATAGAATGCGATTCTTCGAATCGCATTTTCCATATGGCTTTTCGTCAAGACATCACGAGTACTATTGAAGACCTTCGAGAGAAACACTTGGAGACGCTTGGGGACTACTCGAGAAGACTTCAAGACTACTCAAAGATCAGCTGGAGTACCTTCCAGCCTCGGGATGATTCAAGCATTCTTGAGATTCAGCTTGTAGAACTCGGGGACGCTCAAGGACTACTCGCTAAGGCCATCAAGACTACTCGAAGACATCCTGCTCGACTACAAAGTACTCAGGGGCTTGTCGTATGGACACCCCTAGGCCCACTACTCAGGCGGGTACCAAGACTGACTACTGCGTGGGCCCCTGAGACTACTCGACTTGGGCTACACGGTACAAAACGGCGTGGAGTCAAGGCAACTAGAGGGCTAGTACTTGGTTAGGAAACTAGGCATGTCCGAATCCATGTAGAGTAGTCCTAGCCGTGTATGACTAGTACTCTCCCTCCTAAACTGACTTGTAACCCTGCCTCCCGGACTATATAAGGCGAGGCAGGGACCCCTATCTCCTATCCGCATCATCTTGTAAACACATCTAATCAATCCAAAGATACGCAGCATACAGGACGTAGGGTATTACGCACCTCGCGGCCCGAACCTGTCTAAATTGTGTTCCACGTGTCTCTCCTTCGAGTTCCCGATCTCGGCGAGGCCACAAACGTCTACCTCGGGTACTCCCCTTGGTAGGTTGCTGGTCTAAAACACCGACACCAGATACTACAAATAGTAAGAACAGAATGCCTACTCCCACAAGTCCTGCCAGGATTACAAGGTCCACTGCTAACTTGTTTCAGCAGCCTGCTCCCACAACTGGTACGGTGCCATCAACTCCTTTGGGCAACTCGCCAGGAGGACAGAGCTCTAGGCAAAGCAATGAAATGAATGAAGTGAATGACCACTTTGATGGTGCTAACTGTTCACAAGATCAAACAAGTGGAGAGTTGCATGAAGACAGTGAGCTAGGTACACAATATTTTCCACCAAGCATTATCTTCTACATTAAGTAACTATAACATTGTTACTAAATAACCTGGATTGGTAATGCAGTGCCTATCCAGATAAGGAATGTCTGCAAGAAAACCATGGGTCATGGCTAAGAGAGGATGATTAGACGAGGAAACAAGATGCCTATCCAGGTGGTTGAAAGGAAGCTGAGACCTGATGTCCCTATTCAAGCTGCTAAACTAGCATCAGAGTGTGGTGTTGTCCTTAGAGATAACCTGCCTATCTACACATCTTGAAAACAATACAAAGATAGGGATGGGCAGGAAGAAGTAGCAAAAGTCCTCAGGAAAGTAGCGGTGAGATAACCTTTTCATTTTCCCTAACAATTACATTATATACAAGTTTCCTTTGTCAATAATTGTTAGCATTATTCATTTTTGGTTCCAGTCAAGGTTGGATGTGGATGTCAGGAATGATGGTCCAAGCAAAGCGGCATGCACTGATATCAATAAGAAGGGAGTAAAGCAGCAGAGGTATCTCCTCAAAAGGAAGTACTTCGATGATGAACTTACAAGAGAACAGCTGTTGGCCAAAGAACCTCCCCCTAATATGAAGGCAGAAGAATGGGAAAAGCTGGTTGACTATTGGTGTGATCCCAAAGTTCAGGTCCATGATTGCATTATTCTGCTATTTTTCTTTGAATCCTATCTGACATGCTTGCATTACCTAGATTTGTAGAATAATTAATGACTACAAGTTAGTAGAACATGGCAGAGACATGTTGTAATAAACTACTTAGAATGTCTGTTATTTTGTAACTTAGAGTGGCTGTTAGTTTAGCATTTGCCTCCTATTATCGTCTGATAGTCGGAATTAAATTCTGCATATGCTTTTTTGAAGAAGGTTATAGTGATAAGATAGATAAGTCATTGCTTCAGAAACCTATTTACTACACAGAAGCACTAGAGTTTCGAGCTATTGCTTTGCAAAGTGAAAATGATAAGAAATTTTCTAGGAGTGATTACTTGCAGAGTTGTTCATCTTTTATGAGAACACTAATATAAACTATATATCTGTATGTAACCCCTATACTGCATTTCTGTTCCAGGAGCATTGTGCTAAGAATAGAGTTAACCGCGGTCAAGTTCGGCTTCATCAAAAGACTGGAGCTAGGTCCTATATTGCCCACCGATACAGCCTGGTATGAGAACTAACAGTTCATGTGTATCCCCTTTACAACTGTATGTACGTAGGTGTCTTTACCTTAGTTGAAAAACTGAGATCCAAATTATATGAATGCTGCAGAGGGCTAAGTACAACAATAGGGAACCAGATCCTGTTGAATTTTTTGGGGAATGTATGACTAGTCCACGAAATGGTCGTACTGAGCTTGTAAATCAGATATATGTAAGCTCTATACTTTGAATCATGTCATTTAGTAAAATCATTTGCAGATTGGTACTTGAATGAAACTTATAAGTGGAATTATTCTGCGTAGGAGGATATGGTTGCAGAGAAGGAAAGAGAACCAGAAGAAGGTGAAGCACAGAAGTCTCCCACTCAGATTGTTGCTGACAGTCTTAGCCAGATTAGTCCTGCATCAACCTTCCTTCCAAACATCGGTGTGACTCCACAATCCAAGCCTGCTAGGTCTATTGCAGCCATGGAAGCACGCCTGCGTTCTGAGTTTGAGGCCACAATCCAAGCAGAAAGAGAGGAAGCTACTAGGAAGCAGGAACATTTGGAACCACAAATTCAGGCTCAACAGACCACCATTCAAGCAAACCAAGCTGCACTTGAAGAAAACCAAAATTTGCTACGCCAGACCCAACAAGATATGAAGGGGATGCAGACCAAGTTTGAAGAGACTAATGCACTACTGCGAGCTATGCTGAATCTACAGAAAGATGGGGCAGGTAGGTCAACCTGATTGACTTGATGATGCCTAGTCTTTTGTTGCATTGCTAGAACAAGAAACTTTGTCGTTGTTGGAACTACATGTGCCCGCTGTGGTTGGAAACTTGCGTTCATCAGTTGGTATGTGGCAACTGTGTGTGATGAAACATGGAACTTGGTAGTTGTGTGTTGAAACTGGGAACTTGGTAGATGTGTGATGTTTAAACCCATGTGTAATGTATTATGCTTTGGATTATCTATGGATGTATGTGCTATGGATTGTATGTGGATGATGAGTTTTTTGTGATGAGTCATTGAAAATATGTGTCTGGAGTGAACGTATTAATTTGGCAGTAGTGATCATGTCAACGTTAATTAACAGTTGGCAGTCATACATTACATGACACAACAGAAATAGTCATGAATTCTGCTTACCAATATATGACGATGTGAGATCGTCACAAAAACCATGCTGAATAAGGGTCTGGTCGCACTTATTGCGACATTTTGACTTAAATTATGTGACACTTCCAGGCGTCATATAATGTCAACAATATGTGACGCCTTAGTGCACCGTCGCATAAGGTCTCACATTATGTGACGGTACACAATATTATCGTCACAAGGAACATTTAGCGACGGTCGATATGCGATGCCTCTTGTGACGGTGGATTTTCGTCACAAGACACTTTCTATGACAGTTTCTGTACTTTACATGACCATATCATTTTGTCATGGAAACCAGTTTTTTTGTAGTGTGTGCTAATCCTTCAATTGAGTGCAGCCTTCCCAGAACTCCACAAAGTTCTACGCCGAGCAGGTTTTGTCCCTTCAGGCAATCGCTCCTCCAATATTTCGTAGGTTCCACTGGTTGGTTGCAGTTCGCCCCTGTGTGCTTGGTAAGAACGGATTAAAATTTGATAACAGCACTAGTTTGAGCGCCTTTGTAAGCTATTACACCCTATTGTTGTCGTCGATTTTGTTTTTGTGTTTGCGCTAACCATGGCAGACGGCGACACCACGAGGGTTGACAAGGAGCAAGATGATGGAGACCACCAAGGCCGTTCCCACTGTGTGCCACATCGTTCCGGTATGGATTCATTTGCTAAGATTAAATTTAAAATTCCACCTTATAATGGCAAATATGATCCTACTGCATATCTTGATTGGGAATTAGAAGTTGAACAACATTTTTCATACCATGATATTTCTGCTAGTTCTCAGGTTCACACTGCTATTAGTGAATTTACGGATTTTGCTTTAATATGGTGGCGTGATTATAAACAAAGACATCCTAGTACAATTCCAATCACTTGGGATCAATTAAAAGCTGTTATGCTACATAGATTTGTACCTTCTTATTATGCCCGAGATTTGCTTAAAACAATGCAGCGTTTTCAGCAAGGTTCCCAATCTGTAGAGGACTATTACCTAGAGTTACAAAAAGACATAATTCGTTGTGGGTTATTAGGGGAAAACGACATTGCAATGGCATGTTTTCGTGGTGGTTTGAACCATGAAATTCAGGATATACTTGATTGTACGGAATTTGCTTATATGACCACTTTATTTGAGTATGCTTGCAAAGCTAAACGTGAAGTGTAGGAATGCCGCTCGAAGACATATTCTAACTCTTTTGCAGGACGAAGCTCAACATCCAGCTCAGCGCCTGCTCTCCCAGCGCCATCCACGCCCACCACTACACCGCTCGAGAGGACGGCCGAACCTACAGGCACATCCTCATGTACAAATTCGGAACCATCACTTCACAATGTACATAATACTCCTACTGAGAACATAGGTAATGTCCATGGTGCTACACTCACGGAAGGTGAGAATTGTGTTAATGTGCTGAATTTTTCCACAAATCATGCTTTAGTTGAGCTATTAATATTGGAACCATCTCTTGATTTATCTTTGTCACATGGTGCTTTGCTTGATGTTTCTTGTGATAAAGATGAATTGTGTACTAGTACTTCAGTTTTACATGCTAGTGCTGAAAATAAACAAGTTGTGCATGTTGCTAGTAAAAATGATGAACTACATTTGTTGTCTTCTATACATACCTTGGATTACATTGAATTTGATGATTTGTGAAATCTAGATTGTTTAGAAGAGAGAATTTTTGCATATGCTGATTTTCCATGGTTGTCTAGACATTCATATCATGTTATTGGCAAATATAACAATAAAGGACAATATATGGTACATCAGGTTTACATTTGTACAAATATGAATTCTCCTTTTGTTGTGCAAGATTGTGATCGATTAGAGGGTAACCATCATACAAACATATTCACATGTTCCTCTAGTAGTTTTGTTTTGCAAGAAGGGAAGCATTGCTGGTGGCTCTGTATGATTTTTGGTGCTAAATTTTCTTGTAATAAACTATCTATTCCTGTTGTGTCCTTTGTTGGTACTAATCTCTTGCAAGATAGTAATGACAAACATCATGTATCTTTCAATAACGAAGTCTCCAGAGATACTGGCAATTTTATGCGCATTGACATGATACACAAATGGAAACATGGTCACATTCCTCCTCACAATATTTTTGGTTTGCTTTATTTCCACAACCCCGTTCTACTTTGTGTTGTCCAGGCTCAGTTTCAAGTACAATCGACGTCGATGACGACTTTTCTTCAAAAGGGGGAGAATGATGAGGACATGACACCCATGCATACGACCATGATTGGTGCATGGAATGGAGTAGAAGAAGTCCATCAAGGGTGTCCAAGTCGAAGAGGAGGCACGAAGCTAATCCGGTTCGAATCCCCAAGGTGGAGGCCTAAAGCAATTCAAGTTTGAGCCTAGTTCGGAGTCCAGGAGCAGCCCGCACTAAAAACGACGCCAAGGTTGCATACAGAGTCGGTTTTTGAAGTTCTATACATGGTTGGAACCGCAATTTCATAGAGCTTCCAATGACACCGGTCTTAGGTCCAAATTCGTCCTGATTCAACGGGAATCGTCGAAACAAATTGACGTCTAGAATCTTCCAAGGTGCTGTGTCGCCAGTTTGTTGGGCCTTAGGCCCAAGTTGTGGGCGCCCCATCCTAGGTCGCCCCCAACCCTAGGACACCCCTCCTCATATACTCAGTAGCTGCCGCCTTAGAAATTTGAGTTTTGTTTTACATCTAGCTTTAGCTACACCAGACCACGCACAAATAGTGTTGTCCTCTGTAATTCAGAACTCCACCTTCGAGTAATACATAGATTGCTCGCCTCAAATTCTTGTTCGTTCGTCAATTGCGCACAGGAATTGATCTTCGTGATCAGGCCGATCTTGCTCCAACAAGGTTGGTAACCATAGGGAGTTGGTTCAGCGATTGCATTGGCACTTGTGGCTTGCTCGTTGTAGTCGGATCGTGAGGTCACCTCCCGCCGAAATCGGATTTATCTCCACTCACCGAAAGATCTGGCACTCCGCCTGCAACAAAGGGACACTACAAATCAGAGCCCATGGATTAGTGCTTCGTACTCCACTTTTGTTGTTGGAGGCCTTGCAGTGGATCTGCCGGACATGTTTGTGTTGCTCTCCCTGGGGAGAGATGAATAGCACACCTACCCCAACACCCTCAAGGTTGAGGGCACCGTCGAAGTACATTACCAGTGTTCAGGCCGCTCCTTGGGAGGGGGCATCTGGATTTCCGTCCACTCTAATACAAAGTCAACTAGGATCTGTGACTTGATTGCCTGCCTGGAGTAGAACTCGATGTCGAACTCGCCCTGCTTGACCGACCACTTGACGATGCGGCCGTTGGCGTCGCGGTTGCAGATGATCTCCCCTAGCGGGAAGGAGGAAGGCACCTTGATCTTGTGGGCTTAAAAGTAGTGCCAGAGCTTCCTTGATGTGATCAGGAGCGCATAGAGCAGCTTCTGAGGTTGTGAATAACGTGTTTTGGCGTCAACCAGGACCTCGCTTACGTAATACACAGGTCGCTGGACAGGATAGACCTGCCATTCTTCTTCTCGTTCAGCGACAAGGACCGTGCTGACCACATTAGTGGTGGCCAATATGTAGAGGAGGAAGGTTTCCTTTGGTACTGGAGGCGTCATGATCAGTGGAGAGGTCAGAGACTCCTTGAGAGCCTCGAAAGCTTGTTGTGCTTCTTCGTCCCACACGAACTTATCCACCTTCTTCAATAGCTTGAAGAAGGGCAAACCATTTTTGCCGAGCTTGCTGATGAAATGACCTAGGGCCGCCATCATGGCGGTGAGCTTCATGACGTCTTTCTTGCAAGATGGCCTGACCATGTTGTGAATCGCGTCGACCTTGACGGGGTTGGCCTTGATGGCTCGGTGTACCACCATAAAGCCCCGGAGCAACCCAGAGGGGACACTGAAGACACACTTGGTTGGGTTGAGCTTCCATTGGTAGGTGCGTAGGTTGGCGAAGGTTTCGGCGAGGTCGGCGATGAGCTAATCTACCTGGGTGGTCTTGACGACCACATCATCGACATAGGCTTCCATGTTCTTCCCAATCTGGGACGCCACGCACTTCTGTATCGCCTTCTGGTACGTGGCACCAGCATTTTTCAGGCCAAAGGTCATGACCTTATAGCAGTAGATGCCGTTGGGCGTTATGAACGCCATTTTATCTTGGTTGTCAGGATTCAGGGCTATCTAGTGATACCCTAAATAGTAGTCGAGGAAGCATAATAGGATGCTACCAGCCGTGGAGTCCACGACCTGGTCGATACGAGGACCTAGGTCAGACAGCCGCTAAGACCACACTCGACGCCGTCGTGGCACGACTCGATGCATTGCACACTACGGTCACAGCGTTGCAGAAGGACAGTCGTGGTTGTGGCCGCCATGTGCCACGCCATTCTAGTAATGATTCCTTTGCTAAGATTAAATTTAAAATTCCACCTTATAATGGCAAATATGATCCTGCTGCATATCTTGATTGGGAATTAGAAGTTGAACAACAATTTTCATACCATGATATTTCTGCTAGAGTAAAATACATCAGAGGTCCATCAACTTATAAGGAAGTGTCACTTAGGTCCATTAACTCTCAAAATGCATTTTTCGGTCCATAAACTTGTTGAGTCATTCACCGTAGGTCCATAACTGTCCGGATATGCCTGTACTTGTGACATGACTTGGCTCAAGAAGCATCTTCTAGCTAAGGCATTTCAATGAGTAGGTTACAAATGGGTGACACATGTACATGTACTTAGACATTCCTTGGGTTGAATAACTGTAGCCTCCTTGCGTGTATGACAGGAGTAGGCAGCTGTCGTTTATCTCCGGAAATATCAAGCATGTGTCACTCATAAGCCTGCTGGATGAAATGCCTCAATTAGGATATGCTTCTTCTAGCCAAATCATCATGTCATGTCACCAACAGAAGCATATGCTGACAGTTATGGACCTGCGGTGAACGACTCAACAAGTTTATGGACCTAAAAATGCATTCTCAAAGTTGATGGAACTAAGTGACACCTTCTTACAAGTTGATGGACCTCCGATGCATTTTACACTCTTTCTGCTAATTCTCAAGTTCAAACTGCTAATAGTGAATTTACGGATCTTGCTTTAATGTGGTGGTGTGATTATAAACAAAGACATCCTATGCGACACAAATTTGTGCCTTCTTATTATGCTCGAGATTTGTTTATTAAACTGCAGTGTTTTCAGCAAGGTTCCTAATCTGTAGAGGTCTATTACCAGGAATTACAAAAAGGCATGCTTCGTTATGGTTTAATTGAGGAAAACGACGCTGCTATGGCACGTTTTCGTGGTGGTTTTAACCGCAAAATTCAGGACATACTAGATCATAAGGAATATGCAGATATGACCACATTATTTGAATATGCTTGCCAAGCTGAACGTGATGTGCAGGGACGTCGCTCAACGCAATATTCTAACTCTTTTGCAGGACAAAGCTCGACATCTAGCTCAGCGCCCGCTCTCCCAGCGCCATCCACTCCCACGACTACGTGCTCGAGAGCCCAGCGCCATCGACGCCCACCACTACACCGCTCAAGAGGACGGACGAACCTGCAGGCACATCCTCATGTGCAAATTCAGAACCATCACTTCACAATGCACCTAATACTCTTACTGAGAACATAGGTAATGTCCATGGTGCTACACTCACGGAAGGTGAGAATAGTGTTAATATGCTGAGTTTTCCACAAATCATGCTTTAGTTGAGCAATTAATAGTGGAACCATCTCTTGATTTATCCTTGTCACATGGTGATTTGCTTGATGTTTCTTGTGATAAAGATGAATTGTGCGCTACTACTTCCGTTTTACATGCTAGTGCTGAAAAGAACCATGTTATGCATGTTGCTAGTAAAAATGATGAGATACAATTGTTGTCTTCTTTACATACCCTGGGTTACATTGAATTTGATGATTTGTGTAATCTAGATTGTTTAGAAGAGAGACTTTTTGCATATACTGATTTGCCATGGTTGTCTAGACATTCATATCATGTTATTGGCAAATATAACAATAAGGGACAATATATGGTACATCGGGTTTACATTTGTTCAAATCTGAATTCTCCTGTTGTTGTGCAAGATTGTGATCGATTAGAGGGTAACCTTCATACAAACATATTCACATGTTCCTCTAGTAGTTATTTTTTGCAAGAAGGGAAGCATTGCTTGTCACTCCCTATGGTTTTTGGTGCTAAATTTTCGTGCAATCAACCAACTATTCCTGTTGTGTCTCTTGTTGGTACTAATCTTTTGCAGGATCGTAATGACAAAGTCTCCAGAGATGCTGACAATTTTATGCGACATGATATGATACATAATTGGAAACATGGTCACATTCCTCCTCCCAATTGTTTTGGTTTGCTTTATTTCCGCAACCCCGTTCTTCTTTGTGTTGTGCAGGCTCAGTTTCAAGTACAATCGACGTCGAGGACGACTTTTCTTCAAAAAGGGGGGAATGATGAGGACATGACACCCATGCATACGACCATGATTGGTGCATGGAATGGAGTAGAAGAAGTTCAACAAGGGTGTCCAAGTCGAAGAGGAGGCACGAGGCTAATCCGGTTCGAGTCCCCAAGGTGGAGGCCCAAAGCAATTCAAGTTTGGGCCCAGTTCGGAGTCCAGGAGCAGTGCGCAATAAAACGGATGCCTAGGTCGCATACGAAGTTGGATTTGGACGTTCTTTATATGGTTGGAAGAAAAATTTCATAGAGCTTCCAATTGCACTGGTCTCATGCTCAAATTCATCCTGAGTCAACAGGAATCGTCGAAACAAGTTGACGTCCAGAATCTGCCAAGGTGTTGCGTCGCGAGTTTGTTGGGCCTTAGGCCCAGGTTGTGGGCGCCCTACCCTAGGTCGCCCCCAACCCTAGGACGCCCCTCTTCATATACTCAGTAGCCGCCACCTTAGAAACTTGAGTTTTGTTTTACATCTAGCTTTAGCTACACCAGACCACGCACAAATATGTGCTGATCTCTGTGATTCAGAACTCCACCTTCGAGTGATATTAAGATTGCTCGCCTCGAATTCTTGTTCGTTCGTCGATTGCGCACAGGAATTGATCTTCGTGATCTGGACGATCTTGCTCCAACAAGGTCGGTAACCACAGGGAGTTAGTTCAGCGATTGCATTAGCGCTTCGGGCTTGCTCGTCGTAGTCGGATCGTGAGGGTCTACTTACGCCGAATCAGATTTATCTCCACTCACCGAAAGATCGGGCACTCCGCCTCTATCACCCTGGAAGAGGAGTTTTCTTGATGACCCCACTTTTAGTCTGACTATATGAAGCCAAGCATAGTTCTTCATATCGCTTCATGTGTGCTTCGAACTCGGCTTTGTCTGCATCCTTCAGCTGATCTTTAGTGACTGGTTGGATGTTTTCTTCAGAAAGTTCACCAGGCTTCACGATCTTTGACATTGTTGATTTTTACTTCGTGTCCCACTGGGCGTGCCAAAAGTGTGTTGACGCAAAAATAGGACGTCACCTCCGCGCGCAGCACACGTGACTCCCCGGTCTGTAGCGAGGCGTGCCAGCCAAACTGACCTGTTGATTGACAGTGGAAAATTTTAAGGATCGGCTAGAGAACCGATGGGTCTTTAGTAGTGCGTGTATCTGCCAATCGGCCGATACAGAGAAACGGGATCGGCAGGCTCGAAAGCAGCCGAAGTGCAAGTATTGAGAGGATCGGCTGGGTCAGCCGATTGTGACATCAACACTCGAACGAATCTGGATCGGCTGTGATAGTAAAAGCCGACAAGATCTAGATCGAGCTGGATAAATTGATGATAAAAGCTAAAAACTACAAGAGTTGGTACGAAAACTTGCAGATCTAGCTAATATTGGTAAAGGGTGAATAAAGAACTAGACGAAACCTCAGTGATGCGCCCGGAGGTTAAAGCCTAGGGTTATTCGGTAAAACGGTACTCACAAGCTTGCTGGAGATCGATCGATGCAGCCCGACGAACTTAAAGAACGACGTTGAAGAAAAAGAAAAATGCAATGGCAAAGTCGCCGAAAAGTAGATGCTGTAAAGTAGATGCTGTAAATTGTAAAGGGTTTGCCCGGAGGCGGTTTGTTTTATATTGGTGTGTACAGATTTTCCGACCACACAGGGTCGCTATTTATGTCCTGAGGACAACCCGACTCCTAGCCGATTACGGCACTGTTTACTTGCATTTAAAGAAACCAAATACTACTAAAAATAGAAAAAGACTCATATAAGAGTCAAAACTTTCCTAGAACTGACTCTGACCCATTGCCAATCGTAGACTGACCCGCCTCCGCCGTGTCTTGCCTTTGGCGTATTGTCTCAATTATTGCCTTCTTCCTCTCCATCGGCCGATCCCTTGGTTGACCATTGGCCGATCAAGTTGACCCGCTCGTCCACCGATGGATCGGGTCGAACTGCCTTGACTATCAGTGGGCTCTGTTGACTACCTTCTTTCCTTCAATCGGCCGATCGTGTTGCTCTCCCATCAGCTATTCCTTCTTATCTTCTCTTTGACTTGTTTTTTCAAAAAAATGGTGCCAACACCGGGTACCATAGATACATAGACGGTGGAGCCCATCCAGGACTCCCCGAATATTCTGTTGTAATCCAGATAGATCTTTTGTATAGTAACTGCTAGGGTTTTCCATGTAACCCAAACCCACCATACTATATAAGGAGGGGTAGGGGTCCCTATATCGGCGGAACCTAACAGAGAGGCCACGCCCTCTCACCAAACATACATGAGCGCGGGACGCAATACAATCCAGCAAACAGCACGTAGGGTATTACATCAATCTGATGGCCCGAACCTGTATAAATCTCTATGTCTTTGTGTTCCTGTGTTACCATCTAGCTCCAGTCTCGGCGATCCCCTCCACACAATCTACCACCATAGCCTACCCCGTGGTGGACTGTTGGCACCATTGTACCAACAAGTTGAGCCAAACTAAACCATATCATACCAAACTAGCTCACAAGATCATCCATAACATATCATGGTGAACAAAGTATATGAGAGAAGCTTTTCCTACCACAATGCATATGATACAAACGCAATGCAAACCTAAGATACAAAGATGCCTATACATCATGATACAAATACAATGCAAAATGCAAGAGTGCACAAAAGGAAGCTATACATATGCTACAAACGAGCTTCCACCACCAACTCATGAAACCAAACACACACCAAGTTCTCCCCGCAAATGAGTGAAAGTTGCTTGATCTAGGGGCTTGGTGAAAATATCCGCTAATTGGTTTTGGGTGGGCACATGGAACAAAGCAATTCTCCCTTTCTCAACATTGTCTCTCCGAAAATGATATCTCACTTCTATATGCTTGGTTTTGGAATGGAGCACTGGATTCTTTGCAACACTTATGGCACTAGTGCTATCACATAGAAGTGGAACATGGGTATACTCCTCACCAAAATAACTCATGGTGTATGTGATCCAAAGGAGCTGAGAGCAACAACTAGCAACGGCTACATACTCGGCTTTGGTAGTAGACTGAGCAATACTCGATTGTTTGCGGGAAGACCAAGACACAAAGACGACCCCAAAAACTGACAAGTCCCAGAAGTGGACTTCCTATCCAACTGACACCTGACAAAATTCGCGTCTAAAAAACCATGAAGCGCCAAAGAGGAAGATGCGGAGTACCAAAGGCCGAAGTCGGGGGTGTATCGCAAATACCTGAAGATGCACTTGACTACTTGCCAATGCAAAGTCCTTGGAGACGCTTGAAAACGGGCGATAGACACACAGAGAATTGTATGTCCGGCCTCGTCGCTGTCAGGTACAGGAGGGAGCCAACCATGCTCTGGTACTCTTTCTGGTCCACGTGTTCATCTTCCTTGTCCGCATCCAGTGTTGTACTCGTACTCATCGGCGTCGTCATGGCCTTGGAGTCCTTCATCTTGAACTTCCTCACAATGTCCTTCGTGTACTTCGCTTGGTGCAGAAAAGTTCCTTCCTTTGACTGCTTGATCTAGAGGCCGAGGAAGAACTGCAACTCACCCATCATGCTCATCTCGAGTTCTCTGCTCAATTCTTCTACAAAGCTTGCAACCAAAGAGTTAGACGAGCCATCAAAGACAATATCATCCACGTACACCTGAACAATTAGAATGCCAATGCCCTGCCTGAGGAGAAACAAGATCTGATCTACCTTCCCCATCTCAAAGCCTCTCTCAAACAGGAACCCCCTCAACCTACCGTACCAAGCTCTAGGCGTTTGCTTCAACCCATACAGCGCCTTCCTCAACTTGTACACCCGGTGGGGGTACTTCTCACTCTCAGCCCTGGTGGTTGCCTCACATACACTTCTTCGTCCAACACACCATTCAAGAATGCACTCTTCACATCCATTTGGTGCAATTTGAACCCTTTAGCCACTGAAAAGGCTAGAAGGATCCTAACTGCCTCCAAATGAGCCACAGGAGCAAATGTCTCCTCATAGTCTATCCCCACTTTCTGGCTAAACCCCTGAGCAACCAACCTCGCTTTTTTTCTCACCACTTCACCATTTTTTCCCTCTTTATTTTTCCATACCCATTTTGTCCTGATCGGCTTAAAACTCGGTAGAGGCTCCACTAACTCCCAAACTCTGTTTCTCTCAAAGTTCTCCAACTCCTCATGCATGACATTCACCCAATTGGAATCAGTAGCGCGTGTCCAATGTCTTTGGGCTCAAAAGAAGCAACAAAAGTAGCATGGGTAAAGTGAGAGTTGTTTCGAAACCTCGACCGTGTAGTGCGTTCGTTGATGTCCCTGATGATCCTCAAAGCTGGGTGATCCACTTGTACTCGCCGGGGAGCTTCTCACCTTGAAGCCACCTCCCTCTCAACAATAGCTTCCTCTCGATCTCGGCATGTCATCATAGGTGTAGGAGAAGGCCTGTTCTCGATCGTAGTCGAAGTAGTATGTACATGCTCAGCCGCGGGCACCACACCACCATCTTCATCATCTCCTGGTTCCTGCACTTCATCCTCGAATATCTCCTCGCCAAGATCATCGTCACTTGCACATTCAAAGATCAACGAACTACATGGCTGTGTCTCGTCGAAGGTCACCTCGCAAGTCTCTACGATTTGGTTAGTCTCCAAATTGAGCACCCGAAAGGCTCTAGAGTGAGTAGCGTAACCAAAGAAAATGCCATCAACAGATCTAGCCTCGAACTTATCCAAATTCTTGCCTTTCTTAAGAATGAAGCATTTGGAGCCAAAGATGTGAAAGTGACTCACCTTGGGGGTACAACCATGCATCAACTCGTAACATGTCTTCTTCTCGTGGGCTCAGAGAAAAATCATGTTCAACACATAGCACGTGGTACTAACCGCCTCAGCCCAGAACCTCCTCGGAGTCCTATGCTCAACGAGCATTGTCCGAGCCATCTCACACGGGGTTCTATTCTTCCTTTCCACCATGCCGTTCTGGGGAGGCGTATACGGACTCGAAAACTGGTGTTCAAGACCCAAGTTATGGCAAAAGGTTTCAAAGCGAGAGTTTTTAAATTCTGAGCCATTGTCACTGCGAATCGCTCGTATGGCATATCTGTGCCTCTCGTTCTTCAACCTCAAGACAAGATCTCGAACAGAACCAAATGTCTCCCCCTTTTCCTCCAAAAAGAAAACTCAAGCATACCGAGAGTAATCGTCCACCACAACCAGGATGTACCACTTCCCACCCACCGAGCGTTCGCGAGCTGGGCCAACAAGGTCCATATGGAGCAGCTCGCATGGACGCTCTGTCATGACATCGGTCAGGGGTGGATGGGATGCATGCCTGCACGGCGCACACACCAAATCTTTCTCGAACCTCAACCGGGGCAATCCTCGGACTAAGTTAAGTCCACTCAAGCGACACAAAAGGTCAAAGCTCAAGTGACCCAACCTCCTATGCCACTTGTACAACTCACCCGAAGAACCAGCCACAAAACACCTAGCAACACCAGAACATTGGGAAAAATCCGCACGGAATATTTGACCCTCGGGAACAACCATACACACAAGGTCACCTCGAGCATCAAGTATCCAAGAAGCACCAGACTTAAACAACACCTCAAAACCCTTGTCAAGAAGCTAAGAAACCGAAAGCAGATTAAAACCGAGTGACTTGACTAAGGCAACACGCTTCAGCACCACTTTGTCACTTACCCTAACTTCACCTTCCGGAAGTACACGCCATCGTCCATTGTCCCCGAACGTGATGTACACCTTTGACAGCACCGGGGTGAGGCTGGAGAACCACCCCCGATCTCCGGTCATATGCCTCGAGCAACCAGAGTCGATCAGCCAAACATTCCCCAAGCCTCCCGCCTGAAATTAAAAAATGAGCACTTGGGTGAGCAAATGAATCAACACTAGGGTTGGTACGAAAAGATTAAAACCAGTGTTGAGCCATCTTCTCCAAAGTGGGGTTAGCACGATCCATCCTACCACAACCATCAAACCTTGAATCCATCCTATCACGACCATCAAACCTCGAATCCATCCTATCAAACCTATCAAAACTGGAACCACCACAGGGAAACCACTCCTGTCTCACTGGAGGAGTACGAGTGCCATGTAAGGAAGACCGTGGTCCGTAGCACCTCTGAGACTCAAAGCTGTGACCTCTCCCAAACTCGTATCGATCACGAGAAGGAAAGCATCCAGCAAACTCAACACCACCAGACTCAACACGCCTACCACCAGTACCACGACCACCAGAACTGAAACCACCAGCACCACGACCTAAAAAACCAAACTGCCTAGAAACCTGGGGAGGGCCGGTCTGACCGCCCCCCTGGGTTGGGCCGGTCTGACCGCCAAGCCTAGCCGGTCTGACTGCCCTCTCTAGAAACCCACCTCAGCTGCGGGAACTCACATCTCCCCATGCCGGAATACTTCTCACAACAGCCTCACACTTGGGCAGTGGCATACATGGCTCACGCACACCATGAGATGGGTGGTACCTATCCAGCTGTCCTTGTTAGCCTACTCCTTAGCCATCCTCTCTTCTCTCTTCCTCTTAAAGCAAAACTCATCCTTATGACCATCCCTCCCACAATACTCACAATGGAAGCGGATTGGTTTTGGCTTGGGCTTTGGTTGTGGTTCCTCACACAGCTTCTCTCTCGGTTTCTCTCCCTTCTTCTCTCCAACCACATCTCCTTTGGCACTCACAAACTTTACCGGTTTTTCGAAGTTGTTTGTTTGGGGAGGAAACACTGGAGGGTTTGGAGTTGTGTCGAGTTTGTTTCTTAGATGGTTTGGCTTGGGTGGAAATGTGTTCTTGGGAGTTGTTTGTGGTGGAATAGGAATGTCCCCAATTTTTTCATCTCTCTCACCACTGCACTCCCCAACCTTGTCAGACCCAAGCGCCTGACCATCATAGTGCTTGTATGCCTCAATCATCATCCTGAGCTGAGGCTCATGACCCGACAACCAACCCATCATTTTTCTCAACTCATCATTCTCATCCTGCAGACGATCAACATAATGTGCAAGTTCCAAATTCTTCACAACATGCAATTCACAAGTAGAGCAGGAAGTAGCAATGGGAGATTTCAATTCAGCCTCAAGCGAAACAATGCGAGAACGAGATTCAGCAAGCTTTCCATGCAAATCAGGACAAGAAGTCCATGCCCCTAGCAGAGTAGGTCTAGACTTCAGCTCAGCCAACTCAACCCTAAGCACATCTAGTTCCTCACACTTGGAGGCATGCTTTTCCTTAAGAGCAGTCAAATCAGCTAAGAAAATAGAGCAATCACCATAATCAATCTCATCAGAAACAATAGGAGTAGCCTTAAGTGAATCTATCTCAAGCTTAGCATCAAGTTTCTGTGTTTCTAGCTCAGCCACCCTATTCCTAGCATCATCAAGCGAGGCCCTAAGCTCTTTCCTCATTTTTTAGCCTCTCTAAGCATGTCATCACGATTATCAAGCAACTTGACCAACTCCTCATTTTCTTGGCGCAAGGAGAGTTCATCATGTACCTCACCCCTGGAGTCAGAGTGCGAGTCGTCCTTCTGGCTCTTCTTGCTGCTGGAGCTGTGTGCCATGCCACAGAAGCCGTCTCGCTTGAAGCAGCTCAACCCGCTGAGGTTCTTGGACGCCTTCTTGCTCTTGCACCGATCACCTTCATCTTCGCTGCTACTGGAGCTCGAGGTGGAGTAGGCAGAGCTGGAGATGATGTCGCTCGCACCAACCATCGCTCGGGCCTTCTTGCCATGGCCGTCCTTCCTCCTCGATCTCCGCTCGTCCTTGTTCTTGTTCTTGTTCTTGTTCTTGTGCTCGCGTCCCGAACAGTGCTTGCTCTCCGTCTTCGGCCGGTCCTTGTAGTTGTTCCTGGCCTCCATCTCCTCCAGACAGTCGGCAACGAAGTGTCCTTGATTGCTACACTGAAAGCATGTTTGTGAGTTCCTCCTTGAGTTCACCGGATTCTCGTGCATCCTCATGAACCTCCTGGTCATCAGCACCAGCTCGTCCTCTCCAAGCACGTCGAACTCCTCATCTGGCAAAGACATCAAGGAAGATAGAGAGTACATCCTGGAGGATGGGTTAGCGTTAGTCCTAGCACCTGAGCCTCCGATGAGAGCGAGACTATGCGAGTCAGTCGGGCCCTCAATTTTGGTTGTCACCCCACGGACCATCTCAGCCGACTTGAGCTTCGAGAACAGCTCGTCTACCATCAGGGTCTCATATGTGCCGGACTCTAAGATGGCCCCGACCTTTCCGCCCCAAACGGTACGATCCAGTGAGTGCAAGAGCTTCACAGCTCTGTCATGATCATCGTACGGGAGCACGGTCACATTGGCCCTCATATTGTTCGCAATCACCGTGAACCGCTGGAACATCGTGTCTATGGACTCACCAGGGAGATGAGTGAAGTTCTCGTACTCTCTCCGGTAAGTCGCAAACAACCGAGCCTGAACCTGACTGTTCCTAGCATGAACCACCTAAACGTTGTCCCAAATCTTGCAAGCCAAATCCTCTTCCTGAACACGATAGAATTCGGATTGACAAAGAGCGCAAAACAAGTAGTCGATCGCCTTGTTGTTGGCATCGTGCATATCCCTCGATCCTGGAGCAAGGAAGTTAATCAGATGAACATAAGTTGTGTTCTCTGTAACATCCCAAAGGATCTAACTCTTGCCACGAAGGAAAGCGGACATCCGCCTCTGCCACATCTGGTAGTTCTTTCCATCGAAGTGCGGAGGACCCGATCCCTGTTCCTGGTACGCATCTTTGGATCTTAGACTGGTTAGAGTCCCGAAAGACCCGTAGCCAGCTCTGATACCACTTGAAGGACCGAACTGGCGACCAGATAAGGAGCGAGTGAATGGGAGCCGATAAAAAATTCTTCTCAAAGGAGGTGTCTTCTCCAACAAGACGAACTCAGTTGGGTACCCAAAATCACACGGTCTGCACACTATCTTCCGTTTGCTAAGACCACGCAGCCACTGGAGTGCTACTGGTCCTAGGAGCAAACAACACTTCCAACCAAAGCTTCTACACGCACAATGTAGCGGAAACAACACAAAGCCTTTCTCTCCGGGCAGGGGCGGTCAGACCGCATGGAGGGGGCAGTTAGACCGCCTATGCCTGGCAACTGGAAAAACACTGGAAAACACTCTCCCGAGCTCCAAAACTCCCCACGGTTTCAGCCACAAGATCCTCTGGTCAAGGGCAAGCTAGCTACCAGAAAATCTTAGCAAAAATAAGAACTTCACTGAACGAGCCAAGGGCGGTTAGATCTTCTCCCTGGGGCGGTCTAACCTCTTGTACCCAGCGAGAATCAACTCCACGGAAAACCCTGCAAACAGGCTCAAAACCAACCAAGATTTCACCAGAACGCTTCTTTGATCAATGTGAACAAAATCACAGAGAAAGATCCGGCAAAATCAAAGCTTCGACCTGGAAGACCCAGGACTGACCCAGGACGGTTAGACGGCCCCCCTATGGTGGTTAGACCGCCTCACCCAGAAAACCTGGCCACGGCTCAACCCTCAACTTCCCACTGACCGATCTCTCGATTCACCCCACGGATTGTAGCGAAACTTCGGGGATAGCTGGGTTACCTCTTGGGGAACCTCTCAACCAAAGAAAATCCACCAAAATGCTCTCAATCAAAGGGAATCATAAATCTTGGCTCTCTAGGTCATGAACTCGAGGAACTCGAAACCCACCAAATCGAAGCCATTTCCGGGGATTGCTGGGGCAAGGTCACCAAGCAAAGAGGCACAAGGTCTGCAAACGTGACACCCAACAAGAATCCCGCAAGATAACACCTCCAAAACTTCACCACGAATTTCCCAAGAAAAAAGCTCCGAAAATCACCAAAAAGGAAAAATGCCGGGAGACAAAGGGACACAAGATGAACCAAGCCGAATCTTCTATACATACCATGAAGATTCATACAAGGTCTAGTAAGCCGCCCGAACATCCATCCTTCTCTCAAGATCTCACCATGAAGCTCTCATGCTAGCCTAGAGGAAAATTAGAAAGGAAAAACTAGGTAAGCAAATGAACTAGGGTTCCAAGAGTTGGCTGCCATCCCACCTCTCACAAGTTTATATGGGGGCAACCGAAAGACTAAAATACCCGTACTAACATAAAAGAGATACACGCCCCCGAAGGGCAATTTGGGAAGTCTTCATCTCAGCACCATCGGACGGATGCGCATCCACCGCAAGCTTGCGTAGCACCAACGCAACTCTTACGATCATGCCGCATGTCCTCCGCTTCGAAGTTTCTCAGTGCTGCGACCCGGGCGGTTAGTCTGCCCCACCTGGGTGGTCAAACCGGTCCAGGCAGTCAGACCACCCCACTTGGGCGGTTAGACCGGCATGGGTGGCCGCCCCTCCTCCGTTGAGTCTCCGGCCTCAGTTTTGTGGCTCAACTGATAAACCCAGCAGTTTTGTGGTGAACCACTAGAAACCCCGCGGACTTGGTGTGGCCTCCTACCAATTTCTACTCATGACTTGGCCCCCACGGTTGTCCCCGCTCGACCTTGGTTTTGAGACTCAACCAAGAAACCGTCCATGACTTCGTCTTGCTGTTCTTGCCACCATGTGGTCCGCACTTGACCCCGTCAGCCACCGAGTCCCTTGAACCAAGCCTACTTGTCTTCTCCACACCTGGAGGCCCACCTACATAGACCTTTAACCCTTGTTCTTCACCTGCACCAACACCAATCAAGCCGCAACTTGCACCTGCAATACTTAGCCAAGAGTCAGTCCACACAACATTGTCCACTCATCACACTAGGAAGCGACCATCCACCGGTCCTCGAACCACATAGGCTCTAACGCTTGCAGCACTAGAGCATCCGTTGTCGGCCTTGCCTTGCCTTGTCACGCCCCTGCCTCCGCCGACTGACGATGACAGCATGGACGGCGACGAGGTTGACAACACGACCGGATCCACTCCCCCTGTTGCGCCGCGCTCGCCGTAGGAGATAAGAAAGGGAGGGGACCTTGCCTCCGCCGTGCTCGCCATTGGGAGTGAAGTAAGGGGAAGGTGATGAGAACATCCTCCACTATTACCCGTTGGCAAACACGCAACATGGGTCGTAGCCCAGTTGTAGTTAGGCAGCGACCATGTGAGCCTCATTATCCCACCTTGCTTAGCTTGGGAGCAGGAAGCCACCTTAAAAGGGAGAACCACCCTTCCCCTATCAGACTAGTCTTTTGGGGTGATTGGGCCTTTCCCCGAGGGGGCCACCAGAGTTGCGGTTCAGCGATTGCATTGGCGCTTTGGGCTTGCCCGTCGTAGTCGGATCGTGAGGTTCGTCTAACCTGGTGTGCGATGCTAAACTGCGCAATGGTGCATCAGGCTTTCCATAATCCAATCCTCGTCTGGGCCGGACTCATCATTTGGTATCAGAGCTGGGCCCTTGTTAAGAAGGGGAGAATGATGAGGAGTGTCGTATGGACATCCCTGGGCCCACTACTCTGGTGGGTACCAAGACCGACTACTCGGTGGGCCCCTGGGACTACTCAACTTGGGCAACACGGCACTTGCTGGCGTGGGGCGCAAGGAATACAGAGGGATAGTACTCGGATAGGAAGCTACACATGTCCGGATCCATGTAAAGTACTCCTAGCCGTACCCGACTAGAACTCTCCCCTCAAACCGACTTGTAACCCTGCCTCCCGGACTATATAAGGTGAGGCAGGGACCCCTATCTCTTCATCCGCATCATCTTGTAAACACACCCAATCAATCCAGAGCTACGCATCATACAGGACGTAGGGTATTACGCACCTCGCGGCCCGAACCTGTCTAAATTGTGTGCCACGTGTCTCTCCTTCGAGTTACCGATCTCGGCGAGGCCACATTCATCTACCTCGGGTACTCCCCTTGGTAGGTTGCCGGTCTAAAACACTGACAGCTGGCGCGCCAGGTAGGGGAACTCGCCGAAGATCATATGGCGAACTCGACGGCTTCAATCGTCATCAAGCCAACCGTCGCTTTCAACCGCGGCGACACCTTCGTCTTCGGCTCCTGGGTCTGCACCGCTGATGGCGCTGGATCGTTCCAGCGCTACCTCACCATGACCCCGGACCCAAAGACCGGGCTCGTGACGCTTCCCAAAGTCGCCACGGGCCCACTCGTCGAAAAATTCGGCGAAATTTTGCTCTACAACCAAGTCGCCGACTTCGACCTCGGATCCGCCTCCAACTCGAACTCGACGTCGCCCTGGATCGCCTCATGCGAGCCGGCTCCTGAGCCATCGTGTGAAGCGGCCCCCTCCACGAGCACTTCCCATACGGCCTCTGCAATTCTAGCAGGGCCCATGCGGAAGCTCTCGCTGCACGCCGGGCCGGCAAGGAGATCGCCTCCAAGTACTCCTCGGACTCCAACACCGCAACCGGCTACTACTCGGACTCCTCCTATGAGTTCGACTTCGGATCGGACCCAATCGAGTCCGAGTCCGAGCTCAACAAGACTGAGGAACCGCTGTCAGGTCCTGCCACTGGCCTGGTCATTACATCCACTCCCGCCGACAGATTCGTCTACTGGCCCGACCGCAAGCCCGCAGACCTGACGGACGACAACTCACGCTGCGTCGCCTACCTCGACTCACTCCCCTTCCAGGAGGGGACCCCGCTGGCTCTAAATGACGAGCACACCCCCACCGAGGTGGCGACTACTGACTCCAGTCTCTGCACTCCCGACCGTGAAGTCTTCATGACGGCCACAGATGTTGGGACTTCTGGGAACCGACCCGACCGGTACCTTGACGACATCTCAGAGGATGAGTTGTCTGCCAACGCACCTCTGAACGAGACCACCGAAGACAAGAATGCTCGGCGTGACCACAACAGGAAGCGGAACGATCGACGCAGACGTCTCCGGGAAACTCTCCCTATCCGGAACCTCAATGAGGCCCTAGAGCAAGTTGCCAACCGGGTACACTCTACTCCTGAGCAGTGCCTCATGTCTATCACCACGATAGCACGGCAGGCCCAGGGGATCCACGCGGGCGAAGTCAACACCAAACTCGCTGAAGACACCTACTTCATGCGGGTCAACAACAGGGTTACTCAAGTACCCTCCGTCAGAACTCACGACGCCAGAAACCATGAAGCCACTAGCCGCAGCCCGGCAGACGGCGGACGCAACCGTGTCCGTGGTGAACACCAGCCAAATCCCAACCGCTCTAGGGCCTCGGGTGGAGGACCCTCACAGGGCGGCATCAGCCAGGGTGGCACCGGAGGTAGTCGCGGCGGCGGCGGCGGTGGTGGCAGCAGCGGCGGGAGTTCATCCCATGACGCCGGCAGAAGAGCTGGTGGCGGTGGTGATCGCGGCGGCCGAGGCCACACGACTAGCCACACTACCGGCAACGCACGTGGCGGCTACGACGCCCGCCACAAGATCGACGAGATCCGCCGCAAGAAGGCTACTGAAGCAAGCGACAGTGACAGCTTCCCCGCCTACTCTGTAAGACTTCGCAACCTGCTTCTTCCCGAGAAATTCAAACCTCTCGGGATCTCCAAGTATGACGCGAAGCAAGATCCAGTTCAGTGGCTCAGGTGCTACGCCTTGGCCATCGAAAATGCTGGTGGCAACAACGACGTGAAGTGCCTCTTCTTCCCCTTCTGTCTGGATCAGGCTCCACTCACATGGCTCGAGTCACTTGAAAAGAACTCGATCGACCAGTGGGACCAGCTGAAGGCTCAGTTCACCAGCAACTTCGCAGGCGCCATGGGGCGCTCAGGTACTCGCATGGACCTGGCGATGGTCAAACAGGAACAAGGCGAGACGCTTCGCCAGTACAGGCGGTGCTTCTTCGACAAGCGCGCGACCGTAGTCGACGTCACCGACAAAGAAGTCATCGACCTCTTCCAAGACGAACTATATCACCGTCGCACCTTCGAAGACTTCGGTCGCCGCCGCCCGAGCTCCATCACCAAGCTCAAAGACATGATCACGTCATGGGCCGACGAAGAGGATAAGGCAAACGCCAAGTACGACTCCATTCGCGGCAAGAACAAGAGCAACACGGGAGGCAACAGGAACAACAACAACAAAGATCAAGTGGGTCGCCACAACAACAACTACTCGAGCTCCAACCGCAAGCGCAAGCCAGACAACACAGTCGCGGCTATACAGCACCCTGCAAAGGACAACTCGAAAAAGACCTCAGGCGGCTTCAGAGACTTGCTCAAAGAGAAGTGCCCGTGGCATCTGAATGGTAATCACACCACCGAGCAGTGCTACCAGCTCCGGCGAGCACTCAAGGATACTCCCGACCCACGGCCTCCTCACGATAAAAAGGGCAAGAAAAAAGTCAACGAGGGCAACGGCGACTTCCAGGAACCTGACAAGATGGTGAATGTCCTATTCGGCGGACTACCCACCAGACGGTCTCAGAAGGCCACCCGACGGGAAGTCTTGAACATCGAGCCAGCGGTGCCGACACCTCTGAGGTGGTCGGAGGTACCCATCCCCTTCTCCCGCGCGGATCAATGGACAAGCTTCTCCGAACCAGGACGTTTCCCACTCGTCCTGAAACCTGTAGTCGCGGGCTCCAGACTCAACAAGGTCCTCATCGACGGCGGGAGCGGACTCAACGTCCTCTTCACCAAGACCTTGAAGAAGATGAAGCTCGACATCACCGACATGCTCACCAAGAGCGCGTCACCCTTCTACAGCATTGTCCCCGGTAACGCGGCTATTCCACTGGGTTCAGTGGTCCTGCCAGTTACCTTTGGGGAGACAAGGGAGAACTACCGCACCGAGTACATCAAGTTCGAGGTTGCGGACTTCAAAACCTCCTACCATGCCATCCTCGGCAGACCAGCTATCGCCAAGTTCATGGCGGTACCACACTACACCTACTCGGTACTCAAGATGCCAAGTCCTGCCGGAGTACTCACATTGCAAGGGGACTTGAAGATTTCGTTCGACTGCGACACCGAAGCCGTGGAACTCGCAGCGACCAACCAAGTACCCAATGCAATGATGGAGATCTTTGCTGCGTCCAAGAAGCTCGTCCCAACCGAACTCGAGATTCCCGAGAAGACCGACACCGCAAACAAGCCTCAGCCATCAGAGGAAGTCCAAGTGAAGGCCATTGACCTTGGGACGGGCGACAGCAGCAAGACTACCATGACCGGGGCGGGTCTTGACCCGAAATAGGAAGACGCGCTCGTCAGCTTCCTCCGGGCTAATCGAGACATCTTCGCATGGAAGCCAGCGGACATGCCAGGGGTGCCCAGGAGGCTGATCGAGCACTCACTCAACGTCGACCCTATAGCTACCCCCAAATGACAACACCTTCGCCGTTTCGCCGACGACCGACGGGATGCCATCAAGAAGGAACTCGCCAAACTACTCGCGGCGGACTTCATCCGTGAAGTCTTCCATCCTGAGTGGCTCGCCAACCCCGTCCTCGTCCGCAAGAAGAATACCAACGAGTGGAGGATGTGCGTCGACTACACCAACCTCAACAAGCACTACCCCAAAGACCCCTTCGGGTTGCCGCGGATTGATCAAGTCATCGACTCCACGACGGGCTGCGACCTGCTCTGCTTCCTCGACTGCTACTCCGGGTACCACCAGATCGCTATCAAGGAAGAAGACCAGGAGAAGACCGCGTTCATCACCCCGTTCGGCGCCTACTGCTACACGACAATGTCGTTCGGGTTGAAGAACGCCGGCGCCACCTACCAACGAGCAATCCAGGCCTGCTTCAAGAAGCAACTCAACAAGAACATCGAAGCCTACGTGGATGACGTGGTCGTCAAGACCAGAAACTCCGATACGCTCATCGCCGATCTTGAAGAGACTTTCGCATCCTTGCGAGAGTACCAATGGAAGCTCAATCCCAACAAGTGCGTCTTCGGCGTACCATCTGGGAAACTACACGGCTTCATCATCAGCCATCGTGGCATCGAAGCCAACCCCGAGAAGATCTCCGCCATCACCAACATGAAAGCTCCAACCTGCATCAAGGATGTCCAGAAGCTGACCGGGTGCATGGCGGCCCTGAATAGATTTATCTCGAAGCTTGGAGAACGGGGACTACCCTTCTTCAAACTACTCAAGCATCAAGAGAAGTTCGCGTGGACCGCGGAGGCTGATCAAGCTCTGGCGCAGCTCAAAGACTTCCTGTCTAAGCCACCGGTCCTCACGGCTCCTCGCAAAAAGGAGCAGCTACTGCTCTACCTCGCTGCGACTACTCATGTGGTCAGCACTGCAATCGTTGTCGAGCGGCAGGAAGAAGGCCACGCCTACCCAGTCCAGCGACCAGTCTACTTCGTCAGCGAGGTTCTCTCAGAGTCCAAGGCACGGTACCAGCCGGTCCAGAAGCTACTCTACGCAGTGCTCATCACCTCGCGGAAGCTACGACACTACTTCCAGGAGTACTCGATTGTCGTTATCATCGACTACCCGCTCGGTGACATACTCCGCAACCAGGATGCTACTGGAAGAATCTCCAAGTGGGCAGTCGAACTCGGCGCCCTCAACATCGACTTCAAGCCACGTACTGCTATCAAGTCCCAGGCACTAGTCGACTTCATGGCAGAGTGGCGGGAGAATCAGCTACCAACTCCAACCGAGCACCCAGAACACTGGGTGATGTACTTCGACGGCTCACTCAACCTCGAAGGAGCAGGTGCAGGGGTACTACTGATCTCTCCAAAGGGCGAACAACTCAAGTACGTCCTGCAGATCTTCTGGAAGGTCTCAAACAACGAAGCCGAGTACGAAGCCCTACTTCACGGGCTCCGCCTCGCAATCTCTTTGGGCATCAAGCGGCTACTAGTCTACGGCGACTCCGCAGTGGTCATCAACCAAGTCAACAAGTCTTGGGATCGCAACAAGGAGAACATGGACGCCTACTGTCTGGAAGTCCGCAAGCTCGAGAACAAGTTCTACGGTCTCGAGTTCCACCACGTCGTCCGCGACAACAATGTTGCCGCGGACGTCCTGTCGAAGCTTGGTTCTACTCGCGCGCAAGTACCTGCTGGAGTCTTCGTCCACGAGCTTCACGCGCCATCCATCCCGGAGTCAGCGCCAATGGTCACTGACCCTGCGCCACTACAGTCTGGCCAGGAGGTCATGATGATTGACGTGGACTGGAGACAACCCTTCATCGACTACATCCGCGAGCAGAAGGTCTCATCCGACAAGAACTTGGCCGAACAACTTGTCCGCCGAGCCAAGGCCCACGTACTAGTCGGAGACAAGCTCTACAGGTGAGGTGCCACTTCTGGAGTACTCATGAAGTGCATACCTCGAGAAGAAGGCAAGGATATCTTGGAGGAGATCCACAAAGGCGTCTGCGGCAACCACGCGTCTTCCCGAACGTTGGTGAGCAAGGCTTTTCGACGAGCTTTCTACTGGCCCACAGCTCTGGCCGACGCTGAAGAACTCGTCAGAAAGTGCCAAGGATGTCAATTCTTTGCCAAGCAGCAACACGTCCCGGCCTACAAGCTAGTCACCATACCACCAACCTGTCCCTTTGCTTGCTGGGGGCTCGACATGATTGGGCCTCTGCCAACTGCGCCAGGAGGATTCAACAGAGTCTTGGTGGCCATCGACAAGTTCACCAAGTGGATCGAAGTCAAGCTGGTCACCTGCCCAAAGGCCGACAGAGTACTCGACTTCTTGGATGAACTCGTGCATCGCTACGGGCTGCCCCATCGCATCATCACAGACTTGGGTTCCAACTTCAACAACCATCAGTTCTGGGAGTACTGTGAGAACAGCGGGAACGACGTCCGGTACGTCTCAGTCGCCCATCCCCGCGCCAACGGCCAAGTTGAGCGCGCTAACGGGATGGTACTCGGCGCCCTCAAGAAGCGATTGCACGACGCAGCTAACAGCAAAGGAGGCAGTGGATCAAGGAACTACCCAACGCACTCTGGGGGCTTCGTACTCAGCCTACCAAGCCGACGGGGCAGTCGCCCTACTTCCTGGTCTACGGCTCCGAAGCTATTCTACCTACCGACGTGATGTGGGAATCCCCGGCAGTAGAACAATACGACGAAGGCATCTCAGAAGACAGCAGACGGGTTGACATCGACGGCCTCGAAGAAGCCCGCTGTGCCGCCCTCGTCCAATCAGCAAGGTACCTCGAGGGTATCCGACGCTACCATGATCGCAACGTTAAGGAACGTTCTGTCAACGTCGGCGATCTAGTCCTCCGTCGTATCCAGAACACGGACGGACTACACAAGCTCAGCTCACCACGGGAAGGTCCCTTCTCAATCTCCAAGGTGACCAGACTAGGCTCCTACCGCCTCCAAACACTTGAAGGCGACGACATCAGCAACTCGTGGAATGTCGACCAGCTGTGTCGCTTCTACGCGTAGTCGCTCGACTACTCTACAGGTCCAGGTCTACACGACTACTCACGGACTCCTCGCTGTAAGCGGCCTTCCGGTCCTAGCACTAGTCTCCGGACTACTCTTCTCCAAGATCCAGCGTCAATGGCTACTAACGGATCTTGGGCTGCTTAGAGCGCTGAGGACTCTAGCGGCGGTCTGTAAGACCATGTACTCTAGATCCAGTCTATACGACTACTAACGGATCTCTAGCTGTAAGCGGCCTACGGGTCCTAGCGCCACTTAGCCGTAGGCGGCCTCCGGGTCCTGGCGACTACACTTGTAAACAGCCCTAACCATCCAGGTGTACTTATTCATCAGTAATAAAGTTTGATCTTCATTCAACTTATTTACTGTGCCTTCCAATCAGGCATCTTCTACTGAGTACTACTACTCACAAGCTCCACCACGGTTTGGTACTCCGCACACTACGTTCCAAGTGGCGGCTACGAGTACTTATTTCACAGATATATCGTGGACAACTTTCATTGATAATCCAAACAAGTTACTAACAACTCTGTTTGTTTTACATCAACTACTCTAAGCTACTCCTACAGGTACTCCTACTGAAGGTTGAGCTTTTCCGCCACTTGTTCAGCAATGGGCGCCATCTCCTCCAGGAGGGCCTTGTACTGATTGTCCGTACAGTTCGCCGCAAGTCCACCGGCGACTACGTCCACTGGAGCCTTGGGGAAATATGACTTCATGTATGCCAAGACTTGGTTCGGGATCGACTTCGCCAAGTGCTTGACATACGTCGCCAGACACCCGGGGGCTTCCTTCAACCGGTCCACCAGTGGAGCAATCTTGGGCCCGCCCGGGTGTGGCACCAGCAGCCTTGCAATGGGTAGCGCGGCTTCCTCAAGTTCCTTCAGCTGGCCCCGCAGCCTCTCGCAATCTTTATTGAGCTTATGCAGAGATTTATAGCAATTGACAAGGTCACGGTCTGAGGCTTCACGAAGCTCCATGTGCTTGATACACTCATGACGCAACTGAGCGTACTCATACTCAAGTACCTCTCTTTTGTCGGTCTCATGGTACATGATGTTCTTCAAGTCTGTCTCCGACGCCTTCAGCTGGTCGACCCTTTCCTCAAGCTCTGCAGACAACTCATCACATTGCCAGATTACACCAAGGTACCCTAATAAGTACTCAAAGGCTTTGGCGGGAAGCATACCTTTATTCTTCTGGCGCAGCGACTTGTTTTTCCGAATCAAGTCATCCCACTTCGTCTGCATCTCATGCACTTCGTTATGATATTGGGCGAAGGCACCGTAGAGCTTGGATTGGAGCAGGGCGGAATGTTTCTTCGACTTATTGAGCTCATTCTCCAAGGCTTCGGCACGAAGGACTGTGTCGCCGTACCCCTTCAGCAGCTCAGACTTCTCACGAGATCTTTCAATAATATCCTGCATAGACAGAACAGTCAAACGGGTACTTTGTACTTCGTCGTACAAGACTACTCGAGGTACTCGCAACGTACCTTGACCCACTGCTGGGTACGTCGCCATGACTCCATGTTCAGAGCAACAACGGCCGGATCGACAAGATTGTCTTCCAGCAGCTCAAGACCCTCGCGGCTTGAAGATGCCTCCTCTGCCATAGCCGCCAAACGGATCGGCGCGGCTTCCTCTATGATGGGCGAGCGGACGACTACGTCCGTGCTCGTCCCGTGAAGCGGATCGTCCTGCACTTCCGCACCCGACTCGGGGTCCACCGCAGTCCCCAGCTCGGGGGCTGTTTCTTCCGCCGTCCCGGCCATCGGTCCTATGGGCTCCGACTCCACAGTAGCCGTTTCCATGGCCACAGCTTCAGGAATCGAGGTTCCCTCAGCTTGTGCTCCTGGCACAATGAGTACACGCAGCCAATCTCAGCGGCTACGACTACTATGCATGATGACTACCAGTAGTGACAGGACACATACCTTCAGCCAAGGTGGCTTCCTCCAACGTCGACCCCACCGCGACTTCAGTCTGTGGCGGCGGCGTGGGTTCGCGCTCCTCCGCCGAGCGGCCCTCTCCGTCGGCTAGAGTACTGGTCTCCCCACCATCCCACGACAGGTCCGTGGATTTCCTGCATCACGAAGTAATCAAGTCAGCAATACAAGTCTGCGTCTACACGACTACTTGAAAGTTCATAAGCACTTACAGTGTTGACCGCACCACGGTCACGGTCGGAGCACCTAGTATACTGGCAATATCAACTATGCCAGCCTCGGCGGCAGCTCTGGCCTCAACAGACGTCTCCTCCGGTTGCTCCACAGCTGCAGCCGGCGGAGGGTTTCGTCCTTCTTCAACCGACGGCTGCAGCTCCGCAGCGCCGGTCTCCTGCCGTGCCGCTGCTGGCACGACTTCTTCGGTTGACAGAGGCGGGCTGATACTCCTATCAGCTACCACCCCCACGGTGTCCAAGACCCCCTCGTCGCCCTGGTCTACAAGGTATGAGGAGGGGATATCCTGTAACATTACAAGACAAATCTTCAGCACACGACTACTTCTCAGCTGTGCTCGACTACTCTAGTCGCGGTGTTTACCTCTTGGTCGGTCGTCTCGGAGATCTTCAGCTTCTTGACGGCGCGTTTCCGCACCACGTTGCGAGGCCTCCTCGGCAGCACCGGTAGGTTAGCCTCGAGACTCGACGGCCTCTCGATGATGACTGGGACGTCTGGCATCCCAGCTCGGCTGAACCTGGAGCGCAGCTGGAACCTTTGCTGCAGTGTTTCCTCATCTTCATCGTCATCAGAGCCGGACTCGATGACAACGGCGTCACTGCCTTCACCGACTTCGCGGCGTTCCTTCTTCTTGCCCTTCTCCTCCGCTTGCTCCACAAGTCGCGGAGGGGAAGTCGGAACTGAGAGGTATTTCGCCACGTCATCCTACAACATGTAGCACATATGAGTACGACTACTTCAAGCAAATCAGTACTCGGGGGCTTATGTCACGACTACTGACCTGATTTGGCGGCCGTGCCGCAGAGTACTCTGGCACCGGGCACGGTGTGTACGGGGGCATATCCTTGAAGATCTTGCCCAGCCTCTCGACGATGACGTGGTCCTCGAGTTCGAAGCCAGGCAACCGGGACGTATCCTTGTCGTCGGTGTACTGGTACCCGAGGGTGTCTCGTGCCATCAGTGGCTGCACCCTCCTCTTCATGAAGCTGAAGGCCACGTGTTCGGCCCTCAGACCGGCTTCTCGCAAAGCCTTGATCTTCTTCAGCAACTCGGGTAGCTGGATACCCTCTTGCATGGTGGGCTCTGTGTTCCACCACGGCTTGTGCTTCGGTTGACACCCGCTCGGTTTCGGCAGCTCAGGATGGTGGTTGTTGATGTAGAACCACTTGGCCTTCCAGTCCTGGTTGGAGTCTATCAATTTGTACGGCAGGTACCGGTCGGCGGCATCCTCACGCATCTGGATACCGGCACCTCCGACTACTCGTGTATCGTTGGTGCTCGGTTGCGGCTTCAACCGGAAGAACTTCCGAAACAGCACCCAGTGGGGCTTGATACCCACAAATGCTTCGCAGAAGTGGACAAAAATAGAAACATGGAAGATTCCGTTAGGGTTGAGATTAAGGTACTCGATGCCGTAGTACCTGAGCAGACCCTTGAAGAAATCACCGGCGGGGAGCGCCAATCCGCACTCTACGAACCGGACGAACATTGGGATTTCGTCCGGGTTCTTCTCCATCGGGTATGGATCGCCGGTGGCGGTGCGCCATAGATCCACCTCCTTCTCACGAAGGAACCCACTGTTGACCAAGGCGAGGAGGTCCTCGGTCTTCAGTTTCGCCTTCTTCCACTCCTTCGCCGGATTTGGGCGAGGGGACGAGGGCGGCGACGTCGACGACTGGCCGACATCCCCGGTTTCTTCATCGCGGCTCCTTTTCTTCGACGCGCCGGTCTTCTTGCCCTTCGCTGGAGACCCCTTCATTCTCCAAGTGACGGGTGTCTTCACTCGCATTCGCTCAGGGGCTACAGCGGCGGGTGAACTGCGACGGCGCGAGCAAATGGATCTAAGTTTATGCGCGGCGGCGGCGGCAGCAGAGGAGCAGAGGAGGCGGCGATTCAGATCTAATCTGAGGAATACAACTGCTAGGAGTGAAAAACCCTAAGGGACTCACTGGTTATTTATAACCGGCCCTGGCGGCTCGGTTCTCAGCGGGCAGATACGGCGCCAGACAGGTGACCTAGCGGCCGCAGCGTGACTCTTCAACTTCTAGTACTCGATGATCTCCATCTCGAGGGCTCGACTACTTCAAATGACCTCAGTGGGATACAACCAGATTCAAGACCCACTCAGGACACATTCTACAGTCAAGATGACCCTTTGATTCGAGAGGAAGTACTCGACTCAAGGCTCGGGGGCTCCGTGCCACGTGTCCTTCGGTTTTTTCTCCAGATTTTTCAGGATAAGATTGGCAGAACTTCAGATTGACCCTCAGCTTGAATCTGCGATTCCATATGGAATGCGATTCTCCGAATCGCATTTTCCATATGGTTTCTTCATCAAGACATCGCGAGTATTATTGAAGACCTTCGAGAGAAGCACTCGGGGACGCTTGGGGACTACTCGAGAAGACTTCAAGACTACTCGAAGATCAGCTGGAGTACCTTCCAGCCTTGGGATGGTTCAAGCACTCTTGAGGACTTTCGGCTTGTGGAACTCGGGGACGCTCAAGGACTACTCGCCAAGGCCATCAAGACTACTCGAAGACATCCTGCTCGACTACAAAGTACTCGGGGGCTTGTCGTATGGACATCCCTGGGCCCACTACTCTGGTGGGTACCAGGACCGACTACTCGGTGGGCCCCTGGGACTACTCAACTTGGGCAACACGGCACTTGCTGGCGTGGGGCGCAAGGAATACAGAGGGATAGTACTCGGATAGGAAGCTACACATGTCCGGATCCATGTAAAGTACTCCTAGCCATACCCGACTAGAACTCTCCCCTCAAACTGACTTGTAACCCTGCCTTCCGGACTATATAAGGCGAGGCAGGGACCCCTATCTCTTCATCCGCATCATCTTATAAACACACCCAATCAATCCAGAGCTACGCAGCATATAGGACGTAGGGTATTACGCACCTCGCGGCCCGAACCTGTCTAAATTGTGTGCCACGTGTCTCTCCTTCGAGTTACCGATCTCGGCGAGGCCACATTCATCTACCTCGGGTACTCCCCTTGGTAGGTTGCCGGTCTAAAACGCGGCGACCGTGTGATCCTCTACTATTACCCGTTGGCAAAGACACAACATGGGTCGTAGCCCAGTTGTAGTTGGGCGGCGACCGTGTGAGCCTCATTATCCCACCCTGCTTAGCTTGGGAGGAGGAAGCTACCTTAAAAGGGAGAGCCACCCTTCCCCTATCGGACTAGTCTTTTGGGGTGATTGGGCCTTTCCTTGAGGGGACCCACTAGAGTTGCGGTTCAGCGATTGCATTGGCGCTTCGGGCTTGCCCATCGTAGTCGGATCATGAGGGTCATTTAACATGGTGTGCGATGCTAAACTGCGCAATCGGTGCATCGGGCTTTCTATAATCCAATCCTCGCCTGGGCCGGACTCATCAGAAGAGACGTCGCACGGCCTAGCCCCTTTGGTCGGGAAGGCGCCCTAGATTTGGGGAGGACGACGTCCAATTCCCTGCCGCTGCGCACTCGGCGGCGCCGAAGGGAGAGAGAGGAAGCAGAAGGAGGAGTGGTACGCTGGTGAGGGAGGGGAGGGAGGAGAGCAGCGCTCCTCTCCTGGCGCCGCCGGCGGGCTCGTGGAGGGAACAGGGGAGGGAGGGGGCAGGGTGTTGTTGGATACAGCAGAGGAGGTAGGGGGAGGGGGAAAGTGTCGGGGTAGGTGGGGAAGGAGAGAGAGAGAGTGGAGGGAGAGAGGGGAAGAAAAGGAATATGACGTATGGGGCTTGCAACTGGCAGCTGGTCTGGAGTAGGTCCTATTTAGTTTCAAAAACTTCACCAACTACCTATCACATCAATCTCCGAACACTAATTAGGATTATTAAATGTGGATTAATGACAAAACTCATTCCACAACCCCTGACAAAACCCATTTCACAACCCCTACCTTAATTTTCGAGACGAATCTAACGAGCCTAATTATGTCATGATTAGACAATGTTGTGCTACAGTAACCAATCTCTAATGACGGAATAATTAGGCTTAATGGATTCATCTCGTAATTTCCGGTCCATTCGTGTAATTATTTTTGTAACTGGTCTACGTTCAATACTCCTAATAGACCATAAAAGAGGACCTAAAAATTTCACCACTACAACTAAACGGGGCCTAAGATATAAGGGATGACAGGTGCGGGAAACTGAAGAATCTTGATGATTAGATAAAATATTCTGTTTTAGATATGAAAATGGAGTAGAACAAGCGCGGATAGGTATAGATGGCCATATGGGCCGTCCAGCCCGACACAGCACGAGGCCGACGCGGCCTAGGCACGACGGGCACGAGCACGTGCCGACACTACGACTATCGTGCTAGTGTCGTGCCGGCACTACGTGCCGAGCTCGTAGCACACATAAGCATGAAGGCAATTTTTCGGGTCGTGCCGACCTGAGGCACGACGGCAGGCACGATGGGCCATCTGTGCCGTGCCAGCTGACAACACGACGGCCGACGGCGGAGGAGGTTACCGGCGGGCGGAGCCGATGGTCGGTGGCGGCGGAGGTGGTTGGCCAGGAAGGGGATGAAGGAGAGTGAGGATGCCGACAATGACGGCACGGTCGTCGCGGTGGTCGCAGTGCTCCGGGAGAAGTTGTGCTCGCCTCTGCTGCCGTGACGGCTGCGGAGGACGCGGTGGCGGGGCATGACGGCAACGGTGGACGTGACGGCGAGGCGCGCAGTGCTGGACAATCTCGAGCTGGCAGAGGAGGAGGGTGGCCGGTGACGGAGGAGGTGGCCGCCGAGGATCTGGAGGCGTTGGCCGGCGGCGGAGGTGGTGGCCGGCTGAAAGGGGAGGCGGAGGTGTGGGCCAGCGGGAGAGGAGGGGAGGCAGTCGCCAACGGATGTGGTGGCTGGCGGGGGAGGTGGCCGGCGGATGTGGTGGCTGGCAACAGCGCGGCAAGGGGATCACAGAGGATGAGGAGACTGCGGTGCTATTTGGGGAGGGAGTGGGAGCCGAATTTTATAGATGTTAGGCTAGCTGGGCCAGGTGGGCCGCTGGCCTCGTGCCAGCACATAGGCCGCGTCGTGCTAGGGGGTTTTGTGCCTGGGCTGGGATGTTACTACGGGTGAGGAATGACGCCCAACACTAACCCAACTTCGTGCTCGTGCTGGCCTGAGTCTGTTAACACCGTGCTGGACTCGTGATCATATCGGACCAAAAACTCGTGCTTTGAACCGGCTCATGAGCCTCGTGCCATATATGGTTATTTATACAGATAGGCTCACCCGCGGCTGTCCTGCACCGCATGCAAGGACTAAGATTTATAGTAGCGTGAAGTCATGAACCGGTCAATCCAGACCGCCGATTCCGGTCAGAAGCTGTGCAGGGGTTGTTTCGAGATTCATGTGGCGTCAGAGGGAGATGTAGAGCCTGTCAGCGTGAATACGGGAAGTAAAAGCGGATACGTATGTGGGGAGGACCGGGAGGGGACAGTGGCATGCCTGTACTGGGACCTGAACAAAGGTGGGCAGGGTGTGTACCTGGCCCGTGTACTGGCTGGGGACCTTAATCTTCGAAATCAAAATATTTACATCTCTTCTCTCGTCCGTTCAACCCATTTGATTCCTCCCGGTATCTCTCCTCATTTTCTTCTCTCTGCACTGTCTCTGTCTTCTTTTGCCGCCGGTGGCCCCCCAGATCTGGCACGGCGTGGGCCAGCCTCCGACGATGGATCCGCGATGACGCAGGGGCGGCCGAGTCCTCTGGCGACCGGATTCGTGGCTGGACGGGCAATTGTTGTCGCGCCATGATCGAAGCGCCGCCGGAGCAGGCCAGCTCCCGCAACGATGAGCAAGATCCGGCGCGGCACTCCTCAGCCGCGTCCCTCCTCAGATCCGGCGCGACCTCTGCGCGGCAAGCGGCGGCACGGGCCTGGCACGACGACGTTCCGGCGCGGTGCGGCGCACGGAGCTCCTCCGGCGCCGGCGTCCACCCGAAGCAACAAGCGACGCGATGGAGCGTCCTCTCGCCGGATCGAGGCGACGCCGGGTCGGAGGCCAAGTACGGGTACTACGTCGACTCGTGGTGCCGGTGCCAGCACCACGACGAGCAAGAGCCGGGACACCTTGGGGCGCTCGCTCCTCACCGCGGCGTCCGAGGAGTGGGCGCGGCCCTCCGGCAGCAAACGGAGGCGACGGGCACGACGACATGGTTCCTCGCGGCGTCGGCGAGGCGCGCGTCGTTGTCCCAGACGGACTCGACAGCGGAACGTGTTGGTGCTCCCGTGCTTCGTCATCGATGAGCAGGCGTACGGGTGTGGCGCTACTGAAGCCACAGCCTCTGCTCTCCAAAGCGTCGGCGGTGGCGGGCCTCGTGGCGATGCGCCGCAGCTTGAGCTCAGGCGTCCCCGGTGGCGCGGCTCAACCGCTCCCCCGCGCGGCGGTGCACTACGTCCACGCGGACATCCAGCGCCATCTCGGCGATGCACGGGAGCTTCCTGTCCTGTCCCTCCTCGTCGCGGTCGGCGGCGACGCGGCCGCAGGGCGAGCTGCGGCGACGACGACCTGCAGCGCGGTACAGTCGCGGGTTCCACGACCGCAGACACAGGCGCGAGCAGGGAGCGGCGCGGTCACGCGTCCACGGCAGGCACGGATTCCGGTGCCATTCTTGACGCGGTAGGGTAGGCGTCGCCGCCCAAATGCCAGTCCACACCCATGGCCGCCCCGAGGGAGCGAGAGGGAGAGAGAGAGAGAGAGAGAGCAGGGGAGGCACCCGTCATCGATTCGCCAGCGGCCACGACCAGGAGGTGAGCAGAGCAGCAGCGCCGCCGCCTGGACATGCGCCGCCGCCCCCTCGCTCTTCGTGGAGGGGCTCGCTGTCGCGACGTCATTCGTGGCCGCCGCCGCGCTCGTCGCGACGTCGTTCGTTCTCGTTGACGCGCGGGCGCGGCAGGGCCGCCTGCGCCGGGTCCTCAACCTCGGCCCGTCCTCCGGGTCCCGCGCGCCTCCTGCTTGCCTTCTGCTCCACCGCCGGCCGCGCCTCCTGCTCGCCCCACGAGATGCTACAGTGTTAGGACGCCTCGAGCCGGCGACATCTAGTGAGCTCCTCCTCTCGGCACCTGCACGGGCAGCGGCATGACGTGGCAGCCGCCTGACCTCCCACGGTTTGGACACGAGGAGCGATTCGTCAAGGCGCTGACACCTCGATGTTCATGATTTGTTTCCCTTTCTCGGTTTTCTTGGCAGCGCCTTTCTTTTTTTTTCTTAAATATTTCTTGCTAGCCTTCGAGGCGTTTTTCCTTGGAGCTCGATTGTGGCCATCTCCTGCTCTCGGTTTGTTTTGATTCGGTTGTTTATTCTTTGTGTTTCCCTCGGGTAGAAATATCAAAATGTTGTAGCTGTCTTTCATTTGTTATTCTGTACAGATGAGCTTGCGTTCTAATCCTCCATTTTTCTTCTTCTCGCTCAATTTGTTTTTTTTTGACGTAGTCTAATCTTTTCTTATGCACATCAATTGATCATTTGAAGGTGTCGGTACTTTTTTTTTAACAATTGACTGATCGAGTACGATTTAGGTTTGGGTACACAGATTGATCGGGGTCGGTACAAGTGTTGCATAAAGGGGCTCAATATGTAGTACGTGTGTGGCAGGCCCCCGTGACAGCAGTTTAGAATGGCTCTACTGCGACCGTAAACGGTCCAGCATCGGCGGGTGGCCCACCCGTACATAATAGGACCGTGCCTCTCCCAGAATCATCAGCCTCTGCAGGACGGGCGGGCCGAGAAAGTCAAAAAAGCGTCTGACACTCCTGCTCCTCCATCTGACGCATACACCATTATTTAAATGGGAATACCACTGTATACAGTGGGAGCAAAGAAGTCTTCACGGAAATCCAGGCCAGATCTGCGGTCCGGATTGAACGTTTTATGACTTCGTGTCACCACACAGCATTTTCAGGGCAGTCCCAATAGGACATTTATGGTGGTTTCTATGTCTATTAATTATCTTGCTAACTAAGTAAAATGGTGATGTGTCAACCTAGTTAATGAGAAAAGAGAGCACAAATCATAGAAATGGTTTCCTAATGGAGAAACCATGTCAACTCTTGACCCAATCCACAAGAAACCTTGAATTTACCATTGGAAAGAAATCACTAGTTTCTATGTGATTAATGCAATGCTCCCCATTGGTCAAATTGGGAGAGAGAAAAAGAAAATAATTATTACTTGAAGACACTACCACTGTGAGGTATAGTTTTTATAGATGATTTCTTATGCTATGAAAACCGTGTTAGTTTCATCTATTGGGACTACCCTCGTGCATGCAACGAACCTGCAGCTGCAGGCGACCGACACTCGGGGCACTTCTACCAACGACGGCACACATCAATGGCGCGGTGCCACGTCGCTGTCGTTGACGCTCCCAGTTAGGGATGGAACTAAAACATCCGAATTGTGTAATAGATTGATTTTTTTAGATCACAATAAAATAAATTTGGTGCTAATTTTTTATGCATTATAACCAGCTAATTACTGGAAAAAATAAAAAAAATTAGCTACAATTTTTTATGAATTATTTGCTTTCTATAGAGAAAAAGGTGAAAAAAACATCCGTATCCGAATCCGATCCGAATTTCTTTTCATCATTTGATCAAAATATAGCACATATTTGGGATTTATTTTGTATGAATCTTAACAAGCACAATGCCAAGAACAAGAATATAAATTTTTAGATACAAAATATTATGCCTAATTTAGCTAAAATCAAAAAAGAACGGCTAAAAAGTACTATCCGAATTGGTATCCGTTCCATCCTACTCCCAATGGTTGCATTTTTTCCGAGTACTGTATACAAAATAAAATAAAATAAAATAAATGCACAGCAGACGCAGCAACATGTGCGGCAGCACGAGGCGGTGGCATACAAAATCCCCTGCTCCACCACCCCAAGGGACACACCAGTACACCACACAAGAAAACAAGCCATCCCCCGCAAGCTGTCCACCGACAGCACTCGGGGCTTGTTTAGTTTGCTAAAAATTCTAACGTTTTCTCCGCTCTCTCCATCACATCACATTAAATACGTCAAAAGACATATGTTCGGAGTATTAAATGTAGGTAAAAAAATAACTAATTACATAGTTTTGATGTACTTCGCGACACGAATCTTTTGAGTCTAGGTAGGCTATGGTAGGATAATATTTACCACAAACAAACGAAACGTACTACAGTGTGCTACAGGAGTTCAAAACGTTGAAAAGACAAAATTTTTCACCACCTAAACAAGGCCTTTGCTTGGCAGATCCATGGCGCGGTGGTTGCTTCAACCCGCCGTCGTGGTGGCCGTGATGGCCGCCGCGACCGTCCTACTCGCCAGCACGCCGGTTGCGCGGGCCGAGTCGACGGCGGCGGGCGACGCGCCGGAGTACCGGAACCACACCGTGGGCGGCGCCGACGGGTGGTTCTTCGACGCCACCGCAAACGCCACCTCCGGGAACTACTCCGGCTGGGCTAACGGCGAGACCTTCTACCTCGGTGACTACCTCAGTACATCTCTTTTCCTGCTCAGGGCCCTCTCACCATCACTGCCCTTTCAATTTGGTTGCGGGTTGCCTGTCTGCACTCTGCACTAGTATTGTTCAGAATTCAGTGAGTGATTGGAATATACTTCCACTCTTGAAAAACTGAAACCTGCAATGTGCCATGGGAAAAGGAAGCTGATTAAGTAGCATTCTAGGTCCATCACTTCATCGTAAGGCTTTAATTCCGTACTCCAAGTAAATGTGATGCTCGAAACTTAACCTGTACCATTTGGTTTTCAGCAGAATGGGGGAGTTTGAATTCAAACTGGTAGAAGTTAGTTTGAGGATTTTGAATGATATTGTTGACACTTTTTCCGGTCGAACACACGAGTGTGCTGGATCGCGCGGTAGTCGAATATCACCTCGTCGAGGTTCCCAGCACGGGCCGGTCTAACCGCCTAGGGGGGCCGGTCTAACCGCCTTGGACAGGAACGTCGCCGAAAACCTAAGATCGCTGCCCCGGGAGGGACCCCGTCAGGGACAACGCGCCTAGGGTTGTTCTAAGGTCGGCAGGCCACTTAGAACGCCCTAAATCGCCGTAGAGACGAAGAAGGAAGCAAAGGGGTTGGAAAAGTAGAGTTGGAGATAAAAAGGTAAATTTGATATGTTCGATTGGGTGATAGCTCCTCAATCGGCCACGACCCTTTATATTTATAGGGTGGGAAGGTCTTGCCTCTGCTGGAGTTGAAAGCCTAACAAATCTCGTGCTAAAATACAACTCCAACTCGGTTTACAAAGCCCGGACCCGGTCAAACCGCCTGGACCCCTCGGTCTAACCGCCCGGGTGACGTGGAGATCTTCCGGAAGCCATATCTCTCTCATCCGGACTCCGAATTGGACGTTCTATATATGGATCTTGATCTACTCGACGAGACCTATCCAATGGGGAAGTCCAAATTACCTTTTGAGGACTTTGGCTAGGGCGGTCTAACCGGGGTACAAGGCGGTCCCAGACCTGCCATTTTTTGGTGTCAACATATGCCCCCCTGTTTTTTAGTAAAGCTTGCGTACTAAAAAACAATTCCAAGGTCGATGTAACACTTTCCACCGGCCATTTTGTTCTAAGGGCGATTCTCATTGAAATCGGCCATGTCTTCTTAATTGTCTTCAAGATCCATGCGCTCTGGAGAAGAACTGTAATCAATAAGTTGTTCGTCGTCTTCTGGAGCAGGTACCGACGACAACTTATCATCGCAAGCCATGGGGACTGAAGAAGCGAAACTGAGCGGCGTCTCTGGTGAACCCGGTCTGACCGCCTGGTCAACCGGTTTGACCGCCTCAGGCGGTTTAACCGCCTCCTCTGGCGGTTTGACCGCCTCTGCCTGAGGTATCGTCTTGGTTCTCCACTCCTTCCTTTGCGGTACCATGGGCCTGTAGCTGTTGAAGATCTTGTCCCTCTGTTCTTCCAACTCTTTTTCCTTCTTCTCCCGCAGCCTCAAGCGTTGAAGCTTCCTCCTTTGAGTGTGAGTCAAACCGGGAAAACACCATCTCGGTAGAAAGTACTTGTAGTTGGAACCACTTCCATTGGCCTCATGATCATTGGTGGCAACAGATCCCTTTTGAGCAGATGTTCCAACCTGATCGTTTAAAACAACCGGTCTCTTGCTATCTTTCTCAACGGGAACATCCATTGTCCCAATCTGGATGATATCTTGACTAGTAGTTCTTTCTGGGTCGACATCCATCTTTTCAACCTCCTCCTCTCTGATCTTGGGCTTGTACACCTGTTTCGGAGGAAGTTGAACTCTTCTGGGCAGGGCGGTCTGACCGCCTGTAGGGGGCGGTCTAACCGGGTGGTCCTGGTGACCCTGTCCAGACTGACGTGGCGTCCAGCGATCCCGTGTAGGTCGTGAAATCCGATCCAGAGCTGGTCTCCTTGATCCTTCCAGTCCAGGATGGAAGGATTGTTGATATGGCACCCACATCATTCCATTGTCATCGTAGATCGGAAAAAGCGGATCTGGAGTCCAAGCTGGAGTAAAGTGCCGCCTTTGAGATGATTCACCCCTGAATCTGACAGCTGCCCTGGGAGGCGATGACGGCCTCTCTTGATGTGTGGGTGACCTCATCCTTTTTTTAAATGGCCGATCACTCGTAACGGTCTTTTGTTTGGAGTATTTGTCGAATAGCATGTCAAATGTGACCTTTGGCTTCGGAACACTCCCCTGATTCTTTGCAACGTTGAGCTTCCAATTTCCAATCTCCGGCCGCTTCAGAATAGGCATCTTTGGGTGACCATGGGCAGGGGCGGTCTGACCGCCTACCCCAGCCGGTTTAACCGCCCCAGCCTTTTTAGGCTCAAGTGGTTGCCATCTGACAGGCGCGGACGACCCTTGCCCCCTAAGTCCAGAAGCTTTGACGGTGATCTTGAATGTTTCTCTACCATCAGGGGTCTTCGCATAAGCAACTTCTCTTGTTAACTCTTTTCCTCTCAAATCGGGCTTTGCTTCCCCGACCACCACATTCTTGCCCTTGGTTGCTTCGACTTGATGCGGCCGAACCAGAACCTTGGGCTGCTGCAATTCCATGGTGTTGATAGGAAAAGGATGCTTCTCAACTTGCTTTTCATGAAGTACCAAATGACCTTCATTTATGGCCGATTGAATCTTGTGACGAAACACATTGCAATCATTAGTAGCATGCGAATAAGAATGATGATATTTACAATATGCACGTCGCTTTATCTCATCAAGTGGAGGCATGGTATGAGGTATTTTAATATTTCCAAGTTTAAGCAATTCATCAAAAATGCGATCACACTTAGAAACATCAAAAGTAAATCTTAATTCTTCTTGCCGACCTTTACTAGCCGGCTTAAGTGATGCACAAGAAAAAGATTTATCTTCAGAAGGCCACACAAATTCAGCACTATAAATTTCAGTCTCATCGTTCAAATTATTAGAAACATAATCAACTACATGAACATCAGACTGATGAGACTCAAGTTTTTCTATTTCTTTATTTAATTTCAGTTCTTGTGCCATGCCTCTCACAAGAACAGAATCAAGCGAATAAAAGTTCACACCTTCTAACCTTTCTCTAAGAGCAGATTTTAAACCTTTAGCAGCAAAATTAGCTAGGTCGGAATCAGAAATTGACAAATTGAAACAACGGTTTTTAACCTCTTTAAAACGCTTAAGGTAATTAGAGACCGTCTCGTCTTTACCTTGCTTAACCGATGTTAAATCTGTCAATTTTAATTGATAGTCCCCACTAAAGAAGTGATCATGAAATTTTTGTTCTAATTGATTCCAAGAATCAATAGAGTTGGGGGCTAAAGATGAAAACCAAGCGAAGGCGGTACCCGTTAAAGATAAAGAAAACAATCGCACTTTAAAAGATTCATGGGCACTTGCTTCACCTAGTTGAGCAATGTATTGGCTTATGTGCTCCCAAGTTGTACGATTGTCCTCACCACTAAATTTAATAAAATCAGGTACGCGCCAACCAGGGGGATAAGCCATAAGATCAAAATCGGCTTTATAAGGTTTTTGGTATAACCTAGAATTACCCATATCAATGCCGAATTTGTTTTTTACCATGCTAGCTACTTGTTCCTTAAATTTATTAAGTTCATCCATAGCAGCTAGTTGGGATTGCCTTGCAGCTGATAAATCAACTCTGTTCACAAGAGGTGTGTTTCCTGGAACACCCATCATCTGGCCAGACGGGGCGGTCAGACCGGCCATGGGGGGCGGTCTGACCGGGATCGGCTCCGTCAATGATGATTGTCCTGGATATAAACTAGTCGGCATGCCATACACAGGTGTCTCAATTGAGGTTCCTGACGCTGCCGACAAGCTTGTTTGCAATACCCCTTGTGAATCTAATTGAGGGATAGAATCATTAGGAAAATTTAAACTACTACTTTTACCCTCAACTTTTTCTAAACGGGCAATTATTCTAGCAACCTGACTATGCTGATTACTAAAAACACACTCAAATTTATCAGATTTTTCAGTAAGCTTCATAGATAGATCAGTTTCAGGCTTGCTTACAGTGGTGATTACCTCAATCTTGTCGTTGTTGACCTTGATCGCCGGCAACTCGAAATCTTGAGTCATCGTCACCTTGCCTGAGCGATCTTTTCTGGCGCCAGAGAGGAACTGCTCCTTGATGTACTCCTAAAGCTCGGTGTACTTCCTCTGGTCCTCTTCGCTGAGATCTTCGATGTTCACCATGATCGGTTGTGAAACCAGATCTGTCCCCAGCGGAGTCGCCAAAAGTGTGTTGACACTTTTTCCGGTCGAACACACGAGTGCGCTGGATCGCGCGGTAGTCAAATATCACCTCGTCGAGGTTCCCAGCACGGGCCGGTCTAACCGCCCAGGGGGGCCGGTCTAACCGCCTTGGACAGGAACGTCGCCGAAAACCTAAGATCGCTGCCCCGGGAGGGACCCTGTCAGGGACAACGCGCCTAGGGTTGTTCTAAGGTCGACAGGCCACTTAGAACACCCTAAATCGCCGTAGAGACGAAGAAGGAAGCAAAGGGGTTGGAAAAGTAGAGTTGGAGATAAAAAGGTAAATTTGATATGTTCGATTGGGTGATAGCTCCTCAATCGGCCACGACCCTTTATATTTATAGGGTGGGGAGGTCTTGCCCCTGCTGGAGTTGAAAGCCTAACAAATCTCGTGCTAAAATACAACTCCAACTCGGTTTACAAAGCCTGGACCCGGTCAAACCGCCTGGACCCCCCGGTCTAACCGCCCGGGTGACGTGGAGATCTTCCGGAAGCCATATCTCTCTCATCCGGACTCCGAATTGGACGTTCTATATATGGATCTTGATCTACTCGACGAGACCTATCCAATGGGGAAGTCCAAATTACCTTTTGAGGACTTTGTCTAGGGCGGTCTAACCGGGGTACAAGGCGGTCCAACCGGGTTAGCCCAGACCTGCCATTTTTGGGTGTCAACAGATATATCGTCATAAATGAAGCAGTACGTCAAATTAGAATCGGGCAAGTAGCTATGGGTAAGCTGGTTATAAAATTGCATTCAATTTGATTACTACTCCCACAAGTCATCGACATTTTCACCAAAATGATTCCTATTCCTGTACCCTGTTGTGCCTGTTGCTGCCACAAATCTGCCGCAGCCATGCCGCAGCTCCCATTTTGCTGTCTCTGCCTTCTGCCGCTGCAGTGCTTGCTGCCCGCCGGCCCGCACCACCTCTATGCTGGCCGCACGGCCGCCCGCCTTCCTTCAGTGCGGGGCCTTGCTCCCTCCTGGCCGCGCAGCGCCGCACCACCACACGACCGCTTGCCGCGCCGCCACTCGATCGCGTACCGCACCGCACCGCTGCGTGAGCGTCGAGCAGCCTCCGCAGGCAGTGGATCTGCGTTGGCGAGGGCGGCCGCGCTGAATCGCAGCGCCGGACAGAGAGGAACGGGAGTGAGGGAGAGAAAGGAAAGAGGAGGCAGAAGCGAGATGGCGAACATGCGCCATGTGCGCAGCAGCGGTGATGGCGCACTCGATCCGGATCCAGACCTCAGGAAACCAGTCGAGTCTTCCCAACGGGGTTCGGGTGATTTCTATCCGCCTCGTTGCGAGCGTGGATGCGGTTGCGTGAGGAGGAAACCGTTTCCACGTTGTTTACTCTCTTTCTTCTTTAATTACTATGCCACATCAGGAAAATGTGAAGTTATCAAGATAATTAATAGATATAGAAACCACAATTATTACTCCATTAGGACTGCCCTCATGACTCCTCGTAATAAAGGATCAATTTAGCATTAGGGCAGTTCCAATGCAAGAAACCACTGTAGTTTCCATATCATAGGATATCGCACCAAGAAACTCCTCCTTCCATTGCAAAATATTCTACCAAATTTCAGACAAGAAATTGACCAATCATCTACTATATTCATCTCTCTCGTCTCTCTCATGTCTCAGGATCCTCTGTGCATTCCAGTGAGCTCACCGCCACCTCCTCTTTCCCCTTCTCTTTTCTCTCCAATCCTCCATGGGGGAGTTGTGGGTCGGGCTCCCGCGGGGAGCGGCGACGCTGAACTGGCCGCCGGGTGAGCTCAGGAGCATTTCCTCTCAATCCCCTTCTATTTCCTCTCCAATCCGCTCCATGGGGGATCCTGAGCTCCGGCGCATCGGCGGAGGTCCCCGCTCCAGCTCGACGACGTCAACAGCAACCTCAATGCGACCCCACTCCATCCTCCCAATAGACGCAGGCCACCGTCGCGTACCTCGCCTTGCCCGCGGGTGGGCTCGATGCGCCGGACGCCGGGAGAAGGGAGAGCCGCGGCGGCAGGCCCAATCCAGGCGCATGCTCAGGCAGAGGAGGCGCCACTCGATCCGTCGGAGGTAGCGCCGCCGTCGGACCTGGCGTCACCCGTGCGTGGGCTCGACGCGTCGGTCGCCTGGCTCGCTGGATGCTGGGGAGGTGGGAGGGCTCCCACGCCGCTGCCGCCGGAGAGGAACAGCGGCCCTCCAGACGGCCGGCGGGAAGGATGGGCGCATGTGGGAAGGAGGCGCCCGCGCGTGGTAGCCGCTAGGAGTGCAAGACTGGCCGCCCGAGCTCATCCCCGCTGGCTGCCTGGGACCTACTGGAGGTCGCCGGCGCAGATCCGCCGCCGCTGCACCTCGTCGCGTCGTCGCGCGACCGAGATCTCCGCCGCCGCCGTCTCCAAGGGCAGCACCGGGAGGGCCCCGCCGCCGGGAGTAGAGGCAAAGGTGGCTGCAGCGGGCGGCCAAGGCGGAGCTCCTCCTCCTATCTGTGCTCCCGGCCCGCCGAAGAAGAGAGGGGGAGAAGGGAAGGTGCCTCGCCGGGTGTGCTCCAGTTGCGCGGCCGCGGCCCGCGGTGAGCTCAGCAAAGTGGCGGCAGCGGCGTGCTGGTGCGCGTGCGGCAGCCGGGGGCAGCGCGAACGCGGCGGCGTGCGGGTGCACGCGGCTGCACCGCACCTGATCTGGCAGGTGACCTTGGGAAGAGGTCGTTTCTTCCCAACGGGTTTTCCCCAGTTTCTTCACGTTTCGGTACTAGCGAAGACGTCGTTTCTCACTCAAGAAACGATTTCCACCTCTACCCGTAGTAACTGCTGTGACACGTCAGGAAACGTCAGCAAATGGATGAGCTGTCACCGTAGTTAATGAGGATAGAAATCACTCATTTATCAGCGTTGGGACTGCCCTTAAGAACAGCTAAACAACTAGCAAATTAGAATTCAGATCCAGATCTGAGCACCAACCCGGTCAAAATCTAGAAGATGTCACGCCATGTGCATTATGCACCTCTCCAAATGGGAATCAACTGTTGCACATGCTGATACATCAAATGAAAGGTTTTCTTTAAGCTCATTTATCGGAAAAGCTCAACTATCTTAACACACTACTCCCTCCATATTGGTATTAGAAGACGTTTTTGACTGTGACACGGTCTTTAAAACATAACTTTGACTTGTTTTTTATAAAAAGATATTTATTCAAAAATGATATATTTATACTTTTATGAAAATATTTTCCAAGACAATTCTATTCATATAATTTTCACATTTTCAAACTCAATAACTTAAAAATTATTCATGATTTATAATCCCAATGTTTAACTTAAATCTTGTCCTAAACGTCTTCTAATACCAATACGGAGGGAGTAGATTCTCTCATTGAAAGCAGCTAAGAAAAATCACACATACCATATTTCTAGAACAGAGGATCCTGCCCCTGTTTATTTATAAGTAACGCGTTGCTGGATGAATTTGTCGTACTTTAATCCGTTGAATACTGCATAAACATTGCGTTTGCTAAATGTAAATTTGTATTTAGCGCGCCGAATGTTTAGGCTAGAAAAAGAGCATTGGAAAATTGAACACAGAACTGACCATTCTTTTGCCCATGATTTCGCCGTCACCAGTATTCAAGACGAACGATAACTCGTCGGTGGTGCAGACTACCAACGCCACCACATACGCCCTCTGCGACCCCAGCGACGACCCGGATACCTTAATCTACGGCGGCGGTGGTGGCGGGGGCGGCGGCGTCGAGCAGAACAACACCATCCCGGTCGCTCTCATCGCCGAGGGCAACAACTACTTCTCCGACGCCAACGACGGCGTGCAGTGCCAGCAGGGGATGCGCTTCGAGATCAAGGTCCAGCACGGCCAGGGCCTGCCGCCGTCGCTGAAGAACACGGCCCCGGCACCCAAGGGGCGTGTCCTCGCGCCGCCTCCGGCCGGGACGGCCTTCTCGGGCACCGGCGGTGTCGAGCCTGGGGACGGCGCCGGGGACAACGGTGGCGCTGGAACGAGCGGCGGGAGCAGAGTGATGGCAACGGCCGGCTGCCAGTTCATGGGGGCGGCTGTCGCTGTGGCTCTGGCGGTTCTGGTTGCCGCGTGAGATTAGTTGGTGGGGTCGTGATGTCAAAGATAGGAATTCTGCCATTGGTTATTTGGATTTATTGATGACCTATTCTAATTTTGGTGGTCCATTTTCTCTCTGAGTAAAATGCATCAGTCATCCTATATATATATATATATTTTTTTTTAAATGATCATGTTCCTCGGCAGCGCAGGCTTGAAAACAGAAATGGGAATCTGCGGTAAAATGTGCTCGCCTAATGTGTTTATTTCTCTTCGTAAGCTAGATTCAGTGGATCCAAACTCCGTAACCCAAACTCAAACTTCGTTTCGATCACGAATGAAAACACATTAGCCACTTTGATATAAACACTTCTATGACAGCTAAAGGTTTTTTTAAAAAGCGTTATCAGCACAAGCTATCACAACCGTCCATCAAGCCAGTGTCGCATCCATCAATCAAGATTTTAATTAAAAAGCACAACGCTAAAGATCATAGTACCATTGTATAATAGCACGACGTCATAATTTTTAACGACATGCTATGTACTCACAGAGCTAAAGCTCACGGCCCTGTGTTAGGAAAATCTTAGATTGTCGATTCAGCGATGGTATGAATGGACACGATAATCCATGGTGAGAACGAATGTTCTCTTCTGCATTTTCGGTATGACAGCAAAGCAAGGTCACTTGTTGGACAGCTACTCTCTCCGTCCAAAATTATAATTCATAATTACAAGTCGTTTTAGCTTTTTTTAGATCCATTACTTTCGCTATCTATTTAGACATGAGTACATATCTAAGTGGATATCAAAAGCTATGTACTCACAAAAGCCAAAGCAAATATTAAATTGAAATGGAGTATTTGAGCAACTTGTTTAATTTATCAACCACTAGATAGTAAACATTTATGTACATGCATGAAAGGCAAGATTCTGAAATGAGGAAGTAGTAGCAAACAAAAATAGTCTTGATCAAGAAAAAACAGCATCCTTTCAGTCTTGATCAAGATAAAATAGAGTTTAAACTGGCAGAAGCATAAATCTATAAACGACAAAGTGAATCCTTGACGCGTTTTGCCTTGGTGAATTGATTTTAATCTATCAAAATCCCATGATTGCACGGGCTCAGGCAACGTCCCTGTTGGGGATCTGGAGGAGGGGCCCTCACCTCCTGGTGGGCCGCCCCGGGCCCATTGGGGAGGACCCCCTATGAGGATGGACCCACTGACACAACTTTACGGGAGAAGACGACGTCCCTCCAGGAGCCGTACAATGCGCGGGGGGGGGGGGCATTAAAGGAACGGAGGCACCCGGGAAGACCACGCAAACGAGCCCAGCAGGAGTAGCCGATACGGAGGTGTTCCGTGCGCCCGGAGCCGGAGGGTTATTGGGGCGGAAGATGAAGCCGGATCCAGTCCGGAAGGGCGCATGGGGTGGGACCACATAGTACTGTGACGTCGCGTAGGCGCATGGCTTAGAAAGAAGGATAGACCACATTGCCCCCGGCCGAGGGCTAGAGGTCGAGAGTCCGTACTGCGACCGTACCGGGGGTAAATCGGACATTGTACCGGAGGACACCATTGGGCCTATAAAATGGGTGCCAACCTATGTATCCCCCCAAGTTGCAATGTACTCACTCTACTAGTCACTCAGTCCCCTAGTAGCTCTTCTGGGCCGTACCGTACAGACCAAGAGCCCCTCTTTTACTGTTTGGGCTATTGTAACCACCAACAGTTGGCGCCGTCCGTGGGGACGTGTGTGACTGAGAAAAGCCAAGATGGCTCCGACAAGGAAGAGGGGGAAGGGAGCTCCGGAGGAGTCTCGAAGCGAGCAGCCCCCGATAGAGGGAGAAGCCACCATAGCTCCTCCTCCGGGTTCCTCGGGAGAGCCCCGGAATCCAGATGGAGCCGAGCGAGAAATCCTCCGAGAGGAGGCGGAGGGGGACTAGACGGGAGGCAAAGACCCCCCCTCCGGCACAAGAAGAAGGCGACGACACCTCCTCGGAGGAACGGGCGGCCCTCAATGCGGAGCAGGAGGTGGAAGACCTTCAGGATTCGCTCTTGCGAGCAGCTCCGGGAGCTGATGCTGGAGAACTTTCAGGGGAACTACGACGATCCCGTCACTTTAGGGCACCTGTTTGCCATGAAGCAGGGGAGGAATAAGATCCTCCGGAGCTTCGTCTGCTGCTTCGTGAATGTCAAGTGCCAGGCGAGCGGGCTAAGCAAGTGCACCATCATCGACGCGACCCAGGAAGGGCTCCTTCATGGCTCGCTCCGGTTTCGTTTGTTACGGCGACCCCCTCAGACGGTATCCGAACTAATGAGAAAAATGGAGGAATGCGCGGGCGGAGGATGATGAGCTGAGGGAGAAGCAGAGGAAGCAAGCCGGGGAGCACCGCTCTCACCCAGATGATCGAAAGGCGAAGGACCGGGAGCGCGAACCGCGCTCTGAGCGGGATAAACCTCGTCGGTAAAGAGACTCGTCCTCACGACCCGTTCGGGAGATCCATAACATCGAAGCCCCTAGAGGGCGGGGTGAGCGATGGGAGGACGGCCGGGAAGAGTAGAGAGATGATCGGAAAAGGGAGAAGATGTCGGGCGGGCCCAGGGTGCCCCCGAAGGGACAGTCCAAGGTAGAAGTGGGCCCCTCCCGCGGGAAGAATGGCTCCAAGCCGTTCTCATCGTTCATTGGGAATGGGGGGCACAATACCCGGGAATGCCAGGCCATAACCGCTGCCCAAGCGGCCGCGATGTCTCAGAAGGTGCCTAGGAGAGAACGACCCGTCATGCATACCGCCCCTGTGTAGGCGCCCCCTCTCGGGGTGCCACCTCCGGTATGGACCCACCCTCTGGCATACCTCCTGTCCCCGGCGGGAGTCCCCGGGAACAACATGGTCACGAGGCCTCTGAAGGTGGAGGCCGAGATACGAGATGTGTAGCACGTCATGGGAACCCACCGCGTCGTCCTCTCGATCTCCGGGGGATCTTCCTGGTCCCTGGACTCGAAGCGGCAAAGCGAAGCCTATATCCGGGAAGTGCACCACGTCCTCGTCGTGCCATCACCGCAGCTCCCCGCTTACGCCGCGGTGCCGATCACGTTCCATGCAGAGGACTGCAACGCCCTCTTCTACCCCCACGAGGACGCGTTCGTGGTCTCCACCAACGTCAATGGGGTGGAACTACACCGAATCCTCATCGATGGGAGCAGCTCGGCGGACATCCTCTTCAGCCGAGCGTTTGACGAGATGGGGCTGTCAAGATCGCAACTAGTCGATGTCGGGACTCCATTGCGGGAGGAACAATGGAGACGTTGGGGCAGATCACGTTGCCGGTGTCGTTCGGGCATGGGAGCTACGCCCATACGGAGGTATCTTCTTCGACGTCGTCGATACCCCATACCAGTACAACGCCATCATCTTCGTAAGGCGGCTGCTGAATGCCTTCTACGCGGTGTCGTACCACGGTTATTTGTGCACGAAGATGTCGGGCACTCGCGAGATCATCAAAGTACTGGGCGACTAGAGGGTGTCTTGACTGATCAACCTCGACAGGGCCTCGGGGTAGTGGGAGGTCAACGAATTGTTCCCGGGAGGACTCCCGAGAGAGCGTCTCATCGACCAAGCTTCGTCCAGAAAGCGCGCCCGGCAGAGGATGTCAAGGAGGTTCCCCTGTGGGAAGACGCCCCCAGACGAACCGTCCGCATCGCGAAAGACCTCCCGCCAGGGCCGGAGGGTGCCTTCGTCGCCCTTATCCTGGAGTATAAGGATGTTTTGGCACGGAGCCCATTCGACCTACAAGGGGTGAGCCAGGACCTCATCGAGCACCACCTCCGGGTCGACCCCAAGAAGAAGCCGCACAAGCAAAAGGTCCGGAAGATGTCCACGGAAAGAAAGGAAGCCACCCAAGAGGAGGTACAGAAGCTACTCGAAGCTAAGGTGATCCGGGAAGTCGTGCACACAGAGTGGCTTGCTAACCTGGTGCTGGTCAAGAAGGGAAACGAGAAATAGGGAATGTGCGTAGACTTCACCAACCTCAACAAGGTGTGCCCCAAAGATGATTTTCCCCTAGAACGGATCGACCAGGTCGTCGATTTCACGTCGGGGATGTGAACGCTTCTGTTTTCTCGACGCATATTCGGGATATCACCAGGTCTGGATGGCCAAGGAAGACGAGCCGCACACCAGCTTCATCACCCTCTCCGGCACCTATTGCTTCACCCGGATGCCCTTCATGCTGCGGAACGCGGGGCCACCTTCGCCAGGCTCGTCTAGAAGGTCTTCGCAAGCCAGATCGGAAGGAACGTCGAAGCCTACGTCGACGACATCGTGGTCTTTAGCCAGATGGAGGGAGACTTGCTGGCAGACCTGAGGGAAACCTTCAGGAACCTGCGATGCACCGGGGTGCGCCTCAACTCGGAGAAATGCACATTTGGAGTACATTCTGGAAAGCTACTCGGGTACCTGGTCTCCTAATGAGGCATTGAGGTCCACCCCGTTCCGGTGGACCGATGAGCAACAACGAGCTTTCCAACACTTACAAGAGTACCTGTAGCATCCGGAGACGCTCGTCAGCCCCGGCCCTAGAGAGCCCCTCCTCCTATACGTCGCGGCTTCTTCAACGGCGGTGAGCACTGTGCTGATGCAGGAGGTCCTCCAGGACGGAAAATGAGTGCAAGCCCCGGTGTATTACGCCTCCGAGGCTTTGGCGGGGCCAAAACTTCACTACTCCAAACTCGAGAAGCTGGCCTATGCCGTCGTTATGGCATCACACAAGCTCAAGCACTACTTCACCGGGCACCCCATCACTGTGCCCACCTCCTTGCCACTTTGGGATGTGTTCGAAAACCGGGAGGCTGTTAGGCAGTTATCCAAACGGGCAGCTGAGCTCGCCCCATACCACCTCAAGTTCGAAGCAAGAACCGCAATAAAATCCTAGCTGCTGGCAGATTTCATCGCGGACTGGACTCTGCCGGAGAAGGGTACGGAGCTTCCCCAGCAGGACCCCGAATGGACAGTTTTCATCGACGGGGCCTGGGGCGGATCCGGAGCCGGTGCTGTGGCGGCTGTCTACTCCCCGACCGGGCGAGAGTTGCTGTACGCCTTGCAACTCGAGTTCCCTTGCACCAACAATGTGGTCGAGTATGAGGATGTGATCCTTGGGCTGCAAAAGGTGGTCGCTCTGGGTACCCAACGAGTCTGGGTCAGGAAAGACTCCCAAGTGGTAACCATGCAGGTGGAAAAGGAGTACGAGGCATGAGAGCTAGACCTGGAGGAGTATCTCTGTGTGATTCGTGTTCTCGAGAAGAAGTTCCAGAGATTCACGGTGACGCACATCCCGCGTGCAGAGAATGTTGTGGCTGACGCATTGGCGAAAGCCGCGGCTCAGTGGCAGCCCCTCCCTCCTCAGGTCTTCTTCGGTGTGGTGGCAGCCCCGTCCACCCGGCAGTCGCCCGGGACGAGCAACGGGGGGCTTACACATGGTGTGAACGTCATCCAAAGTGACGACTGGCGGCCCCCGATCATCACCTACCTACAGGACCCGGCGAACCTCACAGAGGAACGGTGGATGGGCCACCGCTGCCGAAGTTTCAAGCTGATCGACAGAACGCTATACAAAATTGGGGTTACCGCTCCTCTACTTCGATGCATGAGTCGAGAGGAGGGGAAGCAGCTCCTTGAGGAAATTCACACCGGCTTGTTCGGTGCCCATGCGGCGCCCCGAAATTTGGTGGGACGAGTCTTCCGGCAAGGGGTGTATTGGCCCACTGCGCTGTCCGACGCCGAAGAGTTGGTGCGCCGCTGCGACACCTGCCAGCGCATGAGTCGGATGAGCCGCCTACCCGACACTACGCTCCAGGTAGTTGCCCTGATTTGGCCCTTAGCATGATGGGGAATCGTCCTGGTCGGACCACTACCCACAACCTCGGGAGGCTTCTGCTTCGCTGTGGTGGCGGTCGAATACTTCTTAAAGTGGGTCGAGGCGGAGCCCATTACCACCATCCGGGCAGCCAACATTGTCAAATTCTTCTGGAAGAACATCGTGTGTCACTTCGGCGTACCTCGGGAGGTTACGGTGGACAACGGGAAGCAGTTCGACTCGGAACGCTTTCAGACGTATTGCGAGGAAATCGGGACCAAGGTGTGCTTCGCGTCGGTGTATCACCCTCAGTCAAATGGGGCGTGCGAAAGGGCCAACGGGACCATCTTCTCATCACTCAGCAAGCATAGTTTCGGGGCACCAAAGGGAACATGGGCCGATGAACTATAGAATGTTCTGTGGGCTCATTGCACGTCCGCAGCGCGCCCCACGAGATTCACGCCGTTCAAGCTGTTGTTCGGGGAAGAGGCAGTCACCCCGTCGGAGGTGCTTGCCGGAACCACTCGAGCTCGCCCGGAAAAAAAGGAGGAGGTGGCCACCGTGGTCCAGGATCTACAGGAAGAACACCGCTTGCGGGCGGTCGAGAATCTGGCCAAGTACCAGAAAGGGACCAAGGCTTGGCGGGACAAGAGGATGAAACTTCGCTCCTTCACGACGGGCAATCTGGTCCTCCATAGGAGGCGGGATGCCGATTCCCGGGGAAAATTCGAGAGCAAGTGGGAGGGACCTTATGTGGTCACGGCGATGCCCCGCCTCGGAGCATACCGTCTGATGACGCCTGACAGGGTCGAGGACCCGTACTCGTGGAATGCCGACTTGCTCATCCGTTACTACCCGTGAGACCCTAAGGCGGCCTGCGACCTAAGGATCGCTACCGATGTCCTGCTCACCAGAAGCCGAGTCTCAGACTTTTGTAATGGCTTCGCAAAACCGAAGGCTACTTTATGTACTGCCGTGCCGGGGAAAGGCACGAGCCGGAGATAAGCCGCATGAGGCTGTCCAACGGCTACTTCTATAATGCATGTGTATGTTCTGTCAAATTTTGAATGATCTCCAACGGAGAAATGTCTGAAGTTCGGGGGGGGGGGTCGGCGTAGCATCGCACACCGGAAAACCCTGTCGGTGTTTTAGACCGGCAACCTACTAAGGGGGTACCCGAGGTAGATGTTTGTGGCTTCGCCGAGATCGGGAACTCGAAGGAGAGACATGTGGCACACAATTTAGACAGGTTCGGGCCGCGAGGTGCGTAATACCCTACGTCTTGTATGCTGCGTAGCTCTTGATTGATTGGGTGCTGTTACAAGATAATGCAGATAGATAGATAGGGGTCCTGGCCTCGCCTTATATAGTCTGGGAGGCAGGGTTACAAGTCGGTTTGAGAGGAGAGTACTAGTCATACGCGGCTAGGAGTACTCTACATCGGTTCAGACATGTCTAGCTTCCTAACCGAGTACTAGCCCTCTGGTTGCCTTGCGCTCCACGCTATCGTGCACCGTGTAGCCCAAGTCGAGTAGTCTCGGGGGCCCACGCAGTAGTTGGTTCCAGTAACCGCCTAGGTAGTGGGCCTTGGGATGTCCATACGACAAGCCCCCGAGTACTTTGTAGTGAAGCAGGATGTCTTCAAGTAGTCTTGACGGCCTTGGCGAGTAGTCCTTGAGCGTCCCTGAGTTCCACAAGCCGAAAGTCCTCAAGAATACTTGAATCATCCCGAGGCTGGAAGGTACTCCAGCTGATCTTTGAGTAGTCTTGAAGTCTTCTCGAGTAATCCCCAAGCATCCCTGAGTGCTTCTCTCGAAGGTCTTCAATAATACTCGTGATGTCTTGATGAAAAAACCAAATGGAAAATGCGATTCGAAGAATCGCATTCCATATGGAATGTTGCCCCCGAGCCTTAGTTCGAATTGTAGATTCAATCTGAGGGTCAATCTGAAGTTCTGCCAATCTTATCCCTAAAAAACTGGAGAAAAAACCAAAGGACACGTGGCACGGAGCCCCCGAGCATTGAGTCGAGTACTTCTCTCAAATGGAAGGGTCATCTTGACTGTAGAATGTGTCCGGAGTGAATCCTTGATGTGTTGAAGTCCACCAAATCCAGCGATCGAAGTCGAGCCCCCGAGATTGAGAGCATCGAGTACTGGAAGTTGAAGAGTCAGCCCGCCTGCACTGAGTCAGCCGCTCTGAACCGACCCGCCCAGTGGCATATAAATAAGAGGGCAACCCCTTACGGTTTTCCCACTCGCAGCAGTTGCATTCTTGCATTTAGATCTGAATAGCCCCCTCTCCACTGCCGCCGCCGCTGCCGCCAGTAGATTAGATCTATGAGCTCCGCCGCCATAGTCCCCACCCCCGCAGCCCCCGAGCGAATGCGAGTGAATACACTCATGACTGGGAGGATGAAGGCGTCACCAGCGAAGAGCACAAAGACGGGCGTGTCGAAGAAGAGGAGCCGCGAAGAGGTCGGCGATGCCGGGCAATCGTCGTCGTCATCCCGCCCCGCTCCGCCGAATCCGGAGAAGGAGTGGAAGAAGGTGAAGCTGAAGACCGAGGACATCCTCGCCCTCGTCAACAGCGGATTCCTCCGCGAGAAGGGGATGGATCTATGGAGCGCCGCCACCGGAGACACGTACCCGATGGAGAAGAATCCCGATGAGATTCCGATGTTCGCGCGGTTCGTGGAGCGCGGACTCGCACTCCCCGCGAGCGACTTCTTCAAGGCGATGCTCCAGTACTACGGGATCGAGTACGTGAATCTCAATCTCAATGGGATCTTTCACATTTCTTTCTTCATCCACTTCTGCGAGGCGTCCGTGGGGATCAAGCTGCACTGGATCCTCTTCCGCAAGTTCTTCCGATTGAAGCCCCAGTCGAGTGCAGACAATCCTAGAGTAGTCGGAGGTGCTGGGGTGCAGATGTGTGAGGATGCCGTCGGGCAGTATGTGTCGTACAAGATGATTGACTCCAACCAGGACTGGAAGGTGTGGTGGTTCTACGTCAGCAACCACCACCTGTCACTGCTGAAGTCGAGCGGGTACCAGCCGAAGCACCAGACGTGGTGGAACAAGGAGCCCACCATGCAGGAAGGCCTCCAGCTACCTGCGCTGCTGGAGAAGGTGAAGGCCCCGAGGAAGGCCGGACTGAGGGCCGAACACGTGGCCTTCAGTTTCATGAAGAGGAGGATCCAGCCGCTGATGGCGCTAGACCATCTTGGCTACGAGTACACCAGAGCTGAAGATTCCTCATGGATGCCTGGTGAGGAGATCGACGATGACGTGATCATCGAGAGTCTGGGCACGATCTTCAAAGATATGCCCCCGTACACGCCGTGCCCCATGGAGGAGTACTCCGCGTCACGTCCACCGAAGAAGGTTAGTAGTCGTGGTCATAGCCCCCGAGTACTAGTAGCTTGAGTAGTCGTACTGACACTTGTTTGTTCCTGTAGGACGACCTCAAGAAGTTTGTCTCCATGCCTCTGACTCCCCCTCAAGCTCAGAAGCAACCCCAGGGGAAGGCAGAGGCGAAGGCGAAGGAGCGCCGAGTAGTCGGTGAAGACGATGACGCTGTCGATATTGAAGATTTGTCCGACGACAAAGATGAAGAGACGCTTCAACAGCGCTTCCAGCTCCGGTCCAGGTTCACCGAGCTAGAATGCCAGATGTGCCGATGGTGGAGCCACCGGCTAGTCTTGGAGATGATTTGCCGCTTCCGCCAAGGAAGCCTCGCAATGTGGTGCGCAAAAATGCCGTGAAGAAGCTGAAGGTGTCTGAGGACACCAGGCAAGAGGTAGGTACTTTGACTTGTGTAGTCGAGCACACGTGAAGTAGTCTATTGCTGCTTGTATTGTTTTTGCAGGAAATCCCCTCCTCGGAGCCCACTGCTCGAGATGAGGAGGGAGATTGGGATACTATGGGGGCGGCGACTGGAGGAAATACCAGCCCGCCACCAGTGGTCGAAGGTGTCGTACGGACATCCCTGGGCCCACTACTCAGGTGGGTACTGGGACCGACTACTCCGTGGGCCCCCTGGGACTACTCGACTTGAGCTACACGGCACCTGATGGCGTGGAGCGCAAGATATACAGAGGACTAGTACTCGGTTAGGAAGCTAGACATGCCCGGATCCATGTAGAGTACTCCTAGCCGCACACGACTAGAACTCTTCTGGCAAACCGACTTGTAACCCCGCCTCTAGGACTATATAAGGCAAGGTAGGGACCCCTATCTCATCATACGCATCATCTTGTAAACACACCCAATCAATCCAGAGCTACGCAGCATACAGGACGTAGGGTATTACGCACCTCGCGGCCCGAACCTGTCTAAATTGTGTGCCACGTGTCTCTCCTTCGAGTTACCGATCTCGGCGAGGCCACATTCATCTACCTCGGGTACTCCCCTTGGTAGGTTGCCAGTCTAAAACACAGACAGCTGGCGCGCCAGGTAGGGGATCTCGCCGAAGATCACATGGCAAACTCGACGGCTTCAATCGTCATCAAGCCAACCGCCGCCTTCAACCGCGACGACACCTTCATCTTCGGCTCCTGGGTCTGCACTGCTGATGACGCGGGATCGTTCCAGCGCTACCTCACCATGACCCCGGACCCGGAGACCGGGCTCGTGACACTTCCCGAAGTCGTCACGGGCACACTCGCCGAAAAATTCGGCGAATTTTCGCTCTACAACCAAGTCGCCGACTTCGAGCTTGGATCCGCCTCCGACTAGAACTCGACGTCACCCTGGATCGCCTCATGCGAGCCGGCTCCTGAGCCATCGTGTGAAGCGGCCCCCCTCCACGAGCACTTCCCATACGGTCTCTGCAACTCTAGCAGGGCCCACGCGGAAGCTCTCGCCGCACACCGAGCCGGCAAGGAGATCGCCTCCGAGTACTCCTCGGACTCCAACACCGCATCCGGCTACTACTCGGACTCTTCGTATGAGTTCGACTTCGGATCGGACCCAATCAAGTCTGAGTCCAAGCTCAACATGATTGAGGAACCGCTGTCAGGCCCCGCTACCGGCTTGGTCATTACATCTACTCCCGCCGGCAGATTCATCTACTGGCACGACCGTAAGGCTGCAGACCTGACAACTCACGCTGCGTCGCCTACCTCGATACACTCCCCTTCCAGGAGGGGACCCCGCTGGCTCAAAACGACGAGCACACCCCAACCGAGGTGGCGACTACTGACTCCAGTCTCTGCACTCCCGACCGTGATGTCTTCATAGCGGCCGGTGACGTCGGGACTTCGGAAAATCGACCCGACCGGTACCTTGACGACATCTCAGAGGATGAGTTGTCTGCCAACGCACCTCCCGACGAGACCACCGAAGACAAGAACACTCGATGTGACCGCAATAGGAAGTGGAACGATCGGCGTAGACGTCTCCGAGAGGCTCTCCCTATCCGGAACATCAACGAGGCTCTGGATCAAGTTGCCAACCGGGTACACACCACTCCTGAACAGTGCCTCATGTCTATCACCACGATAGCACGACAGGCCCAGGGGATTCGTGCAGGTGAAGTCATCGCTAAGCTCGCTGAAGATGCCTACTTCATACGGGTCGACAACAGATTTGCCCAAGTACCCCCCGTCAGAAATCATGAAGCCAGACACCACGAAGCCACTAGTCGCAGCCTGGCAGATGGCGGACGCAACCGTGTCCATGGAGAACACCAGCCAAACCCCAACCGCTCTAGGGCCTCGGCTGGAGGACCCTCACAGGGCGGCAACAGCCAGGGCGGCATCGGTGGTAGCAGTGGCGGCGCTGGTGGTAGTCGCAGCGACGGCGGTGGTGGTGGCAGCAGCGGCGGAAGCTCATCCCATGGCGCCGGCAGAAGAGCTGGTGGCGGCGGCGATCGCGGAGTCCGAGGCCACGCGAATAGCCACGCCACCGGCAACTCACGTGGCGGCTACGACGCCCGCCATAGGATCGATGAGATCCATCGCAAGAAGACTACTGAAGCAAGCGACAACGATGGCTTCCCCGCCTACTCGGCACGACTTCGTGACCTGCTCCTTCCTGAGAAATTCAAACCTCTCGGGATCACCAAGTACGACACGAAGCAAGACCCAGTTCAGTGGCTCAGGTGCTATGCCTTATCCATTGAAAATGCTGGCGGCAACAACGACACGAAGTGCCTCTACTTCCCTTTCTGTCTGGACCAAGCCCCACTCACTTGGCTCGAGTCACTCGACAAGAACTCGATCGACGAGTGGGACTAGCTAAAGGCTCAGTTCACCAGCAACTTCACGGGCGCCATGGGGCGCTCGGGTACCCGCATGGATCTGGCAATGGTCAAGCAAGAACAAGGCGAGACGCTCCACCAGTACATGCGGCGCTTTTTCGACAAGCGCACGACCGTAGTCGACGTCACCGACAAAGAAGTCATCGACCTCTTCCAAGATGGCCTCTACCACTGTCGCACCTTTGAAGACTTCGGTCGCCGCTGCCCGAGTTCCATCACCAAGCTCAAAGACATGATCACGTCATGGGCTGACGAGGAGGACAAGGCGAACGCCAAGTACGACTCCATCCGCGGCAAGAGCAAGAAGAACACGGGCGGCCACAACAACAACAAGGATCAAGGGGGTCGCAACAACAACAACTACTCGGGTCCTAACCGCAAGCGCAAGCCAGACAACACGGTCGCGACTATACAGCGCCCTGCGAAGGACAACTCCAAAAAGACCTCTGGTGGCTTCAAAGACATGCTCAAAGAGAAGTGCCCGTGGCATCTGGATGGCAACCACACCACCGAGCAGTGCTACCAGCTCCGGCGAGCACTCAAGGATACTCCCGATCCACGGCCTCCTCACGACAAGAAGGGCAAGAAAAAAGTCGACGAAGGCAACGGCGACTTCCAAGAACCCGACAAGATGGTGAATGTCCTCTTTGGCGGACTACCCACCAGACGGTCTCAGAAGGCCACCCGACGGGAAGTCTTGAACATTGAACCAGCGGTGCCGACACCTCTAAGGTGGTCGGAGGTACCCATTACCTTCTCCCACGCGGACCAATGGACAAGCTTCTCCGAGCCGGGACATTTCCCACTCGTCCTGAAACCTGTAGTTGCGTGCTCCAGACTCAACAAGGTACTCATCGACGGCGGAAGCGGGCTCAATGTCCTCTTCACCAAGACCTTGAAGAAGATGAAGCTCGACATCACCAACATGCTCACCAAGAGCGCGTCACCGTTCTACGGCATTGTCCTTGGTAACACGGCTATTCCACTAGGCTCAGTGGTCCTGCCAGTTACCTTCGGGGAGACAAGGGAGAACTACCGCACCGAGTACATCAAGTTCGAGGTTGCGGACTTCGAAACCTCCTACCATGCCATTCTCGGCAGACCAGCTATCACCAAGTTCATGGCGGTACCCCACTACACCTACTTGGTACTCAAGATGCCAAGTCCCGCCGGAGTACTCACATTGCAAGGGGACTTGTAGATCTCTTACGACTGCGACACCGAAGCCGTGGAACTCGCAGCGACCAACCAAATACCCAATGCAATGATGGAGATCTTCGCTGCTTCAAAGAGGCTCACCCCAACCGAACTCGAGATACCTGAGAAGACCGACACAGCAAACAAGCCTCAGCCATCAGAGGAAGTTCAAGTGAAGGCCATTGACCTCGGGACGGGCGACAGCAGCAAGACTACCATGATTGGGGTGGGTCTTGACCCGAAATAGGAAGACGCGCTCATCAGCTTCCTCCGGGCTAACTGAGACATCTTCACGTGGAAACCAGCAGACATGCCAGGGATGCCCAGGAGGCTGATCGAGCACTCACTCAACGTCGACCCTAAAGCTACGCCCAAGCGACAACACCTCCGCCGCTTCGCCGATGACTGACGGGATGCCATCAAGAAGGAACTCGCCAAACTACTCGCGGCGGGCTTCATCCGTGAAGTCTTCCATCCTGAGTGGCTCGCCAACCCCGTCCTCGTCCACAAGAAGAACACGAACGTGTGGAGGATGTGCATCGACTACACCGACCTCAACAAGCAGTGCCCCAAGGACCCCTTTGGGTTGCCGCGGATTGATCAAGTCATCGACTCCACGGCGGGCTGCGACCTGCTCTGCTTCCTCGACTGCTACTCCGGGTACCACCAGATCGCTATCAAGGAAGAAGACCAGGAGAAGACCGCGTTCATCACCCCGTTTGGCGCCTACTGCTACACGACAATGTCGTTCGGGTTGAAGAACGCCGGTGCTACATACCAGCGAGCTATCCAGGCCTGCTTCAAGAAGCAGCTCAACAAGAATGTCGAAGCCTATGTGGATGATGTGGTCGTCAAGACCAGAAACTCTGATACGCTTATCGCCGATCTTGAAGAGACTTTCGCATCCCTACGAGAGTACCAATGGAAGCTCAATCCCAACAAGTGCGTCTTCGGCGTACCATCTGGGAAACTACTCGGCTTCATCATCAGCCATCGCGGCATCGAAGCCAACCCGAGAAGATCTCCGCCATCACCAATATGAAAGCTCCCACCTGCATCAAGGATGTACAGAAGCTAACCGGGTGTATGGCGGCCTTGAACAGATTCATCTCGAAGCTCGGAGAACGGGGACTACCCTTCTTCAAACTACTCAAGCACCAAGAGAAGTTCGTGTGGACTGAGGAGGCTGATCAAGCTCTGGCGCAGCTCAAAGACTTCCTGTCAAAGCCACCGGTCCTCACGGCTCCTCGCAAAAAGGAGCAGCTACTGCTCTACCTTGCTGCGACTACTCATGTGGTCAGTACTGCCATCGTTGTCGAGCGGCAAGAAGAAGGCCACGCCTACCCAGTCCAGCGACCAGTCTACTTCGTCAGCGAGGTTCTGTCAGAGTCAAAGGCACGGTACCAGCCGGTCCAGAAGCTACTCTACGCAGTGCTCATCACCTCGCGGAAGCTACGACACTACTTCCAGGAGTACTCGATTGTCGTCATCACCGACTACCCGCTCGGTGACATACTCCGCAATCAGGATGCTACTGGAAGAATCTCCAAGTGGGCAGTCGAACTCGGCGCCCTCAACATCGACTTCAAGCCACGTACTGCTATCAAGTCCCAGGCACTAGTCGACTTCATGGCAGAGTGGCGGGAGAATCAGCTACCAACTCCAACCGAGCGGCCAGAACACTGGGTGATGTACTTTGACGGCTCACTCAAGCTCGAGGGCGCAGGTGCAGGGGTACTCCTGATCTCTCCAAAGGGCGAACAACTCAAGTACATCCTGCAGATCTTCTAGAAGATCTCAAACAATGAAGCCGAGTACGAAGCCCTACTGCATGGGCTTCGCCTCGCAATCTCTTTGGGCATCAAGCGGCTACTAGTCAACGGCGACTCCGCAGTGGTCATCAACCAGGTCAACAAGTCTTGGGATCGCAACAAGGAGAACATGGACGGCTACTGTCTGGAAGTCCACAAGCTCGAGAACAAGTTCTACGGTCTCGAGTTCCACCACGTCATCCGCGACAACAATGTTGCAGCAGACGTCCTGTCGAAGCTTGGTTCTACTCGCGCACAAGTAACTGTCGGAGTCTTCGTCCACGAGCTTCACGCGCCATCCATCCCGGAGCCGGCACCAGCTACCACTGACCCTGCGCCACCACAGTCCGGTCTGGAGGTCATGATGATTGACGTGGATTGGAGACAACCCTTCATCGACTACATCCGCGAGCAGAAGGTTCCCTCTGATAAGAACACGATCGAACAACTCGTCCGCCGAGCCAAGACCTACGTACTAGTCGGAGACAAGCTATACAGGCAGGGTGCCATTTCTGGAGTACTCATGAAGTGCATACCTCGGGATGAAGGCAAGGACATTTTGGAGGAGATCCACAAAGGCATCTGCGGCAACCACGCGTCTTCCCGCACGCTGGTGAGCAAGGCTTTCCGACGAGCTTTCTACTAGCCTACAGCCCTGGCCGACGCTGAAGAACTCGTCAGAAAGTGCCAAGGATGTCAATTCTTCGCCAAGCAGCAACACGTCCCGGCCTACAAGCTAGTCACCATACCACCAACCTGGCCCTTTGCCTGCTGGGGGCTTGACATGATTCGGCCTCTGCCAACTGCGCCAGGGGGATTCAACAGAGTCTTGGTGGCCATCGACAAGTTCACCAAGTGGATCGAAGTCAAGCCGGTCACCTGCCCAAAGGCCGACAGAGTACTCGACTTCTTGGATGAGCTAGTGCATCGCTACGGGTTACCCCATCGCATCATCCTAGACTTGGGTTCCAACTTCAACAACCACCAGTTCTGGGAGTACTGCGAGAACAGCGGGATTGACGTCTGGTACGTCTCAGTCGCCCATCCCCACGCCAACGGTCAAGTCGAGCGCGCCAACGGGATGGTACTTGACGCCCTCAAGAAGCGATTGCACGACGCAGCTAACACCAAAGGAGGCAAGTGGATCAAGGAACTACCCAATGCACTCTGGGGGCTTCGTACTCAACCTATCAAGCCGACAGGGCAGTCGCCCTACTTCCTGGTCTACGGCTCCGAAGCTATTGTACCTGTCGACGTGATATGGGAATCCCCGGCAGTAGAACAGTACGACGAAGGCATCTCAGAAGACAGCAGACGGGTCGACATCGACAGCCTCGAAGAAGCCTGCTGCGCCGCCCCCGTCCAATCAGCAAGGTACCTAGAGGGTATCCGACGCTACCATGATCCCAACGTCAAGGAACGATCCTTTAACGTCGACGATCTAGTTCTCCGTCGCATCCAGAACACGGAAGGACTACACAAACTCAGCTCGCCTTGGGAAGGTCCCTTCTTAGTCTCCAAGGTGACCGGACTGGGCTCCTACCGCCTCCAAACACTTGAAGGTGACAGCATCAGCAACTCGTGGAACGTCGACCAGCTGTGTCGCTTCTACGCGTAGTCGCTCGACTACTCATCTACGGGTCCAAGTCTATACGGCTACTCACGGACTCTTCGCTGTAAGCGGCCTCTCGGTCCCAGCACTAGTCTCCGGACTACTTCTCTCCAAGATCCAGCGTCAACGGCTACTAACGGATCTTGGGCCGCTCAGAGCACTGAGGACTCTAGCGGCGGTCTATAAGACCATGTACTCTAGATCCAGCCTATACGGCTACTAACAGATCTCCAGCTGTAAGCGGCTCAAGGGCCCTAGTACCACTTAGCCGTAGGCGGCCTACGGGTCCTGGCGACTACACTTGTAAACGGCCCTGGCCATCCAGGTGTACTCATTCATCAGTAATAAAGATTGATTCTATTCAACTTCTTTGCTGAGCTTCCCAATCAGGCAGACCCTACTGAGTACTACTACTCACGGGTTCTCCACGGTTTGGTACTCCGCGCACTTCGCTGCAAGTGGCAGCCACGAGTACTCCTTTCACATACAAAGCGTGGACAACTTTCATTCATAATTCAAACAAGTTACTAACTACTCTGTTTGTTTTACATGAACTACCCTAAGCTACCTCTACAAGTACATCTACTGCAGATTGAGCTTCTCCGCCACTTGCTCTGCAATGGGCGCCATCTCCTGGAGGAGGGTCTTGTACTGATCATTGCTACAGTTAGCCGCAAGACCGCCGGCTACCACATCCACCGGTGCCTTCGGGAAGTATGACTTCATGTATGCCAGCACCTGGTTTGGAATAGACTTCGCTAGGTGCTTGACATACGTCGCCAGTCGTCCGGGGGCTTCCTTCAACCGGTCTAGCAGTGGAGCTATCTTGGGCCCGCCCGGGTGCGGTACCAGCAACCTTGCGATGGGCAGTGCGGCTTCCTCGAGTTCTTTCAATTAGCCTCGGAGCTTCTCGCAGTCTTCGTTCAATTTCTGCAGAGATTTATAGCAATTTACAAGATCACGGCCTGAGGCTTCACGGAGCTCCATGTGATAGATGCACTCATGGCTCAACTGAGTGTACTTGTACTCGAGTACCTGTCTTTTATCGGCCTCCCGATAAACAATATTCTTCAAGTCCATCTCTGAAGCCTTCAACTGGTCAACTCTTGCTTCAAGATCTGCAAACAACTCAACGCAGTGTCAGACTACTCCAATGTATTCTAATAAGTACTCAAAGGATCTGGCGGAGGATGTACCCTTATTCTTCTGGCGCAGCGACTTGTTCTTCTGGATCAAGTCGTCCCTCTTCGCCTGCGCTTCTTGAACTTCGTTATGATACTGCGCAAAGGCGCCGTCGAGCTTGGACTGGAGCAAAGCAGAATGCTTCCTCGACTTCTCGAGCTCCTTCTCCAAGGCCTCGGCGCTGAGGACCGTGTCGCCAAACCCATTCAGACGCTAGGACTTCTGGCGGGACCGTTCAACAACATCCTGCGCAAGAAAGAACAGTCAAATGGGTATCCTGTATTTTGCAATGCAAGACTACTCAGGGTACTCGCAACGTACCTTGACCCATTGCTCTGTCCGGCGCCATGACTCCATGCTCAGGGCAACTACAGCTGGGTCGATGAGGTTGTCTTCCAGCAGCTCAAGACCCCCACAGCTAGATGACACCGCCTCTGGCATGGGCGCCGAGCGAAGCGGCGCGGCTTCTTCTATGATGGGTTCGCGGACGACTACGTCTGTGCTTGTCTCGGGGAGCGGATAGACTCGCGCTTCCGCACCCAGCTCGGGGGCTACCATAGTTCCCAGCACGGGGGCTGTCGTTTCTACCGCCCCAGCAACTGCTCCTATGGGCTCTGTCTCCACAGTCGCCGTCTCCATGACTACGACTTCTGGGATCGCGGCTCCCTCAGTTTGTGCTCCTGCCAAAAGGAGTACACGAAGTCAATCTCATCGACTACGACTACTACACATGATGACTACCATTGGTGACAGGCTACATACCTTCAACGAATGTGGCTTCTTCCAGCGTTGATTTCGTTACGGCTTCCGCTTGTGGCGGTGGCGTGGGTTCGCGCACCTCTGCTGATCGGTCCTCTCCATCAGCCGGTGTGCTGGTCTCCCTACCATCCCACGACAAGTCCGTGGATTTCCTGCATCACGAAGTATCCAGTCAGCAACACGAGATTAATGATTACATGTCTACTCGAGAGCTCAGAGAACTTACAGGGTTGACCGCACCACAGTTATGGTCGGTGCGCCCAAAATGCTGGTGATGTCAACTATGCCAGCCTCGCTGGCAGCTCCGGCTTCAGTGAGAACCTCCTCTGGCTGCTCTACCGCTGCAGCCGGAGAGGGGCCCTGTCCTTTTTCGACCGACGCCCGTGACTCCATGGCGCCGGCCTCTTGTTGTGCCGCCACTGGTACGGCTTCTTCAGTGGTCGGAGGTGGGCTGACACTCCTTTCAGCCGCCGCCCCCACCGTATCCCAGGCGCCATCATCGACCTGATCTAGGGGTCCGAGGAGGGAATGTCCTGCAACAGTTCAACTGGGCTTGTCAGCACAAGACTACTTATTGATGGTACTCGACTACTATGGTTGTGGTACTGACCTCTTGGCTGGTGGCTTCGGAGATTTTCAGCTTCTTGATGGCGCGCTTCCACGTCGCATTGCGCGGCCTCCTCGGCGGCACCGGCAGGTTAGCCTCAAGGCTCGATGGCCTCTCGATGATGACTGGGATGTCTGGCATCCCAGCCCGACTAAACCTTGAGCGCAGCTGGAACCTCTGCTGCAGTGTCTCCTCGTCATCCTCATCGGAACTACTTTCGATGATGACGGCATCATCACCTTCACCGACTTCGCGGCGTTCCTTCTTCTTGCCCTTCCCCTGCGTTTGTTCTTCAAGTCGCGGAGGGGAGGGTGGGATGGAGATGTATTTCTCCACATTGTCCTACGAACATACAACACATATGAGTACGACTACTTCATGCTAATCAGTACCCGGAGGCTTATGTCACGACTACTGACCTGGCTTGGCGGCCGAGCTGCGGAGTACTCGGGGACTGGGCAAGGTGTGTACGGCGGCATGTCCTTGAAGATCTTGCCCAGCCCCTCGATGATGACATCGTCCTCGACTTCGAAGCCAGGCATCCGAGAGGTGTCCTCGTCGCCTGTGTATTGGTACCCGAGGGTGTCTCGCGCCATCAACGGCTGCACCCTCCTCTTCATGAAACTGAAGGCCACGTGCTCGGCCCTTAGTCCGGCCTCCCGCAGGGCCTTGATCTTCTTCAGCAGAGGGGGTAGTTGAATACCCTCCTGCATGGTGGGCTCCGTGTTCCACCACGGCGCATGCTTTGGCTGGCGCCCGCTCGGCTTCGACAACTCGGGGTGGTGGTTGCTGATGTAAAACCACCTCGCCTTCCAGTCCTGGTTGGAGTCGATGAGCTTGTATGGCAGGTACTGGCCGGCGATGTCTTCGCGCATCTGAATCCCCGCGCCTCCGACTACTCGTGGGTCGTCAGTGCTTGGCTGCGGCTTCACCCAGAAGAACTTCCGGAACAAGATCCAGTGGGGTTTGATCCCCAGGAAAGCTTCGCAGAAGTGGACAAAGATGGAGGTGTGGAAGATCCCGTTGGGGTTGAGGTTCAGGTACTCGATGCCATAGTACCAGAGCATACCCTTGAAGAAGTCGCTGGCCGGCAGCGCAAGTCCATGCTCCACGAACCACGCGAACATTGGGATCTCGTCCGGGTTCTTCTCCATCGGATACGGGTCGCCAGTGGCGGTGCGCCAGAGATCCAGCTCCTTCTCGCGGAGGAATCCGCTGTTGACCAAGGCGAGGAGATCCTCGGTCTTCAGTTTCGCCTTCTTCCATTCCTTCGCTGGATTGGGGCGAGGGGACGAGGGTGGCGACGACGACGACTGGCCGGCATCCCCGGCTTCTTCACGGCTCCTCTTTTTCGACGCGCCGGTCTTCTTGCTCTTTGCTGGAGACCCCTTCATCCTCCAAGTGACAGGAGTCTTCACTCGTATTCGCTCGGGGGCTACGGAGGTGGGTGTTTTCTGGCGGCGGGCGCTCTACCTCTCTGAGCAGCGGCGGCGGCAGCAAAGGAGCAGAGGGGGCGAAGACTCAGATCTAATCTGAGGAATGCAACTGCTAGGAGTGAAAAACCCTAAGGGCTTACCGGTTATTTATAACCGGGCCGGCGGTTCAGTTCTCAACGGGCAGATAAGGCGCCAGACGGGTGACATAGCGGCAGCAGCCTGACTCTTCGTATTCCAGTACTCGATGCTTTCCATCTCGGAGGCTCGACTATAGCTACCGGAATCAGTGGACTACACCATATCAAGATCCCACTCCGGACACATTCTACAGTCAAGATGACCCTTCAATTCGAGAGAAAGTACTCGACTCAAGGCTCGGGGGCTCCGTGCCATGTGTCCTTCGGTTTTTTCTCCGGATTTTTCGGGATATGATTGGCAGAACTTCAGATTGACCCTCAACTTGAATCTACGATTCGACCTAAGGCTCGGGGGCTACATTCCATATGGAATGTGATTCTCCGAATCGCATTTTCCATATGGTTTCTTTATCAAGACAACACGAGTACTATTGAAGACCTTCGAGAGAAGCACTCAGGGACGCTTGGGGACTACTCGAGAAGACTTCAAGACTACTCAAAGATCAGCTGGAGTACCTTCCAGCCACGGGATGATTCAAGCATTCTTGAGGACTTTCGGCTTGTGGAACTCGGGGACGCTCAAGGACTACTCGCCAAGGCCATCAAGACTACTCGAAGGCATCCTGCTCGACTACAAAGTACTCGGGGGCTTGTCGTACGGACATCCCTGGGCCCACTACTCAGGTGGGTACTGGGACCGACTACTCCGTGGGCCCCCTGGGACTACTCGACTTGAGCTACACGGCACCTGATGGCGTGGAGCGCAAGATATACAGAGGACTAGTACTCGGTTAGGAAGCTAGACATGCCCGGATCCATGTAGAGTACTCCTAGCCGCACACGACTAGAACTCTTCTGGCAAACCGACTTGTAACCCTGCCTCCCGGACTATATAAGGCAAGGCAGGGACCCCTATCTCATCATCCGCATCATCTTGTAAACACACCCAATCAATCCGGAGCTACGCAGCATACAGGACGTAGGGTATTACGCACCTCGTGGACCGAACCTATCTAAATTGTGTGCCACGTGTCTCTCCTTCAAGTTATCGATCTCGGCGAGGCCACATTCATCTACCTCGGGTACTCCCCTTGGTAGGTTGCCGGTCTAAAACACCGATAGAAGGAGCTGTGCCTGGCGGGGCACAAGAACAGGCGGTGACTGTGGAGTTGAATCCGCAGCCATCTGCTGAAGAAGCCCAAGGCCCTCTTCCTGTTGCGGCCGTGGTGGTCGAAGCCAAAGCAGAGGGAGCAGGGGCCTCTCATTGAAGTTGCTGCTACCGGGGAACCCGGTATTGTAGACATCGCCAGCCTGCTGGGCACCCCGACCGTCACTGTGGTGCGATCGACGCTGTAAGTATCCGAACACTCGAGTAGTCATTGAGATATGATTCGAGTAGCTGACGTAGTACTCCTTGGTGCAGGAAATCCACCGACTTGTCGTGGGACGAGGCCGAGGCGAGTGCTCCTGCCGATGGTGAAGACTGCTCGGCAGAGGCACGAGAACCCACGCCGCCACCCCAAGCCGAGTCTAGGGCTGAGGCGATGCTGGAAGAAGCCACCCTTGTTGAAGGTATGGATCCTGCTGATTATAGTACTTGTCATATAGAGTAGTCGCTGTAGCCGTATCTCACTGACTTGCTGCTGGCAGGGCCGCAAGCTGAAGAAGGGGTAATTCCCGAAACGGTGGCCATGGAGACGACCACTGTCGAGGCGACTGTTGTCGAGCTAGTTACGGAGCACACGACAACTATAGCCCCCGAGCCCAAGGTGGAAACACAAGTTGATCCACAGCCAGGTTCGAGTACTGAGGTAGTCGTTCGCGAAATGGTGGTAGAAGAGGCAGCACCGCTGCGGTCAGCGCCGATGCCAGAGTCTGGACCTCGAGCTGCGGGGGGCTCGAGTTGCTGGATGATGAGCTGATCGACCCAGCCGTCGTGTCGCTGAACATGGAGTCTTGGCGCCGCACAGAGCAATGGGTCAAGGTACGCTACAAGTACCCCGAGTACCCTTGTAGTTATGAGTACTAGTGCTGACTGAGGCTTGATGTGTGCAGAACCTTGTGGAGAGATCCCAAAAAAAGATCGAGCTCCTCAAGGGATATGGCGATACGGTTATGCGTGCTGAGACCTTGGAGAAAGAATTTGACAAGTCGAGGAAGCACTCCGCGCTGCTCCAATCCAAGCTCGATAGCGCCTTCGCCCAGTACCATAATGAAGTCCAAGACATGCAGGCGAAGAGGGATGACTTGATCAAGAAGAACAAGTCAATGCGGCAGAAGAACAAAGGTATGGTTCACACCGTAGTGCTTGAGTACTTATTTTGTGGCTTTCCGTAGTTGCCTCTATTGTGGAGTTGTCTGTAGAGCTTGAGGCATCTGTTGATTGGCTGAAAGCTTTCGAGACAGATCTGAATAACATCGTGTACTGAGAGACGCATGCTCGAGAGGTAGCCGAAGAAGAGTTGGCCATTAGAACTCATGAGTGCATTACCGCAATTGAAATCCGGCAAGCAACTGATGTTGACCTCGTTCGCTGCATGCAATCCCTGCAGAAGCTCAATGAGGATTGCGAGAAGCTGCGGGCGTCCCTGAAGAAGCTTGAAGAAGCCGCACTGCCCATCGCAAGGTTGCTAGTCCCACATCCGGGTGGTACTCAGATACAGCCACTTGTGGATAGGTTGAAAGAAGCCCCCGAGCGCTTGGCGACATATGTCAAGCACTTGGCGAAGTCGATCCCCAACTAGGTACTCACCTTCTTGAAGTCGTACTTCCCCAAGGCACCTGTGGATCCCCAATCTCTAGTAGATGTACCTGTAGGAATAGTTGATGTACATGCATGATGGTGTAAGATAAACAAGTTAGTTAAGAACTCATTTGAATATATATATATAAGTTATTTCATTGTTGTGATGTTATGAGTACTCATTGCCGCGGCTTGCAACGAAGCCCGCGGAGTACCAAGTCGATGAATAGGCGATGAGTAGTAGTACTCAATGGTAGGGTTGTCTAGTTAAGAGACATAGTAAACAAGTTGAGTAGAATCAAACTTTATTACTGATGAAAGATTACACCTAGGTGGCCAGGGCCGTTACAGATAGGTAGTCGCCAGGACCCGTAGGCCGCTTACAGCTAGGTAGTCGCTAGGGTCCGTAGACTGCTTACAGCTGGAGATCCGTAGGTAGCCGTTGAAGCTGGATCTAAGGAGTAGGTGGTCCGTAGAGCGCTGCCAAAGCCCTTAGGCCGTGTACAACCCAGGATCTGTGAGTAGCCGTTAACACTAGATCTTGGTTGAGAGAGGTCCGTAGACCGGTGCTAGGACCCGAAGGCCGCTTTTAGCTGGGAGTCTGTGAGTAGCCGTATAGGCTGGACCCGTAGATGAGTAGTCGAGGGACTACGCGTGGAAGCGACAAAGCTGGTCGATGTTCCACGAGTTGCTGATGTCTTCACCTTCAAGAGTTTGGAGGTGGTAGGAGCCCGGGCAGGTGACCTTGGATACTGAAAAGGGACCTTCCCAGGGCGAGTTGAGCTTGTGTAGTCCTTCCGTGTTCTAGATACGACGGAGGACTAGATCGCCCACGTTGATGGAGCGTTCCTTGACGTTGCGATCGTGGTAGCGTGTTGACGGTTGATTGTCGTATCAAAGTTCATTTGGATTTGCAAGCGGACAAATCCCCCGTCGTAGTCAAGGGACCGTTCTTCCCTTAAGTCTCAGAACCCAAGGTATCGAATCCGTGGAACAATGTGCAACGCAAGGATTCGATCTAGTAAGGCAAAGAAACTACTTTTGAAGAACCAAGTTGCATCTAATCTAAGAAGTCATCAAGAAAACACATCTAATCTACTAACACAAGACGTAGCAAGAGAAAGCAAAGAGATAACCGATCTAGAGAGTCTAGATCATGCGTATGTTGTAGCTCCAAACAAGATAGATGAAGATAGAAAAGCGAATCTCATTAAAAGCATCTTTAAACCGTGACCTCCGATCCGATTCCGAAGACGCCCGCCTTGTGGAGACACCGTCCTGTCACAACGCACTTTTGTTCGTGCGGGTTAGCCTAGGGCGAGTTTGAGAAGAACAAGTTGAAAACACTTGGTCGGTCCGGTATGCACCTCTAGCCACCGCGGCTACAAGAGCACCCTATGCAATCTATCTTAAGTATAGATTGAGGAAGAAGCAAAACCAAGGGAGAACAAAATCATCGAGAAGGCACTTGATCGCTAGAAATTGGATTCACTTAAAGACTTCACCATGAATGATTACATGAACAAGATCACCACCGGGATCCTACCTCGATCTTGATCCTTGCTCCGGAGCTCCGACGTGGTCTTCAATGCAAGGTTCCCACGTCGGCTAGGGAAACCCTAGACAACTAGCACGACCCTCCTCTCCGAGATGGTGTCCCTCTAGATGAATGAATTGATGTGTGGCTCTTGGCAGGGGCGCTATAAATAGTCCGATAGGCTTCTAGGTCAAAGGGGGCACCGAACCGGGCCTGGAATGGGCTGGGCCGGCCGGACTGGGCTGACCGGCCTGGGCCCATTTCGGCCCAGTTCGGCCCTGACTTCCTCCCAGTCGCTTCTCGTGTCTTCTAGAACTTTCCACTTTCTACATGTTGGCCCTTGGCGTCAGTTTCTCCACGATTTGGGTAAGGCTCCTTGTCGCGCAGGCTTCGGCATTTTCTGTCCAGGTCCTCGGAGTTTTCTGTCTTCACGGTTCGGTCCTTGGGCCTCTTGGAGTCATGTTCACTTCATGTCTTGACTTGTGCCGGGCTTCATGATCTTCTCACAAAGTGCTTGATGAACTTTCCTGGGAAGTCTCCCTTTTAGCGTTAAAACCCTACGTAAACAATAAACTCCAAAAACCACATGCGAGTGTGAGCTTGATATATGACAAGGGTTAGGATCATTAGTTTGGATATCAAATTAATACCAACACCAAAGGTAAACTGATGGCTAGGTTGACGGAAATTCATCGTCAACATCTCCCCCATGCTTAAACCTTGCTCGTCCTCGAGTAAGCCTTCGATGGATATCAGTGTTGCCTTTCATTATTTAAACCCTGCACTTGATCATACACGAGAAAACATAATGCTCTCTAAATTTATATTTGTTAAAGTTCCATAATGCACTAGCCTTCATCCCTACGGAGGGTGGATATCAATTAAGCTCTCTCCACAAGTATTTAGTCATGCTCCCAAATTTCAAATGAATCTCAGAAATTTTGATGTGTAGAGCAAGATGAATAAAAAGAGCTAAACCAAGTTCAAAAATTTAAACCACCTTGCATATTGCTCATGTACTCTCATCTCATCTTGTCTCTCAAACCTATTTGTTCTACTCCTTTCCCCTCTCAATATATATAAGTGGAAGGCTTTATGTGGAGCTTTGGGAAAAGTTTAGTCCTACCAAGATATTATTATTGAGATATTATCAAAACAAGACAAGCTTCTCATGGACTTACCGAGACTCGTCAAAAAGGTCATTGGAAAAATAATGTTACAAGGAGGGGGGGAGATGAACACACACTTTATGAGATAAGTGGACATGTGCAAATGGCAAAGAGTGATCCCGAGGCACAAACAAAGTCCCCGTTATCGGTTTGCACATGGTTGGAAAGATGAGTATGGGTCTTGATCTTGAATCTTCTTGAAACTCCTAATGCATCTAGAGAACTGGGGAGCTTTATTTATTATTAGTTTTTCTTTCTCTTTTTTTATATATACACACATTTTTTTCTTCTCTCCTTTTTCTTTCTTTCATTCTTTCATACTCTTCTCTTTTTTTTCTTTTTCTCTCTTTTTTTCTTTTTTTATACTCCCCTTGAACTCTAGATTACATTGTACCTACCTCCTTAGCAGCTCCCCCCATGCTTAGACGATTGCACGTCCTCGGGCAAAGAGGTGGAAAATTTTTTGTGCCAAGGTAGGTACTAAAAGTTCTATATTTTCCTGGAGAAAAACACTTGAAATCTTCTAGGGATCCTTCACACCACCATGTCGTCTTGGAGGTCTCCCAAAATTATACTTCAATCCTTGGCACCATCATTCTTGTGATCTTCATCGAAATATTCATCCATACTCATATGTTGGGTTGTGGTCAAGGAGATAAACACAAAAAGATGTATTGGGTTTTTGGGTGGATATCCGGCGAGGTTTGCAAAACTTCCGATATGGAAACTTACAATGCACGGATAGAAAAGGCTAGCATTAAGATAGGTACGCAAAAACGGAATGACCTGCTTCTTAGTCTCGGGCCACAGAAGTCAAGCCCAGAATTAATTCACCCAAAAATAAATCTTGTATACTAAGTTTTTGCACTCAAATAAGTATAAGGCTTTGGATAGGTAGAGCAATATGCAAGAGGTATTAATGACAAGGTTAGCATTACTTTTAAGAACAAAAATAAATCATCTTTAACCCATCCAAAATTGAGAGCATGAAATGAAAACTATGAGTCTTATCTTTATCATAACCTCCGCAAAGAATTAAGCTAGCATTTAAATTAGATTCAGATTTGCATTAAAGAGAGCATTAGCTTAATCATGCATAAAACAAGTACAAAGATAAGCAAATAGGCAACGGTCATCATATATCAACTTGGCACAATTTTCCATCCATATTAATTATCATAAAACAATGGCGAAATTTATTCATGGTGATGGAAAACAAAAACTACTACTACCAAACACATGCTGAAAATAAAATAGAAAATGCTCGCACAAAGAAATTTGCACATAACTGAAAAGTAAAGAAAGGGAGAAGGGAAAATCAAACTGAATTAGAAGCATTATTTCTTCTTCCTTCCTTCACTCTTCCTCTAATGGTTGATCCTTCGTCTTTATGATGAAAATAAGCTTGGAGTGCCTTGGAGTATATGGTGGCGGAGCGGATGAACGAGTTGAGTGTCGAGGTTGAACGGGTGGCTCCTCCGTGTGCCCTTGCAGGTTGTCCCGCATGGACAAGCTTCGTGTACTCCTCATGCCTCCAAGGAGCAGTGTGTTGTTCCTCGACGGTGCCACGTCCTCCTCCATGCTTCGTGGGGACTCGGATAGAGTGCCTCCGCGAAGATCTAGATGGCACCTCCGATGATGATGATCGTATCCTTCTTCCGAGGATGATGTTCATGGCTTTTTTTCATTGTGCCTTGCTGCACAAATTCACAAACAACTCTCCTGGGGGTTTCTTGCCGGTGGAAAAATGCACAAAAATAGTATATGGAAGGACAAGAATTGTAACAAATTTTCGGGGATTTTTAGAGAAGGAAGTGAGGCACAAATATTTCTGAGTGGTTCATGAGGTCTCTGGACTACGAACTTGGGAACATGAACTTGCAATTGACTGAGAGGCTTACCTAAGGAAGATGGACGTCGGGGGCCACAAAAAGAAGCCAGGCCGACCGGACTAGGCTGGCCGGCCTGGGGTTCCTGCTGCCCCATTTGTCTCGATTCTTCTCCCACTTGCTCTTTGCTTCCTTGTTGCCTTGTGTTCTCATGCTCTATAAGAATCCATCGGCCAAACTCCCTCAGCCACTCCTTTGTTTTTGAATGATGAGATCAACGCCTCCCTCCTTAACTTTGTGTCACTTCTTGTCTTCCATGGTTCATGTGTTTCACTTGTTTCCTGCAAAACAAAGTTATGTTGCCCTCCCCCATGCTTGTCCTTTACATGTGCCCAAATGTTTTGATGATAAATCCTTCCCGTGATGCATCATCGAGCACAAGGTGTTAAATAAACCTCAAATCCTTCCCTAGATCATGTTTCGATGCTAATCACTCCTCTAATTTTCATAAATTAAAAATTAACTTAGAGTTAGTAATGAGTCCAAATATATTATTAGAGGAGTTTTTAAACATCAAAAACAATTTGTAACTCGAAAACTTTCTGACTACCTTTATTTTGGTTGCACCGGGATCGTTTACTTTCATTAATTGATAGCAAGGTCCTCCGACTTTACCGTGGGCTATGGGTTTAGGTTCTAAAATTGGCCAAACATGAGAGAGAGATTTTGAATAAATAAAAACAATGGGTTGGAAAAACTCTAGCTCTAGAGAAACTGGTATATGTTAAGTGAAATCAAACCAAAAATTGATTCTCCTAGGTTCACGCGAGTCCTAGCATGCGTCAAAAGATTTAAAAACATTAAGGAACATAGCGAGGCTCTACTCGTGTGATTTTAACATGCAAAACAAAATTGAACCTACCATCATGGAGAGGATGGAAGGCTCAAATAGGATCTGAATTTTTGGTTCTAGTTTCTCAAAAAGAGGCAAATAAAATATGGGATGGCTCATGTCATTGGTTTAAGATATAAAAATTCAAATATAATGACCGAGCAAATAAAAGGTTCTCTAAAAACTTGTTCAACCACTTAAGAATTAATAAAATGTCTTGCGTAACAAATTCTATGACCAACTTACTTGGAATTCAGAAATTTTCTGGGTTGCCCTCCCGACAGCTTTTATTCTTGATCGACGAACAGGTTGCCTCCCGCCTAGCGCTTCGTTTATAGTCCTTAGCTAGACTTCTTCTCTTCTTCACTTCGGATCAACGCTCTTTCTGGGCGTTGCAATCTTGGGTACCCACTTCCGCACCATCTTGGGCGCATGCTTATTCTTCGGCTTAGTCATTTTTTTGGTCTTCACAGGCTGGCTTTGTTCTTTGGACTTGACGGATGCAACAACTTACTTGATCTTCATTTCCTTCTTCTCCGGCTCTTCCTTCTTCTTTGGCTCTTTCTTGATATAGCGACGATGAGGCAGAATATATTTAATATTGAACGTGTTGCATACCTAGAAATGTGGTTGAAATTTGAATGCACTCCTCTCGCCGTAGATGTCGAACTTGATCTCTCCAACTTTTACGGGTGCATCCTCGGCGATTCCCACGGGATAGCGAATAGAGTTGTCTCTCAACTCTAAACACATGGCCATAGGCTTGAGCGGTAGATGTAGCTTCTCGAACACGTCTCTTGGCATGACTCCCACACTTGCTCCAAGGTCGCATAATGTCATCTCGTGCTTGTTGGCAAGCATGTCTCGGAAGTAGCGTGAAGGCATCTTCATGTATTGGCTCGGCATCTCAAACTCTGGTTCTTCGGTAGTGATCTCCGGATTAGTGGTCACCTTCTCCTTAGTGTGATCCTCTGTCTCTCCCGAATGAGTTTGAATAGCCTTCGCCGTCTCGGGACCTTGGGGTCGTTCTGGCAATCTTCCTTCGTTACCCATCGGGCGCCTGACAAGTTGTCCCACTTGCGTCTCTAGCTTCTTCATCATGTTGAACACTTGACGGATAGAGCTTCCGACCTCCATCACATTGCCATCTATATCCTCCAATACTTTGTCCATAGCCTTGAACTTAGTGACGACGTCCTTGTTGATCTTAGCTTGCTCGTCCATGAAGTCCTTCAATTGTGTACAAAGAGAAACCAAATTTTGAATGGACGAACTTGCCTTAAATCGGGGTTTACCTTGGACATAGCCGTACTCCTCACACTCCTCGCATGTGGATCTTGCCTTGGCAGCCTTTAGGTCTGGAGCCTCTCTCTCTATCTCCATCTTCTCCATCCTCCTCTTAAGTAAACTGATATGCCATTCAAGGACTTCGGCTCGCATGTATTCATTGAAACGCTCCAAAGCTTCCGCAAACATCTCCATTGGGAATTGAGCAAATGTATCAATCTTGTTGCACAAACTCCGAGTCTTGGTCGCCGAATAAAGTTCCTTCATAAAGTTCCGCATCAATGCTTCCTAATCTTGTTTCGACTCCGCCGGTAGAGTGTGGAACCAACGCAAAGCTTTTCCAAGTAGTGAGAACGGAAAAAACCTTGCCCTCATTTGATCTTGAGTCACCCCATCCTCATCGAAAGTATGACATAATTGAACAAATGCTTGGAGGTGAAGGTTTGGATCCTCTTTACCGGTGAAAGGCGAGTGTTGCACCATGCGGATAGTTGAGACCTTGATCTTGAACGGCCTTCCGGTGTCTTGAAGGTTTATGATAGGTAGATCAACGATGTCTGGGGTGCATAGCGCGATCTTGCGCTCCGGTTGCGGTTGTTCTCCCATGGGTAGTGGTTGATGTTGATCTTCCTTTGGACTTGGAGGTGGAGTTTCCTTTGGAGATTCCGACGATCCTTCGGCCTCGGCTTTTGGATCTAGGGTTTCCAATCCTTTAGCTTGTGTTGCACGTCTCCTTTGCCTGTAAAATTTTCTTGGATCATCCACAAAAGAAAGTTTGGGTTTCTTGGAGAGGTAGCCAACCATCTCCTGTTAGGGTTAGCAAAAATAAAAATCTAAAAAGAAAAATTAGGGTTAGTCAAAAACTAGATTAGATTGATTTTTTTCTCCTTTTGAGGATGATCAAAATTAAGAGATGCAAAAGAAAAATCAAAAGAAAAACTGAAAAATATTCACAAGAAAGTGATACTAGATTGGATCTTCATTGCTTGTTCCCCGGCAACGGCGCCAGAAAAAGGGGCTTGTTGACAGTTGATTGTCGTATAAAAGTTCATTTGGATTTGCAAGTGGACAAATCCCCCGTCGTAGTCAAGGGACCTTTCTTCCCTTAAGTGTGAGAACCCAAGGTATCGAATCCATGGAACAATGTGCAACGCAAGGATTTGATCCAGTAAGGTAAAGAAACTCCTTTTGAAGAACCAAGTTGCATCTAATCTAAGAAGTCATCCAGAAAACTCATCTAATCTAATCTAATCTACTAACTCAAGAGGTAGCAAGAGAAAACAAAGAGATAACCGATCTAGAGAGTCTAGATCATGCGTATGTTGTAGCTCCAAACAAGATAGATGAAGATAGAAAAGCGAATCTCATTAAAAGCATCTTTAAACCGTGGCCTCCGATCCGATTCCGAAGACGCCCTCTTTTTGGAGCCACCGTCCTGTCACAACGCACTCCTATTCGTGCGGGTTAGCCTAGGGCGAGTTTGAGAAGAACAAGTTGAAAACACTTGGTCGGTCCAGTATGCACCTCTAGCCACCACGGCTACAAGAGCACCCTACACAATCTGTCTTAAGTATAGATTGAGGAAGAAGCAAAACCAAGAGAGAACAAAATCATCGTGAAGGCACTTGATCGTTAGAAATCGGATTCACTTAAAGACTTCACCATGAATGATAATATGAACAAGATCACCACCGGGATCCTACCTCGATCTTGATCCTTGCTCTGGAGCTCCGACGTGGTCTTCCATGCAAGGTTCCCACGTCGGCTAGGGAAACCCTAGACAACTAGCACGACCCTCCTCTCTGAGATGGTGTCCCTCTAGCTTCTCTGCTCCTTGGCGGCGGATGATGAATGAATTGATGCGTGGCTCCTGGCAGGGGCGCTATAAATAGTCCGAGAGGCATCTAGGTCAAAGGGGGCGCCGAACCGAGCCCGGAATGGGCTGGGTCGGCCGGCTTGGGCCCATTTCGGCCCAGTTTGGCCCCGGCTTCCTCCCGGTCGCTTCTCATGTCTTCTAGAACTTTCCACCTTCTGCATGTGGGCCCTTGGCATAAGTTTCTCCGCTGTCTGGGTAAGGCTCCTTGTCGCGCAAGCTTCAGCATTTTCTGTCCAGGTCCTCGGACTTTTCTGTCTTCACGGTTCGGTCCTTGGGCCTCTTGGAGTCATGTTCACTTCATGTCTTGGCTTGTGCCAGGCTTCATGATCTTCTCACAAAGTGCTTGATGAACTTTCCCGGGAAGTCTCCCTTTTAGTGTTAAAACCCTACGTAAACAATAAACTCCAAATACCACATGCGAGTGCGAACTTGATATGTGGTGAGGGTTAGGATCATTAGTTTGGATATCAAATTAATACCAACACCGAAGGTAAACTCATGGCTAGGTTGACGGAAATTCACCGTCAACATAGCGTCGGATACCCACCAGGTACCTTGCTGATTGGACGAGGGCGGCGCAGCGGGCTTCTTCGAGGCTGTCGATGTCAACCAGTCTGCTGTCTTCCGAGACACCCTCGTCATACTGTTCAACCGCTGGGGATTCCCACATCACGTCGGCGGGTAGTATAGATTCGGAGCCGTAGACCAGGAAGTAGGGCGACTGCCCAGTTGGCCTGGTAGGTTGAGTACGAAGCCCCCAGAGTGCATTAGGTAGTTCCTTGATCCACTTGCCTCCCTTGGTGTTAGCAGCGTTGTGCAGTCGCTTCTCGAGGGCGTCGAGTACCATCCCGTTGGCACGATCCACCTGGCCGTTAGCGCGTGGGTGGGCGACTGAGACGTACCGGACATCGATCCTGCTGTTCTCGCAGTACTCCCAGAATTGATGGTTGTTGAAGTTGGAGCCCAGGTCTGTGATGATTTGATGGGGTAGCCCGTAGCGATGCACGAGTTCACATAAGGAGTCAAGTACATATTTTCATTAGCAACGGTTCCGGAAATCATGACTTCAAGTTACGACATCATTAATGACCTCTTCATGCGCCTTTCAAGATCTTACTGGGTATCCTCGGATACTGGACATTGTTGATTTGAGGCCTCTTTGAGGTCGGCACGCCTACAAAGCCTCCTTGAGGTCGGCCCTGCCAGACTCCTTGCAGCCATGCTAGGAGATCTGGGTGTCTCTACACTTCGTTCGATCAAGACCATGACTCAGTTTTCTTCTCTTTTTTGAGCATCAAACCAGCCATGCTGCCTGCTTCAATGCTTGGGGACTACTCTACGAGTGCATCTTCGACGCCCTCTTGATTTCTTCGACGTACCGACCTGTTGGGAAACCCGTTTCCCATCACGTCGTTAACTTATTCTTTTCTTCTCTTTTTTTGATCATCATATCGGCCATCCTGCCCACCACGATGCTCGAATACTACTCTACGAGTGCATCCTTGATGCCCTCTGAATTTTTTCATCGTCGTTTCGATCTATTGGAAGCCTGCTTCCTATAGGTCGTCGCTCCACCTCTCTTCGTTCGGCAAGACTAACAAACAGGTCCGCTGCTAAGTCGATTTGTTCCTTTTTCTTTTTAGACCGACGTGCATGCTATTCGACCTGTCGATAGCTCTATGACTTCGTCATGACCTTTCTAAGGTCGCTGCGCCTACACCTCGCTCGGGGGCTTGTGAGACATGGGTACCCCTGGGTCCCCACCGACCAGGCTCACGACCATCCCCGACAAGTGGGTCCGGCCTTTCAGAAGACCCGCCGACCTGTCAGTGGGCCCAACCGACCTAGTTGGCGGCCCACACGACCTCTTGAAGACCTTCCAGAAGATTCCCTGGACGACCTTATCCAGAACAAGACTTGGCGTGCAAGACAAGACATCGGTGGATTCCGACCAAAGCACATCGACGGATATGGCAAGTGTTGTAATCAAATAGATTTAGGTCTCCTGGTCGTAACCGACTAGGAATCTGGGAACCGACCTTGTCCGCTGGCCAATATAAGGCGGGCAGGGCGACCCTTGTACAATCACGCAATCCTCAAGCAATCTACATCGACAACTAGACGTAGGGTTTTACTCTCTGGAGGCCCGAACCAGTATAAACTCGCCGTGTTCTCTGTGTTCCGTGTGCTCGTGTGCAACCTTCAAATTCTTAGCCTTAGATTCCGCCCGGCCGAACAACTAATTCACCGGGATTAACACCCCTGTGGGCTGTCTAGATCTAAACATCTAACACATCACTCTTGGAAGATACCTCTTAGGCGCAGTTTACAATCTCCTTTATCAAGTGGCGGTTAGTTTATCAACTAATTCCCCAATAGGTACCCCGGGAGGTCCCTGGTGGTTCATCAACATGTGGCTAAACCTTCATCTTCGAGATAGGTTGGAGCAGAATATTTTTACCAGGACCTTCCCGGGAGACCAACCAGATGGTGTTCCAATTGTGAGGCACCGATGTATGAATTTTGGAGAAGCTATTTATGTCTTTCCAGGACACAAAAGAACTCCTTCTCATATAGCAGAGCACTTCAGAAGCTTTTATCTTGGCTTTAATCTAGAATCCATCATCTGGTTTGCATATAGAGATGATGATACTTATTTTGAGACCACATTCAACTTTGATGATATCCACAAAGATGATGGAGATAGAATCACTTTTGTGGAAATTATTAAGCCAGGGTTCCTCCCTTCTTGTGTCTTTGGAAAAGATCAATCGGCTACTTATGAATTTTATAATCCTTCAGTGTGCGCTCGCCAGTTGGGATTTGGCCAGTTGCCGATTGGCCTTTATTTCTCTGATTTGATTAAGCCACGGGAGATCATTCCTAGTGGTACTTATTATCAACGTCTCTTGGATCGGGTTCCTGATTCTGCCACCATCGATCTTGCTTCCTGGAGATTTTCCAGCTTCACTTCTTCCCTCTTTAACGTCTGGTGGGCAGAATGGTGTGATCACCTCTTCTGTGTTTCCCCAAGAGTCTATTGTGAGAAGTTGGACTCTGCGTATCATGCATCGGCTGATGAGGAACTTTCTTTTGATCAATTTATGTACTTGCTTGACTGTTCCTAGATTGCTACATCCTTTTCTCTTTTTCAGCCCGAAACCACAGAGCCTCCTACTGTCAGTAGAAGTGGTAAGCCGATTCAATATTGGCCACCAAGACAGGTACCATATATTGGCCATAAGGCCCCTTCGATTTCCTCAGGTGTGCAGGGTCCCAAGATCAATCCTGTTCTAGACAATTTACCTCTGTCGACGCTTAAGAGGAAAGGTGTATCTAGCAAGAGTCTCGCCCGTAAAACAAAGAGGAAAATTGACACTGTGGTCGTTGATGCCTCTGATATGGCCAGAGTATTAGCAAGTGCCTTCAAGGTACTGACTTTTTCCTTTTCCCTTTCCCCTTTTGTATTTTCTGATTGATCATTTTCTTCTCCTGTCCAGTCTTCAAGTGAATCAATACAGACTGGTAACGCTGACCCTGATCAAAGTCCAGTTCTGGAGCCAATTCAAGAAGCTCCAACTGATGATACTTTAGTTGATCCGTCTGAGCAACCTGAACCAGATAAAGTTATGGAGAACCCGGTTGATGACACCCTGACTTCATCGATCGAACCACCTGATACTCAGAGGATCAATGTTTCAGATGCTCCTGTTAATCAGCCTCGGCGTTCTCCTGAACAAGCCGATTTTCAAACTGAACAACCCACTGAGGTACAATCTTCACTAGTCGTTTCTTTATTACTCTCATCCTCTAACTCTTTGTCTTTGTTCCAGGATATTGTCAAGACATCGACTGAGGTTCATGATAAGTCTTTGGGTGATCTTCAGCAAGATACCGGTGATCAACCACAGTTGCCGATTGTTGAAGCCCCTGAATCATCATCGGCTGAAAACCTAACTGCCCAGATTCAAGCAACATCTTCTGCTGTAAAGGCAAACTTCTTGATTTCTTTGAATTTCTTCTTCAATTCTTTTGTTTTTCCTACAGGTTCTAACAAACTTGCCTTCTGTTCAGGGCACATTGGCAGTTAGTCTCCCAGATGAAGTGAAGGCTAAGCTGATCGAGGTGTTGCCATTGCTGAACCAGGACATTGGTCAACTTGTACAAGATGCCGAGCCGATCAGAGTTATCTTTAAGCAAATTCAGGGCCAGTTGCCTAGAGATCTTAAGGCGAAGATGCTCCAAGTAGCTTTAATCGAGAATCGGCAGCTCGTAGTCCAGGAAGCTCAAGATCAGCTGGAGGAAAGGAAACGTCAAGAGCAACTTACCCAGGACAGGGAGAAGCTGGACAGTAGTGTGGCCGATCTTGACAACATGATTGAATTTCTGGCTTCTTCTCGTTCTGATATTGTCAACAGCATTGATCGTCTGAAGAAATGTCATGTTGATTTGATGAAAGAACTCGGTCAGGTTGAGCAAGACTTGGAAGCTGAAGAGCAGAACCTTGCAGATCTTCCAGGCACTATAACCACTATGCGAGAACAGAAGGACTCCATTGCTCAGCAAGCCCAAGCTCTTCGTGAACAAGAACAGCCAATTCCTGGTTCGGTCGATGATGATCGCCAGGAGATAGAGGCGGTCGATCAACTGCATCTGGACCTCATCAATGCCATCCGTCTTTTAGGCATAGTTTAAACTTTTACTTGTATTTTTCCTAAACTGTGATTGGCCTTTACTGGCCAACTTCCAACGCTCTGTATTAACTATTTTGACCGAATGTTCCACTCGGCCTTTTATAAGACGCCCAGATCTCTTTGGTCCTTTGAACTGTTACCTTTCCTTTGCGATGGCTTCCTCTTCTTCTTCCTCCTTTGTGAATCAGGTTGTTTTTCCTTCATTCTCATGATCTCTTCTTTGACGGTTTCTTTTTTTCTCAGTCTCTGAACCGTGATACTGTGGAAAGGATTGTGTCGAACATCAATGCCTTTGGTGCGGATCGGCCAACCCAACCATCTAGACAAGAATGTGGCCCTCGTCTGGTGATAGCAAATGACAAGAAGAAACTGGAAGTTCTCAAAGCCAGGAGGACTGCTCTTCTTCAGGAGCTAGATTGTGTGGGTGAAGAGATAGCCCAAGTCAGAGTAGAGCTAGACAAGGCCAAGAGCCTCCTTTGATTCCTGATGTACTATTAGCCGATGCAATCGGCCTTTTATGAATGAAAATCACCACCTCTTGATCAGCATTTGATAGATTTAATGCACCATCTTCCAGCGATGAATCCCCACCCATATTTGTAGGTGCTCTTTTATGATCTGGTTCAACTTCCTTGCTATAAAATGTAACTCGCCCCTCAGGCATTAGCATATTCTTCTGAGTATGCATCAAATTAGCTTCAATTAGGAATAAGAGGCAAGCCTCTATTAGAGTGCCTTCAGGAAAATGCAATCATCCCCATTCCTTGACAAGTCTCTCTTTGAAGATTTCTTGTATCCTAATGATGCATCAAAGCTTGTCGTTGTTGCTGGAAATGTTGAGAGAGAGGAATCCTAATAGTCTCCTCTTCTGGAGTACAGAGTAGAGCCACACATTTTTATTCAATCCTCCTTCAAAGCCAGCCCCTGATTTTCGGGAAACGTATCACTGCATGCCTGCCCATTGTCCAGTCTAAGACTTTCACGGGGAAACTGTTCTAGCTTTGACTGCATCAGATGCTCGTCATTTCCCCTTTTTCAATTCCCTCTTGTAGTTATCCCTTCTGCCATTTGGGGCTATAAATAGGCCTGAAGCTCGATGGAGAAAACTCATCTTCATCGGCCATGTCTCAACCGACTCAAATAGATCACATGCTCTTGTTGTACGACTGTTTTCTCTTCTTCTCTCCCTTTCATGGCTAGAAGAATTCTTGTGAAGTAGTGTAGCGGCCCCTCTTCTTCTTCGTCTCCTTTTAACAAGCCAGGAGGCACCATAGCTAGAAGAATCCTTGTGAGGATCTGGCTTCGGGGGAAGAAAACAGGTAGGGTGTCTTGCTGCACATTTATCAGAGGAAGAGCGTGCCGAAGGGACGACCACCTTGGTCATCAACTCGGGCTCCTTTTGGCGGAAGATTGTAGAATCGGGTGAAGATCTTAATCTTTCGTTTCCTCTTTGCTGTGTCCTCCTCTCATTCATCGATTCCATATCCTCATCATACTGGAGATTAGGACAACGCACTCCTTGTAACTTCTTGAGAACATATGTAATCTGTAGATCTGAGTTGTAATATCATTACTGTAATCCAAAACAAAGGAAATGAAAATTGCATTCATTTTGTTCTGAAGGCGATACATGTATCGGCTACAACCGAATATATTAATTTCGTATATTGGTTTTACATTTTTGGCACTAAAGGCGATTCTTTACAGATATCGGCTATTCTACTAGAAACGATTACATTTGTAATCGGCTGTAGCTCGAAAACTCAATCGGCCGATAGGCATGATAAGACAATCGGCTTACATAACTGCTTGTATACTTGGGTCCAATCCATCGGCTGTTGTGACTTCGAGCCCAAGCTTCTCTTTGTCTTCAATAAACTGATCCATTAAATCTTGTCATCAGAGCTGACTGCTTGAATCGGCTTTAGTCCGAAATCGGACACTTTGAGATACTTGGTATCCCAGGCTTTTCCAGATATGCAGCTCACTCGATCATAAGTCCATCCTTGTGCTTCTGTAGCTGCTACTGTCAAGGAGGTTTCTCCTTGGACCACCTCCACTGAATCTCCGATCCATTGGATGATGCATTGATGCATTGTAGATGGTATGCAACAATTGGCATGTATCCAATCCCGACCCAGTAGTAAATTATAAGATCACCTCCCTTTAATGACAAAGAAAGCGGTTGGAAGGGTCTTACTGCCGATGGTGAGCTCCACGCAGATTGCTCCTTGAGCCGGAAAGACGTTGCCATCGAAGTCCACCAACATCATGTCGGTTTGGGTTAAGTCTTCATCAGACTTCCCAATCTTGCGCAGCATGGTGTATGGCATCAGATTGACTGCTGTTCCTCCATCTACTAGCATCCTGGTGACTGGCTTCCCGTTGACAAAGCCTTTGAGAAACAATGCCTTCAAATGTTGTCTCTTTTCATCTTCTGGTTTCTCAAAGATAGCTTGTGTGGGTTCCAGTGTTAACTGAGCCATGCCAAGTTCTTCATCGGACACATCCGAATCAACCGGAGCCATGAACTCCTTTGGTAGAAAGACAACCATGTTTATGTCAGCTTGTGGTTTGTCATCTTCCCCATTATCGACCTTAGGCTTAGGGCGCCATACTTTAGACCGAACCTTCTTCTTGTCCAGCACGTGTCTCTCTGCTTCTTCTTGTTGTTCTAGCTGACGTAGGCGCTGAACTCTCCTCTTTTGGGATTTGGTCAAGCCATCTGGACACCACTGTGGATTGGGCTTCTTGCGTGTTTGGCTTGATCCTTCATCATCCAGTTGCAGTGTGCGTCGACGCTCAGGAGCTCAACACATGATATCCTCGTCAAGGACTAGGGAATCGGCCATCTCTTCCAGCCAATTGTTTGACCTTTCATTGACTCGGCCTCCCAGCCGATCATGAACGCTAGCCTTGCCCCCCAGCCGATCGTGGATGCTGGCCTTGCCCCCCAGCCGATCATGGACTGAGACCCGTTAATTGCTGAACTCACGGTGATCTCCAGCTGCAGGTCTTCTATCGTCAAAGCAAACTCTTTTAGATGAGTTGTTGTTGTTGTAGGCTCCATTGCATTCTGGACAATTCTCTGCTGTTGGAAGCTTGATCCCTTCTTCCTAGCAATACTTGAAGAACAGATATATCCAATGTCCTTCATTGCGACGTGCCCACTCCTCTATCCCTCTGGCTTTCTCTTGCCGACGCTGAAACTTATTGATCAGCATCTGGTACGTGACAGGTCAGCGCGGCTTCAAGTCTCCTTCTTCAAGTAGCAACCCTTTTCCCTTGACATCGGCAGCGGTTGCTTGCACCTTGGGATCGACAACTCCATTATTTTGAGCCGAATTAGACGACAACAGCTTAACACGTGATGTATCTTTGCTAGACACCTCAACTGTGTTAGTTGGGAAAGGATGCTGATCAATCTTCATCGGCTTTTCAGCTTTGGAAGGGATTTCAAACTTAAGCCTCCCTTGCTCAATAGCTGATTGGATCTGTTGTCTGAAGATCTTGCAATCATTGGTGTCATGCGATGTTGCATTGTGCCACTTGCAATACTTCATCCTTTCAGCTCCTCTGCAGATGGTATGGTATGGAATTGGGAGAGCTTAATCTGCCCTTGCTGAAGCAACAGATCAAATATCTTATTGGCCTTAGTAATATCAAAGCCGAATTTTTTTGGCTCTTTCTTGCCAAAGGGACAGGACACTGTCTTCTTGCCTTTGACCCACTCTGCAAGTCCTATCATATTGTCTTCATCTTCTGAGTCAGAGTAATCCACATAAGACACCTTCTTCTGAAAGTTCCTTCTAGGCTCATAGGACTTTGGAGTCTCTTGACTCATCCGACTGACTAGCTGGCTGAGACTCTCGAAGTCATGTGATGCATATTTCTCCCTCAAGGATGGTAAGAGACCTTGGAAAGCCAATTCAGCTAGTTGTTTATCTCCCAGATTCAGACTATAACACTTGTTTCTGACCTCTCTGAACTTTTGAACGAATCCAGCAACTGCTTCATCGTTCCTCTGCTTGAGTCTAGTCAAATCAGTAATCTTCATCTCATGGATGCCAGAGAAGAAATAGTTGTGGAATTGCTGCGCCAAATCAGACCACTTGATAATGGAGTTAGCTGGCAACGAGGTAAACCATGAGAATGCCGGTCCAGACAGAGACGAAGAGAATAACCGTATCCTGAGTGCATCAACGTTCCCTGCTTCTCCACATTGGATGATGAATCGAGTGATATGCTCCATTGTGGATGTCTCATCTTGCCCAGAGAACTTGGTGAAATCTGGCACCTTGTATCTTGGACGGAATGGTATCTGATCGTAGCCAGATGGATACGGTGTCCTGTACATGCAGGACTGCTGCTTGGGTTTTATCCCATACTGTTTCAGCAGCATCTCTGAGAAGTGGTCGATCAACTCCTGCTTCATGTGAGACTTCAACTCAGCAGATACTTATTCAATTGCTTGCATCTCAGCTGATGAAGTCTCTGGAGGCCGTTCTTCTAAGGTTCTTGGCTGTGGATTTGGTGCCATTGATGCTCCTGCTCCAGAAGAACCTTGCACGTTTGCAACAGGTGGAATTTGTGTTGACTGTTGAAGTGGGGCAGTTTGCACAGGCATCCCAAGCATCGGTTGGTGAGCCGATCTCTGAGTTTGAACAGGAGTTGGTTTCTGAGGTGGAACATAAGCTTTTCTTACTGTCGGTATAACCATATGAGCGTGAGCTGGACCGATTTTGACTCTTTCAAAATTCTTGCTCCCGTGATTGAAGTAGACAAATTCTACTCCCTCCTTGTTCATGTGTACAGTCCCTGGAGTACCTCCAAATATGGCTTGATAAGACTGCAGGTACTTCACTTCTAGAACTTCTTCAGATTGGGGTTGAAGAAATTTGAGATGTCAGTCTCAAAATGATCACGAGGCAAATCCCATCCTGCGAGCTTTCCATCCTGATTTCTCAAGGCAGGATACTTTTGATTCTGCACTGAGAAAGTCTGATCTTGGGCATCGGACTGCACTGCATGTGTTTGAATCACAGGCATAGTAACAGCATGATCTTTGGCTTTATCTCCACTACTTTGATTCTGAATCGGCTGGGAGTCCGATGAAGAACCAGGAGCAAACTGTGGAGATGGTGCAACCCTTACTGTTGGATCATCAATCGGTGGAGCGGTCGATTGGTCATGTTGGAACACTGGAGGAGTTCAGTTTGGTTGAAAATATGCAGGCCCCAGGTATCCTCCTTCTGCTCCTTTCTTGAGTGCTTCAATCAGACTATTTTGCACAGTATTGGCAAAAACCTTAGCTTGATCAATCATCGTCTGATGCATCGCCTTAGTCATCATGTCCTGAAGTGATTCAGAATCGGCTGAGAAAGTGACTTGCTTAGGCGTGGGCAACGGACTCTTCTTGAAGATTCCATTTTTAGTCTGATCGTATGATGCCAGGCAAAGCTCTTCATAATGCTTCATGTGAGCTTCAAACTCAGCTTTGTCTGTATCTTTCAACTGATCCTTGGTGATTGCTTGGACGTTTTCTGGATCAACCTCAGAAGTACCAGTCTTCGTGTTCTTCGTCATTGTTGACTTTTTCGAGTCCCACTGGGCGTGCCAAAAGTGTGTTGACGCGAAAATAGGACGTCACCTCCGCGCGCAGCACACGTGACTCCCCGGTCTGTAGCGAGGCGTGCCAGCCAATCTAACGTGTTGATTGACGATGGAAAAATATTAGGGATCGGCTAGAGAACCGATGGTCTTGTAGCTGCACATGTACCAGCCAATCGGCCGATACGAGTAAAGCGGGATCGGCCGACTCGAGAGCGACCGAAGCGCGGGTGCGTTAGTAGATAGATCAGCTGGGATCGGCTGATCGTGACGTCAGCACTCGAGTAGGTCGGAATCAACTGCGGTGTTAGAAGCCGATAGGATCTAGATCGAGTGGGATAATAGTGATAATAGCTAAAACCACAAGAATTGGTACGAAATCTTGCAGATCTAGCTAATATCGGTAAGGGGTGAATAAAGAACTAGACGAAACCTCAGCGATGCGCCCGGAGGTTAAAGCCTAGGGTTATTCGGTAAAATGGTACTCACAAGCTTGCCAGAGATCGATCGATGCAGCCCGACGAACTTGAAGGACGGCGTTGTAGAAAAGAAGAAAATCGCAATGGCGAAGTCGCCGAAAAGTAGAAGCTGTAAAAGTAGTTGCTGTAAAGTAAAGTGTTTGCCCGGAGGCGGTTTGTTTGATGTTGGTGTGTACCCTTTTTTCCGACCACGCAGGGTCGCTATTTATGTCCTGAGGACAACCTGACTCCTAGCCGATCACGGCATTTTTTACTTGCATCTAAAGAAAAATGAAAACTACTAAAAATAGAAAAGGACTCTCGCAGGAGTCAAAGACCTTCTAAAAACTGACTCTTGACCCATTGCCAATCGTGGATTGACCCGCCTCCACCATGCTTTCCTTCTGGCGTACCTTCTTTGTCACCGCCTTCTCCTTTCCATCGGCCGATCCTCTTATTTGACCATCGGCCGATCGGTTTGACTCACTGGTCCATTGACAGATTTGTGCTTCCTTGACCATCGGCGAATCCTGTTGACCATCCTCCTCCTTTTTCCAACGGCCGATTGCACTCTGTTTCTCATCGGCTGCTTCTCCTTATCCTTTTTGACCTGTTTTTCCAAAAAACGGTGTCAACAAGCCGACACACTAAGAAAAATTGGCTCTGAAAATCTGACCCTCGGGGATGATCGTGCACACAAGATCACCTCGATAATCCAAAACACGAGAAGCGCCCGTTTTGAAATGGACCTCAAAACCCTCATCAAGAAGCTGGGAAACCGAAATAAGATTAAACCCCAAAGACTTGACAAGAGCAACACGCCTAAGAGTCACAGACTCGCTCACCTTCACCGTGCCCACTGAAAGCACTCTACCTTTCCCATTGTCCCCAAAAGTGATGTACTCTTTGGTCATCACCGGGGTGAGGCTGGAGAACCACCTTCGATCTCCGGTCATGTGTCGGGAGCAAATGGAGTCGACCAACCAAAAGCCCTCCAAGCCTCCCACCTGCAAATCAAAACCGAGAGCGAGACTGAGCAAACGACTCAGCACTGGGGTTAGTACAAAATGAATCAAACCAGTGCCGTGCCATTTGCTCAAAAGTGGGGTTAGCAAAATCCATCCTATCTCTCCTAGGTGGAACACCCACACGTCCCCTTGGAGGACTACGCGTACCACAAGGAGGAGACCGTGGCTCGTAGCTCCTCTGGAACCTAAAATTGCGATCGTTCCCCCATACTCGTATTGGCCACGAGCGAAGGAACGTCCAGCAAACTCACCACGCCCAAACCCAACACGCCTACCACCATCTCTTTGTGGTGGCTCACCTTGAGGCACAAACACATGCCTCTCCCGAGGGTAAATGGTATGCACCACACCCTCACCCCTTGGCACCATCCTAGGCTCAGGCACACCACGAGAAGGGCGGTACCTGTCCTTGTTTGCCATCTGCCTAGCAAACCTCTCCTCACGCTTCCTCCTGAAGCAAAACTCAGCTAGGTGCTCATCCCTCCCACAATGCTCACAATGGAGTGGTTTTGGTTTTGGCTTTGGTTTTGGGCTCTCTTTGGGCTCTGGCTTCTCCTCACTCGGTTTCTCTCCCTTCTTCCCAAAGAACTCATTCCCCAAGTCATTCTTGAACTTGATGGGTTTCTGGAAGTTGTCTGTGTGTGGAGGAAACACGGGTGGAGCTGGGGTTGTGTCTAGTCGGTTCCCAAGAGGGTTTGGCTTAGGAGCATAGGCATTTTTGTGGTGGGTTTTTGGTGGTTCTGGGATATCTCCAATCTTCCCCTCATTCTCACCACTTCCCTCACCTACCTTATCCGCCCCAAGCGCTTGCCCATCATAGCTCTTGTATGCCTCAATCATCATCCTGAGCTGAGGCTCATGACCAGACAACCAACCCATCATCTTCCTCAACTCATCATTCTCATCCTGCAAGCGATCAACATAGTGTGCAAGCTCCAAATTCTTCACAGCATTTATTTCACAAGTAGAGCATGATGTGGGAATAGGAGCTTTCAAAGCAGCTTCTAGAGATCTAGCATAAGCAACCGATTCATCTAGTTTCTCATGCAAAACAGGACAAGAAGTGCAAGCACCAAGCAAGGAGGGCCTAGATTTCATCTCATCTAGCTCAACCCTAAGCACATCTAGTTCCTCAACCTTGGAGGCATACTTTTCCTTAAGCACAGTCAAATCACCAAGAAAAGTGGAACAATCAGTGCATTTAGGTTCATCGGTCACAATAGAAGCAGACCTAAGAGAATCTATTTGAGCCCTAGCATCAACAAGCAAAGTCTCTAGCTCAACCACCTTCTCCTTAGCCTCTCCAAGCAAAGACCTATACTCCCTCTTCTCCTTGTTGGTCTTTCTAAGCACATCATCACGGTTGTCAAGCAATTCATTCAACCTAGCATTCTCCGCTACCAAGAAGGATGGATCATTGTTTACCTCATCCTCGGAGTTGGAGTCTGAGTCATCCTTGTTGCTCTTCTTGGTGGTGGAGCTGTGTGCCATGCCGCAAAAGCCTTGGGCGGCGAAGCACAGGCCGTTGATGTTCTTGCTTGACCGCTTGCCCTTGTGCCAGTTCTCATCTTCATCACTTGAGCTCGATGAAGAGTAGCAGGAGCTCGAGTCGATGTCGCTCGCTCCGGCAACCATCGCTCGCTCCTTCTTCTTGTGACCACCACTCCTCCTCGGCCTCCGCTCGGACTTGTTCTTGCCCTTGTGGTCGTCCCTCGAGTGGTGCTTGTGGTCGGTTCTCGGACGGTGCTTGTGCTCAGGCTTGACCTCCACGGCTTCCAGGCACTCAGCGATAAAGTGCCCGTACTTCCCACACCAGTAGCACATGCCCGAGCTCCTCCGAGCATTCTTCCGGTTCGTGTAGATGCACTCGAACCGCCTGCTCAGCAACGCGAGATCTTCCTCGCCCAGCACATCAAACTCCTCATCTAGCATGGACACAAGACAAGACAAAGAGAACTGTCTCGAAGACATGTTAGCGTTAGTCCTTGGTCCAGAAACGAGAGCCAGACTATGAGGGTCATTCGGGTTCTCGATCCTTGCTCACACCCCACGGTCCACCTCGGACGACTTGAGCTTGGAGAACAGCTCGTCCACCGTGAGGGTCTCATACTTCTCCGACTCAAGAATGGCCTCGACCTTCTCACTCCACACGGTATGATCCAGAGAGTGCAGGAGCTTCATAGCCCTGTCATGATCATCGTACGGGAGCATAGCCACATTAGCCCTCATGTTGTTCACAATCACCGTGAACCGCTGGAACATGCTGTCAATGGACTCACCGGGGAGATGAGTGAAGTTCTCGTACTCTCTCCAGTAGGTCGCGAACAACCGAGCCTGAACCTGAGCATTTCTAGCATGAGCATTCTTCAACTGCTCCGACCCGATCGAATTCGGATTGACACAGAGCACGAAACAAGTAGTCGACCGCCTTGTTATTGGCATCGAACATATCCCTCGATCCTGGAGCTAGGAAGTTCATCGGATGAACATAAGTTGTGTTCACCGTGACATCCCAAAGGATCTGACCCTTGCCACGGAGGAAAGCAACCATCCGCCTCTGCCACATCTAGTAGTTCTTACCATCAAAGTGTGGAGGACCCGAACCCCGTCCTGGTACGCCATCTTTGGATCTTAGACTGGTTAGAATCACGAAGATCCGTAACCGGCTCTGATACCAATTGAAGGACCGATTAGGCGACCAGAGAGGGTGAAGGACCGATTAGGCGACCAGAGAGGGGGGAGTGAATGGGAGCCGATAAAAATTCTTCCCGAAGGATGAACTCGGCCTATGCCCCAAATTCACAACCAAGGATTCCCACACGAGTTTGACAAGGTCACGTAGTCACAACGGACCTACCAACCCTAGGAACAAACCCAAACTCAAAGCAACGCGGAACCACAACTCAAGAAGCGAAGGACTTAGGCAATCTGCGGTGCCTGGGGCGGACCGTCCGCATGGACCAGGCGGACTGTCCACGGGGGCCTGGCGGACTGTCCGCGGGTTCACTGCGGACCGTCCGAAATAGCCTCCCGAACCTCCAGTACTGCACCGCTAAAAACAGACCGTCCGTCCTCTACCCGCGGACCGTCCGTGCCGGGTGGACCGTCCGCACCCTCCTAGCGGACTGTCCGCCAAACCTCGAGCAACCAAAATCACCGGACCAAACGGATCGAAAAGAAGCGATGCAAGAACTCGCGAAGAACACGACGAACACCCGGTCAGCCGGCTCCTCGCGGACCGTCCGCGACCTCCTGGTAGACTGTCCGCCACACGCGGACAGAGCAGCCCGAACTCGAAAACGCAAGCACCAAAGCATCTATCCGTCCATGGATCTCCCAAACGGCTTGAGCTCTTGAGGTAGGATTTGGGGGAGATGTGAAGCGTCCCTAGGAGATGCTATGCCCCAAAACTTGAGACCTCAAACGAACTAAATCGCCGAGAATCGAATCGCAACCGAGCTCTACCAAAAAGCTAGGGTTCCAACCGAAATCCTTCAATCGGAGGCCAAATCCGGAGATTGGGGGGTCAAGATCGAGCACAAAGATGCACAAGACATCTATCCATGATCCCCACCAACAAATCCGAACCCAAACACCTCAGAATCGAAGGAACAAGGCGCGCACGAAAATCCAACGAAAATAGCTCGAAAAAGACACGAAAATCACATGAGCTACAAGAAGGAAATCAACGCAACCATGAATGCTTCCATACACTCGGAGGTCAGATTCTCTACAAAGCGGTGAAGAAAATCTATGCCTATGGAGTAAGGAAATGAGAAGCAGTCCGGATGGATGGTTTGCCCAGAAAACCCTAGAGCTATATATATGAGTCCCTCTGGGTTGGGCAAATGACCAAGCTACCCCTAGCACTTAAACTTAAGATACAATCCCCTCAGGGGCACATAGGTCATGTAGTACTCCTCTTCATCGCACGGCCACACCTTCGCCGCAGTCCGCGTCCTCCCGACGCAAGCCCTGCGATCCCGCCACGTGCTCACCACGGTTTTGTGGTAAACCGCCGTAAACCCTGCATGCAGACTCCGGTCGTGAGCCTCTACCCTGCACCGGCTCCAGTCGACGACTTCGTCTTGCTTTTCTTGCCACCATGCGGCCCGCACTTGACCCCGCTGGCCACTGGGTCCCTCGAGCCGAGCCTACTTGTCTCTCCACTCCTCGGAGGCCCCGCAAGGCATAGACCTTTCGCGCCCGCTCTTCACCTGCACCAACACGAGTCAAGCCGCAACCTGCACCTGCAATACTCGGCCAAGAGTCAGTCCACACCACGTTGTCAATCACTCATCACACTAGGGAGCAACCATCCACCGGTCCTCAGACGCTCCGGTCCTCAATCTCCCCCTTGATGAGTGCATTGACAACACACACATAGTAACCAATTCAGAGAAAAGAGAAAAAGAAAAGAAACGACTGAAAAACTCAAACAAGTGATCAAAAGCCAAACAAAAGCCAAGAAGAGATCACTTGAGAGAGGAAAATCTCGGTCCCCTAAGACAAGGGCAACAGCTCGACACAACCAAGATAAAATGCTCCAAAATTGCTGACTCCTCAAGGTGAGGTAAAAGGGCTCGACACCATCGGCAAAAGAGCAAAACTAAAATTCAGGCGAAAAAGAGCTCCCAAATGCATATGAATGCAAGCTCCCCCTAAACAAATGCATTTCTCCCCAAAACAAAATTGGGTACTATCTCTCCCCCTTGTTGGTAATGCATGAATCAAGTCTACAAATGCAAGCATGTGCTTCTCAAATAGACAAAGAGCACTACAACATGCTAAAAAGAGACATAGACAAGCAAGATTGCCACAAATTTAGCACAGGCATCGCCAACGAGTTAGATAGGGATATACAAGCATGTGACATAGCCAAGATCAAAATAAAGCATTTTTCACAAAAATTTCCCTCTCATGAGCATAGGACCTAAACATGATCAAAATGAGCACAAACAACATATAACTCACAGACTTCATGCAAGGTCACAAATTCTCATCACAAGATCATCACAAACACCTACATGCTATCTCATGTCATGTCAAAGCCACCGAGCCATGTGTTCACTTCTAAATGTGAGGCTTCTCAACGGTGAACATCATGCAACGGTTTAGCACCCAAGATAAGGAATTTAAAGCATACATGACATAGAAGCATATTTTTCAAGCACAAGCATTTCATATACCAATTTCAAGATTTACAAATTAAGCATGGTACATGAAGTGCCTTTGCGGCAAAAAGAAGCTTAGGCTTCTCCACAGGGTAGCATGTAGGCTAAACATCCATGATGATAGATGGGTCTTTGACCCCATATGAAAAGAACATGGTCCCAAGCACAAATTAAGCAAGCTATAGCCATAAGTACACAAATTTAGCATGAAAGGCATTCAACTCATAGGAGAGGATCATATATAGCATTTTCACAAAAAATAAGCCATCCACAAGCACATACATCCCAAATCTATCAAGAGCATCGCTATCCATCATATGAGCATCAAAAGAAAGGTCATAATCTCATATCTAGCATATCATAGTGATCCAAGTATATAGGAGAAGCACATCTCATATGATACATATGCAGTCTATGATACAAAGATGCAAGCATGATATGATACAAAAAATGAAAATGCAACATGAGTATGTACATCAAACCCCCAACCAAAGCTCAAAAGGGGAAAAGAACACCAAGCTCCCCTCGCAAACGGGCAAATGTAGCTTGGTCCAAAGGCTTGGTTAGGATATCGGCAAGCTGCTTTTCGGTTGGCACATGGATGAGGTCTATGTTTCCCTTCTCAACATTGTCTCTCAGGAAGTGGTACCTCACCTCTATATGTTTGGTTCTGGAGTGGAGCACGGGGTTTTTGGCAACACTAATGGCACTCGTGCGATCACACATGAGAGGTACATGGGAACACTCCTCACCAAAGTCACTCAGCGTGTATGTGATCCAAAGCAGCTGTGAGCAACAACTAGCGGCAGCAACATATTCAGCTTCTGTGGTAGACTGAGCTACACTAGACTGCTTGCGAGAAGACCAAGAATCAAGCGAGGATCCCAAAAACTGGCAAGTCCCCGAAGTCGACTTCCTATTGACTCGACACCCCGCAAAGTCGGCATCCGAAACCCAAGAAGCGAAAGAGAAGAGGACGCCGAGTACCAAAGACCAAGCTCAGGAGTGTATCGAAGATACCTGAAGATCCGCTTGACGGCCTACCGGTGTGAAGTCCTCGGCGACGCCTGAAAACGAGCGCACAGACACACAGAAAACTGAATGTTCGGCCTCGTCGCCGTCAAGTACAAGAGGGAGGCGATCATGCTCCGGTACTCCTTCTGGTCCACGGGCTCTCCATCCTCGTCCGCATCCAACGCTGTAGTCGTACTCATCGGTGTCGATAGGGGCTTCGAGTCGTCCATCTTGAACTTCTTGAGGATGTCCTTCGTGTACTTGGCTTGATGCACAAAGGTTCCCTCCTTCGCCTGCTTGATCTGAAGCCCGAGAAAGAACTGCAATTATCCCATCATGGACATCTCGAATTCTTTGCTCATGTCCTCTGCAAACCTCGCAACCAAAGAGTGAGATGAGCCGCCAAAGACAATATCATCCACGTACACCTGAACAATTAGGATATCATCGCCCTGCCTGAGGAGAAAAAGAGTCTTATCAACCTTGCCCATCTCAAACCCCTTGCTGAACAAGAACCCCCTCAAACGGCCGTACCAAGCACGGGGAGCTTGTTTCAGCCCATACACCGCCTTCCTCAACCTATACACCCGGTGAGGAAACTCAGCACTCTCAAAGCCCCGTGGTTGCTTCACATAAACCTCTTCTTCTAAAAACCCATTCAAGAAGGCAGTCTTCACATCCATTTGGTATAACTTGAACCCTTTAGCCACGGAAAAGGCTAGAAGGATCCTAATTGCCTCCAAACGGGCTACAGGAGCAAATGTCTCCTCATAGTCTATCCCCTCCTTCTGACTATACCCCTGAGCAACCAACCTCGATTTGTTTCTCACCACCTCACCATTCTCACGCTCTTTGTTCTTCCACACCCATTTTGTCCCTATAGGTTTGCAATGTGGTGGTGGCTCTACCAACTCCCAAACTTGGTTTCTCTCAAAGTTCTCTAACTTCTCATGCATTGCGTTCAACCAATTAGGATCAGAGAGAGCATGTCCAATGTCTTTCGGCTCAAAGGTAGCAACAAAAGCCGAATGAGCAAAGTGAGAAACATTCCTGGACCTTGACCGTCTCGTACGTTCATTGATGTCGCCGATGATTCTTGAGGGAGGATGATCAACTTGAACGCGCCTCGGTGCCTCTCGCCTGGAGACAACCTCCCCCTCAGCTGCAGCTTCCACTTGATCTTGCTGGATCGTAGTCAGTGTAGAGGCTGGGCCATCCTGCACCGTAGTCGTCATAGTGGAAGTAGAGGGTACATGCTCGGCTGGAGCTTCATCATCACCATCATCCTCTCCAGCATCATCCTCCTCGTCCTCAAAGATCTTCTTGCCAATCTCGTCGTCACCTGCACACTCAAAGACAGACGAACTGCGTGGCTGGGTCTCGTCGAAGGTAACCTCGCAATTTTCCATGACTAGGTTAGTATCAAGATTGAGCACACGGAATGCTCGAGAATGACTCGCATAACCCAAAAAGATCCCATCAGAAGACCTCGACTCAAACTTATCAAGCCTACCCTTCTTGAGAATAAAACACCGGCAACCAAAAGCCCTGAAATGGCTCACTCTAGGTGCTCGCCCGTGCATGAGCTCATAGCACGTCTTGTTCAAGAAGGCCCTAAGAAAAATCCGATTCCCAACATGGCACGCGGTATTCACCGCCTCAGCCCAATATCTCCTCGGAGTCCTATGCTCGTCGAGCATCGTTCGAGCCATCTCACAAAGGGAACGATTTTTCCTCTCAACCACACCATTCTGACAAGCCACATAGGGAGAAGAGAATTGATGTTCGATACCCAAATCACGACAAAAGATTTCGAAACGAGAGTTTTTAAATTCAGAGCCATTGTCGCTACGGATAGCTCAAATGGCATCTCCATTTCTCTCATTCTCTAGCCTCAAGATTAGATCCCTCACAAAACCAAACATCTCCCCCTTGTCAGCCAAAAAGAAGACCCAAGCATAGCGAGAATAGTCGTCCACTATCACCAGGACATACCATTTCCCACCTGCCGAGCACATACGAGCTGGACCAACCAAGTCCATATGGAACAGCTCGCATGGCCTCTCTGTCATAACGGATGTCAGAGGCGGGTGAGAGGCGGCGACCATCTTACCATGCCTACACGGAGCACATACCAAGTCCTTTTGGTATTTCAACTTAGGCAATCCTCGGACTAATCCTAGCCCACTCAAGCGTGACAACAAGTCAAAACTCAAGTGACCTAGTCTCCTATGCCATTTCCAAAGCTCCACCGAAACGCCAGCAACCAAGCAACGAGAAGAGCCAACACACTGAGAGAAATCGGCTCTGAAAATCTGACCCTCGGGGATGATCGTGCACACAAGATCACCTCGAGAATCCAAGACACGCGAAGCGCCCATTTTGAAACGGACCTCAAAACCCTCATCAAGAAGCTGGGAAACCGAAAGAAGATTGTACCCCAAAGACTTGACAAGAGAAACACGCCTAAGAGTCACAGACTCGCTCACCTTCACCGTGCCCACTGAAAGCACTCTACCTTTCCCATTGTCCCCAAAAGTGATGTACTCTTTGGTCATCACCGGGGTGAGGCTGGAGAACCACCTTCGATCTCCGGTCATGTGTCGAGAGCAACCGGAGTCGATCAACCAAAAGCCCTCCAAGCCTCCCACCTGCAAATCAAAAGAGAGAGCGAGAGTGAGGAAACGACTCAGCACTGGGGTTAGTACAAAATGAATCAAACCAGTGCCGTGCCATTTGCTCAAAAATGGGGTTAGCAAAATCCATCCTATCTCCTCTAGGTGGAACACCCACATGTCCCCTTGGAGGACTACGCGCACCACGAGGTGGAGACTGTGGCCCGTAGCTCCTCTGGGACCTAAAACTGCGATCGTTCCCCCCATACTCGTATTGGCCACGTGCGAAGGAACGTCCAGCAAACTCACCACGCCCAAACCCAATACACCTACCACCTTCTCTATGTGATGGCACACCTCGAGGCACAAACACACGCCTCTCTCGAGGGTAAATGGTACGCACCATACCCTCACCCCTTGGCACCAACCTAGGCTCAGGCACACCACGAGAAGGGCGGTACCTGTCCTTGTTGGACATCTCTCTAGCCAATCTCTCCTCATGCTTCCGCCGGAAGCAAAACTTAGCAAGGTGCCCATCCCTCCCACAATGCTCAAAATGGAAGGGTTTTGGTTTTGGCTTTGGTTTTGGGCTCTCTTTGGGCTCTGGTTACTCCTCACTCGGTTTCTCTCCCTTCTTCCCAAAGAACTCATTCCCCAAGTCACTCTTGAACTTGATGGGTTTCTGGAAGTTGTCGGTATGTGGAGGAAACACGGGTGGAGCTGGGGTTGTGTCTAGTCGGTTCCTAAGAGGATTTGGCTTAGGAGCATAGGCATTTTTGTGGTGGGTTTTTGGTGGCTCTGGGATATCACCGATCTTCCCCTCATTCTCACCACTTCCCTCACCAACCTTGTTTGCCCCAAGTGATTCCCCATCATAGCGCTTGTATGTCTCGATCATCATCCTAAGCTGAGGCTCATGACCAGACAACCAACCCATCATCTTTCTCAACTCATCATTCTCATCCTGCAAGCGATCAACATAGTGTGCAAGCTCCATATTCTTCACAACATTTATTTCACAAGTAGAACATGATGTAGGAATAGGAGCTTTCAGCTTAGCCTCTAGTGATCTAGCATAAACAAGCGAAACATCTAGCTTCTCATGCAAAACAGGACAAGAAGTACAAGCACCAAGCAAAGAGGGCCTAGATTTCATCTCATCTAGCTCAACCCTAAGCACATCTAGTTCCTCAACCTTGGAGGCATACTTTTCCTTAAGCACAGTCAATTCACCAAGAAAACTGGAACAATCAGTGCATTCAGGTTCATTGGTCACAATAGGAGCAGACTTAAGAGAATCTATTTTAGCCCTAGCATCAACAAGCAAAGACTCTAGCTCAACCACCCTCTCCTTAGCCTCTCCAAGCAAAGACCTATACTCCCTCTTCTCCTTGTTGGTCTTTCTAAGCACATCATCACGGTTGTCAAGTAAGTCATTCAACCTAGCATTCTCCGCTATCAAGAAGGATGGATCATTGTTTACCTCTTCCTCGGAGTCAGAGCCCGAGTCATCCTTGTTGCTCTTCTTGCATGCGGAGCTATGTGCCATGCCGCAAAAGCCTTAGGCGGCGAAGGACAAGCTGTTGATGTTCTTGCTTGACCGCTTGCCCTTGTGCCGGTTCTCATCTTCATCACTTGAGCTCGATGAATAGTAGCAAGAGCTTGAGTCGATGTCGCTTGCTCCGGCAACCATCGCTCGCTCCTTCTTCTTGTGACCACCACTCCTCCTCGGCCTCCGCTCGGACTTGTTCTTGCCCTTGTGGTCGTCCCTCGAGCGGTGCTTGTGGTCGGTCCTCGGATGATGGTTGTGCTCGGGCTTCACCTCCATGGCTTCCGGGCACTCAGCGATAAAGTGCCCGTGCTTCCCACACCGGTAGCACATGCCCAAGCTCCTCCGAGCGTTCTTCCAGTTCGTGTACATGCGCTCGAACCGCCTGCTCAGCAACGCGAGATCCTCCTCGCCTAGCACGTCAAACTCCTCATCTGGCATGGACACAAGACAAGACAAAGAAAACTATCTCGAAGACATGTTAGCGTTAGTCCTTGATCCAGAAACGAGAGCCAGACTATGAGGGTCAGTCGGGTTCTCGATCTTTGCACGCACCCCACGGTCCACCTCGGACGACTTGAGCTTGGAAAACAGCTCGTCCACTGTGAGGGTCTCATACTTCTCCGACTCAAGAATGGCCTCGACCTTCTCACTCCACACGGTACGATCCAGAGAGTGCAGGAGCTTGATAGCCCTGTCATGATAATCGTACGGGAGCACGGCCACATTAGCCCTCATGTTGTTCACAATCACCGTGAATCGCTGGAACATAGCATCCATGGACTCACCGGGGAGATGAGTGAAGTTCTCGTACTCTCTCCGGTAGGTCGCAAAGAGCCGAGCCTGAACCTGGGCATTCCCAGCATGAGCATTCTTCAGCTGCTCCCAAATCCTGCACGCCAAGTCCTCTGTCTAAACCCGATCGAATTCGGATTGACACAGAGCACGGTACAGGTAGTCGACTGCCTTGTTGTTGGTGTCGAACATGTTCCTGGATCCTGGAGCAAGGAAGTTCACAAGATGAACATAAGTTGTGTTCACCGTGACATCCCACAGGATCTGACCCTTGCCGCGGAGGAAAGCAGCCATCCGCCTTTGCCACATCTGGTAGTTCTTACCATCAAAGTGTGGAGGACCCGAACCCCGTTCCTGGTACGCCATCTTTGGATCTTAGACTGGTTAGAATCACGAAGATCCGTAACCGGCTCTGATACCAATTGAAGGACCGATTAGGCGACCAGAGAGGGGGGGGGGAGTGAATGGGAGCTGATAAAAATTCTTCCCGAAGGATGAACTCGGCCTATGCCCCAAATTCACAACCAAGGATTCCCACACGAGTTTGCCAAGGTCACATAGTCACAACAGACCTACCAACCCTAGGAACAAACCCAAACTCAAAGCAACGCGGAAGTGCAACTCAAGAAGCGAAGGACTTAGGCAATCTGCGGTGCCTGGGGCGGACCGTCCGCATGGACCAGGCGGACTGTCCGCGGGGGCCTGGCGGACTGTCCGCGGGTTCACTGCGGATCGTCCGAAATAGCCTCCCGAACCTCCAGTACTGCACCGCTAAAAACGGACCGTCTGTCCTCTACCCGCGGACCGTCCGCGCCGAGTGGACCGTCCGCACCCTCCTAGCGGACTGTCCGCCAAACCTCGAGCAACCAAAATCACCGGACCAAACGGATCGAAAAGAAGTGATGCAAGAACTCGCGAAGAACACGACGAACACCCGGTCAGCCGGCTCCTCGCGGACCGTTCGCGACCTCCTGGTAGACTGTCCGCAACACGCGGACAGAGCAGCCCGAACTCGAAAACGCAAGCACCAAAGCACCTATCTGTCCATGGATCTCCCAAACGGCTTGAGCTCTTGAGGTAAGATTTGGGGGAGATGTGAAGCGTCCCTAGGAGATGCTATGCCCCAAAACTTGAGACCTCAAACGAACTAAATCGCCGGGAATTGAATTGCAACCGAGCTCTACCAAAAAGCTAGGGTTCCAACCGAAATCCTTCAATTGGAGGCGAAATCCAGAGATTGGGGGGTCAAGATCAAGCACAAAGATGCACAAAACATCTATCCATGATCCGCACCAACAAATCTGAACCCAAACACCTCAGAATCGAAGGAACAAGGCGCGCACGAAAATCCAACGAAAATAGCTCGAAAAAGACACGAAAATCACATGAGCTACAAGAAGGAAATCAATACAACCATGAATGCTTCCATACACTCGGAGGTCAGATTCTCTACAAAGAGGTGAAGAAAATCTACACCTATGGAGTAAGCAAATGAGAAGCAGTCCGGATGGATGATTTGCCCAGAAAACCCTAGAGCTATATATATGAGTCCCTCTGGGTTGGGCAAATGACCAAGCTACCCCTAGCACTTAAACTTAAGATACAATCCCCTCAGGGGCAAATAGGTCATGTAGTACTCCTCTTCATCGCATGGCCACGCCTTCGCCGCAGTCCGCGTCCTCCCGACGCAAGCCCTGTGATCCCGCCACGTGCCCACCGGCATCGAAGCTTCTCGACGCGCCCGGATCCCGTCTCCGCCCGCCGAGCCTCCGGTCTTGGTTTTGTGGATCAACCAAGTAACCCGACGGTCTTGTGGTAAACCGCCATAAACCCCGCGTGCAGACTCCGGTCGTGATCCGCTGCCCTGCACCGGCTCCGGTCGACGACTTCATCTTGCTTTTCTTGCCACCGTGCGGCCCACACTTGACCCCGCTGGCCACCGGGTCCCTCAAGCTGAGCCTACTTGTCTCTCCACTCCTCGGAGGCCCCGCAAGGCATAGACCTTTCGCGCCCGCTCTTCACCTGCACCAACACGAGTCAAGCCGCAACCTGCACCTGTAATACTCGGCCAAGAGTCAGTCCACACCACATTGTCAATCACTCATCACACTAGGGAGCGACCATCCACCGGTCCTCGGACGCTCCGGACCTCAGAGGGGGGAGTGAATGGGAGCCGATAAAAATTCTTCCCGGAGGATGAACTCGGCCTATGGCCCAAAATCACAACCGAGGATTCCCACACGAGTTTGCCAAGGTCACGTAGTCACAACGGACCTACCAACCCTAGGAACAAACCCCAACTCAAAGCAACACGGAAGCGCAACTCAAGATGCAAGAGACTTAGGCAATCTGCGGTGCCTGGGGTGGACGGTCCGCAAGAGCCAGGCGGACGGTCCACGGGACCACGGCGGACGGTTGAGGACCGGAGCGTCCGAGGACCGGTGGATGGTCGCTCCCTGGTGTGATGAGTGATTGACAATGTGGTGTGGACTGACTCTTGGCCGAGTATTGCAGGTGCAGGTTGCGGCTTGATTTGCGTTGGTGCAGGTGAAGAGCGGGCGCGAAAGGTCTATGCCTTGCGGGGCCTCCGAGGAGTGGAGAGACAAGTAGGCTCGGCTCGAGGGACCCGGTGGCCAGCGGGGTCAAGTGCGGGCCGCATGGTGGCAAGAAAAGCAAGACGAAGTCGTCGACCGGAGCCGGTGCAGGGTAGTGGCTCACGACCGGAGTCTGCACGCGGGGTTTGCGGCGGTTCACCATAAAACCGTTGTGTTACTTGGTTGAGCCACAAAACCAAGACCGGAGGCTCGGCGGGCGGAGACGGGATCCGGGCGCGCCGAGAAGCTTCGATGCCTGCGGACACGTGGCGGGATCGCAGGGCTTGCGTCGAGAGGACGCGGACTGCGGCGAAGGCGTGGCCGTGCGATGAAGAGGAGTGCTACATGACCTATTTGCCCCTGAGGGGTTTGTATCTCAATTAAGTGCTAGGGGTAGCTTGGTCATTTGCCCGACCCGGAGGGACTCATATATATTAGCTCTAGGGTTTCTGGGCAAACCATCCATCCGGACTGCTTCTCATTTCCCTGCTCCATAGGTGTAGATTTTCTTCACCACTTTGTAGAGAATCTGACCTCCGAGTGTATGGAAGCATTCATGGTTGCGTTGATTTCCTTCTTGTAGCTCGTGTGATTTTCGTGTCTTTTTCGGGCTATTTTCGTTGGATTTTCGTGCGTGCCTTGTTCCTTCGATTCTGAGGTGTTTGGGTTCGGATTGGTTGGTGGGGATCATGGATAGATGTCTTGTGCATCTTTGTGCTTGATCATGACCCCTCAAACTCCGGATTTGGCCTCCGATTGAAGGATTTCGGTTGGAACCCTAGCTTTTTGGTAGAGCTCGGTTGCGATTTGATTCCCGACGATTTAGTTCGTTTGAGGTCTCAAGTTTTGGGGTATAGCATCTCCAAGGGACGCTTCACATCTCCCCCAAATCTTGCCTTAAGAGCTCAAGCCGTTTGGGAGATCCATGGATGGATAGGAGGGGTTGACTTCTCGTTTTCGGGCTCGAGCTGCTCTGTCCGCACCTGGTGGACAGTCCGCCTGGTAGGCGCAGACAGTTCGCGTGGCCCCGTGTTCGTCTAGTTCGTCGCTTGTTCTTGCGCGTTCGTGGTTCAATCCGTTGGAGAAGTTGAGTTTTGTTGCAAGGTGTTTGCGGACCGTCCGCCCAGGTGTCCCGGACTGTCCGCGTGGTACGAGTTGCTCCCGGACCGTCCGTATTTCGAGGTGCAGTACTGCTTGCTCAGGGAGTTTTTGCGGATCGTCCGCCGTGGTCCTGCGGACCGTCCGCCTGGCTTTAGCGGACTGTCCGCCCGGTCACCGCGGACCGTCCGCCCCAGGCTTCGCAGATAGGCTAAGTCTCTTGCTTCTAGAGTTGTGCTTCCGTGTTGCTTTGAGTTGGGGCTTGTTCCTAGGGTTAGTAGGTCCATTGTGACTACGTGACCTTGGCAAGCTCGTGTGGGAATACTAGGTTGTGAAGTTGGGGCATAGGCCGAGTTCATCCTTTGGGAAGAATTTTTATCGGCTCCCATTCACTCCCCCCTCTCTAGTCGCCTAATCGGTCCTTCAATTGGTATCAGAGCCGGTTACGGATCTTCGTGATTCTAACCAGTCTAAGATCCAAAGATGGCGTACCAGGAACGGGGTTCAGGTCCTCCACACTTTGATGGTAAGAACTACCAGATGTGGCAGAGGCGGATGGCTGCTTTCCTCCGCGGCAAGGGTCAGATCCTTTGGGATGTGACGGTGAACACAACTTATGTTCATCCTGTGAACTTCCTTGCTCCAGGATCGAGGGATATGTTCGACGCCAACAACAAGGCGGTCGACTACCTGTACCGTGCTCCGTGTCAATCCGAATTCGATCGGGTTCAGACAGAGGACTTGGCGTGCAGGATTTGGGAGCAGCTGAAGAATGCTCACACTGGGAACGCTCAGGTTCAGGCTCGGCTATTTGCGACCTACCGGAGAGAGTACGAGAACTTCACTCATCTCCCCAGTGACTCCATTGATGCCATGTTCCAGCAGTTCACGGTGATTGTGAACAACATGAGGGCTAATGTGGTCGTGCTCCCGTATGATGATCATGACAGGGCTATCAAGCTCCTGCACTCTCTGGATCGTATCGTGTGGAGTGACAAGGTCGAGGCCATTCTTGAGTCGGAGAAGTATGAGACCCTCACAATGGACGAGCTGTTCTCCAAGCTCAAGTCGTCCGAGGTGGACCGTGGGGTGCGTGCAAAGATCGAGAACCCGATTGACCCTCATAGTCTGGCTCTCGTGACTGGATCAAGGACTAACGCTAACATGTCTTCGAGACATTTTTCTTTGTCTTGTCTTGTGTCCATGCCAGATGAGGAGTTTGACGTGCTTGGCGAGGAGGATCTCGCGTTGCTGAGCAGGCGGTTCGGGCATGTGCTAGTGGTGCGGGAAGCACAGGCACTTTATCGCTGAGTGCCCGGAAGCCATGGAGGTGAAGCCCGAGCACAAGCACCGTTCGAGGACTGACCACAAGCACCGCTCGAGGTACGACCACAAGGGCAAGAACAAGTCCGAGCGGAGGCCGAGGAGGAGTGGTGGTCACAAGAAAAAGGAGCGAGCGATGGTTGCCGGAGCGAGCGACATTGACTCGAGCTCTTGCTACTCTTCATGGAGCTCAAGTGATGAAGATGAGAACTGACACAAGGGCAAGCAGTCAAGCAAGAACATCAACGGCCTGTGCTTCACCGCCCAAGGCTTTTGCGGCATGGCACATAGCTCCGCAAGCAAGAAGAGCAACAAGGATGACTCGGGCTCCGACTTCGAGGAAGATGTGGGAGGCTTGGAGGGCTTTTGGTTGATCGACACCGGTTGCTCTCGACACATGATCGGAGATCGAAGGTGGTTCTCCAGCCTCACCCCGGTGATGACCAAAGAGTACATCACTTTTGGGGACAATGGGAAAGGTAGAGTGCTTTCAATGGGCACAGTGAAGGTGAGCGAGTCTATGACTCTTAGGCGTGTTTCTCTTGTCAAGTCATTAGGGTACAGTCTTCTTTCGGTTTCTCAGCTTCTTGATGAGGGTTTTGAGGTCCGTTTCAAAACGGGCGCTTCGCGTGTTTTGGATTCTCGAGGTGATCTTGTGTGCACGATCATCCCCAAGGGTCAGATTTTCAGAGCCGATTTTTCTCAGTGTGTCGGCTCTTCTCGTTGTTTGGTTGCTGGTGTTTCGGCGGAGCTTTGGAAATGGCATAGGAGACTAGGTCACTTGAGTTTTGACTTGTTGTCATGCTTGAGTGGGCTAGGATTAGTCCAAGGATTGCCTAAGTTGAAATACCAAAAGGACTTGGTATGTGCTCCGTGTAGGCATGGTAAGATCACCGCCTCTCACCTGCCTCTGACATCGGTTATGATAGAGAGGCCATGCGAGCTGTTCCATATGGACTTGGTTGGTCCAGCTCGTGTGTGCTCGGCGGGTGGGAAATGGTATGTCCTGGTGATAGTGGACGACTATTCTCGCTATGCTTGGGTCTTCTTTTTGGCTGACAAGGGGGAGACGTTTGGTTTTGTGCGGGATCTAATCTTGAGGTTGAAGAATGAGAGGAATGGAGATGCCATTCGAGCTATCCATAGCGATAATGGCTCTGAATTTAAAAACTCTCGTTTCGAAACCTTTTGTCGTGATTTGGGTCTCGAACATTAATTCTCTTCTCCCTATGTGGCTTGTCAGAATGGTGTGGTTGAGAGGAAAAATCGTTCCCTTTGTGAGATGGCTCGGACGATGCTCAATGACCATAGGACTCCGAGGAGATATTGGGCTGAGGCGGTGAATACCGCGTGCCATGTTGGGAACCGGATTTTTCTTAGGGCCTTCTTGAACAAGACGTGCTATGAGCTGATGCACGGGCGAGTACCTAGAGTGAGCCATTTCAGGGCTTTTGGTTGTCGGTGCTTTATTCTCAAGGAGGGTAGGATTGATAAGTTTGAGTCGAGGTCTTCCGATGGGATCTTTTTGGGCTATGCTAGTCATTCCCGAGCATTCCGTGTGCTCAATCTTGATACTAACCTAGTCAGGGAAACTTGCGAGGTTACCTTCGACGAGACCCAGCCATGCAGTTCATCTGTTTTTGAGTGTGCAGGTGACGACGAGATTGGCAAGATCTTTGAGGACGAGGAGGATGATGCAGGAGAGGATGATGGTGATGATGAAGCTCCAGCCGAGCATGTACCCTCTACTTCCACTACGATGACTACGGTGCAGGATGGTCCAGCCCCTACACCGACTACGATCCAGCAAGATCAAGTGGAAGCTGCAGCTGAGGGGGAGGTGGTCTCCAGGTGAGAGGCACCGAGGCGCGTTCAAGTTGATCATCCTCCCTCAAGAATCATCGGCGACATCAATGAACGTACGACATGGTCAAGGTCCAGGAATGTTTCTCACTTTGCTCATTCGGCTTTTGTTGCTACCTTTGAGCCGAAAGACATTGGACACGCCCTCTCTGATCCTAATTGGGTGAACGCAATGCATGAGGAGTTAGAGAACTTTGAGAGAAACCAAGTTTGGGAGTTGGTAGAGCCACCACCACATTGCAAACCTATCGGGATAAAATGGGTGTGGAAGAACAAAGAGGGTGAGAATGGTGAGGTGATGAGAAACAAATCGAGGTTGGTTGCTCAGGGGTATAGTCAGAAGGAGGGGATAGACTATGAGGAGACATTTGCTCCTGTAGCCCGTTTGGAGGCGATTAGGATCCTTCTAGCCTTTTCCGTGGCTAAAGATTTCAAATTGTACCAAATGGATGTGAAGAGTGCCTTCTTGAAAGGATTTTTAGAAGAAGAGGTTTATGTGAAGCAACCACCGGGTTTTGAGAGTGCTGAGTTTCCTCACTGGGTGTATAGGCTGAGAAAGGTGTTGTATGGGCTGAAACAAGCTCCCTGTGCTTGGTATGGCCGTTTGAGGGGGTTCTTGTTCAGCAAGGGGTCTGAGATGGGCAAAGTTGATAAGACTCTTTTTCTCCTCAGGCAGGGTGATGATATCCAAATTGTTCAGGTGTACGTTGATGATATTGTCTTTGGCGGCTCGTCTCACTCTTTGGTTGCGAGGTTTGCAGACGATATGAGCAAAGAATTTGAGATGTCTATGATGGGAGAATTGGAGTTCTTTCTCGGGCTTCAGATCAAGCAGGCGAAGGAGGGAACCTTTGTGCATCAAGCCAAGTACACGAAGGACATCCTCAAGAAGTTCAAGATGGACGACTCGAAGCCCCTGTCGACACCGATGAGTACGACTACAGCATTGGATGCGGACGAGGACGGAGAGCCTGTGGACCAGAAGGAGTACCGGGAGCATGATTGGCTCCCTCTTGTACATGACGGCGACGAGGCCGGACATTCAGTTTTCTGTGTGTCTGTACGCTCATTTCCAGGTGTCGCCGAGGACTTCACATCGGCAGGCCGTCAAGCGGATCTTCAGGTATCTTTGATACACTCCTGAGCTCGGTCTTTGGTACTCAGCGTCCTCTTCTCTTTCGCTTCTTGGGTTTTCGGATGCCGACTTTGCGGGGTGTCGAGTCGATAGGAAATCAACTTCGGGGACGTGCCAATTTTTGGGATCTTCGCTTATTTCTTGGTCTTCTCACAAACAGTCTAGTGTAGCTCAGTCTACCACAGAAGCCGAGTATGTTGATGCCGCTAGTTGTTGCTCACAGCTGCTTTGGATCACATACACGCTGAGTGACTTTGGTGAGGAGTGTACCCATGTTCCTCTCATGTGTGATAGCACGAGTGCCATTAGTGTTGCCAAAAACCCCGTGCTTCACTCCAGAACCAAACATATAGAGGTGAGGTACCACTTCCTGAGAGACAATGTTGAGAAGGGAAACATAGATCTCATCCATGTGCCAACTGAAAAGCAGCTTGCCGATATCCTAACCAAGCCTTTGGACCAAGCTACATTTGCCCGTTTGCGAGGGGAGGTTGGTGTTGTTTTTCCCTTTTGAGCTTCGGTTGGGGGTTTGATGTACATACTCATGTTGCATTTTCATTTATGTATCATATCATGATTGCATCTTTGTATCATAGACTGCATATGTATCATATGAGATGTGCTTTTCCTATATACTTGGATCACTATGATGTGCTAGATATGAGATTGTGACTTTGCTAGTGATGCTCATATGATGGATAGCGATGCTCTTGATAGCTTTGGGATGTATATGCTTGTGAATGGCTCTCTTTTATGAAAATGCTATATATGATCCTCTCTTATGAGTTGAATGCCTTTCATGATAAATTTGTGCATTTATGGCTATAGCTTGCTTAATTTGTGCTTGGAACCATTTTCTTTTCATTTGGGGTCAAAGACCCATCTATCATCATGGATGTTTAGCCTACATGCTACCTTGTGGAGAAGCCTAAGCTTCTTTTTGCCACAAAGGCACTTCATGTACCATGCTTAATTTGTAAATCTTGAAATTGGTATATGAAATGCTTGTGCTTGAAAAATATGCTTCTATGTCATGTATGTTTTAAATTCCTTATCTTGGGTGCTAAACTATTGCATGATGTTCACCGTTGAGAAGTTCACATTTAGAAGTGGACACATGGCTCGGTGGCTTTGACATGACATGAGATAGCTTGTAGGTGTTTGTGATGATCTTGTGATGAGAACTTGTGACCTTGCATGAAGTTTGTGAGTTATGTGTTGTTTGTGCTCATTTTGATCTTGTTTAGGTCCTATGCTCATGAGAGGGAAATTTTTGTGAAAAATGCTTTATCTCTATCATGGCTATGTCACATGCTTATATGTCCCTATCTATCTTGTTGGCGATGCTTGTACTCAATTTGTGGCTATCTTGCTTGTCTATGTCTCAATTTAGCATGTTGTAGTGCTCTTTGTCTATTTGAGAAGCACATGCTTGCATTTGTAGACTTGATTCATGCATTACCAACAAGGGGGAGAGATAGTACCCAATTCTTGCTTTGGGGAGAAAGTTCATGCATCCAAGAAAGTTCATGCATCCAGGGGGAGTTTTGCATCAAGGGGAGAAAAATTGGGTGAAATGCATTTGTTCAGGGGGAGCTTGCATTCATGTGCTTTGGAGCTCTTTGCGCCTGATTTTAGTTGTGCTCTTTTTGCCGATGGTGTCGAGCCCTTTTGCCTCACCTTCAGGAGTCGACAATTTTGGAGCATTTTATCTCGGTTGTGTCGAGCCGTTGCCCTTGTCTTAGGGGACCGAGATTTTTCTCTCTCAAGTGATCTTGTTTTGGCTTTTGTTTGGCTTTTGATTACTTGTTTGAGTTTTTCATTCATTTCGTTTCTTTTCTTTTCCCTTTTCTCGAAATTGGTTACTATGTGTGTGTTGTCAATGCACTCATCAAGGGGAGATTGAGGACCAGAGCGTCCGAGGACCGGTGGATGGTCGCTCCCTGGTGTGATGAGTGATTGACAACGTGGTGTGGACTGACTCTTGGCCGAGTATTGCAGGTGCAGGTTGCGACTTGATTTGCGTTGGTGCAGGTGAAGAGCGGGCCTCCGAGGAGTGGAGAGACAAGTAGGCTCGGCTCGAGGGACCCGGTGGCCAGCGGGGTCAAGTGCAGGCCGCATGGTGGCAAGAAAAGCAAGACGAAGTCGTCGACCGGAGCTGGTGCAGGGTAGCGGCTCACGATCGAAGTCTGCACGCGGGGTTTGCGGCGGTTCACCACAAAACCGTTGGGTTACTTGGTTGAGCCACAAAACCAAGACCGGAGGCTCGGCGGGCGGAGACGGGATCCGGGCGCGCCGAGAAGCTTCGATGTCGGCGGACACGTGGCGGGATCGCAGGGCTTGCGTCGGGAGGACGCGGACTGCGGTGAAGGCATGGCCGTGCGATGAAGAGGAGTGCTACATGACCTATTTGCCCCTGAGGGGTTTGTATCTCAACTTAAGTGCTAGGGGTATCTTGGTCATTTGCCCGACCTGGAGGGACTCATATATATTTGCTATAGGGTTTCTGGGCAAACCATCCATCCGGACTGCTTCTCATTTCCCTACTCCATAGGCGTAGATTTTCTTCACCGCTTTGTAGAGAATCTGACCTCCGAGTGTATGGAAGCATTCATGGTTGCGTTGATTTCCTTCTTGTAGCTCGTGTGATTTTCGTGTCTTTTTCGGGCTATTTTCGTTGGATTTTCGTGCGCTCTTTGTTCCTTTGAATCTGAGGTGTTTGGGTTCGGATTGGTTGGTGGGGATCATGGATAGATGTCTTGTGCATCTTTGTACTTGATCATGACCCCTCAAACTCTGGATTTGGCCTCCGATTGAAGGATTTCGGTTGGAACCCTAGCTTTTTGGTAGAGCTCGGTTGCGATTCGATTCCCGGTGATTTAGTTTGTTTGCGGTATCAAGTTTTGGGGTATAGCATCTCCTTGGGACGCTTCACATCTCCCCCAAATCTTGCCTCAAGAGCTCAAGCCGTTTGGGAGATCCATGGATGGATAGGAGGGGTCGACTTCTCATTTTCGGGCTTGAGCTGCTCTGTTCGCACCTGGCGGACAGTCCGCCTGGTAGGCGTGGACAGTCCGCGTGGCCCGGTGTTTGTCTAGTTTGTCGCTTGTTCTTCCGCGTTCGTGGTTCAATCCGTTGGAGAAGTTGAGTTTTGTTGCAAGGTGTTTGCGGACCGTCCGCCCAGGTGTCCCGGACTGTCCGCATGGTACGAGTTGCTCACGGACCGATCGAGGGTAGGGTACGGATCGTCCGTATTTCGAGGTGCAGTACTGTTTGCTCGGGGAGTTTTTGCGGATCGTCCGCCGTGGTCCCGCGGACCGTCCGCCTGGCTCTAGCGGACTGTCCGCCCGGTCACCGCGGACCGTCCGCCCTAGGCTTCGCAGATCGGCTAAGTCTCTTGCTTCTTGAGTTGTGCTTCCGTGTTGCTTTGAGTTGGGGCTTGTTCCTAGGGTTAGTAGGTCCGTTGTGACTACGTGACCTTGGCAAGCTCGTGTGGGAATCCTAGGTTGTGAAGTTGGGGCCTAGGCCGAGTTCATCCTTCGGGAAGAATTTTTATCGGCTCCCATTCACTCCCCCCCCCTCTCTGGTCGCCTAATCGGTCCTTCAACGGTCCGCAAAAACTGCCCGAACAACCAGTACTACACCTCGAAATACGGACGGTCCGTACCCTACCCTCGGACGGTCTGTGGGAAACTCGTACCGTGCGGACAGTCCGAGATAGGCGCGCGGACGGTCCGCATACTACCTGCAACGAAAACCTAGACACTCCTCGGATCGAAACGCCTCTAGTTCAAGAACTGAACAACAGGCGATGAACACGTGTCCTCGCGGACAGTCCGCCGACCAGGCGCGGACGGTCCGCTAGGCACAGACAGAGCAGCTCGAGCTCGAAAACGAGAAGTCAACCCCTTCTATCCATCCATGGATCTTCCAAACGGCTTAAGCTCTTGTGACAAGATTTGGGGGAGAAGTGAAGCGTCCCTAGGAGATGCTATACCTCAAAACTTGAGACCTCAAACGAACTAAATCGCTGGGAATTGAATCGCAACCAAGCTCTACCAAAAAGCTAGGGTTCCAACCGAAATCCTTCAATCGGAGGCCAAACCCGGAGATTGGAGGGTCAAGATCAAGCACAAAGATGCACAAGACATCTATCCATGATCCCCCTAAGAAAATCTGAACCCAAACACCTCAGGATTGAAGGAATAAGCCGCGCACGAAAATCCAACGAAAATAGCCCGAAAAAGACACGAAAATCACACGAGCTACAAGAAGGAAAATCAACGCAACCATGAAAGCTTCCATACACTCGGAGATCAGATTCTCTACAAAACCATGAAGAAAATCTAAACCTATTGAGCAGGGAAATGAGAAGCAGTCCGGAAGGATGGTTTGCCCAGAAACCCTAGAGCTATATATATATATATATATATATGAGTCCCTCTGGGTTGGGAAAATGACTAAGCTACACCTAGCACTTAAACTAAGATACAATCCCATCAAGGGCAATATGGTCAAGTAGCACTCCTCTTCATCAGACGGCCACGCCTTTGCCGCAGTCCGCGTCCTCCCGACGCAAGCCCTACGATCCCGCCGCGTGTCCACTGGCATCGAAGCTTCTCGGCGCGCCCGGATCCCGTCTCCGCCCGCCGAGCCTCCGGTCCTGGTTTTGTGGCTCAACCAAGTAACCCGACGGTTTTGTGGTGAACTGCCGCAAACCCCGCGTGTAGACTCCGGTCATGAGCTGCTACCCTGCACCGGCTCCGTTCGATGACTTCATCTTGCTTTTCTTGCCACCATGCGGCCCGCACTTGACCCCGTTCGGCCACTGGGTCCATCGAGCCGAGCCTACTTGTCTCTCCACTCCTCGGAGGCCTCGCAAGGCTAAGACCTTTCGCGCCCGCTCTTAACCTGCACCAACACAAGTCAAGCCGCAACCTGCACCTGCAATACTCGGCCAAGAGTCAGTCCACACCACGTTGTCAATCACTCATCACACCAGGGAGCGACCATCCATCGGTCCTCGGATGCTCCGGTCCTCAATTGTGGAAGGTAAGCTTGAACAGGCCTCAGACCTTAACTTCCAGAAACTAGATTGTTCCCTGACCTTGGCTTTTAATGTTTTCAGATGCCAAGGAGAAGGAGGATGCCTTGAAGAAATAGCTCACTGAAACCAAGGACCAAGTGAGGGTCCTCAAAGAGAAGACCAAGGAGGTCCAAGGTGGTGAGTAACACTTTTCCCGAGAAGCTTCATATGGTTACATCGAGGCTTGGGGCTTGACCCCTCTATGGTTGTGTGGAATATTAACGACCCTCGTGCAATGATTGCAGGTCTTGAGAAGCAGCTGACCGACCTCAAGGAGGCCGCTGAGTACCTGATCGCCATCTACGTCCCCCAAGAGGAAGGGGCGGAGCCCAAGGAGCTCGTTGCCTGTCTGGACGAGGCAGAAGGTCGGATGAAGACGCTGCTGCTAGACACCAACAAGCTCGTCGTGGCCGCCGCCATGGCCACAGTGAAGTTTCACGAGCCGACGTTCGACCTGGCGGAGCTGGTGGATTCTGAGGACGTTCGGGCCGCCGCAGAAGAAATCATAAAGAAGGTCGACCTCCGAAAAATGGGGTTTAGGGGGTATTAGGTTGTCAATGTAAATAAGGCCGCGACCCCTTTTATCGATCGAAAAGAACTTGCATGAATGAAAAAGGTGTCGCTTAATTAAAGAGCATGACCCCTTATATAGCAAAAATGCTTGTTATGAAAATTCAAAAGCAGTGAGGTTGCAAAATGTGTTCCCTCCGCTAACCAAACTCAGTGGAGGAATGGCTTACCGACTGCACGGCTCAGTGTGGAGGCTTAGGTGCAGCCGGCGCGCGGAGGGGGGCCTTGGACCCTAGGTCTCGCAAGCACACAACTTAGGAATACACATAAGAAGTGCAAAAGTTGTGTTAAGGGATAGCGCTTTGAAAGAGAAAACATAAAGACCCCTCAGGTCGCGAGACCCTTAGGTTGGCGATGCCAAGCCCCGAGTGTGTTGAGCCCAGCTTTAGACCAAGCCCCCAAGCACGTCGGGGGGGAAGGGTGAACGGAAAGTAAAAGAGGAAAGACCCAGATGCAGGTCGACAGGAGACCTGCTGAAGAGGGGATCTTATATTCATTTGTTGTAAATTACAAGAGAGTAGAGTACATAGCTTTTTATTTTGGTACAGGTCTTCTAAGGATAGAAGCGACGTTGGTGCTCAATGTTACAGGGGTTTGGGATGCCCTAACCATCGGCCCACTGGAGGCGGTATGTCGCCGGTCCAATGACCTCCTTGACTATGAAGGGGCCTTCCCACGGTGCCGAAAGCTTGTGCATGTCTTTGGTTTTCTGGATCCGCCTCAGGACGAAGTCACCGACGTTGAAGGAACATTCTCGCATGTTACGGTCGTGGTAGCGACGTAGCTGCTACTCGTGGCGGATGTGGCGCATGAGCGCGGCCACACGATGTTCTTCAAGGCTGTCAAGGTTGACCTTGCTCGTCTACTCTGCGGTGCCCTCATCGTAATGTTGGATGCGAGGGGCTCCGAAGGCAAGGTCGGTTGGGAGGATGGCCTCCGACCCATAGACCAGGAAGAATGGTGAGTATCCTATGGTCGAGCTGACCTGGCTCCAAAGGCCCCAAATAATATGAGGAAGCTCTGCTAGCCACCTGGTGGCGTAGGGCGATGCGTCATCGAAGATGCGGTCCTTGATGGCCTGCATTACCATGCCATTGGCACGCTCGACCTGGTCGTTGCACTGAGGGTGTCCCACTGAAGAGTAGTAGACGTCAATGAGGCTGTCCTGGCAAAAGTCCCAAAATTCGGCCCCTGTGAAGGCCGAGCCAAGGTCGGTGACAATCCTGTTGGGGACCCCGAAGCGGTGGGTGATTTCTTCGATGAACTTGGCCGCCTCTTTCGACGTAACGCTAGATAGGGGCCGGACCTCGATCCACTTGGTAAATTTGTCCATCGCCACAAGTATGTGCTTGTAGCTACCAGGGGCGGTCCTGAAAGGCCCCACCGAATCGAGACCCCATATAGCGAAGGGCCACGATGGGGGAATTGTCCTTAAGGCCTGAGCCGGCATGTGTTGTTGCTTGGCAAATAACTGACACCCTTTACATCGCCGGACAAGGTCCTGAGCGTCGACCATAACGGTAGGCCAGTAGAAGCCCGACCTGAAGGCTTTCCCCACCAAGTTGGCGGAGGCGGCGTGGTTGCCTCATTCTCCACTGTGGATCTCCTGTAAGAGCCTGAGGCCCTCAGATCGTAGGATGCACTTCATCAGCACACCATTGGAGGCAGACCTCTGGTAGAGCTTTGTGCCAATGATGACGTAGTTGGCGCTGCACCTTGTGACCTTCTCATGTTCTGCCTTCTCCTCAGGAACCCGATGATTGAGGATGCAGGCAATAATGTTGAGATGCCAGTCATCTTCGACCTCAGCCATGAGGACGTCACGGCTGCCTGGCGGAGGCGCATCACCGGTTGGTGGTTCTGGGTTGCTGAGTAGCTTGATGGATGTCTTGCGTAGGTCTTGGACAAACACGCCAGCAGGAACCAGCGTGCGCTTGGAGCCCAGCTTGGAGAGAACATCGGCCGCCACGTTGTTGTCACGGCAGACGTGATGGAACTCGATTCTTTCGAAGTGGCCTTCAATCTTGCATACCTCGGCGTAGTATGCATCCATCGTGTCTTTCTTGATGTCACAGGCCTTATTGACTTGGTCGATGATGACCTTGGAGTCGCCGTAAGCTATGAGGCGTTTGATACCTAGGGAGACAGCGATGCGCAGCCCATGGATGAGGGCTTCATACTCAGCACCGTTGTTCGACGCCTTGTAGTGGATCTGCAAGACGTACTTCAAGTGGTCGCCTTGGCGAGAGATGAAGAGCACGCCTGCTCCCGCTCCTTTGAGGTTCAGGGAACCATCAAAGTACATCTTCCAGTGATGTGGCTTCTCCAGTGGTGGAGGTTGCTGGGTCTCTGTCCACTCAGAGACGAAGTTAGCGATGACCTGAGACTTGATGGCCTGCCTTGGGCAAAACTCGAGGTCGAACTCACCTAGTTTGATGGACCACTTGACGATGCTGCCCAGTGGTGTCGCGGCTGCGCAGAATTTCACCGAGAGGGAAGGCCGAGACGACCTTGATCTTGTGCACCTAGAAGTAATGCCGAAGCTTACGCGAGGTGACGAGGAGGGCGTATAGCATCTTCTGAGGCTGTGAGTATCTGATCTTGCTATCTGACAAGATCTCGCTGACTTAGTAGACGGGCCGCTGGACCGGATAAGGTTTTCCTTCCTCAGGTCGCTCTGCCACCAGAACTGAGCTTATCACCAGGGTGGTCGCGGAGTTGTAAAGCAATAGTCTTTCCTTCGGTGCGGGGGGGGGCACCATCACCGGGGGCATCATAAGGAAGGTCTTTAGCTCATCCAGGGCCTGGTCGGCCTCCACTATCCAAATGAACTTGTCCGCCTTCTTTAGCAGCTTGAAGAAAGGCAGACCTTTCTCTCCAAGTTTGCTGATGAATCGACCTAGGGCGGCCATCATGCCAGTGAGCTTCATGACATCCTTCTTCCTAGTAGTCGCTTCATCCTGCAGATGGCGTCGACCTTGGTGGGATTCGCCTTGATGCCTCGATGACTGACCATGAAGCCTAGGAGCTTGCCAGACGGGACACCGGAGATGCACTTCTCCGGATTGAGCTTCCAGCGGTAGCGGCGAAGGTTGGCGAAGGTCTGGGTGAGGTCGGAGATGAGGTTGTCCTCTAAGGTGGTCTTGACGACCATGTCGTCGACGTAGGCTTCTACGTTGTCGCCGATCTGGGATTCCAGGCACTTCTGGATGGCCTTCTCGTAGGTCGCTCCGGCGTTTTTGAGACCAAAGGTCATGGTCGTGTAGCAGTAGATGCCATGCGGCGTTATGAACATCATCTTGTCCTGGTCAGAGACCTTCAGGGCTATCTGGTGATACACTGAGTAACAGTCGAGGAAGCATAACAGGACGCTTCCGGTCGTGGAGTCCACGACCTGATCGATGTGAGAAAGGGGGAAGGGGTCCTTAGGGTAGTGCCTGTTGAGATCAATGTAGTCGATACACATTCTCCATTGACCGGTTTTCTTGGGTACAAGCACCGAGTTGGCGAGCCAAACCGGGTTTTTACATTCACGGATCAATCCGGCAGCTAGGAGCTTTATTATCTCTACCCTAATGACCTCCTTGCGATCCTTCACAAAGCAGCGCAGCTTCTGCTTGACAGGCTTGACCATCTTGCTTACATCCAAGGAGTGCTAAGCCAGCTCCCTGGGGACACCCGACATATCCGATGGACTCCATGCGAATATATCTGCGTTATCCTGGAGGAAACTGGTGAGCGCGAGTTCTTATTTCTCCCCGAGGTCGTCGCCGATGACCACTATCTTCTCCGCGTCGGCAGGCCGAGGCGGACTCTCTTCGTTGATGGCATGGCATCTAGGGCGGTGTTGGTGCGCCGCTGCTCCGGGATGGTTAGGTCGCTTGGAGTGACCTTTTTGGCCAAGGCGACAGAGACCGTGGAGGCGTCGGCACAGGCAGACATCAGGGCGATGTCAAGAGCCTCGGAGTCGCACTTGAAGGAGACCAAGAGGTCACCATAGACGGCGAGGACCCCGTTTGGAGCGGGCATCTTCAGGACCAAGTAGGTGTAGTGTGGGACGGCCATGAATCTAGCCAGCATCGGGCGACCTAGGATCGCGTGGTATTGAGACTTGAAATTGGCGACCTCGAAGTTGAGGTACTCCGTGCAGAAGTTGTCCTCCGTACCGAAGGTGAGAGGGAGAGAGACCGGACCCAGGGGTAGGCTGCCTTTCCAGCGACGATGCCATAGAAAGGCTCATCGCACGCTGTAAGCTTGTTGAAGTCGAACTTCATCTTCCTCAACGTCTCGGCGAAGATGATGTTGATGCCACTTCCACCATCGATGAGAGTCTGAGAGAGCAAGGCTCCCTCCACCATGGGCCCAACGACGAGTGGGTAGGACCCAGGGTCTGGAATGTAGACACAGTGATCCGCTCTGAAGAACGTGATCGGCTGTTCAGACCAACGCAGGGGCTGCATTAGCATGGTGTGGACAAGGTGGACCTCGCGCTTATCCTTGTAGTAGCGCCTTCTGCTCATGTGGGATTTGAGACCTCCGATGATCATATTGATCATTTGGGTAGGAGGCTGGAAGGGCTTGTTGGGGTTTCCAATCTGAGGTGGAGGGGGAAGGCCGCGCTCGTCACGGCGAGCCTCGGGCCGTTGGTCGTCACGGCAGTTGTCGCGGCGATCATCGCGTTCATCACCGTGGTCACGTCGGTCGTCACGGCAGTCGTTGTTGTTGTAGTGATGTGACGAGGATCGATTGCCGTCCTTCTTTGGTCGCTTGGGGTCCTCAAGGGTGCTGAAGGCCCTCTGGAACTGTGAGCACTTGCGAACAGTATGGGCGGCTCCCTCGTGGAACCCATAGGGGCTGTCGAGCGCCATGTTGAGCTCTTCCAGGTTGAATGTCGAAGGTCGACGTCGTTTAGTCGCGAGCACCTCGGAAGGCCGCTTGCGTAACTTGGAGCTAGAGTCCCCTGTGGTACCAGATGTGCCCGCGTCACGTCCGACATCAGAGTCGAACTAGTTCACCATCGCCTCGTTGGTGTCGATGAGCTTGTTGACGACCTCCATGAGGGCAACGACGGTGGTGGCGCCAGACTCTTGGATCTTCTCAAAGATCTTGTGATCCTTGATGCCTTTCTTGTAGCTTTCGACGACTTGGTCATCTCTGATGCTGACGCTGTGGTTCTCAAAGATGCGGTTGGTGTAGTCACAAAGCCGCTCCTTGGGCTTCATGACGATCCTCCCGGGATTGAAGGCGTTTCCAGGGCGATTGTAGGTCGCCTAGAAGTTGGAGGTGAAGGCCTGGGACAGGTCGGCCCAGGAGTTGATGCTGCCGGCCGGGAGGTTGTTGAGCCGGAGTGATGGAGCGTCGCCCATCACTAGCGGGAAGTAGGACGCCATGTGGTCGAAGCCGCCGCTAGCTGCCTTGACAGCGACGTAGAGGTCGACAGTCAGATGTTGGGGTTGGAGCGCCCGTCGTACTTCTGGATGTTTTGCTTGAAGTTGTCGGGGTAGAACACCGACCTGAGTCGGGGAGCCAGCGCGGGGAAGGCGGTGATGGCTATGTCGTCAATGCCACTTCTGGCTTGGGCGCTGCCTCTGCTTTGCGCAGGGTCAATGACCTAGGAACATGGCTGGCAATCCCGATTGGGAGGAGTGACCTCCGGGTGGCCGCACTGCTCCTCGTACACTGCACGCCACCGGTTCTCGACGTCATGGCGATCGCACTCCTCGTGCTCCATGATGCGGTGAATGGCGCCAGGAGGGCCGTACTCGCGATCATACTCCGCGTGACGGCGCAGCTCCCACTCCTCGCGCTCTCAGTGATGCTGGTCGATGTAGCCGCGGGTGTCGCGGGCACGCCTGTTGTTGTCGAGGTTGTCGCGAAGGTCACCACCGTGGTCACCGTTAGCCCGGCCTTTGGGCTGCTCAGGGTTGTGCAGATCGACCTCCTCCTGGATGGGTGGAAGGTCGTTGCGCCGGGGTCGATGGGATCGACTACGCGAATGATGGGTCGACGAAGATGCGGCAGACTTAGCGGCCGCGCTCTTTTCTTCTACCAGGGCCGTGGCGACCTGAAGGTAGGCCATGGCCGCTTCGGCTTCATGTGTAAGCGCAGCTTGCTGGAGACGTGCCATGGCAGCACCCAGGTTGGCCTGAGGGCTGTTGAACGTCGGGAGCACTGCCTCCTCGAACTCGAGGCAAAGGTCTCGAGCGCAAGCGGGGATCGCGCGGCACTGCTCTACTACACGTCACTGTGCGCTCAAAGCATTCCCTTGGATGCGCGCCGCCTCTTCGGAGTCCGTCGCGCCGTGACGCGGTGGTTCATTTTCAAAAACCACGAGCACCCGGTGGAAGACGGAACCCGAGTCGTTGGGGGAGACGTGAACCCGGACCTTTTGGAACTCGCCGCAGTCCGGGGATGGGGGTGTTCGTGTAGTGCGGGGGAGCCACTCCGGGTCGATCCTTTTCCGCAGACGCATCCGCGGAGGGTATGCCTCGCACCCTTATGGTAGGTGCAAGGTACGTCGAGCGGATTGCAGTGGGCGTGAGGTGCAGGCTTTAGGTCGCCAGAGGGCCGCTGCCAGATTGGATATGGGAGAGCTTGGACATCTGGCGGGAGTGGACACCGGCTAGAGGTCGCAAACCGAAGAGGAAGGTGTCATGGCGTAGCGCCATCTGCGTCAAGCGTTGAGCTCGCTCGCAGATCTCTAGGGTGTCCTCCATCATGCTGATGAAGCGCTCCATCCCTTGAAAAAGATCATAGAGTTTGGGCGGGTGGGTCTCTGTCGCTAGATCAGAAACAGTGGTGGCGACGGGCACCACAGCGACCTGCTCCGTGGCCGCTGGAGAAGCCGCAGCCGCCGAAACGGGAAAGGTCGTCGTGAAGGAGCCGAAGAAGATCTCCACAGGGTTGGCGAGGATGGCCGCCATGCTTGGTGGAAAGACGACACCAGATCGGGCCACCATGCTGCACAACGAGCTCCCGATCGCCCCTACCTGGCGCGCCAACTGTCAGGGGTTGAGACCTGGACAGATCTGCAAGGGGGCTACCCAAACAGTTTGCAGGTTAATGGAGGGATCGAGAACTAAGAGCATAGGTGGTAGTTCACATGATGAACTCGGAACATGGCAAGAATGGCGAGGAACACGAGGACACAAGGGTTTAGACTAGTTTAGGCCTCCGGAGAGTAAAACTCTATGTCCAGTATGGCGGTGGAATTATGCGGAGAGAGGAAGTCCCCCCGAATGGAGCCCTAGGCCGCCTTATATGGACAATGGGCTAGGGTTTCCATTTGAGGTCGGTGGACCCGTATATGGGTCAGTTACAAGATGGGAGGCTATCTTCATTCCCAAATTACAAGGGGTATCCAGTAATTCACGGACCTACGGGCGGCGCCAGGCCACATTCTAGTAGCTTGCCTTGCACTCCAAGCATCGTTGACTCCTTAGGATCTGGATAAGGTCGCCCAAAGTCTTCCAAGGTCGCCGGGACTGTGGATAAGGTCTTCGGGCCCACTTGCAGGTCGGCGGGGCTTCTAGCAGGCCAGGTCCACTTGGCAAGCACCTCTGGGACTCTGGTCAGTGGGGACCCATGGGTACCCATGTCTCTCACCCTTGGGCCCAAAATGACATTTGGGAGTGTTTTGGAGCATTTCGGAAACTTTCAGAATGTAAATGATGCAAAACTTGTGTTTCGGGCGTGAATGGTATATTTCGGGGTACGAAGTTGCAAAACTGGTTTCACACCAAATGCATCCATTCTACTCCCTTGGACCTAAAATGATGTTTGGGAGTGTTTTGAACTGTTTCGAAAACCTTCGGAATGTAAAAGATGAAAAACTTGTGTTTCAGGCGTGAATCCACTATTTCAGGGTACCGAAGTTGCAAAAATAGTTTCGCACCAAATGCATCCAATCTACTCCATAAGACCTAAAATAATGTTTGGGAGTGTTTTGGAGCGTTTCGGAAACTTTCGGAATGTAAAAGATGCAAAACTTGTGCTTCAGAACTAAATGCACTATTTCGACGTACTAAAGTTGCAAAAATGGTTTCGCACCAAATGCATCCATTCTACTCCATTGGACCCAGAATGATGTTTTGAAGTGTCTTGGAGCTTTTCGAAAACTTTCAGAATGTAAAAGATGCAAAACTTGTGTTTCGGGTGTGAATGCACTATTTCGTGGTACCGAAGTTGCAAAAATGGTTTCACACCAAATGCATCCATTCTACTCCCTTGGACCTATAATGATGTTTGGGAGTGTGTTGGAGCATTTCGGAAACCTTCAGAATGTAAAGATGAAAAACTTGTGTTTCGGGCGTGAATGCACTATTTCAGGGTACCGAAGTTGCGAAAATGGTTTCACACCAAATGCATCCATTCTACTCCATTAGACCTAAAATTATGTTTGACAATGTTTTGGAGCATTTCGGAAACTTTCGGAATGTAAAAGATGCAAAACTTGTGCTTCAGGACTAAATGCACTATTTCGACGTACTAAAGTTGCAAAAATGGTTTCGCACCAAATGCATCCATTCTACTCCATTGGACCCAAAATGATGTTTCGGAGTGTCTTGGAGCATTTTGGAAACTTTTGGAATGTAAAAGATGCAAAACTTGTGTTTTGGGCGTGAATGCACTATTTCGTGCTACCGAAGTTGCGAAAACAGTTTCACACCAAATGCATCCATTTTAATCCCTTGGACCCAAAATGATGTTTGGGAGTGTTTTGGAGCATTTCGGAAACTTTCAGAATGTAAAAGATGCAAAACTTGTGTTTCGAGCGTGAATGCTCTATTTCGAGGTACCGAAGTTGCAAAACTGGTTTCACATCAAATGCCTCCATTCTACTCCCTTGGACCTAAAATGATGTTTGGGAGTGTTTTGGAGTGTTTCGGAAACATTCGGAATGTAAAAGATGAAAAACTTGTGTTTCGGGCGTGAATGCACTTTTCAAGGTACCGAAGTTGCGAAAATGATTTCGCACCAAATGCATCCAATCTACTCTATTAGACCTAAAATGATGTTTGGGAGTGTTTTGAAGCGTTTCGGAAACCTTCCATGTGTGAAAAGATGCAAAACTTGTGTTTCAGGAGTGAATGCACTATTTCGGTGTACTCAAGTTGCGAAAATGGTTTCTCACAAAACGCATCCATTCTACTCCATTGGACCCAAAATGATGTTTAGGAGTGTTTTTAGAGCATTTCGAAAACTTTCGGAATGTAAAGGATGAAAAACTTGTGCTTCAGGTGTGAATGCACTATTTCGAGGTACCGAAGTTGTGAAAATGGTTTCACACCAAATGCATCCATTCTACTTCCTTTGACCTAAATGGATGTTTGGGAGTGTTTTGGAGCGTTTCGGAAACCTTCAGAATGTAAAAGATGAAAAACTTTTGTTTCGGGCGTGAATGCACTATTTCAGGGTACCGAAGTTGTGAAATTGGTTTCGCACCAAATGCATCCATTCTACCTGATTATACCTAATGATGTTTTGGAGTGTTTTGGAGTGTTTCGAAAACCTTCACATGTGAAAAGATGTAAAACTTGTGTTTCGGGAGTGAATGCACCCGTAGTGCCAATGCAATCACTGAACCAACTCCCTGTGGGTACCGACCTTGTTGATGCAAGATCAACCTGATCATGAAGATCAATTCCTGTATGCAATCGAAAAATGAACAAGAATTCGAGGCGGGCAATCTAAGTATCACTCGAAGGTGGAGTCCTGAATCACAGAGGACAACACGTATTTGTGCGTGTTCAATGGTAGCTAGAGCTAGATGTAAAACAAAACTCTAGTTTCTAAGGCGGCGACTACTGTGTATATGAGGAGGGGCGTACTAGGGTTGGGGGTGAACTAGGGTGGGGCGCTCACAACTTGGGCTTAAGGCCCAACAAACTGGCGACGCAGCACCTTGGCAGATTCTGGATGTCAACTTGTTTCGAGGACTCCCTAAGACTAGTGCCATTAGAAGCTCTATGAAATTGTGGTTCCAACCATATAAAGAACGTCCAAAACCGACTTTGTATGCGACCTGGACGTCATTTTTAGTGCGCGTTGCTCCTGGACTCCGAACTGGGCTCGAACTTGAATTGCTTTGGGCCTCCACCTTAGGGCCTCAAACTGTATTAGCCTCGTGCCTCCTGTTCGACTTGGACACCCTTGCTAGACTTCTTCTACTCTGTTGTATGCACTAGAAATTAGAGAGGAAGAAGAAGAAGAAGGGAGGGATTGGCAGCAGTTTCAGCAGCAGCCCCCTGCCCAGGTCGACACCGTCTGACCGGTGCCTACCACCGGTCTGACCAGTGGGGGCCTAGAAAGTCGGCTAGACCCAGAAAATCCATCTCTCCCCTCCGTAAGTTTCTGAATCTTATTTTTGGCATGTGCAAAAGCCAATATGATATTGAGGTTGAGCAGCAAAGGGTGAGGAGGGAGAGAAAGAAAGAGAAGGACTCAATCAAGATGATGCATACTCACTTTGGATTTCAGCCACCTCACTCACCTATCTCTCCTACACCTCCTCAGGTTGATATATCGACATTTGCTGAGAGGGTGAGGAGCATGGTTAACTCAGGAATAATAAATGAGTATGGGAGCATGTTCTTCGAGTCAGGCGAGGGTAGCTCATCCTCAGCAGCACCTCCTCCTCCACCGGGTACAGAGGAGGTCCCTCAGCCCTTCGGTGCTCTAGTGGCTCCACAGGAGTTTCCTCAGCCTTTTGGTGCTCCAGTGGCTCCAGCTCCAGTAGCTCCAGATGATCCAGAGGCTCCTTCAGATTGGGCTGGTCGCTTCTCCACTGAGATCTTTGGATGGTCCTATCCTCCTCCTCCTCCTCCTTATGATGGTATGGATGATGATCTTCTTATTCTATTCTCCAAAATCACCATATCTGAGTATAATTATCTTTTCTCTCCTATGCATTGCCTCATTGCCTATTTTTCTTACATAGGAGGGAGCCCGCACCCCGGAGGTGGTTCGTGGTGGGATTCTTGGCAAGGATAGACAGCTACATCTTCTCCAGGCCCTTCTTTGATGCTTGATGACAAAGGGGGAGAAGTCGGGATCTAAAGCTTGAGCTTCAGCTAGTGTAGCCTGTTTGTCTGTCGGCCACCGGTCTGACCGGTGCCTGTTGGCTGATGAGAGCAGCCGTGTCATAAATTCTAGACTTTATCTCTGTGGACTTGAGAACTTGTATAAGTGATTTTATGTGTGTCGAACTCATTTATGTGACCTAAGTGACATTTATGCTAGATTGTGATGCATGCTTTGTGTGATGAATTGTTTGTGTTGGCTAAATGAAGCAAAGTGATCTAAGCCGGCTTGCAACCCCGGTCTTATCACCTTGGCCCAGATAGCATGAACAATCTTCTCTTTGTGTTCTGACTGGACCTGACCGGTCTGACTGGTCAGTAGCACCGGTCTGATCGGTGTCGCTCAGTCAGTGTACTGGCTGGACCTGACTGGTCAGGGGCACCGGTCTGACCGGTGTCACCCAATCATCACACATGCTTATTTGCTTTGTGCCTAGCTTGTCATACGCATCACAAATTTTTATTTGTCACATACGCATGTTGCACTCCACTGGTTCTAAGATATAGGGGAAGCTCTCATGCGTTTTCCTCCCAAATTTGTGCTATTGGCATTTGAGGACAATTTTTTGAAATTCCACTCAAAGCACAAATTAAGGGGGAGCTCGAGCTATATCTAAGAATCTAAATGCGCTTTAACGATATATTTGTAAGCTTTAATCGAGTTGTCATCAATCACCAAAAAGGGGGAGATTGAAAGTGCATATAGGCCCCTAAGTGGATTTTAGTGAATTGAATGATAAAGCGACTAAAGGACTAACTCAGTTGTCTAAGCATGTGAGCAGGTTTTATTTTATATATTCATAAGCTATTATTGACATGTGTTGAAGAATGAATATTTTATGACTCATATTGAAGAAGAGAAACTAATGAGTAATCCTAAGGCATAGTGGCAAATATCAAGCAACAAAGGAAGATAAATATTGGGGATATTTTGAGAAGGTCAATTCATTATCTCCGATAAATATGGTAGCTTGATTAAAGTACAAGGATCTTAGAAAGATAAAATGATAATTCTCTCTAAATTAAATGAAAGGCTTCATGTGGTAAATGAAAGAGGACACCAGGATGAGTGTAGACTTTATGGTCCTTAATTGGAAGCTTGCATATTCGTTGTCAATCAAGAACAAGCATTTAAAGTGGGATTTCAAATGAAGGATAATTGTGGATGAAGCAAAACCAAACTCAACGTGGATTGGGTAAGTGATGAAGAGATCTACCGAGATGACTAGGGCAAGGGACGAAGCAATCTTTGGTTCTAGCTAGGCTGCCATTGGTGTTTTGCTAGGGTAAAGTTCTAGTATCCGTGGGGTCTCGAAGTATCATATCCAAGCCTTGACCGAGGGAAGCAATGCAACTCATCTAAATGTTTTGATTGGCAATATGGAGTGACTTAAGGATTCAAGTGTGCATTCCTATGCTAGATGGAAAAATCCTAAGTCACTAGCTCAAGTATGGACATGCTCAAGACATAGGCTATGTTGAAAGCCCTCAAGTGGAAATTGTTCAAGTATGGAAAGATTGAAGACATTCAAGCTCAAGAGGTTGACATGATGTTTTTATTTAATCTTGAGTATAGGTATGATGTACTATCAAGAGGGATGCAATATTAGCGAGTTGATCAAGTCAAAGTGCTCTTAGATAAACCTTGTGAGAAAATAGCATTGAGAGCCTAAGAGTGTGCTAACAAGCCCTCCTAACCTAACTTGAGCCACTTCATCTCTTTGGTGAAGTGTTGGAGTGAAAGAAATGGTTTTGGGGGTGTCTCAGGCCTGACCGATCTGACCGGTCAGGGGCACCGGTCTGACCGGTCAGGGGCAGAGGTCTGACAGGTGCCGCCCAATAGCTAACGGCTGGTTTTCTCCGTTGATGGGTATTATTGAAACCTTCTCGGAGTTAACAAGCACGCGGAGGAGCTCCTTGTAGCACCTCCATGTAGGGCGGTCAGACCGGGGTCGCCGGGTTCACCGGTGAGAAACCAACGAACGCCCGCACGAGAGGGACCCCGTCGGGGCAGGCACACCTTGGGTTGTCCTAGGCTCGGCAGGCCAGCTAGAACGTCCTCTCATGCCGTGGAGGTAGCAGAGGAAGAGAACATGGGGTTGGAAAAGTAGGGTAAGAGGAACGAAAAGGTAAATACGATAAAAGATAAGTTTGATAGATTCGATTGTGGATACCTTCAATCAGCCATGACCCTTTATATTTTAGGGAGGGGAGGTCTTGCCCCATTTGGAGTCGAATCTCTTACAAAACCGTGTCAAAATACAACTCCTAACTCGGATTTGGCTGGATAGGGTAGTCTAACCGCCTAACGGAGGCGGTCTAACCGCCTATGTGACGTGCAGATCTTTCCGAAGCCATACCTCCCTCATCAGGACTCTGAATTCAACGTTCCATATATGGATCTTGATCTACTCAACGAGAGCTATCCAATGGCGAAGTCCAAATTTCCTTTTGAGGACTTTGACCAGGGCGGTCTAACTGGGTATGCCATACCAATTAGACCGGCCTACCAAGACATGCCAATTTTAGGTGTCAACATATGCCCCCTGTTGTATGGAAAAGCTTGCGTGCCAGAAAACATTCACAATGATCAAAATTGGCTAAAGACGATGATTAACACCACATCGCCCATGTGACGGTTCCTAAAGTCTTAATGAACTCTAATGTAGCCGAAACAAAATCCTAGTAACTACAATATACAAAACTACTATTTCGGCTTTTAAACAACATATTTAACAACCAAAATCTTGATATGGACATGGCGGCCAACCATAGTTCTTTGGTGCATCACAAGCATAATATTGATAATTGTAAAAAGAAGACCAAGGATTACACCAATACCATGGATTGAAATTGTTTATACCTGAATAAGCATTCCATGGCATATGCATCACGAGGATAAATGATGAAGACCAATGTCATGACTGTTGACGCTTCTTTACTTTTGGTGATGAAAAATTTCTACTTTGATTATCTCTTAGCCGATTGTTTTGCTTTTTCTCAGATATCTTTTGATACTTATGCAGCAACTCATCAAAGCTTGGCTTCTTTCTCATCACCTGGCTGTTTGGTGTGACACTCCGGGCTCTACCAAATTTTTTGGCATGTCCAGTCGGACCGGTCGGGTCACCGGTCAAACCGGTTCCTTCGGAACCAGCCACGTTGAGCTCATCTTGCCCCCCAGCCGAGCGAGATTGCTGCTCGGCTATATTATTTGAGATATGCTTATCATCAAGGACAAATTGATTATTAGAAGTAGTCGATGATCTTTCAATATTAAGCTTTTCTATGTCCAGTTTCAAATCCGAATTTTGATTTAATCTATCATCTTTTTTGACACAATAGACTTGTTTGATCACCTTGCGTTTATTTATCTGTGTTGACCGATTCTCATGATCAAAATGGTCATTACGCATAGGTGACGGCACATCAATCATTAGCTCTCTATAAGTAATACAATCAGGATGGAAGTAACTAGGAGCAGACGACACATATGAATTATAATACCATGGAGGACAAAAATAATGCATATTAAAGTAAGTTTCCCATGGCATAGGTATTGACAATCCATTTGGAGGAAACAACGTTGATTTGTGAGTGTTACTCCATTGCCGATTCTGGTTATGGAACTTCTCCCTAGGAGAAGATTTTGGGTGTTTGGAATTTTTAGATCGACTAGCACCATTGACATTATTTTGTATTTGAGACTTAGCTGGAAGTTTTTCATTGGGCTTCGGCTTTTCTCTTTGATGCTTATGATGACCTTTAGATTCAATGGTTTTCCAAACACCAATTTCAGGTTTTTTAGGCTTAACCATCTTTGGTTTAGATTTTTTTTGCAAAAGCCTAGGAGAGGCGGTTAGACCGGGTTGCCCCCCAGTTAGACTGGCCTAAGTGCAACTAGCAGCTTCCCCTTTGTTTTTTTGCCCCCTGAGCGTCGAAGTACTAGATGTAGCCTCTATGCTCTTGCTAGGGGATTTTAGGTCAACAATTTCGGTTAGAGACGGCCGACTTGTTTCTTGACAAACAACATCACAATTTGGCAAAGCTTTGTAAGGATTAATAATATCATTAGTCGGCTTTTCAACAACTGACTCTAGATTAACAAGAATTGACTCTGAACTATCCTTTTTATCAATCAAAGATTTAAGATAACGATTCACAAATTTGGATAGGTCATCAGATAAGTTACCTGACGATTGCATCACTTTCAATGTGTCGATGGTGGATGGTGGCTACCACTCCTTGCTCCGAAGGACACCTTAATTCGTCTTGTGAAAACATGACAAGAACAATCTTTTATCCGAGAAGCGACGCTCTCTAATGTACTCCTGACATAACTTGACGCTAACGTCTGATAGATCAGCCATGATAGCCAGATCTTTGTTCCCCAGTATTGGGGAATTGGGTTAAAACCACCACCCTCGGAACTTTGGAGATATTGTTGTTTCATAATTTCCGAAGGTGTTACTTTCGTTTTCATGAACTCGAGTTCGTGGAGTACATGGATTATCGACTTTCTAATACTCTAATAATCGGAGATTATATGCACCGAGGGATGGTTGGTTCTCGAGGTTTCTATGACGTTTCAGGGAAAGGTGAAACTTCGGAAGAGGATTGCAGTTCGGGAAACTAGACTTCGAAGTTGAGTTCAATCTTCCGAAGCCAAGATTCAAGCTTTCGGGGAATCTCGTGAATGAAGGCAAAGCCACGAACAAGCAAAGTCAAAGACGTGACACCAAAAGTCCGGGTTCAAGGTGTGAAAAGGTGGCAAGCTGGTGAATATCTGAAGTTGAGCTCCGCAAATTACAAGATGTAAAAGATATTTATGTACATGTTCCCTCTTAGAATATTCTTTGGATCCGAGGGCAATATCGGAATGTAAAAGTCCCTTCGTCTCCCTATAAAAGGGGGCCGAGGGGCACGTGTAAAAGGGTTCACAACTTTTGAGGAGAATACAGGCTTTCGGAGATTCCATGTCTCCGGGTTCTTGAGTTTCTTCTTGTGTTTGTTCTCGAATCCTACTTCACTTGTGTTCGGGGGTACCATCCGATTTCTGAATCCCAAAAATTGGCGCCCACCGTGGTCTAAGCCGACAGAAAACTCACGATGCCTCCACAAAAGAAGTCCAAGAAGAACACGCTTACCGATGTAGACCAGGAAGACCACCATGCAGAGGAAGACAATGGAAACTCTCTCACTACTGACCCTCAGCAGATCACAGACCAAGAGAAGCAGGCAAAACTCGAAGCCCTCAAGAAAGCACGAGAGGAAAAAACTAGAAAGATTCTGGAAACACGTACCGTGGACGAGGATGAAGATGAAGATGCCATGGTCAAACAGCTGGAAGCAGTAAATAGAAAAGTGCAAATGCTTCAGAAAGAGAAAGAAAGATTCGTGATTCAACTGGAAGCAAAAACAAAAGCTTCAGAGAAACTGGAGAAGCTCAACCAAGCGAAAGAACAACTAGAGAAGATGCAAAAGGAGATTGATGAAATGCAGGAATAGGAAAACAGTTCTCTTTGGTACGATTCGCCACACCAGAGCTCCGGCCAGCGAAAAAGAATCCCGAGAGAAAATTTCTTCACAGGCAACGGAGTTTCACAGTTCGCAGATCCAGAATCACCACTTTCCCTTGGGTTGCAAACTGCGCCATGGCCTCCGAAGTATAAACCAGTCCCTCTCCCGAAATACAATGGGCATGGAAACCCTAGACAATTCCTTCTGAGCTATGAAGCCACTGTAAACTCAGCTGGAGGAGATGATGTCGCTCTGGCTAAATCCTTCATCATTGCTTGTGAAGGCCCAGTTCTCAATTGGTATTCCTTGCTAACTCCACACTCAATTTGCAGCTGGATTGATCTCAAGACAAAGTTCATTCAAGCATTCCAAGTATTCCATGAAACAACTGCAAAGCCATCAGATCTCTACTATTGCAAGCAAAGAGACAGAGAGCCACTACAGAACTTCGTTAGAAGGTTCATGCAGCAAAAATCCGTGACACCGGGAACAGATGACAAAACAACGATCCAAGCACTAATCAGTGGTCTAACTCCAGGACCAACAGCTTCGCATTTATCTAGGGAAGAACCACAAACCATTGAGGAACTCTTCGATGAACAAGAAAAGTACATCAAATCTGATGAAGATCACAGAAGAAGAGTGGCTGAACGAAACCAAGCAAGACAAAATAGAAGAGGAACAGGATGGAGACTTCAATTTCAAACCCCCCGAAACATCAATAATGTGGAGAATGCTTCACCATAATTCAACAAAAATAACAAACCAAGTACAAGAGGGGATTTTCCTTCAAGAGGAAGAGGAAGAGGACCTCCGAAAGTTCAAAACCGTGATCCAAGAGATCCCTATTTCTATTGTAGATATCATGGAAGGGGTCACAGCACCAAAGCTTGCCCAGAAACCAACAAGAACGTAGCGAGAATTCAGCAAGAAAAAATAATGATGTCTATCACCTCCGCAATCCCAAACTAGTTTCATCAGAATTTCTGGCAACCTCAACTGATGGGTCCTCAAGCAACTCCAGTCCCAGTTCAGCAATTCCAGTAGGCACAGTCAACATGGAAGCCTTCGCAGTAGTTCTTCCCTTAGTCTCAAGCAATTTAAACCATCCAGCAGCCACAACCGATTCAAGAAATGCTGCCACCACCACTAGCTAATTTAGTGAAACCAGAGTCAAGTTCAAGAAGCAACAATCCGAAAGCATTGCCTTCCTTCGGAACCATCATGCCCATAACTGGAGGCTCAACCATGGAGTTTGAAACAAAGAGGCAGAGGAACAACTACTTTAGATCTGTGAATACGGTCATCAATGATGGCCCTACAGCAAGACCAGAATGGGCCAAGGTGCCAATAACATTCACTAAACAAGACTTCAGGCTGAAATCTACTGATCACAACGATGCCATGGTCATCGAAGTGAACATCGCGGGATGGGTAATTGGAAAGGTTCTAGTGGATAACGGAAGTTCTGCTGACATACTATTCATGAAGACATTTGAGAAGATGAACTTGAGTCCGCACATGCTGCAACCATCAGAATATTCACTCCTGGGTTTCGGAGGAAAGCCAATCAAACCAGTGGGAAAAATAGCCCTACCAGTTTCTTTTGGAGATCTTGACAGTGCCAGAATAGAGAGCCTCACCTTTGATGTCGTCGACATGTATCACCCATATTTTGCGATTTTCGGCAGAGGGTTCATCAATAAGTATGATGCCGTGATAAGGCAGCAATTCTTGTGTATGAAAATCTCGGCACTCAAAGGAGTCATCACAGTGTATGGTGACCAAAAAGAAGCAAGGGACATAGAAAAAGGCCACACACCTGGCCAAAGCAATGTGCATCACCTGAACTCTACAGAAGAAAAGAATGAACCATATGTTGAAGCCAAAAGAGACAAAGAGAAAGTTGAGATAAGTGCAGGTGGTGCAACGGAAAAAGTTTATCTAGATGATATGCCGGATAGAGTGGTAGTGATAGGGGCTCACCTTAGTCCCGAAGAAGAAAAAAAGCTCATCGAGTTCCTGAACAAGAACAAAGATGTTTTCGCTTGGTCAGCGAAAGACTTGCAGGGTGTTGATAGGGATATCATCGAACATGTCCTTGACACAAATGAGAAAATAACTCCGAAGAAGCAAATGCTCAGGAAAATGTCCGAAGAAAAGGCCAAAGCAGTAGAGGCCGAAGTACAAAGGCTTCAGGATGCCAAAGTAATCAGGGAAGTCATGTACCCTGTGTGGCTAGACAACACTGTTCTAGTAAAGAAGAAGAATGGAAAGTGGAGAATGTGTGTAGACTTCACAGATCTTAATAAGGCTTGCAAGAAAGATGATTTCCCTTTGGAAAGGGTGGACAAGGTAGTTGATGACGCTGCAAACAGCGAAATGCTCTCACTTCTGGATATGTTCTCGGGATATCACCAAGTTCGGGTTCGGAGAGAAGATGAGGAAAAGACAAGTTTCATTACACCATTCGGAACATACTGCTTCCTGAGAATGCCAGAGGGGCTGAAGAATGTTGGGTGCACCTTTTCGAGGATGATAGCAATTGTCCTCCACCCTCAACTTCGGAGAAATATTCTTGCATACGTAGATGACATAATAGTCAAGAGCATCAAAAGAAATGACCATATCAGCGATCTAGCAGAAACTTTCGCGAATCTTAGAGCAGCAAATCTCAAGTTAAATCCTAAGAAATTCGTTTTCGGCATTCATAAAGGAAAGGTCTTGGGCTGCATAGTTTCAACAAAGGGCATTGAAGCAAACCCAGACAGGATCAAGGCTCTAGTTGAGATGCAAGAACCTGTGTTAGTAAAAGATGTGCAAAAGTTGACAGGGAGAGTTGCTGCCCTTAACAGATTCATACCAAGAGCCGCAGAGAGAAGTTTACCCTTCTTCCAAATTCTCCGAAGTTCCAAGAATTTCCAGTGGTCTGAGTCGCAAAGACAAGCCTTCCAAGAACTCAGAGATTATTTGTAGAATATGACAAAGCTATGTCCTCCAGAACCAAGATCACCGCTTCTGCTATACTTATCTGCTTCCAATTCCGCTGTGAGTGTTGTTTTAGTACAAGAGAAAGAAGAAGAAGGCAAGCTAAAGCAAATCCCAGTGTATTTTGCTTCGGAAGCTCTTTCAGGATCCAAATTGTTCTATTCTGAGCTAGAGAAGATAGCATATGCAGTAATCATGGCGGCAAGAAGGCTAAGACACTATTTCGAGGGTCACAGAATAAGAGTAATCACAAATCAACCGCTGAACGAATTGTTCACGAACAAAGAAGCTTGAGCACGAATCAACAAATGGGCAACCGAGCTTTCAGAATACACTGTGGACTTCGAAAGAAGAAGTGCAATTAAATCTCAGGTCCTAGAAGACTTTGTTGTGGACTGGACATCGCCGACTCTAGACTCTAGTGAAGAAGTAACTATACCATGGCTGGTACACTGTGATGGGCTTGGTGTAACAGAGGAGTTGGAATATCAGCGATTGTAACATCTCCAACCGGAGTCGTAATAAGATACGCAGCACGACTTGACTTCGCGGATGATGTGCATTCCACGACTAATACAACAGAATATGAGGCGCTACTTCTATCTCTGAGAAAGATGAAACCCTTGGATCAGCAAACATTCATCATCAAAACGGACTCGAAAGTTATTCAAGAACACATCGAAAAAGAGAGTGAAGCAAGAAACTCGATATTTGTAAAATATCTTGAGAAGGTTAGAGAAATGGAGAAACACTTTAAGGGCTACACAGTCCAGCATATTCCAAGAAATGACAATAATGATGCAGATAAGTTAGTGAAAGCCGCAGCTCAGAAACAAGCAATGCCTCCGAATGTATTCTTCAAAATTATCAAAGAACCATCCATCAAAGAACCGAAGCCAAGAAATGTGGGCAACATAGAAAGTCATGATTGGAGGGCTGAAATCATGGCCTACTTGAGGGGTCATTATGAACCACAAGAAGAGTTAGAGGAAAAGAGGCTAAGGCAAAAGGCAAGGGGCTATGCTGTAGTGGATGGAGAACTATACAAGTCCGGAGTTATTGAACCATGGTTAAGGTGCATAACTTCTGAAAAAGGCTTAGAACTTCTCAAAGAAATTCATAGCGGATTCTGTGGTGCACACATAGGCACAAGAGCACTAGCAGGCAAGGCAATAAAGCAGGGATTCTTTTAGCCTTCCATAAACCTTGATGCAAAGAAGCTGGTTCAAGAATGCGAAGCTTGCCAAAGAACAGCGAATCAGCAAAACCTGTCGTCTATGCCAGTTCATCTGATTCCACCTTCATGGCCTCTGCAAAGGTGGGGAATGCATCTAGTCAGGCCGTTGCCAACAACTCAAGGAAACTGCAGGTTCGTTGTAGTTGCAGTTGACTACTTCACCAAATTGGAGGAAGCAAAAGCATTGGCGAACATCACCGCGCCAACAGTTCAAAAGTTAACCGTGGACAACGGAAAATAGTTCGATTGCTATTCTTTCAAGGAATATTGCAAGACTCTGGGCACTCATGTGAAGTTCTCCTCTGTTTATCATCCGCAGTCCAACGGTGCTGTAGAAAGAGTGAATGGATTGATTTTTTCGGGGATCAAGAAGTGTTTGTATGATCAGAAAAAGGGCAAGTGGATAGATGAGATGGCAAGGGTGATCTAGTCTCATAATACAACAGTCTCAAGAGCAACAGGTTTCACGCCTTTCCGTCTGCTTTTCGGGACTGAGGCAATGACACCAGAAGAAATCAGAAACGAAAGTTTGAGGGTTCTGAAGGCCAAAGAAATTCAAGAAGTTGACATGAAAATAGAAAAAGACATGATTGAGCTCACAATCCTCGAAGCAGCTGAGAACATTGAGAAATACCAGAAAGAAACCAAAGCATGGAGAGACAAAAAGATAGTCAGGAAAGATATCAAAGCTGGTGATTTGGTGCTAAAAAGAAAGAAGAATTGGGACAATCCTGGGAAACTTCATGAATCTTGGGAAGGACCCTACATAGTAAAAGAGACAAGCATGACAGGAGCCTTTCGTCTAACAAATCAGACCGGTGAGGAACCGCCGCATCGTGGAATGCAGATAATCTCCGAAGGTACTACCCATGAGAGTCATGAAAGTAATTAGATTTAGTTTTCTGCATTTTATCTCGTAGGTTTAAATTCCATAAGAAAAAATGTAAAACCCAAGCTACAGAACTATAAGTGGCTTCGGGAACAAAATTCTACTTCATGCATTTACCTTACAATAAAAAGGACCATACTCTTTTCCTTGCAAAGGGGGCCCAAAATCAGGGGCAAGGTTTTTTACGAGGCGGATCCTATGTAAATACTCTTTCTGTCATATATGAAAAGAGCTTTCCCCCAAACTATGTGTGTTGAGAAGTTCCCGATAAGTCGAATGATTTCGTGAAAAGGCTCTGTGATAGCCGAAGTTCCAAAGTGAGAAAGAAAATTCGTGAAAAGGCTCCGTGATAGCCGAAGTTCCAAACTGAGAAAGAAAATTCGTGAAAAGGCTCCGTGATAGCCGAAGTTCCAAAGTGAGAAAGAAAATTCGTGAAAGGGCTCCGTGATAGCAGAAGTTCCAAAAGTGAAAGAGAAATTTTGTGAAGGGGCTCCGTGATAGCCGAAGTTCCAAAAGTGAAAGAGAAGTTTCGTGAAGGGGCTCCATGATAGCCGAAGTTCCAAAAGTGAAAGAGAAAATTTGTGAAAGGGCTCCTTGATAGCCGAGGTGCCAAAAGTGAAAGAGAACTTTAGTGAAAAGGCTCCTTGATAGCCGAGGGCTTAGTGATAGGCAAAATCCCAGAGTAAAGGGATATCCTACTAAAAGGCTTGAGACAACAACAAGTTGTGGCCTAGATCCCATAGTAAAGGGATATCCTACGAAAAGGCCTGAGACAACAACAAGTTGTGGCCTACATCCTAGAGTAAAGGGACATCGTACGAAAAGGCCTGAGATAACAAGTTGTGGCCTACAGAGTTCGAGCATTTTTTATATGAAGTATTCGTGAAAAAGATTATGAAGTAATATCTGAAGTTCTTTCGATCGTAAGTACAGACTTGTAGGCTAAGGGGCTTGGTCCTTTAGAATATAACCAAAAAGCATCGACACACGAGCAGATACAGTAAGAAGGTTTTCGTTCAAAAAGACCACCAGGTTGAAGCAATTGTAAGTTGCGATATCAACCTAAATTTGATCCTACTTGGGCACAAGTCCAAAAAATTCACGAAGCAAATTTTGTCGACTCGTATTCTGAGTATAAACTTTCACAATAAAAATGAACAAAGTGCATGAAAAGGAACTTTCTATGAAATTTTGCATGAAAACGGCAAGGTGGGAAGGGTGATGTTTTTTCTTAAAAAACGAGTTTATTACCTTAGTTTCATACAAAATTTCAAAGAGTACATTACATAGATTCGATGAGCTAAAGATCAGAAAGGTAATTCAACAACATGACCCGGCTTACGGCCTCAGTTTTCTGCAGCATCACAAGCATAGGCGAAGTCACAAGCATCACTAATGGGGCTAAGGGGCTCCGTCTTCACAAATGTACGCGAACTCGAAGCCTCGGTTGCAAGAGTGTAACCATCACGAGAAAGAAAAAATGAACCCATCTGAAAGCTACGCATCGAGAAATATTGACAACACAAGAGCCAAAAATCGGAGAACTTGCATCCAGGATGAGCTTCTTTATACAAGTGCCAGGCTTCGCCACTAACTATCTGGTCTTGTTGATGAAAACGTAAGGGTATGATGTCCTGCACAGGCCCACCTTGCAGGACCTGAGCAGGTTAAAGTTTATAGAATGAAGTTCAGAAAGGCGGGTCACGACCCACGAATATACAAGTACACATTTCTTAAAGGAACAAAAGCAACAGTTTAAACAAGTTCTACTTCACTCGTCGATATTGACCTTCGGAGAACTTGCACGCCGTTCGAAGCTGCCATCTTCTACATCATTGTCTTTGCCGCTGCTACTGCTGTTGCTTGAGTTGTTTTCACAATCACTACCCTCAGCCTGACCGTCGGATTCGGAGCTCATCTCAAGAGCTTCGCGAATTTCATCACTCGTCTCTTTCCTTATGAGCTAAAAAAGTTGAATAATCAAAGAGATAAAAAAAACTATGCAACAAGTGGAACCAGAATAGAGCAGAAAGGGGAAGAGTTCAAAAATTCAAAGAAACACCACCTCCTCAAGTTTTCACGAGCGGTCTTCTTCGCGAATTCTTTACCACTTGCAATCCAGAATTCCTTCAGAAATTTAATCTTAACAGCTCGTACGTCCTCATGGCTTTGGATGAGTGAAGTGCTGCCGGCGTCGGGAAACTTCTGAAGGGCACCTCGAAATTTCTCAAAGTCTATACAATCACAATTCTCCAAAAGTTTCAGCAGACTTTCGACACTAAAAGCAGCAGCGAAGTCACTTGCACTAGATATAACATCAGGAAGAGCCTCAAATTCTGTCAGCATCCAGTTCATCACCTCGTTTGCACCATAGGATTCAGGAAGAGGTTGCGCACGAGCGCCAAACTGGCTGAGAGCTTCACTATATTTCTCAAACAAGAGTCGAAAACTCCTTTTTATCCCCTCAGCTCCTTGGTTCAGTGTTTCATCTCTATCATCAACCATCTTCTCCAGCTCCAGAATTCTAGTGTCTCTAACACTAACTTCGCTAACTAGATCAGCATTTTGTTTGAGGAGTTTGGCATTTGTTCCGCGAAGCTCTGTAATGGCGGTGGTACCTTCATCAACTGATTTTCGAAGATCCTCAATAATTTGGACATCATTACTTCGAGCTTCCTTGAGCTTGTTGTGTTCCTTCTTTAGACTATGATGAGCAGCGTCAACGAGTTTTTTCTCATTTTGAGAAGTCTTTAAGGCTTCCTTCAACTCTTTAACTTGAGTTGCCAAATCTCGACTCGAAGACTGAGCTCTCTCTAAATCTTGCTTTAAATCATGAACTTCCTTGCCAAGATCGAAGATGTGTTGTTCGTTCTCATTGATCTTCTCCGATAGCACTTTACCAGCAATGGTCGTCTTTAGACCAAGAACGGCGTTGAACTTGGAAAGTTCCAAAGGAGAAAGTTTTCGTATAGAGGATTCAAAAGCTAAAGAAAAGAGAGAAAAATAATAAGCTCATGCGGAAGAGGCAACAAGAAAAATAGGCGAAGATATAAGGCAAACCTTCGGAATCAAAAATCTTCGCAGACTCTTCAACAACAGTTTCAGCAATTTCCATGGACCTCAGATAGGAAGAAGAAGCGTGTCCCTCAGGAACAACAACCGCCTTGTCAGTAAGAAGAGGCATCTCCCTCGGAGCGTCTCCTCCTGTTTCACTCACTTGTTCAGTCATAAATTTAGGAGACCACCACACCACAGAAAAACTATGAACATCACCATTTTTATCAACCACCAGACACCTAACACCCAACAGTTCACCCCTGAAAGACGTACCAAAACTTGCGTTGTATGCGGCAACTTCGGGAATAGGATCTTGACCTTCAGGGATATCTTCGCGATTACCAATCAAGGAATGATCTTCAAGGGATCCGCCGCTCCGGTCAACGGTGTGTTCCAGGTCTTCAATGAATTTTTGTGACGCCTTGCCAGTAATAGCAAGAGTTCTGGAAGGTTCAGCTTCAGTGGAGATAACGGTAACATGTTCCTCAGAGGTTGTTCGAGCTTCGGGCAATACATCTGAAAAAGTTTCAACATCTACGAACTCATTTTCTGAGCCAGCAGTGCAAACAGAATGAAGCCCCAACCTCAACATGCAGCAAAAGCAAGGAAAATAACCTGATTGATGAGGTCCATCTTCTGCTTCTTCATCAGAGAAATTAAGCCGGAGCCACACGTCGAATAACGGAAACCTTCTTAACAGCCTTTTTTGCCTTTTTCTTGCCCAAATCAGCCAGGCTAACAGCAGCAGCAAGCTCAGCATCAGAAACACCTTCCGAAGCTTTTCATTTTTTCTTACTAGACTCCAGGGCTTTCATCTTTGACGACTGAACTGCGGGGGCAGTTTCGGAGGTTTTTTCAGATTTTCCTCCCTTTGAAGATTTTCTCTTCCGAGACTTAGAGGGAGCACCGATTGGAACAGATCCAGTTGCACCGGGAGGTTGCATTTTCTTATCTGGGCCAGGTGGCCTTGAACGAAGGGCAAGGTCAGCACCAAGTTCAAAGAAAACCCAATTTACCCTCTTCTTGTGCTGCACAAGAAACTTGAAAGCCTTGTATTCATTAAGAGTAAATTCTCCGATGAGCTCGCAAACTCTAGCCTCGACTTCAGTGATAAAATCTTCCAAAGTCTGGTCGCCACGAAGACTAAGACCAAATCTCAAAAAATGAACCTTGCTAGGAGCCCAATCAACAGAAAGTTCAACAATTTCGTTTGGCTTCCAGCCGTGGGCAATAGGCCATATCCGAGCAGCGACAAACTCTTCGAGGACGTCGCGTCCACCAAGAATGCGGCAAGCGAAACCAAATTTGTTTTCAGCAATCATAAATCCAGGAGTCTTGCGGTTGAATGTCACAGTACAAATGACGTTCATGGGACCCATGGGACAATAAAAAGAATAGAAGGTGCCTGTTCGGTCCAAAACCTTCGCCATATCAACCTTCACATAAAACCAATGCTGAAGCCAATCATCAGGCCACTTGTTGTTACCGTAGGGAGCAAGCTGAATGCGCTCAATTTTCTGGCTCGCATTCTTGCGACAAGTGTTGAAGGTACAACATCTGTAATGAGCCTTGTACAACTTGACATCATCTAGTTTGATGGCCTTCCTCTGAATGTGAAGTTCGACGAGCCGAACAAACACGTCAGCTGAGATCACACAATCGAAGGTTCTCAATGAAGGAGTTAGGAGTAAACTGATGCATCTTCACGGAAAACCTCTCAAGAATGGAAGGAAGATGACTATCGTAGGGGAATCTTAATCCAGCGGTGAAGAAATCTCTGAAGACGACAATTTCATCTGCCTCCAGAGCAGGAGTCTCTTCATCTGTAGGGGCACGGCCATCGCCAGAAGGGAAAACCAGCAGTTTCGAATTCCTTGATAGATTTTGGAGTAACTAGGGATTTACTGAAAACCAGAGTGGGAGGGTAAAAATCTTTAGGAGCAACGAGTACCTCAACACTTGCGTCCACATTTGAAATATCTTCGCCTTCCCCGATTCAAGTTCACCCTCTTCGCGTGTATCAGCAGCCTTAGAAGCTTCAGCTGCAGAGTCAGTGGCCATCGCTGACGTACCCTCGGTTTCGGGAAGAATACCAGCCGCAACTAGTTCTTCGGAAGTCATGGGGCGAGCAGTGCTTTTGGTGCGAGCCACCTTCCTAAGAAAAAGAAACTTAAAAAATTAAAACATGGAAGAACAACATTCGGAAGAAAGAGATAAAACACACAAAGGCGCGAGATAACAAGAAGAAGTTACCTTCAGATATGTAGGATTGTAGAAGAACCAAAACATCAAGGCGCGAACCTTAAAGTGCGAAACTTGCGAAGTTTCGAGAGTTCGACAGAGGAGCGAATGGTAAAATAAAGTTACCGCTTGAGGCCTCTATTTATAGGGAAGGGGTGGGGCAGTTCCAAGAAAGTGCCTCGATATAGCCGTTACACAGCCAGAAAGCCAACGCATGTATCCTTTGATGTTCTGAGGGTGACGTTTTTTACCACAATTCTGAGAACTTTTCGTGGAAATGGATCGTCGGAGTCAACCCGCTTCCCCGAGGGGCTAGTGTTGGGGAATTGGGTTAAAACCATCACCCTCGGAACTTCAGAGATATTGTTGTTCTCAAGAACCCAGTTGTGTGTGAAGCAAAGGACTATAGGATATCTGCTGTTTCATAATTTCCAAAGGTGTTACTTTCGTTTTCATGAACTCGAGTTCGTGGAGTACATGGATTATCGACTTTCTAATACTCTAATAATCGGAGATTATATGCACCGAGGGATGGTTGGTTCTCGAGGTTTCTTTGACATTTCAGGGAAAGGTGAAACTTCAGAAGAGGATTGCAGTTCGGGAAACTAGACTTCGAAGTTGAGTTCAATCTTCCGAAGCCAAGATTCAAGCTTTCGGGGAATCTCGTGAATGAAGGCAACGCCACGAACAAGCAAAGTCAAAGACGTGACACCAAAAGTCCGGGTTCAAGGTGTGAAAAGGTGGCAAGCTTGTGAATATCTGAAGTTGAGCTCCGCAAATTACAAGATGTAAAAGGTATTTATGTACATGTTCCCTCATAGAATATTCTCTGGATCCGAGGGCAATATGAGAATGTAAAAGTCCCTTCGTGTCCCTATAAAAGGGGGCTGGGGGGGCACGTGTAAAGGGGTTCACAACTTTTGAGGAGAATACAGGCTTTCGGAGATTCCTTGTCTCCGGGTTCTTGAGTTTCTTCTTGTGTTTGTTCTCGAATCCTACTTCACTTGTGTTCGGGGGTACCATCCGATTTCTGAATCCCCAACACCCACCGGAGTCGCTAATTTGTTGACGCCTTCTCGGAGTTAACAAGCACACGGAGGAGCTCCTTGCAGCACCTCCACGTAGGGTGGTTAGACCGTGTTGGAGGGGTGGTCAGACCGGGGTCACCGGGTTCACCGGTGAGAAACCAAGGAACGCTCGCCCGGGAGGGACCCCGTCGGGGCAGGCGCACATTGGGTTGTCCTAGGCTCGGCGGGCCAGCTAGGACGTCCTCTCATACCGCGGTGGTAGCAGAGGAACGGAACATGGGGTTGGAAAAGTAGGGTAAAGAGGAACGAAAAGGTAAATACAATAAAAGATAAGTTTGATAGATTCGATTGTGGATACCTTCAATCGGTCATGACCCTTTATATTTATAGGGAGGGGAGGTCTTACCCCATTAGGAGTCAAAACTCTTACAAAACCATGTCAAAATATAACTCCTAACTCTGATTTGGCTGGATAGGGCAGCCTAACCGCCTAAGGGAGGCGGTCTGACCGCCTATGTGACGTGCAGATCTTCCCGAAGCCATACCTCCCTCATCCGGACTCCGAATTCGACATTCCATATATGGATCTTGATCTACTCGACGAGAGCTATCCAATGGTGAAGTCCAAATTTCCGTTTGAGGACTTTGACCAGGGCGGTCTAACCGGGTATGCCACTCCGGTTACACCGGCCTACCCACACCTGCTAATTTTGGGTGTCAATATATGCCCCCTGTTGTATGGCAAAGCTTGTGTGTTAGAAAACATTCACAATGATCAAAATTGGCTAAAGACGATGATTAACACCACATCGCCCATGTGACGGTTCCTAAAGCCATTATGAGCTCTATTGTAGCCGAAACAAAATACTAGTAACAACAATATACAAAACTGCTATTTCGGATTTTAAACAACATATCTAACAACCGAAATCTTGATATGGCCATGGCGGCCAACCATAGTTTCTTGGTGCATCACAAGCATAATATTGATAATTGCAAAAAGAAGACCAAGGATTACACCAAAACCATGGATTGAAATTGCTTATACCTAAATAAGCATTCCATGGCATATGCATCGTGGGGATAAAAGATGATGACCAATGTGATGACCGTTGATGCTTCTTTACTTTTGGTGATGAAAATTTCTACTTTGATTATCTCCTAGCCGATTGTTTTGCTTTTTCTCGACTATCTTTTGATACTTATGCAGCAACTCATCAAAGCTTGGCTTCTCTCTCATCACCTGGCTGTTTGGTGTGACACTCCGAGCTCTACCAAATTTTTTGGCATGTTCAGTCAGACCGGTCGGGTCACCGGTCAGACTGGTTCCTTCGGAACCAGCCACTTTGAGGTCATCTTGCGCCCTAGCCGAGAGAGATTGCTGATCAGCTATATTATTTGAGATATGCTTATCATCAGGGACAATTTGATCATTAGAACTAGCTGATGATCTTTCAATATTCGGCTTTTCTATGTCTAGTGTCAAATCCGAATTTTTATTTAATCTACCATCATTTTTGACATGAAAGACTTGTTTGATTACCTTGCGTTTATTTTTCCGTGTTGACCGATTCTCATGATCAAAATGGTCATTAGGCATAGGTGATGGCACATCAATCATCGGCTCTCTATAAATAATACAATCAGGACAGAAGTCACTAGGAGCCGACGAGATATATGAATTATAATAACATGAAGGACAAAAATAATGCATATTAAAGTAAGTTTCTCATGGCATAGGCATTGAGGATCCATTTGGAGGAAATGGCTTTGATTTGTGAGAGTTACTCCATTGCCGATTCTGGTTATGGAACTTCTCCCTAGGAGACGATTTTGGGTGTTTGGAATTTTTAGACCGACTAGCACCATTGACATTATTTTGTCTTTGAGACTTAGCCGGAAGTTTTTCATTGGGCTTCGCCTTTTTTCTTTGATGCTTATGACAGCCTTTAGATTCAACGGTTTTCCAAACACCAATTTCAGATTTTTTAGGCTTAACCATCTTTGGTTTAGATTTATTTTGCAAAAGCCTGGGAGAGGCGGTTAGACCGGGTTGCCCCCCGGTTAGAGCTGCCTCAGTGCAACCAGCAGCTTCACCTTTGTTTTGTTGCCCCCCGAGCGTCAAAGTACTAGATGTAGCCTCTATGCTCTTGCTGAGGACCGGAGCGTCTGAGGACCGGTGGATGGTCGCTCCCTGGTGTGATTAGTGATTGACAACGTGGTGTGGACTGACTCTTGGCCGAGTATTGCAGGTGCAGGTTGCGGCTTGATTTGCGTTGGTGCAGGTGAAGAGCAGGCGCGAAAGGTCTATGCCTTGCGGGGCCTCCGAGGAGTGGAGAGACAAGTAGGCTCGGCTCGAGGGACCCGGTGGCCAACGGGGTCAAGTGCAGGCCGCATGGTGGCAAGAAAAGCAAGACGAAGTCGTCGACCGGAGCCGGTGCAGGGTAGCGGCTCACGACCGGAGTCTACAGGCGGGGTTTGCGGCAGTTCACCACAAAACCGTTGGGTTACTTTGTTGATCCACAAAACCAAGACCGGAGGCTCGGCGGGCGGAGACGGGATCCGGGCGCGCCGGGAAGCTTAGATGCCGGCGGACACGTGGCGGGATCGCAAGGCTTGCGTCGGGAGGACGCGAACTGCGGCGAAGGCGTGGTCGTGCGATGAAGAGGAGTGCTACATGACCTACTTGCCCCTGAGGGGTTTGTATCATAAGTTTAAGTGCTAGGGGTAGCTTGGTCATTTGCCCAACCCAGAGGGACTCATATATATAGCACTAGGGTTTTCTGAGCAAACCATCCATCCGGACTGCTTCTCATTTCCTTGCTCCATAGGTGTAGATTTTCTTCACCGCTTTTAGAGAATCTGACCTCCGAGTGTATGGAAGCATTCATGGTTGCGTTGATTTCCTTCTTGTAGCTCGTGTGATTTTCCTGTCTTTTTCGAGCTATTTTCGTTGGATTTTCGTGCGCGCCTTGTTCCTTCGATTCTGAGGTGTTTGGGTTCGGATTTGTTGGTGGGCATCATGGATAGATGTCTTGTGCGTCTTTGTGCTTGATCTTGACCCCCCAATCTCCGGATTTGGCCTCCAATTGAAGGATTTCGGTTGGAACCCTAGCTTTTTGGCGGAGCTCGGTTGCGATTCGATTCCCGGCGATTTAGTTCGTTTGAGGGCTCAAGTTTTGGGGTATAGCATCCCCTAGGGACGCTTCACATCTCCCCCAAATCTTGTCTCAAGAGCTCAAGCCGTTTGGGAGATCCATGGATGGATAGAAGGGGTTGACTTCTCATTTTAGAGCTCGAGCAGCTCTGTCCGTGCCTGGCGGACCGTCCGCGCCTGGTCGGCGGACAGTCCGCGAGGACACTTGTTCGTCGCCTGTTCTTCAGTTCTTGAACTAGAGGCGTTTCGATCCAAGGAGTAGCTAGGTTTTCGTTGCAGGTGGTTTGCGGACCGTCCGCCCCCCCCCCCTCCCGTCTCGGACCGTCCCCGTGGTACGGGTTGCTCACGGACCGTCCGATGGTTGGGTACGGACCATCCGTATTTCGAGGTGCAGTACTGGTTGCTCGGGGAGTTTTTGCGGACCGTCCGCCGTGGTCCCGCGGACCGTCCGCCTGGCTTTAGCGGACTGTCCGCCCGGTCACTGCGGACCGTCCGCCCCAGGCTTCGTAGATAGGCTAAGTCTCTTGCTTCTTGAGTTGTGCTTCCGTGTTGCTTTGAGTTAGGGTTTGTTCCGAGGGTTGGTAGGTCCGTTGTGACTACGCGACCTTGGCAAACTCGTGTGGGAATCCCCGGTTGTGAATTTGGGACATAGGCCGAGTTCATCCTTCGGGAAGAATTTTTATCGGCTCCCATTCACTCCCCCCTCTCTGGTCGCCTAATCGGTCCTTCAATTGGTATCAAAGCCGGTTACGGATCTTCGTGATTCTAACCAGTCTAAGATCCAAAGATGGCATACCAGGAACGGGGTTCGGGTCCTCCACACTTTGATGGTAAGAACTACCAGATGTGGCAGAGGCGGATGGCTGCATTCCTCCGCGGCAAGGGTCAGATCCTTTGGGATGTCACGGTGAACACAGCTTATGTTCATCCGATGAACTTCCTAGCTCCAGCATCAAGGGATATGTTCGACGCCAACAACAAGGCGGTCAACTACTTGTTTCATGCTCTGTGTCAATCCGAATTCGATCGGGTTCAGACAGAGGACTTGGCTTGTAGGATTTGGGAGCAGCTGAAGAATGCTCACACTGGGAACGCTCAGGTTCAGGCTCAGCTATTTGCGACCTACCCGAGAGAGTATGAGAACTTCACTCATCTCCCCAGTGAGTCCATAGATGCCATGTTCCAGCGGTTCATGGTGATTGTGAACAACATGAGGGCTAATGTGGCCGTGCTCCCGTACGATGATCATGACAGGACTGTCAAGCTCCTGCACTCTCTGGATCGTACCGTGTGGAGTGGGAAGGTTGAGGCCATTCTTGAGTCGGAGAAGTATGAGACCCTCACGGTGGACGAGCTGTTTTCCAAGCTCAAGACGTCCGAGGTGGACCGTGGGGTGCGTGCAAAGATCGAGAACCCAACTGACCCTCATAGTTTGGCTCTTGTCTCTGGATCAAGGACTAATGCTAACATGTCTTCGACACAGTTCTCTTTGTCTTGTCTTGTGCCCATGCCAGATGAGGAGTTTGACGTGCTAGGCGAGGAGGATCTCGCGTTGCTGAGCAGGCGGTTCAAGCGCATGTACACGAACCGGAAGAACGCTCGGAGGAGCTCGGGCATGTGCTACCGATGTGGGAAGCACCGGCACTTTATCGCTGAGTGCCCGGAAGCCATGGAGGTGAAGCCCGAGCACAAGCACCGTCCGAGGACCGACCACAAGCACCGCTCGAGGGACGACCACAAGGGCAAGAACAAGTCTGAGCGGAGGCCGAGGAGGAGTGGTGGTCACAAGAAGAAGGAGCGAGCGATGGTTGCCGGAGCGAGAGACATCGACTCGAGCTCGTGCTACTCTTCATCGAGCTCAAGTGATGAAGATGAGAACCGACACAAGGGCAAGTGGTCAAGTAAGAACATCAACGGCATGTGCTTCGCCGCTCAAGGCTTTTGCGGCATGGCACACAGCACCGCAAGCAAGAAGGGCAACAAGGATGACTCGGGCTCTGACTCCGAGGAAGAGGTGGGAGGCTTGGAGGGCTTTTCGTTGATCGACTCCGGTTGCTCTCGACACATGACCGGAGATCGAAGGTGGTTCCCCAGCCTCACCCCGGTGATGACCAAAGAGTACATCACTTTTGGGGACAATGGGAAAGGTAGAGTGCTTTCAGTGGGCACGGTGAAGGTGAGCGAGTCTGTGACTCTTAGGCGTGTTTCTCTTGTCAAGTCTTTGGGGTACAATCTTCTTTCAGTTTCCCAGCTTCTTGATGAGGGTTTCGAGGTTTGTTTCAAAACGGGCGCTTCGCGTGTTTTGGATTCTCGAGGTGATCTTGCCTGCACGATCATTCCCGAGGGTCAGATTTTCAGAGCCGATTTTTCTCAGTGTGTCAGCTCTTCTCGTTGTTTGGTTGCTAGTGTTTCAGCGAAGCTTTGGAAATGGCATAGGAGACTAGGTCACTTGAGTTTCGACTTGTTGTCACGCTTGAGTGGGCTAGGATTAGTCCGAGGATTGCCTAAGTTGAAATACCAAAAGGACTTGGTATGTGCTCCGTGTAGGCATGGTAAGATGGTCGCCGCCTCTCACCCGCCTCTGACATCCGTTATGACAGAGAGGCCATGCGAGCTGTTCCATATGGACTTGGTTGGTCCAGCTCGTGTGTGCTCGGCGGGTGGGAAATGGTATGTCCTGGAGATAGTGGACGACTATTCTCGCTATGCTTGGGTCTTCTTTTTGGCTAACAAGGGTGAGACGTTTGGTTTTGTGAGGGATCTAATCTTGAGGTTGAAGAATGAGAGGAATGGAGATGCCATTCGAGCTATCCGTAGCGACAATGGTTCTGAATTTAAAAACTCTCGTTTCGAAACCTTTTGTCGTGATTAGGGTCTCGAACATCAATTCTCTTGTCCCTATGTGGCTTGTCGGAATGGTGTGGTTGAGAGGAAAAATCGTTCCCTTTGTGAGATGGCTCGGACGATGCTCGATGAGCATAGGACTCCGAGGAGATATTGGGTTGAGGCGGTGAATACCGTGTGCCATGTTGGGAACCGGATTTTTCTTAGGGCCTTCTTGAACAAGACGTGCTATGAGCTCATGCACGGGCGAGCACCTAGAGTGAGCCATTTCAGGGCTTTTGGTTGTCGGTGCTTTATTCTCAAGAAGGGTAGGCTTGATAAGTTTGAGTCGAGGTCTTCGATGGGATCTTTTTGGGTTATGCTAGTCATTCTCAAGCATTCCGTGTGCTCAACCTTGATACTAACCTAGTCATGGAAACTTGCGAGGTTACCTTCGATGAGACCCAGCCATGCAGTTCGTCTGTCTTTGAGTGTGCAGGTGACGACGAGATTGGCAAGAAGATGTTTGAGGACGAGGAGGATGATGCTGGAGAGGATGATGGTGATGATGGTGAAGCTCCAGCCGAGCATGTACCCTCTACTTCCACTACGATGACTACGGTGCAGGATTGTCCAGCTCCTACACCGACTACGATCCAGCAAGATCAAGTGGAAGCTACAGCTGAGGGGGAGGTTGTCTCCAGGCGAGAGGCACCGAGGCGCGTTCAAGTTGATCATCCTCCCTCAAGAATCATCGGCGACATCAATGAACATATGACACGGTCAAGGTCCAAGAATGTTTCTCACTTTGCTCATTCGGCTTTTGTTGCTACCTTTGAGCCGAAAGACATTGGACACACTCTCTCTGATCCTAATTGGGTGAACGCAATGCATGAGGAGTTAGAGAACTTTGAGAGAAACCAAGTTTGGGAGTTGGTAGAGCCACCACCACATTGCAAACCTATCGGGACAAAATGGGTGTGGAAGAACAAAGAGGGTGAGAATGGTGAGGTGGTGAGAAACAAATCGAGGTTGGTTGCTCAAGGATATAGTCAGAAGGAGGGGATAGACTATGAGGAGACATTTGCTCCTGTAGCCCGTTTGGAGGCGATTAGGATCCTTCTAGCCTTTTCCGAGGCTAAAGGGTTCAAATTGTACCAAATGGATGTGAAGAGTGCCTTCTTGAATGGGTTTTTAGAAGAAGAGGTTTATGTGAAGCAACCACCGGCTTTGAGAGTGCTGAATTTCCTCACCGGGTGTATAGGCTGAGGAAGGCGTTGTATGGGCTGAAACAAGCTCCCCGTGCTTGGTATGGCCGTTTGAGGGGGTTCTTGTTCAACAAGGGGTTTGAGATGGGCAAGGTTGATAAGACTGTTTTTCTCCTCAGGCAGGGCGATGATGTCCTAATTGTTCAGGTGTACGTGGATGATATTGTCTTTGGCGGCTCGTCTCACTCTTTGGTTGTGAGGTTTGCAGAGGACATGAGCAAAGAATTCGAGATGTCCATGATGGGAGAATTGCAGTTCTTTCTCGGGCTTCAGATCAAGCAGGCGAAGGAGGGAACCTTTGTCAATCAAGCCAAGTACACGAAGGACATCCTCAAGAAGTTCAAGATGGACGACTCGAAGCCCCTGTCGACACTGAGGAGTACGACTACAGTGTTGGATGCGGACGAGGACGGAGAGCCCGTGGACCAGAAGGAGTACCGGGGCATGATCGGCTCCCTCTTGTACTTGACGGCGACGAGGCCGGACATTCAGTTTTCTATGTGTGTGTGCGCTCATTTTCAGGCATCGCCGAGGACTTCACATCAGCAGGCCGTCAAGCGGATCTTCAGGTATCTTCGATACACTCCTGAGCTCGGTCTTTGGTACTCGGCGTCCTCTTCTCTTTGGCTTCTTGGGTTTTCGGATGCCTACTTTGCGGGGTATCGAGTCGATAGGAAGTCGACTTCGGGGACGTGCCAGTTTTTTGGATCTTCGCTTGTTTCTTGGTCTTCTCGCAAACAGTCTAGTGTAGCTCAGTCTACCACAGAAGCCGAGTATGTTGCTGCCGCTAGTTGTTGCTCACAGCTGCTTTGGATCACATACACGTTGAGTGACTTTGGTGAGGACTGTTCCCATGTACCTCTCATGTGTGACAGCACGAGTGCCATTAGTGTTGCCAAAAACCCGGTGCTTCACTCCAGAACCAAACATATAGAGGTGAGGTACCACTTCCTGAGAGACAATGTTGAGAAGTGAAACATAGACCTCATCCATGTGCCAACCGAAAAGCAGCTTGCCGATATCCTAACCAAACCTTTGGACCAAGCTACATTTGCCCGTTTGCGAGGGGAGCTTGGTGTTCTTTTTCCTTTTTGAGCCTTGGTTGGGGGTTTGATGTACATACTCATGTTGCATTTTCATTTATGTATCATATCATGCTTGCATCTTTGTATCATAGACTGCATGTGTATCATATGAGATGTGCTTCTCATATATACTTGGATCACTATGATATGCTAGATATGAGATTATGACTTTGCTAGTGATGCTCATATGATGGATAGCGATGCTCTTGATAGCTTTGTGATGTATGTGCTTGTGGATAGCTTTCTTTTGTAAAAATGCTATATATGATCTCTCTTATGAGTTGAATGCCTTTCATGGTAGATTTGTACACTTATGGCTATACCTTGCTTAATTTGTGTTTGGAACCATGTTCTTTTCATATGGGGTCAAAGACCCATTTATCATCATGGATGTTTAGCCTACATGCTACCTTGTGGAGAAGCCTAAGCTTCTTTTTGCCTCAAAGGCACTTCATGTACCATGCTTAATTTGTAAATCATGAAATTGGTATATGAAATGCTTGTGCTTGAAAATTATGCTTCCATGTCATGTATGCTTTAAATTCCTTATCTTGGGTGCTAAATCGTTGCATGATGTTCACCGTTGAGAAGTCTCACATTTAGAAGTGGACACATGGCTCGGTGGCTTTGACATGACATGAGATAGCTTGTAGGTGTTTGTGATGATCTTGTGATAAGAATTTGTGACCTTGCATGAAGTTTGTGAGTTATGAATTGTTTGTGCTCTTTTTGATCATGTTTAGGTCCTATGCTCATGAGAGGGAAATTTTTGTGAAAATGTTTTACTTTGATCATGGCTATGTCACTTGCTTATATGTCCCTATCTATCTTGTTGGCGATGCTTGTACTAAATTTGTGGCTATCTTGCGTGTCTATGTCTCATTTTTATCATGTTGTAGTGCTCTTTGTCTATTTCAGAAGTACATGCTTGCATTTGTAGACTTGATTCATGCATTACCAACAAGGGGGAGGAACAGTACCCAATTCTTGCTTTGGAGAAAGGTCTTGCATCCAGGGGGAGTTTTGCATCAAATTGGGAGAAATGCATTTGTTCAGGGGGAGCTTGCATTCATGTGCATTTGCGAGCTCTTTTTCGCCTGAATTTTAGTAGTGCTCTTTTTCCGATGGTGTCGAGCCCTTTTGCCTCACCTTGAGGAGTCGGCAATTTTGGAGCATTTTATCTCGGTTGTGTCGAGCCGTTGCCCTTGTCTTAGGGGACCGAGATTTTTCTTTCTCAAGTGATCTCGTTTCGGCTTTTATTTGGCTTTTGATCACTTGTTTGAGTTTTTCAGTCGTTTCTTTTCTTTTTCTCTTTTCTCTAAATTGGTTACTATGTGTGTGTTGTCAATGCACTCATCAAGGGGGAGATTGAGGACCGGAGCATCCGAGGACCGGTGGATGGTCGCTCCCTAGTGTGATGAGTGATTGACAACGTGGTGTGGACTGACTCTTGGCCGAGTATTGCAGGTGCAGGTTGCGGCTTGATTTGCGTTGGTGCAGGTGAAGAGCGGGCGCGAAAGGTCTATGCCTTGCGGGGCCTCCGAGGAGTGGAGAGACAAGTAGGCTCGGCTCGAGGGACCCGGTGGCCAGCGGGGTCAAGTGCGGGCCGCATGGTGGCAAGAAAAGCAAGACGAAGTCATCGACCGGAGCCGGTGCAGGGTAGCGGCTCACGACCGGAGTCTGCACGCGGGGTTTGCGGTGGTTCACCACAAAACCGTCGGGTTACTTTGTTGAGCCACAAAACCAAGATCGGAGGCTCGGCGGGCGGAGACGGGATCCGGGCGCGCCGGGAAGCTTCGATGCCGGCGGACACGTGGTGGGATCGCAGGGCTTGCGTCGGGAGGACGCGAACTGCGGTGAAGGCGTGGCCGTGCGATGAAGAGGAGTGCTACATAACCTACTTGCCCCTGAGGGGTTTGTATCTTAAGTTTAAGTGCTAGGGGTAGCTTGGTCATTTGCCCAACCCAGAGGGACTCATATATATAGCTCTATGGTTTTCTGGGCAAACCATCCATCCAGACTGCTTCTCATTTCCTTGCTCCATAGGCGTAGATTTTCTTCACCGCTTTGTAGAGAATCTGACCTCCGAGTGTATGGAAGCATTCATGGTTGCGTTGATTTCCTTCTTGTAGCTCGTGTGATTTTACTGTCTTTTTCGAGCTATTTTCGTTGGATTTTCGTGCGCGCCTTGTTCCTTCGATTCTGAGGTGTTTGGGTTCGGATTTGTTGGTGGGGATCATGGATAAATGTCTTGTGCATCTTTGTGCTTGATCTTGACCCCCCAATCTCCGGATTTGGCCTCCAATTGAAGGATTTCGGTTGGAACCCTAGCTTTTTGGCGGAGCTCGGTTGCGATTCGATTCCCGGCGATTTAGTTTGTTTGAGGGCTCAAGTTTTGGGGTATAGCATCCCCTAGGGACGCTTCACATCTCCCCCAAATCTTGTCTCAAGAGCTCAAGCCGTTTGGGAGATCCATGGATGGATAGAAGGGGTTGACTTCTCGTTTTCGAGCTCGAGCAGCTCTGTCCGTGCCTGGCGGACCGTCCGCGCCTGGTCAGCGGACAGTCTACGAGGACACGTGTTCGTCGCCTGTTCTTCAGTTCTTGAACTAGAGTCGTTTCGATCCGAGGAGTAGCTAGGTTTTCGTTGCAGGTGGTTTGCGGACCGTGTGCCCCCCCATCTCGGACCGTCCGCATGGTACGGGTTGCTCACGGACCGTCCGAGGGTAGGGTACGGACCGTCCGTATTTCGAGGTGCAGTACTGGTTGCTCGGGAAGTTTTTGCGGACCGTCCGCCTGGCTTTAGCAGACTGTCCGCCCGGTCACCGCGGACCGTCCGCCCCAGGCTTCGCAGATAGGCTAAGTCTCTTGCTTCTTGAGTTGTGCTTCCGTGTTGCTTTGAGTTAGGGTTTGTTCCTCGGGTTGGTAGGTCCGTTGTGACTACGCGACCTTAGCAAACTCGTGTGGGAATCCCCGGTTGTGAATTTCGCACATAGGCCGAGTTCATCCTTCGGGAAGAATTTTTATCGGCTCCCATTCACTCCCCCCCTCTCTGGTCGCCTAATCGGTCCTTCACTTGCTAGGGGATTTTGGGTTAACAATTTCAGCTAGAGATGACCAACTTGTTTCTTGACCAACAACATCACAATTTGGCAAAGCTTTGCAAGGATTAATAATATCATTAGTCAGCTTTTCAACAACCGACTCTGGATTAACAAGAATTGACTCTGAACTATCATGTTTATCAATCAAATATTTAAGATAATGAATCACAAATTCGGATAGGTAATCAGATAAGTTACCTGAGGATTGCATCTCTTTCAATGTGTTGATGGTGGATGGTGGTTGCCACTCCTTGCTTCGAACGACACCTTGCTCCATCTTGTGAAAGCAGGACAAGAACAATCTTTTATCCGCCAAGTGACGCTCTCTTATGTACTCCTCACATAACTTGACGCTAAGGTCTGATAGATCAGCCATGATAGCCACATCTTCGTTCCATAGCGGAGTCGCCAATTTGTTGACGCCTTCTCAGAGTCAAAAAGCACATGGAGTTGCAGCACCCTATGTTGGGCGGTTAGACTGCGTTGGAGGGGCGGTCAGACCAGGGTTGCCGGATTCACCGACGAGAAACTAAGGAACGCCCGCCCGGGAGGGAGCCCGTCGGGGCAGGCGCACCTTGGCTTGTCCTAGGCTCGGCAAGCCAGCTAGGACGTCCTCTCATGCCGCAGAGATAGTAGAGGAATGGAACATGGGGTCGGAACAGTAGGGTAAAGAGGAACGAAAAGGTAAATACAATAAAAGATAAGTTTGATAGATTTGATTGCGGATACCTTCAAGTGGCCATGACCCTTTATATTTATAAGGAGGGGAGGTCTTGCCCCATTAGGAGTCGAAACTCTTATGAAACCGTGTCAAAATACAACTCCTAACTCGTATTTGGCTGGACAAGGTGCTCTAACCGCCTAAGGGAGGCGGTCTAACCGCCTATGTGACGTGCAGATCTTCCCGAAGCCATACCTCCCTCATCTGAACTCCGAATTGGACGTTCCCTATATGGATCTTGATCTACTCAATGAGAGCTATCCAATGGTGAAGTCCAAATTTCCTTTTGAGGACTTTGACCAGGGTCCTTTTGAGGACTTTGACCAGGGCGGTCTAACCGGGTATGCCATACCGGTTAGACCGGCCTACCAAGACCTGCCAATTTTGGGTGTCAACAGGTATAAATACCCCAAGCCTCCTACTGAGAGACATGGGTACCCCTAGGTCCCCATCGACCAGGGTCTTAGCCGTCCCCGACAGGCGGGCCCGACCTACCAGAAGACCCGCCAACCTGTCAGTGGGCCCTGTCCGACCTGACATGTGGGCCCAAGGACATGAAGACAGCTTGGAGTTCAAGTCAAGACAATTCAGACAGTTTAAGGCAGTTCGGGTAAGCCTTCCATGTTGTAACCGACTAGGATAGATGGAAACCGACTTGTAGCCCAAGGTCATCAGCCAATATAAGGCGGCTTGGGGCGCCCTTGTGACAACCCGCCCGGGAAAATACCGTACTATCGCCTAAACCAATCCACTTTGGTCATTAAGCAATAATAAAGTATCATCCCGTCGTTAGTTGCCAGGTCAAGCCCGGTGAAATCACTTACATAGCAACAAAGGATAGACAATAGGCATTAAAACTCACACGAAGGCGAGTCCAGTGTACAACTCATAGATTAAATCCAAATCTGCCCCGAAGGGTTTAATTATTACAAACCGAAGTACTTGGCATGATAAAAGAGGTTCAGAGTTCGAAAATAGCGGAAATTTAACTAAGCAGTGTGGTAAGCATCACATAAGGCCTTCCATGATGCCTTCATTCGTCGTCCTCCACCCACTCCAGCTCCCAGCCAGGCGGGATCTCTCTAGGCCACACATCACTAAAAGCATTACCTGAAATCACCAAAATTATAGCAAGGCTAAGTATACTAATACTCAGCAAGTCTTACCCGTCGGGTGACAACTACATCACCAAACTCTAGACATGAGAGGCTTTTTTGCCAGTATATTCTTTTGCTGAAAAGCAACAAAGAGTATATCCTTACTTTCCATATTTTAGCTCAGGTTCTAGTTGATTACTCTTTTCTAAATGAGCAAGCTATTGCAAGCATCAGTTGTGCAATACAATTAATCAAACATCAATATTGACATTATTCCATCACGAGGGATATCATGGCCAGTTGGATAAGTAGTCTCAGATAATGGTGAGAGGCCGACAACTGATTGATTTATAACCTTGCAAGGTGGACCTAAACACACGAAAGAGTGCCCTCACACAGAGTGCACCAACTAGGCGGTTCCCAAAACTCTTCAGCTCAGGATCGAATCTTACAGTCTTTGGTACAAGGCTATCGGGCACGCTTCACACTAGCGCCCAGAATCACACATGAACCACCGGTAGCTAACCGTGAGACCCATCTCAAGATTAGTAATAGTAAGATCCCTCACTGCCTCGTTAAGGTACTAGGCTTACCGGTCCTATTCCCGACAAGTGATTAGTACGTTCAAACACTTAACCCACGAAAGCCATTGGACCGGAGCCCAAATCCCATGCTCTTACCACATGAGCAATCCATTTATAAAGATCTTATGATTCCAACATAAGAACCTATTCTCGCGAGTGACGAACATCACTCGACTTGTACCGGTCCTATAGCATAGCAGCTATTGACCTAGCATACTAGTAAAGGACAAAGGTACCTAGGGATCATGCATCTAGGGTTTCATTCCAACTCCTGAACGTAAATGCACAAACATTCATAAATAGTTGCATAATTTCCAAAAATACTTAGGTTAATGCTCCGGTGCTTGCCTTCGTCAGCAACGCTAGCCTGGGGCTCCTCGGTGTCTTGGTTCACCTCCATGTACTGCAGCTCCGCGTCAGCTCCTCCTTCCTCAGCTTCCGGCACGAGCGAGTAGTTACCGTCGGGATGTTCTACACGGAATGCATATGCAAGATTTAATGGGGTGGAATTAATTAGACACAACGCTATGCAACACATACAACATGGAGTGCATGATTGGCCATATTCACCTTGACAAACATATATTTAGTATAATCTTTCTAGTAAAGGCATGGCATGTGGTGCTTTAAGATTTAAACTTTTTGATAGTGACTGTGTACATATTTAAGCAAATAAACCAATTCAAATTCACAAAAACAGCAAGGGTGGTTCTCAGCTTGAAAACATGCTCCACAACATATTCATAAAGTCATTAAGTGAGCAAGGGTGATTTTTCCTATTTAAACTTATTATGGAGCTCATCTTGATTCCAAAGCTTTTACCCACAAAATAATTCATAAAAACAGTGGTGATGCTTTTCAAGTTCTATTTACCTAAACAAAGCCACTGATCATGGATTCACATTTGAATGAGTCATAAAACAAATATACCAAAAATGACATTTCCTAGCTACCAAAAATATGAGAAATGCATATAAAAATAAATACAACATTTCTGGAGCCAAACTCACTCCTACATCATCTCTGACTTAAAACAAGCCTAGGAAACCAACAAACACATCAAGAGCTATTTTAAATTTTGAACTAGGCATTTATATATAAATCTAAGCATAAAACAAGAATAAATACTTCTGACAGAGATAAAATCATGATAAATTCCGGAAAGGTGAATCTACGCATTACATGAACATAGCCAGAAGTTGAGCATAAAAATCTATGCATATTTAGCTACAAAAATCATTAAGGCAGAAATAGCATAAAGGCAAAATAAATCATATTAAAATATCTGCTCAAAACCTTTGTGCAAATTTTTGTCCAGAGCCTACAAATGACATATCTAGAAACATATCCAAAATTCAGCTCCATAGCTTATCTAGATTTTGAACTACAGCAAATGTGTGTCAAACTGAGTTTGAATTTTAAATCAAAATCTAGCAGTCAAAAGTATGGTCATGCTTCGTATAAGTTGTAGATCTAGTCACAATGAAACCAACAAAACTGGTTTACATTTTTCTGATTTTTCTATGAGTTTCTATGATTTTTCTAAGGTACTGGACCTAGTTGTAAAGAAACTAAGATGAAGATCACTGCCAGCAGGTCCCTAGTTCACAGATATTGAGGACCATGTGTGGTTCGAGGACCGGTGGATGGTCGCTTCCTGGTGTGATGAGTGATTGACAACGTTGTGTGGACTGACTCTTGGCTAAGTATTGCAGGTGCAGGTTGCGGCTTGACTGGTGTTGGTGCAGGTGAAGAACAAGCGCGAAAGGTCGTTGCCGGTGAGGCCTCCAGGTGTGGAGAAGACAAGTAGGCTTGGTTCGAGGGACCTGGTGGCCAGCGGGGTCAAGTGCGGGCCGCATGGTGGCAAGAACAGCAAGACAAAGTCGTGGATGGTTTCTTGGTTGAGCCTCAAAGCCAAGGTCGAGCCGGAACTTCGTGGGAGCCGAGTCATGAGTGGTGATTGGCGGAGGCTACACCGAGTTCGCGGGGTTTCCAGTGGTTCACCAGAAAACCACTGGGTTACTTGGCTGAGCCAGAAAGCCAAGGCCGAAGACTCCGTGTGGCTGACAAACCAAAACCGGTCTGAACGGTTGGTGAAACCGGTCTGACCGGTTTGGGGTCGCAGGGCACTGAGATGCTTCGAAGCGGAGGACACGCGGCATGATCGCAAGAGTTGCGTCGGTGGTACGCGGGCTTGCGGTGGATGCGCATCCGTCCGATGGTGCTAATCATGTGTTGACCAAAACGCCCTTGCATGGGCTTGTGTTGTAACTCCTAGTGTAGGGGCACTTCGGTCTTTTGTCCGGAGGGCTCTATATGTAGGAGGAGTGGCTGGTTGGGCAGCCATCTCTTTTGGCTAGGTTAGGTGGGTGTGCTCCTTCTTCTTGGAGTGCTCTTGGTGAGAGGAAGAGAGGGGAGAGTGGCTCTTTGTTTGAGCTTTTTGCCTACCAAGATTTGTGATTCTTGTGTATGGCTTGTAACCAGATATGGCTACATGATTCATAGTGATTTCTCCATCTTAATCTTGTGCCAAATCCTTTATTCCCGTGGCTTTTTCTTTTATGCCATTTTCGGAGGTATTTTCGGAGCCCTTTTCTTGGGATTTTCGTGAGGAGATTTTGGAGGAGTTTCTTTGCGGGATTTGTAGTGGGAATCACACATGAGGATGTGGTGCCTCTTTTCTTGGTGATCTTGCCCCTCCAAACCCGTGGAAAGGCCTTCGATTTGGTGGTTTTTGGATGAACTCGGCAAAAGGTGTTCTTGGTGGTTGACTTTCGATTCCTCCCTTTTGGATGCATTTCGGGATGGATCCCTTGAGATAGAGGTTGCCCAAGAGGTAATCCACCTTCCTCCGAAGTTTGGTTGCAATCCGTTGGGTGAATCGGGAGATCGATTGGTTGGAAGAAGAGGTGGTTTCCGCGGGCTGCGTTTTTCCCGTCTGTCTGGGCGAAACCGGTCTGACCGGTTTGGGAAACCAGTCTGACCGGTTTTGGTCACAGTGGCCGTTCGGGAAGATTTTTGGTAGGCGTGTTGTTCTCTGTCTAAGAAGTCCTCTGGTCCAAGTTTTGTCACGTTTGGAGTTTGTTTGCTTCGTTTTTGGCCTTGTTGATCTTTGGGGGATTTCTAGGCAAAGCCGGTCTGACCGGTTTGCCAAACCGTTCTGACCGATTTGGTCAAAGGTGTGTTTTGGAGGAGATCTTCTGGGAACAAGTCTTCTTTTGGTGGAAGAAACTCTAGTCCAAGTTTCATTGAGTTTCGAGTTCGTTTGCTCTAGTTTTGGGATTTTGAGTTTGAGCTCCCTAGGCGAAACCGGTGTGATCGGTTTGGGAAAGAGGTCTGACCGGTTTTGGTGTGTTGGATTTTGGCTAAGTCTGGCAAAACCGGTCTGACCGGTTTGGCAAAGAGGTCTGACCGGTTTCGAGTGACTTAGTCGTTTTCTCCCCTTGCAAAACCGGTCTGACCGGTTTGAGAAACCGGCCTGACCGGTTTTACTCTGGCAGCAGGTGCTCGAGTTATTTTCCGCTGCGTGTTTTTGAGTGTTGCTTGGTGGAGTCTTGTTCCTAGGTCCAGTAGCACTCCAGTGGCTACGTGGATTTGGCAAGAGAAGCTTGTGGAGGTGTCTGAGTGATTTTGGGTTCATAGGCCGAATTCTTGAGTAGAATTTTTATCGGCTCCCATTCACTCCCCCCTCTCTGGTTCGCCGTTTCGGTCCTTCAGATATGCCCTCGAAAATTTACACCCGTGCCCTTCCGATGGCGGTGAGCTCGCCGGCGGCGAACGGCGGGCTGGGCAGGGCAACAAATGACCCTAACGCTCGATTGAGGTCACCTTGGTTCGAATGGTGGTGGTGGCGTGGCCGGAGGTGGCTCCGGCGAGCGGCGGCAGCGAGGTCGCGGCGGTGCGGCTGTGGCCACTTGAATTCCGACGAGATGAGGCGCGGCTCCGGGCAACAAGCGGCTCAGCAAGCTCGGTGGTGACCTAGGGAAGAGGCTCGAGCGCCTGGCTGCCGGCGGGAGCTGGCGGAGGGGCGAGCTCGAGGTGGCGGCGGCTATGGCGGTCGGGCGGAGTGTGCACGCGCGCGGGAAGGTCAGGGCCTGCTTTTATAAGCGGCCGAGCGTGTGGGGGAGCACGGAGGCTTCGCCTCGAAGGTAAAGGAGGAGAGGAAGAGGGCCCGGGCGCGGAAGGCGCCTGCGTAGGTGAGCTGCCGGCAGGCGGAGCGGCGAGGTCCCGGCCAGGGCGCTGGCGGGTGTGCCGCGCACGGAGGAACGCGCACCCCAGGTCGATTTGCTCGGGCGGTGCGCGCAAATGATGATGCCAGAGCCTCGGGATTCGACGGACCAACGGAGAAAGGTGGGGGACCCAGACGCCGAGGTGCCGCGTGGCGGCGCGGCGCGACGCGCCCGGCGCGAGAGCGCGGTCCAGAGCGCCCGAAGCAGCCGAAACATTTGAAGCAGTCGATGTTCAAACACGAAATGGTCCAAATTTCGAATTGCAACTTCAAGAAGTGTAGCTACCAAAGTTGTAGAGGAGCTAACCACCTACAAAACTTGTAAAGGGTGGCATGGGTTTCGTGGACTGGTTTGGCTGGGAACGTAATGCCAAGATGGGCATTTTCTCGGCGCGGTCAAAGGGCAGATGTCGGCGTTGACCGAATTTTTGGATGCTTTTCTCTCAAAATTTGAATGTACACCCAAAAACAAAAATGTGTCCCATGAAAAACTACACAACTTCTATATTGGTCAATTTTTGAGTGTTTAAACGAAATTTGGAGAACGTGGCAAAAGTTCCAGGACCGTGTGTGGCCACTGAGGTGTTTAACTATGTTGACTGGGGTTTTGACCATGCCAATATGTGTTGACTTGCTTAAGATGATCATGGGTGATTGTTGGCTAGGTTTTCGAGGTGATGACCCAGGTTGACCAAGGTTTGACCAAAGTCAACGTGTTTGACCGAGTCATTAGCACTAATACTGCTAATTAAAAACCTGGGGCGTCACAGCCTACCCCCCTTAGAAGGAATCTAGTCCCGAGATTCGAATTTTTAAAAGACAAAGGTAGGTACGGGTGCTTATGGTTTCGAGATTGTAGGAAGCCCGGGTACTTGGTGTTGAGATAATATTCCGTCTCCCAAGTTGTTTCTTCTTCCGTATGGTGGCTCCATTGTATCTTGTACATCTTTACGGTATGTCTTCGGGTCCTTCTCTCCTTTTTGTCCAACACCCTCATAGGATGCTCAATGAGTGAAAGATCCGGCTCAATCCAAGCATTTGCTTCTGTGATTATCTCTGTCTCAGGCACATGCACACCTTTCTTCAATTGGGTCACATGAAACACATTGTGAACTGCAGAGAATCGATCCGGGAGTCTGATGCGATAAGCAACTGGCCCGCATACCTCAATGATTTCATAAGGCCCAATATAGCATGGAGCTAACTTTCCCTTAACACCAAACCTTTGCACACCTTTAGTTGGTGAAACCTTTAGGTATACATAATTACCAACTTCATATTGCTGGGGTGCTGTCCCTCTATCATGATAGCTCTTTTGCCTCATTTGAGCTAACTTCAAATTTTCTCTTATCACCTTCACCTTTTCTTCAGCGTCTTTTACTAAGTCCGGACCAAAGATTGTCCTTTCACCGGCTTATGACCAATTCAAAGGGGTGCGGCATCTCCGTCCATAAAGGGCATCAAATGGTGCCATCTTTAAACTAGCTTGATAACTATTGTTATAAGAGAACTCTGCCAAGGATAAGCACTTGTCCCAACTCTTGTCAAAATGCATGATGCTTGCCCGTAGCATGTCTTCCACAATTTGATTTACCCTTTCAGTCTGACCATTGGTCTGAGGATGATAACTTGAACTACGGATCAATTTGGTTCCTAAAGATTCATGCAACTGCTCCAAAAAACGAGCTATAAATTGATTACCTCGATCAGAAATGATGGTCTTGGGAATTCCATGCAAACGTACTATTTGGTCCATATAAATCTCTGCATAGTCCTGGACTGAATAAGTGGTATGAACTGCGATGAAGTGAGCAGTTTTGGTGAGTCTGTCCACTATAACCCAAATGGAATCCCGCTTTTTGGCAGTAAGTGGTAAACCCACAATGAAATCCATACTTATGTCATCCCACTTTCACGAAGGTATCAACAAAGGTTGGAGTACACCTGCCGACTTCAAGTGACTTGCTTTAACTCTATGGCAAGTATCACTCTCGGACACATACTTTGCTATGTCTACTTTCATATTTGACCACCAAAAATTTTCCTTCAGATCTTGATACATTTTGGTGCTTCCGGGGTGAATAGAGAATTTAGAAAGATGAGCTTCATCAAAGATTTCCTTCTTAATTTCCTGGTCAGCAGGAATCACAAGACGTTTCTCAAACCATACCACATCCTTCGGATCCCTATGGAAACAGTTATACTTGGGGTCTCCTTCAGCTAATTTCTATTTTATTAGCTGTATGCCCTCATCAGTGTGTTGAGCCATGACAATTCTGTCATAAAGATTGGATTCCGCATATATGGCATTTAGATTTCCTTGCTCTACAATTTCCAAATGAAGCTTCCTCAAGTCTTCACATAGAGTGTCACTATATGGTTCCACCTCTAAACGTTTGCAATGAACCTTGTGGCTAAGAGCATCCGCAACCACATTGGCTTTTCCGGGGTGATAGTGCACTTCTAGATCATAATCCTTAGTTAACTCGAGCCATCTTCTTTGTCCCATATTTAGGTCTGATTGAGTGAAGATATTTTAAGACTCTTATGATCGGTGAAGATATTGCAACGATTTCCCATAAGATAGTGTCTCCATATCTTGAGAGCATGAACAACCACTGCTAGCTCTAAATCATGAGTGGGATAATTTACTTCATGGGGTCGAAGTGCCCGTGAGGCATAGGCAATGACTCGGTTTTCTTGCATCAGGACAAAACCGAGACTAGTGCCTGAAGCATCACAGAAGACTTCAAAAGGTTTGGAATTATCCGGTTGTACTAGCACTGGGGCTGAAGTTAAGTGTTGCCTCAACGTGTGGAAAGCTTTTTCACATGCTTCACTCCATACAAATTTTACCCCTTTCTTTAGCAGCTCGGTCATAGGTTTGGCGATCCTGGAGAAATCCGGAATGAATCGACGATAATAACGTGCCAGACCCAGAAAGCTGCGAAATTGGTGTACAGACTTGGGTGGTTTCCAATCCATCACCTCTTGTACCTTGCTAGGGTCTACAGATATGCCATTTTTTGAAATAGTGTGCCCCAAGAATTTTACCCTATCCAACCAGAATTCGCATTTGGAGAATTTAGCATAGAGTTTGTGATCTCTCAAATGTTGCAGGACAATTCTGAGATGTTCGGCATGTTCTTCCTCATTCTTGGAATAGATCAGAATATCATCGATAAAAACCACTACGAACTTGTCAAGCTCGGTCATGAATACGGAGTTCATGAGATACATGAAATAGGCTGGGGCATTGGTGAGACCAAAAGACATCACCAGATACTCGTAGAGACCATATCGGGTGGAGAAAGCAGTTTTGGGAATGTCACATGGTCGAATTTTTATTTGATGATAACCAGACCGAAGATCGATCTTGGAGAAAACCTTGGCTCTAGCCAATTGATCAAAAAGAACATCAATACGGGGAAGAGGATATTTGTTTTTAATGGTCACCACATTGAGAGGTCTGTAGTCCACACATAACCTCAAACTACCATCTTTCTTCTTGACAAAGAGTTTGGGGCAACCCCAAGGAGAAGAACTTGGGCGAATGTAACCCTTATCTAGTAATTCTTGGAGTTGATTTTTCAGTTTAGCTAGCTCTTTGGGTGGCATACGGTAAGGGCGCTTGGAAATGGGTGCAGTACCAGGTTGGAGTTCAATCACAAACTCAACATCCCGGTCTGGTGGCATGCAAGGCAATTCATCGGGAAAGACATTTGGATATTCACAAACCACTGGAATTTCTTCAAGGTGGGAGGTAATGGTCACTTAGGCACAAGGGTCAGCACCGTCCTTAAAAGGTAAGTACAGGGTGGTGTGTCCGATGGTAGGTGAATTGATCGCTACAACTCTCCCCGAAATATCTAGAACAACCTTATGTCTGGTCATCCAATCCATACCCAAGATAACAGATATGCCCTCTAAATCTAAAATAATGAGGTTTGTTTGGGCAGTCTTACTTCCCAATTTCAATGGTACTCCAAAGGTTACGGTGTGGGAAGAGATTTTTCCACCCGGAGTGACAATCGTATAGGCTGATTTAGTGTGAGAGCCAATCAAACCCAATCTTCCTACGAACTTTCCACTTATAAAACTGTGGGTAGCTCCAGAATCAAACAATATCTTAATAGGGATATCATTGATAGAGAATGTACCCGTAAGCACAGAGGCTCCCTCTGGAATGTCACTCATAGTGGTGAAGTTCAGCCTACCCTGCTTGACTTGCACCATTGGCTTCTTGGCTGAATTTGCTGGCTTGGTCCCTGACCCTTGACTCTCCTGGTTGGGCTTAATCTGCTTGGGCTTTGGGCAGTCATTTGCATAATGCCCAGGCAGTCCACAATTGTAACAACGGCGTTCACCGCTGTTACGTGGGGGTGCATTGGGCTTGGAAGCTTGCTGCTGGGTGTTGCGAAACTGGAAGTTCCCTGAAGCTTTGTTCTGTGACAGCTTCATCGTCTAGCGTCCAGTTGAAGATGGTTGGGATGAGCTAGGAACATTCTTCTTCACAAAGTGAAACTTTTTGTTAGTCCCGCTGCCCGAGGCAAAACCAGCCTGCCTCTTCTTGTCTCTCTGGGCCTTCTTCATAGCATCCTCTTGGGATATAGCCTTATTCACCAACTCATGGAAATTGTTGGGCTCTATCAAGTTCAGCTGTTCATACAATTCACCATCAAGGCCATCACGGAACCGTTCCATCTTCATGATGTATTGAAGGAAAAAGCCACAAAGTGGGATCTCGGGAACAGCCATCTCAAAAGAAGTAAGTTCTTCATCATTTCCATGGGAATGTGATTTTAGCGGCATCAGTGTCCACATGATGCCCACCATACTGGCAAAGGCTATTGAACTTCTGTGCATAGTGATACACCGTGTCAGATCCCTGCCTAAGGGCCAGCAATTCCCTCATCTTCCTATCCATAAGTCCTTTAGGAATGTGATGGTTTTTAAAGCCTTGCTTGAATTCATTCCAAGTGACCTCATGCCTGGCCTGCTGCATGGTCTTGAAATGTTCCCACCACATCAAGGCCTCACCTCGAAGCTGCAAGGCCGCAAAGTTGGCCTTGCTTTCTTCTGAGCATGGTAGCACAAAGGCAGAAAACTTGGCCTCAATGGCCTTGATCCATGCCTCAGCTTCAAGGGGCTCTTCCGCCTTAGTGAATATTGGGAGCTTCATCCCGAGGAACTGAGTGTATGTCGTGACATGATTCGGCCCCTCATGATTAGCCCCATGTGGTGGCCTTTGGTTCAGCTGCTGGGCTATCTGCTGCTGCGTCTGTAGTTTCTGGCGCAACACTTCGGTTTGAGTGGCCATAAATGCCTCCGACGGCGTCATGGGCGGTGGCGGCGGTAGGTCAGCACTAGCCGACGCTCTAAAACCGTTAGGAGAGCTGCGTGTTGGTCCCACCATCTGAAAATGTGAGCTCTTATTAGACACATATTCATAGTCTTGCTTAGAAAGAAATGACAAGTGTAGAATATGCATGACAAAAGCTCATTCATGGCAAGTTTCTCGAAATTGGCAGCAAGACGGTCATAGGCAAAAAATTTCATATCCATCTGCTCATACACCGAAAAATCTTCATTTTTTGTCAGTGGGTGTAGGATTTCATACGCTTTAATGTTGGTATTCAACTCCGAGACAAAATCCAAAGTTCATACGCCCGGAGAATCCTATTGGCGAAGCTCTGCCTAGCTGCCCTGACAGCAGGCTGAGGCTCATCGAAATTTTTGTAACTCTCGGTACCCTCATGCAAAAATGCTGAATTTTGGTGAGCATGGTCATCACAATATTTCGCACAACTTTGGTATTCACATCTCGAGTAGATTCAGATGTTCAATTGCTCAAAAAATTTCGTTTCCGTCGTTCTGTCTGGGTGTTTGGACAGCAGGCAGAACTGGACTAAAAATTGCAGAACTCTCGGTAGGAATGTGCACAAATGCTGAAATTTGGTGAGCGCGATTGTCATAAAATTCTGGACAAGTTTGGTATTCAACCCGGAACTCAGATTTGATCACAACTCACTTAAATAATTTCTTTATAAAGATCACTGCAGAGAAGGTGTTCAACCAAAGCATTACATGGATGCCAAGTTTTGGGATCACCATCATACAACATGGGGTTACATTGCAGTCGTGCTGCACAAAAGAATACTCCTAAGTTAGCCTACCACAAAAACCAACCAACAAGGGGTTACACACAGGAGTATATGTCATCCTACTACAACGCTATGGCAATCTAGTTGTCAACCGAAGCGTCACTGGCTGCAGGCGAAGCGGGTGGTGTCGGTGGAGGTGGTCCCGCCTGACTCTCCTGGTCAAGGCCGGACTGTCCCTGCTACTCCTCGGGAGGTGCCTCCACTGGGGGTGCCGGCTGCAGAGCAACGATGGCCTGCAACGCAGCCACCTGCACCTCTGCCTCCATTTGCTGCTGCATCTCTGCTACGTGCTGAAGCAGTGTCAACCTCTCTATATCCCCGTGGTCAACGTGCTCCTGGAGGGCAGCGACCTCTGCCTCCAGGTCAAGGATCCTCTGCAAGTGGTCACCTCTCTCCAGCTCCAACTGGAACCTCTTGGTCCAAAGCCTGTCGTTGTCCTGCTGAGCCTGAAAGAGTGAAACCCTACTGCTGGTAAGCCACAGACAGATTGTGCCAGACTAGCCGAGCAGACTCCAGACGCTGGCTCAGCATCAGCTCAGTGGTGTTGCGCAGCGCCTGAAGTGTGAACACGACGTCCAAGCAATGTGTCAGCGTTCGCGTGACGTCCAGCGGAACCGCAAGCAGAAGTAGCTCCTGTAAGTGGTTCACACGGTCCAGCCACGCTGGGTCGTGCGGGTCCACTGCCGGAAACAACCCAAACGGTGACAGGGCCACCTCAGTCGGGTTGTGGTCACAGAAGTCCGTCCATAGGGCATCCGACTCGATGGTCTCCTGCCCACGAAGACCCCAGTACATGGAGCTCAGGTCGAACCAGTCGGGGTGGTCCGGGTGAGGAGGCACGGTGATGGTCACCCAGCAACAAGGCACGCCTAGGTGCTCAAACTCGATCGCCTCGTAGATAGGTAGAGTGGTGTAGCCTGAGGCGCTAAGTGCCTCCCACGCAAGGCGTGGAAAGCCCTCCCAGTGCAGCCCGTCGGTACGGATCGTACCGTCAGCGCCAACCTCGAGGAAAACGGGGGCAGCCATCTGTACAAAATGTAACGCACGTTAGACCCCAATAAGAGAGTAACATGTCAAATGGTGCAAAAATTCTTGCAGCTGTGAATAAAAATTCATAACTCAAAAACTAGAACCCGAAAAATTCCCAAATTTGACCAGCAACTCAGTAAGTTTATGAAACACATTTTTGGTATTCAAAGGTTGAGCTAGATCAATTAGGAACAAGGTCAAAAGATGCAATGTTCAGAGTACTGTCCCCAGGAAAACAGCATGACATAGGTTCACTAAAAAGGGTATAACTTGAGATATACAGAAGGTATGACCATGAATTTTTGGGAGCAAAAACTAGATTAGATATGGAGCAACTTTGGTATAGATCATCTAGTCGAATTATATTTAGATCATGGTGCAAAAATTCAAGCGAACAGCCCTAACAGATTTTTGGACAGCAACAACATCTAGACATGTGAGAGGCTAGGCAAGGAACAAAAAAAATCGCACACTAGCAAAATTTTACCTTAGAGAGCACACAAATAATGAATGGGTCCATTTTTAAGTTTTCACGATTTTTAACATGATGCATGACGTCCTATTCGTCCTCACAAGGCGATCAAGCCAAAAATCGAAATTAGTGCCAGTGGCAAGGCTTTTACTCGTCTCTCCCTATAATAACTAGTCGAGAGCTATTCGATGCTCACTTAGCGACTAACGGAACGTTGTTAGTGTAACTGCAGAAAAGAACCTTCCGTGCCAGCATGTCACGGAAGCTTCCACATACATTACCGTTCACTATAGAAACGGTATCCATGCATCAAGCCGCTGCATGGACAGCGTCCAACCTCGGACACCCTCCGTTTGAATGGAGTGTATCCTTGCCTCGCATATTCATAATGCGGAACGCACACGTATGGCAAAACATGGCGAGACACAGACGCGGCGGTGGGTTCTCATTGGATTAGGTCCCATCCATCCCTCACTTGACTTTCATGTGGTACCACCACTTATGGCAAAACGCGACGAGACGCAAACGCGACGTGGGTTCCCATTGGAATAGGTCCCATCCATCCCTCACAGGACTTCCCTGTGGCACCACCACGTATGGCAAAATGTGATGAACTAGTATGGTTGTGCAAGAAGTAAGTTTTGACAAGAATAAAAATGTGCTGGAAGTTAGCAAAATAAACCATAGATTAGTAAGCCACCTGAAAGAACCCAAAAATTCCCTCTAGGGCCTCTCGGTCTATCACCATCCTTAACGATCCAACGTGTTTTGCAAATACAAATAATCTTGACAAGTTTTATTCAAAAACAAGTGATTTAGGTTGTTAATTAACTCTGGTGCACATTAATCGCTCTGGTACCAGCTGTGACAACCCGCCCGGGAAAATACCGTACTATCGCCTAAACCAATCCACTTTGGTCATTAAGCAATAATAAAGTATCATCCCGTCGTTAGTTGTCGGGTCAAGCCCGGTGAAATCACTTACATAGCAACAAAGGATCGATAATAGGCATTAAAACTCACACGAAGGCAAGTCCAGAGTACAACACACAGATTAAATCCAAATCTACCCGAAGTGTTTAATTATTACAAACCGAAGTACTTGGCATGATAAAAGAGGTTCGGAGTTCGAAAACAGCGGAAATTTAAGTAAGCGGTGCGGTAAGCATCACAGGAGGCCTTCCATGATGCCTTCATTCGTCGTCCTCCACCCACTCCAGCTCCCAGCCAGGCGGGATCTCTCGAGGCCACACATCACTAAAAGCATTACCTGAAATCAACAAAATTATAGCAAGGCTGGGTATACTAATACTCAGCAAGTCTTACCCGTCGGGTGACAACTACATCACCAAACTCTAGACATGAGAGGCTTTTTGGCCAGTGGATTCTTTTGCTGAAAAGCAACAAAGAGTATGTCCTTACTTTCAATATTTTAGCTGAGGTTCTAGTTGATTACTCTTTTCTAAATGAGCAAGATATTGCAAGCATCAGTTGTGCAATACAATTAATCAAACATCAGTATTGACATTATTCCATCATGAGGGATATCATGGCCAGTTGGATAAGTAGTCTCAGATAACGGTGAGAGGCCGACAACCGATTGATTTATAACCTTGCAAGGTGGACCTAAACTCACAGAAGAGTGCCCTCACACAGAGTGCACCAACCAGGCGGTTCCCAAAACTCTTCAGCTCAAGATCGAATCTTACAGTCTTTGGTACAAGGCTATCTGGCACGCCTCACACTAGCGCCCAGAATCACACATGAACCACCGGTAGCCAGCCGTGAGACGCATCTCAAGATTAGTAATAGTAAGATCCCTCACTACCTCATTAAGGTACTAGGCTTACCGGTCCCATTCCCAACAAGTGCTTAGTACGTTCAAACAGTTAACCCACGAAAGCCATTGGACCGGAGCCCAAATCCCATGCTCTTACCACATGAGCAATCCATTTATAAAGATCTTATGATTCCAACATAAGAACCTATTCTCGCGAGTGACGAACATCACTCAACTTGTACCGGTCCTATAGCATAGCAGCTATCGACCTAGCATACTAGTAAAGGACAAAGGTACCCGGGATCATGCATCTAGGGTTTCATTCCAACTCTTGAACGTAAATGCACAAACATTGATAGATAGTTGCATAATTTCCAAAAATACTTAGGTTAATGCTTCGGTGCTTGCCTTCGTTAGCAACGCAAGCCTGGGGCTCCTTAGTGTCTTGGTTCACCTCCACGTACTGCAGCTCCGCGTCAGCTCCTCCTTCCTCAGCTTCCGGCACGAGCGAGTAGTTACCGCCGGGAAGTTCTACACGGGATAAATATGCAAGATTTAATGGGGTGGAATTAATTAGACACAATGCTATGCAACACATACAACATGGAGTGCATGATTGGCCATATTCACCTTGACAAACATATATTTAGTATAATCTTTGTATTAAGGCATGGCATGTGGTGCTTTAAGATTTAAACTTTTTGATAGTGACTGTGTACATATTTAAGCAAATAAACCAATTCAAATTCACAAAAACAGCAAGGGTGGTTCTCAGCTCCAAAACATGCTCCACAACATATTCATAAAGTCATTAAGTGAGCAAGGGTGATTTTTCCTATTTAAACTTATTATGGAGCTCATCTTGATTCCAAAGCTTTTACCCACAAAATAATTCATCAAAACACTGGTGATGCTTTTCAGGTTCTATTTACCTAAACAAAGCCACTGATCATGGATTCACATTTGAATGAGTCATAAAACAAATATACCGAAAATGACATTTCCTAGCTACCAAAAATATGAGAAATGCATATAAAAATAAATAAAACACTTCTGGAGCCAAACTCACTCCTACATTATCTCTGACTTAAAACAAGCCTAGGAAACCAACAAACACATCAAGAGCTATTTTAAATTCTGAACTAGGCATTTATATATAAATCTAAGCATAAAACAAGAATAAATACTTCTGACAGAGATAAAATCATGCTAAATTCAGGAAAGGTGAATCTAGGCATTACATGATCATAGCCAGAAGTTGAGCACAAATATCTATCAATATTTAGCTACAAAAATCATTAAGTCAGAAATAACATAAAGGAAAAATAAATCATATTAAAATATTTGCTCAAAAACTTTGTGCAAATTTTTGTCCAAAGCCTACAAATGACGTATCTAGCAACATATCCTAAATTCAGCTCCATAGCTTATCTAGATTTTGAACTACCGCAAATGTGTGTCAAACTAAGTTTGAATTTTAATTCAAAATCTATCTGTCAAAAGTATGGTCGTGCTTTGTAGAAGTTGTAGATCTAGTCACAGTGAAACCAACAAAATTGGGTTTACATTTTCTGGTTTTTCAATGAGTTTCTATGATTTTTCTAAGGTACTGGACCTAGTTGTAAAGAAACTAAGATGAAGATCATTGCCAGCAGGTCCCTAGTTCATAGATATGCCATCGTAAATTTACACCCATGCCCTTCCGGCGGCGGTGAGCTCACCGGCGACGAACGGCAGGCTGGGCAGGGCAACAAATGACCCTAACGCTCGATTGAGCTCACCTTGGTTCGAATGGTGGTGGTGGCGTGGCCGGAGGTGGCTCCGGCGAGCTGCGGCGTCGATGTCGCAGCAGCGCGGCCGCGGCCACTCGAATTCCGGCGAGACGAGGTGCGGCTCCGGGCAACAAGCGGCTCGGCAAGCTCTGTGGTAACCTAGGGAAGAGGCTTGAGCACCTGGCCGATGGCGGGAGCTGGCGGAGGGGCGAGCTTGCGGCAGCGGCAGCAATGACGGTCGGGCGGAGCGTGCACGCACGCGGGAAGGTCAGGGCCTGCTTTTATAAGCGGCCGAGCATGTAGGGGAGCGCGGAGGCTTTGCCTCGAAGGTAAAGGAGGAGAAGAAGAGGGCCCGGGCGCAGCTGGCGCCTACGCAGGCGAGCTGCCGGCGGGCGGCGCAGCGAGGGTCCCGGTCAGGGCGCTGGCGGGCGTGCCACGCGCGGAGGAACGCACCCCCAGGTCGATTTGCTCGGGCGGCGCGCGCAAATGATGATGCCGGAGCCTCGGGATTCGACGGACTGGCGGAGAAAGGTGGGGGACCCGGATGCCGAGGTGCCGCGTGGCGGCGCGAGAGCGCGGTCCAGAGCGCCCGAAGCAGCCGAAACATTTGAAACAGCTAATGTTCAAACTCGAAATGCTCCAAATTTTTAATTGCAACTTCAAGAAGTGTAGATACAAAAATTGTAGAGGAGCTAACCACCTACAAAACTTGTAAAGGGTGGCATGGGTTTCGTGGACTGGTTTGGCTGGGAACGTAATGCCAAGATGGGCATTTTCTCGGCGTGGTCAAAGGGCAGATGTCGGCGTTGACCAAATTTTTGGATGCTTTCCTCTCAAAATTTGAATGTCCACCCAAAAACAAAAATGTGTCCCATGAAAAACTACACAACTTCTATATTGGTCGATTTTTGAGTGTTTAAACGAAATTTGGAGAACGTGGCAAAAGTTCCACGACCGGGTGTGGCCACTGAGGTGTTTGACTATGTTGACTGGGGTTTTGACCATGCCAATGTGTGTTGACTTGCTTAAGATGATCATGGGTGATTGTTGGCTGGTGATGACCCAGGTTGACCAAGGTTTGACCAAAGTCAACATGTTTGACCGAGTCATTAGCACTAATACTGCTAATTACAAACCTGGGGCGTCACAGCCCTCCTCGGGGGTAGATCTCTTTCGCATAATTCCACCACCAAACTGGAAGTAGGGTTTTACTCCCCGGAGGCCCGAACCAGTATAAATCGCCGTGTTCCTAGTGTCTCGCCGAGATTTTCGTGTGCATCCCGTGCATCAGCATCTATGCTCTTAGTTCCCTGATCCCTCCATTAACCTACAAACCGCTTGGGTAGCCCCCTTGCGGATCTATCCAGGTCTCAACCCCTGACAGTTGGCGCGCCAGGTAGGGGTGATCGGGAGCTCTCCGTGCAGTGTGATGGCTGTTCGCTCCGGTGATTATCTTCGGTGACGGTACAAAAGACTCCCTCATGTCACGCAAAAATTTTGGCACCCACCTGCCCATGCCCTTCAACCGGATTACGACATCATCTGCATCGGCAACAAGCACTCGGCACAACATTGGCAAGCTTGGATTTCGTCTGTTTATGATGTTGAAGTCCCCTCGTGCGCCAGGCGCACAGGAAGCAGCCGACCGATTCCTGCGTCCTCCTCTACACGACGACCCGTCCCACAGCGGCAACGAGATTCAATCTACCACGGCCGACCTTAGGGTGCGGCGCCCTAGACGTGACACGACGTCATCTGCACGTATCGTCCCGGCTCCGGCCTGGGCGATTTGCTCTCCTGATCGAGCACATGCGTCCCGAGGCCCCAGCGGTCGCAGTTGGGCGTCTCGGAGACCAGCTTGGCCGTGCATCACGCGTGCATGCAGGAGTCCACGTCGGTCACGCACGGTCAAAGAATCCATCTACGAGATGGATACGTGAAACAGGGAACGATTCCTACTTCCATCTATTATCTAATATATTCTATTTATATTATGTTCATTGAGTATGGAAGCTTAATTTCCTTTATTGTTCTGCTACTTATTTGCACGCACGGAGCATGCAAGCGTGACGGCCCCATGGTCAGCACTTCACGACCGTGATGACAACCAGCAAGCACCACGACTCAGGGACCTCTTATGCTGGCCACACCGACAACAATGATCCTCCAACGGTGCATCGCCGAACTCGTCAACGTTCCAATCTCGGCACGGCCTTAGTTCGCATCAACACCTCGTCGGCCTTCTTTGATTCCTCCGTAGCTCGGTACAGCTTCGGCTTGTCTCGGCGACCTGCTACGTCATCACGCGCGTGTCGATGACCTCTTCGACATCTTCACAGCTCGGTGCAGCTTTGGCTGTTCCGACCTTCAACGACTCATCGCCGACCTCTTCGGCATCTTGAGCTTGCCACGGCGACCTTGGCCACGGCGACGCACAAGCTAAGTTTTTTTGTAATTAAATATTTTACTGCTCCAATTTCTTTCGTAGACATGCTTTACATGTTTTATCCCTGCTTTATTTTCCCTCCCCCTTCGACATGCTCGGGGGCTTGGTATAGCCGACCTCGGTACGCTCGGGGGCTTGGCTTTGCCAATCTAAGGGTCCTTAGACCTGAGGGATTTTTAATTACTTCTGTGTGTCTTTCCTTAAAAGGCCTTTTAATTTGATATGCGCATTCTTAGTCGCATGGTTGCAAGACCTTTAGTCTCTGACTCCCCCCCGCGCACCGGCTACACCTAAGCCTCCATGCTGAGCAGTGTAGTCGGGTAAGCCGTCCTCTCTACGAGTAGTGATTAACCCGTGACCATGCAGTCTACGGAGGGATAAGACTGACTCTGTGTTAGATGGCTTTGCGCCTTGCTATATCTACGGACGACGACGACGACGATCAAACGCACCCTTTACGGCTCTGCGTCTTCATTGCACCCGCTAGGGTTTGCGTCCTGGTGCACCCGCTATGGCTCTACACGTAAACGGACCTATTCCAATCAGCTTATATTTCTGTTTCCTGAGCAGAATGGTCGTAGGTTCGATTGAAGACCTTCTGGGGTAGGCGTGCCTCGCTGCTCTACCAGATCCGTCTGGGTGCCTAGAGTCCAGTCTACAATTTTGTCAGGCCCCTGAGGTCGGTGTGCCCGTTACTTAGGTCGGCAATACCTTTGTACCATGGCTCCGCTGGATGATTGGCAGCTATGCTAATCGTCTGGGCACCAAAATGGCCTTCCTAAGGTCGGCGTGCCTTAATACCTAGGTCTTGCAATACCTTGGTATGTCTATGGCTCTACCAACCTAGTTGGGCGCCCTGGATGCGTGATCTCCTTGAGGTCGGCGTGCTCTTGTAGCCCTGCCAACCTGATCTGGACACCCAGATTTTGCGTAGCGAATAAAGGCCTCCCTGTGGGGTGCGCGCCTAATGGCTCTACCAAGCATCTCCGGGTGCTTGGGCACTGCTAACTTGAGACCTTCCTGAGGTCGGCCTACCCTGGGTGGCTCTGCCAGACTCTTTGCAGTTATGCAGGATATCTGGGTGTCTCTACACTCCGTTTGTTCAAGACCAACACCTCCCGCGACTCCGTCGTCGCCTACTCAAGGTCACGAGACCTTCCCGCGACTCCGTCGTCGCCCACTCAAGGTCACAAGACCGTCCCGTGACTCTGTCGTCGCCCACTCAAGGTCGAGAGACCTTCCCGCGACTCCGTCGTCGCCCACTCAAGGTTGGGAGACCTTCTCGCGACTCCGTCGTCGCCCACTCAAGGATGGGAGACCTTCCCGCGACTCTGTCGTCACCCACTCAAGGTCAGGAGACCTTCCCTCGACTCCATCATCGCCCACTTCAGGTCGGGAGACCTCCGTGCGACTCCGTCGTCACCCTCTTCAGGTCGGGAGACCTTCCCGCGACTCCGTCATCACCCACTCAAGGTCGGGAGACCTTCTCGCGACTCCGTCGTCACCCTCTTCAGGTCGGGAGACCTCCTAGCCACTCTGTCGTCGCCCTCTGTTGACGCTCTCTAGCGTCGCACCAGGTTTATATCCTCGGCAATGGCGCCAGAAAGCTTGTTGACACTCTCTAGCATCGGTACTAAATATGCAACGACGCCAGAAGGCCGGTTGGTATAAATAACGACCGCTGAAAAGTCCGCAAGCGTACGGATACCGATGTAGCTTTCACCCAAGAGTATTCCAGGGTATCGAATCCATAGGGAACGTGTGTGCACTAGTGAAGAATCAAGGTCGGCCTTGGATGAGAGAAGATATGATAATAGTGTAGGAGAGGTAGAGAGGGTTTCGAAGGATTCCGGATACTAAAGATAAGATCAGCGTTTACAACGATGCTTGCTTCGGGACGCTCAACCGTCCTAACCTGGAAAGGGATGAGAAGAGGGCTAGGCAAGCCAAGCAGGGGTCCTACTGCACTCTAGTGGATCTCACGTGGTGGGCTACGTAGGCCGTCAGGGCTGTCACCACCTGGGGCTACCACAACAATCCGTGCCACTAGGTGTACTCCGAGGTAATCGCAAGACTAGACACCACGTCTACTCTAGTGACTACTATTCTAGCTTTGCAATTACTAGAACACTAATCAAAGCAAGGCGCCCACAAGCATAAATAATAAAGCTGAACTTAATTAATTAAATAAATCCAGAATGCCTAAGAGTTACCCGGATGTTACTCGAAGTGGAGCCTCATCCGCCGAAGTACAAGAGGAAGGGAGGAAGCCGACAACTCCGGCTTCTCCCGAACTCGCACCTCAACTCTCACCTAATTCTAACACTAATTTTGGTAGAGCTTTGCTTGATCTCTTCTTCTCTTTTCCACCAAGGAGAGGCCTCTCCTTTGAAGGGAAGCACTCATCCTTTGGTGAAGTCGTCTCTTTTGAAGTGAGGAATGGGCTTCTATTTATAGGGGGAGGAGACTTGGAGAAGTGGAGGTCCTCCCCCTCTTTCCAGGGGCGCAACCAGCCTTCCCAGGGGCGGTTCGCACGTGAACAGTGCGGGGTACGCCTCCCCAAGTCGGTGGAGCAAAGAACCGGGCAAAAACCGGAACCTAGGTGGGTGAACCGGAGGTGAACCGGGCGTCTGGGCGCTGAACCGAGCGATTTCTGGGCAAAACTGGCAGCAAAGGCGGGCAGACCGGCTGAGCCGGCCAACCGACCTCTCGCCAGCCACTAGGAGCTCGCCACCTGGCCTGGCCGGGCCGGCCCGCGCGGCTCCCGCGCGCATGCGTGCTGCGTCCCGGCGGGGGCCAGCCACGGCGCTCCACGTGGCGGGCGCGGGCGGCCTCCCGCGCGGGCGCGCGCGCGTTGCCGCGGTGCTGGCTGCGGCCAACCGCCGGCCGCCACGTGGCGGCTTCCCGTCGTTCCCCGCGCGAGCGCCGTACGGATGCTGGGGTGCTGACGTCATGATGACGTCAGCATCCCATAATATTTTGTTCCTTTAATATCTTTTGCATCCGAACTCCAAAGTTGTCAAATGATATGTCCATTTCGATCATCTCGACGAGCCCGTCACAATGGCGTAGTCCAAATTGGCATTTGAGGTTGTTTGTGATAATGCCATATTTTATTCTTTATTTGCTCATTGCACCTGCAACCAAATATACACCAAAGCTCGTGGAATCTGTTAGATCATAACCCTATAGCTATGGTGCACACTCTCATGGAGTAACTTTTATCCGAAGTTGACGGTTGAAAATAGGCACATAACGACCGTCAACACCCTGTCAAGGTCATGAGACATTCCCGCAACTCCGTCGTCGCCCGCTCAAGGTCATAAGACCTTCTCGCGGCTCCGTCGTCGCCCACTCAAGGTCATGAGAACTTCCCGCGCCTCCGTCGTCGCCCGCTCAAGGTAATGAGACCTTCCCGTGACTCTGTCATCACCCGCTCAAGGTCGGAAGACCTTCTCTCGACTCCGTCGTCGCCTACTCAAGGTCACGAGACCTTCCCGCGACTCCGTCGTCGCCTACTTAAGGTCACGAGACCTTCCCGCGACTCCGTCGTCGCCCACTCAAGGTCACGAGACATTCCCGCGACTCTGTCGTTGCCCTCTACAGGTCGGAAGACCTTCCCGCGACTCCGTTGTCACCCACTCAAGGTTGGGAGACCTTCCAGTGACTCCGTCGTCGCCCACTCAAGGTCGGGAGACCTTCCCGCGACTCCGTCGTCATCCTCTTCAGGTCGGGAGACCTCCTTGCGACTCCGTCGTCGCCCTCTTCAGGTCGGGAGACCTTCCCGCGACTCCATCATCGCCTTCTGTAGGTCTTCGGACCTCTTGGCGGCTCCGTCGTCGCCTACTTAATGTCATGAGACCTTCCCGCGACTCCGTCATCGCCCGCTCAAAGTCGGAAGACCTCTGTCATTGCATTCCTTAGGTCTACAGACCTCCCGAAGTCTCCGTTGTCATCCACTTCAGGTCGCCAGGCCTCTCGGCGTCTCCATCGTCGACCACTTCAGGTCGCCAGGCCTTCTGGCGTCTCCGTCGTCGTCCACTTCTGGTCGCCAGGCCTCCCGGTGTCTCCGTCGTCGTCCACTTTAGGCCTGTGATACAATGTGCTTGTGACACAGGTCATGACAGCTTCTGATGTTTGGCGTCTTGCCGAAGATTCCAGGTGCTTTGGCCTATTATTCAGTTCGTCAGAGCATCATGATAGGCAGCAGAAGGCCGTAGGTTCTCTATTTCTTCTTTTCTGGAGCATCAAACCGGCCATTCTGGTCGCTTTACTGCTCGGGGGCTACTACACGAGTTCATCTTGCGATCCCTCTTCTTCTACGTCGCATCGACCTACTGGAAGCCTGCTTCCACTACTCCTCTACTCGACCTACCTACGGTTGGCATTACGACATTTCTGAAGGTCGCGGAAGCTACTTTGTGTTACCTGACCCAGGTCGGGTCGGCGGTTCTTCAAGATCGACGTCTTGTCTTCACTACGACCTTCTAGACTTCTATTCCAAGAGCTCGATGTTTGACTTCGTACGCACATTGGAGGGGTTTTTCTTTTTTGGATCTCCGTGCACCCTACGCAACCTCAGCGGTGCCATGCCTTCGCTTCGCATCGACATGACCTCGTTTCGGCCGCTACACCTACATGTTGATCGGGGGCTTGAGAGACATAGGTACCCCTAGGTCCCCACCGACTAGGGTCTCAACCGTCCCCGACAGGCAGTCCGACCTGCCAGAAGACCCGCCGACCTGTCAGTGGGCCCTGCCCGACCTGACATGTGGGCCCAAGGACATGAAGACATCTTGGAGTGCAAGTAAAGACAGTTCAGATAGTTTAAGGCAGTTCGGATAAGCCTTCCATGTTGTAACTGACTAGGATAGATGGAAACTGACTTGTAGCACAAGGTCGTCGGCCAATATAAGGCAGCCTAGGGCGCCCTCCTCGGGGCCAGATCTCTCTCGCATAATTCCACCACCAAACTGGACGTAGGGTTTTACTCCCCAGAGGCCCGAACAAGTATAAACCGCCGTGTTCCTCGTGTCTCACCGAGATTTCCGTGTGCATCCCGTGCATAACCATCTACGCTCTTAATTCCCTGATCCCTCCATTAACGTACAAACTGCTTGGGTAGACCCCTTGCGGATCTGTCCAGGTCTCAGCCCCTGACACCTACAATGGAGGGTTGATGTTCCTAGTGTTGTTGCTGAGCTCCTAAGCCATTCTTTGCAAGCCCTAAGCCTTAGTGGCTCTCCCCAACCTCTCTTTGTAAGAGTTGTGGATTCAAGCCATATCTTTGAGTTGGGTTGAGAAGAGTGAGCTCAAGAGAGCCTTTGTGAGCTAACAAGAGCATTCCCATAGCTTGAGCACTTCGATTTCACGTCTACAAGCATGGAAGCATTTGCTACTCTTGGAGGTTTGCCTCCTAGACGGCTAGGCGTCGCCGGCTAGGTCCCAAGGTTGTGGTGAGCAGCGGCAAGTTTGTGAGGACTGTGATCTAGCCTCTTCATGGAAAAGATTGCCTTAGTGGAAAGGAGGAAAGTGGTTGAAAGAGACGTGACTTGTTGTGGGAAAGTTCCCTTACAAGCCCCTCAATGGAGACGTAGCCTTTCCTTAGTGGGAGGTGAAATTCGAGAAACAAATCCTTACGTCTCATTATGGTTTGCCTCAGTAAGTCATTTTCTAACATATTTGATTTGCTTAAGCTACGATCTATATGGGTGTGCTATTTGTGTGTGCAGGGATCATTACCCTGCTTGTGATCATCTACCAAGGCCACTAACCAAGTTTGGTTTGTGCTAGAAGTCAAGAGGAGCTTGAAACTGTTTTTGCAGGTGCTCTGTGCTACACCAATCTGACTGGTGCCTCCTGTGAAGCAAAGTCAGTGACCGGTCTGACCGGTCATCACCACTGGTCTGACCGGTGGACACTGACAGTTCAAGTTTTCGGGGAAGAAAAGTTTAAGTTGGTCGTCACGCCTATTCACCCCCCTCTAGGCGACATCAAGGTCCTTTCACCCCAGATCGACTAACAACATGTGGAACTTGAAGTAGAGCCAGAGGAGAGGGTACTCCCGAACCCCGTTGCTGACGAGCTGGTAGAGGCGGTGACTACAGCTCCAGCCCCCCGAGCTAAGGGAAGAGGTGCGCGTGGAGCCCAACCTGAGCTCGGAGAGGTAGATGGTCCTTCGTGAGAATGACATTGAGGACCCAGAGCCAATAAGGTCCGTGGCCATAGAGTCCACGAGTAGCTCGAGCCGCCAGGGTCTCGAGTTGCTCGATGATGAGTTGATAGCCCCGGCGGTGGTCGCACTGAACCTAGAATCCATGTGCCGCTTGGAACAATGGATGAAGGTAAGCTCGAGTACCCGTTATCAACTTGCCGTTGAGGGTACTAGTGTGATTGTTGATGTAGTTGTACTCCATTGATGCAGGGTGTAGTTGAAAGACCCCAAAAGAAGTTCGAGCTTCTAAAGGGGTACGGTGACACCATTCTCCACACTGAGGAGCTCGAGACGGAGCTGGACAAGTCCAGGAAGCACTCAAGAAGAACAAGGAACTGTGGCAGAAGAATAAAGGTATAACTCTTGCCGCAGTCCTCGCGTATTGATGTTGTTGATTATCTGCATCTGACTTAGTCATTGAGGTCTTTGCTGAGCTTGAAGCTTCTCTTGAGCAGGTCAGGGCATCAGAGCTTGACTTGAAGACACATGCTCGAGAGGTAGCTGAATATGAGCTGTCAATAAGAAATCATGAGTGCATTACTCAAATGGAGCTCCGTGAAGCTGATGAAATTAATCTCGTTCGTTGCATGCAGTCTCTGCGGAAGCTTAATGAAGACTGTGAGAAGCTGCGGGTGTCGTTGAAGGAGCTTGAGGAAGTCGTGCTACCGATTGTGAGGCTATTGGTACCACATGTTGTCGGGGAGAAGTTGCGACCCCTTGTGGATAGGTTGAAGAATGCTCCCGGGCGTTTGGCGACGTATGTGAAGCACTTGGCGAAGTTAATTGCAAACTAGGTGCTTGCGTTCTTGAAGTTGTGCTTCTCAAAGGCACTCGTGGATGCTGTTGCAGGTGGGGTCGCGGCAAACTGTTCGGATGAGCAGTTCCGCGCACTGATGGAGGAGATGGTGCCAATCGTCGAACAAGTGGCTGATAAGCTGAACCTCCAGTAGATGTATATGTAGGGTAGTTATGTACAGGTAGTAGTTGTAAGATGAACAAGTTAAGTTATTTGAGACAGTTGAATGCATCTCGAGTTGTTGTTTATGATGCTTTTGCCAAGTACTCATTACCGCGGCTTGCAACGAAGTCCGCGGAGTCCTTAGATTGTGATGGTAGATACCGAGTAGTAGTACTGGAAGGTAGTTGTCTTGTTAAGTAGACATAGTGCAAAAGTTGAGTATTATCAAACTTTATTACTGATGATGAAAGATTACACCTTGATGGCCAGGGCTGTTACATGAGTTCACCCGGATGGCCAGGGCCGTTACAGATGAATAGTCAGTAGGACCTGTAGGCTGCTTACAGCTAAGGATCTGTTAGGTAGCCGTTAAAGCTGTACCCTAGAGATGAGTAGTCGAGAGACTATGAGTAGAATCGACACAGCTGGTCAACGTTCCATGAGTTGCTGATTTCCTCACCCTCAAGAGTCTGTAGGCGATAGGAGCCTAGGCCGATGACCTTTGATACTGAAAAAGGACCTTCCTATGGCGAGTTGAGCTTGTGTAGTCTGTTCATGTTCTGGATACGACAGAGGACCAAATCACCCATGTTGAAGGAGCATTCCTTTACGTTGTAATCGTGATAGCATCGGATATCAATCCTTCTACCGTCTTCTGCAATGCCTTCGCCGTATTGTTCAACCGGTAGGGATTCCCACATCACATCAGCGGGTAGGATAGCTTCGGAGCTGTAGACCAAGAAGTAAGGCGATTGTCCTATTGGCTTGGTTGGTTGAATACGAAGCCCCTAGAGTGCATTGGGTAGTTCCTTGATCCACTTACCTCCTTTGGTGTTAGCGACATCGTGCAGGCGCTTTTTGAGGGCGTCGAGTACCATCTCGTTAGCGTGCTCCACCTGGCTGTTAGCGCGTGGGTGAGCGATGGAGACGTACTAAACGTCGATCCCATTGTTCTCGCAATACTCCCAGAACTGGTGATTGTTGAAGTTGGAACCCAGGTCTGTGATGATGCGAATGGGTAGCCTGTAGCGATGCACGATCTCATCCAAGAAGTCGAGTACTCTGCCGTCCTTTTGGTAGGTAACCGGCTTGACCTCGATCCACTTGGTGAACTTGTCGATAGCCATCGAAACTCTATTGAATCCTCCTGGCGCAGTTGGTAGAGGTCCAATCATGTCAAGCCCCAAGCAAGCGAACGACCAAGTTAGTGGTATCGTGATGAGCTTGTAGTCTGGGATGTGTTGCTGCTTGGTGATGTATTGACATCCTTAGCACCTTCTGACTAGTTCCTCTGCATTGACCAGAGCTGTGGGCCAGTAGAACGCTCATCGGAATGCTTTGCTCACGAGAGTCCATGTTGACACGTGATTACCGCAGACGCCTTTGTGTATCTCCTCCAACATGCCCTTGCCTTTTTCCCAAGGAACACACTTCATGAGTACTCCAGAAGTTGCACCTCACCTGTAGAGCAGTCCCTGACTAGTACGTAGCTTTTGGCCCGTCAAACGACTTGTTCAGCTAAGTTCTTTTCGGAGGGAACCTTCTGCTCCTTGATGTAGTTGATGAACGGTTGTCGCCAATCCACGTCGATCATCATGACCTCCTGACTAGGCTGAGGAAGCCCAGGGTCAATGGTTGGTGGTGCAGTTGGCTGCTCTAGTATGGATGGCTTGTGTAGCTCGTGGACAAAGACTCCCGCTGGTACTTGGGCACAAGAAGATTCCAGCTTCGACAGGATGTCCACTGCTACATTGTTGTCGCGGACGACATGATGGAACTTGAGACCATGGAACATGTTCTCGAGCTTGTAGACATCTAGGCAGTAGGCGTCCATGTTTTCTCTGTTGCGGTCCCAGGAGTCGTTGACTTCATTGATCACCACAAGAGAGTCTCCAAAGACTAGTAGTCGTTTGGTGCCAAGAGATATCGCTAGACGGAGCCCGTGTAGTAGAGCTTTGTATTAGGCTTCGTTGTTGGAGACCTTCCAGAAGATCTGCAAGACGTACTTGAGTTGTACGCCCTTTAGAGATATCTGGAGTACCCCTGCGCCTGCACCCTCGAGCTTGAGTGAGTCATTGAAGTACATCACCCAATGTTCTGGTTGCTCAGTAGGTGTGGGTAGTTGATTTTCCTGCCACTCTGCCATGAAGTCGACTAGAGCTTGAGACTTGATAGCAGTGTGTGGCTTGAAGTCGATGGTGTGGGCGCCGAGCTCGACTGCCCACTTGGACATCCTCCCCATGGCATCCCGGTTGTGGAGTATATCGCTGAGAGGGTAGTCGGTCACCACAGAGATTGCGTACTTCTGAAAGTAGTGTCATAGCTTCCACAAGGTGATGAGGACTGCGTAGAGTAACTTTTGCACAGGAGGGTATGTTGACGGTTAAATAACGTGTCAAGTTACGATCCGCAAGCGCACGGGTCGGTTGTACCTTTTCCCTTAGAGTATCCCCCAAGGTTAATCAATCCGTGGAACAAGTGGATTGCTACGCTCAACTAAGCACTAATGTCCTTGATTTAATACTCTTTATCAAATGAAGGTATGTATAAGTAAAGAACTTAAACTAATCTAATCTAGATTAAAGAAATCAACATAGAGAGCAAAGGTTTAGAGATCACAGGAGTGTAGAAGCTTGTCCAAGGGATCTAGGGTCACTTGGAGATGTAACCACCTAGCAAGAACTACCCGATCTAATCTATCAAAGGTAAAGGTGCACCGAGTCCAACCCTTTCCCTCTCGCGTACTAGTCACTACACGAGGGTAATCCGGGATCGAACACCAAGTGCACAAGACGTTGATGTGTTCTAGGTATGCAAGACTAAGTGTGTGAACTAAGTTCGATATGTTTTCCCTCCCGCGCACTGTCACTACACGACGGTAATTGCATAAGAACAAAAGGAACACGATAATGAAGCTACGAGCGATGCATCCCCAAAGCAAGCCAGCCGGCCTTTAAGATTAAAGCACCATCAACATGAATATGATAGCAAAAAGATCCAAAACATAGGTTCGGTGATTACAACTCAAGATCCCCCTTCAACCCCTAGGACAAATAAGGACTTTACCCCATAATGTTACACATTGAAGCGCTGGTCATGGTGTAGAATCCTCCAAAGTAGATGAAGGCCACGAGTGCTCCCTTCGCGATCCAATCTCCTTGTTCTCGGTCTTGTGGCAGCGGATGATGAATGAATCTCCCTGTGGCTCTTTGCCTCTGAACTAATAATAGCCTGAGGGGGTGCTAGGTCAAAGGGGAGGCCGAGGCGGTGCAAAAACGGCCTGGGCCGATCCGCATGGGCCGGTCGGCCCAGGTCCTTTTTGGATCGCCTCGGGCCCAACTTTCTCGTGTGAGCTCCTTGATTCTTCCTAAGTTTCCACCCTGATGCATGCGGGCTTTTGACATCATTTTCTCCATGGTTTAGATAAGGGCACTTATCGCGCAAGTTCCTGCATCTTCTGTTCAGGTCCCTAGAGTTTTACGGCTTCATGCTTTGGTCCTTGGGTCATGTTCACTTTGAGTCTTGACTTGTGCCGGGCTTCATTATCTTCTCATAAAGTGCTTGATGAACTTTACCCAGAAGTACTTATTTAGGTGCTTAAATCCTGCGTAAACAACATACTCCAAAAACCACATACAAGAGCGAACTTATTATATCAAGGGGGTTAGTACCATTAGACCGGATATCAAATCGATGCCAACATTGAAGGTAAACTCATGGCTAGGAGTGTCAAAGTCGACCGTCAACAACTCCCCCATGCTTAAACCTTGCTTGTCCTCGAGTAAGCCTTCAATGGATATCAGTGTTGCCTTTCATTGTTCACATCCTGCACTTGATCATACATGAAGAAAACATAATGCTCTTTAAATTTATTTGTTAGAGTTTCAGTGTACTAGCCTTCATCCCTGGGGGGGTGGATATCGAATAGGTTCATCCCACAAGTAAATAATCATGCTCCCAAATTTTGAATGAATCTCAGAAATTTTGAAAAGAAGTGTAAGATGAAGAAAGAGCTAAACCAAGTTCAAAGATTTAAACCTCTTTGCATCTTGCTCATGAACTCTCATCTCATCTTGTCTCTCAAGCCTATTTGTTCTACTCCTTTCCCCTCTCAAAACTTTATATAAGTGGGAGGCTTTATCTGGAGCTTTGGGAAAAGTTTAGTCCTACCAAGATATTATAATCAGGATATTATCAAAACTAGACAAGCTTCTCATGGATTTACCGAGCCTCGTCAAAAAGGTCATTGGAAAAAAATGTTTTCAAGGAGGGGGGGAGAGATGAACACACACTTTTTGAGATAAGTGGACATGTGCAAATGGCAAAGAGTGATCCCGAGGCACAAACAAAGTCCTCGTTATTGGATTGCACATGGTTTGAAAGATGAGTATGGGTCTTGATCTTGAATCCTCTTGAAATTCCTATTGCGTCTAGAGATTCGGGGAGTTTTTATATATACACATATTTTTTTCTTCTCTCTCTTTCTTTCTTCTTTGTTTTCATCATTTTTTTCTTTTTTTCTTTTTTTCTCTTTTTTTTCTTTTTTTAACTCCCCTAAAATCTAGACTACATTAGTACCTACCTTCTTGGCAGCTCCCCCCATGCTTAGACGATTGCACGTCCTCGGGCAAAGAGGTGACGAAGTTTTTGTGCCAAGGTAGGTACTGAAAATCCTAAATTTTCCTAGAGAGAAACACTTGAAATCTTCTAGGGATCCTTCACGCACTTTACGTCGTCCTGGAGGTCTCCCAAAATGAAACTTTAATCTTTGCCATCTTCATTCTTGTGATCTTCATCGAAATATTCATCCATACTCAAGAATTGGGTTGTGGTCAAGGAGGTAAAACACAAAAAGATATTTTGGGTTTGTGGGTGGATATCCGGCGAAGTTTACAAAATTTCCGATGTGGAAACTTACAATGCACGGATAGAAAAGGCTAGCAATAAGATAGATACACATTGGAGGGCCCAGGAAAGAGTTAGTGATGAGGAAAATGAAAAACTAACTAAACCTTTCTGTGAAGAGGAAATTAAGTTTGCCTTATTCCAAATGGAAAAAAATAAAGCTGCTGGGCCTGATAAGTTACCAATAGAGTTTTATCAGAGCTGCTGGGATATTATCAAACATGACATTGTGGAATTGTTTACTGCCTTGTATGAGGGGAGATTAGAGATGAGTAGACTCAATTATGGTGTCATTACCTTGCTACCAAAGGTACAGGATGCTGAAAGAATTCAACAGTACAGGTCTATTGTCTACTGAACTGCCTGTACAAGTGGATAACTAAAACTATGACAATTAGTGTAGAACCAGTAGCATAGAAGGTGATAGTTAAGACTCAGGCTGCATTCATCAAAGGAAGAAATATAATGAATGGGGTGCTGGCCTTACATGAAGTCATGCATGAAACAAAAAGGAGTGGGAGGAAAGGTGTGGCGCTCAAATTAGATTTTGAAAAGGCTTATGACAAAATTAGCTGGAAATTCCTGCTTAATTGTCTTAGCTTATATGGGTTCAATGAAAAATGGATAGGGTGGGTGGATAAAATGGTGAAAGGTGGTATTGTAAGTGTGAAGATAAATGACAAAATTGGCCCTTACTTCACCAGCCACAAAGGGGTTAGGCAAGGTGACCCACTGTCACCAATCTTGTTTAACTTTGCTGCTGACTGCCTAGCCAGGATGGTCAGAAAAGCCCAAGAGGCTGGCCTAATTATTGGCCTTGCAGATAATCTGATTCCCAGGGGGTTAGCAATTCTGCAATATGCAGATGACACAATAGTCTGCTTCAAAGATGACTTGGAAATGGCCAGGAATATGAAAATGTTATTATATCTATATGAAGTGATGTCAGGATAGAAAATTAACTTTGAAAAACAGAGGTGTTGATGATTAGAGGAGATGCCACAAAGGAAACACAATATGCTCATATCTTCAACTGTCAAATTGGATCTCTGCCTATTAAATACTTAGGGGTTCCTGTAAGTACAGGCAGATTACATATCCGAGATTGGCTACCCCTGGAGGAAAAAAACAAAAAGAAGCTGGTGACCTAGATGGGCAGCACCATGTCCATTGCAGGGAGAACTACCCTAATAAACTCCAGCCTCACCAGTACCTTTATTTACCGTATGTCTATGTATTTGTTGCCAAAAACAACAATCAACTCTCTAGATAAGTAGAGAAGGCTTTTCTTTTGGAGAGGAAATAGTACAAAAAGAAAATACCATCTAATAAAATGGGATATCATATGCAAAAACAAAAAGAAAGGGGGTTTAGGGGTTAAGGATATCAGGAAAATGAATGTTAGCCTACTAACCAAATGGTGGTGGAAACTAGAGACTGAGGAAGGCATATGGCAGGATATAGTCAAAGCAAAATACATCAAAGAGGGCACTGTGTGCTCTGTGAGTCATAGAATAGATGATTCCCCGGTTTGGACTGACCTTTTAAAGGTCAAACACATATATATGCAAGGAAGGAGGGTGGTGGTACATAATGGGAAAAAGATCTCCCTGTGGAGAGACAGATGGATAGATGAGATTCCATTCTGTCTACGCTACCCTATTCTCTTTGAACTTTGCCAAAATAAAGACATATCTGTCTACAAGTTTATCCTCTGTCAGGGTCAACTAAGTTTTAGCAGGTGGTTGCCTACCTGGCTATTTGAACAATAGTTGGAAATGGTGAACTTAGTATATAATTTCCATTTTGAAAACTCAAATGACAGTATGACCTGGAAATGGTCCAGTAAAGGGAAATTTACAAATAAATCGGTTTATGACCACATGTCGAATGGGGGGCCTGACAGGAGGTTTCAGTACATCTGGAAAGCCAAAATACCGTACAAAATCAAGATTTTCCTGTGGTTAGCTGAGAACAATGCAATTCTGTCAAAAGACAACATGATAAAAACAAAGTGGAGAGGGAACACCTCCTGCTATTTCTGTGAACTTCCTGAAAGTATTGATCACTTGTTTGTACAATGTGCCACAGCCAAAAATATTTGGGGAGTGGTGGCATTATGCCTTGGGGCTAATAATGTGCCACAAAACTTACAACAAATACGCCCTTGGCTAGCCAAATGGCTGCCAGGAGGGGAAGCTGTATACACTTTGATATCATCAGCTATCTGCTGGGCAATCTAGAAGAGGAGGAACAAAGCCTGTTTTGACAGGAAGCCCCTCAATAATCCAATAGAAATAATAATTCATGCTGGAGTTTTTATGAACTATTGGGCAGGTCTGTACAAGGAAGAACTGCAGGAGAAAATTGTGGAAGGAGTTAGAACATTGGTGGCATGCGCGAACTGGATGATGGCCGGTAGATGCCCCAGCAAGCGCCCCAGCAAGCAAGACTGATGCCGCTCGAGTCAAACGAAGCTCAGGACGAGGACCCGGAGGACCGTTGATGAAGATCAACTCACCAAGCAAAAAGTAGCCCTGCAAAAAAAGGGTAGTGAAGAAAAAGATATGAAGCACTCTTGTGGACAAGACGCAGCAATGAGAAGCTCAGAAAACTGAAAGTCTGTTATTTTGTCTTCTCTGATAAAACTTGGGTTCTGGTGCTTGATGAGCATTTCTAGTTTGTTAGCTGGTTAGAGTTTGAAATATGCTTTTTTTTAGCCTAGGAATCCTAGGTTGCTATCGGGGATGCCTTGCCGCCTGCTGGCAGGTTTTGGCGATCACCTAGGTGGTGTTCTTCCTTCTCTCTTCTTCAGTCTGTAAGATACTTTTTATTTCCGTTCATGTTGAATGGAAATGGGGCATGCCTCGTTTCAAAAAAAAGATAGATACACAAAAACGGAATGACCAGCTTCTTTGTCTCGAACCAGAGAAATCAAGCCTTGAATCAATGCACCCAAAAATAAATCTTGTACACTAAGTTTTGCACTCAATTAAATATAAGGCTTTGGATAGGTTGAGCAACATACAAGCGGTATTAATGACAAGGTTAGCATAACTTTTACGAACGAAAATAAATCATCTTTAACCCATCCAAAATTGAGAGCAAGAGAAAAACTATGGGTCTTCATCTTTATCAAAACCTCCACAAAGGATTAAGCTAGCATTTAAATTTAATTTCAGATTTGCATTAATGAGAGCGTTAGCTTAATCATGCATAAAGGAAGCACAAAGACGAGCAAAGCGGCAACGATCATCATATATCAACTTGGCATAATTTTCCATCCTCACCAAAGGTCATGAGTAGGGGGCAATATTTATTCATGATGATTTGAAGCAAACATTACTACTAACACGCATGCTGAAAATAAATAAAGTAGAAGGCTATTTACAAACTTACCTTGTTTTCGTCGCTTAGCCTTGACGATCCGGGTCACCATCCAAGGTGTAGACGTCAATGTATTTAATGGGCACAACGTCATGCTCCAAGAATACCTTGAGTCGTTGTCCATTCACAACATATTGATCTCCTTTGGTGTCCATGATTGTTACCGCTCCCGATGGTGACACTGAATGTACGACATATGGTCCATCCCATTTGCTTTGCAATTTTCCTTTGCAGAAGACCTTGTATCGAGAATTGTATAGTAGAACCTTGTCTCCTTCCTTGAATTCCTTTTTATGCAATCTTTTGTCATACCATCTCTTCATCCTTTCTTTATAGATGCTAGCGTTGTGATATGCCTTCAATCTTAGCTCTTCAAGTTCACTTATTTGAATCCTCTACTTTATTCGTGCCGCATCAATATCAAGATTCATCTCCTTTATTGCCCAATAAGCCTTGTGCTCTAGTTCTACCGGCAAATGACATGTTTTTCCATAGACAAATTGATACGGGGTCATACCTATCGGTGTTTTATGTGCAGTTCGGTATGCCCACAACGCTCAGTCTAGCTTCTTTGACCAATCTTTTCCTCCCTTAGTCACCGTCTTCATGAGGATGCCTTTGAGTTGCTTGTTCGATGTTTCCGCTTGGCCATTTGTTTGTGGATGATAGGCCGTAGACACCCTATGCTCGATTCCCAACTTTGCCAAGCATCTTTTAAAATCCTTGCCAATAAAGTGTGATCCACCATCACTTATTAAAATTCTAGAAACACCATGTCGAGGGAATATCACCGCCTTGATCATTTGAATGGCTTCTTCCGTAGATGCTTTCCGACATGGAATTGCTTCAACCCATTTTGATACATAATCAACTATGACCAAGATGTGTTCATATCCATTTGAGTTCACAAATGGTCCCATAAAGTCGATGCCCCAAACATCAAATAGATCAATTTGCAAATTATAATTCCGCGGCATTGCATTCCTTTGTGATATATTTCCACTCCTTTGGCATTCCGGGCAAGTTGCAACAAACCTTTTAGCATCCTCATGCGTCTCAGGCCAATAGAATCCACTTGCCCATACCTTTGCTTGTGTTCTAAAATGTCCATAGTGTCCTCCATATTCCGATGAGTGGCATTTTCTTAGAATTTCTTCTCTTTCTTCATGTGGCACACATCTTCTTAGCACTCCATCATCTCCACATCTATATAGGTATGGTGCATCCCAATAAAATTTTCTGCTTTTGGCAAATACCCTTCTTTTAGCATTTTTGTCCAAGTGATCTAATGGCATCTTCTGTAGGCATCTTATGATATCATGCATCCATCCTCCCCTATCAAGTATTCGATATAGATGGTCTTCTCTCATTCTATCTTCAATTAGCTCCATCCCATCATCTCCATGGTGCATCCTTGGTAGGTGGTCGGCTACAACATTATCTGACCCTTTCTTGTCTCTAATTTCCAGATCAAACTCTTGCAATAATAGGATCCATCTAATCAAACGTGGCTTGGCATATTTCTTGGACAAAAGGTACTTGATTGCAGCATGGTCCGTATACATGATCACCTTCGAGTTCACAATATAAGATCTTAATTTTTCAAATGCAAACACTACGGCAAGCAATTCCTTCTCCGTAGTTGCATAATTCACTTGAGCTTCATTTAGAGTTTTACTTGCATAATAAATTGCGTGTACCTTCCCTTCCTTCCTTTGTCCAAGAACAGCTCCAACGACATAATCACTTGCGTCGCACATTATCTCAAACGGTAGATTCCAATCGGGAGGTTGCATAATTGGTGCGCTTATGAGAGATTGCTTCAACATCCGGAAAGCATGCAAGCATTCTTCATCAAAGTCGTATTCCACATCTTTTTGGAGAAGTCGTGTCAATGGCTTGGTGATCTTTGAGAAATCCTTTATAAATCTTCTATAAAATCCAGCATGCCCGAGAAAGCTTCTTAACTATTTGATATTTGTCGGAGGTGGCAACTTTTCAACCATTTCAATCTTAGCTTTGTCCACCTCTATTCCTCTCTCGGAGATTACATGTCCCAAGACTATCCCTTGTTTCACCATAAAGTGACACTTCTCCCAATTAAGCACTAGGTCAATTTCTCCACACCTTTCAAGAACTTTTTCCAAATTTTTCAAGCAACTTTCAAAACACATACCATGCACTGAGCAGTCGTCCATGAATACCTCCATAATTTCTTCAATAAAATCTGAGACTATAGCCGTCATGCATCTTTGAAACATAGCCGGTGCATTACATAAACCAAATGGCCTTCTTCTATATGCGAAAGTTCCATATGGACATGTGAAGGTTGTCTTTTGTTGATCATCTGGGTGAATGGGAATTTGCATGAACCCCGAGTACCCATCAAAGAAACAAAAGTAAGAATGTTTAGCTAACCTTTCAAGCATCTCGTCAATAAATGGTAACGGAAAGTGATCCTTCCTTGTTGCCTTGTTCAACTTTCTATAGTCGATGCACATTCTCCATCCAGTCACGACCCGTTGTGGTATCAACTCATCCTTCTCATTCTTCACAACGGTTATTCCTCCTTTCTTTGGTACACAATGCACCGGGCTCACCCATTCACTATGTGGCATGGGGTATATTATTCCGGCATCCAACAATTTGATCACCTCCTTCTTCACCACCTCACGCATGGCATGACTCAATCTTCTTTGATACTCGATAACGGGCTTGCATTGTTCTTCAAGTGGTATGCGGTGGGTGCAAAAGGCCGGACTAATACCCTTCAAGTCACTTATCGAGTACCCGATCACCTTCTTGTGTTTTCTCAATAAATTCAGCAGCTTATCCATCTCTTTCGAACTCAATTCATCGCTCACGATGACCGGGTATGTCTTATCGGCTCCCAAAAATTCATATTTTAGTCCCTAGGGAAGTGGCTTCAACTCAATATCAGGTGCTTCAGGTCCTTGTTGTTGCAAGTCTCCAATATCTTCATAATTTTCTTCATCCAAGCTTCCATCTTGTGCCTTCAACCCCTCGGTTGCTTCCGCTAGTTCTTTGTCTTGATCATCGTACATAACATCATTCTTCATTGCTCATTGGAGAGGAGCCCTGAAAGTATCAACAAAACAAAGATCCTCTACCTCTTCGTTATCAAGAGGTAGAGGTAAAGCAATACGAGAAGGGGGTAGGAAATCATATGTGAATTTATTTCCATCTAGATCAATAGTAACTCTACCCTTTCCGGCATCAAGAACGGCATTGACCAACTTAAGAAAAGGCCTACCAAGAATTATATCATCTTGTTCATTATGGCAAGCATCGATTACGAAGAAGTCGGTTGGAATAATTTTACCTGATATAGCAACATCTAAATCTCTAAGCACACCCAAAGGTCTTATTGTTCTACCATCTCCCATGATTAATTTTATTTGTGTTGGAGCAAGATTTAAAGTTTTACTAAAAAGCTCATAATACATCTTGGAAGACATGACACTAACATGAGCTCCTATGTCACATAAGGATTTGCAAAATTTCTCCCCATTAATGGTGCAACTTATGTGAGGTGTCCGTAGAGAGGTACCTTCGACATGATCGGCTCCTATAGCGTACACCTCGACTAGGTGTGCATATGGTGAGGCCTCCGGCTTCACTCCCATAATCCTCTTTACTTCGGCAATGTGATCCAAATCTACCTCTTCTTCCTCATTGAAAAGCCTTTGGATAATTTCTCCGGCTGATTCTTTGTCCAACTCATACCCCGAGTGCCTTTCCTTTGGAAAGTTGAATTCTATATCTCTCGCCGACTCTTTTTGGTTCGGGTATGGTCTCCTCTTGTTGAATATTTCTTCGAAGTTAATTGGGATCCAATCCATTTGTTCGAACTCCTTTAGCGGCTTTGCATTTGCCAAACTTCTTCCTTGTACCTCTTCGAGCTTGCGAATTTTGATGCCTTGGATTGATCCTCCTTCATTGTGGGTTGCTCCTTCAATCTTTTCTTGCCTTGCTTCTTCTTTCTTCACTTCCGGGGCTTCTTTTCTTGGAATTCCAGCAAGTACCTCCACAAGAGTTTCTTGCTCAATGCTTCCCGAAATATGTTGTTCCCAATCTCTTTGCATGGCCACTCCCTCGCTTAATCTTTGTAGTAATTGGGTGGCCTCCGTGAGTGTTTTCTCCATGATATTTCCGCCTGCACACAATGGAACATATCGCATGCATTCGGGGGTTAGGGAAAAATAAAAAGTATGCAAGAGTACATCACCAGAGAATCCAAGCCTTGGTCCTTGTTTGATCAATCCATTGAAGCTTTCCCAAGCTTGATCTATTCCTTCATCTTCTCCTTGCGCAAAATTTATCACTTGCCTCCTCACATTTTGAACCGTAATTATCGAAAAAAAAATTTCACAAAATTTCTTCACCAATCGATTCCAATTTCCTTCCACCTCGAAGGATGCAAGTGAGTGCCATCGTTTTGCTTTATCCGCAAGTGAGTATGGAAAAAGATTCCATTTGTACCAATGGACCGGAACTCCTTCTTGTTGCACTGTGTTGCATAGCATCGTGAAACTCTCGATGTGCCTATATGGATTGTCCGTCTTCACCCCTCTAAATGGGTTTGCTGCCGCCATCTCAATCATTCGAGGCTTGATCTTGTACTCGGTAGCCTCGAGTATCAAATCTGATTTTTGGACTTTAATATCCTCCAATTGCGGGCTAGCATAGTACCATAGTGGTTTTTCTTCTTCCTCCATGGGGCGATTGACAAAAGCCATCTAGACAACAAAAAACAAAAACAAGGATTTCTAGACAAAAGGTTAGGTGTTAGTAATCAGCAAAATTAATACAAAGTTAAATGTAGCAAACTAGCTTGTTCCCCAGCAACGGCGCCAGAAAAGCTTGTTGACGGTTAAATAATGCGTCAAGTTACGATCCGCAAGCGCACGGGTCGGTTGTAGCTTTTCCCTTAGAATATCCCCCAAGGTTAATCAATCTGTGGAACAAGTGGATTGCTACCCTCAACTAAGCACTAATGTCGTTGATTTAAAACTCTTTATCAAATGAAGGTATGTATAAGTAAAGAGCTTAAACTAATCTAATCTAGATTAAAGAAATCAACGTAGAGAGCAAAGGTTTAGAGATCACATGAGTGTAGAAGCTTGTCCAAGGGATCTAGGGTCACTTGGAGATGTAACCACCTAACAAGAACTACCCGATCTAATCTATCAAAGGTAAAGGTGCACTGAGTCCAACCCTTTCCCTCTCGCGTACTAGTCACTACACGAGAGTAATCCGTGATCGAACACCAAGTGCACAAGACGTTGATGTGTTATAGGTATGCAAGACTAAGTGTGTGAACCAAGTTCGATATGTTTTCCCTCCTGCGCACTGTCACTACACGATGGTAATCGCATAAGAACAAAACGAACACGATAATGAAGCTACGAGCGATGCATCCCCAAAGCAAGCCAGCCGGCCATTAAGATTAAAGCACCATCAACATGAATATGATAGCAAAAAGATCCAAAACATAGGTTCGGTGATTACAACTCAAGATCCCCCTTCAACCCCTAGGACAAATAAGGACTTTTCCCCATATTGTTACACATTGAAGCGCTGGTCATGGTGTAGAATCCTCCGAAGTAGATGAAGGCCACGAGTGCTCCCTTCGCGATCCAATCTCCTTCTTGTTCTCGGTCTTGTGGCAGCGGATGACGAATGAATCTCCCTGTGGCTCTTTGCCTCTGAACTAATAGTAGCCTGAGGGGGTGCTAGGTCAAAGGGGAGGTCGAGGTGGCGCAAAAACGACCTGGGCCGATCCGCATGGGCCGGTCGGCCCAGGGCCATTTTGGCCCGCCTCGGGCCCAACTTTCTCGTGTGAGCTCCTTGATTCTTCCTAAGTTTCCACCCCGATGCATGCGGACTTTTGACGTCATTTTCTCCATGGTTTAGATAAGGGCACTTGTCGCGCAAGTTCCTGCATCTTTTGTTCAGGTCCCTGGAGTTTTACAGCTTCATGCTTTGGTCCTTGGGTCATGTTCACTTCGAGTCTTGACTTGTGTCGGGCTTCATTATCTTCTCATAAAGTGCTTGATGAACTTTACCCGGAAGTACTTATTTAGGTGCTTAAATCTTGCGTAAACAACATACTCCAAAAACCACATGCAAGAATGAACTTATTATATCAAGGGGGTTAGTACCATTAGATCAGATATCAAATCAATGCCAACATTGAAGGTAAACTCATGGCTAGGAGTGTCAAAGTCGACCGTCAACAGGGTACCAGGTCTTGGACTCGGATAGAAACTTGCTAACAAAGTAGTCAGGTCGCTGGACTGGATAGGTGTGGCCTTCTTCTTGCCGCTCGACGACGATGGCAGTACTGACCACATGACTAGTCGCAGCGAGGTAGAGTAGTAGCTACTCTTTTTTGTGAGGAGTCATGAGGACCGGTGGCTTGGACAGGAAGTCTTTGACCTGTTGCAGAGCTTGATCAGCCTCCTCGGTCCACGCGAACTTCTCTTGACGCTTGAGTATCTTAAAGAAGGGTAGGTCCCGTTCTCCAAGCCTTGAGATGAATCTGTTTAAGGCCGCTATGGAACCAGTAATCCTTGATAGTAGTTGGAGCCTTCATGTTGGTGATGGCGGAGATCTTCTCGGGCTTTTCTTTGATGCCACGATGGTTGATGATGAAGCCGAGTAGTTTCCCTGAAGGTACACCGAAGATGCACATGTTGGGGTTGAGCTTCCACTGTTACTCCCGCAGTGATGCGAAAGTCTCTTCAAGATCGGCGATGAGTGTGTCTGAGTGCCTGGTCTTGATGATTACATCATCCACATAAGCTTCGACGTTCTTGTTGAGTTGCTCCTTGAAGCAAGCCTGATAGCTCATTGATAGGTAGTGCCTGCGTTCTTCAACCCGAACGACATTGTTGTGTAGCAGTACACGCCGAACGCGGGGGGGGGGTGAACGCGGTCTTCTCCTGGTCTTCCTCCTTGATTGAAATCTGGTGGTACCCTAAGTAGCAGTCGCGGAAGCAGAGCAGGTCGCAGCCCACCGTGGAGTCGATGACCTGATCAATTCGGGGCAACCCGAAGGGGTCCTTGGGGTAGTGCTTGTTGAGATTGGTGTAGTCAACGCACATCCTCCACTCGTTAGTGTTCTTCTCTGATGAAGCCTGCTGCAAGTAGTTTTGCAAGTTCTTTCTTGATGGCTTCCCGTCGGTCGTCAGCAAAGCGGCGGAGGTGTTGTCGCATCGAGGTAGCTTTAGGGTTGATGTTGAGTGAGTGCTTGATCAACCTCTTGGGCACACCTGGCATGTCCGCTGGTTTCCACGTGAAGATGTCTCAGTTAGCTCGAAGGAAGCTAACGAGCGCATCTTCTTATTTAGCATCGAGCCCCACGCCAATCATGGTCATCTTGCTGCTGTCACCAGTGCCGAGGTCGATGGCTTTCAGCTGGACTTCCTTTGTTGGCTGAGGCTTGTTGGTGGTGTCGATCTTCACTGGTATCTCGAGTTTGCTCGGTCCGAGCTTGATGCAGCAAAGATCTCCATCATAGCGTTGGGTACTTGAGTGGTCGCTGCGAACTCCACGGCTTTGGTGTCACAGTCGTAGGACCGCTTCAAGTCCCCTTGCGGCGCGAGTACACCATTGGGTCCTGGCATCTTGAGTACCAGGTACACGAAGTGGGGGATCGCCATGAACTTGGCCAGAGCTAGTCTGCCGAGGATGGCGTGGTAGGAAGTTTTGAAGTCCGCGATCTCGAACTTGATGTACTCCGTACGGTAGTTCTCCCGTGTCCTGAAGGTAACTGGCAAAACCACTAAGCCAAGTGGTATAGCCGCGTTCCCTGGGATGATGCCGTAGAAGGGTGACGTGATCTTGGTGAGCATGTCGGTGACGTTGAGGCCCATCTTCTTCAAGGTCTTGGTGAATAGTACATTGAGACTACTGGGTCCAGGACGAGGGGGAAGCGTCCTAGCTCGGAGAAGCTTGTCCACTGATCCGCACGTGAGAAGGTGATGGGAATCTTCGACCACCTGAGAGGCGTTGGTGTCACGGGTTCGATGGACATGATCTCTCGAACTGTGAGCTCCTGAGCTCGCTTGGTACGTAGACCACCGAAGATGATGTTGATGGTCTTGTCGGGGGTGGTAGTCGTCGTTGCCTTCGGGTACCTTTGCTTTGCCCTTGCGATCGTGTAGGTTGTGAGGTTTCGGCACATCCTTGAGGACTCAGCGTAGCTGGAAGCACTGCTGGGTGGTGTGGTTCTTATCTGGATGCCATGGACACTTCTCCATGAGCAGGTCCTTGAAGCCACCCGAGATCTTCTTGGAGTTATCTTTCGTTGGGCGTTGTACTGTTGTGATAGTGTTGTCTAGTTTGCGCTTGCGATTGGGCCCCGAGTAGTAGTTGTTGTTACGACTGATAGAGGCGGAGTGCCCGATCTTTCTGTGAGTGAAGATAAATTCGATTCGGCGGGAGTAGACCCTCACGATCCGACTACGACGAGCACGCCTAAAGCGCCAATGCAATCACTAAACCAACTCCCTATGTTTACCAACCTTGTTGATGCAAGATCAACATGATCACGAAGACCAATTCCTGTACGCAATAGAAGAACGAACAAGAATTTGAGGCGAGCAATCTTAATATCACTTGAAGGTGGAGTTCTGAATCACAGAGGACATCACGTATTTGTGTGTGGTCTGGTACGGTGTAGCTAATGTTAGATGTAAAACAAAACTCGAGTTTCTAAGCAGCGGCTACTAAGTATATGAAGAGGGGCGTCCTAGGGTTGGGGGCGAACTAGGGTGGGGCGCCCACAACATGGGCTTCAGGCCCAACAAACTGGCGACGCGGCACCTTGGCAGATTACGGACGTCAACTTGTTTCGACGATTCCCGTTGACCCAGGACGAATTTGGTCCTGAGACTAGTGCCATTAGAAGCTATAAGAAATTGTGGTTCCAACCATATAAAGAACGTCCAAAACCAACTTCGTATGCGACCTGGGCGTCGTTTTTAGTGCGCGTTGCTCCTGGACTCCGAACTGGGCTCGAACTTGAATTGCTTTGGGCCTCCACCTTGGGGACTCGAACCGGATTAGCCTCGTGCCTCCTCTTCTACTTGGACACCCTTGCTGGACTTCTTCTACTCCATTCCATTCACCAATCATGTTCGTATGCATGGGTGTCATGTCCTCATCATCCTCCCCATCTTGAAGAAATGTCGTCCTCAACGTCGATTGTACTTGAAAATGATACTGCACAACACAAAGGAGAATGGGGTTGTGGAAATAAATCAAACCAAAACAATTGTAAGGAGGAATGTGACCATGTTTCCAATTGTGTATCATGTCATGCCACATAAAATTGTCAGCATCTCTGGAGACTTCGTTATCGAATGACACATGATGTTTGTCATTACTATCCTCCAAAAGATTAGTACCGACAAAGGACACAACATGAATAGCTTGTTTATTACAAGAAAATTTAGCACCAAAAATCATAGAGAGCCACCAGCAATGCCTCCCTTAATGCGAAACAAAACTACTAGAGGAACATGTGAATATATTTGTATGATGGTTAGTCTCTAATCGATCACAATATTGCACAACAAAAGGAGAATTCAGATTTGTACAAATGTAAACCCGATGTACCATATATTGTCCTTTGTTGTTATATTTTCCAATAACATGATATGAATGTCTAGACAACCATGGAAAATCAGCATATTCACGTGGTGGGCGTAAAATGGCGCTGGGAGAGCGGGCGCTGAGCTGAATGTCAAGCTTCATCCTGCAAAAGAGTTAGAATATGTCTTCGAGCGGCGTCCCTGCACTTCAAGTTCAGCTTTGCAAGCATACTCAAATAAAGTGGTCATATCTGCATAATCCCAACAATCAAGTATATCCTGAATTTCGCGGTCACCATGAAAACGACACATTGTAGCGTCGTGTTGCTCTAATAACCCACAACGAATCATGTCTTTTTCTAATGCCTGGTAATAGTCCCCAATAGATTGAGAACCTTTCTGAAAATGCTGCATTTTTAAGCAAATCTGGAGCAAAATAAGAAGGTACAAATCTATGTCACGTAGTAGCTTTTAAGTGAACCCGAGTGGTTGGAATTGTACGGGGATGTCTTTGTTTATAATCACGCCACCACATTAAAGAAAAATCCGTAAATTCACTAATAGCAGTTTGAACTTGAGAATTAGCAGAAATATCATGGTATGAAAATTGTTGTTCAACTTTTAATTCCCAATCAAGATATGCAGCAGGATCTGATAGAGGGGGAGTGCCCGATCTTTCGGTGAGTGGAGATAAATCCGATTCGGCGGGAGTAGACCCTCACGATCCGACTATGATGAGCAAGCCCGAAGCGCCAATGCAATCGCTGAACCAACTCCTTGTGGTTACCGACCTTGTTGGAGCAAGATCGGCCTGATCACGAAGATCAATTCCTGTGCGGAATCGACGAACGAACAAGAATTCGAGGCGAGCAATCTTAATATCACTCGAAGGTGGAGTTCTGAATCACAAAGATCAACACGTATTTGTGCGTGGTCAAGTGTAGCTAAAGCTAGATGCAAAACAAAACTCAGGTCTAAAAACAAAGGGGAGTCTAACTAAATAGGGGGCGCAGCCCCTAGTAGCCACAAGGGGGGGGAGGGGCGGTGCGCGGTTCCTTCGAGGGGGGTGGGACGCGCGGCACCCACGAGGGGGAGCCTTGCCCCTAGCACCCCACCTTAGGAGCCCCACCTGGGCAGTCATGTTGGGCCACCTTCTATGCTTCTGGGCCTTCGATCTTTAATAGCATGATGTAGTTCAATTCTCTCGCACGGGCCCAAGTAATTGGCCCAACTGGAGATGCCTGACGTAGTGGATGATCCGGAGGTGGCGCCTGAGCTTCTGGAAGTGGCGCCTGGGCATCTGGAGGCGCCTGAGCTGCTGCTGGTGTAGGTGTATTTGTGGTGTCCTCATCATCCTCCCCTTCTTGAACTGAAGTTGTCCTCGACGGCAACTCCTTATCTTCACCTGCATATGGTTTCAAATCTGCAACATTAAAACTAGTGGAAACACCAGACTCCGCAGGCAGGTCAAGAACATAACCATTGTCATTAATTTTGGTTAGCACTTTAAAAGGACCAGCAGCTCGAGGCATCAATTTAGAACGGCGCAAAGCAGGAAATCAATCCTTTCTTAAATGCAACCAAACCATATCACCAGGTTCAAAAGTAACAAGTTTTCTACCTTTACTATCAGGAACTTGATACTTAGCATTAGCAGCAGCAATGTTTTGTTGAGTTTGTTCATGTAGATTAATCATTTGTTCAACATGTGCAACAGTGTCTATGTGGGGGGCATCCTCAGCATCAAGCGAAAATAAATCAATAGGCGCCCGAGGAATGTAACCATACACAATCTGAAAAGGGCTCATCTTTGTAGAAGAATGTGTTGCATGATTATAAGCAAACTCAACATGAGGCAAACAATCTTCCCAACGTTTCAAATTTTTATCTAAAACAGCCCTAAGCATGGTTGACAAAGTCCTATTAACCATCTCAGTTTGACCATCAGTCTGAGGGTGACAAGTTGTACTAAACAACAATTTAGTTCCAAATTTATTCCAAAGTGATCTCCAAAAATGACTGAGAAACTTAGCATCACGATCAGAGAATATTGTATTTGGAATACCGTGCAAACGAATAATCTCTCTAAAGAACAAATCAGCAACACTGCTAGCATCATCAGTCTTATGACAAGGTATGAAATGAGCCATTTTGGAGAAACGATCAACAACCACAAAAATGCTATCCCTCCCCTTCTTAGTTCTAGGCAATCCCAAAACAAAATCCATCGAAATATCAAGCCAAGGGGAAGTAGGAATAGGCAAAGGCATATACAAACCTTGGTTGTTCAAACGTGACTTAGCTTTCTGACAAGTAGTGCAACATGCAACAATGCGCTCAACATCTTTGCGCATCCGGGGCCAAAAGAAGTGGGCGGCCAGCACCTCATGCGTCTTGTAAATGCCAAAGTGCCCCATGAGACCGCCTCCATGCGCTTCCTGCAACAATAACAGACGAACCTAGCTGGAACACACAGCTTGTTAGCGCGAAACAGGAACCTGTCCTGCAAGTGAAATTTGCCCCATGGTTTCCCATTAACACAATGAGCGAAAACATCTTTAAAATCAGCGTCATCCACATATAGATCTTTCACAGTTTGCAAGCCAAAAATTTTAAAATCAAACTGTGATAGCATAGTATAGCGATGAGACAAAGCATCAGCAATAACATTATCCTTCCCGTTCTTTTGTTTAATTATGTAAGGAAAGGACTCAATGAATTCTACCCATTTAGCATGACGACGGATCAAATTTGCTTGGGTACGAATATGTTTCAAAGCCTCATGATCAGAATGAATGATGAACTCGCGGTGCCAAAGATAGTGCTGCCATGTTTGCAAAGTACACACTAAAGCATAAAGTTCCTTATCATAAGTTGAGTATTTCAAGCTAGCACCACTTAATTTCTTGCTAAAGTAAGCAACCGGTTTTCCTTATTGTAACAAAACAGCACCTAGCCCAATACCACTAGCATCGCATTCAAGCTCAAACACTTTAGTGAAATCAGGCAACTGCAAGAGAGGAGCGTGGGTTAACTTATCTTTCAATGTGTTGAACGCTACCTCCTGCGAATCATTCCAAGCAAAAGGGACATCTTTCTTTGTAAGCTCATGTAGAGGTGCTGCAATGGTGCTAAAATCACAGACAAAACGGCGGTAGAAACCTGCAAGGCCAAGGGAACTCCGAATCTGTGTAACCGTCGTCGGTGTAGGCCACTTCAATACCCTGTGGAGTAACAACATAACCAAGAAACGAGACACGTTGTGTGCAAAAAATGCATTTTCAAGGTTAGCAAATAAATGGGCAGCCCTCAATGCATCAAAAACAGCACTCAAATGTTCTAAATGCTCTGCCATAGACTTGTTGTAAATCAGGATATCATCAAAATAGACAATGACAAACAATCCTATGAAGGGCCTCAGGACTTCATTCATCAAGCGCATAAAAGTGTTGGGACCATTAGTCAAACCAAACCGCATAACCAACCATTCATATAAGCCAAATTTCGTTCTAAAATTCATTTTCCATTCATCTCCCAATTTCATTCTAATCTGGTGGTAACCACTACGCAAATCAATCTTAGTAAAAAGAATGGCACCACTATGCTCATCTAGCATATCATCAAGGCGTGGTATAGGATATCTATAGCGAATGGTGATGTTATTAATAGCACGACAGTCGACACACATACGCCATGAACCATCTTTCTTAGGAACAAGTAACACAGGAACCGAGTAAGGGCTAAGAGACTCACGAATGTAACCCTTATCAAGCAACGCCTGCACCTGGTGTTGGGATAAAAATCTTCCCCGAAGAGGGGCCAACAGTCGAAACGAGCTAAAGAAAGGAAAAATGCTAAGACACCGAAGAATAAGCACTCGAACTCGACTGAGCGTAATGAAACTCAGCCGCACTCCAATCGCCCCCATTTCATTACTGTCGGGTCCTTTTTATAGGCCCGTAACAATTACGCTTTACAACACTTGCCATCGCTTTTTTACATTGTGCGAAGCATCTCTAGGGCATTTCGGTAACCTCGCAGGGCCCGTACTCACACACTTTACAGATGTACACTTTACACACTGTCAGCCTACATGTCTGCTCGCGTGGTATCTCACTCTTCGCCAAGCTTCTCGTTCAGCCTGAACTTCTCGGCCCTCTCTTCGCTTGCCCCCGAGTCTTTGTCGGCTCTTCGCCTTCGATCCCTTCATGTTCCATCTTCAGCATGATTCCTCAAGCTTTGCATAGGTCATTTCCCCCGAAGAGTGCCTTTGGCTGCTCTTCTTCGCGCATCCTCTTCGCCATGCCTTGAATCACCACCACAACCGTGCCTTCTCTGCACCTTCGCGCGTGAACTCCGCCCTCCAGAACGAAGATGCCAAGCTTCGGTACATCTTTGCTCGTCGCTGTTTACCTACCCTTCGCTGGCAAGACTTCTGATCATTTCCTGAAACGGCCAAGGCAACGACCAAAATACGTCCCACCCTTCTCCGATGAACAGAAGATACAGGGGATGGGTTAGTTGCGAAATATTTACCCCAACATTCAGCCCCTTGCTAGTGAGGGTTTTAACCTAGGACGAGACGAACTAGCAAAACCTCTTCGTGACGGGTGGAAATGTTTCGCTCCCAAGCGCCTCCCCGCTTCGGCTCGTCTACGTCTTTTACTATTAGGATTTTTGTTATTTTTATTATTACTTTTACTGTTTTGCATGTTTATCCGTGAAGCTCCGTGATTTTCGCCACCTCATGCTAGAGATCCTAGATTCTCGCCATGTTTCTCACTACATGATCTCCGAGATTTCCTCCTTTGGCAGCCTATATAAGGTTCGTCCCTGCCCTTGGTTGTTTTTACCGCGGTGAAATCCCTGCTTCTTAGCCTCTGCCTTTGCGAGAGCTGAAGCTTTCTAGGCTGCCTCCAGTGCCTTCGTTTCCCTGGTATCTTCTCCTCCTTCTCTTCTTTTCATCTCTTTTTTTGTTTAGTTTCTTATTACCTTTTGTACCCGTGTAGTTTTCTTCTTCGCTTCCTTCCTACTTCGCGTTCATGGCTCCCAAAGCTGATAGATCACCGCCCACCTTCGTCTTCAGGTGTAGCAAAGTTTCAGAGGGTCTTTTAGCGGAGTTTGTGACCTCTGGCTTCATCAGGGAAGGGAAGGGCCGAGCCCCTGGTCCGGAGACCACTCCTATGCCTCACCCCAACGAAGTGGTGGTTTTTCGTGACTTATTCACCACTGGACTTCGCTTTCCCCTGGATGGGGCAATTGTATCAATTCTCTATAACTTCGGGATGTATCTTCACCATCTCACTCCTAATGCCGTTCTTCGGCTTAGCGTTTACATGTGGGCTTGCAAGATGATGGCGGTGGCCCCCTCTACTGCCAATTTCGTGAGGGTGCACACCGTGCATCACCAACCTCTGAAGGTGGATCGGGTCACTGATGGTGCTCTTGTCCGCGAAGAAGCCCAGTTTGCTTCTCTCAACTTCAAGTACTGCAGTGATATCGATGTGCCTATTGTCTGTTACAAGAACAAATGGGATGAAAACTGGAATCATTACTGGTTCTACTATACAGTTGAAGACGAAGAGCTTCCCCTTGTGTGCACTCAGTTTGAAAATCTTCCTAAGGGTGTCGGTACTGCTTACGAAGCTGGAGATGTAGACCGCCTTTTCCTCACTGCTTTCCAAGAGCTGGCGAAGACCTATGCCACTCGTGACCTAGTAGAGGAGTATATTGGCACAAAGGTTTTCCCTGTTCGCGGTGGTTGGTCAGTTGCTACCTGGAACGACTTCGCTTCTCCCATCAAGATACCGGACTTCGCTCGAAGCTTTCGCTTATCGAAGAATTGTACCCACCTTTTCTTTTTTTGTTGCTTCTTTCTGCACTTAGCTTATGTGTTTTCTTTGTTTTGTTTTATTTTATTGATTTTTGTTTCCATCATTTTTTGTAGATATCAATATTGCTGAGATCGAAGCCCGGGCCAATGAAATTCTTGGACCTATCTCCTCTAAGGAAGATGCTGAGATTCAAGAGCGTCTTGGTGGCACTTGAGACAATCGTCTCTTCTTCTTCCTCAGCATTCATGCTGGTGACCAAGCTGTCACTATTGGTCGTCGCGCAGCGCAAGTGAAGCGCACGGCGAAGAAGGGTGGCCAGGGAAGCTCTGAAGCCGCAGCCCCTTCAGCGCGCCCGAAGATTGTTAAGAAGCGCCATGGCCGTGGCACCGGGCGAAGTGTTTCAAAGCGCCAGAAAACTTCTCAAGTGATGACCTTCGAAGCTGTGTCATCCAACCCCGAAGAGTCCGATCATTCTAAGAGTGATACTGAGACGCGTCCTACCGAAGTTGGTGTTGGCTCCGGTACAAATATTGAAGTTCCTTCAGTTGACCAACCCGAAGAGATAGTAGATGTTAGTTCTCTTTCTCCTGGCATTGTTGCTGGTGCCATGCTTGCTGATCCCCTCGACATTGATTACAGTGATCCTGAACCCGAGAGCGACGAAGATTGCGCCGCTCGAGCCCGGTCTTCGAAAGACAAGACTCCTGTTCCTCCGCCTTCAGCTGTTGAAACTGTAGTGCCTTCGCCTGCTGAAGTTCGTGGCGGCAGTAAAGTTATCTCAGCCATTCACCATAAAACTTTGGCTCGTGTTGAGCAAGATGACGGCTCTTCGTCTGAGACTGAAAGTGACACCTGGAGTGGTGTTGTTTTTGTTAGCAATGAGTCCCCCAGTGTTGTAGCCCGGCGTCTTGGCATGAAGCCTAGTGCTCGCATCTTCAGCGATTCTATGCACAAGGTGCTCCAGTTTTGCGGCGATGATCGTGAATGCACTTTGCTCCAAGAAGCTGGTGATAGCTTCGGTTTTCCTATCATGGAAGATGAACTAGGCTAGGAAAGCGCTGAAGAGATTCTGTATCAAGCTCAAGATCTAAGCATGAAGTCCTTATTGGCTTGTCGTGCTGCTCAATGTCGATGCCGTGCTGACCTTCGGTCCCGGCAACTTTCTGAGAGGACCTCTGCTACTGCTCTAAATAAAGAGATTGATGTTGTGAAGAATCTGCAGGCTGAAAGGACTTCACTTTCTTTTTCGCTGGAGTTTGAAAAGAAAAAGTGTCTTGAAGTTTCCAAGGAAAAAGATGATCTAGTTAAGAAGAATGCTGAACTAGAACTTCAATTTACTAAACTTTGTCGATTAGCCTCTACTGCGGAGACTGAGAAGAAGAAGGCCGAGGATCTGCAAAACTTGTATGATTCCAAAGTTGTTGAGCTGGATGAACTGTGGCAATCACATGCCACCCTTACTTCGGAGCACGAAACCTACTGTGATGAGATTGAGCGCCATGTGGCACCTCTTTGCAAGAAAGTTCATGATCTCCTCCTGGACTATGGGCTTACCCCTGCTCCCTACGACGTCAAAGAGATGTTCATAGGTGAAGTGTTTGACTGGTTGTCTAATGGTATTAGTTGACTTGCATCTGCGGGGCGCTCTTTTGGAGAACTTGGAGTTGTTGTTGCTGCCCGAAGTCTCGCCCACGCGATATACTCTCTGTTCAAATCATTTGGAGATGGCGAGCCTAGCCTTAATAAGACTAATCTTCGGCAACTTCACGATGCGAACTTCGCCTGGCCGACTGAGGCGTCTGTTGAGAAGATCCCTATCTTGCCCAAAAACATAGCCAAAAATTTTATGCAAACATTTTTTAAGAAGTTTGGTTTTGGGTTAACTGTTGCTGAAGGTTAGCGTGTGCTTCGCAAGGTTCGCAATGCTTCTTCTCCTTTTTGTCTACTGTGATTTCTTATCTGTCTGTGTCTGACTCTTTTTCTTCTTTGTTTCAGGGTCCTCAAGTGGTGTCAAGCTCTGCGGTCACACCTTCGCCTGCTCCTGCATCTTCTTGGGGAAGGGGTGATCCTTCTTCGGCTACTGTATCTTCGGCTGCACCTTCTACGCAGGCTGCTTCTCCGCATGAAGGCCGCACAACGGATGTTACTTTGGGAGCCCCAGAGGTGTGAGGGAGTGCATAGTCTTGGCGGTGTGGTATATTTTGTGAACAATTCATCTGAAACATTTTCAACTTTGTGTTGACGTTCCTTAGCCTCACTACTAGGTTTGCACTCATGGCGGCGGCGCCAGGAATGCTTGTTGGCACTCGCTAAAGTCGCTACTGGGTTTGTACCCCTAGTAATGGAGCTAGGAACGTCTTTGGTAAAACGCACATCACATAAAGGTCCGCAAGCGCACGGATTACCGTTGTAGCACTTCACCCGGTGGTATTCGGGTTATCGTATTTATATTTTCCCAAGGGAGGCACTACGGTAAAGATGATCGAATAAACGGTGGAGAGTAACAAGACTCGGTAAAGAGCTATAGCGGGGGTAACGAATAAAGATATTCGGGGGATAACTTCACACACACAAGGAGATCTTGATAAAGGGTTAGAGAGGACCTAGTGAGCTGGGAGGACAACGAGACGAGAAAGGATCCTAACACAATCTATCTATTCTTGTCAACTCTAGGTAAAGAACTAAGGCAAAAGATAACCAAGGCAAGCTAAACTCGACAAGCTCTTCTAGTGTTGCAGGGGCATGCAAAGCCGCGCTCTCAGACTGGGATGAGAAGGGAGAACGACGACGCGCTGAATTCTACCGGCCTGAACTAACGTGGTGGACTACTGAGCCCGTCCGGAGCTGTCACCTCCCTAGGGTACCACAACTATTCCGTTGAACGGGACACCAATCTAAGACTAAGGCAAGCTCTGAGCACCGCGCTCACAACGAACCAAAGAACCTTTCCCCGGATATCACGAAGGAAGGTCTCTCTCCGCTACTAAGCACAAACGTACTCGGTAGAAGATCAAGCGAAGAACGACCACAACACTATAGGGTTCAAGAGAGCTACGCTAACCAAGATTAAACTAACTTTAGTCTAAACCAAGAATAAAGCTTCTAGAGCAAAGTAAAAGCTGAATGTAATTAACTCGAAAGGTAAGATAGAAAGATAACTTGAATTGTACTTGAGTCTAACCAAAGGAAGGATACAAGAGTAGTACCGGAACCCTGAAGAAGACTCCTCTGGAACCCCGAGACTAGCTCGACTTGACTCTAACTCCCAAACTAGACTAATCCTACTCTAAGTGAACAAAAGTGAGAAATGGAGATGCTCCTGCGTTGTGTGTCCGTTCCAGCGAGTGGGAGGTGCCTTTTATAGGCAAGGGAGGTCAGTGGAGCGTAGGGGGGCAAAACCCCAGGTGCAGCCGCACCTCTAGGAACGGCCGGCCCTGTGATGTGCCGCCTCTCGCCTTGGACGCTCCTGATCACTGCTCCTGAGGCGGTTGTAGGTCGGCTCCTTGGGTCAGTTTCGCCCAGCACGCCAGTTGATAGGTGCGGCCGGCCCTACCCCGTGTCGTGTGATGCACCGACCATGTTAGGGGACGCCTAAGATTGCCTGTGGATGACGGCTGTGGCGGTTGAGCGATCGGATAAGTGGACCCATTGATCCAAGTGATCCTAGCCTCCACCCTTTGATCAAACCGATGTTTCTTCAGTGAATCACGCTCGTCCAAGTTGTGCTCGAGGGAGTGGGGTTGCTCTAGACCAGAGTCGTGCCACGGGGCAGGGCCGGCCACACCTGCAGGGCCGGCCGGACCAAGTGGTTCGGCCGTGCCTAGCACATGTGGCTTGTTGATCCCAAATTCTCCCAAAATGTGTATCTGCTTATGAAATTCACAACACAACTTGTGGAACTTTATTAGTACTAAAAATGCGTATGAAACTTGTCACATACTCCTCTCGAACCCGAGGTTTTGACGGTCAAAGTTTTGTTGTAAGGACCATCAACGAACTCCCCCAAGCTAAAGATTTGCTCGTCCTCGAGCAAAGCCTAGACTTGGCCTCGGTGGATCAGGAGTTGCATTGATGTTACCACTCGGCAAGTACCTATGCACAAATCCATGCTCTTCTTGCTATTTGAAAAGATTGGTACGAGAGAGACTTAGCCTTATCATACCTGTGGGGCTTGTAACTTTCCACCTTGCCTTCGGAGGTTGAAAGGTAGAATGGTTTTGACTTTGCATCACTTGCTCTTCTCTTTTCGGGATCCTATCTCGGAGTTTTGAAATTTTTGCAAAGAAAGACAAGGTTCCTCGGATGGTTCCCTCGATCGCTCAAGTGGTATTTGTTACCTCACCAAAGGCTTTTGAGCGGGCCTCAAATTCCTACTCTATAGCTTGTATTTGGAGCTTTGGGTAGGATAAGCATGAGACTCACTTGTGCCACATGATGTTGTTGAGCCAAAAACTGGATCCAAGAAGAAACTAGTCATGCAACTTGATCGAGATGTGCAAGTGTGTGGAATATTTTTGTTTGTTTTTCTAAGTACTCCTTGTTTGAGATTCTCCTCTTGCTTTTATTTTGGAGGGGGGTCATGCTTCATTTTTTTTCTATGCTCTTTGATTGGAGCACATCTCTTTTTTTTCTATGCTTTTTGAGCATATACTTTTTATTTCTTTTCATGACACCTCTCTCCTTTTGCAAGAATACAAGAAGAGAAATCTCTTTGGAACTTTGGAGTATTTATTTTTGGTGGGTGGATGGCATGTTTTGCGTAACTCCCGGTATGGAAGTTAGCTTGTATATGTGGGTGTACGTGATCTCGATCATAGGAGCATGAAAAGAGTCTACCAAGGGTCACAACAATTTGGCAAAACTCAATGGGTCACAAGCAAGCATATGTAGAAGGTTTGTACTTTGATATCGACATATGGCTTTGGTAGGTGCTATGACTGTGAGACATGGGTACCCCTTGGTCCCCACCGACCAGGCTCACGGCCGTCCCCGACAAGTGGGTCCGGCCTACCAGAAGACCCGTCGACCTGATAGTGGGCCCAACCGACCTAGTTGGTGGCCCACACAACCTCTTGAAGACCTTCCAGAAGATTCCCCAAACGACCTTATCCAGAACGACTTCAAGACTTGGTGTGCAAAACAAGACAGCGGTGGATTCCGACCAAGCAGATCGACGGATATGGCAAGTGTTGTAATCAACTAGACTTAGGTCTCCTATTCGTAACTGACCAGGGGTTTGGGAACTGACCTTGTCCGCTGGCCAATATAAGGCGGGCAGGGCAACCCCTTGTAACAATCACGCAATCCTCAAGCAATCTACACCAACAACTGGACGTAGGGTTTTACTCTCCGGAGGCCTGAACCAGTATAAACTTGCCGTGTTCTCTGTGTTCTGTGTGCTCGTGCGCAACCTTCGAGTTCTTAGCCCTAGATTCCACCCCGCCGAACAAATAAACCACCGGGGTTAACCCCCCTGTGGGCTGTCTAGATCTTAACCTGTGACAGTTGGCACACCAGGTAGGGGGAATCCAGGGTTCTTCGTGCAACTCGATGGCTTCGTCAAGCGGCGTCATCTTCCCGGAGAGCACGGCGGACATCCTCGCCAACCCCGTCGACATCTGCTTCGGCTCTATGCCGGCGGAATGCACCGTTCCAGCCGCATGCCACGTCATAGAGAGCGCTACGGTCACCTCCAACCAGCAGGTCGGGTCCGATCTGTTGGAGGAAACCCGCCCACCCACTCCTCGCGACCTGATCGCTGGGCTCGATCGTGTTGAAGACATGCTCTCCAATACGATCAAGGTCTGTTAGCGCGTCAAGCGCCCTCGCAGGACCTCTCCATTTTCATCCCGCATGCCTATCGGTCTGCGGAACGCAACCCATGCAGCATCTCGCTACATGAAGAACAAGATCCAGATCCAATCTGGACCCAAGATCCCACATCGAGGAAACTGCAGAGGTCACCTCAACGACCCTTGCCCCGTCCATGAAGACTCCAAACACACGGCTTGCCAGTGTCGTGTGCTCAAGAAGCTTCACCGACCTCTCACTGCGGCTCATCGCCGACAGGTCAACCGCGAGCCGTCTCCGGATCGCCTCGCGTTCCAAATCGCCTGCACGACCATCTCCCCCAACTATCCGGGCGAGGTGTTTGAGATTCCAGACCGAGAGGTCCTTGTGGTCTCTGCCGACGTACCCCCTCAAGCTGGCGAAACAAATGAGCAGCGCATACAGCGCGAGAATGCTAACGCCGTACGAGCTACGCATCGTCAGCAGGAAGTAGATGCGGCTGCCGCAGCCGTAGGTCAGCCTGCAGGCAACATTGTGCCAGGTGCCGGTGACCAACCCGTAAGAAACACCGTTAATGGGCGGCCACCCCCCGCGGCTCCGGCCGCCCCTCAGCAGCGACAGGACAACGAGCCTCATCGACATCGTCTACGCGCCAGAGACCTCCTGAGGGACTTCGAGCAAGATGGCCATGAAGTCTACAACTTGCCTCAAGCTAACCTAGGTGCAGCCCTTGCTGAGCTGGGACAACTTGAGGATACTCCTGCAACTCGGCATCTACAAGCTCACATCCACATCGCCACTGCTCAAGTTGAAGAAAGAGGACCAGGGTACAGCAGATCAACTTCGAGCTCCTACTCCAGGAGTAGGTCGGAGCGACCTCGTTAGCGACGCCACAACAATGCCCCCTTCAGCCCGTGGCCGAGGAGGGAGGAGGCGAGAATGAAGTCGTGCAACCGGTCAACCCTGCTGCCAACCTAGTAGCCAATCCAGCCGCCAACGCCGTCGGTAACGCCCCTGGCAATGCACAAAACAACACCGCCAATGCTGCTGGCGCCCAACAGCAGAACGTTGTCGGCAACGCAGGACAGAACACAGGAGCTCAACCTCTACCAGTACAAGCCAACCACGCTCAGAGCAGTCAACATCAGCGCATACAAGATGAAGTGGAGATAGCACGACGTGCTAACTACGACCGCGACCACTGGGTCCCTGATACTCTCGACGCCAATCACCCCATCCAAGCTACAAAACTTCGGCAAATGCACGATCAAGAGCTTTTACGACGTGCCTAGTATGACCAGGACAATGGTCCTCCCGACGACCTCTACGTCATCCCGACGGTCTACGCCCCATCAGCTAGTCCTGGAGCAATCAACAACTTCCCTGCGTTCTCACGACGTCTCAAGATGATCAGATACCCCAAGGACTTCAAGCCAGCCATTGAAAAATACGACGGTCGTTCTGACCCAAGTATTTGGCTCAAGATGTACAACATCGCAGCCCGAGCCTCTGGAGGCAACGAAGACCACATGACTGGATACTTTCCTCTCGTGATGGGCAAAGCGCCACTCTTGTGGCTTTGACAACCTTCCTGCAGAATGCATTACCTCATGGGCGACCTTGTCGCGGCTCTTCACGACCAACTATCAAGCAACCTACAATCGCCCCGGCAACACGCACCACCTTGCCAGAGTGCGGATGAGGCACGACGAGATTCTCCATGAGTACACCAACCGCTACTTCGAGAATCGCAACACTCTCGCAGGTGTCAAGGACGAAGACGTCATAGCATACTACAAGAAAGGGGTGACCAACCTCAAGCTCTTCGAGAAGATTCACGAAGCTGACGCCCACACCATTGCCGACCTCAAGGCCTATGTCGACAAGCTCGTCGATACTCAAGACGCAGTGGTGCACGACTTCAAAGGAGAAGACCACAACGATGGTGGAGGCAGGTCACGCAAGCGATCTGGCGAGGTCTATGCGACCGACCCACCCAGACCTTCCACCTTCCTCAAAGGTGCCTTCAACATAGTCATAAACGACCAGTGCCAGTGCCACTGCGACGCCAAGCATACCATGAGGGAGTGTGAGCAGCTAAAATGCGCCCTAGGCTTACCTCCAGAGCCTAAGAAGACCAAGAACGGCAACAACGACGACCAAAATAGCAGCCGCCGCTACGACAACCACAACCGTCGACCTGACCGACGAGATTACCGCGACCGGTGACCTTACCGTCGCAATGACGATAGGGATCGCCACGACTATCACCGTGATTATCGCCGCGATGACTGACGTGATGATCGTCGTGATGACTACTGCCGTGACGATCATCGCGAGGACCACCGCAACGACCACCGCGACGAACGGCGCGACGACCGGCGCGATGATCGCCGTCAGCATGATGATCGCGACCGCAACGACAACCGTCGCAAGGAGCCTTCTCCTCCACCTCCACCAAAAGCGGGCAATCCCAATGGTGCGTTCGAAAATGCCAACCGGCAAATCAACTTCATCGTCGGTGGCCGTCAAGCAGCCAAAAGCAACAGACAGCCGTGATCAAACGCAAGGGAGATCGGCCAAGTCAACACTGAAACTCTGCAACCTCTGCGTTGGTCGGAGTACCCCGTCAGTTTCTCCAGGAACAACCATTGGGTGCACATACCTGACCCCGGGACCTACCCGCTCGTCATCAACCCCATAGTGGATGGCGCATTCCTGCCTAAGACCCTCATCGATGGGGGCAGCAGTCTGAACATCATCTTCACAAAAACGCTGAGAAAGATGGACTTCGACTTCTCCAAGATGACTGCCTGCGACGAACCCTTCTTTGGGGTTGTGCCTGGCAAGGCTGCATACCCCATAGGTTGTGTATGCCTGCCGGTCACCTTCGGCAAAAAGGAAAACTTTCGCACAGAGTACCTGACGTTCGAGGTCGCGGACTTCCGCTCCTCCTACCATGCCATCCTTGGTCGACCCATGTTGGCCAAGTTCATGGCCATACCGCATCACACATACCTCATCATGAAGATGCCAACACCAAACGGGATCCTTTCCGTCCACGGCGACATCCTCGTCTCCTACAACTGCGAGAGCGACACCATCGACCTCTCCAAGGTTTCTGTGTGCAAAGCTGCCGCTACAGTCATGATCGCTCAAGCTGCCAAGATCGACCAAACTACTTTGGAGGTGCCAGAACAGAAGCGTACAGCAACCGCCCTGGACCCAAGTTAGGCTGTGAAGAAAGTTTGCCTCGGCCTGCCCGACGCATCCAAGGAAGTCATCATCGGGGCCGGCCTCGACCCCAAATAGGAACTTGCGCTCACCAGTTTCCTCTGGGGCAACGCTGACATCTTTGCATGGAGCCCGTCTGACATGCCTGGTATCCCCAGGGAGCTGGCTGAGACGCCCTTGAAGTAAGCAAGACCGCACGACCTATCAAGCAAAAGCTCCGGTGATTTGAAAAAGATAGAAAGCAAGCTATAGAAGTAGAAGTCTGTAAGCTCTTAGCTGCAAGATTCATCCATGAATGTAAACACCCGGTTTGGCTCGCAAACCCGGTCCTTGTACCCAAAAAGACTTGAGGATTAAGGATGTGTATCGACTACACCGACCTCAACAAGCACTGCCCGAAAGATCCCTTCCCTCTTCCTCGCATCGACCAGGTTGTGGACTCCATGGCTGGCAGCGTCCTATTGTGCTTCCTCGACTGCTATTCAGGGTATCACCAGATAACCTTGAATCCCGACGACCAAGACAAGACGACGTTCATAACACCCAATGGCATCTACTGCTACAAGGTCATGACCTTTGGCTTGAAAAACGCTGGCGCGACCTACCAGAAGGCAATACAGAAGTGCCTGAAGTCTCAGATCGGGAAGAACGTAGAAGCTTACGTCGACGACGTGGTCATCAAGACCACCGAGCAAGATCAGCTCATCAACGACCTCTCCGAGACCTTCTCCAATCAAAGCACCTACCAGTGGAAGCTCAACCCGGCCAAGTGCATCTTCGGTGTCCCCTCCGGATTGCTTCTGGGCTTCATGGTGGGGCACCGAGGCATCGAAGCTAACCCCGTCAAGGTTGATGCAATACGCAACATGGCCAAACCATCTTGCAAGAAAGACGTCATGAAGCTCACAGGCATGATGGCGGCCCTAGGTCGTTTCATTAGCAAGCTCAGCAAAAAAAGGTCTACCCTTCTTCAAGCTATTGAAGAAAGCAGATAAGTTCGTATGGGATGAAGAAGCACAGAAGGCTTTCGAGGCTCTCAAAGATTCCCTAACCACGCCTCCAGTTATGACGCCACCCATACCAGGGGAAACGCTCCTCCTCTACATCTCCGCCACCACTAATGTGGTCAGCACGGTTCTCGTCGCGGAACGAGAAGAAGAGGGACAGGCCTATCCTGTTCAACGACCTGTGTATTACGTAAGTGAGGTCCTTGCCGACGCTAAGACACGTTATTCACAGCCTGAGAAGTTGCTCTACGCACTCCTGATCATGTCGAGAAAGCTTCGCCACTACTTCCAAGCCCACAAGATCACGGTACCATCATCATTCCCGCTAGGAGAGATCATCCGCAACCGCGATGCTAACAGCCGCATCGTCAACTGGTCGGTGGAGCTTGGAGAGTTCGACATCGAGTTCTGCCCTCGGCAGGCGATCAAGTCGCAGATCCTTGCTGACTTCGTGTCAGAGTGGACAGAGATCCAGATGCCCCTCCCAAGGAGAGGCCTGAACACTGGATAATGTACTTCGATGGTGCTCTTAACCTCGAAGGTGCAGGAGTAGGGGTGCTATTCATCTCTCCTCAGGGAGAGCAGCTCAAGTACGTCTTGCAGATACACTACAAAGCCTCTAACAATGGAGCAGAATACGAAGCTCTAATTCACGGGCTCCGTATAGCAGTGTCCCTTGGCATCAAGCGACTACTAGCCTACGGCGATTCCAAGGTCGTCATCGAGCAAGTCAACAAAGAGTGGGTTTGTGTCAAAGACACAATGGATGCTTACTATGCTGAGATCCGCAAGCTCGAAGGCCACTTCGAGGGGATCGAGTTTCAGCATGTGCCACGCAACAATAATGTGGCTGCCGACGTCCTATCTAAACTAGGCTCCAGGCGAGCTCTAGTCCCGGCAGGTGTGTTCGTCCAAGACCTATGCAAGCCGTCGATCAAACTGTTGGACCGGGACAACCTGGACCAAGTACAGCCCGACCCAACTCCAGCACCTCCCCGCGACGTGCTGATGACAGAAAAAGACGACGATTGGCGCGAGCCTTTCCTAGCCTTCCTACTTGACCAACGAGTCCCAGAAGACAAGGCTGAACGAGAGCGTATCACACGGCGAAGTGCTATCTACGTCGTGATCGGCAACGACCTCTACATGAAAGCCGCCTCTACTGGTGTCTTGATGAAGTGCATCTTGCGATCAGAAGGACTCCAGCTCCTGGCTGAGATTCACGGCGGCGAGTGTGGCTGCCACGCAGCATCTGCCAACCTGGTCGGCAAAGCTTACCGATCTGGCTTCTACTGGCCCACGGCCATGTCTGACGCCAAAGACCTCGTCAAGAAGTGCAAGGGATGCCAATTCTTTGCCAAACAGCAGCACCTGCCAGCTCAGGTCCTGCGCACGATCCCCCCATCCTGGCCCTTCGCCATGTGGGGCCTTGACGCCGTAGGACCATTCCGAACTGCTCCAGGCGGCTACAAGCACATCCTTGTGGCCGTCGACAAATTCACCAAGCGGATTGAAGTCCGACCTGTCGCAAAGGTCACGTTGGAAGAAGTGGTGAAATTCATGCAAGACATAACACATCGTTTCGGTGTGCCCAACAGAATCATCACTGACCTAGGGTCGGCCTTCACAGGGTCTGCCTTCTGGGATTTTTGCCAAGACAACACGATCGACGTCTACTACTCTTCGGTCGCCCACCCCCGGTGCAACAGCCAGGTCGAACGTGCCAACGGCATGGTCCTTCAAGCTCTCAAAGATCGTATCTTTGATGAGGCTTCAAACTATGCCACCCGGTGGTTAGCCGAGCTACCACACGTAATCTGGGGTCTGCGGACCCAAGTCAGCTCTGCTACAGGCTTCTCACCTTTTTCCCTGGTCTACGGTTCGGAGGCCATCCTACCTACTGACGTCACCTTTGGAGCTCCGCACATACAGTTCTACGAGGAGGGAGAAGTCGAGCAGACTCGTCGTGTTGACCTTGACAGCCTTGAGGAACAGAGAATGGTAGCCGTTATGAGGCAAGCTCGCCACGACCAGTAGCTCCGTTGGTATCATGATCGCAACGTCAAGGAGACCTCTTTTAACGTTGGCGACCTAGTCCTAAGATGCATCTAGAAGACTGATGGCATGCACAAGCTGTCTGCCCCTTGGGAAGGACCCTTCATCGTCACTGAAGTCATCAGCCCGTCTACATATCACCTCCGGTGGGGCGACGGGTAAGGCGTACCCAATCCATGGAACGTGGAGTACCTATGACGATTCTATCCATAGAATAGTTTTTATTACAGCTATGTATTCCTCGTCTTTGTATTTTCAGTTCAATAAATATTAGTTAAAGCAGTTATCTGCTGTGTCCCGAGCTCTACCTTCTCTTCTTTCATGTCATGTACCCTCCCCCTCGACATGCTCGGGGGCTTGGCCAAAGCCAATACAAGGGTCGAAAGACCTGGGGGTGAAGTTTCCTGTTCCTCCCCCTCGATATGCTCGAGGGCTTGGCACAAGCCAACGTAAGGGTCGGTCGACCTGAGGACGTTGTCCCTCATGACTACTTACTTTATGTTGTTGCAAAACCTGAGTCCCAGACTCCTTCCCACGTGCCGATTGCACGTAAGTCTCCCTGCTGAGCTGTGGTGATTGGTAAGCTAGCCTCTCCGTGAGTAGTGGTTAGCGGGGTATGAACAAGACATATCACTCCAGGGCAACCAAGTTCGTGCAAACATAAGCTGAGTACGTCATGCAAGCCAAAAGAAGATTATAGTTGTTATTTACATAACTGGAGGAAGGAGGGGGTACAGCTCTAAGACTACAACTACTCTTCACCGTCGTCGCTCTCGTAGTCGATGGCGTCCATTATCACCATGGCGGCCTCTCGTACTTCAAGCTCTATGGCCTTGAGGTCCTTTGTCGCGTCTGGGCCTTCTCCGACCTTGACCATGTCAACGTCAGGGTGTGAGACTTCACCCGCACTAGCGACTCTGTAGCCGCCGTTAAGCTCGTCACCTTCAAGAGGTCAACCAACTTCTCTGGTGCAGCCAGAAGCCGATCAATAGCCGACTTGGGCTCCTCCCCAGCGACCTGCGTCTCCACCATGTCCATCACAAAGTGGGCAGCGTTCTTCAGGTCGTTCAGCTCCACTTCTTGCCCTGCAATAATCACCTGGTCATTCTACAACGCCTTCAAAGCTACCTCGAGACTGACCTCAAGGTCCTTTCGATCTTGCTTCTCATAAGCCAGCTTCTGGGACACGGCGTACTCACTGTCTATGGTGCCTTTCATCAGCTGCTTCACCTCTTCAGCACCGGCCTCGGCCTCCCGCAGGTTCACTTCCAGGCTTTGGACCTTCTCCTTAGTGTTCTTCAGGTCGTTCTTGAGGTCATCCTCTCGCTTGTGAAAATCTGCGATGAACAAGAAGTCCTGAGGTCCAACCCTTAGCAGTAGACATCAATGATGGACGAAGCTGTGAAGCAGTTGGTCTTACCGGTGCTCATAGTATTGAACAGCGTATTGGCCTCCCGATTCTTGCGCTTTTCTTCATGTAGCTCTTCTTCGAGCTTCTTCTTGTCAGTCGCTGCCACTTCACGGACCTGCTTGAGCTCTTGTTCGAGCTCCCCCACCCGCAGCTGTATAGCCGCGACGTCCTTGAGCTGGTCGGCCCTACCCTTGACACGGTTGGCCAGTGACTGCTTCGCAAAAACAGAAGATAGGTCTTCAGCCACATTCACAAAATAAGTCATTTATTTAACTCAAGAATAGTTGCTCATCGTGAGGGCTTGATTGAGCGTCAAGATCGACCGGCGGACTTCCTTCATATCCTCATCATCCTCGAAGATATCTCCCTCCCAGGGAGTGCCACTCCAGTCGATGTCCTCCCGCCTTAAACCTGGCCCCGTCGACGTCGAACCCGATGCATGCATACCGGTTGTTTCTGGGTTCCCCTGTGGTGGCTTGATCTGAACCGGGTCCGCAGTCGGGCCCTGAGCTAATGTGCTGGGCATCGAGTTGATGGGGTCCACATCAATAATAGGCAGAGGAGCCGACGTCCCCATGTCGCCGAACGACCCTTGAATCCCGACCTCAAGCTCGGACGACCTCGTCTGCGAGGGTGAATCTTGAGCACCCAAGGCGCTCTGTGGTTGGGCGTCCGACCTAGAGTAATTTTCGTCAGCATAATAAAAGAGCCAATAATAGCTAGCAATGAACCAACTTCAGTACCGAGACCTTACCTAACGGTAACCAGCGCACGCAGTTTCGGCCTCAGGGGCCGAACTCGTATATTCACAGGCATCTTGGTCTGAGCACCAGCGGCAGCCCGCTGTGCCTCCCTCATTCGACGGAGGTCTTCCTCCGTCACTTGCTGCTCCAGCTCCCGTTGCCTCTTGGCCGCGGGACTTGGCGACCTCCTCGCTGCACGATCCTCAACAACCGGCGGATCGTCGGTAGCTTCGTCTTCCTCCTCCTCGACCTCCTTGGTCGCCGGGGTGGGGATCATCGGAGTGGGGATCGTCGGCGGAGGGCTCGTCCTCCTCTTTCTCTTCTTCTTGTCGGCCTCGAGCTTGGTAGTCTTGGCTGCCTCGGCCTTGGCAACGGCTCTTGTGGTCGACTGTTTTGCGGCCACCGCCCTCGTCTTGCGCCCTGGCTTTGTGGCACTGCTTGCCTTAGGGCGACTCAATGCATCACCACTGACCTCTTGGTCGGTATCTTCATCAGCTCCAACTGATGAATCTGATTGATAATTCTCTAGTAGCACAGCTGCTGGAGGCTGGTACTTCTCCGACCTTAGCTTCCGACGTTGCTCCTCGCCCTTCGGTAAGCATCCAGGGCACCAAAACTGCATCTCCCGAGTCTGCAACAAACAAGCGACAAGGAATAAGATTGACGTAAGCAACTAAAAAAGCCAAAGCGACCTAGTAGTCTTAGGACTTACAGGGTCAGCTGGTCGAGTCAGGGAGTGTGCCTTCGGGCACTTCCTACCCCGGGTACGCCCGGTGTAGATCTGCGACACCCTGGCCGCCATCTCCTCCTGGGAGACCTTGCGGTTGACCTCGCGAGTAGGGTCCAACTGCCCCCAATACTCGTATGCCGGATGCACCCGATCCTTGATCGGCTGGATCAGGCAGCGACAGAATGACCTCGCCACCGAGCCTCCTATCAGGAATTTATTCTTGAGGTCGATCACCAGGGTGAGCAACTCCTTGACGCCGTCCATCTCACGAGAGGTCAGATGCAGGTCCCACTCTGGTATCTTTTCGGGCTTGTGCCCGGTCCGCTTCGGAAGCACAGGCCGCTGGTCGGCGATGTAGAACCACTCCGACCTCCACCCAGTGGTGTTGTCCAGCAGGTCCATATCTATCCATTCTGCCTTGAGACCTGATCTCAGGCAGAACATAACTGCTCCTACCACACCGGTGCGTTTGCCGGTGAACTTGACGTTCAAGAGATGTCGCCAGAGGAAGAAGTGGGGCGGTATCCCCAGATACGCCTCACAAAAATAAATGAACGACGACACCACAGTAATGGAGTTGGGGACGAGGTGTACCAGCTCTAGCTCGTAGTAGAAGAGGACACCTCTGAAGAAGTTGACGGCGGGCACGTTGAACACGCGCTCGAAGAAGGAGGCCAAGACGACCTGCTCCTTGTCGTCCTCTGTCGGGAATGCCTCGCCCGTGGGCGCCTTCCACTCCACCTCCGCCTTGGACCTCAGGAGCCCGCGATCCATTAGTGCCTGAATCTTCTCCTCAGTCATCACTGAGGGCTCCCAAACCGTCTGCGGGTCCGGGATTTGGGAAGCAGCGGCCGCCATTTCTTGAGGACGAGAAGGTTTGGATCTAAAGTCGACTAGGGTTTTTACGCACATGCGGAGCGGCGCGGCGTGTGGATAGCGGAGCCGGCGTGTGGTCTGCTACAGACGGCGGCGGCGGGCTAGGGGTTCACGGGTGGCGCTTGAATTCGCGGGTGCGGCGGCGAGAGCAAGAAGATTCCGGTGGAGGCAGCGAGAGGAGGAAAAAGATGGAAAGGGATGGTCAACACCGGTCCCCGCCGCTCTATTTATAAGGGCCCCACCACGGATACCCGTTGCAGATCTGTTGCCGCAACGAGCTCGACGCAACGGCTATGCGCCGCTAATTTCGCGAGACGATCTCGCCAGATTTCACTCCAACGGCTATATGCTCAACGGATAGTTTGGCGACCTACACCCCGAGTTTCACGTGAACAATCCAAAATTATCAGGTCGTCCTGATAGCACATCCGATCTCCATGAGGTCGATAAGCCCCCAAATTACATCACTTTAGGTCATTGATGGATAATTTCATCAAAACGACCATTACATTATAGGAGAGAGCGAACATTAAACGAGAACTATGAAGGTACACAAGTCGCCTGCGACCTCATTGGATCCAGAACCCGTTACAAGATACAAACATATTCGAAGACCTGTTCTACCTAGAGCAATCCTTGAGGTGTACTCTGCTATAGCAGAGGACATCGCAAGAATTCTTCTAGCTTCAGGTCCTCGATGGTGGCCTTGCAGTGAACAACTGCATGACGCTGCACATAGTAGGTCATAGTTTGTGCCTGACTATGGAATGCAGATACAAGCTTGCTCTTCGGCATGGACCGCAAGCCCTCGACGAGCATCTCATGCTTACCAAGAACCTGCAGCGTCACCTCGGGCCTCTACAGCATCACCTCCAAACTCTCCTTGATTCCTCGCTGAGGCACGATACAAAGAGTGGGTGTGCTACCTATATTTCGCAAGAGTTCTTCTTGCTTCAAGCTTCTATAAACTTTGAAACATATGCTCTGGTGGACGGTCGCATGCCCATGGCATGGCCGGTACTCTACTCTGCGGCTTCATAGCTCAGCAATGCTCAGTGCTTGCCTCTGTTGACGGTCATTAAGACCCTATTTTCGACCGTCAACTTCGGATAAAAGTTACTCCATGGAAGTGTGCACCATAGCTATAGGGTTATAATTTAACAAATTCCACAAGCTTTGGTGTATATTTGGTTGCAGGTGCAAATGAGCAATTATAGAATAAAATATGGTATTATCACAAACAACATCAAATGCCAATTTGGACTACACCATTGCGACAGTCTCGTCGAGATGATCGAAACGGACATATCATTTGTACGCATCGGAGTCCGGATGAAGAAGATAGGAAAAAGACAAGATAGATGACGTTAGCGGGACCCACACTTGGTACATCGTACCTCGTACATGCGCAGGCCGGCAGCGGGCGACACGTGGTGGCCAGGCACTGGCCGAACCGCAGCACCGCGGCGACTCGCGCATGCGCGCGGGCGGCTCCCGCCGGGCCACGCGGCTGGCGCGGATTGGCCTCACGCCGCTACCGCAGGCCGCGCGCGCGAGCGTGGGAGCGAGCCAGCCCGGGCGGGCTAGGTGGCAGGCGCCGGTTGGCGCAGGCGGCCGCTGCGCGGGATGCGCGGGTGGGAGCCCCCCGGCCCGGACACGTGGCGACGCGGGAGAGGCGGCCCCCGAGGTCGGTTGCATGGGCCGGCTGGTTCGACCGATTTTTCCCATTTTCTGCACGTTTCAGCCATGGTTCGTCCAGTTCAGCTCCGGTTCAGGCCCCTAGAGCCCAGTTTTCGCCCGGTTTTCACCTCCACCGCCTCAAGCACATTCCCCTGCACGCTACAGTGCCATGGGGAGGCCGGTTGCACCCCAGGAAAGAGGGGGAGGTCCTCCACTCTCCCAAGTCTCCTCCCGCTATAAATAGAAGCCCATTCCTCACTCCAAAACACAGAAGAGAAGAGCTTTGAAGAAGCGAAGTGCTGCCATTACTATAGTTAGAAAATAGGGAGAGAGTTGAGGTCAGAGTTTCCGAGAGGAGCCGGAGTGTCGGCCCCTCCTCTAGCTCACGCCTCGGCGGATGCAGCTCCTCTTCTAGTAGCTACATCTGGGTCTTGTTCGGTAACTCTGGTCCCCTCTAATTAATTAAGCATTAATTATTACTTGTCTTTGTCTTATCGTTTCTCGTTCATATCATAGTAAGCTCTGAGTGATTGCTTTGCTTGAGCTCTGAGTGAAGTAGTGATCGATAGTGTAGGCGCGGTGCCTAGACTTGAGGTTACCTTGGAATACACCTAGCCCCACAGACTGCTTGTGGTAGCCGGCGGGTAGTGACAGCCCCGTCCGGCCTCTGTATTCCACCACGTGAGAGTGGCTAGTCCTGTAGGCATCGTAAGAGTGGTGTACGTAACGGCTCCCTTCTCATCCCTTTTCGTAGCCGGAGTGTGCATCCCCCGATCAAGACAAGTGCGAGTAATATCCTAATCGCTTGATTAGTTGAGAGAGCCGAAGTTCCCGTATCATGTACCCTCTCTACCCTCCTATCGTTCATCTCTCTTCTCTTCATCGTCGTCCTTTTATCCACATTTCCCCTAGACGAATCAGCTTAGGACTAGAGTACTTCTCGTTCCCTGTGGAAATCGATACCTTGGAATACTCCTGGGTGAAAGCTACATCAGTATCCGTGCGCTTGCGGAATTATCTGTGATCGTATAATATACCAACAGGCCTTCTGGCGTTGTTACATATTTAGTAGCGACGCTAGCAAGTGCCAACAAGCTTTCTGGCGCTGTTGCCGGGGATATAAACCTAGTGCGATGCTAGAGAGTGTCAACAAGCTTTCTAGCGCCGTTGCCGGGGACGGTAGCTATTCTAGTTCCGAACCTAGTTCGTCTACATATCATCCGCCTACCATAATGAATTCCTCTCCTACCCTTGCACAATTTTCGGCTCCAAAGGGCGAAAATTTGGAGCCCCCATCTTCATCACACCCTATCCATACTAGTGGCTATGAGCTACGTCCTGGTTTCATAGCCATGGCCAAAGAGCAATCCTTTGCTAGGACCGAAGAGGAGAACCCATACACTCACTTGAGAGAATTCGAGCAACTTTGCTCATGCATCACAATAGAGGGTATGGCACAAGAAACGATGAAGTGGATACTCTTCCCATTTTCATTAACGGGAAGAGCGAAGCAATGGTACAACCTGAACGTCCGAAGCATAGAAGGCAAATGGGAAGTTTTGAGGGAAAAATTTTGTCGCACCTTCTTTTCGCTAGCACAGATTAGTGATCTTCGGTGCGAAATCATCCTTTTTAAACAAAAGGAGGGTGAGTCTTTAGGAACTGCCTGGGCCCGATTTACCAATATCTTAGCTTCAGGACCCGATTTAGGGATTCCAGAACCCACATGTCTCCAGCAGTTCAGATTGGGCCTCAATGCTGAATCCGCTAAGTTCCTAGACTCTTCATCAGGAGGTTCTTTCGTAGATTTAACCTTGAATGAGGGAAGGGTGATCTTAGAAAAAATTCTAGCAAACACCCCTTACACCGGAATTTACGATGAATTTCCCGAAGAACCACCTGAAATGCAACCAGAAGAACCCACCATAGAGATCCTTGAGCCAGAAAATGAGGTTTTACCTATCCAGCCTACACCCGTGACCACTCCTCTCTTTGAGCCAATAAAAGTAGAGCCTCCCGTAGAAAACCTCCATAGTCTAGAAGATGAGGAAACTCATCCAATGGACTTGATCGGCGAAATCGAGGATGATCTTTTCTCAGATTTTGGAAACGCCTCGAATTTTCCGATCCAACCAAAACCTCGAGCGTGCAACTCTCCGTTTCAACAATATGCTAGCCAACCTGATAAGCCCATTCTCAAAGAAGACCTTAAATGCTTGTCGGCGGCTATGAGTGTGGAAAGGTTGAGAGAAGCCGAGACATCGCCCGAGGTAGTTAGACTCATCATGCCGTCCACTCTTCTTTCCTATCAAATACAAGGTGTCATGATGGATGTCCAGTACAACCCCACTGTTGGGATAAATATCATCTCAAAATCTCTTGCCCAACAGCTCTATCCCAACATGACCCTATGTTCGTCCTGAAAGATTTTTCAAGATCCTCATGGGACCATGTTGGAATGTTGCGGTGTTGTCAGAACAGTCCCGGTAGTTGCCAATGAGGCCGATATCTTTCTGGACTTCCATGTCTATGATAATCCGGACATACCTATTCTTATAGGTCGGCTTACCGAGAGACTTTTCCAAGAAATGGCTAATAGTAGCCTAGCTGTGCAACTAGACGAATCCACACAAACCGTCTCTTTAGCTCGTGCACGGAATGCAATAACAAAGTTCCATGACCGATTCGAGGATGATCCCACTGAGAATCCTGAAGACACCTTGAATCCCTTGGATGCCGAACAAGGGGAGGAGCCCTCTTCTGTCCAAATCCATCCAGCTAGAAATCTTTTGACAGAATCTTCCCCTAGGCCTACGGTCCCTCCTTTGCCTCCTGATCCTCCAACCGAAACCTCTATCATGGATGCCATGGAAAAGAAGTGGTCGACTGGAGTGGAACACTTTTCCAAAGCACTTTGGATTTGTTCACCTTCTACGATCCTTCCTTGTTCCATAAAAGGGATTACCATAGAAGCCCATCTTAACCCTGTCATGGAGGTCAATATTATGCCATGGCACTTAGCGTACACTTTATTGGGCAACATGACGCTAAGACCATCCGACAAGCTCCTCAAGAGTTGTCTCTCCGGATACATTCTTGAGTGTCGGGGGGGTTGCATGTGCTGTGCCACTCCTAGTAGACAAGATTAAGATTACTCTAGACTTCCACGTCTTCGATGTCCTCGATCTTGATCTCCTCCTAGGCTCCCATATAGAAAAACTTATCGATGCATCTCGAGGAAGCCTAGATAAAAAGGTTAGGGAAGCCGTTTCGGACACCACCCCCTTGTTCTCAGAAAATTCTATGCTGACACCGCTTCCCAAGCAAAACCCGTTCGAGGAGATGATGCATGTATCTCCGTTCGCGTCATCCGAGCCCATTCTCGCTGAGCCTATAGAATTTTCTACTTCTCAAGAATATGACTCGGAAGACCCGCTTCACCTTTGAGAAGACGAACGATCATCATCACCTTTGATCGATTTTGAGCCTCTTCCCACTGGCCTGTATCATGTTGTTTCCGACCGTGGTCGAGAATCAACATTGTTCATACATGAGGCATCTCTTGAGATGGAGAATTCATGGGCCATGGAAATCTATAATGTGCCGACTCTGGGGTCCAAAGGAAAGGATCTCATCGACAAGCATGGTAGCTTTACTCTTGATTTACCTCAGGAACCATGCTTGCATCATGTCTCTCTAGAGTCAGCCACGCTCAGTGCACAGAGCACACATCAGGACTACAACCACCTTATGGTCCTCTCCTGTAAAAAGTTTAGAAGGACGGTTGTAGATGCATATGTTTACCATAAGCATTACAGATTTTGTGTATGCACTATTGCACTAACCGTGCAGCTGAAGCTTCACTGATACATCAACAATTGGTGGTGAGACGGGAATCACATCACCAATGATAGCTGCGAGAAGAAATTCCCAAGGTCAAGCTTATGACCGTAAACAAAGCACTACCAGGAGATAGCCTGGATTAGTGTAGATTTATTTCCCGTTCCAAATAAAAGCAAGAGCATGTTCCTAGGATAAGAGTGTCCTTCGGGTACTTTTGGTTACTAACCTTTCATGTGGAGACCAAGAAGAACGATGGATAGATGATGCCTAAGAACATGTGAGCGACATCAACTACATCACTTTGGAAAGTTTTTGGTGAAAGAACATTTACAAAAGGAAGCTTGATCTCCACACACTTGAGTTTTGTTGCTTAGCAATGCAAACTTCAAGTGTGGGGGAGGTACGTGAGCATCCCGAGTAAAGTTCCTCTCATACCAAAATCTTATCTTGGTTTGGAGATGATGTTAGCTCATGCATCTTGCCTAGCTTGGTATGTCCTACTTTTGACTTTAAACAAAGCCCTTCCGGGAGGTTGCCCGATGTTCACCATCAGTCAAAGAAAAAAAATAAAAAAATAAAATAAAATAAAACTTCGCTTTGATTTGGCTAGTACAATTTGTACTAGCCAAATCCATGTATCTCATCTTTGTCTAAGAGTGTGCAGGAAAAGACGCAGCAAAAGACAGTGTGGGGGAGGTACCGAGAGTCAACTTCTCACGACATTCAAAGGAACAACATGGTTTGAACAATCCTGTCCCCCTAATTCCATGGTTCATAAGTTATAATTCCTTTCATGAGATAATCATTAAATTAAACTCAATGAATCTTGATGCTCCATTGCTTTACATGTTTTCAATTGATTGGCTTGCATGTTCTTTATTCCTAGCACATATATCTGTTGCTTGTGATCAAATATCATTAGGAAACATGTTCATCTAAATGGTTGATTGATGAGATATGGTACGATGCGATGAACCTTACTCTCTCTAACAAAGTACTTGGGATGTTTTATTTGTAAAAAAAAACATATATTAGCCTTGCAAGCTCCTCAGTGATGATATTTTCCTACAAAAGCCATATGTTGTGTACATTAGAAAACCTCATACATATGCTGCTTGTTATTACATTGAGCTTTGTCAAATTGTTGTGACTCTTGCTAGAAGCTTTTCATGCTTTCATGATCAAGATCACGTACACTCCACCTTCATATGCTAAACTTCTACACTGGAAGTTAGCAACATCCATCCATCCACAAAAATATATACTCCAGTCAATTTATGAATCTCTCTCCCTAGTTTTTCCTTCAAAAGAGACATGGGCTTAAAAAAAGATAAAAACACATGCTCAAGAGAAACTCTTCTCAAGCATGATGAAAAAAAACAAGAAAAAAAAGAAGAAGAAAAAAAAATATAGCCATGTTCTCAAAATAAAGTTCAAAGGGAGAGAGATCATACAACAAGGAGTACATATTACCATATCATCCCCTTTCCACACACTTGCACATCTTGATCAGATTGTATGATGAGTTTTCTTCTTGGATCCGGTTTTTGACTTTGCAATATTATGTGATACAAGTATGCCTAGTTCAACCTTACCTTGAGCTCCACATATAGCCATCATTAGAAGTAGGTTGAAGAAAGGCGAGTTTAATGCCTTGGTGAGGAATCATACGCACTGAGCGATCTGAGAGCATCATTTGAGGAGTCAAGTAAGACTAAGTTTTGAAAAAATTATATTTTATCAAAAAACCCAAGCTACTTTACAAAAGGAGTTGAGGAGATTCAAATCCAGCCGTTCCATTCTTCAACCATCCAAGATGACATGGTAGACACCCCAAAGAGTCACAAGTACAGGTATGTCTTGGAATATCTTACATGCTTGCATCATATCATTTTGGATTCATGTTTTTCCACCCTAGTCCTTAACCTTTACGCGAAGACGAGCAAAGGGCTAAGTGTGGGGGAGCTTGTTGACGGTCGTAAAGCCCCTATTTTCGACCGTCAACTTCGGATAAAAGTTACTCCATGGAAGTGTGCACCATAGCTATAGGGTTACATTCTAACAAATTCCACAAGCTTTGGTGTATATTTGGTTGCAGGTGCAAATGAGCAATTATAGAATAAAATATGGCATTATCACAAACAACATCAAATGCCAATTTGGACTACACCATTGCGACGGGCTCGTCGAGACGATCGAAATCGACATATCATTTGTACGCATCGGAGTCCGGATGAAGAAGATAGGAAAAAGACAAGATAGATGACGTCAGCGGGACCCACACCTGGTACATCGTACCTCGTACCTGCGCAGGCCGGCAGCGGGTGACACGTGGCGGCCAGGCACTGGCCGAACCGCAGCACCGAGGCGACTCGCGCACGCGCGCGGGCAGCTCCCGCCGGGCCACGGGGCTGGCGCGGATTGGCCCCATGCCGCTGCTGCGGGCCGCGCGCGCGAGCGAGCCAGCCCGGCCAGGCTAGGTGGCAGGCGCCGGTTGGCGCGGGCGGCCGCTGCGCGGGACGCGCGGGCGGGAGCCCCCGGCCCGGACACGTGGCGATCCGGGAGAGGTGGCCCCCAGGGTCGGTTGCATGGGCCGGCTGGTTCGGCTGATTTTTCCCATTTTCTGCACGTTTCAGCCATGGTTCGACCGGTTCAGCTCCGGTTCAGGCCCCTAGAGCCCGGTTTTCGCTTGGTTTTCACCTCCACCGCCTCAAGCACATTCCCCTGCACGCTACAGTGCTGTGGGCAGGCCGGTTGCGCCCCAGGAAAGAGGGGGAGGTCCTCCACTCTCCCAAGTCTTCTCCCCCTATAAATAGAAGCCCATTCCTCACTCCAAAACACAGAAGAGAAGAGCTTTGAAGAAGCAAAGCGCTGCCATTACTATAGTTAGAAAATAGGGAGAGAGTTGAGGTGAGAGTTTCCGGGAGGAGCCGGAGTGTCGGCCCCTCCTCTAGCTCGCACCTCGGTGGATGCAGCTCCTCTTCTAGTAGCTACATTCAGGTCTTGTTCGGTAACTCTGGTCCCCTCTAATTAATTAAGCATTAATTATTACTTGTCTTTGTCTTATCGTTTCTCGTTCATATCATAGTAAGTTTATCTTGCTCTGAGTGATTGCTTTGCTTGAGCACTGAGTGAAGTAGTGATCGATAGTGTAGGTGCGATGCCTAGACTTGAGGTTACCTTAGAATACACCTAGCCCCACGGACTGCTTGTGGTAGCCGGCGGGTACTGACAGCCCCGTCTGGCCTCTGTATTGCACCACGTGAGAGTGGCTAGTCCTGTAGGCATCGTAAGAGTGGTGTACGTAACGGCTCCCTTCTCATCCCTTTCCGTAGCCGGAGTGTGCATCCCCCGATCAAGACAAGTGCGAGTAATATCCTAATCGCTTGATTAGTTGAGAGAGTCGAAGTTCCCGTATCAAGTACCGTCTCTACCCTCCTATCGTTCATCTCTCTTCTCTTTGTCGTCGTCCTTTTATCCGCATTTCCTCCAGACGAATCAGCTTAGGACTAGAGTACTTCTCGTTCCCCGTGGAAATCGATACCTTGGAATACTCCCGGGTGAAAGCTACATCGTATCCGTGCGCTTGCGGAATTATCTGTGATCGTATAATATACCAACAGGCCTTCTGGCGTCGTTGCATATTTAGTAGCGATGCTAGCAAGTGCCAACAAGCTTTCTGGCGCCGTAGCCGGTGATATAAACCTGGTGCGACACTAGAGAGTGTCAACAGCCTCCTTCAGCTCCACGGTGCTATTTATAGCCAGAACCAGGCCTTGTGTGGCCGGTGTAGTAATGACACTGTTACCATGTGATCGAGAGGACCTGTCGGCACGTGCATGATTAAAGGCGATGTCTTTTACCTGCCTCGTGACAACTTTGTCACTGGTGCATCAATGATGCCTGAGGCTGCTGTGGTATCACATGGCTACAGTTCACCCCTTGATCAGTGGGCAGTTTGTCATTTTCTGGGTGGCAAGAGAATCTCCGACCACTGTTGACCTGTGACCCAGCAGTCTACGAAGAGATAGGCCTGACATTGTGTCAGAGGGCCCTGCGCCTCATTACATCCACGGACGACGACGACGACGATCAAACGCACCCTTTACGGCTCTGCGTCTTTATTGCACCCGCTAAGCTCTGCGTCCTGGTGCACCCGCTATGGCTCTGCACGTAAACAGACCTATTCCAATCAACCTATATTTTTGTTCCCTGAGCAGAATGGTCGTAGGTTCGATTGAAGACCTTCCGAGGTAGGCGTGCCTCGCTGCTCTGCCAGATCCGTCTGGGTGCCTGGAGTCCAGATTCTTCATGTTTACAATTTCGTCGGGCCCCCGTGGTCGGTGTGCCTATTGCTGAGGTCGTCAATACCTTAGTGCCATGGCTCTGCTGGATGGCTGGCAGCCATGCTGGTCGTCTGGGCACCAAAACGACCTCCATGAGGTCGGCGTGCCTTAATGCCTAGGTCTTGCAATACCTTGGTATGTCTACGGTTCTGCCAACCTAGTTGGGCGCCCTGGATGTGTGACCTTCCGAGGTCGGTGTGCTCTTGTAGCCCTACCAGCCTGCTCTAGACACCCATGATTTTACGTCGGGAATGAAGGCCTCCCTGTGGAGTGTGCACCTAATGGTCCTGCCAGGTATCTCCGGATGCTTGGGCGCTTTTGATTTGAGACCTTCCTAAGGTCGGCATGCCTCGAGTGACCCTGCCAGACTCTCTGCAGCTATGCAGGATATCTGGATGTCTCTACACTCCATTTGATCAAGATCTCTATATTCTCTTAGTCTCATCATCAACGGATCCGGACACCACAACTTCAGCTATGACGTAATCAACGACCTCTCCAATAAGTGCGCGTTTCAAGATCCTACTTGGTATCCTTGGATACTAGACATTGTCGATTTGAGGCATCTTCGAGGTCGGCATGCCTACAAGGGCTCCATGAGGTCGGCCCTGCCAGACTCTTAGCAGCCATGTTGGGAGATCTGGGTGTCTCTACACTTTGTTTAATCAAGACCATGACCAAGTTTTCTTCTCTTCTTTGAGCATCAAACTAGCCATGCTGCCTGCTTCAATGCTCAGGGACTACTCTATGAGAGCGTCTTCGACGCCCTCTTGTTTTCTTTGTCGTACCGACCTGTTGGGAAACTTGTTTCTCATCATGTTGTTACTCGACCTACTTTTTCGCCTCTTTTCTTTTTTGGATCATCATACCGGCCATCCTGCCCACCACGATGCTCGGATATTACTCTATGAGTGCGTCCTTGATGCCCTCTGGATTTTTTCATCGTCGTTTCGATCTATTGGAAGCCTGCTTCCTATAGGTCGTCACTCGACCTTGCTTCGTTCGGCAAGACTACAAAACAGGTCGGCTACTAAGCTGACTTGTTATTTTCTTTTGGACCGACGTGCATGCTATTCGACCTGTCGATAGCTCTATGACTTCATCATGACCTTTCTAAGGTCGCTGCGCCTACACATCGCTCGGGGGCTTGTGAGACATGGGTACCCCTGGGTCCCACCGACCAGGCTCATGGCCGTCCCTGACAAGGGGGTCCGACCTACCAGAAGACCCGCCAACCTAATAGTGGGCCCAACCGACCTAATTGGTGGCCCACACGACCTCCTGAAGACCTTCCAGAAGATTCCCCAGACGACCTTATCCAGAACGACTTGAAGACTTGGCATGCAAGACAAGACAGCGGTGGATTCCGACCAAGCAGATCGACGGATATGGCAAGTGTTGTAATCAACTAGACTTAGGTCTCCTGGTCGTAACCGACCAGGGGTCTGGGAACCGACCTTGTCCGCTGGCCAATATAAGGCGGGCAGGGCGACCCCTTGTAATAATCACGCAATCCTCAAGCAATCTACACCAACAACTGGACGTAGGGTTTTACTCTCCGGAGGCCTGAACCAGTATAAACTCGCCGTGTTCTCTGTGTTCCATGTGCTCGTGCGCAACCTTCGAGTTCTTAGCCCTAGATTCCACCCCGCCGAACAAATAAACCACTGGGGTTAACCCCCCTGTGGGCTGTCTAGATCTTAACCTCTGACAATGACCATTGAGGAACTTGTCTTGTTTTATTTTCAAAAGAAATCATCTGAGATTTTCACCATACTATGAGATAGAGCAATATCAACATTGTCTCACCATATCATACTAATCAACACCCTAGGGTTGGTCATAAGCATTTGCTTCCCACAAAGTTTTATTTCAGGCTCTTGTCACAACATATACCAACAAATTCAGATGCTCATCGAGCACAAGGTTGTACACTAGATTCTTGCAAAGTTTTAACATAGCAACTATTCATCATTTCCAAAGTGAGGATATAGACAAGATCTCAAGCGCACATGGTTGAAGCAAATACTTTTGTTTTTTTATTTTATTCAAATGTATAAACAAGATGTTGAAAATTGGTTTGGATGGACATACCTTCCTTAATTGAAAATGGGGTCTCCCCCAAGCTAATTTTTGACTACCTGGTTGGTGTGTCTTCATTTTTGTGATGAGTCGAGCACTTGGAAGCTTGTAGTGGTTGGCTTGATGAATTCGTGGAAGATCACAGGTACGGCCGTACCACTAGGTTCGGCCAGCCCTACTCCATTTGCTCCAAGCACTCATGTCCCCTCCTGTAAACATCCTACGCAAAAATTTTGTCGAGGGGGGTACGACCGTACCTCTAGATTCGGCCGTATCACCAAAAATCTCCAAAACTGTTTTTCTATGTCTTGTTTACTTACTAATGCAATGGTGAACCCAAATTTGAAATTTAAATATGCTTAATGCACGAAATAAAATGTTGGAAGGGAAATATGAGATAAATACAGGTTTACATCACGGTGAGGGCTCGTAGTTTAGAGTCCGTGAGTGGGACTCCTCCGTTTGCTTAATTGATCTTGGATTCGTCCGGTCCCGGAGTGGCAGACTCGGACAATGCTCCCTTCACACGCCACACCCTCTTTGTTTTCTTCGGTGGTGCTGAAGTCGGTGAGGCTTTAGCGGGGGTGTTTTTGGTTTCCGTCTTCTTTTCCACCTTAGCCTTGTTGATTGCTTTCAACGTCCTTGTTTGGTGGCGCCCTTTTGATGCTTTGTCTTGCTCCCAACGCTTCCTCATCGTGGCAATGAGACTATCCGCCTTGGGCTTGGTCGGGGCTACCTTCTCTTTCTTGTATTGGGGCCGTGGCTTCCTCCACTCCCTAGGTTCCTCATCTTGCACTAGGTAACATTGCTCTTCTTTTGCTTGAAATTTGAATGTCATGTTCCTTCACCCTATGCAGAATTGAATCTTTCCGGCTCTGATATCAATCCTTGCATTGACATCTCTTAGGAATGGTCGCTCGAGAATAAGCGGCATTTCTCCATCATCTTGTGTGTCGAGGACCACGAAATCTGCAAAGATATAGGAGCCTTTGACATTCACCAAGAGATTTTACACTATGTGCTCTGGATATTTAATCGATGAGTCGGCAAGTTGGACTGTCATCATTGTCGGAGAGAGAGCAGGATATCCTAACTCCTCAAACATGGCCTTGGACATGAGGTTGACGCTCGCATCAAGGTCACAAAGAGCATTCTTGATCTATTGATAGTAGATCGTGCATGTGATAGCTGGATATCCATTGTCTTTCTTGTGCAGGACTACTGATTCCTCCCATGGGTCTTGGATTTGGTGTATGAGCTTCCCTACATGATTAGGTGCATACACCCTCCTAGATGGCTTACCCCATCTAGTGGATACAATGCTAACATTCTCTCGGGTAGGCTCGGGTTGCCCTGGGATTCCACCCGACTCAGAAGAAGGTAAAGAAGCAGCAAGCTGAGCAAGTTGAGTTTCTATCATTTTATTAAAGCTTAGCTGATTCTTAATAGCATTAGTGAAAGATTCTATAGTGGAATTTAAAATTTTGAGAACATTATCATTGTCGGCTAGCTTCTTGTTTAAGTTTTCATTAATTCTAGCTTGTCCAAAGACAAGATCTTTAATGGAGGGCTGATTATTGAAATTGTTAGAATAATTACCTCCTTTTTGATTGTTGAACAGGAAGTTGGGCCTCGAGTTCCACCCTTGATTGTTGTAGTTGTTGTTGCGGAACCCGCTGTTGTTGCCATTGTTGATGAAGCTGGCTTTTTCCCTTGGCTCGGGACAATCATTTCCCGATTGACCCACATTACCACACATCTCGCACGTCATGCGAGCATAATCTTGGCGGTCTCCACATTGCTTGGTGCCTCTAATTTCTTCATTAGGAGGTCCATCTTGGCGGCGAGCATGTCGATTCCATCAACTTAGTGTACACCACGGATACGGGGTTGGAGACGATCCCCATCCCAACCTTGATTTGCCACCATCTTCTTGATCAATTCCTTGGCGGTGGGTACTTGTAGCGAGAAGAAGGCTCCTCCAGCAGCTGCATCTAGGTGCTCACGGGCGGTACGCTTGAGCCTGTGATAGAAGGTCTGAATTAAGAACCACCCCTGCATGCCATGGTGCAGGCACGCAGTGATGTACTCCTGGAGACGTTCCCATGCTTCCGGGATACTCTCATCATTCTGCTGCTGGAAGCCCGAAATTCTAGCAATGACTCACAAGTGACTCCGGATTGTCGTGAAAGTTGGACGGTTGGTCGAAACCAGTCATGCACTACTCTGCGTACACGAGAGTAGAGCAAGGGTAAACCCGCTTAAGTAGCGGTTCACCGAACCTCGATAACTCTACCACTAAGTTTAAACGATATCTTTTGCCTATTGCCTCCCCGACAACAGCTCCAGAAATGCTTGTTGACGTTCCTTAGCCTCACTACTAGGTTTTCACTCACGGCGGCGGCGCCAGGAATGCTTGTTGGCACTCGCTAACGTCGCTACCGGGTTTGTACCCCTAGTAATGGAGCTAGGAACGTCTTTGGTAAAACACACGTCACAGGAAGGTCCGCAAGCGCACGTATTACCGTTGTAGCACTTCTCCCGGTGGTATTCGGGTTATCGTATTTATATTTTCCCAAGGGAGGCACTACGGCAAAGCTGATCGAATAAACGGTGGAGAGTAACAAGACTCGGTAAAGAGCTATAGCGGGGGTAACGAATAAAGATATTCAGGGGATCACTTGACACACACAAGGAGATCTTGATAAAGGGTTAGAGAGGACCTAGTGAGCTGGGAGGACAACGAGACGAGAAAGGATCCTAACACAATCTATCTATTCTTGTCAACTCTAGGTAAAGAACTAAGGAAAAGGATAACCAAGGCAAGCTAAACTCGACAAGCTCTTCTAGTGTTGCAGGGGCATGCAAAGCCGCGCTCTCGGACTAGGATGAGAAGGGAGAACGACGACGCGCTTAATCCTACCCACCCGAACTAATGTGGTGGACTACTGAGCCCGTCCGGAGCTGTCACCTCCCTAGGGTACCACAACTATTCCGTTGAACGGGACACCAATCTAAGACTAAGGCAAGCTCTGAGCACTGCGCTCACAACGAACCAAAGAACCTTTCCCCGGATATCACGAAGGAAGGTCTCTCTCCGCTACTAAGCACAAACGTACTCGGTAGAAGATCAAGTGAAGAATGACCACAACACTATAGGGTTCAAGAGAGCTATGCTAACCAAGATTAAACTAACTTTAGTCTAAACCAAGAATAAAGCTTCTAGAGCAAAGTAAAAGCTGAATGTAATTGACTCAAAAGGTAAGATAGAAAGATAACTTGAATTGTACTTGAGTCTAAACAAAGTAAGGATACAAGAGTAGTACCGAAACCCTGAAGAAGACTCCTCCGGAACCCCGAGACTAGCTTGACTCGACTCTAACTCCCAAACTAGACTAATCCTACTCTAAGTGAACAAAAGTGAGAAATGGAGATGCTCCTGCGTTGTGTGTCCGTTCCAGCAAGTGGGAGGTGCCTTTTATAGGCAAGGGAGGTCGGTGGAGCGTAGGGGGGCAAAACCCCAGGTGCGGCCGCACCTCTAGGCACGGCCGGCCCTGTGATGTGCCACCTCTCGCCTTGGACGCTCCTGATCACTGCTCCTGAGGCGATTGTAGGTCGGCTCCTTGGGTCGGTTTCACTCGGCACGCCAGTTGATAGGTGCGGCCGGCCCTATAGGTGTGGCTGGCCCTACCCTGTGCCGTGTGATGCACCGACCGTGTTAGGGGACACCTAGGATTGCCTCTGGATGACGGTTGTGGCGGTTTAGCGATCGGATAAGTGGACCTATTGATCCAAGTGATCCTAGCCTCCACCCTTTGATCAAACCGACGTTTCTTCAGTGAATCACGCTCGTCCAAGTTGTGCTCGAGGGAGTGGGGGTGCTCTGGACCAGAGTCGTGCCACGGGGCAGGGCTGGCCGCACCTGCAGGGCCGGCCGGACCAAGTGGTTCGGCCGTGCCTAGCACATGTGGCTTGTTGATCCCAAATTCTCCCAAAATGTGTACCTGCCTATGAAATTCACAACACAACTCGTGAAACTTTATTAGTACTAAAAATGTGCATGAAACTTGTCACATACTCCTCTCAAACCCGAGGTTTTGACGGTCAAATTTTTGTTGTGAGGACCGTCAACACTCTGCGCAGGTGCCGGAGGTGTATCCTGTGCAGGTTGCCGAAGATGCTTGCCCTGTAACTATTAACTATGGTGACTACTTTATGTCTGGCTCAATGTGGTGCAAGTTTAACTCTACGTTTCCCGACGTGCCTTTCGATACATTTATGTCGCGTAAGATAGAAAAATATGAGAAGAAAAATCTTGACGCAAAAAATGTTTTTGAACATTCTCGCAATCGTCTTTGTCACGATGGCGCTCATCGCCGCCAGATTTGTGGATCTGAATCATCTTCTGTTTTGCCTGCCCGCGAAGACGCCCCTTCGTCTTCGAGCCCCCTTGTCCACCCGAAGATCGAAGTTATTGATCTCACCAAAGATGCGGAGTATGAGTATATGTACAAGCTTCCCCGCTGATTTGTGCTGTAATGTATCTGTCTTTACTGTGTATTCTGATTTACCTGTAATCATTGAAACTATGCTGCTGTACTGTAATGCTGTACTTGTAATGTATTTTTTCGACAACGTTGTAAGTCATATCTTTGTTGTAACCTTGTCTGTGCGAAGATGATATTTTTAATTTACCCGATGATGCGCTTATCCACTTCGCAACCGCAGGCGGAATATTCAAAGATGCTGCATCATCTTGAATATCATCAAAATCAACACGTGTAGCAAGTAAAATAGGAGCATTCAACTTAATTTCAGATTTAACAGAAGTGGATGGTGATGGTTCCTGTTCTTTAGTAGTTTTAACAGCTCTAGCAAGATCATCTTTAACAATTTGTTCAGGTGTCATAGGATGTATAATTATTTTCTGACCCTTTAAACATGAGAGAATAATGATTCGAACGATCATGATGCAAGCTATCAGTATCATATTGCCAAGGTCTACCAAGTAACAAAGAGCATGCTTCCATAGGAACAACATCACAATCAACATAATTAGAGTAAGCACCTATAGAAAAAGGAACACGCACCGATCGTGATACTCTAATTTTGCCACCATCATTAAGCCATTGAATGTGATATGGGTTTGAATGCTTACGAGTGGGTAACGACAACTTATCTACCAGTATAGTACTCGCCAAATTGTTGCAGCTCCTGCTGTCGATGATGATGCGAATCGACCGCTCCTGCACAACACCCTTCGTATGGAACAGAGTGTGTCACTGATTCTTCTCGGCTGGGGCGACCTGTGTACTAAGAACACGCTGCACAACAAGACTCTCATACCTATCAGCGTCTCTCGGATTGACATGTATATCCGTCTTAGCTGCATGGTCAATGGCAAGCAAAGTATGTTCAAGTTCTTCTGAATCACTAGCTGAAGAGTACTCACCATTGTCAGGAATGAGCAATGTGCGCTTGTTCGGGCACTCCCGAGCCACGTGGCCACGTCCGCTGCAACGAAAACACGTGATATCCCGCGTACGGCCTGTGGTGGGTGCTGCGCCTGTGGATGGAGTGGCACCTGTGGCTGGGGCGGCTCATGCAGGCTTAGCCGTCCTCTCACGCGGTGTAGTGGCGGGTGTGGATGGCGCAGGGAGAGCACGTGCTGAGCTGGACGACGAGCTTCTACCTGCAAAAGAGTTAGAATATGTCCTCGAGCGGCGTCCCTGCACTTCATGTTCAGCTTTGCAAGCAAACTCAAATAATTGGGTCATGTCAGCATATTCTTTATAATCAAGTATGTCTTGAATTTCGCGGTTCAAACCACCACGAAAGCGTGCCATTGCAGCGTCGGGTTCCTCTAATATACCACAGCGAATCATACCTTTTTGTAACTCCTAGTAGTAGTCCTCAACTGACTGAGAACCTTGCTGAAATCGCTGCATTTTGTTAAGAAAATCACGAGCATAATATGAAGGCACAAATCTATGTTGCATAGCAGTTTTTAATTGCTCCCAAGTCATCAGAACAGCAGTAGGATGTTTATTTTTATACTCACGCCACCAAATTAAAGCAAAATCAGTAAATTCACTTATGGCAGCGTTAAGTTGAGAACTAGCAGCAATATCATGACATGAAAATTTCTGTTCAACTTCTAACTCCCAATCAAGATATGCAACAGGATCATATTTGCCATTAATCGTGGAATTTTAAATTTGATTTTAGAGAATGAATCGTTACCGGCGGGACGGCGAGGAACACAGCGGGCACGACTACGGCTGTCTCCGACGTCCTGCTCCGAGTCACCACCATAATCCTTCTGTAACTCTGTGATCGTGGTGTGCAATGCGTCGTGTCGTGCCACAATGGCGTCAAGTGTGGTATTAGCAGCCGTCTGTGCGAGGTCGATCTGATCAAACCGCTCGTTCAACGAAGTAACCGTCGAATCCAGCCGTTCATGTACCGTCTTCATGTCCGTGGTAAGTCCCTCAATCTATGTCCACATCTCCTACCTCTGGTCATCCTTCTTGTCGTCGTCGTCTGCCATGGTTAGCGCAAACACAAAAACAAAATTGACGACAACAATAGGGTGTAAAGCTCATAAAGGCACTCAAACTAGTGTTGTTATCAAATTCTTATATGTTCTTACCAAGCACACAAGGGCGAGTTGCAAATAACCGGTGGAACCTGCGAAAGATTGGAGGAGCGATTGCCTGGCAGGACAAAACCTGCTCGTCGGAGAACTTTGTGGAGTTCTAGGTAGGCTGCACTCAAGTGAAGGATTAGCACAGATAAACAATAGTGCAAAGCTGAATAAGGGTGCTAAACACATCACAAAAGTTGCTGATTACAAGTGCAAAAGCAAAAGGATGGATGCAAGGAAGGTGGTAAAGGTGGAGAGGACGCAACAAATTGCTATTTTTTTGCTTCTTTTTTTTCCCGGGAGACCTAAAAACCAATAATATGAACACAGAGGATCTCCAACAGCAAGTTACAACACACACTTTTTTCGAAAGTACAGGAGTAATCCGGTAAAAAGAAGATGGTACCAAGAAGGAGAGGTATGGAGGGCGCGATGTGGTAGGGGTGAGGGGAGGTGGTGGGCGAGCAAAGGGTGGGAGGGAAGGCACGGCTTGGGGGAAAAGGACTCGATGTCCTAAAGTCCCACGAAGGGAGGCTGCGACCCAGCGGGGAGGCACAGCGCGTGACGTCCTGGATCTGTCTTGCTATTCCCCTTCCTTTCCTTCTCTTTTTTTTTATTCCTTTTTTTTACTTTCCTTTTTCTCTTTCCTTTTTTTTGATTACTTACCAAAACACTAGAGAGGAAGGGGGAAACCAACCGAACCGAAGGGGGAAGGTCACGGCACGGGCAAGTCCCGGGGTACCACACGACGTGCGTGACCTGGAGTCCGAGCCATGAGGGGAAGGGGGCGTTCACGAGGGGGGTTAGAGGTGTGGTGGGTAAGGTAGCGGATAGAGACGGTAGCGGCTAGGGTTTAGAAGAAAAACGAGAAAAACAAACAACACAAGAAACCAGCAATGATTGAACGAACAAGGACACAAACTCAACAGAGCAAATTATTGAATGAAAGTGCGAGGCTAAAAGGGGTTGCTGGGACAAGGATCTAACCTAGAACAATTTTTATTTGGTTTTTGTCGACTATAGGAAATAAAAACACTCGATAAACTCACCGATCAACCTGGAAAGCTGATACCACTTGATAGAGGGGGAGTGCCCGATCTTTCGGTGAGTGGAGATAAATCCGATTCAGCGGGAGTAGACCCTCACGATCCGACTACGACAAGCAAGCCCGAGGCGCCAATGCAATCGCTGAACCAACTCCCTGTGGTTACTGACCTTGTTGGAGCAAGATCGGCCTGATCACGAAATCAATTCCTGGGCGCAATCGACGAACGAACAAGAATTCGAGGCGATCAATCTTAATATCACTCGAAGGTGGAGTTCAGAATCACAGAGATCAGCACGTATTTGTTCATGGTCTGGTGTAGCTAAAACTAGATTTAAAACAAAACTCAAGTCTAAAAACAAAGTGGAGCCTAACTAAATAGGGGGCGCAGCCCCTAGCAGCCACGAGGGTGGAAGGGGTGGCGTGTGGTTCCTTCGGGGGGGGGGGTATGCGCGGCACCCACGAGGGGGAGCCTTGCCCCGGCACCCCACCTTAGGAGCCCCACCTGGGCTGTTATGTTGGGCCACCTTCTATGCTTCTGGGCCTTCGTTCTTTAACAGCATGATGTAGTTCAATTCTCTCGCACGGGCCTGAGTAATTGGCCCAACTGGAGATGCCTGACATAGTGGATCATCCGGAGGTGTCGCCTGAGCTTCTGGAAGTGGCACCTGGGCATCTGGAGGCGCTTGAGCTGCTGCTGGTGTAGGTGTACTTGTGGTGTCCTCATCAGGATCATATTTGCCAGAATTTTCAAATTAATCTTAGCAAATGAATCATTACCGGAACGGTGTGGCACATGGCGGGCATGGCCTCGGTGGTCTCCATCGTCCTGATGCTCCTGATCAACCCTCGTGGCATCGCTTTCTGCCATGGTTAGCGCAAACAAAAACAGAATCGACGACAAATAGGGGTGTAAAAGCTCACAAAGGCGCTCAAACTAGTGCAGTTATCATATTCTTTTCCGATCTTACCAAGCACACAAGGGCGAACGGCAACCAACCAGTGGAACCTACGAAAGATTGGAGGAGCGATTGCCTGGAGAGACAAAACCTGCTAGTCGGAGAACTTTGTGGAGTTTTGGGAAGGCTGCATTCAATTGAAGGATTAACACAAACAAACAAAAATAAGGGTGCTAAACACGTCACAAAAGCTACTAGAAACAAGTGCAAAAGTGGAAAGGAGCAAAGGTAAAATGTGGAAGGGGGGAAGGACGGTGCTGCCCAGGGAGGAAAAAATAGAGCAGTGAAGGAAAATCAACGCGGCGCATGGGGGGAAGGCTCGCGCGACCAGGGCGTCGCGTCCCAAGGGAGACGCAGGCGTATCCCGATCGGTTTCTATCTCCTTTCCTTTTCCTTCCTCTTTTTTTTTTGATTACTTATTTTTTACTTTGCTTTTTTTGTACTTTCCTTTTTTTATTACTTTCCAAGATACACACGCAGGAAAGGAGAAACCGAAACGAAGGAGGGGCATGTCCCGCGGTGTCACACGTGCGCGTCACGGCGCGAGCACTACAAGAAAAACGCCGACTAGTGACGCAAAAAAGGCCGTTTCTCGTCATAAACCGCGATTAATGACGCCGGTTGTTACGAAAATGCTCTGTCATTAATCGAGCATCACAAACAGCGATTGATGACGCCGGTTGTTACGAAAACGCTCTGTCATTAATCGAGCGTCACAAACCGTGATTAATGACGAGACCTTATTTCCCGGCGTCATGAGTTTAATGACGCGTGGAAATTCGTCTATACAATACGTCATAACTTCGTTCCTACAACTTTGCCACGCTGGACAGAATCTGATGTGGCATCCGATGTGGCAGGCCAATTGTGACAAATCGTATGCATCATAAAATGAATTTGGCCCGTTTGTAGCTGGGTTGAGCCCAAAACTGTTCCTGTAGGCTGGCGTTGTTCATATAGCCCAAAAAAGATTTTGTTGGGCCCAATTGTAGCTTTTTTAGATGAAATTTGATTAGGGTGGGCCCGTTTTGGTTGGGTCGAGTCCAACAAGTGCGCACATTGTTGGGGCCTTCCGTGTCACGTTAATTTGAAAAAAATGACTTTTGGCCCAATTAAAAGTGGGCTAAGCCCACTGAAGGACATTTTAAAATTAACTAATCATGCATCAGTGTTAATGGATTTAATTTCAATTCTGATCCTTTTTTTGAATAATTCCGATCTGGTTGGCAAAATAGTAATCAACACATATTTCTTTATACAATAAAGTAAACTGTTGTTTATTATCAAGCACGACCATATTGTTCGTCACATATCACAAACTATTACAAGATAATAGTATCACAAGGAACATTGGATTAACAAAGCTAAATCTAGTTCATAATCACAAGAGAAAGTGGAGATTTGATCTAATGATCTTAACCGCTTCAGCTTTTACTATTAAGCAGTAGACGAAGGAGGTCCTCACTGTCTTCGGTTAGCTTCTGCAACCTCTTAATCTCAGTGGACTGCATTTTCAGGGTTGATTCTGATTCTTCGGTCTTTTTCTTCAAGCTACATAACTCTTTCTGGTGAGCAACAAACCGTTGTCATAGTTGTACCCCATCCTGATTGGGAGCGTCAACTCGCTCTTTGAAGGACCGAACTGGCGACCAGAGAGGGGGGGAGTGAATGGGAGCCGATAAAAATTCTTCTCGAAGGAGATGGCTACTCCAACAAGATGAACACAGCTAGCCAAAACACGTCTCCGACTCAACTACCCAAGTTGGCCAAGACCACGTAGCCACTAGAGTGCTACTGGTCCTAGGAACCAACACAACAACCTTCCGAACCAAACACACCGAACGCACAGCGGAAATCTGCACAACTTGCTGCCTGTGCTACACCGGTCAGACCGATGGCCTGCGCCGGTCAGACCGGTGGACAGAGCCGGTCAGGCCGGTGGCTAGAGTAGCTGCACAGAAAACGTTCCAGGAAGCCTCAGTGATTCCTCTTGGCCCTGGAACAAAAACCACCTCCAAAACCCAAACTGCTCAGGAAGAAAAACCTTCACAAAGCCTAGCCAAACTCCTCGAAACCTGCCAAGAACTAACCAGCAACAACTCAGCCCAAAGACACACGAACCAGGCAGTTCACCTGAGGCAAATCCCACAAAGGCCTTGCACCGGTCAGACCGGTCAAGAGCACCGGTCAGACCGGTCACACCTGGGCAGCTCGGGATGAACAGCAGCCCGCGGGTCAACTTCCCCAAATCCAACTCTCGATCTCCCGATTCGCTCCACGGATTCGCACAAGACTTTGGGGATAGTAGGAACACCTCATGGGCACTCCATAGCTAAGATTTGGTGCACCAAAACTTGCTAGAATAAGAGGAATCGAAGGATTTCCACCAAGAACACCTCTAACCCTAGAGCCAAGAAAACCCCAAAATTGAGCCCCTTTACTCACGGATTTGGGAGGGGAATCAAAGGGAAAAGAACCACGAAGGGTTCATGCATACACCCCCACCAAATCCCAAAGAGAAAGGTCTCAAAACCGCCACAAGAAAATCGCCAAGAAAAGGCTCCGAAAATCACCAAAAAGGGAAAACGGGAAGAACACAATCAAGCCTTGAGGAACCACGCCGAATCATCTATACATACCATGAAGGTTCATACAAGGTCTAGTTTTGATGTGGACATCCCACGAGTTACACAAGACCAAGCATCAGATACACAAGCTCCTGCTCTTCAAGGACCTATTACACATAGCCATGCTAAGGAACTCCAACAAAATGTGAATTCTTTCCTTGCTGAAATTAATTCTAAAATATATGAGAATGTTATACTACCTAAAAGTTGTACTTTGGTTGTCCTTAGGAATATGCATGAAGAGGACGATACAACTAAACATAGAGAAGCAGTAAACAACAAGAAACAGTCGGACCAAGAATCACCAACTCAAACCAAGGATCTAGGAGAATTCCGTTCGGACGACTGTTCGAACAAGCCTGGAAACCATGAATCATCCGTTCGGAACGAGGATCCCAGAGGATTCCGTTCGGACGATTGTTCGGACAAGCTTGGAAATCAATAATCACCCGTTAGGAATAAGGATCCAGGAAGTTCGCTTCAGATCTCCACTTCAGACTAGTTCGGACCTGCATAATGAATCGACCATAACTCTTTGGTCGTGACGTCTCTGGAGCTGCACGAGTACTTGATGGAACGTGCTTGAAGTTAACTTTCCAATGCAAGAAACCACATGTCCATTGGACTTCTCAATAAAGAGTTATGACAGATTTAGTGGAGGCTGCACAGAAGGTCAACAGCCACGCGAGTCCACCTCAGGAGTTGATTTCTGGGGAGCCTTTTCACATGCTTAGCCTTTTCATTTCCATCTTGCATTCACACCCATCTAGGAGGGTTGTTCCTAGTATAAATACCCCCCTATGTACTACCGAAAACCAAGTTTTGATAATCATGAATTGATAGCCTTATATGGTTTGTCGCAGCCGATGCTGCTGAGTGCCTTGCACACCCCTTGTTCTTCCTTGTTCTTCGAGGACTTGTGAAGAGATCTCTCTGAGGTCCCCTACTTCGTGCTCTACGGCTTCCGTTCGGCTGCGCCGTATTGTGTGGATTAGTTCCGGCTTGTGGTTCTGCGATCGTTCAGAGATCGAGTCGAAGTCCTTCGCGGTTTCGGTGCCTCTATCCCCGTCGTTTGGTCACAACCAACCTTTGTCAGGTATAAAGCTAGTTATCCCTGCTATTCTACAGCAATTTATCCTTGTTCTCAAACCTACTGTCGTGAAGATCGGGCAATCCTTGTGCTGATCCAAGTCGGCACCTATCAAGTGGTAATCAGAGCTATCGTTGTCACGGTAGGTTTTGTTTTTACCCACCCTCCCACCCTTTACAATTTGTTACTAGTTTCATCCATCATATACATTTTTGTTCATGTCCTACAGTCCACTGAAAATCCATACAAAAAATCCTATAGCCATTTTGTTGGTACTGTTACTTTGTGTTCATTTCGTTCATCGTGTTGCTAGTCACCGCCTTTGTTCTTCCGCCGTACTCTTGTTTAATTTTTTTCTCCACACCCCTCTTGTTCTCGCCTTGAAGCTACCTCCCCCTCAACAGCAGCTTCGCCTTGATCTGGGTTTGTCGTTGTAGGTGTGGGAGAGGGCCCGTTCTCGATCGTAGTGGAAGTAGTAGGTACATGCTCAGCCACGAGCACCACACCGCCATCTTCATCATCTCCATGTTCATGCTCCTCCTCCTGGAAAATCTCCTCGCCAAGTTCCTCGTCACCTGCACACTCAAAAACAAGCTGACTACGTGGCTGTCTCATCGAAGGTAACCTTGCAAGTCTCCACGATTTGGTTAGTTTCAAGATTGAGCACTCGAAAGGCTCTAGAATGAGACGCGTAACCAAAGAAAATGCCATCGACAGACCTAGCCTCGAACTTGTCCAACTTCTTACCTTTCTTCAGGATAAAGCATTTGCACCCAAACACATGAAAGTGACTCACATTGGGAGTTCTACCGTGCATCAACTCGTAGCAAGTTTTCTTCTTATGCACCCTAAGGTAAATCATGTTTGACACATAGCACGCGGTATTCACCGCCTCAGCCCAGAACCTTCTCGGAGTCCTATGCTCATCGAGCATCGTTTGAGCCATCTCGCACAAGGTCCTGTTTTTCCTTCCACCACGCTGTTCTGGGGAGGCGTATACGGACTAGAGAACTGGTGTTCAAGACCCAAGTCATGGCAAAAGGTTTCGAAACGAGAGTTTTTAAATTCCGAGCCATTGTCACCGCGAATCGCTCGTATGGCATCTTCGTGCTTCTCGTTCCTCAACCTCAAGACAAGATCTCGAACAAAACCAAACGTCTCCCCTTTTTCCTCTAGAAAGAAAACCCACGCATACCGAGAGTAGTCGTCCACCACAACTAGAACGTACCACTTCCCACCCGCAGATCGCACACAAGCTAGGCCAACAAGGTCCATATAGAGCAGCTCGCATGGATGCTCCGTCATCACATCGGTGAGGGGCGGTTGAGAAGAGGCTACCATCTTGGCATGCCTACACGGCGCACAAACCAACTCTTTCTCAAACCTCAACCGTGGCAATCCTCGGACCAAATTGAGTTTACTCAAGTGAGACAGAAGGTCAAAGCTTAAGTGACCCAACTTCCTATGCCACTTCCACAACTCACACGAAGAACTAGCTAAAAAGCAACGAGCCACACCAGAAGACTGAGAGAAATCTGCTCGGAACACTTGACCCTCGGGAACGACCATGCAAACTAGGTCCCCTCGAGAATCCAAAATCCGAGAACCACCAGGCCGAAAAAACACCTCAAAACCCTCATCCAAAAGCTGGGAAACGGAAATCAAATTGAATCCGAGCGATTGAACAAGAGCAACACGCCTGAGAGTGACCTTCTCACTTACCTTAACCTCACCTTCTGAAAGCACACGCCCTCACCCATTGTCCCCAAAGGTGATGTATGTCTTGGACACCACCGGGACGAGACTTGAGAACCACCCCTTGTCTCCGGTCATATGCCTCGAGCAACCGGAGTCAATCAACCAAACGTTCCTCAAGTCTCCCACCTGAAATTCAAAAGCAAGCACGTGAGTGAACAAACGACTCTGCACTGGGGTTAGTACCAAAAGAGTAAAACCAGTGCCGAGCCATTTGCTCCAAAGTGGGGTTAGCACAAACCAAATCACCACGCCTATCAAAGCTACCACCACGAAAACTACCACGAGAACCACCACGAGAACCACCATGAGGGAACCACCCCTGTCTAGCTGGATCAGTACGAAAACCATGAAAGAAAGACCGTGAACCGTTCCTCCTCTCCATCTCAAAGCTACGACTCTTCCCACCCTCGTATTGAGCACGAGGTGGAGAACGTCTAGCAAACTGACCACCTGCAAACTCTCCATGCCAACCACCAGAACCGAACCGAGCATCCGCACAAGCACGAAAGCCAAACTGCTGTCTGCCCAGACCAGCACCGGTCTGACCGGTGGTGCTCGGCTAGCAGCACCACCTGCCACCTTTCGATCTCCCCAAGCCGGAACCGTCCTCACAATCACCTTGGCCCTAGGCATTTGCATACGAGGCTCAGGTACACCATTTGAGGGGCGGTACCTGTCCTTGTTAGCCCACTCCTTAGCCATTCTCTCTTCACGCTTCCTCTTGAAGCAAAACTCACCCCATCTCTCCCACAATAGTCATAATGAAACCGTATGGGCTTAGGTTTAGGCTTGTGTTGGGGCTGCTCACTTGGTTTCTCCTCACTCGGCTTCTCACCCTTCTTCTCTCCAACCTCACTCTCCTTGGAGCTCACAAACTTCACCGGTTTTTGAAAGTCATTTGTAGGGCCAGGAAATATGGGAGGATATGGGGTTGTGTCAAGTTTGTTTCTCAGTGGGTTGGGCTTAGGAGCATAGGCATTTTTGTGGAAGGTTTTTGGTAGAGCTTGGATATCACCAATCTTCTCTCCTCCCTCACCACTACACTATCCAACCTTCTCCGAACCAAGCGCTTGCCCATCATAGCGCTTGTATGCCTCTATCATCATCCTAAGTTGTGGTTCATGACCCGACAACCAACCCATTATTTTCCTCAACTCATCATTCTCATCCTGCAAGCGATCCACATAATGTGCAAGTTTCAGATTTTTCAAAGCATGCACTTCACAAGTAGAGCAAGAAGTGGGAACAGGTTCTTTCAACTTGGCCTCAAGAGAAATAGTGTAAGCATGGATCTCATCAATCTTTCCATGCAAAACAGGGCAAGAAGTGCAAGCACCTAGCAAAGCAGGTCTAGACTTAAGCTCAGCCACTTCAACCCTAAGCACATCTAGTTCATCACAAGTAGAAGCATGCTTATCCTTAAGACTAGTAAGATCAGCTAGGTACACAGAGCAATCACAATAATCAATCTCATCAGAAACCACAGGTGAAGCCTTAAGCGAATCTATCTCAAGCTTAGCATCAAGGTTCTGGGTTTCTAGCTCAGCTACTCGGTTCCTAGCATCTTCTAGTGGGGCTCTAAGCTCTTTCCTCATCTTCTTTGCCTCTCTAAGCATGTCATCACGATTATCAAGCAACTTGCCAAGACGCTCGTTCTCCTCACGCAAGAAGGGAAGCTCATCACGTACCTCATCCTCGGAGTCGGAGTTCGAGTCGCTCTGGTGACTCTTCTTGCTGCTGGAGCTACAAGCCATGCCGCAGAAGCCATCTCTCGTGTAGCAGCTCAGCCCGCTCAAGTTCTTGGATGACTTCTTGTTCTTGCGCCGATCACCTTCATCTTCACTGCTGCTCGAGCTCGAGGAAGAGTAGGCGGAGCTAGAGTCGACGTCGCTCGCACCGACCATCGCTCGTTCCATCCTGCCGCGACCGTCCATCTTCCTCGATCGTCCCTCGTCCTTGTGCTTGTTCTTGTGCTTGTGATCGCGCCTTGATCAGTACTTGCCGTCCGTCCTCGACCGGTTCTTGTAGCCGTCCTTGTTCTCCATCTTCTCCGGACAGTCGGCGACGAAGTGTCCTGGCTTGCCGCACTAAAAGCATGTCCGTGGATTCTTCCTTGTGTTGACCCGGTTCTCGTGCAACCTCTCGAACCGCCTAGTCAGCAATGCCAGCTCGTCCTCTCCAAGCACGTCGAACTCCTCGTCTGGCAAAAACATCAAAGAAGACAGAGAGTACATCCTGGAGGATGCGTTAGTGTTAGACTTAGCACCTTTGCCACCGACGAGAGCAAGACTATGAGAGTCAGTCGGGCTCTCAAGACGGGCGGTCACACCACGGTCCAACTCAGCTGACTTGAGCTTTGAGAATAGCTCATTCACGGTCAGGGTGTCATACTTCTCGGACTAAGAATAGCCTCGACCTTTCCGTCCCATACGGTGCGATCCAACGAGTGCAAGAGCTTCACGGCTCTATCATGATCATCATATGGTAGCACGGCCACATTGGCTCTCATGTTGTTCACCACAACCGTAAACCGCTGGAAAAGGGCATCGACGGACTCGCCCGGGAGATGAGTGAAGTTCTTGTACTCTCTCCGGTAAGTCGCGTACATCCGAGCCTGAACCTGAGCATTCCCAGCATGAGCATCCTTCAACTGCTTCCAAATCCTACAAGCTAATTCCTCTGTCTGAACACGATCGAATTTGAACTGACACAGAGCACGAAACAAGTAGTTGACTGCCTTGTTGTTGGCGTCGAACATATCCCTCGATCCTGGAGCAAGGAAGTTAATCGGATAAACATAAGCTGTGTTCACCGTAACGTCCCAAAGGATCTGACCCTTTCCGCGGAGGAACGCTGCCATCCGCCTCTGCCACATCTGGTAGTTCTTCCCATCGAAGTGCGGAGGACCTAATCCCCGTTCCTGGTACGCCATCTTTAGATCTTAGACTGGTTAGAGCCTCGAAAGACCTGAACCGGCTCTGATACCAATTGAAGGATCAAACTGGCGACCAGAGAGGGGGGGAGTGAATGGGAGCCGATAAAAATTCTTCTCGAAGGAGATGGCTACTCCAACAAGACGAACGCGGCTACCCAAAACACGTCTCCGACTCAACTACCCAAGTTGGCCAAGACCACGTAGCCACTGGAGTGCTACTGGTCCTAGGAACCAACACAACAACCTTTCGAACCAAACACACCGAACGCACAACGGAAATCTGCACAGCTTGCTGCCTGTGCTACACCAGTCAGACCGATGGCCTGCGCTGGTCAGACCAGTGGATAGAGCCGGTCAGGCCGGTGGCTACAGCAGCTGCACAGAAAACATTCCAGGAAGCCTCAGTGATTCCTCTAGGCCCTGGAACAAAAACCACCTCCAAAACCCAAACTGCTCAGGAAGAAAACCTTCACAAAGCCTAGCCAAACTCCTCGAAACCTGCCAAGAACTGACCAGCAACAACTCAGCCCAAAGACACACGAACCAGGCAGTTCACCCAAGGCAAATCCCACAAAGGCCTTGCACCAGTCAGACCGGTCAAGAGCACCGGTCAGACCGGTAACGCCTGGGCAGCTCGGGATGAACAGGAGCCCACGGGTCAACGCCTCCAAATCCAACTCCCGATCTCTCGATTCGCTCCACGGATTCGCACACGACTTTGGGGATAGTAGGAACACCTCATGGGCACTCCATAGCCAAGATTTGGTCCACCAAAACTTGCTAGAACAAGAGGAAGCGAAGGATTTCCACCAAGAACATCTCTAACCCTAGAGCCAAGAAAACCCCAAAATTGAGCCCCTTTACTCACGGATTTGGGAGGGGAATCAAAGGGAAAAGAACCACAAATGGTTCATGCATACATCCCCCACCAAATCCCAAAGAGAATGGTCTCAAAACCGCCACAAGAAAATCGCCAAGCAAAGTCTCTGAAAATCACCAAAAAGGGAAAATGGGAAGAACACAATCAAGCCTTGAGGAACCACGCCGAATCATCTATACATACCATGAAGTTTCATACAAGGTCTAGTTTGCCGCACGATCATCCTTCCCTCTCACATGATCTCACCATGAAGCTCTCAAGCTAGTCCTAGAAATTCCAAAAGAAAAAATAGAAGAGGAAAATAGCAAAACAAAATGAGCTAGGGTTCCAAGAGATGGCTGTCATCCTCTCACCACTTGGGTTATATGGAGGCTAGCCGAAAGACTAAACTACCCCTAAGGCCCAATACTAGGATACACATCCCGGAGGGGCACTTTGGGAATCTTTGTCTTCGCACCATCGGACGGATGCCCAGCGACCGCAAAATTGCTTAGCCTCGACGTAAGCCTTGCGATCCTGACGCGTGTCCTCCGCTTCGAAGTCTCCGGACTGCATCATCGCACACCGGTCAGACCGGTCCGATGATGCTGCACCTCCGTCTTCGGTCTTGGCTTTGTGGATCAACCAAGGAACCCAGTGGTTTTTTGGTGAACCACTGGAAACCCCGCGAACTCGGTGTAGCCTCCGCCAATCGCCACTCATGACTCGGCTCCCATGTAGTCCCGGCTCGACCTTGGTTTTGAGGCTCAACCAAGAAACGGTCCATGACTTCATCTTGTCGTTCTTGCCACCATGCGGCCCGCACTTGACTCCGTTGGCCATCGGGTCCCTCGAACCAAGCCTACTTGTCTTCTACACACTTGGAGGCCTCACCAGCAATGACCTTTCGTGCTTGTTCTTCACCTGCACCAACACCAGTCAAGCCGCAACCTGCACCTGCAATACTTAGCCAAGAATCAATCCACACCACGTTGTCAATCACTCATCACACCAGGAAGCAACCATCCACTGGTCCTCGAACCACACATGGCTCTCACTCTTCATCAACACTACCACATAAGGATTTGGTACCCATTCTTGAGTACTCAGCTGCCTCTGTTTTAATTTGTTCGGGAAGAAGCATCATTGACTTGGTAGCTTCCATCTAGCAACAGTGGATCCCAAGTCAGATTAGGACCTTGTAATTGATTCGAACTAAGGAAACAAAGGTGTTAAGTTTGTTACCGTGGAGCAGATCTGAACAGGAGCGACTTCAGATGTTGACCCTTTGGCCCACTAAAACAAGTACAAGAACAAGAGGTAAGGGTTGAGATCATTCGCAATCGGAAACAAAGGTGTTAAGTTTGTTACCTTGGAGCAGGTCTGAACAAGAGCGACTTTAGACATTGACCCTTTTGCCCACTGAAACAAGTACATGAACAAGAGGTAAGGGTTGAGATCATTCGCAATTGGAAACAAACAAGGTGTTGAGTTTGTTACCTTGGAGTAGGTCTGAACAAGAGCGACTACAGATGTTGACCCTTTGGCCCGCTGAAACAAGTACAAGAACAAGAGATAAGGGTTGACATCATTAGCAATTAGAAGCAATTTCATCTATTAAGTTCAATGCGGTACATGAACGATCACACCCAATCCATCATCACCCAAGCATGCAACAAAAATATGGAAAGCCAAAGAACATGGGTAAGAAATATAATAATTTCATCCTTTAATTTCTACAAACCTCAAATAAGTTGACTTGGAACAATCTCTTGCAATAGGGAACAGAAGATCCACAATCACCCAAGCATGCAACAACAATATTCAAAGGCAAAGAGCATGGGGAAGCAGTCCAATAATTTCATCTACAAATTTCTACAAACCTCAAATAAAATGACTTCGAACAAATTCTTGCGATAGGGTACAATAGATACACAATCACCCAAGCTTGTAACAAGAATATTCAAAGGCAAAGAGCATGGGGAAGCAGTCCAACAATTTCATCTACAAATTTCTACAAACCTCAAATAAAATGACTTCTAACAAACTCTTGCGATACGGTACAGTAGATCCACAATCACCCAAACATGAAAGAATATTATAGAAAGCCAAAGAGCATGGGGAAGCAATCTAATTCATTCGATCAATACAGGGAGGAGACCGCATACCTGACGAATAGGACGGGAAGAAGGTGCTGAATGCCGTCTTGATTTAGCAGCCCGACCTTGCGCCTTCAGCACGATTTTCTACGCAACTGTTGCAGATCTGCGGCTGCCAGGGTGAGCCTCGGGGGAGCCGACGGAGCAACGAGTTTGAACCATCTTGCAGCTTCAAGGACGTTGCCGAGGAAGGCCGCCGCTCATAGAAGAGGAAGGCCGCCGCTCATAGCAGAGGAAGCCGTCGTCAGTAGCTAGGCCTCTGTTGCTGCTTCCGCCGCAGATCTAGGTATCTTCAGCAGTCGAGGAGAAGATCCCCTGATTTTGGAAAATTACCAGGAGGGAATTGGGAGACCTGGTTTCCCTCTTTGTTTTATATATATAAACGAGGAGGACCAGAAGGAGGAGCGGGGAATTCAAAATTTCAAGTCCCGCCTTTGTGGTCCATAGCGGGAAACGAAAGACTATGGATCATGGACCCACACGTCAGTGACCTAAACGAAAGACCGCTTGGGTGTCGGACCCAAACGTTAGTGACCATACGCAAAGAGGCAAGTTGTTGACTAGGTTCTCCGTGCCACCATGGATCATGGATTGGACAAACACACACAGGACTATACTCTACTTCATATTCACGTTAGACGGATGATCCGATTTTTGCATTACAAATGTACTCACTGCAACAAAATAACATACCATTTCAACTGTTTATTACATGACTACAAACACTTAAATAAAACATTAAAACTATAGGGGACCCTGGTACAACCCTTCAGGTAATCTTCTATGGAGATTGTGCATAAATTCGGGATGATCAGTGCATACAACTGCCCAATCATATGTGAGTATTCCGTGAGGAAAGATTCGCTCTAAGAGAGACATGCACTTATCCTGCAATTGTGTGCAGTTAGTATGAATTGCCCATCGTAGAAATGAAGTCACAGTTTCCTCGCTTGCCATGTCCCAATCTTTGACGCATAGTGCAGCTTCAACCTTTCGACTTGGTACCTGTCGGTGACCGAGAGTAAATAAGGCCAAGCATTGGCATGAGTGTCCCATAAATCAGCCTCCTCTGGGAGTGATCCTTCACTAGCATATTTGATCAGGACCGAGAAGCCATCAGGGTGTGTGTCAATAATTGTAACAGTTTCAGAGCTAGACTCCACTCCTGGGCCGTAGAGCATTGCCTGCATCACACAAGATACTTTCGCCACATCGGCACGTATCGCTCGTATCACCCGGCATTCCGCACCTACGTGGAACACAACTTCCACAGGGGCTTGGGCTGCAATGCTTTGGCATATGCTTCTTTGCACTGATGGAGGAGGAACTTCAATGCAGTCGTCCTCCAGTACTGAAACAACACATGATATGTGTATGCGATCTTCATTAGATGTCACACGCTCAATGTCATGATGCTCCACCAGACATTCAAATCCTCTTGCTTGTAGATCCCGATTCATGAACCAAACTTCTTTTGTAGCTTGAACTCGAAACGTATCATCTTCATCGTTTGGGTCTTCAGCCATCGCACGCAAAAATACTCGCACCTACGTGGAAGCAGTCACAGGTTTGACAAACAATAACATAATGCGACCGTATCGCCATGTGTGAGTGTGTGTCTTCATAGCAGCAACGAGACACGTACCATTTCGGATTTGTGCAGAGGAACGAGGACGATAGCATTGCCGTCTGGAACATCCATCCACTGATGATCATTCATACCTGTAGGATAGCAACGTAGTTTCCATTGATGGCCTCCCACCATGAACGTATCGGATTCCTTGAAGTTGCCCGCGGTTCCTTCGGCTTTCGCTTCCTGGCTTGAGACTGAGAAGTCGACTTGCATGGAAGGAATCATTTTAGCGTCTAAAGCCATTAACACAAATGGCTTGCATTGATTGTCTCGTGCCTAAAGTGTCTCTTATTATAGTGGGAGTGAATGTGTCGTTCCAAAACGTCCGTTCGTGGACATCAGTTACCACCCGGAATGGACGCGTCCCTTCAGAGCGGGTGTGGCCACGTTCGGGTCATGAACTTCCTAGTTCTAGTCCTTAAGTGTGATTCACAATGATCAACACATCCATTCAGAGGGGGTTTGCTGCGTGTGCACACAAGTTCGTCGGTTAACGCCCGGATCAACTTGTGAGAGCGTGTTGTTCCCAAACGCCCATTCGAGATGCCCTTCTGTGCTTATATGCAAGTCAATATTACACACACACAAAAAACATATATTACTATTCCAATTCTAGCTTATTCCATTTTGGTCTTGTCGCGTCAACAAGTTCATCACGTTTCTCAGTCTCCAAGGCCAGCGGGAATCATCAAGTGCGAATCCAGACCATTCGTAGACCTTTACAGTCACGACTCACGCAGCGTACCTGATTGAGGAGGACTTGTCAAGTCATCCTGCACCCTGCGTGTTGCAACGCAAGGACCATCTGGTCCATCTGATTACAACGCCCAATCTTGTTCTCCAGATGCAATTGACACCTAAACCATTACATAAATAAACGGTAGAGAGTTGTCTCGTTGTTGATGCGGCATGAGCTGACGCAGTGAGATGACCATTAGATGCAGCTGATGCGGCGTGATTTGTCCGCAGGACTTTCTTGTGCTCTATAGAGAGGAAAGTCCGGAAGTAAACACATACCTAGACACGTCGGGCTCATCCCATGATACCCATCGTCCACACATGTAATCGATGCACGCCACTGAAGATTCTGACCTAGATAGATTCCTATCACACGTAGGCCTGACTATATTTCGAGCATTTCACGTTTTCCTTAGTAACTGAGAGCCTGTGTGGTTCGAGGACCGGTGGTAGGTCGCTTCTTGGTGTGATGAGTGATTGACAACGTGGTGTGGACTGATTCATGGCTAAGTATTGCAGGTGCAGGTTGCGGCTTGACTAGTGTTGATGCAGGTGAAGAACAAGCGCGAAAGGTCATTGCTGGTGAGGCCTCCAGGTGTGGAGAAGACAAGTAGGCTTGGTTCGAGGGACCCGGTGGCCAGCAGAGTCAAGTGCGGGCCACATGGTGGCAAGAACGGCAAGATGAAGTCTTGGACGGTTTCTTGGTTGAGCCTCAAAACCAAGGTCGAGCCGGGACTACGTGGGAGCCGAGTCATGAGTGGTGATTGGCGGAGGCTACACCAAGTTCGCGGGGTTTCCAGTGGTTCACCAGAAAACCACTGGGTTCCTTGGTTGATCCACAAAGCCAAGACCAAAGACCGAAGACGGAAGTGCAGCAGCATCAGACCGGTCTGACCGGTGTGCAACGACGCAGTCCGGATACTTCAAAGCGGAGGACACGTGTCGGGATCGCAAGGCTTGCGTCGAGGCTAAGCAAGTTTGCGGTCGCTGGGCATCCATCCGATGGTGCGAAGACAAAGATTCCCAAAATGCCCCTCGAGGGTGTGTATCCTAGTATTAGGCCTTAGGGGTAATTTAGTCTTTCGGCTTGCCTCCATATAACCCAAGTGGTGAGAGGATGGCAGCCATCTCTTGGAACCCTAGCTCATTTTGTTTTGCTATTTTCCTCTTCCTTTTTCCTTTGGAATTTCTAGGACTAGCATGAGAGCTTCATGGTGAGATCTTGTGAGAGGGAAGGATGATTGGGCGGCAAGCTAGACCTTGTATGAACCTCCTTGGTATGTATAAATGATTCGGCATGGTTCCTCAAGGCTTGGATGTGTCTTTCCCGAATCTCCTTTTCGGTGATTTTCGGAGCCCTTTCTTGGTGATTTTCTTGTGGCGGATTCGAGGCCTTTCTCTTTGGGATTTGGTGGGGGATGTATGCTTGAACCCTTTGTGGTTCTTTTCCCTTTGATTCCCCTCCCAAATCCGTGAGCAAAGGGACTCGATTTTGTGGTTTTCTCCTCTCTAGGGTTAGAGGCGTTCTTGGTGGGATTTCTCCGATTACTCTCAATTTAGCAAGTTTTGGTGGACCAAATCTTGGCTATGGAGTGCCCATGAGGTGTTCCTACTATCCCCAAAGCCTTGTGCAAATCTGTGGAGCGATTCGGGAGATCGGGAGTTGGATTTGGGGGTGTTGACCCGCGTGCGCTGTTCATCTCGAGAGCTCAGATCACACCGGTCTGACCGTTGCCTCTCACCAGTCTGACCGGTGCAGACTCTTGGTTGAGTTTTGCTCGGGTGAACATCTTGGTGAGTTCTCTGTTGTCTCGTGTTGCTGCTGTTTCAAGTTTGGTTCAGTTTGAGCTCGGGTGGTCAGGATGGCAGATTTGGGATTTCCAAGCTCAGGCCGGTCTGACCGGTGAGCTGCACCAGCCTGACCGGTGCAGGGGCTTTTCTGTCGGAATTGCCAAGTCTTGCTCGGGTGACCCGGCTTAAGGTCCAAAGTGACCTGGTGCGTCTCTGGAGGGTGTCGGGTGATCCGGCGGCTCTGTCCGGAAGATCCGACAGGGACCGGTCTGACCGGTGCAGGTGACTGTTGGTTTTTCCGCTGCGTTCTCGGGTTAGCTTCGGTGGTTGTTGGTTCCTAGGATTAGTAGCACTCCAGTGGCTGCGTGGTCTTGGCCAACTTGGGTAGTTGAGTCGGAGACGTGGTTTGGAAGCCGTGTTCATCTTATTGGAGTTTCCATCTCCTTCGAGAAGAATTTTTATCGGCTCCCATTCACTCCCCCCTCTCTGGTTCGCCGTTTCGGTCCTTCAAGTGGTATCAGAGCCAGTTATGGATCTTCGGATTCTAACCAGTTTAAGATCCAAGGATGGCGTACCAGGAACGGGGTTCGGGTCCTCCGCACTTCGATGGCAAAAACTACCAGATGTGGCAGAGGCGGATGGCAGCTTTCCTCCGCAGTAAGGGTCAGATCCTTTGGGACGTTACGGTGAACACAACTTATGTTCATCCCATTAACTTCCTTGCTCTGGGATCGAGGGACATGTTCGACACCAACAACAAGGCGGTCGACTACTTGTTTCGTGCTCTGGGTCAGTCCGAATTCGATCAGGTTCAGACAGAGGACTTAGCTTGTAGGATTTGGGAGCAGCTGAAAGATGCTCATGCTGGGAATGCTCAGGTTCAGGCTCGAATGTACGCGACTTACCGGAGAGAGTACGAGAACTTCACTCATCTCCCCGGTTTGTCCATCGATGCCCTTTTCTAGCGGTTTACGGTTGTGGTGAACAACATGAGAGCCAATGTGGTCGTGCTCCCATACGATGATCATGATAGAGCCGTGAAGCTCTTGCACTCGTTGGATCGCACCGTATGGGACAGAAAGGTCGAGGCTATTCTTGAGTCCGAGAAGTATGACACCCTGACCGTGAACGAGCTGTTCTCGAAGCTCAAGTCAACTTTGTTGGACCGTAGTATGACAGCAAAGATCGAGAGCCCGACTGACTCTCATAGTCTTGCTCTCGTCGGTGGCAAAGGGGCTAAGTCTAACTCTAACGCATCCTCCAGGATGTACTCTCTGTCTTCTTTGATGTCTTTGCCAGACGAGAAGTTCGACGTGCTTGGAGAGGACGAGCTGGCGTTGCTGACCAGGCGGTTCGAGAGGTTGCACGAGAGCCGAGTGAACACAAGGAGGAATCCACGGACATCCTTTCAGTGTGGCAAGCCAAGACACTTCGTCGCCGACTATCCGGAGAAGATGGAGAACAAGGACGGCTACAAGCACCGGTCGAATTAGGACGGCAAGTACCGATCAAGGCGCGATCACAAGCATAAGAACAAGCACAAGGACGAGCGACAATCGAGGAAGAAGGACGGTCGCGGCAGGAAGGCCCGAGCGATGGTCCGGGCAAGCGATGTCGACTCCAGCTCTGCTTACTCTTCCTCAAGCTCGCGCAGCAGTGAAGATGAAGGTGATCGGCGCAAGAGCAAGAAGTCATCCAAGAACTTGAGCGGCTGAGCTGCTTCGCACGAGATGGCTTCTGCGGCATGGCACGTAGCTCCGGCAGCAAGAAGAGTCACCAGAGCGACTCGGACTCCGACTCCGAGGATGAGGTACGTGACGAGCTTCCCTTCTTGCATGAGGAGAACGAGCATCTTGGCAAGTTGCTTGATAATCGTGATGACATGCTTAGAGAGGCAAAGAAGATGAGGAAAGATCTTAGGGCCTCACTAGAAGATGCTAGGAACCGAGTAGCTGAGCTAGAAACCCAGAACCTTGATGCTAAGCTTGAGATAGATTCGCTTAAGGCTTCACCTGTGGTTTCTGATGAGATTGATTTTTGTGATTGCTCTGTGTACCTAGCTGATCTTACTGCTCTTAAGGATAAGCATGCTTCTACCTGTGATGAACTAGATGTGCTTAGGGTTGAACTGGCTGAGCTTAAGTCTAGACCTGCCTTGCTAGGTGCTTGCACTTCTTGCCCTGTGTTGCATGGAAAGATTGATGAGATGCATGCTTACACGGTTTCGCTTGAGGCTAAGTTGAAAAAACCTGTTCCCACTTCTTGCTCTACTTGTGAATTGCATACTTTGAAAAATCTGGAACTTGCACATTATGTGGATCGCTTGCACGATGAGAATGATGAGTTGAGGAAAATGATGGGTTGGTTGTCGGGTCATGAACCATAGATTAGGATGATGATTGAGGCATACAAGCACTCTGATGGCCAAGCGCTTGGTTCGGATAAGATTGGAGAGTGTAGTGGTGAGGGAGGAGAGAAGATTGGTGATATCCAAGCTCCACCAAAAACCTTCCACAAAAATGCCTATGCTCCTAAGCCCAACCCATTGAGAAACAAACTTGACACAACCCCAGATCCTCCCATATTTCCTCGCCCAACAAATGATTTCCAAAAACCGGTGAAGTTTGTGAGCTCTAAGGAGAGTGAGGTTGGAGAGAAGAAGGGTGAGAAGCCGAGTGAGGAGAAACCAAATGAGCAGCCCCAACCCAAGCCTAAACCTAAGCTCATACGACTTCATTGTGACTATTGTCGGAGAGATGGTCACAAGGGTGAGTTTTGCTTCAAGAGGAAGCGTGAGGAGAGAATGGCTAAGGAGTGGGCTAACAAGGACAGGTACCACCCTTCAAATGGTGTAACTGAGCCTAGTATGCAGATGCCCAGGCCCAAGGCGATTGTGAGGACGGTTCCGGCTTGGGGAGATCGAAAGGTGGTAGGTGGTGCTACTGGCCGAGCACCACCGGTCAGACCGGTGCTGGTCTGGGCAGACAGCAGTTCGGTTTCCATCACTACTAGAAAACCCCCCTTTTAGCTACGTTATAGTAGCAACACACCGTGAAAGTGTTTCTATGTCAGTGCATAAAGATGCTTTTTGACACAATTTTGATAACATATCAAAGTGTCACGATATTAGACACGCTTACATTGTTAGTAGTCTTATAGAGATACTTTTTGAACACGCTACTGAAATCATCTCAAAAAGACACGAAGTTAGACACGATTTAATGCGTCATTAATGTCAAGACACGCTACAATACGTGTCAAACAATGTCTATAGCCACGTAAAGATACTTTTTGACATGATTGTCAAAAATGTTTCAGAATGATGCATGGTTAGACATGCTTTGAATTGTGAGTAGCATGCAGGAACGTCATAAAGCGTATCAAATAAGTGTCGTAATGGTTCTTCATAGCATAACTCAAAAGTAAAACATACTTATGTAAGTCAAATTTGTTGTGTAGGTGAGACGGTAAGGAAGGTATATTTGAGGTGAGAGATCTTGAGTTCGATTCCTACGCATCGCACATATTACACAAACATAATCATGGATAGGTGTCCTCCAATATGAAATATATTTTTTATTTTTTCATAAATAAGTAGACGTTTTACAAACGTATCTAGGAGTTTGTCTCTATATTTTTCAACACACAATGAAGCATTACTATACTACGTAACTACACCACTAAGCATGATATAAATGCGTCTCTAAAATTGTATCAATGCAAGTAGACATGATTAACAAGTTCGTCTCTACGAAGCCTGACACGGTCCCTGCGAAGACGCTTCTAACACGCTTTTTGAAAATGTATCTACAAAGCCATAGAGACGAAATAAAGTGTGTCTAACTCTAAATATAGCGTAGCTAAAGGGAGGGTTTTCTAGTAGTGCATGCTCGTGCGGATGCTCGGTTCGATTCTGGTGGTCGTGGTTCTAGTGGTTGGCATGGAGAGTTTGCAGGTGGTCAGTTTGCTAGACGTTCTCCACCTCGTGCTCAATACGAGGGTGGGAGGAGTCATAGCTTTGAGATGGAGAGGAGGAACGGTCCACGGTCTTCCTTTCGCGGTTTTCGTTCTCCTCCAGTTAGACAGGGGTGGTTCCCTCGTGGTGGTTCCCGTGGTGGTTTTCGTGGGGGTAGCTTTGATAGGTGTGATGATTTGGTTTGTGCTAACCCCACTTTGGAGCAAATGGCTCGGCACTGGTTTTACTCTTTTGGTACTAACCCCAGTGCTGAGTCGTTTGTTCACTCACGTGCTTGCTTTTGAATTTCAGGTGGGAGACTTGAGGAACGTTTGGTTGATTGACTCCGGTTGCTCGAGGAATATGACCGGAGACAAGGGGTGGTTCTCAAGTCTTGTCCCGGTAGTGTCCAAGACATACATCACCTTTGGGGACAATGGGTGAGGGCGTGTGCTTTCAGAAGGTGAGATTAAGGTAAGTGAGAAGGTCACTCTCAGGCGCGTTGCTCTTGTTCAATCGCTCGGATTCAATTTGCTTTTCATTTCCCAGCTTTTGGATGAGGGTTTTGAGGTGTTGTTTCGGCCTGGTGGTTCTCAGATTTTGGATTCTCGAGGGGACCTAGTTTTCATGGTCGTTCCCGAGGGTCGAGTGTTCTGAGTGGATTTCTCTCAGTCTTCTGGTGTGGCTCATTGTTTCTTGGCTGGTTCTTCGAGTGAGTTGTGGAAGTGGCATAGGAAATTAGGTCACTTAAGCTTTGACCTTTTGTCTCGCTTGAGTAAACTCAATTTGGTTTGAGGATTGCCACGGCTGAGGTTTGAAAAAGAGTTGCTTTGTGTGCCGTGTCAGCATGCTAAGATGGTAGCTTGTTCCCATCCAGCCCTCACCGATGTGATGACGGAGCATCCATGCGAGCTACTCCATATGGACCTTGTTGGCCCAGCTCGTGTGCTATGGGTGGGAAGTGGTACGTCCTGGTTGTGGTGGACGACTACTCTCGGTATGCATGGGTTTTCTTTCTTGAGGAGAAAGGGGAGACGTTTGGTTTTGTTCGAGATCTTGTCTTGAGGTTGAGAAACGAGAGGCACGGAGATGCCATACGAGCGATCCGCAGTTACAATGGCTCGGAATTTAGAAACTCTCGCTTCGGAAACTTTTGCCATGACTTGGGTCTTGAACACCAGTTCTCTAGTCCGTATACGCCTCCCAGAACAGCGTGGTTGAAAGGAAAAACAGAACCTTGTGTGAGATGGCTCAGACGATGCTTGATGAGCATAGGACTCCGAGAAGGTTCTAGGCTGAGGCGGTGAATACCGCGTGCTATGTGTCGAATAGGATTTACCTCAGGGTGCATAAGAAGAAAACTTGCTACGAGTTGATGCACGGTAGAACCCCCAAGGTGAGTCATTTCCACGTGTTTGGGTGCAAATGCTTTATCCTGATGAAAGGAAAGAAGTTGGACAAGTTCGAGGCTAGGTCTGTCGATGGCATTTTCTTTGGTTACGCGTCTCATTCTAGAGCCTTTCGAGTGCTCAATCTTGAAACTAACCAAATCGTGGAGACTTGCAAGGTTACCTTCGACGAGACATAGCCACATAGTCAGCTTGTTTTTGAGTGTGCAGGTGACGAGGAATTTGGGGAAGAGATTTTTCAGGAGGAGGAGCATGAACATGGAGATGATGAAGATGGTGGTGTGGTGCCCGTGGCTGAGCATGTACCTACTACTTCGACTACGATCGAGAACGGGCCCTCTCCCACACCTACGACGACAAACCCAGATCAAGGAGAAGCTGCTATTGAGGGGGAGGTAGCATCAAGGCGAGAACCTCCCCGGCGAGTTCAAGTGGATCATCCAGCATCGACAATCATCAGCGACATCAATGAACGCACTACACGATCGAGGGTTTGAAACAATTCTCACTTTGCCCATGCTGCTTTTGTTGCTACTTTTGAGCCCAAAGACATTGGACATGCGCTATCTGATCACAATTGGGTTAACTCGATGCATGAGGATTTGGAGAATTTTGAGAGGAACCAAGTTTGGGAGTTGGTGGATCCTCCACCGGGTTGTAAGCCGATTGGGACAAAATGGGTGTGGAAAAATAAAGAGGGAGAGAAAGAAGAAGTGGTGAGAAACAAGTCGAGGTTGGTGGCGCAAGGGTATAGTCAGAAAGAGGGGATCGACTACGAGGTGACCTTTGCTCCCGTAGCCCGTTTGGAGGCGATTAGGATCCTTCTAGCCTTTTCCGTGGCTAAAGGGTTCAAATTGTACCAAATGGATGTGAAGAGTGCTTTCCTAAACGGTGTTTTGGAGGAAGTAGTGTATGTGAGGCAACCACCGGGGTTTGAGAGTGAGAAGTACCCCCACAGGGTGTACAAGTTGAGGAAGGCGCTGTATGGGTTGAAGCAGGAGCCTAGAGCTTGGTACGGTAGGCTGAGGGGGGTTCCTGTTTGAGAGAGGTTTTGAGATGGGGAAGGTAGATCAGACCTTGTTTCTCCTCAGGCAGGGCAAAGATATCCTGATTGTGCAGGTATACGTGGATGATATTGTCTTTGGTGGCTCATCTAACTCTTTGGTTGCAAGGTTTGCAGAAGACATGAGCAGGGAATTTGAGATGAGCATGATGGGTGAGTTGCAGTTCTTCCTCGGCCTCCAGATCAAGAAATCAAAGGAACGAACGTTTGTGCACCAAGCCAAGTACACCAAGGACATTGTGAGGAAGTTCAAGATGGAGGACTCCAAGGCCATGGCGACGCCTATGAGTACGACTACAGCTCTTGATGCGGACGAGGATGGTGAAATGTGGACCAGAAGGAGTACCGAAGCATGATCGGGTCACTCCTGTACTTGACGGCGACGAGGCCAGACATCCAATTCTCGGTATGTCTGTGCACTCGTTTTCAAGCGTCTCCAAGGATTCGCATCGACAAGCAGTCAAGCGCATATTCAGGTATTTGCGTCATACTCCCGAGTTCGGCCTTTGGTACTCCGCGTCTTCTTCGTTGTCTCTTCATGGATTTTCGGACGCGGATTTTGCCGGGTGTCGGTTGGATAGGAAGTCCACTTCTGGGATTTGCCAGTTCTTGGGTTCTTCTTTGGTGTCTTGGTCTTCCCGCAAACAGTCGAGTGTTGCTCAATCCACTACCGAAGCTGAATATGTTGCCGCAGCTAGTTGTTGCTCTCAGCTCCTTTGGATCACATACACCATGAGTGACTTTGGCGAGGAGTATACCCATGTCCCACTTCAATGTGATAGCACAAGTGCCATAAGTGTTGCAAAGAACCCAGTGCTCCATTCTAAAACCAAGCACATAGAAGTGAGGTATCATTTCCTGAGAGACAACGTAGAGAAAGGGAAAATCGCTTTGATACATGTACCCACACATGACCAGCTAGCCGATATTTTCACCAAGCCCCTGGATCAAGCAACTTTCACTTGTTTGCAGGGGGAGCTTGGCGTGTGTTTGATTTCCTGAGTTGGGTGTGTAGAGCTCCTTTGTAGCATATGTATAGTCATCTTTGTATGATAGGTTGCATGCATTTTGTATCATATGCATTTTGTAGGAAAAGCTTCTCTTATATACATAGTTCACCATGTTGTGCTATATATGATCTTGTGAGCTAGTTTGGTATGATATGGCTTAGTGTGGCTTAGCTCTTGATGATCTTGATTTATATCCATGGTTGATAGCTATGTTTTTGAAAAATGTCATATGTATGCTCTCTTGTGAGTAAATGCCTTTATATGATCTTGACATATTTTTGTGGCTTGGCTATGCTTAATTTGTGGTTGGATAGCTTATTTTGATCATATGGGGCCAAAGGCTCATTTGCCATCATGAATGTTTAGCCCCCATGCTCTATCTTGTGGTGGGGCATAAGTTCCTTTTTGTCGCAAAGACATTTCATGTACCAAATATAAATCTGAAAATGAAATGTAAATTGCTTGGAAAATGTGCTCCCATGTCATATGTGCTTAATTTACTTGTTTTTGGGTGCTAAACCGTTGCATGTTGCTTACCAATGAGAAGTCTCATACATAGAAGTAAGCACATGGCTCAGTATGCTTTGACATGACATGAGATGCTTGTCGGTGTTTATGATGGTCTTATGCTTTGAATGGTTGTCCTAGCATGAAGTTTGTATGGCTTTGCCATTTTGACATGTTTTGCTCATGTTTAGGACTTTGCTCATGAGAGGGAAATTTTTTCGCAAAAATAGACATTTCTATCTTAGCTTCGTCCAATGGTTGTGAAACTTGGTGATCTTGTAGTTTTTGTCCATACGAAGCTATAGAGTATCTAACTTGCTCATTTGGAGGTGTGTAGCATGCTATGTTGAATTTTGTCTATTTGAGAAGCTCTAGGTTGCATTTTTCGCATTTTTGGCTTGATTCATGCATTGTCAACAAGGTGGGGGGGGTTGAGCATGTTTTGGCTTGCTGCATGCATTTAGAAGGTTTCCAAGTGGTTTCGAGCTAGTTTTGAGCTCGTGCAGTTCCCAGTTTTTCCCAGGTGGTCATCGGCCTGACCGGTGGGATGCACCGGTTTGGAAAGTGTGAGGGTCAGATGCTGGACGATCTTGTCCACCGTTCTGACCGGTGAGGAGTACCGGTCTGACTGGTCAGAGCAAAGCTGAGGCAGCTTCTCTGTTTCATGAAGTGGTTTGCATGCATTCGTCCAGGGGGAGTTGCATTGGTTCAGGGGGAGCTTGCATGTGTGCAGGGGGAGCTATTTGTGGTTTTCGAGCTTTGGATTGGTGGTTTGTGCTCTTTGCTTGAGCATGTTTTTGTCTCGGATGTGTCGAGCCGTTGCCCTTGCCTAAGGGGTCTGAGACTTGTCTTCTTCAAGTGATCTTATTCTTTGCCTTTCTTTTGGCTTTCGATCGCTTGTTGGAGTTTCTTTTAGTCGTTTCTTTTCTTTTCCGTTTCTCTTTGGTTACCAAAACGTGTCTGTTGTTAATGCACTCATCATGGGGGAGATTGAGAGCCTGTGTGGTTCGAGGACCGGTGGTAGGTCGCTTCCTGGTGTGATGTGTGATTGACAACGTGGTGTGCACTGATTCTTGGCTAAGTATTGCAGGTGTAGGTTGCGGATTGACTGGTGTTGGTGCAGGTGAAGAACAAGCGCGAAAGGTCATTGCTGGTGAGGCCTCCAGGTGTGGAGAAGACAAGTAGGCTTGGTTTGAGGGACCCGGTGGCCAGCAGAGTCAAGTGCGGGCCGCATGGTGGCAAGAACGGCAAGATGAATTCATGGACGGTTTCTCGGTTGAGCCTCAAAACCAAGGTCGAGACTGGACTACGTGGGAGCTGAGTCATGAGTGGTGATTGGCGGAGGCTACACCGAGTTCGCGAGGTTTCCAGTGGTTCACCAGAAAACCACTGGGTTCCTTGGTTGATCCACAAAGCCAAGACCAAAGACCGAAGACGGAAGTGCAGCAACATCGAACCGGTCTGACCGGTGGGTACCGGTCTGACCAGTGAGGAGCAACAGTCTGACCGGTGTGCAATGACGCAGTCCGGATACTTCGAAGCGGAGGACACGCGTCGGGATCGCAAGGCTTGCGTCGAGGCTAAGCAAGTTTGCTGTCGCTGGGCATCCGTCCGATGGTGCGAAGACAGAGATTCCCAAAGTGCCCCTCGGGGGTGTGTATCCTAGTATTAGGCCTTAGGGGTAATTTAGTCTTTCGGCTTGCCTCCATATAACCCAAGTGGTGAGAGGATGGCAGCCATCTCTTGGAACCCTAGCTCATTTTGTTTTGCTATTTTCCTCTTCCTTTTTCCTTTGGAATTTCTAGGACTAGCTTGAGAGCTTCATGGTGAGATCTTGTGAGTGGGAAGGATGATCAGGCGGCAAGCTAGACCTTGTATGATCCTCCTTGGTATGTATAGATGATTCGGCGTGGTTCCTCAAGGCTTGGATGTGTCTTTCCCGCTTCTCCTTTTTGATGATTTTTGGAGCCCTTTCTTGGTGATTTTCTTGTGGCGGATTCGAGGCCTTTCTCTTTGGGATTTGGTGGGGGATGTATGCTTGAACCCTTCGTGGTTCTTTTCCCTTTGATTCCCCTCCCAAATCCGTGAGCAAAGGGACTCGATTTTGGGGTTTTCTCCTCCCTAGGGTTAGAGGCGTTATTGGTGGGATTTCTCCGATTCCTCTCGATTTAGCAAGTTTTGGTGGACAAATCTTGGCCATGGAGTGCCCATGAGGTGTTCCTACTATCCCCAAAGTCTTGTGCAAATCCGTGGAGCGATTCGGGAGATCCGGAGTTGGATTTGGGGGTATTGACCCGCGGGCGCTGTTCATCCCGAGAGCTCAGGTCACACCGGTCTGACCGGTGCCTCTCACCGTTCTGACCGGTGCAGACTCTTGGTTGAGTTTTGCTCGGGTGAATGTCTTGGTGAGTTCTCTGTTGTCTCGTGTTGCTGCTGTTTCAAGTTTGGATCAGTTTGGAGCTCGGGTGGTCAGGTTGGCAGATTTGGGATTTCCAGGCTCAGACCGGTCTGACCGGTGAGCTGCACCGGCCTGACCGGTGCAGGGGCTTTTCTGTGGGAATTGCCAAGTCTTGCTCGGGTGACCCGGCTCATGGTCCTGGGTGACCCGGTGCGTCTCTGGAGGGTGTCGGGTGCTCAGGCAGCTCTGTTCGGAAGATCCGACATGGACCGGTCTGACCGGTGCAGGTGACCGGTCTGATCAGTAGCTGCTCGAGTTGGTTTTTCCGCTGCGTTCTCGGGTTAGCTTCGGTGGTTGTTGGTTCCTAGGACCAGTAGCACTCCAGTGGCTGCGTGGTCTTGGCCAACTTGGGTAGTTGAGTCGGAGACGTGGTTTGGAAGCCATGTTCTTCTTGTAGGAGTTTCCATGTCCTTCGAGAAGAATTTTTATCGGCTCCCATTCACTCCCCCCCTCTCTGGTTCGCTGTTTCGGTCCTTCAGTAACTTTAGGAATGCTACACCGAGCTCACGTGACCGCTGTAGTCCTCGATAAATAGGCGAGTGCAGCACAGCGTTCTTGAAAGGCAAGGCCAACACTCATCGGTTCCCCGTCTTGCATTTCTCTACTTCAGTGGGATACAAGGGTGAGATCATTTTGTTGGCTAATCTTGTTTGCTTTATGTATACATGGTATCGAGACGGTAACTTTGTTAGCTTATGTAGGGTTTGTTCTTCGTTTGTGTATGCAGTACGTGGGGAATGGCTGGGCAAGGAAGGGATGGAGCATGGAACTTGGAGGAGTCAAGGAAGGGGGAGCTGTCAGGCGCAATAGCACCTCACCACCACCTGGTTCAGCCGCTGCCATCGGCACCGCAGCAGCACCAGGCCCCAATGGCACCTCCACTTCCGCTGGTATCGGCACCTCAGCAGCACCCGGCCCCAATGGCACCTCCACTTCCGCTGGCATCGGCACCTCAGCAACACCCGGGGGTGATGCCACCTCCAGTTCAGCCACTAGCAATGGCAGCTCAGGATCAGCTGAACCTCATGGCACCACATTTTCGCCCATGGCCCAGGCCGCCACGTCTGCTGTTGCCTATTGAAATGCCACCCCCGCGGCCAGTGCTCATTGAACAAGATGAAACGCATGACCTGAAATGGTCTGTGTTGCTTTGGCTTCAGCAGGGCGGGCCCGCCCGTGTTTATCACGAAGCAATGTGGGTGTGCCCTTTTTGCCAAAGGGGTCACAGGCAATGGACCATTCGTGACCTGCTATTACACACGCATAACATCACTGTTTCGCCTGCCTGGGTTTGGGATACAAGGGCGAGGCTTCGCGCTTTGGAGGAGTATCTGATCCAGGAGCCACGTTTTGCTGCACTTCGTGCAGCGGTTGGATTTCTATGAGCCCGTGATGGTAGTAGTATGTGGTGATAGTAGTAGTATGAGCCGTGATGGTAGATGCTAGTAGTATGTGGTGATGGTAGTAGTATGAGCCGTGATGGTAGATGCTAGTAGTATGTGGTGATGGTAGTAGTATGAGCCGTGATGGTAGATGCTAGTAGTATGTCGTTCAGAGTATGTCGCTGTAGTTCCAACTATGGTGGATCGATCCATCCTCATGTGTAATCAATGCGTATGCATGCATTTGTGTCGTTTGTATTTGGATTGTGTTGTTTCTAATAAAAATGGTAATGTGTGTGTACTCCCTCGGTATAAATTCGTTGTATACGGAAAGTCCATTCCATTAATTTCTTAAATACCGGATGAACACAGGACGAAAGTCCGGTTTGTAGTTTTCAGTCGGACCGGATTAAACTGTCACTGCTACGCAATGAGAAAACCAACATCTTAAAAGGAAAAAAAACAGTAGTAGTAGTATTCAATCAGACCAGACTTCTACTTCTACTTCTTCTACTCCTACTTCTACTAGTAGGAGTTACCACTAATCCACTAATCAAGGCGCCGCTTCTTTGTCGATGGTGCACCCGGCGCCTTGTTGCTGCTGCTCACAAACGAGGATGGTGGCGGACCTCCCACGGCGCCGCCCGCGGATGAGGCCATCCCTCTAATGCCACCGCCAGAGGATGATGTCGCCGCTCCATGGCGGCCGGTCGAGCACGGCCTTGGCACCGCTCCATGGCGGATGATGACGGCCGGTCGATGATGGCCTCTACTCGGCGAGGATGGCAGAGATCGACTGCCGCCGACCGATGAGGATGAGAGAGGATGACGGTGCTTGGAGAAGATAGTTTCCCGGCTAGTGGCGGTGCTTCCGCGCCCCTGACCCCTGGCACCTCTTGCTGACTTGCGAGGCGTGCGATGTTTCAGAGGCACATGATCTTGGATTTCATTTTGTTCCACAAACTCCGAATCATCAGAGGATGTGTCAACCACCACCCGAATGGGCCTTCGCTCTGCCTCCTCATCATCAGACCACTGGAGATCATCCCTTTCATCAGAAGAGGAGGAGGATGTGGCTTGCGCCGCACCTCTAGGAGACAATGGCTCCATGGGGAGAGGAAGAGAGCGTTGTGCGAGGATGGGGTTTTTTTGTTGGTTGCAAGAGTTGGGAGAGGAAGAGGGCGCTGTGCGAGAATGGGGTTTTTTTTTGGTTGCAAGAGTGGGGAGAGGAAGAGGGCGCTGGGAGGAAGGGGGATATTTATGGCCAGAGGAACCCATTCAGCCATTATTGAAAAACTGCTCCCGAAAAGATTAGAGTAGTTGTGGGATCCGTTCAGTTCAAACTAATTCAATTTTGACCAAATTTACACTTATATCTTAATATAAACTTATCGGGAAGTGAGAATTCCATTCTTTTGTGGATGGAGGGAGGACGTTCTAAGGAAGGGGGAAAGACCGCTCAACGGAATGTTAACGGACCGGAAGAAATAATTGTAGTCCAGAAGGTCCTTTTAGCAATGCATCAGTATACCGGACCTTCTGGACTACCTTTTCCACTCATTTGTCTTTGTTAGAGCTGTAACTCCTCCATTGTTCTCCCACAACCATGTTCTTTAGCTATCCTGTCAATGATGCCTCGTCCCTGGGCAAATCTTATTCCTGACATTGTTGGGAGCGTCGCCAATAAGATCGGTGATGCAAGAGATTTCATCATGTTCAAAGCTGTCTGCTAGGGTTCGAACTGCGCTCGTTCAGGTGAGGCACGCCCGTTTGACCCTTGGATTCTGAAATCTGAATTTATCGGTGAATCTGGATCAGTGACATTCGCATCTATCGCTGATATGCGGCTTTTTGAGGTCTCCTTTCCTGCATTGTCTGGGAAAGGGACTAGATTGATTGGTTGCGGCAGATCTGGAAGCCTAGTCGCCTTAGATTGCAGAGATTGGTGCAACGCACTCATGCTGAATCCTTTATCTCCTCGGAAGCACATTCTCCTTCCTCGACTTCCGAAATGGAGCCAAATGGCTACTCTCCAAGCTTGTATCTTGTGCCTTGAAACAGCAACTGGTGTAGAGTCATTTGTCGTGATTACTTTCTTTTGGCCAGAGAAATCTTTTGCAGCGCTTGGGTCATTGCCCGTTTCCATGTGGCATTTGGGTAGCCAATCCGACTGGACTACACTTCCTTCGAAAGATTTCTGGTGCAGTTCTTCTGAACACATGCGGATCTACTTGGGGCAAGATCTTCCAGCACCTCCCCATCCTGTTGGACTTCGGTTGTCATGGGTTATTGGCATGGGCAACTCTTCTCTACTCGAAGGTGAAGACCGATTGTTCTTTGTTGTTCTGGAGGAGAAAGAAACTGAAGTCTGCACAACACAAAGGAGAATGGGGTTGCGGAAATAAAGCAAACCAAAACAATTGTGAGGAGGATGTGACCATGTTTCCAATTGTGTATCATGTCATGTTGCATAAAATTGTCAGCATCTCTGGAGACTTTGTTATCGAAGGACACATGATGTTTGTCATTTCGATCCTACAAATGATTAGTACCAACAAAGGACACAACAGAAATAGCTGGTTTATTGCAAGAAAATGGTTTACCAAAAATCATAGAGAGACACCAGCAATGCCTCCCTTCTTGCGAAACAAAACTACTAGAGGAACATGTGAATATGTTTGTATGATGGTTACCCTCTAATCGATCACAATCTTGCACAATAAAAGGAGAATTCAAATTTGTACAAATGCAAACCCGATGTACCATATATTGTCCTTTGTTGTTATATTTGCCAATAACATGATATGAATGTCTAGACAACCATGGCAAATCAGCATATTCACGTGGTGGGCGTGGATGGTGCTGGGAGAGCGGGCGCTGAGCTGGATGTCAAGCTTCGTCCTGCAAAAGAGTTAGAATATGTCTTCGAGTGGCATCACTGCACTTCAAGTTTAGCTTTGCATGCATACTCAAATAAAGTGGTCATATCTGCATATTCCTTACAATCAAGTATATCCTAAATTTCGCGGTTCAAACCACCACGAAAACGTGCCATTGCAGCGTTGTGTTGCTCTAATAACCCACAACGAATCATGTCTTTTTCTAACACCTGGTAATAGTCCCCTTTTTCTAATGCCTGGTGATAGTCCCCAATAGATTGAGAACCTTGCTGAAAATGCAACATTTTTTAAGCAAATCTCGAGCAAAATAAGAAGGTACAAATCTATGTCGCATAGTAGCTTTTAAGTGAACCCAAGTGGTTGGAATTGTATTGGGATGTCTTTGTTTATAATCACGCCACCACATTAAAGAAAAATCCGTAAATTCACTAATAGCAGTTTGAACTTGAGAATTAGCAAAAATATCATGGTATGAAAATTGCTGTTCAACTTCTAATTCCAATCAAGATATGCAGCAGGATCATATTTGCTAGAATTTTAAAATTAATCTTAGCAAATGAATCATTACCGGAATGGTGTGGCACATGGCGGGCATGGCCGCAGCGGTCTCCATCGTCCTACACCTGGTCAACCCTCGTGGCATCGCCTTCTGCCATGGTTAGTGCAAACAAAAATAGAATCGACGACAAAATAGGGGTGTAAAGGCTCACAAAGGCACTCAAACTAGTACTGTTATCAAATTCTAATTCGTTCATACCAAGCACACAGGGGGCGAACTGCAACCAACCGGTGGAACCTGTGAAAGATCAGCGGAGCAATTGCCTGGAGGGACAAAACCTGCTCGTCGGAGAACTTTGTGGAGTTCTGGGAAGGCTGCACTCAATTGAAGGATTAGCACAAACAAACAATAATGCAAAGTTGAACAAGGGTGCTAAACACGTCACAAAAGCTGCTGGAAACAAGTGCAAAAGCGTAAGGGAGGAAAGTTAAAACATGGAAGGGGGGAAGGACGGTGCTGCCCAGGGAGAAAAAAACAGAGCGGGGAAGGAAAAACAACATGGCGCGTGAGGGGAAGGCTTGCGCGACCAAGGCGTCGCGACCCAAGGGAGACGCAGGCGTTTCCCGATCGGTTTCTGTCTCCTTTCATTTTCCTTCCTATTTTTTCGATTGCTTTTTTTACTTTCCTTTTTTTGTACTTTCCTTTTTTTATTACTTTCCAAGATACACATGCCAGAAAGGGGAAACCGAAACGAAGGAGGGGCGTGTCCCACGGTGTCACGCGTGCGTGTCACGGCGCGAGGGGGCACACGGCCAGGGAGTCCGAGCTGCGAGGGGGGGTTGCGCGAGGGGTTGCGCGAGGGGGCTTGCGGCGTGGTGGCAGGGTAGCGGAGAAGGAAAAAAATGGCAGCTAGGGTTTAGAAGGAAGAAGAAAAACGAGAACAAAGCTAGAACATGAGAAACCAGCAACGATTGAATGAACAAGCACACAAACTCAACAAAACAAATTATTGAATGAAAGTGCGAGGCTAAAATGGGTTGCTGGGACAATGATCTAACCTAAAACAAAATTTTCTATGGTTTTTGTGGACTGTAGGAATTGAAAACACTCGATAAACTTACCGATCAACTTGGAAAGCTGATACCACACCACTTGATAGAGGCGGAGTGCCCGATCTTTCGGTGAGTGGAGATAAATCCGATTCGGCGGGAGTAGACCCTCATGATCCGACTACGATGAGCAAGCCCGAAGTGCCAATGCAATCGTTGAACCAACTCGCTGTGGTTACCAACCTTGTTGGAGCAAGATCTACCTGATCACGAAGATCAATTCCTGTGCGCAATCGACGAACGAACAAGAATTCGAGGCGAGCAATCTTAATATCACTCGAAGGTGGAGTTCTGAATCATAGAGATCAGCACGTATTTGTGTGTGCTCTGGTGTAGCTAAAGCTAGATGAAAAACAAAACTCAAGTTTCTAAGGCGGCGGCTAGTGAGTATAAAAGGAGGGGCGTCCTAAGGTTGGGGGTGTCCTAGGATGGGGCGCCCAACAATCTGGCGATGTAGCACCTTGGCAGATTCTGGACATCAACTTGTTTCGATGATTCCTGTTGACACAAGACGAATTTGGGCCTAAGACCTGTGCCATTGGAAGCTCTATGAAATTTTGGTTCCAACCATATAAAGAACGTCCAAAACAAACATCATATGCGACATGGGCATCATTTTTAGTGCGTGCTGGACTCTGAACTGGACTCGAACTTGAATTACTTTGGGCCTCCACCTTGGGGACTCGAACCGGATTAGCCTCTGTTCCTCCTCTTCGACTTGGACACCCTTGCTGGACCTCTTCTACTCCATTCCATGCACCAATCATGGTCGTATGCATGGGTGTCATGTCCTCCTCAGCGACCACTCTGGTCGTTAATGTTGATGTTGTTGTTGTTGTTGCTGCCCATGTTGTTCTTCCCCTTGCCCCAATTGGACTCGAACTTGGCGATAGCCTTGTCTTCCTCATCGCACCAGGATGTATCATATCCTTGAGCTTGGAGATGGAACTCGGGTTGCGGCGACCGAAGTCTTCGAAGGTGCGATGGTGATAGACGCCATCTTGGAAGATGTAAATGACCTCCTTGTCAGTGACATCGACGACGGTAGCGCGCTTGTTGAAAAAGCACCGCATGTACTGGCGGAGCATTTCGCCTTGCTCTTGCTTGGCTTGCGCCAGGTCCATGATGCAGGCAGAAGGGGAAGTAGGGGCACTTTGTGTCGTTGTTGCCACTAGCATTTTCAATGGCTAAGGCATAACACCATAGCCACTGTTGTGGGTCTTGCTTAGCATTGTACTTGGAGATCCTGAAAGACTTGAACTTCTCAGGTAGTAGGAGACTGCATAGTCGAGCTGAGAAGGCGGGGAACCCGTCGCTGTCGTTTATGTTGGCAGCTCCCTTGGCGCAACGTATCTCCTTGATCCTGTGGCAGGCGTCGAAGCCGCCGCATAGGGTACCACTGACTTGGCTATCCCAGTGGCCTCAGCCTCCGGGGTTGCCGCCACCATGTCCGTCGCCATCGCCTTGTGAAGAGCTACCGCCACTGGTGCCACCGCCACCACCACCGTTGCCTCCGCTGCGACCCCCGCTAGGACCGCTGCCCGTGTGCCTCGAGTGATTGGGGGTTGGCTTTTGTACGGGGCAAGTGCGGTTGGGGCCGCGATTGACTGGTTGTTCAGGAGTGCGGCTAGGGCTGCTGGCTTCTTGATCTTGTACTCGGTTCTGCCGGTCATCAACGCACATGAAGTAGGCCTTCTCCACAAGCTGGGCCATGAGTTCGGAAGCACGATTGCTTGGTGTAGCTCACCCAATCCTGTTGATGGACATGAGGCATTGCTCAGGCGTCTCGTGGGGCTGCGCGGAGACCTCGTTGAGTGCAACATTGAGGTTGCAGACTAGCAGGGCTTCAAGGATGTGGCGACATCAAGCTACTCACTTTGTGTTGCGAGTACGTCGGGCGGTCTTGGCTTCTCCTCATTGGAGATGTCATCTAGGAACTGATCTTCATGATTGCGAGAGGGCACTCCTTCGACCGTTTTAGCTACAAAGACCTTGCGGTCTAGTGAGTAGCAGCTAGAGCTGTTAGTATCCACCTCGGTTAGAGTGTATTCTTCTGCGACGGGAGACAGTGGAGCTCCCACCTGCAAGGAAGTGTCTCAAGGCAGGCGATGAAGCGTGAGTTGTCGTCCGTGGCCAGATCTGCGGGCTTCTGGTCAGGCTAGTAAATGAATATACCGGTTGGAGTTGACTTGATGACCAAGCCAGCAGTAGAACCTGACAACGGCTTCTCAGCAGAGGAACCCGAGTTGTTGTCGGGCTCGGGCTCGATCCGATCCAGTCCGAAGTCGAACTCATAGGAGGAGTCTTAGTTGTAATCGAGCACGACACTAGAGTCGGAGGAGTTCCCAGAGGCGACCTCCTTGCTGGCCCGACAGGGGTGAGCACTTCCGCATAGGCTGCGCTGGCACTGCGCTGGCTGTACGGGAATTGCTCGTGGGGGAGTATCGGGCCACATGATGTCTCATGTGCCAGCTCGTGTGCCTCGACCAAGGTTGACGTCGAAGTCGAGTTGGAGGTGTGATGAAGACATGACACCCATGCATATGACCATGATTGGTGCATGGAATGGAGTAGAAGAAGTCCAGCAAGGGTGTCCAAGTCGAAGAGGAGGCACGAAGCTAATCCGGTTCAAGTCCCCAAGGTGGAGGCCTAAAGCAATTCAAGTTCGAGCCCAGTTCGGAGTCCAGGAGCAGAGCGCACTAAAAACGACGCCCTGGTCGCATACGGAGTCGGTTTTGGACGTTCTATATATGGTTGGAACCAAAATTTAATAGAGCTTTGAATGGAACTGGTATCATGCCAAAATTCGTCCTGAGTCAACAGGAATCGTCGAAACAAGTTGATGTCCAGAATCTGCCAAAGTGCTGCGTTGCCAGTTTGATGAGCCTTAGGCCCAAGTTCGGGGCGCCCCATCCTAGGACGCCCCCAACCCTAGAATGTCCCTCCATTTACTTAATATCCGCCACCTTAGAAACTTGAGTTTTGTTTTACATCTAGCTTTAGCTACACCAGACCACGCACAAATACGTGTTGTCCTCTGTGATTCAGAACTCCACCTTCGAGTGATATTAAGATTGCTCACCTCAAATTCTTGTTCGTTCGTCGATTGAGCACAGGAATTGATCTTCGTGATCAGGAGGATCTTGCTGCAATAAGGTTGGTAACCACAGGGAGTTGGTTCAGCGATTGCATTGGCTCTTCGTGCTTGCTCGTTGTAGTCGGATCATGAGGGTCTACTCCTGCTAGCTTTCCAGGTTGATCAGTGAGTTTATCGAGTTTTTTTATTTTTTACAGTACACAAAAACCAAACAAAAATTTGTTCTAGGTTAGATCCTTGTCCCATCAACCCATTTTAGCCTTGCACCTTCATTCAATAACTTGCTTTGTTGAATTTGCGTGCTTCAAAAGTTCAATCATTGTAGTTTCTCGTGTTCTAACCTTGTTTCCGTATTTCTTGTTTTTGTAACCCTAGACGCCGTTTTCCTTTTCTCTGCTGCTCTTTTCCCCATGCCAAAACCACACGCACGGCAACCCCCCCCCTCGCTCGCGTGAATCCCGGCCGAACCTTCCCTCACGAACAAATCCAACCTACGACACCGAGCCCACCCCTCGTGCGATTTCCCCCCGTGCCGGCCTCGTACCGTGTCATTTTCCTCCACGCGAAACCGAATACCCTCGCACCGTAAAAATCCCCCTCGCACCACGGCCTCTCTGGTGAGAGCATCTCCAAGAGTTTGCCAAATTTTACTTGGCAAATCTTGTGTTTTGACAACTTCTAAAAAGATATGCCAAGTAAAAAAAGAGTTCATCTCCAACAATTTGGCATAATTCACTTGCCAAATCTAGATCTAACTTATATCAGGAATCCTGAGAGAAACAAAATTATGTTTATGCCCTTCCACCTCTTGAAAAACATACATCAGGAATCCTTCTCTATTCTTTATTTCTTTTTTCACCCTTCCACCTACAGGGAAACGCCAATGGCAACCACGATACGCGCGCGCATATATGCGCGTGGGGAGATGAGTTTTGCCAAGTTTCTATTTTTGCCAAGTTGGTTTGCCAAACTGTTGGAGACCAATTTTTCTTGTTTTGCCAAAATTAGATAGATGCCAAGTTAGTTTGCCAAACTGTTGGAGTTCCTCTGACGACTCGGTTTTCCCCGATCGGCCCCCCTCCCTGCCGTGTTTGGTTTGTGAAGTATAAAAAAAAGTGGAAAGCCCAGGACTCCCTCGCACCTCACGCTCGTGGGTCGCATGCCGCGGCATCCTTCCAGCAGCTTTTCCCTTCCTGCCGTGTTGTTTAGGCTGCTGATAAAAAAAACAAAAATCCAAAAAAGGCAAGGCAATAAAAAAGGAAAGAAAAAAACAGAAAGAGGAAGGGAGAAGGAAACTGATCGGTGGACACCTACCGAGCCCTCCAGCGCCCCGACCCCCGGTCGCTCGTGGGCACCGCGAGCACGCGCGCCCTACCCTGCCTGCTCGTGAAACAACACCCCCTCTCTGATTCGTGTTCCTCCCACTAAATCCCCCCTCCCCCTCGCTCCTCTGTTTTTCGCACTTGTTTCCAGCATTGTTTGATCGTGTGTAGCACTATTATTCAACTTTGCATTATTGTTTGATTGTGCTAATCCTTCAATTGAGTGCAGCCTTCCCAGAACTCCACATAGTTCTACGTCAAGCAGGTTTTGTTTCTCCAGGCAATTGCTCCTCCAATCTTTCGCACCTAGTCTTCGGATCTGGGATCAAGGTGGGGTAGTGCTGGAAGGACCCAGCGCCGTTGGAGGTGCAAACCCAGGAGCCGAAGACGAAGGTGTCGACACAATTAAAGGCGGCAGTTGGCTTGATGATGACGGAAGCCATCGAGATCGCCATAAGATCTTCAGCGAGATTTCCTACTTGGCGCACTAGCTATTGGTGTTTTAGACCAGCAAACCCACCAAGGGGGTACCCGAGGTGGTTGAATGTGGCCTCACCGAGATCGGAAACTCGAAGGAGAGACACGTAAGCACACAATTTAGACAGGTTCGGGCCGCAAAGTGTGTAATACCCTACGTCCAGTATGTTGCACAACTCTTGATTGATGGGGTGTTGATTATAAGATGATATTGATAGATAGAGGGGGTCCCTGCCTCGTCTTATATTCACCAGGTAGGGTTACAAGTGGGTTTAGGTAGGTGAGTTCTAGTCGTACACGAGTAGGAGTACTCAACAAGGGTTCGGACATGCCTAGCCTTTCTATCCGAGTACTAATCCTCTGTTGCCTTGTAGATCACGCCGTCTTGCACTGTGACCCACAAGTCGGGTAGCCTCGGGGGCCCACGTAGTAGCCGAGTCCAGTACCCGTGTGGCTGGTGGGCCCTCGTGATCGTGGGTGACGCGAGGATCCGCCCTGCTTGCACCGTGAACCCCCAACGCCATTTTTTCCCTCCCACCGCACTTCCCCCTCCCCACCGACCCCCTCCCTTCCTTCCACGGTTTATCCCTTGTTTTCCTTCACTTTTACACTCGTTTCCAACAACGTTTGATCGTGTGTAGCACTCTTATTCAACTTTGCATTATTGTTTGATTGTGCTAATCCTTCATTTGAGTGCAGCCTTCCTGGAACTCCACAAAGTTCTCCGACGAGCAGGTTTTGTCCCGCCAGGCAATCACTCCTCCAATTTTTCGCAGGTTCTACCAATTGGTTGCAGTTCGCCCCTGTGTGCTTGGTAAAAAAGGATAAGAATTTGATAACAGCACTAGTTTGAGCGCCTTTGTGAGCAAATACACCCCTTGATGAGGACATCCCAGGGCACAATTTGGCCAGGTGCACAACTGTGTAGGCGGCAGACGTGGAGCACGGTTTGGCTAGGCGCACGATAGTGTACGCGCCAGTCGTGTCCAACAGGAGTACGGATTAGCCAGGCGCAGAACAGTGCCGCACGACGGTGTAGGCGGCCCATGGGCTAGGTGCAGAACAGTGTAGGCGCACGACGGTGTAGGCGGCGAAGCCGTGCACGTCTAAATGATCCCACCTTGCTTAGCTTGGGAGGACCAAGCCACCTTATAAGGGAGAGCCACCCTTCCCCTATTGAACTAGTCTTTTGGGGAGATTGGCCTTTCCCCGAGAGGTGTGCTGGGCCGGACTCATCACCCCTGTTTTGTCGTCGATTTTGTTTTTATGTTTGAGCTAACCATGGTAGGCAACGACAAAGGGATGACCAGCTGCAGGACATGCTGACACGAGTTGATGGAGTTACTGCAAACATTCAGACAATACATACACGACTAGATTCGATGACCACTTCATCGAACGAGCGTTTCGATCGGATCGAGCTCGCATAGACGTCTACTAAGACCACACTCGACGCCGTCATGGCACGACTCGATGCATTGCACACTACGATCAGAGGGTTGTAGAAGGACAGCCATGGTCATGGCCGCCATGTGCCACGCCATTCCGGTAATGATTCTTTTGCTAAGATTAAATTTAAAATTCCACATTTAATGGCAAATATGATCCTGCTGCATATCTTGATTCAAAATTAGATGTTGAACAACAATTTTCATACAATGATATTTATGCTAATTCTCAAGTTCAAACTGTTATTTGTGAATTTATGGATCTTGCTTTAATGTGGTGGCGTGACTATAATAAAAGACATCCCAGTACAATTCCAACCACTTGGGATCAATTAAATGTTGCTATGCGACATAGATTTGTACCTTCTTATTATGTGCACGATTTGCTTAAAAAAATGCAGCATTTTCAGCAAGGTTGTCAATCTGTTGAGGACGATTACCAGGGGTTAGAAAAAGAAATGATTCGTTGTGGGTTATTAGGGTAAAACGACGCTGCAATGGCACATTTTCGTGGTGGGTTGAACCACAAAATTCAGGATATACTTGATTGTACAGAATATGCAAATATGACCACTTTATTTGAGTATGCTTGCAAAGCTGAACGTGAAGTGCAGGAACACTGCTCGAAGACATATTCTAACTCTTTTGCAGGACGAAGCTCGACATCCAGCTCAGCGCCCGCTCTCCCAGCGCAATCGATGCCCACCACTACAGCGCTCGAGAGCCCAGCGCAATCCACGCCCACCACTACACCACTCGAGAGGACGGCCGAACCTGCAGGCGCATCCTCATGTGCAAATTCGGAACCATCACTTCACAATGCACCTAATACTCCTACTGAGAACATAGATAATGCCCATGGTGCTACACTCACGGAAGGTGAGAATTGTGTAGACGTTCATATCATGTTATTGGCAAATATAACAAGGGACAATATATGGTACATCGATGTTTACATTTGTACAAATCTGAATTCTCCTTCTGTTGTGCTAGATTGTGATCGATTAGAGGGTAACTGTCGTACGGACATCCCTGGGCTCACTACTCAGATGGGTACTGGGACCGACTACTCTGTAGGCCCCTGGGACTACTCGACTTGGGCTGCACGGCACCTGATGGCGTGAAGCGGAAGGCATACAGAGGACTAGTACTCGGATAGGAAGCTAGAATGTCCGGATCCATGTAGAGTACTCCTAGTCGTACACGACTAGAACTCCTCTGGCAAACCGACTTGTAACCCTGCCTCCCGGGCTATATAAGGCGAGGCAGGGACCCCATCTCATTATCCGCATCATCTTGTAAACACACCCAATCAATCCAGAGCTACGCAGCATACAGGACGTAGGGTATTACGCACCTCGCGGCCCGAACCTGTCTAAATTGTGTGCCACGTGTCTCTCCTTCGAGTTCCCGATCTCGGCGAGGCCACAAACATCTACCTCAGGTACTCCCCTTGGTAGGTTGCCGGGTTAAAACACCGACAGCTGGCGCGCCAGGTAGGGGTTCTTGCTGAAGATCACATGGAGAACTCGATGGCTTCAATCGTCATCAAGCCAACCGCCGCCTTCAAGCGCGGCAACACCTTCGTCTTCGGCTCCTGGGTCTGCACCGCTGACGGCGCTGGATCGTTCCAGTGCTACCTCACCATGACCCGGACCCGGAGACCGGTCTCGTGACGCTTCCCGAAGCCATCACGGGTCAACTCGTCGAGAAATTTGACGATTTTTCGCTCTGCAACCAAGTCGCCGACTTCGAGCCCAGATCCACTTCCAACTCGAACTCGACGTCACCCTGGATCGAACCGCGTGGGCTGGCTCCTGAGCCATCGTGCAAACCGGTCCTCCCCCATGAGCACTTCCCGTACGGCCTCTGCAACTCTAGCAAAGCCTACGCGAAAGCACTCACCGCGCGTCGGGCCGGCAAGGAGATCGTCTCCGAGTACTCCTCGGACTCCAACACTGTTCCCGACTACAATTCGGACTCCTCGTACGAGCTTGACTTCGGTCTCGATCCGATCGAGTTCGAGTCCGAGCTCAACACCATTGAGGAACATTGTCAGTTCCTGCTGCTGGCTTGGTCATCATGTCTACTCCTGCCGACAGATTCATCTACTGGCCCGACCGCAAGCCCGCAGACCTGACCAACGACAACTCACGCTGCGTCGCCTACCTCCAGACACTCCCCTTCCAAGAGGGGACACCGCTGACTCCGAACGAAGAAGAGCACACACCAACCGAGGTGGCGACTACCGACTCCGGACTCTGCACGCCTGACCGTGAGGTATTCATGGCAGCCGAGGAAGCTGGGACCTCAAACACCCAAGTCGATCGGTACCTTGAAGACATTTCAGAAGACGAGGAATCAGCCAATGCACCCACAGATGAGACCACTGATGCCAAGAACGCCCGACGCGAACGCAACAGAAAAGGAGCAGATCGACGCAAGCGCCTTCGAGAAGCTTTTCCCGTCCGGAACCTCGTAGAGGCTCTAGACCAAGTCGAAAACCGGGTACACACCACCCCTGAGCAATGCCTCATGTCTATCACCACGATAGCACGAACAGCTCAGGGGCACCGCGCAGGCGAACTCATCGCCAAGCTTGCTGAGGATGCCTACTTCATGCGGGTCAACGCCAGAACCGCCGGAGCTGGAAACAACAAAGCCACTAGTCGCAGCCCAGCAAAGGGCGGACGCAACCGCGTCCGTGGCGAACACCAACCAAACCCCAACCGCTCTAGAGCCTCTGCGGGAGGACCCTCACATGGCGGCCACAGTGGTGGGGCGGTGGCGGCGGTGGTGCAGGCAGCAGCGGCGGTAGTTCCTCCCACGGCGGCGGCGATCGCAGAGGCCGAGGCCACGCAAACAGCCACGCCACCGGCAACACACGCGGCGGCTACGATGCCCGCAACAGGATCGACGAGATCCGCCGCGCCAAGAAGACTACCGATGTCAGCGACAGCGACGGCTTCCCCGCCTACTCTGCACGACTTCGCGATCTGCTTCTTCCTGAGAAATTCAAACCTCTCGGGATCACCAAGTACGACGCGAAGCAAGATCCAGTTCAGTGGCTCAGGTGCTATGCCCTGGCCATTGAAAACGCTGGTGGCGAAAACGACGCGAAGTTTCTCTACTTCCCCTTCTGTCTGGACCAGGCTCCACTCACATGGCTTGAGTCACTCGACAAGAACTCGATAGACCAGTGGGACCAGCTGAAAGCCCAGTTCACCAGCAACTTCGCGGGCACCATGGGGCGCTCAGGTACTCGCATGGACTTGGCGATGGTCAAGCAGGAGCAAGGCGAGACCCTCCGCCAGTACATGTGCCGCTTTTTCGACAAGCGTGCGACCGTAGTCAACGTGACCGACAAAGAAGTCATCGACCTCTTCCAAGACGGCCTCTACCACCGTCGCACCTTCGAAGACTTCGGTCGCCGTCGCCCGAGTTCTATCACCAAGCTCAAAGACACGATCACTTCATGGGCCGACGAAGAGGACAAGGCGAACGCTAAGTACAACTCCATTTGCGGCAAGAGCAAAAACAACACGGGCGGCAACAACAACAACAAGGATCAAGGGGGTCGCAACAACAACTACTCGGGTCCAAACCGCAAGCAAAAGCCAGACAACACAGTCGCGGCTATACAGCGCCCTGCGAAGGACAACTCTAAAAAGACCTTCGGCGGCTTCAGAGATTTGCTCAAAGAGAAGTGCCCGTGGCATCTGGATGGTAATCACACAACTAACCAGTGCTACCAACTCCGACGAGCACTCAAGGATATTCTCGAGCCACGGCCTCCTCACAACAAAAAGGGCAAGAAGAAAGTCGACGAAGGCAACGACGACTTCCAAGAACCTGACAAGACAGTGAATGTCCTCTTCGGCGGACTACCCACCAGACGATCTCAGAAGCTCACTCTACGGGAAGTCTTGAACATTGAACCAGCGGTGCCGACGCCTCTAAGGTGGTCGGAGGTACCCATCACCTTCTCCCACGCAGATCAATGGACAAGCTTCTCTGAGCCAGGATGTTTCCCACTCGTCCTGAAACCAGTAGTCGCGGGCTCCAGACTCAACAAGGTACTCATCGACGGCGGGAGCGGACTCAACGTCCTCTTCACCAAAACCTTGAAGAAGATGAAGCTCAACATCACCGACATGCTCACTAAGAGCGCGTCGCCTTTCTACGGCATCGTCCCGGGTAACGCGGCTATTCCACTTGGCTCAGTGGTCCTGCCAGTTACCTTCGGGGAGACAAGGGAGAACTACTGCACCGAGTACATCAAGTTCGAGGTTGCGGACTTCGAAACCTCCTACCATGCCATCCTCGGCAGACCAGCCATCGCCAAGTTCATGGCGGTCCCTCACTACACCTACTTGGTACTCAAAATGCCAAGTCCTGCCGGAGTACTCGCACTACAAGGGGACTTGAAGATTTCTTACGACTGCGACACCGAAGCCGTGGAACTCGCAGCAACCAATCAAGTACCCATCGCAATGATGGAAATCTTCACTGCATCAAAGAAGCTTGCGCCAACCGAACTCGAGATACCTGAGAAGACCGACACCTCAAGCAAGCCTCAGCCAGTAGAGGAAGTTCAGGTGAAGGCTATCGACCTCGGGACCGGTGACAGCAGCAAGACTACCATGATCGGCATGGGGCTCGACCTGAATTAGGAAGACGCGCTCGTCAGCTTCCTTCGAGCTAACCGAGACATCTTCCCGTGGAAGCCAGCGGACATGCCAGGTGTGCCCAGGAGGCTGATTGAGCACTCACTCAACGTCGACCCTAAAGCTACCCCCAAGCGACAACACCTTCGCCACTTTGCTGACGACCGACAGGATGCCATCAAGAAGGAACTCGCCAAACTACTCGCGGTTGGCTTCATCCGAGAAGTCTTCCATCCTGAGTGGCTCGCCAACCCCGTCCTCGTCCGAAAGAAGAACACGAACGAGTGGAGGATGTGCGTCGACTACACCGATCTCAACAAGCACTACCCCAAGGACCCCTTCGGGTTGCCACAGATTGATCAAGTCATCGACTCCACGGCGGGCTGTGACCTGCTCTGCTTCCTCGACTGCTACTCCGGGTACCACCAGATCGCTATCAAGGAAGAAGACCAGGAGAAGACCGCGTTCATCACCCCGTTCGGTGCCTACTGCTACATGACAATGTCATTCGGGTTGAAGAACGTCAGCGCTACATACCAACGAGCTATCCAGGCCTACTTCAAGAAGCAGCTCAACAAGAACGTCGAAGCCTATGTGGATGACGTGGTCGTCAAGACCAGAAACTCCGACACGCTCATCGCCGATCTTGAAGAGACCTTCGCATCTCTGCGAGAGTACCAGTGGAAGCTCAACCCCAACAAGTGCGTCTTGGGTGTACCTTCGGGGAACCTACTCGGCTTCATCATCAGCCATCGCGGCATCGAAGCCAATCCCAAGAAGATCTCCGCCATCACCAATATGAAAGCTCCAACCTACATCAAGGATGTCCAGAAGCTGACCGGGTGCATGGCGGCCTTGAACAGATTTATCTCGAAGCTCGGAGAACGGGGACTACCCTTCTTCAAACTACTCAAGCACCAAGAGAAGTTCGTGTGGACCGCGGAGGCTGATCAAGCTCTGACACAGCTTAAGGACTTCCTGTCAAAGCCACCGGTCCTCACAGCTCCTCGCAAAAAGGAGCAGCTACTGCTCTACCTCGCTGCGACTACTCATGTGGTCAGTACTACCATCGTCGTCGAGCGGCAGGAAGAGGGCCACGCCCACTCAGTCCAGCGACCAGTCTACATCATCAGCGAGGTCCTGTCCGAGTCCAAGGCACGGTACCAACCCGTCCAGAAGCTACTCTATGCAGTACTCATCACCTCGCGGAAGCTACGACACTACTTCCAGGAGTACTCGATCACCATTGTCACCGACTATCCGCTCGGCGACATACTCCATAATCAAGATGCTACTGGAAGAATCTCCAAATGGGCGGTCGAACTGGGCGCCCTCAACATCGACTTCAAGCCATGGACCGCTATCAAGTCTCAAGCACTAGTCGACTTCATGGCAGAGTGGCGGGAGAATCAGCTACCAACTCCTACAGAGCGGCCAGAGCACTAGGTGATGTACTTTGACGGCTCACTCAAGCTCGAGGGCGTGGGCGCAGGGGTACTCCTGATCTCTCCAAAGGGCGAACAACTCAAGTACGTCCTGCAGATCTTCTGGAAGGTCTCAAACAACGAAGCCGAGTATGAAGCCCTGCTATATGGGCTCCGCTTCACAATCTCACTAGGCATCAAGCGACTACTAGTCTACGGCGACTCCGCAGTGGTCATCAACCAAGTCAACAAGTCTTGGGACCGCAACAAGGAGAACATGGACGCCTATTGTCTTGAAGTCCGCAAGCTCGAAAACAAATTCTACGGTCTCGAGTTTCACCACGTCGTCCGTGACAACAACGTTGCAGCGGACGTCCTGTCGAAGCTTGGTTCTACTCGCGCACAAGTACAAGTCGGCCAACGACCACTGACCCTGTGCCACCACAGCCCGGTCAGGAGGTCATGATGATCGATGTGGACTGGAGACAACCCTTAATCGACTACATCCGCGAGCAGAAGGTCCCCTCCGACAAGAACAAGGCCGAACAACTCGTCTGCCGAGCCAAGACCTACATACTAGTCGGAGACAAGCTCTACAGGCGGGGTGTCACTTCTGGAGTACTCATGAAGTGCATACCTCGGGATGAAGGCAAGGACATCTTGGAGGAGATCCACAAGGGCGTCTGCGGCAACCACGCGTCTTCTCGCACGCTGGTGAGCAAAGCCTTCCGACAAGCTTTCTACTGGCCCACAGCCCTGGCCGACGCTGAAGAACTCGTCAGAAGGTGCCAAGGGTGTCAATTCTTCGCCAAGCAGCAACACGTCCCGACCTATAAGCTAGTCACCATACCAGTCTTGGTGGCCATCGACAAGTTCACCAAGTGGATCGAAGTCAAGCCGATTACCTACCCAAAGGCTGACAGGGTACTCGACTTCTTGGATGAACTCGTGCATCGCTACGGGCTACCCCATCGCGTCATCACAGACTTGGGTTCCAACTTCAACAACCATCAGTTCTGGGAGTACTGCGAGAACAGCGGGATCAACGTTCGGTACGTCTCAGTCGCCCACTCGCGCGCCAATGGTCAAGTTGAGCGCGCCAACGGGATGGTACTCGACACCCTCAAGAAGCGATTGCACGACGCAGCTAACACCAAAGGAGGCAAGTGGATCAAGGAACTACCCAATGCACTCTAGGGGGCTTCGTACTCAACCTACCAAGCCAACAGGGCAGTCGCCCTACTTCCTGGTCTACGGCTCCAAAGCTATTCTACCAGCCGACGTGATGTGGGAATCCCCGGCAGTAGAACAATACGACGAAGGCATCTCAGAAGACAGTCGACGGGTCGATATCGACAGCCTCGAAGAAGCCCGCTGCGCTGCCCTCGTCCAGTCAGCAAGGTACCTAGAGGGTATCCGACGCTACCATGATCGCAACGTCAAGGAACGATCCTTCAACGTCGGCGATCTAGTCCTCCATCGCATCCAGAACACAGACGGACTACACAAGCTCAGCTCGCCATGGGAAGGTCCCTTCTCAGTCTCTAAGGTGACCGGACCAGGCTCATATCGCCTCCAAACACTTGAAGGCGACGACATTAGCAACTCGTGGAACGTCGACCAGCTGTGTCGCTTCTACGCGTAGTCGCTCGACTACTCATCTACGGGTCCAGCCTATACGGCTACTCACGGACTCTTCACTGTAAGCAGCCTCTCGGTCCTAGCACAAGTCTTCGGACTACTTTTGTCCAAGATTCAGCGTCAACGGCTACTAACCGATCCTGGGCCGCACAGAGCAGAAGGACTCTGGTGGCGGTCTACAGACCATATACTCCCTAGATCCTGCCTATACGGCTATTAACAGATCTCCAGCTATAAGCGGCTCAAGGGCCCTAGCAATCACTTAGCCGTAGGTGGCCTACGGGTCCTGGCAACTACTCATTTGTAACGGCCCTGGCCATCCAGGTGTACTTCTTCATCAGTAATAAAGTTTGGTTTGACTTAACTTGTTTACTGTGCTTTCTAATAAGGCAGATTCTACCGAGTACTACTCATCACTTTTCTCACGGCTTGGTACTCCGCACACTTCGCTGCAAGTAGCGGCAACGAGTACTCATTACAAATACAAGCAGTGGGCAAATTTTACTGATATTCCAAACAAGTCTCTGACTACTTTGTTTGTTTTACATCAACTACCCCAAGCTACCACTACAGGTACATCTACTGGAGATTGAGCTTCTCCGCCACTTGCTCAGCGATGGGCGCCATCTCCTCCAGGAGAGTCTTGTACTGCTCATCGGTGCAGTTCGCCGCAAGACCACCAGCCACCACATCCACTAGTGCCTTCAGGAAGTACGACTTCATATACGCAAGCACCTGGTTTGGTATGGACTTCGCTAGATGTTTGACATACGTCGCCAGACGACCGGGGGCTTCCTTCAGTCTGTCTACTAGTGGGGCTATCTTGGGCCCGCCCGGATGTGGCACCAGCAGCCTCGCGAAGGGCAGCGCGGCTTCTTCGAGTTCTTTTAGCTGGACTCGAAGCTTCTCGTAGTCTTCATTCAGTTTCTGCAGATATTTATAACAGTTCACAAGGTCACGGTCTGAGGCTTCACGGAGCTCCATGTGCGTGATACACTCATGGCGCAACTTGGCGTACTCATACTCAAGTACCTCCTCTTGTCGGTCTCACGGTACACGATGTTCTTGAGGTCCGTCTCAGAGTCGACCTTTGCCTCAAGATCTACAGACAACTCGTCACAGTGTCAGAATACTCACAAGTACTGCAATAAGTACTCGGTGGCCTCGGCGGAAGACATACCTTTGTTCTTCTGGCGCAGCGATTTGTTCTTCCGAATCAGGTTGTCCCTCTTCGCCTGCATCTCTTGTACCTCGTTGTGGTACTGGGCGAAGGCACCATGATGTGCACATGCCAAGCCACACTTACATAATAGAGCCGAGGATGACTCCTTTTCAAGAGGGGGAGGATGATGTGGACATCTCACAAGTTACACAAGACCAAGCATCAGATACACAAGCTCCTGCACTTCAAGGACCTATTACACGTAGCCATGCTAAGGAACTCCAACAAAAGGTGAATTCTTTCCTTGCTAAAATTAATTTCAAAATATATGAGAATGTTATACTACCTAAAAGTTGTACTTTGGTTATCCTTAGGAATATACATGAAGAGGACGGTACAACTAAAACATGGAGAAGAAGTAAACAACAAGAAACAGTCGGACTAAGAATCACCAGCTCAAACCAAGGATCCAGGAGAATTCTGTTCGGACGACTGTTCGGATAAGGCTGGAAACCAAAAATCAGCTGTTCGGAACGAGGATCTAGGAGGATTCCGTTCGGACGATTGTTCGGACAAGCTTGGAAACCAAGAATCACCCGTTCGGAATAAGGATTCAGGAAGTTCGCTTCAGATCTCCACTTCAGGTCAGTTCGGACCTGCATAATGAATTGACCATAACTCTTTGGTCGTGACGTCTCTGGAGCCCCATGAGTACTTAATGGAACGTGCTTGAAGTCAATTTTCCAATGCAAGAAACCGCATGTCCATTGGACTTCCTAATAAAAAGTTATGACAGATTTAGTGGAGGCTGTACAGAAGGTCAACAGTCACGCGAGTCCACCTCGGGAGTTGATTTCTGAGGAGCCTTTTCACATACTTAGCCTCTTCATTTCCATCTCGAATTCACACCCATCTAGGAGGGTTGTTCCTACTATAAATACCCCCTATGTACTACTGAAAACGAAGTTTTGATAATCATGAATTGATAGCCTCATATGGTTTGTCGCAGCCGATGCTGCTGAGTGCCTTGCACACCCCTTGTTCTTCCTTGTCCTTCGAGGACTTGTGAAGAGATCTCTCTGAGGTCCCCTACTTTGTGCTCTACGGCTTCCATTCGGCTGCACCGTATTGTGTGGATTAGTTTCGGCTTGTGGTTCTGCGGTCATTCGGAGATCGAGTCGAAGTCCTTCGCGGTTTCGGTGCCTCTCTCCCCGTCGCTTGGTCATAACCAACCTTGGTCAGGTATAAAGCTAGTTATCCCTGCTGTTCTACAGCAATTTATCTATTGTTCTTGAACCTAGTGTGGTGAAGATCGGGCCATCCTTGTGCTGATCCAAATCGGCACCTATCAAGTGGTAATCAGAGCTATCGTTGTCACGGTAGGTTTTGTTTTTACCCACCCTCCCACCCTTTACAATTTGTTACTGGTTCATCCATCATATACATATTTGTTCTTGTCCTATAGTCCACTGAAAAGCCATACAAAAAATCCTATAGCCATTTTGTTGGTACTGTTACTTTGTGTTCATTCCATTCATCGTGTTGCTAGTCACCGCCTTTGTTCTTCTGCCGTACTTTTGTTTACATTTTTTTATCCGCACCCCTTATATATTGTTTTGTGTTTGCTATTAGTAAAAAATCAAAAAAAGTGTGACAGAAAGAGCAAAAAAAAAGAGTGAAAAAAAAGACAAGACAAAAAAAAGAAGAAAGAAAGAGAATTGCACGGTTGCAAGGGGTTGTGTTGTGGATCTGTTATCAAAAATTTCATGTTCACATATTAAGTTAGTGTTGATTCTGGATAGCAACATTTACATCTTGTTTGGACGGTTTGTTGCACTTGGTTATAGTACCATAGCCTCCCTTGATCAGCCACCTATAGCTCCACAAAAATCTGAAACCGGACCTCTCGTCTTGTATCTTTTCAACCGCTTAATCACAGGTTTGGTTACGCCACAGTAGCACACTCACAATCCTTAAGAACGGGTAAGAACTTGGGTAGCAAGAGGTGAGGTTGTGACATTCCAAATATTTTTCCTATTCCACTTTCTCTTGCAATATCCTAACATGGCAGGATCCAATCCAAGTTTTTGTGGTGGTAGACATAGAGGAAAAGAGCCACCAATCTCTCGAGCTGAGTTACATCACTTTGAAAACTCACTTGTGGCAGCCATGGAGAGGATGTTCGATGAACGTCTTCCAATGTCAAATAGTGGGGTACGACATCAACGTGTCCAAAACCTTCATGATGGTCATTTTGACCATAGAAGACAACATGGGAAAGGTGCTCGAGGGCATAGTTCAGCAAGAGACACCAAGAAGTTCCTATGATCAGCAAAGCCCATGTGAGAAGGAGTGCCACCAGCCAAAATTGAGTGTGAGAGTTCAAAATGAAAAGAAGAGTGACACCACCATATGTGAGGAAGAGTTCCACCAACAAAAATTGAGTGTGAGAGTTCTACATGAAAATACGAGAGAATCCACCATATGTGAGAGAGATACACAAAAATTGAGCAAAGAAGAGGAGTCTTGTGAGGAAACAACTCTTTCTAACATGACAATTTCTTCTAGTTATTCTTTTGATGTGCTGCAGGTTATTGAAGAAAATAATATGGTGCAGTATGATCAGCCTCCAATTTTCGATGAAGAAGATCAGGTGATGACCATGGACAAAGGTACTAAAATTTCATTGTATTTGCAACATAAGGATCAGATTGAAGGCAATAATAATGCAAATGCTTCTCATTCAATTGATGCAAGTTCAGTAGCATTTGAGGAAGATTTAATTCTTGGTTCTTTTGCAACAACTGCTGCTCCATTGCCTTCACAAAACAAGGTGAAGTATGATACGTATGCATATGTTGCATCCCAAGATGTTGAAGTGATTGTGCATCAAGACCTATGTGAGAATGAGGGCCACATAGCCAAATTGAGAGAGAGTGAAACCAAAAGTGAGTTGTGTGATTCCACCCAATATGACCTTGAGAGTACAAATAATGAAAATGTGTGGGACACCACAAAACAACAGAGAGTTTGAATGCAATTCATGTGAGGATATTTTTGAGACTAACCCTCTCATCTCTACTGCTAGTGTTTTCTTTCCAAGTGTGCAGGTTTGCAATAAAAATGAGGAAGATACAGCTGTTCATGACGTCACCATACTTGTCGAGAGAGATGTGAAGGTAGACAATCAACTGAACCAATTGTATGAAGCCCAAAACATGAAACATGATGAGTCAATTGGTAAGATTTCAGATCTGAATATGCAAAATATTATGGTGAGTGATTGTGATAAAGCACATGTTTTAAATAGACTTAACCATACTCTTTGTGCTGATTTGATAGTGTTACATGATGATACCTTTGCTGAAAGTTTGCAAGTTGATAACCATTGTTCAATCATATATGATCTTTGCTATGCTTTGATATGGCTGATTTACATGATACTTTACACCCATATATCTAGTACTATGCATGTAAATAAGATTGGTGATGTGGAAATGAATACTCATGATATTACTGTTTCAGCAATAATACACAATCAAAACCTTAGTGCAGATTTGATTGAACCACATGTTCATACAAGTGCTCCATATGATCATGGTGATAACATCTATACTTTGATTGATCCATGTAATGTTCTACAGTCTAATAAACTTTACCCTATTTATTTGACTACTAGTGCTGAATTCTTTGAAAAAAGATCTCCTACCAACAGCTTGTTTTATACTAAGCTTGCTATGCCTACTGATGTCAACCATATGCTTGAAAATATTTCTGAGATAACATCTTCAAGATCCTTGAATACTATTCATAGTTGCAAGTTTACATTTATTTTAATTGGAGAACATGTTGTAAATAGATTTTATGTTCATGCCATTTGCATAATGAGTGACAAGCTTGCTGATTTGAAGTCAAACATGTTTTGTGTTGATTCTTGTGATCTATATTTTCCTAATGAGATGACTCAATTGTTTAGTGCTTGTAATTCAGAACCTTCAATGTCTTTCCCTTGTTTATCTAATCCACCGAATGAAAACACTCATGGGCAAAGAAGTGCAATCTGTGCACATGCTGAACATTTGTTCTCATCCATTGACATTGACTTTAAAAGGCATACAACAAAATCTGTCCATAAATCGTGCAACAAAAATTTTGGGATTGTTATGAATGATTCATCACAATGTTTTGAACAATTCAGTGTTGGAGTGACAAAATTGGAGCTGTTAAATCAGTTGTGTTGTTTGCATGAAATTTTCGTTCTCCCATCCTATCAATTATTTGCAGGTACACAAAAGTCAATCATGATTTTTCATCGTGGTAAGATGAAAGTTGGTAATACATTGTTTCAAGCTAATAATCATTTGTGGTATAACCAAAAGTCGAGGTCGACTTTTTTCCAAGGGAGGGAGAATAATGACGTGAACATCATGATAATTGTGAAATATGGACCAACTCTATGCAGTTTTTCCTTTCTTAAGAATGGTGTTTTGCGCAACAAAGACAATGACAAAACAAATGACCTATTCATATACCATGCATATACTTTTGCTCTTTTGCGCAATCTTTATTCAGGTTATGAAAAGCTTGGAGTAGCTTCTCCTCAAGAGGGAGAGAAAGATCAGCAATATATATGGACATTAGAAGCCATCATTGTCAAACAACTATCCAAGGTGAAAGCTAAATTAAACTTCCAACCTTCTTATTTTCCTATGGCAAAGCTACTATTTGGATTGTATGATTACAGATCGAAACACCTTGGAATATTGGAGGAAACAAATGCCACAACACCAACAAATCTTCATTTGAATCATTTCAATCATGAAGGGGTTGTTGAGTGTCCTAGAAAGAAAAAGAAGATTCATATGCAAAGGAAGTACAATGCAGCAACATTCCTCGACGGTGCTGAGTTAGCTCCATTCTTTGGATCAATAGAGTCGAGGACGACTCCTTATCAAGAGGAGGAGGATGATGTGCACATGCCAAGCCTCACTTGCACAATAGAGTCGAGGACGACTCCTTTTCAAGAGGAGGAGGATGATGTGCACATGCCAAGCCACACTTACATAACAGAGTCGAGGACGACTCCTTTTCAAGAGGGGGAGGATGATGTGGACATCCCATGAGTTACACAAGACCAAGCATCAAATACACAAGCTCCTGCACTTCAAGGACCTATTACACGTAGCCATGCTAAGGAACTCCAACAAAAGGTGAATTCTTTCCTTGCTAAAATTAATTTCAAAATATATGAGAATGTTATACTACCTAAAAGTTGTACTTTGGTTATCCTTAGGAATATACATGAAGAGGACGGTACAACTAAAAACATGGAGAAGAAGTAAACAACAAGAAACAGTCGGACCAAGAATCACCAGCTCAAACCAAGGATCCAGGAGAATTCTGTTCGGACGACTGTTCGGACAAGGTTGGAAACCAAAAATCATCTGTTCGGAATGAGGATCCAGGAGGATTCCGTTCGGACGATTGTTCGGACAAGCTTGGAAACCAAGAATCAGCTGTTCGGAATAAGGATCCAGGAAGTTCGCTTCAGATCTCCACTTCAGGCCAGTTCGGACCTGCATAATGAATCGACCATAACTCTTTGGTCGTGATGTCTCTGGAGTCTCATGAGTACTTGATGGAGCATGCTTGAAGTCAATTTTCCAATGCAAGAAACCGCATGTCCATTGGACTTCCCAATAAAGAGTTATGACAGATTTAGTGGAGGCTGTACAGAAGGTCAACAGTCAAGCGAGTCCAGCTCGGGAGTTGATTTCTGAGGAGCCTTTTCACATACTTAGCCTCTTCATTTCCATCTCGAATTCACACCCATCTAGGAGGGTTGTTCCTAGTAAAAATACCCCCCCTATGTACTACTGAAAACGAAGTTTTGATAATCATGAATTGATAGCCTCATATGGTTTGTCGCAGCCGATGCTGCTGAGTGCCTTGCACACCCCTTGTTCTTCCTTGTTCTTCGAGGACTTGTGAAGAGATCTCCCTGAGGTCCCCTACTTCGTGCTCTACGGCTTCTGTTCGGCTGCACCGTATTGTGTGGATTAGTTCCGGCTTGTGGTTCTGCGGTCGTTCGGAGATCGAGTCGAAGTCCTTCGCGGTTTCGGTGCCTCTCTCCCCATCGCTTGGTCATAACCAACCTTGGTCAGATATAAAGCTAGTTATCCCTGCTGTTCTACAGCAATTTATCTGTTGTTCTTGAACCTACTGTAGTGAAGATCGGGCCATCCTTGTGCTGATCCAAATCGGCACCTATCACACCATCAAGCTTGGATTGGAGCAATGCCGCATGTTTCTTCGACTTGTCTAGCTCCTTCTCCAAACCTTCGGCGTGGAGAACTGTGTCGTTGTACCCCTTCAGAAGTTCAGACTTCTGGCGGGACCTCTCCACCACATCCTACGCAAGACAGAACGGTCAATGCTTCTGTGTCGCCGTATTCAGTACTCAACAAGACAAGACTACTCAGGGTACTCGCAACGTACCTTGACCCATTGCTCTGTGCGGCGCCATGACTCCATGCTTAGAGACATGACAGCCAGGTCAACCAGATTGTCTTCCAGCAACTCGAGACCTCCGCGGCTTGAAGATCCCATCTCTGGCATGGGCGCCGAGCGAAGCGGCGCATCTTCTTCTATCACCGCCTCGCGGACGACGACGTCAGTACTCACCTCGGGGTGTGGATCAACCTGCGCTTCCGCGCTCGGCTCGGGGGCTGTTGCTGTCGCCGCCTCGACAACCGGCTCTGTGGCCACCGTCTCCACAGTAGCCGTCTCCATGGCCACTGCCTCGGGGATCGTAGCTCCCTCGGCTTGTGCTCCTGCCAGGATCAATTCGACAAATCAGTAAACGGCTACGACTACCCTCCATAATAACTACTCGTGGTGGCAGGAAGCATACCTTCAACCAGGGTAGCCTCTTCAAGCATCGGCTCTGCCGCGGCATCAGCCTGTGGTGGTGGTGTGGGTTCTCGCACCTCCGCCGAGCGGTCTTCTCCATCGGCCGAAGTGCTAGTCTCCCCCCCATCCCACGACAAGTCCGTGGATTTCCTACACCATGAAGTATCCAGTCAACAACACAAGCTTGACGACTACTTGACTACTCAAGAGTTCAGGGGACTTACAGAGTTGACCGCACCACGGTGATGGTCGGAGCGCCTAGTATCCTGGCGATATTCACTATGCCAGCCTCGCTAGCGGCTCCGGCCTCGACAGGAGTCTCCTCTGGCTGCTCCACAGCTACGGCCGTAGCTGGAGGAGGGCCCTATCCTTCTTCAACTGACGCTTGCGGCTCCACGGTGCCGGTTTGCAGCTGTGCCTCTTCGGGCACAACGTCTTCAGTAGCTGGAGGTGGGCTAGTATTCCTTTCAGCTGTCGCCCCCACAGTTTCCCAGGCATCCTCCTCACCCTGGTCAGCAGGGTCCGAGGAGGGGATGTCCTGCAATAGTACAAGTCAAACAGTCAGCAACAGACTACTTATTGGTGGGACTCGACTACTACAGTCATGGTACTCACCTCTTGTCTGGTGGCTTCAGACAGCTTCAACTTCTTCACAGCACGTTTCCGCGCCACGTTGCGCGGCTTCCTGGGCGGCGCCGGTAAGCTGGCCTCCAGGCTGGATGGCTTCTCGATGACTGGGATGTGCGGCATTCCAGCCCGGCTGAACCTCGAGCGGAGCTGGAACCACTGCTACAACGTCTCTTCATCCTCGTTGTTGGAGCTGTCCTCAATAACGACGGCATCATCACCCTCACTGACTTCACGACGCTCTTTCGCCTTGGGTTCTGCCTTCCCCTGCGCTGGTCCTTCAAGTCAAGGAGGGGAGGGCGGGACGGAGATATACTTCTTCACGTCGTCCTACAACACCAAGCAAACATGAGTACGACTACACCAAGTAACTCAGTACTCGGGGGCTGTAGCCATGACTACTGACCTGGTTCCGCGGCCGTGCCGCGGAGTACTCTGGCACCGGGCACGGTGTGTACGGGGGCATATCCTTGAAGATCCTGCCCAGCCTCTCGATGATGACATCATCTTCAATCTCCTCACCGGGCATCCAGGACGTATCTTCATCGCCGGTGTACTGGTACCCGAGGGTGTCTCGCTCCATCAGTGGCTGCACCCTCCTCTTCATAAAACTGAAGGCCACATGCTCGGCCCTCAGTCCGGCCTCCCTCAAGGCCTTGATCTTCTTCAGCAGCAGAGGTAGCTGAATAACTTCCTGCATGGTGGGCTCCGTGTCCCACCACGGCGCGTGTTTCGGTTGACGGCCGCTGGGCTTCGGCAGTTCGGGGTGGTGGTTGCTGATGTAGAACCACTTCACCTTTCAATCTTGGTTGGAGTCGATGAGCTTGTATGGCAAGTACTGCCAAGCAGCATCTTCACGCATCTGTATCCCGGCACCACCGACTATTCGTGGGTCATCTATACTCGGTTGCGGCTTCACCCGGAAGAACTTCCGGAACAAGATCCAGTGGGGCTTGATCCCCACAAATGCTTCACAGAAGTGCACAAAGATGGAGACATGGAAGATACCGTTGGGGTTGAGGTTGAGGTACTCGATGCCGTAGTATCTAAGCAGCCCCTTGAACAAGTCGCTGGCCGGCAGCGCAAGTCCACGCTCCACGAACCGCGCGAACATCGGAATCTCGTCCGGATTCTTCTCCATCGGGTACGGGTCGCTAGTGGCAGTGCGCCACAGATCCATTTCCTTCTCGCGAAGGAATCCACTGTTGACCCAGGCAAGGAGGTCCTCGGTCTTCAGCTTCACTTTCTTCCACTCCTTCGCCGGATTGGGGCGAGGGGAGGAGGGCGGCGATGATGACGACTGGGCGGCATCCCCGGCCTCATCACGGCTCCTCTTCTTCGATGCGCCGGTCTTCGAGCTCTTCGCTGGGGAAGCCTTCATCCTCCAAGTTACGGGTGTCTTCACTCGCATTCACTCGGGGGCTGCAAAGGCGGGTGGACTACGGCGACGGGCAAATGTAGATCTAATCTACTTTGCGGCGGCGGCGGCAGCAGAGGAGCAGAGGGGGCAGTCACCCAAATCTAATCCGTAAGGAATGCAACCGCTGGGAGTGAAAAAACCCTAAGGAGTTCACCAGTTTTTTGTAAGCCATCGGGCGGCTCAGTCCCGAACGGGCAGATAAGCGCCAGGCGAGTGACTCAGCGGTGGCAGCCTGACCCTTCACATTCCAGTACTCGATGCTCTCAGTCTCGGGGGCTCGACTACATCTGATGGACTCAATGGGCTACACTAGATCAAGATTCCACTCAGGACACATTCTACAGTCAAGATGACCCTTAAATTTGAGAGAAAGTACTCGACTCAAGGCTCGGGGGCTCCGTGCCACGTGTCCTTCGGTTTTTTCTCTGGATTTTTTGGGATAAGATTGGCAGAACTTCATATTGACCCTCAGCTTGAATCTACAATTCGACCTAAGGCTCGGGGGCTACATTCCATATGGAACGCGATTCTTCGAATCGCATTTTCCATATGGTTTTTCATCAAGACAACACGAGTATTATTGAAGACCTTCGAGAGAAGCACTTGGGGACGCTTGGGGACTACTCGAGAAGACTTCAAGACTACTCAAAGATCAGCTGGAGTACCTTCCAGCGTCGGGATAATTCAAGCATTCTTGAGGACTTTCGGCTTGTGGAAGTCGGGGACGCTCAAGGACTACTCGCCAAGGCCATCAAGACTACTCGAAGATATCCTGCTCGACTACAAAGTACTCGTGGGCTTGTCATACGGACATCCCTGGGCTCACTACTCAGATGGGTACTGGGACCGACTACTCCGTGGGCCCCTGGGACTACTCGACTTGGGCTGCACGGCACCTGATGGCGTGAAGCGCAAGGCATACAGAGGACTAGTACTCGGATAGGAAGCTAGACATGTCCGGATCCATGTAGAGTATTCCTAGCCGTACACGACTAGAACTCCTCTGGCAAACCGACTTGTAACCCTGCCTCCCGGGCTATATAAGGTGAGGCAGGGACCCCTATCTCATTATCCGCATCATCTTGTAAACACACACAATCAATCCAGAGCTACGCAGCATACAGGACGTAGAGTATTACGCACCTCGCGGCCCGAACCTGTCTAAATTGTGTGCCACGTGTCTCTCCTTCGAGTTCCCGATCTCGGCGAGGTCACAAACATCTACCTCGGGTACTCCCCTTGGTAGGTTGCCGTGTTAAAACACTAATAGTAACCATCATACAAACATATTTTGTTCCTCTAGTAGTTTTATTTCGCAAGAAGGGAAGCATTGTTGGTGACTCTCTATGATTTTGGAGCTGAATTTTCTTGTAATAAACCGACTATTCCTGTTGTGTCCTTTGTTGGTACTAATCTTTTGCAGGATAGTAATGACAAACATCTTGTCTCTTTCGATAATGACGTGTCCCGGGACGCTGTCAATATTATGCGACATGACATGATACACAATTGGAAATATGGTCATATTCCTCTTCACAATTAGTTTGGTTCGTTTTATTTCCGCAACCCCGTTCTCCTTTGTGTTGTGCAGGCTCAGTTTCAAGTACAATCGACGTCGAGGACGACTTTTATTCATAAGGGGGAGAATGATGAGGACATGACACCCATGCATACGACCATGATTGGTGCATGGAATTTAGTAGAAGAAGCCCAGCAAGGGTGTCCAAGCTAAAGAGGAGGCACAAAGCTAATCCAGTTCGAGTCCTCAAGGTGGAGGCCTAAAGCAATTCAAGTTCGAGCCCAGTTCGGAGTCCAGGAGCAGCGCTCACTAAAAACGACGGCCAGGTCACACACGGAGTCGGTTTTGGACATTCTATATATGGTTGGAACCTAAATTTCATAGAGCTTCCAATGGCACCAGTCTCATGCCAAAATGCATCCTGAGTCAATGGGAATCATCGAAACATGTTGATGTCCAGAATCTGCCAAGGTGTTGCGTCGCCAGTTTGATGGGCCTTAAGCCCAAGTTGTGGGCGCTCCATTTTAGAACGCCCCCAATCCTAGGACGCCCCTCCTCTTATACTCAGTAGCCTCCACCTTAGAAACTTGTGTTTTGTTTTACATCTAGCTTTAGCTACACCAGACCACACACAAATACATGCTGATCTCTGTAATTCAGAACTCCACCTTCAAGTGATACATAGATTGCTCGCCTCAAATTCTTGTTCATTCGTCGATTGCGCACAGGAATTGATCTTCATGATCAGGCCGATCTTGCTCCAATAAGGTCAGCAACCACAGGGAGTTGGTCCAGCGATTGTATTGGCGCTTCGGGCTTGCTCATCGTAGTCGGATCGTGAGGGTCTACTCCCGCTGAATCGGATTTATCTCCACTCACCGAAAGATCGGGCACTCCGCCTCTATCACGACAAATGTGCATAAATGGACATCCGGCCCGATTGGGCGGCACATGCTCTGCAACAGATGTGGGGATCGTCGATGGTATTATGAGGAGCGGTGGGGCAAGCCACATCGTCGCTAGCACTAGAATACCATGACTAGTGTGTAGCTGGTTGAGTGCCCTAGAGGCTGGGCCGACCACCATAGGACCCTGATGTCAAGTGTGCCCGCCTCATTGACGGTCTTGGAGAGCTCAGGGGCACAGCCTTACCCGTTCTTGCTCCACGAGCTGCAGGTGTTCCCGGGCACTCAACGACTAATGTCAAGTGCGCCCACCGCGTCGACTATCCATGAGAGATCAGGGTCGAGGCAGTACCTATTCCTGCTCCACGAGCCAGCGGCGTTCTCGGGCACTCAGCGACTGATGTCAAGTGCACCCGCCGCATTGACTGTCCAGAAGAGCTCAGGGTCGCGGCTTGAAAGGACCTTGTGATGCCTAGAGGGGGGGTGAATAGGATCACTTCAAATTTCTGAAACAAATGCAACGGTTAAATTCTGTGGTTGGAACTACCGACACTGTGTCGAAACTATTGAGGGGCTCGGTACTTCCGGCACTTGGGCGGTACTACTGACCAGGCAAAGATGACTAAAACGAAATTTGAAATGAACAACGATTCTAGCAATTCTACTTGAATCAAAGGTTGAGTTTAGATGCTAGGAACCACCTGCAACCAGATATATAGATGGGAACACGACAAATATATAGATTAGGCACAAACAAGATTCTAGGGTTAGCAAAATGCAAAGAATTCAAACAAGCAAGAGACAAGCGGTTTAATCCGAAGTTCACTTCCACTAAGAAAGCTACGTCTCCATTGAGGATCCCATAAAGGGAGGTCTATCACCAAGAGCCTCTTGCCAAACCCAATCCCCATAAAGGAAGATTGGTGCTCACTAATAATTCTCCACAAAGGAGAGGGGAAATACAAACGATCTCGGGTGCTCCACACAAAGAGAGCACTCAACGGGTGATGCCTAACCGTCTAAAAGCAAGCTTCAAGAGTAACAAACGCGAATCGATGCCCGGAGATGCTTCAAGTGCTCTTGAGATGAAGGAGATGGATGAGTCACTCAAAGTTTCTCAATCTCACACCTTGAATCACTTCCTCACTCAAGCCCTAGCTCAAGGAATCAAATCTTAGCTCTAGGAGGGAGAGGAGGAGAGGAGTGAATGCTCTTGGGTGTGTTTGTCCTGTGGTTGGTCGGCAGATTTTGAAGGGGGAGGAGAGGGGTTTAAATACCCCACCCCAAAACTAGTCATTACTGTGCAGAAAATGGCATTTATCAGTACTACCGACCTGTCTTCAGGTCGGTACTACCGAGGGGTGCTAGAAATTGAAACAGTGGGAGCTTATCGGTAGTACCGGCTTGGGCCCGAAACAATCGAGGGTCTCGAAAAACTCAGCCAGTGAACCCATACCGGTACTACCGGCCTAGGGCCGGTACTACCGACAGACCCTAAAGAATTAGGAAAGAGAGCAGCAAGTGTACGTGTAGGCTCGGTGTCTCTTAAACTTTCTTAGGTCATCTCTCTAAGCACTTTTAGCATCTCATGACGGTCAATTCACATCCCCCTTTATAGTATGGTGTTTCCTATACTCAATTTCGAAAATAGAATGAATTTAAGCCTTCAATCGAGTTTCAACACCGAATTGGAGTTGGAGGGGAGGGGGTCTTCCTTTGGTCAAAGCATAATTTTCTTTTACTTTTATCCTGCACACATCTCAATTATCCATTAAATACCACAAATTGTGTTTGTCATTATCATCAAAACAATTAGGGGCCAAGATGCACTTTCAATCTTCCCCTTTTTGCTGATTGATGACAACACAATTCGAATTCAAATAAAGATGTGTGTATCCAACAATTTTGAGAGAAACTCCCCCTAAATGTGTGCTTCAACTATTTAGAGGCCTCAAATGCCCATCACACATTTAGCAAAAGTTTCCCTCTCAATTTGCATACACAAGTGCATAAGTGTGAATTAATAACTGTGATGCATATGACATGATATTCAAATCAATAAAGTGAGAAATAACATCTATCACACAACCATAGCATCACACATAGATAAATAGGTTCTTACATCACACTAGCATAAGTAAATAGGTCTTATAAATTTAAAAAGTTCTAGTTCACCACTTCACCATCCATCACACACCACACAAATAAGTTCTTACATGTCCACAAGCCTATGATAGATACATAGATAAATGAGATGATACATCACATCTCCCACATGAATACCCCCTTTGGCATCAAGCGCCAAAAAGGAGGAGGCCCTTCAAGCATCATCGTCATGTGGGGAGTGGGCAGCCGGAGGGGAGTCCTCCTCGTCGGTCCCACCACCACCAAAGTCCTCATCATCAATGTCGGCCGGATGCGCTACATACATCATGGAGGTGTCACCATATGCCTCCCAAGGGTTGTAGAAGACCAATGGAGGAGGAAATTCCAAGGGCTCACGAACGGGTGAGTGCTCGATGTTGTGCTGAGTGAGCAAGGACTTCTGACAGGTAACTAACCTAAGGAGCTGCTCATCAACATGCTGCCTGTGGGCGCGTACCTCCTGAGCGTTGTGCCTTCCCACATTGAAGCAAGCAAAGAGGCCTTGAGATAGAAAGTTGAGTTTTTTCTTGCCGGAGGGAAGATTACCCTTAGCCTGAGATGGTCCCTGAGAGGATGAAGGAGCATCATGAGTGGAAGGACCAGCTGAGGTGGGGCCTACTGAGGGTGTGAGCCTAGGAGGGGCATGCTTGCCCAACCTGAGAAGACGCTCAATGTTGCCCTTGTTTGGCTTGTAGAGAGTGTGAACCTTGTCCGTGCAAATGTTAACTCTGGTGATCTCACAAATCATCGTGAAGATCCAAGGAGCATATTGGTAACTCTTGTTTGTGGACACCGAGCACACAATGATTTCTTCCCAAATAAAGTCAAACACACTAAAGGGCTCTTGACCGGGAGCCATCCTCACAAGCAAATCCTTGGCAATGTTGGAGATGTTGTAGTTGTCGCCTATCTTAGGACTCATGGTGTACCAGAAGAGTTGGTTCAACATCCTATAGATAGGACTCATCCCATGAGTGGTGCCAAACTCAATGTTGCCATAAGCATTGTCATACATAAAGGCCATCTCGCTATCAAGGGATATCTCACCGGATCTTCTCACGACCAAGATCATCTGAGCTAAACCTAAGAATCTGAGCAAACCTCTCATAGGTGACCGAGAGGGGCTTCCCCTGTAAAGTCCAATAAAAGGTCTTGGTCTCACGCTTGATGTAGAGATTTGCATAGAATTGTGCCACGACCTCTTCATTCCAATCAAAGTTTAAAGCCATGATTTGAGCCATTCCTTTAGCATGGCAAATGTCAATGGCCTCATTCATGGCCGACACATTAAGAGACCTCAAGTATTTCTAATGAATGGACTTCATGTTGATGGTGAGGTTGCCCTTGGACAAGATGACTGACTCATACCAATCCGCATGGAAACGGAGCCAAAAACGGATGTCTGAGTCGAACTCCTTTCGAAACTGAGCGGGGTCAGAGTACCTCTCCTTGTAGATGTTGTGAGTGCCCTTGGTGTAGTCTTCCATACGCATGACACTGTAAACAGCCGGACGAGGAGGGATGGACGGCCTCAAAACAAAGTCCGCAAGAGAGTCCAAGGAGATGTCTTCATAGTCATGGTAGTGTGCATCCGGAGGATGAGCATGCTTGGTACGGGCACGATGAGCTTGCTCGGTAGAGCGACGAGGAGCAGCTGGAGGAATAGTGCGGCCACGACCATGTAGGCATTGAGAACTAGTGCCCACCTTCCTCTTTCTTTGAGCAATGGGAACGTCATCGTCAGATTGCTCTTGAGCAACTTGTTTCCCTTCACGAGCCATCTAAGAAGATATAGAATGGATAAATAAGATGGCTAGATAGATTTTGGAACTAAGGTAGAAAGCAACTACATGAATTAACTCAACAGCTTTTGGTGTTCATCGGTACTTCCGGCCTGGGGCCAATAGTACCGATAACCACCGTGGAGTTGCAAGAAATCCATGGAATTGAGGATTCATCCAACGAAAGTTTTTAAGATCATAGGCATGAGTTCTAGGACTAGTATGGAGATGATTCCCTAAAGCATTGGTCCTAGAAACAACGACATTGAGAGATCGGGCGTCGGGATTTTGAATCAAATACCTTGGAGTTTTCCCGCGCCAATTGAAGGAGTTCCGGATGGAATTGGATGTTCTGAGGGATGGGGAATCCAAAGGAACAAGGGGCTTCACGAATCCACGGCCAGAAGTTGAAATCGTCTCGGAGGATTTGAGAGTGGAGTGAGTGGGGGGGTGGCAACGGTTATGAGACAACCCTAAAGTTCGGCCGACCCCTAGGGGGTATTTATACTCGATTGGCTATTATCGGTAGTACCGGCCTTGGCTCGGTACTACCGAGGTCCAAGAATATTCAACCCGTGAGTCCTTATCGGTAGTACCGACCTAGGTCTGGTACTATCGAGGTCCATAAAAATTTTGCTAGTGAGGTCTTAGCGGTAGTACTGGTGCAGGGCCGGTTCTACCGAGGATTTTTGAAATTCCAATAGTAAGGCCATACGGTAGTTCCAGCCTTGTGCCGGTACTACCGAGGCTTTAAGAATTTTCTTGATATATTTGGAAAGATAGCTGAAATAAGATAGAGAGAATAGACTATGGACATGTAGAACAATCATAATATTTGGTGATCAGGCACAATCAATCAAGCAAAGCTATAATCACCAAAGATCATGGGAAGAACCAATTTTGTAAGACTCACACAAAATTAAGAAAATAAACCATTTTTCTGTCTATCTAGGCAACAAACAATTGTGTGCAACAAGTCAAGCCAAGTTACGAGAATCTAAGATATTTAGCTCACTTCTCAAAGCACAAAACCTTTGCTCATCTAGAGGCTTAGCGAAGATATCGGCAAGTTGCCTTCGGTGGTCACATGACGTAGAGCAATATCTCCCTTAGCCTCATGATCCCTTAAGAAATGATGTCGAATATCTATATGCTTTGTTCTAGACTGTTGCACCGGTTTATTTGCTAGCTTGATGGCACTCTCGTTGTCACACAAGAGTGGAATCTTACTAAACTCACAACCGTAATCACTCAATGTTTGCTTCATCCACAAGAGTTGTGCACAACACGCACCGACCGCCACATAATCGGCTTCGGCCGTGGACAAAGCAACCGAATTTTGCTTCTTTGAGCTCCACAATACCAAAGACCTACCAAGAAATTGGCAAGTCCCGGTAGTGCTATTTTGATCTACTTTGCAACCGGCATAGTCCGAATCGGAGTAGCCAAGTAAATCAAAAGTGGAGCCCTTGGGATACCATAAGCTAAGGATAGGAGTGTGTACCAAATATCATAAGATTCCCTTAACGGCCATTAGATGACACTCCTTAGGATTAGATTGAAATCTTGCACACATGCACACACTAAGTATTATATCGGGCCTAGATGCAGAAAGGTAAAGGAGGGAGCCAATCAAGGAACAAAATACCTTTTGATCGACCGACTTCCCTTCTTCATTGAGATCAAAATGTCCATTTAAAGCCATGGGAGTCTTCATGGGCTTGGAATCGGCCATGTCAAACCTCTTGAGCATATCCTTCACATACTTGGTTTGACTCAAGAAAGTCCCTTCCTTCAATTGCATGATTTGAAACCCGAGGAAGAACTTCAATTCGCCCATCATAGACATCTCAAACCTCTTGGTCATGATCCTACTAAACTCTTCACAAAACTTGTCATTAGTAGACCCAAAGATAATGTCATCAACATAAATTTGACAAACAAAGATATCTTTTCCATTTCTTTGAATGAAGAGAGTAGAATCGGCTTTACCTATCTCGAAACCGTTCTTGAGAAGATATTCCTTAAGGCATTCATACCATGCTCTAGGAGCTTGCTTAAGCCCATAGAGCGCCTTATGAAGCTTGTACACATGGTTGGGAAAGTTTGGATCTTCAAAGGCCGGAGGTTTCTCAACATAAACTTCTTCTTGGAGAGGTCCATTCAAGAATGCACTCTTCACATCCATTTGATGAAACTTGAAATCATGATGAGTAGCATAGGCCAAGAGGTTGCGAATTGACTCAAGCCTTGCTACCGGAGCATAAGTCTCTCCAAAGTCCAAGCCTTCAACTTGAGTGTAGCCTTTGCCCACGAGCCTTGCCTTGTTCTTTGTGACGACACCAAATTCATCTTGCTTGTTCCTAAAAACCCATTTGGTGCCGATCACATTTTACTTGGGTCTCGGCACCAACTCCCAAACTTCATTTCTCTTGAAGTTGTTTAACTCTTCCTCCATGGCAACAATCCAATCCGGGTCCTCAAGAGCTTGTTCCACACTAAGAGGTTCCAAAGAGGAAACAAATGAGTAAAATGCACAAAAATTTGACAATCTTGAGCGAGTGGTTGCCCCTCTTTGGATACTCCCAAGGATGTTGTCAACGGGATGGTCCCGTTGAACCATTTGATGTACTCTTGGGTGTGGTGCTTGAGATTGACATTGAATGGGTCCATCATCATCATCTTCAACTTGAGGTGCCTCTTCATGAGCTTCACTGCCTTGTTCTCCCCATTGATCAAAGCCGCGTCCATGATCGTCACCATGAACTTGACTTTCATCTTGATGAACTTGAGAACTAGGTGGTTCCACTCTTGTTGATGATGATGGATCTTGATGGCTTGTGTCAACCGGAGCTTGAACTTGAACCTCACAAGGCATCACTTCACCGGTGCCCATTACAAAGATGGATACACTTGGAGGTTCTTCATCATCTACAAGGTTTTCACTAACTTGCTCTCCTTGAGAGCTGTTGGATTCATCAAATTTTACGTCTACCGTGGTCTCAACACAACCGGTGGTTTCATTGAAAACACGATAGGCATGTTCGTTAGTTCCATAACCAATGAGAAAACTGTCATCAACCTTGGATGTAAACTTCGAGGCTTTGGGTTTCTTATTAAGTATGAAACACTTACACCTAAGGACCCTAAAGTAGTGCACACTAGGCTTCTTACCGGTGATGATCTCGTAGGGTGTCTTGTTCAAGTACTTGTGGAGGTAGAGGCGGTTGGTGGCATGGCATGCGGTGTTGATGTCTTCTGCCCAAAATGTGTCCGGAGTCTTGTACTCATCAAGCATTGTTATTTCCGCTTCAATCAACGTTCGGTTCTTCCTCTCAACAATGCCATTTTGTTGAGGAGTGTGTGGAACGGAGAGTTCATGCTTGATGCCTTCTTCATCAAGGAATTCTTCAACTTGAGTGTTCCTAAACTCCGAGCTGTTGTCACTTCTTATGTTCTTGACCTTGAGCTCGAACTTATTTTGAACTATTCTTATGAACTTCTTGATCACTCTCTTGGCTTCACTTTTATCTTGCAAAATAAATACCCAAGTGAAACGGGAAAAGTCATCAACAATCACTAGACCACATTTGTTACCACTGATGCTTATGTAGGCAATTGGTCCAAACAAGTACATGTGTAGTAGCTTCAACGGTCTTGATGAGGATAGGATGTTCTTGGCGGGATGATGCGCTCCAACTTTTTTTCCGGCTTGACAAGCACTACACAACCTATCTTTCTCAAAAACAACATTTGTTGGTCCTAGGATGTGCTCGTCCTTTTGAAGTTTGGCCAAGTTCCTCATGCCAACATGGGCTAGTCGGCGATGCCATAGCCAACCCAAGTCAGATTTTTCCACTAAGCAAGCCTTAGGTTCCACTTTAACTTTGTGAAATCTACATAGTAAAGCTTCCCCCTTAGATGACCCGCAAAGACAATAGAGGAATCCTCCCTTATAGAGACAGTCACACCCTCGTTGGTAAAGAGAAAATTGTAGCCTTTCCCACAAAGTTGTGAAACCGACAACAAGTTGTACCCTAAATGATAGAGGCGGAGTGCCCGATCTTTCGGTGAGTGAAGATAAATTTGATTTGGTGGAAGTAGACCCTCACGATCCGACTACGACGAGTGAACCCGAAGCATTAATGCAATTGCTGAACCAACTCCCAATGGTTACCAACCTTGCCGGCGCAAGATCAGCCTGATTAGCCTGATCATGAAGATCGTGTCCTGTCCGCAATCGAAGAATGAACAAGAAAAAGACGCGAGCAATCTTAATATCACTCGAAGGTGGGGTTCTGAAATCACGAGGACAACATGTATTTGAGCGTGTTCGAGAGTAGCTAAAGCTAGATGAAAACAAAACCCAAGTTTCTAAGGCCGCGGCTACTGAGTATATGAGGAGGGGCGTCCTTGGGTTGGGGGCGACCTAAGGTGGGCGCCCACAACCTGGGCCTAAGGCCCAACAAACTGGCGACGCAGCACCTTTGCAGATTCTGGATGTCAACTTGTTTTGATGATTCCCGTTGACTCAGGACGAATTTGGGCATGCGACCGGTGCCATTGGAAGGTCTATGCAATTGTGGTTCCAACCATATTAAGAACGTCTAAATCTGACTTCGTATGCGACCTGGGCGTCCATTTTATTGTGCACTGCTCCTGGACTCCGAACTGGGCTCGAACTTGAATTGCTTTGGGCCTCCACCTTGGGGACTCGAACCGGATTAGCCTCGTGCCTCCTCTTCGACTTGGACACCCTTGTTGGACATCTTCTACTCCATTCCATGCACCAATCGTGGTCGTATGCATGGGTGTCATGTCCTCATCATTCTCCCCCTTTTGAAGAAAACTCATCCTCGACGTCGATTGTAGTTGAAACTGAGCCTGCACAACACAAAGGAGAACGTGGTTGCGGAAATAAAGCAAACCAAAAATAGTGTGAGGAGGAATGTGACCATGTTTCCAATTGTGTATCATGTCATGTCGCATAAAATTGCCAGCATCTCTGGAAACTTCGTTATTGAAAGACACATGAGGTTTGTCATTACTATCCTGCAAAAGATTAGTACCAACAAAAGACACAACAGGAATAGCTGGTTCATTAAAAAAAATTTGGCACCAAAACTCATAGAGAGCCACCAGCAATGCTTTCCTTCTTGCGAAACAAAACTACGAGAGGAACATGTGAATATGTTTGTATGATGGTTACCCTCTAATCGATCACAATCTTGCACAACAAAAGGAGAATTCAGATTTGTACAAATGTAAACCCGATGTACCATATATTGTCCTTTATTGTTATATTTGCCAATAACATGATATGAATGTCTAGACAACCATGGCAAATCAGCATGTGCAAAAAATCTCTCTTCTAAACAATCTAGATTACACAAATCATCAAATTCAATATAACCCAATGTATGTAAAGAAGACAACAATTGTATCTCATCATTTTTACTAGCAACATGCATAACATGGTTCTTTTCAGCACTAGCATGTAAAACCGAAGTAGTAGCACACAATTCATCTTTATCACAAGAAACCTCAAGAAAATCACCATGTGACAAAGATATATCAAGAGATGGTTCCACTATTAATTGCTCAATTAAAGCATGATTTGTGGAAAAATTCTGCACATTAACACAATTCTCACCTTCACATGAGGATGCACCTGCAGGTTTGGCCGTCCTCTCGAGCAGTGTAGTGGTGGGCGTGGATGGCGCTTTGCTCTCGATCGCTGTAGTGGTGGGCGTGGATGGTGCTGGGAGAGCGAGCGTTGAGCTGGATGTCGAGCTTTGTCCTGCAAAAGAGTTAGAATATTGCTTTGAGCGACGTCCCTACACTTCACATTCAGCTTTGCAAGCATGCTCAAATAAAGTGGTCATATCTGCATATTCCTTACAATCAAGTATATCCTAAATTTTGTGGTTCCAACCACCACGAAAACGCGTCATTGCAGCGTCATTTTTCCCTAATAACCCACAATGAATCATGTCTTTTTCAAACGCCTGGTAATAGTCCTCAACGGATTCAGAACCTTGCTGAAAACGCTGCATTTTTAAGCAAATTGTGCGCATAATAAGAAGGCACAAATCTATGTCGCAGAACAGCTTTTAATTGATCCCAAGTGGTTGGAATTATATTGGGATGTCTTTCATTATAGTCACGCCACCACATCAAAGCAAAATCAGTAAACTCACTAATAACAGTTTAACTTGAGAAGTAGCAGGAATATCATGGCATGAAAATTATTGTTCAACTTCTAATTCCCAATCAAGATATGCAGCAGGATTATATTTGCCATTATAAGGTGGAATTTTAAATTTAATCTTAGCAAATGAATCATTACTAAAATGGTGTGGCACACGGCGAGCATAGCCTCGGTGGTCTCCAGCATCCTGCTACTTGTCAGCCCTCGTGGTGTCGCCGTCTGCCATGGTTAGCGCAAACACAAAAACAAAATCGACGACAACAATAGGGTGTAATGGCTCACAAAGGCGCTCAAACTAGTGCTGTTTTCAAATTCTTATCCATTCTTATCAAGCACACAAGGGCGAACTGCAACCAACCGGTGGAACTTGCGCAAGATTGGAGGAGCGATAGCCTGGCAGGACAAAACCTACTCGTCATAGAACTTTGTGGAGTTCTGGGAAGGCTGCACTAAATTGAAGGATTAGCACATACAAACAATAATGCAAAGCTGAATAAAAGTGCTAACACGAACAAATGTTGCTGGAAACAAGTGCAGAAGTGGGGAAAACAAGGAGCAAACCGTGGGAGGGGAGGGGTCTGTAGAAGAGGAAAAATGGCATTGTCCAGGGAGAAACACGAGCAGGGCGAAGGGAGGGGCTCGGCGTTGCCCCATGGGTAGGGTCAGTGGAAAGGGTACGCGCGCACAAAGATGGTGCTTTGTGGAGCAGTTGGCATGCCAAGGGGGATCACGACCCTAGGGAAAGAGCGACACACGCAAGGGCTCGGTGGAAATTCCACCGAAGCCGGATCGAGTTCGCCTCCCTCTGGACTTCTCTCTCTTTTTTTCTTTTCTTTTTTTTACTTGCCAAACACACCAGCAGGGAGGAATCTCATGGGGGACGCGCGGCTCTAGTCTGAGTTGCAACTCGCGACCAAGGAGGCCACGACGCTAGGAGACTACGGCGTGAGGTGCGTGGTGAGGGTTTTTTCTTTCCTTCTTTTTTTAATTGCTTTCCCTTTCTTTTTTTTAATTGCTTTCCCTTTCTTTTTTTTAATTGCTTTCCTTTTCTTTTTTTTGACTTGCCATTGATACTACTTGATAGAGGCGGAGTGCCCGATCTTTCAAAGAGCGAAGATAGATCCGATTTGGTGGAAGTAGACCCTCACGATCCGACTACGACGAGCGAACCCGAAGTGCCAATGCAATTGCTGAACCAACTCCCAATGGTTATCAACCTTGCCGGCACAAGATCAGCCTGATCACGAAGATCATTTCCTGTCCGCAATCGAAGAACGAGCAAGAAAAAGACGCGAGCAATCTTAATATCACTCGAAGGTGGGGTTCTGAAATCACGAGGACATCACGTATTTGTGCGTGTTTGAGAGTAGCTAAAGCTAGATGAAAACAAAGCCCAAGTCGGCGGCTACTAAGTATATGAGGAGGGGCATCCTAGGGTTGGGCCGACCTAGGGTGGGGCACCCACAACTTGGGCCTAAGGTCCAACAAACTGGCGACGCAGCACCTTGGCAGATTCTGGACGTCAACTTGTTTCGATGATTCCCGTTGACTCCGGACGAATTTGGGCATGCAACCGGTGCCATTAGAAGATCTATGAAATTGTGGTTCCAACCATATAAAGAACGTCCAAATCCGACTTCGTATGCGACCTGGGCGTCCGTTTTGTTGCGCACTTCTCCTGGACTCCGAACTGGGCTCGAACTTGAATTGCTTTGGGCCTCCACCTTGGGACTCGAACCGGATTAGCCTCGTGCCTCCTCTTCGACTTGGAAACCCTTGTTGGACATCTTCTACTCCATTCCATGCACCAATCATGGTCGTATGCATGAGTGTCATGTCCTCATCACTAAACCTTGAACATGATAAACATCTTCAATTGAATTGGTTGTTGAGATAGCAATTTTACCTAGACCAACAACGTCTCCTTGACGATTATCTCCATAGATGATAGTTTCCGTAGGGTTGTCATAATATTCAGGGGATGCAAATAAGCCTTCATCTCTGGTCATATGATTAGTGGCTCCACTATCAATTAACCAAGGGCTTCCACCAGAGGAGTAGGCCTGCAAAACAAGTTTAAGCTTTTGGTTTAGGTACCCAAAAGGATTTGGGTCCTTGGAGGTTAGAAGCATAAACTTTGGAAACCCACACACTCTTCGTCATATCCTTCTTGGTGTAGACTCCAACATACTTGACCACCATTTTACCATTGTGGTCCAAGGTCACAACATAGTCACAAGTGTAGTTGGGAGAAGGCTTGTGTTCCACCACATTCTTCGATGCCTTTGGTGGAGAATTAACCCCACCATTTCCTTTTGTGGTGTTCACAACCTTTGGCCTGTCTTTTGTTGTGGTAGAAGTGGTAACTCCATGGGCAATGTCCATAATAGTATTGAGGTAGCCTCCCTTGTTCCACAAGGGGATCTCTTGCCCTTTCACCACCTTTATACCATTGACCTTTTTGTCCTTGTAATACCCAAGTCCTTGCTTGTCAATTACCTTAGGTGTGGACTTGACACCAAACTTTCCTTGATAGACCAACATGTTTAATCGGGCAATCTCCTTCTCCTTGCTCTTGATAGTCTCTTCTAGCCTTGCAAGGTTAGTCTTAAGAGCATTTATATCAACATTAGAGCATTTAGAACAACCCTTGCTAGTGGAGGCATTAGAGTCAAGTTTTGCCTTAGGATTGGCTTCGGTGCTTTCTCAAAGGGTACTATAGTTTGCTTCAAGATTTTTGTGTTTATCCTTCAAGAGTGAGAAACCTGTTTGAAACTCACCATGAGTAGCCTTTAGGGAAGCTAGAGATTCATTTGCCAAAGTGCAATCCTTTGACATCCTCTTGCTGGTGTCATTGGCCAAGGACAAGTCCGTGGTCAACTTCTCCACCTTAGCCATTTCCTCAGCAAGGTGTTTCCCTGGAGCAAGGTTTCTTTCCTTTTCAAGGATAAGCAAGTCCTCTTGCTCATGGAGAGACACTTTCTTTTTCTTTAATTTCTCCAAAAGCCTCTTGATTTCTTTATAGCCCTTTTTACTAAATTGTTTTATCATGTTGGCTTCAATTTCTTCTTCATCATCTAGATCATCTATATCACTAGGTGTGGATGAAGAGGAGGTAGAGGATGAGGTGGTTGATTCTTGTACCTTGCTCCCTCTTTCCATGAGGCAAATGTGAGAGTTGTCTCATCGTCGGAGAAGTTGTTGAAGAGGCGTGGTGAAGATGTGTCTTGTACCATGGCAATTGTTGCCATGCCTTGCTTCTTTGGTTCTTCATCTTCATCACTTGAGTCCCATTGTTGACCCACGTGAGCATGCCCTTGGTACTTGCTCTTGTACTCTTTGCTCTTCTCCTTGTACTTCTTCTCTTCCTCATTCTTGTTCTTGTTCTTAGGACACTCAGCAATGAAGTGTCCATACTCTCCACACTCATAGCACTTTCTTTGAGACTTCTTCTTTCTTTCATCACCACCTTTCCTTGATGCCTTGGACTTCAAGAACTTCTTGTACTTTCTTATGGCAAAGGCAGTGTCTTCATCGGTACTTCCTTCTTCACTTGTTTCTTCATTCTTGGTCTTGGAAGTCTTGTGCTTCACTTCCACTACTTCACTAGAGCTAGCATTGAGGGCTAGGCTCTTGGTCACCTTCAAGCTAAGTGACTTCTCCACATCTTGATCAACTAGCTCTTGATGCAAGATTTCACCAAGAAGTTGATTGGGGGTCATGTTGTAGTAGTTTGGATCCCTTCTTATCATAGTTGTCAAGTTTGGGTTCTTCGGGGTGAAAGCTCTTAGCAACTTCTTTGTGACCTTGGAGTCACCCCAATCATTACTTCCAAGTGATCTAATGTCCGAGACAAGGAGCATTAGCCTATCATACATTTGCCTCATGGTTTCTCCATCCTTCATGATGAATAGCTCAAGCTCTCCGTGGATCAAGTCAATCTCACCTTGCCTCACATGATCGGTCCCCTCATGTGCTTCCTTGAGTGTGTCCCAAATCACCTTGGCAATTTGGATGTTTCAAATCTTGTTGAATTCTTGAGCACAAAGGGATCCCGTGATAACTCTTGTTGCTTGCACGTTGCGGTGGAGGTCTTGCTCATGCTCGATTGTTGGGACTTCACCTTCGGCGGGAATTGTTACACCTAAGCACACAATTTTCCAAAGAGAAGGGTGAAACCCGTAAAGATGCATTTGTATATCATAAGCCCATTTGGGATAGTCTTTCATCGAAGTGTGGAGGCTTTTCCAAATGTATGGAATAGAATTTATCATTAGGATTGTTGCCCGAAATTTGCGTGTAGTGGAGGGGCACTTAGTAGTAGCCGGAAGGAGAATGCTTTGCTTGCTCCTTCTTGATCATCTTCTTGAGGAGCTTCTTGGCCATCTTCTTGGCCTTGTTCTTCTTCTTGACCTTCCTTCTCTTCTTTGCTGCTTTCTTCACCACATCATCATCACCATCCTTGATGTCTTCATCACTCGAATCGGAGTCCGAGTCCGAGTCGGAGGAAGAATCGTCGGAGCTCTCGACGTTGGATGGAGTACGACTTGGGGCCTTCTCCATGGGATCAACTCCTTGAGCAGCAAGTCGATCTTGAGCGGCCTTGAGCTCTTTTTCTTGAGCTTCTTTGGCAGCGATCTCTTGAGCGGATTGACCACCTCCACTCCCTGACATCTTGATCCCTTAGCGGTTAAGCCTAAATCAAGGGATTTGGCTCTGATACCAATTGAAAGGACCTTGTGATGCCTAGAGGGGGGTGAATAGAATCACTTCAAATTTCTGTAACAAATGCAGCGGTTAAATTCTCTAGTCAGAACTACCGACACTGTGTCGGAACTACCGAGGGGCTCGGTACTTCCGGCACAGGGGCGGTACTACCGACCAGGCAGAGATGACTAAAATGAAATTTGAAATGCACAGCGATTCTAGCAATTCTACTTGAATCAAAGGTTGAGTTTACATGCTAGGAACTACCTACAACCAAAGATATAGATAGGACCACGACAAATATATAGATCAGGCACAAACAAGCTTCTAGGGTTAGCAAAATGCAAAGAACTCAAACAAGCAAGAGACAAGGGGTTTAATCCGAAGTTCACTTCCACCAAGGATGCTACGTCTCCGTTGAGGATCCCACAAAGGGAGGGCTATCACCAAGAGCCTCTTGCCTCACCCAATCCCCACAAAGGAAGATTGGTGCTCACTAAGAATTCTCCACAAAGGAGAGGGGAAATACAAACGATCCCGGGTGCTCCACACAAAGAGGGCACTCAACAGGCGATGCCTAACCATCTAGAAGAAAGCTTCAAGAGTAACAAACGCGAATTGATGTCCGGAGATGCTTCAAGTGCTCTTGAGATGAAGGAGATGGATGAGTCACTCAAAGTTTCTCAATCTCACACCTTGAATCACTTCCTCACTCAAGCCCTAGCTCAAGGAATCAAATCTTAGCTCTATGAGGGAGAGGAGGAGAGGAGTGAATGCTCTTGGGTGTGTTTGTCCCGTGGTTGGTCAGCAGCTATTGATGGTTGAGGAGAGGGGTATAAATACCCCACCCCCAAAACTAGCCATTACTGTGCAGAAATCGGAATTTATCGGTACTACCGACCTCAGGTCGGTACTACCGAGGGGTGCCAGAAATTGAAACTGTGGGGGCTTATCAGTAGTACCGGCCTGGGGCCAGAACTACCGAGGGTCTCGAAAAACTCAGCCAGCGAACCCATATCGGTACAACCGGCCTAGGGCCGGTACTACCGACAGACCCTGAAGAATTAGGAAAGAGAGCAGCAAGTGTACGTGTAGGCTCGGTGTCTCCAAACTTTCTTTGGTCATCTCTGTAAGCACTTTTAGCATCTCATGACGGTCAATTCGCATCCCCCTTTATAGTACGGTGTTTCCTATACTCAATTTCGAAAATAGAATGAATTTAAGCCTTCAATCGAGTTTCAACACCGAATTGGAGTTGGGGGGTCTTCCTTTGGTCAAAGTTTAATTTTCTTTTTCTTTTATCCTGCACACATCTCAATTATCCATTAAATACCACAAATTGTGTTTGTCATTACCACCAAAACAATTAGGGGCCAAGATGCACTTTCACAGTTGTACCTGTTCCTGCTCCATGAGCCGACGACATTCCCAGGTGCTCAGCGACTGATGTCAAGTGCGCTCGCCACATCGACAGTCCAGGAGAGCTTAGGGCCATGACCATACCTATTCCAGCTCCACGAGCCAATGGCGTTCTTGGGTGCTCAGTGCCTAATGTCAAGTGCACCCGCCGCGTCGACTGTCCCGAAGAGCTCAGGGGCGCGGGCGTACCCGTTCTTGCTCCACGAGTAGGCGATGTTTCCTAGTGCTTAGCCACCGATGTTAAGTGCGCCCATCACGTAGATTGCCCCCCCAGGGCTTAGGTGCATGGACAAATTTGTTCCTGCTCAACTAGTCGGTGGCGTTTCCCACCGCTCGGCAACTGAAGTCAAGTGCGCCCGCCGTGTTGACTGTTCCGGAGAGCTCAAGCGCACGGCGTTACCTATTCCTGCTCAATAGGCCGGCGGTGTTGCTCGCCGCTCAGCCACTAGTGTCAAGTGCACCCGCTGCTTCGACTGTCCCGGAGTGCTCAGGCACACGACCTTACCTGTTCCTGCTCGACAGGCCGGTAGCGTTGCTGCCCACTCGGCCACTAGTGTTAAGTGCGCCTGCTGTGTCGATTGTCCCGGAGAGCTTAGGCGCACATCTGAACTCGTTCCTGTTCAACGACGAGGCTCCTTTCCTAATCCTCGACGAAATAGACTAGATTAACCCTCCTCACCAAGAATAGCAATTGTACTTTTGCTATAATGCTAATTAGTAGTTTTGGATAATGTTTGGTCATTCCATATTTAATTATGCTGCTATCGTTTGATTGTAAATGAATGGACTATATTTCCTACTTTGGATGGATGTTCCTTCGAATAATGTGATCGTATTTTCCTAACAAATCGACGAACCATTTAGTCTGCTCCAGTCACTTTTGCTTATCAGTAAGATCCGGCTGTTGTCATCCTGGAGAGGCCGAGGCGCTTGTTGCCTAAGTTCCCAGAGAAGCTTGCCACAACATCCCATGGAAGGTGATTGCCATCATCAAGAGGCTAGTGACGTGTGGGTAAACCCAGATGGGACCCACACATTAGCCACTCAAAGCTAGAAGATGAATGGTAGCCACTCGATCTAGAAGCCTGTTGCTTAGCTTGTCACATAAGCTTGGACAACTTCTAATGAAAGCTGGCCATTATATTCCTACCACCTCGCCAGTTCCAAACCACTCTACCATAGTTTTCTCCCAAAACACTCGTGTTTCACTCCTACTACCCGGTCGATGCAATGAAGCGATTAGTCTCACCATGTGACCACCACTTCATTCGCGCCTACATAGAGTGGCTAGGGAATCAATTCCACAGCATGGAGCCACCCTGGTCCGACGCTGCCAACGTCGACCCAACGTTACTCATCAGCAGTTTGCCCGGAGCCGCGTGTAGCTTGCCAGCGGATTCCCAGCCTCCTCCACCACTAGAAGAGTTGGACTCTGACTCTGACACCTAGATTGACAAAGACCATCTGAAGATCGTTGCTCTGCGCATCTTCCAGTGCACTACCAACACCTATGGGTGCCCTGTCTACCCCATCCGTATGCACCGGTGAAGGAACCTGAATGAGGTCAAGGACCACGTCCTTGGGGTGGCCAGGTCTGAGGCCCTAAGAGAGGTCAACATGAAGAAGTGGAGCCGCCACCACATCCAGGCAAGGAACAAGGGATGGATGTAGATGGAGTGAGAGAGTCACGCCAGTGGAAGATCAATGTCGTTATGTTATCGATGATGCTAATTAGTATCTTTAGATTTTGTGGGAACATTGTTTTATGTATGTGAACATTGTGATGTTACTTTGTAAATTTACATTTCCATGAAATATAGTTTAGGATTTGTCTAGCATGTTCATGTTTCGTAAGCAAGAACATCCTCCCCTTATTGTGCCTACAAGTTTGTGATTTTGGTTATCGTTTGTTTGTTGATCAACCCCTTATTTCTGCTCTATTTCCCTCACCATCTCTCCTTGTCTCCCTATAAATGTTTGATGAGGACACCACGAGTACGTCTACACCAGGAGCACCTCAGGTGCCTCAAGTTGGTCCTCCACCTCAGGTGCCACCTCCTACTTCCGTTGGACCAATCACTCGGCCCCGTGCAAGAGAACTGAATTTCGTCATGCTACTGAAGAATGAAGGCCCAGATGAATAGACGCTGGCCCATCAAGAGGCCCTTGTGTGGGCGCCTAGGGCTGCGCCCCCCTCCCTGGACGCCAGGGCGACGCCCCCACTCCCTGGCCGTGCCTCCACTAAGGGCTGCGCCCCCTCTTGCTCTCTTTTTAGATAGAGGCTCTTTTTCATTTCAGACTTGAGTTTTGTTTTACATCTAGCTTTAGCTACTCTCGAACACGTGCAAATACGCGTTGTCCTCTTGTATTGCAGAACTCCACCTTTTAGTGATATTTAGATTGCTCGCCTCATTTTCTTGTTCGTTCTTCGATTGCAGACAGGAAATGATCTTCGTGATCAGGATGATCTTGCAACAACATGGTCGGTAACCACAGGGAGTTGGCTCAGCGATTGCATTGGTGGTTCAGGCATGCTCGTCGTAGTCGGATCGTGAGGATCCACTTCCACCAAGTCGAATTTATCTCCACTCACCGAAAGATCAGGCACTCCACCTCTATCAAGTGGTATTTGCTTTCCAGGTTGATTGGTGAGTTTGTCGAGTGTTTTTCCCCTTCCTACAGTCCACAAAAACCAAACAAAAAATTATTTTTAGGTTAGATCTTTGTCCCAGCAACCTTTTTAGCCTCGCACCTTCTTTCAGTAAGTTGCATTGTTGAATTTGTGTGCTTACGCTTTCGAATTGTTGCTGGTTACTTTCTGTTTCTCACCGTTTTTCTTTTACTCCCTTGAACCCTAGTTTCGCCACCACCTTTTCACTACTCGCCATCCACCACCATGCCGAACCCTCCTAGTCGCGCCCCGTGGGCAGCACCACGCCTCCCCCTTACGATTGCCCCCTCCATGCCTTGTGTGTTTGGCAAGTAAAAAAAGGAAGGCAATAAAAAAAGGAAAGAAAAGCAATCAAAAAAAGGAAAGTCCAAAAGGGAGAAGGAAAGCGATCCGGTTCGGTGGAAGCCTCCACCGAACCCCTCCGCGCGCCATTCCCCCCCGATCGCGACCCGACGTGGGCAACGTGGACTACCCCCTGTCAGAGGTTTAGATCTGAGCAGTCCACAGGGGGGTCAACCCCAGTGGTTTATTTGTTCAGCAGGGAGATCGGGAGCTAAGAACGCGATGGTTATGCTAGAGTAGCACACGGAAATCACGGCGAGACACAAGGGACAAGGCGATTTTATACTGGTTTAGGCCTCCGGAGAGTAAAACCCTACGTCCAGTTCTTCGATTTGTATTGCTTTGATCGTGGCGAAGGTGGAGGTTGATGTAGAGGTTACAGGTGCCCTCGGAAGGACGCCCTTGCCCGCCTTATATTGGGTGACGGACAAGGTCGGTGGACTGGAGTCCGGGTCGGTTACAACAGGGAAACCTATCTCTAGTCAATTACAACATGGAAAGCTTAACCGAGCTGCCTTAATCCATTTAGACTTCCTTGGCTTGCACGCCAAGCTGTCTTCTCGTCTTCGGGCCTACATGTCAGGTCGGACAGGCCTACTGACAGGTCGGCGGGTCTTCTGGTAGGCCGGGCCCACTTGTCGGGGACGGCCGTGAGCCTGGTTGGTGGGGACCCAGGGGTACCCATGTCTCACAAGCCCCCGAGCGATGTGTAGGCGTAGCGACCTTAGAAAGGTCATGACGAAGTCGTAGAGCTATCGACAGGTCGAATAGCGTGCACGTCGGTCCAAAAAAGAAAAAGAAATGAATCAGCTTATCAGCCGACCTGTTTGTAGTCTTCCCGAACGAAGAGAGGTCGACTGATGACCTATAGGAAGCAGGCTTCCAATAGATCGAAACGATGATGTAAAAATTCAGAGGGCGTCAAGGACGTACTCATAGAGTAGTATCCGAGCATCGTGGCGGGCAGGATGGCCGGTATGATGATCCAAAAAAGAAAGAGAAGAAAAAGTAGGTCGAGTAACGAAGTTGTCGAGAGGTCTAGCGACCTGACGAAGGCGACGACGGAGCCGGAGGGAGGTTCGCCGACCTAAAGACAACGACGACGGAGACACCGAGAGGTCCGCTGACCTCAATCCGACGATGACAGAGCCACCAGGAAGGTTCGCCAAAGGCGACACCGGAGCTGGAGAGAGGTCTAGCGACATGACGAAGTCGACACCGACAGAGTCACAGGTAGATGTTGGTCTTGAACAAACGAAGTGTAGAGACACCCAGACCTCCTTGCATAGCTGCAAGGAGTCTGGCAGAGCCGACCTCGAGGAGGCCTTTTAGGCATGCCGACCTCAAAGAGGCCTCAAGTCAATAGCGTCCAGTATCCAGGGATGCCTGGCAAGGTCTTTGAACGGCACATGAAGAGGTCATCAATAATGTCGTAGCTGAAGTTGTGATGTCCAGTGCCGTCGATGATGAAGCCGTAAAAAGATGTTGATCTTGAACGTATGGAGTGTAGAGACACCGAGAGATCTTGCATAGCTGCAAAGAGTCTGGCTGAGCCACCCGAGGCATGCCGACCTTAGGAAGGTCTCAAATCAAAAGCGCCCAAGCATCCGGAGATACTTGGCAGGGCCATTAGGCGCGCACCCCACAGGGAGGCCTTCATTCCCGACGTAAAATCCTGGGTGTCCAGAGCAGACTGGCAGGGCTACAAGAGCACACCGACCTCAGGAAGGTCACACATCCAGGGCGCCCAACTAGGTTGGCAGAGCCGTAAATATACCGAGGTATTATAAGACCTAGGTATTAAGGCACGCCGACCTCGAGGAGGTCGTTTTGGTGTCCAGATGACCAACATAGCTGCTAGCCATCCAGCGGAGCCAAGGTGTTAGGAACGACCTCAATGATAGGCACACCGACCACGGGGGCCCGACGAAATTGTAGATCTGAAGCTTCTGACCTCCAGGTGCCCAGACGGATCTGGCAGAGCAGCGAGACACGTCTACCCCGGAAGGTCTTCAATCGAACCTACGACCATTCTGCTCAGGAAACAGAAATATAGGCTGATTGAAATAGGTCTGTTTACGTGCAGAGCCATAGCGGGTGCACCAGGACGCAGAGCCTAGCGAGTGCAATGAAGACGTAGAGCCGTAAAGGGTGCGTTTAATCGTCGTCGTCATTCGTAGTTGTAGTGAGGCGCAGGGCCCTCTGACACAGAGTCAGGCTTATCTCTCCGTAGACTGTAGGGTCACGGGTCAACAGTGGTCGGAGATTCCCTTGCCACCCAGAAAACGACAAACTGCCCACTCTCGATCACGTGGTAACAGTGTCGGAGCTCATCCGGCCATACCCGAGTCTTGGCTCTCGCTATAAATAGCACCATAAGACTGAAGGAGGCAAAGCACCAAGCATTGCTGAGCTATGAAGCCGCAGAGTAGAGTTCCGGCCATGCCATGGGCATGCAATAGTCCACCAGAGCATAGGATGCAAAATAGAAGCTTGGAACTAGAAGAATGAAGTCGTTGGGGAGGTCTTCCGAACTAGCGAAGGCGACGATGGAGCCGCAGGGAGCTCTAGCGACCTGATGAAAACGACAACGGAGCCGGAGGAAGGTCTAGCGACCTGACGAAGATGATGACGGAGTTGGAGGAAGGTCTAGCGACCTGACGAGGACGACGACGGACCCGAAGGAAGGTCCCGCGACCTGGCAAGGGTGACGACGAGCCATAGGGAGATCCGCCGACCTGAAGCCGGCGACGATGGAGCCGGAGGAAGGTCTAGTGACCTGACGAGGACGACGACAGAGCCGGAAGGAGATTCGCCGACCTGAAGCCGGCGATGATGGAGCCGCAGGGGGGTCCGCTGACCTCAATCCGACAATGATGGAGCCACCCAAGGTAGGTTCGCCAAAAGCGACACCGGAGCTGGAGAGAGGTCTAGCGACCTGACGAGGATGATGACGGAGCCGGAGGAAGGTCCAGCGACCTGACGAGGACGACGACAGAGCCAGAGGAAGGTCCCGCGACCTGGCAAGGGTGACGACGAGCCATAGGGAGATCCGCCGACCTGAAGCCGGTGACGATGGAGCCGGAGGAAGGTCCAGCGACCTGACGAGGACGACGACGGAGCCAGAGGGAGATCCGCCGACCTGAAGCCAGCGGCGATGGAGCCGCAGGGGGGTCCGCTGACCTCAATTCGACGATGACGGAGCCACCCAAGGTAGGTTCGCCAAAGGCGACGCCAGAGCTGGAGAGAGGTCTAGCGACCTGACGAAGGCGACACCAGAGTAAAGAGCTGGTCCTATAAAATAAAAGAAACACCAGGTCGGTGTATCAATCTGTCGAATATAATGAAAACGTAGCCTAGGTTAAGTATGCAGAAGTTGAATAATGTTAGCCAGAGCATAACATTCTTGTGCTATGTTTCGTTTGAAAAAAAAGGCACTCCCCTTTATCGTGCCAGGCACGCATTATGCGGACTCGAAAGCTCTAAAGCTGCAAAGTGTTTCACCCCTCTACAATGCTCAGCAGGGAGCCTTAGATGTAGCCGACACACGGGGTAGAGCCGAGGACCCAGGTTTTGCAACCACACAACATCGAATCTTCATAACGAGAGTCAAACAGTTAAAAGAAGAACACACATAAAAGGGATAGACCCCCCAGGTCTTGCGACCCTTAGATTGGCATGGCCAAGCCCCCGAGCGTGTCGAGGGGGAGGGGAACATAGCACAAGATAACAAATTTGAACCCTCAGGTCTGGCGACCTACGTGTTGGCATTGCCAAGCCCCCGAGTATGTCGAGGGGGAAGGGTCGGAAGAGCAGACAAAACATGTAGAGCAGGTCGGCGAAGGTCACGGAAACACGGGGAATCCGAGACGATCAACGAAAATATACTGCTGTAAAAAATATTAAATTGAAAATAACACTTAGCTTTGCTGAAGTGAAAGATCGTTGATGTCGCCGAGCTGTCGAGGCGGCACAGAGGTCGGCGATGCGTCGGGGACGCGAACTGGAGGTCGTGCCGATCTGGAGCATTGAGTGGAGCTTGAGTCGCCGATCAGATCGGTAACAAGCTGATGGAGGTCTGCAGCCTGGCGGCGTAGTGAGTAGGTCGGACTGATATTGTTGACCATCTCGTCGAGGCCACGAGCGTCATGGTCATCATCGCTGGTACGACTTTAGGAAGCCAGAGCCGTCGTCACTCGTCGGGCATGTGCAGAAACGAACATGCATCACGTCATATTAGAGAAAAAAAAGAAATAGACTAGTTTAACTTCCGGCCAAATAAAGAGATCCGATTGCCTAATAAGGAAATAATAGAATAAGGAAATCTTCCCTGTTTACGTCTTTGACTTTTGTAGATTGATTTTGTTTTTTTATTGCTTGCGGGACGGACACGGAGTCGGTCGCATGCAGCTGCACGTTGCCGTGTTGACAACGTATGGCGCAGGAGGTGTTCGAGTGCTCGACGACTCGCGAAGGCCGCCGAATCGACGAATCCAGATCGCATCTCGTCTTCTTGCTGATGAAAGTCGTCGTATCATAGGTCATGGGCGGGTGGGTGGACGCGAAAAAAAAAATTTTGGCGCGCTGTCTGTAGAACGAAGACGTCGACCTCGCGTTTGGATCAGAGGGTGGCAGTGAGCAGGTCGCTGCGGAGATATCCTTCGTGTCGTCGCCGAAGATGATCGCCGGAGCGAACTGCCATCACGCTACACGAAGAGCTCGCGATCACCCCTACCTAGCGCGCCAACTGTCAGAGGTTTAGATCTGAGCAGTCCAAGGGGGGTCAACCCCAGTGGTTTATTTGTTCGGCAGGGAGATCGGAAGCTAAGAACGCGATGGTTATGCTAGAGTAGCACACGGAAATCACGGCGAGACACAAGGGACAAGGCGATTTTATACTGGTTCAGGCCTCCGGAGAGTAAAACCCTACGTCCAGTTCTTCGATTTGTATTGCTTTGATCGTGGCGAAGGTGGAGGTCGATGTAGAGGTTACAGGTGCCCTCGGAAGGACGCCCTTGCCCACCTTATATTGGGCGACGGACAAGGTCGGTGGACCGGAGTCCGGGTCGGTTACAACAGGGAAATCTATCTCTAGTCATTTACAACATGGAAAGCTTAACCGAGCTGCCTTAATCTGTCTGGACTTCCTTGGCTTGCACGCCAAGCTGTCTTCTCGTCTTCGGGCCCACATGTCAGGTCGGACAGGCCTACTGACAGGTCGGCGGTTCTTCTGGTAGGCCGGACCCACTTGTCGGGGACGGCCGTGAGCCTGGTCGGTGGGGACCCAGGGGTACCCATGTGCTCTCCGTGCGCCATTTCCCCCGATCGCGACCCGACGTGGGCAACGTCGACTACCCCCCCCCACGCATGCTGCGCCTCCCCACCCTGCTCATGGTTTTCCCCCCTGGGCAACACCACCCCCTCCCGCAGTTTGTGCTCCCCTTGTTCTCCTCCACTTTTGCACTTGTTTCCAGCAGAGTTTGTTCATGTTTGGCACTATAATTCAACTTTGCATTATTGTTTGATTGTGCTACTTCAATTGAGTGTAGCCTTCCCAGAACTCCACATAGTTCTACGACGAGCAGACTTTGTTTCCCCAGGCAATCGCTCCTCCAATCTTTCGCGAGTTCCACTGGTTGCTTGCAGTTCGCCCCTGTGTGCGTGGTAAGAACGGATAAGAATTTGATAATAGCATTAGTGTGAGCGCCTTGTGAGCCACTACACCCATGTTTTTGTCGTCCATTTTGTTTTTGTATTTGTGCTAACCATGGCAGACGGCGACGACAAGTTGACGGTGATGACCAGCTGCAGGACATGCGGACACAAATTGATGGACATGAAGACGATACATTAGCGGCTTGATTCAACGACCACTTCATCGAACGAGCATTTCGATCAGCTTGACCTCACGCAGACGGGCGCTAAGACCACGCTCGACGCCATCATGGCTCGACTCGATGCATTGCACACAACGATCACAGAGTTGTAGAAGGATTATGGCGGTGACTCGGAGCAAGACGCTAGAGACAGCCGTGGTCGTGCCCGCCGTGTGCCACATCATTCCAGTAATGATTCATTTGCTAAGATTAAATTTAAAATCCCATCTTTTAATGGCAAATATGATCCTGCTGCATATCTTGATTGGGAATTAGAAGTTGAACAAAAATTTTCATGCCATGATATTCCTGCTAATTCTCAAGTAAAAGCTGCTATTCGTAAATTTACTGATTTTTTTTAATTTGGTGGTGTGGATATAAACAAAAATATCTCACTACAATTCCAACCACTTGGGATCAATTAAAAGCTGCTATGCGACACAGATTTGTGCCTTCTTATAATGCTCGGGATTTGCTTAATAAAATGCAGCGTTTTCAGCAAGGTTCCTAATCTGTAGAGGACTATTACCAGGAATTACAAAAAGGCATGATTCGTTGTGACTTATTTGAGGAAAATGACGCTGCTATGGCATGTTGTCATGGTGGTTTGAACCATGAAATTCAGGATATACTTGATTATAAGGAATATGCAGATATGACCACATTGTTTGAATATGCTTGCAAAACTGAACGTGAAGTGAAGGGTCGCCGCTCGAAGACATATTCTAACTCTTTTGCAGGAAGAAGCTCGACATCCAGCTCAGCACCCGCTCCACCTGCGCCATCCATGCCCAGCACTACACCGCGCGAGAGGACAACCAAACCTGCAGGCGCTGCCCCATCTACAGGCGCAACTCCTTCCACAGGTCGTACCCGGATATTCAATGTCATCGTTGCAGAGGATTTGGCCACGTGTTTCGGGACTGCCTGAACAAGCGCACTTTGATCATTCGTGACAATGGTGAGTACTCTTCCGCTAGTGATTCTGAAGAAATTCAACATTCTATGCTTGCCACTGACCATGTAGCTAAGGCGGAGGTACATGTCAACCCGGGCGACGCCGATAGGTATGAAAGTCTTGTTGCGCAGCGTGTTCTTAGTACACAGGTCACCCCACCCAAGAAGAATCAACAACACACTATGTTCCATACAAAGGGTGTTGTGCATGAGTGATCGATTCGCATCATCATCGACAGTGGCAGCTGCAACAATCTGGCAAGTACCATGCTGGTAGAAAAGTTTCCGTTGCCCACTTGTAAGCATCCGAATCCATATCACATTCAATGGCTTAATAATGGTGAAAAAATTAGAGTAACACAATCAGTGCGTGTCCCTTTTTCTATGGCTGCTTATTCTGATTATGTTGATTGTGATGTTGTTCCTATGGAAGCAAGCTCTTTGTTACTTGGTAGACCTTGGCAATATGATACTGATAGCTTGCATCATGGTCGTTCGAATCATTATTCTTTCATGTTTAAGGGTCAAAATAATTATGCATCCAATGACACTTGAACAAATTGTTAAAGATGATCTTGCTCGAGCTGCTAAAACTACTAAACAACTTGAACCATCACCATCGACCTCTGTTAATTCTGAAATCAAGTTGAATGCTCCTTTTTTACTTGCTACACTTTCTGATTTTGATGATCTTCGAGATGCTCATTTGCCTTGCTATGCACTTGTATGCTCTAGTGTGCTTGTTTCACTTGATGATGGACTATCTTTGGATATTCTGCCTGCGGTTGCTAACCTTTTGCAGGAGTACACTGATGTCTTTCCCAAAGACTTGCCACCGGGTCTTCCACCACTTCATGGCATTGAGCACCAGATCGACCTCATCCCCGGCGCCCAGCTCCCAAACCGTGCACCGTACCGTATGAATCCAGATGAGATGAAGGAGATTCAACGCCAGGTGCAGGCCTTGCTTGATAAGGGTTACATTCGTGAGTCTCATAGCCCTCGCTCAGTTCCTGAGTTACTTGTTCCAAAGAAAGATGGGTCATGGCATATGTGTGTAGACTGTCGTGCTATTAATAACGTCACCATTCGTTATTGATATCCTATACCACGCCTTGATGATATGCTAGATGAGCTTAGTGGTGCCATTCTTTTCACTAAGATTGATTTGCGTAGTGGTTACCACCAGATTAGAATGAAATTGGGTGATGAATGGAAAATGGCTTTTAAAACGAAATTTGGGTTATATGAATGGTTGGTTATACCGTTTGGATTGACTAATGCTCCCAGCACTTTTATGTGTTTGATGAATGAAGTTCTGAGGCCCTTCATAGGATTGTTTGTAGTTGTCTATTTTGATGATATCCTTATTTACACCAAGTCTATGGAAGAGAATTTAGAACATTTGAGTGTTGTTTTTGACACGTTGCGTGCTGCCCATTTATTTGCTAACATGGAAAAATGCATCTTTTGCACACAATATGTCTCATTTCTTGGTTATGTTGTTACTCCACAGGGCATTGAGGTGGACAGTAGCATGATTAATTCCATTAGGGAGTAGCCCACACCGACTATAGACACACAGATTCGGAGTTTCCTTGGACTTGCAGGTTTCTACCGCCGGTTCGTCCGTGATTTTAGCTCCATTGCAGCGCCTCTACACGAGCTTACAAAGAAAAGTGTGCCATTTGCTTGGAGTGATTCGCAGGAGGTTGCATTCAACACTTTGAAAGATAAGTTAACACATGCTCCCCTGTTGCAGTTGCCTGATTTTAATAAAGTGTTTGAGCTTGAATGTGATGCTAGCGGTATTGGGCTAGGTGCTGCTTTGTTCAAAGAAGGAAAACCGGTTGCTTATTTTAGCGAAAAATTAAGCGGTGCTGGCCTGAGATATTCTACTTATGATAAAGAACTATAAGCTTTAGTGCGCACTTTGCAAACATGGCAGCACTATCTTTGACAACGCAAGTTCATAATTCATTCTGATCATGAGGCTTTGAAACATATTCGTACCCAAACAAATCTGAACCATCGTCATACTAAATGGGTACAATTCATTGAGTCTTTCCCTTACATTATTAAACACAAGAACAGGAAGGTCAATGTCATTGCAGATGCTTTGTCTCTTCGCTATACCATGTTGTCACAGTTAGATTTTAAAATCTTTGGCTTGCACACTGTGATGGATCAATCTGTCGATGATGTTGATTTTAAAGATGTCTTAGTCCATTGTATGATTGGAAAACAATGGGGAAAATTTCATAGGCAGGATGGGTTCCTATTTCACACTAACAAGCTGTGTATTCCAGCAAGCTCGGTTCGTCTTTTGTTGTTACAGGAAGTGCATGGAGGCGGTCTCATGGGACGCTTTGGCGTCTACAAGACACATAAGGTGTCAGCTGCCCACTTCTTTTGGCCCCGGATGCGCTGTGACGTCAAACGCCTTGTTGCACGCTGCACTACTTGTAAGAAAGCTAAGTCACGATTTAACAACCATGGTTTGTATATGCCTTTGCCTGTCCCTACTTCCCCTTGGCTTGATATTTCTATGGACTTTGTTTTGGGATTGCCTAGAACTAAGAAGGGGAGGGATAGCATTTTTGTGGTTGTTGATCACTTCTCCAAAATGGCTCGTTTTATACCTTATCATAAGACTGATGATGCTAGCAGTGTTGCTGAATTGTTCTTTAGAGAGATTATTTGTTTGCATGGTATTCCGAATATAGTAGACACTGATCGTGATGCTAAGTTTCTCAGTCATTTTTGGAGATCACTTTGGAATAAATTGGGAACTAAATTGCAGTTTAGCATAACTTGTCACCCTCAGACTGATGGACAAACTGAGGTGGTTACTAGAACTTTGTCAACCATGCTTAGGGCTGTTTTAGAGAAAAAATTGAAATGTTGGGAGGATTGCTTGCCTCATCTTGAGTTTGCTTATAATCATGCAACACATTCTTCTACAAACATGTGCCCTTTTCAGATTGTTTATGGTTACATTCCTCGGGCGCCTATTATTTTGGATTTGCTTGATGCTGGGGACGCCCCACAAATAGATGTTGTTGCACATGTTGAACAAATGATTTACCTGCATGAACAAACTCAACAAAACATTGCTGCTACTAATTCTAAATGTCAGGTTGCTGGTAGTAAAGATCAAAAACTTGTTACTTTTGAACCTGGTAATATGGTTTGGTTGCATTTGAGAAAGGATCGTTTTCCTACCTTGCGCCGTTCTAAATTGATGTCTCGTGCTACTGGTCCTTTTAAAGTGCTAACCAAGATTAATGATAATGCTTACATCCTTGACCTGCCTACAGAGTTTGGTGTTTCCACTAGTTTTAATGTTGCAGATTTGAAACCATATGTGGGTGAGGATGAGGAGTTGCCATCGAGGATGACTTCAGTTCAAGAAGAAGAGGATGATGAGGACACCACGAGTACGTCTACACCAGCAGCACCTCAGGCGCCTCCAGTCGGTCCTCCACCTCAGGCGCCACCTCCTACTTCCGTTGGACCAATCACTCGGGCCCATGCAAGAGAACTGAACTTCGTCATGCTACTGAAGAATGAATACCCAGAAGAATAGACGCTGGCCCATCAGGAGGCCCTTGTGTGGGCGCCTAGGGTTGCGCCCCCCTCCATAGATGCCAGGGGCGGCGCCCCGACTCCCTGGTCGCGCCTCCCCTATGGGCTGTGTCCCCTCTTGCTGTCTATTTAGATAGAGGCTCTTTTTCATTTCAGACTTGAGTTTTGTTTTACATGTAGCTTTAGCTACTCTCGAACACACGCAAATACGCGCTATCCTCGTGTATTGCGGAACTCCGCCTTCGAGTGATATTTAGATTGCTCGCCTCATTTTCTTGTTCATTCTTCGATTGCGGACAGGAAATGATCTTCGTGATCAGGCTGATCTTGCATCAACAAGGTCGGTAACAAAAGGGAGTTGGTTTAGCGATTGCATTGGCGCTTCGGGCTTGCTCGTTGTAGTTGGGTCGTGAGGGTCTACTTCAACCAAGTCGAATTTATCTCCACTCACTGAAAGATCGGGCACTCCGCCTTTATCAATGTTATCCTATTTTAGCTCTCTGTCATAAACTATGAAATCCTAGATCACCTTTGCCCAAAATCAAAAAAAGCATCCTTTGTGGACCGAAAATGTTTGTCCTTTCTGTACATTTTTCCTAGACCCAAACTTCTGGTCGTGCCTATGAAGTTGCATGATCTCATTTGGTCATTTCCAAGCATGCCACATGAACAAGGAAAAAAACCATGGATGAAACTCTGGGTCTGCTTGGTTGTCTTGACCATGTCTTGTTCTCATGTAGTGTACGCTAGGTAGAGTAGCCATGGTTTTACTTCAAACCAATTTGTTGTCTTACTTCATATCCAATGGCAGTGTACCACACCTCTCACTTCAACATGCTCTAGCTAAGCCACGACTATGTACGAAGTAGTTGGAATAGTGCACGTATTTGGAGAGGTTGAAGATCAATATTGGACGATTAATAAGAAATAGTAATGTGATCGTTGCTCACCTTGACCAAATTCAAAACAAGCATCCGGTCTCCTATTGCCAAACATTCAATCGGCTAATGCATCCCAAACCCAAACATCTGGTCTCCTATCGTGCCCGTAATGTATTCTCTATCTCAATGCAAAATGTTTTGCCTGATTTGTTAATGCATCCTAAACCCAAACATCCGGTTTAATGGTAGTGAAATAGTTCATCTCTGCATGTTGAAGTGCTTGTAAATATAGTTTGCTCCAAATTCATGAAGATTACAAATTTACATAGTTTTTCCTTTACAAAAGACCATTACACATTACATTATTAGAGATCGAGGCACCTCCTTGCATTAGTGTGATACGACTTCCGAAGAGACACCCCGCCTTTCCCTGAAACTGAGATCCATTAATATACTGGTACCCCCCAACTCCCTTCATTGCCTTGCCTCAAACTCTCTTCCTCTAGAAAACCACAACCACCATGCCTTCTCCAATTCGACTACCTACCTCCCCCTTCCCTTTCAACCCCTCCTCTGACGGGACACCGCTCGACTCCCCCCAACCCAGTGCTTGTGAGCCATCCGAGCCCTCCTCGAATGAATCTGATGAGGAAGACATGTTGAGGCAGGAGAGCAAGGACAGGAAGGATGAGTACGACAATGTGGAAGAGGAAGAAGAGAACGAGGACGAGGAAGAGGAACAACAAGAGGATGAGAATGAGGTGGTGACATGGGTGGCCATTGAGAAGAAGCGATTGGAGGCCAACAAGAGAAACGGGTGGAGGCCTAGAAGAGCGCGTGTGAGATGGAAGCATTTGTGAAGAAGCTCGAGAAGGATTTAAACACCGGTAAGCTTGATACGTTCAACAAGATTCCTAGGGTGAATACGAAGAAAAAGGGTGCGGAGGAGGAGGGGAGAAGGTGGACTCGAAGATGACCAAGAAAAAGGTGGACATCAGCGCTTGTCCCTCCAATGCCGGCCCCGCCAATCCCGGTCCCGTAGCTCCCCCAGCTAATGAGGACATGGCTCATCAAATAATTACAGCTACCAATTCTGAAATGAAATGTCATTCCACATATATTTCAGAAGGTAATGCTTTTGAAAAGAAGAACATTCAGTTTGGCTCTTTCTCATTTGTTGCAAATCATGAGAAGACTCCATTAGTGCTATCAGCTAGTCATTCCATGTCATGCAACATTTTCGTTGGGTCTAATATACTGAACGGTGAATATAAAAGAGAAACGAGGCCATATGTCAAGATCGGATCATTTATAGTGGGAATTCAGGAAGCTAACGATCATATCCAGGTTGCTAAGACCTTCCCAATGGCGTGGTATACTTTCCTATCAAGTTCTACACGACCTCATGTCAATCCAATCACGAAATTGCAAGATATGGAAATTCCAATTCAGTTCGGACTTGGTTTGGTGCAGCCAGATAGGCATGGACAAGAAATACCATATCTCCCTCATACAGTGTACGTTGGGGGTGAATTTGTACTTGATGGGATGATAATTTTATATGATTTCCAATGCATATGGCCCTGTTGTCAGATTCGTCTCCAATCGGTTACAGTAATAAAAACAATTGTCAGGTTGTGTTGAGTCCGAGTCAGTTTTGAGTTGTGGTCGAGTCGGACCGTGTGTTGGCTGGCCTGCATGCCATATAGCCTAGGGCCGGTGTCCCTATAAGGTAGAGTTGAATTTTATTGTGTTTATGGTCATGGTGTCCTCCAAGGAACCCTAGAGGCGTTTCCCTCACTTATCGATTGAAGATTACTGCCGTCAATCCCTTGCCGGTTGCTGAAGCTTGTGATCAGGTGATCCTTCTCCTGGGTACGTGCTGGAACTTCGTGGTTCCCCTTCTCCAAATCGTGCTCATCTAAGTCGCGGGTTGGAGAATTTATCTATGTTGGTTTGAGATTACATCAAGTTCTTGTAAACTGGTATTATCTATCGTGTGTTGTTGCTGTTTGTGATTGCTAGAAAAGAATCCATCTATGGTGTGCTCTGTTATCTTTGTTGGATAAAATCAGTGTGGATTTGCTGCCTAGCTGCATATTGTTCATATAACTCGTTGATACCTATTCGTTGCTGCTTGTACCGTGAAATATTGGGACAAATCTCGAGCATTGTAGGTGTGTGCTCATCACCAGCCATTGATGCTCCTGCAACGCCAGAGTCATCGGGGTACTCCTCGTAGGCGTCGATGTAGATTACTTTGATTTGGGGTTTTCAGTTGCGTGTTCATAGGTTGTCTGATGAATGGAAAGATCAATGATCTATTTTCTTTTGGATGGAAAGACGGTTACCCTGATTTACTGCTATGTGAATCTTGTAGTGGTAGGGAAATCCACTGTTGTCCCCTGTTTTCAATGAAGAACAATGGTGTTCATCTTCCTTGCTTCAGTGGTTTTCCCTTGTCATGATATCATAGTCTGACATGCAATGTCCTATCATGTCATCTTTTTTATTCTTATCCCACCGCTCCGCATTGCAATATGCACAACGTAAATCATGACAATTTTTTACCAAATTTACAATTTGACCAAATTCACTATTTTGCCAAGAAGATACGCAACGTAAATGATACTCACCTTGCCCAAATTATCAACATAAATGTGGAAATACATGATACATCCTCATAGACCCACACTCGTACAGTGGCTCTGGCACAGGTGCATGACGGAATGTAGCATGACGAGGATCCGTGCGGAGATATTCCTCCAATGCACGATGCCTTCCCCTCGAATTCATGGTACATTCTGACTGACCAATGCCAGAAACATGCTATAGGATGTGATGAAAACCCCACTGCCGGTGGGCAAGATTGCAGTAAGGCCACACAGAGCAACCATGGTGAAGCACACTATCAGGGGGGTGAGACCTGGACAGATCCGCTACGGGGGCTACCCGAGCAGTTTGCATGTTAATGGGGATCTAGAGGCTAAGAGTGGAGATGGTTATGCGATAAGCACACGAAACACGGCGAAGCACAGGGACATAGCAGTTTATACTGGTTCAGGCCTCTAGAGAGTAAAACCCTACGTCCAGTTGGTGGTGTTGTATTGCTTATGGAATTGAGAGAGCATGTCCTCAGAAGGGCACCCTAGGCCGCCTTATATTAGACGGTGGACTAGGGTTTCTGAGGTCGGTGGACCTAGACTCCAGGTCGGTTACAACACTAAAACCTATCTTTACGAATTACACTAGATATCTCGTGATATCCGGACCGATCAGCGTCGTCGCGCCGCCATCTTGTGTCTTGTCTTGCACACCAAGTCTTGAAGAGGTCTCCGATCTTGTGGATAAGGTCTTCTGGGCCCACATGATGGTCGACGGGTCATCTGACAGGCCGGGCCCACTTGTCAGGGACCTTTGGGACCCTAGCGGGTGGGGACCCTTGGGTACCCATGTCTCTCAAGCCCCTGATCAACGTGTAGGAACAACGACCTTGAAGGAGTCATGACGAAGCTTGAAGAAGTAGGCTGAAGTCTTGGCACCGTCGAGGTCGGTAAGGGTGCAAGGCGATCAAATAAGAAAAAATCTCTACATTCTTGTGCGAAGTCGGACGCCGAACTGTCAGGAGCTTGCTTCTGGGAGGTCGGAGAAGAAAATGAGTTGCCCAAACCATGAATCCGCCGACCTGATGTAGGTCAAGTGAAATGGTGTAGATATGCCAACCTCAAGGAGGCCGCAACGGCGTGCGCGACGTGCTCGAGTGGCGAACTATCAGAAGCTGGCTTCCAATAAGTCAAAGCGACGTAAATTTATAGGGCATCGAAAATGCACTCTGGGAGTAGCCCTCGAGCAGTAAAGCGACAGTATGGCCGGTTTGGTGGTCCAAAGAAGAACCTACTGCCTTCTACTTAGGAAACAGGGTGCTCTATCATCTGGGCTAATAAGACAAAACAGACAGAATCTTCGAGGAAAACGCCAATTGCCAAGAGACTTTGTGACCTGAGTCACGGGGGTACTGTATGGTCATAGGACTTCTATCCACCAGAGAGGACAAAGGGCGCCTAGTGGTTGTCAGGTAGGGGATAGGCGCAGCACATGTTCTCATGGGTGTACAGGAGCCCATGTTCCACATGGGAACTGTGTCGGATAAGGACGAGCACAGTCAGAGCTGGCCTTCGCTATAAATAGGGATGCAAGCCCGGAAGCAAAGCACAGAGTCATTGTAGATCATGGGGACTTGGTGTAGTAATGTTTCCACTCCACAGTCGTGCGTCCGTGGACCTAAAAAAGGCAATGACGGAGCCGCAGGGAGGTCTGCCGACCTGAAGCAGACAATGATGGAGATGCCGGGAGGCTCACTGACCTAAAGCAGGAGACGATGGAGATGCTAGGAAGTCCGCTAACCTGAAGCAAACGATGACGGAGACACTGTAAGGTCCGCCGACCTGGAGCAGGCAACGATGGAAATGCCAGAAGGTCCGCCAACCTGAAGCAGTCGATGATGGAGACGCTGGGAGGTTCGCCGACATGAAGCTGGCGACAATAGAGCCACAGGAAGGTCCACCGACCTAAAGTAGGCGACGACGGAGACACCGGGAGGTCCGCCGACCAGAAGCAGGCGACAACGGAGTCGCAGGGAGGTCCGTCGACCTGAAGCAGGCGACGAAGGAGACGCCGGGAGGTCCGCCAACCTGAAGCAGGAGATGAAGGAGACGTCGGGAGGTCCATCAACCTAAAGCAGGCGACGTCGGAGACGCTGGGAGGTCCACCGACCTGAAGTCAACGACGACGGAGTCGCACGGAGGTCCGTCGACCTGAAGCCGGCGGCGACGGAGATGCCAGGAGGTCCGCCAGCTTGAAACCGGCGACGACGAAGCCACGGAGAGGTCCGCCGACCTGAAGCTGGTGCCGACGGAGCCCCCGAGCAAGGAAGTCAAAAGATTCGAGGAAGCGCTAAATCGCCTTCCACCGTGAACCAGAGAGGTCTGCTAGGCAATGGGAGACACACCAGTTCATCATAGCGTTGAGCCTGTAAAATAAGATAAATACCAGGGTGGTGTATCAATTGATATATATGATGAAAATTCAGCCTGAGCTAACATGCTTGCATTGTGTTTTATTTGAGAAAGCGTTCCCCTTGTCGTACCAGGCAAAAATTATGTGAACTCAAAAGCTATGAAGCTGCAAAAGTTTTCACCCTGCTAACCACTGCTCGTAGAGAGGATGGCTTACGGACTACACTACTCAGCGTGGAGGCTTAGGTGTAGCCGGCGTGGGGGGAGTCTGAGACTCAAGGTCTTGCAACCACACAACTAAGAATGCGCGTAGTTAATAAAAGGCATTTCAAGAAAGAACACACAGAAGTAAAAAGAACCCACAGGTCGGAGGACCCTTAGGTTGCCATAGCCAAGCCCCCGAGCGTGTCGAGGGGGAGGGGAAAGAACAAGAAAAACATGTAGAGCCAGGTCGGCGAAAGTCACGGAGATGTGGAGAAACTGAGACGGCCGATAAAATATACAGAAGCCGTAAAAAAATTTTAATTGCTAATAACACTTAGCTTGTGTTGTGCCCGAGGTGGAGTAGTCACAATCGGCGAGTGGGCGTGCGAGGTCGATGATGCATCGAGGACGCGAGCTGGAGGTCGTGCAGAGCTAGAGCATCGAGTCGACAAGGCCGGCCTGTCAAGGTGAACGATAGTGGGTTGATGCAGCATGTGTGTGGGCAAACACCAGCTGTCGCCGAGTCCAGGTCATGGACGATGCATTAGCCAGAGCCGAGTCCTAGCACTCATCACCGAGTCGTCGCGACAAATGCGTGCAAGACCAAGGACGCTTGTGTCAAGCGTTTACTTGTATATCTATACTATAAAGAACGAGTTCTACAACCGTACCCCTCAGAGGAGGACCCACCTGTCACAAAAGGCTGACCAAAAACACCAATTCGGTCGGACGAAGGGGGGGAACCATTTTTTCATCGTTAGAAAATACTTTTGGCGATTTTGGCTTACTTTTTTCACCAGCGCCTTGTTTACCCACCTCCTATACCCACATTTTCATTTTGGAAGGTGTGGTGGCCTTGTTTACCCGCCTACTGTACTCACATTTTCATTTGGAAGGTTTGATATACTTCCACAAATAAAATGCAGCTTCCACAAAAACCTTTGGCAGATTTGTAGTTCGCAGAAGGCCGCAGAAGATCTGGTAGTTGGGCTCCTGATCCAAGGAGGATTCATCCTCTGTACTCAGCGCAGTTCCTTGTTGGAGCTCCACGTGTCACGGCGAGACAGGCTGGTAAACGTGCCAGTTGATATTCGTTTTTGATTTCATGCCAAAGCTATGATTTCATTCCTCCTTGATTAATGGGTTTCATTGTTTGTTTTCTTTCCTTTCATATAAAAATTTAGTTTCCAAATTAGAACTCTCATTACGCCGTTTTAAGTCATTGCCGCCTCCCTTCCCCCCTAAAACTAGAATTTTCAAAACCTAAACCTAGGGCTACCCGTCTCCTACTCTTATGGCCGAACGTCGACTTCAGCCTAGGGGACGCAAAAGGCAGAGAAGTGGGAACCCTAATGTGTCCAATGACACATCATCATCGTTAGGTATGATTTTTTATGGTTATTATGTATTATGTATTTTTGTTTGTTCATCCATACCACTTTTTGGTTTATGATTTTTTAAATTTTTTGTGTTTTAGATGTTCCTATGTAAGAACAAGTTCGTGTACCTCTTGGTGACGTGAGTAACCAAGTTTTGGTTCGTCCCAACGCAGGTTGAGTTTTCTACGGATCCATTGTTGAAGCTTTTTGGGTTTATAATTTCAAACTATTGAATATTTTTTTGTTAGATGCTAAGGCTCAGAAGAGAGAACAACAACGTCAATGGTACACGGCATCTAAGGATGCCATAAATGCCAAGAGGAGAGAAAGATACGCACATAAGAAGGCCTCTGAAGTGGCCACTCTTCAAACTAACAATGGTAAATTATTAAATAGAACATTTGTGTATCGGTCTACATGAAGTATACTTTGTAGTTTAGATACGTTAAAAATTGGATTGTCTCAAATTTGTGAATGTTCAACAACAGGATCTGTGTTGTCTGAACATGAGAATTTATTAGACGGTGACGATGATAGCTGGCTTCGCCGCAACAGTTCATATACAAGAACGGAGAATGTAGTTCCAAGTAAATTAATTATATATTAATTAATTACAATTTGTTACATAAATGAATTATAAAATTAATAATTCCATTATGTTTATTTTTTTAACATTCTTAACAGATGCACGTCGTCGTCAATTGGAAAAGGCCAGATCGAAAGATAAGAGAAAATATGAACGTCGAACAGATGAAGTAAGATCTTCAAAAAATGACAGAAGACGTTCCAAAAGAAACGGTGACAATGGTACGACCATTCAACACAGATCCTACCGACGCTCCCTTCATTTTATTTCGTCTTATTTGGTAATTAATTTTTTCATAGTAATTTTTTCAGAAACTGGAATGGTTGGTAGCATGCAATCTGTGTTGTATTCAACTCCTCCTTTCGCGCATGTTTTTGATGGCACTACAACCGAACAAGGTTTCGTTTTAAATAAATTTTATATTTATCTAATAAATTCCTCTGCATTTGTAGTTGCAACGCAACTATGAATGCTTTGCAACGCAACGCAACTATAGTATAGATTTATCTATTAATTAATGAAGTTGCAGCGCAATCCCAACACACATACGCTGTTTATGTTTTCATTTATTATTATGACGAACATTTATATAAAAAACGTCAAGGACTGATGGGGTTTGTACAATGCAATCTGTGGTGACGAAACAAACTCTGTCGCCTTTCGTTCGTGTAGCAACTGGTCTTAGGGGCGACGAAGGTGCGTGATTCTATGTGTATACACCTATGGAATGTCTAAAGTGCTTTGTAGTAAAAAATATAAAAATATAAATAGATATTACATATTAATGGGTTTTGTATTTACTTTGCAGCAACGCCTAGGACACATCAGTCTGTTGCAACAGGCGTGGTTACACGTTCAACATCAAGATGTGTCAACCAAGGTATGTATAATTCTGAAATAGTTATTATTTGGTACCAGGTTAATTAAGTATTTAAAATTTCATTAATTTATCACCTTCATTAGGCGCTAGCAATGCTGATAACAACAATAGGTTACCCTCAAAAGGAATCGGTGTTTGGGAGCCAGACGATCCTGATATTGCCTTACCAGGTTTGCTCTCGTAACTATTATGAGTTTCTTGACTAAATAATACATATTCATGTTTTGTATTATTTGAAATATTGTAGCGGAGGATTTAGATTGTAACAATCCAAATGAAGGTTCGCATGATGACATCCAAGATGATGATCCGAGAGTGAGCTATGAGAAAGGTAATTAATATAATTGCTTATGTAATAACATTTTTAATTTAAGGTAAATAACATAATTGCTTATGTAATAATAATAACATTCTTATTTTATTATGAATTCTAAAACCTTTTTACATTCGTTGTTGCTTATTAACAGTGGTAAAATACAAGACACGTCGGGATCCTGATGTGGTTATTGTAAATAAAGAAGATGCATACCAATGGGTGTATAAAGACTTACCAAAAAAACATCACCTACTGCAGAAAGTTCCAAATTGTGAGTATTGTCGTGCTTTGAAATCCAGTGCTTTGAAAAACATCACCTACATACGTTATTTCAACTCGCATTTTTCGTTCACATCATTCGGTGCTATCATTGACGAACGCCTAGCCACAGCCAAAGGTATATATAGAATTGTATGCATTATTTTATTTTTGTGATATTAGTAACTTTATGTTGATTCTCTTATTTTATTTAAACATAGGCACCGGGATTTATGCATTCAAGGTACATGGTCAAATTTATCACAAGATTGACCAATTAAAACCTGGTGGGAAGGGACCACGCCACATGCAGCTGTATTTTTATGACACAGATGAGACTATGGTGCATAGAAGAAATAGATCTCCTCATCTTGACTAGAATTTGATCCAGGAGATCCTTCGGATATTGAGCGATGTAGCTAAGAATCCTTACCTACATAATTTCAAAATCCCGGGGCAATCAGGCAATATCGAAGAGTACAAGATTGAGTTAAATACAAGCATTTTTGTTGATCAAAGGAGGTTTAATGCACCTGCAATGGACCAGGTAGCTGTGATATGGCAAGATGGTTCGGATGAGCAACGAAAATTCAAGCGAAGTATAATGATTTTTGCAAATTCTGGGCATGCCACCTTTATACGTGCTTATCATGGTTGCTATGACCCATTAGCTTACCCGCTCTTCTACCCTAGTGGTGAGACAGGGTGGGAAGACAAAAAGGTGTTGTTGGAAGAAAATCTCGTTCCACAATTCACGAGGGTAAAACGAAAATACACACAAAAAAGAATAAAGGTGTGTCTTCTATGGAAATGTTTTAATATTTTAAATTCACATTATATAATGGAAATGTTTTATTTTTGTTTTGTTATTCATAGTATATAGAAGTATATAGATATATAGATTAAAAATACTTATAATTACCATGAATTTCAGATGATGCTCCCGGCACGTCTAATGTAACGTCAGAAGGAAATGGGAAAAATGCAAGGACGAGAAAGACTTTGTCAGTGCTTCCATTGTCAGCTGAAGATTCTGGTAAGAACATAAGCTTGTCGGCTGTTTAATTAACATTTCTCGAGATCCATCTAACTTACTTGTCATGACGCAGTCATTGATGCGGATGTGGATGACGATGGAAACGGTAGTCATGATAACAACAGGGGTGAAAATGACCAAGATGGTGGTATGTTTTTTCCACGACTTTTCTTGCACTTGTATATATAATATATTGATATATTGAAAATTACGCTATTTATGGAAAATTACATGTGACTGAAAATATGTATACTAGGTGTATTTAATGTATTTTTTCGTGGCGGACGTCTCTTCCAGCAATGGATTGTTGATATGTACATAAAAATTGAATCAATGCGGCTTGATTGGTACTCCAACCCTGATCACCAGAAAATTATTCAAGCAGATCTTTATCAGGTTAGTGTGAATTGTAAATTACACCTAGTTTATTGTATAGATAAATACCAAATAAATGTTCATTTTTATGTTAATTTATGTGGGTTTGTCATTCTGCAGGGTATCGTAGATTGCTTGGCACTTGGTGATTCTGATGCCAGAATGGTTGGTAAACGTATCATGTTGTCAAAGGATTTTCCAGGTTCTGACAGGGATGTTCATTCACGTTTTATGGATGCTATGGCTTTGGTAGCACGGTATGGGCGTCCTGATTTTTTTGTTACAATGGCATGCAATCCATATTGGCCAGAAATTACAGACCAATTGCTACCCGGTCAGACCCCGCAAGATAGACCCGACGTTGTGGCTAGAGTCTAAAATGCTAAGCTATGTGATCTTCATGACTTCATGATCGTAAAGGGTCATTTTGGTAAAGTTGCAGCATGGGCGCATGTTACTGAGTTTCAGAAACAGGGACTACCCCATGAACACTTTTTATTGATTATGGAGAAAACTTCTAAGCTGAACGGAGCTGATGATTTTGACAAGTACATATCAGCTGAGATGCCTGATCAAAGCAAATATCCAGAGCTTCATAGGTTGGTATGCACCCACATGATGCACGGCCCCTGTGGGACTCTTAATCAAAAGTGTTCGTGTATGATTGATGGAGGGTGTTGTTTCAACTATCCACGACAGTTTTCTGACCATACGCAGCAAGGGAAAGATGCATACCCAGTATATAGAAGATGGGATGATGGTCAACAAGTATTCATGAGGAACCATTGGTTAGACAATAGGTGGGTGGTTCCATACAATCCTATTCTCTTGATGCGTTACAATTGTCATATCAATGTCGAGGCTTGTTGCAGCATCAAGTCTATCAAATATATATACAAATACATTTATAAAGGACATGACAACGCTTCATTCTCTATTGAAGTGGGTACGGCCAATGGACCTATTGAAATAAATGAAGTGAAGCAGTACAGAAAAGCAAGATGTATTACTGCAATAGAGGCATTCTATCGACTATATCACTTTCCATTGTACAACATGTATCCACCTGTCCTTCAGATGCAAGTGCACCTCCCTGGAATGCATATGGTACCTTTCAATGATACAGATAGCCTTGAAGAGGTTGCAGCACGTGCCCTTTCTCAACGATCTATGCTAACTGAATATTTCAAGATGAACATCGAAGATCCCAAAGCACCTCAATATTTGTACAGAGAATTTCCAGAACATTATATATGGGTCAAGTCTGGTAAATATTGGAAACCGAGGAAACAACGTTTCCAAATTGGAAGGTTAGTTTATGCTAATCCAGCTGAAGGGTGCAGGTACTACCTTCGCATTCTTCTAAATCATGTTAGAGGTGCAACATCGTACGAGTCCCTTATAACTGTTAGAGGTGTTGTATGCCCTACTTTTAGAGACGCTTGTGAGAAGCTCGGGCTTATTACCAGTGATGGATCGCTTGATGAAGCAATGACTGAAGCATCACATTTTCAAATGCCTTGCGCATTAAGGCGCATGTTTTCTATCATAGCTGTTTTTTGTGAGTATGCTGATATACGTAAACTTTGGGACAATCACTTTGAATCGATGGCTGAGGACTACCGCCGCAATGTCGGAGATGAATCATACGTAGTACAGTTGGTGCTGAGGGATGTAGCCGACATTGTGCGATCCATGGGGAAGGATATCAAAGATTTTGGGCTACCCCATCTTGACGAATCAGGTACTTTTTTCACAATGCATGTTATATTACTTATGAAATTAATTATTAATCAAAATAATAATAATTCTGTCTAATAATTATTACTTAAGTTTTGTTAGTATTTAGTATTAGAATATATACATAATACATTTATGGATTATGTATGATAATTAATTTTACCAATGTACAGATGCAACCAGAGATTACTACAGGGAGCTAACAGAAGAGAGAAATATAGTTTTCAACAAGGATGATTTGAATATAATAGGTTTCTTGAATTTTGATCAGCGGTATGGTTTCAATTCAATTATGGATCATGTGATGAATAAGAGAGGTCGGGTTTTTTTCATTGACGGACCTGGAGGTACTGGTAAAACGTTTTTGTACAAAGCGTTACTTGCCAAGGTTCGTTCTATGGGATTGATTGCTGTTGCAACTGCAACATCGGGTATTGCTGCTTCTATCATGCCTGGCGGGCGTACTGCACATTCAAGATTCAAGATCCCAATAAAACTTGGTGATAATACAGTCTGCAACTTTTCTAAACAAAGCAGAACGGCAGATCTTTTGCGTACAACATCGTTAATTATTTGGGATGAAGTGTGTTGACGGTCGATTTTGGTACACCTAGCTATGAGTTTACCGTCAACATTTGCGCGTATTTGATATCCTAACTAATGGTACTAACCCCCCGGAGGTATCAAGTTCACTCTTGCATGTCGATTTTGGAGTTTATTGTTTACGCAGGAAAATAACGTTAAAGAGGAGACTTTCGGGATAAGTTCATCAAGCACTTCAAGAGAAGATCATGAAGCCCGTCACAAGTCAAGACACGAAGTGAACAAGACTCCAAACAACCCAAGGACCGAAGCATCAACACGTAAAATTCCGGGGACTTGGATGTTTACCAACGAGATCAACTCAGCCCGAGAGATATTCTCGCAGCCCAGGACAGCATGATCTTTCGGTGCAGATTCGGAGACTTAAACGGCCTCTAATGGCAAAAGTTTGACTACCAAAGTTGTGGGCCTCAACGATACCTTCGATTTGGACATGTGGAAGGCCCAATTCGGGTCAAGGAGCTAGGAGATATGGCCCCCGAAATGCCAGCTGCGCAGACAAGTCCGAAATCAGACAGATTATCTTCCGATGCTGTTTTAGGGATCTTATCTTCGTTTACAAGGAAATCAATAAATACCAAAGTTGGAGATAATTTCGTGACACACAATCTGGACACCGAATTTGTATTATTTGGAGTCCGGATGTGGGAGATATGGTGCCGGCAAGAAAGGGCTACGAATCAGGAAAATCTGGACGAGGTTAATTTTATGGAAACCAAGTTCCCTTCTCTCCCAAGGAAGATCTCATGCAAGGCAAGGTGGAGCACGCCCCAAGGCTCCCCAAGGGCATAAATACAACCCCTTGGGCGCCCAAGGCGGGGTGATCGATCCATCCATTCATCAGAGAGCCGCCGACACGAAGGAGAAGCACCGGGAGGAAGCCAACGGCCGCCGCAAGTCCTTGAGTTGCCTAGGAGATGGCCTAGGCCATGCCCTAGCCGCCATGGTTGGCCCTGCGGGGTGAAGCCATGGTGGAGTTCCGGAGCCTATGTCTTGATTCCATCAAGGCAATTGCACATCCTACATTCGATGGTGATATAAATCATGTCTTTTCTTTACTTTGATCTACATAGATGAGTGCTCTATTCATATGAATAGCTAGCATATGCTTTTAGTAGGAATAGGTCTAATCGTGGTGGTTAGTCTATGTCTTGCGGATACGTCGTTGTAGTGCACGGACCGAGGTTGTCGTTCGGTGATGAATATCCTTACGTAGTGATAGTACGGTGGAGGAGAAAGCGGCGAATGAACGTGTATCAGACCACTCCATATCGGGCTACTCCATATCGTGTGTACTCCTTATCATAGTATAGGATTAGATTGGTTTGTCATCGTGGCCGGAGCGGCAACAAGAAGACGATAGGCTAGGGTTACCTTTGGTTTGCTTACCTTTATGGCTAGGTGGATGTGATCCATACATCCTTTCATGTATGATTAACCTTTATGCAATCAACACTTCACATAGCGTTAGACCGGTAGGTTGGATAGAGAACCTTAGTGGTTTTCTTCCGATCCTTGGATTGACAAATCTAGGGAGGACCCTCCTTGGTGAAAAAGGCACCAAGTCACCCGTAGGCTTGCGGTGAACTTGAGCACGGTTTTGAAGCGTCAACAAGCCCCTTTTTCTGGCGCCGTTGCCGGGGATCGGCAACTCGAACCCTAGGGAGATATATCTTTCTTTTAACTAACCCTAATTCTTAGAATTGCATATACGCTTGTTTTCTTGTTTGTGTCCTTGAAAGCAGGTGAAAAGCTAGACACAAGACGTTCGAGAAGTTCTCAACACCCGCACCCCAACAAGATGATCGCAACATCAAGATTCGCTCTTTAGTGGGAGGTGCTAACTTTTGTTAGTGGCCCATCATCCGCTATCGAGTCCACACCCTACACGAGAGATGATAAACAAGGTAAGTCAATGTGTCTATTAAAATTTTAAGACTAATGTTTTGTGGAGAATTGTGTTCGAGCAATAGGCATTGGAAGCAATCACGGTGCCCCCAAGATCACGAGATCAAGCCCGTCAACATCTTCGAAGCTTCTGTTCGCATCAAGTTTTGCACAGCCTCATGGGAAGAACAACAGAATATACTTGGATATTTAGAAGCCCTACGAAGTTACGCTTCCAACGAGTTAAGAATCAAGTCAATCGGAGGTTCCTACAAGTGGATATGGCCGAATCACCGATGGTTGCACGTCCTGAAATTTCTGGACAGCGAGCAAAGCTGAAGTGAAACAGCCATAGCTCCCTCATATGAACTCCGATTAAGATGGATGAGTACCCATTGGAAAGGTAATTTTATAAAATTTTTAATAAAATTATATTTTGGTATATGTTCTGTTATGTATACAGGGGGAAATCCACGAGGAAGAGGTAGCAACATCGCGATGAGAACAAGAGAGTGGAGATGAGGACGACAACAACGAAGAGAAGTTTGGGCAATGCTTCCACTAGACCACACATGAAGAAATTCAGAGGCTTGGAACAAAACAAAGACCCCTGGAGCATTGGCAAATGAAGACACATGTTGGCGACATCCGATGCAAGGAGATGTTTGGAGCAAACCACGAAGGAGTACACACAAAGGACAACATCCAATGGCGTAGACACTTTGGGCTCTCACACGCAGGCTCATGGAGTTACATGAAGACACTTAAGAGTTGTGTGAGCCCACAAATGAAGAGGAGTGATCCTACATAAAGTGACCTTGACGACGTGTGGCACGAAGGGAGAGATTGAAGAAGTCTACACGAGCCACCTCCGATCATCAAGGATCGTTCATTTTCAACTCCGAAGGACCACTCACAATGAAAAGCTCGAAGGCTAAGGTACACATTAAGCTCTCAAGGTACTTTTGGATATGATAACTTTCTTTTGAAACATTCATGTTCATGTCCAATAGTATATTTGATTCTATGCCTTACACTTTTATCATGATAGGCTAGAATTTCTTGAGAATGATAAAGAGGTTATGTTGTGCTTTAACTTTGTTAATTTGCATGCCTAATGAACCCATGCCTAATGAGAGCCTTAGCGCTGAGCAAGAAACTTATGCAATCTTTAATCACATTTTGTTCATCTAACTTTTAAATTGTGGTTACAATTGCATATGTCTATATTATGTTTTGCAAATCCTAGACTTGCTTTGTGCTTGGTCAAAGCTCGTGACCTTAAAAGAGCGTGTGTCGGGAGAAAACCCGAGTTTCACTAACCATGCAGGTCATTAAACCATAATAAAGAGGGGAGAAGCCATGCCCCAAAGGAATTGCAAGCTCGTGCATCGCCATCACCGAACCTCGAAGACAACACCGCTGTTTTCATCAGTTTTTGAGCACCTGGTCAGATATGTAGAAGAAGGATAAAGTTGAAAATCAGAAGCTCCATCAAGTGTCGATTCCAACACCTCCGAGATCGACAAATTTGAAGGCCCGTACAAGGAGATATGGCGAAAACATTAGGCGCTGCGCAGTCTGAAATCTTTGGACAGATTGCAGCGTTGGAGTAAAACGGGCGTAACTCACTCGTTCGGAGTCCGTTGGGGGTCAACAAAGACTTGATGGAAAGATAATTTCATGCGCCACGCGTGGAAGTTATTGTTTGCTACATGATCTGATCTGGACAGAGAGTAAAATTCATGAAAAGAGAGGCAGCGACGAAGAGCAAAGGAGAAGGAGGGGATGATGATGCAAGAGACGATCGGGCAAGCCTCTCATCAAGCAAAATGATCGTGTCAAGCATGGAGAGTGGATCAAAGCTGCATAGACATCTTCAAATCTTACATGAAGGACCATGGCTTCACAACCACGAGTAGGTATGTAAGAAAGTCAAGCTCTATGACTTTAAATGAAGCGCTTTGCGGGAGGCAACCCGTTTTCTTTTGTTTATGTTTATATATATTATGACCGTCTACATTGTGATCTTAAACTGAAACATCAAGTAACATTGTACCATTGCTCTAATAAATACCACAACACCATGTTATTTAATTTAATTGCTATTGAGGGAGCACTTTGTTATTTGATCTTGGAAAGCTTGTAGACCCTTTTTTGTGCCTATTAGTGTTTAGAGTCGTTTTTCTTTTGTGTCTTTTTAGAGAGAAATATGAAGTTGGCACCATCCTTTAATTCTAACCTAGTGGCTAGTTAATTTAGGCTAACTTTTGTTTTTGTTTTAGACAACCACCCTATCATGTTCATCCATGTTATATTGCATTGCATGTTGTGTTGATCTAACTCTTTGCCAACCAACCTAGGCCTTCCCATAGCCCCCACCAAAAACCATAGCCAATAGAGGTAGGATTGCTTGTGTTGACCGTTTGCCGTCACCATCCGGATTGAACAAGTCTATCTCTTTCCTCTTTTCTAACTAAAAACTTTGACTAGCCTCCCCATAAAATCCTTAGGAAAACCTGTCACACCTTTAGCCATCCTAAAACCATAGGTTTGTTTTTCATTAAAAGACTCATAGCACCACCTTAGTTAGAATTTATATACTTGACTTCCTCTCTTCAAAATTCTTGTTGAGCCAAAAATATAGGATATCGTTAACCTACCCTTAAACCTTGTTAGTTTGGTTGTCAAACCTTGCTAACATTTGTTTGTACTAACTCTTTGCATTTGCATTTTGCATCCATCTCTTTGTCATCATCCACTTTATGTTAGCTTGGGACTTTTGGTGAAGCTTTATGATGAATGTTTTTATACCTATGTTAATGCTTCATATGACGATATGGGCATTTTTCTTTTTGCAATCTTGTGTAAACATGGTGTTTAGACATGATTGGAGACCCTCATCATTCAGTTTTATATACCTTGCTATCATATTGCATTAGATTGTTTATAAACATAGCAATGCGCCCTATTTATCTTACACTAAAAAGAATTGTTAATCTTGGGATAAACATGGTGTTTTGACCTTGGCTAATAAATCTTTATGGCAAGGGAGAAGTTTGGCAACCACTTTGTAAGCATGGAGCTTAGAATTTGGTGTAAACATTGTTTTGTTTTTATACCATCCTCTCATTTGCATACACACTTGCACACACGTACACCCATTAGGTTTTAATTTTTCTTTGACTAGCTTAACTATGCCACAAGTTAAGATCTTAAGGGATATCTTTGGTTTGTTAGCATAGAGTGAGTATTCCCGACCGTCACCTCAGGGGTACTTTGTGCTTTAGAGTTGTTTTGTAGGCATGACGAATCGCTCCCATGAGTTAGCAATGAAAGATGAAAATAAGATCGTCAACACCTCCAAAATCCCAGAAGAAACACCGCTGCCTTCATCAAGATTAGGCGTATGTTCATAGATGTACAAAATAGGAAAATTTGGATATTCAGGAGCTCCACTAAGTCTTCTTTCCAACGCATCGAGATTCAACATTTTAGGAGACCCGTGCAAGGAGTTACAACCAAATTATTGGGCGTCACAAGTTCTGAAATCAGCCGGGACAGTTTGCATTGATGGAGTAAAAAGGGTGTAACTCTCTTGTTCGGAGTCCGATTGGGGTGAATGACCACTCGTTGGAAAGATAATTTCAAGAACTTTACAATGGAGTAATGGTTCAGTACATGTTCTGTTCTAGAAGTTGAAGAAAAATTCGTGGAAGTTGAAGCAGTGATAAAGGAGAACATAGAAGGAGGTGAAGACGAGTTGAGAGACGATTGGGACTAAGGCTTGTGACAAAGGGTGGACGTTGAAGGACAATCAAGGCAACAAAAGTGAAGAGTACGATGATGATCTCCACATATGGTGGTAGGACTTCAATAAATACATGATGATTCATCATCTTCCATGCCTAGCAACATGCTAAGCATGGGGGAGGACTTGGTGGACGTAAGAAGACCGCATGAAGAACAAAGATCATGGTTGCCACGGGATGCTAATTTTCTTCTTCCATGTTAAGCACAATGCTTAAGCATGGGGGAGGCCACGCTACACTTCAAGCATCAAAGGACGGTAACAATTCTTCAACTCTCTTTTGTTCTTGTCTTTTCTATATGTCTGCATATATGTATGTGCTTTCCACAACCTTAGATACAACCTTCGTATATCTCTCTTTAGAATAACATGGCTACTAGGAGTACAACCTAGGTTTGTTTTTATTTTTAATAATAATCACCATTACCTTGAGCTCACCATGATGATATCTCGTATGCTCTTACTTATGGATATATGATGATCGTTGCCACCTTACTCATTCTTGTGCTTGGTTTGTATATGATTAAGCTAGTGCTCTCTTTAAATATGATCTGAAAATTTAATTAATGCTAGCCTAATATTTTGTGGAGGTTATGATAACTTGAGACCCACAATATTTTTCGTTGCTCTCACTTTTGAATGAATCAAAGATCATTTATTTTTGTTCTTAAAAGATATGCTAACCTTGTCTTTGATACCACTTGCATTTTGCTCAACCTATCCAAAGCCTTATATTCATTGAGTGCAAAAACCTTAGTATACAAGATTTATTTTTGGGTGCATTAATTCAAGGCTTGATTTCTCTGGCTCAAGACTAAGAAGCTGGTCATTCCGTTTTTGCGTATCTATCTTTATGCTAGCCTTTTCTATCCGTGAATTGTGAGTTTCCACATCGGGAATTTCGCAAACCTCGCCGGATATCCACCCACAAACCCAAAATATCTTTTTGTGTATACCTCCTTAACCACAACCCAAAACTTTGAGTATGGATGAATGTTTCGAAGAAGATTACAAGGAAGGTGCCGTCAAGTGGAGCAAGATTTTGGGAGACCTCCATAAAAGGATCCCTAGAAGGTTTCAAGTATCTCTCTTCATGAAAATACAAGAATTTCAGCACTTACCTTGGCACAATCATCACCTCTTTGCTTCGGGACGAGCAATGTCTAAGCATGGGGGGGTTGCCAAGGAAGTACTAGTGTAGTCTAGAGTTCAAGGGGAGTAAAAAAAAGAAGGAAAAAAAAGAGAGAAAAAGTGATCAAAGAAAAAAAATATATATATATATAAAGAAGGAAAAGTATGATGAGAAAAGGAAGAAAAGAAAAGAGTGAAGAAAAAAATATATATATAATAAAGCTCCCCGGTTCTCTAGCTACATTTGGAAATTTCAAAAGGATTTCAAGATCAAGACCCATACTCATCTTTCCAACCATGTGCAATCCGATAACGAGGACTTCGTTTGTGCCTCGGGATCACTCTTTGCCATTTGCACATGTCCACCTATCTAAAAAGTGTGTGTTTTTCTCTCCCCCCTCCGCGGAACATTATTTTCCAATGACCTTTTTGACGAGTCTTGGTAAGTCCATGAGAAGCTTGTCTTGTTTTGATAATATCTCAACTATAATATCTTGGTAGGACTAAACTTTCCCATAGCTCCATATAAAGCCTTCCACCAAATATTTGAGAGAGGAAAGGAGTAGAACAAATAGGCTTGCGAGACAAGATGAGATGAGAGTTCATGAGCAAGATGCAAGGAGGTTTATTATTGATCTTGGTAAAGCAATTTTTCTTCATCCCGCTCTTTATTTTCAAAATTTCTAAGATTTGTTTAAAATTTGAGAGCAAGATTAATTACTTGTGGAAAGAGCTTAAATGATATGTACCCTCCATAGAAATGAAAGCTAGCTACATTATGGAACTTTAACAAATATAAACTTGGAGAGCATTATGTTTTCTCATGTATGATCAAGTGTAAGGTATGAATATTGAAAGGCAATACTGATGTCCATTAAAGGCTTACTCGAGGACGAGCAAGGTTTAAGCATGGGGGTATGCTGACGGTCGATTTTGGTACACCTAGCTATAAGTTTACCGTCAACATTTGCGCGTATTTGATATCCTAACTAATGGTACTAACCCCCCGGAGGTATCAAGTTCACTCTTGCATATCGATTTTGGAGTTTATTGTTTACGCAGGAAAATAACGTTAAAGAGGAGACTTTCGGGATAAGTTCATCAAGCACTTCAAGAGAAGATCATGAAGCCCGTCACAAGTCAAGACACGAAGTGAACAAGACTCCAAACAACCCAAGGACCGAAGCATCAACATGTAAAACTCCGGGGACTTGGATGTTTACCAACGAGATCAACTCAGCCCGAGAGATATTCTCGCAGCCCAGGACAGCATGATCTTTCGGTGCAGATTCGGAGACTTAAACGGCCTCTAATGGCAAAAGTTTGACTACCAAAGTTGTGGGCCTCGACGATACCTTCGATTTGGACATGTGGAAGACCTAATTCGAGTCAAGGAGCTAGATATGGCCCCCGAAATGCCAGCTGCGCAGACAAGTCTGAAATCAGACAGATTATCTTCCGATGCTGTTTTGGGGATCTTATCTTCGTTTCCAAGGAAACCATTGAATACCAAAGTTGGAGATAATTTCGTGACACACAATCGGGACACCGAATTTGCATTATTTGGAGTCCGGACGTGCGAGCTATGGTGCCAGCAAGGAAGGGCAGCGAATCAGGAAAATCTGGACGAGGCTGATTTTATGGAAACCAAGTTCCCTTCTGTCCCAAGGAAGATCTCGTGCAAGGCAAGGTGGAGCACGCCCCAAGGCTCCCCAAGGGTATAAATACAACCCCTTGGGCGCCCAAGGAGGGGTGATCGATCCATCCATTCATCAGAGAGCCGCCGACACGAAGGAGAAGCACCGGGAGCAAGCCGACGGCCGCCGCAAGTCCTTGAGTTGCCTAGGAGATGGCCTAGGCCATGCCCTAGCCGCCATGGTTGGCCCTGCGTGGTGAAGCCATGGTGGAGTTCCAGAGCCCATGTCTTGATTCCATCAAGGCAATTGCAGTTGCACTGCCAGTCTTGTCACTCAAGAAGGGAACCAAGGCGCAGGTGATGAGGAACGGAGCGTTTGCAGTTAGTATGAATATTTCAAGATTTCTCAATTTATGCTGTAATAATAAATGTCTAATACCAAACAATTATATTAGTGTTTGGGATTAATAAAGTTTCTATGATAATTTCTCGTCGATTTTTAATAAATGTACAAATATTTTATCAATGATTAAATGTTTTACTATGGTCCTATATACATGATGAAAAAAGGTTGGCTGGCCGTTATAAGAATTTGGCCCATGTATGCAAACGGCCCGATTTTTGTTGTATTATATTTGTCATTTACTTTTGAAAGGAGCCCATATGGCCCATCAAACAAAAATCGGCGTGGTTTCTTGCATAGTGTTAAGGTACCAGCGTGCAGTACTTGCAATTTGATGGATGCCTTAGCGAATCCCGGCCCCTGTGGGCGTCGTGGTGGCTTCCGTGCTTGCTTGAGGGCAGCTTCGAGGGTGATCCGGCCGACGTCCGCGTCAGGTCGCCGTTCGTACACCAATTCGAGGGTCTTGCTGAGGGCAGCTTCGAGGGTGAAGCGGAGGTTCGCTCGAGGGTGGCTGGTGCGGTTGTTTGATGGACCGCGGAGGCACAGCCTCCGCAGGTCGTGGGCTTTGTTCATATTTCAGTTGCGGTTGATTTGGGGAGCTCGTTTAGCGATGTTTGTTTTAAGAGAGCGATTTTCCCCGTAGTTAGGGGACCTTTTGCAATCTCGTGTCCAAATTTTTTGTGTTTTTATGTATTTTGGATTTGGATTTGGTTTTGTTCCCTGTCGGATCAATCTTGAGCACGAGATTTACAAGCAAAGGCTTCCAAATATGATGTTCGCAATCCTACCTTCCTCAGACCTAACCCATATTTATGGAACCTTTGATTTATTGCGAATTATTTTGAAATAGGTTATATATAGCCCCGAATTTTCCCCCCTCTATAGGCAAAGGCTTGTAACAGAAGACAATCTGTCACCACGCATTCCAAACACGAGGTGCACAATCTTACCTTCCTCAGATCTAATACATATCTATGGAACCTTTGATTTATTGCCAATTTAATTATTTTCAAACAGGTTATATATAGTCCCTGCAACAAGTGTTTTTTAGCAGGCATCTTATTTCTTCTTTCTGAGCTGTAAGGCTCACGTATTTGTTTCATCGCACCGGAGTCATCAAAGGATAACATCCAATGGTGAGGATTTCATCTTATTTTAACTCTTTATTAACTATTAATTTATTAATTATTAAATTAATTATTAATTATTAATGACGTTATGATATGACTGCTTTTGAGATGCAATTTGTTCTTCAGATCAATACCTATGCTTTCATGAAACTAGAGGATGCGATGGCTCAACCTCATGGGACTGCGGTTGATGTTGCAGCGGTAGTTGCGTCATTTGGTCCAACTGATTATAACTACATGCCTCCTCATGGAGTACGGGAGATTTGTTTGGCGGATTCGAAGTTAGTTTTTTTATTCATCTTAATGCTAATTACTACTTATGTTCTTGATAATATACTCTTTCTCATGTTACATTAAATATTTACAGTTCACTAGCATTCCTTCGTGTGTGTGTCAGACGAGACGATGTTGAAGTAGGTAGGGTATTCCTTGATGCACATGTCAACAACCATATTGTGTTTCTTGGGAAGGTTTCTGTGGACCAGCATATGCCTACGTAACATTTGCACAGTCAAAAAATTGTGTACTATATCTCGACAGTATCATAAGTGTTTGTACTCATTGTGTTGTTTGGTATTCAGAATGCTTGACTAGTAGTACTTATACTACAATAAATTTTTGTCAAACTTGGCCGCAGACTTCGTTGGTGTCATCACTTCATGGTAATATTTATTAGCATTTCCTTTAATTTCTGTGAAAGACATCAAATTATTAAATTGTGTATTGATCTTGTTCCCTGGCAGTTGTAAGGAATGCATTACGCCGGAACTATGAGGTTCGTGAATGTGTTAAAGAGGTCATCGCTGTTTGATCTAAATACATGCCATTATTTTGCAATAAACTAGATGTGAAGACTGCAAGGAAGAGATCAGCCTCCATTTGACTTTATAATGTACTTACCATATTAATTGTAAAAGATATATTTGTTGTCCAACGGCTCACTATGTAAAAGATCCACTTTTTGCATAAATGGATAATATGAATAATTTTATAATTACCCAAGTATTAATTGTGTTATGTATAGTAATTTATGAATAAATCTTGGAAAAATTATGGTTCCGGAGCTGATCAAAATCGGTAAGAAATTGTGGTTCCGGATCATGTATTTCTTGTTGTTGCGCAGTGGGAGACAAGCACGCAGCCCGAGGCTGATTCGCCTGCTGATCTGCTTGGCCTCGGCGCTGATAGACTTGTCGTATCCACACCAGGATTGCAGCAAGCGGCGGCGGCGGCAGCCAGTGTGCTTGAGCTGAGCGTGGGCCAGACATGGAGCGACACGTGCCGACGGCATCATCATCACATGGCGCACTCGTGGAGACTCCGGGATCCTCTGTGTCGTCTGGATCCGGTGCGGCTGGAGCATATACTACATCGATAGGATCTGGTGCTCCAATTACCAATTGTTTGGTTTTCATTCTTATACATTAGTGGGCTGTGCCATCAAAGTTAATAGGGATACGTGGTTTAATGGTTGTCAATATATATAATTAAAGCCATTATTTCTATTAAAATTAAAAAATGATCAATATGGGTATTGTGCATTATTGAATGGAGTGTGACAACGAAGGATATTAAGAGGGGAGGTTGGAGTGTGATAACGAAGAGTGATCATTATTAACGAGACAACTTGTAGAAGTTTATTTGTTGATGGGCACGATATTGAGGAGTATGACGGCGACACGACCTTGTCCTGCATGCACCAGAATCAACAACCGGCGACACAATTTGAATAGGGGGGAACATGGGTCCCCCTTGGATCACAATTCACAAGCATGCCCACTGGATCGTCGGTGGCCAACAGGATCGTGTGTACTTCAAAACTAGCAGAAGCACATGGTTTCTTTTTTTTGGAATTTTGGAAAAAAGACAAAAGGAAATCACTGGGGTCATGATTATTTTTTAGGAAATAGATATAAGTTAACCGGCTTAGTGTTGACGGTCCTTACAACAAAAATTCGACCGTCAAAACCTCGGGTTCGAGAGGAATATATGGCAAATTTCATGCACATTTTTAGTACTTATAAAGTTCCACGAGTTGTGTTGTGATTTTCATAGGTAGGTACACATTTTGGGAGAATTTGGGACCAACACACCACACGTGCTAGGCACGGCCGAACCACCAGGCACGGCCGGCCCTGCAGGTGCGGCCGGCCCTGCAGGTGTGGCCGGCCCTACCTCGTGGCGTGTCACTGGTCCTAAGCACCGCCTCTCCCGCTAGCACAACTTGGACGAGCGCGATTCACTAAGGAAACGTCGGTTTGATCAAAGGGTGGAGGCTAGGATCAATGGGTCCACTAATCCGATCGCTCAACCGTCACAACCGACATCTAGAGGCGATCCTAGGCGTCCCCTAACTCAGTCGGTGCATCACACGACACGGGGGTGGGCCGGCCGCACCTACAGGGCCGGCCTCACCTATCAACTGACGTGCCGGACGAAACCGACCCAAGGAGCCGACCTACAACCGCCTAAGGAGCAGTGATCAGGGGCGTCCAAGGCGAGAGGTGGTGGATCATAGGGCCGGCCGCACCTAGTGAGCCGGCCGCACCTGGCATCTTGCCCCCACACGCTCCACCGACCTCCCTTGCCTATAAAAGCCACCTCACACTCGCTGGATCAGACACACAACGCAGGATCATCTCCATTTCCCTCTTTTGTTCACTTAGAGTAGGGTTAGTGTAGCTTGGGAGTTAGAGTCGAGTCGAGCTAGTCTCGGGGTTCCGGAGGAGTCTTCTTCAGAGTTCCGGTACTACTCTTGTATCCTTTCTTTGTTTAGACTCAAGTACAATTCAAGTTATCTTTCTATCTTACCTTTCGAATCAATTACATTCAGCTTTTACTTTGCTCTAGTAGCTTTATTCTTGGTTTAGACTAAAGTTAGTTTAGTCTTGGTTAGCATAGCTCTCTTGAACCCTATAGTGTTGTGGTCGTTCTTCGCTTGATCTCCGGTGTTTCACGGGAGAGAGAGACCTTCCTTCGTGATATCCAGGGAAAGGTTCTTTGGTTCGTTGTGAGCGCGGTGCTCAGAGCTTACCTTAGTCTTAGATTGGTGTCCCGTTCAACGGAATAGTTGTGGTACCCTAAGGAGGTGACAGCTCCGGACGGGCTCAGTAGTCCACCACGTTAGTTCGGGCCGGTAGGATTCAGCGTGTCGTCATTCTCCCTTCTCATCCCAGTCTGAGAGCGCGGCTTTGCATGCCCCTGCAGCACTAGAAGAGCTTGTCGAGTTTAGCTTGCCTTGGTTATCCTTTGCTTTAGTTCTTTGCCTAGAGTTGACAAGAATAGATAGATTGTGTTAGGATCCTTTCTCGTCTCGTTGTCCTCCCAGCTCGCTAGATCCTCTCTAACCCTTTATCAAGATCTCCTTGTGTGTGTCAAGTTATCCCCGAATATCTTTATTCCTTACCCCCGCTATAGCTCTTTACCAAGTCTTGTATTTCTCCACCGTTTATTCGATCATCTTTGCCGTAGTGCCTCCCTTGGCAAAGTATAAATACGATAACCCGAATACCACCGGGTGAAGTGCTACAACGGTAATCCGTGCGCTTGCGGACCATTCTGTGATCGTGTGTTTTACCAAAGACGTTCCCTAGCCCCGTTACTATGGGTGCAAACCCGGTAGCGACGCTTGCGAGTGCCTCGAGAATTCTTGGCACCGTCACCGTAAGTGCAAACTTAGTAGTGAGGCTAAGGAGCGTCAACAAGCATTTCTGGTGCCGTTGCCGGGGAGGCAATAGGCATAAGATATCACTTAAACTTAGTGGTAGAATTATCAAGGTTCGGTAAACTGCTATTTAAGCGGGTTTACCCTTGCTCTACTCTCGTGTACGCAGAGTAGTGCATGACCGGTTTCGACCTACCGTCCAACTTTAACGATAATCCGGAGTCACTTGTGAGGAGAGTGCGACCTCGTGTCCTCATTCCTCAGAAGTTTCTCTCGAATTGAGAAACGAACACCGTCGATCCCGTAGACAGCACCTCGTCAGCACCGATGGCCGAGAGGACGATCCGCGAGTTCTCCGCTCCCTCCAACACTAATGTCCCTACCGGACCGAACGTGACGGTGGGAGACGGAAACTTTGAACTCAAGCCGGCGTTGATCAACATGGTGCAAGCAAATCCGTTCTCCGGCAAGCCTAATGAAGATGCCAATGCACATCTCCAGCATTTTCTGGAGGTGTGTAGGACTTTCACTATCCGTGGAGTGACGGATGATGCAATCCTTCTTCGCCTATTCCCATTCTCATTGCTCGGGAAGGCGAAGCAATGGTTTTATGCAGAGCGAGATGCCATCAACACATGGGATAAGTGCTCAAAGGCATTTCTCGCAAAGTTCTTCCTGGTGGGCAAAACCAATGCCCTCCGCAAAAGAATTTCGGGTTTCCAGTAGCAGAATGATGAGAGTATCCCGGAAGCATGGGAACGCTTCCAGGAATACATCACCGCGTGCCCGCATCATGGCATGCAGGGGTGGTTCTTGATTCAAACCTTCTACCACGGGCTCAAGCGTACCGCCCGTGAGCACCTAGATGCAGCCGCTGGAGGAGCCTTCTTCTGGCTACAAGTACCCGCTGCCAAGGAATTGATCGAGAAGATGGTGGCAAATCAAGGTTGGGATGGAGATCGTCTCCAACCCTGTAGCCGTGGTGTACACCAAGTCGATGGAATCGACATGCTCGCCGCCAAGATGGACCTCCTCATGAAGAAATTGGAGGCACCGAGTAATATGGAGACCGCCAAGATTATGGATGCTCGCATGACGTGCGAGGTTTGCGGTAATGTGGGTCATTCGGGAAATGATTGTCCCGAGACAAGGGAAGAAGCCAGCTTCATCAACAATGGCAACAACAACAGGTTCCGCAACAACAACTACAACAATCAAGGGTGGAACTCGAGGCCCAACTTCCCGTTCAACAATCAAAATGGAGGTTGCTGCTTCTTTGCCTTCTTCCGAGTCGGGTGGAATCCCGGGGCAACCCGAGCCTACCCGAGAGAATTTAAAACCAGTGACCACGAGAGGTGGTAAGACCACTCGGGATCCACCATATCCTAACCCCACAGAGAAGAAACAGAAGGAAGTGGTCACCGAGTCGGAAGAAGAAGAGGACACCGAGAAAGTAGCTCCCAATGAGGAAAAGTTGAGGACGACGGCACCCCAAGATTACGTCGATACCACGCTACTCCCATTTCCCCGAAGAATCAAGAAGCCTACCGTGGATGAGCAATTTGGAAAGTTCATTGAGGTAATCAAGAAACTCAATGTCAACATACCATTTCTTGAGGCTATGCAGGTACCAACCTACGCCAAGTACCTCTAGGACATCCTCAACAATAAGAGACCTCTACCCACCACGGATATGGTCAAGCTTACGGAGGAATGTAGTGCGGCCATTCTAAAGAAGAAAGACCCCGGGTGCCCTACAATCAGCTGCTCTATCGGGTCCGAACACTTTGAGAATGCACTATGCGACCTTGGAGCCAGCGTTAGCGTCATGCCTAAGGTAGTCTTCGACAAACTTAACTATACTTCCTTGTCGCCTACAACCATGTGCTTGCAGCTAGCGGATCAATTGGTCCGCTACCCGGTAGGGATAGTGGAGGACATTCCGGTGAGAGTTCGGGATTTCTTCGTACCCGTGGATTTCGTCGTCCTCGACATGGATGTTGATACAAGGATGCCTCTAATCCTCGGGAGACCTCTCTTGAGTACCGCCAATGCTAACATCGATGTAGGAGCCGGAGAAATCCCCCTTAATATCAACGGCAAGGAAGAACGATTCACCTTTAGACCAAAGGTGGAACAATGCTCACATGTACGAATAGTCGATAGAAAAATTTCAAACTGTGTGCAGAAAGATGAGGTGGCCCCGACCAAGCCCAAGGTAAAAGCATTCAAAGGGCGCCACCAAACAAGGAAGCCGAAGGCAATCAACAAGGCTAAGGGGGAAAAGAAGACAGAAATCAAAAACACCCCCGCAAAAGCCTCACCAACTTCAACGCCACCGAAGAAAACAAAGAAGGTGCGGCGAGAGCATCGTCCGAGTCTTCCACTCCGGGACCGGACTAGTCCAAGATCAATTGAGCAAACGGAGGAGTCCCGCTCACGGACTCTAAACTACGAGCCCTCACTGAGAGGTAAACCGGCATTTATCTCATATTTCCCTTCCAACATCTTTATTTCGTGCATCAAGCATATTTAAATTTTAAATTTTGATTTTACCATTTCATTAGTAAATAAACAAGACATAGAAAAACAGTTTTGGAGATTTTTGGTGATACGGCCAAACCTAGAGGTACGGCCGTACCTCCCCTCAACAAAATTTTTGTGCAGGAAGTTTACAGGAGGGGACACAAGTACTTGGGACAAATATAGTAGGGCCAGCCGAACCTAGTGGTACGGCCGTACCTATGATCTTCCACAAATCCATCAAGCCAACCACTACAAGCTTCCAAGTGCTCAACTCATCACCAAAATAAAGACACGCCAACCAGGTAGCCAAAAATTAGCTTGGGGGAGACCCCATTTTCAATCAAGGAAGGTATGCCCATCCAAACCAATTTTCAACATCTTGTTTATTGCATTCGAATAAAAGAAAAACAACAAAAATATTTGCTTCAACCATGTGCTTGAAATCTTGTCTATATCCTCACTTTGGAAATGATGAATAGTTGCTATGTTAAAACTTTGTAAGAACCTAGTGTACAACCTTGTGCTCTATGAGCATTTGAATTTGTTGGTATATTTTGAGACAAGAGCCTGAAATAAAACTTTGTGGGAACCAAATGCTTATGACCGAACCTAGGGTGTTGACTAGTATGATATGGTCCGACAATGTTGATCTTGCTCTATCTCATAGTATGGTGAAAATCTCGGATGATTTCTTTTGAAAATAAAACAAGACAAGTTCCTCAATGGTCATATTACCTACCAAAGCCATATGTCGATATCAAAGTCTAAACCTTCTACATATACTTGCTTGTGACCCGTTGACTTTTGCCAAATTGTTGTGACCCTTGTTAGAATCTTTTCATGCTTCCATGATCGAGATCACGTACACCCACATATACATGCTAACTCCTACACCGGGAGTTACGCAAAACATGTCATCCATCCACCAGAAATAAATACTCCGAAGTTCCAAAGAGATTTCTCTTTATGCACTCTTGCAAAAGGAGAGAGGGGTCATTGAAAAAAAGTATATGCTCAAGAAGCATAGAAAAAAATGTGTGCTCCAATCAAAGAGCATAGAAAAAAATGAAGCATGATCCCCCTCCAAAATAAAAGCAAGAGAATCTCAAAGCAAGGAGTACTTAGAAAAACAAACAAAAATATTCCACACACTTGCACATCTCAATCAACTTGCATGACTAGTTTCTTCTTGGATCCGGTCTTTGGCTCAACAACATCATGTGGCACAAGTGAGTCTCATGCTTATCCTACCCAAAGCTCCACATACAAGCCATAGAGTAGGAAGTTGAGGCTCGCTCAAAAGCCTTTGGTGAGGTATCAAATACCACTTGAGCGATCGAGGGAACCATCCGAGGAACCTTGTCTTTCTTTGAAAAATTTTCAAAAACTTCGAGATAGGATCCAGAAAAGAACAAGAGTGAGAGATGCAAAGTCAAAAACCATTCTACTCTTCAACCTCCAAAGGCAAGGTGGAAAGCTACAAGCCCCACAGGTAAGATGAGGCTAAGTTTCTCTCGTACCAATCTTTTCAAATAGCAAAAAGAGCATGAGTTTGTGCACAGGTACTTGTCGAGTGGTAACATCATGCAACTCCTGATCCGCCGAGGCCAAGTCTAGGCTTTGCTTGAGGACGAGCAAACGTTTAGCTTGGGTGAGTTTGTTGACGGTCCTAACAACAAGAATTCGACCGTCAAAACCTCGGGTTCGAGAGGAATATATGGCAAAATTTATTGACATTTTTAGTACTAATAAAGTTCCATGAGTTGTGTTGTGATTTTCAGAGGCAGGTACACATTTTTTGAGAATTTGGGACCAACACACCACACGTGCTAGGCACGGCCGAACCACCAGGCACGGCCGGCCCTGCAGGTGCGGCCAGCCCTACCCCGTGGCGTGTCACTGGTCCTAAGCACCGCCTCTCCCGCGAGCACAACTTGGACGAGCGCGATTCACTAAGGAAATGTCGGTTTGATCAAAGGGTGGAGGCTAGGATCAATGGGTCCACTTATCCGATCGCTCAACCGTCACAACCGACATCTAGAGGCGATCCTAGGTGTCCCCTAACTCAGTCGGTGCATCACATGGCACGGGGGTGGGCCGGTCGCACCTAGAGGGCCGGCAGCACCTATCAACCGATGTGCTGGGCGAAACCGACCCAAGGAGCCGACCTACAACCGCCTCAGGAGCAGTGATCAGGGGCGTCCAGGGTGAGAGGTGGTGGATCATAGGGCCGGTCGCACCTAGTGAGCCGACCGCACCTAGCATCTTGCCCCCATGCGCTCCACTGACCTCCCTTGCCTATAAAAGCCACCTCACAGTCGCTGGATCAGACACACAACGCAGGAGCATCTCCATTTCCCTCTTTTGTTCACTTAGAGTAGGATTAGTGTAGCTTGGGAGTTAGAGTCGAGTCGAGCTAGTCTCGGGGTTTCGGAGGAGTCTTCTTCAGAGTTCCGGTACTACTGTTGTATCCTTTCTTTGTTTAGACTCAAGTACAATTCAAGTTATCTTTCTATCTTACCTTTCGAGTCAATTACATTCAGCTTTTACTTTGCTCTAGAAGCTTTATTCTTGGTTTAGACTAAAGTTAGTTTAGTCTTGGTTAGCATAGCTCTCTTGAACCCTATAGTGTTGTGGTTGTTCTTCGCTTGATCTCCGGTGTTTCACGGGAGAGAGAGACCGTCCTTCGTGATATCCGGGGAAAGGTTCTTTGGTTCGTTGTGAGCGCGGTGCTCAGACCTTACCTTAGTCTTAGATTGGTGTCCCGTTCAACGGAATAGTTGTGGTACCCTAAGGAGGTGACAGCTCCGGACGGGCTAAGCAGTCCACCACGTTAGTTCGGGCTGGTAGGATTCAGCGCGTCGTCGTTCTCCCTTCTCATCCCAGTCTGAGAGCGCGGCTTTGCATGCCCCTGCAGCACTAGAAGAGCTTGTCGAGTTTAGCTTGCCTTGGTTATCCTTTGCTTTAGTTCTTTGCCTAGAGTTGACAAGAATAGATAGATTGTGTTAGGATCCTTTCTCGTCTCGTTGTCCTCCCAGCTCGCTAGATCCTCTCTAACCCTTTATCAAGATCTCCTTGTGTGTGTCAAGTTATCCCCAAATATCTTTATTCGTTACCCCCGCTATAGCTCTTTACCAAGTCTTGTATTTCTCCACTGTTTATTCGATCATCTTTGCCGTAGTGCCTCCCTTGGGAAAATATAAATACGATAACCCGAATACCACCGGGTGAAGTGCTACAACGGTAATCCGTGCGCTTGCGGACCATTCTGTGATCGTGTGTTTTACCAAAGACGTTCCCTAGCCCCATTACTAGGGGTGCAAACCCGGTAGCGACGCTTGCGAGTGCCTCAAGCATTCCTGGTGCCGTCACCGTAAGTGCAAACTTAGTAGTGACGCTAAGGAGCGTCAACACTTAGTATAAAAGATAGAAAGGAAATGAATAGAGGGCCCTTAAAGCTGATACGGGTATCATATCGTCCACTGAAATCATGTTCCCAAATATGTGTGTAAATGAAACCCTGGTGTTACATTCATGGCAACAGGGAAGCATATGTTTGGAATGTTTTACATACCATATTTTGTCTATGTTCCTATATATATTAGCTGTCGTGCGATGACCTCCCCGAACCGTAGCCGCCCACCTTGCTTCAATGAAGTTCAAGCGGACGTCGCCACCAGCGGCATCCTAGTGTAGGAAGAAAAAGTACCTGATATATTGCTGGGGAAGAAAATTAATGGTGACATAGATGAGTCTCGCAATTGCTTCAGAAAGAGGATGAGAGCCCCGTCGCATCCATCTAACTTGGAGTTGCTCACAGCAGTAAGTATGACTGATCAGTCTTTTATATCGTATATTTTGGTCCATTGACGGTTACTTGTTGTTTTTTTTCCTCAGGAGGAGTTCGTCGATGCCTTTATTAGCAACAAGTTTGATTCAGAGGAAGTCAAATCTCTAGAGTTAATGATCAGTGATCAAAATGATAGGAGCACAACTAACTCTCGCAATGTCTCAGGAAAGAAGATGAGACCTCCGTCGAATCCTGCAAACTTGGGGTTGGACACAACAATAAGTATGAATTAACAGTAGGGTATCTCATGTGTTTTTTTATTGATGTTTCCTTCATTTTTTTCTCTGGACCAACTCCAACAGCCCAGCAAGACTATTACGTCGGGTCATGCTTTGGATCTCTTGAGCCCATCAATCACAATGTTAGATGAGGACATGGTTGAGGTGGACATAACATGGTTCTACTTGTTTCCTGACGATGATGAAGAGCCTCATCATCTTGGCGACAGCATAGAGGATCCTGTTACCATCATCGATTCAGATGAGGACTGATTTATAATAATTAGCTACTTCGTCAGTCTTTAAAGGTCGTGTTTCATGAAATAAATATAAAGAAAATGTCCTCATATGTGTCATTGCTTTTTTAGAATCTGTTTCGCATTTCCTAAAGTCCTAAAGTATTATAATGTAATATAATAAATAATAGTTTGATAGTGATATAATTTACTTTTTGAAAGCATTTAAATTACGTTTCTGAGAACCTAATAATAAATAATGCTACAATCATGCCAACAAACTTGTATACCAACGTAAATGCACTGGTATGTGTCATTGCATTGATGACGTGTCAGTCAAAAACACTGATAGGAACCAGTCCAACATTCATAATGTTTGTTGGGACGTGACAAATAATGCAACACAATTTTCTGTATATACATCATCACGAGAAAAAATAGACAGTACTATGCATGTGTGAATGGATCATGTAAATGTAATTATTGGTATGTAAAATAAAGGGAGCCCATAATAGCATCTCGAAGATACTTTCTAAATTTTATATTCTCTAATTTATCTGCATATTTCTTTGATATTTTGGAAAAAAGATACTTCTGAACTCAAAATGACCGCAAAACCAGAGAAGTTGCCTCACAATCCACCAATCAAATTAGGAAATTGACATTTAATCAAGGAATAAAAAAAGATGTGCAGGGAATAAATACCGAACTCGTACAAATATCTAGAAACTAGATAATGAAAGATATATTGAATATTGTAACACTAATCAATCAAAACTAGCAAAATGTACGTGCGACACGCACGTATCTAAAAATCATAATAACAAAAAATATTTTTATAGTGTCGCACATGTCTAAAAACCAAGGATGCAACAATAGCGTGGGGGTGAGGAGAAATTAGCAACTACCTCTCGCGGCTGGGGAAACACGGTGTCGGAGAATCGCTGATGGCAACATGCATTGACGCGTGTTGGAAAATAATAGAACGTAGTGATGCGTGATTAGTACAAACCCATATTGTGACGTGATTTGTAGATCATAGTAAATTTCAATTTCTTAATTTGACTGTTGGCTTGTGAGGCAACTTCTCTGGTTGTGCGGCCATTTTGAGTTTAGAAATATCTATTTCTATAAATATAGCATGACGTATATGTAATAGTACTTGCTTGATTAGTTCGCTATTCTCTAAAAAGGTATTGGGCCACATGCAGATTATTTGTTGCCAAACTTTACGTATTCCTTCTATCTGGAACCCTCACGCCTCATATATAAATACAATACAATACTGGAAGTTCGCATTCATAGATCTTTTTTATAAATGCATTCATACAACATGATGATTTCGTTCGCATCTTTTGTGTCATTGGCCGACGCAATGACAAGTTCTCACGGTGCTCTTGTTGATACCTTGGGTATTATTTGCCACGTTGGGTATCATGTTATTAGGGAGGTCGCCATAAAAGACAACCGGTACGTTAAAACATTATTAGATTGAATTAGTAAATTGTGTTATCTAGCTTTCTGTGACACTAAAGAATTCTTTGTGTAGACGCGTTGTGTTTCTACGACTTCTAACAGATCCAAGCGATGTCACTTTACGTATTTTGTTAGATGCATACGCTAACAGAAGCATGCTTATTGCCACACATGTTAGTGTGAATCATGTTTCAGGTAAAACATACCAAACTTATCCATATTTAATTTGTTTTCACGTAGTTCAGAAATATACATCTACACCTTCGAGTGCCTCTGTTTTATGTTCAGGTTGCTTAGATGCACATTATGGTACATCGATAACCATCATAAGGTTAGCAGCTGGCTCCGAATTCTCATGTATCGAAGGTACAATTTTGTCCCAAAATGTTGCAAATTTATTATTTTGTTTATCATGTCATCTTGTTCTAACATAATTATATTCACTCTATATTGGCGTTAACCCGTTAGGGCTTCCTCGCATATTGACGATCTTGTCGATGATGAGCCACGTATACTTGGAGACTATTTTTCAAGCTATCACAAAGGATGGTGCATAAGCATATGCATGGACCTTCTACACTCACTTCGTGTCTCGGCCGGTGTGCAGGATCGTGTGTTCTGGTGCCGCATCAATGTCATGCTGTCAGATGCCGTTGAAGTTGTTAACGGCCTTGTACATCAAATACTTGGCAACAACGATTTCCTGGTGGGAGTTGACAACAATCGTCCTCTTGTATTTCTTGCAATTGGGCATCAAGAGGACTGCTCGAAGGTTTTAGGGAAAAGTTATTATTGTCGTAATATAGTTGTTGAATTTCATCGTGTTCACTGTCTTGGTTTGTATGATTGATGTATCACGGATGATGGAAATTAAAATCAATAAATACCATGAATGAGATTTCAGTTTTTGCCAATATTAATATCTTATATTATCGTATTCACCGGAAAGTTGTCTTTAGTCATCATCATTTATCTACACTATAGGAACATGAATAAACGTGAATATGAGTGTTGACGCGTGCTCTACAGTTGATTTTTCCTTTTTTGGGAGGAACTTTTTAGGGGATAAAAAAATGTAATGATATGTCCGAACATTAAGCTAACCGCACGTATAACCTCCTCAAGTTTAGGGGGTCAAAATCATGAAAATTCAGCTGCAAATCAAGATTTTATGTAACCGGATTCTGACACCGGACACGAGGTTGATTTTCTGACTGCTTCAGTACGAGGTTCAGGCGGATCTTTCTCGGATCACGCGCCTGATCAAATCCCTGCCAATGCGCTGTGCCGCACCACTTCATCACTGTTCTACGGATCTTCTACGGATGCGACGTGGCCGGTGCACACAGATCCGGTGTGCCTGCTGCACCTGCGGTCTTTTTTTTAACGTATTGCTAAAAAGTGTTCATAAGGAGAATCTAAAATACTGCATAAATTCACAATTTCCAGCTGATCCATGCATTGCAATTCTCCGTTGGTTTATTTATTATTTTTACATTTTTCATTTTTAGTTAGGATTTAGAATTAGGATTAGGAAAGAGATTAAGTAGTTCCAAAAAATCATAATGATTCGCCCGCATGTCACGGCATGGTGATGTTGATTATTATATTTATCAACAAAGATCCATAATTAATTACTTGAATTTTAGTATAGATAATTCTCTACTTGCCTGCATGGACAAAACCATACAAGGAGATCATAATCTATAATTATGGATATCATACCATAATTATAGATTATGATGGCAATGATAATAAGGCAAGTAAGACATTAAATAGTAACAAATTAATGAATTTGTTATAATTCCATAATAAGATATAATTGAGGCGCTATTTAACCCTTGTAGGTTGAGCACTCATGTGTGCGGTATCCCACCCACAAAATCGACAATGATCTCATCTGGAGTTTTCCTCACACTAGAAGCTGCTCTTGCACAGCCCCATGGTACCGAAGTATGCGTCATCGCCGTTGTAGCATCTGTTGGCCCAACTGAATTAAAGGGTTTCAAGCCGTTCTACACACGGGAAATTTGTTTGAAGGAGACCAGGTTAGTATACGATTCTTATTGTTTATGATTTCTCTACATATATGTTATATAATGTAATATGTAATATTACGTGTGATTCATATTTTAGATGTAGCTGCATAGAATTTATTCGTGTCCTCACCGATGAATACACAGGACATGCCAGTTTATTCACCCATGCCCATACGCGCAATGATTTCGTCATTGCCACAAATGCCCTTGTTAACCGTGATAGATGTGAGTTCCATATCGATATCATTGGATTTTGGTTCCGTGTCATGTGTTAATCTAAATTTTACTTGACTACCGTCAGTGTAATAGTACTTTTGTTCTATTCCATTATCTAGATTGCCGGGAGGATTTGCACGATGGGTCCATTACATTCTTTCAAAACGGAGGGTATCCATGGCTAACTACCCTTGAAGGTGACGTATAATATTTTTAGTGAGAACATTAGTGACAACATTTGTTCATGTGCTTTTATTCAGTGTGTTCAATCTTTGTTGCATCGATTATATTATAATGATCGTGCAGGAGTTAGGGATGGATTGCGAGATGATGGTACTCTGCGTGATGCTATTAACGCTGCAGTAGCTGCAAGAGAAGTAGAGATAAACAGTGCTGACCCAGTACAGAAACAAGCTTGGTTTCCTCGCTCTTCACGGGATGCTTTTAAACTTATGATAGACGGAAAATGTTTGCTTATGGGGACTGATAATGAAGATGATTACTGCGTATGTAGAACGGTGGACGACAAGGGTGGTAGATGCATCTGTGGAGATAGTTATTACTATTAGGTTATACGAGGATGGGATACTCGGACAAGAGGGATGACACATCCATATGTGGAGGTTCTTAGTTGATACAGCAATGTATCTTTATGAATAAAATAAAACTTTGTGCACTCTCATAATTTATGGGATATTATCTTTTTTAGTGCTGTCCATAAATTGTGCAGGAATTTTCAGGCATAATATTACTTATTATTAATAAAATATATATCTTAATTATGTTTCTGACAAGGATTTGTTTGCATCAATACTTTATTTTAATTATTGCACGGCGTGTAGAAAAATGGCTGGCCGGTCTGCTGTGGTCATCGTGATACGAATTTGGCCTAGGTATGAGAAAGGGCCCAAGTTGCCATTACTACGTTTTGCAGTTTGCTCCCGAAATTGGCCCAAGCGGAGTGCAACAATTTTGCTGGTTCAAGGTGCAATCCTGCATGGAGTAGAATAGTACCACCTCGCCTTTGTATCTGGACGTTGCGCAACTTAAATACGATGGATGGCGTTGCCGGTCTAACGTCCCAACACAAGCTCCTTTACAAGCCGAGCGTACTGGTTGTCTGTTTCACGGGCGTACTTTGGGTAAAATTGTAACCTTATCTGGGTTCCTTGTTGGGTGTCCCTGTCGAGTTGAGCCCAATTTAGGTTGCAGTTTGGTTCTGTTGGCCCAATTTTTTTATTTTAAAATTTTTTCCTTTAATCTTTTTCTGCGCCATCGTATCAAGTAATCAATACATAAGATGAGATTTATAAGGCAAAACCTGTTTCATTTTGCTAATTATTTTATTCTTACGTTTCTTATTTGACATGTTAATTATGTTATATATTATATATAGTTCCAGCGCATGTTTTTGAATTAAGCAGCCTAAAATTTTATGAATTATATGGTTCTGTTGGCCCAATTTTTTTATTTTTACTTTTTTGCCTTTTCTTTTTTTTAGCCCCATCGTATCAAGTAATCTATACTATATAAAGAAGATTTATAAGGCAAGACCTGTTTCATTTTGTTAATTATTTTATTATTATTCTTGTGTCTCTTATTTGACATTTTAATTATGCTATATATAGTTCCATCGCATGTTTCTGAATTAACCAGCCTAAAATTTCATGAACTATATGATCTGAATGCGCGCATACTTGTTCGTGCGATCTTGCATGCCGACGTATTGCAAAGCCGAAACATTGTGTGTGCTGACAGTTAAAATACGTGCAGAAGTTACTACTAGGGCCTGAGCAAAACTCGCCAAATATATTAAAGTTTTCCATTACAGGTCTACTAATAATAATAATAAAGATAGTAAAGATAAAGATAAATATTAAAGATAAATACAAAGATAGATAGATAACATGGATAGTACATCATTCGATTATTAGTCTATGATGATGGGATCATCAGCCGTCCCACTGTCTTGAGGAGGTTCTTCGGCCTCGCCTCCAATGCTTGGAGTGCCTGGGTCCGACGACGATGGAGATGGGCTGGACCAAATTTTGATCCGTTTGCGTAGGCGCTTCTCCTCCTTCTCATCGAAGTCAGCCGCATATCCTTCGTCCTCGTCTTCATCTTCCCCTTCACCATCTGGTGTGACGGCGGGGTGCAACTCCGCCATCGCCATAATGGTGCTAATGTCACTATCACTCTCGGATGGGGGTTTCTCCTCCCATTCATCTTCAGTCCATGTGTCAGGAGACGACGGTGGAGGAAGGTCGCTTGGGGAGTCGTCGGAGCTCATCTTCTCGCCGGGTAGCAGATGCTCCTCCTCGTCCGAAGATGGATCTGACCCCCACCGGAAGCTTCCCGGCATGGCGATGTGGCGCTAATACTGCAAGTTCCTCGGTGGATTGGAAGGGGAATTGGAAAAATGATGTCGTAGTACTTCTGGACGGAGTAAAGAGATTAGCAAAGTAGGAGTGGTTTTATAGATAGATATCTGGGTGCCACATTTGAGGAGGTGAAGTGAAAACGATTGATCTCCCTTGAATTCCTTACCTTTTTCCATTCACACTACTCCATCCATTCACCTAGGGAAGGCCCATTAGGAAATTGAAAATTTAAACCTATGGAAGGCCTATTCCTGTTTTCCACGGGCTGATCGCTTCATTAAAACATCTGACTACTCGGCCTTGGGAGTAAAATGCGTGCGGCGCTGATCGGATCCGCTGCTCCAGCCCTTCTCTTTTTATTCGCAAACAGCCTCCGTCACGGAGATTTCCATTCACAAGAGATCAGCGCCCACGGGGAGGAATTATAGTAGTTAATGACGAGATAGAGTTTAACGAGGAATAGTAATTATCGTTGGACATCCGGTTTTCTGAACTTGGTCTTTGCGTGAAAATATATGGTCCTTCTGTAGATGAATGGATGGAGTAGCTTTTTAAATTTTTACACTTACATTCTTATGATATCTTGTCCATTTTATTTTTCATAATATCAAAGTTTCAAAATTTTCTCCCTTTTTACGTAATAATTATTATGCCATAACAGAAACAAAAACATATGTGCACATATACAGAAATTGGTTTCTAATTGACAAAAATGTCATGCATGCAGCAGAGAAGGATGGAAACCAATTTGTGAAGATATGGAGATTCTAAACTAATGCATAAAATCATAAATTCTTTGATTTCCTTACATATGGCTCATGCATGGCAATTTTATGTGATTGTGATTTTTGTTTGTTTGGAAAGAGATCAAGTAGTTTCTCCTTCTCTTAATCTCTTAACATGTTCGCTTGTTTAGTTCCGTGGATGTCACGTCATGAAGATCTTGATTACTTTATTGTTGGAAAGTTATTATATATTGCTAAATATTTGCAATTAAAAATCTATGCTTATATTATATATATAACAACATTATTGAAGAGCAGCCCAGGCACCTCGCATGCACACAGAGAACTACAATCATAGTCCGTGCTGGGAAGACCGAGGCCATTCATCAGCGTCGTCAACAATCGTAAGTGCATTCAACAGTTCCTCATACGTCTCTTAATTGTTATTTATCTGTATAATGTATAATATAGTGTGTCTACTATATAACTATAGATACTACAACACATTTGTTCCTTTTTTATCAATTAATGTTTTCTTGAACCCACCCATATTAGATCTGGCCAGGCCCATGGCGGTTGTCGTAGATGAAACTGCATCCAACGGTGACGTCGGAACCGTTGATGATTCGATGGAACCGAGTGTCAATCCTATGGCCACTGATAATCAAGAGGAATCCATGTCAGTTATAAATGATGAAACTGCATCCACCGGCAACGTTGGAACCGTCGATGATTCGATGGAATTGACAAACAATAACATGGAGACTGATACTCCAGGAGTAGATAAGCATGTATCAATCGTTGATGGTAAGGTATTATCTGATTTAGTAAATGATTCAATGCTTATTACTTCACTGTTCTCTGATGGAGGAACAACAAGCATGGACATAACGAAAAATGTGCTGAGTAATACTCAAGAAGATTTCTGACAAGACTGTCCCATTGGGACCAGCAAGAGTTGTTCGATTAACACCAATCTGGATTCAACTAAAGCTGTCGTGAGGAAGATAACTGATTCAAATGGTATGACACGTGTTGAGGAGAAATGCCACCGTCATAACAAGCCCAAAAAAGCAAATGTAAATCAAATCAGTGTTCAAGGTACCATTCTTGTCCCCATGAATATTTATTTTCCATTATCCTAAACTATAATGCTAACATTTTCGTGTTTGATTGGAGATTATGCATGTGACATTCATGATATGATAATAATTGATTCAATCATGTTATTCGATGGGAACACAAAAGTTGCCAAGGTCAATGACTCCTATGCTACCAGGGAACATTTTCAATGTCTTTTAGATCCGGAAGCGCATGTAGAGTCCGATGTAAGTTATATACAATAGTTACTTCTTTTATTTATAGATTATGTATCGATGAAAATTATAAATGTCTTGTATGTGTGTTAATGCAGGTCGTCGACGTTTACATAAATTGCATAAAGGCTCAACCAAACCTCAACAGCAGGGATGGTTGCGACGTATATTTGGAAAGTACCTTAAATTCAGAGCTGCACCTCAAGTATGGCCAATATCAGCATAACCATAGCGAAGCAGATAGAAATACCGATACTGTGCTTGAAAGAGTCAGCAAATATATGGAGCATGACCTTGTAAGTGTGATTTTTAGAAAAAAAATATCAAGTATATATCGAGCACCTAACATGATTTTTTTAAACTTCCAGGTATTCATTCCTGTTAACATTAAAGACTTCCATTGGTACCTTATGGTCATTAATGCTCCTAGGCGTGAAATTCAGTTTCTGGATTCCTTTGGAGATTCATTTGATCATCAGATGGCTAATGACATAGTGAGTGTTGGTTTCTGAAAAATTACAAGTTTTCTTTATCTCTTACCAAACACATTCATTTTTTAATCTCATTGTGGTGTATTTGTATATTGAATTGCATCAGCATAATGGCATAGCGTTTAAAATTAATATAGTAAGAGAGTTCATACAGACTGAAGGTATGGAATGGTCAGACCTTGACGTACACTCTTGGCCTCCAAATGAAGTCTTCAAATACCGGATGCAGTCAGATGGGTACAACTGCATACATTTATTTTTGATTTATTATTGCTTATATATGGATAATTTTTATTTTGAACTAAATTCAAAATTAAAATATATATACATCCTCAAATTTTCCAAATAGAGTATCGTGCGGACTTTTCATGCTTAATTTCATGGAGTATTGGACAGGAGAACGACTAACAGACGAAGTAACACAGGTAATCACCAGTCTAATCAATTTACAATTCGGCGTGAAAAAGTTGGATTTCAACGTATTTTCCTTTTGTAGGAGTACATGACCTTTTTCAGGTTCAAATTAGCAGCTATTATCCTGCATTCGCCATTGAACAGTGTTACTCTCGACGATCCCCCCAACTTGTCAGCTTCGATTGGGGGAAGTGTCAGTGCACAGGCTCCTAATCAAAGTAACTCGAAATCCATAACGATCTTGCAACGGATAGTGTCTGAAATGCTTTCTGGTATAAGTTCAATGAGTAAAGTGGATCTTTCTTACGGAATTTGCCAAAGCATTTTATTAATTCAAAGGGAAGATTACTTGAGGTAAATGCTTCTCTACACTTTCTTTATGTTGATGAACATGTAGATCACATTGCATTAAGTTGGAATAATATATATTATTCTCAGCAAAGTTTGGGTGCAAAGTTCCAAGCCATATCCTATATGTATCACACTGAAACAAATTCAGGAAATACTTGATACGAGCAAACCAATGGACGTGGACTGCTTCAACATGGCTGTTCGGATGATTGCAGCTGATGAGTCCGTGTTCTTTAGAGAACCGATGCCATACTATTTGGACCTCAAGTTTTGTGTATGTATTCAACCCATTACCCACTTAATGAGAAGCCCTGAGTTCAAACTGCTATTTAACTCATCTTTTCATTGGCTATTCAGGTGGACTGTAACTACCGACGTTACTACAAGCATGGTGTTGTCCCAGATCGTATGAAGCTGAAAAAAATGTTTGAAGGGTGGCCTAACGTTGGTGTGCCATTATCTAAATGCAATGAGGTAAGACATAGCATTACTCAAATGCACCATATATTATTTACAAGCATCAGTACTACTTCTCTTGTTATCTGACTTCGTACTCCGGGTGCTCGTAGATTATGATACCATTTTGGTGCTTGGGAACATACATCATGTTCTCCTTTCACTTGGGTCGTAGGACAATACGTATATCTGATATAATGCAGGATCACAACCGATTACCAGGTGACGACCCGACCTCTTATTATTTGGGTCACATACAGAAAATTGGAAAAGTGCTTGACCTTGTTATGGAAGAGGTGAACCCAAATTGGAATGATGACGTATATGACTGGATACGCAGCTTAGCACTAGGTTTGCTGTAAACTAGGGACAGGTAATTTTACTTGGCTCACATAATTACCCATGCTTTAATTTGACACATTGACACGTGTACATATTGTTTGTACAGGAACATGTCAGGTTATGCAATCATCAACTACATGGACTTGTGGGATGGGGAACACATGTGTGCTCAGCTACGAGATGTGCGTCTTACAAACCCTATTTCTCTGTATCATGTGTATTGATTTCTTATTCAGAAATACTCACTTCTGCACACCATTAAACTGCAGGATTCAAATACTCTCAGAAGGTGGTTCTTGATTGATTTGCTTAAACTCAGGATGAATGAGTGCGTGGACAATATCCCATACGAATTGAGATTTCTTGTAAGGCGTGCATGGGGGGCGAGCAATGAAAAATATTATTAGTAAAAATGATGTAAATTAAGTGGTATGAATTAAGGCATCCAATATACGGTGCCCATAGTTGTAGAGATTATATAGAGATTGATATTTGGTACGTGTGTTTTAAAAAGTTATTTGTAATTTATAGCCTACATTATTACCGTGTTCGTTCACTATCCTTGACGCCCAATGCCCATAGATACATATACAAATATATAAATAATAAATATAAATTATAAATATAATAAATAAGTATTAATGTTTTAAAGTGTTGTATATTGGAAGTAAACTCAATGTATCAAGTACAGATAAATTCAGAAAGAAAACAAGAAACGTAAAAAAACATGATTTCAAAGATAGATTGGAACCTGTGCATGGGAGGTGTGTGGGCTGCTCTATACACATAGATTAGTCTGCGTTTTTCTAGAGTATATTCACATGAGCACTAGGGTTATCGTTGTTTGGATTTTGAATCACATAAATTGATTATATCTCGCTATGCAATTTTGTATGAAAATCAGTTTCCTTTTGCGCAGCAGGACACAGCCCAGTCCTCTGCACCGGATTCCAGCACATCCACCTTGGATCCGCTGCCTGCGCCCCCGCAAACAACCTCGGACCATCCGTGTCCGTGGGATACGCCCGCTCCCAACGTTGTGCCGCCACGTAGCCCAGACCCTGCCGTCAGCCGATCCAGCCAATCATGTTCGTTCCCTTGCAGCGCCATCAACCTCGCCTTTCGTGCTGCCCGCCGCTACGCACACCGATCCGCAAACTGCTATGCCCACACCGCGTCATCTACCAGGATACATGCGACTCACTACTTCTTCTCAATCATGTTGTGACATCCACGAAACATAACCAGGGAACTTGTGTAAAGAAGGATAAACTAATTTATCTCTTTGCAAACAAAATAAATAAAAAATAGAAAAATAACTGAACCACAATCACGGAAAACTGCCATGCACGAACCATATAAGTAATAAGGAAATAGATGAATTTAAGATTTTGTGCATTATTTTAGGATCTCCATACATACCCTTTTGTGAAAAAATTGAAAAAATCACAAACACATACGGAAAAATGTCATGCATGCAGCAAAAGGATAGAAACCAATTTGTGGTTTGATGAATTACTTTAGAATCCCTGTATATATACACGTATTAATATGTATGTACTTTTGACATTTGACATTGTTCAAAAGTTTGTTGTTAATTGTCACATTCAATTTGAATTTCACCTAATTGTAACCATGATCATCAAGTGTTTGATGTTGTGAAGGACCGATTAGGCAACCAGAGAGGGGGGGAGTGAATGGGAGCCGATAAAAATTCTTCTCGAAGGAGATGAGAACTCCAACAAGACGAACACGGCTTCCAACTCACGTCTCCGACCCAACTACCCAAGTTGGTAAAGACCACGCAGCCACTGGAGTGCTACTGGTCCTAGGAACCAACACTCAACCTTCCTAGCCAAAACTCACCAAAACACACAGCGGAAACTTGCACGGCTTGCTGCCTGTGCTACACCGGTCAGACCGATGGCCTGCGCCGGTCAGACCGGTGACACCGGTCAGACCGGTGGACAGAGCCGGTCAGGCCGGTGGCTACAGCAGCCGCACAGCAAACGTTCCAGGAGGCCTCAGTGACTCCTCTAGGCCCTGGAACAAAAACCACCACGAAACACAACCTGTGAGGAAGAAGAACCCCTCACAAAACCTAGCAAACCAACTCCAAACACGCCAAGAACTGATCAGCAGGACCACGGGACAAAACCACACGGACAAGGCTGTTCCCCGAGACAAAAACCCACCAAGGGCTAGCACCGGTCAGACCGGTCAAGAGCACCGGTCAGACCGGTAGTGCCTGGGCAGCTCGGGATGAACCGCGCCCGCGAGTCAACTCCTCCAAATCCAACTCCCGATCTCCCGATCCGCTCCACGGTTTTGCACAAGACTTTGGGGATAGTAGGAACACCTCATGGGTACTCCATAGCCAAGATTTGGTCCACCAAAACTTGTCAAATCAAGAGGAATCGAAGAAATCCCACCAAGAACACCTCTAACCCTAGAGCCACGAAAACCCCAAAATCGAGCCCCTTTGCTCACGGATTTGGAAGGGGAATCAAAGGGTAAAGATCCACGAAGGGTTCATGCATACATCCCCCACAAAATCCCAAAGAGAAAGGCCTCGAAATCGCTCCAAGAAAATCGCCAAGAAAGGGCTCCGAAAATCACCAAAAAGGAGAAACGGGAAAGACACATCCAAGCCTTGAGGAACCACGCCGAATCATCTATACATACCAAAGAGGTTCATACAAGGTCTAGCTTGCCGCCCGATCATCCTTCCCTCTCACAAGATCTCACCATGAAGCTCTCAAGCTAGTCCTACGAAAATCCTAAGAAAATAGGAAGGAAAATAGGAAAACCAAATGAGCTAGGGTTCCAAGAGATGGCTGCCATCCTCTCACCACTTGGGTTATATGGAGGCAACTGAAAGACTAAAATACCCTTACTAGCTAACTAGGGATACATGCCCCTCGAGGGCGAAATTGGAAGTCTTTGTCTTCGCACCATCGGACGGATGCCCAGCAACCGCAAACTTGCTTAGCCTCGACGCAAGCCTTGCGATCCCGACGCGTGTCCTCCGCTTCGAAGATTCCGGACTGCGTCGTCGCACACCGGTCAGACCGGTGCTCCTCACCGGTCAGACCGGTACCCACCGGTCAGACCGGTCAGACCCACCGGTCAGACCGGTCTGGAGCTGCTGCACCTCCGTCTTCGGTTCTTCGGTCTTGGCTTTGTGGATCAACCGAGGAACCCAGTGGTTTTCTGGTGAACCACCGGAAACCCCGCGAACTAGGTGTAGCCTCCGCCAATCACCACTCATGACTCGGCTCCCACGTAGTCCCGGCTCGACCTTGGTTTTGAGGCTCAACCAAGAAACCGTCCATGACTTCATCTTGCCGTTCTTGCCACCATGCGGCCCGCACTTGACCCCGCTGGCCACCGGGTCCCTCGAACCAAGCCTACTTGTCTTCTCCACACCTGGAGGCCTCACCGGCAACGACCTTTCACGCTTGTTCTTCACCTGCACCTGCACCAGTCAAGCCGCAACCTGCACCTGCAATACTTAGCCAAGAATCAGTCCACACCACGTTGTCAATCACTCATCACACCAGGAAGCGACCATCCACCGGTCCTCGAACCACACCTGGCTCTCAATCTCCCCCTTGATGAGTGCATTGACAACACACACGTTTTGGTAACCAAGAGAAAAGGAAAAGAAAAGAAACGACTAAAAGAAACTCCAACAAGCGATCGAAAGCCAAAGAAAAGGCAAAGAGCAAGATCACTTGAAGAAGACAAGTCTCGGACCCCTTAGGCAAGGGCAACGGCTCGACACATCTGAGACAAAACATGCTCAAGCAAAGAGCACAAACCATCAAACCAAAGCTCGAAAACCACAAAGAGCTCCCCCTGCACACATGCAAGCTCCGCCTGAACCGATGCAACTCCCCCTGGACCAATGCATGCGAACCACTTCACAAAACAGAGCAGCTGCAACAGCTCAGCTCTGACCGGTCAGACCGGTCGACACCACCGGTCAGACCGGTGGGCAACATGTGAACAGGACCAGCACTCTGACCGGTCAGACCGGTGACCTCAACCGGTCAGACCGGTGCACAACAGAGCCCAAAAATAGCTCGAAACCACCTGAAAACCTTCCAAATGCATTCAGTAGGCCAAAACATGCTCAAACTTCTCCCCCTTGTTGACAATGCATGAATCAAGCCAAAAATGCAACCTAGAGCTTCTCAAATAGACAAAATTCAACATAGGATGCTACACATGTCCAAACGAGCAAGTTAGATACTCTATAGCTTCGTAAAGACATAAACTTCATGATCACCAAGTTTCACAACCATTGGGCGAAGCTAAGATAGAATTTAGCAATTTTGCGAAAAATTACCCTCTCATGAGCAAAGTCCTAAACATGAGCAAAACATGTCAAAATGGCAAAGCCACACAAACTTCATGCTAGGACAACCATTCTAAGCATAAGACCATCATAAACACCCACAAGCACCTCATGTCATGTCAAAGCCACCGAGCCATGTGCCTACTTCTATATATGAGACTTCTCATTGGTAGGCATCATGCAACGATTTAGCACCCAAAGCAAATTAAAATTAGCACATATGACATGGGAGCACATTTTTCAAGCAATTTACATTTCATTTTCAGATTTATAATTGGTACATGAAATGTCTTTGCGACAAAAAGGAACTTATGCCCCTCCACAAGATGAAGCATGGGGGCTAAACATTCATGATGGCAAATGAGCCTTTGGCCCCATATGATCAAAATAAGCTATCCAACCACAAATTAAGCATAGCCAAGCCACTAAAACATGTCAAGATCATGTAAAGGCATTTACTCACAAGAGAGCATATATATGAAATTTTTCAAAAACATAGCCATCAACCATGGATACAAACCAAGATTATCAAGAGCTAAGCCAAACTAACCATAGCTTACCAAATTAGCTCACAAAGACATATATGTCATTCCATGGTGAACAATGTGTATAGGAGAAGCCTTTCCTAAACAATGCATATGATACAAAATGCATGCAACCTAAGATACAAAGATGCCTATACATCATGCTACATATGCCATGCCAAATGCAAGAAATGCACAAAGGAAAGCTATACATATGCTACAAAGGAGCTCCCACACGCCAACTCAAGAAATCAAGCAAACACCAAGCTCCCCCCGCAAACGAGTGAAAATTGCTTGATCTAGGGGTTTGGTGAAAATATCGGCTAGTTGTTCATGTGTGGGTACATGGATCAAAGCTATCTTCCCTTTCTCTACGTTGTCTCTCAGAAAATGATACCTCACTTCTATGTGCTTGGTTTTGGAATGGAGCACTGGGTTCTTTGCAACGCTTATGGCACTGGTGCTATCACATTGAAGTGGGACATGGGTATACTCCTCACCACAGTCACTCATGGTGTATGTGATCCAAAGGAGCTGAGAGCAACAGCTAGCTGCGGCCACATACTCTGCCTCGGTAGTGGATTGAGCAACACTCGACTGTTTGCGGGAAGACCAAGATACCAAAGAAGAACCCAAGAACTGGCAAGTCTCCACGATTTGGTTAGTTTCAAGATTGAGCACACGAAATGCTCTAGAATGAGATGCATAACCAAAGAAAATACCATCGACAGACCTAGCCTCGAACTTGTCCAACTTCTTCCCTTTCTTCAGAATGAAGCATTTACAACCAAAGACATGGAAGTGACTCACCTTGGGTGTGCGACCGTGCATCAACTCGTAACAGGTTTTCTTCTTGTGAACCCTGAGGTAGATCCTGTTCGACACATGGCACGCGGTATTGACCGCCTCAGCCCAGAACCTTCTCGGAGTCCTATGCTCGTCGAGCATCGTCCGAGCCATCTCGCACAAGGTCCTGTTTTTCCTTTCCACCACGCCATTCTGGGGAGGCGTATACGGACTCGAAAACTGATGTTCAAGACCCAAGTCATGGCAAAAGGTTTCGAAGTGAGAGTTTTTGAATTCCGAGCCATTGTCACTGCGGATCGCTCGTATGGCATCTCCGTGCCTCTCGTTTCTTAACCTCAAGACAAGATCTCGAACAAAACCAAACGTCTCCCCCTTCTCCTCAAGAAAGAACACCCACGCATACCGAGAGTAGTCGTCCACCACAACAAGGACATACCACTTCCCACCCGCAGATCGCACACGAGCTGGGCCAACAAGGTCCATATGGAGCAGCTCGCATGGACGCTCAGTCATCACATCGGTGAGAGGCGGGTGAGAAGAGGCTACCATCTTGGCATGCCTACACGGCGCACAAACCAACTCTTTCTCAAACCTCAATCGTGGCAATCCACGGACCAAATTGAGTTTACTCAAGCGAGACAAAAGGTCAAAGCTCAAGTGACCCAACTTCCTATGCCACTTCCACAACTCACTCGAAGAACCAGCCAAGAAGCAACGCTCCACACCAGAAGACTGAGAAAAATCAGCTCGGAACACCTGACCCTCGGGAACGACCATGCAAACAAGATCCCCCCGAGAATCTAAAATCCGAGAACCACCAGGCCGAAACAACACCTCAAAACCCTCATCCAACAACTGGGACACAGAAAGCAAATTGTATCCAAGCGATTGAACAAGAGCAACACGCCTGAGAGTGATCTTGTCGCTTACCTTAATCTCACCTTCTGACAGCACACGCCCTCGTCCATTGTCCCCAAAGGTGATGTACTTCTTTGTCACCACCGGGACGAGACTTGAGAACCACCCCTTGTCTCCGGTCATATGCCTCGAGCAACCGGAGTCAATCAACCAAATGTTCTTCAAGTCTCCCACCTGAAATTCAAAAGCGAGCACGTGAGTGAACAAACGACTCAGCACTGGGGTTAGTACCAAAAGAGTAAAACCAGTGCCGAGCCATTTGCTCCAAAGTGGGGTTAGCACAAACCAAATCATCACGCCTATCAAAGCTACCACCACGGTAACCACCACGAGGGAACCAACCCTCTCTAGCTGGAGGAGGACGAAAACCACGAAAGGGAAACTGTGGATCGTACCTCCGCTCCATCTCAAAGCTACGACTCTTCTCACCCTCGTATTGAGCACGAGGTGGAGAACGCCTAGCAAACTGACCACCTGCAAACTTTCCAGACCAACCACCAGAACCACGACCTCCAGAACCAAACCGAGCATCCTCACGAGCACGAAACCCGACTCGCTGTCTGCCCAGACCTGCACCGGTCTGACCGGTGTAGTACACCGGTCTGACCGGTGTGGCTCGGCCAGCAGCAACACCTGCAGCCTTCCGGTCTCCCCAAGCCGGAACCGTCCTCACAATCGCCTTGGCCCTGGGCATCTGCATACGAGGCTCAGGTACACCATTAGAGGGGTGGTACCTGTCCCTGTTAGCCCACTCTCTAGCCATTCTCTCCTCACGCTTCGTCTTGAAGCAAAACTCATCCTTGTGACCATCTCTCCCACAATACCCACAATGGAACTTTATGGGCTGTGGCTTAGGCTTAGGCTTGGGTTGGGGCTGCCCACTCGGCTTCTCACCCTTCTTCTCTCCTTCCTCACCTCCCTTTGGGCTCACAAACTTCACCGGTTTCTGAAAATCATTTGTTGGGTGAGGGAATATGGGTGGATCTGGAGTAGTGTCAAGTTTGTTTCTGAGATGGTTGGGCTTGGGCTCAAACTTGTTCTTGTGTCTGTTTGGTGGTGGGATAGGAATCTCTCCAACTCTCTCAACTCCCTCACCACAGTTCTCTCCAAGCTTGTCAGCCCCAAGTGCCTGACCATCATAGCGTTTGAAAGCCGCTATCATGATACCGAGCTGAGGCTCCTGACCCGACAACCAGCTCATACATTTTCTCAGCTCATCATTTTCATCCTGCAGGCGATCAACATAATGTGCCAGCTCCAAATTCTTAACCGCATGCAATTCACAAGTAGAGCAAGAAGTGGGAATAGGCTCTTTCAACTTAGCCTCAAGCGAAACAGTGTAAGCATGCATCTCATCAATCTTTCCATGCAAAACAGGGCAAGAAGTGCAAGCACCTAGCAAAGCAGGTCTAGACTTAAGCTCAGCCACTTCAACCCTAAGCATATCTAGTTCATCACAAGTAGAAGCATGCTTATCCTTAAGAGCAGTAAGATCAGCTAGGTACACAGAGCAATCACAGTAATCAATCTCATCAGAAACCACAGGAGAAGCCTTAAGCGAATCAATCTCAAGCTTAGCATCTAGGTTCTGGGTTTCTAGCTCAGCCACACGGTTCATAGCATCTTCTAGTGAGGCCCTAAGCTCTTTCCTCATCTTCTTGGCCTCTCTAAGCATGTGATCGCGGTTATCAAGCAAGTCAACCAACTCATCATTCTCCTTGCGCAAAGAAGAGAGCTCATCACATACCTCATCCTCGGAGTCAGAGTCCGAGTCACTCTGGTGGCTCTTCTTGCTGCCGGAGCTACGGGCCATGCCGCAGAAGCCATCTCTCGCGAAGCAGCTCAACCCGCTCAAGTTCCTGGATGACTTCTTGTTCTTGCGCCGATCACCTTCATCTTCACTGCTACTCGAGCTTGAGGAAGAGTAGGCGGAGCTGGAGTCGACGTCGCTCGCTCCGACCATTGCTCGGGCCTTCCTGCCGCGGCCATCCTTCTTCCTCGACCGTCGCTCGTCCTTGTGCTTGTTCTTGTGCTTGTGATCGCGCCTCGATCGGTACTTGCCATCCTTGCTCGATCGGTGCCTGTAGCCGTCCTTGTAGCCGTCCTTGTTCTCCGTCTTCTCCGGGCAGTCGGCAACGAAGTGTCCTGGCTTGCCGCACTGAAAGCACATCCGTGCTGTCCTCCTCGTGTTCACCCGGTTCTCGTGCAGCCTCTCGAACCGCCTGGTCAGCAACGCCAGCTCGTCTTCTCCAAGCACGTCGAACTCCTCATCTGGCAAAGACATCAAAGAAGACAGAGAGTACATCCTGGAGGATGCGTTAGCGTTAGACTTAGCTCCTTTGCCACTAACGAGAGCGAGACTATGAGAATCAGTCGGGCTCTCGATCTTGGCTGTCATACCACGGTCCAACTCAGCCGACTTGAGCTTCGAGAACAGCTCGTTCACCGTCAAGGTGTCATACTTCTCGGACTCAACAATAGCCTCAAACTTCCCGTCCCATACGGTACGATCCAACGAGTGCAAGGGCTTCACGGCTCTATCATGATCATTGTATGGGAGGACGTCCACATTGGCTCTCATGTTGTTCACAACGACCGTAAATCGCTGGAAAAGGGCATCGACAGACTCGCCGGGGAGATGAGTGAAGTTCTCGTACTCTCTCCGGTAAGTCGCGTACATCCGAGCCTGAACCTGAGCATTCCCAGCATGAGCATCCTTCAACTGCTCCCAAATCCTACAAGCTAAGTCCTCTGTCTGAACCCGATCGAATTCAGGCTGACACAGAGCACGAAACAAGTAGTCGACAGCCTTGTTGTTGGCTTCAAACATATCCCTCGATCCTGGAGCAAGGAAGTTCATCGGATGAACATAAGCTGTGTTCACCGTGACATCCCAAAGGATCTGACCCTTACCGCGGAGGAACGCCGCCATCCGCCTTTGCCACATCTGGTAGTTCTTCCCATCGAAGTGCGGAGGACCCGAACCCCGTTCCTGGTACGCCATCTTTGGATCTTAGACTGGTAAGAGTCAATAAAGACCCGAACCGGCTCTGATACCAATTGAAGGACCGATTAGGCAACCAGAGAGGGGGGGAGTGAATGGGAGCCGATAAAATTTCTTCTCGAAGGAGATGAGAACTCCAACAAGACGAACACGGCTTCCAACTCACGTCTCCGACCCAACTACCCAAGTTGGTAAAGACCACGCAGCCACTGGAGTGCTACTGGTCCTAGGAACCAACACTCAACCTTCCTAGCCAAAACTCACCAAAACACACAGCGGAAACTTGCACGGCTTGCTGCCTGTGCTACACCGGTCAGACCGATGGCCTGCGCCGGTCAGACCGGTGACACCGGTCAGACCGGTGGACAGAGCCGGTCAGGCCGGTGGCTACAGCAGCCGCACAGCAAACGTTCCAGGAGGCCTCAGTGACTCCTCTAGGCCCTGGAACAAAAACCACCACGAAACACAACCTGTGAGGAAGAAGAACCCCTCACAAAACCTAGCAAACCAACTCCAAACACGCCAAGAACTGATCAGCAGGACCACGGGACAAAACCACACGGACAAGGCTGTTCCCTGAGACAAAAACCCACCAAGGGCTAGCACCGGTCAGACCGGTCAAGAGCACCGGTCAGACCGGTCGTGCCTGGGCAGCTCGGGATGAACCGCGCCCGCGAGTCAACTCCTCCAAATCCAACTCCCGATCTCCCGATCCGCTCCACGGTTTTGCACAAGACTTTGGGGATAGTAGGAACACCTCATGGGTACTCCATAGCCAAGATTTGGTCCACCAAAACTTGTCAAATCAAGAGGAATCGAAGAAATCCCACCAAGAACACCTCTAACCCTAGAGCCACGAAAACCCCAAAATCGAGCCCCTTTGCTCACGGATTTGGAAGGGGAATCAAAGGGTAAAGATCCACGAAGGGTTCATGCATACATCCCCCACAAAATCCCAAAGAGAAAGGCCTCGAAATCGCTCCAAGAAAATCGCCAAGAAAGGGCTCCGAAAATCACCAAAAAGGAGAAACGGGAAAGACACATCCAAGCCTTGAGGAACCACGCCGAATCATCTATACATACCAAAGAGGTTCATACAAGGTCTAGCTTGCCGCCCGATCATCCTTCCCTCTCACAAGATCTCACCATGAAGCTCTCAAGCTAGTCCTACGAAAATCCTAAGAAAATAGGAAGGAAAATAGGAAAACCAAATGAGCTAGGGTTCCAAGAGATGGCTGCCATCCTCTCACCACTTGGGTTATATGGAGGCAACTGAAAGACTAAAATACCCTTACTAGCTAACTAGGGATACATGCCCCTCGAGGGCGAAATTGGAAGTCTTTGTCTTCGCACCATCGGACGGATGCCCAGCAACCGCAAACTTGCTTAGCCTCGACGCAAGCCTTGCGATCCCGACGCGTGTCCTCCGCTTCGAAGATTCCGGACTGCGTCGTCGCACACCGGTCAGACCGGTGCTCCTCACCGGTCAGACCGGTACCCACCGGTCAGACCGGTCTGGAGCTGCTGCACCTCCGTCTTCGGTTCTTCGGTCTTGGCTTTGTGGATCAACCAAGGAACCCAGTGGTTTTCTGGTGAACCACCGGAAACCCCGCGAACTAGGTGTAGCCTCCGCCAATCACCACTCATGACTCGGCTCCCACGTAGTCCCGGCTCGACCTTGGTTTTGAGGCTCAACCAAGAAACCGTCCATGACTTCATCTTGCCGTTCTTGCCACCATGCGGCCCGCACTTGACCCCGCTGGCCACCGGGTCCCTCGAACCAAGCCTACTTGTCTTCTCCACACCTGGAGGCCTCACCGGCAACGACCTTTCACGCTTGTTCTTCACCTGCACCTGCACCAGTCAAGCCGCAACCTGCACCTGCAATACTTAGCCAAGAATCAGTCCACACCACGTTGTCAATCACTCATCACACCAGGAAGCGACCATCCACCGGTCCTCGAACCACACCTGGCTCTCATGTTGTACCAATCTTTTCGTGAAAATTTGCATGTCAGCTACACAAATTCATTTGAAAAATACATGATTTGATGCATGAACTCAGTTTCGAGGTACTTTGCCCGTGAATCGAGGCTGTTGTGCCTGTCCCAGCATCGGTATCCGATAATGAGTCTAAGAAACCCCCCTCGGCGCACAAACTGCCTCTCCCGTTTGGCCAACGTGCCGTGACACCGATCACAAGTGCGGAAGGGGTGGACTCGCGCTCCTCCCTGAAGTGCCGCGTGTCGGCCTTTTATTCCCCTGCTTACCAAGTCACGCGCACGGGGGAAGCGGATCTTCATGGGATCATGCGTCGCCCATACCGTCTGCGGCAAGCGGATCATATGCGGCTACTTCTTTTGTATATTTCAGATTTATGAGATAGTAAAATGCCGCAGTTTTTTTATTTTGTTGTCCAGAAATTCATGCAATTGTGAGATTGAAGCTATTATTGGAAGTAAACTCATGAATGCGTTACAACCGAGGAAAACATAACTTATTAATATTAATATTTATTGAAATGAGATAGTTAAACTCATGAATACATTCCAATTATGAAAAAGAGAGAACAACGTCTTGAGTAAAAAGAAATTAAGAAAGAAAGCAAAAAACTCTTTATTGCAATCCAATCTGAAGTGACACTACGGATAGCGCATAGAAACATGACACTACATGCAGAGCAAAAAAAAAGTAGTAAACTAGAGGAGCTTATTTGCTCTCGACGGTCGTGTTGGGCGAAACCACATCGGTGTTCTCATGGAATGCCTGTCCAACAAACGAGCCCCTTCTTTCGTGGGGAGATCGATCAACTGCATGCTCTGCTCCTTTCCTGGTTCCTTGGAGAATATAACGACATCATTATCGGCCAAATCAGCTACACACACACTGTTTGGCTTGATCCACTCACTCTCCTTGTGGAATGGATAGTTTAGCCCAATGAATATGGAGTGTTTAGCACCAATTGTATGGATGCGCTGCCATGTTATTTTTTTCATCAAACTTGTAGACTGTCATTGCATTGATGTTATAAAACTGATCATGCTCATTGACAAGAGCTCGCAAGGTGGGTGCATAGTACTTTCTATCATTACCATGCACACAGATCACCAAAAGCTCATCAACTGGGGACTTGGCTAGGTAGAATGTGACCTCTGGGGATTCCTCAAAATGAGATAGCTTCGGACGAGTCAGATTCAAAGGGTATTCCTGTGGACGTTCAATGTCCCATGAATATATGCAACCATCCTCATCGACAACAAGCAACCTTTCTTTATGAAGAACGGCATCAACGTTGCAAGCTACATAGTACCCCATGCATCCTTCCCAAAACGTTGGGTGCCTAAACGTTTTCCATCCAACCTCCCCCTTCGAAGTTGAAGCTATCAATCCATTGTCAAAAAGTGCAATTGCCAAGTAACCCTTTTTGCTTGAAGGCGTCTGGCATAGTACAATGCGTTGGAGTTTAAGATTACATGGCTCACCAACAATCTCTAAATCATAGTATGGGCTGATTTCAAATTGGCACATCATTGTTAATGACGGAAGGGGTAATGTATCTCCCGTTACAATGTTTTTAAGGGTCAGGGAGCACCTGTTGTCCGAGATGACAAGCCAATCATCCTTGCCACCTACCCACACCCTGTGTTTCAATGACTCTTTTTCGATGCAGAATGCAATCAGATCATCAAAAGAATGCATACCAAACGCCCCCTCTGCAAGGGATTCTTCCACATTTGTACCATCATTGTCTGGCCTAGATGTCAGCAGCGTAGGTGTTCCTACGTTTGGTGACAAAACAAGTATTTTCAAAGGTGATAAATAATGCGACATATGCAAACTCATAAAAATATTGATTGGACGCAATATGTGCAGATGATGATTTGAAAATAAAATATATTGTAAAGTTACATACCTCACTTTAGAATTTTGGTGTCGAGTTCAAGGCATGCATCACGCCATGATTCGCATGTCGCCCAGAAGTTCATCGCATCCATCTGGTCGATACAGTCGATGATCATGCCGCATAGGTCTGTGGAGAGTTGACACCATTTCACACCAACATCTCGTGCGGAAGGGGGAGCCATGGTTGTTTGGTATGTGTTATGCTATGCTTCAGGCGCGTGCATAGTTTACACCATTCCACGCCAACACATGACAATTTATACACTTAAAATTGCGATCCATATTATTTTTGGTAAAAATGGATCTGTTTTCATTTATTGTTCAAGTTATTTTGCAAGTATCAGGTTCATTATACCGTATTATCAAGTTCCATAAAATTACACCTTCTTTCCATTGCATGACTACAACCATCACGATATCTAGAAGTATTTTAGGTACACATAGGTTAGTGTGGTTCCATGTAAATTTATTTCCATTCGTAAGACTATATCATTCCATGTAAATTAAAACTCGATATATTGTCAGGGAATCAAAATAATCCAATTGCTTCATGCGCCATCAAGATATTTAGCACTATTTTAGGAAACAGGGATTATAGTGATTCCATGTTGATTTATTTCCACAGTTAATATATAATTTCATTCCATATAAATAAAGTATAACTCTATAAAAAAGTCTCCAGACCAATCAAAAACAGTCATTCATCCTATTAGCCTACCCAAATGACGACGACAGTGACGTTCTCGTCTGCCTTCATGCAGGATCTGTCTGATGCTATGTCTAAACCGCATGGCACCGTGATAGATGTGTTTGCTGTTGTTTCTTCAGTTGGTCCTTGGGATCAGCAACAATACAGTGCATTTGGTACTCGTGAAATTTGCTTGGTGGACACAAGGTCACCCTCTTAAACTATCTCTATACATATGCATTTCATTATATTTTTTCGCCATTGGTTGATATCTTATGATTTTAGTTGTCATGTGCAGTGACCGCGTCGCATTCCTACGAGTTCTGACCAGCTACGGACAGGGTCATAGTGAAATTATTGTTGAAGCAGACTTGCGAAATAAGTTTGTGATGGCTACTAAGGTTATTGTCAACCGTGATAGAGGTATGGCTTCATTATTTAATTCAAAAATTGCGTAGTACTAGCTTTGAAACATTTTTTCTTATTACCAATTTAAATATGCAGTTTCGTTGGAATCTTCGCCACATAGTTCCATCATTTTTTTGACAATGAAAGATGCCCTTGGGGTTCACCGCTTCAAGGTTACAATCTTTTTTATTATCCATTGACCAACGGAAAAATTGGTATACTGATATAGTTACATTTCATGTCCTTGTAGATATCAGAGATGGGCTGAGACGTTTGACAGTGACTCGTGATGATATAAAAAGAGCAGCTGAAAAACGTTCTTATCGTGTTAGGATTCTACAAAAACGTTCACGTGCAATACAGGAGAACCCTTCTATGGCGGATGCATACGATCACATGATGAATGGCAATCGTGGAAACGCAGGCATGGACATGGACTTGGACGGAGACAAAATTCCATGTACATGTGGAATTGTCGATTGAAAACTGTATCTATTTTTCTATTTTAATTTAAATAATGTGACGTCATGTTTACATCACACAATTTGAGGAAGTTGCAATCTTATTATTTTGGAATAATGTAAACTTTTCTATCTCGGGTACAATGCTATAGCATCACATGAATGTTTCAATTATGCATGTCATTTCTATCTGTGAGGCCATTGTTACTTAATTAATAATTAGTGATTAAATGTAATCTAAATCTAATTTGTCATTTCTTCTTATTGAGGTGTGTGAAAAAATTAGAATTGCATGTATTTCATGAACAGAGGGAATAATATCTTACATGTAGATCCTACTAATGGCGCCTCAAGTGTTCATGAAGTAAATGTCAACAATGTGGATGCACACACACTCGCAAAAAAAATGCAGGTGGATATTTCATGCATCCCCCGGCTGGCCCAGGACTCGAAGTTGATTTCGTCCCTTCTGGCGTCAGTACGAGCTTTCAGCTAGCGATCCGCTGCGGCCTCCGCAACAGCAGACCCGACACGTGCTGTCTTGGATGGATGCCTCTACGTCCAATCATCTGTCGCCGCGTCCCTCTCTGTCTCCCGCTGCGCCGCTTTTTCCCGAACGTGGATCGCTGCGTCCAATTCCTCGTCGACGCGTGCCACTGGGTCTCCTGCTGTGCCGCTCTCGCACACTGGCGTATCGTACGCATGTGGGGAGGGTGTTGGATCTTCTACGGCTGTGTTTCACCTTCACAAGGGCCCCACCAAAATTCTGATTTTTAGTTGATTTGGCTAGATCACCATGATCACCGTAAAGGCGACAGATAGATGATCACCATCATCACCGTAATGTCAAATCTTCATATTTTTTCGCTGGCTTATCCACACTTTGGTACCCACGCCCCCACCCTTGATTGATATTCTCATTTTTTGGTAGTTTAATTTAATTTGTCAACACGGCCACCTTTCCTTCCATGTGGACGGGCAGGTGAACGTCGCCAGCCCAGTCTTATAAATATGACACGATTACTGGCCGTAATATTGGAAATGTTGCATGGTGTGAGCGAGATTGAATTCATAGATGTGAAACTTTAAACTTTGTATATATATAATTTCGTTGCCTTGGTAATGAAAATTGGTCATGGCCCTTGGTGTAAAATTATTGTATTCCAACTGATTTGATTCCAAAAGTAGCACAAAATAGAGAAAAATAACCTAGCCATAGTACGTTCTTTTTTTATAATAAATAAACATTTAAAAAAAAGAAGATAGAACATCATCTCGAGTACAGAGAAATGATATATTATATTATATATAAAAGAAAAAAATAAAGTAAAAAACAGGACTACAAAAATATTGGAACCATGTGATATATAATTATTATTTATACTTAATACTTATATATTATATAAGAAAAACAAACTCTTTATTATAATCCAATCTGAAGTGATAATAAACTAGAGTAGCTTCTTTGCTCTGGACGGTTGTGTTGGGCGAAACCATGATTCGCATGTCGCCCAGAAGTTCATCGCATCCATCTGGTCGATGCGGTCGACGATCGCGCCGCATAGGTCCGTGCAAAGTTGACACCATTTCACACCAACCTCTCGTGCGGATGGGGGAGCCATGGTTATTTGGTATGTGTGATGCTATCATGATGCTTCATGTGCATCCAGGGATGCTATAGTGATGGTTCATGAGATCATATAAGTTTTGACAATTTATACACTTAAAATTGCGATCCATATTATTTTTGGTAAGAATGGATCCATTTTCATTTATTGTTCAAGTTATTTTGCAAGTATCAGGTTCATTATACCGTATCATCAACTTCCATAAATTTACATCTTCTTTCGATTGCATGCACTACAGCCATCACGATATATAGAAGTATTTTAGGTACACAAAGATTAGTGTGGGTCCATGTAAATTTATTTCCATAAGTAATGTAATGCATGTGAATTATATATTTCCATAAGTAATGTAATCCATGTGAATTATAACTCGATATATTGACAAGGATATCTAGCACTATTTTTAGAAACAGGGATTATAGTGATTCTATTTTTATTTTATTTATTACCATAATGAATATATCATTTAATTCCATGTAAAAAAGTACAAATCTATAAAAAAGTCGCCAGACCCTTGATAACTGCTATTCATCGTACTAGCCTACCCAAATGACGACGAATATTTTATAAGTACACACAAATATTATTTTGATTCTGTGTCAATTAATTTATTTCTATAAATAGCATATAATTCCATGTAAATTACAATCTATAGAAATTCTCGTGCCCACCGGTATGTATTCCAAATAGTCATCATGATATCTAGCACTATTTTAGGAACACGGGGATTATTGTGATTGCCTGTCAATTTTTATGCCCCTATATATGTAATAATATCTTCAACTTGTTCAACGGAAAACTACCTTTCCTTTGCATCCTCCGTATAGAAAGGCATGAAACCATGCCGTCTCTGCGATCCTATGGTTTTCTTTCTATTTGTAAGCTCCTGAATATTTTGCACGAAATACATTTTGCTTGATTTTGTAGGTATACTTCCTTTCAAATACAGGTTCATGTACTTCCCATATTAATTAAATCTTACCTTTTTTGTTACATGTATATTGCTATATATAACATCAACCAGCGGGTTTAGTTTTCCAATCACCTCATTCATCCCCTCGACACACAACAAAAAACAAGACGACATCGAAGAAACGGGAAGGTACACTACTTGACGGTGAGTACACGCATAAATGCAGTACTAGAAAACTGTAGTGTTCATTCCCATTCCGTCTATGTATATCTATTTTCATTATAAACTGAAGCATTGCTTTTGGATGTTGTCATATCCATTTTCCCTGTAGAGATAGGATTCATTTGTTGTTGATTTTTAAGAAAATAATGGCTCCAGGTAGTTTTCGTATGCGTGCTTCGAGAGTCGTTGCTGAGATGCTTGGTGTTCAACATGGTCATCAAGATAGGGTTGTTTTGTCGAGTTGATCGCGTTAAGTACAGTCGGTACTTCACTGTGTTCCTTGTTCTGCAATACATTCTTGGGTATCAAAATTTTCGTTTAGCTGTAGGAAGGCATGGTGAATATATGTACGCCACCCTGCCCACCTCTGCAATGGTTGAGACTTTGCATGGACACCGTTACAAATGGAAGAAGGAGGAGGGGTCATTCCATCGTATTACTTTTCTTAACATACGCGACTATAATAAGCCAGATGAGATGGGTCCAGCAGTAGTAGACATGCTATATTAGTCACTCTACCTCTGGTGTATTTCATGTGATCACAACAAGAGAAGAATAATTTTTTTATAAATAAAATTCAGTAATAGTCGGTTTTAATGTTGCTGTCATTTTCATTTATATACGCCTATATAAATGAATGTTGTTCAATCAACTTTGTTTCAAGAAGAGAATATATCAATCGATTCGTTACATGTTCACTTATGTCATTTTGATTTGGTTTGTGTATGTGTTTGTGTATAGACTCGCAGTGTTAATTGTTTTTCAATCACATAGATTACTTGTGTAGTTCATTTCTATATGTATAGTTTTCCTTTCGGCTATCATTCCCGAACACGTACACCAAATACATGTGGGGTTAATGTTCTGCTACGAGTTTGTCTTGGTTTCAACTAAAAGTTCGTTGTCTTTAGTACAGAAGGTAGGTACAAGTTCCATAACAATATAGCTCCATTTTTCCGATAGCGTTCTTCCCTAAATGTAAATGGATTCTTCCAAGCAAGCATATGTTGCAATGAACGTTCGTGCATAACAAACCTGATCAACGCGTGTCTTTAACGAAATATCTATATGTATTATATGCCTTTTTTGATGTATAATAACACGTGTAGGCTGATAACCTTCGGGATGTCCACATTCAAGCGACGAAGGTTCTCAGATCTGTTATACAGAAATTAGGAGGGTCTGAGCCAGTTTATGATGACTTGTCATTGCATCCTTCCTTTTAAATTACAAGTTGTCCTTCGAGATACTTTCAAAGCTCACGGGGGCAGGTATGGTACGTGTTACCATACACGGGTTGATGCCCGAAGGAGCTAGCAAACATGATGCTTGTGAGCGAAAAGCACTTGATGCTTTGCAGCTGCTTCAGCATGACCATGACCTTAATGTTCTAGATTATAACTGGTCTGAAGCTTTGGAAATTCGAGCTAGGTGCGCTATTCTGGTGGATCAGTTTGTTGAGATCAGAAACATTCATGGGTTGGTACATTCCAAGTGTTTGATGGTCACGGAAGGCATAGGCTTTGCATCTGACGTCTTGTTAAACAAAGCTTATGAATTTGAGAACAAAGCTGTGAAGGATATTGGTCAAGTTGACATGGCAAAGGTTTATAGAGATTGTGCTAATCAACTTCAACTAATAAGTAAAAGATCAATGGGTCAGGTGCAGTGGCAACATGGGTTTACTAAGATGTTACAGAGCTTTTACAAGTCAAAACTACCCAGGCCATACATCGATTATACTAAATTGTTGCTCAAGGTCAGTATTTTTTTTACATGTGATATATATTCTCTGTAAAATAATGGTAGATATATCTACCCTCTATTTATATGCTGATGATTATGAATGTCTTCTTTTTTATCCATCTTACTTGTTATTATTATTATTATTGATAGGTAGGTGATGTTAAAATTATCGGTGGGCTTGCAATTATTCTCGAGGAAACGACAACCAGCATAGGGTTTCAATATCTTGACACCAAGATTTGCAAGGTTAATGGTGGAGGATACATTGGTGCAGTTCATCTTCTAGACCTGCAGTCTGGAGACGAAACATGTTTTGAAAGCAACACCGTACAGGACAGGTCTGAAGCTGTCTTTACTTCCATGGACCCGGCTATTCGACACCTCTGTCAAACATTTGGCCTACGAGTTATTGATCCAAACTTCACTGTAGTTAGAGAACTTGAAGAAGTTGAAAAGGCTTTGAAAAAAGAGATGAAAAAGCTAGTTGATGGTACTGGTGCACTGGAAAATTGGCCTCATGAAGCAATACTTGAGATTCCCAGTCTGGCCGACCGGTTTGATGATTCCGTAAGTGAGGAAGATGAATATATCCACCGTTTGTTGGTTGCTATGTGTTTTGATTCGAGTCGTCACCTACACGTTGTACCCCAGATGATCAAAGATGTAGAACGTAAGGCCAATTTTTGATTTTACTATCATTCTATACTTGGCGTGGTTTTGATTTTCCTCTTAATCAATTTCCCATGTACGGGTTTGATCCATTTTCATATGAAAAAAATAAAGTCTTATTTTGTGACGTATGCATTTTTTTAATAAATATATAGATGTATTATTTTCGGTCAAATGATGCAGCATCATTACAATTAAAGACCTGCTGGGGGGCGCTGGCCCCTCAAGCGAGGCAGAAAGCTACTCGAGGGGTGCCAGGCCCTCGAGCGAGCCGGAAGGTCACCCGCGTGGCGTCCGACCCTCGAGCGAAGCGGAGGTTCGGTCAAGGGTGGCTGGTGCGGTTGTTTGATGGGCCGCGGAGGCCGTTGGGCCGTAGCAGGTCATGGGCTTTGTTCATGTTTCAGTTGCGGTTGATTTGGGGAGCGCGTTTAGGGATTTTTGTTTTAAGAGAGCGATTTTCCCCATAGTTAGGGGACCCCTTATGGCTGTCCCTGACAGTAGCCCCCGAGCCTTTACTGAAACGGTGAGAAAGTTTCGCAAAGGCTAGAAGTTTCTGGTAGGACCTTTCTTCCCCTCGAGCATGTGCAACGTTCCGTGGCCTCGAACCGCTGATCAGTAAGAGTCTTAGAGCGACGCGCCAGGCGTTCCTCAAATTGCGCTTTCGAGGGCTACCTCGAGCAAGTGCGTTTGTGGTCGCCTCTGACCCCTGAGTGCCCGTCAGGGTCCCCTCGAGGGAACAGGCCTCGAGCCCCTATTTGATGGGACCTTTGGGGGCACCTTCTATTGGAAGGAATCGCTCCGCCCTTTCGTTTCGGTCGTGGACCCGGATTGACCACCCGCACGTGGTCGTGGCCCACGTGGCATTCCACAAGCGTGATGCGTGCGCCTTTTTAGGCGGAGTAACGGGCCATTCAAGGCGTTCTGCGGCGCTTCGCATTTTTATCGTGCCGTCATGATGGCACTCGCGCGTGCGTGCAGTGATTTCGGAGTAGTGGGCCCCTGTTGTTCGATCTCCTTGCCCCCCTTTTACTCTATATAAGGTAGTGAGTAGAGGGGAGAATTTTTACCTTATCCATTCGCTCGCATCACGCCCACCTTCTTCCTCCTCTCGCCCTCTGAGCTCACGCCCACTTGCTCCCCCCACCTTCGCACTTGTTTTCCGCTTCCGCCCCCACCATGGTTGAGTACCTCGAGGTCGGGCCGTGCTACCGGTCCAACGTGGATGCGCACACCCTCCAAGGGCTCGTCGCCGGCGGGCAGCTGACGGCCAACACCGACCCAAGCAGGCCGGCATGGATCGTTCCGCCGGCGCGGCATCAGGAGCCGCAGCCCCCGGAGGGGTGCGTGGTGAGCTTCGTTCGCCTGCATGAGCGGGGATTGAATGCCCCCGCTTGCAAGTTCATGTGGGGGTTGTGCTACCACTACGACGTGGAGCTACACAACTTCGCCCCCAACGTCATTTCGTAGGCGGCGACCTTCGTAGGCGTACGCGAGGGGTTCTTGGGCGTCCCCGTCTCGTGGTACCTGTGGCTCCACCTCTTCCAGGGAGAACTCTTCAAGTTTGCCGCCGGGGGCAAGGGCAAGCGTCGGCCCGTTCACGCCGGCGGGCTCACGTTCGCGCTGCGGGGCAATGGGAGCGGCGTGTACCCGCCCTGCAACATGATGACCAACAATGCGGAGTGGGACAAGGGGTGGTTCTACCTCCGCAACGACGGTGCCGGCCTCCCACCCTACACCGGCAAGGTCCTCGATAGCCGCACGTTCCACTAGGCGCTCGGGGTGTCCGACTTCGTGCGACGGACGAAGCTCGAGCCCTACATGAAGGCTCTGAAGGCCTTGATGGAGGTAAGGCTGACCGCGGCGGTTGTCCTCGCACAATGCCATCGGCGGTGGGTGATTCCCCTCATGGAGAGGGCGCTCCCCATCTACGAGATGGCGGAGGGCGCGGACCCCGACGCGCTGGCGCGGTCGCGGCTGCTAGCTGAACCCTTCGCCCCGGTGTACGCAGCCCAGAGGGCAAGGTGCGCGGTGGACACCAAGAAGATGGTGTGCGACCCCGACGAGGTGTTGTGGTCGCCCCGGATGCGTCCCGACGACGGGCACATCGAGCTGGTAAGAAATTTCTGCCAACCTCGTTAGTTTTCGAGTTGGTTTTAATCTCGACAGCTGACCCTTGACAATCGTGGTGACGGCAGCCGGCGATGGAAACAAGCGCCTATGGCTCGGATCCTCCCACGCCTAACTCCCATGCGGCCAACCGCGGGCGGCAGCAAGAGGAGAAGGCGCGGGCGGACACCGAGAAGGCGAGAAGGAAGAGGCGTGAGGAACACCGCCAGGCGCACAGCTTGGTATGGGTGCAGCGGGAGAAAGAAGGCCTTTCTCTCCCGCCGACCCAAGAGAACACGGGCAGCGACAGCAACGGCGGCGTGGGCTGGTCGGAGCTGGAGGAGGGGGATGAGGACAAGGTGCCTTTGGCTGCGGGGGCCAAAGGCAAAGATGTTGTTGTTCAGGCCCGCGCCGCACCTGCCTCCGCAGTGGGCGCGGCTTCGGCTGGCGAGGGCACTGCGACGGGGGGGTGTGCCCGGCACGGGGGGCGCACCGTCTGCGCAGGCCTCAAAAAAACGCAAGCGTCATGTGTCGACCCGACGGTAAGCATGGTATCGAACTTCATTTTGCCCAATTTCATTCCGTCGAGTCCCTGATGTTTCTTTTCCTTTTCTCCCAGCCGCACTGGTGCTCCCATCGCGCCCGAGCTAGCGCCGACCAAAGCGCTGAGGGCGGGGGCGCGCGACGCGGTCCACACAACGCGACCTCGCTCGGCGAGGACATCGCGGTCAGCGACGGTGACGGCGATGGCGCTACCGCTTCAGATGGTGGCGTCGCAGGGCGTCCTGCGGGAGGAGCAGCGGGCCCGTGCGGCCAGGCCCGGGACGGGGGGTGGTTCGAGGGGCGAGGCCCCTCGAACAAGCGGAGCGAGGGAGGTTCCACCCGCGGCGGATGTGGCCCGCGCGCGGGACGCGGCCCCGGCGGCGGACGACGGTGTGTGGGAGGACGCCACACTCTAGTTCGCACCCGGGGCGCCGCAGGAGTGGCCCGGGGGCCCGCACGGGGCCGGTGCGTCCTCATCGCGCTAGCCCGGCCACGACGGCTTCCCCGGAGATTGGTGCACCGGGCTGGAACGGCCCGAGGTCCCATGGGAGATGGTGGACCGCGCGTTCGCGGAGTACAACGACTGGCGGGAGTTCCTTCGGGTTGGGTCCGAGGTGCAGGCCCTGCTTCGCCAGGCCTCGAGGCTACATTTCGACGTGGCGGCACCGCTCTACCGGGTACGTGTATTCGTTTTGTCGCTCCTTTGCTCTTCTTTCCACCCTCGCTTGTGTCCCATCTGAGTCTTCTCCATCTCCTTTGTCTTGGCAGCGGCTGCGGGGCGACGTTGGGATCAAAATCACCTACATTGCCAACCTGCAGACCAAACTAGAGGAGGTGTGCCGGGAGACGAGCATTTGGGCCCGGCGGTGAATTGTCTCCGCGACCAGCTGGAAGAGGTGAACGTGAACTTCAAACTGAGGGAGGATGACCTGCGCCGTACAGAGGAGGAGCGAGACACCCACTGTGCCGCGACGGAACAGAAGGCCAAGGAGGCCGAGCAACTCAGCGCTGCGCTACAGGGCAAGGAGGGAGAGCTCCCGCAAGAGCGCGCGGCTCTCGGCGAGGCGAAGTCCCAACTCGCACTGAGCGCGAGCGCATGGCACTGGAGGACGCGCAGGCGCACCTCGCTCAGGCTGAGCAAAAGGCTCAGGAGGTCGAGGGGCTTGCCACCGTCCTGAAGGAAAAGAGCGATGCGCTAGCAGCGGTGGAGGGCTAGCTTCTCGAGGAGCGCACCGCTCGTGAGGGAGCGCAATCTCAGCTCGCGCTGAGAGACGCGGCCCTCGCTGAGGTGCAGGCTCAACTCGAGCGAGAGCGCAAGGCGCTGGAGGAGGCGCGGGCTCAGCCTCCCAAGCCACGGAGAAGGTCCGGGAGGTCGAGCAGACGGGTGCCACTCTCAAGGAGGCTCAATCTCAGCTCCAGCTTGCGCGTGAAAAGCTTGGAGGGGCGAGGAACGTACTTCAGGAGCGGGACACCTCGATCCTCCAGCTCCAGCAGGATGTCGACGCCGCGCGAGCTGCGCTCGAGACTGAGAAGATGAGGGCTGAGGGTAAGTCACGTTCCTCAGCCGCTTTAGTTTTTTGTTAAGTCCTTTCGAGGCTTGACATTTGTTTTCATGTCGCAGAGCTGCAGAAGAGCTCGGCGAATCCTTCAGAGGAGATGCGAGCCCTCTAGGTCACCTACGACGAAGCCCAGGGCGAGCTCAAGACCCTGGAGACCGCTACTCTCGAGGTGTGCCGCGAGCTCGAGGGGGCCGTGGGTCAGTCCTCGGGTAGCTCGGTGGCGAGCCGCCTGCGGTCCCTGGGTGGTCGGGTCACCGAGCGCTTGCGGGGCGCCCTTCGGCTCGGCATCCAGAAGACCTTGGGGTTGACCTCGACCCACTACATCCTCGACTTCGGCCTACTGCGGGACGGCTATGTTGTTCCCGAAGGCGTCGTGGGTGAGGAAGCTGAGCTTGAGGCCGTCAGGGTGGTTGACGCATTCATGGCGGAGCCTGCCGCGGCCCTCGCTGACATGTTTGAGGTGGACCTGTTCCCCGACGCGGTCGAGGGTGAAGCTGCCGCCGCTCCAAGCCCCCACGCCCCCTGAGGACTCGGGTCTCGAGGCCCGTTAATCTTTTGTTAGAATTTTGGACGAGTGTTGGTCGTTGTACAAACAATATATTATGTTATGCATAAGTTTTATTTGCGAGTTTTATTTCATATGTTATCGTGTTTTCCTCGTGCCTTTCGGGTTGAGGGGGGAGCCTCGAGCGAGGCGAAGACCCGCTGGGGGGTGCTGGCCCCTCGAGCGAGGCGGAAAGCTACTCGAGTGGTGCCAGGCCCTCGAGTGAGGCGGAAGTTCGCCCGCGTGGCATCCGACCCTCGAGCGAAGCGGAGGTTCGCTCGAGGGTGGCTGGTGTGGTTGTTTGATGGGCCGCGGAGGCCGTTGGGCCGCAACAGGTCGTGGGCTTTGTTCATGTTTCAGTTGCGGTTGATTTGGGGAGCGCATTTAGCGATTTTTGTTTTAAGACAGCGATTTTCCACTTAGTTAGGGGACCCCTTATGGCTTAGAAATCTAATAATATTGTGTATGGAGACATTTTGGAAGCATACAAATGTTGTGCATGTGTCGTTAGCTGGCCAAATATTAATGTGTAATATTGTAATATATATAGTTGCATCAAATAATTCTCTATCTTAACATCGCAATGGAATATCTATGTTCGATGAGCATTTTCGATACTTTTTTCAGACATGTGCGTGTCGCACGTGCACTTTACTAGAGCACGATGATGCCGGGAGGCCCACTAACCTAAAGCAGGTGACGATGGAGACGCTAGGAAGTCCGCTAACCTGAAGCAAACGACGACGGAGACGCCGCAAGGTCCGCCGACCTGAAGCAGGCGACGATGGTAACGTCAGGTGGTCCGCCGACCTGAAGCAGTCGATGATGGAGACGCTGGGAGGTCCGCTGACATGAAGCTGGCGAAAATAGAGCCACAGGAAGGTCCACCGACCTGAAGTAGGTGACGACGGAGACACCGGGAGGTCCGCCGACCAGAAGTAGGCGACAACGGAGTCGCAGGGAGGTCCGCCGACCTGAAGCAGACGACGAAGGAGACGCCGGGAGGTCCGCCAACCTGAAGCAGGAGATGAAGGAGACGCCGGGAGGTCCATCGACCTAAAGCAGGCGACGTCGGAGACGCTGGGAGGTCCACCGACCTGAAGTCGACGACGACGGAGCCGCACGGAGGTCCATCAACCTGAAGCCGGCGGCGACGGAGACGCCAGGAGGTCCGCCAGCTTGAAGCCGGCGTCGACGAAGCCACAGGGAGGTCCGCCGACCTGAAGCTGGTGCCGACGGAGCCCCCGAGCAAGGAAGTCAAAAGATTCGAGGAAGCGCTAAATCGCCTCCCACCGTGAACCAGAGAGGTCTGCTAGGCAATGGGAGACACACCAGTTCGTCGTAGCGTTGAGGCTGTAAAATAAGATAAATACCAGGGTGGTGTATCAATCGATATATATGATGAAAATTCAGCCTGAGCTAACATGCTTGCATTGTGTTTTATTTGAGAAAGCGTTCCCCTTGTCGTACCAGGCAAAAATTATGCGAACTCAAAAGCTATGAAGCTGCAAAAGTTTTCACCCTGCTAACCACTGCTCGTAGAGAGGATGGCTTACGGACGGTGTAGCCGGCGTGGGGGGGAGTCTGAGACTCAAGATCTTGCAACCACACAACTAAGAATGCGCGTAGTTAATAAAAGGCATTTAAAGAAATAACACACAGAAGTAAAAAGAACCCCCAAGTCAGAGGACCCTTAGGTTGGCATAGCCAAGCCCCCGAGCGTGTCGAAGGGGAGGGGAAAGAACAAGAAAAACATGTAGAGCCAGGTCGGCGAAAGTCACGAAGATGTGGAGAAACCGAGACGGTCGATAAAATATACAGAAGCCGTAAAAAAAATTTTAATTGCTAATAACACTTAGCTTGTGTTGTGCCCGAGGCGGAGTAGTCACAATCGGCGAGTGGGCGTGGGAGGTCGATGATGCGTCGAGGACGTGAGCTGGAGCATCGAGTCGACGAGATCGGCCCGTCAAGGTGAACGGCAGTGGGTTGATGCAGCATGTGTGTGGGCAAACACCAGCTGTCGCCGAGTCTAGGTCATGGACGATGCATTAGCCAGAGCCGAGTCCTAGCACTCATCACCGAGTCGTCGCGATGAATGCGTGCAAGACCAAGGACGCTTGTGTCAAGCGTTTACTTGTATAGAAAAGTAACAAAGGAATAAAAGAAGCAATCTTGATTAGCCGCCGGGATCCACAAAAGAAATCAAAGCATAATAGATTAAATAATAACAAGAGGGTATAATTTTTTCCTATTTGTGTATCCTCCTTGTAGATTGATCGGCCTCCATGTGCACGTCGTCACGGAGACGGATTGACGCAGAGTAAGAAGAGTCCCGGGGTCAACACGTGCGGAGGGCAGTCCAGGCTGCTGTCGAACTTGATCTTTGTAGATAAATTTTTTTCCCTGATCGCACGGAGCTGCTACGCCTGTGGTCTTAGTGAACGCCGACGGAAGAGGGAAAGACCTTCGTGTACCCATCAGGCTGTCGTGACGGATGGAACCCTGGCTTAACATAGATGAATACTGCAGACCGTATTGGAGACTACTCGCCAACTTGGGAAATAAGCTTGGTCATATGACGGAATTGACGATGAATCTGCTGATGACGAAGCAGTCGCCGGGTGTCGAGCATGGGTGGGTGGATGCAAAAAAATTTCTGGCGCGCCATATACAGAACAAAGACGTCGACAACACGATTAGATCGAAGGGTGGCGGCGAGCAAGTCACCGTTAGGAAGTCATTCGTGCCGTCACCGAGTGATGGAGGTGGAGTGCCTGATCTTTCGGTGAGTGGAGATAAATTCGATTTGGCGGAAGTAGACCCTCACGATCCAACTACGACGAGCAAACTCGAAGTGCCAATGCAATCACTGAACCAACTCCCTATGGTTACCGACCTTGTAGATGCAAGATCAGCATGATCATGAAGAACAATTCTTGTACGCAATCGAAGAACGAACAAGAATTATGGAGCGAGCAATCTTAATATCCCTCGAAGGTGTAGTTCTGAATCATATAGGACAGCACGTATTTGTGCGTGTTCTGGGGTAGCTAAAGCTAGATGTAAAACAAAACTCAAGTTTCTAAGGTGGCGGCTACTGAGTATATGAGGAGGGGCATCCAACGGTTGGGGGCGACTTAGGATGGGGCGTCCACAAGTTGGCCTTAAGGCCCAACAAACTGACCACGCTGCACCTTGGTAGATTCTGGATGTCAACTTATTTCGATGATTCCCGATGACTCAGAAGGGATTTGGGCCTAAGACCAGTGTCATTGGAAGCTCTATGAAATTCTGGTTACAACCATATAAAGAACGTCCAAAACCGACTCCGTATGCGACCTGGGTGTTCTTTTTAGTGGACTCTGCTCCTGGACTCTGAACTGGGCTCGAACTTGAATTGCTTTGGGCCACCACCTTGGGGACTTGAACCGGATTAGCCTCATGCCTCCTCTTCGACTTGGACACCCTCACTAGACTTCTACTCCATTCCATGCACCAATCATGGTCGTATGCATGAGTATCATGTCCTCATCATTCTCCCCTTCTTGAAGAAAAGTCGTCCTCGACGTCGATTATACTTGAAAATGAACTTGCACAACACAAAGGAGAAGAGGGTTGCAGAAAAAAAGCAAACCAAAACAATTGTGAGGAGGAATATGACCATGTTTCCAATTGTGTATCATTTCATGTCTCATAAAATTGGCAGCATCTCGGGACACTTCGTTATCGAAAGACACAAGATGTTTGTCATTACTATCCTGCAAAAAGATATGTACAAACAAAGGACACAACAGAAATATCCGGTTTATTGCAAGAAAATTCAACACCAAAAATCATAGAGAGCCACCAACAACGCTTCCCTTCTTGTGAAACAAAATTACTAGAGGAACATGTGAATATGTTTGAAGGATGGTTACCCTCTAATCGATCACAATCTTGCACAACAAAAGGAGAATTCAGATTTGTACAAATGTAAACCCGATGTACCATATATCGTCTTTTGTTGTTATATTGGCAATAACATGATATGAATGTCTAAACAACCAAGGCAAATCAGCATATGCAAAAATTCTCTCTTCTAAACAATCTAGATTACACAAATCATCAAATTCAATGTAACCCAAGGTATGTAAAGAAGACAACAATTGTAGCTCATCATTTTTACTAGCAACATACATAACATGTTTATTTTCAGCACTAGCATGTAAAACTGAAATAGTAGCACACAATTCATCTTTATCACAAGAAACATCAAGCAAATCACTATTTGACAAAGATAAATCAAAATATGGTTCCACTATTAATTGCTCAACTAAAGCATGATTTGTGGCAAAATTCAGCACATTAACACAATTCTCACCTTCCGTAAGTGTAGCACCATGGACATTACCTATGTTCTCAGTAGGAGTATTAGGTGCATTGTGAAGTGATGGCTCTCAATTTGCACATGAGGATGCACCTGCAGTTTTGGCCGTCCTCTCGCGTGGTGTAGCGGTGGATGTGGATGGTGCTGGGAGAGCGGGCGCTGAGCTGGATGCCGAGCTTCGTCCTGCAAAAGAGTTAGAATATATCTTCGAGCGGCGATCCTACACTTCACGTTCAGCTTTGCAAGCAAACTCAAATAATTGGGTCATGTCAGCGTATTCTTTATAATCAAGTACGTCCTGAATTTCACAGTTCAAACCACCACGAAAGTGTGCCATTGCAGCGTCATTTTCCTCCAATATAGCACAATGAATCATACCTTTTTTTAACTCCCGGTAATAGTCCTCAACAGACTAAGAACCTTGCTGAAAACCCTGCATTTTGTTAAGAAAATCATGAGCATAATAAGAAGGCACAAATCTATGTCGTACAACAGCTTTTAATTGTTACCAAGTGGTCGGAACAGCAGTAGGATGTTTATTTTATACTCACGCCACCAAATTGAAGCAAAATCAGTAAACTCACTAATGTCGGCCTTAACTTGAGAATTAGCAGCAATATCATGACACGAAAATTTCTGTTCAACCTCTAACTCCCACTCAAGATATGCAGTAGGATCATATTTGACATTAAAAGGTGGGATTTTAAATTTGATTTTAGAGAATGAGTCATTAACGGGGCGCGCGTGGTACACGGCGGGCACGACCGCGGTTGTCTCCGACGTCCTGCTCTGAGACACCACCATTATCCTTCTGTAACTCTGTGATCATAGTGTTCAATGCATCGAGTCGTGCCACGACGGCATCGAGTGTGGTCTTAGCAGCCGTCTGTGTGAGGTCGATCTGATCAAACCGCTCGTTCAATGAAGTGACCGTCGAATCCAGCCGTTCATGTAGCGTCTTCATGTCCGTGGTAAGTTCATCAATCTGTGTCTGCATCTTCTGCAGCTGGTCATCCTTCTTATCGCCATTGTCTGCCATGGTTAGCACAAACACAAAAAAAAATGGATGACAATAATAGGGTGTAAAGGCTCACAAAGGCGCTCAAACTAATGCTATTATCAAATTCTTATCCGTTCTTACCAAGCGCACAAGGGCGAACTGCAACCAACCAGTGGAACCTGCGAAAGATTGGAGGAGCGATTGCCTGGAGGGACAAAACTGACTCGTCGTAGAACTTTATGGAATTCTGGGAAGGCTGCACTCAATTGAAGGATTAGCATAATCAAACAATAATCCAAAGCTGAATAAGAGTGCTAAGCACGATCAAATGCTGCTAGAAACAAGTGCAAAAGCAGAGGGGAGCAAGGGGTACATCGTGGAGGGGGAAAATGGTGGGAGATGTGAGTGGTGCTGCCCAGGAGGAACCACGAGGGCAAAGGGACGGCTTGCCCCGGGTGGAACCGCAAGCAGGGGGGCTCGGCGCCTCGCACTGCGGGAAGGTCGCGACCTGGAGGGGGAAACGGCGCGCGCGTGAGGGCTCAGGCTTTTCACTGAGCCGAATCGTGTCCGTCTCCTTTTGGACTTCTGTTTTTTTTGCTTTCTTTCCTTTTTTTGACTTCCTTTTTCTACTTGCCAACCACGGGACGGAGGGCGATCACACGAGGGGGCAGGCACGGCGTGTTGAGTCATGACTAGAGGAACCCGTGGCGTGAGGAGAGGGTTCGCACGAGGGAGCCGACGTGAGGGGGGGTTCGGCGTGATGGGAGTCTGAGCGAGGGGGAGGATTTTGGCGTAGGAAAAAACGGCGCATTAGGGGGTGGTTCGGCGTGATGGGAGTCCGGTGCGAGGGGGAGTCCCACGCAAGGGGGGTTGAGGCGTGAGGGATGGTAGGCACAGTGCGAGGGGTGTTTTGCCGTGGATGGGTAGCGAGCAGCACAAAATAAGAAACGGCGGTGAAACTAGGGTTAGAAGAAAAAATAAGAAACAAGAGCAAGAACACGAGTAACCAGCAACAATTGAACAAACAAGCACACAAACTCAACAAAGCAATTTACTGAATGAAGGTGCGAGGCTAAAAGGGGTTGTTGGGACAAAGATCTAAACGAAAATAAATTTTTGTTTGGTTTTTGTGGACTATAGGAAATAAAAACACTCGATAAACTCACCGATCAACCTGGAAAGCTGATACCACTTCATAGAGGCGGAGTGCCCGATCTTTCGGTGAGTGGAGATAAAATCGATTGGGCGAAGTAGACCCTCACGATCCGACTACGACGAGCAAGCCCGAAGCACCAATGCAATCACTGAACCAACTCCCTGTGGTTACCGACCTTGTTGATGCAAGATTGGTCTGATCACGAAGATCAATTCTTGTACGCAATCGAAGAACGAACAAGAATTATGAAGCGAGCAATCTTAATATCACTCGAAGGTGGAGTTCTGAATAACAGAGGACAAGATGTATTTGTGCGTGTTCTGGGGTAGCTAAAGCTAGATGTAAAACAAAACTCAAGTTTCTAAGGTGGCAGCTACTGAGTATATGAGCAGGGACGTCCTAGGGTTAGGGGCGACCTAGGATGGGGCGCCCACAACTTGGGCCTGAGGCCCAACAAACTGGTGATGCAGCACCTTGGCAGATTGTGGACGTCAACTTGTTTTGACGATTCCCTTTGACTACGAACGAATTTCTTCCTGACACTAGTGCCATTGGAAGCTCTATGAAATTATGGTTCCAACCATATAAAGACGTGCAAAACCGACTCTGTATGCGACTTGGGCGTCGTTTTTAGTGAACAATGCTCCTGGACTCCAAACTGGGCTCGAACTTGAATTGCTTTGGGCCTCCACCTTGGGGACTTGAACTGGATTATCCTTGTGCCTCCTCTTCAACTTGGACACCCTTGCTGTACTTCTTCTACTCCATTCCATGCACCAATCATGGTCGTATGCATGCGTGTCATGTCCTCATCACCGAGGATGACGCCGGGTCCAGCCATCGTATTGCACAATGAGTCCTTGATCACCCCTACCTGGCATGCCAACTGTCAGGGGGTGATACCTATACAGATACGCTATAGGGGCAACCCGAGCAGTTTGTAGGTTAATGGGGATCTAGAGGCTAAGAGGAGAGATGGCTATGCGATGAGCACACGGAACGCGACGAAGCACAAGGACACAACTGTTTATACTGGTTCGGGCCTCTGGAGAGTAAAACCCTACGTCCAGTTGGTGGTGTTGTATTGCTTGTGGAATTGAGAGAACATGTCCTCGGAAGGGCGCCCTAGGCCGCCTTATATTGGCCGGCGGACTAGGGTTTCCAAGGTCGGTGGACCTAGAGTCCAGGTCAGTTACAACATGGAAACCTATCTTTACGGATTACAATAGATATCCCATGATACCCGGACCAGTTAGCACCATCACACCGCCATCTTGTGTCTTGTCTTACATGCCAAGTCTTGAAGAGGTCTCCGGTCTTGTGGATAAGGTCTTCTGGGCCCACATGCAGGTCGGCGGGTCATCTGACAGGCCGGGCCCACTTGTCAGGGACCTCTGGGACCCTGGCTGGTGGGGTCCCTTGGGTACCCATGTCTCTCACACATGAGTGTAACCCTACTCCTACAGCCAAGCCAAGGCATCTTTCTTGATTTCCTCCATTTCTTCCTTGCCCGCTTCATCCATGTCGTACAGATGATATGGATTCACGTATCCTTCCCGCTGCGGAGGTGGCACAACATGGAAGTTGGCGGCTGCTCCGTTCGCATAAGAAGCCATCCTCCTACACACACTTGCTAACAAAGTAAACATGATGAGCACTAACCACAAACAATGATGGTAACCTATAAAATCCCGATGCGGAAGCTAAGAGCTCACCTCTTTTTACATGGCGTAGAACCAAGTAGAGGTCTCCTCGCACTAACCACAAACAAGGATGAAGAGGCGATGAGCAAAGGCCTTGGGGGCATGCCTATTTATAGAACCATGACCGATCATTAGGCAGCATGCACCCCATGGCAGAGCATGCCTCACGGGATTACAGTAGCCATGAAAATACGTGGGATGCTCGAAATACGCAGGCCTACAATGCTCTAGAATCCTGCCACAAGTATAGGGCAGAATATGCAGGTTTTTGCATGGGTAGGCATGCGAAATATTTAGTTGGTACACGAGTGTGCTTTGGTCACGATAAGAATGAAGAAGGAAGATTCTTATATCCGCATGAGTTAAAAAAAAGACATATAGGCATTATAGCGGGAGAAGCAGCTGTTCCGCTTTGTGATCTGCGACTGGAAACGCTCCCAGCTTCACTGAAGCGTGGGTCTCTTCTAGATATTTGTCTCCCGCCTATATTGTACACCACTGAAATACCATCTAAACTCGATAACAATATGGGGTCGTGCTTGCATGGCCCCATCTTGTCAGTGGCCCCGAAGCAAGTGCGGCTTACCAAATTTTCATGTAGCGATCAGGAAGTCAAAAGTGAGATTTCAAATTTTTATTCCCTCACCTCCCCCAAATAATAAATATTCTACTTCATTACTACTGTGTTGCGCCACCAAACTCTCGCCTTCCATTTCCAAAAAGCATCGCTCTGCTCAGCTAGATCTGCGGTGGCGGTCCGATCTCACCGGTGGAGGGGGATGGCTATCTCAGCGAGATGGTGGGAGGCAGATATCGGTGTTCTACTTGCATCTGCTGTGCTAGCCAAGCTGAGTAGTTGAGGGAGGATGCGGGGTAAGCACCGACTATTGATGCCCCCTGAGGACCGGAGCGTCCGAGGACCGGTGGATGGTCGCTCCCTGGTGTAATGAGGGATTGACAACGTGGTGTGGACTGACTCTTGGCCGACTATTGCAGGTTGCAGCTTGACTCGTGTTGGTGCAGGTGAAGAGCGGGCGCTAAAGGTCTTAGCCTTGCGAGGCCTCCGAGGAGTGGAGAGACAAGTAGGCTCGGCTCGTCACTTGACCCGGTGGCCGAACGGGGTCAAGTACGGGCCGCATGTTGGCAAGAAAAGCAAGACGAAGTCATCAACTCGAGCCGGTGTAGGGTAGCGGCTCACGACCAGAGTCTGCATGCGGGGTTTACGGTGGTTCACCACAAAACCGTCGGGTTACTTGGTTGAGCCACAAAACCAAGACCGGAGCCTCGGCGGGCGGAGACAGGATCCGGGCGCGTCGAGAAGCTTCGATGCCAGAGGACACACTGCGGGATCGCAGGGCTTGCGTCGGGAGGATGCGGACTGCAGCAAAGGCGTGGCCGTCTGATGAAGAGGAGTGCTACTTGATCATACTGCCCTTGAGGGGATTGTATCTTAGTTTAAGTGTTAGGGGTAGCTTGCTCATTTGCCCAACCCAGAGGGACTCATATATATAGCTTTAGGGTTTCTGGGCAAACCATCTATCCGGACTGCATCTCAATTCCCTGCTCCATAGGCTTAGATTTTCTTCACCGTTTTGTAGAGAATCTGACCTCCGAATGTATGGAAGCTTTCATGGTTGCGTCAATTTCCTTCTTGTGGCTCGAGTGATTTTCGTGTCTTTTTCGGGCTATTTTCGTTGATTTTTCATGCGTGGCTTGTTCCTCCGATTCTGAGGTGTTTGGGTTCGGATTTTCTTGTGGGGATCAGGGATAGATACCTTGTGCATCTTTGTGCTTGATCTTGACCCCTCAAACTCCGAATTTGGTCTTAGATTTGAGGATTTCGGGTGGTTCCCTAGCTTTTTGGTAGAGCTCGGTTTGTGATCAATTCCCGACGTGCTGGTTGATTTGGTGCCCTAAGATTTTGGGTATAGCCTCTCCTAGAGATGCTTCACTTGTCCCCAAAGTCTTGGCGCAATCCCCTCAGCCGTTTGGGACATCCGTGGAAAGGAAGGTGGAGTTGACCTCACGCGCGCGCTCCTGTTCGAGCTCTGTGAGGCCGACAGACGGTCTGTAGGGTCACGGCGGACTGTCCTTGGTGGCTACAGTTTGTCGACTTCATCACGTGTTCTTGAGCGCTCGCGTGTTGATCAGTCGGGGTGTTTAAGTTTTGTAGCACCGTGTTTGACAGATGGTCCACCGGGTAGTGACGGACGGTCCACCGAGCTCGAACGGTTCGAAGTGCTGTGTCGGACAGTCTGTATAGGTCGGGTGCGGTACTGGAGGTTCTGGTGCTTAATATGGACGGTCTGTCCTAGCTCCACAGGTTACGTACGACATGGTCAAGGTCCAGAAATGCTTCTCACTTTGCTCATTCAGCTTTTGTTGCTACCTTTGAGCCGAAAGACATTGGACACGCCCTCTCTGATCCTAATTGGGTGAACGCAATGCATGAGGAGTTAGAGAACTTTGAGAGAAATCAGGTTTGGGAGTTGGTAGAGCCACCACCACATTGCAAACCCATCGGGACAAAATGGGTGTGGAAGAACAAAGAGGGGGAGAATGGTGAGGTTGTGAGAAACAAATCGAGGTTGGTTGCTCAGGGTTATAGTCAGAAGGAGGGGATAGACTATGAGGAGACATTTGCTCCTGTAGCCCATTTCGAGGCGATTAGGATCCTTCTAGCCTTTTCTGTGGCTAAAGGGTTCAAATTGTAACAAATGGATGTGAAGAGTGCCTTTCTGAATGGGTTTTTAGAAGAAGAGGTTTATGTGAAGCAACCACCGGGCTTTGAGAGTGCTGAGTTTCTCCACCGGGTGTATAGGCTGAGGAAGGCGTTGTATGGACTGAAACAAGCTCCCCGTGCTTGGTATGGCCGTTTGAGGGGGTTCTTGTTCAGCAAGGGGTTTGAGATGGGCAAAGTAGACAAGACTCTTTTTCTCCTCAAGCAGGGCGATGATATCCTAATTGTTCAGGTGTACGTGGATATTGTCTTTGGCGGCTCGTCTCACACTTTGGTTGTGAGGTTTGCAGAGGACATGAGCAAAGAATTCGAGATGTCTATGATGGGAGAATTGCAGTTCTTTCTCAGGCTTCAGATCAAGCAAGCGAAGGAAGGAACCTTTGTGCATCAAGCCAAGTACACGAAGGACATCCTCAAGAAGTTCAAGATGGATGACTCAAAGCCTCTGTCGACACCGTTGAGTACGACTACAACACTGGATGTGGACGAGCACGGAGAGCCCGTGGACCAGAAGGAGTACCGGAGCATGATCGGCTCCCTCTTGTACTTGACGGCGACGAGGCCGGACATTTAGTTTTCTGTGTGTCCATGCGCTCATTTTCAGGCGTTGCCGAGGACTTCACATCGGCAGGCCGTCAAGCGGATCTTCAGGTATCTTCGATACACTCCTGAGCTCGGTCTTTGGTACTCGGCGTCCTCTTCTCTTTCGCTTCTTGGGTTTTCGGATGCTGACTTTGCGGGGTGTCGAGTCGATAGGAAGTCAACTTCGGGGACGTGCCAGTTTCTGGGTCCTTCGCTTGTTTCTTGGTCTTCCCGCAAACAATCTAGTGTAGCCCAGTCTACCACAGAAGCCGAGTATGTTGCTGCCGCTAGCTGTTGCTCCCAGCTGCTCTAGATCACATACACGCTGAGTGACTTTGGTGAGGAGTGTACCCATGTTCCTCTTATGTGTGATAGCACGAGTGCCATTAGTGTTGCCAAAAACCCCATGCTACACTCCAGAACCAAACATATAGAAGTGAGGTACCACTTCCTGAGAGACAATGTTGAGAAGTGAAACATAGACCTTATCCACGTGCCAACCGAGAAACAGCTTGCCGATATCCTAACAAAGCCTTTGGACCAAGCTACATTTGCTCGTTTGCAAGGGGAGCTTGGAGTGGTTTTTCCTTTTTTTGAGCTTCGGTTGGGGGTTTGGTGTACATATGCATGTTGCATTTTCATTTATGTATCATATCATGTTTGCATCTTTGTATCATAGACTGCATTTGTATCATATGCTTTAGAGATGTGCTTCTCCTATATACTTTGATCACTATGATATGCTGGATATGAGCTTATGACTTTGCTAGTGATACTCATGTGATGTATAGCTATGCTCTTGGTAGCTTTGGGATATATATGCTTGTGGATGCCTTACTTTTGTAAAAATGCTATATATGATCATCTCTTGTGAGTTGAATGCCTTTCATGTTCAAATTGTGCGCTTATGGCTATATCTTGCTTAATTTGTGCTTGGAACCATGTTCTTTTCATTTGGGGTCAAAGACCCATTTATCATCATGAATGTTTAGCCTACATGCTACCTTGTGGAGAAGCCTAAGCTTCTTTTTGCCGCAAAGGCACTTCATGTACCATGGTTAATTTGTAAACCATGAAATTGGTATATGAAATGCTTGTGCTTGAAAAATGTGCTTCTGTGTCATTTATGCTTTAAATTCCTTATCTTGGGTGCTAAAACCATTGCATGATGTTCACCGCTGAGAAGTCTCATATTTAGAAGTGGACACATGGCTCGGTGGCTTTGACATGACATGAGATAGCTTGTAGGTGTTTGTGATGATCTTGTGATGAGAATTTGTAACCTTGCATGAAGTTTGTGAGTTATATGTTGTTTGTGCTCATTTTGACCATGCTTAGGTCCTATGCTCATGAGAGGAAAATTTGTGTTGAAAAATACTTCATTTTTATCATGGCTATGTCACATGCTTATATGTCCCTATCTATCTTGTTGGCGATGCTTGTACTAAATTTGTGGCTATCTTGCTTGTCTATGTTTCATTTTTTTATCATGTTGTTGTGCTCTTTGTCTATTTGAGAAGCACATGCTTGCATTTGTAGACTTGATTCATGCATTACCAACAAGGGGGAGAGATAGTACCCAATTCTTGCTTTGGGAGGAAAGTACCCATTTCATGCATCTAGGGGAAGTTTTGCATCAAGTGGGAGAAATGCATTTGTTTAGGGGGAGCTTTCATTCATGCATTTGGGAGCTCTTTGTCGCCTGATTTTAGTTGTGCTCTTTTGCCGATGGTGTCGAGCCCGTTTGCCTCACCTTGAGGAGTCGGCAATTTTGGAGCATTTTATCTCGGTTGTGTCGAGCCGTTGCCCTTGTCTTAGGGGACCGAGATTTCTCTCTCTCTCAAGTGATCTTGTTTTAGCTTTTGTTTGGCTTTTGATCACTTGTTTGAGTTTTTGTTCGTTTCTTTTCTTTTTCTCTTTTTCTCTGAATTGGTTACTATGTGTGTTGTCAATGCACTCATCAAGGGGGAGATTGAGGACCGGAGCGTCCGAAGACCGGTGGATGGTCGTTCCCTGGTGTGATGAGTGATTGATAACGTGGTGTGGACTGACTCTTGGCCGAGTATTGCAGGTGCAGGTTGCGGCTTGACTCGTGTTGGTGCAGGTGAAGAGCGGGCGTGAAAGGTCTTAGCCTTGCGGGGCCTCCGAGGAGTGGAGAGACAAGTAGGCTCGGCTCGATGGACCCGGTGGCCGAACGGGGTCAAGTGCGAGCCGCATGGTGGCAAGAAAAGCAAGACGAAGTCGTTGACTCGAGCCGGTACAGGGTAGCGGCTCACGACCGGAGTCTACATGCGGGGTTTACGGCGGTTCACCACAAAACCGTCGGGTTACTTGGTTGAGCCACAAAACCAAGACCGGAGCCTCGGCGGGCGGAGACGGGATTCGGGCGCACCGAGAAGCTTCGATGCCAGAGGACACACGGCGGGATCGCAGGGCTTGCGTCAGGAGGACGCAGACTGCGACAAAGGCGTGGCCGTCTGATGAAGAGGAGTGCTACTTGACCATATTGCTCCTGAGGGGATTGTATCTTAGTTTAAGTGCTAGGGGTAGCTTGGTCATTTGCCCAACCCAAAGGGACTCATATATATAGCTCTAGGGTTTCTAGGCAAACCATCCATCCGGACTGCGTCTCATTTCCCTGCTCCATACGCTTAGATTTTCTTCACCGTTTTGTAGAGAATCTGACCTCCGAGTGTATGGAAGCTTTCATGGTTGCGTCGATTTCCTTCTAGTGGCTCGAGTGATTTTCATGTCTTTTTCGGGCTATTTTCGTTGGTTTTTCGTGCGCGGCTTGTTCCTCCGATTCTGAGGTTTTTGGGTTCGGATTTTCTTGTGGGGATCATGGATAGATGCCTTGTGCATCATTGTGCTTGATCTTGACCCCTCAATCTCCGGATTTGGCCTTGGATTTGAGGATTTCGGGTGGTTCCCTAGCTTTTTGGTAGAGCTTGGTTCGTGATCGATTCCCGGTATTCTGGTTGATTTGGTGCCCTAAGATTTTGGGTATATCCTCTCCTAGAGACGCCTCACTTGTCCCCAAAGTCTTGGCGCAATCCCTTTAGCCGTTTGGGAGATCCGTGGAAAGGAAGGTGGAGTTGACCTCGCGCGCGCGCGCTCCTGTTCGAGCTCTGCGAGGCCGACGGACGGTCTGTAGGGTCGCGGCGGACTGTCCGTGGTGGCTACAGTTTGTCGAGTTCATCACGTGTTCTCGAGCGCTCGCGTGTTGATCAGTCGGGGTGTTTAAGTTTTGTTGCACCGTGTTTGACGGACGGTCCGCCGGGTAGTGACGGACGGTCCGCCGAGCTCGGACGGTTCGAAGTGCTGCGTCGGACAGTCCGTATTGGTCGGGTGCAGTACTGGAGGTTCTAGTGCTTAATACGGACGGTCCATCCTAGCTCCACGGACGGTCCGTCCTAGGCTGGCACGGTTGGCTAAGTCCTTTGCCTCTTGAGTTGTGCTTCCACTTCGGGTTGAGTTTGGACTTGTTCCTAGGGTTGGTAGGTCTGTTGTGACTACGTGACCTTGGCAAGTTCGTGTGGGAACCCTTGGTTGTGGATTTGGGACATAGGCCGAGTTCATCCTTTGGGAAGAATTTTTATCGGCTCCCATTCAATCCCCCCTTCTCTCTGGTCGCCTAATCGGTCCTTCACCCCCTCAGTCCATGGGCCCTTGAATCTTAGAGCTTCACAAGTGAGAATCTCATTTTCTTTTCTCTCTAGTCCCCTATTTTCGTTGGCTTAGAAAGTAAATTGTTTGGTGTATTGTGTTAGTTTTGAGATTTTTCTATTACCTTTACCGCTCTAGATCCAATCACTGATTTGTAACACAAGTTAATCAACGAGCCATGCTTAGAATGTAAATTGCTTTGTGTATTGTTAGATTTAGATTGTTCTCTTGCCTTGGCCGCTCTAGATCCAGTTACTGATTTGTAGCACAACTTAATCGATGAGCCATGTTTAGAAAGTAATTTGCTTTGTTTATTGTGTTAGATTTGAGATCCTTCTCTTACCTTGACCGTTCTAGATCCAGTTCCTGATTTGTAACACAAGTTACTCATATGTTGTTTCATGAACTCATTTTTTAATTTCTAAGCATCAATTTGTAGATGGTCAATACTCCTTGCAATTGACAACTCACCAGTGTCTACATCTATCTGCAAGGCTACTAATGGTCACGGTACACTCTGTTCTAGATATCTAAGGCAACTGACCTAATACTTATTGTGCAGGGCCTAGCATCCCGTTCCTGCATTGCCGAGATTTAAACACATGTCGTGGTATGTAACAAAACGCATGATTATCCTATTACTTTATTCTTAAGTTTATTTGCTTGTTTAGTTTAAGATTCAAGTTTGATTTCTCCTTTCATTTGTAGGCTCAGATATTGGGGACAATCCTTGCGATTCAAATATCAAATTTATGTCCCTCCAATGTGAAGTCAAAGTCATTCATTGATTACATGCCTCGAGATTATCCAGCCGCCGCTACATGCTCAAGATCTGAAGTTTCTTTGGGAGGGCTAGATGAAGCTGCTGACCTTGGTGAAATATTTGTTGAACATGACCAAGTTTTGACAGACTTGAAGATCAAGGCACAAGCTTCAAATGTAGCAATGAAAGTGCAGACTTATGAGATTGAGAGGTTGAAGAAACAAGTAGCAACTACTCAGATCTACTGGGACAATAGGAGCAACTCTAGCACATTAAAACACTAGCAAATTGAATAATGGGTGGTTAATAACAAGGTGCTATTTCTTGATAAGTTCGTTATAAAGAAACCACCATATCTTATGCATGCAGAGCTGAAATTAATTTTTTACCAACTGGGACAATAGGAGCAACTCTAGCACATTAAAACACTAGCACATTAAACAATGGGTGGTTAAATAACAAGGTGCTATTTCTTGATAAGTTCGTTAGGAAGAAACCACAAAGAGACCAAGACATGACAAGAGCAAAGTCACGATGGAGATAAACACATCGACTGAACATTGTGCTTTTCCTTAATGCAAACAGAGTCTGTTATGTGGAATCGACTGAATACTCTAGCACACTGAAGATTGTTGTATCATGAGAAGAGAAAAATGTAGCATCGCATAACGAAGTTGAAAACACAAGTTCTAGCCATAAGTGAGCTATATTCCAATTATTCCAATGACTATGCTGGATCAACTACATTGTAATTTCTCCAGGTCAGAAAATTAATGAACAGATCAGAAGGGGAGAATCACTTGCCTTACTGCTTGGATTTTTCACCAATCCATGCAGATCCAGTTGGGGATGATAGATCAGATGTTACCTGCATGAGGGGAGGGGCAGCAGAGGAAGAATGGGCCGTCTAGGAGCTCAAGGGGCTCCTATGCCCGCCGACCGCGCTCCCCAACGTGCTCCCCAGAGGGGGAGAGGCAGCAGGGGAAGAAGAGGCACCGCGCTCCTCATAGTGTGCTTGTCACACGGACCGCCGCCGAAGTAGGGAGAAGGGGCTGCCCCTAGATCTCATTGCCGGAGTTGGCCATCCCTAGAACTCATTGCCGGAGGTGGCTGCCGCTCGTCTTGGCCCCCACCACCTTCCCTTGTCAAATCTGGATGGGGGACGGGGAAGGAGGTCGATCTGCCCGCCATTGACGAGGAGCGTGCCCAGATGCATGGAGGTGTGCCATCTCAGCCGACCTTTCGCTCTGCCACAGCGGTTGTCGGCCCACACGCTGTCGTGGTCGTCGGGCAACACTCGCACACCGCCTCGGACAGGGGCGTGGAAGGAGAGGAGGGCTGCTAGGGAGGAAGATGAAGCCATAGATCTCGTCGGAGATGAGGATCCGGAGGGAGCGTAGGTGAGGAGGATCCGGAGGGAGGTGAAGCCGCCGGAAGGAGGGCAAGGGGAGGTGGTCGGCCGGCCGTGCGCATCGGGGAAGAGATGGCGGGGCACTGAGCTAGGGAGGAGAGGCGATGTGGATAGGGAATGGGGGTGCAGATGCAGTGTGAGAGAGGAGAGAGGGAGGAGGGGAAGTAGAGGAGACGGGGGTGGATGTGAGGGTTGTAACGGACACCAGACGTCAAACACATCGTAAAATCAGAGTGAATGGAAAATTTATGTCCGAGATCCCATATGAGTAATGTAGATGGTAAAAGCCCGTTACACACATAACATAGGTAACAGGCTTTAGGTATGGCCCCTTACCTATTAGTCATGCTCGATTTGAAAGACTTTATTAGTAAAGGGTCTATACAAACTTCCATTACTTTTGGTGTATCATGGAACGGGCTTTGTAGGTCCGTTACCAATGTTGTGTGACCTATTTGAGGTTTTCACATAGTGTCCTCCTCCCATACATGGTTGTGCCTGCTGTAGTTTGGTCCTGGCTGCGGCCTGCTAGAGCTAGTCGTGTCTATGAGTGCGTATTAGCTTTTAGGCGTGTTGTGCGGGTACGCAGGTGGGTGGGCCTGGTGCAGGTACGGAGTTGGTGGGTAAGATTATGTTGTTAAAATGATTCAGGTACACTTATTGATGCATGCAAGTATTTTTAATATTCATGTATATGTTGGCGTAGTTTAAACATATATGGGCATCGTGTACATATTGCTTTATGCAAAACATTTCATACATTTTTATATGTATGGATTTCTCTCTGATTGTTTGAGTTGCTTTTTTTTAAAGTGATGGTTGATTGGTGCTACTTTGAGTAGTAAAGAATGTTAAGTTGATGTTTGGCAATACATATTGCTATAAAGAAAACATAATATAAGAGAAAGAATAGGTGCAGGATTTGCAAGATGCAGCATGGTGCCTGAAGAAAGCAGAAGATAGAGGTCTAGACTTGGAGGTTGCGGTGTGTCATTGTTCAGCTGTCACTAGCGGTCTAGACTTGGGGCTTGGCGCTGTTGAGTTGAAAAAGACTTCTAGTAAAAGACAAAACGAAAGGAGAGAAATCTATAGGATGGAATGTAATGTTAGCAAGATCTGCTGCTTAAGTGTATATTTATTTTCGAAGCTCGTTAAAATGCTTCTAGTATACATATTGCCATTGCTTTATAAAAAACATTTCAGACATATATATGGTTTAGATATGCATTTAGCTTTATGCAAAAACATTTCAGACATATTATTATGTGTTTTTTTATTCATAGTGGAATTAGTTGCTTTTGGCAACGAATTAAATTGATGGCTAATTACTCTTAATTTCCATAAAGAATAAGGTTAACTTATTGTTTTTAAAGCTTCACAAATCTAGAAGGTGGTGCTATGTTCCTCGGGAACTTTGAAAAAAAAGATAGAATTTGTATTCGCTGCATACCAACAAATTGTTGCTTGTTAATAATTAAATGCATAATACTGAAAATTTCGAATGATGGATGGACATGCTATAATTTCTTATTTAATCTATGCTCAGAATGGAATTATACTACAGTAAAAAAGATGATAACAAAAAACATCTACGATGTTCTCTCTGCTTTGTAGCATGTAGGATCTCTGCTTTGAAGCCTGTATGCTCAACAACTGGAGGGAGACAAAAAAAACTGACCTTTGAGTATGATGTTTCTATGCTTCCACCTGCTTATATTTCAATTGTAGCTTTGGAGGTTCCCTGTAATATGGCAAAGCAATGATTCTATTGAAGTGTTCGAAAGTACATGGCTATCCATGTATATCTAGTCCATGTGATAAATGTCTCAAAATAGATAATATGCATTAAGACCTACATGGATAATATGCATTAAGTACATGTGAAAAAAGTGGGAAGAAGAAAAAAATGACAACTACATTAAGACCTCACTATGCGTGGCTTAACCCAAAAAAATTCGCAAGATTAATCTATCCATAAAGAAACATAATGAAGAAGTTGTTGTCCATCTCAATGTATTTCATCTAGTCCTATGATACTAGGAATGGAAGCAGACAGTGTTCCCTAAAGACCATACTCATAAAACATCTGAAATTTGCAGTAGCTTCACATAGATAAGGGCACCTGTAAGCTGGGATTCAAACAACTGCTTCAAAATCCTTTTTGCATCAGTAGGCAACACATATTTCAATCACCTAGCGTGACACAGATCAGTCGGCACCACAAATAGCACAGAGACAAAGTTCATGCTACACAACCTAAAGAACAATCATTTAGTCCTATGATACTATGCATGAAAAGGAAAAAAGTTCTCCAAATCATACAAATTAGAAGCCTTAATCAGGATGTTATTGCAAGATTTTGTTACGCTCTACCATTGGAAGTACGCAAAGCTTAAATGCATGAGCTGCTATCTATTCCACTCGTTGTCATTCTCTCACTAAAATTTTGTTCGATGTAACATAAGCTAGCTAAACCATACCATTTGCAAAGTAATGGGCACATGAATATTTTCTGAAACCATATTACAGCGATATTTGTTACTATACTTCAAGCTCTGCATAATCTGGTGGTTGGCTTATTGACTCAACGAGCCAAGGACAAGCTATGTATGTGTAAGATCCAAGGACAAGCTAAGGACGTAGCAGCAATGTAATTGCAAATTAGGATGACTACTCATAAACAACTAACCTGAAATTCCCGTTGGTCTAATTCAAACTGAATGACCCCAACGAGACCAATGAGGGGAATAGAGGATGCAACCTTGGCTTCATTTATGTGGGGAACTCGTTGACAAGGAGGGAATAAATCCATGTTAGCCTGACAAGGCCCTCGTCCCTCAAGCCACCTCAACTCATGGATTCGGCAGCGCCTGCTTAAATTCGGAGCTCCGACGAGCGCAAAAGACGCCAACCACTCGGAACCGATGAGTGGATGTGGGGAGGATATGTAGGAACATATGGTGATTGCATCGCTTTCACCGCATGGTCGCCAGTGGAGAGAAGGACACGAGGGCGCAACACTAATAGCAAGGTAGGGAGATCTCATCCTCGCCGATCCATGGCATACCGCTACCCATCTGATCTGTTGCACATCGCTGCCCTCTTCGGCTTCATCACCCCCATGCCGCCCCCTCCCCATCAGCTCTGCACCACGCCACATCGCGAGCCACCACACAGATGAAGGAGGGAGTGGGGGTGGATGCGACGCGAGGAGGTGAGGTTTGCAGATCTGCACTGCCGTCCGCTGACATAGAGAGAGAGAGAGAGAGAGAGAGAGGGTGAGATTGAGGGGATATATTATGATGCCCGGTCTGTGCGGTTATTGTGCGTGTGCCCTCCGATCTTGAGTGGACGACGGATGAAGCCGGCTGTTCTGAACGATAAAAAGACAGCCGGTTCTTTTAAAGTATTTACCTTTTATTATTCACTTTATATCCATTGATGCAATTGAGTTTGCATAAGGCTCCAAACTGCAAGTCAAAATGGAATATTAAAGATAAGTCAAAATGTTCCTCACATGACGTTTGATCAACTGCACCAGAATTTATATTGTGCAGAAGCTCAAGAGTGTTCTCTGCACACAGTTGAATAAATCCAAATTCTTTTCTTGGAAGCTACTACAGTTGATGGCTTGATGTTTACTTGTTTATTCATTGGAGTGGCTACACTTTTCCCCTTCATATTAATTTCAAAGATTCAAATATTCTATATCTCGCTATTGCTCTTTTACTACATCAAAGTTGTTCATCTGCTTTATAGTGGTGACCTGTAATGCGCATAGTGTTCCTACTTTCATAATGTTACCTTTATACACATGAAGACAAGTGCTTCTTCTGTATTCTTTCTTTAAGTCTCGATACATCTTTACATTATGCAATCTGATATACAATGTATTCATGCACTTTTTTTTGCATGTATATAAGCATGTAGAAATTGTTTGTGCTCATTTGAGACTCAATTGGACCACAACTTGGTTGACAATGCCATGTACATCAGTTTCGACTCTATTGCCAACATTGTGGTATGTGTTATGTTGGAATCATTAGAGGATGCGGTTGCTGGAATCATGAGGATTGCTAGCTCGAGGGTTCTAGAAGAATTAGGAATAGACTTTACCTTCTCTCTTCAGATAATTTTTTTAGGAATAGTAGGATGCAGCATTTGTCTACTTGTTTTCGTTGTTGTTTTTCTGTCAGGTCATGTGAGACTGCATAGCATACATGTGGTTAATATATTGTATAAGATTAGAGAGCTTTGGTGTCTTTTGTTCTTTGATGTTTAAATTAATATTGTGATATACAACAATGCATATGATGTCATGAGGTGCTTATTAATGGTTGATTATGCGCAGAAAAGATATATGTATATGCATGAGTTCCTGTTGTATTGCGATCATTACATGTTACTGATTTACTATTATGGCTTACTACTATAGTTCTTTTTCACCTCAATTATGATCATGATAGGGTGCACAAAGCGCGCCCAGTGTTCTAGTTTATATAGGGGAGAAGTCCAAATAGACTACAATAAAGGTTGTTGTGATCTAGGTTCGGTTGGTGTAGGCAGTTTGCTTGAAGATGCGGGGAGGCGGCCGGCACGAGGAGGTGGTAGGAGATGCTAGTGCGAGGAGGGGGCGTGGGGAGGAAAATGCTTAACATGTAACTAAATGTTTCTCTCTTCTATACCTAAAGATATTTTTAGATATTTAATTTTACAGAAGTTGTTGGAGATGCTATAATAACCTCCGTTCTTAAATATATGACGTTTAGGACAAACAAATTAGTTCATTTATAACTAAATAGCTTGTCACTTTTAGGACAAGAAAAGTGTATTTTCCATCACTCAAGTATTGCAATAGTGTAGCATTCATCCCTCATGTTTCATTTGGTGCACATCAGTCTCTTAATTAATTAATTAATTTGGTGCATTTGTCATCCCACCTTATAGTTTAACAATGGTTTCATGAAATCTACTAACAATTTATGCCACAGAATCAATAATAATTTGATTAATCAGTAATCACTACGAAGAGATGCAATATGCTAAGTTGAAAATATAAAGTTTGCAAGAAGTTTTAGTAAATTCTCTAAATTGATGCTTTATATTTATTCTGAAAAAATTAATAAAACTAATTTACACTCAAATATTATAAAGATTGACTCAAGATAAAATGTGACTAAGTAGTAATTAGCAAGATGATTACATGGTCTAAACTGATTTTATATGATACTAACTCATAGTTGAACCAAGGTGAGGATGATAAATGCACTATTTCAGATAGTTAAGGGTTGATTTTCACCAAATGAAATGTGAGGGGTGAATGTCACACTTTCAAAATACTTGAGAGATGAAAAATACACTTTTAGTAAATTATTGGCTAAATTATGACCTCTATCCCTTAAGAAACTAATCTATAACAATTATATAGGTGAGCCCCACTATAAGTCATGGATAGATTTCTCTCAACATTTAAGCATTCCACGTCACCATCCACTATACGCCATGCATCATCCACTAGATCATATATTTATGTCTTCAACCGATTTTCTGTGGTTAATATCATGCCTTTGTGAGTAGCATGCTACAAAATTCCCCTAGTAGAGATAAATGTTGGATCAATAATTTAGAATGGTTCACTCTCAACAAAATTATTATGCTTCCATGTATAATGTTGTTTACAAAAGAATGTTGTCATGAAACCACTTTGGTGTTCCTACTTTCACATTGCACCTTAAAATTTTGTTTCAAAAATTTCCGCAGCATCACGCGGGGTATCACCTAGTGAGAAACTAATTCACAGACCACCTCTTGCAACGAAGCCCTGTTAATGAGTTTGGACTCATTGATTTTTTACAAAGGGTCCGGGCTTATTATCTTTAATGGTTAGGTTTTCGTTTTCGACTTATTTTGGTTGGCCTTTAGTGAAGTCAAAATGGAAACCTAATCATTAAAGCTAGTAAGCTCAAACTGGCTAATTAGTACTATTTCTATTCTTCTTCCACAAGGCAGATAGTTGCTTGGCTTAAAAAACTTCAACACTGCGTTTGGAAGTAGATATTGGAGTCTCGAAATCGGAATTGGCATTGATAGTTTCTAATATCATCTGTTTGGGCATCCTTGGAATTGAGAATTGGAATTGTGAGGGAATACCACGTGGCATTCACTTGACTTGCATACTCCCTCCGACAAAACCGAGCTCTGAGCCTCTGTATTGTGAGGCATTCGCGACTTCGCGCCGTCCCCATGCCCCTCGTCTCCCTTTGCGCCGCCCGCCTCCCTCCGTCTGCCCCTTCACGCCATCCTTCTCCCTCCACACCACGCCGCCTTATCTGTGGAGCCCAACTCCCTTCGTGCCATCCCTTGAGCACCCTCCGCCGACGTGCCTTGAGGTCCCTCTGCCGGCCACCCCTCGAGTTCCGTCCGCCGTCGCTCGAGCTCCCTCCGCTAATGTGTCGGAGCGGGAGGAGAAGGGCGTGGGGTGAACGAGGAGCCGCGCCACCCCTACTGCTCCCTCCCCCGGCCACGCCGGAGACATAAGAAGGACGTGCCGGAGTAGGAGAAGAAGGACGCCCTGGCGCCGGAGATGGAGACGAAGGTCAAGCTGATTTGGTGGAAGTAGACCCTCACGATCCGACTACGACGAGCGAACCTGAAGCGCTAATGAAATTGCTGAACCAACTCCCAATGGTTACCAACTTTGCCAGCGCAAGATCAGCCTGATCAGGAAGATCATTTCCTGTCCGCAATCGAAAAAATAACATGAAAAAGACGCGAGCAATCTTAATATCACTCGAAGGTGGGGTTCTAAAATCACCAAGACAGCACGTATTTGTGCGTGTTCGAGAGTAGCTAAAGCTAGATGAAAACAAAACCCAATTTTCTAAGGCGGCGGCTACTGAGTATAAAAGGAGGGGCGTCCTAGGGTTGGGGCGTCCTAATATGGGGCGCCCACAACTTGGGCTTAAGCCCATCAAACTGGCCACGCAGCACCTTGGCAGATTCTGGACGTCAACTTGTTTCGATGATTCGCATTGACTCAGGATGAATTTTGGCATGAGACTGGTGCCATTGGAAGGTCTACGAAATTCTAGTTCCAACCATATATAGAACATCCAAAACCGACTCCGTATGCGACCTGGGTGTCATTTTTAGTGCGCACTCCTGGACTCCGAACTGGGCTCGAACTTGAATTGCTTTATGCCTCCACCTTGGGGATTTGAACCGGATTAGCTTCGTGCCTCCTCTTCGACTTGGACACCCTTGCTGGACTTCTTCTACTCCATTCCATGCACCAATCATGGTCGTATGCATGGGTTTCATGTTTTCATCATTCTCCCCCTTTTGAAGAAAAGTCATCCTCGACGTCGATTCTACTTGAAACTGAGTCTGCACAACACAAAGGAGGACGAGGTTGTAGAAATAAAGCAAACAAAAAATATTGTGAGAAGGAATGTGACCATGTTTCCACACTACAAGAAAAACGCCGACTAGTAACGCAAAAAAAAGGTCGTTTCTCGTCATAAACAGCGATTAATGACGCCGGTTGTTATGAAAATGCTCCATCATTAATCGAGCGTCACAAACTGCGATTAATGACGAGACCTTATTTTTTGACGTCATGAGTTTAATGACGTGTATAAATTCGTAACACTAAGGCGTCATAAGCTACCTGCCACATCAGATCGAGATCCATCGTGGTTCCAACGTGGCACGGGGTTATGACGATTTCAGTTCGTCACAAATTGAGGCCGGTCCATGTAAGAGCCTTTGTGCGCCTAATATTGTTGGGCCAATTTTAGCCTGTTTCAGGTTTTCGTGTTATTTTTTTTGGCCATTCCCGAAATGTTTGTTGCACAATATATTGGGCTATTTTATTTTGAGCCCTAGCAATCTAACAAACTTGGCCCATATTGCATTATGCTTGGACATTTGATTTTGGGCATTATCCACAGGGCCTCGGCCCATATTGCCTTTTTTTAGATCAGCCCATATTGGATTTCCCGGGGCACTGTATACTGTTCTGGCTGCTGCTGATCGCCAGCACATAATCAGACAACAAAACAAAACATTTCCCACTTCCATATAATTCACACCACATCCAGGGAATAGTTCAACCAGTACAATTGTGCAATATACATCAAGTTAGCATCGAATCGAATCAACATACAACAAGTCATCCGCAACACAAGTTCACCAGGACCACACTTCAGTTGAGAGGAGGATAAACCTGGCTGAAATTTATCGAGCCTTGGATCAGATTATGCATGTCAGTTGTGCTCTTCTTCAAAGCTTTAAGCGCTTCTGTTTGAGACTTCAATGTTGTCTCCTGTTCTTGAGCCTTCAATCTCAGTTCGCTCATCTCGGCCTCCTATTCGACAATCTTCTACCGCAGTTGTGCCCCCCCCCTTGCTTCTTGTTGTTAAGTCCAGCTCTTATTTCCTGAACCTGAAGTGCAGTAGTAACCCTAGTCTTTTTCATGGAGGGCGGGCGAATGCAAGCAACCTCCCGAAAAGTCCTAGATTGGACAACTTCCGCCACTGCTTCAGCAGCAGTCTTTCTTGGTTGGTCGCCTTGAGGTTCAGCGACAATTTGTTCCATGCGAGCCTAAAAAAGAAATAAAATGAAAGGTTTAAAATAAAATAGTCACATGTTTCTAGTATTGTTGCAAAGAAAAATGCAAAACCAGACAAGTACTTACAATGGCTGCCTGCACTGGAGCGGTGAAGCCATTCTTGTTGCCGTGGAAGGACTTGAAATAATCAAGTGGACTTAGCCCTTCTCCTTCAGCAGTATACTTCTGCCTCTAAATATGTTTCGAAAACAGGCATAATTATCAAAGTGCTAGCATTGTAAAATGGTTCATGAAATGAACTACAGAGCAAAAACCTGACTTGTTCATCTGCTTACCACAAGATTAGCTTGTACAATGTAGCTTCGAGATCCCGTGCGCTGATGGTACTTGACCTTTCCTCGGTTACCGGTGTTTGTACTACACCTCGCCTCTACAATAATAAGAACTCGTGTAAGAAATAAGATTAAGACAATATATAAGTACATGAAAATGTGGTAGTAGCAAGTTGAAGTTCTATCATACCCTGTGCTCAAGGGAAGACCACATGTTAACCAGTGCATTCCATTGGGCGTCGGTCAGATTGGGCACAGGAGATTTAGTTGGGACTGCATTTGCTGGAACATCATTGAAGTATTTTTGCTTCAGGCGATACCTCACTTGTCTCTGTATCGACTTCAGCATGTCAGTGCATGCCACCCTTACAGGCTCACTGGTGGTGTCAATGTCGAATTGCCCCTAGCACAAGATAATTATCAGAAAAATGGATGACAAGAATGGATGCAAAGAACTATGGTACTACCTCCATTCTCGATTAAATGACGTTTCAGACAACTCCACCAGTGTTATTTAGCTTAGATTTCCTACCACCGGTGTCATGTAAAAAAACCGGAGGTAGTAGTAGATGAGTGGACATATGCACACCACTAGTTTGCCCATGTAGTTCTTGAGATGGTCTTCAGTCTTTTCACCATCTTGCTGGTTCTTCTTTGGCTTGTAGTCCTTCCAGCAAGGAAGGATCGATATGTACCCACGCACTTTGATCCCACCTTCTGATGCAAACTTTGCAGCTTGCATTGGTGCCTCTGGGCGTTTGAGCCCTTCTTGAATGTGTATAGGGATCTTGCCATTTAAGCCTCGTCTAATTCGATCCAGATCTCTGCCCAATCTTCATGAATCCCGCGGCCCCCGTTGTGCTCTGGAAGGGCGTGCATCACCTAACAAGTTTGTTACAGCCATACAAGTTAATAATTATTCGGTTGGTAATTAGGACATTCGAATATGAGATCAAATGACTTGCCTTCTACAGTTGTCATGTCGATGATGTTCTCATCGTGGGTTGTTGTTGCTTGGCCTTCAGTGGGCAATTCTTGTGTATCAAGAGTTGTCCCACTCCCATCAGCTAAAGCCAATTCCCTTGCCTTGGTCCTAGTCAGTCTAGGAGGCATTCTGGTAGGGTCATCCGGTGCCCAAATTCTCTTGGTCCCTCTTCCTCCACTGACAGGTATGCTATGAGTGACCTGATTACACAAAATTCAACAAAGAAAGAGAAGATCAGAAGCAATCCTGCATAACTAGTACATGAAATGAGATCAAGATAAGACTACCTCTTGTTGTCATGTCTCTGGGTCAGATTCATGTTCATCAGAAGGGTTGTACTCCGGATCCAAATCGTGTATTGTTGTATCGTTGGTACCCTTTCTGTTTGGTCGGTCAGCTGCTAAAAGTGCTTTCATTTTCTCGATGCCAAGACTAGAGAAGAAATTGTGATTCTTCAAAACATTCATGTCCCTCTGCCGCTCGTAATCACTACAAGAAAATCGTTAACTAGTGACGCAACCACATTTTAGCCTCATTGATTTATGACGTTCCTGGCTGATCTCGTCATAATATTTCACTTCCGAGCAAATTTAGTAACAAAAAGAACTTTCGTCATTACGGTTGGTACTGTAGCTGGGCTTTCACTGTTCCATGCTGTTTTGTGACGCCATAAGCTCTGAAAAAACGTCATAAACCAACACCGGTCCCACATGTAAGCATTATTTTAAAAAACAGAGTGTTCCAAGTCGTCATAAAATTCAGTAGGGTCCCACATGTAAGCATTTTTTCGAAAATAGAGTGTTTCAAGTCGTCATAAACTTTTCCAGGGTCCCACATGTAAGCAGTTTCGCCATGTCAGCGACGTCATAAACCAACTGTGGTCCCACATGTAAGCATTATTTTAAAAATATAGTGTTCCAAGTCGTCATAAAATTCAGTTGGGTCCCACATGTAAGAATTTTTTTTGAATCTTTAATATAAATCAGTAATTCGCAGGTGAAATGCTACACTACCTTCGTAAAGACTCTTGACTTTTGCTACGCGAAGATCTGCAACGGCTCGTGGTAGGAATGGCGGATTCTGGCGGTGATGAGAGGGTGGTTTATGCGCCACCTCCCGGCTACGAGTTCATGAAACAGGACGACAAGGTCAGTCTTCTAGTTTGAGCCACTATATTTTCCCCTATCGACCCAGGGATGGGGATTTCTAGTTTGGGGATCTAGAGGATGGATGACCATATACAATAGATTCATATTTCATCGTACACTCAGATTTGAATTGCAATTGGTGTTAGAAGTTGATTCAGTTAGTTTTCAGTTTGCATCGTTTGATGGATTGATAGGTTCTTGTATTTTTCTAGCTTCTGGAGGTGCTTGAATCCACTGAATAGCTGAGCTGATTTCATCGTACACTCAGATTTGAATTGCAATTGGTGTTAGAAGTTGATTTAGTTAGTTTTCAGTTTGCATAGTTTGATGGATTGATAGGTTCTTGTATTTTTCTAGCTTCTGGAGGTGCTTGAATCCACTAAAGCTGAGCTGCAGAAGGTGAAGAGAGACCTGCAAGAGGCTCTAAATTATAAGCACCTGTATGAGGAATCGGTACAGCAGCAGAATGAACAACTAAAAGAGATGAATCTATTGCTGCAACAGGAGAAAGACGAGCTGAATCAAATGGCATTGTTACAGCAGGAGAACATTGCCCTGATGGAAGAGCTGACCAAAGAGAGGGGCCATGTTAATCAATTGTTACGGCAGCAGCATGACCAGCTGAAAGAGAATCAGCAATTGTTAGCGGAGTGCCCTGTTGAAAGAAAGAGCAAATATACTCTGACTGAGCTGCAGACAATTGATAAAACATGTCTGGTGTTACTGCTAGCTAGACGGTTTAGAGGTGGTGTGTACTTTGTGGTGATGAATTTGTTTGTATTTTTGTGTTTGCTACTTGCTGGTGGTGTGAACTTTGTGGTGATGAGTGCTATGAGATTCCATCTTATTATGCTGATTTGGTTTAATCTGTTTCAAATTGAGTCGAGCATACTCACCATTCTGAATTAATTTTGCTGATGTTTTGCTAGTCCGTTCTATTGATGTTTAGCTGGAAGGACCTTCCTGAGTAACGATCACGAAACAGCTTGTTTCCTACTGTTGGTCACGAAATGTTGCAAAAACAATTTGCCATAGCAAGGGTTCGAACTAGAGACCTATAGGAACGAGACAGGACTATCTACCACTGCACCACCTCTTGGTTGTGTCAATTTAATGAGAAACACTTTCCACCCCAACCATAGCACGGAGCGGTTGTTCTGATAAGTTGGCGGGAGAAAAGCTCGCGCTGTAGCAAAAAAATAGTTTTCCCGCAGCCCACTGCCCCGAAATGGGAAAATGAAGAACGGAGAGGCGAGTAGGCTACCAAAACGGATCATTCCGGCGGTGATTTGCGACTTCCAACGGCTGCTCACTCCTACGGGCGCAACCTGGGTGATACTTGCTGCAGCGGCGTGTCAATCTGGTAAGTAATTTTGTGTTCAATCTGGAAAATTTCATTTCGCAGAATGTTCTCCTTTTTGATTCGTTCAGTGGTCAATACTTTTGAGTTGGATTCGCCAAAAACTTTCCAGATGGATAGACGCTGGATAACCGGTTGTACTGATTTTACCACCGATCATCAGAAAGGGGTCCAGGATTTCTTGGCATTTCTTCGGACAAGATACGCTGAGGATGAAGAAATACTATGCCCGTGTCGTCGATGCCTCAATAACTCTACAGGGACTATAGAGCGAATTGGAGTTCACTCACTTGTGAGTGGGATGGCAACCACTTACACTAGGTGGATCCATCATGGAGAAGCTTTGGAGGATATGGTTGACGATGATGAAAATGTACAGGATAACGCAATTCTGCCGGATGCAAAGGGGGATGTGGATAATGCAGCTCCACGGGATGGTGGTGATCAGGAAACGGTCCAGGAAAACCAATACATATCGGAGGAGGATGAAGGCCCTAGAGACGATGGGATGTCTGAATTGATTGCTGACTTAGGCAAGGGTCAGGTGCTCGGTGAGAAAATGTATGAATTTGTAAAGGAACATCCTGAACCATAACGTGTCACCGACATCTTCATATGCACAATTTACATTTGTTGTCAAGTTACTTCATATAAAGTCTTTCAGTCGGATGAGCAACGTCGCATTCAATGCAACGATGAATTTGTTACAAAAAGGATTCCCAGAAGCGTGTCTTCCAGACTCTTTCGATACGGCAATGAAGTACATACGTTCCATGGGACTCGGCTATGAAAAAATCCATGTTTGCAAAAAAAATTGTATATTGTTTCGCAAGGAAAAATATGTCAAACTTGATGTGTGCCCAGTATGTTGTGAAGCGGATTCAAGATGGAAGGATGCAGACACCAACAAGCGCGTTCCTCAAAAGGTATTGAGGCATTTTCCGCTGATTTCCAGGCGAGGATGTTTCTTTCATCAAAAATAGCAAAGGATGCACGATGGCACGAGTCGAAGCGAAAACCGATGAACAATGAGCTTAGCCATCCAGCTGATGGTGAGGCATGGAAAGAATTCAATAAAAGATGGAAAAAATTTGCAAAAGATGCTAGGAACCTTAGACTTGGTCTTGCAACCGATGGTTTCAATCCATTTAGCAACATGAACAACTCATATAGTATGTGGCCAGTATTTGTTGTGCTGTATAACATGCCCCCATGGGTATGCATGGAAGAATCAAACTTCATGATGGCCTTATTGATCCCTGGGCCGAGTTCTCCATCAAAGGATTTTGATATCTTCATGGAACCTCTCGTCGAAGAGCTGCAGCAACTTTGGAAGGGTGTATGGGCAATCGATGTTGTTGAGGGTAAAAGATTTAAACTATGTGCTGCAGTTCTTTGGTGCATACATGATTATCCAGCATTGAGCATGTTGTCTGGGCGAGTCATGAAACGCTATTTTGCCTGTGTGCGTTGCGACAAGGATCCTTTCTCAAGGAGATTGAAGAACAAGATATGTTACACTGGGCATCGTCGTTTCCTTCCAACTGACCATCCATGGAGAATAAAGAGAGCAGATTTTGACGGTACTGTTGAAAACCGAGAAAAGCCAGAGCAGTTTACCCATGAGGAGCTGAAGCAGCAACTGGAGAAGGTTAAAGACGTTAGACCAGGAAAGCATCCTCTACCTCAAGGAAAGAAAAGGAAGCGGGAATCCGGACAGTGCTGGAGCCGAAGGGTTTGTTTGTGGGACTTGCCGTACTGGCCATCTCTGAAATTGGCACATAACCTTGATGTGATGCACATTGAGAAAAATATATGCGAAAACCTCATTGGAATGTTGCTTAAAATTGCTGGGAAGACAAAGGACACCATCAATGCTAGGGTTGATTTGGAGGAGATGGGTGTAAGATCAAATCTACAAATGGTGGCAACTGAGGATGGTGAGTCATGCAAAATGCCAGAAGCTCCGTATGTACTTTCAAAAATGAAACAGAAGTTGTTTTGTGATTTTATAAGTTCGGTGAAGTTCCCAGATGGATATGCTTCAAACTTAGCTAGGTGTATTGCTGCAGATGGATGCAAACTACAAAGACTGAAAACTCATGATTGTCATATCCTACTCCAAAGGGTTTTGCCGGCTTGTCTTCGCGGTTTAGTGGACAAAGAGATATACACAGCTATTGCAGAACTAGGAAACTTCTTTCGGCAACTATGTTGCAAAACTCTGAAGTTGGATGTCTTGCAAAAACTGAAAACAGATATCCCAATAATTTTGTGCAAGCTTGAGAAAATTTTCCCTCCTGCCTTCTTTGATGTTATGGTCCACTTGGTTGTCCATTTGCCTGAGGAAGCAATCCTGAGAGGTCCAGTACAATATGGATGGATGTATCCCGTCAAAAGAAGGCTATGCACATTGAAGCGTTCAGTGAGAAACCAAGCGTCCATTGCAGAAGCATATGTTGCTAATGAGGCCTTGACATTTTGCTCTAGGTACTTCGCGGCTGATGATGTGGCCACACGATTCAATCAGGTTGGAAGGAACAGAGAGAATGCTGATTTGTCTGTAGATGGAGCATCCTATTTCGATCACAATGTTCAAGTACTTGGAGCAGGGACCACTTGTTGGCTTGGGTCAAAGTACGACAATGTGGTTTGGTATGTGCTAAACAATTGTGAAGAGGTGAAGCCATATATCGAGTAAGTAAATCACCATTGCAATGATAGAACTACAATTATTTCGTTCTAACTTTGAGATGGTACTGCTTTGCAGAGTGTTCAAGAACAAATTAAAAGCGAAAGGTATGTCGGACGAGGATATTGATCGTCGAATTGCTACAGAATTTCGGCACTGGTTTAGATCGCATGTTAGTATTCATTTGTTTTGTTTGGTAGCTAGCTTATATTACCTTGTGAGGACCTTTACATAAGACTATATTAAAAAAACTATGGCTCTTCTGTACAGATTACAAACAATCCAGTGAGCGACGACAACCTATATGCATTATCAGCTAAACCAGACCGGCGAGCAAAAACTTATACAGCATGTATTGTAGGCGGTGTCCTGTACCACACCAAGGCCCGAGAGGCAAATAGGAAGACACAGAACAGTGGAATCATGACTACTGGATCACATAAAGACATTAAAGAAATTGACTTTTATGGTTCACTAAGAGACATTATTGAGCTGCGGTACAACTCGGGGCTTGACAGAGATCGAACTATTGTTTTATTCTAGGTTGACTGGTATGATCTGGAAGGGACCAAGACGGAACCGAAGATTAGAAATGATGGTTACTTCACAAGCGTCAATACTGGAGATTACTGGTACCAAGATGATCCCTATATTCTTGCTGAACAAGCAACGAAGGTCTTTTACTTGCCAGACACCCTACTACAACACCCATGGAGAGTGGTGCAAAAATTTGAGCATAGGCATTTGTGGAGCTATAATGAAAATGAGGAGGACATAGCTCCCACTGGCATGGTACTTGCATATCAAGATGATGAAATTGACCAAACCTTGCATGATGTTATACTTGATGATGGTCTCGGTGATGGTTCGGAGGTTCCGGTGCCTATTACTGGCGAGGAGACTGTGGTTGCAGCCGCTGAAGTTGACGCAATTCGCCAGCAGGAGCTGTCTGATGTGGATGGAATCAATTCTGAAGATGAGGACGACGACACTCTATGGCAATACGTCGATGAAGATGAAAATGTTGTCGATGAAAGTGACGACGACTAGGATATTGAATCAGTAAATGTTTAAGTAGATCCGAACTGAAATCATGTGGACCTTGTGATTTATATGTAATTTATATGTAGTTGAGGTGCACTTTCCTGAATATTAAACCTGCCGTAGGTGCCTACTATCCGGTTCACTGTATTATGTAGCATCGAAACTTCCTGTTGCGTCCTTACAAAATATACGATCGCTCATGGGGATGCCGATTATCTGGTACGTTGTATTATAAAACAACGGAACGTCCTGTTGGGCTACGTGAATGTGTTGATCTCCAATGTGAGCATAATTGAGGAGTATGCAACGTGACGTGCTCATGATCATGTAGTACTAGGCGAACGAATCGACGAAGGAAGGGATGTGTTGATCTCCAATGTGGGCATGATCGAGTAGTATGCAACGTGACATGCTCATGATCATGTAGTACTAGGCGAACAAATCGACGAAGGAAGGGATGTGTTGATCTCCAATGTGGGCATGATCGAGGAGTATGCAATGTGACGTGCTCATGATCATGTAGTACTAGGCGAACGAATCGACGAAGGAAGGGATGTGTTGATCTTCATTGTGGGCTTGATCGAGGAGTATGCAACGTGACGTGCTCATGGTCATGTAGTACTAGGCGAACGAATCGATGAAGGAAGGGATGTGTTGATCTCTAATGCGGACATGATCGAGGAGTATGCAACGTGACGTGCTCATGATCATGTAGTACTAGGCGAACGAATCGACGAAGGAAGGGATGTGTTGATCTCCAATGTGGGCATGATCGAGGAGTATGCAACGTGACGTGCTCATGATCATGTAGTACTAAGCGAACGAATTGACAAAGGAAGGGATGTGTTGATCTCCAATGTGGCCATGATCGAGGAGTATGCAACGTGATGTGCTCATGGTCATGTAGTACTAGGCGAACGAATCGACAAAGGAAGGGATGTGTTGATCTCCAATGTGGGCATGATCGAGGAGTATGCAATGTGACGTGCTCATGATCATGTAGTACTAGTAGGCGAACGAATTGACGAAGGAAGGGATGTGTTGATCTCCAATGTGGGCATGATCGAGGAGTATGCAACGTGACATGCTCATGATCATGTAGTACAAGGCGAACGAATCGACGAAGGAAGGGATGTGTTGATCTCCAATGTGGCCAAGATCGAGTAGTATGCAACGTGACGTGCTCATGATCATGTAGTACTAGGCGAATGGATTGTCCGGTTCTTTGTATTATGTACGACAGGACCATCCTGTTATGACTTTCATACTCATCGACATACGTCCGGAGGATGGTCCGGTCTGGTATACATCGGAACAGAGGAACTTCCTTGTAAACTACAGGTACGAAAGGCGCTTCCCATTTCCTGGTCACAGGGTGCCAACAGCGCACTACACACACCTTTATGGCTTTATCCAACGGCGTGTAACTCGTGCTGACCCGCAATCACCCCATTTACTGTCTCCTCACTTGCGACGCAACCCCTTTTAGGGTTCTGCTGCTGCCGCCGCCGCCTGTAGCAGCCTCCAGCGGAGTATGCGACCGCCTCCAGGCTCCAGCGGATACCGCAATCCGCCGCTGAATTCTTGGAATGGCACTAATTCGAGAAATTCATTGCAGATGGGACGAGATGGTGGCAAGAGAGATGGAAAGGCGCTTGATCGTCCTCCGGCGAAGCGACAATGAAAGACACAACTGACTTCTGAAGTCATGTCTGGTCCTCAGACGAGGCTAAGATGCAGGTCTGCGGCACGGGATTCTTCCTCTGCCCCTACACGCCGCACACGGGGTGGGTCAACCTCGGTGCCTTCCTGCCGCACACGGGGTGGGTCAAGCTCGGCGCCTTCCTGCCGCACACGGGGTGGGTCAACCACGGCACCTTCCTACCACACACGGGGTGGGTCAACCGCGGGCTGTCGCCCGCTCCGCCCTTCAGAGTTTCCTGTGCCAGATCCCAGCAAGGAGAAACAGGTACAACTTCACCCTCCACAGGAAGAGCCGCTTAAGATGATGGACCTGCGCAACCACACCTACCAAATGATTAAAGGTCTTAGATGGGTGCCTGAGAAGCATTGGTGGGACAAAACCAAGGACAAACGGGTCGAACCAAGATTTAGGAATGTCCTTCAGCAAACTTTCTATTACAACTACAAATACCTGCCTATGAAACTGTACCAGCACAGGGTTATAAATTGGGATCATATGACGTTGGCCTTAGGAGGTGATGTTAAGGCATACTTCGATGATCATCCCGGATTGGCTGATTTGGTCTCAATGCATCATAAGTGTGTTGAGGATTGGGTGAGAGTTTTTTATGCTACTGTGTACATTGCCGATACTAGGGCGTACATCATGTTCATGTTTCAGGGACGCCAGTATACTCTTTTCCGACACCATATTGCTGACAAACTTGGATTGACGGATTTTGAAATAGGAAAGTATGACCATAAGACATCCCTACATAATATTGTCTACGGGGATCGTGAACCACCTCGGCGTAGTTTGCTCGGTGGGTCGTTCCCGTCTGACGAGGAGATGGCCAGACTTTTTGTTGAGTCGTTCACAAGTAGGCGAGCATATCGCACGCCTGACATGCTTACCCCTGAGGCAAATGTGGTTCACCGGGCACTACGGAAGACAATGTTACCATGGATTGGCAATGCAGAGTCGATCAGTCTTCAGCAGTGGCTTCTCCTTCACGTCATGACTGGCCGGCCCTTCCACATCGTGGACATCATTATAGCCGAGATTGAAGATGTTATCTTTGATGGGTTGATCGTGGCCCGAAATATGCCGTATGCTCACTCAAAGATTGGCGTCCTGAGTACATGATGTCCGAGACACATTTCAAGGAATACAGGCCTGCGAGACCAGGAGACAGACAACGTGGCCTAAGGGCTACAATTGAGCCATCTCCTGATGACATTTGTTCCTCATATAGTGAAGGCAATGAGGCGTCTCCAGTGAAACATCTCTGAGTACATGATGGTGCATCACTACCCACTGAAAAAATAGAAACAGTTCCAGTCACTCCAGCAACAACCAGTGAGCCAATGGACTCTTCCTTCTTTGTCAAACTGATCCTTGAAAATCAGCGCGACCAGAAAAAGTTCCAGTCAATGATGGAGATGAGGATGGCACAGCAGGAGGAGTTAAATCACGCACACTCGAAGCAGATAGCACAAATGGTAACACAGCACCAGCGCACTATGGAGAATTTTGTGAATGCTTCACTCAGTCACCTTCACCAAATTAACGGCTTGCCGCCACCGCCCGCTCTACTCGCACCTATTGGTCAGACTCCCTTGCAACTCATGCCTCCTGCTAACTTGGGTAAATCATCTGAAGTCTATGATCTACCTCACAGTTCAGCAATTGGTTCACAATGGATGACAGAAAAGGATTCCAAAGAAGAAAAGGAAGCAGATGCAACAATACTCAAGGTTCTATCTGATATTGTAGCAGAGGAAACGAATAAGGAAGATCCTTTGGCGGCAATAGCAAATGGTCCGGAAGTTCCTGCTCCAGCTCCTGCTACGTCGGAAGGCTTTCCTGCTCCTGCTCCTGCTCCTGCTACCTCAGAAGGCTCTCCTGCTCCGGCTCCTGCTCCTGCTACCTCAGAAGGCTCTCCTGCTCCTGCTACCTCAGAAGGCTCTCCTGCTCCTACTCCTGCTACCGAAGAAGGCTCTCCTACTTCTGCTCCTTTTCCTGCTCCAGCTCTGGCTCCTGATGACCCTCTTCACAATCCTGTTACATCAGCTCCTTCGAACACCGACGAAAAAGAGGTAGAATGTTAAACATTCCTTTTATTGTCATTGATTCCATTTGATTGTTGTATTCGAGTTGAATAATACATTTTTCTTCACGTGTGCGAACCAGCTATAAATAATCATTTTGCCTGGGCTTTGTGCTCAGGCCTTCACAATTGCTGACCAAGATTAAATTGTACCGGAGTTAGAAGACTCCCAATACTCTTGTACCGGGTTGCAGAATGAGATACAGGTACCAGCACTTCGTTTCCAGAGTAGAATATCGTACTTGTGTCGTGACGTTGAAAACTGTGACTTCCATACGATTGAATCCTCCGATTGGATTAATGGCTTGGATCAATGCGGGATTCCTACAACCAAAACGGAGAGTTCTACGGCCTCGACATCATGCAATGCATGAGTCGTGCTATGCATAAAACGAACCCAACACTCCCTACGCATGCTTTTGTTTGTAATTTTCAATGTAATCCTTGATTCATGTCACAATACCGATGTTTGATGAGAGGAAGGTATGTGTTGATCTCCAATGTGGGCATGATCGAGGAGTTTGCAACGTGACGTGCTCATAATCTTCTAGTACTAGGCGAACGAATCGACGAATGAAGGGATGTGTTGATCTCCAATGTGGGCATGATCGAGGAGTATGCAACGTGACATGCTCATGATCATGTAGTACTAGGCGAACGAATTGACGAAGGAAGGGCTGTGTTGATCTCAAATGTGGCCACGATCGAGTAGTATGCAACGTGACGTGCTCATGATCATGTAGTACTAGGCGAACAAATCGACGAAGGAAGGGATGTGTTGATCTCCAATGTGGGCATCATCGAGGAGTATGCAACATGACGTGCTCATGATCATGTAGTACTAGGCGAACGAATCAACGAAGGAAGGGATGTGTTGATCTCCAATGTGGGCATGATCGAGTAGTATGCAACGTGACATGCTCATGATCATGTAGTACTAGGCGAATCGAATCGACGAAGGAAGGGATGTGTTGATCTCCAATGTGGGTATGATCGAGGAGTTTGCAACGTGACATGCTCATAATCTTGTAGTACTTAGAATCGAATCGACGAAGGAAGGGATGTGTTGATCTCCAATGTGGGCATGATCAAGGAGTTTGCAACGTGACGTGCTCAAAATCTTGTAGTAATAAGCCAATCGAATCGATGAAGGAAGGGTTGTGTTGATCTCCAATGTGGGCATGATCGAGGAGTATGCAACGTGATGTGCTCATGATCATGTAGTACTAGGCGAATCGAATCGACGAAGGAAGGGGTGTGTTGATCTATATAAGGGGAGCAGTACATAAACGAAATGAGTAGTTCCTAGTCAAGGAATATCCTATCTAGTAGTATCTTGATTAGAGGAACATCCTTTGCCTCAGTATATAGCGCTGACCAGCCCTCAGAATAAACCGGCGCGCGATTCAAATATTCAGAATTTCGGACTCCCGGGCAAAGTAGATGTTAAATGTCCTTTTTGCTTCCCCCTTCCCAATGCACCCCGTTTCAGTCACCACCATAATGAAAGGGAATATTGGTAATCTGACAAGGCCCTCCACTGCATTGGATAAATTACCCCTGCCCCCGTCCCTCCCCTCCCTTCTACTCCTCTCCTCGCCATCTCAAATCTTTTCGCCCCCATTTCACCTTCCCTCCTCGCCGGCAGCCCAAATCTTCACCTCCTCTCCTCCATCGTCTCAAATCTACCGCTCATAGCTTCAGCCCCTTTCCCGTCTGCCTCTGTAGTAGCAGCGGCGATGACACAATGGCACCAGTAGGGAAGGTCGTACGAAGGAAATTTCCAGAACAAGGTACAATGTTTTCCTCCTCGGTTCAGCTTCCCCGGTGGATTCGTACTTGCGTGTTTTCCCATGTGGCAGATCCATGTGTGCACTAGTTTTTTTTTGATCAGGTAGATCCCATGTCTACACTAGTTCTTTTTAGGATATTGTTTTGACTAGGAACATCCTTTCAGGATCTTGTTTGGCTAGGAACATCCTACTGGTTCTTATAGAAGTTTTTAGATCTGACAGATCCCATGTCTACACTACCTCTTCTTAGGATCTTGTTTTGACTAGGAACATCTTTTTCAGGATCTTGTTTCGGCTAGGAACATCCTACTGGTTCTTATAGAAGTGTTTAGATCTAGTTTATGTACAGTGGTAGGCCAACCTTACAGAAGTTTCTCTGCTTTCCTCACAGAAGTAGACGAGCGCGGTGATTACGAGCGGCAGAGGGACATGAATGTTTTGAAGAATCACAATTTCTTCTCTAGTCTTGGCATCGAGAAAATGAAAGCACTTTTAGCAGCTGACCGACCAAGCAGAAAGGGTACCAATGATACAACAATACATGATTCGGATCCAGAGTACAACCCTTCTGATGAACATGAATCTGACCTAGAGACATGTCAACAAGAGGTAGTCTTATCATGAACTCATTTCATGTACTAGTTATGCAGGATTGCTTCTGATCTTCTCTTTCTTTGTTGAATTTTGTGTAATCAGGTCACTCATAGCCTACCTGTCAGTGGAGGAAGAGGGACCAAGAGAATTCGGGCACCAGATGACCCTACCAGAATGCCTCCTAGACTGACTAGGACCAAGGCAATGGAATTGGCTTTAGCTGATGGGAGTGGGACAACTCTTGATACACAAGAATTGCCCACTGAAGGCCAATCAACAGCAACCCACGATGAGAACATCATTGACATGACGACTGCAGAAGGCAAGTCATTTGATCTCATATTCGAATGTCCTAATTACCAACCGAATAATTATTAACTTGTATGGCTGTAACAAACTTGTTAGGTGATGCACGCCCTTCCAGAGCACAATGGGGGCCGCGGGATTCAAGAAGATTGGGCAGAGATCTGGACCGAATTAGCCGAGGCTTAAATGGCAAGATCCCTATACACATTCAAGAAGGGCTCAAACGCCCAGAGGCACCAATGCAAGCTGCAAAGTTTGCATCAGATGGTGGGATCATAGTGCGAGGCCACATACCGATCCTTCCTAGCTGGAAGGACTACAAGACAAAGAAGAACCAGCAAGATGGTGAAAAGACTGAAGACCATCTCAAGAACTAAATGGGCAAACTAGCGGTGTGCATATGTCCACTCATCTACTACCATAGTTCTTTGCATCCATTCTTGTCATCCATTTTTTTGATAATTGTCTTGTGCTAGGGGCAATTCGACATTGACACCACCAGTGAGCCTGTAAGGGTGGCATGCACTGACATGCTGAAGTCGATACAGAGACAGGCGAGGTATCGCTTGAAGCAAAAGCACTTCAATGATGTTCCAGCAAATGCAGTCCCAACTAAATCTCCTGTGCCCAATCTGACCAACGCCCATTGGAAGGCACTGGTTAACATGTGGTCTTCCCCTAAGCACAGGGTATGATAGAACTTCAACTTGCCACTACCACATTTTAATGTACTTATATATTGTTCTTAATCTTATTTCTTACACGAGTTCTTATTATTGTAAAGGCGAGGTGTAGTACAAACACCGGTAATCGAGGAAAGGTCAAGTACCATCAGCGCACGGGATCTCGAAGCTACATTGTACAAGCTAATCTTGTGGTAAGACAATGAACAAGTCATGTTTTTGCTCTGTAGTTCATTTCATGAACGATTTTACAATGCTAGCACTTTGATAATTATGCCTGTTTTCGAAACATATTTAGAGGCAGAAGTATACTGCTGAAGGAGAAGGGCTAAGTCCACTTGATTATTTCAAGTCCTTCCACTGCAGCAATAATGGCTTCACCGCTCCAGTACAGGCAGCCATTGTAAGTACTTGTCTGCTTTTGCATTTTTCTATGCAACAATACTAGAAACATGTGTGACTATTTTATTTTAAACTTTCATTTTATTTCCTTTTTTAGGCTCGCATGGAACAAATTGTCGCTGAACCTCAAGGCGACCAACCAAGAAAGACTGCTGCTGAAGCAGTGGCAGAAGTTGTCCAATCTAGGACTTTTCGGGAGGTTGCTGGCATTCGCCCGCCCTCCATGTAAAAGACTAGGGTTACTACTGCACTTCAGGTTCAGGAAATACGAGTTGGACTTAACAATGAGAAGTAATGGGGGGGCACAACTGCGGCAGAAGATTGTTGAACAGGAGGCCGAGATGAGTGAACTGAGATTGAAGGCTCAAGAACAGGAGACAACATTGAAGTCTCAAACAGAAGCGCTTGAAGCTTCGAAGAAGAGCACAACTGACATGCATAATCTGATCCAAGGCTTGATAAATTTCAGCCAGGCTTATCCTCCTCTCAACTGAAGTGTGGTCCTGGTGAACTTGTGTTGCTGATGACTAGTTGTATGTTCATTCTATTCGATGCTAACTTGATGTATATTGCACAATTGTACTGGTTGAACTATTCCCTGAATGTGGTGTGAATTATATGGAAGTGGGAAATGTTTTGTTTTATAGTCTGATTATGTGCTGGCGATCAGCAGCAGCCAGAACAGTATACAGTGCCCTGCGAAATGCAATATGGGCTGATCTAAAAAAAGCAATATGGGCCGAGGCCCAGGAAAGGCCCTGTGGATAATGCCCAAAATAAAATGTCCAAGCATAATGCAATACGGGCCAAGTTCGTTAGATTGCTAGGGCCTAATATAAAATAGCCCAATATACTGTGCAACAAACATTTCTGGAATGGCCAAAAAATATAACACAAAAACCTAAAACGGGCTAAAATTGGCCCAACAATATTAGGCGCACAAAGGCTCTTACATGGACCGGGACTCAATTTGTGACGAACCGAAATCGTCACAACCCCTTACCACGTCGGAGCCACGATGGATCTCGGTCTGATGTGGCATGTACCTTATGACGCCTCTGTGTTACGAATTTATACGCGTCATTAAACTCATGACGCCGAGAAATAAGGACTCATCATTAATCGCGGTTTGTGACGCTCGATTAATGATGGCGCGTTTTCGTAACAACCGGCGTCATTAATCGCGGTTTATGACGAGAAACGACCTTTGTTTGCGTCACTAGTCGGCGTTTTTCTTGTAGTGAATCGCCGCACTCGTCTACTTCTGTTAGGAAAGCAGAACTTCTGTAAGGTTGGCCTACCACTATAAATAAAACTAGATCTAAACACTTCTATAAGAATCAGTAGGATGTTCCTAGCCGAAACAAGATCCTGAAAAAGATGTTCCTAGTCAAAACAAGATCCTGAGAAGAAGTAGTGTAGACACGGGATCTGTCAGATCTAAGAACTTCTATAAGAACTAGTAGAATGTTCCTAGCCGAACAAGATCCTGAAAGGATGTTCCTAGTCAAAACAAGATCCTAAAAAGAACTAGTGTAGACATGGGATCTACCTGATAAAAAAAACTAGTGCACACATGGGATCTGCCACATGAGAAAACACACAAGTACAAATCCACTGGGGAAGCTGAACCGAGGAGGAAAACATTGTACCTTGTTCTAGATATTTCCTTCGTACGACCTTCCCTCCTGGTGCCATTGTGTCGTCACCGCTGCTACTACAAAGGCAGATGGGAAAGGGGCTGAAGCTATGAGCGGTAGATTTGAGACGATGGAGGAGAGGAGGTGAAGATTTGGGCTGCCGGCGAGGAGGGAAGGTGAAATGGGGGCAGAAAGATTTGAGATGGCGAGGAGAGGAGTAGAAGGGAGGCAAGGGACAGGGGCGGGGGTAATTTATGCAGTTCGGTGGAGGGCCTTGTCAGATTACCAATATACCCTATCATTATGGTGGTGACTGAAACGGGGTGCATTGGGAAGGGGGAAACAAAAAGGACATTTAACATCTGCTTTGCCCGGGCGTCCGAAATTCCGAATATTTGAATCACGCGTCGGTTTGTTCTAAGGGCTGGTCAGCGCTATATACTGGCGGCAAAGGATGTTCCTCTAATCAAGATACTACTACATAGGATATTCCTTGACTAGGAACTACTCATTTCGTTTATGTACTGCTCCCCTTATATTGATCAACACATCCCTTCCTTCGTCGATTCTATTCGCCTAGTACTACATGATCATGAGCACATCACGTTGCATACTCCTTGATCATGCCCACATTGGAGATCAACACATCCCTTCCTTCGTCGATTCGATTCTTAGTACTACAAGATTATGAGCACGTCAAGTTGCATACTCCTCGGTCATGCCCACATTGGAGATCAACACATCCCTTCCTTCATCGATTCGATTGGCTTAGTACTACAAGATTATGAGCACGTCACGTTGCAAACTCCTCGATCATGCCCACATTGGAGATCAACGCATCCCTTCCTTCATCGATTCGATTCTTAGTACTACAAGATTATGAGCACGTCACGTTGCATACTCCTCGATCATGCCCACATTGGAGATCAACACAACCCTTCCTTCGTCGATTCAATTCTTAGTACTACAAGATTATGAGCACGTCACGTTGCATACTCGTCGATCATAACCACATTGGAGATCAACACATCCCTTCCTTCGTCTATTTGATTCGCTTAGTACTACAAGATTATGAGCACATCACGTTGCATACTCCTCGATCATGCCCACATTGGAGATCAACACATCCCTTCCTCTCATCAAACATCGGTATTGTGACATGATTCAAGGATTACATCAAAAATTACAAACAAAAGCATGTGTAGGGAGTGTTGGGTTCATTTTATGCACATCATGACTCATGCATTGCGTGATGTCGAGGCCGTAGAACTCTCTGTTTTGGTTGTAGGAATCCCGCATTGATCCAAGCCATTAATCCAATCGGAGGATTCAGTCGTATGGAAGTCGCAGTCTTCAACATCACGACACAAGTACGATGTTCTATTCTGGAAACGAAGTGCTGGTACCTATATCTCATTCTGCAACCCGGTACAAGAGTATTGGGAGTCTTCTGACTCCGGTACAATTTCATCTTAGTCAGCAATTGTGAAGACCTGAGCACAAAGCCCAGGCAAACCGATTATTTATGGCTGGTTCGCACACGTGAAGAAAAATGTATTGTTCAACTTGAATACAACAATCAAATGGAATCAATGACAATAAAAGGAATGTTTAACATTCTACCTCTTTTTCGTCGGTGTTTGAAGGAGCTAATGTTACAGGATTGTGAAGAGGGTCATCAGGAGCTGGAGCAGGAGCAGGAGAGCCTTCTTCGGTAGCAAGAGCAGGAGCTGGAGCAGGAGAGCCTTCTGAGGTAGCAGGAGCTAGAGCAGGAGAGCCTTCTGAGGTAGCAGGAGCAGGAGCTGGAGAGCCTTCTGAGGTAGCAGGAGCTGGAGCAGGAGAGCCTTCTGAGGTAGCAGGAACAGGAGCAGGAGAGCCTTCCGAGGTAGCAGGAGCAGGAAAGCCTTCCGACATAGCAGGAGCTGGAGCAGGATCAGCTGCACAAGAGCCTTCCGAGGTAGCTGGAGCAGGATCTTCCAGACCATTTGTTGTTGCCGCTAAAGGATCTTCCTTATTCGTTTCCTCTGCTGCAATATCAGATAGAACCTTGAGTATTGTTGCATCTGCTTCCTTTTCTGTCATCCATTGTGAACCAATTGCTGAATTGTGAGGCAGCTCATAGACTTCAGATGATTTACCCAAGTTAGCAGGAGGCATGAATTGCAAGGGAGTCTGACCAATAGGTGCGAGTAGAGCGGGCGGTGGCGGTAAGCCGTTAACTTGGTGAAGGTGACTGAGTGAAGCATTCACAAAATTCTCCATAGTGTGCTGGTGCTTGGTTACCATTTGTGCTATCTGCTCCGAGTGTGCGCGGTTTAACTCCTCCTGCTGTGCCATCCTCACCTCCATCATTGACTGGAACTTTCTCTGGTTGCGCCGATTTTCAAGGATCTGTTTCAGAAAGAAGGAAGAGTCCATTGGCTCACTGGTTGTTGCTGGAGTGACTGGAACTGTTTCTGTTTTTTCAGTGGGTAGCGATGCACCATCATGTACTCGGAGATGTCTCACTGGAGATGCCTCATTGCCTTCACTGTCTGAGGAACAAATGTCATCAGGAGATGGCTCAATTGTAGCCCTTAGGCCACGACGTCTGTCTCCTGGTCTCGCAGGCCTGTATTCCTTGAAATGTGTCTCGGACATGATGTACTCGGGATGCCAATCTTTGGGTCCGGTTCGCACCCTTTCCCCGTCTTCATCTACTCTGGTAACACTACCAGCATGAAGGAGATCCAGTGAGCATACAGCATATTTCGGGCCACGGTCAACCCATCAAAGATAACATATTCAATCTCAGCTAAAATGAAGTCCACGATGTCGAAGGGCCGGCCAGTCATGACATGAAGGAGAAGCCACTGCTGAAGACTAGTGATCAACTCTGCATTGCCAATCCATGGTAACAATGTCTTCCATAGTGCCCAGTGAACCACATTTGCCTCAGGGGTAAGCATGTCAGGCATGCGATATGCTCGCCTACCTGTGAACGACTCAACAAAAAGTCCGGCCATCTCCTCGTCAGACGGGAACGACCCACCGAGCAAACTACGCCGAGGTGGTTCACGATCCCCGTAGACAATATTATGTAGGGATGTCTTATGGTCGTACTTTCCTATTTCAAAATCCCTCAATCCAAGTTTGTCAGCAATATGGTGTCGAAAAAGAGTATACTGGCATCCTTGAAACATGAACATGATGTACTCCCTAGTATTGGCAATGTACACAGTAGCATAAAAAACTCTCACCCAATCCTCAACTTACTTATGATGCATTGAGACCAAATCAGCCAATCCGGGATGATCATCGAACTATGCCTTAATATCCCCTCCCGCGGCCAATGTCATATGATTCCAATTTATAACCCTGTGCTGGTACAGTTTCATGGGCAGGTATTTGTAGTTGTAATAGAAAGTTTGCTGAAGGATATTCCTAAATCTTGGTTCGACCCGTTTGTCCTTGGTTTTGTCCCACCACTGCTTCTCAGGCACCCATATAAGACCTTTAATCATTTGGTAGGTGTGGTTGCGCAGGTCCATCATCTTAAGCGGCTCTTCCGGTGGAGGGTGAAGTTGTACCTGTTTCTCCTTCCTGGGATCTGGCGCAGGAAACTCTGAAGGGCGGGGCGGGCGACGGCCCGTGGTTGACCCACCCCGTGTGCGGCAGGAAGGCACCGCGGTTGACCCACCCCGTGTGCGGCAGGAAGGCGCCGAGCTTGACCCACCCCGTGTGCGGTAGGAAGGCAACGAGGTTGACCCACCCCGTGTGCGGTGTGTAGGGGCAGAGGAAGAATCCCGTGCCGCAGGCCTGCACCTTAGCCTCGCCTGAGGACCAGACGTGCCTGCAGAAGCCAGCTGTGACTTTCGTTGTCGCTTCGCCGGAGGAGGATCAAGCACCTTTCCATCTCTCTTGCCACCATCTCGGCCCATCTGCAATGAATTTCTCGAATTAGTGCCATTCCAAGAATTCGGCGGCGGGTTGCGATATCTGCTGGAGCCTGGAGGCGGACGCATACCTCTGATTTTGTCGACGGATTGAGGTATCCGCTGGAGGTTGCTGCAGGCGGCGGCGGCGGTGGAACCCTACCAAGGGGTTGCGCCTCAAGTGAGGAGACAGTAAAAGGGGGGATGGCGGGTCAGCACGAGTGACACGCTGTTGGATAAAGCCATAAAGGTGTGTGTGGTGCGTTGTTGGCACCCTGTGACCAGGAAATGGGAAGCGCCTTTCGTACCTGTAGTTTACAAGGAAGTTCCTCTGTTCTGATGTATACCAGACCGGACCATCCTCCGGACGTATGTCGATGAGTATGAAAGTCATAACAGGATGGTCCTGTCGTACATAATACAAAGAACCGGACAATCCATTCGCATACTTAGTCGATCATGCCCACATTGGAGATCAACACATCTCTTCCTTCGTCGATTCGATTCGCCTAGTACTACATGATCATTAGCACGTCACGTTGCATACTACTTGATCATGCCCACATTGGAGATCCACACATCCCTTCCATCGTCGATTCGATTCGCCTAGTACTACATGATCATGAGCATGTCACGTTGCATACAACTCGATCATGCCCACACTGGAGATCAACACATCCCTTCCTTCGTCGATTCGTTCGCCTAGTACTACATGATCATGAGCACGTCACGTTGCATACTACTCGATCGTGGCCAAATTGGAGATCAACATATCCCTTCCTTCGTCGATTCGTTTGCCTAGTACTACATGATCATGAGCACATCACGTTGCATACTCCTCGATCATGGCCACATTGGAGATCAACACAGCCCGTCCTTCGTCAATTCGTTCGCCTAGTACTACATGATCATGACCACGTCACATTGCATACTCCTCAATCATGGCCACATTGGAGATCAACACATCCCTTCCTTTGTCGATTCGATTCGCCTAGTACTACATGATCATGAGCACGTCATGTTGCATACTACCCAATCATGCCCACATTGGAGATCAACACATCCCTTCCTTCATTGATTCGATTCGCCTACTACTACATGATCATGAGCACGTCATGTTGCATACTACTCGATCATGCCCACATTGGAGATCAACACATCACTTCCTTCGTCGATTCGTTCGCCTGGTACTACATGATCATGAGCATGTCACGTTGCATACTACTCGATCATGGCCACATTGGAGATCAACACATCCCTTCCTTCGTCGATTCGATTCTTAGTACTACATGATCATGAGCACATCACGTTGCATACTACTCGATCATGCCCACATTGGAGATCAACACATCCCTTCCTTCGTTGATTCGTTCGCCTAGTACTACATGATCATGAGCACATCACGTTGCATACTACTCGATCATGGCCACATTGGAGATCAACACATCCCTTCCTTTGTCAATTCGATTCTTAGTACTACATGATCATGAGCACGTCACGTTGCATACTACTCGATCATGGCCACATTGGAGATCAACACAGCCCTTCCTTCATCGATTCGTTTGCCTAGTACTACATGATCATGATCACGTCACGTTGCATACTGCTCGATCATGACCACATTGGAGATCAACATAGCCCTTCCTTCGTCGATTCGATTCGCCTAGTACTACCTGATCATGAGCACGTCACGTTGCATACTATTCGATCATGCCCACAATGGAGATCAACACATCCTTTCCTTCATCGATTCGTTCGCCTAGTACTATATGGTCATGAGCATGTTACGTTGCATACTCCTCGATCATGCCCACATTGGAGATCAACACATTCACGTAGCCCAACAGGATGTTCCGTTGTTTTATAATACAACGTACCGGATAATCGGCATCCCCATGCGCGATCATATATTTTGTAAAGACGCAACAGGAAGTTCCGATGCTACATAATATAGTGAACTGGATAGTAGGCACCTATGGTAGGTTTAATATTCAGGAAAGTGCACTTCAACTACATATGAATTACATATAAATCATAAGGTCCACATGATTTCAGTTCGGATCAACTTAAACATTTACTGATTTGATATCCTAGTCGTCGTCACTTTCATCGGCAGCATTTTCATCTTCATCGACGTATTGCCATAGAGTGTCGTCGTCCGCATCTTCAGAATTGAATCCATGCACATCAGACAACTCCTGCTGGCCAATTACGTCAACTTCAGCGGCTGCAACCACAGTCTCCTCGCCAGTAATAGGCACCGGAACCTCCGAACCATCACCGAGACCATCATCAAGTATAACATCATGCAAGGTTTGGTCAATTTCATCATCTTGATATGCAAGTACCATCCCATTGGGAGCTATGTCCTCCTCATTTTCATTATAGCTCCCCAAATACATGTGCTCAAATTTTTGCACCACTCTCCATGGGTGTTGTAGTAGGGTGTCTGGCAAGTAAAAGACCTTCGTTGCTTGTTCAGCAAGAATGTAGGGATCATCTTGGTACCAGTAATCTCTAGTATTGACACTTGTGAAGTAATCATCATTTCTAATCTTCGGTTCCTTCTTGGTCCCTTCCAGATCATACCAGTCAACCTGGAATAAAACAACAGTTCGATCTCTGTCAAGCCCCGAGTTGTACCGCAGCTCAATAATGTCTCTTAGTGAACCATAAAAGTCAATTTCTTTAATGTCTTTATGTGATCCTGTAGTCATGATTCCACTGTTCTGTGTCTTCCTATTTGCCTCTCGGGCCTTGGTGTGGTACCGGACACCGCCAACAATACATGATGTATAAGTTTTTGCTCGCCGGTCTGGTTCAGCTAATAATGCATATAGGTTGTCGTCGCTCACTGGATTGTTTGTAATCTGTACAGAAGAGCCATAGTTTTTTTAATATAGCCTTATGTAAAGGTCCTCACAAGGTAATATAAGCTAGCTACCAAACAAAAAATGAATAATAACATGCCATCTAAACCAGTGCTGAAATTCTGTAGCAATTCGACGATCAATATCCTCGTCCAACACACCTTTAGCTTTTAATTCATTCTTGAACACTCTGCAAAGCAGTACCATCTCAAAGTTAGAATGAAATAATTGTAGTTCTATCATTGCAATGGTGATTTACTTACTCGATATATGGCTTCACCTCTTCGCAATTGTTTAGCACATACTAGACCACCTTGTCGTACTTTGACCCAAGCCAACAAGTGGTCCCTGCTCCAAGTACTTGAACATTGTGATCAAAACAGGATGTTCCATCTACAGACAAATTAGCATTCTCTCTGTTTTCAGTTTTTGCAAGACATCCAACTTCAGTGTTTTGCAACATAGTTGCCGAAAGAAGTTTCCTAATTCTGCAATAGCTGTGTATATCTCTTTGTCCACTAAACCGCGAAGACAAGCCGGCAAAACCCTTTGGAGTAGGATATGACAATCATGAGTTTTCAGTCTTTGTAGTTTGCATCCATCTGGAGTGTTGACGGTTGATTGTCGTATCAAAGTTCGTTTGGATTTGTAAGCGGACAAATCCCCCGTCGTAGTCAAGGGACCCTTCTTCCCTTAAGTGTGAGAACCCAAGGTATCGAATCCGTGGAATAATGTGTAATGCAAGGATTCAATCTAGTAAGGTGAAGAAACACTTTCCTTTGAAGAAGCAAATTGCATCTAATCTAAGAGATCATCAAGAAAACACATCTAATCTAATCTACTAAGAGGTAGCAAGACAAAGCAAAGAGATAACCGATCTAGAGAGTCTAGATCATGCTTATGTTGTAGCTCCAAACAAGATAGATGAAGATAGAAAAGCGAATCTCATAAAAAGCATCTTTAAACCGTGGCCTCCGATCCAATTCCGAATACGCCCCCCTTTTGGAGCCACCGTCCTGTCACAACGCACTCCTATTCATGCGGGTTAGCCAAGGGCGAGTTCGAGAAGAACAAGTTGAAAACACTTGGTCGGTCCGGTATGCACCTCTAGCCACCGCGGCTACAAGAGCACCCTATGCAATCTATCTTAAGTATAGATTGAGGAAGAAGCAAAACCAAGGGAGAACAAAATCATCGAGAAGGCACTTGATCGCTAGAAATCGGATTCACTATAAAAACTTCACCATGAATGATTACATGAACAAGATCACCACCGGGATCCTACCTCGATCTTGATCCTTGCTCCGGAGCTCCGACGTGGTCTTCCATGCAAGGTTCCCACGTCGGCTAGGGAAACCCTAGACAACTAGCACGACCCTCCTCTCCGAGATGGTGTCCCTCTAGCTTCTCTGCTCCTCGGCGGCGGATGACGAATGAATTGATGTGTGGCTCTTGGCAGGGGGACTATAAATAGTCCGAGGGGCGTCTAGGTCAAAGGGGGCGCCGAACCGGTCTCAAAATGGGCTGGGCCGGCCGGCCTGGGCCCATTTCAGCCCAGTTCGGCCCCGGTTTCCCCCCGGTTGCTTCTCGTGTCTTCTAGAACTTTCACTTCCTGCATGTGGGCCCTTGGCGTCAGTTTCTCCGCGGTTTGGATAGGGCTCCTTGTCCCGCAAGCTTCAGCATTTTCCGTCTAGGTCCTCGGAGTTTTTTTCCTTCACGGTTCGGTCCTTGGGCCACTTGGAGTCATGTTCACTTCGTGTCTTGACTTGTGCCGGGCTTCATGATCTTCTCACGAAGTGCTTGATGAACTTTCCCGGGAAGTCTCCCTTTTAGCGCTAAAACCCTGCGTAAACAATAAACTCCAAAAACCACATGCGAATGCGAACTTGACATATCATGAGGGTTAGGATCGTTAGTTTGGATATTAAATCAATGCCAACATCGAAGGTAAACTCATGGCTAGGTTGATGGAAATTCATCGTCAACATGCAGCAATACACCTAGCTAAGTTTGAAGCATATCCATCTGGGAACTTCACCGAACTTATAAAATCACAAAACAACTTGTATTTCATTTTTGAAAGAACATATGGAGCTTTTGGCATTTTGCATGACTCACCATCCTTAGTTGCCACCATGTGTAGATTTGATCTTACGCCCACCTCTTCCAAATCAACCCTAGCATTGATGGTGTCCTTTGTCTTCCCAGCAATTTTAAGCAACGTTCCAATAAGGTTTTCGCATATGTTTTTCTCAATGTGCATCACATCAAGGTTATGTGCCAACTTCAGAGATGACCAGTACGGTAAGTCCCACAAACAAACCCTTTGGCTCCAGCACTGTCCGGATTCCCGCTTCCTTTTCTTTCCTTGAGGTAGAGGATGCTTTCCTGGTCTAACGATATGCCAAGGAATTCGGCTCGCATGTATTCATTGAAACGCTTTGAAGCTTCTTCGATCATCTCTGTGGGAAATTGAACAAACATATCAATCTTGTTGCGCAAACTCTGAGTCTTGGCCGGTGAATAATATTCCTTCATGAAGTTCCTCATCAACACTTCCCAATCTTGCTTCGACTCCGCTGGTAGAGTGTGGAACCAACGCAAAGCTTTCCCAAGTAGCGAGAACGGAAAAAACCTTGCCCTCATTTGATCTTGAGTCACCCCATCCTCATCGAAAGTTTGACATAGTTGAACAAATTCTTGGAGGTGAAGGTTTGGATCCTCTTTACCGGTGAAAGGCGAGCGTTGCACCACGCGGATAGTTGAGACCTTGATGTTTAATGACCTTCCGGCGTCTTGAAGGTTTATGATAGGTAGATCAATGATGTCTGGGGTGCATAGCTCGATCTTGCACTCTGGATGTGGTTGTTCTCCCATCGGTAGTGGTTGATGTTGATCTTCTTTCGGAGTTGGAGGTGGTGATTCCTTTGGAGATCCCGGCAATCCTTCGGCCTCGGCTTTTGGATCTAGGGTTTCCAATCCTTTAGCTTGTGCTGCACGTCTCCTTTGCCTGTAAAATTTTCCTGGATCATCCACAAAAGAAAGTTTGGGTTTCTTGGAGAGGAAGCCGTCCATCTCCGGTTAGGGTTAGCAAAAACAAAAATCTAAAAAGAAAAATTAGGGTTAGTCAAAAACTAGATTAGATTGATTTTTTTTCTTTTTGAGGATGATCAAAATCAAGAGATGCAAAAGAAAAATCAAAAGAAAAACTGAAAAATATTCACAAGAAAGGCGATACCAGATTGGATCTTCATTGCTTGTTCCCCGGCAACGGCGCCAGAAAAAGGGGCTTGTTGACGGTTGATTGTCGTATCAAAGTTCGTTTGGATTTGCAAGCGGACAAATCCCCTGTCGTAGTCAAGGGACCCTTCTTCCCTTAAGTGTGAGAACCCAAGGTATCGAATCTGTGGAACAATGTGCAACGCAAGGATTCAATCTAGTAAGGCGAAGAAACACTTTCCTTTGAAGAAGCAAATTGCATCTAATCTAAGAGATCATCAAGAAAATGCATCTAATCTAATCTACTAAGAGGTAGCAAGAGAAAGCAAAGAGATAACCGATCTAGAGAGTCTAGATCATGCTTATGTTGTAGCTCCAAACAAGATAGATGAAGATAGAAAAGCGAATCTCATAAAAAGCATCTTTAAACCGTGGCCTCCGATCCGATTCCGAAGACGCCCGCCTTTTGGAGCCACCGTCCTGTCACAACGCACTCCTATTCGTGCGGGTTAGCCTAGGGCGAGTTCGAGAAGAACAAGTTGAAAACACTTGGTCGGTCCGGTATGCACCTCTAGCCACCGCGGCTACAAGAGCACCCTATGCAATCTATCTTAAGTATAGATTGAGGAAGAAGCAAAACCAAGGGAGAACAAAATCATCGAGAAGGCACTTGATCGCTAGAAATCGGATTCACTATAAAAACTTCACCATGAATGATTACATGAACAAGATCACCACCGGGATCCTACCTCGATCTTGATCCTTGCTCCGGAGCTCCGACGTGGTCTTCCATGCAAGGTTCCCACGTCGGCTAGGGAAACCCTAGACAACTAGCACGACCCTCCTCTCCGAGACGGTGTCCCTCTAGCTTCTCTGCTCCTCGGCGGCGGATGACGAATGAATTGATGCGTGGCTCTTGGCAGGGGGACTATAAATAGTCCGAAGGGCGTCTAGGTCAAAGGGGGCACCGAACCAGGCCCGAAATGGGCAGGGCCGACCGGCCTGGGCCCATTTCGACCCAGTTCGGCACCGGTTTCCTCCCGGTTGCTTCTCGTGTCTTCTGGAACTTTCCACTTCCTGCATGTGGGCCCTTGGCATCAATTTCTCCTCGGTTTGGATAGGGCTCCTTGTCCTGCAAGCTTCAGCATTTTCCGTCTAGGTCCTCGGAGTTTTGTGCCTTCACGGTTCGGTCCTTGGGCTCCTTGGAGTCATGTTCACTTCGTGTCTTGACTTGTGCCGGGCTTCATGACCTTCTCACGAAGTGCTTGATGAACTTTCCCGGGAAGTCTCCCTTTTAGAGCTAAAACACTGCGTAAACAATAAACTCCAAAAACCACATGCGAATGCGAACTTGACATATCATGGGGGTTAGGATCGTTAGTTTGGATATTAAATCAATGCCAACACCGAAGGTAAACTCATGGCTAGGTTGACGGAAATTCATCGTCAACATCTCCTCCATGCTTAAACCTTGCTCGTCCTCGAGTAAACCTTCGATGGATATCAGTGTTGCCTTTCATTATTTAAACCCTGCACTTGATCATACACGAGAAAACATAATGCTCTCTAAATTTATATTTGTTAAAGTTCCATAGTGCACTAGCCTTCATCCCTACGGAGGGTGGATATCAATTAAGCTCTTCCCACAAGTAATTAGTCATGCTCCCAAATTTTAAATGAATCTCAGAAATTTTGAAGTGTAGAGCGAGATGAATAAAAAGAGCTAAACCAAGTTCAAAAATTTAAACCTCCTTGCATCTTGCTCATGAACTCTCATCTCATCTTGTCTCTCAAGCCTATTTGTTCTACTCCTTTCCCCTCTCAAAAATATATATAAGTGGAAGGCTTTATATGGAGCTTTTGGGAAAAGTTTAGTCCTATCAAGATATTATTATTGAGATTTTATCAAAACAAGACAAGCTTCTCATGGTCTTACCGAGACTCGTCAAAAAGGTCATTGGAAAATAATGTTACAAGGAGGGGGGAGAGAGATGAACACACACTTTTTGAGATAAGTGGACATGTGCAAATGGCAAAGAGTGATCCCGAGGCACAAATAAAGTCCTCGTTATCGGATTGCACATGGTTGGAAAGATGGGTATGGGTCTTGATCTTGAATCCTCTTGAAACTCCTAATGCATCTAGAGAGCCGGGGAGCTTTATTATTATTATTTTTTCTTCCTCTTTTTTTATATATATACACATTTTTTTCTTCTCTCCTTTTTCTTTTTTTTCTTTCTTTCATACTTTTCTTTTTCTCTCTTTTCTTTTTTCTTCTTCTTTTTTTTATATATACTCCCCTTGAACTCTAGATTACATTGTACGTACCTCCTTTGCATCTCCCCCCATGCTTAGACGATTGCACGTCCTCGTGCAAAGAGGTGGAAAAAATTTTGTGTGCCAAGGTAGGTACTAAAAGTCCTATGTTTTCCTGGAAAGAAACACTTGAAATCTTCTAGGGATCCTTCACGCAACCTCATGTCGTCTTGGAGGACTCCCAAATTTATACTTCAATCCTTGGCACCTTCATTCTTGTGATCTTCCTCGAAATATTCATCCATACTCAAATGTTGGGTTGTGGTCAAGGAGATAAACACAAAAAGATGTATTGGGTTTTTGGGTGGATATCCATCGAGGTTTTCAAAATTTCAGATGTGGAAACTTACAATGCACGGATAGAAGAGGCTAGCATTAAGATAGATACGCAAAAAAACGGAATGACCAGCTTCTTAGTCTCGGGCCAGAGAAATCAAGCCCTGAATTAATTCACCCAAAAATAAATCTTGTATACTAAGTTTTTGCACTCAAATATATATGGCTTTGGATAGGTAGAGTAATATGCAAGAGGTATTAATGACAAGGTTAGCATTACTTTTAAGAACAAAAATAAATCATCTTCAACCCATCCAAAATTGAGAGCATGAAAAGAAAACTATGGGTCTTATTTTTATCATAACCTCTGCAAAGGATTAAGCTAGCATTTAGATTAATTTCAGATTTGCATTACAGAGAGCATTAGCTTAATCATGCATAAAACAAGTACAAAGATGAGCAAATAGGCAACGGTCATCATATATCAACTTGGCACAATTTTCCATCCATATTAATTATCATAAACCAATGGTGAAATTTATTCATGGTGATGGAAAAAACTACTACTATCACACACACATGCTGAAAATAAAATAGAAAATGCCCGCACACACAAATTTGCACATAACTAAAAAATAAAGAAAGGGAGAAGGAAAAATCAAACCGAATAGAAGCATTATTTCTTCTTCCTTCCTTCACTCTTCATTCTATGGTTGATCCTTCGTCTTTATGATGAAAACAAACTAGGAGTGCCTCGGAGTGTATGGTGGCGGAGCGGATGAACAAGTTAAGCGTCGAGATTGAACGGGTGGCTCCTCCGTGTGCCCTTGCGGTTTGTCCCACATGGACAAGCTTCGTGTACTCCTCATGCCTCCAAGGTGCAGCGTGTCACTCCTCGATGGTGCCATGTCCTCCTCCATGCTTCGTGGGAACTCAGATAGAGTGCCACCGCGAAGATCTAGATGGCGCCTCCGACGATGATGATCATATCCTCCTTCCGAGGATGATGTTCATGGCCTCTTCCATCGTGATTTGCTGCACAAATTCACAGACAACTCTCCCGGGGGTTTCTTACCGGTAGAGAAAATGCACAAAAATGTATATGGAAAGACAAGAATTGTAACAATTTTTTGGGGATTTTTTAGACAAGGAAGTGAGGCATAGATTTTTCTGAGTGGTTCGTGAGGTCTCTGGACTATGAACTTGGGAGCCTGAACTTGAAAATGAGTGAGAGGATTACCTGAGGAAGATGGACGTCGGGGGCCACAAAAAGAGGCCAGGCCGACCCGACCAGGCCGGCCGGCCCGGGGTCTCTGCTGCCCCAATTGAGTCGGCTCTTCTCCCACTTGCTCCTTGCTCCCTTATGTCCTTGTGTCCTCATGCTCCACAAGAATCCATCGGCCAAACTCCCTCGGCCACTCCTTTGTTTTGAATGATGAGATCAATGCCTCCCTCCTTAACTTTGTGTCACCTCTTGTCTTCCATGGTTAATGTGCTTTTACTTATTTCCTGCAAAACAAAGTTATGTTGCCCTCTCCCATGCTTGTCCTTTACATGTGCCCAAGATGTTTTGATGATAAAGCCTTCCCGTGATGCACTATGGAGCACAAGGTGTTAAATAAACCTCAAAACCCTCCTTTGATCATGTTTTGATGCTAATTACTCCTCTAATTTTCATAAATTAAAAATTAACTCAGAGCTAGTAATGAGTCAAAATATATTATTAGAGGAGTTTTTAAACATCAAAAACAATTTGTAAGTCGAAAACTTTCCGACTACCTTTATTTTGGTTGCACCGAGATCATTTGCTTTCATTAATTGATAGCAAGGTCCTCCGGCTTGACCGTGGGGTTATGGGTTTAGGTTCTAAATTTGGCCAAACATGAGAGAGAGAGAATTTGAATAAATAAAAACAATGGGTCTCGGAAAAACTCCAGCTCTAGAGAAACCGGTAGTTATTAAGTGAAATCAAACCAAAAATTGAATTCCTTAGGTTCACGTGAGTCCTAGCATGCGTCAAAATATTTAAAAACATTAAGGTACATAGCGAGGCTCTACTCGTGTGTTGTTAACATGCGAAACAAATCTGAACCTACCATCATGGAGAGGATGGAAGGCTCAAATAGGATCTGAATTTTTGGTTCTAGTTTCTCGAAAAGAGGTAAATAAAACATGGGATGGCTCATGTCATCGGTTTAAGATAGAAAAACTCAAATATAATGACCGAGCAAATAAAAGGTTCTCTAAAAACTTGTTCAACCACTTAAGAGTTAACAAAATATCTTGCGTAGCAAATTCTATGACCAACTTACTTGGAATTCGAAAATTTTCCGGGTTGCCCTCCCGGTAGCTTTTATTCTTGATGGGGTTGTCCTCCCGGTAGCTTATTCTTGACTTGACGAACGGGTTGCCTCCCGCCTAGCGCTTCGTTTATAGTCCCTAGCTAGACTTCTTCTCTTCTTCACTTCAGATCAACGCTCTTTGTGGGCATTGCAATCTTGGGTACCCACTTCCGCACTATCTTGGGCGCGGGCTTATTCTTCGGCTTAGTCATTTTTTTGGTCTTCACAGACTGGCTTTGTTCTTCGGTCTTGACGGATGCAACAACTTCCTTGATCTTCTTTTCCTTCCTCTCCGGCTCTTCCTTCTTCTTAGGCTCTTCCTTGATAAAGCGACGATGAGGTGGAACATATTTGACATTGAACGTGTTGCATACCTCGAGACGTGGTTGAAACTTGAATGCACTTCTCTTGCCATAGATGTCAAACTTGATCTCTTTAACTTTTACGGGTGTATCTTCAGCGATTCAAATGAGATAGCGAATAGAGCTGTCTCCCAACTCTAGACACATGGCCATAGGCTTGAGCTTCGGTAGGGATAGCTTCCCGAACACGTCTCTTGGCATGACTCCCATACTTGCTCCAAGGTCGCATAATGTCATCTCGTGCTTGTTGGCAAGCATGTCTCAGAAGTAGCGTGGAGGCATCTTCATGTATTGGCTCGGCATCTCAAACTCCGGTCCTTTGGTCGTGATCTTCGTGGTCTCCTTAGTATGATCCTCCATCTCTCCCGAATGAGTTTGAGTAGCCTTTGTCGTCTCGGGACCTTGGGGTTGTCTCGGAAGTTCTCCTTTGTTACCCATCAGGCGCCCGAAAAGTTGTCCCACTTGCGTCTCTAGCATTTTCATCATGATGAACCCTTCACGGATAGAGCTTCTAACCTCCGTCACCCTACCATCTAAATCCTCCAATATTTTCTCCATAGCCTCGAACTTCAATTGTGTACAAAGAGGAACCAAATCTTGAATGGACGAACTTGCATTAAATCGGGGTTTACCTTGGACATGGCCATACTCCTCCCACTCCTCGCATGTGGATCTTGCCTCGGCAGCCTTTAGGTCTTGAGCTTCCCTCTCCATCTCCATCTTCCACATAAGTAAACCGATATGCCACTCAAGGAATTCGGCTCGCATGTATTCATTGAAACGCTCCGAAGCTTCTTCGATCGTTGTTGACGGTGAATTTCCGTCAACCTAGCCATGAGATTACCTTCGGTGTTGGTATTGATTTGATATCCTAACTAACGATCCTAACCATCATGATATGTCATGTTCGCACTCGCATGTGGTTTTTGGAGTTTATTGTTTACGCAGGGTTTTAACGCTAAAAGGGAGACTTCCCGGGAAAGTTCATCAAGCACTTTGTGAGAAGATCATGAAGCCCGGCACAAGTCAAGACACGAAGTGAACATGACTCCAAGTGGCCCAAGGACCGAAGCGTGAAGCCATGAAACTCCGAGGACCTGGACAGAAAATGCTAAAGCTTGCGCGACAAGGAGCCCTATCCAAACCGCGGAGAAACTGATGCCAAGGGCCCACATGCAGGAAGTGGAAAACTCTAGAAGACACGAGAAGCAACCGGGAGGAAGCCGGGGCCGAACTGGGCCGAAATGGGCCGAGGCCGGTCGGCCCAGGCCGGCTGGCCCAGCCCATTCCAGGCCTAGTTCGGCGCTCCCTTTGACCTAAATGCCATTCGGACTATTTATAGCCCCCTCGCCAAGAGCCACGCATCAATTCATTCGTCATCCGCCGCCGAGGAGCAGAGAAGCTAGAGGGACACCATCTCGGGGAGGAGGGTCATGCTAGTTGTCTAGGGTTTCTCTAGCCGATGTGGGAACCTTGCATGGAAGACCACGTCAGAGCTCCGGAGCAAGGATCAAGATCGAGGTAGGATCCCGGTGGTGATCTTGTTCATGTAATCATTCATGGTGAAGTTTTTATAGTGAATCCGATTTCTAGGAATCAAGTGCCTTCTCGATGATTTAGTTCTCCCTTGGTTTTGCTTCTTCCCCAATCTATACTTAAGATAGATTGCTTAGGGTGCTCTTGTAGCCACGGTGGCTAGAGGTGCATACCGGACCGACCAAGTGTTTTCAACTTGTTCTTCTCGAACTCGCCCTAGGCTAACCCGCACGAATAGGAGTGCGTTGTGACAGAACGGTGGCTCTAAAAGGCGGGCGTCTTCAGAATCGGATCGGAGGCCACGGTTTAAAGATGCTTTTTATGAGATTCGCTTTTCTATCTTCATCTATCTTGTTTGGAGCTACAACATAAGCATGATCTAGACTCTCTAGATCGGTTATCTCTTTGCTTTCTCTTGCTACCTCTTGAGTTTAGTAGATTAGATTAGATGTGTTTTCTTGATGATCTCTTAGATTAGATGCAACTTGATTCTTCAAAAGGAGTTTCTTTGCCTTACTAGATTGAATCCTTGCGTTGCACATTGTTCCACGGATTCGATACCTTGGGTTCTCACACTTAAGGGAAGAAGGGTCCCTTGACTACGACGGGGGATTTGTCCGCTTGCAAATCCAAATGAACTTTGATACGACAATCAACCGGTAACAAGCCCCTTTTTTTTGGTGCCGTTTCCGGGGAGCAAGCAATCAAGATCCGATCTAGTATCACTTTTTTTTGTGAATTTTTTCAGTTTTTCTTTTAATTTTTCTTTTGCATCTCTTAACTTTGATCGTCCTCAAAAGAAAAAAAAATCAAACTAATCTAGTTTTTGACTAACCCTAATTTTTCTTTTTAGATTTTTATTTTTTTGCTAACCCTAACCGGAGATGGTTGGCTACCTCTCCAAGAAACCCAAACTTTTTGTGGATGATCCAGGAAAATTTTACAGGCAAAGGAGACATGAGTGAACCAACAATTTGAGAGTACCTCAATTGATCTCTGGTATCATTCTTGTTCTTTCGCAATGTCACACTAGGATCATAAGGTGTTGGAGAAGGCTTGCTGTCCATATAGCCAAAACGGCTCAAGACCTTCTCAACATAGTGAGATTGTGATAGAGTAATCCCACTCTCTTCCTTAATCAACTTGATGTTTAGAATTACATCAGCTTCTCCTAGGTCATTCTTGTCAAATATTGTTGGAATTTATGTGGGCTTGGCCCAACATTTAGAAATTCCTAAATAAATCTCAAAGGCCCATACACATGAGTGCATAGGGGAGTAGTGGAATCCTTTAGTGCCAACTTGCTAGTGGAAGGTGGAGGGAACCAACTTATATATGGAAGTTGTTCTCATCTTCTAAAGACTAGTATGAGGAGGAGAAAGGAAGTCCACACGCGCGCGCTCGCTCGCCTCGCCTCGCCGGGCGGGGCGGGACGAAGGGCGCGGGCGCACGGCACCTGCGAGAATGGTCCGCCGAAATCCGGCTTCTCGCCTTGCGGGAGCGCGGTCTCCTTTTCCAGTTTTAGTTTTTGGTCTTTTGGTTTGCTGAGTCCTAAATGGACTCAACTTAGAGTCCTACTCGTGATTGTGTTTCACGAGGTCGGTTTCCCGGACTATATAAGCAGACCACCAGCCACGCTAAAACGTACCAAATCAACAACTAGAGTTTTGCCTCTGCTTACTGCTGCGCCGTCGTGCCAAGACTCCAGCCCGATCGTTCGCGTGCACCTGCGACCGGGCGAGCAGGTCTCTAGAACCGTCGTCTTTGCGATCCTGCACCGGGAGAAGGCGAATAAGGTTTTTGGGAAGCGCTCTTCGCGCGACTGCTCCCAAACGACTACTTCATCTACCTCTCGGTGGCCTACTGTACGACTACTTCCTGGCGGTCGTTCGAGGGACTACACTGCGTACATCTTCCTGCATCGACATTGTACAACTACATCGACTGAGGTCCTCCCACGATTAGTATGGCTAATCCAGAGGATAACGGCGCATCGGTTGCCCCCGGCAACCACCCCGCCTTTGGGTACACTCTCATCTTGCTGTGATTTTATTTGTTCATCATGATCAATCTGCCTTGTCTGTCTAGTGTACGAATCGTGCTTACACTAGTTGCTATGATCTGTGATATGAGTTTTCTACACATGCTTAATCTAGTTGCTCAGTTCGTCATGATTTATATTCTGGTTTTAATCTGGAAATTGCCAAATATTTCAATACGGTCTTAGTAGACGTCTGTGCGAGCTTGATCCGATCGAAACGCTCGTTCGATGAAGTGGTCATCGAATCTAGCCGTGTATGTATCGTCTGAATGTTCACAGGAACTCCATCAACTCGTGTCCGCATGTCCTACAGCTAGTTATCTCTCTTGTCGTCACCTGCCATGGTTAGCGCAAACTCAAAAACAAAATCGACCACAAAATAGGGGTGTATTTGCTCACAAAGGCGCTCAAACTAGTGATGTTATCAAATTCTTATCCGTTCTTACCAAGTACACAGGGCTGAACTACAACCAACTGGTGGAACCTGCGAAAGATTGGAGGAGTGATTGCCTGGAGAATCAAAACTAGCTCGTCGTAGAACTTTGTGGAGTTCTGGGAAGGCTGCACTTAATTGAAGAATTCGCACAATCAAACAATAATTGCAAAGCTGAATAAGAGTGCTAAACACGAACAAATGTTGCTAATTACAAGTGCAAAAGCGGAGGACAGCAAAGGAACCAACTGTGGAAGGGGGGAAAACGGTGGAAAAAACGGCGCTGCCAAGGGATGTGCCGCGAGCAGGGAGGAGGGAGGAAGGGCTCGGCTTGAGGGTGGGGGTTTCGGTGAGGGAGGGAAGAAGGCTCGGCGTGAGGGACGAGCACTCGGCATCCCCGTGTCCCACGAAGGGGAGTCGAAAAAATAACAAACCAGGGGAAAACACGCCGCGGCCGAGACGAGTCGGAGGCCAGTTCCACCGAAAACGGATCGTGTCCCTCTCCCACTTTTTTTCTTTTTTTGTTTTTTTTCTTTCTTCTTTTTTTTTGACTTTCCTGTTTTTTTAATAACTTTTTTTACGTGCCAAACCACGGGAGGGAGGGGTGATCGTGAGGGGGACCTCAAGTTTACGAGCGCCCGCGAGTTGGCCTCCGTGCGGTTAATTTCGGACAGCATGTGGCCCCACCCACGTCTCGATCGTTCTCCCTCACTCTGCGAGATCACGTGCCATCATTTTCTTTGAGCAAAAAGATTAAATAAAAAATCATAAAAAAACTGTCAACAAATATTTTTGAACAAGTTTCGTAAAACCTTTTTAAAAAGTTTTATAAAAATAAAAAACAAAAACAAAAATTATAAAATGTTTCTAAAACAAAAGGTTTAAAAAGAAAAATTATGTGAAAAACTTTAGGCAAAAAATTTGGAAGGCAAAAAAATCGAACGCCAAAAAGTTACAAAAAAAAGTTTGGAAGAGAAAATTTTCAAAAAAAAATATGATAAAAAGATTATGAACCAAACTGTATTTTGGAGCAAAAACTTTGGAAGGAAAAATCGAGAGAAAAAGTTTCTAGAAAAAGCTTTGGGAAAAAAGAAAAAAAACGTTGGTGAGCAGCGCGTGCACGCACCGACCTGCTAGCCGCCGCCGCCGCCCGAGAGGTCGCCGGGGTTGCCGCCGCACCCTCCGTGGAGCTCGCCGAGGCCGCCGCTCCGGGAGCAGCTCACCAGGGACCCGAGCTTGCCGCGCCGGTGGGAAGCAGCTCACGGGGGATCTGGCGGAGCTCGTCGTGCTGGCCGGGAGGAGCTCGCCGGGATCTGGCAGAGCTCGCCTTTGCTGCTCTCTCTCAAGTCAACGTTGCGGGCTTGCGGCTGGATCTAGAAGTGGAAATAGGAAAAAAAAAGAAAAGGGGAAGGAGGGGGAAGATAAAGCAACTGCTTCCGTGGGTCCCACCCACGTGTTCCGCACACGTGCGTTGGCCGCTGCGAGAGCAGCGCACGGTCGGCCTGACACTCAACATTGCGATCGCGAGGGGGTCGCGTGGCGCTACTCTAAGTCGCCAGGAGGCTACAGCGCGAGGCGTGTGGGGAGGGTTTTTGCGGCGCGAGGCGTGTGGGGAGTCCGATGCGAGGAAGGGTGCGGTTCTTTTTTTTCTTTTCACGGCGTAAGGAGGTTCGGGGGTCGTGGCGTATGATGGGTGGCGGCGTGAGGGGGAGCTTCGCGCCGCGAGGAGGATGTTCAAGAGGGGGAGTAGCGCCACGTGAGGGGGGAATACACGACGCGGGCGGTTTTGCCGTGGGGGGAGAGTCCAGCGTGGGAGGGAGTGGCAGCGGAGGGGGAAAGGGGAAAGTGTTTTGGCATGGTGGTGGAAAACGAGCAGCGGAACCAGGGTTTGGAAGAAAAACAAGAAAACAAACGCTAGAACACAAGTAATCAGCAACTACTGAACGAACAAAGCACGCAAACTCAACAAAGCAAGTTATTGAATGAAGGTGCAAGGCTAAAACGGGTTGCTGGGACAAGGATCTAACCTAGAACTTTTTTTTGGTTTTTGTGGACTATAGGAATTAAAAACACTCGATAAACTCACCGATCAACATGGAAAGCTGATACCACTTGACAGAGGTGGGGTGCCCGATCTTTCAGTGAGTGGAGATAAATCCGATTTGGTGGAAGTAGACCCTCACAATCTGACTACGACGAGCGAACCCGAAGAGCTAATTCAATCGCTGAACCAACTCCCAATGGTTACCAACCTTGCCGGCGCAAGATCAGCCAGATCACGAAGATCGTTTCCTGTCCGCAATCGAAGAACGAACAAGAAAAAGACGCGATCAATCTTAATATCACTCGAAGGTGGGGTTCTGAAATCACGAGGACATCATGTATTTGTGCGTGTTCGAGAGTAGCTAAAGCTAGATGAAAACAAAACCAAAGTTTCTAAGGCGGCGGCTATTGAGTATAAAAGGAGGGGCGTCCTAGGGTTAGGGGCGTCCTAAGATAGGGCGCCCACAACTTGGACTTAAGCCCATCAAACTGGCGACGCAGCACCTTGGCTGATTCTGGACGCCAAGTTGTTTCGACGATTCGCATTGACTCAGGAGGAATTTTGGCATGAGACTGTTGCCATTGGAAGTTCTATGAAATTCTGGTTCCAACCATATATAGAACATCCAAAACCGACTCCGTATGCGACTTAGGCGTCATTTTTAGTGTGCGCTGCTCCTGGACTCCGAACTGGGCTTGAATTTGAATTGCTTTAGGCCTCCACCTTGGGGACTCGAACCGGATTAGCTTCGTGCCTCCTCTTCGACTTGGACACCCTTGCTGGACTTCTTCTCCTCCATTCCACCAATCATGGTTGTATGCATGGGTGTCATGTCTTCCTCAGGTGCCCTCCTCTATCTTCCTCCCTTGCGGCTCCCTCCGCCGTCGCGCCGGAGTAAGAGGAGACAAATCCGTCGCGCGGGCTACCTCCGCCCCAAGCCAGGCAGCGCGGCACGACGTTCTCTGGTGACTGGGCGGGTCAGTCGCTCCTCCACGGTGCTGGGTCCCAATCAACCTCCTCCGGTGGTGTGCTGCCCTCCACTCCCGTGCTGCTCCCCTTTGTCGGCGCAACACTCACCTCCACAGCGCCACCGCTCTTCTCCAAGGGCAGCGGTAGTTCTTTGGTTCGCTAGCGAAGAACAGGCAATGTCCATGGGTTCATGAGTAGATTCGGATTTCATAGTTTTGCTTATCCAAACACATCTTGAATTGGATTTCTTCGTACGATTCCACAACACAATACAAAAGTCATCCAAACAACAGAATTCGAATCATGTCCAATTTCAATATCCTAGATGAATTGGTATTGAACTCAATTCAATACCAAGCCCCTCCAATATCTACATCCAAACGCAATGTGAAATAGACGTTGTCTTCCCTAGCACATAGACGTTGTCCTCTCTAGCACCCGCTGCTGCCTCTCCCATCCATCGCTGAGAAGTCGAGTTCGGAGGGGGCACGGTACGAAGAGGAATGAAGAAACTGGGCACGAAAAATCTTATAATCACGTCTCCCACAAGATTTTTCTTCTCATTTTCGTTTTTCTTTTTGGCATACGCAGAACGTTACAGCACTCTGGTGCTTACAAAATCAAAGGCATGAAACATTATCTATGCTTTCCTTGTGCTTGTATAATAGGGCTCATCCAGGATTTACTCAGACACAGTGAAAATACAACTTTCCGTCCAGATAATTTGGAATGAAGGGAGTATTAAGTGCTGAAATATTAGAAATGGACCAAAAGGGATTACTGGACTGCTTCAATAATTTCAAACCGCATTGTAGCATTTAACAAGTACCCACCAACATGAAAATTACATTAATGATGAGTACCAAATGGATTCTAAATGGCCTCCGAACACCAAAGGCAGCAAAAGGCCAGTTTCTTATATATTATTTAACCTTTCCTACCCTTACCTCTCACACTAACTAATTAATGTCTTTATTCAAGAAACATGCCGCAAAGAAGCAGGAAAGCCCATCTATCTACCTCGGCCATGCCTATGATGTTATTGTAGGGCTGTCAACTGCAAGCCCCATCGTATTGAGTCCGTTGTCGACATAAACTGTCGAGCCTGTGATAGCAGAAGCCAATGGAGACACCAGGAATGCAGCTGTATTCCCCACCTCATCTGTTCAACGTGCAATATTTTTGTAAGAGAATATTTTGAAGAAAGTGGTTGCATCTTATTTCAGATAACACAATGGAAGGGGTCAGTGAGTCATAGTAAAAGAAGGTGATCTTGACCTGCCAACAGTTCTTTCTGCAGTGGTGCATTGACATAAGAGTACTCTATCATCTTCTCAATAAATCCAATTGCCTTAGCAGCTCTACTCCCAAGAGGGCCTACAGATACCAGAAACAGAACACAGTGAAACAAATTTGAGGACACATGATACACTTAATTGCTAAAGGTAGAAATCCCAAGTTTTTTTTATTCGATGCTTGGGTTCATAATATCATGAAAATCTCCACCATATTTATTAAACACTAATACATTAATTTACCAGCAAATTCACCTAATGGAAAGCACATTTATTTTCTCCTGAAATGAGCCAGTTACACAGTATTCATTTCAAAAGAACGTAGCATACCTGCAGATATGGTGTTGACTCTGATTTTGCCTTTCCGTCCAGCTTCAAAAGCAAGCACCTACATTCACATGTGCGAAAAGGTGTAAAGAGAAAACATAATTTTGTAGGAAAATAAATCATCCATGTACAGTTAGTTTTACACAACCATGCAAGACCATACCCGTGTGTCACTCTCAAGAGCTGCTTTTGCAGAACTCATGCCACCACCATATCTATCAGGAAAAGAATAGTAATAATAAATATAGCCACAAAAAAGTAACTTTAGCTCAACAATTAGTTCATATAAATCTCAAAAGAATAATTACCCAGGAATTGCCCTTTCAGCCGCAATGTATGTTAATGAGATGCTAGCACCACCTGCAGAATATTGAAATTAATGAAATAGAGTCAACAAAAGGACATGATATTGTGTTTTTGAACATGTTGATATTGAAGAATACAAAGAGTGAGTTTCTGTCCTCTAAAAATTTCACCCTGATGAATCACATTGTCGATAGTTATAAGCAACAGCACTATGATGATTCATGGGCTTGAAAAAATCAAAAACAAATAGCAAGAAGCAATAGCAGAATTATTGTAGCATGTAAAATAATTGCACAAGTGCCAGCAAAACATTGGAGATATGTACTACCTGGATTCATTATAGGAAGGAAGTGCTGAAGCAATGAAACAAAGGAGTAACTGGATGCTGAAATCGCAGCAAGATAACCTCTCCTTGATGTCTCCAATAAAGGCTTCGTTACCTTCAAACATGAAGGTAGGTGATTTTCAGTGAAGGTTTCGTGAGCATGTCACAAAGGGCTGTAGCACACTGGTATGTGCATGCACAAGCAGAGATAGAGATAGAGTGAGGCAGAGGAAGATCGTACCTCAGGGCCATTAGCAAGAGAATGCACAAGTATGTCAATGCTACCAAAATCATTCTTCACTGATTCGGCAACTTCCTGTTAAATTAAGAGGAACTATATCAGTCAAATTTCTGAAGTTTTCGTGAAAAGCAGGTCCCTCACTGCTGTTGTAAGTGTTAGTTTCTAGCAAGCTAAACTAAGCAGCAATATGGAAGAAAAATGGTTGGCATCTACACACCTTAACAGTCCAGTTTGATGACCCAGCATATCTTTTGTTCGATTTTACCTAAAATACAGAAATAAAATGTTAACAATGAAGCCAGGTAGCAGACAGAATAAGTATATACATATAAAATAACAACATTACATCTTCAGGAACATCCTCAGGGGAATCATAGACAGCATCAAGTGGATAGACTTTAACGATATCCATAAGAGATCCATCTGGCAGCCTGTATCAACAGAAAGTCGCACACAAAATTAGTAGGTTGAGAGCTACTGTATGAATGCTGAAACCAATAAAAAATAAAATACAGACTTGCGTGATTCGTCAAACTTTCCACGCCTCAAACTTGTCTCAAATATGTTAAGTGCCTGCCATTGCAGAATACTACATGAGATAATTGATCAGCACAAGTGTCCAAGGTGAGGAACTCTGCACGAACTTGGTAAACATACCGGCACCCATGTACCAACAAGAATTTCAGCACCAGCTGCAGCAAGAGCTTTTGCAATTGCCCACCCATAGCCATTATCATCAGCAACTCCGGCAATAAATGCCCTTTTGCCTGACAGAATAACAGTACATGAGAAAAATTATAGTCCTTGAGAACGCTTCCTGCCACAGATCAGACAGACAATAAAGTCCTTTACGTTTTCATTCTTTCAATAAATCAAATTACATGACATGATTATACTATGCAACTACCCGTTCTTTTTAAGGCATAAGGGGATATCTATTATCATCTATGGTAGTCATATTTTGTTTCCTTTTTAAAATGAAGGCACCACAAACAGTTTCTGATTCTATGCCTATTAACGTTAAGCTATTTCAAGGAAATCAGGTTTTCAATCACCAAAGGCAAAGGGTACAGATGGGGGTACAACTAACAATTAAACTGCAGTCTTCCATCATGATTGTCAATATTTGAAAACCTCAACAATAAGCATATACGACAAAACTAGAAGCAAATACTATAGCAGCATACTCTTGCAATCTGAGTGACAACTAGATGGCTTGAGTTACCTCTGAGATCAATGGGAAGCCCCCGTGGGCCACTCTCTCCTGACATTGCCCTTACAACAAAGCCAGTGCGCTTAGAATTGAGAAGCTTGGAGCAGAAGATTTTGGGGCAGCTTGCAAATCTAGCAGTGGTTTCAATCCTGGAAACCACTGCCCTCGAGGTGAGCATTCCTTGTGAGGCCGAGATGCAGGGGCGTGCAGCCACCATCTTCACACTAGCAGCTGCTGAAGCATTCATCATCTTCACTACCAGCTAAGCCTGTCCAGTCAGAACATAAATATAGCGTGTCACGAGGAGGAAGCCGTGACAAAAGTACTCTTCTGGTTCAAACACAGTTACTAGAGCAGAAAAATTGTTCGTCCCGGGATGCAGAACAGAGTTCTTCTCCGTTTCCAGACAAACAACTAATGCTTTCCTGAATTATAGACTGCTATTCTAACGAATGGGTGGCGGAATCAAGATTCAAAGCTCAGCTTCCTCAACGAGGAGCAGGATTTGAAGTTCACGACCCCCTGAACTTATATCCGACTAAAGAACAGATTACACAACCAAACAAAGGCACACATCTCCAATTATCGTCAATCGAAAAAAACAATACGACGGCGATTAATTCAGCTCGCGGTGCGCTAACACCAGCACACGACGCCATCGACATGGATCGCCCCCTAAGATTCACCCTCCTAATAACAGGATAGCCGCGCGCGTGCACCGAGAAGCTGGCGCGGATCACGGACGAGGAGAGGCGAGCCTTACCCGGCCTTGGAGAATGCGGGAGGGGAGATCTGGGAGCGCGATGCGCGTGCTGCGTGGGCAACAGAGGGTGGTGGAGCGGAGGAGAGGGAGCTGCGGAAATAAAACGAGGGGGTTTTCGATGAGACCGAGGGGACGAGCTGAGAAAGCAAGAAGCAAGCGCACGTCCTTGTTGTTTGGTTTGTTTGGCAGACTTTCCTATCAGCCCATGGGCCGAGTCACCGACTGAATGCAAACACTCTTCCTATACCGATGCACAACTTATATACATGCTTCGGGAATCTCCAGATCTGCCGGTGGTCAGTCCTTCGGAGATGCTCATAGGGTATTTGAGAGCGATGCACAAGTCTTATATGCATGTACTATTTCTTATCAACTGATCTATAATATTTGAGAGCATGTGTGGTTCGAGGACCAGTGGATGGTCACTTCCTGGTGTGATGTGTGATTGACAACGTTGTGTGGACTAACTCTTGGCTAAGTATTACAGGTGCAGGTTGCGGCTTGACTTGGTGTTGGTGCAGGTGAAGAGCAAGCGCGAAAGGTCGTTGCCGGGTAGGCCTCCAGGTGTGGAGAAGACAATTAGGCTTGGCTCGAGGGACCCGGTTGCCAGCGGGGTCAAGTGCGGGCCGCATGGTGGCAAGAACGGCAAGATGAAGTCATGGACGGTTTCTTGGTTGAGCCTCAAAACCAAGGTTGAGCCGGAACTACGTGCGAGCCGAGTCATGAGTGGTGATTGGCGGAGGCTACAGCGAGTTCGCGGGGTTTCCAGTGGTTCACCAGCAAACCACTGGGTTCCTTGGCTGATCCACAAAGACAAGACCGAAGACCGGAGGCAGCAGCACTAGACCGGTCTGACCGGTGGGTCTGACCGGTGCGCGACGACGCAGTCCGGAGACTTCGAAGCAGAGGACACACGTCGGGATCGCAAGGCTTGCGTCGAGGCTAAGCAAGTTTGCGGTCGCCAGGCATCCGTCCGATGGTGCTACGACGAAGTTTCCCAAAAGGCCCTTCGGGGGCGTGTATCTTACTTTAATGTAATAGGGGTAGTTTCGTCTTTCGGCTAGCCTCCATATAACCCAAGTGGTGAGAGGATGGCAGCCATCTCTTGGAACCCTAGCTCATTTGCTTTTGCTATTTTTCCTTCCTATTTTTCCTTAGGATTCATAGGACTAGCTTGAGAGCTTCATGGTGAGATCTTGTGAGAGGGAAGGATGATTGAGAGGCAAGCTAGACCTTGTATGAACCTTCATGGTATGTATAGATGATTCGGCGTGGTTCCTCAAGGCTTGATTGTATCTCTCCCGTTTTCCTTTTTGGTGATTTTCGGAGCCTTTTCTTGGCAATTTTCTTATGGCGGTTTTGAGATCTTTCTCTTTGGGATTTGGTTGGGGATGTATGCATGAACCCTTTGTGGTTCTTTTCCCTTTGATTCCCCTCCCAAATCCGTGAGTAGAGGGGCTCAATTTTGGGGTTTTCTCCGGTCTAGGGTTAGAGGCGTTCTTGGTGGAAATCCTTCGATTCCTCTTGATTTAGCAAGTTTTGGTGGACCAAATTGTGGCTATGGAATGCCCATGAGGTACTCCTACTATTCCCGAAGTCTTGTGCAAATCCGTGGAGCGAATCGGGAGATCGGGATTTGGATTTGGAGGGGTTGACCCACGGGTTGTTGTTCATCCCGAGCGCCTAGGTCTTGACCGGTCTGACAGGTGCCTTCCACCGGTCTGACCGGTGCCGATCTCCTGTTGGGTTTTGCTCAGGTGAACGTCTTGGTGAGTTCCCTAGTCTCTGGGTTTGCTGCTATTTCGAGTTTGGAGTGTTTTGGAGCTCGGGAGGTTGGTTTCTTGGATTTGGGATTTCCAGGCTCAGACCGGTCTGACTGGTGAGAGGCTGGTTTTTAATGGGCAGGTTTTGTATGCGCGGGCATGGGTTTGGGATGGCAAAACCCAGCGGGTTTGTGCCCGTTGCCATCTCTAATCGGGTGAAACCTTACCAGCTGATCTAGACTTAGTCGACTCGTGTAGACACTTGTTATGCACAATCGTAAACACCTCTGAGTTTAAGCTCTGAGATGCTAAGATGACGAAGCCACTGTTGACCGTTATTATCGACCACTTTTAGCCGTTAACATTACTCGAAAAAAGGGAAACTAGCATCTCTTACTAACATGTTACCTAGTTTCCGTTCATTAAGCATTTCAGGGAAGAGAATCTAGAAACAAAGGGAGAACGTGTAGAAGAGCACGATAAACAGGAAGAATGACACATTGTGCTCCGCACGAGGAAGAATAAGCCAAAACACGAAGCAAAACAAGTCAAACCAAGCGGGGCCCACAAAGAAAAGAAGACCTAGGTGCCCACTAGCCCATCAGCCAAAGGCGGTGGCTAGATGGGCCAGGCCTGGTTGGGCCGACCCAATGGTTTGGCCAAACCAGGAGAAAGGCGGTTGGCTCCCATCTTTCCTGTCAAGATTGTCCCGCGCGTGGCCAAGGCGGTGGTGCAGTTGGCGCCAAGGAGCTCCTGAAACCGCCTCTCCACCCGTATATAAGGAGGCCTTTACCCCCCTCACAACATACACCACATAGAGATCCTCTCTCTTTCTCCCTCACTTGTATTCTGTAGTTCTAAGGTAGTCGAGCTTAGGCTTAAGCTTTCTTGCTAGTAGTGCTGAGCAGCGCTTCAGGTCATTTGTCTTCAACCTTCGGCATACGGTATGGCTTTGTGCTCAACTTCTCTTTCTTGTATTTATATAGAGCTAGGTATTTATGCTATTCTTATAGTATGCTATACCATTTTATATGTTTAGTATCGATTTACCTTATTGTATTAGTGGGGTGTGCCTTCGGTCTTGCTCTAGCCTTAAGCATGTGGATCATCATGGTTCGGGTGCTAGAGGGGCTTGAGTAGTGATCACGATCGCGGGTGTAGTGCCCAGGTGTTATAGGATCCACAACAGATGATCATATTCCACGGTATGAGGGGTAGGTGTACGGGTGGTGACAACCCCGTACATCCCTTGTATTCCCCCACGCGAGTCTATGGTATCTGAGTTCTGAAAAGATATTCTACCATAACATACCAGGGGAGGTATTCTCCTTGATGCAATAGGATAGATCTAGACTAACCATATGATGTATGCTTTGCTAGTAGACACAAACCTAAGGACAACTCTAGTGCTTGCTCCTACTAACCTTTATGTGTTTCTTTTGTTCTTTACACTTTATCTGAGATGATAACCTATGCGTGTGTCGCATTACCCCTCATATATATATATATATATATTATTTATCACTTACCTCTGTTATAATGCTTTGGTATGCTTCACTTATTCATATTGTGTCCTGATAAGAACCCGATAATCCATATAATGATGAATCCCCATGCCATCTTCTGATAAAAAAATAAATAATGATACCCTTGAGAATACTCATGGGTGAAATGCTACTACTGATATACCTATAAAATATACATAAATATGTATTTGTGCGCTTGCGGATACACCTTCAGATCACTTGAGGAAAGTGGGGGCAGCTGGCTCAATGGACACTATCCCCCTAAGGATGAGCTTTTGGGAGCGCTTGGTGGGTAGTCCGCCGAAGATGACATTGACAGTGTTGGTAGAATCTTGGAAGCCATCATCTTTGTCAAAATCGTCCTTCTTCCCCCTGCGCTGGCGAGACTTTAGATGTGCGGGTTCTGGAGTGTCTTTCAAGGCTTGGCGGAGCTGGTAGCACTGCTCGGTTGTATGGTTGTTATCCGAGTGCCATGGGCACTTTGCCTTGAGTAGTTGTTGGAAGTAAATAGATTCTGTGTTCTTGGCGTCCTTGGAGGATCGACATGGTGGCAACAGTGTTGTTAGGCTTGCATTTGCGATTGGGATTGCTCGAGTAGTTATTACTCATACGTTGACCTGTTGTTGCTTGCTGTTGCTGCCACCATTGTTGTTGTTGCCCGAGTTGTGGTTCTTGCCGTGAGTGGACTTGTATCTAGCACGAGCCTTGTCTTCCCCGTTGGCACAGGCTGGAACCATCGTCTTCAGCTTGGTAATAGTAGTCGGGCGTGTGCGTCTGAAATCGATTTAGGTCCATCTGTCAAAGGGACTTTCCTGGAAGGTATCGATAACCTCCTTGTCAAAGACATCAATGACGGAAGCACGCTTGTTGAAGAATTGATGAATGTATTCATGGAGGGAAACACCTTGCTTCTGCTTGAGCGAGATCCATCCAGTTGTCGTGGCGGCCCAAGGAGCTGGCAAAGTTGCTGGTGAAGCACCTCTTGAGTTGTCCCAGTTGTCGATGGAGTCATGCTTAAGAGATTCCAGCCATGTGAGGGGTGCTTGCTCCATGCAAAAAAGGGAAGAAGATGCAGTTGATGTCATCGCTGCCCCTAGCATTGGCGATGGACATATCGTAGTAGCACAACCACTACCTTGGATCCTGCTTTCCATTGTATTTGGATATGCTAAGGGGCTTGAACTTCTCGGGTAGTAGGAGAATACCGAGACGCTTGGTGACGGCTGGAAAGGAGCCCGACTCAGCATCTTTGGCCGCGTCATGAGCACGACGCTTGGCGTCGATGGTGTCTCTAGCATCGTAGGCGGTCTTGCGAGAACCGCTATTGACACTTACTTCACGGCCATCGTCTCTGACTGTAATACCCTAATTTTAAAATATTTGGATTTTAATAAAATTTGCTAGCAACCTTTAATTTTGCTCATAAGGACTATAAGGTTTTCTTTGATTTCTTTTAGGCATTTAATTATTTCCAAAATTAAATAAATTAATCATAGGAGTTTATTGTTGCATTCATGCTGATGCATTGCTTTTGTGTGTTTGAATTCAAGTTTGAATTTGAATTCATTTGTTTGAAGCCTTTCAAAAATAGTTAAGCTTTTTCTTTAACCCTTCCTCCCTCCCTTCCCCCTCAGCTCTTTCGCCGGGTCGTCGTTGCACCGCAGGGTGCAGCCTAGCGCAGCTCTCGGCCCAGCATGGTCCGTTTCGCCCTCCGCCGCTCCGCAGCCGCTGACGGGTGGGGGCCATCTGTCATCCCTTTCCTCCAGCCGTGGCCGGCGCGGACTCGGTGTCCCAGCCGTCTCTGCCTCGTGCACGTGCTCCTAGGCATGGCCCACACGCCAAGGCTCCGCTCCGGGCTTTATAAGCGGCCGCCGCCACGCCGAGTAAGCCCCAGAAACCCTAGCCGGCCCTGCAAGCTCCAGCGCTGACGCCCGCAAACCCTAGCGCTGACGCCAAGAACGGTCTGAGCCACCACCGCTTCTCCGCCGTCGAGGAGTTGCCTCAGAGGACCGCATGGACGAGGGGAAGTCGCTGGTGCCGCTTGTTCGCATCGCCGACCTCTACGTCGCCCGTACGTCGTCGCCGGAGTTTCGCCGCCACCGCCGTCCGCTCCGCCGAGCCGTCTGCCGTGTGCCGTCTCCGCTGCACCTTCGTCGTCCTAACCGCCCTAGGTGAGCCCGTTGCTTCCTCCGCTTCGTTTTGGTGCAAATCGAGCGCGCAACCGAGCCCCTAGCGCTTACCCGCAGTGCTCGCCGTAGTTCGGTCATGCGCCGCCGCCCGCCGGTGAAGCCGCCGCCCAGTCGTCGCCGCCGGTGCGCTTGCACACGTCCGTGGCCGTCAGATCGGGATCCGACGGATCGGATCAGACCTAACTGTCGTATGGACCTCCCTGGGCCCACTACCTCGGTGGGTACCAGGACCGACTACTCGGTGGGCCCCTGGGACTACTCGACTTGCGCTGCACGGCACCTGATGGCGTGAAGCACAAGGGCTACAGAGGAGAAGTACCCGGATAGGAAGCTGTACATGTCCCGCACTGTATAGAGGACTCCTAGACGTACCCGACTAGTACTCTCTCCCTGAACCGACTTGTAACCCTGCCTCCCGGACTATATAAGGCGAGGCAGGGACCCCCCTCTCTCTGACGGCTTAAGATTGCATCATCTTGTAATCGCACCCAATCAATCCAGAGCCACGCAGCATACAGGACGTAGGGTATTACGCACCCCGCGGCCCGAACCTGTCTAAATTGTGTGCCACGTGTCTCTTCCTTCGAGTTACCGATCTCGGCGAGGCCACATTCATCTACTTCAGGTACTCCCCTTAGTAGGTTGCCGGTCTAAAACACCGACAGCTGGCGCGCCAGATAGGGGCTCTCGCCGAAGATCTCATGGCGAACTCGACGGCTTCCGTCTACATCAAGCCAACCGTCGCCTTCAACCGCGGCGACACCTTCGTCTTCGGTGCCTGGGTCTGCACTGCTGACGGCACCGGATCTTTCCAACGCCGCCTCACCATGCCGCCCAACCCGGAGACCGGCCTCGTGACACTTCCCGGAGTAGTCACGGGCGAACTCGCCGGCAAATTCGGCGAAATTTCGCTTTTCGACCAACACGCCGACTTCGAGCTTGGATCCGCCTCCAACTCGGGCTCGACGTCCCCGTGGGCTATCGTATGCGAGCCGGCAACTCAGCCATCGCATGTGGACTCCCCACCCCGCGAGCACTTCACGCGTGGCCCCCGCAACGTCAGCAGGGCCCACACGAAGGCTCCCACTACACGCCGGGCCGGCAAGGAGCCCATACCCGAGTACGACTTGGACTCCGACACCGCTCCCGGCCACGCCTCGGACTCCAACCCCCTTTTCGGCTTCTACTCGGACTCCGCGTACTAGTTCGACTTCGGGTCGGACCCTGAGGATCCCGAGTCCGAGAACAACTCCACAGAGCAACCCCTGTCAGGACCCGCCGCCGGCTTGGTCATAACATCTACACCCGCCGGAAGATTTGTCTACTGGCCAGACCGCAAGCCCGCTGACCTGACGAACGGGAACTCACGCTACGTCGCCTACCTCGACTCGCTTCCCTTCCAGGAGGGAACGCCACTCACTCGAGCTGAGGAGTACACCCCAACGGAGGTGGCGAGTTCTGACTCCAGTCTTGGCAACCCCGACCGCCAAGTCTTCATGGCTGCCGGCGACACGCCAGGACCCTCAGGGACAGCAAGCGACCGATACCTCGAAGACATCTCCGCAGACGAGCTGTCTGCCGACGCACCCGCGGATGAGACTGACGCTAACAGGGACGCTCGACGTGAGCGTAACAGAAAGCAGAACGAACGACGCCGGCGTCTTTGAGACAACCTCCCCATCCGCAACCTCGCAGAGGCTCTCGACCAAGTCGAGAGTAGGGTACACACTACCCCGGAGCAATGCCTCATGTCGATCACAGCGATCGCACGCCAAGCTCAGGGGATGCGTGCAGGAGAAGTCATCGCCAAGCTTGCAGAAGACGCTTACTTCATGCGAGTTGACAACAGGGTCGCTCAGCCGCCCCCCCAGGAATCGCGATAACGAAGCCACAAGTCGCAGCGCGGACCTCGGTCGTAACCGTACTCGAGCTGAGCTGCCGGCCAATCCCAACCGTACTCGTGCAACGGCCGGCGGACCCTCTCAAGGTGGCAACAGCGCTGCAGCTGCTGGCGGCGATCGTGAGATTGTCCCTCATCGCGACCCTGGCGGCGGAGGCAGCGACGGCGGAAGCTCCAACCATGGGGCCAATAGAAGGGCCGGTGGCGGAGGCGACCGCGGCGGCCGACGCCACGCGAATAGCCACGCCTCCGGAGCCTCTCAGGGCGGCTTCGACGCCCGCCAGAAGATTGAAGAACTACGGTGCAAGAAGGCTTCCACGACAGGCGACAACGACGGCTTCCCTGCCTTCTCTGCGCGACTTCGCAACCTCCTCCTCCCAGAGAAATTCAAGCCTCTGGGAATCACCAAGTACGACGCGAAGCAAGATCCTGTGCAGTGGCTCAGATGCTACGCCCTCTCCATCGAGAACGCTGGTGGCAACAACGACACCAAGTGCCTATATTTCCCCTTCTGTCTGGACCAGGCACCGCTTACATGGCTCGAGTCACTTGAGAAGTACTCGATCGACAAGTGGGACCAGCTGAAGGAGCAGTTCACCAGCAACTTCGCGGGCGCTATGGGCCGCTCGGGTACTCGCATGGACCTAGCTATGGTGAAGCAGGAACAAGGCGAGACCCTTCGCAAGTACATGCGGCGTTTCTTCGACAAGCGCGCCACAGTAGTCGATGTCTCTGACAAAGAAGTCATCGACCTCTTCCAAGACGGTCTCTACCACCGTCGCACTTTCGAAGACTTCGGCCGTCGCCGCCCAAGCTCCATCACCCACCTCAAGGACATGATCACGTCTTGGGCCGATGAAGAAGACAAGGCCAACGCCAAGTACGACGCCATCTGTGGCAAGAGCAAGCAGAACACGGGCGGCGGCAGCAGCAACAACGGGAACCAAGGCGGTCGCAACAACAACAACTACTCGGGTCCCAACCGCAAGCGCAAGCCAAACAACACTATCGCGGCTATCCAGCGCCCTGCGAAGGAGAACTCGAAGAAGACCTCCGGCGGCTTCAAAGACTTGCTGAAGGAGAAGTGCCCGTGGCATCTGGACGGCAACCACACCACCGAGCAGTGCTACCAACTCAGGCGAGCACTCAAGGATACTCCGGAGCCACGGCATCCTCATGACAAGAAAGGCAAGAAGAAGAACGACGAAGGCAATGGCGACTTCCAGGAACCCGACAAGACGGTGAACGTCCTCTTCGGCGGGCTACCCAGCAGACGGGTCCAAAAGGCTACCCGTCGAGAAGTCATGAGCATTGAACCAGCGGTCCCGACCCCCCTCAGGTGGTCGGAGGTACCCATTACCTTCTCCCGCGCGGATCAATGGACTAGCTTCTCCGAACCAGGGCGGTTCCCACTCGTCCTGAAGCCGGTGGTCGCGGGCTCCAAGCTCAACAAGGTCCTCATCGACGGTGGAAGCGGGCTTAACGTCCTTTTCACCAAGACCTTGAAGAAGATGAAGCTCGACATCACCCACATGCTCACCAAGAGCACCTCGCCCTTCTACGGCATCGTCCCCGGAAACGCGGCTATTCCACTGGGCTCAGTGGTCCTGCCAGTTACCTTCGGGGAATCTCGGGACAACTATCGTACCGAGTACATCAAGTTCGAAGTCGCGGACTTCGAGACGTCCTACCATGCCATCCTCGGCAGACCGGCCATCGCCAAGTTCATGGCGGTACCCCACTACACCTACCTAGTACTCAAGATGCCGAGTCCAGCAGGTGTACTCTCGCTGCAGGGGGACTTGAAGATATCGCACGACTGCGACACGGAAGCTGTGGAGATCGCCTCCACAAATCAAGTACCCAATGCAATGATGGAGATCTACGCTGCGTCGAAGAAGCTTGCCCCAAGCGAACTCGACATCCCAGAGAAGTCGGATAAAGCTAACAAGCCTCAGCCAGCCGAGGAGGTTCTGGTCAAGGCAATTGACCTCGGGACAGGCGACAGCAGCAAGACCACCACCATCGGGGCGGGCCTCGACCCCAAATAGGAAGACGCGCTCATCAACTTCCTCCGGGCTAACCGCGACATCTTCGCGTGGAAACCAGCGGACATGCCAGGGGTGCCCAGGGAGTTGATTGAGCATTCACTCAACGTCGATCCTAAAGCTACCCCGAAGCGACAACACCTCCGCCGCTTCGCCGACGACAGACGGGACGCCATCAAGAAGGAACTCGCCAAACTACTCGCGGCTGGCTTCATCAGAGAAGTTTTCCATCCTGAGTGGCTCGCCAACCCCGTCCTCGTCCGCAAGAAGAACTCGAACGAGTGGAGGATGTGCGTCGACTACACCGACCTCAACAAGCACTGCCCCAAGGACCCCTTCGGGTTGCCGCGGATTGACCAAGTCATCGACTCCACGGCGGGCTGCGACCTGCTCTGCTTCCTCGACTGCTACTCCGGGTACCACCAGATCGCGATCAAGGAAGAAGACCAGGAGAAGACCGCGTTCATCACCCCGTTTGGCGCGTACTGCTACACGACCATGTCCTTCGGGTTGAAGAACGCCGGCGCTACATACCAACGAGCTATCCAGGCCTGCTTCAAGAGGCAACTCAACAAGAACGTTGAAGCCTACGTGGATGACGTGGTCGTCAAGACCAGAAACTCCAGCACGCTCATCGACGATCTTGAAGAGACTTTCGCATCCCTGCGCGAGTACCGCTGGAAGCTCAACCCGAACAAGTGCGTCTTCGGCGTGCCGTCGGGCAAACTACTCGGCTTCATCATCAGCCATCGCGGCATCGAAGCCAATCCCGAGAAGATCTCCGCCATCACCAGCATGAAAGCTCCCACGTGCATCAAAGACGTGCAGAAGCTGACCGGGTGCATGGCGGCCTTGAACAGATTCATCTCGAAGCTTGGAGAACGGGGGCTCCCCTTCTTCAAATTACTCAAACACCAAGAGAAGTTCGTGTGGACTCCAGAGGCGGACCAAGCCCTTGCCCAGCTCAAGGACTTCCTATCGAAGCCACCAGTCCTCACAGCTCCTCGTAAAGGCGAGCAGCTACTGCTCTACCTCGCTGCGACTACTCACGTGGTCAGTACTGCCATCATCGTCGAGCGGCAGGAAGACGGCCACGCCTATCCAGTCCAGCGTCCAGTCTACTTCGTCAGCGAGGTCCTATCAGAATCCAAGGCACGCTACCAGCCAGTACAGAAGCTTCTGTACGCAGTGCTCATCACCTCGCGGAAGCTACGACACTACTTCCAGGAGTACTCGATCTCCGTCGTCACCGACTACCCGCTCGGTGACATCTTGCGGAACCAAGATGCTACTGGAAGAATCTCCAAATGGGCAGTCGAACTCGGCGCCCTCAACATCGACTTCAAGCCACGCACAGCCATCAAGTCGCAGGCACTAGTCGACTTCATGGCGGAGTGGCGGGAGAATCAGCTACCTACTCCAACCAAGCGCCCAGAGCACTGGGTGATGTACTTCGACGGCTCACTCAACCTCGAGGGTGCAGGTGCAGGAGTACTCTTGATCTCTCCAACGGGCGAACAATGCAAGTACGTCCTGCAGATCTTCTGGAAGGTCTCAAACAACGAAGCCGAGTACGAAGCTCTGCTACACGGGCTCCGCCTCGCGGCTTCACTGGGCATCAAGCGGCTACTAGTCTACGGCGACTCCGCAGTGGTCATCAACCAAGTCAACAAGTCCTGGGACCGCAACAAGGAGAGCATGGACGCCTACTGCCTAGAAGTCCGCAAGCTCGAGAACAAGTTCTATGGTCTCGAGTTCCACCACGTCGTCCGCGACAACAACGTTGCAGCGGACGTCCTGTCGAAGCTTGGTTCTACTCGAGCTCAAGTACCAGCGGGTGTCTTCGTCCACGAGCTTCACGCGCCATCCATCCCGGAGCCGGCGCCACCGACCATTGACCCAGCGCATCCCTCGGCTGGCCAGGAGGTCATGATGATCGATGTGGACTGGAGGCAGCCCTTCATCGACTACCTCAGCGAGCAGAAGGTTCCCTCGGACAAGAACTTGGCCGAGCAACTCATCCGCCGTGCCAAGTCCTACGTTCTCGTCGGAGACAAGCTCTACAGGCGGGGCGCATCTTCCGGAGTACTCATGAAGTGCGTTCCCAGACAAGAAGGCAAGGACATCTTGGAGGAGATCCATAAAGGCGTCTGCGGCAACCACGCGTCCTCACGCACGATGGTCAGCAAGGCCTTCCGACGGGCTTTCTATTGGCCCACAGCTCTGGGCGACGCCGAAGAACTCGTCAGAAGGTGCCAAGGGTGCCAATACTTCGCCAAGCAACAACACGTCCCGGCCTACAAGCTAGTCACCATACCGCCAACCTGGCCTTTCGCCTGCTGGGGGCTCGACATGATTGGGCCACTTCCAACTGCGCCAGGCGGATTCAACCGAGTATTGGTGGCCATCGACAAGTTCACCAAGTGGATCGAGGTCAAGCCGGTTACATGCCCCAAGGCCGACAGAGTACTCGACTTCCTGGATGAACTCGTGCATCGCTACGGACTACCCCACAGCATCATCACAGACCTGGGCTCCAACTTCAACAATCACCAGTTCTGGGAGTACTGCGAGAACAGCGGGATCGACGTCTGATATGTCTCAGTTGCCCATCCTCGGGCTAATGGACAAGTCGAGCGCGCCAATGGGATGGTGCTCGACGCTCTCAAAAAGCGGCTACATGACGCTGCCAACTCCAAAGGAGGCAAGTGGATCAAGGAACTACCCAATGCTCTCTGGGGGCTGCGTACTCAACCTTCCAAGCCAACGGGACAATCCCCGTACTTCCTGGTCTACGGCTCCGAAGCAATCCTCCCTGCTGATGTCATGTGGGATTCACCAGCAGTGGAGCAATACGACGAAGGCATCTCTGAAGACAGCAGACGAGTTGACATCGACGGACTCGAAGAAGCTCGCTGTGCCGCCCTCGTCCAATCAGCAAGGTACCTAGAGGGTATCCGACGCTACCACGATCGCAACGTTAAGGAACGCTCCTTCAACGTTGGTGATCTTGTCCTCCGCCGCATCCAGAACACGGAAGGACTACACAAGCTCAGCTCGCCCTGGGAAGGTCCCTTCACAATTGCAAAGGTGACCGGACCGGGCTCCTACCGCCTCCAGACGCTTGAAGGCGAAGACATCAACAACTCGTGGAACATCGACCAACTCTGTCGATTCTACGCCTAGTCTACACCGGGGGCTCCAGTCTATACGACTACTCAAAGACCCCTTCGCCGTAAGCGGCCTCCAGGTCCAGGCCCTAGTCTCCGGACTACTCCTCTCCAGGATCCAGCCCACGCGGCTACTAACGGATCTTGGGCTGCGACGAGCGACAAAGGACTCCAGCAGCGGTCTACTAAGAGACCAAGCACTCCTAGATCCAGCCCATGCGGCTACTAACGGATCTACTGCTGTAAGCGGCCATACGCCCTAGCACTACTTAGCCGTAGGCGGCCTCCGGGTCCTGGCGACTACTCTGTAACAACGGCCCTGGCCATCCAGGCGTACTTCTTCAGTAATAAAGTTTGATTACCTATCAACTGCTTTACTGTCCCTTTTCCTCAACGGGACCACTGGCGAGTATGATTACTCGCGACGATTCCATGATGGGACTCCGCACTCACAGATCGGGATAACGAGTACTTATTTATGGAAGTTTCCTTCATTCATACTTAAACAAGTTCATTACAACTTTGTTTATACACAACTACTGCTACGAGCTAACCCTACAGGACTACTGGAGGTTGAGCTTCTCGGCGACTTGTTCGGCAATGGGCGCCATCTGCTCCAGCAGCTCCGCGTACTGCTCGTCCGTGCAGTTGGCGGCTAGTCCGCCGGCGACTACGTCAACGGGAGCTTTTGGGAAGTACGACTTCATATACGCCAGGACCTGGTTGGGGATCGACTTCGCCAGGTGCTTCACGTACGTCGCCAGGCGGCTCGGGGCTTCCTTCAGCCGGTCCACCAATGGGGCTATCTTCGGTCCCCCGGGGTGAGGCACCAGTAGCCTCGCGATGGGAAGCGTGGCCTCCTCGAGTTCCTTCAGCTGGGCCCGCAGCTTCTCGCAGTCCTCGTTCAGCTTCTGCAAAGATTTGTAGCAGTTGACGAGGTCACGATCTGACGCAATGCAAAGCTCCATGTGCTTGTCGCACTCGTAAGCAAGCTGCTTATAATCATACTCCAGTACCTCGTGGGCCTCTTGCTCTCAGTAGAAGAGGTTCTTCAGGTCGGTCTCTGAAGCCTTCAGCTGGTCGACGCGGGTCTCAAGCTCTGCAATCAACAAGGCAAAGCGGGTCAGACTCCTCCAAGACACTACCAATGGGTACTCAGCATGGCAGCGGCGTACCTTTATTCTTGTGGCGGAGAGACTTGTTCTTCCGCACCAGCTCGTCGCTCTTCGCCTGCATATCTTGGATTTCGTTGTGATACTGGGCGAAGGCGGTGTCCAGCTTCGACTGCATCGCGGCGGCGTGCTTCCGGGCCTTCACGAGCTGTTCTTCTAAGGCCTCGGCCCGGAGCACCGTGTCGCCGTACCCTTGAAGCATGTCAGACTTCTGCCGAGACCGCTCCGCGACATCCTGCCACAGACAACACATGTCAAATGGGTACTCAACACTAAAGGATTGACTACTCAAGGGTGTCGATTACTCACCTTCATCCATTGCTCGGCCTGGCGCATTGCCTCCATGTGCCGAGCTACCGTCGCTGGATCGACTAGGTCATCCGCCAGCAGCTCGATCCCGCCACGACTACTCGTCGCGGTTTCGGACATTGGCGCCGAGCGGATTGGCTCCGCGTCCTGGATCTCTGGCGAGCGAATGACTACTTCCAGAGCCGGTTCTGGATGCACGTCGTTGCGCCCCCCTCCAGCTGTCGCGGTGGCTTCTTCAACCGCCACCTCCATTTGCTCGGGGGCTCCTTCGGCAGCTCCCTGGGTCTCTGGTGCCAAATCTTCAACGGGCACCGCCGACGGGATAGCACTTCCCTCTGCTTCGGCACCTGTCAATAAAAGGACAACTGGATCAGTCATACATGGCGGTTACGACTACTCTTCGGGATTACTTGCACTTGAGCAAAGTACTCACCCTCTACGATGCTGGCCTCAGGCAAGGTAGCTTCCACGGCCGGCGCCCCGGATTCTGCCTGAGGGGCGGGAGCGGACTCCTCAGCGGGCGGCGCGGTTTCCTCTCCAGCCACCGCTGTGGTGGGTTCATCTCCCTCCCAGGTCAAGTCCGTCGATTTCCTGCAGAGTGCACAAGCTGGTTGTCAACCCAGTACGACTACCAAATCTAATGTACTACTCGGGAAGGATCACCACTTACAAATTCGACCGGACTACCGTCACGGTTGGGGCGCCGAGGATGCTGGCAATATCTACCAGTCCAGCTTCGGTAGGCGTTTCCTCTTGCGCCTCAGTAGCCGCCGCTTCTTCAACAATAGCAGCGGCCGGTTCTGTGCTCCCCTCAGCAACTGGGGGCTGGCGCGACAACTGCGCCAAGAGCTCCTCTACGGTGGGGGCTGGGCTATGACTACCCCCAGCTGGCTCCTCCACCGTATCCCAGTTGCCTTCGTCCCCCTGCTCTACGGGGTCGGAAGGCGGCATCTCCTGCAAGCAAGGGAATTTCGTCGTCAATGTACAACATCGAGACATAAGTACTCGACTACCCTATTCAAGACGGCTTACCTCCTGGGATGTGGTCTCCGTGACCTTCAACTTCTTGGCCACGCGCTTGCGGGCCACGTTGCGCGGCCTCCTTGGCGGCGCGGGCAAACTAGCCTCCAGGCTAGTCGGCGGATCCTGAACGAGAGGAATATGAGGCAATCCAGGGCGGCTGAATCTCGACCGCAGCTGGAAGCGCTCCTGCAGCGTCTCCTCATCGTCGTCCTCTTCGGACGTGTCTTCGACGACTACTGTGTCATCTCCCTCACCAACCTCGCGCCGCTCCTTGGCCTTGGCTTTCCCTTCCTCTGGGACCTCGACAAGTTGAGGAGGCGACGCCGGCTCGGAGACGAACTTCACCAAGTCATCCTGCAAGAAGCACAATACGTCAGCACGACTACTCTTACGTAATGAGTACTCGACAATGGGTACGGCTACCGACCTCATTTGGCGGGCGTGCGGCGGAGTACTCGGGCACAGGGCACGGCGTGTACGCTGGCATGTCTTTGAAGATCCTGCCCAGCCTATCAACGATGTCGTCGTCGTCGTCGACTTCATCACCGGGCATCCGCGACGTGTCGTCGTCGCCGGTGTACTGGTACCCTAGGGTGTCGCGGGCCATCAGCGGCTGCACCCTTCGCTTCATGAAGCTGAAGGCCACATGTTCGGCCCTCAGCCCGGCTTCTCTCAAAGCCTTGATTTTCGCCAGCAGCTCGGGCAACTGGATACCTTCCTGCATTGTTGGCTCCGAGTTCCACCATGGCCGGTGCTTCGGCTGCTTCCCGTTTGGCTTCGGCAGCTCCGAGTGGTGGTTGGTGATGTAAAACCATTTCGACTTCCAATCTTGGTTGGAGTCGATAAGCTTGTACGAGAGGTACTGCTCCGCGGCGTCTTCTCGCATCTGGATGCCGACTCCCCCCACTACTCGAGGATTGTTGGCGCTGGGCTGGGGCTTGACTCGGAAGAATTTTCGGAAAAGGATCCAATGGGGCTTGATCCCCAAGAAAGCTTCGCAGAAGTGTACGAAGACTGAGGTGTGGAAGATACCGTTGGGGTTGAGGTTGAGGTACTCGATGCCGTAGTACCCCAGCAGCCCCTTGAAGAAGTCGCTGGCCGGGAGAGACAGCCCTCGCTCCGCGAACCGGGTGAACATAGGGATCTCGTCCGGGCTTTTCTCCATGGGGTACGGATCCCCTGCAGCGGCTCTCCACATGTCAACCTCCTTCTCCCGCAAGAATCCACTGTTGAGAAGCGCCAGCAGATCTTCGGTCTTGGCCTTGGATTTCTTCCATTCTTGATTCGGATTTGGTCGCGGCGGAGACACCGGCGGCGATGTCCCCGCGGTGGATCCGGCGGCCTCCTCGCGAGCCCTTTTCTTCCCACCGGCAGCCTTCGAGGTCTTCGATGGTGAGGGCTTCATTCTCCAAGTGCACGGTGTCTTCACTCGCATTCGCTCGGGGGCTACGGCGGTGGCTTTCTACGGCGGCGCGTTCGGATCTACAATCCTCACAACGGCGGCAGTGTGCACTGGCGGTGATTTCTGGCTCGATCTGCTAGGAATGGCTGCGAATGCGTGGGGTGAAAAACCCTAAGGGTTTCGGCTTCTATTTATAAGTCAACAGCGGCCCCTCCAACGGCCGGATGGATAAGTCTGTACACGGCTGACTCAGCGGCGGTGCTTGACTCTCCAACTTCTACTAGTCGACACGCCTCATCTCGGGGGCTCGGCTACTTCTACTCAACTTCCTGGGTAGCGACAAGATTCAAGAGCAACTCAGGACACATTCTACAAGATGACCCTTCAATTCGAGAGGAAGTACTCGACTCAAGGCTCGGGGGCTCCGTGCCACGTGTCCTTCAGTTTTTTCTCCGGATTTCACGGGATATTCTTGCCAAAACTTCAGATGGACCCTCAGCCAGAGTCTGCAACTCAACCTAAGGCTCGGGGGCTACTCCATATGGAGTGCGATTTTGTAATCGCACTTCCATATCAGTTTCGGCTTCAAGACAACACGGGCATTGTTGAAGACCTTCAAGAGCAGCACTCGAGGACGCTTGGGACTACTCGAGAAGACTTCAGGATTGCTCAAATATCAACTTGAGTACATTCCAGCCTCGGGATGCTTCGACTACTCTTGAGGACTTTTGACTTGTAGCGCTCAGGGACGCTTGAGGACTACTCGTTAAGGCCGTCAAGACTACTCGAAGCTATCCTTCTCGACTACAAAGTACTCGGGGGCTTGTCGTATGGACCTCCCTGGGCCTACTACCTCGGTGGGTACCAGGACCGACTACTCGGTGGGCCCCTGGGACTACTCGACTTGCGCTGCACGGCACCTGATGGCATGAAGCACAAGGGCTACAGAGGAGAAGTACCCGGATAGGAAGCTGTACATGTCCCGCACTGTATAGAGGACTCCTAGACGTACCCGACTAGTACTCTCTCCCTGAACCGACTTGTAACCCTGCCTCCCGGACTATATAAGGCGAGGCAGGGACCCCCCTCTCTCTGACGGCTTAAGATTGCATCATCTTGTAATCGCACCCAATCAATCCAGAGCCACGCAGCATACAGGACGTAGGGTATTACGCACCCCGCGGCCCGAACCTGTCTAAATTGTGTGCCACGTGTCTCTTCCTTCGAGTTACCGATCTCGGCGAGGCCACATTCATCTACTTCGGGTACTCCCCTTAGTAGGTTGCCGGTCTAAAACACCGACACTAACCTGAGTCAATACCGGTCAACCCAAGCCGAGCCGTGTAGATTTGGAAGAAAGCCCCTGAGTTTCTTAGTTTTACAAGTGTGCCCTTCCGCAGTTCAAGGATCTTTAAAAATAGGTCCTTTTCTTTACGGTTTAGACCCTGAGTTCCATGATTTTAGTGCCCGAGGTCCAGATCTTACGTTTTACACCGTAGACCTTCTGTTTATACGCATAATTATGTTTAGGCCCTCGGTTTCTTGCTGTTTAGCCCCTGTAGACTTAGATTTCCTGCAGATAGGTCCCTGTACCTTGTTTTAGCCGTAGAATACACGTTTTAGCTCCGTTTTTAGCGTTCTTTATGTCCATGCATTCGTCTCGACGAGTAGATTAGTTTTCTGTTGTTTTTGTTTCTGTTTGCTATGATTGGTGTACTGTTTCTTAATTAATTGCATTGTATGCTTGTATGTAAATGTGTGGAGCGTAGTGAACGATCCGTTCGTGGAGTACGCTGCCGTTGAAGATCCAAAAGACTTTGAGCAGCAGCAAGCTTGGGTTGAAGGCAAGTCCTTGCTACATCCCTGTTTATCCTATTACAACATGCATTTTAATTACATCATTATTTATTTATTGCTTTGCATTAATATGATAGGTCCTATGCTTTAAGGTTTGACTAGTGTTATTTACCCTATGCCTTGATCAACCTGGGTTTACTTTATGTTGGGTAGCACTTGCTGGAGCATACTTCGGGTGGTTTAATGGAACAATCATTAATTTGGATTTATTTCTGCTATTCATTCATGTAATGCAAGAACACTATGTTTGTTAATCGGAACATGGAGAACCACCCAGGAAAACCGTACAACCACTAGACATGGCTCTCTCTTGGCCAAGTAATTAGAAACCTTGATGTTGTAGCGATCTTACCTGAAAGGGGCCAATAGGGAGGCGTTGTTGGGGTATAGACCTGCTCTAGCGGGGAGTTGGGTTTGTTCTTTTATGGCGGGGTATTCACCTGCTAGGGAGCTTTATGCCCTGCTTCGACCTGAAACCAAGTGGGTTGCTGCACATTGGGGAATCTTTGTGAAGGCCTCGTAGCATCCCTATGCAGCCATACCTCGGTAGTGTGGTATTGTGCCTACTTTTGCACAGCGTGGTTGGGTCCAAAGCTATTCGGAGTTTTTACGTGACTTGTGGTGAAAGTGTACAACCTCTGCTGAGTGTAAAACTGACTAGTTAGTCGTGCCCACAATCAAGGGCGGCCTGGACCCTCACATGAGTAACTCTATGGAAGATGGAACTTTAAACTTGTGCATTGCATTCTATGGTTCTAATGCATTTATTAATTGGGTTTTGGTATACACTCACACTTGCTAGTAATAGCTGCATAATAAAACTTGGCCAACAAAAATGCTGATATGCTATGTAACCACAAGCCTCCCACCATAAAGCCTTTGCATGTTGTTATACCATTTTCCCTTGTTGAGTACGACATGTGCTCATGCTTGTTGTTTTATATTGCAACTACACAACCCGAATGCTGCTCATACAGACGTTTTGAAGACTTTCCTGGAGAATTCGACAAGTTCTAGGCGTTCTCTCCTTCAGTCAGTTGCCTGTGGTGGACGTCCGTGTTTACTCTTCCACTGTTAGCTACTCAAATGTGTGTTAGTTTAAAGACATTCGGACATGTAATAAACTAATACTCTACTTTCATTATGCACTGACTTTTGGTTATCACTATGTCGATGCATGTGTGTAAACTTGATCTTGGCGCACATGTATTCAATGCATTCGGATTTTCCTTTAAATCCGGGTGTGACATTGACTTGGTTGCTTGCCTCTGGTCGGATGGTGCGGTTAGGAGTGCCATCACTATCCCCGCTAGTGCCACTGCTGCCACGATGGCTTGCCTCTGGATTGGTGCGACACCGGAGCAAGGTGTTGCACTGTTCGGCTAGTGTAGCGATCTTCAAACCAGCATGGCCTCGAGGCATGGAACAATCCAAGATGTTGATGGAGTTGATGAAGTCTTCTGGAGTCTCATGAGGCTTGTTGGCAACTACATCCAAAGCATCATTGAGATTCCGGATGGGCAGTGCTTCCTTGAGTTGTCGGCGACGTTCTGCATGCTCGGTGTTCCTCACGCGGTGATCTGTCTTCTGAGCTTCTATTTCGCCAGCTGGTGCATCAGCCAATAACTCGTCTTCAGTGACGTCTTCGAGAAAGCGTTGATTTTGGCGAGAGGTGCCAATTTCAACGACCAAGATTTTCGGTTGAGGCGAGTAGTTCACAGAGCTTGAGTGAGAGACGATCTCAATGTCACCGCCGCCTTCAAAGAGTGGCATGCCTTCTTGGTACAAAAGGTTGTCAAGGCATGCAACGAGGCGCACGTCGTCATTGGTGGCTAGTTCGAATGGCTTCTAGTCAGGCCAGTAGACGAATCTACCTTCTGGTGTCATTGTGATCACCAGGCCTTGAGCAGGGACAATGAGGAGCTTCTCTTCAAATGAGTTCGTGCTGTAGTTGAACTCGTACTCAGATGAATCGGAGTTGAAGTAGTCGAGGATCATGTCCGTGCCGAGGAGTACTCAAGCACAGGTTCCTTGCCAAGGCACTGGATCTTGGAGAGCGCTGCCTGGTAAGCGGCGTCGGCATTGTGGAGTCTGAAGAGAAACTATTGCGGGATGTAGTTCAAGTCGAGCGTGGGTTCGGGTGAAACCTCGTGCGGCTTAGACCATGTGCGAGTGGAAGTCGAGTTGGACCCAAAGTCCAGCTCAAAAGCTTGGGTTGGATCGTAGACAAACATATCACCGAAAATTTCGGTGAGTTGCAACATCGAAGCTTGAGGATGCATCAGTGGAGCAGGCTCCAGCTCCTGGGTGAGATTATGCTGGAAGGATCCAGCGCCGTCGGCGATGCAGGTCCTAGAACCGAAGAAGAAGGTGTCGCCTTGCTAGAAGGCGACGGTGGGCTTGATGGTGATTTGGACCATCGCGTTCGCTAGCGGATCTTCGACGAGATCCCCTACCTGGCACGCCAGCTGTAAGGGTTTCAATCTAGAAACCTACCAAGCGGGCTACCCGAGGTAGATGATTGTGGTGGGGCCTACCTGACGGACTGCTTGAAGGAGGACAGATGCACCAGCGCGGTTGCCACGGCGGAATACATCATGGCCTGCTACAAGAGCTGTCAGATTGATGGCTTTGACCCCAGCGTCGTGCTTCTGGGAATCAGCACTGCTGACGACATCGACCAGGATCACTAGCGCAAGATGGTTCGTGATGATGCTCAGGATGTGGCCAACCTCCTCGTCACTGACATGGAAGGTGATGCCGAATATCAAGAGCGAGGGACTAAGGGAGTGCACATGCCACATGCCAGAGACTACGACGAAATGAAGTAGTAGATGGGGTTGTGCCGGACTATCGGTGATCTCAGTATGCAGTAAGCTAGCTAGTGCAGTACTACTCCCAAAAGTTGCTTGGTACATCTAGTACAGTCCACCGGGGAGTAGTTTCTAGTATTTGCTTGGTCGCCGTCTTATTAAGTACTCGTATGTATTTCAGGGATGAAGTAACATGTATTTCTTACGCATTAACTACTTGCGATCTCACTCTACTGTATCGCTAGCAGACCGCAGCTATGAACGATAACCACCACCACCATCTCACAAAAGACTTGAAGTAGCGCCTAGTCCTAAATTTACTGATAGAGGCGGAGTGCTCGATCTTTCGGTGAGTGGAGATAAATCCGATTTCAGCGGGAGGTGACCCTCACGATCTGACTACAACTAGCAAGCTTGAAGCGCTAATGCAACCGCTGAACCAACTCCATGTGGTTACCGATCTTGTTGAAGCAAGATCGTCCTGATCGCGAAGATCAATTCCTGTGCGCAATCGACGAACGAACAAGAACTTGAGGCGAGCAATCTATGTATCACTCGAAGGTGGAGTTCTGAAATACAAAGGACATCACGTATTTATGCGTGGTCTGGTGTAGCTAAAGCTAAATGCAAAACAAAACTCAAGCTTCTAAGGCGGCGGCTAATGAGTATAAAAGGAGGGGCGTCCTAGGATGGGGCGCCCACAACTTGGGCCTAAGGCCCATCAAACTGGCGATGCAGCATCTTGGCATATTCTGGATGTCAACTTGTTTCTACAATTCCTGTTGACTCAGCACGAATTTTGGCATGCGACCGGTGCCACTGGAAGCTCTATGAAATTGTGGTTCCAACCACATATAGAACGTCCAAAACCGACTCCGTATGCGACCTGGGCGTTGTTTTTAGTGCGTGCTTCTCCTGGACTCCGAACTGGGCTCGAACTTGAATTGCTTTAGGCCTCCACCTCGGGACTCGAACCGGATTAGCCTCGTGCCTCCTCCTCAACTTGGACACCCTTGTTGTACTTCTTCTACTCCATTCCATGCACCAATCATGGTCGAATGCATGGGTGTCATGTCCTCATCATTTACCTATCTCAAAACAAAGTCATGAGCGGCGCACTACTTTGTTGCACGTGCCATGCAGAACAAATGGTGTGTAACCGAACTGTGCGTAACGGAGCTGGTGCGCCATGTGTGAATGAGTCGTCCAACGCGGTTTCATTCTAAGCATGGTGGGCAAGAACCACGGTTTTTCTGAGTAACCTTCACTTGCACAGGTTACGCTACGCGCTGGATTGACTCGACCGGATGCAGCGTGGATTTCGTGTAACCGAGCGCGTGCATGTTACATCGACATGACCGAATGCAACATCTGATGGTGTATAACCTGTGCCTGGGTGTAGGTTACGCGCACGACCAAGTCGTTATCGCATGCGCCACCGAGCCGTGTGTAACCCAGCCGGTGCAGGTGACACGCAAGATCGACTCGACCGGATGCAGCGTGGATTTCGCGTAACCGAGCCCGTGCAGGTTACATCGACACGACTAGATGTAGCATAGGATGGTGCGTAACCCGTGCCTGGGTGTAGGTTACGCGCACGACCAAGTCGGTGTCGCACGCGCCACCGAGCCGTGCGTAACCCAACCGGTGCAGGTGACGTGTAGGATCGACTCGACCGGATGCAGCGTGGATTTCGCGTAACCGAGTGCGTGCATGTTACATCGACACGACCAGAATTACCATTCATAGTTTCTGGAAGTAAACTTTTTATACATGTACACTAAGTTCTGTTATTTCATAGGTCATCGGTACACCATATATATTTCAATAACGTTGTCGATGCCCTCCAAACTTATCACGCTTCATGTTCGTGCAGGTTTTCAGATCAGAGTAGCAAAAAGTATGAAGAAGGATATGCTATTCTAGCCATGTTGAACCACACACCATGGCAGGATGGCCCTACGCCATGCCGTGTGGGTAACCCAGGTGGTTGCAGCACGCAGCGTGGCTATCGGTTACGCGCATGGAGTAGGTTGAACCAGTAGCTAGCTGCATGGATTGTGCGTATCCATACCTCTGTGTATCCAAGAGGGTGCAAGTTACGCGCAGAATATGAAGTGAGGGCATGACCTAGAGATCAACTTAGTCAACAAGTTTTAATATGGTGAAATTTTGCTACTTACTGCATCACAAAAAAAAGAGTGAGGGCTCTGTGCAGGCATGACCTCTTACTATATTTTTGGAGGGGGCACAACAACCATGCAGCACCTAGGCTTTGAGCCTGAGCGGAGAGGCCTCTTGATATCTGCAAATAAGAGGAATATGCATCAGGGGGAAACTAGGGCCGTGGTACCACTTCACTGTACTACTGATGGAATGTTTAGAGTTCAAGCTACAAAAGAACTTTATTTCATGGATCGGGATCTACGACAACATGGCTTTGAATGCCTAGTGGAGCATCGTGACATTGCACGCGCCATGCAGAACGACGGATGGTGACGCGCAGGATCGACACGTACACGACCGGATGCAGCGTGGCTTTTGCGTAACCCAGTCAGTATTAACGCAGTTGGTGTTTTAAGAACAATGCAGCATGGCTGGTGGGTAACCGAGCCGGTGCAGGTTACGCGCTAAATCGACTCGACCCAAGGTTGCAGCATGCAGCATTTGTTTGTTTTGTATGTTTGGTAGCAGGATGTAGCTACAGAAAGACTCTTCAGATCAATTCAGAATTCATAACATAACCCTGTTTGGATCAGATGGTCTACCACTCCTGAATGCTAGTGCATTAATTGCAGCACTATTTTCCATTTCTATTGTTTTAATTACTACTAAAATTCTCTACATATAATGCTGGTAACACGTACAGTCACCTTCACTACAAGAAAAACGCCAACTAATGACGCAAAAAGGCCGTTTCTCATCATAAACCGCGATTAATGACGCCGGTTGTTACGAAAACGATCCGTCATTAATCGAGCGTCACAACCCGCGATTAATGATGAGACCTTATTTCGCGCCATTATGAGTTTAATGACGCGTGGAAAATCGTCAATACAAAGCGTCATAACTTCGTTCATGCAGCTTTGCCACGCTGGACAGAATCTGATGTGGCATGCCAATTGTGACAAATCGTATGCGTCATAAAACAAATTGGGCCCGTTTGTAGCTGGGTTAAGCCCAAAACTATTTCTGTAGGTTGGCGTTGTTCATATAGCCCAAAAAACATTTTGTTGGGTCCAATTGTAGCTTTTTTAGTTGAAATTTGATTAGGGTGGGCTTGATTTGGTTGGGTCGAATCCAATAGGTGCGCACATTGTTGCGGCCTTCTGTGTCACGTTAATTTGAAAAAAAAATTGACGGGTGGCCCAATTAAAAGTGGGCTAAGCCAACTGAAGGCAACATAAAATTAACTAATCATGCATCAGTATTAATGGATTTCATTTCAATTCTGATCCTTATTTAGAATAATTCTGATCTACTTGGCAAAATAGTAATCAACACATATTTCTTTATACAATAAACCAAACTGTTGTTTACTATCAAGCACGACCATATTGTTCATCACATATCACAAACTATCACAAAATAATAGTATCACAAGGAACATTGATTAACAAAGCTAAATCCAGGTCATAATCACAAGAGAAAGTGGAGATTTGATCTAATGATCTTAACCTCTTCATCTTTTACTGCTAAGCAGTAGACGAAGGAGGTCCTCACTGTCCTCGGTTAGCTTCTGCAACCTCTTAATCTCAGCCGACTGCATTTTCAGAGTTGATCCTGATTCTTCGGTCTTCTTCTTTAAGCTGCATAACTCTTTCTGGTGAGCAACAAACTGTTGTCAAAGTTGTACCCCATCCTAATTGGGAGCGTCAACTCGCTCTTCATCAACACTACTATACCCATTCTTGAGTACTCGGCTGCCTCTGTTTTAATTTGTTCTGGAAGAAGCATCATTGACTTGGTAGCTTCCATCTAGCAACAAGGGATCCCAACTCAGATTAGGACCTTGTAATTGATTCGAACTAAGGAAACAAAGGTGTTAAGTTTGTTACCTTGGAGCAGGTCTGAACAGGAGCGACTTCAGATGTTGACCCTTTGGCCCGCTGTAACAAGTATAAGAACAAGAGGTAAGGGTTGAGATCATTCGCAATCGGAAACAAAGAAGGTGTTAAGTTTGTTACCTTGGAGCAGGTCTGAACAGGAGCGACTTCAGATGTTGACCCTTTTGCCCGCTGAAACAAGTACATGAACAAGAGGTAAGGGTTGAGATCATCTGCAATAAGAAACAAAGAAGGTGTTGAGTTTGTTACCTTGGAGCCGGTATGAACATCGACTACTGATGTTGACCCTTTGGCCCGCTGAAACAAGTTGAAGAACAAGAGATAAGGGTTGAGATCATTAGCAATCAGAAGCAATTTCATCTATTAATTTCAATGTAGTACATGAACGATCACACCCAATCCATCATCACCCAAGCATGCACCAAAAATATGGAAAGCCAAAGAGCATGGGTAAGCAATATAATAATTTCATCCTTTAATTTCTACAAACCTCAAATAAGTTGACTTGGAACAATCTCTTGTAATAGGGAACAGAAGATCCACAATCACCCAAGCATGCAACAACAATATTCAAAGGCAAAGAGCATGGGGAAGCAGTCTAACATTTTCATCTACAAATTTCTACAAACCTCAAATAAAATGACTTCTAACAAACTCTTGCGATAGGGTATAGTAGGTCCACAATCACCCAAACATGAAAGAATATTATAGAAAGCCAAAGAGCATGAGGAAGCAATCTAATTGAATCGATCAATACAGGGAGGAGACCGCAGACCTGACAAATAGGATGGGAAGAAGGTGCCGAATGTCATCTTGATTTAGCAGCCCGACCTTGCGCCTTCTGCACAATGTTCTGCGCAACTGTTGCAGATCTGTGGCCGCCAGGGTGAGCCTTGGGGGAGCCGACGGAGCAACGAGTTTGAACCATCTTGCAGCTTCAAGGACGTTGCCGAGGAAGGCTGTCGCTCGTAGAAGAGGAAGGCTGCCACTCGTAGCAGAGGAAGCCATCGTCGGTAACTAGGTCGCCGTTGCTGCTTTCGCCGCAGATCTAGGTCTCTTCGGTGGTCAAGGAGAAGATCCCCTGATTTTGGAAAATTACCAGGAGGGAATTGGGAGACCTGGTTTCCCTCTTTGTTTTATATTTAAGGACCAGAAGGAGGAGCGGGGAATTCAAAATTTCAAGTCCCGCCTTTGTGGTCTAGAGTAGGAAACGAAAGACTTTGGATCATGGACCCAAACGTCAGTGACCCAAACGAAAGACCGCTTGGGTGTCGGACCCAAACGTTAGTGACCTTACGCAGAGGGACAAGTTGTTGACTGGGTTGTCCGTGCCACCATGGATCATGGAATGGACAAACACACATAAGACTATACTCTACTTCATATTCGCGTTAGACGGATGATCCGATTATTGCATTACAAATGTACTCACTGCAACAAATTAACGAACCGTTTCAACTGTTTATTACATGACTAAAAACACTTAAACAAAACATTAAAACTACAGGGGACCCTGGTACAACCCTTCAGGTAATCTTCTACGGAGATTGTGCATAAAATCGGGATGATCAGTGCATACAACCGCCCAATCATATGTGAGTATTCCGTGAGGAAAGATTCGCTCTAAGAGAGACATGCACTTGTCCTGCAATTGTGTGCAGTTAGCCTGAATTGCCCATCATAGAAATGAAGTCACACTTTCCTCGCTTGCCATGTCCCACATCTTTGACGCACAGTGCAACTTCAACCTTTTGACTTGGTACATGTCAGCGACTGAGAGTAAATAAGGCCAGGCATTGGCAGGAGTGCCCCATAAATCAGCCTCCTCCGGGAGTGATCCTTCACTAGCATATTTGATTAGGACCGAGAAGCCATCAGGGTGTGTGTCAATAACTGTAACAGTTTCAGAGCTAGACTCCACTCCTGGGCCGTAGAGCATTGCCTCCATCACACAAGATACTTTCACCACATCGGCACATATCGCTCATATCACCCGGCATTCTGCACCTACGTGGAAGAAAACTTCCACAGGGGCTTGGGCTGCAACGCTTTCGCATATACTTCTTTGTACTGATGGAGGAGGAACTTCAATGCAGTCGTCCTCCAGTACTGAAACAACACATTATATGTGTATGCAATCTTCATTGGATGTCACGCGCTCAATGTCATGATGCTCCACCAGACATTCAAATCCTCTTTCTTGTAGATCCCGATTCATGAAACAAACTTCTTTTGTAGCTTGAACTCGAAAAGTATCATCTTCATCGTTTGGGTCTCCAGCTATCGCACTCAACAATACTCGCACCTACGTGGAAGGAACCAATCACAGGCTTGGCAATAATAATATAATGGGACCGTATCACCATGTGTGAGTGTGTGTATTCATAGCAGAAATGAGACACGTACCATTTGGGATTTGTGCACAGGAGTAAGGACGACAGCAATGCCGTCTGGAACATCCATCCACTGATGATCATTCATACCTGAAGGATAGCAACGTAGCTTCCAGACGGCCTCCCACCATGAATGTACCGGATTCCTTGTACTGGCCCGCGGTTCCTTCTACTTTCGCTTCCTGGCTTGAGACTGAGAAGTTGACTTGCATGGAAGGAATCATTTTAGCATCTAAAGCCATTAATACAAATGGCCTACAATGATCGTCTCGCGATGAACTGTCTCTTATTATAGTGGGAGTGAATGTGTCGTTTCGAAACGTCCGTTCGTGGACATCAGTTACCACCCAGAATGGACGCGTCCCTTCAACGCGGGTGTGGCCACGTTCGGGTCATGAACTTCCTAGTTCTAGTCCTTAAGTGTGATTCACAATGATCGACACGTCCGTTCAGAGGGGGTGTGCACACAAGTTCATCGGTTAACGCCCGGTGCCAGTGCTTAACTGCAATTCTCAAGGATCGACACGTGGATCAACTTGTGAGAGCGTGTCATTCCCAAACGCCCATTCGAGATGCCCTTCTGTGCTTATATGCATGTTAATATTACACACACAAACAAGAATAGATATTGCTTTTCCAATTCCAGCTTATTCAATTTTGGTCTTGTCGCGTCAACAAGTTCATCACGTTTCTCAGTCTCCAAGGCCTGCGGGAATCATCAAGTGTGAATCCAGACCATTCGTAGACCTTTATAGTCACGACTCACGCAGCGTACCTGAACGAGGAGGACTTGTCAAGTCATCCCGCACCCTGCGTGTTGCAACGCAAGGACCATCTGGTTCTCTAGATGCAATTGGCGCCTAAACCATTACATAAATAAACGGTAGAGAGTTGTCTTGTTGTTGATGCGACATGAGCTGATGCAGTGAGACGGCCATTAGATGCAGTTGATGCAGCGTGATTTGTCCGCAGGACTTTCTTGTGCTCTAGAGAGGAAAGTCCGGAAGTAAACACATACCTAGACACGTCGGGCTCATCCCGTGATACCCATCGTCCACACATGTAATCGATGCACGCCACTGAAGATTCTGACCTAGATAGATTCCTATCACGCGTAGGCCTGACTATATTCCGAGCATCTAACGTTTTCCATAGTAATTCTACACCGAGCTCACGTGACCGCTGTAGTCCTCGATAAATAGGCGAGTGCAGCACAACATTCTTGAAAGGCAAGGCCAACACTCATCGGTTCCCCGTCTTGGATTTCTCTACTTCAGTGGGATACACGGGTCAGATCATTTTGTTGGCTAATCTTGTTTACTTTATGTATGCATGGTATCGAGACGGTCACATTGTTGTCTTATGTAGGGTTTGTTCTTCGTTTGTGTATGCAGTACGTGGGGAATGGCCGGGCAAGGAAGGGATGGAGCATGGAACTTGGAGGAGTCGGGGAAGTGGGAGCTGTCGGGCGCAATAGCACCTCACCACCACCCGGTTTAGCCGCTGCCATCGGCACCGCAGCAGCACCCAGCCTCAGTGGCACCTCCACTTCTGCTGGTATCGGCACCTCAGCAGCACCCAGCCCCAATGACACCTCCACTTCCGCTGGCATCGGCACCTCAGCAACACCCGGGGGTGATGCCACCTCCAGTTCAGCCGCTGGCAATGGCAGCTCAGGATCCGCTGAACCTCATGGCACCACCTTTTCGCCCACGGCCCAGGCCACTACTTCTGTTGTTGCCCATTGAAATGCCACCCCCGCGGTCAGTGCTCATTGAACAAAATGAATCGCATGACCTGAAATGGTCTGTGTTGCTTTGGCTTCAGCAGGGCGGGCATGCCCGTATTTATCACGAAGGTATGTTTGTGTGCCCCTTTTGCCATAGGGGTCACAGGTAATGGACCATTTGTGACCTGCTGTTACTCACGCATAACATCGTTGTTTCACCTGCCTAGGTTTGGGATACAAGGGCGAGACATCACGCTTTGGAGGAGTATCTGATCTAGTGAGCCCGTGATGGTAGTAGTATGTCGTGATGGTAGTAGTATGAGCCGTGATGGTAGATGCTAGCAGTATGTCATTCAGAGTATGTCGCTGTATTTCCAACTATGGTGGATCGATCCATCCTCATGTGTAATCAATGCGTATGCATGCATTTGTATCGTTTGTATTTGGATTGTGTTGTTTCTAATAAAAATGGTAATGTGTGTGTACTCCCTCGGTATAAATTCGTTGTATACGAAAAGTTCGTTCCCTTGATTTCTTAAATACCGGATGAACACAGGACGAAAGTCCGGTTTGTAGTTTTCAGTTGGACCGGATTAAACTGTCACTGCTACGCAATGAGAAAACCAACATCTTACAAGGAAAAAACAGTAGTAGTAGTAGTATTCAATCAGACCAGATGAACATAAGGCGAATGTTTGTTCTACTTCTTCTACTCCTCTTCTACTAGTAGCAGTTACCAGTAATTCACTAATCAAGGCACCGCTTCATTATCGATGGTGCACCCGGCGCCTTGTTGCAGCTGCTCACGGACGAGGATGTCGCTCTGTTGCCGCCGCCCGTGGAAGATGGTGGCGGACCTCCCAGGGTGCCGCCCGCGGATGAGGCCGTCCCTCTAATGCCGTCGCCATAGGATGATGTCGCCGCTCCATGGCGGTCGGTCGAGCACGACCTTGGCGCCGCTCCATGGCGGATGATCACGACCGGTCGATGATGGCCTCTACTCGGCGAGGATGGCAAAGATCGACTGCCACCAACCAATGAGGATGAGAGAGGATGACGGCGCTTGGAGACAACAGTTCCCTGGCGAGTGGCGGTGCTTCCGCGCCCCTTACCCCTGGCACCTCTTGCTGACTTGCGAGGCGTGCAATGTTTCAGAAGCACATGATCTTAGATTTCATTTTGTTCCACAAACTCCGAATCATCAGAGGATGTGTCAACCACCACCCGAATGGGCCTCCGCTCTTCCTCCTCTTCATCAGACCACTGGGGATCCTCCCTTTCATCAGAAGAGGAGGAGGATGTGGCTTGCGCTGCACCTCTAGGAGATAATGGCTCCATGGGGAGAGGAAGAGAGCGCTGCATGAGGATGGAGGTTTTTTGTTGGTTGCAAGAGTTGGGAGAGGAAGAGGGCGCTGTGCGAGAATGGGGTTTTTTGTTGGTTGCAAGAGTGGGGAGAAGAAGAGGGCGCTGGGAGAGAAGGGGGCTTTTGTTGCTTGCCAGACTAGGATATTTATGGCCAGAGGAACCCATTCAACCATTATTGAAAAAATTGCTTCCGAAAAGATTAGAGTAGTTTTTTATAATGTGGGATCCGTTCTGGTCAAACTAATTCAATTTTGACCAAATTTACAGTAAATTGTTTTAGCACTTATATCTTCATATAAACTTATCGGGAAGTGACAATTGCATTCTTTTGTGGACGGAGGGAGTACGTTCTGAGGAAGGGGAAAGACCGTTCAATGGAATGTTAATGGACCGGAAGAAATAATAGTAGTCTGGAAGTTCCTTTTAGCAATAAATCAGTATACCGGACCTTCTGGACTACCTTTTCCACTCATTAGTCTTTGTTGGAGCTGTAACTCCTCCATTGTTCTCCCACAACCTTGTCCTTTGGCTATCCTGTCAATGATGCCTTGTCCTTGGGCAAATCTTATTCCTGACATTGTTGTGAGCGTCGCCAATAAGATCTGTGATGCAAGAGATTTCATCATGTTCAAAGCTGTCTGCAAGGGTTGGAACTGCGCTCGTTCAGGTGAGGCACACCCGTTTGACCCTTGGATTCTGAAATCTGAATTTATCGGTGAATCTGGAGCAGTGACATTCGCATCCGTCGCTGATATACGGCTTTTTGAGGTATCCTTTCCTGCATTGGCTGGGAAAAAGACTAGATTGATTGGTTGCGGCGGATCTGGAAGCCTAGTCGCCTTAGATTGCAGAGATTGGTGCGACACGCTCATGCTGAATCCTTTGTCTCCTCGGAAGCACATTCGCCTTCCTCAACTTCCAAAATGGAGCCAAATGGATACTCTCTAAGCTTGTATCTTGTGCCTTGAAACAGCAACTGGTGCAGAGTCATTTGTCGTGATTACTTTCTTTTGGCCAGAGAAATCTTTTGCAGCGCTAGGGTCATTGCCTGTTTTCATGTGGCATTTGGGTAGCCAATCCTACTGGACTACACTACCTTCGGAAGATTTCTGGTGTAGTTCTTCTGAACACATGTAGATCTACTTGGGGCAAGATCTTCCAGCACCTCCCCATCCTGTTGGACTTCGGTTGTCATGGGTTATTGGCATGGGCAACTCTTCTCTACTCGAAGGTGAAGACGGATTGTTCTTTGTTGTTCTGGAGGAGAAAGAAGCTGAGGTGGTAGAATTAACTTTGCATTCATTCTTCGAGGACATTTGGCAGCCTATTCCCTGGGAGAGAGCTCCTGAGTTCCGGAATAAGATCATCTTGTTTGGTCCTGGCAAGTGTATTGATACAGAAAAGCATGCCATTTCTGGTTTGCCTGACCTAAGGGCAAATCACATTTACTTCCTACGAACTTATCATCACGATGAAAAGAATGAGTAATGGATCTACCAGCAGGGAATAGGTATTGTTCTAGGCGTCAACACTACTCCTGCGATCCGCATTAAGCAGGTTCATGGGGACTGGATTTGGTCGCAAGGAACATGGCTGTTGCCTACCTATCTGTAATGTGGAACTTCGATTGTGTACCACCTGTAACGCAATTCAATGTAGAAATATCTATATTATCAGCCTTCGTCAATTATTCAGCGCATATGTATGAGTTTCTACCACAATCACTGTAGGGAACAAGCAGTTACGCATTTGATAATCAGGAAGGTCCTTCCCGCAAAACATCAACAGAGCGGACAAGTATCAAACGTCATAAGATGGCATCTCACAGGTACTCATCACCACCAACAAGTAGCAAATACCAAAATACAAGCATGATTAGCACCTCTAAACCGTGTACCTAGCAATAACACCAGGATCACATTTTGCCTCATTGTTGTCCTTGAGTGACCTCTTATATGAGGCCTGTCTCAGCAATTCCTTCACCTTCTTCACCACAAGTGTTGCAGAATCCAGGAGCTGCTTGACCGTCTACGGCTCAGCGGCAGTATCTTGAATCTCCCAATTAGGCTTTGCACATTGTTCCTTCCTCATCCTTGCCTCGCTTTCAGCTTTTAGGTACCTGTTGGCTTCACCCTTTTGTGTAGGAGACAATAGAGCATCGTTTCTCATTTTCTTTCTCGTCTCAAACAGGTTATGGGTTACCTCCCCGTAGTATCGCGTTATCGTCTGTAGCTCAACTGCTTTGACATTGGCCTCCTCCTTAGCAGTTGTACATGCTTCTTTCCACGAACTTGCTTCCTCTTTTGCTTTTCCCTTCATTTCCATCAGTTTCTTTAGAACTTTTAAAGTCCTAATATCCCATTCAGTATCTATCCACCTAAATGACGCGCTTTTCATGCCATCAGTCTGCAGTTACCGATTTTGTTCATATAATTAGCGATTGACCACACTAACATCAAACGCAGAAGCAACATTTATTAGAAGTGATACAAGTTATCGTTTACCTCGCAGCAGCATACATATCGACGCCTAGGGTTGGCGCCTGTCCAGTCATACCTCAGATGGACAGGCACCCCGTCCTTGCACTCGTTTTCATTAGGATCTATAATGATAACTTCACGAGGACCAGGCGTCGGCGATCTGGAGCTTTCGGAGTCTACTCCAAACACCTTTAAAATACATGAATATAGTCTGTTAACCCAGATCCCCAAATCCAGAATTCCCCTTAACTAGTATGATAGATCAAAGTAGCATGGCCAAACTGAGGACTGACCTGATCGGAGCGAGTCCTGCTTCTCCATTCGCCGCTAGGGCAGCTACGATTCGCCATTCCCGCCACGGGAAACAGCAGATCTAAGCACTGATGCTAGCTCTAGTCTTTGCCACAAAGAAAAGGAGCGTGGTGCCGGCGAGTCTCGAGTACGCCACGTCGTCGAGAGAAATGAGACATATACACTTGTTCGCGGGAAAACTTTTTTTTGGCTGTCGCGCGTGCTTTTCTCTTGCCAACTTACCAGAACCGCTCCGCGCTGTTGTTGGGGCAGACATGTCTAGTTTTCGGGCGCGCGGCAGCCGGCCATGTGGAATAGTCGGCACTTGGAAACCACCAGTTACACAATTGTTTCTCAGGAAGGTCCTTCCTGCAAACCATCAAAAGAACAGACCATCCGATTCAGGATCAATCCAAATTAACAGCATCTTAGCTTTTCCTCCCTTTTTACCACTAGGAAGGTCCTCCTTGCGAAACATCAACAGGCTGGAGTTTCCTTAATCATAACTTCCTCCCTTCTCTATATATTATCACCATACCTCCATTGTTCTCCCTCTACCTCCATTGCAACGTGTATGAATTCCGAATGGTGAGTATGCTCGAAACGAATGACTTTGGATCATGGACCCAAACGTCAGTAACCCAAACGAAAGATCGCTTGGGTGTCGGACCCAAATGTCAGTGACCTTACAAATGATCCGATTTTTGCATTACAAATGTACTCACTGCAACAAATTAACGTACCGTTTCAACTGTATATTACATGACTAAAAACACTTAAACAAAACATTAAAACTACAGGGGACCCTTGTACATCCCTTCAGGTAATCTTCTAAGGAGATTGTGCATAAATTCGGGATGATCAGTGCATACAACCGCCCAATCATATGTAGTATTCCGTGAGGAAAGATTCGCTCTAAGAGAGACATGCACTTGTGTTGCAATTGTGTGCAGTTGAAGGACCGAATTGTCGACCAGAGAGGGGGGGGAGTGAATGGGAGCCGATAAAAATTCTTCTCGAAGGAGATGGCAACTCCAACAAGATGAACACGGCTAACCAAAACACTTCTCCGACTCAAGTACCCAAGTTGGCCAAGACCACGTAGCCACTGGAGTGCTACTGGTACTAGGAACCAACAACTCAACCAATCGAAACAAACACTCCAAACACGCAGCGGAAATCTGCACAGCCTGCTGTCAGTGCTACACCGGTCAGACCGATGGCTCTTGCCGGCCAGACCGATGGCACCGGTCAGACCGATGGACAGCGCCAGTCAGGCCGGTGACTACAGCAAGTGCACAGAAACGTTCCAGGAAGCCTCAGTGAATTTTCTAGGCCCTGGAACAAAAGCCACCTCCAAACACAAACTGAAGGAGAAGAAAAACCTTCACCAAACCTAGCAAAAACACCTTGAAACCAGACAAGAATTGACCAACAGCACCACAGCCCAAAACCAGACAGACCAAGCAGTTCACCCGAGGCAAATCCCACAGGGACCTTGCACTGGTCAGACCGGTCAGGCCTGGGCAGCTCGGGATGAACAGCGAGCCGCGGGTCAACCCTTCCAAATCCAAATACCGATCTCCCGATTCGCTCCACGGATTCGCACAAGACTTTGGGAATAGTAGAAGTACCTCTTGGGTATTCCATAGCCACGATTTGGTCCACCAAAACTTGCTAAATCAAGAGGAATCGAATGATTTCCGCCAAGAACGCCTCTAACCCTAAACCGGAGAAAACCTCAAAATCAAGACCCTTTGCTCACGGATTTGGGAGGGGAATCAAAGGGAAAAGAACCACGAAGGGTTCATGCATACATCCCCCACCAAATCTCAAAGAGAAAGGTCTCAAAACCGCCACATGAAAAACGCCAAGAAAAGGCTCCGAAAATCACCAAAAAGGGAAAACGGGAGAGACACAATCAAGCCTTGAGGAACCACGCCGAATCTTCTATACATACCATGAAGGTTCATACAAGGTCAAGCTTGCCTCCCAATCATCCATCCCTCTCACAAGATCTCACCATGAAGCTCTCCAGCTAGTCCTAAAAATCCTAAGGAAAATAGGAAGGGAAAATAGCAAAAGCAAATGAGTTAGGGTTCCAAGAGATGGCTGCCATCCTCTCACCACTTGGGTTATATGGAGGCTAGCCGAAAGATGAAACTACCCCTATTACATTAAACTAAGATACACACCCCCGAAGGGCCTTTTGGGAAACTTCGTCGTAGCACCATAGGACGGATGCCCGGCGACCGCAAACTTGCTTAGCCTCGACGCAAGCCTTGCGATCCCGACGCGTGTCCTCCGCTTCGAAGTCTCCGGAACGCATCGTCGCACACCGGTCAGACCGGTCCAGTGCTACTGCCTCTGGTCTTCGGTCTTGGCTTTGTGGATCAACCAAGGAAACTAGCAGTTTTCTGGTGAACCACTGGAAACCCCGCAAACTCGGTGTAGCCTCCGCCAATCACCACTCATGACTCGGCTCCCACGTAGTCCCGGCTCGACCTTGGTTTTGAGGCTCAACCAAGAAACTGTCTGAGAGACATGGGTACCCATGGGTCCCCACCGACCAGGGTCCCAGAGGTCTCTGTCAAGTGGACCCGACCTGCCAGAAGGTTCGCCGACCTGCAAGTGGGCCCGGAGACCTTATCCACAACCCCGGCGAGCTTGGAAGACTCCGAAAGAACTTATCCAGATCCCGGAGGATCCGCCGGGCTTGTGGTGCAAGAATCATTCCTAGGTCGCGGCTCGGCGCCGCCTGTAGGTCCGCAGATCGTGGGATTCACCCTGTAATCAAGGAGGATGACCTTTCTATTTTGTAACTGACCCCGATGAGGGTCCACCGACCTCGAATGGAAGCCCTGGCCCGTTGACCATATAAGGCAGCCTAGAGCTCCATTCGAGGGGACTCCCCTTCCACGCATAATTCCACCCCATACTGGACGTAGGGTTTTACTCTCCGGAGGCCTGAACCAGTCTAAACCCTTGTGTCCATCGCCATTCTCGCCGCGTTCCGAGTTCCATCCGTGAACTACCACCTACGCTCTTAGTTCTCGATCCCCTCTAATTAACCTACAACCGCTTGGGTCCTCTCCTTGCGGATCTGTCCAGGTCTCACCCCCTGACAGTTGGCGCGCCAGGTAGGAGTGATCAGGAATTCGCTGTGCAGCATGGTGGCCCAATCTGGTGTCGTTTTTCCGGCGAGCATGGCGGACATCCTCGCCAACCCCGTGGAGATCTGCTTCGGTTCTTTCACGGCGACCTCGACTGTTCCGGCGGCCACGACCTCTTCGGTGACCGCTGCGAAGATCGTGACGACACCCGTTGCCACCCCCGTTTCCGATCTAGCATCGGAGACCCATCCGCCTAAACCCTATGACATCGTTCAGGGAATGGAGCACGTCATCGGCATGATGGAGGAGACCTTCCAGATCTGCGAGAGAGCCCAGCGCTCAACGCAGAGGGCGTCGCACCGCAAGACCTTCCCCTTCGGCCTGCGACCACCCAGCGATGTCTACGCTCGCCAGGCGGCCAAGTCCTCCTAGATCCAATCTGGGCGGCGGCAGCCATCTGGCGACCTCAAGCCCGAGCTCTGCGCACGCCGCGATCCGCTTGATGTACCGTGCACCTACCACAAGGGCGCACGACATACCCTCCGCGGCTGTCGGCTGCGGAAGAAGATCGACCAGGAGCGTACTCCCCGTACCACACGAGCTCCCACGTCTCCGGACGGCAGCGAGTTCCAGAAGGTTCGGATGCACGTCTCCCCCAACGACCATGGCTCCATCCTTCGCCGGGTCCTGGTGGTGTCTGAAAATGAACCACCACGTCGCGGTGCAACAGACTCCGAGAAGGCGCGACGGATCAAGGCAACGCCAACCGCGCCCAGCGACATGCAGAGGAACAGCGCCGCGCGGTACCTCCTTGCGCTCGAGACCTTCGGCTCGAGTTCGAGGAAGCGGGGCTACCAACGATCAACAGCCCCCAGGCCAACCTGGGTGCTGCCATGGCGCGCCTTCAGCAAGCCAACCCCACACCTGAGGCCGAAGCAGCCATGGCCTACCTTCGGGTTGCCACGGCCTTGGTGGAGGAGAAGAGCGTAGCAGCCAAGTCTGCTGCATCGTCGTCAAGCTGTCACTCGTGCAGCTGATCTAGTCAGCCTGCGCGCAGCAACCTCCCCCCATCCAGGAGGAGGTCGATCAAAACAATCCTGATCAGCCTCGGGCGAACGGTGTAAAAGACGGCGACCTCCGTGCCAATCTCGACAAGAACAGGCGTGCCCACGACGCTCGTGGCTACATCGACCAGCGCCACCGCGAGCATGAAGAGCGAGAGCTGTGATGTCGCGTGGAATACGACCGCGAGTACGGACCTCCTGGCGCCGTCCATCGCATCATGGAGGGCGAGGAGCGCGACCGCCACGACATCGAGAACAGGCACCGTGCTTAGTACGAGGCGGACTACGGCCACCCGGAGGGCGGTATTCCAAATCCAGATCGGCAGCCTAGATCCCAGATCGTCGCCCCTGCGCAGAGCAGAGGCGGCGCTCAAGTTGGAGCTACCGCCGACGACATGGACATCACTGCCTTCCCCGCGTTGGCTCCCCGCCTTAGGTCGGTGGCCTACCCAGACAACTTCAAGCCCAACATCAAGAAGTACGACGGCCGCTCCGACCCCAACATCTGGCTGTCGACCTACTACGTCGCCGTCAAGGTGGCCGGCGGCAACTTCGACCACATGGCGGCGTACTTCCTGCTGGTGATGGGTGACGCGCCATCACTCTAGCTCAACAACCTCCCGGCGGGCAGCATCACGTCTTGGGCCGACCTATCCCAGGCCTTCACGTCCAACTTCCAGGTGACCTACAATCGCTCGGGAAATGCCTTCAACCTCAGGAGGGTCACCATGAAGCCCAACGAGTGGCTCTGCGACTACACCAACCGGTTCTTCGAGAACCGCAACACTTGCGTCGGTGTCAGAGATGACCAGGTCGTCGAAAGCTACAAGAAGGGTGTCAGAGATCGCAAGATCTTTGAGAAAATCCACGAGTCAGGAGCCACCACCGTCGTGGCCCTCATGGACGTCGTCAACAAGCTGATCGACACTGATGAGGCGCTGGTCAACCAGTTTGACCACGACGCCAAGAGCGACGCGGGCACTTCCGGCACTGCTGGAGACTCGAGCTCTGTCAGATGGTGAGATCTAGACAGCCCACGGGGGTGTTAATCCCTGTGGTTTAGTTGTTCGGTGAGGGGAATCTAAGGCTAAGAACTCGAAGGTTGCACGCGAGCACAGGGAACACAGAGAACACGGCAAGTTTGTACTGGTTCGGGCCTTCGGAGAGTAAAACCCTACGTCCAGTTGTTGGTGTAGATTGCTTGGGGACTGCGTGATCGTACAACGGTCGCCTCGCCCGCCTTATATTGGCCAGCGGACAAGGTCGGTTCCCAGACTCCTGGTCGGTTACGACTGGGAGACCTAAATCTAGATTACAACACTTGCCATATCCGTCGATTCACTTGGTCGGAATCCACCGATGTCTTGTCTTGCACGCCAAGTCTTGTGATCGTTCTGGATAAGGTCGTCTTGGGAATCTTCTGGAAGGTCTTCAGGAGGTCGTGTGGGCCACCAACTAGGTCGGTTGGGCCCACTGACAGGTCGGCGGGTCTTCTGATAGGCCGGACCCACTTGTCGGGGACGGCCATGAGCCTGGTCGGTGGGGACCCAGGGGTACCCATGTCTCATAAGCCCCCGAGTGAGGTGTAGGCGCAGCGACCTTAGAAAGGTCATGACGAAGTCGTAGAGCTATCGACAGGTCGAATAGCATGCACGTCGGTCCAAAAGAAAAAGAGAACACATCAGCTTAGCAGCTGACCTGTTTTAGTCTTACCGAATGAAGCGAGGTCGAGTGACGACCTATAGGAAGCAGACTTCCAATAGATCGAAACAACGATGAAAAAATTCAGAGGGCATCGAAGATGCACTCATAGAGTAGTATCTGAGTATCGTGGCGGGCAGGATGGCCGGTTTGATGCTCAAAAAAGAGAAGAAAAACCTAGTCATGGTCTTGGTCGAATGAAGTGTAGAGACACCCAGTTCTCCGAGCATAGCTACAAGGAAGCTGGCAGGGCCGACCTCGAGGAGGCCTTGTAGGCGTGCCGACCTCGAAGAGGCCTCAAATCAATGTTTCCCAGTATCCGAGGATACCCAGCAGGATTTTGAAACGAACATCGCGTGAAGAGGTCTTCTATAGTGGTCGAAATGGTCAACGATGAAGCTGGCGAAATAATGTTGATCTTGAACGTATGGAGTGTAGAGACATCCAGATATCCTGCATAGCTGCAAAGAGTCTGGCAGAGCCACCCGAGGTATGCCGACCTCAAGAAGGTCTCAGATCAGAAGTGCCCAAGCACCCAGAAGTACTTGGCAGGGCCATTAGGCGCGCACCCCACAGGGAGGCCTTCATTCCCGACGTAAAATCTCGGGTGTCCAGAGCATGCTGGCTGGGCTACAAGAGCACACCGACCTCGGAAGGTCACGCGTCCGGGGCGTCCAACTAGGTTGGCAGAGCCGTAGATGTACCGAGGTATTGCAAGACCTAGGTATTAAGGCACGCCGACCTCAGGAAGGCCATCTTGGTGCCCAGACGACCAACATAGCTGCTAGCCATCCAGCAGAGCCATGGCACTAAGGTATTGACGACCTCAGCCATAAGCACACCGACCACAGGGGCCCAAAGAAAATTGTAGATCTCCATGATGCTTCTGATCTCCAGGCGCCCAGATGGATCTGGTAGAGCAGCGAGGCACGCCTACCCCGGAAGGTCTTCAATCGAACCTACGACCATTCTGCTCAGGAAACAGAAATATAGGCTGATTGGAATAGGTCCGTTTACGTGCAGAGCCTTAGTGGGTGCACCAGGACGCAGAGCCTAGCGGGTGCAAATGAAAACGTCAAGTCGTAGAAGGAGGTCGTTCAATCGTCGTCGTATATAGATGTGTCTAGGCTTTGTCTTTTTCCGTAGACTGCGGGGTCACGGGTCAACAGTGGTCGGAGGTTCCCTTGCCACCCAAAAAACGACAAACTGCCCACGAATCAAGGGGGGTACTGTAGCCATGTGACTCTGCGGCGGGCTCAGGCATCATTGATGCACAAGCGACTAAGACATCGCGAGACAGGGGTAAAGTCATCGCCTTTAATCGTACACATGTCTGCAGGCCCTCTAAACCACGTGGTGCCAGTGTCATCACTTTTCCAACCGCCCGAGGTCTGCTTTGGCTAGAAATAGCAACATGATACTGAAGGAGGCAAGCACCGAGCATTATTGAGCTATGAAGCCGCAGAATAGTGTTGAGGCCATGCCATGGGCATGTGTCCGTCCACCAGATTATAGGATGTTGTGTTTTGTAGAAGCTTGGAGCTAGAAGAACTCTTGCGAAATGTAGGCAGCACCCCTACTCCTTGTATCGTGTCTCTGCAAGGTACTAAGGAGAGTTTGGAGGTGATGCTGTAGAGGCTCGAGGTGCAGCTGCAAGTCGCTGGTGAGCATCAGATGCTCGTCGGAGGCTTGCGCCCCGCGTCGAAGAGCAAGCTCGTGTCTACATTCCATAGTCCGGCACAGAGCATGCCCTGCTACGTGCGGCGTCGTGCAGCAGCTGACCGCAAGGCCACCATCGAGGTCCTGAGGCTAGAAGAATTCTTGCGACGTGCCCGGCTGTAGCTGGGTACACCTCAAGGATTGCTCTAGGTAGATCAGGTCTTCGAGTACGTTTATATTTTTGTGCCGGGTTCTGGATCCAATAAGGTCGTAGGCGACTTGTGTACCTTCGGAGGACCCGTGTAATGTTCGCTCTCTTCTGTCATGTACTGGTCGTTTTGACGAAATTATTCATCAAAGACCTAAAGTGATATGTTTTGGGGGCTTATCGACCTTGGGAAGATTGAAATGTTGTTACCAGGACGACCTGATAACCTTGACATTCTCCACGACCTAAACTCAGAGTGCAGGTCGCTATGCTATCCGTTGGCGCAAAATCCGACGAGATTGACTCGCGAAATTATCGGCACAGAGCCGTTGGGGTGATCTCCGTACGGTGGAAGGAGCCACAACGGGTGGACCCGGTGGGGCCCGTATAAATAGACCGCTAGAGACCGTGGTTAACCGTACGCTTCATCTTCTTCCTCCCGTCGCCATCACCGCCAGAGCCGCCGCGCCATAGCCGCCGCGGTTCCGCATCCAACCTCCGCCCTAGCTTTCCCGGTCTGCCACCGTCCCTAGCAGGCCGCGCACTAGCTCCACCATTTCATGTCCTGTTCCTCTTGCGCATGCGCATCAAAACCCTAGTGACATTTAGATCCAGATCCATTCCAGCCCGAGAAATGGCGGCGCCGGCTCGTGTGATCCCGGACCTGCGGACGGTGTGGGAGCCTTCAACAATGGCGGAGGCGAAGATCCAAGCATTGGTGGACCGTGGGCTGTTGAGGCCCAAGGCGGAGGTGGAGTGGAAAGCGCCGATGAGCGAGGCTTTCCCGACGGAGGACGACAAGGAGCAGGTTGTCTTCGGTTCCTTCTTCGAGCGCGGGTTCAACATCCCCGCCGGAGATTTCTTCCGAGGTCTTCTCTTCTACTACAAGCTGGAGCTGGTACACCTCGTCCCCAACTCTATCACTGTAGTATCGACGTTCATTCACTTCTGTGAGGCATATCTGGGGATATCGCCTCACTTCCTTCTCTGGAGACATATTTTCTGTGTGAAGACCACCGGCAAGCGCGTCGGTGTTGTCGGGGCTGTGATGTTCTGCTTGAGGTCGGGCCTCAAGTCGGAGTGGATTGATACAGACTTACCGCACAATACCTCTGGGTGGAGGTCGGATTGGTTCTATATTGCCGATCAACGACCGGCGCTCCCGAAGCGAACTGGGCACAAGCCCGTGAAGATTCCAGAGTGGGACCTGCAGCTGTCCTCATGCGAGGTGGACGACGTCAAGGAGGTTCTTGCGCTGGTCAACGACCTCAAGGAGAGGGGTGTGATGGGAGGCTCTGTCGCTAGGTCTTTCTGCCGACGTCTGATCCAACCGATCAAGGACCGGGTGCACCCGGCATACGAGTACTGGGGGCAGTCAGACCCCACTCGCGAGGTAAACCGCAAGGTCCCTAAGGAGGAGATGGCGGCCAGGGTTTCTCAGATCTATGCCGGGAAGGCACGGATCAAGAAGTGCCCAAAGGCGTACTCGTTGAGTTGGCCAGCAGACCTAGTAAGTCCTGGACCTACTAGGTCGTTTATTCTGTTCCGTTGTTTTACATCGTTCTTACTCCTTTGCTCTTTATTTGTCACAGGAACGAGAGAGGCAGTTTTGGTGCCCGGCCCCTCTTCCGAAAGGTGAAGAACCACGTCAGAAGCTGAGGTCGGACAAGTATCAACCTCCAGCGGCTGGACTGCTAGAGAATTATGAGTCAGATTCGTCGGTGGAGGCTGACGAAGACACCGACCCTGAGGTTGGTGATGATGCAGCAAACCGCCAAAAGGCGAGCTCCGCCGTGAAGCCCAGGCGCAGAACGAGGGCGGCGGTGGCAAAGCAGTCAACCACGACGGCTGCTACCAAGGTCGGAGCGGCGAAGACCGCTAAGCTCGAGGCGGAGAAGAAGAAGAGGAAGAGGAGGGTAAGTCCTCCTCCGGCGGTAGAGATGCCGGTAATTCCTACGCCTCCGACTAGGGAGGTCGAGTCTGACGAGGAAGATGAAGCCACCGATGATCCGCCGATCGTTGAGGATCGGATGGCGAGGAGGTCATTGAGTCCCGCAGCCAAGAGGCAGCGGGAATTGACGCAGAAGACGACGGAGGACGACCTCCGTCAAGTGATGGAGGCATAGCGGGCTGCTGCCGGAGCACAGGCAAGGATGCCTGTGTTAGTGAAAGTTCGGCCCTTTAGGCCTAAGCTAAGCGCCCCAGCAACTGTGAGGTAGGATCGGTTTTCTGAAACTTGTTCATGTGTTGGTCTTGGGTTTTCTTTTTCTTGACATTGTTTCTGACGACGACGTCTGCAGGCCGGTTGTCCAACCCGAGCGCGCCCTGGGTGATCAAGGGTCACCTTCGCGAACCAGGTCGGATGACCATGAGGTTGGAGCTCGGACCCTGGTTGACGACGCGAGGACAGCAACTCCTCCGCCTGCTGCTGATGCCGGGGTACAGGGCTCTTTAGGCGACGCCGGGGCGTCGACCTCTCCCCCGGTCATCGACGTGGACCCCATCAACGCGGTGCCCAGCACGTCGGATCAGGACCTGACTGGGGACCCGATTCAAATCGAGCAGCCGCCAAAGAATCCAGAAACATCCGGCGTGCAGGTACCGAGTTCGCCATCAACAGGGCCAACGTTGAGGCGTAGGGAGATTGACTGGAATGGTACTCCTTGGCAGGAGGATATCTTTGACGACCATGAGGATATGGTGGTGTTCCGGAATGCTATCTTGATGTTTAACGAGGCATTGACGGTAAGCTTCTTGCGTTATCGGTGAAGACGTAATTTGAAACTATATTTGATGACCTGATTTCTTGGAGCAGTCACTGGCTGACCGTGCGAAGGGCAGGGCCGACCTACTGAGGAATGCTGCGGCCACCCAGCTGCGAGTGGTCGAGCTTGAGCAAGAGCTCAAACAGGTCCGTGAGGCGGCGGCTGCGAACAAGAAGAAGCTCAAAGACAAGCTGGCTGAGGAAAAGCGCAGGACCCGGGAGGCTAATGCGCAGTTCAACACCGTGAACACCGGTAAGATTGAAATCTTACAATTTGCTTCACCATTGTTGTCAGAGTCTTGTACCACCGAGGTTCTGACCTTGGGATATTACTGGCGTGTTGCAGAATTTCACCGTCGAGAAGACGAGCTCAAAAACGAGCTAAAGAACACCAAGGAGAAGGTCCGAACTTTGGAGGTGAACCTCCGGGAGGTCGAGGCTGGGGGCCAGGAGCTGAAGAGGATGATGAAGGAGACTGTTGATAGTGAGTACGCCGTATCTCAAAAGCTGGCTTATGAGAAACAAGCTCGGCAGGACCTTGAGGTCAGTCTCGAGGTAGCTTTGAAGTCACTGCAGAATGACCAAGTAACCATTGTAGGGAAAGAGGTGGAGTTGAACGACTTGAAGAACGCTGCCCATTATGCAATGGACATGATAGCGTCGCAGTTCGAGGGAGAGGAGCCGAAGTCTACTCTTGACCGCCTCATAGCCATACCCGAGAAGCTTCTCGAGCTGCTGAAGGCGACGAGTTTGGCGGCGGCCACGGAGGCGCTAGTGCGGGTAAAGTCGCACCACCCTGAGGTTGATATGGTCAAGGTCGAGGGGGGATCAGACACAACAAAGGACCTCAAAGCCCTGGAGCTTGAAGTTTGCAATGCCGCTTCAGCGGTGATGGACGCTCTTGACTATGAAGGCGACGACGGCGAAGAATAGTCTCAGTCTAGGAGCTGTACCTCCTCCTCCTCTCAGTCATATACAAGTTATTCGATGAATCCTTCTTTTGTTGCCTGCATGATGTACTTACTTTGTGTCTGCGCGACCTTGGTAGCCTTTGAGGTAACGACGTCTTGTATCTTGCCTCGCTAACCACTACTCACGGAGAGGCTGGCTTACCGACCACCACAGCTCAGCAGGGAGGCTTACGTGTGATCGGCGCGCGAGAAGGAGTCTAGGACTCAAGTTTAGCAACCTTAACGACCAAGCAGGCTCGCAGCGACACAAAGCAGGTAGTCACGAGGGATGATGTCCTCAGGTCGAACGACCCTTAGGTTGGCTTTGAGCCAAGCCCCTGAGCATGTCGAGGGGGAGGAACAGAAAAAATTTAACCCTCAGGTCTTTACGACCCGTGTGCTGGCTTTGGCCAAGCCCCCGAGCATGTCGAGGGGGAGGGTTGATGACATGAGAGAGGAGAAAGTAGGGCTCAAGACTCAGCAGATGACTGCTTGAACTAATATTTATTAGACTGAAAAAGGTACAAGGTCGAGGAATACATAGCTGTAATAAAAACTATTCTACGGATAGAATCGTCGTAGGTGCTCCACGTTCCAAGGGTTGGGTACGCCTTGCCCGTCACCCCATTGGAGGCGATATGTGGATGGGCTGATGACTTCAGTGACGATGAAGGGTCCCTCCCATGGGGCAGAAAGCTTATGCATGCCGTCGGTCTTCTGGATGCGCCTTAGGACTAGGTCGCCAACGTTGAAGGAGGTCTCTTTAACGTTGTGATCGTGGTATCGACGAAGTTGCTGGTCGTGACGAGCTTGCCTCATAACTGCGGCCATTCTTTGCTCTTCCAGGCTGTCAAGGTCGACACGACGAGTCTGCTCGGCTTCTCCCTCTTCGTAGTGTTGTATACGTGGGGCTCCAAAAGTGACGTCGGTGGGTAGGACGGCCTCTGAGCCGTAGACCAAGAAGAAGGGCAAAAAGCCCGTAGCAGAACTAACTTGGGTCCTGAGACCCCAGATTACATGTGGTAGCTCGGCTAACCACCGGGTAGCGTAGTTTGAAGCGTCGTTAAAGATGCGATCTTTGACAGCTTGGAGAACCATGCCGTTGGCACGCTCGACCTGGCCGTTGCACTGAGGGTGCGCGACCGAAGAGTAGTAGACGTCGATGGTGTTGTCTTGACAAAAATCCCAAAAGGCGGACCCTGTGAAGGCTGTCCCTAGGTCGGTGATGATCTTGTTGGGCACACCGAAGCGGTGTGTTACGTCTTGCATGAATTTTGCTGCTTCTTCCGATGTTACTTTCGCAACAGGTCGGACTTCAATCCACTTGGTGAATTTGTCGACGGCCACGAGGATGTACCTATAGCCGCCTGGGGCAGTTCGGAACGGACCCACGGAGTCGAGGCCCCACATGGCGAAGGGCCATGATGGGGAATTATGCGCAGGGCCTGAGCTGGTAGGTGCTGCTGTTTGGTAAAGAATTGGCATCCTTTGCACCTCTTTACGAGGTCTTTAGCATCTGCCATGGCCATGGGCCAGTAGAAACCCGATCGATATGCTTTACCGACCAAATTGGCGGATGCCGCGTGGCAGCCACACTCTCCACCATGAATTTCAGCCAAGAGCTGAATCCCTTCTGATCGCAGAATGCATTTCATCAGAACGCCAGTAGAGGCGGCTTTCCTGTATAGGTCGGTACCAATCACGACGTAGTTGGCACTTCGTTGTGTGATACGCTCATGTTCTGCCTTGTCTTCTGGGACTCTTTGGTCGAGTAGGAAGGCTAAGAAAGGCTCTCGCCAATCATCCTCTTTTTCGGTCATCAGCACGTCACGGGGAGGCGCTGGAGTTTGGTCGTGTTGAGCTAGGTCTGGACTACCTGGATCCAGCAGCTTAATCGAAGGCTTGCGTAGGTCTTGGACGAACACGCCTGCCGGTACTAGGGCTCGCCGGGAGCCTAATTTAGAAAGTACGTCGGCGGCGACGTTATTGTTGCGTGGCACGTGCTGAAATTCAATTCCCTCGAAGTGGCCTTCGAGCTTGCGGATCTCAGCGCAGTATGCGTCCATTGTGTCTTTGACACAATCCCACTCTTTATTGACTTGTTCGATGACGACCTTGGAATCGCCAAAAGCCAAAAGTCTCTTGATGCCAAGGGACACTGCTATACGGAGCCCGTGGATTAGAGCTTCGTACTCTGCTCCATTATTGGAGGCCTTGTAGTATATCTATAGAACGTACTTGAGCTGTTCTCCCTGAGGAGAGATGAGTAGCACACCTGCTCCTGCGCCTTCGAGGTTGAGGGCGCCGTCGAAGTACATTATCCAGTGTTCAGGCCGCTCCTTGGGAGGGGGCATCTGGATTTCTGTCCACTCTGACACAAAGTCAGCGAGGATCTGTGACTTGATTGCTTGCCTGGGACAGAACTCGATGTCAAACTCTCCAAGCTCCACCGACCACTTGACGATGCGGCCATTGGCATCACGGTTGTGGATAATCTCTCCTAAAAAGAACGACGAGGGCACCGTGATCTTGTGGGCTTGGAAGTAGTGACGTAGCTTTCTTGACGTGATCATGAGTGCATAGAGCAACTTCTGAGGTTGTGAATACCGTGTTTTAGCGTCGGCCAGGACCTCACTCACATAATACGCAGGTCGTTGAACAGGATAGGCCTGCCCTTCTTCTTCTCGTTCTGCGACGAGAACCGTGCTGACCACATTAGTGGTGGCGGAGATGTAGAGGAGGAGCATTTCGCCTGGTGTTGGTGGCGTCATGATCGGAGGTGTGGTCAAGGACTCTTTGAGAGCCTCGAACGCCTTCTATTCTTCTTCGTCCCATACGAACTTATCTGCCTTCTTCAATAGTTTGAAGAAAGGCAGGCCTTTCTCGCCGAGCTTGCTGATGAAACGACCTAGAGTCGCCATCATACCTGTGAGCTTCATGACGTCTTTCTTGCAAGATGGCCTGGCCATGTTGCGTATTGCGTCGACCTTCACAGGGTTGGCTTCAATGCCTCGGTGTCCAACCATGAAGCCCAGGAGCAATCTGGAGGGAACACTGAAGACACACTTGGTCGGGTTGAGCTTCCACTAAAATTCCCGTAGGTTGGCGAAGGTCTCGGCGAGGTCGGCGATGAGCTGGTCTTCCTCGGTGGTCTTGACGACCACATCATCGACGTAGGCTTCGACGTTCTTCCCGATCTGCGACTTCAGACATTTTTGGATCGCCTTCTGATACGTTGCTCCGGCGTTTTTCAGGCCAAAAGTCATGACCTTGTAGCAGTAGATGCCATGGGGCGTTATGAACGCCGTTTTGTCTTCGTCATCAGGATTCAAAGCTATCTGGTGATAGCCTGAGTAGCAGTCGAGGAAGCAGAGTAGGACGCTACCAGCCGTGGAGTCCACGACCTGGTCGATACAAGGAAGAGGGAAGGGATCTTTTGGGTAGTGCCTGTTGAGGTCGGTGTAATCGATACACATCCTTAATCCTCCAGTCTTTTTGGGTACAAGGACTGGGTTTGCGAGCCAAACCGGGTGTTTACATTCGCGAATAAATCCTGCAGCTAAGAGCTTATAGACTTCGGTTCCTATGGCTTGTTTTCTATCTTTTGCAAATCGCCGGAGCTTTTGCTTGATAGGTCGTGCAGTCTTGCTTACTTCAAGGGTGTGCTCAGCCAGCTCCCTAGGGACACCGGGCATGTCGGATGGACTCCATGCGAAGATGTCGGCGTTGTGCCTGAGGAAACTGGTGAGCGCGAATTCCTATTTGGGGTCGAGGTTGGCCCCGATAGTGACTTCCTTGGACGCGTCGGGCGGGCTGAGGCAAACTTTCTTCACCGCGGGACTTGGGTCCAAAGCTGTGGCTGTACACTTCTGCTCTGGCACCTCCAGAGTGGTTTGGTCGATCTTGGCAGCTTGAGCGATCATGACCGTGGCTGCAGCTTTGCAGGCAGAGTCTTTGGCGAGCTCGACGGTAGAGCTCTCGCAGTTGTAGGAGACCATTATGTCGCTGAGGACGGAAAGGATTCCGTTTGGAGCTGGCATCTTCATGATGAGGTAGGTGTGGTGGGGTATGGCCATGAACATAGCCAACATAGGTCGTCCGAGGATGGTGTGGTAGGAGGAGCGGAAGTCCGCGACCTCGAACGTCAGGTACTCAGTACGGAAATTCTCCTCTGTGCCAATTGTGACCGGTAGGCATACACGACCTATGGGGTACGCAGCCTTACCGGGCACAAGCCCGTAGAAGGGTTCGTCGCAGGCGGTCATCTTGCTGAAGTCAAAGTCCATCTTTCGAAGTGTTTCTGTGAAGATGATGTTTAAGCTGCTGCCCCCATCGACAAGGGTCTTAGGCAGGAACGCGCCATCAACTATGGGGTTGACTACCAGCGGGTAGGTCCCGAGGTCAGGTATATGGACCCAATGATCCTTCTTGGAGAAAGTGATTGGGTACTCCGACCAACGCAGGGGTTGTGGAGTTTCAGTATTGACTTGGCCAATCTCCCTTGCGTTCGACCGTATCTTCCTATTGCTTTTGGCAGCTTGGCGACCACCGACGATGAAGTTAATCTCCCGGTTGGCGGTCTGAAACACGCCATTGGGGTTGCCCCTTTTGGCGGTGGTGGTGGAGAGCGTTCTTTGCGGTTGTTGTCATTGCGGTTGTGGTCGTCTTGGCGACGACGATCATCACGTCGGTCATCGCGGCGCTCATCACGTCGGTCGTCGCGACGGTCGTCTCGCTGATCGTTGCGGTTGTCCTCATAACGATCGTTGCGGTGGTAGTCATTGCGTTGGTCATCGCGACGATCATCGCGGCGATAGTCGCGGCGATAATCACGTCGGTCCCTATCATCATTGCGACAGTAAGAGCGTCGGTCACGGTAATCACGTCGATCAGGTCGATTGTTACGGTTGTCGTAGCGGCAGCCGCTATTTTGGTCGTCGTTACCCCCACTCTTGGTCTTCTTGGGTTCCGGGGGTACCCCTAGAGCACGCTTCAGTTGTTCACACTCCCTCATGGTGTGCTTGGCATCGCGGTGGAATTGGCACTGGTCGTCCATGACCATGTTGAAGTCACCTTCCAGGAAGGTGGAGGGTCTGGGTGGTTCTATTGCGTAGGCCTCGCCGGATCGCTTGCGCGACCTGTTTCCTCCGTCGTCATGGTCTTCTCCATTGAAGTCATGCATTACCGCGTCCTGAGTGTCGACGAGCTTGTCGACGTATGCCATGAGGTCGGCAATGGTGTGGGCGTCAGCTTCATGAATCTTCTCAAAAAGCTTGATGTTGGTGACTCCCTTCTTGTAGTAGGTGATGACGTCTTCGTCTTTGACACCTGCAAGGGTGTTGCGATTCTCGAAATAGCGGTTAGTGTACTCCCGGAGAGTTTCGTCGTGCCTCATCCGCACTCTGGCGAGGTGGTGAGTATTCCTGGGGTGGTTGTAGGTCGCCTGGTAGTTGGTCGTGAAAAGCCGTGACAAAGTCGCCCAGGAAGTGATGCACTCCGCTGGGAGGTTGTCGAGCCACAGGAGTGGTGCTTTGCCCATCACAAGGGGGAAGTATCCCGCCATGTGGTCTTCATTGCCGCTAGAGGCGCGTGCTGCGATGCTGTACATCTTTAGCCAAATACTTGGGTCAGAGCGACCGTCGTATTTTTCGATGGCTGGCTTGAAGTCTTTAGGGTATCTGATCATCCTGAGACGTCGCGAGAATGCTGGGAAGTTGTTGACCGTTCCAGGACTAGCTGATGGGGCATAGGCCATCGGGATGATGTAGAGATCGTCTGGAGAACCATTATCTTGGTCGTACTGGGCACGACGTAGAAGCTCTTGGTCATGCATCTGCCGGATTTCCGTAGGCCGAATAGGATTGTTGGCATTGAGGGGATCAGGGACCCCATGGTCGCGATCGTAGTTAGCACGGCGCGCTATTTCCACTTCGTCTCGTATCCGACGACGTTGACTGCTCTCAGCGCGGTTAGCCTGAACTGGTGGAGGCTGAGCTCCAGCATTCTGTCCTGCATTGGGGGTGGCATTTTGCTGGACGTCGACGGCGTTAGCTGCGTTGTTAGCGACGTTGCCTGCAGCATTGGCGGCGGCGTTGGCTGGAGGGTTAGCTGCTGCATTAGCGGCAGCATTAGCAGCGGGGTTGACCGGCTGCACCACTTCGTTTTTGCCTCGTCCCTCTTCAGCCACGGGCTCAAGGGGACCGTTGCTACGACGTCGCTGGCGAGGGTGCTCAGATCTACTTCTGGAGTATGAGCTTGCGGCCAATCTGCTGCATCCTGGGCCTCTTTCTTCGACTTGAGCGGTGGCGACGCGGATGTGAGCTTGAAGTCGCCGTATTGTAGGAGTGTCCTCGAGCTGACCTAGCACGGCAAGAGCTGCGCCTAGGTTCGCTTGAGGGGAGTTGTAGACTTCGTGGCCGTCTTGCTCGAAATCACGCAGGAGGTCTCTAGCACGCAGGCTGTTTCAACGAGGCTCGTTGCGTTGTTGAGGAGCTGCTGGAGCTGCGGGTGCTTGCACTCCGTTGTTGCCTGCTGGTAGATTGCCGTCGCCTTGACCGGCATTGCCTGCATGCTGACCTGCAGCCAGGGCAGCTGCAGCTAACTCCTACTGACGACGAACGGCTCTTGCAGCGTTGGCGTTTTTGCGCTCTATGCGCTGTTCATCTGTCTCTCCGTCATGAGGCAGTACATCTGCAGAGACTACCAAGACCTCGCGGTCTAGGGTCTCGAACACTTCTCCTGAATGGTTCGGAGATAGTTGTACGGGCAATCTGAAACGCGAGGTGGTCCAGAGACGGCTCGTGATTGATCTGGCGGCGATGAGCCGCGGTGAGAGGTCGACGAAGCTTCTTGAGCACACGGCATTGGCAAGCCGTGTGTTTGGTGTTCTCGTGGATGGGGCAAGGGTCGTTGAGGTGGCTTCTGCAGTTTCCATGATCTGGTGTCTAGGTCCAGATTCGATCTGAATCTTGGGCTTCATGTAGCGAGATGCTATGTGGGTTGCGTTCCGCAGGCCTAGGGGCATGCTGGATGAGGACGAAGGGGTCCTGCGAGGGCGTTTGATGCGCTCACAGACCTTGATCGTGTCAGAGAGCATGCCTTCGACACGATTGAGTCCTGCGATCAGGTCGCTAGGAGTGGGTGGGTGGGTCTCTGCCAGCAGATCTGTCCCGACCTGCTAGTTGGAGGTGACCGCGTTGCTTTCAATGAGGAGGCAAGCGGCTGGAGCGGTGGATTCCGCCGGCATAGAGCCAAAGCGGATGTCGACGGGATTGGCGAGGATGTCCGCCATGCTCTTCGGGAAGATGATGCCGTTGGTCGAAGCCATCGGGTTGCACGGAGAACCTTTAATTCCACCCCTACCTGGCACCAACTGTCAGATGGTGAGATCTAGACAGCCCACGAGGGTGTTAATCCCTGTGGTTTAGTTGTTCGGCGAGGGGAATCTAAGGCTAAGAACTCGAAGGTTGCGCGCGAGCACACGGAACACAGAGAACACGGCGAGTTTATACTGGTTCGGGCCTCCGGAGAGTAAAACCCTACGTCCAGTTGTTGGTGTAGATTGCTTGGGGATTGCGTGATCGTACAAGGGTCGCCTCGCCCGCCTTATATTGGCCAGCGGACAAGGTCGGTTCCCAGACTCCTGGTCGGTTACGACCGGGAGACCTAAATCTAGATTACAACACTTGCCATATCCGTCGATTCACTTGGTCGGAATCCACCGATGTCTTGTCTTGCACGCCAAGTCTTGTGGTTGTTCTGGATAAGGTTGTCTTGGGAATCTTCTGGAAGGTCTTCAGGAGGTCGTGTGGGCCACCAACTAGGTCGGTTGGGCCCACTGACAGGTCCGCGGGTCTTCTGATAGGCCGGACCCACTTGTCGGGGATGGCCGTGAGCCTGGTCGGTGGGGACCCAGGGGTACCCATGTCTCACAAGCTCCAAACTTCACAAGCGACCTTCAGAGGTGCTTGCGGCGGAGGCACGTCGACCTTCGACATTCAACATCGACGAGTTCAATGCAGCGCTCGACAGCCCCTGCACGTTCCACGAGGGGGCCACCCACACAGTCCACGAGTGCTCGCAGTTCAAGAGGGTGTTCCATACCCCTGAACACCCCAAGCGACCTAGAGGCGACGGCGACCGATCCTCTTCACGTCACTACAACAACAAGGGCCGTGACGACCGACGCGGTCGTGGCGATGACGGCCACCGCGATGACAGATGTCGCGACGAGCAGCAGCCGGAGGACCGCTGTGATGATCGCAACCTACCTCCTCCACCGGTGACGGGCAACCCCAACGGCCCCTTCCAGCAGGCCAAGAGGTCTATCAACATGATCGTCGGCGGCCTCAAGTCCAGCGTGAGCAGAAGGCAATATCGCAAGGACAAGGGCGAGATCCACCTCATCCACACCAAGCCGTCGCAGCCTCTGCGTTGGTCGGAGCAGCCAATCACGTTCTCCAGGGCCGATCACTGGGTCCACATCCCAGATCCAGGGTCCTACCCGCTCGTCGTCGAGCCCATAGTGGAGGGCGCCCTGCTCCCTCAGACCCTCATCGACGGAGGAAGCGGGCTCAACATTATTTTCGTCAAGACCTTGAAGAAGATGGACTTCAATTTCAAGAGGCTGACAGCGTGCGACGAGCCTTTCTTTGGCATCGTTCCCGGCAAGGCGGCCTACCCCGTGGGTCGGATCTCCCTTCCTGTGACCTTCTGCATGGAAGACAACTTCCGCACGGAGTACCTCAGCTTCGAGGTCACTGACTTCAAGTCCTCCTACCACGCCATCCTAGGTCGCCCCATGCTGGCCAGGTTTATGGCCGTCCCGCACTACACTTACTTGGTGCTGACGATGCCGGCCCCAAACGGGGTCCTCTCTGTCTACGACGACCTTATAGTCTCGTTCAAGTGCGACAATGAGGCTCTCGACATCGCCACGACGAACGCCTGCATCGATGCCTCAGCCGTCATGATCACCGAAGCCGTGAAGGTCGCTCCGAGCGACCTGACCATCCCGGAGTAGAAGCGTACCGACACCGCCCTCGATGCCATGCCGTCGACAAAGAAGGTCTGTCTCGGCCTAGCCGACCCTGAGAAGACGGTGGTCATCGGCGACAACCTCGGGGAGAAATAGGAACTCGCGCTCACCAGTTTCCTCCGGGACAACACGGACATATTCGCACGAACCCCATCGGATATACCGGGTGTTCCAAGGAAGCTGGCTGAGCACTCCTTGGATGTAAGCAAGACGGCCAAGCCTTTCAAGCAGAAGCTGCGCCGCTTTGCGAAGGATCGCAAGGAGGTCATTAGGGTAGAAATAATAAAGCTCCTAGCTGCCGGTTTCATCCGTGAATGTAAAAATCCGGTTTGGCTCGCCAACCCGGTGCTTGAACCCAAGAAAACCGGTCAATGGAGAATGTGTATCGACTACACCGATCTCAACAGGCACTGCCCTAAAGACCCCTTCCCTCTTCCGCGCATCGACCAGGTCGTTGACTCCACAACCGGAAGTGTCCTGCTATGCTTCCTCGACTGCTACTCAGGGTATCACCAGATTGCCCTGAAGGTCTCTAACCAAGACAAAACGGCGTTCATAACGCCGCACGGCATCTACTGCTACATGGCCATGATGTTCGGCCCTAAGAATGCTGGAGCGACCTACCAGAAGGCCATCCAGAAGTGCTTGGAGTCTCAGATTAGCGACAACATCGAAGCCTACGTTGACGATGTAGTTGTCAAGACCACGGTGGAGGACAATCTCATCGCCGACCTCGCCCAGACCTTCACTAACCTCTGACGCTACCGCTGGAAGCTCAACCCAGAGAAGTGCGTCTTCGGTGTTCCATCTGGCAAGCTTCTAGGCTTCATGGTCAGCCACCGGAGCATTGAGGCGAACCCCACCAAGGTTGACGCCATCCGCAGGATGAAGAGACCTACCGGGAAGAAAGACATCATGAAGCTCACCGGCATGATGGCCGCTCTAGGTCGCTTCATCAGCAAGCTCGGGGAGAAAGGCCTGCCCTTCTTCAAGCTACTGAAAAAGTCAGACTAGTTCGTGTGGACGGACGAGGCCGACCAGGCACTAGAAGAGCAGAAGACCTTCCTTACGACGCCTCCAGTCATGGTGCCCCCGGCGCCGAAAGAGACCCTGCTACTCTACATCTCCGCGTCCACTCAGGTGGTCAGCGCGGTCCTGGTGGCGGAACGACCTGAGGAAGGTCAACCCTACCCCGTCCAGCGACCTGTCTACTATGTCAGCGAGGTCCTCTCCGACAGCAAGATCAGGTACTCGCAACCCCAGAAGATGCTATACGCCCTCCTCATCACCTCGCGCAAGCTCCGACACTACTTCCAGTCGCACAAGATCAAGGTCATCTCAAGCTTCCCCCTGGGAGAGATCCTACGCAGCCGCGACACCACAAGACGCATCGTCAAGTGGTCGGTTGAAGGACCGATTAGGCGACCAGAGAGGGGGGGAGTGAATGGGAGCCGATAAAAATTCTCCCTGAAGGATGAACTCGGCCTATACCCCAAATTCACAACCGAGGATTCCCACACGAGTTTGCCAAGGTCGCGTAGTCACAATGGACCTACCAACCCTAGGAACAAACCCCAACTCAAAGCAACACGGAAGCGCAACTCAAAAAGCAAAGGACTTAGGCAATCTGCAGTGCCTAGGGCGGACGGTCCGCGGTGGCCGGGCGGACGGTCCGCGAGGACTAGGCGGACGGTCCGCGAGACCACGGCGGACGGTCCGTAAAAACTTCCCGAACAACCAGTACTGCACTCCGAAATACGGACGGTGCGTACCCTACCTGCGGACGGTCCGAGGGTAACTTGTACCGCGCGGACAGTCCGGGATACCCGGGCGGACGGTCCGCAAACACCTTGCAACAAAATGCGACTTCTCCGACGGATTGAACCACGAACGCGCAAGAACAAGCGACGAACTGGACGAACACCGGGCCACGCGGACTATCCGCGCCTACCAAGTGGACTGTCCGCCAGGTGCAGACAGAGTAACTCGAGCCCGAAAACGAGAAGTCAACCCCTCCTATCCATCCATGGATCTCCCAAACGGCTTGAGCTCTTGAGACAAGATTTGGGGGAGATGTGAAGCGTCCCTAGGAGATGCTATACCCCAAAAGTTGAGACCTCAAACGAACTAAATCGCCGGGAATCGAATCGCAACCGAGCTCTACCAAAAGCTAGGGTTCCAACCGAAATCCTTCAATCGGAGGCCAAATCCGGGGATTGGGGGGGTCAAGATCAAGCACAAAGATGCACAAGACATCTATCCATGATTCCCACCAACAAATCCGAACCCAAACACCTCAGAATCGAAGGAACAAGGCGCGCACAAAAATCCAACGAAAATACCTCGAAAAAGACACGAAAATCACACGAACTACAAGAAGGAAATCAACGCAACCATGAATGCTTCCATACACTCGGAGGTCAGATTCTCTACAAAGCGGTGAAGAAAATCTACGCCTATGGAGCAGGGAAATGAGAAGCAGTCCAGATGGATGGTTTGCCCAGAAAACCCTAGAGCTATATATATGAGTCCCTCTGGGTTGGGCAAATTACCAAGCTACCCCTAGCACTTAAACTTAGGATACAATCCCCTCAGGGGCAAATAGGTCATGTAGCACTCCTCATCATCGCACGGCCACGCCTTCTCCAATTTATAGCGGCGGAGCTTGGCTTTGGATGCTGTCTACGCTTCAGCTAGCGTGGCGTCCTTATCCAAACACTGTTACCACATGGAGCACGAGGTTCCTGTTCGCCTCTGGGGAGCATTGACACGTCTGTCGACTACCTGGTGGCACCTTTTCAACTTTTGTCTCTTGTGGGCAGCGACTGCATCTCTGCTCGGGGTAGGCCCCGTGACTGTACAGTGCGCCCGTGGGGTGCCGCGCGACAAGGCTGCTGGTGCCCGGCACTGCCCTCCAAGATTCCTGATAGCTTGTCTTATTCGGTGGGCAGAGCATCTAAAGCACAAGCAGAAGGCCGTAGGTTCTCTCTTTATTCTTCAAGCATCAATCCGACCATCCAGGTCGCCTTACTGCTCGGGGGCTACTCCACGAGTGCGTCTTACGACAACCTCTTTCTTCTACGTCGCATCGACCTACTGGAAGCCCGCTTCCACCACTTCCTCGCTCGACCTTCCTTCGGTTGGCAAGGAGACCTTCTTCAAGGTCACGATGATATCTTCCTGATTGTCTGACTCCGGTTAGGTCGGCGGTTCTTCAAAGGACGACGCCTTGTCTTCGCTTCGACCCCCTGGACCTACGTTCCAGGAGCTCGATACTTGACGACGTGCGCGTTGGAGTATTCTTTCTTTTTCTTGGATCCCCATGCACCCTACACGACCCCTGACGATGCCACGACTTCGCCAAGTCTCGACATGACCTCGCCTCGGCCGCTACGCCTACACGTCGATCGGGGGCTTGAGAGACATGGGTACCCATGGGTCCCCACCGACCAGGGTCCCAGAGGTCTCTGTCAAGTGGACCCGACTTGCCAGAAGCTCCACCGACCTGCAAGTGGGCCCGGAGACCTTATCCACAACCCCTGCGACCTTGGAAGACTCCAGAAGACCTTATCCAGATCCCGGAGGATCCGCCAGGCTTGTGGCGCAAGACTCATTCCTAGGTCGCGGCTCGGCGCCGCCTGTAGGTCCGCAGATCGCGGGATTCACCCTGTAATCAAGGAGGATGACCTTCCTATTTTGTAACTGACCCCGATGAGGGTCCACCGACCTCGAATGGAAGCCCTGGCCCGTTGACCATATAAGGCGGCCTAGAGCTCCATTTGGGGGGACTCCCCTTCCACGCATAATTCCACCCCATACTGGACGTAGGGTTTTACTCTCCGGAGGCCTGAACCAGTCTAAACCCTTGTGTCCATCGCAATTCTCGCCGCGTTCCGAGTTCCATCCGTGAACTACCACCTACGCTCTTAGTTCTCGACCCCCTCCAATTAACCTACAACCGCTTGGGTCCCTCCCTTGCGGATCTGTCCAGGTCTCACCCCCTGACACCGTCCACGACTTCATCTTGCCGTTCTTGCCACCATGCAGCCCGCACTTGACCCTGCTGGCCATCGGGTCCCTCGAGGCAAGCCTACTTGTCTTCTCCACACCTGGAGGCCTACCCGGTAATGACCTTTCGTGCTTGCTCTTCACCCGCACCAACACCAGTCAAGCCTCAACCTGCACCTGCAATACTTAGCCAAGAGTCAGTCCACACAATGTTGTCAATCACTCACACACCAGGAAGCGACCATCCACCGGTCCTCGAACCACACAGACTCTCAATCTCCCCCTTGATGAGTGCATTGACAACACACACATTTGGTAACGAAAGAGAAAAGGAAAAGAAAAGAAACGACTAAAAAGAAACTCAATCAAGCGATCGAAAGCCAAACAAAGGCATAAGAGCAAGATCACTTGAAAGAGGAAAGTCTCGGTCCCCTTAGGCAAGGGCAATGGCTAGACACAACCAAGACAAAAGCAAACTCAAGCAAAGAGCACAAACCACCAAAGCAAAGCACGAAAACCACAAAGAGCACCCCCTGCACACATGCAAGCTCCTCCTGAACCAATGCAACTCCCCCTGGATGAATGCATGCAAACCACTTCATGAAACAGAGCGGCTGCACCAGCCTTGCTCTGACCGGTCAGACCGGTGCACCAGATCGTGCAGGTCCTGACACCCACACCGGTCAGACCAGTGAGATCCACTGGTCAGGCCGATGACCTTCTAGGAAAACTGGGAACTACAAGAGCCCAAAAATGGCTCAAAACCACTCGGAAACCTTCTAAATGCATTCAGTAGGCCAAAACATGCTCAAACTTCTCCCCCTTGTTGACAATGCATGAATCATGCCAAAATTAGGAAATTTTCAACCTAGAGCTTCTCAAATAGACAAAATTCAACATAGGATGCTACACATATCCAAATGAGCAAGTTAGATACTCTATAGCTTCGCATGGACATAAACTACAAGATCACCAAGTTTCACAACCATTGGGCAAAGCTAAGATAGAATTGAGCATTTTTACGAAAAATTCACTCTCATGAGCAAAGTCCTAAACATGAGCAAAACATGTCAAAATGGCAAAGCCACACAAACTTCATGCTAGGACAACCATTCTAAGCATAAGACCATCATAAACACCCACAAGCACCTCATGTCATGTCAAAGCCACCGAGCCATGTGCTTACTTCTAGATATGAGACTTCTCATTGGTAAGCAACATGCAACGGTTTAGCACCCAAAAACAATTAAATTAAGCATATATGACATGGGAGCACATTTTCCAAGCAATTTACATTTCATTTTCAGATTCATATTTGGTAAATGAAATGTCTTTACGACAAAAAAGAACTTATGCCCCTCCACAAGATAAAGCATGGGGGCTAAACATTCATCATGGCAAATGAGCCTTTGGCCCCATATACTCAAAATAATCTATCTAAGCACAAATTAAGCATAGAAATGCCACTAAAACATGTCATGATCATATAAAGGCATTTACTCACAAGAGAGCATACATGTGACATTTTTCAAAAACATAGCTATCAACCATGGATATAAATCAAGATCATCAAGAGCTAAGCCACACTAAGCCATATCATACCAAACTAGCTCACAAGATCATATATAGCACATCATGGTGAACAATGTATATAGGAGAAGCTTTTCCTACTAAGCGCATATGATACAAAAAGCATGCAACCTAAGATACAAAGATGCCTATACATCATGTTACATATGCAATGCAAAATGCAAGAAATGCACAAAGGAAACTATACATATGCTACAAAGGAGCTCCCACACCCAACTCAAGAGACCAAACACACACCATGTTCTCCCCGCAAACGAGTGAAAGTTGCTTGATCTAGGGGCTTGGTGAAAATATCTGCTAGTTGGTTTTGTGTGGGAACATGGATCAAAGCGATTTTCCCTTTCTCAACATTGTCCCTCAGAAAATGGTATCTCACTTCTATATGCTTAGTTTTGGAATGAAGCACTGGGTTCTTAGCAACACTTATTGCACTAGTGCTATCAGAAAGAAGTGGAACCTGGGTATACTCCGCACCAAAGTCACTCATGGTGTATGTGATCCAAAGGAGTTGAGAGCAACAACTAGCCGTGGCAACATATTCGGCTTCGGTTGTAGATTGAGCAACACTCGATTGTTTGCGAGAGGACCAAGACACCAAAGAAGAACCCAAGAACTGGCAAGTCCCAGAAGTGGACTTCCTATCCAACCGACACCCGGCAAAATCCGCGTATGAAAAACCGTGAAGCTCCAAAGAAGAAGACGCGGAGTACCAAAGGCTGAAGTCGGGAGTGTATCGCAAATACCTGAAGATGCGCTTGACTGCTTGCCGATGTGAAGTCCTTCGAGACGGTTGAAAACGAGCGCACAGACATACCGAGAATTGGATGTCTGGCCTCGTCGCCGTCAGGTACATGAGGGAGCCGATCATGCTCCGGTACTCCTTTTGGTCCATGTGTTCACCGTCCTTGTCTGCATCAAGAGCTGTAGTCGTACTCATCGGCGTCACCATAGCCTTGGAGTCCTCCATCTTGAACTTCCTCACAATGTCCTTGGTGTACTTGGCTTGGTGTACAAACGTTCCTTCCTTCGACTGCTTGATTTGGAGCCCGAGGAAGAACTGCAACTCGCCCATCATGCCATTTGGTACAATTTGAAGCCTTTAGCCACGGAAAAGGCTAGAAGGATCCTAATCACCTCCAAACGGGCTACGGGAGCAAAAGTCTCCTCGTAGTCTATCCCCTCTTTCTGTGTGTACCCTTGAGCAACAAGCCTTGACTTGTTTCTCACCACTTCACCTTTCTCTCCCTCTTTATTTTTCCACACCCATTTTGTCCCAATCGGCTTACACCCCGGTGGAGGCTCCACTAACCCCAAACTTGGTTCCTCTCAAAATTCTCCAACTCCTCATGCATAGAATTTACCCAATTGTGATCAGATAGCACATGTCCAATGTCTTTGGGCTCAAAAGTAGCAACAAAAGCAACATGAGCAAAGTGAGAGTCATTTCGAAACCTCGACCGTGTAGTGCGTTCATTGATGTTCGCGATGATCGTTGAAGCTGGATGATCCACTTGTACTCGTCGGGGAGCTTCTCACCTCGAAGCCACCTCCCCCTCAGCTGGAGCTTCCTCACGATCTCAGCACGTCGTCGTAGGTGTGGGAGAAGGCCCGTCCTCGATCATAGTCGAAGTAGTATGTACATGCTCAGCCGCGTGCGCCACACCACCATCTTCATCATCACCTTGCTGCACCTCATCCACGAAAATCTCCTCACCAAGTTCCTCATCACCTGCATACTCAAAAACAAGCTGACTACATGGCTGTGTCTCGTCGAAGGTAACCTCGCAAGTCTCCACGATTTGGTTAGTTTCAAGATTGAGCACTCGAAAGGCTCTAGAATGAGACGCGTAACCAAAGAAAATGCCGTCGACAGACCTAGCCTCGAACTTGTCCAACGTCTTCCCTTTCTTAAGAATGAAGCATTTGCAGCCAAAGACGTGAAAGTGACTCACCATGGGGGTTCTACCGTGTATCAACTCGTAGCAAGTTTTCTTCTTATGGACCCTGAGGTAAATCCTGTTCGAAACATAGCACGCGGTATTGACCGTCTCAGCCCAGAACCTCCTCGGAGTCCTATGCTCATCGAGCATCATCCGAGCCATCTCACACAGGGTTCTGTTTTTCCTTTCCACCATGCCGTTCTGGGGAGGTGTAAACGGACTAGAGAACTAGTGTTCAAGACCCAAGTCATGGCAAAAAGTTTTGAAATGAGAGTTTTTAAATTCTGAGCCATTGTCACTGCGGATCGCTCGTATGGCATCTCCGTGCCTCTCGTTCCTCAACCTCAAGACAAGATCTCGAACAAAACCAAACGTCTCCCCTTTCTCCACCAAAAAGAAAACCCAAGCATACCGAGAGTAGTCGTCCACCACAACTAGGACGTACCACTTCCCACCCACAGATCTCACACGAGCTGGGCCAACAAGGTCCATATGGAGCAGCTCGCATGGACGCTCCGTCATCACATCGGTGAGGGGTGGATGGGAAGAGGCTACCATCTTGGCATGCCTACACGGCGCACAAACCAACTCTTTCTCAAACCTTAACCGTGGCAATCCTCGGACCAAATTGAGTTTACTCAAGCGAGACAAAAGGTCAAAGCTTAAGTGACCCAACTTCCTATACCACTTCCACAACTCACTGGAAGAACCAGCCAAAAAGCAACGAGCCACACCAGAAGACTGAGAGAAATCCGCTCGGAAAACCTAACCCTCGGGGACGACCATGCAAACTAGGTCCCCTCGAGAATCCAAAATCCGAGAACCACCAGGCCGAAACAACACCTCAAAACCCTTATCCAAAAGCTGGGAAACGGAAAGTAATTTGAACCCAAGCGATTGAACAAGAGCAACACGCCTGAGAGTGACCTTGTCACTTACCTTAATCTCACCTTCTGAAAGCACACGCCCTCGCCCATTATCCCCAAAGGTGATGTATGTCTTGGACACCACCGGGATGAGACTTGAGAACCACCCCTTGTCTCCGGTCATATGCCTCGAGCAACCGGAGTCAATCAGCCAAACGATCCTCAAGTCTCCCACCTGAAATTAAAAAACGAGCACGTGAGTGAACAAACGACTCAGCACTGGGGTTAGTACCAAAAGAGTAAAACCAGTGCCGAGCCATTTGCTCTAAAGTGGGGTTAGCACAAACCATATCATGACGCCTATCAAAAATACCACCACGAAAACCACCACGAAAACCACCACGAGGGAACCAACCGTGTCTCGCTGGAGGAGAACGAAAACCCATGAAAGGAAGACCGTGGACTGTCCCTCCTCTCCAACGCAAAGCTACAACTCCTCCGACCATCGTATTGAGCACGAGGTGGAGAACCTCTAGCAAACTGACCACCACCAGACTCACCATGCCAAGCACCTGTACCACGACCAAAGGAACTGAACCGAGCATCCTCACAAGCACGGAAACAAAACTGCCTGGCACCCAGACCAGCACCGGTCTGACCGGTCCCCCTGACCGGTCTGACCGGTGGTGCTCGGCCAGCAGCCCCACCTGCCACCTTTCGATCTCCCCAAGCCGGAACCGTCGTCACAATCGCCTTGGCCCTGGGCATTTGCATACGAGGCTCAGGTACACCATTTGAAGGGCGGTACAGGTCCTTGTTAGCCCACTCCTTAGCCATTCTCTCCTCACGCTTCCTCTTGAAGCAAAACTCACCCTTGTGACCATCTCTCCCACAATAGCCACAATGAAACCATATGAGCTTAGGTTTAGGCTTGGTTGGGGCTGCTCACTTGGTTTCCCCTCACTCGGCTTCTCTTTCGGTTTCTCCTCACCCTCTTTCCCAAAGAACACATTCCCTAAGTTGCTCTTGAACTTGATGGGTTTTTGGAAATGATTTGTGGGGTGAGGGAATATGGGTGGACCTGGAGTTGTGTCAAGTTTGTTTCTCAATGGGTTTGGCTTTGGAGGATAGGCATTTTTGTGGAAGATTTTTGGTGGAGCTTGGATATCACCAATCTTCTCTCCTCCCTCACCACTGCTCTCTCCAATCTTATCCGACCCAAGCGCTTGCCCATCATAGCGCTTGTATGCCTCTATCATCATCCTAAGTTGTGGTTCATGACCTGACAACCAACCCATCATTTTTCTCAACTCATCGTTTTCATACTGCAAGCGATCAACATAATGTGCAAGTTCCAAATTCTTTACAGCATGCAATTCACAACTAGAGCGAGAAGTGAGAACAGATGCTTTCAACTTAGCCTCAAGAGAAACAATGTAAGCATGTATCTCATCAATCTTTCCATGCAAAACAGGGCAAGAAGTGCAAGAACCTAGCAAAGTAGGTCTAGACTTAAGCTCAGCCACTTCAACCCTAAGCACATCTAGTTCCTCACACTTGGAGGAATGCTTTTCCTTAAGAGCAGTAAGATTAGCTAGGAACACAGAGCAATCAGCACAATCAACCTCATCAGAAACAACAGGTGAAGCCTTAAGCGAATAAATTTCAAGCTTAGCATCTAGGTTTTGTGTTTCTAGCTCAGCCACTCTAGTCCTAGCATCCTCAAGCGAGGCCCTAAGCTCCTTTCTCATCTTCTTCGCCTCTCTAAGCATGTCATCACGATTGTCAAGTAATTTTCCTAGCTCCTCATTCTCCTGGCGCAAGAAGGAAAGCTCGTCACGTACCTCATCCTCAGAGTCGGAGTCGAGTCGCTCTTGTGACTCTTCTTGCTGCCGGAGCTACGTGCCATGCTGCAGAAGTCATCTCTCGCGTAGCAGCTCAGCCCGCTCAAGTTCTTGGATGACTTCTTGCTCCTGCGCCGATCACCTTCATCTTCACTGCTACTCGAGCTTGAGGTACAGTATGCGGAGCTGGAGTCGACGTCGCTCGCTCCGACCATTGCACAGGCCTTGCCGTGGCCGTCCTTCTTCCTCGATCGTCGCTCGTCCTTATGCTTGTGCTTGTGCTTGTGATCGTGCCTCGATCGGTACTTACCCTCCGTCTTCGACCGGTGCTTGTAGTTGTCCTTGTTCTCCATCTTCTCGGGGCAGTCGGTGACGAAGTGTCCCGGCTTGCCGCACTGAAAGCACGTCCTCGTGTTCCTCCTTGTGTTCACTCGGTTCTTGTGCATCCTCTCGAACCTCCTGGTCAGCAGCGCCAGCTCGTCCTCTCCAAGCACGTCGAACTCCTCATCTGGCAAAGACATCAAAGAGGACAAAGAGTACATCCGAGAGGATGGGTTAGCGTTAGACTTAGCACCTGAGCCACCGACGAGGGCAAGACTACGGGAGTCAGTCGGGCTCTCAAGATGGGCTGTCACACCACGATCCACCTCAGCTAACTTGAGCTTAGAGAACAGCTCGTCTACCGTCAGAGTGTCATACTTCTCGGACTCAAGAATGGCCTCGACCTTTCCATCCCAAACTGTACGATCCAAAGCGTGCAAGAGCTTCACAGCTCTGTCATGATCATCGTACAGGAGCACGGCCACATTAGCCCTCATGTTGTTCACAATCACCGTGAACCGCTGGAACATGATGTCAATTGACTCACCGGGGAGATGAGTGAAGTTCTCGTACTCTATCCGGTAAGTCGCGTACAACCGAGCCTGAACCTGAGCATTTCTAGCATGAGCATTCTTCAACTGCTCCCAAATCCTACAAGCCAAGTCCTCTGTCTGAACCCGATCGAATTCGGATTGACACAGAGCACGAAACAAGTAGTCGACCGCCTTGTTGTTGGCGTCGTGCATGTCCCTCGATCCCGGAGCAAGGAAGTTAATCAGATGAACATAAGTTGTGTTCACCGTAACATCCCAAAGGATCTGACCCTTACCGCGGAGGAAAGCTGCCATCCGCCTCTGCCACATCTGGTAGTTTTTGCCATCGAAGTGCGGAGGACCCAATCCCCGTTCCTGGTACGCCATCTTTGGATCTTAGACTGGTTAGAGTCCCGAAAGACCCGTAACCGGCTCTGATACCACTTGAAGGACCGAACTGGCGACCAGGGAGGGGGGAGTGAATGGGAGCCAATAAAAATTCTTCTTGAAGGAGATGGCAACTCCAACAAGATGAACACGGCTAACCAAAACACTTCTCCGACTCAACTACCCAAGTTGGCCAAGACCACGTAGCCACTGGAGTGCTACTGGTCCTAGGAACCAACAACTCAACCAACTGAAACAAACACTCCAAACATGCAACGGAAATCTGCACAGCCTGCTGTCAGTGCTACACCGGTCAGACCGATGGCTCTCGCCGGTCAGACCGGTGGACAGCGCCGGTCAGGCCGGTGACTACAGCAAGTGCACAGAAACATTCCAGGAAGCCTTAGTAAATTCTTTAGGCCCTGGAACAAAAGCCACCTCCAACCACAAACTGAAGGAGAAGAAAAACCTTCACCAAACCTAGCAAAAACCCCTTGAAACCAGACAAGAACTGACCAACAGCACCACATCCCAAAACCACATAGACCAAGCAGTTCACCTGAGGCAAATCCCATAGGGACCTTGCACCGGTCAGACCGGTCACATGCACCGGTCAGACCGGTCAGGCCTGGGCAGCTCGGGATGAACAGCGAGCCGCGGGTCAACCCTTCCAAATCTAAATCCCGATCTCCCAATTCGCTCCACGGATTCGCACAAGACTTTGGGGATAGTAGAAGTACCTCTTGGGTATTCCATAGCCACGATTTGGTCCACCAAAACTTGCTAAGTCAAGAGGAATCGAAGGATTTCCACCAAGAATGCCTCTAACCTTAAATCAGAGAAAACCTCAAAATCAAGACCCTTTGCTCACGGATTTGGGAGGGGAATCAAAGGGAAAAGAACCACGAAGGGTTCATGCATACATCCCCCACAAAATCTCAAAGAGAAAGGTCTCAAAACCGCCACAAGAAAAACGCCAAGAAAAGGCTCCGAAAATCACCAAAAAGGGAAAAGGGGAGAGACACAATCAAGCTTTGAGGAACCACGCCGAATCATCTATACATACCATGAAGGTTCATACAAGGTCTAGCTTGCCTCCCAATCATCCATCTCTCTCACAAGATTTCACCATGAAGCTCTCAAGCTAGTCCTAAAAATGCTAAGGAAAATAGGAAGGGAAAATAGCAAAAGCAAATGAGCTTGGGTTCCAAGAGATGGCTGCCATCCTCTCACCACTTGGGTTATACGGAGGCTAGCCGAAAGACGAAACTACCCCTATTACATTAAACTAAGATACACGCCCCCGAAGGGCCTTTTGGGAAACTTCGTCATAGCACCATCGAACGGATGCCCGGCGACCGCAAACTTGCTTAGCCTTGATTCAAGCCTTGCGATCCCGACGCGTGTCCTCTGCTTCTAAGTCTCCGGAATGCGTCGTCGCACACCGGTCAGACCGGTGTACCCCACCGATCAGATCGGTACCCACCGGCCAGATCGGTTGGACCCACCGGTCAGACCGGTCCAGTGCTGCTGCCTCCGGTCTTCGGTCTTGGCTTTGTGGATCAACCAAGGAACCCAGCGGTTTTCTGGTGAACCACTGGAAACCCCGCGAACTTGGTGTAGCCTCCGCTAATCACCACTCATGACTCGGCTCCCACGTAGTCCCGGCTCGACCTTGGTTTTGAGGCTCAACCAAGAAACCGTCCACGACTTTATCTTGCAGTTCTTGCCACCATGCGGACCGCACTTGACCCTGCTGGGCACCGGGTCCCTCGAGGCAAGCCTACTTGTCTTCTCCACACCAGGAGGCCTACCCGGCAACGACCTTTCGCGCTTGCTCTTCACCTGCACCAACACTAGTCAAGCCGCAACCACACAGGAAGCGAGAAACCTGCACCAACACTTGTCAATCACTCATCACACCAGGAAGCAACCATCCACCGGTCCTCGAACCACACAGGCTCTCAGTAGTTAGCTTGAATTGCCCATCGTAGAAATGAAGTCACAGTTTTCTCGCTTGCCATGTCCCACATCTTTGACGTACAGTGCAACTTCAACCTTTCGACTTGGTACATGTCGGCGACCGAGAGTAAATAAGGCCAGGCATTGCGATTCACCATGATCGACACGTCCGTTCAGAGGGGGGGTGCACACAAGTTTGTCGGTTAACGCCCAATGCCAGTCCTTAACTGCAATTCTCAATAACCTCCATTGCAATGCGTATGAACTTCGAATGGTGAGTATGCTCGAATCAATTTGGAATAGATTTAACCAAATCTGCATAATAAGATGACATCTCATAGCAACTCATCACCACAAAGTTCACACCACGAGTCCAGCAACAAGTAGCAAACATCATACGATGATCCGGTAACCAACACCAAAACACAATCATGATACAAGTTTCATAATAATCATCACTACTCATTCATAATCATAACTCCATCTCATGTTTGGCCTCCTGCAGCTGTTCCTTCACCTTCTGCATCTCCTACCGTGAATTTTTGGTCTTGCAGGCCTCTCTTGCACAAAGATATCAAAAACATGATAGAATAATTAGATGACAGAGAGAAAGAGCTTTAGTACACCTAAGAACAAGAAAACTGAGGGCAGAGCTCATTTTTCTTACCATAGACATCGGAATAAATGTGTCAATGAATGGGTAGGAAATTGAGTTTGTTTGGTCAGTCTTTTCTTTTAAATGTTCAAGAAGTTCTTATCAGTTGGACTGAAATGCGTACTAATAGGCAAGGGTGCCCGTTTCAGTCCAACTGACAAAGAACTTCTTGAACATTTAAAAGAAAAGACGGACCAAATGAACTCAATGTCCTACCCATTTATTGACGTATTTATTCCAATGTCTTTGGTAAGAAGAATGAGCTCTGCCCTCAGTTTTCTTGTTCTTAGGTGTGTACTGAAGCTCTTTCTCTCTGTCAGGTAGTTGTTCTATGATGTTTTCAATCTCTTTGGAGATCCTAAGTGAGTCCTCACCCGAGATGAGACATCCAGATCTTCTAAAATAACATTAAGATGTTCTTGTAGAAATAAACTCATCATTGGAGAAAACTCATCTCGAGCTGAAAAATAAACTCATCTCAGCCTATAAAAAAACCTGAATCCCTTGAACCCAATTGTATGAGTACAGTAAAACAACCACCACACACCACAAAACCTGGTTGTTTGCTACCTACATAAACTCAGCAAGGGCATGGTTGTCCTAAATGAACCTATCGATTCATCAAACGATGCAAATTGGAAACTAACTGAATCTAACACCTGTGAATTGTGCAAATACTAACAATCGCGACAGAATCCAGATGTCCCTTCAACAGTCTGCAGCTCCGAAATAGTATCTTCATTATACCAATTCATAAAACGAGTGGCTTGAAGCACATCTAGAAGCTACTAAAATACAAAACCTACTGTAAGACGATGCAAATTGAAAACTAACTGAATCTAACATGAATTGTCTATAGCCTATCAACTTCTAACACCCATCGAAGTGCAAATCTAAAGGTACGATAATGAAATCTAAATCTAGCATATATGCCCATCAATCCTCCAGATCCCCAAATCTAGATATCCCCAACCTTAGTAAGATAGGGGAAACTATAGCGGCTCAAACCAGAGGACCAACCTCATCATGCTGTCTCATCCACTTGTTGCTGGGATGTGGCGGTGCAACAATCTTCCCCTCGCCACTAGGATCCTCCATTCCTACCACGCAGTATTGCAGATCTACGTAGCGGAAGTCAAAAGTCTTTGCGGAGTCTGAGTGAAGTGTCTCTCCAGCCATTCGATACGTAATTATAGACTCAACTGAAACTTACATGTGGGACCTGGTCACAGTAAAGAATTCGCATGAACTATTAGTAGAGTTTCCCAAAAAACTCGAACAACCAAGAAGTGGTGCAGTGGTAAACAACACAACCTTGTTCCTTCAGGTCCCTAGTTCGAACCCATGCCATGGCAAATTTTTTTTGCAACATTTTGTGACCTAGCCTCTGTTGATCTGGCGAAAATGCTTACACGTGGGACCCTGGAACTATTTATGACGACTTGGAACACTCCATTTTCAAAAAAATGCTTACATGTGGGACCCAACTGAACTTTATGACGACTTGGAACACTATTTTAAAATAATGCTTACACGTGGGACCAAAGTTGGTTTATGACGCCACTGACCTGGCGAAAATGCTTACATGTGGGACCCTGGAAAGTTTTATGATGACTTGGAACACTCTATTTTCGAAAAAATGCTTACATGTGGGACCCAACTGAATTTTATGACGACTTGGAACACTGTATTTTTAAAATAATACTTACATGTGGGACCAAAGTTGGTTTATGACGCTATGGCGGAGCTTATGGCGTCACAAACAAGCATGGAACAGGGAACGCTCGGCTACAGTAGCAACTGTTATGACGAAAGTTTTTTTTGTCACTAAATTTGCTTAGAAGTGAAATATTATGTCGAGATCAGCCAGGAACGTCATAAATCAATGACGCTAAAATGTGGTTGCGTCACTAGTCAACGATTTTCTTGTAGTGCTTGTACCTATTGTCTCCATACATATACTCCGTACGCACCACAACGGCTTGACTGTGGTGTCCCGGTTGCGCACTATCCATGCGGTAGCTAGTGGTACAAGTACAAGCTACAGAAGATGAGTAACCAAGAGCCGTGCAATGGCAAAGTTCCTCCAAGCTTACACTAGCTAGCTATCTTTATTCAAAAAAAATACACTAGATACACTAGCTAAGCTATCACCACAATAATTAATTATATGCAACAGCAAAGCTGCTATTACTTAATGGACGATTTCAGAGACTCGAATGTGGGATACGATTTCATAGACAATTTCGGGATCCGTGATTTTATTTCATGGTGTACGGAGGGGCACGCTAATTCATGTGTAACCGGATGGGCACAGGTTATCACCTAGTAATACTGTACTTAAATCAACTGGTAGTAATTACCAACTTGCGACAGCACAGAGCTTAAGAGGAATGCGTAACCACACAGATTTGGTTACACAGGTGACAGTGCCATTCAGCGGGCTGCGCACTAGAGAATTATAGAAAACTGCGGCGAGGGCAGGCCACTGTGGGCCCGCGGGCGCCGCATGCCTGTGAAGCACCATCATTATTACGATGGACAATGGGACGGGGTGCCACGCGGTGCTGCCGCCCGTGTTATGCGGCTTGCTGCCAAGCCAAGGGTTACGGACGATCCCTGTGTCGTGTCGTGTGTACAACAGCCTTGACGGGATGGGACGGACCTGCTTCGCTCCCCTCCCGTCGTGTCTGCAGCCACAGCCGTCGCCCGCCTCGAGGAGTAAGCTGGACCCGCTAGGTTACGTGTGACACATGGTGCTCCAGCCTAGGTTACGCGGCTTGCTGCCATTTGTACGTTGGGATCGTACCATCCCTTGTTTGCGCATGAAGGGATTTCACATGTTTCCGTTGCACGGCTCGGCGATTTTGTTTTTTTTCTGAGCATGGCTCAGCGATTACGAATCAGGTACCCACGCTACTGGATACCCCGCGTGGCCAGGTTTGCGTAACCTGTTAGCAGTCGGTTTTGCATGAGTCATGCAGCATGGTGCAACCTCCAGCAAAAGCGTCTGCTCGGTTGTTTCACGGATCAATTTAAATTCCTCTCTCTCTCTCTCTCGCTCTCTCACACACACACAATAAAAAGAAAGAAAAGGAAAAGCCAAGGCCCCATTCTCTGTGCCTTTTAAAACCACTCTCTTTATTCACATTGTAGAAACCCACAAGTTTTGGATTTTTAATAGGTAAGGGCGATTCATTCCGTAAGTGTCTGTTCCCCCTTCGTCTTCCCCTTCGATTCCGTGTTCATAGCATTGCTGGTCTGGACTAATTTTGCCTGATTCTAGCGCGTCCTGCTGCTGCTATTCTTGTTTTCGGATGCAGCTTTCCCCCAGTGTTGGTTTATTCTACATCGAGGAGGTTGAGATCGTCTTCGGTGAGTTCTTTTTATTCGTCGTCTATACGGCACATTTAAGAGTTGACACGCAGAGCCACCCTGGTGACGGATGGCGTAGCGGCAGCGGCACTCGCCGCGATTGCCACTCGCAGCGGGCAGTGGTATAGGTTGGCGGTGGTGGGGTGGCCCGGAGCGGCTGCACAACGCTGCTTGCTTCTGTTGTCGTTGTTGTGCATTGCTATTGGACGGAATAAGGGACGGGAAAAAGAAATAGTAGGCGAGGGGGTGGGGGGGTGGCGCACTGTAGCCTCGTTTCTTGGGTTAGAAACTTCAGAATCCATGGGTTTAGTCTTGAATCCTCAGGGATTATAGTCTACACTCAATTTTAAGCGATTTTGTTATTTAAAGTTGACTATTGTGCATATTTCCTGCTTAGCTTGGTATACACATTTTTTCGATTTGTATTTTTCTTTAAAAAGTAGACTTTGTTTTATAGTAATTTCGATTGAATGGATCATAATTATTTTATCATAACTTATCATTAATTAATTGAGCCTAAGAATATACGGAGTAATCCATTAGAACATAACAAATACTCCCGGTATAAGGACATGGGATTTTCTGACAATGGAACCATGAACCTGACTTTCATTTGTATCTTACATATGGTTTAGTTTTTTTTCTTGTCTGGAAAATCCTTTGCACCCTGATAGGTTGATGCTATTCTAATTTCAATTGTAAATATGAAAGTGCCACAGATGGTAATTTGAACTGTTTAACCTTGCCTAGAGGCTGAAAAGTGACGACCACCATAATCATGACCGATGCTGGTATGCGCGAAGGATTCGTGCATTATACCGCTGGTGCAATGGACAATAGCCAAACATTGAACGCAGGGAACCTGGACACACCTGCAGCAGAAGCTACCATTTCTGAGAGCAGTTTTGTACTGAAGCATAAGTTGCAGGAACTGGAATCAAAATTAAAGGACAAATTTGCTCAGGAGATGCAAGAGTTGAGGGATGATCTCCATGATTTGCAGTCTCTGTGCACGGTCTTGGCGGTCAATTAATTTAATAAAAATATGGAGTTGCACGAGCTTCGAAAAGAGTTGATCAAGGTAAGAAATCATCCTTGTGCTGCAATTGACTGAGAATTCACTTCTACATTTCAGCTGCTGGTGTATAGTATCATGCTATTGTTTCATATGAAGTATCAGCAATTAATTGATGTGGTGTTTTGTCCAGTATCTATGAGTGACCACAACCATTACATTATGTGCCCAAACATAAGATAATCCAAAACTATCCACTTCATCTAGAAACCCATTAAATCATATGCCATGTCATCATCCATTAGGTCCATCTATTTATGACATCTGTCGATTCTCAGTGACTAATATCATCCATGTGGGCAATTTTGTTAATCTTTGTAAGTACGACGCTAAAAAAATCTCACAAAAAATACATGGAGGATCAATCATTCAATAGCCAATCTCTATCAACAAAATGAACATGTTTTCATGTATAATATCATTTGCAAAAGAATGTTGTCACACAATCACCTTATACTTTCAGATTTCATAGAATGTTGCCATGGAATCATCTTAGTTTTTTCTCCTTAGGAATTTGTTCAAAATAATTCATGCAGCAACACATGGGGTATCACCTAATTAATAGTACACATGATTTGCAGGGCTTGCCGGATGGCAGAACTGTCCGAGCCAACATAGGTGTCAAGAGGATGGGCATCATTGATCGCAAGGCGATCGCAAACACTGGTGGTTTATCGGATTACGAAGCTGCACTTATCTGTTCAAAATGGGAGGCTGAGATATTAGATCCAAATTGGCATCCTTTTAGGGTCGACATGGTTGACGACAGAGAGATGGTGTGCACCTTTTTATTAATTATTTTCATTTATTGCTGACGGATTATGTTCTGTGAGTTTCCATGTCCATCCAGTCTAATGGTGGGGCAAGTGATCTTTTGCAGGATGTTATTAACGAAACCGATAGTAAGCTCCAGGAGCTAAGAGGAGAGCATGGTCGAGCGATCTTTGCCTTGGTAACAAAGGCCCTGCTTGAGGTTAATGAGCACAATGCGAGTGGCCGCTACCTTGTACAATTGTTGTGGAACTACTAGGAGGACCGGGAAGCAACACTGAAGGAAGCTGTCCAGTTCGTCATGAAACAATCACATAGGCTCAAGAGGAAGCGGTGCTAATTATAATAGTTGCACCCTTTGGGTTATACGGTATGCTGCCATGTAAATATCCAATGCAGATTTGGTTACTACTTATTACGGAGTATATATCTCTTTTATTTGTGCTGTACATCTCTAGAGTCCCGAGGCACGAACGACTGGACACCTTAATGTGTCGAATCTACGTAACCTGAACTCACTTAGTTACCCATGAGCCATTTTGTGTGGTTCAACTGTCTGGTTACGCCTTACACGCACATGTGGTTACATGGTTTTCCCTAAAATAGTTACTAGGCTTCGTATTGACACAGGTTATGTGCACTTGCACAGGTTCGGATTAAACATGGAGGGACCCGAGATTAGCGGGTATGGGAATCCGTTGGATCCCAACGATTCGGAGGTGGTTGTGTGATCCCTTTCAGCTTTTCCAGATACACATACTACACGACCTGCAAAATGATCCATGGCCTGGGGTCTAACGAACCACGTCTATGATTGAGTATAAATCGATACACACCCCGTGTGTCTCTTTGCGATCCCCAACCATTTCTTCTTCTTCTGTCGTCTCGCCACCGGTACCTGATCCACGACCCTTAAACGACAGTCGCACGCTCGGAGCAGTAGTGGTGTAGCGCCCATTGTGAGTTATCTCTCTCTCTCTCTCTCTCTCTCTCCCCTTCTTGAAACATTGTCTTCTTCCTCACGTGATGCCGTCAAATGTGTGTTTCTGTTCTTTATATCTTCGTAGGCCAGCGGCATCATGCCAAAACTCGAGAAACCAACAATCTACACCGAGGAAGAAACTGGGACGAAAACTGGGAACAAGGATGCTGCCGGAGTTCCAAGCATGCGCGTGTCGAAAACCAAATCGAGGCCTAATCCAACCGCTCCTCCACCAACTACTAGACCTTCGAAAGTGGACGATGCTGGTGATGGCAAGGTACTCTTTATGCCATTCCAGCATTTTTTTATGAGATAGCACCTTCATCATGGTTATTAACCCTCTTCACCTGTAGCAGCTCAAATACGCAAAGGTTACATTCACCAACTATTTGGAAGGAACGATGGTTTATGATAATTCTATACTAGGTGATGGCTCATCCGACAATAGCGGTAAGCGCGCGCCACATATTATCGTTGTTTTGCAGATCGAACTTTGAAGATCTGACATGCAAATTGTTTTGTACATAGATGGCGACGATTCCCCCCGTTGTTATGATGATGACATGGATGAAGTTCGATGCTATCATTCCTATCGCACGGCGTACCCGGACGTTCTGCCCCAGGAGCAACACAAGACGCAGCCAAGTCGGAAGCCGGTAGGCCTGCCTGCGTACGACGACTTGTTAAGCGGTCACACATCACCGGCGTAATATGAAAACGCACAACGACATGGTGTAATATGTTAGGCATTGGTCCTATCTAATGTTGCTCTCCTGCTAATGAAAATTAGTTTCTACCACAAAGTTGATTATTATACCCTATTATGTAATAAAAATATTATTAAAAGATAGTATGGAGTGTATATGGAAGTTCATGCGATTTGGGACGGGGATGTGCACCGACTCTGATAATTAAGATTCGGTGCAATGTGGTGCGACACTTTCCCCCATCTCGCTCATCTCATCACCTTGAGCCATCTCGTCCCTGGTCACCGATGATCCATCAGAGCTTTCGTGGTCTCAGATGATGGAGATGGGGCCCGACAATGTCAGAGCACAGTAGCAGTTCGGCCTCTTGAGTTCCATGGCCCTGCAGCTACCCCTCCAGACGATGAAGATCGCCATCGTGATTTCATCCGTATGGTGCGTGGTTTGCATTCAAAGATGGGATTTTTGACACCAAAAGTCTTCTCCTAGGTCGAAGCGGAGAGTGGATCGATGGCGGTGAAGGAGGAGTTGTGCTCGTCAGCGACACGTTGGGAGTTCAAATCCGGTTTGTGTATGTGTGGACTATGGAGAGAGAGAGAGACCACTAAATATAAGCACGATCCCTAAATTGCTAGCGGGGCTGGGCATGCATGGATTGTGTATGTAACTGAAACTCGCATGGAAACATATACTAGCCCGCTGGAGGAATCTCCTCCTTCCCTCATCTTTATAAAAAAACATATACGAAGTATTACATGCACAAATTAAAGCAACAAGGCAAATCTCCTCCTTCCCAAGGAGGAAAAAAGAGACAAGTATGGAGTTGCAATTGCAAATAGAACACGATCTCACATGAAGAGTAATTCACCAATAACATACTCTTCAAAGATCAAGTGTGCACACCTGAAGAAATAATGATGGTGTAGGCAGACGGTTAAGTGCTGAATAAAAATGATTAAGTGCTGATTAGAAAATGGTTGTGCATTCGTTTAAATGAGCTAGTGCAGGTGATGCGCAGGATTGACTCAACCGGATGCAACGCAGATTTCGCGTAACCGAGCGCATGCAGGTTACATCGACACAACCGGATGCAGCATGGGATAGTGCGTATCTCGTGCCTGGGTGTAGGTTACACGCACGACCAAGTCGGTGTCGCACGCGCCACCGAACCGTGTGTAACCCAGTCGGTGCAGGTGACGCACATGATCAACTCGACCGGATGTATCGCAGATTTCATGTAACCGAGCGCGTGCAGGTAACATCGACACGACCGGATGCAGCATGGGATGATGCGTATCCTGTGCCTGGGTGTAGGTTACGCGAATGACCAAGTCAGTGTCGCACGCGCCACCGAACCGTACGTAACCCAGCCGGTGCAGGTGACGCGCAGGATCGACTCGACCGGTTGCAGCATGGATTTTGCGTAACCGAGCGTGTGCAGGTTACATTGACATGACCGGATGCAGCATGGGATGGTGCGTAACCTGTGCTGGGTGTAGGTTACACGCACGACCAAGTCGGTGTCACACGCGCCACCGAGCCATGCGTAACCCAGCTGGTGCAGGTGACGCGACTGGATGCAACGTGGGTATTGCGTAATCGAGCGCGTGCAGGTTACATCAACACGACCGGATGCAGCATGGGATGGTGCGTAACCCGTGCCTGGGTCTAGGTTACGCACACGACCAAGTCAGTGTCGCACGTGCCACCGAGCCGTGCGTAACCCAGCCGGTGCAGGTGAAACGCAGGATCGACTCGACCGGGTGCAACGTGGATTTTGCGTAACTGGGCGCGTGTAGGTTACATCAACACTGCCAGATGCAGCATGGGATGGTGCGTAACCCATGCCTGGGTGTAGGTTACGCGCACAACCAAGTCGGTGTCGCACGTGCAACCGAGCCGTGCGTAACCCAGCCGGTGCAGGTGAATCGCAGGATCGACTCGACCGGATGTAGCGTGGGTATTGCATAACCGAGCGCGTGCAGGTTACATCGACACCACTGGATGCATCATGGGATGGTGCGTAACCCGTGCCTAGGTGTGGGTTACGCGCATGACCAAGTCGTTGCGGCACGCACGCAGCATGTATTGAATCTCGATCGTGCGTGTTGCAAGTTGGTAGTTTCTCGCATTCCATGGCCGACCCCAGCAATTGTGGGATCGTGGTGAACTGAGGCTTCCCTAATCAGACGATCGTTTCCATCTGTCCCTCAGATCCATTGGCCCGCCCTTTCACTATTGGTCCATTATTCATTCATACTTTAGCGTCTCATTTTAGGATTACTAGAAACAATTAGTGGTTTTCCCAGCGGCTCCAGGTAGTACAGTAGTGGGGAGTATGACTACACCAGCAGCAGCAGAGGTGGTTGGTGCCTCCAGGTCTAGGCAAACACCTTTGAAGCGCCAACCCGAGACTTCTGATCCTGATGATGTAAGTTCCCCGGCCAAGCGTCTGCATATGATGGACACGCCGCCGCCTCCACCCACCGCCAAGCGTCTACTGTTTGATGAGCCAGCCACTCATGCTCATCCCACCATCGAAGAACCGCTTGTGCACGATCCTTGTTTCCTAGGGCTTTGGTTGCCGAAGGACACCGGCTTTGTGAATGTTCAGAGGAAACTCGACGCTGCAAGGGTACAATATGTGTAACATGGTAAGGCATGGTTACACAAGCTTCCGTATGCAATAAGAAAGGTGCTGGTGTCTATTACAGCAGCAGCCTTCTTCAAAAGAGAGAGGCACAGAAAGGTGCTGAACATAAATGGTCACCTGACAACATGAGAATTAGCAAGGCAAAACCATAAATGTTAACGATAATTTACATAGCCATATACAATAAGAACTCACTGCCATTGTGTGAACCACTGGCCTCATAATCAGAAAGCGGTGTCGAAGTTTTGCCACCCAAATATCCATCCAGCTTGGCAAAATCGGCATCAATTTGACCAAATAGGCATTTAACCTAGTTGACTCTCTACAGATACATAGCGAGGTAAAGGGTAAAGCACAATGCAATTAATTTACATATCAATTCTTAAGGAGTGTACAAGGTATATCCGGAAAGAAAATATTTACTTTGCTATGCTCTTCATTGTCAGTCTCCTCGTCACTTTCAGGGGGTCTGCAAGTGAATGGCAGTGCCTTGCCTGCCTTGACGATTCAAAAGGCATAGATGAAATCAAACAACTAAATGGCGCAGAGGATAAATAATACTAGCATATCAGTACTATGTACGCACCGTGGTTGAGAGAAACAAGTACTTTAGCTAATACTTCACAGCTTGTGAGGGGTGGGCTTTGTCCAGTGTATTTGAAGATACCATCACCAGTGTCTGCAATTGGTAGTATATCTCCAAATGTCGAACAAATGGATGTGATGCCATTGTTGAGATATTCAATCTTTCTTTCATGTCCTGTGCATTTTCCAAATAAAAGGTTGCAAAAATCGGACTCCCTGAGCAGACCACGCTGCAACTTGCAAACCTTAGCATGATTGTAATCATCAACTGTCACGACTGCATGTTTTTCCAAGTGCTCAATCACTTGCTGGTAGAGATCTTCGTCTGCCTCATACCCCCTTTTATCTGGACCACTGATGAACATGGCCTTTGATTTCTTCTGTACTAATGAATCCATATTAGGAACATCTATTGTCATCGCTAAAATCTTTTGACCATCCAGGATTTCGAATGTTTTCTCAACTTTTAGGCCCAACCTTTTAAGAATGTCATCCAGGATGCGACGGCGTGGGATTGTGATTACATGAGTAGAGTAGCTAGACTGCACATACCGGGAGACAAGGGAAAACAAATCAGCAAGCATTCACTCGTATGTGTATACCAGATATGCTCAATTATTGTTTATTCGAAACTTGGATGATGCATAGAGCTTACCCCAGGAACATGAACAAAAAGGGATAGCGAATCATCTTCTGACATAGCTGATTTGACCTATGTTAAAGAATAATAACACAAACCAAGTTTGAGGAAACGTGGACGATAATTTGGGAACAGACGCGGGAAATTCACACTCTTTGTACCAGTGGGTTGTCAACAGTATCTTTTTGTGCAGAAAAGGCGATGAGAGCAGCAGCCAGAAACCTGCAGATGCCGAGATGGACAAGTGTATGAATATATTAATTTGCTGGGTCAAATTAAGCTGAAGTTTGTAATATTGTTTGAGATATTCAGATATACCTATACTACTATGTAAAGTTCTTCCCATTCCCAATTCTATTATGATTATAGGTTGGTCGTAGTAATAGACAGAAAACTATCCCCACAGGTTGATCGGTTTTTATAGTATAATGAAATTTCGGATCTGGCATAGTGGAAAAAATGTAAGCGATACTTGAGCAGGAACTTACACTGCCACTGGACAAGAGGAAATCAGAAACAATCTGAAAGCTCGACTTGATGTGGTGTTGGATGAAATTAATTATTATATTACTGGAAGGTTGCCCGATGTGATTTCAATCCTCGTGATGCCATTCTATTACTGACTACATTAATTGATTATGTACAATTTCCTAAGTTCAGAAAGGGAGGGGGCATAAAAAATTAACCTCTTCATCAGCCTTTGCAGGCGTAGAAAGGGGAACTGGAGGCCGCAACATGGCTCCCTGCCACTGAGCAGTTGACATCACCTGGACGACCTGCTAGATTGTCGGCAGATGAACAGATGGGATCTTCTGTAGGCGCTGCGGGTGGAGCGACGGTGCCCATGTCAAGCCACCTCTTTGACGGAGAGCCCTTAGCCAGTGGTGGACGCTTCGTCGGTGTACGGCAGGGGGATCCACTGCTCGCTCCATGAGATGATGAGGAATGCATTGTGGTAGTGATGGACTGCAGCTGCGCTATGGAGCCTTCGTGATAGTATATGAAGAAGAAGTAGTAGAGAAACCTTGCAATACAAAGATTTTGAGAGAGAGAGAGAGATGGAAGCGAATGAAAACCACGATAGCGAAATTGCCGGGGTTGCCGCAAAGCGTACGTAACTGAAACTCGCATGTAATTATGGAAACATCAAGCAATGACATTATAAACTGATAATTTGGGTTACCATGCATATATGCCTTTGATCACCCGCCGTGCTCCAGGGCAACCGCGGTGCTGCGTGTGTAACCCAATCCGCCTTTCACAGGCCGACCCAAGAGTAACCGAGACCAAGCTACGCAGATTACTCGGTTAGGTGCACGAAGGCCGTACGCATGTCGTGTGGGTTACGGTTACGCATTCCCTTATAGGTTGTACTAGCTTGTACCACTAGCTACCCGCATGGATGGTGCATAACCTGGATCGTGCGTGACCAACCAACTAGGCGCAGGTAAGGAAGCCTCCGTGCACAATGAAATAAAGGCACGATCCCAAAATTGCCAGCCGAATGGTGCGAACACATGCTTTGTGGCTCGGGTAACCTGTACCCGCTCGAATACGCACCATCCGTGCTGCAACCCTGACTGGGTCATGTCGATTATGCACGTAGTAAGCTGGACCCGCTAGGTTACGCACCATCCATGCTGCATGGCTCCTGCAACACCACCGACTGGGTCATGTCGAACCTGCGTAACCATAGCCTAGGCGGTTACGCACGAGGCATGTTATCTACGGAGTATATACTAGTAGTAGTAAAGTATGTAACCAAACCAAAGGTCAGCTAGTAGTATAGTATGTCGTCTCTTCGGAGACATCTGATAAGATTGTAAGGATACAGAGTTGTATAGTATGGCAGTTGACGCAAATAGTCAGTCAGTGCGCACAATGCGGCGAGATGGATGGGATCGTCCGCCATCATGTACTTTACTATTTATTATATAGAATATTGTAAATGTGACGATTGCTATGGTCGGCCTCCGCCCCGTCGTGCCCCTACCTCTCCCACTCTCACCCTTGGCCATACTACCCTAAACGCCGCCGTCCCCCCGTGATCTGGTTCTCCGATCCTCGACGATCGACCAACGTCCTGGTGGTTTCGGTGAGATCTCTCCTCGAGTTCCCTTTCTCTGTTAACGTGATCAATTCCCGACCATCCCTTTTAATTTAATTACTATTCGACTATTATTGCATCTGCTTCACCTGTAAGTCGTTCCCTTTTCCAGCCCAAATCATGGCCAGCGTTGACATCCACAACACCGATTAACAACTTGAACGCGATTACATTACTAGCCAGACTTTCGACAGTGAGGACGAAGCGTTTCATTTCTACAAAAGTTATGCCCGTGACAAAGGTTTCTAGGTAAGGAAATCATCAACGAAGAACAACGATGATGGAGTCCATAGATCAAAAACTTTTGTTTGCTGTCGTGAAGGGTGCCGTGATGACAAGTACATGGATTCAAATCCTGAAGATCTTTCCAGGAAGCCCAGGAGCCTAACCAGGATTGGCTACATGGCCAAACTGATCGTCAAGCTTAACAAAGAAATAGGCAAGTGGGCAGTAAGCACATTCGTCGCTGAACATGGCCATGACCTATCCACATCTGATCTCATTTGCTTCTTCCGCGAGCACCGAAATATCAGTACGGCACAAATGGCAGAAATCAGCTCCTGCGAAATAGCAGGGCTCAAGAAAAACCAGATTATGGACGTCTTGGACCAGCAGCATAGAGGATATGACAGAGTAGGCTTTAGAACAATGGACCTATACAACTTCTGCGACCAGCAAAAGAAGCAGGTCTTAGCAGATGGTGATGCAGGAACATTGCTCAAGCACTTGTGGGCCTGCAAGACAGCTGATGCTGGGTTCATCTTCGATTACGCAGAAGATGACAAGGGACATTTGAAGTGTCTGTTCTGCTGTGATGCACAATCTCGTTTGGACTATCAGGTTTTTGGAGATGTTCTTGTGTTTGACAGCACATACAAGACAAATCGGTACAACCTGCCCTTCATTCCTTTTGTTGGAGTGAACCACCACCGAAGGACCGTCATATTCGAATGTGGCATTCTCTCACAGGAAACCACTGAGGTATATAAGTGGTTTCTCCGGACATTTTTGCGCACAATGTTCATGCAGCACCCCAAATCAGTGATCACTGACGGAGACTTCGCAATGCAGAATGCCATCCGTGACGTACTGGAAAATTCCAACCACAGAATCTGCACCTGGCACATAGATCGCAACCTTGTCAAACATCTTCGCGGCAAGAAGCTGAAACGTGACTTCAAGCAGTTTATGTATCACCCATATACACCTGAGAGATTTGAAAGCCAATGGTCCAAATTTATAGAGGAATACAAGGCCTACAAAAACACTTGGCTTTCAAAGATGTATAACACGAGGAATTTGTGGGTTGCAACTTACCATGCCGATCACTATTTCCTTGGACTCCACACCAACCAGCGAAGTGAGAGCTTGAATTCAAGGCTGCACACGTATCTGCATCCCCAAATGACATTGGTTTCTTTACTGGAGCACTATGAGAGTTATGTGTACCATATGCAGACAACTGAGAAAAGGCTGGATGCCGATAAACTGCATTCATTCCGGTTCACTACGACCCAAGCATCTGATATTGAAAAGTATTGCGCTCGTATTTACACTCTGGCAAATTTTGATACTGTTAAGAAGCAGATCGATAGGTCCTTGCGCTTTGAGGTTCAGAATGAATAGTATAGCTTCGAAATGGTGACACCTTAGAATGATCAGCATGGCATCAAAACGGTGAAATTCACTATTGCCTGTAGAAATGGCAAGCCAGATAAGAAATTTTCTGTGACGTCTACTACCAACCCAACATGTGGAGAGGTGGACTTGAGCTGCATTTGTCGGAAGCTGGGGGGCGATGGCATCCCATGCTGTCACAAGTTTGCAGTGTTGTTTCACACTAGTGCAGCCAAATTACCACGAGCCTGCGTAAAGACTAGGCTCACCATTTTTGCAAAGTCTGGACTTCCTCCAGATAGGAGGACTCAGATTTTTGACCATTCCAAGTCCTTTGAGAGGTTCCGTGATCTACGAGACATGGGTACTAAAATTGTGTAATATGCATAACTGAGTCCAGTGCTGTCAAAGAAGTTGAGGGATGCTATGCAGGAGGTATATGACTGCATCAAGCCACAACATTTTGAAGAGGACGAAAATCATCACTTGCCTAAGATATCAACTAACGCTGACCCCCATTCCAAATTTGAAACTATCTTAGACCCGTTGCGAATTGTTCGCAGAGGTGCTCCTTCGAAAAGGAGAAAGGTCCTATACGAAAAAATTAGTCAAGGTATATCTAAGTACAGATGCAGTAACTGCAAGGTAAAAGGTCATACGAAACCTAGTTTCCCCCGTTTAAATAAGAGGTACGCATGGTTTCTGCACTGACCTCCTCAGGCATCCTTAGTAGTGGTTGATATTTTGTGTTTAGTACATAAACATTTATTTAATGTGTATGCACCCTCAAGCCAAAGTGACATTTCACGAAGAAGAGAAAGTCAAAGAACAAGCAGGACCAGGAGCTTGAGGATGAGCAGGAGCAGGAGTAGGAGCAAGCAGAAGATGTCGGTGACGATGTGGTACCTTCGCAATATGGTGAAGTGCCACCTAGCAAAGGTATCATCTCATTTTCTCTGAGTTTATAATGTGCCCATCTATTTATTAGGTCATCAACATTCAGGTCGGAAGAGAAATCTGGATAGTGGAGGTCGTCAGAGTCTGAATAAGATGCGACCGACTAAAAGAGCAGCAACGGCGACTTGATGACACATGATAGTAGTGCATAAGCCATTGGCCTTATGGTTCGTTTCATTAGTGAGTACGGAGTACCAACAAGCATATCATAGTTTATTTAGGCGTTTACAGTACTTTGGACACCATTTTCCCTGAACTTTTTATAGATATGAAGAAAAGTATAGATCTAAAGTTACATCAAAAATATATACTAAAGCATATCATATGATATGTTCACAGTGTAGATCTACTCATTTGGAGGCCAATACAATTGGATTTTTTATTTTATGATTTTTTTGTGATTTACTATGATTCTTCAAATTTGCTTTAGGGGGTAATTTGATGGGGTTTTAGAAAGTTCACAGGGTGATATAGAGATTGGGGGCTTATGTAGTCCACCCCCATAGGTTAGGGGTGATGTTGACTTTTTCCTCAAATTAAACAACTGTGCTGGGTACTCCCTCCGTCTTGTGAAGCAGAAACTCGCAAGCCGCCAAGCACAAAGCGTTTGTAACCCAAACTCGCGAGCATGCAGCGTGGCTCCTGCGTAATCCCCTCTGGGCATACAAAACCCATGTGATAGGCTTTCGTTCCATACCAGGCATGTAGGGCGCTCGTAACCAACACTACATGAGCGTCCCACCCCCTCCGGAGTCTGTTTTCACCCGTTTGTCCGCTGTCTTTGTACATTTTGAAAATGGCACACGTTCGCTAAGCGTTCAACCAAATGACACATGGTTGTTAGCCTTTATTTAAGACTTTGGTCTGTCACCCACTTTTCCGCGTACCTGTACCCGGAGTCTGGTAAGATCGTTTTTAGGTTCTCGTGACCTCTTACACCTGTTTCCATGGCGAAACACGTTTCCAGAGACCCTTTTTCACATCTTCGGTCTGACTCCACGTTTCCATACCCGGAGTCCGATAAGGCCGTTTTCGACCACACGTTTTTATGACCGAACACATGCTCGAAGACCATTTTTACATCTTCGGTCCATCCATCATGTTTTCGCCCCTGGTGGCTGATGTGGTCGTTTTCGACCTCTGGTCAGCACACGTTTTCAGTGGCAAAATACCATTTTCATGGGTTCAGTGCATACTTCACGTTTTCGTCCCCGGTGGCCTGAGTGGCTGACCTCCAGTGACACAATTCCAAGTGTTGGTCCCCTAACATGCGTGCTATTAGCCATTTTCAAGATTGGTCCCCTATGATAGAGGGAGAGTGCTCGATCTTTCGGTGAGTGGAGATAAATCCGATTTGGTGGTTGTTGACCCTCACGATCTGACTACGACGAGCAAGCCCGAAGCGCCAATGCAATCGCTGAACCAACTCCCGATGGTTACCAACCTTGCCGGTGCAAAGTCAGCCTGATCACAAAGATCGTTTCCTGCACGCAATCGAAGAACGAACAAGAATTTGAGGCGAGCAATCTTAATATCACTCGAAGGTGGAGTTCTGAATCACAGAGATTAGCACGTATTTGTGCGTGGTCTGGTGTAGCTAAAGCTAGATGTAAAACAAAACTCAAGTCTGAAAACAAAAGAGGGGTCTATCTAAATAGAGGGGACGCAGCCCCTGGCGGCAGGAGGGGAGGCATGAACAGTACCTAGTGCACCCGCACTTGGACCTCCTGTTGGGCCAGCTTTATTCTTCTGGGCCTTCGTTCTTTAACACCATGATGTAATTCAATTCCTTCGCACGAGCCCGAGTAATTGGCCCAGTTGGCGGGAGTGGCGCCTGGGCCTGAAGTGGAGGCGACAATGGCGCCCGAGTCTATGCAGGTGGCGCCTGGGGTGCTGCTGGAGGAGATATACTCGTGTCGTCGGTGATGTCCGCATCACCCTAAGCCACATTTACATCCCAAGTGGTTATTGTTGATGTTGTTGGCTATTTGTAACCCATATGGCTATATGACATGTTCTTTGGTTGGGTATCCTCATCAAATTCATCCTTGGTCAAGTCTGTGTGATACTCCTAGGGTAAGTATGCCATTATTGAAAAGTTAAGTTTCAATGGACATCGGATAATTTGGATTCCATTTCCATATTTTCATCCATAATGTATGGTGCGTAGTATTGATCAAACGTGATCTTTTCTATCCATATTTCACCAGTACAGACTGGGTTTAGGTTCTTCTTCTGGTTCCTTATGCACTATGATCCTCCTGATACTGATAAGCTTCGTGAAGTACTCCCTTTGCCAATAGTACTCAGGGCATCCCTCAGCAGCCTACATACTATTTCTGCATTTTTTGTCGCGCACCCTCTCGGTTACACACTATCAGTAGTACTAGTGCATAGGGCAACCATCCGTGCTACGTGCTGCAACCCCGACTGGGTGGTGTCGATTATACGCATACTAAGCGGGACCCACTAGGTTACACACCATCCATGCGTGTAGCTAGTGCAACTCAGGCAATTGCTTACATATGTAATGGTAACTTACGGCATGCCCAAGTGTTTGATTTTAATGGACAAAAGGAAATAGAAGGTATCATCGAAGCAACATCAGAGCACATAGCCTAATTCTACAGATATAGGCTTGGAACATCAAAATCAACCGATAATTTGGGACGAAGGGAATGCCTCACAGGGCACCATTTCAGTGGTTACTACCAAGGGCCAATGTCTCCGCATAGTAGGGAACTAATGGGAAAAATATACTAAGGGCCCACCCCTAGAGTGCAGAGAGTGTACACCTCCTTGCTATCCATGTCATATGATTTCAGTTTCTGGTCCCAGTCCTGAAAGAAAAAGATCACATTGCGATCTGGGTGCATGGCAACCACGTGTATTTAAATTCAACTCCGCAATTCATTCTTCCAAACAGCTTGAAAAATTCCACACTGTGCTTTAGAACCCATTCTTTTGCATCATAATCCTGAAGAACCCAAATGGACAGTTCAGTCATCTGGCGAATGTTGTCTTTATGTTCACTTACACAATGCACAAGTCCTTGGGATTCACCAGCAAAAACAACATCCAAAAGCTTCACGGCACCCCTGAGGATCCTACAAACATTCCCTTCCCAATCCACTGCAAGTATTAGGTCCTGGAGTGTACCATTATGTGAGCCGAAGGCACTGAGATGCAGCATGCCGTTAACAAAGGCGCATCCTGCGAAGAATGATGTGATGTGATATGAAGAAGACCAATCGCAGTCACACCATACCCCAGTTTCAGACGAGTATGCGTTCACTTCTTCCACAGTTGCGCCATGATCAGAAATGAACTCAACCAACTGAAAGTGCGAGGACACAACAGGGTTGAGAATCAAAAAGGTGTAAATATGTTCATCATCATCAAGTTCCAGGCCCTCATCAGTCTCACTAGTGGAAAGAGGTTCGAAGCCAGAGCTGGGCACGGCCACCAATTGCTCAGTGGCGGGGTTGCAGACGATATAGCCCAGTGAAGGATAGGTGTCTCTAGCCCTGCTATGCCCGAAGAGGAGGAGCCCGTTGCAGGAATTAAAGAGAAGGCATTCCACAATGCCTGGCTGGTTCCACAAAAAGGTGTAGGAAGTGAGGGGCATGTATCTACAGAAGGTGTTGATGAAGTGGCCGACGACGCCATCCGAGCCGTCACCATCACGGTCAATACCGGGCACAATGTCGCGGTTGACGAAGAACCCTTCGAGGGTTTGGGGGAGCTTCTTGCAGTGGAGGCAGTCGGCGATGAGGTCGCACCAGGTCCGAGAGACACACTTGAAATGGCAGAGGGATTTGGCAGGGACGCGGGAGAGGATCTTGACCAGGGCGTCGTCTGGCAACAGGGGAACCGCCGCCGCGCTCCTATGTCTCTTGCCGCTGCGAATAGATGCAAGGAGCAGCAGGTGAGGGAATGAGCCATGAGCGTGAGGGAGGAGTGTGGCACTCGTGGATCTGGGGAAGCTTACCGGTCGCCGGGGAGGACGATGGGTATCGCTGGGCGCAGACGCAACCGGCCATTCGAGCTCTCGAGCATCTCGATAGGCTCAGCTCTGGCGAGGCGTGCTCACGCCGGTCGTCGTCGATAAATGGGCAAGGGCGACGGGGACTGGATGGGGGGTTGCACATGGCGTGATGGAATTGCGTCGCGGGAGTGGTGGTGGCGGTGCGGGGAGGCACGACGCAAGGGCCAAGGGAGGGGTGATGCGCGAGGAGAGCTACGAGGCCAATTGGATCTGAGAGCGATGCGTAACCTGCGCCTGCTCGGATACACACCATTTGTGCGGCAACCCTGACTGGGTCGTGTCGATTATGCACGTAGTAAGCTGGACCCGCTAGGTTACACACCATCCATGCTACATGGCTTTTGCAACACCACCGACTGGGTCGTGTTGAACCTGCGTAACCATAGCCTAGGCGGTTACACACGAGCCATGTTGTCTATGGAGTATATACTACTGTAGTAAAGTATGTAACCAAACCAAAGGGCAAAGGTCGGCTAGTAGTATAGTATGGCGGCTCTTCGGAGACATCTGATAAAATTGGAACGATACGGAGTTGTATATGGCACTTGACGCAAATAGTCAGTTAGTGCGCACAATGCGGCGAGACGGATGGGATACATCATCATGGGGTTACTTTATACTAGTATATGAAGAATATTATAAATGGGACGATTGCTATGGTCTGCCTCCGCCTCGTCGTGCCCCTGCCTCTCCCACTCTCGCCCTTGGCCTTACTACCCTAAACACATACTAGTTACGCAGTCGATGTTGCAGGAGCCATGCATCAGGGGTCCAGGTTACGCATACATCTGAAGCCTATTTCTGCGTTACGCAGTCGGTTTGGTTACATACATTGGGGGACGATGGAACCTCACGGCGGCAACCACTTGTTTAGGCGGCCAACTATAGGCATGCTACAAAGAGTGAATTGAAAAAGGAATGAATGTGGAGGAGGGCAAAAAAAAGAATAAGAAAATAAAAAATTTCAGCGGAGCAGGAAATTAGAAAAGTGGCAGCGCTGGCTGGCCGTTCCTTGGGTTCGAAGGGTGCCGACAGTGCCTTTTTTCGATTCGGCAGCGACGTGGATGGGGTAGGGTCGTCACCACCGTTTGGACCTCGAGGCCGTATGTGATCCTTCCCATCCCACGGCATGCACACGCAGTAATGTACTCCAAACACAAATAATTAAGCTGGGGTTCAGAGAGTGCCAACATGCTACAAATTGCTCGAGATCTTGGGTGGTTACTACTCGAGATCGAGGGCTATGGCCTACTGTCACTACCCATGGGAGGGGACCGGGGGGGGTTGTCTAGGGTCGTATAGCTAAGAAGATCACGATCAATTTGAACGGTTTGCTTCAAACACGTAGGGTCATGTCGAAACTGCGTAACCTAGGTCATCTGGTGGCTTCAAACACTGAAATGGCACCACCTATACATTGAGCACCAATTATGACACGGTAAGATTCTGGATCAACAAACCAAACAAAACAATTCCAACTGCTACAGCTAAAACATGGACGATGCAAGCTTCTGCATCTCGTGCCATTTGCAAAGCCTCCCACGAGTTTCGTCTTGTACAACTTCACTAGGATCCGCTTCCTGCCTTTGATCTTCGCTGTTAAAAGCACTGCGCCATACACCATGGAACACATTACTCGGCATACAAGATTGATGGAACGTTCATATATAAATAATTTCATGGTGGCCTCGTGCACCACAATCCCGGCAGATCCTTCCTGATAGCGAGTATCCTGCTGCTGCACGGCCACAAGTGGCACGGGTGTGCCCAGGTATCCAGCAATTGCTGCAATAACACACTCGCTGCTGGTAACTGGATCTGTTTACAGCGCCATGCCCATGCCCAGAACCAACACCATCCTGCTGGTAATTTTCCCGCAGCATGCGCTCCATCGCTGCTGACCTGCACTGATAAGATACTGTTAAAGAATAGTAGTCCATAGTACACCTCCACGTCCTATCTCCTCCATGATCTCCACCACGACGTCTTCCTCGATTCCTCTTGACTCCCGACGCCGGGATGGGAAATTGACGATGCTACCTCCCACGCCGGGCCAACAACCAACATGCCACTGAATCGTGTGTAACCCAGCTGGTGTAGGTGACGCACAGGATTGACTCGACCGGATGCAGCATGGATTGTGCGTAACCAATCACATGCAGGTTATGCGCTGTATCAACACGACCGGATGCAGCATGGGATGGTGCGTAACCTGTGGCTGGTTGTTGGTTATGCGCATGACCACGTTTGTTTTTTTGAGAACGAGCACGACCAAGTTGGTATCAATGAAGCTGCAATCTTCGATCTCTAGATGTTGTACTGCAAGACATCTCGAAAAGTGAAGAAACTCACGGTTGAACAGTATGTCGTGAAGCACTAGAAAGGTTAGGTACCTGGAGGCGAAGTGTGGTTCCTCCGGCCAAAAACAACAAATTCTATGGGTTCTGAATTGGATGTTGAGCAAGAGCTTCTAATCACTTTGTATTGGACAAGACGTGGCTCTGATCCAGATATGCTGGAACGCAAAGCCCCACAATCTAACAAAAAGCCCAACTGAAAACAAAGTAAAAACCTGAACACGAGTTTATTCCTAACACCCATCATGATCCTTGTTTCTCAGGGCTTTGGTTGCCGAAGGACACCGGCTCTGTGAATGTTTAGAGGAAACTTGATGCTACAAGGGTACAATATGTTGTTAGTAACTAGCTTATAAGTATTGGTCAATGAACAACATTAGTGTGTAATTTTATTATCTTACTATGCGTTGGAGCACTTCCATGTTCCTAGGGTTTTTGGATACGGTTTCACCTGTAGCTGGAGGAGTGGTATCTTCCCAACTCACTTGTACCTGGCTACTCTGCTCTTTGCTATAGTTCTGAATATCTTCTGACTTCCTTGCCTGGACAAATCTATTCTAATCTGCTTCTGTAATAACATCCTCATAATACTACAGAGGCGAGAACCCTTGTTGACAAATCTTCTCATTACGTCAGATTTGAATTTAACTTTCTGAAATGCCGCAGCCTTCACAGCCTGCTTTGAAGCTTATTCAAAGGAAGATGTGAAGGCTGCAGTGCTGAAGAAAGTTAATTCAAATCAGACTTAATAAATAAATTTTGTCAAGAAGGGTGTGTCACCTCTCAAGCAGACTGGAACAACTTTGTCCAGGCAAGTAAGTCAGAAAATATTCAGAACTATAGCAAAGAGCAGAGTAGCCAGGTACAAGTGAGGTGGGAATATACCACACCTCCAGCTACAGGTGAAACTGTATCCAAAAACCCTACGAACATGGAAGTGCTCCAGCGCACAGTAAGATAACAAAATGACATTCATCGACCAGTACTTATAAGCAAGTTACTAACAACATATTGTACCCGACCTTGTACTTTGAGCTCCTCCACACTGGATCTCGCTATTCCTCCCGCCTCGCCTCACGCCCCTGCTCCGCCCGTCGGGGACGGATCACGCCTCGCGCCCTCTCCGGGGAGGCCGCCTCCAGCTCCGCCGCGGTCCCCACCTCCCCGCGTCGCTGCCAGAATCCCTGAGGGAGAGGCCGCCACACGCCGGATCCAGGCCTGTCGAGGGGAGAGGAAGGTCGCTGGTGGCCGGATGCGGTGGCGAAGGGTGGCGGGGGCGGAGGAGTTGGCGGGGATCAAGGAGGCGACGGCGGTCTGCGAGTTGAAGGACGCTCCCAGGTAGTACGTGGCAGTACTCTTTTGTTTGTTTCCTCAGTTCAAAAACTTTTCTTATAGGTTCTCTCATTCCTTGTTTAGTTTCAGTTTACACACGACCCGACACAGGGACCGTGCATAACTGATTGAAAATGCTTAAGTGTAAATAGTGCTGAGTACTCCTATTTGATTTTGCATGGCGCGTGCGACACCGACTGGGTCGTGTGCGTAACCCGCACAGGTTACGCTTACGCACCACCCCCTTCTGCATGGTGCGTAACAAATAGGCTTCAGATGTACTGCTCCGTATGCGTAACCTACACCCGCTCGGTTACGCATCATCGCATGCTGCATCCGGTTATGCCTTTCCATTGACTGATTGCGTGCGTTATGGCATGAATGACGGTATCACGGGAACACCACCAATCTCTCTCTCTCTCTCTTAGGCTGTTAACATTCTCTCCCTCCATTTTGGTAGACCCTGCAAGTTCAGATCGCGGAAGCGGAGGAGGAAGAGGTTTTTGCTCATGTCGGGCGCGGCGGAGAAATCGTTTGGTGTCCCTCATCTTGACAAGCAAGGCACACCAGACGGCAATGCGATGCCGACAACACAGAGTTTTGACAGCAAATCAACAGTGACTTCGGATGGCAAATCACAGTCGACGACGACGTCAAGGAAGCGGCCTCCTAGCGAAGAAAAGGTAGCACCTGCGACCAGCAGCGCCCATCACCAGAGGCGACAGCTCAACTTCAACGTCGGTGGCCCATTGTCGTCTACCCCGGAGGTATGTAACACACCATCCAGATTCCATAAGACGTACTTATTGATTACCCTCTCTCTCTCCGTGACCAGATACCAATCAGTTCCACTTCTACCATTTCTTCGAAGCACTTGAGCCTATGCATTCTAGGCACGTTGAGACAACTGGCGGATGTCCTTGGGCTGCTTTCAACAGCAAGATAGAGTCTATCAAGTTCGACTTCTTGCTACACATCAAACCAATCACCATAGATCGTCCATTGCTGATGTCGCTTGTGACACTACAAGAAAAACGCCGACTAGTGACGCAAAAAAAAGGCCGTTTCTCGTCATAAACCGCGATTAATGATGCCGGTTGTTACGAAAATGCTCCGTTATTAATCGAGCGTCACAAACCACGATTAATGACGAGACCTTATTTCCCGGCATCATGAGTTTAATGACGCGTATAAATTCGTAACACAAAGGCGTCATAAGGTACATGCCACGTCGGACCAAAATCTGATGTGGCACGGCATGTTGTGACAAACCGTTTCGTCATTAAGTGAATTCAGCCCATATTTTGACGGGCCAAGGTCCAAATACCTTGTCGTCATAGATTGAATTTGGCCCACTTAATGTTAAGCTGAGTCCAATGTTTCTTTCGTCATAAATTGGTTTTAGGCCTTATTAAGGTTGTTGGAGCCCAATATTGTTTGCATCATAGAATGTTTAAGGCCTATTTATGGTTGGATGGAGCCCAATAATGGTTGTCGTCATAGACACTTTTAGGCCTAATTCTGGTTGGACCAACCCAATAATCGAGGTCATCATAGAATGTTTTAGGCCCGGTTTTAGTATGACCGAGCGAGCCCAATAATTGCATTCGTCATTAATTTGTTTTGGGTCCAGTACTGGTTGGATAGAGTTCAATATTCGATGACGTCATAAAATGATTAAGGCCCAACTGATATTGGACCCAGCCCACCATTTGCTGAAGTCATTTTTGATACGACCCATTTTATTAATAAATCATTTTTGAATTCGTAAAAAAATAATGGGCCGAGGGGGCAAGCCCACATATTTTTTCCTTATTATTTTGGGTTGCACTCCAGGTAGCGCTTAATTAAATATAATTCAATCTCATATTACATGCTAATCAATTAAGTAATTGACATCACAGACAATATTTCCATACCACTGATACAAATTAATGTTTCGGATCACACATGACACATTATTATCAATGAACACAGAACAACCACAAGCAGATTGTAAGTAGGAGCTCACAAACCAATACACATGATATCTCCATGCTCACAAATAAAGCTGGTATTGAAATAGAACCCACTAAGATAACAAAGCTCCGTACTCACAAACCAGCACAACTAGCTGGGAGGACACAAGCAGAAGACTAAGAAACACAGTGGCCTTACCCAGGGCGCGAGCTTAGCAGTTGACGAAGGAGGGTCTCAGTAGTTTCCACTTGTTTCTTCAACTTGCCAATCTCATCAGTCTGCACTTTCATTGCTACATCTGATGCTTCTGCCTTGATCTTCAAGTCTGTCAAAACTTGGTCCTGTTCAACAAAGATTTCACCAAGGTCAGCAGTTGCATCGAGCCCTCCCAACGAAACTTCAGGTCTTGAGCATGTAGCGAAAGCTGGATAATCTCGAGGCATGTAATCAATGAATGGCTTTGACTTCACATTGGAGGGACAGGAATTTGATATTTGAACCGCAAGGATTGTCCTGAACATTTGAGCCTAAAAATGAAAGGATAAGTCAAACTTGAACCTTAAATGAAGCAAGCAAATAAACTTAAGAATAATCCTAAGAATAAAGTAGCAGGATAATCATGCGTTATGTCACATACCACGACATGTGATTGAATCTCAGCAATGCAGGAGTGGGATGCTAGGCCCTGCACAAAAAGTTACAAATCAGGAACTGGATCTAGAGCGGTCAAGGTAAGAGAAGGATCTGAAATCTAAGACAATAAACAAAGTAAATTACTTTCTAAGCATGGCTCATCTATTAAGTTGTGTTACAAATCAGTAACTGCATCTAGAGCGGCCAAGGTAAGAGAAGAATCTCCAATCTAACACAATACACAAAGCAATTTACTTTCAACGCATGGCTCATCGATTAACTTGTGTTCCAAATCAGTGACGGCATCTAGAGCGGCAAAGTTAAGAGAAGAATCTCAGAACTAACACAATACATGAAGCAATTTACTTTCTAAGCCAACAAAAATACTACTAGGGGACTAGAAAGAAAAGGAAATGAGATTCTCACTTATGAAGCTCCAAGATTCAGGGGCCCATGGATTAAGGGGGCATCGGGAGCCGGTGCTTGCACCGTATCCTCGCTCAACTGCTCAGCTTGGCCAGCACAGCAGATGCAAGCAGAACACCAATATCTGCCGCCCACCATCTGCTGAGATACCCCTCCCCCTCTACCGACGACGGCGAGGTCGGACCGCCACCGCAGATCCAGCTGAGCAGAGTGATGCTTTTTGGAAATGGAAGGCGGGAGTTTAGTGGCACAACGCGGTAGCAATGGAGTAGAGTATTTATTATTTCGCGGCGGAGAGGGAATACAGAATTTGAAAATCCCGCTTTTGACTTCCTGATCGCAAAATGAAAATTTGGTAAGCTGCACTTGCTTCGGGGCCACTGACAAGTGAGGCCGTGCAATGGCAGCCCCATATTGTCAGCGAGTTTGGGTGGGATTCCGGTGGCGTACAATATAGGTGGGAGACGGATATCTGGAAGAGGCCCACGCTTCAGTGAAGCTAGGTGCATTTCCAGTCGAAGATCACAAAACCTAACAGCTGCTTCTCCCACTACAATGCCTACACGTCTATTTTTTTAAGTCATAGGGATATAAGGATCTTCCTTCTGCGTTCTTATCCAGACTAAAGCACACTTGTGTACCTACCAAAAATTTCGCATGCCTACCGGGGAAAAAGCCTGCATATTCCGCCCTATACTTGTGATAGGATTCCTCAGCAGTGTAGGCCTTCGTATTCCGAGCATCCCACGTATTTTCATGGCTACTGTAATCCCGTGAGGGCATGCTCTGCCACGAGGTGCATGCTGCCTTAGTATCGGTCATGGTTCGATAAACAGGCGTGCCCCTAAGGCCTTTGCTCATCGCCTCTTCATCCTCCACTCATTGTGCTAGCAGACCTCTCTATTTGGTTCTGCGCGCTATGAAAAGAGGTGAGCTCTTAGCTTCCGCATTGTGTTTTTACAGGATACAATCATTGTTTCTGGTTAGTGCTTATCATGTTTACGTTGTTGGCGAGTGTGTAGGAGGATGGCTTCTGATGCGAACGAAGGAACCGCCAACTTCCATGCTGTGCCACCTCCGCAGCAGCCAGGATACATGGATCCATATGATCTGTACGACATGGACGAAGCGGACGAGGAAGAAACGGAGGAGATGAAGAAAGATGCTTTGGCTTGGCTGCAGGAGCAGGGTTACACTCATGTGCTTCGCCATGGTCGCTGTGTGTGCCTTTACTGCAATCTTGCTAACCAGCAGTGGGGTTTTCGTGACATCCTATAGCATGCTTTTGGCATTGGTCGCTCGGGACGTACCATGAAGTCGAGGGGTAGGCACCGTGGATTGGAGGAATATCTCCGCACGGATCCTCGTTACGCTACATTCCATCATGCATTAGGTATGGCGGGATAGGCGTGTGCCGTATCCATCTCCATGACTGTGTCTGTTGTCTTCCTCGTTGCCAAGTCTGAAGATTTCATTGCTGGGTGTGTGTTTGTGCGCACCTGTGCTAGTGCCACTATACGGGTGTAGGTCTATGGGGATGTATCATGTATGTGCACATTTAAGTTGAATAATTTGGGCAAGGTGACCATCATTTACGTTCTGTATATTCTTGGCAAAATGGTGAATTTAGTCAAACGATAAATTTGTAAAATCAGTCATCATTTATGTGTGTATCTGCAATGCGGTGCGGTGGGATAAGAATAAAAAATCACATGACAAGACATTACATCTCAGACTATGGCAACGCATCATGACCAGGGAAATCCACTGAAGCAAGGAAGGCGATCATGGAAAAGAAGAACACCCATGTTCTTCATGGATAACAGGGGATACAGGGGATTTTCCTACCACTACAAGATTCACAGAGCAGGAAAACAGGGGATCGATCTTTTCCATCCAAAAGAAAACATACAATTGATCTTTCCATCCACAAGACCACCTATTTGAAAGTGAAAAAGAAAACCCAAATCCGATTAATCTAAGACGACCCCTCCGAGGAGTTCCCCGATGACTCTGGCGTTGATGGAGCTTCAATCGCTGGGGGAGCCACGGGACCGGGATTGGCGGGGCCGGCAATTGAAGGACCAGCGCTAGGTCCATCTTCTTCTTGGTCCTCTTCGAGTCCACCACCACCACCTCCTCCTCCTCCTCCTCCTCCGCACCTTTCTTCTTCTTCGCCGACGGAATGTCCTTGAACGAATCAAGCTTATCGGCCTTGTCATCCTTCAAAAGCTGCCTCACAAACACCTCCGTCTGTTGATTCCTCTTCTTAGCCTTCACACACTTCATCTTCTTGGCTGCCAATCGCTTCTTCTCAATGGCCTCCCACGTCTCTTCCTCATCCTTTTCTTCTTCCTCTTCCTCTTCCTCTTCATCCTCTTCCACATAGTCGTACTCATCCTCGCTGTCCTCGCTCTCCTGCCTTTCCATGTCTTCCACATCAGATTCACTCAAGGAGGGCTCGGATGGCTCGCATGCGCTTGGTTGGGGGGAGTCGGGTGGTGTCCGGATGGAGGAGGGGTTGGAAGGGAACGGGGAGGCGGGAAGTCGAATCGGAGAAGAAGGCATGGTGGTTGTGGTTTTCTGGAGGAAGAGAGTTTGAGACAAGGCAATGGAGGGAGTTGGGAGAGTCCGGTATATTAATAGATCTCAATTTCATGGAAAGTCAGGGTGTCTCTTCGGGAGTTGTATCACGCTAATGCAAGGAGGCACCTCGATCTCTAATAATGTAATGGTCTTTTGCAAAGAAAAGAACTATGTAAATTTGTAATCTTAGTGAACTTGGAGCAAACTATATTTACAAGCACTTCAACATGCAGAGATGAACTGTTTACTGCCATTAAACCGGATGTTCGGGTATGGGATGCATTAACTGACAGGATGTTTCGGTCTAGAAAAATATACAGAAAACACAAATTTTTCAGGACATGTAAAAGATGCTTGTTTTGATTTTGGGCAAAGGTGATCTATGATTTCATAGTTTATGTGAGCGATAAAATAGGATAACATTTATAGGGAGACAAGGAATAGAAATGGTCAAGGAAAGAAAGCATAAACAACTTCAAACAAGGGGATTGATCAACAAACAAACGATAACCAAATTCACAAACATGGTTTGGGTTAGGGATGCATTAGCATTTTGGATGTTTGGCAATAACCGGATGCTTGTTTTGAATTTGGTCAAGGTGAGCAACGATCACATTGCTATTTCTTATTAATCGTCCAATATTGATCTTCAACTTCTCCAGATCATGTGTCAAGCTAGGAAACTGACATTGTCAAGCGATTGGCAGATGTTGGTGTAGGTCTGTCTAGTGGTGCTATGTTTTGGGTTGGAAACTTGTGATGATGTTCAGACTCATTGTCTGGTGATGCTTACTCTCCCTGGGAGTCCTAGGGGCGATCGTTGTCCTAATCTAGCTTTAGTCAAGGTAGGTTAGGGTGAGTCAAGGGCCAGTGAACTCCTCTTTTATCCCTGTTCTGTGACTTGTTCGGTATTTTCGTCGTTGCAATGGAAATGGGGGATGCCCTCGATTCAAAAAAAATGTGTCAAGCTAGGAAACACGATCATGTATAAGTACAATAAGAGCGGATGTTCCTGTCTACGAAACACGAACAGGCCGGACAACACATGAGACCATGTTTCATGGAAATGTAAAGTTACTAATTAACATCACGATGTTCACATACATAAGACAATGTTCCCACGAAATCTAAAGATACTAACTAACATCACAGATAACATATCGGCATTGGTTTGGTCTTCCACTGGAGCGGCTCGCTCACTCCATCTACATCCATCCCTAGTTTCTGGCCAGGACGCGGTGGCAGCTCCACTTCTTCATGTTGTCCTCCCTCAGGGCCTCAGACCTGGCCATCCCAAGGACGTGGTCCTTGATCTCATTCAGGTTCCTCCACTGGTGCATACGGTTGGGGCTGACAGGGCACCCGTAGGTGTTGGTAGTACGCCGGAAGATGCACATAGCAAAGGTCTTAAGATGGTCTATGTCAGTTTGGGTGTCGGAGTTGGAGTCGGAATTGGAGTCGGAGTCCAACTCTGCAAGTGGTGGAGGAGGCTGGGAATCCGCCGGTGACGTACCAACGGCTCCGGGCATTGGCGGGTCGACATTGGCGGTGTCGCAGCGGGGTGGCTCCGTGCTGTGGAATTGACGCCCTTGCCACTCTAAGTAGGAGCGGATGAAGTGGAGGTCGCGCGGTGACAGCCAGGACCCGGATTCGGCTCCTGAGGAGGCGGTGGGCGAGACGCTGGCAATGCCGCCAGACTGATGAGCACGGGCGGGTGCGGCCATGCGCCTGAGCTCTGTGTGTCTTGGGAAGACTGATTGCTTCATTGCGTCGGACGGGCAGTAGGACTGAAATGCGAGTGTTTGGGAAGAGAACTATGGGTAGAGTGGTTCAGAACTGGCAAGGACGCCGATGGTGGTAGGAATACAATGGCCAGATTCCATGAGAAGTTGTGCAAGCTTATGTGTCAAGCTAAGCAACGGGCCTCTAGATCGAGTGGCTGCGATTCATCTACAAGCTTCCATGGGGCGTTGTGGCAAGCTTCCATGGGAAATTAGGCAACGGGCGCCTTGGCCTATCGAGGAAGGCTACGGCCGGATGTTACTGATAAGAAAAGGTGACCAGACCGGACTAACTTCAGTGTTGATTTTGTGGGCAAAATAGGATGACTACGGCCGGATCTTACTGATCTGCAAAAGTGACCGGATCGGACTAAATGGTTTGTTGAATTGTTATTAGGAAAATACAATCGCATTATTCGAACAAACATCCATCCAAAGTAGGAAACAGAGTCCATTCTAAAGTGACTAATTAAACATCACAATTTCCACATACATAAGACAATGTTCCAACGAAATCTAACGATACTAATTAACATCACTAATAACATAACATCACAAAGTTCACATACATAAGACAATGTTCCAACGAAATCTAAAGATACTAATTAACATCACAGATAACATAACAGCATAGACCTTCCACCGGCGCGGCTCCCTCACTCTCTACTCCATCCATCCCTCATTCCTGGCCACGATGTGGTGGCGGCTCCACTTCTTCTTGTGGTTCTGCCTCAGGGGCGCAGACCTGGCCATCTCAAGGACATGGTCCTTGACCTCATTCAGCTTGCGCTACCGGTGCATAAGGTTGGGGCAGACAGGGCACCCGTACGTGCTGTTCAAGCACAAGAAGACGCGCAAAGCATCGCCCCGGGGGACCGGAGGGATGTAGCCGTGGAAACGGTCCTCAAACGAGTCTGTGTCAGCTTGGGAGTCGGAGTCGGAGTCGTCAGAGTCAAACTCACCAGCAGGAAGGGTAACCGTAAATGTAAGCTTCCGAGGCGGCGGCGGTGGAGGAGGCTGGATATCCGCCGTCAAGACACCAGCTGCTCCTGGCAAAGCGCCGACGATCGACGGTGGGTCGACGTTGGCGTCGTCGGAGGGCGGCGGCAGCGATGGTGCAGGAGGATGGGAATCCGCCGGTGAGCCACCAACGACTCTTGGGAAGCCGCCGACGAGCGACGGCGGGTCGACGTTGGCAGCGTCGGAGCTCGGCGGCAGCGGGTCGACGTTGGCGGCGTTGGAGCGCAGCGGCGGCGTGCCGTGGATGTGGCCCCACAGCACCTCCGTGAACATACGGGCGAAGTGTTGGCCGTCATGCGGCGGCACCTAGTCACGGGCGCGCGAAGAGGATGTGGCGCCGGAGGATCGGTTGAAGGGCGAGGGTGAGAGCCGGCGCGACGGGGAGCTGGTGGGGGATAGCCGGCGTGACGGGGAACCGGTGGGGGATAGTCGGCACAACGGGGAGCCTGATCGCTTCATTGCGTCAGCCGGGTAGGAGTGAGGCGCGAGTGTTTGGGAAGTGGTAGCGTGGTTTGGAACTGGAGAGGACGCCGATGGTGGGAGGTAGGAATGGCGATTTATGTGGAGTTACTCGCCTTGCCTGGGAAGTTGTGCTGCTTCGGTGAGAAGGTAAGCAACAGGCGCCTCTTGAGTCTTGACTCTTGAGTGGCTTCCATTCATCTTCCACCGTTGAGGGGCTGATGTGCGGGTCCCCACGCCGTATGACCAACACACTTGTGGTCTCTTGATGATGGCAACCACCTTCCAAGGGAAGTTGTGGCACGAGGATGGCAACGAGCGGATGTTACTGTTAAGAAAAAGTGACAAGACCGGACTAAATTATTTGTTGATTTGTTGGCAAAATAGGTTCACATTTTTCGAACGAACATCCATCCAAAGTACTCTATAGGACGAAACAGAGTTCTCTGATCATACACTAATAAGCATTACAGCAAAGTGACACTTGTTATTGTTGGAAATTATCTTTTCATCCAGTCTGGGTCGTCGAGGATCAAAGGCGCCGCATTGCCGTCGAGCAGGAACGGGTCCAACATCGGGGGCTGAGCGGCTGGCAACGCCGCCGGCCTTTCGAGCAGGAACAGGAACATCCGTGCCCCTGAGCTCTCCGGGACAGTCGGCGCGGCGGGCGCACTTGACATTAATGGCCAAGCGGCTGGCAACGCCACCGGCGTGTCGAGCAGGGACGGGAACGGCCGTGAGCCTGAGCTCTCCGGGACGGCGGACACACTTGACATCAATGGCAGAGTGGAGGGCCACGGCTTCCACGTGCGACCAGCCCGGCCTCTCAGCCACTCCACCCACTGCACGCCAGCTTCTGGTGGCGACGGGTACGGCCATGCTCCTGAGCTCTCCGGGACAGTCGAAGCGGCGGGCGCACTTGACATCAATGGCCGAGCGGCTGGTAACGCCGCCGGCCTGTGGAGCAAGGACGGGAACGACCATGCGTCTGAGCTCTCCGGGACAGTCCAAGCGGCGGGCGCACTTGACATCAATGGCGGAGTGGAGGGCCACGGCTGCCACGTGCGACCAACCCGGCCTCTCGGGCACTCCACCTACTGCACGCCAGCTTCTGGTGGCGACAGTGAGACGGGAATCGTGGTTTGATAGATGCGGAGAGAATGCCTATCCCACCGCTGCTCGGCATGCCAGCGACGAAGGCCGCAGTCGGCACAGAGCGTGCCGGGCCCCATCGGCCCGGCCATCCATTGCGACGTTTCTGTCCTGCTGCAGTCACCGCATCTCGGCCCTGCCGGAGCTTTAGCCAGCGTGGATGGTAGGAGAGCGAGCTCCACAGGAGGCACGCGATGATTGTCGCCGGCCATTGGGGAGATGCTCTGAAATGCATATAGAAATTAGTTTGCTCAAAGAGGCGGAAAAGGTCAAAAGACAAAGAAATCGATTGAATTGGGAGAGAGGACGACGGTACTTGCGCCGATAGGAGGCGATGCCGATGGGGTCTTCTAGTGCCGAGAGGAGGAGATGCTGATGGGGTTTTCTTTCATTGAGGAGGAGATGCAAAAGTGTTTTCCATTTTATATTAATAGATCTCATCTGCCAAGGGAAAGGCGCAGGGTCTCATGGGGGATCGTGTCAGGCAAATGGCCTAGGCGCGTAACTTGCAATCTCTTTGAACTTGGAGCAAACTTAATTCGCTTGAACATGATGAGATCGAAAGTTTCCACGAGACCAGTTATTCTGGTATACGAGGTCGGATGTTTCGGTTTACGAACCTTGAGTAGACCGGAGAAATATTTTTAATCATTTGATGGCAAAAAGATGCTTGTTTTAAATATGGACAAGGTGAGATATGATATCATCCTTGTTAGGAAGAGCCAAAAACATGCACAATTCGAGCGTGGAGCCGTGGCTTAGGTAGAGCAATTTGAAGCGATGGGCAACAAATTGGCTTTCAGTAAGATGGTGTCTACTCTATCTAGTGTACACTACCCCATCTAGCAAAGATTTGTTTTTCAAAGACTTGGTTGGTAGGAAAGAATCGTGAAGACAAGCAAGCTGACTTAGAGTTTGAACCACGGCTTCATTCTTCCTTGTTGACGAGTCATGCTTGGTAACAACAAAATGAAAGCATGCAATGAGATAGGCAATATAACCCAGGCAGGACCGGATGTTTAGGTTTACGAAACATTAACAGACCGGACAAAAAATTTCATTCCTTTCCTGGCAAAAGTTGCTTGTTTTGAATTGGGCAAACCTGATTACGGATTTCGTAGTTTCTGAGATAGGAAGCCCACCCTACACACATGAGATAGGGCAAAGAGCAAAAGACCGAGTGGCTTGACCAATGCCACACCCTTGAAGGTCACAAAACTACTTACCTTGATCATTTCTTCAGAGGTCCCATGTCCTTGTTCACCATCCCCAAGAGTGATGTACCTCCTTGACACCACCGGGGTATGAGGCCGGAGAACCACCCCCGATATCAACCAAATGTTCTCCGAGCCTCCCACCTGCAATTCAAAACTAAGAGCAAGAGCGAGCAAACGACTCAACACTGGTGTTAGTACCAAAGGTGTCAAACCAGTGCCGAGCCATCTCCTCAAAAGTGGGGTTAGCAACATCCATCCTACCGCGCCTATCAAAACTGCGATCCATCTTGTCAAACTTATCAAACCTGGAACCACCATGGGAAAACAACTCCCGTCTCGCTGGAGGAGTACGAGCACCACGAAAAGGAATGCGTGGTTTGTAGCTCCTCTGAGACTCAAAGCTGCGACCTCTCCCAAACTCGTATTGGTCACGAGGTGGAGACCGTCCAGCAAACCCAACACCACCAGACTCATAGCGCCTACCATTTGTACCATGACCAAAAGAACTGAATCCACTAGCATTATGACGTCGAAAACCGAACTGTCTAGGACCCTGCATAGCACCGGTCTGGCCGGTGGTCCTCGGCCAGCAAACTTGCCTCCACTTGAAGCTCTCCTATCTCTCCATGCTGGAACCATATGCATAAAACCCTTTCCCTTAGGTAGTGGCATTCGAGGCTCACACACACCATGAGAAGGGTGGTACTTGTCCTTATTCGCCCACTCCTTAGCCATTCTTGCCTCTCTCTTTCTCTTATAACAAAACTCCTTCTTATGACCATCTTTCCCACAAAACTCACAATGGAAACGAATAGGTTTTGGAGTAGGCTTGGGATGAGGCTCTTCACAAGGCTTCTCACTATGCTTCCCACTTGGCTTCTCTCTCAGTTTAAGCAACTGGTTTGTCTTGGGTGTAAACTTGTCTTTGGGTGTAGGTTGTGGTGGAACTGGAATATTCCCAAATTTCCCTTCTCTCTCACCACTACTCTCACCAAACTTATCAGATCCCAAAGCCTAACCATCAAAGTGCTTAAAACTAGCAATAATTGTACCAAGCTGAGGCTCCTGACTGGACAACCAACTCAACACCTCACGCAACTTATTATTATCATCCTGCAAGCGATCAACACATTGTGCAAGTTCCAAATTCTTCACAGCATGCAATTCACAAGTAGAGCAGGAAGTAAGAATAGGAACTTTCAAATCAGCCTCAAGTGAAACAATGCGAGAACGAAACTCAGCAAGTTTTTCATGCAAACCAGGGCAAGAAGTGCATGTACCAAGCAAAGTGGGTCTAGACTGCAGTTCAGCCAACTCAACCCTAAGCACATCTAGTTCCTCACACTTGGAGGCATGCTTTTCCTTAAAAGTAGTCAAATCAGCTAGGAAAACAGAGAAATCACCACAATCAACCTCACTAGAAACAATAGGACTAGCTTTAAGCGAATCAATCTCAAGCTTGGCATCGAGAACCTGTGTTTCTAGCTCAGTCACTCTATTCCTAGCATCTTCAAGCAAAGCCCTAAGATCTTTCCTAAGCTTCTTGGCTCTCTAAACATGTGATCGCGGTTATCAAGCAAGTCAACCAACTCCTCATTCTCCTTGCGCGAGGAAGAGAGTTCATCACATACCTCATCCTCAGAATCTGAGTCCGAGGCGTTCTTCTGGCTTCTCTTGTTGTCGGAGCTGCGCGCCATGCTGCAATGTCCATCCTTCTTGTTGTAGCTTCTCGGAGTCTTGCTTGCGGTACAGCAAAGGCCGTTGAGGTACTTGCCGAAGTCCTTCTTATTCTTCTTCTTCTTTTTCTTCTTCTTCTTCTTGTTCTTCTTGTTCTTCTTCTTCTTCTTGTCACCCTCTTCTTCTTCTTCACTTGAGCTTGATGACGCGTCCTTAGAGCCGGAGTCGACATCGCTCGATCTCTTGATCTTCTCTCGAGTCCGTCCCTTCTTTCTATGTTCATGCTCCTTCTTCTTGGACCTTCTTTCCATGTACTTGGACTTGTGCTTGTAGTAGTCGTTCATCTTCGGACACTCGGCAAAAAAGTGTCCGGTCTTGCCGCACTTGAAGCACGCCCTCGAGTTCCTTCTTGAGTTCACCCGGTTCTCGTGCATCTTCTCGAATCTCCGTGTCAACAACGCCAGCTCGTCCTCTCCAAGTACATCAAACTCCTCGTCTGGCAAAGACATCAAAGAGGACAAAGAGTACATCCTAGAGGATGGGTTAGCCTTAGACTTAGCACCTGAGCCACCGACGAGAGCAAGACTACGGGAGTCAGTCGGGCTCTCAAGACGGGCTGTCACACCACAATCCACCTCAGCTGACTTGAGCTTCGAGAACAGCTTGTCTACCGTCAGAGTGTCATACTTCTCGGACTCAAGAATGGCCTCGACCTTTCCATCCCAAACTGTATGATCCAAAGCGTGCAAGAGCTTCACAGCTCTTTCATGATCATCGTACGGGAGCACGGCCACATTAGCCCTCATGTTGTTCACAATCATCGTGAACCGCTGGAACATGGTGTCAATAGTCTCACCGGGGAGATGACTGAAGTTCTCGTACTCTCTTCGGTAAGTCACGTACAACCGAGCCTGAACCTGAGCATTTCCAGTGTGAGCATTCTTCAATTGCTCCCAAATCCTACAAGCCAAGTCCTCTGTCTGAACCCGATCGAATTCGGATTGACACAGAGCACGAAACAAGTAGTCGACCGCCTTGTTGTTTGCGTCGTGCATGTCCCTCTATCCCAGAGCAAGGAAGTTAATCGGATGAACATAAGCAGAGTTCACCATAACATCGCAAAGAATCTGACCCTTACCGCGGAGGAAAGCTGCCATCCACCTCTGCCACATCTGGTAGTTTTTGCCATCGAAGTGCAGAGGACCCAATCCCTATTCCTGGTACGCCATCCTTGGATCTTAGACTAGTTAGAATCACGAAAATCCGTAACCGGCTCTGATACCACTTGAAGGACCGAACTGGCGACCAGAGAGGGGGGGAGTGAATGGGAGCCGATAAAAATTCTTCTCGAAGGAGATGGCAACTCCAACAAGGTGAACACGGCTAACCAAAACACTTCTCCGACTCAACTACCCAAGTTGGCCTAGACCACATAGCCACTGGAGTGCTACTGGTCCTAGGAACCAACAACTCAACCAACTGAAACAAACACTCCAAACACGCAGCGGAAATCTGCACAGCCTGCTGTTAGTGCTGCACCGGTCAGACCGATGGCTCTCGCCGGTCAGACCGATGGCACCGGTCAGACCGGTGGACAGCGCCGGTCAGGCCGGTGACTATAGCAAGTGCACAGAAACGTTCCAAGAAGCCTCAGTGACTTCTCTAGGCCCTGGAACAAAAACCACCTCAAACTGAAGGAGAAGAAAAACCTTCACAAAACCTAGCACAACCCCTTGAAACCTGCCAAGAACAGACCAGCAGCACCACATCCCAAAACCACATGAATCAGGCCGTTCACCCGAGGCAGATCCCACAGGAGCCTTGCACCGGTCCGACTGGTCACATGCACCGGTCAGACCAGTCAGGCCTGGGCAGCTCGGGATGAGCAGCGAGCCGCGGGTCAACCCCTCAAAATCCAAATCCTGATCTCCCGATTTGCTCCACGGATTCGCACAAGGCTTTGGGGATAGTAGGAGTACCTCATGGGCATTCCATAGCCACGATTTGGTCCACCAAAACTTGCTAAATCAAGAGAAATCGAAGGATTTCCACCAAGAACGCCTCTAACCCTAGAACGAAGAAAACCCCAAAATTGAGCCCCTTTACTCACGTATTTGGGAGGGGAATCAAAGGGAAAGGAACCACGAAGGGTTCATGCATATATCCCCCACCAAATCCCAAAGAGAAAGGTCTCAAAACCGCCACAAGAAAATCACCAAGAAAAGGCTCCGAAAATCACTAAAAAGGGAAAACGGGAGAGACACACTCAAGCCGTGAGGAACCACGCCGAATCATCTATACATACCATGAAGGTTCATACAAGGTCTAGCTTGCCTCCCAATCATCCTTCCCTCTCACAAGATCTCACCATGAAGCTCTCAAGCTAGTCCTAAAAATCCTAAGGAAAATAGGAAGGGAAAATAGCAAAAGCAAATGAGCTATGGTTCCAAGGGATAGCTGCCATCCTCTCACCACTTGGGTTATATGGAGGCTAGATGAAAGACGAAACTACCCCTATTACATTAAATTAAGATACACACCCCCGAAGGGCCTTTTGGGAAACTTCGTCGTAGCACCATCGGACGGATGCCCGGCGACCGCAAACTTGCTTAGCGTCGACGCAAGCCTTGCGATCCCGACGCGAGTCCTCCGCTTCGAAGTCTCCGGAACACGTCATCGCACACCGGTCTGACCGGTCCAGTGCTGCTGCCTCCGGTCTTCGGTCTTGGCTTTTTGGATCAACCAAGGAACCCAGCGGTTTTCTGGCAAACCACTGGAAACCCCGCGAACTCGGTGTAGCCTCCGCCAATCACCACTCATGACTCGGCTCCCACGTAGTCCCGGCTCGACCTTGGTTTTGAGGCTTAACCAAGAAACTGTCTGCGACTTCATCTTGCCGTTTTTGCCACCATGCGGCCCGCACTTGACCCCGCTGGCCACCGGGTCCCTCGAGGCAAGCCTACTTGTCTTCTCCACACCTGGAGGCCTACCCGGCCACGACCTTTCGCGCTTGCTCTTCACCTGCACCAACACCAGTCAAGCCGCAACCTGCACCTGCAATACTTAGCCAAGAGTTAGTCCACACAACGTTGTCAATCACTCATCACACCAGGAAGCGACCATCCACCGGTCCTCGAACCACACAGGCTCTCACTCTGCTCCATTGCGGCCCTGGGAGGGTCGCATCCCTGAGATTGAGAAGATAAGAGAGATGTGAGAGAGGCGGCTATGGGAAGAGAAGAATGAGAAGATAAGATGAAAACGAGAAGAGGTGGAGTGTGTGGTAGGAAATAAAAGGGAGGGAGATGACACGGGCGGCGACGTGCGGTGGGTGGAGATTTAGTACCGGGTTGAGTATTGCCCGGTACTAAATGTTCCCTGTTGATACCATGGTTTTTTTTGCCCGGTACTAATAAGGGCTTGATTCATTAGTACCCGGTCTAGCCCCCGCCCGGTACTAATGGAGTCACAGAAGGGCTCGCTGAGGCTCTCCTTCCCAACCTGATGCAAAAATATCTGGTACTAATTGAATTCGAGGCTCAGGGACCAAAAGTCGATTCCCTAATAGTGGCTATACTCAATTATTAGAACTCGAATTTGACTGAAAGCATTCCATGTGTAGCAGTTTACATTACGCAAAGTTCAATTCCTAGCATTTTACAACACGCAGAGTTCAATTAGGAATGGCAGTATTGTTCTAAAAAAGTTTAAGAAAGACAATAAATTTTAGCACCAAGTAGGTAGAAAAAATGATTTTCTTTTTGTTTTGTTTGAAGGCTGTGCCTCCTACCTTGCATAATGACCATACCGACAGAATCATTAGTCAAACCTACATAAAATCATTAAAATACTTATAAGGCCAGTATCAGTGTGTGTTTTACGAAGAATTTCATGAGCATTAATTTGCATGCCACATCACCAATTTTGCTCATATGAGAAGGGCATGTACAGCGCGTTGTTTTGCCTCGTCTGTATGATGGGCTTTTTGCAGAAAACCCCCCACCGACGCCAACAGACGGCCTGCCCGTCGTCTCGCCACTCGACGGCTTTGTCCCGTTCTCCCAGGCAGAGGGGACGCAAGGCCGCGCGCTGTAGGGCGCCGTCTTCCCAACCGACGGGCGGGCACGCGCTCACCCCTCTCCCCAAATCCTCCGCAGGCACCCGTTTGCAGCATCGTCTTCCCTTCCCTCTGCCCCTCCCTTCTCTGTTCTCTCTTCCATTTGGGCTTCACAAGCTACAGTAATGCCATGGTCATGGCTGCCTCCTGTGGCTGCGAATCCACGCCTCCTCGGGGTAGATCCGATGACTATATTACCTGATCTGGTGTTTCTCGAGCTTCGGTGCCTCTCGGTGGCATGGAGGCGCAGCTGGCCGTGCTAGGCCCCGGACCTGCAGTCATGGCTGCTGCTACAGTGCTACTGTGCTGGCGTTGCGCCTAGTTGCTCAAGCGAGCCACAAGAGCTCAACCAGCAAGGTACCGTGCGTTGCCGGTTGTGGAGGCACCACGGTGTTCGTTGGATGAAGCTAAGAATTGCTAATGTGGATGAATGAAGCTATTCCTAGACATTACTCTGTTGTTTGCTAATTTCTTCAGTGTTAGAACCCCCCCTGTGTGGATGGATGTTATTCCCCTTTGCTAATTTCTCATGGATGTACATAGCTGTGAACCTATGAGCCTATCATTGCTATACCTTTTATCTTAGTTTGTGGTTTAGCTTTGGTAATTGTCATGCAAATCTGAATGCAACCTGTTATCTGAAGTTTCTCTTATCTGTTATCTTATCTGAACTTTTGAAGTTCCTGTCTAGTAAAATGGGATGCATATATCTTAGATGTGAACCTGTGAATGCTACCTACATGTGAATGTGCGCTAAGTTAAAGAACCTGTGATGTGCAGTTTCAGGTTCAGAGCTTTAGTTTGAGCCATTTGTTGGTTTCTTGCCTGTTTTAGAGTATGGAAACATTACGTTCTCTGTAGTTAATTGATGGATGCTTTTGTGTAATATTATTCTACACTGAATTCTACCTGGCGCAGTTCATAAGACATGGTGCAAGTACAGAAATGCAGAGATACTATTTGGTTGGGTAATGAATCAGCCACACAACAATGGTTGGTGAAATGACTTTTGTTTGTATCAAATTAGATGTTCTTGAAGGTGTATGCGTACTCAATGTGAATGTCAAAAGGCATGTAAGTTACATGTGGATGTTTTATTCTTTATGCTTGATATTATTCAATCAATAGTCACACAATAGTATACACAAATACATTCGTAGTTGATCTAAAGTTACATGCAAACCATTAAATGGCTTAAAGACGGCATCCTGTCTATGGGTTGCATGAGTTGTCTGTACATCTGACTGTATGCTAAATTCGAGGTTCTACAGACAACCTCCCGTCTGTAGGCTGTACATGCCCTAAGGTATTTATGAGATAAGAAAAGGCGGAGTCTAATTCATGATCCAATGACCGTTTATAGAGTGGAGCGACTTTCATAACCATAATTTTCTAGTATGATGTTAAAATTAAAGCAATTCGAAAAGTATATAGTCATTCATGTATTTTATTCCCGAACAATTCCTAGGCTGCCGTTCATTTGGCTTATCAGCCACTAGCCAAATGAACAGGTTGTTTGTATGCCACCGCCAACCCCCTCATACCTCTATTTGCATTCTCTCTTTTTTTCCGCTATCGTAGTAACTAATCCTTTGTTGTGGAACTACTAGTTAATAGATAGATTAGGATATTTGAACTTTTAGGTCTGTTCAATTTAATCTCAATTTCGATACTTAGCAACTTTACAGACTTTTACATAACACAATGACATAAATCTAAAGAGATGCAATTTATCATTTTAAATAGATGCTAATAACTAAGTGAGCCATCAAAATACGTAATTTAAAAACCACCTCTCAAATATAAACAAAGTCTATATAAGCGGTTAAAGTATTTCTTGATTCATTTCACCTTCTAAATTATGCAACTTGGTTCAATTTACCTCTTAACACAATTTATCTTTTTTGTTTCACCATGCACAAGTGGAGTCTTAAGTTCAAATTTTGCATGTTCATAACAAATATCATAAAATATTTTAAAATATATATCATGATTTTTTATCATTATTTTGATGGGTAGTATATTTCTAAGTATGGTGGTACAAGTTTACATACATTATATTTTCTTGTTTTCAAGAAAATAAAGTAAGTAAAAAAGTAATACATGTTCAAAAAAATATTTTTTTTACCTTGTTCGGCTGGCTAGTGCTGGTTTGTTGTGAGGGAAAAATAATACTGACTAGCTGGTGTCATCTATATTACTGTGGACTAGATGATAAGCCAGACGAAAGTTGTTAATTGTTAGAGACTCAACAGACCTCGGAATGTCATCTATACTATAAAGATCGAATAATCTGAAAAATTCTTCTCACCCAGGGGCCCGCCTTACCCCTCACGGCGGACCCACCCGTCAGGTTATTGGAGCACTGAAAAGTGGGTAGACCCATAGAATTTGCAATTTAGAAAGCGTTTCTGCCAAAATCATAATTTTTTTCTCACCCAACGTCGCCTTACCCACCCACGTCTGGCCCAACTATGTGTCACACCTGCCCCGTAGCCGCCGGGTCATGACATTACCTGCCCCTCGAAACACAGCTTGTCCCCAAGTTGTGGCTGGAATAATACTCGGATCCCACTGCATTCGAACTGAAGGATCTATTGTGCTTTGTAGTTCATGGTGTCCACCATCCAGATAACTTGCCAGTAGCTCTACAAGTGGATTCATGTAACTCTGACGTACTGTTCAATGCTGATGAAATAGAAGATGGAATGGCAATGGCAATATTGTATCCACACTCATTTGGATTTGAACGAGAAACAAACTAGTCTTGAAGAAGATTTTCATTCAAATCACCACAATCAGAAACTAGCTTCTTAGATTTCTTCTCATCAGTGTCACTAGCACTGTCCACATCCTCAACTTCAATTATGGGCTTTGCCTTCTCTTTAAGTGTTCTCTATCTGAAACTAATAGCTGCAATATGTTGTTGTGAGACATGAGTACCCTTGGGTCCCCACCGACCAGGCTCATGGCCGTCCCCGACAAGTGGGTCCGACCCAGCAGAAGACCCGCCGACCTGTCAGTATGCCCAACAGACCTGATTTGTGGCCCACAGGACCTCCTGAAGACCTTCCAGAAGATTCCCCAAGCGACCTTATTCGATCCAGTCGGGTAACTTGGCGTACAAGACAAGCCAGAAGACGTCGGCTGCGCCGCCAGACAATCCGAAGATCACGGGATTATGTTGTAACTTTCCTTAGATTGGTTTCCCTGTTGTAACCGACTTGGACTCCGGGTCCACCGACCTTGTCCGTCAGCCAATATCAGGCGGACAAGGCCGAACCCCTGAGGCCAAGTCATCCAAGTCGCAATCCGCTTAAATCAATACAATCAAGATCTGGACGTAGGGTTTTATTCTCCGGAGGCCTGAACCAGTATAAACTCGTCGTGTCCTTTGTGTTCCGTGTGCTCTTGTACAACCTTTGAGTTCTTAGCCTTAGATCTCTCCCCGCCGAACAAATAAACCACCAGGGTTGACCCCCCTGTCGACTGCTCAGATCTAAACCTCTGACAGTAGGCGCGCCAGGTAGGGATTGATCTAAGGTTCTTCGTGCAACTCGATGGCTTCACCAAGCGGCGTCGTCTTCCCTGCAAGCATGGCGGACTTCCTCGCCAACCCCGTCGACTTCTGCTTTGGCTCAATGCCGGCGGAACCCATCGCTCCAGCCACCTATCTCGTCATCGAGAACACTGCGGTCACCTCCACCCAACAGGTCGACTCCGATCTGTTGGCGGAAACCCACCCACCCACTCCTCGCGACCTGATCGCGGGGCTCGATCGCGTCGAGGGCATACTCTTCGACACGATCAAGGTCTGCGAAAGCGTCAAGCGCCCTCGCAGGACCATGCCACCTCCACCTCGCATGCCTCTTGGCCTGCGGAACGTATCTCATGCGGCCTCCTGCCACATGAAGAACATGATCCAGATCGAATCTGGGTCCAACACCTCATCTCGTGGAAACCGCAGAGGTCCTCTCGACGACCCCTACCCTGTCCACGAGAACTCCAAACACACGGCTCGCTAGTGCCGTGTGCTGAAGAAGCTTCGCCGACCTCCAACTGCGACTCATGGTCGCCAGATCAATCGTGCGACATCCCCGGACTGTGGCACGTTCCAGATCGCGCGCGCTGTCATCTCCCCCAACAATCTAGGTGACATGCCCGAAGTGCTAGATCGCGAGGTCTTCGTGGTCTCCAAAGATGTACCTCCTCAAGCCGGCGAGGCAGATGAACAGCGCCAGCAACGGGAGAACACCAACGCTGCGCAAGCCCAGCGCCGCCAACAAGAAGCAGACGCCGCAACAGCAGCTGCTGCCCAGCAACATGCCCCGGGTTAGCCCGCAGGCAACGTTGTACCTGGTGCAGGTGGTCAGCCCGTAGGCAACGTCATCCAGAACGCCGCCGGGGGACCACCCCCTACGGCCCTGGCCGCTGCTCGGCAGCAGCAAAACCAAGACGAACCTCGTCGACACCGCCTACGTGCCAGAGACCTCCTGAGGGACTTTGAGCAAGATGGCCACGAAGTCTACAACTTGCCCCATGCGACCCGACGTCTGCAAGCTCACATCAGCGTCGCCACCGCCCAGGTCGAAGAAAAAAACCAATGATACAGTAGGTCGGCCTCAAGTTCCTACTCCAGGAGTAGGTCGGTGCGACCTCGCCATCGTCACAACAACAACAACGCTCCTCTCCAGCCTGTAGCTGAAGAGGGAGGTGGATAGAATGAAGTCGTGCAGCCGCCCAACGCTGCTGCAAACACTGCGGGTAACGCCGCCAACGCCGCTGGCAACCAGCAGCATAACGTTGCCGGCAACACAGGACAAAATGCTGGAGTACACGCGTCCTCCGGGGCAGCTAGCAACAGCGTCAACCCATCCAGGACGAGGTGGAGATCGAGCGCCGTGCCAACTACGACCGTGACAACGGGGTCCCAGACCCTCTCAATGCCAACAACCCCATCCAAGCAACAGAGCTCCGCGAGATGCATGACATCAAACTCCGACGTCGTGCCCAGTACGACCAAGACAACGGTGCTCCCGACGACCTCTACGTCGTCCTAATGGCCCACAATCCAGGATCTAGTTTTGGGGCAATCAACAACTTTCCGGCTTTCTCACGACGTCTCAGGATGATGAGATACCCGAAAGACTTCAAGCCGGCCATTGAAAAATACGACGGTCGCTCTGACCTGAGTATTTGGCTCAAGATGTACAGCATTGCCGCCCAGGTGTCAGGTGACGAAGACCACATGGCGGGATACATTCCTCTCGTGATGGGCCAAGCACCACTCTTGTGGCTTGACAATCTCCCTGCGGAGTGCATCACCTCGTGGGCCACCCTATCACGACTCTTCACCATGAACTACCAAGCGACCTACAAACGCCCTGGCAACACTCACCACCTTGCCAAAGTGTGGATGAGGAAAGGTGAAACTCTCCGAGAGTACACCAACCGTTTCTTCGAGAACCGCAACACCCTCGTTGGTGTCAAGGATGAGGACATGATAGACTAATACAAGAAGGGAGTCACCAACCTCAAGCTCTTCGAGAAGATCCACGAAGCTGGTGCCGAGTCCATCGCCGACCTCATGGCCTACGTCGACAAGCTCGTCGAGACCCAAGATGCAGTCGTGCATGACTTCAATGGCGACAAAGTCGACGACCATATGGAAACCAATGGTGGCGGCAGGTCGCGCAAGCGATCTGGTGAAGTCTATGCGGCCGACCCGCCAAGACCTTCCACCTTCCTTGAAGGTGACTTTAACTGCACGTTAGACGACCAGTGTCAGTTCCACCGTGACGCCAAGCACACCATGAGGAAGTGTGAGCAGCTAAAGTGCGCCCTAGGCGTCCCTCCAGAGCAAAAGAAGACCAAGAGCGGCAACAATGACGAACAGAACAACGATCGAAGCTATAACAACCGCAACCATTGACCTGATCGACGTGACTACCGCGACCGGTGACCTTACCGTTGCAACAACGACAGAGATCGCTGTGACTATTGCCGCGACTATCGCCGTGATGATTGTCGTGATGACCGCCACGATGATCGGCGCTACGATCGCTGTGAGGAGCGACCTAATAACTACCACCTCATCCACCGTGAAGATCGCTGCGATGGCCGGAATAATGACGGCAACCGCAGAAAGGAGTAATCTCCTCCACCACCACCAAAAGGTGGCAACCCCAATGGTGCGTTCCAGAACACCAACCGGCAGATCAACTTCATCGTCGGCGGCCGCCAAGCAGCTAAGGGCAACAGACAGCAACGATCGAACGCAAGGGAGATTGGCCAAGTCAACATCAAAACTCCACAACCTCTGCGGTGGTTGGAGTTCCCTATCACCTTCTCCAGAAAAGACCACTAGGTGCACATACCCGACCCCGGGACCTACCCGCTGGTCGTTAACCCCATAGTGGACGGCACCTTCCTGCCTAGGACCCTCATCGATGGGGGCAGCAGCTTAAACATCATCTTCACCGAAACGTTGAAGAAGATGGACTTCAACTTCACAAAGATGACCGCCTGCGACGAACCCTTCTACGAGTCGTACCCGGCAAGGCTGCATACCCCATAGGTCGTGTATGCCTGCCAGTCATGTTTGGCAAAGAAGATTTCTTCCGCACGGAGTACCTGACATTCGAGGTGGCGGACTTTCGCTCCTCCTACCATGCCATCCTCGGTCGACCTATGTTGGTCAAGTTTATGGCCATCCCACATCACACCTACCTCATCATGAAGATGCCAGCGCCAAACGGAATCCTTTCCGTCTACGATGACCTCATTGTCTCCTTCAAGTGTGAGAGCGACACCGTCGACCTCACCGCAACATCTGCATGCAGGGCTGCAGCTATGGTCATGGTCGCTCAGGCCACCAAGATCGACCAAACTACTCTGGAGGTGCCAGAACAGAAGCGCACGGCCACCACCCTGGACGCAAGTCCCACGGTGACGAAAGTCTGCCTCGGCCTACCCGACGCAACCAAGGACGTCACCATCGGGGCCGACCTCGACCCAAAATAGGAACTCACGCTCACCAGTTTCCTCCGGGACAACGCTGACATCTTCGCATGGAGTCCATCCGACATGCCTGGTGTCCCCAGGGAGCTGGCTGAGCACTCCTTTGAAGTAAGCAAGATAGCCAGACCTATCAAGCAAAAGCTCCGGCGATTTGCGAAAGATAGAAAGCAGGCAATAGAAGTAGAAGTCTGTAAGCTCTTAGCTGCAGGATTTATTCGAGAATGTAAACACCCGGTTTGGCTCGCAAACCCGGTCCTTGTACCCAAGAAAACTGGAGGATTAAGGATGTGTATCGACTACACTGACCTTAACAAGCACTACCCGAAGGATCCCTTCCCTCTTCCTCGCATCGACCAGGTCGCAGACTCCACGGCTGGTAGCGTCCTGCTATGTTTCCTCGACTGCTATTCAGGGTATCACCAGATAGCCCTGAACCCTGACGACCAAGATAAGACGACGTTCATAACGCCCAACGGCATCTACTGCTATAAGGTCATGACCATTGGCCTGAAAAACACTGGCACCACCTACCAGAAGGCGATACAGAAGTGCTTGGCGTCTCAGATTGGCAAGAATGTGGAAGCCTACGTCGACGATGTGGTCGTCAAGACCACTGAAGAAGATCAGCTCATCGCCGACCTCGCCGAGACCTTCGCCAACCTACGCACCTACCAGTGGAAGCTCAACCCGACCAAGTGTGTCTTCGGTGTCCCCTCTGGACTGCTCCTGGGCTTCATGGTGGGGCACCGAGGCATTAAAGCCAATCCTGCCAAGATCGACGCAATCCACAACATGACCAGACCATCTTGCAAGAAAGACGTCATGAAGCTCACTGGTATGATGGCGGCTCTAGGTCATTTCATCAGCAAGCTCGGCGAAAAAGGTCTGCTCTTCTTCAAGCTATTGAAGAAGGCGGATAAGTTCGTGTGGGACGAAGATGCGCAGAGAGCTTTCGAGGCTCTCAAGGAGTCCTTGACCTCACCGCCAATCATGACGCCTCCAATCCCGCAGGAAACACTCCTCCTCTACATCTCGGCCACCACTAATGTGGTCAGCATGGTTCTCATCGCCAAACGAGAAGAAGAAGGGCAGGTCTACCCTGTTCAGCGACCTATTTATTACGTCAACGAGGTCCTGGCTGACGCTAAAACACATTATTCATAGTATCAGAAGTTGCTCTATGCACTCCTGATCACGTCAAGAAAGCTCTGGCACTACTTCCAAGCTCACAAGATCAAGGTGTCTTCATCTTTCCCGTTATGGGAGATCATCTGCAACCGCGACGCCAACGGCCACATCGTCAAGTGATCGGTCGAGCTTGGAGAATTCGACATCGAGTTCTGCCCCAGGTAGGCCATCAAGTCACAGATTCTGGCTGACTTTGTGTCAGAATGGACAGAAATCCAGATGCCCCCCCAAGGAGTGGCCTGAACACTTGATAATGTACTTCGACGGTGCTCTCAACCTCGAGGGTGCCGGAGCAGGCGTGTTGTTCATCTCTCCTCAGGGAGAGCAGCTTAAATACATCCTGCAGATACACTACAAAGCCTCCAACAATGGAGCAGAGTACGAAGCTTTGATCCACGGGCTCCGAATTGCAGTGTCCCTTGGCATCAAGCGACTGCTGGCTTATAGTGATTCCAAGGTCGTCATTGAGCAGGTCAATAAAGAATGGGATTGTGTCAAAGACACAATGGATGCTTACTGTGGTGAGATTCGAAAACTCGAAGGCCACTTCGAGGGGATCGAGTTCCAGCATGTGCCACGCAACAACAACGTCGCTGCCGACGTCCTATCCAAACTAGGCTCCAAGAGAGCTCTAGTCTCGGCGGGTGTGTTGGTCCAAGACCTGCGCAAGCCGTCCATCAAGCTGTTGGATCTAGATAATCCGGACCAAGGTCAGCCCGACCCAACTCCAGCACCTTCCCGCAACGTGCTAATGGCAGAAAAAGAGGATGATTGGCGCGAGCCTTTCCTAGCCTTTCTGGTCACCAGATTGTCCCAGAAGACAAACCAGAGCGAGAACGCATCACCCGGCGTAGTGCCAACTATGTCGTGGTCGGCAACGACCTCTAAAGAAAAGCCGCATCTACTGGCGTGCTGATAAAGTGTATCTTGCGATCAGAAGGTCTCCAGCTCCTGGCTGAGATCCATGGCGGTGAGTGTGGCTGCCACGCAGCATCCGCCAACCTGGTCGACAACGCCTATCGATCTGGTTTCTACTGGCCCACGACCATGACTGATGCCAAAGACCTCATGAAGAGGTGCATAGGATGCCAATTTTTTGCCAAACAGCAGGATCTGCCAACCCAGACCCTGCGCACGATTCCCCCATCATGGCCCTTCGCTATGTGGGGTCTCGACTCCATACGACCGTTTAGAACCACTCCTGGCAGCTACAAGCACATCCTCGTTGTCGTCGACAAATTCATCAATTGGATTGAAGTCCAACCAGTCCCCAAGGTCACATCAGAAGAAGCGGCAAAATTCATCAAAGAGATAACACATCACTTTGGTGTGCCTAATAGAATCATCACCGACCTCGGGTCAGCCTTCACAGGTTCAGCTTTCTGGGATTTTTGCCAGGACAGCATGATTGATGTCTACTATTCATTGGTTGCGCACCCTCGATGCAACGGCCAGGTCGAGCGTGCTGATGGCATGGTTCTCCAAGCTCTCAAAGATTGTATCTTTGATGACACACCAAATTATGCTTCTCGTTGACTAGCCGAGCTACCCCACATGATCTGGGGTCTCCAGACCCAGGTTAGTTCAGCCACAGGTTTCTCACCCTTCTTCCTGGTCTACGGCTCAGAGGCCATCCTACCCACTGATGTCACCTTCGGAGCCCTACACATACAGTTCTACGAGGAAGGATAAGCCGAGAAGACCCATCGCGTCGACCTCGACAGCCTCGAGGAACAAAGAGTGGCAGCTGTCATGAGGCAGGCTCGCCATGACCAACAGCTTCGTCGTTATCACGATCGCAACGTCAAGGAGTGCTCCTTCAACGTTGGTGACCTAGTCTTACGGTGTATTCAGAAGACCGACGGCATGCACAAGTTGTCCATCTACATATCGCCTCCAGTGGGGCGACGGTCAAGGGGTCCCTAACCTGTGGAACGTGGAGCACCTCCACCGATTCTATCCGTAGAATAGTTTTCATTACAACTATGTATTCCTCATCTTTGTATCTTCGGTTAAATAAATATTAGTTTTAAGCAGTCATCTGCTGTGTCTCGAGCTCTATCCTCTTTCTTCCATGTCATGTTCCCTCCCCCTCGACATGCTCGGCGGCTTGGCGAAAGCCAACACAAGGGTCGAAAGACCTGAGGGTGAAGTTTTTGTTCCTCCCCCTCGACATGCTCAGGGGCTTGGCTATGCCAATACAGGGTCGTTTGACCTGAGGACGCCGTTTCTCTCACGAGTGTTTATTTTATGTTGTTGCAAGCTTGCTTGGTCATGTGGTTGCAAAACAAGAGTCCTAGACTCTACCCGCGCGCCGGCTACACGTAAGCCTCCCTGCTGAGCCGTGGTGGTCGGTAAGCCAGCCTCTGCGTGAGTAGTGGTTAGCGGCGGATACTACAACACAGTGCCTTAGGGCTACCAAGTTCATGCAAGCATAAACTAAAAATGACATGAGAGCCCCAAATAGTTCATCATTATTGTTTACATGGCATGGGAACGTTGTGCTCTGGCCAACGAGGGGGTACAACTCTGAGGCTACAACTACTCGTCATCATCATCGCCCTCGTAATCGATGGCGTCCATTATCTTCTCCGCTGCCAGTTGTACCTCTGTCTTTATGGCTCTGAGGTCTTTCGCTGTATCTGGGCCTTCCCCGACCTTAGCCATGTCGACCTTGGGGAAGTGCGACTTCACGCGCACCAGCGACTCCACAACCACCGTCAAGCTCGTCGCCCTCAAGAGATTCACTAGCTTTTGGGTTGTGGCCATAAGCCGATCAATGGCTGGTTTAGGCTCCTCCCCGGCGACCTGTGGAACCACCATGTCCATAACATGGTCGGCGGCATTCTTCAGGTCGTTGACTTCCACTTCAAACCCTGCAATGGTCACCTAGTCATTCTGCAACGATTGCAAAGCTACCACGAGACTGACCTCAAGGTCCTTTCGAGCTTGTTTATCATAAGCCAGCTTCTGGCACACGGCATACTCACTCTCTACGGCAGCCTTCATTACTTTCTTCAGCTCTTCGCCCCCGCATCAGCTTCTCGCATGTCTTTCTCAAGGCTCCGGACCCTATCCTTGGCGACCTTGAAGTCATCCTTAAGCTGGTCCTTCTACTTGTGGAACTCTACAACAAACAAGGCATCATCATCTTCGCAACGGTCAATCAACAATGAGTCAGATGTAAAGGTCGTGTGAAACTGGCCTTACCAGTGCACGTATTCTGCACTAATGTGTCGGCCTGCAGAACCTTGAGCCGCTCTGCCTCTAACTCCTCCTGGAGCTTCTTCTTCTCGGCAGTGGCCTCCTCCCCGACCTGCTTGAGCTCCTGCGTGAGCTGTTGTGCCCGCAGGTGCATGGCTGTGGCGTTCCTACATTGGTCGGCCCTGCCCTTGGGACGATTCGCTAGTGACTGCTTCAAAGACACAAGTCAGGCCGTTGATCACATTTACACGATAAGTTAATTGCTAAACCCAGGGGCAGTAATTTACCTCAAACGCTTGGTTAAGTGTTAAGATGGCCCGGTGGACGTCCTTCATATCTTCATCGTCGTCGAAGATGTCATCCTCCCAGGGAGTGCCATTCCAGTCGATCTCCCACCTCTTCAGCCCTTGAGCCGTTGACATCGAACTCGGCACCGCCCCGATGGTTGTTTCTGGGTCCTGCAGTGGCTGCTCAATTTGAGCTTGGTCTGCTGCCAGGCCCTGAGCCGACGTGGTTGGTACCATGTTGATTAGCTCCACGTCAATAATGGGCGGGGGAGTAGACGTCCCCAAGCCCCTAGTGGAACTCTGGGTTCCGACCTCCTGCTCGGACATCGTCATCCTCGCGGGAGAACCTTGGGCACCCGAGGTGCTCTGAGGTCCGGCGTCCGACTTGCAATAGTCAGTTTGTCAGCATGCTTCGACCTCATGTATAAACTGATGTGATAAAACATGGTACTGAGGTCTTACCTCACTGCCGCCTTCACACGTGCCTTCGGCTTCAAGAGCCGACCTGGCACCTTCACCGGCATCTTTGCTTGAACACTGGCCTTAGCCAGTTGTGCCTCCTTTATGCGGCGGATGTCTTTCTCCGTCGTCTTCATTTCTAGCTCCCGCTTCCTCTTGGTCGCGGGACTAGGTGATCTTGGTGTCGTGTGATCGTCATCGTCCGACAGCTTATCTATAGCTTCATCCTCCTCCTCGACGTCTTGTGGCGTCAGGGCGGGGTCCGTCTTTCTCTTCTTCTTCTCGGCCTCGAGCTTAGCAGTCTTCGCCGCCTCTACCTTTGTTGTGTCAGCCTTCGATCTCGAGACCTTTGCAACAGTTGCCTTGTCCAATGTACCGGCTTTGCGGCACTAGCTGCTTCAGGTCGACTCGTCACGTCGCCCCTGACCTCCTTGTCGCTGTCTTCATCAGCCCCCACTGACGAATATGATAAGTAATTCTCTAGCAGCACAATTACTGGAGGTTGATACTCTTCCAACCTCAACTTCCGACGTGGCTCCTCGCCGGTTGGTAGAGGTGTTGGGCACCAATACAGCAACTCACGTTCCTAACAAGGCAAACATCAAGTTTGAGAGGTCTTCCTCTACAATCCAAGATAAGCAAAGACATCGAAGAGCTAAAAGTTTCAGGACTCACTGGGTCGGCCGGACGGTTCAAGGAATGTACCTTCGGGAACTTCTTGTTGCGGATCCGCCCAATGTACAGATTGGTGACCCTCACCACCATCTCGTCCCTGGAGACCTTGAGGTTCGCCTCGCGAGTAGGGTCCGACCGACCCTAATACTCGTAGGCCGGATGCACCCGATCCTTGATCAGCTGAATCAAGCGACGACTGAATGACATCGCCACGGCGCCGCCTGTGAGACCTTTCTTCTTGACGTCGACGAGGATCGTGAGCAGACCCTTGAGGTCATCAATCTCGCGAGGAAGAGAGGACCATGTCCCACTCAGGTATCTTCTCGGGCCTGTGCCCGATTCGCTTTGGGAGTACTAGCTTCTGGTCGGCGATGTAGAACCACTCAGACCTCCACCTGCTGGTGCTATCTAGAAGGTCCATGTCAATCCATTCCACCTTACGACCTAATCGTAGGCAGAACATGACGGAGCCCACGACGCCAGTACGCTTGCCGATGCTTTTCATAGTAAAGAAATACCGCCACAACAAGAAATGTGGCGGTATCCCAAGGTACGCCTCACAGAGGTGGATGAAGGAAGACACTACAGTGATGGAGTTGGGGACGAGGTGTACCAGCTCCAGCTTGTAGTAGTAGAGGAGCCCTCTGAAGAAGTCACCAGCGGGTACACTAAACCCGCGCTTGAAGTAGGAGGTGAAGACGACCTACTCCTTATCATCCTCGGTCGGGATAGCCTCGCCGGTCAGCGCCTTCCACTCCACCTCCGCCTTGGGCCTTAGTAGCCCGCGATCCACTAGTGCTTGAATCTTCTCCTCGGTCATCTCCGAGGGATCCCATACCATCTCCAGGGCGGGGATCTGGGGAGCTGCGACCACCATTTCTTCGGGATGCACGGATTTGGATCTGAAGGTGACTAGGGTTTTTACGCGCAGGCGGAGTGGCACGGCGCACGGCTTGTACTGGCGGCGTGCGGACTGCTATGGACAACAGTGATCTCTGGCCCTAGATGCGGAGGCTCGGAGGTGCGAAGTGCGGCGGCTATGGCGCGGGGAGTACCGGCGGCTGCGGGAGGAAGGAGAAAGTAGGGGAGGGTCAATGCTCGTCCCCCTCAGCCGTATTTATATGGTCCCCCCCACGGACGCCCATTGCAGATTTTTCGCCGCAACGGATCTGATCCAACAGCTCTGTGCCGCTAATTTCGCGAGACGATCTCGCAGGATTTAACGCCAACGGCTATATGCTCAACAGATAGATTGGCGACCTAATACCCTGAGTTTAGGTCGTAAATACATCAATGCTACCAGGTCGTCCTGATAGTAAATTTGATCTCCTTGAGGTCGACAAGCCCCCAAATCGCAACATTTTAGGTCTTTGATGAATAATTTCCTCAAAGCGACCATTACATGACAGAAGAGAGCAAACATTACATGTGTGCCTCCCAGGCACATAGGTCACCTGCGACCTAATTGGACCTAGTACGAGTTACAATATGCAAACATATTTGAAGACCTGATCTACCTAGAGCAATCTTTCCCATGTTCTCAGCTACAGCAGAGCACATCGCAAGAATTCTTCTAGCTTCAGATCCCCAATGGCGGCCTCGCGGTGAACTTCAACACAACGCTGCATCTAGCAGGTCGTGCTTTGTGCCTGACTATGGAATGCAGACACAGTCTGCTCAGGGGGAGGGTGCTGCGAGCCCTCGACGAGCATCTACTACTCACCAAGAACCTGCAGCGTCACCTCTGGCCTCTACAGCATCACCTCCAAACTCTCCTTGATTCCTCGCTGGGAGAAGGCGCAGAGATTGGCGGAGACACATACACTTCACAAGTATTCTTCTAGCTCCAAGCTTCTAACTTTGCATCAAGTATTCTTCTAGCTCCAAGCTTCTAACTTTGCATCCTATGCTCTGGTGGACGGTTGCATGCCCACGGCATGGCTTGAATTCTACTCTGTGGCTTCATAGCTTAGCAATGCTCGGTGCTTGCCCTCACCCTCACACTGCTATTTATAGTGAGAGCCAGCACTTAGTTACGACCAGATGAGCGCTACGCACTGCTCCCTCGTGACTATGGGGTATTGTGAGCATGTGGACACGTCAAAGCGAACATTTTTCTCCACCAACCTCGCGACAAAATTGTTGCTACTGCATCAATGATGCCTGAGGCCGCTGCAGTGTCACATGGCTACAGTGCGCCTGTGGTCAGGGGACGCAGTTGTCGTTTTTTGGGTGGCAAGAGAATCTCCGACCACTGTTGACCCGTGACCCTACAGTCTACGGAGAGATAAGACTAACTCCGCGTCAGAAGGCCCTACGCCTTGATACACCTACGAACGACGACGACGATCAAGTGCACCCGCTAGGCTCTGCCTCCTGGTGCACCCGCTATGGCTCTGCACGTAAATAGACCTATTCCAATCATCCTATATTTCTGTTTCCTGAGCAGAATGGTCATAGGTTCTATTGAAGACCTTCCAGGCTAGGCGTGCCTCGCTGCTTGGCGCCTGGAGATCAGAAGCTTCCCATCTATGATTTCGTCGGGCCCCCGAGGTCAGTGTGCCCGCTACTTAGGTTGTCAATACCTTTGTGCCATGGCGCTGCTGGATGGCTGGCAGCTATGCTGGTCGTCTGGGCACCAAAACGACCTCCTCGAGGTCGGCGTGCCTTCATACTTAGGTCTTGCAATACCTCGGTATGTCCACGGCTCTGCCAACCTAGTGGGGCACCCTAGATGTGTGACCTTCCTGAGGTCGGTGTGCTCTTGTAAGCCCTGCTAGCCTGCTCTAGACACTCGGAAGTTTACATCGGGAATGAAGGCCTCCCTGTGGGGTGCGCGCCTAATGGCCCTGCCAAGTATCTCTGGGTGATTGGGCGCTGCTGACTTGAGACCTTCCTGAGGTCGGCATGCCTTGGGTGGCTCTGCCAGACTCTTTGCAGCTATGCAGGATATCTGGGTGTCTCTACACTCCATTCGTTACAAAAAATTTTATAGCTTCATCGTCGACAGTTCTGGATATCACAACTTCAGCTACGACATCATTGACGACCTCTTCATGTGATGTGTGTTTAAAGGTCTTGCTGGGTATCCTCGGATGCTAGGTATTATTGATTTGAGGCCTCTTTGAGGTCGGCATGCCTACAAGGCCTCCTTGAGGTCGGCTCTGCCAGACTCCTTGCAGCCATGCTGGGAGATCTGGGTGTCTCTACACTTCGTTCGATCAAGACCATGACTCAGTTTTTTCTTCTCTTTTTTAAGCATCAAACCACCCATGCTGCTTGCTTCAATGCTCGGGGACTACTCTACGAGAGCAATTTCGACACCCTCTTGTTTTCTTTGTCGTATCGACCTGTTGGGAAACCTGTGAAGGACTGAACTGGCGACCAGAGAGGGGGAGTGAATGGGAGCCAATAAAAATTCTTCTCGAAGGAGATGGCTTCTCCAACAAGTCGAACACGGCCTATCCAACACTTCTCCGACTCGAACTACCCAAGTTTGCCAGAGTCACGTAGCCACTGAAAGTGCTACTGACCCTAGGAGCAAACCACTCAACCAACCGAAACAACCACTCCCAACACACAGCGGAAAATTGCACAACATGCTGTCTCTGCCGCACCGGTCAGACCAATGGCTCTTGCTGGTCAGACCGATGGCACCGGTTAGACCGGTGGACACTGCCGGTCAGGCCGGTGGCAACAGCAGATGCACAACAAAGTTCCAGGAAGCCTCAGTGACTCCTCTAGGCCCTGGAACAAAGACCACCTCCAAAACTCAAACTAAAGGGGAAGAAAAGCCTACACAAACCAAAGCAAGCTACCTTGAAACCTGCCAAGAACAGACCAGAAACACCACAACCCACAGCCACACAAACCAGGCAGTTCACCCGAGCCAAAACCCAACAGGGGGCTGCACCGGTCAGACCGGTGGAAGGCACCGGTCAGACCGGTCAGGGCCTGGGCGCTCAGGATGAATAGCGAGCCCCGGGTCAACCCCTTCAAACAACCTTCCCGATCTCCTGATTCGCTCCACGGATTCGCACAAGACTTTGGGGATACTTGGAGTACCTCATGGGCATCCCATAGCTATGATTTGGTCCACGAAAACTTGTTGAATCAAGAGGAATCGAAGGATTTCCACCAAGAACACCACTTTCCCGAAACCTAAGAAAACCCCAAAATCGAGCACCTTTACTCACGGATTTGGGAGGGGAATCACAAGGAAAAGAACCACGAAGGGTTCATGCATACATCCCCTATCAAATCCCAAAGTGAAAGGCCTCAAAACCACCACAAGAAATTCGCCAAGAAAAGGCTCTGAAAATCACCAAAAAGGGAAAACGGGAGAGACACAATCAAGCCTTGAGGAACCACGCCGAATCATCTATACATACCATGAAGGTTCATACAAGGTCTAGCTTGCCACCCGATCATCCATCCCTCTCTAAGGATCTCACCATGAAGCTCTCAAGCTGGTCCTAAAAATCCTAAGGAAAATAGGAAGGGAAAATAGCAGAACAAAATGAGCTAGGGTTCCAAGAGATCGCTGCCATCCTCTCACCACTTGGGTTATATGGAGGCAACCGAAAGATGAAACTACCCCTAAGACATAAAACTAAGACACACACCCCCAAGGGGCAATTTGGGAATCTTCGTCGTAGCACCATTGGACGGATGCCCGGTCACCGCAAACTTGCTTAGCCTCGACGCAAGCGTTGCGATCCCGACGCGTGTCCTCCGCTTCGAAGTCTCCGGAAGGCGTCGTCACACACCGGTCAGACCGGTCCAGTGCTGTTGCTCTTCGGTCTTCGGCCTTGGCTTTGTGATAAACCAAGGAACCCAGTGGTTTTGTGCTGAACCACTAGAAACCGCGCGAACTCGGTGTAGCCTCCACCAATCACCACTCATGACTCGGTTCCCACGTAGTCCCGGCTCGACCTTGGTTTTGAGGCTCAACCAAGAAACCGTCCAAGACTTCGTCTTGCTGTTCTTGCCACCATGCGGCCCGCACTTGACCCCGCTGGCCACCGGGTCCTTCGAACCAAGCCTACTTGTCTGCTCCACACCTGGAGGCCTCACCGGCATTGACCTTTCGCGCTTGTTCTTCACCTACACCAGCACCAATCAAGCCGCAACCTGCAGCTGCAATACTAGGCCAAGAGTCAATCCACACAACGTTGTCAATCACTCATCACACCAGGAAGCGACCATCCACCGGTCCTCGAACCACACAGGCTCTCAATCTCCCCCTTGATGAGTGCATTGACAACACACACATTTGGTAACCAAAGAGAAAAGGAAAAAGAAAAGAAACGAACAAAAGAACTCAAACAAGCGATCGAAAGCCAAAACAAAGGCAAAGAGCTAGATCACTTGAAAGAGGAAAGTCTCGGTCCCCTTGGGCAAGGGCAACGGCTCGACACAACCGAGACAGAAACAAGCTCAAGCAAAGAGCACCAACCACCAAAGCAAAGCTCGAAAACCACAAAGAGCTTCACCTGCACACATGCAAGCTCCCCCTGAACCAATGCAACTCCCCCTGGACGAATGCATGCAAACCTCTTCACAAGGCAGAGCAGCTTCACCAGCTCAGCTCTGATCGGTCAGACCGGTCCACAGCACCGGTCAGACTGATGCACCACATCTGCGCAGGTCCTGACACTTACACCGGTCAGACCGGTGAGCACCACCGGTCAGGCCGATGACCACTTGGGAAACCTGGGAACTGCAAGAGCCCAAACATGGCTCGAAACCACTCGGAAACCTTCAAAATGCATTCAGTTGCCCGAAACATGCACAAACTACTCCCCCTTGTTGACAATGCATGGATCAAGGCAAAATTAGGAAAAATTCAACCTAGAGCTTCTCAAGTAGACAAAATTCAACACAACAAGCTACACAGGACCAAATGAGCAAGTTAGATACTCTATGGCTTCGTATGAATAGCAGCTACAAGATCACCAAGTTTCACAACCATTGGGCAAAGCTAAGATAGAATTGAGCATTTTTGAAATTTACCCCCTCATGAACAAAATCTTGAACATGAGCAAAACATGTCAAAATGGCAAAGCCACACAAACTTCATGCTAGGACAACCATTATAAACATAAGATCATCATAAACACCCACAAGCATCTCATGTCATGTCAAAGCCACCGAGCCATGTACCTACTTCTATATATGAGACTTCTCATTGGTAAGCAACATGCAACGGTTTAGCACCCAAAAGCAATTTAATTAAGCACATATGACATGGGAGCACATTTTCCAAGCAATTTACATTTCATTTTCAGATTCATATTTGGTACATGAAATGTCTTTGCGACAAAAAGGAACTTATGCCCCTCCACAAGATAAAGCAAGGGGGCTAAACATTCATGATGACAAATGAGCCGTTGGCCCCATATGCTCAAAATAAACTATGCAAGCACAAATTAAGCATAGAAATGCCACTAAAACATGTCATGATCATATAAAGGCTTTTACTCACAAGAGAGCATACATGTAGCATTTTACAAAAAACATAGCTAATCAACCATGGATATAAATCAAGATCATCAAGAGCTAAGCCAAACTAAACCATATCATACCAACTAGCTCACAAGATCATATATAGCACATCATGGTGAACAATGTATATAGGAGAAGCTTTTCCTACAAAATGCATATGATACAAAATGCATGCAACCTAAGATACAAAGATGCCTATACATCATGTTACATATGCAATGGAAAATGCAAGAATGCACAAAAGGAAACTATACATATGCTACACAAGGAGTGAAGGACCGAACTGGCGACTAGAGAGGGGGGAGTGAATGGGAGCCGATAAAAATTCTTCTTGAAGGAGATGGATACTCCAACAAGACGAACACGGCTAGCCAAAACACGTCTCCGGCTCAACTGCCCAAGTTAGCCAAGACCAAGTAGCCACTGGAATGCTACTGGTCCTAGGAGCCAACAACCACCTAAACCTACTCGAGAACGCAGCGGAACAAGCAACTCGAGCAACACTGACCACACCGGTCAGACCGGTCACCTGCACCGGTCAGACCGGTCCCGGTCGGATCTTTCGGACTGAGCCGCCGGAACACCCGACACCCTCCAGAGACACTCCGGGTCACTGTTGACGGTGTATATGCGTATCCAATTTCGTTTCAGCTTGCAAGTGGACAAGTCCTCCGTCGTAGGCAAGGGACCCTTCTTCCCTCAAGTGTGAACCCAAGGTATCGAATCTGTGGAACAAATGTGTGATGCAAGAACCTATCTATTAAAGCCAAGAACACTTAGATCTTCAAAGGGAATGCTTTTGCATCTAATCTAAAGAACATCATAAGAATGAATCTAATCTATGAATGCCGGAGGTAGCAAGAGATAGAGAGGGGTAGGTAAAACCAATCTAGAGAGATTGGATCAAGCTTTTGTTGAAGTTCTGAGCAAAGAAGAAAAAACTAGGTTGAATCTCATGAAAAGCATCTTTAAATCACGGTTTCCCGTCCAACTCCGAAGACGCCCACCTTTTGGAGCCACCGTCTGTCACAACACACTCCTATTCGTGTGGGTTAGCCTAGGGCGAGTCCAATGGACAAGTTGAAATCTCTTGGAAGGTCAGGCATGCACCTTTAGCCACCACAGCTACAAGAACACCCTCTATGATCTATCTCGAGAGTAGATCTTAAAGTGAGAAAAGCCAATTGAAATCAAAGTCGTAGAAGAAACACTCGATCGCTAGAAATCAGATTGCAACTTGATAATTCAACATAGTACATGATACATGAACAAGATCACCACCGGGATCCTACCTTGATCTTGCTTCTAGCTCCTGGAACTCCGACGTGGTCTTCCTTGCAAGGTTCCCACGTCGGCTAGGGAAACCCTAGACAACTAGCTCGACCTTCTCCTCTCCGGAATGGTGTCCCTCTCTTCTCTGCTCCTCGGCAACGAATGACGAATGAGTTCATGCGTGGCTCTCGGCCAGGGGGCTATAAATAGTCTGAGAGGCGACTAGGTGAAAGGGGGGCACGAATGGGCCCAGAAATGGGCCGGGCCGGCCGGCCTGGGCCGACCGGCCTGGGCCCATTCTGGCCCATTTCGTGGCCGCCTTCCTCGGTGATGCTTCCCGTGTCTTCTAGAACGTTCTCCCTTCTGCATGTGGGCCCTTGACGTCAGTTTCTCCGCGGTTTAGATGAAGCTCCTTGTCCCGCAAGATTCAGCATTTTCTGTTCAGGTCCTCGGAGTTTTCCGTCTTCACGGGTTGGTCCTTGGGCTTCTTGGAGTCATGTTCACTTCATTGCTTGACTTTACCGGGCTTCAAGGTCTTGTCACTAGGTGCTTTGATGAACTTTACCCGGAAGTCTTGCTTTTAATGCTAAATTCCTGCATAAACATCAAACTCCAAAACCGACATGCACGAACGAACTTGTTATACCAAGGGGGTTAGTACCAATGGATAAGGTATAAAATTCATGCCAACACCGAAGGTAAACTCATGGCTAGGTTGATGGAAATTCACCGTCAACATCTCCCCCATGCTTAAACCTTGCTCGTCCTCGAGTAAGCCTTCGATGGTATCATTGTTGCCCTTCATTGCTTAAACCCTGCACTTGATCATACACGAGAAAACATAATGCTCTTAAAAAGTTTAGTTCGTTAAAGTTCCATAATGTACTAGCCTTCATCCTTACAGAGGGTGGATATTAATTAAGCTCATCCCACAAATATTAAACATGCTCCCAAAATTCAAATGGATCTCAGAAATTTTTGAAATAAAGAACGAGATGAAAAAGAGCTAAACCAAGTTCAAAAATTTAAACCACCTTGCATCTTGCTCATGAACTCTCATCTCATCTTATCTCTCAAGCCTATTTCTTCTACTCCTTTCCCTCTCAAAACATATATGTAGGTGGTAGGCTTTATGTGGAGCTCTTTTGGAAAAGTTTAGTCCTACCAAGATATTATAAATGAGATGTTGTCAAAACAAGACAAGCTTCTCATGGTCTTACCGAGACTCGTCAAAAAGGTCATTGGAAAATAATGTTATATCAAGGAGGGGAAAAGAAAAATACACACGCTTTGAGATAAGTGGACATGTGCAAATGGCAAAGAATGATCCCGAGGCACAAAGGAAGTCCTCGTTATCGGATTGCACATGGTTGGAAAGATGAGATTGGATCTTAAATCTTGAAACTTTTGAAATTCCGAACGCACATTTAGAGAACCGGGGAATTCACTTTATTTTATTTTTATACATACTCATATATCTTTTTCTTTTCTCATATATTTTTTTCTTTATACTCATTTTTTTTCTTTTTTCTTTCTTTCTTTCTCTCTTTTTTTATTTGCTCCCCTTGAACTCTAAATTGCATTGTACCTACCTCCTCCCCCATGCTTAGACGTTTGCTTGTCCTCGGGCAAAGAGGTGATAGAGATAAGGTAGGTACTAGAAATATTTTTGCTTTGGAGAGATACTTGAAATCTTCAATCTTGGCACCATCTTGCGATCTTCCTTGAATTGACGATCCATACTCAATGATAGGTTGTAGTCAAGGAGGTAAACACAAAAGATGATATTTTTGGTTTTAAGGGTGGATATTCGGTGAGGTTTGTGAAATCTCCGATGTGGAGATACACAATGCGCAGATAGAAAGGCTAGCAATAAGATAGATACACAAAAACGGAATGACCAGCTTCTTAGTCTCGGGCCAGAGAAATCAAGGCCTGAAATAACTCACCCAAAAATAAACCTTGTATACTAAGGTTTTGCACTCAGATATATATATGGCTCTGGATAGGTAGAGCAACATGCAAGAGGTATTTATGACAAGGTTAGCATTACTTTTAAGAACAAAAATAAATCATCTTTAATCCATCAAAACTTGAGAGCACATAAAACACTATGGGTCTTTATTTTTATCATAACCTCCGCTAAAGATTAAGCTAGCATTTAGATAAATTCAGATTTGTATTTTAAGAGAGCATTAGCTTAATCATGCATAAAACAAGTACAAAGATAAACAAAGCGGCGACTATCATCATATATCATCATGGCACAAACTTTGTATCTTTGCCAAAGGTAAAAAACAAGATAGTGATTTTATTCATGATGAAAATAAACACTAACACACATGCTGAAAATTAAATAAAAACTGAAAACACTACGCATATAGGCGCATACAAACTGAAAATTAAAGAAAAGGGAAGAGGAAAGATTAAACTAAAACTCCTCCTCTCTCTAATCTTCCGCCGGTGGTTGATATTGATAATCTTGATTGTTGTACCCTTGCTCATAATAGGATTGCACCGCTCCTCCTATGAATTGTCCCGATGGTGCTAGGTGAAGGCGTCCAAGCTCATAGGCGATGTTTGCATTTCCTTCACCCATTTGGTTTGCATTGGTTTGGATGGCTGTGATGTTTTGCATGTTTCTTGCAGCATACCCTCCAATGATGGCCACACTTTGTTGTGGTTGAGGAAGGTGTGCATATAGCTCTGCAAAGGCTACGTTGGGTACCGCAAAATTTGGTGGGGGCATGACTGCACCACTCCCCCATGCTTGCATTGGTACACCACCGTAGTAACTCGGCGGCGCCGGGATTCCTCCAAATGGTGACACATAATTTTGTTGCGCACCTCCTTCTTGGGCTGTGGAAGAACCTTCTTCTATAATCCTTCCTCTCTTGTTCTTCTTTGCCGGCACAAGAAGCCCTTCCTCTAACCAATCTTCTTTCCCCTCAAGAAAAAGCCTTAATCTTGCATCCGGTAGGGGCAAATTTACTTTGGCCACTTTGAAGCCTCCTCTCTCATCTCTACTTATGTATTTGCCTTGCTTCATATAATCAAATCCTAGGGAAGTCCTGACTAGGAGATGCTCCGGGTTTCTTGGAATTCCCGGTCTCAAAGAGATAGCCAACATGGAGCGATAACACCCCGAGCCAATATCTCCCGAACCCGATGTTGCTTCACAACACCACCGGTTGATCATAAGGTGAGTGGGGTCGATTGGCTGCCTGGCAATCAAAGCCGAGTAAAGCCAATTCACCTCCATGTCAGTTATCTTGGTCTCTCTCATTCTCCCCAAAATCCTCTTACACATCCATGAGTGAAACACTTGGATGATGGGGTTCCGGATACTATTTCTTTGCCGGTGAGCTTCTCCCGCGATCATACTCCAAAAACCTTCTAATGTGCCTCCATGCACATCTACTTGTTCCGGGGCTCCCTTTTGAAAACCGAGTAACTCCCTAATATACTCATAGGGAACTACTTGTTCAACTCCCTCCAAACGGAATGAGAGACTCAACACTCCTTCATCAAGGATAGGCGCCATGGTCATGAGGATTTCCAAGGCGAATTCCTTGTGGGTGTTTGCCGACACTCTGTTGGAGAATTGCACCCAACCTAGGTGTCCCAACATGTAGTAAATATCCGTACAAAAACCCAGCACTTGGAGAGCTTGGTCGTCGAAGTCGACGTTCGCCACAAGCCTCTTCTCAAGGCGAGTGAGCTTCTCCTCCTCCTCCTCCGTCTTGATAATAAACCCATACTTGGAATACCGCGGAGTGTATGGAGGTGGAGCGGATGATCGTGTCGAGCGGCGAGGTCGGACGGGCAGCTCCTTTGTACGTCCTTGAGGTTCGGTGAACCTCATAGATGAGCTTCGTGTGGCTCTCATGCCACCGAGGAGAAGAGTGTCATTCCTCCTCGGCGGTGCCGTGTCCTCCTCCATACTCCGAGGAGACTCGGAGACCGAGTGCCTCCTCGAGGAGGTTGTCGATGATGGCTTGGACGACGATGATCCCTTCTTCTTGGTGAAAAGACTTGTAGTTTTCTTCCACATGGTTGCTGCACTCTCCTCACAAATATAAACCCGGGGGTTTCAACCGGTAACAAGGCACACAAATATTATTTGGAGTATGGACTTTGAGTGGTATTAGGGTGGATTTTGTTGGACGAAACAAAACTAGGAGTGGAAGGCTAAGTCTAAGGTGGTTCTGGACTATGAGCTCAAGCACACGAACAAGGAACTGGGCAAATGACTTACCTGAGGAAGATGAGCACCGGGGCTTTAAAAGGGGGGGAGGCCGGCCGGCCTGGGCCGACCGGCCAGGGGGCCTTGCTGCTCCTCCTGGCTCGGATTTCCTCCAGTGCACACATGCTTGCTTTGTTGCTTTGTGACCGCGTGCTCCACGGGGTTGCACCGCCCAAATGCTCCCGTCCACTCCTTTTCTTGCATAATTGATCCCTCCACTTGATGGTTTTGCTTTGAGTCACTTCCATGCTCCCTTGCCTCACATGCCTCCATGAGATTCCTGCAAAACAAAGCTTTGGCTGCCCCCCCCATGCTTGTCCTTTGCATGTGGTTTGATGAAAGAAGTTGGAGGGGCATCCCGTGATGCATCATGGTGCATGCAAGGTTAAGTTTACTCAATTGCCTCCCTCTAAGCATGTTTTAATGCTAAGCACTCCTCTAATTTCAAAAAATAAAGTTAAACTCAGAGCTTGCAATGAGTTCAAATATAATTAGAGGTGTTTTTAAGCATCAAAAACAAATGTAAGTCGAAAATGTTTTCCGACTACTTTTATTTTGGTCTCACCGGTATTGTTTGCTTCCATTAGTTGAGAGCAAGCTTTTCCCAGCTTGATCATGGGGGCGTAGGTTTAGGTTCTAATTTTGGTTAAATGAGAGAGATTTTGAATGAAATAAAATTAAATGAGGCTTAGAAAAATTCTAAATCTAGAGAAACCAAGGATATGAATTTTTGAACCAACCAAAAAGTTGAATTTCTAGGTTCACGTGAGTCCTACCATGCGCTGAAATTTAAATTATATCTAGGTACATTGCGTGGCTCTACTCGTGTGTTTTTAGCATGTAAAACAAGTTAACCGAAACATCATGAAGAGGATGAAAGGTTGAGGTAGGTTCTGAATTTTTTTTTGGTTTTGGTTTCTCGAAAAGAAGCAAATAACTCATAGGATGGCTCATGTAAAGGGTTTATGATCCAAATAAAATATCCAAACAAGGTTTATAACTCTAAACATTATCCAACCACTTTAAGTCTAAGAATGTCTTGCGTAGCAAATTTCAAAACTAACTTACTTGAAAGACTCGAAAAATCTTTGTCGGGTTGTCCTCTCGGTAGCTTATTCTTGACTCGACGAAACGGGTTGCCTCCCGCCTAGCGCTTCGTTTATAGTCCATGGCTAGACTTCTTCACTTGATTACTTCGGATCAACGCTCTTTGCGGGCGTTGCAATCTTGGGTGCCCACTTCTGCACCATCTTGGGCGCGGGCTTATTCTCCGGCTTAGTCATCTTTTTCTTCTTCACAGGCGGCTTTTGTTCCTTTATCTTGACGGATGCAACAACTTCCTTGATTTCCGTCGTTTCCTTCTTCTCCGGCTCTTCCTTCTTCCTTGGCTCTTCCTTACTAGCGCGACGATGAGGCGGAATATATTTAACTTTGATCATATTGCATACCTCGAAGCGTGGTCGAAACTTGAAGGAACTCCTCTCGCCGTTGATGTCGAACTTGATTTCCCCCTTGCCGACGTCGATGGTGGCTCCCACGGTCTTGAGGAAAGGCCTCCCAAGGATGAGTGGTGGCTTCTCCCTCTCTCCCATCTCGAGCACTACGAAGTCGACGGGGATGAAGTGGTGTCTGACCTTCACGGGCACATCCACGGTGATGCCCAAAGGGTAGCGAATGGAGTTGTCACCCAACTCCAAGCACATGGCCATAGGCTCTAACTCCGGTAGGCGTAGCTTCTCGAACACATCTCTTGGCATGACGCTCACACTTGCTCCAAGGTCGCATAATGCCTTCTCAAATTTGAATGAACCAACGGAACACGGAATCATCAGGCATCCGGGGTCTCCTTGCTTCTCTAGTCCGTTTGCAATAGCGGCGCTACATTGCTCGGACATCTTGACATGATCTACCCCGTGTGTTGCTATCTCATACTTGTTTGCAAGAATATCTTTGATGTAGCGAGAATATGTAGGAACTTGAAGGGCGTCCAATAGCGGCATGTTGATGCTTAACCTACGGACAACCTCCACAAACTTCTCAAAATGATTATCGAGTTTACCTCGGAAGTAGCGTGGCTTAAGTTGCGGTATCTTCGTGTCTTCTCCCGGCATCTCAAACTCGGGCTCTTCGGTGACGATCTAGGTCACCTCCTCCTTAGCAAATTCCTCCGCCTCGGTGGATGGTTTAGGCTTTCTTGCTCCCGCAGAACGCTCCGGATCTTCGGTCTCCTTCCCCGAACGAGTTTGAATGGCCTTTGCCGTCTCGGGACCTTGAGGCGCCCGGCAAGTTGTCCCACTTGCGTCTCGAGCATCTTCATCATGTTGAGCACTTGATGGTTGGAGCTTCCGACCTCCGTCACCTTGCTATCGATATTCTCCAACACCTTGTCTATTGCCTTGAACTTAGTGACGGTGTCCTTGTTGATCTTAGCTTGCTCGTCCATGAAGTCCTTCAATTGTATACGAAGCGGAACTGAATTCGAAATGGATGAGCTTGCATTAAATTGAGGTCTACCTTGCCCGTAGCGAAAGTTCGGCAAATACCCCTTCCTCATGTAATCGAGCATCTTGGCTTCCTCCGGGCAATCCTTTTGGACATGGCCATATTCTCTGCACTCTTCACATGTGGATCTTGCTTCGGCAGCCTTTAGATCTTGAGCTTCTTTCTTCTCTATCTCCATCTTTTCCAACCTCCGCATACGCGAATCGATCTTGCCTTCGAGTAGATCTTCCTTTTCCACTTGCAAGACTCTTTGATGTTCCCCGTAGGTTGAATCAGAAGTAAGCGTCCGGATGACGCCCATGTGTTATTGTCCGCGACCTTCTTGAATAAAGTGAAAGCTTGAGTCGGTGTAAGCTCGATGATGGATCCTCCCGCCGATGCATCGATGATTGTCCTTGACGCCATCGTGAGTCCTTGATAGAACTTTTGAAGGAGATCCTCCTTCGGGAACTTGTGATGTGGAACCGCCCGAGTGTACTCAATGAAGCACTCGAATGCCTCCGATATAGTCTCGGTAGGATATTGAGCAAAGGTAGCAATCTTATTGCGCAAGCCTTGAGTCTTACCCGGTGAGTAGTATTCCTTCATGAAGGCTCTCATCAAGGTGTCCCAATTTTGCACCGTCTCCGCCGGTTGAGAGTAGAACCATTGCAAAGCCTTCCCGAGTAATGAGAATGGAAAGAGCCTTGCCCTCATTTGATCTTGAGTCACCCCGTCCATGTTGAATGCTTGACAAAGTTGAATGAACGCTTGGAGGTGAAGGTTCGGATCCTCTTTACCAGTGAAGGGTGAATGTTGCACCATGCGGATTGTTGAGGTCTTGATCTCGAACGGCCTTCCGATCTCTGCGAGGTTCAAGATTGGTAGGTCGACGATGTCCGGGGTGCATAGCTCCCCGATCTTGCGCTCCGGCTGCGGTTGTTCTCCCATCGGTAGCGGTGGAAGTTGATTCTCCCTAGGGTTTGGAGGTGGTGATTCCTTTGGAGACTCCGACGATCCATCGACCTCCGCTTTTGGATCTGCAAATTCCAGCTTTTTAGCTTCTGCTTCACATCTCCTTAGCCTGTAAAGTTTTTCTGGATCATCCACAAAATTTTCGGGTTTGTTGGAGAGGTAGCCGTCCACCTCCTGTTAGGGTTAGCAAACAAAATATATACAAAACAAAAATAAAAACAAATCTAAGAAAACTAGGGTTAGTCAAACTAGATTAGATTGATTTTGAGGATGATTAAAAGTTAGTAGATGCAAAAATAAAAACCAAAACAAAACTGAAAATATTCACAAAAAGTAATAAAAGATCGAATCTTGATCACTTGTTCCCCAGTAACGGCGCCAAAAAAAGGGGCTTGTTGACGGTGTATATGCGTATCCAATTTCGTTTGGACTTGCAAGCGGACAAGTCCTCCATCGCAGCCAAGGGACCCTTCTTCCCTCAAGTGTGAACCCAAGGTATCGAATCCGTGGAACAAATGTGTGATGCAAGAACCTATCTATTAAAGCCAAGAACACTTAGATCTTCAAAGGGAATGCTTTTGCATCTAATCTAAAGAACATCATAAAAACGAATCTAATCTATGAAAGCCGGAGGTAGCAAGAGATAGAGAGGGGTAGGTAAAACCAATCTAGAGAGATTGGATCAAGCTTTTGTTGAAGTTCCGAGCAAAGAAGAAATAACCAAGTTGAATCTCATGAAAAGCATCTTTAAATCACGGTTTCCCGTCCAACTCCGAAGACGCCCACCTTTTGGAGCCACCGTCTGTCACAACGCACTCCTATTTGTGCGGGTTAGCCTAGGGTGAGTCCAATGGACAAGTTGAAATCTCTTGGAAGGTCAGGCATGCACCTCTAGCCACCACGGCTACAAGAACACCCTATATGATCTATCTCGAGAATAGATCTTAAAGTGAGAAAAGCCAATTGAAATCAAAGTCGTAGAAGAAACACTCGATCGCTAGAAATCGGATTGCAACTTGATAATTCAACATAGTACATGATACATGAACAAGATCACCACCGGGATCCTACCTTGATCTTGCTTCTAGCTCCTGGAACTCCGACGTGGTCTTCCTTGCAAGGTTCCCACGTCGGCTAGGGAAACCCTAGACAACTAGCTCGACCCTCTCCTCTCCGGAATGGTGTCCCTCTCTTCTCTGCTCCTCGGCGACGAATGACGAATGAGTTCATGCGTGGCTCTCGGCCAGGGGGCTATAAATAGCCCGAGAGGCGGCTAGGTCAAAGGGGGGCACGAATGGGCCCAGAAATGGGCCGGGCCGGCCGGCCTGGGCCGACCAGCCTGGGCCCATTCTGGCCCATTTCGTGGCCGCCTTCCTCAGTGATGCTTCCCGTGTCTTCTAGAACGTTCTCCCTTCTGCATGTGGGCCCTTGACGTCAGTTTCTCCGCGGTTTAGATGAAGCTCCTTGTCCCGCAAGATTCAGCATTTCCTGTTCCGGTCCTCGGAGTTTTCCGTCTTCACGGGTTGGTCCTTGGGCTTCTTGGAGTCATGTTCACTTCATTGCTTGACTTTACCGGGCTTCAAGGTCTTGTCACTAGGTGCTTTGATGAACTTTACCCGGAAGTCTTGCTTTCAACGCTAAATTCCTGCATAAACATCAAACTCCAAAACCGACATGCACGAACGAACTTGTTATACCAAGGGGGTTAGTACCAATGGATAAGGTATAAAATTCATGCCATCACCGAAGGTAAACTCATGGCTAGGTTGACGGAAATTCACCGTCAACAGTCACCCTGGACCTTGAGTCGGGTCACTCGAGCAAGACTTGGCAATTTCCACAGAAAAGCACCTGCACCGGTCAGGCTGGTGCAGCTCACCGGTCAGACCGGTCTGAGCTTGGAAATCCCAAATCTGCAAACCTGACCTCCCAAGCTCCAAACTAAACCAAACTCAAAACAGTAGCAACACAAGACACCATGGAACTCACCAACACGTTCACCCGAGCAAAACCCAACTGGGGTCGGCACCGGCCAGACCGGTGAGAGGCACCGGTCAGACTGATCAGGACCTGGGCTCTCGGGATGAACAGCAACCCGCGGGTCAACTCCTCCAAATCCAAATCCCGATCTCCCGATTTGCTCCACGGATTCGCACAAGACTTTGGGGAAAGTAGAAACACCTCATGGGCACTCCATAGCCAAGATTTGGTCCACTAAAATTTGCTAAATCAAGAGGAATCGATGAAATCCCGCCAAGAACACCTCTAACCCTGAAGCCAAGAAAACCCCAAAATTGAGCCCCTTTACTCACGGATTTGGTAGGGGAATCAAAAGGAAAAGAACCACGAAGGGTTCATGCATACATCCCCCACCAAATCCCAAAGAGAAAGGTCTCAAAACCGCCACAAGAAAATCACCAAGAAAAGGCTCCGAAAATCACCAAAAAGGGAAAACGGGAGACACAATCAAGCCTCGAGGAACCACGCCGAATCATCTATACATACCATGAAGGAAAATAGGAAGGGAAAATAGCAAAAGCAAATGAGCTAGGGTTCCAAGAGTTGGCTGCCATCCTCTCACCACTTGGGTTATATGGAGGCTAGCCGAAAGACGAAACTACCCCTATTACATTAAACTAAGATACACGCCCCCGAAGGGCCTTTTGGGAAACTTCGTCGTAGCACCATCGGACGGATGCCCAGCGACCACAAACTTGCTTAGCCTCGACGCAAGCCTAGCGATCCCGACGAGTGTCCTCTGCTTTGAAGTCTCTGGACTACGTCGTCGCACACTGGTCAGATCGGTGTACCCCACCGGTCAGACCGGTCCTGGTGCTGCTGCCTCCGGTCTTCGGTCTTGGCTTTGTGGATCAACCAAGGAACCTAGTAGTTTTCTGGTGAACCACTGCAAACGCCGCGAACTCGGTGTAGCCTCCGCAATCACCACTCATGATTCGGCTCCCACATTGTCCCGACTCGACCTTGGTTTTGAGGCTCAGCCAAGAAACCGTCCACGACTTCGTCTTGCTGTTTTTGCCACCATGCAGCTCGCACTTGACCCCGTCGGCCACCGAGTCCCTCGAACCAAGCCTACTTGTCTTCTCCACACCTGGAGGCCTACCCGGCAACAACCTTTCGGGCTTGTTCTTCACCTGCACCAATACCAGTCAAGCCGCAACCTGCACCTGCAATACTTAGCCAAGAGTCAGTCCACACAACGTTGTCAATCACTCATCACACCAGGAAGCGACCATCCACCGGTCCTCGAACCACACAGGCTCTCAATCTCCCCCTTGATGAATGCATTGACAACACACATGATTGGTACCCAAAGAGAAAAGGAAAAGAAAAGAAATGACTAAAAGAAACTTCAACAAGCGATCGAAAGCCAAAGAAAAGGCAAAGAGCAAGATCACTTGAAGATGGAAAGTCTCGGTCCCCTTAGGCAAGGGCAACGGCTCGACACAACCGAGACAAAAACAAGCTCACAACAAAGGAGCAAACCACCAAACCAAGAACTCACACAAGAGCTCCCCCTGCACATATGCAAGCTCCCCATGAGCCAAAGCACACTCCCCCTGAACCAATGCATGCAAGAAGGTCACTTGGAAAAGCAAGACAAAGAGCAAACCCAGCTCACACTGCCTTGGGTGGTTAGACCACCTGCACAGGCCGGTTAAACCGCCCCCTGGTCATGTGACTGCCCCATGTGACCGCCCTGCAAAGTTTCTCCGAAAACTACCGAACCACTTTGAACACCTTCCAAATGCTCCCAGGTGCCTAAAACATGCACAAACTTCTCCCCCTTGTTGACAATGCATGAATTAAGGCATAAATGAAAAAGTTTCAACATAGAGCTTCCCAAATAGACAAAATTCATCATATTATGCTACAAAAATCCAAATGAGCAAGTTAGATGCTCTATAGCTTCGTATGGACATAAACTACAAGATCACCAAGTTTCACAACCATTGGGCAAAGCTAAGATAGAATTGATCATTTTTGCGAAAAATTTACCCTCTCATGAGCAAAGTCCTAAACATGAACAAAACATGTCAAAATGGCAAAGCCACACAAACTTCATGCTAGGACAACCATTCTAAGCATAAGACCATCATAAACACCCACAAGCATCTCATGTCATGTCAAAGCCACCGAGCCATGTGCTTACTTCTAAATATGAGACTTCTCATTGGTAAGCAACATGCAATGGTTTAGCACCCAAAAGCAAGTAAATTAAGGACATATGACATGGGAGCACATTTTCCAAACAATTTACATTTCATTTTCAGATTCATATTTGGTACATGAAATGTCTTTGCGACAAAAAGGAACTTATGCCCCTCCACTAGATAAAGCATGGGGGCTAAACATTCATGATGGCAAATGAGCCTTTGGCCCCATATGCTCAAAACAAGTTATCCAAGCACAAATTAAGCATAGAAAAGCCACTAAAACATGTCATGATCATATAAAGGTATTTACTCACAAGAGAGCATACATGTGACATTTTTCAAAAGCATAGCTATCAACCATGGATATAAATCAAGATCATCAAGAGCTAAGCCACACTAAGCCATATCATACCAAACTAGCTCACAAGATCATATATAGCACATCATGGTGAACAATGTATATAGGAGAAGCTTTTCCTACAAAATGCATATGATACAAAATGCATGCAACCTAACATACAAAGATGCCTATACATCATGTTACATATGCAATGCAAAATGAAAGAAATGCATAAAGGAAAGCTATACATATGCTACAAAGGAGCTTCACCACCAACTTAGGAAACCAACCACACACACAACGCTCACAAACGACCGGCTCCTCGAGGGGAGGCAAAAGGGCTCGACACCACCGGCAAAAGAGCAAAAGAGCACAAAATTTACAAGCTCCCCCTAAACACAAGCACTAGGGCCAAAGAGCATACAAAGCTCACCCTAAGTACACATGATAGAGCAAAGAGCACACTAAGCACACAGGCTCCCCCTAAACTCATGCATTAGGTCCAAACAGCATACGAAGCTCACCCCACACACATGAGATATGGCAAAGAGCAAAAGATCGAGTGGCTTGACCAATGCCACACCCTCGAAGGTCACAAAACTACTTACCTCGATCATTCCTTCAGAAGTCCCATGTCCTTGTTCACCATCCCAGAAAGTGATGTACCTCCTTGACACCACCGGGGTATGAGGCCGGAGAACCACCCCCGATATCAACCAAATGTTCTCCGAGCCTCCCACCTGCAACTCAAAACCAAGAGCGAGAGCGAGCAAACGACTCAACACTGGGGTTAGTACCAAAAGTGTCAAACCAGTGCCGAGCCATCTCCTCAAAAGTGGGGTTAGCAACATCCATTCTACCGCGCCTATCAAAACTGCGATCCATCCTGTCAAACCCATCAAACCTGGAACCATCATGGGGAAACCACTCCCGTCTCGCTGGAGGAGTACGACCACCACGAAAGGGAAAGCGTGGTCCATAGCTCCTCTGAGACTGAAAGCTGCGACCTCTCCCAAACTCGTATCGGTCACGAGGTGGAGAACATCCAGCAAACACAACACCACCAGACTCAAAGTGCCTACCATCTGTACCATGACCAAAGGAACTGAAACCACTAGCATCACAACCTCAAAAACCGAACTGCACAGAAATCTGAGGGCCGATCAGACCGCCTAGCTAGGCCAGCCTGACCGCCATGCCTGGTCGGTCTGACCGCCCTGTCCAGAAACCCACCTCGGCTGTGGGACCTCCCATCTCCCCATGCCAGAATGTTTCTCACAAAGCCCTTTCCCTTAGGTAGTGGCATACGAGGCTCAGGCACACCATGAGAAGGGTGGTACTTGTCCTTGTTCGCCCACTCCTTAGCCATTCTCGCCTCTCTCTTTCTCTTATAGCAAAACTCCTTCTTATGACCATCCTTCCCAAAAAACTCACAATGGAAATGGATTGGTTTTGGCTTAGGCTTGGGACGAGGCTCTTCACAAGGCTTCTCACTAGGTTTCCCACTTGGTTTCTCACTAGGCTTTTCACTTGGCTTCTCACTTGGTTTCTCTCTCGGTTTAAGCAACTGGTTTGGCTTGGGTGCAAACTGGTCTTTGGGTGTAGGTTGTGGTGGAACTAGAATATTCCCAAATTTCCTTTATCCCTCACCACTACACTCACCAAACTTGTCAGATCCCAAAGCCCAACCATCAAAGCGCTTAAAACTGGCAATCATCGTACCAAGCTGAGATTCCTGTCTGGACAACCAACTCAACACCTCACGCAACTTATCATTCTCATCCTGCAAGTGATCAACACATTGTGCAAATTCCAAATTCTTCACAGCATGCAATTCACAACACTACAAGAAAATCATTGACTAGTGACACAACCACATTCTAGCGTCATTGATTTATGACGTTCCTGGCTGATCTCGTCATAATATTTCACTTCCGAGCAAATTTAGTGACAAAAAAAATTTTGTCATTACGGTTGGTACTGTAGCCGGGCGTTCCCTGTTCCATGCTGTTTTGTGACGCCATAAGCTCTGAAAAAACGTCATAAACCAACATCGGTCCCACATGTAAGCATTATTTTAAAAACAGAGTGTTCCAAGTCGTCATAAAATTCAGTAGGGTCCCACATGTAAGAATTCTTTCGAAATTAGAGTGTTCCAAGTCGTCATAAAATTTTGTAGGGTCCCACATGTAAGCATTTTCGCCAGGTCAGCGGCGTCATAAACCAACTTTGGTCCCACATGTAAGCATTATTTTAAAATAGAGTGTTCCAAGTCATCATAAAATTTAGTTGGGTCCCACATGTAAGCATTTTCGCCAGATCAGCGGAGGCTAGGTCACGAAATGTTGCAAAAATAATTTGCCATGGCATGGGTTCGAACCAGGGACCTGAAGGAACAAGGCAGTGTTGTTTACCACTGCACCACTTCTTGGTTGTGCATGTTTTATGGGAAACACAGCTAATAGTTCATGTGATTTCTTAACTGTGACCAGGTCCCACATGTAAGTTTCAGTTGAGTCTATAATTGCCTATCGAATGGTTGGCGAGACGCTTCACTCAGACTTCGTAAAGACTTTCAACTTCCGCTACGTAGATCAGCAACGGCGGCTTGTGGTAGGAATGGAGAATCCTAGCGGCAATGAGAGGGTGAGTTATGAGGCACCTCCCGGCTACCAGTACCTGAGTCAGCGCGACAAGGTCAGTCTTCTGGTTTGAGCCACTACATTTTATCCTACAACCTAGGGATGGAGATTTCTAGATTTGGGGATCTTGCGGATTGATGAGCATATACAAATACAATTGATTCAGATTTCTTTGTACCCTCATATTTGCACTTCGATTGGTGTTAGAAGTTGATAGGCTATTGACAATTCATAGGTGTTAGATTCAGTTAGTTTTCAATTTGCATCAGATTGATAGGTTGTTGTATTTTACTAGCTTCTGGAGGTGGCTCGGTCCACTGATTTCGTTACATCAGGCCCTCCTGATGCAGATCTTATCCTTGTGGATCGCTATAACAAGTGCGAGCATGGGTATGCTGTCCTTGTCAAGGAACCCTTGTGCAGCCTTGGGCGCCAGTATGGAATCTGCGGTCAGGTAGACTTATAGTACTTGTACTCTTGATGTCAGTGTTGCAAATGGATAATTGTATGAACATGTATGTATTTGGTGTCTACAGCCTGAAGACCAACAATGTGGGACGTTTATTTGGATTGATCCTCAATGGGATGCTAGGACTACTGTTGTTCTGGATAGGCTGACAAAGGTTGTTGAAAATGGTCGAGAGGAAGCAATTGATTTGAAGGAAGACTGTGAAATTGCTAACAAGTAGCTTGCAGCTACTGCCGCTAAGTTGAAAAGGGTGAAGATAAAGCTGTAACGGGTTGAGAAGGAGAAGGAATCGATTCTTTGTGAGTTAAATAAAAATAGGTAGTTACAATTATTATGAAACTTGTTGCTTGTTGATGTTTAACTACTGGTTGTTGCTCACTTCATAGTGATGAACAGCCCTGAATGACATGTAATGTTATGAAACTTGTTGCTGCAGATGTTTACTTCAGATCATGCAAACGACAAAGGGAACAACAATGGGACGGATAGCAAGATGCTCGCAAGAAGCTTGAAGCTACTTCTCCGCAGAAGCTGCAGGATGGAGCTATGGAAGGAGAATCAACGCCTACAAATGTAATTTATGTTTAGTTCTTGAGTGTTGAGAATGGTCATGAGTTGATGGAACTTGTTGCTACTTGGTGTTGTGAACTTTGTGGTCGTGAGTTGAGAAACTTGATGCTACTTGATCATAATTATGTTTGCTACTTGGTGTTGTGAACTTTGTGGTCATGAGTTGATGTTTTGTTGGAAGGACCTTCCTGAGTAACGATCGTGAAACTGCTTATTTCCTACTGTCGTTCCAAGTCATCATAAAATAGAGGTCCCACATGTAAGCATTTTCGCTAGGTCACGAAATGTTGCAAAAAAAACTTACCATTGCAAGGATTCGAACTAAAGACCTATAGGAACAAGATTGCGTTGCTTACCACTGTACCACTTCTTGGTTCTGTCATTTTAACAGGAAACACTTTCCTTATGGTTGTGTAAGCTGAATCTTTAATATAAATCGGTAATTCACAGGTGAAAGGCTTCACTGCCTTCGCAAAGACTCTCGACTTTTGCTACACGCAGATCTGCAACGGCTCGTGGCAGGAATGGCGGATCCTAGAGGCGACGGGAAGATGGTTTCGCCGCCACCTTCCAGCTACAAGAAGCTGAAACGGTTCGACAAGGTCAGTTCTCTGGTTTGAGCCACTATATTTCCCCTATCGTCCTAGCGATTTTTAGATTCGGGGATCAAACGGATTGATGAGCATATACACTAGAATCAGATTTCATCGTACCCTCATATTTGTACTTCGTTTGGTGTTACAAGTTGATATGCTATAGACAATTCATAGGTGTTAGATTTAGTTAGTTTTCAGTTTGCATCATTCGATGGATTGATAGTTATTGTATTTTACTAGCTTGTAGAGGTGCTTGAAGCCACTAAAGCTGGGCTGCAGGAGGTGAAGAGAGACATGCAAGAACAAGAAGGCAGAGAACTCATGGCGCAGCAAGAGGCTGTAAAATACAAGGAGCTATGTCAGGAAATTCTAAATACAACTATGCAAGAGATGAGGAAATTCAACGAGTTGGCTGACCAATTGTTACATGAACAATTGCAACAGACCAACAACTACAAGGAGTTGTGTGCCCATATGTTACGCCTGGACAATGCCTTATTGAAAGAAATAGGTGAGATTCTTGACCAAGAGTCGAAAGACCTGGTACTAGACAGGAAGGCAAAACCTGAAGAGGAGGCAAGGTCATGGAAGGAAGAATGCGCAAAGGCTACCATCAAGCTTAAAGCAACTACCACGCAGCTGGAAAACGTGAAGGGAAAGCTGAAACATGCCATCGATGCGATGGAAGTACTGTATAAGCAATCGGTTGAGCAACTAGTTATCGAGATCGAGAAGGAGAAGCAATCGATACAACAGAGTGTTATCCAGATGGAGAAGGAGAAGCAATGGATACTGCGTGAGAAAGATAAAAATAGGTAGTGCTTGATTATTATGAAACTTGTTCTTTGTTGATGTTTATTTACTGGTTGTTCCTCCTGATCATAATACATAGTGTTATGAAACTTGTTGGTGCTTATGTTTTCTTTAGGTCAGCCAAGTGAAAAAGGGATCAACAATGGGAAGGATCCTCAGAAGCTACTGCCGCTGAGCTGCAGAAGGTGAAGGGACAGCTGCAGGATTGAGCTATGGAAGGAGAATCAACGCCTACAGATGTAAATTGATGATCAGTTCTTATCGTTATGATTACAAATGGGTGGTTATGATTATTTTGAAAATTGTAATGATGATCATCCTATGATGTTTGCTACTTGGTGTTGTGAACTTTGTGGTCATGAGTTAAGAAACTTGTTGCTACTTCATGTGATGATCATCCTATGATGTTTGCTACTTGGTGTTGTAACTTGTTGCTACTTGGTGTTGTGAACTTTGTGGTCATGAGTTGAGAAACTTGTTGCTACCTGATCATAATATGATGTTTGCTGCTTGGTGGATGGCAAAGTTCCGGTGTGTTGATGTTCTGCTGGAAGGACCTTCCTGAGGAACGATCGCGAAACTGCTTGTTTCCTACTGTGGTTCCAACTCGTTATAAAAATTAATAAGGTCCCACAAGTCAGTCTGATAAAAAAACATAGGAAAATTTAAAGGATACTATGTCAATAACAGGGGTCGAACCCGCGGCCAACGGCTATATCAACCGCGTACCCTGCAAAGGGCTTGCCAGCACGCTCCTGTGGGTCGTTGTGGCAAATATCTAGCCTAGAGGCCTTGGTGCGCAGATCTACAACCCGCGGCGGGAATGGCGGATCCTCGCATCGAAGGGAGGAGAGTGAGCTACAGTCAGGTCAGTACCCTGTTTTGTGCCTCTGCTTTCCCCTTTCGTCAGAGGGAAGTGATATTTGGAATTGGGGATTTCGGTTGAAGCACGATTGTTGTTACAAGTTGATTGATAGGCTTTAGTTTAGAAAGTGCAAAACTAAGCATTGATTTCAAGTTGCAATGAATTTTTTTGAAGCATCCGTGTACTCCAGCATCTTCTTCCATTGGTAGTTACTGCTCGGAGACATCTTCCTGCAATAGTAGCCATTGGCATCCTAAAGACAAGTGCAAACACGGGTTGAGAGCTGTGGTGAAGTATGCTTGGACCTTTCTCAACCCTGGCCGCCGGTTTGCTGGCTGCCCAAAGGTAATGGCTAGTTTGCTACCTGCTTATGTGGTGCCTGTGGTCAACGGCTATTGCTAATGGGTCGTTTAATTTGCAGGAACAAAAAGAGCAATGCGATTACTTCTGCTGGATTGATCCAGAATGGGATGAAAGGTCGTATGCTGTTATCCTGACGCTCATGAAGAAGAAAGCGAAAGCTGAAGAGGATGCAAAGCAGTGCGAGGGGGAATTAGGAAAAGCTAACTGTGAGCTTAGAGAGATTAGGAATGAGCTCAAAATAGCACGACAAAAACTTCAGAAGGTTACCGCAGAGCTGAAGTCAATTGGGAATTATAGGCACAATGTCAAACTCGTGCATGTGCTGCTTGCTTTATTTGTTTTTTTCGCGGGAATGGCGGGATTGATGCTCGGTGGTAAGGCTAATTAGATGTCTCGATCATGTATTCTGCAAGTGACACTTTTGTATTGTGAACAATGTGTCGATCATGTATTCTGAACATTGTGCCCTATGCTTCTGAGCATTGTACTGATGATGTATTGCCAAAATCTACCGAGAAATGCGCGGCAGTTAGTATCCACCACATTGTACTGACCATTTAGTCCGACCTGTTCACATTTCCAAGAACGTAATTTCTGTTAGGTTCCCCAACAGTCATAATGAATTATTATTGTTATCCCGAAATCAACGGAGCAGCAGCGAAGGTTGTTTTGGGTGGCGAAGGAGCGGTGAATTTACTGTAAATGCGGAGAAAGGAACGGTGGATTTGTTGTAAATGGGGCATTGATCGACTTCTTCCGCCTGGGGTAAAGAAAATATTTTTACGATTGCATCTCCTCCTCTCGGAAGGAAGATCCGTGAGAGTACAGTGCTCTCTTCCAAGTCTCTGTATCAATTTGAATGTGCATTTGACCTGGCACTCTGTTGTTTGATGAAACTATTTTCAAGATGCCCGTAGGTCAGTAATCATGTCGTCGAGGCGGTTGCCATTATCGCTGGTGGTGCTCCCTACAGAGGTGAACATTGACATCACCGGCCACCTCACTGCGACCTCGGAGCGGCCCATGGACGACCTCCGTAGCCTACGGGCGACCTGCCGAGAGATGCGTCGCGTGTGCAACAACGCGGCCGTTGGTAGGCGCGTGGCGCTAGAGCGATTTGCCGTCGAGCTGCAGTGGAACGACCGCAAGGGCTACGACGCCCTCCTCGATTGCCTGACCCGCATAAGAAACCCGGAGGCATGTTCCATCTTCAGGATGGACATCTTGTTCGGGAAAAACTACAGCTCCCGGTCATCCATCGCCAAGCCCGAGGAGGCTGCCCAGGCCGGGCGCAATGTGGCGGCCTACGTAGCCGTCATGGTCCTCTACAGGGCCAATGGCGGCGCCGGTGATGATGACACTGCAAGGCGGTACATCAGACAGGTCGAGGGCGAGGAAGAATTGACGGCCGCGACATCGATGATGATGCAGACGAACAAGGGTTGCCTGCGGTGCCGTGAGGCAGCCTCAGAGGTGATCCGGCGAGTGACATGGCGCCGACGTGCAACGCTGGCGCCGCCAATGGCGCACGGCAATCATCAGTGCGCGGGCCGCCTGTGCTTCAAGATGAGCTGGGAAGAATGGTCACATTCACGCTGAATGTGATCTGTTCTTTAGCAAAATAATTGGATATCTGCATCCAAACAAATTACCCTGACATGTGAGAGTGATTTTGGATATATTTGTTTCTAGATCAATCCACTGATATCTGTTTCTATCTCTCTTCCTTGATTCCCGTGTAGCAATACTCGCACACGCATTGACGTGATGGAAACCAACTTCTGGTCTTCCCCCATTTATTTACCACGGCTGGTAGTTCGAATAGTTCATCACAATTTAGAGAGGTGGAAATCAATATTGGACAATTAAAAAACAAATAATGTGACCTCACTTTCTCAGAAACTACGAAATCCGTAATCAGGTTTGCCCAATTCAAAACAAGCAACTTTTGCCAGTAAAGGAATGAAAATTTTTGTCCAGTCTGTTAATGTTTCGTAAACCCAAACATCCGGTCCTGCCCGGGTTATATTGCCTATCTCATTGCATGCTTTCATTTTGTTGTTACCAAGCATGACTCTTCAACAAGGAAGAATGAAGTCGTGGTTCAAACTCTAAGTCAGCTTGCTTGTCTTCACGATTCTTTCCTACTAACCAAGTCTTTGAAAAACAAATCTTTCCTAGATGGGGTAGTGTACACTAGATAGAGTAGACACCATCTTACTGAAAGCCAATTTGTTGCCCCTCGCTTCAAATTGCTCTACCTAAGCCACGACTCCACATTCGAATTGTGCACATTTTTGGCTCTCCCTAACAAGGATGATATCATATCTCACCTTATCCATATTTAAAATAAGCATCTTTTTGCCATCAAATGATTAAAAATATTTCTCCAGTCTACTCATGGTTCGTAAACCGAAACATTCGACCTCGTATACCAGAATAACCGGTCTCGTGGGAACTTTCGATCTCATCATGTTCAAGTGAATTAAGTTTGCTCCAAGTTCAACGAGATTGCAAGTTACGCGCCTAGGCCATTTGCCTGACACGATCCCCCATGAGACCTTGCGCCTTTCCCTTGGCAAATGAGATCTATTAATATATACTGGAAAACACTTTTGCATCTCCTTCTCAACGAAAGAAAACCCCATCAGCATCCCCTCCTCTCGGCACTAGAAGACCCCATCGGCATCGCCTCCTATCGGCGCAAGTACCATCGTCCTCTCTCCCAATTCAATCGATTTCTTTGTTCTTTCGACCTTTTCCGCCTGTTTGAGCAAACTAATTTCTATGTGCATTTCAGAGCATCTCCCCCAATGGCCAACGACAATCATCACGTGCCTCCTGTGGAGCTCACTCTCCTACCATCCACGCCGGCTAAAGCTCCGGCAGGGCCGAGATGCGGCGACTGTGGCAGGACAGAAACACCGCAATGGATGGCCGGGCCGATGGGGCCCGGCACGCTCTGTGCCGACTGCGGCCTTGGTCGCTGGCATGCCGGGCAGCGGTGGGAGAGGCGTTCTCTCCGCATCTATCAAACCACGATTCCCGTCTCACTGTCGCCACCAGAAGCTGGCATGCAGTGGGTCGAGTGCCCGAGAGGCCGGGTTGGTCGCACGTGGCAACCGTGGCCCTCCACTCCGCCATTGATGTCAAGTGCGCCTGCCGCTTGCACTATCCCGGAGAGCTCAGGCGCACAGTCGTTCCCGTCCCTGCTCCACAGGCCAGCGGTGTTACCAGCCGCTCGGCCATTGATGTCAAGTGCGCCCGCCGCTTCGACTGTCCCGGAGAGATCAGGCGCACGGCCGTACCTGTCGCCACCAGAAGCTGGCGTGCAGTGGGTGGAGTGCCCGAGTGGCCGGGCTGGTCGCACGTGGCAGCCGTGGCCCTCCACTTCGCCATTGATGTCAAGTGCGTCCGCCGTCACGGAGAGCTCAGGCGCATGGCCGTTCCCGTCCCTGCTCGACAGGCCGGCGGTGTTGCCAGCCGCTCGGCCATTGATGTCAAGTGCGCCCACCGCGCCGACTGTCCCGAAGAGCTCAGGGGCACGGACGTTCCTGTCCCTGCTCGAAAGGCCGGCGGCGTTGCCAGCCGCTCGGCCATTGATGTCAAGTGCGCCCGCCGCGCCGACTGTCCCGGAGAGCTCAGGAGCACGGCCGTTCGCATCCCTGCTCGACAGGCCGGCGGTGTTGCCAGCCGCTCGGCCATTGATGTCAAGTGTGCCCGCCGCGCTGACTGTCCCGGAGAGCTCAGGGGCATAGACGTTCATGTCCCTGCTCGAAAGGCCAGCGGCGTTTGCCAGCCGCTCAGCCCCTGATGTTGGACCCGTTCCTGCTCGACGGCGAGGCAGCGCCTTTCATCCTCGACGACCCAGACTGGATGAAAAGATAATTGCCAATAATAACAAGTGTCACTTTGTTGTAATGCTTATTAGTGTATGATCAGAGAACTCTGTTTCCTCCTATGGAGTACTTTGGATGGATGTTCGTTCAACAAATAATTTAGTCCGGCCTTGTCACTTTTTCTTAACAGTAACATCCGCCCGTTGCCATCCTCGTGCCACAACTTCCCATGGAAGGTGGTTGCCATCATCAAGAGATCACAGACGTGTTGGTCATATGGCGCGGGGACCCGCACATCAGCCCCTCAACGGTGGAAATGAATGGAAGCCACTCAAGAGTCAAGACTCAAGAGGCGCCCGTTACTTACCATCTCACCGAAGCGGCACAACTTCCCAGGCAAGGCGAGTAACTCCACATAAAATGCCATTCCTACCCCCCCCCACCATCGGCGTCCTCGCTAGTTCCGAACCACGCTACCACTTCCCAAACACTCGCGCCTCACTCCTACCCGGCCGACGCAATGAAGCGATCAGGCTCCCTGTCGCGTCGGCTATCCCCCACCGGTTCCCCATCGCGCCGGCTATCCCCCACCGGCTCCCCGTCGCGCCGGCTCTCACCCTCGCCCTTCAACCGATCCTCCGGCGCCACATCCTCTTCGCGTGCCCGTGACTGGGTGCCGCCGCGCGACAACCAGCACTTCGCCCGCATGTTCACGGAGGCGCTGTGGGGCCACATCCACGGCACGCTGCCGCCACGCTCCGACGCCACCAACGTCGACCCGCCGCCGCTGAGCTCCAACGCCGCCAACGTCGACCCGCCGTCGCTCGTCGGCGGTTTCCCAAGAGCTAGTGGTGGCTCGCCGGCGGATTCCCAGCCACCTCCACCGTCGCTGCCGCCGCCCTCCTACGACGCCAATGTCGACCCGTCGTCAATCGCCAGCGCTTTGCCAGGAGCAGCTGGTGTCTTGCCGGCGGATATCCAGCATCCTCCACCATCGCCGCCTCGGAAGCTGAAGTTTTCGGTTACCCTTCCTGCTGGTGAGTTTGACTCCGACTCTGACTCCCAAGCTGACACAGACTCGTCTGAGGACCGTTGCCACGGCTACATTCCTCCGGTCCCCCGGGGCGATGCTTTGCGCGTCTTCCAGCGCCTCGACGGCACGTATGGGTGCCCTATCTGCCCTAACCTTATGCACCGGTGGCGCAAGCTGAATGAGGTCAAGGACCATGTCCTTGGGATGGCCAGGTCTGCGCCCCTAAGGGAGAAGTATAAGAAGAAGTGGAGCCGCCACCGCGTCGTGGCCAGGAATGAGGGATGGATGGAGTAGATGGAGTGAGGGAGCCGCGCCGGTGGAAGATCTATGCTGTTATGTTATCTGTGATGTTAATTAGTATCTTTAGATTTCGTTGGAACATTGTCTTATGTATGTGAACTTTGTGATGTTATGTTATCAGTGATGTTAATTAGTATCGTTAGATTTCATTGGAACATTGTCTTATGTATGTGGAAATTGTGATGTTTAATTAGTCACTTTAGAATGGACTCTGTTTCCTACTTTGGATGGATGTTCGTTCGAATAATGCGATCGTATTTTCCTAATAACAATTCAACGAACCATTTAGTCCAGTCCGCTCACTTTTGCAGATCAGTAAGATCCGGTCGTAGTCATTCTATTTGCCCACAAAATCAACACTGAAATTAGTCCGGTCTGGTCACCTTTTCTTATCAGTAACTTCCGACCGTAGCCTTCCTCGACAGGCCAAGGCGCCCGTTGCCTAATTTCCCATGGAAGCTTGCCACAACGCCCATGGAAGCTTGCGGATGAATCACAGCCACTCGATCTAGAGGCCCGTTGCTTAGCTTGTCACATAAGCTTGCACAACTTCTCATGGAATCTGGCCACTGTATTCCTACCACCATCGGCGTCCTTGCCAGTTCCGAACCACTCTACCCCTAGTTCTCTTCCCAAACACTCGTGTTTCAGTCCTACTACCCGTCCGACACAATGAAGCAATCAGTCTCCCCCAGACACACAGAGCTCAGGCGCATGGCCATACCCGCCCCTGCTCGTCGGTCCGGCGGTGTTGCCAGCCTCTAGCCCACCGCCTCCTCAGGAGCCGAATCCGGGTCCTGGCTGTCACCGCGCGGCCTCCACTTCATCCGCTCGTACTTAGAGTGGCAAGGGTGTCAATTCCACGGCACGGAGCCGCCCCGCTGCGACGCCGCCAACGTCGACCCGCCAATGCCCGGAGCCGCTGGTATGTCGCCGGCGAATTCCCAGCCTCCTCCACCACTTGAGAGTTGGACTTCGACTCCAATTCCGACTCCAACTCCGACACCTTTGCTCTACGCGTCTTCCGGCGCACTACCAACACCTACGGGTGCCCTGTCTGCCCCAACCGTATGCACCGGTGAAGGAACCTGAATGAGATCAAGGACCACGTCCTTGGGGTGGCCAGGTCTGAGGCCCTGAGGGAGGACAACATGAGGAAGTGGAGCTGCCACCGCGTCATGGCCAGAAATGAGGGATGGATGTAGATGGAGTGAGCGAGCCGCGCTAGTGGAAGACCAATGCCGATATGTTATCTGTGATGTTAGTTAGTATCTTTAGATTTCGTGGGAACATTGTCTTATGTATGTGAACATCGTGATGTTAATTAGCAACTTTACATTTTCATGAAACATGGTCTCATGTGTTGTCCGGCCTGTTCGTGTTTCTAGACAAGAACATCCGCTCTTATTGTACTTATACATGATCGTGTTTCCTAGCTTGACACATTTTTTTTTTGAATCGAGGGCATCCCCCATTTCCATTGCAACAACGGAAATACTGAACAAGTCACAGAACAGGGATAAAAGAGGAGTTCACTGGCCTTTGACTCGCCCTAACCTACATTGACTCAAGCTAGATTAGGACAACGATTGCCCCTAGGACTCCCAGGGAGAGTAAGCATCACCAGACAATGAGTCTGAACATCATCACAAGTTTCCAACCCAAAACATAGCACCACTAGACAGACCTACACCAACATCTGTCAATCGCTTGACAATGTCAGTTTCCTAGCTTGACACATGATCTGGAGAAGTTGAAGATCAATATTAGACGATTAATAAGAAATAGCAATGTGATCGTTGCTAACCTTGACCAAATTCAAAACAAGCATGTGGTTATTGCCAAACATCCAAAACACTAATGCATCCCCAACCCAAACCATGTTTGTGATTTTGGTTATCATTTGTTTGTTGATCAATCCCCTTGTTTGAAGTTGTTTATGCTTTGTTTCCCTGACCATCTCTGTTCCTTGTCTCCCTATAAATGTTATCCTATTTTATCGCTCTCATAAACTATGAAATCATAGATCACCTTTGCCCAAAATCAAAACAAGCATCTTTTACAGGTCCTAAAATATTTGTCCTTTCTGTATCTTTTTCTAGACCGAAACATCCGGTCTGTTAATGCATCCCATACCCGAACATCCGGTTTAATGGCAGTAAACAGTTCATCTCTGCATGTTGAAGTGCTTGTAAATATAGTTTGCTCCAAATTCACTAAGATTACAAATTTACATACTTCTTTTCTTTGCAAAAGACCGTTACATTATTAGAGATCGAGGCGCCTCCTTGCATTAGCGTCATACAACTCCCGAAGAGACACCCTGACTTTCCCAGAAACTGAGATCTATTAATATACCGGACTCTCCCAACTCCCTCCATTGCCTTGTCTCAAACTCTCTTCCTCCAGAAAACCACAACCACCATGCCTTCTTCTCCGATTCGACTTCCCGCCTCCCCGTTCCCTTCCAACCCCTCCTCCATCGGGACACCACCCGACTCCCCCCAACCAAGTGCATGCGAGCCATCCGACCCTTCCTTGAGTGAATCTAATGTAGAAGACATGGAAAGGCAGGAGAGCGAGGACAGCGAGGATGACTACGACTACGTGGAAGAGGATGAAGAGGAAGAGGAAGAGGAAGAGGAAGAAGAAGAGGATGAGGAAGAGACGTGGGCGGCCATTGAGAAGAAGCGATTGGCGGCCAAGAAGAGGAAGCGGGTGGAGGCAAAGAAGAGGAATCAACAGACGGAGGCGTTTGTGAGGCAGCTTTTGAAGGATGACAAGGCCGGTAAGCTTGATTCGTTCAAGGACATTCTGTCGGCGAAGGAGGAGAAGGGTGCGGAGGAGGAGGAGGTGGACTCGAAGAGGACCAAGAAGAAGATGGACCTCGGCGCTGGTCCTTCAAATGCCAGCCCCGCCAATCCTGGTCCTGTGGCTCCCCCAGCCAGTGAAGCTCCCTCGACGCCAGAGTCATCGGGGAACTCCTCAGAGGGGTCGTCTTAGATTACTCGGATTTGGATTTTCTTTTTCACTTTCAAATAGGTGGTCTTGTGGATGGAAAGATCAATTGTATGTTTTCTTTTGGATGGAAAAGATCGATCCCCTGTTTTCCTGCTCTGTGAATCTTGTAGTGGTAGGAAAATCCCCTGTATCCCCTGTTATCCATGAAGAACATGGGTGTTCTTCTTTTCCATGATCGCCTTCCTTGCTTCAGTGGATTTCCCTTGTCATGATGCATTGCCATAGTCTGAGATGTAATGTCTTGTCATGTAATATTTTATTCTTATCCCACTGCACCGCATTGCAGATACACACGTAAATGATGACCGATTTTACAAATTTACCGTTTGACTAAATTCACTGTTTTGCCAAGAATATACAGAACGTAAATGATGGTCACATTACCCAAATTATTCAACTTAAATGTGCACATACATGATACATCCCCATAGACCTACACCCGTATAGTGGCACTGGCACAGGCGTGCACAAACACACACCCAGCAACGAAATCTTCGGACTTGGCAACGAGGAAGACAACAGACACGGTCATGGAGATGGATACGACACACGCCTATCCCGCCATACCTAATGCACGACAGAATGTAGCATAACGAGGATCTGTGTGGAGATATTCCTCCAATGCACGGTGCGTACCCCTCGACTTCATGGTACGTCCCGAGCGACCAATGCCAGAAGCATGCTGTAGGAAGTCACGAAAACCCCACTGACAGTTTGCAAGATTGCAGTAAGGGCACACACAGCGACCATGGCGAAGCACACGAGTGTAACCCTGCTCCTGCAGCCAAGCCAAAGCATCTTTCTTCATCTCCTCCGTTTCTTCCTCGTCCGCTTCGTCCATGTCGTACAGATCATATGGATCCATGTATCCTGACCGCTGCGGAGGTGGCACAGCAAGGGAGTTGGCGGTTCCTCCATTCGCATCAGAAGCCATCCTCCTACACACTCGCCAACAACGTAAACATGATAAGCACTGACCAGAAACAATGATTGTATCCTGTAAAAACAGGACGCGGAAGCTAAGAGCTCACCTCTTTTCACAGAGCGCAGAACCAAATAGAGAGGTCTGCTAGCACAATGCGTGGAGGATGAAGAGACGATGAGCAAAGGCCTTGGGGGCACACCTATTTAGCGAACCATGACCGATACTAAGGCAGCGTGCACCTCGTGGTAGAGCATGCCCTCACGGGATTACAGTAGTCATGAAAATACGTGGGATGCTCGGAATACGAAGGCCTACACTGCTGAGGAATCCTGTCACAAGTATAGGGCGGAATATGCAGGCTTTTTCCCCAGTAGGCATGCAAAATATTTGGTGGGTACACGAGTGTGCTTTGGTCCGGATAAGAACGCAGAAGGAAGATCCTTATATCTGTATGACTTAAAAAAATAGACGTGTAGGCATTGTGGTGGGAGAAGCAGCTGTTAGGTTTTGTGATCTTCGACTGGAAACGCACCCAGCTTCACTGAAGCGTGGGCCTCTTCCAGATATCCGTCTCCCGCCTATATTGTATGCCACCGGAATCCCACCCAAACTCGCTGACAATATGGGGCCGCCATTGCACGGCCTCACTTGTCAGTGGCCCCGAAGCAAGTGCAGCTTACCAAATTTTCATTTCACGGTCAGGAAGTCGAAAGCGGGATTTTCAAATTCTGTATTCCCTCTCCGCCCCGAAATAATAAATACACTACTCCATTGCTACCACGTTGCGCCACTAAACTCCTGCCTTCCATTTCCAAAAAGCATCACTCTGCTCAGCTAGATCTGCGGTGGCGGTCCGACCTCACCATCACCGGTGGAGGGGGAGGGGTATCTCAGCAGATGGTGAGCAGCAGATATCGGTGTTCTGCTTGCGTCTGCTGTGCTGGCCAAGCTGAGCAGTTGAGCGAGGATACGGCGCAAGCACCGGCTCCCGATGCCCCCTCAATCCATGGGCCCCTGAATCTTGGAGCTTCACAAGTGAGAATCTCATTTCCTTTTCTTTCTAGTCCCCTAGTAGTATTTTCGTTGGCTTAGAAAGTAAATTGCTTCGTGTATTGTGTTAGTTCTGAGATTCTTCTCTTAACTTTGCCGCTCTAGATGCAGTCACTGATTTGGAACACAAGTTAATCGATGCGTTGAAAGTAAATTGCTTTGTGTATTGTGTTAGATTGGAGATTCTTCTCTTACCTTGGCCACTCTAGATGCAGTTACTGATTTGTAACACAACTTAATAGTTGAGCCATGCTTAGAAAGTAATTTACTTTGTTTATTGTCTTAGATTTCAGATCCTTCTCTTACCTTGACCGCTCTAGATCCAGTTCCAGATTTGTAACTCTTTGCGCAGGGCCTAGCATCCCACTCCTGCATTGCTGAGATTCAATCACATGTCGTGGTATGTAACAGAACGCATGATAATCCTGCTACTTTATTCTTAGGATTATTCTTAAGTTTATTTGCTTGCTTCGTTTAAGGTTCAAGTTTGACTTCTCCTTTCATTTTAGGCTCAAATGTTGAGGACAATCCTTACGGTTCAAATATCAAATTCCTGTCCCTCCAATGTGAAGTCAAAGCCATTCATTGATTACATGCCTCGAGATTATCCAGCTTTCGCTACATGCTCAAGACCTGAAGTTTCGTTGGGAGGGCTCGATGCAGCTGCTGACCTTGGTGAAATCTTTGTTGAACAGGACCAAGTTTTGACAGACTTGAAGATCAAGGCAGAAGCATCAGATGTAGCAATGAAAGTGCAGACTGATGAGATTGAGAGGTTGAAGAAACAAGTAGAAACTACAGAGACCCTCCTTCGTCAACTGCTAAGCTCGCGCCTTGGGTAAGGTCACTGTGTTTCTTAGTCTTCTGCTTGTGTCCTCCCAGCTAGTTGTGCTGGTTTGTGGGTACATAGCTTTGTTATCTTAGTGGGTTCTATTTCAAAACCAGCTTTATTTGTGAGCATGGAGATATCATGTGTATTGGTTTGTGAGCTCCTACTTACAATCTGCTTGTGGTTGTTCTGTGTTCATTGATAATAATGTGTCATGTGTGATCCGAAATATTAATTTGTATCAGTGATATGGAAATATTATCTGTGATGTCTATTACTTAATTGATTAGCATGTAATATGAGATTGAATTATATTTAATTAAGCGCAACCTGGAGTGCAGCCCAAAATAACAGGGAAAAAATATGTGGGCTTGCCCCATCAGCCCATTATTTTTTTACAAATTCAAAAACGATTTATTAATAAAATGGGCCGTATCAAAAATGACGTCAGCAAATGGTGGGCTGGGTCCAATATCAGTTGGGCCTTAATCATTTTATGACGTCATCGAATATTGAACTCTATCCAAGCAGTACTGGACCCAAAACAAATTAATATTGAATGCAATTATTGGGCTCGGTCATACTAAAACCAGGCCTAAAACATTCTATGACGACCTCGATTATTGGGTCGGTCCAACCAGAATTAGGCCTAAAAGTGTCTATGACGATAACAATTATTGGGCTCCATCCAACCATAAATAGGCCTTAAACATTCTATGACGCAAACAATATTGGGCTCCATCCAACCTTAATAAGGCCTAAAACCAATTTATGACGAAAGAAATATTGGGCTCAGCTTAATATTAAGTGGGCCAAATTCAATCTATGACGACAAGGTATTTGGACTTTGGCCCGTCAAAATATGGGCTGAATTCACTTAATGACGAAACGGTTTATCACAAAACGCCGTGCCACATCAAATTTTGGTCCGACGTGGCAGGTACCTTATGACGCCTTTGTGTTACGAATTTATACGCGTCATTAAACTCATGACGTCGGGAAATAAGGTCTCATCATTAATCGCGGTTTGTGACGCTCAATTAATGACGGTGCGTTTTCGTAACAACCGGCGTCATTAATCGCGGTTTATGACGAGAAACGACCTTTTTTTGCGTCACTAGTCGGCGTTTTTCTTGTAGTGCAAGTAGAGCAGGAAGTAGGAATAGGAACTTTCAAATCAGCCTCAAGCGAAACAATGTGAGAACGAAGCTTAGCAAGTTTTTCATGCAAACAAGGGCAAGAAGTGCATGCACCAAGCAAAGTGGGTCTAGACTGCAGCTCAGCCAACTCAACCCTAAGCACATCTAGTTCCTCACACTTGGAGGCATGCTTTTCCTTAAGAGCAGTCATATCAGCTAGGAAAACAGAGTAATCACCACAATCAACCTCATCAGAAACAACAGGACTAGCCTTAAGCGAATATATCTCAAGCTTGGCATCGAGAACATGTGTTTCTAGCTCAGCCACTCTATTCCTAGCATCTTCAAGCAAAGCCCTAAGCTCCTTCCTAAGTTTCTTAGCCTTTCTAAGCATGTGATCGCGGTTATCAAGCAAGTCAACCAACTCCTCATTCTCCTTGCGCAAGGAAGAGAGTTCATCACATACCTCTTCCTCGGAATCTGAGTCCGAGGCGTTCTTCTGGCTTCTCTTGCTGTCGGAGCTGCGCACCATGCCGCAGAGTCCATCCTTCTTGTTGTAGCTTCTCTGAGTCTTGCTTGCGGTATAGCAAAGGCCATTGAGGTACTTGCCGAAGTCCTTCTTCTTCTTCTTCTTCTTCTTCTTCTTCTTCTTCTTCTTCTTCTTCTTCTTCTTCTTCTTCTTGTCACCCTCTTCTTCTTCTTCACTTGAGCTTGATGACACGTCCTCAGAGCCGGAGTCGACATCGCTCGATCTCTTGATCTTCTCTCGAGTCCGTCCCTTCTTCCTATGTTCATGCTCCTTCTTCTTGGACCTTCCTTTCTTGTCCTTGGACTTGTGCTTGTAGTAGTCGTTCATCTTCAGACTCGGCGAAAAAGTGTCCGTTCTTGCCGCACTTGAAGCACGCCATCGAGTTCCTTCTTGAGTTCACCCGGTTCTCGTGCATCCTCTCGAATCTCTGTGTCAACAACGCCAACTTGTCCTCTCCAAGTACGTCAAACTCCTCGTCTGGCAAAGACATCAAAGAGGACAAAGAGTACATCTTGGAGGCTGGGTTAGCGTTAGACTTTGCACCTGAGCTACCAATGAGAGTGAGACTATGAGAGTCAGTCGGGCCCTTAAGCTTGGTTGTCATACCCCGATCCACCTCAGCCGACTTGAGCTTCGAGAACAGCTCGTTCACCGTCAGAGTGTCATACTTCTCAGACTCTACAATGGCCTCGAACATGCCATCCCAAATTGTACGATCCAAAGAGTGCAAGAGCTTTACAGCTCTGTCATGATCATCGTACGGGAGCACGTCCACATTGGCCCTCATGTTGTTCACCACAACCGTGAACCGCTGGAACAAGGCATCAATTGACTCACCGGGGAGATGAGTGAAGTTCTCGTACTCTCTCTGGTAAGTCGCATACATCCGAGCCTGAACTTGAGCATTTCCAGCATGAGCATCCTTCACCTGACTCCAAATCCTACAAGCTAGGTCCTCTGTTTGAACCCGGTCGAATTCGGACTGACACAGAGCACGAAACAAGTAGTCGACCGCCTTGTTGTTGGCGTCGTGCATATCCCTCGATCCCAGAGCAAGGAAGTTAATCGGATGAACATAAGCTGTGTTCACCGTAACAACCCAAAGGATCTGACCCTTACCGCAGAGGAAAGCTGCCATCCGCCTCTGCCACATCTGGTAGTTTTTGCCATCGAAGTGCGGAGGACCTGATCCCCATTCATGGTACGCCATCCTTGGATCTTAGACTAGTTAGAATCCGAAGATCCGTAACTGGCTTTGATACCACTTGAAGGACCGAACTGGCGACCAGAGAGGGGGGAGTGAATGGGAGCCGATAAAAATTATTCTCGAATGAGATGGATACTCCAACAAGACGAACACGGCTAGCCAAAACACGTCTCCGGCTCAACTACCCAAGTTAGCCAAGACCACGTAGCCACTGGAATGCTACTGGTCCTAGGAGCCAACAACCACCTAAACCTACTCGAGAACGCAGCGGAACAAGCAACTCGAGCAACACTGACCACACCGGTCAGACCGGTCACCTGCACCGGTCAGACCGGTCCCGGCCGGATCTTCCGGACTGAGCCGCCGGAACACCCGACACCCTCGAGAGACACTCCGGGTCACCCTGGACCTTGAGCCGGGTCACCCGAGCAAGACTTGGCAATTTCCATAAAAAAGCCCCTGCACCGGTCAAGCCGGTGCAGCTCACTGATCAGACCGGTCTGAGCCTGGAAATCCCAAATCTGCAAACCTGACCTCCCAAGCTCCAAACTGAACCAAACTTAAAACAGCAGCAACACAAGACACCAGGGAACTCACCAACACGTTCACCTGAGCAAAACCCAACTGGGGTCAACACCGGTCAGACCGGTGAGAGGCACCGGTCAGACCGATCAGGACCTGGGCTCTCGGGATGAACAGCAACCCGCGGGTCAACTCCTCCAAATCCAAATCCCGATCTCCCGATTCGCTCCACAGATTCACACAAGACTTTGGGGAAAGTAGGAACACCTCATGGGCACTCCATAGCCAAGATTTGGTCCACCAAAACTTGCTAAATCAAGAGGAATCGAAGAAATCCCGCCAAGAACGTCTCTAACCCTAGAGCCAAGAAAACTCCAAAATTGAGCCCCTTTACTCACGGATTTGGGAGGGGAATCAAAAGGAAAAGAACCACGAAGGGTTCATGCATACATCCCCCACCAAATCCCAAAGAGAAAGGTCTCAAAACCGCCACAAGAAAATCACCAAGAAAAGGCTTCGAAAATCACCAAAAAGGGAAAACGGGAGAGACACAATCAAGCCTTGAGGAACCACGCCGAATCATCTATACATACCATGAAGGTTCATACAAGGTCTAGCTTGCCTCCCAATCATCCTTCCCTCTCACAAGATCTCACCATGAAGCTCTCAAACTAGTCCTCTAAATCCTAAGGAAAATAGGAAGGGAAAATAGCAAAAGCAAATGAGCTAGGGTTCCGAGAGTTGGCTGCCATCCTCTCACCACTTGGGTTATATGGAGGCCAACCGAAAGACGAAACTACCCCTATTACATTAAACTAAGATACACGTCCCCGAAGGGCCTTTTGGGAAACTTCGTCGTAGCACCATCGGAACGATGATCGGTGACCGAAAATTTGCTTAGCCTCGACCCAAGCTTAGCGATCCCGACGCGTCGTCTCCGGACTGCGTTGTCGCACACTGGTCAGACCCACCGGTCAGACCCACCGGTCAGACCGGTCCTAGTGCTGCTGCCTCCGGTCTTCGGTCTTGGCTTTGTGGATCAACCAAGAAACCCAGTGGTTTTCTGGTGAACCACTGCAAACCCCGCGAACTCGGTGTAGCCTCCGCCAATCACCACTCATGACTCGGCTCCCACGTCGTCCCGGCTCGACCTTGGTTTTGAGGCTCAGCTAAGAAACCGTCCACAACTTCGTCTTGCTGTTCTTGCCACCATGCGGCCCGCACTTGACCCCGCTAGCCACCGGGTCCCTCGAACCAAGCCTACTTGTCTTCTCCACACCTGGAGGCCTACCGGGCAACGACCTTTCGCGCTTATTCTTCACCTGCACCAACACCAGTCAAGCCGCAACCTGCACCTGCAATACTTAGCCAAGAATTAGTCCACACAACGTTGTCAATCACTCATCACACCAGGAAGTGACCATCCACCGGTCCTCGAACCACACAGGCTCTCAAGGAGCTCCCACCACCAACTCAAGAAACCAAAGTTCTTGATGTGGACATGGCAACCATGCTTATGTCCATGCGTGGTGCATGGATTGGAGAAGATGGAGTCCAGCAAGGTTTTCCAAGTCAAGAAGGAGGTCCAAGGTTGATCCGGTTCGAGTCCCCAATGTGGAGGCCCAAAAGAATTCAAGTTCGAGCCCAGTTCGGAGTCCCGGACCAGTGCGCACTAAAAACGACGCCCAGGTCACATACGAAGTCGGTTTTGGACGTTCTTTATATGGCTGGAAGCAGAATTTCATAACGCTTCCAATGGTACTGGTTTAAGGCCCAAATTCGTCCCGAGTCAACGGGAATCATCGAAAGAAGTGGACATCCAGAATCTGCCAGGGTGCTGCGCCAATACCTTTTGGGCTGTTGGCCCAACGGAGGCCCATGCGGGCTTAGGGTACTGTAGCATTGCCCCTCGTGGCCGCCAGGGGCTGCGCCCCCTATTTAGATAGACCCCTTGTTTATTTTCATACTTGAGTTTTGTTTTACATCTAGCTTTAGCTACACCAGACCACGCACAAATACGTGCTGATCTCTGTGATTCAGAACTCCACCTTCGAGTGATAGTAAGATTGCTCGCCTCGTTTTCTTGTTCGTTCTTCGATTGCGTGCAGGAAACGATCTTCGTGATCAGGCTGACTTTGCACCGGCAAGGTTGGTAACCATCGGGAGTTGGTTCAGCGATTGCATTGACGCTTCGGGCTTGCTCGTCGTAGTCGGATCGTGAGGGTCAACAACCACCAAATCGGATTTATCTCCACTCACCGAAAGATCGGGCACTCCCCCTCTATCAAGTGGTATCAGCTTTCCAGGTTGATCGGTGAGTTTATCGAGTGTTTTTTTAAAATTCCTATAGTCCACAAAAAACCAAACAAAAATTTGTTCTAGGCTAGATCCTTGTCCCAGCAACCCGTTTTAGCATCTCACTTTCATTCAATACTTTGCTTTGTTGAGTTTGTGAGCTTGTTCGTTCAATCGTTGCTGGTTGCTTGTGTTCTGGATTTGTTTTCATTTTCCTTCCTTCTAAACCCTAGCCGCTGTTTTTCCTTCTCCGCTGCCTGCCACCACGCAACCCCTCGCGCATCGACTTCCTGGCCGCGTCCTCGCGTGACGCGCACGCGGACACCGCGGGATACGTCCCCTCGGCTTTCCTTTCCTGCGTGTGTCCCTGGGAAAGTAAAAAAAAACAAGCCGTCGGGATCCACATCTGGTCGTGCCGCGTCCCTGGGTCAACCCCCGGGTGACGGTGGGTGCCCCCCCCCCCCCCCCGCGCGACCGGGCGTTGTTTTTTTTCCTTCACGCCGATCCGGACTCTACCGAGGCCTGCGTGCCGATCTTTTTTTTTCTCTTCCTTGGGTCGCGACCTGCCGTGACCCCCTGGCACCGAACTGGGACACGCCCCCCGCGATTGTCCCTCCCTGCTGGATTGCCAAGTTAAAAGAAAAAAAAGGAACGTTATCAAAACAAAAAAAAGAAAAGAAAAGGATAGCCAAAAAAAAAAGAGAAAGGCAACAATAAAAAAAGAAAGGGATAGTCCAACCGTGAGGAGCGCAGCAATACGGTTCGGTGGGTTTCCTCTACGCACGCCGCAGCCTTGCTGCTCCTGATATTTTTTTTTCTTTCTCCCTGGCAGCGCTGCACCTTTTTCTTTTCCCCCCTCCCTACTATCCTCCGCTTTTGCACTCGTTCCCAGCAACGGTTGTTCGTGTTTAGCACTATAATTCAACTTTGCAATTATTGTTTGATTGTGCTAATCCTTCAATTGAGTGCAGCCTTCCCAGAACTCCACAAAGTTCTCCGACGAGCAGGTTTTGTCCCTCCAGGCAATCGCTCCTCCAATCTTTCGCAGGTTTCACCGGTTGGTTGCAGTTTGCCCCTGTGTGCTTGATACGAACGTATAAGAATTTGATAACAGCATTAGTTTGAGAGTCTTGTGAGCCGTTCCACCCCTGTTTTTGGTCTCGTTTTGTTTTGTGTTTGCGCTAACCATGGCAGAAGATGTAGACAAGAAGGATGAACAGCCGCAGGCCACTAAGATCAAGCTCGACACCATTGTGTCGCACCTCGATGCAATGAAAACGTTGATCACAAGTTTACAGAAGGAGATGGATGCTGGAGACTTCAGTGGACACACCCGTTGTGCGTGCAACCATGGTGGTAATGATTCTTTTGCTAAGCTTCCATTTACAATTCCACCTTACAATGGCATATATGATCCAGCTGCATATCTTGATTGGGAGTTAGCGGTTGAACAGAAATTTTCATGCCATGATCTTCCTGCTAGTTCTCAAGTTAAAGCTGCTATTAGTGCTTTTACTGATCTTGCTTTACATTGGTGGCGTTATGAACAAAAAAATCCTATTACCACTCCCACCACTTGGGCTGAATTAAAAGCTGCTATGCGACGTAGATTTGTGCCTTCATATTATGCTCGTAACGCTGAACGTGAAGTGCAGGGACGCCGCTCGAAGACATATTCTAACTCTTTTGCAGACAGCGGTTCGACACCCAGTTCAGCGTCTGTTTCCCTTGCACCATCCACGTCCACACCTACATCCCACGAGAGGGCTGAGTCGAAGGCGATTCCGCACCAGGATACTCACCACCAGCAAGCGGACACGGACGACATGAAAGAAAATGAGGAGCTCACATCCTCATGTGCCAATTCTGAACCATCATTTTACAATGCACCATATACTCCTATTCAGAACACGGGTAATGTCCATGGTACTACACTCACGCAAGGTGAGCCTTATGTTAATGTGCTGAATTTTTCCACCAATCATGCTATAGTTGAGCACTTAATAGTGAAACCATCTCTTGATTTATCTTTGTCACATGGTGATTTGCTTGATGTTTCTTGTGATGAAGATGAATTGTGTGCTACTACTTCAGTTTTCCATGCTAGTGCTGAAAAGAACCATATTATGCATGTTGCTTGTAAAAATGATGAGATACATTTGTTGTCTTCTTTACATACCTTGGGTTACATTGAATCTGATGATTTGTGTAATCTAGATTGTTTACAAGAGAGAATTTTTGCATATTCTGATTTGCCATGGTTGCCTAGACATTCATATCATGTTATTGGCAAATATAACAAGGGACAATATATGATACATCGCGTCTACATTTGTAGCAATATGAATTCTCCTTTTGTTGTGCAAGATTGTGATCGATTAGAGGGAAACCATCATACCAACACTTTCACATGTTCCTCTCGTAGTTTTGTTTTAAATAAAACGGTTGACTCCCAAGAAGGGGAGCATCATTGGTTCCTGCCATCTATTCCTGCGTTGTCGTTTCTTGGTACTAATCTTTTTGCAGGATGGTGTTGAAGTACAATGTGTGCCATCCGATCACGAAGGTTGCATGCTTGCTGAATTTTTCATACAAGATGACACACTAGCAAATTGGAAACGAGGTTTTGTCCTTCTTCACAATTATTTTAGTTCCATTTGTTTTCGCAACCCCGTTCTCCTTTGTGCTTCACAGGATTGGTTTCAAGTACAATCGACGCCGAGGACGGCTTTTCGTCAAGAAGGGGAGGATGATGTGGACATGGCAACCATGCTTACGTCCATGTGTGGTGCATGGATTGGAGAAGATGGAGTCCAGCAAGGTTTTCCAAGTCAAGAAGGAGGTCCAAGGTTGATCCGGTTCGAGTCCCCAAGGTGGAGGCCTAAAAGAATTCAAGTTCGACCCAGTTCGGAGTCCCGGACCAGTGCGCACTAAAAACGACGCCCAGGTCACATACGAAGTCGGTTTTGGACGTTCTTTATATGGCTGGAAGCAGAATTTCATAACACTTCCAATGGCACTGGTTTGAGGCCCAAATTCGTCCCGAGTCAACGGGAATCATCGAAAGAAGTGGAGGTCCAGAATCTGCCAGGGCGCTGCGCCAATACCTTTTGGGCTGTTGGCCCAACGGGGGCCCATGCGGGCCTAGGGTACTGTAGCATCACCCCTCGTGGCCGCCAGGGGCTGCGCCCCCTATTTAGATAGACCCCTCGTTTATTTTCAGACTTGAGTTTTGTTTTACATCTAGCTTTAGCTACACCAGACCACGCACAAATACGTGCTGATCTCTGTGATTCAGAACTCCACTTTCGAGTGATAGTAAGATTGCTCGCCTCTTTTTCTTGTTCGTTCTTCGATTGCGTGCAGGAAACGATCTTCGTGATCAGGCTGACTTTGCACCGGTAAGGTTGGTAACCATCGGGAGTTGGTTCAGCGATTGCATTGACGCTTCGGGCTTGCTCGTCGTAGTCGGATCGTGAGGGTCAACAATCACCAAATCGGATTTATCTCCACTCACCGAAAGATCGGGCACTCCCCCTCTATCAGTTCTCCCCGCAAACGAGTGAAAGTTGCTTGATCTAGGGGCTCGGTGAAAATATCCGCTAGTTGGTTTTGTGTGGGCACATGGATCAAAGCGATTTTCCCTTTCTCAACATTATCTCTCAGAAAATGGTATCTCACTTCTATATGCTTGGTTTTGGAATGTAGCACTGGGTTCTTTGCAACACTAATGGTACTCATGCTATCACAAAGAAGTGGAACCTGGATATACTCCTCACCAAAGTCACTCATGATGTATGTGATCCAAAAGAGTTGAGAGCAACAACTAGCTGCGACAACATATTCGGCTTCGGTTGTAGATTGAGCAACACTCGATTGCTTGTGGGAAGACTAAGACACCAAAGAAGAACCCAAGAACTGGCAAGTCCCAGAAGTGGACTTCCTATCCAACCGACACCCGGCAAAATCCGTGTCTGAAAAACCGTGAAGCTCCAAAGAAGAAAACGCGGAGTACCAAAGGCCGAAGTTGGGAGTGTATCGCAAATACTTGAAGATGCGCTTGACTGCTTGCCGATGCGAAGTCCTTGGAGACGCTTGAAAACGAGCGCACAAACATACCGAGAATTGGATGTCCAGCCTTGTTGCCGTCAAGTACAGGAGGGAGCCGATCATGCTCCGGTACTCCTTCTGGTTCATGTGTTCACCTTCTTCGTCCGCATCAAGAGCTGTAGTCGTACTCATCGGCGTCGTCATGGCCTTGGAGTCCTCCATCTTGAACTTCCTCACAATGTCCTTGGTGTACTTGGCTTGGTGTACAAATATTCCTTCCTTCGACTACTTGATCTAGAGGCCGAGGAAGAACTGCAACTCACCCATCATGCTCATCTCGAATTCCCTGCTCATGTCTTCTGCAAACCTTGCAGCCAAAGAGTTAGACGAGGCACGAAAGACAATATCATCCACGTACACCTGCACAATTAGGATCTCCTTGCCCTGCCTGAGAAGAAACAAAGTCTGATCTACCTTCCCCATCTCAAAGCCTCTCTCAAACAGGAACCCCCTCAACCTACCATACCATGCTCTAGGCACCTGCTTCAACCCATACAACGCCTTCCTCAACTTGTACACCCTGTGGGGGTACTTCTCACTCTCAAACCCGGTGGTTGCCTCACAAACAGTTCTTCCTCCAACACACCATTCAGAAACACACTCTTAACATCCATTTGGTACAATTTGAACCCTTTAGCCACGGAGAAGGCTAGAAGTATCCTAGTCGCCTCCAAACGAGCCACGGGAGCAAATGTCTCCTCATAGTCTATCCCCTCTTTTTGTGTGTACCCCTGAGCAACCAGCCTCAACTTGTTTCTCACTACTTCACCTTTCTCTCCCTCTTTATTTTTTCCACGCCCATTTTGTCCCAATCAGCTTACAACCCGGTGGTGGCTCCCCTAACTCCCAAACTTGGTTCCTCTCAAAATTCTCCAACTCCTCATGCATAGAATTTACCCAATTGTGATCAGATAGCGCATGTCCAATGTCTTTGGGCTCAAAAGTAGCAACAAAAGCAGCATGGGCAAAGTGAGAATCATTTTGAAACCTCGACCGTGTAGTGCGTTCATTGATGTTCCTGATGATCGTTGAAGCTGGATGATCCACTTGTACTCGCCGAGGAGCTTCTCGCCTCGAAGCCACCTCCCCCTCAGCTGCAGCTTCCTCTCAATCTTGGCTCGTCATCGTATAGGTGTGGGAGAAGGCCCGTCCTCGATCGTAGTCGAAGTAGTATGTACATGCTCAACCGCGTGCACCACACCACCATATTCCTCATCTCCTTGCTGCTGCACCTCATCCTCGAAAATCTCCTTGCCAAGTTCCTCGTCACCTGCACACTCAAAAACAAGAGAACTACGTGGCTGTGTCTCGTCGAAGGTAACATCGCAAGTCTCCACGATTTGGTTAGTTTCAAGACTGAGCACCCGAAAGGCTCTAGAATGAGACGCGTAACCAAAGAAAATGCCATCGATAGACCTAGCCTCGAACTTGTCCAAACTCTTGCCTTTCTTAAGAATGAAGCATTTGCAGCCAAAGACGTGAAAGTGACTCACCTTGGGGGTTCTACCGTGCATCAACTCGTAGCAAGTTCTCTTCTTATGGACCCGGAGATAAATCCTATTCGACACATAGCACGCAGTATTGACCGCCTCAGTCTAGAACCTTCTCGGAGTCCAATGCTCATCGAGCATCGTCCGAGCCATCTCACACAGGGTTCTGTTCTTTCCACCACGCCGTTCTGGGGAGGCGTATACGGACTTGAGAACTGGTGTTCAAGACCCAAGTCATGGCAAAAGGTTTCGAAGCGAGAGTTTTTAAATTCCGAGCCATTGACACTGCGGATCGCTCGTATGGCATCTTCGTGCCTCTCATTCTTCAACCTCAAGACAAGATCTCGAACAAAACCAAACATCTCCCCTTTCTCCTTCAAAAAGAAAACCCAAGCATACCGAGAGTAGTCACCCACCACAACCAGGACGTACCACTTCCCACCCACAGATCTCACACGAGCTGGCCCAACAAGGTCCATATGGAGCAACTCGCATGGACGCTCCGTCATCACATCAGTGAGGGGTGGATGAGAAGCAGCTACCATCTTAGCATGCCTGCACGGCGCACACACCAAATCCTTTTCGAACCTCAAATGGGGCAATCCTCGAACCAAGTTGAGTCAACTCAAGCGTGACAAAAGGTCAAAACTCAAGTGCCCCAACCTCCTATGCCACTTCCACAACTCACCCGAAGAACTAGCCACGAAACACCTCGACACACCCGAACTCTAAGAGAAATCCGCTCGGAATATTTGACCCTCGGGAACGACCACACAGACAAGGTCACCTCGAGCATCAAGTATCCGAGAACCACCCGACTTAAACAACTCCTCAAAACCTTCCTCAAGAAGATGGGAAACAGAGAGCAAATTAAACCCCAATGACTTGACCAAGGCAACACGCTTCAGCACCACTTTGTCACTTACCCTCACTTCACCTTCTGCAAGTACACGCCCTCGTCCATTGTCCCCAAAGGTGATGTATGTCCTGGACACCACCTGGGTGAGGCTGGAGAACCACTCCTGATCTCCGGTCATGTGCCTCGAGCAACCGGAGTCGATCAACCAAACGTTCCCCAAGCCTCCCACCTGAAAATCAAAAGCGAGCATGTGAATGAGCAAACGACTCAACACTAGGGTTAGTACCAAAAGAGTAAAACCAGTGCTGAGCCATCTGCTCCAAAATGGGGTTAGCACGATCCATCCTAGCATTCCTACCAAAGTGTGCATCAAACCTATCACGAGCACCAAACCTCAGACCCATCCTACCATCTCCACTAGAATTGAAACTACCACGGGGAAACCACTCCCGTCTCGCTAGAGGAGCACGAAAGCCACAAAAGGAAGACCGTGGATCATAGCTCCTCTCCAACTCAAAGCGATGACTTCTCCCTCCCTCGTATTGAGCACGAGGTGGAGAACGTCTAGCAAGCTCAACACCACCATACTTACCATGCCAACCACCTGTACTACGACCGAAAGAACTGAATTGAGCATCCTCACGAGCACGAAAACCAAACTGCTCACCTCCCAGACCTGCACCAGTCTGATCGGTCCCCCTGACCGGTTTGACCAGTGGTACTTGACCAGCAGCATCACCAGACACCCTTCGATCTCCCTAAGCCAGAACTGTCCTCACAATGGCCTTAGCCCTGGGCATTTGCATACGAGGCTCAGGTACACCATTAGAAGGGTGGTACATGTCCTTGTTAGCCCACTCCTTAGCCATTCTCTCCTCATGCTTCCTCTTGGAGCAAAACTCACCCTTGTGACCATCTCTCCCACAATACTCACAATGGAACCGTATGGGTTTTGGTTTAGGCTTGGGTTGGGTCTGCTCACTTGGCTTCTCTTTTGGTTTCACATCACTAGGTTTCTCTCCTTTCTTCTCTCCAACCACACCTTCCTTAGGGCTCACAAATCTCACTGGTTTTTGGAAGTTGTTTGTAGGGTGAGGGAATATGGGTGGATCTGGAGTTGTGTCAAGTTTGTTTCTGAGATGGTTAGGCTTAGGATCAAACTTGTTCTTGTGTGTTGTTTGTGGTGGGATAGGAATCTCTCCAATTTTCTTATCTCTCTCACCACTGCTCTCTCCAATCTTGTCGGCCCCAAGTGCTTGACCATCATAGCATTTGAAAGCCGCTATCATGATAACAAGCTGAGGCTCCTGACCCGACAACCAACTCAAACACATTCTCAACTCATCATTCTCATCCTGCAAGCGATCAGCATAATGTGCAAGTTCTAGATTCATCACAGCATGCACTTCACAAGTAGAGCAGGCAGTAGGAATATGAACTTTCAAATCAGCCACAAGTGAAACAATGCGAGCACGAAGTTCATCAATCTTTCCATGCAAAACAGGACAAGATGTGCAAGCACCTAGCAAAGAAGGTCTAGACTGCAGCTCAGCCAACTCAACCCTAAGCACATCTAGTTCCTCACACTTGGAGGAATGCTTTTCCCTAAGAGCAGTATGATCATCTAGGAACACAGAGCAATCAGCACAATCAACCTCATCAGAAACAACAGGTGAAGCCTTAAGTGAGTCAATTTCAAGTTTAGCATCCAGGTTTTGTGTTTGTAGCTCAGCTACTCTACTCCTAGCATATTCAAGTGAGGCCATAAGCTCCTTTCTCATCTTCTTGGCCTCTCTAAGCATGTCATCACGATTATCAAGCAGTTTTCCTAGTTCCTCATTCTCCTGGCGCAAGAAGGAAAGATCGTCACGTACCTCATCCTCGCAGTCGGAGTCCGAGTCATCCTTCTGGCTCTTCTTGCTGCCGGAGCTGTGTGCCATGCCGCAGAAGCCGTCTCGCGCGAAGCAGCTCAACCCGCTCAGGTTCTTGGATCCCTTCTTGCTCTTGCGTCGATCACCTTCGTCTTCACTGCTACTCGAGCTCGAGGTAGAGTAAGCGGAGCTGGAGTCGACGTCACTCGCTCCAACCATCGCTCGGGCCTTCTTGCCGTGGCCGTCCTTCTTCCTCGATCTTCGCTCGTCCTTGTTCTTGTGCTTGTGCTTGTGATCGCGCCTCGGCCGGTACTTGCTCTCCGTCCTCGACTGGTGCTTGTAGTTGTCCTTGTTCTCCATCTTCTCAGGGCAGTCGGCGACGAAGTGTCCTAGCTTGCCGCACTGAAAGCACGTCCTCGTGTTCCTCCTTGTGTTCACTAAGTTCTCGTGCATCCTCTCGAACCTCCTGGTCAGCAGCGCCAGCTCATCCTCTCCAAGCACGTCGAACTCCTCATCTGGCAAAGACATCAAGGAAGATAAAGAGTACATCCTGGTGGATGGGTTAGCGTTAGACTTTGCACCTGAGACACCGATGAGAGAAAGACTATGAGAATCAGCCGGGCCCTCGATCTTGGCTGTCACACCCCTATCCACCTCAGCCGACTTGAGCTTCGAGAACAGCTCGTCTACCATCAGAGTCTCATACTTCTCAGACTCTAAAATGGTCTCGACCTTTCCGCCCCAAATAGTATGATCCAACGTGTGCAAGAGCTTCACGGCTCTGTCATGATCATCGTACGGGAGCGCGGCCACATTAGCCCTCATGTTGTTCACAATCACCGTGAATCGCTGGAACATCATATCGTTGGACTCACTGGGGAGATGAGTAAAGTTCTCGTACTCTCTCTGGTAAGTCGCAAACAACCGAGCCTGAACCTGACTATTCCCAGCGTGAGCATTCTTCAGCGTTTCCCAAATTCTACAAGCCATGTCCTCTGTCTGAACCCGATCGAATTCAGACTAACACAGAGCACGAAACAAGTAGTCGATCACCTTGTTGTTGGCATCGTGCATGTCCCTCGATCCCGGAGCAAGGAAGTTCACAGGATGAACATAAGATGTGTTCACCGTGACATCCCAAAGGATCTGACCCTTACCGCGGAGGAAAGCCGCCATCCACCTCTGCCACATCTGGTAGTTCTTCCCATTGAAGTGCGGAGGACCCGATCCCCGTTCCTGGTACGCCATCTTTGGATCTTAGACTGGTTAGAGTCCCAAAAGACCCGTAACTGGCTTTGATGCCACATGAAGGACTGAACTGGCGACCTGAGAGGGGGGAGTGAATGGGAGCCGATAAAAATTCTTCTCGAAGGAGACGGCTTCTCCAACAAGTCGAACACGGCCTATCCAACACTTCTTCGACTCGAACTACCCAAGTTTGCCAAAGTCACATAGCCACTGAAAGTGCTACTGACCCTAGGAGCAAACCACTCAACCAACCGAAACAACCACTCCCAACACGTAGCGGAAAACTACACAACCCGCTGTCTGTGCCACACCGGTCAGACCGATGGCTCTTGTCGGTCAGACCGATAACACCAGTCAGACCGGTGGACACTATCGGTCAGGCCGGTGGCAACAGCAGATGTACAGCAAACTTCTAGGAAGCCTCAGTGACTCCTCTAGGCCCTGGAAGAAACACCACCTCCAAAACTCAAACTGAAGGGAAAGAAAAGCCTACACAAACCTAAGCAAACTACCTTCAAACCTGCCAAGAACAGACCAGAAACACTACAGCCCAAAGCCACACGAACCAGGCAGTTCACCCGAGCCAAAACCCAATAGGGGGCTACACCGGTCAGACCGGTGGGAGGCACCAGTCAGACCGGTTAGGGTCTGGGCGCTCGGGATGAACAGCGAGCCCCGGGTCAACCCCTTCAAACAACCTTCCCGATCTCCCGATTCGCTCCGTGGATTCGCACAAGATTTAGGGATACAAGGAATACCTCATGGGCATCCCATAGCTATGAGTTGGTCCACCAAAACTTGTTAAATCAAGAGGAATCGAAGGATTTCCACCAAGAACACCACTTTCCCGAAACCTAAGAAAACCCCAAAATCGAGCACCTTTACTCACGGATTTCGGAGGGGAATCACAAGGAAAAGAACCATGAAGGGTTCATGCATACATCCCCTATCAAATCCCAAAGAGAAAGGCCTCAAATCCACCACAAGAAATTCGCCAAGAAAAGACTCCGAAAATCACCAAAAAGGGAAAACGGGAGAGACCGGTGCTCCTCACCGGTCAGACCGATCCAACCCACTGGTCAGACCGGTCCAGTGCTGCTGCTCTTCGGTCTTCGGCCTTGGATTTGTGATCAACCAAGGAACCTAGTGGTTTTGTGGTGAACCACTGAAAACCCCACGAACTCGGTGTAGCCTCCACCAATCACCACTCATGACTCGGCTCCTACGTAGTCCCGGCTCGACCTTGGTTTTGAGGCTCAACCAAGAAACTGTCCATGACTTCGTCTTGCTGTTCTTGCCACCATGCGGCCCGCACTTGACCCCGCTGGCCACCGGGTCCCTCGAACCAAGCCTACTTGTCTACTCCACACTTGGAGGCCTCACCGGCATCGACCTTTCGCGCTTGTTCTTCACCTGCACCTGCACCAGCACCAATCAAGCCGTAACCTGCACCTGCAATACTAGGCCAAGAGTTAGTCCACACAACATTGTCAATCACTCATCACACCAGGAAGCGACCATCCACCGGTCCTTGAACCACACAGGCTCTCAAACTGTTTCTCGTCAAGTCATTACTTCCTATTTTTTCTTCTTTCTTTTTTGGATCATCATACCGGCCATCCTGCCCACCATGATGCTCGGATACTACTTTATGAGTGCGTCCTTGACGCCCTCTGAAATTTTTCATCGTCGTTTCGATCTATTGGAAGTCAGCTTCCTATAGGTCGTCACTCGACCTCTCTTCGTTCGGCAAGACTACAAACAGGTCGGCTGCTAAGCTGATTTTTGAGTTTATCTTTTTTGGACCGACGAGCACGCTATTCGACCTGTCGATAGCTTCAAGACTTCATCATGACCCTCTCGAGGTCGCTACGCCTACACATCGCTCGAGGGCTTGTGAGGCATGGGCACCCTTGGGTCTCCACCGACCAGGCTCATGGTCGTCCCCGACAAGTGGGTCCGACCCACCAGAAGACCCGCCGACCTGTCAGTGGACCCAACAGACCTGATTTGTGGCCCACAGGACCTCCTGAAGACCTTCCAGAAGATTCCCCAAGCGACCTTATCCGATCTGGTCGGGTAACTTGGCGTACAAGACAAGGCAGAAGACGTCGGCTGCGCCGCCAGACAATCCAAAGATCACGGGATTATGTTGTAACTTTCCTTAGATTGGTTTCCCTATTGTAATCGACCTAGACTCCGGGTCCACCGACCTTGTCCGTCAGCTAATATAAGGCGGACAAGGCCGAACCCCTGAGGCCAAGTCATCCAAGTCGCAATCCGTCTAAATCAATACAATCAAAAACTGGACGTAGGGTTTTACTCTCCGGAGGCCTGAACCAGTATAAACTCGTTGTGTCCTTTGTGTTTCGTGTGCTCTTGTACAACCTTCGAGTTCTTAGCCTTAGATCTCTCCCCGCCGAACAAATAAACCACCGGGGTTGACCCCCATGTGGACTGTTCAGATCTAAACCTCTGACAGTTGTGTGTGTCCTGGTCTGACATCACCTCTTCATACCGAGTGAGCATGCTGTCCAAGTGCTCTTTGTATGGCTGCACCTGGATCCTTTTGTTGTACAATTCATCGATCACTTGATCTTTATCAGCAGCTCCCAGTTCTAGGGACAAAACTGAGTAGGCAACAACTGTACCTAGCATTTTCTCCAACTCAATGTGTCTAGTATTCAGACCGAACTCCATAGTTATAGCATTAAAATATCCTTATAGGCAAGCACTGTATCCCTGTCTACTGTTCGATTCACATCAAGTGGAAATTGTGCACCGCCTGCTACTAGCTTTGAAAAAAGAGGTATTTCATTGAACACTTTCTGAGCAGCAGCTTCAGATACCTTTGGAGAAAAGATTATAGCCTGCTTGATCAGTGCAGCTACATCATCTTTGGTTGTTGTCGGACTCTTGAAATTCTCAAGTTCAACAATTAGACTACTGTCCATACTAGCGCAGGATTCTCCATGAGCTACTAGCATTAGTATATTGTCCAGTGGCTCGTCATTTTCCAGCTCATCGTCTCACACGACGCTGTTGTCCTCAACCACCAAGTCTAGCTCAACAATGGACTTCTTCTTCTCATCAGTTCTGTACTCTCTGCTTGATATCTCAGCATAAGCCATGGTATGTTGTTCCGGCTCCTTACATTCATGAAAGAATTTAGCCTGTGTCAAGACTCAAGACAAACATACTATTGCTCTCTATTCCTGATGCTAGCTGCTCCAGCAATCCATCATGCATAGCAAAGTCGTTTGGCATCTCATCCCACTTGACATCCACCAGGGGCACTTCTTCGAACCCACTATTGGCCGTATCCTCTGAACAAAATGTTGTCATGAAAACTACCTCCTCACAACATGTTCCACATACACAGTTTGATCAAAAGTGCTTAGCTCGTGTGCAAATTCATCATCCCAAATCACATCTCCAAGAGGCTTGTCACCAAATAGTTTATGTGCAGGCTCGATTGACACTATTGGAGACTTGAACATGATCTGCTTATCTCGTGCTACCTCGTTGACCCTATGTGGCATATCCTCAAACACTTCACGGGCAACTACCTCAGGAACCAACAAACTCCTACGAGGGTCATCTGGATGATGAATCTAGTCCATGGTCTTGGATAGCAGGACGATCATGAGTAGGGGGGTGGTGGGCACCCCGTGTCCTACAGCACGGCTGACACTCGGGCCAGAGAGCGCCCCAGGCAATGGTAGCCTCAACGCGTGACTCCTCGAGTGACGATGAGCCATTGACGATCATGGAGACGACCTCCTCGCCAACAGTAGAAATCCCACCGCTGCATAGCTCTGAGAAATCCCACTAGCGCAGCCCTAAGAAATTCCACCGTTGCCTATGCCGTTAGAATTGATTCCCCAAAATTTCCTGATCTGCCACCAACACGACGAATCCGAGTCAAATTGCCCGCAAGTGGAACCGATTGCGAGAAGGAATTACTCGGGGATTTCGAATCGTGGTAGGTTCTGCGCGACACACGAATCAATCACCCAAAACCAACTCAGCTCATCAGCTCAACACCGACAGAATTCTGAGATTCCAAATGGATGCGTGCCGACGATAGCTGAGTCTGATACCATATCTCACACCTGCCCCGTAGCCGCCGCAGGTGATGACCGGGATGTGAGGTAGCTGACGGAGCTCACCGGTAAGGGCTCCCGTGAGCGCCAGTGAGGTCACCGTGGCGTGAGACGTCGTCGCCGTGGACGAGCAGGAAGGGGAACTCTCGATCCAATTTCTGATTCAATTTCTTCAATGTCTTCTCCAGTTACCTACCGAGACTTGTATAGCTTCGGTATTGGGCTGAGCTAGGCTCTCGTCATTGGGCTTCTTTCAGCACATCTTCGGGTCGTGACACTGTGCGGTGCTCGACCACGCGCCGCTGCGTGACGACCCCTCGCACCACTACATACCAACCTGCACCTCGCGCCACCGCAGCCCCTGCCGCTCCCCTAAGATTCTCGCTACCGCGTCTCCCTCCCGGTGCCCCCACGCCAGGCGTGCCGTCTGGTACGTACGTCCTCTTCACCGACTATGGTGGGGATGGAAACCCATCTAGTCCTCGAGGCTGAACTCAGTCATGTGGGCCACGCCGATGACCGTGAGGATGAAGAACGCCGGCAGACACATCAGAGATGGGTCGATCCTCCGTCTTAGCCTTCCCATCCTCACGCTCCTTCGCGTGGGCCATCCTGGCGACCGAGGTCGAAGAATGCCGGGCCAACAACCACATCGTACTACCACTCGGTGCGTGAGAAGCTGCCACTCAGCCAACAGATCACAAGCAAGCCCTCCTCATCCTGACGAGAAGGGAAAACGGGAGGTCCGCTCGCTCAATCTCCTTAGTTGCCCTCCCTTGTGCGATTCTTATAGTTGGCGAAACGGGCCGCCCGGTCCGGCACGGCACTGGCACGGCGTGGCTTGGGCACAGAGAGGCACAACACTGCGGGGCACGGCGGCTGAAGGACCGATTAGGCGACCAGAGAGGGGGGGAGTGAATGGGAGCCAATGAAAATTCTTCCCGAAGGATGAACTCGGCCTATGCCCCAACTTCACAACCTATGATTCCCACACGAGCTTGCCAAGGTCACGTAGTCACAACGGACCTACCAACCCTAGGAACAAGCCTCAAACAATCCCAAAGCGAAAGCGCAACTCAAGAAGCAAAGGACTTAGGCAAACTGCGAAGTCCCAGGCGGACAGTCCGTGGTGACCGGGCGGACGGTCCGCGGGTCAGGGGCGGACGGTCCGCAAATTGACCCCGAACCTCCAGTATGCACCCTCCGAAATTCGGACGGTCCACGAGCTCACCGCGGACGGTCCACTCCTCGCGGACGGTCCGGCCTTACCGGGCGGACGGTCCGGCAAACAACCTCCAACCAAAACCTACCGACCAAACGGATCGAAACGAAGCGACGCAAGACCTCGCGACGAACACGACGAACAGCCGGCTGCCGGGCTCCTTGCGGACGGTCCGCCGACTAGGCGCGGACGGTCCGCCAGGTGCGGACAGAGCAACCCGAGCTCGAAAACGCAAGCACGAAAGCACCTATCCGTCCATGGATCTCCCAAACGGCTTGAGCTCTTGAGGTAAGATTTGGGAGAGATGTGAAGCGTCCCTAGGAGATGCTATACCCCAAAACTTGAGACCTCAAACGAACTAAATCGCCGGGAATCGAATCGCAACCGAGCTCTACCAAAAAGCTAGGGTTCCAACCGAAATCCTTTAATCGGAGGCCAAATCCGGAGATTGGGGGGGTCAAGATCAAGCACAAAGATGCACGAGACATCTATCCATGATCCCCACCAACAAATTCGAACCCAAACACCTCAGAATCGAAGGAACAAGGCGTGCACGAAAATCCAACGAAAATAGCTCGAAAAGGACACGAAAATCACACGAGCTACAAGAAGGAAATCAACGCAACCATGAATGCTTCCATACACTCGGAGGTCAGATTCTCTACAAAGCGGTGAAGAAAATCTACGCCTATGGAGCAGGGAAATGAGAAGCAGTCCGGATGGATGGTTTGCCCAAAAACCCTAGAGCTAATATATATGAGTCCCTCCGGGTCGGGCAAATGACCAAGCTACCCCTAGCACTTAAGTTGAGATACAAACCCCTTAGGGGCAAATAGGTCATGTAGCACTCCTCTTCATCGCACGGCCACGCCTTCGCCGCAGTCCGCGTCCTGCCGACGCAAGCCCTGTGATCCCGCCACGTGTCCGCCGGCATCGAAGCTTCTCGGCGCGCCCGGATCCCGTCTTCGCCCGTCGAGCCTCCGGTCTTGATTTTGTGGATCAACCAAGTAACCCGATGGTTTTGTGGTGAACCGCCGCAAACCCCGCGTGCAGACTCCGGTCGTGAGCCGCTACCCTGCACCGGCTCCTATCCACGACTTCGTCTTGCTTTTCTTGCCACCATGCGGCCCGCACTTGACCCCGCTCGGCCACTGGGTCCATCGAGCCGAGCCTACTTGTCTCTCCACTCCTCGGAGGCCCCGCAAGGCTAAGACCTTTCGCGCCCGCTCTTCACCTGCACCAACACGAGTCCAGCCGCAACCTGCACCTGCAATACTCAGCCAAGAGTCAGTCCACACTACGTTGTCAATCACTCATCACACCAGGGAGCGACCATCCACCGGTCCTCGGATGCTCCGGTCCTCAATCTCCCCCTTGATGAGTGCATTGACAACACACCCATAGTAACCAATTTAGAGAAAAGAGAAAAAGAAAAGAAACGACTGAAAAACTCAAACAAGTGATCAAAAGCCAAACAAAAGCCAAAACAAGATCACTTGAGAGAGAAAAATCTCGGTCCCCTTAGACAAGGGCAACGGCTCGACACAACCGAGATAAAATGCTCCAAAATTGCCGACTCCTCAAGGTGAGGCAAGCGGGCTCGACACCATCGGCAAAAAGAGCACAACTAAAATCAGGCGACAAAGAGCTCCAAAGCACATGAATGCACATGAATGCAAGCTCCCTCTGAACAAATGCACCTTTGATGCAAAACTCCCATGGATGTAAGAACTTTCTCCCCAAAGCAAGAATTGGGTACTATCTCTCCCCCTTGTTGGTAATGCATGAATCAAGTCTACAAATGCAAGCATGTGCTTCTCAAATAGACAAAGAGCACTACAACATGCTAAAATTGAGACATAGACGAGCAAGATAGCCACAAATTTAGTACAAGCATCGCCAACAAGATAGATAGGGACATATAAGCATGTGACATGGCAATGATCAAAATAAAACATTTTTCACAAAAATTTCCCTCTCATGAGCATAAGACCTAAACATGATCAAAATGAGCACAAACAACATATAACTCACAGACTTCATGCAAAGTCACAAATTCTCATCACAAGATCATCACAAACACCTACAAGCTATCTCATGTCATGTCAAAGCCACCGAGCCATGTGTCCACTTCTAAATGTGAGACTTCTCAACGGTGAACATCATGCAACGATTTAGCACCCAAGATAAGGAATTTAAAGTATACATGACATGGAAGCATATTTTTCAAGCACAAGCATTTCATATACCAATTTCAAAATTTATAGATTAAGCATGGTACATGAAGTGCCTTTGCGGCAAAAAGAAGCTTAGGCTTCTCCACAAGGTAGCATGTAGGCTAAACATCCATGATGATAAATGGGTCTTTGACCCCAAATGAAAAGAACATGGTCCTAAGCACAAATTAAGCAAGCTATAGCCATAAGTGCCCAAATTTAACATGAAAGGCATTCAACTCATAAGAGAGAATCATATATAGCATTTTCACAAAAGAAAGCCATTCACAAGCGCATACATCCCAAAACTATCAAGAGCATCGCTATCCATCATATGAGCATTACTAGCAAAGTCATAATCTCATATCTAGCACATCTTAGTGATCCAAGTATATAGGAGAAGCACATCTCATATGATACATATGCAGTCTATGATACAAAGATGCAAGCATGATAAGATACAAAAAAAGAAAATGCAACATGAGTATGTACATCAAAACCCCCAACCGAAACTCAAAAGGGAAAAACAACACCAAGCTCCCCTCGCAAATGGGAAAATGTAGCTTGGTCCAAAGGCTTGGTTAAGATATCGGCAAGCTGCTTTTCGGTTGGCACATGGATGAGGTCTATGTTTCCCTTCTCCACCTTGTCTCTCAGGAAGTGGTACCTCACCTGTATATGTTTGGTTCTGGAGTGGAGCACGAGGTTTTTGGCAATGCTAATGGCACTCGTGCTATCACACATGAGAGGTACATGGGAACACTCCTCACCAAAGTCACTCAGCGTGTATGTGATCCAAAGCAGCTGTGAGCAACAACTAGCGGCAGCAACATACTCGGCTTCTGTGGTAGACTGAGCTACACTAGACTGTTTGCGAGAAGACCAAGAAACAAGCGAAGATCCTAGAAACTGGCACGTCCCCGAAGTCGACTTCCTATCGACTCGACACCCCGCAAAGTCGGCATCTGAAAACCCAAGAAGCGAAAGAGAAGAGGACGCCGAGTACCAAAGACCGAGCTCAGGAGTATATCGAAGATACCTGAAGATCCGCTTGACGGCCTGCAGATGTGAAGTCCTCGGCAACGCCTGAAAACGAGCGCACAGACACACAGAAAACTGAATGTCTGGCCTCGTCGCCGTCAAGTACAAGAGGGAGCCGATCATGCTCCGGTACTCCTTCTGGTCCACGGGCTCTCCGTCCTCAACGTTGTAGTCCTACTCATCGGTGTCGACAGGGGCTTCGAGTTGTCCATCTTGAACTTCTTGAGGATGTCCTTCGTGTACTTGGCTTGATGCACAAAGGTTCCCTCCTTCGCCTACTTGATCTGAAGCCTGAGAAAGAACTGCAATTCTCCCATCATGGACATCTCGAATTCTTTGCTCATGTCCTCTGCAAACATCACAACCAAAGAGTGAGACGAGCCGCCAAAGACAATATCATCCACGTACACCTGAACAATTAGGATATCATCGCCCTGCCTGAGGAGAAAAAGAGTCTTATCAACCTTGCCCATCTCAAACCCCTTGCTGAACAAGAACCCACTCAAACGGCCATACCAAGCACGGGGAGCTTGTTTCAGCCCATACAATGCCTTTCTCAGCCTATACACCCGGTGAGGAAACTCAGCACTCTCAAAGCCCGGTGGTTGCTTCACATACACCTCTTCTTCTAAAACCCCATTCAAGAAGGCACTCTTCACATCCATTTGGTACAATTTGAACCCTTTAGCCACGGAAAAGGCTAGAAGGATCCTAATCGCCTCCAAACGGGCTACAGGAGCAAATGTCTCCTCATAGTCTATCCCCTCCTTCTGACTATACCCCTGAGCAACCAACTTCGATTTGTTCCTCACCACCTCACCATTCTCACCCTCTTTGTTCTTCCACACCCATTTTGTCCCGATAGGTTTGCAATGTGGTGGTAGCTCTACCAACTCCCAAACTTGGTTTCTCACAAAGTTCTCTAACTCCTCATGCATTACGTTCACCCAATTAGGATCAGAGAGGGCGTGTCCAATGTCTTTCGGCTCAAAGGTAGCAACAAAAGCCGAATGAGCAAAGTGAGAAACATTCCTGGACCTTGACCGTGTCGTACGCTCATTGATGTCGCCGATGATTCTTGAGGGAGGATGATCAACTTGAACGCGCCTCGGTGCCTCTCGCCTGGAGACCACCTCCCCCTCAACTGCAGCTTCCACTTGATCTTGCTGGATCGTAGTCGGTGTAGGGGCTGGACCATCCTGCACCGTAGTCGTCGTAGGGGCTGGACCATCCTGTACCGTAGTCGTCGTAGTGGAAGTAGAGGGTACATGCTCGGCTGGAGCTTCATCATCACCATCATCCTCTCCAGCATCATCCTCCTCGTCCTCAAAGATCTTCTTGCCAATCTTGTCGTCACCTGCACACTCAAAGACAGACAAACTGCATGGATGGGTCTCGTCGAAGGTAACCTCGCAAGTTTCCATGACTAGGTTAGTATCAAGGTTGAGCACGCGGAATGCTCGAGAATGGCTAGCGTAACCCAAAAAGATCCCATCGGAAGACCTCAACTCAAACTTATCAAGCCTGCCCTTCTTGAGAATAAAGCACCGACAACCAAAAGCCCTGAAATGGCTCAGTCTAGGTGCTCGTCCGTGCATGAGCTCATAGCACGTCTTGTTCAAGAAGGCCCTAAGAAAAATCCGATTCCCAAAATGGCACGCGGTATTCACCGCCTCAGCCCAACATCTTCTCGGAGTCTTATGCTCATCAAGCATCGTCCGAGCCATCTCACAAAGGGAACGATTTTTCCTCTCAACCACACCATTCTGACAAGCCACATAGGGAGAACAGAATTGATGTTCGAGACCCAAATCACGACAAAAGGTTTTGAAATGAGAGTTTTTAAATTCAAAGCCATTGTCGCTACGGATAGCTCGAATGGCATCTCCATTCCTCTCATTCTTCAACCTCAAGATTAGATCCCGCACAAAACCAAACGTCTCCCCCTTGTCAGCCAAAAAGAAGACCCAAGCATAGCGAGAATAGTCGTCCACTATCACCAGGACATACCATTTCCCACCCGCCAAGCACACACGAGCTGGACCAACCAAGTCCATATGGAACAGCTCGCATGGCCTCTCTGTCATAACGGATGTCAGAGGCGGGTGAGAGGCGGCGACCATCTTACCATGCCTACACGGAGCACATACCAAGTCCTTTTGGTATTTCAACTTAGGCAATCCTCGGACCAAACCTAGCCCACTCAAGCGTGACAACAAGTCAAAACTCAAGTGACCTAGTCTCCTATGCCATTTCCAAAGCTCCGCCGAAACACCAGCAACCAAACAACGAGAAGAGCCAACACACGGAGAAAAATCGGCTCTGAAAATCTGACCCTCGGGGATGATCGTGCACACAAGATCACCTCGAGAATCCAAAACACGCGAACTACCCATTTTGAAACGGACCTCAAAACCCTCAACAAGAAGCTGGGAAACCGAAAGAAGATTGTACCCCAAAGACTTGACAAGAGAAACACGCCTAAGAGTCACAGACTCGCTCACCTTCACCGTGCCCACTGAAAGCACTCTACCTTTCCCATTGTCCCCAAAAGTGATGTACTCTTTGGTCATCACCAGGGTGAGGCTAGAGAACCGCCTTCGATCTCCGGTCATGTGTCGAGAGCAACCGGGGTCGATCAACCAAAAGCCCTCCAAGCCTCCCACCTGCAAATAAAAAACGAGAGCGACAGTGAGCAAACGACTCAGCACTGGGGTTAGTACAAAATGAATCTAACCAGTGCCGTGCCATTTGCTCAAAAGTGGGGTTAGCAAAATCCATCCTATCTCCTCTAGGTGGAACACCCCCACGTCCCCTTGGAGGACTACGCGTACCACGAAGTGGAGACCGTGGCCCGTAGCTCCTCTAGAACCCTAAGCTGCGATCGTTCCCCCCATACTCGTATTGGCCACGAGCGAAGGAACGTCCAGCAAACTCACCACGCCCAAACCCAACATGCTTACCACCTTCTCTATGTGGTGGCTCACCTCGAGGCACAAACACATGCCTCTCTCGAGGGTAAATGGTATGCACCATACCCTCACCTCTTGGCACCAACCTAGGCTCAGGCACACCACGAGAAGGGCGGTACCTGTCCTTGTTGGCCATCTCCCTAGCCAACCTCTCCTCACGCTTCCTCCGGAAGAAAAACTCTGCTAGGTGCCCATCCCTCCCACAATGCTCACAATGGAAGGGTTTTGGTTTTGGCTTTGGTTTTGTGCTCTCTTTGGGCTCTGGCTTCTCCTCACTCAGTTTCTCTCGCTTCTTCCCAAAGAACTCATTCCCGAAGTCACTCTTGAACTTGATAGGTTTCTGGAAGTTGTCGGTATGTGGAGGAAACACGGGTGGAGCTGGGGTTGTGTCTAGTCGGTTCCAAAGTGGATTTGGCTTAGGAGCATAGGCATTTTTGTGGTGGGATTTTGGTGGCTCTGGGATATCTCTGATCTTCCCCTCATTCTCACCACTTCCCTCACCAACCTTGTCTGCCCCAAGCGCTTGCCCATCATAGCGCTTGTATGCCTCAATCATCATCCTAAGCTGAGGCTCATGACCAGACAACCAGCCCATCATCTTTCTCAACTCATCATTCTCATCCTGCAAGCGATCAACATAGTGTGCAAGCTCCATATTCTTCACAGCATTTATTTCACATGTAGAGCATGATGTAGGAATGGGAGCTTTCAGCTGAGCCTCTAGAGATCTAGCATAAACAAGCGAAACATCTAGCTTCTCATGCAAAACAGGACAAGAAGTGCAAGACCAAGCAAAGAGGGCCTAGATTTCATCTCATGTAGCTAAACCCTAAGCACATCTAGTTCCTTGACCTTGGAGGCATACTTTTCCTTAATCACAGTCAATTCACCAAGAAAAGTGGAACAATCAGTGCATTCAGGTTCATCGGTCACAATAGGAGCAGACTTAAGGGAATCTATTTGAGCCCTAGCATCAACAAGCAAAGACTCTAGCTCAACCACCTTCTCCTTAGCCTCTCCAAGCAAAGATCTATACTCCCTCTTCTCCTTGTTGGTCTTTCTAAGCACATCATCACGGTTGTCAAGCAAGTCATTCAACCTAGCATTCTCCGCTACCAAGAAGGATGGATCATTGTTTACCTCATCCTCGGAGTCAGAATCCGAGTTGTCCTTGTTGCTCTTCTTGCTTGCGGAGCTATGTGCCATGCCGCAAAAGCCTTGGGCGGCGAAGCACAGGCCGTTGATGTCCTTGCTTGACCGCTTGCCCTTGTGCCGGTTCTCATCTTCATCACTTGAGCTCGATGAAGAATAGCAAGAGCTCGAGTCGATGTCGCTCGCTCCGGCAACCATCGCTCGCTCCTTCTTCTTGTGACCACCACTCCTCCTCGGCCTCCGCTCGGACTTGTTCTTGCCCTTGAGGTCATCCCTCGAGCGGTGCTTATGGTCGGTCCTCGGACGGTGCTTGTGCTCGGGCTTCACCTCCATGGCTTCCGAGCACTCAGCGATAAAGTGCACGTGCTTCCCGCACCAGTAGCACATGCCCGAGCTCCTCCGAGCATTCTTCTGGTTCGTGTACATGCGCTCGAACCGCCTGCTCAGTAGCGCGAGATCCTCCTCGCCAAGCACGTCAAACTCCTCATCTGGCATGGACACAAGGCAAGACAAAGAAAAATGTCTCGAAGACATGTTAGTGTTAGTCCTTGATCCAGTCACGAGAGCCAGACTATGAGGGTCAGTCGGGTTCTCGATCTTTGCACGCACCCCACGGTCCACCTCGGACGACTTGAGCTTGGAAAACAGCTCGTCCATCGTGAGGGTCTCATACTTCTCTGACTCAAGAATGGCCTCGACCTTCTCACTCCACACGGTACGATCCAGAGAGTGCAGGAGCTTGATAGCCCTGTCATGATCATCGTACGGGAGCACGGCCACATTAGCCCTCATGTTGTTCACAATCACCGTGAACCGCTAGAACATGGCATCAATGGACTCCCCGAGGAGATGAGTGAAGTTCTCGTACTCTCTCCGGTAGGTCGCAAATAGCCGAGCCTGAACCTGAGTGTTCCCAGCGTGAGCATTCTTCAGCTGCTCCCAAATCCTACAAGCCAAGTCCTCTGTCTGAACCCGATCGAATTCGGATTGACACAGGGCACGAAACAGGTAATCGACCGCCTTGTTGTTGGCGTCGAACATAGCCCTCGACCCTGGAGCTAGAAAGTTCATCGGATGAACATAAGTTGTGTTCACCATGACATCCCAAAGGATCTGAGCCTTGCCGTGGAGGAAAGCAGCCATCCGCCTCTGCCACATCTGGTAGTTCTTACCATCAAAGTGTGGAGGACCCGAACCCCGTTCCTGGTACGTCATCTTTGGATCTTAGACTGGTTAAAATCACGAAGATCCGTAACCAGCTCTGATACCAATTGAAGGACCGATTAGGCGACCAGAGAGGGGGGAGTGAATGGGAGCCGATAAAAATTCTTCCCGAAGGATGAACTCGGCCTATGCCCCAACTTCACAACCTATGATTCCCACACGAGCTTGCCAAGGTCACGTAGTCACAACGGACCTACCAACCCTAGGAACAAGCCTCAAACAATCCCAAAGCGAAAGCGCAACTCAAGAAGCAAAGGACTTAGGCAAACTACGAAGTCCCAGGCGGACAGTCCGTGGTGACCGGGCGGACGGTCCGCAAGGATCAGGCGGACGGTCCGCGGGTCAGGGGCGGACGGTCCGCAAATTGACCCCAAACCTCCAGTATGCACCCTCCGAAATTCGGACGGTCCGCGAGCTCACCGCAGACGGTCCACTCCTCGCGGACGGTCCGGCCTCACCGGGCGGACGTCCGGCAAACAACCTCCAACCAAAACCTACCGGCCAAACGGATCGAAACGAAGTGACGCAAGAACTCGTGATGAACATGACGAACAGCCGGCTGCCGGGCTCCTCGCGGACGGTCCGCCGACCAGGCGCGGACGGTCCGCCAGGTGCGGACAGAGCAGCCCGAGCTCGAAAACGCAAGCACAAAAGCACCTATCCGTCCATGGATCTCCGAAACGGCTTTAGCTCTTGAGGTAAGATTTGGGGGAGATGTGAAGCATCCCTAGGAGATGCTATACCCCAAAACTTGAGACCTCAAACGAACTAAATCGCCGGGAATCGAATCGCAACCGAGCTCTACCAAAAAGCTAGGGTTCCAACCGAAATCCTTCAATCGGAGGCCAAATCCGGAGATTGAGGGGTCAAGATCAAGCACAAAGATGCACGAGACATCTATCCATCATCCCCACCAACAAATCCAAACCCAAACACCTCAGAATCGAAAGAACAAGGCGCGCACGAAAATCCAACGAAAATAGCTCAAAAAGGAAACGAAAATCACACGAGCTACAAGAAGGAAATCAACGCAACCATGAATGCTTCCATACACTCGGAGGTTAGATTCTCTACAAAGCGGTGAAGAAAATCTATGCCTATGGAGCAGGGAAATGAGAAGCAGTCCGGATGGATGGTTTGCCCAGAAACCCTAGAGCTAATATATATGAGTCCCTGCGAGTCGGGCAACAAGCTACCCCTAGCACTTAAGTTGAGATACAAACCCCTCAGGGGAAAATAGGTCATGTAGCACTCCTCTTCATCGCACGGCCACGCCTTCGCCACAGTCCGCGTCCTCCCGACGCAAGCCCTGCGATCCCGCCACGTGTCCGCCGGCATCGAAGCTTCTCGACGCGCCCGGATCCCGTCTTCGCCTGCCGAGCCTCCAGTCTTGGTTTTGTGGATCAACCAAGTAACCCGACGATTTTGTGGTGAACCGCCACAAACCTCGCGTGCAGACTCCGGTCGTGAGCCGCTACCCTGCACCGACTCCTGTCCACGACTTCGTCTTGCTTTTCTTGCCACCATGCGGCCCGCACTTGACACCGCTCGGCCACCGGGTCCATCGAGCCGAGCCTACTTGTCTCTCCACTCCTCGGAGGCCCCGCAAGGCTAAGACCTTTCGCGTCCGCTCTTCACCTGCACCAACACGAGTCAAGCCGCAACCTGCACCTGTAATACTTAGCCAAGAGTCAGTCCACACCACGTTGTCAATCACTCATCACACCAGGGAGCGACCATCCACCGGTCCTCGGATGCTCCGGTCCTCAGCGGCACACCGTGCCGTGCCTGACAGTGTCGCCGTGCCGACGGCGAGGCACGAGCACGGCCCCTTTGCACCTTAAGTGTGTCGTGTCGTGCCTAGCGGCATGGTGGGCCTCCAGCGCCCGCGCGGCCGCCAGCTCTGCCCCATGGCGGCGGAGGCGATAGGGAAGGCCCCCACGGCGGTCGAGGTGGATAGGGGGCGGGGCGTTGCGGTGTTGCGACGGGCGACGACGCGGAGTCGACGGCAGACGGGACCGGCGGCAGCGCGGCGCGGCGTGGTGGGGAGAGGGGTGGGGCGCTGGATGGGCCGAGGGGGAAACGGTGGCAGCTCAGCGAGCAACATAGGTGGGAGGAGTTGTGGAGGGAGGGCTGCGGTGGCCAGGCCGAGGGGGAACGGCGGTAGCGCGGCGAGCAGCGCTGGTGCCTGGCGGGCAGAGAGGCAACGGCGTAGGAACATGATGTTGTGGGGCGGCAGCGGGATTGGGTGTGGGTGGGGAAAAGAGAAGATGAAGCTGTTATATACCTAGGGTTTGTGGTAGGATGGGATTATGCGGGCCGAAATTGTGCTAGCCCATTAATTGTGTCGTGCCCGTGCCGGCAATACGGGCCGTGCTAGGCACTCGCACTATCGTCTTCATGTCGTGCCGTGTCAGGATCGTACTTTTTCGGACCGTGCTAGTGCTGGTCCATCGTGTTAGTGCCGAATGGCCGTCTGCCTGCTTTGTGTCATCCGAGGTCTCATTACCCTCTTGCATGAAAGTGGATATTAGTGCACAGATGGAATTGTTCAAGGAATCACCCGCATGTGGTGCTAGGCTAATGTTTGCTATTAATCATTGCATTGATTTGATATTTTATCAGGTCATCCACGATTGATGATTCGATTCCCGGTTTTTCGATTGAAATAAGCTATAATTCCTCAATTTTATATTTGTCAGACGGACTCCAGCAGTGTCTGCAAACTCACCCCCATCTGCAAAATGAAGAGAAAAACGCTACTGTAGCGCTTCCAACGGTTTCTGCAACTGCATCTGCAAAATGGGCATCGCCGTCGTCCGAACCGCATTCCTGGGATTTTCCCCTCCCCGCTACATCACTACAGTACCAACCGCCCCTCCCTCCTCCCCGCCTCCGCGTCCGCCCCTCCCTCCGTCCCCGGCGGCCGCACCTCGATTCGGAGCAGGGGCACCGCAGAGGAGCTCCACGGCCGGCGCGACGGCGGGCGAGCTGCGCCGGGGGAGTAGATCTGCGAACTGCCACGGGCCCTATCGTCGGCCGTGGGAGGAGGGCGCTGGGGCATCTCGCGGCGGAACTCGAGCAGGTTGCAGTCGCCGCCGAGCCGCGCCGGCCCCTACTCGTCTAGGTCACGCCGCGCCCTGGTCCTTCCGCGGAATTGCCGAGGAGGCCGCCATCCGTCGTCCCTGCGCTGAGGCGGAGCAGAGGTGATGCCGCACGCCTCCGCAGAGGGCCGCCGCGCCAAGGAGCAGAGCGCGGACCCCGAATCGGCCGGTTCTGATTCCCGGCCGGCGGATCTCCTCCCGCGACGGTCTGATTCCCGCGGCGGCCTTCTCAGCTCGGGGTGGTGCGGTCGGCGCGGAGACGGAGCAGGTCGGCGCAGGACCGCGGGTCCTCTTCCTCACCTCTCCTCGAGCGGCGTGGGACGGCGGTGGACTCGTCCGAGCTCGGTCGGGCGGCCGCCTCCCTCCCACCTCCTGCTGCACGGGTCGGTGGCGGCGCGCGCGGCCCTCCGTCCGAGCGCTCGCGGGAGGTAACTGTCAGGCCGTCGGGGAGGATGCAGATGCAGCTTGAGCAACACTGCTGCACGTCCTCCTCCTTTGCGCGAGCACATCCCTCTCTCTCTTATGCTCAAACCGGTTGCAGATGCAGAAAACTGCTGGAGACAGTCTTAGCACTACATATGCGAGATGAAATTACTCATCAGAATAATTTAGTAATTTTTCTTCTTACTTTTATGTCTGACACACCTTTTGACCATTCTTTGTTTTGATTACATGAGAGCAGGTGATTGGCGCAGTAAAATACTTATGTCTCTTTTTTTCTAAACTCATATATGTATCTTAAGTGTTGTCGATTAGTCCATAATCGCTTTCTCTGATCATACTCAACTCCCCCTCAGGACAAATTCTTGTTTGTTTCATCTAATTGTTCTTTACAAGAGAGCATAAAGATACACATTTAGCTTCAATTTTGATTATCAGAAGCTATTACTATCAAAGTCCCCTCCAATATATGGTTCTAAATATCCAAATTTACTAAAATATCAATAAATATATATTGGGCGTGTTTGGAGAATTAGCCTAGAACTATTTTGAGAGTTAAAGTTTAGCTTAAGGAAATAACACTCCAATAAAATAGCTTTTGAGTTGTTTAGATTCAAAAACTATTTTCCATTTAATACACTTTTCCAATCATGCCGTACGCACATCCATCTCTTTCCTTGCTCATTCAGAAAGCAGCGTATTTTCTTTGTTGCAAATTGCAGTGCAAACAGTCACAACGTTGTGCTCTCACAAGCTGGAAGGAGACCTGGGAATGGATTATCAATAATCCATGTCCAATTGGATTTTACTAGTTAGATTTCCTTGGACTTGGATTTAGTTGGATCATGAATTTTACTCGAAAAAAAAATAGGATAATCCAATTGGTGGTGGATTTGAGCCCATGCCTCTATAGCTAGCTAGCAGAAAGATGCCGCCGCCCGCCATGGTGTCCTCGCCGCCTCGTCAGCTCCTCCTCGCCGGCAACACCGCCGCCCACCATGGCGCCCTCGCAGCCTCGTCGCTCCTCCTTGTCGGTAACACCGCCGCCGCTCTCCCCTCGTGCTCCAGCTCGCGGCCGCCGCCGCCGGCCACGGCGCTCTAGCTCGCGCGGTGGCCGCAACACTCCAGCTCGCGCGGCGGCTGCACAGATCGAGCTGACCCGCGTTGGAGCCCCTATCCCCACCGATGGTCGCCGGAGCTCCGCCCGCCGCGAGCTCGTCGCGCTGCGCCACTCTCCCACGTACTCCGCCAGCCACTGACTCCTTGCGCCACGCCGCTCCCACCCTACCGTCGAGCTCCGACGTCGTCGCCGCCCAAGGCAGGTCGACCCTATTGTCCTGATCCCCAGCCGGGCTGTCGGAGCAGCACTCGCGCCCACCGATGGGAGCAGCACTCGCACTCGCGCCCGCCGGTGGGAGCTCCGCCGATGGAACGCGACGGCACAGAGCCAGTGGTGGCTGCCGGGTGGAGCGCCTGCGTGGCGCAGCGCGGAGAGGGGTAGCCTCGCGGTGGCGCGACGTTCGCGGAGAGGAGGCGGCGCGGCGCGGGTGGGGGTCTGGGGGAGAAGGCGACGGGAGTGAGGGTTGCCTTCGGTGGGACCCACTTGAAATAGCCCAATTAGCATGTCTTTTGGTGATAATTTTTTTGGTGGACTAGTTACAAATAACTCTGAAATAGTCCACCTGTTTAGCATCTTATTAGGCTATTTGAGCTAAAAAGAGGAGGGCTAGAAAATAGCTCATGGATTCAAACACCCCCATTGCTGTAAATAATATATCAGTGCTACTTTGTTTTATCAAAGTAAAATATACATTAAATTATTATTTTTTAAATATATATATGTCGCATGTGCGTCTATGCTAGTGGAGGCAACATTTCCACATATCTTTTGTGCGTGGAGAAGCTCGTAGGAAATGAGGTTTGGCTTTTGCCATGCAATTGTACAAAAGCGGCGGCACATCAAGCACGGGGCTAAAGTAGTTAAGTAGGTTGGGTCCAAGTTTGACCGCACCAGAAGTCCGTCCGGCACGAGCAATCAAACAAAAACAAATAATCGTCCAACACGAACTTCCAACTTTGCCCCCCAAGAATTTCGTCGTAATCCTGCAAACATCACCGGGTTTCTCGTGCGCTTTCGCCCAATTTTCCACTAATCACCGTCGTACAGCGGCAAACAAGTCCAAATTCTTTCCGGCCGGATAGCAGCTTGCTTTGGCTTGCACCCACTTTACTTGAGCAAACAACGACCAGTGTGTTCTTCTACTAGCTCTTCCTCCCCAGCTCTCCGACTGCGACCGCGAGGAAATTGCTCTTCTCCGCCTATGAAATGCTCCCTTCTTGATGCAGTTTGCGGCCGGGACGAAGTTGTTGCGCCCATCGAGGTTGGTTTCAAATGCTCATTGGAGCTCTGTCTGAATGGATTAATTTGGGGATTATTACCTGCAATTTTACAACGGATTGTTCAAGATTCAGGACGTGTGTTTTTAAACAAATTTGGTTATTTTCCTCGCAGGCGCACTCGAATTCTTACGGGATTAACCCCCGTCCGATGTGACGTCGCCCAGGGTGCCAATCCGTCCTCTTCTCCCTCAACCATTTCAACAGCAAGAAGAACCATCCATGGGCGCCGCTCGCATGGCGGCGCCGCTCGCTGTGCTCCTGCTGCAGCTTCTGCTCCACCTGATGGGAGCAGCTGCTGCTGAGGCCGACGACGAGGCCGCGGCGCTGCTCGCGTTCAAGCGCGCGTCCGTGGCTGCCGACCCGAACGGCGTGCTTGCGGGCTGGCGCGAGGCCAACTCCACCTCCGCCTCCGGCTCGCCGTGCGCGTGGGCCGGCGTCACGTGCTCGGAGGGCGGCCGCGTCCGGGAGCTCAACCTCAGCGGCATGTCCCTCGCTGGCCGGCTCAGGCTGAACGCGCTGCTCACGCTCCCGGCGCTCCAGAGCATCGACCTCCGCCGCAACGGGTTCCGCGGGAACCTCGCCGCACACCACGCCGCGCCGCCGCCGCGGACACAGCCGCCGTGCGCGCTCGTGCACGTGGACATGTCGTCGAACGCATTGAACGGGACGCTGTCCCGGGCGTTCTTGAAATCCTGCACCGGCCTGCAGTCCCTGAACCTGTCCAGGAACAACCTTACCGGCGGGGGCTTCCCGTTTCCACCGTCGCTTAGCACCCTGGACATGTCCAGGAACATGCTCTCAGACGCTGGCTTGCTTAACTACTCCCTTACCGGCTGCCATGGTATTCAGTACCTCAACCTGTCGGCCAACCAGTTCACCGGACCCCTCCCGGAGTTTGCACGGTGCAGCCAAATTTCTGTTCTTGATATGTCAGGTAACCTCATGTCTGGCACCCTACCGGCTGAGCTCGTGACCATGGCGCCGGCCAATTTGACACACTTGAGCATTGCTGGCAATAACATCTCTGGGGACATCTCTAGGTATGACTTTGGTGGTTGCACAAACCTTAAAATGCTTGATTGGTCATACAATAGATTAAGTGGTATGGGGTTGCCACAGAGTCTTGCTAACTGCAGCCGCTTGGAGACACTTGACATGTCTGGAAACAAGCTTCTCTCTGGTACAATACCAGTGTTCTGGGCAGGTTTCCCACAGTTGAAGCAACTTGCATTGGCTGGGAACAACTTCACTGGGGAAATTCCGGATGAACTGAGCCTCTTGTGCAGAACGCTGGTTGAACTAGACTTGTCAAGCAACCAACTGACTGGTGGTTTGCCTGCAAGCTTGTCAAACTGCAGATCACTTAAGCTGCTTGACCTTGGCAACAACCAGCTTTCTGGGGACTTTGTGGTTACCGTCATCAGCAAAATCTCCTCTCTACGTGTGCTGCGGCTGCCATTCAACAATATCACAGGGACACATCCACTGCCCACATTAGCAGCTGGGTGCCCTTTCCTTGAAGTTATTGATCTTGGGTCTAATGTGCTCGACGGGGAGATCATGCCAAACTTATGCTCGTCATTGCCATCACTACGAAAGCTCATCCTCCCGAACAATTACCTCAATGGAACTGTGCCACCTTCACTAAGCACTTGCAGCAATCTAGAGTCAATCGACCTCAGTTTCAACCTGTTACACGGTCAGATTCCGCCAGAAGTATTGTTCCTTCCTAAGCTTATTGATCTGGTCATGTGGGCAAACAATCTTTCAGGTGAAATACCAGACAAACTATGCTCCAATAGCACTACTCTGGAGACATTGGTGATAAATTACAACAGCTTCACTGGAGGCATCCCTCCGTCCATTACCAGATGTGTGAATCTTATATGGGTATCACTTGCTGGCAACAATCTGACTGGGAGTGTGCCCCCAGGCTTTGGCAACCTCCAGAAGCTTGCCATTCTACAGCTGCACAAGAATTCACTCTCAGGCCCAGTGCCAGCAGAGTTTGGAAGCTGCAGCAATCTAATCTGGCTTGATCTCAACAGCAATAACTTCTCGGGTACAATACCACCACAGTTAGCAGCACAGGCAGGACTTATCACTGGAGGTATTGTTTCTGGGAAGCAGTTTGCCTTCCTCAGAAATGAGGCTGGCAACATCTGCCCTGGTGCTGGAGTGCTGTTTGAGTTCCTTGACATCCGTCCAGAGCGGCTGGCCCAGTTCCCAGCTGTGCACTCATGTGCCTCCACAAGGATATACACCGGAATGACAGTATACACGTTCAATCAAAACGGAAGCATGATCTTCCTTGACCTCTCGTACAACAGCCTTACAGGTACAATTCCGGCAAGTTTGGGGGACATGGCGTATCTCAATGTCCTTAACTTGGGACATAATGATCTTACTGGTGCAATTCCAAATGCATTCACAGGACTGAAGGTGATTGGTGCACTTGACCTCTCATACAATCACCTCACCGGTGTCATCCCCCAAGGACTTGGGTGTTTACATTTCCTTGATGACTTTGATGTCTCTAACAACAACCTTACTGGAGAAATCCCGACATCGGGACAGCTCATTACATTTCCTGCATCCCGCTTTGAAAACAACTCTGGCCTCTGTGGCATCCCATTGAATCCTTGCATGCACAATGCCAGTACTGGAGATAGTTCTCAACATTCCACAAGTGGGCGGAGAAAATTTCTCTTAGAATTTGTGCTCCTTGCAGTGGCACTCTTGGTGCTCATAATGGCCACCCTAGTGGTCATTCTATACAAGCTCAGGAAGCCCCGTGGAAATAAAACTGAAGAGATTCAGACTGGGTATAGTGACAGCCTCCCATCATCCACCAGTATAAGCTGGAAGCTTTCTGGTTCCCGCGAGCCACTAAGTATCAACTTGGCGCTATTTGAGAATCCGTTAAGGAAGCTGACATATGCCCACCTACATGAGGCCACCAATGGCTTCAGTTCAGAAACTCGTATTGGCACAGGAGGATTTGGTGAGGTTTACAAGGCTAAGCTCAAGGATGGCAGTGTTGTGGCTGTCAAGAAGTTGATGTATTTTACAGGCCAGGGTGACCGAGAGTTCACTGCAGAGATGGAAACCATTGGCAAGATCAAACATCGCAATCTTGTGCCCTTGCTAGGCTACTGCAAAATTGGTGATGAGCGTCTCCTTGTGTATGAGTATATGAAGAATGGCAGCTTGGATGTCATGCTCCATGAAAAAGCCAAAATTGATGTGAATCTTGATTGGACAGCAAGGAAAAAGATTGCAATTGGTTCGGCAAGAGGACTAGCCTTCCTTCACCACAGTTGTGTCCCACACATCATACACAGGGACATGAAGTCGAGCAACGTGCTGCTTGATGATAACCTTGATGCCTATGTATCGGATTTTGGGATGGCAAGACTTGTGAATGCACTTGATTCGCATCTGACAGTGAGCAAGCTCTTAGGAACACCTGGATATGTGGCACCTGAGTACTTCCAGTCTATTATCTGCACAACCAAGGGTGACGTCTACAGCTATGGTGTTGTGCTCTTGGAGCTTCTCTCAGGGAAGAAACCAATCGATCCAACAGAATTTATTGACAGCAACCTTGTTGACTGGGCAAAGCAGATGGTTAAGGAGGATAAATGCAACAATATATTTGATCCTATATTGACTGATACAAAATCCTGTGAATTGGAATTGTATCAGTATCTGAAGATTGCTTGCCAATGCTTGGATGATCTGCCTAACCGCAGACCTACGATGATTCAGGTTATGGCAATGTTCAAAGAGTTACAGATTGACTCAGACAGCAGCTTCTTGGATGGCTTCTCAGTCGATTCAGCAAATATAGAGGAATCATCTGAGAAATCAGTGTAAATATTATTGATTCCCACAGATTTTGATTCACTAGATTGATATATTAGTTTAGCCACTTTAACTCATGTTAACAGAAAAGAAAAGTAACTACTGGTGGAAGGAAAAATTTGTAACTTTATTCAGTCAGTGTACAGAGACAAGATTATAGAGTTCTTTCACAAGGACACCAGTTTAGTAAAAGATGTGGTATACAAATCTTGGAACTCAGTTCCCTTTCCTTGGACATCCATCTTCCTTGCTGAGAAAGTAAAACAGTACAATTTATGCCAGTTATATGTGTTGTTCGTGATCACATTTCAGTAAAATTTGTTGATATATTTATTTCATCTCATTCTGAATAATGACCTGACAAAACTGGGTTGCTGAAATATTATACATCATTAGGCTGCTGTGCTAACTTGAACAAGTTAGTGGGATCAGGTTGTCAATTATGAACGGAAGCTGATGGCAAAGCAAGCAACAGAAGAAACAAATATGCAGTACGTATTTTGGTAACAACCGATTCATTTTCTTTTTTCTCAAATATGCATGAGAGCTGCATATCATTGCATTAAGAAGGAGAGTTGGACCAAAATAGCCTTACACCACACACAAACACACACCCACCCGTATTTTGGTAACAACCGATTCATTTTCCTTATCTATTGCTCTGTAATGCATTGCTTGAATTTGCTCCGTTTAATCAGGGGAACGAACATACAGTTACATTTCAGAATTTGTAGCTTAGAGCATCCTCAAAGGTTAGAGGTAAACTATATGACATGTGTATTTTTTCCTTTCGACTTCTGCTTGTGTTAATCGTACCTTTTCATGCTTTTGGACGGGTGAAAAAAAAAGTCTATGTGCTGAAGGTCTTATGACCCTTGTTCATACCTGGTTCTCCCCTATTTTCCTCAAAGGTGAAGATTCTTCACTGAAATCCTTTGCTTTTGGGCTTTCAAAAGATGGCTGCTGTTCTTCACATTGAAACTGTGAGTCCAATAGTGTGTGTCGCATGTGGTCAAAGATTAGCTGAAAGCCGTACACTTATGAATTGTGTGTTGTAGATGCTCACATAACCTTTATCTGATGACAAACCAGGACTACATAATCAGAGAATACTATAATATCCCAAATGGTGCATTGGTGCTTTTATCTTACATGTTTACATTATTCCGAAAGAAAAATGTGAAGTTGCTAGCCACATGTTGCCCCAGCAAATACTGGAAAATTTGAAGTCATCAGGCTAATTATCCTCCCTTTTTCCTAGCAGGGTGATCAAGTGTCACATTCAGAACAGGTCAGCTAAGATACGTTACTTGACATGCCGTTCTTCGCAGGCACGTGCAGTTGTGTGACATCCATCAGGATTGGATTGGATCGGATCTGGTCCTAAAAAAGTGACGAGTTGATTGATCTGCACGAGTTGTTGTTCAAGCACGGCATCTGATCCTTGGCTCCCTAATGCTGCATCAGGCTGGAGATGGATGTGCGCACGGCTGCGTGGCACCAGTTAGGTTCGAGGCTGAAGACTTGTCAGGACAGAGACCTTGAGTTACGGTACTGGGTAAATTACATCCTTATCTGAAAAAAACTGGGTAACTTACATGGGTGATTATTGAACCTAATCAATTTTACTGGGTAAATTACATCCTTATCTGAAAAAAACTGGGTAACTTACATGGGTGATTCTTATGAAGGAATATACATCAGTTTTGTCAATTAGTTTGTTTTCATGCTCGAGATTGTTATTTTTCATTTGATTTCATACTCGTGGTTGTTAATTTCCGCGTTTTTAAATTTGTCTAAATTGCTTGCAACGCTTTCGCATATGCTTCTTTTTACTGATGGAGGAGGAACTTCAGTGCAGTTGTCCTCCAGTACTGTAACAACACATGATATGTGTATGTGATTTTCATTGGATGTCACGCGCTTAATGTCATGATGCTCCACCAGACATTCAAATCCTCTATCTTGTAAATCCCGATTCATGAAACAAACTTCTTTTGTAGCTTGAACTCGAAACGTATCATCTTCATCGTTTGGGTCTCCAGCCATCGCACGCAACAATACTCGCACATACGTGGAAGGAAGCAGTCACAGGCTTGACAACAATAATATAATGCGACCGTATCGCCATGTGTGAGCAAGGGAGGCGAAGGCCGCACTCGAGCTGCTCCGCGAAGACTACCACCTCCCCGAGCCGTAGCGAGGGGATCAGCTCGTCCCCTAGGGGCGGACGGAGCTCCGGTCCGCCACCAGCTCCCGATGGTGAAGCTCGTCCAGGAAGGCCGCGTCCACAACGCTTCGGCGGAGCTCCCGGGAGAATGGGTGACAAGCCTTCCTGGCGCTCCCCTTCCGCGTCTTCTCGGAGGCCGCTTTTTCCCTGGCGCTGCTGGAGGAACGTTTTGGGTGAGGACCAGAGCGTCCGAGGACCGGTGGATGGTTGTTCCCTGGTGTGATGAGTGATTGACAACGTGGTGTGGACTGACTCCTGGCAGAGTATTGCAAGTGCAAGTTGCGGCTTGATTTGCGCTGGTGCAGGTGAAGAGTGGGCGCGAAAGGTCTTAGCCTTGCAGAGCCTCCGAGGAGTGGAAAGACAAGTAGGCTCGACTCGATGGACCCGGTGGACGAACGGGATCAAGTGTGGGCCGCACAGTGGCAAGAAAAGCAAGACGAAGTCGTGGACAGGAGGCGGTGCAGGGTAGCGGCTCACGACCGGAGTCTGCATGCGGGGTTTGCGGTGGTTCACCACAAAACCGTCAGGTTACTTGGTTGAGCCACAAAACCAAGACCGGAGGCTCGGCGGGTGGAGACGGGATCCGGGCGCGCCGAGAAGCTTCGATGTCGGGGCACACGCGGCGGGATCGCGGGGCTTGCGTCAGGAGGATACAGACTGCGGCGAAGGTATGGCCGCCCGATGAAAAGGATCGGTACTTGACCATCTTGCCCCTGAGGAGTTTGTATATTCTTGTATGTTCTAGGGGTAGCTTGGTCATTTGCCCAACCTGGAGAGGCTTCATATATATAGCTCTAGGGTTTCAGGGCAACTCATCCATCCGGACTGCTTCTCATTTTTCCTGCTCTTTAGGCTAGATTTTCTTCATTATTTGGTAGAGAATCTGACCTCTATTGTATGGAAGCATTCATGGTTGCGTTAATTTACTTCTCTTAGCTCGAGTGATTTCTGTGTCTTTTTGGGCTATTTTGTGGGATTTTCGTGCGTGGCTTGTTCCTTCGATTCTGATGCGTTTGTGTTGGGATTTCTTTGTGGGGATCATGGATAGATGTATTGTGCATCTTTGTGCTTGATCTTGACCCCTCAAACTCCGGATTTGGCCTCCGATTCGAGGATTCCGATTGGAACCCTATGCTTGTGCTTGAGTTCGGTTGTGAATCGATTTCCGGCGTTTTAGTGGATTTGAGGCTCCAAGTTTTTGGGTACAGCATCTCCTAGAGGCGCTTCTTCTTTCCCCAAAATCTTGTTTCGATCCATGCAGCCGTTTGGGAGATCCATGGATGCCTAGGTGGGGTTGACTTGCAGAGGTTTGGGAGGTTCTATTCGTGCTCTGCGAGCACGACGGACGGTCCGCAGGTGCTGGTGTTCATCGCGAGTTCGTCGTGTTCTTGAGCTCGTGATGTTCGATCGATCGATGTAATTTTTTTTGGAGCTAATTTTCGGACGGTCCGCCGGGTAGGGTCGGATGGTCCGCCGTGCATGGACGGTCCATGAGTCCCGTACCGACGGTTTGTATAGCGCGGGGTGCTACTAGAGGTTCTGCAGGTTTAATACGGACGGTCCGTCCCTCATTCACGGACGGTCCGCCGGTCTCCACGGATGGTCCGATACCTTCATACGGACGGTCCTTCTTGGTCAGGCAGATTTGCCTAAGTCCTTTGTTTCTTGAGTTGTGCTTCCGCTTTGCAACTTGTTTTGACTTGTTCCTATGGTTGGTAGGTCTGTTGTGACTATTTTGGGACTTAGCCGGTTTTCTCTCGGAGAAGTTTTTATCGGCTCCCATTTACTCCCCCCCTCTGGTCGCCTAATCTGTCTTTCAATTGGTATCAGAGCCAGTTATGGATCTTTGTGATTCTAACCAGTCTAAGATTCAAAGATGGCGTACCAAGAACGGGGTTCAGATCCTCTACACTTTGATGGTAAGGATTACTAGATGTGGCACGTCGTATGTCTGCTTTTCTTCGTGGCAAAGGACAGATCATATGGGATGTGATGGAGAAAACCTCCTATGTCCACCCCATCAACTTCCTTGCCCCAAGTTCTCGAGATATGCATGACGCCTGAGGACCGGAGCGTCCGAGTACCGTTGGATGGTCGCTCCCTGGTGTTGACGCGAAAATAGGACGTCACCTCCACGCGCGACACACGTGACTCCCCGGTCTGTAGCGAGGCGTGCCAGCCAATCTGACCTGTTGATTGACAATGGAAAATATTAGGGATCGTCTAGAGAACCGATGGCCTTTTAGCGACACGTGTACCCGCCAATCGGTCGATACGAGTAAAGCGGGATCGGCCGACTCGAGAGCGACCGAGGCGCGTGGGTGTGGATAAGAGATCGGCTGGAAATGGCCGATCGGTGACGTCAGCACTTGAACAGGTCGGAATCGGCTGCGGTGTTAGAAGCCGATAGGATCTAGATCGAGTGTGATAATTGGTGATAATAGCTAAAAACCACAAGAATTGGTACGAAAACTTGTAGATCTAGCTAATATTGGTAAGGGGTGAATAAAGAACTAGACGAAACCTCAGCGATGCGCCCGGAGGTTAAAGCCTAGGGTTATTCGGTAAAACGGTAATCACAAGCTTGCCGCAGACCGATCGATGCAGCCCGACGAACTTGAAGGACGGCGTTGTAGAAAAGGAAAAAACGCAATGGCGAAGTCACCGAAAAGTAGATGCTGTAAAGTAGATGCTGTAAATTGTAAAGGGTTTGCCCAGAGGCGGTTTGTTTGATATTGGTGTGTACACTTTTTTCCCGACCACGCATGGTCGCTATTTATGTCCTAAGGACAACCCGACTCCTAGCCGATTACGGCAATGTTTACTTGCATCTAAAGAAATCAAACACTACTAAAAATAGAAAAAAACTCACAGGAGTCAAACTCTCTAAAAATTGACTCTTGACCCGTTGTCAATCGTGGATTGACCCGCCTCCACCGTGCTTTCCTTCTTGCGTATCTCCTTGATTACCGCCTTCTTGCTTTCCATCGGTCATCCTCCATTTGACTATCAGCCGATCGATTTGACCCACTGGCCCATCGACAGATTTGAGCTTCCTTGACCATCGGCGAGTCCTGTTGACCATCTTTCTCTCTCTTGAATCGGCCGATTGCCTTTGTTTCTTCATTGGCTGTTCTTTCTTATCCTTTTGACCTGTTTTTCCTAAAAAATGGTGTCAACACATGCCCCCCAGTTTCGGAGTGAATAATCTTTTGCTCTGAAATTTCCTTGAATCCGTTATCTTCCTTGATTCGAAGTCGGCCGAGGAATCCAAACAAATCTTAGGGGCCATAAATACAACTGCCTCAACTCTTCTTTCCCCCCCGACTTTCGTTGCTCCAATAGCTCAATCTTTCAAGCGGCGAACCCTAAGCTACGAAGCTCTTGCTGATTCATGGCGTCTTCAGGCTCTGTCAGAGGTTGTCACTCTGCCCCTGCGCCTCCGAAGGCGTCTCTTTCTTCAGTTCTCCCGGTATTTCTTCCGTCCCTTTGCTTTTATTTAAGTGCCGCCACTTTGTCTTTGTCTGAAGTCCAGATTTTCTTCATTTATTTCTTCAGGAACTTAGATCTAATCTCATCATCCCCGTTAATGACAAACCTAGACTTGCTTTTCTCGGCCCAATGGGTGATGTTGATCCCACTGAAATGATTAATTTTGAAACTGGCCGAATTCCCTTCAAGTATGCTTCTTTAGATCTGGCCGATTGGGACAGCTGCTTCAGGTCTTGGACAGGTTATGTCAAAGGGTGGAGAGATTGGTACCGTAGAGTTTCTGCGAAGAACAGGGATTCTTGGGAGAAATATAAAATCAGTCAATGCATCACCCTATCTTTGTCTGAGATGTCTCGGAACGAATCTCTTCTGATAGTCGCCTCTTATTTCTGGTCTGATGCACTTAATGCTTTCTTGTTTGGCCATGGGCTAATGGCTCCAACTTTGGCTGATGTTCTTCTGCTGACTGGTCTAGATGTCACTTCTTCTGATGCTCTTTTTAGCCGTCGGAATGATAAGCCTTTTCACCAACTGAAAACCAAGAACATAGGTGGATGGTTTGGTTACATTGCTAAGCACAAGAAAGAGGGAACTGTGGGCCACAGGGAGCATGTTGCTTTTCTGAATATGTGTGTTGAGAAATTTGTCTTCTGTGGCAAAACTTTTGGTCCCACTGCTAACTATCAGATAGTAGCTGAATGGCTGGTTGACGGCGATTGCATCCCTCTTGGAAAATACCTCTTAGGTGCAGTTTACAATCTCCTTCACCAAGTGGCGGTTAGTTTATCAACCAACTCCCCAATAGGCACCCAGGGAGGTCCCTGGTGGTTCATCAATATGTGGCTAAACCTTCATCTTCGAGATAGGTTGGAGTAGAACATTTTTAACATGACCTTCCCGGGAGATCAACCAGATGGTGTTCCGATTGTGAGGCGTCGATGTATGAACTTTGGAGAAGTTGTTTCTGCTTTTCCAGGACATAAGAGAACTCCTTCTCGTATAGCAAAGCATTTCAGGAGCTTTTATCTTGGCTTTACTCCGGAATCCATCATTTGGTTTGCATATAGAGATGATGATACCCATTTTGAGACCACATTCAACTATAACGATATTCACAAAGATGATGAAGACAGGATTGCCTTCGTGGAGATGATCAAGCCGGGGTTCCTCCCCTCTTGTGTCTTTGGAAAAGATCAATCGGCCACTTACGAATTCTATAACCCCTTAGTGTGTGCTCGTCAGCTGGGGTTTGGCCAATTGTCGATTGGCCTTTACTTCTCTGACCTGATTAAGCCACGAGAGACTATTCCAAGTGGCACTTATTATCAGCATCTCTTGGATCGGGTCCCTGATTCTGCCACCGTTGACCTTGATTCCTGGAGATTTTCCAGTATTACTTCTAGCCTCTTTAACATCTGGTGGGCGGAATGGTGTGATCATCTTTTCTGTGTTTCCCCAAGAATCTATTGTGAGATTCTTCTTTTGATCAATTTATGCAATTGCTTGACTGTGCCCAGATCGCTACATCTTTTCCCTTTTCAGCCTGAAACTATAGAGCCTCCTGTTGTCAGTAGAAGTGGCAAGCCGATTCAATATTTGCCACCAAGGCGGGTACCGTATATCGGCCACAAGGCCCCTTCGATTTCCTCAGTCATGCAGGGTCCTAAGATCAATCTTGCTCCAGACAATCTACCTCTGTCGACCCTTAAGAGGAAAGGTGTGACTAGCAAGGTTCTTTCTTGTAGAACAAAGAAGAAAATTGACACTAAGGTTGTCATGTCTCAGATATGGCTGGAGTACTGGCAAGTGCTTTCGAGGTATCAATCATCTTTTAGCCTTTCTTTTTCTTTCATCACTCTTTAACCAATCTGCCTTTTGTGTAGTCTTCGGGATTGACTGGTCAATCAGAACAGGCCACTACTGCTATTCTTGGTCAGGACAAGACTCTGGAATCGATCCAAGAAAACTCAGCTGATGATGTTTTGATTTTGTCAAATGATCAACCTGAGATTCGTCAAAGGGCTGATGTCTTAGACGCTTCTGTTGGTCAACCTCAGCGTTCTCCTGACCAGGTTGATCTTCAAACTGAACAACCAATTGAGGTAAATTCTTCATTCAGCTGATTTCTTGTTCTTTCTGTCTTTAATCCCTCGCCTTTGTTCCAGGATGTTGTTGAGACACCGACTGAGATTCATGACAAGTCCTTGGATAAACTTCAGCAGGATACTGGTGATCAATCACAATTGCCAATTGTTGAGGCTCCTGAATCAGAATCGGCTGAAAATCCGATCATTGAAGTGCAGACAACTTCTGCTGCAGAGGTAAATTTCTTGATCTTCTCATATTTCTTCTTCAACTTCTTTTTTGCTTATCCTTACTTTCTCTGCAGGTTCCACCAACCTTGCCTCTTGTTATTCAGAGCACATCAGCGGCAGTTGCTCTCTCAGATGATGTGAAGGCTAAGCTAACTGAGGTGCTTCCACTTCTGAACCAAGACATTGGCCAACTTGTGCAAGATGCTGAGCCGATCAGGGTTATCTTCAAGCAGATTCAAGGCCAGTTGCCCAAAGATCTCAAGGTGAAAATGCTTCAAGTTGCTTTCATTGAAAATCGGTAGCTCGTAGTCCAGGAAGCTCAAGATCGGCTAGATGAAAGGAAACGCCAAGAGCAACTTACCCGGGACAGGGAGAACCTGGACAACAATATGGCTGATCTTGACGACAGGATTGAATTCCTGACTTCTTCTCGTTCTGATATTGTCAACAACATTGATCGTTTGAAGAGGCGTCGTGCTGAACTGATGAAAGAACTTGGTCAGGTCGAGCAAGACTTGGCAGCCGAAGAGCAGAAGCTTGTAGATCTTCCAGGAACCATCGCTGCCATGCGAGAACAGAGGGATTCTGCTGCACGTCAAGCCCAAGTTCTTCATGAACAAGATCGAAAATAGGACGTCAAAAGTGCCTATTTTAGCAGTGCCCAAGAGGTGACATCCTATTTCAGCTTCTTCTTGTCCTATTTTAGCATGCCAAAAGTCAACAATGATGAAGAACACGAAGAGTGGTAACAACGAAGTTGACCAGAGCAATGTTCAGGAAATCACTAGGGATCAGCTGAAAGATGCAGACAAAGCCGAGTTCGAAGCTCACATGAAGCATTATGAAGAGCTTTGCCTGGCATCATATGGTCAAACCAAGAGTGGAGTCTTCAAGAGTAATCCTTTACCAACACCTAAGCAGGTCACCTTCTCAGCCGATCCCGAAGGGCTTCAAGACATGATGAACAAAGCGATGCATCAGACAATGATTGATCAAGTCAAGGTTCTTGCCAATACCATCCAGAATTGTCTGACTGAAACGCTCAAGAAAGGAGCAGAAGGAGGATATCTGGGACCCGCGTACTTTCAACCAAATCGAACTCCTCCAGTGTTCCAAAAAGAGAAATCGGCTTCTCTGCCGATTGATGATCCAACAGTAGGGGTTTCACCGTCTCCACAGATAAATGCAACTACTCCTGGTTCTTCATCGGATTCCCAGCCGATTCAGAATCAGAGTGTTGGAGATAAGTCCAAAGACCCTGTTGTTACAATGCCTGTGGTCCAAACACATTCAGCACAGTCCAAGACACAAGATCAGGCATTTTCAGTGCAGAATCATCATCAGAAGTACCCTACAATGAGAGATTAGGACAGAAAACTCGCAGGATGGGATTTGCCTCGTGATCATTTTGAGACTGACATCTCAAATTTCTTTGAATCTCATCCTGAGGAAGTTCCAGAAGTAAATTACCCACAGTCTTATCAAGCTATGTTTGGGGGTACTCCAGGGACTGTGCACATGACCAAGGAAGGAGTAGAGTTTGTCTACTTCAATCACGGGAGCAAGACTTTTGTAAGAGTCAGGATCAGTCCAGCTCATGCTCATATGGTCATACCAATAGAAAGGAAAGCTCTTGTTCCACCTCAGAAATCGGCTCAACAGCCGATGTTAGGGATGCCTGTGCAGTCTGCTCCAGTGCAACAGTCGACATCAATGCAGCCTGTCTTAACCCCGGCTAATACAGTTGCTCACACCAGATCGTCGCCTCAGCAGCCGATCAACCAAGGGGTGACAGGACAGCCAGCAATACCACAGGTGGATCCTACACAGGTGCTGCAAATGCTCCTGAATCAATTGGCTATCTCGGGCCAGTTGAACTTGCATCAGCCAGCCCCATCGGCTAGTCAGCCGATCGGACAAATTCCACCTGTTACAAGTCAATCAAATGCGCAAGGTTCTTCTGAAGCAGGGACATCAACGGCACCAAATCCACAGCCAAGAACCTCAGAAGGACAGCCTCCAGAGACTCCATCACCTGAGATACAAGCAATCGAGCAAGTTTCAGCTGAGTTGAAATCTCACATGAAGCAGGAGTTGATTGACCACTTTTCAGAGATGCTGCAGAAGCAATACGGGGTGAAACCGAAGCAGCAATCCTGCATGTACAGGACACCGTATCCATCTGGTTATGATCAGATACCTTTCCCTCCAAGATTCAAAGTACCAGACTTCACTAAGTTCTCTGGACAGGATGATACATCCACAATGGAGCATATCACTCGGTTTATCATCCAGTGTGGAGAAGCAGGGAATGTTGATGCACTCAGGATACGGTTATTCTCTTCATCCCTCTCAGGGCCAGCATTCTCATGGTTTACGTTATTGCCAGTTAACTCCATCATCAAGTGGTCTGATCTAGAGCAGCAATTCCACAATTATTTCTTCTCTGGCATCCATGAGATGAAGATTACTGATCTGACCAGACTCAAGCAAAGGAATGATGAAACTATTGCTGGATTCGTTCAGAGATTCAGGGAAGTCAGAAACAAGTGCTATAGTCTGAACCTGGGAGACAAGCAGCTGGCTGAGTTGGCATTCCAAGGTCTTTTGCCAACCTTGAGAGAGAAATATGCATCACATGACTTTGAGAGTCTCAGCCAGCTGGTCAGTCGAATGAGTCAAGAGACTGCAAGATCTTATGAGCCTAAGAAGAACTTCCAAAAGAAGGTGTCTTATGTGAATTACTCTGACTCAGAAGATGAAGACAATATGATAGGGCTTGCAGAATGGGTCAAAGGCAAAAAGATAGTGTTCTGTCCTTTTGGTAAAAAGGAACCAGAAAAATTCGGCTTTGATATTACTAAGGTCGATAAGATATTTGATTTGTTACGTCAGCAAGGGCAGATCAAACTGTCCCAGTTCCATACCATACCATCTGCAGAGGAGCTCAAAATGATGAAGTATTGCAAGTGGCAGAATGCAACGTCGCACGACACCAATGATTGCAAAATCTTCAGACAACAAATTCAGTCAGCTATTGAGCAAGGGAAACTCAAGTTTGAAACACCTACCAAAGCTGAAATGCCGATGAAGATTGATCAGCACCCGTTCCGAACTAATACAGTTGAAGTGTCTAGCAAAGACACGTCACGGGTTAAGCTGCTGACGTCTGATTCGGCTCAAAATAAAGGAGCTGTCGATCCCAATGTACAAGCAACTACTGCCGATGTCAAAGGAAAAGGGTTGCTACTTGAAGAAGGAGACTTGAAGTCACACCGACCTGTCACATCCCAAATGCTAATCAAGAAGTTTCAGTGACGACAAGAGAAAGCAAAAGGGAGAGAGGAGTGGGCACGGCGTAACGAGGGACATTGGAGATGTCCGTTCTTCAAGTACTGCTGGGAAGAAGGGATTAAGCTGCCGACAGCAGAAAATTATCCAGAGTGCAATGGGGCTTACAACAATAGCAACTCATCCAAAAGGGTTTGCTTCAACGACAGAAGGCCCACAGCTAGGGATCATCGTGAATTCAGCAATCAACGGGTCTCAGTCTACGATCGGCTGGGGGGCAAGGCCAGCGTCCACGATCGGCTGGGAGGCCGAGTCAACGAAAAGTCAAATATTCGGCTGGAAGAGATGGCCGATTCCTTGGTCCCTGATGAAGATATTATGTGCCGAGCTCCTGAACGTCGACCCACTCTACAACTGGATGGGGAGTCAAGCCAATCATACAAGAAACCTAATCCCCAATGGTGTCCAGATGGTTTGACCAAGTCCCAGAAGAGGAGAGTCCAGTACTTACGTCAGCTAGAACAACTAGAAGAAGCAGAGAAACACGTGTTGGACAAAAAGAAGGTTCGGTCTAAAGTGTGGCGCCCCAAGCCTAAGGCCGATGATAGGAAGGATGACAAACCACGAGCTGATATAAACATGGTTGTCCTTCTGCCAAAGGAGTTCATGGCTCCAGTTGATTCGGACGTGTCCGATGAAGAACTTGGCATGGCTCAATTGACACTGGAACCTACACAAGCTATCTTTGAGAAGCCAGATGATGAAAGGAGACAACACCTGAAGGCATTGTTTCTCAAAGGGTTTGTCAATGGCAAACCAGTCACCAGGATGCTAGTGGATGGAGGAGCAGCAGTCAATCTGATGCCATATACTATGCTGCGCAAGATTGGGAAGTCTGATGAAGATATGACCCAAACCGACATGATGCTGGTGGACTTCGAAGGCAATGTCTCTCCAGCCCAAGGAGCAATCTGTGTGGAACTCACCATTGGCAGTAAGACCCTTCCAACCGCTTTCTTTGTCATTAAAGGGAAGGGATCTTATAATTTACTGCTGGGTCGGGATTGGATACATGCCAATTGTTGCATACCATCTACAATGCATCAATGCATCATCCAATGGATCGGAGATTCAGTGGAGGTGGTCCAAGGAGAAACCTCCTTGATAGTGGCAGCTACGGAAGCACAGGGATAGACCTATGATCAAGTGAGCTGCATATCTGGAAAAGCATGGGATACCAAGTATCTCAAAGTGTCCGATTTTGGACTAAAGTCGGTTCAAGTAGTCGGCTCTGATGACAAGATTTAATGGATCAGTTCATTGAAGATGAAGGGAAGCTTGGGCACGGGTTTACATCGGCCGATGAGTTGGAGAAGATAGATCTTGGAGATGGAAGCAGACCCAGGCTGACATATATAAGTGCCAAGCTAGATGTAGAATACAAGAAAGAACTGATTGCATTGTTAAAAGAATTCAAGGATTGTTTTGCCTGGGAATATTATGAGATGCCTGGTTTAGACCGATCCATTGTTGAGCATCGATTACCTATTAAACCAGGGTATCAACCTTTCCAGCAACATCCCAGGCAGTGTAATCCAAAGATTTACCCTGATATAAAAGCCGAGATAACAAAGTTACTCGAAGCTGGTTTTATTCGGCAATGTCGGTATGCCAAATGGATCTCTAACATAGTCCCTGTCTACAAGAAAAATGGCAAACTACGTGTATGCATTGATTTCAGGGACTTGAACAAAGCAACGCCGATGGACGGATATCCGATGCCAGTAGCCGATGCATTGGTCAATGCTGCTGCAGGGCACAAAGTCTTCAGCTTTATGGATGGTAACGCTGGATACAATCAAATATTCATGGCCAGAGAGGATATTGCAAAAACTGCTTTCAGGTGCCCTGGCCACGTTGGATTATATGAGTGGATTGTCATGACCTTTGGGTTGAAGAATGCTGGTGCCACATATCAAAGAGATATGAATTACATATTCCATGAACTCATCAGCAAGATAGTAGAGATCTACATTGATGATGTGGTTGTCAAGTCAAAGAGCTACAAGGAGCATCTGGCCGACCTACGAAAAATATTGGAGTGCACTAGAAAGCATGGTTTAAAGATGAATCCCAACAAATGTGCTTTCAGTGTTTCAGCTGGTCAATTCCTGGGTTTCTTGATACATGAAAGATGAATTGAAGTGGGTCAGAAGTCGATCAGTGCGATTGACAAAATAGAGGCACCATCGAACAAGAAGGGGCTTCAGTCATTGATCGGCAAGATCAATTTCATCAGAAGATTTATATCTAATCTGTCGGAAAGGATTCAGTCCTTTACACCTCTATTGAAGCTCAAGGCCAATCAGAAATTTGTATGGGGAGAAGAACAACAGAAGTCTTTAGACAACATCAAGCAGTTCCTAAAGTCTCCTCCTGTCTTAATGCCCCCTCAAGACAAGAAGCCGTTCAAATTATATTTATCGGCTAATGAGCGGGCTATTGGATCGTCCCTTGTACAAGAGTTTGAAGGAAAAGAGCGAGTTGTATATTTTGTGAGTAGAAGGCTCTTGGATGCAGAAACGAGATATTCGGCGGTGGAAAGATTATGCTTGTGCGTATATTTCTCATGCACAAAGTTGAGGCCTTACCTATTAACTGCCGAATGCACCGTGGTGTGCAAAGATGACGTGATCAAGTATATGCTGTCATTACCAATTTTGAAGGGCGGGATCGGGAAGTGGATCTTAGCTTTGTCAGAATTTGACTTGACCTACCAATCGGCTAAAGCAATCAAAGGACAAGTAATGGCCGATTTGGTGACTCAGCATTGTGGACCTGAAGTTGCAGTTGTAGAACCTATTCAGTGGACTATGTTCTTTGATGGATCATCATGTGGAGTAGGAGCCGGGATTGGAATCGTCCTCATCTCACCCCAAGGAGAAAATTATGAGTTTTCCATCCCAATTGAGAAGACTTCAACAAACAATCAAGCTGAATACTAGGTAGTGTTAAAGGGGATAAAGCTACTGCGAGAAGTTAATGCTGAAGTGATTGAGATATTTGGAGATTCTCAGCTCATGATAAACCAATTGACAGGAGAATATGAATGCAAAGATGACATATTAAGGATTTATCATGAAGAATGTCTTCAGCTACTTCGAGAGTTTGAGATAGTAAAACTTGAACATATCCCTAAGTGTCACAACAGTGAAGCTAATCGGCTGGCTCATGGAGCATCAGGTTATCAGCCGATTCTAACTGTGGAGTTACCAGCCGAGGATTGGAGGAAGGAGATAGTGGATTATCTGAAAGATCCATCCAAGAAGGTTGATAAACAATTAAGGTACATGGCCATTAAATACGTTCTATTAGAAGATGAGTTGTACTATCGTACCATCGATGGGGTTCTACTCAAATGTATTGGTGAAGAGGAGGCTAAAACCTTAATGAGGGAAATTCATGAGGGAGTCTGTGGAGCCCTTCAATCGGCATTTAAGATGAAGTGGATGATCAGAAATAATAACTATTATTGGCCGATGATATTGGAAGATTGCTTCAAATACTACAAAGGATTCCAAGAATGTCAGAAGTTTGGAAGCATTCAAAGAGTTCCAGCATCGGCAATGAACCCAATAATCAAGCCATGGTCGTTCAGGGATTGGGCAATTGATCTGATTGGGCAAATATATCCGCCATCAAGCAAATGTCATAAATTCGTACTAGTGGCTACAGATTACTTCACAAAATGGGTTGAAGCCATCCCAATCAAGACTGTCACATCATGCAATATGATTGATTTCGTTAAAGAACATATTGTCTATCGTTTTGGTATACCTCAGACCATCACGACCGATCAAGGGAGCCAATTCACTTTAGGGGAATTTCAAGAATACGCAAACTCCTTGGGGATCAAGCTGTTAAACTCATCTCCCTACTATGCTCAAGCAAACAGACAGGCAGAGGCAGCAAACAAAGGCATCATCAAGTTAATCAAGCGCAAGATCGATGAAAATCCCAAGCGGTGGCATACAATCCTTAATGAAGCACTCTGGGCGTACAAGATGGCATGCCATGGGGCAACCAAAGTGTCACCATATCAACTAGTGTACGGTCATGACGCTGTGTTGCCTTGGGAGTTAAAAACCGGATCCAGAAGGACTTCTTTACAAGATCAGTTATCAACCGATGATTATTCAGCCATGATGAAAGAAGAACTGGAAGACCTTGCTGGTAATCAGCTGAGAGCTTTGGAGAATATCGAAAAGAATAAAAGGAGAATAGCCAGATGGTATGATAAAAAGGTCGAAGTTAAAGAATTCACCGAAGGGGATCTGGTTTGGAAACTTATAATACCAATCGGCTCTAGAGATCCAAAATACGGAAAGTGGACACCAACTTGGGAAGGACCATATCGTATCAGCCAATGTGTGCTAGGCAATGCATATATCTTAGAAACGTTGGAAGGAGAGAAGTTTGCCAGAGCGCTGAATGGGAAGTAATTGAAGAAATACTATCCAAGCATATGGGTAGACGCTTAGTCAAATCAGAGCCTGAAAACGGCCGATTAAAGACTCAAGTTATAGCCGATTGCAAGTGTAATCATCTTTAGTATGGAATAAGCCAAATCATTGAAACATGTTCGGTTTCAGGTTATGGCTGATGTACAAATCGCCTTTAGAACAAAAAATATATTTATATATATATATATATATATTATTTCTCTCATCTTCGATCACAATGGTGACATTACAGTATAGATCTGAAGAATACAATGAGAAGACAAATTTGGATGATTCATAACGGATCGGTTACATTCATCATCACTGGACAGGTGATGGGGGCGAAGAAAGAGAAAAACAAAAAATAAAGCATAAATTTGACGAAGATAAATTACCAGATTCAGTAACTCTCCCCGTCAAGATTACTGGGAAAGAAGACATAGGGTTGTTCTTCTTTCTGCAACGCCCAGGGACGACCTCCACCCTCCTCCACCAGCTGATGCACCCAAGACGCATCACAAGGGTTCTTCTTGCTGTTGGACCTCCTGGCTTCACAAAAGGAGACTAGAGAGGGAAGTATGTCCTAGGCCATTTCACAAGAATTCTTCTAGCCATCCTGAGTCAGAGAAGAAGAAAGGAACCGAAGAGTAAGAGCATAAAGCTCACTGGATCTATATCTCGAGCCATGGATGAAGGGGAAGTGCATTCTCCATAATGGTGTGAGGGCGGTTATTTATAGCTGAGGCACCAGAAGAGATAGAGATGGAGGAACCAGAAAAGACGGAAGCCGGAGATGATGGATCCGGTAAAAAAGGAAACAGATGACCCGTGAATGGTTCGGTTTCCAAAGAATGACCGATTCAGAGGAATCACTCCCAAAATAAGGGTGACACACATACATCATGAACGGTGAAGGAGATTTCTCTAAACATGTCCACAAACTGCAGAGCATGGTTCACAGAAATTTTCTGCCCGGCATCGTGAACAGAGTTGACAAGCTCACTGACAGCACCCAGAAGAAACGCCATTTCAAGCAAGAGTCTGTTAATGACCAGCGGTGATCATTAACACTCACAGAGTTTTCCAGAAGAATATACCTCTCATGCCTAAAAACTAGAGGAGCCAATGCCTACATCAGGAAGATCCATGAAAGAACCCCTAGATAGGAGGGTGTGTCTTATAGAGAGGGAGAACACAAAGGCCGAGAGTGTCACATGAAGAATAGTCCTGGGGAGGTGTCAGATGATCTGTTACGTTGAAAGGATAGGACACTATCGTTGACAGCAATGGAGACTAATCGTATCAACCATGTGAAACGATTTGGTTATCTTTTGAGTTAAGAAAGATACCAGATTCGAGGAAATTTTGGAGCGAAAGACTATTTACTCCGAAACTGGGGGGCATGTGTTGACACTGTTTTTTGGAAAAACTGGTCAAAAAGGGATAAGGAGAAGCAGCCGATGAAAAACAGAGTGCAATTGGCCGATTGAAGAGAGAGAGAGAAGGGTAGTCAAAAGGACTCGCCGATGGTTAGAAGAATTCAACTTTATCAACGGACTGGCGAGTCAACCAATCGGCCGATGGTCAACCAGAGGATCGGCCGATGGAGAGAAAGAAGGCAGTAATCAAAGATATGCCAGAAGGAAAGCACGGTGGAGGCGGGTCAATCCACGATTGGTAATGGGTCAAAGAGTCAGTTTTTAGGGAATTTTGACTCCTGCGTGAGTCCTTTTCTATTTTTAGTAGTTTTTGTCTTTCTTTATATACAAGTAAGTAGTGCCGTAATCGGCTAGGAGTCGGGTTGTCCTCAGGACATAAATAGTGACCCTACGTGGTTGGAAAAAAGTGTACACACTAATATCAAACAAACCGCCTCCGGGCAAACCCTTTACAATTTACAGCATCTACTTTACAACATCTACTTTTCGGCGACTTCGCCATTGCGTTTTTTCCTTTTCTACAACGCCGTCCTTCAAGTTCTTTGGGCTGCATCGATCGATCTCCGGCAAGCTTGTGAGTATTGTTTTACCGAATAACCCAAGGCTTTAACCTCTGGGCGCATCGCTGAGGTTTCGTCTAGTTCTTTATTCACCCCTTACCGATATTAGCTAGATCTACAAGTTTTCGTTCTAATTCTTGTGGTTTTTAGCTATTATCACCAATTATCCCACTCGATCTAGATCCTATCGGCTTCTAACACCGCAGCCGATTCTGACCTATTCGAGTGCTGACGTCACGATCGGCCAATTCCAGCCGATCTCTTATCCACACCCGCGCGCCTCGGTCGCTCTCAAGTCGGCCGATCCTGCTTTACTCATATCGGCCGATTGGCTGGTACACGTGTCGCTAAAAGGCCATCGGTTCTCTAGCCGATCCCTAAAGGCCATCGCTGAGGAATCGGCAAAGCAGGAAACACGTTTGGCACTCCTCCTGCTTTGCCGATTCCGCCAATATTTGTTAAATCTGGTGTCAACACTGGGCGTGCCAAAAGTGTGTTGACGCGAAAATAGGCCGTCACCTCCACGCACGACACACGTGACTCCCCGATCTGTAGCGAGGCGTGCTAGCCAATCTGACCTATTGATTGACAATGGAAAATATTAGGGATCGGCTAGAGAACCGATGGCCTTTTAAAGACACGTGTACCAGCCAATCGGCCGATACGAGTAAAGCGGGATCGGCCGACTCGAGAGCAACCGAGGCGCGTGGGTGTGGATAAGAGATCGACTGCAATTGGCCGATCGTGACGTCAGCACTCGAACAGGTCGGAATCGGCTGCGGTGTTAGAAGCCGATAGGATCTAGATTGAGTGGGATAATTGGTGATAATAGCTAAAAACAACAATAATTGGTACGAAAACTTGTAGATCTAGCTAATATCGGTAAGGGGTGAATAAAGAACTAGACGAAACCTCAGCGATGCGCCCAGAGGTTAAAGCCTAGGGTTATTTGGTAAAACGGTACTCACAAGCTTGCCGGAGACCGATCGATGCAGCTTGACGAACTTGAAGGACGGTGTTGTAGAAAAGGAAAAAACGCAATGGCGAAGTTGCCGAAAAGTAGATACTGTAAAGTAGATGCTGTAAATTGTAAAGGGTTTACCCGGAGGCGGTTTGTTTGATATTGGTGTGTACACTTTTTTCCAACCACGCAGGGTCACTATTTATGTCCTGAGGACAACCCGACTCCTAGCCGATTACGGCACTGCTTAATTGTATCTAAAGAAAGACAAAAACTACTAAAAATAGAAACGGACTCTCGCAGGAGTCAAAATTCCCTAAAAACTGACTCTTTGACCCGTTGCCAATCGTGGATTGACCCGCCTCCACCGTGCTTTCCTTCTGGCGTACCTTTGATTACCGCCTTCTTTCTCTCCATCGGCCGATCCTCCGGTTGACCATCGGCCGATTGGTTGACTCGCCAGTCCGTTGATAAAGTTGAATTCTTCTAACCATCGGCGAGTCCTTTTGACTACCCTTCTCTCTCTCTTCAATCGGCCGATTGCACTATGTTTTTCATCGACTGCTTCTCCTTATCCCTTTTTGACCAGTTTTTTTCCAAAAAATAGTGTCAACACATGCCCCTCAGTTTCGGAGTAAATAGTCTTTTGCTCCAAAATTTCCTAGAATCCGGTATCTTTCTTAACTCAAAAGATAGCCAAATCTTTTCACATGGTTGATACGATTAGTCTCCATTGCTGTCAACGATAGTGTCCTATCCTTTCAACGTAACAGATCATCTGACACCTCCCCAGGACTGTTCTTCATGTGGCACTCTCGGCCTTTGTGTTCTCCCTCTCTATAAGACTCACCCTCCTATCTAGGGGTTCTTTCATGGATCTTCCTGATGTAGGCATTGGCTCCTCTAGTTTTTAGGCATGAGAGGCATCTTCTTCTGGAAAACTCTGTGAGTGTTAATGATCGCCGCTGGTCATTGACAGACTCTTGCTTGAAATGGCGTTTCTTCTGGGTGCTGTCAGTGAGCTTGTCATCTCTGTTCACGATGCCGGGCAGAAAATTTCTGTGAACCATGCTCTGCAGTTTGTGGACGTGTTTAGAGAAATCTCCTTCACCGTTCATGATGTATGCGTGTCATCCTTATTTTGGGAGTGATTCCCCTGAATCGGTCATTCTTTGGAAACCGAACCATTCACGGGTCATCTGTTTCCTTTTTTACCGGATCTATCATCTCTGGCTTCCGTCTTTTCCGGTTCCTCAATCTCTATCTCTTCCGGTGCCTCGGCTATAAATAACCGCCCTCATGCCCTTATGGAGAACGCACTTCCCCTTCATCCATGGCTCGAGATATAGATCCAGTGAGCTTTATGCTCTTACTCTTCGGTTCCTTTCTTCTTCTCTCACTTAGGATGCGTAGAAGAATTCTTGTGAAATGGCCTAGTACATACTTCCCTCTCTAGTCTCCTTTTGTGAAGCCAGGAGGTCCAACAGCTAGAAGAACCCTTGTGATGTGTCTTGGGTGCATCAGCTGGTGGAGGAGGGTGGAGGTCGTCCCTGGGTGTTGCGGAAAGAAGAACAACCCTATGTCTTCTTTCCCATCAATCTTGACGGGGAGAGTTACTGAATCTGGTGATTCATCTTCGTCAAATTTATGCTTTATTTTTTGTTTTTCTCTTTCTTCGCCCCCATCACCTGTCCAGTGATGATGAATGTAACCGATCCGTTATGAATCATCCAAATTTGTCTTCTCAATGTATTCTTCAGATCTATACTGTAATGTCACCATTGTGATCGAAGATGAGAGAAATTATATATATATATATATATATATATATATATATATATATATATATATATATATATATATATATATATATATATATATATATATATATATATATATATATTTGTTCTAAGGGCGATTTGTACATCCGCCATAACCTGAAACCGAACATGTTTCGATGATTCGGCTTATTCCATACTAAAGACGATTACACTTGCAATCGGCTATAACTTGAGTCTTTAATCGGCCGTTTTCAGGCTCTGATTTGACTAAGCGTCTACCCATATGCTTGGATAGTATTTCTTCAAATACTTCCCATTCAGCGCTCTGGCAAACTTCTCTCCTTCCAACGTTTCTAAGATATATGCATTGCCTGGCACACATTCACTGATACGATATGGCCCTTCCCAAGTTGGTGACCACTTTTCGTATTTTGGATCTCTAGAGCCGATTGGTAATATAAGTTTCCAAACCAGATCCCCTTCGGCGAATTCTTTAACTTTGACCTTTTTATCATATCATCTGGCTATTCTCCTTTTATTCTTTTCGATATTCTCCAAAGCTCTCAGCTGATTACCAGCAAGGTCTTCCAATTCTTCTTTCATCATGGCTGAATAATCATCAGTTGATAATTGATCTTGTAAAGAAGTCCTTCTGGATCCGGTTTTTAACTCCCAAGGCAATACAGCATCATGACCGTACACCAGTTGATATGGTGACACTTTGGTTGCCCCATGGCATGCCATCCTGTACGCCCAGAGTGCTTCATTAAGGATTGTATGCCACCACTTGGGATTTTCATCGATCTTGCGCTTGATTAACTTGATGATGCCTTTGTTTGCTGCCTCTGCCTGTCCGTTTGCTTGAGCATAGTAGGGAGATGAGTTTAACAGCTTGATCCCCAAGGAGTTTGCGTATTCTTCAAATTCCCCTGAAGTGAATTGACTCCCTTGATCGGTCATGATGGTCTGAGGTATACCAAACCGATAAACAATATGTTCTTTAACGAAATCAATCATATTGCCTGATGTGACAGTCTTGATTGGGATGACTTCAACCCACTTTGTGAAGTAATCTGTAGCCACTAGTACGAATTTATGACCTTTGCTTGATGGCGGATATATTTGCCCAATCAGATCAGTTGCCCAACCCCTGAACGGCCATGGCATGATTATTGGGTTCATTGCCAATGTTGGAACTCTTTGAATGCTTCCACTTCTGACATTCTTGGCATCATTTGTAGTATTTGAAGCAATCTTCCAATATCGTCGGCCAATAATAGTTATTATTTCTGATCATCCACTTCATCTTAAATGCCGATTGATGGGCTCCACAAACTCCCTCATGAATTTCCCCCATTAAGGTTTTAGCCTCCGCTTCACCAATACATTTGAGTAGAACCCCATCGATGGTATGATAGTACAACTCATCTTCTAATAGAACATATTTAATGGCCCTGTACCTTAATTGTTTATCAACCTTCTTGGATGGATCTTTCAGATAATCCACTATCTCCTTCCTCCAATCCTCGACTGGTAACTCCACAGTTAGAATCGGCTGATAACCTGATGCTCCTTGAGCCAACCGATTAGCTTCACTGTTGTGACACTTAGGGATATGTTCAAGTTTTACTATCTTGAACTCTCAAAGTAGCTGAAGACATTCTTCATGATAAATCCTTAATATGTCATCTTTGCATTCATATTCTCCTGCCAATTGGTTTATCACGAACTGAGAATCTCCAAATATCTCAATCACTTCAGCATTAACTTCTCGCAGTAGCTTTATCCCCTTTAACACTACCTGGTATTCAGCTTGATTGTTTGTTTAAGTCTTCTCAATTGGGATGGAAAACTCATAATTTGCTCCTTGGGGTGAGATGTGGACGATTCCAATCCCGGCTCCTACTCCACATGATGATCCATCAAAGAAAATAGTCCACGGAATAGGTTCTACAACTGCAACTTCAGGTCCACAATGCTGAGTCACCAAATCGGCCATTACTTGTCATTTGATTGCTTCAGCCGATTGGTAGGTCAAGTCAAATTCTGACAAAGCTAAGATCCACTTCCCGATCCTGCCCTTCAAAATTGGTAATGACAGCATATACTTGACCACGTCATCTTTGCACACCACGGTGCATTCGGCAATTAATAGGTAAGGCCTCAACTTTGCACATAAAAAATATAAGCACAAGCATAATCTTTCCAGCGCCGAATATCTCGTTTCTGCATCCCAGAGCCTTCTACTCATGAAAGATACAACTCGCTCTTTTCCTTCAAACTCTTGTACAAGGGCTGATCCAATAGCTCGCTCATTAGCCGATAAATATAATTTGAACGGCTTCTTGTCTTGAGGGGGCATTAAGACAGGAGGAGACTTTAGGTACTGCTTGATGTTGTCTAAAGACTTATGTTGTTCTTCTCCCTATACAAATTTCTGACCGGCCTTAAGCTTCAATAGAGGTGTAAACAACTGAATCCTTTCCGACAGATTAGATATAAATCTTCTGATGAAATTGATCTTGCCGATCAATGACGGAAGCCCCTTCTTGTTCGATGGTGCCTCTATTTTGTCAATCGCACTGATCGACTTCTAACCCACTTCAATTCCTCTTTCATGTATCAAGAAACCTAGGAACTGACCAGCTGAAACACCGAAGCACATTTGTTGGGATTCATCTTTAAACCATGCTTTCTAGTGCACTCCAATGTTTTTCGTAGGTCGGGTAGATGCTCCTTGTAGCTCTTTGACTTGACAACCACATCATCAATGTAGATCTCTACTATCTTGCCGATGAGTTCATGGAATATGTAATTCATGGCTCTTTGATATGTGGCACCAGCGTTCTTCAACCCAAAGGTCATGACAATCCAATCATATAATCCAACGTAGCCAGGGCACCTGAAAGCAGTTTTTGCAATATCCTCTTTGGCCATGAATATTTGATTGTATCCAGCGTTACCGTCCATAAAGCTGATGACTTTGTGCCCTGCAGTAGCATTGACCAATGCATCGGCTACTAGCATCGGATATCCGGCCATCGGTGTTGCTTTGTTCAAGTTCCTGAAATCAATGCATACACGTAGTTTGCCATTTTTCTTGTAGACAGAGACTATGTTAGAGATCCATTCGGCATACCGACATTGCCGAATAAAACCAGCTTCGAGTAACTTTGTTATCTCGGCTTTTATATCAGGGTAAATCTTTGGATTACACTGCTTGGGATGTTGCTGGAAAGGTCGATACCCTGGTTTAATAGGTAATTGATGCTCAACAATGGATCGGTCTAAACCAGACATCTCATAATATTCCCAGGCAAAACAATCCTTGAATTCTTTTAACAATGCAATCAGTTCTTTCTTGTATTCTGCATCTAGCTTGGCACTTATATATGTCGGCCTTGGTCTGCTTCCATCTCCAAGATCTATCTTCTCCAATTCATCGGCCGATGTAAACCTGTGCCCAAGCTTCCCTTCATCTTCAATGAACTGATCCATTAAGTCTTGTCATCAGAGCCGATTGCTTGAACCGGCTTTAGTTCAAAATCGAACACTTTGAGATACTTGGTATCCCATGCTTTTCCAAATATGCAGCTCACTTGATCATAGGTCCATCCTTGTGCTTCCGTAGCTGCCACTGTCAAGGAGGTTTCTCCTTGGACCACCTCCACTGAATCTCCGATCCATTGGATGATGCATTGGTGCATGGTAGACGGTATGAAACAATTGGCATGTATCCAATCCCGACCCAGCAGTAGATTATAAGATCCCCTCCCTTTAATGACAAAGATAGCGGTTGGAAGGGTCTTACTGCCGATGGTGAGCTCCACGCAGATTGCACCTTGAGCTGGAGAGACATTGCCTTCGAAATCCACCAGCATCATGTCGGTTTGGGTCAGATCTTCATCGGACTTCCCAATCTTGCGCAGCATGGTGTACGGCATTAGGTTGACTGCTGCTCCTCCATCCACAAGCATCCTGGTGACTGGTTTGCCATTGACAAGACCTTTGAGAAACAATGCCTTCAATTGTTGTCTCTTTTCATCATCTGGCTTCTCAAAGATAGCTTGTGTAGGTTCCAGTGTCAATTGAGCCATCCCAAGCTCATCATCGGACACATCTGAATCAACTGGAGCCGTGAACTCTTTCGGGAGAAGGACGACCATGTTAATATCAGCTTGTGGTTTATCTCACTTCCCATCATCGGCCTTAGGCTTTGGACGCCAAACGTTAGATCGAACCTTCTTCTTGTCTAGCATGCTTCTTTCTCCTTCTTGCTGTTCTAGCTGGCGTAGGCGCTGGACTCTCCTCTTCTGGGACTTGGTCAAACCATCTGGACACCATTTTGGATTAGGCTTCTTGTACAATTGGCATGACTCCTCATCAGTTGCAGAGTACGTCGACGTTCAGGAGCTCGGCACATAATATCTTCATCAGGGACCAGAGAATCGGCCATCTCTTCCAGCCGATCGTTCGAGCTTTCGTTGACTCGGCCTCCCAGCCGATCATAAACGCTGGTCTTGCCCCCCAGCTGATTGTGGACGCTGGCCTTGCCCCCAGCCGATCGTAGACTGAGACCCATTGATAGCTGAATTCACGGTGATCCCCAGCTGCGGGCCTTCTGTCGTTGAAGCAAACCCTTTTGGATGAGTTGTTATTGTTGTAAGCCCCATTGCACTCTGGACGATTTTCTGCCGTCGGCAGCTTAATCCCTTCTTCCCAGCAGTACTTGAAGAACGGACATCTCCAATGCCCCTCGTTGCGCCGTGGCCACTCCTCTCTCCCTTTTGCTTTCTCTTGTCGTCGCTGAAACTTCTTGATTAGCATTTGGGATGTGACAGGTCGGCGTGATTTTAAGTCTCCTTCTTCAAGTAGCAACCCTTTTCCTTTGACATCGGCAGCGGTTGCTTGCACCTTGGGATCAACTACTCCTTTATTTTGAGCTGAATCAGACGTCAGCAGCTTAACCCGTGACGTGTCTTTGCTAGACACTTCAACTGTATTAGTTGGGAAGGGGTGCTGATCAATCTTCATCAGCTTTTCAGCTTTGGTAGGGGTTTCAAACTTAAGCCTCCCGTGCTCAATAGCTGATTGGATGTGTTGTCTGAAGATCTTGCAATCATTGGTGTCGTGCGATGTTGCATTGTGCCATTTGCAACACTTCATCCTCTTGAGCTCTTCTGCAGATGGTATGGTGTGGAACTGGGAGAGTTTGATCTGCCCTTGCTGAAGTAACAAATCAAATATCTTATCGGCCTTAGTGATATCAAAGCCGAATTTTTCTGGTTCCTTTTTACCGAAAGGATAGGATACTATGTTTTTGCCTTTGACCCACTCTGCGAGCCCTATCATATTATCTTCATCTTCTGAGTCAGAGTAATCCACATAAGATACCTTCTTTTGGAAGTTCTTCCTAGGCTCATAAGATCTTGCAGTCTCTTGACTCATTCGACTGACCAGTTGGCTGAGACTCTCAAAGTCATGTGATGCATATTTCTCTCTCAAGGTTGGCAAGAGACCTTGGAACGCCAACTCAGCCAGTTGTTTGTCTCCCAGATTCAGACTATAGCATTTGTTTCTGACCTCTCTGAATCTCTGAACGAATCCAGCAATAGTTTCATCGTTCCTTTGCTTGAGTCTGGTCAGATCAGTAATCTTCATCTCATGGATGCCAGAGAAGAAATAATTGTGGAACTGCTGCTCTAGATCAGACCACTTAACGATGGAGTTAGCTGGCAATGAGGTAAACCATGAGAATGCTGGCCCTGAGAGGGATAAAGAGAATAGCCGTATGCTGAGTGCATCAATATTCCCTACTTCCCCACATTGGATGATGAACCGAGTGATATGCTCCACTGTGGATGTATCATCTTGACCAGAGAACTTTGTGAAGTCTGGCACCTTGAACCTTGGAGGGAAAGGTATCTGATCATAACCAGATGGATATGGTGTTCTGTACATGCAGGATTGCTGCTTAGGTTTCATCCCATATTGCTTCTGCAGCATCTCTGAAAAGTGGTCAATCAACTCCTGCTTCATGTGAGATTTCAACTCAGCCGACACTTGCTCGATTGCTTGTATCTCAGCTAATGGAGTCTCTGGTGGTTGTCCTTCTGAGGTCCTTAGTTGTGGATTTGGTGCCGTTGATGTCCCTGCTTCAGAAGAACCTTTGCGCATTTGATTGACTTGTAATAGGTGGAATTTGTCCGATCGGTTGACTAGCCGATGGGGCTGGCTGATGCAAGTTCAACTGGCCCGAGATAGCCAATTGATTCAGGAGCATTTGCAGCACCTGTGTAGGATCCACCTGTGGTACTGCTGGCTGTCCTGTCACCTCTTGATTGATCGGCTGCTGAGGCGACGATCTTGTATGAGCAACTATGTTAGCTGGGGTTAAGACAGGCTGCATTGATGGTGACTGTTGTACTGGAGCAGTCTGCACAGGCATCCCTAACATCGGCTGTTGAGCCGATTTCTGAGGTGGAACAGGAGCTTTCCTTTCTATTGGTATGACCATATGAGCATGAGCTGGACTGATCCTGACTCTTTCAAAAGTCTTGCTCCCGTGATTGAAGTGGACAAACTCCACTCCTTCCTTGGTCATGTGCACAGTTCCTGGAGTACCCCCAAACATAGCTTGATAAGACTGTGGGTACTTTACTTCTGGAACTTCCTCAGGATCAGATTCAAAGAAATTTGAGATGTCAGTCTCAAAATGATCACGAGGCAAATCCCATCCTGCGAGTTTTTTTGTCCTGATCTCTCATTGCAGGGTACTTCTGATGATGATTCTGCACTGAAAATGTCTGATCTTGTGTCTTGGACTGTGCTGAATGTGTTTGGACCGCAGGCATTGTAACAACAGGGTCTTTGGACTTATCTCCAACACTCTGATTCTGAATCGGCTGGGAATCCGATGAAGAACCAGGAGCAGTTGCATTTATCTGTGGAGACGGTGAAACCCCTACTGTTGGATCATCAATCGGCAGAGAAGCCGATTGGACTTTTTGGAACACTAGAGGAGTTCGATTTGGTTGAAAGTACGCAGGTCCCAGATATCCTCCTTCTGATCCTTTCTTGAGCGTTTCAGTTAGACAATTCTGGATGGTATTGACAAGAACCTTAGCTTGATCAATCATTGTCTGATGCATCGCTTTGTTCGTCATGTCTTGTAGCCTTTCGGGATCAGCTGAGACGGTGACCTGCTTAGGTGTTGGCAAAGGATTCTTCTTGAAGACTCCACTATTGGTTTGACCACATGATGCCAGGCAAAGCTCTTCATAATGTTTCATGTGAGCTTCGAACTCAGCTTTGTCTGCATTTTTCAGCTGATCCCTAGTGATTGCCTGAACGTTGCTCTGGTCTACTTCGTTGTTACCACTCTTCATGTTCTTCGTCATTGTTGACTTTTTCGGGTCCCACTAGGCGTGCCAAAAGTGTGTTGACGCGAAAATAGGACGTCGCCTCCGCGCGCGTCACATGTGATTCCCCGGTCTGTAGCGAGGCGTGCCAGCCAATCTGACCTGTTGATTGACAATGGAAAATATTAGGGATTGGCTAGAGAACCGATGGCCTTTTAGGGACACGTGTACCAGCCAATTGGCCGATATGACGTGACGTCAGCACTCGAACAGGTCGGAATCGGCTGCGGTGTTAGAAGACGATAGGATCTAGATCGAGTGGGAGAATTGGTGATAATAGCTAAGAACCATAAGAATTGGTACGAAAACTTGTAGATCTAGCTAATATCGGTAAGGGGTGAATAAAGAACTAGACGAAACCTCAGCGATGCGCCCGGAGGTTAAAGCCTAGGGTTATTCGGTAAAACGGTACTCACAAGCTTGCCGGAGACCGATCGATGCAGCCCGACGAACTTGAAGGACGGCGTTGTAGAAAAGGAAAAAACGCAATGGCGAAGTTGCCGAAAAGTAGATGCTGTAAAGTAGATACTGTAAATTGTAAAGGGTTTGCCTGGAGGCGGTTTGTTTGATATTGGTGTGTACACTTTTTTCCCGACCACGCAGGGTCGCTATTTATGTCCTGAGGACAACCCGACTCCTAGCTGATTACGGCACTGTTTACTTGCATATAAAGAAATCAAACACTACTAAAAATAGAAAAAAACTCTCGCAGGAGTCAAACTCTCTGAAAATTGACTCTTGACCCGTTGTCAATCGTGGATTGACCCGCCTCCACCGTGCATTCCTTCTAGCATATCTCCTTGATTACCGCCTTCTTTCTTTCCAACGGTCGATCCTCCGTTTGACCATCGGCCAATCGATTTGACTCGCTGGCCCATCGACAGATTTGAGCTTCCTTGACCATCGACAAGTCCTGTTGACCATCTTTCTCTCTCTTCAATCGGCCGATTGCCTTTGTTTCTTCATCGGATGTTCTTTCTTATCCTTTTGACCTATTTTTTCCTAAAAACGGTGTCAACACCTGGTGTGATGAGTGATTGACAACGTCGTGTGGACTGACTCTTGGCCGAGTATTGCAGGTGCAGGTTGCGGCTTGATTTGCGTTGGTGCAGGTGAAGAGCGGGCGCGAAAGGTCTTAGCCTTGCGGGGCCTCCGAGGAGTGGAGAGACAAGTAGGCTCGGCTCGATGGACCCGGCGGCCGAACGGGATCAAGTGCGGGCCGCATGGTGGCAAGAAAAGCAAGACGAAGTTGATGACTGGAGCCGGTGCAGGGTAGCGGCTCACGACCGGTGTCTGCACGCGGGGTTTACGGCGGTTCACCACAAAACCGTAGGGTTACTTGGTTGAGCCACAAAACTAAGACCGGAGGCACGGCGGGCGGAGACGGGATCCTTGCGCACTGAGAAGCTTCGATGCCGGGGGACACGCGGCGGGATCGCAGGGCTTGCGTCGGGAGGACGCAGACTGTGGTGAAGGCGTGGCCACTCGATGAAGAGGAGTGCTACTTGACGATCTTGCCCCTGAGGGGTGTGTATCTTCTTTTATGTTCTAGGGGTAGGTTGGTCATTTGCCCAACCCGGAGAGACTTCATATATATAGCTCTAGGGTTTTAGGAAACTCATCCATCCGGACTGCTTCTCATTTCCCCGCTCTTTAGGCTAGATTTTCTTCACCGGTTTGTAGAGAATCTAACCTCTGAGTATATGGAAGCATTCACAGTTGCGTCGATTTCCTTCTTGTGGCTCGAGTGATTTTCGTGCGCTGCTTGTTCTTTCGATTCTGAGGCATTTGTGTTCGGATTTCTTTGTAGGGATCATGGATAGATTTCTTGTGCATCTTTGTGCTTGATCTTGACCCCTCAAACTCCGGATTTGGCCTCCGATTGAAGGATTTCGGTTGGAACCCTAGCTTTTTGTGTGAGCTCGGTAGAATCTCGATTCCTCTCGATTTAGTGGATTTAAGGCTACAAATTCGTAGGAATAGTATCTCTTAGAGACGTTTCATCATCTCCTATCATTTGGTAGCAATCCCTTGGTTGATTTGGGGGATCGGGTGAAGGGAAGGTGGAGTTGACCTTGTAGAGGTCGAGCTCGGGCAGTTCTGTCCGCGCGTGGCAGACAGTCCGCCAGGGGCTTGCGGACCGTCCACGATGATCCGGCTGACCGAGTGTTCGTCGTGTTCTTCGTGTGTTCTTGCGAGCTCGTGTTTCTATCCGTTTGGTCAAGTGTTTTCGGGTGCAAGGTGTTTGGCGGACAGTCCGCGAGGAGAGCTCAGACTGTCCGTGTGTGGCGGACGGTATGCGGGTAGGGTACGGACGGTCCGTATTTCGTAGTGTGCTACTGGAGGTTCAGGAGCCAATTTCGGACAGTCCGCCGTAAACCCGTGGACGGTCCCAGGCCCCGCGGATGGTCCGCCTCCCCCCCGCGGACGGTCCGCCCTAGGCACTGCAGTTTTTCTAAGTCCTTTGCTTCTTGAGTTGTGCTTCCACTTGTGATTGGTTTGGAACTTGTTCCTAGGGTTGGTAGGTCCGTTGTGACTACGTCACCTTGGCAAGTTCGTGTGGGAACCCTCGCTTGTGATTTTTGGGGCATAGTCGAGTTTGTCTCTTCGGAGAAGAATTTTTATCGGCTCCCATTCACTCCCCCCCTCTCAGGTCGCCTAATCGGTACTTCAGTTGGTATCAGAGCCGGTTACCAATTGAACGTGATTCTAACCAGTCTAAGATCCAAAGATGGCGTACCAAGAATGGGGTTTGGGTCCTCCGCACTTTGATGCAAAGAACAACCAGATGTGGCAAAGGCGGATGGCTGCTTTCCTCGGCGACAAGGGTCAGATCCTTTGGGATGTTACGGTGAGCACAACTTATGTTCATCCGATTAACTTCCTTGCTCCAGGATCGAGGGACATGCACGATGCCAGAAACAAGACGGTCAACTACTTGTTTCGTGCTCTGTGTCACTCCGAATTCGATCGGGTTCAGACAGAGGACTTGGCTTGTAGGATTTGGGAGCAGCTGAAGAATGCTCACGTTGGGAACGCTCAGGTTCAGGCTCGCCTGTTTGCGACCTACCAGAGAGAGTACGAGAACTTCACTCATCTCCCTGGTGAGTCCATAGACACCATGTTCCAGCGGTTCAATGTGATTGTGAACAACGTGAGAGCCAATGTGACTGTGCTCCCGTACGATGATCATGACAAGGCTGTGAAGCTCCTGCACTCTCTGGATCATTCCGAGTGGAGTGAGAAGGTCGAGGCTATTCTTGAGTCGGTTCACTATGACACCCTCATGGTGGACGAGCTGTTTTCCAAGCACAAGTCGTCCGAGGTGGACCGTGGGGTGTGAGCAAGGATTGAGAACTCGACTGACCCTCATAGTCTGGCTCTTGTTTCTGGACCAAGGACTAACACTAACCTGTCTTCTAGACAGTTCTCTTTGTCTTGTCTTGTGTCCATGCTAGATGAGGAGTTCGATGTGCTGGGCGAGGAAGATCTCGCGTTGCTGAGCAGACGGTTTGAGCGCTTGTACACGAATAGGAAGAACACTCGGAGGAGCTCGGGCATGTGCTACCAGTGCGGGAAGCATGGGCAATTTATCGCTGAGTGCCCGGAGGCCATGGAGATCAAGCCCGAGCACAAGCACCGTCTGAGGACCGACCACAAGCACCGCTCGAGGGACGACCATAGAGGCAAGAAAAAGTCCGAGCGGAAGACGAGGAAGAGTGGTGGTCACAAGAAGAAGGAGCGTGTGATGGTTGCCGGAGCAAGCGACATCGACTCAAGTTACTGCTACTCTTCATCGAGCTCAAGTGATGAAGAAGATGACCGACACAAGGGCAAGCAGTTGAGCAAGAACATCAATGGCCTGTGCTTCACCGCCCAAGGCTTTTGCGGCATGGCACACAGCTCCGGGAGCAAGAAGAGCAAGAAGGATGACTCGGACTCTGACTCTGAGGATGAGGTAAACAATGATCCTACCTTCTTGGTAGCGGAGAATGCTAGGTTGAATGAATTGCTAGACAACTGTGATGATGTGCTTAGAAAGACCAACAAGGAGAAGAGGGAGTATAGATCTTTTCTTGGAGAGGCTAAGGAGAATGTGGTTGAGCTAGAGTCTTTGCTTGTTGATGCTAGGGCTCAAATAGAATCTCTGAAGTCTGCTCCTACTGTGACCAATGAACCTGAATGCACTGATTGTTCTACTTTCCTTGGTGATTTGACTGTGCTTAAGGAAAAGTATGCCTCCAAGGTTGAGGAACTAGATGTGCTTAGGGTTGAGCTAGATGAGATGAAATCTAGGCCTCCCTTTCTTGGTGCTTGCACTTCTTGTCTTGTTTTGCATGAGAAGCTAGATGAATCACTTGTTTATGCTAGGTCACTAGAGGATAAGCTGAAAGCTCTTGTTCCTACTTCATGCTCTACTTGTGAAATAAATGATGTGAAGAATTTGGAGCTTGCACACTATGTTGATCGCTTGTAGGATGAGAATGATGAGTTGAGAAAAATGATGGGTTGGTTGTCAGGTCATGAGCCTTAGCTCAAGATGATGATTGAGGCATACAAGCGCTATGACGGGCAAGCGCTTGGGTCGGACAAGATTGGGGAGTGCAGTGGTGAGAAGGAGGAGAAGATTGGTGATATCCCAGCTCCACCAAAAACCTTCCACAAGAATGCCTATGCTCCTAAGCCAAACCCACTTAGGAACCGACTAGACACAACCCCAGATCCTCCTGTGTTTCCTCCACAAACAAACAACTTCTAGAAACCCATCAAGTTCAAGAGTGACTTGGGGAACGAGTTCTTTGGGAAGAAGGGAGAGAAACCGAGTGAGGAGAAGCCACAACCCAAAGAGAGCCCAAAGCCAAATCCAAAACCAATCCCCTTCCATTGTGAGCATTGTAGGAGGGATGGGCATTTTGCTGAGTTTTGCTTCAGGAGGAAGCGTGAGGAGAGGTTTGCTAGGGAGATGGCAAACAAGGACAGGTACCACCCTTCTCGTGGTGTGCCTGAGCCTCGTATGGTGCCTAGAGGTGAGGGTGTGGTGTACACTATTCCTCGTCAGGGTAGGCGTGAGTTTGTGCCTTGAGGTGTGCCTCCACGGAGAGATGGTGGTAGGCGTGTTGGGTTTGAGCGTGGTGAGTTTGCTAGACGTTCCTTCACTCATGGCCAATACGAGTATGGGGGGAACGATCGCAGTTTTAGGTCTCAAAGGAGCTACGGGCCATGGTCTCCACCTCATGGTACGTGTAGTCCTCCAAGGAGACAAGTGGGTGTTCCACCGAGGAGTGATAGGATGGATTTTGCTAACCCCACTTTTGAGCAAATGGCACAGCACTGGTTTGATTCATTTCGTACTAACCCCAGTGCTGAGTCGTTTGCTCACTCTCTCTCTCGTTTTTTATTTTCAGGTGGGAGGCATGGAGGGCTTTTGGTTGATTGACTCCGGCTGCTCTCGACACATGACCGGAGACCGAAGGTGTTCTCCAACCTCACCCCGGTGGTGTCCAAGGAGTACATCACCTTTGGGGACAATGGGAAAGGTAGAGTGCTTTCAGCGGGCACGGTGAAGGTGAGTGAGTCTGTGACTCTTAGGCGTGTTGCTCTTGTCAAGTCTTTGGGGTTCAATCTTCTTTCGGTGTCCCAACTCCTTGATGAGGGTTTTGAGGTCTGTTTCAAGACGGGCGCTTCTCGAGTTTTGGATTCTCGAGGTGATCTTGTATGCACGATCATCCCCGAGGGTCAAATTTTCAGAGCTAATTTTTCTCAGTGTGTCGGCTCTTCTCGTTGTTTGATTGCTAGTGTTTTAGCGGAGCTTTGGAAATGGCATAGGAGGCTAGGTCACTTGAGTTTTGACTTGTTATCACGCTTGAGTGGGCTTGGTTTGGTTCGAGGATTGCTTAAGTTGAAATACAAAAAGGACTTGGTATGTGCTCCATGCAGGCATGGTAACATGGTCGCCGCCTCTCACCGGCCTCTGACATCCGTTATGATCGACAGAGAGTCCATGCGAGCTGTTCCATATGGACTTAGTTGGTTTAGCTCGTGTGTGCTCGGCGGGTGGGAAATGGTACATCCTTGTAATAGTGGACGACTAGTCTCGCTATGCTTGGGTCTTCTTTTTGGCTGACAAGGGGGAGACGTTTGGTTTTGTCCGGGATCTAATCTTGAGGTTGCAGAATGAGAGGAATGGAGATGCTGTTCGAGCTATTCGTAGTGACAATGGCATTGAATTTAAAAACTCTCGATTCGAAACCTTTTGCCGTGATTTGGGTCTCGAACATCAGTTTTCCTCTCCCTATGTCGCTTGTCAGAATGGTGTGGTAGAGAGGAAAAACCGTTCCCTTTGTGAGATGGCTCGGATGATGCTCGACGAGCATAGGACTCCAAGGAGATATTGGGCTGAGGTGGTGAATACCGCTTATCATGTGGGGAACCGGATTTTCCTTTGGGCCTTCTTAAACAAGACGTGCTATGAGCTCATGCATGGGCGAGCACCTAGAGTGAGCCATTTCAGGGCTTTTGGTTGTCGGTGTTTTCTCCTCAAGAAGGGTAGGCTTGATAAGTTTGAGTCGAGGTCCTCTGATGGCATCTTTTTGGGTTATGCTAGTCATTCTCGAGCATTCCGTGTGCTCAATCTTGATACTAACTGTTGACACAGTTTTTTTTGGAAAAATAGGTCAAAAGGGATAAGAAGGAGCAGCCGATAAGAAAACAGTGCAATCGGCCGATTGAAGAGAAAGAAGGATGGTCAATAGGACTCGCCGATGGTCAAAGGAGTCTAACTCTATCTATCGATGGGCTGGCGAGACAACCAATCGGCCGATGGTCAACCAGGAAATCGGCCGATGAGAAGGAAGAAGGCGGAAATCGAGAAGATACGCCAAAGGCAAGGCATGGCGGAGGAGGGTCAATCCACGATTGGGAACGGGTCAGAGTCAGTTTTAGGAGAGTTTGACTCTTGCATGAGTTTTTTTTTCTATTTTTAGTAGTGTTTGTTTTCTTTAGACGCAAGTAAACAGTGCAGAGATCGGCTAGGAGTCGGGTTGTCCTCAGGACATAAATAGCAACCCAGCGTGGTCGGAAAGATTGTACAGACCAATATCAAACAAACCGCCTCTGGGCAAACCCTTTACAATTTACAGCATCTACTTTACAGCATCTACTTTTCGGCGACTTCGCCATTGCGTTTTTTCCTTTTTCTTCAACGTCGTCCTTCAAGTTCGTCGGGCTGCATCGATCGATCTCCGACAAGCTTGTGAGTACCGTTTTACCGAATAACCCTAGGCTTTAACCTCCGGGCGCATCGCTGAGGTTTCGTCTAGTTCTTTATTCACGCCTTACCGATATTAGCTAGATCTGCAAGTTTTCGTACCAATTCTTATAGTTTTTAGCTTTTATCATCAATTTTATCCAGCTTGATCTAGATCTTGTCGGCTTTCACTATCACAGCCGATCTGACTCATTCGAGTGTTGACGTCACGATCGGCCGATCCAGCCGATCTCTTTACTTACGTTTTTCGCGCTTCGGTCGCTTTCGAGCCGGCCGATCACGCTTCTCTGTATCGGCCGATTGGTTGATACACGTGTCACTAAAGGCCCATCGGTTCTCTAGTCGATCTCTAATAGTTTCCAATGTCAATCAACAGGTCAGATTGGCTGGCACGCCTCGCTACAGACCGGGGAGTCACGTGTGTCGCGCGCGGAGGTGACGTCCTATTTTCGCGTCAACACACTTTTCGCACGCCTAGTGGAACACGAAAAAGTCAACAATGACCAAGAACATGAAGAACACTGAAGTTGACCCGACCAATGTTCAACCGGTCACTAAAGATCAGCTGAAGGATGCAGACAAAGCCGAGTTCGAAGCTCACATGAAGCGATATGAAGAATTATGCTTGGCTTCATATGGTCAAACTAAGAGTGGGGTCTACAAGAAGAATCCTCTTCCAACACCCCAGCATGTCACCTTCTTAGCTGATCCTCAAGGGCTTCAAGACATGATGAATAAAGCTATTCATTGAACCATGATTGATTAGTCAAAAGTCCTCGCCAATACCATCCAAAACTGTCTGACTGAGAAGCTCAAGAAGGGAACAGAAGAGGGATACGTGGGACTTGCATACTTTCAACCAAGGCGAACTCTCCCAATGGGTCAATCGGCTTCCCCGCTGATTGATGATCCAACGGTAGGGATTGCACCATCTCCACAGATTAACGCAACTGCCCCTGATTCCTCATCGGATGCTCAGCCGATTCATAATCAGAATGTTGGAGATATGCCTAGGGATCCTTCTACTACGGTGCCGATAGTTCAAACCTATTCAACATAGTCCAATGTCCAGGATCAGACATTTTCAGTGAAGAATCCTCATCAGCGATATCCTGCAATGAGGGATCAGAATATCAGACTTTCAGGATGGGGTTTGCCTCATGATCACTTTGAGACTGATATCTCAAATTTTTTCGATTCTCAGCCTGAAGAAATCACAGAAGTAAGGTACCCAGAATCTTATCAAGCTATGTTTGGAGGTACTCCAGGAACTGTGCATATGACTAAGGAAGGACTGGAGTTTGTCTACTTTAATCATGGGAGCAAAGCTTGTGAAAGAGTCAAGATAGGACCAGCTCATGCACATATGGTTATACCAATGGAAATGAAAGCTCCCGTTCCACCTCAGAGACCGGCTCCTCAGCTGATCTTAGGGATGCCCGTACAGACTAATCCACTATAGTAGCCAACATCAATGCAGCCTGTCTTAACCCCAGCCAATACAGTTGATAATACAAGATCATCACCTCAGCAGCTGGTCAATCAGGGGATGACAAGGCAGCCAGTAGCACAACCACAGTAGGTGGACCCTGTGCAAACGATGCAAATGCTCCTAAACCAATTGGCCGGCTCGGGCTAGTTGAACCTGCGTCAGCCGACCCCATCGGCTGGACAGCCGATCGGACAGACTCCACCTGTAACAAGTCAATCAAACACACAATGTTCTTCCAGAGCAAGGGTATCGGCAATACCAAATCCACAGTCAAGAACTTTGGAAGAACAACCTCCAGAGACTCCATCAGCTAAGATGCAAGCGATAGAACAGATATCTGCTGAGTTGAAGTCCCATATGAAGGAAGAATTGATTGACCATCTTTCAGAGATGATGCAGAAGCAATTTGGTATAAAAACTAAGCAACAGATTTATATATACAGAACACTGTATCCATCTGGCTATGATCAAATACCTTTCCCTCTAAGATTCAAGGTGCCAGACTTCACCAAGTTCTTTGGGCAAGATGATACGTCCATAATGGAGTATATCACTCAGTTCATCATGCAGTGTGGAGAAGCAGGGAATGTTGACGTACTAAGGATACAGTTGTTCTCTTCATCTCTCTCAGGGCCAGCATTTTCATGGTTCACCTCACTTCCAGCCAACTCTATCATTAAGTGGTCCGATCTGGAACAACAGTTCCACAATTATTTCTTCTCTGGCATTCATGAGATGAAGATTACTGATCTGACCAGACTCAAGCAAAGGAACGATGAAACTGTTGATGGATTCGTTCTAAGATTCAGGGAAGTCAGAAACAAATGCTATAGTCTGAATCTAGGAGACAAGCAGCTGGCTGAGTTGGCATTCCAAGGGCTCTTGCCAACCCTGAGAGAGAAGTATGCGTCACATGACTTCGAGAGTGTCATCCAATTGGTCAGTCGGATGAGTCAGGAGACTGCAAAGTCCTACGAGCCTAGGAGGAACTTCCAAAAGAAGGTGTCTTATGTGGATTGCTCTGACTTAGAAGATGAAGAGAACATGATAGGGCTCGCAGAGTGGGTCAAGGGCAAGAAAACTGTCTCATGTCCTTTTGGTAAAAAGGAACAAGAAAGATTTGGCTTTGATATCACTAAGGCCGGTATGATATTTGATCTGTTGCTCCAGCAAGGGCAGATCAAACTCTCTCAGTTCCATACCATACCATCTGCAGAGGAGCAAAAAAGGATGAAGTATTGCAAGTGGCACAATGCAACTTCGCACAACACCAATGATTGCAAGATCTTCACACAACAAATTCAATCAGCTATTGAGCAAGGGAAACTCAAGTTTGAAACCCCCACCAAAGCTGAAAAGCCGATGAAGATTGATCAGTACCCCTTCCCAACTAATATAGTTGAGGTGTCTAGCAGAGACACGTCACGTGTTAAGTTGCTGACGTCGGAATCGGCTCAAAATAAAGGAGCTGTTCATCCCAAGGTACAAGCAACCACTGCAGACATTAAAGGAAAAGGGTTACTGCTTGAAGAAGAAGACATAAAGCCACGCCAACCTGTCACGTCCCAGATGCTGATCAACAAGTTTCAGCGACAACAAGAGAAGGCAAAACGAAGAGAAGAGTGGGCACGGCACAATGAAGGACATTGGAGATGTCCTTTCTTCAAGTACTGTTGGGAGGAAGGAATCAAACTACCGACGGCAGAAAATTGTCTAGAGTGCAACGGGGCTTATAACAATAGCAACTCATCCAAGAGGGTTTTCTTCAATGACAAAAGGCCTACGACTGGGGATCACTGTGAATTCAGCAACCAACGGATCCCACTTCATCAATAGCTGGGGGGGACAAAGCCAGCGTCTATGATCGGCTGGGGGGCAAGGCCAGTGTTTATGATCGACTGGGAGGCCGAGTCAATGAGAAGTCAAAAAATCGGCTGGAAGAGATGGCCGATTCCTTGGTTCCTGATGAGGATATCATGTGTCGAGCTCCTGAACGTCGACGCACCGTGCAACTGGGCGATGAAGGGTCAAGTCAGTCACACAAGAAGACCAATCCACAATGGTGTCCAGATGGCTTGACCAAGTCTCAGAAGAGGAGAGTCTAGCATTTACGATAGCTAGAACAGCAAGAAGAAGAAGAAGAAAGACGTGTGCTGGACAAGAAGAAGGTTCGGTCGCAAGTATGACGCCCTAAGCCTAAGGCCAATGATGGAAAGGATGGTAAACCAGAAGCTGACATAAACATGGTTGTCCCCTTCTGCCAAAAGAGTTCATGGCTCCAGTTGATTCGGATGCATCCGATGAAGAACTTGGGATGGCTCAATTAACACTAAAACCTACACAAGCTATCTTTAAGAAACCAGAAGATGAGAAAAGACAACACTTGAAGGCATTATTTCTCAGAGGTTTTTTCAATGGGAAGCTAGTCACCAGGATAATAGTAGATGGGGGAGTAGCAGTCAATATGATGCCATTCACCCTGCTATGCAAGATTAGGAAATCTGATGAAGATCTAACCCAAACCGACATGATGTTGGTAGACTTTGAAGATAACATCTCTCCGGCTCAAGGTGCAATCTGCGTGGAGCTCACCATCGGTAATAAGACCCTTCCAACCACCTTCTTTGTCATTAAAGGGAGGGGATCTTATAACCTACTGCTGGCTCGGGATTGGATACATGCCAATTGCTGCATACCCTCTACAATGCATCAATGCATCATCCAATGGATCGGAGATTCAGTGGAGATGATCAAGGGAGAAACCTCCTTGACTGTGGTAGCTAAAGAAGCACAAGGATGGACCTATGATCGAGTAAGCTGCATATCAGGGAAAGCATGGGATACCAAGTATCTCAAAGTGTCCGATTTTGGACTAAAGCCGGTTCAAGTAGTCGGCTCTGATGACAAGATTTAATGGATCAGTTCATAGAAGATGAAGGGAAGCTTGGGCATGGGTTTACATCGACCGACGAATTCGAGAAGATAGATCTTGGAGATGGAAGCAAACCAAGGCCAATATATATAAGTGCCAAGCTAGACGCAGAATACAAGGAGCTGATTGCATTATTAAAGGAATACAAGGATTGTTTTGCCTGGGAATATTACGAGATGCCCGGTTTAGACCGATTCATTGTTGAACATCGGTTACCCATTAAGCCAAGATATCGACCTTTCCAACAACATCCTAGGCAATGCAACCCCAAGATTTACCCCGATATAAAAGCCGAGATAACAAAGTTACTCAAAGCTGGTTTTATTCGGTAGTGTTGGTATGTCGAATGGATTTCTAACATAGTCCCCGTCTACAAGAAGAATGGCAAACTACGCATATGCATTGATTTTCAGGGACTTGAACAAAGCGACACCGATGGACGGATATCCGATGCCGGTAGCCGACATTGGTCAACGCCGCTGCAGGGTATAAAGTCATCAGCTTCATGGACGGTAATGTTGGATACAACCAAATATTCATGGCTATAGAAGATATTGCAAAAACTGCTTTTAGATGCACTGGTCACGTCGGATTATACGAATGGATTGTCATGACCTTTGGATTGAAGAACATCAGCGCCACGTATCAAAGAGCCATGAATTATATATTCCACGAACTTATCGGCAAGATAGTGGAAATCTATATTGATGATGTAGTTGTCAAGTCAAAAATCTACAAGGAGCATCTGGCCGACCTACGGAAAACATTGGAGTGCACAAGGAAGCATGATTTAAAGATGAATCCCAACAAATGTGCTTTCGATGTTTCGATCGGTCAATTCTTGGGTTTCTTTATACATGAAAGAGGAATTGAAGTTGGTCAAAAGTCAATCAGCGCGGTTGATAAAATAGAAGCACCATCAAACAAGAAAGAGCTTCAATCATTGATCGGCAAGATCAATTTTATCAGAAGATTTATATCTAACCTGTCTGAAAGGATTCAGCCATTCACACCCCTATTAAAGCTCAAGGCCGATCAGAAATTTATATGGGGGGAGGAGCAACAGAAGGCTTTGGACAACATCAAGCAGTACTAAAAATCTCCTCCTGTCCTAATGCCCACTCAGGACGAGAAGCCGTTCAAATTATATTTATCGGCTAATGAGCGGGCTATTGGATCAGCTCTTGTGCAAGAATTCGAAGGGAAAGAGCGAGTCATATACTTCGTGAGCAGAAGGCTATGGGATGCAGAAACAAGATATTCGGCGGTGGAAAGACTATGCTTATGTTTATATTTCTCATGCACAAAGTTGAGACCATATCTGTTAACTGCCGAATGCATCTTGGTTTGCAAAGATGATGTAGTCAAGTATATGCTGTCATTACCAATCTTTTAGGGCAGGATCGGGAAGTGGATCTTGGCTTTGTCAAAATTTGATTTGACCTACCAATCGGCCAAAGCAATAAAAGGACAAGTAATGGCCGATCTGGTGACTCAACATTGTGGACCAGAGGCTGCAGTTGTTGAACCTGTTCCATGGACCATGTTCTTTGATGGATCATCCTGTGGAGTAGGAGCTGGGATTGGAATTATCCTCATTTCACCTCAAGGAGCAAATTATGAGTTTTCCATCCTAATTGAGAAGACTTCAACAAACAACCAGGCTGAATATGAGAGCCTGTGTGCTTCGAGGACCGGTGGATGGTCGCTCCCTGGTGTGATGAGTGATTGACAATGTTGTGCGAACTGACTCTTGGCAAAGTATTGCAGGTGCAGGTTGCGGCTTGACAGGTGTTGGTGCAGGTGAAGAAGAAGCGCAAAAGGTCATTGCCGGTGAGGCCTCCAGGTGTGGAGAAGACAAGTAGGCTTCGTTCGAGGGACCCGGTGGCCAGCGGGGTCAAGTGCGGGCCGCATGGTGGCAAGAACAGCAAGACGAAGTCATTGACGGTTTCTTGGTTGAACCTCAAAACCAAGGTCGAGTCGGGACTTCGTGGGAGCCAAGTCATGAGTGGTGATTGGCGGAGGCTACACCAAGTTCGCGGGGTTTGCAGTGGTTCACCAGAAAACCACTGGGTTGCTTGGCTGAGCCACAAAGCCAAGGCCGAAGACTCAGTGTGGCTGTCAGGCCAAAACCGGTCTGACCGGTTGGTGAAACCGGTCTGATCGGTTTGGGGTCGCAGGGCACCGCAGTGTTTCGAAGCGGAGAACATGCGTCGGGATCGCAAGGCTTGCGTCGAGGCTAAGCGAAGTGCGGTCGCCGGGCATCTGTCTGATGGTGGTACGACAAAAGTTTCCCAAAGTGCCCTTCGGGGTGTGTATCCTAGTTTATGTAATAGGGGTAGTTTCGTCTTTCGGTTGCCTCCATATAAACTAAGTAGAGAGAGGATGGCAGCCATCTCTTGGAACCCTAGCTCATTTTCCCTTTGCTATTTTTCCTTCCTATTTTTCTTAGGATTTCTAGGACTAGCTTGAGAGCTTCATGGTGAGATCTTGAGAGAGGGATGGATGATCGGGAGGCAAGCTAGACCTTGTATGAACCTTCATGGTATGTATAGATGATTCGGCGTGGTTCCTCAAGGCTTAATTGTGTCTCTCCCATTTTCCCTTTTAGGTGATTTTCGGAGCTTTTCTTGGCGTTTTTCGTGGTGAGGTTTTGAACGCGTTTCTTTGAGGGATTCTTATTGGATGTCACATATGAGGACCTTGTGCCTCTTTGCTTGGTGACTTTGCTCCATCAAGCCCTCCGAAACGGCTTCGATTTGGTGGTTTTCGGTGGAGTTCGTGGTAAGGTGTTCTTGAGGGTTGACTTCCGATTCCTCTTGATTGGGTAGGTTTTGGGGACTGTGCTTCTAGCCAAAGGTAGCCCACGAGGTACCCCAGCTATCCCCAATGTCTCACTTGAATCTGTGGAATGAGTCGGGAGATCGATCAAGGAGAAGGTTGAGTTTTTCCCGCGGGCTGAGTTCTTCCCGACTGTCCAGGCAAAACCGGCCTGACCGGTTTCCCAAACCGGTCTGACCGGTTTAGCCCCAGTGGGCTGTCGTGAAGAGTTTTTGGATAGGAGAGTCTTCTTCAGGCTATGGCTTTTCTTGTTCAAAGTCTGGAAAGTTCTTGAAGTGGTTTTGCTAAGTTTTGGTCTCGAAGGTCTTTTGGGGATTTCCTGGACAAAACCGACCTAACCGGTTTTCCAAGCCGGCCTAACCGTTTTCCCCTGCCTGTGAGAGGCTAAGTCCTAGAGAATTGGCCTGACCGGTTTTGGCTTCCAGCAGCTGTGTTCGTGTTGTTTTCCACTGCGTGTTTTCAGAGGCTGTTGGTTGGATCTTGCTCCTAGGTCCAGTGGCATTCCAGTGGCTACGTGGATTTGGCAAGAGAAGTTTACGGAGGTATCCGAGTGAACTTGAGTTCATAGGCCGAATTCTTGAGTTGAATTTTTATCGGCTCCCATTCACTCCCCCCCCCTCTCTGGTTCGCCGTTCCGGTCCTTCAAGTGGTATCAAAGCCGTTTATGGATCTTCGGATTCTAACCAATCTAAGATCCAAGGATGGCGTACCAAGAACGGGGATCGGGTCCTCCACACTTCAATGGCAAAAACTACCAGATGTGGTAGAGGCGGATGGCAGCTTCCCTTCGCGGTAAGGGTCAGATCCTTTGGGACGTTACGGTGAACACAACTTATGTTCATCTGATTAACTTCCTTGCTCCGGGATCGAGGGACATGCACAACACCAACAACAAGGCGGTCGACTACTTGTTTCGTGCTCTGTGTCAATCCGAATTCGATCAGGTTCAGACAGAGGACCTAGCTTGTAGAATTTGGGAGCAGTTGAAGGATGCTCACGCTGGGAATGCTCAGGTTCAGGCTCGGATGTATGCGACTTACTGGAGAGAGTACGAGAACTTCACTAATCTCCCCGGTGAGTCCATTGACGCCTTGTTCCAGCGGTTTACGGTTGTGGTGAACAACATGTGAGCCAATATGGTCGTGCTCCCGTACGATGATCATGATAGAGTTGTGAAGTTCTTACACTCGCTGGATTGTACAGTATGGGACGGAAAGGTCGAGGCTATTCTTGAGTCCGAGAAGTATGACACCCTGACGGTGAACGAGCTGTTCTCGAAGCTCAAGTCAGCTGAGTTGGATCGTGGTGTGACAGCCCGTCTTGAGAGCCCGACTGACTCCCATAGTCTTGCTCTCGTTGGTGGCAAAGGTGCTAAGTCTAACGCTAACGCATCCTCCAAGATGTACTCTCTGTCTTCGTTGGTGTCTTTGCCAGATGAGGAGTTTGACGTGCTTGGAGAGGACGAGCTGGCGTTGTTGACCAGGAGGTTCGAGAGGTTGCACGAGAATCGGGTGAACACGAGGAAGAGCACACGGACATGCTTTCAGTGCAGCAAGCCAGGACACTTCATCACCGACTATCCGGAGAAGGTGGAGAATAAGGACGGCTACAAGCACCGGTCGAGGACGGACAACAAGTACAGATCGAGGTGCGATCACAAGCACAAGCACAAGAACAAGGATGAGCGACGATCGAGGAAGAAGGACGGCCACGGCAGGAAGGCCCGAGCGATGGTCGGAGCGAGCGACGTCGACTCCAGCTCCGCCTATTCTTCCTCGAGCTCAAGTAGCAGCGAAGATGAAGGTGATCGGCGCAAGAGCAAGAAGTCATCCAAGAACTTGAGCGGGCTGAGCTGCTTCGCAAGAGATGGCTTCTGCGGCATGGCACGTAGCTCCGACAGCAAGAAGAGTCACTAGAGCGACTCGGACTCCGAGGATGAGGTACGTGACGAGCTTCCCTTCATGCGTGAGGAGAATGAGCGTCTTGGCAAGTTGCTTGATAACCGCGATGACATGCTTAGAGAGGCAAAGAAGATGAGGAAAGAGCTTAGGCCTCACTAGAAGATGCTAGGAACCGAGTAGCTGAACTAGAAACACAGAACCTTGGTGCTAAGCTTGAGATAGATTCGCTTAAGACTTCACCTATTGTTTCTGATGAGGTTGATTGTGCTGATTGCTCTATTTTCCTAGCTGATCTTACTGCTCTTAAGGAAAAGCATGCTTCCAAGTGTGAGGAACTAGATGTGCTTAGGGTTGAGTTGGCTGAGCTGCAATCTAGGCCCTCTTTGCTAGGTGCTTGCACATCTTGCCCTGTGTTGCATGGAAAAATTGATGAATTGCGTGGTCGCATTGTTTCTCTTGAGTTTGATTTGAAGGTTCCTATTCATACTTCTTGCTCTACTTGTGAATTGCATGCTGTGAAGAATCTAGAACTTGCACAATATGTTGATCGCTTGCAGGATGAAAATGATGAGTTGAGAAAGTGTTTGAGTTGGTTGTCGGGTCAAGAGCCTCAGCTTGGTATCATGATAGCGGCTTTCAAACGCTATGATGGTCAAGCACTTGGAGCTAACAAAATTGGAGAGAGTAGTGGTGAGAGAGATGAGAAAATTGGAGATTCCTATCCCACCACAAACAACCCACAAGAACAAGTTTGAGCCAAAACCCAACCATCTCAGAAACAAACTTGACACAACTCCAGATCCACCCATATTCCCTCACCCAACAAATGATTTCCAAAAACCAGTGAGATTTGTGAGCTCAAAGGGAGATGTGGTTGGAGAGAAGAAGGGTGAGAAGCCGAGTGAGGAGAAACCAAGCGAGCAATCCCTACTACAACAAAAACCAAAGCTAAAACCAATCCGGTTTCATTGTGACTGTTGTGGGAGAGATGGTCACAAAGATGAGTTTTGCTTCAAGAGGAAGTGAGAGGAGAGAATGGCTAAGGAGTGGGCAAACAAGGATAGGTACAACCCATCTCATGGTGTGCCTGAGTCTTGTATGCCACTACCTAGGGGTAAAGCCATTGTTCGCACAGTTCTGGCTTGGGGAGTCAAGAGTGCTTTGGGTGGACGGGACCCTGCTAGATGAGTTAATCCGGTCAGACCGGTTTGGAAACCGGTCAGACCGGTTTGGAAACCGGTCAGACCGGTTTGGGCTGCTCGTACAGAGAAACCGGTCAGACCGGTTCCAGAACCGATCAGACCGGTTCCAGAACTGGTCAAACCGGTTTGGAGGCAGCAGGGTGACCAGTTTGGTTTTCATCCTCGTGATGAGGCTCGATTCAGGTCCTTTGGTCGTGGTACAGATGTTTGGCATGGTGAGTCTGGTGGTGGTCAGTTTGCTAGACGTTCTCAACCTCGTGCTCAATACGATGGTGGGAGGAGTCGTAGCTTTGAGTTGGCAAGGAGGAACGGTCCACGGTCTTCCTTTCGTGGTTTTCGTTCTCCTCCAGCGAGACAGGGTTGGTTCCCTCATGGTGGTTCCCGTGGTAGTTTTAGTGGTGGTATCTTTGATAGGCGTGATGATATGGCTTGTGCTAACCCCACTTTGGAGCAAATGGCTCGACACTGGTTTTACTCTTTTGGTACTAACCCCAGTGCCGAGTCGTTTGTTCACTCACGTGCTTGTTTTTGAATTTCAGTTGGGAGACTTGAGGAACGTTCGGTTGATTGACTCCAGTTGCTCGAGGCATATGACCGGAGACAAGGGTTGGTTCTCAAGTCTCATCCCGATGGTGTCCAAGACATACATCACCTTTGGGGACAATGGGCGAGGGCGTGTGCTTTCAGAAGGTGAGATTAAGGTAAGTGACAAGGTCACTCTCAGGCGTGTTGCTCTTGTTCAATCACTCGGATTCAATCCGCTTTCCGTTTCCCAGCTTTTGGATGAGGGTTTTGAGGTGTTGTTTTGGCCTGGTGGGTCACGGATTTTGGATTCTCGAGGGGACCTAGTTTGCATGGTCATTCCCGAGGGTCAAGTTTTCCGTGCGGATTTCTCTCAGTCTTCTGGTGTGGCTCGTTGTTTTTTGGCTGGCTCTTCGAGTGAGTTGTGGAAGTGGCATAGGAAGTTGGGTCACTTAAACTTTGACCTTTTGTCTCGCTTGAGTAAACTCAATTTGGTCCGAGGATTGCCACGGTTGAAGTTTGAGAAAGAGTTGGTTTGTGCGCCGTGTCGGCATGCTAAGATGGTAGCCTCTTCCCATCCACCCCTCACCGATGTGATGACGGGGCGTCCATGCGAGCTGCTCCATATGGACCTAGTTGCCCAGCTCGTGTGAGATCTGTGGGTGGGAAGTGGTACGTCCTGGTTGTGGTGGATGACTACTCTCGGTATGCTAGGGTTTTCTTTTTGGAGGAGAAAGGGGAGACGTTTGGTTTTGTTCGAGATCTTGTCTTGAGGTTGAGAAACGAGAGGCACAGAGATGCCATACAAGCGATCCGCAGTGACAATGGCTCGGAATTTAAAAACTCTCGCTTCAAAACCTTTTGCCATGACTTGGGTCTTGAACACTAGTTCTCTAGTCCGTATACGCCTCCCCAGAACGGCGTGGTGGAAAGGAAAAACAGAACCTTGTGTGAGATGGCTCGGACGATGCTCGATGAGCATAGGACTTCGAGAAGGTTCTGGGCTGAGGCGGTCAATACCGCGTGCTATGTGTCGAATAGGATTTACCTCAGGGTGCATAAGAAGAAAACATGCTATGAGTTGATGCACGGTAGAACCCCCAAGGTGAGTCACTTTCACGTCTTTGGCTGCAAATGTTTCATCCTTAAGAAAGGAAAGAAGTTGGACAAGTTCGAGGCTAGGTCTGTCGATGGCATTTTCTTTGGTTACGCGTCGCATTCTAGAGCCTTTTGTGTGCTCAATCTTGAAACTAACCAAATCGTGGAGATTTGCGAGGTTACCTTCGATGAGACACAGCCACATAGTCAGCTTGTTTTTGAGTGTGCAGGTGACGAGCAACTTGGCGAGGAGATTTTCGAGGATGAGGTGCAGCAAGGTGATGAGGAAGATGGTGGTGTGGCACCCACGGCTGATCATGTATAGACTACTTCAACTACGATTGTGGATGGTCCTTCTCCCACACCTACGACGACATGCCGAGATCGTGAGGAAGCTCCAGCTGAGGGGGAGGTGGCTTCGAGGAGAGAAGCTCCCCAGTGAGTACAAGTGGATCATCCAGCTTCAACGATCATCAGGAACATCAACGAACGCACTACACGGTCGAGGTCTCGTAATGATTCTCACTTTGCCCATGCTGCTTTTGTTGCTACTTTTGAGCCCAAAAACATTGGACATGCGCTATCTGATCACAATTGGGTCAATTCAATGCATGAGGAGTTGGAGAATTTTGAGAGAAACCAAGTTTGGGAGTTAGTGGAGCCTCCACTAGGGTGTAAGCCGATTGAGACAAAATGGGTGTGGAAAAATAAAGAGGGAGAGAAAAGAGAGGTGGTGAGAAACAAGTCGAGGTTGGTGGCGCAAGGGTATAGTCAGAAAGAGGGGATCGACTACGAGGAGACCTTTGCTCCCGTAGCTCGTTTGGAGGCGATTAGGATCCTTCTAGCGTTTTCCGTGGCTAAAGGGTTCAAATTGTACCAAATGGATGTGAAGAGTGCTTTCCTGAATGGTGTTTTGGAGGAAGAAGTGTTCGTGAGCCAACCACCGGGTTTTGAGAGTGAGAAGTACCCCCAGGGTGTACAAATTGAGGAAGGCGCTATATGGGTTGAAGCAGGCGCCTAGAGCTTGGTACGGTAGGTTGAGGGGTTCCTGTTTGAGAGAGGTTTTGAGATGGGAAAGGTAGATTAGACCTTGTTTCTCCTCAGGTAGGGAAAAGAGATTCTAATTGTCTAGGTATACGTGGATGATATTGTCTTTGGTGGCTCGTCTAACTCTTTGGTTGCAAGGTTTGCAGAAGACATGAGCAGGGAATTTGAGATGAGCATGATGGGCGAGTTGCAGTTCTTCCTTGGGCTCCAGATCAAGCAATTGAAGGAAGGAACATTCGTGAACCAAGCCAAGTACACCAAGGACATAGTGAGGAAGTTCAAGATGGAGGACTCCAAGGCCATGGTGACGCCTATGAGTACGACTACAGCTCTTGATGCGGACGAGGAAGGTGAGCACGTGGACCAAAAGGAGTACCGAAGCATGATCAGGTCACTCCTGTACTTGACGGTGATGAGGCCAGACATCCAATTCTCGGTATGTCTGTGTGCTCGTTTTCAAGCGTCTCCAAGGACTTCGCATCGGCAAGCAGTCAAGCGCATATTCAGGTATTTGCAACACACTCCGCTTCTTCTTCTTTGGCTCTTCATGGATTTTCAGACGCGGATTTTGCCGGGTGTCTTTTGGATAGGAAGTCCACTTCTGAGACTTGCCAGTTCTTGGGTTCTTCTTTGTTGTCTTGCTCTTCCCGCAAACAATCGAGTGTTGCTCAATCCACTACCAAGGCAGAGTATATGGCCGCAGCTAGTTGTTGCTCTCAGCTCCTTTGGATCGCATACACCATGAGCGACTTTGGTGAGGAGTATACCCATGTCCCACTTCAATGTGACAGCACTAGTGCCATAAGTGTTGCAAAGAACTCGGTGCTCCATTCCAAAACCAAGCACATAGAAGTGAGGTATCATTTCCTGAGAGACAACGTTGAGAAAGGGAAAATCGCTTTGATCCATGTACCCACACATGACCCGCTAGCTGACATTTTCACCAAGCCCCTAGACCAAGCAACTTTCACTCGTTTGCGGGGGGAGCTTGGCTTGTGCTTGATTTCTTGAGTTGGGTGTGTGGGAGCTCCTTTGTAGCATATGTATAGCTTTCCTTAGTGCATTTCTTGCATTTTGTATGGCATATGTAACATGATGTATAGGCATCTTTGTATCTTAGGTTGCATGCTTTTTGTATCACATGCATCTTGTAGGGAAAGCTTCTCCTATATACATTATTCACCATGGTATACTATATATGATCTTGTGAGCTAGTTTGGTATGCTATGGTTAGTTTGACTTAGCTCTTGATGATCTTGATTTATATCCATGGTTGATAGCTATGTTTTTGAAAAATGTGACATGTATGCTCTCTTGTGAGTAAATGCCTTTATATGATCATGACATGCTTTAGTGGCCTTTCTATGCTTAATTTGTGCTTGGATAGCTTGTCTTGAGCATATGGGGCCAAAGGCTCATTTGCCATCATGAATGTTTAGCCCCATGCTTTATCTTGTGGAGGGGCATCAGTTCCTTTTTGTCGCAAAGACATTTCATGTACCAAATATAAATCTAAAAATGAAATGTCAATTGCTTGTAAAAAGTGCTCCCATGTCATATGTGCTTAATTTATTTGCTTTTGGGTGCTAAACCATTGCATGTTGCTTACCAATGAGAAGTCTCATATCTAGAAGTAAGCACATGGCTCGGTGGCTTTGACATGACATGAGGTGCTTGTGGGTGTTTATGATGGTCTTATGCTTAGAATGGTTGTCCTAGCATGAAGTTTGTGTGGCTTTGCCATTCTGACATGTTTTGCTCATGTTTTGGACTTTGCTCATGAGAGGGTGCTTTTTCGCAAAAATGCTCAATTCTATCTTAGCATTATCCAATGGTTGTGACACTTGGTGATCACGTAGTTGATGTTCATACGAAGCTATAGAGTATCTAACTTGCTCATTTGAACATGTGTAGCATCTTGTGATGAATTTTGTCTATTTGAGAAGCTCTAGGTTGCATCTTTTTCAATTTGAGCCTTGATTCATGCATTGGCAACAAGGGGGAGAAATGTTGGTGGAGAAAAGTTGCATTGCATCCCTAGAACCTATCCCAGCTGTCAATGGGGAGCTTGTGCATTTCTTTTGCATTTTTGGCTTTTGGGGGTGAGCTTCTGCCGAGTTTAATCGGTCTGACCGGTTTGAAATCCGGCCTGACCGGTTTAGTGGAACCGGCCTGACCAGTTTGGGAAATCGTCCTAACCGGTTTGTGCCCAGTGCTAGCACATGTTCAGGGGGAGTGTGCATATGTGTAGGGGGAGCTCTTGTATGTTTTGAGCCTTGCTTTGGTGGTTTGTGCTCTTTGCTTGAGCTTGTTTTTGACTCGGTTGTGTCGAGCCGTTGCCCTTGCCTAAGGGGACCGAGTCTTTCCTCTTTCAAGTGATCTTCCTCTTTGCCTTTGTTTCGGCTTTCGATCGCTTGTTTGAGTTTCTTTGGTCATTACATTTCTTTTTCCTTTTCTCTTTGGTTACCAAATGCGTGTGTTGTCAATGCACTCATCAAGGGGGAGATTGAGAGCCTGTGTGGTTCGAGGACCGGTGGATGGTCGCTCCCTGGTGTGATGAGTGATTGATAACGTTGTGTGGACTGACTCTTGGCTAAGTATTGCAGGTGCAGGTTGCGGCTTGACACGTGTTGGTGCAGGTGAAGAACAAGCGCGAAAGGTCATTGCTGGTGAGGCCTCCAGGTGTGGAGAAGACAAGTAGGCTTGGTTCGAGGGACCCGGTGGCTAGCGGGGTCAAGTGCGGGCTGCATGGTGCGAAGAACAGCAAGACGAAGTCATGGACGGTTTCTTGGTTGAGCCTCAAAACCAAGGTCGAGCCGGGACTTCGTGGGAGCAAAGTCATGAGTGGTGATTGGCGGAGGCTACACCAAGTCCGCGGGGTTTGCAGTGGTTCACCAGAAAACCACTGGGTTGCTTGGCTGAACCACAAAGCCAAGGCCGAAGACTCAGTGTGGCTGTCAGGCCAAAACCGGTCTGACCGGTTGGTGAAACCGGTCTGACCGGTTTGGGGTCGCAGGGCACCGAAGTGTTTCGAAGCGGAGGACACGCGTCGGGATCGCAAGGCTTGCGTCGAGGCTAAGCGAAGTGCGGTCGCCGGGCATCCGTCCGATGGTGGTACAACGAAAGTTTCCCAAAGTGCCCTTCGGGGCGTGTATCCTAGTTTATGTAATAGGGGTAGTTTCGTCTTTCGTTTGCCTCCATATAAATTAAGTAGAGAGAGGATGGTAGCCATCTCTTGGAACCCTAGCTCATTTTCCCTTTGCTATTTTTTCCTTCCTATTTTTCTTAGGATTTCTAGGACTAGCTTGAGAGCTTCATGGTGAGATCTTGAGAGAGGGATGGATGATCGAGAGGCAAGCTAGACCTTGTATGAACCTTCATGGTATGTATAGATGATTCGGCGTGGTTCCTCAAGGCTTAATTGTGTCTCTCCCGTTTTCCCTTTTAGGTGATTTTCGGAGCTTTTCTTGGCGTTTTTCGTGGTGAGGTTTTGAACGCGTTTCTTTGAGGGATTCTTGTGGGATGTCACATATGAAGACCTTGTGCCTCTTTGCTTGGTTACTTTGCTCCATCAAGCCCTCCGAAACGGCTTCGATTTGGTGGTTTTCGGTGGAGTTCGTGGTAAGGTGTTCTTGAGGGTTGACTTCCGATTCCTCTTGATTGGGTAGGTTTTGGGGACCGTGCTTCTAGCCAAAGGTAGCCCATGAGGTACCCCAGGTATCCCCAAAGTCTCAATTGAATCCGTGGAACAAATCGGGAGATTGATCAAGGAGAAGGTTGAGTTTTTCCCGCGGGCTGAGTTCTTCCCGACTGTCCAGGCAAAACCGGCCTGACCGGTTTCCCAAACCGGTCTGACCGGTTTAGCCCTAGTGGGCTGTCGTGAAGAGTTTTTGGACAGGAGAGTCTTCTTCAGGCTATGGCTTTTCTTCTTCAAAGTCTGGAAAGTTCTTGAAGTGGTTTTGCTAAGTTTTGGTCTCGAAGGTCTTTTGGGGATTTCCTGGACAAAACCGTCCTGATCGGTTTTCCAAACCGGCCTGACCGTTTTCCCCTGCCTGTGAGAGGCTAAGTCCTAGAGAATTGGTCTAACCGGTTTCAGAAACCGGCCTGACCGGTTTTGGCTTCCAGCAGCTGTGTTCGTGTTGTTTTCCGCTGCGTGTTTTCAGAGGCTGTTGGTTGGATCTTGCTCCTAGGTCCAGTGGCACTCCAATGGCTACGTGGATTTGGCAAGAGAAGTTTACGGAGGTATCCGAGTGATCTTGGGTTCATAGGCTGAATTCTTGAGTAGAATTTTTATCGGCTCCCATTCACTCCCCCCCTCTCTGGTTTGCCGTTCCGGTCCTTCAGAATACCAAGCGGTATTAAAGGGGATAAAACTATTACGAGAAATTAGTGCTGAATCTGTTGAGATATTTGGAGATTCTCAACTCGTGATAAATCAATTGGCGGGAGAGTATGAATGTAAAGATGACATATTGAGGATCTATCATGAAGAGTGTCTCCAACTACTTAGAGAGTTCAAGATAGTGAAACTCGAGCATATCCCTAAGTGTCACAATAGTGAAGCTAATCGGCTGGCTCAAGGGGCGTCAGGTTATCAGCCGATTCTAGCTGTAGAGCTACCAGCCGAAGATTGGAGGAAAGAGATAATGGATTATCTGAAAGATCCATCCAAGAAGGTTGACAAACAATTGAGGTACAGAGCCATTAAATACGTCTTATTAGAGGATGAGTTATACTATCGCACCATCGACGGGGTTTTGCTCAAATGTCTTGGTGAAGAGGAGGCTAAAACCTTAATGGGAGAAATTCATGAGGGAGCCTGTGGAGCCCATCAATTGGCATTCATGATGAAGTGGATGATCAGAAATAATAACTATTATTGGCCAACGATATTAGAAGATTACTTCAAATACTACAAATGATGCCAAGAATGTCAGAAATTTGGGAGCATTCAAAGAGTTCCAGCATCAGTAATGAACCCGATAATTAAGCCATGGTCGTTCAGGGGTTGGGCAATCGATCTGATCGGACAAATATATCCACCATCGAGCAAAGGTCATAAATTCGTACTGGTGGCTACGGATTACTTCACAAAGTGGGTTGAAGCTATCCCCATCAAAAATGTGACATCAGGCAATATGATCGATTTTGTCAAGGAACATATTGTTTATCGGTTTGGTATACCTCAGACCATTATGACCGATCAAGGGAGTCAATTCACTTCAGGAGAATTTGAGGAATACGCAAACTCCCTGGGGATCAAGTTGCTGAACTCATCTCCCTATTATGCTCAAGCAAATGGACAGGCAGAAGTAGCAAACAAAGGCATCATCAAATTGATCAAGCGTAAGATCGATGAGAATCCCAAGTGGTGGCACACAATCCTTAACGAGGCACTATGGGCGTTCAGGATGTCATGCCATGGGGCAACCAAAGTATCACCGTATCAACTAGTATATGGTCATGATGTTGTATTGCCTTGGGAAGACCGGATCTAGAAGAACTTCCTTGCAAGATCAATTATCAGCTGATGATTATTCGGCCATGATGAAAGAAGAGCTAGAGGACCTCGTTGGTGATCGACTAAGAGCTTTGGAGAATATCAAGAAAAATAAAAAGAGAATAGCCAGATGGTATGACAAGAAGGTCAAAGTTAAAGAGTTTGCCCAGGGAGATTTGGTTTGGAAACTTATATTATCGATCGGCTCTAGAGACCCAAAATACGGAAAGTGGTCACCAACATGGGAAGGTCCGTATCGCATCAGCCAATGCGTGCCAGGCAATGCATATATCTTGGAAACTTTGGAAGGAGAAAAGTTTGCTAGAGCATTGAACGGAAAATATTTGAAAAAGTATTACCCAAGCATATGGGTAGACGCCTAGCCGATCATCATGTCGAGCCTAGCGGCCGATTAAGATTTCGAGCTATAGCCGATAGACAAATCACCCTCAGAATAAAATATATATTATTTTCTCATCACTGATTACAAAGGACAACATTACAATTCAGATCTGAAGGTTACATCGAAGTGATAAATCGGAAAATTTATGAAAAGCCGATTATGTTCATCATCACTGAACGAACAACGATTCTGGATCATCGTCGTCAATGAGGGAATGAAGAAAGAGAAAAACAAAAAAGGAAGCGTAAATTTGATGAAGATGAATCGCCAGATTCTGCGACATTCTCCATCAAACCCCGACGAAGAAGACATAGGGTTGTTCTTCTTCCTAAACGCCCAGGAACAACATCTACTCTCCCCCATTAGCTGATGCACCCAAGACGTGTCACAAGGGTTCTTCTAGCTGTTGGACCTCCTAGCTTCACAAAAGGAGGCTAGTGAGGGAAGTATGTCCTAGACTATATCACAAGAATTCTTCTAGCCATCGAGAGGTGGGAGAAGGGGAGAAGATCGAAAAGTAGAAGCCTAAAACCTACTGAGTATATGTCTTGAGCAATGGGTGAAGGCGAGAGGTGTTCTCCATGAAAGATGAGGGCGGTTATTTATAGCCAAAGCGTCGGGAAGAGATAAGGATGAGGAAGCCAGAAAAACAGAAACCAAAGATACCAGATCCGGTAAAACAGGAAACAGATGACCCGTGAATGGTTCAGTTTCCAAAGGATGACCGATTCAGAGAAACATTTCCCAAAAATAGAGATGGCACACAAATGTGGCGAGCGGTCGAGATTTCTTCCAACACATCTACAAATTACAGAGCATGGTTCACAAAAATCTTCTGCTCAGCGTCGCAGACAGAGTTGGCAAGCTCGCTAATAGCACCCAGGAGAAATGCCATTTCAAGTAAGAGTTTGTCAACGACCAGTCGCAATCGCTATCCCCTAAAGAGTTTTTCAGGAAAAGATGCCTCTCATACCTAAAAGCTAAAGGAGTCGATGTCTACATCAGGAAGATCCAAAAACCTGAAGAAGCCATAGACAAACCCCTGGACAAAAGGGTGAGTCTTATAGGGAAGGAGAATGGAAAAGCCAAGAGTGTCACATGGTATACAGTCATGGGGAATTGTCAGATGATCTGTTACATTGAAGGGATATGACACTATCGATGAAAGCAGTGGAGACTGATCGGCCACGTGAAAAGATTTGGCTATCTTTTAAAGAGGATACCAGATTCGAGTAAATTTCGGAGCAAAAGATTATTTACTCTGAAACTGGGGGGCATGTGTTGACACCGTTTTTTGGAAAATAGGTCAAAAGGGATAAGAAGGAGCAGCCGATAAGAAAACAGTGCAATCGGTCGATTGAAGAGAAAGAAGGATGGTCAACAGGACTTACCGATGGTCAAAGGAGTCTAACTCTATCTATCGATGGGCTGGCGAGACAACCAATCGGCCGATGGTCAGCCAGGGAATCGGCTGATGAGAAGGAAGAAGGCGGAAATCGAGAAGATACGCCAAAGGCAAGGCACGGCGGAGGCGGGTCAATCCACGATTGGCAACAGGTCAGAGTCAGTTTTAGGAGAGTTTGACTCTTGCATGAGTTTTTTTCTATTTTTAGTAGTGTTTGTTTTCTTTAAACGCATATAAATAGTGCGGAGATCGACTAGGAGTCGGGTTGTCCTCAGGACTTAAATAGCGACCCTGCGTGGTCGGGAAGATTGTACACACCAATATCAAACAAACCACCTCCGGGCAAACCCTTTACAATTTACAACATCTACTTTTCGGTTACTTCGCCATTACATTTTTTCCTTTTTCTTCAACGTCGTCCTTCAAGTTCGTCAGGCTGCATCGATTGATCTCCGACAAGCTTGTGAGTACCGTTTTACCGAATAACCCTAGGCTTTAACCTCCAGGCGCATCGCTGAGGTTTCGTCTAGTTATTTATTCACCCCTTACCGATATTAGCTAGATCTGCAAGTTTTCGTACCAATTCTTGTAGTTTTTAGCTTTTGTCATCAATTTATCCAGCTCCATCTAGATCTTGTCGGCTTTCACTATCACAGCCGATCTGACTCGTTTGAGTGTTGACATCACGATCGGCCGATCCAGCCGATCTCTTTACTTACATTTTTCGCTCTTCAGTCGCTTTCGAGTCGGCCGATCCCGCTTCTCTGTATCGGCCGATTGGCTGATACACGTGTCACTAAAGGCCCATCGGTTCTCCAGCCGATCCCTAATAGTTTCCATTGTCAATCAACATGTCAGATTGGCTGGCACGCCTCGCTACAGACCGGGGAGTCACGTGTGTCGCGCGCGGAGGTGACGTCCTATTTTCGCGTCAACACTAACCTAGTCATGGAAACTTGCGAGGTAACCTTCGACGAGACCCAGCCATGCAGTTCGTCTGCCTTTGAGTGTGCAGGTGACGATGAAATTGGGAAGAAGATCTTTGAGGACGAGGAGGATGATGCTGGAGAGGATGATGGTGAAGCTCCAGCCGCGCATGTACCCTCTACTTCCACTACGACGACTACGATGCAGGATGGCCCATCCCCTACACCAACTACGATCCAGCAAGATAAAGTGGAAGCTGCTGTTGAGGGGGAGGTCATCTCCAGGCGAGAGGCACCAAGGCGCGTTCAAGTTGATCATCCTCCCTCAAGAATTATCGGCGACATCAATGAACGTACGACACGGTCAAGGTCCAGGAATGTTTCTCACTTTTCTCATTCGGCTTTTGTTGCTACCTTTGAGCCGAAAGACATTGGACACACACTCTCTGATCCTAATTGGTTGAACGCAATGCATGAGGAGTTAGAGAACTTTGAGAGAAACCAAGTTTGGGAGTTGGTAGAGCCACCACCACATTGAAAACCTATTGGGACAAAATGGGTGTGGAAGAACAAAGAGGGTGAGAATGGTGAGGTGGTGAGAAACAAATCGAGGTTGGTTGCTCAAGGCTATAGTCAGAAGGAGGGGATAGACTATGAGGAGACATTTGCTCCTGTAGCCCGTTTGGAGGCGATTAGGATCCTTCTAGCCTTTTCTGTGGCTAAAGGGTTCAAATTGTACCAAATGGATGTGAAGAGTGCCTTTCTGAATGGGGTTTTGGAGGAAGAGGTTTATTTTAAGCAACCACCGGGCTTTGAGAGTGCTGAGTTTCCCCACCGAGTGTATAGGCTGAGAAAGGCGTTGTATGGGCTGAAACAAGCTCCCCCGGCATGGTATGGCCGGTTGAGGGGGTTCTTGTTCAGCAAGGGGTTTGAGATGGGCAAAGTAGATAAGACTCTTTCTCCTCAGGTAGGGTGATGATATCCTAAATTGTTTTTGGCGGCTCGTCTCACTCTTTGGTTGCAAGGTTTGCAGAGGACATGAGCAAAGAATTCGAGATGTCTATGATGGGAGAATTACAGTTCTTTCTCGGGCTTCAAATCAAGCAGGAGATGGAGGGAACCTTTATGCATCAAGCCAAGTACACGAAGGACATCATCAAGAAATTCAAGATGGACGACTCGAAGCCCCTGTCGACACCGATGAATATGACTATAGCGCTGGATGTGGACGAGGACGGATAGCCCGTGGACCAGAAGGAGTAATGGAGCATGATCGGCTCCCACTTGTACTTGACGGTGACGAGGTCGGACATATAGTTTTATGTGTGTCTGTGCGCTCGTTTTCAGGCATCGCCAAGGACTTCACATCAGTAGGCCGTCAAGCGGATTTTCAGGTATCTTCGATACACTCCTGAGCTTAGTCTTTGGTACTCGGTGGCCTCTTCCCTTTCGCTTCTTAGTTTTTCGGATGTCGACTTTGTAGGGTGTCGAGTCGATAGGAAATCGACTTCGGGGACGTGTCAGTTTTTGGGTTCCTCGGTTGTTTCTTGGTCTTCTCGCAAACAGTCAAGTGTAGCTCAGTCTACCACAAAAGCCGAGTATGTAGCTGCCACTAGTTGTTGCTCCCAGCTGCTCTGGATCACATACACGCTGAGTGACTTTGGTGAGGAGTGTACCCATATTCCTCTCATGTGTGATAGCACGAGTGCAATTAGTGTTGCCAAAAATCCCGTGCTGCACTCCAAAACCAAACATATAGAGTTGAGGTACCACTTCCTAAGAGAAGGGAAACTTAGACCTCATCCATGTGCCAACTGAGAAACAGCTCGTTGATATCCTGACATAGCCTTTGGACCAAGCTACATTTGCTCGTTTGCGGGGGGAGCTTGGTGTGGTTTTTCCTTTTTGAGCTTGGGTTGGGGAGTCTGATGTACATATACATGTTGCATTTTCATTCTTGTATCATATAATGTTTTGCATCTTTGTATCATAGACTGCATTTGTATCATATGCATTAGGAATGTGCTTCTCCTATATACATTGATCACTGTGATATGCTAGATGTGAGCTTATGACTTTGCTAGTGAAGCTCTTGTGATGTATAACTAAGCTCTTGGTAGCTTTGGGATGTATATGCATGTGGATAGCTTACTTTTGTGAAAATGCTATATATGATCCTCTCCTGTGAGTTGAATGCCTTTCGTGTTCAAATTGTGGTCATATGGCTATATCTTGCTTAATTTGTGCTTGGTAATCATGCTCTTTTCATTTGGGGTCAAAGACCATTTGTCATCATGAATGTTTAGCCTACATGTTGCCTTGTGGAGAAAGCTTCTTTTTTCCGCAAGGGCACTTCATGTACCATGCTTAATTTTAAAATCATGAAATTGGTATATGAGATGCCTACGCTTGAAAAATATGCTTCTATGTCAAATGTGCTTTAAATTCCTTATCTTGGGTGCTAAACCGTTGCATGATGTTCACCATTGAGAAGTCTCATATTTAGAAGTGGACACATGGCTTAGTGGCTTTGACATGACATGAGATAGCTTGTAGGTGATTGTGATGATCTTGTGATAAGAACTTGTGACCTCGCATGAAGTTTGTGGGCTATATGTTGTTTGTGCTCATTTTGACCATGCTTAGGTCCTATGCTCATGAGAGGGAAATTTTGTGAAAAAAATGCTTCATTTTGCTTATGGCTATGTCACATGCTTATATGCCCATTTCTATCTTGATGGCGATGCTTGTACTGAATATGTGGCTATCTTGCTTGTCTATGTCTCATTTTTAGCATGTTGTAGTGCTCTTTGTCTATTTGAGAAGCACATGCTTGCATTTGTAGACTTGATTAATGCATTACAAACAAGGGGGAGGAACATACCCAATTCACTCATCCTAGGGGAGTTTTGCATCAAGGGGGAGAAAAATTGGGAAAAATGCATTTGTTTAGGGGGAGCTTGCATTCATGCTTTGGGAGCTCTTTGTCGCCTGAATTTTAGTTGTGCTCTTTTGCCGATGGTGTCGAGCCCTTTTACCTCACCTTGAGGAGTCGGCAATTTTGGAGTATTTTATCTCGGTTGTGTCGAGCCATTGCCCTTGCCTTAGGGGACCGAAATTTTCTCTCTCAAGTGATACTGTTTTGTGAGAGCCTGTGTGGTTCGAGGACCAGTGGTGGGTCGCTTCCTGGTGTGATGAGTGATTGACAACGTGGTGTGGACTGACTATTGGCTAAGTACTGCAGGTGCAGATTGCGGCTTGACTGGTGTTGGTGCAGGTGAAGAACAAGCGCGAAAGGTTGTTGCCGGTGAGGCCTCCAGGTGTGGAGAAGACAAGTAGGCTTGGTTCGGGGGACCCGGTGGCCAGCGGAGTCAAGTGCGGGCCGCATGGTGGCAAGAACAGCAAGACGAAGTCGTGGACGGTTTCTTGGTTGAGCCTCAAAACCAAGGTCGAGCCGGGACAACGTGGGAGCCGAGTCATGAGTGGAGATTGGCGGAGGCTACACCGAGTTCGCGGGGTTTGCAGTGGTTCACTAGAAAACCACTGGGTTACTCGGTTGAGCCACAAAACCGAGGCCGAAGACTCGACGAGGAGGTGCGGCCACCCAGGCCGGTTCAACCTTCCAGGAGGTGAGGTCAGACCGCCTGGGCCGGTCTAACCGCCCAGGGGGGGCAGTCTGACCGCCCGGGTCGCAGCTGCCGAGAAGCTTCGAAGCGGAGGACACACGTCGGGATCGCAAGGCTTGCGTCGAGGCTAAGCAAGTTTGCAGTCGCTGGGCATCCGTCCGATGGTGAAAATCTGAAGACTCCCAAATTCGCCCTTGAGGGGCATGTATCCCTAGTTATCTAGTAAGGGTAGTTTAGTCTTTTGGTTGCCCCCATATAAACACTTGAGGGGATGGATGGCAGCCAACTCTTGGAACCCTAGCCAATTTTCCTTTGTCATTTTCGTTTGTATTTTTCCTCTAGTTTTTCTAGGACTAGCTTGAGAGCTTCATGTGAGATCTAGAGAGAGGGATGGATGACCGGGTGGCAAGCTAGACCTTGTATGAACCTTCATGGTATGTATAGATGATTCGACGTGGTTCAACAAGGCCTTGTGTTGTGTCTCCCGTTTTCCTTTTTGGTGATTTTCGGAGCTCTTTCTTGTGATTTTCGTGGCGGAGTTTTGAGGGTGATTTCTTGCGGGATTCTTGTTGGGTGTCACGTATGAGGACCATGTGCCTCTTTGGCTGGTGACTTTGCCCCAAGAACTCCCTTGAATCGACCTTGATTTGGTGGTTTTTCGAGTTGCTCGAGTTCATGACCTTGAGGGCCAAGATCCGCGATTCCCTTTGATTGAGAGCGTTTCGGGTCGATTCCTTTGGTGGAGAGGTTGCCCAGGAGGTAACCCAGGTATTCCTGAAGTCTTGCTGCAATCCGTGGGGTGAATTGGGAGATCGGGCGATGGGAAGTTGAGGTTTGACCCGCGGCCAAGTTTTCTGGAAGGGGCGGTCTAACCGCCATGGGCTTTCCAGGTGAAAGTTTTGGTTTTGCCGGATTTTCCTCTGTGAGTCTGTTCGGCTTGATCAGAGGAGCGTTCAGCTGAAACCTTGGTTCGTTTCGGCGCAGTTTGCTAGGAGTTCTTGCCTTGTGTTAGTTGCTGGGTACAGGAGGTTAGACCGCCCATGGTAGCCGGTCTAACCGCCCCAAGGCCCTTGGGTGGAGTTTCGGTTTTCGCCAAGATTTTCTGGTAGCTAGCTTGGCCTTGACCAGAGAATTCTGTAGGTGAAACCGTGGAGAGTTTTAGAGCTCGGAAGAGGTGTTTTGGAGGATTTCTTGGTTACCAGGTGGAGACGGTCTAACCGCCCCCCATACCCGGTCTAATCGCCCCCTCCAGGCAGGCAGCTTCCGAGTTGTTTCCGCTGCCATGTGTGTGTAGGAGTTGTGGCTGCAGGTAGTGTTTGTTCCTAGGACCAGTAGCACTTCAGTGGCTACGTGGTTTTGGCAAACGGAAGGTTGCGTGCGGAGCGTGTGATTTTGGGTATCCGACCGAGTTCATCTTGTTGGGGAAGTCATCCCCTTCGAGAAGAATTTTTATCGGCTCCCATTCACTCCCCCCTCTCTGGTCGCCAGTTCCGGTCCTTCAAGTGGTATCAGAGCCGGTTACGGATCTTCGGATTCTAACCAGTCTAAGATCCAAGGATGGCGTACCAGGAACGGGGTTCGGGTACTCCGTACTTCGATGGCAAAAACTACCAGATGTGGCAGAGACGGATGGCTGCGTTTCTCCGCGGCAAGGGACAGATCCTTTGGGACGTTACGGTGAACACAGCTTATGTTCATCCGATTAACTTCCTTGCTCTGGGGTCGAGGGACATGTTCGAAGCCAACAACAAGGCGGTCGACTACTTGTTTCGTGCTCTGTGTCAGTCCGAATTCGATCGGGTTTAGACAGAGGACTTAGCTTGTAGGATTTGGGAGCAGTTGAAGGATGCTCATGCTGGGAACGCTCAGGTTTAGGCTCGGATGTACGCGACTTACCGGAGAGAGTACGAGAACTTCACTCATCTCCCCGGCGAGTCCGTCGATGCCCTTTTCCAGCGGTTTACGGTTGTGGTGAACAACATGAGGGCCAATGTGGTCGTGCTCCCATACGATGATCATGATAGAGCCGTGAAGCTCTTGCACTCGTTGGATCGCACCGTATGGGACGGAAAGGTCGAGGCTATTCTTGAGTCCGAGAAGTATGACACCCTGACTGTGAACGAGCTGTTCTCGAAGCTCAAGTCGGCTGAGTTGGACCGTGGTATGACAGCCAAGATCGAGAGCCCGACTGACTCTCATAGTCTTGCTCTCGTCGGTGGCAAAGGAGCTAAGTCTAACGCTAGCGCATCCTCCAGGATGTACTCTCTGTCTTCTTTGATCTCTTTGCCAGACGAGGAGTTCGACGTGCTTGGAGAGGACGAGCTGGCGTTGCTGACCAGGCGGTTCGAGAGGTTTGCACGAGAACCGGGTGAACACAAGGAGGAATCCACGGACATGCTTTTAGTGCGGCAAGCCAGGACACTTCGTCGCCGACTGTCCGGAGAAGGTGGAGAACAAGGACGGCTACAAGCACCGGTCGAATAAGGATGGCAAGTACCGATCAAGGCGCGATCACAAGCACAAGAACAAGCACAAGGACGAGCGACGATCGAGGAAGAAGGACGGTCGCGACAGGAAGGCCCGAGCGATGGTCGGGGCAAGCGACGTCGACTCCAGGTCCGCCTGCTCTTCCTCGAGCTCGAGCAGCAGTGAAGATGAAGGTGATCGGCGCAAGAACAAGAAGTCATCCAAGAACTTGAGCGGGCTGAGCTGCTACGAGAGAGATGGCTTCTGCGGCATGGCTCGTAGCTCCGGCAGCAAGAAGAGTTTCCAGAGCGACTCGGACTCCGACTCCGAGGATGAGGTACGTGACGAACTTCCCTTCTTGTGTGAGGAGAACGAGCGTCTTGGCAAGTTACTTGATAATCATGATGACATGCTTAGAGAGGCAAAGAAGATGAAGAAAGAGCTTAGGGCCTCACTAGAAGATGCTAGGAACCGAGTAGCTGAGCTAGAAACTAGAACCTTGATGCTAAGCTTGAGATAGATTCGCTTAAGGCTTCACCTGTGGTTTCTGATGAGATTGATTGTTGTGATTGCTCTGTGTACCTAGCTGATCTTACTGCTCTTAAGGATAAGCATGCCTCTACTTGTGATGAACTAGATGTGCTTAGGGTTGAAGTGGCTGAGCTTAAGTCTAGACCTGCTTTGCTAGGTGCTTGCACTTCTTGCCCTGTTTTGCATGGAAAGATTGATGAGATGCATGCTTACACTGTTTCGCTTGAGGCTAAGTTGAAAGAACCTGTCCCCACTTCTTGCTCTATTTGTGAATTGCATGCTTTGAAAAATCTGGAACTTGCACATTATGTGGATCGCTTGCAGGATGAGAATGATGAGTTGAGGAAAATGATGGGTTGGTTGTCGGGTCATGAACCACAGCTTAGGATGGTGATAGAGGCATACAAGCGCTATGATGGGCAAGCATTTGGTTCGGAGAAGGTTGGAGAGTGTAGTGGTGAGGAAGGAGAGAAAATTGGTGATATCCTAGCTCCACGAAAAACCTTCCACAAAAATGCCTATGCTCCTAAGCCCAACCCACTGAGAAACAAACTTGACACAACCCCAGATCCTCCCATATTTCCTTGCCCAACAAATGATTTCCAAAAACCCGTGAAGTTTGTGAGCTCCAAGGAGAGTGAGGTTGGAGAGAAGAAGGGTGAGAAGCCGAGTGAGGAGAAACCAAGTGAGCAACCCCAACCCAAGCCTAAACCTAAGCTCATACGGTTTCCTTGTGACTATTGTGGGAGAGATGGTCACAAGGGTGAGTTTTGCTTCAAGAGGAAGCATGAGGAGAGAATGGCTAAGGAGTGGGCTAACAAGGACAGGTATCACCCTTCTCATGGTGTACCCGAGCCTCGTATGCCACTGCCCAGGGGTAAGGCGGTCGTGAGAAGTGTTCCGGCATGGGGAGATGCGAGTTCCCGCAGCCGAGGTGGTTTTCTGGAGAGGGCGGTCAGACCGGCCTGGAGGGGCGGTCAGACCGGCCCTGCCCAAAGGGGGGCAGTTAGACCGGCCTGGCTAGGCGGTCAGACTGGCCCCCCCAGAATTCTAGGCGGTTTGGTTTTCGAGGTGGCGATTCGAGTGGTTTCAGTTCTGGCGGTCGTGGTTCTGGTGGTTGGCATGGTGAGTCTAGTGGTGTTCAGTTGCTAGACGTTCTCCGCCTTGTGCTCAATATGATTGTGGGAGAAGTCGTAGCTTTGAGTTGGAGAGGAGCAACGGCCCACGGTCTTCTTTTCGTGGCTTTCGTTCTCCTCCAGCGAGACAGGGGTGGTTCCCTCGTGGCGGTGTTCGTGGTAGTAGCTTTGATAGGCGTGATGATTTGGTTTGTGCTAACCCCACTTTGGAGCAAATGGCTCGGCACTGGTTTTACTCTTTTGGTACTAACCCCAGTGCAGAGTCGTTTGTTCACTCATATGCTCGTTTATGAATTTCAGGTGGGAGATTTGAGGAACGTTTGGTTGATTGACTCCGGTTGCTCGTGGCATATGATCGGAGACAAGGGGTGGTTCTCAAGTCTCGTCCGGGTGCTGTCCAAGACATACATCACCTTTGGGGACAATGGGCGAGGGCGTGTGCTTTCAGAAGGTGAGATTAAGGTAAGTGAGAAGGTCACTCTCAGGCGTGTTGCTATTGTTTAATCGCTCAGATTCAATTTGCTTTCCGTTTCCCAGCTTTTGGATGAGGGCTTTGAGGTATTGTTTAGACCTAGTGGTTCTCGGATTTTGGATTCTCGAGGGGACCTAGTTTGCATGGTCGTTCCCGAGGGTCAAGTGTTCCGAGCGGATTTCTCTCAGTCTTCTGGTGTGGCTCGTTGTTTCTTGGCTGGTTCTTCGAGTGAGTTGTGGAAGTGGCATAGGAAGTTGGGTCACTTAAGCTTTGACCTTTTGTCTCGCTTGAGTAAAGTCAATTTGGTCCGAGGATTGCCACGGCTGAGGTTTGAGAAAGAGTTGGTTTGTGCGCCGTGTCAGCATGCTAAGATGGTAGCTGCTTCCCATCCACCCCTCACCGATGTGATGACGGAGCGTCCATGCGAGCTGCTCCATATAGACCTTGTTGGCCCAGCTCGTGTGAGATCTGTGGGTGGAAAGTGGTATGTCCTGGTTGTGGTGGACGACTACTCTCGGAATGCGTGGGTTTTCTTTCTTGAGGAGAAATGGGAGATGTTTGGTTTTGTTCGAGATCTTGTCTTGAGGTTGAGAAACGAGAGGCACGGAGATGCCATACGAGCGATCCGCAGTGACAATGGCTCGGAATTTAAAAATTCTCGCTTCGAAACCTTTTGCCATGACTTGTGTTTTGAACACCAGTTTTCGAGTCCGTATACGCCTCCCCAGAACGGTGTGGTGGAATGGAAAAATAGGACCTTGTGATAAGGATAGGGCTACGATGTCCGAGAATTATGGCCCGTCTTTCACGGTACAAACCAACAAATTAATCAATTTGTTTCAAGCTGCAGCACTAAGGCAGATGGCTAGTAACCAGAACACTCTTTGCACTCCATGGCAAGCAAGAATAAACAACGTTAAATATATTCTCTCTGGCAAACACGATAGCAGCAAGGTAGATTAATAATTATAGCCTTTTAGAAACTGATGAACAGTAACATGAACAGATGGAGCTAGTAAATCTGACGGCAATAGTATTGGCCCAAACAAGAATTCTGATTGATAATTCACCAGTCAAATCCAACAAGAGCGATAGATAAGGGATCGGCTTACAACAGATGCAATCCGAACCCTAGATAAATCTTCCACCCGTAGCGGCGACCACGATCAGAAGATGGGGAACTCCAAGGTTCCAAGTGACGCACCCGAATCGTTGCAACTCGATCATGTGCTCAACTCAAATCCACACGAGGATTGACTAGGTAAAGGAGAGAACTCTCGTCGTTCTTAGGAGAAACCCTAGACGAAAGAGTCTCTCAAAATAAAATCCAATCTAATCTCCATACAAGAGTCGGCGGCCCCAAGGTATATAGCACGCAGGCTACGATTCAGACTCCAACCAGAAAACCTAAAACTGACACACGTGTGAACCTAACCAGGCTAATACAATCAGACTAGCTAGTACATGGCCAAAGAGAAATAATATTCAATGAGGCTCCTTGCTAATTGGGATAATTAGCTAGCTGTATCAGATATGGTCTCGAACTACTCATTGGCCACCAGAATAATGCACGGTTCCTTTTTCTTGTCTCTTCAACAGATTAGTTCCTCTAAACATCAGCTTATATGGCAGAGTAGCAGTACTGGTAGCTAGAGTTCCTCGCATCATAATATTTTCTTCTGTGGCATCACATGAATAAAAACCAAATTGCATAGGAAATTTATCTGTTACCTTGGAACAACTTTTATTAGAACTTTTAGGAATAACTTGAGGATCCGTGGGCTCATCATCCTCCCTTTCTCGAATCAAAGCCGTCCTCGGCTTTGGAATATTTTCAAGCTTCTTCTGGTTTGAAACAGGGAATATCCAACCCATATTAGAGTCAGTTCCGATTTCAACATTATTCATATTTTCATTCTCCACAATATTAGATATAGAGCAAAACCGAACATGATAATTATTTGGATCCTTATAGCTAATTTTAGACTCACTAGAGGCCATTGCAGAAACATCATTATTGGTGACACTATTTGTGATTATAAAATCCGTGCATGAAGTATCAGAAATAGCAACTGAGAAATTCATGGTCTAGTCATTCACTTGTGCAATTTTGGAAATTTCATGATACTATCATCACAGATTGATGCTGAAACAGTCACATCATTCGCTCCCTCTTGAATCAAAGCAGTCCTCGGCTTTCGTGTAATGTCAAAAGCCCCTTTCTTCTTAACAGAAGCAAATACCTCAACCTTTATAGCATCCGCCGCCATTGGCTGGAGCACATGGTGAACTCCCTTATGGACAAATGAATAATGGTTGGAACGACCACCATGTGTTGCATCAATATCAAACTGCCATGGCCTACCCAACAGTAAATGACAAGCACTCATCGGTGCGACATCACAATCCACTGTATCCATGTAATTTCCAACAGAAAATTTAACTCTCGCTTTGTGAGTAATTTTTAATGTACCATTGTCATTCATCCAGCGCATATAACGTGGCATAGGGAGTCGGCATGTAGACAAGGATAAAGCATGCACCAAATCTGAACTAATAGCATTTGTGAAGCTACCACCATCAATAATTAATTTGCATACCTTGTCTTTGATGTTGCACTCAGACTAAAAAATATTAGACCGTTGCCCCGTCACCATAACAGTAGTACCATCACTATGCACATCACGTGCCATCATAGATAAGCCATCTGAAGCATCAACAATTTGTACTTCAGACTCAAGAGCACAAGAGGAGTCACTAACATGCAGCCCTGAAGCTAAAGAAAGATCCACACTCTCATCAATAGAGATTTGCTCAGGCACTCCAACCTTCAGAAACAATTGAGAATCTTCTTTATTTATTTCTTTAGAACTATCAACTGGATTAGCAGCTAGAGATTTTCGGACACTAGCAGCAATAACCTTTTTTATTGAGTCAAGTGCATAAACAAACCGTCATCGTAGCACAAGGGTCATATCCTCCCATGTTCGACAACTCTCATCCACATTAAGCCACCATTGCAAAACATCTTTATCAAATGTTTCTTCTGCATAATACATCTTTATGACCGATGTAAATCCATGATCCCTGAAAAATTCCTCCATACTATCTTGCCAATCAAAATATTCACTGATAATTGTTGTAAGTGAAAGTTGCGGCATAGATTTCATTAGGTCCAGCAAATAAAGTTGATCCATTATAAATCAGCAACAATAATTCCAAAAGTACCATGAGCAACCTAGCAAACTGATACCACCTGATAAGGACACGGCTACGATGTCCGAGAATTATGGCCCGTCTTTCACGGTACAAACCAACAAATTAATCAATTTGTTTCAAGCAGCAGCACTAAGGCAGATGGCTAGTAACCAGAACACTCTTTGCACTCCACGGCAAGCAAGAATAAACAACGTTAAATATATTCTCTCTGGCAAACACGATAGCAGCAAGGTAGATTAATAATTATAGCCTTTTAGAAACTGATGAACAGTAACATGAACAGATGGAGCTAGTAAATCTGACGGCAATAGTATTGGCCCAAACAAGAATTCCGATTGATAATTCACCAGTCAAATCCAACAAGAGCGATAGATAAGGGATCGGCTTACAACAGATGCAATCCGAACCCTCGATAAATCTTCCACCCGTAGCGGCGACCACGATCAGAAGATGGGGAACTCCAAGGTTCCAAGTGACGCACCCGAATCGTTGCAACTCGATCATGTGCTCAACTCAAATCCACACGAGGATTGACTGGGTAGAGGAGAGAACTCTCGTCGTTCTTAGGAGAAACCCTAAACGAAAGAGTCTCTCAAAATAAAATCCAATCTAATCTCCATACAAGAGCCGACGGCCCCAAGGTATATAGCACGCAGGCTACGACTCAGACTCCAACCAGAAAACCTAAAACTGACACACGTGTGAACCTAACCAGGCTAATACAATCAGACTAGCTAGTACATGGCCAAAGAGAAATAATATTCAATGCGGCTCCTTGCTAATTGGGATAATTAGCTAGCTGTATCAGATATGGTCTCGAACTACTCATTGGCCACCAGAATAATGCACGGTTCCTTTTTCTTGTCTCTTCAACAGATTAGTTCCTCTAAACATCAGCTTATATGGCAGAGTAGCAGTACTGGTAGCTAGAGTTCCTCGCATCATAATATTTTCTTCTGTGGCATCACATGAATAAAAACAAAATTGCATAGGAAATTTATCTGTTACCTTGGAACAACTTTTATTAGAACTTTTAGGAATAACTTGAGGATCCGTGGGCTCATCACCTTGTGCGAGATGGCTCGGACGATGCTCGATGAGCATAGGACTCCGAGAAGGTTCTAGGCTGAGGCGGTGAATACCGCGTGCTATGTGTCGAATAGGATTTACCTCAGGGTGCATAAGAAGAAAACTTGCTACGAGTTGATGCACGGTAGAACCCCCAAGGTGAGTCACTTTCACGTGTTTGGGTGCAAATGCTTTATCCTGAAGAAAGGCAAAAAGTTGGACAAGTCCGAGGCTAGGTCTGTCGATGGCATTTTCTTTGGTTACACGTCTCATTCTAGAGCCTTCCGAGTGCTCAATCTTGAAACTAACCAAATCGTGGAGACTTGCGAGGTTACCTTCGACGAGACACAGCCACGTAGTCAACTTGTTGTTGAGTGTGCAGGTGACAAGGAACTTGGCGACGAGATTTTCCAGGAGGAGGAGCATGAACATGGAGATGATGAAGATGGTGGTGTGGCACCCGCGGCTGAGCATGTACCTACTACTTCGACTACGGTGGTGAACGGTCCTTCTCCCACACCTACAACGACAAACCCAGATCAAGGCGAAGCTGCTGTTGAGGGGGAGGTAGCATCAAGGCAAGAACCTCCCCGGCGAGTTCAAGTGGATCACCTAGCTTCAAGGATCATCGGCGATCTCAATGGACGTACTACACGGTCGAGGGTTCGAAACAATTCTCACTTTGCTCATGCTGCTTTTATTGCTACTTTTGAGCCCAAAGACATTGGACACGCGCTATCTGATCATAATTGTGTTAATTCAATGCATGAGGAGTTGGAGAATTTTGAGAGAAACCAAGTTTGGGAGTTGGTGGATCCTTCACCGAGGTGTAAGCCGATGGGGACAAAATGGTTGTGGAAAAATAAAGAGGGAGAGAAAGGAGAGGTGGTGAGAAACAAGTCGAGGTTGGTGGTGCAAGGGTATAGTCAGAAAGAGGGGATCGACTATGAGGAGACCTTTGCTCCCGTAGCCCGTTTGGAGGCGATTAGGATCCTTCTAGCCTTTTCCGTGGCTAAAGGGTTCAAGTTGTACCAAATGGACGTGAAGAGTGCTTTCCTAAACGGTGTTTTGGAGGAACTAGTGTACGTGAGGCAACCACCAGGGTTTGAGAGTGTGAAGTACCCCCACAGGGTGTACAAGTTGAGGAAGGTGTTGTATGGGTTGAAGCAGGCGCCTAGAGCATGGTACGGTAGGTTGAGGGGGTTCCTGTTTGAGAGAGGGTTTGATATGGGGAACGTCGATCAGACCTTGTTTCTCCTCAGGCAGGGCGAAGAGATCTTAATTGTGCAGGTATACGTGGATGATATTGTCTTTGGTGGCTCGTCTAACTCTCTGGTTGCAAGGTTTGCAGAAGACATGAGCAGGGAATTTGAGATGAGCATGATGGGTGAGTTGCAGTTCTTCCTCAGCCTCCAGATCAAGCAATCAAAGGAAGGAACATTCGTGCACCAAGCCAAGTACACCAAGGGCATTGTGAGGAAGTTCAAGATGGTGGACTCCAAGGCCATGGCGATGCCTATGAGTACGACTACAGCTCTTGATGCGGACGAGGATGGTGAACACGTGGACCAGAAGGAGTACTGAAGCATGATCGGGTCACTCCTCTACTTGACGGCGACGAGGCCGGACATCCAATTCTCGGTATGTCCGTGCGCTCGTTTTCAAGCATCTCCGAGGACTTCGTATCAGCAAGCAGTCAAGCGCATATTCAGGTATTTGTGACATACTCCCGACTTCGGCCTTTGGTACTCCGCGTCTTCTTCTTTGGCTATTCATGGATTTTCAGACACAGATTTTGCCAGGTGTCGGTTGGACAGGAAGTCCACTTCTGGGACTTGCCAGTTCTTGGGTTCTTCATTGGTGTCTTGGTCTTCCCGCAAACAATCGAGTGTTGCTCAATCTACAACCGAAGCCGAATATGTTGCCGCAGCCAGTTGTTGCTCTCAGCTCTTTTGGATCACATACACCATGAGTGACTTTGGTGAGGAGTATACCCATGTCCCACTTCAATGTGATAGCACAAGTGCCATAAGTGTTGCAAAGAACCCAGTGCTCCATTCCAAAACCAAGCACATAGAAGTGAGGTATCATTTCCTGAGAGACAACGTACAGAAAGGAAAAATCTCTTTGATCCATGTACCTACATATGACCAGCTAGCCGATATTTTCACCAAGCCCCTAGATCAAGCAACTTTCACTCGTTTGCGGGGGGAGCTTGGCGTGTGTTTGATTTCCTGAGTTGGGTGTGTGGGAGCTCCTTTGTAGCATATGTATAGCTTTCTTTTTATACATTCTTGCATTTGCATGGCATGTGTAACATGATGTATAGTCATCTTTGTATGATAGGTTGCATGCATTTTGTATCATATGCATTGTTTAGGAAAAGCTTCTCTTATATACATAGTTCACCATGTTGTGCTATATATGATATTGTGAGCTAGTTTGGTATGATATGGCTTAGTGTGGCTTAGCTCTTGATGATCTTGGTTTATATCCATGGTTGATAGCTATGTTTTTGAAAAATGTCATATGTATGCTCTCTTATGAGTAAATTTCTTTATATGATCATGACATGTTTTAGTGGCTTTGCTATGCTTAATTTGTGGTTGGATAGCTTATTTTGATCATATGGGGCCAAAGGCTCATTTGCCATCATGAATGTTTAGCCCCCATGCTTTATCTTGTGGAGGGGCATAAGTTCCTTTTTTGTTGTAAAGACATTTCATGTACCATTTATGAATCTAAAAATGAAATGTAAATTGCTTGGAAAATATGCTCCCATGTCATATGTGCTAAATTTACTTGCTTTTGGGTGCTAAACCGTTGCATGTTGCTTACTAATGAGAAGTCTCATATCTAGAAGTAAGCACATGGTTCGGTGGCTTTGACATGACATGAGGTGCTTGTGGGTGTTTATGATGGTCTTATGCTTAGAATGGTTGTCCTAGCATGAAGTTTGTGTGGCTTTGCCATTTTGACATGTTTTGCTCATGTTTAGGACTTTGCTCATGAGAGGGTAATTTTTCGCAAAAATGGTCAATTCTATCTTAGCTTTGCCCAATGGTTGTGAAACTTGGTGATCTTGAAGTTTTTGTCCATACGAAGCTATAGAGTATCTAACTTGCTCATTTGGATGTGTGTAGCATGCTATGATGAATTTTGTCTATTTGAGAAGCTATATGTTGAAACTTTTCGCATTTTGCCTTGATTCAAGCATTGTCAACAAGGGGGAGAAGTTTGGGCACGATTTGGACACTTGGGAGCATTTGGAAGGAGTTCCAAGTGGTTCGGGCAGGTTTTGAAAAGTTTGGTGCAGGGTCGGTTTCTTGGGGCGGTCTAACCGCCCCCCAGGCAGTCAGATCCCAGAGGGGCGGTCTAACCACCCTGGGCATGCGGTCTAACCGCCCTGGGCAGAGTTGCAGGAATTTGCTCCTTGTTTGCATTCCCATGTTGCATTGCTGCATTGGTTCAGGGGGAGTGTGCTTTGGCTCAAAGGGGGGCTTGCATATGTGCAGGGGGAGCATCTTGTGTGAGTTTGTGGTTTGCGGCCTTGTGTGCCTTTGGTGGTGTTTGCTCTTTGTGTGAGCTTGTTTTTGTCTCAGTTGTGTCGAGCTGTTGCCCTTGCCTAAGGGGACCGAGACTTTCTTTGTTCAAGTGATCTTGCTCTTTGCCTTTCCCTTGGTTTTCGATCGCTTGTTGAAGTTTCTTTTAGTCGTTTCTTTTCTTTTCCTTTTCTCTTTGGTTACCAATCATGTGTCTTGTCAATGCACTCATCAAGGGGGAGATTGAGAGCCTGTGTGGTTCGAGGACCGGTGGTGGGTCGTTTCCTAGTGTGATGAGTGATTGACAACGTGGTGTGGACTGACTCTTGGCTAAGTACTGCAGGTGCAGGTTGCGGCTTGACTGGTGTTGGTGTAGGTGAAGAACAAGTGTGAAAGGTCGGTGCCGGTGAGTCCGCCAGGTGTGGAGAAGACAAGTAGGCTTGGTTCGAGGGACCCGGTGGCCAGCGGAGTCAAGTGCGGGCCGCATGGTGGCAAGAACAGCAAGACGAAGTCGTGGATGGTTTCTTGGTTGAGCCTCAAAACCAAGGTCGAGCCGGGACAACGTGGGAGCCGAGTCATGAGTGGAGATTGGCGGAGGCTATACCGAGTTCGCGGGGTTTGCAGTGGTTCACCAGAAAACCACTGGGTTACTCGGTTGAGCCACAAAACCGAGGCCGAAGACTCGACGAGGAGGTCCGGCGACCCAGGCCGGTTCAACTGCCCAGGAGGGGAGGTCAGACCGCCTGGGCCGGTCTAACCGCCCATGGGTGCGGTCTGACCGCCCGGGTTGCAGCTGCCGAGAAGCTTCGAAGCGGAGGACACGCGTCAGGATCGCAAGGCTTGCGTCGAGGCTAAGCAAGTTTGCTGTCGCTGGGCATCCGTCCGATGGTGAAAATCTGAAGACTCCCAAATTCGCCCTTGAGGGGCATGTATCCCTAGTTATCCAGTAAGGGTAGTTTAGCCTTTTGGTTGCCCCCATATAAACACTTGAGGGGATGGTGGCAGCCAACTCTTGGAACCCAAGCTCATTTTCCTTTGTCACTTTCGTTTGTATTTTTCCTCTAGTTTTTATAGGACTAGCTCGAGAGCTTCATGTGAGATCTAGAGAGAGGGATGGATGACCAGGTGGCAAGGTAGACCTTGTATGAACCTTCATGGTATGTATAGATGATTCGGCGTGGTTCCTCAAGGCCTTGTGTTGCCTCTCCCATTTTCTTTTTTGGTGATTTTCGGAGCTCTTTCTTGTGATTTTCGTGGCGGAGTTGTGAGGGCGATTTCTTGCGGGTCTTGTTGGGTGTCACGTATGAGGACCTTGTGCCTCTTTGGCTGGTGACTTTGCCCCAAGAACTCGCTTGAATCGACCTCGATTTGGTGGTTTTTCGAGTTGCTCGAGTTCATGACCTAGAGGGCCAAGATCCATGATTCCCTTTGATTGCGAGCGTTTTAGGTCGATTCCTTTGGTGGAGAGGTTGCCCAGGAGGTAACCCAGGTATTCCCAAAGTCTTGCTGCAATCCGTGGGGTGAATCGGGAGATCGGGCGATGGGAAGTTGAGGTTTGACCCGCGGCCAAGTTTTCTGGAATGGGTGGTCTAACTACCTAAGGGGGGCGGTCCAACCGCCCTGGGCTTTCCAGGTGAAAGTTTTGGTTTTTCTGGATTTTCCTCTGTGAGTCTGTTCGCCTTGATCAGAGGAGCGTTCAGGTGAAACCTTGGTTCGTTTCGGCGCAGTTTGCTAGGAGTTCTTGCCTTGAGTTAGTTGCTGGGTACAGGAGGTTAGACCGCCCGTGGTAGCCGGTCTAACCGCCCCTAGGCCCTTGGGTGGAGTTTCGGTTTTCGCCAAGATTTTTTGGTAGCTAGCTTGGCCTTGACCAGAGAATTCTGTAGGTGAAACCGTGGAGAGTTTTAGAGATCGGAAGAGGTGTTTCGGAGGATTTCTTGGTTACCAGGTGGAGGCGGTCTAACGGCCCCCCATACCCGGTCTAACCACCCCCTCCAGGCAGGCAGCTTCCGAGTTGTTTCCGCTGGCATGTGTGTGTAGGAGATGTGGCTGTAGGTAGTGTTTGTTCGTAGGACCAGTAGCACTCCAGTGGCTACGTGGTTTTGGCAAACGAAAGGTTGCGTGCGGAGCATGTGATTTTGGGTATCCGACCGAGTTCATCTTGTTGGGGAAGTCATCCCCTTCGAGAAGAATTTTTATCGGCTCCCATTCACTCCCCCTCTCTGGTTGCCAGTTCTGGTCCTTCATTTTGGCTTTTGTTTGGCTTTTGATCACTTGTTTGAATTTTTGGTTCGTTTCTTTTCTTTTTCTCTTGTCTCTGAATTGGTTACTATGTGTGTTGTCAATGCACTCATCAAGGGGGGGAGATTGAGGACCGGAGCGTCCGAGGATCGGTGCATGGTCGCTCCCTGGTGTGATGACTGATTGACAACATGGTGTGGACTGACTCTTGGCCAAGTATTGCAGGTGTAGGTTGCGGCTTGATTTGCGTTGGTGCAAGTGAAAAGCGGGCGCGAAAGGTCTTAGCCTTGCGGGGCCTCCGAAGAGTGGAGAGACAAGTAGGATCGGCTCGATGGACCCGGTGGCCGAACGGGATCAAGTGCGGGCAGCATGGTGGCAAGAAAAGCAAGACGAAGTCATCGACTGGAGCCGGTGTAGGGTAGCGGCTCACGATCGGAGTATGCATGCGGGGTTTGCGGCGGTTCACCACAAAACCGTCGGGTTACTTGGTTGAGCCACAAAAACCAAGACCGGAGGCTCGGCGGGCGGAGACGGGATCCGGGCGTGCCGAGAAGCTTCGATGCCGGGGGACATGCGGGGGGATCGCAGGGCTTGCGTTGGGAGGATGCAGACTGCGGCGAAGGTGTGGCCGCCCGATGAAGAGGAGTGGTACTTGACCATCTTGCCCCTGAGGGGTGTGTATCTTCTTTTATGTTCTAGGTGTAGCTTGGTCATTTGCCCAACCCGGAGAGACTTCATATATATAGCTCTAGGGTTTCAGGGCAACTCATCTATCCGGACTGCTTCTCATTTCCCCTCTCTTTAGCCTAGATTTTCTTCACCGGTTTGTAGAGAATCTGACCTCCGAGTGCATGGAAGCATTCATGGTTGCGTCGATTTCCTTCTTGTGGCTCGAGTGATTTTCATGTCTTTTTCGGGCTACTTTCGTTGGATTTTCGTGCGCAGCTTGTTCTTTTGATTCTGAGGTATTTGTGTTCGGATTTCTTTGTTGGGATCATGGATAGATGTCTTGTGCATCTTTGTGCTTGATCTTGACCCCTCAAACTTCGGATTTGGCCTCCGATTGAAGGATTTCAGTTGGAACCCTAGCTTTTTGTGTGAGCTCGATAGAATCTCAATTCCTCTCGATTCAGTGGGTTTAAGGCTACAAATTCGTAGGAATAGCATCTCCTAGAGACGCTTCATCATCTCCTATGATTTGGTAGCAATCCCTTGGTTGATTTGGGAGATCGGGTGAAGGGAAGGTGGAGTTGACCTTGTAGAGGTCGAGCTCGGGCAGTTCTGTCCACGCGTGGCGGACAGTCCGCCAAGGGCTTCTGGACGGTCCGCGAGGAGCAGGATGACCGAGTGTTCGTCGTGTTCTTCGTGTGTTCTTGCGAGCTCGTGTTTCGATCCATTTGGTCAAGTGTTTTCGGGTGCAAGGTGTTTGGCGGACAGTCCACGAGGAGAGCTCGGACGGTCCGTGCGTGGCAGACGGTTCGTGGGTAGGGTACGGACGGTCCGTATTTCACACTGTGCTATTGGTGGTTCGAGAGCCAATTTCGGACAGTCCGCCGTGAACCCACGGGCAGTCTGCCCAGGCCCCGCGGACGGTCCACCTCCCCCTTGTGGACGGTCCACCCCAGGCACTGCAGATTGCCTAAGTCCTTTGCTTCTTGAGTTGTCCTTCTGCTTGTGATTGTTTGGAACTTGTTCCTAGGGTTGGTAGGTCCGTTGTGACTACGTGACCTTGGCAAGTTCGTGTGGGAACCCTCGCTTGTGATTTTGGGGCATAGTCGAGTTTGGCTCTTCGGAGAAAATTTTTTATCGGCTCCCATTCACTCCCCCCCCTCTCTGGTCACCTAATCAATCCTTCAACACCAACAACAAGGCGGTTGATTATCTCTTTTGTGCCCTTTGCAAACCTGAATTTGATCGGGTTCAAGAAGAGGACTTGGCGTGCAAGATTTGGGAGAAGCTCAAGGTAGCTCATGGTGGGAACAATCATGTGAAGGTGTGCTTGTTTGCGACCTACCGGATGGAGTATGAGAATTTCACTCATCTGTCCGGTGAGTCCCTCGATTCCATGTTTCAGCGTTTCACCGTGATCATGAACAATATGCAGGCCAATATGACCGTGCTTCTGTACGATGACCATGATAGGTGTTGATGGTCGATTCTGGTACACCTAGCTATGAGTTTACCGTCAACATTGACACTGATTTGATATCCAAACTAGTGGTACCAACCCTCTAGGTATAACAAGTTCGCACTCGCATGTGGTTCTTGGAATATGTTGTTTACGAAGGATTTAAGCGCTTAAAGGAGCACTTTCGGGCGAAGTTCATCGATCACTTTATGAGAAGATAATGAAGCCCGACATAAGTCAAGACTCGAAGTGAACATGACTCCAAATGGCCCAAGGTCACCTTGAGATTTGGAGATTTACCCATGAGATCAACTCAACCCGAGAGATATTCGTGCAGCCCAGGACAACATGATCTTTCGATGCAGATTCAGGGACTTAAACAGCCTCTAATTGCAAGATTTGACTACCACAGTTGTGGACCTTGTTGACAGCTTTGATTTGGACATATGGAAAGCCCAATTCGGACCAAGGAGCTAGGAGATATGGCCCCCGAAATACCTGCTGCGCAGACAAGTCCAAAATCAGATAGATTATCTTCCGAGGCCGTTTTGGGGATCTTATCATCATTTCCAAGGAAACCAATGAATACTAAAGTTGGAGATAATTTCGTGCCACACAATTTAGATACCGAATTTGCATTATTTGGAGTCCGGACGTGGGAGATATGACATCGGCAAGGAAGAGTTGCGAATCAGGAAATTCTGGGTGAGGCTGATTTTATGGAAACCAAATTTCCTTCTCCCTTGAGGAAGATCTCGTGCAAGGCAAGGTGGAGTACGCCCCAAGACTCCCCAAGGGAAGAAATACAACCCCTAGGTGCCCAAGGAGGGGTGACCATTCAGATCCAATCATTCTACCGACGCCCATTCACCAGAAGGCCACCGCCGCAAGATGAGGGAGAGAGATGAGTTCATTGCAAGGATCAACGCCGGTGGAGGGAAGGAAGCAAGAGGAGGACTCCAAGCTGTCGACCTAGGGGTGTTCCCAAGCTTCATCGCCGGCATCTTCATCGACGATGTTCTCCGGTGGTTCCATCAGCCCTTTGCGCTTCAATCTCTGTAAGATGATGGAGTAATGTCTCCGTTCATCCCTAGGGCTACATGGACCTTTGATATGTAATTGCCACGTGAATCTTATGCCTATCGATGCTTCATGGTCTATGTCTTTGCAAATGCTTTGTTTACATATGTTTGGGCAACATGTGGTCTTAGTAGGGTTTTTGGTAATCGTGGTGATTAGCTTAACCCTATGGATGCTTAGGTATAGATGCGGTTATACGTGAAAGTGATTGATTACCTTGCGTAGTGACAGTACGATTTAGGGAAAAAGCTTAGTGGCCGGATAACCGCCATGAAACTAGTGAAGGCAACACCTCTTTCATGTAGTAGATGAATATTCATGAGATCCTAGACCCTAGGGAGAGAACACTTATGTATCATAATCTCTCTCTTATACCACCCTTGCCATCTAGTTTAGTCTTAAATTAACTTAGATTAGATTGCTTTTACTTTAGAGTAACCTCTCTTTCAAGGCTTTTCAATCAGCTAGATTAGTACTTGGTTAAGCGCTAGCAATCCCCTTGCTCCGCGGATTGAAAAGAACCTTGGGGGTCACCCCGTGGTGAAAAAGGCTATAAGTGGTCCGTATGCTTGCAGATCGAAACTCGACACGTGTTTCAACCATCGACAAGCCCCTTTTTCTGGCCTGTTGCTAGGGAGCAAGCCAGTTTGCTACGTTTAATCTAGTATTAATTTTGTTGATCACTAACATCTAACCCTTGTTCTCTAGAAAAAACCTTTTTTTGTTTTTCTTTCTATTTTCTTGTGCCTAGATGGATTCGTTCACCTCACCATTGGAAGACGAAGAGATGTCGCTAAGGGAGCTAGCAATGCCGTCAATGTAGGATATTGAGATGCAAAAATCAGATTTGACGCTTGCGAAGAAGTTTCTTTTGAAGTTCTTTCCCATAAGCTAGTGAAGAAGTTTCTTTTGAAGTTCTTTCCCATAAGCAAGGTTCAAGACTTAAGGAGGCAAGTGCTCAATTTCAAGCAAGGAGAAGATGAAGGAATTGATGAAGGTTGGGACCGTTTTAATGAACTACTTGAGCAAGGCCCGAACTTGGGATTTTCCGGTGAATTGATGTTGCATACCTTTTATTTTCACTAGCCCCTAACTCCACTAGTTTGTAAGTGTGTGTGCAGGCGGTGATTTAATGCATAAAACAATTAGTGAAGCTGCACAAATCTTACAAAGGATAGGCAATGGATAAAGAACACATTGAGATTGGCAAAGACGTTGTCGGGAGGAGCAAAACGACAAAAGCAAACCCGAGGTGCTTGCTGAAATTTCTGAAAAAGACGAACCGGAGGTCAAGCAAAATGAGTCAACCATACAAGAAGTTGAAGATCCACTTCCCAAGGTAAGAGAAGTCATTTCAGATATTAAAAATGTTGAAACTAACATGAATGTAGGCCGAAGTATGGGGAATGCTAGACCATTGGCGGAGTTCAATCAATCCGATTGTATTAAAGTTGATTTTGCCCCCCTAATCAACTACCGAAGGAAGGAGGAACACCGACATGTTGCTAAAAGAGTTGAAGATATATTTGATCAAGAGATGAGTGGAGAGTGGATCCAAAAGATATTTGAAGAAGAAAGAGAAGAAGAAGATGAAGGATGGATCGATCAATGTGACATCTCGAAGATTTATAATGAAGAAAGAGAAGAGTACAACTGTGATGAGCCTAGTGACTCGAAGGATAAATGGGAGAAGATATGACTCAAGCTAGAAGACGAGTGGGAGGGAGATGACATAGAGCAAATACTCCAAGAAGGGCCCTCTCCACAAGCTTATAGTTTGTTTGCTACTGAAGCCTACACACTAGCAAATCAAGACATGGAAGTACTCAAAGGTGAAGAAAAGAGTGAATCAACGATGAGCAATCTTGACGACATGTGGTACACGGAAGATAAAGAAAGTAACATACAAGACTTTGGAGATGAAGATTGTGATGATCATGAAGACTTCAAAGAAGAGACGAATAATGCATACATTGCTAAAGGATTACATGTTCCACATGATGAGTTGAAGAAATGAAGGACCGAACTGGCGACCCGAGAGGGGGCAGTGAATGGGAGCCGATAAAAATTCTTCTTGAGGGAGATGTCTTCTCCAACAAGATGAACACAGCTTGACCGAATCACTTCTCCAACTCAACTACCCAAGTTGGTCAAGACCACGTAGTCACTGAAGTGCTACTGGTCTTAGGAACCAACAACCACTAAAACTTACTCGAGAACACAGTGGAACAAGCACTCGAGCAGCACTCAAACCACACCGGTCAGACCGGTCACTATCACCGGTCAGACCGGTCCCGGTCGGATCACCCAGACTAGACCGCTGGATCACTCGACACTCTCCAGAGGCACACCGGGTCACCCTGGACCCCAAACCGGATCACCCGAGCAAGACTTGACAATTTCCACAGACAAGCCCTTGCACGGTCAGGCCGGCACAGCACACCGGTCAGACCGGTCCTATGCAGGAAACCCCAAATCTGAAAAAACACCCTCCTGAGCTCCAAACAGCACCAAACCTGAAACAACAGCAAGCCTAGAGACTAGGGAACACACCAGCACATTCACCCGAGCCAAAACCCAACAGGAAGCTTGATGGGAACTGGGTGGCCCGATCTTCCGTCAGGTAAGGATAACTTTCGATTTGGTCGGAGAGCGACACACCGATCCGGCTTCAGATCCAAAGACCCGAACCCTGCAACCTTAGCACCACGTCTCCTCTGGTTATCAACCGTGTCACAAGCCAGTTGACCTGGCCAAGAAGGCTAATCCCTACTGCGAATCGAAGAACACAAGCAAGAACAAGGTAAAATGCAACTCAATTGAAGTGACAATTGCAGATGTATGGTTAAGATCTCAACGTGGGGTTTCACAAACCGATAACGGCGACTGTTCAAAGACAGATAACTCTAAAGCAAAACCCAAAACCTAACGAGGGTGTGGCGGCTGCTAATAAAGTCCCTAAGGTCGTGCAAGACCCCCTGGACGCGCCCCTATTGGGCTCCAACATGATACAAGGCCCAAAGAACAAAAAAATAGCATCGCAGCGCCGGGACAGATTCTGGACGTCAATTTGTTCGGACGATACCCATCGACTCTGAATGAATTTAGGCCTGAGACCAGTGCCATTGGAAGCGTAATGAAATTATCTTTCCAACCATATAAAGAACACCGAAAACCGAGCCCATAGGCAACTTGGGCATCCGTTTTAGTGAACGCTGCTACTGGACGTCGAGACGGACTCGAAAACGACTTGATTCGGCCTCCAACTTGGTTTGGACGCCTTGCTGTCCTCCTAAGGTGGTGGCCAAGGTGGAGGACATCTTGCACCATTCTTCAAGTGTTCTCCAAATTCTTGAAGCATGCTCCTAGTTGGACCGGGGTCCCAAGGGTGAATATCATGATCATGATGACGACGTCGCTTCCGAATGTTGGACTTTGATGAGCTAGCACTTTGAAACACACCTTCAAGCAAATAAAGACATGTACATGTGGAACCAAGTAAGTTGTACCAAGAGTTACTATGGAAATATCGAAACGAGCTCACCATATAATCAATGGTCGTATCTGAAGATGTCATGTCCTCATCATCCTCCCCTTCTTGACAACAAACCGTCCTCGGTTTGAGTTTAGTTGGAGGACAGGTTGTAGGTAGTAACCAACATTGCTCCCATTCTTGAAATTTAACCTGCTTCTTTATGACAAAACTTGGGGATCTTGACAAGACATGGTTATAGCTAATGTAGCTCTCTACTTGATCACAATGTTGCACAACAAAAGGAGGTTTCAGATTTGAATGATTGTAAACATGATGCACCCTATACTCTCCTTTACAATTATATTTGCCAATAAAGTGATATGTACAAGTAGACAACCATGACAACTCAGCACTTCTAAATTTCTTTTCCAAACTACTAAGAGCACATAGAGTATCAAACTCAATATAAACCAAAGTATTTAGTGAAGACAATAATTTTTGTTCATCGAGTGCACTAGGAATTGGAATGAATACTTTATTTTCAGCACTAGTGCATGGCTCCAAAGCATGTGTATTGTTAACATGGACTAGTTGTGACATAGGACTAAATGAATCAATTTCACACAACTCTTCTTTGTCACAAGGAACAGCAAGAAAATCATCTCGTGAGAAAGACAAAAAATTGAAAAATTCCACTACAAGTTGCTCTACATTAGCATGATCAGTGAAAAAATTTGGCGCATCAAAAGAATTCTCACCTTGTCCAAGGGTAACACCTTTTTCATTACCTTTGATCTCATTTTCAGAAATTGTAGGTGCACTTCTAGTTGCTGGTTCTGAAATCTCACATGAGGAAGGATCCTCCTCATTCTCTAGCACATAGTCCACGTCGTTGTCGTCAAATGGATCACCAATGACAACAATCTCATCCATGTCCTCAACATCAGAAGCGCTAATGTACCCACCACCTTCTTGAAGAATGTATGCCCATGGACTAGTACAAACATCTTGTATGTGTCCAAATCCCTGGCAATGGCGGCACTGAACTCTAGATGTTTGCACCATGGCTGTGGAAGAAGCACGCCTGATAGGTATCTGAAAAACGTTAGGAACAAGAAAAGAGGTGGTGTCCTCTTCCAAATATTGTATCTCATTTTGGCAAATAGGTGCATGTAATTTTGACACATAATCATCACCTAAAAGAAGTTGTTTTTCAGCCATACAAGCAAGTTCAAATAATTGTGAAAGAGAGCAATAAGAGTGATCAACAAGAATATTCTGAATTTCAGGTCGAAGACCATGCAAAAATCTATTCTCAGTTGCTTCTACACATTCATTTATTTCACAACATATGCTACACTTTTGAAACTCTTTATAATATTCTTGGACAGACCTATTTTCCTGCAATAAGCGCTGCATTTTCCTAAGCAACTCACGTTTATAAGAAAGAGGAATAAAATGATCACGCATTGCTTCCTTAAGTTGTTCCCATGTATCAGGTAAAGCATTTGTTGCAGTTAGCCCGTACCACCAAATAGAGGCAAAATCCTTAAACTCACTTGTAGCTTGTTGAACTCTGTGTATCTCTGGAACTATGTGGGAATTAAACACTTGTTCTACAGCTAGCTCCCAATCAAGATATTTTTCACCATCATAAGATCCAGAGTACGATGGTATGGTAAAGTTACTTCTCATACCTTGATGATTGTGGTCTACATGTAGTTGTTGTTTTTTCTTCTTTTGGTTCATCCTTCCAAACATCTGATCCATGATTTACTGCAATTCACACTTTGAACAGAAACTCGTTATTTGACTTTGTTAGTAATCAAAATAAATTCCTAGCAACTAATATATGTGTGTCGGTAGGAACAAGCTCTCACATGCCTTACCAAATTCTTACAAGTGTTCTTACCAAAGCAAGACAGCGGACGGTACAACCGGTGGCTGGTTCGTGAAACCTGTGAGGGCGTAGCACCAAGATTGCAAGGATCTTTTTCTGTACCGATCTGAAGTATATATTTGGAGCTGTGGGAGGCTTAATATATGGTAGCAAGGAAAAACAATAATTCAATTCAAAAATTGCAAATCTTAAAATTAGTCCCAAGCTAGTCTCTGTCGGCGGCCTAAACTTGTCTCGGACCTAGTTCAAGCAAGCAATCATACAACTCGACACAAGGACTCAAAGGATGCAAGCACTTCTGAATTTTTTTTCTTTCTTTCCCTTTTCTTTTCTGGTGCGGCTTTTTCTTCACTTTTTCAGCACCTCTTTTGCCTTTTACTTCTGTTTTATTTTCAGTGCGGCGTTTTCTTTTATGCACTTCTTGCCTTTTTCATTGCTATTTTTTCAATCAGAAAGTGTTGCAAAAGGTACAAGTCAAAACACAACTTATATGCAACCAAGTGGACTGTCTCAATTAACACACGAACACAAAATATGGGCAAGTGCCTACGCACTAAGAAAAAAAAGATGGACCTATTTCTTGTACTGTACCTATGGAAGGTACTATGTTATTCGGCCGTAGATGCTAATTTGATAGTATTTGATTCCTTCCTTTATTCTGGTTGGCTCAACAAAACTAAGGTCCAATTGCACACATGTGCCAAACAAACTGATTACTGCAACCCTTCTTTATGATTGGTAACCTATCCTCTCGTGGAGAGTCACTGCACAGCAGCAGGCATACGCCGATATGAACTAAAATAATAGTGCCAAATTATAGCATCAGTGACATGAAATTCAGTACTGAACACAAGACCTCGACAAAATCTAAACACGACGAACACGACGACTCAACGAGGGACTAAAATTCAGAAAAGCAAACTGAATTAAAAAAATTGTGAGGCATAAAAGGGCTATAGGACAGCAGAAACACGATGATCAAATATTTTTGTAGGGCAATTTTCTAGAGTTTTAGGACGATGGCACAAACTAAACTAGGGTAAGCCTGACGGTAGTACCTGAGTCTCTGATTACCACTTGATGGGAACTGGGTGGCCCGATCTTCCGTCAGGTAAGGATAACTTTCGATTTGGTCGGAGAGCGACACACCGATCCGGCTTCAGATCCAAAGACCCGAACCCTGCAACCTTAGCACCACGTCTCTTCTGGTTATCAACCGTGTCACAAGCCGGTTGACCTCGCCAAGAAGGCTAATCCCTGCTGCGAATTGAAGAACACAAGCAAGAACAAGGTAAAATGTAACTCAATTGAAGTGACAATTGCAGATGTATGGTTAAGATCTCAACGTGGGGTTTCACAAACCGATAACGGCAACTGTTCAAAGACAGATAACTCTAAAGCAAAACCCAAACCCTAACGAGGGTGTGGCGGCAGCTAATAAAGTCCCTAAGGTTGTGCAAGACCCCCTGGACACGCCCCTATTGGGTTCCAACATGATACAAGGCCCAAAGACCAAAAAACAGCATCGCAGCGCCGGGACAGATTCTGGACATCAACTTGTTCGGACGATACCTGTCGACTCTGAATGAATTTGGGTCTGAGACCGGTGCCATTGGAAGCGTAATGAAATTATATTTCCAACCATATAAAGAACACCGAAAACCGAGCCTATATGCAACTTGGGCGTCCGTTTTAGTGAACGCTGCTCCTGGACTTCGAGACGGACTCGAAAACGACTTGATTGGGCCTCCAACTTGGTTTGGACGCCTTGCTGTCCTCCTAAGGTGGTGGCCAAGGTGGTGGAGGACGTCTTGCACCATTCTTAATGTGTTCTCCACATTCTTGAAGCATGCTCCTAGTTGGACCGGGGTCCCAAGGGTGAATATCATGATCGTGATGGCGACGTCGCTTCCGAATGTTGGACTTTGATGAGCTAGCACTTTGAAACACACCTTCAATCAAATAAAGACATATACATGTGGAACCAAGTGAGTTGTACCAGGAGTTACTATGGAAATATCGAAACGAGCTCACCATATAATCAATGGTCGTATCCGAAGATGTCATCTCCTCATCAAAGCTGCACCGGTCAGACCGGTCAGGGCCTGGGTACTTGGGATGAACAGCGAGCCATGGGTCAACTCTCCCAAATCCACAACCCGATCTCCTGATTCGCTCCACGGATTCGTGCAAGACTTTGGGGATACTAGGAGTACCTCATGGGCATCCCATAGCTACGATTTGATCCACCAAAACTTGTTGAATTAAGAGGAATCGAAGGATTTCCACCAAGAACACCACTTTCCCGAAACCTAAGAAAACCCCAAAATCGAGCACCTTTACTCACAGATTTGAGAGAGGAATCACAAGGAAAAGAACCACAAAGGGTTCATGCATACATCCCCAATCAAATCCCAAAGAGAAAGGCCTCAAATCCACCACAAGAAATTCGCCAAGAAAAGGCTCCGAAAATCACCAAAAAGGAAAACGGGGGAACAACACAAGGCCTTGAGGAACCACACCGAATCATCTATACATACCATGAAGGTTCATACAAGATCTAGCTTGCCACCCGATCATCCATCCCTCTCTAAGGATCTCACTGTCGTACGTACATCCCTGGGCCCACTACGCAGGTGGGTACCAGGATCGACTACTGCGTGGGCCCCTAGGATTACTCGACTTGGGCTGCACGGCACCAGATGGCGTGAAGCACAAGGCATACGGAGGGCTAGTACTCGGTTAGGAAGCTAGACATGTCCGGATCCATGTAGAGTACTCCTAGCCGTACACGACTAGTACTCTCCTGTCAAACCGACTTGTAACCCTGCCTCCCGGACTATATAAGGCGAGGCAGGGACCCCTATCTCTTCATCCGCATCATCTTGTAAACACACCTAATCAATCCAGAGCTACACAGCATACAGGACGTAGGGTATTACGCACCTCGCGGCCCGAACCTGTCTAAATTGTGTGCCACGTGTCTCTCCTTCAAGTTCCCGATCTCGGCGAGGCCACAAACATCTACCTCGGGTACTCCCCTTGGTAGGTTGCCGGGTTAAAACACCGACAGCTGGCGCGCCAGATAGGGGATCTCGCCGAAGATCTCATGGCGAACTTGACGGCTTCAATCGTCATCAAGCCAACCGCCGCCTTCAATCGCGGCGACACCTTCGTTGTCGGCTCCTGGGTCTGCACTACTGACGGTGCCGGATCGTTCCAGCGCTACCTCACCATGACCCCGGACCCGGAGACTGGACTCATGACGCTTCCTGAAGCCATCACGGGTCAACTCGTCGAGAAATTCGATGAATTTTCGCTCTGCAACCAAGTCACCGACTTCGAGATTGGATCCACCTCCAACTCGAACTCGACATCACCCTGGATCAAACCGCGTGAGCTGGCTCCTGAGCCATCGTGCGAACCGGTCCTCCCCCACGAGCACTTCCCGTACGGCCTCTGCAACTCTAACAAAGCCTACGCGAAAGCACTCACCTCGCGTCGGGCTGGCAAGGAGATCGTCTCCGAGTACTCCTCGGACTCCAACACCGTCCCCGACTACAACTCGGACTACTCCTACGAGTTTGACTTTGGTCTCGATCCGATCGAGTCCGAGTCCGAGCTCAACACCATTGAGGAACCGTTGTCAGGTCCTACTGCTAGCTTGGTCATCACGTCTACTCCTGCCAGCAGATTCGTCTACTGGCCCAACCGCAAGCCCGCAGACCTGACCAACGACAACTCACGCTGCGTCGCCTACCTCGAGACACTCCCCTTCCAGGAGGATACACCGCTGACCCTAAACCAGGAAGAGCACACGCCAACCGAGGTGGCGACTACCGACTCCGGACTCTGCACGCCTGACCGTGAAGTATTCATGGCAACCGGGGAAGCTAGAACCTCAGAAAACCGAGTAGATCGGTACCTTGAAGACATTTCAGAAGACGAGGAATCAGCTAATGCACCCGTAGATGAGACTACTGATGCCAAGAATGCCCGGCGCAAACGCAACAGAAAGTGAGCAGATCGACGCAAGCGGTGATGTGGACATCCCACGAGTTACAAAAGACCAAGCATCAGATACACAAGCTCCTGCACTTCAAGGACCTATTACACGTAGCCATGCTAAGGAACTCCAACAAAAGGTGAATTCTTTCCTTGCTAAAATTAATTTCAAAATATTTGAGAATGTTATACTACCTAAAAGTTGTACTTTGGTTATCCTTAGGAATATACATGAAGAGGACGGTACAACTAAAACATGGAGAAGAAGTAAACAATAAGAAACAATCAGACCAAGAATCACCAGCTCAAACCAAGGATCCAGGAGAATTCCGTTCGGATGACTGTTCGGACAAGTCTGGAAACCAAGAATCATCCGTTCGGAATGAGGATCCAGGAGGATTCCATTCGGACGATTGTTCGGACAAGCTTGGAAACCAAGAATCACCCGTTCGGAATAAGGATCCAGGAAGTTCGCTTCAGATCTCCACTTCAGGACAGTTCGGACCTGCATAATGAATCGACCATAACTCTTTGGTCGTGACGTCTCTGGAGCCCCATGAGTACTTGATGGAACATTCTTGAAGTCAACTTTCCAATGCAAGAAACCGCATGTCCATTGGACTTTCCAATAAAGAGTTATGACAGATTTAGTGGAGGCTGCACAGAAGGTCAACAGCCACGCAAGTCCACCTCGGGAGTTGATTTCTGGGGAGCCTTTTCACATGCTTAGCCTTTTCATTTCCATCTCGAATTCACACCCATCTAGGAGGGTTGTTCCTAGTATAAATACTCCCTATGTACTACTGAAAACAAAGTTTTGATAATCATGAATTGATAGCCTCATATGGTTTGTCGCAGCCGATGCTGCTGAGTGCCTTGCACACCCCTTGTTCTTCCTTGTTCTTCGAGGACATGTGAAGAGATCTCTTTGAGGTCCCCTACTTCGTGCTCTACAGCTTCCGTTCGGCTGCACCGTATTGTGTGGATTAGTTCCAGCTTGTGGTTCTGCGGTCGTTCGGAGATCGAGTCGAAGTCCTTCGCGGTTTCGGTGCCTCTCTCCCCGTCGCTTGGTCATAACCAACCTTGGTCAGGTATAAAGCCTTTACCCACTGCTTGCAGCAATTTATCCTTATTCTTGAACCTACTGTCGTGAAGATCGGGCCATCCTTGTGCTGATCCAAATCGGCACCTATCAAGTGGTAATCAGAGCTATCGTTGTCACGGTAGGTTTTGTTTTTACCCACCCTCCCACCCTTTACACTTTGTTACTGGTTCATCCATCATATACATATTTGTTCGTGTCCTATAGTCCACTGAAAAGCCATACAAAAAAATCCTATAGCCATTTTGTTGGTACTGTTACTTTGTGTTCCTTCCATTCATCGTGTTGCTAGTCACCGCCTTTGTTCTTCCGCCGTACTTTTGTTTACATTTTTTATCCACACCCCTTATATATTGTTTTGTGTTTGCTGTTAGTAAAAAAATCAAAAAAAGTGTGAAAGAAAGAGCAAAAAAAAAGAGTGAAAAAAAGAAAAAAAAAGACGAGCCAAAAAAAAGAAAGAAAGAGAATTGCACGGTTGCAAGGGGTTGTGTTGCGGATCTGTTATCAAAAGTTTCATGTTCATATATTAAGTTTGTGGTGCACTGAACAGCAACATTTACATCTTTTTGGATGGTTTGTTTCACTTTGTTTCAGTACCATAGCCTTCCCTTGCTTAGCCACCTATAGCTCCACAAAAATCTGAAACCGGACCTCTCAACTTGTATCCTTTCAATTGCTTAATCACAGCTGCGGTACTGCCACTTTAAGCACACAAAAAGTCCTTGAGAATGCGTAAGAACTTTGGTAAGCAAGAGGTGAGGTTGTGAGATTCCACATAATTTTTCCTATTCCACTTTCTCTTGCAATATCCTAACATGGCAGGATCCAATCCAAGTTTTTGTGGTGGTAGATATAGAGGAAAAGAGCCACCAATCTCTCGAGCTGAGTTACATCACTTTGAAAACTCACTTGTGACCATGGAGAGAGGATGTTCGATGAACGTCTTCCAATCTCAAATAGTGGGGTACGACATCAACGTGTCAAAAACCTTCACAATGGTCATTTTGACCATAGAGGACAGCATGGGAAAGGTGCTCGAGGGCATAGTTCTCGCCCTCATGTGCTAATTGGTGCTGAAGATTATTGTGTGTCCACAAAAAGAAAAATTTAGCAAGAGACACCAAGAAGTTCCTATGATCAGCAAAGCCCATGTGAGAAGGAGTGCCACTAGCCAAAATTGAGTGTGAGAGTTCAAAATGAAAAGAAGAGTGACACCACCATATGTGAGGAAGAGTTCCACCAACAAAAATTGAGTGTGAGAGTTCAACATGAAAATATGAGAGAATCCACCATATGTGAGAGAGATACACAAAAATTGAGCAAAGAAGAGGAGTCTTGTGAGGAAACATCTCTTTCTAACATGACAATTTCTTCTAGTTTTTCTTTTGATGTGCTGCAGGTTATTGAAGAAAATAATATGGTGCAGTATGATCAGCCTCTAATTTTCGATGAAGAAGATCAGGTGATGACCATGGACAAAGGTACTAAAATTTCATTGTATTTGCAACATAAGGATCAGATTGAAGGCAATAATAATGCAAATGCTTCTCATTCAACTGATGCAAGTTCAGTAGCATTTGAGGAAGATTTAATTCTTGGTTCTTTTGCAACAACTGCTGCTCCATTGCCTTCACAAAACATGGTGAAGTATGATACGTATGCATATGTTGCATCCCAAGATGTTGAAGTGATTGTGCATCAAGACCTATGTGAGAATGAGGGCCACATAGCCAAATAGAGAGAGAGTGAAACCAAAAGTGAGTTGTGTAATTCCTCCCAATATGACCTTGAGAGTACAAATAATGAAAATGTGTGGGACACACCACAAAACAACATTGAGTTTGAATGCAATTCATGTGAGGATATTTTTGAGACTAACCCTCTCATCTCTACTGCTAGTGTTTTCTTTCCAAGTGTGCAGGTTTGCAATAAAAATGAGGAAGATATAGCTGTTCATGATGTCACCATACTTGTCGAGAGAGATGTGAAGGTAGACAATCAACTGAACCAATTGTATGCAGCCCAAAACATGAAACATGATGAGTCAATTGGTAAGATTTTAGATCTGAATATGCAAAATATTATGGTGAGTGATTGTGATAAAGCACATGTTTTAAATAGACTTAACCATACTCTTTGTGCTGATTTGATAGTGTTACATGATCATACCTTTGCTGAAAGTTTGCAAGTTGATAACCATTGTTCAATCATATATGATCTTTTCTATGCTTTGATATGGTTGATTTACATGATACTTTGCACTCATATATCAAGTACTATGCATGTAAATAAGTTTGGTGATGTGGAAATGAATACTCATGATATTATTGTTTCAGCAATAGAACATAATCCAAACCTTTGTGCTGATTTGATTGAACAACATGTTGATAAATTTGGTCATAAAATTTGTGATGATAATAATATTTGTGCTTTGATTGATCCTTGCAATATTTTATATGCCAATAAAAACCACCAATTTCAGTTGATTAGTGGTGGTGAATTCTTTGCCAAGCTATCTCCTACCAACTGCTTGTTTTACACCATGCTTGATACACCTATTGATGTCAACAAAATGCTTGAGAATATTTCTGTGATAACATCTTCAAGATCTTTGAACACAGTTCATAGCTGCAAGTTTACATTTATTTTCATTAGAGAACATGTTGTCAATAAGTTTTATGTTCATGCCATTTGCATAACCGATGACAAGCTTGCTGATTTGAAGTCAAACATGTTGGGTGATAATTCTTGTGATTTGTATTTTCCTAATGAGATGAATCAATTGTTTAGTGCTTGTAATTCAGAACCTTCAATGTCTTTCCCTTGTTCATCTAATCCACCGAATGAAAACACTCATGGGCAAAGAAGTGCAATCTGTGCACATGTTGAACATTTGTTCTCATCCATTGGCATTGACTTTAAAAGGCATACAACTAAATCTGTCCATAAATTGTGCAACAAAAATTTTGGGATTGTTATGGATGTTTCATCACCATCTTTTGAACAATTTGATCTTGGAATGGTGAAATTGGATATGTTAAATCAATTGTGTTGTTTGCATGAAATTTTTGTTCTCCCATCACATAAATTATTTGCAGGTACACAAAAGTCAATCATGATTTTTCATCGTGGTAAGATGAAAGTTGATAATACAATATTTCAAGCTAACAATCTTTTGTGGTACAGTCAAAAGTCGAGGTCGACTTTTTTCCAAGGAAGGGAGGATGATGCGAACATCATGATGATTGTGACATATGGACCAACTCTGTAGTCTTTCCTTTCTTGAGAATGGTGTTTTGCGCAACAAAGATAATGACAAAACAAATGACATATTCATATACCATGCATATACTTTTGCCCTTTTATGCAATCGTTTTTCAGGTTATGAAAAGCTTGGAGTAGCTTCTCCTCAAGAGGGGGAGAAAGATCAGTATTACATATGTATATTGGAAGCCATCATTGTCAACCGACAATCCAAGGTGAAAGCTAAATTAAAATTCTATCTTTCTTATTTTCCTATGGCAAAGCTACTACTTGGATTGTATGATTACAGATCGAAACACCTTGGAATATTGGAGGAAATAAAATCCACAACACCAACAAATCTTCATTTGAATCATTTCAACCATGAAGGGGTTGTTGAGTGTCCTAGAAAGAAAAAGAAGATTCATATGCAAAGGAAGTACAATGCAGCAACACTCCTCGACGTTGGCGACCTAGCTCCATTCATTGGATCAATAAAGTCGAGGATGACTCCTTATCAAGAGGAGGAGGATGATGTGCACATGCCAAGCCTCACTTGCACAATAGAGTCGAGGACGACTCCTTTTCAAGAGGAGGAGGATGATGTGCACATGCCAAGCCACACTTACATAACAGAGTCGAGGACAACTCCTTTTCAAGAGGGGGAGGATGATGTGGACATCCCACGAGTTACACAAGACCAAGCATCAGATACACAAGCTCCTGCACTTCAAGGACCTATTACACGTAGCCATGCTAAGGAACTCCAACAAAAGGTGAATTCTTTCCTTGCTAAAATTAATTACAAAATATATGAGAATGTTATACTACCTAAAGTTGTACTTAGGTTATCCTTAGGAATATACATGAAGAGGACGGTACAACTAAAACATGGAGAAGAAGTAAACAACAAGAAATAGTCGGACCAAGAATCACCAGCTCAAACCAAGGATCCAGGAGAATTCTGTTCGGACGACTATTCGGACAAGTCTGGAAACCAAGAATCATCCATTTGGAATGAGGATCCAGGAGGATTCCGTTCGGACGATTGTTCGGACAAGCTTGGAAACCAAGAATCACCCGTTCGGAATAAGGATCCAGGAAGTTCGCTTTAGATCTCCACTTCAGGACAGTTCGGACCTGCATAATGAATCGACCATAACTCTTTGGTCGTGATGTCTCTGGAGCCCCATGAGTACTTGATGGAACGTGCTTGAAGTCAACTTTCCAATGCAAGAAACCGCATGTCCATTGGACTTTCGAATAAATAGTTATGACAGATTTAGTGGAGGCTGCACAGAAGGTCAACAGCCACGTGAGTCCACCTCGGGAGTTGATTTCTGGGGAGCCTTTTCACATGCTTAGCCTTTTCATTTCCATCTCGAATTCACACCCACCTAGGAGGGTTGTTCCTAGTATAAATACCCCCTATGTACTACTGAAAACAAAGTTTTGATAATCATGAATTGATAGCCTCATATGGTTTGTCACAGCCGATGCTGCTGAGTGCCTAGCACACCCCTTGTTCTTCCTTATTCTTCGAGGACTTGTGAAGAGATCTCTTTGAGGTCCCCTACTTCGTGCTCTATGGCTTCCGTTCGGCTACACCGTATTGTGTGGATTAGTTCTGGCTTGTGGTTCTGCGGTCGTTCGGAGATCAAGTCGAAGTCCTTCGCGGTTTCGGTGCCTCTCTCCCCGTCGCTTGGTCATAACCAACCTTGGTCAGGTATAAAGCCTTTACCCGCTGCTTGCATCAATTTATCCTTATTCTTGAACCTACTGTCGTGAAGATCGGGCCATCCTTGTGCTGATCCAAATTGGCACCTATCAAGTGGTAATCAGAGCTATCGTTGTCACGGTAGGTTTTGTTTTTACCCACCCTCCCACCCTTTACACTTTGTTACTGGTTCATCCATCATATACATATTTGTTTGTGTCCTACCATGCCATCCTCGACAGACCAGCCATCGCCAAGTTCATGGCGGTGCCTCACTACAGCTACTTGGTACTCAAAATGCCAAGTCCTGCTGGAGTACTCACGCTGCAAGGGGACTTGAAGATTTCTTTTGACTATGACACCGAAGCCGTGGAACTCGCAGCAACTAATCAAGTACCCAACGCAATGATGGAAATCTTCGCTGCGTCCAAGAAGCTTGCCCCAACAGAACTCGAGATACCTGAGAAGACCGACACCGCAAACAAGCCTCAGCCAACAGAGGAAGTACAGGTGAAGGCCATCGACCTCGGGACGGGCGATAGCAGCAAGACTGCCATGATTGGGCCGGGGCTCGACCCGAAATAGGAAGACGCGCTCGTCAGCTTCCTTCGGGCTAACCGAGATATCTTCGCATGGAAGCCAGCGGACATGCCAGGTGTGCCCAGGAGGTTGATCGAGCACTCACTCAATGTTGACCCCAAGACTACCCCCAAGCGACAACACCTCTGCCATTTTGCTGATGACCGATGGGATGCCATGAAGAAGGAACTCGCGGCTGGCTTCATTCGAGAAGTCTTCCATCCTGAGTGGCTCGCCAACCCCGTCCTCGTCCGCAAGAAGAACACGAACGAGTGGAGGATGTGCATCGACTACACCGACCTCAACAAGCATTGCCCCAAGGACCCTTTCGGGTTGCCGTGGATTGATCAAGTCATCAACTCCACGGCGGGCTGCGACCTACTCTGCTTCCTCGACTGCTACTCCGGGTACCACCAGATCACTATCAAGGAAGAAGACCAGGAAAAGACCGCGTTCATCACCCCATTCGGCACCTACTGCTACACGACAATGTCGTTTGGGTTGAAGAACGACGGCATTACTTACCAGCGAGCTATCCAGGCCTGCTTCAAGAAGCAGCTCAACAAGAACGTTGAAGCCTATGTGGATGACGTGGTCATCAAGTCCAAAAACTCCGATACGCTCATCGCCGATCTTGAAGAGACTTTCGCATCCCTGCGAGAGTACCAATGGAAGTTCAATCCCAACAAGTGCGTCTTCGGCGTACCATCTGGGAAACTACTCGGCTTCATCATCAGTCATCGCGACATCAAAGCCAATCGCGAGAAGATCTTCGCCATCATCAATATGAAAGCTCCAACCTGCATCAAGGATGTCTAGAAGCTGACCGGGGTCATGGCGGCCCTGAACAGATTCATCTCGAAGCTTGGAGAATGGGGACTACCCTTCTTCAAACTACTTAAGCACCAAGAGAAGTTTGTGTGGACCGTGGAGGCTGATCAAGCTCTGACGCAGCTCAAAGACTTCCTGTCCAAGCCACCGGTCCTCACAGCTCCTTGCAAAAAGGAGCAGCTACTGCTCTACCTCGCTGCGACTACTCATGTGGTCAGTACTGCCATCGTCGTCGAGCGGCAAGAAGAAGGCCACGCCTATCCAGTCCAGCGACCAGTCTACTTCGTCAGCGAGGTTCTGTCAGAGTCCAAGTCACGGTACCAGCCGGTCCAGAAGCTACCCTACGCAGTACTCATCACCTCACGGAAACTACGACAATACTTCCAGGAGTACTCGATTGTCGTCATCATCAACTATCCGCTCGGCGACATACTCCGCAATCAAGATGCTACTGGAAGAATTTCCAAGTGGGCAGTCGAACTTGGCGCCCTCAACCTCGACTTCAAGCCATGCACCGCTATCAAGTCTCAAGGACTAGTCGACTTCATGGCAGAGTGGCGGGAGAATCAGCTACCAACTCCTATAGAGCGACCAGAGCACTGGGTGATGTACTTCGACGACTCACTCAAGCTCGAAGGCGCGGGCGCAGGAGTACTCCTGATTTCTCCAAAGGGCGAACAACTCAAGTACGTCCTGCAGATCTTCTGGAAGGTCTCAAACAACGAAGCCGAGTACGAAGCCCTGCTCTATGGGCTCCGCCTCGCAATCTCATTGGGCATCAAGCGACTACTAGTCTACGGCGACTCCGTAGTGGTCACCAACCAAGTCAACAAATCTTAGGATCGCAACAAGGAGAACATGGACGCCTACTGTCTTGAAGTCCGCAAGCTCGAGAACAAATTCTATGGTCTCAAGTTTCACCACGTCGTCCGCGACAACAATGTTGCAGCGGACGTCCTGTCGAAGCTTGGTTCTACTCGCGCGCAGGTACCTGTCGGAGTCTTCATCCACGAACTTCACGCGCCATCCATCCTAGAGCCGGCGCCAATGACCACTGACCCTGTGCCACCGCAGCTCGGTCAGGAGGTCATGATGATCGATGTGGACTAGAGACAACCCTTCATCGACTACATCCGCGAGCAGAAGGTCCCCTCCGACAAGAACATGGCCGAACAACTCGTCCGCCGAGCCAAGACCTACGTACTTGTTGGAGACAAGCTCTACAGGCGGGGTGCCACTTCTGGAGTACTCATGAAGTGTGTACCTCGGGATGAAGGCAAGGACATCTTGGAGGAGATCCACAAGGGTGTCTGCGGCAACCACGCGTCTTCTCGCACGCTGGTGAGCAAAGCTTTCCGACGAGCTTTCTACTAGCCCACAGCTCTAGCCGACACTGAAGAACTCATCAGAAAGTGCTAAGGATGTCAATTCTTCGCCAAGCAGCAACACGTCCCGGCCTACAAGCTAGTCACCATACCACCAACCTGGCCCTTTGCCTGCTAGGGGCTCGACATGATTGGGCCTCTACCAACTGCGCCAGGAGGATTCAACAGAGTCTTGGTGGCCATCGACAAGTTCATCAAGTGGATCGAAGTCAAACCGGTTACCTACCCAAAGGCCGACAGAGTACTCGACTTCTTGGATGAACTCATGCATCGCTACGGGCTAACTCATCGCATCATCACAGACTTGGGCTCCAACTTCAACAACCATCAGCTCTGGGAATACTGCGAGAACAACGGGATCGACATCCGGTATGTCTCAGTTGCCCACCTGCGCGCCAACGGACTAGTCGAGCGCACCAACGGGATGGTACACGATGCCCTCAAGAAGCGATTGCACGACACAGCTAACACCAAAGGAGGCAAGTGGATCAAGGAACTACCCAATGCACTCTGGGGGCTTCGTACTCCACCTACCAAGCCAACAGGGCAGTCGCCCTACTTCCTGGTCTACAGCTCCGAAGCTATTCTACCCGCCGACGTGATGTGGGAATCCCCGACAGTAGAACAATACGACGAAGGCATCTCAGAAGACAGCAGACGGGTTGGCATCGACAGCCTCAAAGAAGCCCGCTGCGCCGCCCTCGTCCAATCAGCAAGGTACCTGGAGGGTATCCGACGCTACCATGATCGCAACGTCAAGGAACGCTCCTTCAACATCGATGATCTGGTCCTCCATCGTATCCAGAACACGGACGAACTACACAAGCTCAGCTCGCCATGGGAAGGTCCCTTCTCAGTCTCCATGGTGACCGGACCAGACTCATATCGCCTCCAAACACTTGAAGGCGACGACATCAGCAACTCGTGGAACGTCGACCAACTGTGTCGCTTCTACGCGTAGTCGTTCGACTACTCCTCTACGGGTCCAGCTTATACGGCTACTCACGGACTCTTCGCTGTAAGCGGCCTCTCAGTCCTAGCACTAGTCTCCGGACTAGTCTTCTCCAAGATCCAGCACAACGGCTACTAACGGATCTTGGGCTGCTCAGAGCAGAAGGACTCTGGCGGCGGTCTACAGACCATGTACTCTACATCCAGCCTATACGGCTACTAACGGATCTTCAGCTGTAAGCAGCTCAAGGGCCCTAGCAAACACTTAGCCGTAGGCGGCCTACGGGTCCTGGCGACTACTCATCTGTAACGGCCCTGGCCATCCAGGTGTACTTCTTCATCAGTAATAAAGTTTGATTTTACTCAACTCATTTACTGTGCCTTCTAACTAGGCAGACTCTATCGAGTACTACTACTCACGACTTTTCCCACGGCTTGGTACTCCGCGCACTTCTCTGCAAGTGGCGGCCACGAGTACTCATTACATATACAAGCAGTGGACAACTACCATTGATATTTCAAACTAGTCACTGACTACTTTGTTTGTTCTACATCAATTCCTCTAAGCTACCTCTACAGGTACATCTACTGGAGGTTCAGCTTCTCTGCCACCTGCTCAGCAATGGGCGCCATCTCTTCAAGGAGAGCCTTGTACTGCTCATCGGTGCAGTTCGCCGCAAGTCCACCAGCTACCACATCCACAGGTGCTTTTGGGAAGTACGACTTCATATACACCAACACCTAGTTCAGGATGGACTTCGCCAGATGCTTGACGTATGTCGCCAAGCGCCCGGGGGCTTTCTTCAGCCTGTCTACCAGTAGGGCTATCTTGGGTCCTCCCGGATGTGGCACCAGTAGCCACGCAATGGGCAGTGCGGCTTCTTCAAGCTCTTTCAGCTGGCCTCGAAGCTTCTCGCAGTCTTCATTGAGCTTCTACAGAGATTTATAACAATTGACAAGGTCACGATCTGAGGCTTCACAGAGCTCCATGTGCTTGATACACTCATGGCACAACTGAGCGTACTCATATTCATGTACCTCTCTCTTGTCAGTTTCTCGGTATACAATGTTCTTGAGGTCCGTCTCCGATGCCTTCAGCTGGTCAACCTTTGCCTCAAGATCTGCAGATAACTCATTGCAAGGTCAGACTACTCACACGTACTACGATAAGTACTCGGTGGCTTAGGCAGAAGACATACCTTTGTTCTTCTGGCGCAATGACTTGTTCTTCCGGATCAAGTCGTCCCTCTTCGCCTGCATCTCCTGCACCTCGTTATGGTACTGGGCGAAGGCGCCATCCAGCTTGGATTGGAGCAGAGCCGCATGCTTCTTCGACTTGTCCAGCTCCTTCTCCAAGCCTTCGGCGCGAAGAACCGTGTCACCGTATCCCTTCAGAAGTTCAGACTTCTGGCGGGACCTCTCCACAACGTCCTGCGCAAGACAGAACGACCAATGAGTACTCAGTACTCCACAAGACAAGACTATCCAGGGTATTTGCAACGTACCTTGACCCATTGTTCAGTACGGTGCCATGACTCCATGCTCAGAGCAACAACGGCCGGGTCAACCAGATTGTCCTCCAGCTGCTCCAGACCACCGCGGCTTGAGGATCCTGTCTCCGGCATGGGCGCCGAGCGAAGCGGCGCGGCCTCTTCTATTATCGCCTCACGGACGACAACTTGAGTACTTGCCTCGGGTTGCGGATCAACCTGCGCCTCTGTGCTTGGCTCGGGGGCTACCGCAGTCCTCGACTCGTTGGCTGTCGCCGACGTCGCCCCAACAACCAGCTCCGTGGACTCTGTTTCCTCAGTAGCCGTCTCCATGGCTATCGCCTCAGGGATCGTGGCTCCCTTGGTTTGTGCTCCTGTCAGAATCAGTACCAGAAGTCAAGTCAAACGGCTACGACTACCTTCCATGATGACTACTCATGGTGGCAGGAAGTATACCTTCGACCAAGGTGGCCTCTTCAAGTGCTGGCTCTACTGCGGCACCAGCTTGCGGTGGTGGTGTGGGTTCACGCACTTCCGCCGAGCGGTCTTCTCCATCGGCCGGAGTGCTGGTCTCCCCACCATCCCACGACAAGTCTGTGGATTTCCTGCATCACGACGTATTCAGTCAACCATCGCGACAACGACTACACGACTACTCAAGAGTTCAGGGAACTTACAGAGTTGACCGAACAACGGTGACGGCCGGAGCGCCTAGTATACTAGCGATATCGACTATGCCAGCCTCGCTCGCAGCTTCGGCCTCGATAGGAGTCTCCTCTGGTTGCTCTACAGTTGCAGCCGGAGGAGGGCCCTGTCCTTCTTTAACCGACGCCTGCGGCTCCACGGCGCTGGTCTGCTGTTGTGCCTCTTCTGGCACGACGTCTTCAATAGCTGGAGGCGGGCTGATGCTTCTCTCAGCTGCCGCCCCCACCGTCTCCCAGACATCTTCATCACCCTGATCAGCGGGGTCCAACGGGGGGATGTCCTGCACCAACACAGTTATACAGTCAGCCACAGACTACACATTGGCGGTACTCGACTACTCTAGTCTTGGTACGCACCTCTTGGCTGGTGGTTTCAGAGAGCTTCAACTTCTTCACGGCGCGTTTTCACGCCACGTTACGCGGCTTCCTGGGCGGCGTCGGCAAGCTAGCCTCCAGGCTAGATTGGTTCTCGATGACTGGGATGTTTGGCATCCCAGCTCGGCTGAATCGTGAGCGGAGTTGGAACCGCTGCTGCAGCGTCTCCTCATCTTCGTCATCGAAGCTGTCTTCGATGACGACGGCATCGTCACCCTCACCGACCTCGCGGCGCTCCTTCGCCTTGGGTTCTCCCTTCCCCTGCGCTTGTCCCTCAAGTCGCGGAGGGGAGGGTGGGATGGAGACATACTTCTCTAGATCGTCCTACAACATCAAGCAAGCATGAGTACGACTACGACAACCAAATCAGTACTCGGGGGGCTTCTGTCACGACTACTGACCTGGTTTGGCGGCCGTGCCGCGGAGTACTCGGGCACCGGGCATAGTGTGTACGGGGGCATATCCTTGAAGATCCTGCCCAGTCTCTCGATGATGACATCATCATCAATCTCTTGGCCAGGCATCCAGGACGTATCTTCGTCACCGGTGTACTGGTACCCGAGGGTGTCTCGCGCCATCAGCGGCTGTACCCTCCTCTTCATGAAACTGAAGGGCACGTGCTCGGCCCTCAGTCCGGCCTCCCGCAGGGCCTTGATCTTCTTCAGCAGTGAAGGTAGCTGAATACCTTCCTGCATGGTGGGCTCCGTGTTCCACCACGGCGCATGCTTCGGTTGACGGACACTCGGTTTCGGCAGCTCGGGATGGTGGTTGCTGATATAGAACCACCTCGCCTTCCAGTCCTGATTGGAGTCGATGAGCTTGTACGGCAGGTACTGGCCGGCGGCGTCTTCGCGCGTCTGAATCTCGGCGCCTCCGACTACTCGCGGGTGATCAGTGCTTGGTTGTGGCTTCACCCAGAAGAATTTCCGGAACAAAATTCAGTGGGGCTTGATCCCCACAAAGGCTTCACAAAAATGCACGAAGACGAAGACATGGAAGATTCTGTTGGGGTTGAGGTTGAGGTACTCGATGCCGTAGTACCTGAGCGTCCCCTTGAAGAAGTCGCTGGCCGGCAGCGCGAGTCCGCGTTCCACGAACCGCGTGAACATCGGGATCTCGTCCGGGTTCTTCTCCATCGGGTACGGGTCGCCGGTGGAGTGCGCCATAGATCCATCTCCTTCTCGCGGAGGAATCCGCTGTTGACCAGGGCGAGGAGGTCCTCGGTCTTCTACTTTGCCTTCTTCCACTCCTTTGCCGGAATGGGGCGAGGGGAGGAGGGCGGCGACGACGACGACTGGCCGGCATCTCCGGCCTCACTGCGGCTCCTCTTCTTCGACGCGCCGGTCTTCGAGCTCTTCGCCGGGGACGCCTTCATCCTCCAAGTTACGGGTGTCTTCACTCGCATTCGCTCGGGGGCTACAGCGGCGGGCGGACTATGGCGGCGGGCGAGTATAGATCTAATCTACTTTGCAGTGGTTGCGGCAGCAGAGGAGTAGAGGGGGCACTCACTCAGATCTAATCTGTGGGAATGCAACCACTGGAAGTGAAAACCCCTAAGGGGTTCACCGGTTATTTATAACCTATCGGGCGGCTCAGTTCCGAACGGGCGGATAAGCGACAGGCGGGTGACTTAGCGGCGGCAGCCTGACTCTTCATATTCCAGTACTCGACGCTCTCAGTCTCAGGGGCTCGACTACGCAAGATGGACTCAGTGGGCTATTTCAGATCCAGATCCCACTCAGGACACATTCTACAGTCAAGATGACCCTTCAATTCGAGAGAAAAGTGCTCGACTCAAGGCTCGGGGCCTCTGTGCCACGTGTCCTTCGGTTTTTTGTCCGGATTTTTCAGGATAAGATTGGCGAAACTTCAGATTGACCCTCAGCTTATATCTGCAATTCGACCTAAGGCTCGGGGGCTACATTCCATATGGAATGCGATTCTCCAAATCGCATTTTCCATATGGTTCTTTCTTCAAGACAACACGAGTATTATTGAAGACCTTCGAGAGAAGCACTCGGGGACGCTTGGGAACTACTCGAGAAGACTTCAAGACTACTCAAAGATCAGCTGGAGTACCTTCCAGCCTCGGGATGATTCAAGCATTTTTGAGAACTTTCGGCTTGTGGAACTCGGGGACGCTCAAGGACTACTCGCCAAGGCTATCAAGACTACTCGAAGACATCCTTCTCGACTATAAAGTACTCGAGGGCTTGTCGTACAGACATCCCTGGGCCCACTACTCAGGTGGGTGCTGGGACCGATTACTCTGTGGACCCCTGGGACTACTCGACTTGGGCAACACGGCACCTGCTGGCGTGGAGCGCAAGGCCTACAGAGGATTAGTACTCGGTTAGGAAGCTAGACAATGCCCGGATCCATGTAGAGTACTCCTAGCCGTACACGACTAGTACTCCTCTGGCAAACCGACTTGTAACCCTGCCTCCCAGACTATATAAGGCGAGGCAGGGACCCCTATCTCTTCATCCGCATCATCTTGTAAACACACCCAATCAATCCAGAGCTACGTAGCATACAGGACGTAGGGTATTACGCACCTCACGGCCCGAACCTGTCTAAATTGTGTGCCACGTGTCTCTCCTTCGAATTCCCGATCTCGGCGATGCCACAAACATCTACCTCGGGTACTCCCCTTAGTAGGTTGCTGGTCTAAAACACCGACACTGCCCGCATCCGTTGCGGAGGCTGTGCCCCAACTGGGCCAATCGCATCCCGTCACCATGTCAAGGAAGAGAAGGTCGCAACTCCCGTCCGTAGATCGGAGCGTCTTCGGGGGATGAAGAGAAAAGACAATAAGGAGGAGACGCCCGAGCCGAAGGACTATGGAGGGAGAGACTACTCCGACGACCGCAGCCCGAGCTCGTGGGCAGCTGCCGGGAGGGACGATAATGACCTCTATTACTGGGAGGAGGTGCCTAAAGAGCCAACTCCCGAAGGTCACAATGGCGGTGGTGATCCCGATGGCGACGTCGACGGTGACGGCGACAACGGCGGGGACCCCGGCGATGACAACCCATTCGAAGAGCACCCGATGTGTTGTGCAGCATGCTGCCACGCCATATCGAATCTCTTCACGTTGGTCGACGAGTGCTTCCAAGCCATAGAAGCAATGAGGCAAAGAATGGAGGACTTGGAGCGCGTAGTCGACGATGACTACAAGTTCCTTAACCGGAACGTACAGAAGCTCTTCAGGATGGTCTGGAACATCAAGAAGAAGTGGTGCTCATTGTATAGGAAATTCCACTAAATAGTTAGGGTTCTTCCCCCTTTTCACTAGAAGAAAATCATTGATTAGTGACGCAACCACATTTTAGCGTCATTATTTTGTGACGTTCCTGGCTGTTTTGTCATAATATTTCACTTCCGAGCAAATTTAGTGACAAAAAAATTTTCATCATAACGGTTGGTACTGTAGCCGAGCATTCCCTGTTCCAAGCCAGTTTTGTGACGCCATGATGAGGACATCACAACCATACGTAACCCGGATGCCTTGGTTACACCGGACACATCATAGGTTACACAAAGCCCACCTCTGGTTACGCATCAAGAATCAAGTGCACAACCGGTTACACAAGATCAAGCATTGGATACACAAGCACAAGTGTATGAAGGACCGGTTACGTGCAGCCATGCAAAGAAACTTCAACAATAGGTGCATGCTTTCCTCTCTGAGTTACGTTGCAATATTGATGAGAGTCATATACTACCTAAGTCTTGTACTTTACTCATACTCAGGTTTACACAAGAGGCCTCTCTGCTGGATTATGTGGAGGACGCAGAAGGTTACATAGAAGACACCAAGACTGCTGCCCAAGCTGAGAAGGGTTACGCACACAAGACTCAGGGTTACACTACAGAAGCATCAACTTCACATCCAAGTCTGTACCATCTCGGGAAGAGACGGGAGCCAAGCCATACATGCCTGGATGTGTCTTGAAGTCAAGATTCCAACCCACCAAACGGCACCTCTTTTCGACTTCCGAGCTAGGAGTAATGGCCATTTTACTAAAGACTGCGCAGAAGCTGGAAGGACGCGCGTGAACTGAAGACCACTTCGTGAATGCTTCAACCAGTTGGCCTTCCACCTCCCAACATGGTTGCTGCAGTTCACACCTATCCCACACCCATCTAGGAGTATTATTCCTACTATAAATACCACCTATGTACCCCAAAGAACTCAGTTTTGATTATTTTGAGAATAGACAACAACATATGGTTTTCTTGCAGCCGAGCTGCTGAGTGCCTTGCACACCCTTGTTCTTCCTTGTTCTTCATGGACTTGTGAAGAGATCCCTCTGGGTTCCGTTACTTCGTGCTCTACGGATTCCAGCTTTGCTGCGCCGTATTGTGTGGATTAGTTCCGGCTTGTGGTTCTGCGTTCGTTTGGAGATCGAGTCAAAGTCTTCGCGGTTTCGGTGACTTCTCTCTGACGCTTGGTCGCATCCAACCTTGGTCAGATATAAAGGCTTTACCCGCTGCTTGCAGCAAGTTATCTTGTTACGAAAACCTACTGCCGTGAAGATCGGGCCAACCCCAGGACCTTTCTTGCAATGGTCCCTATCATGTGGTAATCAGAGCTATCATTGTCATGGCAGGTTTTGGTTATTACCCACCCTCCCACCCTTTATCATCTGCTATATCATTGTGTTCATGTCCTACAGTCCACTAAAAGCCACACAAAAAAATCCCATAACCTTTTTGTGGTACTGTTGCTTTGTGTGTTGCGTTCATCGTGTTCTTAATCACCATCTTTGTTCTTCCGCAGTGCTGTAATTTTTTTCCCGCACCCCTCGTATGTTCACTTGTGTTTGTTGTGAGTAAACAAAATCAGAAAAAGTGTGAAAGAAAGATAAGAAAGAAAAAAGAAAGAAAAAAAGAGAAGTTGAAATGGGTTGTGTTGCGGTTTGTGTAACCAAAGATTTGATATCTATAACTCAAGTTGGTGGTGGTTCTGGACAATAAGTTTTTGAACATGTTACACACTTTGTTTCAGTACCATAGCTTCCCTTGAACAGCCACCTATAGCTCCACAAAAATTTGTAACCGAGGCTTTTGATTCGTAATCCTTTCAACTGCTTAATCACAAGTTTGGTTACGCCACTTTCAGCACACTCACGGTCCTTGAGAACGAGTAAGAACTTGGGTAAGCAAGAGGTGAGGTTGTGTGTTTGCACATATTTTTCCTTTTCCACTATCTATTGCAAACCCTAACATGGCAGGATCTGATTCAAGTGTTCGTGGTGGGAACCATGGAGATGATGAGCCCCCTGTCTCACGGGCTGAGATGCGCAATATGGCCAACTCGCTTGTGGAGGCAATGGAGAGGATGCTCGATGAACGTTTTCCTGCTGCGAGACAAAGAGCTCCACATCACGATGAATCTAGTGACGAAAATTCTGGTTTCGGGCGTGGTTTTTATGACCATTTTGAAGGTGGTCATGATGGTCGTGGTGGTGGAAGGCGTGCTGGTCATGAGGATCGGCGTGCAGGAGGCGATCGTGATCATGGTCACCGTGTTCGCTTTGATGATGAAGACGAATCTCAGGGCAGCCATGAGGAGGAGTATGATGATGATGAGAATCCTTTTGCACACCGTGGACCATTTGATCGTCGCCAAGAACACCGTCGTGTTACTGGTCATGATGGTGAAAACCGTCGTGGTCATAATAGGGCTGATCCGGACAGCATTGCTTGTGTTAAACTCAGTGTTCCAAAATTTTCAGGAAAGGAAGATGTTGATGCATATCTTGATTGGGAAGAGCAGTGTGATCAAATTTTCAGAGTGCATAATCTCTCTGATCGGAGACGTGTTAGTCTTGCTTCTGTTGAATTCTCTGGTTATGATGTCACTTGGTGATACAGATGTTGTCCTGATCTTCACGACGTAGGATCTTGAACAAGATAACTAGCTGATAAATCAGCTAAGATAAATGGCTGCGAGCAACAGGATAGGTAGTGCAACCTGACGACACGCACAAGAAGCCAACCACCGTCTCTATACGGCAGGCTGAATCAAGGATTCGCCCAATCACACTCTCAAAGAACCAACCTACGCAACCTAAACATGAAGTACCAGGAGCACGAATTGGGTGCCGATGAAGTGGCCGCCGATGTAATCCCACAGGGAAATCACAAGAGCAAAGGGGTAGAGAATCACTCTCTAGATTTGTTAGCACACAGTTGAACAAAGGGGTTCTATTTCATTATCAAAAGTCTTGATTATTTTAGAGGTACATAGGGTATTTACACAAGGAACAACCCTCCTTATTGGGTGTGAATGGACCTTTGAGTTTCTGGAGTTAGGCTACGTGAAAAGCCACCACGAACTGAAATCCCGAACAGCCTCGTGTGACTATTGGGTTCCTGCACAGTCTTCACTAAATTGGTCATAACTCTTTATTGGGAAGTCCAATGGACATGCGGTTTCATGCATTGGAAATTTAACTTCAAGACGGTTCCATGAAGTACTCATGCAGCTCCAGAGCTATCAGGATTTAAGAGTTATGATCAAATCATTATGCAGGTCCGAACTTGTCCGAACTAATCTGTGTGAACTGGTCCGAACTGAACTTTGCTGGATCATCCTTGGTCCGAACTGATCCACTTGTTTCTTCTTCTTTGCTTCCTCTCCGTGTATAGCTGCACCACCCCTCTCACATATATACCTATGTATAGAACATTTAGGTAGTGTAACATTCTCAGATATGTTAAAGTTAATTTCAGCTAGGAGAGAGTTCACCTCTTGTTGTAGTTTCTTGGCACGACTTCGTGTAATTGTTCCTTGGTTTATATTTATTGGTGTGTTGTGTTCATCCACTTGTGCAACAGCCCGATCAGTGGGGATGTCCGCATCATCCTCCCCCTCTTGAAAAGGAGTCGTCCTCGACTCTAATTCTTCATCACCAAAATATGGTGCCCAGTCAGCAACATTGAATGTTGTGCTAACACCATAGTCATTCGGAAGATCAATCTTGTACGCATTATCATTGATTCATGCCAGCACTCTGAATGGACCATCTCCTCGTGGCATCAACTTGGATTTACGTCGATCTAGAAAACGATCCTTACGTAGATGTACCCAAACTAAATCTCCTGGTTCAAATATCACCTTCTTCTGATGCTTGTTTGCTTTGGCTGCAAAATACTTCGCTTTCTTCTTAAGTTCTTCCTTGGTCTTCTCATGTATCTTCTTTATGTATGCAGCCCGCTTGGAGGCTTCCATATTACTTCGTTCCTGCAAAGGTAATGGCAACAAATCTATGGGAGTATTTGGTTTAAAACCATATACAATTTCAAATGGACACATTTTGGTTGTAGAGTGTACTGCCCTGTTATATGCAAATTCATCATGTGGCAAACACTCTTCCCACTCCTTCAAGTTCTTTTTTATCACAGCTCGCAATAGCATTGAAAGTGTTCGATTCACCACTTCAGTTTGCCCATCTGTTTGCGTATGGCATGTCGTAGAAAACAGCAGCTTGGTTCCAAGTTTTGTCCAAAGGGTCTTCCAAAAATAACTCACAAACTTTATGTCACGATCTGAAACAATGGTCCGTGGCATTCCGTGCAATCTCACAACTTCCCTGAAAAATAAGGTAGCTACGTGGGAAGCATCGTCACTTTTATTACAAGATATGAAATGCGCCATTTTTGAGAATCTATCAACAACCACAAAAATAGAATCCCTCCCCCTCTTTGTCCTAGGTAAACCCAAGACAAAATCCATGCTAATGTCCTCCCAAGGAACACTAGGAACAGGCAAAAGAATGTACAATCCATGAGGGTTCAATTTTGACTTAGCTTTGTGGCAGGTAACACAGTGCTGCACAAGTCGCTCAACATCTCTTCTCATCTTTGGCCAATAAAAGTGGTCGGCCAGCATCTCATAGGTCTTGTCTCTTCCAAAATGACCCATCAAACCACCTTCATGTGCTTCTTGCAGCAACAAAAGTCTAACAGAGCAATTTGGAACACATAATTTGTTAGATCGAAATAAAAATCCTTCATGTATGTGGTATTTTTCCCAACCTTTCCCTGCTGTACATTTAGCATAAGGCTCTGAAAATTCATGATCAGTAGAGTATAATTCTTTTATGCTCTCTAATCCTAACACTTTTACCTCAAGTTGATTTAGCAGAATATTTTTGCGGGACAATGCATCAACAACAATATTATCTTTACCTTTCTTGTACTTCACAATGTATGGAAAAGTTTCAATGAATTCAACCCACTTCGCATGTCGACGGTTTAGTTTAGCTTGGCCTTTCAAGTACTTCAAAGCTTCATGATCTGAATGGATAACAAATTCTTTTGGCCACAAATAATGTTGCCATGTTTCAAGTACTCTTACCAAAGCATACAACTCCTTGTCGTACATGGAGTAATTCAGTTGTGCTCCTCCCAACTTCTCACTGAAATATGCAACGGGCTTCCCTTCTTGCATGAGCACTGCTCCAATTCCAATCGCACTTGCATCACATTCAACCTCAAAAGTTCTTGTGAAATCTGGTAGCACGAGTAAGGGTGCTTCCGTCAACCGTTTCTTCAATTCATGAAAAGAATTTTCTTGTGGCTCACCCCATTTGAACACGACACCTTTCTTCGTCAACTCGTTTAATGGAGCAGCTATGGTGCTGAAATCTTTGACAAATCTTCTATAAAAACCAGCAAGGCCATGAAAACTTCTCACTTGACTTACGTTCTCAGGTGTTGGCCATTCTTTGATTGCTGCAACCTTGGATTCATCCACTTGAATTCCCTGTCCAGAGACAACAAAACCAAGAAACACAACTTGGTCTGTGCAAAAGGTGCACTTCTCAAGGTTAGCAAATAATTTCTCTTTTCTAAGCACATCCAAAACTTGTTTTATGTGTTCAGCATGTTCCTCCAATGTCTTGCTGTAAATTAAGATGTCATCAAAGTAAACAACAACAAATTTTCCAATGAAAGCTCTCAAGACATGATTCATTAATCTCATGAAAGTACTAGGAGCATTAGTCAAACCAAAAGGCATAACTGACCATTCATACAACCCAAACTTTGTTTTGAAAGCAGTTTTCCACTCATCACCAATTTTCATTCGAATTTGATGGTAACCACTATGCAAATCAATTTTGGAAAATATCATGGAACCACTCAATTCATCAAGCATATCATCTAGCCTAGGAATAGGATGACGATAGCGAACAGTGATATTATTGATGGCTCTACAATCTACACACATCCTCCATGTACCATCTTTCTTTGGCACCAATATAACTGGGACAGCACAAGGACTTAAACTTTCACGCACATAACCTTTATCTAAAAGTGTTTGTACTTGCCTCTGAATTTCCTTTGTTTCTTTGGGATTGGTGCGGTATGGTGGACGATTGGGCAACACAGCCCCTGGAATGAGATCGATTTGATGTTCAATGCCACGCAATGGCGGCAGTCCAGCAGGTGTTTCCTCCGGAAAGACATCCTTGTAACCCTGCAAAAGACGTGAAACAACACTAGGAAGAGAAGTTATGTCGTTAGTGAAAGCAACATGTCTTTGTACACAAGTACAATGAGTACTTGGCCTGGGTTACATCTCACATCTCTCATTTCAGATTTAGTGGCTAACATGATCGGATTTTTATCCTCTCTTTTATTTTTATCTCTCTCATTTGGCTTGTGGCTCTCACTCGCTGATTTGTGGAGGGCACTCACATTCTTTTTCTCACTCTCAACTCTCACTTCGGAACTCTTTTGCAAGTGCTCACCTAACAGTTGTTGCGGTGTCATTGGTTTAAGCACCAACTTCTTTCCCTTCCACTTGATCGTGTATTGATTTGTGCGACCACAATGTAGAGATGAACGATCATATTGCCATGGCCTTCCCAATAGTAGATGGCATACTGTCATGGGTGCCACATCACACTCAATGGTGTCAACATACTCACCAACTTTGAATGGAACTCGCACTCTTTGTGCAATCTTGATGGAACCGGAGTTGTTCAACCATTGCACATGGTAAGGATGAGGATGTTTCAGCAGCTTTAAACCAAGTTTATCAACCATTTCCTTGCTAGCAAGATTGTGACAGCTTCCACCATCAATGATTACCTTGCAAACTTTGTCCTCAACCTTAGCTCTTGTTTGAAATAAATTGTGTCGCTGACCATTCTCAGCTTCCTTCATTTGCACACTCAAAATTTGAGTCACAACAAGGGCAGCACCTCCCTCAAATTCACATGAAGTGAGACCATCATTTTCGGTAGCATCCTCAAATTGGCCTTCATCAAAAGCTTCTTGCTCTTCTTCACTAGCAGATTCATACTCTCCTTGATCATTAACAAGGATGGTTCAATTATTTGGACACTCCTTGATAACATGACCACGGCCTCCACACTTGAAGCATTGAATTCCACTACTTTTTGCTGTAGAAGCCATTGATGTAGATGATGATGTTACAGGTTTACTCCTCTCAGTATGTGCAGCCAACTCTTTGCCACTAGAGTTGCTCATAGCAGCTGCACGTAAGCCTCCACTTGAGTTGGAATTTGAACCTCGATTTGCATTGGTTCTTGGTGTAAACTTGCTTGCACTTGGGGTATTCTTGGCACTGAATGAACCTCCTATATTGCTCTTCATGTCTTGCTGCAATTAGCGCTCAGCTTTGCTTACTTGATGTATCAACTCAATAAGATTACGGTACGGCTGAAATTTAACAATGCGCTGAATATTGCGATGTAAACCAGACATGAACCTTGCAATTGATTGTTCTTGATCTTCATACACATTAGCCCTGATCATTTCTTTCTCCATCTCTTTATAATACTCATCAACAGAGAGACTTCCTTGCTTTAAATTCTGCAGCTTGTCAAAAAGATCACGGCGACGATGTCTAGGTACAAATCTTGCTCTCATTTCTCTTTTCATTTCAGCCCATGTACGTACAGTACCTTGCCCAGCTTCTACTCTATCATTGAGCATTTGTTCCCACCAGATTAGAGCATAATCATCAAACTCAAGTGCAGCCATTGCCATCTTCTTCTCTAAGGAATAATTATGCAAGCTAAAAATTTTATCAACCTTCAACTCCCATGTAAGATATGTTTCAGGATCAGATCCTCCATCAAACTTGGGGATGGTGAATTTTAACTTTCCAAACCTCTCCTCATTGGGCCGATCACGTTCATAGTTGCCTCGACGACGATGACCATAGTTTGGGGGCTGTTCAACCTCTTCTTCTTCATATTCATCCTCAAATTCAGCACAATCATTATCTTCTTGTCCACGACCTCTTCCTCTTCCACGACCACATCCATTACCTCCATCACCACGCCCTCGACCAGCAGGTCTTCTAGCATGGAAAGCAGCTCTTTGTCGGCGTTCTTGTTGTTCTCTTGCAACTCGTTCAGCAGCTTCCTCTGCAGTTTCCTCAACATCATCTTCATGGTTACTCGCATTTTCAGCAACATGAGGAATATGTTGAAGCCGCTGTAAAATAGCTTGCAAATCATTTGCCAATCTATTTGCTCTCTCCTCTATGTTTTGCCTCAATTCATTGAATTGTGCCATGGTAACAGAATCTTCAATTTCAGGTCGTTCATCCATCTTCCTGTATGGTTAGTAAAAAAACAAACAAAATTATATGTGGAATGAAAAATTATGTGGATCTCACAACCTCACCTTCTCTTACCAACCAAAGCTCTTATGCTTCCCTGCAAGTTACTAAGGCAATCCGTTGGTGGTAAAGAGTAGTGATATTTGAGCGAATACAAGATCAGAAAACCGTACACGATGGTTTTTATGTGGAGCTTGGTAGGCTATAAACACAAGGAGCAATCTGAATTCTAGTTGTTGTAAATATAAGTAACAATCCAAACTAGAGATTCAATGCCTAGTGCTGATCACAAGATATGAAAGATGTGATGTAACAACACACACACAAAAGACAGATTTCAGATTTGATGCAAACAAGGAATATGCTAGTGATGATTGATTTAAAGAGAAACACCTAGCAAAATTGCACCAAAATGATGATAGCAACCTGGTTACACAAATTGATATGAAGGTTCAAACACTTGCGCATACCAACAATCTGATGCTACTCCTTTCTTTCCAACACTTTCTTTTTTTAAAACTTTCTCAACACTTTTTTTTCAGCACTCTTTCTTCTCTTTTTTTTGACACTTTTTGTTTGCACAATACTAAACAAGATCAGATATAACACTTGCACAAATTTAAGATGATAGAACCCAATATAACCAGCAACTATCTTAATAGGACAAAAGTTTTCACAAAGGATAGAAATGGTTTACTTCTTTTTGTGGGGATTTTCAGATATATAGAAAGGCACAAAAAGGACACGCAAAGGATGATATGATCAGCAACTAAACAAGGACTCTAATGGACTAAAACTTAACCAAACTCACTAGATAAACAGATTGTAACAAAAGGCTATGACAGATTTTGTTAGGCTTTTTGGTGGATAGGACGAAGACAAAAATATATGTAGCTAAGGGTAAAGAAAATCCTACCGTGGCAACGATGGCTCTGATACTAGATGATACGGATGTTGTCCCGATCTTCACGATGTAGGATCTTGAACAAGATAACTAGCTGATAAACCAGCTAAGATAAATGGCTGCGAGCAACCGGAAAGGTAGTGCAACCTGACGACATGCACAAGAAGCCAACCACCGTCTCTATACGGCAGCCTGAATCAAGGATTCGCCCAATCACACTCTCAAAGAACCAACCTACGCAACCTGAACACGAAGTACCAGGAGCACGGATTGGGTGCTGATGAAGCGGCCGCCGATGTAATCCCACAGGGAAATCACAAGAGCAAAGGGGTAGAGAATCACTCTCTGGATTTGTTAGCACACAGCTGAACAAAGGGGTTCTATTTCATTATCAAAAGTCTTGATTATTTCAGAGATACATAGGGTATTTATACAAGGAACAACCCTCCTTGTTGGGTGTGAATGGACCTTTGAGTTTCTGGAGTTAGGCTACGTGAAAAGCCACCACGAACTGAAATCCCGAACAGCCTCGTGTGACTGTTGGGTTCCTGCGCAGTCTTCACTAAATCGGTCATAACTCTTTTTTGGGAAGTCCAATGGACATGCGGTTTCTTGCATTGGAAAGTTAACTTCAAGACGGTTCCATGAAGTACTCATGTAGCTCCAGAGCTATCGGGATTTAAGAGTTATGATCAAATCATTATGCAGGTCCGAACTTGTCCGAACTGATTGTCCGAACTGATCTGTGTGAACTGGTCCGAACTGAACTTTACTGGATCATCCTTGGTCCGAACTGATCCACTTGTTTCTTCTTCTTTGCTTCCTCTCCGTGTATAGCTACACCACCCCTCTCACATATATACCTATGTACAACCAATGTAGAACATTTAGGTAGTGTAACATTCTCAGATATGTTAAAGTTAATTTCAGCTAGGAGAGAGTTCACCTCTTGTTGTAGTTTCTTGGCACGACTTCGTGTAATTGGTCCTTGGTTTATATTTATTGGTGTGTTGTGTTCATCCACTTGTGTAACAGCCCGATCAGTGGGGATTTCCGCATCACTTGGTGGAATCAAATACAAGAAAATCGGCTTGTGTTGGGACGTGCTCATATCAACACATGGGCTGAAATGAAGCGTGTGATGAGAAGGAGCTTTATTCCATCAAGCTATCGTCGTGACCTCCGTAACAGGTTACAAACATTGAAACAAGGTGCTAAATCAGTTGATGAATATTTCAAAGAGATGGAGTTGCTCTTGATTCGGTCTGATATTAGAGAAGTTGAAGAGTCAAGAATGGCAAGATTTTTGCATGGCCTTAATGATGATATTTCAAGTTTTGTGGAGATGTTTCCATATCTAACTTTGCAAGATCTTGTTGATCAAGCTATGCGCACCGAGAGGAAAATTCAGCAAGAAGGACGTGGGCGGTGAAGGACCGGAACGGTGAACCAGAGAGGGGGGAGTGAATGGGAGCCGATAAAAATTCTACTCAAGAATTCGGCCTATGAACCCAATTTCACTCGGACACCTCCACAAGCTTCTCTTGCCAAGTCCACGTAGCCACTGGAGTGCTACTGAACCTAGGAGCAAGATCCAACCAACAGCAACACAAAACACGCAGCGGAAAACAACACGAAACAGCTGCTGGCAACCAAAACCGGTCAGGCCGGTTTCTGAAACCGGTCAGACCGGTTCTCTAGGACTTAGCCTCTCGCAGGCAGGGGAAACCGGTCAGGCCGGTTTGGCAAACCAGTCAGGCCGGTTTGACCTTCGAGACCAAAACTGTCCCAAACCACCTCAGGAACCTCTCCACCTTTGAACAAGAAAAGCCATAGCAAGAACAAGACTCTCCTGCTCAAAAACCTTCATGACAGCCCACTGGGGCTAAACCGGTCAGACCGGTTTGGGAAACCGGTCAGGCCGGTTTTGCCTGGACAGTCGGGAAGAACTCAGCCCGCTGGAAAAACTTAGCCTTCACCTCGATCGATCTCCCGATTCGTTCCACGGATCAAAGTGAGACTTTGGGGATAGCTGGGGTACCTCGTGGGATACCTTTGGCTAGAAGCTCAGTCCCCAAAACCTACTAAATCAAGAGGAATCGGAAGTCAACCCTAAAGAACACCTTCCCATGGAATCCACCGAAAACCCCAAATTGAAGCTATTTCGGAGGGTTTGTTGGAGCAAGATCACCAAGCAAAGAGGCACAAGGTCCTCATACGTGACATCCAACAAGAATCCCTCAAAGAAACCCCCCCCCCAAAACTTCCCCACGGAAATTCCAAGAAAAGGCTCCGAAAATCACCAAAAAGGAAAAACGGGAAGAACACAATCAAGCTTTGAGGAACCACGCCGAATCATCTATACATACCATGAAGGTTCATACAAGGTCTAGCTTCCGCCCGATCATCCTTCCCTCTCACAAGATCTCACCATGAAGCTCTCAAGCTAGTCCTAGAAATCCTAAGGAAAATAGGAACGAAAATAGCAACAAAATGAGCTAGGGTTCCAAGAGATGGCTGCCATCCCCTCACCACTTGGGTTATATGGAGGCAAGCCGAAAGACTAAAATACCCCTAAAGCCTAAACTATGATACACGCCCATCAAGGGCACTTTGGGAAATTGTCTTCGTAACACCATCGGACGGATGCCGGCGACCGCACTTCGCTTAGCCTCGACGCAAGCCTTGCGATCCCGATGCGTGTCCTCCGCTTCGAAGCTTCCGGCGCCCTGCGACCCCAAACCGGTCAGACCAGTTTTGGCCTGACAGCCACGCCTGGTCTTCGGCCTCGGCTTTGTGGCTCAGCCGAGTAACCCGGTGGTTTTCTGGTGAACCACCGCAAACCCCGCGAACTTGATGTAGCCTCCGCCAATCACCACTCATGACTCGGCTCCCACGAAGTCCCGGCTCGACCTTGGTTTTGAGGCTCAACCAAGAAACCGTCCATCGACTTCATCTTGCTGTTCTTGCTACCATGCGGCGCGCACTTGACCCCGCTGGCCACCGGGTCCCTCGAACCAAGCCTACTTGTCTTCTCCACACCTGGAGGCCTCACTGGCAACGACCTTTCGTGCTTGTTCTTCACCTGCACCAACACCAATCAAGCCGCAACCTGCACCTGCAATACTTAGCCAAGAATCAGTCCACACAACGTTGTTAATCACTCGTCACACCAGGAAGCGACCATCCACCGGTCCTCGAACCACACATGGTCCTCAATCTCCCCCTTGATGAGTGCATTGACAACACACACATTTGCTAACCAAAGAGAAAAGGAAAAGAAAAGAAACGACTAAAAGAAACTCAAACAAGAGATCAAAAGCCAGACAAAGGCAAAGAGCAAGATCACTTGAAAGAGGAAAGACTCAGTCCCCTTAGGCAAGGGCAACGGCTCGACACAACCGAGTCAAAAACAAGCTCAAGCAAAGAGCACAAACCACCAAAGCATACAAGAGCTCCCCCTGCACATATGCATACTCCCCCTGAACATGTGCCAACACTGGGCACAAACCGGTCATGCCGGTTTCCCAAACCGGTCAGGCCGGTTTCCCAAATCGGTCAGGCCGGTTTCACCAAACCTGTCAGGCTGGTTCCCAAACCCGGTCAGACCGATTTAACTCAGCAGAAACACCCCCCAAAAGCCAAAAATGCAAAAGAAACGACCGTATTGATGTCTACTTGAGGCCACTAGTTGATGACTTGAAGATATTGTGGAAGCCTGGTGTGCCGGAGGTTTGGGATGAGTACAAGCGTGAGGAGTTCACAATGCATGCCATGTTGTTCACCACCATCAACGACAACCCGGCTCATCGCAACCTCTCTGGCCAGAGTAAAAGGAAAGGTGCACCTTGCCCACACTGCTTGGAAGATACTTGCGCAGTATGGCTACGACATTCAAAGAAATATGTATTTATGGGGCACCGTCGTTTCCTCGGCAAGAAACATCCATACCGGGCCATGGATTGTCAGTTTAATGGGGAACAGGAGAATCGAGAGGCGCCGTTACATGTGACTGGAGATCTGGTCCACTTGAAAGTCAAGGACATCAAAACTATCGAGGAGTTACCCAAACTGACTGAAAAAACCCTTGGCAAAAGAAAGAAACGAGATGGTGAAGAAGAAGAAGAAGGAATGTGGAACAAGAAATCAATTCTATGGGAGCTAGAGTATTGGCCGATGTTGGATGTGCGTCATTCGATTGACAACATGCACGTCAAGAAGAATGTGTGTGAAGCTACTTGTGGAACATTGCTACAACAGAAGTCCAAAGGAAAAGATCATAAAAATGCAAGGGAGGATCTTAAAGAACTGGGCATTAGGCCGGAGCTCTATGCAGAGGAAACAGAGATGGGGACGAACCTTCCCGTTGCTGCAACCACCTTGTCAAAGGCAGAGAGAAAAGAATTTTGTCAGTTTTTGCATGATTTGAAAGTACCTTCAGGCTACTCATCAAACTTCAAGAGGCTATTGTCGGTGAAGGACATGAAAATGAATTTCAACTTGATGAAATCTCATGATTGCCATGTGTTGATGAAAGCTCTTCTTCCTGTTGCACTTAGAGGTATCAAGACAGAACTGGTTTGCGACGCGGTCACGAGCTTGTGTTTATTCTTCAATGCAATAGAACAGAAGGTGATTGATGAGGAAAAACTATTGGACTTAGAGAGGAGGCATTTCGAGACCCTATCCCTGCTTGAAGCTACCTTCCCACCATCATTCTTTGATCTCGTGCTGCATCTAACAGCACACCTCGCGAGGGAAATCTGGTTCCTTGGCCCATCTTACCTTCATCAGATGTTTCCATATGAGAGGTTCTATGGATTCCTGAAATTATTGGTACATAACCGGTTATTTCTGGAGGGAGCCATTGTTCGTGGCTACGAGACCATCGAAGCAGTGGAGTGGGCCATGGGTTATATGGACCCACAAAACCCCTTTGGTGTGCCTCGCTCACGGCATGAAGGTAGGCTTTCAGGTGTTGGGACCATAGGGAAAAAGTCAGTCACTCCGGAACCAGATGCCTTCCAAAAGGCTCATTTCACCGTGATACAACAGCTGCACCTAATTACACCATTTGCCAATGAGCACAAACGACAACTACGTGAAGACAACCCTAACAGTACTCGGGGGCTAATGTCACGACTAATGACCTGGTTCGGCGGCTGTGCCGCGGAGTACTCGGGCACCGGGCACGGGGTGTACGGGGGCATATCTTTGAAGATCCTGCCCAGCCTGTCGATGATGACATCATCATCACTCTCCTCGCCAGGCATCCGGGACGTATCCTCGTTGCTGGTGTACTGGTACCCGAGGGTGTCTCGCGCCATCAGCGGCTGCACCCTCCTCTTCATGAAACCGAAGGCCATGTGCTCAGCCTTCAGTCCGGCCTCCCGCAGGGCCTTGATCTTCTTCAGCAACCCTGGTAGCTGAATTCCTTCCTGCATGATGGGCTCCATGTTCCACCACGGCGCGTGCTTCGGCTGTCGCCCGCTCGGCTTCGGCAGCTCGGGGTGGTGGTTGCTGATGTAGAACCACTTCTCCTTCCAGTCTTGATTGGAGTCAATAAGCTTGTACGGCAAGTACTGGTCGGTGGCATCTTCTCGCATCTGGATCCCGGCACCTCCGACTACTCGCGGATCATTTGAGCTTGGCTGCGGCTTCCCTCGGAAGAACTTCCGGAACAAAATCCAGTGGGGCTTGATCCCCACAAAGGCTTCGCAGAAATGCACGAAGATGGAGACATGGAAGATGTCATTGGGGTTGAGATTGAGGTACTCAATGCCGTAGTACCTGAGCATCCCTTTGAAGAACTCGCTGGCCGGCAGTGTGAGTCCGCGCTCCATGAACCGCGCGAACATCGGGATCTCGTCCAGGTTCTTCTCCATCAGATACGGGTCGCCGGTGGCAGTGCGCCAGAGATCCATCTCCTTCTCGCGGAGGAATCCGCTGTTGACCAGGGCAAGGAGGTCCTCGGTCTTCAACTTCGCTTTCTTCCACTCCTTCGCCGGATTGGGACGAGGGGTGGAGGGCGACGATGGCGACGACTGGCCGGCATCTCCGGCCTCATCATGGCTCCTCTTCTTTGACGCACTGGTCTTCGAGCTCTTCGCTTTCATCCTCCAAGTCACGGGTGTCTTCACTCGCATTCGCTCGAGGGCTACAGCGGCGGGCGGACTACGGCGGCGGGCGAGTGTAGATCTAATCTACTTCGCAGTGGCTGCGGCAGCAGAGGAGCAGAGGGAGCACACACTCAGATCTAATCTGTGGAATGCTACCGCTGGAAGTGAAAAACCCTAACGGGTTCACCGCTTATTTATAACTCATCCGTCGGTTCGGTTCTAAACAGGCGGATAAGCGCCAGGCGGGTGCCTCAGCGGCTGCGGCCTGACTCTTTATATGCCAATACTCGATGCTCTCAGTCTCGGGGGCTCAACTACCTCTGGCGGACTCAGTGGGTTACTCCAGTTCAAGATCCCACTCAGGACACATTCTATAGTCAAGATGACCCTTCAATTCGAGAGAAAGCACTCAACTCAAGGCTCGGGGGCTCCGTGCCACGTGTCCTTCAGTTTTTTCTCCGGATATTTCGAGATAAGATTGGCAGAACCTCGGATTGACCCTCAGCTTGAATCTGCGATTCGACCTAAGGCTCGGGGGCTACATTCCATATGGAATGCGATTCTCCGAATCGCATTTTCCATATGGTTCTTCATCAAGACAACACGAGTACCATTGAAGCCCTTCGAGAGAAGCACTCGGGGACGCTTGGGAACTACTCGAGAAGACTTCAAGACTACTCAAAGATCAGCTGGAGTACCTTCCAGCCTTGGGATGATTCAAGCATTCTTGAGGACTTTCGGCTTGTGGAAATCGAGGGCGCTCAAGAACTACTCGCCAAGGCCGTCAAGACTACTCGAAGATATCCTGCTCGACTACAAAGTACTCGGGGGCTTGTCGTACGGACATACCTAGGCCCACTACTCAGGTAGGTACTGGGACCGACTACTCCGTGGGCCCCTGGGACTACTCGACTTGGGCTACACGGCACCTGATGGCGTGGAGCGCAAGGCATACAGAGGACTAGTACTCGGTTAGGAAGCTAGACATGTCCGGATCCATGTAGAGTACTCCTAGCCGTACACGACTAGTACTCCTCTGGCAAACCGACTTGTAACCCTGCCTCCCGGACTATATAAGGCGAGGCAGGGACCCCTATTCATCTATCCGCATCATCTTGTAAACACATCCAATCAATCCAGAGCTGCGCAGCATACAGGACGTAGGGTATTACGCACCTCGCGGCCCGAACCTGTCTAAATTGTGTGCCACGTGTCTCTCCTTCGAGTTACCGATCTCGGCGAGGCCACATTCATCTACCTCGGGTACTCCCCTTGGTAGGTTGCCGGTCCAAAACACCGACATCATCTGCATCATGTTCATCATCATCATTAAATACATCATCGTTTGGTTCATCAACTGCCTTGGCCCGCACCTGATTAATAACTGAGACATCCCCGGTTGTGCCTTCCTTGTCCGATCTTGACCAATTTGTCAAATCCTGGTGTTCACCGAGCAAATTAATACCTTCGATACCTACAGCAATTGAGCCCTCAAGATCTAATTCAGGCATGGTAAACAAGTTCCTTGGTTTCAATGAAATAACACTGCTCCAACCAAGTTTGTTCACCAGATTCACATAAAACAACAGTTCTGCCTGTGTTGCCAGAATATAGGGTTCATTCTTATACCTGTGTCAAGTAGTATCGATGTCAATCACCCCAAATTTATCTTTACTGTATCCTTTGCCTCTGTTGGTACTTGTGGCAGCAGGCACATCAAACCAGTCACACTGGAACAGAATAACTTCTTTTTGTCCAGGAAATTCCAGTGAGATCATTCTTTTAATTACCCCATACCAGTTCGTGCCTCCTTTCTCACCCTTGACAAGCACACCACTATTTTGTGTCACGAGGGTTTTCTCAATGTTAACGGTTCGAAACAGCCAATTATTGATATGACATCTATTCATTGTACGAGGTCGGGGATCCGGTCCTTGAGCAAGTGCAAACAACTCTGAACTTACTTCCCCTCTCGCATGTAGACCTCTGATCTTGCCTTCAAACCATCTTACGAGTTGATCCTCATGTCGCTTATCAAGATTTCTGGTTCCATATTCCTTTAGTTCTTCCAAATGCGCACTGCATAAAAAAGAATATTACCGTTAGTTTGAAATTCAAAATTACAAGCAATAAATGATGTTGAGCAGTGTATCTTACTCGACATATGTTCTAGCTTCATCACAATTGCAAATTATATAGTGCCTCATCTTCCGAAACTCATCTGGTGGAATTTCGTCGACCGTGTGTCCTCTCCTCTTGTAATCCATTTCAGAAAAAATACTCAAACCAGATGGTGGCTCATTCACAGTAACTATTTCATGTCGATCAACACGATTCTCTTTGGTGTCCACGTACAAGAATCGGGTAGAACCAAGCTTCGACAGGACGTCCGCTGCAACATTGTTGTCGCGGACGACGTGGTGGAACTCGAGACCATAGAACTTGTTCTCGAGCTTGCGGACTTCCAGACAGTAGGCGTCCATATTCTCCTTGTTACGATCCCAAGACTTGTTGACTTGGTTGATGACCACTGCGGAGTCGCTGTAGACTAGTAGCTGCTTGATGCCTAATGAGATTGCGAGGCGGAGCCCGTGCAGCAGGGCTTCATACTCGGCTTCGTTGTTTGAGACCTTCCAAAAGATCTGCAGGACGTACTTGGGTTGTTCGCCCTTTGGAGAGATCAAGAGTACCCCTGCACCCGCGCCCTCGAGCTTGAGTGAGCCGTCGAAGTACATCACCTAATGCTCTGGCCGCTCTGTTGGGGTTGGTAGCTGATTCTCCCGCCACTCTGCCATGAAGTCGACTAGTGCTTGAGACTTGATAGCGGTACGTGGCTTGAAGTCGATGTTGAGGGCGCCAAGTTTGACCGCCCATTTGGAGATTCTTCCAGTAGCATCTTGATTGCGTTGAATGTCGCCGAGCGGATAGTCAGTGATGACGACGATCGAGTACTCCTGGAAGTAGTGTCGTAGCTTCCGCGAGGTGATGAGGACTGCGTAGAGTAGCTTCTGGACCGGCTGGTACCTTGGCTTAGACTCTGACAGAACCTCACTGACGAAGTAGACTAGTCGCTGGACTGGGTAGGCGTGGCCTTCTTCCTGCCGCTCGACAACGATGGCAGTACTAACCACGTGGGTAGTCGCAGCGAGGTAGAGCAGCAACTGCTCTTTTTTGCGGGGAGCCGTGAGGACCGGTGGCTTCGACAGGAAGTCTTTGAGCTGCGCGAGAGCTTGATCAGCCTCCACGGTCCACACGAACTTCTCTTGATGCTTGAGTAGTTTGAAGAAGGGTAGTCCCCGTTCTCCAAGCTTTGAGATAAATCTGTTCAGAGCCGCCATGCACCCGGTCAGCTTCTGGACATCCTTGATGTAGGTTGGAGCTTTCATATTGGTGATGGCGGAGATCTTCTCGGGGTTGGCTTCGATGCCACGATGGCTGATGATGAGCCGAGTAGTTTCCCAGATAGTACGCCAAAGACACACTTGTTGGGGTTGAGCTTCCATTGGTACTCTCGCAGGGATGCGAAAGTCTCTTCAAGATCGGCGATGAGCGTATCGGAGTTTCTGGTCTTGAGGACCACGTCATCCACATAGGCTTCGACATTCTTGTTAAGCTGCTTCTTGAAGCAGGCCTGGATAGCTCGCTGGTAGGTAGTGCCGGTGTTCTTCAACCCGAACGACAATGTCATGTAGCAGTAGGCGCCGAACGGGGTGATGAACGCGGTCTTCTCCTGGTCTTCTTCCTTGATAGCAATCTGGTGGTAGCCGGAGTAGCAGTCGAGGAAGCAGAGCAGGTCGCAGCCCGCTGTGGAGTCGATGACTTGATCAATCCGCGGCAACCCGAAGGGGTCCTTGGGGCAGTGCTTGTTGAGGTCAGTGTAGTCGACGCACATCCTCCACTCATTCGTGTTCTTCTTGCGGACGAGGACGGGGTTGGCGAGCCACTCAGGATGGAAAACTTCACGGATGAAGCCAGCCACGAGTAGTTTGGCGAGTTCCTTCTTGATGGCATCCCGTCGGTCATTAGTGAAGCGGCGGAGGTGTTGTCGCTTGGGCGTAGCTTTAGGGTCGACGTTGAGTGAGTGCTCGATCAGCCTCCTGGGCACACCTGGCATGTCCGCTGGTTTCCATGCGAAGATGTCTCGGTTAGCCCGAAGGAAGCTGACGAGCGTGTCTTCCTATTTCGGGTCGAGCCCCGCCCCGATCATGGTAGTCTTGCTGTTGTCGCCCGTCCCGAGGTCGATAGCCTTCACCTGTACTTCCTCTGCTGGCTGAGGCTTGTTTGCGGTGTCGGTCTTCTCGGGTATGTAAAGTTCGGTTGGGGCAAGCTTCTTGGACGTAGTGAAGATTTCCATCATTGCGTTGGGTACTTGATTAGTCGCTGCAAGTTCCACGGCTTCGGTGTCACAGTCGTAAGAGACCTTCAAGTCCCCTTGCAGCGCGAGTACTCCGGCAGGACTTGGCATCTTGAGTACCAAGTAGGTGTAGTGGGGGACCGCCATGAACTTGGCGATCGCTGGTCTGCCGAGGATGGCATGGTAGGAGGTTTCGAAGTCCGCAACCTCGAACTTGATGTACTCGGTGCGGTAGTTCTCCCTTGTCTCCCCGAAGGTAACTGGTAGGACCACTGAGCCAAGTGGAATAGCCGCGTTACCCGAGACGATGCCGTAGAAAGGCGACGCGCTCTTGGTGAGCATGTCAGTGATGTCGAGCTTCATCTTCTTCACTGTCTTGGTGAAGAGGACGTTGAGTCCGCTCCCGCCGTCGATGAGTACCTTGTTGAGTTTGGAGCCCGTGACTACTGGTTTCAGGACCAGTGGAAAATGTCCCGGCTCAGAGAAACTTGTCCATTGATCCGCGCGGGAGAAGGTGAAGGGTACCTCCGACCACCTTAGAGGTGTCGGCACCGCTGGTTCAATGCTCAAGACTTCCCGTAGAGTGAGCTTTTGGGACCGCTTGGTGGGTAGTCTGCCGAACAGGACATTCACCGTCTTGTCAGGTCCCTGGAAGTCGACATTGCCTTCGTCGACTTTTTTCTTGCCCTTCTTGTCGTGAGGAGGCTGTGGCTCGGGAATATCCATGAGTGCTCGCCGGAGTTGGTAGCACTGGTCGGTGGTGTGATTGCCATCCAGATGCCACGGGCACTTCTCTTTGACCAAGTCTCTGAAGCCGCCAGAGGTCTTTTTGGAGTTGTCCTTCGCAGGACGCTGTATAGCCGCGACTGTGTTGTCTGGCTTGCGCTTGTGTTTGGAGCTCGAGTAGTTGTTGTTGTTGCGACCCCCTTGGTCCTTGTTGTTGTTATTGCTGCCCGCGTTGTTTTTGTTCTTGCTGCGAATGGAGTCGTACTTGGCATTCGCCTTGTCCTCTTCGTCGGCCCATGATGTGATCATGTCCTTGAGCTTGGTGATGGAACTCGGGCGGCGACGACCGACGTCTTCGAAGGTGCGACGGTGATAGAGCCCGTCTTGGAAGAGGTCGATGACTTCTTTGTCGGTGACGTCGACTACGGTCGCGCGCTTGTCGAAAAAGCGACGTATGTACTGGCGGAGCGTCTCGCCTTGTTCCTGCTTGACCATCGCCAAGTCCATGCGGGTACCCGAGCGCCCCATGGCGCCCGCGAAGTTGCTGGTGAACTGAGCCTTCAGCTGGTCCCACTCGTCGATCGAGTTCTTTTCGAGCGACTCGAGCCATGTGAGTGGGGCTTGATCCAGACAGAACGGGAAGAAGAGGCACTTTGCGTCGTTGTTGCCACCAGTGTTTTCGATGGTGTTGACGGTCAATTTTGGTACACCTAGCTATGAGTTTACCATCAACATTTGCACGTATTTTATATTCTAACGAATGGTACTAACCCCCCAGAGGTATCAAGTTCACTCTTGCATGTCGATTTTGGAGTTTATTGTTTACATAGGAAACTAACGTTAAAGAGGAGACTTTCGGGATAAGTTCATCAAGCACTTCAAGAGAAGATCATAAAGCCTGGCACAAGTCAAGACACATAATGAACATTACTCCAAATAGCCCAGGGACCGAAGCATGAAGCCGTAAAACTCCAGGGACCTGAACAGAAGATGCTGAAGCTTGCGCGACAAGGAGCTCTATCTAAACCGTGGAGAAGATGACGTCAAGGTCCCACATGCATAAGGGAGCAAGTCAACAATTGACCGAGAAGCATCGAGGAGCGAGACGGGGCCGAACCGGGCCGAAACGGGCTTGGGCCGGTCGGCCCAGGCCGGCCGGCCTGGCCTGTTCCGGGCCCGGTTTGCGACCCCCTTTGACCTATGTGCTCCTCTATAAATTGCCTCTGCCTCCCCCGGCCGCCACATCCATCCATTCATCAGAGAGCCGCCGACACGAAGGAGAAGCACCGGGAGGAAGCCGACGGCTGCCGCAAGTCCTCGAGTTGCTTAGGAGATGGCTTAGGCCATGCCCTAGCCGCCATGGTTGGCCCTGCGTGGTGAAGCCATGGTGGAGTTCCGGAGCCATGCCTTGGATCCATCAAGGCATTTGTACTTTCGACATTCGATGGTGATATAAATCAATCCATGTCCTTACTTTGATCTACTACGAGTTGTGCTTATTCATATGTGTAGCTACCATATGCTTTTAGTAGGATTAGATCGAATCATGGTGATTAGTCTTGTCTTGCGGATACATCGTTGTAGTGCACGGACCGAGGTTGTCGTTCGGTGATGATTATCCTTGCGTAGTGACAGTACGGTGGAGGAGAAAGCGGCGAATGAACATGCATCGGACCACTCCATATCGGGTTACTCCATATCAAGTGTACTCCTTATCATAGTATAGGTTTAGATTGGTTTGTCACCTTGGCCGGAACGGCAACAAGAAGACGATAGGCTAGGGTTACCCTTTGTTGTTTACCTTTATGGCTAGGTGGATGAGATCCATACATCCCATCGTATTTGTATGTTACCTTTATGCAATCAATGCTTCATGATAGGTTAGATCATTAGATTAGATGGATAGCCTTAGGAGTTTGCTTCCGATCCTTGGATTGACAAATCTAGGGAGGACCCTCCTTGGTGAAAAAGGCACCAAGTCACCCGTACGCTTGCGGTGAACTTGAGCACGGTTTTGAACCGTCAACAAGCCCCTTTTTCTGGCGCTGTTGCCGGGGATCAGCAACTCGAACCCTAAGGAGATCTATCTTTCTTTTAACTAACCCTAATTTTATTATTGCATATACCCTGTGTTTCTTGTTTGTGTCCTTGAATGCAGGTAAAACCTTCGACACAAAACGATCGAGAAGTTTTCGACATTCGGACTTTAACAAGTCCAACCTCGCTCAACCAAGTTGATGGCTACGCAAAGATTTGCTCTTTAGTGGTAGGTGCTAACCTTGGTTAATGGCCCAACATCCGCTATCGAGCCCCCACCCAAAGCAAACGAAGATGAACAAGGTATGCCTATGTGTCGATTAAGTTTTTAAGACTAATGTCTTTTGGATATTTGTTTGTTCAAGCTTTAGGTTTCGGAAACGACCATGTCAAGCAAGATAGAGAAGGATCCCATCACCATCATGGTCACGCAGCGATGGTAGTGACTTTTGGAAGCCAAGGGATGCATGACATGGTGCCCTACAAGACCACAAGAGAAAGATCACATGTACATCTACGGATCAATGACAAAGAAGATAATGGTGTCCTCAAGTTTGCGCAACTCAGCAGAAAGCATTAGATAAATTTGGATTTTCAGAAGCCCCATGAAGTCTACGTTCTAACGAATCAAGCAGGGGTAAATCCACGAAGAAGAGGCAGCAACAAGGCAATGATGACAAGATGGAGGAGATGGACATGGTGTCAATAAAGGGAAGATGGGGCAACGGTTCTACAACACGTACATGATGAAATTCAGAAGCTAAGGACTAAAACAAACCCTTTGGATCTTGGATGAATGAAGACACAAGAGGCACCACTCAACACATGATGATGTTGGAAGCGAACCACGACCGATTTCATAAGGCAACATCAAGCTGCATGGCTACTTTGGATTCTCGCACAAAGAACCATGGCTTCACGATGATAAAAAGGTACGTGAGAAAGTCGAGCTCTATGACTTTAAATGAAGCACTTTGCGGGAGGCAACCCGATCTTTTTATATATCTATATAAACTATGACAAGTCTACATTGTGTTCTTTATTTGAAAACTTCAAGTAACATTGTACCATTGCTCTAATAAATGTCACAACCACATGTTGTATGCTTAATAGATATTGAGTGAGCACTATGCTACTTGATTTTGGAAAACTTGTAGACCCCTTATTTTTGTGTGCTTTTTAGTGTTTAGAGTCTTTTTAGTTGTGTCTTTTTAGAGAGAAATATGAAGCATGATCCCTTTTGATTCTAAACTTGTGTCTAGTTAACTTAGACTAACTTTCATTTTGGTTTAGATCACCACCATATCATGTCATGTCTTTTTGTTGATTCATATCATGTTGCATTTCATTCTATTTGTTCTCCACCTTTGCATTATGTTGCATGTTGCATCTCATCTTTTATAACCCTTAAAAGAAAAAAAATACATCTTTGCCTAAACCTTCCTATCAAACCACACCTAGAACCTAGGCCAACAAAGGGAGGAATCGACTTATGTCAATTTGACCAAGTCTATCTCCATCCCTTTTCTAATTAAAATTTTGACTAGCCTCATCCGAAACCCTTAGGAAAAACCCCTCATACCTAAAACCGTAGGTTTGTTTTTCATCCAAAAATCTAACCCTTGCTTTTCTTCTCTTCCAAAACAACCTTAGATAGAATTTCTTCACCCGACTTATCCTTTCAAAATTCTTGTCTTAAGCCAAAAATATAGGATACCCATAAGCCTTACCTTAAAACCTTGTTAGCATGTTTGATTAGGTCTTTTGATAAAAATTTTGTTGACAAGACTCTACCTCTCACAAAGTGACTTGCTTGTCATTATTGAGGAACAACATCGAAAGCCTTTTTCAAACATTGCTAACCCTTTTTACTAACCCCTTTTTGCATTTGCATTTTGCATCAACTCCTTTGTTCTATCATGCATAGGTTAGCTTGGTTTCTTTGCAAAACTTTTTGATGAATGCTTTATTTCCATGTTAATGCTTCATATGGGCATTTTCCTTAGCAATCTTGTGTAAACGTGGTGTTTAAACTTGCTTGCAGACCAAGTTCAATAAATCTTGCTAATTTACATAAGTGCATTGGTTGGTATATAAACTTTGCATTGAGCTTTATTTTTCTTGTGCTATAAGAATTATTAATCTTGTGATAGACATGGTGTTTTAACCTTGGATAAATAAACCTTTATGGCTATGGAGGAATTCGGCAACCTAGTTGTAAACATGGTGTTTAGAACTAGGTGTAAACATTGTCTTTGTTTGTATGCTTTCCTCTCATTCGCATTTTTTTCACCTACACGCACGTACACTCATTAGGTTCTCTTTTCTTTTTACTAGGTAAGCTATGCCACAAGTCGTTGAGAAGGAAGTCGTTGTTTCCATTAAGTTTGAGCACATGTTCAGAGATGTACAATGGAAGAAAAGCTAATTTTCAGAAGCTCCTTCAAATGATCTTTCCAACGCATCAAGGATCATCAGTTTTGAAGACCCGTACAAGGAGATATGGCAGAAACATTGAGCACTGCGCAGTCTGAAATCAGCTTTGGACAGATTGCATCGCCGGAGTAAAATAGGCACAACTCTCTTGTTCGGAACCCGTTTCATGCAAATGATGGCTCGTTGGAAAGATAATTTCATGAACTTCAACTTGGAGGGGTTTTTCAGTACATGTTCTGTTCTGGAACTAAAATAAAATCTGTGGAAGATGAGGCAGCGACATGGACGGGATGGAAGTCGGTGATGATGATATGATGAAGGATTGGAACCATGGCTTGATGATAATAAGAAGAAGTTGAAGGACAACTGAGCAATAAAGGCAAAGAAAAGTGAAGATGATTTTCAAACACATGGCAATAGGGAATTACGAGCGATTCGAGTTCTTCCACACTTAGCAACACGCTAAGCATGGGGGAGGATTTGAAGGACGAAAGGGAACAAGGCCACGAGGTACAAGGATCACCTTCACCATAAGATGCTCATCATTCTTTTTCCATGCTAAGCACAATGCTTAAGCATGGGGGAGGCCACGCTGCACTTCACTTCGAGCATCGTAAAGGATGGTAACTCGCCCTTAACTTTATCTTTGTTCATCTCCTTTTAAATGCTTGCACATATATGCTTTCAACCATAAACAAACTTTGTATTTATCTCTCGATCAATAACATGGCTACTTGGAGGACAACCTAGGTTTGTTAGTTTTACTTTTCAAGAAATGTATCACCATCTCTTTTTGAGCTTACCACGATGATATCATTTGTATGTCTTGCTTATGGAAAAGTGATGAAAGTTGCCGCTTTGCTTTACTTGCATGATGTTTTATATGACATGACTTTTTGCTCTCTATTAAAAGGAACTTAAATTGATTAACACCGGCTCTTTCATTTGTGGAAGTTAAATGACTAATTTTTAAGACCCACATACTTTATGTTGCTCTTTGATTTAAGTTTACCGATGAACTATGCCTTGCTCTTGTTTTATTTAAAATCATTATGCTATCTACATTTGTGAATCTCTTGCAAGGCTCTACCTACCAAAGCCTATACACATACAAGTACTTTCATGATATAACCTTTAGTTTGCAAACTTATATCTTGATGAGTTGGATTAGGATTGATTTCTGTGGTACGAGACTAAGAAGCTGGTCATTCCTTTGCGTATCTTTTTCATGCTAGCCATTTTTGTCCATGCATTGTGAGTTTCTACATTGGAAATTTCACAAACTTCGTTGGGCATCCACCCTAAACCCAAAACATCTTTTTGTGATTACCTCCTTGACCACAACCCAAATTTAGTATGGATGATCTTTCGACAAATTTTCTGAAGATTTTCTGGCAAGATTTCAAGACATATAACATATGGAGGGACTCATCAATGCAATCAAGATGGAGGATGCCCTGAAGATTTCAAAAGATTTATAGAGGAACACAAGGATTTCGTACTTCTCTAGCAGCCATAAGTCCCCTCACTTCTATGCTCGAGGACGAGCAATCATTTAAGCATGGGGGAGGACTGCTATAGCAAGTACTATGTTGCTTAAAAGTTCAAAGGAGCATAAAAAAATATGATGAATAAAAAAAAGAGAGAAAAAATGAATGAAGGAAAAAAGAAGAAGAAAGAAAAAATAATAAGAAAAAAAACAAAAAAAGAGAAAAAGTAAAAATGCTCCTCGGTTCTTTTTAGCTTCATTTAAATCTTAGAGAGCTTTGAAGACAAGTCCATACTCAAATTTTTTTCCAACCATGTGCAATCCGATAACGAGAACTTCATTCGTGTCTCGGGATCACCCATTTGCCACTTGCACATGTCCACCTTTCTAAAATGCGTGTGTTCCATCTCTCTCCCTTTCCAACATTTATTTTCCATGACCTTTTTGACTAGTCTCGGTAATTCCAATAGATCTCTCTCTTAGTTTGACAATATTTCAAGTATAATGTTTTGCTTGTATTGTTTTTACCTACCAAGCTCCACATAAGCTTTCCACTTTCATATATGAGTAGAATAGGTTGAGAATAATCGAGTGTAGGCTTGAGTGACTTGACGAGATGAGTGTTTCCATGAGCTTTTGCAAGAGAACCTCACTTATGTTAGATGTGCAACTTTTTGAGAACTCTTCACGATGCAACAAGGTAAAGGTTTGAAGTTTGCTTAAGTTTGAGAGCACTATATTTGTTTTATTGTGGCATGTTCTTTAATAATAGTCTATTTTCCATAATGAAGTAGCTGGTCAAAACTTGAACCTTAAATGCTAAATACTTGAGAGAGCAATATGTCTTGTTGTGTATAACTAAGTGCAGGGAAGACATTGAAGGGCACGCTGATTTCCTAGTTAAGTAAAGATCTTAGACTTGCTCGAGGACGAGCAAGGTTTAAGCATGGGGGTATGTTGACGGTCGATTTTGGTACACCTAGCTATGAGTTTACCGTCAACATTTGCACGTATTTTATATTCTAACTAATGGTACTAACCCCCCGGAGGTATCAAGTTCACTCTTGCATGTCGATTTTGGAGTTTATTGTTTACATAGGAAACTAACGTTAAAGAGGAGACTTTCGGGATAAGTTCATCAAGCACTTCAAGAGAAGATCATAAAGCCCGACACAAGTCAAGACACATGATGAACATGACTCCAAATGGCCCAGGGACCGAAGCATGAAGCCGTAAAACTCCAGGGACCTGAACAGAAGATGCTGAAGCTTGCGCGACAAGGAGCTCTATCTAAACTGTGGAGAAGACGACGTCAAGGGCCCACATACATAAGGGAGCAAGTCAACAATTGACCGAGAAGCATCGGGGAGTGAGACGGGGCCGAACCGAGCCGAAACGGGCCTGGGCCGGCCGGCCTGGCCTGTTCTGGGCTCGGTTCGCGACCCCCTTTGACCTAGGTGCTCCTCTATAAATTGCCTCTGCCTCCGCCGGCCGCCACATCCATCCATTCATCAGAGAGCCGCCGACACGAAGGAGAAGCACCGGGAGGAAGCCGACGGCCGCCGCAAGTCCTCGAGTTGCTTAGGAGATGGCTTAGGCCATGCCCTAGCCGCCATGGTTGGCCCTGCGTGGTGAAGCCATGGTGGAGTTTCGGAGCCATGCCTTGGATCCATCAAGGCATTTGTACTTTCGACATTCGATGGTGATATAAATCAATCCTTGTCCTTACTTTGATCTACTACGAGTTGTGCTTATTCATATGTGTAGCTACCATATGCTTTTAGTAGGATTAGATCGAATCATGGTGATTAGTCTTGTCTTGCGGATACATCATTGTAGTGCACGGACCGAGGTTGTCGTTCGGTGATGATTATCCTTGCGTAGTGACAGTACGGTGGAGGAGAAAGTGGCGAATGAACGTGCATCGAACCACTCCATATCGGGTCACTCCATATCGAGTGTACTCCTTATCATAGTATAGGTTTAGATTGGTTTGTCACCTTGGCCGGAACGGCAACAAGAAGACGATAGGCTAGGGTTACCCTTTGGTGTTTACCTTTATGGCTAGGTGGATGAGATCCATACATCCCTTCGTGTTTGTATGTTACCTTTATGCAATCAATGCTTCATGATTGGTTAGATCATTAGATTAGATGGATAGCCTTAGGAGTTTGCTTCCGATCCTTGGATTGACAAATCTAGGGAGGACCCTCCTTGGTGAAAAAGTCACCAAGTCACCCGTACGCTTGCGGTGAACTTGAGCACGGTTTTGAACCGTCAACAGATGGCCAGGGCATAGCACCTGAGCCACTGAACTGGGTCTTGCTTCGCGTCGTACTTGGAGATCCCGAGAGGTTTGAATTTCTCAGGAAGGAGCAGGTTGCGAAGTCTTGCAGAGTAGGCGGGGAAGCCGTCGCTGTCGCTTGCTTTAGTAGCCTTCTTGCGGCGGATCTCGTCGATCCTGTGGTGAGCATCATAGCCGCCACGTGCCTTGCCGGTGGCATGGTTGTTCGCGTGGCCTCGGCCTCCGCGATTGCCACCGCCACCAGCTCTTCTGCCGGCGCCATGGGATGAACTTCCGCCGCTGCTGCCGCCACCACCGCCGTCGCCGCGACTACCTCCGTTGCCACCGCGACTACCGCCGGCGCCCGCCTGGCTGTTGCCGCCCTGTGAGGGTCGTCCAGCCGAGGCCCTAGAGCGGTTGGGATTTGGCTGGTGTTCACTACGGACGCGGTTGCGTCTGCCGTCTGCCGGGCTGCGACTAGTGGCTTCGTGGTTTCCAGCGTGAGGAACTTGGGTGACCCTGTTATCGACCCACATGAAGTAGGCGTCTTCAGCAAGCTTGGCGATGACTTCGCCTGCACGGTGCCCCTGGGCCTGCCGTGATATCGTGGTGATAGACATGAGGCATTGCTCAGGGGTGGTGTGTACCCGGTTGGCAACTTGGTCCAGAGCCTCATTGAGGGTTCCGGATGGGGAGAGCTTCCCGGAGACGTCGACGTCAATCATTCCGCTTCCTGTTGCGGTCACACCGGGCGTTCTTGTCTTTGGTGGTCTCGTTCGGAGGTGCGTTTGCAGACAACTCATCCTCTAAGATGTCGTCGAGGTATCGGTCGGGTCGGTCTTCCGAGGTTCCAACATCCCCGGCCGCCATGAAGACTTCTCGGTCAGGGGTGCAGAGGCTGGAGTCGGTAGTCGCGACCTCGGTGGGCGTGTGCTCTTCCTCGAGCGGGTTCAGCGGTGTCCCCTCCTGGAAGAGGAGTGTCTCGAGGTAGGCGACGCAACGTGAGTTGTCGTTGATCAGGTCTGCGGGCTTGCGGTCGGGCCAGTAGACAAATCTGCCGGCGGGAGTAGATGTAATGACCAAGCCAGCGGCAGGGCCTGACAGCAGTTCCTCAGTCATGTTGAGCTTGGACTCGGACTCGATTGGGTCCAAACCGAAGTCAAACTCATAGGAGGAGTCCGAGTAGTAGCCGGGTGCGGTGTTGGAGTCCGAGGAGTACTCGGAAACGATCTCCTTGCCGGCCCGGCGTGCGGCGAGAGCTTCCACGTGGGCCCTGCTAGCGTTGCAGAGGCCGTATGGGAAGTGCTCGTGGAGGAGGACCTTGTCACACGATGGCTCGGGAGCCGGCTCGCATGACTCGATCCAGGGTGACGTCGAGTTCGAGTTGGAGTCGGATCCAATCTCGAAGTCGGCGACTTGGTTGTAGAGCGAAAACTCGCCGAATTTTTCGACGAGTGGACCCGTGACGACTTCGGGAAGCGTCACGAGCCCGATCTCCGGGTCCGGGGTCATGGTGAGGTAACACTGGAACGATTCAACACCGTCAGTGGTGCAGACCCAGGAGCCAAAGACGAAGGTGTCGCCGCGGTTGAAAGCGGCGGTTGGCTTGATGACGATTGAAGCCGTCGATTTCGCCATATGATCTTCGGCGAGATCCCCTACCTGGCGCGCCAGCTGTCGGTGTTTTGGACTGGCAACCTACCAAGGGGGGTACCCGAGGTAGATGAATGTGGCCTCGCCGAGATCGGTAACTCGAAGGAGAGACACGTGGCACACAATTTAGACAGGTTCGGGCCGCGAGGTGCGTAATACCCTACGTCCTGTATGTTGTGTAGCTCTGGATTGATTGGATGTGTTTACAAGATGATGCGGATAGATGAATAGGGGTCCCTGCCTCACCTTATATAGTCCGGGAGGCAGGGTTACAAGTCGGTTTGCCAGAGGAGTACTAGTCGTGTATGGCTAGGAGTACTCTACATGGATCCGGACATGTCTAGCTTCCTAACCGAGTACTAGTCCTCTGTATGCCTTGTGCTCCACGCCATCAGGTGCCGTGTAGCCCAAGTCGAGTAGTCCCAGGGGCCCACGGAGTAGTCGGTCCCAGTACCCACCTGAGTAGTGGGCCCAGGGATGTCCGTACGACAAATGACACGTACATTGATGATGGAGTTGTTGCACCAATTGTTCAAGATGCCCAAGATGATGAATTTTTCGATTGATATTTAGTCAATTTTGTTTGGCGTGTTAAGAGCCAATTTAATCTTGCCTTGACATTTGTTTTCAACATTTTTTTCATTATTATGTCGTGCCACAAAACTAAAGCATGAGGTGTATTTGTGGTCACTATTCCCAATCTGTTACATTCTCACTACATTTGAATAATAAGTACTGTAATTTTTTCATTATTCTGCTTGGGACACATCATCAGCATGAAGCTTAATAGGAAGTTCTAGCAGATGATACACTTTACACCATTTTAGCCTCTGTAAACATGATTAACACTAAAGAAGAAGGCATCGCATTCGAAACGAAGCCTACATTCATCACTACAGAAATAAAAGGCAAACCCCCTTCCGGCTCGGCTCCCTACCGCAGAAGGTTCGGCCTACGCAGTGTTGAATGTTGCCTCGCGCCACCGCCGGTGGCAGTGTCGGCCGGCGGCGGCCCTGGCGGAGGGTGATACTCCTCATTTGCTTTGCAAGATTAACCCCACGAGTCTGGAAATATTCAGATTGCAAGTTGATGATCATCCGTGGACCTTGAGCCTCGCCCTCAACCTGTCTTATGTACGCAAATGCAGTGGCGTCGGCGTCGGCCCCGCTGTAGAACCTGTAGAGAAGGACGGCCCCACATAGGCCGCCCCTTTGTTCCGGGTGTGGGCAGTGCGGTGTAGGTCGTCTAGGGGAGGACGCTGTTCGTGGTTCCTGCCGAAGATGTCGTCCATCCCGGTGAGGAAGCCGGCCACCGAGTTGCCGGCTGTAGCCAAGCTACGAACGAAGACGTCGTAGCCGTCGGGGTCGGCGTTCTGCAACTGCTCTATTGGAACCCGACCTAGTGCCAGGTGCCTACCAACGTCTCTATCACGGTAGGGGCCGAGCATGCTCTTGCAGGTGGTACGTTGGCTCCGGAGGTCCTCCATTGGCTGCTTCGATGTCGCACCGACTCGGCCAGCGATGATTGCCCGCAACTGAATCGGGAGTTCCGCGAGCGACCGGGGGTGCTCCCTCGATGCCATGGAAGGGAAGTCGCGTGGCGCGGAGCGTGAGATGTGGGCGGAGAGGGCGCGGCGGCGGAGCGTGAGATGTGTGGGCGGAGAGGGCGCGGTGGGGGAGCGTGAGATGTGGGCGCAGAGGACTTTCCAAGAACCAACGGCGTCTTTCGAGATTCCAATAACCGGCCCTGGCCTCTCAAGTTATTTCCAAAGAAATTAACAACTGAACATCAGAACTGTCGTGTCGTGGCGTGGGTTCGAACTAGCGTGTCGTGGCGTGGCCGGCCGCTGCGTGGCTGGGCCCGGCCGCTGCGGGGCTGTGGCCGGTTGTGGCTTGGCCGCGGCCGGCCATGGCTCGGGTTTGGCCGGCTGCGGCTAAGGAACGTGGCTGGGCGCGGCCAGGCATGGTTGGGTGTCATTTCATGTGGTGTGGTGGCAACATATGATACCAAAGTTTCCATTTGACATCATTAAAAAGACTTGCACATATATGCCAAAGTAGTAGCAATGTACTTGCATTGACTACATCACTGCATTACTATATATACATACACAAATACTTGTTCTCAAAACCCAGAAATGCTACTTGTTACTATAGATTGTTACATTACTAATTCTAACTATATATCATCTGGCACAAATCGGTAACCATGCTTGATCTCAAGCTGATTTGCAATCTCAAAAGACAGAAATGCATCCTTGGTGGCGTATTGCACCTGCTAGTCTTCCAAACACCTCGAACCCCACAGCCTGTGGTTCACTCTTCTGTTCTTGAACAGAGGTAGGTCTAGTACCACATTTCCAATCTTCTCCAGTGATGACCTGTAACCATTTTGGTATAGATTGTTGCACTTGTCATCAACCTCAGAAACAATCAGTTGAAGGTCTCTCCAATTAGAAATCGTGATGCCGCAGTCCTGCTCTAGGCGTTCAACATCAATCGAGATATGCGCTCTGACAAAGATGTGGCCTTCCTCGCTGAGAAACTTGCTCAGGACATCAGGTAGCTTGTAACCGGCATGAAGCACCTGGTAAATAAGGCAACACGGCCCGACGCACAATTGCAACAATGCGACCTTGTGATCGCCACTGCGAAGCTCAATGAACTCAGTGTCCAATCCGACGAGCAAATGATCTGGAGGAGGGTTACCTTTGATTTCTTTGATGTACTCCGCCACTACTTCCGTGTCGCAAGTGATTGTGGTCTTGATGATCGGGTACCGCTCCTTGAAGAATTTGACCTCGCAGACCGAAGTTGGGGGCGGTCCCTGAATCGGCGAACACTGTGGACGGACGACGGCGGGGCACCATGCATCCCAGCCACTGCCTACTCGAACATCGACAGCATCGGCAGCGGCGTCCCACACATCCACAGCGCGACGCTTGCGACCCTACAGTACCAATCCAAGAAAACACCAATCTGTTACATTCTCACTACATTTGAATAATAAGTACTATAATTTTTTCATTATTCTGCTTGGGACACATCATCAGCATGAAGCTTAATAGGAAGTTCTAGCAGATGATACACTTTACACCATTTTAGCCTCTGTAAACATGATTAACACTAAAGAAGAAGGCATCGCATTCGAAACGAAGCCTACATTCATCACTACAGAAATAAAAGGCAAACCCCCTTCCGGCTCGGCTCCCTACCGCAGAAGGTTCGGCCTACGCAGTGTTGAATGTTGCCTCGCGCCACCACCGGTGGCAGTGTCGGCCGGCGGCGGCCCTGGCGGAGGGTGATACTCCTCATTTGTGTTACAAGATTAACAACACGAGAATATTCAGACTGCAAGTTGATGATCATCCGCGGACCTTGAGCCTCGCCCTCAACCTGTCTCATGTATGCAAATGCTGTGGCGTCGGCGTCGGCCCCGCTGTAGAACCTGTAGAGAAGGACGGCCCCACATAGGCCGCCCCTCTGTTCCCGGTGTGGGCAGCGCGGTGTAGCTCGTCTAGGGAAGGACGCTGTCCATGGTTCCTGCCGAAGATGTCGTCCATCCCGGCGAGGAAGCCGGCCACCGGGTTGCCGACTGCAGCCAGGCTACGAACGAAGACGTCGTAGCCGTCGGGGTCGGCGTTCTGCAACTGCTCGATTGGAACCCGACCTAGTGCCAAGTGCCTACCGACGTCTCTGTCGCGGTAGGGGCCGAGCATGCTCTTGCAGGTGGCACGTAGGCTCCGGAGGTCCTCCATTGGCTGCTTCGATGTCGCACCGACTCGGCCAGCGATGATTGTCTGCAACTCAATCGGGAGTTCCGCGAGCGACCGGGGGTGCTCCCTCGATGCCATGGAAGGGAAGTCGCGCAGCGCGGAGCGTGAGATGTGGGCGGAGAGGGTGCAGTGGCGGAGCGTGAGATGTGTGGGCGGAAAGGGCGCGGCGGGGGAGCATGAGATGTGGGCGGAGAGGACTTTCCAAGAACCGCCGCCGTCTTTCGAGATTCCAATAACCGGCCCTGGCCTCTCAAGTTATTTCCAAAGAAATTAACAACTGAACATTAGAACTAGCGTGTCGTGGCGTGGGTTCGAACTGGCGTGTCGTGGCGTGGCCGGCCGCTGCGTGGCTGGGCGCGGCCGCTGCGGGGCTGTGGCCGGCCGTGGCTTGGCCGCGGCCGGCCATGGCTCGGGTTTGGCCGGCTGCGGCTAAGGAACGTGGCTGGGCACAGCTAGGCGTGGTTGGGTGTCATTTCATGTGGTGTGGTGGCAACATATGATACAAAGTTTCCATTGGACATCATTAAAAAGACTTGCACATATATACCAAAGTAGTAGCAATGTACTAGCATTGACTACATCACTGCATTACTATATATACATACACAAATACTTGTTCTCAAAACCCAGAAATGCTACTTGTTACTATGGATTATTACATTACTAATTCTAACTATATATCATCTGGTACAAATCGGTAACCATGCTTGATCTCAAGCTGATTTGCAATCTCAAAAGACAGAAATGCATCCTTGGTGGCGTATTGCACCTACCAGTCTTCCAAATACCTCAAACCCCACAGCCTGTGGTTCACTCTTCTTTCTTCAACAAAGGTAGGTCTAGTACCACATTTCCAATCTTCTCCAGTGATGACCTTTGTTGCTACTTTTGTTGCTACTTTTGAGCCCAAAGACATTGGACATGCACTTTCTGATTACAATTTTGTAAATTCTATGCATGAGGAGTTGGGGAACTTTGAGAGAAACCAAGTTTGGGAGTTAGTGGAGCCTCTACCGGGTTGTAAGCCGATTGGGATAAAATGGGTGTGGAAAAATAAAGAGGGAGAGAAAGGTGAAGTAGTGAGAAACAAGTCGAGGTTGGTTGCTCAGGGGTACGCACAAAAAGAGGGGATAGACTATGAGGAGACATTTGCTCCTGTGGCTCGTTTGGAGGCGATTAGGATCCTTCTAACCTTTTCTGTGGCTAAACGATTTAAATTGTACCAAATGGATGTGAAGAGTGTGTTCCTGAACGGTGTGTTGGAGGAAGAAGTGTATGTGAGGCAACCACCGGGGTTTGAGAGTGAGAAGTACCCCCACAGGGTGTACAAGTTGAGAAAGGCACTCTATGGTTTGAAGCAGGCGCCTAGAGCTTGATATGGTAGGTTGAGGGGTTCCTGTTTGAGAGAGGCTTTGTGATGGGGAAGGTAGATCAGACCTTGTTTCTCCTAAGGTAGGGCAAGGATATCCTAATTGTTCAGGTGTACGTGGATGATGTTGTCTTTAGTGGCTCGTCTAACTCTTTGGTTCCAAGGTTTGCAGAAGACATGAGCAGGGAATGCGAGATGAGCATGATGGGTGAGTTGTAGTTCTTCCTCAGTCTCCAGATCAAGCAGTCGAAGGAAGGAACATTTGTGCACCAAGCCAAGTACACCAAGGACATTGTGAGGAAGTTCAAGATGGAGGACTCCAAGGCCATGACGACGCCGATGAGTACGACTACAACCCTTGATGCGGACGAGGAAGGTGAACACGTGGACCAGAAGGAGTACCGGAGCATGATCGGCTCCCTCCTGTACTTGACGGTGACGAGGCCGGACATCCAATTCTCGGTATGTCTATGCGCTTGTTTTCAAGCGTCTCTAAGGACTTTGCATTGGCAAGTAGTCAAGCGCATCTTCAGGTATTTGTGATACACTCCCGACTTCAGCCTTTGGTACTCCACGTCTTCTTCTTTGGAGCTTCACGGTTTTTCAGACGCAGATTTTGCTGGGTGTCGGTTGGATAGGAAGTCCACTTCTGGGACTTGCCAGTTCTTGGGTTCTTGTTTGGTGTCTTGGTCTTCCCGCAAAAAGTCGAGTGTTGCTCAATCTAGAACCGAAGCCGAGTACGTTGCCACAGCTAGTTGTTGCTCGCAGCTCCTTTGGATCACATACACCATGAGTAACTTTGGTGAGGAGCATACCCATGTTCCACTTCTATGCGATAGCACGAGTGCCATTAGTGTTGCAAAGAACCCAGTGCTTCATTCCAAAACCAAGCATATAGAAGTGAGATACCATTTTCTGAGAGACAATGTTGAGAAAGGGAAAATAGCCTTGATCCATGTGCCCACACAAAACCAGCTAGCGGATGTTTTCACCAAACCCCTAGATCAAGCAACTTTCACTCATTTGCAGGGAGAACTTGGTGTGTGTTTGGTTTCTTGAGATGGTGGTGGGAGCTCCTTGTGTAGCATATGTATAGTTTCCTTTTGTGCATTCTTGCCTTTTGCATTGCATATGTAACATGATGTATAGGCATCTTTGTATCTTAGGTTGCATGAATTTGTATCATATGCATTGTTGTAGGAAAAGCTTCTCCTATATACAATGTTCACCATGAGTGCTAGATATGATCTTGTGAGCTAGTTTGGTATGATATGGTTTAGTTTGACTTAGCTCTTGATGATCTTGCTTTATATCTATGGTTGATAGCTATGCTTTAGAAAATACTTCATGTATGTCCTCTTGTGAGTAAATGCCTTTATATGATTTTGGCATGTTTTAGTGGCATTTCTATGCTCATTTTTTGATTGGATGGCTTATTTTGATCATACGGGGCCAAAGGCTCATTTGTCATCATGAATGTTTAGCCCGCTTGTTTTATCTTCTGGAGGGGCATAAGTTCCTTTCTATCGCAAAGACATTTCATGTACCAAATATGAATCTGAAAATGAAATGTAAATTGCTTGGAAAATATGCTCCCATGTCATATGTGCTTAATTAAATTGCTTTTGGGTGCTAAACCATTTCATGTTGCTTACCAATATGAAGTCTCATATATAGAAGTAGGCACATGGCTCGGTGGCTTTGACATGACATGAGGTGCTTGTGGGTGTTTATGATGATCTTATGCTTAGAATGGTTATCCTAGCATGAAGTTTGTGTGGCTTTGCCATTTTGACATGTTCTGCACATGTTTAGGACTTTGCTCATGAGAGGGTAATTTTTCGCAAAAATGCTCATTTCTATCTTAGCTTTGCCCAATGGTTGTGAAACTTGGTGATCTTGTAGTTGATGTTCATACAAAGCTATAGAGTATCTAACTTGCTCATTTGGACATGTGTAGCATCTTGTGGTGAATTTTGTCTATTTGAGAAGCTCTAGGTTGAAATTTTCCTAATTTTGCCTTGACTCATGCATTGGCAACAAGGGGGAGATGGTTGTAAAGGAAAAGTGCTTCAGAATGCATTTAGTGGGTTTTCAGGTGGTTTCGAGCCTTTTCTGGGCTCTGTTGGTCATCGGTCTGACCGGTAGTAGTGACCGGTCTGACCGGTCAGGGTGTTAGCCCTGTTCAGATGTTGGGCACCGGTCTGACCGGTGCTGGGGACCGGTCTGACTGGTTAGAGCTGGGCTGATGCAGCTGCTCTGTTTCATGAGGTGGTTTGCATGCATTTGTCCAGGGGGAGTTGCATTGGTTCAGGGGGGAGGTTGCATATGTGTAGGGGGAGCTCTTTGTGGTTTTCGAGCTTTTCTTTGGTGGTATTTGCTCTTTGCTTGAGCTTGTTTTTGTCTCGGTTGTGTCGAGCCGTTGCCCTTGCCTAAGGGGACCGAGACTTTCCTCGTTCAAGTGATCTTGCTCTTTGCCATTGGTTGGCTTTCGATCGATTGTTTGAGTTCCTTTGTTCGTTTCTTTTCTTTTTCCCTTTCTCATTGGTTACCAAATGTGTGTGTTGTCAATGCACTCATCAAGGGGGAGATTGAGAGCCTGTGTGGTTCGAGAACCGGTGGATGGTTGCTTCCTGGTGTGAGGAGTGATTGACAATGTTGTGTGGACTGACTCTTGGCCTAGTATTGCAGCTGCAGGCTGCGGCTTGATTGGTGTTGGTGCAGGTGAAGAACAAGGGAGAAAGGTCGATGCCGGTAAGGCCTCCAGGTGTGGAGCAGACAAGTAGGCTTGGTTCGAGGGACCCGGTGGCCAGCGGGGTCAAGTGCGAGTCGCATGGTGGCAAGAACAGTGAGATGATGTCGTGGATGGTTTCTAGGTTGAGCCTCAAAACCAAGGTCGAGCCAGGATGACGTGGGGGTCGAGTCATGAGTGGAGATTGGCGGGAGGCTACACCGAGTCCGCGGGGTTTCCAGCATGTGGCCGGTCTGACCAGTGGGGAGCACCGGTATGATCGGTGTGCGACGACACCTTCCGCAGCGGAGGATACGCGTCGGGATTGCAAGGCTTGCATCGAGGCTAAGCAGGTTGCGCCGGGCATCCGTCTGATGGTGCTACGACAAAGATTCCCAAAGTGCCCCTTGGGGGTGTGTATCTTAGTTTTATGTCTTAGGGGTAGTTTCATCTTTTGGTTGCCTCCATATAACCCAAGTGGTGAGAGGATGGTAGCCATCTCTTGGAACCCTAGCTCATTTGCTTTTGCTATTTTCCCTTCCTATTTTCCTTAGGATTTTCTAGAACTACCTTGAGAGCTTCATGGTAAGATCTTGAGAGAGGGATGGATGATAGGGAGGCAAGCTAGACCTTGTATGAACCTTCATGGTATGTATAGATGATTCGGCGTGGTTCCTCTAGGTGTTTTGATGTCTCCCCCGTTTTCCCTTTTTGGTGATTTTTGAAGCCTTTTCTTGGCGATTTTCTTGTGGTCGATTTGAGGCCTTTATCTTGGGGATTTGGTTGGGGATGCATGCATGAACCCTTCGTTGTTCTTTTCCTTGTGACCCCCCTCACAAATCCGTGGGAAAAGGTGCTCGAATTTGGGGTTTTCTTAGGTTTCGGGAAAGTGGTGTTCTTGGTGGAAATCCTTCGATTCCTCTTGATTTAGCAAGTTTTGGTGGACCAAATCGTAGCTATGGGATGCCCATGAGGTACTCCTAGTATCCCCAAAGTCTTGTGCGAATCCGTCGAACGAATCTGGAGATCGGGAAAGAAGTTTGGTGGAGTTGACCCGCGGCTCGTTGTTCATCCCGAGCGCCCAGGCCTTGACCGGTCTGACCGGTGCTCCCCACGGGTCTGACCGGTGCTGCCCTTTGTTGGGTTTGGCTCTGGTGAACGTGCTAGGGTGCTTGTTTGTCTCTAGGCTTGTTGTTATTTCAAGTTTGGTGCTATTTGGAGCTCGGAGGGTTGGTTTCTTGGATTTGGGGTTTCCAGGATTGGACTGGTTTGACCGGTGTGCTGTACCGATCTGACCGGTGTAGGACCTTTCTGTGGAGACTCTCAAGTTCTGCTCGGGTGATCCGGCTTGGGGTCCAAGGTGACCCGGTGTGCCTCTGGTGAGTGTCGGGTGATCCAGCGGCTAGTCCGGGTGATCAGGACGGGACCGGTCTGACTAGTGGTGGTGATCGGTCTAACCGATTTGGTTTGAGAGCTGCTCGAGTTGTTTGTTCCGTTGCGTTCTCGAGTAGGTTTCAGTGGTTGTTTGCTCCTAGGACCAGTAGTACATCAGTGGCTATGTGGTCTTGGCAAACTTGGGTAGTTCGAGTCGGAGAAGTGTTTTGGTAAGCCATGTTCATCTTGTTGGAGAAGACATCTCCCTCGAGAAGAATTTTTATTGGCTCCCATTCACTCGCCCCTCTCTGGTCGCTAGTTCGGTCCTTCACTCCCAAACTTGGTTTCTCTCAAAGTTCTCTAACTCCTCATGCATAGCGTTCACCCAATTAGGATCAGAGAGTGCGTGTCCAATGTCTTTCAGCTCAAAGGTAGCAACAAAAGCCGAATGAGCAAAGTGATAAGCATTTTTGGACCTCAACCGTGTCGTATGTTCATTGATGTCGCCGATGATCCTTGAGGGAGGATGATCAACTTGAACGCGCCTCGGTGCTTCTCACTTGGAGACGACCTCCCCCTCAACAACAACTTCCACTTGATCTTGCTCGATTGTTAGTCGGTGTAGGGGATGGACCATCCTACACCGTAGTCATCATGGTGGAAGTAGAGGGTACATGTGTGGTTGGAGCTTCACCATCATCACCATCATCTTCTCCAGCATCATCCTCCTCTTCCTCAAAGATCTTCTTGCCAACTTTGTCGTCACCTGCACACTCAAAAACAGACGAACTGCATGGCTGGGTCTCGTCGAAGGTAACCTCGCAAGTTTCCATGACTAGGTTAGTATCAAGGTTGAGCACACGATATGCTCAAGAATGATTAGCATAACCCAGAAAGATGCCATCGGAGGACCTCGACTCAAACTTATCAAGCCTACCCTTCTTGAGGATAAAACACTGACAACCAAAAGCCCTGAAATGGCTCACTCTAGGTGCTCGCCCATCCATAAGCTCATAGCACGTCTTGTTCAAGAAAGCCCGAAGAAAAATCTGGTTCCCAACATGGCACGCGGTATTCACTGCCTCAGCCCAATATCTCCTCGGAGTCCTATGCTTGTCGAGCATCGTCCGAGCCATCTCACAAAGGGAACAATTTTTCCTCTCTACTACACCATTCTGACAAGCGACATAGGGAGAGGAAAATTGATGTTCGAGACCCAAATCACGACGAAGGGTTTCAAATTGAGAGTTTTTAAATTCAGTGCCATTGTCTCTACGAATAGCTCGAACAACATCTCCATTCCTCTCATTCGTCAACCTCAAGATTAGATCCCGGACAAAAAGCAAACGTCTCCCCCTTGTCGGCCAAAAAGAAGACCCAAGCATAGCGAGAATAGTCACCCACTATCACCAGGACGTACCATTTCCCACCCGCTGAGCACACACGAGCTGGACCAACCAAGTCCATATGGAACAGCTCGCATGGCCTCTCTGTCATAACAGCTGTCAGAGGCGGATAGGAGGCGGCGACCATCTTGCCATGCCTACACGGAGCACATACCAAATCCTTTTGGTACTTCAACTTAGGAAATCCTCGGACCAAACCAAGCCCACTCAAGCATGACAACAAGTTAAAACTCAAGTGACCTAGCCTCCTATGCCATTTCCAAAGCTCTGCCGAAACACCAGCAACCAAACAACGAGAAGAGGCGACACACTGAGAAAAATCGGCTCTAAAAATCTAACCCTCGGGGATGATCGTGCACATAAGATCACCTTGAGAATCCAAAACACGAGAAGCGCCTGTCCTGAAATGGACCTCAAAACCCTCATCAAGAAGCTGGGGCACCGAAAGAAGATTGAACCCCAAAGACTTGACAAGAGCAACACGCCTAAGAGTCACGCTCTCACTTACCTTCACTGTGCCCACTGAAAGCACTCTACCTTTCCCATTGTCCCCAAAATTGATGTACTCCTTGGACACCACCGGGGTGAGGCTGGAGAACCACCTTCGATCTCCGGTTATGTGTCGAGAGCAACTGGAGTCGATCAACCAAAAGTCCTCCATGCCTCCCACCTGCAAAATAAAAAACGAGAGCGAGAGTGAGCAAATGACTCAGCACTGGGGTTAGTGTAAAAGGAATCAAACCAGTGTCGTGCCATTTGCTCAAAAGTGGGGTTAGCAAAATCCATCCTATCACTCCTAGGTGGAATACCCACACGTCTCCTTGGAGGACTACACGCACCATGAGGTGGAGACCGTGGACCGTAGCTCCTCTGAGATCTAAAGATGTGATCCATACTCGTATTGGCCATGAGTGAAGGAACGTCCAGCAAACTCACCACACCCAAACCCAACACGCCTACCATTGTCTCTTTGAGGAGGCACACCCTGTGTAGGAAACTCACGCCTCTCTCGAGGGTAAATGGCACACACCGTACCCTTACCCCTAGGCACAACACGAGACTCAGGCACACCACGAGAAGGGCGGTACTTGTCCTTGTTTGCCATCTCAGCAAACTCTCCTCACGCTTCCTCCTGAAGTAAAACTCAGCTAGGTGACCATCCCTCCCACAGTGATCACAATGGAATGGGATTGGTTTTGGCTTTGGCTTTGGACTCTCTCTGGGTTGTGGCTTCTCCTCACTCATTTTCTGTCCCTTCTTCCCAAAGAACTCGTTCCCCACGTCACTCTTGAACTTGATGTGTTTTTGGAAGTTGTTGGTTTGTGGAGAAAACACGGGAGGATCTTGGGTTGTGTCTAGTCAGTTCCTAAGTGGGTTTGGCTTGGGAGCAAAAGCCTTCTTGTGGAAGGTTTTTGGTGGAGCTGGGATATCACCTATCTTCTCCTCCTTCTCACCACTGCATTCCCCAATCTTATTCGACCTAAGCGTTTGCCCATCAAGCGCTTGTATGCCTCAATCATCATTCTCAGTTGAGGCTCATGACCCAACAACCAACCCAGCGTTTTCCTCAACTCATCATTCTCATCCTTCAAGCGATCAACATAATGTGCAAGTTCTAGATTCTGGATAGCATGTGTTGATGGTTGAAACGCGTAACGAACTTCAATCCGCAAGTGTACGGACCACTAGCCTTTTTCACCACGGGGTGATTCCCTAGGTTCTTGTCAATCCGCGGAGCAAGGGGATCACTAGTGTTTGATCTAGCATTAATCTAGTTGATGCAAACCTTTGGATGAAAGATTAATCTATGAACTAAAGACAATCTAATCTATGAACTAAGACAAGTCAAAACCAATCTAATCTAGGTCAAATGAGAGAAGTGAGATACATAAGTTACGGAGAACATTTGCCCATGGAGTCTATGGTACTTGAAGATGCAATCACCTAAATATGATAAAACCGATCTAATCTATCTAAACATGTGAGCACGGTTTAGCATTTTCCCTCCCCTCGTACTATCACTACGCGAAGGTAATCTGTGCTAAACCTATTAATGATCACGGTATGTTGACGTGATCCACGGGAGCGACCCGAAAAGCATGGTGGCCAAACCTTTAGAATTAAGCATCCTCAACAAAGGAACAATAGATTACGATACAAACAAGAGTTGGTGACTACATATCAAGATCCATTACAACTCCATGGACAAACGATGAATCTACTCCATCAAGATGCTAAGCATGGTACCATTGATCGTGGTAGATGCATCCGATGAAGATGAATCCTCACCGTCCTCCAACTTCGGCGGCGCCACGGCAATGCCTTGGCATCCTCCTCCTTGTGGTGATCTCTGGCGGCTCTCCGATGTCAATGGGTAACCATCTTGGGGCGCCTAGGGGGTTGTATTTATACCCTTGGGGAGCCTTGGGCGTGCTCCTCCTTGCTTGCACGAGATCTTTCTTGAGAGAGAAGCAAGTGTAGCAAGGTTTTGGGTCAAATTCAACACCGAAAAAGTGTAGAAAAATACCCAAAAATGGTAGCAATAGTACTTTTGCTACCTTTTATTTTTTGTTAAATGTTGTTGCACTTGTGACTGTAGCAATAGCATAATGCAACAGGTTACATTTTGGTTGCGATACACAACCCATCTATTGCAACACTTTTGACGCTTTTGCAACACAGGGTGAGTGTTGTAACAAAAGCAATTGCAACCACTATGAATGTGGCAATAGTATCAATTGCAACAAACTAGACGTTGCTAGTGACACGTATGGCAACACGCTGGTTGTGTAGCAACACAATGCAGTCGCAACATAACATAGGTGTTGCAAGAGTGGTTAGTGCTACGCGGAGAAAGCATTGCAATAGAGCTTCTCTATTGCCAGGTCACCTAAATGGTTGCTATAAGTGGTTTAGGTTATCGCAACGTCTCCATAGGTTGGTTGCTACAGAGAGGTTCTCTATTGCAACATTACTGACTGGTTGCTATATGTAGATTCCTCTATTGCCACCGTCATCTATTTTGTAGTTGCAAGAGATAATTTTTCTATTGCCACAATTATCGCTATTGCCACGACTAAATGTGGTTGTTATTTGTGCAATTGTTGCAACGCAATTTGGTTTGATTTATATATTGCAACACCAAATTAATATATTAATAATTCATGTTGTGACACTTTGTTTGGTAGCTTAAATGAATAATAAAAAATGATAAATACATAATGAATGAAGCATCGACATCCATTAAAATGAAATATAATTTGTTCGTACAAATCTTTAATGAAACACACCCAATGTCAAACTAAACTTGGTCACGACCATTGGTATAACAGATAATGTATCTAGCACACAGTATGAACTCATTCGAATTATAGGACCTATGTCCACTGCAGCAGCAAAGGTTGCCTTCATGTTCACCATCGTCCACCATGCGCATGCTCCTCCTCAAACTCAAGCTTCCTCCCGAAATGACATGCTTTAGATGCCAAGATTTGTACTGAACATCTCAAAATTAGAAATGATAGCTAATATAAATTAAATGTGTAGTTGATATGCTCCAAACAAGGTCATCTCAAGAGTCATATACTACATCACCGAAACAAAGAGGTTAGTCTCTGACAGCTAAAGAAAGTAATGCATATTTGTAGCAAATACTCAGTTCATAAGCATTCAAAAAATTCGAGCCATGAATTCATCCAGAACTAACAACTCACATTTACCAGCAGGTTGTCCATTCATAGTATCAACTAAATATGCCAGCGTCTCGATATCTGAAAATTGATTGTAGTAAGGCAGCCTTTATTTCTCCAAAGCAGTTCCTTGAAAAATCATCTTTCAAAAGTAGGTTTGCATGAACCTACGAGGATACGAACTCAGTCAGGAGAGCATTATTGAAACCAAGCAACCAATAAGGAAAAATAATATTGTTAATTTTAAGTTTAAGCATAATGATGGATGTTTCATCATAAATCTACAAAATTCTCAGTAGATCACAGCTAACCATCCTCCTTTTTTTACCTTCAAATAAAGGGAACATCTAATGTGTAAGATCAAATATTTCATTACCTCTTTTGGCAGCTCATACACTTGATAGTCTTCATGAATAGAGCCTGATCCGGTCAATATAGACCATTACAATGAGATTGTGCTCCTCTCACGCTCTACTTGAGTTCAGTGCCTTATCCTTGAGATCAGCCTCCATCTTGCAATGGCTCCATCTGTAAATATGTAAGGGAAATAAATATTTGAGCCATACTTTAAACCATCTCAATCCATATGGAAGCAATGCATCCTGCACATTGGGGGTTAAATGTAGGCTTGGCGCAACGGAGGAAGAGGGGTGGCGGTGGCGACCTGGGAGTCTGTGATTTGCTGGCGGTAGCCTCGAGATTGAGCAGTGGCATTGCCGGAAGAGTCAAATATTAGTTGTCTGAGGCCATTTTGTGTAATAAGGACAGAAACTGCAAGTAAAAGGGATGGAACACAGAATGAAAGGTGTTAATTAAATACCTGATCAAATGTAATGTGAATTCCCTCGAAGGTGGGTATCTTCTAAGCTGCCTTTAATTGCTGTTGTTGAGGAGATGTCTTTGATGGCACCTGACTTTGTCTTGACATTCCCCGGCCTGTGACACATGGCTAAAAAATAAAAATACATCAAACAACATTGATATGTCAACTACCAAACTATGGCAGAAATGCAGAATAGAACATACATCCTACATTTTTCTAGTGACAATTTCTGAATACAATAAGGCAAGCAGATAAGTACAGTAGAGCATTTGTATGCGTTGTCCCATGCATGTCAGAAACACAAGCAACGTGAGATATAAAGTATACACTGTTAGATGGTGTTGGATACAGTAGAAAGCATACCTTACAAGTTACAGATAAGAAAGAAATATTTTTTGCATCCTCCCTGTAAGCATAAAAAAGGTTCAGCAATGCATTGTTCTAACCACAATCCTGAAAATACAATTGCACATAAATTTGGTGAGACACTCCTCCCAGTGCCATAAATTGATATCCAGCAAGATCAGTTCTGACAAGTCTACTCAAAAGAAATTATTTTTTGAGGATCATGATCAGTTGTCCAAAGCAACCTTTTTCAGTTTATTATTTCTTTTCAGCTCACAAAAATATTTTGATTAATCTGTTTGATAGGCAACTCAACCATGAATCAATACTTAGCAGTTATCCTATTAAATATATACAATTGTTATTGCCATAGAGTTTAAGGAGTTTGAGTAACTGCCTTTGTTACTGCATAGAGTTGAGTTCAGGGAATATGAATTGCATTAACATCAATCTAGTCCTTTTAACGGAGATGTGAGGACTGCTGACCTGCTCTTGATGCAGCGGCTGTGCTACAATTGTCGACTAAATCATCACCATGTTCACGGCTTCACGCGTGCTATGCAAGTGTCCAATGTTGTTTCAATTAAAAAAATCACTAAGATTTAAGACCATCTACACTCACCTTGATCTGCCACCAAACGAGCCACGACCGGGCAGGGGCATGGCATGGAGGAGCCAGATGAGGAAGGGACTACCAATTCCAGGAATGCCAATCACAAACCCATCAGGCAGCACAATACGAATCCATTTGTAGGGTTCTAAGACGAGATAATTCACATGGGAAGGGACCCAGAAGGACAAACAGACCAAGAAGGCGATGCCCACAGAAACAAGAAAAATGAATTTTTCTCCCAACATAGACTGAAGAAAAAACAGAGTGGGATGCAGGGATTATCGGAAAGTCACCGTTGGTTGTGAGGTGCACCGGTAAGTCAGCAAGGACCTCCAAGAACCAATATCTTGCAGCATTGGTACAAAGTTTGAAAGGTAAGTTATGAAGTTGGCTTCTCTTAATAGTACACCCACAACATTATTCTTGTGCACTGAAATCTGCCATGCCACAGCCAGAAACTTGGAACCAACTAATTTTTCAGTTATCCAAAACTAAAAAATAGATATGCACACATTTTTTTGTGAAATGAAAATGAATTAAATTAGTAAGGGTAGACCACATCTACAAATTTAGCCTTCTGACCATCACCATGTCTGCCTGCAAGCATTGGATAGGCTCCCTCGGTGATATCTCCCCAAATGCTTGCAAGCACTGCGTACAGAACAATCAGATAAAGCAACTTGGGGAAAAGTGGTCGCCTGATCAGATTGTAAGAGCACATTTGGCTTACCTACTCAATGACATCGAGGTACTTGAGAACCACGAATTGGGAGCTGAGCAAACTGGAGGAGGCCGTAGCGGATGACGACATCAATGGCAATTTGATGGAATTTCCGTGGCTGTTTACGGAATTGCCGTGGCAGCAGAATCAGGCGGCATCGGGCCTTTACAACGAATCGGGGATTGGCGGTGGATGCGTAGGCCCTGGTGAGGACGACGACATCCCCAGCTAGGGTTTCCAGCGGCTCGTCTGGCTGCATCTGGCCTCCACTTCCGTGGTCCATCCTCTTCTCTCCCATGGCTCGGAGCGGCAACCTTGAACGGCGGTGCATTTTTTCTGCAGCGTATGACAGACCTGGACATAAGGAAGTGCTCGATAGGCTACCTAGGGAAGTCATCGATGCTCACGTCAAGCGCCTCAAACATGAAATGGACCTCTCCATGAAGAAATGGTACCTCCCCTAGGTTTTCCAGGTTCGTGCCCCAGTTCATTTCCCCTGATGCTCCGATCTAGATCTCTCGACTTTTTATGTGTGTCGTGGTTGTTCTGGCTGTGGTGTGTGGGATTGCATGAGATTGGAGTTCTAGGCTGCATTACTGAAAGCTTCTACGGTGACTCACGATGTTTGTTTTTTAAAAATTGAACTAGCAAGAGCTTTGTGGTTCATATATTAATATAGAGAAGGGTGCTATATGTGTAATGTGGTGGATGACATTTAGGAAAAAATGTATAGGCTGATGTGTTTAAGTTGTACATGCGACCGAGATGATTCTACTTGCCAGAAGTTTTGTTTGATTCATAAGTTGATGAGAGATGAATTTTCATCGAGCATTAGAATGAGAATGGTGGCGATTAGGATATCATATTCATATACCTTTACCTCTTGGGTTATTATGAATGTACACTTTTTGTATGCCATATCCAAGTGTAGTTTCTGATTGGCAGTTATTTTGAGGATGTGTGCTACAGATGCTTGCGCTCATCGGACAAAACCATTATTCTACCCAAGCCAGTTGAAGTTTCTGCTCCTGTCTAGCATCATAATGGTTGTAATTTGAGTAATTTGTGTTTGATCTATTCTTTCCAGGAAGTTGTAAAAGCTATGGTGAAAAGCGATATCAATAAGCATGTGCAACCTGGGAGGGGAGGACAAACCACCTTGAGAAAAGAGGTAAATATTGGCTGATTTGTTTCGGTATAGTTCCGCGCAGATAAGAGTTTGCATTTTAATCTATGAGTTCCAAATGATTTCAATGCGCATAGTGTTTTCAGTCATTTGCATGCATTGTGTAGAACTAGCAGTTGGATCCATGTCACGTGCAAAGTTCTCTCTACTGTAAAACTACAAAAGTTATAATTTGGAAAATATTTTGTAATACGTGTTTTCTTTGGCTGATAGACAATACGTCCAAAATGGCAATGATTAGTTTTAATCTGCTTGGGGTAATTCAAGGTATATCTTTCTTATTGATTAATCACTGATTCCAGATAGCTAAAAGGTGAACTAATTTGGGACACTTTGTTGATTTGAAGGGACAAACCAGCTTGTGGTCATTCAATTCCCATCCATGAGCTAAATCTTTTGGTATATCAGGTGATGCCATTCATTAATATGCATGCTGTCTGTGTCACACTATATTCCTTAGCTCTGTGATCCTAATTTTTTACTTTTTCTTAGTTTCATCACTGGTAACTTAGGCACACCAGTTCACTTCATCTCATTGGTGTAATCTAGAATTTCTTTTCCTTGGAGGCACCATTGTGCATGTTTATTATATAGTGATATTTATTTTGCACTTCATGTTGAGTAATCATATTAATAATTTCCCTTCATATGAACCACATTGAATATTTTCACAAATTGGTCATTACTTCATTGTTGTGTTAAGATGCTAATACTCTCTTCAATAGCATTAAGTTTTATGTACAGACTGAAATAAAGTTTATTACAATAGAAAAAAGGTCTTCGTGCAGTTCAGTGGCAAGAGAGTTGGTAGTCCCAGCCTTTTGAAAAGGGTCTCTAATATGGTTTAGTTGAAATATAAAATTATCGTTCCTTACCGTCATCAGATCATACAAGCTCATCAGATCCTGCACTTGAGTTCTGTAACTTGTGACGACAAGGAGGATTGTCAAGATGGCTGCCACTTGTGAGAGGTCCGTCACAAACTTTCAGAGTAATGCTATGGACTCCAACATTTGGGATTATCCTTTTACCATAGGAAACATGCAAATATCAAACCATTCAGCTTTTATTTCAGTTCAGTAAACTATAAACCTGACAGTGATATACTAAAGCAGCAGATTTCCAATTTAAGACAAGTAGTCTGTCCTGCTGCACTTTCTTTTTCTGCACAATGTTTGATGCTCTAATCTATAATTCTGATAACATTTTATTTAATGTGCCTGGAAGTGAAAGAGAAGGGCTTTAGAAGTTCTTAATTTTCAAGTGCATTTTTCTACTTTCTGATGACCAACTGATCCATTTAGTTGAAGTTAGTAGTGGAGATGCTGCTGCCCCTGTGCTGTTAGCTTGATGTCTTATGTCTTTAGACCATTTGGCTTTAGATTATCAATATAGTTGTGTATAAAAAACTAACTACTAATCTAATTCTATATGCAATACGAGAGACTAATGTCAATGCAGAAATGTATGGTTAAAGTTAGGAGAACTGTAAGGGTGCTCATGATTTATTGATTAGTAACTCTACTTTTTTATTATATGAACTTAAGGAGAACATCAAATTGCAGGTTGAAGGTTCTGTTGTTCTTCATTTTTTATTTCGTCATTAAATTTTTTCTTTTATGAGGTACTGTTGCAATTCTTTTCGATAACAATAATTTTATTTTTGGGCACATCCGTAATTATTGTGCTGGTACAAAGCTCGTACTTCGGTGTTGTAAACTTTTGGAAATCCTAGTGTTCTTATGTTTTTTGAGTTTCCATAAATTTTTCACAAAATCAACTTTGATGCTTATTGATGAAATTTTTCCCCGTAGCAATGCACGGGCACGATCCTAGTGTAGAGAAAATAAAAACACCAATATATATTTTGGGTACCAGCTGAACTCCACTTGCTGGAGTTTCAGAATGACGTGCTTCTCGTGTAATAAGAAAGTAGACTCATGTCAAACTATCATCCTTTACTCTCCCAGGCATGGCTTTCAAAGCTTCTCCTGTTATGTAACGATTGCATTGTAAACTCTTTTGAATGTCCCTAAAACTCTAAAAATATATATATATTAAATTATAAATCAAATGCAAAATGGAGACTATGCTAAAGCTTTTAAAAAAAACACACCTATAATTTGTTAAGTAAATAATTTTAGATAAAAAATATACGTGAATATTCAAGTGTACCTAATTAAGTGAGATATTCCTAGTTGTGAAAGATGTAAAGTATCACTTTGTCAAAATCGTTTGAAACTTCTATGGATGGTTATAGATCCAAAATATGTTGTTGTGTGAATCTATGGAATGTTCTAATCGAGTTTGTTATTACTGTAATTATTTATTGAATTACTAAGAAATAAATGTTAAAATATCATAAAGTGGCTAAAAAATCTAAAAAGTTGCATAGGCATATGATTTTGGATTATAAGCGTCATATAAAAAATTCAAGTGATTTCGATAAATAGTTGATGCATATCCCTCACAAAGGCATATATGACTCACATAGTTCTACATAGGTAAGTGAGATGTTCGTAGTTGTGAAAGATGTATAGTATCACTTAGTTTAAAACTTTTATGAGATGGTTATGAAGCCAAATTATGTTGTTGTGAAATTTTCTGATCAAGTTTTGCTATTATTGTAATTATTTATTGAATTAGTAAGGAATAAATGTGAAAATATCATAAAGTGGCTAGAAAAATCTAAAAAGTTGTGTAACCACATGATTTCGGTGTAGGAGTGTCACATAAAAAATTCAAGTGATTTCGATAAAGAGTTGTTGAATATCCCTCAAATACATATTGGCTCACATAGTCCTACGTAGCTAAGTGAGATATGTTCCTAGTTATGAAAGATGTATAGTATCACTTTGTCGAAACCGTTTGAAACTTTTATGTGATGGTTATAGAGCCAAAATATGTTGTTGCGTGAATCTATGAAATTTCCTGATCAAGTTTTGTTATTACTGTAATTATTTATTTAATTACTAAGGAATAAATGTGAAAATATCATAAAGTGGCTAGAAAAATCTAAAAAGTCACGTAGCCACATGATTTTGGTGTATGAGTCTCAATAAAAAATTCAAGTGATTTCGATAAAGAGTTGCTGGATATCCCTCACAAAGACATATATAGCTCACATAGTCCTACGTAGCTAAGTGAGATATGTTCTTAGTTGTGAAAGATATATAGTATCACTTTGTCGAAATCGTTTGAAACTTTTATGGGAAGGTTATGGACCCAAAAATGTGTTGTATAGCCCTCTATTTTTTCAAATTTGTTTTAAAAGATTTATTTCAGTTCAATTAATAAAAAGAATTAAAATACCCTAATACAATATAAACTAATGCTTATCCTAGTGGTTTGCACACGTCACTTTTTGTACCAAAGGTCTCAGGTTCGATCCCCAAGTAGACATTTTTTTGCCAACTAAATTCTTGGCATTGTGTCTATTGCAACCATTTTAGGCCTATTGTAACACTTTTTGGTGTTGCATTAGACAGAAAACAAAAATTTTACATCTCACTCATATGGTTTCATAAGTATAAGTGACATGTAAATTTTGTGAACAATGGTATTACCATTTTGTTGGATGAACAAATGACCAAAATAAAAGTTGTCTAATAAATCTTAATGAACTTCATAAGTGGATTGTGGGGGCTCGGCCAGCCACGGCCTTGGTGTGGCCAGGGCGCGTCCAGCCACAGCCTTGCTACATCTAGGGCGCAGCTGGCCGCGGCCGCTGCGTGGTGTGGGAGGTTGCGGCCGGCCGAGGCCATGGCGTGGGAGGCTAGAGGGCGGTTACGGCCGTGGCGTGGCATGACCGGCCAGGGCTCGGCCGAGCGCGGTCGCAGTTGGCCGGTGGTAAAACCGAGTAAAAAATGTTGAATGAAATAGAAAAACACAAAATGTTATGTAGTGTAGTGGTAAAAAGCTTTAGTTGAAGCTGGAGGTGCATACTTCAAACCTTAAACCGTAATCCACACAATTTTTATTTTTTCGATTTTTTCTTGCCTACGCATACATATTTAATTAATATTTTTTGAGGGGGGCCGTTGGTAGGACCGCATCACCACGTCCTCAATGTGGGATCGCATCGACACATCCTCGAGGTGGGGCTGGGTGACATGGCAATCGCGGCCGTTGACAATTTAAAATTGTTTGGTTTCCTGACATTGTGTCTATCGCAACCGTTTTAGGCCTATTGCAACCGTTTTTCGGTGTTGCATTAGACAAAAACAAAAATAATTTGAAACCATCTAGGGTTTGAAAAATTGATTTTTCTTTGTAATTTTTTAAAATTCAAATTTGAATCGTTCAAAAGCTGTCAAATGCAAAAATGATCATAATACAAAGTGTAGATTTTGATGAGTTCTATAACTCTTATGTTTATGACTTTTCCAACTAAAATCATTTACTGCTTCAAATATTGTTAAAGTGAGACTGCAGTGCCACGTGGTCGAGGTGGGACAAACTGGTGGGACCGTACCGAGTGTAACTAACTAATAGAATCCTGTAAAGTAACTTTTCTATTTTAATTTCTCTAAGGTTACTATAAGCTGGCCACATAGAAACATGAAAAAAGCTTGAACGATGCTAGCAAACACTAACATTATAATGGTATAGTGGTAAGACATATACTAGTGTAGTATTGAGGTCCTTGGTTCAATTCCATACCATGGCACTTTTTTTTGTCTTTAATGACAGATTGTTTCCCCACCAATTCAAACTTCTTTATCAAAATTAATAATTAGAATAAAATCTAAATTCAAAATAAGAAAAGTTCTATTTTTACTATGAATTGTATTTTTTTCATAATATATCATATACAAGGCCCAATCCAAATCAGCCTCGTCTACAAGTTCTCGTTGCAATAAGCATGTAACAGTTGCAACTCCCAAAAAGTGTTGCAATTGAGAATCACTTTTGCTTCACCCCTAGAGTACTTGTTGCAATAAATTGTAGTAGTTGCAACCCCAAAACATTGCAATTGCGAACCACCTTTGCTTCGCCTATCAAAGTTCTCATTACATTAAGCATCTAGTGTTTTCAACGCTTGTGAAATTTTATGCAACACAAAACAAACGTAGCAATAGGCACAACCAAATGCAACTAACGCAAATGTGGTTGCAGTACTACCACATAATTGCAACCAAAATCAATTATACTGCAACCATTTTTTACTATTGCAATATCATCCACCAAATGCAACAAAGGTTCGCAATGACTTGAAAACTGTTGTATTAAAGGCACGTATCGCTACCATTTTATAGAATGGTTGCAATACAACCATCTCTAGCAACCAAATTTTAGGCGTTGCAATTCAGAAGCGTTGCATTTGACCCAAAACCTTGTAGTGTCGGATATCACCTCTCTTCTCCTCCTTCTCGCCACTACATTCCCCAATCTTATTCGACCCAAGCGCTTGCCCATCATAGCGCTTGTATGCCTCAATCATCATTCTCAGTTGAGGCTCATGACCCAACAACCAACCCAGCATTTTCCTCAACTCATCATTCTCATCCTTCGAGCGATCAACATAATGTGCAAGTTCTAGATTCTGGATAGCATGTGTTGATGGTTGAAATGCGTAACGAACTTCGATCCGCAAGCGTACGGACCACTAGACTTTTTCACCATAGGGTGGTTTTCTAGGTTCTTGTCAATCCGCAGAGCAAGGGGATCACTAGCGTTTGATCTAGCACTAATCTAGTTGATGCAAACCTTTGGATGAAAGATTAATCTATGAACTAAAGACAATCTAATCTATGAACTAAGACAAGTCAAAACCAATCTAATCTAGGTCAAACGAGAGAAGTGAGATACGTAAGTTACGGAGAACATTTGCCCATGGAGTCTAGGGTACTTGAAGATGCAATCACCTAAACATGATAAAACCGATATAATCTATCTAAACATGTGAGCACGGTTTAGCATTTTCCCTCCCCTCGTACTATCACTACAAGAAGGTAATCTGTGCTAAACCTATTAATGATCACGGTATGTTGACGTGATCCACGGGAGCGACCCGAAAAGCATGGTGGCCAAACCTTTAGCATTAAGCATCATCAACAAAGGAACAATAGATTACGATATAAACAAGAGTTGGTGACTACATATCAAGATCCATTACAATTCCTTGGACAAACGATGAATCTACTCCATCAAGATGCTAAGTATGGTACCATTGAACGTGGTAGATGCATCCGATGAAGATCGATCCTTGTCGTCCTCCAACTCAGGCGGCACCACGGCAAGGCCTCAGCGTCCTCCTTCTTGTGGTGATCTCTGGCGGCTCTCCGATGAATGGATGTCAATGGGTAACCATCTTGGGGCACCTAGGGGGTTGTATTTATACCCTTGGGGAGCCTTGGGGCGTGCTCCACCTTGCCTTGCACGAGATCTTTCTTAAGATCATGCAATCCTCAAGCAATCTACACCGACAACTGGAACTAAGGTTTTACTCTCCGGAGGCCCTAACAAGTATAGACTCGTTGTGTCCCCATTGTTCCATGTGCTCGTGCATAACCTTCGAGTTCTTAGCCCTAGACCTCCTCCCGCCGAACAAATAATCCACCGGGTTGACCCCCCTGTGGACTGCTCAGACCTAAACCTCTAGTAGTTGGTGCGCCAGGTAGGGGTTGATCTAGGGTTCTTCGTGCAACTCGATGGCTCCACCAAGCGGCGTCATCTTCCCTGCAAGCATGGTGGACTTCCTTGCCAATCCCGTCGACATCTGCTTCAGCTCAATGCCGGCAGAATCCACCGCTCTAGCCACCTATCTCGTCATCGAGAACACTGCAGCCACCTCCTTCCAGCAGGTCAAATCCGATCTGTTGGCCGAAACACACCCACCCACTCCTCGTGACCTGATCGCGGGACTCGATCGTGTCGAGAGCATGCTCTCCAACACAATCAAGGTTTGTGAAAGCGTCAAGCGCTCTCGTAGGACTACTTCGCCTCCACCCTGCATGCCTCTTGGCTTGCGGAACACAGCTCGTGCAGTCTCCGACCACATGAGGAACAAGATCCAGATCCAATCAGGGTCGACCACCACCTCTTGTGGAAATCGCAAAGGTCTTCTTGACGACCTTTGCCCAGTCCACATGAAAGCCAAACACACAGCTCGCTAGTGCCGTGTGCTGAAGAAGCTTCGCCGACCTCCAACTGCGACCCAGGGTCGCCAGATCAATCGTACGCCGTCCCCAGACTGCGGTACATTCCAGATCGCCCGCGCCGTCATCACACCCAACAACCTCTGTGACACGCCTGAAGTGCCAGATCACGAGGTTCTTGTGGTGTCCGACGACGTACCTCCTAAAGCTGGCGAAACAGAAGAACAGCGACAGCAATGGGAGAACGCTAACGCTGCGCGAGCCCAATGTTGCCAGCAAGAAGTAGATGTCGCAGCAGCAGTAGCTCCCGCACCCCAACACAACATCATACCCAATGCTGGTGGTCAACCCGTAGGCAATGTCGTACAAAACACCGCCGGTGGACCACCCCCTACAGCTCTGGTCATCGCCCATCAGCAGCAGCAGCAAGACGAGCCTCGGCGACGTCGCATGCGTGCCAGAGACCTCTAAGGGACTTTGAAGAAGTTGGCCACGAAGTATACAACTCGCCTCAAACCAACCTAGGGGCAGCCCTTGCCGAAGCAGGGCAGCTCGAGGGCACACTCGCGATCCGTCGGCTCCTGGCCCACATTCGCGTCACCGCCGCGCAGGTCGAAGAACGAAGCCAAGGCTACAACAGGTCCGCCCAAGCCAACACTCCAGGAGTAGGTCAGCACGACCTCGCAGTCACCACAACAACAGCAATGCTCCCCTTCTGCCCATAGCTGAGGAGGGAGGTGGAGAGAATGAAGTCATCCAGCCACCCAACGTCGCTGCCAACGCCGCCGCTAATGCCGCCAACAACGCCGCCAACACTGCAGGCAACCCGCGGCAAAACATTGTCGACAATGCAGGACAAAACGCTGGAGCCCGACCTCCACCAGTACGAGCTACACACGTCATTCGGGGCAGCCAAAACCATCACCAACCCGATGGGGACGAAGTGGAAATCCAGCGTCGCGCCAACTACGACCGCTTCAATGGGGTCCCGAACCCTCTTGACGCCAACAATCCCATCCAAGAAGCAGAGCTCCGCGAGATGCACAATCGTGAACTCGCACGTCATGCCAAGTATGACCAAGATAATGGCGCCCCTGACGACCTCTACATCACCCCGGCGACCTACAACACAGAATAAGGAAGCATCAACAACTTTCCGCCCTTCTCACGACATCTTAGGACAATGAGATACCTGTTGACGGATAAAACACGTATCCACCTACGATCCGAAAGCGTATGGACCTAGACCTTTTTCACCACCATGTGTCCATGCCATGGGCATGTGTCCGTCCACCAGAGCATAGGATGCAAAGTCGTAGAAGCATAGAGCTAGAAGAACAAAGTCGCTGGGAGGTCTTCCGAACTGGCGAAGGCACCGATGGAGTCGTAGGGAGGTCTAGTGACCTGAAGCCGGTGACGACAGAGTCGCAGGGAGGTCTAGCGACCTGACGAAGGCGACGACAGAGCCTGTAGGGATGTCTAGCGACCTGACGCCTACGACGAGTGTTGACGGATAAAACACGTATCCACATATGATCCGCAAGCGTACGGACCTACACCTTTTTCACCACGGGGATTCCTACGTTCTTGTCAATCCGCGGAGCAAGGGGATTACAAGTGTTTGATCTAGCACTAACCTAATTAACTAACCAAACCTTACACTAAGACTAATCTAAAGACTACTACTCTACACTAGAGAAGGTTATGAGACTCACAAGATATAAAAGACACTTGCCCATAGGGTCTACAATACTTGAACATGCAACCGCTAAGAGATACAAAACCGATCTAATCTACCGGGGGTTGTGACCACAGTTTCGCCCTTTCCCTCCCCTCGTACTGTCACTACACGGAGGTATTCATGACTAGACCTATGATGATCACGGCGTATTGAAGGGTTCTAAGGGAGTAGTGAGATCTATCCTCCCTAAAAGCATGGTAGCTAAATTAAACATGAAAGCACTTCAACACTAGATCGATAGATTGAAACCATAAAGAGTAGAGATTACATCTCACGAACATTTACAACTCCATGGACAAATGAGAAGTATTACCCCATCAAGACGCTAAGCATGGCACCGTTGATCATGCTGACGCTTCCGACGGTGTCTTCCTCCTCCTCCGGGGGCGTCGTGGCTGGGCCTCAACGTCCTCCTCCACTTGTGGTTGCCTCCTTGGACTCGAGCGATCCTTCTCACGAATGATCTCTCTCCTCTCCTTCCTCTCTAGCTTGTGGGCGACCTCTCGGGCGAATGGCTCTCTCTCTCTGTGAATGAGGGCGCCCACAAGTGCTTAGGGTTGCATCATCTTCACGCTCAAGAAATGGGGGACCGAACTGACGTCGGGATGGGCCAGGCCGGCCGGCCTGGGCCGACCAGCCCAGGTCCACCTCGGCCCGGTTCGGTCGCCCCTTCTTCCATGTGGGTCCTCTTGCCATTTTGCACTTGGCCCCCTTCAATTGCGTCATTTTGGCGACGTCATCCTCGCGTCCAAGATAGAGGGTCTTCTCGCATGAAGTCCGGTCTTTACGCTTTAATCCTCGGGGATGTTCCTTTGTAACACTTCAGTTATTGCCACCTTTGGGAGTGATTTCATCATGCACTTGAACACGAACGGGACTCCTCATTTGCTCCTTTGAACTTGTTGTGACTCCGTCCTTTTAGTCAATGTTTTCCTGCAAAAACATAACACTTCCAAATGCACATACAAAGATGAACTTGTCATATCATTAGTGTGCCTAGTGGCGAGTTAGTTCCATAATCAAGCTCAAACCGAAGTGTAATGAACATATTTGGTGTACCAAAATACACCGTCAACATCTCCCCCACGCTTAGATCTTGCTCGTCCTCGAGCAAGTTCCATGCAAAAGAACTTTTGTCCATGGTGTTGAAAACATGCTCTGCTAATTCTTCCTTTACAAGTTAGTCAATCCTTTATCTTTAATATAATAAACATGAAGCAATGATCATGATACATAAACATGGGCGACTATCTGGTTCACTGTATTATGTAGCGTCGACACTTCCTGTAGCGACTTATACAAAATATACGATCGCGCATGGGGATGACCGATTATCCGGTACGTTGTATTATAAAACAACAGAACGTCCTGTATGGGCTAAGTTAATGGTAGGTTAGAAAATATCCATTTCTTATCCTCTCCAATGTGGCCATGATCGAGTAGTATGCAACGTGACGTGCTCATGATCATGTAGTACTAGGAGAATCGAATCGATGAAGGAAGGGATGTGTTGATCTCCAATGTGGGCATGATCGAGGAGTATGCAACGTGACGTGCTCATGATCATGTAATACTAGGCGAATTGAATCGACGAAGGAAGGGATGTGTTGATCTCCAATGTGGGCATGATCGAGGAGTATGCAACATGACGTGCCCATGATCATGTAGTACTAGGCGAATCGAATCGACGAAGGAAGGGATTTGTTGATCTCCAATGTGGGCATGATCGAGGAGTATGCAATGTGACGTGCCCATGATCATGTAGTACTAGGCGAATCGAATCGACGAAGGAAGGGATGTGTTGATCTCCAATGTGGGCATGATCGAGGAGTATGCAATGTGACGTGCTTATGATCACGTAGTACTAGGCGAATCGAATCGACGAAGGAAGGGATGTGTTGATGTCCAATGTGGGCATGATCGAGGAGTATGCAACGTGACGTGCTCATGATCATGTAGTACTAGGCGAATCGAATCGACGAAGGAAGGGATGTGTTGATCTCCAATGTGGGCATGATCGAGGAGTATGCAACGTGACGTGCTCATGATCATGTAGTACTAGGCGAATTGAATCGACAAAGGAAGAGATGTGTTGATCTCCAATGTGGGCATGATCAAGGAGTATGCAACGTGACGTGCTCATAATCTGTAGTACTAGGCGAATCGAAATGTTACAGAGGAAGGGATGTGTTGATCTCCAAAGTGGGCATGATCGACTAAGTATGTGAATGGATTGTCTGGTTCTTTGTATTATGTACTACAGGACCGTCCTGTGATGCCTTTCATACTCATCGACATACATCCAGAGGATGATCCAGTGTGGTATACATCGGAACAGAGGAACTTCCTTGTAAACTACAGGTAGGAAAGGCGCTTCCCATTTCCTGGTCATAGGGTGCCAACAGTGCACTACACACACCTTTATGGCTTTATCCAACGGCGTGTCACTCGTGCTGACCTGCCATCCCCCCATTTACTGCCTCCTCACTTGCAGTGCAACCCCTTCGTAGGGTTCCGCCGCTGCCGCCGCCGCCATCGCCACCTACAGTAGCCTCCAGCGGATACCTCAATCTGTCGCTAAAATCAGAGGTATGCGTCCGCCTCCAGCGGATACCGCAATCTGCCGCCGAGTTCTTGGAATGGCACTAATTCGAGAAATTTATTGCAGATGGGCTGAGATGGTGGCAAGAGAGATGGAAAGGTGCTTGATTCTCCTCCGGCAAAGCGACAATGAAAGTCACAGCTGACTTCTACAGGCACGTCTGGTCCTCAGACGAGGCAAAGGTGCAGGCCTGCGGCACGGGATTCTTCATCTGCCCCTACACACCGCACACGGGGTGGGTCAACCTCGGTGCCTTCCTGCCGCACACGGGGTGGGTCAAGCTCGGTGCCTTCCTGCCTCACACGGGGTAGGTCAAACTCGGCGCCTTCCTACCGCACACGAGGTGGGTTAACCGCGGCCCGTCGCCCGCCCCGCGCTTCAAAGTTTCCTGCACCAGATCCCAGGAAGGAGAAAGAGGTACAACTTCACCCTCCACCAGTAGAGCCGCTTAAGATGATGGACCTATGCAACCACACCTACCAAATGATTAAAGGTCTTAGATGGGTGCCTGAGAATCACTGGTGGGAGAAAACCAAGGACAAATGGGTCGAACCAAGATTTAGGAATGTCGTTCAGCAAACTTTCTATTACAACTACAAATACCTACCCATGAAACTGTATCAGCACAGGGTTATAAATTGGGATCATATGAAGTTGGCCACGGGAGGGGATATTAAGGTGTACTTCGATGATCATCCTAGATTGGCTGATTTGGTCTGATTGCATCATCAGTATGTTGAGGATTGGGTGAGAGTTTTTTATGCTACTGTGTACATTGCCGATACTAGGGAGTATATCATGTTCATGTTTCAGGGAACCCAGTATAGTCTTTTCTGCACCATATTGCTGACACTCTTGGATTGAGGGATTCTGAATTAGGAAAGTATGACCATAAGACATCCCTACACAATATTGTCTACGGGGATCATGAACCACCTCAGCGTAGTTTGCTCGGTGGGTCGTTCCCGTCCGATGAGGAGATAGCCGGACTTTTTGTTGAGTCGTTCACAGGTAGGCGAGCATATCACACGCCTGACATGCTTACCCATGAGGCAAATGTGGTTCACCGGGCACTACAGAAGACATTGTTACCACAGATTGGCAATGCAGAGTCGATCACTAGTCTTCAGTAGTGGCTTCTCCTTCACGTCATGACTGGCCGGCCCTTCGACATCGTGGACTTCATTTTATGTGAGATTGAAGATGTTATCCTTGATGGGCTGACTGTGGCCTGACATATGTCGTATGCTCACTGGCTCTCCTTCATCCTGAGTCGTGTTACCAGAGTAGATGAAGACGGGAAAAGGGTGCGAACCGGAGCCAAAGATTGGCGTCCCGAGTACATGATGTCCAAAACACATTTCAAGGAATACAGGCCTCCGAGACCAGGAGACAGACATCATGGCCTAATGGCTACAATTGAGCCATCTCCTGATGACATTTGTTCCTCAGACAGTGAAGACACTGACGCGTCTCTAGTGAGACATCTCCGAGTACATGATGGTGCGTCGCTACCCACTACAAAAATAGAAACAGTTCCAGTCACTCCAGCAACAACCAGTGAGCCAGTGGACTCTTCCTTCTTTCTGAAACTGATCCTTGAAAATCAGTGTGAGCATTCCAAGTTCCAGTAAATGATGGAGAAGAGGATGTCACAGCAGGAGGAGTTAAACCACGCACACTCGGAGCAAATAGTACAAATGGAAACACAGCAGTAGCGCACTATGCAGAATTTTGTGAATGCTTCACTCAGTCACCTTCACCAAGTTAACGGCTTACCGCCACCGCTCGCTCTACTCGCACCTATTGGTCAGACCCCCTTGCAACTCATGCCTCCTGCTAATCCTATACAAGGCCGACTCAAAATCCGCTCCACCAAAAGTGCGGCTAGCATAATGAGTTGGGCTAAGACCCTTCTCTCTTGGAAGTTTTAATTTCGAGCAATGATCATGTCCTTGTCTTATATATCTTTTATTGCTAGCCTCGTCATGTATTCGGTAACGAGACTCTCGCATTGAAAGTCCCGTACATCGCCGAATTCCATATCCAACCCATAATATCTCTTTTGTACATCGTTTTCCTTGAACACAACCTATGTTCGAAGTTTCGTCTCGTTCCTAGCATATTTTTTATTGAAAATTCAGATTGGATTTATGCAAAGGAGATGAGTGAAAGGCTTCGGGAAAGAGGTAAAGATGTCAAGAAAAGAGACAAAAGTAAAGAAAAAAATATGTGTATGGAAAAGAAAAGAAAAAAAGAGAGAGAAAGAGAAAATGAAAAGAAAAGAAAAAAAGAAGGAAAAGAGAAAGAGGAAAAGCAAGAAAGGTATGAGAGGGATGAATCAAGTGAAGATTTAATAAAGTGTAAGGAAGGATGCCACATTAGTACTGGGCGACGGCACCTGATGGCGTGGAGTGCAAGGCCTACAGAGGATTAGTACTCTAGGACTTAGCTACCTGATGGCGTGCACCATCCAAGAAGCTGGCTTGCATCCTGTCGATTTGCGGCCTTGTTGGTACGCAAAGGATGTTCCTTCCTCACAATGCTAGGGTTGATTTGGAAGAGATGGGCGCAAGATCAAATCTACACATGGTGGCAACTGAGGACGGTGAGTCATGCAAAATGCCAGAAGCTCTGTATGTACTTTAAAAACGAAACAGAAGTTGTTTTGTGATTTTATAAGTTCGGTGAAGTTCCTAGATGGATATGCTTCAAACTTAGCTAGGTGTAGTGCTGCAGATGGATGCAAACTACAAAGATTGAAAACTCATGATTGTCATATCCTACTCCAAAGGGTTTTGCCGGCTTGTCTTCGTGGTTTAGTGGACAAAGAGATATACACAGGAGATTACAGGTACCAAGATGATCCCTACATTCTTGCTGAACAAGCAATGAAGGTCTTTTACTTGCCAGACACCCTGCTACAACACCCATGGAGAGTGGTGCAAAAATTTGAGCACAGGCATTTGTAGAGCTATAATGAAAATGAGGAGGACATAGCTCCCACTGGCATGGTACTTGCATATCAAGATGATGAAATTGACCAAACCTTGCATGATGTTATACTTGATGATGGTCTCGGTGATGGTTCGGAGGTTCTAGTGCCTATTACTGGCGAGGAGACTATGGTTGTAGCCGCTGAAGTTGACGCAATTCCCCAGCAGGAGCTATCTGATGTGGATGGATTCAATTCTGAAGATGAGGACGATGACACTCTATGGCAATACATCAATGAAGATGAAAATGCTGCCGATGAAAGTGATGACGACTAGGATATCAAATCAGTAAATGTTTAAGTCGATCCGAACTAAAATCATGTGGACCTTATGATTTATATGTAATTTATATGTAGTTGAAGTGCACTTTCCTGAATATTAAACCTGCCATAGGTGCCTACTATCTGGTTCACTGTATTATGTAGCGTCGACACTTCCTGTAGCGACTTATACAAAATATACGATCGCGCATGGGGATGACCGATTATCCGGTACGTTGTATTATAAAACAATGGAACGTCCTGTATGGGCTACGTTAATGGTAGGTTAGAAAATATCCATTTCTTATCCTCTCCAATGTGGCCATGATCGAGTAGTATGCAACGTGATGTGCTCATGATCATGTAGTACTAGGAGAATCGAATCGACGAAGGAAGGGATGTGTTGATCTCCAATGTGGGCATGATCGAGGAGTATGCAACGTGACGTGCTCATGATCATGTAATACTAGGCGAATTGAATCGACGAAGGAAGGGATGTGTTGATCTCCAATGTGGGCATGATCGAGGAGTATGCAACATGACGTGCCCATGATCATGTAGTACTAGGCGAATCGAATCGACGAAGGAAGGGATTTGTTGATCTCCAATGTGGGCATGATCGAGGAGTATGCAACGTGACGTGCCCATGATCATGTAGTACTAGGCGAATTGAATCGACGAAGGAAGGGATGTGTTGATCTCCAATGTGGGCATGATCGAGGAGTATGCAACATGTCGTGCCCATGATCATGTAGTACTAGGCGAATTGAATCGACGAAGGAAGGGATGTGTTGATCTCCAATGTGGGCATGATCGAGGAGTATGCAACGTGACGTGCCCATGATCATGTAGTACTAGGCGAATTGAATCGACGAAGGAAGGGATGTGTTGATCTCCAATGTGGGCATGATCGAGGAGTATGCAATGTGACGTGCTTATGATCACGTAGTACTAGGCGAATCGAATCGACGAAGGAAGGGATGTGTCTGGTACCCGAGGGTGTCTCGTGACATCAGTGGCTGCACCCTCCTCTTCATGAAACTGAAGGCCACGTGCTCGGCCCTCAGTCCGGCCTCCCGCAGGGCCTTGATCTTCTTCAGCAGCGGAGGTAGCTGAATACCTTCCTGCATGGTGGGCTTCGTGTTCCACCATGGCACATGCTTCGGTTGACAGCTGCTCGGCTTCGGTAGCTCGGGGTGGTGGTTGCTGATGTAGAACCACTTCGCCTTCTAGTCTTGGTTGGAGTCGATGAGCTTGTACGGCAAGTACTGGCCGGCGGCGTCTTTGCGCATCTGAATCCCGGCGCCTCCGACTACTCGCGGATCATCTGTGCTCGGCTGCAGCTTCACCCGGAAGAACTTCTGGAACAAGATCCAGTGGGGTTTGATCCCCACAAAGGCCTCGCAGAAGTGCATGAAGATGGAGACGTGGAAGATCCCATTGGGATTGAGGTTAAGGTACTCGATGCCGTAGTACCTGAGAAGTCCCTTGAAGAAGTCGCTGGCCGGCAGCGCAAGTCCACGCTCCACGAATCGCGCGAACATCGGGATCTTGTCCGGGTTCTTCTCCATTGGATACGGGTCGCCGGTGGCGGTGCGCCACAGATCCATCTCCTTGTCGCGAAGGAATCCGCTGTTGACCAGGGTGAGAAGGTCCTCGGTCTTCAACTTCGCCTTCTTCCATTCATTCGCCGGATTGGGGCGAGGGGAGGAGGGCGGCGACAATGACGACTGGCCGGCATCTCCGGCCTCATCATGGCTCCTCTTCTTCGACGCGCTGGTCTTCGAGCTCTTTGCTGGGGACGCCTTCATCCTCCAAGTCACGGGTGTCTTCACTTGCATTCGCTCGGGGGCTTTGGGGGTGGGCGGACTACGGTGGCGAGCGAGTGTAGATCCAATCTACCTTGCAGCGGCGGTGGCGACAGAGGACCAGCGGAGCAGTCACTCAGATCTAATCTATGGGAATGCCACCGCTGGAAGTGAAAAACCCTAAGGGGTTCACCGGTTATTTATAAGCCGTCGGGCGGCTCAGTTCAGAACGGGCGGATAAGCGCCAGACGGGTGACTCAGCGGCGGCAGCCTGACCATTCACATTCTAGTACTCGACGCTCTCAGTCTCGAGGGCTCGACTACGTCAGATGGACTCAGTGGGCTACAATAGATCAAGACCCCACTCAGGACACATTGTACAGTCAAGATGACCCTTCAATTCGAGAGAAAGTACTCGACTCAAGGCTGGGGGGCTCCGTGCCACGTGTCCTTCGGTTTTTTCTCCAGATTTTTCGGGATAAGATTGGCAGAACTTCAGATTGACACTCAGCTTGAATCTGCAATTGGACCTAAGGCTCGGGGGCTACATTCCATATGGAATGCGATTCTCCGAATCGCATTTTCCATATGGTTCTTTCATCAAGACAACACGAGTATTATTGAAGACCTTCGAGAGAAGCACTCGGGGACGCTTGGGAACTACTCAAGAAGACTTCAAGACTACTCAAAGATCAGTTGGAGTACCTTCCAGCCTCGGGATGATTCAAGCATTCTTGAGGACTTTCGGCTTGTGGAACTCGGGGACGCTCAAGGACTACTCGCCAAGGCCGTAAAGACTACTCGAAGACATCTTGCTCGACTACAAAGTACTCGGGGGCTTGTCGCATGAACATCCCTGGGCCCACTACTCAAGTGGGTACTGGGACCGACTACTCTGTGGGCCCCTGGGACTACTCAACTTGGGTTGCACGACACCTGATGGCGTGGAGCGCAAGGCCTACAGAGGATTAGTACTCGGTTAGGAAGCTAGGCATGTCCGGATCCATGTAGAGTACTCCTAGCCGTACACGACTAGTACTCCTCTGGCAAACCAACTTGTAACCCTGCCTCCTGGACTATATAAGGCGAGGCAGGGACCCCTATCTCTTCATCCGCATCATCTTGTAAACACACCCAATCAATCCAGAGCTACGCAGCATACAGGACGTAGGGTATTACGCACCTCGCGGCCCGAACCTGTCTAAATTGTGTGCCACGTGTCTCTCCTTCGGGTTCCCGATCTCGGTGAGGCCACAAACATCTACCTCGAGTACTCCCCTTGGTAGGTTGCCGGTCTAAAACACCGACACACTCAGATTTGAATTGCAATTGGTGTTAGAAGTTGATTCAGTTAGTTTTCAGTTTGCATCATTTGATGGATTGATAGGTTCTTGTATTTTTCTAGCTTCTGGATGTGCTTGAATCCACTGAAGCTGAGCTGATTTCATCATACTATGTAGATGTTATCAGGATAACTCTCTTGTTGAATTTCAAACTAACGGTAATATTCTTTTTTATGCTGTGCGCATTTGGAAGAACTAAAGGAATATGGAACCAGAAATCTTGATAAGCGACATGAGGATCAACTCATAAGATGGTTTGAAGGCAAGATCAGAGGTCTACATGCGAGAGGGGAAGTAAGTTCAGAGTTGTTTGCACTTGCTCAAGGACCGGATCCCCGACCTCGTATAATGAATAGATGTCATATCAATAATTGGCTGTTTCGAACCGTTAACATTGAGAAAACCCTCGTGACACAAAATAGTGGTGTGCTTGTCAAGGGTGAGAAAGGAGGCACGAACTGGTATGGGGTGATTAAAAGAATGATCTCACTGGAATTTCCTGGACAAAAAGAAGTTATTCTGTTCCAGTGTGACTGGTTTGATGTGCCTGCTGCGACAAGTACCAACAGAGGCAAAGGATACAGTAAAGATAAATTTGGGGTGATTGACATCGATACTACTTGACACAGGTATAAGAATGAACCCTATATTCTGGCAACACAGGCAGAACTGGTGTTTTATGTGAATCTGGTGAACAAACCTGGTTGGAGCAGTGTTATTTCATTGAAACCAAGGAACTTGTTTACCATGCCTGAATTAGATCTTGAGGGCTCAATTGCTGTACGTATTGAAGGTATTAATTTGCTCGGTGAACACCAGGATTTGACAAATTGGTCAAGATCGGACAAGGAAGGCACAACCAGGGATGTCTCAGTTATTAATCAGGTGCGGGCCAAGGCAGTTGATGAACCAAACGATGATGTATTTAATGATGATGATGAACATGATGCAGATGATGTCGGTGTTTTGGACCGGCAACCTACCAAGGGGAGTACCCGAGGTAGATGAATGTGGCCTCGCCGAGATCGGTAACTCGAAGGAGAGACACGTGTGATGGTGAAGGGGGTGGTCCACCGGTAATATTCTTTTTTATGCAGAAGAATATTTCTCACAATATTCTTCTGCATCCAAGAAGCTGGCGCACCCCAACCGAATGTGCTCTCAGTTCAGAACGCTGCACAATCAAGGATCCCCTTTTGCATCACACCAGGATGCAAGCCCGAGCTCTACAGGTACATCTACGGCGCCGAACGGGGTGATGAACGCGGTCTTCTCCTGGTCTTCTTCCTTGATAGCGATCTGGTGGTAGCCGGAGTAGCAGTCGAGGAAGCAGAGCAGGTCGTAGCCCGCTGTGGAGTCGATGACTTGATCAATCCGCGGCAACCTGAAGGGGTCCTTGGGGCAGTGCTTGTTGAGGTCGGTGTAGTCGACGCACATCCTCCACTCGTTTGTGTTCTTCTTGCGGACGAGGACGGGGTTGGCGAGCCACTCAGGATGGAAAACTTCACGGATGAAGCCAGCCGCGAGTAGTTTGGCGAGTTCCTTCTTGATGGCATCCCGTCGGTTGTTAGTGAAGCGGTGGAGGTGTTGTCGCTTGGGCGTAGCTTTAGGGTCGACGTTGAGTGAGTGCTCGATCAGCCTCCTGGGCACACCTGGCATGTCCGCTGGTTTCCATGCGAAGATGTCTCGGTTAGCCCGAAGGAAGCTGACGAGCGCGTCTTCCTATTTTGGGTCGAGCCCCACCCCGATCATGGTAGTCTTGCTGCTATCGCCCGTCCCGAGGTCGATAGCCTTCACCTGTACTTCCTCTGCTGGCTGAGGCTTGTTTGCGGTGTCGGTCTTCTCGGGTATGTCGAGTTCGGTTGGGGCAAGCTTCTTGGACGCAGTGAAGATTTCCATCATTACGTTGGGTACTTGATTAGTCGCTGCAAGTTCCACGGCTTCGGTGTCACAGTCGTAAGAGACCTTCAAGTCCCCTTGCAGCGCGAGTACTCCGGCAGGACTTGGCATCTTGAGTACCAAGTAGGTGTAGTGGGGGACCGCCATGAACTTGGCGATCGCTGGTCTGCCGAGGATGGCATGGTAGGAGGTTTCGAAGTCCGCAACCTCGAACTTGATGTACTCGGTGCGGTAGTTCTCCCTTGTCTCCCCGAAGGTAACTGGCAGGACCACTGAGCCAAGTGGAATAGCCGCGTTACCCGAGACGATGCCGTAGAAAGGCGACGCGCTCTTGGTGAGCATGTCAGTGATGTCGAGCTTCATCTTCTTCAAGGTCTTGGTGAAGAGGACGTTGAGTCCGCTCTCGCCGTCAATGAGTACCTTGTTGAGTTTGGAGCCCGCGACTACTGGTTTCAGGACCAGTGGAAAATGTCCCGGCTCAGAGAAACTTGTCCATTGATCCGCGCGGGAGAAGGTGAAGGGTACCTCCGACCACCTTAGAGGTGTCGGCACCGCTGGTTCAATGCTCAAGACTTCCCGTAGAGTGAGCTTTTGGGACCGCTTGGTGGGTAGTCCGCTGAACAGGACATTCACCGTCTTGTCAGGTTCCTGGAAGTCGCCATTGCCTTCGTCGACTTTTTTCTTGCCCTTCTTGTCATGAGGAGGCCGTGGCTCGGGAATATCCATGAGTGCTCGCCGGAGTTGGTAGCACTGGTCGGTGGTGTGATTGCCATCCAGATGCCACGGGCGCTTCTCTTTGAGCAAGTCTCTGAAGCCGCCAGAGGTCTTTTTGGAGTTGTCCTTCGCAGGACGCTGTATAGCCGCGACTGTGTTGTCTGGCTTGCGCTTGAGGTTGGAGCTCGAGTAGTAGTTGTTGTTGCGACCCCCTTGGTCCTTGTTGTTGTTATTGCTGCCCACGTTGTTTTTGTTCTTGCTGCGAATGGAGTCGTACTTGGCGTTCACCTTGTCCTCTTCGTCGGCCCATGATGTGATCATGTCCTTGAGCTTGGTGATGGAACTCGGGCGGCGGCGACCGAAGTCTTCGAAGGTGCAACGGTGATAGAGCCCATCTTACAAGAGGTCGATGACTTCTTTGTCGGTGACGTCGACTACGGTCGCGCGCTTGTCGAAAAAGCGACGCATGTACTGGCGGAGCGTCTCGCCTTGTTCCTGCTTGACCATCGCCAAGTCCATGCGGGTACCCGAGCGCCCCATGGCGCCCGCGAAGTTGCTGGTGAACTGAGCCTTCAGCTGGTCCCACTCGTCGATCGAGTTCTTTTCGAGCGACTCGAGCCATGTGAGTGGGGCTTGATCCAGACAGAATGGGAAGAAGAGGCACTTTACGTCGTTGTTGCCACCAGTGTTTTTGATGGTGTTGACGGTCAATTTTGGTACACCTAGCTATGAGTTTACCGTCAACATTTGTACGTATTTTACATTCTAACGAATGGTACTAACCCCCCGGAGGTATCAAGTTCACTCTTGCATGTCGATTTTGGAGTTTATTGTTTACATAGGAAACTAACGTTAAAGAGGAGACTTTCGGGATAAGTTCATCAAGCACTTCAAGAGAAGATCATAAAGCCTGGCACAAGTCAAGACACATAATGAACATGACTCCAAATGGCCCAGGGATCGAAGCATGAAGCCGTAAAACTCCAGGGACCTGAACAGAAGATGCTGAAGCTTGCGCGACAAGGAGCTCTATCTAAACCGTGGAGAAGACGACGTCAAGGGCCCACATGCATAAGGGAGCAAGTTAACAATTGACCGAGAAGCATCGGGGAGCGAGACGGGGCCGAAACGGGCCTGGGCCGGTCGGCCCAGGCCGGCCGGCCTGGCCTGTTCCGGGCTCGGTTTGCGACACCCTTTGACCTAGGTGCTCCTCTATAAATTGCCTCTGCCTCCCCCGGCCGCCACATCCATCCATTCATCAGAGAGCCGCCGACACGAAGGAGAAGCACCGGGAGGAAGACGACGGCTGCCGCAAGTCCTCGAGTTGCTTAGGAGATGGCTTAGGCCATGCCCTAGCCGCCATGGTTTGCCCTGCGTGGTGAAGCCATGGTGGAGTTCCGGAGCCATGCCTTGGATCCATCAAGGCATTTGTACTTTCGACATTCGATGGTGATATAAATCAATCCATGTCCTTACTTTGATCTACTATGAGTTGTGCTTATTCATATGTGTAGCTACCATATGCTTTTAGTAGGATTAGATCGAATCATGGTGATTAGTCTTGTCTTGCGGATACATCGTTGTAGTGCACGGACCAAGGTTGTCGTTCGGTGATGATTATCCTTGCGTAGTGACAGTACAGTGGAGGAGAAAGCGGTGAATGAACGTGCATCGGACCACTCCATATCAAGTGTACTCCTTATTATAGTATAGGTTTAGATTGGTTTGTCACCTTGGCCGGAACGGCAACAAGAAGACGATAGGCTAGGGTTACCCTTTGGTGTTTACCTTTATGGCTAGGTGGATGAGATCCATACGTCCCTTTGTATTTGTATGTTACCTTTATGCAATCAATGCTTCATGATAGGTTAGATCATTAGATTAGATGGATAGCCTTAGGAGTTTGCTTCCGATCCTTGGATTGACAAATCTAGGGAGGACCCTCCTTGGTGAAAAAGGCACCAAGTCACCCGTACGCTTGCGGTGAACTTGAGCACGGTTTTGAACCGTCAACAAGCCCCTTTTTCTGGCGCCGTTGCCGGGGATCAGCAACTCAAACCCTAAGGAGATCTATCTTTCTTTTAACTAACCCTAATTTTATTATTGCATATACCCTGTGTTTCTTGTTTGTGTCCTTGAATGCAGGTAAAACCTTAGACACAAAACGATCGAGAAGTTTTCGACATTCGGACTTTAACAAGTCCAACCTTGCTCTACCAAGTTGATGGCTACACAAAGATTTGCTCTTTAGTGGTAGGTGCTAACCTTGGTTAATGGCCCAACATCCGCTATCGAGCCCCCACCCAAAGCAAACGAAGATGAACAAGGTATGCCTATGTGTCGATTAAGTTTTTAAGACTAATGTCTTTTGGATATTTGTTTGTTCAAGCTTTAGGTTTCGGAAACGACCATGTCAAGCAAGATAGAGAAGGATCCCATCACCATCATGGTCACGCAGCGATGGTAGTGACTTTTGGAAGCCAAGGGATGCATGACATGGTGCCCTACAAGACCACAAGAGAAAGATCACATGTACATCTACGGATCAATGACAAAGAAGATAATGGTGTCCTCAAGTTTGCGCAACTCAGCAGAAAGCATTAGATAAATTTGGATTTTCAGAAGCCCCATGAAGTCTACGTTCCAACGAATCAAGCAGCAAGGCAATCAGAGGTTCCTACAAGCGGATATGGCCGAATCACCGAAGGTTGCACGTGCTGAAATTCTGGACAGCAAGCAATGCTGAAGTGAAACAGCCATAGCTCCCTCATTCGGACTCCGATTAAGACGAATGAGTACCCGTTGGAAAGGTAATTTTATAAATTTTTCAATAGAACTATATTTTGGTATATGTTCTGTTCTGGATGCAGGGGTAAATCCACAAAGAAGAGGCAGCAACAAGGTGATGACGACAAGATGGAGGAGATGGACATGGTGTCAATAAAGGGAAGATGGGGCAACGGTTCTACAACACGTACATGATGAAATTCAGAAGCTAAGGACTAAAACAAACCCTTTGGATCTTGGATGAATGAAGACACAAGAGGCACCACTCAACACATGATGATGTTGGAAGCGAACCACGACCGATTTCATAAGGCAACATCAAGCTGCATGGCTACTTTGGATTCTCGCACAAAGAACCATGGCTTCACGACGATAAAAAGGTACATGAGAAAGTCGAGCTCTATGACTTTAAATGAAGTGCTTTGCGGGAGGCAACCCGATCTTTTTATATATCTATATAAACTATGACAAGTCTACATTGTGTTCTTTATTTGAAAACTTCAAGTAACATTGTACCATTGCTCTAATAAATGTCACAACCACATGTTGTATGCTTAATAGATATTGAGTGAGCACTATGCTACTTGATTTTAGAAAACTTGTAGACCCCTTATTTTTGTGTGCTTTTTAGTGTTTAGAGTCTTTTTAGTTGTGTCTTTTTAGAGAGAAATATGAAGCATGATCCCTTTTGATTCTAAACTTGTGGCTAGTTAACTTAGACTAACTTTGATTTTGGTTTAGATCACCACCATATCATGTCATGTCTTTTTGTTGATTCATATCATGTTGCATTTCATTCTACTTTGTTCTCCACCTTTGCATTATGTTGCATGTTGCATCTCATCTTTTATAACCCTTAAAAGAAAAAAAATACATCTTTGCCTAAACCTTCCTATCAAACCACACCTAGAACCTAGGCCAACAAAGGGAGGAATCGACTTATGTCAATTTGACCAAGTCTATCTCCATCCCTTTTCTAATTAAAATTTTGACTAGCCTCATCCTAAACCCTTAGGAAAAACCCCTCATACCTAAAACCGTAGGTTTGTTTTTCATCCAAAAATCTAACCCTTGCTTTTCTTCTCTTCCAAAACAACCTTAGATAGAATTTCTTCACCCGACTTATCCTTTCAAAATTCTTGTCTTAAGCCAAAAATATAGGATACCCATAAGCCTTACCTTAAAACCTTGTTAGCATGTTTGATTAGGTCTTTTGATAAAAATTTTGTTGACAAGACTCTACCTCTCACAAAGTGACTTGCTTGTCATTATTGAGGAACAACATCGAAAGCCTTTTTCAAACATTGCTAACCCTTTTTACTAACCCCTTTTTGCATTTGCATTTTGCATCAACCCCTTTGTTCTATCATGCATAGGTTAGCTTGGTTTCTTTGCAAAACTTTTTGATGAATGCTTTATTTCCATGTTAATGCTTCATATGGGCATTTTCCTTAGCAATCTTGTGTAAACGTGATGTTTAAACTTGCTTGCAGACCAAGTTCAATAAATCTTGCTAATTTACATAAGTGCATTGGTTGGTATATAAACTTTGCATTGAGCTTTATTTTTCTTGTGCTATAAGAATTATTAATCTTGGGATAGACATGGTGTTTTAACCTTGGATAAATAAACCTTTATGGCTATGGAGGAATTCGGCAACCTAGTTGTAAACATGGTGTTTAGAACTAGGTGTAAACATTGTCTTTGTTTGTATGCTTTCCTCTCATTCGCATTTTTTTCACCTACACGCACGTACACTCATTAGGTTCTCTTTTCTTTTTACTAGGTAAGCTATGCCACAAGTTAAGATCTTAGGGATGTATTTGGTTTGTTGGCAATTATTTCTACTCCCGACTATCACCTCGGGGGTAGAGTGTGCATTTGATTTGTTTTTGCAGGCATGACAAAGTGTTCCCATGAGTTCTTGACCAATTGCAATCAAGATCGTTAGTCGTCTACAAGGCTTGAGAAGGAAGTCGTTGTTTCCATTAAGTTTGAGCACATGTTCAGAGATGTACAATGGAAGAAAAAGTAAATTTTCAGAAGCTCCTTCAAACCATCTTTCCAACGCATCAAGGATCATCAGTTTTGAAGACCCGTACAAGGAGATATGGCAGAAACATTGAGCACTGCGCAGTCTGAAATCAGCTTTGGACAGATTGCATCGCCAGAGTAAAATAGGCACAACTCTCTTGTTCGGAACCCGTTTCATGCGAATGATGGCTCGTTGGAAAGATAATTTCATGAACTTCAACTTGGAGGGGTTTTTCAGTACATGTTCTGTTCTGGAAGTAAAAGAAAATCTGTGGAAGATGAGGCAGCGACAAGGACGGGATGGAAGTCGGTGATGATGATATGATGAAGGATTGGAACCATGGCTTGATGATAATAAGAAGAAGTTGAAGGACAACTGAGCAACAAAGGAAAAGAAAAGTGAAGATGATTTTCAAACACATGGCAATAGGGAATTACGAGCGATTCGAGTTCTTCCACACTTAGCAACACGCTAAGCATGGGGGAGGATTTGAAGGACGAAAGGGAACAAGGCCACGAGGTACAAGGATCACCTTCACCACAAGATGCTCATCATTCTTTTTCCATGCTAAGCACAATGCTTAAGCATGGGGGAGGCCACGCTGCACTTCACTTCGAGCATCGTAAAGGACGGTAACTCGCCCTTAACTTTATCTTTGTTCATCTCCTTTTAAATGCTTGCACATATATGCTTTCAACCATAAACAAACTTTGTATTTATCTCTCGATCAATAACATGGCTACTAGGAGGACAACCTAGGTTTGTTAGTTTTACTTTTCAAGAAATGTATCACCATCTCTTTTTGAGCTTACCACGATTATATCATTTGTATGTCTTTCTTATGGAAAAGTGATGAAAGTTGCCGCTTTGCTTTACTTGCATGATGTTTTAAATGACATGACTTTTTGCTCTCTATTAAAAGGAACTTAAATTGATTAACACCGGCTCTTTCATTTGTGGAAGTTAAATGACTAATTTTTAAGACCCACATACTTTATGTTGCTCTTTGATTTAAGTTTACCGATTACCTATGCCTTGCTCTTGTTTTATTTAAAATCATTATGCTATCTACATTTGTGAATCTCTTGCAAGGCTCTACCTACCAAAGCCTATACACATACAAGTACTTTCATGATATAACCTTTAGTTTGCAAACTTATATCTTGATGAGTTGGATTAGGATTGATTTTTGTGGTATGAGACTAAGAAGCTGGTCATTCCTTTGCGTATCTTTTTCATGCTAGCCATTTTTGTCCATGCATTGTGAGTTTCTACATTGGAAATTTCACAAACTTCGTTGGGCATCCACCCTAAACCCAAAACATCTTTTTGTGATTACCTCCTTGACCACAACCCAAATTTAGTATGGATGATCTTTTGACAAATTTTCTGAAGATTTTCTGGCAAGATTTCAAGACATATAACATATGGAGGGACTCATCAATGCAATCAAGATGGAGGATGCCCTGAAGATTTCAAAAGATTTATAGAGGAACACAAGGATTTCGTACTTCTCTAGCAGCCATAAGTCCCCTCACTTCTATGCTCGAGGACGAGCAATCATTTAAGCATGGGGGAGGACTGCTATAGCAAGTACTATGTTGCTCAAAAGTTCGAAGGAGCATAAAAAAATATGATGAATTAAAAAAGAGAGAAAAATGAATGAAGGAAAAAAGAAGAAGAAGAAAGAAAAAATAATAAGAAAAAAAAACAAAATAAGAGAAAAAGTAAAAATGCTCCTCGGTTCTTTTTAGCTTCATTTAAATCTTAGAGAGCTTTGAAGACAAGTCCATACTGAATTTTTTTTCCAACCATGTGCAATCCGATAACGAGAACTTCATTCGTGTCTCGGGATCACCCATTTGCCACTTGCACATGTCCACCTTTCTAAAATGCGTGTGTTCCATCTCTCTCCCTTTCCAACATTTATTTTCCATGACCTTTTTGACTAGTCTCGGTAATTCCAATAGATCTCTCTCTTAGTTTGACAATATTTCAAGTATAATGTTTTGCTAGTATTGTTTTTACCTACCAAGCTCCACATAAGCTTTCCACTTTCATATATGAGTAGAATAGGTTGAGAATAATCGAGTGTAGGCTTGAGTGACTTGACGAGATGAGTGTTTCCATGAGCTTTTGCAAGAGAACCTCACTTATGTTAGATGTGCAACTTTTTGAGAACTCTTCATGATGCAACAAGGTAAAGGTTTGAAGTTTGCTTAAGTTTGAGAGCACTATATTTGTTTTATTGTGGCATGTTCTTTAATAATAGTCTATTTTCCATAATGAAGTAGCCGGTCAAAACTTGAACCTTAAATGCTAAATACTTGAGAGAGCAATATGTCTTGTTGTGTATAACTAAGTGCAGGGAAGACATTGAAGGGCACGCTGATTTCCTAGTTAAGCAAAGATCTTGGACTTGCTCGAGGACGAGCAAGGTTTAAGCATGGGGGTATGTTGACGGTCGATTTTGGTACACCTAGCTATGAGTTTACCGTCAACATTTGCACGTATTTTATATTCTAACTAATGGTACTAACCCCCCGGAGGTATCAAGTTCACTCTTGCATGTCGATTTTGGAGTTTATTGTTTACATAGGAAACTAACGTTAAAGAGGAGACTTTCGGGATAAGTTCATCAAGCACTTCAAGAGAAGATCATAAAGCCCGGCACAAGTCAAGACACATGATGAACATGACTCCAAATGGCCTAGGGACCGAAGCATGAAGCCGTAAAACTCCAGGGACCTGAACAGAAGATGCTGAAGCTTGCGCGACAAGGAGCTCTATCTAAACCATGGAGAAGACGACGTCAAGGGCCCACATGCATAAGGGAGCAAGTCAACAATTGACCGAGAAGCATCGGGGAGTGAGACGGGGCCGAACCGGGCCTGGGCCGGTCGGCCCAGGCCGGCCGGCCTGGCCTGTTCTGGGCCCGGTTCGCGACCCCCTTTGACCTAGGTGCTCCTCTATAAATTGCCTCTGCCTCCGCCGGCCGCCACATCCATCCATTCATCAGAGAGCCGCCGACACGAAGGAGAAGCACCGGGAGGAAGCCGACGGCCGCCACAAGTCCTCGAGTTGCTTAGGAGATGGCTTAGGCCATGCCCTAGCCTCCATGGTTGGCCCTGCGTGGTGAAGCCATGGTGGAGTTTCGGAGCTATGCCTTGGATCCATCAAGGCATTTGTACTTTCGACATTCGATGGTGATATAAATCAATCCTTGTCCTTACTTTGATCTACTACGAGTTGTGCTTATTCATATGTGTAGCTACCATATGCTTTTAGTAGGATTAGATCGAATCATGGTGATTAGTCTTGTCTTGCGGATACATCATTGTAGTGCACGGACCGAGGTTGTCGTTCGGTGATGATTATCCTTGCGTAGTGACAGTACGGTGGAGGAGAAAGTGGCGAATGAACGTGCATCGAACCACTCCATATCGGGTCACTCCATATCGAGTGTACTCCTTATCATAGTATAGGTTTAGATTGGTTTGTCACCTTGGCCGGAACGGCAACAAGAAGACGATAGGCTAGGGTTACCCTTTGGTGTTTACCTTTATGGCTAGGTGGATGAGATCCATACATCCCTTCGTGTTTGTATGTTACCTTTATGCAATCAATGCTTCATGATAGGTTAGATCATTAGATTAGATGGATAGCCTTAGGAGTTTGCTTCCGATCCTTGGATTGACAAATCTAGGGAGGACCCTCCTTGGTGAAAAAGGCACCAAGTCACCCGTACGCTTGCGGTGAACTTGAGCACAGTTTTGAACCGTCAACAGATGGCCAGGGCATAGCACCTGAGCCACTGAACTGGGTCTTGCTTCGCGTCGTACTTGGAGATCCCGAGAGGTTTGAATTTCTCAGGAAGGAGCAGGTTGCGAAGTCTTGCAGAGTAGGCGGGGAAGCCATCGCTCTCGCTTGCTTCAGTAGCCTTCTTGCGGTGGATCTCGTCAATCCTGTGGCGAGCATCATAGCCACCACGTGCGTTGCCGGTGGCGTGGCTGTTCGCGTGGCCTCGGCCTCCGCGATCGCCACCGCCACCAGCTCTTCTGCCGGCGCCATGGGATGAACTTCCGCTGCTGCTGCCGCCACCACCGCCGTCGCCACGGCTACCTCCGTCGCCGCCGCGACTACCGCCGGTGCTCGCCTGGCTGTTGCCGCCCTGTGAGGGTCCTCCAGCCGAGGCCCTAGAGCGGTTGGCATTTGGCTGGTGTTCACTGCGGACGCGGTTGCGTCTGCCGTCTGCCGGGCTGCGACTAGTGGCTTCGTGGTTTCCAGCGTGAGGAACTTGGGTGACCCTGTTATCGACCCGCATGAAGTAGGCGTTTTCAGCAAGATGGCGATGACTTCGCCTGCACGGTGCCCCTGGGCCTGCCGTGCTATCGTGGTGATAGAAATGAGGCATTGCTCAGGGGTGGTGTGTACCCGGTTGGCAACTTAGTCCAGAGCCTCATTGAGGGTTCCGGATGGGGAGAGCTTCCCGGAGACGTCGGTGTCGATCATTCCGCTTCCTGTTGCGGTCACACCGGGCGTTCTTGTCTTCGGTGGTCTCGTTCGGAGGTGCGTTTGCAGACAACTCATCCTCTAAGATGTCGTCGAGGTATCGGTCGGGTCGGTCTTCCGAGGTTCCAACATCCCCGGCCGCCATGAAGACTTCTCGGTCAGGGGTGCAGAGGCTGGAGTCAGTAGTCGCGACCTCGGTGGGCGTGTGCTCTTCCTCGAGCGGGTTCAGCGGTGTCCCCTCCTGGAAGGGGAGTGTCTCGAGGTAGGCGACGCAGCGTGAGTTGTCGTTGATCAGGTCTGCGGGCTTGCGGTCGGGCCAGTAGACAAATCTGCCAGCGGGAGTAGATGTAATGACCAAGCCAGCGGCAGGGCCTGACAGCGGTTCCTCAGTCGTGTTGAGCTTGGACTCGGACTCGATTGGGTCCAAACCGAAGTCGAACTCGTATGAAGAGTCCGAGTAGTAGCCGGGTGCGGTGTTGGAGTCCGAGGAGTACTCGGAAACGATCTCCTTGCCGGCCCGGCGTGCAGTGAGAGCTTCCGCGTGGGCGCTGCTAGCGTTGCAGAGGCCGTATGGGAAGTGCTCGTGGAGGAGGACCGTGTCACACGATGGCTCGGGAGCCGGCTCGCATGACTCGATCCTGGGTGACGTCGAGTTCGAGTTGGAGTCGGATCCAATCTCGAAGTCGGCGACTTGGTTGTAGAGCGAAAACTCGCCGAATTTTTCGACGAGTGGACCCGTGACGACTTCGGGAAGCGTCACGAGCCCGATCTCTGGGTCCGGGGTCATGGTGAGGTAACGCTGGAACGATCCAGCGCCGTCAGTGGTGCAGACCCAGGAGCCAAAGACGAAGGTGTCGCCGCGGTTGAAAGCGGCGGTTGGCTTGATGACGATTGAAGCCGTCGAGTTCGCCATGTGATCTTCGGCGAGATCCCCTACCTGGCGCGCCAGCTGTCGGTGTTTTGGACTGGCAACCTACCAAGGGGAGTACCCGAGGTAGATGAATGTGGCCTCGCCGAGATCGGTAACTCGAAGGAGAGACACGTGGCACAAAATTTAGACAGGTTCGGGCCGCGAGGTGCGTAATACCCTACGTCCTGTATGTTGTGTAGCTCTGGATTGATTGGATGTGTTTACAAGATGATGCAGATAGATGAATAGGGGTCCCTGCCTCACCTTATATAGTCCGGGAGGCAGGGTTACAAGTCGGTTTGCCAGAGGAGTACTAGTCGTGTACGGCTAGGAGTACTCTACATGGATCCGGACATGTCTAGCTTCCTAACCGAGTACTAGTCCTCTGTATGCCTTGCGCTCCACGCCATCAGGTGCCGTGTAGCCCAAGTCGAGTAGTCCCAGGGGCCCACAGAGTAGTCGGTCCCAGTACCCACCTGAGTAGTGGGCCCAGGGATGTCCGTACGACAAATGACACGTACATTGATGATGGAGTTGTTGCACCAATTGTTCAAGATGCCCAAGATGATGAATTTTTCGATTGATATTTAGTCAATTTTGTTTGGCGTGTTAAGAGCCAATTTAATCTTGCCATGACATTTGTTTTCAACATTTTTTTCATTATTATGTCGTGCCACAAAACTAAAGCATGAGGTGTATTTGTGGTCACTATTCCCAATCTGTTACATTCTCACTACATTTGAATAATAAGTACTGTAATTTTTTCATTATTCTGCTTGGGACACATCATCAGCATGAAGCTTAATAGGAAGTTCTAGCAGATGATACACTTTACACCATTTTAGCCTCTGTAAACATGATTAACACTAAAGAAGAAGGCATCGCATTCGAAACGAAGCCTACATTCATCACTACAGAAATAAAAGGCAAACCCCCTTCCGGCTCGGCTCCCTACCGCAGAAGGTTCGACCTACGCAGTGTTGAATGTTGCCTCGTGCCACCGCCGGTGGCAGTGTCGGCCGGCGGCGGCCCTGGCAGAGGGTGATACTCCTCATTTGCTTTGCAAGATTAACCCCACGAGTCCGGAAATATTCAGATTGCAAGTTGATGATCATCCGTGGACCTTGAGCCTCGCCCTCAACCTGTCTCATGTACGCAAATGCAGTGGCGTCGGCGTCGGCCCCGCTGTAGAACCTGTAGAGAAGGACGGCCCCACATAGGCCGCCCCTCTATTCCCGGTGTGGGCAGCGCGGTGTAGGTCGTTTAGGGGTGGACGCTGTCCGTGGTTCCTGCCGAAGATGTCGTCCATCCCGGCGAGGAAGCCGGCCACCGAGTTGCCGGCTGCAGCCAGGCTACGAACGAAGACGTCGTAGCCATCGGGGTCGGCGTTCTGCAACTGCTCTATTGGAACCCGACCTAGTGCCAGGTGCCTACCGACGTCTCTGTCGCGGTAGGGGCCGAGCATGCTCTTGCAGGTGGCACATTGGCTCCGGAGGTCCTCCATTGGCTGCTTCGATGTCGCACCGACTCGGCCAGCGATGATTGCCCGCAACTGAATCGGGAGTTCCGCGAGCGACCGGGGGTGCTCCCTCGATGCCATGGAAGGGAAGTCGCGTGGCGCGGAGTGTGAGATGTGGGTGGAGAGGGCGCGGCGGCGGAGCGTGAGATGTGTGGGCAGAGAGGGAGCGGTGGGGGAGCGTGAGATGTGGGCGCAGTGGACTTTCCAAGAACCGACGGCGTCTTTCGAGATTCCAATAACCGGCCCTGGCCTCTCAAGTTATTTCCAAAGAAATTAACAACTAAACATCAAAACTAGCGTGTCGTGGCGTGGGTTCGAACTGGCGTGTCGTGGCGTGGCCGGCCGCTGCGGGGCTGTGGCCGGTCGTGGCTTGGCCGCGGCCGGCCATGGCTCGGGTTTGGCCGGCTGCGGCTAAGGAACGTGGCTGGGCGCGGCCAGGCGTGGTTGGGTGTCATTTCATGTGGTGTGGTGGCAACATATGATACCAAAGTTTCCATTTGACATCATTAAAAAGACTTGCACATATATACCAAAGTAGTAGCAATGTACTAGCATTGACTACATCACTGCATTACTATATATACATACACAAATACTTGTTCTCAAAACCCAGAAATGCTACTTGTTACTATGGATTGTTACATTACTAATTCTAACTATATATCATCTGGCACAAATCGGTAACCATGCTTGATCTCAAGCTGATTTGCAATCTCAAAAGACAGAAATGCATCCTTGGTGGCGTATTGCACCTGCCAGTCTTCCAAACACCTCGAACCCCACAGCCTGTGGTTCACTCTTCTTTCTTCAACAAAGGTAGGTCTAGTACCACATTTCCAATCTTCTCCAGTGATGACCTGTAACCATTTTGGTATAGATTGTTGTACTTGTCATCAACCTCAGAAACAATCAGTTGAAGGTCTCTCCAATTTGAAATCGTGATGCCGCAGTCCTGCTCTAGTTGTTCAACATCAATCGAGATATGCGCTCCGACAAAGATGTGGCCTTCCTCACTGAGAAACTTGCTCAGGACATCAGGTAGCTTGTAACCGGCATGAAGCACCTGGTAAATAAGGCAACGCGGCCCGACGCACAATTGCAACAATGCGACCTTGTGATCGCCACTGCGAAGCTCAATGAACTCGGTGTCCAATCCGACGAGCAAACGATCTGGAGGAGGGTTACCTTTGATTTCTTTGATGTACTCCGCCACTACTTCCGTGTCGCAAGTGATTGTGGTCTTGATGATCGGGTACCGCTCCTTGAAGAATTTGACCTCGCAGACCGAAGTTGGGGGCGGTCCCTGAATCGGCGAACGCTGTGGACGGACGACGGCGGGGCACCATTCATCCCAGCCACTACCTACTCGAACATCGACAGCATCGGCAGCGGCGTCCCACACATCCACAGCGTGACGCTTGCGACCCTACGGTACCAATCCAAGAAAACAGAGTTCGGAATCATAATCAAACAGTTCAATCTCGCTACAAATCCACGACTACATACACAATGTACATGCTGGTCGCGAAGGGCTGACCTGGAAATTGACGCACTCTGCTGACGCGGCGGCGCTTGCTCCACCTGCAGCACCTTGGTTGGTGTGGGGGCCGGCGGTGGCGGTTGCCCCGACTGCATCCCCCTTCCTTTCAGGGGCGGCGCTGCCTTCCGCTTCCTCGCATCGGGTCATCGCGGGTGCCAATCTTGCTTCAGAGCTAGGTGGCGTGGCAATGGCGTCCGAGATTGGAAGCTTGGCGGTCGCCGGCGATGGTGGAAGGAAAGAAAACCCCAAGTTTTGATGTGACGGTTTGGGGGAACAGGGATGAAGCAATATTCTCTGCTGTCTGTTAAGCTTCGTCTATAAGCTAAAAGGAAGTGGGGACAAAGCTTCGTCAACACCACGAGCGCTCATGCAGTCATGCGGCTGCCTGGTCCCACACGTGGGGAAGATGAAGCAAATTGCTTCTGTTATCAAAAACCTTCATAAATTGACAGAGTTTGAATATGGTTGTCAAAAGTTGTGAAATGAAAATTTCTTGAATACCAAACCTATACAACTTGTCAAGGCCTACAATCTTTATTTAAGTCATTAATCCATTTGACAGAGTTTCAATAGGACAAATTTTGAAATTCAAAAAATGATACCTACAATCGATATTTTTAAACACCAGATGATGTCAAATGGAAAAGTGGTGAATACTAGAGTTTCATATCTCAACAAGATCTACGAACTTTATTTAGGTCGGATTTTCATTTGACAAAGTGGTACTACACATTGTTCATTAACCTAGGTTCACTCACATAGTTTAAGAAACTTGGTTGGGGACATGTCAATTTTGTACGACATGATAGTACCAATTCGTCAAATGAAAAACCGCCCAAAATAAACATTGCTCATCTCGATGAGCTATGAAACTTTGGTGTTCATCACTTTTCCATTTGACATCATCTAGTGTTTGAAAAAATCAATTCTAGATATCAATCTTTGAATTTCAAAATTTTGATGGTTCAAACTTTGTAATTTCGAATTGCATTGGACTCATGAGATAGGTTCTTGTTTTGTAAGAATGTAGGGGAAAAAACCACCTGAGTTGGGCATCATACGTGTAATATAAACATGTTTTAAGTTTTGATTATGAATGCAAATACAAAAATAAGTTCATCACTTGCCGACAAGTGGGATCCGCAAGTCAAACGCAAGGATGAAAAAGCACACGTGAGGTACTCGTGGGTCGCATCCCTTTGGTGTTGGGTTTCTGTGTGGGCCCTTCGTGGTGGGCTCCATTTGTCAGCCGCTTGGGGTGGAAAACAGCTGGTGTCAACCGCACCCTGTGTGTGCCTGCCTAGACGCCCCCGCCTTCCCCGACGCTTCACTTCTTGTCTCGCCCCTTCCCAAGCGCCTCACTACAGTAGAAACCACCCAACCGCCGCACAACTCTGATTACTTTGCAAAACTCCCCACCATCGCCCAACTCCGATTACTTTCGAAACCTCCCCACTGCACGCCAAGATGGAGCCGGACTCGCCTGCAGCATCGAGGGTTTCTCGTCACCGTTCCTCGCCGAAGGACGCATCGCCGGCATCCTCGCCGAGCCGGGAGACGGGGTCCTCGAAGTCGAAGGGACCGGCGGCGGAGGAGGCGATGCTGTGGTGGCTTCCTTGCCCCGATGTTCGTCGGGCATCCGAGGAAGCGAACGCTGAATCCGCTAGGATGCCTCAGAAGCGGAAGGCCGACGATGAGGGTTTTCAGCACCCCAACACCAAGAAGTTGAAGCCGGCGGAGGAGTCCAGCAAGTTGTTCCCCCCAGATGGCTGGACTTCGGATGGGAGTGTCCGGTAATTTTTCTTACACGTACCAAATTGAAGTTCCCCCTTTATTATTCGAGAACTCAGTCTTTAATTCCTCTAGTTGCTTAGTACACTGAAGTGATTATTTTTGTGTGATTGCGAAATTGTTTCTGAGTCATAATCAATCCTGGGACTTGCAATTTAGGATTTCTTGACTAGGGTACATATGGAAATTTTTGGTAGAGATCATCCAGTTAAGAATCATTAAGCAAATCCATCTCAACATTTTGTGTAGTAGAATTCTTGGTACACAAGTGTTTATGTGAATTTTATCTTGGACAGTTTGAAACAAATATTTGATCACCTCTGATTGAAACATGATTAATCTTTAGTTCACAAGTGGAATATTGTTGTTCATGTCTTGATTTCTTAATCCAGGATCTTGGGCCGAAGGTGACTTATGAGTTCAACTTCCCACGAGTTAGGCTATTCGTCGAATGCAATGACGACAGCGACGATGAGGTCTGCCTCCCGGGCCCCTACCGAAAACGTCCTACTGATGCCGAGGTATTACCTTCATTCCCTATGTTGACTATGTTCAGTTTCATTCAAATTTTGATGTACTTATCACATTGATAATGCATTGTAAAACCATTTCAGATTGAGGCTAAGGTGGAGGACATCTGGAAGGTGTTGAAGCGCTAGGCAAACCCGTAGGCACGGCTGCAAGCAATGATAGATAGCTTTTGTGTAGTGAACTACTCCCTCATTAACATCTAGATTTGATGAATGAGGCTTTTATGTAATGACCTTGTATAATGGCATTACTTTACTGGAAATTTTTGGTAGCTAGTGAATGCTAGTATTATTATTACCCTTCATCATCCTTGTGATTACAGATGTGTTATCCAATTTTTCTCCTACATCACCTCTGACCTTAAACAAGGCTACGAAACCAACAAATACACCAAGAGCCATTTTAGATCTTGAACTAGGCATTTATGATTAAAACCAAGCATAAATCAGGAGCAAATATTTCTATCAATCCTAAAATCATGATCAAATCAGTAAAGGTGCATCTAGGCATTTCAAGACTATACTCAGAAGTGGAGCTCAAAAATCTATTTAATTTTTGCTACAAAAATCACTAAGTTAGAAAATAGCATAAATACAAGATAAATCATAATAAAAGATTTACTCAGTAACTTGGTGCAAATTTTGGTGCAGAGCCTACACATGGAATATACAACAACATATCCAAAGTTCAGCTTGAGATCACAAGAAGATTTTGAAATACAGCAAAAGTAGGCCAAACTGATTTCATTTCGTGCAAAAACTATTAGTCAAAAGTAGGGTCATGCTTTGCAAAAGATGTAGGTATGCTCACGGGGAAACCAACAAAATTGGTTTTACATTTTTCCGATTTTTCTGTGATTTTATATGAATTTTCCAAGATCTGGACCTATGGGTGAAAAGGTTAAGAATCTACTTGCAACCCAACCCTTACAAAGATTAAACTTTTCACAGATATGCCCTCGACGTTTCTACAGGGGTCCCTACAAATCTGTGGCCTTCACAACTCTGGCCTCGGTGGCGGGGGCGAGCTCGCCGCCAACGAGGTAGGACCGGAGCAGGCAAACAAGCAACGAGGAGGTGCGATTGTGTCCTAGGGACGAGCTCTGAGGCACGGGTTGGTCACGGACGTGAGCGGAGGGAAGGTTCACCGGCGGCGGTGCTAATGACGGACGGTAGCAGAGCGGCGTGGAGAGGCGGTTTCGCCCACCTTTGTGGTCTACAGGGGTCGCGGCATGGTCCTTAAGCGGTGGGTTTTCCGGTGCCTCGGCGTGTGGGCTCGGGGGTACGGGGGCCAGGGTTGTGGGTCCCACCTGTCGGCATAGTTGTGGGTCCCGCCTGTCGGCGCCCAGATTGTGATGTGTTCTTGAGTTTTTCATGGACCTAATTAACTTGATTCTTTGATTCGTAATCACAGCTAGAAACTTGTATAGATTTCACAAATGATGTCCAAATCAGGAAATTTTTTTCCTACATTCTTATAAAACAATAATCTAGCTCATGGTGTCCACTGCATCTCATATTAGTATGTTTCAACAATCATAATTAAGAAATAGTACAATTCAAAACTAGAATCAAGATTTTGAAAAAGTAGATGATGTCAAATGGACAAGAGATGAATACCAAAGTTTCATTTCTCATCGAGATGAACAATCTTTATTTTTGTCGGTCTTGCATTTGACGAATTGGTACTATCATGTAGTACAAAATTGACATGCCTCCAAGCAAGTTTCTTAAACTTTATGAGTGAACCTAGGATTAATGAACAATGTGTAGTACCACTTTGTCAAATGAAAATCCGACCAAAATAAAGATTGTTCATCTCGATGAGCAATGAAACTTTGGTATTCATCACTTTTCCATTTGACATCATCTACTGTTTGAAAATCTTGATTCTAGTTTTGAATTGTTCTATTTCTTAATTATGATTACTGAAACATACTAACATGAGATGCAGTGGACACCATGAGCTAGATTATTATTTCATAAGTATGTAGGCAAAAAATTTCCTGATTTGGAGGTCATTTATGAAATCTAAACAAGTTTGTAGCTATGATTATATGAATCAAAGAATCAAGTTAATTAGGTCCATGAAGAACTCAAGAACACATCACAATTTGGGCGCCGACAGGTGGGACCCACAACTCTGTGTTTATGTGTCCTCCCTAAGAAAGCGCAATTTTCTAAAAACCAATATACCCTGGGACCCCCCTAATTCAATCAGCAACCTAATCTGGCGGCGGCGGTTCTTCTCCATCTTCGCTGACATCTCGCCTTCATTTTCTACCTCATCCTCGCCGGGGAGCACAGCCTCGCACATCCAATCAGCCCCCGCACGTGACGAACTACAATCACTCCATGGAAAAGGTCGCCGCGGCACGCTACGAGGCGTCGAGGCTAATGGAACTGCCGAAGGAGCTGACGATTGGCATCGTCTCCCGAGTCGCTGCTCTGTCAGAGGATGCCATGGAGGATCTCCGGAACCTGCGCACAACATGCAAGGCATGTGCGTGGTGTGCAGCGCCGCCACTGTCGGACGATGCCTACCCCTGAAATGGGTCCTGCGGCGTTGATTCAACCTCGGCCCGGAATTTCGCGCGGCGCTCATCACCACACTGGCCACCGTCGGCAACCCGGAGGCCTTGTTGCGTAGCAGGTTGTGCCACGCATAATTGGGGAACAAGCGCGGCGTAATCATGCCTTTCCTCTACCAGCTAAGGCGCGCCACGGAGGCAGGCCACAAGGTATTGATGTACACCATCACCCTCTTCCTCTACAGGCCCAACAGCGGTGAGGCCGACGACGACGAGGCCTGGCGGCTCCTGCGCTTGGTCGAGGGACCCGAAGAGGGGGCGACGGCGCTTCCTTGGAAAAACTTTACTTGTACGAAACACCGCTCAAGGATTATTTCGGCGACGTGGCACTTACGGTCGTCGGCGGCGGTTGCCGTGCCGCCGGTGCCGGTGCTGGTGTGGCAACCATGCAGGATGGCATGCTTCCTACTCGTGGCGTAGGTTCTGCAGCGAGGAGTGTAGGATCAGGAATGAGTGTGATTGGTTCTTCTTCACTCTCAAGGAAGTGTTTAATGTGATCTGATACAAGGTAAAAAGTTTGTGATTGCTGATATGTTTTGATTAATTTGTTCCAGACATGATGCACCATAAAATACATTCACGATTTCAGTGTACATGTTTGCTTTATTTCTTGTCTGCTACTCATCAGGAATTCACTTTACATCTGGAATTCTTATGTTCTGAAACTTCAGCTGACTGCTAAAAATTCTTTCAGTTCACATGATTTTAGATATCAGGAATTCAATTGTTCTGACAGTTCGGTGAATGCTTTCTTTTTTTTTAGGAAATTTTTCTCGCACTGAGGAGGGAATTTGCGGAGAGGCTTTGGCGTCGTTTTAGGCCGAACTTTGAAGAAATCCAGCAAATAAACTCAAAGCATGTCTCTTATGTTGTGTCTTTGGTCCATGTGTCTCTCAACTTGTGTCGATGTGGAGCATGTTTTTGATGATCCTTAGTTGCTGTGGTGTCATCGTGGCTCGGGAAGCCTATGTGTAAACGCAGTCCTCATATATCGTACGCGCTGGCTGCCGATCTTTATGTTGGTTACTTAATTTGTGTGATGCATGTTACTCTGGTACGAAATTGATGTGAAAAAGGTTATTCTGCTAAAGTTGGTGGAAAGATGATATTCAAATTTTACTTTGACCACAACAACCTTTCTATAAGCAATATACAACAACATGTGTCATCTTGTGCAGATACATAGTAAACAAGAAGTAAACTAAGATAACTTACATAAAATTATATTTATAAAACTTGATTATGTTCAACGCATCGTCTTTACAAATATAAATGAAACTGAGTGGGACCCACTCGTCAGCAGGACACACGAAAACGCACCCCTCAAATACGGTAAGCGTTCAGAAAATTTGGTAGCCAATGATTTGGAATGTGGCGCCAGTTTTTCCATCCGAAATAATTAACAAAGGCCCAAACTACCGCGCTACCATGACTGGGGCCACCACGTTGTTGCGAAACACCGGGTTTTTAGAGTAGTAAGTCATGCGTCTTTAGTTTCCCTCCCTAATCCCCTCGCAAAACCAATCTACATCTCGGTCAGTTAGGGGCTGGGTAGTCGATGACGACCGGTGCCGCCGCCAAGCTGCTTCTCGCCTTACACGCGGATGCCGACGTCCAGCGAGGCGACAAGGGTGACCCCTTCGTCGTCTAAAGCGCTGCGCACACCTTCGTCGGCGATGCTACCTCCAATGTTCACACCAACCTCTGGTACGGCGACTGCTGAACCTCCCTGCAGCATGTCCACCAGGGCTAGGGTGACGACTGCGCTCTTTGGGTCATCACCTTCGTCCCAAATAGCATCACAAGGTTCGGGCGACGCAGAAGCGATCGTCGACGGCCTAGATGCAGACCAAGATGTGGTACCTTCGTCTCAGGACGAGACGACCGAGGCCAAGTACGTTGTTTCCGCGTTCGATCTTTCCCCTCGTACTGCCACCTATATTTCATGCACTTGTGCACGCACTGGTACCCTAGATTTCATGCATTTGTTCACGCGATTTACACACCAAATTTCTTCAAAATTTTGAAATGCCATCGATGAATGCGCAGATCAAAAGATGAGCAGATTTGGACCATGTATATGATTGAAAAGGGTAGAGATGGGGAGGGAGATGAAAAACATACATGTAAACCTCTTGGGAAACAAATCAACCTGGAAACCATAAACAAGTTGAAACAAAAATTGGGGTATCGGAACAGGGACTTGGTTTACTACAAGACTAGAATTCCTAAATCTCCTGCGGAAGCAACACTCACTGAGATCGACTACGAGGTCGATGTAGCAAAAATGAAAAAGATTCATGAGGAGGAGATGGTGATCAGCTTAGTTATATCCAGAGAGCCAATAACTAAAAACCATACCATGCCCATAATACCATTGAAATCCAAAAGTGTTTCCACACATGATGATAATGATGAAGGAGTCGAAGAATCTGAATTAGATGAATACAAAGTTTGGCTAGCTGCACTACATAAAGAGAAGAAAGCCTTGGGTAAGATATGGTACAGCCCAATATTTGTATATATATACTCATGATTGTCTAGTTCACTCACATGATTGAAATTAATTATGGATCCTTTTTCAGAAATTAAAGACATATTCAGGGAGGACACAATCGACACATACCAAGAATACATGAATGTTGCAGGACTACTTGATGACATCGGTAATATCCCTCTCCTAATTGGCAAGCAAATTACCATTCTTTGTCAGACTACAAATTATGCTAGCTCATCGTGCCACAAAATTATCTGCAGAATGGTATGTGGACCCCACCTTTATTTTGCAACACAGGCATGACATGAACCGAACACCTCCAGTGCAGCCTCCATCTCATACTCGGCGTTGGAAACAGCAGGAGCAAGGAGATGGTAACTTGTGTTTATTAGAAATTACCTGTCTATGCATAGTATGTTTTTTGTGGGTATTATTACATTTTGTTCGCATGGAATAGGCTCACAAAATGTGAAGAAAAGAGGACGCAGTCCCGTAAGAGCCTTGAAGGTAATCGCCAAGAGAATCAAGGCGGGAAAACAGCAGTTGGACATTCAATTCTCAAAACATGGAGGACCGGTAGGTAGTAACTACCGCTCATTCGTTGATGAAGTAGTCATGTATACAAGGAAAAGGACGCCAGTCATTGGAGTGAAATCGTGGAAACATGTCAAGAAAGAAGTCAAAGATGCAATAGCAACTGATGTATTGGTATATAATCATAAACTTTGCTTTTGAATACAATTCAATTATAAACTAACGTAACAACTCACATAGTATTTGCATGCTATTGTGATTATATAATAGGCAAAGTGGGACATGGAGGATAATGCTGATTCAAGGGAAAAGATATGGAACATTGCTGCGGAGCGTTACAAAGGATGGCGTTCAACTTTCAGTGCTACGGCCAGGACATACGACAGCTACCACTAGAGAATGTTACATAAGGCTAAAGAATTAGATATTGTTGAATGGCACTATCTGCTGAAGTATTTCAGTACTGCTAAATTCAAGGTTTGTTCCACATTATTACTATTACTGAGCAATACATTTTTCATACAAATGGCAATATCTGAGTCTTTAAGATTATTGTTTAAATCATGACATTCTATATAGGAAAGGAGCGCACAAAATTCTGCGATTCGAGGCCAACAAAGGACAAGACATTTGTCAGGCTGTAAGCCTTTTTCTCAGTGCAGCTATGAGAAGGTAATAACTGGAGAAGCACATCTCCAATCTGTCTTGCAGGATGAATAACTAATTTGTTATGTTCTTGCCTTAACAGAGAGACCCAGAAACTGGTGATGAGCCCAATGATATGGAACTTTGGTGGTTAACTCACACTAAGCATGGGGAATGGACAGACGAACAATCTAAAAATGTCTATGTGAGTTCTCAATGAATGTGTACATACATTACTATACATAGTCCATGCAATTATAGAATGCAAGCAATTTCTTATTCAACTAACTCCTCCATCTGTGCCTTGTAAATGTTAGGACAAAGCAAGCAGCGTTATTGCTGAGGCGGAATCAAATGCAGAAAACAACTTCGTTTCCCAAAAGGAAAAAACGAGATGTTCCAGAAGGCATATAAGGAAGTCACAAAGTGCAAATCAACCAAGTTGCATGGTAATGGGTACCTAGCAAAAAACCCAACTAGAAGGAAGCTGCTCAATGCGGAGTGCCAGGAACAAATTCATAGGGAAGAGCTACAGCATCAGGAACACGTCGAGCTCATGGACGCATTTGGGCTGCTACAAGAAAAAATGTCAACATGGGAAGATGCAAGGGAGGCAGAAAGGAGAGAACATGCACGACAACTTGAAGAAAGTAACAAGAAAAGGGAGGCTGATCTGCAACAGCTTAGGCAAGAGTTCCTATCAATGCTGCAAGCAGCAAATGGACAGGCACAAATTCCACAGGTACTGGTCAAGCTAGTTGCATGAATGACTTTCTATCCTTAGGTTCTATATCTAAATGTCTGTATCCTTTCATAGATTGTCCTGCCAACATCTGTCCAGCCAAACAACAATGTCACTGCATCTGCAGACATTGCGGCAGCGGCTGCATCAGTCATGAGAACTGAAGATGTGCAGACAGACACAACGAATGTGCTCTCTTCTAGTCAAGTTGTTTTGTGGATTGACAACTTTTTACTTCTATCATCAGATACTGATCAAAATGGCGCCTAATTTTTCCCTCCTATATATTTTTTGTTCTCAGGAGAAGCAACCTGAAGTCAGTGCTAAACAAAGGGCGGCTACCATTCGCAATACAAGAAGTAATAAATCTGTTAGCAATCCTGAAGCACCTTCCGTCCAGCCCCATGCAAAAATTTCATCTCAACAGCTACAGGCACAAGCAGCAAGTAGGAGATGACAACAAGCCAAAAAAACAGGAGGTGAAATTTTAGTAACTCCTCTGCCTGCTGTGAATGTTCATGTTTCAGCTGTCAAAGTGTTTATAGATGTGTTGATTATTTGATATCATTTTGATAATTTTATGAATGAAAATAAAACTTTGGTTTGGTACATGCTGTTGTTGCACCGTTTCCAATATTACAGATTACTTGATGCTTACAAATGTTATTCATTCATTTCAGAAAGCTAAGCCGTTTCGAATGGAGCAAATAGGTGATGGGACCTTCTTGAAGTCACACTTTGCTGATCAAGTGATGGGATCTCCTTCAAGCCACCCAACTCTTTGTTGAATCAATCCTTCGCTGATCAACTGATGTGATCGTCTTCAAGTCAACATCATCTGTGTTGAAACAATGTCCTCTTCAAAACTTAGTAGTATTTCAGTACTTCGTGTGTCATTAAACTTAATTATCAGTGTGGATGGTTGAATGTTCCCAGTGGATGGTTTCATTTATCAGTGTGGTTGCTAATTAGTATTTCAGTACTTATTGCGCCATGAATTATAAATGCATAATAATTATTATTGATGTTTTAATGTTTTAAATTATTGCTGCTACAAATAAATGAGCGTGGCAGAATAAACATATGGCGAGCTACAAAACTATGGCATCAACTCCTTTCGTTGCAAAAGAGAAATCACCCTATCGCAACCAATATTTTTCGGTGTCACAAAGGCTTGTGGCAATAGTAGGTTCCACATGTAGCAACCTTGTATTATGGTGGTAATAGAGGCATGAACTTTTGGCAACTGAATCATTTTCGAAGCAACAGAATAGGAAACATATTACAACCAAGTAAACTAGGTGGCATCAGAGTGCCCCACCTATTGCCTCGAACCTATTTATCTTGGTGGTATTAGAAAGTTGCGCCTATAACAACCATCCCTGATTCGTGGCAATATAGAACACCTCCTATAGCACCGTATTCCACTTCGTTGTAATATAATGAAACACATATAGCACCCAAATATGTTTCGTGGCAATAGAAAGCAAAAGGTTGGCATTAGAGTGCCCCACCTATTGCCGCAAACCTATATATTTTGGTTGTAATAGAATGTTGCACCTATAACAACCATCTCTGCTGCGTGACATTAGAGGACACCAACTATAGCACCCAAGTCAACTTCGTGGTAATAGATGGAACCACATATAGCACCCAAAACAATTTGGTGGCAATAGAGGTGCTTCCCATATTGCACCCACAATAAGAACGTAGCAATAGAATTCTTTGCAACGCAAAAATTTAGGCATTGCAACGCGTTTGGTACGATGCAATTGCACTTGTGGCAACCATAGATGCGTCGCAATACTATGACTTGCAACCAACACGAGCGCGAAGTTGCAATGTCTAATTGTGTTGTAATATAACAACTAATGCAACCCCAAAATGACCACTGTCGCCTCAGGCTATTGCAGCGCGACCTTTCGCAGCTGCTGGTGGACGACACAATTTGGTTGCAATTACAGCTATTGCAACCCAACTAAATTTTATGACGACTTGGAACACTCTATTTTTAAAATAATGCTTACATGTGGGACCAAAGATAGTTTATGACGATATTGCGGAGCTTATGGCATCACAAAACAAGCATGGAACAGTGAACGCTCAGCTACAGTAGCAACCATTATGACGAAAAAAATTTTGTCACTAAATTTGCTCGGAAGTGAAATATTATGACGAGATCAGCCAGGAACGTCATAAATCAATGACGCCAAAATGTGGTTGCATCACTACTCAACGATTTTCTTGTAGTGGATGTGGAAGTCTAGATTCACCTTGATCTTGTCTACTAGGAGCGGCACAGCACATGCAAAACCCCCGACACTCAAGAATATGTCCGGAAGGACAACTCCTGAGGAGTTTGTCGGATGGTCTTAGCGTAACGTTGCCCAACAAAGTGTACGCTAGGTGCCATGGCATGACATTAACCTCCATAGTGGGGTTAAGATGCGCTTCTACGATAATTCCCCTTATGGAACAAGAAATGATCATAGAGGGTGAACAAATCCAAAGTGCTTCAAAAAAGTTTCCCACTCCAGTCGACCACTTCTTCTCCATGGCCTCCATGATAGATGTTTCATTTGGAATATCGGGAGGCAAAGGAGGTATCATAGGACTAGGGGAAGGTTTTGTCAAAATATTTCTAGCTGGCTGGATTTGGACAGAAGAGGGCTCCTTCCCTAGTTGGATATCTAAACAATTCGAGGTGTTTATGAGATTTTCAAAAGGGTCATCCTCGAATCGATAGAGGAACTCTGGAGGCTGAATTTCTTCTTCCTCCATGGTTCCTAGTTCAGGTGAGGGTTCTATGGCTGAATAAGAGGATGTGGAAGGTGATGGATCAGATTCAGCCGCTAGAAGATCCTCATGGCTCGACTGAGATTGGCAGGGTTCGCTATGATTGGTGGGGAAGAAAGAGCTCACCATGAGGGAATCTAGGATTTCTCTTACTTCTGCTGGAGTTTTGAGAACAAGCGAAGCTCCGGCGGTGTCGTCGAGCTCTAAGGCAGCATCCATGTCTAGACTCATGCAAAAGATGTATAAAGACACATCTTTAGGAAGAGAGAAAAGGTCTAGTTTAGAAGCCCATGCTGCACTTTGTAGACTCCTCCTCTGATTGCTCGAACTCGAGAATGTCCATTGGGAGAGAGGCTATGCGATTGTACCATTGCTCCGTCCTCTCCATGAGAGAGAACGAGTTACAAAAGTCATCGCGAAGTTTTTCCCAATTACCGTTCACACTCCCTACAATGTGAGTGTACCATTGTTCCGCTCTCCCCATAAGAGAGAAAGGAAACAACTTCCACTTCACGGTTTTCTGTGTCATGCTTGGGATAACCAAGCATGAACACATATCCTCGAATTCTTTCAAATGAATGTAGGGATCTTCATTGATTGCTCCAAAGAAGGGTCTATCCTGAATCATATCTATAAGGTCAGGGTTGAGTTCATGGTTGGATGAAGACGTTGATGGATCAGTGTACTCGTAAATTGAGGTGGAGAGGTCATGAAAGGATGGCCTCTCCATGGGTAACAGGGGTAAAGGTAGAAACAAAGAATAATAAAAGACACGAGGACCACTGGGTATGAAGATAGATACAGCAACCGTTCCCCGGCAATGACGCCAGAAAGCTTGTTGGGTATTTTACCGACACACGAAATAAATTCGCAAGCGCACGGATACCGTTGTAACTTTCACCTCAGAGTATTCCAAGGGTATCGAATCCAAGGGAACGTGTGTGCACTAACTTCGTACAGTCAGTCCAAGGACACACCTAGATAAGAGGCAAGGATAGAGAGGATTCCTAAAGATAGCACTATAGATGAGATTAAAGGTCGATCTCTAGATAGAACTTGGCTTAGTGTACTGATAGCCCTGACTTAACAGGTGACTCCGGTACGCAGATCTATGTGGAAGGAGCTCTGACTATATCCAGCTGCGGAGGATCAACGAGGGCCAGAAGGGCTGTCACCACCTCCTGGACTGCCTCTACCTAACCTTGGGATAAGCCGAACGGATGATAACCGGTAGTGTGTCACAACGTCCACGCTGTGGTTATTGCCATAGCCAACAGACTACAGCACCTTGTTCTAATAGAACTACGACCACGAAAGAGAACTGATCTCACTCACTATAGGTACTACTAGCTTATACTAAAGGCATACGAGAAAGCACTCGGTCCCGTACTATGCTTTCAACGTATATGAACGACTTGCAGCAGACCAACGTATATGAACGACTTGCAGCAGACGAACGCATAAACCCAGGATCTACGCACTAGCAGAGGAAAAGGGCTACTCATGCAACCTAGCATAAACTATTAGAAAGGAATCACGAACACACTTTATTCTAATCAGAGCATGCAAGCATATCCACTTTATTCTAAATGACGAACATGCATACAAACGGATATGAGCACTTATGAACCTATGCTACAAGATCGAAATGTTGTGTTCGCGAAGAACACAAGCCCCTAAATCAAGAACAAGCGAAGAACACAAGAACATATCACCTATGCATGAATGATACTTTAGTCTAAATAGAAAATGCGGAAATACTTACTTTGCTCTAATTGAAGAACAAGCATCCATAGAGATACAACTCTCTCTCTCTCACTCTCCTATTCTCTAATCTACCAAGGAGAGGCCTCTCCTTTGAAGGGAATCTCTCATCCTTGGGTGAGATAGTGTGTCCCTATTCTAGCCCCCTTCACCTCTATTTATAGGCCTATGGCCACCTTGCTTCTCCCCTTTCTTCTTGCGCCACATGGCAGTGAACAGTGCTGGCCAAGGTGCTGTAGCATGCAGGAGGAGCCTGAGGCGGTGGAGGTGAAAACTGGAAGAAAACCGGACCCTAGGTGGGTGAACCGGGGCCGAACCGTGCGAACCAGGCGTAAACCGGCGCAGAAAATGGAAAACCCAGTGGCCAGCCAGCAAACCTGGGGAACCGACCTCGGCCAGCCCCTCACGACGCGCCACATGCCCGACTGGGTGGCCGCGCGCCCGCGCGCGCGCACACGTGCGTGTATGCGCCAGAGGCGTGATCCGCGTTGGGGGCAAGCCGAGCACCCACTTGCGGGCTGCTGCATGGCCCGCCGGCCGCTGCTTCCCGCGCGCGTGTGTATGCGCCACGTCGTCGCGCCGGCCAGTGGCGGTCTGCCACGTGGCCCCGCCTGAAGCTCTCCCACGCTAACGCTGTACGGTGCTGGGGTGCTGACGTCATGATGATGTCAGCATCCCATAATATTTGTTCCTTCAATATCTTTTGCATCCAAACTCCAAAGTTGTCAAATGATATGTCCATTTCGATCGTCTTGACGAAAGCTTCGCAATGGTGCAATCCAATTTGGATCACTGTCACATCCCAAAGATTCTGACCCTTGCCGCGAAGAAAAGCAGTCATCCGCCTCTGCCACATCTGGTAGTTCTTCCCATCGAAGTGCGGAGGACCCAATCCCCGTTCTTGGTACGCCATCTTTGGATCTTAGGCTAGTTAGAGTCTCAAAAAGACCCGTAACCGGCTCTCATACTACTTGAAGGACCGAGCTGGCGACTAGAGAGGGGGGGAGTGAATGGGAGCCGATAAAAATTCTTCTCGATGGAGATAACTTCTCCAACAAGATGAACTCGGTCGGGTACCCAAAATCACACGCTCCGCACAATATCTTCCGTTTGCCAAAACCACGTAGCCACTGAAGTGCTACTAGTTCTAGGAACAAACACTACCTACAGGCATAGCTTCTACACACACACGGCAGCGGAAACAACTTGGAAGCTATCTGCCTGGGGGGGTCAAACCGGGTATGGGGGGCGGTTAGACCGCCTGCACCTAGCAACCAAGAAATCCTCTGAAAGCCTTCTTCCGAGCTCCAAAACTCTCCACGGTTTTAGCCATAGGATCCTCTGGTCAAGGCCAAGCTAGCTACCAGAGAATCTCGGAAAAAAAAGAACTTCACGGAAAAGGCCTAGGGCGGTTAAACCTCCGACCAGGAGCGGTTTAACCTCCTGTACCCAGCAAGAATCACCTCCAAAGAAAACCTTGCAAATAGGCTCAAAACTAACCGAGATTTCACCAGAACGCTCCTCTGATCAAGGCGAACAAACTCACAGAGGATCTTGGTGAAAAACCAAACTTTCTTCGGAAAGACCTGGGGCGGTTAGACCGGGTGCCAGGGGCGGTTAGACCTCCCTCCTATGGGCACAAAGATCCGAGTGAAAACCAAAGCAAACGGACTCGAAACGCTCCAAGATTTCAACCATAGAGTCGCCTGGTCAAGGCGAATATGCTACCAGAAGATCTTGGCCAAAATCAAGACTTTCTCTAGACGAGCCAGGGCGGTAAGACCGCCCCCCACGCGGTTAAACCGCCCTCCCCAGACAGAACGGGAAAAACAAGAACTGCGGGTCAATCCTCAATTTGCATCACCCGATCTCCCGATTCACCCAACAGATTGTAGCGAAACTATAGGTATGCCTGGGTCACCTCATGGACGACCTCTCCCTCATAGGAATTGAACCGAAGCGCTCTCAATCATGGGGAATCGCAAATCTCGTGGCTCAACCTCAAGAACTCAGACTCCACCAAAAACCACCGAATCGGAGAGCTTTCCACAGGTTTGTAGGGGCAAGGTCACCAAGAAAAGAGGCACAAGGTCCTCATTTGTGACTCCCACAACAAATCCCGCAAAGAAATGCCTCCAAAACTCCACCACAAAAATCCCAAGAAAAGGCTCCGAAAATCACCAAAAAGGGAAAACGTGAGAGACAACAAAAGCCTTGAGGAACCAAGCCGAATCTTCTATACATACCAAGAAAGGTTCATTCAAGGTCTAGCTTGCCTCCCAATCATCCATCCCTCTCTCAAGATCTCACCTTGAAGCTCTCAAGCTAGTCCTAGAAAATCCTATGGAAAATAGGAATGGAAACTAGCTAAAGCAAATGAGCTAGGGTTCCAAGAGTTGGCTGCCATCCCACAACTCAAGTGTTTATATGGGGGCAACCAAAAGACTGAACTACCCTTACTAGCAAATAGGGATACAAGCCCCTCAAGGGCAGTTTTGGAAGTCTTCAGTTCAGTACCATCGGATGGATGCGCATCCACCGCAAGCCTGCGTAGCACCAACGCAACTCTTGCGATCATGTCGCGTGTCCTCTGCTTCGAAGCTTCTCGGCAGCTGCGACCCGGGCGGTCAGAGCGCCCCCCTGGGCGGTCAGACCGCCTGGGTGGCCGTACTCCCTCGTCGAGTCTTCGACCTTATTTTGTGGCTCAACCGAGTAACCCAGTGGTTTTGTAGTGAACCACTGCAAACCCCGCAGACTTGGTGTAGCCTCCGCCAATCTCCACTCATGATTCGGCTCCCACATTGTCCCGGCTCGACCTTGGTTTTGAGGCTCAACCAAGAAACCGTTCACAACTTCGTCTTGCTGTTCTTGCCACCATGCGACCCGCACTTGACCCCGCTGGCCATCGGGTCCCTCGAACCAAGCCTACTTGTCTGTTCCACACCTGGAGGCCTCACCGGCATCGACCTTTCGCGCTTGTTCTTCACCTGCACCAGCACCAATCAAGCCACAGCCTGCACCTGCAATACTAGGCCAAGAGTCAGTCCACACAACATTGTCAATCACTCATCACACCAGGAAGCGACCATCCACCGGTCCTCGAACCACATAGGCTCTCAACTGTCGTACCCCCAAGGTGAGTCACTTTCACGTCTTTGGCTGCAAATGCTCCATTCTTAAGAAAGGCAAGAGTTTAGACAAGTTTGAGGCTAGGTCTATTGGCGACATTTTCTTTGGTTACTTGACTCATTCTAGAGCCTTTCGAGTGCTCAATCTTGAAACTAACCAAATCGAGGAGACTTGCGAGGTTACATTCGACGAGACACAACCACGTAGTTTGCTTGTTTTTGAGTGTGCAGGTGATGAGGAACTTGGCGAGGAGATATTTGAGGATGAGGTGCAGCAGCAAGGAGATGAGGAAGATGGTGGTGTGGTGCCCGCGGCTGAGCATGTACACACTTCTTCGACTATTATCGAGGACGGGCCTTCTCCCACACCTACGATGATGTGCCGAGATCAAGAGGAAGCTGCAACTGAGGGGGAGGTGGCTTCGAGGCGAGAAGCTCCCCAGCGAGTACAAGTGGATCACCCAGCTTCAATGATCATCGGGAACATCAACGAACGAACTACACGATCGAGGTTTCGAAATGACTCTTACTTTGCCCATGCTACTTTTGTTGCTACTTTTGAGCCCAAAGACATTGGACACGCACTTTCTGATTACAATTGGGTAAATTCTATGCATGAGGAGTTGGAGAACTTTGAGAGAAACCAAGTTTGGGAGTTAGTGGAGCCTCTACCGGGTTGTAAGCTGATTGGGACAAAATGGGTGTGGAAAAATAAAGAGGGAGAGAAAGGTGAAGTAGTGAGAAACAAGTCGAGGTTGGTTGCTCAGGGGTACGCACAAAAAGAGGGGATAGACTATGAGGAGACATTTGCTCCTGTGGCTCGTTTGGAGGCGATTAGGATCCTTCTAGCCTTTTCTGTGGCTAAACGATTTAAATTGTACCAAATGGATGTGAAGAGTGTGTTCCTGAACGGTGTGTTGGAGGAAGAAGTGTATGTGAGGCAACCACCGGGGTTTGAGAGTGAGAAGTACCCCCACAGGGTGTACAAGTTGAGAAAGGCACTCTATGGTTTGAAGCAGGCGCCTAGAGCTTGATATGGTAGGTTGAGGGGTTCCTGTTTGAGAGAGGCTTTGAGATGGGAAAGGTAGATCAGACCTTGTTTCTCCTAAGGTAGGGCAAGGATATCCTAATTGTTCAGGTGTACGTGGATGATATTGTCTTTGGTGGCTCGTCTAACTCTTTGGTTCCAAGGTTTGCAGAAGACATGAGCAGGGAATGCGAGATGAGCATGATGGGTGAGTTGTAGTTCTTCCTCAGCCTCCAGATCAAGCAGTCGAAGGAAGGAACATTTGTGCACCAAGCCAAGTACACCAAGGACATTGTGAGGAAGTTCAAGATGGAGGACTCCAAGGCCATGACGACGCCGATGAGTACGACTACAGCCCTTGATGTGGACGAGGAAGGTGAACACGTGGACCAGAAGGAGTACCGGAGCATGATCGGCTCCCTCCTGTACTTGACGGCGACGAGGACGGACATCCAATTCTCAGTATGTCTGTGCGCTTGTTTTCAAGCGTCTCCAAGGACTTTGCATTGGCAAGTAGTCAAGCGCATCTTCAGGTATTTGCGATACACTCCCGACTTCGGCCTTTGGTACTCCACGTCTTCTTCTTTGGAGCTTCACGGTTTTTCAGACGCGGATTTTGCTGGGTGTCGGTTGGATAGGAAGTCCACTTCTGGGACTTGCCAGTTCTTGGGTTCTTGTTTGGTGTCTTGGTCTTCCCGCAAAAAGTCGAGTGTTGCTCAATCTAGAACCGAAGCCGAGTACGTTGCCACAGCTAGTTGTTGCTCGCAGCTCCTTTGGATCACATACACCATGAGTGACTTTGGTGAGGAGTATACCCATGTTCCACTTCTATGCGATAGCACGAGTGCCATTAGTGTTGCAAAGAACCCAGTGCTTCATTCCAAAACCAAGCATATAGAAGTGAGATACCATTTTCTGAGAGACAATGTTGAGAAAGGGAAAATAGCCTTGATCCATGTGCCCACACAAAACCAGCTAGCGGATGTTTTCACCAAACCCCTAGATCAAGCAACTTTCACTCATTTGCAGGGAGAACTTGGTGTGTGTTTGGTTTCTTGAGATGGTGGTGGGAGCTCCTTGTGTAGCATATGTATAGTTTCCTTTTGTGCATTCTTGCATTTTGCATTGCATATGTAACATGATGTATAGGCATCTTTGTATCTTAGGTTGCATGAATTTGCATCATATGCATTGTTGTAGGAAAAGCTTCTCCTATATACAATGTTCACCATGAGTGCTAGATATGATCTTGTGAGCTAGTTTGGTATGATATGGTTTAGTTTGACTTAGCTCTTGATGATCTTGCTTTATATCTATGGTTGATAGCTATGCTTTAGAAAATACTTCATGTATGTCCTCTTGTGAGTAAATGCCTTTATATGATTTTGGCATGTTTTAGTGGCATTTCTATGCTCATTTTTTGATTGGATGGCTTATTTTGATCATACGGGGCCAAAGGCTCATTTGTCATCATGAATGTTTAGCCCGCTTGTTTTATCTTCTGGAGGGGCATAAGTTCCTTTCTATCGCAAAGACATTTCATGTACCAAATATGAATCTGAAAATGAAATGTAAATTGCTTGGAAAATATGCTCCCATGTCATATGTGCTTAATTAAATTGCTTTTGGGTGCTAAACCATTTCATGTTGCTTACCAATATGAAGTCTCATATATAGAAGTAGGCACATGGCTCGGTGGCTTTGACATGACATGAGGTGCTTGTGGGTGTTTATGATGATCTTATGCTTAGAATGGTTATCCTAGCATGAAGTTTGTGTGGCTTTACCATTTTGACATGTTCTACACATGTTTAGGACTTTGCTCATGAGAGGATAATTTTTCGCAAAAATGCTCATTTCTATCTTAGCTTTGCCCAATGGTTGTGAAACTTGGTGATCTTGTAGTTGATGTTCATACAAAGCTATAGAGTATCTAACTTGCTCATTTGGACATGTGTAGCATCTTGTGGTGAATTTTGTCTATTTGAGAAGCTCTAGGTTGAAATTTTCCTAATTTTGCCTTGACTCATGCATTGGCAACAAGGGGGAGATGGTTGTAAAGGAAAAGTGCTTCTGAATGCATTTAGTGGGTTTTCAGGTGGTTTCGAGCCTTTTCTGGGCTCTGTTGGTCACCGGTCTGACCGGTAGTGGTGACCGGTCCGACTGGTCAGGGTGTTGGCCCTGTTCAGATGTTGGGCACCGGTCTGACCGGTGCTGGGGACGGGTCTGACTGGTTAGAGCTGGGCTGATGCAGCTGCTCTGTTTCATGAGGTGGTTTGCATGCATTAGTCCAGGGGGAGTTGCATTGGTTCAGGGGGGAGCTTGCATATGTGCAGGGGGAGCTCTTTGTGGTTTTCGAGCTTTTCTTTGGTGGTATTTGCTCTTTGCTTGAGCTTGTTTTTGTCTCGGTTGTGTCGAGCCGTTGCCCTTGCCTAAGGGGACCGAGACTTTCCTCGTTCAAGTGATCTTGCTCTTTGCCTTTGGTTGGCTTTCGATCGATTGTTTGAGTTCCTTTGTTCGTTTCTTTTCTTTTTCCCTTTCTCATTGGTTACCAAATGTGTGTGTTGTCAATGCACTCATCAAGGGGGAGATTGAGAGCCTGTGTGGTTCGAGAACCGGTGGATGGTCCCTTCCTGGTGTGAGGAGTGATTGACAATGTTGTGTGGACTGACTCTCGGCCTAGTATTGCAGCTGCAGGCTGCGGCTTGATTGGTGTTGGTGCAGGTGAAGAACAAGGGAGAAAGGTCGATGCCGGTGAGGCCTCCAGGTGTGGAGCAGACAAGTAGGCTTGGTTCGAGGGACCCGGTGGCCAGCGGGGTCAAGTGCGAGTCGCATGGTGGCAAGAACAGTGAGATGATGTCGTGGATGGTTTCTAGGTTGAGCCTCAAAACCAAGGTCGAGCCGGGATGACGTGGGGGTCGAGTCATGAGTGGAGATTGGCGGGAGGCTACACCGAGTCCGCGGGGTTTCCAGTGGTTCACCACAAAACCACTGGGTTCCTTGGTTGATCCACAAAGCCAAGACCGAAGACCAAAGTGCAGCAGCATGTGGTCGGTCTGACCAGTGGGGAGCACCGGTATGATCGGTGTGCGACGACACCTTCCGGAGCGGAGGATACGCGTCGGGATTGCAAGGCTTGCATCGAGGCTAAGCAGGTTGCGCCGGGCATCCGTCTGATGGTGCTACGACAAAGATTCCCAAAGTGCCCCTTGGGGGTGTGTATCTTAGTTTTATGTCTTAGGGGTAGTTTCATCTTTTGGTTGCCTCCATATAACCCAAGTGGTGAGAGGATGGTAGCCATCTCTTGGAACCCTAACTCATTTGCTTTTGCTATTTTCCCTTCCTATTTTCCTTAGGATTTTCTAGAACTAGCTTGAGAGCTTCATGGTAAGATCTTGAGAGAGGGATGGATGATAGGGAGGCAAGCTAGACCTTGTATGAACCTTCATGGTATGTATAGATGATTCGGCGTGGTTCCTCAAGGTGTTTTGATGTCTCCCCCGTTTTCCCTTTTTGGTGATTTTTGAAGCCTTTTCTTGGCGATTTTCTTGTGGTGGATTTGAGGCCTTTATCTTGGGGATTTGGTTGGGGATGCATGCATGAACCCTTCGTTGTTCTTTTCCTTGTGATCCCCCTCACAAATCCGTGGGAAAAGGTGCTCGAATTTGGGGTTTTCTTAGGTTTCGGGAAAGTGGTGTTATTGGTGGAAATTCTTCGATTCCTCTTGATTTAGCAAGTTTTGGTGGACCAAATCGTAGCTATGGGATGCCCATGAGGTACTCCTAGTATCCCCAAAGTCTTGTGCGAATCCGTCGAGCGAATCTGGAGATCGGGAAAGAAGTTTGGAGGAGTTGACCCGCGGCTCGCTGTTCATCCCGAGCGCCCAGGCCTTGACCGGTCTGACCGGTGCTCCCCACGGGTCTGACCGGTGCTGCCCTTTGTTGGGTTTGGCTCTGGTGAACGTGCCAGGGTGCTTGTTTGTCTCTAGGCTTGTTGTTATTTCAAGTTTGGTGCTATTTGGAGCTCGGAGGGTTGGTTTCTTGGATTTGGGGTTTCCAGGCTTGGACTGGTTTGACCGGTGTGCTGTACCGATCTGACCGGTGTAGGACCTTTCTGTGGAGACTCTCAAGTTCTGCTCGGGTGATCCGGCTTGGGGTCCAAGGTGACCCGGTGTGCCTCTGGTGAGTGTCAGGTGATCCAGCGGTCTAGTCCGGGTGATCAGGACGGGACCGGTCTGACTAGTGGTGGTGATCGGTCTAACCGATTTGGTTTGAGAGCTGCTCGAGTTGTTTGTTCCGTTGCGTTCTCGAGTAGGTTTCAGTGGTTGTTTGCTCCTAGGACCAGTAGTACATCAGTGGCTACGTGGTCTTGGCAAACTTGGGTAGTTCGAGTCGGAGAAGTGTTTTGGTAAGCCATGTTCATCTTGTTGGAGAAGACATCTCCCTCGAGAAGAATTTTTATTGGCTCCCATTCACTCCCCCCTCTCTGGTCGCTAGTTCGGTCCTTCACTCCCAAACTTGGTTTCTCTCAAAGTTTTCTAACTCCTCATGCATAGCGTTCACCCAATTAGGATCAGAGAGTGCGTGTCCAATGTCTTTCAGCTCAAAGGTAGCAACAAAAGCCGAATGAGCAAAGTGATAAGCATTTTTGGACCTCGACTGTGTCATATGTTCATTGATGTCACCGATGATCCTTGAGGAAGGATGATCAACTTCAACGCGCCTCGGTGCTTCTCGCTTGGAGACGACCTCCCCCTCAACAACAGCTTCCACTTGATCTTGCTTGATTGTTAGTCGGTGTAGGGGATGGACCATCCTACACCGTAGTCATCATAGTGGAAGTAGTGGGTACATGTGTGGTTGGAGCTTCACCATCATCTTCTCCAGCATCATCCTCCTCTTCCTCAAAGATCTTCTTGCCAACTTTGTCATCACCTGCACACTCAAAAATAGACGAACTGCATGGCTGGGTCTCGTCGAAGGTAACCTCGCAAGTTTCCATGACTAGGTTAGTATCAAGGTTGAGCACACGATATGCTCAAGAATGATTAGCATAACCCAGAAAGATGCCATCAGAGGACCTCGACTCAAACTTATCAAGCCTACCCTTCTTGAGGATAAAACACTGACAACCAAAAGCCCTGAAATGGCTCACTCTAGGTGCTCGCCCATCCATAAGCTCATAGCACGTCTTGTTCAAGAAAGCCCAAAGAAAAATCCGGTTCCCAACATGGCACGCGGTATTCACTGCCTCAGCCCAATATCTCCTCAGAGTCCTATGCTCGTCGAGCATCGTCCGAGCCATCTCACAAAGGGAACGATTTTTCCTCTCTACCACACCATTCTGACAAGCGACATAGGGAGAGGAAAATTGATGTTCGAGACCTAAATCACGACAAAGGGTTTCAAATTGAGAGTTTTTAAATTCAGTGCCATTGTCTCTATGAATAGCTTGAACAACATCTCTATTCCTCTCATTCGTCAACCTCAAGATTAGATCCCGGACAAAAAGCAAACGTCTCCCCCTTGTCGGCCAAAAAGAAGACCCAAGCATAGCGAGAATAGTCACCCACTATCACCAGGACGTACCATTTCCCACCCGCTGAGCACACACGAGCTGGACCAACCAAGTCCATATGGAACAGCTCGCATGGCCTCTCTGTCATAACAGCTGTCAGAGGCGGATGGGAGGCGGCGACCATCTTGCCATGCCTACACGGAGCACATACCAAATCCTTTTGGTACTTCAACTTAGGAAATCCTCGGACCAAACCAAGCCCACTCAAGCATGACAACAAGTTAAAACTCAAGTGACCTAGCCTCCTATGCCATTTCCAAAGCTCTGCCGAAACACCAGCAACCAAACAACGAGAAGAGCCGACACACTGAGAAAAATCGGCTCTAAAAATCTAACCCTCGGGGATGATCGTGCACACAAGATCACCTTGAGAATCCAAAACACGAGAAGCGTCTGTCCTGAAATGGACCTCAAAACCCTCATCAAGAAGCTGGGACACCGAAAGAAGATTGAACCCCAAAGACTTGACAAGAGCAACACGCCTAAGAGTCACGCTCTCACTTACCTTCACTGTGCCCACTGAAAGCACTCTACCTTTCCCATTGTCCCCAAAATTGATGTACTCCTTGGACACCACCGGGGTGAGGCTGGAGAACCACCTTCGATCTCCGGTTATGTGTCGAGAGCAACTAGAGTCGATCAACCAAAAGTCCTCCATGCCTCCCACCTTCCAGGAAGTTGTAAAAGCTATGGTGAAAAGCGATATCAATAAGCATGTGCAACCTGGGAGGGGAGGACAAACCACCTTGAGAAAAGAGGTAAATATTGGCTGATTTGTTTCGGTATAGTTCCGCGCAGATAAGAGTTTGCATTTTAATCTATGAGTTCCAAATGATTTCAATGCGCATAGTGTTTTCAGTCATTTGCATGCATTGTGTAGAACTAGCAGTTGGATCCATGTCACGTGCAAAGTTCTCTCTACTGTAAAACTACAAAAGTTATAATTTGGAAAATATTTTGTAATATGTGTTTTCTTTGGCTGATAGACAATACGTCCAAAATGGCAATGATTAGTTTTAATCTGCTTGGGGTAATTCAAGGTATATCTTTCTTATTGATTAATCACTGATTCCAGATAGCTAAAAGGTGAACTAATTTGGGACACTTTGTTGATTTGAAGGGACAAACCAGCTTGTGGTCATTCAATTCCCATCCATGAGCTAAATCTTTTGATATATCAGGTGATGCCATTCATTAATATGCATGCTGTCTGTGTCACACTATATTCCTTAGCTCTGTGATCCTAATTTTTTACTTTTTCTTAGTTTCATCACTGGTAACTTAGGCACACCAGTTCACTTCATCTCATTGGTGTAATCTAGAATTTCTTTTCCTTGGAGGCACCATTGTGCATGTTTATTATATAGTGATATTTATTTTGCACTTCATGTTGAGTAATCATATTAATAATTTCCCTTCATATGAACCACATTGAATATTTTCACAAATTGGTCATTACTTCATTGTTGTGTTAAGATGCTAATACTCTCTTCAATAGCATTAAGTTTTATGTACAGACTGAAATAAAGTTTATTACAATAGAAAAAAGGTCTTCGTGCAGTTCAGTGGCAAGAGAGTTGGTAGTCCCAGCCTTTTGAAAAGGGTCTCTAATATGGTTTAGTTGAAATATAAAATTATCGTTCCTTACCGTCATCAGATCATACAAGCTCATCAGATCCTGCACTTGAGTTCTGTAATTTGGGACGACAAGGAGGATTGTCAAGATGGCTGCCACTTGTGAGAGGTCCGTCACAAACTTTCAGAGTAATGCTATGGACTCCAACATTTGGGATTATCCTTTTACCATAGGAAACATGCAAATATCAAACCTTTCAGCTTTTATTTCAGTTCAGTAAACTATAAACCTGACAGTGATATACTAAAGCAGCAGATTTCCAATTTAAGACAAGTAGTCTGTCCTGCCGCACTTTCTTTTTCTGCACAATGTTTGATGCTCTAATCTATAATTCTGATAACATTTTATTTAATGTGCCTGGAAGTGAAAGAGAAGGGCTTTAGAAGTTCTTAATTTTCAAGTGCATTTTTCTACTTTCTGATGACCAACTGATCCATTTAGTTGAAGTTAGTAGTGGAGATGCTTCTGCCCCTGTGCTGTTAGCTTGATGTCTTATGTCTTTAGACCATTTGGCTTTAGATTATCAATATAGTTGTGTATAAAAAACTGACTACTAATCTAATTCTATATGCAATACGAGAGACTAATGTCAATGCAGAAATGTATGGTTAAAGTTAGGAGAACTGTAAGGGTGCTCATGATTTATTGATTAGTAACTCTGCTTTTTTATTATATGAACTTAAGGAGAATATCAAATTGCAGGTTGAAGGTTCTGTTGTTCTTCATTTTTTATTTCGTCATTAAATTTTTTCTTTTATGAGGTACTGTTGCAATTCTTTTCGATAACAATAATTTTATTTTTGGGCACATCCATAATTATTGTGCTGGTACAAGGCTCGTACTTCGGTGTTGCAAACTTTTGGATATCCTAGTGTTCTTATGTTTTTTGAGTTTCCATAAATTTTTCACAAAATCAACTTTGATGCTTATTGATGAAATTTTTCCCCGTACCAATGCACGGGCACGATCCTAGTGTAGAGAAAATAAAAACACCAATATATATTTTGGGTACCAGCTGAACTCCACTTGCTGGAGTTTCAGAATGACGTGCTTCTCGTGTAATAAGAAAGTAGACTCATGTCAAACTATCATCCTTTACTCTCCCAGGCTTGGCTTTCAAAGCTTCTCCTGTTATGTAACGATTGCACTGTAAACTCTTTTGAATGTCCCTAAAACTCTAAATATATATATATATTAAATTATAAATCAAATGCAAAATGGAGACTATGCTAAAGCTTTTCAAAAAAAACACACCTATAATTTGTTAAGTAAATAATTTTAGATAAAAAATATACGTGAATATTCACGTGTACCTAATTAAGTGAGATATTCCTAGTTGTGAAAGATGTAAAGTATCACTTTGTCAAAATCGTTTGAAACTTCTATGGATGGTTATAGATCCAAAATATGTTGTTGTGTGAATCTATGGAATGTTCTAATCGAGTTTGTTATTACTGTAATTATTTATTGAATTACTAAGAAATAAATGTTAAAATATCATAAAGTGGCTAAAAAATCTAAAAAGTTGCATAGGCATATGATTTTGGATTATAAGCGTCATATAAAAAATTCAAGTGATTTCGATAAATAGTTGATGCATATCCCTCACAAAGGCATATATGACTCACATAGTTCTACATAGGTAAGTGAGATGTTCGTAGTTGTGAAAGATGTATAGTATCACTTTATCGAAATAGTTTAAAACTTTTATGAGATGGTTATGAAGCCAAATTATGTTGTTGTGAAATTTTCTGATCAAGTTTTGCTATTATTGTAATTATTTATTGAATTAGTAAGGAATAAATGTGAAAATATCATAAAGTGGCTAGAAAAATCTAAAAAGTTGTGTAACCACATGATTTCGGTGTAGGAATGTCACATAAAAAATTCAAGTGATTTCGATAAAGAGTTGTTGAATATCCCTCAAATACATATTGGCTCACATAGTCCTACGTAGCTAAGTGAGATATGTTCCTAGTTGTGAAAGATGTATAGTATCACTTTGTCGAAACCGTTTGAAACTTTTATGTGATGGTTATAGAGCCAAAATATGTTGTTGCGTGAATCTATGAAATTTCCTGATCAAGTTTTGTTATTACTGTAATTATTTATTTAATTACTAAGGAATAAATGTGAAAATATCATAAAGTGGCTAGAAAAATCTAAAAAGTCACGTAGCCACATGATTTTGGTGTATGAGTCTCAATAAAAAATTCAAGTGATTTCGATAAAGAGTTGCTGGATATCCCTCACAAAGACATATATAGCTCACATAGTCCTACGTAGCTAAGTGAGATATGTTCTTAGTTGTGAAAGATATATAGTATCACTTTGTCGAAATCGTTTGAAACATTTATGGGAAGGTTATGGACCCAAAAATATGTTGTATAGCCCTCTATTTTTTCAAATTTGTTTTAAAAGATTTATTGCAGTTCAATTAATAAAAAGAATTAAAATACCCTAATACAATATAAACTAATGCTTATCCTAGTGGTTTGCACACGTCACTTTTTGTACCAAAGGTCTCAGGTTCGATCCCCAAGCAGACATTTTTTTGCCAACTAAATTCTTGGCATTGTGTCTATTGCAACCATTTTAGGCCTATTGTAACACTTTTTGGTGTTGCATTAGACAGAAAACAAAAATTTTACATCTCACTCATATGGTTTCATAAGTATAAGTGACATGTAAATTTTGTGAACAATGGTATTACCATTTTGTTGGATGAACAAATGACCAAAATAAAAGTTGTCTAATAAATCTTAATGAACTTCATGAGTGGATTGTGGGGGCTCGGCCAGCCACGGCCTTGGTGTGGCCAGGGCGCGTCCAGCCACAGCCTTGCTACATCTAGGGCGCAGCTGGCCGCGGCCGCTGCTGGTGTGGGAGGTTGCGGCCGGCCGAGGTCATGGCGTGGGGGCTAGAGGACGGCTACGGCAGTGGCGTGGCATGACCGGCCAGGGCTCAGCCGAGCGCGGTCGCAGTTGGCCGGTGGTAAAACCGAGTAAAAAATGTTGAATGAAATAGAAAAACACAAAATGTTATGTAGTGTAGTGGTAAAAAGCTTTAGTTGAAGCTGGAGGTGCATACTTCAAACCTTAAACCGTAATCCACACAATTTTTATTTTTTCGATTTTTTCTTGCCTACACATACATATTTAATTAATATTTTTTGAGGGGGGCCGTTGGTAGGACCGCATCACCACGTCCTCAATGTGGGATCGCATCGACACATCCTCAAGGTGGGGCTGGGTGACATGGCAATCGCGGCCGTTGACAATTTAAAATTGTTTGGTTTCCTGACATTGTGTCTATCGCAACCGTTTTAGGCCTATTGCAACCATTTTTCGGTGTTGCATTAGACAAAAACAAAAATAATTTGAAACCATCTAGGGTTTCAAAAATTGATTTTTCTTTGTAATTTTTTAAAATTCAAATTTGAATCGTTCAAAATCTGTCAAATGCAAAAATGATCATAATACAAAGTGTAGATTTTGATGAGTTCTATAACTCTTATGTTTATGACTTTTCCAACTAAAATCATTTACTGCTTCAAATATTGTTAAAGTGAGACTGCAGTGCCACGTGGTCGAGGTGGGACCAACTGGTGGGACCGTACCGAGTGTAACTAACTAATAGAATCCTGTAAAGTAACTTTTCTATTTTAATTTCTCTAAGGTTACTATAAGCTGGCCACATAGAAACATGAAAAAGGCTTGAACGATGCTAGCAAACACTAACATTATATTGGTATAGTGGTAAGACATATACTAGTGTAGTATTGAGGTCCTTGGTTCAATTCCATACCATGGCGCTTTTTTTTGTCTTTAATGACAGATTGTTTCCCCACCAATTCAAACTTCTATATCAAAATTAATAATTAGAATAAAATCTAAATTCAAAATAAGAAAAGTTCTATTTTTACTATGAATTGTATTTTTTCATAATATATCATATACAAGGCCCAATCCAAATCAGCCTCGGCTACAAGTTCTCGTTGCAATAAGCATGTAACAGTTGCAACTCCCAAAAAGCGTTGCAATTGAGAATCACTTTTGCTTCACCCCTAGAGTACTTGTTGCAATAAGTTGTAGTAGTTGCAACCCCAAAACATTGCAATTGCGAACCACCTTTCCTTCACCTATCAAAGTTCTCATTACATTAAGCATCTAGTGTTTTCAACTCTTGTGAAATTTTATGCAACACAAAACAAACGTAGCAATAGGCACAACCAAATGCAACTAACGCAAATATGGTTGCAGTACTACCACATAATTGCAACCAAAATCAATTATACTGCAACCATTTTTCACCATTGCAATATCATCCACCAAATGCAACAAAGGTTCGCAACGACTTGAAAACTGTTGTATTAAAGGCACGTATCGCTACCATTTTATAGAATGGTTGCAATACAACCATCTCTAGCAACCAAATTTTAGGCGTTGTAGTGTCGGATATCACCTATCTTCTCCTCCTTCTCACCACTATATTCCCCAATCTTATTCGACCCAAGCGCTTGCCCATCATAGCGCTTGTATGCCTCAATCATCATTCTCAGTTGAGGCTCATGACCCAACAACCAACCCAGCATTTTCCTCAACTCATCATTCTCATCCTTCGAGCGATCAACATAATGTGCAAGTTCTAGATTCTGGATAGCATGTGTTGATGGTTGAAATGCGTAACGAACTTCGATCCGCAAGTGTACGAACCACTAGACTTTTTCACCACAGGGTGGTTTTCTAGGTTCTTGTCAATCCGCAGAGCAAGGGGATCACTAGCGTTTGATCTAGCACTAATCTAGTTGATGCAAACCTTTGGATGAAAGATTAATCTATGAACTAAAGACAATCTAATCTATGAACTAAGACAAGTCAAAACCAATCTAATCTAGGTCAAACGAGAGAAGTGAGATACGTAAGTTACGGAGAACATTTGCCCATGGAGTCTAGGGTACTTGAAGATGCAATCACCTAAACATGATAAAACTGATATAATCTATCTAAACATGTGAGCACGGTTTAGCATTTTCCCTCCCCTCGTACTATCACTACAAGAAGGTAATCTGTGCTAAACCTATTAATGATCATGGTATGTTGACGCGATCCACGGGAGCGACTCGAAAAGCATGGTGGCCAAACCTTTAGCATTAAGCATCATCAACAAAGGAACAATAGATTACGATATAAACAAGAGTTGGTGACTACATATCAAGATCCATTTCAATTCCTTGGACAAACGATGAATCTACTCCATCAAGATGCTAATTATGGTGCCATTGAACGTGGTAGATGCATCCGATGAAGATCGATCCTTGTCGTCCTCCAACTCAGGCGGCACCACGGTAAGGCCTCAGCGTCCTCCTTCTTGTGGTGATCTCTGGCGGCTCTTCGATGAATGGATGTCAATGGGTAACCATCTTGGGGCGCCTAGGGGGTTGTATTTATACCCTTGGGGAGCCTTGGGGCGTGCTCCACCTTGCCTTGCACGAGATCTTTCTTAAGATCATGCAATCCTCAAGCAATCTACACCGACAACTGGAACTAAGGTTTTACTCTCCGGAGGCCCTAACAAGTATAAACTCGTTGTGTCCCCATTGTTCCATGTGCTCGTGCATAACCTTCGAGTTCTTAGCCCTAGACCTCCTCCCGCTGAACAAATAAACCACCGGGTGGACCCCCCTGTGGACTACTCAGACCTAAACCTCTGGTAGTTGGTGCGCCAGGTAGGGGTTGATCTAGGGTTCTTCGTGCAACTCGATGGCTCCACCAAGCGGCATCATCTTCCCTGCAAGCATGGCGGACTTCCTTGCCAATCCCGTCGACATCTGCTTCAGCTCAATGCCGGCAGAATCCACCGCTCCAGCCACCTATCTCGTCATCGAGAACACTGCAGCCACCTCCTTCCAGCAGGTCGAATCCGATCTGTTGGCCGAAACACACCCACCCACTCCTCGTGACCTGATCGCGGGACTCGATCGTGTCGAGAGCATGCTCTCCAACACAATCAAGGTTTGTGAAAGCGTCAAGCGCTCTCGCAGGACTAGTTCGCCTCCACCCTACATGCCTCTTGGCTTGCGGAACACAGCTCGTGCGATCTCCGACCACATGAGGAACAAGATCCAGATCCAATCAGGGTCGACCACCACCTCTTGTGGAAATCGCAAAGGTCCTCTTGACGACCTTTGCCCAGTCCACATGAAAGCCAAACACACAGCTCGCTAGTGCCATGTGCCGAAGAAGCTTCGCCGACCTCCAACTGCGACCCAGGGTCGCCAGATCAATCGTACGCCATCCCCAGACTGCGGTACATTCTAGATCGCCCGCACCGTCATCTCACCCAACAACCTCTGTGACACGCCTGAAGTGCCAGATCACAAGGTTCTTGTGGTGTCCGACGACGTACCTCCTAAAGCTGGCGAAACAGAAGAACAGCGACAGCAATGGGAGAACGCTAACGCCGCGCGAGCCCAATGTTGCCAGCAAGAAGCAGATGTCGCAGCCGCAGCAGCTCCCGCACCCCAACACAACATCGTACCCAATGCTGGTGGTCAACCCGTAGGCAATGTCGTACAAAACACCGCCGGTGGACCACCCCCTGCAGCTCTGGTCGTCGCCCATCAGCAGCAGCAGCAAGACTAGCCTCGACGACGTCGCATGCATGCCAGAGACCTCCTAAGGGACTTTGAAGAAGTTGGCCACGAAGTATACAACTCGCCTCAAACCAACCTAGGGGCAGCCCTTGCCGAAGCAGGGCAGCTCGAAGGCACACCCGCGATCCGTTGGCTCCTGGCCCACATTCGCGTCACCGCCGCGCAGGTCGAAGAATGAAGCCAAGGCTACAACAGGTCCGCCCAAGCCAACACTCCAGGAGTAGGTCAGTCCACTTCTGGGACTTGCTAGTTTTTGGGTTCCTCTTTGGTGTCTTGGTCTTCCCGCAAACAGTCGAGTGTTGCTCAATCCACTACCGAGGCAGAGTATGTGACCGCAGCTAGTTGTTGCTCTCAGCTCCTTTGGATCACATACACCATGAGCGACTTTGGTGAGGAGTATACCCATGTCCCAATTCAATGTGATAGCACAAGTGCCATAAGCGTTGCAAAGAACCCAGTGCTCCATTCCAAAACCAAGCACATAGAAGTGAGGTATCATTTCTTGAGAGACAACGTAGAGAAAGGAAAAATCGCTTTGTTCCATGTACCCACACATGACCAGCTAGCCGATATTTTCACCAAACCCCTAGATCAGGCAACTTTCACTCGTTTGCGGGGGGAGCTTGGTGTTTGTTTGATTTCTTGAGTTGGGTGTGTGGGAGCTCCTTTGTAGCATATGTATAGTTTCCTTTGTGCATTTCTTGCATTTGGCATGGCATATGTAACATGATGTATAGGCATCTTTGTATCTTAGGTTGCATGCATTTTGTATCATATGCATTTGGTAGGAAAAGCTTCTCCTATATACATTGTTCACCATGATATGCTATATATGATCTTGTGAGCTAGTTTGGTATGATATGGCTTAGTATGGCTTAGCTCTTGATGATCTTGATTTATATCCATGGTTGATGGCTATGTTTTTGAAAAATGTCATATGTATGCTCTCTTGTGAGTAAATGCCTTTATATGATCTTGACATGTTTTAGTGGATGATGAATCTCCAGTAGATGTACCTGTAGAGGTAGCTTAGAGTAGTTGATTGTAAAACAAACAAAGTAGTCAGAGACTTATTTGAAATATCAATGAAAGTTGTCCACTGCTTGTATTTGTAATGAGTACTCGTGGCCGCCACTTGCAGTGAAGTGCGCGGAGTACCAAGCCGTGGGAGAAGTCGTGAGTAGTAGTACTCAATAGGATCTGCCTAGTTAGAAGGCACAGTAAATGAGTTGAGTAGAATCAAGCTTTATTACTGATGAAGAAGTACACCTGGATGGCCAGGGTCGTTACAAATGAGTAGTCACCAGGACCTGTAGGCCGCCTACGACTAAGTGTTTGCTAGGGCCCTTGAGCCGCTTACAGCTGAAGATCCGTTAGTAGCCATATAGGCTGGATCTAGAGTACATGGTCTGTAGACCGCCGCTAGAGTCCTTCTGCTCTGTGCGGCCTAGGATCCGTTAGTAGCCGTTGACGCTGGATCTTGGATAAGAGTAGTCCGGAGACTTGTGCTAGGACCGAGAGGCCGCTTACAGCGAAGAGTCCGTGAGTAGCCGTATAGGCTGGACCCGTAGAGGAGTGGTCGAGAGACTACGCGTAGAAGCGACACAGTTGGTCGATGTTCCACGAGTTGCTGATGTCGTCGCCTTCAAGTGTTTGGAGGCGATATGAGCCTGGTCTGGTCACCTTGGAAACTGAGAAGGGACCTTCCCATGGCAGGCTAAGCTTGTGTAGTCCATCCGTGTTCTGGATACGACGAAGGACTAGATCACCGACGTTGAAGGAGCGTTCCTTGACGTTGCGATCATGGTAGCGTCAGATACCCTCCAGGTACCTTGCTGACTGGACGAGGGCAGCACAACGGGCTTCTTCGAGGCTGTCGATGTCAACCCGTCTGCTGTCTTCTGAGATGCCTTCGTCGTATTGTTCTACTGCCGGGGATTCCCACATCACGTCAGTGGGTAGAATAGCTTCGGAGCCGTAGACCAGGAAGTAGGGCGACTGCCCTGTTGGCTTGGTAGGTTGAGTACGAAGCCCCCAGAGTGCATTGGGTAGTTCCTTGATGCACTTGCTTCCTTTAGTGTTAGCTGCGTCGTGCAATCGCTTCATGAGGGCGTCGAGTACCATCCCGTTGGTGCGCTCAACTTGTCCGTTGGCACGCGGGTGGGCGACTGAGACATACCGGATGTTGATCCCGCTGTTCTCGCAGTATTCCCAAAACTGATGGTTGTTGAAGTTGGAACCCAAGTCTGTGATGATGCGATTGGGTAGCCCGTAGCGATGCACGAGTTCATCCAAGAAGTCGAGTACTCTGTCGGCCTTTGGGCAGGTAACCGGCTTGACTTCGATCCACTTGGTGAACTTGTCGATGGCCACCAAGACTCTGTTGAATCCTCCTGGCGCAGTTGGTAGAGGCCCAATCATGTCGAGCCCCCAGCAGGCAAAGGGCCTGGTCGGCGGTATGGTGACTAGCTTGTAGGCCGGGACGTGTTGCTGCTTGCCGAAGAGTTGACACCCTTGGCACCTTCTGACGAGTTCTTCAGCGTCGGCCAGAGCTGTGGGCCAGTAGAAAGCTCGCTGGAAGGCATTGCTCACCAGCGTGCGAGAAGATGCATGGTTGCCGCAGACGCCTTTGTGCATCTCCTCCAAGATGTCCTTGCCTTCATCCCGAGGTATGCACTTCATGGGTACTCCAGAAGTGGCACCCCACCTGTAGAGCTTGTCTCCGACTAGTACATAGGTCTTGGCTCGGCGGACGAGTTGTTCGGCCTTCTTCTTGTCGGAAGGAACCTTCTGCTCGCGGATGTAGTCGATGAAGGGTTGTCTCCAGTCCACGTCGATCATCATGACCTCCTGACTGGGCTATGGTGGCACAGGGTCAGTGGTCATTGGCGCCGGCTCCGGGATGGATGGCGCGTGAAGCTCGTGGACGAAGACTCCGACGGGTACTTGTGCGCGAGTAGAGCCAAGCTTCGACAGGACGTCCGCTGCAATGTTGTTGTCGCGGACGACGTGGTGAAAGAGACCATAGAATTTGTTCTCAAGCTTGCGAACTTCAAGACAGTAGGCGTCCATGTTCTCCTTGTTGCGATCCCAAGACTTGTTCACTTGGTTAATGACCACCGCGGAGTCGCCGTAGACTAGTAGTCGCTTGATGCCTAGTGAGATTGCGAGGAGGAGCCCATGTAGCAGGGCTTCGTACTCAGCTTCGTTGTTTGAGACCTTCTAGAAGATCTGCAGGACGTACTTGCGTTGTTCGCCCTTTGGAGAAATCAGGAGTACTCATGCGCCTGCGCCTTCGAGCTTGAGAGAACCGTCAAAGTACATCACCTAGTGCTATGGTCGCTCTGTAGGAGTTGGTAGCTGATTCTCCCGCCACTCTGCCATGAAGTCGACTAGTGCTTGAGACTTGATAGCGGTGCATGGCTTGAAGTCGATGTTGAGGGCTCCAAGTTCGACCGCCCACTTGGAGATTCTTCTAGTAGCATCTTGATTGCGAAGTATGTCACCGAGCGGGTAGTCGGTGATGATGACAATCGAGTACTCCTGGAAGTAGTGTCGTAGCTTCCGCGAGGTGATGAGTACTGCGTAGAGTAGCTTTTGGACCGGCTGGTACCGTGACTTGGATTCTGACAGAACCTCACTGACGAAGTAGACTGGTCGCTGGACTGGGTAGGTGTGGCCTTCTTCCTGCCGCTCGACAACGATGGCAGTACTGACCACGTGAATAGTCGCAGTGAGGTAGAGCAGTAGCTGCTCCTTTTTGCGAGGAGCTGTGAGGATTGGTGGCTTGGACAAGAAGTCTTTGAGCTGCGCCAGAGCTTGATCAGCCTCCGCGGTTCACACAAACTTCTCTTGGTGCTTGAGTAGTTTGAAGAAGGGTAATCCCCGTTCTCCAAGCTTCGAGATGAATCTGTTCAGGGCCACCATGCACCCAGTCAGCTTCTGGACATCCTTGATGCAGGTTGGAGCTTTCATATTGGTGATGGCGGAGATCTTCTCGGGATTGGCTTCGATGCCGCGATGGCTGATGATGAAGCCGAGTAGTTTCCCAGATGGTACGCCGAAGACGCACTTGTTGGGATTGAGCTTCCATTGGTACTCTCATAGGGATGCGAAAGTCTCTTCAAGATCAGCGATGAGCGTGTCGGAGTTTCTGGTCTTGACGACCACGTCATCCACATAGGCTTCGACGTTCTTGTTGAGCTACTTCTTAAAGTAGGCCTGGATAGCTCGTTGATAGGTAGCGCCGGCGTTCTTCAACCCGAACGACATTGTCGTGTAGCTGTAGGTGCCGAACGGGGTGATGAACGCGGTCTTCTCCTGGTCTTCTTCCTTGATAGCAATCTGGTGGTACCCGGAGTAGTAGTCGAGGAAGCAGAGCAGGTCGCAGCCCGCCGTGGAGTCGATGACTTGATCAATCCGCGGCAACCCGAAGGGGTCCTTGGGGCAGTGCTTGTTGAGGTCGGTGTAGTCGACGCACATCCTCCACTCGTTCGTGTTCTTCTTGCGGACGAGGACGGGGTTGGCGAGCCACTCAGGATGGAAGACTTCTCGAATGAAGCCAGCCGCGAGTTCCTTCTTGATGGCATCCCATCGGTCGTCAGCAAAATGGCGGAGGTGTTGTCGCTTGGGGGTAGCTTTAGGGTCGACGTTGAGTGAGTGCTCGATCAGCCTCCTGGGCACACCTGGCATGTCCGCTGGCTTCCACGCGAAAATGTCTCGGTTAGCCCGGAGGAAGCTGATGAGCGCGTCTTCCTATTTCGGGTCGAGCCCCGCGCTGATCATGGTAGTCTTGCTACTGTCGCCCGTCCCGAGGTCAATGGCCTTCACCTGAACTTCCTCTGTTGGCTGAGGCTTGTTTGTGGTGTTGGTCTTCTCAGGTATCTCGAGTTCGGTTGGGGCAAGCTTCTTGGACGCAGCGAAGATTTCCATCATTGCGTTGGGTACTTGATTAGTTTTTGCGAGTTCCACGGCTTCGGTGTCGCAGTTGTAAGAAATCTTCAAGTCCCCTTGCAGTGTGAGTACTCCGGCAGGACTTGGCATGTCGGTGTAGTGAGGGACCGCCATGAACTTGGCGATGGCTGGTCTGCCGAGGATGGCATGGTAGGAGGTTTCGAAGTCCGCAACCTCGAACTTGATGTACTCGGTGCGGTAGTTCTCCCTTGAATCCCCGAAGGTAACTGGCAGGACCACTGAGCCAAGTGGTATAGCCGCGTTACCAGGGATGATGCCGTAGAAGGGCGACGCGCTCTTAGTGAGCATGTCAGTGATGTCGAGGTTCATCTTCTTCAAGGTCTTGGCGAAGAGGATGTTGAGTCCGCTCCCGCCATTGATGAGTACCTTGTTGAGTCTGGAGCCCGCGACTACTAGTTTCAGGATGAGTGGGAAGCGTCCTGGCTTAGAGAAGCTTGTCTATTGATCCGCGCAGGAAAAGGTGATGGGTACCTCCGACCACCTTAGAGGTGTCGGTTCCGCTGGTTCAACGCTCAAGACTTCTCGTCGAGTGAGCTTCTGAGATCGTCTGGTGGGTAGTCCGCCGAAGAGGACATTCACCGTCTTGTCGGGTTCTTGGAAGTTGCTGTTGCCCTCGTCGACTTTCTTCTTGCCCTTCTTGTCGTGAGGAGGCCATGGCTCGGGAATATCCTTGAGTGCTCGCCGGAGTTGGTAGCACTGGTCGGTTGCGTGGTTACCATCCAGATGCCACAGGCACTTCTCTTTGAGCAAGTCTCTGAAGCCGCCGGAGGTCTTTTTGGAGCTATCCTTCGCAGGGTGTTGTATAGCCGCGACTGTGTTGTCTGGCTTGCGCTTGCGATTAGCACCTGAGTAGTAGTAGTAGTTGTTGTTGTTGTTGCGACCCCCTTGATCCCTGTTGTTGTTGTTGCCGCCCGTGTTGTTTTTGCTCCTGCCGTGAATGGAGTCGTACTTGGCGTTCGCCTTGCCTTCTTCGTTGGCCCATGTAGTGATCATGTCTTTGAGCTTAGTGATAGAACTCAGGCGATGGTGACCGAAGTCTTCGAAGGTGCGACGGTGGTAGAGCCCGTCTTGGAAGAGGTCGATGACTTCTTTGTCGGTGACGTCGACTACGGTCGCACGCTTGTCGAAAAAGCAGCGCATGTACTGGCGGAGCGTCTCGCCTTGTTCCTGTTTGACCATCACCAAGTCCATGCGAGTACTTGAGCGCCCCATGGCGCTCGCGAAGTTGCTGGTGAACTGAGCCTTCAGCTGGTCCCACTGGTCAATCGAGTTCTTTTCGAGTGACTCGAGCCATGTGAGTGGAGCCTGGTCCAGACAGAAGGGGAAGTAGAGACACTTGGTGTCGTTGTTGCTACCAGGGTTTTCAATGGACAGGGCATAGCACCTGAGCCACTGAACTGGATCTTGTTTCGCGTCGTACTTGGTGATCCCAAGAGGTTTGAATTTCTCGGGAAGAAGCAGATCGCGATGTCGTGCAGAGTAGGCGGGGAAGTCGTCGCTGTTGCTGACTTCGGTAGTCTTCTTGGCGCGGTGGATCTCATCGATCCTGTGGTGGGTGTCGTAGCCACCGCGTGCGTTGCCGGTGGCGTGGCTATTCGCGTAGCCTCGGCCTCCACGATCGCCGCCAATACCAGCTCTTCTGCCGCCGCCGTGGGAGGAACTACCGCCGCTGCTGCCTCCGCCACCGCCGCCACCGCCCCCACCGCTGTGGCCACCATGTGAGGGTCCTCCTGCAGAGGCTCTAGAGCGGTTGGTTGGTGTTCGCCATGGACGCAGTTGCGTCCGCCATCTACTGGGCTGCGACTAGTAGCTTCGTGGCTTCCAGCGGGAGCGACTCTGTTGTCGACCCGCATGAAGTAGGCGTCTTCAGCGAGCTTGGCGATGAGTTCACCTGCGCGGTGCCCCTGAGCTATTCGTGCTATCATGGAGATAGACATGAGGCATTGCTCAGGGGTAGTGTGTACCCGGTTTTCGACTTGATCCAGAGCCTCTGTGAGGTTCTGGATGGGAAAAGCTTCTCGAAGCCGCTTGCGTCGATCAGCTCGTCTTCTGTTGCGCTCGCGCCGGGCATTCATGGCCTCAGTAGTCTCATCTGCGGGTGCATTTGCTGATTCCTTGTCTGCTGAGATGTCTTCAAGTTACCGATCAACTTGGTTGCCTGAGGTTCCAGCATCTCCGGCAGCCATGAATACTTCACGATCAGGCGTGTAGAGTCCGGAGTCGGTAGTTGCCACCTCGGTTGGCGTGTGCTCTTCCTCGGTCGGAGTCAGCAGTGTCCCCTCCTGGAAGGGGAGTGTCTTGAGGTGTCGTTTATCAGGTCTGCGGGCTTGCGGTCGGGCCAGTAGACGAATCTGCCGGCAGGAGTAGACGTGATGACCAAGCCAGCAGCAGGACCTGACAACGGTTCCTCAATGGAGTTGAGCTCGGACTCGGACTCGATCGGATCGAGACCGAAGTCAAACTCGTAGGAGAAGTCCGAGTTGTAGTCGGGAACGGTGTTGGAGTCCGAGGAGTACTCGGAGGCGATCTCCTTGCCGGCCCGACGCGAGGTGAGAGCTTTCGCGTAGGCTTTGCTAGAGTTGCAGAGACCGTACGGGAAGTGCTCGTGAGAGAGGACTGGTTCGCACGATGGCTCAGGAGCCAGCTTGCGTGGTTCGATCTGGGGTGACGCCGAGTTCGAGTTGGAGCTGGATCCAGTCTCGAAGTTGGTGACTTGGTTGCAGAGCGAAAATTTGTCGAATTTCTCGACGAGTTGACCCGTGATGACTTCGGGAAGCGTCACGAGTCCAGTCTCCAGGTCCGGGGTCATGGTGAGGTAGCGCTGGAACGATCCAGTGCCATCGGCGGTGCAGACCTAGGAGCCGAAGATGAAAGTGTCGCCGCGGTTGAAAGCGGCGGTTGGCTTGATGATGATTGAAGCCGTCGAGTTCGTCATGTGATCTTCGGTGAGATCCCCTACCTGGCGCGCTAGCTGTCGGTGTTTTAGACCGGCAACCTACCAAGGGGAGTACCGGAGGTAGATGTTTGTGGCCTCGCCGAGATCGGGAACCCGAAGGAGAGACACGTGGCACACAATATAGACAGGTTCGGGTCGCGAGGTGCGTAATACCCTACGTCCTGTATGCTGTGTAGCTCTGGAATTATTGGGTGTGTTTACAAGATGATGCGGATGAAGAGATAGGGGTCCCTGCCTCGCCTTATATAGTCCAGGAGGCAGGGTTACAAGTTGGTTTGCCAGAGGAGTACTAGTCGTGTACGGCTAGGAGTACTCTACATGCATCTGGACATGCCTAGCTTCCTAACCGAGAAGCTCGGCGCCCTGGGGCTTCCTCAGCCTGTCCACCAGTGGTGCAATCTTCGGCCTGCCCGGATGTGGCACCAACAACCTCGCAATGGGTAGTGTGGCTTCCTCAAGCTCTTTCAGCTGGCCTCGAAGCTTCTCGCTGTCTTCATTGAGCTTCTGCAGAGATTTATAGCAATTGACAAGGTCACGGTCTGAGGCTTCACGGAGCTCCATGTGGTAGGTACACTCATGGCTCAATTGGGTGTACTTGTACTCAAGTACCTCTCTTTTGTCGGTCTCTCGATACACGATGTTCTTGAGGTCCGTCTCCGACGCCTTCAGTTGGTCAACCTTCGCCTCAAGTTCTGCAGACAACTCATCACAAGGTCAGACTACTCATAAAAGTACTACAATAAGTACTCCATGCCTCGGCGGAGGACATACCTTTGTTCTTCTGGCGTAACGACTTGTTCTTCCGGATCAAGTCGTCCCTCTTCGCCTGCATCTCCTGCACCTCGTTATGGTACTGGGCGAAGGCGCCATCCAGTTTGGATTGGAGTAGAGCAGCATGTTTTTTTTACTTGTCCAGCTCCTTCTCCAAGCCTTCGTCACGAAGGACCATGTCGCCATATCCCTTCAGAAGTTCAGACTTCTGGCGGGACCTCTCCACAACGTCCTGCGCAAGATAGGATGACCAATGAGTACCCAGTACTCTACAAAGCAAGAATAATCAGGGTACCCGCAACGTACCTTGACCCACTGCTGGGTGCGGCACCATGACTCCATGCTCAGAGCGACAACTGCCGGATCAACAAGATTGTCTTCTAGCAACTCGAGTCCTTCACGACTTGAAGATGCCGCCTCTGGCATGGGCGCCGAGCGAAGTGGCGCAGCCTCTTCTATGATTGGCTCGCGGACGACTACGTCCGTGCTTGCCTCGGGGAGCGGATCGACCCGCGCCTCCGTGCTTGGCTCGGGAGCTATCGTAGTCCCCGGCCCGGGGGCTGTTGCTGCCGTTGCACCAACAACCGGTTCTGTGGACTCCGTCTCCACAGCAGCCGTCTCCATGGCTACAGTTGTGGTGGCTGGAAGCATACCTTCAACCAGGGTAGCCTCCTCAAGCATCGGCTCCACCGCGGCATCAACTTGTGGTGGTGGCATGGGTTCTCGCATCTCCGACGAGCGGTCTTCTCCATCGGCCGGGGTGCTAGTCTCCCCACCATCCCACGACAAGTCCGTGGATTTCCTGCACCATGAAGTATCCAGTCAACAACACACTTTTAACGACTACACGACTACTCAAGAGTTCAGAGAACTTACAGAGTTGACCGCACCAGCAAAGTCCACAAGCAGTAGCGCACTAAAAATCTTGAGTTGCGGCCTTCGCCTTCAGTTATCCTTACCAGACAAGCAGTAGCGCACTATGCAGAATTTTGTGAATGCTTCACTCAGTCACCTTCACCAAGTTAACGGCTTACCGCCACCGCTCGCTCTACTCGCACCTATTGGTCAGACCCCCTTGCAACTCATGCCTCCTGCTAATCCTATACAAGACCGACTCAATATCCGCTCCACCAAAAGTGCGGCTAGCATAATGAGTTGGGCTAAGACCCTTCTCTCTTGGAAGTTTTAATTTCGAGCAATGATCATGTCCTTGTCTTATATATCTTTTATTGCTAGCCTCGTCATGTATTCGGTAATGAGACTCTCGCATTGAAAGTCCCGTACATCACCGAATTCCATATCCAACCCATAATATCTCTTTTGTACATCGTTTTCCTTGAACACAACCTATGTTCGAAGTTTCGTCTCGTTCCTAGCATATTTTTTATTGAAAATTCAGATTGGATTTATGCAAAGGAGATGAGTGAAAGGCTTCGGGAAAGAGGTAAAGATGTCAAGAAAAGAGACAAAAGTAAAGAAAAAAATATGTGTATGGAAAAGAAAAGAAAAAGAGAGAGAGAAAGAGAAAATGAAAATGAAAAGAAAAGAAAAAAAGAAGGAAAAGAGAAAGAGGAAAAGCAAGAAAGGTATGAGAGGGATGAATCAAGTGAAGATTTAATAAAGTGTAAGGAAGGATGCCACATTGTTAAGAGACGAATCTTCTATTTTTCCAACCATGTGCAATCCGACAATGAGGACATCATCGGTGCCTCAGAGTCTTATTTTCTTTTGCCCTTGCACATGTCCACCATTCTATATTTTCTTATTCTTGACATCCCCACATCACAGTTTAATTCTCATGATCACTGGCTTGAATGGTAAACGACCATTAAACGAATTTCTTAGCTTGATAACATTTGTGTTGATCTCACTAGCCATACCTATAGCTCCACCTTACATAATATATGAGAGACTTGTGGAGGTAAGAGTTTATGAATTTTTTAGGATAGCCACTACAAATGAGTGATATGTGAGGACTTGGAGGAAGGTTTTTGTCTAATACTTGTTGCAGGAATTTTATTTTTGAAAAATCATGAAAACCCTCTGATGGAAGCAAAGAAGTAAGCATGGTTGGAATTGAGGACCTCGAGTGAAAGGTATGAGTTGTGGGGTAAACCTTGATTTGGTAAAATTCTAAACGCCCATGTTTATGTATCATGATCATTGCTTCATGTTTATTATATTAAAGATAAAGGATTGACTAACTTGTAAAGGAAGAATTAGCAGAGCATGTTTTCAACACCATGGACAAAAGTTCTTTTGCATGGAACTTGCTCGAGGACGAGCAAGATCTAAGCGTGGGGGAGATGTTGACGGTGTATTTTGGTACACCAAATATGTTCATTACATTTTAGTTTGAGCTTGATTATGGAACTAACTCGCCACTAGCCACACTAATGATATGACAAGTTCATCTTTGTATGTGCATTTGGAAGTGTTATGTTTTTGCAGGAAAACATGGACTAAAAGGACGGAGTCACAACAAGTTCAAAGGAGCAAATGAGGAGTCCCGTTCGTGTTTAAGTGCATGATAAAATCACTCCCAAAGGTGGCAATAACTGAAGTGTTACAAACGAACATCCCCGAGGATTAAAGCATAAAGACCGGACTTCATGCGAGAAGACCCTCTATCTTGGATGCGAGGATGACGTCGCCAAAATGACGCGATTGAAGGGGGCCAAGTGCAAAATGGCAAGAGGACCCACATGGAAGAAGGGGCGACCGAACCGGGCCGAGGTGGACTTGGGCCGGTCGGCCCAGGCCGGCCAGCCTGGCCCATCCCGACGTCAGTTCGGTCCCCCATTTCTTGAGCGTGAAGATGATGCAACCCTAAGCACTTGTGGGTGCCCTCATTCGTAGAGAGAGAGCCATTCGCCCGAGAGGTCGCCCACAAGCTAGAGAGGAAGGAGAGGAGAGAGATCATTCGCGAGAAGGATCGCTCGAGTCCAAGGAGGCAACCACAAGTGGAGGAGGACGTTGAGGCCCTGCCACGACACCCCCGGAGGAGGAGGAAGACACCGTCGGAAGCGTCACCATGATCAACGGTGCCATGCTTAGCGCCTTGATGGGGTAATACTTCTCATTTGTCCATGGAGTTGTAAACGTTCGTGAGATGTAATCTCTACTCTTTATGGTTTCAATCTATCGATCTAGTGTTGAAGTGCTTTCATGTTTAATTTAGCTACCTTGCTTTTAGGGAGTATAGATCTCACTACTCCCTTAGAACCCTTCAATACACCATGATCATCATAGGTCTAGTCATGAATACCTCCATGTAGTGACAGTTCGAGGGGAGGGAAAGGGCGAAACTGTGGTCACAACCCCCGGTAGATTAGATCGGTTTTGTATCTCTTAGCGGTTGCATGTTCAAGTATCGTAGACCCTATGGGCAAGTGTCTTTTATATCTTGTGAGTCTCATAACCTTCTCTAGTGTAGAGTAGTAGTCTTTAGATTAGTCTTAGTGTAAGGTTTGGTTAGTTAATTAGGTTAGTGCTAGATCAAACGCTTGTAATCCCCTTGCTCCGCGGATTGACAAGAACGTAGGAATCCCCGTGGTGAAAAAGGTGTAGGTCCGTATGCTTGCGGATCGTATGTGGATACGTGTTTTATCCGTCAACACTCTTCATAGGCGTCAGGTCGCTAGACATCCCTACAGGCTCTGTCGCCGCCTTCGTCAGGTCGCTAGACCTCCCTGCGACTCCGTCGTCACCGGCTTCAGGTCACTAGACCTCCCTACGACTCCATCGGCGCCTTCGCCAGTTCGGAAGACCTCCCAGCGACTTTGTTCTTCTAGCTCTATGCTTCTACGACTTTGCATCCTATGCTCTGGTGGACGGACACATGCCCATGGCATGGACACATGGTGGTGAAAAAGGTCTAGGTCCATACGCTTGCGGATCGTAGGTGGATACGTGTTTTATCCGTCAACAAGTATCTCATTGTCCTAAGATGTCGTGAGAAGGGCGGAAAGTTGTTGATGCTTCCTTATTCTGAGTTGTAGGTCGCCGGGGTGATGTAGAGGTCGTCAGGGGCGCCATTATCTTGGTCATACTTGGCACGACGTGCGAGTTCACGATTGTGCATCTCGCGGAGCTCTGCTTCTTGGATGGGATTGTTGGCGTCAAGAGGGTTCGGGACCCCATTGACGCGGTCGTAGTTGGCACGGCGCTGGATTTCCACTTCGTCCCCATCGGGTTGGTGAGGGTTTTGGCTGCCCCGGAGGACGTGTGTATCTCGTACTGGTGGAGGTCGGGCTCCAGCGTTTTGTCCTGCATTGTCGACAATGTTTTGCCGCGGGTTGCCTGCAGCATTGGCGGCATTGTTGGCAGCATTAGCGGCGGCGTTGGCAGCGACGTTGGGTGGCTGGACGACTTCATTCTGTCCACCTCCCTCCTCAGCTATGGGCTGAAGGGGAGCATTGTTGTTGTTGTGGTGACTGCGAGGTCGTGCTGACCTACTCCTGGAGTGTTGGCTTGGGCGGACCTGTTGTAGCCTTGGCTTCGTTCTTCGACCTGCGTGGCGGTGACGCGAATGTGGGCCAGGAGCCGACGGATCGCGGGTGTGCCTTCGAGCTGCCCTGCTTCGGCAAGGGCTGCCCCTAGGTTGGTTTGAGGTGAGTTGTATACTTCGTGGCCAACTTCTTCAAAGTCCCTTAGGAGGTCTCTGGCACGCATGCGACGTCGCCGAGGCTCGTCTTGTTGCTGCTGCGACATCTGCTTCTTGCTGGCAACATTGGGCTCGCGCAGCGTTAGCGTTCTCCCATTGCTGTCGTTGTTCTTCTGTTTCGCCAGCTTTAGGAGGTACGTCGTCGGACACCACAAGAACCTCGTGATCTGGCACTTCAGGCGTGTCACAGAGGTTGTTGGGTGAGATGACGGCGCGGGCGATCTGGAATGTACCGCAGTCTGGGGACGGTGTACGATTGATCTGGCGACCCTGGGTCGCAGTTGGAGGTCGGCGAAGCTTCTTCGGCACACGGCACTAGCGAGCTGTGTGTTTGGCTTTCATGTGGACTGGGCAAAGGTCGTCAAGAGGACCTTTGTGATTTCCACAAGAGGTGGTGGTCGACCCTGATTGGATCTGGATCTTGTTCCTCATGTGTTCGGAGACCGCACGAGCTGTGTTCCGCAAGCCAAGAGGCATGCAGGGTGGAGGCGAAGTAGTCCTGCGAGAGCGCTTGACGCTTTCACAAACCTTGATTGTGTTGGAGAGCATGCTCTCGACACGATCGAATCCCGCGATCAGGTCACGAGGAGTGGGTGGGTGTGTTTCGGCCAACAGATCGGATTCGACCTGCTGGAAGAAGGTGGCTGCAGTGTTCTCGATGACGAGATAGGTGGCTGGAGCGGTGGATTCCGCCGGCATTGAGCTGAAGCAGATGTCGACGGGATTGGCAAGGAAGTCCGCCATGCTTGCAGGGAAGATGACGCCGCTTGGTGGAGCCATCGAGTTGCACGAAGAACCCTAGATCAACCCCTACCTGGCGCACCAACTACCAGAGGTTTAGGTCTGAGCAGTCCACAGGGGGGTCAACCCGGTGGTTTATTTGTTCGGCGGGAGGAGGTCTAGGGCTAAGAACTCGAAGGTTATGCACGAGCACATGGAACAATGGGGACACAACGAGTTTATACTTGTTAGGGCCTCCGGAGAGTAAAACCTTAGTTCCAGTTGTCGGTGTAGATTGCTTGAGGATTGCATGATCTTAAGAAAGATCTCGTGCAAGGCAAGGTGGAGCACGCCCAAGGCTCCCCAAGGGTATAAATACAACCCCCTGGGCGCCCCAAGATGGTTACCCATTGACATCCATTCATCGGAGAGCCGCCAGAGATCACCACAAGAAGGAGGACGCAGAGGCCTTGCCGTGGTGCCGCCTGAGTTGGAGGACGACAAGGATCGATCTTCATCAGATGCATCTACCACGTTCAATGGTACCATACTTAGCATCTTGATGGAGTAGATTCATCGTTTGTCCAAGGAATTGTAATGGATCTTGATATGTAGTCACCAACTCTTGTTTATATCGTAATCTATTGTTCCTTTGTTGATGATGCTTAATGCTAAAGGTTTGGCCACCATGCTTTTCGGGTCACTCCCGTGGATCGTGTCAACATACCGTGATCATTAATAGGTTTAGCACAGATTACCTTCTTGTAGTGATAGTACGAGGGGAGGGAAAATGCTAAACCGTGCTCACATGTTTAGATAGATTATATCGGTTTTATCATGTTTAGGTGATTGCATCTTCAAGTACCCTAGACTCCATGGGCAAATGTTCTCCGTAGCTTACGTATCTCACTTCTCTCGTTTGACCTAGATTGGATTGGTTTTGACTTGTCTTAGTTCATAGATTAGATTGTCTTTAGTTCATAGATTAATCTTTCATCCAAAGGTTTGCATCAACTAGATTAGTGCTAGATCAAACGCTAGTGATCCCCTTGCTCTGCAGATTGACAAGAACCTAGAAAACCACCCTATGGTGAAAAAGGCTAGTGGTCCGTACGCTTGCGGATCGAAGTTCGTTACGCATTTCAACCATCAACACATGCTATCCAGAATCTAGAACTTGCACATTATGTTGATCTCTCGAAGGATGAGAATGATGAGTTGAGGAAAATGCTGGGTTGGTTGTTGGGTCATGAGCCTCAACTGAGAATGATGATTGAGGCATACAAGCGCTATGATGGGCAAGCGCTTGGGTCGAATAAGATTGGGGAATGTAGTGGTGAGAAGGAGGAGAAGATAGGTGATATCCGACACTACAAGGTTTTGGGTCAAATGCAACGCTTCTGAATTGCAACGCCTAAAATTTGGTTGCTAGAGATGGTTGTATTGCAACCATTCTATAAAATGGTAGCGATACGTGCCTTTAATACAATGGTTTTCAAGTCATTGCGAACCTTTGTTGCATTTGGTGGATGATATTGCAATGGTGAAAAATGGTTGCAGTATAATTGATTTTGGTTGCAATTATGTGGTAGTACTGCAACCACATTTGCGTTAGTTGCATTTGGTTGTGCCTATTGCTACGTTTGTTTTGTGTTGCATAAAATTTCACAAGCATTGAAAACACTAGATGCTTAATGTAATGAGAACTTTGATAGGCGAAGCAAAGGTGGTTCGCAATTGCAATGTTTTGGGGTTGCAACTACTACAACTTATTGCAACAAGTACTCTAGGGGTGAAGCAAAAGTGATTCTCAGTTGCAACGCTTTTTGGGAGTAGCAACTGTTACATGCTTATTGCAACGAGAACTTGTAGCCGATGCTGATTTGGATTGGGCCTTGTATATGATATATTATGAAAAAATACAATTCATAGTAAAAATAGAACTTTTCTTATTTTGAATTTGGATTTTATTCTAATTATTAATTTTGATAAAGAAGTTTGAATTGGTGGGGAAACAATCTGTCATTAAAGACAAAAAAAAGTGCCATGGTATGGAATTGAACCAAGGACCTCAATACTACACTAGTATATGTCTTACCACTATACCATTATAATGTTAGTGTTTGCTAGCATCGTTCAAGCCTTTTTCATGTTTCTATGTGGCCAGCTTATAGTAACCTTAGAGAAATTAAAATAGAAAAGTTACTTTACAGGATTCTATTAGTTAGTTACACTCGGTACGGTCCCACCAGTTGGTCCCACCTCGACCACGTGGCACTGCAGTCTCACTTTAACAATATTTGAAGCAGTAAATGATTTTAGTTGGAAAAGTCATAAACATAAGAGTTATAGAACTCATCAAAATCTACACTTTGTATTATGATCATTTTTGCATTTGACAGATTTTGAACGATTCAAATTTGAATTTTAAAAAATTACAAAGAAAAATCAATTTTTGAAACCCTAGATGGTTTCAAATTATTTTTGTTTTTGTCTAATGCAACACCGAAAAACGGTTGCAATAGGCCTAAAACGGTTGCGATAGACACAATGTTAGGAAACCAAACAATTTTAAATTGTCAACGGCCGTGATTGCCATGTCACCCAGCCCCACCTTGAGGATGTGTCGATGCGATCCCACATTGAGGACGTGGTGATGCGGTCCTACCAACGGCCCCCCTCAAAAAATATTAATTAAATATGTATGCATAGGCAAGAAAAAATCGAAAAAATAAAAATTGTGTGGATTACGGTTTAAGGTTTGAAGTATGCACCTCCAGCTTCAACTAAAGCTTTTTACCACTACACTACATAACATTTTGTGTTTTTCTATTTCATTCAACATTTTTTACTCGGTTTTACCACCGGCCAACTGCGACCGTGCTCGGCCGAGCCCTGGCCGGTCATGCCACGCCACAGCCGTAGCCGCCCTCTAGCCTCCCATGCCATGGCCTCGGCCGGCCGCAACCTCCCACACCACGCAGCAGCCGCGGCCAGCTGCGCCCTAGATGTAGCAAGGCTGTGGCTGGACGCGCCCTGGCCACGCCAAGGCCGTGGCTGGCCGAGCCCCCACAATCCACTCATGAAGTTCATTAAGATTTATTAGACAACTTTTATTTTGGTCATTTGTTCATCCAACAAAATGGTAATACCATTGTTCACAAAATTTACATGTCACTTATACTTATGAAACCATATGAGTGAGATGTAAAATTTTTGTTTTCTGTCTAATGCAACACCAAAAAGTGTTACAATAGGCCTAAAATGGTTGCAATAGACACAATGCCAAGAATTTAGTTGGCAAAGAAATGTCTGCTTGGGGATCGAACTTGAGACCTTTGGAACAAAAAGTGACGTGTGCAAACCACTAGGATAAGCATTAGTTTATATTGTATTAGGGTATTTTAATTCTTTTTATTAATTGAACTGCAATAAATCTTTTAAAACAAATTTGAAAAAATAGAGGGCTATACAACACATTTTTGGGTCCATAACCTTCCCATAAAAGTTTCAAACGATTTCGACAAAGTGATACTATATATCTTTCACAACTAAGAACATATCTCACTTAGCTACGTAGGACTATGTGAGCTATATATGTCTTTGTGAGGGATATCCAGCAACTCTTTATCGAAATCACTTGAATTTTTTATTGAGACTCATACACCAAAATCATGTGGCTACGTGACTTTTTAGATTTTTGTAGCCACTTTATGATATTTTCACATTTATTCCTTAGTAATTAAATAAATAATTACAGTAATAACAAAACTTGATCAGGAAATTTCATAGATTCACGCAACAACATATTTTGGCTCTATAACCATCACATAAAAGTTTCAAACGGTTTCGACAAAGTGATACTATACATCTTTCACAACTAGGAACATATCTCACTTAGCTACGTAGGACTATGTGAGCCAATATGTATTTGAGGGATATTCAACAACTCTTTATCGAAATCACTTGAATTTTTTATGTGACACTCCTACACCGAAATCATGTGGTTACACAACTTTTTAGATTTTTCTAGCCACTTTATGATATTTTCACATTTATTCCTTACTAATTCAATAAATAATTACAATAATAGCAAAACTTGATCAGAAAATTTCACAACAACATAATTTGGCTTCATAACCATCTCATAAAAGTTTTAAACTATTTCGATAAAGTGATACTATACATCTTTCACAACTACGAACATCTCACTTACCTATGTAGAACTATGTGAGTCATATATGCCTTTGTGAGGGATATGCATCAACTATTTATCGAAATCACTTGAATTTTTTATATGACGCTTATAATCCAAAATCATATGCCTATGCAACTTTTTAGATTTTTTAGCCACTTTATGATATTTTAACATTTATTTCTTAGTAATTCAATAAATAATTACAATAATAACAAACTCGATTAGAACATTCCATAGATTCACACAACAACATATTTTGGATCTATAACCATCCATAGAAGTTTCAAACGATTTTGACAAAGTGATACTTTACATCTTTCACAACTAGGAATATCTCACTTAATTAGGTACACTTAAATATTCACGTATATTTTTTATCTAAAATTATTTACTTAACAAATTATAGGTGTGTTTTTTTTGAAAAGCTTTAGCATAGTCTCCATTTTGCATTTGATTTATAATTTAATATATATATATATTTAGAGTTTTAGGGACATTCAAAAGAGTTTACAGTGCAATCGTTACATAACAGGAGAAGCTTTGAAAGCCATGCCTGGGAGAGTAAAGGATGATAGTTTGACATGAGTCTACTTTCTTATTACACGAGAAGCACATCATTCTGAAACTCCAGCAAGTGGAGTTCAGCTGGTACCCAAAATATATATTGGTGTTTTTATTTTCTCTACACTAGGATCGTGCCCGTGCATTGCTACGGGGAAAATTTTCATCAATAAGCATCAAAGTTGATTTTGTGAAAAATTTATGGAAACTCAAAAAACATAAGAACACTAGGATATCCAAAAGTTTACAACATCGAAGTACGAGCCTTGTACCAGCACAATAATTACGGATGTGCCCAAAAATAAAATTATTGTTATCGAAAAGAATTGCAACAGTACCTCATAAAAGAAAAAATTTAATGACGAAATAAAAAATGAAGAACAACAGAACCTTCAACCTGCAATTTGATGTTCTCCTTAAGTTCATATAATAAAAAAGCAGAGTTACTAATCAATAAATCATGAGCACCCTTACAGTTCTCCTAACTTTAACCATACATTTCTGCATTGACATTAGTCTCTCGTATTGCATATAGAATTAGATTAGTAGTCAGTTTTTTATACACAACTATATTGATAATCTAAAGCCAAATGGTCTAAAGACATAAGACATCAAGCTAACAGCACAGGGGTAGCAGCATCTCCACTACTAACTTCAACTAAATGGATCAGTTGGTCATCAGAAAGTAGAAAAATGCACTTGAAAATTAAGAACTTCTAAAGCCCTTCTCTTTCACTTCCAGGCACATTAAATAAAATGTTATCAGAATTATAGATTAGAGCATCAAACATTGTGCAGAAAAAGAAAGTGCGGCAGGACAGACTACTTGTCTTAAATTGGAAATCTGCTGCTTTAGTATATCACTGTCAGGTTTATAGTTCACTGAACTGAAATAAAAGCTGAATGGTTTGATATTTGCATGTTTCCTATGGTAAAAGGATAATCCCAAATGTTGGAGTCCATAGCATTACTCTGAAAGTTTGTGACGGACCTCTCACAAGTGGCAGCCATCTTGACAATCCTCCTTGTCGTCACAAATTACAGAACTCAAGTGCAGGATCTGATGAGCTTGTATGATCTGATGACGGTAAGGAACGATAATTTTATATTTCAACTAAACCATATTAGAGACCCTTTTCAAAAGGCTGGGACTACCAACTCTCTTGCCACTGAACTGCACGAAGACCTTTTTTCTATTGTAATAAACTTTATTTCAGTCTGTACATAAAACTTAATGCTATTGAAGAGAGTATTAGCATCTTAACACAACAATGAAGTAATGACCAATTTGTGAAAATATTCAATGTGGTTCATATGAAGGGAAATTATTAATATGATTACTCAACATGAAGTGCAAAATAAATATCACTATATAATAAACATGCACAATGGTGCCTCCAAGGAAAAGAAATTCTAGATTACACCAATTAGATGAAGTGAACTGGTGTGCCTAAGTTACCAGTGATGAAACTAAGAAAAAGTAAAAAATTAGGATCACAGAGCTAAGGAATATAGTGTGACACAGACAGCATGCATATTAATGAATGGCATCACCTGATATATCAAAAGATTTAGCTCATGGATGGGAATTGAATGACCACAAGCTGGTTTGTCCCTTCAAATCAACAAAGTGTCCCAAATTAGTTCACCTTTTAGCTATCTGGAATCAGTGATTAATCAATAAGAAAGATATACCTTGAATTACCCCAAGCAGATTAAAACTAATCATTGTCATTTTGGACGTATTGTCTATCAGCCAAAGAAAACACGTATTACAAAATATTTTCCAAATTATAACTTTTGTAGTTTTACAGTAGAGAGAACTTTGCACGTGACATGGATCCAACTGCTAGTTCTACACAATGCATGCAAATGACTGAAAACACTATGCGCATTGAAATCATTTGGAACTCATAGATTAAAATGCAAACTCTTATCTGCGCGGAACTATACCGAAACAAATCAGCCAATATTTACCTCTTTTCTCAAGGTGGTTTGTCCTCCCCTCCCAGGTTGTACATGCTTATTGATATCGCTTTTCACCATAGCTTTTACAACTTCCTGGAAAGAATAGATCAAACACAAATTACTCAAATTACAACCATTATGATGCTAGACAGGAGTAGAAACTTTAACTGGCTTGGGTAGAATAATGGTTTTGTCCGATGAGCGCAAGCATCTGTAGCACACATCCTCAAAATAACTGCCAATCAGAAACTACACTTGGATATGGCATACAAAAAGTGTACATTCATAATAACCCTAGAGGTAAAGGTATATGAATATGATATCCTAATCGCCACCATTCTCATTCTAATGCTCGATGAAAATTCATCTCTCATCAACTTATGAATCAAACAAAACTTCTGGCAAGTAGAATCATCTCGGTCGCATGTACAACTTAAACACATCAGCCTATACATTTTTTTCCTAAATGTCGTCCACCACATTACACATATAGCACCCTTCTCTATATTAATATATGAACCACAAAGCTCTTGCTAGTTCAATTTTTAAAAAACAAACATCGTGAGTCACCGTAGAAGCTTTCAGTAATGCAGCCTAGAACTCCAATCTCATGCAATCCCACACACCACAGCCAGAACAACCACGACACACATAAAAAGTCGAGAGATCTAGATCGGAGCATCAGGGGAAATGAACTGGGGCACGAACCTGGAAAACCTAGGGGAGGTACCATTTCTTCATGGAGAGGTCCATTTCATGTTTGAGGCGCTTGACGCGAGCATCGATGACTTCCCTAGGTAGCCTATCGAGCACTTCCTTATGTCCAGGTCTATCATACGCTGCAGAAAAAATGCACCGCCGTTCAAGGTTGCCGCTCCGAGCCATGGGAGAGAAGAGGATGGACCACAGAAGTGGAGGCCAGATGCAGCCAGACGAGCCGCTGGAAACCCTAGCTCGGGATGTCGTCGTCCTCACCAGGGCCTACGCATCCACCGCCAATCCCCGATTCGTTGTAAAGGCCTGATGCCGCCTGATTCTGCTGCCACGGCAATTCCATAAACAGCCACAGAAATTCCATCAAATTGCCATTGATGTCGTCATCCGCTACGGCCTCCTCCACTTTGCTCAGCTCCCAATTCGTGGTTCTCAAGTACCTCGATGTCATTGAGTAGGTAAGCCAAATGTGCTCTTACAATCTGATCAGGTGACCACTTTTCCCCAAGTTGCTTTATCTGATTGTTCTGTACGCAGTGCTTGCAAGCATTTGGGGAGATATCACTGAGGGAGCCTATCCAATGCTTGCAGGCAGACATGGTGATGGTCAGAAGGCTAACTTTGTAGATGTGGTCTACCCTTACTAATTTAATTCATTTTCATTTCACAAAAAAATGTGTGCATATCTATTTTTTAGTTTTGGATAACTGAAAAATTAGTTGGTTCCAAGTTTCTGGCTGTGGCATGGCAGATTTCAGTGCACAGGAATAATGTCGTGGGTGTACTATTAAGAGAAGCCAACTTCATAACTTACCTTTCAAACTTTGTACCAATGCTGCAAGATATTGGTTCTTGGAGGTCCTTGCTGACTTACTGGTGCACCTCACAACCAACGGTGACTTTCCGGTAATCCCTGCATCCCGCTCTGTTTTTTCTTCAGTCTATGTTGGGAGAAAAATTCATTTTTCTTGTTTCTGTGGGCATCGCCTTCTTGGTCCGTTTGTCCTTCTGGGTCCCTTCCCATGTGAATTATCTCGTCTTAGAACCCTACAAATGGATTCGTATTGTGCTGCCTGATGGGTTTGTGATTGGCATTCCTGGAATTGGTAGTCCCTTCCTCATCTGGCTCCTCCATGCCATGCCCCTGCCCGGTCGTGGCTCGTTCGGTGGCAGATCAAGGTGAGTGTATATGGTCTTAAATCTTAGTGATTTTTTAATTGAAACAACATTGGACACTTGCATAGCACGCGTGAAGCCGTGAACATGGTGATGATTTAGTCGACAATTGTAGCACAGCCGCTGCATCAAGAGCAGGTCAGCAGTCCTCACATCTCCGTTAAAAGGACTAGATTGATGTTAATGCAATTCATATTCCCTGAACTCAACTCTATGCAGTAACAAAGGCAGTTACTCAAACTCCTTAAACTCTATGGCAATAACAATTGTATATATTTAATAGGATAACTGCTAAGTATTGATTCATGGTTGAGTTGCCTATCAAACAGATTAATCAAAATATTTTTGTGAGGTGAAAAGAAATAATAAACTGAAAAAGGTTGCTTTGGATAACTGATCATGATCCTCAAAAAATAATTTCTTTTGAGTAGACTTGTCAGAACTGATCTTGCTGGATATCAATTTATGGCACTGGAAGGAGTGTCTCACCAAATTTATGTGCAATTGTATTTTCAGGATTGTGGTTAGAACAATGCATTGCTGAACCTTTTTTATGCTTACAGGGAGGATGCAAAAAAATATTTCTTTCTTATCTGTAACTTGTAAGGTATGCTTTCTACTGTATCCAACACCATCTAACAGTGTATACTTTATATCTCACGTTGCTTGTGTTTCTGACATGCATGGGACAACGCATACAAATGCTCTACTGTACTTATCTGCTTGCCTTATTGTATTCAGAAATTGTCACTAGAAAAATGTAGGATGTATGTTCTATTCTGCATTTCTGCCATAGTTTGGTAGTTGACATATCAATGTTGTTTGATGTATTTTTATTTTTTAGCCATGTGTCACGGGCCGGGGAATGTCAAGACAAAGTCAGGTGCCATCAAAGACATCTCCTCAACAACAGCAATTAAAGGCAGCTTAGAAGATACCCACCTTCGAGGGAATTCACATTACATTTGATCAGGTATTTAATTAACACCTTTCATTCTGTGTGCCATCCCTTTTACTTGCAGTTTCTGTCCTTATTACACAAAATGGCCTCAGACAACTGATATTTGACTCTTCCGGCAATGCCACTGCTCAATCTCGAGGCTACCGCCAGCAAATCACAGACTCCCAGGTCGCCACCGCCACCCCTCTTCCTCCGTTGCGCCAAGCCTACATTTAACCCCCAATGTGCAGGATGCATTGCTTCCATATGGATTGAGATGGTTTAAAGTATGGCTCAAATATTTATTTCCCTTACATATTTACAGATGGAGCCATTGCAAGATGGAGGCTGATCTCAAGGATAAGGCACTGAACTCAAGTAGAGCGTGAGAGGAGCACAATCTCATTGTAATGGTCTATATTGACCGGATCAGGCTCTATTCATGAAGACTATCGAGTGTATGAGCTGCCAAAAGAGGTAATGAAATATTTGATCTTACACATTAGATGTTCCCTTTATTTGAAGGTAAAAAAGGAGGATGGTTAGCTGTGATCTACTGAGAATTTTGTAGATTTATGATGAAACATCCATCGTTATGCTTAAACTTAAAATTAACAATATTATTTTTCCTTATTGGTTGCTTGGTTTCAATAATGCTCTCCTGACTGAGTTCGTATCCTCGTAGGTTCATGCAAACCTACTTTTGAAAGATGATTTTTCAAGGAACTGCTTTGGAGAAATAAAGGCTGCCTTACTACAATCAATTTTCAGATATCGAGACGCTGGCATATTTAGTTGATACTATGAATGGACAAGCTGCTGGTAAATGTGAGTTGTTAGTTCTGGATGAATTCATGGCTCGAATTTTTTGAATGCTTATGAACTGAGTATTTGCTACAAATATGCATTACTTTCTTTAGCTGTCAGAGACTAACCTCTTTGTTTCGGTGATGTAGTATATGACTCTTGAGATGACCCTGTTTGGAGCATATCAACTACACATTTAATTTATATTAGCTATCATTTCTAATTTTGAGATGTTCAGTACAAATCTTGGCATCTAAAGCATGTCATTTCAGGAGGAAGCTTGAGTTTGAGGAGGAGCATGCGCATGGTGGACGATGGTGAACATGAAGGCAACCTTTGCTGCTGCAGTGGACATAGGTCCTATAATTCGAACGAGTTCATACTGTGTGCTAGATACATTATCTGTTATACCAATGGTCGTGTCCAAGTTTAGTTTGACATTGGGTGTGTTTCATTAAAGATTTGTACGAACAAATTATATTTCATTTTAATGGATGTCGATGCTTCATTCATTATGTATTTATCATTTTTTATTATTCATTTAAGCTACCAAACAAAGCGTCGCAACATGAATTATTAATATATTAATTTGGTGTTGCAATATATAAATCAAACCAAATTGCGTTGCAACAATTGCACAAATAACAACCACATTTAGTCGTGGCAATAGCGATAATTGTGGCAATAGAAAAATTATCTCTTGCAACTACAAAAAAGATGACGGTGGCAATAGAGGAATCTACATATAGCAACCAGTCAGTAACGTTGCAATAGAGAACCTCTCTGTAGCAACCAACCTATGGAGACGTTGCGATAACCTAAACCACTTATAGCAACCATTTAGGTGACCTGGCAATAGAGAAGCTCTATTGCAATGCTTTCTCCGCGTAGCACTAACCACTCTTGCAACACCTATGTTATGTTGCGACTGCATTGTGTTGCTACACAACCAGCGTGTTGCCATACGTGTCACTAGCAACGTCTAGTTTGTTGCAATTGATACTATTGCCACATTCATAGTGGTTGCAATTGCTTTTGTTACAACACTCACCCTGTGTTGCAAAAGCGTCAAAAGTGTTGCAATAGATGGGTTGTGTGTCGCAACCAAAATGTAACCTGTTGCATTATGCTATTGCTACAGTCACAAGTGCAACAACATTTAACAAAAAATAAAAGGTAGCAAAAGTACTATTGCTACCATTTTTGGGTATTTTTCTACACTTTTTCGGTGTTGAATTTGACCCAAAACCTTGCTACACTTGCTTCTCTCTCAAGAAAGATCTCGTGCAAGCAAGGTGGAGCACGCCCAAGGCTCCCCAAGGGTATAAATACAACCCCCTAGGCGCCCCAAGATGGTTACCCATTGACATCGGAGAGCCGCCAGAGATCACCACAAGGAGGAGGATGCCAAGGCCTTGCCGAGGCGCCGCCGAAGTTGGAGGACGGCGAGGATTGATCTTCATCGGATGCATCTACCACGATCAACGGTACCATGCTTAGCATCTTGATGGAGTAGATTCATCGTTTGTCCATGGAGTTGTAATGGATCTTGATATGTAGTCACCAACTCTTGTTTGTATCGTAATCTATTGTTCCTTTGTTGAGGATGCTTAATGCTAAAGGTTTGGCCACCATGCTTTTCGGGTCGCTCCCGTGGATCGCGTCAACATACCGTGATCATTAATAGGTTTAGCACAGATTACCTTCGCGTAGTGATAGTACGAGGGGAGGGAAAATGCTAAACCGTGCTCACATGTTTAGATAGATTAGATCGGTTTTATCATGTTTAGGTGATTGCATCTTCAAGTACCCTAGACTCCATGGGCAAATGTTCTCCGTAACTTATGTATCTCACTTCTCTCATTTGACCTAGATTAGATTGGTTTTGACTTGTCTTAGTTCATAGATTAGATTGTCTTTAGTTCATAGATTAATCTTTCATCCAAAGGTTTGCATCAACTAGATTAATGCTAGATCAAACGGTAGTGATCCCCTTGCTCCGTGGATTGACAAGAACCTAGGGAATCACCCCGTGGTGAAAAAGGCTAGTGATCCGTACACTTGCGGATTGAAGTTCGTTACGCTTTTCAACCATCAACACATGCTATCCAGAATCTAGAACTTGCACATTATGTTGATCGCTTGAAGGATGAGAATGATGAGTTGAGGAAAACGCTGGGTTGGTTGTCGGGTCATGAGCCTCAACTGAGAATGATGATTGAGGCATACAAGAGCTTGATGGGCAAACGCTTGGGTCGAATAAGATTGGGGAATGCAGTGGTGAGAAGGAGGAGAAGATAGGTGATATCCCAGCTCCACCAAAAACCTTCCACAAGAAGGCTTTTGCTCCCAAGCCAAACCCACTTAGGAACTGACTAGACACAACCCAAGATCCTCCCGTGTTTTCTCCACAAACCAACAACTTCCAAAAACACATCAAGTTCAAGAGTGACTTGGGGAACGAGTTCTTTGGGAAGAAGGGAGAGAAAATGAGTGAGGAGAAGCCACAACCCAGAGAGAGTCCAAAGCCAAAGCCAAAACCAATCCTATTCCATTGTGATCACTGTGGGAGGGATGGTCACCTAGCTGAGTTTTGCTTCAGGAGGAAGCGTGAGGAGAGTTTGCTGAGATGGCAAACAAGGACAAGTACCGCCCTTCTCGTGGTGTGCCTGAGTCTCGTGTTGTGCCTAGGGGTGAGGGTACGGTGTGTGCCATTTACCCTCGAGAGAGGCGTGAGTTTCCTACACAGGGTGTGCCTCCTCAAAGAGACAATGGTAGGCGTGTTGGGTTTGGGTGTGGTGAGTTTGCTGGACGTTCCTTCACTCATGGCCAATACGAGTATGGATCACAGCTTTAGATCTCAGAGGAGCTACGGTCCACGGTCTCCACCTCATGGTGCGTGTAGTCCTCCAAGGAGACGTGTGGGTATTCCACCTAGGAGTGATAGGATGGATTTTGCTAACCCCACTTTTGAGAAAATGGCACGACACTGGTTTGATTCCTTTTACACTAACCCCAGTGCTGAGTCATTTGCTCACTCTCGCTCTCGTTTTTTATTTTGCAGGTGGGAGGCATGGAGGACTTTTGGTTGATCGACTCCAGTTGCTCTCGACACATAACCGGAGATCGAAGGTGGTTCTCCAGCCTCACCCCGGTGGTGTCCAAGGAGTACATCAATTTTGGGGACAATGGGAAAGGTAGAGTGCTTTCAGTGGGCACAGTGAAGGTAAGTGAGAGCGTGACTCTTAGGCGTGTTGCTCTTGTCAAGTCTTTGGGGTTCAATCTTCTTTCGGTGTCCCAGCTTCTTGATGAGGGTTTTGAGGTCCATTTCAGGACAGGCGCTTCTCGTGTTTTGGATTCTCAAGGTGATCTTGTGTGCACGATCATCCCCGAGGGTTAGATTTTTAGAGCCGATTTTTCTCAGTGTGTCGGCTCTTCTCGTTGTTTGGTTGCTGGTGTTTCGGCAGAGCTTTGGAAATGGCATAGGAGGCTAGGTCACTTGAGTTTTAACTTGTTGTCATGCTTGAGTGGGCTTGGTTTGGTCCGAGGATTTCCTAAGTTGAAGTACCAAAAGGATTTGGTATGTGCTCCGTGTAGGCATGGCAAGATGGTCGCCGCCTCCCATCCGCCTCTGACAGCTGTTATGACAGAGAGGCCATGCGAGCTGTACCATATGGACTTGGTTCGTCCAGCTCGTGTGTGCTCAGCGGGTGGGAAATGGTACGTCCTGGTGATAGTGGGTGACTATTCTCGCTATGCTTGGGTCTTCTTTTTGGTCGACAAGGGGGAGACGTTTGCTTTTTGTCCGGGATCTAATCTTGAGGTTGACGAATGAGAGGAATGGAGATGTTGTTCGAGCTATTCGTAGAGACAATGGCATTGAATTTAAAAACTCTCAATTTGAAACCCTTTGTCGTGATTTGGGTCTCGAACATCAATTTTCCTCTCCCTATGTCGCTTGTCAGAATGGTGTCGTAGAGAGGAAAAATCGTTCCCTTTGTGAGATGGCTCGGACGATGCTCGACGAGCATAGGACTCCGAGGAGATATTGGGCTGAGGCAGTGAATACCGCGTGCCATGTTGGGAACCGGATTTTTCTTCGGGCTTTCTTGAACAAGACGTGCTATGAGCTTATGGATGGGCGAGCACCTAGAGTGAGCCATTTCAGGGCTTTTGGTTGTCAGTTTTTTATCCTCAAGAAGGGTAGGCTTGATAAGTTTGAGTCGAGGTCCTCCGATGGCATCTTTCTGGGTTATGCTAATCATTCTTGAGCATATCGTGTGCTCAACCTTGATACTAACCTAGTCATGGAAACTTGCGAGGTTACCTTCGACGAGACCCAGCCATGCAGTTCGTCTGTTTTTGAGTGTGCAGGTGACGACAAAGTTGGCAAGAAGATCTTTGAGGAAGAGGAGGATGATGCTGGAGAAGATGATGGTGATGATGGTGAAGCTCCAACCACACATGTACCCTCTACTTCCACTATGATGACTACGGTGTAAGATGGTCCATCCCCTACACCGACTAACAATCGAGCAAGATCAAGTGGAAGCTGTTGTTGAGGGGGAGGTCGTCTCCAAGTGAGAAGCACCGAGGTGCGTTCAAGTTGATCATCCTCCCTCAAGGATCATCGGCGACATCAATGAACATACGACACGGTTGAGGTCCAAAAATGCTTATCACTTTGCTCATTCGGCTTTTGTTGCTACCTTTGAGCTGAAAGACATTGGACACGCACTCTCTGATCCTAATTGGGTGAACGCTATGCATGAGGAGTTAGAGAACTTTGAGAGAAACCAAGTTTGGGAGTGAAGGACCGAACTAGCGACCAGAGAGGGGGGAGTGAATGGGAGCTAATAAAAATTCTTCTCGAGGGAGATGTCTTCTCCAACAAGATGAACATGGCTTACCAAAACACTTCTCCGACTCGAACTACCCAAGTTTGCCAAGACCACGTAGCCACTGATGTACTACTGGTCCTAGGAGCAAACAACCACTGAAACCTACTCGAGAACGCAACGGAACAAACAACTCGAGCAGCTCTCAAAACAAATCGGTTAGACCGATCACCACCACTAGTCAGACCGGTCCCGTCCTGATCACCCGGACTAGACCGCTGGATCACCCGACACTCACCAGAGGCACACCGGGTCACCTTGGACCCCAAGCCGGATCACCCGAGTAGAACTTGTGAGTCTCCACAGAAAGGTCCTACACCGGTCAGATCGGTATAGCACACCGGTCAAACCAGTCCAAGCCTGGAAACCCCAAATCCAAGAGACCAACCCTCCGAGCTCCAAATAGCACCAAACTTGAAATAACAACAAGCCTAGAGACAAACAAGCACCCTGGCACATTCACCAGAGCCAAACCCAACAAAGGGCAGCACCGGTCAGACCCGTGGGGAGCACCGGTCAGACCGGTCAAGGCCTGGGCGCTCGGGATGAACAGCGAGCCGCGGGTCAACTCCTCCAAACTTCTTTCCCGATCTCCAGATTCGCTCGACGGATTCGCACAAGACTTTGGGGATACTAGGAGTACCTCATGGGCATCCCATAGCTACGATTTGGTCCACCAAAACTTGCTAAATCAAGAGAAATCGAAGGATTTCCACCAAGAACACCACTTTCCCGAAACCTAAGAAAACCCCAAATTCGAGCACCTTTTCCCACGGATTTGTGAGGGGGATCACAAGGAAAAGAACAACGAAGGGTTCATGCATGCATCCCCAACCAAATCCCCAAGATAAAGGCCTCAAATCCACCACAAGAAAATCACCAAGAAAAGGCTTCAAAAATCACCAAAAAGGGAAAACGGGGGAGACATCAAAACACCTTGAGGAACCACGCCGAATCATCTATACATACCATGAAGGTTCATACAAGGTCTAGCTTGCCTCCCTATCATCCATTCCTCTCTCAAGATCTTACCATGAAGCTCTCAAGGTAGTTCTAGAAAATCCTAAGGAAAATAGGAAGGGAAAATAGCAAAAGTAAATGAGCTAGGGTTCCAAGAGATGGCTACCATCCTCTCACCACTTGGGTTATATGGAGGCAACCAAAAGATGAAACTACCCCTAAGACATAAAACTAAGATACACACCCCCAAGGGGCACTTTGGGAATCTTTGTCGTAGCACCATCAGACGGATGCCCGGCGCAACCTGCTTAGCCTCGATGCAAGCCTTGCAATCCCGACGCGTATCCTCCGCTCCGGAAGGTGTCGTCGCACACCGATCATACCGGTGCTCCCCACTGGTCAGACCGGCCACATGCTGCTGCACTTTGGTCTTCGGTCTTGGCTTTGTGGATCAACCAAGGAACCCAGTGGTTTTGTGGTGAACCACTGGAAACCCCGCGGACTTGGTGTAGCCTCCCGCCAATCTCCACTCATGACTCGACCCCCATGTCATCCCGGCTCGACCTTGGTTTTGAGGATCAACCTAGAAACCATCCACAACATCATCTCACTGTTCTTGCCACCATGCGACTCGCACTTGACCCCGCTGGTCACCGGGTCCCTCGAACCAAGCCTACTTGTCTGCTCCACACCTGGAGGCCTCACCGGCATCGACCTTTCTCCCTTGTTCTTCACCTGCACCAACACCAATCAAGCCATAGCCTGCAGCTGCAATACTAGGCCAAGAGTTAGTCCACACAACATTGTCAATCACTCCTCACACCAGGAAGCGACCATCCACCGGTTCTCGAACCACACAGGCTCTCAATCTCCCCCTTGATGAGTGCATTGACAACACACACATTTGGTAACCAATGAGAAAGGGAAAAAGAAAAGAAACGAACAAAGGAACTCAAACAATCGATCGAAAGCCAACCAAAGGCAAAGAGCAAGATCACTTGAACGAGGAAAGTCTCGGTCCCCTTAGGCAAGGGCAACGGCTCGACACAACCGAGACAAAAACAAGCTCAAGCAAAGAGCAAATACCACCAAAGAAAAGCTCGAAAACCACAAAGAGCTCCCCCTGCAAATATGCAAGCTCCCCCCTGAACCAATGCAACTCCCCCTGGACAAATGCATGCAAACCACCTTGTGAAACAGAGCAGCTGCATCAGCCCAGCTCTAACCAGTCAGACCCATCCCCAGCACCGGTCAGACCGGTGCCCAACATCTGAACAGGGCCAACACCCTGACCGGTCAGACAGGTCACCACTACCGGTCAGACCGGTGACCAACAGAGCCCAGAAAAGGCTCGAAACCACCTGAAAACCCACTAAATGCATTCAGAAGCACTTTTCCTTTACAACCATCTCCCCCTTGTTGCCAATGCATGAGTCAAGGCAAAATTAGGAAAATTTCAACCTAGAGCTTCTAAAATAGACAAAATTCACCACAAGATGCTACACATGTCCAAATGAGCAAGTTAGATACTCTATAGCTTTGTATGAACATCAACTACAAGATCACCAAGTTTCACAACCATTGGGCAAAGCTAAGATAGAAATGAGCATTTTTGCGAAAAATTACCCTCTCATGAGCAAAGTCCTAAACATGTGCAGAACATGTCAAAATGGCAAAGCCACACAAACTTCATGCTAGGATAACCATTCTAAGCATAAGATCATCATAAACACCCACAAGCACCTCATGTCATGTCAAAGCCACCGAGCCATGTGCCTACTTCTATATATGAGACTTCATATTGGTAAGCAACATGAAATGGTTTAGCACCCAAAAGCAATTTAATTAAGCACATATGACATGGGAGCATATTTTCCAAGCAATTTACATTTCATTTTCAGATTCATATTTGGTACATGAAATGTCTTTGCGATAGAAAGGAACTTATGCCCCTCCAGAAGATAAAACAAGCGGGCTAAACATTCATGATGACAAATGAGCCTTTGGCCCCGTATGATCAAAATAAGCCATCCAATCAAAAAATGAGCATAGAAATGCCACTAAAACATGCCAAAATCATATAAAGGCATTTACTCACAAGAGGACATACATGAAGTATTTTCTAAAGCATAGCTATCAACCATAGATATAAAGCAAGATCATCAAGAGCTAAGTCAAACTAAACCATATCATACCAAACTAGCTCACAAGATCATATCTAGCACTCATGGTGAACATTGTATATAGGAGAAGCTTTTCCTACAACAATGCATATGATACAAATTCATGCAACCTAAGATACAAAGATGCCTATACATCATGTTACATATGCAATGCAAAATGCAAGAATGCACAAAAGGAAACTATACATATGCTACACAAGGAGCTCCCACCACCATCTCAAGAAACCAAACACACACCAAGTTCTCACTGCAAATGAGTGAAAGTTGCTTGATCTAGGGGTTTGGTGAAAACATCCGCTAGCTGGTTTTGTGTGGGCACATGGATCAAGGCTATTTTCCCTTTCTCAACATTGTCTCTCAGAAAATGGTATCTCATTTCTATATGCTTGGTTTTGGAATGAAGCACTGGGTTCTTTGCAAAACTAATGGCACTCGTGCTATCGCATAGAAGTGGAACATGGGTATACTCCTCACCAAAGTCACTCATGGTGTATGTGATCCAAAGGAGCTGCGAGCAACAACTAGCTGTGGCAACGTACTCGGCTTCGGTTCTAGATTGAGCAACACTCGACTTTTTGCGGGAAGACCAAGACACCAAACAAGAACCCAAGAACTGGCAAGTCCCAGAAGTGGACTTCCTATCCAACCGACACCCAGCAAAATCCGCGTCTGAAAAACCGTGAAGCTCCAAAGAAGAAGACGTGGAGTACCAAAGGCCGAAGTCGGGAGTGTATCGCAAATACCTGAAGATGCGCTTGACAACTTGCCAATGCAAAGTCCTTGGAGACGCTTGAAAACAAGCTCACAGACATACCGAGAATTGGATGTCCGACCTCGTCGCCGTCAAGTACAGGAGGGAGCCGATCATGCTTCGGTACTCCTTCTGGTCCACGTGTTCACCTTCCTCGTCCGCATCAAAGGCTGTAGTCGTACTCATCGGCGTCGTCATGGCCTTGGAGTCCTCCATCTTGAACTTCCTCACAATGTCCTTGGTGTACTTGGCTTGGTGCACAAATGTTCCTTCCTTTGACTGCTTGATCTGGAGGCTGAGGAAGAACTACAACTCACCCATCATGCTCATCTCGCATTCCCAGCTCATGTCTTCTGCAAACCTTGGAACCAAAGAGTTAGATGAGCCACCAAAGACAATATCATCCACGTACACCTGAACAATTAGGATATCCTTGCCCTACCTTAGGAGAAACAAGGTCTGATCTACCTTCCCCATCTCAAAGCCTCTCTCAAACAGGAACCCCTCAACCTACCATATCAAGCTCTAGGCGCCTGCTTCAAACCATAGAGTGCCTTTCTCAACTTGTACACCCTGTGGGGGTACTTCTCACTCTCAAACCCCGGTGGTTTCCTCACATACACTTCTTCCTCCAACACACCGTTCAGGAACACACTCTTCACATCCATTTGGTATAATTTAAATCGTTTAGCCACAGAAAAGGCTAGAAGGATCCTAATCGCCTCCAAACGAGCCACAGGAGCAAATGTCTCCTCATAGTCTATCCCCTCTTTTTGTGCGTACCCCTGAGCAACCAACCTTGACTTGTTTCTCACTACTTCACCTTTCTCTCCCTCTTTATTTTTCCACACCCATTTTGTTCCAATCGGCTTACAACCCGGTAGAGGCTCCACTAACTCCCAAACTTGGTTTCTCTCAAAGTTCTCCAACTCCTCATGCATAGAATTTACCCAATTGTAATCAGAAAGTACGTGTCCAATGTCTTTGGGCTCAAAAGTAGCAACAAAAGTAGCATGTGCAAAGTAAGAGTCATTTCGAAACCTCGATCGTGTAGTTCGTTCGTTGATGTTCCCGATGATCATTGAAGCTGGGTGATCCACTTGTACTCGCCGGGGAGCTTCTCGCCTCGAAGCCACCTCCCCCTCAGCTGCAGCTTCCTCTTGATCTCGGCACATCATCGTAGGTGTGGGAGAAGGCCCGTCCTCGATAATAGTCGAAGAAGTGTGTACATGCTCAGCCGTGGGCACCACACCACCATCTTCCTCATCTCCTTGCTGCTGCACCTCATCCTCAAATATCTCCTCGCCAAGTTCCTCATCACCTGCACACTCAAAAACAAGCAAACTACGTGGTTGTGTCTCGTCGAATGTAACCTCGCAAGTCTCCTCGATTTGGTTAGTTTCAAGATTGAGCACTCGAAAGGCTCTAGAATGAGTCAAGTAACCAAAGAAAATGTCGCCGATAGACCTAGCCTCAAACTTGTCTAAACTCTTGCCTTTCTTAAGAATGGAGCATTTGCAGCCAAAGACGTGAAAGTGACTCACCTTGGGGGTACGACAGTTGAGAGCCTATGTGGTTCGAGGACCGGTGGATGGTCGCTTCCTGGTGTGATGAGTGATTGACAATGTTGTGTGGACTGACTCTTGGTCTAGTATTGCAGGTGCAGGCTGCGGCTTGATTGGTGCTGGTGCAGGTGAAGAACAAGCGCGAAAGGTCGATGCCGGTGAGGCCTCTAGGTGTGGAACAGACAAGTAGGCTTAGTTTGAGGGACCCGATGGCCAGTGGGGTCAAGTGCGGGTCGCATGGTGGCAAGAACAGCAAGACGAAGTTGTGAACGGTTTCTTGGTTGAGCCTCAAAACAAAGGTCGAGCCGGGACAATGTGGGAGCCGAATCATGAGTGGAGATTGGCGGAGGCTACACCAAGTCTGCGGGGTTTGCAGTGGTTCACTACAAAACCACTGGGTTACTCGGTTGAGCCACAAAATGAGGTCGAAGACTCGACGAGGGAGTGCGGCCACCCAGGCGGTCTGACCGCCCAGGGGGGCGCTCTGACCGCCCGGGTCGCAGCTGCCGAGAAGCTTCAAAGCGGAGGACACGCGACATGATCGCAAGAGTTGCGTTGGTGCTACGCAGGCTTGCTGTGGATGCGCATCCATCCGATGGTACTGAACTGAAGACTTCCAAAACTGCCCTTGAGGGGCTTGTATCCCTATTTGCTAGTAAGGGTAGTTTAGTCTTTTGGTTGCCCCCATATAAACACTTGAGTTGTGGGATGGCAGCCAACTCTTGGAACCCTAGCTCATTTGCTTTAGCTAGTTTCCATTCCTATTTTCCATAGGATTTTCTAGGACTAGCTTGAGAGCTTCAAGGTGAGATCTTGAGAGAGGGATGGATGATTGGGAGGCAAGCTAGACCATGAATGAACCTTTCTTGGTATGTATAGAAGATTCGGCTTGGTTCCTCAAGGCTTTTGTTGTCTCTCACGTTTTCCCTTTTTGGTGATTTTCGGAGCCTTTTCTTGGGATTTTTGTGGCGGAGTTTTGGAGGCGTTTCTTTGCGGGATTTGTTGTGGGAGTCACAAATGAGGACCTTGTGCCTCTTTTCTTGGTGACCTTGCCCCTCCAAACCCGTGGAAAGCTCTCCGATTCGGTGGTTTTTGGTGGAGTCTGAGTTCTTGAGGTTGAGCCACGAGATTTGCGATTCCCCATGATTGAGAGCGCTTCGGTTCAATTCCTTTGAGGGAGAGGTCGTCCATGAGGTGACCCAGGCATACCTAAAGTTTCGCTACAATCCGTTGGGTGAATCGGGAGATCGGGTGATGCAAATTGAGGATTGACCCGCGGTTCTTGTTTTTCCCGTTCTGTCTGGGGAGGGCGGTTTAACCGCGTGGGGGTGGTCTTACCGCCCTGGCTCATCTAGAGAAAGTCTTGATTTTGGCCAAGATCTTCTGGTAGCATATTCACCTTGACCAGGCGACTCTATGGTCGAAATCTTGGAGCGTTTCGAGTCTGTTTGCTTTGGTTTTCACTCGGATCTTTATGCCCATAGGAGGGAGGTCTAACAGCCCCTAGCACCCGGTCTAACCACCCCAGGTCTTTCCGAAGAAAATTTGGTTTTTCACCAAGATCCTCTGTGAGTTTGTTCGCCTTGATCAGAGGAGCGTTCTGGTGAAATCTCGGTTAGTTTTGAGCCTATTTGCAAGGTTTTCCTTGGAGGTGATTCTTGCTGGGTACAGGAGGTTAAACCGCTCCTGGTCGGAGGTTTAACCGCCCTAGGCCTTTTCCGTGAAGTTCTTGTTTTCGCTGAGATTCTCTGGTAGCTAGCTTGGCCTTGACCAGAGGATCCTATGGCTAAAACCGTGGAGAGTTTTGGAGCTCGGAAGAAGGCTTTCAGAGGATTTCTTGGTTGCTAGGTGCAGGCGGTCTAACCGCCCCCCATACCCGGTTTGACCCCCCCAGGCAGATAGCTTCCAAGTTGTTTCCGCTGCCGTGTGTGTGTAGAAGCTATTCCTGCAGGTAGTGTTTGGTCCTAGAACTAGTAGCACTTCAGTGGCTACGTGGTTTTGGCAAACGGAAGATATTGTGCGGAGCGTGTGATTTTGGGTACCCGACCGAGTTCATCTTGTTGGAGAAGTTATCTCCATCAAGAAGAATTTTTATCGGCTCCCATTCACTCCCCCCCTCTCTAGTCGCCAGTTCGGTCCTTCAAGTAGTATGAGAGCCGATTACGGGTCTTTTTGAGACTCTAACCAGTCTAAGATCCAAAGATGGCGTACCAAGAACGGGGATTGGGTCCTCCGCACTTCGATGGGAAGAACTACCAGATGTGGCAGAGGCGGATGGCTGCTTTTCTTCGCGGCAAGGGTCAGATCCTTTGGGATGTCACGGTGATCCAAATTGGATTGCACCATTGCGAAGCTTTCGTCGAGACGATCGAAATGGACATATCATTTGACAACTTTGGAGTTCGGATGCAAAAGATATTGAAGGAACAAATATTATGGGATGCTGACATCATCATGACGTCAGCACCCCAGCACCGTACAGCGTTAGCGTGGGAGAGCTTCAGGTCGGGCCACGTGGCAGACCGCCACTGGCCGGCGTGACGATGTGGCGCATGCACACGCGCGCGGGACGCAGCGGCCGGCGGGCCATGCAGCAGCCCGCGAGTGGGTGCTCGGCTTGCCCCCGACGCGGATCACACCTCTGGCGCATACACGCGCGCGTGCGCACGTGCGGGCGCGCGGCCACCCAGCCGGGCATGTGGCGCATCGTGAGGGGCTGGCCGAGGTCGGTTCCCCAGGTTTGCTGGCTGGCCACTGGGTTTTCCATTTTCTGCGCCGGTTTACGCCTGGTTCGCACGGTTCGGCCCCGGTTCACCCAACTAGGGTCCGGTTTTCTTCCAGTTTTCACCTCCACCGCCTAAGGCTCCTCCTGCATGCTACAACACCTTGGCCGGCACTGTTCACTGCCATGTGGCGCAAGAAAAAAGGGGAGAAGCAGGTGGCCATAGGCCTATAAATAGAGGTGAAGGGGGCTAGAATAGGGACACACTATCTCACCCAAGGATGAGAGATTCCCTTCAAAGGAGAGGCCTCTCCTTGGTAGATTAGAGAATAGGAGAGTGAGAGAGAGAGAGTTGTATCTCTATGGATGCTTGTTCTTCAATTAGAGTAAAGTAAGTATTTCCGTATTTTCTATTTAGACTAAAGTATCATTCATGCATAGGTGATATGTTCGTGTGTTCTTCGCTTGTTCTTGATTTAGGGGCTTGTGTTCTTCGCGAACACAACATTTCGATGTTGTAGCATAGGTTCATAAGTTCTCATATCCGTTTGTATGCATGTTCGTCATTTAGAATAAAGTGGATATGCTTGCATGCTCTGATTAGAATAAAGTATGTTCGTGATTCCTTTCTAATAGTTTATGCTAGGTTGCATGAGTAGCCCTTTTCCTCTGCTAGTGCGTAGATCCTGGGTTTATGCGTTCGTCTGCTGCAAGTCGTTCGTATACGTTGGAAGCATAGTACGGGACCGAGTGCTTTCTCGTATGCCTTTAGTATAAGCTAGTAGTACCTATAGTGAGTGAGATCAGTTCTCTTTCGTGGTCGTAGTTCTATTAGAACAGGGTGCTGTAGTCTGTTGGCTATGGCAGTAACCACAGCATGGACGTTGTGACACGCTACCGGTTATCATCCGTTCGGCTTATCCCAAGGTTAGGTAGAGGCAGTCCAGGAGGTGGTGACAGCCCTTCTGGCCCTCGTTGATCCTCCGCAGCTGGATATAGTCAGAGCTCCTTCCACATAGATCTGCGTACCGGAGTCACCTGTTAAGTCAGGGCTATCAGTACACTAAGCCAAGTTCTATCTAGAGATCAACCTTTAATCTCATCTATAGTGCTATCTTTAGGAATCCTCTCTATCCTTGCCTCTAATCTAGGTGTGTCCTTGGACTGACTGTACGAAGTTAGTGCACACACGTTCCCTTGGATTCGATACCCTTGGAATACTCTGAGGTGAAAGTTACAATGGTATCCGTGCGCTTGCGAATTTATTTCGTGTGTCGGTAAAATACCCAACAAGCTTTCTGGCGTCATTACCGGGGAACGGTTGCTGTATCTATCTTCATACCCAGTGGTCCTCGTGTCTTTTATTTTTCTTTGTTTCTACCTTTACCCCTGTTACCCATGGAGAGGCCATCCTTTCACGACCTCTCCACCTCAATTTACGAGTGCACTGATCCATCAACGTCTTCATCCAACCATGAACTCAACCCCGACCTTATAGATATGATTCAGGATAGACCCTTCTTTGGAGCAATCAATGAAGATCCCTACATTCATTTGAAAGAATTCGAGGATATGTGTTCACGCTTGGTTATCCCAAGCATGACACAGAAAACCGTGAAGTGGAAGTTGTTTCCTTTCTCTCTTATGGGGAGAGCGGAACAATGGTACACTCACATTGTAGGGAGTGTGAACGGTAATTGGGAAAAACTTCGCGATGACTTTTGTAACTCGTTCTCTCTCATGGAGAGGACGGAGCAATGGTACAATCGCATAGCCTCTCTCCCAATGGACATTCTCGAGTTCGAGCAAGCAGAGGAGGAGTCTACAAAGTGCAGCATGGGCTTCTGAACTAGACCTTTTCTCTCTTCCTAAAGATGTGTCTTTATACATCTTTTGCATGAGTCTAGACATGGATGCTGCCTTAGAGCTCGACGACACCGCCGGAGCTTCGCTTGTTCACAAAACTCCAGCAGAAGTAAGAGAAATCCTAGATTCCCTCATGGTGAGCTCTTTCTTCCCCACCAATCATAGCGAACCCTGCCAATCTCAGTCGAGCCATGAGGATCTTCTAGCGGCTGAATCTGATCCATCACCTTCCACATCCTCTTATTCAGCCATAGAACCCTCACCTGAACTAGGAACCATGGAGGAAGAAGAAATTCAGCCTCCAGAGTTCCTCTATCGATTCGAGGATGACCCTTTTGAAAATCTCATAAACACCTCGAATTGTTTAGATATCCAACTAGGGAAGGAGCCCTCTTCTGTCCAAATCCAGCCAGCTAGAAATATTTTGACAAAACCTTCCCCTAGTCCTATGATACCTCCTTTGCCTCCCGATATTCCAAATGAAACATCTATCATGGAGGCCATGGAGAAGAAGTGGTCGACTGGAGTGGGAAACTTTTTCGAAGCACTTTGGATTTGTTCACCCTCTATGATCATTTCTTGTTCCATAAGGGGAATTATCGTAGAAGCGCATCTTAACCCCACTATGGAGGTTAATGTCATGCCATGGCACCTAGCGTACACTTTGTTGGGCAACGTTACGCTAAGACCATCCGACAAACTCCTCAAGAGTTGTCCTTCCGGACATATTCTTGAGTGTCGGGGGTTTTGCATGTGCTGTGCCACTCCTAGTAGACAAGATCAAGGTGAATCTAGACTTCCACATCCACTACAAGAAAATCGTTGAGTAGTGACGCAACCACATTTTGGCGTCATTGATTTATGACGTTCCTGGCTGATCTCGTCATAATATTTCACTTCCGAGCAAATTTAGTGACAAAATTTTTTTTCGTCATAACGGTTGCTACTGTAGCTGAGCATTCACTGTTCCATGCTTGTTTTGTGATGCCATAAGCTCCGTAATGTCATCATAAACTAACTTTGGTCCCACATGTAAGCATTTTTTCGAAAGTAGAGCGTTCCAAGTCGTCATAAAATTTAGTTGGGTTGCAATAGTTGTAATTGCAACCAAATTGTGTCGTCCACCAGCAGCTGCGAAAGGTCGCGCTGCAATAGCCTGAGGCGACAGTGGTCATTTTGGGGTTGCATTAGTTGTTATATTACAACACAATTAGACATTGCAACTTCACGCTCGTGTTGGTTGCAAGTCATAGTATTGCGACGCATCTATGGTTGCCACAAGTGCAATTGCATCGTACCAAACGCGTTGCAATGCCTAAATTTTTGCGTTGCAAAGAATTCTATTGCTACGTTCTTATTGTGGGTGCAATATGGGAAGCACCTCTATTGCCACCAAATTGTTTTGGGTGCTATATGTGGTTCCATCTATTACCACGAAGTTGGCTTGGGTGCTATAGTTGGTGTCCTCTAATGTCACGCAGCAGAGATGGTTGTTATAGGTGCAACATTCTATTACAACCAAAATATATAGGTTTGCGGCAATAGGTGGGGCACTCTAATGCCAACCTTTTGCTTTCTATTGCCACGAAACATATTTGGGTGCTATATGTGTTTTGTTATATTACAACGAAGTGGAATACGGTGCTATAGGAGGTGTTCTATATTGCCACGAATCAGGGATGGTTGTTATAGGCGCAACTTTCTAATACCACCAAGATAAATAGGTTCGAGGCAATAGGTGGGGCACTCTGATGCCACCTAGTTTACTTGGTTGTAATATGTTTCCTATTCTGTTGCTTCGAAAATGATTCAGTTGCCAAAAGTTCATGCCTCTATTACCACCATAATACAAGGTTGCTACATGTGGAACCTACTATTGCCACAAGCCTTTGTGACACCGAAAAATATTGGTTGCGATAGGGTGATTTCTCTTTTGCAACGAAAGGAGTTGATGCCATAGTTTTGTAGCTCGCCATATGTTTATTCTGCCACACTCATTTATTTGTAGCAGCAATAATTTAAAACATTAAAACATTAAAACATCAATAATAATTATTATGCATTTATAATTCATGGCGCAATAAGTACTGAAATACTAATTAGCAACCACACTGATAAATGAAACCATCCACTGGGAACATTCAACCATCCACACTGATAATTAAGTTTAATGACACACGAAGTACTGAAATACTACTAAGTTTTGAAGAGGACATTGTTTCAACACAGATGATGTTGACTTGAAGACGATCACATCAGTTGATCAGCGAAGGATTGATTCAACAAAGAGTTGGGTGGCTTGAAGGAGATCCCATCACTTGATCAGCAAAGTGTGACTTCAAGAAGGTCCCATCACCTATTTGCTCCATTTGAAACGGCTTAGCTTTCTGAAATGAATGAATAACATTTGTAAGCATCAAGTAATCTGTAATATTGGAAACGGTGCAACAACAGCATGTACCAAACCAAAGTTTTATTTTCATTCATAAAATTATCAAAATGATATCAAATAATCAACACATCTATAAACACTTTGACAGCTGAAACATGAACATTCACAGCAGGCAGAGGAGTTACTAAAATTTCACCTCCTGTTTTTTTGGCTTGTTGTCGTCTCCTACTTGCTGCTTGTGCATGTAGCTGTTGAGATGAAATTTTTGCATGGGGCTGGACGGAAGGTGCTTCATGATTGCTAACAGATTTATTACTTCTTGTATTGCAAATGGTAGCTGCCCTTTGTTTAGCACTGACTTCAGGTTGCTTCTCCTGAGAACAAAAAATATATGGGAGGGAAAAATTAGGCGCCATTTTGATCAGTATCTGATGATAGAAGTAAAAAGTTGTCAATCCACAAAACAACTTGACTAGAAGAGAGCACATTCGTTGTGTCTGTCTGCACATCTTCAGTTTTCATGACTGATGCAGCCGCTGCCGCAATGTCTGCAGATGCAGTGACATTGTTGTTTGGCTGGACATATGTTGGCCTCATCTATGAAAGGATACAGACATTTAGATATAGAACCTAAGGATAGAAAGTCATTCATGCAACTAGCTTGACCAGTACCTGTGGAATTTGTGCCTGTCCATTTGCTACTTGTAGCATTGATAGGAACTCTTGCCTAAGCTGTTGCAGATCAGCCTCCCTTTTCTTGTTACTTTCTTCAAGTTGTCGTGCATGTTCTCTCCTTTCTGCTTCCCTTGCATCTTCCCATGTTGACATTTTTTCTTGTAGCAGCCCAAATGCGTCCATGAGCTCGACGTGTTCCTGATGCTGTAGCTCTTCCCTATGAATTTGTTCCTGGCACTCCGCATTGAGCAGCTTCCTTCTAGTTGGGTTTTTTGATAGGTACCCATTACCATGCAACTTGGTTGATTTGCACTTTGTGACTTCCTTATATGCCTTCTGGAACATCTCGTTTTTTTCCTTTTGGGAAACGAAGTTGTTTTCTGCATTTGATTCCGCCTCAACAATAACGCTGCTTGCTTTGTCCTAACATTTACAAGGCACAGATGGAGGAGTTAGTTGAACAAGAAATTGCTTGCATTCTATAATTGCATGGACTATGTATAGTAATGTATGTACACATTCATTGAGAACTCACATAGACATTTTTAGATTGTTCGTCTGTCCATTCCCCATGCTTAGTGTGAGTTAACCACCAAAGTTCCATATCATTGGGCTCATCACCAGTTTCTGGGTCTCTCTGTTAAGCCAAGAACATAACAAATTAGTTATTCATCCTGCAAGACAGATTGGAGATGTGCTTCTCCAGTTATTACCTTCTCATAGCTGCACTGAGAAAAAGGCTTACAGCCTGACAAATGTCTTGTCCTTTATTGGCCTCGAATTGCAGAATTTTGTGCGCTCCTTTCCTATATAGAATGTCATGATTTGAACAATAATCTTAAAGACTCAGATATTGCCATTTGTATGAAAAATGTTTTGCTCAGTAATAGTAATAATGTGGAACAAATCTTGAATTTAGCAGTACTGAAATATTTCAGCAGATAGTGCCATTCAACAATATCTAATTCTTTAGGCTTATGTAACATTCTCTAGTGGTAGCTGTCGTATGTCCTGGCAGTAGCACTGAAAGTTGAACGCCATCCTTTGTAACGCTCCGCAGCAATGTTCCATATCTTTTCCCTTGAATCAGCATTATCCTCCATGTCCCACTTTGCCTATTATATAATCACAATAGCATGCAAATACTATGTGAGTTGTTACGTTAGTTTATAATTGAATTGTATTCAAAAGCAAAGTTTATGATTATATACCAATACATCAGTTGCTATTGCGTCTTTGACTTCTTTCTTGACATGTTTCCACGATTTCACTCCAATGACTGGCGTCCTTTTCCTTGTATACATGACTACTTCATCAACGAATGAGCGGTAGTTACTACCTACCGGTCCTCCATGTTTTGAGAATTGAATGTCCAACTGCTGTTTTCCCGCCTTGATTCTCTTGGCGATTACCTTCAAGGCTCTTACGGGACCGCGTCCTCTTTTCTTCACATTTTGTGAGCCTATTCCATGCGAACAAAATGTAATAATACCCACAAAAAACATACTATGCATAGACAGGTAATTTCTAATAAACACAAGTTACCATCTCCTTGCTCCTGCTGTTTCCAACGCCGAGCATGAGATGGAGGCTGCACTGGAGGTGTTGGGTTCATGTCATGCCTGTGTTGCAAAATAAAGGTGGGGTCCACATACCATTCTGCAGACAATTTTGTGGCATGATGAGCTAGCATAATTTGTAGTCTGACAAAGAATGGTAATTTGCTTGCCAATTAGGAGAGGGATATTACCGATGTCATCAAGTAGTCCTGCAACATTCAGGTATTCTTGGTATGTGTCGATTGTGTCCTCCCTGAATATGTCTTTAATTTCTGAAAAAGGATCCATAATTAATTTCAATCATGTGAGTGAACTGGACAATCATGAGTATATATATACAAATATTGGGCTGTACCATATCTTACCCAAGGCTTTCTTCTCTTTATGTAGTGCAGCTAGCCAAACTTTGTATTCATCTAATTCAGATTCTTCGACTCCTTCATCATTATCATCATGTGTGGAAACACTTTTGGATTTCAATGGTATTATGGACATGGTATGGTTTTTAGTTATTGGCTCTCTGGATACAACTAAGCTGATCACCATCTCCTCCTCGTGAATCTTTTTCATTTTTGCTACATCGACCTCGTAGTCGATCTCAGTGAGTGTTGCTTCCGCAGGAGATTTAGGAATTCTAGTCTTGTAGTAAACCAAGTCCCTGTTCCGATACCCCAATTTTTGTTTCAACTTGTTTATGGTTTCCAGGTTGATTTGTTTCCCAAGAGGTTTACATGTATGTTTTTCATCTCCCTCCCCATCTCTACCCTTTTAAATCATATACATGGTCCAAATCTGCTCATCTTTTGATCTGCGCATTCATCGATGGCATTTCAAAAATTTGAAGAAATTTGGTATGTAAATCGCGTGAACAAATGCATGAAATCTAGGGTACCAGTGCGTGCACAAGTGCATGAAATATAGGTGGCAGTACGAGGGGAAAGATTGAACGCGGAAACAACGTACTTGGCCTCGGTCGTCTCGTCCTGAGACGAAGGTACCACATCTTGGTCTGCATCTAGGCCGTCGACGATCGCTTCTGCGTCGCCCGAACCTTGTGATGCTATTTGGGACGAAGGTGATGACCCAAAGAGCGCAGTCGTCGCCCTAGCCCTGGTGGACATGCTGCAGGGAGGTTCAGCAGTCGCCGCACCAGAGGTTGGTGTGAACATTGGAGGTAGCATCACCGACGAAGGTGTGCGCAGCGCTTCAGATGACGAAGGGGTCACCCTTGTCGCCTCGCTGGACGTCGGCATCCTCGTGTAAGGTGAGAAGCAGCTTGGCAGCGGCACCGGTCATCGTCGACTACCCGGCCCCTAACTGACCGAGATGTAGATTGGTTTTGCGAGGGGATTAGGGAGGGAAACTAAAGACGCATGACTTACTACTCTAAAAACCCGGTGTTTCGCAACAACGTGGTGGCCCCAGTCATGGTAGCGCGGTAGTTTGGGCCTTTGTTAATTATTTTGGATGGAAAAACTAGCGCCACATTCCAAATCGTTGGCTACCAAATTTTCTGAACGCTTGCCGTATTTGAGGGGTGCGTTTTCGTGTGTCCTGCTGACGAGTGGGTCCCACTCAATTTCATTTATATTTGTAAAGATGATGCGTTGAACATAATCAAGTTTTATAAATATAATTTTATATAAGTTATCTTAGTTTACTTCTTGTTTACTATGTATCTGCACAAGATGACACATGTTGTTGTATATTGCTTATAGAAAGGTTGTTGTGGTCAAAGTAAAATTTGAATATCATCTTTCCACCAACTTTAGCAGAATAACCTTTTTCACATCAATTTCGTACCAGAGTAACATGCATCACACAAATTAAGTAACCAACATAAATATCGGCAGCCAGCGCGTACGATATATGAGGACTGCGTTTACACATAGGCTTCCCGAGCCACGATGACACCACAACAACTAAGGATCATCAAAAACATGCTCCACATCGACACAAGTTGAGAGACACATGGACCAAAGACACAACATAAGAGACATGCTTTGAGTTTATTTGCTGGATTTCTTCAAAGTTTGGCATAAAACGACGCCAAAGCCTCTCCGCAAATTCCCTCCTCAGTGCGAGAAAAATTTCCTAAAAAAAAGAAAGCATTCACCGAACTGTCAGAACAATTGAATTCCTGATATCTGAAATCATGTGAACTGAAAGAATTTTTGGCAGTCAGCTGAAGTTTCAGAACATAAGAATTCTAGATGTAAAGTGAATTCCTGATGAGTAGCAGATAAGAAATAAAGCAAACATGTACACTGAAATCGTGAATGTATTTTATGGTGCATCATGTCTGGAACAAATTAATCAAAACATATCAGCAATCACAAACTTTTTACCTTGTATCAGATCACATTAAACGCTTCCTTGAGTGTGAAGAAGAACCAATCACACTCGTTCCTGATCCTACACTCCTCGCTGCAGAACCTACGCCACGAGTAGGAAGCATGCCATCCTGCGTGGTTGCCACACCAGCACCGGCACCGGCGGCACGGCAACCGCCGCCGACGGCCGTAAGAGCCACGTAGCCGAAATAATCCTTGAGCGGTGTTTTGTACAAGTAAAGTTTTTCCAAGGAAGCGCCGTCGCCCCCTCTTCGAGTCCCTCGACCAAGCGCAGGAGCCGCCGGGCCTCGTCGTCGTCGGCCTCGCCGCTGTTGGGCCTGTAGAGGAAGAGGGTGATGGCGTACATCAATACCTTGTGGCCTACCTCCGCGGCGCGCCTTAGCTGGTAGAGGAAAGGCATGATTATGCCGCGCTTGTTCCCCAATTATGCGAGGCACAACCTGCTACGGAACAAGGCCTCCGGGTTGCCGACGGTGGCCAGTGTGGTGATGAGCGCCGCGCGAAATTCCGGGCCGAGGTTGAATCAACGCCGCAGGACCCATTTCAGGGGTAGGCATCGTCTGACAGTGGCAGCGCTGCACACCACGCACATTGCCTTGCATGTTGTGCGCAGGTTCCGGAGATCCTCCATGGCGTCCTCTGACAGAGCAGCGACTCGGGAGACGATGCCAATTGTCAGCTCCTTCGGCAGTTCCACTAGCCTCGACGCCTCGTAGCGTGCCGCAGCGACCTTTTCCATGGAGTGATTGTAGTTCGTCACGTGCGGGGGCTGATTGGATGTGCGAGGCTGTGCTCCCCGGCGAGGATGAGGTAGAAAATGAAGGCGAGATGTCAGCGAAGATGGAGAAGAACCGCCGCCGCCAGATCAGGTTGCTGATTGAATTAGGGGGGTCCCAGGGTATATTGGTTTTTAGAAAATTGCGCTTTCTTAGGGAGGACACATCAACACAGAGTTGTGGGTCCCACCTGTCGGCGCCCAGATTGTGATGTGTTCTTGAGTTCTTCATGGACCTAATTAACTTGATTCTTTGATTCATATAATCATAGCTACAAACTTGTTTAGATTTCACAAATGACGTCCAAATCAGGAAATTTTTTTCCTACATACTTATGAAATAATAATCTAGCTCATGGTGTCCACTGCATCTCATGTTAGTATGTTTCAGTAATCATAATTAAGAAATAGAACAATTCAAAACTAGAATCAAGATTTTCAAACAGTAGATGATGTCAAATGGAAAAGTGATGAATACCAAAGTTTCATTGCTCATCGAGATGAACAATCTTTATTTTGGTCGGATTTTCATTTGACAAAGTGGTACTACACATTGTTCATTAATCCTAGGTTCACTCATAAAGTTTAAGAAACTTGCTTGGAGGCATGTCAATTTTGTACTACATGATAGTACCAATTCGTCAAATGCAAGACCGACAAAAATAAAGATTGTTCATCTCGATGAGAAATGAAACTTTGGTATTCATCTCTTGTCCATTTGACATCATCTACTTTTTCAAACTCTTGATTCTAGTTTTGAATTGTACTATTTCTTAATTATGATTGTTGAAACATACTAATATGAGATGCAGTGGACACCATGAGCTAGATTATTGTTTTATAAGAATGTAGGAAAAAAATTTCCTGATTTGGACATCATTTGTGAAATCTATACAAGTTTCTAGCTGTGATTATGAATCAAAGAATCAAGTTAATTAGGTCCATGAAAAACTCAAGAACACATCACAATCTGGGCGCCGACAGGCGGGACCCACAACTATGCCGACAGGTGGGACCCACAACCCTGGCCCCCGTACCCCCGAGCCCACACGTCGAGGCACCGGAAAACCCACCGCTTAAGGACCATGCCGCGACCCCTGTAGACCACAAAGGCAGGCGAAACCACCTCTCCACGCCACTCCGCTGCCGTCCGTCATTAGCACCGCCGCCGGTGAACCTTCCCTCCGCTCACGTCCGTGACCAACCCGTGCCTCAGAGCTCGTCCCTAGGACACAATCGCACCTCCTTGTTGCTTGTTTGCCTGCTCCGGTCCTACCTCGTTGGCGGCGAGCTCGCCCCCGCTGCCGAGGCCAGAGTTGTGAAGGTCACAGATTTGTAGGGACCCCTGTAGAAACGTCGAGGGCATATCTGTGAAAAGTTTAATCTTTGTAAGGGTTGGGTTGCAAGTAGATTCTTAACCTTTTCACCCATAGGTCCAGATCTTGGAAAATTCATATAAAATCACAGAAAAATCGGAAAAATGTAAAACCAATTTTGTTGGTTTCCCCGTGAGCATACCTACATCTTTTGCAAAGCATGACCCTACTTTTGACTAATAGTTTTTGCACGAAATGAAATCAGTTTGGCCTACTTTTGCTGTATTTCAAAATCTTCTTGTGATCTCAAGCTGAACTTTGGATATGTTGTTGTATATTCCATGTGTAGGCTCTGCACCAAAATTTGCACCAAGTTACTGAGTAAATCTTTTATTATGATTTATCTTGTATTTACGCTATTTTCTAACTTAGTGATTTTTGTAGCAAAAATTAAATAGATTTTTGAGCTCCACTTCTGAGTATAGTCTTGAAATGCCTAGATGCACCTTTACTGATTTGATCATGATTTTAGGATTGATAGAAATATTTGTTCCTGATTTATGCTTGGTTTTAATCATAAATGCCTAGTTCAAGATGTAAAATGGCTCTTGGGTATTTGTTGGTTTCGTAGCCTTGTTTAAGGTCAGAGGTGATGTAGGAGAAAAATTGGATAACACATCTGCAATCACAAGGATGATGAAGGGTAATAATAATACTAGCATTCACTAGCTACCAAAAATTTCCAGTAAAGTAATGCCATTATACAAGGTCATTACATAAAAGCCTCATTCATCAAATCTAGATGTTAATGAGGGAGTAGTTCACTACACAAAAGCTATCTATTATTGCTTGCAGCCGTGCCTACGGGATTGCCTAGCGCTTCAACGCCTTCCAGATGTCCTCCACCTTAGCCTCAATCTGAAATGGTTTTACAATGCATTATCAATGTGATAAGTACATCAAAATTTGAATGAAACTGAACATAGGCAACATAGGGAATGAAGGTAATACCTCGGCATCAGTAGGACGTTTTCGGTAGGGGCCCGGGAGGCAGACCTCATCGTCGCTGTCGTCATTGCATTCGACGAATAGCCTAACTCGTGGGAAGTTGAACTCATAAGTCACCTTCGGCCCAAGATCCTGGATTAAGAAATCAAGACATGAACAACAATATTCCACTTGTGAACTAAAGATTAATCATGTTTCAATCAGAGGTGATCAAATATTTGTTTCAAACTGTCCAAGATAAAATTCACATAAACACTTGTGTACCAAGAATTCTACTACACAAAATGTTGTGATGGATTTGCTCAATGATTCTTAACTGGATGATCTCTACCAAAAATTTCCATATGTACCCTAGTCAAGAAATCCTAAATTGCAAGTCCCAGAATTGATTATGACTCAGAAATAATTTCGCAATCACACAAAAATAATCACTTCAGTGTACAAAGGAATTAAAGACTGAGTTCTCGAATAATAAAGGGGGAACTTCAATTTGGTACGTGTAAGAAAAATTACCGGACACTCCCATCCGAAGTCCAGCCATCTGGGGGGAACAACTTGCTGGACTCCTCCGCCGGCTTCAACTTCTTGGTTTTGGGGTGATGAAAACCCTCATCGTCGGCCTTCCACTTCTGAGGCATCCTAGCGGATTCAGCGTCCGCTTCCTCGGATGCCCGACGAACATCGGGGCAAGGAAGCCACCACAGCATCGCCTCCTCTGCCGCCGGTCCCTTTGACTTCGAGGACCCCGTCTCCCGGCTCGGCGAGGATGCCGGTGATGCGTCCTTCGGCGAGGAACGGTGACGAGAAACCCTCGACGCCGCAGGCGAGTCCGGCTCCATCTTGGCGTGCAGTGGGGAGGTTTCGAAAGTAATCGGAGTTCGGCGATGGTGGGGAGTTTTGCAAAGTAATCAGAGTTGTGCGGCGGTTGGGTGGTTTCTACTGTAGTGAGGCGCTTGGGAAGGGGCGAGACAAGAAGTGAAGCGTCAGGGAAGGCGGGGGCGTCTAGGCAGGCACACACAGGGTGCGATTGACACCAGCTGTTTTCCACCCCAAGCGGCTGACAAATGGAGCCCACCACGAAGGGCCCACACAGAAACCCCACACCAAAGGGATGCGACCCACGAGTACCTCACGTGTGCTTTTTCATCCTTGCGTTTGACTTGCGGATCCCACTTGTCGGCAAGTGATGAACTTATTTTTGTATTTGCATTCATAATCAAAACTTAAAACATGTTTATATTACACGTATGATGCCCAACTCAGGTGGTTTTTTCCCCTACATTCTTACAAAACAAGAACCTATCTCATGAGTCCAATGCAATTCGAAATTACAAAGTTTGAACCATCAAATTTTCGAAATTCAAAGATTGATATCTAGAATTGATTTTTTCAAACACTAGATGATGTCAAATGGAAAAGTGATGAACACCAAAGTTTCATAGCTCATCGAGATGAGCAATGTTTATTTTGGGCGGTTTTTCATTTGACGAATTGGTACTATCATGTCGTACAAAATTGACATGTCCCCAACCAAGTTTCTTAAACTATGTGAGTGAACCTAGGTTAATGAACAATGTGTAGTACCACTTTGTCAAATGAAAATCCGACCTAAATAAAGTTCGTAGATCTTGTTGAGATATGAAACTCTAGTATTCACCACTTTTCCATTTGACATCATCTGGTGTTTAAAAATATCGATTGTAGGTATCATTTTTTGAATTTCAAAATTTGTCCTATTGAAATTAGGGTTAGTTAAAAGAAAGATAGATCTCCTTAGGGTTCGAGTTGCTGATCCCCGGCAACAGCGCCAGAAAAAGGGGCTTGTTGACGGTTCAAAACCGTGCTCAAGTTCACCGCAAGCGTACGGGTGACTTGGTGCCTTTTTCACCAAGGAGGGTCCTCCCTAGATTTGTCAATCCAAGGATCGGAAGCAAACTCCTAAGGCTATCCATCTAATCTAATGATCTAACCTATCATGAAGCATTGATTGCATAAAGGTAACATACAAATACGAAGGGATGTATGGATCTCATCCACCTAGCCATAAAGGTAAACACCAAAGGGTAACCCTAGCCTATCGTCTTCTTGTTGCCGTTCCGGCCAAGGTGACAAACCAATCTAAACCTATACTATGATAAGGAGTACACTTGATATGGAGTAACCCGATATGGAGTGGTCCGATGCACATTCATTCGCCGCTTTCTCCTCCACCGTACTGTCACTACGCAAGGATAATCATCACCGAACGACAACCTCGGTCCATGCACTACAACGATGTATCCGCAAGACAAGACTAATCACCATGATTTGATCTAATCCTACTAAAAGCATATGGTAGCTACACATATGGATAAGCACAACTCGTAGTAGATCAAAGTAAGGACATGGATTGATTTATATCACCATCGAATGTCGAAAGTACAAATGCCTTGATGGATCCAAGGCATGGCTCCGGAACTCCACCATGGCTTCACCACGCAGGGCCCACCATGGCGGCTAGGGCATGGCCTAAGCCATCTCCTAAGCAACTCGAGGACTTGCGGCAGCCGTCGGTTTCCTCCCGGTGCTTCTCCTTCGTGTCGGCAGCTCTCTGATGAATGGATGGATGTGGCAGCTGGGGGAGGCAGAGGCAATTTATAGAGGAGCACCTAGGTCAAAGGGGGTCGCAAACCGGGCCCGGAACAGGCCAGGCCTGCCGGCCTGGGCCGACCGGCCCAGGCCCGTTTCGGCCCGGTTCGGCCCCGTCTCGCTCCCCGATGCTTCTCGGTCAATTGTTGACTTGCTCCCTTATGCATGTGGGTCCTTGACGTCATCTTCTCCACGGTTTAGATAGAGCTCCTTGTCGCGCAAGCTTCAGCATCTTCTATTCAGGTCCCTGGAGTTTTACAGCTTCATGCTTCGGTCCCTGGGCCATTTGGAGTCATGTTCATTATGTGTCTTGACTTGTGCCAGGCTTTATGATCTTCTCTTGAAGTGCTTGATGAACTTATCCCGAAAGTCTCCTCTTTAACGTTAGTTTCCTATGTAAACAATAAACTCCGAAATCGACATGCAAGAGTGAACTTGATACCTCCGGGGGGTTAGTACCATTCGTTAGAATATAAAATACGTGCAAATGTTGACGGTAAACTCATAGCTAGGTGTACCAAAATTGACCATCAACACCATCAAAAACACTGGTGACAACAACGAAGCAAAGTGCCTCTTCTTCCCATTCTGTCTGGATCAAGCCCCACTCACATGGCTCGAGTCGCTCGAAAAGAACTCGATCGACGAGTGGGACCAGCTGAAGGCTCAGTTCACCAGCAACTTCGCGGGCGCCATGGGGCGCTCGGGTACCCGCATGGACTTGGCGATGGTCAAGCAGGAACAAGGCGAGACACTCCGCTAGTACATGTGTCGCTTTTTCGACAAGCGCGTGACCGTAGTCGACGTCACCGACAAAGAAGTCATCGACCTCTTCCAAGATGGGCTCTATCACCGTCGCACCTTCGAAGACTTCGGTCGCCGCCGCCCGAGTTCCATCACCAAGCTCAAGGACATGATCACATCATGGGCCGACGAAGAGGACAAGGCGAACGCCAAGTACGACTCCATTCGCAGCAAGAACAAAAACAACACGGGCAGCAATAACAACAACAAGGACCAAGGGGGTCGCAACAACAACAACTACTCGAGCTCCAACCGCAAGCGCAAGCCAGACAACACAGTCGCGGCTATACAGCGTCCTGCGAAGGACAACTCCAAAAAGACCTCTGGCGGCTTCAGAGACTTGCTCAAAGAGAAGTGCCCGTGGCATCTGGATGGCAATCACACCACCGACCAGTGCTACCAACTCCGGCGAGCACTCATGGATATTCCCAAGCCACGGCCTCCTCACGACAAGAAGGGCAAGAAAAAAGTCGACGAAGGCAATGGCGACTTCCAGGAACCTGACAAGACGGTGAATGTCCTGTTCGGCGGACTACCCACCAAGCGGTCCCAAAAGCTCACTCTACGGGAAGTCTTGAGCATTGAACCAGCGGTGCCGACACCTCTAAGGTGGTCGGAGGTACCCTTCACCTTCTCTCGCGTGGATCAATGGACAAGTTTCTCTGAGCCGGGACGTTTTCCACTGGTCCTGAAACCAGTAGTCGCGGGCTCCAAACTCAACAAGGTACTCATCGACGGCAGGAGCGGACTCAACGTCCTCTTCACCAAGACCTTGAAGAAGATGAAGCTCGACATCACTGACATGCTCACCAAGAGCGCGTCGCCTTTCTACGGCATCGTCTCGGGTAACGCGGCTATTCCACTTGGCTCAGTGGTCCTGCCCGTTACCTTCGGGGAGACAAGGGAGAACTACCGCACCGAGTACATCAAGTTCGAGGTTGCGGACTTCGAAACCTCCTACAATGCCATCCTCGGCAGACCAGCGACAACAACAACAACTACTCGAGCTCCAACCGCAAGCGCAAGCCAGACAACACAGTCGCGGCTATACAGCGTCCAGTGAAGGACAACTCCAAAAAGACCTCTGGCGGCTTCAGAGACTTGCTCAAAGAGAAGTGCCCGTGGCATCTGGATGGCAATCACACCACCAACCAGTTCTACCAACTCCGGCGAGCACTCATGGATATTCCCGAGCCACGACCTCCTCACGACAAGAAGGGCAAGAAAAAAGTCGACGAAGGCAATGGCGACTTCTAGGAACCTGACAAGACGGTGAATGTCCTGTTCGGCGGACTACCCACCAAGCGGTCCCAAAAGCTCACTCTACGGGAAGTCTTGAGCATCGAACCAGCGGTGCCGACACCTCTAAGGTGGTCGGAGGTACCCTTCACCTCCTCCCGCACGGATCAATGGACAAGTTTCTCTGAGCCGGGATGTTTTCCACTGGTCCTGAAACCAGTAGTCGCGGGCTCTAAACTCAACAAGGTACTCATCGACGGCAGGAGTGGACTCAACGTCCTCTTCACCAAGACCTTGAAGAAGATGAAGCTCGACATCACTGACATGCTCACCAAGAGCGCGTCGCCTTTCTACGGCATCGTCTCGGGTAACGCGGCTATTCCACTTGGCTCAGTGGTCCTGCCAGTTACCTTTGGGGAGACAAGGGAGAACTACTGCACCGAGTACATCAAGTTCGAGGTTGCGGACTTCGAAACCTCCTACCATGCCATCCTCGGCAGACCAGTGATCGCCAAGTTCATGGCGGTCCCCCACTACACCTACTTGGTACTCAAGATGCCAAGTCCTGCCGGAGTACTCGCGCTGCAAGGGGACTTGAAGGTCTCTTACGACTGTGACACCGAAGCCGTGGAACTTGCAGCGACTAATCAAGTACCCAACACAATGATGGAAATCTTCACTGCGTCCAAGAAGCTTGCCCCAACCGAACTCGACATACCCGAGAAGACCGACACCGCAAACAAGCCTCAGCCAGCAGAGGAAGTACAGGTGAAGGCTATCGACCTCGGGACGGGCGACAGCAGCAAGACTACCATGATCGGGGCGGGGCTCGACCCGAAATAGGAAGACGCGCTCGTCAGCTTCCTTCGGGCTAACCGAGACATCTTCGCATGGAAACCAGCGGACATGCCAGGTGTGCCCAGGAGGCTGATCGAGCACTCACTCAACGTCGACCCTAAAGCTACGCCCAAGCGACAACACCTCCGCCGCTTCACTAACGACCGACGGGATGCCATCAAGAAGGAACTCGCCAAACTACTCGCGGCTGGCTTCATCCGTGAAGTTTTCCATCCTGAGTGGCTCGCCAACGCCGTCCTCGTCCGCAAGAAGAACACGAACGAGTGGAGGATGTGCGTCGACTACACCGACCTCAACAAGCACTGCCCCAAGGACCCCTTCGGGTTGCTGCGGATTGATCAAGTCATTGACTCCATAGCGGGCTGCGACCTGCTCTGCTTCCTCGACTGCTACTACGGCTACCACCAGATCGCTATCAAGGAAGAAGACCAGGAGAAGACGGCGTTCATCACCCCGTTCGGCGCCTACTGCTACACGACAATGTCGTTCGGGTTGAAGAACGCCGGCGCTACCTACCAGCGAGCTATCCAGGCCTGCTTCAAGAAGCAGCTCAACAAGAATGTCGAAGCCTATGTGGATGACGTGGTCCTCAAGACCAGAAACTCCGATACGCTCATCGCCGATCTTGAAGAGACTTTCGCATCCCTGCGAGAGTACCAATCGAAGCTCAACCCCAACAAGTGCGTCTTTGGCGTACTATCTGGGAAACTACTCGGCTTCATCATCAGCCATCGTGGCATCGAAGCCAACCCCGAGAAGATCTCCGCCATCACCAATATGAAAGCTCCAACCTGCATCAAGGATGTCCAGAAGCTGACCGGGTGCATGGCGGCTCTGAGCAGATTTATCTCAAAGCTTGGAGAACGGGGAATACCCTTCTTCAAACTACTCAAGCATCAAGAGAAGTTCGTGTGGACCGTGGAGGCTGATCAAGCTCTCATGCAGCTCAAAGACTTCCTGTCGAAGCCACCGGTCCTCACGGCTCCCCGCAAAAAAGAGCAGCTGCTGCTCTACCTCGCTGCGACTACCCACGTGGTTAGTACTGCCATCGTTGTCGAGCGGCAGGAAGAAGGCCACGCCTACCCAGTCTAGCGACCAGTCTACTTCGTCAGTGAGGTTCTGTCAGAGTCTAAGCCAAGGTACCAGCCGGTCCAGAAGCTACTCTATGCAGTACTCATCACCTCGCGGAAGCTACGACACTACTTCCAGGAGTACTCGATCGTCGTCATCACTGACTATCCGCTCGGCGACATTCTCCGCAATCAAGATGCTACTGGAAGAATCTCCAAATGGGCGGTCGAACTTGGCGCCCTCAACATCGACTTCAAGCCACGTACCGCTATCAAGTCTCAAGCACTAGTCGACTTCATGGCAGAGTGGCGGGAGAATCAGCTACCAACCCCAACAGAGCGGCCAGAGCATTAGGTGATGTACTTCGACGGCTCACTCAAGCTCGAGGGCGTGGGTGCAGGGGTACTCTTGATCTCTCCAAAGGGCGAACAACTCAAGTACGTCCTGCAGATCTTTTGGAAGGTCTCAAACAACGAAGCCGAGTATGAAGCCCTGCTGCACGGGCTCCGCCTCGTAATCTCATTAGGCATCAAGCGGCTACTAGTCTACGGCGACTCCGTAGTGGTCATCAACCAAGTCAACAAGTCTTGGGATCGCAACAAGGAGAATATGGACGCCTACTGTCTGGAAGTCTGCAAGCTCGAGAACAAGTTCTATGGTCTCGAGTTCCACCACGTCGTCCGCGACAACAATGTTGCAGCGGACGTCCTGTCGAAGCTTGGTTCTACCCGCGCGCAAGTACCCGTCGGAGTCCTCGTCCACGAGCTTCACGTGCCATCCATCCCGAAGCCGGCGCCAACGACCATAGACCCTGTGCCACCACAGTCCGATTAGGAGGTCATGATGATCGATGTGGACTGGAGACAACCCTTTATCGACTACATCCGCGAGCAGAAGGTTCCCTCCGACAAGAACATGGCCGAACAACTCGTCCGCCGAGCCAAGACCTACGTACTAGTCGGAGACAAGCTCTACTGGTGGGGTGCCACTTCTGGAGTACTCATGAAGTGCATACCTCGGGATGAAGGCAAGGACATATTGGAGGAGATCCACAAAGGCGTCTGCGGCAACCACGCGTCTTCTCGCACGCTGGTGAGCAAGGCTTTCGGACGAGCTTTCTACTGGCCCACAGCTCTGGCCGACGCTGAAGAACTCATCAGAAGGTGCCAAGGATGTCAATTCTTCGCCAAGTAGCAACACGTCCCGGCCTACAAGCTAGTCACCATGCCACCAACCTGGCCCTTTGCCTGCTGGGAGCTCGACATGATTGGGCCTCTGCCAACTGCGCCAGGAGGATTCAACAGAGTCTTGGTGGCCATCGACAAGTTCACCAAGTGGATCGAAGTCAAGCCGGTTACCTGCCCAAAGGCCGACAGAGTACTCGACTTCTTGGATGAACTCGTGCATCGCTACGGGCTACCCCATCGCATCATCACAGACTTGGGTTCCAACTTCAACAACCATCAGTTCTGGGAGTATTGTGAGAATAGCGGGATCGACGTCCGGTACGTCTCAGTCGCCCACTCCCGCGCCAACGGCCAAGTTGAGCGCGCCAACGGGATGGTACTCGACGCCCTCAAGAAGCGATTGCACGACGCGGCCAATACCAAAGGAGGCAAGTGGATCAAGGAACTACCCAACGCACTCTGGGGGCTTCGTACTCAACCTACGAAGCCAACAGGGCAGTCACCCTACTTCCTGGTCTGCGGCTCTGAAGCTATTCTACCCGCCGACGTGATGTGGGAATCCCCAGCAGTAGAACAATACGACGAAGGCATCTCTGTAGACAGCAGACAGGTTGACATCGACAGCCTCGAAGAAGCCCGCTGCGCTGCCCTCGTCCAGTCAGCACGGTACCTATAGGGTATCCATCGCTACCACGATCGCAACGTTAAGGAACGCTCCTTCAACATCGGCGATCTAGTCCTCCGTCGCATCCAGAACACGGACGGGCTACACAAGCTCAGCTCGCCCTGGGAAGGTCCCTTCTCAGTATCCAAGGTGACCGGACCAGGCTCCTATCGCCTCCAAACACTTGAAGGCGAGCCCATCAGCAACTCGTGGAACGTCGACCAGCTGTGTCACTTCTACGTGTAGTCACTCGACTACTCTTCTACGGGTCCAGCCTATACGGCTACCAACGGACTCTTCGCTGTAAGCGGCCTCTCGGTCCTAGCACTAGTCTCCGGACTACTTCTCTCCAAGATCCAGCGTCAACAGCTACTAACGGATCTTGGGCTGTTTAGAGCAGAAGGACTCTGGTGGCGGTCTACAGACCATGTACTCTAGATCCAGCCTATATGGCTACTAACGGATCTAAAGCTGTAAACGGCTCAAGGGCCCTAGCAAACACTTAGCCATAGGCGGCCTACGGGTCCTGGCGACTACTCATCTGTAATGGCCCTACCCACCCAGGTGTACTTTTTCATCAGTAATAAAGTTTGATTTTACTCAACTCATTTACTGTGCCTTCCAGCTAGGCATACTTTACCGAGTACTACTATTCACAACTTCTCTATGGTTTGCTACTCCGCACACTTCGCTGCAAGTGGCAGCCACGAGTACTCATGCCACATACAAGGCATGGACAACTTTCATTCATAATCCAAACAAGTTACTGACTACTTTGTTTGTTTTACATGAATTACCCTAAGCTACCTCTACAGGTACATCTACTGGAGATTAAGCTTCTCCGCCACCTGTTCAGCAATAGGTGCCATCTCTTCGAGGAGAACCTTGTACTGCTCATCAGTGCAGTTCGCCGCAAGTCCACCGGCCACCACATCCACAGGTGCTTTGGGGAAGTACGACTTCATGTACGCCAACACCTGGTTCGGGAGTGACTTCGCCAGATGCTTGACATATGTCGCCAAGCGCCCTGGGGCTTCCTCAGCCTATCCACTAGTGGTGCAATCTTCGGCCTGCCCGGATGTGGCACCAGCAACCTCGCAATGGGTAGCGTGGCTTCCTCAAGCTCTTTCAGCTGGCCTCGAAGCTTCTCGCAGTCTTCATTGAGCTTCTGCAGAGATTTATAGCAATTGACAAGGTCACGGTCTGAGGCTTCACGGAGCTCCATGTGGTAGGTACACTCATGGCTCAACTGGGTGTACTTGTACTCAAGTACCTCTCTTTTGTCGGTCTCTCGATACACGATGTTCTTGAGGTCCGTCTCCGACGCCTTCAGCTGGTCAACCTTCGCCTCAAGTTCTGCAGACAACTCATCACAAGGTCAGACTACTCATAAAAGTACTACAATAAGTACTCCATGCCTCGGCGGAGGACATACCTTTGTTCTTCTGGCGTAACGACTTGTTCTTCCGGATCAAGTCGTCCCTCTTCGCCTGCATCTCCTGCACCTCATTATGGTACTTGGCGAAGGCGCCATCCAGTTTGGATTGGAGCAGAGCAGCATGTTTGTTCGACTTGTCCAGCTCCTTCTCCAAGCCTTCGTCACGAAGGACCGTGTTGCCATATCCCTTCAGAAGTTCAGACTTCTGGCGGGACCTCTCCACAACGTCCTGCGCAAGATAGGATGACCAATGAGTACCCAGTACTCTACAAAGCAAGAATAATCAGGGTACCCACAATGTACCTTGACCCACTGCTGGGTGCGGCACCATGACTCCATGCTCAGAGCGACAACGCCCGGATCAACAAGATTGTCTTCCAGCAACTCGAGTCCTTCACGACTTGAAGATGCCGCCTCTGGCATGGGCGCCGAGCGAAGCGGTGCAGCCTCTTCTATGATTGGCTCGCGGACGACTACGTCCGTGCTTGCCTCGGCGAGCGGATCGACCCGCGCCTCCGCGCTTGGCTCGGGAGCTATCGTAGTCCCCGGCCCGGGGGCTGTTGCTGCCGTTGCACCAACAACCGATTCTGTGGACTCCGTCTCCACAGCAGCCGTCTCCATGGCTACAGCCTCAGGAATCGAGGCTCCTTCAGCTTGTGCTCCTGTCAAGACCAGTACAAGAAGTCAAGTCAACGACTACGGCTACCGTCCATAATGACTACTCGTGGTGTCAGGAAGCATACCTTCGACCAAGTTGGCCTCTTCAAGTGCTGGGTCCACTGCGGCTCCAGTCTGTGGTGGTGGTGTGGGTTCGCGCACTTCCGCTGAGCGGTCCTTTCCATCGGCCGGAGTGCTGGTCTCCCCACCATCCCACGACAAGTCCGTGGATTTCCTGCATCACAAAAGTACTCAGTCAACCACATCAAGCTTGACGACCACACGACTACTCGAGAGTTCAGAGAACTTACAGCGTTGACCGCACCACGGTCACGGTCGGCGCACCCAGTATACTGGCGATATCGACTATGCCAGCCTCGCCGGCAGCTTCGACCTCAACAGAAGCCTCCTCTGGCCGCTCTACAGCAGCAACTGGAGGAGGGCCCTGTCCTTCTCCAACCGACGCCTGTGGCTCCATGGCGCCGGTCTGCTGTTGTGCCTCTTCTGGCACGATGACTTCAGTAGCCGGAGGCGGGCTGATACTCCTCTCAGCCGTCGCCCCCACCGTCTCCCAGGCATCTTCATCACCCTGATCGGTGGGGTCCGACGGGGGGATGTCCTGCACCAACACAGTCATACAGTTAGAGCCACAGACTACTCATTGGCGGTACTTGACTACTCTACTCACAGTACGCACCTCTTGGCTGGTGGCTTCAGAGATCTTCAACTTCTTCACGGCGCGTTTCCACGCCACGTTACGCGGCTTCCAAGACGGTGCCGACAAACTAGCTTCCAGGCTAGATGGCTTCTCGATGACAGGAATATGAGGCATCCCAGCCCGGCTGAATCTTGAGCGGAGCTGGAACCGCTGCTGCAGTGTCTCTTCGTCCTCATCATCGGAGCTATCTTCAACGATGACAGTATCATCGCCCTCACCGACTTCGCGGTGCTCTTTCGCTTTGGGTTCCCCCTTCTCCTGCGGTTGTCCCTCAAGTCGCGGGGGGAGGGCGTAACGGAGACATACTTCTCCAGATCGTCCTGCAACATCAAGCAAGCATGAGTACGACTACGTCAAGCAAATCAGTACTCGGGGGCTAATGTCACGACTAATGACCTGGTTCGGCGGCTGTGCCGCGGAGTACTCGGGCACCGGGCATGGGGTGTACGGGGGCATATCTTTGAAGATCCTGCCCAGCCTGTCGATGATGACATCATCATCACTCTCCTCGCCAGGCATCCGGGACGTATCCTCGTTGCCGGTGTACTGGTACCCGAGGGTGTCTCGCGCCATCAGCGGCTGCACCCTCCTCTTCATGAAACCGAAGGCCACGTGCTCGGCCTTCAGTCCGGCCTCCCGCAGGGCCTTGATCTTCTTCAGCAACCCTGGTAGCTGAATTCCTTCCTGCATGGTGGGCTCCGTGTTCCACCACGGCGCGTGCTTCGGCTGCCGCCCGCTCGGCTTCGGCAGCTCGGTGTGGTGGTTGCTGATGTAGAACCACTTCGCCTTCCAGTCTTGATTGGAGTCAATAAGCTTGTACGGCAAGTACTGGTCAGTGGCGTCTTCTCGCATCTGGATCCCGACACCTCCGACTACTCGCGGATCATTTGAGCTTGGCTGCGGCTTCACTCGGAAGAACTTCCGGAACAAAATCCAGTGGGGCTTGATCCCCACAAAGGCTTCGCAGAAATGCACGAAGATGGAGACATGGAAGATGCCATTGGGGTTGAGATTGAGGTACTCGATGCCGTAGTACCTGAGCATCCCTTTGAAGAACTCGCTGGCCGGCAGTGTGAGTCCGCGCTCCATGAATCGCGCGAACATCGGGATCTTGTCCGAGTTCTTCTCCATCGGATACGGGTTGCCGGCGGCAGTGCGCCAGAAATCCATCTCCTTCTCGCGGAGGAATCCGCTGTTGACCAGGGCAAGGAGGTCCTCGGTCTTCAACTTCGCTTTCTTCCACTCCTTCACCGGATTGGGACGAGGGGTGGAGGGCGACGATGGCGACGACTGGCCGGCATCTCCGGCCTCATCACGGCTCCTCTTCTTCGACGCACTGGTCTTCGAGCTCTTCGCGTTCATCCTCCAAGTCACGGGTGTCTTCACTCGCATTCGCTCGGGGGCTACAGCGGCGGGCGGACTACGGCGGCGGGCAAGTGTAGATCTAATCTACTTTGCGGTGGTGGCGGCAGCAGAGGAGCAGAGGGAGCACACACTCAGATCTAATCTGTGGAATGCTACCGCTGGGAGTGATAAACCCTAAGGGGTTCACCGCTTATTTATAACTCATCCGTCGGTTCGGTTCTAAACAGACGGATAAGTGCCAGGCGGGTGCCTCAGCGGCTGTGGCCTGACTCTTCATATTCCAATACTCGATGCTCTCAGTCTCGGGGGCTCGACTACATCTGGCGGACTCAGTGGGTTACTCCAGTTCAAGATCCCACTCAGGACACATTCTACAGTCAAGATGACCCTTCAATTCGAGAGAAAGCACTCAACTCAAGGCTCGGGGGCTCCGTGCTACGTGTCCTTCAGTTTTTTCTCCGGATATTTCGGGATAAGATTGGCAGAACTTCGGATTGACCCTCAGCTTGAATCTGCGATTTGACCTAAGGCTCAGGGGCTACATTCCATATGGAATGCGATTCTCCGAATCGCATTTTCCATATGGTTCTTCATCAAGACAACACGAGTACCATTGAAAACCTTCGAGAGAAGCACTCGGGGACGCTTGGGAACTACTCGAGAAGACTTCAAGACTACTCAAAGATCAGCTGGAGTACCTTCCAGCCTTGGAATGATTCAAGCATTCTTGAGGACTTTCGGCTTGTGGAAATCGGGGACGCTCAAGAACTTCTCGCCAAGGCCGTCAAGACTACTCGAAGACATCCTGCTCGACTACAAAGTACTCGGGGGCTTGTCGGATCATTCCGGCGGTGATTTGCGACTTCCAACAGCTGCTCACTCCTATGGACGCATCCTGGGTGATACTTGCTGCAGCGGCATGTCAATCTGGTAAGTAATTTTGTGTTCAAACCGGAAAATTTCATTTCGCAGAATGTTCTCCTTTTCGATTCGTTCTGTGGTCAGTAATTTTGAGTTGGATTCGCCAAAAACTTTCCAGATGGATAGACGCTGGATAACCGATTGTACTGGTTTTACCATCGATCATGAGAAAGGGAGCCAGGATTTCTTGGCATTTCTTCGGACAAGATACGCTGAGGACGAAGAAATACTATGCCCGTGTCGTCGATGCCTTAATAACTCTATAGGGACTATAGAGCGAATTGGAGTTCACTTACTTGTGAGTGGGATGGCAACCACTTACACTAGGTGGATCCATCATGGAGAAGCTTTGGAGGATATGGTTGATGATGATGCAAATGTATAGGATAATGCAATTCTGCTGGATGCAGAGGGGGATGTGGATAATGCAGCTCCACGGGATGGTGGTGATGAGGAAACGGTCCAGGAAAACCAATACATATCGGGTATGGAGGAGGATGAAGGCCCTGGAGACGATGGGATGTCGGAATTCATTGCTGACTTGGGCAAGGGTCAGGTGCTCAGTGAGAAAATGTATGAATTTGTAAAGGAACATCTGAACCGTAAGGTGTCACCGACATCTTCATATGCACAATTTACATTTGTTGTGAAGTTACTTCATATAAAGTCTTTCAGTCGGATGAGCAACGTCGCATTCAATGCAACGATGAATTTGTTACAAAAAGGATTCCCAGAAGCATGTCTTCCAGACTCTTTCGATGCGGCAATGAAGTACATACATTCCATGGGACTCGTCTATGAAAAAATCCATGTTTGCAAAAATAACGCCCGTTACATCCACCCACATCTGTAACGGTTGTTGTTTGGCGCCCGTTACCCATAAGCGTGCCAGGCCGACCCTGGGGTTGGCCTCCACAATGCCCGTTACCAATGTGGACTTCTGGTAACGGGCTTCTTAAACGCCCGTTACATAAATTCTTTGTAACGGACGTTAAATGGAGCCCGTTACAAATGTTGAACCTATCGGTAACGGGCTTGTAAAGTCCGTTATCGATCAATGGCCTATCAGTAACGGGCTGTTTAAGTCCGTTACTGATCACTGCCGTATTGGTAACGGGCTATAAAGTCCGTTACCGATAATTTCGTACTGGAGACGCATGCTTGTTAGGATGCATCTCCTTTGCTGGCGACCCAATTGGATACGCTCATGTCTTAGGACTCGTCTCCTTTGATTGCCACCCAGGGTCGCCTTTTTTCTCACATCAGAGACGCACGTTGTTATTGCTCGTCCTCTGTCTTCTCCTTCTGACACCACTCGCTCTCTCTCCGCAGAAGGCCACTCCCGTTCCGACAACAACACACGCTCTCTCTCCTCAGAAGGTCACTCGCTCGATCTGTGTGCTCAGATGTCCCCGCCGGCCTGTCCCGTTCGCCGCCGCCAGCTGCGCGCGCTCTGAGGATCACGCTTAATTTCTCTCCTCAGAAAGACGGCACTGCAGCAGGCTGGCCGGCCGCGTGCGCGATGGCGAAAGGGGCCAGCGGACGTCCACCGGGCCGTCCTCCGCGCTGTCGCCGCGGCCGTGACGACGACGCCTCCGATCCTCCTCCTCGGCCGCGCTCGCCTCGTAGAAAGTCCTCGTCAAGGTGGAAATTAATTGCCCCCTTTTATTGAAATTCTTCAGCTGTCCTAATCCTCTTGTGTTATCGGTTTTTTGTGTGATGAATTATGCTCATTTGGTGTATGGAATGCAGATGGCGTCTGCTGCTCGGGCTTGGATGTACAGACATCCCCAAGAAGATTGGGATAATTTCTTAAGCGGGGTCAATGGTTTTCTAAATCAAGCAGAGGCGGATATGAGAAACCGTGGTGTTCAGGCAATGCTTTTCCCCTGTATAGATTGTCTCAACCAAAAGAAATTCGCACAACGGGAAATCATTTTTCATCATTTGGTCACACGTGGTTTCACAAAAAATTACACGTGTTGGAATAAACATGGTGAGGAAGGCCTTAATGAACTCGAAGCAGGCCGCCTAAATGAAGGTGAAGTGCGACACCATGCTACCGACCATGATAAAGACCTTGATGACAGTGGAGTTTTTGAGGGAAATGAACCATTATTACCACCAAATGTGTTGAGGCCTGAGGATATCACTGATCAAGAAGTTAGGGGCTTCAATGATGGTGAGGTGTTGCAACGTGTGCACAATGTTGATCAAATGTTGCGGGATGTTGAGTTTCAACGAGTGTACACACCTTCTGAATTAGCGAGGCTGAAGCAGTTCATTGAAGATTCAATGAAACCCCTCTATCCTGATTGCCAGAAGTACTCTCGCCTTTCTGGTGATCTAAAACTTCTGCAGCTTAAGGCAAATCATGGTTGGAGCAACAAAAGTTTCAAACATCTATTGGATGTGCTTAGAGACATGCTACCTGAAGGAAACCAAATAGCAGAGTCTGTCTATGAGGCGAAGAAGATAATCTGTCCTCTGGGAATAGAGGTTGAAAAAATCCATGCATGCAAGAACAGTTGTGTATTGTTCCGTGGAGATTATGCAGACCTTGACAAGTGCCCCAAGTGTGGCTATGATCGGTACAAGAGGAAAAGGATGGTGGAGATGATAATAATGCTGATGACGAGAACGAGCTCGGCGAGATCAGAGGCAAGAAGAAGAAGGCTAACAGAGGGGCTCCTGTGAGGGTGGCATGGTATTTTTGCATCATTCCTCGGCTGAGAAGATGGTTCGCAACACGAAAGGAGGCCCAACTCTTGCATTGGCATGACGAAGGCCAAAAGGAGCTTAAGAAAGATGGCAAGTTTAGGCACCCCGCAGATGCAGCACAATGGGGTAACATTAATAACCACTTCCCATGGTTTGACGACGCAAGGAGCATACAGTTTGCTATGAGCACAGATGGCGTGAACCCATTCGGTAACCAGAGCTCAACACATAGCACCTGGCCTGTCGTGCTGTCGTTGTACAACCTTCCACCTTGGCTATGCAAGAAACAGAAATATATGATGCTGACAATATTGGTCTCCGGGCCAAAGCAACCTGGCGACCATATTGATGTCTACTTGAGGCCACTAGTTGATGACTTGAAGATATTGTGGAAGCCTGGTGTGCCGGAGGTTTGGGATAAGTACAAGCGTGAGGAGTTCACAATGCATGCCATGTTGTTCACCACCATCAACGACAACCCGGCTCATCGCAACCTCTCTGGCCAGAGTAAAAGGAAAGGTGCAGCTTGCCCACACTGCTTGGAAGATACTTGCGCAGTATGGCTACGACATTCAAAGAAATACGTATTTATGGGGCACCATCGTTTCCTCCGCAAGAAACATCCATACCGGGCCATGGATTGTCAGTTTAATGGGGAAAAGGAGAATCGAGAGGCGCCGTTGCATGTGACTGGAGATCTGGTCCACTTGAAAGTCAAGGACATCAAAACTATCGAGGAGTTACCCAAACTGACTGAAAAAACCCTTGGCAAAAGAAAGAAACGAGATGGTGAAGAAGAAGAAGAAGGAATGTGGAACAAGAAATCAATTCTATGGGAGCTAGAGTATTGGCCGATGTTGGATGTGCGTCATTCGATTGACAACATGCACGTCAAGAAGAATGTGTGTGAAGCTACTTGTGGAACATTGCTACAACAGAAGTCCAAAGGAAAAGATCATAAAAATACAAGGGAGGATCTTAAAGAACTGGGCATTAGGCCGGAGCTCTATGCAGAGGAAACAGAGATGGGGACGAACCTTCCCGTTGCTGCAACCACCTTGTCAAAGGCAGAGAGAAAAGAATTCTGTCACTTTTTGCATGATTTGAAAGTACCTTCAGGCTACTCATCAAACTTCAAGAGGCTAGTGTCGGTGAAGGACATGAAAATGAATTTCAACTTGATGAAATCTCATGATTGCCATGTGTTGATGACAGCTCTTCTTCCTGTTGCACTTAGAGGTATCAAGACAGAACTGGTTTGCGACGCGGTCACGAGCTTGTGTTTATTCTTCAATGCAATAGAACAGAAGGTGATTGATGAGGAAAAACTATTGGACTTAGAGAGGAGGCATTTCGAGACCCTATCCCTGCTTGAAGCTACCTTCCCACCATCATTCTTTGATCTCATGCTGCATCTAACAGCACACCGCGCGAGGGAAATCTGGTTCCATAGCCCATCTTACCTTCATCAGATGTTTCCATATGAGAGGTTCTATGGATTCCTGAAATTATTGGTACATAACCGGTTATTTCCGGAGGGAGCCATTGTTCGTGGCTACGAGACCATCGAAGCAGTGGAGTGGGCCATGGGTTATATGGACCCACAAAACCCCTTTGGTGTGCCTCGCTCACGGCATGAAGGTAGGCTTTCAGGTGTTGGGACCATAGGGAAAAAGTCAGTCACTCCGGAACCAGATGCCTTCCAAAAGGCTCATTTCACCGTGATACAACAGCTGCACCTAATTACACCATTTGCCAATGAGCACAAACGACAACTACGTGAAGACAACCCTGACCGTGGTAGGGCTTGGCTTGCAAAGATGCACATGCAAGGTTTCAGTAGGTGTCTCCGAGATTATGTCGAGACATGCAGCAATAATGCTGTAATTACCGACGAGATAAGGAATCTAGCAGCGGGGCCATTATTCACTGTTACAAGATACCAAGCAATGGATATCAATGGATACACGTTCTACACCATGGCCCAGGATAAAAAGAGCGTCTATCAAAATAGTGGTGTGCGTGTACGGGCCGTCGTCGACGACAGTCATGATGATGATGACACGGAGGAGACAGACACATATTATGGTCAAATAGAGGAGATATGGGAGCTTGATTATGTAGGATTGAAGGTAGCCTTGTTTCGGTGTAGATGGGTCACTAATGGGAAGAGAGTTGTGAGCAAGGACAAATATGTTAGTGTTGATCTCCGGGTCTTTGGTTACAAAAACGAACCGTTTGTCTTCGCCAACGATGTTGAGCAAGTGTTCTATGTACCTGACCTTGCAAAGAAGAACTAGTTTGTGGTTATGCCTGGAAAAAAAAGGATTGTTGGGGTTGAAAATGTTGTTGAGGAGGAGGAATACAACCAGTTTGATGAAATTCCATCCTTTGACACTTCATACAAGCCCCGACTCTTGGGAACTAACAAAACACCGTACTTGCGAAGCGACCATAGTGAAAAAATCCATATACAGAAATCAAGGAAGAAAAAGCAAGCCTGATTTCTGCTGAATCCTTTTTGTAATGCCGGAGGATGTGTCTATTGGTGGAAATGGAATCCGTTTTGTAATATAAAGGATGCGATGTATTGGTGGAATTTTAATCCTTTTTGTAATATATGGGATGTGGTGGAATTTGAATCCTGCTTGTAATATATTCTGCCTAAGATACTATATATATTCTGTTTATATTCTGCTTCAGTTCAGTAAGTATGTTGCAGGCTGCTTCAGTTCAGTAACAGGCGTTAATATCAAAGAGACGAAGATTAGCCAACCTGCGTCGCCTTTGTTATGGGCAAGAGACGAGGATTAGCGAACCCGCGTCGCCTTTGTTACGGGCAAGAGACGAGGATTAACGAACCCGCGTCGCCTTTGTTATGGGCAAGATATGCGAAATCACACACAGATTACATCTAAAGATACACGGATTAGCCAGCCCCCGTCGGCTTATTCTTCTTCATGCTTGCAAGTGAGTAGGTAAATCATACAAAAAATTGTATTGCACACAGATAATCACACAAGCATGTCTCTTGAGATACAAAATCACACACACACAGATTACAGTCATCATTGATACATCAGAAGGTTACAAAGCGGCCATCTATGTTCATCATCACTAGGCACTACAGATCGATCTTGCTCACTGGTCGATCTTGCTCGCATGTCGATCTTGCTCGCAGGTCGATCTTGCTCGCCTTCGGCTTGTTCTTCATGATGAGATATGCTCCAGATTCTGGCTTCTTCTTCATGCTTACAAGTGAGCACAAGAGAAATCTACAGAGAGGGTGGAAACATATCCCTTCAAAAATCCTCCTCCTGGAGGAGGGAAAGCAAAAGGAAGCGCAAGTTTGACGGAAAAGCTGCAGCAGGCTGTTTAATTTCTGACTTTCCGTCGGCTTGTTCTTCCTGATGCCAGGAGGTTCTGGGCTACCTTTCCCCGACATAGCTGCGAGCAAGGAGTTTATCACAAGGATTTTTCTAGCAGCTGTGCTAGAGGGATGAGCAACCCAATCACCCATATCACAAGAATTCTTCTAGCAACTGAGAGATCGAGGAGGAGGAAGAAGAGAGAAAAGCAAAAGCTTGCGCCCTACAAGATCTATTCTTTGTGCCATAGCTAGATCTAGATCTAGAGAAGAAGGAAGCAAGTGACTCACTTTATTGTATCAGAAGAAGGAACCATAGCTAGATCTAGATCTAGAGAAGAAGGAAGCAACTTGAAGTGAGGAGGACCGATAGGCGTCGGTGCCTTTTTATAGCAAAAACAAGGAAGGGATAACATCGGTTGTAAAAAAAAGAGAGGAAGGGATAAGATCAAGAGCACAGGAAACGGGAAGGTTCCCAAGATCCAGTCAATGGGGAAACTGCTGCCCAGTCAATGGCTGAGAGCAGAGGTAGTGATTCCAATGTAGAATTAAATGATACGCGGATTAACGAAACATCGTCTCCAATGTACTCACATCCCGAGGAGTCAAACTACTCCCTCCATCCATCTATCCAAGGCCTATAAATGCAACACTGATCAACGAAGCGTTTAACGCCTTAATCACCTGTGGAAAACCGAAATAGGCCTTGTAAAGTTGGATTTTTTCAGTTTTCTAATGGGCCTTGGATAGGTGGATGGAGGGAGTATATGAAAAAACAACTAACAATTACAAAATAAAACATGCAATTCTCACATCTGGAGGAGTATATTTTTTATAAAAAAGTTATTTCAAGACATAAATGCTAATATTTTTTTGTTATAAACTTGGTCAAAGTTGTAATAGTTTGACTGGCACGTTTCCCATAACTGCATGTTTTTTGGGACGGAGGGAGTAGAATTAAAGCATACGCGGATTAACCAAACGTCGTCTGCAATGGAGAATTAAGGATACGCGGATTAGCCAAACGTCGTCTCCATTGCTTACTTAAACCGTGTTTGGAAACAAATTTGCTGTATCTTCTCCTTCCAAAATAATTTAGATCCCCTGCCCCTTCATCTACCCGCGAAAAACAGCAACTGCCTACTCCTCATCGTCACCATTCTCGGCCGGAGATGAATAGCATGCCGGGAAGAAGCAGGCGGCACCAGCCGTCGTCATCGCTGCTGGACCTCCCTCAAGACCTCCGCATTGAGATTGCGGCGCGCGTCGGTGCGACCTCGGAGCGGCCCTTGGCTGACCTCCGCAGCCTACGCGGTACTTGCTCGACCATGCGCCGCGTGTGCGGCCACGACGACGTCGGTCGGTGTTTTTCAACAGAGGGGATACGAGATGAGATTTCTTGGGTGTGGGACCCCACCGCTTACAAAGCATTCCTTGCTATGCTGACCGATCTCGGGAATCCGGAGGCTTGCTTCTTCTCTGGGATCAAAGCCGTCTTCATGGAAAACAGGGGATGCAATGATCTCCGGCGCGCCGCCAAGGGTGGGCACGATGCGGCGGCCTATCTATACGCCATCTTGCTCTACAGAGACAATGGCGGTGCCGCCGCCGATGACACTGCGAAGCGGTACATGAGGCGGGTCACGGGCGGCGGCAGTACGACGTCGAGATGGCTGAGCAACGAGGGCTGTCTGCCTTTGCGCGAGAAGGCCGCGCGTGCGATCCACTCCTCGACTTGGCGCATTTGGGGTGAACCGCCGCCGCCTCCTGCACAGGTGCGCGGCGATCAGCCGTGCGCAGGCAACGGCGGCTGCTGCGGCATGGATAAAGGATGGCTTCGAATTTCTCTGTTTTGCAGCGAAGACTGTAGGCTCCGCTGCGAAATGGTGAAGTTCGAACGGATTATTGGAATAGGAAATCAGTAGTAGATTAGCTTTTGTATGTTGCTCGAATTATCTGTGTAAAATTTTGGAAGAGCAGCAAAGCCGACGCGGGTTATCAGCCCCGCGTCGCTAATGACTGTGGGGCCCAGTTCTATTCAAATGAAGAACAGTTCCCATTTCTCCTTTTAATCTGCAATCAAATGTTGTAACAAGTAATTCTTCGTCGTAATTAGTCCAAATTTGATGTTTTTTTCTAAATTTTTCTAAAATCACCATCTTTTCATTAATTTTATTGTTTAGTGTATATTCCGTTTGTTGAATAATGTTTATATGCCTTATTTTGTTCTTTGTAAGTACAACATACAAATAATATTTGTTTTACACAACCATTAGTGATGAAACTTTGCATTTCGTAAGCTTAAGGTGAACACAAGGTTTTGTTAAGTTTTCAAATGCATATGAGTTCGAATATGTTGCAAAGTGTGGAAAACTTCAATGTTCAAGCAACATTCTAGGAAACTATGTGAGAGATGTAGACATTTGTACACAAGTATATTATTCCTTCATCGATACCATTTGAAATTTTAAAGACAAGTTTAGGTACCCAAATTATGTTGCCAAGTCAATTTGTAGATTTTTTAGAGCAAATTTGATGTTATTAGAATTATTATATAATTACCATGGGGTGTAAAAACGAAATATATGAATTTTGGGCACACAAGTGTGACTGTTGATATTTTATTCAAATACTAAATGTCCAAATATGAATTGTTCGTATTTTTATGATTTTTTAGGTGCTATTTTATGGGCTCTAATATTTTAGGGAAGCAAGTTTCATTCCAAAAAAAATAGTGACGGGCCCACGCGTCAGCGTCAGCAGCCAATATAAAAAAGATAACCGTTGCCTGCCCGCCCGGACCCAACTGCCAACAAAGGCGATGCGGGCTCACTAACCATCGTCGCCAATGATACTGGCCCACGCGTCAGCAGGCTAACCCGCGTCGGCAATGACTATCCATTGTCTCTAAGATCTAATTCATCTCAACAGATCTCCAGTTCATCACAACAGAACACATGTCATAGGAGACGTGGATGGATCAAACAGCCAAACTAATTAACTAAGCAAACAAAATCAAACAACCAAACTAATTAACTTAGCAGTTCATGATCTAGAAACAAACTAAGCAGTTCAACAACCTGACGAACACAAACACACACACACAACCTAAGCAGTTCGACCAAGCAGGAGTCTATCATTTAGTCGGTCACCACCGTCGGAGTCCCGCCGTCGTCACCGCCGTGGATGCCGTCGTCGCCGTCGGAGCCGCTGTCGTTGAAGATGAAGTGGCGGCGGGCAGCCCGCTTGACCACGGGGAGGTTCTCGAGCTTCTCAGCCAACCCGTGGATCCTGAAGGCGAGACCCTTCACGCTCGGGTCCTTGTACACATCATGATGCGCCTTGATGTCGAAGGCCGCGCCAACATCTTCAAGCTTTCTGAAGGCGCTCCTGAGCAGGGCGACGGCGAACTTAGTGTCGTCGAAGAACGGTTCCTTGTCGGCATCCTTGGTCGCCGGCTCCTTCCCCTTCTCCAACTTCTTCCAACGACGGCTTTCGTCGTCGTCGTCCTCCCTTCGTCCCCGCTTCGACGGCGGCGGGCTCCTCGACGCCATCTCCTCCTTCTCTCAGTGACCGAAGATTTGTAGTGGTGGATCGCGAGGAGGAAGAAGAAGTGAAAGAGATGATAAGCTTATGGAAGAAGCAGGGGAAAGCAGGGGAAGGCGAGGGAGTTATATTGACAAGACGCGGAATCCACTACTCCATTACTGCTAGTACGTGCCACTCGATTGCGCATCGGGCTCCGTTTCGGGTGCAAAACCGTCCAAAACCACGCGTCGCCTTTCAATTACGCGGGAAGGAGAAGGGGCAGGGGCAATGATGTCGGACCCACTCGTCAACGGTAGCAGCCAAACTGCGGCGCCTTTTCAATTTCCATTTATTGTTTTACATGGCCGAGGCGCCTTCTTCAACTTCAACCCTCGTCGCCTTCTTCAACTTCAATCCTTCTTCAACTTCAATCCTCGTCGCCAACTTCATCCCTCGTCGCCTTCAACTTCAACCCTCGTCGCCTTTCAATTTCCAAACCCCGTCGCTTTTCTATTTCCTCCCCTTCTCCTTGATGGCCGCGGTGTGCTTGATGCAGCTGCTGCCAGATGATCTTGTCACCCAGATCATCATCCACTCCATCAAGGATGAGCCCGTCTTCCATTTTCTGAACCTTCGCAATAAAATCTGCGGCACCTTCCGGCGCATCTGCGACTCCGATGAGGTACTACTGCACGTGTTGCTGCGTGATCTTCGTCGGGTGATCAAGAATCTCTACGTCAGGTCGTGCTTTGAGCAGCGCTTCCGTGAGGCTAATCATCCGGAGGCATTATGCTTCGAGGGGATGGAGAGGTTGATGAGGCGGCGGAACCCCGATAAGGGTCTGAAGCTCATCGGAGATCCCGCTGCTGAAGACTCCGGTGCCAAGTACTCCTTAGTGATGCTGAAGTACCGTTGCAACCCGGCGGACCCCGAAGCCATGGCACTGCTCCAGGAAATCAGCGGCGGCCCGTCGCCCCCTGACGGGCGGTGGAAGAACCACAACCTGCGGTGGCTGCGCTACCTCGTCAACCAGGATCTCGACAACATTGCGTGGTGGTACTGGCTTGATGACGGTGACGACGACATTCCGTTGCTGCCCGTCCAGAATCCCCACATCTGCATTTGGGCAGCGGGATGTAGGCGCTACGGGCCGGATACTAAAGAGATCATCCACTACTGCAGCACCGAGTGTCGCATCCGTCATGAGTTCGACCTCTGGACGCGTAGCTTCCGCCCCGCCGTGGAGTACGCCGTCAGCAGGATGAACATCGGGATGTAGGCGCAAGCATCAATGAACATTATCTATCTTGAATGTAAATTATTAGATATTACTAAACGCGGATTTGATTTTATCAGGATGTCGGTTTTTAATCGGTTTTTGATAGATAATATTTGATTTGTCACGTTTGTGAGTCAAATCGAAGGTTGCGGTGGTCTCATTTGCCGCCGACGAGGCCTGGGATGCCCTCTTGGGTGTCAAAACCGCCGAAGCGGCCACGGCAGGGGCGGCGGCGGGTGGCGGTGCCCTCTGCTTCCTCCTTTGTTCTATTGGAGAATGAAGAACAGTTTATCCGTCCCGCGTCGCCGACGGCATTTCTCTTTTTAATCTGCAATCAAATTTTGTAACATGTATTTCTCCATCGTAATTAGTCCAAATTTGATTATTTTTTTTTCTACAGTTTTCTAAAATCACCGTGTTTTCATTATTTTCATTATTTAGTGTATATTCTGTTTCTTGAACAATGTTTATATGCTTTATCTTGTTCTATGTAAGTGCAACATATAAATAATATTTGTTTTCCACACCTCCTGTAATGAAACTTTGCATTTTCGTAATCTTAAGGTGAACCACAAGGTTTTGTTAAGTGTTCAAATGCATATGAGTTCGAACATGTTGCAAAGTGTGGAAAACTTCAATGTTCAAGCAACATTCTAGGAAACTATGTGAGAGATGTAGATATTGTACACAAGTATATTATTCCTTCATCGATACCATTTGAAATTTTGAAGACAAGTTTAGGTACCCAAATTATGTTGCCAAGTCAATTTGTAGATTTTTTAGAGCACACTAGATGTTAGTAGAATTATTATATAATTACCATGGGGTGTAAAAATGAAATATATGAATTTTGGGCACACAAGTGTGACTGTTGATATTTTATTCAAATACTAAATGTCCAAATACGAATTGTTCATATTTTTATGATTTTTTAGGTGCTGTTTATGGGCTCTAATATTTTAGGGAAGCATGTTTCATTCGAAAAAAAATAGTGGCTGGCCCACGCGTCAGCGTCAGCAGCCAAAATAAAAAGATAATTGTTGCCCGCCCGCCGGACCCAACTGCCAACAAAGGCGATGCGGGTTCACTAACCATCGTCGCCTATGACACTGGCCCACGCGTCAGCGTCAGCAGGCAAACCGTGCGCGGGCTGCTCAAAATTTCCCACCTATATTGACTATAATGCCCATGGAATTCCAATTGCAGCACAGAGCCGTCAAGGGCACGCCAGTAATTTCCTTAAACATAGTTACACGCGCCGTTCATATTCGGCTCCTCGCTAGACAGATCCACAACGCCCGCACTCTCCCCACCGCCGCCGCCACTCTCCCCGCTCGCCTTCGCCGCTCTCTCCCCGCCGCAGCCCTGCTCTTCTCCAGCCCCACCGCTCCCTGCGTGACGACGGTGACGAGGACGCGGTTACTGGCGTGCGGACGTCTTCCCAGCCAACCTAAAGACAGTTGACGCTGATCCTTCGACGTCATCCCCGGTCACGACGACGAGCCGGCCGCCTCAGGCCACGAGCTGATGTGGATCCGGCCCCTCCGACCATCACGAGAACAACTACTTCATTCGCGACAGAGGTTAGTCCTGCTTGAACCCCCAACACCCTCTCTCTCCTCGACCACCAAATCTGCTATATATTCATGTCAATGTGGATTAGGGAGACATGCCTTGATAGTTCATCTTTAATTGATTGACTGTGGATTTGATGGATGGATTTTGTTGCCCCAAGTCTGTTTGAATAAATTGTTGCTAACAGATGAAGTTATATGAACTGTTGAAATTCATTTTCATGTTCCTGGTGCTACAATTTTTGCACTATAAATTCATGAAAAGCATTGAGGATGTTAGCATACTTTAATTCTGCTATGCTTTGAATGTACCAGATCGACAGTTATGCTTTGGACCTGTTAGCATATTTTAATTCTGATGGCCACATAATGTCAGTGGGAATTGCATCGCAGTGGTTTATAATGTAGTGATAACTAGACTGTCTTATGCTTTGTTGTGAGTGTTAATTGTTTCACTACTGTCATATATATTGTTATTGTTGGTGTCATGATGTGTTGTGAGTGTTGTTTCACTACTGTCATATATAATGTCATGACCATTGCTTTATCCTCTTGTTGCATGTACACATGGAACACATAATCCATCGCTGCTGAAGTTGGACAAGGAAGCAGTGGAAGGAATTTATTCTCTGCTTTGATATATAAGCATATTGTTGTGTCCCTGTCAAAATGGTTAGCATCTATCCCTGTATGCTAATTAAGTAAAATATGAACTGTGTATGTCTATGCTGATTTTATTTACGACTTGTAATGATTTCTAGTGTAATATCAGCTATTTTGCCTGTCAGAGAAAACGAATTTATCTAATAAGAATTTTATTTAGATTTTCAGTCTTGCTTATGTTGCTCTACTGACAACCTGACATATCATCTATGCAGTCTCCCACAACAACAAACTCCTCTACCTCCAGTGCATCATCACAGCCCATCGTCGGTGAACCTTCTTCACAGGGTCACTCAGCACAGACTGCTGCGAGTAGTACTCGATCCCGCGGGTCAAGGACACAAACCAAATGGCCAGAAGACAAGTTGACTACAACTGGACTTGATGCCAATTTTTGGCCTACCCCAGATGCTGCGAGGGATAGATTTGTATTGGTCTGTGGTCTCATTGCTCGGGAGAGGGTGTCAATCAACAAGGCGGTTGATGATCTCTCACCAATTGAGAAGGACCAACTGTTCACAGTTTTAGAGGAAAAGCTAGATTACCCAGCCAATCTATAAGAATCTGTTCGCAAGAAGGCAGTTAAGGCAGCTATATCAGAGATTGGAACCTTGCAACGGCGGTTCAAGGCCCATTTAAGAAAAAAATATGTGAGTGAAGAGGAGACTCCCTTTGTGAAGCATGCCTTTTAGCAGCAACAAGACTGGGACATGTTTGTGTAGGAAATCAATTCTCCTTCATTTCAGCAATTGAGCCAGGAGATGAAACAAAAGAGAGCATTCCATAATAAGCCACACAAGACGGGCAGAAAAGGTTATCGTGGTAAAAGGAAAGAGTGGGAGGAGGAGGATGCAAAGCTAGCTACAGAAGGAAAACAAAACCCTTGGGACCAATTTCCTAGACGTTCGAGACCTTATCTGCGGGCAAGGGTAGGGAAGAAGAGGAAGAATACTAGTGAAGGAAGCGGGGGCATAACATTCAGTAACCCTGTGGTGGTAGGGGTAGCAGATAGGGTGAAAACACTTGCAGCTCAGGGTAGCGATGGTTCTTTCTCTGGGGTTAGGGAGGATGATATCCTCACCGCAGCACTTGAGACTCCAGAGCATCGAGGTCGGGTCTGAGGCGTGTCTAGTTCACTTGGCTGGGGTAAAGGGTTTGGTGAATAGTTCGCTGGAATGTACAGGAAGAAGAGGAACAAGAGGTCTGATGCTCATGATATGTTGGACATAACATTTAAATCAATTGTCCATGCTCTAAGACTATCCGGCATCGAAATACCGAAAAATGCACTTCTTCCTTCCCAATTACCAGCGCCTGTCAGTAGCAGTGAGGAAGAAGATGTGCATGGCAGCGAGGAAGAAGATGCGCATGACCGCGAGAAAGAACATGCGCATGACAGCGAGGAAGATGCGTGTGATAGAGAGCAAGATCATTGGAATGCCAACGGTGACTGTTGACATTGCTAACGTCAACGACTAGAAACGGATATAAGATCCATCTCTATCGACGGCACCAGAAATGCAAAGGTATATCTTAACATGATGCTAAGTGTATATCAGATGTTGCTTTCAGATTAAACTAAAAGGTGAACTCCGACACGATTCATAGCACAACTCGATATAGGTTGTCAGCCCTGACAGGTGTGCCAGAAAACGCATGGATATGGTACTCTTACATATGCCTTGGATCTCTAGAAAAGAAGATATATATAAACAGGGAATCCGCAAGCGCACATATATGAATATACCATTGTAGCATTTTAACCAGGAGTAAAACCAGGTATCGTATTTATATTCTACCACAGGGAAAGAAGTCTTTCTAATCCATAATAGCTAATACATGCTCATCTCTCAGTTTTATAATGTAGAGTGGCCAAAATATATCAATTGCTATAAACAGGGCTAAGTCACATAAAGATAAAGATATTGATAGCATTGTTCAAGTCATAACATCATGAGCAGCTAGAAAGTGTCATTATAGCAAGAGAAACATAGCAAAGTCTAGTTAGAGAGGATACTCCTCGGTAACTCTAAACTATATGTCAATGCAAACTATGATTAGTGCAAACATTTAACAATCATGGAAGAAGAACTATTATATCAATGCATGGGGAGACTATCCAGGAGGATCAAGGCCGAAACTTGAAACAACCCAAACAGTATAAGGCTCCACTATTCCTATACACGGGGGGTGGACTGCGAAGGACACAACAGTGCTGTCACCACCACGATCTACCACACGACCCGGCATATAGGGTGCAATCGCAGATAAATACAATATAAGCACCACGCGTACACTGTCTTTACCGTTCACCCATGTTAACCAAATGATCTAGGTGAGGGCTATATGACTCCATACATGAATATAATGGCAAATCAACTATGCTAAACATGTAATCATAACAAACACCAAAGCATATAATGTCGAATATAATCATTGATAAGAACATATGTCTGTATACCAAATGTAAGGAACTAGATAAGAACTTACAAGAGCGAAGCTAGATCAGTATCTCGATCAGCCTCTAGACGATCAGGAGCCAAGTAGACGCCTTGCCTCCTCCTAGATCTAGACTAGCTAGCTACTCTGCTATATGATGTTTCTAGGGCGTAGTATCTCTGACTTGATGACTTGATCTGGTGTATGCAAACTCAGGTTTCCAGATGCCTCTGCCAGGGGGCAGGGGGGCTGCTTATATAGCCCTGAGGGGTAGACGTGCGCCGTTTGATCAAACCGACCTAATGAGTGGTTTAGATTGATCCTCATAGGTGGTGGAAGAACCTTCTGGAAGTAGGGCTGAGGTGGCGCCCGGGGGAGGCCGACCGGCCCCACCACCAGGCCGATCAGGCTGGGGTGGGCCTCCCTCGGGGCCCACTTCGGCCAAGTGGTCCGTCGCTTCTTCTAGATGCTTCTTTCTTGGGTGCTAAGTCACGTTGAGTTCCGGAGCCTTCTGGAGTCTTCTAGATTCGATTCTTTTAGCACTTTTCCCGAATGGTTCCTGGATTTATATAATTTACCAAATCTCCAGAAAAATTGTTAGTGGCACCCTATTCTAAGTTGATATTAACATTTATGCCCTTTTCTCATGTTTAGTTGACTTATAAATATATAGGATAAGATGTGTCAACAAACTCCCCCAAGCTTACCCTTTGCTAGTCCCTAGCAAAGATATGCTTTAGCAGGATCAGGAGTTGCTACAACGCTTTCACACCTCAAAAGTACTATGGTTTTCAAAAACCAATTCTCCTCAACAAGATTGCTCTCTCTTACCTTCAACCTTTAAGCATAGCCTTTTCATAAATCTTGAGCAAATAAAAGACAAAACAATCAAGTCAAGCAGTATATCTCAAATTCTTTGATCAGCTATCATCCTGGGGTTTTGCACATTTTTCAGATAAAACTCAGAGATCCTGTGTATGACCTTCTCAAGCATGGAGTCACACTTGGCAAGATATGTATGGATGATAGTGTTGTATGGATGAGGGTGAAAGGTGGTAAGCCTTTTAGCCTAGCTCTTGGACTATATCTCTCTTTCTAAGATTTTTAAGATCTGAGCTTTCCATTCTTGGAGAGGTGGGCTCTACTCGCCCCGGACTTTTGTCCATTTTTCTCTCTCCTTAGAGATGTGGGCTCTACTCGCCCTCGGACACGTGTCCATTATTCATCTCTAAATTTATTTTAGGGAGGTAGGCCCTTCTCGCCTAGTATGACACTTGTCCTTTTCTCTCCCTCTCTCTTCTCACTTTTTCCTCTCTCTTTTTTTCGAATGTAGCCCCAGAATCCTTTTTAACATTGAGAGAGATATATCCTAGAGTTGCATGAGCTATATGGCTTGATGGAAAATGCGTACTTCCATGTCAGAAGCAGCATAAATGGTGGAATGTAATGATCTTGATGTGTATGACAAGCTCTTAAGGAGCATAGACACAGGTACTCATCATATAAAATTTCATGATTTTTAAGATAAATCTAGGAATCAAGCTTCTCTAGGAAAATGATCAACAGCAACTCAACTTTTCATGAATCATCTTTCAAGGCCTAGACTCAGATTAAGCATGTACTTGCACAGGTTTTGGGTTTAGAGCAAATTAAGCATTTAACCTTCAGGAGAATCTATGTCTGAAAACTAAGCACTTTAAAAGGGATTATGGCGGAGCAACTATTCATCATCTCCAAGCATATATCATCAAGATCATTATTAAAGAGAAAAGCCAACTAGCAGACTCTAGCATTTTATTCAAACTAAGACTTTTAACTAATACTCAAATAACTAGCTAAAAACATAGGATAGTGATACTTATCGTGATAACTAGGGGTGCTCTCCCCCAAGCTAGATCTTGAAGTGATTCTTGATTCATCCTTGGAACTTGTTTGCCTTCAGGTCCTTATTAAATTCTCCCTGTAAATATTAGTCTCGCACATACCCGAAGGAACAAATTCTAGGATTATGCTGTGAGCCTTCATGTGCCCACTTCTTTTTGGGTTTTTCTGAAATGTGTGGACCTTCATGTGCCCACATATTGTTTTGTGAATTTTTATATGCAAAAGGGATGCTAAAACAAAAACATGTGAATGCAATTTTTTTTAATTTATTTTTTTATGCCGCCACGGTACGGAGTACATGGGGCCTTAAAGAATGCAAAAGCAGAAAATATTTTTATGATTTTTTTCAATGCAGGTATAGGGAAATAAACATGCTAATCTAAATATGCAGTGCAGAATATAAAGATAAATACCGAGTTACCTCTCGGCGAGAGTTTAAAGTACTTACTCCCATGGTGTAGATGTAGTGGCCATTGATTGATCAGTTGATGACGCGGGTAGTGATTGGTCTTCCGAAGGTGTACTTTGATCTTTCTTCCTCCAAACTTGTTTCTTCGGTGGAGACCTTTCTGGAGTAACAGGTTCAGAATACTGGGCTGGTAGAAGCTGAGCGGACTTCTCCTTGATCTCTTCTTCAATGTTCTTGACATCCGTCAACTTTGTGTTCAGCTTGCGTTGTAATTTCTGAAGGCGTCTCCGCGTCTTGTTCTTCTTGGGCTGCTCAGGATCAGTATAAGTATTGAAGTAGCAGCATACCTTTTCAGTTCCGAACTGGAAGTGGATCTCGCCAGTCCTGATGTAGATGATTGCTCTTGTTGTGTTCAGGAACGGTCTTCCAAGCACGATGGGAGGATCTTGCTCATCTCCCATGTCTATGACTAAAAAGTCAGTCAGGACATAGTGGTCCTTTATCTTGACAGGTACATCTCGTGCAATTCCTTCCGGGAACCGTTATGATTGATCCGCCATCTGCAATATTATATATGTGGAATACAAAGGCAGGTCACCATATATTAATTCGTAGGTTACCTTAGACATTAGGTTGGTGCCCGATCCCGTGTCGCAGCCAACTCGCTGGAAGTTCCATTGATTGATGGAGCAGTGGATTGATGGAACTCCAGGGTCTTCAAGCTTTGGCAGTAATGGTGAAGGGAACAGGTTCTCATTCTCTGATTGAATCGTGTTGATCATCCAAACTTCCTCCACATGCGGTTGAGGTCGATTGTTCTTCTTATTCCTCCTTCTATCTCTTCTCTTCTTCTCGACAACTGGCTCGTGTTCTTGGGGGTAAGGATATCGGGGGTGTGCAGGAGCTTTTAGGATCTTGTTCTTGAAATTGAATCTCTCCTTTCTCCCATTGATGGTGAAGACGATCTTAGCGGCGTCGGCGTAGATGATGGCTTTGGCTGTGGCAAGGAAAGGACGTCCCAAAATGATTGGAACGTTCTCACTTCCCCCAGTCTCGACAACAACGAAGTCGGCAGCCACATAGGAGCGTCCTACCCCCAGACATACGTCGTCTAGGATGCCCTCGGGGTAGCATAGTGACAAGTCTGCAAGCTGCAAGCACATGGTTGTATACAATAAAGGTGAACCATTGATTTTCTTATATATTACCTTAGGCATTATGTTGATGCTAGGCCCAAAGTCACAAAGTGCATTCTTGAAGGTGTAGGCTCCAATAATGATGGTGATGATGGGCCTTCCTGGATCTCCTCTTTTTGCGGGCATGCCCCAGTCAGTCCATCTTGGGCCTTCTTCTGTCTTACTCGAACACAGATCTGCAGAATAGATATCGACAAGATTTGCAGATTCTAATTCTTCTGGCTGGCCCGGAATCTTACCTGGGTTAGCCGTGGGAACAGATGATGCCAGCTGAGAAATCTGAGATTCTAGCATTTTATTAAAGCTATGTTGGTTCTTGATGGCAGAAGAAAAACTTTCCATTTTATTACTAATAGTTTCTAGCATTTTATCATTGGAAGCTAACTTCTTAGACAGATTATCCATAATTCTACCCCGGTTTTGGACTAAGTCTCTTAAAGGTGAGAAATTATTGGACGTATTATTACCTTGATAATTACCTGAATAGTTACCAGGGTAGTTGGTCCTCTGCTGAGTCCATCCTTGATTCTGCTGGGGACGATATTGGTTGTTATTGTTGATGTAGTTCACGTCCTCCTCCAGCTGAGGGCATTGACTCCCTGAGTGTCCAGTGTTTCCACACTCTTCACAGGTCATGCGGGATTCGAAGAGTTGCATGACTTCCTTCTTCTCAGGGGCTTTGTCTTCAAGCCTCTTCATCAGTAAATCCATTTTGGCAGACAACATGTCTACCTCCTTGAGCTGGTGCATTCCTCTTTCTTTCTTGCGGGGTTGACGTTCCTCGTTCCAAGCTTGATTGGACGCCATCTTTTCCACAAGGTTAGTAGCTTGAGTAAGTGTAAGGGACAGGAAAGCACCTCCAGCTGCAGCATCCATCGTTTCACCGCTGTTGGTAGAGAGCCCGTGGTAGAAGGTCTGCAAGAGCAACCAGTTTTCCATTCCATGATGTGGGCATTCTGAAATGTAGTCTTGAAAGCGCTCCCATGCTTCAGGAACAGATTCCTCGTGTTGCTGCTGGAAACTCGAAATTTTCCCCCGTAAGGTATTGGTTTTGCCTATAGGAAAGAACTTTGCCAGAAAGGCAGTAGAACACAATGTCCAAGTTGTAAATTTGTCTTTGTTGGAGTAAAACCATTGCTTCGCTCGCCCCAATAATGAGAATGGGAATAAACGAAGTAGGACTGCATCACTTGGCACATCTTTGATCGTGAAGGTGCTACATATCTCCAAGAAATGTTGAAGGTGTTTGTTGGCATCTTCATGAGCTCTTCCACAAAATTGGCTAGCTTGTACCATGTTGATCAGCGCAGGCTTGAGCTCAAAAGTAGCATTTCCTACAGCGACTGTCGGACCAGTACGAATGTTGTCCGAGGTCGGTGCGGAGTATTCGCGTAGGGACTTGTTTGCCATTACTTCAAACGTGGGTGTTAAGCTTCGCGCTGTTGAATCTCCCAAGGCAGAAGTCGTGGGCCGAGAATCAGGAGACCTGAGCTTTGACCTTGCCTTCCTTAAGATTTTCTCTGGATCTGAAACGAAGTTTTCTGGAAGATTCTTATTCATACATTACCCTGAAATAAGATAGACTAAAGTGGGAAGAACAAGGGTAAGCCTGTTTAAGCAATGATAATTTGGGTTCTCGATACATTATGTGTGAGAGATGCATGCATGCTATTACTGAAACTTTTTCATCTAGGCTATAGACTTTCTTTCCCCGGCAACGGCGCCAAAAATGCTTGTTGACATTGCTAACGTCATCGACTAGAAACGGATATAAGATCCATCTCTATCGACGGCACTAGAAATGCAAAGGTATATCTTAACATGATGCTAAGTGTATATCAGATGTTGCTTTCAGATTAAACTAAAAGGTGAACTCCGACACGATTCATAGCACAACTCGATATAGGTTGTCAGCCCTGACAGGTGTGCCAGAAAACGCATGGATATGGTACTCTTACATATGCCTTGGATCTCTAGAAAAGAAGATATATATAAACAGGGAATCCGCAAGTGCACAGATATGAATATACCATTGTAGCATTTTAACCAGGAGTAAAACCAGGTATCGTATTTATATTCTACCACAGGGAAAGAAGTCTGTCTAATCCATAATAGCTAATACATGCTCATCTCTCAGTTTTATAATGTAGAGTGGCCAAAATATATCAATTGCTATAAACAGGGGTAAGTCACATAAAGATAAAGATATTGATAGCATTGTTCATGTCATAACATCATGAGCAGCTAGAAAGTGTCATTATAGCAAGAGAAACATAGCAAAGTCTAGTTAGAGAGGATACTCCTCGGTAACTCTAAACTATATGTCAATGCAAACTATGATTAGTGCAAACATTTAACAATCATGGAAGAAGAACTATTATATCAATGCATGGGGAGACTATCCAGGAGGATCAAGGCCGAAACTTGAAACAACCCAAACAGTATAAGGCTCCACTAGTCCTATACACGGGGGGTGGACTGCGAAGGACTCAATAGTGCTGTCACCACCATGATCTACCACACGACCCGGCATATAGGGTGCAATCGTAGATAAATACAATATAAGCACCACGCTTACACTGTCTTTACCGTTCACCCATGTTAACAAAATGATCTAGGTAAGGGCTATACGACTCCATACATGAATATAAAGGTAAATCAACTATGCTAAAAATGTAATCATAATAAACACCAAAGCATATAATGTCGAATATAATCATTGATAAGAACATATGTCTGTATAACAAATGTAAGGAACTAGATAAGAACTTACAAGAGCGAAGCTAGATCAGTATCTCGATCAGCCTCTAGACGATCAGGAGCCAAGTAGACGCCTTGCCTCCTAGATCTAGACTAGCTAGCTACTCTGCTATATGATGTTTCTAGGGCGTAGTATCTCTGACTTGATGACTTGATCTGGTGTATGCAAACTCATGTTTCCAGATGCCTCTGCCAGGGGGCAGGGGGGCTGCTTATATAGCCCTGAGGGGTAGACGTGCGCCGTTTGATCAAACCGACCTAACGAGTGGTTTAGATTGATCCTCATAGGCGGTGGAAGAACCTTCTGGAAGTAGGGCTGAGGTGGCGCCCGGGGGAGGCCGACCGGCCCCACCACCAGGCCGATCGGGCTGGGGTGGGCCCCCCTCGGGGCCTACTTCGGCCAGGTGGTCCGTCGCTTCTTCTAGATGCTTCTTTCTTGGGTGCCAAGTCACGTTGAGTTCCGGAGCCTTCTGGAGTCTTCTAGATTCGATTCTTTTAGCACTTTTCCCAAATGGTTCCTGGATTTATATAATTTACCAAATATCCAGAAAAACTGTTAGTGGCACCCTATTCTAAGTTGATATTAACATTTATGCCCTTTTCTCATGTTTAGTTGACTTATAAATATATAGGATAAGATGTGTCAATAGTGACGAAGCGAATCAAGTGCACAGTGATAGTCGATCACCTATGCTGGACACAATCGATAAGCTAACAGAGCCAACCGCGTGCAGCCTTTTGGATGGCACCGGAATTAATGTGGAGCTCGCACTAGCGAAAGTATTTCCATTTCAAAAGGCTTGCCATTCAGTACCGGTGCAAGATGGGTATGTTGTGGTGCAACCTACTTATGTGTGGGCCAATGCGGGTCACTACCCTCTGCCTGTACCAATTGATGGGGGTGACATAGCAACCCTAGCTGAGGCTATCGTTCAAAGGATCCAATGGCCAAAGGACAGGATCCTTATACCACCCATGATGAGACATCCCAACCCTGAAGCCGCAACAGGTAGCAGGGGTACAACATCAGATGGAGGTACTGCAGCTCAGTGTCAGCAAGAGAAGGCTCAACAGCAGCAGCAGCAGATCAGCAAAACTACGCAGCAGGAGCGTCGACAACAGCCGGAGGAGCCCAAGCAAACTCCGCCTAAGTAGCAGCTGCAACATGAGGATAAGCAACAGACGAAACAGCAGCCTCTCCAGCAGCAGGGGCGTCGACAACAGTCGGAGGAGCCCAGGCAAACTACGCCTAAGCAGCAGCTGCAACATGAGGATAAGCAACAGACGAAACAACAGCCTCTGCAACAGGAGGAGGAGCCCAGGCAATCTCCTCCTAAGCAGCAGATGCAACATGCACAGCAGCCTCTGCAACTGGAGGAGGAGCCCAGGCAATCTCCACTGCAGAAGGGGAACCAAGCCAGGAAACCTCTGTCTAAAGATGAGATTCTTAACTGTATTATTGGGACAGAACAGGAACGACCAAAATACAAGCCTGGTGCACCTATGTTGTCAGAAGCAAACTTAGAGGTTGCTGGACCAAATTGTGCCAAGTTGCATGCTTACGTCATGGAACACAGTAAGGATAAACTTGCCTTCCCAGCAAAGGTGGATCAAGACTACTTTAAAGGTGGTGGTGGTGCTTTAATGTTAAACATTGCATTTAGTAGCGTGTATAACCTTATAACCCTGGCATCTCTGGATGTTACCTTCTTGAGGTTGTGGACATTGTAAGTCCCTTAAAACCTAAAAAAGATATTTCTTTAATTTTGACCACAAAGTTCATGCATGCTAACAATTTGATTTTTTGTAGGAAAATGATGGACAACGCAGCGGAGATGCAGATCAGTGTTGGGTTTTTAGATCCAGATTTGTTTACTTCAACAAATATTTCTCAGCATTCTCACCTTGTTGCCAAAGCCATCTCAAATGCAATGAACAACGACTACGTGGTGGGTGCCTACTGCACTAGCCACTGGGTAACAGTGATCATCTGTATGAAGTTCAAAGAGGTTTGGTATCTAGATTCTGCTAAACAACATCCCCCGCTAAAGTTCTCAGACCTCCAACCTGTTGTGAACTGGTCAGTATCTTGTAGGTTTTGTTCACAAAAATTCAATCTCTTAGTGTTTCTAATTGGTATTGCTGACCATGCAGGGCCTTTGGTACAGTATTTGTAGGTTTTGTTCACAAAAATTCAATCTCTTAGTGTTTCTAATCGGTATTGCTGATCATGCAGGGCCTTTGGTGAACATGCACAGGACGGAGTGACGAAAGGAAAGAAAAAAAAGCCAAAAGCCATACTCAAGCACAAAACAAATCTCGCTGTAAGACCGAGGTTTTTTTATGGTCCCTTCTTACCTATTTGGTACTGCATTAACTTGTCATTTTGGTACCTCGATGCAGTGTGCTCAGCAGCCAGGGGGGTCCTCTTTGTGTGGATTCCATGTGGCATTCCATATGTTAAGACTACTCGATGACATACCTGACATCAAGAAGGTTGCTGTAAGTAGATAATAATGCTCAACCTTGTCTCTGCTCATATTATCCATCTGATTTTAGAAACTGATTTCTACTTGTATTCTCATAAATGATTGTATTTTGCAGGATTTCAAATCTGCTGTAGATGTTTCCACAAAAGATCTAAAGCGTGTCCGGGAGATGCTGTGCGAGTACATTCTTAAGGAGACCATCGACTGAAAGGGCAACTTCTACAATGGTGCACCGTGAGTTCATTGTAGCCAGAAACTTGAAACTCATTCAGTCTTCTTTAGTCAGGTGTTGTTGCCTGAGAAACCTGCTTGGCTTGCTTGGTTGGGGTCAGATGCTACCTGGTTCAGGCAGTTTTCTCATGACTCCATCCAAACAAGCCCTGATGAGAGTAACTTGAAACTTGATGTGATCGATCCTAGCTTGTCTATAAATGTGATCTTTTTGCTTGTCTATAAATGTGATCTTGCTTGCCTATATCTGTGATGTGAGAATGTGTTTGTGATGTCTCCTTGCTATGGTGGCTGCCATATCCTGGCTGGTTCCAGGATGGTAGGATGCAGCCCCTGATGGCTGCCAAATCCTGGCTGATTCCAGGATGCAGCCGGCAAGCGGGCAGGTTACTGTAGGGGTGGCCTACGTATCTGTAACGGGTGTTAATTAAAGCTCATTACAAACACTGATCAGTGAGTAACGGGCTTCATTCGGAATGCCCGTTACAAACATGCCAACAATGTAACGGGCAGTGTAAAAGCCCGTTACTAGTTCTGACCGGTGGGCCCCAGGACATGGCCCGTTCATCGAGATATATGAGACGTAGGTTGAAAGCACGCGTCTCCTTTAATTGAGAGGAAGCAGACGCGTGTGGAAACAGCTGCGTCTCATTTCGTCGAGACAGAGGAGACGCAGGTTCAGGCACGCGTCTCTGATGTTGATTTCACAGTAACGGGCTCTGTTTTCATGCTCGTTACCAATGTTCCCTGTGGGCCCAGAGAAACAGCCATTTCACGTGACCGGTGACTAGTTGTGGTAACGGTTGTTGTTTGATACCCGTTACGAATCCTAGATGTGCTGAGACACGCGTGAACTAGACGCATCTCATTTCGTCAAGATAGAGGAGACGCAGGTACACAGAAGGTGTCTCCGATATTGAGCTACTGTAACGGGCTGTGTTTTGGTGCCCGTTACAAAAGTTCCCTGTGGGCCCAGAGAAACAGCCATTTCATGTGACCGGTTGCTAGTTATGGTAACAGTCGTTGTTTTATGCCCGTTACGAATATGTCTTATCAGTAACGGGCATCTGCCCGTTACCTTTCTTGGCTCATTTGTAACACTTGATCGGTAATGGGCGCTTTGCCCGTTACCAAAGGCCATCTATGCCCGTTACCAAAGTGAGTTTTTCACGTAGTGGTACCGGAGGACGACGAGGTCGGCGGTGTGGTAGACTTGAACCGCCCGCGTGCATCACGCTTCTACATGGCGGCGACGTGGCCCCTCCGTACGCCGCCGCCGCTCGCCTGCAAACCCTCGGTGCGGCCCCGCCATCCGCCGCTCGCCTGGATCCCCTCGATGCGGCCCCACCTGCCGTGGCCGCCGCTCGGCTGCGTTGCGGCACTAGGGCCCCTCCGTCCGCGCCCGCCGCTGGCTTGGGAAGGCTCGATGCGGCCACTCCGGCCGCTGTCGCCGCTCGCCACCGGGGAAACCTCGATGCGGGGCATCTCGATATGGAGGCGTCGGTCAGAGCCGATGAGGGGGATGGTCGGGAGCTGAAGTGTATTGGGGGTGGGGGAGCTGAAGGTTATAGATGATTTGGGCCGGCCAATCCTTGTTTTTATTACTCTCACCGGGCCATTTGGCTTCTTTGCAGTGGCGTCGCACTCCAGGACCTTTAGTGCCACCCCGAAAACTGAGAAGGGGGTATCCCAGCTTAAAAGGGGAGGCGTGCCTGCGCTCTCGAACTCCGAATTACCGTCATCCACTACTGCTTGCTACTTGTGCTATGGGGCTTAATGGGCTGGCCGGCCTACTCGGGCTCCCGCTCGCTGGGCTTTACGCTCACCGGTTGAGCCTGTTGTGGCCTGGCTTAGCCCACATCCCCATAGAACACCATTTTTTTTATCTAAACAAATCCTCTCTTTTTTTCATAGTACCTATAGTCTATACCATATTGTTAAAATTCATATTTTTCATAATAACATTTACCTCTTAAATCGCATTTTAAATTTCGCTACAGCCCCATAGCACAAAAAAAAATTTCATCAAAACAAATTTCGTGGCAATACGTACATGATATTCCTCCTTGAGGCTCGAAACGAAGCAATAGCCATCCATGTATTGCAACAACGCAAAGATATATTTGCAACCAAAATAAGATGTTGCGATATAGCCATTCAAACGCAACCAACCCTAGTATAGTGGCCATAGCTACTTTCTATTGCAACACACGAATTGCTAGTGCAACGCAGAAATGGGGTAGTAGTATTTCCTACCAAATGCAACACAATTCCTCATAATGGGTGCATTAGCGCCAACCTGTTGCAACATCACAAAGATATATTTGCAACCCAAATAAGACGTTGTGATATAGTCGTTCAAACGCAACCAACCCTAGTATGGTGGCCATAGCAACTTTCTATTGCAACTCACGACATGCTAATGCAACATAGAAATGGTGTAGCAGTATTTCCAACCAAATGCAACACAAATCCTCATAATGGGTGCATTAGCGTCAACCTATTGCAACACAAAAAATAAATATTGCAACTCAAATTTTGTGTAGCAATAGACACGCATATTACAACCAAATCACTATTTCGGGGCCATAGTACCCCCCTAATGCAACCAAATTTGTGGTGTTGCCTAAGAGTTGTGTTGCAATAGGGGGAAAACCTTGTAGTGATCATTTTATGGATTGATAGATTGAAGAAACTATCTATGAGCTACAGACTGTGAAGGGGCATCTGGATTCTGTCATGATTCTTATCCTTTGCACAACTCATAGGTGTTAGATTCAGTTAGTTTCCAATTTGCATCGTTTGATGGATTTATAGGTTCTTGTATTCTACTAGCTTCTGCAGGAGCTTCAAGCCACTGTCGATGAGCTCCCAAAAGTGAAGAGAGACTTGCAAGACCAAGAGCAAGAGGCTGCACTATACAAGGACCTATATAAGCAATCGTTACAGCAGCTGGATGACTTGTCTCTGCAATTGTTACAACGGGAGAACGCCGCGCTGAAAAAATTTAATGAGTTACAGAACGAACATACTGACGTGTTGAAAGTGGATTGCAAATTGATGGAAGAGGCTAACCAAGAGACCCGGGAGAAGATATCCCAGATGAAAAAATGTAACATGAAGTGTGAAGCTGCTAGTGTGAAGCTGCAGGAGGCCAGAAATGAGCTGGAGAAGTTCCAGCAATCTTAATAAACATGTTTCTACCTCATCATCTTATGATGTTTTCTACTTGGTGGTGTGAACTTTGTGGTGATGAATGCTATGAGATTCTATCTTATTATGCTGATTTGGTTTAATCTGGTTCAAATTGAGTCGAGCATACTCACCATTCTGAATTAATTTGGCTGATGTTTTGCTGGTCCGTTCTGTTGATGTTTTGCTGGAAGGACCTTCCTGAGTAATGATCGCGAAACTGCTTGTTTCCTACTGTCGGTCATGAAATGTTGCAACAATAATTTGCCATAGTAAGGGTTCGAACTAGAGACCTATAGGAACGAGACAACACTATCTACCACTACACCACCTCTTGGTTGTGTCAATTTAATGAGAAACACTTTCCACCCCAACCACAGCACGGAGTGGTTGTTCTGATAAGTTGGCGGGAGAAAAGCCCGCGCTGTAGCAAAAAATAGTTTTCCCGCAGCCCACTGCCCCGAAACAGGAAAACGAAGAACGGAGAGGCGAGTAGGCTACCAAAACAGATCATTCCGGCGGTGATTTGCGACTTCCAACGGCTGCTCACTCCTACAGGCGCAACCTGGGTGATACTTGCTGCAGTGGCATGTCAATCTGGTAAGTAATTTTGTGTTCAAACTGGAAAATTTCATTTCGCAGAATGTTCTCCTTTTCGATTCGTTCCGTGGTCAGTAATTTTGAGTTGGATTCGCCAAAAACTTTCCAGATGGATAGACGCTAGATAACCGGTTGTACTGGTTTTACCATCGATCATGAGAAAGGGGTCTAGGATTTCTTGGCATTTCTTCGGACAAGATACGCTGAGGACGAAGAAATACTATGCCCGTGTCGTCGATGCCTCAATAACTCTATAGGGACTATAGAGCGAATTGGAGTTCACTTACTTGTGAGTGGAATGGCAACCACTTACACTAGGTGGATCCATCATGGAGAAGCTTTGGAGGATATGGTTGACGATGATGCAAATGTATAGGATAATGCAATTCTGCCGGATGCAGAGGGGGATGTGGATAATACAGCTCCACGGGATGGTGGTGATGAGGAAACGGTCCAGGAAAACCAATACATATCGGGTATGGAGGAGGATGAAGGCCCTGGAGACGATGGGATGTCGAAATTGATTGCTGACTTGGGCAAGGGTCAGGTGCTCGGTGAGAAAATGTATGAATTTGTAAAGGAACATCTGAACCGTAAGGTGTCACCGACATCTTCATATGCACAATTTACATTTGTTGTGAAGTTACTTCATATAAAGTCTTTCAGTCGGATGAGCAACATCGCATTCAATGCAACGATGAATTTGTTACAAAAAGGATTCCCAGAAGCATGTCTTCCAGACTCTTTCGATGCGGCAATGAAGTACATACGTTCCATGGGACTCGTCTATGAAAAAATCCATGTTTGCAAAAATAATTGTATATTGTTTCGCAAGGAGAAGTATGTCAAACTTGATGTGTGCCCAGTATGTTGTGAAGTGGATTCAAGATGGAAGGATGCAGACACCAACAAGCGCGTTCCTCAAAAGGTATAGAGGCATTTTTCGCTGATTTCCAGGCTGAAGAGGATGTTTCTTTCATCAAAAACAGCAAAAGATGCACGATGGCACGAGTTGAAGCGAAAACCGGTGAACAATGAGCTTAGCCATCTAGCTCATGGTGAGGCATGGAATGAATTCAATAAAAGATGGAAAAAATTTGCAAAAGATGCTAGGAACCTTAGACTTGGTCTTGCAACCGATGGTTTCAATCCATTTGGCAAGATGAACAACTCATATAGTATGTGGCTAGTATTTGTTGTGCCATATAGCATGCCACCATGGGTATGCATGGAAGAATCAAACTTCATGATGGCCTTATTGATCCCTGGGCCGAGTTCTCCATCAAAGGATTTTGATATCTTCATGGAATCTCTCGTCGAAGAGCTGCAGCAACTTTGGAAGGGTGTCTGGGCAATCGATGGTGTTGAGGGTAAAGGATTTAAACTGCGTGTTGCGGTTCTTTGGTGCATACATGCTTATCCAGCATTGAGCATATTGTCTGGGCGAGTCACGAAAGGCTATTTTGCCTGTGTGCGTTGCGACAAGGACCCTTGATCAAGGAGATTGAAGAACAAGATATGTTACATTGGGCATCGTCGTTTCCTTCCAACTGACCATCCATGGAGAAGAAAGAGAGCAGATTTTGATGGTACTGTTGAAAACCGAGAAAAGCCAGAGTAGTTTACCCATGAGGAGCTGAAATAGCAACTAGAGAAGGTTAAAGACGTTAGACCAGGAAAGCAACCTCTACCTCAAGGAAAGAAAAGGAAGCGGGAATCCGGACAGTGCTGGAGCCGAAGGGTTTGTTTGTGGGACTTGCCGTACTGGTCATCTCTGAAGTTGGAACATAACCTTGATGTGATGCACATTGAGAAAAACATATGCGAAAACCTTATTGAAACATTGCTTAAAATTGCTGGGAAGACAAAGGACACCATCAATGCTAGGGTTGATTTGGAAGAGATGGGCGTAAGATCAAATCTACACATGGTGGCAACTGAGGATGGTGAGTCATGCAAAATGCCAGAAGCTCCATATGTACTTTCAAAAACAAAATAGAAGCTGTTTTGTGATTTTATAAGTTCGGTGAAGTTCCCAGATGGATATGCTTCAAACTTAGCTAGGTGTATTGCTGCAGATGGATGCAAACTACAAAGACTGAAAACTCATGATTGTCATATCCTACTCCAAAGGGCTTTGCCGGCTTGTCTTCGTGGTTTAGTGGACAAAGAGATATACACAGCTATTGCAGAATTAGGAAACTTCTTTCGGCAACTATGTTGCAGAACTCTGAAGTTGGATGTCTTGCAAAAACTGAAAACAGATATCCCAGTAATTCTGTGCAAGCTTGAGAAAATTTTCCCTCCTGACTTCTTTGATGTTATGGTCCACTTGGCTGTCCATTTGCCTGAGGAAGCAATCCTGAGAGGTCCAGTACAATATGGATGGATTTATCTCGTCGAAAGAAGGCTATGCACATTGAAGCGTTCAGTGAGAAACCAAGCTAGGCCTGAAGGATCCATTGCAGAAGCATATGTTGCTAATGAGGCCTTGACATTTTGCTCTAGGTACTTCGCGGCTGATGATGTGGCCACACGATTCAATCAGGTTGGAAAGAACAGAGAGAATGCTGATTTGTCTGTAGATGGAACATCCTGTTTCGATCACAATGTTCAAGTACTTGGAGCAGGGACCACTTGTTGGCTTGGGTCAAAGTACGACAAGGTGGTTTGGTATGTACTAAACAATTGCGAAGAGGTGAAGCCATATATCGAGTAAGTAAATCACCATTGCAATGATAGAACTACAATTATTTCATTCTAATTTTGAGATGGTACTGCTTTGCAGAGTGTTCAAGAATGAATTAAAAGCAAAAGGTGTGTCGGACGAGGATATTGATCGTCGAATTGCTACAGAATTTCAGCACTGCCTTAGATCGCATGTTAGTATTCATTTTTTTGTTTGGTAGTTAGCTTATATTACCTTGTGAGGACCATTACATAAGACTATATTAAAAAAAACTATTGCTCTTCTGTACAGATTACAAACAATCCAGTGAGCGACGACAACCTATATGCATTATCAGCTGAACCAGACCAGCGAGCAAAAACTTATACAGCATGTATTATAGGCGGTGTCCGGTACCACACCAAGGCCCGAGAGGCAAATAGGAAGACACAGAACAGTGGAATCATGACTACAGGATCACATAAAGTGTAACATCCCGGAATTTTGAACATTTTGCCAAGTGTGAATTTTCACAAAAATTTAAAACTTTTTGATTGAACATGTGTGTCACCGAATTTTATCCCAAATTGCTAGCTCTCTTCTCAAATTCTAAATAAAATAAAACCATATAAAAATTATTTTCAAATTAAGGTGTAAATGTGATTTGGATTTTCTTGGAATTTATTTTGGAGTTTCAAATTGTGTGGAGTTTTGAATTTGAAAGTTATTCAAATTCAAACCTATATTCAAACTATATTTCAAAACCTATTTAAACTCTAACAACTAACTTGGGCTGTATCTCTAACAGCAAGGTCCATTCAAAGCCCCTCCACTCTTTGCTAAAGTCCAGAAACTACCCCAGCTGTACCAGGCCCGCTCAACTTCACGGCCCAACCGGCCCACCGCCTCACCCCTTTCCTTTCTCCCTACGACCGGTGGGGACAATGTGTCATCCCCCTCCTCTGCATCCCCTTTTCCCCTTTTGCGCTGCTGCTCGCGCACGCCCGCCGCGCCGGTGCGCCCGATGGGACAGGGCGTCCGCGCTGGCACGGACGTCTGGGCCCGCACGCAAACCCAAGCGCAGCCTCGTGACCTCCGCCCGGGAAAAATTCCCTTCTTACCCTGCATCGCGCCTAACCTCACCCAGCTGAACACGGCCGAGCGCCACGCTGCGCCACCTCCCCCTTTCCGCCAAGGAGAGGGCAAGCTCGTAATCTCGTGACGCCCTGCTTTGACCACTCGCATAGGATCCCGGTGCCGTGCCGTAGCCACCCATCCTTCTGGGGTCCTCCCCCTTTCCTTGCTTTCCAAGCCGCAGCCGCCCTCAGTTTTCCCCAATCCCCTGCTTCTGCTGCCGGGAGGAGAAAAAGTGGAGGCGAAAGGGGAGGAGAAGGCGCCATAACGCGCTGTGCCGAGGACCAGCGTCGGACCTCCACCGTCGCCGAGTTCGTCATCGTCACTGAAGCACCGCTCGGGAGATCGTCACCATCGCTGCGTCTTCACCTTCGCCATGAGAAGTTGCTGCCGTAACGAGAAAGCCGCGCCACGCCAAGGACGCCGTCACCGCCGGGGAGGAGCCATGGATATCTCTGTCGCACCGCCGCGTTCGCCAACCGCATCGCCTCGCCGCGGGCCATGAAGATCCAGGGAGCGCAGCACACCGAGCAGAGGACCGCGCCGTCATGGACATCGACGTCGCCAACGACGCCGTCCCAAGCTGAACCACGACCGGGCCTGTCTGCACTGCGCCACACCGCCACGGCCTCGACTTCTTCCCGCCTCGCCGTGGACCACCTCGAGCCCCTGGTGAGCACCACACACAGACCAACCTCCTTTTTCCCCCTTGCTCGATCTCACGTCCATGTATGGGTTCGCCGGCCTTCGAGCCGCGCATGCTTTGTTTCCTGTGCCGCGCCGCAGCTCTGCTTCACTCTGCCGCCAATCTCGCCGTGCCGTGATGCCCTGCCGTTTTGCCTCGGTCCGTGCCGCGCTGCAGCTCGCGCTGCGCTGTCGCCGCCGCCGGGCCGCGCCACCTCACCTCGCGACGCGCGGCATCACCACGCGCGCGCCGCCTTTGCTCTCTATCCGGCCCTCACACCGCGCCCTCGTGCAGGTGCCGCGTCACCCCGCCGCTCTCGCCGCACCGCCTCGCTGCTCAGGAGGCTTGCGCCACCGCCCAGCATGCCGCGCCGCACCGCAAGCTCCGCGTCGTGTCGCGCTGCTTCAACCCGCGCCGCACCGCTTTGCCTTGCACCGCTCCACCCCGCGCTGCGTCGCGCTGCTCCTCACCGCTCCGCCGCACGCGCACTCCGGCTCTGCATCGTGACGCGCTGGCACGCCTTGCGCCCGCCGCTCTGCGTCGCACCGACGCCACCCTCGTGCTGTTCTCGGCCTTCACGCCGTGAGGTTCCCTCTCTGCAGGTGCTCGCGCAGCCGTATCAGCCAACTCCTGTCGCCGGCCAGCCCTTGACGCGCCACCACTTCCTTGTCGACGTTCGACCGAACACCTTGTGGGCACCCTCGTTTTCCTGAACCCTGAGTGGAGCGACGCGTTGGACCACACGAACGCAGCCACTCGGAGCCGCAGAAAATCCCGGATCCAGGGATTGGACGAATCCTTAGAGAAGTTCAGGGAGCATCCCTAGACCTTCTCGTGTAAGCTGTTGAATGTAATGCAGCCCACGAAAGCTGCGGGCCCAAGCACAACACAGGCCAGGCCGTAGCTAAGTTGAGGGAGGTTTTTCAGACCTGCTGAACCATGGGCCGAACTGGGCCGGCCCAATGGGCTAATAACACTTTGGGCCCAGCATCAGTCCACTAACCCAATGGTCGCTGATGTCATGCTGACATCAACATTATTTTAATAAAACTATTTTCTGTTTTAATAAAAGGATTTAATAAATGATTTATAAATCCCTTTTCCTTTAAAAATTCATAACTAATTATCCGGAGCTCCGAAAATTATGAAACCAATTGCGTTGGTTTCATAATTCCGAGACGCTCGCTGCTATCCTATCCTTTTCCGCTCTTGCCCTTGAACCGAGCCCTTTTGCCCCGTGCTCTTGGTGTAGAATTCGTGGCCGCTGCCCGCCACTGCGCTTTTGTGGGTCTGGGACGCCGGAGCCCCGCAACTAGCCACTGGCCTGCCGCGGACAGGAATAACTTCTCCAAGTCGTGTTCACACCGCTCCCCTTCCTTGCACCGCTTCCACCGCTTTGTGCCGCAACCCGCAAACCCGCTCTCGCTCTGCTTTGCTTCGAGCCGCGTAGCACGCGTCGTACCAAGTGTTAGTACCCGGAAGGCCGCGCGTGATGGACGGCCGTGCCTTGAGCAGAGGCCTCTGCTTCAAGCACGGCAACCCCGCGTTGCAACCTGGCTACTACACCATGGTTATCGTCGCATCGCTAGCACTTGTTCCATCGTGCTCTCGAGCACGCTTTACCGCATCACCACCCTTTTGCCGGCCACAAGTCGAATCTTTCCTCTCCTTGTGCTGCTGCTGCACACCTTGGCCTGATAATGCCTTGCCTAGCTCGCTTCACCTTGCTTTTCTCACATCATCTTTTGAACCTCTATTTTGTTGCGACCGTCAATCGCGCTAATGCCTTTCCAGCGCGATCACCAAACCTTTAGCCTATGATCGGCAACCCAACCTTGAACTAACCCTTCTCTCTAACTTGTTTCCTAGTATATAAAGCTAGTAGCTTAAAACTATTTTAATATAAAACTAATTACTTTGTTTTCCCTAAATTAATTAGTGCTGCTTGTAGTTAGTTCGGATTTATTTTGATTCTTCTAAATTGATGTTATTTGGAGTTAATGCTTAGATGTTTGCCGTTATTTATTTCCGCGTCGCATCTCGTGTAGGCTTGTGATCATGTTTGAAGACCCGAGCTGCGACGATGACCCGAGCTGTGACGTTTGGGAAGACCTTCGACCCGAAGGAAGGGCCCAACCTCTACTACTCTACGACGACTACCGCGCAGGTGTCATGTCACTCCCAACCATGTAGATCCCATGCATGCTATTAGTTGCTAGTGCTTTATTTATTATACTTTGGATGATTGAAATGCATAGACAATCTTTTAGCCATGCCTTGGATTTGATATACCCTGTTCCTTGAACTTCCTACCTTTGGGACTAGCTATAGACCCCTAGCTAGTCCCTGATATTTGCAATCCATACGTTTTACCTGTCTCGATATATGGATGGATCTCTGGTTTGGACCGAGATAGGGATATCTCGGTATTCTAGCGTGTGTTTTGGGTGAGTGTGTATCCTTGACGTGTTACCGCGGGAGCGAGCCGCTTTGGTTACTTGTGAATGCCTGTCTAGGGGAGATGCGACCTGGCCTCCCGCCCTAGCGGTGTGTCGGACGGGTGGAGTTGGTGGAGTGCTCGCTCCTTGCAATTAAGGACCGATCGACTGTGTGACCTTGATCTTTGGGCTATTTTCGTACAAACCGTTCGCTCACGTATGGGCGGGGTTCGGTCCGAGAACTAGTTGATGGTTGGCACTCAGCTTGTAGGCGGACCGGTGTGGTCGTGTGAGGGGGACGGGTTATACCCCCCGAGTAGACGTCGCCCCGGCTCCTCCGGGGATGGTTTCACAGCTCCGAGGCCCTGCTGGCAAGTTTCGCGCCCCAGTTCAGGACGAGTCAGGCTCGGAGAGGCAGGAGAGTGCCACCCACTGCTAGGTCTCCGGCCGTTAGGTAGGGATGTGGAACGGCTGATCCCCGTTTCTGCCCTATCCGGCGGGTCCAGTTGTACAACCTCTGCAAAGTGTTAAACCTATAGCTATAGTCTGTATCCATTGGTATGGACAGCCCTTGCGATCTCTCACCTGGCTAGTATTTTCTTGTGCTGCTTCTCTCCCCCGAGTGTGTGAGCCCGGCTTCGTGCCGTTGAGATGTGGGGATAGGAGTTGGTGACCCCACATCGCAGATGAGAGTAAAATGCTGTGACTCGGTTGAGGTCCAGTGTTTTGGTGTACTTTCCTTGGTTGGGGTGTTGACCCCGGAGGCGTTGGCCTCGGAGGTGTGGATCTCCTCGGAGATGGTGACCTCTCTGCAATACCGCTTACCTTGATGTTGCTACTGCTGCTTGCATAAACCTTCTACAGCCATATATAGGCTTATCCATGCATACTAGAATTCATCCACCGCTTTTGCTCTTTGTTGGGAAGCTAACATGACCTACCCGCTTATCGGGTAGATGGTGGACTTTCAGACTCGGAGACCGACTACGATGTCGACGATGAAGGATGGGAAGACTAGAGCTGGTCCTACACTCAAGTTTGCCTGTGGAGCTGGAGACGCTTCGCTTCGATAGATCCGCTGCGTAGATGTTTTACCTTTCTTGTTTAGTCCAATTGGACTTGTACCCGGCTTATGCCGAAATGTTGTACTCTGATGTATTAATAAAATTATGTAATTTTCCCTCTAATCCCTTGTTGTATGGATTTGTACCACTTGAGATAGGGTTTGCACGTGATAGCCACTTCCTGGGACTATCACAGAAGTGCAGAGGATCGGGTTTCCAGTTTTGGAAATCTGGTTCGTTTCATAAAGACATTGCAGAAATTGAGTTTTATGGTTCACTAAGAGACATTATTGAGCTGCGGTACAACTCGGGGCTTGACAGAGATCGAACTGTTGTTTTATTCCAGGTTGACTGGTATGATCTGGCTGGGACCAAGAAGGAACCGAAGATTAGAAATGATGGTTACTTCACAAGCATTAATACTGGAGATTACTGGTACCAAGATGATTCCTACATTCTTCTGAACAAGCAACGAAGGTCTTTTACTTGCCAGACACCCTACTACAACACCCATGGAGAGTGGTGCAAAAATTTGAGCATAGGAATTTGTGGAGCAATAATGAAAATGAGAAGGACATAGCTCCCACTGGCATGGTACTTGCATATCAAGATGATGAAATTGACCAAACCTTGCGTGATGTTATACTTGATGATGGTATCGGTGATGGTTCGGAGGTTCTGGTGCCTATTACTGGCGAGGAGACTGTGGTTGCAGTCGCTGAAGTTGACGCAATTCGCCAGCAGGAGCTGTCTGATGTGGATGGATTCAATTCTGAAGATGAGGACGACGACACTCTATGGCAATACATCGATGAAGATAAAAATGCTGCCGATGAAAGTGACGAGGACTAGGATATCAAATCAGTAAATGTTTAAGTCGATCCGAACTGAAATCATGTGGACCTTATGATTTATATGTAATTTATATGTAGTTGAAGTGCACTTTCCTGAATATTAAACCTGCCGTAGGTGCCTACTATCCGGTTCACTGTATTATGTAGCATCGGAACTTCCTGTTGCGACTTTACAAAATATACGATCGCACATGGGGATGCCGATTATCTGGTACGCTGTATTATAAAACAACAGAACGTCCTGTTGGGCTACGTGAATGGTAGGTTAGAAAATATCCATTCCTTATCCTCTCCAATGTGGGCATGATCGAGTACTATGCAACGTGACGTGCTCATGATCATGTAGTACTAGGCGAATCGAATCGACGAAGGAAGGGATGTGTTGATCTCCAATGTGGGCATGATCGAGTAGTATGCAACATGACGTGCTCATGATCATGTAGTACTGGGCGAATCGAATCGACGAAGGAAGGGATGTGTTGATCTCCAATGTGGGCATGACTGAGGAGTATGCAACGTGATGTGCTCATGATCATGTAGTACTAGGCGAACGAATCGACGAAGGAAGGGCTGTGTTGATCTCCAATGTGGCCATGATCGAGTAGTATGCAACGTGACGTGCTCATGATCATGTAGTACTAGGCGAACGAATCGATGAAGGAAGGGATGTGTTGATCTCCAATGTGGCCATGATCGAGTAGTATGCAACGTGACGTGCTCATGATCATGTAGTACTAGGCGAACGAATCGACGAAGGAAGGGATGTGTTGATCTCCAATGTGGGCATGATCGAGTAGTATGTAACGTGATGTGCTCATGATCATGTAGTACTAGGCGAATCGAATCGACGAAGGAAGAGATGTGTTGATCTCAAATGTGGGCATGATCGACTAAGTATGCGAATGGATTGTCCGGTTCTTTGTATTATGTACGACAGGACCATCCTGTTATGACTTTCATACTCATCGACATATGTCAGGAGGATGGTCCGGTCTAGTATACATCGGAACAGAGGAACTTCCTTGTAAACTACAGGTACGAAAGGCGCTTCCCATTTCCTGGTCACAGGGTGCCAACAGCGCACTACACACACCTTTATGGCTTTATCCAACGGCGTGTCACTCGTGCTCCCCCGCCATCCCCCCATTTACTACCTCCTCACTTGCGGCGCAACCCGTTGGTAGGGTTCAGCCACTACCGCCGCCGCCGCCTGCAGCAGCCTCCAGCGGATACCTCAATCCGTCGCCGAAATTAGAGGTATGCGTTCGCCTCCAGGCTCCAGCGAATACCGCAATCCGCCGCCGAATTCTTGGAATGGCACTAATTCGAGAAATTCATTGCAGATGGGCCGAGATGGTGGCAACAGAGATGGAAAGGTGCTTGATCCTCCTCCGGCGAAGCGACAATGAAAGTCATAGCTGACTTCTGCAGGCATGTTTGGTCCTCAGACGAGGCTAAGGTGCAGGCCTGCGGCACGGGATTCTTCCTCTGCCCCTACACGCCGCACACGGGGTGGGTCAACCTCGGTGCCTTGCTGCCGCACACGGGGTGGGTCAAGCTTGGCGCCTTCCTGCCGCACACGGGGTGGGTCAAGCTCGGCGCCTTCCTGCCGCACACAGGGTGGGTCAACCGTGGTGCCTTCCTACCGCACACGGGGTGGGTCAACCGCAGGCCGTCGCCCGCCCCGCCCTTCAGAGTTTCCTACGTCAGATCCCAGGAAGGAGAAACAGGTACAACTTCACCCTGCACCGAAAGAGCCGCTTAAGATGATGGACCTGCGCAACCACACCTACCAAATGACTAAAGGTCTTAGATGGGTTCCTGAGAAGAAGTGGTGGGACAAAACCAAGGACAAACGGGTCGAACTAAGATTTAGGAATGTCCTTTAGCAAACTTTCTATTACAACTACAAATACTTGCCCATGAAACTGTACCAGCACAGGGTTATAAATTGGGATCATATGACGATGGCCGCGGTAGGGGATGTTAAGGCATACTTCGATGATCATCCCGGATTGGCTGATTTGGTCTCAATGCATCATAAGTATGTTGAGGATTGGCTGAGAGTTTTTTATGCTACTGTGTACATTGCCGATACTTGGGAGTACATCATGTTCATGTTTCAGGGACGCCAGGTTACTCTTTTCTGACACCATATTGCTGACAAACTTGGATTGAGGGATTTTGAAATAGGAAAGTACGACCATAAGACATCCCTACATAATATTGTCTACGAGGATCGTGAACCACCTCGGCATAGTTTGCTCGGTGGGTCGTTCCCATCCGACGAGGAGATGGCCGGACTTTTTGTTGAGTCGTTCACAGGTAGGCGAGCATATCGCACGCCTGACATGCTTACCCTTGAGGCAAATGTGGTTCACCGGGCACTACGGAAGACATTATTACCACGGATTGGCAATGCAGAGTCGATCACTAGTCTTCAGCAGTGGCTTCTCCTTCACGTCATGACTGGCCGACCCTTCTACATCGTGGACTTCATTTTAGCCGAGATTGAAGATGTTATCTTTGATGGGTTGACCGTGGCCCGAAATATGCCGTATGCTCACTGGATCTCCTTCATGCTGAGTAGTGTTACCAGAGTAGATGAAGACGGGGAAAGGGTGCGAACCAGACCCAAAGATTGGCGTCCCGAGTACATGATGTCCGAGACACATTTCAAGGAATACAGGCCTGCGAGACCAGGAGACAGATGTCATGGCCTAAGGGCTACAATTGAGCCATCTCTTGATGACATTTGTTCCTCAGACGGTGAAGGCAATGAGGCGTCTCCAGTGAGACATCTCTGAGTACATGATGGTGCATCTCTACCCACTGAAAAAACAGAAACAGTTCCAGTCAATCCAGCAACAACCAGTGAGCCAATGGACTCTTCCTTCTTTCTAAAACTGATCCTTGAAAATCAGCACGACCAGAGAAAGTTCCAGTCAGTGATGGAGATGAGGATGGCACAGCAGGAGGAGTTAAACCGTGCACACTCGGAGAAGATAGCACAAATGGTAACACAACACCAGTGCACTATGGAGAATTTTGTGAATGCTTCACTCAGTCACCTTCACCAAGTTAACGGCTTACCGCCACCGCCCGCTCTACTCGCACCTATTGGTCAGACTCCCTTGCAACTCATGCCTCCTGCTAACTTGGGTAAATCATCTGAAGTCTATGAGCTGCCTCACAGTTCAGCAATTAGTTCACAATGGATTCCAAAGAATAAAAGGAAGCAGATGCAACAATACTCATGGTTCTATCTGATATTGCAGCAGAAGAAACGAATAAGGAAGATCCTTTGGCGGCAATAGCAAATGGTCTGAAAGATCCTGCTCCTGCTACCTCGGAAGGCTCTCGTGCAGCTGATCCTGCTCCAGCTCCTGCTACGTCGGAAGGCTTTCCTGCTCCTGCTCCTGCTCCTGTGACCTCATAAGGCTCTCCTGCTCCAGCTTCTGCTACCTCAGAAGGCTCTCCTGCTCCTACTCTTGCTACCTCAGAAGGCTCTCCTTCTCCTGCTCCTGCTACCTCAGAAGGCTCTCCTGCTCCAGCTCTTGCTACTTCAGAAGGCTCTCCTGCTCCAGCTCCTGCTCCTGCTATTGAAGAAGGCTCTCCTGCTCCTGCTCTAGCTCCAGCTCCTGATGACCCTCTTCACAATCCTATTACATCGGCTCCTTCGAACACCGATGAAAAAGAGGTAGAATGTTAAACATTCCTTTTATTGTCATTGATTCCATTTGATTGTTGTATTCGAGTTGAATAATACATTTTTCTTCACATGTGCGAAACAGCCATAAATAATCGTTTTGCCTGGGCTTTGTGCTCAGGTCTTCACAATCGCTGACCAAGATGAAATTGTACCGGATTCAGAAGACTCCCAATACTCTTGTACCGGGTTGCAGAATGAGATATAGGTACCAGCACTTCATTTCCAGAATAGAACATTGTACTTGTGTCGTGACGTTGAAGACTGCGACTTCCATACGATTGAATCCTCCGATTGGATTAATGGCTTGGATCAATGCGGGATTCCTACAACCAAAACGAAGAGTTCTACGGCCTCGACATCACGCAATGCATGAGTCGTGCTATGCATAAAACGAACCCAACACTCCCTATGCATGCTTTTGTTTGTAATTTTCGATGTAATCCTTGAATCATGTCACAATACCGATGTTTGATGAGAGGAAGGGATGTGTTGATCTCCAATGTGTTCATGATCGAGGAGTATGCAACGTGACGTGCTCATAATCTTGTAGTACTAAGCGAATCGAATAGACGAAGGAAGGGATGTGTTGATCTCCAATGTGGTTATGATCGAGGAGTATGCAACGTGACGTGCTCATAATTTTGTAGTACTAAGAATTGAATCGACGAAGGAAGGGTTGTGTTGATCCCCAGTGTGGGCATGATCATGGAGTATGCAACGTGATGTGCTCATAATCTTGTAGTACTAAGAATCGAATCGACGAAGGAAGGGATGTGTTGATCTCCAATGTAGGTATGATCGAGGAGTTTGCAACGTGACGTGCTCATAATCTTGTAGTACTAAGCCAATGGAATCGACGAAGGAAGGGTTGTGTTGATCTCCAATGTGGGCATGATCGAGGAGTATGCAACGTGATGTGCTCATAATCTTGTAGTACTAAGCCAATCGAATTGACGAAAGAAGGGTTGTGATTGTCTCCAATGTGGGCATGATCGAGGAGTATGCAACGTTACGTGCTCATAATCTTGTAGTACTAAGCCAATCGAATCGACGAAGGAAGGGATGTGTTGATCTCCAATGTGGGCATGATTTAGGAGTATGCAACGTGACGTGCTCATAATCTTGTAGTACTAAGAATCGAATCGACGAAGGAAGGGATGTGTTGATCTCCAATATGGGCATGATCGAGGAGTATGCAACGTGACGTGCTCATGATCATGTAGTACTAGGCGAATCGAATCGACGAAGGAAGTGATGTGTTGATCAATATAAGGGGAGCAGTACATAAACGAAATGAGTAGTTCCTAGTCAAGGAATATCCTATGTAGTAGTATCTTGATTAGAGGAACATCTTTTGCCGCCAGTATATAGCGCTGACCAGCCCTCAGAACAAACCGGTGCGCGATTCAAATATTCAGAATTTTGGACGCCCGGGCAAAGCATATGTTAAATGTCCTTTTTGCTTCCCCCTTCCCAATGCACCCCGTTTCAGTCACCATCATAATGAAAGGGTATATTGGTAATCTGACAAGGCCCTCCACCGAAATGGATAAATTACCCCTACCCCTGTCCCTTCCCTCCCTTCTACTCCTCTCCTCGCCATCTCAAATCTTTCCGCCCCCATTTCACCTTCCCTCCTCGCTGGCAGCCCAAATCTTTACCTCCTCTCCTCCATCGTCTCAAATCTACCGCTCATAGCTTCAGCCTCTTTCCCATCTGCCTCTGTAGTAGCAGTGGCGATGACACAATGGCACCAGGAGGGAAGGTCGTACGAAGGAAATATTCAGAACAAGGTACAATGTTTTCCTCCTCGGTTCAGCTTCCCCGGTGGATTCGTACTTGCGTGTTTTCCCATGTGGCAGATCCCATGTGTGCACTAGTTTTTTTTTATCAGGTAGATCCCATGTCTACACTAGTTCTTTTTAGGATCTTGTTTTGACTAGGAACATCCTTTCAGAATCTTGTTCAGCTAGGAACATCCTACTGGTTCTTATAGAAGTTTTTAGATCTGACAGATCCCATGTCTACACTACTTCTCAGGATCTTGTTTTGACTAGGAACATCTTTTTCAGGATCTTGTTTCGGCTATGAACATCCTACTAGTTCTTATAGAAGTGTTCAGATCTAATTTTATTTACAGTGGTAGGCCAACCTTACAGAAGTTTCGGCTATGAACATCCTATCAGAAGTTTCGTCTATGCATTGTGGTACTAACCTTGCAGCTGAAGCTTCACTGATACATCATCAATTGGTGGTGAGACGGGAATAACATCACCAATGATAGCTGCAGAAGGAAGTTCCCATGGTCGAGCTTATGACCATAAACAAAGCACTATCAGGAGATAGCCTGGATTAGGTTAGATTTTATTTCCCTTTTCAAATAAAAAGCAAGAGCATATTTTAAGGACAAGGTTGTCCTTTGGGTATTTTTGGTCGCTAACCTTTCAGGTGGAGATTGAAAAGAATGATGGACAGGTGATGCCTAAGAACATGCGAGCTACATCACTACAACACCTTTATAAGTTTTAGTTGACAGAACATTTACAAAAGGAAACTTGATCCCCACACACTTGAGTTTTGTTGCCTAGTAATGCAAACTTCAAGTGTGGAGGAGATATGTGAGCATTTCGAGTAAAGCTCCTCTCATACCAAATCTTATCCTTGGTTGGAGGTGATGTTAGCTCCTGCGTCTTGCCCAGTTAGGTACGTCCTACTTTTGACTTTAAACAAAGCCCTTCCGGGAGGTTGCCCGATGTTCACCATCTTTTGCTCATGTTTATGTCCCTTTGAAAATAGCTTGATCATGCTTTCATGCTTCCTTTATCTATGTTCGTAATGCTATGGTTTGAGTGCATGTTTAGCTACGTGCATTCATAGGCTGCGTAGGTTAAAACTGTCTTCTTCAATCAAATAAGACATGGTGTCGAGTTTGATTGATGAACCTTATAGTTAATGCTTGCTTGGATATTAGTTGTATATGCGGACTAATCCTTGCAGGAATTTCGAATCCAAATGGGGTAAGTCATCGAGTTTGATTCAAAAGGGAAGGTAAGTCAAGGCATGCCAACATTGTTTGAGCTAGGTCTCATGGTGAATTTATATTTGAATTTGAATAAAGACTCCCTGGTTCTTGAACCAGTAGAGTCCCTCCTTTATTTTTTCCTTTTTGTTTGAAGACAGCACCAGGTACATGAACAAGTGTGGGGGAGATCTCCCAAGCTTATCATCGACATACACACTGGAGATCTCCCACACAGGCGTTGCACAACATCGACTGCGCTTCCATGACATGGGACAAGGTAAACTAGAGTGATCCGGCTGCCCCATGCGTCAGTCGAACCACTGCTGGTCCTCCTTGATCCCCATGGGTCAGGAGCGATGGTATGTGCACCCTTTGTCTCACTCTCTTTGATTCATGAGTTTGAATGAGTTTCAATTATTATTTGCTAAATCAAACTCTTGGAATTGTGCTCTACCTGCTTTACATGTTTCCTATGGTTAGCTTGCATATGTTTTATTCCTTATCATCTTGATGCTTGTGAACAAATATCATTAGGGAACTTATGCTCGTCTAAGTAGTTGGTTTTTGTGATATGGTTTGACGATATGATCTTCTCTCTAAATGTTTGAGTGTTTGGGAATTTTATTTGAAAATTTGAAAACCCTTTGTAAAGCTCCTGTTTGATATGCCAAAGTCTCGCCAAAGCCATATGATGAGTTATGTTGAAAACCTTATACTCATATATTGCTTGTCATTACATTGAGCTTTGTCAAATTGTTGTGACCCTTGAGAATTCTTTTCATGCTTTCACGATCAAGATTCAGGTGCACTCTGTTTTCCCCTTGCTATGCTTCTACACTGGAAGTTAGCATTGTATCATCCGTCCATTACACAAAATAAAGCTCCATATGTGCTCTCTCTCTCCAAAAGTATCCTTGAAAAAGGATATGGGCTATGCAAAAAAACCATGCTCAAAGGCATAGGTGAATGAAAAAAAAGGGATAGCCCATGTCCCAAAGAAAGAAGAAAAAGGAGAGAGATGGATAGCCCATGTTCCAATAAATTAGATGGTAATAACTAGCACCTGCTCCGGGACTAGTGTCTACCTTACCATCATCACAACATTCATCATATATATGGTAATATCTAGCACCCATTCTGGGCCTAGTATCCACCTTACCATATCCATCACATCCATACATGTGCACATCTTGTTTTGATGGTATGATTTGATTTTCTCTTTGGATCCGGTTTTTGACTTTGCAATATATGTGATGCAAGTATGCTTTATCTTTATCCTACCCTGAGCTCCACATATAGCCATCATTAGAAGTAGGATGAAATAAGGCAAAGCTATTGCCTTGGTGAGGACATATACACAATGAGTTACATGAGAGAATCAAATGAGGAGCTAACCAAAGGTCTGTTTTGAAAATTATTGCAAAACCCCGAGTTACTTGACATGATGAGTAGAAGTGATTTGATTCATGATCGTTCCGTTCATCAACTACCCAAGATGGCATGATAGACACTTCGCAAAGTTCACAAGTACAAGGTATGGTTTGGAATATATCTTATGCTCGCTTCATACCTTTGGATATCATGTACCACCTTGATCTGACTCCCTTCACTCGAGACGAGCCAAGGTCAAGCGTGGGGGTGTTGTTGACGGCTGTTAAGTACCGCTTTTACACTGTCAACTCCTGTATTAAATAATTGAAAAGTGATCATCAACAATAGAATAGCGCTTTATACTGACAAGTTCCACAAGTGTTGGTGTTTCTGGCTTTTGTCGCAGGATGCACTGAAATACGTGTTAAATGGTATAGTTAAGAGTAACTGATCTAATGGCTTATATAGTACGTCATCATAAAAAACCTCAAATGCCAAATTGGATTGCACCATTGCGAAGCTCTCGTCGAGATGATCGAAATGGACATATCATTTGATAACTTTGGAGTTCGGATACAAAAGATATTGAAGGAACAAAATATTATGGGATGCTAACATCATCATGACGTCAGCACCCCAGCACCGTACAACGTCAGCACGGGAGAGCTTCAGGTGGGGCCACGTGGCAGATCGCCACTGGCCGGCGTGACAACGCGGCGCATGCACGCGCGCACGGGACGCAGCGGCCGGCGGGCCACGCGGCAGCCCGCGAGTGGGTGCTCGACTCGCCCCCGACATGGATCACGCCTCTGGCAAGTGTGCGCGCGCGGGCATGCAGGCCGCCCAGCCGGGCACGTGGCGCATTGCAAGGGGCTGGCCGAGGTCGGTTCCCCCGGTCCGCTGGTTGGCCGCTGGGTTTTCCATTTTATGCGCCGGTTTACGCCTGGTTCGCACGGTTCGGCCACAGTTCACCCACCTAGGGTCCGGTTTTCTCCTAGTTTTCACCTCCATTGCCTCAGGCTCCTTCTCCTGCACGCTACAGCACCTTGGAGGGCACTGTTCACTGCCATGTGGCGCAAGAAGAGAGGGGATAAGCAAAGTGGCCATAGACCTATAAATAGGGGTGAAGGGGGCTAAAATAGGGACACACCATCTCACCCAAGGATGAGAGCTTCCCTTCAAAGGAGAGGCCTCTCCTTGGTAGATTAGAGAATAAGGGAGTGAGAGAGAGAGAGAGAGTTGTATCTCTATGGATGCTTGTTCTTCAATTAGAGTAAAGTAAGTATTTCCGCATTTTCTATTTAGACTAAAGTAGCATTCATGCATAGGTGATATGTTCTTGTGTTCTTCTCTTGTTCTTGATTTAGAGGCTTGTGTTATTCGCGAACACAACCTTTCGATCTTGTAGCATAGGTTCATAAGTGCTCATATCCGTTGGTATGCATGTTCGTCATTTAGAATAAAGTGGATATTCTTGCATGCTCTGATTAGAATAAAGTGTGTTCGTGATTCCTTTCTAATAGTTTATGCTAGGTTGCATGAGTAGCCCTTTTCCTCTGCTAGTGCGTAGATCCTGGGTTTATGCGTTCGTCTGCTACAAGTCGTTCGTATACGTTGGAAGCATAGTACGGGACCGAGTGCTTTCTCGTATGCCTTTAGTATAATCTAGTAGTACCTATAGTGAGTGAGATCAGTTCTCTTTCGTGGTCGTAGTTCTATTAGTACAGGGTGCTGTCGTCCGTTGGCTATGGCAGTAACCACAGCATGGACGATGTGACACACTACCAGTTATCATCCGTTCGGCTTATCCCAAGGTTAGGTAGAGGCAGTCCAAGAGGTGGTGACAGCCCTTCTGGCCCTCGTTGATCTTCCACAGCTGGATATAGTCAGAGCTCCTTCCATATAGATCCGCATACCGGAGTCACTTGTTAAGTCAGGGCTATCGGTACCCTAAGCCATGTTCTATCTAGAGATCGACCTTTAATCTCATCTATAGTGCTATCTTTAGGAATCCTCTCTATCCTTGCCTCTTATCTGGGTGTGTCCTTGGAGTGACTGTACAAAGTTAGTGCACACACGTTCCCTTGGATTCGATACCCTTGAAATACTCTGAGGTGAAAGCTACAACGGTATCCGTACGCTTGCGGATTTATTTCGTGTGTCGCTAAAATACCCAACAAGGACGAGCTGGCGTTGTTGACACGGAGATTCGAGAGGATGCACGAGAACCGGGTGAACTCAAGAAGGAACTCGAGGGCATGTTTCAAGTGCGGCAAGACCGGACACTTTTTCGCCGAGTGTCCGAAGATGAACGACTACGACAAGCACAAGTCCAAGGACAAGGGAAGAAGGTCCAAGAAGAAGGAGCGTGAACAGGGAGGAAAGCACGAACACGAGAGAAGATCAAGAGATCGAGCGACGTCGACTCCGACTCCGAGGACTTGTCATCAAGCTCGAGTGAAGAAGAAAAAGAGGGCGACAAGAGGAAGGAGAAGAAGAAGAAGAACCTCGCCAAGTACCTCAACAGCCTCTGCTGTACCACAAGAAAGACTCCGAGAAGCTACAACAAGAAGGATGGACCTTGCGGCATGGTGCACAGCTCCGGCAGCAAGAGAAGCCAGAAGGACGCCTCGGATTCAGATTCCGAGGATGAGGTATGTGATGAACTCTCTGCCTTACGCAAAGAGAATGAGGAGTTGGTTGACTTGCTTGATAACCGCGATCACATGCTTAGGGAGGCTAAGAAGCTTAGGAAGGAGCTTAGGGCTTTGCTTGAAGATGCTCAGAATAGAGTGGCTGAGATAGAAACACAGAACCTTGATGCCAAGCTTGAGATACATTCGCTTAAGGCTAGTCCTGTTGTTTCTGATGAGATTGATTGTGGTCACTGCTCTATTTTCCTAGCTGATTTGACTGCTCTTAAGGAAAAGCATGCCTCCTAGTGTGAGGAACTAGATGTGCTTAGGGTTGAGTTGGCTGAGCTGCAGTCTAGACCCACTTTGCTTGGTGCATGCACTTCTTGCCCTGGTTTGCATGAAAAACTTGTTGAGCTTCGTTCTCACATTGTTTCGCTTGAGGCTGATTTGAAAGTTCCTATTCCTACTTCCTGCTCTACTTGTGAATTGCATGCTGTGAAGAATTTGGGACTTGCACAATGTGTTGACCGCTTGCAGGATGAGAATGATAAGTTGCGTGAGGTGTTGAGTTGGTTGTCCAGTCAGGAGCCTCAGCTTGGTAAAATTATTGCCAGTTTTAAGCGCTTTGATGGTTGGGCTTTGGGATCTGATAAGTTTGGTGAGAGCAGTGGTGAGAGAGAAGGGAAATTTGGGAATATTCCAGTTCCACCAAAACCTACACCCAAAGACAAGTTTGCACCCAAGCCAAACCAGTTGCTTAAACCGAGAGAGAAACCAAGTGAGAAGCCAAGTGAAAAGCCTAGTGAGAAACCAAATGGGGAGCCTAGTGAGAAGCCTTGTGAAGAGCCTCATCCCAAGCCTAAGCCAAAACCAATCCGTTTTCATTGTGAGTTTTGTGGGAAGGATGGCCATAAGAAGGAGTTTTGCTATAAGAGAAAGAGAGAGGTGAGAATGGCTAAGGAGTGGGCGAACAAGGACAGGTACCACCCTTCTCATGGTGTGCCTGAGCCTTGTATGTCACTGCCTAAGGGAAAGGGCTTTGTGCGTAAGGTTCCGGCATGGGGAGATAGGAGATCCCGCTGCCGAGGTAGTGGTCTGCAGAGGGTGGTCAGACCAGCCTGGCTAGGCGGTCAGACCGACCCTGCCCAAGGGAGGGCGGTCAGATCGGCCTGGCTAGGCGGTCAGACCGGCCCTCCCCAGATTTCTGGGCAGTTCGGTTTTCGCGGTCGTGATGCTAGTGCAGTTCCTTTGGTCATGGTAAAGATGGTAGGCACTTTGAGTCTGGTGGTGTTGTGTTTGCTGGATGTTCTCCACTCGTGACCGATACGAGTTTGGGAGAGGTCGCATCTTTGAGTCTCAAAGGAGCTACGGACCACGCTTTCCCTTTCGTGGCGCTCGTACTCCTCCAGCGAGACGGGAGTGGTTTTCCCATGGTGGTTCCAGTTTTGATAGGCACGGTAGGATGGATGTTGCTAACCCCACTTTTGAGGAGATGGCTCGGCACTGGTTTGAGACTTTTGGTACTAACCCCAGTGTTGAGTTGTTTGCTCGCTCTCGCTCTTGGTTTTGAGTTGAAGGTGGGAGGCTCGGAGAACATTTGGTTCATATCAGGGGTGGTTCTCCGGCCTCATACCCCGGTGGTGTCAAGGAGGTACATCACTTTCGGGGATGGTGGACAAGGACAGGTGACTTCTAAAGGAATGATCAAGGTAAGTAAATTTGTGACCTTCAAGTGTGTGGCCTTGGTCAAGCCACTCGGTTCATTTTGCTCTTTGCCCTATCTCGTGTGTGTAGGGTGAGTTTTGTATGCTCTTTGGCCCTAACGCATGAGTTTAGGGTGAGCCTATGTGCTTAGTGTGCTCTTTGCTCTATCATGTGTGCTTAGGGTGAGATTTGTATGCTCTTTGGCCCTAGTGCATGTGTTTAGGGGGAGCTTTGGAGTTTTGTGCTCTTTTGCTCTTTTGCCAGTAGTGTCGAGCCCTTTTGCCTCCCCTTGAGGAGCCGGTCGTTTGTGAGCTTTGTGTGTGTGGTTGGTTTCCTGAGTTGGTGGTGAAGCTCCTTTGTAGCATATGTATAGCTTTCCTTTTATGCATTCTTGCATTTGCATTGCATATGTATCATGATGTATAGGCATCTTTGTATCTTAGGTTGCATGCATTTGTTTCATATACATTTTGTAGGAAAAGCTTCTCCTATATACATTGTTCATCATGATGTGCTATAAATGATCTTGTGAGCTAGTTTGGTATGATATGGTTTAGTTTGGCTTAGCTCTTGATGATCTTGCTTTATATCCATGGTTGATAGCTATCTTTTCGAAAAATGCTACATGTATGTCCTCTTGTGAGTAAATGCCTTTATATGGTCATGACATGTTTTACTAGCTTTGTTATGCTTAATTTGTGCTTGGATGACTTATTTTGATCATATGGGGCCAAAGGCTCATTTGTCATTATGAATGTTTAGCCCCCGTGCTTTATCTTGTGGAGGGGCATAAGTTCCTTTTTGTCGCAAAGATATTTCATGTATCAAATATAAATCTAAAAATGATGTGTAAATTGCTTGGAAAATATGCTCCCATGTCATTTGTGCTTATTTAACATGTTTTTGGGTGCTAAACCGTTGCATGATGCCTACCCATGGGAAGTCTCATATATAGAAGTAGGCACATGGCTTGGTGGCTTTGACATGACATGAGATGCTTGAGGGTGTTTATGATGATCTTATGCTTAGAATGATTGTCCTAGCATAGAGTTTGTGTGGCTTTGCCATTTTAACATGTTTTGCTCATGTTTAGGACTTTGCTCATGTCAGGGTAATTTTTCGCAAAAATGCTCAATTCTATCTTAGCTTTGCCCAATGGTTGTGAAACTTGGTGATCTTGTAGCTGATGTTCATACGAAGCTATAGAGTATCTAACTTGCTCATTTGGAGATGTGTAGCATTTTGTGGTGAATTTTGTTTATTTGAGAAGCTCTAAGTTGTTTTTTCCGAGTTTTGCCTTGATTCATGCATTGTCAACAAGGGGGAGAAGGTTGTGCATGATTTGGGCACCTGGGAGCATTTGGAAGGTGTTCAAAGTGGTTCTGGCAGGTTTTGAAAAGTTTGGTGCAGGGCCGGTTTCTTGGGGCGGTCTAACCACCCCCTAGGCGGTCAGATCCCAGAGGGGCGGTCTGACCGTCTTGGGCATACGGTCTAACCGCCCTGGCTGTTGTGAGCAGGTTTTAGCTCTTTGTTGTATTTCCATGTTGCATTGCTGCATTGGTTCAGGGGGAGTGTGCTTTGGCTCAGGGGAGCTTGCATATGTGCAAGGGGAGCTCTTGTGTGAGTTTGTGGCTTGTGGCCTTCTGTGCCTTTGGTGGTCTTTGCTCCTTGTGTGAGCTTGTTTTTGTCTCGGTTGTGTCGAGCTGTTACCCTTGTGTGAGACATGGGTACCCCTGGGTCCCCACCGACCAGGCTCATGGCTGTCCCCGACAAGTGGGTCTGGCCTACCAGAAGACCCGCCGACCTATTAGTGGGCCCAACCGACCTAGTTGGTGGCCCACACGACCTCCTGAAGACCTTCTAGAAGATTCCCCAGACGACCTTATCCAGAAACGACTACAAGACTTGGCGTGCAAGACAAGACATCGGTGGATTCCGACCAAAGCAGATCGACGGATATGGCAAGCGATGTAATCAACTAGATTTAGGTCTCCCGGTCGTAACCGGCCAGTAGTCTGGGAACCGACCTTGTCCGCTGGCCAATATAAGGCGGGCGAGGCGACCCTTGTACAATCATGCAATCCCCAAGCAATCTACACCAACAACTGGACGTAGGGTTTTACTCTCCAGAGGCCCGAACCAGTATAAACTCGCCGTGTTCTCTGTGTTCTGTGTGCTCGTACGCAACCTTCGAGTTCTTAGCCTTAGATTCCCCCTCGCCGAACAACTAAACTACAGGGATTAACACCCCCGTGGGCTGTCTAGATCTCACCATCTGACAGTTGGCGCGCCAGGTAGGGGAGGAATTCAAGGTTCTTTGTTCAACTTGATGGCTTCGACCAACGACGTCACCTTCCCGGAGAGCATGGCAGACATCCTCGCCAACCCCGTCGACATCTGCTTTGGCTCTGTGCCGGCGGAATCCACCGCTCCAGCCGCTTGCCTCCTCATCGAGAGCAACGCGGTCACATCCAACCAGCAGGTCAGGACAGATCTGCTGGCGGAAACCCACCCACCCACTCCTAGCGACCTGATCGCGGGACTCGATCGTGTCGAAGGCATGCTCTCTGACACGATCAAGGTCTGTGAGCGCGTCAAACGCCCTCGCAGGACCCCTTTGTCCTTATCCAGCATGCCCATCGGCCTGTGGAACGCAACTCACGTAGCATCTCGCTACATGAAGCGCAAGATCCAGATCGAATCTGGACCTAAGACACCAGATCGTGGAAACTACAGGAGCCTCCTTGATGACCCTTGCCCCATCCACGAGAACTCCAAACACACAGCTCGCCAATGCCGTGTGCTCAAGAAGTTATGCCGACCTCTCACCGCGGCTCATCGCCGCCAGATCAACGGTGAGCTGTCTCCGGACCGCCTCGCGTTTCAGATCGCCCGTACAACTATCTCCCTGAACTATTTGGGAGAAGCGTTTGAGACCCCAGATCGCGAGGTCTTGGTAGTCTCTGCAGATGTACCACCTCAAGACGGAGAGACATATGAACAGCGCATAGAGCGTGAAAACGCCAACGCTGCAAGAGCTGTATGTCATCAGCAGGAGTTAGCTGCAGCTTCCCCGGCTGCAGGTCAGCATGCAGGCAATATCGGTCAAGGCACCGACAATCAACCAGCAGCCAACATCGGGGCACAAGCACCCGCAGCTACAGCAGCTCCTCAACAACGCAACGAACCTCGTCGAAACCGCCTGCGTGCCAGAGACCTCCTGCGCGATTTCGAGCAAGACGGCCACGAAGTCTACAACTCTCCTCAAGTGAACCTGGGTGCAGCCCTTGCCGTGCTAGGTCAGCTCGAGGATACTCCTGCAATACGGTGACTTCAAGCTCACATCCGCATCGCCACCGCTCAGGTGGAAGAAAGAGGCCCAGGATACAGTAGATCGGCCGCAAGCTCCTACTCCAGAAGTAGATCTGAGCACCCTCGCCAGCGACGTCGCAGCAACAGTCCCCTTGAGCCCGTGGCTGCAGAGGGACGAGGCGAAAATTAAGTGGTGCAGCCGGTCAACCATGCTGCTAATGTTGCTGCTAATGCTGCAGCCAACCCTCCAGCCACACCGCCGCCAACGCTGCAGGCAACGTCGCTAACAACGCAGCTAACGCTGCCGGCGTCCAGCAAAACACCGCCACCAACATAGGACAGAACGCTGGAGCTCAGCCTCCACCAGTTCAGGGTAACCACGCTGAGAGCAGTCAACGTCGTCGGATACGAGATGAAGTGGAGATAGCGTGCCGTGCTAATTACGATCGTGACCACGGGGTCCCTGATCCCCTCAATGCCAACAATCCTATTCAGCCAACGGAAATCCGGCAGATGCATGACCAAGAGCTTCTACGTCATGCCCAGTATGACCAAGATAATGGTCCTCCAGACGACCTCTACATCATCCTGACGGCCTATGCCCCGTCAGCCAGTCCTGGAGCAGTCAACAACTTCCCAGCATTCTCACGACGTCTTAGGACGATCAGATACCCTAAAGACTTCAAGCCAACCATCGAAAAATACGACGGTCGCTCCGACCCAAGTATTTGGCTAAAGATGTATAGCATCGCAGCACGCGCCTCTGGTGGCAATGAAGACCACATGGCGGGATACTTCCCCCTTGTGATGGGCAAAGCACCACTCCTGTGGCTCGACAACCTCCCAGCAGAGTGCATCAATTCCTGGGCGACTTTGTCACGGCTCTTCACGACCAACTACCAGGCGACCTACAACCGCCCCGGAAATACTCACCACCTCGCCAGAGTGCGGATGAGGCGCGACGAAACTCTCCGGGAGTACACTAACCGCTATTTTGAGAATCGCAACACCCTTGCAGGTGTCAAAGACGAAGACGTCATCGCCTACTACAAGAAGGGAGTCACCAACATCAAGCTTTTTGAGAAGATCCATGAAGCTGACGCCCACACCATTGCTGACCTCATGGTATACGTCGACAAGCTCGTCGATACTCAGGACGCGGTGATGCATGATTTCAACGGAGAAGACCATGACGACGGTGGAAACAGGTCGCGCAAGCGATCTGGCGACGTCTACGCAACGGAACCACCCAGACCCTCCACCTTCCTGGAAGGCGACTTCAACATGGTCATGGACGACCAGTGCTAGTTCCACCGCGATGCCAAGCACACTATGCGGGAGTGTGAACAACTAAAGCGTGCTCTAGGGGTACCCCGGAGCCCAAGAAGACCAAGAGCGGAAGCAACGACGACCAAAACAACGGCCGCCGCTACGACAACCGTAACCGTCGACCTGATTGACGTGATTACCGTGACCGACGTCCTTACCGTCGCAACGACGATAGGGACCGACGTGATTATCGCCGCGACTATCGCCGTGATGACCGCCGCGATGATCAACGCAACGACTACCACCACGATCGCAATGACCGGCGGGACGATCGTCGCGACGACCGACGTGAGGAGCGCCGCGACGACCGAAGGGATGATCGTCACCACCAAAATGACCACAACCGCAACGACAACAACCGCAAGGAACGCTCTCCACCACCACCGCCAAAAGGGGGCTACCCCAATGGCGCGTTCAGACTGCCAATCAGGAGATCAACTTCATCGTTGGTGGTCGCCAAGCTGCCAAAAGCAACAGGAAGATACGGTCGAACGCAAGGGAGATCGGCCAAGTCAATACTGAAACTCCACAACCCCTACGTTGGTCGGAGTACCTAATCACTTTCTCCAGGAAGGATCATTGGGTTCATATACCTGACCCCGGGACCTACCCGCTGGTCGTCAACCCCATAGTTGATGGCGCGTTTCTGCCTAAGACCCTCATCGATGGGGACAGCAGCTTAAACATCATTTTCACAGAGACATTGCGAAAGATGGACTTTGACTTCAACAAGATGACCGCCTGCGACGAACCCTTCTACGGGGTTGTGCCCGGCAAGGCTGCGTACCCCATAGGTCGTGTATGCCTACCGGTCACATTCGGTACAAAGGAGAACTTCCGTACCGAGTACCTGACGTTCGAGGTCGCGGACTTTCGCTCCTCCTACCACGCCATCCTCGATCGACCTATGTTGGCTAAGTTCATGGCCATACCCCATCACACCTACCTCATCATGAAAATGCCAGCACCAAATGGAATCCTTTCCGTCCTCGACGATATTATGGTCTCCTACAACTGCGAGAGCTCTACCGTCGAGCTTGCCAAAGACTCTGCCTGCAAAGCCGCAGCCATGGTCATGATCGCTCAAGCTGCCAAGATCGACCAAACCACTCTGGAGGTGCCAGAGCAGAAGCGTACAACCATAGCTTTGGACCCAAGTCCCGCTGTGATGAAAGTTTGCCTCGGCCTGTCCGACGCGTCCAAGGAAGTCACTATCGGGGCCAACCTCGACCCCAAATAGGAACTTGCGCTCACCAGTTTCCTCAGGGACAACGCCGACATCTTTGCATGGAGTCCATCCGACATGCCCAGTGACCCCAGGGAGCTGGCAGAGCATGCCCTTGAAGTAAGCAAGACCGCTCGACCTATCAAGCAAAAGCTCCGGCGCTTTGCAAAAGATAGAAAGCAGGCTATAGAAACCGAAGTCTGCAAGCTCTTAGCCGCAGGATTTATTCGTGAATGTAAACACCCCGTTTGGCTCGCAAACCCGGTCCTTGTACCCAAAAAGACTGGAGGATTAAGGATGTGTATCGATTACACTGACCTTAACAAGCACTGCCCAAAAGATCCCTTCCCTCTTCCTCGTATTGACCAGGTCGTGGACTCCACGGCTGGTAGCGTCCTACTCTGCTTCCTCGACTGCTACTCAGGTTATCACCAGATAGCTTTGAATCCTGACGACGAAGACAAAACGGCGTTCATAACACCCCATGGCATCTATTGCTACAAGGTCATGACTTTTGGCCTGAAAAACGCTGGAGCAATGTATCAGAAGGCGATACAAAAATGTCTGAAGTCGCAGATCGGGAAGAACGTCGAAGCCTACGTTGATGATGTGGTCGTCAAGACCACCGAGGAAGATCAGCTCATCGCCGACCTCGCCGAGACCTTCACCAACCTACGAGAATTCCAGTGGAAGCTCAACCCGACCAAGTGTGTCTTCGGTGTTCCCTCCGGATTGCTCCTGGGCTTCATGGTTGGACACCGAGGCATTGAAGCCAACCCCGTGAAGGTCGACGCAATACGCAACATGGCCAGGCCATCTTGCAAGAAAGACGTCATGAAGCTCACAGGTATGATGGCGGCTCTAGGTCGTTTCATCAGCAAGCTCGGCGAGAAAGGTCTGCCTTTCTTCAAGCAATTGAAGAAGGCAGATAAGTTCGTATGGGACGAAGAAGCACAGAAGGCGTTCGAGGCTCTCAAAGAGTCCTTGACCACACCTCCAATCATGACACCACCAATACCAGGCGAAACACTCCTCCTCTACATCTCCGCCACCACTAACGTGGTCAGCACGGTTCTCGTCGCAGAACGAGAAGAAGAAGGGTAGGCCTACCCTGTTCAACGACCTGTGTATTACGTGAGCGAGGTCCTGGCCGACGCTAAAACACGGTATTCATAGCCTCAGAAGTTGCTTTATGCACTCCTGATCACGTCAAGAAAGCTACGTCACTACTTCCAAGCCCACAAGATCACGGTGCCTTCGTCATTCCCTCTAGGAGAGATCATCCGCAACCGTGACGCCAACGGCCGCATCGTCAAGTGGTCGATGGAGCTTGGAGAGTTCGACATCGAGTTCTGCCCCAGGCAGGCAATCAAGTCACAGATCCTCGCTGACTTTGTGTCAGAGTGGACAGAAATCCAGATGCCCCCTCCCAAGGAGCGGCCTGAACACTGGATAATGTACTTCGATGGCGCCCTCAACCTCGAAGGCGCAGGAGCAGGTGTGCTACTCATCTCTCCTCAGGGAGAGCAGCTCAAGTACGTCCTACAGATACACTACAAAGCCTCTAACAATGGAGCACAGTACGAAGCTCTAATTCACGGGCTCCGTATAGTAGTGTCCCTTGGCATCAAGCGACTACTGGCTTTTGGCGATTCCAAGGTCGTCATCGGACAAGTCAATAAAGAGTGGGATTGTGTCAAAGACACAATGGACGCATACTGTGCTGAGATCCGCAAGCTCGAAGGCCACTTCGAGGGAATTGAATTTCAGCACGTACCACGCAACAATAACGTCGCTGCCGACGTACTCTCTAAACTAGGCTCCCGGCGAGCTCTAGTCCCAGCGGGTGTGTTCATCCAGGACCTACGCAAACCATCAATCAAGCTGTTGGATCCGGACAATCTAGATCACCCCAACCAAACTCCAGCACCTCCCCGCGATGTGCTGATGACAGAAAAAGAAGATGATTGGCGCGAGCCTTTCTTAGCCTTCCTACTCGACCAACGAGTCCCAGAAGACAAGGCAGAGCGTGAACGTATCACACAACAAAGCGCCAACTACGTTGTGATTGGTACTGACCTATACAGAAAAGCCACCTCCACTGGTGTCCTGATGAAGTGCATCTTGCGATCAGAAGGGATCCAGCTCTTGGCCGAGATCCACGGTGGAGAGTGTGGCTGCCACGCGGCATCCGCCAACCTGGTTGGCAAGGCATACCGATCTGGTTTCTACTGGCCCACGGCCATGGCTGATGCAAAAGACCTTGTCAAGAGATGCAAAGGATGTCAATTCTTTGCCAAACAGCAGCACCTACCAGCTCAGGCCCTGCGCACAATTCCTCCATCTTGGCCCTTCGCCATGTGGGGCCTTGACTCTGTGGGTCTGTTCCGAACTGCCCCAGGCGGCTACAGGTACATACTTGTGGCCGTCGACAAATTCACCAAGTGGATTGAAGTCCGACCTGTCGCAAAAGTCACATCGGAAGAAGCAGCAAAATTCATGCAAGACGTAGCACACCACTTCGGTGTGCCCAACAGGATCATCACCGACCTAGGGACGGCCTTCACAGGGTCCGCCTTCTGGGATTTCTGCCAAGACAACACCATCGATGTATACTACTCCTCAGTCGCCCACCCCAGGTGCAACGGCCAGGTCGAACGTGCCAATGGCATTGTTCTCCAAGCCATCAAAGATTGTATCTTTGACGACGCTTCAAACTACGCTACCCGGTGGCTAGCCGAGCTACCACACGTAATCTGGGGTCTAAGGACCCAAGTTAGTTCTGCTACGGGCTTCTCGCCCTTCTTCCTGGTCTATGGCTCAGAGGCCATCCTACCCACTGACGTTGCCTTTGGAGCTCCACGCATACAATTCTACAAGGAGGGAGAAGCCGAGCGGACCCGTCGTGTCGACCTTGATAGCCTTGAAGAGCAGAGAATGGTTGCTGTCATGAGGCAAGCTCGTCACGACCAGCAACTTCGACGGTATCACGACCGCAACGTTAAGGAATCCTCCTTCAACGTTGGCGACCTAGTCCTAAGGCGCATCCAGAAGACCGACGGCATGCATAAGCTTTCTGCCCCTTGGGAGGGACCCTTCATCATCACCGAAGTCATCAGCCCATCCACATATCGCCTCCAATGGGGTGACGGGCAAGGCGTACCCAACCCTTGGAACGTGGAGCATCTTCGACGATTCTATCCGTAGAATAGTTTTTATTACAGCTATGTATTCCTCGTCCTTGTACCTTTTTCAGTTCAATAAATATTAGTTCAAGCAGTCATCTGCTGTGTCTTGAGCCCTACCTTCTCCTCTCTCATGTCATCAACCCTCCCCCTCGACATACTCGGGGGCTTGGTCTAAGGCAACACATGGGTCATAAGACCTGGGGGTTAAATCTACTCTACTCCTCCCCCTCGACATGCTCGGGGGCTTGGCTCAATGCCAACCTAAGGGTCGTTTGACCTGAGGACATCATCCCTCATGACTACCCGCTTTGTGTCGCTGTGAGCCTGCTTGGTCGTAAAGGTTGCTAAACCTGAGTCCTAGACTCCCTCTCGCGCGCCGATCACACGTAAGCCTCCCTGCTGAGCCGTGGTGGTCGGTAAGCCAGCCTCTCCATGAGTAGTGGTTAGCGAGGCAAGATACAAGATGTTGTTACTTCAAAGAGACTACCAAGTTCGTACAGACACAAAGCAAGTACGTCATGTAGGCAACAAAAGATGGTTTCATCAAGTATTATTTTACATGCCTGAGAGAAGGAGGAGGTACAGCTCCTAGACTAAGACTACTTTTCGCCGTCATCGCCTTCGTAGTCAAGAGCATCCATTACCGCCGTAGCGGTGTCCCGCACTTCAAGCTCCAGGGCTTTGAGGTCCTTTGTCATGTCTAATCCCCCCCGACCTTGATCATGTCAACCTCGGGGTGGTGCGACTTCACTCGCACTAATGCCTCTGTGGCTGCCACCAGGCTCGTTACCTTCAGTAGGTCGAGCAGCTTCTCGGGCATCGCTATCAGATGATCAATAGCAGGCTTGGGCTCCTCCCCCTCGACCTGCGACGCTACCATGTCCATAGCGTAATGGGCAGCATTCTTCAGGTCGTTCAACTCCACCTCTTTCCCTGCAATGGTTACTTGGTCATTCTGCAGTGACTTCAAAGCTACCTCAAGACTGACCTCAAGGTCCTGCCGAGCCTGTTTCTCATAAGCCAGCTTTTGAGATACAGCATACTCACTGTCAACGGTCTCCTTCATCATTCGTTTCAGCTCCTGGCCCCAGCCTCGACCTCTCGGAGGTTCACCTCCAAGGTTCAAACCTTCTCCTTGGTGTTCTTTACCTCGTTTTTGAGCTCGTCTTCCCGACGGTGAAATTCTGCAACACGCCAGTAACATCCCGAGGTCAGAACCTGGGTAGTACAAGACTCTGACAACAATGGTGAAGAAAACTGTAAGAAAATTTCGATCTTACCGGTATTCACGGTGTTAAATTGTGCATTAGCCTCCCGGGTCTTGCGCTTCTCCTCAGCCAGCTCGTCTTCGAGCTTCTTCTTGTCCGCCGCCGCTGCCTCACGGACCTGCTTGAGCTCCTGCTCAAGCTCGACCACTCGCAGCTGTGTGGCTGCAGCATTCCTCAGCAGGTCAGCCCTGCCCTTCGCACGGTCAGCCAGCGACTGCTCCAAGAAATCAGGTCATCAAATACAGATTGAAAGTACGTCTTCACAGAGAACGCAAAAGAAAGGCTTACCGTCAACGCTTCGTTAAGCGTCAAGATCGCGTTCCGGACCGCCCTCATATCCTCATTATCATCGAAGATATCCTCCTGCCAAGGAGTACCATTCCAGTCAATCTCCCTACGCCTCAACGTTGGCCCTGTCGATGGCGAAATTGGTACCTGCGCGCCGAATGTTTCTGGATTCTTTGGCGGCTGCTCGATTTGAATCAGGTCCCCAGTCAGGTCCTGATTCGACATGCTGGGCACCGCGTTGATGGGGTCCACGTCAATGACGGGGGGAGAGGTCGATGCCCCAACGTCGCCTACAGAGACCTGTGCCCCAGTGTCGGCAGCAGGTGGAGGAGTTGCCGTCCTCGCGTCGTCAACCAGGGTTCGAGCTCCGACCTCATGGTAATCCGACCTGGTTCGCGAAGATGACCCTTGATCGCCCAGGGCACGCTCAGGTTGGACAACCGGCCTGCAGACGTCTTCATCAAAAACAACGCAAAGAAAAAGAAAAACCAACAAAGACCAACACATGAACAAGGTTCAGAAAAATGACTCTACCTCACAGTAGCCGGGGCGCGTAGCTTAGGCCTGAAAGGCCGTACTTTCACTAGCACAGGCATCCTTGCCTGCACTCCAGCAGCAGCCCGCTGCGCCTCCATCCCTTGACGGAGGTCATCCTCCGTCGCCTTCTACGTCACTTCCCGCTGCCTCTTGGCCGCGGGACTCAACGACCTCCTCGCTGTCCGGTCTTCAACAACCGGCGGGTCATCGGTAGCTTCATCCTCTTCATCTTCGACCTCCCTGGTCGAAGGTGTGGGAATCGTCTTCGTTTCAATCGCCAGGGGAGGACTTACCCTCCTCTTCCTCTTCTTCTTCTCCACCTCGAGTTTGGCGGTCTTCGCCGCCCCGACCTTGGCAGCAACCGTCATGGCTGACTGCTTCGCCGTTGCCACCCTCGTTTTGCGTCTGGAATTTGCGGCGGTGCTTGACTCTTGGCGGTTCGCTGCATCATCACCAACCTCTGGGTCGGTGTCTTCATCAGCCTCCACCGATGAATCTGACTCATAATTCTCCAGCAGCCCAGCTGCTGGAGGTTGGTACTTGTCCGACCTCAGCTTCCGACGAGGTTCTTCGCCTTTCAGAAGAGGGGTCAGGCACCAAAACTGCCTCTCTCGATCCTACGACAGATAAAGAGCAAAGGATTAAGAACGACGTAAAGCAACGGAACAGAATAAACGACCTAGTAGTTCCAGGACTTACTGGGTCAGCTGGCCGACTCAACGAATACGCCTTTGGGCACTTCTTGATTCGTGCCTTCCCGGCGTAGATCTGAGAAACCCTGGCCGCCATCTCCTCCTTGGGGACCTTGCGGTTTACCTCGCGAGTGGGGTCTGATTGCCCCCAGTACTCGTACGCCGGGTGCACCCGATCCTTGATCGGTTGGATCAGGCACCGGCAGAAAGACCTAGCGACGGAACCTCCTGTCACGCCCCTCTCCTTGAGGTCGCTGACCAGTGCAAGCACCTCCTTGATGTCGTCCACCTCACGTGACGACAGCGGCAGGTCCCATTCTGGTATCTTCATGGGCTTGTGCCCAGTTCGTTTTGGGAGCGTCGGCCGTTGATCAACGATGTAGAACCAATCCGACCTCCACCCAGTGGTGTTGTCCGGTAGGTCCGTATCAATCCACTCTGACTTGAGGCCCGACCTCAAGCAGAACATGACAGCCCCTACAACACCAGCGCGCTTGCCGGTGGTCTTCACGCAGAAGAGATGCCGCCAGAGAAGGAAGTGGGTCGATATCCCCAGATACGCCTCACAGAAATGAATGAACGTCGATACTACAGTCATGGAGTTGGGGATGAGGTGTACCAGCTCCAGCTTGTAGTAGAAGAGAAGACCCCGAAAGAAATCACCGGCGGGGATGTTGAACCCGCGCTCGAAGAAGGAACTGAAGACGACCTGGTCCTTGTCATCCTCTGTCGGGAAAGCCTCACCCGTAGGCGCCTTCACTCCACCTCCGCCTTAGGCCTCAACAACCCACGGTCCACCAGTGCTTGAATCTTCGCTTCCGTCATCGTTGAGGACTCCGACACTGTCCGTGGGTCCGGGATCTCACGAGCCGGCGCCGCCATTTCTCGAGCTTGAATGGATCTAGATCTAAAGGTTACTAGGGTTTTTACGCGCATGCGCAGCAGAGCAGGATGCGAATGGTGGGGTTAGCGCGCGGCCCGCTGTCGACGATGGCGGATTGAGAGAGCTAGGGCGGAGGTTGGATGCGGGGCCATGGCGGCTATGGTGCAGTGGCTTTAGCGGTGATGGCGACGGGAGGAAGAAGATGAAGAGTGCGGTCAACGATGGTCCCCGCCGCTCTATTTATAAGGGCCCCACCGGGTCTGCCTGTTGCGGTTCCTTCTACTGTACGACGCTCGCCCTAACAGCTCTGTGCCGATAATTTCGGGAGTCGATCTCACCGGATTTTGCGCCAACGGATAGCCCAGCGACTTACACCCTGGGTTTAGGTCGCGAGGAACGTCAAAGTTATCAGGTCGTCCTGGTAACAACATTTCGATCTTCACAAGGTCGATAAGCCCCCAATCACATCACTTTAGGTCTTTGATGAATAATTTTGTCAGAACGACCAGTACATGACAGAAGAGGGCGAACATTACACGGGTCCTCCGAAGGTACACAAGTCGCCTGCGACCTTATTGGATCCAGAACCCGGCACAAAAATACAAACGTACTCGAAGACCTGATCTACCTAGAACAATCCTTGAGGTGTACACAGCTACAGCCGGGCACGTCGCAAGAATTCTTCTAGCCTCAGGACCTCGATGGTGGCCTTGCGGTGAACAGCTGGACGACGCCGCACGTAGCAGGGCATGCTTTGTGCCGGACTATGGAATGCAGACACGAGCTTGCTCTTCGACGCGGGGCGCAAGCCTCCGACGAGCATCTGATGCTCACCAGGGACCTGCAGCTGCACCTCGAGCCTCTACAGCATCACCTCCAAACTCTCCTTGCTACCTTACAGAGGCACGGTACAAGGAGTGGGGGTGCTGCCTATGCTTCGCAAGAGTTCTTCTAGCTCCAAGCCTCTACAAAACACAACATCCCACAATCTGGTGGTCGGTCACATACCGATGGCATGGCCTCAAAACTATCCTGCGGCTTCATAGCTCAACAATGCTCGGTGCTTGCCTCCTTCAGCATCACGGTGCTATTTATAGCTAAAGCCAGACCTCGGGTGGTTGGCAAATTGATGACACTGGCACCACGTGGTTCAGAGGGCCTGCAGACATGTGCACGATTAAAGGTGATGACTGTACCCTGTCTCACGACGTCTTTGTCACTAGTGCATCAATGATGCCTGAGCCCGCCGCAGAGTCACATGGCTACAGTACCCCCCTTGAATCGTGGGCAGTTTGTCGTTTTCTGCGTGGCAAGGGAATCTCCGACCACTGTTGACCCGTGACCCTGCAGTCTACGGAAAAAGACAAAGCCTGGTTCTATGTAAGAAGGCCCAGCGCCTTGGTATATCTACAAGCGACGACAATTCAATGACCTTCCCCTACGACTCGACGTTTTCATTTGCACCCGCTAGGCTCTACGTCCTGGTGCACCCGTTATGGCTCTGCACGTAAACGGACCTATCCCAATCAGTCTATATTTCTGTTTCCTAAGCAGAATGGTCGTAGGTTCGATTGAAGACCTTCCGGGGTAGGCGTGCCTCGCTGCTCTGCCAGATCTGTCTGGGTGCCTGGGGATTAGAAGCTTCACGTCTACGATTTCGTTGGGCCCCCGTGGTCGGTGTGCCTATTGCTATGGTTGTCAATACCTTAGTGCCATGGCTCTGCTGGATGGCTGGCAGCTATGCTGGTCGTCTGGGTACCAAAATGGCCTTCCTGAGGTCAGCGTGCCCCAATGCATAGGTCTTGCAATACCTCGGTATGTCTACGGCTCTGCCAACCTAGTTGGGCGCCCTAGTTGCATGATCTTCCTGAGGTCGGTGTGCTATTATAGCCCTGCCAGCCTGCTCTGGACACCCAGGATTTTACATCGGGAATGAAGGCCTCCCCGTAGGGTGCGCGCCTAATGGCCCTACCAAGTATCTCCAGGTGCTTGGGCGCTTCTGATTTGAGACCTTCTTGAGGTCGGCATGCCTCGAGTGGCCCTGCCAGACTCTTTGCAGCCATGCAGGATATCTGGGTGTCTCTACACTCCATTCATTCCAGATCAACATTTTTCTACACCTTCATCATTGACCGTTTCGACCACTACAAAAGACCTCTTCACGCGACGCGCCTTTCATGACCTTGCTGGGTATCCTCGGATACTGGACACTGTTGATTTGAGGCCTCTTTTAGGTCAGCACACCTACAAAGCCTCCTGGAGGTCGGCCCTGCTAGACCCATTGCATCCTTGCTTGGAGATCTGGGTGTCCCTACACTTTATTTAATCAAGACCATGACTCAGTTTTCTTCTCTTTTTTGAGCATCAAACCAGCCATGCTGCCTGCTTCAATGCTCGGGGACTACTCTACGAGAGCGTCTTGAACGCCCTCTTGTTTTCTTCGTCGTACCGACCTGTTGGGAAACCTGTTTCTCATCAAGTCATTACTCGACCACCTCTTCTTCTCTTTCTTTTTTGGATCATCATACCGGCCATCCTGCCCGCCACGATGCTCGGATACTACTCTATGAGTGCATCCTTGATGCCCTCTGAATTTTTTCATCATCGTTTCGATCTATTGGAAGTCTGCTTCCCATAGGTCGTCACTCGACCTCTCTTCGTTCGGCAAAACTTTAAACAGGTCGCCTGCTAAGTCGATTTGTTCTTTTCTTTTTGACCGACGTGCATGCTATTCGACCTGTCGATAGCCCTATGACTTCGTCATGACCTTTCTAAGGTCGCTGCGCCTACACCTCGCTCGGGGGCTTGTGAGACATGGGTACCCCTGGGTCCCCACCGACCAGGCTCATGGTCATCCCCGACAAGTGGGTCCGGCCTACCAGAAGACCCGCCGACCTATTAGTGGGCCCAACCGACCTAGTTGGTGGCCCACACGACCTCCTGAAGACCTTCTAGAAGATTCCCCAAACGACCTTATCCAGAAACGACTATAAGACTTGGCGTGCAAGACAAGACATCGGTGGATTCCGACCAAAGCAGATCGACGGATATGGCAAGCGATGTAATCAACTAGATTTAGGTCTCCCGGTCATAACCGACCAGGAGTCTGGGAACTGACCTTGTCCGCTGGCCAATATAAGGTGGGCGAGGCGACCCTTGTACAATCACGCAATCCCCAAGCAATCTACACTAACAACTGGACGTAGGGTTTTACTCTCCGGAGGCCCGAACCAGTATAAACTCGCCGTGTTCTCTATGTTCTGTGTGTTCGTGCGCAACCTTCGAGTTCTTAGCCTTAGATTTCCCCTCGCCGAAGAACTAAACCACAAGGATTAACACCCCCGTGGGCTGTTTAGATCTCACCATCTGACACCTTGCCTAAGGGGACTGAGACTTTCCTTCTTCAAGTGATCTTGTTCTTTGCCTTTCCTTTGGCTTTCGATCGCTTGTTGAAGTTTCTTTTGTTCATTTCTTTTCTTTTCCATTTCTCTTTGGTTACCAATCATGTGTGTTGTCAATGCACTCATCAAGGGGGAGATTGAGAGCCTGTGTGGTTCGAGGACCGGTGGATGGTCGCTTCCTCATGTGATGAGTGATTGACAATGTTGTGTGGACTGACTCTTGGCCTAGTATTGTAGGTGCAGGCTGCGGCTTCATTGGTGCTGGTGCAGGCGAAGAACAAGCGCGAAAGGTCGATGCTGGTGAGGCCTCCAGGTGTGGAGCAGACAATTAGGCTTGGTTCAAAGGACCCAGTGGCTAGCGGGGTCAAGTGCGGGTCGCATGGTGGCAAGAACAAGAAGACGAAGTCGTGGACGGTTTCTTGGTTGAGCCTCAAAACCAAGGTCGAGCCAGGACAACGTGGGAGCCGAGTCATGAGTGGAGATTGGTGGAGGCTACACTGTTGACGGTCCTTACAACAAATATTTGACCGTCAACATCTCGGCTACGGTAGCGATTTATAATGAATTTCATGCATTTTTTTGGTGCTAACGAGGTTCCATGAGTTGTGTTGAGATTTTATCTGCAGGATCAAGATTAGGGAACAATTCTGGAGCACTGAGCCACATAAGGTAGGCACGGCCGCACCTAGTGGTGCGCCCGGCCCTACCTTGCCCCACTATTCAGGTTCACACCAAGTGTAGTCCCATGCACCAGCTCTCAAAAGACCAAAATCATCACGACATGTTGGATCAAGCAAACACACTATAGGCAAGCTGCATCGGGGCCAGGAGGCAGGGCCGGCCGCACCACTAGGGCCGGCCGAACCTCCAGGGCCGGCCGCACCACTAGGGTCGGCCGCACCTGCTCGACACGTCCAAGTGTGCCACCGAGCCTCGGTCACTCCAGGGAGCACAGCTAGAAATGATCCTGATCGAGGAAATAAGGTCAGTTTGATCCAGAGGTTGAGATTAGCTTCACTTGGATTCATGGACCCACAAGCCAGTGAACAACCGACGTGGGCCAACATCCAAGACTTCATCTACTCACTAGAGCATGATCCGAAGTGGATGACAAGGGGGCCCAGGGCCGGCCGCACCTCCTTCACAAAGCCAACCGACCCACAACCGTCTTCAAACCGCCTCAGGGACCAAATCACGGATACACGATTGAAGACGGTGGAAATTGGAGGGCCGGCCGCACCTAGAGGCACGGCTGCACCTCCTTGCCGGCCACTACACCTCCCTCTCACCTACAAGTACCCCCTCCTGCAGCCACCGACCCATTGGGCCTATAAATAGAGCCTGGCACCTCGTAGAAGAATACAAGTGATTGGAAGCAAGTGGCGGAGCCCTACACAAGTTAGTATTCAGAGAATAGGGAGAGAGAGTTGAGTGTTGGAGTAGAAGCCGGAGTGTCGGTCTTCTTCTCGTACCTCGGCGGGTGTGGTACAACTTCGGTCGTCCACACCCGGGATACTTTGTAAGTTCGGATTCATGAGTAACTAAGTCTCAAGTCATTTCATTGTTCGCTCTTAGGTTCCTTGATTGCGGTTTAGTAGTTTCTACTTATCGTTATTGCTTTGCTCTAGCGCAAAGTAGAGTAGTGCTCAGTTAGTGTAGACGTGGTGTCTAGGCTTTCCAGTACCTTGGAATGCTTCCCAGTTCAACAGAATAGTTGTGGTACCCTAGGGAGGTGACAGCTCCGGACGGGCTTTGTAGTCCACCACGTTAGTTCTGGCAGGTAGGAGTTACGACATTAGAGCCCCCTTCTCATCCCTTTCCGTGGCTCTTTTCCCTCTGGCCCCGACGAGTGACAAGTTTTGCCTTGATTCTATCCGTGACTCTCATGAGTTCCAAACTTTATCAGCCATCCCCTCTCTACCTGAAATCTACCCTTGCCTTTCTATCCTTCGTCACCATATCCCCCAGATGAATTAGTTCAGGTTCAAAACACTTCTCGTTCCCCGTGGAAATCGATACCTTGGAATACTCCCGGGTGAAAGCTACAGCGGTATCCATGCGCTTGCGGATCTATCTGTGATCGTGTAGTATACCAATAGGCTTTCTGGCACCGTTGCAAATCTAGTAACGACGTAAGAAGTGCCAACATACACCAAGTCTGCGGGATTTGCAGTGGTTCACCACAAAACCACTGGGTTACTCGGTTGAGCCACAAAACCAAGGCCGAAGACTCGACGAGGCAGTGTGGCCACCTAGGCCGGTTCAACCGCTTGGGCCAGTCTAACCGCCCAGGGGCGGTCTGACCGCCTGGGTCGCAGCCGCCGAGAAGCTTCGAAGCGGAGGACACTCGGCATGATCGCAAGAGTTGCGTTGGTGCTACGCAAGCTTGCGGTGGATGCGCATCCGTCCGATGGTTCTGAACTGAAGACTTCCAAAACTACCCTTGAGGGGCTTGTTCCCTAGTTGCTAGTAGGGTAGTTTAGTCTTTTGGTTGCCCGCCATATAAACACTTGAGTTTTGGGATGGCAGCCAACTCTTGGAACCCTAGCTCATTTGCTTTAGCTATTTTCCGTTCCAATTTTCCTTATGATTTTCTAGGACTAGCTTGAGAGCTTCATGGTGAGATCTTGAGAGAGGGATGGATAATTGGGAGGCAAGCTAGACCTTGTATGAACCTTTTTGCTATGTATAGAAGATTCGGCGTGGTTTCTCAAGGCTTTCGCTGTCTTCCCCGTTTTCCCTTTTTTGTGATTTTCGGAGCCTTTTCTTGGGATTTTTGTGGCAGAGTTTTGGAGGTGTTTCTTTGCGGGATTTGTTGTGGGAGTCACACATGAGGACCTTGTGCCTCTTTTCTTGGTGACCTTGCCCCTCCAAACACGTGGAAAGCTCCCCGATTCGGTGGTTTTTGGTGGAGCCAGTGTTCTTGAGGTTGACTCATGAGATTTGCGATTCCCCATGATTGAGAGCATTTCGGTTCAATTCCTTTGAGGGAGAGGTCGTCCATGAGGTGACCCAGGCATCCCCAAAGTTTCGCTGCAATCCGTTGGGTGAATCGGGAGATTGGGTGATGCAAAGTTGAGGCCCGCAGTTCTTGTTTTTCCCGTTTTGTCTGGGGAGGGCGGTCTAACCGCGTGGGGGGCGGTCTAACCGCCCCGGGCTCGTCCGGAGAGAGTTTTGATTTTGGCCAAGATCTTCTAGTAGCATGTTGGCCTTGACCAAGTGATTCTACGGTTGAAATCTTGGAGCGTTTTGAGTCCGTTTGCTTTGGTTTTCACTCGGATCTTTGTGCCCAGCGGAGGGAGGTCTAACCGTCCCTGGCACCCGGTCTAACCACCCTAGGTCTTTCCGAAGAAAGTTTGGTTTTTCACCAAGATCCTCTGTGAGTTTGTTCGCCTTGATCAGAGGAGCGTTCTGGTGAAATCTAAGTTAGTTTTGAGCCTATTTGCAAGGTTTTCCTAGGAGGTGATTCTTGCTGGGTACATGAGGTTAAATGGCCCCTGGTAGGAGGTTTAACCGCCCTAGGCCTTTTTGGTGAAGTTCTTGTTTTCGCTGAGATTCTCTGGTAGTAAGCTTGGCCTTGACCAGAGGATCCTGTGGCTGAAACTGTGGAGAGTTTTGGAGCTCGGAAGAAGGCTTTCGGAGGATTTCTTGGTTGCCAGGTGGAGGCGGTCTAACCGTCCCCCATACCCGGTTTGACCGCCCCCCAGGTAGATAGCTTCCGAGTTGTTTCAGCTGCCGTGTGTGTGTAAAAGTTGTGCCTGCAGGTAGTGTTTGTTCCTAGAACTAGTAGCACTTCAGTGGCTACGTGGTTTTGGCAAACGGAAGGTTGTGTGCGGAGCGTGTGATTTTGGGTACCCGACCGAGTTCATCTTGTTGGAGAAGTTATCTCCATCGAGAAGAATTTTATTGGCTCCCATTCACTCCCCCCTCTCTGGTCGCCAATTCGGTCCTTCAATAATGCATCAACTCGTAGCAAGTTTTCTTCTTATGGACCCGGAGAAAAATCTTGTTCGACACATAGCACGCGGTATTGACCGCCTCAGCCCAGAATCTTCTCGGAGTCCTATGCTCTTCGAGCATCGTCTGAGCCATCTCACACAGGATTCTGTTCTTCCATTCCACTACGCCGTTCTGGGGAGGCGTATACAGACTCGAAAACTGATGTTCAAGACCCAAGTCATGGCAAAATGTTTCAAAGCGAGAGTTTTTAAATTCCGAGCCATTGTCACCGCGGATCGCTCGTATGGCATCTCCGTACCTCTCGTTCTTCAACCTCAAGACAAGATCTCAAACAAAACCAAATGTCTCCCCCTTTTCCTCCAAAAAGAAAACACATGCATACCGAGAGTAGTCATTCACCACAACCAGGACGTACCACTTCCCACCCACAGATTGCACACGAGCTGGGCCAACAAGGTCCATATGGAGCAGCTCGCATGGACGCTCCGTCATCACATCGGTGAGGGGTGGATGGGAAGCAGCTACCATCTTAGCATGCCTACACGGCGCACACACCAATTTGTTTTCGAACTTCAACTGGGCAATCCTCGGACAAAGTTAAGTCCACTCAAGCATGACAAAAGGTCAAAACTCAAGTGACCCAACCTCCTATGCCGCTTCCACAACTCACCTGAAGAACCAGCCACGTGACACCTAGCAACACCCGAACTCTGAGAAAAATCCGCTCGGAATATTTGACCCTTGCGAACGACCACATAGACAAGGTCACCTCGAGCATCAAGTATCCGAGAACCACCCGACTTAAATAACACCTGAAAACCTTCATCAAGAAGCTGGGAAACCGAAAGCAAGTTAAATCTGAGCAACTTGACCAAGGCAACACGCTTCAGCACCACTTTATCACTTACCCTCACTTCACCTTCTGAAAGTACACGCCCTCGCCCATTGTCCCCAAAGTTGATGTATGTCTTTGACACCACCGGGGTGAGGCTGGAGAACCACCCCCGATCTCCGGTCATGTGCCTCGAGCAACCGGAGTCGATCAACCAAATGTTCCCAAGCCTCCCACTTGAAATTCAAAAACGAGCACATGAACGAGCAAACGACTCAACACTGGGGTTAGTACCAAAAGAGTAAAACCAGTGCTGAGCCATCTGCTCCAAAGTGGGGTTAGCATGATCCATCCTACCATTCCTACCAAAATGGGAATCTACCACGAGCATCAAACCTCGGATCCATCCTACCATCTCTACTAGAACTGAAACCACCACGGGGAAACCAATCCTGTCTCGCTGGAGGAGCACGAAAGCCACGAAAGGAAGACTGTGGGCCATAGCTCCTCTCCAACTCAAAGCTGCGACCTCTCCCGGACTCGTGTCGAACACGAGGAGGAGAACGTCCAACAAACTCAACATCACCAGACTCACCACGCCAACCACGAGTACCACGACCAAAGGAACTGAACCGAGCATCACCACGAGCACGAAAACCAAACTGGCCAGCACCCAAACCAGCACCGGTTTGACCGGTCACCATGACCGGTCTGACCGGTGGTGCTTGGCCAGCAACACCACCAGCAGCCTGTTTATCTCCCCATGCCGGAACAGTACGCACAATGGCCTTTGCCCTGGGCAGTGGCATACTAGGCTCGGGTACACCATGAGAAGGGTGGTACCTGTCCTTGTTTGCTCACTCCTTAGCCATTCTCTCCTCACGCTTCCTCTTGAAGCAAAACTCATCCTTGTGACCATCTCTCCCACAATACTCACAGTGGATCCGGATCAGTTTTGGCTTGGGCTTTGGTTGTGGTTCCTCACTAGGCTTCACGTTTGGTTTCTCCTCACTCGGTTTCTCTCCCTTTTTCCCAAGGAACTCATTACCCATGTTACTCTTGAACTTGATGGGCTTTTGGAAATTATTTGTTTGGGGAGGAAACACTGTGGGATCTGGGGTTGTGTCTAGTCGGTTTCTGAATTGGTTTGGCTTAGGAGCATAGGTATTTTTGTGGAAGGTTTTTGGTGGAGCTTGAATATTACCAATCTTCTCTCCTCCCTCACCACTAGACTCTCCAATCTTATCCGACCTAAGCGCTTGCCCATCATAGCGCTTGTATGCCTCAATCATCATCCTAAGCTGAGGCTCATGACCCGACAACTAACCCATCATTTTTCTCAACTCATCATTCTCATCCTGCAAGCGATCAACATAATGTGCAAGTTCCAGATTTTTCATAGCATGCAATTCACAAGTAGAGCAGGAAGTAGGAATAGGAACTTTCAAATCAGCCTCAAGTGAAATAATGCGAGAACGCAACTCAGCAATTTTTGCATGCAACACAGGACAAGATGTGCAAGCACCTAGCAAAGAGGACCTAGACTGCAACTCGGCCAACTCAACCCTAAGCATATCTAGTTCCTCACACTTGGAGGCATGTTTTTCCTTAAGAGCAGTAAGATTAGCTAGGATAACAGAGCAATCACCACAATCAACCTCATCAGAAACAACAGGTGAAGCCTTAAGCGAATCTATCTCAAGCTTAGCATCAAGGTTCTGTGTTTCTTGCTCAGCTACTCTACTCTTAGCATCTTCAAGCGAGGCTCTAAGCACTTTCCTCGTTTTCTTAGCCTCTCTAAGCATGTCATCACGATTATCAAGCAAATTTCCTAGCTCCTCATTCTCCTAGCGCAAGAAGGAAAGTTCATCACGTACCTCATCCTCGGAGCCGATGTCTGAGTCGTCCTTCTGGCTCTTCTTGCTGCCGGAGCTATGTGCCATGCCGTAGAAGCCGTCTCGCACGAAGCAGCTCAACCCGCTCAGGTTCTTGGACCCCTTCTTGCTCTTGCGCCGATCACCTTCATCTTTACTGCTACTCGAGCTCGAGGTAGAGCAGGCGGAGCTGGAGTCGACGTCGCTCGCCCTGACCATCGCTCGGGCCTTCTTGCTATGGCCGTCCTTCTTCCTCGATCTCTGCTCGTCCATGTCCTTGTGCTTGTGCTTGTGATCGTGCCTCGACTGGTACTTGCTCTCCGTCTTCGAGTGGTGCTTGTAGTTGTCCTTGTTCTCCATCTTCTCAGGGCAGTCAGTGAAGAAATGTCTTGGCTTGTCGCACTGAAAGCATGTCCGTGAGTTCCTCCTTGTGTTCTCCCGGTTCTCGTGCATCCTCTCGAACCTCCTTGTTAGCAGCGCCAGCTCATCCTCTCCAATCACGTCGAACTCCTCATCTAGCAAAGACATCAAGGAGGACAGAGAGTACATCCTGGAGGATGAGTTAGCGTTAGACTTTGAACCTGAGCCATCGATGAGGACAAGACTATGAGAGTCAGTCGGGCCCTCAATCTTGGTTGTCACACCACGGTCCACTTCAGCCGACTTGAGCTTGGAGAACAGCTCGTCTACCGTCAGAGTCTCATACTTCCCAAACTCTAAGATGGCCTTGACCTTTCCACCCCAAATAGTACGATCCAACGAGTGTAAGAGCTTCACAGCTCTATCATGATCATCGTACAGGAGCACGGTCACATTGGCCCTCATGTTGTTCACAATCACCGTGAACCGCTGGAACATCGTATCGATGGACTCACCGGGGAGATGAGTGAAGTTCTCGTACTCTCACCGGTAAGTCGCGAACAACCAATCCTGAACCTGACTGTTCCCAGCATGAGCATTCTTGAGTTGCTCCCAAATGCTACAAGCCAAATCCTCCGTCTGAACCCGATCGAATGTGGATTGACAGAGAGCGCGAAACAAGTAGTTGACCGCCTTATTGTTCGTGTTGTGCATATCTCTCAATCTCGGAGTGAGGAAGTTAATTGGATTAACATAACTTGTGTTTACTGTAACGTCCCAAAGGATCTAACCCTTGCCACGGAGAAAAGCAGCCATCGCCTCTGCCACATCTGGTAGTTCTTTCCATCGAAGTGCGGAGGACCCGATCCCCTTTCCTGGTACGCCATCTTTGGATCTTAGACTGGTTAGAGTCCCGAAAGACCCGTAACCAGCTCTGATACCACTTGAAGGACCGAACTAGGGACCAGAGAGGGGGGAGTGAATGGGAGCCGATAAAAACTCTTCTCGAGGGAGATGTCTTCTCCAACAAGATGAACACGGCTTACCAAAACACTTCTCCGACTAGAACTACCCAAGTTTGCCAAGACCACGTAGCCACTGAAGTGCTACTGGTCCTAGGAGCAAACAACCACTAAAACCTACTCGAGAACGTAGTGGAACAAACAACTCGAGCAGCTCTCAAACCACACCGGTTAGACCGGTCACCACCACTGGTCAGACCGGTCCCGACCGGATCACCCGGACTAGACCGCCGGATCACCCGACTCTCACCAGAGGCACACCGGGTCACCCTGGACCCCAAGCCGGATCACCCGAGCAAAACTTGAGGGTTTCCATAGAAAGCTCCTACACCGATCAGACTGGTACAACACACCGGTCAGACCGGTCCAAGCCTGGAAACCCCAAATCCAAGAAACCAACCCTCCGAGCTCCAAACAGCACCAAACTCGAAACAGCAGCAAGCCTAGAGACAAACAAGCACCCTGGCACATTCACCCGAGCCAAAACCCAACAAAGGGCAGCACCAGTCAGACCTTGGGCGCTCGGGATGAACAGCGAGCCGCGGGTCAACTCCTCCAAACTTCTTTCCCGATCTCCCGATTCGCTCCACGGATTCGCACAAGACTTTGGAGATACTAGGAGTACCTCATGGGCATCCCATAGCTACGATTTGGTCCACTAAAACTTGCTAAATCAAGAGGAATCGAAGGATTTCCACCAAGAACACCACTTTCCCGAAACCTAAGAAAACCCCAAAATCGAGTACCTTTTCCCATGGATTTGTGTGGGGGATCACAAGAAAAAGAACCACGAAGGATTCATGCATACATCCCCAACCAAATCCCCAAGAGAAAGGCCTCAAATCCACCACAAGAAAATCGCCAAGAAAAGGCTCCGAAAATCACCAAAAAGGGAAAATGGGGGAGACATCAAAACACCTTGAGGAACCACGCCGAATCATCTATACATACCATGAAGGTTCATACAAGGTCTAGCTTGGCTCCCTATCATCCATCCCTCTCTTAAGATCTCACCATGAAGCTCTCAAGCTAGTCTTAGAAAATCCTAAATAAAATAGGAAGGGAAAATAGCAAAAGCAAATGAGCAGGATTCCAAGAGATGGCTGCCATCCTCTAACCACTTGGGTTATATGGAGGCAACCAAAAGACGAAACTACCCCTAAGACATAAAACTAAGATACACACCCCCGAGGGGCACTTTGGGAATCTTCGTCATAGCACCATCGGACGGATGCCCGGCGACCGCAATCTGCTTAGCCTCGACGCAAGCCTTGCGATCCCGATGTGTATCCTCCGCTTCGAAGTCTCTGGAAGGCGTCGTCGCACACCGGTCAGACCGATCCGACCCACCGGTCAGACCGGCCACATGCTGCTACACTTCCGTCTTCGGTCTTGGCTTTGTGGATCCACCAAGGAACCCAGTGGTTTTGTGGTGAACCACTGGAAACCCCGCGGACTCGGTGTAGCCTCTCGCCAATCTCCACTCATGACTCGGCCCCCACGTCATCCCGGCTGAACCTTGGTTTTGAGGCTCAACCAAGAAACCGTCCACGACATCGTTTTGCTGTTCTTGCCACCATGCGACTCGCACTTGACCCCGCTGGCCACCGGGTCCCTCGAACCAAGCCTACTTGTCTGCTACACACCTGGAGGCCTCACCAGCATCGACCTTTCGCGCTTGTTCTTCACCTGCACCAACACCAATCAAGCCGCAGCCTGCGCCTGTAATACTAGGCCAAGAGTCAGTCGACACAACGTTGTCACTCACTCATCACACCAGGAAGCGACCATCCACTGGTCCTCGAACCACACAGGCTCTCAGGGAGTTGGTAGAGCCACCACCACATTGCAAACCTATCAGGACAAAATGGGTGTGGAAAAATAAAGAGGGTGAGAATGGTGAGGTGATGAGAAACAAATCGAGGTTGGTTGCTCAGGGTTATGGCCAAAAAGAGGGGATAGACTATGAGGAGACATTTGCTCCTATAGCCTGTTTGGAGGCGATTAGGATCCTTCTAGCCTTTTCTGTGGCTAAAGGGTTCAAAATGTACCAAATGGATGTGAAGAGTGCCTTTTTGAATGGGTTTTTTAAAGAAGAGGTTTATGTGAAGCAACCACCAGGCTTTGAGAGTGCTGAGTTTCCCCACCGAGTGTATAAGTTGAGGAAGGCTTTGTATGGGCTGAAACAAGCTCCCCGGGCATGGTATTGAAGGTTGGGGGGTTCTTGTTCAGCAAGGGGTTTGAGATGGGCAAAGTATATTAGACTCTATTTATCCTCAGACAGGGTGATGATATCCTAATTGTTCAGGTGTATGTGGATGATATTGTCTTTGGCGGCTCATCTCACTGTTTGGTTGCAAGGTTTGCAGAGGACATGAGCAAAGAATTCGAGATATCTATGATGGGAGAATTGCAGTTCTTTCTCGGGCTTCAGATCAAGCAGGTTAAGGAGGGAACATTTGTGCATCAAGCCAAGTACACAAAGGACATCCTCAAGAAGTTCAAGATGGACGACTTGAAGCCCCTGTCGACACCAATCAGTATGACTATAGCGCTGGATGCAGATGAGGACGGAGAGCCCGTGGACCAGAAGGAGTACCGGAGCATGATCGGATCCCTCTTGTACTTGATGGTGACAAGGCCGGACATTCAGTTTTCTGTGGGTCTATGCGCTCATTTTCAGGCGTCGCTGAGGACTTCACATTGGCAGGCCGTCAAGCGGATTTTCAGGTATCTTTGATAAACTCCTAAGCTCGGTCTTTGGTACTCGGCGTCCTCTTCCCTTTCGCTTCTTGGTTTTTCGGATGCCGACTTTGCGGGGTGTCGAGTCGATAGGAAGTCGACTTCGGGGACGTGCCAATTTTTGGGTTCCTCTTTGGTTTTTTGGTCTTCTCGCAAACAGTCAAGTGTAGCTCAATCTACCACAGAAGCCGAGCATGTAGCCGTCGCTAGTTGTTTCTCTCAGCTGCTTTGAATCACATACACGCTGAGTGACTTTGGTGAGGAGTGTACCCATGTTCCTCTCATGTGTGATAGCACGAGTGCCATTAGTGTTGCCAAAAATCCTGTGCTTCCAGAACCAAGCATATAGAAGTGAGGTACCACTTTTTGAGAGACAATGTGGAGATGGGAAACATAGACTTAATCCATGTGCCAACCTAGAAACAGCTCGCTGGTATCCTGACAAAGCCTTTGGACCAAGTTACATTTGCTCCTTTGCGGGTGGAGCTTGGTGTGGTTTTTCCATTTTGAGTTTGGGTTGGGGAGTCTAATGTACATATGCATGATGCATTTTCATTTTTGTATCATATCATGTTTTGCATCTTTGTATCATAGACTGCATTTGCATCATATGCTTTAGAGATGTGCTTCTCCTATATACATTGATCATTGTGATATACTGGATGTGAGCTTATGATCTTGCTAGTGAGCTCTTGTGATGTATAGCTCTGCTCTTGGTAACTTTGGGATGTATACGCATGTGAATGGCTTATTTTTGTGAAAATACTATATATGATCCTCTCTTGTGAGTTAAATGCCTTTCATGCTCATTTTGTGCTCAAATAGCTGTATCTTGCTTAATTTGTGCTTGGGTATCATGTTTTTTGCATTTGGGGTCAAAGACCCATTTGTCATCATGAATGTTTAGCCTACATGTTACCTTATGGAGAAGCCAAAGCTTCTTTTTGCCGCAAAGGCACTTCATGTACCATGCTTAAATTTAAAATCATGAAATTGGTATATGAGATGCTTATGCTTGAAAAATATGCTTCCATGTCACATGTGCTTTAAATCCTTAGCGTGGGTGCTAAACCATTGCATGATGTCTACCATTGAGAAGTCTCATGTTTAGAAGTAGACACATGGCTCGGTAGCTTTGACATGACATGAGATAACTTGTAGGTGTTTTTGATGATCTTGTGATGAGAACTTGTGACTTTGCATGAAGTTTGTGTGCTATATGTTGTTTGTGCTCATTTTGACCATGTTGAGGTCCTATACTCATGAGAGGGAAATTTTGTTGAAAAATGTTTCATTTTGATCATGGCTATGTCACATGCTTATATGTTCCTATCTATCTTGTTGGCGATGCTTGTACTGAATATGTGGCTATCTTGCTTGTCTATGTCTCATTTTTAGCATGTTGTAGTGCTCTTCGTCTATTTGAGAAGCACATGCTTGCATTTGTAGACTTGATTCATGCATTACCAACAAGGGGGAGAGAAGTACCTAATTCTTGCATGGGGATTTTTGCATCAAAGGGAAGAAAAATGGGAGAAATGCACTTGTTCAGGGGGAGCTTGCATTCATGTTTTGTGAGCTCTTTGTTGCCTGAATCTTGATTTGTGCCCTTTTGCTGATGGTGTCGAGCCCCTTTGCCTCACCTTGAGGAGTCGGCAATTTTGGAACATTTTTATCTCAGTTGTGTCGAGCCATTACCCTCGCCTTAGGAGACTGAGATTTTTCTCACTTGAGTGATGTTGTTTTGGCATTTTTTGGTTTTTGTTTGGCTTTTGATCACTTGTTTGAGTTTTTGATTCATTTCTTTTCTTTTTCTCTTTTCTCTGAATTGGATACTATGTGTGTTGTCAATGCACTCATCAATGGGGAGATTGAGGACTGGAGCGTCCGAGGACTGGTGGATGGTCGCTCCCTGGTGCGATGAGTGATTGACAACGTGGTGTGGACGGACTCTTGGGCGAGTATTGCAGGTGCAGGTTGCGGCTTGATTTGCGTTGGTGCAGGTGAAGAGCGGGCGCGAAAGGTCTTAGTCTTGCGGGGCCTTCGAGGAGTGGAGAGACAAGTAGGCTCGGCTCGATGGACCTGGTGGCAGAACGAGATCAAGTGCGGGCGGCATGGTGGCAAGAAAAGTAAGACGAAGTCGTGGACAGGAGCAGGTGCAGGGTAGCAGCTCACGACCGGAGTCTGCACGCGGGATTTGCAGCGGTTCACCACAAAACCGTCGGGTTACTTGGTTGAGCCGACCGGAAGCTCGGCGGGCGGAGACGGGATCTGGGCGCGTTGAGAAGCTCCGATGTCGGGGGACACATGGTGGGATCGTGGGGCTTGCGTCGGGAGGATGCGGACTGCGGCGAAGGCGTGGCCGCCTGATGAAAAGGATCGCTACTTGACCATCTTGCCCCTGAGGGGTGTGTATCTTCCTTTATGTTCTAGGGGTAGCTTAGTCATTTGCCCAACCCGGAGAGACTTCATATATATAGCTCTAGGGTTCCAGGGTAACTCATCCATCTGGACTACTTCTCATTTTCCCTACTCTTTAGGCTAGATTTTCTTCATGATTTTGTAGAGAATCTGACCTCTGGTTGTGTGGAAGCATTCATGGTTGTGTCGATTTCCTTCTCTTGGCTCGAGTGATTTTCACATTTTTTTCGAGTCTTTTTGTGGGATTTTCGTGCGCGGCTTGTCCTTCGATTCTGAGGTGTTTATGTTCAGTTTTGTTTGTGGAGATCATGGATAGATGCCTTGTGCATCTTTGAGCTTGATCTTGACTCCTAAAACGCTGGATTTGGCCTCCGATTCGAGGATTTTGGTTGGAAGCCTAGCTTTTTGTGTGAGCTCGGTAAAATCTTGATCTCTCTCGATTCAGTGGGTTTGAGGCTACAAATTCGTTGGAATAGCATCTCCTAGAGACGCTTCATCTTCTCCTATGGTTTGGTAGCAATCCCTTGGTTGATTCGGGAGATCGGGCAAAGGGAAGGAAGGGTTGACATTCAAAGGGTCAACCTCGGGCTGCTGTCCGCGCTCCTAGCGGACGGTTCGCGAGCCACGTGCAGACAGTACCCGTCCGCGAGGAGGCTTCTAGCCAGTTGTTCTTCGTGTTCGTCACAAGTTCGTTCGTGACTTCCATTTGATTCATTTTGTCAGTGGATGTTTGGTGCGAGGAGTTTGGCGGACAGTCCGTGGGTTCAGTACGGACGATCCGTGTCGATCCGCGTGTAGGCGGCGGACGGTCCGTTTTTCGCGGTGTGTTTCTGGAGGTTCGGGCAGCTATTTCGGATGGTCCGCAGTGACCTCGCGGACAGTCCGCGCCCTCCTTGCGGACAGTCCGCCAGGTCCCCGCGGACGGTCCGCCCTGAGCACTGCAGATTGCCTAAGTCCCTCACTTATTGAGTTGTGCTTCCGCTTCAGTTTGAGTTGTGCCTTGTTCCTAGGGTTGGTAGGTCTGTTGTGACTACGCGACCTTAGCAAGCTCGTGTGGGAATCCGTGATTGTGATTTTGGGATTGTTCCGACTTTTCTTCGAAGAAATTTTTGTCGACTCCCATTCACTCCACCCCTCTCTAGTCGCCTAATCAGTCCTTCAGAGGGGCCCTCACTTCCCGGTGGGCCGCCCCCGGGCCCATTGGTGCGAGCGTACGGGAGAAGACGGCGTCCCTCCAAGAGCCGTACAATGGGAACCCCATTGTAGGAATGGAGGCACGAGGAAGGCCACGCGAAGGAGCCCAGCAGGAACAATCAACACGGAGGGGTTCGGTGCGCACAGAACCAGAAGGTTATCGGGGCGGAAGGCGAAGCCGGGACCAGTCCGGAAGGGCGCGTGGGTAGGGACCACATATTACTGTAGCGTCATGTGGGCGGATGGCTTAGAAGGAAGGATAGACCGCATTGCCCCCGACCGAGGGCTTAGTGTCGGGAGTCCGCACTGGGACTGTACCGGGGCTAAATCAGACATTATACCGGAGGGCACCATTGGGCCTATAAAAGGGGTGCCAACCCTATGTATTTCCCCCAAGTTGCAATATACTCACTCTACTGGTCACTTAGTCTCCTAGAAGGTCTTCTGGGTCGTACAGTACAGACCAAGAGCCCTATTCTTTACTGTTTGGGCTATCGTAACCACCAACTCCGACCATGTGTGCTACCACACTTCTTGAAGGACCAAAAAGGTGAACCAGAGAGGGGGGAGAGTGAATGGGAGCTGATAAAAATTCTACTCAAGAATTCAGCCTTTGAACCCAATATCACTCGGAGACCTCCTGCGCTTCTCTTCCCAAATCCGCGTAGCCACTGAAGTGCTACTGGACTTAGGAACAAGACACAACCACCCAACTCATGAAAACATGCAGCGGAAAACAACTTGGGCACTGCTGCCAGAGTTAAACCTGTCATGCCGGTTTCACAAATCGGTCAGACCGGATCTGTTGGACTTAGCCTCTCACAGGCAAAGGGAAATCAGTCAGACCGGTTTGGCAAACTGGTCAGGCCGGTTTTGTCTAGGAAATCCCCAAAGTAACCACATGGCCAACCCAAAGCAAAACAAACCCAAGAACCACCTAAACTTGGACAAAGGAAGCCACTATCAAGAAAAGACTCGCTTGTCCAAAACTCTTCTTGATAGCCCACATGTGACCAAATCGGTCAGACCGGTTTCAAAAACTGGTTAGGCCGGTTTTGCTTCGGCAGTCGGGAAGAAGTCCACCTGCGGGAAGAATTCGACCTTCACCTCAATCGGTCTCCTGATTCACTCCATGAATTCAAGTGAGACTTTGGGGATAGTAGGGGTACCTCTTGGGATACCTTTGGTCGAAAGCTCAAGCCCCACAACTCACCAAATCAAGAGGAATCGAAAGTCAACCTCCAAAACCACCTCTCCTAGAACTCCACCGAAAACCAGCAAATTGAAAGTGTTTTCACGGATTTGAGGGGGCAATATCACCAAGAAAAGAGGTACCACGTCCTCATGTGTGATTCCCACAACAAAACCCGCAAAGAAACTCCTCCGAAACCTTCCCACGAAAATCACGAGAGAAGGCTCCGAAAATAGCCAAAAAGGAAAAATGGGAGAGGCACGAAGAACACTTGAGGAATCACAGTGAACCTTCTATACATACCATGAAAGATTCATACAAGGTCTAGCTTGCCTCCTCAACATCCATCCCTCTCTCAAGATCTCACCATGAATCTCTCAATCTAGTCCTATAGAAAACCCTAAGGGAAAAAGGGAAAAACTAAGGAAGCAAATGAACTAGGGTTCCAAGAGATGGCTGCCATCCTCGCTCCACTTGGTTTCTATGGAGGCAACCGAAAGACGAAACTAACCCCATTACATGAAAGTAAGATACACACCCTCGAAGGGCAATTTGGGAACTTCTCATCGTAGCACCATTAGACGGATGTCCAGCGACCGCACCTTGCTTAGCCTCGATGCAAGCCTTGCAATCCCGACACGTGTCCTCCGCTTTGAACTCTTTAGAAGCCCGTTGCGCACACCGGTCAGACTGGTCCCCACCGGTCAGACCGATTTGACCCACCGGTTAGACCGGCCTGGTGATGCAGTGCTTCGGTCTTCGGTCTTGGCTTTCTGGCTCAGCCAAGTAACCTAGTGGTTTTGTGGTGAACCACTGAAAACCCCACGGATTTGGTGTGGCCTCCCGCCAGTTTCCACTCATGACTTGGCAGCCACGGTTTCGACCTTGGTTTTGAGGCTCAACCAAGAAACCGTCTACGACTTCGTCTTGCTGTTCTTGCCACCATGCGGCCTGCACTTGATCCCGTTGGCCACCAGGTCCCTCGAACTAAGCCTACTTGTCTACTCCACACCTGGAGACCCACTGGCATAGACCTTTCACGCTTATCCTTCACCTGCACCAACACCAATCAAGCCGCAACCTGTACCTACAATACTTAGCCAAGAGTGAGTCCACACATCGTTGTCAATCACTACCACACCAGGAAGCGACCATCCACCGGTCCTCGAACCACACAGGTCCTCACTTCTGGTTGGGCATTTCAAGAACACCGCCCTATGTCTCGATGCTACCTCTTAAGGCTCATTTATGTGAAATTTTCATAATGATGCCCTCGTCTAACTTTAGAAGCTCTGCCGTTGAAACCTCTCATGAACCATAGGGTTTGAGAGAATAGTCACCACAATCACACCCTTTTCTCGAATCCCCTTACTTTCGTTTCTTTTGATCTTCCCCCTCGAAACCTTACCTCAAGGGAGAATGAGAAAAAAAATGTTTGTGAAAAGCTGCTTGTTCCTAAAGGATCAACCTTATTGAACTACAGCTTCTTAGATGTGCGGCCGTATGAACCCTTTTTATCCCCATTGTAATGGTAACATCCAAGGTGTTTCGTATATAGCAAGTAATATACCTCTGGCATTGACCTTCGTATCATAGTCTTTTGGACTCATTCTTTCAAGGTCAAAGGATCAAATTGTCTATAATGATCAAATCGAGTGATTCAAACACACATCTTCATCCTCGATTATTGATCGATGCCCAATAGAAGTTATGTTCATAATTCTTATCAAATGAACTTCTGTTGGAAGCTTAGGCTATATTGTTTTACCTCCTCGTTCATCTTTCATGAACAAAAGGCCTTCCACCTAGGGAGGGGATGAGTTTGAAAAAACTCATTTCCCGCATCTCTTGCTCGGATGATTCCACTCGACCCATAGTGTTTCACTCTCACATCACTAGGGGCCATGAACATCCTTGAGCCATCCTTTCTAGAGATCACGTGCCCACTCTATGAGCAAGAACACCACATTTATCCCAAGGATCCTGCTCATCCTTCATATCTCCGAGATTCGCCTTTTGTTGTGCCGAGGCTCTTCAAGTTGTCCAATCACCATAGGGCATGCTTTTACACAACCTAGGGCATATGGTTGTTTGCATTTCTACTTTATCATAACATCTATGCAGAATGCACTATGGCACTAACCTTGCAGCTTGAACCTCGATGATATATCAACAAATGGTGGTGAAACTGGGGTATCACACCACCATTGGTAGCTGCAATGTGAAGTTTCCCCATGGTCAAGCTTGTGACCATAAACAAAGCACTGCCGGGAGATAGCCCGGATTATCATTCCCCTCTTCTTACTAATTCTCTCTTATTCGATAAATGCAAGAACATGTTTTTAGGATTGTATGCACCTTCGGGTATTTTGGTCACTAACCATTTCAGGTTGAAGTTCAAAATAACCGAGGGTCATGTCATGCCTAAAAACATCAGAGCTAAATCAACTATACGCTTGGGTATTCTTTGTTGATGGAATACATTCTAACGCAACTCCAACACCACACACTTGATCTTTGGTGTTATAAGACACAAAGCCCCATGTGTGGGGGAGATTGGTTAGCACCTTGTGACAGGATCGATCTCCACCAAAGATGGTGCTAGCTCAGCTTGCTAGAAAAAAAAAGAGGGAAAAGGAAAGTGAAAAGAAGAGTGATGAAAAAAATGAAAAGATGGTTGAAAAAAAGAAGAAAAAAAGAGAGACTAAGAAAAAAGAGAGAGAAGGAAGAATAAGATGGAAAGATGGAGAAGACTAAAAAATGAGAAGAGAGCAAGAGAGAGTTGACATGCTCCTCATGGATCAAAGGTAGTTTTCGTATCATGCATTCAAGGTGAGGTGTTACACATTTCTAGATACCACTCTGCAGCTGTGCTCCACCAATCATTACTGTCACGCATGCAAACAAAGCCATGGCTTAGTCTCCATCCAATCTTGGCTTTGCATAGCTTCACTGCTCCATCCCTTATAGACCTTGCTGCTCCACCCAGCCTTACTCTCGCGTACCATTGCAAAGCTATGGCTTAGGCTTCATTTGATCACGTCTTTGCATAGCTTCACTCTAGCAGCTCATGCGTGTATACAAGCAAGAGGAATGCTCGTCTTCATTTCCAGGCTTTTTCTGCTCCGCTCCATTCGGCACTTTCCTGCATGCATGAAAGGAGGCATTCTTTCCGCCTCCAATCCTACACCGCGCCGCCATGGTAGCCTGCTAGGTTCACCGCACTACCACACCTGGGTGGAGGGCAAACCCAGGCGTCAAATTGAAGTGCTAGGTCCTCTTTCCTCCTCACTGATCGGTAGAAGAGTGTCGAAGTTGAATTGAAGTGGTAAAGCCTACTTGGCTGTGCTGCTCCCACCCAGGGTTCAAATCATGGGTGCGACACCATTTTTTTGAAATCTGTGATGTGGGGTACTCCCCTACAGTTTTCTTTAAAAATAGAATTGAAGTGGAATGAAGGAGATTAATACTAAAAAATTAAACTAATTTCCGCTCCAATACCTTCATTCCACTTCAATCCACTACCAGCACGCGCGCCACCTCACCTCACAGCATGCTGCTAGGACGCCGTTTGTCAAATGTAAATGCTTGATGCTAATTAGGAGATTAATTATGAGTTAATTATATAACTACTTAGAGGCTATTTCACAAGATGAATCTATTGAGTTTAATTAACCTATCATTAGTACATATTTACTGTAACACCATATTGTCAAATTAATAGATTCATCTTCTGAATTAACTCGGGTTGTGGATTTACCATTAATTTACATTTAATACTACTAATTAGTGTCTAAATATCTGATGTGACAAGTGCTCAAAACACCCCTATGTCTGTGGACCTACCATGTGTTGCCAGCCACTTTCAGGTCAGGTATGGGGACTGCCTTGCAGTGCTGAACCCTTAAGTCTTGTGTAGTTAGGCGGGTTTGTAGTATCATGATAATTCAAAGCAATGTCGTGATTTCAATACATCAACTGCAGACCTGAATTATTCAACGCAGGAAAATCACAAGCTCTATTCAACATCAATATTCGATACATAAGATGTTACCTACACCGAGATGGCAAGAAACACCTTCACATCGCAGAAGAAAGGCAATAGTTGATTAGGTAATTTGCTTGTCACAACCAGGGTTTTAAATCCCGACCGCTGGTCCGGAAACCGTAGTTACGGTCCGGACCGGTAGCGGTATCAGCCGGTTACCAACCGCCAAATTCAATTTTTTTAAATTTCAATTTAAAAAATTAAAAATAAAAATCCTAAAAATACTTCAAGGAGCGTATAATTTAATGGTGCAAATTTTTTCAAATATTAGTTCATTTAGTATTTTTTTGGGCACGTTGAACTTCTAATGCTAGCAAAAAAATACTAAATGCACTAATATTCAAAATTTTTTGACACCATTAGATTCTATGCACCTTGAAATATTTTTAAGAATTTTTCTTTTGTTTTTCAAATTTTTAATTCAAATTTGAAAATATGTCAAATTCTTCATTGATTCGCAACCGACTGGCTAACTGGTCTTACTGGTCGGTTAACCGCTGGCAACCGATTGGCTATGAGTTTTGGTTTGAAATTTGAATTCAACCGGTATCCACCGGTAACCGCAGTTACCGGTCCGGTTAACCGCTACCGGTACTCGTACTCGGACTGGTAAAAAGAACCCTTGTCACAACTCACACATGCTTCCGACGATAACTATTGTCACTCCATTATGAATGTGAGGATAGCAGAGATGGCCCAACTAAACCATTAGAGGTTCATTCTCAAGAGAATTGCTCCAGTACTCCTCTTTTAAAATATTGCACGCATTTTAAAGCATAAATATTTAACTGTTGAAGGACCGGATTGGTGACGAGAGAGGGGGGAGTGAATGGGAGCAGATAAAAATTCTTTCTCAAAAGAACTCGGCCTATGTCCCAATCGCTACTCCGAGAGTCACACACAATCAAGCGGAAGCACACACAAACCTCTCTCGAGACCTTAGGAACAAAGCTTGAAAGGTTAGGAAGCACAGCGGAAGCAAGCACGAAAGAGCTCGAGCAACATAGAGGAAGGCTGAGACCTACCAGGTCATCTGGCCACAAATGTCCGGGCCACCTAGAGGCATCCAGAGCCGCACCGGGTCACCTGGCCACAAGTGGCCACATCAACCTACCCCTTCGGGTCACCCGACCACAAGTGTCTGGATCACCTGGGATAGCCTAGAAAATCACCCGTTCGCCCCAAACTTTCGATCGATGGATCTCCCAAACCACTTGGAGCCTTGAGACGAAACTTTGGGGAGATCATGAACACCATAAGGGGAGGATATGCCCCAAAAATTTCTGCCTCTAACTCCCTACTACTCCCGGAATCACGACTCCTTGTCAAGAACACTATGAACTAGGGTTCATCCGAAAATCAACGAATGGAAGGCCAAATCCGGCATTTGAGGGGTCAAGATCATCCACAAAGAGGCACAAGGCACTCACCCATGATCCCCTCAAAGAAATCTGGAGAGAAACGCCCTCAAATCGACGAATCGAGTAACAAACGAAAATCCCACGAAAATAGCTCGAAAAAGACACGAAAATCACACGAGCTAAGAGAAGGAAATCGACGCAACCATGAATGCTTCCATACAACCAGAGGTTAGATTCTCTACAAAATCATGAAGAAAATCTAGCCTAAAGAGCAGGGAAATGAGGAAGCAATCCGGATGGATGAGTTGCACTGAAACCCTAGAGCTATATATATGAAGCCTCTTCGGGTTGGGCAATGACCAAGCTACCCCTTGAACTTAAAATGATATACACACCCCTCATGGGCAATATGGTCAAGTAGCATTCCTTTTCATCGGGCGGCCACGCCTTCACCACAGTCCGCGTCCTCCCGACGCAAGCTCGGCGATCCCGCCGCGTGTATTGCGTTCAAAGTTCCCAAACTTGGTTTCTCTCAAAGTTCTCTAACTCCTCATGCATTGCGTTCACCCAATTAGGATCAGAGAGTGTGTGTCCAATGTCTTTCGGCTGAAAGGTAGCAACATGAGCAAAGTGAGAAACATTCTTGGAACTTGACCATGTGGTACATTCATTGATGTCGCCGGTGATTCTTGAGGGAGGATGATTGACTTGAATGCGCCTCGGTGCCTCTGTCCTGGAGATGACCTCCCCCTCAATGGTAGCTTCCACTTGATCTTGCTGGATCGTAGTCAGTGTAGGGGATGGACCATCCTGCAACGTAGTCATTGTAGTGGAAGTAGAGGGTACATGTGTGGCTGGAGCTTCACCATCATCATTATCATCCTCTCCAGCATCATCCTCCTCGTCCACAAAGATCTTCTTGCCAATTTCGCCATCACCTGCACACTCAAAAATAGACGAACTGCATGGCTGGGTCTCGTCGAAGGTAACCTCGCAAGTTTCCATGACTAGGTTAGTATCAAGGTTGAGCAACAGAAATGCTCGAGAATGACTAGCATAACCCAAAAAGATGCCATCGGAGGACCTCGACTCAAACTTATCAAGCCTACCCTTCTTGAGGATAAAACATCGACAACCAAAAGCCCTAAAATGGCTCACTCTAGGTGCTCGCCTGTGCATGAGCTCATAGCATGTCTTGTTCAAGAAAGCCCGAAGAAAAATCCGGTTCCTAACATGGCACGCGGTATTCGCCGCCTCAGCCCAATATCTCCTCGGAGTCCTATGCTCGTCGAGCATCGTCCGAGCCATCTCACAAAGGGAACGGTTTTTCCTCTCTACCACACCATTCTGACAAGCGACATAGGGAGAGGAAAATTGATGTTCGAGACCCAAATCACGACAAAAGGTTTCGAATTGAGAGTTTTTAAATTCAGTGTCATTGTCACTACGAATAGCTCGAACAACATCTCCATTCCTCTCATTCTTCAACCCCAAGATTAGATCCCAGACAAAACCAAATGTCTCCCCCTTGTCAGCTAAAAAGAAGACCCAAGCACAGCGAGAATAGTCGTCCACTATCACCAGGACGTACCATTTCCCACCCGCCGAGCACACACGAGCTGGACCAACCAAGTCCATATGTAACAGCTCGCATGGCCTCTCTGTCATAACGAATGTCAGAGGTGGGTGAGAGGTGGCGACCATCTTACCATGCCTACACGGAGGACATACCAAGTCCTTTTGGTATTTCAACTTAGGCATTCCTAGGACCAAACCAAGCCCACTCAAGTGTGAGAACAAGTCAAAACTCAAGTGACCTAGCCTCCTATGCCATTTCCACCAGCAACCAAACAACGAGAAGAGCCGACACACTGAGAAAAATCGGCTCTGAAAATTTTACCCTCAGGGATGATCGTGCACACAAGATCACCTCGAGAATCCAAAACATGAGAAGTGCCCGTTTTGAAACGGACCTCAAAACCCTCATCAATAAGTTGGGACACCGAAAGAAGATTGAACCCCAAAGACTTGACAAGAGCAACACGCCTAAGAGTCACAGACTCTCTCACCTTCACCATGCCCACTAAAAGCACTCTACCTTTCCCATTGTCCCCAAAAGTGATGTACTCTTTGGTCATCACCGGGGTGAGGCTGGAGAACCACCTTCGATCTCCGGTCATGTGGCGAGAGCAACCAGAGTCGAGCAACCACCTTAAAATCAAAAACGAGAGCGAGAGTGAGCAAATGACTCAGCATTGGGGTTAGTACAAAATGAATCAAACCAGTGCCGTGCCATTTGCTCAAAAGTGGGGTTAGCAAAATCCACACTATCACTCCTAGGTGGAACACCCACACATCTCCTTGGAGGACTGCGCGTACCACGAAGTGGAGACCGTGGCCCGTAGCTCCTCTGAGACCTAAAGTTGCGATTGTTCCCCCCCATACTCGTATTGGCCACGAGTGAAGGAACGTCCAGCAAACTCACCACACCCGAACCCAGCACACCTACCTATATCTCTCTGAGGAGGCACACCCCGTGTAGGAAACTCACGCCTCTCTCAAGGTTAAATGGTACGCACCACACCCTCACCCCTAGGCACCACACGAGACTCAGGCACACCATGAGAAGGGCGGTACCTGTGCTTGTTTGCCATCTCTCTAGCAAACCTCTCCTCACGCTTCCTCCTGAAGCAAAACTTAGCTAGGTGACCATCCCTCCCACAATGATCACAATGGAATGGGATTGACTTTGGCTTTGGCTGAGGCTTTGGGTTCTCTCTTGGTTGAGGCTTCTCCTCACTCGGTTTCTCTCCCTTCTTCCCAAAGAACTCGTTCCCAAAGTTACTCTTGAAATTGATGGGTTTCTGGAAGTTGTTGGTTTGTGGAGGAAACATGGGAGGATCTGGGGTTGTGTCTAGTCGGTTCCTAAGTGGATTTGGCTTAGGAGCATAGGCATTATTGTGGAAGGTTTTTGGTGGAGCTGGGATATCACCTATCTTCTCCTCCTTCTCACCACTGCACTCCCCAATCATATCCGACCCAAGCACTTGCCCATCATAGCGCTTGTATGCCTCAATCATCATCCTGAGCTGAGGCTCATGAACCGACAACCAACCCATCATTTTCCTCAACTCATCATTCTCATCCTGCAAGCGATCAACATACTGTGCAAGCTCCAAATTCTTCACAGCATTTATTTCACAAGTAGAGCATGAAGTAAGAATAGGAGCTTTCAGCTTAGCCTCTAGTGATCTAGCATAAGCAACTGATTCCTTTAGCTTCTTATGCAAAACAGGACAAGAAGTGCAAGTACCAAACAAGGAGGGCCTAGATTTCATCTCATCTAGCTCAACCCTAAGCACATCTAGCTCCTCAACCTTGAAGGCATACTTTTCCTTAAGCACAGTCAAATCACCAAGGAAAGTAGAACAATTAGTGCATTTAGGTTCATCAGTCACAATAGGAGCAGACTTCAGAGATTCTATTTGAGCCCTAGCATCACCAAGCAAAGACTCTAGCTCAACCACCTTCTCCTTAGCCTCTCCAAGCAAAGACCTATACTCCCTCGTCTCCTTGTTGGTCTTTCTAAGCATATCATCACGGTTGTCAAGCAATTCAATCAACCTAGCATTCTCCGCTACCAAGAAGGCAGGATCATTGTTTACCTCATCCTCAGAGTCGGAATCCGAGTCATCCTTCTGGATCTTCTTGCTCCTGGAGTTGTGTGCCATACCGCAAAAGCCTTGAGCGGTGAAGCATAGGATGTTGATGTTCTTGCTCGACCGCTTGCCCTTGTGTCGTTCTTCTTCATCACTTGAGCTCGATGAAGAGTAGTAGGAACTTGAGTCGACGTCGCTCGCTCTGGCAACCATCACACGCTCCATCTTGTGACCGCCACTCTTCCTCGGCATCCGCTCGGACTTGTTCTTACCCTTGTGGTTGTCCCTCAAGTGGTGCTTGTGGTCGGTCCTTGGATGGTGCTTGTGCTCGGGCTTGATCTCCATGGGCTCCGGGCACTCAGTGATAAAGTGCCCGTGCTTCCCGCACCGGTAGCACATGCCCGAGCTCCTCCGAGCGTTCTTTCGATTTGTGTACATGCGCTCAAACCGCCTGCTTAGCAATGCGAGATCCTCCTCGCCCAGCACATCGAACACCTCATCTGGTATGGACACAAGACAAGACAAAGAGAACTGTCTAAAAGACAAGACAAAGAGAACTGTCTAAAAGACAAGATAGTGTTAGTCCTAGGTCCAGAAACGAGAGCCAGACTTTGAGGATCAGTCGGGTTCTCGATCCTTGCTCGCACCCCACGGTCCACCTCAGACAACTTGAGCTTGGAAAACAGCTCATCCACCGTGAGGGTCTCATACTTCTCTGACTCCAGAATAGCCTCGACCTTCTCACTCCACATGGTACGATCCAGAGAGTGCAGGAGCTTCAAAGCCCTGTCATGATCATCGTACGGGAGCACGACCACATTAGCTCTCATGTTGTTCACAATCACAGTGAACCGCTGGAACATGGTGTCTATGGACTCACCGTGGAGATGAGTGATGTTCTTGTACTCTCTCCAGTAAGTCGCAAACACGCGAGACTGAACCTGATGTTCCCAGCGTGAGCATTCTTCAGCTGTGTTGACGGTCGATTTCCGTTAACCAAGAGCACTTGTTACACTTTGGTTTGAACTTTGAATTATGACTAACCCGCCACTAGGCATACTAATGATGTTACAAGTTCACACTTGCATGTGGTTTTGGAGTTTATTGTTTACGCAGGAAATCAACATTAAAGAGGAGACTTTCGCGATAAGTTCATCAAGCACTTTAGAAGAAGATCACGAAGCCCGACACAAGTCAAGACACGTGATGAACATGACTCCAAATGGCCTGAGGACCGAAGCATGAAGCCGTGAAACTCCGAGGACCTAAACAGAAGATGCGGGAGTTCACACGCCAAGTACCCTTATCCAAACCGCTGTGAAAACATCGTCAAGGACCCACAAAAAGTTTGGCATAAATTCAAGGAAGCACAAGAAGCAATGTGGAGGAAGGCCGGGCCGAAAACAGGCCCAGGCGCCCAGCCCATTTCGGGCTCGGTTCGCGCTCCCCTTTGACCTAGGTGCTCCTCGATAAATAGTATCTGCCTCTGACGGCCGCCACATCGATCCATTCATCACAACTCGGCGAAACTGAGAAGCAAGCACCGGAGGGAGACGACGGCCGCCGCGAGTCCTTGAAGTTGTCTAGGAGATGGCCTAGGCCTACCCTAGCCGCCATGGCCGCCCTACGTGGTTGTGCCATGGTGGAGTTCTGGAGCTAGTTGAGGTCATCAATGGTATGTACTCGGTGGTGGTGACCAAAACACATCTACTTTGTGAGTAAAGCAATTCATGTCATTCGATCTTTTAGTGACTCGATTCCTCCTTTTACAATCTTGTGCTTTCTTGGGTTTGCCTTATTTCAATCTATTGCAAGGGTAGATTGCTTGGGGTGCTCTTGTAGTTAAGGTGGCTAGAGGTGCATACCGGATCTACCATGGAGTGCAACACGTTCTTAACAAACGTGCTCCCGAGAGCCAACCGCACGAATAGGGGCACATCGTGACAGGACGAAGGTTCCAAAAGGCGGAGCCGGGCTAGGTTTTGACCGGAGGATAGTAGTTTAAAGAAGGCTTTAGATGAGATACATGTTGCTTTTGCTCTTTTGGCTAGAACTACAACTAGATGACGATAGGCCCTAGTTACCCTTGCTTGCTCTATCTTGTTGCCTATGCTATGGATGTGATCAACCTTGTGCTCTCATATACATATCTCTTAAGTTTATCTTTGTATGCAATCAACGCTTAATGTTAGGTTAGTTTGGCTAGACAAGGTAGAGAACCTTGGCGGTTTGCTTTTGATCCTTGGATTGACAAACCTTGGGGACCCTCCTTGGTGAAAAAGGCACCAAGTCACACGTACGCTTGCGGTGAACTTCAACACGGTTTTGAACCATCAACAAGCCCCTTTTTCTGGCGCTGTTGCAGGGGATCGGCAACTGAAACCCTAGGGTGATCTACCTTTCTATTTTACTAACCCTAATTTTTATTATTCCATATACGCTTGTTTTCTTGTTTGTGTCCTTGAAAGTAGGTGAAAAGCTAGAAACAAGACGTTCGAGGAGTTCTTTACACCCACACTTCAACAACACAAGATTCACTTTCAACAAACATGAAGATTCGCTCTTTAGTGGTAGGTGCTAACTTCTGTTAGTAGCCCATCATCCGCTATCGAGCCCACAGCCTACACAAGAGCACATGAACAAGGTATGTCAATGTGTCAATTAATAATTTAAGACTAATGTTTTGTTCGAGCAATAGGTATTGGAAGCAATCACGGTGCCCCCAAGATCACAAGATCAAGCTCGTCAACCACTACTAGGAATTGACCCTTAGAGCACCAATTATTTTTGCAACACCACGTATTTGGTTGCAATATTTGGTTTTATAGCAACCAACATATTAATGGGTTGCGATATCTGGATGTTATGGCAACCAAAAATGTGGGTTGCGTTTGTTGAAACAGTCGTTGCAACAGGTTGGTGTTAATGCCACGGTGAAAATGGTGGTTGCCTTTATGGGTACCTATTGCCACAACTAATTGCGCACTGAGATAGAATCGATTTAATGTTGCGATAGATATGTGTTTGTTGCCATGAATATTTAATTGGTTGTGATAATGCATGCCTATGGCCATGATGAAATTACGTTGTCTAGAGTGTAACCTTTGTTGCGATAGCTGATGTGCCTGTTGCATCCAAAAAACCATTCATTGCATTTGATGTGTGTTTGTTGCCACAAATATTTAGTTGGTTGCGATTATGCCGGCTTGTAACCACGATGAATTAACGTTGCCTAAAACTTAACCTTGGTTGCGATAGGTCATGTGACAGTTGCATCCAGAAAACAAATCATTGCATCAATTAGCTTCTATTGCCATGATAAATTTTTTGAATTCATTAGACTTTTTTTGGTTGCGCTAAAAGAATTTATGATGACGTAATTAAGCCCACCTACACATTTGAAGAAAGAAAAAAAAAGCAAGCCCAGTTGGGTTGTATTGCTGTGGCTTGCTAATGAAATTAGAAAAAAAAAACCATGCCTCTGAAGGAAGAACCCAGCCCACCGGCGCATGAGGAGAAAAAAAAGGCCCTGAGAAGAAAAAAAAAGGCCGACTCCAGCGTGCCTGCGCAGCCGCCCCTGTAGGTCGCGCCGCTCCCTTCTTCGCCGGCACTGCCGCGAACGTGAAGGGCAAAAACGGCGACGGCGCAGTGGCAAATCCCCCTCCTGCGGCTGTTTCCTCTACCCTCTTCTCATTCCCAGCGCCAAGGACAGAAGGAGTAGCTAGCGACGGTGACGGCGACGGCTTAGCAGCGGCAAAGAGGTGGCGCCCCTGTCCGCCCCTCCGGCGGCCTGAGCCATCTGTCTCCGGCGACCCCCGGCTTCCCCCCCCCTCAGCTGGCTACTACTGTGCTTGAAACAAGGTGAGCAGACAACACAGGGGTCCTAGTTAATTTTCTAGCATGCTGGTGAACTCTTGAACTATTTCGAAGTTTTGGAGAGAGCTGCAAAAGCATAACGTGCTGATTTGGAAAATAGATTCTCAATTCCTAATGTTAGCTTGGTAGCAGGTATTTATTCTATGGATTCATGTTCAATGTAGGGATATCGTGAAGGATGTCAAATGAAGATAAGAGCTGGATGCAGATGTCCAGATATACTTCAGAATGGCAGGCAGGATTCAAGAACTTTTTACAGAGTGTTTTTGGGGGCAAATGTAGTGAAGAAACAACTCCCTGTCCATGTACTCGTTGCTGCTGCATGTCTTATTGAAGTGAAAATGAGGTTTGAACTCATGTGGCATTGAGAGGGTTTGATGAGAGTTTCATTCAAGGAGAAGGTAATTGTGAGCCTGCGTTAGTTGAGAATGATAACGACGATGATGGCCCCGCACTAGATCATGTTGAAAGTTCCCATGAATTAATTTCTTCACTGATCAGAGGTGTTATGCATGGGCAAGTCATAGGAAGAGAAGAGGATGAGCAAAATGCGACTGCAAAAAAACTTTTCAGGTTACTAGATGAGGCAAAAAAGGAGTTGTATCCGGGCTGCAAAGAGGTTACAAAGATTTTTTTCATTGTCATGCTATTTCAGATTAAATGCATGGATGGTATTAGTAACAACAGTCTAGAACGCATACTTCGGTTGTTCTTGCTTGTGCTTCCTGATGGACATTGTCTCCCAACTTCCTTGGACAAAGTGGAGAGGGTTATTCAAGATCTTGGCCTCCATTACGATAAGATTCATGCCTGTGTCAATGACTGTGTGTTATTTCGTGGGGATTATGCTAATTTGGATAAGTGCCCAACATGTGATGAATCTAGGTGGAAAGAGACAGGGGTTACTGAAAAGGATGATCCTGTTGACAGTGATAGTGGAAAGAAGCAGAAGTGTTTTCCACGTAAGATCCTTCGTTATTTTCCACTTATTCCTCGCTTGCAAAGATTGTATATGAGAGCATCGACATCAAAGCTGATGCGTTGGCATGAGGAAGAACTAGTAAATGATGGGAAAATGCGTCACCCGACAGACTCATTGGCGTGGAAGCATGTGAATAAGGAGTACTATAAGGATTTTGCTGATGACCCTCACAATATCCGGCTCGGTCTTGCAGTTGATGGCTTTAATCCGTTTGGGATGTTGAATGTTGCATATACTACATGGTCTGTCATCCTAATCCCTTACAACTTGCCTCCTTAGTTATGTTTGAAGCAACCCTATTGGATGATGTCTATGCTGATACCAGGGCCAAAATCACCTGGAATGAATATTGATGTCTATTTGCAACCCCTAATTGATGAGCTGATTAAGTTATGGGTGACAGGTGTGAAAACATGGGATGAGGATAAGAAGGAGAATTTTACTCTTCGTGCACTTTTGTTGTGGACCATAAATGACTTCCCTGCCTATGCCATGCTATCTGGTTGGAGTACTAAAGGAAAATTTGCATATCCATACTGCCACAAAGATACAGAGTACTTATGGTTGAAATTTGGGTCAAAGCATTGTTACATGGGTCATCGTCGATTTCTCCCTCAGAACCATAGGTGGCGCAGGAGCAAAAGCAGCTTCAACAACATGACAGAGATGAGGGAGGCACCTGTGCCTCTGACTGGTGATCAGGTTCTACAGCAGTATGAAAGTTTTGAGCAACCAAAATTTGGGACAGCAACAAAGAAGAGGAAGCAACGTGAAGAAGACAATAGGTGGCACAACTAGAGGAAGAAGAGTATATTTTTTCAGCTTCCCTACTGGAAAAAATTGCTTGTAAGGCATAACTTGGATGTTATGCACATCGAGAAGAATATCTGTGAAAGCATTATTGGGACGTTGCTTCACATAGATGGTAAGTGTAAGGATAGTGAAAAGGCGCGGCTTGACATGCAACATCTTGGGATACGGCAGGATCAACATCCAGTGGTGGAGAATGGAAAGTATACTTTGCCACCATCATTGTACTCCTTAGACAGGGACCAGAAGAAGATGTTATGCACATTCTTACAAGGAGTGAGGATGCCTGATGGTTACGCGTCTAATATTAAGAGGTGTGTGGATGTGAATGGATTCAAGGTTTCTGGACTAAAATCACATGACTATCATGTTATATTGCAAAAACTATTGCCCTTAGTTGCAAGGCATATCTTGCCTGAAGTTGTTGCTAGACCATTGGTTGAGCTTAGCAGGTTTTTCAATGCACTGTGTTCAAAGGAGCTTGTGCAAACTGACATGGAAAAACTAAGCTCTTCAATTGCAGAGACTTTATGTAAGCTTGAGATGATATTCCCACCAGCATTCTTTGACATTATGATGCATTTGCCGGTTCATTTAGCTGAGGAGGCTAAATTTGGTGGACCAGTGTGTTATCGGTGGATGTATCCAGTCGAGAGGTATCTACGTACACTTAAAGGATATGTTAGGAACGAGGCACATCGAGAAGGTTCGATAGCAGAGGGATATATCTTAGAGGAGTGCATGACATTCTGCTCTCGCTTCCTAGAAGACAATGAAATGAAGCTGGATAGGCCAATGCGGCATGAGAGGAGCGTGGTAAATGAACCACCGGCTGGGTCTAACATACTTGGCAGCATCGACTACAGTAAGAAAGACTGCAAATTACGGCATCTTCAAGTTTGTAATGCCTTTTGTTTGAACCAAAGATGTGTGTTTTACTATCTGCTGAAATGTCATGTGTTTGGAACCTGAAACATGAGCTTGGAATTAATATTAGTATCTGAAGTTCATCTCATTACAGTTCTGAAATTTTTCTTTGTTTTGGTCAATTTGACATACTCAATTCATGCAATTTTTGACATCTCATTACAGTTCTGAAATTTTTCTTCCTTTTAGTAAATCTGACATACTCAATTCATGAATTACATAGTCATGGATGGCAGATGGCATTGCATTCTGCTACATGCCTACCTACAACATGAGCGAAAGGCAACAAGCCATTACAACAGCAAGAAACAACAGGATACATATGCAATTAAGTTGTTCACTACAAATGGTCGTCAGTCTGTCACACGATTTTTAGAATTGATACTGAACTGTCACACGATTTTTAGAATTGATACTGAACTGGAAAAAAGATAAAGATATGAACAGCACACAACCATACGTAGAAGAAGTACTGCAAGTACAATATAGAAGTTCGACCGGAGTCATTACTTAGATGTTGCCATTACTTACAAGTTGCCATACTTAGATCATGGCACATACACAACCATACTTAACCTAGGCACTGGTTATGCTACGTACTAAGCCTTTAGTACTACTTGCGATTGACTTTCTCATAAAGCTTGGAGATCTTCTTCTCCATCGCATCTAACTTGCCAGCAAGATTCTCCATGAATTCCGTCAGGGTCATTTCCATGGATTCATGAGCTCCATCAACTTGCAGGCCTAGGCTCTCAATCTGCTCACGCAAATCATCATAGCGATCCTTCAGCTGCTCAACCTTCTGGCGCAAGGGCACCTTCTACAGCAGTCAACAAGCTTAAGTTATTAACATGAAATGCCTCAGATCAGCTATTGCCTATGCAGCCATATATGCATCAAAATGCACCTTTGTTTTCGATGATCCCGCATCTTTCTTTTTTGGTACTGGCGACGGTTTGTTGCTGTTGGGTTCTTCATCATCCGAGTCCGGAATGATGATTTGCACCTTATTCACAGAATTGTTCACGACCCTGACTAAACATGAAAGAATAACAAATCAAAATGCATTCTCCATGACCATGTAAAACAGCAAAATCAGCAGGCCCAACATGTACCATTTAAATATGAATATGAAAAGAATCTGTCTCATAGGTGCACATATATTTCCCACTTAGTATAGCATGCAGGAAGTCTAATGTATTGGAATTCAGCATTTTCAGTTTTAAACATGAATTCAGCAAAATGGTATTATTTAAGTAAAGGCACAAAATTAACTGTAACACATTGTTTCACATTTTTAGATTAAAGTGCAGTACATATAGAAGCTGCAGGACAAGACAAAGAATTTTTGGATCTACCATAAATTTTCTATGAACTTCAACAGATTAGTAATGCACACAAGTACTAACAGGTAACTAGCTTCTTTTCAGTTATCTTCAAGGAAGCAGATAACAGCATGGTCAAAGGCCACAAGCAGCTGCTGAGGTACAATTTTTTTGCAGGTTATCTAGAACGAGTTCAGTAGTAAGATAAAATGCATAAAAATTCAGCACAAGTTCACATGTTCAAAAAAAAATTCTGTCACAATCACATTCAGCACAAGTTCAAATGCTTATTCAGTGTCACAATCACATTGCAAGCATTCATTTTCAGAGAATCATACACACAGATAAAAAAACCATGTGTTACCAGGGGTACTGATTCTGATCCCCATTAGGCCTGTTAATGTGAGGGAGACTTGCATTTGTTTCACTTTCTACCTTATCTTTGTAGATTATCCCTGCACCTATCTTTACAAAATATTTGCGGATAGCAATGTACTAGAACTTCTGAAATTGACTGAATGCTTGGTGCTCACTTAGGCTGATGCAGAGTAGTTATTACTATTGACTAGAAGATACCATTAGAACATGTGCAATGGATACTCTAATTTATGCATTAGTACTTGAATTCTTGTCAATATATTTGAACATGTGCACTTAACATGGTTTGTTTAGCAATTGAACAGGTCCATATCACTGCTAGTTTTATCTATTAGAAAATCATCATTTGTTTTGTATAAGCTTGCTTTGAATATTACACAATGTCAAAGGCTGCCAAGGTCAAAGGCTGCTGGTGAGGGATGGTACAAGACCATAATCTCAGATATTGGGGACACAAGTTTTGATGGTTATTTATATCAGGTTTTTTGTTCAGCTGTCAGGCAATCAGTGACTGCATTTCTTAAGACTCACCCCTGGCAAGTGGCAAACTTGTTACGGTTGGGTGGATAGTTTTTTGATCGAAGCTGCAAAGGGATCAGAAAGATTAAACTCCCGCAGGTGTTGGGTGGCCACAAGGGGATCTACCGAATCCCTGTCTGTATTACATCCTCCTAGGGGTTTAAACCATGCCAGCCGAACAAGGCCTTAGTGAGACTATAACAATCCAATAAATTGAAATGTTTCAGAAAAAAATACTAGTACTTGCTGCATTCTGTATGTTGAGCAAGAAAAGGAGGAAAAAGAGGAGATGGCACTTTACCTCACTTCAGGGCGCGTGCGCTTGCATCCGTCTACGGCCTCCTTCCCCTTACCCGATGGTTCCACTACGCGATGCGGGTCGTCGGACGACGAGGAGGAGGTCGCGGCGGCGTATGTACCGGAGATCGACGAGGTAGGGGTGCCGCCGTAGGTACCGGAGGACGACGAGGTTGGGGATCGTGACGGTGTAGGAGCCTTGAATCGCCCGCGTGCATCGCGCTTCTGCGTGGTGGCGTTGTGGCCCCTCCGTCCGCCGTCGCCGCTCGAACCCTTGCTGCGGCCCCTCCTTCCGCCTACGCCGCCACGACTCGATCCCTCGATGCGGCCCCTCCTTCCGCCTGCGCCGCTCGCCTACATTGCGCCGATGCAGCCACTCCGACCGGTCGCCATGGCGAAGGTGATGTGTCGGAGCCACCGAGGGGAGATGGGGAACTGAGGACTGCAGGGGATTCGGGGGGATCGAACTTCCTGTAGGTATATAGACGGATCGGGCCGGCCCATTACGATACGTTTCCAGCGGCCCATTACTCTTGTTTGCAGCGGCGGGCAATAGTCTCCGTTTAGTACCACATCGGAGAAGTAGGAGGGCGTAACCCTACTTAAAAGTGAAGGCGTCTTTGCAATCCCAAACTCCGAAATCGATTCATCCATCACTGCTTGCTCGCTACATCTGCTAAGGGGCTTAATGGGCCGGCTAGGCCCACTCGGGCTCCCGCTCGCTGGGCTTCACGCTCGCCGGTTGAGCCTGTTTGTGGCCTGGCTTTGCCCTACAGTCCCTTAGCAATTTTTTTATGTCATATTTTTCATTATGACTGTAGCACAAAGCAATTTTTAAATTCATTTTTTCTTATTAACATTTACCCGATTAAATCACATTCTAAAATTCCCTCTATGTTTATCTAATTTTGTTAATTCATATTTTCCGTTATGCCTATAGGTCAAAGCAATTATTAAAATTCATATTTTTCATTATAACATTACCTATTAATTCACATTATAAATTTCCCTCTATTTTTCCTTGTCATATGGTACATCTTAATTTTACAAACTTCAATTTCAATCTTGTAGAACTAGTTCGTAATCGATACATGAGTATCACTGACATATATGGCGTTTTTAGCCTTTGGTCTCACAACTAGTTCCTAATGGATACATGAGTATCACTCACATATATGGTGTTACCATATATCATATAGACATGACAGACTCGTAATAATGGATATGTCGGTATGTAGTTTAATTTGCCTATCGTAATGCTTACTGGCTCTCTACATACGCCAACTTGTTAAACATGCAAAGCTCTGATTATCAATAGCTCATAAACAAGTTTAGGCCCCATGCATTACACTCACAAGTTTATTATATTGAAAACATGTTGCATCTAATGTGAAAGAGGTTCACATAGTTTTGGCCCTGCGTATTTAGTCTACAAGATCCGATCCGTCACTGTTCACACATTGGGGTGCCCTTACGAGCAACGATATGTCGGTATAGTTGGAGGGCCTACACACTATGGTCGGGCTTTGGACTATTATCTAAGATGAACTCCAGCATCGCCGCAATATCTTCCTTCTCGTGTCTAGCTAGGCACTTGTGCATCTAGCTAGGCACCGGTGCTCGGGCTCCTCAACGTAACTCGCTCTCCTTCTCGTGTCCCAGAGTTACATTTATGCTCGAGTTCACCAGACAAAACATGCCACAACTTAATTTTCATAGTTTGGCCTTCGCTCTTGTTTTCGTTGTCATGCATTTTAATTGGACAATGATATTCGACACGCTAACATATTTTTTTCGGTGGACTTTTACATATGAAATTTTCGTTATTTTGTAACTTCACATAAAAAAATTTCATTTACATGTAACTTCATATATGAAATTTTCGTTATTATGTAATTTCACATATAAAAATTTCATTTATGTGTAACTTTAAATATGATAATGTCGTTATTTTGTACATATACCAAGTCCCGTACTCAATTTTTCCCTCTGGTTTTTTCCAGCTCGCCAAAGCATCGAATCGATGCCGTGAAAATTTCGAGCCCTGCCTTACACCCGTGTACCGCGGCATCGTGGGCCTTTTAGTAGACTCCCTAGCGTCGTGACTCCTGAAACCGCGCCCCCTTCCTCGACTCGTCGTCTTCCGTAGTTAGGTCAAGAGGGCGACAACGGCCGCTAGTACTTGAACCCCGACGCCTTGCACCACGATGGTGACGGCGATGACGACAGTGCGCCACCACAGAGATGGACACCATGAAGATGACGGGTGCATCTTCATCCGTCGGCACACCTAGAAGCGTCAGCTTCGCCGAGACTCCATCCTTTGCGCCTGAATCTTCAGGCCCAAGGGAGGTGCGCCCACATCTACACGATGAAGAGGAAGGCGAACTTGGCCGTGAAGAAGCAGGGGTACTACAATACGTAAAAACGAGGTACTAAATAAATCTGCTAGCGACCTTCATTTGGATTGCCCCTGGTTGTTCTTGTTGGTGTGCATGTGTTTTTGCTTTGGCGATGATCATATGTTAGGGTTACCACTTGTGTTTCGGTTGTAGCCAAAGGGAACTCGGTTCTAGGGTTAACAGTTTTTTTCAGAAATAAAAATTGACCAGATATGTTCATGCATGCATTGGTCATAATTTTTTCTTTTTACTATTGTTGATTGTGCTGTTGGGATTGAAGAAGCTGTAATATTAGGTCAACAATTTATCATGCATGATAAATTTATCATGTTGATCAAAACTGTTAGTATGTAACTACAAGAAGAGTCTATGTGTGCCATGAATTTATGGGCCTATGCCATGCTTAAATAGAACTTTTGCATCATATATATTCCAGAATTATGTACCTTTAAGGATGGTTGAATTGTATACTCAATTGTATTGCTGCATGCATCTCCTTGTTAAACCAAATTTAATTATAGTTTTATAATTAAATCACATTATGAAGGGCCGTGCTAATGTTTCTATGTTCTATGTGCAGTGAACCTTTGACGAATGAAATTTGGACAATTTATTTCCAATTGAAGGGGTGTGCTGATGAGGGTGATGATTTTATCGAATGTAAAATCGATAGAGTTCATCTAACATATCATAACTTGATATGTTTCAAGGAACAGTTTGGCTATGGATCAAGGGACTATTTATACTACAAGAAGCGTTGCGGAGTCGATGTAGCTACAATTGAGCCCATCGATTATTCCCGACACGCACAACAAATGCTACATGACAATGCTAAGGAAAAGGAAATCAGGCTCATACTTTAGTCATGCAGTTCTGAAATCACTCTTTCATACATGACTTTGCTGCTGCATGTCCATGTTCAACCAAATTAAATTCCAGTTTTTAATTATATCAGGTTGATAATGCCAAAGGAGCCCCAAGTTCAGGATAATGTAAGCATAACGCCAATTAAACAACAGAGGGGGAAGCGAAGAAATGCTGAAACTAGTTCTGATCAGCAGCTAGATGCCAAGGTTTGGTTACTTAAAATTAAAGAGGAAGACCCAGAAATAGGTACACTCATTATTTCCATAACTCATTAAATTGATTAGGATCAGATATAAAGTTGTTTTGACAATTGCATATGGGGGATCATGATTCACAGACTTAAGGGATGACTTTAGGGACGAAACAATCGATACATACAAGGAATGGCTCAGGCACACAGGCCGGTGTCGCCATATGTGTAAATAAATTTCTTTCGTCACATCAAGAAATACTTGTTCATTGAACAAATTATTTTATATATGCTTTTTTTGTGTTGTGTGTAGTATCATTATTACAAGAAGAGTCAGAAACAGATAACGATCAGTCTGAAGGTGAGGTAGGTGAGGGAAATCAGGAAAGGACGACAACAAACAATAAAAATAGGCCATGTCATGCAAGAAAGCCAAAAGAAGGGAATGGTATCTGCATTTCTCCTTTACTTTTAAAATGTACATTGTAAACTCTTTTGATGATAATGCATGTTATATTTGTCTCAAATGGGCATTAGGTGCATCCAAAACCCGTCGACGTGGATGTCTCAAAGGTTATAAAGCTACTGCCAAGAGAATCAGGAGCGGAAATCAGAAATTACAAATTGAGTTTGATGCCTTGACGGGAGGAGTTTGTGGTGAGAACAGTCGTACGTTTGTGGATGAGATTGTAGTGTTCACTAGGAAAAGGACTCCACTTATAGGAGTGAAATCTTGGAAGAAAGTCAAGGAAGTTGTAAAAAAATCAATAGTCAACGACATGATGGTAAGTAAATTATGAGCTTTAGCCAAATCTAATTAATTCATTTCCTCTACTGTAATGTTATATTGGTCATTCACATTGAAACAAAAAATTTGGAACTTAGACGATGTTGAAGATGCTAGTGAAAAGATATTGACAATAGCACAAGAGAGGTACAAAGGATGGAGATCTTCATTTAGTTCTACATACAAGGCATACTCCACTGATGCTGAACGTATGAAGCATAAGCCTGAGGACTTACACATCGTGGAGTGGTACTACTTGATCCAATACTTTGGATATGAGAGCTTTCAGGTTCGTTTCAAACAAATTTCATTAGTAATTCCAGTTTTGTAATGCAATTCACAGCGCTTTGCTCATACTCCTTTTGCAGAAAATTAGCACAAAGAATTCGGGAATCAGAAAGAAGCAAAAGACTAAGCATGTGATGGTAGCGAAACCATATTCCCAAATTCGTTATGAACAGGTTATAACTACATTAACTAATGTGCAGATTACTTTCTAATATATATGGTCACCACCTAATGCTACATTTTTGGAACCTTATACAAACCGTGCTAATGGTCAACAACCAACTGATCTGCAACTTTGGATGACTACTCACGTCAACAAGAATGGGGAATGGACAAGTGATGAAGCTAGGGATGTATATGTGAGTGATTATGTTTGCATCATTAAATTTACATCATTTTTTCCTTAAAATGTGGAACTGTTTAATCTAGCATGCTCCTAATTTCTTCAACATGTTACACCTAGGAAAAAGCTTCCATCGAAGTTACCAATGCAGAAAAAGGGAAGGATAGGCCTTTCCTTACGACTGAGGAGAACTCAGTTTTCCAAGTCAACTATTCAAAGACTCTTGGAATAAAATCATACAAGACACATGGTCGTGGGTACTTGGCGAAATATCCAACACGAAGAGCTCTACTGAAACAAAGGGAAGAAGATGCAGCCCATGCTGAATTGGATGCCCAAGAAGAAAGAATGCAGCACCAAGAAGAGGTACGAGAACTGAAAGAAAACCTTGCAAATGTAGTTTCAGCAAGGGAAAAAGATAAGGAAGAAAGTAAGAAACAAATGGATGAAATGAGGGCAGAATTCCGTCAGCTTTTGCAACAGGTACCCATCTGGAACATGTTTCAACTATTGTTTTAGCCCTCAATTGCTATAATTTCCCTTACCATCTGTCCTGCACAAGCTATGTCTGGAACCATGATCCCCACACATGAGTCAAATGGACCTACTTCCCTGGACATCATCACACCACCACACGTAGAAGCTGAACCTGTAAAGGTAATTTTGTTGTAGAGGGTGATGCACACACATGCTTCCAAATGATTTGTATTTTGTTTACACCAAATTTTCTTTGTGGCAGACTCCCGAACCACAAAGCGTGATGACTACAGAAAAGGAAGTTGTACCACCTCAGACCATAAAAGCTAAGAGTACCTCAGCTAGGAATATTTTTTCAAAAACTAATGCTGCTCCTAGATTAACAATTAGTTTTGTTAGTTCCAAACAGCTATTGAGGACTAGTAATCAGAAAAAGAATCAACAGGTATGAATAACGACATAACTAAATTTGCACCTGATGTTAAACATACAATTTCTTGATTTTTGCCTATGGCTTGTGTTCTGTATGCCCTCAAGTAAAGAAACCAATTTATTTACTGACTACAGTTAAACTTGACATTTAATATGATTGAAGAACTGATCTGGTGTATGCTGAAACATATAAATTTTTGTTGCTATTGGTTCTGTTTAATGTGTGGGAATAAATAAACTACATTTCACATCTTTAGTGTCCCATTGGATTCTCATATAATTTATTTACAGATTGAATTGTAAAACTATTTTTCCCTGAAGTGAACAGACACAGTTGTTCTCCTTCTAGGGCTGAATGTGATTCGAAATGTTTCATCTCAATTGCTCTTGTTCTATGATTGCTAATTACTCCATGAATTTAATCATATATTTTTTCATTAATCACAGAGAAACTCGGACAGCCAAAACAATTAGACAAAGCTTCTGTGGTTTTAAGTTGATGGCCGGCACCAACAAGAATGATGGTGTAGCTGATGGGCGATGGAGCAACCAACAAACTCTTTTTTAGATCGATTTATTACATGCTAAACAATGTTATGAACTCATTTAAATGTCATTCTGTGTAACTTTGGTTAGAGACGACATTTATAATAATGAATGTATCGGTTATTATATGTGATGTGCATGCTGTGAAAAAAAACTACTATTCAAATTCCCTCGTTGCGTTAGAATAATAGGCAACCATTAATTTTGGTTGCAATATGCATTATTGCGATGAATTTTATGTGTTGCATTATCATGTCATCTATTGCCACCAACAATTGTTTGTTGCATGTGCCCTCTATTACCACCGACTCAAATTCATTGCAAGTTCCATATATTACCTCGAAGACTAGTTGGTTGCATTATCATATCATCTATTGCCATCAACCATTGTTTGTTGCATCTGACCTCTATTACCACCAACACAAATTCGTTGCAGCATATGTATACCTCGAAGACTAGTTCGTTGCATTACCATACCATCTATTGCCACCATATCTGATATGTTGCAAAAGCATTGTAATGCAATGGATCACAATTCGTGGTAATACGACCATATGCCCACGTAGTTTTGGAGTGGCAATACTTTTCTATTGCAACACATTCGTTCATGCCAATCATGAAATATTGCATCCTAGTGTTAGGTCGCAATAAAACCTTAGGCAACCAATGTAATCGTTGCAACATTTAATCTTGTAACCAAAAATTGGTTGCATTTCCTTTTTTTTGTTTGTTGCCATATTTGTTATTACAACCAAGTATTGGTTGCATTAGGCTTTTTTTGCTTTGCAATATTTTTTTCTAGCAACCAACTATTGGTTGCAGTAGAGTTTTTTGGTCATTGCATTAGCAAAATCTATTGCAACACAACATCTTATGGTTGCCTCAGGCTATTGCACCGTTCCAATTGCAACCATCTGTCGACCACCAGACTTCGATGCAACTGATTCCAGATGCAACCAAAACAGTCATATTGCAACCATATATAGGCGTTGGCCAAGGACTGATTCCTAGTAACATCTTCGAACTTTCTGTTCGCAATAAGTTTTGCACAGCATCATGGGAAGAACAACAGAATATCTTTGGATATTTAGAAGCCCCACGAAGTTATGCTTCCAACGAGTCAAGAATCAAGTCAATCGGAGGTTCCTACAAGCGGATATGGCCGAATCACCGATGGTTGCACGTCCTGAAATTTCTGGACAGCAAGCAAAGCTGAAGTGAAACAGCCATAACTCCCTCATATGGACTCCTATTAAGATGGATGAGTACCTATTGGAAAGGTAATTTTATAAATTTTTCAATAGAATTATATTTTGGTATATGTTCTGTTATGTATATAGGGGAAAATCCACGAGGAAGAGGCAGCAGCAACGCGATGAGAACAAGAGAGTGGAGATGAGGATGACAACAACGAAGAGAAGTTTTGGCAATGCTTCCACTAGACCACGCATGAAGGAATTTAGAGTCTTGGAACAAAATAAAGACCCCTGGAGCATTGGCAAATAAAGACACAAGTTGGCGACATCTGATGCAAGGAGTTGTTTAGAGAAGACCACAAAGGATTACACACAAAGGACGAGATCCGATGGCGCGGATACTTTGGGTTCTCACACGATGGTTCGTGGAGTTATTTTCACAACCAAGATGTGTGAGCCCATAAGTGAAGAGGAGTAATCCTACACAAAGCAACCTTGATGACATGTGGCACGATGGGAGAGAGTCTACGCGAGCCACCTCCGATCATCAAGGATTGTTCATTTTCAACTCAAAAGGACCACTCACGATGAAAAGCTCGAAGGCTAAGGTACACATTAAACTCTCAAGGTATTTTTGGAGATGATATCTTTCTTTTGAAATATTCATGTTCATATCCAATAGTTTGATTTGATTCTATCCTTTACACCTTTGATGATCATGATAGGCTAGAATTTCTTGAGAATGATAAAGAGGCTATGTTGTGCTTTAACTTTGCTAATTTGCATGACTAATGAACCCATGCCTAATGAGAGCCTTAGCGCTGAGCAAGATACTTATGCTACCTTTAATCACATTTTGTTCATCCAATTTACATTATGGTTATGGTTGCAGATGTTTTCAATATGTTTTGCAAATCCTAGACTTTCTTTGTGCTTGGTCAAGCTCGTGACCTTAAAAGAGCGTGTGTCAGGAGAAAACCCGAGTTTCACTAACCATGAAGGTCATTAAACCTTAATCAAAAGGAGGGAAGCCATGCCCAAAGGATTTGCAAGCTCGCGCGTTGCCATTACCGAACCTCGAAGATGACGTCGCTATTTTCATCAGTTTTGAGCACCCGATCAGATATGTAGAAGAAGGAAGAAGTTGAAAATCAGAAGCTCCGTCAAGTGCCGATTCCAGCACCTCTGAGATCGACGAATTTGAAGACCCGTACAAGGAGATATGGCGAAAACATTACGCGTTGCACAGTCTGAAATCTTTGGACAGATTGCAGCGTTGGAGTAAAACGGGCATAACTCACTCGTTCGGAGTCCATTGGGGATGAATAAACACTTGATGGAAAGACAATTTCATGTGCCACGCATTGGAGAAGTTGTTTGCTACATGGTCTGATCTGGACAGAGAGGAGAATTCATAAAAGAGAGGCAGCGACAAAGAACAAAGGAAGATGAAGAACAAAGGAAAGGAGGGGATGATGATGCAAGAGACGATCGGGCAAGCCTCTCATCAAGCAAAATGATCATGTCAAGCATGGAGAGTGGATCAAAGCTGCATGGACATCTTCAAATCTTACATGAAGGACCATAGCTTCACGACCACAAGGAGGTACGTAAGAAAGTTGAGCTCTATGACTTTAATTGAAGCGCATTGCAGGAGGCAACCTGTTTTCTTTTGTTTATGTTTATATATAAATATTATGACCGTCTACATTGTGATCTTAAACTGAAACATCAAGTAACATTGTACCATTGCTTTAATAAATACCACAACACCATGTTGTCTGATTTAATTGCTGTTGAGGGAGCACTTTGTTATTTGATCTTGAAAAGCTTGTAGACCCTTTTTGTGTGCCTATTAGTGTTTAGAGAGTATTTTTATTTTGTGTCTTTTTAGAAAGAAATATGAAGTTGGCACCATCCTTTAATTCTAACCTTGTGGCTAGTTAGGTTAGGCTAACTCTTGCATTTGTTTTAGACAACCACCATATCATGTCGTTTTGTTCATCCATGTCATATTGCATTGCAAGTTTTGTTTTGATCTAACTTTTTTTCCAATCAACCTAAGCCTTCCCATAGCCCCCACAAGAACCATGGCCAATAGAGGTAGGATTGCTTGTGTTGACCGTTTGCCGTCACCATCCAGATTGGACAAGTCTATCCCTATCCTCTTTTCTAACTAAAAACTTTGACTAGCCTCCCCATAAAATCTTTAGGAAAACCTTACACACCATTAGCCATCCTAAAACCATAGGTTTGTTTTTCATTAAAAGACTCGTAGCACCACCTTAGTTAGAATTCCTATACTTCACTTCCTGTCTTCAAATCCTTGTTTGAGCAAAAATATAGGATACTCATAACCTACCCTTAAACCTTGTTAGTTTGGTTTATTGATCTTTTCGATGGGTGACTTCCTTGTTGACAATGCTTACTTCGTATGAAGTGTGAGATCAAGCTTTGTCCTTTGCTTATTGTTGACCACATTGAAAGTGTTTTTCAACCCTTGCTAATGTTTGTTTGTGCTAACTTTTTGCATTTGCATTCTGCATCCACCTCATTGTCATCATCCACTTTATGATAGCTAGGTATTCGTAAGGCTTAATGATGAACGCTTCTTTCTCCATGATAATGCTTCTTAAGGGCAGTTTTCTTTTTGCAATCTTGTGTAAACATGGTGTTTAGACATGATTGGAGACCCACATCATTCAGTTTTATATACCTTGCTATCATATTGCATTGGATTATTTAAAAACTTTGCAATGTGCCCTACTTATCTTACACCATGAAGAGTTGTTAATCTTGTGATAAGCATGGTGTTTTGACCTTGGTTAATAAATCTTTTTGGCAATGGAGAAGGTTGGCAACCACTTTGTAAGCATGGAGCTTAGAATTTGGTGTAAACATTGTTTTGTTTTTATACCATCCCATCATTTGCACGCACAATTGCACACACGTACACCCATTAGGTTCTTAATTTTTTTTCACTAGCTTAACTATGCCACAAGTTAAGATCTTAGGGGATGTCTTTGGTTTGTCGGCATAGAGTGAGTATTCCCGACCGTCACCTCGAGGGTACTTTGTGCTTTAGAGTTGCTTTGTAGGCATGATGAATCGCTCCCATGAGTTAGTGATAAAAGGTGAAAATAAGATCGTCAACACCTCCAGAAGGAGCTGGAGGTGAAGATGAGTTGAGAAACGATTGGGACAAAGGCTTGTGACAAAGGGTGGACGTTGAAGGACGATCAAGGAAACAAAAGTCAAGAGTACGATGATGATCTCCACATTTGCCGGTAGGACTTCAATATTTACAGGATGGTTCATCACTTTCCATGCCTAGCAACATGCTAAGCATGGTGGGGGACTTGGTGGACATAAGAAGACCGCATGGAGTACAAAGATCACAGTTGCCACGGGATGCTAATTTTCTTCTTCCATGTTAACCACAATGCTTAAGCATGGGGGAGGCCACACTACACTTCAAGCATCAAGGGACGGTAACAATTCATTAACCGTCTTTTTTCCCTTGTCTTTCTATATGTCTGCATATATGTATGTGCTTTCCACAACCTTAGATGCAACATTTGTATATCTCTCTATAGAATAACATGGCTACTAGAAGTTCAACCTAGGTTTGTTTTTGTTTTCAATAATAGTCACCGTTACCTTGTGCTCACCATGATGATATCTTACTTATGGATATATGATGATTGTTGCCTCTTTGCTCACTCTTGTGCTTGGTTTTTATATGATTAAGCTAGTGCTCTCTTTAAATATCATCTGAAAATTAAATTAATGTTAGCCTAATCTTTTATGCAGGTTATGATAACTTGAGACCCATAGTATTTTTCGTTGCTCTCACTTTTGAATGAATCAAAGATCATTTATTTTTGTTCTTAAAAGATATGCTAACCTTGTCTTTGATACCACTTGCATTTTGCTCTACCTATCCAAAGCCTTATATTCATTGAGTGCAAAAACCTTACTATACAAGATTTATGTTTGGGTGCATTGATTGAAGGCTTGATTACTCTGGCTCAAGACTAAGAAGCTGGTCATTCCGTTTTTGCGTATTTATCTTTATGCTAGCCTTTCTATCTGTGCATTGTGAGTTCTCACTTTGGCAATTTTGCAAACCTCGCCGGATGTCCACCCACAAACCCAAAAATATCTTCTTGTCTATACCTCCTTGACCACAACCCAAAACTTTGAGTGTGGATGAATATTTCGAAGAAGATTACAAGGAAGGTGCCGTCAAGTGGAGCAAGATTTTGGGAGACCTCCATAAAAGGATCCCTAGAAGGTTTCAAGTATCTCTCTCCAAGAAAATACAAGAATTTCAGCACTTACCTCGGCACAATAATCACCTCTTTGCTCGGGCACGAGCAACATCTAAGCATGGGGGGGGGTTGCCAAGAAAGTACTAGTCGAGTCTAGAGTTCAAGGGGAGTAAAAAAATGATAATAAGAAAAAAAAAGAGAAAAGGAAGAAAAGAAAAAAAAGTGAAGAAAAAAAATAATATAATAAAGCTCCCCGGTTCTCTAGCTACATTTGGAGATTTAAAAAGGATTTCAAGATCAAGACCCATACTTATCTTTCCAACCATGTGCAATCCGATAACGAGGACTTCGTTTGTGCCTCGGGATCACTCTTTGCCATTTGCACATGTCCACCTATCTTAAAAGTGTGTGTTTTTCTCTCTCCCTCCGCAGAACATTATTTTCCAATGACCTTTTTGACGAGGATTGGTAAGTCCATGAGAAGCTTGTCTTGTTTTGATAATATCTCAACTATAATATCTTGGTAGGACTAAACTTTCCCATAGCTCCATATAAAGCCTTCCACCAAATATTTGAGAGAGGAAGGAAGTAGTCCTAGTAGGCTTGAGAGACAAGATGAGATGAAAGTTCATGAGCAAGATGCAAGGAGGTTTATTATTGATCTTGGTAAAAGCAATTTTTCTTCGTCCTGCTCTTTATTTTCAAAATTTCTGAGATTTGTTTAAAAAATTGAGGGCATGATTACTTACTTGTGGAAAGAGCTTAAATGATATCTACCCTCCATAGAGATGAAAGCTAGCTACATTATGGAACTTTAACAAATATAAACTTGGAGAGCATTATGTTTTCTCATGTATGATCAAGTGGAGGGTATGAACATTGAAAGGCAATACTGACATCCATTAAAGGCTTACTCGAGGACGAGCAATGTTTAAGCATGGGGGTATGTTGACGGTCGATTTCCGTCAACCAAGAGCACTTGTTACACTTTGGTTTGAACTATAAATTATGACTAACCCGCCACTAGGCATACTAATGATGTAACAAGTTCACACTTGCATGTAGTTTTTGGAGTTCATTGTTTACGCAGGAAATCAACGTTAAAGAGGAGACTTTCGGGATAAGTTCATCAAGCACTTTAGAAGAAGATCATGAAGCCCGACACAAGTCAACACACGTGATGAACATGACTCAAAATGGCCCGAGGATCAAAGCATGAAGCCGTGAAACTCCGAGAACCTAAACAGATGAAGGACCGATTAGGCGACCAGAGAGGGGGGTGTGAATGGGAGCCGATAAAAAATTCTTCCCGAAGGATGAACTCGGCCTATGCCCCAAATTCACAACCAAGGATTCCCACAGGAGCTTGCCACGGTCGCATAGTCACGACGGACCTACCCACCCTAGGAACAAGTGCCAAACAAACCCCAAGCGAAAGCGCAACTCAAGAAGCAAAGGACTTAGGCAATCTACAGTGGCCTGGGCGGACCGTCCGCACGGAGGGGGCGGACTGTCCGTGGGGGCTAGGCAGACCGTCCGCAAGCACAGGGCGGACCATCCGTAAATGGCTCCCGAACCTCCAGTAGCGCACCGCAAAAAACAGACCGTCCGTCCTCTACCCGCGGACCGTCCGCGCCGGGTAGACTGTCTGCACTCTCCTCGCGGACTTTCCGCAAAACCTCGAGCAACCAAAAACACTTGACTCAACGGATCGAACCATGAACGCGCACGAACAAGCAATGAACTGGACGAACACTGGTCCACGCGGACTGTCCGCGCCTACCAAGCGGACTATCCGCCAGGTGCGAACAGACGCGGGAACAGCAGGCCGAGAACAAGAACGCGAACGCACCACCACCTATCCGTCCATGGATCTCCCAAAAAACTTAAGCTCTTGAGATAAGATTTGGGGGAGATGTGAAGCGTCCCTAGGGGATGCTATACCCCAAAACTTGAGACCTCAAACGAACTAAATCGTCGGGAATCAAATCGCAACCGAGCTCTACCAAAAGCTAGGCTTCCAACCGAAATCCTTCAATCGGAGGCCAAATCCGGAGATTGGGGGTCAAGATCAAGCACAAATATGCACAAGACATCTATCCATGATTCCCCCAAGAATATCCGAACCCAAACACCTCAGAATTGAAGGAACAAGCCACACACGAAAATCCAACGAAAATAACCCGAAAAAGACACGAAAATCACACGAGCTACAAGAAGGAAATCGATGCAACCATGAAAACTTTCATACACTCGGAGGTCAGATTCTCTACAAAACGGTGGAGAAAATCTAAACCTATGGAGCAGGGAAATGAGAAGCAGTCCAGAAGGATGGTTTGCCCAGAAACCCTAGAGCTATATATATGAGTCCCTCTGGGTTGGGCAAATGACCAAGATACCCCTAGCACTTAAAACTAAGATACAATCCCCTCAGGGGCAATATGGTCAAGTAGCACTCCTCTTCATCAGACGGCCACACATTTGCCGCAGTCCGCGTCCTCTCGACGCAAGCCCTGCGATCCCGCCGTGTGTCCTCTGGCATCGAAGCTTCTCGGCGCACCCGGATCCCGTCTCCGCCCGCCGAGCCTCCGGTCTGGGTTTTGTGGCTCAACCAAGTAACCCGACGGTTTTGTGGTGAACCGCCGCAAACCCCGCGTATAGACTCCGGTCGTGAGCCGCTACCCTGCACCGGCTGAAGTCGACGACTTCGTCTTGCTTTTCTTGCCACCATGCGGCCCGCACTTGACCCCGTTCGGCCACCGGGTCCATCGAGCCGAGCCTACTTATCTCTCCACTCCTCGGAGGCCCCGCAAGGCTAAGACCTTTCGCGCCCGCTCTTCACCTGCATCAACACGAGTCAAGCCGCAACCTGCACTTGCAATACTCGGCCAAGAGTCAGTCCACCCCATGTTGTCAATCACTCACCACAGCAGCAAGCGACCATCCACCGGTCCTCAGACGCTCTGGTCCTCAACAGAAGATGCGGAGTTCGCACTCCAAGTACCCTTATCCAAACCGCGATGAAAACATCGTCAAGGACCCACAAGAAGTTCAGCATTAAATTCAAGGAAGCACGAGAAGCTACGTGGAGGAAGGCCAAGCCGAATCGGGCTGAAAATAGGCCCAGGTTCGCGCTCCCCTTTTACCTAGGTGCTCCTTGATAAATAGTATCTACCTCAAATGGCCGCCACATCGATCCATTCATCACAACTCGGCGAAACTGAGAAGCAAGCACTGGAGGGAGATAACGGCCGCCGCGAGTCCTCGAAGTTGTCTAGGAGATGGCCTAGGCCTACCCTAGCCGCCATGGTCGCCTTGCGTGGTTGTGCCATGGTGGAGTTCTGGAGGTAGTTGAGGTCATCAATGGTATGTACTCGGTGGTGGTGACCAAAACGCATCTACTATGTGAGTTAAGAAATTCATGTCATTCGATCTTTTAGCGACTCGATTCCTCCATTTACGATCTTGTGCTTTCTTGGGTTTGCCTTATTTCAATCTATTGCAAGGATAGATTGTTCGGGGTGCTCTTGTAGCCAAGGTGGCTAGAGGTGCATACCGGATCTACCAAGGAGTGCAACGCATTCTTAACGAACGTGCTCCCGAGAGCCAACCACACGAATAGGGGCGCGTCATGACAGGACGAAGGTTCCAAAAGGCGGAGCTGGGCTAGGGTTTAACCGGAGGATAGTAGTTTAAAGACAGCTTTAGATGAGATAGATGTTGCTTTTGCTCTTTTGGCTAGAACTACAACTAGATGATGATAGGCCTTAGTTACCCTTGCTTGCTCTATCTTGTTGCCTATGCTGTGGATGTGATCAACCTTGTTCTATCATATACATATCTCTTAGGTTTATCTATGTATGCAATCAACGCTTAATGTTAGGTTAGTTTGGCTAGACAAGGTAGAGAACCTTGGCGGTTTGCTTCCGATCCATGGATTGACAAACCTTGGGGACCCTCCTTGGTGAAAAAGGGACCAAGTCACCCGTACGCTTGCGGTGAACTTCAACTCGGTTTTGAACCGTCAACAAGCTGCTCCCAAATCCTACAAGCCAAGTCCTCTGTCTGAACCCGATCAAATTCAAATTGACACAGAGTACAAAACAAGTAGTCGACCACCTTGTTGTTGGCGTCGTGCATATCCCTCAATCCTGGAGCAAGGAAGTTAGTCGGATGAACATATGCTGTGTTCACCGTAACATCCCAAAGGATCTGACCCTTGCCGTGGAGGAAAACAGCCATCCTCCTCTGCCACATCTGGTAGTTCTTACCATCAAAGTGTGGAGGACCCGAACCCCGTTCTTGGTACGCCATCTTTGGATCTTAGACTGGTTAGAATAATGAAGATCCGTAACCGGCTTTAATACCAATTGAAGGACCGGATTGGCGACCAGAGAGGGGGGAGTGAATGGGAGCTGGTAAAAATTCTTTCTCAAAAGAACTCGGCCTATGTCCCAATCGCTACTCCGAGAGTCACACACAATCAAGCGGAAGCACACACAATCCTCTCTCGAGACCTTAGGAACAAAGCTTGAAAGGCTAGGAAGCAAAGCGGAAGCAAGCACGAAAGAGCTCGAGCAACATAGAGGAAGGCTGAGACCTACCGGGTCATCCGGCGACAAACGTCCGGGTCACCATGAGGCATCCAAAGCCGCACCAGGTCACCCGGCCACAAGTGGCCGGTTGAACCTACCCCTTCGGGTCACCCGGCCACAAGTGTCCGGATCACCAAGGACATCCCAGAAAACTGCCTGCGAATTTGCCCCAAACTTTTGATCGATGGATCTCCCAAACCACTTAGAGCCTTGAGACGAAACTTCTGAGAGATGATGAACACCCCAAGGGGAGGAAATGCCCCAAAACATTTTGGCCTCTAACTCCCTACAACTCCCGGAATCGCGAATCCTTGTCAAGAACACTATGAACTAGGGTTCATCCGAAAATCAACGAATCGAAGGCCAAATCCGGTGTTTGAGGGGTCAAGATCATCAACAAGGAGGCACAAGGCACTCTCCCATGATCCCGTCAAAGAAATCCGGAGAGAAACGCCCTCAAATCGATGAATCGAGTGACGAATGAAAATCCCACGAAAATAGCTCGGAAAAGACACGAAAATCACACGAGCTAAGAGAAGGAATTCGACGCAACCATGAATGCTTCCATACAACCAGAGGTCAGATTCTCTACAAAATCATGAAGAAAATCTAGCCTAAAGAGTAGGGAAATGAGGAAGCAGTCCGGATGGATGAGTTGCCCTGAAACCCTAGAGCTATATATATGAAGTCTCTCCGGGTTGGGCAAATGACCAAGCTACCCCTAGAACTTAAAATGAGATACACACCCCTCAGGGGCAATATGGTCAAGTAGCACTCCTCTTCATCGGGCGGCCACACCTTCGCCGCAGTCTGCATTCTCCTGACGCAAGCCCTGCGATCCCATCGTGTGTCCCCCGACATCAAAGCTTCTCGACGCGCCCGAATCCCGTCTCCGCCCGCTGAGTCTCCGGTCTTGGTTTTGTGGCTCAACCAAGTAACCCGACGGTTTTGTGGTGAACCACCGCAAACCCCGCGTGCAGACTTCGGTCGTGAGCCGCTACCCTGCACCGGCTCCAGTCGATGACTTCGTCTTGCTTTTCTTGCCACCATGCGGCCCGCACTTGATCCCGTTCGGCCACCGGGTCCATCGAGCTAAGCCTACTTGTCTCTCCACTTCTTGGAGGCCCCGCAAGGCTAAGACCTTTCACGCCCGCTCTTCACCTGCACCAACGCAAATCAAGCCGCAACCTGCACCTGCAAATCTCGGCCAAGAGTTAGTCCACACCACGTTGTCAATCACTCATCTCACCAGGGAGCGACCATCCACCGGTCCTCGGACGCTCCGGTCCTCAACTATTTTATTAATTACATTTCGTATGGGTCCCGTCTAGATCCTGTCCTGCCTACCTGTGCCCAGCCCGCACCTGGCCCGTCACCCGTCAGGGTATCATCTCCCTCTCGGTCCTGTTACTATTTCTTCTCGCTCCTGTTGCATCTCTACATGAGGGCCATGGCCCCGTCCATCTCCTTCTCCTAACCGGCGGTGATGTGCGTATCATCACTGCACTGCAGACATTTAGCTTGCCCGCACCGCCAGCCACATCGTTTCCGTCGTTCCGCCATTTCGCCAGCTGGCCCCTCATCTTGCTTCTTTGCGCACACAGGCGCCGGATCCAAATCCAGCACGATGATATCCTACTCCTAATATACCGAATCTATTTTAGTTTAGGTTATTTCAACAAAAGAAAATCTATTCTATGTTCATAACATTCATTTAGTACCCATGAATCATCTATCCAGCGAAAATCACGAGCATAACAATGATAGGAGAGTCCCTGGAACTTGAGAAACTTGAATTCAATTTGGTTAATAAAAAGTAGTTTACAAATAAATTATTCTGCCACCATTAACACTTATTCATCTCCAGAGCTCCTCTACGCCTGAGAGCCAACAGTGGACGTCGATCGTTTGATGATCCATCGCAACAAGGAGAGCATGCATGTGGAGCGCTGCCGTGTCCGCTCATTGCATCAAGCAGAAAACAAAGGATGAGATCAATTGGAAATAGGCTGGGTATGGGCTCGATGGGATACAGTCGGGCCTGACGAGATCCATGTGGAAGTAATTTAAAAATATTAGATTATTTATACCATTGCTTTAAGATGCGTGTACTTTTCCAAAACAGGTGTACCAGAGCAGTTCTCGCATGTTATATGTCTCCTTTCTAGCATGTTGTAGTGCTCTTTGTCTATTTGAGAAGCACATGCTTGCATTTGTAGACTTGATTCATGCATTAAGAACAAGGGGAAGAAATGTGCATCCAATTCAGTTTGCATATCAAGGGGGAGAGTTTTGCATCAAGGGGGAGAAAACCTTTTCAGAGATGGATACTCAATTCAGGGGGAGAACATGAGTTTGCACGCATTTGTTCAGGGGGAGCTTGCATTCGTGCTTTGGGAGCTCTTTGTGTTGCTCGAAGGTTGCTTTGTTCTTTGCTCTTTTGTCAATGGTGTCGAGCCCTTTTGCCTCCCCTCGAGGAGTCAGCATTTTGAGCATTTTGTCTCGGTTGTGTTGAGCCGTGCCCTTGCCTTAGGGGACTGAGACATGCGCTTTCAAGTGATCGTGTTTTTGGCTTTTGTTTGGCTTTTGATCACTAGTTTGAAATTTTTGTTCGTTTCTTTTCTTTTTCTTTCTTTTCTAAATTAGTAAGGGTGTGTGTTGTCAATGCACTCATCAAGGGGGAGATTGAGGAGCGGAGCGTTTGAGGACCGGTGGATGGTCGCTCCCTGGTGTGATGAGTGATTGACAACGTGGTGTGGACTGACTCTTGACCAAGTATTGCAGGTGCAGGTTGCGGCTTGATTTGTGTTGGTGCAGATGAAGAGCGGGCGCGAAAGGTCTTAGCCTGTGTGGCCTCCGAGGAGTGGAGAGACAAGTAGGCTCAGCTCGATGGACCCGGTGACTGAACGGGATCAAGTGCGGGCCGCATGGTGGCAATAAAAGCAAGATGAAGTCGTGTACAGTTTCTTGGTTGAGCCTCAAAACAAAGGTCGAGCCGGGACGACTTGGCAGCCAAGTCATGAGTGGGATTGGCGTGGAGGCTACACCGAGTCCGCGGGGTTTGCGGCAGTTCACTACAAAACCGTCGGGGTTACATGGTTGAGCCACAAATCCAAGACCAAAGGCTCGACGGGCGGAGATGAGATCCGGGCGCACTGAGAAGCTTCGAAGCGGGCGACACGCAGCATGATCGAGGTGCTTGCGTTGGGAGGACGCGAAGGTCTGATGTATGCGCGGCCGTCCGATGGAGAACTTCATGTGTTGACCAAAATGCCCCTGTGAGGGCTTGAGTTGTAACTCCTAGTGTAGGGGTACTTCGGTCATTTTCAGAGGGCCTATATATAGGAGGAGTGGCTAAATTTCAGTCAACTCTTTGGCTTGTAGGTGGGAGTGCTCTTTCATTTTGGGGTGCTTTTGGGGAGAGAGGGAGAGAGGTGTGAGTGGCTCTTTGTTTGAGCTTTTTGCCATCCAATATTTGTGATTCTTGAGAGTGGCTTGTAACCGGATATGGCTAAGTGATTCATAGTGAAATCTTCATCTTAATCTTGTGCGAAATCCTTCAATCCCGAGCGTTTTTCTTTTATGTCATTTTCAGAGGTATTTTTGGAGGATTTTTCGGTCGTCAGATTTGAGTGTGTTTTGGTGGGGATTTCTTTGTGGGGATCACTCATAAGTCTTGTGTGACCATTCTCCTAGTGATCTTTCACCCACAAACCCCACGGATTTGAAGTTCTTCCTCTCTACCTCTAGTTCTTGGTGTTCATCACGAAATCCTCGATTCCGCGAGATTGAGTGGGTTTGGGGCCATGAGATTTTAGGGATAGATTCTCATTGAGGCAAATCGACTTCCCCTAAAGTTTGGCTTCAATCCATTGGGTGAATCGGGAGATCGGTGATTTTGAGGAAAAGCTCTCTCTAGGGTTCTTATCCTAAATCATTTTTCTGGTGGTGAAGGGTTGATCTTTTGGAGGAGAACTTTTGGGAAAGGCTTCTTTGTATTGTTGTGGAGCCATGGTTAAAATTTTGTGATTTTTGGAGGTCGTTTGATCGAGTTTTGGATTTTTCCCTTCTTCCCTCGAGGCTGTTTTCTGTGCTGATTCGCACGTGGCGGACCGTCCGCGAGGTCACCGCGGACCGTCCGCGAGGTGCTCAGTTCATCGAGTTCATCACTTGTTTTTCCAAGCTCGTGGTTCAATTCGCTTGGATCTTGGTTCTTGTTGCAAGGGGTTTGTCGGACAGTCCGCAAGCGAGGCACGGACGGTCCGCGGGCGTCAGACGGTCCGAAGTGAACCGTCGAACGGTCAGTTTTTCGTGGTGAGCTACTGGAGGTTCAGGCTGAATTTTCGGACGGTCCGGTCGGTCCTCGCGGATAGTCCGCTCCACCCCTGCGAACAGTTCGCCTCTGGCTTGCAGCTTTGGTTAAGTGCTTTGGTGCTTTGATTTGTGCTAGAGTTGGTAGGTCCGTTGTGACTACGTGACCTTGGCGATTACGTCTCCATCGTGTGTGCTCAGATTTGGAGTTGATTTTGGGTTGGTAGGTCCGTTGTGACTACGTGACCTTGGCGATTACGTCTCCATCGTGTGTTCTCAGATTTGGAGTTGATTTTGGGGCATAGTCGAGTTCATCTTTTTGAGGTGAATTTTTATCGGCTCCCATTCACCCCCCCTCTCTGGTCGCCTAATCAGTCCTTCAGAGGAGAAACAAGGTCTGATCTACCTTTCCCATCTCAAAGCATCTCCCGAACAGGAACCCCCTCAACCTACCATACCAAGCTCTAGGCACCTGCTTCAACCCATACAGCGCCTTCCTCAACTTGTACACCCCGGTGGTTGCCTCACATACACTTCTTCTTCCAACACACCATTCAGGAACGCACTCTTCACATCCATTTGGTACAATTTGAACCCTTTTGCCACAGAGAAGGCTAGAAGGATCCTAATCGCCTCCAAACAGGCTACAGGAGCAAATGTCTCCTCATAGTCTATCCCATCTTTTTGCGTGTACCCCTGAGCAACCAACCTCGACTTGTTTCTCACTACTTCACCTTTCTCTCCCTTTTTGTTTTTCCACACCCATTTTGTCCCAATCGGCTTACAACTCGGTGGAGGCTCCACTAACTCCCAAACTTGGTTTCTCTCAAAGTTTTCCAACTCCTCATGCATAGAATTTACACAATTGTAATCAGAAAGCACGTGTCCAATGTCTTTGAGCTCAAAAGTAGCAACAAAAGCAGCATGGGAAAAGTGAGAGTCGTTTCGAAACCTCAACCGTGTAGTTCTTTCATTGATGTTCCCGATGATCGTTGAAGCTGGGTGATCCACTTGTACTCGCCGGGGAGCTTCTCACCTCGAAGCCACCTCCCCCTCGGCTGTAGCTTCCTCTTGATCTCGGCACGTCGTAGTATGAGTGGGAGAAGGACCGTCCTCGATCGTAGTCGAAGTAGTATGTACATGCTCAGCCACGAGCGCCACACCACCATCATCCTCATCTCCTTGCTGCTGCACCTCATCATCGAATATCTCCTCGCCAAGTTCCTCATCACCTGCACACTCAAAAACAAGCGAACTACGTGGCTGTGTCTCGTCGAAGGTAACCTCGCAAGTCTCCACAATTTGGTTATTTTCAAGATTGAGCACCCGAAAGGCTCTAGAATGAGTCGCATAACCAAAGAAAATTCCATCAACAGACCTAGCCTCAAACTTGTCTAAACTCTTGCCTTTCTTAAGAATGAAGCATTTGCAGCCAAAGACGTGAAAGTGACTCACCTTGGGGGTATGACAGTGCATCAACTCGTAGCAAGTTTTCTTTTTATGGACCCGGAGAAAAATCCTGTTCGACACATAGCATGCGGTATTGACCGCCTCAGCCTAGAACCTTCTCGGAGTCCTATGCTCATCGAGCATCGTCCGAGCTATCTCACACAAGGTTCTGTTGACGGTCCTTACAACAAAAATTTGACCATCAAAACCTCGGGTTCGAGAGGAGTATATGACAAGTTTCATGCACATTTTTAGTACTAATAAAGTTCCACGAGTTGTGTTGTGATTGTCATAGGCAGGTACACATTTTGGGAGAATTTGGGATCAAGACGCCACATGTGCCAGGCACGGCCAAACCACCTGGTACGGCCGGCCCAGCAAGTGCGGTCGGCCCTGCACCGTGTCACGATTCTGGTCCAGAGCACCCCCACTCCCTCGAGCACAACTTGGACGAGCGTGATTCACTGAAGAAACGTCAGTTTGATTAGTGGTGGAGGCTAGGATCACTTGGATCAATGGGTCCACTTATCCGATCGCTCAACCACCACAACCGTCATCCAGAGGCAATCCTAGGCATCCCCTAACATGGTCGGTGCATCACACGGCACAGGGTAGGGCCGGCCGCACCTATAGGGCCGGTCGCACCTATCAACTGGCGTGCCGGGAGAAACCGACCTAAGGAGCCGACCTACAACTGCCTCAGGAGCAGTGATCAGGAGGGTCCAAGGCGAGAGGCGGCACATCACAGGGCCGGCCGTGCCAAGAGGTGCGGCCGCACCTGGGGTTTTGCCCCCCTACGCTCCACCGACCTCCCTTGCCTATAAAAGGCACCTCCCACTCGCTGCAACGGACACACAACGCAGGAGCATCTCCATTTCTCTCTTTTGTTCACTTAGAGTAAGATTAGTGTAGCTTGGGAGTTAGAGTCGAGTCGAGCTAGTCTCGAGGTTCCGGAGGAGTCTTCTTCAGGGTTCCGGTACTACTCTTGTATCCTTCCTTTGTTTAAACACAAGTACAATTCAAGTTATCTTTGTATCTTACCTTTCGAGTCAATTACATTCAGCTTTTACTTTGCTCTAGAATCTTTATTCTTGGTTTAGACTAAAGTTAGTTTAATCTTGGTTAGCATAGCTCTCTTGAACCCTATAGTGTTGTGGTCGTTCTTCGCTTGATCTTCTACTAAGTACGTTTGTGCTTAGTAGCGGAGAGAGACCTTCCTTCGTGATATCCGGGGAAAGGTTCTTTGGTTTGTTGTGAGCACGGTGCTCAGAGCTTGCCTTAGTCTTAGATTGGTGACCCGTTCAACGGAATAGTTATGGTACCCTAAGGAGGTGACAGCTCCGGACGGGCTCAGTAGTCCACCACGTTAGTTCGGGCCGGTAGGATTCAGCGCGTCGTCGTTCTCCCTTCTCATCCCGGTCCCAGAGCGCGGCTTTGCATACCCTGCAACACTAGAAGAGCTTGTCGGGTTTAGCTAGCCTTGGTTATCCTTTGCCTTAGTTCTTTACCTAGAGTTGACAAGAATAGATAGATTGTGTTAGGATCCCTTCTCGTCTCGTTGTCCTCCCAGCTCAGTAGGTCCTCTCTAACCCTTTATCAAGATCTCCTTGTGTGTGTCAAGTTATCCCCTGAATATCTTTATTCGTTACCCCTGCTATAGCTCTTTACCGAGTCTTGTTACTCTCCACCGTTTATCCGATCATCTTTGCCGTAGTGCCTCCCTTGGGAAAATATAAATACGATAACTCGAATACCACCGGGTGAAGTGCTGCAACGGTAATCCGTGCGCTTGCGGACCTTTCTGTGATGTGTGTTTTACCAAAGACGTTCCTAGCTCCATTACTAGGGGTATAAACCCGGTAGCGACGCTAGCGAGTGCCAACAAGCATTCCTGGCGCCGTCGCCGTGAGTGCAAACCTAGTAGTGAGGCTAAGAAACGTCAACAAGCATTTCTGGAGCCATTGCCGGGGAGGCAATAGGCAAAAGATATCGTTTAAACTTAGTGGTAGAGTTATCGAGGTTCGGTGAATCGCTACTTAAGCGGGTTTACCCTTGCTCTACTCTCGTGTACGCAGAGTAGTGCATGACCGGTTTCGACCTACCATCCAACTTTCATGACAATCCGGAGTCACTTGTGAGGAGAGTGCGACCTCATGTCCTCATTCCTCAGAAGTTTCTCTCGAATCAAAAGACGAACATCGTCGATCCCGTAGACAGCACCTCGTCAGAACCGATGGCCGAGAGGACGATCCGCAAGTTTTCCGCTCCCTCCAACACCAATGTTCCTACCGGGCCAAACGTGACGGTGGGAGAAGGAAACTTTGAACTCAAGCCGGTGTTGATCAACATGGTGCAAGCAAGTCCATTCTGCGGCAAGCCTAATGAAGATGCCAATGCACATCTCCAGCTTTTCCTGGAGGTGTGTAGGACTTTCACTATCCGTGGAGTGACGGACGACGCAATTCGTCTTCGCCTATTCCCGTTCTCATTGCTCAGGAAGGCGAAGCAATGGTTTTATGTGGAGCGAGATGCCATCAACACATGGGATAAGTGCTCTAAGGCATTTCTCGCGAAGTTCTTCCCGGTGGGCAAAACCAATGCCCTCCGCGCTAGAATTTCGGGCTTCCAGCAGCAGAATGATGAGAGTATCCCGGAACCATGGGAACGTCTCTAGGAGTACATCACTGCGTGCCCGCACCATGGCATGCAGGGGTGGTTCTTAATTCAAACCTTCTACCACGGGCTCAAGCGTACCGCCCGTGAGCACCTAGATGCAGCCACTGGAGGAGCCTTCTTCTCGCTACAAGTACCCGCCGCCAAGGAATTGATCGAGAAGATGGTGGCAAATCAAGGTTGGGATGGAGATCGTCTCCAACCCCGTAACCGCGGTATACACCAAATCGATGGAATCGACATGCTCGCCGCCAAGATGGACCTCCAAATGAAGAAATTAGCCTTCTGGTAGGTCTTTTGGATGGCCTTCTGGTAGGTCGCTCCAGCATTCTTGAGGCCGAACGTCATGGCCGTGTAGCAGTAGATGCCGTGCGGCGCTATGAACGTCGTTTTGTCTTGGTTAGAGACCTTCAGGGCTATCTGGTGATACCCTGAGTAGTAGTCAAGGAAGCATAGCAGGACGCTTCCGGCTCTAGAGTCGACGACCTGGTCGATGCGCGGAAGAGGGAAGGGGTCTTTAGGGTAGTGCCTGTTGAGATCGGTGTAGTCGATACACATTCTCCATTGACCAGTTTTCTTGGGTACAAGCACCGGGTTGGCGAGCCAAACCGGATTTTTACATTCACGGATGAATCCGGCAGCTAGGAGCTTTATTATCTCTACCCTAATGACCTTCTTGCGATCCTTCGCAAAGCGGCACAACTTCTGCTTGACAAGCTTGGCCGTCTTGCTTACATCCAAGGAGTGCTCAGCCAGCTCCCTTGGAACACCCGGCATATCCGCTGGGGTCCATGCGAATATGTCGGTGTGGTCCCGGAGGAAACTGGTGAGCGTGAGTTCCTATTTCTCCCCGAGGTTGTCGTCGATGACCACCATCTTCTCTGGGTCGGCTAGGCCGAGGCAGACCTTCTTTGTCGACGGTGTGGCATCGAGGGCGGTGTCGGTGCGCTTCTGCTCCGGGATGGTCAGGTCGCTCTGAGCGACCTTCGCGGCCTCAGCGATCATGACGGCGGAGGCGTCGACGCAGGTGTTCGTGGTGGCGATGTCGAGGGCCTCACTGTCGCACTTGAATGAGACTATGAGGTTGCCGTAGACGGAGAGGACCCCGTTGGGGGCCGGCATCTTCAACACCAAGTAGGTGTAGTGCGGGACGGCCATGAACCTGGCCAGCATGGGGCGACCTAGGATGGCGTGGTAGGAAGACTTGAAGTCAGCGACCTTGAAGTTGAGGTACTCTGTGCAGAAGTTGTCCTCCGAGCCGAAGGGCACAGGGAGGGAGATCCAACCCATGGGGTAGGCCGCCTTGCCAGGGACGATGGCAAAGAAAGGTTCGTCGCACGCTGTCAACCTCTTGAAGTCGAAGTCCATCTTCTTCAAGGTCTCGACGAAGATAATGTTGAGCCCGCTTCCTCCGTCGATGAGGGTCCACTATGGGCTCGACGACGAGCGGGTAGGACCCTGGATCAGGAATGTGGACCCAGTGATTGGCCGTGGAGAACGTGATTGGCTGCTCCGACCAACGCACAGGCTGCGACGACTTGGTGTGGATGAGGTGGATCTCGCGATTGTCCTTGCAATATTGCCTTCTGCTAACGCTGGACTTGAGGCCACCGACGATCATGTTGATCGACCTCTTGGCCTGCTGGAAGGGGTCGTTGGGGTTGCCTATCGCCGGTGGAGGAGGTAGGTCACGCTCATCGCGGCGGTCCTCTGGCTGCTGCTCGTCACGACGTCGGTCATCACGGCGGCCGTCATCGCCACGACCGCATAGGTCGTCACGGCCCTTGTTGTTGTAGCGACGTGAAGAGGATCGGTCGTCGTCACCTCTAGGTCGCTTGGGGTCTTCAGGGGTACGAAACGCCCTCTTGAACTGCGAGCACTCACGGACTATGTGGGTGGCCCCCTCTTGGAACGCGTAGGGGCTATCGAGCGCTGCATTGAACTCGTCGATGTTGAAAGTCAAAGGTCGACGTGCCTCTGCCGCAAGCACCTCTGAAGGTCGCTTGCGAAGTTTTGAGCTCGAGTCTCCAGCAATGCCTGAAGTGCCCGCGTCGTGCTTGGCGTCGTGGTCAAACTGGTTGACCAGTGCCTCGTCGGTGTCGATCAGCTTGTTGACGACGTCCATTAGGGCCGCGACGGTGGTGGCTCCTGACTCGTGAATTTTCTCAAAGATCTTGCGATCTCTGACACCCTTCTTGAAGCTTTCGACGACCTGGTCGTCCCTGACACCGACGCAAGTGTTACGGTTCTCGAAGAACCGGTTGGTGTAGTCATGGAGCCGCTCGTTGGGCTTCATGGTGATCCTCCCGAGGTTGAAGGCGTTTCCCGGGTGATTGTAGGTCGCTTGGAAGTTGGACGTGAAGACCTAGGATAGGTCGGCCCAAGACGTGATGCTGCCCGCCGGGAGGTTGTTGAGCCAGAGTGATGGTGCGTCACCCATCACCAGCGGGAAGTACGCCGCCATGTGGTCGAAGTTGCCGTCAGCCGCCTTGACGGCGACGTAGTAGGTCGACAGCCAGATGTTGGGGTCGGAGCGGCCATCGTACTTCTGGATATTGGGCTTGAAGTTGTCGGGGTAGGCCACCGACCTGAGGCGAGGAGCCAACGCGGGGAAGGCGGTGACGGCCATGTCGTCGGCGGCGGCTCCAACATGAGCACCGCCTCTGCTCTGCGCAGGGGCGACGATATGGGATCTGGGCTGGCGATCAGGATTTGGAATACCGCCCTCCGGGTGGCCGTAGTCCGCCTCGTACTGAGCACGGGGCCTGTTCTCGACATCGTGGCGGTCGCGCTCCTCGCGCTCCATGATGCGATGGATGACGCCGGGAGGTCCGTACTCACGGTCATATTCCGCGCGACGTCGCAGCTCTCGCTCTTCACGCTCGCGGTAGCGCAGGTCGATGTAGCCGCGGGCGTCGCGGGCACGACTGTTCTTGTCGAGATTGGCGCGGAGGTCGCCGTCTTTTGCGCCGTTCGCCTGAGGCTGATCAAGGTTGTTTTGATCGACCTCCTCCTGGATGGGGAGGAGGTTGCTGCGTGCAGGCTGACTAGATCGGCTGCACGAGTGACGGCTTGACGACAATTCAGCAGACTTGGCTGTTGCGCTCTTCTCCTCCACCAAGGCCGTGGCAACCCGAAGGTAGGCCATGGTTGCTTCGGCCTCAGGTGTGGGGTTGGCTTGCTGAAGGCGCGCCATGGCAGCACCCAGGTTGGCTTGGGGGCTGTTGAATGTTGGTAGCCCCGCTTCCTCGAACTCGAGGCGAATATCTCGAGCGCAAGGAGGTACCGCGCAGTGCTGTTCCTCTGCACGTCGCTGGGCGCGGTTGGCGTTGCCTTGGATCTGTCACGCCTCCTCGGAGCCTGTTGCACCGCGACGTGGTGGTTCATTTTCAAACACCACCAGGACCCGGTGAAGGATGGAGCCCTGGTCGTTGGGGGAGACGTGGATCCGGACCTCCTGGAACTCACCGCCGTCCGGAGACGTGGGAGCTTGCGTGGTATGGGGAGTACACTCCCGGTCGATCTTCTTCTGCAGCCGGTAGCCGCGGAGGGTATGTTGTGCGCCTTTGTGGTAGGTGCACGGTATGTCGAGCAGATCATGGCGTGCGCGGAGCTCGGGCTTGAGGTCGCCAGATGGCTGCCGCCGCTCAGATTGGATCTGGGAGGACTTGGCCGCCTGGCGAGCGTAGACGTCGCTGGGTAGTCGCAGGCCGAAGGGGAAGGTCTTGCGTTGCGACGCCATCTGCGTTGAGCACTGGGCTCTCTCGCAGATCTGGAGGGTCTCCTCCATCATGTCGATGACGCGCTCCATTCCCTGAACGATGTCATAGGGTTTGGGCGGGTGGGTCTCCGATGCAAGATCGGAAACGGGGGCGGCGACGGGTGCCGTCACGATCTTGCAGCAGTCACCAGACATGTCATGGCCGCCGGAACAGTCGAGGTCGCCATGAAAGAACTGAAGCAGATCTCCACGGGGTTGGCGACGATGTCCGCCATGCTCGCTGAAAAAATGACACCAGATCGGGCCACCATACTGCACAGCGAGTTCCCGATCACCCCTACCTGGCGCGCCAACTGTTAGGGGGTGAGACCTGGATAGATCCGCAAGGGGGCGACCCGAGCGGTTGTAGGTTAATTGGAGGGGATCGAGAACTAAGAGCGTAGGTGGTAGTTCACGGATGGAACTCGGAACACGACGAGGATGGCGATGGACACAAGGGTTTAGACTGGTTCAGGCCTCCGGAGAGTAAAACCCTACGTCCAGTATGGGGTGGAATTATGCGTGAAAGGGAAGTCCCCTCGAATGGAGCTCTAGGCCGCCTTATATGGTCGACGAGCTAGGGCTTCCATTCGAGGTCGGTGAACCCTCATCGGGGTCAGTTACAAGATAGGAAGGTCATCCTCCTTGATTACAGGGTGAATCCTCCGATTTGCGGACCTACAGGCGGCGCCGAGCTGCGACCTGGGAATAGGTCTTGCGCCACAAGCCTGGCGGATCCTCCGGGATTTGGATAAGGTCTTCTGGAGTCTTCCAAGGTCGTCGGGATTGTGGATAAGGTCTCCGGGCCCACTTGCAGGTCGCGCGGGGCTTCTGGCAGGTCGGGTCCACTTGACAGGGACCTCTGGGACCCTGGTCGGTGGGTACCCATGTCTCTCACTGCCCCGTGGCACGATTGTGGTCCAGAGCACCCCTACTCCCTCGAGCACAACATGGACGAGCGTGATTCACTGAAGAAACATCGGTTTGATCAAAGGGTGGAGGCTAGGATCACTTGGATGAATGGGTCCACTTATCCGATCGCTCAACCGCCACAACCGTCATCTAGAGGCAATCCTAGGCGTCCCCTAACACGGTCAGTGCATCACACGACACGGGGTAGGGGCGGCCGCACCTATAGGGTCGGCCGCACCTATCAACTGGCGTGCCGGGCGAAACCGACCCAAGGAGCCGACCTACAACCACCTCAGGAGTAGTGATCAGGAGTGTCCAAGGCGAGAGGCGGCACATCACAGGGCCAGCCGTTCCTAGAGGTGCGGCCGCACCTAGGGTTTTGCCCCCCTGCGCTCCACCGACCTTCCTTACCTATAAAAGGCACCTCCCACTCGCTGGAACGGACACACAACGCAGGAGCATCTCCATTTCTCTCTTTTGTTCACTTAGAGTAGGATTAGTGTAGCTTGGGAGTTAGAGTCGAGTCAAGCTAGTCTCGGGGTTCCGGAGGAGTCTTCTTCAGGGTTCCGGTACTACTCTTGTATCCTTCCTTTGTTTAGACTCAAGTACAATTCAAGTTATCTTTCTATCTTACTTTTTGAGTCAATTACATTCAGCTTTTACTTTGCTCTAGAAGCTTTATTCTTGGTTTAGACTAAAGTTAGTTTAATCTTGGTTAGCATAGCTCTCTTGAACCCTATAGTGTTGTGGTCGTTCTTCGCTTGATCTTCTACCGAGTACGTTTGTGCTTAGTAGCGGAGAGAGACCTTCCTTCGTGATATCCGGGGAAAGGTTCTTTGGTTCGTTGTGAGCGCGGTGCTCAGAGCTTGCCTTAGTCTTAGATTGGTGTCCTGTTCAACGGAATAGTTGTGGTACCCTAAGGAGGTGACAGCTCCAGACGGGCTCAGCGCGTCGTCGTTCTCCCTTCTCATCCCAGTCCGAGAGCGCGGCTTTGCATGCCCCTGCAGCACTAGAAGAGCTTGTCGAGTTTAGCTAGCCTTGGTTATCGTTTGCCTTAGTTCTTTACCTAGAGTTGACAAGAATAGATAGATTGTGTTAGGATCCTTTCTCGTCTCGTTGTCCTCCTAGCTCACTAGGTCCTCTCTAACCCTTTATCAAGATCTCCTTGTGTGTGTCAAGTTATCCCCCGAATATCTTTATTCGTTACCCCCGCTATAGCTCTTTATCGAGTCTTGTTACTCTCCACCGTTTATCCGATCATCTTTGCTGTAGTGCCTCCCTTGGGAAAATATAAATACGATAACCCGAATACCACCGGGTGAAGTGCTACAACGGTAATCCATGCGCTCGCGGACCTTTCTGTGACGTGTGTTTTACCAAAGACGTTCCTAGCTCCATTACTAGGGTTATAAACCCGGTAGCGACACTAGTGAGTGCCAACAAGCATTCCTGGCGCCGTCGCCGTGAGTGCAAACCTAGTAGTGAGCTAAGGAACGTCAACAGGTTCTATTCTTCCTTTCTACCACGCCGTTCTAGGGAGGCGTATACAGACTCGAAAACTGGTGTTCAAGACCCTAGTCATGGCAAAAGGTTTCAAAGTGAGAGTTCTTAAATTCTGAGCCATTGTCACTACGGATCGCTCGTGTGGCATCTCTATGCCTCTCATTCTTCAACCTCAAAACAAGATCTCGAACAAAACCAAATGTCTCCCCATTTTCCTCCAAAAAGAAAACCCAAGCATACCGAGAGTAGTCGTCCACCACAACCAGGACGTACCACTTCCCACCGACAGATCGCACACGAGCTGGGTCAACAAGGTCCATATGGAGCATTTCGCATGGATGCTCCGTCATCACATCGGTGAGGGGTGGATGGGAAGCAGCTACCATCTTAGCATGCCTACACGGCGCACACACCAAATCCTTCTTGAACTTCAACCGGGGCAATCCTCGGACCAAGTTAAGTCCACTCAAGCGTGATAAAAGGTCAAACTTCAAGTGACCCAACCTCCTATGCCACTTTCACAACTCACCCAAAGAACCAGCCACAAAACACCTTGGAACACCAGAACTCTGAGAAAAATCCGCTTGGAATATCTGACCCTCGGGAACGACCACAAAGACAAGGTCACCTCGAGCATCAAGTATCCGAGAACCACTCGAGTTAAACAACACCTCAAAACCTTCATCAAGAAGCCTCACTTCACCTTCTGAAAGTACACGCCCTCGCCCATTGTCCCCAAAGGTGATGTATGTATTTGACACCACCGTGATGAGGCTGGAGAACCACCCCCGATCTCGGGTCGTATGCCTCGAGCAACCGGAGTCGATCAACCAAACGTTCCCCAAGCCTCCCACCTGAAATTCAAAAACGAGCACGTGAGTGAGCAAATGACTCAACACTAGGGTTAGTACCAAAAGAGTAAAACCAGTGTCGAGCCATCTGCTCCAAAGTGGGGTTAGCACCATCCATTCCATCACGCCTACCAAAGCTACCACCACGAGAACCACCACGGGAACCACCTGAGAGCCTGTGTGGTTCGAGGACCGGTGGATGGTCGCTTCCTGGTGTGATGAGTGATTGACAATGTTGTGTGGACTGACTCTTGGCTAAGTATTGCAGGTGCAGGTTGCGGCTTGATTGGTGCTGGTGTAGGTGACGAACAAGCACGAAAGGTCGATGCTAGTGAGGCCTCCAGGTGTGGAGCAAACAAGTAGGCTTGGTTCGAGGGACCCAGCGGCCAGCGGGATCAAGTGAGGGTCGCATGGTGGCAAGAACAGCAAGACGAAGTCAAGGACGGTTTCTTGGTTGAGCCTCAAAACCATGGTCGAGCCGGGACGATGTGCGAGCTGAGTCATGAGTGGAGATTGGCGGGAGGCTACACCGAGTCCGCGGGGTTGGCAGTGGTTCACCACAAAACCACTAGGTTACTCGGTTGAGCCACAAAACCGAGGCCGAAGACTCGACAAGGAGGTGCGACCACCCAGGCCAGTTGAACCGCCTAGGAGGGGCGGTCAGACCGCCTGGGCCAGTCTAATCGCCCAGGGGGCAGTCTGACCGCTCGGGTCATAGCCACCGAATAGCTTCGAAGCGGAGGACATGCGGCATGATCGCAAGAGATGCGTTGGTGCTACGCAGGCTTGCGGTGGATGCGCATCCGTCCGATGGTGTTGAACTGAAGACTTCCAAAATTGCCCTCGGGAGGCTTCTATCCCTAGTTGCTAGAAAGGGTAGTTTAGTCTTTTTGTTACCCCATATAAACACTTGAGTTGTGGGATGGTAGCCAACTCTTAGAACCCTAGCTCATTTCCCTTTGCAATTTTCCCTTCCTATTTTCCTTAGGATTTTCTAGGACCAGCTTGAGTGCTTCATGGTGAGATCTTGAGAGAGGGATGGATGATTGGGTGGCAAGCTAGACCTTGTATGAACCTTCATGGTATGTATAGATAAATCGGCGTGGTTTCTCAAGGCCTTGTGTTGCCTCTCCCGTTTTCCTTTTTGGTGATTTTCGGAGCTCTTTCTTGTGATTTTCGTGGTAGAGTTTTGAGGGTGATTTCTTGCGGGATTCTTGTTGGGTGTCACGTATGAGGACCTTGTGCCTCTTTGCTTGGTGACTTTGCCCAAGAACTCCCTTGAATCGGTCTCGATTTTGTGGTTTCAGAGCTCCTCTAATTCATGACCTAGAGGGCCAAGATCTGCGATTCCCTTTGATTGAGAGCGTTTCGGTGGAATTGCTTTGGTGGAGAGGTTGCCCAGGAGGTAACCCAGGTATCCCCAAAGTTTCGCTGCAATCCATGGGGTGAATCGGGAGATCGGGCGATGGGAAGTTGAGGGTTGACCCGCGGCCAGGTTTTCTGGGAGGGGGTTCTAACCACCATAGGGGGGTGGTCTAACTGCCTAGGTCTTCCAGGTGGAAGGTTTGATTTTGCCGGATCTTTCTCTATGAGTTTGTTTGCCTTGATCAGAGGAGCATTCTGGTGAAATCTTGGCTCGTTTTGGTGCGGTTTGCTAGGAGTTCTTGGGTTGTGATTCTTGCTGGGTACAAGAGGTTAGGCCGCCCTCGTGAGCCAGTCTAACCGCCATAGGCCTTTTGGGTGAAGTTCCTATTTTGGCCAAGATTCACTGGTAGCTTGCTTGGTCTTGACTAGAGGATTCTGTGGCTGAAATCGTGGAGAGTTTTGGAGCTCGGAAGAAAGCTTTCGGAGGATTTCTTAGTTGCCAGGTGCAGGCGGTTTAACTGCCCCCAAACCCGGTTTAACCGCCCCCCAGGCAGATAGCTTCTGAGTTGTTTCCGCTACCATGTGTGTGTAGAAGCTATGCCTGCAGGTAGTGTTTGTTCCGAGGATCAGTAGCACTTTAGTGGCTACGTGGTTTTGTCAAACGGAAGGTCGCGTGCGGAGTGTGTGATTTTGGGTACCCGACTGAGTTCATCTTGTTGGAGAAGTCATCTCCTTCGAGAAGAATTTTTATCGGCTCCCATTCACTCCCCCTCGCTGGTCACCATTTCGGTCCTTCAAGTGATATCAGAGCCGGTTACAGGTCTTTCGGGACTGTAACCAGTCTAAGATCCAAAGATGGCGTACCAGGAACGGGGATCGGGTCCTCCGCACTTCGATGGAAAGAACTACCAGATGTGGCAGAGGCAGATCGCTGCTTTCCTCCGCGGCAAGGGTCAGATCCTTTGGGATGTTACGGTGAACACAGCTTATGTTCATCCGATTAACTTCCTTGCTCCGGGATCGAGGGATATGCACAACACCAACAACAAGGCGGTCGACTACTTATTTCACGCTCTGTCAATCCGAATTCGATCGGGTCCAGACAGAGGATTTGGCTTGTAGGATTTGGGAGCAACTCAAGAATGCTCATGCTGGGAATAGTCAGGTTCAGGGTCGGTTATTTGCGACTTACTGGAGAGAGTACGAGAACTTCACTCCTCTCCCCGGTGAGTCCATAGACACGATGTTCCAGCGGTTCACAGTGATTGTGAACAACATGAGGCCAATGTGACCGTGCTCCCGTACGATGATCATGACTGAGTTGTGAAGCTCTTGCACTCGTTGGATCGTACCATTTGGGGCGAAAAGGTCGAGGCCATCTTTGAGTCGGAGAAGTATGAGACTCTGACGGTAGACGAGCTATTTTCTAGGCTCTAGTCAGCTGAGGTGGACTGTGGTTTGACAGCCAAGATTGAGAGCCTGACTGATTCGCATAGTCTCGCTCTCATCGGTGGCTCAGGTGCTAAGTCTAATGCTAATCCATCCACCAGGATGTACTCTCTGTCTTCCTTGATGTCTTAGCCAGATGAGGAGTTCGACGTGCTTGGAGAGGACGAGCTGGCACTGTTGACCCGGAGGTTCGAGAGCACGCACGGGAACCGGGTGAACACAAGGATATGCTTTCAGTGCGGCAAGCCAGGACACTTCGTCACCGACTGCCCCGAGAAGATGGAGAACAAGGACAACTACAAGCACCGATCAAGGATGGAGAACAAGCACCGGTCAAGGCGCAATCACAAGCACAAGAACAAGGACGAGCGGAGATCAAGAAAGAAGGGCGGCCACGGCAAGAAGGCCCGAGTGATGGTCGGAGAGAGCGACGTCGACTCCAGCTCCGCCTACTCTACCTCGAGCTCGAGTGGCAGTGAAGATGAAGGTGATCGGCTCAAGAGCAAGAAGGGGTCTAAGAACCTGAGTGGGTTAAGCTGCTTCACGCGAGACGGCTTCTGCGGCATGACACACAGCTCTGGCAGCAAGAAGAGCCAGAAGGATGACTCGGACTCCGACTCTGAGGATGAGGTACGTGATGAACTTTCCTTCTTGCGCCAGGAGAATGAGGAGCTAGGAAAATTTCTTGATAATCGTGATGATATGCTTAGGGAAGCTAAGAAAATGAGGATAGAGCTTAGGGCCTCGCTTGAAGATGCTAGGAGTAGAGTAGCTGAGTTAGAAACACAGAACCTTGATGCTAAGCTTGAGATAGATTTGCTTAAGGCTTCACCTATTGTTTCTGATGAGGTTGATTGTGGTGATTGCTTTGTTTTCCGAGCTGATCTTACTACGCTTAAGGAAAAGCATGCCTCCAAGTGTGAGGAACTAGATGTGCTTAGGGTTGAGTTGGCTAAGCTGCAATCTAGACCCTCTTTGCTAGGTGCTTGCACATCTTGTCCTGTGTCGCATGAAAAACATGCTGAGTTGCGTTCTCGCATTGTTTCACTTGAGGTTGATTTGAAATCACCTATTGCTACTTCCTTCTCTACTTGTGAATTGCATGCTGTGAAGAATTTGGAACTTGCACATTATGTCGATCGTTTGCAGGATGAAAATGATGAGTTGAGAAAGTGTTTGAGTTGGTTGTCGGGTCTGGAGCCCCAGCTTGGCATCATGATTGCCGCCTTTAAGCACTATGATGGGCAAGCACTTGGGGCTGACAAAATTGGAGAGAGCAGTGGTGAGAGAGATGAAAAAATTGGAGAGATTCCCATCCCACCACATACAACACCCAAGAACAATTTTGATCCTAAGCCTAACCATCTGAGAAACAAACTTGACACAACTCCAGATCCACCCGTGTTCCCTCCCCAAACAAATAACTTCCAAAAACCGGTAAGATTTGTGAGCCCTAAGGGGGTGTAGTTGGAGAGAAGAAGGGAGAGAAGCCTAGTGTGGAACCACAACCAAAGCCGAAGCCAAAACCAATCCGGTTCCATTGTGAGTATTGTGGGAGAGATGGTCACAAGGGTGAGTTTTGATTCAAGAGGAAGCAGAAAGAAAGGATGGCTAAGGAGTCAGCTAGCAAGGACAGGTACCACCCATCTCGTGGTGTACCTGAGCCTCATATGCCACTGCCTAGGAGTAAGGCGATTGTGAGAAGCATTCAGGCATGGGGAGATGCGAGTTCCCGCAGCTGAGGAGGTTTCTGGAGAGGGCAGTCAGACCGGCCTGGCTAGGCGGTCAGACCGGCCCTCCCCAGAATTCTGGGCAGTTCGGTTTTCGAGGTGGCAATGCGAGTGGTTTCAGTTCTGGTGGTCGTGGTACTAGTGGTTGGCGTGGTGAGCCTGGTGGTGTTGAGTTTGCTGGACGTTCTCCTCCTCGTGGTCGATACGAGTCAGGGAGAGGTCACAGCTTTGAGATGGAGAGGAGCTACGGTCCACGATCTTCCTTTCGTGGCTTTCGTGCTCCTCCGGCTAGACAAAGGTGGTTTCCCCGTGGTGGTAGCTTTGGTAGGCGTGATGGAATGGATGGTGCTAACCCCACTTTGGAGCAGATGGCTCGGTACTGGTTTTACTCTTTTGGTACTGTCGGTGTTTTAGACCGGCAACCTACCAAGGGGAGTACCTGAGGTAGATGTTTGTGGCCTCGCCAAGATCGGAAACTCGAAGGAGAGACACATGGCACACAATTTAGACAGGTTCGGGCCGCGAGGTGCGTAATACCCTAGGTCCTGTATGATGCGTAGCTCTGGAATGATTGGGTGTTGTTACAAGATAATGCAGATGAGAGATAGGGGTCCCTGCCTCACCTTATATAGTCCGGGAGGCAGGGTTACAAGTCGGTTTAGAGAGGAGAGTACTAGTCGTACACGGCTAGGAGTACTCTACATGGATCTGGACATGTCTAGTTTCCTAACCGAGTACTAGCCCTCTGGTTGCCTTGTGCTTCACGCCACCTTGCACCGTGTAGCCCAAGTCGAGTAGTCCCGGGGGTCCACACAGTAGTCGGTCTTGGTACCCGCCTGGGTAGTGGGCCCTGGGATGTCCATACGACAAGCCCCCGAGTACTTTGTAGTCGAGCAGGATGTCTTCGAGTAGTCTTGATGGTCTTGCCGAGTAGTCCTTGAGTGTCCCCGAGTTCCACAAGCCGAAAGCCCTCAAGAATGCTTGAATTATCCCAGGGCTGGAAGGTACTCCAACTGATCTTTGAGTAGTCTTGAAGTCTTCTCGAGTAGTCCCCAAGCGTCCCCGAGTGCTTCTCTCGAAGGTCTTCAATAGTACTCGTGATGTCTCAATGAAAAACCATATGGAAAATGCGATTCGAAGAATCACATTCCATATGGAATGTAGCCCCCGAGCCTTAGGTCGAATTGTAGATTCAAGCTGAAGGTCAATCTGAAGTTCTACCAATCTTATCCCGAAAAATCCGGAGAAAAAAACCGAAGGACACGTGGCACGGAGCCCCCGAGCCTTGAGTCGAGTACTTCTCTCGAATTGAAGGATCATCTTGATTGTAGAATGTGTTCGGAGTGGGTCCTTGATCTGGTTTAGCCCACTGATTCCAGTGATCGAAGTCGAGCCACCAAGGTTGAGAGCTTCGAGTACAGGAAGATGAAGAGTCAGCTCGCCTGCGCTGAGTCAGCCGCTTGGAACTAAGCCGCCCGGCGGCTTATAAATAACAGGGCAAACCCTTAGGGTTTTTTCACTTCTAGCAGTTGCAGTCTTTGCGATAAGATCTGAAGAGCCCCCTTCTCCCCTGCTGCCACCGCCGCTTAGTAGATTAGATCTACTTCAGCACCGCCGCCGTAGTCCGCCCCCCCACAGCCCCCGAGCAAATGCGAGTGAAGACACTCGTGACTGGGAGGATGAAGCCGTCACCGGTGAAGAGCACAAAGACCGGCACATCGAAGAAGAGGAGACGCGATGAGGCCGGCGATGCTGGACAGTCATCGTCATCACCGCCCCACTCCACTCCACCGAATCCATCGAAGGAGTGGAAGAAGGCGAAATTGAAGACCGAGGACCTCCTTGCCCTCGTCAATAGCGGTTTCCTCCGCGAAAAGGAGATGGACCTATGGCGCGCCGCCGCTGGTGATCCGTATCCAATGGAGAAGAATTCGGATGAGATCCCGATGTTTACGCGATTCGTGGAGCGTGGACTTGCACTCCCCGCGAGCGACTTCTTCAAGGGCATCGGTACTATGGGATCGAGTACCTCAACCTCAACCCCAATGGTATTTTCCACATCTCTATCTTCATCTATTTCTGCGAGGCCTTTGTGGAGATCAAGCCCCACTGTATCTTGTTCCGCAAGTTCTCCGAGTGAAGCCCCAGCCGAGCGCAGATGACCCTCGGGTAGTCAGAGGTGCCGGGGTGCAGATGCCTGAAGATGCCGTCGGGCAATACTTGCCATATAAGTTGATAGACTCCAACCAAGATTGGAAGTCGAAGTGGTTCTACATCAACAACCACCACCCGGGGCTACCGAAGCCGAGCGGTTGCCAGCCGAAGCATGCACCGTGGTGGAACTCAGAGCCCACCATGCAGGAAGGCCTCCAGCTGCCTGCGCTGCTGAAGAAGATTAAGGCCCTGAGGAAGGTCGGACTGAGGGCCGAACATGTGGCCTTTAGTTTCATGAAGTGGAGAGTACAGCCACTGATGGCACGTGATCATCTTGGCTACGAGTACACCGGCACTGAGGATACCTCACGGATGCCTGGTGAGGAGATCGACGATGACGTGATCATTGAGAGGCTGGGGAAAATCTTTAAGGATATGCCCTCATTCACACCTTGCCCTGTGCCAGAGTACTCCACAGCACACCCACCGAAGGGGGGTAGTAGTCGTGGCCAGAGCCACCGAGTACTAATAGCATGTGTAGCCGTACTAATGCTTGCTTGGTTTTGTAGGAGGATCTCCAGAAGTTCGTTCCATCCCGCCGTCCCCCCCCGCAGCTTGAGAAACAACCTCAGGGGAAGGCGGAGCCGAAATCAAAAGAGCGTCGAGTAGTCGGCGAGGACAATGATGCTGTCGTCATTGAAGATACGTCCGACGATGAACATGAAGAGACGCTGCAACAGCGCTTCCAGCTGCGCTCCGAATTTAGCCGAGCTGTGATGCCGCATGTGTCGGTGATTGAGCAGCTGGCTAGTCTCGAGGCGGACTTGCCACTACCGCCGAGGAAGCCCCGCAACGTGGCGCGCAAACGCGCCGTGCAGAAGTTGAAACTGTCTAAGGCCACCAGACAAGAGGAGGGTGCCGCGACTTGAGTAGTCGAGTACGTACCAAGTAGTCTGTTACTAACGACTTGAGTTACTTTGTTGCAGGACATCCCCTCCTCGGATCCGGCTGCCCAGGGTGAGGAAGACACCTAGGATATAGTGGGGGTGACGTCTGGAAGAAGTACCAACCCGCCTCCAACAGCTGAAGATGTTGTGCCTGGCGAGGCACAGGAGCAAGCCGCGACGGTGGAGATCCATCCGCAGCCATTGGCGGAAGAAGTCCAAGGCCCTCCTGCTACGGCCATGGCCGTTGAGCAGCCGAAGGAGAGGGAACAAGAGCCTCCCGTTGAGGCAGGAACTGCTGGCGAGCCTGGCATTATAGATATTGCCAGCTTGCTAGGCACCCCGACTGTCACTGTGGTGCGGTCAACGCTGTGAGTACATGGAGCCCTCGAGTAGTCATTGGCCTCGATGTTCATGTTGCTGACTCAGTACTTCTCGATGCAGGAAATCCACCGACTTGTCGTGGGACGAGGTTGAGACTAGTGCGCCAGCCGATGGTGTGGACCATTCGACGGAAGAGCGAGAACCCACACTGCCGCCGCAAGCCGAGGCTGGAGCTGAGCCGAGACTTGAAGAGGCCACCTTTGCAGAAGGTTCGTACCCTGTTGTTGTGAGTACTTTTCATGTAGTGTAGTTGTTGTAACCATATGTCGCTTACTTGATCTTGACAGGGCCGCAAGCTGAAGGAGAGGTAATCCCCGAGGCGGTAGACATGGAGGTGGCTACTGTCGAAACAAGAGCTACTGAGCCAGTTATCGAGCAGGTGACGACTACAGCCCCCGAGCCAAGGGCGGAGATACGGGTTGACCCGCAACCTGATTCGAGGACTGAAGTTGTCGTCTGTGAGGTGATGGTAGAAGATGCAGCACCGCTCCTCTCGGCGCCAATGTCGGAGACCAGGACCTCGAGTCGCGGAGGCCTCGAGTTGTTGGACGATGATTTGATCGACCCAGCCATTGTGTCTCTAAGCATGGAGTCATGGCGTTGCACGGAGCAGTGGGTCAAGGTATGCTATGAATACCCTGAGTAGTCTTACTTTAGTGAGTACTGAGTACTGATGAAGCTTCGATCTTGCGCAGAACCTTGTAGAGAGATCCCAAAAGAAGACCGAGCTTCTGAAGGGATATGGTGACACGGTCATCCGCACTGAAGCTCTGGAGAAGGAGTTGGACAAGTTGAGGAAGCACTCTGCACTACTTCAATCCAAGCTTGACAGCGCCTTTGCCCAGTACCACAACGAGGTACAAGATATGCAAGCGAAGAGGGATGATCTGATCAAGAAGAACATGACACTTCGCCAGAAGAACAAAGATATGCCTTCTGCCACAGTGCTTGAGTACTTATTTGTGTTGCTTATCTGTAGTGTGACGCCTGTTGTCGAGTTGTTTGCAGATCTTGAGGCTACTGTCGAGCGGCTGGAGGCTTCCGAGATAGAATTCAAGAACATCGTGTACCGGGAGCAGGATGCCCGAGAGGTAGCCGAGTATATGTACGTGCAGATGCGCCATAGTGCATCAAATGGATGGAGCTTCGTGAAGCCTCTGATCTTGACCTTGTGCGTTGTTACAAATCTCTACAGAAGCTAAATGAAGACTGCGAGAAGCTGCAGGCGTCGCTGAAGGAGCTTGAAGAAGCCGCGCTTCCGATTGCAAGATTGTTGGTCCCACATCCAGGTGGGCCGAAGATAGCTCCACTCGTGGACAGGCTAAAAGAAGCCCCCAGGTGCTTGGCGACGTATGTCAAGCACTTGGCGAAGGCGATACCAAACCAGGTACTCGCCTTCATGAAGTCGTACTTCCCCAAGGCGCCGGTGGATGTGGTGGCTGGGTCTTGCGGCGAACTGTACCGACAAGCAGTACAAGGCTCTGCTGGAAGAGATGGCGCCTATTGCCGAACAAGTCGCCGACAAGTTGAACCTTCAGTAGATGTACCTGTAGGAATAGCTGATGTACAGGAGTAGTTGTAAGATAAACAAGTTAGGTAAGAACTTGTTTGAATATGATTGAAGTTGTTTAACTTCTATGAGGAGTACTCGTTATCGCGGCTTGCACCGAAGCCCGTGGAGTACCAAGTTGTTGCAGATGCGATGAGTAGTCATACTCAATGGGATCCGTCTAGTTATGAAACACGGTAAACAAGTTGAGTAAAATCAAACTTTATTACTGATGAAAGAGTACACCTGGATGGCTAGGGCCGTTTTAGATAGGTAGTCGCCAGGACCCGTAGGCCGCCTATGGCTAAGTAATTGCTAGGGTCCATGGACCACTTACAGCTGGAGATCCGTAGGTAGCCGTCAAAGCTGGATCAGAGGGGTAGATGGTCTGTAGACTGCTGCCAAAGCCCTTAGATTGTGTGCAGCCCAGGATCCGTGAGTAGCCGTTAACACTGGATCTTGGGGAAGAGTAGTCCGTAGACTGACGCTAGGACCGGGAGGCCACTTACAGCAAGGAGTCCATGAGTAGCCGTGTAGGCTGGACCCGTAGGTGAGTAGTCGAGTGACTACACGTAAAAGTGACACAACTGGTTGACGTTCCACGAGTTGTTGATATCTTCGCCTTTAAGTGTCTGGAGACGATAGGAGCCCGGGCCGGTGACCTTGCATACTGAGAAAGGACCTTCCCAGGGCGAGCTGAGCTTGTGTAGTCCGTCCATGTTTTGAATGCGACGGAGGACTAGATCACCGACGTTGAAGGAGCGTTCCTTGATGTTGAGATCGTGGTAGCGCCGGATACCCTCTAGGTACCTTGCTGATTGGACGAGGGTAGCACAGCGGGCTTCTTCGAGGCTGTCGATATCAACCTGTCTGTTATCTTCTGAGATGCCTTCGTCGTATTGTTCTACTGCCGGGGATTCCGACATCACGTTGGCGGGTAGAATAGCTTCGGAGCCGTAGACCAGGAAGTAGGGCGACTGCCCAGTTGGCTTGGTAAGTTGAGTACGAAGCCCCTAGAGTGCATTGGGTAGTTCCTTGATCCACTTGCCCCCTTTGGTGTTAGCAGCATCGTGCAGTTGCTTCTTGAGGGCGTCGAGTACCATCCCGTTGGCGCGCTCAACTTGGCCGTTAGCGCGCGGGTGGGCGACTGAGACGTACCAGACATCGATCCCGCTATTCTCGCAGTACTCCCAGAACTGATGATTGTTTAAATTGGAGCCCATAGCGATGCACGAGTTCGTCCAAGAAGTCGAGTACTCTGTCGACTTTTGGGTAGGTGACCGGCTTGACTTCGATCCACTTGGTGAACTTGTCGATAGCCACCAGAATTCTATCGAATCCTCCTGGCGCAGTTGGCAGAGGCCCAATCATGTCGAGCCCCCAACAGGAGAACGGCCAAGTCGGCAGTATCGTGACTAGCTTGTAGGCTGGGACGTGTTACTGCTTGGTAAAGAATTGGCACCCTTGGCACCTTCTGACGAGTTCTTCTGCGTCGCCCAGAGCTGTAGGCCAGTAGAACGCTCGTCGGAAGGCCTAGCTCACCAGTGTGGGAGAGGACGCGTGGTTGCCGCAGATGCCTTCATGGATCTCCTCCAAGATGTCCTTGCCTTCTTCCCGAGGTACGCACTTCATGAGTACTCCAGAAGTTGCACCCCGCCTGTAGAGCTTGTCCCCGACTAGTACATAGGTCTTGGCTCTTCGGACGAGTTGTTCTGCCTCGTTCTTGTTGGAAGGGACCTTCTGCTCGCGGATGTAGTCGATGAAGGGTTGCCTCCAGTCCACGTCGATCATCATGACCTCCTGACTGGATTGGGATGGCCCAGGGTCGGTGGTCGTTGGCGCCGGCTCCGAGATGGATGGCGTGTGAAGTTCGTGGACGAAGACTCCAGCAGGTACTAGAGCGTGAGTAGAACCAAGCTTCGACAGGATGTCCGCTGCAACGTTGTTGTCGCGGACGACATGATGGAACTCTAGACCATGGAATTTGTTCTCGAGTTTGCGGACTTCTAGGCAATAGGCATCCATGTTCTCCTTGTTGCGGTCCCAAGAGTCGTTGACCTAGTTGGTAACCACAGCGGAGTCGCCATAGACTAGTAGCCGCTTGATGCCCAGTGAGATTGCGAGTCGGAGCCCGTGTAGCAGAGCTTCATACTCGGCTTCATTATTTGAGACCTTCCAGAATATCTGCAGGACGTACTTGAGTTGTTCGCCCTTTGGTGAGATCAGGAGTACCCCTACGCCTGCGTCCTTGAGATTGAGTGAGCCATCGAAGTACATCACCCAATGCTCTGGTCGCTCATTTGGTGTGGGTAGTTGATTTTCCTGCCACTCTGCCATGAAGTCGACTAGTGCCTGAGACTTGATAGCAGTGTGTGGCTTGAAGTCGATGTTGAGGGCGCCGAGCTCAACCGCCCACTTGGAGATTCTCTCGGCTTCATCTTGGTTGTGGAGTATATTGCCGAGTGGGTAGTCGGTGATGACAATGATCGAGTACTCCTGGAAGTAGTGTTGTAGCTTCCGCGAGGTGATGAGTACTGCATAGAGTAGCTTCTGGACCGGTTGGTACCTATCGGTGTTTTAACCCGGCAACCTACCAAGGGGAGTACCCGAGGTAGACGTTTGTGGTCTCGCCGAGATCGGGAACTCGAAGGAGAGACACGTGGCACACAATTTAGACTGGTTCGGGCCGCGAGGTGCGTAATACCCTACGTCTTGTATGCTGTGTAGCTCTGGATTGATTGGGTGTGTTTATAGGATGATGCTGATAGACAGATAGGGGTCCCTGCCTCGCCTCATATGGTCCGGGAGGCAGGGTTACAAGTTGGTTTGAAGGGGAGAGTACTAGTCGTACACGGCTAGGAGTACTCTACATGGATCCGGACATGTCTAGCTTCCTAACCAAGTACTAGCCCTCTGGATGACTTGTGCTTCACACCGTCTTGTGTCGTGCAGCCCAAGTCGAGTAGTCCTAGGGGCCCATGTAGTAGTCGGTCCTGGTACCCGCCTGAGTAGTGGGCCCAGGGATGTCCATACGACAAGCCCCCGAGTACTTTGTAGTCGAGCAGGATGTTTTCGAGTAGTCTTGATGGCCTTGGCGAGTAGTCCTTGAGCATCCCCGAGTTCCACAAGCCGAAAGTCCTCAAGATCACTTGAATCATCCCGAGGCTGGAAGGTACTCCAGCTGATCTTTGAGGAGTCTTGAAGTCTTCTCGAGTAGTCCCCAAGCGTCCCCGAGTGCTTCTCTCGAAAGTCTCCAATAGTACTCGCGATGTCTTGATGATAAACCATATGGAAAATGCGATTCAGAGAATCACATTCCATATGGAATGTAGCCCCCAAGCCTTAGGTCGAATTGTAGATTCAAGCTGAGGGTCAATCTGAAGTTCCGTTAATCTTATCCCGGAAAATCCGGAAAAAAAACCGAAGGACACGTGGCATGGAGCCCCCGAGCCTTGAGTCGAGTACTTTCTCTCGAATTGAAGGGTCATCTTGACTGTAGAATGTGTCCTGGAGTGGGATCTTGATCTTGTTTAGCCCACTGAGGTCGTCGATTGAAGTCGAGCCCCCGAGATTGAGAGCGTCGAGTACTAGAATACGAAGAGTCAATCTGCCGTCGCTGAGTCAGCCGCCTGAAACTTAGCCGCCCATTCGGAACTGAGCCGCCCGGTGGCTTATAAATAACAGGGCAAGCCCTTAGGGTTTCTCACTTCCAGCAGTTGCATTCCATTGCGATTAGATCGAAAGAGCCTCTCCCCTTCACTGCTGCTGCCGCCACCGCTACTGAGTAGATTAGATCTACTTCCGCGCTGCCGCCGTAGTCCGCCCTCCTCCACAACCCCCGAGCGAATGCGAGTGAAAACAGTCGTGACCGAAAGGATGAAGGCATCTCCGTCAAAGAGCACCAAGACCGGCGCGTCAAAGAACAGGAGCCGCAATGAGGCCGGCGATGCCGGCCAGTCGTCGTCGTCGCCACGCCCCTTCACTCCACCGAATCTGGCGAAGGAATGGAAGAAGGTGAAGCTGAAGATCGAGGACCTCCTCACCCTGGTCAACAGTGGTTTCCTCCGCGAGAAGGAAATGGATCTGTGGCGCGTCGCCACTGGAGATCCATACCCGATGGAGAAGAACCCGGATGAGATCCTGATGTTCGCGCGGTTCGTGGAGCGCGGACTCGCACTGCATGCCAGTGATTTCTTCAAGGGGATGCTCCGGTACTACGGGATCGAGTACCTCAACCTCCACCCCAATGGTATCTTCCATGTCTCCATCTTTGTGCACTTCTGCGAAGCGTTTGTGGTGATCAAGCCCCACTGGATCCTGTTCCGGAAGTTCTTTCGGTTGAAGCCGCAGCCGAGCACGGACGACCCCCGAGTAGTCGGAGGCGCTGGGGTGCAGATGCGCGAAGACACCGCCAGACAGTACTTGTCGTACAAACTTATCGACTCCAATAAAGATTGGATGGCGAAATGGTTCTATATCAGCAACCACCACCCGGAGCTGCTGAAGCCAAGCGGACGTCAGCTGAAGCATGCACCATGGTGGAACTCAGAGCCCACCATGCAAGAGGGCCGCTAGCTACCTGCATTGCTGGAGAAGATCAAGGCCTTGAGGGAGGCCGGGCTGAGAGCCGAGCATGTGGCCTTCAGTTTCATGAAGAGAAGAGTGCAGCCGCTGATGGCGCGAGACCATCTCGGCTACGAGTACACCGGCGATGAAGACTCTTCCCGAATGCCCGGTGAAGAAATTGAAGATGACGTGATCATCGAGAGGCTGGGGAAGATCTTCAAAGACATGCCCGCGTACACGCCATGCCCCGTGCCAGAGTATTCCGCGGCACGGCCGCCGAATCATGTTAGTAGTCGTGGCCAAAGCCCCCGAGTACTAATTACTTGTGTAGTTGTACTGACGCTTGCTTGGTTTTGTAGGATGATCTGAAGAAGTACATCTCCATCCCGCCCTCCCCCCCCCCCCCGCAGCTTGAGAAACAAACTCAGGGGAAGGTGGAACCCAAAGTGAAGGAGCGCCGAGTAGTCGGCGAAGATGATGATGCCGTCGTCATCGAGGACACCTCCGACGATGAGGACGAGGAGATGCTGCAACAGCATTTCCAACTCCGCTCTAGGTTCAGCCGAGCTGGAATGCCGCATATTCCAGTAGTCGAGAAGCCGTCCAGTCTTGAGGCGAGCTTGCCAGCTCCGCCAAGGAAGCCCCCCAATGTGGCGCGCAAACACGCCGTGAAGAAACTGAAGGTGTCAGAAGCCACCAGACAAGAGGTGAGTAACTAGACTAGAGTAGTCGTGTACTGACGATGAGTAGTCTATTTGCTGACTGCTTGACTTGTATTGTGCAGGACATCCCTTCCTCGGACCCTGCCGCCCAGGATGAGGAAGATGTCTGGGAGACGGTGGCGACGACGGCTGGGAGTACCAGCCCGGCTCCGGCTACTGAAGATGTTGTGCTGGAAGAGGCACAGGAACAAGCCACGGCTGTGGAGAACCATCCACAGCCGTCAACCGAAGATGTACAGGGTCCTCCTCCTGCTGCGGCCGTGGCCGTTGGACAGCCGGAGGAGAGGGTAGAGGAGCCTCCTGTCCAGGCAAGAGCCGCCAGTGAGCCTGGCATTGTAGATATCGCTAGGATACTGGGCGCCCCGACCGTCACTGTGGTGCGGTCAACACTGTAAGTATACTATGCCATTGAGTAGTCATTTTCCGTCAAGGTCGTGTTGTTGATTGGATAATCCATGACATAGGAAATCCACTTACTTGTCGTAGGATGAGGCGGAGACCAGCACGCCTGCCAATGGTGAGAACCGTTCGGCGGAGACATGAGAGCCCACGCCGCCACCACAAGCTGAAGCCGTGACAGAACCGAGGCTTGAAGAAGCCACCCTGGTGGAAGGTACGCATCCTGTTTCCCGGGTACTTGTTGTGTGGTGTAGTCGTAGCTGCCGCTGTTGCTGAATTGATCTGAACAGGGCCACAAGCCGAAGGAGCGGTGATCCCTGAAGCAGTAGCCATGGAGACGGCTACTATTGAAGCGACGGCTACTAAGCCAGTTGCCGAGCCGGCGACTTCGACAGCCCCTGAGCCGACGACTTTGACAGCCCCTGAGCCAAGGGCGGAGGCACGAGTTGACCCGCAGCTAGAAGCCGGGACTGAAGTCGTTGTCCGCGAGGCTATTGTGGAAGACATGGTGCCGCTTCGCTCGGCGCGGATGCCAGAGACTGGGACCTCGAGCCGCGGAGGTCTCGAGTTGTTGGACGATGAACTGATCGACCCGGCTTTCGTGTCTCTGAGCATGGAGTCGTGGCGTCACACAGAACAATGGACCAAGGTACGTTGCGAGTACCTTGACTAGTCTTGCATTATTAAGTGCTGAGTACTGATTGAACTTGTGATCTTGTGCAGGGCCTGGTGGAGAGGTCCCGCTAGAAGACCGAACTCTTAAAAGGGTACGGTGACACGGTCATCTGGGTTGAAACTCTAGAGAAGGAACTAGACAAGTTGAAGAAGCACTCAGTGCTGCTCCAATCGAAACTTGACAGTGCCTTCGCCCAGTACCATAACGAGGTACAAGAGATGCAGGAGAAATGGGATGACTTGATCAAGAAGAACAAGACTCTGCGCCAAAAAAACAAAGGTATGCCTTCCGCCGCGATCACTGAGTACTTGTTGTAGAGCTTATCTGTAGTCTAAGACCATTGATGAGTTGTCTGCAGATCTTGAAGCGAGGGTTGACCAGCTGAAGACTTCCGAGATGGACCTCAAGAACATTATGTACTGGGTGACCGACCGCCGAGAGGTAGTCGAGCACGAGTATGCACAGTTGCGCCATGAGTGCATCAAGCACATGGAGCTCCGTGAAGCCTCCGATCTTGACCTTGTGCGCTGTTACAAATCTTTGCAGAAGCTCAATGAAGACTGCGAGAAGCTGCGGGTGCAACTAAAGGAACTTGAAGAAGCCGCACTTCCAATCGCGAGGCTGTTGGTCCCTCATCCAGGCGGTCCCAAGATAGCACCTCTCGTGGATAGACTGAAGGAAGCTCTCGGGCGCCTGATGACGTACATCAAGCACTTGGCGAAGTTGATACCAAACCAGGTACTCACCTTCATGAAGTCGTACTTCCCGAAGGTGCCGGTGGATGTAGTGGCTGGGGGTCTTGCGGCGAACTGCACGGACAAGCAGTACAAGACCCTGCTGGAGGAGATGGCGCCTATCGCGGAACAAGTCGCGGACAAGCTGAACCTTCAGTAGATGTACTTGTAGAAGTAGCTCATGTACAGGGTAGTTGGTGTAAGACAAACAAATTAATTAGAAACTTGTTTGAATATGAATGAAGTTGGTCCACTTCTATGCTGTGACGAGTACTCGTTGCCGCAGCTTGCATCGAAGCGTGCGGAGTATCAAGCCGTTGGAGAGGTAGTGAGTAGTAGTACTCAGTAGAATCCGCCTAGTTAGGAGCCACAGTAAACAAGTTGAGTAGAATCAAACTTTATTACTGATGAATAAGTACACATGGATGGCCAGGGCCGTTACAAATAGGAAGTCGCCCGAACCCGAAGGCCGCCTACGGCTAAGTAGTTGCTAGGGTCCTTGGACTGCTTACAGCTGGAGATCCGTTAGTAGCCGTTGTAGTTGGATCAAAGAAGTACATGGTCTGTAGACCGCCGTGCAAGCCCGTAGGCTATGAGCAGCCCAGGATCCGTTAGTAGCCGTTAACGCTGGATCTTGGATAGAGGTAGTCCGTAGACTAGTGCTAGGACTGAGAGGCCGCTTACAGCGAGGAGTCCATGAGTAGCCGTATAGGCTGGACTCGTAGATAGGTAGTCGAGCGAGCACGCGTAGAAGCGACATAGCTGGTCGACGTTCCACGAGTTGCTGATGTCGTCACCTTCAAGTGTCTGAAGATGATAGGAGCCCGGTCCGGTCACCTTAGAGACTGAGAAGGGACCTTCCCACGGCGAGCTGAGCTTGTGTAGTCCGTCCGTGTTTTGAATGCGACGAAGGACTAGATCGCTGACATTGAAGGAGCGTTCCTTGATGTTGCGATCATGGTAGCGTCGGATACCCTCTAGGTACCTTGCTGACTGGACGAGGGCAACACAGTGGGCTTCTTCGAGGCTGTCGACGTCAACCCGTCGACTGTCTTCTGAGATGCCTTCGTTGTATTGTTCTGCTGTTGGGGATTCCCACATAACGTCGGCGGGTAGAATAGCTTCGGAGCCGTAGACCAGGAAGTAGGGCGACTGCCCTGTTGGCTTGGTAGGTTGAGTACAAAGTCCCCAGAGTGTGTTGGGTAGTTCCTTGATCCACTTGCCTCCTTTGGTGTTAGCTGTGTCGTGCTACCGCTTCTTGAGGGCGTCGAGTACCATCCTGTTGGCACGCTCCACCTTGCCGTTAGCGCGCGGGTGGGCGACTGAGACATATCGGACGTCGATCCTGCTGTTCTCGCAGTACTCCTAGAACTGATGGTTGTTGAAATTGGTACCCAGATCTGTGATGATCCGATTGGGGAGCCCATAGCGATGCACCAGTTCATACAAGAAGTCGAGTACTCTGTCAGCTTTGGGGTAGGTAACCGGCTTGACTTCGATCCACTTGGTGAACTTGTCGATGGCCACCAGAACTCTGTTGAATCCTCCTGGCGCAATTGGCAGAGGTCAAATCATGTCGAGCCCCCAGCAGGCAAAGGGCCAGGTCGGTGGTATGGTGACTAGCTTGTAGGCCGGGACGTGTTGCTGCTTGGCGAAGAATTGGCATCCTTGGCACTTCCGGATGAGTTCTTCAGCATCACCCAGAGCTGTGAGCCAGTAGAAAGCTCATCAGAAAGCTTTGCTCACCAGCGTGCGGGAGGATACATGGTTGCCGCAGACACCCTTGTGAATCTCTTCCAAGATGTCCTTGCCTTCTTCCCGGGGTATGCACTTCATGAGTACTCCAGAAGTGGCGCCCCGCCTGTAGAGCTTGTCTCCGACTAGTACGTAGGTCTTGGCTCGGCGGATGAGTTGTTCGGCCTCGTTCTTGTCGGAAGGAACCTTCTGCTCGCGGATGTAGTTGATGAAAGGTTGTCTCCAATCCATGTCGATCATCATGACCTCCCGACTAGGCTGTGATGGCCGGGGTCAGTGGTCGTTGGTGCCGGCTCCGGGATGGATGGCGTGTGAATCTTGTGGATGAAAACTCCAGTGGGTACTTGAGCGCGAGTAGAACCAAGCTTCGATAGGACGTCCGCCACAACGTTGTTGTCACGGACGACGTGGTGGAACTCGAGACCATAGAACTTGTTCTCGAGCTTGCGGACTTCTAGGCAGTAGGCATCCATATTCTCCTTATTGCGGTCCCAGGAGTCGTTGACTTGGTTGATGACCACAGCGGAGTCACCGTAGACTAGTAGCCGCTTGATGCCTAGTGAAATTGCGAGTCGGAGCCCATGCAGCAGAGCTTCGTACTCGGCTTCGTTGTTTGAGACCTTTCAGAAGATCTGTAGGACGTACTTGAGTTGTTCGCCCTTTGGAGAGATCAGAAGTACCCCTACGCTCGCGCCCTCGAGCTTGAGTGAGCCGTCGAAGTACATGACCCAATGCTCTGGTCGCTCTGTTGGCGTGGGTAGTTGATTCCCCCGCCACTCTGCCATGAAGTCGACTAGTGCTTAAGACTTGATGGCGGTGCGTGGCTTGAAGTCGATGTTGAGGGCGCAAAGCTCGACCACCTACTTGGAGATTCTCCCGGTTGCATCTTGGTTGCGGAGTATATCGTCAAGCGGGTAGTCAGTGATGACGGTGATTGAGTACTCCTGGAAGTAGTGTTGTAGCTTCCGCGAGGTGATGAGTACTACGTAGGGTAGCTTCTGGACCGGTTGATACCGTGCCTTTGACTCAGACAGGACCTCGCTGACGAAGTAGACTGGTCACTGGACTGGGTAGGCGTGGCCTTCTTCTAGCCGATCAACGATGATGGCAGTACTGACCACATGAGTAGTCGCAGCGAGGTAGAGCAGTAGCTGCTCCTGTTTGCGGGGAGCCGTGAGGACCGGTGGCTAGGACAGGAAGTCTTTCAGCTGCGTCAAAGCTTGATCAGCCTCCGCGGTCCACACAAACTTCTCTTGGTGCTTGAGTAGCTTGAAGAAGGGTAGTCCCCGCTCTCCGAGCTTCGAGATAAATCTCTTCAGGGCCGCCATGCACCCGGTCAGCTTCTGGACATCCTTGATGCAGGTTGGAGCTTTCATGTTGGTGATGGCGGAGATCTTCTCGGGATTGGCTTCGATGCCACGATGGCTGATGATGAAGCCAAGTAGTTTCCCCGAGGGTACGACGAAGACGCACTTGTTGGGGTTGAGCTTCCACTAGTGCTCTCGTAGGGATGCGAAAGTCTCTTCAAGATCGGCGATGAGTGTGTCGCAGTTTCTGGTCTTGATGACCACGTCATCCACATACGCTTCGACGTTCTTGTTGAGCTGCTCCTTGAAGCAAACCTGGATAGCTCGTCGGTAAGTAGCACCGGCGTTCTTCAACCCAAACGACATTGTAGTCCCAGGGGCCCACGTAGTAGTCGGTCCTGGTACCCGCCTGAGTAGTGGGCCCAAGGATGTCCATACGACAGTATTGGCCCTTAGACTCAGACAGGACCTCGCTGACGAAGTAGACTGGTCGCTGGACTAGGTAGGCGTGGCCTTCTTCCTGCCGCTCGACGACGATGGCAGTACTGACCACATGAGTAGTCGCAGCGAGGTAGAGTAGTAGCTGCTCCTTTTTGCGAGGAGCTGAGGACCGGTGGCTTGGACAGGAAGTATTTAAGCTGCGTCAGAGCTTGGTCAGCCTCCGCGGTCCACGCGAACTTCTCTTGGTGCTTGTGTAGCTTGAAGAAGGGTAGTCCCCATTCTCTGAGCTTCGAGATGGATCTGTTCAGAGCTGCCATGCACCCGGTCAGCTTCTGGACATCCTTGATGCAGGTTGGAGCTTTCATGTTGGTGATGGCGGAGATCTTCTCGGGGTTGGCTTCGATACCGCGGTGGCTGATGATGAAACCGAATAGTTTCCCTGAAGGTACACCAAAGATGCACTTGTTGGGGTTGAGCTTCCATTGGTACTCCCGCAGAGATGCGAAAGTCTCTTCAAGATCGGCGATGAGCGTGTCGGAGTTTCTGGTCTTGACGACCACGTCATCCATGTAGGCTTCGACGTTCTTGTTGAGCTGCTCCTTGAAGCAGGCCTGGATTGCTCGTTGATAGGTAGCGCCGGTGTTCTTCAACCCAAACGACATCGTCGTGTAGCAGTAGGCACCGAACAGGGTGATGAACGTAGTCTTCTCCTAGTCTTCTTCCTTGATTGCGATCTGGTGATACCCGGAGTAGCAGTCGAGGAAGCAGATCAGGTCGCAGCCCGCCGTGGAATCGATGACTTGATCAATCCGCGGCAACTCGAAGGGGTCCTTGGGGGCAGTGCTTGTTGAGGTCGGTGTAGTCGACGCACATCCTCCACTCGTTGGTGTTCTTCTTGTGGACGAGGACAGGGTTGGCGAGCCACTCAGGATGGAAGACTTCTCTGATGAAGCCAGCCGCGAGTAGTTTGGCGAGTTCCTTCTTGATGGCATCCCGTCGGTCGTCGGTGAAGCGACGGAGATGTTGTTGCTTGGGAGTAGCTTTAGGGTCAACATTGAGTGAATGCTTGATCAGCCTCCTGGGCACACCTGGCATGTCCGCTGGCTTCCACGCGAAGATGTCTCGGTTAGCCCGGAGGAACCTGATGAGCGCGTCTTCCTATTTAGGATCGAGCCCCGCGCCGATCATGGTAGTCTTGCTGCTATCGCCGGTCCCGAGGTCAATGGCCTTCACCTGTACTTCCTCTGTAGGCTGAGGTTTGTTGGAGGTGTCAGTCTTCTCCAGTATCTCGAGTTCGGTTGGCGCGAGCTTCTTGGATGCATCAAAGATTTCCATCATCGCATTGGGTACTTGATTGGTTGTTGCGAGCTCCACGGCTTCTGTGTCGCAGTCGTAAGAAATCTTCAAGTCCCCTTGCAGCGCGAGTACTCTGGTGGGACTTGGCATCTTGAGTACCAAGTACACGTAGTGAGGGATCGCCATGAACTTGGCGAGAGCTGGTCTGCCGAGGATGGCATGGTAGGAAGTTTCAAAGTCCGCAACTTCGAACTTGATGTATTCAGTGCGGTAGTTCTCTCTTGTCCCGAAGGTAACTGGCAGAACCACTGAGCCAAGTGGTATAGCCATGTTGCCTAGAACGATGCCGTCGAAAGGCGACGTGCTTTTGGTGAGCATGCCGGTGATGTCGAGATTCATCTTCTTCAAGGTCTTGGTGAACAGGACATTGAGTCCGCTTCCACCGTCGATGAGTACCTTGGTGAGTCTGAGCCCATGACTACTGGGTTCAGGACGACTGGGAAATGTCCTGGCTCAAAGAAGCTTGTCCATTGATCCGCGCGGGAGAAGGTAATGGGTACCGCCGACCACCTGAGGGGTGTCGACACCACTAGTTTAATGTTCAAGACTTCGCGCAGAGTGAGCTTCTGCGCTCGCTTGGTGGGTAGTCCGCCGAAGAGGACGTTGACCGTCTTGTCAGGTTCCTGGAAGTCGCCATTGCCTTCGTCGACTTTCTTCTTGCCCTTCTTGTCATGAGGGTGTCGTGGCTCAGGAGTCTCTTTGAGTGCCTGCCGAAGCTGGTAGCACTGTTCGGTAGTGTGGTTGCTATCCTGGTGCCACGGACACTTCTCTTTGAGCAAGTCCTTGAAGCCGTCGGAGGTCTTCTTAGAGCTGTCCTTCGCAGGGCGCTGAATAGCCACGACAGTGTTGTCTGGCTTGTGCTTGCGGTTAGGACCTGAGTAGTAGTTGTTGTAGTTGTTGTTGTTGTTGTTGTTGCGACCCCCTTGATCCTTGTTGTTGTTGTTGCAGCCCGTGTTGTTCTTGCTCTTTCCGCGATTGGAGTCGTACGTGGCGTTGGCCTTGTCCTCCTCATCGGCCCATGAGGTGATCATGTCCTTGAGCTTGGTGATTGAACTTGGGTGGCGACGACCGAAGTCTTTGAAGGTGCGATGGTGGTAGAGACCGTCTTCAGTCGATGACTTTTTTGTCGGTGATGTCGAGTACGGTCACGCGCTTGTCGAAGAAGCGGCGCATACTGGCGGAGCGTCTCGCCTTTCTCCTGCTTGACCATCGCCAGGTCCATGCAAGTACCCGAATGTCCCGTGGCGCCTGTGAAGTTGCTGGTGAACTGTGCCTTCAGCTGGTCCCACTCGTCGATCGAGTTCTTCTCGAGTGACTCGAGCCATGTGAGTGGAGCTTGGTCCAGATAGAAGGGGAAGTACAATCACTTTGTGTCGTTGTCGCCACCAGCACTCTCAATGGCTAGGGCATAGCACCTGAGCCACTGAACTGGGTCTTGCTTTGCGTCGTACTTGTTGATCTCGAGAGGCTTGAATTTCTGGGGAAGAAGCAGAGTGCGAAGTCGTGAAGAGTAGGTGGGGAAGCCGTCGCTGTCGCTGACATCGGTAGTCTTCTTGGCACAGCGTATCTCGTCGATCCAGTGGCGGGCGTCGTAGCCGCCACATTCGTTGCCGGTGGCGTGGTTGTTCGCGTGGCCTCGGCCTCCGTGATCGTCACCACCACCGCGTCTTCTGCCGGCGCCGTGGGAGGAGCTACCGCTGCTGCCACCGCCGCCACAGCCACCGCCACTAGGGCCGCCCTGTGAAGGTCCTCCCCCTGTAGCTCTAGAGCGATTGGGGGCTGGCTGGTGTTCACCGAGGATGCGGTTGGGTCCGACTTCTGCTAGAGTGCGGGTGCGGCTGGTGGCTTCGTGGTTTGCGGCTTCAGTGATCCTGTTGTCGACCCGCATGAAGTAAGCATCCTCGGCGAGTCTGGCTATGAGGTCGCCTGCACGATGCCCCTGAATGGCTCATCCTATCCTGTTGATGGACATGAGACATTACTCAGGGTAGTGTGACTCCTTTTGGCGATTTCGTTTAGAGCCTCATTGAGGTTGTGGATGGGTAGAGCTTCACGAAGCCGCTGGCGTCGTTCTGCTCGCTTCTTGTTGCGGTTGCACCGGCCGTTCTTGGCCTCAGTAGTCTCATCTGGGGGTACGTTGGCTGACTCCTCGTCGTCTGAGATGTCATCGAGGTACCGATCAGGTCGGGCCTCTGAGGTTCCGGCTTCCGCGGTCACCATGAATACTTCGCGGTCGGGCGTACAGAGGCCAGAGTCAGTAGTTGCCACCTCGGTTGGCGAGTACTCCTCTGTATTTGGTGTCAGAGGTGTCCCCTCCTGGAATGGGAGTGTCTTGAGGTAGGCGACGCAGCGTGAGTTGTCGTCGGTCAGGTCTGCGGTCTTACAGTCGGGCCAGTAGACGAATCTACCGGCAGGAGTAGACGTGATGACCAAGCCAGCGGCAGGACCTGACAATAGCTCCTCAGTGGTGTTGGGCTCGAACTCGGGCTCGATCGGATCCAAACCGAAATCAAACTCATAGGAGGAGTCTGAATTGTAGTCAGGGACGGTGTTGGAGTCTGAGGAGTACTCGGAGACGAACTCCTTGCCGGCCCGACGTGGGATGAGCGCGTCTGTGTAGGCCTTGCTGGCGCTGCAGAGGCCGTACGGGAAGTGCTCGTGGGGGTGGACCAGTTCACGCAATGGGTCGGGAGCCAGCTCGCGTAGCTCGATCCAGGTTGACGTCGAGTTCGAGTTGGAGGTGGATCCGATCTCGAAGTCGGCGACTTGGTTGTAGAGCGAAAATTCGTTGAATTTTCCGACGAGTCAACCCGTGACGACTTCAGGAAGCGTCACGAGCCCGGTCTCCGGGTCCGGGGTCATGGTGAGGTAGCGCTGGAACGGGCCAGCGCCGTCAGCGGTGCAGACCTAGGAGCCGAAGACGAAGGTGTCGCCGCGGTTGAAGGCGGCGGTTGGCTTGATGACGATGGAAGCCGTCGAGTTCGCCATGAGATCTTCTGCGAGATCCCCTACCTGGCGCGCCAACTGTCGGTGTTTTAGACCGGCAAACTACCAAGGGGAGTACCTTCTGAATTAGCGAGGCTGAAGTAGTTCATTGAGGATTCAAAGAAACCCCTCTATCCTGATTGGTAGAAGTACTCTCACCTTTCTGGTGATCTAAAACTTCTGCAGCTTAAGGCAGATCATGGTTGGAGCAACAAAAGTTTCAAACATCTATTGGATGTGCTTAGAGACATGCTACCTGAAGGAAACCAAATAGCAGAGTCTGTCTATGAGGCGAAGAAGATAATCTGTCCTCTGGGAATAGAGGTTGAAAAAAATCCATGCATGCAAGAACAGTTGTGTATTGTTCCGTGGAGATTATGCAGACCTTGACAAGTGCCCCAAGTGTGGCTATGATCGGTACAAGAGGAAAAAGGATGGTGGAGATGATAATAATGCTGATGACGAGAACGAGCCCGGCGAGATCAGAGGCAAGAAGAAGAAGGCTAACAGAGGGGCTCCTGTGAGGGTGGCATGGTATTTTTGCATCATTCCTCGGCTGAGAAGATGGTTCGCAACACGAAAGGAGGCCCAACTCTTGCGTTGGCATGACGAAGGCCGAAAGAAGCTTAAGAAAGATGGCAAGTTTAGGCACCCCGCAGATGCAGCACAATGGGGTAACATTAATAACCACTTCCCATGGTTTGACGACGCAAGGAGCATACGGTTTGCTATGAGCACAGATGGCGTGAACCCATTCGGTAACCAGAGCTCAACACATAGCACCTGGCCTATCGTGCTGTCATTGTACAACCTTCCACCCTGGCTATGCAAGAAACAGAAATATATGATGCTGACAATATTGGTCTCCGGGCCAAAGCAACCTGGCGACCGTATTGATGTCTACTTGAGGTCACTAGTTGATGACTTGAAGATATTGTGGAAGCCTGGTGTGCCGGAGGTTTGGGATGAGTACAAGCGTGAGGAGTTCACAATGCATGCCATGTTGTTCACCACCATCAACGACAACCCGGCTCATCGCAACCTCTCTGGCCAGAGTAAAAGGAAAGGTGCAGCATGCCCACACTGCTTGGAAGATACTTGCGCAGTATGGCTAAGACATTCAAAGAAATACGTATTTATGGGGCACCGTCATTTCCTTGGCAAGAAACATCCATACTGGGCCATGGATTGTCAGTTTAATGGGGAAAAGGAGAATCGAGAGGCGCCGTTGCATGTGACTGGAGATCTGGTCCACTTGAAAGTCAAGGACATCAAAACTATCGAGGAGTTACCCAAACTGACTGAAAAAACCCTTGGCAAAAGAAAGAAACGAGATGGTGAAGAAGAAGAAGAAGGAATGTGGAACAAGAAATCAATTCTATGGGAGCTAGAGTATTGGCCGATGTTGGATGTGCGTCATTCGATTGACAACATGCACGTCAAGAAGAATGTGTGTGAAGCTACTTGTGGAACATTGCTACAACAGAAGTCCAAAGGAAAAGATCATAAAAATGCAAGGGAGGATCTTAAAGAACTGGGCATTAGGCCGGAGCTCTATGCAGAGGAAACAGAGACGGGGACGAACCTTCCCGTTGCTGCAACCACCTTGTCAAAGGCAGAGAGAAAAGAATTCTGTCAGTTTTTGCATGATTTGAAAGTACCTTCAGGCTACTCATCAAACATCAAGAGGCTAGTGTCGGTGAAGGACATGAAAATGAATTTCAACTTGATGAAATCTCATGATTGCCATGTGTTGATGACAACTCTTCTTCCTGTTGCACTTAGAGGTATCAAGACAGAACTGGTTCGCGACGTGGTCACGAACTTGTGTTTATTCTTCAATGCAATAGAACAGAAGGTGATTGATGAGGAAAAACTATTGGACTTAGAGAGGAGGCATTTCGAGACCCTATGCCTGCTTGAAGCTACCTTCCCACCATCATTCTTTGATCTCATGCTGCATCTAACAGCACACCTCGCGAGGGAAATCTGGTTCCTTGGCCCATCTTACCTTCATCAGATGTTTCCATATGAGAGGTTCTATGGATTCCTAAAATCATTGGTACATAACCGGTTATTTCCGGAGGGAGCCATTGTTTGTGGCTACGAGACCATCGAAGCAGTGGAGTGGGCCATGGGTTATATGGACCCACAAAACCCCATTGGTGTGCCTCGCTCACGGCATGAAGGTAGGCTTTCAGGTGTTGGGACCATGGGGAAAAAGTCAGTCACTCCGGAACCAGATGCCTTCCAAAAGGCTCATTTCACCATAATACAACAGCTGCACCTAATTACACCGTTTGCCAATGAGCACAAATGACAACTACGTGAAGACAACCCTGACCGTGGTAGGGCTTGGCTTGCAAAGATGCACATGCAAGGTTTCAGCAGGTGGCAGCAATAATGCTGTAATTACCGACGAGATAAGGAATCTAGTAGCAGGGCCATTGTTCACTGTTACAAGATACCAAGCAATGGATATCAATGGATACACATTCTACACCATGGCCCAGGATAAAAAGAGCGTCTATCAAAATAGTGGTGTGCGTGTACGGGCCGTCGTCGACGACAGTCATGATGATGATGACACGGAGGAGACAGACACATATTATGGTCAAATAGAGGAGATATGGGAGCTTGATTATGTAGGATTGAAGGTAGCCTTGTTTCGGTGTAGATGGGTCACCAATGGGAAGAGAGCTGTGAGCAAGGACAAATATGATTATGTTAGTGTTGATCTCCGGGTCTTTGGTTACAAAAACGAACCGTTTGTCTTCGCCAACGATGTTGAGCAAGTGTTCTATGTACCTGACCTTGCAAAGAAGAACTGGTCTGTGGTTATGCCTGGAAAAAAAGGATTGTTGGGGTTGAAAATGTTGTTGAGGAGGAGGAATACAACCAGTTTGACGAAATTCCATCCTTTGACACTTCATACAAGCCCCGACTCTTGGGAACTAACAAAACACCGTACTTGCGAAGCGACCATAGTGAAAAAATCCATATACAGAAATCAAGGAAGAAAAAGCAAGCCTGATTTCTGCTGAATACTTTTTGTAATGCCGGAGGATGTGTCTATTGGTGGAAATGGAATCCGTTTTGTAATATAAAGGATGTGATGTATTGGAGGAATTTCAATCCTTTTTGTAATATATGGGATGTGGTGGAATTTGAATCCTGCTTGTAATATATTCTACCTAAGATACTATATATATTCTGTTTATATTCTACTTCAGTTCAGTAAGTATGTTGCAGGCTGCTTCAGTTCAGTAATGAGCATTAATATCAAAGAGACGAGGATTAGCCAACCCGCGTCGCCTTTGTTACGGGCAAGAGACGAGGATTAGCGAATCCGCGTCACCTTTGTTACGGGCAAGAGACGAGGATTAACGAACCCATGTCGCCTTTGTTATGGGCAAGATATGCGAAATCACACACAGATTACATCTAAAGATACACAGATTAGCCAGCCTCCGTCGGCTTGTTCTTCTTCATGCTTGCAAGTGAGTAGGTAAATCATACAAAAAATTGTACTGCACACAGATAATCACACAAGCATGTCTCTTGAGATGCAAAATCCCACACACACAGATTATAGTCATCATTGATACATCAGAAGGTTACAAAGCGGCCATCTATGTTCATCATCACTAGGCACTACAGATCGATCTTGCTCGCAGGTCGATCTTGCTCTCCTTCGGCTTGTTCTTCATGACGAGATATGCTCCAGATTCTGGCTTCTTCTTCATGCTTACAAGTGAGCACAAGAGAAAGATACAGAGAGGATGGAAACATATCCCTTCAAAAATCCTCCTCCTGGAGGAGGGAAAGCAAAAGGAAGCGCAAGTTTGACGGAAAAGCTGCAGCAGGCTGTTTAATTTCTGGCTTTCCGTCAGCTTGTTCTTCCTGATGCCAGGAGGTTCTGGGCTACCTTCCCCCGACACAGCTGCGAGCAAGGAGTTTATCACAAGGATTTTTCTAGCAGCTGTGCTAGAGGGATGAGCAACCCAATCACCCATATCACAAGAATTCTTCTAGCAACTGAGAGATCGAGGAGGAGGAAGAAGAGAGAAAAGCAAAAGCTTGCGCCCTACAAGATCTATTCTTTGTGCCATAGCTAGATCTAGATCTAGAGAAGAAGGAAGCAAGTGACTCACTTTATTGTATCAGAAGAAGGAACCATAGCTAGATCTAGATCTAGAGAAGAAGGAAGCAACTTGAAGTGAGGAGGACCGATAGGCGTCGGTGCCTTTTTATCGCAAAAATAAGGAAGGGATAACATCGGTTCTAAAAAAAAGAGAGGAAGGGATAAGATCAAGAGCACAGGAAATGGGAAGGTTCCCAAGATCCAATCAATGGGGAAACTGTTGCCCAGTCAATGGCTGAGAGCAGAGGTAGTGATTCCAATGTAGAATTAAATGATACGCAGATTAACGAAACATCGTCTCCAATGTACTCACATCCTGAGGAGTCAAACTACTCCCTCCATCCATCTATCCAAGGCCTAAAAATGCAACACTGATCAACGAAGCGTTTAACGCCTTAATCACCTGTGGAAAACCAAAATAGGCCTTGTAAAGTTGGATTTTTTCAGTTTTCTAATGGGCCTTGGATAGATGGATGGAGGGAGTATATGAAAAAACTACTAACAATTACAAAATAAAACATGCAATTCTCACATCTGGAGGAGTATATTTTTTATAAAAAAGTTATTTCAAGACATAAATGCTAATATTTTTTTGCTATAAACTTGGTCAAAGTTGTAATAGTTTGACTGGCACGTTTCCCATAACTGCATGTTTTTTGGGACGGAGGGAGTAGAATTAAAGCATACGCGGATTAACCAAACGTCGTCTGCAATGGAGAATTAAGGATATGCGGATTAGCCAAACGTCGTCTCCATTGCTTACTTAAACCGTGTTTGGAAACAAATCTGCTGTTTCTTCTCCTTCCAAAATAATTTAGATCCCCTGCCCCTTCATCTACCCGCGAAAAACAGCAACTGCCTACTCCTCATCGTCACCATTCCCGGCCGGAGATGAATAGCATGCTGGGAAGAAGCAGGTGGCACCAGCCATCGTCGTCGTCGCTGCTGGACCTCCCTCAAGACCTCCGCATTGAGATTGCGGCGCACGTCGGTGCGACCTCGGAGCGGCCCTTGGCTGACCTCCGCAGCCTACGCGGTACTTGCTCGACCATGCGCCGCGTGTGCGGCCACGGTGACGTCGGCCAGCGTTTGTCGATAGAGGGGATACGAGATGAGATTTCTTGGGTGTGGGACCCCACCGCTTACAAAGCATTCCTTGCTATGCTGACCGATCTCAGGAATCCAGAGGCTTGCTTCTTCTCCGGGATCAAAGCCGTCTTCATGGAAAACAGGGGATGCAATGATCTTCGACGCGCCGCCGAGGGTGGGCACAATGCGGCGGCCTATCTATACGCCATCTTGCTCTACAGAGACAATGGCGGTGCCGCCGCCGACGACACCGCGAAACAGTACATGAGGCGGGTCGCGGGTGGCGGCAGTACGACGTCGAGATGGCTGAGCAACGAGGGGTGTCTGCCTTTGCGCGAGAAGGCTGCGCGTGCGATCCACTCCTCGACTTGGCGCATTTGGGGTGAACCGCTGCCGCCTCCTGCACAGGTGCGCGGCGATCAGCCGTGCGCAGGCAACGGCGGCTGCTGCGACGTGGATAAAGGATGGCTTCGAATTTCTCTGTTTTGCAGCGAAAACTGTAGGCTCCGCTGCGAAATGGTGAAGTTCGAACGGATTATTGGAATAGGAAATCAGTAGTAGATTAGCTTTTGTATGTTGCTCGAATTATCTGTGTAAAATTTTGGAAGAGCAGCAAAGCTGACGCGGGTTATCAGCCCCGCGTCGCTAATGACTGTGGGGCCCAGTTCTATTCAAATGAAGAACAGTTCCCATTTCTCCTTTTAATCTGCAATCAAATGTTGTAACATGTATTTCTTCGTCGTAATTAGTCCAAATTTGATGTTTTTTTCTAAATTTTTCTAAAATCACCATCTTTTCATTAATTTTATTGTTTAGTGTATATTCCGTTTGTTGAATAATGTTTATATGCCTTATTTTGTTCTTTGTAAGTACAACATACAAATAATATTTGTTTTACACAACCATTAGTAATGAAACTTTGCATTTCGTAAGCTTAAGGTGAACACAAGGTTTTGTTAAGTTTTCAAATGCATATGAGTTCGAACATGTTGCAAAGTGTGGAAAACTTTAATGTTCAAGCAACATTTTAGGAAACTATGTGAGAGATGTAGACATTTATACACAAGTTTAGGTACCCAAATTATGTTGCCAAGTCAATTTGTAGATTTTTTAGAGCAAATTTGATGTTATTAGAATTATTATATAATTACCATGGGGTGTAAAAACGAAATATATGAATTTTGGGCACACAAGTGTGACTGTTGATATTTTATTCAAATACTAAATGTCCAAATACGAATTGTTCGTATTTTTATGATTTTTTAGGTGCTGTTTTATGGGCTCTAATATTTTAGGGAAGCACGTTTCATTCGAAAAAAATAGTGGCTGGCCCACGCGTCAACGTCAGCAGCCAAAATAAAAAGATAACCACTGCCCGCCCGCCGGACCCAACTGCCAACAAAGGCGATGCGGGTTCACTAACCATCGTCGCCTATGACACTGGCCCACGCGTCAGCGTCAGCAGGCAAACCGTGCGCGGGCTGCTCAAAATTTCCCACCTATATTGACTATAATGCCCATGGAATTCCAATTGCAGCACAGAGCCGTCAAGGGCACGCCAGTAAACACAGTTACGCGCGCCGTTCATATTCGGCTCCTCACTAGACAGATCCACAACGCCCGCACTCTCCCCACTGCCGCCGCCACTCTCCCCGCTCGCCTTCGCCGCTCTCTCCCCGCCGCAGCCCTGCTCTTCTCCAGCCCCACCGCTCCCTGCGTGACGACGGTGACGAGGACGCGGTTACTGGCGTGCGGACGTCTTCCCGGCCAACCTAAAGACGGTTGACACGGATCCGTCGACGTCATCCCCGGCCACGACGACGAGCCGGCCGCCTCAGGCCACGAGCCGATGTGGATCCGGCCCCTCCGACCATCACGAGAACAACTACGTCATTCGCGACAGAGGTTAGTCCTGCTTGAACCCCCAACGCCCTCTCCCTCCTCGGCCACCAAATCTGCTATATATTCATGTCAATGTGGATTAGGGAGACATGCCTTGATAGTTCATCTTTAATTGATTGACTGTGGATTTGATGGATGCATTTTGTTGCCCCAAGTCTGTTTGAATAAATTGTTGCTAACAGATGAAGTTATATGAACTGTTGAAATTCATTTTCATGTTCCTGGTGCTACAATTTTTGCACTGTAAATTCATGAAAAGCATTAAGGATGTTAGCATACTTTCATTCTGCTATGCTTTGAATGTACCAGATCGACAGTTATGCTTTGGACCTGTTAGCATATTTTAATTCTGATGGCCACATAATGTCAGTGGGAATTGCATCGCAGTGGTTTATAATGTAGTCCACCCAATTTGCTATATATTCATGTCAAGGTGGATTAGGGAGACATGCCTTAATAGTTCATCTTCAATTGATTGACTGTGGATTTGATGGATGGATTTTGTTGCTCCAAGTCTGTTTGAATAAATTGTTGCTAACAGATGAAGTTATATGAACTGTTGAAATTCATTTTCATGTTCCTGGTGTTACAATTTTTGCACTGTAAATTCATGAAAAGCATAAAGGATGTTAGCATACTTTAATTCTGCTATGCTTTGAATGTACCAGATCGACAGTTATGCTTTGGACCTGTTAGCATACTTTAATTCTGATGGCCACATAATGTCAGTGGGAATTGCATCGCAGTGGTTTATAATGTAGTGATAACTAGACTGTCTTATGCTTTGTTGTGAGTGTTAATTGTTTCACTACTGTCATATATATTGTTATTGTTGGTGTCATGATGTGTTGTGAGTGTTGTTTCACTACTGTCATATATAATGTCATGACCATTGCTTTATCCTCTTGTTGCATGTACACATGGAACACACAATCCATCGCTGCTGAAGTTGGACAAGGAAGCAGTTGAAGGAATTTATTCTCTGCTTTGATATATAAGCATATTGTTGTGTCCCTGTCAAAATGGTTAGCACATATCCCTGTATGCTAATTAAGTAAAATATGAACTGTGTATGTCTATGCTGATTTTATTTACGACTTGTAATGATTTCTAGTTTAATATCAGCTATTTTGCCTGTCAGAGAAAACGAATTTATCTAATAAGAATTTTGTTTAGATTTTCAGTCTTGCTTATGTTGCTCTACTGACAACCTGACATATCATCTATGCAGTCTCCCACAACAACAAACTCCTCTACCTCCAGTGCATCATCACAGCCCATCGTCGGTGAACCTTCTTCACAGGGTCACTCAGCACAGACTGCTGCGAGTAGTACTCGATCCCGCGGGTCAAGGACACAAACCAAATGGCCAGAAGACAAGTTGACTGCAACTGGACTTGATGCCAATTTTTTGCCTACCCTAGATGCCGCGAGGGATAGATTTGTATTGGTCTGTGGTCTCATTGCTCGGGAGAGGGTGTCAATCAACAAGGCGGTTGATGATCTCTCACCAATTGAGAAGGACCATCTATTCACAATTTTAGAGGAAAAGCTAGATTACCCAACCAATCTGGAAGAATCTGTTCGCAAGAAGGCAGTTAAGGCAGCTATATCAGAGATTGGAACCTTGCAACGGCGGTTCAAGGCCCATTTAAGAAAAAAATATGTGAGTGAAGAGGAGACTCCCTTTGTGAAGTATGCCTTTTTGCAGCAACAAGACTGGGACATGTTTGTGCAGGAAACCAATTCTCCTTCATTTCAGCAATTAAGCTAGGAGATGAAACAAAAGAGAGCATTGCATAATAAGCCACACAAGACGGGCAGAAAAGGTTATCGTGGTAAAAGGAAAGAGTGGGAGGAGGAGGATGCAAAGCTAGCTGCAGAAGGAAAACAGAACCCTTGGGACCAATTTCCTGGATGTTCAAGACCTTATCTGCGGGCAAGGGTAGGGAAGAAGAGGAAGAATACTAGTGAAGGAAGCGGGGGCATAACATTCAGTAACCCTGCGGTGGTGGGGGTAGCAGATAGGGTGAAAGCACTGGCAGCTCAGGGTAGCGATGGTTCTTTCTCTGGGGTTAGGGAGGATGATATCCTCACCGCAGCACTTGAGACTCCAGAGCATCGAGGTCGGGTCCGAGGCGTGTCTAGTTCACTTGGCTAGGGTAAAGGTTTTGGTGAAGAGTTCGCTGGAATGTACAGGAAGAAGAGGAACAAGAGGTCTGATGCTCATGATATGATGGACATAACATTTAAATCAATTGTCCATGCTCTAAGACTATCAGGCATCGAAATACTGAAAAATGCACTTCTTCCTTCCCAATTACCAGTGCCTGTCAGTAGCAGTGAGGAAGAAGATGTGCATGGCAGCGAGGAAGAAGATGCGCATGACCGCGAGGAAGAACATGCGCATGACAGCGAGGAAGATGCGTGTGGCAGAGAGCAAGATCATTGGAATGCCAACGGTGACGAAGCGAATCAAGTGCACAATGATAGTCGATCACCTATGCTGGACACAATCGATAAGCTGACAGAGCCAACCGCGTGCAGCCTTTTGGATGGCACCGGGATTAATGTGGAGCTCGCACTAGCGAAAGTCTTTCCATTTCAAAAGGCTTGCCATTCAGTACCGGTGTAGGATGGGTATGTTGTGGTGCAACCTACTTATGTGTGGGCCAATGCGGGTCACTACCCTCTGCCTGTACTAATTGATGGGGGTGACATAGCAACCCTAGCTGAGGCTCTCGTTCAAAGGATCCAATGGCCAAAGGACAGGATCCTTATACCACCCATGACGAGGCATCCCAACCCTGAAGCCGCAACAGGTAGCAGGGGTACAACATTAGATGGAGGTACTGCAGCTCAGTGTCAGCAAGAGAAGGCTCAATAGCAGCAGCAGCAGCAGATCAGCAAAACTACACAGCAGGAGTGTCGACAACAGCCGGAGGAGCCCAAGCAAACTCCGCCTAAGTAGCAGCTGCAACATGTGGATAAGCAACAGACGAAACAGTAGCCCCTCCAGCAGCAGGGGCGTCGACAACAGTCGGAGGAGCCCAGGCAAACTACGCCTAAGCAGCAGCTGCAACATGAGGATAAGCAACAGACGAAACAGCAGCCTCTGCAACAGGAGGAGGAGCCCAGGCAATCTCCCCCTAAGCAGCAGATGCAACATGCACAGCAGCCTCTGCAACAAGAGGAGGAGCCCAGGCAATCTCCACTGCAGAAGGGGAACCAGGCCAGGAAATCTCTGTCTAAAGATGAGATTCTTAATTGTATTATTAGGACAGAACAGGAACGACCAAAATACAAGCCTGGTGCACCTATGTTGTCAGAAGCAAACTTAGAGGCTGCTGGACCAAATTGTGCCAGGTTGCATGCTTACATCATGGAACACAGTAAGGATAAACTTTCCTTCCCAGCAAAGGTGGATCAAGACTACTTTAAAGGTGGTGGTGGTGCTTTAATGTTAAACATTGCATTCAGTAGCGTGTATAACCTTATAACCCTGGCTTCTCTGGATGTTACCTTCTTGAGGTTGTGGACATTGTAAGTCCCATAAAACCTAAAAAGATATTTTTTAATTTTAACCACAAAGTTCATGCATGCTAACAATTTGATTTTTTGTAGGAAAATGATGGACAAGGCAGCAGACATGCAGATCAGTGTTGGGTTTTTAGATCAAGATTTGTTTACTTCCACAAATATTTCTCAGCATTCTCGCCTTGTTACCAAAGCAATCTCAAATGCAATGAACAACGACTACGTGGTGGGTGCCTACTGCACTAGCCACTGGGTAACAGTGATCATCTGTATGAAGTTCAAAGAGGTTTGGTATCTAGATTCTGCTAAACAACATCCCCCGCTAAAGTTCTCAGACCTCAAACCTGTTGTGGACTGGTCAGTATCTTGTAGATTTTGTTCACAAAAATTCAATCTCTTAGTGTTTCTAATTGGTATTGCTGACCATGCAGGGCCTTTGGTACAGTATTTGTAGGTTTTGTTCACAAAAATTCAATCTCTTAGTGTTTCTAATCGGTATTGCTGATCATGCAGGGCCTTTGGTGAACATGCACAGGACGGAGTGACGAAAGGAAAGAAAAAAAAGCCAAAAGCCACACTCAAGCACAAAACAAATCTCGCTGTAAGACCGAGGTTTTTTTATGGTCCCTTCTTACCTATTTGGTACTGCATTAACTTGTCATTTTTGGTACCTCGATGCAGTGTGCTCAGCAGCCATGGGGTCCTCTTTGTGTGGATTCCATGTGGCATTCCATATGTTAAGACTACTCGATGACATACCTGACATCAAGAAGGCTGCTGTAAGTAGATAATAATGCTCAACCTTGTCTCTGCTCATGTTATCCATCTTATTTTAGAAACTGATTTCTACTTGTATTCTCATAAATGATTGTATTTTGCAGGATTTCAAATCTACTGTAGATGTTTCCACAGAAGATCTAAAACGTGTCCGGGAGATGTTATGCGAGTACATTCTTAAGGAGACCATCGACCGAAAGGGCAACTTCTACAATGGTGCACCGTGAGTTCATTGTCGCCAGAAACTTGAAACTCATTCAGTCTTCTTTAGTCAGGTATTGTTGCCTGAGAAACCTGCTTGGCTTGCTTAGTTGGGGTCAGATACTGCCTGGTTCAGGCAGTTTTCTCATGACTCCATCCAAACAAGCCCTGATGAGAGTAACTTGAAACTTGATGTGATCGATCCTAGCTTGTCTATAAATGTGATCTTTTTGCTTGTCTATAAATGTGATCTTGCTTGCCTATATCGGTGATGTGAGAATGTGTTTGTGATGTCTCCTTGCTGTGGTGGCTGCCATATCCTGGCTGGTTCCAGGATGGCAGGATGCAGCCCCTGATGGCTGCCAAATCCTGGCTGGTTCCATGATGCAGTCGGCAAGCGGGCAGGTTGCTGTAGGGGTGGCCTACGTATCTGTAACGGGCGTTAATTAAAGCTCGTTACAAACACTGATCAGTGAGTAACGGGCTTCATTCGGAATGCCCGTTACAAACATGCCAACAATGTAACGGGCAGTGTAAAAGCCCGTTACCAGTCCTGACCGGTGGGCCCCAGGACATGGCCCGTTCATCGATATATAGGAGACGCAGGTTGAAAGCACGCGTCTCCTTTAATCGAGAGGAAGCAGACACGCGTGGAAACAGATGCATCTCATTTCGTCGAGACAGAGGAGACGCAGGTTCACGGCACGCGTCTCTGATGTTGATTTCACAGTAACGGGCTCTGTTTTCATGCCCGTTACCAAAGTTCCCTGTGGGCCCAGAGAAACAGCCATTTCATGTGACCGGTGACTAGTTGTGGTAACGGTCGTTGTTTGATGCCCGTTACGAATCCTAGATGGGCTGAGACGTGCATGAAATAGATGCGTCTCATTTCATCAAGATAGAGGAGACGCAGGTACACAGAAGGCGTCTCCGATATTGAGCTACTGTAACGGGCTGTGTTTTGGTGCCCGTTACAAAAGTTCCCTGTGGGCCCAGAGAAACAGCCATTTCACGTGACCGGTGGCTAGTTATGGTAACGGTCGTTGTTTTATGCCCGTTACGAATATGTCTTATCAGTAACGGGCATCTGCCCGTTACCTTTCTTGGCTCATTTGTAACACTTGATCGGTAACGGGCGCTTTGCCCGTTACTAAAGGCCATCTATGCCCGTTACCAAAGTGAGTTTTTCACGTAGTGTATGCTCCTAAGCTAAATCCTCTTAGGAACCGACTAGACACAACCCCAGCTCCACCCGTGTTTCCTCCACACACAGACAACTTCCAGAAACCCATCAAGTTCAAGAGTGACTTGGGGAATGAGTTCTTTGGGAAGAAGGGAGAGAAACCGAGTGAGGAGAAGCCAGAGCCCAAAGAGAGCCCAAAACCAAAGCCAAAACCAAAACCCTTCCATTGTGAGCATTGTGGGAGGGATGGGCACCTAGCTGAGTATTGCTTCTGGAGGAAGCGTGAGGAGAGGTTTGCTAGGGAGATAGCAAACAAGGATAGGTACCGCCCTTCTCGTGGTGTGCCTGAGCCTAGGATGGTGCCAAGGGGCGAGGGTGTGGTGCATACCATTTACTCTCGGGAGAAGCGTGAGTTTGTGCCTCAAGGTGAGCCACCACAGAGAGATGGTGGTAGGCGTGTTGGGTTTGGGCGTGGTGAGTTTGTTGGACGTTTCTTCGCTCGTGGCCAATACGAATATGAGGGGAACGATCGCAGCTTTAGGTCCCAGAGGAGCTACGGGCCACGGTCTCCACCTCGTGGTACGCGTAGTCCTCCAAGGGGACGTGTGGGTGTTCCACCTAGGAGAGATATGACGGATTTTGCTAACCCCACTTTTGGGCAAATGGCACGGCACTGGTTTGATTCATTTTATACTAACCCTAGTGCTGAGTCGTTTGCTCACTCTCGCTCTCGTTTTTTATTTTCAGGTGGGAGGCTTGGAGGGCTTTTGGTTGATCGACTCCGGTTGCTCTTGACACATGGCCGGAGATCGAAGGTGGTTCTCCAGCCTCACCCCGGTGATGATCAAAGAGTACATCACTTTTGGGGACCATGGAAAAGGTAGAGTGCTTTCAGTGGGCACGGTGAAGGTGAGCGAGTCTGTGACTCTTAGGCGTGTTGCTCTTGTCAAGTCTTTGGGGTTTAATCTTCTTTCGGTTTCCCAGCTTCTTGATGAGGGTTTTGTGGTCCGTTTCAAAACGGGCGCTTCTCGTGTTTTTTATTCTCGAGGTGATCTTGTATGCACGATCATCCCCGAGGGTCAGATTTTCAGTGCCGATTTTTCTCAGTGTGTCGGCTCTTCTCGTTGTTTGGTTGCTGGTGTTTCGGCGGAGCTTTGGAAATGGCATAGGAGACTAGGTCACTTGAGTTTTGACTTGTTGTCACGCTTGAGTGGGCTAGGATTGGTCCGAGGATTGCCTAAGTTGAAATACCAAAAGGACTTGGTATGTGCTCCGTGTAGGTAGGGTAAGATGGTTGCCGCCTCTCACCCGCCTTTGACATCAGTTATGACAGAGAGGCCATGCGAGCTGTTCCATATGCACTTGGTTGGTCCAGCTCGTGTGTGCTCGGCAGGTGGGAAATGGTATGTCCTGGTCATAGTGGATGACTATTCTCGCTATGTTTGGGTCTTCTTTTTGGCTGACAAGGGGGAGACGTTTGGTTTTGTGTGGGATCTAATCTTGAGGTTGAAGAATGAGATGAATGGAGATGCTATTCGAGCTATCCGTAGCGACAATGGCTCTGAATTTAAAAACTCTCATTTCGAAACCTTTTGTCATGATTTGGGTCTTGAACATCAATTCTCTTCTCCTTATGTGGCTTGTTAGAATGGTGTGGTTGAGAGAAAAAAATCGTTCCCTTGTGAGATGGCTCGGATGATGCTCGACGAGCATAGGACTCCGAGGAGATTTTGGGCTGAGGCGGTGAATACCGCGTGCCATGTTGGAAACCGGATTTTTCTTCGGGCCTTCTTGAACAAGACGTGCTATGAGCTCATGCACGGGCGAGCACCTAGAGTGAGCCATTTCAGGGCTTTTGGATGTCGGTGTTTTATTCTCAAGATGGGTAGGCTTGATAAGTTTGAGTCGAGGTCTTCCGATGGGATCTTTTTGGGTTATGCGAGTCATTCTCGAGCATTCCGTGTGCTCAACCTTGACACTAACCTAGTCATGGAAACTTGCGAGGTCACCTTCGACGAGACCCAGCCATGCAGTTCGTCTGTTTTTGAGTGTGCAGGTGACGACGAGATTGGCAAGAAGATCTTTGAGGATGAGGAGGATGATGCTGGAGAGGATGATGGTGATGATGGTGAAGCTCCAGCCGAGCATGTACCCTCTACTTCCACTACGACGACTACGGTGCAGGATGGCCCAGCCCCTACACCGACTACGATCCAGCAAGATCAAGTGGAAGCTGCAGCTGAGAGGGAGGTTGTCTCCAGGCGAGAGGCACTGAGGCGCATTCAAGTTGATCATCCTCCCTCAAGAATCATCGGCGACATCAATGAACGTACAACACGGTCAAGGTCCAGGAATGTTTCTCACTCTGCTCATTCGGCTTTTGTTGCTACCTTTGAGTCGAAAGACATTGGACACGCCCTCTCTGATCCTAATTGGGTGAACGCAATGCATGAGGAGTTAGAGAACTTTGAGATTAACCAAGTTTGGGAGTTGGTAGAGCCATCACCACATTGCAAACCTATCTGGACAAAATGGGTGTGGAAGAACAAAGAGAGTGAGAATGGTGAGGTGGTGAGAAACAAATCGAGGTTGGTTGCTTAGGGGTATAGTCAGAAGGAGGGGACAGACTATGAGGAGACATTTGCTCCTGTAGCCCATTTGGAGGCGATTAGGATCCTTCTAGCCTTTTCCGTGGCTAAAGGGTTCAAATTGTACCAAATAGATGTGAAGAGTGCCTTCTTAAATGGGTTTTTAGAAGAAGAGGTTTATGTGAAGCAACCACCGGGCTTTGAGAGTGCTGAGTTTCCCCACCGGGTGTACAGGCTGAGGAAGGCGTTGTATGGGCTGAAACAAGCTCTCCGTGCTTGGTATGGCTGTTTGAGGGGGTTCTTGTTAAGCAAGGGGTTTGAGATGGGCAAGGTTGATAAGACTCTTTTTCTCCTCAAGCAGGGCGATGATATCCTAATTGTTTAGGTGTACGTGGATGATATTATCTTTGGCGGCTCGTATCACTCATTGGTTGCGAGTTTTGCAGAGGACATGAGCAAAGAATTCGAGATGTCTATGATGGGAGAATTGCAGATCTTTCTCGGGCTTCAGATCAAGCAGGCGAAGGAGGGAACCTTTGTGCATCAAGCCAAGTACACGAAGGACATCCTCAAGAAGTTCAAGATGGACGACTCGAAGCCCCTGTCGACACCAATGAGTACGACTACAGCGCTGGATGCAGACGAGGACGGAGAGCCTGTGGACCAGAAGGAGTACTAGAGCATGATCGGCTCCCTCTTGTACTTGACGGCGATGAGGCCGGACATTCAGTTTTTTGTGTCTGTGCGCTCGTTTTCAGGCGTCGCCAAGGACTTCACATCTGCAGGCCGTCAAGCGGATCTTCAGGCATCTTCGATACACTCCTGAGCTCGGTCTTAGGTACTCGACATCCTCTTCTCTTTCACTTCTTGGGTTTTCGGATGCCGACTTTGCAGGGTGTCGAGTCGATAGGAAGTCGACTTCAGGGACGTGCCAGTGTTTGGGTTCTTCGCTTGTTTCTTGGTCTTCTCGCAAACAATCTAGTGTAGCTCAGTCTACCACAGAAGCCGAGTATGTTGCTGCCGCTAGTTGTTGCTCCCAGCTGCTCTGGATCACATACACACTGAGTGACTTTGGTGTGGAGTGTCCCCATGTACCTCTCATGTGTGATAGCATGAGTGCCATCAGTGTTGCCAAAAATCTCGTGCTTCACTCCAGAACCAAACATATAGAGGTGAGGTACTAGTTCCTGAGAGACAATGTTGAGAAGGGAAACATAGACCTCATCCATGTACCAACCGAAAAACAGCTCGTCGATATCCTAACAAAGCCTTTGGACCAAGCTACATTTGCCCGTTTGCGAGGGGAGCTTGGAGTGGTTTTTCCTTTTTGAGCTTCGGTTGGGGGTTTGTTGTACATACTCATGTTGCATTTTGATTTATGTATCATATCATGTTTGCATCTTTGTATTATAGACTGCATTTGTATCATATGCCTTTGGATTGTGCTTCACCTATATACTTTGATCACCATGATATGCTGGATATGAGATTATGACTTTGCTAGTGATACTCATATGATGTATAGCGATGCTCTTGGTAGCTTTGGGATGTATATGCTTGTGGATGGCTTATTTTTGTAAAAATGCTATATGTTCCTCTCTTATGAGTTGAATGGCTTTCATGTTCGAATTGTGCGCTTATGGCTATAGCTTGCTTAATTTGTGCTTGGAACCATGGTCTTTTCATTTGGGGTCAAAGACCCACTTATCGTCATGAATGTTTAGCCTACATGCTACCTTGTGGAGAAGCCTAAGCTTCTTTTTGCCGCAAAGGCACTTCATGTACCATGCTTAATTTGTAAATCTTGAAATTGGTATATGAAATGCTTGTGCTTGAACAATATGCTTCCATGTCATTTATGCTTTACATTCCTTATCTTGGGTGCTAAACCATTGCATGTTGTTCACCGTTGAGAAGTCTCACATTTAGAAGTGGACACATGGCCCAGTGGCTTTGACATGACATGAGATAGCTTGTAGGTGCTTGTGATGATCTTGTAATGAGAATTTGTGACCTTGCATGAAGTTTGTGAGTCATGAGTTGTTTGTGCCCATTTTGACCATGCTTAGGTCCCATGCTCATGAGAGGGACATTTTGTTAAAAATGCTTCATTTTGATCATGGCTATGTCACATGCTTATATGTCCCTATCTATCTTGTTGGCGATGCTTGTACTAAATTTGTGGCTATCTTGCTTGTCTTTGTCTCAATTTTAGCATGTTGTAGTGATCTTTGTCTATTTGAGAAGCACATGCTTGCATTTGTAGACTTGATTCATGCATTACCAACAAGGGGGAGAGATAGTACCCAATTCTTGCTTTGGGGAGAAAGTTCTTGCATCCATGGGGAGTTTTGCATCAAAGGGAATTGGGAGAAATACATGTGTTCAGGGGGAGCTTGCATTCATGTGCTTTGGAGCTCTCTGTCGCCTGATTTTAGTTGTGCTCTTTTGCCGATGGTGTCGAGCCCTTTTGCCTCACCTTGAGGAGTCGGCAATTTTGGAGCATTTTATCTCGGTTGTGTCGAGCCGTTGCCTTTGTCTTAGGGGACTGAGATTTTTCTCTCTCAAGTGATCTCGTTTTGGCTTTTGTTTGGTTTTCGATCACTTGTTTGAGTTTTTCATTCGTTTCTTTTCTTTTTCTCTTTTTCTTTGAATTGGTTACTTTGTGTGTGTTGTCAATGCACTCATCAAGGGGGAGATTGAGGACCGGAGCGTCCGAGGACCGGTGGATGGTTGCTCCCTGGTGTGATGAGTGATTGACAACGATGTGTGGACTGACTCTTGGCCGAGTATTGCAGGTGCAGGTTGCGGCTTGACTCGTGTTGGTGCAGGTGAAGAGCAGGCGCGAAAGGTCTTAGCCTTGCGGAGCCTCCGAGGAGTGGAGAGACAAGTAGGCTCGGCTCGATGGACCCGGTGGCCGAACGGGGTCAAGTGCGGGCCGCATGGTGGCAAGAAAAGCAAGACGAAGTCGTCGACCGGAGCCGGTGTAGGGTAGCAGCTCACAACCAGAGTCTGCACGCGGGGTTTGCGGTGGTTCACCACAAAACCGTCAGGTTACTTGGGTGAGCCACAAAACCAAGACCGGAGGCTCGGCGGGCGGAGACGGGATCCGGGCACGCCGAGAAGCTTCGATGCCAGAGGACACGCAGCGGGATCGCAGGGCTTGCGTCAGGAGGACACAAACTGCGGCAAAGGCGTGGACGTCTGATGAAGAGGAGTGCTACTTGACCACATTGCCCCTGAGGGGATTGCATCTTAGTTTTAAGTGCTAGGGGTAGCTTGGTCATTTTCCCAACCCAGAGGGACTCATATATATAGCTCTAGGGTTTCTGGGCAAACCATCCTTCCGGACTGCTTCTCATTTCCCTGCTCCATAGGTTCAGATTTTCTTCACCGTTTTGTAGAGAATCTGATCTCCAAGTGTATGGAAGCTTTCATGGTTGCGTCGATTTCCTTCTTGTAGCTCGTGTGATTTTCGTGTCTTTTTCGAACTATTTTCGTTGGATTTTCGTGCGCGGCTTGTTCCTTGGATTCTGGGGTGTTTGGGCTCGGATTTTCTTGTGGGGGTCATGGATAGATGCTTTGTGCATCTTTGTGCTTGATCTTGACCCCTCAAATTCTGAATTAGCCCTTGGATTTGAGGATTTCGGTTGGAACCCTAGCTTTTTGGTAGAGCTCGGTTGCGATTCGATTCCCAGCGATTTAGTTCGTTTGAGGTCTCAAGTTTTGGGGTATAGCATCTCCTAGGGACGCTTCACATCTCTCCCAAATCTTGTCTCAAGAGCTTAAGTCGTTTGGGAGATCCATAGATGGATAGGAGGGGTTGACTTCGCGTTTTCGTGCTCGGGCTGCTCTGTCTGCACCTGGCGGACCGTCCGCGCCTGGTCGGCGGACCGTCCGCGAGGAGCCCGGCAGCCAGCTGTTCGTCGTGTTCTTCGCGAGTTCTTGCGTCGCTCTGTTTCGATCCGTCGAGTCGGTTAGTTTTGGTTGGAAGAAGTAAGTCGGACCGTCCGCCTGGGGTGGCCGGACAGTCCGTGAGGCTCGGACCGTCTGTCGTGCTCGCCCGGACCGTCCAAATTTTGGTGGGTGCATACTACAGGCTCGGGGTCGTTTTGCGGACTGTCCGCCCCTGACCCGCGGACTGTCCGCCGGTCCCATGCGGACTGTCCACCCAGGGCTTCGCAGATTGCCTAAGTCCTTTGCTTCTTGAGTTGCGCTTTCGCTTGGGGTTTGATTGGGGCTTGTTCCTAGGGTTGGTAGGTCCGTTGTGACTACGCGACCTTAGCAAGCTCGTGTGGGAATCCTTGGTTGTGAATTTGGGGCATAGGCCGAGCTCATCCTTCGGGAAGAATTTTTATCGGCTCCCATTCACTCCCCCCCTCTCTGTTCGCCTAATCGGTCCTTCACCTACGGCTCCGACCTACGAGGCGTTGGAGACCACGCAGCTGGGCGTACCCCGCTGCCACGTTCGGGTGACCATGCCCCTCCACCCCGACCACCCGGAGTGGGCCGACCTGAGCACGGACGTGGTGAGCGTCCAGCTGATGGAGACACTGGAGGTGGCCGCTTTGGGAGTGCTCAACTCCTTCTGCGACCAGCACCCTGGCGAGGTGTCTTCCTCGCTGGTAGGACTCCTACCGACCGTGGATCCCGAGGACCCCGTGTGGAGGGACCGTATGGGGCACATGGCCGAGCTTCTGGCCGGTATGCTCCCACTCAACGCGATGCAGGTGATGGTTCGGCACGAGGGTGCGATGTACCGTCTTCAGGCTCTCCGCAGTGTTGCTGCTACTACTTTGACCACTGCTGCCCTCGACTCCGCTGGAGAGTTGGGAGTGCGGACTCACCACCTGCGCTCCATCTCGTTTGGCTACATGGGCCTTGAGCGAGACCTTGCCGAGGCACGATTGAGGCTCATGCAGCTGGAGGCCCGTGAGGCCAACTGGGTGGCCCATGAGGCACAGTGGGTCAACGTGCTCACCGACCGTCTCCATACCATCGTGGGACTGCAGGAGCAGAGGGAGCAGTAGCGGGAAGAGATAGATCAGCTGAAGGATGAGAGGTTTGTTCACCTCCAGGCACTTGAGGACATGGATGGTCAGCTTGATGCTGTGGACCAAGACTGGGAGGCTGCCAATGAGATGATCAAGGGACCCTTCTTCCCTTAAGTGTGAACCCAAGTATCGAATCCGTGGAACAATTTGTAACGCAAGATCCAATCTAATAAGCAGAAAACACTTTGATCTTGAAAAGGGTTTTTGCATCTAATCTATGAAAGAACCATGAAAACATATCTAATCTACTAAACACCGGAGGTAGCAAGAGAAAAAGAGGGGAGAACCAATCTAGAGATTGGATCGGGTCTTTTGTTGAAGTTCCAAAACCAAGAAGAATAAAGCAAACGAATCTCATTAAAAGCTTCTTTAAATCGTGGCTTCTGTTCCAACTTTGAAGATGCCCGCCTTTTGGAACCTTCGTCCTGTCACGACGCGCCCCTATTCATGCGGGTTAGCCTCGGGCGAGTTCAAGAAGAACAAGTTGCAAACGCTCGGTAGGTCACGTATGCAGCTCTAGCCACCATGGCTACAAGAACATCCTATGCAATGTATCTGCGGAATAGATTGGAGAATAAGAAAACCCAAGCGAAGACAAAATCCTAGTGAAAACACTTGGTCACTAAAATCGGATTCGATCTTACAAATTCAACATGAAAGTATAATACATGGACAAGATCACCACTGGGATCCTACCTTGATCTTGATCCTAGCTCCTGGAACTCCGACGTGGTCTTCCATGCAAGGTTCCCACGTTGGCTAGGGAAACCCTAGTCAACCATCTCGACCCTCTCCTCTCCGGAATGGTGTCCCTCTCTTCTTTGCTCCTCGGCGGCGGATGACGAATGAATTCATGTGTGGCTCTTGGCAGGGGACTATAAATAGCCCGAGGGTCATCTAGGTCAAAGGGTGCGTCGAACCAACACCAGAATGGGCTGGGACGGCCGGCCTGGGCCGACCGGCCTAGTCCCATTTTGGCCAGGTTCGGCCCCGGTTTTCTTCCCGTCGCTTCTCGTGTCTTCTGGAACTTTCCCCCTTTTGCATGTGGGCCCTTGGCGTCAGTTTCTCCACGGTTTGGATAGAGCTCCATGTCGTGCAAGCTTCAACATTTTCTATCCAGGTCCTCGGAGTTTTCTTCCTTCACGGTTTGGTCCTTGGGCCTCTTGGAGTCATGTTCACCTTGTGTCTCGACTTGTGCCGGGCTTCATGACCTTCTTGCAAAGTGCTCGATGAACTACACCCAGAAGTCCTCATTTAGGTGCTTAATCCCTGCGTAAACAATAAATTCCAAATACCACATGCGAGTGCGAACTTGACATATCATGAGGGTTAGGATCGTTAGTTTGGATGTTAAATCAATACCAACATTGAAGGTAAACTCATGGCTAGGTTGACGGAAATTCACCGTCAACAGCTCCCCCATGCTTAAACCTTGCTCGTCCTCGAGTAAGCCTTCAATGGATATCAGCGTTGCCTTTCATTGTCCATATGCACTTGATCATACACAAGAAAACATAATGCTCTCTAAATTTATATTTGTCAAAGTTCCATAGTGTACTAGCCTTCATCGCTACGGAGGGTGCATATCAATTAAGCTCTTCCCACAAGTAATTAGTCATGCTCCCAAATTTCAAATGAATCTCAGAAATTTTGAAGTGTAGAGTAAGATGAATAAAAAGAGCTAAACCAAGTTCAAAAATTAAACCTTCTTGCATCTTGCTCATGAACTCTCATCTCATCTTGTCTCTCAATCCTATTTGTTCTACTCCTTTCCCCTCTCAAAATACATATAAGTGGTAGGATTTATAGGTAGCTTTTGGGAAAAATTTAGTCCTACCAAGATATTATTATTGAGATATTATCAAAACAAGACAAGCTTCTCATGGTCTTACCGAGACTCGTCAAAAAGGTCATTGGAAAATAATGTTGTTTCAAGGAGGGGGAGAGAGAAAAATACACACACTTGATATAGGTGGACATGTGCAAATGGCAAAGAGTGATCCCGAGACACAAGCAAAGTCCTCGTTATCGGATTGCACATGGTTGGAAAGATGAGTATGGGTCCTTATCTTGAATCCTCTTGAAACTCCTAATGCATCTAGAGAGCCAGGGAACTTTATTAATATATATATTTTTTTCTTTCTCTCATATTTTTCCCTTCTCTCTTTTTTCTTTCTCTCTTTTTATTCATACTTCTTCTTTCTCTTTTTTTCTTCTTTTTTTTATTTTTATTTTTTATATACTCCCCTTGAACTCTAGATTACATTATACCTACCTCCTTTGTAGCTCCCCCCATGCTTAGACGATTGCACGTCCTCGGGCAAAGAGGTGGCAAATTTTTTTTTTTGTGCCAAGGTAGGGACTAAAAGTTCTATGTTTTCCTAGAGAAACACTTGAAATCTTCTAGGGATCCTTCACGCAACCTTCATGTTGTGTTGAAGGTCTCCCAAAATTATACTTCAATCCTTGGTACCTTCATTCTTGTGATCTTCCTCGAAATATTCATCCATACTCAAATGATGATATTTATGGTTTAATGGGTGGATATCCGGCGAGATTTGTGAAATTTCCGATGAGGAGATTCACAATGCACAGATAGAAAAGGCTAGCAATAAGATAGATACGCAAAAACGGAATGACCAGCTTCTTAGTCTTGGGCCAGAGAAATCAAGCCCTGAATTAATTTACCCAAAAATAAATCTTGTATACTAAGTTTTTGCACTCAAATGAATATAAGGCTTTGGATAGGTAGAGCAACATGCAAGAGGTATTAATGACAAGGTTAGCATAGTTTTAAGAAAAAAAATAAATCATCTTTAACCCATCCAAAATTGAGAGCATGAAAAGAAAACTATGGGTCTTATCTTTATCATAACCTCTGCAAAGGATTAAGCTAGCATTTAGATTAATTTCAGATTTGTATTTTAAGAGAGCACTAGCTTAATCATGCATAAAACAAGTACAAAGATGAGCAAAGCGGCAACTTTCATCATATATCAACATGGCATCAACTTATTATCTTCACTAAAGGTGATAAACATGGTGGCAAACTTTATTCATGTTGATTTAAAGCAAACACTACTACTAACACACATGCTGAAAATAAATAAAAACTGAAAATGCTACGCACACACAAATTTGCATATAAGCTGAAAATAAAGAAAAGAGAAAAGAGGAAATCGAACCGAAATTGAAGACATCATTATTATTTTTCTTCTTCCTCCTTCTCCATTCTTCATCTTCCGGTGGTTGATATTGATGATCTTGTGCTTTTTATCCTCGCTCGTAGTATGATTGCGGTGATTCCTTCTTTTACTTGACTTGTATTGGTTTGGATGAGGCGCCATGAAAGCTTCGTTGGGCGCCATGTATAGTGGAGGAGGTGGCGGCATGGATGCCCCACTCCCCCATGCTTGCATCGGCATACTCCATAATATGGTGGAGGCATTGGTATTCCTCCATAAGGTGGTGGCATCAGGATCCCTCCATGTGGTTGTTTATTAGCTTGATGTGCAGCCCCTCCTTCATCTTGGGTTGCGGAGGATGATCCTTCTTCCACAATGCTTCCTCTTTTATTCTTCTTTGCCGGCACAAGAAGTCCTTCCAATAACCAATTTTTGTCTCCCTTCAACAAATAATCTCAGCCCCATGATGGAAAGAGGAACATCAAATTGCACCCTCTCCTCTCATCTCCACTAATATATTTTCCTTGCTTCATGTACTCGAACCCCAAAGAAATCGCAACAAGGAGAAATTTTGGGTTCCTTGCAGTCTTCTCGCGAAATCATTCCCCAAAATCCTTCTAGCATATTTTTTTGGACTTCAACTTGCTCCGGGGCTTCCTTCTTGGGACCGAGCAGCTTTCTAATATATTCATAAGGAACTAATTACTCTTCATCTTCAAGGCAAAAAAGAGAGGCACGACACTCCTTCATCAATGACCAGTGCTAATGTATAAGAATTTCCAAGGCAAGCTCCTTGTGAGTGCTTACACCAACTCCATTAAAGAATTTCCCCCCACCCAAGGTTGCTCAAGATTTGATAATCATTCGAGTAGAATCCCAACACTTGGAGGGCGTTGTCGTCGAAGTCAATGTTTGGCACAAGCCTCTTCTCAAGATGAACAAGCCTCTCCTCCTCCTCCGTCTTCAAGATGAAACAATCTTGGAACACCTCGGAGTGCATGGTGGTGGAGCGGATGATGAACGAGTTGAGCGTCATGGTGAAACCATGCTTTGGGGAGACTCGGAAATCGAGTGCCTCCTCGAAGAGCTTGATGATGGCTCCGACGATCGTGTCTTCTTGGTGAAGACATTGGTGGCTTTCTTCCACATTGTTGCTGCACTAACTCACAACGAGTTCACCGGGGGTTGCTTGCCGGTGGGAAAAACACACAAGGGAAGCATATGGAGGGTGGATCATGAGGTGCACAAGATAGGATGGATATTAGCCCACAGGATTTGTGGATACTTGAACATGCAACCGTTTATCAAGGTGAAGCTAAACTAATTTATTGAGCTGTGAACATGAGGCCACTTTAGCTAAACCTACAAATGATATGTTGATGGGATCTACGGGAATAGTGAGACCTATACTCCCGAAAAGCATGGTGGCTAGCCTTAGGCATCAAAGCATTATCAACATAAACAAAAGATTGAAACAAAAGAATCGGCGATACATGACAAGATCCTCATCACCATGGAACTCAAATATATCTAGGTTGTTTTTGGAACTTATGGGCTATGAACTCAAGAACACGAATTGACAAATGCATAAAATACTTACCAGGCGAAGGGGAGCACTGGGGCCATAAGTGGAGGCTAGGCCGGCCGGCCTAGGCTGATCGGCCTAGGGGCCCTCCTACTCCATTTGCTTTGATCTTTCTCCGAGATACTTCTTGCTCCCTCCTTACATTGTGTCCACGTGATCCACGAGATTCCTCCACCCAAATGTTTACAACCACTCCTTTGCATGCATGATTAAGGGTTCCACCTCCATTGTTTTACTTCTTGCTCCCTTGCCTCTTGTGCTTCCACCAATTTCCTACAAAACAAAGCCCTTGCTTCCCCCCATGCTTGTCCTTTGCATGTGCCCAAGATGCCAAATGATGGACACGTGATGCATCGTGGGGCACTATATGTTAATCAAGCTCAAAACCTCCCTTAGTCATGTTTAGATGCTAATCACTCCTCTAATTGAAACTTTAAAAATTAACTCAGTGCTAGCGATGAGTCCAAATATATCATTAGATGAGCTTTTAGGCATCAAAAACAATTATAAAATTTATTTTGGTTGCACCGGGATCGATTGCTTTCATTAATTGATAGCAAGTTCCTCCGGCTTGACCGTGGGGGTACAGGTTTGGGTTCTAATTTTGGCCAAACATGAGAGAGAGATTTTGAATAAAAAATAAAGTCAATGGGGCTTAGAAAAATTCTAAATCTAGAGAAACTGGTGGATGTCAAGTTAAATGAAACCAAAAATCAAGTTCCTTAGGTTCACGGGAGTCCTACCATGCATCAAAGATTAGAAACATAACAAGGCTCCACTAATGTGTTTTTATCATGTAAACCAAGCCAACCTTAACTCCATGGAGAGGATGAATGGTTGGGGTAGGTTCTGAATTTTTGGTACTAGTTTCTCAAAAATAAGCAAACAAAACTTGGGATGGCTCAAGTCATCGGTTTATGATCAATATAAAATTCAAATAAAACAACCGAGCAATTATAATGTCTCCGAAAATTGTTCAACCACATAAGAGTTTATGGTATGTATTGCATTGCAAATTCTAAGACCAACTTGCTTGAAAAACTTGAAAAATTCTTCGGGTTACCCTCCCGGTAGGTTGACTCTTCAACGGGTTGTCCTCCCGGTAGCTTATTCTTGATTCGACGAACGGGTTGCCTCCCGCAAGTGCTTCGTTTATAGTCTGTAGCTAGACTTCTTCTATTCTTCACTTCGGATCAACGCTCTTTGAGGGCGTTGCAATCTTGGGGACCCCACTTCTACAGCATCCTTGGTTTTGGTGTAGGTTTATTCTTCGGCTTAGTTATCTTTTTGGTCTTCATAGGGGGGCGTTGATTCTTGGTCTTGATGGATGCAACAACTTTTGTGTCTTCTTCGCTTCATTCTCCCTTGACTCCTCCCTTCCGATGCAACGATGAGATAGAATGTATTTAATATTGACCATTTTACATACCTCGAATCATGGTTGACTTGAATGCACTCCTCACGCCATCGATGTCTAACTTGATCTCCCCCTTGCCGACGTCAATTGCTCCGACGGTCTTGAGGAACAATCTCCCTAGGATGAGTGGCGGATGAGGTTGATCTCCCTTCGATCTTGGAGGTGGAGTTTCTCTTGTATATTCCGACGATGTTCGGCCTCCGCTTTTAGATCTTCTTGGCCCGTGTTGCACGTCACCTTTTCCTGCAAAGTTTTTTCAATACCATCCACAAAATATATGTTTTTTTTGTTGGAGATGTAGTTGTCCATCTCCCGTTAGGGTTAGCAAATATATACAAAAAACTAAAAGAAAACTAGGGTTAGCAAAAACTAGATTACATTGATTTTTTTGAGGATGGTCAAAATCAAGAGATGCAAAAGAAAAATCAAGAGAAAAACTGAAAATATTTACAAACGCAATACTAGATTGAATCTTGATTACTTGTTCCCCAGCAACGGCGCCAGAAAAAGGGGCTTATTAACGGTTAGTGAACCCAAGGTATCGAATCTGTGGAACAATGTGTAACGCAAGATCCAATCTAATAAGCGGAAAACACTTTGATCTTGAGAAGGGTTTTTGCATCTAATCTATGGAAGAACCATGAAAACATATCTAATCTACTAAACACCGCAGGTAGCAAGAGAAAGAGAGGGGAGAACCAATCTAGAGATTGGATCGGGTCTTTTGTTGAAGTTCCAAAACCAAGAAGAATAAAGCAAACAAATCTCATTAAAAGCTTCTTTAAATTGTGGCTTCCATTCCAACTCTGAAGACGCCCGCCTTTTGGAACCTTTGTTAGATTGGAGAATAAGAAAACCCAAGCGAAGACAAAATCGTAGTGAAAGCACTTGATTGCTAAAAATCGGATTCAATCTTGCAAATTCAACATGAAAGTACAATACATGGACAAGATCACCTTCATCTTGATCCTAGCTCCTGGAACTCCGACGTGGTCTTCCATGCAAGGTTCCCACGTCGGCTAGGGAAACCCTAGTCAACCATCTTGACCCTCTCCTCTCCGGAATGGTGTCCCTCTCTTCTCTGCTCCTCGGCGGCGGATGATGAATGAATTCATGCGTGGCTCTTGGCAGGGGGACTATAAATAGCCCGAGGGTCATGTAGGTCAAAGGGGGCGCCGAACCAACACCAGAGTGGGCTGGGCCCCGATTCGGCCCCGGTTTTCTTCCCGTCACTTCTCGTGTCTTCTGGAACTTTCCCCTTCTGCATGTTGGCCCTTAGCGTCAGTTTCTCCACGGTATTGATAGAGCTCCTTATCGCACAAGCTTCAGCATTTTTTGTCCAGGTCCTTGGAGTTTTTTGCCTTCACGGTTTGGTCCTTTGGCCTCTTGGAGTCATGTTCACGTCATGTCTTGACTTGTGCCGGGCTTCATGACCTTCTTGCAAAGTGCTCGATGAACTATACCCAGAAGTCCTCATTTAGGTGCTTAATCCCTGCGTAATTAATAAACTCCAAATACCACATGCGAGTGGGAATTGACATATCATGAGGGTTAGGATCGTTAGTTTGGATATTAAATCAATACCAACATTGAAGGTAAACTCATGGCTAGGTTGACAAAAATTCACCGTCAACAGTGTTGCAGCAGCCAGTTCCACCACCAGCCCTGGGAGCTATGGAGGGTGACCCGGACAATGCTCAGTCCATGGTGGGCGACGATAGCGGGCTCCGCCGCTGGACCCAATGGACATTGGGTCTCCTGCTGATAGTACTGCCTCGGGAGGCGGTGGTGGTGCTCACTAGTTAGTTGATGGTGTTGATACTCATACGAGTGGCCTAATTTTGGTCCGTGAATGGGATAGGATCACCTTCATCTTGATCCTAGCTCCTGGAACTCACACGGGTGACTCTGTGTATCAGTATGCACAAATATTCAACAATCTTTGTCAGTATGGTGACTACTATGTTGACATTGATGCAAAAAAGATGGATCATTTCCGCAGGGGTCTTGATCCAGAACTCTATGAAAGGCTGAACCCCATCAAGACTGACAGCTATCATGAGATAGTGGACTTGGCCATGTCCCAGGAAGATGCAATGAAGAGAGTGCAGAATGCAAAGAAAAGGAAGGTTGCGTCGAACTCTAACAACACGCCGAATCGCAAGTTCCACATAGTTCAGAAGGCTCCACAGAATTCTCAGTGGAACCAACGTTCTGGACGTTGGGTTGTGAGGCCTCCCCAAAATCAGTAGCAAGGGAATTTCCGTTCCCCAAATTTTCAGCAGCAGAATTCTAGGCCCAATGCACCCCCACCTACCCGCAACAACAATGAAGGCCGCTGCTACAATTGTGGGAACCCCGGGCATTATGCCAATGCCTGTTCTCGCCCCAAGCAGCAAAATCAGGGATGTGGACAGAATCAGAACAATAAGGACAAGGGAAAGAAGCAGACCGTGCAAGTCAAGCAGGGTCGTCTCAACTTCACCACAATGGTGGGAATTCCTGAGGGAGCAGCAATTATGATGGGTACCTTCTCTATCCATGGCAAATCCGTTAAGATTTTGTTTGATTCCGATGCTACACATAGTTTTATGAACAAGAGTACACAAATCAACTTGGGTCTAAATGTGCTTCAAATTAAGAGTGATTATAAGATTGCAACACCCGGAGGGAAAATTTTCTCCAGCACACTAGTCAGGGGTGTACCTTTGCAACTAGGTAGCAAGGTTTTTCATACAAATCTCATAACCTTGGGGCTAGATGGAATAGATGTCATTCTGGGGATGGATTGGATGACTCATCATAAGGTAACCTTGGACATTGCTGACCGAAGAATACAAATCAACTCACCTGCTGTCGGTGCCTCAACTCTTTACCTACAATTGAGGGAATCTATGAACCCTAGTGCCTATGTCTCAATAGCTACAAACTTAGAAGAAATCACAGTGGTTTGTGAATATCCGGATGTCTTTCCTGATGATCTGCCGGGTATGCCACCGGACCGGGACATTGAGTTCATTATTGAACTCCAACCTGGTACGACACCTATTTCAAAAAGAGCCTACCGTATGCCACCCAAGGAGCTGGCTGAGTTGAAGACCCAGCTTTAGGAATTATAGGATAAGGGTTTCATTCGCCTGAGTTCTTCTCCTTGGGGATGTCCTGCTATCTTCATTAAAAAGAAAGACGGTAGTTTGAGGCTATGTGTGGACTATCGCCCTCTCAATGCAGTGACGATCAAAAATAAAAAACCCCTGCCCCCACATTGATGTATTGTTTGATCAACTAGCCAGAGCAAAGGTCTTTTCCAAAATTGATCTTAGGTCGGGTTATCATCAGATAAAGATTTGGCGTTGTGATATTCCTAAGACTGCCTTCTCCACACGATATGGGCTATATGAATATCTGGTTATGTCTTTCGGTCTTACCAATGCACCTGCCTACTTCATGTACCTCATGAACTCAGTATTCATGTCTGAACTGGACAAATTTGTAGTGGTTTTCATCGATGACATTTTGATTTACTCCAAGAACGAAGAAGAGCGTGCTGAACATCTTCGCATTGTTCTTCAACGTTTGAGGGATCATAAACTCTATGCTAAGTTCTCCAAATGCGAATTCTGGTTGGATAGTGTTAAATTCTTTGGGGCACACCATTTCTAGTGAAGGTATATATGTGGATCCAAGTAAAGTACAAGAAGTGATGGACTAGAATCCATCAAAGTCCGTTCATCAAATTAGAAGCTTTCTTGGGTTAGTTGGGTATTACCGTCGCTTTGTCCCAGATTTTTCCCGAATTGCCAAACCTATGACCGAATTGTTGAAGAAAGGGGTCAAGTTTGTGTGGGATGAAAAATGTGAGAATGCTTTCCAAACTCTAAAGAAACACTTGACTTCAGCACCAGTGTTAGCTCAACCTAATGACTCCAAGCCATATGAGGTTTATTGTGATGCCTCGGGCACAGGTCTGGGTTGAGTCCTTATGCAAGAAAACCGGCTTATTGCTTATGCTTCTAGAGCACTTCGACCACATGAGAAGAACTATCCAACTCATGATCTTGAGTTAGCAGCGGTGGTTTATGCCTTGAAAATCTGGAGGCATTACCTAATGGGAACCCATTGCAACATCTACACTGACCATAAAAGCCTCAAGTATATCTTTACCCAAGCTGATCTAAATATGCGTCAAAGGAGATGGTTAGAGCTCATTAAGGATTACAATCTGGAGGTACACTATCACCCCAGCAAAAAATGTAGTTGCGGATGCTCTTAGCTGCAAGGTTCATTGCAACTGCTTGTCCGCAGAGTCCTATAGTGATACCCTGTGCAGTGAGCTGGGCAAACTACACCAAGAAATTGTTCCTCAAGGCATGTTGAATACCATCTTGGTAGAATCTGTCTTGTGGGATAAACTATTAATGGCTCGATCTAAGGATGAGAGAATCAAAAACATCAAACAGAAGTTGTCTGAAAATGATCCAAAATACACATGCTTTCGTCAAGATCCAAATGGTACAATCTGGTTTGGGCAACGTCTAGTTGTTCTAGAAGATCCTACCCTCAGGAAGGAAATTTTGGATGAGGCTCATCTCTCAAAATTCTCGATTCATCCTGGGAGTAGTAAAAAGTACCAAGATTTGAAAGAAAATTTCTGGTGGTCCAATATGAAAATCGACATAGCAAAATATGATTCTGAGTGTGACACATGTTCCAGAATCAAAGCAAGCCACTTAAAAACAGCGGGTACTCTTCAACCTTTGCCCATACCTTCTTGGAAATGGGATGACTTAAGTATGGACTTCATTGTGGGGTTGCCACTCACATCCAGGAATCACGATTCTATCTGGGTAGTGGTGGATAGGTTAACCAAGACTGCACACTTTATCGCTGTCAATAACACTTATTCAGCAAAAGACTATGCAGAGATTTATCTGTATCGCATAGTGCGATTGCATGGAATTCCAAAGACCATTTTTGATCGAAGTCCTCAATTTATAGCTCGTTTTTGGGAATAGTTACATGAAAACTTGGGAACAAAATTAATCTGTAGTTCCGCCTATCATCCTCAGACGGATGGACTGACGGAAAGAGTCAACCAAATTGTGGAAGATATGCTTCGGGTGTGTATCATTCACTTTGATAAGAGTTGGGACAAATGCTCAGCCTTGGCAGAATTTTCTTATAATAATAGCTATCAAGCTAGCTTGAAGATGGCACCTTTTGAAGCTCTCTATGGGCGAAGATGCCGCACCCCATTGAATTGGTCTCAAGCGGGAGAGCGGAAATTCTTTGGTCCAACTTTAGTTAAAGAAGCCGAAGAAAATGTTGAAGTGATAAAAGAAAACCTAAAAGCCGCACAAATGAGACAAAAGAGCTATCATGATAAGGGAAAAGCAATAAGGAAATACCAAGTTGGTGAAAAGGTGTATTTGAGAGTTTCGCCGACAAAAGGAGTACAAAGGTTCGAAGTGAAAGGGAAATTAGCTCCATGATACGTTGGTCCTTAGGAGATTACGGAAATTTGTGGGTCGGTTGCTTATCGCATTCGTCTTCCGGAGCGGTTTGCTACTATCCACAATGTGTTTCATGTGTCTCAATTGAGGAAGTGTGCCCATGAACCTGAAATAAGTGTTATTAGCCAATGCATGGATACAACCGGATCTCTCTGTGGTTGAGCATCCTATGCGAATTCTTGACACAAAGAAAAGAGAAACAAGAAGGAAATCAGTGACCATGTACAAGATCTTATGGAGTCACCATACCAAAGATGAAGCTACATGGAAAATTGAACACTACCTTAACACTCATTATCCGGGTTTCTTACAAGTTCAAAATGGTAAGTGTCTTTCCCTACCTTTGTCTTCTAATTCCGAATCTCGAGACGAGATTCTTTTTAAGGGGGGTAGGTTGTAACATTCCTGATGTTTTTAAATCTTAATCTCAGTCATTAATGAGGATTAACCATGAGTTGACCAAGTCAAAATGCTTAATGGTGGTCAAACCCTATAGAGCCTTAGACCTATCTCCAGAACTTTGGTCAAATCTCAGAATTTCTCAATACAACTTCAATTTTGGCCAATATAAAAGATGCTCAGTTTTTCCGGGAACACAATTCATCCAATTACTAGCATTTCAAATTTTGAGAGTAAAGCCCTCAAAAGCTTGGTCGAACTCTGCAGTTCCTTTTGACCGAGCCAAGAAAAATAGTGATTTCAAACAAGTTTATCTCCAAATTTGTTGAGTTTTTGATAGGTCGACCTTTGTAAATGTTGAAGTTGGATGTTTCCTCTACAACTTTTAGTTTGGGCGATTTTGAAGTTTAGTTCAACTTTTCAATGTTTGAACCGGTCGAACTGTGCTAATATGAAATGTTCCTACGCGAACACACGCTTCGGCCGCGACGTCGCGCCGTCGGCGCGCCCTCAGCGTCCGCACCGGCCGGCGTACTTTTGCCCGTACGCCGACGCCTGGTGGGCCCGCACGCGCATGCACGCTCACATAGCCGCTGGCCAAGTGGCCCCGCACCTCAAGGAGGCTAGGTGGCCTAGGCGAGGCACCCCAAGCCTGCACACCACACGGCCTCCTCCTCCCATCTCGCATTCATTTCACCTCGAGCAAAAACCGTCGGCGCCATGCAACTCCTCACCGTTGCGCCGCCATTGCTCCCCACCGCCAAGCCCGTCCGTCTATCCCTTTCCATCAAGGCTTCACCACTCCTACTCCTCCTCATCCACCCACCGGAGCTCCCCGTGCACCCGCTTGGCACCGCCGGACTGCGTGGCCACCGGCATTGAAGCCAAGGTGGACGGCCCGCCGCTCCGCCGTCGCCCGTCAACGCCGGGGCCCCATTCGACCCAGCCGCCGCCACCAACCGGTCAAGGGTGAGCTCACACTAAACCCTAGCCGCTCGCACGCCGAGGTCCGGCAGCTCCCCGCCGCCAGGGACTACATTGCGTCGATTGAGTTCCTTGCAGGGTCGTTTGTGCAAGTTTCCAGGGACCTTTCTCAAAATAGAAACTTAAACCCTAGATTCAAAATCCTGAAACTTAGAAAATACATAGTAAATTGTAGAAACATCAGAAAAATGCAAACTCAACTGATCTGGAATCCATGTGAAGATAACTACCTTTTCTAGAAAGGGAGTTTGCAAATTTCAGTATATTTTTTAAATGATTTTGAAATCTTCAGTTTGGAAGAAATTGAAATAACTTGAAATCTATAAATGCTCTAGATGTAAATTTTGGATATATTGTTATTTTTGTCTTTCTAAGCTTTGTGTACAAAAAGGCACAAAAATACTTAGTATAGAATTATTTATGAATTTATTTTGATTTCAGCTTAGTCTGAGTGTATGATTTGTTTAAATTTATCTGTTAAGAAAATGTTGTTCAATTTTCTACCGTAGCTCTCTAATGGTTAGTATCATCTGTCATAAATAGGAGAGGAATTGTTGTCATGTTTAGATTAGTCTTTCGTTTTATTGTGGTTGGGTTGAGTTAAATTCAAATTCAAATTTTCTGCTGCAGTTATGGATACAATTTTTGGTGTGTGAGCTAGATATGTCATTATCATAATGTATGCCAAGTTAGAGCCTCAGATCATGTCTATATTTTGCTTCATGATTTATTCATGCTCCTAGTAGCTTTAACTTGTTACTTTTGTCATATTTATTTCATAGCTTTAGTTTATCTCATGTATGGTCAGTAAATCTGTTATGCTATGATGTTCATGCTACTAAAGTTTCATGGTCAGATTGTTTATACATCTTCCAGAATTAATTTCCTAAGTAATCAAGCTTTAATTGAATAAAACAAAAGGAAAACAAAAATATTTATGTTTGCAACTTAAATTAAAAGCTTGGGATTCACCAAATGACCCCTGAACAGCACCAAGTTACTTGGTGAAGTTTACTTAACTAATTAACTTAGATGTGCACACAATCACCATTGAATAAAAATAATGTTGTACTCCCATCCACCCTTTCTTTGGAGAAGATAATTGCTTAAAATCTTGTCAAGGTGAATATGGCCAACAATACACCCCATGTTTATCTTTGAATTCAGAACTGAATTTCATTTTTAAATTTGAGTACTTGAATAATAATGCATATGCATGTCGTATAGAACTTCCCGACAGAAACTATGAGTTGGTGCCAGAGTCAGAGGGAGAGGTAGCTGAAGGAGAGGTGAACACTGTGGAAGTGCAGTAAGACCCGAACCAAAGTTTGGAGGATCTCCAGTCTGACTTTACTAGTGAAGGCAAGCCCCGGAGCATAACCAATCTTTGAACTCCTGCAACTACTTTTGTTATGTTTGTGCATTTACGTTCAGGAGTTGATCAATTGAAACCTTAGATGCATGATCCTAGGTTCCTATGTTCAAATACTAGCATGATAGGTCGCTAGTTGCCATGCTTAGGACCACGGTAAAAGTCGAGTGATGACTGTCACTCGCGAGCTATAGGTCTCTTATGTTGGAATCATAAGATTGTTAAACTTATCTGCTCTTGTGGTAAGAGCATGGGATCGACTCCGGTCAATAGATGTCAGTGGTTAAGCTTTTGAACGTACTAAACACTTGTGAGGAATGGGACCGGTAAGCCTAGTACTTTCCTGATCCAGCAAGGGAACTCTCTACCACTTATCCCGGGAATAGTCCCCAGATTCTAGGCAGTGGTACATGTGTGGATCTGGGCGGTCAGATACCGTGACTGGATAACCTTGTACCAGGGACTGTGGACATTGATCCTGAACTGAGGATGGCTGGGAACCGCCTGGTTGGTGTGTACCCCACCCCTTTTGGTTTTAGTTGGCACTTTTGGGGTATGCATTCTCCCGTGTGTTTAGGTCCACCTTGCAAGGTTACTAATCGATCGATCGTCGGCCTCTCACCGTTATCTGAGACTGCTTAACCATCCACTCTATGTCCCTTAATGATGGAATTGAGAAGGAATTTGTATACTTGTTTAATTTGTATTGTACAACTCATGCTTGAATTAGTTTGCTAATCTAGTAATGGTTTAATGAATAGAATCTGGAGCTAAAATTTGAAAGTAAGGACATGCTCTTTGTTGCTTTTCAGCAAAACAACCCACTAGCCATAAAGCCTTGCATGTCTAGAGAGTTGGTGATTTTTCCAATCACCCGTCGGTTAAGTCTTGCTGAGTATTAGTATACGCAGCCTTGCTGTTGTTGATGTTTTCAGGTAATTATGTGTATGATGATGGCTTTCCGTGGCCTGGTTCTCTCCTACCCGGTAGGGAGTACAAGTGGGAGGATGACATTGCTTAGTCGTTTAGTATTTTATTTCCGTGGTGTTTCGAACTCTGAACCATTTACCTTTATGCAACAGACTTGGTTTGTAATAATGAACCTTTGAAGGATGTTATGTAATAATTTGTGACTTGTTTATCTCTGAACTCGCCTTCGTGTGAGTTTTGATGTACAATTGTTGATCATGTGATGTAAGTGATTTACCGGGCTTGACCCGGCAGAGACGAGAAGTTACTTCTATATTATTGCTCAATGGCCAAGTGGAGTGGTTTAGGCAATAATATGGAATTAATTTGGGCGGTTCTGTCATAGAGTGGACTTCACTTGGTCCGAGGATTGCCTCGGTTGAAGTTCGAAAAGGATTTGGTGTGTGTGCCGTACAGGCATGCTAAGATGGTAGCTGCTTCCCATCCACTCCTCACCGATGTGATGACGGAGTGTCTATGCGAGCTACTCCATATGGACCTTGTTGGCCCAGCTCGTGTGTGATCTGTGGGTGGGAAGTGGTACATCTTGGTTGTGGTGGATGACTACTCTTGGGATGCTTATGTTTTCTTTTTGGAGGAAAAGGGGGAGACGTTTGGTTTTGTTCGAAATCTTGTCTTGAGGTTGAAGAACGAGAGGCACAGAGATGCCATACGAGCGATTCGCAGTGACAATGGCTCGGAATTTAAAAACTCTCGCTTCGAAACCTTTTGCCTTGACTTGGGTCTTGAACACCAGTTTTCGAGTCCGTATATGCCTCCACAGAACGGCATGGTGGAAAGGAAATACAGAACCCTGTGTGAGATGGCTCGGACAATGCTCGATGAGCATAACACTCCGAGAAGGTTCTGTGCTGAGGCGGTCAATACCGCGTGCTATGAGTCGAACAGGATTTTTCTCCGGGTCCATAAGAAGAAAACTTGCTATGAGTTGATGCACTGTCGTACCCCCAAGGTGAGTCACTTTCATGACTTTGGCTGCAAATGCTTCATTCTTAAGAAAGGCAAGAGTTTTGACAAGTTCGAGGCTAGGTTTGTCGATGTATTTTCTTTGGTTATGCGACTCATTCTAGAGCCTTTCGGGTGCTCAACCTTGAAACTAACCAAATTGTGGAGACTTGCGAGGTTACAGTCGATGAGACACAGCCACGTAGTTCACTTGTTTTTGAGTGTGCAGGTGACGAGGAACTTGGCGAGGAAATATTCGATGATGAGGTGCAGCAGTAAGGAGATGAGGAAGATGGTGGTGTGGCGCCCGCGGCTGAGCATGTACATACTACTTCGACTACAATCAAGGACGGGCCTTCTCCCACACCTACGACGACGTGCTGAGATCGAGACGAAGCTGCAGCTGAGGGGGAGGTGGCTTCGAGGCGAGAAGCTCCCTGGCGAGTACAAGTTGATCACCCAGCTTCAATGATTATCGGGAACATCAACGAACGAACTACACGGTCGAGGTTTCGAAATGACTCTCACTTTTCCCATGTTGCTTTTGTTGCTACTTTTGAGCCCAAAGACATTGGACACGCGCTTTCTGATTACAATTGGGTAAATTCTATACATGAGGAGTTGGAGAATTTTGAGAGAAACCAAGTTTGGGAGTTAGTGGATCCTCCACTGGGTTGTAAGCCGATTGGGACAAAATGGGTGTGAAAAAACAAAGAGGGAGAGAAAGGTGAAGCAGTGAGAAACAAGTCGAGGTTGGTTGCTCAGGGGTACACACAAAAAGAGGGGATAGACTATGAGGAGACATTTGCTCCTGTAGCCTGTTTGGAGGCGATTAGGATCCTTTTACCCTCCTCTGTGGCTAAAGGCTTCAAATTGTACCAAATGGATGTGAAGAGTGTGTTCCTGAATAGTGTGTTGGAGGAAGAAGTGTATGTGAGGCAACCACCGGGGTTTGATAGTGAGAAGTACCCCAATAGGGTGTACAAGTTGAGGAAGGCATTGTATGGGTTGAAGCAGGCGCCTAGAGCTTGGTATGGTAGGTTGAGGGGGTTCCTATTTGAGAGAGGCTTTGAGATGGGGAAGGTCGATCAGACCTTGTTTCTCCTCAGACAAGGCAAGGAAATCCTAGTTGTTCAGGTGTACGTGGATGATACTGTCTTTGGTGGCTCGTCTAACTCTTTGGTTGCAAGGTTTGCAGAAGACATGAGCAGGGAATTCGAGATGAGCATGATGGGTGAGTTGCAGTTCTTCCTCAGCCTCCAGATCAAGCAGTCGAAGGAAGGAACATTTGTGCACCAAGCCAAGTACACCAAGGTCATTGTGAGGAAGTTCAAGATGGAGGACTCTAATGCCATGACGACACTGATGAGTACGACTACAGCCCTGGATGCGGACGAGGAAGGTGAACACGTGGACCAGAAGGAGTACCAGAGCATGATCGGCTCCCTCCTGTACCTGATGGCGACGAGGCCGGACATCCAATTCTCAGTATGTCTGTGCGCTTGTTTTCAAGCATCTCCAAGGACTTCGCATCGGCAAGCAGTCAAGCGCATCTTCAGGTATTTGTGATACACTCCCAACTTCGGCCTTTGGTACTCCGTGTCTTCTTCTTTGGAGCTTCACGGTTTTTCAGACGCGGATTTTGCCGGGTGTCGGTTGGATAGGAAGTCCACTTCTAGGACTTTCTAGTTCTTAGGTTCTTCTTTGGTGTCTTGGACTTCCCGCAAATAGTCGAGTGTTGCTCAATCTACATCTGAAGCTGAGTACGTTGTCGCAACTAGTTGTTGCTCTCAGCTCCTTTGGATCACATACACCATGAGTGACTTTGGTGAGGAGTATACCTAGGTCACACTTCTATGCGATAGCACGAGTGCCATTAGTGTTGCAAAGAACCCAGTGCTCCATTCCAAAACCAAACATATAGAAGTGAGATACCATTTTTTGAGAGACAATGTTGAGAAAGGGAAAATAGCTTTGATCCATGTGCCCACACAAAACCAACTAGCGGATATTTCACCAAGCCCCTAGATCAAGCAACATTCACTCGTTTGCGGGGAGAACTTGGTGTGTGTTTGGTTTCTTAAGTTGGTGGTGGGAGCTCCTTGTGTAGCATATGTATAGTTTCCTTTTGTGCATCGTTGCATTTCTGCATTGCATATGTATCATGATGTATAGGCATCTTTGTATCTTAGGTTGCATGCATTTGTATCATATGCATTATTGTAGGAAAAACTTCTCCTATATACATTGTTCACCATGATGTGTTATAAATGATCTTGTGAGCTAGTTTGGTATGATATGGTTTAGTTTGGCTTAGCTCTTGATGATCTTGATTTATATCCATGGTTGATAGCTATGTTTTTGAAAAATGCTACATGTATGTCCTCTTGTGAGTAAATGCCTTTATATGATCATGACATGTTTTAGTGGCATTTCTTTGCTTAATTTGTGCTTGGGTGGCTTATTTTGATCATATGGGGCCAAAGGCTCATTTGTCATCATGAATGTTTATCCCGCTTGCTTTATCTTGTGGAGGGGCATAAGTTCGTTTTTGTCGTAAAGACATTTCATGTACCAAATATGAATCTGAAAATGAAATGTAAATTGCTTTGAAAATATGCTCCCATGTCACACTACAAGAAACTATTTAATCTGTGACAGATTTTTCGTGACGTTTCCAGAGAACGTCGTGGATTCCCTGTTATGGGTAGCAAGCCCAAAAATCGTAACGTTTTATCAGTTTCGTCACGGTTTGGCCCAGAACACTGTGACGATTTGTTACATTCGTCGCAATCCGGCCCACAACTCTGCAACATTTGAGTAGATTCGTCGCGATCATCGACAACTAAAAAATAGTCATGTTATGGATGAAAAAAATTGATAAATTGAAAAAATCTAATAAAATCAGAAAAAAGGGGAGAGCCCATAATCAAATCTTGGACCTCATGAAAGTTTAAAAACATAGAACCTCATGAATGTTAAAACATTTAAAAATATGAAAAAGATAGGATTGGAACCTTGCACCTCATAAGAGGGAAGGAGGGTACTTTACCACCAAAGCACCTCTCTTCACTTGCTCAAACTTGTGTTTGTTTACTTATTTATACTTTTTTTTGGCACTGATGCTTATGTGGCAGCCCGTAGGCGTGGACGCCCCATCACTTGACCCGCCACGCCCCGTCGTCGGCCACCGAAAAATTTATAACCAATTGCACGTGCACTCACCGAAAAATTTATAACCAATTGCACCCGCCACGCCCCGTAGGTTTGCTTGTGTTTCTTAATTTATAACCAATTGCACGTGCGCTCACCGAAAAATTGGACAAAAAATGGGGGTTGTAGGGGTTCGAACCCAGGTCACCAGGTAGCCAACCACGTGACTTACCACTGAGCTACGGAGTTATATGTGGTAGCTTTCCTTGTGTTCCTTAATTTATAAACATTTCTCGTGTTTCAGTTGGGCCTCCGAAATATAAGACATAAAATAGGGTGTGGGTGGGATTCGAACTCAGGTGGCAGAGTTAAGCCTACAGCGCCTTACCACTATGCCACGACCATGTTGGCGAATTCGAATGACAATAAAATAGTTTGTTTCATATACCGAGTGCTGGAGCTTCGGGACCACGTGGCAGCACTGGGTTGGTCGAGTTGCTTCGTTAGGACCACGTGGCGCACACTAAGCCCATTTCCCCAGTGTTTTTTCTTTTTAATCTACAATTAAAATTTGAAACTAGTGTTTCTCGGTCATAGTAACTCCAAATTCATTGATTCTTTTCTCTAATTTTTTGTAAAATCACGATCTTTTATGTAATGTCGTTCGTTTTCATACTAATTACCATTTCATTTATATGTTTTATACAACTTCTTTTCTTGTACCGAAAGAGAATAAATAAAAGATACTTTTGCAATGCAAATGGTAACATAACTTCATATTTTCTAATGTTATGATAAACATAAGGTTGTAGCCCAGTTTGAGATGCATACGAATTTGAAAATGTAAATCGCCACTCAAATCTCAAAGTTGGTGTTGAGTTATTAGAAACTATGTCAGAGATGTATCCATTAGTGAGCAATGTATGTCGTCACTTCCTTAAAACCACTTAAATTTTTTATGGCAAGATTGTGGACCAAAAACATGTTGTTATGCCGATTTGTAGAATTTTTTGACCAAATTTAAATATTATTGTGATTATTATATTATACTTTTGACATAAAAGTTTGAATGTTCCTTATAACTCAAATTGCATTTCTCATCAATCTCCAAAACATGGCCTAGAATGGAACATACAAGTCTAAATATGATTTTTGTGAAATTTTCTAGTCTTATTGGAGGTACACATAGGTCAACTTGGAATTACTTTCGTTAAGCACGCGAAAATTCAATTAAATGATAGAAAATAGCAAATATATTCTAGAAATTCTGAAACTCATAGATTACAACTTATTTGTTGTCTGCTACATGTGAAAAATGGATTGGTGGTATTTAAGACAACTAAATTTTGAGTTTTTTTTCGAAAGGGTGTGTTATTTAGGTGTTTAAAAAATAGAAAAAAACCTTTTCACAACAAGTGGTAGTGTAACTTCATATTTGATCATACTAAGACTAAAATAAGATTGTGACCAAATTTTAGCTGCATACGACTTCAATAATGTTATGAGCTGTTCAGACTTCAAAGGCTTGATTATAGTTATAAGAAACTATGTGAGCGATGTTACTATTTGTGAACATCTATAATCTAACTTTATTAAAACCATTTGAATTTTTTATAGCAGCATTATATACTTAAAATATGGTTCCATGTCAATTTGTAGAATGTTTTGAACAAATTTAAATATTCTTATCATTATTTTATAACAAGATGACTAGTAGAAGTTCGAGTTTTCCCTACAAGTGAATTGAAGTTTTCGTCAATCTTCTAGATGTGGCCTGCAATGGACCATAAACGACTAAATATAGTTTTTTTGAGTTTGTTTGAATCTTATTGGAGGTACATATAGGTCAACATGAAAATACTTTTGGTAAGCACACAGAAATTTAATTAAGTGATAGAAAATAGAAAATATGTTCGAAAATTCTATAAACTCCTACAGTACAACTTATATGTTTTATAGTGTGTATAAAAATTTACTTGGTGTATATATGATCATTTACTTTTATGTGTTACTCAACAATTGTGCAACAAAAAGTAAAAGAAAAGAAAAATATTAAGCAAGCAAGGCTCGTTTCGGCCCAAAGATCCCGATTATCTCTAGCCGTTCATCCATGATCCGATGGCTCTGATCGTGCTCGCATAGTATATAAACAGCTGCAACCCTAGCTCCCCACACAGTCCCTCGATGCCTCCCCACCCAATCCCGCCGCCTCCTCTCCCCTTGCAGCGCCGCTCCCCACTACCTCTCCACCCCCACGCCGTCGCCAGCTCCCCCGGCGACCGTCCTCAACCCCCAAGCCCCAAGCGCCTTGACACCTCCCCAGATCAGCTCGCTGGAGCTGTTAACCGTCGCCGCCGATGCAGATAAGTGCTGACCTCCACCTTCGTCACGCCTGTCTTCCTCCTGCATCCATCCTGTGGCATAAATCTCTCTCGATTTGGTTTCTATATGTCTCTCTTTCCGATTTGTTTACTGATGTCGTCGAAATCGATTTGGTTTCACACTTAGGGCTTGAACCATGCATCAGCCGTCGGACACAAGGGGAGATCCATTTGCCGGCCGCATCTGCCAGGATGCTGACGGCGTGCTCACTGTTGAGGGCGACAAGGGGGCTGAGGTCGTCGAGGCCGAGACCCAGTGCGGTGCCGTCAACGACTTCGCCAGAGGGGACTGCGACAAGGAGGCCCAGCAACAAGGAGTTGTTATGCCGGCAACCTGTTCCCCCAAAGTGAGTGCCCCATCTGCTTTTGCTCATCCAGATCCACGAAGCATGAGACCGTGAGTCTTCTCCACTTCCTCCCATTGTTACTCTGCATTGGATACTTGTTGCAATGGTCGGAAATTATGTGTCACCTAAATATCTTGAGGAAATTTAATTTTATAAGATGGTCAAATTTGTTCCTGTAGGGGAAATTTTAGAATCAGAAAGTGCTAAATGATTTACCAATAGATGGCATGGCTAGATTATTTTGGTGTCGCATCAACTGCTGGATGGCATGGCTGTTGCTAAATCACTTCAGCAACCCATGGTTGGTTGTGGGTGCATTTGCGACGGTCATTGTCCTCGTCTGCACAATTGTCTATTCTGGTGTATGTTAATCCGCCTGAGTAGATGTTGCAGCAGCACTCGTATATGTTAAGTTCAAAATCTGGAGATTGGACAGGGCGTGTGCCTATTCTAAAAAAATGTTCAAGTTCGGGCCATTACTATAAGAACTAGATAAGTGATGCAAATACGGTTAATGTTCAAATTGCAATGCAGTGGAGTTAGTAGTCTTGATTATGTGTGTTCTTCGACTAGAGTTCCTGGAAGTGCCCAGGTCTGGGGCGCAAAGTGCGATTCTGGGAAGTTCAGATGTTTGTCATAAAACACTTGCATGTTTTTTTGAAAGATACATTTCAGTTGTGCCAACTGTTCTATCAGAATGTGCAGTTTTATGTGCTGTGTTGCAAATTTGCTACCCTGGTGATAGCCTGATCGACCGTTCGGATCATGATCCAGTAGTGTAGTGTTTAGTTAGTCATCACGAAGTATTGATAGCGTGTTCTTTTAGAGTGTGTTTTCCTGGAAGAAGAGTTAAGGCCTACGAGTAAGATTCTGGTAAGTTAGGTCTCACAATACAATGATCATACTTGTGATACAATGCAATGGTCTGATTATTTTGGTGCTTAGTAGCTGGATTCAGTAGATCTGTACCATCTCATGTCACTGACTGAAGCCTATTGCCAAATTAATGAAATTGTCTTCTGTAGACTGGAGTAATGAATCCTGTAATTGCACTATCACTCTACTATAATTGATTATTTTCCAAACTGATAGGCAAACTTTTGAGCTTAGTAGGCTATTTAACTTCTGACCACCCTTAAGGTTTAACCTCACCTTTTACTTGCAAGGTGATTCTATACCTTCAGATATTCCTCCATTGTCTGACTCTTTACATTATGCTTTGGATTTCCCATACAAACATTTCTCTGAAACTCAAAAGGTCAGGATCGAACTATCTCCAAAGCCAACTAACAGAGTTGACCAGAATGCTTTTTGAAACAACCTTATTTTCATCACAGTAAATTTTGCTTTTATAATATTTTTTGGGCCTGGCTCATATTCTGCTGCTACAATTATATTTTGTCCTAGAATAGTTCATGTTCTAATCTATCTCTACTCTAATTATATTTTCTTGTTTTCAGGAGAGCAGTAGCAGATCGGCACATCAATAGCTGGGAACTCTCAGCTACTGCATCCTCTACTCTCGAGTGCAGGTGATTGTTGTGGCAGCTCAGTTCAGAGTAGCAAAGAGTCTCTTTCATGCTAATAGTGCTTTGTCTAGTTAACCTTTATTTATTCAATCTCTTGAGCACTAGTTTATTCTGTGGCTTAGCTTGATCATTTGTGTTGGGCTTAAATTAACAGCTCTAGTTTGAATATGTGAGATGTCGCATTCATGTAACAGGGAATCATCTTTGCCATGCCTTTGTTTATTCACTAAATGCATGTGGTAGCTCTCACTATATTGGATGCTAGCAGTTTCTGTACTTGTCCAACTTTTTTCATATATTCATGTCTCCTTTTATATTTTCAAAGATGAAAGCTCATATGTCTCATAGTAGTATTGTAAACAACTCACATAATGGTTAAAATATGCTACCCTTGTACTCCTTTTCTTGCAAAATTATATATTTTTTCTATTTGTGCTGATATTGCTATCTGTCACTTCTGAGATGTTACTTGCGATTGCCTATAGGATGTCATCGTCCGTGGCTGCAAGGCATGCAACTCCTACAGTCAGACACATGTATTTCCTGTACCTATGATATAAGTTTCTACTCTTTTTCCTCCTATTGCTGTTGGAGTTTTGATTGCTCTGATTGCTTGACTCCGTGTGTTGTACAGGAAACCATGCAGGAAACTATGCTTTAATTAATTAAAGGTGTTGCAAGATGGAGGTTTGAGCTGCAATAGATGCTGATGTGTTCTTGCAATGTATTATCCTGGGCTGATGTCTTGTACATAAAGTTACATTACTGATTTGTTGTATTTGATTATTATCGAATTATGATTCAAAAACTGTACAAAATTATGAAGAAACTACACAAAATTATGAAGATGTCATTATGGGCTTTTTTGCTAATTTTATGCTGCAATTATAATTCTAAAATGGGCCTTGTGGTCTGGAATAGTAATCTGAACTGGGCCGTGGTCATGTAGGCTGCCACGTCATCATTGCCATGTAGGCTGCCACATCATCATTGTCCACATAGGCTGCCACGTCATCGTTGTCCATGTAGGCTGCCACGTGTCGTCCACGTAGGCTGCCACGTGTCGTCCACGTAGGCTGCCACGTGTCGTCCACGTAGGCAGCCATGTGTCATCCACGTCAGCGTCCAAATCAGCAGCCACGTAATGATCCATGTCAGCAGCAATCTGTAATGATTATTTTCGTCGCTAAAACTGGGCTTTGGGTTGGGCTACATGGGCCTCGGGCTACTCCGTGATGATCTAGATACGTCACAGACTGCGACGTTTATTAAGAAACGTCGACAGATTTAATCAATGACGCTCATTCCACCACGAAAATTAAAATCGTCACGGACACTGATTTGCGACGAATTTTCAACGATCTGTGATAGAATGATTGCGTCACAGATTAAATAGTTTCTTGTAGTGTCATATGTGCTTAATTAAATTGCTTTTGGGTGCTAAACCGTTGCATGATGTCTACCAATGAGAAGTCTCATATCTAGAAGTAGGCACATGGCTCGGTGGCTTTGACATGACATGAGGTGCTTGAGGGTGTTTATGATGATCTTATGCTTAGAATGGTTGTCCTAGCATGAAGTTTGTGTGGCTTTGCCATTTTGACATGTTTCACTCATTTTTAGGACTTTGCTCATGAGAGGGTAAATTTTCGCCAAAAATGCTCAATTGTATCTTAGCTTTGCCCAATGGTTGTGAAACTTGGTGATCTTGTAGCTGATGTTCATACGAAGCTATAGAGTATCTAACTTGCTCATTTGGACATGTGTAGCATCTTGTGGTGAATTTTGTCTATTTGAGAAGCTCTAGGTTGAATTTTTCTGAGTTTTGCCTTGATTCGTGCATTGTCAACAAGGGAGAGAAGTTTGTGCATGATTTGGGCACTTGGGAGCATTTGGAAGGTGTTCAAAGTGGTTCAGGCAGTTTTCGGAAACCTTGGTTGCATGGCGGTCTCTTGGGGCGGTTAAACCGCCCCCCAGGCGGTCAAATCCCAGAGGGGCGGTCTGACCGGCCCAGGCAGGTGGTCTGACCGGCCCAGGCAGGCGGTCTGACCTCCCTGGGCAGAGGTGCAGGTGTTTGCTCCTTGTTTGTATTCCCATGTTGCATTGGTTCAGGGGGAGTGTGCTTTGGCTCTGGAGGAGCTTGCATATGTGCCGGGGGAGCTCTTGTGGGAGATTCTGGTTTGTGGCCTTGTGTGCCTTTGGTGGTCTTTGCTCCTTGTGTGAGCTTTTTTTTGTCTCGGTTGTGTCGAGCCGTTGCACTTGCCTAAGGGGACCGAGACTTTCCTTCTGCAAGTGATCTTGCTCTTTGCCTTTCCTTTGGCTTTAGATCGCTTGTTGAAGTTCTCTTGGTCGTTTCTTTTCTTTTCCTTTTCTCTTTGGTTATCAAATGTGTGTGTTGTCAATGCAATCATCAAGGGGGAGACTGAGAGCCTGTGTTGTTCGAGGACCGGTGGATGGTCGCTTCCTGGTGTGATGATTGATTGACAACGTTGTGTGGACTGACTCTTGGCTAAGTATTTTAGGTGCAGGCTGCGGCTTGATTGGTGCTAGTGTAGGTGAAGAACAAGCGCGAAAGGTTGATGCCGGTGAGGCTTCCAGGTGTGGAGCAGACAAGTAAGCTTGGTTCGAGGGACCCGGTGGCCAGCGGGATCAAGTGCGGGTCGCATGGTGGCAAGAACAGCAAGACAAAGTCGTGGACGGTTTTTTTGTTGAGCCTCAAAACCAAGGTCGAGCCAGGACAATGTGGGAGCCGAGTCATGAGTGGAGATTGGCTGGAGGCTACACCGAGTCCGCGGGGTTTGTAGTGGTTCACCACAAAACCACTGGGTTACTCGGTTGAGCCACAAAACCGACGTCGAAGAATCGACGAGGAGGTGCGACCACCCAGGCCGGTTCAACCGCCCAGGAGGGGCGGTCAGACCGCCTGGGCCGGTCTAATCACCCAGGGGGGCGGTATGATCGCCCGGGTCGCAGCCGTCGAGAATCTTCGAAACGGAGGACACGCGGCATGATCGCAAGAGATGCGTTGGTGCTACCCAGGCTTGCGATGAATGCGCATCCGTCCGATGGTGTTGAACTGAAGACTTCCAAAATTGCCCTCGAGGGGCTTGTATCCCTAGTTGCTAGTAAGGGTAGTTTAGTCTTTTGGTTGCCCCCATATAAATGAGAGCCTGTGTGGTTCGAGGACCTGTGGATGGTCGTTTCCTAGTATGATGAGTGATTGACAACTTTGTGTGGACTGACTCTTTTCTAGGTATTGCAGGTGCAGGCTGCGACTTGATTGGTGCTGGTGCAGGTGAAGAACAAGCGCGAAAGGTCGACTCCGGTGAGGCCTCCAGGTGTGGAGCAGACAAGTAGGCTTGGTTCGAGGGACCCGGTGGCCAGCGGTGTCAAGTGCGGGTCGCATGGTGGCAAGAACAGCAAGACGAAGTCGTGGACGGTTTCTTGGTTGAGCCTCATAACCAAGGTCGCATGGTGGGAGCCGAGTCATGAGTGGAGATTGGCGGAGGCTACACCAAGTCTACGGGGTTTGCAGTGGTTCACCACAAAACTGCTAGGTTACTCGGTTGAGCCACAAAACCGAGGCCGAAGACTCGACGAGGGAGTGCGGCCACCCAGGCCGGTTCAACCGCCCAGGAGGGGCAGTCAGACAGCCTGGGCCGGTCTAACCACCCAGGGGGGCGGTCTGACCGCCCGGGTCACAGCCGCCGAGAAGCTTCGAAGCGGAGGACACGCGACATGATCGCAAGAGTTACGTTGGTGCTATGCAGGCTTGCGGTGGATGCGCATCCGTCTGATGGTGCTGAACTGAAGACTTCCGAAATTGCCCTTGAGGGGCTTGTATCAGTAGTTGCTAGTAAGGGTAGTTTAGTCTTTTGGTTGCCCCCATATAAACACTTGAGTTGTGGGATGGCAGCCAACTCTTGGAACCCTAGCTCATTTTCCTTTGTTATTTTCCCTTCCTATTTTCCTTAGGATTTTCTAAGACTAGCTTGAGAGCTTCATGGTGAGATCTCGAGAGAGGGATGGATGACCGGGTGGCAAGCTAGACCTTGTATGAACCTTCATGGTATGTATAGATGATTCGGCGTGGTTCCTCAAGGCCTTGTGTTGCCTCTCCCGTTTGTCTTTTCGGTGATTTTCGGAGCCTTTTCTTGGCGAATTTCTTGTGGCGGTTTTGAGACCTTTCTCTTTGGGATTTGGTGGGGGATGTATGCATGAACCCTTCGTGGTTCTTTTCCCTTTGATTCCCCTCCCAAATTCGTGAGTAAAGGGGCTCAATTTTGGGGTTTTCTTGCCTCTAGGGTTAGAGGTGTTCTTGGCGGGATTTCCTCGATTCCTCTTGTTCTAGCAAGTTTTGGTGGACCAAATCTTGGCTATGGGGTGCCCATGAGCTGTTCCTACTATCCCCAAAGTCTTGTGCGAATCCGTGGAGCGAATCGGGAGATCGGGAGTTGGATTTGGATGAGTTGACCCAAGGGTGTTGTTCATCCCGAGAGCCCAGGTCATGACCGGTCTGACCGGTGCCTCTCACAAGTCTGACCGGTGCAGACCCTTGGTTGGGTTTTGCTCAGGTGAACGTCTTGGTGAGTTCCCTGTTGTCTTGTGTTGCTGCTGTTTCGAGTTTGGTTCGTTTTGGAGCTCGGAAGGTCAGGTTTGTGGATTTGGGGCTTCCTGGCTTAGACCGGTCTGACCGGCGTGCTACACCGGCCTGACCGGTGTAGGAGCTTTCTGTGGAAGTTCTCAGGTTTTGTCAGGGTGCTCCAGCAGGGACCGGTCTGACCGGTGTGAGCGACCGGTCTGACCGGTGCAGTCCAGTAGCTGCTCGAGTTGGTTTTTCCGCTGCGTTCTCGGGTTAGCTTCGGTGGTTGTTGGTTCTTAGGACTAGTAGCACTCCAGTGGCTGCGTGATCTTGGCCAACTTGGGTAGTTGAGTCGGAGACGTGCTTTGGAAGCCGTGTTCATCTTGTTGGAGTTTCCATCTCCTTCGAGAAGAATTTTTATCGGCTCCCATTCACTCCCCCCCTCTCTGGTCGCCAGTTTCGGTCCTTCAAGTGGTATCAGAGCCGGTTATGGATCTTCGGATTCTAACCAATCTAAGATCCAAGGATGGTGTACCAGGAACGGGGTTCGGGTCCTCCGCACTTCGATGGCAAAAACTACCAGATGTGGCAGAGGCGGATGGCGGCTTTCCTCCGCGGTAAGTGTCAGATCCTTTGGGACGTTACGGTGAACACAGCTTATGTTCATCCGATTAACTTCCTTGCTCCGGGATCGAGGGACATGTTCGACGCCAACAACAAGGTGGTCAACTACTTGTTTCGTGCTCTGTGTCAGTTCGAATTTGATCGGGTTCAGACAGAGGATTTAGCTTGTAGGATTTGGGAGCAGTTGAAGGATGCTCATGCTGAGAATGCTCAGATTCAGGCTCGGATGTACGCGACTTACCGGAGAGTCCGTCGATGCCCTTTTCCAGCGGTTTACGGTTGTGGTGAACAACATGAGAGCCAATGTGGTCGTGCTCCCATACGATGATCATGATAGAGCGGTGAAGCTCTTGCACTCGTTGGATTGCACCGTATGGGACGGGAAGGTCGAGGCTATTCTTGAGTCCGAGAAGTATGACACCCTGACTGTGAACGAGCTGTTCTCGAAGCTCAAGTCATCTGAGTTGGACCGTGGTATGACAGCCAAGCTCGAGAGCCCGACTGACTCTCATAGTCTTGCTCTCGTCGGTGGCAAAGGGGCTAAGTCTAACGCTAACGCATCCTCCAGGATGTACTCTCTGTCTTCTTTGATGTCTTTTCCAGACGAGGAGTTCGACGTGCTTGGAGAGGATGAGCTGGCGTTGCTGACCAGGCGGTTCGAGAGGTTGCATGAGAACCGGGTGAACACAAGGAAGAATCCACGGACATGCTTTCAGTGCGGCAAGCCAGGACACTTCGTCACCGACTGACGGAGAAGATGGAGAACAAGGACGGCTACAAGCACCGGTCGAACAAGGATGGCAAGTACCGATCAAGGCGCGATCACAAGCACAAGAACAAGCACAAGGACGAGCGACGATCGAGGAAGAAGGACGGTCGCGGCAGGAAGGCCCGAGCGATGGTCGGGGCGAGCGACGTCGACTCCAGCTCCGCCTACTCTTCCTCGAGCTCGAGCAGCAGTGAAGATGATGGTGATCGGCGCAAGAACAAGAAGTCATCCAAGAACTTGAGCGGGCTAAGCTGCTACGCAAGAGATGGCTTCTGCGGCATGGCTCGTAGCTCCGGCAGCAAGAAGAGTCACCAGAGCGACTCGGACTCCGACTCCGAGGATAAGGTACGTGACGAGATTCCCTTCTTGCGTGAGGAGAACGAGCGTCTGGGCAAGTTGCTTGATAATCGAGATGACATGCTTAGAGAGGCAAAGAAGATGAGGAAAGAGCTTAGGGCCTCACTAGAAGATGCTAGGAACCGAGTAGCTGAGCTAGAAACCCAGAACCTTGATGCTAAACTTGAGATAGATTCGCTTAAGGCTTCACCTGCGGTTTCCGATGAGATTGATTGTTGTGATTGCTCTGTGTACCTAGCTGATCTTACTGCTCTTAAGGATAAGCATGCTTCTACTTGTGATGAACTAGATGTGCTTAGGGTTGAAGTGGCTGAGCTTAAGTCTAGACCTGCTTCGCTAGGTGCTTGCACTTCTTGCCCTGTTTTGCATGGAAAGATTGATGAGATGCATGCTTACACTGTTTCTCTTGAGGCCAAGTTGAAAGAACCTGTTCCCACTTCTTGCTCTCCTTGTGAATTGCATGCTTTGAAAAATCTGGAACTTGCACATTATGTGGATCGCTTGTAGGATGAGAATGATGAGTTGAGGAAAATGATGGGTTGGTTTTCGGGTCATGAACCACAGCTTAGGATGATGAAAGAGGCATACAAGTGCTATGATGGGCAAGCGCTTGGTTCGGAGAAGGTTGGAGAGTGTAGTGGTGAGGGAGGAGAGAAGATTGGTGATATCCTAGCTCCACCAAAAACCTTCCACAAAAATGCCTATGCTCATAAGCCCAACCCACTGAGAAACAAACTTGATACAACCCCAGATCCTCCCATATTTCCTCGCCCAACAAATGATTTCCAAAACCCGGTGAAGTTTGTGAGCTCCAAGGAGAGTGAAGTTGGAGAGAAGAAGGGTGAGAAGCCGAGTGAGGAGAAACCAAGTGAGCAGCCCCAACCCAAGCGTAAACCTAACCTCATACGGTTTTATTGTGACTATTGTGGGAGAGATGGTCACAAGGGTGAGTTTTGCTTCAAGAGGAAGCGTGAGGAGAGAATGGCTAAGGAATGGGCTAACAAGGATAGGTACCGCCCTTCAAATGGTGTACCTGAGCCTCGTATGCAAATGCCCAGGGCCAAGGCGATTGTGAGGACGGTTCCGGCTTGGGGAGATCGAAAGGTGGCAGGTGGTGCTGCTGGCTGAGCACCACCGGTCAGACCGGTGCGCTCCACCGGTCAGATCGGTGCTGGTCTGGGCAGATAGCAGTTCGGTTTTCGTGCTCGTACAGATGCTTGGTTCGGTTCTGGTGGTCGTGGTTCTGGTGGTTGGTATGGAGAGTTTGCAGGTGGTCAGTTTGCTAGATGTTCTCCACCTCGTGCTCAATACGAGGGTGGGAGGAGTCGTAGCTTTGAGATGGAGAGGAGGAACGGTCCACGGTCCTCTTTTCGTGGTTTATGCTCTCCTCCAGCGAGACAGGGGTGGTTCCCTCGTGGTGGTTCCCGTGGTGGTTTTTGTGGTAGTAGCTTTGATAGGCGTGATGATTTGGTTTGTGCTAACCCCACTTTGGAGCAAATGGCTCGACACTGGTTTTACTCTTTTGGTACTAACCCCAGTGCTGAGTCGTTTGTTCACTCACGTGCTCGCTTTTGAATTTCAGGTGGGAGACTTGAGGAACGTTTGATTGATTGACTCCGGTTGCTCAAGGCATATGACCGGAGACAAGGGGTGGTTCTCAAGTCTCGTCCCGGTGGTGTCCAAGACATACATCACCTTTGGGGACAATGGGCGAGGGTGTGTGCTTTCAGAAGGTGAGATTAAGGTAAGTGAGAAGGTCACTCTCAGGCGTGTTGCTCTTGTTCAATCACTCGGATTCAATTTGCTTTCCGTTTCCCAGCTTTTGGATGAGGGTTTTGAGGTGTTGTTTCGGCCTGGTGGTTCTCGGATTTTGGATTCTCGAGGGGACCTAGTTTGCATGGTCGTTCCCGAGGGTCAAGTGTTCCGAGCGGATTTCTCTTAGTCTTTTGGTGTGGCTCGTTGCTTTTTGGCTGGTTCTTCGAGTGAGTTGTAGAAGTGGCATAGGAAGTTGGGTCACTTAAGCTTTGACCTTTTGTCTCGCTTGAGTAAACTCAATTTGGTCCGAGGATTGCCACGGCTGAGGTTTGAGAAAGAGTTCGTTTGTGCGTCGTGTCGGCATGCTAAGATGGTAGCCTCTTCCCATCCACCCCTCACCGATGTGATGACGGAGCGTCCATGTGAGCTGCTCCATATGGACCTTGTTGGCCCAGCTCGTGTGAGATCCATGGGTGGGAAGTGGTACGTCCTGGTTGTGGTGGACGACTACTCTCGGTATGCATGGGTTTTCTTTTTGGAGGAGAAAGGGGAGACATTTAGTTTTGTTCGAGATCTTGTCTTGAGGTTGAGAAATGAGAGGCACGGAGATGCCATACGAGCGATCCGCAGTGACAATGGCTCAGAATTTAAAAACTGTCGCTTCGAAACCTTTTGCCATGACTTGGGTCTTGAACACCAGTTTTCGAGTCCGTATACGCCTCCCCAGAACGACGGGGTTGAAAGGAAAAACAGAACCTTGTGCGAGATGGCTCGGACGATGCTCGATGAGCATAGGACTCCGAGAAGGTTCTGGGCTGAGGCGGTGAATACCGCGTGCTATGTGTCGAACAGGATTTACCTCAGGGTGCACAAGAAGAAAACATGCTATGAGTTGATGCACGGTCGCACACCCAAGGTGAGTCACTTTCATGTGTTTGGGTGCAAATGCTTTATCCTGAAGAAAGGTAAGAAGTTGGACAAGTTTGAGGCTAGGTCTGTCGATGGTATTTTCTTTGGTTACGTGTCTCATTCTAGAGCCTTTCGAGTGCTCAATCTTGAAACTAACCAAATCGTGGAGACTTGCGAGGTTACCTTCGACGAGACACAGCCACGTAGTCAGCTTGTTTTTGAGTGTGCAGGTGACGAGGAACTTGGCGAGGAGATTTTCAAGGAGGAGGAGCATGAAAATGGAGATGATGAAGACGGCGGTATGGTGCCCGCGGCTGAGCATGTACCTACTACTTTGACTACGATCAAGAACGAGCCCTCTCCCACACCTGCGACGACAAACCCAGATCAAGGCGAAGCTGCTGCTGAGGGGGAGGTAGCATCAAGGTGAGAACCTCCCCGGCAAGTTCAAGTGGATCACCCAGCTTCGAGAATCATCGGTGACATCAATGAACGCACTACACGGTCGAGGGTTCGAAACAATTCTCATTTCGCTCATGCTGCTTTTGTTGCTACTTTTGAGCCCAAAGACATTGGACACGCGCTATCTGATCATAATTGGGTAAATTCAATGCATGAGGAGTTAGAGAATTTTGAGAGGAACCAAGTTTGGGAGTTGGTGGATCCTCCACCGGGTTGTAAGCCGATTGGGACAAAATGGGTGTCGAAAAATAAAGAGGGAGAAAAAGGAGAAGTGGTGAGAAACAAGTCGAGGTTGGTGGCGCAAGGGTATAGTCAGAAAGAGGGGATCGACTACGAGGAGACCTTTGCTCCCGTAGCCTATTTGGAGGCGATTAGGATCCTTCTAGCCTTTTCAGTGGCTAAAAGGTTCAAGTTGTACCAAATGGATGTCAAGAGTGATTTCCTGAACGGTGTTTTGGAGGAAGTAGTGTATGTGAGGCAACCTCCGGGGTTTGAGAGTGAGAAGTACACCCACCAGGTTTACAAGTTGAGGAAGACGTTGTATGGGTTGAAGCAGGCGCCTAGAGCTTGGTATGGTAGGTTGAGGGGGTTCCTGTTTGAGAGAGGTTTTGAGATGGGGAAGGTCGATCAGACCTTGTTTCTCCTCAGGCAGGGCAAAGATATCCTGATTGTGCAGGTATACGTGGATGATATTGTCTTTGGTGGCTCGTCTAACTCTTTGGTTGCAAGGTTTGCAGAAGACATGAGCAGGGAATTTGAGATGAGAATGATGGGTGAGTTGCAGTTCTTCCTCGGCCTCCAGATAAAGCAATTGAAGGAAGGAACATTTGTCCACCAAGCTAAGTACACCAAGGACATTGTGAGGAAGTTCAAGATGGAGGACTCCAAGGCCATGGCGACGCCTATGAGTACGACTACAACTCTTGATGCGGACGAGGACGGTGAACACGTGGACCAGAAGGAGTACCGAAGCACGATTGGGTTACTCCACTACTTGACGGCGACAAGGCCGGACATCCAATTCTCGGTATGTCTGTGTGCTCGTTTTCAAGCGTCTCCAAGGACTTCGCATCGGCAAGCAGTCAAGCGCATTTCAGGTATTTGTGACATACTCCCGACTTCGGCCTTTGGTACTCCGCGTCTTCTTCTTTGGCTCTTCATGGATTTTCGGACGCGGATTTTGCCGGGTGTCGGTTGGATAGGAAGTCCACTTCTGGGACTTGCCAGTTCTTGGGTTCTTCTTTGGTGTCTTGGTCTTCCCGCAAACAATCGAGTGTTGCTCAATCCACTACCGAGGCAGAGTATGTTGCCGCAGCCAGTTGTTGCTCTCAACTCCATTGGATCACATACACCATGAGCGACTTTTGTCACAAAGACATTTCATGTACCAATTATAAATCTGAAATTGAAATGTAAATTGCTTGGAAAATGTGCTCCCATGTCATATGTGCCTAATTTACTTGCTTTTGGGTGCTAAACCGTTGCATGTTGCTTACCAATGAGAAGTCTCATACATAGAAGTAAGCACATGGCTCGGTATGCTTTGACATGACATGAGATGCTTGTGGGTGTTTATGATGGTCTTATGCTTAGAATGGTTGTCCTAGCATGAAGTTTGTGTGGCTTTGCCATTTTGACATGTTTTGCTCATGTTTAGGACTTTGCTCAAGAGAGGGAAATTTTTCGCAATGGTGATCTTGTAGTTTTTATCCATACGAAGCTATAGAGTATCTAACTTGCTCATTTGGAGGTGTGTAGCATGCTATGTTGAATTTTGTCTATTTGAGAAGCTCTAGGTTGCATTTTTTGCATTTTTGGCTTAGTTCATGCATTGTCAACAAGGGGGAGAAGTTTGATCATGTTTTGGCTTGCTGCATGCATTTAGAAGGTTTCCAACTGGTTTCGAGCTAGTTTTGAGCTCGTGCAGTTCCTAGTTTTTCCCAGGTGGTCATTGGCCTGACCGGTGGAATGCACCAGTCTGACCGGTGTGAGTGTCAGGTGCTGGGCAATCTAGCGCACTGGTCTGACCGATGAGGTTGACCGGTCAGAGCAAGGCTGAAGCAGCTGCTCTGTTTTGCGATGTGGTTTGCATGCATTCGTCCAGGGGGAGTTGCATTGGTTCAGGGGGAGCTTGCATGTGTGCAGGGGGGGCTCTTTGTGGTTTGTGCTCTTTGCTTGAGCATGTTTTTGTCTCGGATGTGTCGAGCCGTTGCCCTTGCCTAAGGGGTCTGAGACTTGTCTTCTTCAAGTGATCTTGCTCTTTGCCTTTCCTTTGGCTTTCGATCACTTGTTGGAGTTTCTTTTAGTCGTTTCTTTTCCTTTTCTCTTTGGTTACCAAAACGTGTGTGTTGTCAATGCACTCATCAAGGGGGAGATTGAGAGCCATGTGTGGTTCGAGGACCAGTGGATGGTCGCTTCCTGGTGTGATGAGCGATTGACAACGTGGTGTGGACTGATTCTTGGCTAAGTATTGCAGGTGCAGGTTGCGGCTTGACTGGTGTTGGTGTAGGTGAAGAACAAGCGCGAAAGGTCGTTGTTGGTGAGGCCTCCAGGTGTGAAGACAAGTAGGCTTGGTTCGAGGGACCCGGTGGCCAGCTGAGTCAAGTGCGGGCCGCATGGTGGCAAGAACAGCAAGATGAAGTCATGGATGGTTTCTTGGTTGAGCCTCAAAACCGAGGTCGAGCCAGGACTACGTGGGAGCCGAGTCATGAGTGGTGATTGGCGGAGGCTACACCGAGTTCGCGGGGTTTCCAGTGGTTCACCAGAAAACCACTGGGTTCCTTGGTTCATCCACGAAGCCAAGACTGAAGACCGACGACGGAGGTGCAGCAGCATCGGACCGGTCTGACCGGTGGGTCTGATCGGTCTGACCGGTGTGCGATGACGCAGTCCGGAGACTTCGAACCGGAGGACACGCGTCGGGATCGCAAGGCTTGCGTCGAGGCTAAGCAAATTTGCGGTCACAGGGCATTTGTCCGATGGTGCGAAGACAAAGATTCCCAAAGTGACCCTCGGGGGTGTGTATCCTAGTATTAGGCCTTAGAGGTAATTTAGTCTTTTGGCTAGCCTCCATATAACCCAAGTGGTGAGAGGATGGCAGCCATCTCTTGGAACCCTAGCTCATTTTGTTTTGCTATTTTCCTCTTTCTTTTTCCTTTAGAATTTTTAGGACTAGCTTGAGAGCTTTATGGTGAGATCTTGTGAGAGGGAAGGATGATCAGGCGGAAGCTAGACCTTGTATGAACCTTCATGGTATGTACAGGTGATTTGGCGTCGTTCCTCAAGGCTTGATTGTGTTCTTCCCGTTTTCTCGTTTTGGTGATTTTCGGAGCCTTTTCTTGGCGAATTTCTTGTGGTGGTTTTGAGACCTTTCTCTTTGGGATTTGGTGGGGGATGTATGCATGAACCCTTCGTGGTTCTTTTCCCTTTGATTCCCCTCCCAACTCCGTGAGTAAAGCGGCTCAATTTTGGGGTTTTCTTGCCTCTAGGGTTAGAGGTGTTCTTGGCGGGATTTCTTCGATTCCTCTTGTTCTAGCAAGTTTTGGTGGACCAAATCTTGGCTATGGAGTGCCCATGAGGTGTTCCTACTATCCCCAAAGCCTTGTGCGAATCCGTGGAGCGAATTGGGAGATCGGGAGTTGGATTTGGAGGAGTTGACCCGCGGTGCTGTTCATCCCGAGAGCCCATGTCGTGACCGGTCTGACCGGTGCCTCTCACCGGTCTGACCGGTGCAGACCCTTGGTTGGGTTTTGCTCAGGTGAACGTCTTGGTGAGTTCCCTGTTGTCTTGTGTTGCTGCTGTTTCGAGTTTGGTTCTTTTTGGAGCTCGGAAGGTCAGGTTTGTGGATTTGGGGCTTCCTGGCTTACACCGATCTGACCGGTGTGCTACACCAGCCTGACCGGTGTAGGAGCTTTCTGTGGAAGTTCTCAGGTTCTGTCAGGGTGCTCCAGCAGGGACCGGTCTGACCGGTGTGAGCGACCGGTCTGACCGGTGCAGTCCAGTAGCTGCTCGAGTTTGTTTTTCCGCTGCGTTCTCGGGTTACCTTCGGTGGTTGTTGGTTCTTAGGACTAGTAGCACTCCAGTGGCTGCGTGATCTTGGCCAACTTGGGTAGTTGAGTCGGAGACGTGCTTTGGAAGCCGTGTTCATTGTTGGTATTTCTTAACCTCACCACTATGGCGCCGGGTTAGCGTGAGTGTGTAAGAAACACCCGGGTACACTAACGGGTGCGAACTAATCCGCAAGCGCACCGATACACCGTTGTAGCACTTCTCCCTCGGGAGTATTCCAAAGGGTATCGAATCCAAGGAACGGTTGGGAGCTTTACGAGCGATTTATCCAAGGACACAGGATCTCTGCTACGGTAGGTGAGAGGTATGGTTTCCCTTGTAGGCACTTGGTTCTAGGGAAGTACAAGCTGCAAAGGATCTCACTTCGGACACCGAACCCTCCTAGCTATAACAGTCGGTTCACGGCAAATGGTCGTCCACACCTGTATTCGAACGTGGGGGATTCCGAAAGGGTCCAACGGCTGTCACCACCGCGGCTACCCCAAGACAAACCGTGGGATACAGGGCAATCGAAGGATAACCTGTAGCCCAGACACCGCGTCTGCACCATTGGCTACTACTATAGCACGGCTACGCCTGACGTCTCGTAGCAACACTATAGCACTCCGTAAAAATACGGAGCGACGATCCCGTGAGTACAACTAGTCTTTACCCATCGTGGAATCAGGATCGTACAAAGGATATGAATGACACTTTGGTCTAAACCAGGTATGCAAAGCTCTCACTATATTCTAATTGACAAGCAGTCATACAAACGGAATGCGGGAATACTCATCCAATCAACGAGATCAGAGGATCATGTCACAAAGAACACGAGCCTCTAAATGATGAATAGACGAAGAACTCTAGAACATATCACCCATGTATGAATACAACTTTAGTCTAATTGGAATATAACGAAATACTCACTTTAGTCTAAATGAAGAACAGTATCACTCACGAGGTACAAAGAGATGATGAACGAAGAACGGATCATCGCATCTCCCTTCTACTCACCCACACTCTCTCCTCTCTACCTAGCACTACCTAAGCTAGATCTTCCTCACACTCATATTCTTGGTGGGATGAGGTTTCACCTCCACCAAGAAGGAATGAGAAGGAGGAAAGGAGGCTAAGGTAAGAAGTTGCCTTCAAGTGTGTTGTCCTATTCTTACCCCCCTCTCCTTCTATTTATAGGCGCGGGCACCGGCGTCAAGTGGAGCGAGACACCCCGGGGATGGCCTCTAGGGCCAATGGGAGACCACCACGTGGAGGCCTGGGATCAGCCGACCAAAGGTCGGTTCGGCCGATCCCAGGGTCGGCCGACCCCCACGTGGCCCGTCTCGGCTTGTGCTTTCTCTGAGCGGCTGACTGGTGGGTCCTGAGGTCGGTCCCGGTGTACACGTGTGTTGGAGGCGGTTTAGGCACTCTGGTGGGCCCATGGATCCATGTGAGGTACGCGTGGCGATCTCTGATTCGCCGAGGCTCTCTCTCTTGGATTGGTGACATCATTGATCCAGGGGATGCTTGCGTGGCGGCTCCTCATTGGCTGAGCCTGAAGTACTAGGATCAAAGAGGCATGTTTTCTCCTCTTTTCTTATGCTAATCACCTGCATTCATCTTTATACAGCCACTTGTGGAAATTGTCAGTTCTAAGCCCTATTCTAATGTGGATACATGATTCTCATATTGAAATGCAGGGATTGACGGCTCTGAATTAGGTACTTAGTAGCCGTCAACATTCATCTTGTTGGAGTTTCCATATCCTTCGAGAAGAATTTTTATCGGCTCCCATTCACTCCCCCTCTCTGGTCGCCAGTTTCGGTCCTTCAGTTGATACGAAAACACTCCGTCATTAATCGAGCGTCACAAACCGCGATTAATGACGAGACCTTATTTCACGGCATCATGAGTTTAATGACGCGTATAAATTCGTAACACAAAGGCGTCATAAGGTACATGCCACGTCGGACCAAAATCTGATGTGGCATGACGTTTTGTGACAAACCGTTTCGTCATTAAGTAAATTCAGCCCATATTTTGTTGGGCCAAGGTCCAAATTCCTTGTTGTCATAGATTGAATTTGGCCCACTTAATGTTAAGCTGAGCCCAATGTTTCTTTCATCATAAATTGGTTCTAGGCCTTATTAAGGCTGGATGGAGCCCAATAGTGTTTGCATCATAGATTGTTTAAGGCCTATTTATGGTTGGATGGAGCCCAATAATTGTTGTCGTCATAGATACCTTTAGGCCTAATTCTGGTTGGACCGACCTAATAATCGTGGTCGTCATAGAATGTTTTAGGCCCGGTTTTAGTATGACCGAGCCCAATAATTGCATTCGTCATTAATTTGTTTTGGGTCTAGTACTGGTTGGATCGAGTTCAATATTCGATGACGTCATAAAATGATTAAGGCCCAACTGATATTGGACCCAGCCCACCATTCGCTGACGTCATTTTTGATACGGTCCATTTTATTAATAAATCATTTTTGAATTCGTAAAAAAATAATGGGCCGAGGGAGAAAGCCCACATATTTTTTCCCTGTTATTTTGGGCTACACTCCAGGTAGCGCTTAATTAAATATAATTCAATCTCATATTACATGCTAATCAATTAAGTAATTGACATCACAGATAATATTTCCATACCACTGATACAAATAAATGTTTCGGATGACACATGACACATTATTATCAATGAACACAGAACAACCACAAGCAGATTGTAAGTAGGAGCTCACAAACCAATACACATGATATCTCCATGCTCACAAATAAAGCTGGTCTTGAAATAGAACCCACTAAGATAACAAAGCTCAGTACTCACAAACCAGCACAACTAGCTGGGAGGACACAAGCAGAAGACTAAGAAACATAGTGGCCTTACCCAAGGCGCGAGCTTAGCAGTTGATGAAGGAGGGTCTCAGTAGTTTCTACTTGTTTCTTCAACCTCTCAATCTTATCAGTCCGCATTTTCATTGCTACATCTGATGCTTCTACCTTGATCTTCAAGTCTGTCAAAACTTAGTCCTGTTCAACAAAGATTTCACCAAGGTCAGCAGCTGCATCTAGCCCTCCCAACGAAACTTCAGGTCTTGAACATGTAGCGAAAGCTGGATAATCTCGAGGCATGTAATCAATGAATGGATTTGACTTCACATTAGAAGGACAGGAATTTGATATTTGAACCACAACATTTGAGCCTAAAAATGAAATGAGAAGTCAAACTTGAACCTTAAACGAAGCAAACAAATAAACTTAAGAATAATCCTAATAATAAAGTAGCAGGATAATCATGCGTTCTGTTACATACCACGACATGTGATTGAATCTCAGCAATGCAGGAGTGGGATGCTAGGCCCTGCACAAAAAGTTACAAATCAGGAACTGGATCTAGAGCGGTCAAGGTAAGAGAAGGATCTGAAATCTAAAACAATAAACAAAGTAAATTACTTTCTAAGCATGGCTCATCCATTAAGTTGTGTTACAAATCAGTAACTGCATCTAGAGTGGCCAAGGTAAGAGAAGAATCTCCAATCTAACACAATACACAAAGCAATTTACTTTCAACGCATGACTCATCGATTAACTTGTGTTGAAGGACCGATTAGGCGACTAGAGAGGGGGGGAGTGAATGGGAGCCGATAAAAATTCTTCCCGAAGGATGAACTCAGCCTATGCCCCAAATTCACAACTAATGATTCCCACACGAGCTTGCCAAGGTCGCGTAGTCACAACGGACCTACCAACCCTAGGAACAAAACCCCAACTCAAAGCAACACCGAAGCGCAACTCAAGAAGCGAGAAACTTAGGCAATCTACAGTGCCTGGGGCGGACCGTCCGCATGGACCAGGCAGACTATCCGCGGGTGCCTCGCGGACTGTCCGCGGGTTCACTGTGGACCATCCGAAAAGCCTCCTGAACAACCAGTACTGCACCTCGAAAAACGGACTGTCCGTGCCCTACCTGCGGACCGTCTGCACTCTCCTCGCGGACCGTCTGCCAAACTTCATGCAACCAAAAGCACTAGACCAAACAGATTGAACGAAAGGCCAACAAGAACTCGCGACGAACACGATGAACTGTCGGCTGAAAGCCTCCTCGCGGACCATCCGCTAGGGGCGTGCGGACCGTCCGCGTGGTGCGCAGACAGCAGCACGAGCTCGACCTCTTGGAGGTCAACTCCTCCTTCCCTTTGCCTGATCTCCCGAATCAACCAAGGTATTGCTACCAAATCATAGGTGGAGGTGAAGTGCCTCTATACCCACGGATTGGTAGCCTCAAACCCACTGAATCGAGAGGAATCAAGATTCTACCGAGCTCACACAAAGAGCTAGGGTTCCAACCGAAATCCTTCAATCGGAGGCCAAATTCAGAGTTTGAGGGATCAAGATCAAGCACAAGGATGCACAAGACATCTATCCATGATCCCCACGAACAAATCCGAACCCAGACACCTCAGAATCGAAGGAACAAGGCGCACACGAAAATCCAACGAAAATAGCCCAAAAAAGACACGAAAATCACTCGAGCCACAAGAAGGAAATCGACGCAACCATGAAAGCTTCCATACACTCGGAGATCAGATTCTCTACAAAACGGTGAAGAAAATCTAAACCTATGGAGCAGGGAAATGAGAAGCAGTCCGGAAGGATGGTTTGCCCAGAAACCCTAGAGCTATATGTATGAGTTCCTCTGGGTTGGGCAAATGACCAAGCTACCCCTAGCACTTAAACTAAGATACAATCCCCTCAGGGGCAATATGGTCAAGTAGCACTCCTCTTAACCAGACAGCCACGCCTTTGCCGCAGTCCGCGTCCTCCCGACGCAAGTCCTGCGATCCCGCCGTGTGTCCTCTAGCATCGAAGCTTCTCGGTGCGCCCGGATCCCGTCTTTGCCCGCCGAGCCTCCGGTCTTGGTTTTGTGGCTCAACCAAGTTCCCCAACGGTTTTGTGGTGAACCGCCGCAAACCCCGCGTGTAGACTCCGGTCGTGAGCAGCTACCCTGCACCGGCTCCGGTCGATGACTTTGTCTTGCTTTTCTTGCCACCATGCGGCCCGCACTTGACCCCGTTCGTCCACCGGGTCCATCGAGCTGAGCCTACTTGTCTCTCCACTCCTCGGAGGCCCCGCAAGGCTAAGACCTTTCGTGCCCGCTCTTCACCTGCACCAACACTAGTCAAGCCACAACCTGCACCTGCAATACTCGGCCAAGAGTCAGTCCACACCACGTTGTCAATCACTCATCACACCTGGGAGCGACCATCCACCGGTCCTCGGACGCTCCGATCCTCAATCTCCCCCTTGATGAGTGCATTAACAACACACATAGTAACCAATTCAGAGAAAACGAGAAAAAGAAAAGAAACGAATGAAAAACTCAAACAAGTGATCAAAAGCCAAACACAAGCCAAAACGAGATCACTTGAGAGAAAAATCTCGGTCCCCTAAGACAAGGGCAACGACTCGACACAACCGAGATAAAATGCTCCAAAATTGCAGACTCCTCAAGGTGAGGCAGAAGGGTTCGACACCATCGGCAAAAGAGCACAACTAAGATCAGGCAGAAAAAGAGCTCCAAAGCACATGAATGCAAGCTCCCCCTAAACAAATGCATTTCTCCCAATTGATGCAAAACTCCCCCTGGATGCATGAAATGGGTACTTCCTCCCCAAAGTAAGAATTGGGTACTATCTCTCCCCCTTGTTGGTAATGCATGAATCAAGTCTACAAATGTAAGCATGTGCTTCTCAAATAGACAAAGAGCACTACAACATGCTAAAAATTGAGACATAGACAAGCAAGATAGCCACAAATTTTGTACAAGCATCGCCAACAAGATGATAGGGACATATAAGCATGTGACATAGCCATGATCAAAATGAAATATTTTTAAAAAAAATTTCCCTCTCATGAGCTTAGGACCTAAACATGGTCAAAATGAGCACAAACAACATATAACTCACAAACTTGATGCAAGGTCACAAATTCTCATCATAAGATCATCACAAACACCTACAAGTTATCTCATGTCATGTCAAAGCCACCGAGCCATGTGTCCACTTCTAAATGTGAGACTTCTCAACGGTGAACATCATGCAACGGTTTAGCACCCAAGATAAGGAATTTAAAGCAAGTTTGACATGGAAGCATATTTTTCAAGCACAAGCATTTCATATACCAATTTCAAGATTTACAAATTAAGCATGGTACATGAAGTGCCTTTGCGGCAAAAAGAAGCTTAGGCTTCTCCACAAGGTAGCATGTAGGCTAAACATTCATTATGATAAATGGGTCTTTGACCCCAAATGAAAAGAACATGGTTCCAAGCACAAATTAAGCAAGATATAGCCATAAGCGCACAATTTGAACATGAAAGGCATTCAACTCACAAGAGAGGATCATATATAGCAATTTTACAAAAGTAAGCCATCCACAAGCATATACATCCCAAAGCTACCAAGAGCATCGCTATACATCACATGAGCATCACTAGCAAAGTCATAATCTCATATCCAGCATATCATGGTGATCAGAGTATATAGGAGATGCACATCTCTAAAGCATCTGATTCAAATGTAGTCTATGATACAAAGATGCAAGCATGATATGGTACATAAATGAAAATGCAACATGCATATGTACATCGGACTCCCAACCGAAGCTCAAAAAGGAAAAACCACCCCAAGCTCCCCTCGCAAACGAGCAAATGTAGCTTGGTCCAAAGGCTTGGTCAGGATATCGGTGAGCTGCTTTTCGGTTGGCACATGGATAAGGTCTATGTTTCCCTTCTCAACATTGTCTCTCAGGAAGTGGTACCTCACCTCTATATGTTTGGTTCTGGAGTGTAGCACAGGGTTTTTGGCAACACTAATGGCACTCGTGCTATCACACATGAGAGGAACATGGGTACACTTCTCACCAAAGTCACTCAGCGTGTATGTGATCCAGAGCAGCTGGGAGCAACAACTAGCAGCAGCAACATACTCGGCTTCTGTGGTAGACTGAGCTACACTAGATTGTTTGCGAGAAGACCAAGAAACAAGCGATGAACCCAAAAACTGGCACGTCCCCGAAGTCGACTTCCTATCGACTCGACACCCCGCAAAGTCGGCATTCGAAAACCCAAGAAGCGAAAGAGAAGAGGAAGCCGAGTACCAAAGACCGAGCTCAGGAGTGTATCGAAGATACCTGAAGATTCGCTTGACGGCTTGCCGATGTGAAGTCCTCGGTGACGCCTGAAAATGAGTGCACAGACACACAGAAAACTGAATGTTCGGCCTCGTCGCCGTCAAGTACAAGAGGGAGCCAATCATGCTCCGGTACTCCTTCTGGTCCACGGGCTCTCCGTCCTCGTCCGCATCCAGCGCTGTAGTCGTACTCATCGGTGTCGACAGGGGCTTCGAGTCATCCATCTTGAACTTCTTAAGGATGTCCTTCATGTACTTGGTTTGATGCACAAAGGTTCCCTCCTTCGCCTGCTTGATCTGAAGCCCGAGAAAGAACTGCAATTCTCCCATCATAGACATCTCGAATTCTTTGCTCATGTCCTCTGCAAACCTCACAACCAAAGAGTGACACGAGCCGCCAAAGACAATATCATCCACGTACACCTGAACAATTAGGATATCATCGCCCTTCCTGAGGAGAAAACGAGTCTTATCTACTTTGCCCATCTCAAACCCCTTGCTGAACAAGAACCCCCTCAAACGGCCATACCAAGCACGGGGAGCTTGTTTTAGCCCATACAACGCTTCCCTCAGCCTATACACCCGGTGAGGAAACTCAGCACTCTCAAAGCCTGGTGGTTGCTTCACATAAACTTCTTCTTCTAAAAACCCATTCAGAAAGGCACTCTTCACATCCATTTGGTACAATTTGAACCCTTTAGCCAGAAAAAAGGCTAGAAGGATCCTAATCGCCTCCAAATGGGCTACAGGAGCAAATGTCTCCTCATAGTCTATCCCCTCCTTCTGACTATAGCCCTGAGCAACCAACCTCGATTTGTTTATCACCACCTCACCATTCTCACCCTCTTTGTTCTTCCACACCCATTTTGTCCCGATAGGTTTGCAATGTGGTGGTGGCTCTACCGACTCCCAAACTTGGTTTCTCTCAAAGTTCTCTAATTCCTCATGCATTGCATTCACCCAATTAGGATCAGAGATGGCGTGTCCAATGTCTTTCGGCTCAAAGGTAGCAACAAAAGCCGAATGAGCAAAGTGAGAAGCATTACTGGACCTTGACCGTGTCGTACGTTCATTGATGTCGCTGATGATTCTTGAGGGAGGATGATCAACTTGAACGCGCCTCGGTGCCTCTCGCCTGGAGACAACCTCCCCCTCAGCTGCAGCTTCGACTTGATCTTGCTGGATCGTAGTCGGGGCCATCCTGCACCGTAGTCATCGTAGTGGAAGTAGAGGGTACATGCTCGGCTGGAGCTTCACCATCATCACCATCATCCTCTCCAGCATCATCCTCCTCGTCCTCAAAGATCTTCTTGCCAATCTCGTCGTCACCTGCACACTAAAAAACAGATGAACTGCATGGCTGGGTCTCGTCGAAGGTAACCTCGCAAGTTTCCATGACTAGGTTAGTATCAAGGCTGTGCACACAGAATGCTCGAGAATGACTCGCATAACCCAAAAAGATCCCATCGGAAGACCTCAATTCAAACTTATCAAGCCTACCCTTCTTGAGAATAAAGCACCGACAACCAAAAGCCTTGAAATGGCTCACTCTAGGTGCTCGCCCGTGCATGAGCTCATAGCACGTCTTGTTCAAGAAGGCCCGAAGAAAAATCCGGTTCCCAACATGGCACGTGGTATTCACCACCTTAGCCCAATATCTCCTCAGAGTCCTATGCTCGTCGAGCATCGTCCGAGCCATCTCACAAAGGGAACGATTTTTCCTCTCAACTACACCATTATGACAAGCCACATAGGGAGAAGAGAATTGATGTTCGAGACCCAAATCATGACAAAAGGTTTCGAAACGAGAGTTTTTAAATTCAGTGCCATTGTCGCTACGAATAGCTCGAATAGCATCTCCATTCCTCTCATTCTTCAACCTTAAGATTAGATCCCGCATAAAACCAAACGTCTCCCCCTTGTCAGCCAAAAAGAAGACCCAAGTATAGCGAGAATAGTCATCCACTATCACCAGGACATACCATTTCCCACCCGCCGAGCACACACGAGCTAGACCAACCAAGTCCATATGGAACAGCTCGCATGGCCTCTCTGTCATAACGGATGTCAGAGGCGGGTGAGAGGCGGCGACCATCTTACCATGCCTACACAGAGCACATACCAAATCCTTTTGGTATTTCAACTTAGGCAATCCTCAGACCAAACCTAGCCCACTCAAGCGTGACAACAAGTCAAAACTCAAGTGACCAAGTCTCCTATGCCATTTCCAAAGCTCCGCCGAAACACCAGAAACCAAACAATGAGAAGAGCCGACACACTGAGAAAAAATCGGCTCTGAAAATCTGACCCTCGGGGATGATCGTGCACACAAGATCACCTCGAGAATCCAAAACACGAGAAGCACCCAGTTTGAAACGGACCTCAAAACCCTCATCAAGAAGCTGGGAAACCGAAAGAAGATTGAACCCCAAAGACTTGACAAGAGCAGCACGCCTAAGATTCACAGACTCACTCACCTTCACCGCGCCCACTGAAAGCACTCTACCTTTCCCATTGTCCCAAAAGTGATGTACTCTTTGGTCATCACTGTGGTGAGGCTGGAGAACAACCTTCGATCTCCGGTCATGTGTCGAGAGCAATCAGAGTTGATCAACCAAAAGCCCTCCAAGCCTCCCACCTGAAAATCAAAAATGAGAGAGAGAGTGAGCAAACGACTCAGCACTAGGGTTAGTACAAAATGAATCAAACCAGTGTCGTGCCATTTGCTCAAAAGTGGGGTTAGCAAAATCCATCCTATCTCTCCTAGGTGGAACACCCACACGTCCCCTTGGAGGACTACGCATACCACGAAGTGGAGACCGTGGCCCGTAGCTCCTCTGGGACCTAAAACTGCGATCGTTCCCCCCATATTCGTATTGGCCATGAGCGAAGGAATGTCCAGCAAACTCACCACACCCAAACCCAACACGCCTACCACCATCTCTCTGTGGTGGCTCACCTCGAGGCACAAACTCACACTTCTCCCGAGGGTAAATGGTATGCACCACACCCTCGCCCCTTGGCACCATCCTAGGCTCAGGCACACCACGAGAAGGGCGGTACCTGTCCTTGTTTGCCATCTCCCTAGTAAACCTCTCCTCACACTTCCTCCTGAAGCAAAACTCAGCTAGGTTCCCATCCCTCCCACAATGCTCACAATGGAAGGGTTTTGGTTTTGGCTTTGGTTTTGGGCTCTCTTTGGGCTCTGGCTTCTTCTCACTCGGTTTCTCTCCCTTCTTCCCAAAGAACTCATTCCCCATGTCACTCTTGAACTTGATGGGTTTCTGGAAGTTGTCTGTGTGTGGAGGAAACACAGGTGGAGCTGGGGTTGTGTCTAGTCGGTTCCTAAGAGGATTTGGCTTAGGAGCATAGTCATTTTTGTGGTGGGTTTTTGGTGGTTCTGGGATATCACCGATCTTCCCCTCATTCTCACCACTTCCCTCACCAACCTTATCCGCCCCAAGCTCTTGCCCATCATAGTGCTTGTATGCCTCAATCATCATCTTGAGCTGAGGCTCATGACCAGACAACCAACCCATCATCTTCCTCAACTCATCATTCTCATCCTGCAAGCGATCAAAATAGTGTGCAAGCTTCAAATTCTTCACAGCATTTATTTCACAAGTAGAGCATGATGCGGGAATAGGAGCTTTCAAAGCAGCTTTTAGAGATCTAGAATAAGCAACCGATTCATCTAGTTTCTCATGCAAAATAGGAAAAGAAGTGCAAGCACCAAGCAAGGAGGGCCAATATTTCATCTCATCTAGCTCAACCCTGAGCACATCTAGTTCCTCAACCTTGAAGGCATACTTTTCCTTAAGCACAGTCAAATCACCAAGAAAAGTGGAACAATCAGTGCGTTCAGGTTCATCAGTCACAATAGGAGCAGACTTAAGAGAATCTATTAGAGCCCTAGCATCAATAAGCAAAGACTCTAGCTCAACCACCTTCTCCTTAGCCTCTCCTAGCAAAGACCTATACTCCCTCTTCTCCTTGTTGGTCTTTCTAAGCACATCATCACGGTTGTCAAGCAATTCATTCAACCTAGCATTCTCCGCTACCAAGAAGGATGGATCATTGTTTACCTCATCCTCGGAGTCGGAGTCCGAGTTATCCTTGTTGCTCTTCTTGGTTGCGGAGCTGTGTGCCATGCTGCAAAAGCCTTGGGCGGTGAAGCACAGGCCGTTGATGTTCTTGCTTGCCCGCTTGCCCTTGTGCCGGTTCTCATCTTCATCACTTGAGCTCGATAAAGAGTAGCAGGAGCTTGAGTCGATGTCGCTCACACCAGCAACCATAGCACGCTCCTTCTTCTTGTGACCACCACTCTTCCTTGGCCTTCGCTCGGACTTGTTCTTGCCCTTGTGGTCGTCCCTCGAGCGGTGCTTGTGGTCGGTCCTCGGATGGTGCTTGTGCTCGGGCTTGATCTCCATGGCCTCCGGTCACTCAGTGATAAAGTGCCCGTGCTTCCCACACTGGTAGCACATGCCCGAGCTCCTCCGAGCGTTCTTCCGGTTCGTGTACATGCGCTCGAACCGCCTGCTCAGCAACGCGAGATCTTCCTCGCCCAGCACGTCAAACTCCTCATCTGGCATGGACACAAGACAAGACAAGGAGAACTATCTCGAAGACATGTTAGCATTAGTCCTTGGTCCAGAAACGAGAGCCAGACTATGAGGGTCAGTTGGGTTCTCGATCCTTGCTCGCACCCCACGGTCCACCTCGGACGACTTGAGCTTGGAGAACAGCTCATCCGCCGTGAGGGTCTCATACTTCACCGACTCGAGAATGGCCTCGACCATCTCACTCCACATGGTACGATCCAGAGAGTGCAGGAGCTTCACAGCCCTGTCATGATCATCGTACGGGAGCACGGCCACATTAGCCCTCATGTTGTTCACAATCACAGTGAACCGCTGGAACATGCTGTCAATGGACTCGAGCTCTTCTTCACCTCTTGAGCTCGATGAAGAGTAGCAGGAACTCGAGCCGATGTCGCTCGCTCTGGCGGCCATCGCATGCTCCGTCTTCTTCTTGTGGATGCCACTCTTCCTCGGCCTTCGCTCGGACTTGTTCTTGCCCTTGTAGTCGTCCCTCGGGTGGTGCTTGTGGTCGGTCCTCGGACGGTGCTTGTGCTCAGGCTTGATCTCCATGGCCTCCAGGCACTCAGCGATAAAGTGCATGTGCTTCCCGCACCGGTAGCACATGCCTGAGCTCCTCCGAGCGTTCTTCCGATTCGTGTACAAGCGCTCAAACCACCTGCTCAACAATGCGAGGTCATCCTCGCCCAGCACATCAAACTCCTCATCTGGCATAGACACAATACAAGACAAAGAGAACTACCTAGAAGACAGGTTCGCATTAGTTTTTGGTCCAGAAACAAGAGCCAGACTATGAGGATCAGTCGGGTTCTCGATCCTTGCTCGCACCCCACGGTCCACCTCGGTCGACTTGAGCTTGGAAAACAGCTCGTCCACCCTAAGGGTCTCATACTGATCCAATTCCAAAATAGCCTCGACCTTCTCACTCCACACAGTACAATCCAGCGAGTGCAGGAGCTTCACAGCCCTGTCATGATCATCGTACGGGAGCACAGTCACATTGGCTCTTATGTTGTTCACAATCATAGTGAACCGCTAGAACATGGTGTCTATGGACTCACCGGGGAGATGAGTGAAGTTCTCGTACTCTCTCCGGTAGGTCGCGAACAACCGAGCCTGAACCTGAGCATTTCCAGCATGAGCATTCTTCAACTGCTCCCAAATCCTACAAGCCAAGTCCTCTGTCTGAACCCGATCGAATTCGGATTGACACAGAGCATGAAACAAGTAGTCGACCGCCTTGTTGTTGGCGTCGAACATATCCCTCAATCCTGGAGCTAGAAAGTTAATCGGATGAACATAAGATGTGTTCACCGTAACGTCCCAAAGGATCTGTCCCTTGCCACGGAGGAAAGCAGCCATCCGCCTCTGCCACATCTGGTAGTTCTTACCATTAAAGTGTGGAGGACCCGAACCCCATTCCTGATACACCATCTTTGGATTTTAGACTGGTTAGAATCATGAAGATCCGTAACCGGCTCTGATACCAATTGAAGGACCGATTAGGCGACCAGAGAGGGCGGGGGAGTGAATGGGAGCCGATAAAAATTCTTCCCGAAGGATGTGTCGGTGTTTTAGACCTGCAACCTACCAAGGGGAGTACCCGAGGTAGATGTTTGTGGCCTCGCCGAGATCAGGAACTCGAAGGAGAGACACGTGGCACACAATTTAGACAGGTTCGGGCCGCGAGGTCCGTAATACCCTACGTCCTGTATGCTGCGTAGCTCTGGATTGATTGGGTGTGTTTACAAGATGATGCAGATGAAGAGATAGGGGTCCCTGCCTTGCCTTATATAGTCCGGGAGGCAGGGTTACAAGTCGGTTTGACATGGGAGTTCTAGTCGCGTACGGCTAGGAGTACTCTACATTGATCCGGACATGTCTAGCTTCCTAATCGAGTAATAGTCCTCTGTATGCCTTGCGCTTCACGCCATCAGGTGCTGTGCAGCCCAAGTTGAGTAGTCCCAGGGGCCCACGGAGTAGTCGGTCCCAGTACCCACCTGAGTAGTGGGCCCAAGGATGTCCGTACGACAAGCCCCCGAGTACTTTGTAGTCGAGCAGGATATCTTCAAGTAGTCTTGATGGCCTTGGCGAGTAGTCCTTGAGCGTCCCCGAGTTCCACAAGCTGAAAGTCCTCAAGAATGCTTGAATTATCCCGAGGCTGGAAGGTACTCCAGCTAATCTTTGAGTAGTCCTGAAGTCTTCTCGAGTAGTCCCCAAGTGCTTCTCCCGAAGGTCTTCAATAGTACTCATGTTGTCTTGATGAAAAACCATATGGAAAATGCGATTCAGAGAATCGTATTCCATATGGAATATAGCCCCCGAGCCTTAGGTCGAATCGCAGATTCAAGCTGAGGGTCAATCTAAAGTTCTGCCAATCTTATCCCGAAAAATCTGGAGAAAAAACCGAAGGACACGTGGCACGGAGCCCCCGAGCCTTGAGTCGAGTACTTTCTCTCGAATTGAAGGGTCATCTTGACTGTAGAATGTGTCCGGAGTGGGATCTTGATCTGGTGTAGCCCACTGAATCCGTCGGATGTAGTCGAGCCCCCGAGACTGAGAGCGTCGAGTACTAGAATATGAAGAGTCAGGCTGCCGCCGCTGAGTCACCCGCCTGGCGCTTATCCGCCCGTTCAGAACTGAGCCGCCCGATGGCTTATAAATAACCGGTGAACCCCTTAGGGTTTTTTCACTCCCAGTGGTTGCATTCACAGATTAGATCTAAGTGACTGCTCCCCTGCTCCTCTGTCGCCGCCGCCGTCGCAAGGTAGATTGGATCTATACTCGCTCGCCGCCGTAGTCCGCCCACCTCCGCAGCCCCCGAGCGAATGCGAGTGAAGACACCCGTGACTTGGAGGATAAAGGCATCCCCAGCAAAGAGCTCGAAGACCAGCGCGTCGAAGAAGAGGAGCCGCGATGAGGATGGAGATGCTGGCCAGTCGTCGTCACCGCCGCCCTCCTCCCCTCACCCCAACCCGGTGAAAGAGTGGAAGAAGGCAAAGTTGAAGACCGAGGACCTCCTTGCCCTGGATCTCTGGCGCACCGCCACCGGCGTCCCGTACCCGATGGAGAAGAACCCAGATGAGATTCTGATGTTCGCGCGGTTCGTGGAGCGTGGTCTTGCGCTGCCGGCCAGCGACTTCTTCAAGGGGATGCCCAGGTACTATGGCATCGAGTACCTCAACCTCAACCCTAACGATATCTTCCACATCTCCATCTTTGTGCATTTCTGCAAAGCATTCGTGGGGATCAGACCCCACTAGATCTTGTTCCGGAAGTTTTTCCGGGTGAAGCCGCAGCCGAGCACAGATGATCCGCGAGTAGTCGGAGGCACCGGGATTCAGATGCGCGAAGACGCCGCAGGCCAGTACTTGCCGTACAAGCTCATCGACTCCAACCAAGACTGGAAAGCGAAGTGGTTCTACATCAGCAACCATCACCCCGAGCTGCAGAAGCCGAGCGGCCGTCAATCTAAGCATGTGCCGTGGTGGAACACGGAGCCCACCATGCAGGAAGGTATTCAGCTTTCTCCACTGCTGAAGAAGATCAAGGCCCTGCGGGAGGCCGGACTGAGGGCCGAGCACGTGGCCTTCAGTTTCATGAAGAGGAGGGTGCAGCCGCTGATGGCGCGAGACACCCTCGGGTACCAGTACACCGGCGACGAGGACACGTCCCGGATGCCTGGCGAGGAAATTGATGACGATGTCATCATCGAGAGGCTGGGTAGGATTTTCAAGGATATGCCCCCGTACACGCCATGCCCAGTGCCAGAGTACTCCGCGGCACGACCGCCAAACCAGGTCAGTAGTCGTGGCTAGAGCCCCCGAGTACTGATTTGCCTCATGTAGTCGTACTCATGCTTGCTTCGTGATGTAGGACGATTTGAAGAAGTACATCTCCGTCCCGCCCTCCCCTCCACGACTTGAGGGACAAGCACAGGGGAAGGGGGAACCCAAGGTGAAGGAGCGCCGCGAAGTCGGTGAGGGCGATGATACCGTCGTTGTTGAAGACAGCTCCGATGACGAGGATGAGGAGACGCTGCAGCAGCGATTCCAACTCCGCTAACGATTCAGCCGAGCTGGAATGCCACACATCCGGTCATCGAGAAGCCATCCAGCCTGGAGGCCAGCCTGCCGGCCAGCGCCGCCTAGGAAGCTGCGCAATGTGGCGCGAAAGCGAGCCGTGAAGAAATTGAAGCTGTCGGAGGCGACCAGGCGAGTACCACGACAAGAGTAGTCGAGTACTACCGAGTTGTAGTCTGTTGCTGACTGTCTGACTTGTATTGTTGCAGGACGTCCCCTCCTCAGACTCTGCTGACCAGGGTGAGGACGATGTCTGGGAAACTGTGGGGGCGGCAGCTGAGAAAAGCATCAGCCCGCCTCCAGCTACTGAAGACGCCGTGCCAGAAGAGGCACAACAGCAGGCGTCAGTTGAACAAGGACAAGGCCCTCCTCTGGCTGCAACTGTAGAGCAGCCAGAGGAGACTCCTGTCGAGGCCGGAGCTGCAAGCAAGGCTAGCATAGTTGATATCGCCAGTATACTAGGTGCTCCGACCGTCACCGTTGTTCGGTCAACTCTGTAAGTTCCCTGAACTCTCGAGTAGTTGTCAAGCTTATGTGGTTGACTAGATACTTCATGGTGAAGGAAATCCACGGACTTGTCGTGGGATGGTGGGGAGACCAGCACTCCGGCCGATGGAGAAGACCGCTCGGCGGAAGTGCGCGAACCCACACCACCACCACAGGCTGATGCCGCGGTAGAGCCAATGCTTGAAGAGGCTACCTTGATTGAAGGTATGCTTCCTGCCACCACGAGTAGTCATCATGGAGGGTAGTCGTAGCCGCGTATTTGACTTCTTGTACTGATGCTGACAGGAGCACAAGCCGAGGGAGCTACGATCCCCCAGGCAGTAGCCATGGAGACGGCTACTGTGGAGGCGGAGTCCACAGAGCCGGTTGTTGGGGCGACGACAGCGACAGCCCCCGGGTCGGGGACTACGGTAGCCCCCGAGCCAAGCGCAGAGGCGCGGGTTGATCCGCAACCCGAGGTGAGTACTCAAGTCGTCGTCCGTGAGGCGATAATAGAAGAGGCTGCGCTGCTTCGCTCGACGCCCATGCCAGAGACAGGATCCTCAAGCCGCGGGGGTCTCGAGTTGCTGGATGATAATCTGGTTGACCCAGCCATTGTGGCTCTAAGCTTGGAGTCATGGTGCCGCACAGAGCAATGGGTCAAGGTACATTGCGAGTACCCTGAGTAGTCTTTTCTTGTGGAGTACTGATTACTCATTGGACGTTTTGTCTTGCGCAGGATGTGGTGGATAGGTCCCGCCAGAAGTCTGAACTTCTAAAGGGGTACGGCGGCACAGTTCTTCGCGCCGAAGGCTTGGAGAAGGAGCTGGACAAGTCGAAGAAACATGTGGCACTGCTCCAATCCAAGCTGGATAGCGCCTTCGCCCAGTACCATAACGAGGTACAGGAGATCCAGGCGAAGAGGGACGACTTGATCCGGAAGAACAAGTCACTGCGCCAGAAGAACAAAGGTATGTCTTCCGCCATGGTCATTGAGTACTTATGGTAATACTTGCGAGCAATCTAACACTGAAGTGAGTTGTCTGCAGATCTTGAAGCAAAGGTTGACTAGCTGAAGGCTTCAGAGACGGACCTCAAAAACATCATGTACCGTGAGACCGACAAATGAGAGGTACTTGAGTACGAGTACGCCAAGCTGCGCCATGAGTGTATCACGCACATGGAGCTCCTTGAAGCCTCAGATCGTGACCTTGTCAATTGTTATAAATCTCTGCAGAAGCTCAATGAAGACTGTGAGAAGCTTCGAGGCCAGCTGAAAGAACTCAAAGAAGCCGCGCTGCACATCGCGAGGCTGCTGGTGCCACAACCGGGCGGACCCAAGATAGCCCCACTAGTAGACAGGCTAAAGGAAGCCCCCGGCCGCTTGGCGACATACGTCAAGCATCTGGCGAAGTCCATCCCGAACCAGGTGCTGGCATACATGTAGTCATACTTCCCAAAGGCACCGGTGGATGTGGTAGCTGGCGGTCTTGCAGCGAACTGCACTGATGAGCAGTACAGGACTCTTCTGCAAGAGATGGCGCCCATTGCGGAGCAGGTGGCCGAGAAGCTGAATCTCCAGAAGATGTACCTGTAGAGGTAGCTTAGGGTAGTTGATGTAAAACAAACAAAGTAGTCAAAAACTTGTTTGAAATATCAATGAAAGTTATCCACTGCTTGTATTTGAGATGAGTACTCATAACCGCCACTTGCAGCGAAGTGTGCGGAGTACCAAGCCATGGGAGATGTGATGAGTAGTAGTACTCGGTAGGATCTGCCTAGTTAGAAGGCACAGTAAACAAGTTTTGTAAAATCAAACTTTATTACTGATGAAGAAGTACACCTGGATGGCCAGGGCCGTTACAAATGAGTAGTCACCAGGACCCGTAGGACACCTACGGCTAAGTGTTTGCTAGGGCCCTTGAGCCGCTTACAGCTGAAGATCCGTTAGTAGCCGTATAGGCTGGATCTAGAGAGTACATGGTCTGTAGACCGCCGCCAGAGTCCTTCTGCTCTGTGCGGCCCAGGATCCGTTAGTAGCCGTTGACGCTGGATCTTGGATAAGAGTAGTCCGGAGACTTGTGCTAGGACCGAGAGGCCGCTTACAGCGAAGAGTCCGTGAGTAGCCGTATAGGCTGGACCCGTAGAGGAGTAGTCGAACGACTACGCGTAGAAGCGACACAGTTGGTCGACGTTCCACGAGTTGCTGATGTCGTCGCCTTCAAGTGTTTGAAGGTGATAGGAGCCTGGTCCGGTCACCTTGGAAACTGAGAAGGGACCTTCCCATGGCGAGCTGAGCTTGTGTAGTACGTCTGTGTTCTAGATACGACGGAGGACCAGATCACCGACGTTGAAGGAGCGTTCCTTGATGTTGTGATCATGGTAGCGTCAGATACCCTCAAGGTACCTTGCTGACTGGACGAGGGCAGCGCAGCGGGCTTCTTCGAGGCTGTCGATGTCAACCCGTCTGCTGTCTTCTAAGATGCCTTCGTCGTATTGTTCTACTGTCGGGGATTCCCATATCACGTCGGCAGGTAGAATAGCTTCGGAGCCGTAGACCAGGAAGTAGGGCGACTGCCCTGTTGGCTTGGTAGGTTGATTACGAAGCCCTCAGAGTGCATTGGATAGTTCCTTGATCCACTTGCCTCCTTTGGTGTTAGCTGCGTCGTGCAATCATTTTTTGAGGGCATCGAGTACCATCCCGTTGGCAAGCTCAACTTGTCCGTTGGCGTGCGGGTGGGCGACTGAGACATACCGGATGTCGATCCCGCTGTTCTCGCAGTATTCCCAGAATTGATGATTGTTGAAGTTGGAACCCAAGTCTGTGATGATGCGATGGGGTAGCCCGTAGCGATGCATGAGTTCATCCAAGAAGTTGAGTACTCTGTCGGCCTTTGGGCAGGTAACCGGCTTGACTTCGATCCACTTGGTGAACTTGTCGATGGCCACCAAGACTCTGTTGAATCCTCTTGGTGCAGTTGGCAGAGGTCCAATTATGTCGAGCCCCCAGCAGGCAAAGGGCCAGGTCGGAGGTATGGTGACTAGCTTGTAGGCCGGGACGTGTTGCTGCTTGGCGAAGAATTGACATCCTTGGCACTTTCTAACGAGTTCTTCAGCGTCGGCCAGAGCTGTGGGCCAGTAGAAAGCTCGTCGGAAAGCTTTGCTCACCAGCGTGCGAGAAGACGCGTGGTTGCCGTAGACGCCCTTGTGGATCTCCTCCAAAATGTCCTTGCCTTCATCCCGAGGTACGCACTTCATGAGTACTCCAGAAGTGGCACCCCGCCTGTAGAGCTTGTCTCTGACTAGAACGTAGGTCTTGGCTCGGCGGACGAGTTGTTCGGCTTTGTTCTTGTCGGAGGGGACTTTCTGCTCGCGGATGTAGTCGATGAAGGGTTGTCTCCAGTCCACATCGATCATCATGACCTCCTGACCGGGCTGTGGTGGCACAGGGTCAGTTGTCGTTGGCGCCGACTCCGGGATGGATGGCGCGTGAAGCTCGTGGACGAAGACTCCGACGGGTACTTGTGCGCGAGTAGAGCCAAGCTTCGACAGGACGTCTGCTGCAACGTTATTGTCGCGGATGACGTGGTGAAACTCGATACCATAGAATTTGTTCTCGAGCATGCGGACTTCAAGACAGTAGGCGTCCATGTTCTCCTTGTTGCGATCCCCAGACTTGTTGACTTGGTTGATGACCACTGCAGAGTCGCTGTAGACTAGTAGTCGCTTGATGCCCAGTGATATTGCAAGGCGGATCCCGTGCAGCAGGGCTTCGTACTCGGCTTCGTTGTTTGAGACCTTCCAGAAGATCTGCAGGACGTACTTGAGTTGTTTGCCCTTTCGAGAAATCAGGAGTACCCCTGTGCCTACGCCCTCGAGCTTGAGTGAGCCGTCGAAGTACATCACCCAGTGCTCTGGTCGCTCGGTTGGAGTTGGTAGCTGATTCTCCCACCACTCTGCCATGAAGTCGACCAGTGCTTGAGACTTGATAGCGGTGCGTGGCTTGAAGTCGATGTTGAGGGCGCCAAGTTCGACCGCCCACTTGGAGATTCTTCCAGTAGCATCTTGATTGCGAAGTATGTCGCCGAGCGAATAGTCGGTGATGACGACAATCGAGTACTCCTGGAAGTAGTGTCGTAGCTTTCACGAGGTGATGAGTACTACGTAGAGTAGCTTCTGGACCGGCTGGTACCGTGACTTGGACTCTGACAGAACCTCGCTGATGAAGTAGACTGGTCGCTGGACTAGATAAGCGTGGCCTTCTTCCTGCCGCTCGACAACGATGGCAGTATAACCACGTGAGTAGTCACCGCAAGGTAGAGTAGTAGCTGCTCCTTTTTGCGAGGAGCTGTGAGGACCGGTGGCTTGGACAAGAAGTCTTTGAGCTGCGTCAGAGCTTGATCAGCCTCCACGGTCCACACGAATTTCTCTTGGTGCTTGAGTAGTTTGAAGAAGGGTAGTCCCCGTTCTCCAAGCTTCGAGATGAATCTGTTCAAGGCCGCCATGCACCCGGTCAGCTTCTGGACATCCTTGATGCAGGTTGGAGCTTTCATATTGGTGATGGCGGAGATATTCTCGGGATTGGCTTCGATGCCGCGATGGCTGATGATGAAGCCGAGTAGTTTCCCAGATGGTACGCCGAAGACGCATTTGTTGGGATTGAGCTTCCATTGGTACTCTCGCAGGGATGCGAAAGTCTCTTCAAAATCAGCGATGAGCGTGTCGGAATTTCTGGTCTTGACGACCACATCATCCACATAGGCTTCGACGTTCTAGTTGAGCTGCTTCTTGAAGCAGGCCTGGATAGCTCGCTGGTAGGTGGTGCCGGCGTTCTTCAACCCGAACGACATTGTCGTGTAGCAATAGGCGCCGAACAAGGTGATGAACGCGGTCTTCTCCTGGTCCTCTTCCTTGATAGCAATCTGGTGGTACCCGGAGTAGCAGTCGAGGAAGCAGAGCAGGTCGCAGCCCACCGTGGAGTCGATGACTTGATCAATCCGCGGCAACCCGAAGGGGTCCTTGGGGCAATGCTTGTTGAGGTCGGTGTAGTCGACGCACATCCTCCACTAGTTTGTGTTCTTCTTGCAGACGAGGACGGGGTTGGCGAGCCACTCAGGATGGAAAACTTCTCGGATGAAGCCAGCCGCGAGTAGTTTGGCGAGTTCCTTCTTGATGGCGTCCCGTCGGTCGTCGGCGAAACGGCGGAGGTGTTGTCGCTTGAGGGTAGCTTTAGGATCGACGTTGAGTAAGTGCTCGATCAGCCTCCTGGGCACACCTGGCATGTCCGCTGGCTTCCACGCGAAGATGTCTCGGTTGGCCCGAAGGAAGCTGACGAGCGCGTCTTCCTATTTCGGGTCGAGCCCCACGCCGATCATGGTAGTCTTGCTGCTGTCGCCTATCCCGAGGTCAATGGCCTTCACCTGTACTTCCTCTGTGGGCTGAGGTTTGTTTGCGGTGTCGGCCTTCTCCGGTATCTCGAGTTCAGTTGGGGCAAGCTTCTTGGACGCAGCGAAGATTTCCATCATTGCATTGGGTACTTGATTGGTCGCTGCGAGTTCCACGGCTTCGGTGTCACAGTCATAAGAAATCTTCAAGTCCCCTTGCAGCGTGAGTACTCCGGCGGGACTTGGCATTTTGAGTACCAAGTAGGTGTAGTGAGGCACCGCCATGAACTTGGCGATGGCTGGTCTGCTGAGGATGGCATGGTAGGAGGTTTCGAAGTCCGCAACCTCGAACTTGATGTACTCAGTGCGGTAGTTCTCCCTTGAATCCCCGAAGGTAACTGGTAGGACCACTGAGCCAAGTGGTATAGCCATGTTACCAGGGACGATGCCGTAGAAAGGCGACGTGCTCTTAGTGAGCATGTTGGTGATGTCGAGCTTCATCTTCTTCAAGGTCTTGGTGAAGAGGACGTTGAGTCCGCTCCCGCCATCGATGAGTACCTTGTTGAGTCTGGAGCCCGCGACTACTGGTTTCAGGACGAGTGGGAAACGTCCTGGCTCAGAGAAGCTTGTCCATTGATCCGCGCGGGAGAAGGTGATGGGTACCTCCGACCATCTTAGAGGTGTCGGTACCGCTGGTTCAATGTTCAAGACTTCCCGTCGAGTGAGCTTCTGAGATTGTCTGGTGGGTAGTCCGCCGAAGAGGACGTTCACCGTCTTGTCAGGTTCTTGGAAGTCGCCATTGCCTTCGTCGACTTTCTTCTTGCCCTTCTTGTCATGAGGAGGCCGTGGCTCGGGAATATCCTTGAGTGCTCGCCGGAGTTGGTAGCACTGGTCGGTTGTGTGGTTGACATCCAGATGCCACGGGCACTTCTCCTTGAGCAAGTCTCTGAAGCCGCCGGAGGTCTTTTTGGAGTTGTCCTTCGCAGGACGCTGTATAGCCGCGACTGTATTGTCTGGCTTGCGCTTGCGGTTAGGACCCGAATAGTTGTTGTTGTTGTTGCCGCCCGTGTTGTTTTTGCTCTTGCCGTGAATGGAGTCGTACTTGGTGTTCGCCTTGTCCTCTTCGTCGGCCCATGATGTAATCATATCTTTGAGCTTGGTGATAGAACTCGGGCGACGGCAACTGAAGTCTTCGAAGGTGCGACGGTGGTAGAGCCCGTCTTGGAAGAGGTCGATGACTTCTTTGTTGGTGACGTCGACTAAGGTCGCACGCTTGTCGAAAAAGCGGCGCATGTACTGGAGAAGTGTCTCGCCTTGTTCCTATTTGACCATCGCCAAGTCCATGCGAGTACCCGAGCGCCCCATGGCGCCCGCGAAGTTGCTGATGAACTGAGCCTTCAGCTGGTCCCACTGGTCAATCGAGTTCTTTTCGAGTGACTCGAGCCATGTGAGTGGAGCCTGGTCCAGACAGAAGGGGAAGTAGAGACACTTGGTGTCGTTGTTGCCACCAGCGTTTTCAATGGACAGGGCATAGCACCTGAGCCACTGAACTGGATCTTGTTTCGCGTCGTACTTGGTGATCCCGAGAGGTTTGAATTTCTCGGGAATAAGCAGATCGCGAAGTCGCGCGGAGTAGGCGGGGAAGCCGTCGCTGTCGCTGACTTCGGTAGTCTTCTTGGCGTGGCAGATCTCGTCGATCCTGTGGTGGGCGTCGTAGCTGCCGCGTGCGTTGCCGGTGGCGTGGCTATTCACGTGGCCTCGGCCTCCGCGATCGCCGCCGCCACCAGCTCTTCTGCCGCCGCCGTGGGAGGAACTACCGCCGCTGCTGCCTCCGCCACCGCCGCCACCGCCCCCACCGCTGTGGCCACCATGTGAGGGTCCTCCTGCAGAGGCTCTAGAGCGGTTGGGGGTTGGTTGGTGTTCGCCATGGACGCAGTTGCGTCCGCCATCTGCTGGGCTGCGACTAGTGGCTTCGTGGTTTCCAGCGGGGGCGACTCTGTTGTCGACCCGCATGAAGTAGGCACCTTCAGGAAGCTTGGCGATGAGTTCGCCTGCGCGGTGCCCCTGAGCTGTTCATGCTATCGTGGTGATAGACATGAGGCATTGCTCAGGGGTGGTGTGTACCCGGTTTTCGACTTGATCTAGAGCCTCTGTGAGGTTCCGGATGGGAAAAGCTTCTCGAAGCCGCCTGCGTCGATCAGCTCGTCTTCTGTTGCGCTCACGCCGGGCATTCTTGGCCTCAGTAGTCTCATCTGCGGGTGCATTGGCTGATTCCTCGTCTGCTGAGTTGTCTTCAAGGTACCGATCAACTCGGTTGTCTAAGGTTCTAGCTCCCCCTGCAGCCATGAATACTTCACGATCGGGCGTGCAGAGTCCGGAGTCGGTATTCGCCACCTCGGTTGGCGTGTGCTCTTCCTCGGTCGGAGTCAGCGGTCTCCCCTCCTGGAAGGGGAGTGTCTCGAGGTAGGCGACGCAGCGTGAGTTGTCGTTGATCAGGTCTGCAGGCTTGCGGTCAGGCCAGTAGACGAATCTACCGGCGGGAGTGGACGTGATGACCAAACCAGTAGCAGGACCTGACAACGGTTCCTCAATGGTGTTGAGCTCGGACTCGGACTCGATCGGGTCGAGACCAAAATCAAACTTGTAGGAGGAGTCCGAGTGGTAGTCGGGGACGGTGTTGGAGTCCGAGGAGTACTCGGAGATGATCTCCTTGCTGGCCCGACGCGAGGTGAGCACTTCTGCGTAGGTTTTGCTAGAGTTGCAGAGGCCGTACGTGAAGTGCTCATGGGGGAGGATCGGTTCGCACGATGGCTCGGGAGCCAGCTCGCGCGGTTCGATCCAAGGCGACGTCGAGTTCGAGTTGGAGGTAGATCCGAGCTCGAAGTCGGCGACTTGGTTGAAAGGCGAAAATTCGTCGAATTTCTCGATGAGTTGGCCCGTGATGGCTTCGGGAAGCATCACGAGTCCAGTCTCCGGATCCGGGGTTATGGTCAGGTAGCGCTGGAACGATCCGGCGCCATCAGCAGTGCAGACCCAGGAGCCGAAGATGAAGGTGTCGCCGCGGTTGAAGGCGGCGGTTGGCTTGATGACGATTGAAGCCATCGAGTTCGCCATGTGATCTTCGATGAGATCCCCTACCTGGCGCACTAGCTGTCGGTGTTTTAGACCGGCAACCTACCAAGGGGAGTACCCGAGGTAGATGTTTGTGGCCTCGCCGAGATCGGGAACTCGAAGGAGAGACACGTGGCACACAATTTAGACAGGTTCGGGCCGCGAGGTGCGTAATACCCTACGTCATGTATGCTGCGTAGCTCTGGATTGATTGGGTGTGTTTACAAGATGATGCGGATTAAGAGATAGGGGTCCTTGCCTTGCCTTATATAGTCCAGGAGGCAGGGTTACAAGTCGGTTTGACATGGGAGTTCAAGTCGCGTACGGCTAGAAGTACTCTACATGGATCCGGACATGTCTAGCTTCCTAACCGAGTACTAGTCCTCTGTATGCCTTGCGCTTCATGCCATCAGGTGCCGTGCTGCCCAAGTCGAGTAGTCCCAGGGGCCCACGGAGTAGTCGGTCCCAGTACCCACCTGAGTAGTGGGCCCAAGGATGTCCATACGACAGGATGAACTCGGCCTATGCCCCAAATTCACAACCAAGGATTCCCACATGAGCTTGCCAAGGTCGTGTAGTCTCAACGGACCTACCAACCCTAGGAACAAAACCCCAACTCAAAGCAACACAGAAGCGCAACTCAAGAAGCGAGAAACTTAGGCAATCTGCATGGACCAGGCGGACTGTCCGCGGGTGCCTCACGGACTGTCCGCGGGTTCACTGCGGACCGTCCGAAAAAACCTCCCAAAAAACCAGTACTCCACCTCGAAAAACGGACTGTTCGTGCCTGACCCGCAGACCGTCCGAGGCAAATAGACCATCCGCACTCTCCTCGCGGACCATCCGCTAAACTTCGTGCAACCAAAAGCACTGGACCAAACGGATCGAACGAAAGGCGAACAAGAACTCGCGATGAACACGACGAACTGCCAGCTGAAAGCCTCCTCGCGGACCATCCGCCAGGGGCGTGCGGACCGTCCGCGTGGTGCGCAGACAGCAGCCCGAGCTCGACCTCTTGAAGGTCAACTCCTCCTTCCCTTTGCCCGATCTCCCGAATCAACCAAGGGATTGCTACAAAATCATAGGTGGAGGTGAAGCGCCTCTAGGAGATGCTATACCCACGAATTGGTAGCCTCAAACCCACTGAATCAAGAGGAATGGAGATTCTACCGAGCTCACACAAAGAGCTAGGGTTCCAACCAAAATCCTTCAATCGGCGGCCAAATTCGGAGTTTGAGGGATCAAGATCAAGCACAAAGATGCACAAGACATCTATCCATGATCCCCATAAACAAATCCGAACCCAAACACCTCATAATCGAAGGAACTAGGCACGCACAAAAATCCAACAAAAATAACCCGAAAAAGACACGAAAATCACTCGAGCCACAAGAAGGAAATCGACGCAACCATGAAAGCTTCCATACACTCAGAGATCAGATTCTCTACAAAACGGTGAAGAAAATCTAAACCTATGGAGCAGGGAAATGAGAAACAGTCCGGAAGGATGGTTTGCCCAGAAACCCTAGAGCTATATATGAGTTCCTTGGGTTGGGAAAATGACCAAGCTACCCCAAGCACTTAAACTAAGATACAATCCCCTCAGGGGCAATATGGTCAAGTAGCACTCCTCTTCATCAGACAGCCATGCCTTTGCTGCAGTCCGCATCCTCCCAATGCAAGCCCTGCGATGCTGTCGCGTGTCCTCTGGCTTCGAAGCTTCTCAGCGCGCCCGGATCCCGTCTCCGCCCGTCGAGCCTCCGGTCTTCGTTTTGTGGCTCAACCAAGTAACCCGACAGTTTTTTTGGTGAACCACCGCAAACCCCACGTGCAGACTCCGGTCATGAGCCGCTACCTGCATTGGCTCCGGTCGACGACTTCGTCTTGCTTTTCTTGCCACCATGCAACCCACACTTGACCCCGTTCGGCCACCGGGTCCATCGAGCTGAGCCTACTTGTCTCTCCACTCCTCGGAGGCCCCGCAAGGCTAAGACCTTTTGCGCCCGCTCTTCACCTGCACCAACACTAGTCAAGCTGCAACCTGCACCTGCAATACTCAGCCAAGAGTCAGTCCACACCACGTTGTCAATCACTCATCATACCAGGGAGCGACCATCCACCGGTCCTCAGACGCTCCGGTCCTCATGTGTTCCAAATCAGTGACTGGATCTAGAGCGGCAAGGTTAAGAGAAGAATCTCAGAACTAACACAATACACGAAGCAATTTACTTTCTAAGCCAATGAAAATACTACTAGTGGACTAGAAAGAAAAGGAAATGAGATTCTCACTTGTGAAGCTCCAAGATTCAAGGGTCCATGGATTGAGGGGGCATTGGTAGCCGGTGCTTGCGTCGTATCCTCGCTCAACTACTCAGCTTGGCCAGCACAGCAGACGCAAGCAGAACACCGATATCTGCCGCCCACCATCTGCTGAGATACCCCTCCCCCTCCACCGGCGACGGCGAGGTCGGACCGCCACCGCAGATCTAGCTGAGCAGAGTGATGCTTTTTGGAAATGGAAGGCGGGAGTTTAGTGGCGCAACGCAGTAGCAATGGAGCAGAGTATTTATTATTTCGGGGCGAAGAGGGAATACAGAATTTGAAAATCCCGCTTTTGACTTCCTGACTGCGAAATGAAAATTTGGTAAGCTGCACTTGCTTCGGGGCCACCGACAAGTGAGGCCGTGCAATCGCGGCCCCATATTGTCAGTGAGTTTGGGTGGGATTCCGGTGGCGTACAATATAGGCGGCAGACGGATATCTGGAAGAGGCCCACGCTTCAGTGAAGCTCGGTGCATTTCCAGTCGAAGATCACAAAGCCTAACAGCTGCTTCTCCCACTACAATGCCTACACGTCTATTTTTTTAAGTCATACGGATATAAGGATCTTCCTTCTGCGTTCTTATCCGGACCAAAGCACACTCGTGTACCCACCAAATATTTCGCATGCCTACTAGGGAAAAAGCCTGCATATTCCGCCCTATACTTGTGATAGGATTCCTCAGCAGTGTAGGCCTTCGTATTCTGAGCATCCCACGTATTTTCATGGCTACTGTAATCCCGTGAGGCATGCTCTGCCATGAGGTGCACGCTGCCTTATTATCGGTCATGGTTTGATAAATAGGTGTGCCCCCAAGGCCTTTGCTCATCGCTTATTCATCCTCCACGCATTGTGCTAGCAGACCTCTCTATTTGGTTCTGCGCACTGTGAAAAGAGGTGAGCTCTTAGCTTCCACGTCGTATTTTTAAATGTTACAATCATTGTTTCTGGTCAGTGCTTATCATGTTTACATTGTTGGCGAGTGTGTAGGAGGATGGCTTCTGATGCGAACGGCGGAACCGCCAACTTCCATGATGTGCCACCTCCGCAGTGGCCAGGATACATGGATCCATATGATCTGTACGACATGGACGAAGAGGACGAGGAAGAAACAGAGGAGATGAAGAAAGATGCTTTGGCTTGGCTGCAGGAGCAGGGTTACACTCGTGTGCTTCGCCATGGTCATTGTGTGTGCCCTTACTACAATCTTGCTCACCGGCAGTGGGGTTTTCGTGACATCCTACAACATGCTTCTGGCATTGGTCTCTCGGGACGTACCATGAAGTCGAGGGGTCGGCACCGTGCATTGGAGGAATATCACCGCACGGATCCTCGTTATGCTACATTCCGTCGTGCATTAGGTATGGCGGGATAGGTGTGTGTCGTATCCATCTCCATGACCGTGTCTGTTGTCTTCCTCGTTGCCAAGTCTGAAGATTTCGTTGCTGGGTGTGTATTTGTGCGCGCCTGTGCCAGTGCCACTGTACGAGTGTAGGTCTATGGGGATGTATCATGTATGTGCACATTTAAGTTGAATAATTTGGGCAAGGTGACCATCATTTACGTTCTGTATATTCCTGGCAAAATGGTGAATTTATTCAAACGGTAAATTTGTAAAATCGGTCATCATTTAGGTGTGTATCTGCAATGTGGTGTGGTGGGATAAGAATAAAATATCACATGACAAGACATTACATCTCAGACTATGGCAACACGTCATGACCAGGGAAATCCACTGAAGCAAGGAAGGCGATCATGGAAAAGAAGAACACCCATGTTCTTCATGAATAACAGGGGATACAGGGGATTTTCCTACCACTACAAGATTCACAGAGCAGGAAAACAGGCGATCGATCTTTTCCATCCAAATAAAAACATATCATTGATCTTTCCATCCACAAGACCACCTATTTGAAAGTGAAAAAGAAAACCCAAATCCAAGTAATCTAAGATGACCCCTCCTAGGAGTTCCCCGATGACTCTGGCGTCGAGGGAGCTTCAATGGCTGGGGGAGCCACGGGACTGGGATTGGTAGGTGTTGGCGGTCGATTTCCGTCAACCAAGAACACTTGTTATGTTATGGTTTGAACTTCATTTTGGAACAAACCCGCCACTAGGCATACTAATGATATAACAAGTTCACCGTTGGATGTGCATTTTGGAGTATAGTGTTTTTGCAGGAATTCACGTATTAAATGAGGAAAGATGCAACTAGTTCGGAGAACGTTTTGCAAGACAATCAAGGACCTCCGACCATGTGCGAACTTGCCTCCAAAGGTGGCAAGGACCAATGTGCTTGAATGGAGAACTCCCGAGGACCGAGATGAAAAGACCGGAAGTTCATGCATAAAGATCCCCCTATCTTGATCGCGGGGATGATGACCTCAAAATGACACAAATGAAGGGGGACAAGTGCAAAATATCAAGATGAGCCATGGGGAGAAGGACGGGCCCGAACCGGCCCAGAAAGGGCCCAGGCCAGTCGGCCTGTTCGGATCGGCCCAGCCCGTTCTGGTGCCGGTTCGCGCTCCCCTTTCTTCGGTGTTAAGAAGATGAAACCCTAAGCATGTGGGCAAGCCGCCATTCGTCAGAGATGCCATCTAGTTCCTCAGAGCCGCCAAGGAAGAGAAGATCGACTATGAGAGAGACCCTTGGGGGAGGACACTCGAAGGAGATCATTGCCAAGCCCAAGGGAGGTCGCCACGAGGAAGGAGGACGCCGAGAGCTTGCCACGGCGCCGCCGGAGTTGAAGGACAACGAAGATCCATCTTCATCAGAGGCGTCCACCATCTCAACGCTGCCATGCCTAGCGTCATGATGCGGTAAAGTCTTTCGTTTGTCCATGGAGTTGTAATGGAACTTGAAGTGTAGTCACCTATATATCTTGTTTGGATCATATGTCTATCATACCTTTTGTTGATGATGCTTAATGTTTTAAGGCTAGCTACCGTGCTTTCGGGGTTGCTCTCGTAGATCGGGTCAACATACCGTGTTCATTAGGGTTAGTATCGATTACCTTCGCGTAGTGACATGTACGAGGGAAGGGAAAAGTCTAATCCTTGATCACACACCTAGATAGATTGGATCGGGGGTTTTAATGTTTTGGGTGATTGCATCTTCAAGTGCCTAGACTCCATGGGCATACGTTCTTCATACTTGTGGACCTTTCATCTCTCTTTAACGTAATCTAGGGTTAGTTTGTCTTTACCTTTATAGATTAATCTTTCTATCATAAGTTTTCAATAAACTAGATTAGTGTTAGGTTAAACGCTAGTAATCCCCTTGCTCCTTGGGTTGACAAGAACCTTGGGATCTCCCGTAGGTGAAGAAGGGCATAGGAGATCCGTACGCTTGCGGATCAAAACTTCATACGAGTTTTACCTATCAACAAGCTGAGAGCCATGTGTGGTTCGAGGACCGGTGGATGGTCGCTTCCTGGTGTGATGAGTGATTGACAACGTGGTGTGGACTGATTCTTGGCTAAGTATTGCAGGTGCAGGTTGCGGCTTGACTGGTGTTGGTGCAGGTGAAGAACAAGCGTGAAAGGTCGTTGCCGGTGAGGCCTCCAGGTGTGGAGAAGACAAGTAGGCTTGGTTCGAGGGACCCGGTGGCCAGCGGGGTCAAGTGCGGGCCGCATGGTGGCAAGAACAGCAAGATGAAGTCATGGACGGTTTCTTGGTTGAGCCTCAAAACCAAGGTCGAGCCGGGACTACGTGGGAGCCGAGTCATGAGTGGTGATTGGCGGAGGCTACACCGAGTTCGCGGGGTTTCCAGTGGTTCACCAGAAAACCACTGGGTTCCTTGGTTGATCCACAAAGCCAAGACCGAATAACCGAAGACGGAGGTGCAGCAGCTCCAGACCGGTCTGACAGGTGGGTCTGACCGGTCCGACCGGTGGGTACCGGTCTGACCAGTGAGGAGCACCGGTCTGACCGGTGTGCGACAACGCAGTCCGGAATCTTCGAAGCGGAGGACACACGTCGGGATCGCAAGGCTTGCGTCGAGCCTAAGCAAGTTTGCGGTCGCTGGGCATCCGTCCGATGGTGCGAAGACAAAGATTTCCGATTTCGCCCTTGAGGGGCATGTATCCCTATTTAGCTAGTAAAGGTATTTTGGTCTTTCGGTTGCCTCCATATAACCCAAGGGGTGAGAGGATGGCAGCCATCTCTTGGAACCCTAGCTCATTTGGTTTTCCTATTTTCCTTAGGATTTTCATAGGACTAGCTTGAGAGCTTCATGGTGAGATCTTGTGAGAGGGAAGGATGATTGGGCGGTAAGCTAGACCTTGTATGAACCTCTTTGGTATGTATAGATGATTCGGCGTGGTTCCTAAAGGCTTGGTTGTGTCTTTCCCGTTTCTCCTTTTTGGTGATTTTCGGAGGCTTTTCTTGGCGAATTTCTTGTGGCGGTTTTGAGACCTTTCTCTTTGGGATTTGGTGGGGGATGTATGCATGAACCCCTCGTGGTTCTTTTCTCTTTGATTCCCCTCCCAAATCCGTGAGTAAAGGGGCTCAATTTTGGGGTTTTCGTGGTTCTAGGGTTTGTGGTGTTCTTGGCGGAAATCCTTCGATTCCTCTTGATTCAACGAGTTTTGGTGGACCAAATCTTGGCTATGGAGTACCCATGAGGTGTTCCTACTATCCCCAAAGTCTTGTGCGAATCCGTGGAGCGAATCGGGAGATCGGGAGTTGGATTTGGAGGAGTTGACTCGCGGGCGCTGTTCATCCCGAGCTGCCCAGGCGCGACCGGTCTGACCGGTGGTAGCCCTTGGTGGGATTTGTCTCGGGGAACAGCCTTATCCGTGTGGTTTTGTGTCGTGGTCCTGCTGTCCAGTTCTTGGCCCGTTTGGAGTTGTCTTGCTAGGCTTTGTGAGGGGTTTTCCTTCTTGGCAGGTTGTTCTTGGGTGGTGGTTTTTGTTCCAGGGCCTAGAGGAGTCACTGAGGCTTCCTGGAACTTCGCTGTGCATCTGCTGTTCGCCACCGGCCTGACCGGCAGTGTACACCGGTCTGACCGGTGCCATCGGTCTGACCGGCAGGAGCCATCGGTCTGACCGGTGTGGCACAGACAGCAGGCTGCTCAGTTTTCCGCTGTGCGTTTGGGGTGTTTGGTTCGGTTGGTTGAGTTGTTGGTTCCTAGGACCAGTAGCACTCCAGTGGCTACGTGGTCTTGACCAACTTGGGTAGTTGAGTCGAAGAAGTGTTTCTGAAGCCGTGTTCGTCTTGTTGGAGTTTCCATCTCCTTCGAGAAGAATTTTTATCGGCTCCCATTCACTCCCCCCCCTCTCTGGTTCGCCTAATCGGTCCTTCAATTGGTATCAGAGCCGGTTCGGGTCTTCATTGACTCTTACCAGTCTAAGATCCAAAGATGGCGTACCAGAAACGGGGTTCGGGTCCTTCGCACTTCGATGGGAAGAACTACCAGATGTGGCAGAGGCGGATGGCAGCGTTCCTCCGCGGAAAGGGTCAGATCCTTTGGGACGTTACGGTGAACACAGCTTATGTTCATCCGATGAACTTCCTTGCTCCAGGATCGAGGGATATGTTCAAAGCCAACAATAAGGCGGTCAACTACTTGTTTCGTGCTCTGTGTCAGCCTGAATTCGATTGGGTTCAGACAGAGGACTTAGCCTGTAGGATTTGGGAGCAGTTGAAGGATGCACATGCTGGGAATGCTCGGGTTCAGGCTCGGATGTACACGACCTACCGAAGAGAGTATGAGAACTTCACTCATCTCCCCGGCGAGCCGTCGATGCCCTTTTCCAGCGTTTTACGGTCGTGGTGAACAACATGAGAGCCAATGTGGCCGTGCTCCCATACGATGATCATGATAGAGCCGTGAAGCTCTTGCACTCGTTGGATCGTACCGTATGGGACGGGAAGTTTGAGGCTATCGTTGAGTCCGAGAAGTATGACACCTTGACCGTGAACGAGCTGTTCTCGAAGCTCAAGTCGGCTGAGTTGGACCGTGGTATGACAGCCAAGATCGAGAGCTCGACTGATTCTCATAGTCTCGCTCTCGTTGGTGGCAAAGGAGCTAAGTCTAACGCTAACACATCCTCCAGGATGTACTCTCTATCTTCTTTGATGTCTTTGCCAGACGAGGAGTTCGACGTGCTTGGAGAGGACGAGCTGCCGTTGCTGACCAGGCGGTTCGAGAGGCTGCACGAGAACCGGGTGAACACGAGGAGGACAGCACGGACGTGCTTTCAGTGCGGCAAGCCAGGACACTTCGTCGCCAACTGCCCGGAGAAGACGGAGAACAAGGACGGCTACAAGGACGGCTATAGGCACCGGTCGAGCAGGGACGGCAAGTACCGATCAAGGCGCGATCATAAGCATAAGAACAAGCACAAGGACGAGCGACGGTCGAGGAAGAAGGACGACCGCGGCAGGAAGGCCCGAGCGATGGTCGGAGCGAGCGACGTCGACTCCAGCTCCGCCTACTCTTCCTCGAGCTCGAGTAGCAGCGAAGATGAAGGTGATCGGCGCAAGAACAAGAAGTCATCCAAGAACTTGAGCGGGCTGAGTTGCTTCGCACGAGATGGCTTCTGCGGCATGGCTCGTAGCTCCGGCAGCAAGAAGAGTCACCAGAGCGACTCGGACTCCGACTCCGAGGATGAGGTATGTGATGAGCTCTCTTCTTTGCGCAAGGAGAATGAGGAGTTGGTTGACTTGCTTGATAATCGCGATCACATGCTTAGAGAGGCCAAGAAGATGAGGAAAGAGCTTAGGGCCTCACTAGAAGATGCTAGGAACTGTGTGGTTGAGCTAGAAACCCAGAACCTAGATGATAAGCTTGAGATTGATTCGCTTAAGGCTTCTCCTGTGGTTTCTAATGATGTTGATTGTGTTGATTGCTCTGTGTACCTAGCTGATCTTACTGCTCTTAAGGATAAGCATGCTTCTACTTGTGATGAACTAGATATGCTTAGGGTTGAAGTGGCTGAGCTTAAGTCTAGACCTGCTTTGCTAGGTGCTTGTACTTCTTGCCCTGTTTTGCATGGAAAGATTGATGAGATGCATGCTTACACTGTTTCGCTTGAGGCTAAGTTGAAAGAGCCTATTCCCACTTCTTGCTTTACTTGTGAATTGCATGTGGTTAAGAATTTGGAGCTTGCGTATTATGTTGATCGCTTGCAGGATGAGAATGATGAGCTGAGGAAATGTATGAGCTGGTTGTCGGGTCAGGAGCCTCAGCTTGGTATCATGATAGCAGCTTTCAAACGCTATGATGGTCAGGCACTTGGGGCTGACAAGCTTGGAGAGAACACTGGTGAGGGAGTTGAGAGAGTTGGAGAGATCCCTATCCCACCACCAAACAGACACAAGAACAAGTTTGAGCCCAAGCCTAACCATCTCAGAAACAAACTTGACACTACTCCAGATCTACCCATATTCCCTCACCCAACAAATGATTTCCAAAAACCGGTGAAGTTTGTGAGCCCAAAGGGAGGTAAGGAAGGAGAGAAGAAGGGTGAAAAATCGAGTGAGCAGCCCCAACCCAAGCCTAAGCCTAAGCCACAACCCATGAAGTTCCATTGTGGGTATTGTGGGAGAGATGGTCACAAGGTTGAGTTTTGCTTCAAGAGGAAGCGTGAGGAGAGAATGGCTAGAGAGTGGGCTAACAAGGACAGGTACCACCCCTCTAATGGTGTACCTGAGCCTCGTATGCAGATGCCCAGGGCCAAGGCGATTGTGAGGACGGTTCCGGCTTGGGGAGACCGGAAGGCAGCAGGTGGTGCTGCTGGCCGAGCTACACCGGTCAGACCGGTGCGCTACACCGGTCAGACCGGTGCAGGTCTGGGCAGACAGCGAGTTGGTTTTCGTGCTCGTGAGGATGCTCGGTTTGGTTCTGGTGGTCGTGGTTCTGGTGGTTGGTCTGGAAAGTTTGCAGGTGGTCAGTTTGCTAGGCGTTCTCCACCTCGTGCTCAATACGAGGGTGGGAGGAGTCGTAGCTTTGAGATGGAGAGGAGGAACGGTCCACGGTTTTCCTTTCGTGGCTTTCGTTCTCCTCCAGCTAGAGAGGGTTGGTTCCCTCGTAGTGGTTACCGTGGTGGTGTTCGTGGTGGTAGATTTGATAGGCGTGATGATTTGGTTTGTGCTAACCCCACTTTGGAGCAAATGGCTCGGCACTAGTTTTACTCTTTTGGTACTAACCCCAGTGCTGAGTCGTTTGTTCACTCACGTGCTCGCTTTTGAATTTCAGGTGGGAGACTTGAGGAATGTTTGGTTGATTGACTCCGGTTGCTCGAGGCATATGACCGGGGACAAGGGGTGGTTCTCAAGTCTCGTCCCGGTGGTGTCCAAGACATACATCACCTTTGGGGACAATGGGCGAGGGCGTGTGCTATCAGAAGGTGAGATCAAGGTAAGTGACAAGGTCACTCTCAGGCATGTTTCTCTTGTTCAATCGCTCGGGTTCAATTTGCTTTCGGTGTCCCAGCTTTTGGATGAGGGCTTTGAGGTGTTGTTTCGGCCTGGTGGTTCTCGGATTTTAGATTCTCGAGGGGACCTTGTTTGCATGGTCATTCCCGAGGGTCAAGTGTTCCGAGCTGATTTCTCTTAGTCTTCTGGTGTGGAGCATTGCTTTTTGGCTGGTTCTTCGAGTGAGTTGTGGAAGTGGCATAGGAAGTTGGGTCACTTGAGCTTTGACCTTTTGTCACGCTTGAGTAAACTCAATTTGGTCTGAGGATTGCCACGGTTGAGGTTTGAGAAAGAGTTGGTTTGTGCGCCGTGTAGGCATGCCAAGATGGTAGCCTCTTCTCACCCGCCTCTCACCGATGTGATGACTGAGCGTCCATGCGAGCTGCTCCATATGGACCTTGTTGGCCCAACTCGTGTGCGATCTGCGGGTGGGAAGTGGTATGTCCTTGTTGTGGTGGACGACTACTCTCGGTATGCGTGGGTGTTCTTTCTTGAGGAGAAAGGGGAGACGTTTGGTTTTGTTCGAGATCTTGTCTTGAGGTTAAGAAACGAGAGGCACGGAGATGCCATACGAGCGATCCGCAGTGACAATGACTCGGAATTCAAAAACTCTCGCTTCGAAACCTTTTGCCATGACTTGGGTCTTGAACACCAGTTTTCGAGTCCGTATACGCCTCCCCAGAATGGCATGGTGGAAAGGAAAAACAGGACCTTGTGCGAGATGGCTCGGACGATGCTCGACGAGCATAGGACTCCGAGAAGGTTCTGGGCTGAGGCGGTCAATATCGCGTGCTATGTATCGAACAGGATCTACCTCAGGGTTCACAAGAAGAAAACCTGTTACGAGTTGATGCACGGTCGCACACCCAAGGTGAGTCACTTCCATGTCTTTGCTTGTAAATGCTTCATTCTGAAGAAAGGGAAGAAGTTGGACAAGTTCGAGGCTAGGTCTGTCGATGGCATTTTCTTTGGTTATGCATCTCATTCTAGAGCATTTCGTGTGCTCAATCTTGAAACTAACAAATCGTGGAGACTTGCGAGGTAACCTTCGACGAGACACAGCCACGTAGTCAGCTTGTTTTTGAGTGTGCAGGTGACGACGAACTTGGCGAGGAGATATTTCAGGAGGAGGAGCATGAACATGGAGATGATGAAGATGGCGGTGTGGTGCCCGCGGCTGAACATGTACCTACTACTTCGACGACGATCGAGAACGGGCCCTCTCCCACACCTACGATGACAAACCCAGATCAAGGTGAAGCTGCTGTTGAGGGGGAGGTAGCATCAAGGCGAGAACCTCCCCGGCGAGTGCAAGTGGATCACCCAGCTTTGAGAATCATCGGCGACATGAATGAACGTACTACACGGTCGAGGGTTCGGAACAATTCTCATTTCGCTCATGCTGCTTTTGTTGCCACCTTTGAGCCCAAAGACATTGGACACGCGCTATCTGATCATAATTGGGTTAATTCGATGCATGAGGAGTTGGAGAATTTTGAGAGGAACCAAGTTTGGGTGTTGGTTGACCCTCCTCCAGGGTGTAAGCCGATTGGGACAAAATGGGTGTGGAAAAATAAAGAGGGAGAGAAAGGAGAAGTGGTGAGAAACAAGTCAAGACTTGTTGCTCAGGGGTACAGTCAGAAAGAGGGGATCGACTACGAGGAGACTTTCGCTCCTGTAGCTCGTTTGGAGGCGATCAGGATCCTTCTAGCCTTTTCCATGGCTAAAGGGTTCAAGTTGTACCAGATGGATGTGAAGAGTGCTTTCCTGAACGGTGTGTTGGAGGAAGAGGTTTATGTGAGGCAACCACCGGGGTTTGAGAGTGAGAAGTACCCCCACCGGGTGTACAAGTTGAGGAAGGCGTTGTATGGGTTGAAGCAGGCACCTAGAGCTTGGTGTGGTAGGTTGAGGGGGTTCCTGTTTGAGAGAGGGTTTGAGATGGGGAAGGTCGATCAGACCTTGTTTCTCCTCAGGCAGGGCAGAGATATCCTGATTGTGCAGGTATACGTGGATGATATTGTCTTTGGTGGCTCGTCTAACTCTCTTGTTGCAAGGTTTGCAGAAGACATGAGCAAGGAATTTGAGATGAGCATGATGGGCGAGTTGCAGTTCTTCCTCGAGCTACAAATCAAGCAATCAAAGGAAGGAACATTTGTGCACCAAGCTAAGTACACCAAGGACATTGTGAGGAAGTTCAAGATGGAGGACTCCAAGGCCATGGCGATGCCTATGAGTACGACTACAGCTCTTGATGCGGACGAGGAAGGTGAACACGTGGACCAGAAGGAGTACCGGAGCATGATCGGGTCACTCCTCTACTTGACGGCGACGAGGCCGGACATCCAATTCTCTGTATGTCTGTGCGCTCGTTTTCAAGCGTCTCCGAGGACTTCGCATCGGCAAGCAGTCAAGCGCATATTCAGGTATTTGCGACATACTCCCGACTTTGGCCTTTGGTACTCCGCGTCTTCTTCTTTGGCTCTTCATAGATTTTCGGACGCGGATTTTGCCGGGTGTCGGTTGGATAGGAAGTCCACTTCTGGGACTTGCCAGTTCTTGGGTTCTTCTTTGCTGTCTTGGTCTTCCCGCAAACAGTCGAGTGTTGCTCAATCCACTACCGAGGTAGAGTATGTGGCCGCAGCTAGTTGTTGTTCTCAGCTCCTTTGGATCACATACACCATGAGTGACTTTGGTGAGGAGTATACCCATGTCCCACTTCAATGTGATAGCACCAGTGCCATAAGCGTTGCAAAGAACCCAGTGCTCCATTCCAAAACCAAGCACATAGAAGTGAGGTATCATTTTCTGAGAGACAACGTAGAGAAAGGAAAAATCACCTTGATCCATGTACCCACACATGACCAGCTAGCTGATATTTTCACCAAACCCCTAGATCAAGCAACTTTCACTCGTTTGTGGGGGGAGCTTGGTGTGTGTTTGATTTCTTGAGCTTTGTGTGTGGGAGCTCCTTTGTAGCATATGTATAGCTTTCCTTTGTGCATTTCTTGCATTTGGCATGGCATATGTAACATGATGTATAGGCATCTTTGTATCTTAGGTTGCATGCATTTTGTATCATATGCATTGTTTAGGAAAGGCTTCTCCTATATACATTGTTCACCATGGAATGATATATATGTCTTTGTGAGCTAGTTTGGTAAGCTATGGTTAGTTTGGCTTAGCTCTTGATAATCTTGGTTTATATCCATGGTTGATGGCTATGTTTTTGAAAAATCTCATATGTATGCTCTCTTGTGAGTAAATGCCTTTATATGATCTTGACATATTTTTGTGGCTTGGCTATGCTTAATTTGTGGTTGGATAGCTTATTTTGATCATATGGGGCCAAAGGCTCATTTGCCATCATGAATGTTTAGCCCCCATGCTTGATCTTGTGGAGGGGCATAAGTTCCTTTTTGTCGCAAAGACATTTCATGTACCAATTTCAAATCTGAAAATGAAATGTAAATTGCTTGGAAAATGTGCCCCCATTTCATATGTGCTAATTTTAATTTGCTTTGGGTGCTAAAACGTTGCATGATGCCTACCAATGAGAAGTCTCATATCTAGAAGTAGGCACATGGCTCGGTGGCTTTGACATGACATGAGGTGCTTGTGGGTGTTTATGATGGTCTTATGCTTAGAATGGTTGTCCTAGCATGAAGTTTGTGTGGCTTTGCCATTTTGACATGTTTTGCTCATGTTTAGGACTTTGCTCATGAGAGGGTGAATTTTCGCAAAATTGCTCAATTCTATCTTAGCTTCGCCCAATGGTTGTGAAACTTGGTGATCATGTAGTTGATGTCTTTACGAAGCTATAGAGTATCCAACTTGCTCATTTGGACATGTGTAGCATCCTATGTTGAATTTTGTCTATTTGAGAAGCTCTAGGTTGCATTTTTTTTGCATTTTTGGCTTGATTCATGCATTGTCAACAAGGGGGAGAAGTTTGAGCATGTTTTGGCCTACTGAATGCATCTAGAAGGTTTTCAGGTGGTTTCGAGCCATTTCTGGGCTCTGTTGTGCACCGGTCTGAACGGTTGAGGTCACCGGTCTGACCGGTCAGAGTGCTGGTCCTGTTACATGTTGAGCACCGGTCTGACCGATGGTGTCGACCGGTCTGATCGGTCAAAGCTGAGCTTTTGCAGCTGCTCTGTTTCGTGATGTGGTTCGCATGCATTTGTCCAGGGGGAGTTGCATTGGTTCAAGGGGAGCTTGCATGTGTACAGGGGGAGCTCTTTGTGGTTTTCGAGCTTTGGTTTGATGGTTTGTGCTCTTTGCTTAAGCATGTTTTGTCTCGGATGTGCCGAGCCATTGCCCTTGCCTAAGGGGTCCGAGACTTGTCTTCTTCAAGTGATCTTGCTCTTTGCCTTTTCTTTGGCTTTCGATCGCTTGTTGGAGTTTCTTTTAGTCGTTTCTTTTCTTTTTCTTTTCTCTTGGTTACCAAAACGTGTGTGTTGTCAATGCACTCATCAAGGGGGAGATTGAGAGCCATGTGTGGTTCGAGGACCGGTGGATGGTCGCTTCCTGGTGTGATGAGTGATTGACAACGTGGTGTGGACTGATTCTTGGCTAAGTATTGCAGGTGCAGGTTGCAGCTTGACTGGTGTTGGTGCAGGTGAAGAACAAGCGTGAAAGGTCGTTGCCGGTGAGGCCTCCAGGTGTGGAGAAGACAAGTAGGCTTGGTTCGAGGGACCCGGTGGCCAGCGGGGTCAAGTGCGGGCCGCATGGTGGCAAGAACGGCAAGATGAAGTCATGGACGGTTTCTTGGTTGAGCCTCAAAACCAAGGTCGAGCCGGGACTACGTGGGAGCCGAGTCATGAGTGGTGATTGGCGGAGGCTACACCGAGTTCGCGGGGTTTTCGGTGGTTCACCAGAAAACCACTGGGTTCCTTGGTTGATCCACAAAGCCAAGACCGAAGAACCGAAGACGGAGGTGCAGCAGCTCCAGACCGGTCTGACCGGTGGGTCTGACCGGTCTGACCGGTGGGTCTGACCGGTCTGACCGGTGGGTACCGGTCTGACCGATCTGACCGGTGGGTACCGGTCTGACCGGTGAGGAGCACCGGTCTGACCGGTGTGCGACGACGCAGTCCGGAATCTTCGAAGCGGAGGACACGCGTCGGTGTCGCAAGGCTTGCGTCGAGGCTAAGCAAGTTTGCTGTCGCTGGGCATCCGTCCGATGGTGCGAAGACAAAGATTTTCGATTTCGCCCTTGAGGGGCATGTATCCCTAGTTAGCTAGTAAGGGTATTTTGGTCTTTCGGTTGCCTCCATATATCCCAAGGGGTGAGAGGATGGCAGCCATCTCTTGGAACCCTAGCTCATTTGGTTTTCCTATTTTCCTTCCTATTTTCCTTAGGATTTTCATAGGACTAGCTTGAGAGCTTCATGGTGAGATCTTGTGAGAGGGAAGGATGATCGGGCGGCAAGCTAGACCTTGTATGAACCTCTTTGGTATGTATAGATGATTCGGCGTGGTTCCTCAAGGCTTGGTTGTGTCTTTCCCGTTTCTCCTATTTGGTGATTTTCGGAGGCTTTTTTTGGCGAATTTCTTGTGGCGGTTTTGAGACCTTTCTCTTTGGGATTTGGTGGGGGATGTATGCATGAAACCCTCGTGGTTCTTTTCTCTTTGATTCCCCTCCCAAATCCGTGAGTAAAGGGGCTCAATTTTGGGGTTTTCGTGGTTCTAGGGTTCGTGGTGTTCTTGGCGGAAATCCTTTGATTCCTCTTGATTCAACGAGTTTTGGTGGACCAAATCTTGGCTATGGAGTACCCATGAGGTGTTCCTACTATCCCCAAAGTCTTGTGCGAATCCGTGGAGCGAATCGGGAGATCGGGAGTTGGATTTGGAGGAGTTGACTCGCGGGCGCTGTTCATCCCGAGCTGCCCAGGCGCGACCGGTCTGACCGGTGCTCTTGACCGGTCTGACCGGTGCTAGCCCTTGGTGGGATTTGTCTCGGGGAACAGCCTTGTCCGTGTGGTTTTGTCCCGTGGTCCTGCTGTCCAATTCTTGGCCCGTTTGGAGTTGTCTTGCTAGGCTTTGTGAGGGGTTTTCCTTCTTGGCAGGTTGTTCTTGGGTGGTGGTTTTTGTTCCAAGGCCTAGAGGAGTCACTGAGGCTTCCTGGAACTTCGCTGTGCATCTGCTGTTCGCCACCGGCCTGACCGGCAGTGTACACCGGTCTGACCGGTGCCATCGGTCTGACCGACAGGAGCCATCGGTCTAACCGGTGTGGCACAGACAGCAGGCTGCTCAGTTTTCCGCTGTGCGTTTGGGGTGTTTGGTTCGGTTGGTTGAGTTGTTGGTTCCTAGGACCAGTAGCACTCCAGTGGCTACGTGGTCTTGACCAACTGGGGTAGTTGAGTCGAAGAAGTGTTTCTGAAGCCATGTTCGTCTTGTTGGAGTTTCCATCTCCTTCGAGAAGAATTTTTATCGGCTCCCATTCACTCCCCCCCTCCGGTTCGCCTAATCGGTCCTTCACAAGCCCCTTTTACTAGCGCTGTTGCCGGGGAGCAAGCGAGTTTACTTCGTTTAATCTTTCATTGATTTTGTTGATTACTAACATTTAACCCTTGTGTTCTAGAAAAACACTCTTTTTTTGTTTTTATTTTCTTTTGATTGTCTAGATGGCGTTCGTTCGAAATCCCTTGGAGGAGCCGGAAAAATCACTAAGAGACTATGCTAGCCCTCGATGTGAGGACATCAAGGTACAAGAATCGGACTTGGTTCTCCAAGCGACAAGGTACGAAATCAAGCCTCGAATCATTGAGATGGCAGCAACTAATCCGTTCCGAGGAGTGGAGATGGACAACCCATATAGACATATCCAGCGCTTCACGACACTATGCAATACGGTACGTCAAGAGGGAGTCCCCGATGATTGGTTTAAATGGAATCTTTTCCCCTACTCACTTGCCGATGAAGCAATTAAGTGGTATTCATTCGCGTCCTTCGAAGTCGAGGGAAATTGGAATCAATTGATAAAGAAATTTTGTGCCAAGTTTTTCCCTATAAGCAAGATTCAACATATAAGGATGCAAGTGATTAACTTTAAGCAAGGAGAAGAAGAGGGGATTGATCAAGCATGGAATAGATTCGACGAGCTAGTTGAACAAGGACCAAGACTCGGATTTCCTGATGATGTACTTTTGCATACATTTTTCTTTTCCCTAACCCCTAGTTGCATGCAATACGTTCAAATGTGTGCAAGAGGGGATCTCATGGAGAAAACACTCACGGAAGCTGCCCAACTTCTACAAAAAATAAGCAAAGCGGCGGCCATGCGAAGAGACTGGGAAACACGACTTTCGGGGAAGTCGGAATGTGATACAAGTGTGAGACCACTTGCTGGAATTTTCAGAAATACGGTCCCGGAAGAGAAGAAAGAGGAGCCAATCCCGAAAAAGATTGAAGAAATCAAACACGCGAAAGCTAGAACCATCCCGGAGAGTGATCACGCCGAGACAAGCAAAGCAAGTGAAAGTACTATGTCAAGCGCGAAGCCACTAAGGGAGTTCGAGCAAATGGATTGGGTCCTAATTGATTTTGGAGAAATCTTTGACAAGAGAAGACCGTTCCCTAATCAAAAGGGGATGGCGAAAGCCGTGGAGATGGACTTTCCGCCGGAGAAACATGTGGAACAACCATACAACCTAGAGACAACCGGGGAGGTCCTTCAAAAACTCTTTAGCGAAGAAGAAGTGGATCCGGACCATGTGGCCGAAGCAAAGAGGATTATGGGAATCAAGCCCGAGGCATCACCATTCGCTCGCCTCGCTGAAATTTATGCCATAGGATTCGATGAAGAAGAGAAGACATCACCGCGTATAGATTGCAAGGTCAACAACATTGATTGCAAGGCGTTATGCGACATTGGAGCACAAGTAAGTGTCTTGTCTTCTAAAATTTTTGATGAAATTCATGATCATACCATTGACCTAGTTCCAACCACTACTAAGTTAATCATGGGAGATGGTAGAATTGTTAAACCTATTGGAATTGCCCGAAATCTAGAAGTTTTAATTTCCGGAAAACATATACCAACCGATTTCTTCATTGTTGATGTCTACTATGATAAAAATGATCATGTAATTCTTGGTAGACCGTTTCTCAAGTTGGTTAATGCCGTTTTAGATGCCGGAAAAGGGAAGGTAACTATTAACCTTGATGGGGATAATCACACATATAATTTTCTTTCCGCTTCTAGAATTGCCTCACCCCTACCTCTTGTTGATGAAGAGGTAGAGAGCCTTCGTTTTGTTGAAACCTTTAGGGATCCATTGCAAAGAGCAATGGAGAATGAATCTAATAATGAGCTAGATGAAGAATTAATAGAAGCAACCAAAGGACTAGAACCACAAGACGGAAGCTTAGAGGAAGATAAATTTGAAGACATTGGGGAAATTAAACATGAAGAACCACAAGTACCGGAGGTGGATCTTAAGCCATTGCCCAAAGGATTAAAATATGAATTTTTGGGGCCGGACAAGACTTATCCCGTGATCGTGAGCAACGAATTGAGTCCCGAGGAGAATGACATGTTGCTGAATTTATTGAAAAAGCACAAGAAAGTGATAGGATATTCGATAAATGACCTTAAAGGACTTAGCCCAGCGTTTTGCACTCACCGCATACCTATGGAAGATCAATGCAAGCCCGTTGTGGACCATCAAAGGAGGTTAACCCATGCCATGCGAGAGGTGGTGAAGAAGGAGGTCATCAAGTTGTTAGACGCCGGAATCATCTATCCGGTGCCGCATAGTGAATGGGTGAGCCCCGTACATTGTGTGCCGATGAAAGGAGGTTTGACCGTGGTGAAGAATGAGAAGAATGAACTAATACCACAAAGAACCGTGACCGGATGGAGGATGTGTATTGACTATCGTAAATTGAACAAAGCAACGAAGAAGGATCACTTCCCCCTACCGTTCATCGACGAGATGCTTGAGAGGTTAGCAACCCATGCCTATTTTTGCTTCCTTGATAGATACTCGGGGTTCATGCAAATTCCCATTCACCCAGATGATCAACACAAGACAACATTCACTTGCCCTTATGGAACATTTGCATATAACAGGATGCCCTTCGGTTTATGTAATGCTCCAGCCTCTTTTCAACGATGCATGATGGCGGTATTTTCGGAGTTCATCGAGGAAATAGTCAAAGTATTTATGGATGACTTCTCCGTTTATGGCAAAACTTTTGCGGAATGTTTGGCAAATTTGGATAAAGTTCTTACAAGGTGTGGGGAGGTTGACTTGGTGCTAAATTGGGAGAAATGTCACTTCATGGTGAAACAAGGAATAGTGTTGGGACACGTGATATCCGAGAGGGGGATTGAGGTGGACAAGGCGAAGGTTGAAGCGGTTGAGAAGCTTCCACCACCGACGGATATCAAATCTTTGAGGAGTTTCTTAGGTCATGCGGGGTTCTATAGGAGATTCATCAAGGATTTCTCAAAGATTACAAAGCCGTTGACTAATCTTCTCCAAAAAGATGCGCCATTTGATTTTAATGAGAAGTGCTTGGCAGCGTTCCGGACACTAAAGAGAGCTCTCATAACCGCACCTATCATTCAACTGCCCGATTGGAGTCAACCATTTGAGATCATGTGCGACGCTAGCGACTATGCCGTTGGAGCCGTGTTGGGACAACGAAAAGAAGGCAAGGTACATGCTATATATTACGCTAGCAAAACCCTTAATGGAGCTCAATTGAATTATGCAACAATGGAGAAGGAATTGCTTGCGATAGTATTTGCCTTTGAAAAATTCAGATCATATATTGTGAATTCTAAAGTAATCGTCTACACCGATCATGCGGCAATCAAGTATCTCTTGTCTAAAAAGGATGCCAAGCCAAGGTTGATTAGGTGGATCCTTCTCTTGCAAGAGTTCGATGTGGAGATTCAGGATAAAAAGGGGTCGGAAAATGTTGTGGCCGACCATCTATCAAGAATGAATCGTGAGGATGATAAAGAGCCCATCGAAGACAAGATGAGAGATTGTCATCTATATCGCATCCTTGACAAAGACACTTGGATGATCAACATTATTCGAGCCATACGAAAGATGCCACTTGATCACTTAGATAAGAATGCTCAAAGAAGGGTGATGGCTGAGAGTCAAAAGTATTATTGGGATGCACCTTACCTCTTTAGACTTGGAGCGGATGGAGTCTTGCGAAGGTGTGTACCAAGGGAAGAAAGAGTCGAAATATTAAGGAAGTGTCACTCGGGCGAGTATGGAGGACACTATGGACATTTTAGGACTCAAGCAAAGGTATGGGCTAGTGGGTTCTATTGGCCGGAGATGCATCAAGACTCGAAAAGGTATGTTGCTTCTTGTCCGGAATGTCAAAGAACGGGGAATATATCTCAAAGGAATGCTATGCCTTTAAATTATAACTTGCAAATTGATCTATTCGACGTATGGGGAATTGACTTCATGGGGCCTTTCACCAATTCCAATGGATATGAGCATATATTAGTAATGGTTGATTATGTATCCAAGTGGGTAGAGGCCATCCCTTGTCGAAGAGCTTCAACGGAGGAATCTATATCAATGATCAAGAATGTTATATTCCCACGCTATGGAGTCCCGCGAGTTTTGATAAGTGATGGAGGGACACAGTTCACGGGAGATAGTTTTAGAAAGTGCTTGTCCAAGTTGGGGATCGAGCATATAGTGGCCACGGCTTACCACCCACAAACCAATGGTCAAGCGGAAACTTCAAATAGGCAACTCAAGAGTATTCTTAACAAGACCGTTGAGAAGGGAGGTAAAGATTGGTCGAAAAAGTTGAACGGAGCATTATGGGCATATCGGACGGCACATAAGACACCAATAGGTATGACACCATATCAATTTGTTTATGGTAAATCTTGTCATTTGCCTTTGGAATTAGAGCACAAAGCGTATTGGGCGATCAAGGAGATGAATCTTGATGTGGATGCCGCGAGAATCAAACGGAGAATTCAAATAAGTGAATTAGAAGAGATGAGGCTTAAAGCTTATGAGAGCGCAACCATCTAAAAGGAAAGAATGAAGCGATGGTATGATAAAAGACTCCAAGCAAAGGAATTCAAAGAAGGCGACAAGGTCCTCCTCTTTAACTCAAAGTTCAAGATATTCGGGAAAGGCAAATTGAAAAGCAAATGGGATGGACCGTATGTCGTCCACTCGTCTCGCCAAGCGGAGTGGTAATGATTATGGATATAAAAGGAGACCAATATGTGGTTAATGGACAACGATTGAAGGTTTTTCTTGAGCCCGATGTCGTGCCCATCGACTACATTGACATATACACCATGGAGGACGAGCCCGAGCGTCAAGCCTAAGACGTAAAACAAGGTAACTTTTCTGTAAATAAGTTTTCATTTTCTTTTCTTATTTTTATCGAGTCCTTTTTGCGATTTTTAGCTGGACCTTTTCACCACATAGGCTAGTATGCACGAAACATAGAGGCCTGCAGAAAATGAGCCATGGGGGCCCAAACCAGGGGGTAGGCCGGCCGGCCCATGCCGACCGACCCAGCATCCCTCTGCATCGGTTCATGACCATCTTTTTCTGGGACATGGCTCGGTTTATTTCTTATCTTTGCCAACCTTTTTAGCAACTTCAAAAATAGGGAGGATAGGGTTTTAGGCCAAGTTTTCCCGAAGAAGGAGTGGTGCTCTTCTTGTGGGAAGTTTCATTAGGTGTAGTAGCTAGCTCTTATCCCTCTTGTTCCTCTTGAAAAATTACGATGAGGACGTCGTAAGATCTAAGCATGGGGGGGAGCTAGCTTTTAAATTTTTTTTTGCTCAAATGGTGAAAGGTCGAGTCTTAAAGTCGAGTCAAGTTTGAGTCTTGTTTTTAAATTTTTAGCTCGTGATGTGTCTTAAATTAGCGTTGAGTCAAGAAAAAGAAATAAAGAGAGTCTTTTACTTTTTTGTTTCTTAAATTAGCTCGTACGAGTTTTTCTTTTATTTCTTTTGTTTCTTTTTACTTGTTATGTCTTTCTTTTATCCTTATTATTTGAGCATGAGCATTGTGAATAATTGTTTACCGTGGTGCTTAGTGGAAGTTTACCTTTGAAAGTATCCATGATCAACTTTGATCTAGGACCTTACTTTGGCTATGCTTTGAATAATACTAATATTGGAGGTGTTTATTTCTGAAAATTATGAAAAACCCCTTGCAATGAAGGTTAGCGATTTCTTTCTCCAAGTTGAGAGACAATTCTATCCTATACAAGGCCTTAACTATATATATATACTCCACCATAAGTGTTGTTTAGCATGATGAATTGGGTTAGGACTTTACTCTCTTGGGAGGTCTAATTTCAAGCAATGATCATATCCTTGATATTATATCTTTTATTGCTAGCCTCGTCATATATTCGGTAATGGGAACTTCACATTGAATGCCCCATACATCGCCGGATTCCATACCCGAAACCATAAACATCTTTTTATCATCTTATTCCTTGAACACAACCCATGTCCGAAGATTCGTTCAATTTTTAGGTAAGGTTTTATTTAAAATTCAGATTGGTATTCATAGCAAAAAGATGGGCGAAATGCTTCGGAATAGAAGATAAAGATGTGAAAAAAATATATATATATATATATATGTATATGTGTGTGCACACACAAGAAAAAAAAGAGAAAGAGAGAGAGAGTGAGAAAAGAAAGAAAAGAAAAGAAAAGAAAGAAAAGAAAAAGAGAAAAGAGAAAAGATCCAAGGCAAGGCAAGAAGGATATAATGAGGGATGATAAGTCAAGTGAAGATCAAGAGAAGTGCGAGGAAGGATGCGATGATGTTGAGAACGAATCTTCGATATTCCATACCATGTGCAATCCGACATCGAGGACATCATTAGTGCCTTGAAGTCATTATTCTTTTTCCCTTTGCACATGTCCACCATTCTAAATCTTCTCATCCTTGATACCCTTACATATGGTTTAACTCTCATGATCATTGGCTTGGAAGATGAACAACCACTAGAGGATTTTCTTAGCTTGATAATACTTGTGCTAACTTCACTAGCCATACCTATAGCTCCACCTACATTATAAATGAGAGACTTATGGGAGGTGAGAGTTTATGAAATTATCTAGGATAGCCATTCTAAATGAGTGACATGTGAGAACTTGGAGGAGGACTTTGTCTAATACTTTATGCAGGAATTTTATTTCTAAAAGTTATGAAAACACTCCGATGGAAGTAAGAAAGTAAGTATGGTTGGAGATGAGGATCTTAGTGAAAGGTATGAGTTGTGGGGTAAGTCTTGAGTTGGTAAATTTCTAAACGCCCATGTTTACATTATGATCTTTGTTTCATGTCTCTTATATTAAAGATGAATGATTGACTAACTTGTAAGGAAGGAATTGACGAAGCATGTTTCAACTCCTTGGATGAACAACTTGTGAGCAACTTGCTCGAGGACGAGCAAGATCTAAGCGTGGGGGGATGTTGGCGGTCGATTTCCGTCAACCAAGAACACTTGTTATGTTATGGTTTGAACTTCATTTTGGAACTAACCCGCCACTAGGCATACTAATGATATAACAAGTTCACCGTTGGATGTGCATTTTGGAGTATAGTGTTTTTGCAGGAATTCACGTATTAAATGAGGAAAGATGCAACTAGTTCGGAGAATGTTTTGCAAGACAATCAAGGAGCTCCGACCATGTGCGAACTTGCCTCCAAAGGTGGCAAGGACCAATGTGCTTGAATGGAGAACTCCCGAGGACCGAGATGAAAAGACCGGAAGTTCATGCATAAAGATCCCCCTATCTTGATCGCGGGGATGATGACCTCAAAATGACACAAATGAAGGGGGACAAGTGCAAAATGTCAAGATGAGCCGTGGGGAGAAGGACGGGCCCGAACCGGCCCAGAAAGGGCCCAGGCCGGTCGGCCCGTTCGGATCGGCCCAGCCCATTCTGGTGCCGGTTCGCGCTCCCCTTTCTTCGGTGTTAAGAAGATGAAACCCTAAGCGCGTGGGCAAGCCGCCATTCGTCAGAGACGCCATCTAGTTCCTCAGAGCCGCCAAGGAAGAGAAGATCGACTACGAGAGAGACCCTTGGGGGAGGACACTCGAAGGAGATCATTGCCAAGCCCAAGGGAGGTCGCCATGAGGAAGGAGGACGCCGAGAGCTTGCCACGGCGCCGCCGGATTTGAAGGACAATGAAGATCCATCTTCATCGGAGGCATCCACCATCTCAACGGTGCCATGCCTAGCGTCATGATGGGGTAAAGTCTTTCGTTTGTCCATGGAGTTGTAATGGAACTTGAAGTGTAGTCACCTATATATCTTGTTTGGATCATATGTCTATCATACCTTTTGTCGATGATGCTTAATGTTTTAAGGCTAGCTACCGTGCTTTCGGGATTGCTCCCGTAGATCGCGTCAACATATCGTGTTCATTAGGGTTAGTATCGATTACCTTCGCGTAGTGACATGTACGAGGGAAGGGAAAAGTCTAATCCTTGATCACACACCTAGATAGATTGGATCGGGGGTTTATAATGTTTTGGGTGATTGCATCTTCAAGTGCCTAGACTCCATGGGCATACGTTCTTCATACTTGTGCACCTTTCATCTCTCTTTAACATAATCTAAGGTTAGTTTGTCTTTACCTTTATAGATTAATCTTTCTATCATAAGTTTTCAATCAACTAGATTAGTGTTAGGTTAAACGCTAGTAATCCCCTTGCTCCTTGGGTTGACAAGAACCTTGTGATCTCCCGTAGGTGAAGAAGGGCATAGGAGATCCGTACGCTTGCGGATTGAAACTTCATACGAGTTTTACCTATCAACAGCGGGGCCGGCATTTGAAGGACCAACGCCGAGGTCCATCTTCTTCTTAGTCCTCTTCGAGTCCACCACCTCCTCCTCCTCCTCCTCCTCCGCACCCTTCTTCTTCTTCGCCGACGGAATGTCCTTGAACGAATCAAGCTTACCAGCCTTGTCATCCTTCAAAAGCTGCCTCACAAACACCTCTGTCTGTTGATTCCTCTTCTCGGCCTCCACCTGCTTCCTCTTCTTGGCCACCAATCGCTTCTTCTCAATGGCCGCCCACGTCTCTTCCTCATCCTCTTCCTCTTCATCCTCTTCCACGTAGTCGTACTCATCCTCGCTGTCCTCGCTCTCCTGCCTTTCCATGTCTTCTACATCAGATTCACTCAAGGAGGGCTCGGATGGCTTGCATGCGCTTGGTTGGGGGGAGTCGGGTGGTGTCCTGATGGAGGAGGGGTTGGAAGGGAACGGGGAGGCGGGAAGTCGAATCGGAGAAGAAGGCATGGTGGTTGTGGTTTTCTGGAGGAAGAGAGTTTGAGACAAGGCAATGGAGGGAGTTGGGAGAGTCCGGTATATTAATAGATCTCAGTTTCAGGGAAAGTTGGGGTGTCTCTTCGAGGGTTGTATCACGCTAATGCAAGGAGGCGCCTCGATCTCTAATAATGTAACGGTCGTTTGCAAAGAAAAGAACTATGTAAATTTGTAATCTTAGTGAATTTGGAGCAAACTATATTTACAAGCACTTCAACATGCAGAGATGAATTGTTTACTGCCATTAAACCAGACAAATATTTCCGGACCTGTAAAAGATGCTTGTTCTTATTTTGGGCAAAGGTGATCTATGATTTCATAGTTTATAAGAGCGATAAAATAGGATAACATTTATAGGGAGAAAAGAAAGAGAGATGGTAAGGGAAACAAAGCATAAACAACTTCAAACAAGGGGATTGATCAACAAACAAACGATAACCAAATTCACAAACATGGTTTGGGTTTGGGATGCATTAGCATTTTGGATGTTTGGCAATAACCGGATGCTTGTTTTGAATTTGGTCAAGGTGAGCAATGATCACATTGCTATTTCTTATTAATCGTCCAATATTGATCTTCAACCTCTCCAGATCATGTCTCAAGCTAGGAAACACGATCATGTATAAGTACAATAAGAGCGGATGTTCTTGTCTACGAAACACGAATAGGCCGGACAACACATTAGACCATGTTTCATGGAAATGTAAAGTTACTAATTAACATCACGATGTTCACATACATAAGACAATGTTCCCACGAAATCTAAAGATACTAATTAACATCACAGATAACATATCGGCATTGGTCTTCCACTGGCGCGGCTCGCTAACTCCATCTACATCCATCCCTCATTTCTGGCCAGGACACGGTGGCGGCTCCACTTCTTCATGTTGTCCTCCCTCGGGGCCTCAGACCTGGCCATCCCAAGGACGTGGTCCTTGATCTCATTCAGGGTCCTCCACCGGTGCATACGGTTAGGGAAGATAGGGAACCCGTAGGTGTTGGTAGTGCGCCGAAAGACGCACAGAGCAAAGGTCTTAAGATGATCTATGTCAGTTTGGGTGTCGGAGTTGGAGTCGGAGTCCAACTCTGCAAGTGGTGGAGGAGGCTGGGAATCCGCCGGCGACGTACCAGCGGCTCCGGGCATTGGCGGGTCGACGTTGGCGGCGTCGCAGCGGGGCGGCTCCGTGCCGTGGAATTGATGCCCTTGCCACTCTAAGTAGGAGCGGATGAAGTGGAGGCCGCGCGGTAACAACCAGGACCCGGATTCGGCTCCTGAGGAGGCGGTGGGCGAGAGGCTGGCAACGCCGCCGGACCGACAAGCAGGGGCGGGTACGGCCATGCGCCTGAGCTCTTTGTGTTTGGGGGAGACTGATTGCTTCATCGGACGGGCAGTAGGACTGAAACATGAGTGTTTGGGAAGAGAACTATGGGTAGAGTGGTTCGGAACTGGCGAGGACGCCGATGGTGGTAGGAATACAATGGCCAGCTTCCATGAGAAGTTGTGCAAGCTTATGTGACAAGCTAAGCAATGGGCCTCTAGATCGAGTGGCTGCTATTCATCTACAAGCTTCCATGGGGCGTTGTGGCAAGCTTCCATGGGAAATTAGGCAACGGGCGCCTCGGCCTGTCAAGGAAGGCTATGGCCGGATGTTACTAATAAGAAAAGGTGACCAGACCGGACTAAATTCAGTGTTGATTTTGTGGGCAAAATAGGATGACAACAGCCGGATCTTACTGATCTGCAAAAGTGACCGGACCAGACTAAATGGTTCGTTGAATTGTTATTAGGAAATATGATCACATTATTCGAATGAACATCCATACAAAGTAGGAAACAGAGTCCATTCTAAAGTGACTAATTAAACATCACAATTTCCACATACATAAGACAATGTTCCAACGAAATCTAACGATACTAATTAACATCACTGATAACATAACATCACAAAGTTCACATACATAAGACAATTTTCCAACGAAATCTAAAGATACTAATTAATATCACAGATAACATAACAGCATAGATCTTCCATCAGCGCGGCTCGCTCACTCCATCTACTCCATCCATCCCTCATTCCTGGCCACGACGTGGTGGCGGCTCCACTTCTTCTTGTAGTTCTACCTCAGGGGCATAGACTTGGCCATCCCAAGTACATGGTCCTTGACCTCATTCAGCTTGCGCCACCAGTGCATAAGGTTGGGGCAGACAGGGCACCCGTACGTGCCGTTCAAGCGCAGGAAGACGCGCAAAGCATCGCCCCGGGGGACCGGAGGGATGTAGCCGTGGAAACAGTCCTCCGACGAGTCTGTGTCAGCTTGGGAGTCGGAGTTAAACTCACCAGCATGAAGGGTAACCATAAACGTAAGCTTCTGAGGCGGTGACGGTGGAGGAGGCTGGATATCCACCGGTGAGACACCAGCTGCTCCTGGCAAAGCGCCGACGATCGACGGCGGGTCGACGTTGACGTCGTCGGAGGGCGGCGGCAGCGACGGTTGAGGAGGCTGGGAATCTGGCGGCAAGCCACCACCGGCACTTGGGAAACTGCTGACGAGCGACGGCGGGTCGACGTTGGTGGCATTGGAGTGCGCCGGCGGCGTGCTATGGATGTGGCCCCACAACACCTCCGTGAACATGCGGGCGAAGTGCTGGTCATCACGCGGCGGCACCCAGTCACGAACGCGCGAAGAGGATGTGGCGCCAGAGGATCGGTTGAAGGATGAGGGTGAGAGCCGACGCGATGGGGAGCCGGTGGGGGATAGCTGGTGCAACGGGGAGCCAGTGGGGGATAGCCGGCGCAACGGGGAACCAGTGGGGGATAGCCGGCGCGACGGGGAGCCTGATCGCTTCATTGCGTCGGCCGAGTAGTAGGAGTGAGGCGCGAGTGTTTGGGAAGTGGTAGCGTGGTTCGGAACTGGCGAGGACGTCGATGGTGGGGGGTAGGAATGGTAATTTATGTGGAGTTACTCGCCTAGCCTGGGAAGTTGTGCCGCTTCGGTGAGAAGGTAAGCAACGGCCGCCTCTTGAGTCTTGACTCTTGAGTGGCTTCCATTCATCTTCCACCGTGGAGGGGCTGATGTGCGGGTCCTCGCACCATATGACCAACACGTCTATGATCTCTTGATGATGGCAACCACCTTCCATGGGAAGTTGTGGCACAAGGATGGCTACAGGAGGATGTTACTGTTAAGAAAAAGTGACAAGACCGGACTAACTTATTTGTTGATTTGTTGGAAAAATAGGTTCACATTTTTCAAATGAACATCCATCCAAAGTACTCCATAGGAGGAAACAGAGTTCTCTGATCATACAATCAGCATAATCAAATACAGAGGGACCAAACTTAATCAAAAACTACTAATAAGCATTACAGCAAAGTGACACTTGTTATTGTTGGCAATTATCTTTTCATCCAGTCTGGGTCGTCGAGGATCAAAGGCGCCGCCACGCCGTCGAGCAGGAACGGGTCCAACATCGGTGGCTGAGCGCCGGCCTTTCGAGTAGGGACAGGAACGGCCGTGCCCCTGAGCTCTCCGGGACAGTCGGCGCGGCGGGCGCACTTGACATCAATGGCCGAGCGGCTGGCAACACCGCCGGCCTATCGAGCAGGGACGGGAACGGTCGTGCGCCTGAGCTCTCCGGGACAGTCGAAGCGACGGATGCACTTGACATCAATGGCGGAGTGGAGGGCCACGGCAGCCACGTGCGACCAGCTCGGCCTCTCGGGCACTCCACCCACTGCACGCCAACTTCTGGTGGTGACGGGTACGGCCGTGCGCCTGAGCTCTCCAGGACAATCGAAGCGGCGGGCGCACTTGACATCAATGGCCGAGTGGCTGGTAACGCCGCCGGCCTGTGGAGTAGGGACGGGAACGACCGTGCGCCTGAGCTCTCCGGGACAGTCCAAGCGGCGGGCGCACTTGACATCAATGGCGGAGTGGAGGGCCACGGCTGCCACGTGCGACCTGCCCGGCCTCTCAGGCACTCCACCCACTGCACGCCAGCTTCTGGTGGCGACGGTGAGACGGGAATCGTGGTTTGATAGATGTGGAGAGAACGCCTGTACCACCACGGCCCGGCATGACAGCGACGAAGGCCGCAGTCGGCACAAAGCGTGTCGGGCCCCATCGGCCCGGCCATCCATTGCGGCATTTCTGCCCTGCCGCAGTCGCCGCATCTCGGCCCCGGCAGAGCTTTAGCCGGCGTGGATGATAGGAGAGCGAGCTCCACAGGAGGCCCGCGATGATTGTCGCCGACCATTGGGGGAGATGCTCTGAAATGCACATAGAAATTAGTTTGCTCAAAGAGGCGGAAAAGGTCAAAAGAACAAAGAAATCTCTTTTCTTAAAGTCTACTCCCCTTTGCTCCTCCGTCCGCATTCCCCGGGGGTACGTGTCGCCCCAGGAGGCCTCGCGGGCTCGCAGCGGAGCGCTCGCGCGTTGGGCGGGCGGCCAGGTGACTATTTTGCGAAAAAACCCTCTGATGTACTAGAAATCGCGAATCAGTCCACCACGTTCAGATCCCACAAAAACTCCATTCTTATTTTTTGCACGTAAGACCTCTAACTAAAATTAATTTCTACGCGAAGAAGTGGAGATTGTCATTTCACAAACACAACCCTGAACATTTTATGAACGCCCCCTCCCACCACTCCCACCCCCCGGGCTAATACCCCCTCCCAACACACCTCGCGAACCCTAACCATCATTCCTCTCCCCCGTCGCCCACTCACCCTCTCCTCTGTGCCATCGCCTCTCTCTCCCCTATGAGATCCTGCCTTGTCCCTCCCTCCTTGCGGAAGAGGACGACGCCGCCCTCTCCCGGCGGCCCCGGCAAGCGCCCTAGAGCGAGCCCCCCCCCCCACTCTCTCCCTCAGATGTAGGCGCAGAGAGCGGCGGCACTTCCTCGCCAAGGAAGAGGAGCGGTGGTGCTTCCTGGTGGAGGAAGGGAAGGTCGCTGTCGGATCCGCTCAGGTGAGATCTGCACGGCACCACCAGACAGCGACCGGACTGACAGCAACACGGCGTCGTCACACTCTTCGCGTCATCAGCCTCCCCTACGATGGGGCCCCGTCGTCGCACTCGACATCTCCTCCCACCCTTCCGCATGGCAAGCTGGCCACCATGGTTCATGCCTACCTCCTCTCCATTTGATCCCAAACCCTAGCAACTCATGAGACCTCTCTTCCAGCCTCTGCCTTTTCCCCTTCGTAGACCATACTGTGCAGATCCGTGAAGTCCAGTGATTTGTTGTATTTTGATTTTTTGATTCTTTTTTGTTGCATCAGATTTGTTATACCTTTTACTAATCTACAATTATTTGTTGTGCTTGTGCTTGTACAGGTGCAAGGCCGGCCATGGCATTTGTGACTTGAGATCTGAGAATGGTTGTCCGTACACAGAGTTCCTGCTGCCCTTTTTCGGTTTGGGTTTAGAGCACATTCGTATATGATATTGTTGCTTTACTGCAGCTTCTCTTCTTCCTTGTGCCGGCATTGGAATAGGTGAATTTCAAGGTGGGATTACTGCCTTCTTGTTTGATTTTCCCATCCAGATGCTCTCAGGCTTAGTTTTATGATGTCCCTAGGATTGCCACAATCTCACCCCCAATTAAAAAAGAGTGCCTTATCCCTTGACATAATTAGTTGCCTAGAACAGAGTTCTTTTTTTGTCTAGAGCAGTATGCTTATCATAGTCTAAAAGTGACAGTAACCTAGGTTGGGATGTTGATAGTATGCTTTGATTTTCTATGGTGAAAAACCATTTTCTTCTATCTAAAAAATGAATCTGTTCATTGAGACTTGGGTCTTCTTTGTTTTGTAAACATAAACAATCTCTTCTTCCTTAGATGTATAGAGTATGTCATACTGGTTATTAGAATGGCTCCATATGTTTCATCATAACTTGGTTCTTTTTAAATTTTTCATCTAACTGGTAACTGCTTTCCCTCTGTTTGTGTTTGGTTGCAGAGAAACTATCCATTATAGCTTTACTGAAGCCAGCAGAAATGTTGATGAGATTTACTAGAGTGAGACAATGAACCTTCTAACTGAAAATAGATCTTATTATAAATGAGTTATCTATGCTTCACTGTGTGGTGGCATAATGGTAATGTTTTCTTTAACTATGAACTCTTGCTATACTGTAGATAATGAATAGGTTACTGTCACTGATGCTGTGGAGCTCATTGCTCCCTGCCATTATGAAGTTCATTTGTTCTGTAGCTTCAAACGATCATAAAAAAGGAACAGGTGCATCAATCATGGTACCTCCATAGTGTACAAGGTGATGCAGTTTGCCCTCATTTACTCTTGGTTGTCTGATTTTATCTCTTCATTTATACAGATTTTTTTATCCATTGTGACATTTTTATTGTTGCAGGTACCAAAACAGCCTTGTTAATGAGAGGATTGAATCATTTGATGTTGGTAAGGATTAAGCGACTGAGGAAACAACTTTCAGGCTTAATGAAGCAATACATGTTATTTTTTTATAGTTTCGTACCTTCTCAGGTTGTTTGGATGCTTGTACCCATGACTTCAGTTAAACTGAATCTCCTAGAGTTGACCTAGGCATTTCCTTAAGTTTTTTTTTGATGAGTGTTGGCTTTGTTGTTTGTTGTTTGCCTATCTGTGTTTATGGAAAAGGTTAAATATAAAGAAATCAACAGTTGTACTATCATGTGATCATAGCAAATAGCGACATGCCATGCCCAGTGGCTCGGTCATGTTTATGTTATTTCTAATGTTTATTATGCCCCGCGGAAATCATTTTTCTATTTTACTTGAACATGATATCATCTATGTAGTCTGTATTTGATAAAATGGCAGCCTAGTGGGGGGTAAGCAATAGACCATCTCTGAATCTATCTAAACCAATACTTCCTCCGTCATATACTTAAGAACGGAGGGAGTAGTAATTTGCTTGTCCTAAACGTCATATATTTAAGAACGGAGGGAGTAGTAAACTTGCATTTTTTTCTGAATTGTTTAAGGCACATGCTATTGTTTATGGCACATGCTATTTCTGATGACACATTCTATATGGCACATGCTATTACAGATGTGATTTTTGTATTCTTTATAACACTGGCTAAAGAAAGTGGTGTGGCAATTATAAAGTGCTTAAACAATTACACATGTAATCTTGTTTTTATGAAATACAGAAAGGTAGCAAATGTGAGTTTCTTGGTAGCCACCAGCTAGGTTGTTTCATAGCTAATGCCCACTTGTTCAATGTAGATTTATGGTGCTCGAATGATGAATATGTTATGATATTGATTCTCCAAATGCCGAACTCACATGATAATAGGATAGATTTATCCTCATATGTAGCCATGTTGATCCAATTTGCTGTAATATTGATAATTAGCTTGGTGCTTGGATGTGATGTAATATTTATTACTGCTAAGATGTAGGACAAATATCTGATGGTTATGAACTTATGATAGTATGGTGCTCAGAAGTATTCGATACACACTTATACTAACATGTTGATGATGTGCTAGCTACCAGGTGTACTTCCATTTGATTGTTCAATCTGTAGGGCGCACATCACGCGCCGAATGTTCTAGTCGATTGAATTGGGAGAGAGGAGGATGGTACTTGCGCCGATAGGAGGCGATGCCGATGGGGTCTTCTAGTGCCAAGAGGAGGAGATGCCGATGTCGCGGCCGCCGATTCTTCCTCACCCTCGACCTGTCTGATGTACCGCCTCGCAGTGTCATCATCATCGGCGCCGCCATTGGCCCTGTAGAGGACCATGGAGATTCGTAGGCTGCCACATTATGCCCGGCCTGGGCGGCCTCCTCGAGCTTGGCAATCGATGACCGAGAACTGTAGTTTTCCCCGAACAGGATGTCCATCCCGGAGAGGAAACATGCCTCTGGGTTTCTTATGCGGGTCAGGCAATTGAGGAGGGCGTCGTAGCCCTTGCGGTCATTCCACTACAGCTCGACGGCAAATCGCTCTAGCGCCACGCGCTGACCAACAGTCACGTTCTTGCACACGCGACGCATCCCCTGGCAGGTCGCCCGTAGGCTACGGAGGTCGTCCATGGCCCGCTCTGAGGTCGTAGCGAGGTGGCCAGCGATGTCAATGTTCACCTCGGTAGGGAGCACCACCAGCGATAATGGCAACCGCCTCGACGACATGATTACTGTCCTACCGGCGTCCTGAAAATGGTTTGATCAAACATCAGAGTGCCAGGTCAAATGCACATTCAAATTGATACAGAGACTTGGAAGAGAGCACTGTACTCTCACGGATCTTCCTTCTGAGAGGAGGAGATGCAATTGTAAAAATGTTCTCTGTACCCCAGGCGGAAGAAGTCGATCAATGCCCCATTTACAACAAATCCACCGTTCCTTTCTCCGCATTTACAATAAATTCACCGCTCCTTCGCCACCCAAAACAACCTTCGTTGCTGCTCTGTTGATTTCGGGATAACAATAATAATTCATTATGACTTTTAGGGAACCTAACGGAAATTACGTTCTTGGAAATGTGAACTGGTCGGACTAAATGGTTAGTACAATGTGGTGGATACTAACTGCCGCGCATTTCTTGGTCGATTTTGGCAATACATAATCAGTACAATGCTCAGAAGCATAGTGCACAATGTTCAGAATACATGATCGACACATTGTTCACAATACCAAAGTGACACTTGCAGAATACATGATCGACACATCTAATTAGCCTTGCCACCGACCATTGATCCCGTCATTCCCGCGAAAACAACAAATAAAGTAAGCAGCACATGCGCAAGTTTGACATTGTGCCTATAATTCCTAATTGACTTCAGCTCGGCTGTAGCCTTCTGAAGTTTTTATCGTGCTATTTTGAGCTCATTCCTAATCTCTCTAAGCTCACAGTTAGCTTTTCCCAATTCCCCCTCCCACTGCTTTGCATCCTCTTCAGCTTTCGCTTTCTTCTTCATGAGCTTCGGCATAACAGCATACGACCTTTCATCCCATTTTGGATCAATCCAGCAGAAGTAATCACATTGCTCTTTTTCTTTCTGCAAATTAAACGACCCATTAGCAATAGCCGTTGACCACAGCAACAACATAAGCAGGTAGCCAACTAGCCATTACCTTTGGGCAGCCAGCAAACCGGCGGCCAGGGTTGAGAAAGGTCCAAGCATACTTCACCACAGCTCTCAACCCGTGTTTGCACTTGTCTTTAGGATGCTAATGGCTACTATTGCAGGAAGATGTCTCCGAGCAGTAACTACCAATGGAAGAAGATGTTGGAGTACACGGATGCTTCAAAAAAATTCATTGCAACTTGAAATCAATGCTTAGTTTTGCACTTTCTAAACTAAATCCTATCAATCAACTTGTAACAACAATCGTGCTTCAACCGAAATCCCCAATTCCAAATATCACTTCCCTCTGACGAAAGGGGAAGCAGAGGCACAAAACAGGGTACTGACCTGACCATAGCTCACTCTCCTCCCTTCGATGCGAGGATCCGCCATTCCCACCGCGGGTTGTAGATCTGCGCACCAACACCTCTAGGCTAGGTATTTGCCACAACGACCCACAGGAGTGTGCTGGCAAGCCCCTTGCAAGGTACGCGGTTGATATAGCCGTTGGTCGCGGGTTCGACCCCTGCTATTGACATAGTATCCTTTTAATTTTCCTCTGTTTTTTATCAGACTGACTTGTGGGACCTTATTAAATTTTATGATGAGTTGGAACCACAGTAGGAAACAAGCAGTTTCGCAATCGTTCCTCAGGAAGGTCCTTCCAGCAAAACATCAACACACCGGAACTTTGCCGTCCACCAAGCAGCAAACATCATATTATGATCAGGTAGCAACAAGTTTCTCAACTCATGACCACAAAGTTCACAACACCAAGTAGCAACAATTTACAACACCAAGTAGCAAACATCATAGGATGACCGTCACACGAAGTAGCAACAAGTTTCTTAACTCATGACCACAAAGTTCACAACACCAAGTAACAAACATCATAGGATGATCATCATTACAATTTTCAAAATAATCATAACCACCCATTTCTAATCATAACGATAAGAACTAATCATCGATTTACATTTGTAGGTGTTGATTCTCCTTCCATAGCTCCATCCTGCAGTTGTCCCTTCACCTTCTACAGCTCAGTGGCAATAGCTTCTAAGGATCCTTCCCATTGTTGATCCCTTTTTCGCTTGGCTGACCTAAAGAAAACATAAGCTCCATCAAGTTTCATAACAATATGTATTATGATCAAGAGGAACAACCAGTAATTAAACATCAACAAAGAACAAGTTTCATAATAATCAAGCACTACCTATTTTTATCTTTCTCACGCAGTATCCATTCCTTCTCCTTCTCCATCTGGATAACACTCTGTTGTATCGATTGCTTCTCCTTCTCGATCTCGATAACTAGCTGCACAACCGATTGCTTATACACTTCCATCGCATCGATGGCATGTTTCAGCTTTCCCTTCACGTTTTCCAGCTCAGTGGTAGTTGCTTTAAGCTTGATGTTAGCCTTTGCACATTCTTCCTTCCATGACCTTGCCTCCTCTTCAGGTTTTGCCTTCCTGTCTAGTACCAGGTCTTTCGACTCTTGGTCAAGAATCTCACCTATTTCTTTCAATAAGGCATTGTCCCAGTGTAACATATGGGCACACAACTCCTTGTAGTTGTTGGTCTGTTGCAATTGTTCATGTAACAATTGGTCAGCCATCTTGTTGAATTTCCTCATCTCTTGCATAGTTGTATTTAGAATTTCCTGACACAGCTCCTTGTATTTTACAGCCTCTTGTTGCGCCATGAGTTCTCTGCCTTCTTGTTCTTGCAGGTCTCTCTTCACCTCCTGCAGCCCAGCTTTAGTGGCTTGAAGCACCTCTACAAGCTAGTAAAATACAAGAACCTATCAATCCATCAAATGATGCAAACTAAAAACTAACTGAATCTAACACCTATGAATTGTCTATAGCCTATCAACTTGTAACATCAAACGACGTGCAAATATGAGGGTACGATGAAATCTGCTTCTAGTGTATATGCTCATCAATCCGTTATATCCCCAAATCTAGAAATCCCTAGGACGATAGGGGAAAATATAGCGGCTCAAACCAGAGAACTGACCTTGTCGAGCCGTTTCAGCTTCTTGTAGCTGGAAGGTGGCGGCGGAACCATCTTCCCGTCCCCTCGAGGATCCGCCATTCCTGCCACGAGCCGTTGCAGATCTGTGCGTAGCAAAAGTCGAGAGTCTTTGCGAAGGTAGTGAATCCTTTCGCCTGTGAATTACTAATTTATATTAAAGATTCACCTTACACAACCATAAGGAAAGTGTTTCCTGTTAAAATGACAGAACCAAGAAGTGGTGCAGTGGTAAGCAACGCAGTCTTGTTCCTATAGGTCTTCAGTTCGAACCCTTGCAATGGTAAGTTGTTTTTGCAACATTTCGTGACCTAGCGAAAATGCTTACATGTGGGACCTCCATTTTATGATGACTTGGAATGACAGTAGGAAATAAGCAGTTTCGCGAGCCTTACTCAGGAAGGTCCTTCCAACCAAACATCAACTCATGACCACAAAGTTCACAACACCAAGTAGCAACAAGTTTCTCAACTCATGACCACAAAGTTCACAACACCAAGTAGCAAACATAATTATGATCAAGTAGCATCTAGTTTCTCAACTCACGACCACAAAGTTCACAACACCAAGTAGCAACAAGTTCCATCAACTCATGACCATTCTCAACACTCAAGAACTAAACATCAATTACATTTGTAGGCATTGATTCTCCTTCTATAGCTCCATCCTACAGCTTCTGCGGAGAAGTAGCTTCAAGCTTCTTGCTAGCTTCTTGCGATCCTTCCCACTATTGTTCCCTTTGTCGTTTGCATGATCTAAAGTAAACATCAGCAGCAACAAGTTTCATAACACTACATGTCGTTCAGGGCCGTTCATCACTATGAAGTGAGTAACAACCAGTAGTTAAACATGAACAAGCAACAAGTTTCATAATAATCGTAACTACATATTTTTATTTAACTCACAAAGAATCGATTCCTTCTCCTTCTCAACTCGTTCCAGCTTTTCCTTCACCTTTTTCAACTCAGCGGCAGTAGCTTCAAGCTGCTTGTTAGCAATTTCACAGTCTTCCTTCAAATCACTTGCTTCCTCTAGACCATTTTCAACAACCTTTGTCAGCCTATCCAGAACAGCAGTAGTCCTAGCATCCCATTGAGGATCAATCTAAATAAACGTCCCACATCATTGTTCTTTAGGCTGTAGACACCAAATACATACATGTTCATACAATTATCCATTTGCAACACTTACATCAAGAGTACAAGTACTATAAGTCTACCTGACCGCGGATTCCATACCGGCGCCCAAGGCTGCACAAGGGTTCCTTGACAAGGACAGCATACCCATGCTCGCACTTGTTATAGCGATTCACAAGGATAAGATCAGTATCAGGAGGGCCTGATGTAATGAAATTAGTGGACCGAGCCACCTCCAGAAGCTAGTAAAATACAACAACCTATCAATCTGATGCAAATTTAACACATATGAATTGTCAATATCCTATCAACTTCTAACACCAATCGAAGTGCAAATCTGAGGGTACAAAAAAATCTGAATCAATTGTATTTGTATATGCTCATCAATCTGCTAGATCCCCAAATCTAGAAATCTCCATCCCAAGGTTGTAGGAGAAAATGTAGTGGCTCAAACCAGAAGACTGACCTTGTCGTGCTGACTCAGGTAGTGGTAGCAGGGAGGTGCCTCATAACTCACCCTCTCATCGCCGCTAGGATTCTCCATTCCTACCACAAGCCGCCGTTGCAGATCTGCATAGCGGAAGTCGAAAGTCTTTGCGAAGTCTGACCTTCTGAGTGAAGCGTCTCGCCAACCATTCGATAGGCAATTATATTAAAGACTCACCTGAATCTTACTCGTGGGACCTGGTCACTGTAAAGAGTTATCAAAAAATTTTAAGCATAAGGAAAAATTTTCCTGTAAAATTGACACAACAAAGAAGTGGTGCAGTGGTAAACAGCGCAGTCTTGTTCCTATAGGTCTCTAGTTCGAACCATAGCAATGGCAAATTATTTTTGCAACATTTTATGACCTGGCCTCCGGTGACCTGGCGAAAATGTGCAAGTTGTGGGACCCTGGAAAATTTTATGACGACTTGGAACACTCTATTTTCAAAAGAATGCTTACAAGTGGGACCCTACTGAATTTTATGACGACTTGGAACACTCTGTTTTTAAAATAATGCTTACATGTGGGACCGATGTTGGTTTATGTCATTTTTTCAGAGCTTATGGCGTCACAAAACAGCATGGAACAGGGAATGCCCGGCTACAGTACCAACCGTAATGACGAAACTTTTTTTGTCACTAAATTTGCTCGGAAGTGAAATATTATGACGAGATCAGCCAGGAACGTCATAAATCAATGACGCTAAAATGTGGTTGCGTCACTAGTCAACGATTTTCTTGTAGTGGACCTATAGTGCCAAGATCCGCGATTCCCTTTGATTGAGAGCGTTTTGGTGGAATTCCTTTGGTGGAGAGGTTGCCTACCTCCTAGGCAACCTCTCCACCAAAGGAATTCCACCGAAATTCTCTCAATCAAAGGGAATCGTGAATCTTGGCCCTCTAGGTCATGAACTCGAGGAACTCCGAAAACCACCAAATCGAGGCCGATTCAAGGGAGTTCTTGGGGCAAAGTCACCAAGCAAAGAGGCACAAGGTCCTCATATGTGACACCCAAAAAGAATCCCGCAAGAAATCGCCCTCAAAACTCTGCCACGAAAATCACAAGAAAAGCCTCCGAAAATCATCAAAAAGAGAAACGGGAGAGACAACACAAGGCCTTGAGGAACCACGCCGAATCATCTATACATACCATGAAGGTTAATACAAGGTCTAGCTTGCCTCCCGATTATCTATCCCTCTCTCAAGATCTCACCATGAAGCTCTCAAGCTAGTCCTAGAAAATCCTAAGGAAAATAGGAAGGGAAAATAACAAAGGGAAATGAGCTAGGGTTCCAAGAGTTGGCTGCCATCCCACAACTCAAGTGTTTATATGGGGGCAACCAAAAGACTAAACTACCCTTACTAGCATACTAGGGATACAAGCCCCTCAAGGGCAATTTTGAAAGTCTTCAGTTCAGCACCATCGGACGGATGCGCATCCACCGCAAGCCTGCGTAGCACCAATGCATCTCTTGCGATCATGCCGCGTGTCCTCCGCTTCGAAGCTTCTCGGCGGCGGCGACCCGGGCGGTCAGACCACCCCTCCTGGACGGTTGAACCGGCCTGGGTGGCCGCACCTCCTCGTCGAGTCTTCGGCCTCGGTTTTGTGGCTCAACCGAGTAACCCAGTGGTTTTGTGGTGAACCACTGCAAACCCCGCAGACATGGTGTAGCCTCCCGCCAATCTCCACTCATGGCTCAGCTCCCACATTGTCCCGGCTCGACCTTGGTTTTGAGGCTCAACCAAGAAATCGTTCACGACTTCGTCTTGCTGTTCTTGCCACCATGCGACCTGCACTTGATCCCGCTGGCCACCGGGTCCCTCGAACCAAGCCTACTTGTCTGCTCCACACCTGGAGGCCTCACCGGCAATGACCATTTGCGCTTGTTCTTCACATGCACCAGCACCAATCAAGCCGCAGCCTGCACCTGCAATACTTAGCCAAGAGTCAGTCCACACAACGTTGTCAATCACTCATCACACCAGGAAGCGACCATCCACCGGTCCTTGAACTACACCGGCTCTCACTAGCAAACCTCTCATCTTGCTTCCTCCAGAAGCAAATCTCAGGTAAGTGCCATCCCTCCCACAATGCTCACAATGGAATGGGATTGGCTTTGGCTTTTGCTTTGGGTTCTCTCTTGGCTATGGCTTCTCCTCACTTGGTTTCTCTCCCTTCTTCCAAAAAACACATTACTTATGTCACTCTTGAACTTGATGGGTTTCTGGAAATCATTTGTTTGGGGAGGAAACACTGGCAGATCTGAGGTTGTGTCTAGTCGGTTTCTAAGTGGTTTTGGCTTAGGAGCAAAGGCATTTTTGTGGAAGGTTTTTGGTGGAGTTGGGATATCACCAATCTTCTCCTCCTTCTCACCACTACCCTCTCCAATCTTATCCAACCCAAGCGCTTGCCCATCATAGCACTTGTAAGCCTCAATCATCATCCTAAGCACCCGACAACCAACCCATCATTTTCCTCAACTCATCATTCTTATCCTGCAAGCGATCAACATAATGTGCAGGTTCTAGATTTTGAACAACATGCAACTCACAAGTAGAATAAGAAGTAGCTACAGGAGTTTTCAAAGCAGCCTCTAGAGATCTAGCATAAGCATGAGATTCATCCAACTTCACATGCAAAACAGGACAAGATGTACAAGCACCAAGCAAGGAGGGTCTAGATTTCATCTCTTCTAGCTCAACCCTAAGCATATCTAGTTCCTCAACCTTGGAGGCATATTTCTCCCTAAGCACAGTCAAGACACCAAGGAAAACAGAACATTTAGTGCATTCAGGTTCATCGGTCACAATAGGAGCAGACTTCAAGGAATCAATTTGAGATCTAGCATCAACAAGCATAGACTCTAGCTGAATCACCTTCTCCTTAGCCTCTCCTAGCAAGGACCTATACTCCCTCTTATCCTCGTTGGTCTTTCTAAGCACATCATCACGGTTGTCAAGCAAGTCATTCAACCTAGCATTCTCCGCTATCAAGAAGGCAGGATCATTATTTACCTCATCCTCAGAGACGGAGTCCGAGTCATCCTTCTGGCTCTTCTTGCTCTTGGAGCTGTGTGACATGCCGCAAAAGCCTTGGGCGCGAAGCACAGGCCGTTGATGTTCTTGCTCGACTGCTTGCTCTTGTGCCGATCCACCTCTTCTTCTTCATCGCTTGAGCTCGATGAAGTGTAGCAGGAACTCGAGTCGATGTCGCTCACTCCGGTGACCATCGCACGCTCCGTCTTCTTCTTGTGGCCGCCACTCTTCCTCGACCTCCGCTCGGACTTGTTCTTGCCCTTGTAGTCGTTCCTCAAGCAGTGCTTGTGGTCTTTCCTCAGATGGTGCTTATGCTCAGTCTTGATCTCCATGGCCTCCGGGCAATCAGCGATAAAGTGCTCGTGCTTCCCGCACCGGTAGCACATACCCTAGCTCCTTCGAGCGTTCTTCTGGTTCGTGTACAAGTGCTCGAACCGCCTGCTCAGCAACGCGAGATCATGCTCGCCCAGCACATCGAACTCCTTATCTGGCATGGAAACAAGACAAAACAAAGAGAACTACCTAGAAGACAGGTTAGCATTAGTTCTCGGTCCAGAAACGAGAGCCAGATTATGAGGGTCAGTCGGGTTCTCGATCTTGCCTCTCAAACCACGATCCATCTCAGAGGACTTCAGCTTGGAGAACAACTCATCCACGGTGAGTGTCTCAAAGTGGGCGGACTCCAGAATGGCCTCCACCTTGGCACCCCACACGGTACGATCTAGAGAATGCAAGAGCTTCACAGCCCTGTCATGGTCATCGCACGGGAGCACGGTCACATTGGCCCGCATATTGTTCACAATCACGGTGAAGCACTGAAACATGGAGTCAATGGGCTCACCGGACAGATGAGTGAAATTAACATACTCCATCTGGTAGGTCGCGAACAAGTGAGGCTTCACTTGATTGTTCCCACCATTGGCTACCTTGAGCTTCTCCCAAATCTTGCACGCCAAGTCTGTAAGTGCAATCAAGCCCTAAGTGGGTTTTGGTGAGTTGAGTGACAACTTGATTAAATCACTAACACTCTTGTAAAGCATGGGAGCAGGTTGTTCATTATTGACAAATGATATTTATATGTAAGATCATGTATTTGGCTCATATTGCAAAGAAGACAAGGGTGGATCATGTCATTATACATGGAATGAATGCAGGCATACTAAAGATGAATGTCATGAGTTGGTTAATGTGTTCTTCCCATTGGAGTTTACATGAGACATACAACAAGTGATCTTAAGCTAAAGAAAAGCAAATATAGAGGCATGATTACTTATGGTACTTGGTTGGGCTCTCTATGACTACAGCTAAGCATATTGTGAAGAAAGGAGAAGCTTGTGATATAAAAATGGGAGAACTAAGTCAAAGTTGAGTATGGCATCAAGGGGATTTCACTATTGATACAAGATGGAACTTGATGACCTATACAATGAGTTTACTGAGTACAATATCTAATGGATTTCACTCTTACATCGAGTAAAGGATATTGACTCCTATTTGCAAGACTTCAAGTAGAGCGTTGACAAAGGTCATGTGATTAAATCTATTATGATGGACCTATAAATAGAAGTTTGCAAAGCAGGAATATATGTTATCAATCAAAGGACAATTATTTGAGTGGCATCTCAAATGGAATTCTCTCTATGGTGCAAGGCTTGACTCAATAGTGATAAGGGTAAGTGATGAAGAGATCAAGATGGCTAAAACGAGGAACTAAGCAAAAGCTATGGATAGCGACCATAAGCAAAGTTGCTAGGGTGAAGTTGAGAGCGTCAAGGATTTCGAAGTATCATATCCAAGTCTACCGAGGAAAGTGATAAATTGCATCTAGTGTCATGGTTGATAAATTGGAGTGGCTTTAGAATTCAAAGTGGTTAATTCACTACTATATGGAAGAATTCTAAGTCACTAGCTCAAGGTGGATATGCTCAAGCACATGCATCTATTCATATCTATAACATGTGCTCAGTTGGTATACAACATTGGAAGCCCTCGAATCATTGAAGATCAATTACCGGCGTACCTTGGTGGTTCAAGCTCAAGTAGATTAATTAGGGTTTATCTTTTATCTTGAGTTTAGGTATGCCATACTATCAAGAGGGTTGAATCATTGGTTGGACAACAAACATCAAAAAGTGCTCAAGTGAAGCCATGAGAGACTAACCCGTGAGATCAAACCTTAGTAGAGCTCTCTGGCCCAAACTGGTCTGACCGGTTTGGCAAACCGGTCTGACCAGTTTGGGCACTGACACCGTCCAACGGCTAGTTGGTTTAAAACCGGTCTGACCGGTTTTGTCTGACAGACTAACGGCTAGTTTCGTGGAAGTTGGGTATTTATACCCATGAGCTCCTCTTTGAGGGGCTGCTGGTTCTCCACACTTCTAACACCTTCCAGAACCCTAGCTGAGCTCTCCCCAACCTCTCTAAGTGAGATTCAAGCCTTTAGTGCCCTATCCTTGAGTTGGGTTGAGAGAGTGACTTGTGTGAGAGCTTTAGAGAGCTTTGAGAAGCCTAATGAGCATCCCACACTTGAGCACCTACTGATTTCGTTGAATATCTTGTGAAGCATCTTTTACTCTTGGAGCCCTTGGTTCCTAGACGGCTAGAAGTCGCTTGGAAGCTCCCGATCGTTGTGTGGCAGCTCCAAGAAGTTTGTAATTGCAAATCAAAGATAGTGGAACACTCCATCTATTGCCTTGGCGATAGGTGTGAGGGAGGAGCGGATTGAAAGAGATCCCAAAGCCCGTGTGGCTTACCTCAACAACGTGGACGTAGGCCAGCCTTAGTGGCGAGCTGAACCATGGGATAAATCCGGTGTCTTTGTTCTCTTACTTGCTTTACATTTGCTTGCATTACCTAGAGTTGTTTCTAGCTCAATCTTTGTGCTTCTGCTTCGATCTACTTTGGTGTGCTTGTGTTGTGTGCAGGGACTCTATTGACACTCTTGGAAACACCTATGGAAGTCCTACACCAAGTTTGGTTTGTGCTAGAACTCGTAGAGGGCTTTTACTTAGACTGTCAGTTTGCTGCCTAGCAAAACCGGTCTGACCGGTTTTGGAAACCGGTCTGACTGGTTTCTGTACTGATAGTGGGTTGAAGTTTTTAATAAGTGCAGATTCATCTATTCACCCCCCCCCTCTAGACGACATCAAGATCCTTTCAATTGGTATCAGAGCAAGGAACTCCGATTCGAGCTTAACCGCTTGGAGAAAAGATGTCGACAACATATGAGGTATCTTTTGAGCCATTGACTCTAGGTGGCTCAAACTACGATTCTTGGTCAGCTCATGTACTTAATGGAATTAGGACCTTTGGTCCACATGCTGAGCAGGTTGTAGTTGCTAGTATTCTTCCTCCTCACACTAGAGTAGACAACATTGACTTGTCGGGCTTATCTATAGAGGAGTTAGGATGTTGGCAACTCAACGCTCAAGTTACTAACTACATTCGTAGTACCTTGAGTTGTGATGTGCAGGAATTAGTATGTGATGACATAATCGATGCACATGACATTTGGGAAATTTTTCAAGATCTTTATGATATACCCAAATGCGAAGATCAAGATCAAAGAGCAAGCATGCAAAGTGAAGCCACAACTGCAAACCACTCATCTTCATGTGCTCATGATGACATCTTGGCTAAGGATGATGCGAGAAGAGAAATCAAAAGCCAAAATGAAGATTTGGGGTTTGAGCATGACAAGCTGTCAACTAGTGAGGATCTTGTGGCAAGAGTATCCTTAGAAGAGTGCTCTACCTCAGAAGCATACACTGATCCTCTAGTGACCTCACCCATGGATCAACAAGTCACGAAGAACAAGTCGGGTGACCCTGTGGGGAAACCGGTCCAACCGGTTTCCAAAACCGGTCTGACCGGTTTTCACAGGATGAACGCAGTGAAGGCTAACAAGCGTTCAAGGAGGCGATCAAGACAAGCATTTGTGGTTTCTAGGTCCTCAACTCCCAGTGTTGATGATCACAAGTGCTTGATGGCCAAGAAGAGTAAGGAAACCAAGGAAGATCAAATGGCAAAGAGAGTTGAAGATCAAGTTGACACCATAAAGACCTTAACTCAAAAGCTTGAAGCCTTCAAACTCTCACACTCTACCTTGGTCAATAAATATGATGTCTTGCTTAATAAAGTTGCTTGTGCTACCAACTTGTCTACATGTGTAGCATCTTTGGAGCAAGAAAAGAAGGTGCTCAATGATAAGCTTGAAAAGCTCACTAGCGAGCATATGGCTTTGCAAGCATGTCACGAGGAGCTTGAGTGCTCCCATGACAAGCTCGTAGAATCATATACTTGTCTAGAAGTAGCTCATGAGGTTGTGCTTTCATCGGTAACATCCACTCAACCTCTCTCACACACATGCACATGTTCACATGTCAATATTGAATTGTCTTGTACTAAACCTTGTTGTTCTCAAGCAAGCCAATCTAGTATTGAGCATGTATTTGTAGAGACTTGTGATGACCTCATTGCAAAAGAAAATGATCAACTCATGCAAGAGGTTGAAAAGCTTAAAGAAGACTTGAGTAAGTTGAAGGGAAAAAGTCAAGTGCAACCTTCTCAAGATAACCGTGACAACATGGTGAAGAAGCTTGAGAAGGGTTCAAACCGCGCTAGCTCAACCCTCCAACTGAAGAAGCAAGGCAACAATCACAAGGCTCAAGAAATCAAGAAAAAGAAGCTTGATCACATACAATGCTTCAAGTGCTCAAGGATGGGGCACTATGCATCCATGTGCTCTCCTAAGCTCAAAGGCAACAAGAAAAGGCAAAGGAAGCTAAGGAGGAGGATATGCTACAAATGCAAGCAACATGGACACTTCATTGAAGCGTGTCCACAAGTGACTGGGGTGCTGTCTGCACCAAACCGGTCTGACCGGTTTGGGAAACCAGTTAGACCGGTTTTGGCAACAGCAGCGCCTCAAGAGCATATCAAGCGCAATCAAGCTTCTACAGCAAGCCACAAGACCAAGAAGCAACAAGTGAGCAAAAACAAGAGCAAGGCTTCAGCAAGCAAGATCAAAAGCCATATTTGCTACACTTGTCGGTCAAAGGGACATGAGAGTAATGATTGTCCAAATGGTAACATTCCTAAGTCAAAACTCGTCGATTATGCATTTTCTAGACTTAGGGATGACAAGAATGGTATCTATGCTACTAGAGTGATTTGTTCACCTCAAACTAGCATAAGAGCCATTTGGATTCCCAAATCTCTTGTGACTAACCCCATAGGACCCAACATGGTTTGGGTACCAAGAAGAGCTTGCTAAAATCGCAGGAGCATGGAGATGCATTGGAGGCTTGGCAAAACTCAAAAGGACTATGAGCTAGAATAATGCCAAGCATCAAGTCTAAACTTTCTATTCCTATTCCAATGACATCTCGGTAACATAAGCTTCATCTTTCATCTTAGTCAATTGATCCTAAGTGGATACTTGTGCTCAAGACCTTGGTGTTGTGCACTTGGCTTGACTAAATAATTTGGTGTACATTTATGCTCCTCTTACCATATGATGCTTGTAACTGCTCTCTAGCACAGCAAGTTGGTTTAAATGGTGCAGATGAAAGAAGAAGTAAAATTGTAAGTCAATCAAGTGTTTGGCCAAAGGTGACGGTAGACCAAGTTGAAGTTCAAGAAAAGATGAAGAAAATTTCCAAGCTTCAACACCAACTCCAAGGGCCAAACATCCCTGCCTCTTGGGAAGTGCAGACCCCGGAGGTTCCGGAAATTGCTGCAGGAACTCAACCTCCGGGAAATTCCTCGAAGGTTCCGGGATCTGGGAATTCAGACCTATAGAGCTTCAAGAATCAGGGTGATTGTCAGAAATTGAAGAATCATGAAGATATACCTGCATCATGAGCTGTTGGAGACTTGAAGAATTACTTCACTTGGGTTCACTAGCAAAACCGGTCTGACCGGTTTACCAAACCGGTCTGACCGGTTCTGGCCCAGTGCTGCCCAACTGAGGGATACACTTCAATATTAATTCAAGAAATTCAAATGAATATCCTCAGCTCTTTATAGCATCATACAAGCACTATCTTGGTGATAGTAAGTACACTTGGCACAATTTCAATATTTGTAAACTATTTTCTCTTGTGCCTTGACCAAATTGTGAAGTGACCTCTCCTAGATCATTAAATTGACTAAGTGCTCGTTTCATGCAACTCAAATTCATGATGCACCTATTTAGGGGGAGATCACTCTACAATTTGTGTTTTGAGACTAATGGTTTCATCTAGTGATTTTTGTAGTCTCGAAATGAGAGCTTGTCTCTCTCCATGGAGTATGCTATGACATTGAATCCAAAGTGGTAAAACTGATCTAATCTTTCTCTTTGGATTATGAAACTAACCTTAAGCATAGCTACTCACCACAATATAGCTTAAATTCCTCAAGTTGGACTTAATTGCCAAAATGGTGCATGTGACCTTAGTCGTTCACATTATTTCATATGCTCCATAAACAAAGGGAATTTGATCTATATTGTGAGGTTTCAATTTTTGGTGGACCTCTTGTCTCTCTAACCCAAAAGGTCACTAAGGATTGAAACTAGTGCTTGTGCTACTTAAGTGTCTATCTCTCGTGATTCTATCTAAAAGGTTTATCAAAATGAGAGCTAGAACTTGGAATTAACTTGGAAATACACAAGTGAAGGAAAATCACAATTCACCAATGTGAAATTGTGATAAGCTAGAGACAAAGGTATGGTTCACACTCACTCCTTTTTACCTTTATCATCTAGGATTTATTCATGCTAGTGTGTGCATTTTCTTAGCATGTGGTCTATTCAAGGTCCTCTCTTGTGTGCCTATTGGATATTTAATTGATGCCTACCTTTATATTGACTTTATGTCAAATGCTTGTTATAATGTGAGAGGCATGAGTTAAACATCCCAATATGGTTCTAAAACTTATTTAACCACATGTGTGCGTGACATAGGATTAGATTTTGGAAAACTCAACTAGCATGATAGGATTTGTGTGAATTTTGAAAATATTTGGTTTTTGGTCTTTTTGACCCGATTGACCCACTTGTAACTATAGTTAACCTTGCTTGATTGATGGCTAGTCACAAGTGGTGAGATTTTCTTAAGTCCAACATATTCTTCATATCTATCTCTCTCAAAGTTTCTTGGAAGTATCAAGGAGCTTTTGGATCTAATAGGGAAAATCTTTCTATGGGAGTTATCTAGTGACTAGAGTTCGTCTCTCTATCTCTTTATCTCACTAGATCTATCTCAAAAGGAAAAAGAGCAAAATTCTTTCAATATCTTACCTATCCTTCTAATCACCACTCGCGGAGTAAAAGAAGTTTTTGGAAAAGAGTTGGAGCTTCAGGTTTTTCAGAGGAGAAACTAGTATCTGGACATATCTTGAACACATCTCTCATATTAGTTCTAGAATCAAGCTTCAAATCTCAGGCTCTTAGCTTCAGCTGGTTTCCTGAGGGAAACCGGTCTGACCGGTTTTCCCCGGGTCCACCCCTTTAAGGGTATCCCGCATGGAATATTCCCTTTCATCCCTTCATTTCATCCTCTCCAACCAGACCTATGGTCCTTCTCTCCTTCCCGTGGTTCCCCTCTCCTCTCACACTCCCACCATGGAATCTTGAGATTGGACCAAGGAAAGACTTTCCCCTTTGGAGATTAAGAGTTTGGGGTGCTAAACTTCGGCTTGACCGGATTGGAGACCGTTTTTTATGCTCTACTCATCTTCTCCCATCCTCTCAAGGTATTCAAAGGTTCTCTTTGCCCGATCTCTTAGCTCCATGCATATCTCTCGGATTCCTTTGAGCAATCATCAACTAGTATGCCTAGGAAGCTTTCTTTAAGTTTTGAATCAATTTGGATGGCTACATTTCAAAATCCGTGATCTAGGGTTTCAGCTGGCGAAACCGGTCTGACCGGTTTCTAAAGTCGGTCTGACCAGTTTTATTAGGACAGCAACCCTGGTTTTCGTCCATAACTTCAAATTCAATTCTCGTCGAGTCTCGAATCAATTCCTTTGGACCTTATATCTACGTTGTCATATATGTGTGGTCAGGAATCACATGTCGGACTTCTCGAGGACCTACTCAAGGTCAAAGAAGAAAAAGAGGGTTGATGAGCCGGAAGGTGATCCCGATCCGATTGAGCCCTCCGGTACCTCCAGTGGCCTTATCTTGAGGCCTAGGATGTCTAGAGCAGCTCAGTCAAATGTGGAAGAGATCGTGGAAGAAGGGCATGAGACATCTAGTGATGATGATGAGAGTGATGAGGATTACAGAATGCAATTTAGGCATGGGAAAGGACCAGCTGCTGCTGCTGATGATGATGATGAAGAAGAAGAGGATTATGGTGGAAGGGAAAGAGGAGCGGAGGAAGAAGAAGAAGAAGGAGAAGAGCAGCTGATGCTTGAGATCAGGAGGCCTGTCAATCCAGGCACTCATCGCATAGTGAATTATCTTGGCATGGGTAAGACTGAGGCTGCTAGGAGGAAGAGAAGGGAGTGGCCCTATGGTGAGCCTAAGGACATGGCTAGTGGGATAGATTACAGATTCCACACTTTCTTCCAGCAAGATTACTATTCCACCGCCATCATAGCTAAGAAGAAGGGCATTGTTGCAGAGGCTCGTTGGATAGATTGGGGCTATATAGACAAGACAAACAATGCTATTTTCAGAGATATCATTGAGGTTTGTACTACTTTGAGGATCAAGCCTCTTATGGGTTTTAGGCACAGTTGGAACACGGAGGTTATTGCACAATTCTATGCCACTGTTGCTTTTGAGGAAAATGAGGGTACAAGGAAAATGCATTGGATGACCGAAGGCACTAGATACAATGTCACGTTCACACACTTTGCTAGGTTGCTTGGAGCTAGCCCGGCAGATGTGACTCTTCCTTGCATTCACCGTGGCACTCGTCCGATGGAGCCTTCAGAGATGAAATTCATGTACCCAAGAAACAAGCAAGGACATGTGGGGTATGCAGCGGGGCTTTACTCTTACTATAGCATGCTTAACCACATGTTTCGGTTGACACTCACACCTAGAGGCGGAAACCCGGCGGATATCTCCAACTATGCTAAGGACTTGCTCGTTCATATGAGGCCTCCCAGACTTCCATTCTCAGTGAGTGATTTCATATGGGAGGAGATCAAGAGCATTAGCGAGAGCCCCCAGAGGTTGTGTGGGTATGCACCTTATGTCATGCATATCATTGAAAAGGTGGCAAATAGAAAATTTCTAAAGGATACTAAGCATGAGCCCTTCAAAGTCTCGGTACCCAAGAGGATAAGGACTCCCTCACCTGGAAGATATGATGAGATAGAAATGGAGGAAGGAGGAGGACAGCAGCAGGAGCAGCACCAGCCAGCAGCAGCCACTGGTCAGGACCAAACCGGTCTGACCGGTTTGGAAAACCGGCCTGACCGGTTTCGGGCTGGCAGCAGCAGTCAGCCTAGGGACAAGCCTCCCTCTCCTATTCGGAAGCTCATGAACTTTTTCACATCTATGTGTAGGAGTCAGAGGGATGTATTGGTCGAGCAGCAGAGGTCTAGGAGAGAAAGGAAACAAATGAAGGACACACTCAAATTGTTGCACAATCACCATGGATTCGAACCTCCTAGATCTCCACCCTCTCCCGAGACGGAGGAGCCCGAGATCCCTTCAGTGGATAGCATGGTGGCACAGCTTGGTTCCTAAGGCTATTTTCAACAATATGCTCATCACTATGGATATCAAGTGCCTAATCCTCCACCTCCTACTAGTGGTCAAAGCATTGTATCTCAAGCTTATCAGTCGCTCTTTGGCAATATCGATGGTATGATGAGTCTCAAATTCTTATATTTTAGCATCTACCATTTCTTCTCAAGTTCTTAATTCCTTTTCTTGCAAATTCTTTCTTAGACTACCCTCCTCCGCATGGTGGTGCTCCTCCGGAGTATGGTGGTCAGTGAAGCTCAGCAGCACCTCTTCTCCAAGTTTTTAGTGATGGATGACAAAGGGGGAGAAGAAAAGAAGATTAAAGCTTATCTGTCTGTGTGCTGTGGTGGTGAAACCGGTCTGACCGGTTTGTGCTGAGCACTCCCAAGCTCCTATGTATCCAGTTATCTTTTATCTTAGAGACTTGTTGAGAGATTTGGATCTGTAATAATTATCTGCTGAACCTTATCTATGTGTTGGACTTGAGAACTCCTGTAATGTGTGCTACAATGTGTGTAATGTACACTAAATGTTCTAAGTGACTTAATGTTAGTTTGTGATGCATGCTTGTATGGTGAATGAGTTGTTTTTGGGTTTTCCCTGTTTTGTGTACTGACTGGGTGAAACCGGTCTGACCGGTTTCCAAAACTGGTCTGACCAGTTTTGCCCCAGACAGCACACACCTCTTTGTGTTTTGTCTCGTCGTTTGATTGTGATAACTCATGTCATATGCATCACACATTTATTTTTTCATCTTGTCACACACACTTGTGGCACCCCACTTTGCTGAGATTTAGGGGGAACTCCATGTTTTCTTGAATATGTGCAAATTGGCATTTTGAGGCCAAATTGATGAATTCCATTCATTGCACACATTGAGGGGGGAGCTTTACCTAAATCTTAGTCCTTATGAGCTTTGTTTTCATATCCTTTGAAAGCTTTAATCAAGGTTGTCATCAATCACCAAAAAGGGAGAGATTGTAAGTGCAATCAAGCCCAAAGTGGGTGTTTTGGTGAGTTGAGTGACAACTTGATTAAATCACTAACACTCTTGTAAAGCATGTGAGCAGGTTGTTGATTATTGACAAATGATATTTATATGTAAGATCATGTATTTGGCTCATATTGCAAAGAAGACAAGGGTGGATCATGTCATTATACATGGAATGAATGCAGGCATACTAAAGATGAATGTCATGAGTTGGTTAATGTGTTCTTCCCATTGGAGTTTACATGAGACATACAACAAGTGATCTTAAGCTAAAGAAAAGCAAATATAGAGGCATGATTACTTATGGTACTTGGTTGGGCTCTCTATGACTAAAGCTAAGCATATTGTGAAGAAAGGAGAAGCTTGTGATATAAAAATAGGAGAACTAAGTCAAAGTTGAGTATGGCATCAAGGGGATTTCACTATTGATACAAGATGGAACTTGATGACCTATACAATGAGTTTACCGAGTACAATATCTAATGGATTTCACTCTTACATCGAGTAAAGGATATTGACTCCTATTTGCAAGACTTCAAGTAGAGCATTGACAAAGGGCATGTGATTATCTATATTATGATGGACCTATAAATAGAAGTTTGCAAAGCAAGAATATATGTTATCAATCAAAGGACAATTATTTGAGTGGCATCTCAAATGGAATTCTCTCTATGGTGCAAGGCTTGACTCAATAGTGACAAGGGTAAGTGATGAAGAGATCAAGATGGCTAAAACGAGGAACTAAGCAAAAGCTATGGATAGCGACCATAAGCAAAGTTGCTAGGGTGAAGTTGAGAGCGTCAAGGATTTCGAAGTATCATATCCAAGTCTACCGAGGAAAGTGATAAATTGCATCTAGTGTCATGGTTGATAAATTGGAGTGGCTTTAGAATTCAAAGTGGTTAATTCACTACTATATGGAAGAATTCTAAGTCACTAGCTCAAGGTGGATATGCTCAAGCACATGCATCTATTCATATCTATAACATGTGCTCAGTTGGTATACAACATTGGAAGCCCTCGAATCATTGAAGATCAATTACCGGCGTACCTTGGTGGTTCAAGCTCAAGTAGATTAATTAGGGTTTATCTTTTATCTTGAGTTTAGGTATGCCATACTATCAAGAGGGATGAATCATTGGTTGGACAACAAACATCAAAAAGTGCTCAAGTGAACCCATGAGAGACTAACCCGTGAGATCAAACCTTAGTAGAGCTCTCTGGCCCAAACTGGTCTGACCAGTTTGGCAAACCGGTCTGACCAGTTTGGGCACTGACACCGTCCAACGGCTAGTTGGTTTGAAAACCGGTCTGACCGGTTTTGTCTGACAGACTAACGGCTAGTTCCGTGGAAGTTGGGTATTTATACCCATGAGCTCCTCTTTGAGGGGCTGCTGGTTCTCCACACTTCTAACACCTTCCAGAACCCCAGCTGAGCTCTCCCCAACATCTCTAAGTGAGATTCAAGCCTTTAGTGCCCTATCCTTGAGTTGGGTTGAGAGAGTGACTTGTGTGAGAGCTTTAGAGAGCTTTGAGAAGCCTAGTGAGCATCCCACACTTGAGCAACTGCTGATTTCGTTGAATATCTTGTGAAGCATCTTTTACTCTTGGAGCCTTTGGTTCCTAGATGGCTAGAAGTCGCTTGGAAGCTCCCGATCATTGTGTGGCACCTCCAAGAAGTTTGTAATTGCAAATCAAAGATAGTGGACACTCCATCTATTGCCTAGGCGATAGGTGTGAGGGAGGAGCGGATTGAAAGAGATCCCAAAGCCCGTGTGGCTTACCTCAACAACATGGACGTAGGCCAGCCTTAGTGGCGAGCTGAACCACGGGATAAATCCGGTGTCTTTGTTCTCTTACTTGCTTTACATTTGCTTGCATTACCTAGAGTTGTTTCTAGCTCAATCTTTGTGCTTCCGTTTCGATCTACTTTGGTGTGCTTGTGCTGTGTGCAGGGACTCCATTGACACTCTTGGAAATACCTGTGGAAGTCCTACACCAAGTTTGGTTTGTTCTAGAACTCGTAGAGGGCTTTTACTTAGACTGTCAGTTTGCTGCCTAGCAAAACCGGTCTGACCGGTTTTGGAAACCGGTCTGACCGGTTTCTGTACTGACAGCGGGTTGAAGTTTTTAATAAGTGCAGATTCGTCTATTCACCCCCCCTCTAGACGACATCAAGATCCTTTCAAAGTCCTCTGCTTGAACCCGATCGAATTTAGGTTTGCAAAGGGCACGAAAGAGATAATCAACCACCTTGTTGTTGGCGTCATGCATATCTCGAGAACCTGGGGCAAGGAAGTTGATGGGGTGGACATAGGAGGTGCCACGAAGAAAAGCAGACATACGCCTCTGCCACATCTGGTAATCCTTACCATCAAAGTGTGGAAGACCTGAACCCTATTCTTGGTACGCCATCTTTGGATCTTAGACTGGCTAGAATCACAAAGATCCGTAACCGGCTCTGATACCAATTGAAGGACCGATTAGGCGACCAGAGAGGGGGAGTGAATGGGAGCCGATAAAAATTTCTCCGAAGAAACACCGGCTAAGTACCAAAAACAACTCCAAGGATTCCCACACGAACTTGCCAAGGTCACGTAGTCACAATGGACCTGCCAACCCTAGGAACACGTCCAAACAAGTTGCAAAGCGGAAGCACAACTCAAAAGCCAAAGGATAAATCTGCCTGGCCAGGACGGACCGTTCGTATGGAGGTCTCAGACCGTCCGCAGAGACAGGCGGACCATCTGTGAATGAGGGACGGACCGTCTGTATTAAACCAGCAGAACCTCCAGTAGCACCCCGCGCTATACGGACCGTCCGTCCAGCATGGACTGTCCCAGCCTTACTCACGGACCGTCCGTCCAACCTCCTGCGACAAAAACCTAGTGCTCCGACTGATCGAACCAAGAACTCACACGAACAGGTGACGAACTGGATGAAGTCTGATCCGCACAGACCGTCTGTGTCTACACAACGGACTGTCCATCAAGCACGAATAGAACCGAGCGAACTCGAAACCGCGAGGTCAACTCCACCTACTCATCCATGGATCTCCCAAACGACTGCATGGATTGAAGCAATATTTTGGGGAGATGTGAAGCGTCCCTAGGGGATGCTATGCCCAAAAACTTGGAGCCTCAAACCAACTAAATCGTCAGGAATCGAATCGCAACCGAGCTCAAGCACAAAGCTAGGGAACCAACTGAAATCCTCGAATCAGAGGCCAAATCCGGAGTTTGAGGAGTCAATAACAAGAGCAAAGATGCACAAGACATCTATCCATGATCCCCAGAAAGAAATCCAAACACAAATGCCTCAGAATCGAAGGAACAAGCCGCGCACGAAAATCCCACAAAATAGCATGAAAAAGACACGAAAATCGCACAAGCCAAGAGAAGGAAATCGACGCAGCCATGAATGCTTCCATACAACCAGAGGTTAGTCTCTCTACAAAATCATGAAGAACATCTAGCCTAAAGAGCAGGGAAAATGAGAAGCAGTCCGGATGGATGAGTTGCCCTGGAACCCTAGAGCTATATATATGAAGTCTCTCCGGGTTGGGCAAATGACCAAGCTACCCCAGAACATAAAGGAAGATACACACCCTCAGGGGTAAGATGGTCAAGTAGCGATCCATTTCATCGGGTGGCCACACCTTCGCCGCAGTCTGCATCCTCCCGACGCAAGCCCCGCGATCCCGCCGCATGTCCCCCGACATCGAAGCTTCTCGGCGCGCCCGAATCCCGTCTCCGCCTGCCGAGCCTCCGATCTTGGTTTTGTGGCTCAACCAAGTAACCCGATGGTTTTGTGCTGAACCGCCGCAAACCTCACGTGTAGACTCTAGTTGTGAGCCGCTACCCTGCACCGGCTCCAGTCCATGACTTCGCCTTGCTTTTCTTGCAACCATGCAGCCCGCACTTGATCCCGTTCGGCCACCGAGTCCATCGAGCCGAGCCTACTTGTCTCTCCACTCCTCAGAAGCCCCGCAAGGCTAAGACCTTTCTTTTTTTGAGCCACAAGGCTAAGACCTTTTGCGCCCCCTCTTCACCTGCATCAACGCAAATCAAGCCACAACCTGCACCTGCAATACTCGGCGAAGAGTTAGTCCACACCAGGTTGTCAATCACTCATCACACCAGGGAGTGACCATCCACCGGTCATCGGACGCTCCGGTCCTCAGAAGTACCGATAACGAGTTTTTGACAAACAGAGATCCTTTATCGGTAGTTCCGACCTAGGGCCAGAAGTTCCGACAAAACCTGTTGTAGGTTGTCTTGAGCTTGTTCTTTTCTCGTTTCCTTTTAAGCTTGCTTCCACTTTGTTTCTAGGCTTGTCCCAACTTGTTCCTAGGGTTAGTAGGTCCGTTGTGACTACGTGATCTTGGCAAGTTTGTGCGTGATTCTTAGGAAGTGATTTTGGGGTTATAGGCTGAGTTCTCGAGAAGAATTTTGATCGGCTCCCATTCACTCCCCCTCTCTGGTCGCCAATCCGGTCCTTCAATAAAGCTCCAATTCCTCCTAGCTAAGTGCATTCTCCTGTGAGTGTTTGTGTGAATCAGTGAACTTGTTTTCTAACACGTTATCAACACGAGTTCTACTAAGCTAAGAAGGTAAGAAGTAAGAAATCAAGCCTCTACTGAGCACATACACAAACATATCATTGCATCATTCCTTCTGGTGTCGTTGGCGCCACGGCAGCGCCCGGTGACATGTAGGCAGCTCAGTCGTCGTCACCGTCCACCACCGAAGATGACCAGGGAAATGCAAGGAAGGCTCCGCCTCCGCTCGCCATGGTGAGGCCCTGAAGAGCCGAACCGCCGCCGTCCTGAAGACGAGCGCCCAGATCGGGTCCCCACAGTCCTGAAGACAAGTGAACAGCCCCGTAACAAATCCCTGCCGTTCTGAAGACGTGCGAGCACCACCTGCTGCCGCTGCCCCGGCACGAAATCCTGGCCCGCCGGCCAAGAGCCACTGCACGAGCCCGAGGGCGCAACCCTGTATCCGCCGCCACTAGGCGTGAGGGCGCGGCCCCGAAGCCGCCGCTGCCCAAACGCAGCCCCGGCGGCTGCTGCCGGGCACTGTCGCTGCTGTCCGCCGAAGGCTGCCGCACAGGCCGCCACTAGGCGCAGCCTCAGATGCGGCCCCGCGCAGGCGCACGCGGGCGCACGAGGGTGTGGCCCTGCCGTCGCAAGGGCGGATGCACCGAGCGCAGACCCGCTGACGCTGCCATCCGTGCGCGGGTGAGCAGCCACGCCGGCTGTGGCACGCGGGCGCGACGCGCAGTCCCTCCGCAGGGACCGACACCACTGCTGCTGAGCACGGCCCCGCTGGTGGCCGGGCGTGGCCACAGGCGTGCCGCGTAGCTGAACGCGGGTGCCGACGCTAGGGAGCCGACCGCCCTTCTGATTTTTTCTGGGTGGTCGGGAATGGATAGGGTAAGGGTTTGCCCTCTCCATTTTATATCCGGATGAGAAAGAACCTGATCCATCCATCTTGATGGACAGCCACGGTTGCCCGAACCTGGCAGGCCAAACAGGCCGGCCCAATAAGCGCCCGAATGGACCTGGTGGCCCATTTCGTGTTGGGTTGCATAAAACCATATAGTGGCCTGAAGCCCACTATAATACCCGAATACGCGACCCAAAGTCCGTAAAAATATTAGTGGCCTAAAGCCCACTATATTATATTTATATATATTGCATTTATTTATTTATTGCAATTTAATTATCTACTTTATCTCTTTATTTAAATTCTTGCGTATTTACTTTATCGCAATGATTTATTTAATATTGAAGTAATCTTGAAGATTACACCTGGGAAATTATTGCAGTCCCGAAGACTATACAAAGTCATAATCCTGAAAATTACGCACCGACATTAACTCCCCTGACATTCAATGTGCAGGCATGTCAAACATCATAAAGAGGGAGTTCGAGGTGCTTGCCGTGGATGGCAGCAACTACCTCACTTGGGCTACCAACGTCGAGATCAAACTCGACGGTATGAGCCTCGATCATACCATTGTCCAGCCTAAGCTGGCAAGGATGAACGCGCAAAACCTGATAAAGCAAGAGTGTTGCATTTTCTGCAACACCATCTCCACAAGTCTAAGTATATGACAGCGAGGGATCCACTTGTTCTATGGCAGTCCCTGAAGGACCACTTCAGCCAGCAGTTGATGACTGTGCTCCCCAGAACACAACAAAATTGGATCACCCTGCGCTTCCAAGACTACGAGTCTGTGGCAGCGTACAACTCTACTTTACACAGGATTGTGACCAAAATGCATCGATGTGGCCAGAAGATCACTGACGCTGACATGATCGAGAAGACCCTATCCACCTTCCACCTCGGCAACATAGTACTGCAGCAACAATACAGAAACTCAAAGTACGAGAAGTACTCTAAGTTGAATGAAGTACTATCTATCGCTGAACAACAGAATGAGGTGCTCATGAGCAACCATTCTGCCCGGCCTACTGGCTCTATAGTGTTGACACTTGCTAGCATCACCACCAGGTTTATATCCCCGGCAACGGCGCCAGAAAGCTTGTTGGTATACTATACGATCACAGATAAATCCGCAAGCGCACGGATACTGTTGTAGCTTTCACCCGGGAGTATTCCAAGGTATCGATTTCCACGAGGAACGAGAAGTGTAGTGAACCTGAACTAATTCGTCCCGGGGATATGACGACAAAGGGTAAAGAGGCAAGGGGAGATTTCGGGTAGAGAGGGGATAAGCTGAGGAAAACATGGATCTTTAGAATCACGGTAGAAACAACTCAACCCTCGTCGCTCGTCGGGGCCAGAGGGAAAAGAGCCACAGAAAGGGATGAGAAGGGGGCTCAGATGTCATATTCCTACCCCCTGAACTAACATGGTGGATTACAAAAGCCCGTCCAGAGCTGTCACCTCCCTAGGGTACCACATAGTCCGTTAATTAAGGCGGCAACCAAAGGTACTAGAGAGTCTAGACACCGCGTCTACACTAACCAAGTACTACTTTACTCCGCGCTAGAGCAAAGCAATCACGGTAAAGCAGCAAAGCTACTAGACAGTAATCGAAGAACCTAAGAGCAAACAATAGTATGAATTTAGGCTTGATTACTCACTGATCTAGACTTACAAAGTATCCCGGGTGTGGACGACCGTAGTTGTATTGCACCCGCCGAGGTACAAGAAGAAGAAGAAGAGAACCGACACTCCGGCTTCTACTTCAACGCTCACATATCAACTATCTCTCGCTACTATCTAGATACTAATTTGTGGAGGGCTCCGCCACTTGATTCAATGCACCTTGTGTGTCTTCTATGAAGTGACGGGGACTATTTATAGCCCCAATGGGTCGGTGGCTGTAGGAAGGGGTACTTGTAGGCGAGAGGGAGCCAGAGTGGCAAGCAAGGAGGTGCGGCCGTATCTCCAGGTGCGGCCAGCCCTGTGATCCACCGCCTATGCACTTGGACGGCCCTGATCACTGATCCTTGGTCGGTTGCACGTCGGTTCCCAGCTTGAATTCACCTGATTCACCAGTTCATAGGTGCGCCTGTACCTAGAGGTGCGGCTGGCCCTACCCAGTGGCCATGTGATGCACCGACGGTGTTGAAGGATGTCCAGGATCACTCTTTGATGGCGGTTGTGGCAGTTAAGTGTGGGCCCATCGATCCAAGTGCTTCCAACCTTAGCCTTTTTATGAAACTGACTTGAAATCAATGCTTCTCGTTCATTGGTGACTTGTTCATGGGATTGGTAGTGACATGGACCCGAGAGGAGGATTTTGGGTGGTGCGGCCGACCTTGTTGGTGCGGCCGGACCAACTTTTGTGGTGTCTGGCCCATGGACTTGGTCCCCTTGGATATTATGCTAAGTGTAGAGGCATTTGGCAAAGTTTGGTGTTGATCGGAGGAGGTTTATAGGTCCGGCCGAACCTAGTAGGTTCAGTCGCACCTACCCCCCGACTCGTCTCGTGTCAGAATCTTCCGGGAGGCATAATTTCTGCATTCGGACTCCGAATTAGGTGAACCAAAACTCCATTTCGATCATCTCGACGAGAACTTCGCATGCTATCAAACTAAGCATTTGAGGTTGTTTGTCAAGATGCTTTATTTGTACTATAATATCTCAGTATGACCTGCATCCAAATATTCACCAAAGCTCGTGGAATCCGTTAGTTTATAACCCTATAGCTATGATGCAAGCTTAGATGGAGTGAATTTTGTTCAAAGTTGAGGGTCGAAAATAGGGACTTAATGACCAACAACAGTGAGCAATCCACCGCCGTAGGGGAATCCAATTTGAGTCCCCGAGGCAGGGCAGCCCTGCGGCCGACCAGCTCTCACCCCTTGCAGTCGCAGTGCCGCGCTGATGACTCCCTCGGGAGTCGCGGAAGAGCTTCACCCACTGCCCGCGCTGGCCGCCCGAGTCCTTCTTCTTCCTGACACTGCCGGCCATAAGAGCGAGCACCTCCTCTCCCTGCTCCCACAGCTTGGCCTCGAGCCTGGCGAGCACGGCAGTGGCGGCCTTCCCCGTGGCCACCCCCAGCGCACTATCGAATAGGAAGCCTTGGCAGTCAGAGTCATCGTCGACACGGGTGGGCGCGGCTCTTCTACGCGCACTACACCAACATCGACCGCATGCGGTCCGTCTGGAAGGACCTCGACGACGTGCAGCGCCGCCATGCCGACCTCACCGACGCGGACTGGCTCGACACCTCCTTCCTCTTCTACGACAAGACACCCAAGCTCGTGCACGATGTGTTCAACACCGACGCACTGGGGTACTGGTACCAGGACGTGCCGCTGCCGTTGATGGCGGCCAGGCCGACCGTGATGGCGTCGTGTAGGGCGGACTCGCTCCTCATGCCCATGGTGCAGGCCGCCAGCGCCGGCGCAAAGAAGGCCAGCAAGTTCCCCATCACGCTGTATGAGGTGACGAGCGTGACGGTAAAGCGGTCGCGGCGAAGACGAGCGAGGCGGAGAAGGCGTCCAAGGAGGAGGTACTCATCGACGTGTTCGTGAACGCTGTGGACCACGGTCGGCGCCGACAACACCTGGAGCAGCGGCATCCGGTGGTGGGGCTTCCTGGCGGGTGCTGGCGTGGAGGGCGGCGTCAGAGGCTTGGTCCGGCACTGCAGGGTGGGCGTCTAGCACCGCAGGGTGTTGCCGGCTGCTGTAGGGGCTTGGTCCGGCACCACAGGGTGGGCGTTGACGGGACACTGTTGCTGTTGCCCCCCAGTGGCGGTGCTCTTGACGGCAGAGAAGAACCCGCCGTCGCCGGTGGCAGCAGCGTCGTGCGCCGGCCGCCGCTCCCAACTCCTCCTCTCCAACGCCCGCTCCGTCCGCTGCTCCAACGCCCCCTCTCATCGCGGTCGGCGGTCGCTGCTCCCCATGCTATCTGGCACGCCATCGGAGCTCGACACCTACCTCCGGTTGCATGGCCTCGACGGCATCGGCGACGACGAGTGCGCGCGCATGCTTGCCGCCCTCCCCGCTGGTTGCCACCGACCCCGGGACGGCATGCGGTCGCGCCGCCACCCGAAGACCTGCGCGGCGGTCGGTGTGCACGAACGAGGTCTTCACTGGCTTCTGCACCGCGTGCCTGCGCGAGCGCCTCCCGAAGCTTGAGGCGTCCGCCGCGCGCGGCCTTGGCGCCGGGCGCAAGTCCACCACGGCCATCCCCTTGCTCCACGTCGCCGTCAAGCCACAGGAGAAGAAGCAGGACCTTCAGTGGTGGGTGAGAAAAAGTCCCAGAGTCGTGAAGGCGGAGACGACGTCCGGCGGGGCGACGGCGGCCGGGCTGGCGGAGGTGCGCGATGGCGGCCGAGTGGGAGGATGCACAACGACTGATAGAATGGGTTCGGTGGGGTCCACGTCAAAAATAGAGGCCCAAGTTGGGATCAAGTTTTAGACCTCTATTTTTTATAGTTTGGTCTGCAAATAGAGTTTGGAGGCCTCAATTTGCAGGCTTTGCTGGAGTTGCTCTAACCTTTACACCCCCTCGGATCTTTATTTTCTCCAACGGTAATGCTTCCCTCCGGGCGTCCGGAGCCTCCGGACGGGCAAAACAGATTAGAGAGAGAGGGTGGAAGGGCCTCGGTGTAGAAAGGAAAAAGGGGGAGGGGGCTCAAGGCAAAACTGCCTTCTTCTTCCTCCCTCGACTCAGAACAGAGGAACAGGGGAGCGGGGCGGCTCTGACCGTGGTAGGCGGCAGCCTTCTCGGGCACGGCGGCGACCAGGAGGTGGGGGAACGGAGAGAGGAGGTCGAGGGCGACCGATTCTCATTCTCACCTCGGGTTGGGATGGCTCGTGTAGGCGGATCGACGGCGGTGGGCGGGTTGCAGGCGGCGGTGGTTAGGGGCGGTGGTGTTGGGGAGTTCGGGAGGTAGAGGGAGGCGGCCTGGGAGAAGGGTGGCGGCGTGAGGAGCGGTGCCGGTGGTGTCGATCCGGCGGCGGAGCGCCTGGACTGAGGCGCGGCGGCCACAGATCGAGCAGGTGGCGCTGGTCAACGCCGAGACGCGGGTCGCTGGAGGAGCTCGCCGAGCGTGGGGCGGCGGAGCTCGCTGGTGGTGTGAGCACCCACTCCTCTAAGGCAGGGGCGGCGGAGCTCGCCGAGCCCAAGCCTCGCGCTGCCCGTGCTCCACCCGCCAACGAGCCGTGCGGCCCGTGCCGCGTAGCCCTCCCCTGTTCCACTCGTTGGCGAGCCACGCCGCCGACCCCTCCCCTGCTCCGCCCACCGGCCAGCGAGCCGCGTTCTCCTCAGCGGCGACGAGTGAGCACGGGACCTGGGCCTTCGTCCTCGCCTCCGGGGTGTTGCAATCGCTGTCTTGAGATGTTGCAATCAGTGTATATTGATGTTGCGATAGATGATCCTTTTCATGTTGATGTTTCTAATGCACTAGAGCTTGAATTTTTTAGGATGTTGCAAATATTTGTCTATAGATGCCGCAATCACTACCAATCGATGTTGCACATGTGTTCTCGACATGTTTTGTAGTGTTTCATGTGATGTTGCACTAGTGTTCTTGGCATGTTGCAATTGGTCGCTTTCATGACGCAATCGTTTGTCTTCATGTTGCAATCGGTGTGAACATGTTGCATCCGTGTTCTTACATGTTGCGAGTGGTCCATGTGAATGTTTCAAAATTAGATCTAAATAATTTTGATGTTGTAAATATTAATTTTCGATGTTGCGGATGATGCGTTTCGATATTGCAGACATGTGATGTTGAGTGTTGCGTCGAGTAGGAGGGGGGAGGAGGGCCCCTGATGTTAGATGTTGCAAACATTGATTTTTAATGTTGCGGATGTTGAGTTTCGATGTTGCAGACATGTGATGTTAGGATTTGTGTCGAGGAGGAGGGGGAGAGCTCCTGATGTTGGATGTTACACGCAACACGGGTCGCAACATGGTCGGAACAACATGGTCGCAACATGGGGGAGGAGGGAGGAGGCCCGCTGATGTTTGGATGTTGCACGCAACATGCTCGCAACATGACTCGTAATGGCTCGCAACATCGTTTGCTGAATGTTGGAAGCATCACGGTTCGCAACATGGAAAAAGTGTTCGCAATATGGAAGAAGAGATCGCAACATACTTCTCAACATCAACATACTTTGCAAAACGATTTGACAGCTGATACGCTTCCTTACTCGAATCGTGTGGTCGGGAAGGTGTCCGATGCTAACACTCGGATAGGACGTCCGGGCGCTGCTCCGTTTCTCCAATTTCGCTCTCTCGCTCCCTCCCTCTCTCTTATCCATCTTTCGTGGCCTTCCTCTTCCTTCCTGACTGGCCCGAGCAAATCTGATTGGATCCGCACTAGAGGATAAGAATACAGACCTCAATTGTTATTGTTATTTTGAAAAAAAAGATCACAATAAACCTTCGCCGTCGACAAGCGCCCACGAGTCTCAAGCGCCCACTTCCTGACTGCCCGAGCAGTAAGCCAGTAACACACCCAGCAACGGCCTTCAACACGTCGTCGCCTCATCTCTTCGCCGTCGACAAGCGCCCACGAGTCTCAAGCGACCACCTGGTATGCCCGATTTTCTCCTCCTTCCTCCTGTGCATAGAGCCCTTCCAACCCTAATGTAAGCCTTCTTTGTTTTCCTTTTAATTTGGATTAGACCTAATTACATGTTCGATTTTCCTGGCAAAAATTAATGTGTGTATGTACATGTGCACACTCATGTCCTAGGTCGGCCTCTGGTTAGAATTAGAATTTCATTTACACCATGGCATTTAATTTAATCTAGCCTAACTGTGGTGTCGGGTTCAGTTTATTTTCAAAAATATTGAAGTTTCAACTTTTAACTGAAGCCCCATCACCAAGTGGATACTTCTCTTCAATTTGGAGAATGTGTTTCCACCACTTTTTTATCTTTTACATGACTTAGATGCTGTAAAATAAAGACCGTTGCTTCCTTCATTGCCAGTTGAATTCTTTGTAGAGGTACAAAACCATCAATTTTTGAATTTGTGATGGAAACCTTCACTAGTGTCATGACCTCAGAGCGCAATGTAGCTGAATTGTTGGGAAGTCAACTAGTAGTTCCTTTGTCTTGATTCACAACAAAGTGCACAATGTGCTCTTTTGAAAAATCTTGTGGAAACACCACTAGAAAGCTTAGTGATGATATCATAACTATGCTTTTCTCGGTTGAATTGCAAATATGCAGATAAAATCAGTTGTGTTCTTATACAGCTAATGTTGCTCCATGTCATGTTGTTCTGCACAGCTCTTTGTCACACATGTTTATTTCTGTTGAGCATATCTATGAGTAATGCATCATTTGAGACATTTCTGAAACTGCATTACTCCTTTCATAATCTTATTATGAATAATACAAATGTTACTATCCGTTGATAGAACATCAGTTATCAACTTAAAAAAGATGCCTTAAGGTTTTTTCTTTTGGACAGAGTTGTCAGACCTCTTCTACATACATACTGTATTTCCTGACGAGACAAAGTTAACCAGTTATCATGGAATTCATTGAGGTAAAAGGTGTAGTGTCACTATTAAGTAGAACCCTTCTTTACTCTAGATTTGTGCATTTTTGCATTACTTCAGGTATCTGAAGTTTGAATGTATATTTTGAAAATTATCAGTCCGTCTCATCCTCAGGGAAAAGGAAATCAGTCTTTTACATGTTCGCAAATGATGTTGAACTATCATTCTATTAATGCCCATTGATCTTGACAATATAAAGTTGCCTTGTGCTAGCTACTGAAAAAATTAGGTTTCTGATTTGAAAGTCTTGGACAAGGACAAGGCAATTAGAGGTGAAAGAAAACAAGTTTGTATGGGGAATGATTGCAATTATTTGAACAATAGAAATAATTCCTTTAATCCTTCTGAATGTTGTATAGTAAAAAAGAGCAGAAACCAGAAATAAAAGTTTGTTTAAATGTCCTACAGAATAAGATAATTGTAATTCATGACACTATCAAATAGGGCCTAAGCCCATCAACCAAAAAGGAATGGATTTCTCAAGCTCCCATGGACCTGTTGGAGTATAAGTGAATTGGCCACCTTTCCTCATCAGCTTAAGATTTCGGGTTGAACTAGTTGATGCATGCAACTCAATGTGGTATCAAAGCCAGAGGTCTCGAGTTCGAATCCTTGCGGGAGTGTTAACTAAAATAATTACAACCCACTTCAATATCCACATATGCGGCTTGGGGGAGGCTGCACGTGAGGGGGAGTGTTGGAGTATAAGTGAATTGCCCACCTTACCTCATCAGCTTAAGCTTTTGGGTTGAACTGGTTGGTGCATGCAACTCAATAGGACCAAACAAACCTCTTTTGGACAATCTCTTTAGCTACTGGCTATACTTGTCTAAAGATTTTACATTTACAGACTTTAGTAAGTCCTTGCATAACCTTGTATATGCAAGGATTTAATGGGCATTGGGGCTAGAGGTTTAGGGCAGATAACGCAGTTGGCTTAGTTTAGCGCTATTTATGTAGTCTTTCCCACGGTTCTATGGCGTTTATCATCTGTTAAGGGTCTATTGTACTTCAATAGTTTATTCTTGATGTAATGATACACAAATTTTGTCAAGGGCCTCGGTGCCCAAGGCAGCAGCTCCCCGGCTACGGAGCTCATAGCCGGAGTAGGTAGGGATGGCGGCGCTGCCGCGCCGGCCTGTAATGGTGGAGACGGGGGGAGACTAGAAGCAGAAGAGGTAGGAGATTAGATCAATTTCTTCTTAACCCAAGCATCCTGATTACAATTGTTTAAATAGGCACTTAGCCCCTAATCCAAGCAATCAAACTAATCTCTAAACAAACTAACAAACCAAATCTAATCCTAACAGAGTCCTTAGCCACTTTGTTGGGCGCCGCCGGCCCTAGCCCTGGGCCTACGGCTGTAGTGGTTGCGGCCCCACATGACATCTCTCCCCCCCCCCTCGAGGAGCAGCTCGTCCTCGAGCTGGAAGTGAGGGAAACGCGTGGCGAAGCTGTCGGCCTCCTCCCAAGTCGATGAAGCCGGCGGCTCCCCTTTCCAGTGCACGAGCAGGTAATGAACGCCGCGCGTCACCCGTGCGCGCACCACGCGTTCCGGCTCCAGGACGACGACACCATGGTGAACCGGAGGCAGAGTAGGCGACGCGTCCGGCGGAGTCCTCTTGATGGGCTTCAGAAGACCGACGTGGAAGACGTCGTGAAGGCGAGCCGCGGCGGAAGCTCCAGCTTGTAGGCCACCGGGCTGATGGCAGCCACGACCTTGTACGGCCCGAAGAAACGCGGCCGCAGCTTGCCGGAAGTCCCGACCTGGAGCGACGCAGGGGCACGGTGTCGGAGGCGGAGCCACACCCAATCCCCCACGGCGAACGTCACCTCGCGATGGTGCTTGTCGTAGAACCGCTTGTAGATGGCCTGCGTCTGCTCGAGCCACGCGCGGACGTCATCCAGGAACGCGTCCCTGTCCGCCATGTTCTGGGCCACCGCGACGACGTGCGTTTCTCCCGGCTCATAGGAGCGAATGGTCGGCGGATCGCGGCCGTAGACGATCTTGAACGGCGTCTCCTTGAGGGTGGACCGGTAGGCGGTGTTGTAGACGTACTCTGCCCACGGTAGCCACTGCAGCCATTGACGGGGTCGGTCCCCAGTAAGGCAGTGCAGGTACATGACGATGACTTTGTTTGCCGCCTCGGTCTGGCCTTCGGACTGCGGGTGGAACGTCGAGGTCATGTTTAGCTTAGTGCCTGTGAGCCGCATGAGCTCCTTCCAGAAGATGGACGTGAACACCGGATCGCGGTCGGAGACGATGGACTGCGGCACCCCATGGAGACGGATGACCTCGGCGAAGAAGACTTGTGCCACTGATTCTGCCGAGTATGGATGAGGCAGAGGGATGAAGTGGCCATACTTACGAAGCGATCTACCACAGTGAGGATGACTGATGTCCCATTCACCCAGGGCAGCGCCTCAATAAAATCCATGCCAACATCCGCCCAAACCGTCGTCGGCACCGGCAGTGGCAGAAGGAGGCCCGCGGGCTGCAGATGCTCGGACTTGTAGCGCTGACAGGTGGTGCAAGCGCGGACGAAATCCTGGACGATGGTGCGCAGGTTCGGCGAATGGATGTCGCGCTGGAGGCGGTGGAGGGTGCGCTGAACGCCCTCGTGCCCGTCATCATGGGTGGCGGCCACCAGCTTGAGCAGCAGCGGGGACGTCGGCGGCAGGTAGAGTTGGCCGCGGAACGTCACCAGGCCGTCAGTCAGGGCCCAGGGCGCAGTGTGCTGGTCGGCGAGGAGCTTATTGCGGAGGGGGCGGAGCACCGGGTCCGTGTCGTGTGCAGTGCGGATGCGGTCGAGGACGTCGAAGCGCGGAACTGAGAGCGCCATGAGCATGGCCTCTTCTGTGTCACGCCGGGAGAACGCGGCGGCGACGACGTTGTGGCGCCCAGCTTTATACTCCACAGTGAAGTCGAAACCCAGTAGCTTGCCCACCCAATGGTTTTGCGGTATGGTCGCCAAGTGCTGATCCAGCAAGTACTTGAGGCTATAATGGTCAGTACGTACCAGGAATCGGCGGCCCCAAAGGTAAGGCCTCCAATGACGGATGGCGAGCACGAGCCCGATGAGCTCCCTTTCGTACGCCGCCAGGGAGCGATGTCGTGGTGCTACCGGGCGGCTGAAGAACGCCACCGGGTGCTGGTCTTGGAGGAGCACGGCGCTGAACCCATGGGTGGACGCATCGCACTCGACCACGAACGGCTTGGCGAAGTCTGGCAGGGCAAGAACCGGCGCGGTCGTGATGGCGGCCTTCAAAGCGTCGAACGCAGCTGTGGCCTCGGCCGTCTAGGAGAACCCCTCTTTGCGGAGGAGGGCAGTGAGTGGCACGGCGATGACGCTGTAGTCCTGCACAAACTTCCGGTAGTAGCTGGCAAGTCCTTGGAAACCACGGACGGTCTGTGGCCACTCAGCGATAGCCTGCACCTTGGCCGGGTCCATGGCCACGCCGGCGGTCGAGATGATGTGGCCCAGGTAGGAGATGGACTCCTTGCCAAACGCGCACTTGGAGTGCTTGACGAAGAGGTGGTGCTGGTGCAGGATGTCGAAGACGGCGCGAATGTGTCCCAGGTGCTCTGCCCAAGAGCTGCTGAAGATCAGGATGTTATCGAAGAAGACGAGGACGAAGCGGCGCAGGAAGGGGCGTAGTAGATCGATCATAGCGCCTGGAATGTCGCAGGGGCATTGCATAAGCCGAATGGCATAACCAAGAACTCATAGAGGCCGTCGTGGGTGCGGAATGCAGTCTTGTGGACGTCGGCGGCAAACATCCGAACATGGTGGTACCCAGAGCGAAGATCGAGCTTGGTGAAGAACCGGTCCCCACGCAGTTCATCGAGCAGCGCATCGACCACCGGAATTGGGTAGGCGCCCTTGACGGTGATGGCATTCAGCGCCCGTTAATCGATGCAGAACCGCCACGACCCATCCGGCTTCTTGACGAGGAGTACTAGGGACGAGAACGCCGACGAACTCCGCCTGATGATGCCCTGGGCGAGCATGTCCGCGCACTGGTGTTCCAGCTCTTCCTTGTGCGCTGTGGGGTAGCGGTAGGGGCGAACGGCGACCGGAGCGGCGCCCGGGACCAGGTGGATGCGGTGGTCCCGGGAACGCGGCAGCGGCATACCCGTGGGCGCGGCGAAGATGGCCGCGAACTCCTCGAGTACCGCCTGCAGGAGGCTGGTGAAGTCGCAGACCGCCAGACCTGGGCTCGGTGGCCCGGTGAGGCCTTGCCAGCTGACGTGGTGGCCGCCGTGCCAGAACGCCATGCGAAGGGAGCTGAAAGCCCAGAGGATCGGCCCCAGGGTCACCAGCCAGCACGTCCCCAGGACGACGTCGTACCCGGCGAGCTGGAGTGCGTGGAAATCGGCGACGAAGCGTTCTCCCTTCATGACGAAAGGCGTGTCGCGGTAGACACCTGAACACTCCACGCGATCGCCATTGGCGACCGTGACGCGCATGCTGCCGTGTGGCAGGAGCACCAGATTGGTGCGGGCGGCGGCTTCTTCAGTGATGAAGTTGTGTGAGGAGCCCGAGTCGAGGAGCGCGCGAAAGGAAGCGCCGCCAATGGAGACTTCCAGCTGCATGGTCGCACGCGTGCGCACGCCAGAGATAGCTAGCACCGAGATCGTGGGGTCGTCGGCCGGTTGCTCCAGAGTGTCAGCAGTTCCGTCTTCGTCATCGGCCTCAGCGAAGGTGCTGAGGAACAGGCGCTGGCAGACACGATTGTGGCCGTGCCCGAACTTTTCGTTGCAGTTCAAGCAGAGCCCCAGGCGGCGTCGCTCGTCCATCTTCGCCAGAGACAGGCACTTGATTGCACGGCCGTCGGCCGAGGGTGGGGCTAGTGGTGGCGGCTGTGCTGTGGCTGCTGACTCCTGGGAAGGTCCAGGGAGGGCGAGCGTCTTCTGCGGCGCCGGAAGGAGTTCGTGCTGCGAGGAACGCGTGCGTGCGGGCGAGGCTCATGGCGACGGCGAGTGTCTGCGGGTTGTGGATCTCGACGTCGAGGCTGAGCGGCGATTGGACCCGGCGCTGAACAGCTGGACCTTCTGTGCCTCGGTGAGATGGCCGGCGCGCGGCAGACGGGCCTCGAAGCGCTCCTGGAAGTCGAGGACGGAGCCTGTGCACTTGCAGGCGGCCAGCTCGCCGAGGGGGTTCGCCCAGAGTGGGGGACTGAAACGGAGGTGGAGCAGCTCGGTGAAGCGCCGCCACTGCGGCGTACCCTCGTCGCGCTGCACCTGGATGTACCAGAGCTGTGCCGCGTCTTCAAGGTTGTAGGAGGCCATCCACACCTTTTCCTCCTCCACGATGCGTTGTTGATGGAAGTAGGACTCGCAGCGATTGATGAAGATTAGGGGGTCGGATTTCCCATCGAACTTGGGGAAATCCAGCTTCTAGAAGCGAGGCGACCGCTCGCCGTGGCTCCCGCCTGAGGTTGGTGGTGGCCCGGACGACGCGCTGGAGGAGGCGCCCTGGAGGCCATCGACCTTGGTGGTGCGGATGCTGTCGACCTGCGCCTGGACGCCGTCGATCTTGGTGGAGAGGGCAGTCTGGATGCCATCCCTCTTGGCGGTTAGGGTGGTGAGGAGGGAGGCGAGCTCGGAGTTGGTGGGCTCGATCATGGTGGCAGCAGATGGCGAAGGTGGGGGTGGCGGCGGTGGCGGCGTGGTGCGGCTGATTGGCGGAACAGAGGAGGAGCACCTGGATCGTGATACTAGGTGTCAAGGGCCTCGGTGCCCAAGGCAGCAGCTCCCCGGCTACGGAGCTTGTAGCCGGAGTTGGTTGGGATGGCGGCGCTGCCGCGCCGGCCTGTAATTGTGGAGAAGGGGGGAGACTAGAAGCAGAAGAGGTAGGAGATTAGACCAATTCCTTCTTAACCCAAGCATCCTGATTACAATTGTTTAAATAGGCACTTAGCCCCTAAAGCAATCAAACTAATATCTAAACAAACTAACAAACCAAATCTAATCCTAACAGAGTCCTTAGCCACTTTGCTAGGCGCCGCCGGCCATGGCCCTGGGCCTACGGCTGTAGTGGTTGCGGCGCCACATGACAGATTTCCTGTGTATACGAGAAATTTAAAACCTTGTGTATGCCATGAAATCTTGCCAAAAGACCATGTTTAAGATAACAGTGTCATAATGCTTTCGAATTGTTTGATGCTGCTTTATAAAGCAGGTGGAGCCAGAAGGGATTCATGAGTTGTGTAAAATCTGGATCCGTCAATAGGAGCCAAAAAAAAATGCATTCTGATGTCCCAACTTGATGTAGAGTTCAGGACTGGATTAATTGAGAAATTTTCTTTCTCAGGTCCCATCATCAACAATTTTACTGTGTGATAATAAACAGATTTTGTATACATCTAGTATATGTAGGATCTGGGTAATTTAAAATTTTAATTTAGATGAATAACAAATTACAAAACTTCTTATTTTTCTATAGAAATTATAAGCTTCAATAAAAATTGAGTCCAGCCTGCAACAGTAAAGATTTTAAAATAAAATGGTGATAATTTGGAGCCTATGTTTTTTAAGGCAAAAAATCGACCTGATCAAATGATCTACACTCACCCACATGACATCTCTGATGTGAATGTTGATCAGGCATTTAGAATACATGTAGTGAGCCTTCACTTCCATGAGTCAACTCTTGAATAGCAAGAGTTACTTGCAATTTGCTTTTACCAAAATCAAATATCTTTAGCCACCGCCAAGCAGAAATCTCAGTAACTAATTTGGATGATCACAACCTTCGGCATGATGCCTTAAGTGCAAGATGACTTGCAAAGCAAATTTTGGAGTACCAAGGACAGCTTAATATTGAAATATGAGCTCACCATTCCCTACTCTATTCACCCATGTATGCTGTGTCTGTTTTTATTTTTTTGGTGAGGTTACTGCATATAAGTATATAACTCTGCCTATGTTGTTTCAATATAGCCGGTTCCAGGCCTGGGTAAAGCTGGGTAAAGGAGGAGAGGTGTGATGGCTTGGTGAGCCAAAATTATCCACCACTCTTATGTTTCTTGCTGGATGTCTGATTTTTTAAATGTTGGCCAAGCTTTTAGAGTTCACTCTTGATTGGCAAAAGCAAAAGTGACTTGCGAAAACACAAATAATGACTGGTTCCATACTTCCTTTCGTAGAAGCTAAAGTTGCAGAATTTGATGTTCAAAATTATGTATACTTGCAGTAAGTATGAGACTTAGTTCAGTAAATTTTTTGTCTCATTCACTTCTGTTGTATTTGCAGGAAAAATATTAGCACAACTCCAATCAGATTTTCTATGATAGTTTTTGTTGGAAGGACAAAACCAGAAGCATTCATCTTTCACCACTATGACATTCCCTTCATCAAGCATCATAGCTGCATCCTCCACACTTTACCCTGCCTACCTTAGCCTGCACCACCACCCCAACAGCCAGTGTGCTTCTTCTCGTCCCTCCAATGCAAACCATGACAATACCTATAAATGCATCAAGTCACCAAAAATTGCTAGACGCTCTTTTGTCTCCCTACCCACCTCCTTTCTTCTCCTCCACACTTCCTCCTGCCTTGCCACTGATGACTCAAACATGACATCCACCTCAGTAATTGACACCACGATCACAGACCGCATCTTCATGGACTTCAGTATCTGTCCGAGCTACTTTCGCTCTGACAGACCTTTAGGAGCTGAGCTTTCTTCGTGCCCTGATTCTGAGCCACTTGGTCGTGTTGTCTTTGGTCTCTATGGTCGGCTTCTCCCTACTACTACTGCCAATTTCAAAGCTACATGTACCGCAGCTGCATATAGGGGCACTCTTGTCCACAAGCTCCTTCAAGGACAGTTTTTCGCTGCTGGCCGACAAGGTTCTCGGCGAGAGAAGGGTGAGGTCCAGCCACCCTCTGGCCTCGTTAGGAATTCTGAGACTGTTGACGCTAGAGCATTCAAACTAAAGCATGCAAGACCTGGCACACTTTCCTTGTGCCTTGGACAGAATGATGATGATGATGACATCAAGCTCAACCCCAACTATCACAATGTTGAATTCTTGGTTACTATAGGGCCAGGACCCTGCCCAGAGCTTGATGGACAGAACATTGTCTTTGGAACTGTACTGGAAGGTGAGTATTGTCTCTCTTCTGTTCAGAACATTGTTTTTGCTGTTAAAATAATCTATGAGTGCTTATCTATCTATCTATCTATCTATTATGTTTATTTCCTATTTTACCCTTTGCTTTGGTACAAAGCTATCTATCTCATATGTACTCCAAAACTGCCTTGTGGCGAATTTAATGAGAAGAATCCATTAGGGTCAATGGGTATCTATAGCCTGGGTTTCTCTCTCCTCTCACACACACAACCTCCTATGTTCTCTTGTGCTCCCCACCCGAGTCCAACCCTAGCCAGCGGCGGCGAGGATCATAGGTAGTGGCACACCTCTCCCCGGCCAAGATCCGGCCGACCGGTGGCCCTCTCTCCCATGCGGATCCGGCGGGGGCAAGCCTTCCCCGCGCGGATTGGCTACGGATCGAGCGACGGGCAACAGAGGTGGATCAGGTGGGTGCGGTGTTGGCGCGACATGTGCGGCAGGGCGGTGCACACGCGGACGGCTGCGTGCTTACGGCCCAATGCAGGACTGGTGGTCAGAGGCAGCAGATCGAGGGAGCAGCGCGAGCGTTGACCAGCGCGGCGGTGGCTCACTCGACCCCGCTCCTTCCCCAGGCAACCCTCTTCTTCGACCTTCCCAATCGGCTTCTTCGACTCACCCATGGCGGGCTCACTCAGAGCTTCAGTGGTGGTGTTGGCGTGCAAGACGTGAGTAACACAACTTTGGTGACCAACATGAGTTATACGGTCTATGTCCACATCTACGCCTCCTTCAGTGCTTTCTCTCATGGCCCGATGACGTCTAGCATGAGGAGGAGAGCAACGGTGGAGGCTGAGACAGCAGTGGCACGATGGAAGGTGGTTGCGGCTACGCAGCGGCGAGACGATCGGCGCTGGACACGGTAGGAGGTTGTTGTATGCGAGGAGTGGCGCATGGCGGCTGAGCAGGAGGTAGCGGTCGAGCGGTGATGGGTGTGATGCGTGGCTGTTGGGTAGGGGTGGGCACTTTGAAACCGAAACCGAGAAAAAATACCGAACCGAACCGAAATGTCTATTTTCAGTTTATTCAGTTCGACTTCGATTTTCAGCTTGTCAAAGTTCGCTGTTCGGTGTCGGTTTCGGTTTTTACGGTGCACTGAACCGAACAACTGAATAAACCGAACGACCAGGCGACCCATCGTGCAGTCGAGCACCACTGCTCATTTTGGCCCACCAGTGGACCAGCCCACCTCGTCGGCTCGGCCCAAGTCACAAGTGCGCGCACACACACATAAAAGCGCACGAGCACGACCACGAATTTGACCCCGATCCGACCTGGACCTCACACCCCCGAGGGTGTCAAGACCATCATCGGGGAGTACAACAACACTTAGTGGCCCATCCTGATGAAGACCAAATACAATGAGTGGTCCTCGGTGGTGAAGGGGAAGCTTGAGGTGCGATAGATGTGGGATGCTGTGCACCGTGGTGTCGTCAGCCACCACTAGGACCAGCGGCTGCGTCGTGGTCCTGATGGAGCTGGCAGCAAAACCTCTTGGGGAAGGAGGCCATCAAGGACGCCATCGCTATGGCTCGTATCGGCAACAGCCACAAGTCCACACTATAGAAGCTTCCACAGGAGTGGGATCGTCTAACTTTCCAGCCGGGTGAGGATGTTGATGACTTCACCTTCCACATTTCCAATTTGATGTAGCTGTTGGTGCGGTACGGCGATGATGAGATCAACAAGGAGAAAGCTGTTGTGAAGTTGCTCCGTATCGTCCCGAAGTACTCCTCGCTCACCTTCTCCATCGATATGCTGCTTGACCTCTCGTAGTTGTCAATCGAGGAGGTGACAGCACAGCTCAAGGCGGTCAATGAACGCGAGGAGCTGACTTTGGCGGGCCAGTCACCATTGATGCCAAGCTCCACTAAACCGTGGAGCAGTGGCACGCGCCCTAGATAGGGGAAGAAGCGGCACAAGTTGCACAAGGAGGCAAACAATTCAGCCAGTGTCACTCTTGTGCCTCGTGTTTAAGGCTACTATGTGCGTAGATCCGTCACTGGGGTATGGCCGTCCTCATGGTGTTGCAGAGCTGACCACTCCCGCGGGCCGTGGTGGTGCATGGAGAGGCGCCCACGCACGCTGTGCGGCGCCATAGGGACACGAGTGGGCATCGCTGGTGGTGGCTGAGGGCACAACGCTGCTGTATGTAGGGTGAGCGCTCTGTGGCGGTGGCGTCAACATCTGGGATGTTGCAGCAGAGAGCGGTGTTGGCTGCAAAGCCAGCGTGTGCACAGTGCGGCCTGAGGAGACAAAGGCGAGGAGCAGATGGAAGAGAGAATATGGATAAATGGATGGGGCAGGCATGCGGGACACACATGTCCAGTCCTTGTCATGGTACTGTCATCGTGCCACGCAGGTGATTCAATAAAGATAGTATAATGATTCAGACCTTTCATGACACATTTAGCAAGTTTTGGAACCTAAATCTGCATTTTAGAAGTTTGGGAACCTAAATGACACACTCGAACAAGTTTTGAGACCCTTCATATATTTCTCTTATAAAAATATAGTTCCATGTAGTGTTTCACTAAATACATCCGGACCATGCATTATTGGGTACCATTTCTTTATTCCGCTTATATGTGGTTGTGAAACAATGATGTAGATGCACATTAAAAGCCAATATTTTGATCCCTATATTTCTTTTTAAGTGGCAGATTTTTGACACGGTGGTAATACTAGATAGTAGGTTCATCTGTGTAATTGGTATGTACAGCGAAAGAATGTGGGAAATGCTGCAGCTGACATCTTACTGATTTTATTAAATGATTTTCTCACATAATGAATATAGTTAAAGCTAATTATGCATCTTGATCCATTATTGTAAAAATTGGTAAATACCTTTTCGTGGTACCAATTCTATTGTAAATCAAGTTATTCCATATGATCTGTGTCAAAATCTCAAGTAAATTTTAGCTGTAGTAGCTTCTAAGTGAGTGTGAGATACTGTCTTTTCTCATATTGGTAGGTTACACAAGATAACATACTACACCATATAGAATCGTAGTATCTTTACTTCTTGAACCAATCTGTGTGAATCTCTGCAACTTCTTCATGTCGTTGGCTTGATATGTGAGCCCCTTGTTATCCAGGAATGGATGTTATCACCAGTATTGCAACCATACCTACCTACAAACCAGCTGAAAGGATTCGCTTGTTCAATGGCTTTGCGCAGCTGATTGGGGACGAAAGAGCTCAAACTGCTCGGGCTATGTGGGATCGCCCACTCAAGACCGTATATATCAGCGACTGCGGGGAGCTGAAAGTGACCAAACAATCTCTTTCCCCTCCAAGCTTGCCATGACGTTATGACTTGGAATGATTTGTGGTGGGTAGGTCAATTAATAGGATGCTCTCCCTGTATGCCATAAGCTGTATATATCCTTTTTGTTATTAACTTATGCATGTTCCCTTGCTGACAAACTTACTGTATTAACACACTCCGAGCTCCCAATTCTTCGTTCTGTAACGGCTTCAGCTCGTAAAACCTTGGAATTATGATGACTCGTGGCTAAGTACTAGGTGATATCCCGCGTGATACTGCGGAAATTTCTTAAACAAAATTTTAAGGTGCAATGTGAAAGTAGGAACATCAAAGTGATTTTATGAGAACATTCTTTTCTAAACAACATTATACATGGAAGTAAGAAAATTGTTGAGAGAGAATCATTCTAAATTATTGATCCTACATTTTTTCTTTACTACAGGAATTTTGTAGCATGGTACTTACAAAGGTATGATATTAACCACAGAAAATTGATTAAAGACATAAATATATGATTTAGTGGATGGTGACATGTCGTATAATGGATGGTGACGTGGATGTTTGCATGTTGAGAGAAATCTATCCATGACTTGTTGTGAGTCTCACCTACACAGTTGTTATAGATTCCAAACTAGGTGACCCCCTCGCACGTTCCCCTTCCAGCATCTTACTCTTGCACGTCAGCAATCATATTAGGAATTCCTTCTACAGCGTCTTCATCCTCCTCCATACCCGATATGTTTTGGTATTCTGGACCGTTTTCTAATCACCATCATCTCGTGGAGATGCATTATCCACATCTCTCTCAGCATCGCTAGAACTGCAAGTGCAATTTCCCTGATCTCATCATCCTGCAGATTTGCATTTTCCTGAACTCATTATCCTGAATATTTGCATTTCGGTCAACCATAACCTCTAATGCTTCTCCATGATAGATCCACCTAGTGTGAGTAGTTGCCATCTTACTCACAAGTAAATGAGTGTCAATTCCCTCTATAGTCTGTCTAGAGAGATTGAGGTAAAATCAGGACACACGGCTATCCAACGTCTATCCATTTGGATTTTTTTTGGCGTGTCCAACTCAAAATTACTAACCACAACAAAACGAATCGAAAAGAACTTTTCGTGAAATGAAATTTGGCAGATTTAACACTAAATTACTTACCAGATTGACGCGCCGCTACAGGAAGAATCAGATTTAAGTGCCCATAGGAAGGCACAAATCTACGCAAGAATGATCCATTCTGGTCGCCACTCCGTTCTCCTTTTTCCCCTTTCGGGACAACGACCTGTAGGAAAATTATTTTTTGGTTGTAGCGCAGGCTTTTCTGCATTTGCTAGGAAAAGTGTTAGTTTGATTGGTTGGGGCAGATCACTTTGAAATAGATTAAACCAAATCGTCATACAAAATGGCATCTAATAGCTACTCATCACCACAAAGTTCACATCACCAACAAACAGCAAACATCATAAGATGATCCGGTAGCAAACACCAAAATAGAAGCATGATCACAAATCTGAACCGTCTACCTAGCAATAACACCACACATCACATTATGCTTCGTTGTTGTCCTTGAGTGACCTCTTATGTGAGGCATGTCACAACAATTCCTTCACCTTCCTCACCACGGTCGTGGCAGAATCCAGGTGCCCCTTCACCGTCTGTAGCTCAGAGATAGTCTCTTCAATCCCCTTGTTAGCCTTTGCACATTCTTCCTTCCACATCTTTGCATCGTCTTCAACTTTTAAGTGCCTATTATCATTACCCTTTCCTAACTCACACATCAGAGTCTCGTTTCTCATTTTCTTTCTTGTCTCAAAGAGGCTAGTGGCTGCCTCCTTGTAGTATCTTGTCATCGTCTTCAGTATACTGCTTTGGCATTGACCTCCTCCTTAGTAGTTATACATGCTTTTTTCCATGACCTTACTTCCTCTTCAGCTTTTCCCTTCATTTCCATCAGTTTCTCTACAGCTGTTAGAGTCCTAATATCCCATTTAGGATCTATGCACCTAAACAACGCGCATTTCATTCCATCAATTTGCAGTCACCGATTATGCTCATATAACTAGTGGCTGACAACACTAACATCATATGCAGAAGCAAAATTTATTAGAAGTTAAACAAGTTGTCGTTTATCTCACAGCAGCATACATACTGACACCCAAGGTTGTCACCTATCCAGTCATACCTCATGATAACTTCACGATCAGGCGGCAGGGATCTGGAGCTATCGGAGTCTACTCCAAACACCATTGGGCGCTAATAAAATAAATGAATCTATCAAATTTTAACAACAATCCGAATGCAAGAGGGCACTCTGAAATTGGAATGTAGTCTCTTAACCCAGATCTCCAAATTCAGAATTCCACTTACCTTGGATGACTGGTGAAAGTAGCATGGCAAAATAGAGGACTGGCCTGATTGAAGCAAGTGTCGCACCTCCGTTCACCACTAGGGCCTCTACGATTCACCATTCCCACCATGGGTAGGAGCAGATCTATGCACCGATGCTAGCTCTAGTCTTTTCCACAACCAACAGGAGGATGGTGCCGGCGAGTCTCTTGCAGTAGTGTACGCCTTGTCTAGAGAAATGAGATATATATATACGTCGTGTTGATTCTCCTTTTTCCCCTTTGGGGGCAGCGAGCTGCGGGAAAACTATTTTATGGCTGCAGCGCGGCTTTTCTTCCACCAACTTAACAGAATCGCTCCGTGCTATGGTTGGGGCTGATGCAGTTGTTACATCAGCAAGATCCTTATCGCAAAACATTAATAGGTCGGATCTTCCTCAACTGCTCCCACTCATTCGCAAAACATCAATAACAACAATTAAGATGGCATGAACAAACATATGTAGTTGTTACATCAAATGGTCTTTTTCGCAAAACATCAATATATCGAACCTTTGCCAACTGCTTCCACTTGTTCTCAAAACATCAGCAACAACAAGTTTCTCAAGATGGCATGTAATGGCCATTCATCATTGTAATTGTCACAACAATCATAACTACCATTTGTAATCATAACGATAAGTACTAATCATAAATTTCCATCTGTAGACGTTGATTCTCCTTCCATAGTGTTGGGGATTGGGAGGAGGGGCCAAGCATCCTGGTGGGCCACTCTCTGGCTCACGGAAAAGGCCCCCTACAATGGTAGGCCCACCCGCATTGCTACCCGGAAAGCACGATGCCCCCTCCGGGCGCCGTGTAGAGTCACCGAAGTAGAAGACGAGATGGAGGGCAACCACACGGGGAGAGACGGAAGATCACCAGGGCGGAAGACGAAGCCGGGGGAGGTTTCGAAAGAAGGCACCGGAGGGGACCACTCGGAACTATAGCATCACATGGGCAGAGGACCCATTAGAAGGGATAGACCATCTTGCCCCCGATCTAGGGTTTAGGTTCAGGAGTCCGTACCGGGGCCATACCAGGGGTAATTCAGACATTGTACCAGGGCCGTACCGGGGGTAAAACGGACATTGTACCAGGGGTAAAACGGACATTGTATCGGGGGCGCCTTGCGACTACAGAAGGAGGGCCAACCTTGTGTAATTTTTCCTAAGTTGTAATATACTCACTCTACTAGTCACTTAGTCCCCTAGTAGCTCTCCTGGGCTGCCCTACGTGGACCAAGAGCCCACTCCTTTACTGTTTGGGCCATTGTAACCACCAACAGTTGGTGCCGTCCGTGGGGACGTTTGTGACTGAGAAGAGCCAAAATGGCTCCGGCAAAGAAGAAGGGGAAGGGAACCACGGAGGAGTCCCGGAGCAAGCCACCTCCGACAGAAGGCAATGCAGCCGGAGCCCCCACCCTAGGTTCCTTAGGAGAGCCCCGCATTCCAGAGGGAGCAGACCTGCAAAACCCCCGGCAGGGGGCGGAGGAGGACCAGGGAGGAGCCGAAGACCCCCCTCCAGCGCAGCGGGAAGACGACGACGCCTCCCCGGAGGAGCGGGAGGCCCTCAACGTAGAAGAAGAGGTGGAGGACCTTCAGGCCCAGGTCTAGGAGGCGTGAAGAAGAGCGGAGCGGCAAGATTCCACCGCCCGGGTTGAGATCGATCGAGAGGCTGGACGAAGGGAGGAAGAGTACCTCCAGAGGAGGGTGGAGGTGAACCCAAAGGCGTGTGAGCTGAAGAAGCTCCTAGAGGACCTCAACGCCGGAAAGACGCCGCGAGAAAGCTCCAGGAAGGGCACCTGGGAACCTCCACCGTCCCTAGACCAGGACTGCACCGAGACGCCCCCGAAGCGCGAAGGGGTCCACGACCCGAAGTCACCCCTGGCTCCGCTCCTCCAGTCGCTCAGCTGGCCAAAGGGCTTCACGATGCCTCAGATCGCACCCTATGACGGGAAGACCGACCTGGCGGCCTTCCTCATGAGCTTTGAGGCAGCCATCCAGTCTGTGGGCGGAGACGAATTTACCATGGCCAAGAGCTTTGTGATGGCCGTAAGAGTGTTCGAAATCCTTTTCATTCGAACTGGCATTTGCATCATGCTAACCCACAAGATAAGTTGAGTGCATCGCTTACCCGTGTGACCAAGCATTAGATTCCCAAGTACGTGCTTGCTAACCCTTTGGGATCCAAGGCTCGGTCTTCTTTGTCTCCTTGTGTGTAGGTATGGAGACACAGTTGGAGAACATGAGCTCGATGGTACTTGATCTTTGGCCCGTGAGGTGATCAAGACAAGATGGTTCTCCACACCACTTTGGATGGCTTTTGAAAGCCTTTGTACACATGTATAGTGAGTTTTCCCTTCTTCTTTTGCTTTTGAAAGCCACTTGGCTTCTTTGTGCTCTTTGCTCTTTCGCATGTGTTTAGGGTGAGCTTTGTATGCTCTTTGGCCCTAGTGCATGTGCTTAGGGGACCTTGTGAGCTTGGTGTGATCTTTGCCCAAGCGCATATATTTAGGGTGAGCTTTGTATGCTCTTTGGCCCTAGTGCATGTGTTTAGGGGGAGCTTGTGAGTTTTGTGCTCTTTTGTCCTTTTTGAGCTTGAGTTTGGGATCACATGTACATATGCATCTTGCATGGTCCATTCATGTCACATATCATTTTCAGCATCTTCGTATCATAGACTGCATTTGTATCATATGCTTTAGAGGATGTGCTTCTCTCATATACATTGATCACTATGATATATTGGTAATGAGCCTATGATCATGCTTGTTGTGCTCTTGTGATGTATAGCTATGCTCTTGGTAGCTTTGAAATTTATGTGCATGTGAAATGGCTAGTTTTTGAGAAAATGCTTAGTTGATCCTTTCTTGTGAGTAGAATCCCCTTCATGCTCAGTTTGTGCTCAAATGGCTATGTATTGCTTAATTCATGTTTGGGAATCATGCTCTTTTCATTTGGGATCAAAGACCCAGTTGTCATCATGAATGTTTAGCCTACATTTTACCTTGTAGAGGAGCATAAGCTTCTTTTTGCTGCAAAGGCACTTCATGTACCATGCTTAAAATTGGTATCTTGAAGTGTCTATGCTTGAAAAATATGCTTCCATGTCATATGTGCTTAAAATTCCTTATATTGGGTGTTAAATCGTTGCATGATGTCTACCAATGAGAAGTCTCGTATCTAGAAGTAGACACATGGCTCGGAGGCTTTGACATCACATGAGATGGCATGTAGGTGTTTGTGATAACCTTGTGATGAGATCTTGTGACTTTGCATGAAGTTTGTAAGATGTATGTTGTTTGTGCTCAATTTGGTCATGTTGAGGTCCTATGCTCATGAGAGGGTATTTTTGTTAAAAATTGCCTAAAATTGATCATAGCTATGTCACATGTATGTATGTCCTCTCTATCTTGTTGGCGATGCTTCTACGGAATTTTGAGCTATCTTGCTTGTTCTATGTCTCATTCCTAGCATATTGTAGTGACCATGTCTATTTGAGAAGCTCATGCTTGCATTTGTAGACTTGATTCATGCATTAACAATAAGGGGGAGAAATGTGCATCCAATTTAGGTTAAGGGAAGAGTTTTGCATCAAGGGGGAGAAAACCTTTTCAGAGATGGATACTCAGTTCAGGGGGAGAACTTGAGTTTGCACACATTCGTTTAGGGGGAGCTTGCATTCATGCATGGAAAGCTCTTTGTGTCTCCTGAAGGTGCTTTGTGCTTTGCTCTTTTGCCGATGGTGTCGAGCCCTTTGTCCTCCCCTCGAGGAGTTAGCGTTGTGAGTGTTTTGTCTCGGTTTTGTTGCGCCGTTGCCCTTGTCTTAGAGGACCGAGACTTGCTCTTTCAGGTGATCGTGTTTTTGGCTTTTGGTTGGCTTTTTATCACTTGTTTGAGATTTTTGTTCGTTTCTTTTCTTTTTCTTTCTTTTCTGAATTGGTGAAGTTGTGTGTTGTCAATGCACTCATCAAGGGGGAGATTGAGGATCGGAGCATCCAAGGACCGGTGGATGGTCGCTCCTTGGTGTGATGAGTGATTGACAACATGGTGTGGACTGACTCTTGGCCGAGTATTGCAGGTGCAGGTTGCGTCTTGATTTGCGTGGTGCAGGTGAAGAACAAGCGCGAAAGGTCTATGCCTATGTGGCCTCCGAGGAGTGGAGAGACAAGTAGGCTTGGTTCGAGGGACCCGATGGCCAATGGGATCTAGTGCGGGCCGCACGGCGGCGAGGAAAGAAAGATGAAGTCGTGAACACAGAGCCGGTGCAAGCTAGCGGCCAAGTCATTGAACGGGGCAAGACCGAGTAGACCATCCGGGAGCCGGAAGTGAAAGGCTTGGCGGGGCCGATGCTTGACGAGGTGAGGCTGTGCCTTGCATGTGGGGTTTTCGGAGGTTCACCAGAAAACCATCGGGTTCCTCGGTAGCTCCACAAAGCTGAGCACGACAGTTTGTTGGTTTGGCCACAAAACCAACACCGAGTCGGGACGACGTGGCGGCCAAGTCAAGAGGAGTCTTGCGTGGAGGCTGCACCGAGTCCGCGGGGTTTGTGGCGGTTCACCACAAAATCGTCAGGTTACTTGGTTGAGCCACAAAACCAAGACTGGAGGCTCGGCGGGCAGAGACGGGATCCGGGCGCACCGAGAAGCTTCGAAGTAGGCGACACGCGACATAATTCGAGGTGCTTGCGTTGGGAGGACACGAAGGCCCAATGGATGGGCGACCATCCGATGGAGAACTGCATGTGTTGACCAAAATGCCCCTGTGAGGGCTTGTGTTGTAACTCCTAGTGTAGGGGTACTTCGGTCATCTTCCGGAGGACCTATATATAGGAGGAGTGGCTGAATTTCAGCCAACTCTTTAGCTAGTGGTGGGAGTGCTCTTTCATTTTGGGGTGCTCTTTAGGAGAGAGGGAGAGAGAAGAGAGTTGGCTCTTTGTTTGAGCTTTTTACCATCCAAGATTTGTGATTCTTGTGAGTGGCATGTAACCGGATATGGCAAAGTGATTCTTAGTGAAATTTTTCTCTTAATCTTGTGCGAAATCATTTTATCCCAAGCGTTTTTCTTTTATGCGATTTTTTGGAGGTATTTTTGTAGGATTTTCATTCGTCGCTTGATTCGTCGATTTGGAGGCGTTTCTATTCGGATTTCTTTGAGGGGATCACGGGTGGATGTCTTGTGCATCTTTGTGTATGATCTTGACCCCTCAAATGCCGGATTTTGCCTTTGATTCACGGATTTCGGTTGGAACCCTAGGTGGTGAGTAGAGCTTGGTTGTTTGGTGATTCTCGACGTTTTGGTTGGTTTGGTGCTCTAAGTTTTTGGGCATAGCATCTCCTAGAGACGCTTCATCTTTCCCCAAGATCTTGACTCAATCCGTTCAGCGGTCTGGGAGATCCGTGGAAGGGAAGGAGGAGTTGACGTCGCGGCCAAGTCGCGTGCGAGTTCTGGGAGCCTCGCGGACGGTCCGTGTGTCCCTTGCAGATGGTCCACAGTGTGCCCTGTTCATCGCTTGTTCTTCGCGTTCTTGTGAGCTCGTGGTTCGATCCGTTGAGGTCTTCGGTTTTTGTTGGATAGAGTTTCACGGACAGTCCGCAAGCCTTGCCGCACTGAAAGCACGTCCTCATGTTCCTCCTTGTGTTCACCCGATTCTCGTGCATCCTCTCGAACCTCCTGGTCAACAACGCCAACTCGTCCTCTCCAAGCACGTCGAACTCCTCATCTGGCAAAGACATCAAAGAGGACAAAGAGTACATCCTGGTGGATGGGTTAGCGTTAGACTTTGCACCTGAGCCACCGATGAGGGCGAGACTATGAGAGTCAATCGGGCCCTCAGGCTTGGCTGTCATACCACGGTCCACCTCAGCCGACTTGAGCTTCAAGAACATCTCGTTCACCGTCAGAGTGTCATACTTCTCCGACTATACAATGGCCTCGAACTTGCCATCCCAAATTGTACGATCCAGAGAGTGCAAGAGCTTAACAACTCTGTCATGATCATCGTACGGGAGCACATCCACATTGGCCCTCATGTTGTGCACCACAACCGTGAACCGCTGGAACAAGGCGTCAATTGACTCACCGGGGAGATGAGTGAAGTTCTCGTACTCTCTCCGGTAAGTCGCATACATTTGAGCCTGAACCTGAGCATTTCCAGCATGAGCATCCTTCAACTGACTCCAAATTCTACAAGCTAGGTCATCTGTCTGAACCCGATCGAATTCGGACTGACACAGAGCACGAAACAAGTAGTCGACCGCCTAGTTGTTGGCGTCGTGCAGGTCCCTCGATCCCGGAGCAAGGAAGTTAATCGGATGAACATAGTTGTGTTCATCGTAACGTCCCAAAGGATCTGACCCTTACCGCGGAGGAAAGCTGCCATCTGCCTCTGCCACATCTGGTAGTTTTTGCCATCGAAGTGCAGAGGACCCGAACCCCATTCCTGGTACACCATCCTTGGATCTTAGACTGGTTAGAATCACGAAGATCCATAACCGGCTCTGATACCACTTGAAGGACCGAACTGGCGACCAGAGAGGGGGGGAGTGAATGGGAGCCGATAAAAATTCTTCTCGAAGGAGATGACAACTCCAACAAGATGAACACGGCTAACCAAAACACTTGTTCGACTCAACTACCCAAGTTGGCCAAGACCACATAGCCACTGGAGTACTACTGATCCTAGGAACCAACAACTCAACCAACCGAAACAAACACTCCAAACATGCAGCGGAAAACTGCACAGCCTGCTGTCTGTGTCACACCGGTCAGACCGATGGCTCCTGCCGGTCAGACCGATGGCACCGGTCAGACCGGTGGACTCTGCCGATCAGGCCGGTGACAAGTAGCAAGTGCATAGCAAAGTTCTAGGAAGCCTCAGTGACGCCTCTAGGCCCTGGAACAAAAACACCTCCAAAACACAAACTACTGAAGAAGAAAACCCTTCACAAAGCCTAGCAAAACTCCTCGAAACCAGCCAAGAACTGATCAGCAACACCTCAGCACAAAGACACACGAATCAGACAGTTCACCCGAGGCAAATCCCACAAGAGCCTTGCACCGGTCAGACCGGTCACGAGCACCGGTCAGACCGGTCAAGCCTGGGCAGCTCAGGATGAACAGCAACCCACGGGTCAACTCGCCCAAATCCAAATCTCGATCTCCTGATTCGCTTCACGGATTCGCACAAGACTTTGGGGAAAGTAGGAACACCTCATGGGCACTCCATAGCCAAGATTTGGTCTACCAAAACTTGCTAAATCAAGAGGAATCGAAGAAATCCCGCCAAGAACGCCTCTAACCCTAGAGCCAAGAAAACCCCAAAATTGAGCCCCTTTACTCATGGATTTGGGAGGGGAATCAAAGGGAAAAGAACCACGAAGGGTTCATGCATACAATCCCCACCAAATCCCAAAAAGAAAGGTCTCAAAACCGCCACAAGAAAATTGCCAAGAAAAGGCTCCGAAAATCACCAAAAAGGGAAAACGGGAGAGACACTATCAAGCCTTGAGGAACCACGTTGAATCATCTATACATACCATGAAGGTTCATACAAGGTCTAGCTTGCCTCCCAATCATCCTACCCTCTCACAAGATCTCACCATGAAGCTCTCAAGCTAGTCCTCTAAATCCTAAGGAAAATAGGAAGGGAAAATAGCAAAAGCAAATGAGCTAGGGTTCCAAGAGATGGCTGCCATCCTCTCACCACTTGGGCTATATGGAGTAGGGATGCAAACGGGGCGGGTTCTGCCGCAAGCCCGCTGGTCAGCCCGCCCCGCAAACCCGCTTAACCCGCGCCGCGAGTCCCGCAAAACTGGAGCGGATCATGCGGGTGCGCCCGCGCTGCCCAGCGGCACCGTGAGCCCGCGACTCGACGCTGGCGGGGCATGGTGCCGCGAGCCCGCGACTCGGCGACAGCGCGGCATGCACCCTCCCAAGATCAGAGAGATAGAGATTAGGATGTCCTAAGCACCCACGCCACGCATGTGAGATTCATCGTCTCGGTCGATCCTGACATCAACCGCGCCATGCGCGACGAGCAGAGCAGTGGTGAGAAGCAACGCCATGCAAGCACCATCCAAGAGTAGCCGATTCACATGTACATGCATGCGGCAGTCGAATTCCCTCCGCTAATGCATCCAGTGGCCAAATTGAACCACATAAATCCAAAGTAAGCATCATGATGGCCAAATTAAATCAGAGCCTCCCAAAATCAACATAAAAATCCACCAGTGCAGCGAATTGCATGCGACACCCTGAACTGCGCAGGTGCTGCCTCCGCCTGAAGCAGCCGTGCAAAACTATCTCCGCCTGAAGCAGCCACGCTGCTTGGTACATCCAAGACTCTGTGCACTAAAATTGAGCCCCAAACTTCTCAAATCGAGCTCGGTCGTTGTAGGGAGAAAACCCTACAGTAGAAGGGAAGACTGGCCCGCGTGCTTTATAGTTTTCTCGATGTACTCCGTTGCGCGGGCACATGCGGGCTGCCGCATTCATCCGCAAAAAGCAAGCGGCGGCATGCGGGCTGCCGCAGACGCCCGCGATCGAGCTCGCGGCTCGTGCGGACGCGGGGCGGGCAGCCGCGAACCGCCCCGCTTGCATCTATAATATGGAGGCTAGCCGAAAGACGAAACTACCCCTATTACATTAAACTAAGATACACACCCCCGAAGGGCCTTTTGGGAAACTTCGTCGTAGCACCATCGGACGGATGCCCGGCGACCGCAAACTTGCTTAGCCTCGACGCAAGCCTTGCGATCCTGACGCGTGTCCTCCGCTTCGAAGTCTCCAGACCGCGTCGTCGCACACCGGTCAGACCGGTGTCCTCCACCGGTCAGAACGGTCCTGGTGCTGCTACCTCCGGTCTTCGGTCTTGGCTTTGTGGATCAACCAAGGAACCCAGTGGTTATCTAGTGAACCACTGGAAACCTCACGAACTCGGTGTAGCCTCCGCTAATCACCACTCATGACTCGGCTCCCACGTAGTCCCGGCTCGACCTTGGTTTTGAGGCTCAACCAAGAAACCGTCCATGACTTCATCTTGCCGTTCTTGCCACCATGCGGCCCGCACTTGACCCCGCTGGCCACCGGGTCCCTCGAGCCAAGCCTACTTGTCTTCTCCACACCTGGAGGCCTACCCGGCAATGACCTTTCGCACCTGCTCTTCACCTGCACCAACACGAGTCAAGCCGCAACCTGCACCTGCAATACTCGGCCAAGAGTCAGTCCACACAACGTTGTCAATCACTCATCACACCAGGATGCGACCATCCACCAGTCCTCGAACCACACAGGCTCTCAGAAGCTGGAGATGATGATGGTGATGATGGTGAAGCTCCAGCCACACATGTACTGTCTACTTCTACTACTTCGACTACGGTTCAGGATGGCCCATCCCCTACACCGACTACGATCCAGCAAGATCAAGTGGAAGTTGCTGTTAAGGGGCAGGTTGTCTCCAGGCGAGAGGCACAGAGGCGAGTTCAAGTTGATCATCCTCCCTCGAGAATCATCGGCAACATCAATGAACAAACCACACAGTCAAGGTCTCGAAGAATCTCTCACTTTGCTCATTCAGCTTTTGTTGCTTCTTTCAAGCCCAAAGATATTGGACACACGCTTTCTGATTCTAATTGGGTGAATGCCATGCACGAGGAGCTAGATAACTTTGAGAGAAATGAGGTTTTGGAGTTAGTAGACCCTCCACCATAGTGCAAACCTATCGGGACAAAATGGGTGTGGAAAAATAAAGAGGGAGAAAATGGTGATGTGGTGAGAAACAAAGCGAGGCTAGTGGATCAGGGTTTTTGTGAGAAGGAGGGGATAGACTATGAGGAGACATTTTCTCGTGTAGCCCGTTTGGAGGCGATTATAATTCATCTATCCTTTTCTGTGGCTAGAGGATTGTAGTTGCACCAAATGGATGTGAAGAGTGCCTTTCTGAATGGAGTTTTGGAGGAAGAAGTGTATGTGAGGCAACCCCCCCCGGGTTTGAGAGTGCTGAGTTTCCCCACCGGGTGTATAAGTTGAGGAAGGCTCTCTATGGGCTGAAACAAGCTCCCAGGCCTGGTATGGTAGATTGAGGGGATTTTTGTTCAGCAAGGGGTTCGAGATGGGTAAGGTAGACAAGACACTCTTTCTCCTTAGGCAAGGCACTAACATCCTGATTGTTCGGGTGTATGTGAATGATATTGTTTTTGAGGGCTCATCCCACTCTTTGGTTGCTAGGTTTGCAGAGGACATGAGTAGAGAACTCGAGATGAGTATGATGGGAGAATTGCAGTTTTTCCTCGGGCTTCAGATCAAGCAGACTAACGAGGGAACCTTTGTGCATCAAGCCAAGTACACAGAGGACATCATCAAGAAGTTCAAGATGGATGACTCCAATCCCCTCTCGACCCTGATGAGTACAACTACAGCACTAGATACAGACGAGGACGGAGAGCCCGTGGACCAGAAGGAGTACTAAAGTATGATCGGCTCCCTCTTGTACTTGACGGCGACGAGGCCTGACATACAGTTCAGTGTGTATCTGCGCGCTTGTTTTCAGGTGTCGCCGAGGACTTCACATCGGCCGGCCGTCAAGCAGATTTTTAGGTATCTTGGAGTTGCTCGTTGGTTTTTCGGATGCCGATTTTGCTAGGTGTCGAGTGGATAGGAAGTCCACTTCGGGTACTTGTCAGATTTTGGGTTGCTCGTTGGTTTCTTGGTCATCTCGTAAACAGTCAAGTGTAGCTCAGTCTACCACCGAGGTCGAGTATGTAGCTGCTGCTAGTTGCTATTCCTAGTTGCTTTGAATCACCTATACTTTGAGTGACTTTGGTGAGGAGTGCACCCATGTTCCTCTCATGTGTGATAGCACTAGTGCCATTAGCATTGCCAATAAAATAGTGCTTCACTCCAGAACCAAACAAATAGAGGTGAGATACCACTTTCTGAAAGACAATGTGGAGAACGGAAACATAGACTTGATTCATGTGCCAACCTAGAAACAACTTGTAGATATCTTGACAAAACCTTTGGTCCAAGCTACCTTTTCTCATTTGCTAGGTGAGCTTGGTGTGGTGTTTCCGTTTTGAGCTTGGGTTGGGGATCTCATGTAACATATCATGTTAGCATCTTTCTCTCATAGACTATATTTGTATCATATGCTTTTGAGGATGTGCTTCTCTCATATACATTGATCACTGTCATATACAAAAAATAGCTTTGGATATGTATGCATGTGAGATGGCTATTTTTTGTGAAAATGTTGAAATTGATCCTCTCTTGTGAGTTGATTCCCTTACATGCTCGTTTTGTGCTCAAATGGCTAGGACTTGCTTATTTCATGTTTGGGAATCATGCTCTTTTCGCTTGGGGTCAATGACCCGGTTGTAATCATGAATGTTTTGCCTACATTTTACCTCGTGGAGGATAAGCTTCTTTTTGCTGCTAAGGCAGTTCATGTACCATGCTTAAATTTGAACATGAAATTGGTTTTTTGAAATGTCTATGCTTGAACAATATGCTTCCATGTCATATGTGCTTCAAATTCCTTACATGACATGACATAGCTTGTAGGTGTTTGTGGTGAACTTGTGATGAGATCTTGTGACCTTGCATGAGGTTTGTGAGTTATATGTTGTTTGTGCTCATTTTGATCATGTTGAGGTCCTATGCTCATTAGAGAGAGTTTTTGATGAAAAACACTTAAATTTGCTCATAGCCATGTCACATGTATGTATGTCATTGCTATCATGTTGGCGATGCTTGTACGGATGTTTGGGCCTTCTTGTATGCTCTATGATTCATTTCTAGCATCTTACAGTGCTCAGTGTCTATTTGAGAAGCTCATACTTATTTATAACCTTGATTCATGCATTACTAATAAGGGGGAGAAAAGTACCCAATTCATTCAAAGGGGGAGAAGTGTGCACCCATTTCAGTTTGCATAACAAAGGGGAGAAATGCTTGTAGGGGAGTTTTTGAGAGCCTGTGTGGTTCGTGGACTGGTGGATGGTCGCTTCCTGGTGTGATGAGTGATTGACAACATTGTGTGGACTAACTCTTGGCTAAGTATTGTAGGTGCAGGCTGCGGCTTGATTGGTGCTGGTGCAGGTGAAGAACAAGTGTGAAAGGCTGATGCTGGTGAGGCCTCCAGGTGTGGAGCAAACAAGTAGACTTGGTTCGAGGGACCCGGTGGACATCGGGGTCAAGTGCGGGTCGCATGGTGGCAAGAACAGCAAGACGAAGTCGTGGACGGTTTCTTGGTTGAGCCTCAAAACTAAGGTCGAGCCGGGACAACGTGGAAGCTGAGTCATGAGTGGAGATTGGCGGGAGGCTACACCAAGTCCGCGGGGTTTGCAGTGGTTCACCACAAAACCACTGGGTTACTCGATTGAGCCACAAAACCGAGGCTGAAGACTCGATGAGGAACCCAGGCCGGTTCAACCGCCCATGAGGGGCAGTCAGACCGCCTGGACCGGTCTAACCGCCCAGGGGGGCGGTCTGACCACCCGGGTCGCAGCCACCGAGATGGTTCGAAGCGGAGGACACGCGGCATGATCGCAAGAGTTGCGTTGGTGCTACGCAGGCTTGCGGTGGATACGCATCTGTCTGATGGTGCTGAACTGAAGACTTCCAAAATTGCCCTTGAGGGGCTTGTATCCCTAGTATGCTAGTAAGGGTAGTTTAGTCTTTTGGTTCCCCCATATAAACACTTGAGTTGTGGGATGGCAGCCAACTCTTGGAATCCTATCTCATTTTCCCTTTGTTATTTTCCCTTCTTATTTTCCTTAGGATTTTCTAGGACTAGCTTGAGAGCTTCATGGTGAGATTTTGAGAGAGGGATGGATGATTGGGAGGCAATCTAGACCTTGTATGAACCTTCATGGTATGTATAGATGATTTGGCATGGTTCCTCAAGGCCTTGTGATATCTCTCACGTTTTCCCTTTTTGGTGATTTTAAGAGCTCTTTCTTGTGATTTGCGTGGCAGAGTTTTGAGGATGTTTTCTTGTGGGATTCTTGTTGAGTGTCATGTATGAGGACACTTGTGCCTCTTTGTTAGGTGACCTTGCCCTAGCAACTCCCTTGAATCGGCCTCGATTTGGTGGTTTTCAAAGTTCCTCGAGTTCATGACTAGAGGGCCAAGATTCGCGATTCCCTTTGATTGAGAGTGTTTCGGTGCAATTCCTTTGGTGGAGAGGTTGCCCATAAGGTAACCCAGCTATCCCCGAAGTTTCGCTGCAATCCGTGGGGTGAATCGGGAGATCGGGCGATGGGAAGTTAAGGGTTGACCCACGGCTAGGTTTTCTGGGAGGGGCGATCTGACCGCCATAGGGGGGCAGTCTAACCACCCTGGGTCTCCCAGGTTGAAGTTTTGGTTTTGCTGGATTTTCCTCTATGAGTTTGTTCGCCTTGATCAGAGGAGCGTTCTGGTGAAATCTTGCCTCGTTTTGGTGTTGTTTGCAAGGAGTTCTTGGTTTGTGTTTTTTGCTGGGTACAGGAGGTTAGACCGCCCCTGGTAGCCGGTCTAACCGCCCCTAGGCCCCTGGGTGAAGTTCTTTTTTTTGCCAAGATTTTCTAGTAGCTAGCTTGGCCTTGACCAGAGGATCTTATGGATGAAACCGTGGAGTGTTTTGGAGCTTGGAAGAGGCTTTTCGGTGGATTTCTTGTTTGCCAGGGCAGGAGGTCTAACCACCCCCTCCATGCAGTCTGACTGCCCATGCTGAGTAGACAGCTTCCGAGTTGTTTCCGCTGCCGTGTGTGTGTAGAAGCTGTGCCTGCAGGTAGTGTTTGTTCCTAGGACCAGTAGCACTTCAGTGGCTACGTGGTTTTGGCAAATGGAAGGTTGCGTGCGGAGTGTGTGATTTTGGATACCCGACCGAGTTCATCTTGTTGGAGAAGTCACTTCCTTCGAGAAGAATTTTATCGGCTCCTATTCACTCCCCCCCTCTCTGGTCGCTACTTCGGTCCTTCAAGTGGTATAAGAGTCGGTTACGAGTCTTTCGGGACTCTAACCAGTCTAGGATCCAAAGATGGCGTACCAGGAATGGGGATTGGGTCCTCCGCACTTTGATGGATAGAACTACCAGATGTGGCAGAGGCGGATGGCTGCTCTCCTCCGCGGCAAGGGTCAGATCCTTTGGGATGTTACGGTGAACACATCTTATGTTCATCTGATTAACTTCCTTTCTCTAGGATCGAGGGATATGCACGACGCCAACAACAAGGTGGTCGACTACTTGTTTCGTGCTCTCTGTCAATCTGAATTTGATCGGGTTCAGACAGAGGATTTGGCTTGTAGGATTTGGGAGCAACTCAAGAATGCTCACGCTAGGAACAGTCAGGTTCAGGCTCAGTTGTTTGCGACTTACCGGAGAGAGTACGAGAACTTCACTCATCTCCCTAGTGAGTCCATAGATACGATGTTCCAGCGGTTCACGGTGATTGTGAACAACATGAGGGCCAATGTGACCGTGCTCCCGTACGATGATCATGACAGAGCTGTGAAGCTCTTGCACTCATTGGATCGTACTATTTAGGGTGGAAAGGTCGAGGCCATCTTAGAGTCTGAGAAGTATGAGACTCTGACGGTAGACGAGATGTTCTCTATGCTCAAGTCGGCTGAGGTGGACCGTGGTGTGACAGCCAAGGTTGAGGGCCCGACTGATTCTCATTGTCTTGCTCTCATCGGTGGCTCAGGTGCTAAGTCTAACGCTAACCCATCCACCAGGATGTACTCTCTGTCTTCCTTGATGTCTTTTCCAGATGAGGAGTTCGACGTGCTTGGAGAGGACGAGCTGGCGCTGCTGACCAGGAGGTTCGAGAGGATGCACGAGAACTGGGTAAACACAAGGAGGAACACACGGACATGCTTTCAGTGCGACAAGGCAGGACACTTCGTCGCCGACTGTCCGGAGAAGATGGAGAACAAGGACAACTACAAGCATCAGTCGAGAATGGAGAACAAGCAACGGTTGAGGACAAGGACGAGCGGAGATCGAGGAAGAAGGACGGCCACGGCAAGAAGGCCCGAGCGATGGTCGGGGCGAGCGACGTCGACTCCAGCTCTACTTACTCTACCTTGAGCTCGAGTAGCAGTGAAGATGAAGGTGATCGGCGCAAGAGCAAGAAGGGGTCCAAGAACTTGAGCAGGTTGAGCTGCTTCGTGCGAGACAGCTTCTGCGGCATGGCACACAGCTCCGGCAGCAAGAAGAGCCAAAAGGATGACTCAGACTCCGACTCCGAGGATGAGGTACATGATGAACTTTCCTTCTTGCGCCAGGAGAATGAGGACCTGGGAAAATTGCTTGATAATCGTGATGACATGCTTAGGGAAGCTATGAAAATGAGGAAAGAGCTTAGAGCATCGCTTGAAGACGCTAGGAATAGAGTGGCTGAGCTAGAAACACAGAACCTTGATGCTAAGCTTGAGATAGATTCGCTTAAGGCTTCACCTGTTGTTTCTGATGAGGTTGATTGTGGTGATTTCACTGTTTTCCTAGCTGATCTTACTGCTCTTAAGGAAAAGCATGCCTCCAAGTGTGAGGAAGTAGATGTACTTAGGGCTGAGCTGGCTGAGCTACAGCCTAGGCTGTCGGTGTTTTAGACCGGCAACCTACCAAGGGGGTACCCGAGGTAGATGTTTGTGGCCTTGCCGAGATCGGGAACTCGAAGGAGAGACACGTGGCACAAAATTTAGACAGGTTCGGGCTGCGAGGTGCGTAATACCCTATGTCCTGTATGTTGCGTAGCTCTTGATTGATTGGGTGCTATTACAAGATTATGCGGATGGATAGATAGGGGTCCCTGCATCACCTTATATAGTCCGGGAGGTAGGGTTACAAGTCGGTTTGAGGGGAGAGTACTAGTCGTACACGGGTAGGAGTACTCTACATGGGTTCGGACATGTCTAGTTTCCTAACCAAGTACTAGTCCCCTAGTTGCCTTGCGCTCCACACCGTCTTGCACTGTGTAGCACAAGTCGAGTAGTCCCGGGGGCCCACACAGTAGTCGGTTCCAGTACCCGCCTGGGTAGTGGTGTAACATCCTTGACTTTGCTTGTTTGTAAAAAGGTTGAATTTCAAAAACTTGCTTTGGAATTGAGTGCTCATGAATTCAATTAAGGATGTCTTCCTTTTTCCCTTCCCTTATTCCTAGATTTATTTTAATTCAATTGATAATTTTAGGACTTATAAAATGCTAGTGTGAGAAGTTGGATTTTCATTTGGTGTTATTTGGATTTGTTTGAGTGGGTTCAAATTTGAATCATATAGTTAATAGGGTTAAGGAAAAATAGGAAAACCTTTATACCCCAGCTTGGGCCGCCAACCAACGAACCGGCCCACCGCCCCATTCGGCCCAAGGGCGGCCTGCTAACCCACCGGCCGCCCGCCACCTACCGCGCCCGCACCGAGTCGCTGACCGGTGGGACCCGCGATGCGTCACCCTGACGTCATCATGACGTCGCCATCGTCACCCTCTCTCTTTACCACTTTGGCTGACGTCGGCGCCAAAGCGCGGCCGCGCCGGTCATGGCCACCGTCGCGATGCGGCCGCGCGCCCCGCCTGCGCATCCGCGCCGTCCACGTGTCCCCGCGCTGCCCGCCGCTATAAGTAGCCGCTATAAGTAGCCGCCGCCGCAACCCCCAGGGGCTCCCAACCCTAGCCGCCTCAGGGGAGTTATCCCCTGTCCGCACCGCCTACCCGCCGGAGAAGGAGGAGAAGGGGGGGAGAAGGGAGAGGGAGAACGGAGGCCGCCCGTGGGAGCGCCGCTCGCCGCGAAGACCGGAGCCGCCCGTGGGGAGGAGCCGGACCGCCGTAGCTGAGCACCCCTGTGACCTCTGCATCCTCTGCTTCCTCTATCAGCGCCGCCGTCTTCCCCTTCGTCGCCGTCGAACCCGTTCCGTCTCTTCACCGACGCCTACGCTTCGGCCCGTGGCCACTGAGGTGAGGATTTGCTTCCCCTCCCCTCTGTTGAGGCCCGGCCATCGAGCCGAGGGCAGGAACGCCTGTACCTTGTCACCGCCGTTGCGCCGCCGCGCCCGCGCTGTGTGATGCCGGCCTTCGTGCCAGGCTGGGAAACATCTTCTGGCAGGTGCCGCTGCCGTCTCCGCCGCGCGCGCAGCCCGCTCGACTCCCCTCTCTCTCGGTTCTTTTCCGTTGAGCACCAGCCTCGCCGTGCCGCCACCGTGCACCCCCGCGCTCCGGCGCACGTGTTCGGCGAGCTGTTCTGGCGCGTACACCACGCGAACGCGCCAAAGGTTCAACCATTCGTGGCCGCCAGGACCACCTGGTGCCGCCTCGCCGTGTATCGCTCGGGTTTTCCCCGTGCTCGTCATCGTTGCGCACGCCGCCGTGGCCGAGCCGGCCGGCGAGCCAACGCCAGATGCACGCCCGTGCGCGCACGAACCCGCGCCTCGACGCACACCTTCGTGCGCACGTGCACGCGCGTCCACACGCGCACCCACCGCCAAACCGAGCCTTTGGCTCCTTGAACCACGCCGTTTCGCGCGCACACACGCGAGTTATCCCCGCCAGCGCCGACCACCCCAGCCACGCCGCCGGTGACTCCGTTTCCCGCCGTCGCGGGTCGAATCCCAGCCAAAGGCCGCCCCCTTTCCTTGCCAAGCGGTCTGCTGCGTTCACCCGAGCCTCGCCATGGGACGTGTTGCCCAGCCACCGTTGACCCTCGCCGCCGGCGAGGTCACGACCGACCGCCGTCCCTTTGGGGCTTTCCATCAAACTCCTTCGACCGAGCCGGTGTTGTGGGGTTTTTCCCCTTTCCGCACGCGGGGCCACACGTGTGTCTGCCCGTGCTCGATCCAGGCGGATCCCGTGCGGCCGGCCACCCAGGGCCGAGCCACACCTACGCCCGCACCAAGCCAAGCCGCAGGAAGCCGCCCCGGATCCGGTGCGCCGCACCCGCCACGCCAGCCGCCACGCGGGCTGCAGCTGGCTTAAAGCCGCTGCGGTGGCAGCCACCTCAGCCGCTGGAGCCATCTAGTAGCCGGCTAGTAGTTAGCTTTAAACCCCTAAGAGCCAGCCAGTAGTCAGCCTAGAGTCTGTGCTATTGTGTATGCGTATTTTATTTCCAGAAAACTATTTTATCTTTGGAAAATCCTAGTAAATCCATTTTTGCTCCGAAAAATACAAAACCTTTTCCAGAAATTCTCTAAAATCTTAAACTCCGTGCTAGGCTAGTGTTTGCTCTCTTTTGGCTCTTAATTGCCATTCTTTTGGAGTTAATTGCAATAGGGCCGTTGTTTATTTTCTTTTACGCGTTAATAGGAGCAGCTGGAGCCGGGGAGCTGATCCCGGAGTACGACTACGCCGACGACTACGCCGCAGAGGACTACCAGAGCCCAGGTTCACGCCCGACTGATTTTGAATACCTATTAGACATCGCAAAATAGTATGCTAGCGCTTTACTTTATATGCATGTTGATGAACCTTGCACTGCCTACTTTAAATACCCTGTCCTTGATTGTCCTACTACTATATATATTTATAAGCGTGTATATACGCTGTGCTTCGCGATGCATGTGTTGGGATGGGAATAGTGGTTCTTGGCGTGAGTGGGATAAAACCGGCAGGAGAAGGCGTTTTGGGTACTTTGGCGGGGGTGAGCTCGAAACAACCGATCTGGGATCGGGGATGGGGGTACACTCCTCAGTGTGTCCCCACTATTACGGTTTTCGGAGCCTAGGTGTTGGGGTTTTACTTGCGCTTGGAGGATATGAGCTCGCCCCGGTCTGAAACCGAGTGGACAGACCTTTTCACGGGACCTTTACGTACACACCACCTTGCCGAGCATGGGGTTAGGGCCGAGTTGAGCTCGGCAAGTGCGGAACCATACCTACCAGCTGGATAACGGGGTATCCGTGGGGGAGAGGTGGAGGTGAGACCACACTCTCAGAGCGACTCCCGTGTGGCCACACGGGGGCATTTCACAGTTCCGGTGCAATCCCTTCCGAGGGGGGGATCGTTTTGAGGGCCGGATGCAGGATGGGACCGTAACTACCGAGAGTTCGCACGGTAGGATGGGCTCGGTCGGCCGTACACCGGTCGGGTGCCATTCGGGGTTGGGTACAGGTGTACACGCTCTGCAGAGTTGTTCGATCTATAGCTATAGCCGCGTCCTCGGTTATGGACATGTCCCCTGATAGCTTTGTTCTCATGTTTTGGGATTTCTACCTTCCCCCTATAGTTAAGAGTGTGGTGAGCCGTGGTTGCAGCCGGGGAGAGGAGAGTGGCTCCCTCTACCTCGCGGATCCGATTGCAATCATTGAGGTGCGAGGAGAGGAAGTTCTCGCATCGACCCTAGATGGAGGTAGGTTGTGGAGACGGGACCCTGGGTGACTAGGTGGTTTCGAGCTGTGTTGAGAGTTTTGGGTTGGGAACTTGCTGGAGATATCTTGTTTCACTCTGCTGCTGCTGCATAGGAAACCCGAGCTGCTTCCTTGTCTCTTTTCCTTCCCTTTAGAAGTTAGGCCACTTAAAGCTGCATACAGTTGGTGACGTGGACCTATCCCACTCCTTGGGGATAGACTTTGGGTGTGCAGGGTACGAGTCCGAGTACGACAACAACGCCGATGGATGGTACGACTGAGGAATGCGTCGCTTCGCTCAAGGATGCCTGTGGCGAGAAGAATAAAAGATGGAGACCCTTCTGAGATGCTAGCTACCGCTGCGTAGAATTTCACTCTGATTCAGCCAAGAGGCTTGTAATGATGTACTCCATAATGGACATGTAATAAATTTATGTACTAATGTTTATGTGATGCGATGTATGACTGTGTTTTACTATCTGTGAGACGTTCTGTACGCGATAGCCACTGATCCAGGGACTATCGCGAAGGTACAGGGATTCGGGTTTTCTTTTGAAAATCCGGGGTTTTACAAGTGGGCACTGGGATGTCCATACGACAAGCCCCCGAGTACTTTGTAGTCGAGCAGGATGTCTTCGAGTAGTCTTGATGGCGTTGGCGAGTAGTCCTTGAGTGTCCCTGAGTTCCACAAGCCAGAAGTCCCCAAGAGTGCTTGAATCATCCCGAGGCTGGAAGGTACTCCAGCTGATCTTTGCGTAGTCTTGAATCGAGTAGTCCCCAAGCGTCCCCGAGTGCTTCTCTCGAAGGTCTTCAATAGTACTCGTGATGTCTTGATGAAAAACCATATGGAAAATTCCATATGGAATGTAGCCCCTGAGCCTTCGTTTGAATTGTAGATTCAAGCTGAGGGTCAATCTGAAGTTCTGTCAGCCTTATCCCTAAAAATCTGGAGAAAAAACTGAAGGACACGTGGCATGGAGCCCCCGAGTTTTTAGTCGAGTACTTCTCTCGAATTGAAGGGTCATCTGGACTGTAGAATGTGTCCGGAGTGGATCCTTGATGTGTTGAAGTCCACCAAATCCAGCGATCGAAGTTGAGCCCCCGAGATTGAGAGCATCGAGTACTGGAAATTGAAGAGTCAGCCCGCATGCGCTGAGTCTGCCGCTCTGAACTGACCCGCCCAGTGGGTTATAAATAAGAGGGCAACCCCTTAGGGTTTTCCCACTCGCAGCAGTTGCATTCTTGCATTTAGATCTGAAGAGCCCCCTCTCCACTACCGCCGCCACTGCCGGTAGATTAGATCTACTAGCGTCGCCGCCGTAGTCCTCACACCCTCAACCCCGAGCGAATGCGAGTGAAGACACTCGTGACTGGGAGGTTAAAGTCTTCACCGGCAAAGAGCATGAAGACGAGCGCGTCGAAGAAGGGGAGCCGCGAAGAGATCGGCGATGCCGGGCAGTCGTCGTCGTCATCCCGCCCCGCTCCACCGATTCCGCAGAAGGAATGGAAGAAGGCGAAGCTGAAGACCGAGGACATCCTCACCCTCGTCAACAGGGGATTCCTTCGCGAGAAGGAGATGGATTTATGGCATGCCGCCACCGGAGATGCGTATCCGATGGAGAAGAATCCCGATGGGATTTTGATGTTTGCGCGGTTCGTGGAGCGCGGGCTCGCATTCCCTGCGAGTGACTTCTTCAAAGGGATGCTTCAGTACTACGGCATCGAGTACGTGAATCTCAATCCCAACGGGGTCTTCCACATTTCTGTCTTCATCCATTTCTGCGAGGCGTTCATGCGGATCAAGCCCCACTAGATCCTCTTCCGCAAGTTCTTCCGGTTGAAGGCCCAGCCAAGCGCGGATGATCCCAGGGTAGTCGGAGGTGCCGGGGTGCAGATGCGTGAGGATGCCGTTGGGCGGTACTTGCCGTACAAGTTGATTGACTCCAACCTGAGAGCCTGTGTGGTTCGAGGACTGGTGGATGGTTGCTTCCTGGTATGATGAGTGATTGACAACGTTGTGTGGACTGACTCTTGTCTAAGTATTGCAGGTGCAGGTTGCGGCTTGATTGGTGCTGGTGCAGGTGAAGAACAAGCGCGAAAGTTCGATGCCGGTGAGGCTCCAGGTGTGGAGCAGATAAGTAGGCTTGGTTCGAGGGACCCGGTGGCCAGCGGGGTCAAGTGCGGGCCGCATGGTGGCAAGAATAGCAAAACGAAGTCATGGATGGTTTCTTGGTTGAGCCTCAAAACCAAGGTCGAGCTGGGACTTCGTGGGAGACGAGTCGTGAGTGGTGATTGACGGAGGCTACACCGAGTTCGCAGGGTTTCCAGTGGTTCACCACAAAACCACTGGGTTCCTTGGTTGATCCACAAAGCCAAGACTGAAGACCGAAGAGTAGCAGCACTGAACCAGTCTGACCGGTGAGGAGCACCGGTCTGACCGGTGTGCGACGACGCCTTCCGGAGACTTCGAAGCGGAGGACATGCATCGGGATCGCAAGGCTTGCGTCGAGGCTAAGCAAGTTTGCGGTCGCCGGGCATATGTCCGATGGTGCTACGACGAAGATTCCCAAATTGTCCCTCAGGGGTGTGTTGACACTATTTTTTGGAAAAGTAGGTCAAAAGGGTTGAGAAGGAGCAGCCGATGAGAAAACAGTACAATCGGCTGATTGAAGAAAAAGAAGGGTGGTCAACAGAACTCGCTGATGGTCAAAAGGGGTCTAACCCTATCTATCGACAGGCTGGCGGGTCAACCAATCGGCCGATGGTCAACCGGAGGATCAGCCGAAGGGAAGAAAGAAAGCGGTAATCAAGAAGATATGCCAAAGGCAAGGAACGACGGAGGCGGGTCAATCTACGATTGGCGACGGGTCAAAGTCAGTTTTTAGGAGAATTTGACTCTTGCATGAGTCCTTTTTTGATTTTTAGTAGTGTTTGTTTTCTTTAGATGCAAGTAAACAGTGCCATAGTCGGCTAGGAGTCGGGTTGTCCTTAGAACATAAATAGTGGCCCTGCGTCATCAGGAAATTTGTACACACCAATATTAAACAAACCGCCTCCGGGCAAACCCTTTACAATTTACAGCATCTACTTTACAGCATCTACTTTTCGGCGACTTCGCCATTGCATTTTTCTTTTCTTCAACGTCGTCCTTCAAGTTCGTCGAGCTACATCGATCGATCTCCGGCAAGCTTGTGAGTACCGTTTTACCGAATAATCCTAGGCTTTAGCCTCCAGGCGCATCGCTGAGGTTTCGTCTAGTTCTTTATTCACCCCTTACCGATATTAGCTAGATCTGCAAGTTTTCGTACCAATTCTTGTAGTTTTAGCTTTTATCACCAATTTATCCCACTTGATCCAGATCCTGTCGGCTTCTAACACTACAGCCGATTCAGAACTGCTCGAGTGCTGACGTCACGATCGGCCGATCTCTTTATTTACGTATTCGCGCTTTGGTCGCTTTCGAGGCGACCGATCTTGCTTCTCTGTATCGGCCGATTGGCAGATACACGTGTCACTGAAGACTCATCGATTCTCTAGCCGATCCTTAATATTTTTCCATTGTCAATCAACAGGTCAGATTGGCTGGCACGCCTCGCTACAGGCTGGGGAGTCACGTGTGCTGCGCGTGGAGCCGATGTCCTATTTTCGTGTCAACACACTTCTGGCACGCTCGGTGGGACACGAAAAAGTCAACAATGTCCAAGAACATGAAGAATATCGAAGTTGACTAGAGCAATGTTGAACCAGTCACTAGAGATCAACTGAAGGGTGCAGATAAAGCCGAGTTCGAAGCTCACATGAAGTGATATGAAGAATTATGCTTGGCTTCATATGGTCAGACTAAAAGTGGAGTCTACAAGAAGAATCCTCTTCCAGCACCTCAGCATATCACCTTCTCAGCTAATCCTTAAGGACTTCAAGACATGTTGAATAAAGCTATGCACAAACCACGATCGACCAGTCAACAGTCCTCGCCAATACTATTCAAAACTGACTGACTGAGACGCTCAAGAAAGGAACAGAAGAGGGATATGTGGGACCTGCATACTTTCAACCAAGGCGATCTCCTCTGATGTTCCCAAAAGTTCAATCGGCTTCTCAGCGGATTGATGATCCAACAGTGGGGATTACACCATCTCCACAGATCAATGAAACTACTCCTAATACTTCATCTGATTCCCAGCCAATTCAGAATCAGAATATTGGGGATATGCCTAAAGATCCTTCTATTACAATGCCAATGGTTCAAACTTATTCAGCACAGTCCAATGTCTAGGATCAGACATTCTCAGTCCAGAATCCTCATCAAAGATATCCTGCAGTAAGGAATCAGAATGGAAGACTTGCAGGATGGGATTTGCCTCGTGATCACTGAGACAGATATCTTAAATTTCCTTGAACCCCAACCTGAGGAAGTTCCAGAAGTGAAGTACCCAAATCACTATCAAGCTATGTTTGGAGGTACTCCCGGGACTGTGCATTTGACCAAGGAAGGAGTGGAATTTGTCTACTTCAATCACGGGAGCAAGGCTTTTGAAAGAGTTAAGACGAGTCCAGCTCATGCACATATGGTTATACCAATGGAAAGGAAATCTGCCGTTCCACCTCAAAGACCGGCTCCTCAGCCGATCTTAGGAATGCCTGTAGAAACCACTCCATTATAGCAACCAACATCAGTGCAACCTGTCATGACCCCGGCTAGTACGGTTACACACGTAAGATCATCGCCTCAGCAGCCGATCAATCAAGGGGTAACAAGGCAGCCAGCAGCACAACCACAACAGGTGGATCCTATGCAAACAATGCAGATGCTCCTAAATCAATTGGCCAGCTTGGGCTAGTTGAACCTGCATCAACCAGCTCCATCGGCTAGACAGCCGATCGGACAAACTCCACCTGTGACAAGTCAATCAAATACGTAAGGTTCATCTAGAGCAAGGGTATCAGCAGTACCAAATTTACAATCAAGAACTATAGAAGAACAACCTTCAGAGACTCCATCGACTGACATACAGGCGATAGAGCAGATATCTGCTGAATTGAAGTCTCATATGAAGGAAGAATTGATTGATCATCTTTCAGAGATGCTGCAGAAGCAATTTGGGATAAAGCCTAAGCAGCAGATTTATATGTACAGAACACCATATCCATCTAGCTATGATCAGATACCTTTCCCCCAAGATTTAAGGTGCCAGATTTCACCAAATTCTTTGGGCAAGATGATACGTCCACAATGGAGCACATGACTCGGTCCGTCATACAATGTGGAGAAGTAGGGAATACTGACGCACTCAAGATACGGTTGTTGTCTTCATCTCTCTCAGGGCCAGCATTTTCATGGTTCAGCTCACTTCCGGCCAATTCTATCATCAAATGGTCTAATTTGGAACAGCAGTTCCACAACTATTTCTTCTCTGGCATTCATGATATGAAAATCACCGATCTGACCACACTCAAGCAAAGGAACGATGAAACTATTGTTGGATTTGTTCAGAGGTTCAGGGAAGTCAGAAACAAATGCTATAGTCTGAACCTGGGAGACAAGCAACTGGCTGAGTTGGCATTCCAAGGGCTCTTGCCAACCTTGAGAGAGAAGTATGCATCACATGAATTCGAGTCTCAGCCAATTAGTCAGTCAAATGAGTTAGGAAACTGCGAAATCCTATGAGCCTAGGAGGAACTTCCAAAAGAAGGTGTCTTATGTGGATTGCTCTGACTCTGAAGATGAGGAAAATATGATAGGGCTTGCAGAGTGGATCAAAGGCAAGAAGACATTATCCTGTCCATTTGGTAAGAAGGAACCAGAAAGATTCGGCTTTGATATCACTAAGGGCGATAAGATATTTGATTTGTTACTTCAACAAGGGCAGATTAAACTCTCCCAGTTCCATACCATACGATCTGCAGAAGAGCTCAAAAGGATGAAGTATTGCAAGTGGCATAATGCAACGTCTCACGACACCAATGATTGTAAGATCTTCAGATAGCAGATTCAATCAGCTATCACTATAAGAAAAATGCCGACTAGTGACGCAAAAAAAAGGCCGTGTCTCATCATAAACCACGATTAATGGCGCCGGTTGTTACGAAAACACTCCGTCATTAATCGAGCGTCACAAACTGCGATTAATGATGAGACCTTATTTCCCAGCGTCATGAGTTTAACGACACGTATAAATTCGTAACACTAAGACGTCATAAGCTACTTGCCACGTCGGACCGAGATCCATCACGTGGCAGGGGGTTATGACGATTTCGGTTCGTCACAAATTGAGGCTCGGTCCATGTAAGAGCCTTTGTGCGCCTAATATTGTTGGGCCAAATTTAGCCCGTTTCAGGTTTCCGTGTTATTTTTTTTGGCCATTCCCGAAATGTTTGTTGCACAGTATATTGGGCTATTTTATTTCGGGCCCTAGCAATCTAACGAACTTGGCCCATATTGCATTATGCTTGCAAATTTGATTTTGGGCATTATCCACAGGGCCTTTCCCGGGCCTCGGCCCATATTGTTTTTTTAGATCAGCCCATATTGCATTTCGCAGGGCACTGTATACTGTTCTGGCTGCTGCTGATCGCTAGCACATAATTAGACAACAAAACAAAACATTTCCCACTTCCATATAATTCACACCACATTAAGGGAATAGTTCAACCAGCACAATTGTGCAATATACATCAAGTTAGCATCGAATCGAATCAACATACAACAAGTCATCAGCAACACAAGTTCACCAGGACCACACTTCAGTTGAGAGGAGGATAAACCTGGCTGAAATTTGTCAAGCCTTGGATCAGATTATGCATGTCAGTTGTGCTCTTCTTCAAAGCTTCAAGCGCTTCTGTTTGAGACTTCAATGTTGTCTCCTGTTCTTGAGCCTTCAATCTCAGTTCGGTCATCTCGGCCTCCTGTTCAACAATCTTCTGCCGTAGTTGTGCCCCCCCTTGCTTCTCATTGCTAAGTCCAGCTCGTATTTCCTGAACCTGAAGTGCAGTAGTAACCCTAGTCTTTTTCATGGAACCTCCCAAAAAGTCCTAGATTGGACAACTTCCGCCACTGCTTCAGCAGCAGTCTTTCTTGGTTGGTCACCTTGAGGTTCAGTGACAATTTGTTCCATGCGAGCCTAAAAAAGGAAATAAAATGAAAGGTTTAAAATAAAATAGTCACACATGTTTCTAGTATTGTTGCAAAGAAAAATGCAAAAGCAGACAAGTACTTATAATGGCTGCCTGTACTGGAGCGGTGAAGCCATTCTTGCTGCAGTGGAAGGACTTGAAATAATCAAGTGGACTTAGCCCTTCTCCTTCAGCAGTATACTTCTGCCTCTAAATATGTTTCAAAAATAGGCATAATTATCAAAGTGCTAGCATTATAAAATGGTTCATGAAATGAACTACACAGCAAAAACATGACTTGTTCATCTGCTTACCACAAGATTAGCTTGTACAATGTAGCTTCGAGATCCCGTGCACTGATGGTACTTGACCTTTCCTCGATTACCGGTGTTTGTACTACACCTCGCCTTTACAATAATAAGAACTCGTTTAAGAAATAAGATTAAGAACAATATATAAGTACATGAAAATGTGGTAGTGGCAAGTTGAAGTTCTATCATACCCTATGCTCAGGGGAAGACCACATGTTAACCAGTGCCTTCCATTGGGCATCGGTCAGATTGGGCACAGGAGATTTAGTTGGGACTGCATTTGCTGGAACATCATTGAAGTACATTTGCTTCAGGCGATACCTCGCCTGTCTCTGTATCGACTTCAGCATGTCAGTGCATGCCACCCTTACAGGCTCACTGGTGGTGTCAATGTCGAATTGCCCCTAGCACAACACAATTATCAGAAAAATGGATGGCAAGAATGGATGCATAGAACTATGGTAGTAGAAGAGTGGACATATGCACACCGCTATTTTGCCCATGTAGTTCTTGAGATGGTCTTCAGTCTTTTCACCATCTTGCTGGTTCTTCTTTGGCTTGTAGTCCTTCCAGCTAGGAAGGATCGGTATGTGCCCACGCACTATGATCCCACCTTCTGATGCAAACTTTGCAGCTTGCATTGGTGCCTCTGGGCGTTTGAGCCCTTCTTGAATGTGTATAGGGATCTTGCCATTTAAGCCTCGGCTAATTCGGTCCAGATCTCTGCCCAATCTTCTTGAATCCCGCGGCCCCTGTTGTGCTCTGGAAGGGCGTGCATCACCTAACAAGTTTTGTACAGCCATACAAGTTAATAATTATTCGGTTGGTAATTAGGACATTCGAATATGAGATCAAATGACTTGCCTTCTGCAGTCGTCATGTCAATGATGTTCTCATCGTGGGTTGCTGTTGCTTGGCCTTCAGTGGGCAATTCTTGTGTATCAAGAGTTGTCCCACTCCCATCAGCTAAAGCCAATTCCCTTGCCTTGGTCCTAGTCAGTCTAGGAGGCATTCTGGTAGGGTCATCCGGTGCCCGAATTCTCTTGGTCCCTCTTCCTCCGCTGACAGGTATGCTATGAGTGATCTGATTACACAAAATCCAACAAAGAAAGAGAAGATCAGAAGCAATCCTGCATAACTAGTACATGAAATGAGTTCATGATAAGACTACCTCTTGTTGACATGTCTCTGTGTCAGATTCATGTTCATCAGAAGGGTTGTACTCTAGATCCGAATCGTGTATTGTTGTATCGTTGGTACCCTTTCTGCTTGGTCGGTCAGCTGCTAAAAGTGCTTTCATTTTCTCGATGCCAAGACTAGAGAAGAAATTGTGATTCTTCAAAACATTCATGTTCCTCTGCCGCTCGTAATCGCCGCGCTCGTCTAGTTCTTTTAGGAAAGCAGAGAAACTTCTGTAAGGTTGGCCTACCACTGTAAATAAAACTAGATCTAAACACTTCTATAAGAACCAGTAGGATGTTCCTAGCCGAAACGAGATCCTCAAAAAGATGTTCCTAGTCAAAACAAGATCCTGAGAAGAAGTAGTGTAGACATGGGATCTGTCAGATCTAAAAACTTCTATAAGAACCAGTAGGATGTTCCTAGCCGAACAAGATCCTGAAAGGATGTTCCTAGTCAAAACAAGATCCTAAAAAGAACTAGTGTATACATGGGATCTACCTGATAAAAAAAAACTAGTGCACACATGGGATCTGCCACATGGGAAAACACGCAAGTACGAATCCACCGGGGAAGCTGAACCGAGGAGGAAAACATTGTACCTTGTTTTGGATATTTCCTTCGAACGACCTTCCCTCCTGGTGCCATTGTGTCATCACTACTACTACTACAGAGGCAGATTGGAAAGGGGCTGAAGCTATGAGCGGTAGATTTGAGACGATGGAGGAGAGGAGGTGAAGATTTGGGCTGCCGGCGAGGAGGGAAGGTGAAATTGGGGCGAAAAGATTTGAGATGGCGAGGAGAGGAGTAGAAGGGAGGGAAGGGACGGGGGCGGGGGTAATTTATCCATTTCGGTGGAGGGCCTTGTCAGATTACCAATATACCCTTTCACTATGGTGGTGACTGAAACGGGGTGCATTGGGAAGGGGGAAGCAAAAAGGACATTTAACATCTGCTTTGCCCGGGCGTCTGAAATTCCGAATATTTGAATCGCGCGCCGGTTTGTTCTAAGGGCTGGTCAGCGCTATATACTACGGCAAAGGATGTTCCTCTAATCAAGATACTACTAGATAGGATATTCCTTGACTAGGAACTACTCATTTCGTTTATGTACTACTCCCCTTATATTGATCAACACATCCCTTCCTTCGTCGATTCGATTCGCCTAGTACTACATGATCATAAGCACGTCACGTTGCATACTCCTCAATCATGCCCACATTGGAGATTAAGACATCCCTTCCTTCGTCGATTCGATTCTTAGTACTACAAGATTATGAGCATGTCACGTTGCATACTCCTCGATCATGCCCACATTGGAGATCAACACATCCCTTCCTTTGTCAATTTGATTGGCTTAGTACTACAAGATTATGAGCACGTAACATTGCATACTCCTCGATCATGCCCACATTGGAGATCAACACAACCCTTCCTTCATCGATTCGATTGGCTTAGTACTACAAGATTATGAGCACGTCACGTTGCATACTCCTCGATCATGCCCACATTGGAGATCAACACAACCCTTCCTTCGTCGATTTGATTGGCTTAGTACTACAAGATTATGAGCACGTCACATTGCAAACTCCTCGATCATGCCCACTTTGGAGATCAACACATCCCTTCCTTCGTCGATCAACACATCCCTTTCCCCGTCTTCATCTACTTTGGTAACACTACTCAGCATGAAGGAGATCCAGTGAGCATACGGCATATTTCAGGCCACGGTCAACCCATCAAAGATAGCATCTTCAATCTCGGATAAAATGAAGTCCACGATGTCGAAGGGCCAGCCAGTCATGACGTGAAGGAGAAGCCACTGCTGAAGACTAGTGATTGACTCTGCATTGCCAATCCGTGGTAACAATGTCTTCCGTAGTGCCCGGTGAACCACATTTGCCTCAGGGGTAAGCATGTCAGGCGTGCGATATGCTCGCCTACCTGTGAACGACTCAACAAAAAGTTCGGCCATCTCCTCGTCGGACGGGAATGACCCACCGAGCAAACTACGTCGAGGTGGTTCACGATCCCCGTAGACAATATTATGTAGGGATGTCTTATGGTCGTACTTTCCTATTTCAAAATCCCTCAATCCATCTTTGTTAGCAATATGGTGTCGGAAAAGAGTAACCTGGCGTCCCTGAAATATGAACATGATGTACTCCCTAGTATAGGCAATGTACATAGTAGCATAAAAAACTCTCACCCAATCCTCAACATACTTATGATGCATTGAGACCGAATCAGCCAATCCGGGATGATCGTCGAAGTATGCCTTAACATCCCCTCCCGCGGCCAACGTCATATGATCCCAATTTTTAACCCTGTGCTGGTACAGTTTCATGGGTAGGTATTTGTAGTTGTAATAGAAAGTTTGCTGAAGGACATTCCTAAATCTTGGTTCAACCTGTTTGTCCTTGGTTTTGTCCCACCACTGCTTCTCAGGCACCCATCTAAGACCTTTAATCATTTGGTAGGTGTGGTTGCACAAGTCCCATCCTTCACCGATCCGTTCGCCTAGTACTACATGATCATGAGCACGTCACGTTGCATACTCCTCGATCATGGCCACATTGGAGATCAACACAGCCCTTCCTTCATCGATTCGTTCGCCTAGTACTACATGATCTGAGCACGTCACGTTGCATACTCCTTGATCATGCACACATTGGAGATCAACACATCCCTTCCTTCGTCGATTCGATTCGCCTAGTACTACATGATCATGAGCACGTCACGTTGCATACTACTCGATCATGCCCACATTGGAGATCAACACATCCCTTCCTTCGTCAATTCATTCGCCTAGTATTACATGATCATGAGCACGTCACGTTGCATACTACTCGATCATGGCCACATTGGAGATCAACACAGCCCTTCCTTTGTCGATTCGTTCGCCTAGTACTACATGATCATGAGCACGTCACGTTGCATACTCCTCGATCATGGCCACATTGGAGATTAACACATTCACGTAGCCCTACAGGACGTTCCGTTGTTTTATAATACAACGTACCGGATAATCGGCATGCCCATGCACGATCGTATATTTTGTAAAGACGCAACAGGAAGTTCCGATGCTACATAATACAGTGAACCGGATAGTAGGCACCTACGGCAGGTATAATATTCAAGAAAGTGCACTTCAACTACATATAAATTACATATAAATCATAAGGTCCACATGATTTCAGTTAGGGTCGACTTAAACATTTACTGATTTGATATCCTAGTCGTCGTCACTTTCATCGGAAGCATTTTCATCTTCATTGACGTATTGCCATAGAGTGTCGTCGTCCTCATCTTCAGAATTGAATCCATCCACATCAGACAGCTCCTGCTGGCGAATTGCGTCAACTTCAGCGGCTGCAACCACAGTCTCCTCTCCAGTAATAGGCACCGGAACCTCCGAACCATCACTGAGACCATCATCAAGTATAACATCATGCAAGGTTTGGTCAATTTCATCATCTTGATATGCAAGTACCATGCCAGTGGGAGCTATGTCCTCCGCATTTTCATTATAGCTCCACAAATGCCTGTGCTCAAATTTTTGCACCACTCTCCATGGGTGTTGTAGTAGGGTGTCTGGCAAGTAAAAGACCTTTGTTGCTTGTTCAACAAGAATGTAGGGATCATCTTGGTACCAGTAATCTCCAGTATTGACGCTTGTGAAGTAACCATCATTTCTAATCTTCGGTTCCTCCTTGGTCCCTTCCAGATCATACCAGTCAACCTGGAATAAAACAACAGTTCGATCTCTGTCAAGCCCCGAGTTGTACCGCAGCTCAATAATGTCTCTTAGTGAACCATAAAACTCAATTTCTTCAATGTCATTATGTGATCCTGTAGTCATGATTCCACTGTTCTGTGTCTTCCTATTTGCCTCTCGGGCCTTGGTGTGGTACCGGACACCGCCTACAATACATGCTGTATAAGTTTTTGCTCGCAGATCTGGTTCAGCTGATAATGCATATAGGTTGTCATCGCTCACTGGATTGTTTGTAATCTGTACAGAAGAGCCATAGTTTTTTTAATATAGTCTTATGTAAAGGTCCTCACAAGGTAATATAAGCTAGCTACCAAACAAAAAAATGAATACTAACATGCGATCTAAACCAGTGCTGAAATTATGTAGCAATTCGACGATCAATATCCTCGTCCGACACACCTTTCACTTTTAATTCATTCTTGAACACTCTGCAAAGTAGCACCATCTCAAAGTTAGAACGAAATAATTGTAGTTCTATCATTGCAATGGTGATTTACTTACTCGATATATGGCTTCACCTCTTCGCAATTGTTTAGCACATACCAAACCACCTTGTCGTACTTTGACCCAAGCCAACAAGTGGTCCCTGCTCCAAGTACTTGAACATTGTGATCGAAACAGGATGTTCCATCTACAGACAAATCAGCATTCTCTCTGTTCCTTCCAACCTGATTGAATCGTGTGGCCACATCATCAGCCGCGAAGTACCTAGAGCAAAATGTCAAGGCCTCATTAGCAACATATGCTTCTGCAATGGATCCTTCAGGCCTAGCTTGGTTTCTCACTGAACGCTTCAATGTGCATAGCCTTCTTTCGACAGGATACATCCATCCATATTGTACTGATCTCTCAGGATTTCATCCTCAGGCAAATGGACAGCCAAGTGGACCATAACATCAAAGGCAGAAGGGAAAATTTTCTCAAGCTTGCACAGAATTATTGGGATATGTATTTTCAGTTTTTGCAAGACATCCAACTTCAGAGTTTTGCAACATAGTTGCCAAAAGAAGTTTCCTAGTTATACATTAGCTGTGTATATCTCTTTGTCCACTAAACCACGAAGACAAGCCGGAAAAACCCTTTGGATTAGGATATGGCAATCATGAGTTTTCAGTCTTTGTAGTTTGCATCCATCTACAGCAATACACCTAGCTAAGTTTGAAGCATATCCATCTGGGAACTTCACCGAACTTATAAAATCACAAAACAGCTTCTGTTTCATTTTTGTACATACGGAGCTTCTGGCATTTTGCATGACCCACCATCCTCAGTTGCCACCATGTGTAGATTTGATCTTACGCCCATCTCTTCCAAATCAACCCTAGCATTGATGGTGTCCTTTGTCTTCCTAGCAATTTTAAGCAACGTTCCAATAAGGTTTTCGCATATGTTTTTTCTCAATGTGCATCACATCAAGGTTATGTGCCAACTTCAGAGATGACCAGTACGACAAGTCCCACAAACAAACCCTTCGGCTCCAGCACTGTCCGGATTCCCGCTTCCTTTTCTTTCCTTGAGGTAGAGGATGCTTTCCTAGTCTAACGTCTTTAACCTTCTCTAGTTGCTGCTTCAGCTCCTCATGGGTAAACTGCTCTGGCTTTTCTCGGTTTTCAATAGTACCATCAAAAGCTGCTCTCTTTCTTCTCCATGGATGGTCAGTTGGAAGGAAACGATGATGCCCAATGTAACATATCTTGTTCTTCAATCTCCTTGAGCAAGGATCCTTGTCGCAACGCACACAGGCAAAATAGCTTTTCGTGACTCGCTCAGACAACGTGCTCAATGCTGGATAATCATGTATGCACCAAAGAACCGCAGCACGCAGTTTAAATCGTTTACCCTCAACAGCATCGATTGCCCAGACACCCTTCCAAAGTTGCTGCAGCTCTTCGACGAGAGGTTCCATGAAGATATCAAAATCCTTTGATGGAGAACTCGGCCCAGGGGTCAATAAGGCCATCATGAAGTTTGATTCTTCCATGCATACCCATGGTGGCATGTTATACGGCACAACAAATACTGGCCACATACTATATGAGTTGTTCATGTTGCCAAATGCATTGAAACCATCGGTTGCAAGACCAAGTCTAAGGTTCCTAGCATCTTCTGCAAATTTTGGCCAACTTTTATTGAATTCTTTCCATGCCTCACCATCAGCTGGATGGCTAAGCTCATTGTTCACCGGTTTTCGCTTCAACTGGTGCCATCGTGCATCCTTTGCTGTTTTTTGATGAAAGAAACATCATCTTCAGCCTCGAAATCAGCGGGAAATGCCTCAATACCTTTTGAGGAACACGCTTGTTGGTGTCTGCATCCTTCCATCTTGAATCCGCTTCACAACATACTGGGCACACATCAAGTTTGACATACTTCTCCTTGCGAAACAATATATAATTAATTTTGCAAACATGGAGTTTTTCATAGCCGAGTCCCATGGAACGTATGTACTTCATTGCCGCATCGAAAGAGTCTGGAAGACACACTTCTGGGAATCCTTTTTGCAACAGATTCATCGTTGCATTGAATGCGACGTTGCTCATCCGACTGAAAGACTTTATATGAAGTAACTTGACAACAAATGTAAATTGTGCATATGAAGATGTCGGTGACACCTTACGGTTCAGATGTTCCTTTACAAATTCATACATTTTCTCACCGAGCACCTGACCCTTGCCCAAGTAAGCAATCAATTCAGACATCCCATCGTCTCCATGGCCTTCATCCTCCTCCATACCTGATATGTATTGGTTTTCCTGGACCGTTTCCTGATCACCACCATCCCGTGGAGCTACATTATCCACATCCCCCTCTACATCCGGCAGAATTGCGTTATCCTGTAGGTTTTCATCATCGTCAACCATATCCTCCAAAGCTTCTCCATGATGGATCCACCTAGTGTAAGTGGTTGCCATCCCACTCACAAGTAAGTGAACTCCAATTCGCTCTATAGTCCCTGTAGAGTTATTGAGGTATCGACGACACGGGCATAGTATTTCTTCATCGTCAGCATATCTTGTCCGAAGAAATGCTAAGAAATCCTGGACCCCTTTCCGATGATCGGTGGTAAAACCAGTATAACCGGTTATCCACCGTCTATCCATCTGGAAAGTTTTTGGCGAATCCAACTCAAAATTACTGACCACAAAACGAATCGAAAAGGAGAACATTCTGCAAAATGAAATTTTCCGGATTGAACACAAAATTACTTACCAGATTGACACGCTGTTGCAGCAAGTATCACCTAGGTTGCGCCCGTAGGAGTGAGCAGCCGTTGGAAGTCGCAAATCACCGCCGGAATGATCCATTTTGGTAGCCTACTCGCCTCTCCGTTCTTCGTTTTCCCGTTTCGGGGCAGCAGGCTGCGGGAAAACTAGTTTTTTGCTACAGCGCGGGCTTTTCTCCCGCCAACTTATCAGAACAACCGCTCCGTGCTGTGGTTGGGGTGGAAAGTGTTTCTCATTAAATTGACACAACCAAGAGGTGGCGTAGTGGTAGATAGTGCTGTCTCGTTCCTATAGGTCTCTAGTTCGAACCCTTGCTATGGCAAATTGTTTTTGAAACATTTCGTGACCAACAGTAGGAAACAAGCAGTTTCACGATCGTTATTCAGGAAGGTCCTTCCAGCAAAACATCAACAGAACGGACCAGCAAAACATCAGCAAAATTAATTCAGAATGGTGAGTGTGCTCGACACAATTTGAAACAGATTAAACCAAATCGGCATAATAAGATGGAATCTCATAGCGCTCATCACCACAAAGTTCACACCACCAACAAGTAGCAAACACAAAAATACAAACAAATTCATCACGACAAGGTACACACCACCTCTGAACCGTCTAGCTAGCAGTAACACCAGACATGTTTTATCGATTGTCTGCAGCTCAGTCAGAGTATATTTGCTCTTTCTTTCAACAGGGCATTCTCCGCTAACAATTGCTGATTCTCCTTCAGCTGGTCATGCTGCTGTCGTAATAATTGATTAACATGGCCCCTCTCTTTGGTCAGCTCTTCCATCAGGGCAATGTTCTCCTGTTGTAACAATGCCATTTGATTCAGCTGGTCTTTCTCCTGTTGCAGCAATTGATTCATCTCTTTCAGTTGTTCATTCTGCTGCTGTACCGATTCCTCATACAGGTGCTTGTAATTTAGAGCCTCTTGCAGGTCTCTTTTCACCTTCTGCAGCTCAGCTTTAGTGGATTCAAGCACCTCTAGAAGCTAGAAAAATACAAGAACCTATCAATCCATCAAACTATGCAAACTGAAAACTAACTGAACCAACTTCTAACACCAATTGCAATTCAAATCTGAGTGTACGATGAAATCAACTCAGCTATTCAGTGGATTCAAGCACCTCCAGAAGCTAGAAAAATACAAGAACCTATCAATCCATCAAACGATGCAAACCGAAAACTAACTGAATCAACTTCTAACACCAATTGCAATTCAAATCTGAGTGTATGATGAAATATGAATCTATTGTATATGGTCATCCATCCTCTAGACCCCCATACTAGAAATCCCCATCCCTAGGTCGATAGGGGAAAATATAGTGGCTCAAACCAGAGGACTGACCTTGTCGTCCTGTTTCATGAACTCATAGCCGGGAGGTGGCGCATAAACCACCCTCTCATCACCTCCAGAATCTGCCATTCCTACCACGAGCCATTGCAGATCTGCGCGTAGCAAAAGTCGAGAGTCTTTGCGAAGGCAGTGAAGCATTTCTCCTGTGAATTACTGATTTATATTAAAGATTCTAAAAAAATGCTTACATGTGGGACCCAACTGAATTTTATGACGACTTGGAACACTCTATTTTTAAAATAATGCTTACATGTGGGACCACAGTTGGTTTATGATGCCGCTGACATGGCGAAAATGCTTACATGTGGGACCCTGGAAAAATTTATGACGACTTGGAACACTCTATTTTCGAAAAATGCTTACATGTGGGACCCTACTGAATTTTATGACGACTTGGAACACTCTGTTTTTAAAATAATGCTTACATGTGGGACTGGATTATGACGTTTTTTCAGAGCTTATGGCGTCACAAAATAGCATGGAACAGTGAAAGCCCTGCTACAGTACCAATCGTAATGACGAAATTTTTTTTGTCACTAAATTTGCTCGGAACTGAAATATTATGACGAGATCAGCCAGGAACGTCATAAATCAATGACGCTAAAATGTGGTTGCGTCACTAGTCAACGATTTTCTTGTAGTGATTTTGCCCAAGTATTAATCTCCTCACGGTTCGCATAGAACCACTGCTTCGCCTTTCCCAGAAGTGAGAATGGAAACAGTCGCAGACGAATAGCATCTTCCTCCACCCCTCGAATGGTGAAGGTGTTGCACAGTTCCAGAAGCAGTTGCAAATGGGCGCTCACGTCTTCATTAGGCTTGCCATAGAATGGGCTAGCTTGTACCATCGTAATGAGGCCAGTCCTGATCTCGAAGTTTCCATTCCCGGTGTTGATCTCGGGGCCTGTAGGCACCTGATCAGCAGAGGGAGCAGAGTACTCACGGAGAGTCTTCTCGACGTTGGGATTGGCCATAGGAGTTGATGTAGATAGCACAAAGGAAGCTGGATCGACTTCTGTACATACACACTGGGGAGAACCGAAATGAGTTCTAGCTCAGTGAAATTCGGTGGTAAGTCAAAACCAGTCATGCACTTCCTGTCTTCATCATCCAAAGACAAAGAAGACAATCAAAGTTAGCTTGCATTGAGAACTGCTTTACCCTGTCATGATTATAAACATATGCAAAGTGTTGTCATGTTATACTTTAGCCTTCCTCGGCAACGGCGCCAGAAATGCCTGTTGACATTTCTTAACGTCATCACTAGGTGTGTATCCCCAGTAACGACGCTAGAAATGTTTATCGACATTCCTTGACATCATTGCTAAGTTCGTGAGTTCCTAGCAATGATGCCAGAAATGTTCCAATGGTAATCCTAACGTTACAAAGATTCCACAAGCGCACGGATATACCATTGTAGCATTTCCCTAAAGGAGTATTCCAAAGGGTATCGAATCCAAGGAAGGCATGGTCAGATTAACAAGTGCACCATTATTGCAATGAATATAGATCAATGACGAGAATAAGTCAGGTTCGAAACACAGGGGTAAGATATGATAATGATGGGGTAGTGTGAACACACCCGAACTCGTTGTCTCTAAGGTACACTATGACTTATGAGGCAACGTACGAGTTAGCTCTAGGTTCTAAGGTATTAAACATATAAAGTTAGTAGATACCAGTCAGTCCCATAGGCATTGTATGAATATCAGCTCAGCACCCAGGCACAAACGGGGAGCTAACCACCCGCGTCGCTTCCGCACGACGTCGGTTGTTGGATTTTATACTCCTACAGCGTACCCGAACATGGAGGAGTACAAAGGGTCCAACGGCTGTCAGTACCGCGGCCTACCTCTATCAATCCGTGGGACACGCTCATATGCAATGCAGCTACTTAACCCAAGCACCATCCTTGCGTTGTTAACTAGAAACTGACCGACCCGAGCTATTGTGACCCAGGTCAGTGCCACTAGATAACTGGCCACTTACACCGAGTACCGTAGTTTGAACTCGAACTTCATACAACACAAACACGTGATCTAACTGGATCAAACTAGGCTAGTCATACAAACGGATTCGTGTTCTACTATGTCTATTCAACAGGATCAAAGGGTCGTGTTCGTGAACAACACGAGCCTCTAACTTATGAACAAACAACGAAGACATGAGTAAATCATCTGTCAAATGGATCGAAAGGCATTGTTCATCAAGAACAGGAGACTCTAAATGATGAACGAACGAAGAACACATGAACCAATCCCCCACATATGCTAACACTACTTTATATGAAATAGCTGAATAACTGAAGTAGATCAAAGTCATACAATAAAATAAAGATACAAGAGAACTCATACCTAGATCCCAAAGTAGATTTGGAACCTGAATCAGAGCTACTCGAGCCTACCTCCTAGCTTTGGAAACCAAAAGTGAGAGAGGAGTTGGAAAGTGAGTTGGGTAAGAAATGAGTCCCCTCCTTTCTATTCATAGGCCTTGGATAACTTCGTGAGAATGGCATAAGCACCCTGGGAGTGGACCAGGAGCCAACCAGGAGACACCACGTGGAAGGCCAGGATGGGCCAACACAAGGTCGGTTCGACCAACCCGTGGGGTCGGCCGACCCCTTGTGGGCCCACCTCGGCCTGTTGTTTCGCGTGGTGGCTGTCCTGTGGGTCCTCAGGTTGGTTCCCGGTGTCCACCTGAGTTTGAGGCGGTTTGCTTGCCCGTGGACCCTTCAATCCATGTGACGTCCACGTGTCGCCCTCTGATTCGTCGTGGTTGCTTCCCTTGGATTGGTGACATGACTTGCATGCATGGGATCCTAGGTGGCAGCCCTTCCTTGGCTTAGGTGATGTGGCATGGACCATAGAAGGTGAGTTGTCACTTCTTTTATGCTTATTTTACCTGCAATCACAAAAGCTCCAAGGACAAGTGGAACCACATTATTGTTAACTAAATGCGTGTAAGAAATGGCTTTTGCTCCTTTATTCATGAGTATATTGATGGCTAAAGTAGGCACTTAACAGCCATCAACAGATGTATATGCATCTTTCACTACAAGAAAAACACTGACTAGTGACACAAGAAAAGGCCGTTTCTTGTCATAAACTGCGATTAATGACGCCGATTGTTACGAAAATGCTCTGTCATTAATCGAGCATCACAAACCACTATTAATGATGAGACCTTATTTCACTGCGTCATGAGTTTAATGATGCGTATAAATTCGTAACACTAAAGTGTCATAAGCTACATTCCACGTCGTACCGAGATCCATTATGGCTCCAACATGACAGGGGGTTATGACGATTTCGGTTCGTCACAAATTGAGGCCTGGTCCATGTAAGAGCCTTTGTGCGCCTAATATTGTTGGGCCAATTTTAGCCCGTTTCAAGTTTTCGTGTTATTTTTTTGGCCATTCCCTAAATGTTTGTTGCATGCTATATTGGGCTATTTCATTTTGGGCCCTAGTCAATCTAACGAACTTGTCCCATATTGCATTATGCAGGGACATTTGATTTTGGGCAATTATCCACAGGGCCTTTCCTGGGCCTCGGCCCATATTGCATTTTTTAGATCAACCCATATTGCATTTCAAAGGGCACTGTATACTTTTCTGGCTGCTGCTGATCGCCATCACATAATTAGATAGCAAAACAAAACATTTCCCTCTTCCATATAATTCACACCATATTCAGGGAATAGTTCAACCGTGACAATTGTGCAACATACATCAAGTTAGCATCAAATAAAAACAACATACAACAAGTCATCAGCAACACAAGTTCACCAGGATCACACTTCAGTTGAGAGGAGGATAAACTTGGCTGAAATTTATCAAGCCTTGGATCAGATTATGCATGTCTGTTGTGCTCTTCTTCAAAGCTTCAAGCGCTTCTGTTTGAGACTTCAATGTTGTCTCCTGTTCTTGAGCCTTCAATCTCAGTTTGATCATCTCGGCCTCCTGTTCAACAATCTTCTGCCTCGGTTGTGCCCCCCCCCTTGCTTCTCATTGTCAAGTCCAGCTCGTATTTCCTAAACCTGAAGTGCAGTAGTAACCCTAGTCTTTTTCATGGAGGGCGGGCAAATGCCAGCAACCTCCCGAAAAGTCCTAGATTGGACAACTTTCGCCACTGCTTTAGCAGCAGTCTTTCTTGATTGGTCGCCGTGAGGTTCAACAACAATTTGTTCCATGCGAGCCTAAAAACGAAATAAAATGAAAGGTTTAAAATAAAATACTCACACATGTTTCTAGTATTGTTACAAAGAAGAATGAAAAAGCAGACAAGTACTTACAACGGCTGCCTGTACAGGAGCAGTGAAGCCATTCTTACTGTAGTGGAAAGACTTGAAATAATCTAGTGGACATAGCCATTCTCCTTCAGCAGTATACTTCTGCCTCTAAATATGTTTCGAAAACAGGCATAATTATTAAAGTGCTAGCATTGTAAAATGGTTCATGAAATGAACTACAGAGAAAAAACATGACTTGTTCATCTGCTTACCACAAGATTATCTTGCACAATGTAGCTTCGAGATCCCGTGCGTTGATGCTACTTGACCTTTCCTCGATTACTGGTGTTTGTACTACACCTCGCCTTTACAATAATAAGAACTCATGTAAGAAATAAGATTAAGAACAATATATAAGTACACGAAAATGTGGTAGTGGCAAGTTGAAGTTCTATCATACCCTGTGCTCAGGGGAAGACCACATGTTAACCAGTGCCTTCCATTGGGCGTCGGTTAGATTGGGCACATGAGATTTAGTTGGGACTGCATTTCCTGGAACATCATTGAAATACTTTTGCTTCAGGCAATACCTCAGCTGTCTCTGTATCGACTTCAGCATGTCAGTGCATGCCACTCTTACAGGCTCACTGGTGGTGTCAATGTCGAATTGCCCCTAGCACAACACAATTATCAGAAAAATGGATGATAAGAATGGATGCAAAGAACTATAGTAGTAGATGAGTGGACATACGCACACCGCTAGTTTTCCCATGTAGTTCTTGAGATGGTCTTCATTATTTTCACCATCTTGCTGGTTCGTCTTTGTCTTGTAGTCCTTCCAGCAAGGAAGGATCGGTATGTGCCCACACACTATGATCCCACCTTCTGATGCAAACTTTGCAGCTTGCATTGGTGCCTCTGGGTGTTTGAGCCCTTCTTGAATATGTATAGGGATCTTTCCATTTAAGCCTCAGCTAATTCAGTCCAGATCTCTGCCCAATCTTCTTGAATCCTGCAGCCCCTGTTGTGCTCTGGAAGGGCGTGCATCACCTAACAAGTTTGTTACAGCCATACAAGTTAATAATTATTCAGTTGGTAATTAGGACATTCGAATATGAGATCAAATGACTTGCCTTCTGCAGTCGCCACGTCGATGATGTTCTCACCGTGGGTTGCTGTTTCTTGGCCTTCAGTGGGCAATTCTTGTGTATCAAGAGTTGTCCCACTCCCATCAGCTAAAGCCAATTCCCTTGCCTTGGTCCTAGTCAGTCTAAGAGGCATTCTGGTAGGGTCATCCGGTGCCTGAATTCTCTTGGTCCCTCTTCCTCCACTGACAGGTATGCTATGAGTGATCTGATTACACAAAATTCAACAAAAAAAGAGAAGATCAGAAGCAATCTTGCATAACTAGTACATGAAAGAGTTCATGATAAGATTACCTCTTGTTGACATGTCTCTGGGTCAGATTCATGTTCATCAGACAGGTTGTACTCCGAATCGGAATCTTGTATTCTTGTATCGTTGGTACCCTTTCTGCTTGTTCGGTCAAGTGGTAAAAGTGATATCATTTTCTCGGTGCCAAGACTAGAGAAGAATGTGTGATTCCTCAAGACAATTAATGTCCCTCCGCCACTTGTAATCGCAACGCTCGTCTACTTCTGTTAGGAAAGCAGAGAAACTTCTGTAAGGTTGGTCTACCACTGTAAATAAAACTCCATCTAAACACTTCTATAAAAACTAGTAAGATGTTCCTAGTCGAAACAAGATCCTGAAAAAGATGTTCCTAGTCGAAACAAGATCCTGAGAAGAACTAGTGTAGACATGGGATCTGTCAGATCTAAAAACTTCTATAAGAACTAGTAGAATGTTCCCAGCGGAACAAGATCCCGAAAGGATGTTCCTAGTCAAAACAAGATCCTAAAAAGAACTAGTGTAGACATGGGATCTACCTAATAAAAAAACTAGTGCACACATGGGATCTGCCACATGGGAAAACCTGCAAGTACGAATCCACCGAGGAAGCTGAATCGAGGAGGAAAACATTGTACCTTGTTCTGTATATTTCCTTCGTACGACGTTCCCTCCTGGTGCCATTATGCCATCACCACTGGTACTACAGAGGCAGATGGGAAAGGGGCTGAAGCTATGAGTGGTAGATTTGGGACGATGGAGGAGAGGAGGTGAAGATTTGGGCTGGCAGCGAGGAGGGAAGGTGAAATGGGGGCGGGAAGATTTGAGATGGCGAGGAGTAGAAGGGAGGAAAGGGACGGGGGCAGTAATTTATCCATTTTGGCGGAGGCCCTTGTCAGATTACCAGTATACCCTTTCATTATGGTGGTGACTGAAATGGGTTGCATTGGGAAGGGGGAAGCAAAAAGGAATTTAACATCTGCTTTGCCAGGGCGTCCGAAATTCCAAATATTTGAATAGCGCGCCGGTTTGTTCTGGGGCTTGTTAGCACTATATACTGGCGGCAAAGGATGTTCCTCTTATCAAGATATTACTACATAGGATATTCCTTTATTAGGAACTACTCATTTTGTTTATGTACTTCTCCCCTTAAATTGATCATGAGCACGTCACATTGCATACCTTCGATCATGCCCACATTGGAGATCAACACATCCCTTCCTTCGTCGATTCGACATACTCCTCGATCATTCCCACATTGGAGATCAACACATACCTTCCTTCGTCGATTCGATTCGCTTAATACTACATGATCATGAGCACGTCACGTTGCATACTCCTCATCATGCCCACATTGGAGATCAACACATCCCTTCCTTTGTCGATTTGATTCGCTTAGTACTACAAGATCATAAGCACGTCACGTTGCATACTCCTCGATCATACCCACATTGGAGATCAACACATCCCTTCCTTCGTCGATTCGATTCTCTTAGTAGTACAAGATTATGAGCACGTCACGTTGCATACTCCTCGATCATGCCCACATTGGAGATCAACACATCCCTTCCTTCGTCGATTCGATTCGCTTAGTACTACATGATCAGGAGCACGTCACGTTTCATACTCCTCATCATGCCTACATTGCAGATCAACACATCCCTTCCTTCATCGATTCGATTCGCTTACTACTACAAGATTATGAGCATGTCACGTTGCATACTCCTCGATCATGCCCACATTGGAGATCAATACATCCCTTCCTTCCTCGATTCGATTCGCTTAGTACTACATGATCATGAAGGAAGAGTCCATTGGCTCACTAGTTGTTGCTGGAGTGACTGGAACTGTTTCTATTTTTGTAGTGGGTAGCGACCTACCATCATGTACTCGGAGATGTCTCACTGGAGACGCCTCATTGTCTTCGCTGTCTAAGGAACAAATGTCATTAGGAGATGGCTCAATTATAGCCCTTAGGCCATGACGTCTGTCTCCTGGACTCGCAGGACTGTATTCCTTGAAATGTGTCTTGGACATCATGTACTCGGGACGCCAATCTTTGGGTCTGGTTCGCACCCTTTCCCCGTCTTCATCTACTCTGGTTACACGACTCAAGATGAAGGAGATCCAGTGAGCATACGACATATGTCGGGCCACGATCAACCCATCAAGGATAACATCTTCAATCTCACATAAAATGAAGTCCACGATGTCGAAGGGTCGGCCAGTCATGACGTGAATGAGAAGCCACTGCTGAAGACTAGTGATCGACTCCACATTTCCAACCCGTGGTAACAATGTCTTCCGTAGTGCCCGGTGAACCACATTTGCCTCAGGGGTAAGCATGTCAGGCATGCGATATGCTTGCCTACCTGTGAACGACTCAACAAAAAGTCCGGCCATCTCCTCGTCGGATGGGAACGACCCATCGAGCAAAGTGCACCGAGGTGGTTCACGATCCCCGTAGACAATATTATGTAGGGATGGATTATGGTCGTACTTTCCTAATTCACAATCCCTCAATCCAAGAGTGGCAAAAATATGGTGTCGAAAGAGTATACTGGGTTCCCTGAAACATGAACATGTTGTACTCCCTAGTAGCGGCAATGTACATAGTAGCATAAAAAACTCTCACCCAATCCTCAACATACTAATGATGCAATGAGACCAAATCAGCCAATCCGTGATGATCATCGAAGTGTACCTTAATATCCCCTCCCGTGGTCAACTTCATATGATCCCAATTTATAACCTTGTGCTGATACAGTTTCATGGGCATGTATTTGTAGTTGTAATAGAAAGTTTGCAGAACGACATTCCTAAATCTTGGTTCGACCCATTTGTCCTTGGTTTTCTCCCGCCAGTAATTCTCAGACACCCATCTAAGACCTTTAATCATTTGGTAGGTGTGGTTACGCAGGTCCATCATCTGAAGCGGCTCTTTCTGGTGGAGGGTGAAGTTGTACCTTTTTCTCCTTCCTGGGATCTGGCGCAGGAAACTCTAAAGAGCAGGGCGGGCATGAAGGTGCCGAGCATGACCCACCCCGTGTGCGGTAGGAAGGCGCCGAGCTTGACCTACCCCGTGTGCGGCAGGAAGGCACTGAGGTTGACCCACCCCGTGTGCGGTGTGTAGGGGCAGAGGCAGAATCCCGTGCCGCAGGCCTGCACCTTTGCCTCGTCTGAGGACCAGACGTGCCTAAAGAAGTCGGCTACGACTTTCATTATCACTTCACTAGAGGAGGATCAAGCGCCTTTCCATCTCTCTTGCCACCATCTCGGCCCTTCTACAATAAATTTATTGAATTAGTGCCATTCCAAGAATTTGGTGGCGGATTGCGGTATTCGCTGGAGCCTGGAGACGGATGCATACCTCTGATTTCGGCGACACATTGAGGTATCTGTTGGAGGTTGCTGCAGGCGGCGTCGGCAGCGGCAGAACCCTATGAAGGGGTTGCGCCGCAAGTGAGGAGGTAGTAAATGGGGGGATGGCGGGTCAGCACGAGTGACACGCCATTGGATAAAGCCATAAAGGTGTGTGTAGTGCGCTGTTGGCACCCTGTGGATAAGAAATGGGAAGCACCTTTCCAATCTATAGTCTATAAGGAAGTTCCTCTGTTCCGATGTATACCACACCGGATCATCCTCCGGACGTATGTCGATGAGTATGAAAGTCGTCACAGGATGGTCTTGTACTACATAATACAAAGCATCGGACAATCCATTCGCATACTTAGTCAATCATACCCACATTGGAGATCAATACATCCCTTCCTCTGTAACATTTTGATTCGCCTAGTACTACAGATTATGAGCACGTCACATTGCATACTCCTCGATCATGCCCACATTGGAGACCAACACATCCCTTCCTTTGTCGATTCGATTCGCTTGGTACTACAAGATTATGAGCACGTTGCATACTAATCGATCATGGCCACGTTGGAGAGGATAAGAAATGGATATTATCTAACTTGCCATTCACGTAGCCCATACAAGACGTTCCGTTGTTTTATAATACAATGTACCGGATAATCCGTCATCCCCATGCGTGATCGTATATTTTGTATAAGTCGCTACAGGAAGTTCCGTTGCTACATAATACAGTGAACCAGATAGTAGGCAACTATGGCAGGTTTAATATTTAGGAAAGTGTGACTTCAACTACATATAAATCATAAGGTCCACATGATTTCAGATCAGATCGACTTAAACATTTACTGATTTGATATCCTAGTCATCGTCACTTTCATCGGCAGTATTTTCATCTTCATCGACGTATTGTCATAGAGTGTCGTCGTCCCCATCTTCATAATTGAATCCATCCACATCAGACAGCTCCTACTGGCGAACTGTGTCAACTTCAGCAGCTGCAACAATAGTCTCCTCGCAAGTAATAGGCACCGGAACCTCCGAACCATCACTGAGACCATCATCAAGTATAACATCATGCAAGGTTTGGTCAATTTCATCATCTTGATATGCAAGTACCATGCCAGCGGGAGCTATGTCCTCCTCATTTTCATTATATCTCCACAAATTCCTGTGCTCAAATTTTTGCACCACTCTCCATGGGTGTTGTAGCAGGGTGTCTGGCAAGTAAAAGACCTTCGTTGCTTGTTCAACAAGAATGTAGGGATCATCTTGGTACCAGTAATCTCCATGGAGGATTTGAGGGAGATCCTCGTGGGTCTATGATGTGAGAAGATGTGAGGGAGAAGCATGCCACAAGAGAGGATAAAAAGGGGGACGAGCTCCTTACCAACGACGACGAAGGGAAGGAGGGGGCGGCATCCAATAGGGAGGAAACGAGTTCCTGCGTGGGACAGAGGAGGGCGATAACGATGGTCTTCTCCAACCCATTGATTGAATGTGTGAGGGGTGGAGTGCATCAGCAGAATCAAATCATGATGACGAGGGCACTCCATTTTGGTGGAGATTGAGAGGAAGGAGAGGATTGGAGGGGGCGGCCATGCATGGATCAGGGAGAGGGGAGGAGGCTGGCCATGGGGGCCTTCTGTTTCTATCTTCGTGATCCAATTCGTGCGTGGCAGAGAAGGGAGGGGGATGGGAAGGGTGCGAATCAAGGGTGTGGGTCTAGGGACCTACTGGTTTTGGCATGAAGGGAGATGGTGGGGATGACCAGGTGCGTCTGCAGGGCAGAGATGGAAGGGAGGCATGAGAGGAGGCATTTCTTTAGAGGGAAAGGAAGGGGGTGGCATGAGGAGGGAGGAGGGTCGTCCAGGGAGGGTGTGGGTGAGTTGGGCTTTGGCCCGATGTTGAGAGAGTAGAGCAGACGGCATACCTACAAGGGGGTCCACATGGGCCACGACATACCTAAATTTACAGCCCAAGTCATTAACCATAGCTGCTAAATAAATGAAAGAAATTAGAAATTCCAATTCCAAAGCCCACAAACCAGCAGGCTAGTGCCCACCGCCCAGCGCACGTAGTAGGCAGCAGCTCGACTCGCGAAGTGAAGTGTGACTCGCGAAGTGGCGCTGCGCACGGGTGCGAGACTGCAAGGGCGACGGCCGCTGCCTCTCGCCTCTCGACCTCCGTACTTCGACGTTTGAACCCTCCGGCCTCCGCTCCGCATTGGTGGCTTGACGCCCAAGACCACCGCGATGGTGCCACACATATCTCCGTCTCCGTGGATCATAATTTCATTTCAAGGTATGAAAATTAAAAAGCTCTGGACCTCCGATGTCAAATTTGTAAAACCCTAGCTCACTAATCATGATACTATACTGTGATTAAACTTTTTTGCCTACTAGGATAGGAAATACCGAATCATGAATTCATTGCTAGATAATTTATGGTTGATGCATTTGCTTTTTTTAGAACTATGAAGAGGGACGGCGGTATTGCAGTTCTCTTTCAGAGAGCAACAGATCGAGCAGCAAAGAAGGCTGCTGTGACTGCATCTCCTTCACCGGCTTCGTCCACAATAGTAGTGCAAGAGGAGGCACAAGAACAAGATAGAGGAACTGAAGAAATTGTAAATCCTAGTCCTGTGATTGAAGTTGACAGAGATAAACATGGAGTTGCTTTCTTGTATGTCGGCCTTCAGTCCTTCTGATTCATTTTCTGCTTTTGATGCACAAAAGGTATGTAGACTAGCTGAGTTCTACCCTGATGATATCAAGTGCAATGATTTGCTAAAGCTTGAATTGCTACTTGATAATTATATTGATGACGTGAGACAAGATGATAGTTTCAAAGGTCTAGATAATCTTGTTGACCTCTTAGTTAAGCTAGTTGAACAAAGAGGCATAAAGTGCATGATATGGTTTATTTACTTCTAAAATTGGTATTGCTTCTACCCGTGGCGACTGCAAGTGTTGAACGGGTATTTTCTGCTTTGGCTTCAGTTAAAAATAAGAAAAGGAATAAGTTAGGTGATGATATTTTGGATGATTGTCTAGTCACATTCATTGAACGTGATATTTTCTTGGAAGTGGATGAAGATGACATATTTAAGACTTTCATGGCCCTTAGAAAGCATAGGATAGACAAGTAGTTACATGCCATGTAATCTCCTTTTATTCATATTTTTGATGGTTGACCTATTGGTATTGTAAGTTATTTAACTTTTGCACTTAATCGTTCAATGACTGTGTAAGTTATTTTAATTCTTGTCAGTTGAAGTCTTGAAATTTGAAGTTGCTTACTGAATTATATATGTATCATACTATTTATATATGGATTATACCGAATTGTATATGTGAAAAATTGTTGCGACATACCCTCTTCAAAATCCTAGGTACGCCACTGGAGTAGAGTGGATGAGATTGAAGTTCAGCCCATTAGTGTAAACAATAGGCTTTCATTTAGGACAGCCATATGATGGATAGGAGAGGGGGCCTTTGACAACATGAATTTAGACGATTGTTTCCAAGATGTGAAGAAAGAGATGATGTTTTGATTCAGACATTTGGAGATCACGTTGACGAACCATAAAGGAAGATGAGACGGGATCGATCTGAGTTGATGATGAGGTGGGTCGAGAGGGAGTTCGGGTGGAGGTTTGTTGGGCCAGTGTGAAAAGAAAAAAAGTGAGAAGGAGAAAGAGGTGTGGACCAGTTTTCACTACGTGAAAAACTCACTTTGGTAATGGGCATAGATTGCCTTTAGTAACGGGCAAAGCACCCGTTACCGATCAAGTGTTACAAATGACCCAAGAAAGGTAACGGGCAGATGCCCGTTACTGATAACACATATTTGTAACGGGCATCAAACAACGACCGTTACCACAACTAGCCACCGGTCACGTGAAACGGCTGTATCTCTGGGCCCACAGGGAACTTTGGTAACGGGCACCAAAACAGAGCCCGATACAGTTACTAAACATCGGAGACGCGTGCTGTGTACCTGCGTCTCCTCTATCTCGACGAAATGAGACGCGTCTAGTTCACGCGCGTCTCAGCACAACTAGGATTCGTAACGGGCATCAAACAACAACCGTTACCACAACTAGTCACCGGTCACATGAAATGACTGTTTCTATGGGCCCACAGGGATCTTTGGTAACGGGCTCCAAAACAGAGCCCGTGACAGCAATTCAATATCGAAGACGCGTGCTGTGGAACTGCGTCTCCTCTGTCTTGACGAACGGGCCAAGTTCTGCGGCCCACCGGTCAGTATTGGTAACGGGCTTTTACGCTGCCCATTACATTGTTGGCATGTTTGTAACGGTCGTTCCGAATGAAGCCCGTTACTCACTGATCAGTGTTTGTAACGAGCTTCAATTAATTACCATTACAGATACGTAGGCCACCCCTACAGTGACCTGCTGCCTGCTTGTCGGCTGCATCCTGGAACCAGCCAGGATTTGGCAGCCATCAGGGGCTGCATCCTGGAACTAGTCAGGATATGACTAAATTCACAGAAATAAGATCCAGCATCCAAATTCTCAGAAATCCACATAATTCACATGCATCATATGACAAAATTCAGCATCATCATCTCACAAGTAAAGAAGCATCACTGCCTTGACAACAATATCCAGCCATAGTTAACTAGCTTGACAACAATATCACAAAATTCATGGGACAAGGAGGAATGCAAAAATTTCCTAAGAACCATATACAATATTAGCCCACATAGTTTCATCAGCATAAAATTTTCCTCCGACTGCGATCACCTGTTCCAGGAGGAATGTGGCAATTCTATCACGAACATAGACCAGCGTGTCGTGGTGGAGAGGATGCTCATCTAGCACTAATCTCTGGATATAACAATGTCACCAGTCAGCACACATATATAGGTGGTTACCAAACATGTGTAGTGCTAATAAGAAAGAATTGTGCTCAGTTGCAGGTTTTACAAATGAAGATCCCAAGAAAGTACCTCCATATCTGGGCCTCTATCTTTTAATTTAAGCATGTGATAGGCACAATAGAAGCCACAGAGTTTGGATTCAGCAGGTTGTTGGTGGCACTGCAATAAATGTACACAGAAAAATAGTGGTTGTAGAAAAGAAATAAACTCAAGCTTTAGTACTAGCTTCCACATGAAGGAAGTAAGTGGTATGTACCTTAACATCTTTGACATGTTCCAAGGTGCTGCGGGGCAACTTCTTGTCGGCACAGTAACGTTCCCAACCCCTACAACGAAACATACAACAATGGTTAGGGCACTATTAATTAATATACTCTGCACAGTTTGTTGAGGAACGTCCGCAGGTTAAGAATGAAATAACTTACTAATTAATGATTAGTTTGAAAAGGGTAGTATCAGTGTTAATGCTCTTGAATGAATTAAGATAGTAGACCTTCTGCTGCTTCGGAATGATCGCCACTGCAATCCAGTGGTTCCTACTGAGATAAGCGGTAAGGATGAGTTTCTTTTTAGCATATAGTTTGAAGGCACGGTGCATATAGGACACAGAGAAATCAAGAGTGTCAGCCGTGCTGGTCAACATTGTCAAGCTAAAGCATTCAGGATCAAGGAAGCCAACTACAGCGCCCGTCTTCTCAACTTCTACAGCCATATTCCTATTGGTAAAAAAACAAAGTGTAAGGAGGCAAAATACATGGTAAAGATGATGTGAGGCAAAAAGCACATTTCGATAGTGAATGATTAGTGAGAAGCAGATTAAATTTTCAAGCAACTTAAAGGATGAAGCAGCGGAGAAGTGTCAGATCCAAAGCATCCAAGTTGAAGAGATCATACAAATCACTGAGTTGCACAGGTATCTGCTCGAGTCCGTTTGACGATTCGTCTCCTCTCTTAGGCCATGCATTAGTCCCAGGCTGAAGTGCGACCGTAATCGGAGAATCATCATCTGACTTAGCACGTTGCATGTAGAATGTGTGGAGATCTCTGGTACAAGGAGCAGCCATTTTGAGATAATCACCACTGAGAAGGCTCTTTCTGAATTTGTAATTTGGGTTAGTCATAGCCCAAGGATTCTTCTTGGTGTTTCTCTTAGATCGCTTTGGGTTAGTCATAGCCCCAGGATTCTTCTTGGTGTTTCTCTCAGATCGCTTTCTAGTAGGCATCTTAGAGGTTTTATTTACAGCAATTTTGTTTTCTTGCTGCTTTGAGATGGTTGAAGAAGGTTTCTTAAGGGCTTACTTGCCTGCTGTAGGTGGTGTAGAGCTTTTATTTTTGGCAAGTTTCTTTTCTTGCAGCTTTGAAATGGCTGAAGGTTTCTCAAGGGCTTTCTTGCCTGCTGTACGTGGTGTAGAGATTTTATTTTCGGCAAGTTTCTTTCCTTGCTGCTTTGAAATGGCTAAAGGTTTCTCAAGGGCTTTCTTGCCTAGTGGTGTCTCACCAGGAGTTATTACAAAGGTATTGGGTCCAGATGTACCTACAGCTTTCTTCGAAATGTCGTTGACAGATTTATCAGCACCAGCCAACACATCACTCTGGTTGCCTGGTAACGGTGGTGTCTCACCAGGAGCTATTACCGAGGTATTAGGCCTAGATGTACCTGTAGCTTTCTTCGAAATGTCGTCGGCAGATTTATCAGCATCAGCCAACATATCAATCTGGGCTCCTGCTTTGGCATGATTGTTTTGAGCACTTTCGTTTGGGGGTGCAGGTTTTGTTGTTTCATGAGGAGGAGGAGGAGGAGGAGGAGGTGGTGGTGGTGGGGACGGAATATTTGGTGTCTCTTGCGGATGTGGGGATGCAAGTTTTTCTGTTTTTTCAGGACGAGAAGTAGTTGGTGGGGATGGAATATTTGGTGTATCTTGTGGATGTGGGGATGCAAGTTTTTCTGTGTTTTCAGGATGACGAGGAGGTGGGGATGCAAGTTTTTCAGGACGACGAGGAGGAGGTCCGAATAGAACGTCTTGCGGATGTGGGGAACCATGTGAGGAAGGAACTTGTCCCGTACTTTGTGAACTACAAGGAATCTGTACCATAGCCTGTGAACGAGATTTATATGTTGGTGCTCCCTTGATGTGAATCCGACACCTTCTCCACTGTAACCTCTGTCCTTCAGCTTGTCCGAGTTTCATCACCTCGTCATTAGGAGGGTATTCCACCAGTTCATCCGCAAAGATATTATATACAAAGAGCACTTCAACCACAACACAGTCTTCATGAATCGGTACTTTTTGTAGCGTAGTCTGCTCTGGATGAACAAGACCAATTGCAGCCTCACATTCAAGACCCCTCCACGTGATCCATAGGCCACAGTGTGTGGGTTCAGTCAACATGCTTATAAGGTCTTCCTGTGTACGATCGTCACAGCGCACCTCCGTCGCCAACAGTGCCATCGATCAAACCTATATTATCTGCGGACGCACAGCTGCTCTTCAGTGTGGCGGGTGAAGGGCTTGCACGATTGGACACTGGTGACAACACCATCTGGTGACAACACCACCTATTAATAAACTGTTCTGCATCTGCATGTTCTGCATCTGCATCTCAGCCCCCAGTTCTTGCTTGATTTGTTCCTTTATCTTTTCCGTATTAACTGATGCGTCGGTCTTCGTCCTCTTACGCTTCCTGTACAAGGAAGCGTGCTGAGGCCATGCATCACTATGTGAAAACCTCAAATAGGTCACACAACATTTGTAACGGGCCCTTAACGCCCGTTACATGCACCCACATTTGTAATGGTTGTTGTTTGGCGCCCGTTACCCATAAGCGCGCCAGGACGACCCCGGGGTTGGCGTCCACAACGCCCGTTACCAATGTGGACTTCTGGTAACGGGCTTCTTAAACGCCCGTTACATGAATTCTTTGTAACGAACGTTAAATAGACTCCATTACAAAAGTTAAACCTTGTAAAGTCGGTTACCGATCAATGCCCTATCAATAACGGGCTATTTAAGTCCGTTACTGATCACTGCCGTATTGGTAACGGGCTATAAAGTCCGATACCGATAATTTCGTACTGGAGACGCATCCTTGTTAGGATGCGTCTCCTTTGTTGGCGATCCAATTGGATACGCTCGTGTCTTAGGACTCGTCTCCTTTGATTGCCACCCAGGGTCGCCTTTTTTTCTCACATCGGAGACGCACGTTGTTATTGCTCGTCTCTGTCTTCTCCTTCCGACACCACTCGCTCTCTCTCCGCAGAAGGCCACTCCCGTTCTGACAACAACACTCGCTCTCTCTCCTCAGAAGGTCACTCGCTCGATCTCTCTGCTCAGATGTCCCCGCCGGCCTGTCCTGTTCGCCGCTGCCAGCTGCGCGCGCTCTGAGGATCGCACTTAATTTCTCTCCTCATAAAGCCGGCGCTGCAGCAAGCCGGCCGGCCGCATGCGCGGCGGCGAAAGGGGCCAGCGGACGTCGACCGTGGCGTCATCCAAAGCAGACGCCTCCGTGTCCCCTCCCCTTGGGGCTCGGTGCCGTCCTCCGCGCTGTCGCCGCGGCCGCGATGCCGCCTCCGATCCTCCTCCTCGGCCGCGCTCACCTCGTAGAAAGTCCTCATCAAGGTGGAAATTAATTGCCCCCTTTTATTGAAATTCTTCAGCTGTCCTAATCTTCTTATGTTATCAGTTTTTTGTGTGATGAATTATGCTCATTTGATGTATGGAATGCAGATGGCGTCTGCTGCTCGGGCTTGGATGTACAGACAGCCCCAAGAAGATTGGGAGAATTTCTTAAGCGGGGTCAATGGTTTTCTAAATCAAGCAGAGGCGGATATGAGAAACCGTGGTGTTCAGGCAATGCTTTGCCCCTGTATAGATTGTCTCAACTAGAAGAAATTCGCACAACAGAAAATCATTTTTCATCATTTGGTCACACGTGGTTTCACAAAAAATTACACGTGTTGGAATAAACATGGTGAGGAAGGCCTTAATGAACTCGAAGCAGGCTGCCTAAATGAAGGTGAAGTGCGGCACCATGCTACCGACCATGATGAAGACCTTGATGATTGTGGAGTTTTTGAGAAAAATGAACCATTATTCCCACCAAATGTGATGAGGCCTGAGGATATCACTGATCAAGAAGTTAGGGGCTTCGATGATGGTGAGGTGTTGCAACGTGTGCACAATGTTGATCAAATGTTGCGGGATGTTGAGTTTCAACGAGTGTACACACCTTCTGAATTCGCGAGGCTGAAACAGTTCATTGAAGATTCAAAGAAACCCCTCTATCCTGATTGCCAGAAGTACTCTCGCCTTTCTGGTGATCTAAAACTTCTGCAGCTTAAGGCAGATCATGGTTGGAGCAACAAAAGTTTCAAACATCTATTGGATGTGCTTAGAGACATGCTACCTGAAGGAAACCAAATAGCAGAGTCTGTCTATGAGGCGAAGAAGATAATCTGTCCTCTGGGAATAGAGGTTGAAAAAATCCATGCATACAAGAATAGTTGTGTATTGTTCCGTGGAGATTATGCAGACCTTGACAAGTGCCCCAAGTGTGGCTATGATCGGTACAAGAGGAAAAAGGATGGTGGAGATGATAATAATGCTGATGACGAGAACGAGCCCGGCGAGATCAGAGGCAAGAAGAAGAAGGCTAACAGAGGGGCTCCTGTGAGGGTGGCATGGTATTTTTGCATCATTCCTCGGCTGAGAAGATGGTTTGCAACACGAAAGGAGGCCCAACTCTTGCGTTGGCATGACGAAGGCCGAAAGGAGCTTAAGCAAGATGGCAAGTTTAGGCACCCCGCAGATGCAGCACAATGGGGTAACATTAATAACCACTTTTTGTGGTTTGACGAAGACGTAAGGAGCATACGGTTTGCTATGAGCACAGATGGCGTGAACCCATTCGGTAACCAGAGATCAACACATAGCACCTGGCCTGTCGTGCTGTCGTTGTACAACCTTCCACCCTGGCTATGCAAGAAACAGAAATATATGATGCTGATAATATTGGTCTCCGGGCCAAAGCAACCTGGCAACCGTATTGATGTCTACTTGAGGCCACTAGTTGATGACTTGAAGATACTGTGGAAGCATGGTGTGAAGGAGGTTTGGGATGAGTACAAGCGTGAGGAGTTCACAATGCACACCATGTTGTTCACCACCATCAACGACAACCCGGCTCATCGCAACCTCTCTGGCCAGAGTAAAAGGAAAGGTGCAGCTTGCCCACACTGCTTGGAAGATACTTGCGCAGTATGGCTAAGACATTCAAAGAAATACGTATTTATGGGGCACCGTCGTTTCCTCGGTAAGAAACATCCATACCGGGCCATGGATTGTCAGTTTAATGGGGAAAAGGAGAATCGAGAGGCGCTGTTGCATGTGACTGGAGATATGGTCCACTTGAAAATCAAGGACGTCAAAACTATCGAGGGGTTACCCAAACTGACTGAAAAAACCCTTGGCAAATGAAAGAAACGAGATGGTGAAGAAGAAGAAGAAGGAATGTGGAACAATAAATCAATTCTATGGGAGCTAGAGTATTGGCCGATGTTGGACGTGTGTCATTCGATTGACAACATGCACGTCAAGAAGAATGTGTGTGAAGCTACTTGTGGAACATTGCTACAACAGAAGTCCAAAGGAAAAGATCATAAAAATGCAAGGGAGGATCTTAAAGAACTGGGCATTAGGCCGGAGCTCTATGCAGAGGAAACAGAGACGGGGACGAACCTTGCCCTTGCTGCAACCACCTTGTCAAAGGCAGAGAGAAAAGAATTCTCACTACGTGAAAAACTCACTTTGGTAACGGGCATAGATGGCCTTTAGTAACGGGCAAAGCGCCCGTTACCGATCAAGTGTTACAAATGAGCAAAGAAAGGTAACGGCCAGATGCCCGTACTGATAACACATATTCGTAACGGGCATCAAACAACGACCGTTATCACAACTAGCCACCGGTCACGTGAAATGGCTGTTTCTCTGGGCCCACAGGGAACTTTGGTTATGGGCACCAAACCAGAGCCCGTTACAGTAGCTCAACATCAGAGACGCGCGTTGTGTACCTGCATCTCCTCTATCTAAACGAAATGAGACGCGTCTATTTCACGCGCGTCTCAGCACATCTAGGATTCGTAACGGGCATCAAACAACAACCATTACCACAACTAGTCACCGGTCACGTGAAATGGCTGTTTCTCTGGGCCCACAGGGAACTTTGGTAATGGGCACGAAAACAGAGCCCGTTACTGTGAAATCAACATCGGAGACATGTGCTGTGAACCTGCGTCTCTTCTGTCTTGACGAACGGGCCAAGTTCTGGGGCCCACCGGTCAGTACTGGTAACGGGCTTTTACGCTGCCCGTTACATTGTTGGCATGTTTGTAACGGGCGTTCCGAATGAAGCCCGTTACTCACTGATCAATGTTTGTAACGAGCTTTAATTAACACCCGTTACAGATACGTAGGCCACCCCTACAGTAACCTGCTGCCTGCTTGCCGGCTGCATCCTGGAACCAGCCAAGATTTGGCAGCCATCAGGGGCCGCATCCTGGAACCAGCCAGGATATGACTAAATTCACAAAAATTAGATCCAGCATCCAAATTCATAGAAATCCACATAATTCACATGCATCATATGACAACATTCAGCATCATCATCTCACAATTAAAGAAGCATCACTGTCTTGACAACAATATCACAGCCATAGTTAACTAGCTTGACAACAATATCACAAAATTCATGGGACAAGGAGGAATGCAAAAATTTCCTAGTCACTATGTATAATATTAGCCCACACAGTTTCATCAGCATGAAATTTTCCTCCGACTGTGATCACCTGTTCCATGAGGAATGTGGCAATTCTTTCACGAACATAGACTAGCGTGGATTTGTGGAGAGGATGCTCATCTAGCCCTAATCTCTGGATATAACAATGTCACCAATCAGCACACATATATAGGTGGTTACCAAACATGTGCAGTGCTAATAAGCAAGAACTGTGCTCAGTTGCAGGTTTTACAAATGAAGATCCCAAGAAAGTACCTCCATATCTGGGCCTCTATCTTTTAATTTAAGCATGTGATAGACACAATAGAAGCCACAGAGTTTGGATTCAGAAGGTGTTGGTGGCACTACAATAAATGTACAAAGAAAAATAGTTGTGATCAAGAAGAAATAAACTCAAGCTTTAGTACTAGCTTCCACAGGAAGGAAATAAGTGGTATGTACCTTAACATCTTTGACATGTTCCAAGGTGCTAAGGCGCAACTTCTTTTTGCCGCAGTAACGTTCCCAACCCCTACAACGAAACATGCAACAATGGTTAGGGCACTATTAATTAATATACTCTGAACAGTTTGTTGAGGAACGTCCGCAGGTTAAGAAGAAAATAACTTACTCATTAATGATTTGTTCGAAAGGGGTAGTATCAGTCTTAAGTCTCTTCAATGAATCAAGATAGTAGACCTTCTGCTGCTTCGGAACAATCACCACTGCAATCCAGTTGTTCGTACTGAGATAAGCGTTAAGGATGAGTTTCTTTTTAGCATATTGTTTGAAGGCACTGCACATATAGGACACAGAGAAAGCAATAGTGTGATCCGTGCTAGTCAACGTTGTCGAGCAAAGGAATTCAGGATCAAGGAAGGCAACTGCAGCGCGCGTCTTCTCAACTTCAACAGCCATATTCCTATTAGTAAGAAAAAACAAAGTGTAAGGAGGCAAAATACATGGTAAAGATGATGTGAGGCCATATTCCTATTAGTTTCTTTCCTTGCTGATTTGAAATGGTTGAAGGTTTCTCAAGGGCTTTCTTGCCTAGTGGAGTCTCACCAGGAGCTATTACAGAGGTATTGGGCCCAGATGTACCTACAGCTTTCTTCGAAATGTCATCGACAGATTTATCAGCACCAGCCAACACATCACTCTGGTTGACTGGTAACAGTGGTGTCTCACCAGGAGCTATTACAGAGGTATTAGTCCCAGATGTACCTGCTTTGGCATGATTGTTTTGAGCACTTTCATTTGGGGGTGTAGGTTTGGTTGTTTCATGAGGAGGAGAAGGAGGAGGAGGAGGAGGTGGTGGTGGTGGTGGGGATGGAATATTTGGTGTCTCTTGCGGATGTGGGGATGCAAGTTTTTCTATTTTTTCAGGACTAGTAGTAGGTGGGGATGGAATATTTGGTGTATCTTGCGGATGTGGGGATCCAAGTTTTTCTGTGTTTTCAGGATGAGGAGGAGGTGGGGATGCAAGTTTTTCAGGACGAGGAGGAGGTCCGAATGGAACGTCTTGCGGGTGTGGGGATTTAGGAGGAGGAGGAGGAGGAGGATGTGGGAAACCATGTGAGGAAGGAACCTGTACCGTACTCTGTGAACTACAAGGAATCTCTACCGTAGCCTGTGAACGAGATTTACATGTTGGTGCTCCCTTGATGTCAATCTGACACCTTCTCCACTGTAACCTCTGTCCTTCAGCTTGCCCTAGTTTCATCACCTCGTAATTAGGAGAGTATTCCACCAGTTCATCCGCAAAGATAGTATATACAGTGAGCACTTCAACCACAACACAGTCTTCATGAATCGGGACTGTTTGTAGCGTAGTCTGCTCTGGATGAACAAGACCAATTGCAGCCTCACATTGAAGACCCCTCCACGTGATCCATAGGCCACAGTGTGTGGGTTTAGTCAACATGCCTATAAGGTCTTCGTGTGTACGATCATCACAACGCACCTCCGTCACCAACTCTGCAGTGCCATCAATCAAACCTACATTATCTGCGGACGCATAGCTGCTCTTCAGTGTGGCGGGTGAAGGGCTTGCGCGATTGGACACTGGTGACAACACCATCTGGTGACAATACCACCTCTGCATCTGCATGTTCTGCATCTGCATGTTCTGCATCTGCATCTCAGCCACCAGTTCTTGCTTGATTTGTTCCTTTATCTTTTCCGTATCAACTGATGTGTCGGTCTTCGTCCTCTTCCTCTTCCTGTACATGGAAGCGTGCTGTGGCCATGAATTCTTCCAGCCCTGGTAGCTAGAGACACCACACACGCGACCTGGTTGTTCAGGGTGGCCCAAGAATTGACTTAGCACATCATACTCCCTCTGCCCTACCATTCCTGAAGATTCTGCACATGCAATCTTCTCCTTGATGTCTGCAGCCAATTTTTCTACCTCTTTGTTGTTGAACACTATCACGGCAACATGGTCTTTAATCACTAGCTTACTCCTTGCTCGCAGCCAATTCTTGGAACGATCGTCAGGGTAGGCGTCATATGGGTTGGGGATACCAGCTGCAGCTAATTGTCTGTCCTCTTCCTCCCATTGTTCTAGTTTCACAGTATAACCAGCTGGACCCATGCTGTGCTCGCTTGTATTCCGGCTTCGGAGTTCTTTGAACTTGACACTAACAGATGAGGCTTGCTCGGTTTCCTCCTGTTTCATGAACTCCTTCCACTGTTCGAGATGATAAACGGGTGCCTTGTAAATGGCTCAAGTCCTTTTCGGATAAAATCTCGCCTAAGCTGAAATCTGAATTGTCTCCATGCCTTGGCTGCCGTCTTTCAAAAAAGCTTGAATGCCTGCGGTTTCGCGCCTTCCTAGAACTTCAAGTGTTTCTGCACATGCTTATCAAACAAGTCCCACTTTCATCATTGCTTAGTTCTTTGAATTCTGGCAAGTGCAAAGATATCTTTTGTCTAGCAACGAGCCCCACAAGCGCCCTGAACCTGCGCTTTTGAGTCAATGGTACTGGCATCCCCCCTATGTCGACCTCATAGACTATCATTGTGTGACTTGGCCACTTTGTGGATGTCCTTGGCACTCTGCCTCGGCGCTGAGCCCCACCCACCCGATCTTGTTGTGCACTAGCAGTGCCATAACCCTCTTCTTCATCTTGTGGCCCGGGTCTATAGTCCTCATCAGATTTATCCTGTGAATTAATAGTCAAGGGAATTATAGTAACTACTTTAGCCCACTGTAATATCATTGGTTCTTGGTAAACCATTAACATAAATGCAAAATTTAGTAACCAAAAAATTAGTTCAGGCAATGCGACCTTACCATTTTAAAGAGGAAGATGCAGGCTGCCTCTATTGCTGATGAGGTACTCATTCAACTTGGAGAGAATGTGCACATGTACATAGGAACAAGAGCAAAACCAAATATAAGAGTCAATCTAAAGGGAAATGCTAAGTATGTATACCATCAACAGCTAAGTATGTCCACATGTACTTATACAAAGGAGCCACGACATACCCTGCAATTCCCACAAGTACAAGTATATTCATACGCATTTATATAAAAAGAAAAGCATACGCACGCATATGTTGTATACTTGATTATCTGAACGCATGTGTGCTGCATATGCTCGCTTGGCCTAATTGCATAAACTCGAGCAAATATACCAAATTATGTTGTTAATTTTACAGTTATTACTGAATTGTTGTTAATTTTACAATTATTATTGAGTTGGTAGAATGCATTTACCGAATTGTATAAGACATTTTTAGAGCGGCATACCATAAACTCAAATCCTAGATTCACCACTAACCTTGTCACTGTCGGAGCGGAGGGATCTCTACTCCTCGTCACTGCCTGCTCGCCGCCACATCCTCGTCCTCGCGTCGACCTCGTGGATGGATCCCTCCTCCTCCTAGTCGTCGTCGTCGTCGCTGGATCCCTCCTCTAGTCATCGTCGTCGTCGTCGTCGCCACTACTGGGTCCCTCCTCCTCCAGATCTCGCTGTCAGAGGTGTGGTGCGCGTCGCGCCGAGCATGGTGTGGCACGCGTCTCAGCGAAGGGGTGTAGCGTGCGTCGCGGCGTGGGGGGAGGTGAGGGGGACGAAGGCGAGGGGGAGAAAGCGGCGGCGGCGGCGCGAGGAGAGAGTGGCAGGAGACTGCGTGAGGGAGGCGTCCTTCCCTATTAACCTAGCGCGAGTGGGCTTGTGTGGGCCTTAAAATGAGTAATGTAGTCAAGTACTACTCTGCTATTATATCATAAACATGAGATTAAAAAATCTAATTTTAAGAAATTTGGTTAAACAAGTGTGGCTGTTGATATTTTATTCAAATACTAAATTACCAACTGTGAATTGTTCGTATTTTTTATGAATTTTTTGGTGTTTTTTATGGGCTCTAATATTTGAGGGAAGCAAGTTTCAATTCAGAAAAAATAGTATCGGGCCCACACGTCAGCGTCAGAAGCCTATATAAAAAAAGATAACCGTTGCCTGCCCGACCGACAAAGGCAATGCGGGTAGACTCGCATCGCCAACAAGTGCTCCATTATCCGAAATGCCCCTGACCGAATGAATATGCATCCGCCCCGGTGATGCTGGTACACTAACCCTCGTCGCCAACAAGTGCTCCATTGTCCGAAATGCTGCTGGCCGAATGAATATGCATCCGCCCCGGCGACGCTGGTACACTAACCCTTGTCGCCAACCAGTGCTCCATTGTCCGAAATGCCCCTGGCTGAATGAATATCCATACGCCCCGGCCCCCTTCTTCTTCCCCGATCTGAGCTCCACCGCCGCCGCCCGCCTGTCCTTCCCCGCCGTGGCGCACATGTCGCACTACGCCGATTCGTATGGAGGTGCAGTGCGAAAGGTTGCCGGAGCAGCCGCAATCACTCCACCGGCTTGGATCCAGTCCGTGAGCTAAGCGGCTTTCCACTGGTCCCTTGCCCGGACTATGGTATGGCTCGGGTGGTGGAGGGGCAGACGCAGAAGGAAGGTGAAAACCACGGTCGTCTTTATTTCAAGTGTGCAAGGAACTCGGTGAGTAGTCTGCTGTGTCTCCCAAATTTGAGTTAGGGTTCTTATGTGCTTTTGATTCTGCAGTACACCAAGAATTGTGGATTTTATCATTTCCACAAGGAGTATCTCCAGATGCTGAAGGATGCTGGCGTCATTGTTTTTCGACCGTCGAACTGGTCAGACGCGGTCGATGAAGTAGTTGATTCAGTGAAATGTCAAATTGGGAGCGGCGAGCAGAGGCAAGGACTGGACAAGCAGAGGAAGAAAGCATTGGAGGAGAAGATGGACAATGTGATCTGGAAGATGAACTTGATTATTGTAGCTGTTTTTTGTGTAGTATTCGGATGTTTACTGGGGATGTATGCTGCAAAGAAGTAATCCTGATGTTAAAAGTGGTGCTTTTGCTTCATCTGTGTGGATGAAGAATGAAAAATTTGTCACAGATGACAAACTTAAATGTATGAATGAAGAATGGATGGAATGAAAATTGGGTCACAAATCTTAATGTGTCACACATCACAAAATTCATCAATTCATCTGTGCTGACATTTCATTGCAGCACGAGGCAAAGGAGACACGGATTAACACAAATAGAGTAATTAACAAACTTCTGGCATAACTCTGGCATACACATTGCAATTCATTGTAAACTGCTGCCATATTATGACACAAATAGAGTAACAAACTTCTGGCATACACATTGCAATTCATTATAAGCTGCTGCCATAGACATTGCAATGCATTATAGGAGACATGGATTGATCTACCCGCGCCTCTTAGATCTACTAGTTCATCACAAGTTCAACATACACACAGGAGGAACATATTAACAGAGGATCTACTAGTTCATCACAAGTTCAACAAACACACAGGAGGAACACATTAACAGAGGAACAAATTAATTAAGCAGAGGTAGTTGCCGCCGGTGGAGCCCCACCGTCGGAGTCGGAGCCGGGGCCGGAGCCGGAGCCGTCGAGGCACTCCTCTCTCAAGGTCCCCAGCCAAGATATTGATCTTGAAGGCGTAATCCTTCATGGTCCTCTACAGCGGATCATTGGGTACCGGGACCCCGAGATGAACGGCCACCCGTCGAAGCCTCACGAAAGCATCGCGGAACAAGTTCACTACCCAAGTGGCTTCGTCAGCATTTAGTGGAGGAGCAGAAACGACCACCACGGGCTGCGGTGCCAGTACCTCCTCGAGCTCGTCAGGCGGGGGCGGCGGCACCTCCTCGGGCTCATTGGGCGGGGGCGGCGGCACCTCCTCGGGCTCATTGGGCGGGGGCGGCGCCACCTCCTCAGGCTCCTCAGGTGCCAGCGCCGTCCCCTCCTTGACGAGCCGACGGTGGCGGCTTTCGTCGTCATCCTCCTCCTCCCTCCCCCGCTTCCTGGATGGCTCGCTTGACGATGCCATGCACGCGCTTGAGGAAGAAGAAGCTCTTGGATTCACTTCTTGGTGACCGGAGACGGTGGTGCTGGGGTTTTCTTGGTTCCGCGGTTGACGAAGTTTTTGGCCGGCCGGGGAGTTATATTGACAAGACGGCGAACCGTCAGGTGGCCGGTCACACGCCTCAGAACCCGTGTATGCTCAGGAGAGCTCTTGGCCACAAAAGAGACATGTGGTCACAAGGAGACGTGTGACTATTCATATTTTATTCAAAATACCAAATGCCCAACTATGAGTTGTTCGATTCTTAAAAAAAACTATGAATCGTTCGTATTTTTATTAATTTTTAGGTGCTGCTTTATGGGCCCTAATTTTTGAGGGAAGCAAGTGTCATTTCAAAAAAAAAAGTGTCGGGCCCACACGTCAGCGTCAACAGCCTAGTATAAAGAAGGTAACTGTTGCCCGCCCGCACACCAGCCAACAAAGCAACGCGGGTTTGCTAATCCACGTCGGCAGTGACTATCCATTTTGCAAAATGAATATTCAACCGCCCCGGCCCATTCCGTCTCCCGACTCTCCCATTCTTCTTCCGAATGGATAAGCACAGCACTTTCCTTAAAAAAAGCGCAACACACGACGCTTTCCTCATTTCTCACTGGGGTGATAGGAGGCGTGGAGACAGATATGACGATGAGCGCCGGTGAGGGGCCAAGCAGCGGACGACCCCGTGCACCCGGGATTGAGGAGAATCGGAAGGCGAAGCGGAGCCGCAACTGGATCCGCGCGCGTGCCGGCGAGATGGTGGTGAAGAGGGAGACGACGATGAGCGCCGGAGAGGGGCCAAGCGGCGGTGGAGTGTACCTAATGCCGGAGATGAGGGTCCTCGACTGGATCCTCTCGGGTTCCGATGAGGGGCCAAGCAACGGCAAGGAGGAGCGTGCCGGCAAGGGGGCAGCGAAGTGGGCGAGGCGCCTGCCTCACGTCTGCGAGCACAAGTGTCTGGCAACGACGAAGAGGGGTCGAGGGAGTGGCGAAGGTGTAGAGGACCTCATCTCTGACTCTGGCAACGACCACGACGATGACGTGACAAGTTTCTCTGAATCTCACTACCTTTTTACTTGTTCTATAGATGGAGCTTGAGCTTGAGCTTGAGCTTGATAAAGTTAGTGCCTATGATGATGTCTTCCATGCTTGTCATGATCTTATACCAAGTTCTAAGGCAAATCAGTTCTGAACTAAGTTCTGATTTTACTTGTCACCCTGCTATGAAGCCTAGGATAATTTTCAATTTCTTATATAATTTTCCTATGATGATTAGTGTTCCTATACTGCTCCAAGTTCTGAGCCAAATTAGTTTTGAATTAACTATGTTACTCTTATACCATGTTTAACCCTGTTTCAGGCAAAACTCTTTGAGTCGCGAGCAGAGCTTGAGTTACTTCTAAACCTTAATGTCTGGGATTATGTGAAACCTGAGTTTGAAAAAATCACGAAAGAAGTGAACATCCTCATCAAAAAGGCTAAGCACATAAGGAGGTACAAGTATACTACTGAACAGAATCTTCAGCCCATTGAAGATGCGCTCGAAGGGCTTCAAGAATCCTTGGTTGCTTACGAAGAGGCTGCAAAAAGAGCCAATCTTGATGGGCATGAGGAAGTTCAAGCTTGTTGATGTGCAGGGTCAGATAGCCATACTTTTGTGGATGTTCAAGGGGCATGCTTTTGTTGATGTGTATGGTCAGATAGCACGACCCATAGTAAATAATTAATGTGATGGACAAGTTAAGTCCTAGCCTGATGGACAAGTTAAGTTAACTATTTGTAATAATTATTCTTTATTCCTGTGGACAAGTTATCTTCATCTATGTGGACAAGTTATCTCTCTTATGATGTCTGTTTTGTCTCAAAAGATATATGTGTTGATTGTGCCTGTATGTCGAAATGGAAGCAATGAGAGATCGAGCTGACCTGTCGATGAAGACAGACTCAAAGGAGACGCGGATTCACAAAACTTCATCTCCTTTTTTCACAAAGGAGACACAGATTAACAAACCTCCGTCTCCTTTGTTCACTGCCACCGCGCTTCCGCTTCACGGTAGTGAAGAGTGCTATTAGACTTTAATTATTGAGCTCTCAGTCTAGTAACGGGCGTCAAATGGTCATCGGTAACGGACACTAAAGCCGGTTACCGATACGGCAGCGATCAGTAATGGACTTAAAGGGCCTGTTACCGACAGGGCATTGATCGGTAACAGACTTTACAAGGCCGTTACCGATAGCTTTAACTGTTGTAACGGACTCGATTCAACATCCGTTACAACGAATTCATGTAACGGGCGTTTAAGAAGCCCGTTACCAGAAGTCCACATTGGTAACGGGCATAGTGGAGGCCAACCCCGGGGTCGGCCTGCCGCGCTTATGGGTAACGGGTGCCAAACAACAACCGTTACAGATGTGGGTGGATGTAACGGGCGTTAAGGGCCCGTTACAAATGTTGCGTGACCTATTTGAGGTTTTCACGTAGTGTCTCTCAGGTTTTGCATGATTTGAAAGTACCTTCAGGCTACTCATCAAACTTCAAGAGGCTAGTGTCGGTGAAAGACATGAAAATGAATTTCAACTTGATGAAATCTCATGATTGCCATGTGTTGATGACAGCTCTTCTTCCTGTTGCACTTAGAGGTATCAAGACAGAACTGGTTCGCGACGCGGTCACGAGCTTGTGTTTATTCTTCAATGCAATAGAACAGAAGGTGATTGATGAGGAAAAACTATTGGACTTATAGAGGAGGCATTTCGAGACCCTATGCCTGCTTGAAGCTACCTTCTCACCATCATTCTTTGATCTCATGCTGCATCTAACAGCACACCTCGGGAGGGAAATCTGGTTCCTTGGCCCATCTTACCTTCATCAGATGTTTCCATATCAGAGGTTCTATGGATTCCTAAAATCATTGGTACATAACCGGTTATTTCTGGAGGGAGCCATTGTTCATGGCTACGAGACCATCGAAGCAGTGGAGTGGGCCATGGGTTATATGGACCCCCAAAACCCCATTGGTGTGCCTCGCTCACGGCATGAAGGTAGGCTTTCAGGTGTTGGGACCCTGGGGAAAAAGTCAGTCACTCCGGAACCAGATGCCTTCCAAAAGGCTCATTTCACCGTGATACAATAGCTGCACCTAATTACACCATTTGCCAATGAGCACAAGCGACAACTACGTGAAGACAACCCTGACCGTGGTAGGGCTTGGCTTGCAAAGATGCACATGCAAGGTTTCAGCAGGTGGCTCCGAGATTATGTCGAGACATGCAGCAATGCTGTAATAACCGACGAGATAAGGAATCTAGCAGCAGAGCCATTGTTCACTGTTACAAGATACCAAGCAATGGATATCAATGGATACACGTTCTACACCATGGCACAGGATAAAAAGAGCGTCTATCAAAATAGTGGCGTGCGTGTACGGGCCGTCGTCGACGACAGTCATGATGATGATGACATGGAGACAGACACATATTATGGTGAAATAGAGGAGATATGGGAGCTTGATTATGTGGGATTGAAGGTAGCCTTGTTTCGGTGTAGATGGGTCACCAATGGGAAGAGAGCTGTGAGCAAGGACAAATATGGTTATGTTAGTGTTGATCTCTGGGTCTTTGGTTACAAAAACTAACTGTTTGTCTTCGCCAACGATGTTGAGCAAGTGTTCTATGTACCTGACCTTGCAAAAAAGAACTAGTCTGTGGTTATGCCTGAAAAAAAAGGATTGTTGGGGTTGAAAATGTTGTTGAGGAGGAGGAATACAACCAGTTTGACGAAATTCCATCCTTTGACACTTCATACAAGCCCCGACTCTTGGGAACTAACAAAACACCGTACTTGCGAAGCGACCATAGTGAAAAAATCCATATACAGAAATCAAGGAAGAAAAAGCAAGCCTGATTTCTGCTGAATCCTTTTTGTAATGCAGGATGTGTCTATTGGTGGAAATGAAATCCGTTTTGCAATATAAAGGATGTGATGTATTGGTGGAATTTGAATCCTTTTTGTAATATATAGGATGTGGTGGAATTTGAATCCTTTTAGTAATATATTCTGCCTAAGATACTATATATATTCATTTTATATTCTACTTCAGTTCAGTAAATATGTTGCAGGCTGCTTCAGTTCAGTAACGGGCGTTAATATAAAAGAGACGAGGATTAGGCAACCCGCGTCGCCTTTGTTACGGGCAAGAGACGAGGATTAACCAACCCGTGTTGCCTTTGTTATGGGCAAGATATGCGAAATCACACACACATATTACATCAAAAGAGACGCGGATTAGCCAACCCCCGTCGGCTTGTTCTTCTTCATGCTTGCAAGTGAGTAGGTAAATCATACAAAAAATTGTATTGCACACAGATAATCACACAAGCATGTCTCTTGAGATGCAAAATCACACACACAGATTACAATCATCATTGATACATCAGAAGGTTACAAAGCGGCCATCTATGTTCATCATCACTAGGCACTACCAGGATGAGGAACATAGACCTAAACTAAGCAAAAGATTACTTCCGTCGGCTTGTTCTTCATGATGAGATATGCAAAATCACACACACAGATTACAGTCATCATTGGTACATCAGATAGGGAGGCCTCGGGATCTTGGCCAGCTCGGCAGCCTTGAACTCACGTCCGGCTCTAGCTGAATCTCCGGCCGGCCAAAGGTAGAAGACCACTGCGGTGGTGGGTGCTGACGTGGTGATGTTGAGGCTCAAAGTTCGATCTTGCTCCTTCCCTGCCCGTTAGTCGATCATCAGAGGTGAAGAGAAAGGAGGCCGCCATCGGCTTGTTCTTCATGACGAGATATGCTCCAGATTCTGGCTTCTTCTTCATGCTTACAAGTGAGCACAAGAGAAAGATACAGCAGAGCGTGGAAATATATCCCTTCAAAAATCCTCCTCCTGGAGGAGGGAAAGCAAAAGGAAGCGCAAGTTTGACGGGAAAGCTGCAGCAGGATGGTTCTGGGCTTCTCTCCCAAGACCTGATCTTTCCGTCAGCTTGTTCTTCCTGATGCCAGAAGGTTCTGGGCTACCTTCCCCCGACAGCTGATATATCACAAGGATTTTTCTAGCAGCTGTGCTAGAGGGATGAGCAACCCAATCACCCATATCACAAGAATTCTTCTAGCAACTGAGAGAATGAGGAGGAGGAAGAAGAGAGAAAAGCAAAAGCTTGGCCCTACAAGATCTATTCTTTGTGCCATAGCTAGATCTAGATCTAGAGAAGAAGGAAGCAAGTGAGGAGGACCGATAGGCGTCGGTCTTTTTTACAACAAAAACAAGGAAGGGATAAGATCGGTTGTCAAAAAAAAGAGGAAGGGGTAAGATCAAGAGCACAGGAAATGGGAAGGTTCCCAAGAAATTGATGCCAGATCCGGTCAATGGGGAAACAGTTGCCCAGTCAATGGCTGAGAGCAGAGGCAGTGATTCCAATGTAGAATTAAATGATACGCGGATTAACCAAATGTCGTCTCCAATGTAGAATTAAAGCATACGCGGATTAACCAAACGTTGTCTGCAATGGAGAATTAAAGGATACGCAGATTAGCCAAACGTCGTCTCCATTGCTTACTTAAACCGTGTTTGGAAACAAATCTCCGGTATCTTCTCCTTCTAAAATAATTTAGATCCCCTGCCCCTTCATCTACCCGCGAAAAAACAGCAATTGCCTACTCCTCATCGTCACCATTCCCGGCCGGAGATGAATAGCATGCCAGGAAGAAGCAGGCGGCACCAGCCGTCGTCACTGCTGGACCTCCCTCTAGACCTCCGCATTGAGATTGCGGTGCGCGTCGGTGCGACCTCGGAGCGGCCCTTGGCTGACCTCCGCAGCTTACGTGGTACTTGCTCGACCATGTGCCACGGGCGCAGCCACAGCAACGTTGGCCGACGTTTGTCGATAGAGGGGATAAGAGATGAGATTTCTTTGGTGTGGGACCCCACCACCTACAAAGCCTTCCTTGCTATGTTGACCGATCTCAGGAATCCGGAGGCTTGCTTCTTCTCCGGGATCAAAGCCATGTTCATGGAAAACAGGGGAAGTAATGATCTCCGGCGTGCCGCCGAGGGTGGGCACGATGCGGCGGCCTATCTATACGCCATCTTGCTCTACAGGGACAATGGCGGTGCCGCCGATAACAACACCACGAAGCGGTACATGAGGCGGGTCGCGGGCGGCGGCAGTACGACGTCGAGATGGTTGAGCAACGAGGCGGTGTCTGCCTTTGCGCAAGAAGGCCATGCGTCCGATCCACTACTCGACTTGGCGCATTTAGGGTGAACTCCTGCCGCCTCCGGCATAGGTGCGCGGCGATCAGCCGTGCGCAGGCAACGGCGGCGGCTGCAGCGTGGATAAAAGATGGCTTGGAATTTCTTTGTTTTGCAGCGAAGACTGTATGCTCCGCCGCGAAATGGTGAAGTTCGAACGGAGCATTGGAATAGGAAATCAGTAGTAGATTAGCTTTTGTATGTTGCTCGTATTATCTGTGTAAATTTTTGGAAGAGCAGCAAAGCCGACGCGGGTTATCAGTCCCGTGTCACTACTGACTGTGGGGCCAGTTCTATTCGAATGAAGAACAGTTCGCATTTCTCCTTTTAATCTACAATCAAATGTTGTAACATGTATTTCTTCGTCATAATTAGTCCAAATTTGATATTTTTTTTCTAAATTTTTCTAAAATCACAATATTTTCATTAATTTTATTGTTTAGTGTGTATTCTGTTTCTTGAATAATGTTTATATGCCTTATTTGTTCTTTGTAAGTACAACAACATATAAATAATAATTGTTTTACACAACCATTAGTGATGAAACTTTGCATTTCGTAAGCTTAAGGTGAACACAAGGTTTTGTTAAGGTTTCAAATGCATATGAGTTCGAACATGTTATAAAGTGTGGAAAACTTCAATGTTCAAGCAACATTCTAGGAAACTATGTGAGAGATGTAGACATTTGTACACAAGTATATTATTCCTTCATCGAGACCATTTGAAATTTTGAAGACAAGTTTAGGTACCCAAATTATGTTGCCAAGTCAATTTGTAGATTTTTTTAGAGCAAATTTGATGTTATCAGAATTATTATATAATTACCATGCGGTGTAAAAACGAAATATAAGAATTTTGGGCACACAAGTGTGACTGTTGATATTTTATTCAAATACTAAATGTCCAAATATGAATTGTTCGTATTTTTATGATTTTTTAGGTGTTGTTTTATGGCCTCTAATATTTTAGGGAAGCAAGTTTCATTCTAAAAAAAATAGTGACGGGCCCACGCGTCAGCGTCAGCAGCCAATATAGAAAAGATAACTGTTGCCTGCCCGCCCAGACCCAACTGCCAACAAAGGTGATGCCGGTTCGCTAACCATCGTCGCCAATGACACTGGCCCACGCGTCAGCGTTAGCGTCAGCAGGCTAACCCGCGTCGGCAATGACTATCCATTGTCTCTAAGATCTAATTCATCACAACAGATTACTTGTTCATCACAACAGATCTCCAGCTCATCACAACAGAACACATATTATAGGAGACGTGGATGGATCTACTCGCGTCTATTAGATCGAGTTGATAACATACAAAATCCAACAACCAAACTAATTAACTAAGCAGTTCATGATCGACAAACAAACTACGCAGTTCATGTCTAACAACCTGACGAAGACACAAACACATGCACACACACATTTAGTCGGTCGCCGCCGTCGGAGTCCCGCCGTCGTCACCGCCGTGGCTGCCGTCGGAGCCGTCTTCGCCGCCGTCGTCGCCGTCGTCACTACCGTCGGAGCCGTCGTCACCGCCGTGGTTGCCGTCGTCACCGTCGTCGCCGCCGTGGCTGCCGTCGTCACCGTCGGAGCCGCCGTCGTCGAAGTCGAAGTGGCGGGTAGCCCGCTTGACCACGGGGAGGTTCTCGAGCTTCTCAGCCAACCCGTGGATCCTGAAGGCGAGACCCTTCACGCTCGGGTCCTTGTCCACATCATGATGCGCCTTGATGTCGAAGGCCGCGCCAACATCTTCAAGCTTTCTGAAGGCGCTCCTGAGAAGGTCGACGGCGAACTTAGTGTCGTCGAAGAACGGTTCCTCGTCGGCGTCCTTGGTCGCCGGCTCCTTCCCCTTCTCCAACTTCCTTCGACGGCGGCTTTCGTCGTCATCGTCCTCCCTTCGTCCCCGCTTAGACGGCGGCAGGCTCCTCGACGCCATCTCCTCCTTGGTGATCTCTCGATGACCGAAGATTTGTAGTGGTGGGTCGCGAGGAGGAAGAAGAAGCGAAAGAGATGATAAGCTTATGGAAGAAGCAGAGGGGAAGCAGGGGAAGGCAGGGGAGTTATATTAACAAGACGCGGAACCGTCAGGCGCCTCTGCCCCCACCCACTACTCCACTACTGCCACTCAATTGCCCATCGGGCTCCGTTTCGGGCGCAAAACCGTCCAAAACCACGCGTCGCCTTTCAATTACACGGGAAGGAGAAGGGGCAGGGGCAATGATGTCGGGCCCACTCGTCAGCGGCAGCAGCCAAACTGCGGCGTGTTTTCAATTTCCATTTATTGTTTTAGATGGCCGAGGCGCATTCTTCAACTTCAACCCTTGTCGCCTTCAACTTCGACCCTCGTCGCCAACTTCAAACCTCGTCGCCTTCAACTTCAACCCCCGTCGCCTTTCAATTTCCAAACCCCGTCGCTTTTCTATGTCCTCCCCTTCTCCTTCATGGCTGCGGTGTGCTTGATGCAGCTGCTGCCAGATGATCTTGTCACCCAGATGATCATCCACTCCATCAAGGATGAGCCCGTCATCCATTTTCTGAACCTTCACAATAAAATCTGTGGCACCTTCCGGCGCATCTGCGACTCCGATGAGGTACTACTACATGTGTCACTACGTGATCTTCGTCGGGTGTGCAAGAATCGCTACGTCAGGTCGTGCTTTGAGCGGTGCTTCCGCGAGGACAATCATCTGGAGGCATTATGCTTCGAGGGGATGGAGAGGTTGATGAGGCGGTGAAACCCCGATAAGGGTCTGAAGCTCATCGGAGATGCCGCTGCTGAAGACTCCGGTGCTAAGTACTTCTTAGCGATCCTGAAGTACCGTTGCAACCCGGCGGACCCCGAAGCCATGGCACTGCTCCAGGAAATCAGCGGCGACCAGTCGCCCCCTGACAGGCGTTGGAAGAACCACAACCTACGGCTGTTGCGCTACCTCGTGAACCGGGATCTCGAGAACATTGCGTGGTGGTACTGACTTGATGACGGCGACGACGACATTCCGTTGCTGCCCGTCTAGAATCCCCACGTCTGCATTTGGGGAGCGGGATGTAGGCGCTACGGGCCGGAGAGCTCAGAGATCATCCACTACTGCAGTGTCGAGTGTCCCATCCGTCATGAGTTCGACCTCTGGACACGTAACTTCCGCCCCGCCGTGGAGTACGCTGTCAGCAGGATGAACATCCGGATGTAGGCGCAAGCATCAATGAACATTATCTATCTTGAATGTAAATTATTAGATATTACTAAACGCGGATTTGATTTTATCGGGATGTCAGTTTTTAATTGGTTTTTGATAGACAATATTTGATTTGTCACGTTTGTGAGTCAAATCGAAGGTTGCGGTGGTCTAATTTGCCGCCGACGAGGCCTAAGATGCCCTCTTGGGTGTCAAAACCGCCGAAGCGGGCACGGCGGGGGCGGCGGGGGGCGGCGGTGCCCTCTGCTTCCTCCTTTGTTCTATTGGAGAATGAAGAACAGTTTATCCGTCCCGCGTCGCCGACGACATTTCTCTTTTTAATCTGCAATCAAATTTTGTAACATGTATTTCTCCATCGTAATTAGTCCAAATTTGATTATTTTTTTCTACAGTTTTCTAAAATCACCATGTTTTCATTATTTTCATTGTTTAGTGTATATTCCGTTTCTTGAACAATGTTTATATGCCTTATCTTGTTCTATGTAAGTACAACATATAAATAATATTTGTTTTCCACACCTCCTGTAATGAAACTTTGCATTTTCGTAATCTTAAGGTGAACACAAGGTTTTGTTAAGTTTTCAAATGCATATTAGTTCGAACATGTTGCAAAGTGTGGAAAACTTCAATGTTCAAGGAACATTCTAGGAAACTATGTGAGAGATGTAGATATTTGTAGACAAGTATATTATTCCTTCATTGAAACCATTATGTTGGCAAGTCAATTTGTAGATTTTTTAGAGCACACTAGATGTTATTAGAATTATTACATCATTAACATGGGATGTAAAAACGAATTCTAAAAATCTTAGGCACACAAGTGTGACTGTTGATATTTTATTCAAATACTAAATGTCCAAATACGAATTGTTCGTATTTTTATAATTTTTTAGGTGCTGTTTTATGGGCTCTAATATTTTAGGGAAGCACGTTTCATTCGAAAAAAATAGTGGTTGGCCCACGCGTCAGCGTCAGCAGCCAAAATAAAAAGATAACCGCTGTCCGCCCGCCGGACCCAACTGCCAACAAAGGCGATGCGGGTTCACTAACCATCATCGCCAATGACACTGGCCCACGCGTCAGCGTCAGCAGGCAAACCGTGCGCGGGCTGCTCAAAATTTCCCACCTATATTGACTATAATGCCCATGGAATTCCAATTCCACCAGAGAGCCGTCAAGGGCACGCCAGTAATGTCCTTAAACACAGTTACGCGCGCAGTTCTTCAGGGGACATATTCAGCTCCTCGCTAGACAGATCCACAACGCCCGCACTCTCCCCACCGCCGTCGCCACTCTCCCCGCTCGCCTTCGCCGCTCTCTCCCCGCCACAGCCCTGCTCTTCTCCAGCCCCACCGCTCCCTGCGTGACGACGGTGACGAGGACGTGGTTACTGGCATGCCGATGGCTTCCCTGCCAACCTAAATGTGGTTGATGTGGATCCGTCATCCCCAGCCACGACGACGAGCCGGCCACCTCAGGCCACGAACCGACGTGGATCCGGCCCCTCCAACCATCACGAGAACAACTACTTCATTCACGACAGAGGTTAGTCCTGCTTGAACCCCCAACGCCCTCTCTCTGCTCGGCCACCAAATCTGCTATATATTCATGTCAATGTGGATTAGGGAGACATGCCTTGATAGTTCATCTTTAATTGGTTGACTGTGGATTTGATGGATGGATTTTGTTGCTCCAAGTCTATTTGAATAAATTGTTGCTAACAGATGAAGTTATATGAACTGTTGAAATTCATTTTCATGTTCCTGGTGCTACAATTTTTGCATTGTAAATAAATGAAAAGCATTGAGGATGTTAGCATACTTTAATTATGCTATGCTTTGAATGTACCAGATCGACAGTTATGCTTTGGACCTGTTAGCATACTTTAATTCTGCTATGCTTTGAATGTACCAGATCGACAGTTATGCTTTGGACTTGTTAGCATATTTTAATTCTGATGGCCACATAATGTCAGTGGGAATTGCATCGCAGTGGTTTATAATGTAGTCCACCCAATCTGCTATATATTCATGTTAAGGTTGATTAGGGAGACATGCCTTGATAGTTCATCTTTAATTGATTGACTGTAGATTTGATGGATAGATTTTGTTGCTCCAAGTCTGTTTGAATAAATTATTGCTAACAGATGAAGTTATATGAACTGTTGAAATTCATTTTCATGTTCCTGGTGCTACAATTTTTGCATTGTAAATTCATGAAAAGCATTGAGGATGTTAGCATACTTTAATTCTACTATGCTTTGAATGTACCAGATCGACAGTTATGCTTTGGACCTGTTAGCATACTTTAAATCTGCTATGCTTTGAATGTACCAGATCGACAGTTATGCTTTGGACCTGTTAGCATATTTTAATTCTGATGGCCACATAATGTCAGTGGGAATTGCATCGCAGTGGTTTATAATGTAGTCCACCCAATCTGCTATATATTGATGTTAAGGTGGATTAGGGAGACAAGCCTTAATAGTTCATTTTTAATTGATTGACTGTGGATTTGATGGATAGATTTTGTTGCTCCAAGTCTGTTTGAATAAATTATTCCAAACAGATGAAGTTATATGAACTGTTGAATTCATTTTTATGTTCCTGGTGCTACAATTTTTGGACTGTAAATTCATGAAAAGCATTGAGGATGTTAGCATACTTTAATTCTGCTATGTTGTGAATGTACCAGATCGACAGTTATGCTTTGGACCTATTATCATACTTTAATTCTGATGGCCACATATGTCAGTGGGAATTGCATCGCAGTGGTTTATAATGTAGTGATAACTAGACTGTCCTATGGTTTGTTGTGAGTGTTAATTGTTTGACTACTGTCATATATATTGTTATTGTTGGTGTCATGATGTGTTGTGAGTGTTGTTTCACTACTGTCATATATAATGTCATGATCATTGCTTTATCCTCTTGTTGCATGTACACATGGAACACACAATCCATCGCTGCTGAAGTTGGACAAGGAAGCAGTTGAAGGAATTTATTCTTTGCTTTGATATATAAGCATATTGTTGTGTCCATGTCAAAATGGTTAGCACCTATCCCTGTATGCTAATTAAGTAAAATATGAACTGTGTATGTCTATGCTGATTTTATTTACGACTTGTAATGATTTCTAGTGTAATATCAGCTATTTTGCCTGTCAGAGAAAACGAATTTATCTAATAAGAATTTTGTTTAGATTTTCAGTCTTGCTTATGTTGCTCTACTGACAACCTGACATATCATATATGCAGTCTCCCACAACAACAAACTCCTCTACCTCCAGTGCACCATCACAGCCCATCGGCGGTGAACCTTCTTCACAGGGTCACTCAGCACAGACTGCTGCGAGTAGTACTCGATCCCGCAGGTCAAGGACACAAACTAAATGGCCAGAAGACAAGTTGACTGCAACTAGACTTGATGCCAATTTTTGGCCTACCCCAGATGCTGCGAGGGATAGATTTGTATTGGTCTATGGCCTCATTGCTCGGGAGAGGGTGTCAATCAACAAGGCGGTTGATGATCTCTCACCAATTGAGAAGGAATATCTGTTCACAGTTTTAGAGGAAAAGCTAGATTACCCGGCCAATCTGGAAGAATCTGTTCGCAAGAAGGCAGTTAAGGCAGCTATATCAGAGATTGGAACCTTGCAACGGCGGTTCAAGGCCCATTTAAGAAAAAAATATGTGAGCGAAGAGGAGACTCCCTTTGTGAAGCATGCCTACAGCAACAAGACTAGGACATGTTTGTGCAGGAAACCAATTCTCCTTCATTTCAGTAATTGAGCCAGGAGATGAAACAAAAGAGAGCATTGCATAATAAGCCACACAAGACGAGCAGAAAAAGGTTATCATGGTAAAAGGAAAGAGTGGGAGGAGGAGGATGCAAAGCTAGCTGCAGAAGGAAAACAGAACCCTTGGGACCAATTTCCTGGACGTTCGAGACCTTATCTGCGGGCAAGGGTAGGAAAGAAGAGGAAGAATACTAGTGAAGGAAGCGGGGGCATAACATTCAGTAACCCTACGGTGGTGGGGGTAGCAGATAGGGTGAAAACACTTGCAGCTCAGGGTAGCGATGGTTCTTTCTCTGGGGTTAGGGAGGATGATATCCTCACCGCGGCACTTGAGACTCCAGAGCATCGAGGTCGGGTCCGAGGCGTGTCTAGTTCACTTGGTTGGGGTAAAGGGTTTGGTGAAGAGTTTGCTGGAATGTACAGGAAGAAGAGGAGGAACAAGAGGTCTGATGCTCATGATATGATGGACATAACATTTAAATCAGTTGTCCATGCTCTAAGACTATCAGGCATCGAAATACCGAAAAATGTACTTCTTCCTTCCCAATTACCAGCGCCTGTCAGTTGCAGCGAGGAAGATGACGTGCATGGCAGTGAGGAAGAAGATGCGCATGACCGCGAGGAAGAAGACGTGCATGGCAGCGAGGAAGAAGACGTGCATGACAGCGAGGAAGATGCGTGTGGCAGAGAGCAAGACCATTGGAATGCCAACGAGGACGAAGCGAATCAAGTGCACAGTGATAGTCGATCACCTATGCTGGACACAATAGATAAGCTGACAGAGCCAACCACGTGCAGCCTTTTGGATGGCACCGGGATTAATGTGGAGCTCGCACTAGCGAAAGTCTTTCCATTTCAAAAGGCTTGCCATTCAGTACCGGTGCAGGATGGGTATGTTGTGGTGCAACCTACTTATGTGTGGGCCAATGCGGGTCACTACCCTCTGCCTGTTCCAATTAATGGTGGTGACATAGCAACCCTAGCTGAGGCTCTTGTTCAAAGGATCCAATGGCCAAAGGACAGGATCCTTATACCACCAATGACGAGACATCCCAACCCTGAAGCCACAACAGGTAGCAGGGGTACAGCATCAGATGGAGGTACTGCAGCTCAGTGTCAGTAAGAGAAGGCTCAACAGCAGCAGATTAGCAAAACTACGCAGCAGGAGCGTCGACAACAGCCGGAGGAGTCCAGGCAAACTCCGCCTAAGCAGCAGCTGCAACATGAGGATAAGCAACAGACGAAACAGCAGCCTCTCCAGCAGCAGGAGGAGGAGCGCAGGGAATCTCCCCCTAAGCAGCAGATGCAACATGTATAGTAGGCTCTGCAACAGGAGGAGGAGCCCAGGCAATCTCCACTGCAGAAGGGGAACGAGGCCAGGAAACCTCTGTCTAAAGATGAGATTCTTTACTGTATTATTGGGACAGAACATGAACAACCAAAATACAAGTCTGGTGCACCTATCTTGTCAGAAGCAAACTTAGAGGCTGCTGGACCAAATTGTGCCAGGTTGCATGCTTACGTCATGGAACACAGTAAGGATAAACTTGCCTTTCCAGCAAAGGTGGATCAAGACTACTTTAAAGGTGGTGGTGGTGCTTTAATGTTAAACATTGCATTTAGTAGCGTGTATAACCTTATAACCTGGCTTCTTTGGATGCTACCTTCTTGAGGTTGTGGACATTGTAAGTCCCTTAAAACCTAAAAAGATATTTCTTTAATTTTGACCACAAAGTTCATGCATGCTAACAATTTGATTTTTTGTAGGAAAATGATGGACAAGGCAGTGGAGATGCAGATCAGTGTTGGGTTTGTAGATCCAGGTTTTATTACTTCCACAAATATTTCTCAGCATTCTGGCCTTGTTACCAAAGCAATCGCAAATGCAATGAACAACGACTATGTGGTGGGTGCCCACTACACTAGCCACTGGGTAACAGTGATCATCTGTATGAAGTTCAAAGAGGTTTGGTATCTAGATTCTGCTAAACAACATCCCCCGCTAAAGTTCTCAGACCTCAAATCTGTTGTGGATTGGTCAGTATCTTGTAGGTTTTGTTCACAAAAATTCAATCTCTTAGTGTTTCTAATCGGTATTGCTGACCATGCAGGGCCTTTGGTACAGTATCTTGTAGGTTTTGTTGACAAAAATTCAATCTATTAGTGTTTCTAATCGTATTGCTGATCATGCAGGGCCTTTGGTGATCATGCACAGGACGGCGTGACGAAAGGAAAGAAAAAAAGCCAAAAGCCATACTCAAGCACAAAACAAATCTTGTTGTAAGATCGAGGTTTTTTTATGGTCCCTTCTTACCTATTTGGTACTACATTAACTTGTCATTTTGGTACCTCGATGCAGTGTGCTCAGCAGCCATGGCGGTCCTCTTTGTGTGGATTCCATGTGGCATTCCATATGTTAAGACTACTCGATGACATACCTGACATCAAGAAGGCTGCTGTAAGTAGATAATAATGCTCAACCTTGTCTCTGCTCATATTCTCCATCTGATTTCTACTTGTATTCTCATAAATGATTGTATTTTGCAGGATTTCAAATCTGCTGTAGATGTTTCCACAGAAGATCTAAAGCGTGTCCGGGAGATGTTGTAAGAGTACATTCTTAAGGAGACCATCGACCGAAAGGGCAACTTCTATAATGGTGCACCGTGAGTTCATTGTAGCCAGAAACTTGAAACTCATTCAATCTTCTTTAGTCAGGTGTTGTTGCCTGAGAAACCTACTTGGCTTGCTTGGTTGGGGTCAGATGCTGCCTGGTTCAGGTAGTTTTCTCATGACGCCATCCAAACAAGCCCTGATGAGAGTAACTTGAAACTTGATGTGATCATAGCTTGTCTATAAATGTGATCTTGCTTGTCTATAAATGTGATCTTGCTTGCCTATATCTGTGATGTGAGAATGTGTTTGTGATGTCTCCTTGCTGTGGTGGCTGCCATATCCTGGCTGGTTCCAGGATGGTAGGATGCAACCCCTGATGGCTGCCAAATCCTAGCTGGTTCCACGATGCAGCCGGCAAGCAGGCAGGTTACTGTAGGGGTGGCCTACGTATCTGTAACGGGCGTTAATTAAAGCTCGTTACAAACACTGATCAATGAGCAACGGGATTCATTCGGAAAGCCTGTTACAAACATGCCAATAATGTAACGGGCAGTGTAAAAGCCCGTTACCAGTACTGACTGGTGGGCCCCAGGACCTGGCCCGTTCGTCGAGATAGAGGAGACACGGGTTGAAAGCACGCGTCTCCTTTAGTCGAGAGACAGCAGACGCACATGGAAATAGATGTGTCTCATTTCCTCGAGACAGAGGAGACGTAGGTTCATAGCACGCGTCTCTGATGTTGAGTTCACAGTAACGGGCTCTGTTTTCATGCACGTTACCAAAGTTCTCTGTGGGCCCAAAGAAACAGCCATTTCACGTGATCGGTGACTAGTTGTGGTAACGGTTGTTGTTTGATGCCCATTACGAATCCTAGATGTGCTGAGACGCGCGTGAAATAGACGCGTCTCATTTCGTCTAGATAGAGGAGACGCAGGTACACAGCAGGCGTCTCCGATGTTGAGCTACTGTAACGGGCTCTGTTTTGGTGCCCATTACCAAAGTTCCCTGTGGGCCCAGAGAAACAGCCATTTCACGTGACCGGTGGCTAGTTGTGGTAACGGTCGTTGTTTGATGCCTGTTACGAATATGTGTTATCAGTAACGGGCATCTGCCTGTTACCTTTCTTGGCTCATTTGTAACACTTGATCGGTAACGGGCGCTTTGCCCGTTATGAAAGGCAATCTATGCCCGTTACCAAAGTGAGTTTTTCACGTAGTGCATACTTCCAGCCCTGGTAGCTGGAGACACCACGCACGCGACCTGGTTGTTCAGGGCGGCCCAAGCACTGACTTAGCACATCATACTCCCTCTGCCCTGCCATTCCTGAAGATTCTGCACATGCATTCTTCTCCTTGATGTCTGCAGCCAATATTTCTGTCTCTTTGTTGTTGAACACTATCACGGCAACACGGTCTTTAATCACTAGCTTACTCCCTGCTCGCAGCCAATTCTTGGAACGATCGTCAGGGTAGGCGTCATATGGGTTGGGGATACCAGTGCAGCTAATTATCTATCCTCTTCCTCCCATTGTTCTAGTTTCACAGTATAACCAGCTAGACCCATGCTGTGCTCGCTTGTATTCCGACTTCGGAGTTCTTTGAACTTGACACTAACAGATGAGACTTGCTCGGTTTCCTCCTGTTTCATGAACTCCTTCCACTGTTCCGGGACGATAAACGGAGTCCTTTTCTGATAAAATCTCGCCTAAGCTGAAATCTGAATTGTCTCCATGCCTTGGCTACCGTCTTCCAGAAAAGCTTGAATGCCTGTGGTTTCACGCCTTCCTGGAACTTCAAGTGTTTCTGCACATGCTTATCAAACAAGTCCCACTTTTCATCATTGCTTAGTTCTTTGAATTCTGGCAAGTGCAAAGGTATCTTTTGTCTAGCAACGAGCCCTGCAAGCGCCCTGAACTTGCACTTTTGAGTCAATGGTACTGGCATCCCCCCTATGTCGACCTCAGTGACTATCATTGTGTCACTTGGCCACTTTGTGGATGTCCTTGGCGCTCTGCCTCGGCGCTGAGCCCCACCCACCTGGTCTTGTTCTGCACTAGCAGTGCCATAACCCTCTTCTTCATCTTGTGGCCTAGGTATAGAGTCCTCGTCAGATTTATCCTGTGAATTAATAGTCAAGGGATTTTGAGAAAGGTCAGCTCAGTGTCCAAGAATAGCACAAAAAGCAAACCATACTGCTAGCTCCCCCAGGAGACATGCTACAAGAGGAGACAAGTAGAGCACATTTTTAGTTAACCATGCTTAGCAGCTAAGCATGAGAGAACACATAAGAAAACAATTACAGTAACTTCTTTAGCCCACTATAATATCATTGGTTCTATAGTAAACCATTAACATAAATGCAAAATTCAGTAACCAAAAACTTAGTTTAGGAATGCCACCTTACCATTTTAAAGAGGAAGATGCAGGCTGCCTCTGTTGCTGATGAGGTACTTATTCAACTTGGAGAGAATGTACACATGTACATAGGAACAAGAGCAAAACCAAATATAAGAGTCAATCTAAAGGGAAATGCTAAGTATGTATACCATCAACAGCTAAGTATGTCCACATGTACTTATACAAAGGAGCCACAGGGTATCCCGGGTATGCACCAGCATACCCTGCAATTCCCACAAGTACAAGTATATATATACACATTTATATAAAAAGAAAAGCATACGCACACATATGTTGTATACTTGATTACCTGAACGCATGTGTGCTGCATACGCTCGCTTGGCCTAATTGCATAAACTTGAGTAAATATACCAAATTATGCTGTTAATTTTACAGTTATTACTGAATTGTTGTTAATTTTACAATTATTACCGAGTTGGTAGAATGGATTTACCGAATTGTATAAGACATTTTTAGAGCGGCATACCATAAACTCAAATCCTAGATTCGCCACTGACCTTGTCACTGTCGGAGTGGAGGGATTTCTACTCCTCGTCGCTACCTGCTCGCTGCCACGTCCTCGTCCTCGTGTCGACCTCGTGGTTGGATCCCTCCTCCACCTCCTAGTCGTCGTCGTCGCCGTCGTCGCTGGATCCCTCCTCTAGTCGTCGTCGTCGCCGCCGCTGCTGGGTCCCTCGTCCTCCAGATCTCGCTGTCATAGGTGTGGCGCGCGTCGTGCCGAGCGTGGTGTGGCGCGCGTCTCAGCGAAGGGGTGTAGCGTGCGTCGCGGCGTGGGGGGAGGTGAGGGGGACGAAGGCGAGGGTGAGAAAGCGGCGGTGGCGGTGCGAGGGGAGAGTGGGAGGAGACTGCGTGAGGGAGGCGTCCTTCCCTACTAACCTAGCACGAGTGGGCTTGTGTGGGCCTTAAAACGAGTAATGTAGTCAGGTACTACTCTGCTATTATATCATAAACATGAGATAAAAAAATCTAATTTTAAGAAATTTGGTTAAACAAGTGTGGCTGTTGATATTTTATTCATATACTAAATTACCAACTATGAATTTTTTGTATTTTTTACGAATTTTTAGGTGCTATTTATGGGCTCTAATATGACTTGCATCACAAGTTCACATCACCAAGTAAACAAGTGTGACTGTTGATACAGCATCACATGTTCACATATGACATGCATCACAAGTTCCCATCACCAAGCAAACTAACTCATAACAAACATATACACATCTAACATGCATCAGTAGGGCACATCACCAAAATAAGACTGCATCAGCTGGGTGCATCACCAAACTCGAATGTAGCTGCAAGGGAACTAGTTAGCTAGATGGCTTCTTTTGTGGTGCTGCCTCAAGTTCAGCTATCCTTGTCTCTAGTTTTGCAACTCTTTCTGCCAGCTCAGCATTCTTCTTTAGAAGTTCAATCTTCTGCCTCTTTTGTGCGGCTTTAAGCTGCTCATCCTGCTTGTCGATTCTTTTCCAGATGTAGTCAATGTCATCCCGAGTAACAGCATGTTCCTAAAACAAAGGAAAATTATATTGATGCAAGCTTCATAACAGTTGTAACTTCTTACAAGAAAGCTATTTAGCTCTAAATGGTTTCAAAACTTGACTGCTTCTCTTCAGCCGATTCCTTTAGCTTGTTGATTTCAGTCCAAATCCTGTCAATGTCATGTGCGACAACTTCCTACAAGAAATGGAAACTGATGCATTAGAACAATTGATCAGTGAAGATGTGAAGGTACAAGGACAAATCATGCGTGATGGTTTCAGAACTTGCCTCATGGTCTTCAGAATCGTCGCCGGAGTTGTTGCCAGAGTCGTTGCCGGAGTTGTTGCCGGAGTCGTCGCCGGAGGAGATGAGGTCTACCACCACTCTTCTGCCCGGGTCGTCACCGGAGGAGTCCGCGCTCACCTCAATGTGCGTGGACCTCTTCTTCCTTTGTGTCGAGGACAAAACCCTGCCTCTCTATGGCGGGCGTTGCTGGAGTCTGCCAACTTGGCCCTTGCGTGCATGTACGGCTTCCTCCCCCGGGCCGACGAAGAACCGACCTCTTCCATGGAGCGCCGAGGAAGACGCATGGGGGCGGCGCACTGGGACGGCTCCTCTTCATCGCTGCAGAACCTCACTCTCTTGGCGGGGGCGGCGGGCAGCACCGAGGAAGACGGACGGGGACGTGGCTGCGGGGCCTCCTCCTTGCAGAACCTCCCCCTAGAGTCGCGGGCCATCCCTGCGACGGAGACGAGGCTGCGACGGAGACGAGGAAGGTGGAAGCCGGAGAAGGGGATAGAAGGCGAAAGGCAGGGCAGAGCGTTTATTAAAAAGGTTCGGATGCGCAAATGATACGCTGATTAACAACCACCCATCACCAATGAAGGGGCGGGGCCAGGTCTATTTGAATGAAGAACAGTTTGCTTTCCCCTTTTAATCTACAATCAAATTTTGTATCACGTATTTCTACGTCATCCGTAATCCAAATTTGATGATATTTGTTTCTGAATTTTTCTAAAATCAACATCTATTCATTTATGACATTTTTTCGTATGTAATTCCATTTCTTTGATGTTGTTTATACGCCTTATCTTGTTCCTTATAAGTACAACATAGAAATAATATTTGTTTTACACAACCATTACTAATGAAACTTTGCATTTCGTAATCTTATGGTGAACACAAGGTTATGTTAAAATTTCAAATACATATGAGTTCGAACATGTTTTAAAGTGTGAAAAACTTCAATGTTGAAGTAACATTCTAAGAAACTATGTGAGAGATGTAGACATTTGTACACAAGTATAATCTTCCATTTTTGAAACCATTTGAATTTTGTAGACAAGCTTAGGGACCTAAATTATGTTGCCAAGTTAATTTGTAGAATTTTTAGAATACACTAAGACGTTATTATAATTATTATATCGTAAACAAGAGATAAAAAATTTCATTTTAAGAAATTTTGTTAAACAAGTGTGGCTGTTGATATTTTATTCAAATACTAAATTACCAACAATGAATTGTTCGTATTTTGTATGAATTTTTTGGTGTTGTTTATGGGCTCTAATATGTGAGGGAACCAAGTTTCAATTCAGAAAAAATAGTGTCAGGCCCACGCGTCAGCGTCAGAAGCCTATATAAAAAAAGATAACTGTTGCCTGCCCGACCGACAAAGGCGATGCGGGTAGACTAACCCGCGTCGCCAACAAGTGTTCCATTGTCCGAAATGCCCCTGACCGAATGAATATGCATCCGCCCCGGCGACGTTGGTACACTAACCCTCGTCGCCAACAAGTGCTCCATTGTCCGAAATGCCCCTGGCCGAATGAATATGCATCCGCCCCGGTGACGCTGGTACACTAACCCTCATCGCCAACCAGTGCTCCATTGTTCGAAATGCCCCTGGCTGAATGAATATCCATATACCCCGGCCCCGGCCCCGTTCTTCTTCCCCGATCTGAGCTCCACCGCCGCCCGCCCGTCCTTCCCCGCCGTCACGCACATGTCGCACTACGCTGATTCGTCTGGAGGTGCTCGTGCGAGGAGCAGGGTTCAAGGTTGCCAGAGCAGCCGCAATCACTCCATCGGCTTGGATCCAGTCGGTGAGCTAAGCGATTTTCCACTGGTCCCTTTCCCGGACTGTGGTATGGCTCGGGTGGTGGAGGGGCGGACCCAGAAGGAAGGTGAAAACCACGGTCGTCTTTATTTCAAGTGTGCAAGGAACTCGGTGAGTAGTCTGCTGTGTTTCCCAAATCTGAGTTAGGGTTCTTATGTGCTTTTGATTTGCAGTACACCAAGAATTGTGGATTTTATCGTTTCCACAGGAGTATCTCCAGATGCTGAAGGATGCTGGTGTCATTGTTTCTCGGCCGTCGAACTGGGCAGATGGGGTCGATGAAGTAGTTGATTCAGTGGAATGTCAAATTGGGAGTGGCGAGTAGAGGCAAGCACTGGAGGACAAGCAGAGGAAGAAACCACTGGAGAAGAAGATGGACAATGTGATCTTGAAGATGAACTTGATTATTGTGGCTGTTGTTTGTGTAGTATTTGGATGTTTACTGGGGTTGTATGCTGCAAAGAAGTAATTCTGATGTCAAAAGTGGTGCTTTTGCTTCATCTGTGTGGATGAAGAATGAAAAACTGTCACAGATGACAAACTTAAATGTATGAATGAAGAATGGATGGAATGACAATTGGTCACAAATCTTAATGTGTCACATATCACAAAATTCATCAATACATCTTGCTGACATTTCATTGCAGCACGAGGCAAAGGAGATGTGGCTTAACACAAACAGATTAACAAACTTCTGGCATAACTCTGGCATACACATGCAATTCATTGTAAACTGCTGCCATATAATGACACAAACAGAGTAACAAACTTCTGGCATACACATTGCAATTCAATGTAAGCTGCTGCCATAGACATTGCAATACGTTATAGGAGACATGGATTGATCTACCCACGTCTCTTAGATCCACTAGTTCATCACAAGTTCAACAAACACACAAGAGGAACACATTAACAGAGGAACAAATTAATTAAGCAGAGGTAGTCGCCGCCGGAGGAGCCCCACCGTCGGAGCCGGAGCCGTCGAGGCTGCCATCGTCGCCGCCGTCGAAGCCGCCATCATCGTCGCCGTCATCATCGATGGGGTCGAGCACGCCTCTCTCAAGGTCCCCAGCCAAGATATGGATCTTGAAGGCGTAATCCTTCACGGTCCTCTACAGCGGATCATTGGGTCCTGGGACCCCGAGATGAACGGCCACCCGTCAAAGCCTGTTGAAAGCTTCGCGGAACAAGTTAACTGACCAACTGGCTTCATCAGTAGTTAGTGCAGGAGCAGAAACGGCCTCCACAGGCTGCGGTGCTGGTGCCTCCTCGGGCGGTGGTGGCGGAACCTCCTCGAGCTCGTTGGGCGGGGGCGGCGGCACCTCCTCGGGCTCGTCGGGAGGGGGCGGCGGCACATCCTTGGGCTCCTTGGGTGCCAGCGCCGTCCCCTCCTTGATGAGCCGACGGTGGCGGCTTTCGTCGTCATCATCCTCCTCCCTCCCTCGCTTTCTGGACGGCTCGCTTGACGATGCCATGCGCGCGCTTGAGGAAGAAGAAGCTCTTGGATTCACTTCTTGGTGACCGAAGACGGTGGTGCTGGGGTTTTCTTGGTGCCGCGGTTGACGAAGTTCTTGGCCGACCTGGGACTTATATTGACAAGACGGGGAACCGTCAGGCGGCCGGTCACGCGCCTCGGAACCCGTGTACGCTCAGGAGAGCTCTTGGCCACAAAAGAGACATGTGGTCACAAGAAGACGTGTGACTGTTCATATTTTATTCAAATACCAAATGCCCAACTATGAGTTGTTCGATTCTCAAAAAAACTATGACTTGTTCATATTTTTATTATTTTTTAGGTGTTGTTTTATGGGCCCTAATTTTTTAGGGAAGCAAGTGTCATTTCAAAAAAAAGTGTCGGGCCCACACGTCAGTATCAGCAGCCTAGTATAAAGAAGGTAACCGTTGCCCGCCGGCGCACCAGCCAACAAAGCGACGCGGGTTTGCTAACCCGCGTCGGCAGTGACTACCCATTTTGCAAAATGAATATTCAACCGCCCCGGCCCATTCCGTCTCCCCATCTTCTTTCCGAATGGATAAGCGCAACACTTTCCTTCAAAAAAAGCACAGCACACGACGCTTTCCTCATTTCTCACAAGGGTGAGAGGAGGTGTGGAGACAGAGACGACGATGAGCGCCGGCGAGGGGCCAAGCAGCGGACGACCCCGTGCACCCGGGATCGAGGAGAACCGGAACGCGAAGCGGTGTCGCAACTAGATCCGCACGCGTGCCGGCGAGATGGCGGCAAAGAGGGAGACGACGATGAGCGCCGGAGAGGGGCCAAGCAGCGGTGGAGTGAACCCAATGCCGGAGACGAGGGTCCTCGACTGGATCCTCTCGGGTTCCGATGAGGGGCCAAGCAGCGGCAAGGAGGAGCGTGCCGGCGAGGGGGCAGCGAAGTGGGCGAGGCGCCTGCCTCACGTCTGCGAGCACAAGTGTCTGGCAACGACGAAGAGGGGTCGAGGGAGCGGCGAAGGTGTAGAGGACCTCATCTCTGACTCTGGCAACGAGCACGATGACGGCGAGGCAAGTTTCTCTGAATCTCACTGCCTTTTTACTTGTTCAATAGATGGAGCTTGAGCTTGAGCTTGATAAAGTTAGTGCCTATGATGATGTCTTCCATGCTTGTCATGATCTTATACCAAGTTCTGAGGCAAATCAGTTCTGAACTAAGTTCTGCTTTTACTTGTCACCCTGCTATGAAGCCTAGGATAATTTTCAATTTCTTATAAAATTTTCCTATGATGATTACTGTTCCTGTACTGCTCCAAGTTCTGAGGAAAATTAGTTCTGAATTAACTATGTTATTCTTATAACATGTTCAACCCTGTTTCAGGCAAAACTCTATGAGTTGCGAGCAGAGCTTGAGTTACTTCTAAACCTTAATGTCTGGGATTATGTGACACCTGAGTTTGAAAAAATCACGAAAGAAGTGAACATCCTCATCAAAAAGGCTAAGCACATAAGGAGGTACAAGTATACTACTGAACAGAATCTCGAGCCCATTGAAGATGCGCTCGAAGGGCTTCAAGAATCCTTGGTTGCTTACGAAGAGGCTGCAAAAAGAGCCAATCTTGATGGGGCATGAGGAAGTTCAAGCTTGTTGATGTGCAGGGTCAGATAGCCATACTTTTGTGGATGTTCAAGGGGCATGCTTTTGTTGATGTGTATGGTCAGATAGCACGACCATAGTAAATAATTAATGTGATGGACAAGTTAAGTCCTAGCCTGATGGACAAGTTAAGTTAACTGTTTGTAATAATTATTCTTTATTCCTGTGGACAAGTTATCTTCATCTATGTGGACAAGTTATCTCTCTTATGATGTTTGTTTTGTCTCAAAAGATATATGTGTTGATTGTGCCTGTATGTCGAAATGGAAGCAATGAGAGATCGAGCTGACCTGTCAATGAAGACAGACTCAAAGGAGACGCGGATTCACAAACCTCCGTCTCCTTTGTTCACTGCCGCCACGCTCCCGCTTCACGGCAGTGAAGAGTGCTATTAGACTTTAATTATTGAGCTCTCAGTCTAGTAACGGGCGTCAAATGGTCATCAGTAATGGACACTAAAGCCGGTTTCCGATACGGCAGTGATCAGTAACGGACTTAAAGGGCCGGTTACCGATAGGTCATTGGTCGGTAACGGATTTTACAAGTGATAGGTGCCGATTTGGATCAGCACAAGGATGGCCCGATCTTCACGATAGTAGGTTCAAGAACAATAGATAAATTGCTGTAGAACAATAGGGATAACTAGCTTTATACCTGACCAAGGTTGGTTATGACCAAGCGACGGGGAGAGAGGCACCGAAACCGCGAAGGACTTCGACTCGATCTCCGAACGACCGCAGAACCACAAGCCGAAACTAATCCACACAATATGGCGTAGCTAAACGGAAGCCGTAGAGCACAAAGTAGGGGACCTCAGAGAGATATCTTCACAAGTCCTCGAACAACAAGGAAGAACAAGGGGTGTGCAAGGCACTCAGCAGCATCGGCTGCGACAAACCATATGAGGCTATCAATTCATGATCATCAAAACTTTATTTTCAGTAGTACATAGGGGGCTATTTATACTAGGAACAACCCTCCTAGATGGGTGTGAATTCGAGATGGAAATGAAGAGGCTAAGTATGTGAAAAGGCTCCTCAGAAATCAACTCCCGAGGTGGACTCACGTGACTGTTGACCTTCTGTACAGCCTCCACTAAATCTGTCATAACTCTTTATTGGGAAGTCCAATGGACATGCGGTTTCTTGCATTGGAAAATTGACTTCAAGCACGTTCCATCAAGTACTCATGGGGCTCCAGAGACGTCACAACCAAAGAGTTATGGTCGATTCATTATAAAGGTCCGAACTGGCCTGAAGTGGAGATCTGAAGCGAACTTCCTGGATGCTTATTTCGAACGGGTGATTCTTGGTTTCCAAGCTTGTCCAAACAATCGTCCGAATGGAATCCTCCTGGATCCTCATTCCGAATGGATGATTTTTGGTTTGCAGCCTTGTCTAAACAATCGTCCGAACAGAATTCTCCTGGATCCTAGGTTTGAGCTGGTGATTCTTGGTCTGACTGTTTCTTGTTGTTTACTTCTTCTCCATGTTTTAGTTGTACCGTCCGCTTCATGTATATTCCTAAGGATAACCAAAGTACAACTTTTAGGTAGTATAACATTCACATATATTTTGAAATTAATTTTAGCAAGGAAAGAATTCACCTTTTGTTGGAGTTCCTTAGCATGGCTACGTGTAATAGGTCCTTGAAGTGCAGGAGCTTGTGTATCTGATGCTTGGTCTTGTGTAAATCGTGGGATGTCCACATCATCCTCCCCCTCTTGAAAAGGAGTCGTCCTCGAATCTATTATGTAAGTGTGGCTTGGCATGTGCACATCATCCTCCTCCTCTTGAAAAGGAGTCGTCATCGACTCTATTGTGCAAGTGAGGCTTGGCATGTGCACAACATCCTCCTCCTCTTGATAAGGAGTCGTCCTCGACTCTATTGATCCAAAGAATGGAGCTAACTCAGCACCGTCGAGGAATGTTGCTGCATTGTACTTCCATTGCATATGAATCTTCTTTTTCTTTCTAGGACACTCAACAACCCCTTCATGATTGAAATGATTCAAATGAAGATTTGTTGGTGTTGTGGCATTTGTTTCCTCCAATATTCCAAGGTGTTTCGATCTGTAATCATACAATCCAAATAGTAGCTTTGCCATAGGAAAATAAGAAGGATGGAAGTTTAATTTAGCTTTCACCTTGGATAGTTGTTTGACAATGATGGCTTCTAATGTCCATATATATTGCTGATCTTTCTCTCCCTCTTGAGGAGAAGCTACTCCAAGCTTTTCATAACCTGAATAAAGATTGCGCAAAAGAGCAAAAGTATATGCATGGTATATGAATAGGTCATTTGTTTTGTCATTGTCTTTGTTGCGCAAAACACCATTCTTAAGAAAGGAAAAACTGCATAGAGTTGGTCCATATGTCACAATTATCATGATGTTCACATCATTATTCTCCCTCCCTTGGAAAAAAGTCGACCTCGACTTTTGGTTATACCACAAATGATTATTAGCTTGAAACAATGTATTACCAACTTTCATCTTACCACGATGAAAAATCATGATTGACTTTTGTGTACCTGCAAATAATTGATAGGATGGGAGAACGAAAATTTCATGCAAACAACACAACTGATTTAACAACTCCAATTTTGTCACTCCAACACCGAATTGTTCAAAACATTGTGATGAATCATTCATAACAATCCCAAAATTTTTGTTGCACGATTTATGGACAGATTTTGTTGTATGCCTTTTAAAGTCAATGTCAATGGATGAGAACAAATGTTCAGCATGTGCACAGATTGCACTTCTTTGCCCATGAGTGTTTTCATTCGGTGGATTAGATAAACAAGGGAAAGACATTGAAGGTTCTGAATTACAAGCACTAAACAATTGAGTCATCTCATTAGGAAAATATAGATCACAAGAATCAACACAAAACATGTTTGACTTCAAATCAGCAAGCTTGTCACTCATTATGCAAATGGCATGAACATAAAATGTATTTACAACATGTTCTCCAATTAAAATAAATGTAAACTTGCAACTATGAACAATATTCAAGGATCTTGAAGATGTTATCTCAGAAATATTTTCAAGCATATGGTTGACATCAGTAGGCATAGCAAGCTTAGTATAAAACAAGCTGTTGGTAGGAGATCTTTTTTCAAAGAATTCAGCACTAGTAGTCAAATAAACAGGGTAAAGTTTATTAGACTGTAGAACATTACATGGATCAATCAAAGTAAAGATGTTATCACCATGATCATATGGAGCACTTGTATGAACATGTGGTTCAATCAAATCTGCACTAAGGTTTTGATTGTGTCTTATTGCTGAAACAGTAATATCATGAGTATTCATTTCCACATCACCAAACTTATTTACATGCATAGTACTAGATATATGGGTGTAAAGTATCATGTAAATCAGCCATATCAAAGCATAGCAAAGATCATATATGATTGAACAATGGTTATCAACTTGCAAACTTTCAGCAAAGGTATGATCATGTAACACTATCAAATCAGCACAAAAAGTATGGTTAAGTCTATTTAAAACATGTGCTTTATCACAATCACTCACCATAATATTTTGCATATTCAGATCTGAAATCTTACCAATTGACTCATCATGTTTCATGTTTTGGGCTGCATACAATTGGTTCAGTTGATTGTCTACCTTCACATCTCTCTCGACAAGTATGGTGACGTCATGAACAGCTGTATCTTCCTCATTTTTATTGCAAACCTGCACACTTGGAAAGAAAACACTAGCAGTAGAGATGAGAGGGTTAGTCTCAAAAATATCCTCACATGAATTGCATTCAAACTCTCTGTTGTTTTGTGGTGTGTCCCTCACATTTTCATTATTTGTACTCTCAAGGTCATATTGGGTGGAATCACACAACTCACTTTTGGTTTCACTCTCTCTTAATTTGGCTATGTGGCCCTCATTCTCACATAGGTCTTGATGCACAATAATTCAACATCTTGGGATGCAACATATGCATACGTATCATACTTCACCATCCTTGTGCCGACTTGGATCAGCACAAGGATTGCCCGATCTTCACAACAGTAGGTTCAAGAACAAGGATAAATTGCTGTAGAACAGCAGGGATAACTAGCTTTATACCTGACAAAGGTTGGTTGTGACCAAACGACGGGGAGAGAGGCACCGAAACCGCGAAGGACTTCGACTCGATCTCCGAACGATCACAGAACCACAAACCGAGACTAATCCACACAATACGACGCAGCCGAACGGACACCGTAGAGCATGAAGTAGGGGACCTCAGAGAGATCTCTCACAAGCCCAAGAAGAACTCGCAAGAACAAAGGTGTGTAAGAACACTCAGCAGTGAGGCTGCAATCAACCGTATGTGGTTAACAACTAATAATCAAAACTTCGTTTTCAGTAGTACATAGGGGGGTATTTATACTAGGAACAACCCTCCTAGATGGGTGTGAATTCGAGATGGAAATGAAGAGGCTAAGTATGTGAAAAGGCTCCTCAGAAATCAACTCCCGAGGTGGACTCGCGTGACTGTTGACCTTCTGTACAGCCTCCACTAAATCTGTCATAACTCTTTATTGGGAAGTCCAATGGACATGCGGTTTCTTGCATTGGAAAATTGACTTCAAGCACGTTCCATCAAGTACTCATGGGGCTCCAGAGATGTCACGGCCAAAGAGTTATGGTCGATTCATTATGCAGGTCCGAATTGGCCTGAAGTGGAGATCTGAAGCGAACTTCTGGATCCTTATTCCGAACGGGTGATTCTTGGTTTCCAAGCTTGTCCGAACAATCGTCCGAACGGAATCCTCCTGGATCCTCGTTCCGAACGGATGATTTTTGGTTTCCAGCCTTGTCCGAACAGTCGTCCGAACAGAGTTCTCCTGGATCCTTGGTTTGAGCTGGTGATTCTTGGTCTGACTGTTTCTTGTTGTTTACTTCTTCTCCATGTTTTAGTTGTACCGTCCTCTTCATGTATATTCCTAAGGATAACCAAAGTACAACTTTTAGGTAGTATAACATTCTCATATATTTTGAAATTAATTTTAGCAAGAAAAGAATTCACCTTTTGTTGGAGTTCCTTAGCATGGCTACGTGTAATAGGTCCTTGAAGTGCAGGAGCTTGTGTATCTGATGCTTGGTCTTGTGTAACTCGTGGGATGTCCACATCATCCTCCCCCTCTTGAAAAGGAGTCGTCCTCGACTCTGTTATGTAAGTGTGGCTTGGCATGTGCACATCAACAAGCCTGTTACCAATACGTTTAACTTTTGTAACAGGCTCGCTTTAAGGTCCGTTACAAAAAATTAATGTAACTGTCGTTTAAGAAGCCCGTTACCATAAGTCCACATTGGTAACAGGCGTTGTGGAGGCCAACCCTGGGGTCGGCCTGCCGCGCTTATGGGTAACGGGTACCAAATAACAACCGTTACAGGTGTGGGTGCATGTAACGGGTGTTAAGGGCCCGTTACAAATGCTGCGTGACCTATTTGAGGTTTTCACGTAGTGTTTGCGAGGAGATTAGGTCCACCCAAAAGATTTAGAGAGACAAAGAAAGAAAGAGAGATATATGAACTTGGCATGATTTTAGAGAGAGACAAAACATCTTTAGCTGTAGAGAGAGATTGCTTTTGGGTATAGAGAGATGGTTCTTCGGTAGAGAGAAAAAGAGAGACATGGGTTCGTATAGAGAAAAGAGTAGAGAGGAGGGTGTGGGCTGCGTTCGAGTTGGGTTTTGGACCGATGAGCTAGAGAGAGAAGAGAGAGAGAGAGAGAGAAGGTTTGGAGATTTTGAAGAGGTTTGGATAGTGAGAGAGTTTGGGTCCAAAGAAAGATTACAGAGGCTTTAGAGACAGAGATACACGGGTTAAACCTACCACACGAACTTATTCGAGTTTTAAAACACAAACCCATTTTTCACACCAGAAACATTATGCATTCGGCATGAAGTGCAACAAACAAATATTTATAACCTATGATTCATTTATTTAATTTAGAAAAATATTATTTGTTTTGAAAAGATTGCACACTTTCTATTTAATTCTAACAAATTTTAATAAAATTTTTAAATCCTAGACAAATTGCAAACTAGGGTGTTACAACCGCGAAGTACCTAGAGTAAAATGTCAAGGCCTCATTAGCAACATATGCTTCTGCAATGGATCCTTCAGGCCTAGCTTCATTTCTCACTGAACGCTTTAATGTGCATAGCCTTCTTTCGACAGGATACATCCATCCATATTGTACTGGACCTCTCAGGATTGCTTCCTCAGGCAAATGGACATCCAAGTGGACCATAACATCAAAGAAGGCAGGAGGGAAAATTTTCTCAAGCTTGCACAGAATTATTGGGACATTTTTTTTAGTTTTTGCATGACATCCTTCAGAGTTTTGCAACATAGTTGCCGAAAGAAGTTTCTTAATTCCGCAATAGCTGTGTATATTTCTTTGTCCACTAAACCGCGAAGAGAAGCCAGCAAAACCCTTTGGAGTAGGATATGACAATCATGAGTTTTCAGTCTTTGTAGTTTGCATCCATTTGCAGCAATACACCTATCTAAGTTTGAAGCATATCCATCTGGGAACTTCACCGAACTTATAAAATCACAAAACAACTTCTGTTTCTTTTTTGAAAGTACATACAGAGCTTCTGGCATTTTGCATGACTCACCATCCTCAGTTGCCACCATGTGTAGATTTGATATTACACCCATCTCTTCCAAATCAACCCTAGCATTGATGGTGTCCTTTGTCTTCCCAGCAATATTAAGCAACGTTCCAATAAGGTTTTTGCATATGTTTTTCTCAATGTGCATCACATCAATGTTATGTCCCAACTTCAGAGATGACCAGTACGGCAAGTCCCACAAACCAACCCTTCGGCTCCAGCACTGTCCGGATTCCCACTTCCTTTTCTTTCCTTGAGATAGAGGATGCTTTCCTGGTCTAACGTCTTTAACCTTCTCCAGTTGCTGCTTCAGCTCCTCATGGGTAAACTACCCTGGCTTTTCTCGGTTTTCAATAGTACCATCAAAATCTGTTCTCTTTCTTCTCCATGGATGGTCAGATGGAAGGAAACGACGATGCCTAATGTAACATATCTTGTTCTTCAATCTCCTTGAGCAAGGATCCTTGTCGCAACGCACATAGGCAAAATAGCCTTTTGTGACTCGCCCAGACAACGTGCTCAATGCTGGATAATCATGTATGCACCAAAGAACCACAACACGCAGTTTAAATTTTTTCCCTCAACAACATCGATTGCCCAGACACCCTTCCAAAGTTGCTGCAGCTCTTCGACGAGAGGTTCCATGAAGATATCAAAATCCTTTGATGGAGAACTCCGCCCAAGGATCAATAAGGCCATCATGAAGTTTGATTCTTCCATGCATACCCATGGTGGCATGTTATACGGCAGAACAAATACTAGACACATACTATATCAGTTGTTCATGTTGCCAAATGGATTGAAACCATCGGTTGCAAGACCAAGTCTAAGGTTCCTAGCATCTTTTGCAAATTCTTTCCAACTTTTATTTAATTGTTTCCATGCCTCACCATCAGCTGGATGGCTAAGCTCATTCTTCACAGGTTTTCGCTTCGACTCGTGCCATCGTGCATCCTTTGCTATTTTTGATGAAAGAAACATCCTTTTCAGCCTGGAAATCAACGGAAAATGCCTCAGTACCTTTTGAGGAACGTGTTTGTTGGTGTCTGCATCCTTCCATCTTGAATCCACTTCACAACATATTGGGCACATATCAAGTTTGACATACTTCTTCTTGCGAAACAATATATAATTATTTTTGCAAACATGGATTTTTCCATAGCTGAGTCCCATGGAACGTATGTACTTCATTTGAAGGACCGATTAGGCGACCAGAGAGGGGGGAGTGAATAGGAGCTGATAAAAATTCTTCTCCGAAGAGTCAAACTCGACTATGCCCCAAAATCACAACAACGGACCTACCAACCCTAGGAAGAAGTCCCAAACCAATCCAAAGCGGAAGCACAACTCAATAAGCGAGGGACATAGGCAATCTAGAAAGCACCAGGCGGACTGTCCGCAGTGTCCAGGCGGACCGTCCGCGAGGAGGGCGAGGACTGTCTGCGAGTAGGGGGTGGACCATCCGAAATTCCTACCCGAACCTCCAGTAGTGCACTGAGAAAAACAGACCGTCCGTGATGGACCCGCGGACCATACGCCTCGTCACGGACCGTCTGACACTCTAGTACGGACCGTCCGCAAACTTCGTGCACTAAAAACCATCTGACAAAAAGGATCGAACGAAAGACGCTCAAGAACTCGCACGAACACGAAGAACAATCGGGTTGTCAGGCACCTCGCGGACGGTCCGCGGTGACCTAGCGGACGGTCCACCAGGTGCGAATCAGCACAACCGAGAAAGAGCCTCAACCTTCCGATTGATGGATCTCCCAAACCACTTGGAGTCTTGAGACGAAATTTTGGGGAGATGATGAGCATCCTAAAGGCAAGATATGGCCCAAAAATTTCGGCCTCTAACTCCCTACAACTCCCGGAATCGCAAATCTCGTGCCTCTACCTCAAGAACACGAAGAACTCGAAAACCACCAAAATCGAAGGACTTCCTATGGGACTTGAGGGGCAAGATCACTAAGAAAAGAGGCACACCAACCTCATGTGTGATTCCCAAAACAAATCCCGCAAAGAAACACCTCCAAATCCTTCCCACGAAAATCCCAAGAAAAGGCTTCGAAAATCACCGAAAAAGAGAAACGGGAGGAGCAACAAGAACACCTGAGGAATGACGCCAAACCTTCTACACATATCATGAAAGATTCATACAAGGTCTAGCTTGCCTCCTCAACATCCATCCCTCTCTCAAGATCTCACTATGAAGCTCTCAAGCTAGTCCTATAGAAAATCCTAAGGAAAATAGGAAGGGAAAATAAGAAAGCAAATCAACTAGGGTTCCAAGTGGTGGCTGCCATCCTCTCTCCTCTAAGTTTATATGGAGGCAACCGAAAGACGAAACTACCCCTATTACATAATACTACGATACACGCCCCCGAAGGGCACTTTGGGAATTCTCGTCGTAGCACCATCGTACGGATGCCCGGTGACCGCACCTCGCATAGCCTCGATGCAAGCCTTGCGATCCCGACGCGTGTCCTCCGCTTTGAAGTCTCTCGGCGCACCCGGATCCCGTCTCCGCCCGCCGAGCCTTCGGTCTTGGTTTTGTGGCTCAACCAATGAACCCAACTGTTTTGTGGTGAACCACCGCAAACCCCGCGGAGTAGGTGCAGCCTCCACGCCAATCCCACTCATGACTTGGCCGCCACGGTCGTCCCGGCTCGGTGTTGGTTTTGTGGAGTAAACCAACCAAACCCCGCGTGCAGACTCCGGTTGTGAGCCTCTACCCTGCACCGGCTCATGTTCTCGACTTCATCTTGCTTTTCTTGCCACCATGCGGCCCACACTTGATCTCATTCGGCCACTGGGTCCATCGAGCCGAGCCTACTTGTCTCTCCACTCCTCGGAGGCCACACAAGCATAGATATTTCGCGCCCGCTCTTCACCTGCACCAACACAAATCAAGCCGCAACCTGCACCTGCAATACTCGGCCAAGAGTCAGTCCACACCACGTTATCAATCACTCATCACACCAAGGAGCGACCATCCACTGGTCATCGAACACTCCGGTCTTCATCATTGCCGCATCGAAAGAGTCTGGAAGACACGCTTCTGGGAATCCTTTTTGTAACATCATCATTGTTGCATTGAATGTGACGTTGCTCATCCGACTGAAAGACTTTATATGAAGTAACTTCACAACAAATGTAAGTTGTGCATATGAAGATGTCGGAGACACCTTATGGTTTAGATGTTCCTTTACAAATTCATACATTTTCTCACCGAGCACCTGACCCTTGCCCAAGTCAGCAATCAATTCAGAAATTCCATCGTCTCCAGGGCCTTCATCCTCCTCCATACCTGATATGTATTGGTTTTCCTAGACCGTTTCCTCATCACCACCATCCCGTGGAGCTGTATTATCCACATCCCCCTCTACATCCAGCAGAATTGCGTTATCCTGAACATTTGCATCATCGTCTACCATATCCTGCAAAGCTTCTCCATGATGGATCTACCTAGTGTAAGTGGTTGCCATCCCACTCACAAGTAAGTGAACTCCAATTCGCTCTATAGTCCCTGTAAAGTTATTGAGGCATAGATGACATGGGCATAGTAATTCTTCGTCCTCAGCATATCTTGTCCGAAGAAATGCCAAGGAATCCTGGACTCCTTTCTCATGATCGGTGATAAAACTAGTACAACCAGTTATCCAGCATCTATCCATCTGGAAAGTTTTTGGCGAATCCTACTCAAAATTACTGACCACAGAACGAATCGAAAAGGAGATCATTCTGAGCAATGAAATTTCAAAATTACTTACCAGATTGACACGCTGCTGCAGCAAGTATCACCCAGGTTGCACCCGTAGGAGTGAACAACCATTGGAAGTCGCAAATCACCACCGGAATGATCCATTTTGGTAGCCTACTTGCCTCTCTGTTCTCCGTTTTCCCGTTTCGGGGCAGTGGGCTACGGGAAAACTATTTTTGGCTACAGCACAGGCTTTTCTCCCACCAACTTATCAGAACCACTCCGTGCTGTGGTTGGGGTGGAAAGTGTTTCCCATTAAATTTACACAACCAAGAGGTGGTGCAAGGGTAGATAGTGCTGTCTTGTTCCTATAGGTCTCTAGTTCGAACCCTTGCTATGGCAAATTGTTTTTGCAACAATTTGTGACAGACAGTAGGAAACAAGTAGTTTCGCGATTGTTACTCAGTAAGGTCCTTCCAGCAAAACATCAACAGAACAGACCAGCATAACATCAGCAAAATTAATTCAGAATGGTGAGTATGCTCGACTCAATTTGAAATAGATTAAACCAAATCAGCATAATAAGATGGAATCTCATAGCACTCATCACCACAAAGTTCACACCACCAGCAAGTAGCAAACACAAAAATACAAATAATTCATCACCACAAAGTACACACCACCTATGAACCGTCCAGCTAGCAGTGACATCAGACATGTTTATCGATTGAATGCAGCTCAGTCAGAGTTCGATTGCTTTTTCTTTCAACAGGGTATTCTCCGCTAACAATTGCTGATTCTCTTTCAGCTGGTCATTCTCTTGCCGTAACAATAGATAAACATGGTCCCTGCATTTGGTCAGCTCTTCCATCAGAGCAATGTTCTCCTGCCGTAACAATGCCATTTCATTCAACCGGGCAAGCTCCTGTTGCGGCAATTGATAACACTCTTCCATGCATTTCTTCATCTCTTTCAGCTGGTCATTCTGCTGCTGTAACAATTGCTCATACATGTGCTTGTAATTTAGAGCCGCGCCTTTTGCAGTGACTTGAGCTCACTGACTTGTTGTTCTTGCAGGTCTCTCTTCACCTTCTGCAGCTCAGCTTTAGTGGATTCAAGCACCTCCAGAAGCTAGAAAAATATAAGAACCTATCAATCCATCAAGCTATGCAAACTAAAAACTAACTGAATCAACTTATAACACCAATTGCAATTCAAATCCGAGTGTACGATGAAATCAGCTTAGCTTCAGTGGATTCAAGCACCTCCAGAAGCTAGAAAAATACAAGAACATATCAATCCATCAAACGATGCAAACTAAAAACTAACTGAATCAACTTCTAAAACCAACTGCAATTCAAATCTGATTGTACGATGAAATATGAATATATTTTATATGGTCATCCATCCTCTAGATCCCCGAATCTAGAAATCCCCATTCCTAGGTCGATAGGGGAAAATATAGTGGCTCAAACCAGAGGACTAACCTTGTCATCCTATTTCATGAAGTCATAGCCGGGAGGTGGTGCATAAACCACCCTCTCATCGCCGCCTGAATCCACCATTCCTACCACGAGCCGTTGCAGATATGCGTGTAGCAAAAGTTGAGTCTTTGCGAAGGCAGTGAAGCGTTTCGCCGGCGAATTACTGATTTATATTAAAGATTCGAAAAAATACTTGCATGTGCGACCCAATTGAATTTTATGACAACTTGGAACACTCTATTTTTGAAATAATGCTTACATGTGGGACCAAAGTTGGTTTATGATGCCGCTGACCTAGCGAAAATGCTTACATGTGGGAGCCTGCAAAATTTTATGACGAGTTGGAACACTCTATTTTCAAAAGAATGCTTACATGTGGGACTCTTCTGAATTTTATGACGACTTGGAACACTCTATTCTTGAAATAATGCTTACATGTGGGACCAAAGTTTGTTTATGACGCTGTTGCGGAGCTTATGGCGTCACAAAACTGGCTTGGAATAGGGAATGCTCGGCTACAGTACCAACTGTTATGACGAAAGTTTTTTTGTCACTAAATTTACTCAGAAGTGATATATTATGACGAGATCAGCCAGGAACATCATAAATCAATGACGCTAAAATGTGGTTGCGTCACTAATCAACGGTTTTCTTGTAGTGTTTGTAGCTTAGGTTGCATGCATTTTGTATCATATGCATTTGGTAGGAAAAGCTTCCCTTATATACAATGTCCACCATGATGTGCTATAAATGATCTTGTGAGCTAGTTTGGTATGATATTGTTTAGTCTGGCTTAGCTCTTGATGATCTTGATTTATATCCATGGTTGATAGCTATGTTTTTGAAAAATGCTACATGTATGTCCTCTTGTGAGTAAATGCCTTTATATGATCATGACATGTTTTAGTGGCTTTGCTATGCTTAATTTGTGCTTGGATGGCTTATTTTGATCATATGGGGCCAAAGGATCATTTGTCATAGTGAATGTTTAGCCCGCTTGCTTTATCTTGTGGAGGGGCATAAGTTCCTTTTTGTCGCAAACACTTTTCACGTACCAAATATAAATCTGAAAATGGAATGTTTATTGCTTGGAAAGTATGTTCCCATGTCATATGTGCTTAATTAAATTGCTTTTGGGTGCTAAACCGTTGCATGATGCCTACCATTGAGAAGTCTCATGTATAGAAGTAGGCACATGGCTCGGTGGCTTTGACATGACATGAGGTGCTTGAGGGTGTTTATGACGATCTTATGCTTAGAATGGTTGTCCTAGCATGAAGTTTGTGTGGCCTTGCCATTTTGACATGTTTTGCTCATGTTTGGGACTTTGCTCATGAGAGGGTCATTTTTCGCAAAAATGCTCAATTCTATCTTAGCTTTGCCCAATGATTGTGAAACTTGGTGACCTTGTAACTGATGTTCATACAAATCTATAGAGTATCTAACTTGCTCATTTGGACATGTGTAGCATCTTGTGGTGAATTTTGTCTATTTCAGAAGCTCTAGGTTGTATTTTTCTGAATTTTTCCTTGATTCGTGCATTGTCAACAAGGGGGAGAAGTTCGTACATGATTTGGGCACTTGGGAGCTTTTCGAAGGTGTTCAAAGTGGTTCGGGAAGGTTTCGGAAAAGTTTGGTGCAGGGCAGTTTCTTGGGGAGGTTTAACCACCCCCAGGCGGTCAGATCCCAGAGGGGCGGTCTAATCGGCCCAGGCATGCGGTCTGACTGCCCTGGGCATTGTGAGCAGGTTTTGCTCCTTGTTTGCTTTCCCAAGTTGCATTGCTGCATTGGTTCAGGGGGAGTGTGCTTTGGCTCAGGGGAAGCTTGCATATGTGCAGGGGGAGCTCTTGTGTGGGTTTGTGGCTTGTTTCCCTTGGTGGTCTTTCTCTTTGTGTGAGCTTGTTTTTGTCTCAGTTGTGTCGAACCGTTGCCCTTGCCTAAGGGGATCGAGACTTTCCTTCTTCAAGTGATCTTGCTCTTTGTCTTTCCTTTGGCTTTTGATCACTTGTTGAAGTTCTTTTGGTCATTTATTTTCTTTTCCTTTTCTCTTTAGTTACCAAATGTGTGTGTTGTCAATGCACTCATCAAGGTGGAGATTGAGAGCCTGTGTGGTTCGAGGACCGGTGGATGGCCGCTTCCTGGTGTGATGAGTTATTGACAACGTTGTGTGGACTCACTCTTGGCTAAGTATTGCAGGTGCAGGCTGCGGCTTGATTGGTGCTGGTGCAGGTGAAGAACAAGCGTGAAAGGTCGATGCCGGTGAGGCCTCCAGGTGTGGAGCAGACAAGTAGGCTTGGTTCGAGGGACCCGGTGGCTAGCGGGATCAAGTGCGGGTCGCATAGTGGCAAGAACAGCAAGACGAAGTCATGGATGGTTGCTTGGTTGAGCCTCAAAACCAAGGTCGAGCCGGGACAATGTCGGAGCCGAGTCATAAGTGGAGATTGGTGGGCGGCTACACCAAGTCTACGGGGTTTGCAGTGGTTCACCACAAAACCACTAGTTTACTCGGTTGAGCCACAAAATCGAGGCCGAAGACTCGACAAGGAGGTGCGACCACCCAGGCCGGTTCAACCGTCCAGGAGGGACGGTAAGACCACCTGGGCCGGTCTAACTGCCCAGGTGGTCGCAGCCGCCGAGAAGCTTCGAAGCGGAGGACATGCGGCATGATCGCAAGAGTTGCGTTGGTGCTACGCAGGCTTGCGGTGGATGCGCATCCGTCTAATGGTGCTGAACTGAAGACTTCCAAAATTGCCCTTGAGGGGCTTGTATCCCTAGTATGCTAGTAAGGGTAGTTTTGTCTTTTGGTTGCCCCCATATAAACACTTGAGTTGTGGGATGGCAGCCAACTCTTGGAACCCTAACTCATTTCCCTTTGTTATTTTCCCTTCCTATTTTCCTTAGGGTTTTCAAGGACTAGCTTGAGAGCTTCATGGTGAGATATTGAGAGGAAATTTTGGGGAGATGATGAGCACCCCAAATGGAAGATATTCCCCAAACATTTCGACCTCTAACTCCCTACAACTCCCGGAAACGCAAATCTTGTGCCTCTACCTCAAGAATACGAAGAACACGAAAACCACCAAAATCGAAGGTATTCCTATGGGATTTGAGGGGCAAGATCACCAAGAAAAGAGGCACACCAACTTCATGTGTGATTCCTAGAACAAATCCACCAAAGAAACACCTCCAAATCCTTCCCACGAAAATCCGAAAATCACCGAAAAAGAGAAACGGGAGGAGCAACAAGAACACTTGAGGAATCACGCCGAACCTTCTATACATACCATGAAAGATTCATACAAGGTCTAGCTTGCCTCCTCAACATCCATCCCTCTCTCAAGATCTCACCATGAAGCTCTCAAGCTAGTCCTATGGAAAACCTAAAGGGAAAATAGCAAAAATTAGAGAAGCAAAATGAACTAGGGTTTCAAGAGGTTGTTGCCATCCTCTCTCCTCTTGGTTTATATGGAGGCAACCGAAAGATGAAACTACCCCTATTACATGAAAGGAAGATACATACCCCTCAGGGGCAATATGGTCAAGACTTGGTATTTCTCATCAGGCAGCCACGCCTTCACCGCAGTCTGCGTCCTCCCGATGCAAGCCCCGCGATCCCGCCGCGTGTCCCCCGGCATCGAAGCTTCTCGACGTGCCTGGATCCCATCTCCGCCCGCCGAGCCTCCGGTCTTGGTTTTGTGGCTCAACCAAGTAACCCAACGGTTTTGTGGTGAACCGCCACAAACCCCACATGCAGACTTCGGTTGTGAGCCGCTACCCTGCACTAGCTCAAGTCCACGACTTTGTCTTGCTTTTCTTGCCACCGTGCGCCCCGCACTTGATCCTGTTCGGCCACCGGGTCCATCGAGCCGAGCCTACTTGTCTCTCCACTCCTCGTAGGTCCCGCAAGGCTAAGACCTTTCGTGCCCACTCTTCACGTGCACCAACACAAATCAGGCCGCAACCTGCACCTGCAATACTCGGCCAAGAGTCAGTCCACACCACGTTGTCAAACACTCATCACACCAAGGAGCGACCATCCACCGGTCCTCACCAAGTCACTCTTGAACTTGATGGGTTTCTGGAACTTGTTGGTTTGTGGAGGAAACACGGGAGGATCTGGGGTTGTGTCTAGTCAGTTCCTAAGTGGGTTAGTCTTAGGAGCAAAGGCATTCTTGTGGAAGGTTTTAGGTGGAGCTGGGATACCAGCTATCCTCTCCAATCTTATCCGACCCAAGCGCTTGCCCATCATAGCGCTTGTATGCCTCAATCATCATCCTGAGCTGAGGCTCATGACCAGACAACCAACCCATAATTTTCTTCAACTCCTCATTCTCATCCTGCAAGCGATCAACATAACGTGCAAGTTCTATTATGGACAACATGCAACTCACATGTAGGACAAGATGTAGCAACAGGAGTTTTCAAAGCAGCCCTAGACATCTACCATAAGCATGAGATTCATCCATCTTCGCATGCAAACAGGACAAGAAGTGCAAGCACCAAGCAAGGAGGGCCTATATTTCATCTATTCTAGTTGAACCCTAAGCACATCTAGTTCCTCAACCTTAGAGCCATACTTTTCCTTGAGCATAGTCAAATCACCAAGGAAAGTAGAACAATCAGTGCATTCAGGTCCATCAGTCACAATAGGAGCAGACTTCAAGGCATCAGTTTGAGATCTAGCATCAACAAGCATAGACTCTAGCTCTATCACCTTCTCCTTAGCCTCTCCTAGCAAAGACCTATACTCCCTCTTCTCCTTGTTGGTCTTTCTATGCACATCATTACGGTTGTCAAGCAAGTCATTCAACCTAGCATTCTCCACTACCAAGAAGGTAGGATCATTGTTTACATCATCCTCGGAGTCGGAGTCCGCGTCATCTTTCTAGCTCTTCTTGCTCTCAGAGCTGTGTGCTATGCCGCAAAAGCCTTGGGCAGTGAAGCACAGGCCATTGATGTTCTTGCTCGACCGCTTGCCCTTGTGCAGGTCCACCTCTTCTTCACCCACTTGAGCTCGATGAAGAGTAGTAGGAACTCGAGTCGATGTCGCTCGCTCCAGCAACCATCGCACGCTCTGTCTTCTTCTTGTGGCCGCCACTCTTCCTCGGCCTCCGCTCGGACTTGTCCTTGCCCTTGTAGTCGTTCCTCGAGTGGTACTTGTGGTCGGTCCTCGAATAGTGCTTGTGCTTGGGCTTGATCTCCATGGCCTCTGAGCACTTAGCGATAAAGTGCTCGTGCTTCCCACACCGGTAGCACATGCCCAAGCTCCTCCGAGCGTTCTTCCGGTTCGTGTACAAGCGCTCAAACTACTTGCTAAACAACGTGAGATCATCCTCGCCCAGCACATCGAACTCCTCATCTGGCATGGACACAAGACAAGACAAAGAGAACTGTCTAGAAGACAGGTTAGTGTTAGTCCTCGGTCCAGAAACGAGTGCTAGACTATAAGGGTCAGTCGGGTTCTCGATCCTTGCTCGCACCCCACGGTCCACCTCGAACGACTTGAGCTTGGAAAATAGCTCATCCACCATGAGGGTCTAATAGTTCCCCGACTCCAAGATAGCCTCAACCTTCTCACTCCACACGGTACGATCCAGCGAGTGCAGAAGCTTCACAACCCTGTCATGATCATCGTACGGGAGCACGGTCACATTGGCTCTCAATTGTTCACAATCACAGTGAACCGCTGGAACATGGTGTCTATGGACTCACCAGGGAGATGAGTGAAGTTCTCGTACTCTCTTCAGTAGGTCGCAAACAAGCGCGCCTTCATCTGGTTGTTCCTAGCATGAGCGTTCTTCAACTTCTCCCAAATCTTGCACGCCAAGTCCTCTGCTTGAACCCGATCGAATTCAGGTTTGCAAAGGGCACGAAAGAGATAGTCGACCACCTTGTTGTTGGTGTCATGCATATCTCGAGAACCTGGGTCAAGGAAGTTGATGGGGTGGCCATAGGAGGTGTTCTCCGTCACATCCCAAATGATCTGTCCTTTGCCGCGAAGAAAACCAGACATACGACGTTGCCACATTTGGTAATCCTTACCATCAAAGTGTGGAGGACCCGAACCCCGTTCTTGGTACACCATTTTTGGATCTTAGACTGGTTAGAATCAAGAAGATCCATAATCGGCTCTGATACCAACTGAAGGACCGATTAGGGGACCAGAGAGGGGGTGAATGGGAGCCGATAAAAATTCTTCTCCAAAGAGATGAACTCGACTATGCCTCAAAATCACAAGCAAGGGTTCCCACACGAACTTGCCAAGGTCACGTAGTCACAACGGACCTACCAACCCTAGGAACAAGTCCCAAACTAATCCAAAGCAGAAGCACAACACAAGAAGCAAAGGACTTAGACGATCTGCGAAGCCCGGGGCGGACCGTCCGCAAGGGGGTGGCGGACTGTTCGCAAGGCCCATGCGGACTGTCCGCGGGTAGGGGGCGGACCGTCCGTAAATGCTACCTGAACCTCTAGAAGTGCACCATGAAAAACTGACTGTGTGATGGACCCGCGGACCGTCCGCCTCGTCACGGACCGTCCGGCAATCTAGTACAGACCGTCCGCAAACTTCGTGCACCAAAAACCAACTGGCAAAATGGATCGAACGAAAGGTGCTCAAGAACTCGCGACGAACACGAAGAACAGCGGGTTGGAAGCCTCCTCACGGACCGTCCGCACGTGGCTCATGGACCGTCCGCACGTGGCTCACGGACCGTCCGCACGTGGCTCACGGACCGTCCGCACGTGGCTCGCGGACCGTCCACCAGGAGTGCAGACAGCACCCCGAGCTCGACCCTTGGAAGGTCAACCCTTCCTTCCCTTTGCCCGATCTCCCGAATCAACCAAGGGATTGCTACCAAATTGTAGGGGAAGGTGAAGCACCTCTAGGAGATGCTATACCTACGAATTTGGAACCTCAAATCAACTGAGATGAGAGGAATCGAGATTCTATCGAGCCTAACCAAAAAGCTAGGGTTCCAACCGAAATCCTCGAATCAAAGGCCAAATTCGATGTTTGAGGAGTCAAGATCAAGCACAAAGATGCACAAGACATCTATCCATGATCTCCACAAACAAAACTGAACACAAATGCCTCAAAATCGAAGGAACTAGCCACGCGTGAAAATCCCATGAAAAGACTCGAAAAAGACACGAAAATCTCTCGAGCCAAGAGAAAGAAATCGACGCAACCATGAATGCTTCCATACAACTAGAGGTCAGATTCTCTACAAAATCATGAAGAAAATCTAGCCTAAAGAGCAGGGAAAATGAGAGGCAGTCTGGATGGATGAGTTCCCCTGGAACCCTAAAGCTATATATATGAAGTCTCTCCGGGTTGGGCAAATGACCAAGCCACCCCTAGAACATAAAGGAAGATACACACCCCTCAGGGGCAAGATGGTCAAGTAGCGATCATTCTTCATTGGGCGTCCACGCCTTTGCTGCAGTTCGCGTCCTCCCAATGCAAGCCATGCGATCCCACCGCGTGTCCCCTGGCATCGAAGCTTCTCAGCGCGCCCGGATCCCGTCTCCGCCGCGACACTCTGTGGCTGTTGATAGGCGACGAGCCGATGACTATCAGCAACTCCTTGTGTTTTTACGGCAAGATTGCTACTCGGCGACATTCGACCCTGTGCGACCCAGGAAGACGTCTCGAGTCGACTTGCCAACTCGACAAGATCCGGTGCAAGTTGGATTTGTCGTATCCGTATCTGAGACAGTTCAATTTTATGCGCGGCTCGACTTCCGAAATCGAGTACCGATCGGAGTTAGACTGCTCCGTTTCGGAATCGAAGTTGATCGCGGCCAGCTGCCCTGCTCGTCCATCCAAAATGAATTCATCAAGTCCTCGTAGGGGGGGACATTGAGGTGGGGAGCAACGCAAGCATCAAGATCAAGGCAAAAAGCTAAACAAGGCTGATCCATTGATTTCCAGATAGATCCAAATGAAGCTTCTGCTGTTGATTCTCGTAAAGCACAAGCAACTAAGGAATTTTTTTGCCTTTTTGCTGGATGCACACACGGAAACGTACTAGGGAACTTCAAGATCTTTTGCTCCAAGTACACAGCAACCATACACGAGTACTATACTACATCAACTTCCGGCTACATCAACCCACCATCGACTACGCCAGCCATGCCGTGTGCCATGGCTACGTCGCCTTTGGCTGCATTGGCTCCACCTCAACCACGCCATGCGCCGCGACCACTCGTCTCGCGGCAACACCGGCTCTACCTCACCTATGTCATGCGTCTGGTCGCAATGTCTCTCTGCTCAGCTTGTAGCCCGGTCGCACTGGCTCTACTTCGAGTACGCCATGCGACGCGAGTACTCGTCTCCCAGCTGCAGTGGCTCTACATCGACTACGCCGTGCGCTGTGAGTACTCATCTTCCGGTTGCACCGGCTCTACAACGACTACGTCGTGCGCCGGAGTACGCATCTCCCGGCTGGAGCGGCTCTACCTCAACTACACCGCGTGTCCGGGTGCCTTGGCTCCTCGCGCAGCTCGTCGTCGACTACTTCGCCTAAGGCGCACGTCTGGGTGCCTCGGCTCCTCACGCGGCTCATCGTCGACTACTTCACCTATGCCATGCCTCAGAACACGTCGCCTCGCCAGGTGCTGCCACGACATCGTCCTGCGGCCGCAACGGCTCTACATCGACTACGTCATTTGCCGGAGTACTCGTCTCCCGGCTGCAGCGGCTCTACCTCAACTACGCCTCGCGTCCGTGTGCCACGGCTCCTCGCGCAGCTCGTCATCGACTACTTCGCCTAAGGTGTGCGTGCGGGTGCCTCGACTCCTCACGCGGCTCGTCATCGACTACTTCGCCTATGCCATGCGTCCGGACGCATCGTCTCGTCGCTCGACTACTCATCGTTCGGTCACACTGGCCGCGCCTATGCCGTGCGTCAGGACACGTCGCCTCGCCAGGTGCCGCCACGACATTGTCCTGCAGCCGCAACGGCTCTACTTCGACCACCCTGTGCGGCGACACGACATCGTCTTGCGGCCACATCAGCTCTATCTCGACTACGCCACGCGCAGCCGCGACATCGTCTTCTGGCCGCATCGCGTCGACTACTCATCTTGACTAGTTTTCCAAACTAGTCGAGAACGGCTGTCACGCCCCAACAACTGGTCGGAATCAACTCTGACTAGTCAACTTCAGCAACAACCATCGCAGCTCCATCGCTGACCGCCACGGTTTCATCTACAAGACTGCCATGGCGTCAACAGCTTAGTCATTTATTCAAATGATTGCTTTTTCCTGCTTTGGTTTGTTTTCTGTGCGCAGGACAAACACGCCAAAGACTACTCATCTGTGTACGCTTCTACATGGGAACTAGCCTCCAGAGCTGCACAAGTCGACGTCAACAGTCGCACTCTCAAGTCCGCTACGGCGGCACAAGTCGGCGTTAACGGTCGCAATCTAAAGTCCGCCCCGGCGGCACAACTCGACTCCAACGGTCGCATCAACAGTCTGCCCAGGCAGCAACAACTAAGTCATTTATTTAAATGATTACTATTTTCTTTTCTTGGCTTGTTCTCCTCACCATGCAGGACAACATGCCGACTACTCATCGGTGTACGCTTCTCGGCGGGTTTTCACGAGAGCTACACTCTGCCGACTACTCTTGGGGTATATTGACCAAACCGCCATGGGCTTGCAACACTGAATCTCGGGGGCTCCGGCCTTGGTATGCTAAGTTTCGGAGGCTCCACCACGAGTTCAGTACATTACATCCCGGGGGCTCTCGCCACGGCTTTGGGTGTACTGAGTTTCGGAGGTCACAATGGTTGTATCCGAAGGAGGCAATCTCAAGCCCGCTCCAGCGGCAATCGTACCATGGGTCCTACTATCCTAAGTATTCAAGTCGACTTCTATAGTCGCAACCTCAAGTCCACTCCGGTGGATAAAGTCGATGCTAACGGTCGCACCAAAGTCCACTCTGGTGGCACAAGTCGACGCTAACGGTCGCAACCTCAAGTCCACTTCGGTGGCACAAGTCGACGCTAACGGTCGCACCCAAGCCCACTCCAGTGGCACAAGTCGACTTATGTAGTCGCAATCTCAAGTCGACTTCGGTCGCAATTTTAAGCCCGCTCCGGTGGCAAAACTACTCGTTTTCTCTTATTTTTATTCGATTTTGCCTTCCGGAAGTGCTTTTCGTTTTTTGCATATTAAGTCCACCCCGCGTGGCACATAGTCGACTACTGTAGTCGCATCTAAAGTCCGCTCCGTGCGGCAATCTAAAGTCGACTTTGATTTTCAAGTCGCATCTCAAAGTCCGCTCCACGCGGCACAAAGTCGACTTCGGTTTTCAAGTCACATTCTAAAGTCCGCTCTGCTGGCATCTAAAGTCGACTTCGGTCATATCTAAAGTTCTCTCTGACGGCATGGCTACTTCTCAAGCTCCACGGCTCAATGCTAAATTACTACTCGGAATCTCTCCAGCTCGGGGGCTGCATTCGAATTACTACTCGAGAACAACTCTAGTAGACTTCGCTCGCTCTCAAGCTCGAGGGCTCTACAACAACTACTCGACGTGGCTCATATGGCTCTCTTATCTCGGGGGCTACACACTGCAAGAGTACCCGGATGATGGCTTCGTGAACACTGAAGACCCATGGACTGATTACCTAATCATTTCAAGGCTCGGGGGCTGCTATGCTACGCCCATCATTCAAATTTTTTCAAGACGGAAGATTCGGAATCAAGATTGACCCTCAGCTAGAGTTCGTGACTCAACCTAAGGCTCGGGGGCTACTCCATATGGAGTGCGATTTTGCAATCGCACTTCCATATATAAGCTCAACTTCAAGACTGATGAGCTGGACCACCTTCTAGCCTCGTGGCAGTTCAAGTACTATTGAAGACTTCTCCAAGCAGTACTCGAGGACGCTCAAGAACTACTCGAAGAGGCTTCAAGACTACTCGGACTACTACTCTCGACTACAACGTGCTCGGGGGCTTGTCGGGCATACACCCCGGGTACTCATGCAAGGAAGGATGAAGACAGACTCCTACTAGAGTTCTCCTGTAATCCTACTATGACTCGTTCCGTGTAATCCTACTAGGACTCCTACCTTGTAACCGACTAGGAACCCGCCCCCTGGACTATATAAAGGAGGGTCGGGTACCTAGCCGCACATCTGAACAACCCAACACCAAGCGCGGGACGCCATACTTGATACCCCAAACAGGACGTAGGGTCCGCCACCACGGCGGCCCGAACCTGTATAAATCTTGTGTCCCGTGTCCTTGTGCATACCTTCGAGTTCCAGGTCTGGCGATCTCCACCACAATCGTCTACCTCGGGTAACCCCCTTGGTAGGTTGCCGATCTAAAACACCGACAGGTGATTTTTCCCATTGTCTTCATTGGCTTTCCTCCAAAACCGAGCAATGGATATTCTGGTGGTTGTAGCATGTGCGGGCTTAAGTTCATCTTCTCAAAAGTTTTCACGAACAGAATGTCAGCAGAACTTCCGTTGTCCACTAGGACTTTCTCGATTACCCATCCAACGATGTTCACTTTGATGACCATAGCATCGTTGTGATATGTGGACTTCAACCTAAAATCTTGTTCAGTGAAAGTTATTGGCACCTTGGCCCATTCTAGCCTCGCAGCGGGGCCATCATTGATGACTGTTTTCACATATCTGAAGTAGTTGCTCCTTTGCCTCTTGGTTTCAAACTCCATGGAAGATCCACCAACTACCGGCATGATTGTTCTGAAGGAAGGGAATGCCTTTGAATTATTGTTCCTTGAACTTGATTCTGGTTTTACGGTGTTATCTGGTGGAGGTGGTAGAATTTCCTAGAATGGTTGCAGTTGCTTAATGGTTTGTATTGCCTAAGACAATGGATAAAACTGTTGCGAAGGTTGTCAAGTTGGCTGTGGTTGTTGGAAAGGTTGGGTTTTGTGAGAAGTTTAGAGAGTTGGGGCTTGCATTGGTGTTGAGCCCATTTGATGGCACAGTGGGCCAGGAAGCTGTGGTTGCCAGTAATTCTGATGAACTTGGTTGGGGACTACATATGCGACTGACATCATTCTTTTTTCATACCGAATTCTTTCTATGTTCTTTTGAGTCTCTGGGCATCTTCGGTGCTATGACCTTTCCCATAATATCTGCAATTGAAATACGCATTCTTGGAGACGCATTTTTTATGCATCTCCAATGTGGGCGTCTTACATAGTGAGTTTCAGGTGTCCTCTTCCTCTACCTCTTGATGGATGACCACCTCTAGTACTTGGTCTATTGTTCTGGTTATAATGTGATGGTGGGTTTTCGACATTGTTGATGTTGCGTGGTGCTTGGAACTCTGGTCTCCAACCGCTTCCTCAATGATTTTGCCTTGCTTGATTTCTTTTAGCAACCCTCCTTCTATGATCCTCATCAGATTTGATGTACTTTTCCATCTCATCAAAGAGTTCTTCAATGGTTTCTGGCTCTTCTCTAGATAGATGCAAGGATGTCTACCCTGGGGATGCGAGGATACTTTTGCTGATTAATGCTTGAGTTGTGGTTTTGTCATTTGCCCCTAGGTTTGAGATTTTTGATGCATGAGCCTTTTCACGAAGTTCGCCAAAGGTTCCTTGTCCTTCTGCTTGCAGTGATAAAGATCTGATGCTTTTGCGGTTGTTTCATGGAAAACTTGCATGAACTTTGTCTTGGGGTCTATCCAGCTACAAATTGAGTGTGGAGGCAGCAAGCAGTATAAGTTCAGGACTAGACCTTCGCAAGTAATGATGAATGATTTGGCCAGGGCGACATTATCCCCACTAGCTGAATTCACAGCAACTTCGTAGCTCATAAGAAATTGTCTGGAGTGCCCATAACCGTTGTATTTCAGGAGAGACATTGGCTTGTACTTTGACGGCCATGGGGCAGTTTGCAGGCCAAGTGACAGCGGTGATTCTGGATCTGCGAATTGCGAGACTTTGTTGCTTGTGAAGAAGTTTTCTTTCGATGTTCTTTTTCATGGGCCAGAGATTTGATATGACGAATCACAGAAGAGAGAACTATTTTCTTGCACTTTCATTTCCTCTATTTATTTTTGCATTTTCTCTAATTGTTCTTTCGCTTGATTAGTTTATCTAGCTTCTCTAAAGCTCTTATTTTTCTTCCAATTGCATGACGAACCTTGTCGGGCATACACCCCGGGTATTCATACAAGGAAGGATGAAGACAGACTCCTACTAGAATTCCCCTGTAATCCTACTAGGACTCGTTCCATGTAATCCTACTAGGACTCCTAACTTGTAACAGACTATATAAAGGAGGGCCGAGTACTTAGGAGGACAACTCAACCAACCCAACACCAAGCGCAGGTCGCCATACAGGATTCCCCAAACAGGACGTAGGGTTCACCACCTTGGCGGCCTGAACCTGTATAAATTTGTGTCCCGCGTCTCTGCCTTCACTTTTGAGTTCCAGGTCTGACGATCCCCACCACAATCATCTACCTCGGGTACCACCTTGGTAGGTTTGCCGGGTTAAAACACCGACATCTGACACGCCAGGTAGGGGTGATCGTCATGATCATTGGGTGAATTCGATGAACCATCATCAAATTTCACCTACTCGCCGTAACACGATTGTCGAAATCATGCGGCATCGCAACGCACTTCTCTGTTCCATCCAAGGCAAAATTGGATTCATGTGCAGCAGTCTGAATCGAACGCTGAGTCGTGATCCGAGGCCACGAAGAATTCATCTATTGGCCCAAGGTCCGGCAGAACCCGCAGGATTAATTCCGTATTGATTCTGCGTGAGTTCTAGTCCAAAGCGGAAGGCGTAAAGCAGGCTCCTGACACGTCTATGCGGGTAGCATGCAGCAACTCCAATTTGATGTAAACTACTACACGCACACGAAGACCGTTCAGCTACTACCTCTGGTTCGTACGTCCAGAAAATTCAACTTGGCTCAAGTCAGCTATAGGCATATGGAGGTGCACCAGGATACTTCAACCAACTCCGAGTAATCTCCGTGAGGAATTCCATCTATTGCTTGAAGCTTCAATGTCTTTGCTTGGAGCACACAAGTGACGTACAATTATATCGACGCTCGGCAGCACTACCTCGTCGTCAACTACTTCAACTACTAGAGTATCACTACATCGTCTTCGAGCGGCACCGGCTCTACCTCGACTACGCCGTTTGCCGCCACGACATCGTCTCTCAGTGGCACCGGCTCTACAACTACGTCGTGTGCCACAACAACGTCGCCTCCGGTCGCACAGGCTCTACGTCAACCTTGCCGTGTGCCATGACTACTCGTCACCCGGCCGCACGGGCTCTACGTCAAGCTTGTCGTGCGCCGTGACTACTCATCACCCGGCTGCACGGGCTCTACCTCAACTACGCCGTGCGCTGCAACTACTCGTCTTCCGATCGCATCGGCCTACCTCAACTATGCCTGCACCGTCGCGACATCATCTTGCGGCCGCACCGGCTCTACTTTGACTACGCTGTGTGCCACCTCGACATCATCTTTTTTGCCGCATCGCGTCGACTATTTATATTGACTAGTTTTCCAAACTAGTCGAGAAAGGCAGTGACGCCCCCAACGACTAGTCGAAATCAACTCTGACTAGTCAACTTCAGCAACAACCGTCGCGGCTCTATCACCGACCGCCATGGCTTCATCTACAAGACCACCCTGACGGCAATAGCTAAGTCATTTATTCAAATGATTACTTTTTTCTGCTTTGGTTTGTTTTCTGTGCGCAGGACAAACTCACCAAAGACTACTCATCTGTGCATGATTCTACACAAGAACTACCCTCCAGAGTTGCACAAGTCGACTACAACGGTTGCAATCTCAAGTTCGCCCCAGCGGCACAATTCGACTTCGGTCGCATCAACAGTCTGCCCAGGCAGCAAAAGCTAAGTCATTTCTTTCTGCAGCATCTTCATCTTCTTGCTCACTGCTTCTAACTCTTTGTCTATTGCGCCCTCATCTGTAACATCCCTGATGTTTTTAATCTTAATCTCAATCATTAATGAAGCTTAACCATGAGTTGACCAAGCCAAAACCCTTAATGGTGGTCAAACCCTATAGAGCCCTAGACCTATCTCTAGAACTTTGGTTAAATCTTAAATTTTCTCTTAACAACTTCATTTTCGTCCAATACGAAAGTTGTTCAGTTTTTTCAAGAACACATTTCATCTAATTGCTAGCATTTCAAATTCGGAGCTTAAATGCCTCAAAATCTCAGTCAACACAGGGAACCTCTATTTGACCGCGTCATGAAAATCTGAAACTTCAGGTCATTTTTCTGGATAATCCGTTGAGAATTTCATAGGTCGCCTTTGTAAAAATTGAAGCTGGATACTTGGACTACAACTTTCATATTGGGTGAATTTGAACTTTAGTTCAAGTTTTAATTGTTTGAGCAGGTCAAAGTACCCTTCACTGAAATATTGGCGAACTGGAACGCCAGAGCGCGCCCAGCGCACGACGTCGCGCCGCAGGCTCTGCTCGGCATCCACACCAGCCGTCGGCGTATTTTCGTCCGGACGCTGTCGCAGCAGCGGGCCCACATACTCGTACGCCGCACACACGCCTGGACAAGTGGACCCGAGTCCTTCGAGCTGACCCGGTGGCCGCCACGCCGATGGCCGCGTCGTCCCGTCGGACACGCGCGGGCTCCTGCGCCCCTCTGCCACCACTGCCTCGCAACTGTCCTGGCCAGCTGTTGGCGGTCGATTTCTGTCAACCAAGAACACTTGTTATGTTATGGTTTGAACTTCATTTTGGAACTAACCCGCCACTAGGCATACTAATGATATAACAAGTTCACCGTTGGATGTGCATTTTGGAGTATAGTGTTTTTGCAGGAATTCACCTATTAAATGAGGAAAGATGCAACTAGTTCGGAGAACGTTTTGCAAGACAATCAAGGAGCTCTGACCATGTGCGAACTTGCCTCCAAAGGTGGCAAGGACCAATGTGCTTGAATGGAGAACTCCCGAGGACCGAGATGAAAAGACCAGAAGTTCACGCATAAAGATCCCCCTATATTGATCGCGGGGATGATGACCTCAAAATGACACAAATGAAGGGGGACAAGTGCAAAATGTCAAGATGAGTCGTGGGGAGAAGGACAGGCCCGAACTGGCCCAGAAAGGGCCCAGGCCGGTCGGCCCGTTCGGATCGGCCCAGCCCATTCTGGTGCCAGTTCGCGCCCCCCTTTCTTCGGTGTTAAGTATGTGGAACCCTAATCGCGTGGGCAAGCCGCCATTCGTCAGAGACGCCATCTAGTTCCTCAGAGCCGCCAAGGAAGAGAGAATCGACTACGAGAGAGACCCTTGGGGGAGAACACTCGAGGGAGATCATCGCCAAGCCCAAGGAAGGTCGCCACGAGGAAGGAGGACGCCGAGAGCTTGCCACGGCGCCGCCGGAGTTGAAGGACAACGAGGATCCATCTTCATCGGAGGCATCCACCATCTCAACGGTGCCATGCCTAGTGCCATGATGGGGTAAAATCTTTCGTTTGTCCATGGAGTTGTAACGGAACTTGAAGTGTAGTCACCTATATATCTTGTTTGGATCATATGTCTATCATACTTTTTGTTGATGATGCTTAATGTTTAAAGGCTAGCTACCATGCTTTCGAGGTTGCTCCCTTAGATCACGTCAACATACCGTGTTCATTAGGTTTTAGTACCGATTACCTTTGCGTAGTGACATGTACGAGGGAAGGGAAAAGTCTAATCCTTGATCACACACCTAGATAGATTGGATCGGGGCTTTACCATGTTTTGGGTGATTTCATCTTCAAGTGCCTATACTCCATGGGCATACGTTCTTCATACTTGTGCACCTTTAATCTCTCTTTAACGTAATTTAGGGTTAGTTTGTCTTTACTTTATAGATTAATCTTTCTATCATAAGTCTTCAATCAACTAGATTAGTGTTAGGTTAAATGCTAGTAATCCCCTTACTCCTTGGGTTGACAAGAACCTTGGGATCTCCCGTAGGTGAAGAAGGGCATAGGAGATCCGTATGCTTGTGGATAGAAACTTCATACGAGTTTTACCAATCAACAAGCCCCTTTTTCTGGCGTCGTTGCCGGGGAGCAAGCTAGTTTACTTCGTTTAATCTTTCATTGATTTTGTTGATTACTAACATTTAACCCTTGTGTTCTAAAAAACACTCTTTTTTTGTTTTTGTTTTCTTTTGATTGTCTAGATGGCGTTCGTTCGAAATCCCTTGGAGGAGCCGAAAAAATCACTAAGAGACTATGCTAGCCCTCGATGTGAGGACATCAAGGTACAAGAATCGGACTTGGTTCTCCAAGCGACAAGGTACGAAATCAAGCCTCGAATCATTGAGATGGCAGCAACTAATCCGTTCCGAGGAGTGGAGACGGACAACCCATATAGACATATCCAGTGCTTCATGACATTATGCAATACGGTACGTCAAGAGGGAGGCCCCGATGATTGGTTTAAATGGAATCTTTTCCCCTACTCACTTGCTGATGAAGCAATTAAGTGGTATTCATTCGCGTCCTTCGAAGTTGAGGGAAATTGGAATCAATTGATAAAGAAATTTTGTGCCAAGTTTTTCCCTATAAGCAAGATTCAACATATAAGGATGCAAGTGATTAACTTTAAGCAAGGAGAAGAAGAGGGGATTGATCAAGCATGGAATAGATTCAACGAGCTAGTTGAACAAGGACCAAGACTCGGATTTCCCGGTGATGTACTTTTGCATACAATTTTCTTTTCCCTAACCCCTAGTTGCATGCAATACGTTCAAATGCGTGCAGGAGGGGATCTCATGGAGAAAACACTCACGAAAGCTGCCCAACTTCTACAAAAAATAAGCAAAGCGGCGGCCATGCGAAGAGATTGGGAAACACGACTTTCGGGGAAGCCGGAATGTGATACAAGTGTGAGACCACTTGCTGGAATTTTCAGAAATACGGTCCCGGAAGAGAAGAAAGAGGAGCCAATCCCGAAAAAGGTTGAAGAAATCAAACACGTGGAAGCTAGAACCATCCCGGAGGGTGATCACGCCGAGACAAGCAAAGCAAGTGAAAGGACTATGTCAAGCGCGAAGCCACTAAGGGAGTTCAAGCAAATGGATTGGGTCCCAATTGATTTTGGAGAAATCTTTGACAAGAGGAGACCGTTCCCTAATCAAAAGGGGATGGCGAAAGCCGTGGAGATGGACTTTCCACCGGAGAAACATGTGGAACAACCATACAACCTAGAGACAACCGGGGAGGTCCTTCAAAAACTCTTTAGCGAAGAAGTGGATCCGGACCATGTGGCCGAAGCAAAGAGGATTATGGGAATCAAGCCCGAGGCATCACCATTCGCTCGCCTCGCTGAAATTTATGCCATAGGATCCGATGAAGAAGAGAAGACATCGCCGCGTATAGATTGCAAGGTCAACAACATTGATTGCAAGGCGTTATGCGACATTGGAGCACAAGTAAGTGTCTTGTCTTCTAAAATTTTTGATGAAATTCATGATCATACCATTGACCTAGTTCCAACCACTACTAAGTTAATCATGGGAGATGGTAGAATTGTTAAACCTATTGGAATTGCCCGAAATCTAGAAGTTTTAATTTCCGGAAAACATATACCAACCGATTTCTTCATTGTTGATGTCTACTATGATAAAAATGATCATGTAATTCTTGGTAGACCGTTTCTCAAGTTGGTTAATGCCGTTTTAGATGCCGGAAAAGGGAAGGTAACTATTAACCTTGATGGGGATAATCACCCATATAATTTTCTTCCCGCTTCTAGAATTGCCTCACCCCTACCTCTTGATGACGAAGAGGTAGAGAGCCTTCGTTTTGTTGAAACCTTTAGGGATCCATTGCAAAGAGCAATGGAGAATGAATCTAATAATGAGCTAGATGAAGAATTAATAGAAGCAACCAAAGGACTAGAACCACAAGACGGAAGCTTAGAGGAAGATAAATTTGAAGACATTGGGGAAATTAAACATGAAGAACCACAAGTACCAGAGGTGGATCTTAAGCCATTGCCCAGAGGATTAAAATATGAATTTTTGGGGCCGGACAAGACTTATCCCGTGATCGTGAACGACGAATTGAGTCTCGAGGAGAATGACATGTTGCTGAATTTATTGAAAAAGCACAAGAAAGTGATAGGATATTCGATAAATGACCTTAAAGGACTTAGCCTAGCGTTTTGCACTCACCGCATACCTATGGAAGATCAATGCAAGCCCGTTGTGGACCATCAAAGGAGGTTAACCCATGCCATGCGAGAGGTGGTGAAGAAGGAGGTCATCAAGTTGTTAGACGCCGGAATCATTTACCCGGTGCCGCATAGCGAATGGGTGAGCCCCGTACATTGTGTGCCGAAGAAAGGAGGTTTGACCGTGGTGAAGAATGAACTAATACCGCAAAGAACTGTGACCGGATGGAGGATGTGTATTGACTATCGTAAATTGAACAAAGCAACGAAGAAGGATCACTTCCCCCTACCGTTCATCGACGAGATGCTTGAGAGGTTAGCAAACCATGCCTATTTTTGCTTCCTTGATGGATACTCGGGGTTCATGCAAATTCCCATTCACCCAGATGATCAACATAAGACAACATTCGGCATATAGAAGGATGCCCTTCGGTTTATGTAATGCTCCAGCCTCTTTTCAACGATGCATGATGGCGGTATTTTTGGAGTTCATCGAGGAAATAGTCGAAGTATTTATGGATGACTTCTCCGTTTATGGCAAAACTTTTGCGGATTGTTTGGCAAATTTGGATAAAGTTCTTACAAGGTGTGGGGAGGTTGACTTGGTGCTAAATTGGGAGAAATGTCACTTCATGGTGAAACAAGGAATAGTGTTGGGACACGTGATATCCGAGAGGGGGATTGAGGTGGACAAGGCGAAGATTGAAGCAGTTGAGAAGCTTCCACCACCGACGGATATCAAATCTTTGAGGAGTTTCTTAGGTCATGCGGGGTTCTATAGGAGATTCATCAAGGATTTCTCAAAGATTACAAAGCCATTGACTAATCTTCTCCAAAAAGATGTGCCATACGATTTTAATGAGAAGTGCTTGGCAGCGTTCCGGACACTAAAGAGAGCTCTCATAACCGCACCTATCATTCAACCGCCCGATTGGAGTCAACCATTTGAGATCATGTGCGACGCTAGCGACTATGCTGTTGGAGCCGTGTTGGGACAACGAAAAGAAGGCAAGGTACATGCTATATATTACGCTAGCAAAACCCTTAATGGAGCTCAATTGAATTATGCAACAACGGAGAAGGAATTGCTTGCGATAGTATTTGCCTTTGAAAAATTCAGATCATATATTGTGAATTCTAAAGTAATCCTCTACACCGATCATGCGGCAATCAAGTATCTCTTGTCTAAAAAGGATGCCAAGCCAAGGTTGATTAGGTGGATCCTTCTCTTGCAAGAGTTCAATGTGGAGATTCGGGATAAAAAGGGGTCAGAAAGTGTTGTGGCCGACCATCTATCAAGAATGAATCGTGAGGATGATAAAGAGCCCATCGAAGACAAGATGAGAGATGATCATCTATATCGCATCCTTGACAAAGACACTTGGATGATCAACATTATTCGAGCCATACGAAAGATGCCACTTGATCACTTAGATAAGAATGCTCAAAGAAGGGTGATGGCCGAGAGTCAAAAATATTATTGGGATGCACCTTACCTCTTTAGGCTTGGAGCGGATGGAGTCTTGCGAAGGTGCGTACCAAGGGAAGAAAGAGTCGAAATATTAAGAAAGTGTCACTCGGGCGAGTATGGAGGACACTATGGACATTTTAGGACTCAAGCAAAGGTATGGGCTAGTGGGTTCTATTGGCCAGAGATGCATCAAGACTCGAAACGGTACGTTGCTTCTTGTCCAGAGTGTCAAAGAATGGGGAATATATCTCAAAGGAATGCTATGCCTTTAAATTATAACTTGCAAATTGATCTATTCGACGTATGGGGAATTGACTTCATGGGGCCTTTCACTAATTCAAATGGATATGAGCATATATTAGTAATGGTTGATTATGTATCCAAGTGGGTAGAGGCCATCCCTTGTCGAAGAGCTTCAACGGAGGAATCTATATCAATGATCAAGAATGTTATATTCCCACGCTATGGAGTCCCGCGAGTTTTGATAAGTGATGGAGGAACACACTTCACGGGAAATAGTTTTAGAAAGTGCTTGTCCAAGTTGGGAATCGAGCATAGAGTGGCCACGCCTTACCACCCACAAACCAATGGTCAAGCGGAAACTTCAAATAGGCAACTCAAGAGTATTCTTAACAAGACCGTTGAGAAGGGAGGTAAAGATTGGTCGAAAAAGTTGAACGGAGCATTATGGGCATATCGGACGGCACATAAGACACCAATAGGTATGACACCATATCAATTCGTTTATGGTAAATCTTGTCATTTGCCTTTGGAATTAGAGCACAAAGCGTATTGGGTGATCAAGGAGATGAATCTTGATGTGGATGCCGCGAGAATCAAACGGAGAATTCAAATAAGTGAATTAGAAGAGATGAGGCTTAAAGCTTATGAGAGCACAACCATCTACAAGGAAAGAATGAAGCGATGGTATGATAAAAGACTCCAAGCAAAGGAATTCAAAGAAGGCGACAAGGTCCTCCTCTTTAACTCAAAGTTCAAGATATTCGGGAAAGGCAAATTGAAAAGCAAATGGGATGGACCGTATGTCGTCCACTCGATCTCGCCAAGCGGTGCGGTAACGATTATGGATATAAAAGGAGACCAATATGTGGTTAATGGACAACAATTGAAGGTTTTTCTTGAGCCCGATGCCATGCCCATCGACTACATTGACATATACACCATGGAGGACAAGCCCGAGCGTCAAGCCTAAGACGTAAAACAAGGTAACTTTTCTGTAAATAAGTTTTCATTTTCTTTTCTTATTTTTATCGAGTCCTTTTTGCGATTTTTAGCTGGACCTTTTCACCACATAGGCTAGTATGCACGAAACACAGAGGCCTGCAGAAAATGAGCCATGGGGCCCAAACCAGGGGGTAGGCTGGCCGGCCCATGCCGACCGGCCCAGCATCCCTCTGCATCGGTTCATGCCCATCTTTTTCTGGGACATGGCTCGGTTTATTTCTTATCTTTGCCAACCTTTTTAGCAACTTCAAAAATAGGGAGGATAGGGTTTTAGGCCAAGTTTTCCTGAAGAAGGAGTGGTGCTCTTCTTGTGGGAAGTTTCATTAGGTGTAGTAGCTAGCTCTTATCCCTCTTGTTCCTCTTGAAAAATTACGACGAGGACGTCGTAAGATCTAAGCGTGGGGGGGAGCTAGCTTTTAAATTTTTTTTTTTGCTCAAATGGTGAAAGGTCGAGTCTTAAAGTCGAGTCAAGTTTGAGTCTTGTTTTTAAATTTTTAGCTCGTGATGTGTCTTAAATTAGCGTTGAGTCAAGAAAAAGAAATAAAGAGAGTCTTTTACTTTTTTGTTTCTTAAATTAGCTCGTACGAGTTTTTCTTTTATTTCTTTTGTTTCTTTTTACTTGTTATGTCTTTCTTTTATCCTTATTATTTGAGCATGAGCATTGTGAATAATTGTTTACCGTGGTGCTTAGTGGAAGTTTACCTTTGAAAGTATCCATGCTCAACTTTGATCTAGGACCTTACTTTGGCTATGCTTTGAGTAATACTAATATTGGAGGTGTTTATTTCTGAAAATTATGAAAAACCCCTTGCAATGAAGGTTAGCAATTTCTTTCTCCAAGTTGAGAGACAAGTCTATCTATACAAGTCCTTAACTATATATATATACTCTACCATAAGTGTTATTTAGCATGATGAATTGGGTTAGGACTTTACTCTCTTGGGAGGTCTAATTTCAAGCAATGATCATGTCCTTGATATTATATCTTTTATTGCTAGCCTCGTCATATATTCGGTAATGGGAACTTCACATTGAATGCCCCATACATCACCGGATTCCATACCCGAAACCATAAACATCTTTTTATCATCTTATTCCTTGAACACAACCCATGTCTGAAGATTCGTTCAATTTTTAGGTAAGGTTTTATTTAAAATTCAGATTGGTATTCATAGCAAAAAGATGGGTGAAATGCTTCGGAATAGAAGATAAAGATGTGGAATATATATATATATATATATGTATATGTATATGTGTGTACACACACAAGAAAAAAAAAGAGAAAGAGAGAGAGAGAGAGAGAGAAGAAAGAAAAGAAAAGGAAAAAGAGAGAAAAGAAAAGAAGAGAGAAAAAGAAAAAAAGAGAAAAGATCCAAGGCAAGGCAAGAAGGATATAATGAGGGATGATAAGTCAAGTGAAGATCAAGAGAAGTGCGAGGAAGGATGCAATGATGTTGAGAACGAATCTTCGATATTCCATACCATGTGCAATCCGACATCGAGGACATCATTAGTGCCTTGAAGTCATTATTCTTTTTCCCTTTGCACATGTCCACCATTCTAAATCTTCTCATCCTTGATACCCTTACATATGGCTTAACTCTCATGATCATTGGCTTGGAAGGTGAACAACCACTAGAGGATTTTCTTAGCTTGATAATACTTGTGCTAACTTCACTAGCCATACCTGTAGTTCCACCTACATTATAAATGAGAGACTTATGGGAGGTAAGAGTTTATGAAATTATCTAGGATAGCCATTCTAAATGAGTGACATGTGAGAACTTGGAGGAGGACTTTGTCTAATACTTTATGCAGGAATTTTATTTCTAAAAGTTATGAAAACCCTCCGATGGAAGTAAGAAAGTAAGTATGGTTGGAGATGAGGATCTTAGTGAAAGGTATGAGTTGTGGGGTAAGTCTTGAGTTGGTAAATTTCTAAACGCCCATGTTTACATTATGATCTTTGTTTCATGTCTCTTATATTAAAGATGAATGATTGACTAACTTGTAAGGAAGGAATTGACGAAGCATGTTTCAACTCCTTGGATGAACAACTTGTGAGCAACTTGCTCGAGGACGAGCAAGATCTAAGCGTGGGGGGATGTTGGCGGTCGATTTCCATCAACCAAGAACACTTGTTATGTTATGGTTTGAACTTCATTTTGGAACTAACCCGCCACTAGGCATACTAATGATATAACAAGTTCACCGTTGGATGTGCATTTTGGAGTATAGTGTTTTTGTAGGAATTCAAGTATTAAATGAGGAAAGATGCAACTAGTTCGGAGAACATTTTGCAAGACAATCAAGGAGCTCCGACCATGTGCGAACTTGCCTCCAAAGGTGGCAAGGACCAATGTGCTTGAATGGAGAACTCCCGAGGACCGAGATGAAAAGACCGGAAGTTCATGCATAAAGATCCCCCTATCTTGATCGCAGGGATGATGACCTCAAAATGACACAAATGAAGGGGGACAAGTGCAAAATGTCAAGATGAGCCGTGGGGAGAAGGACGGGCCCGAACCGGCCCAGAAAGGGCCCAGGCCGGTCGGCCTGTTCGGATCGGCCCAGCCCGTTCTGGTGCCGGTTCGCGCCCCCCTTTCTTCAGTGTTAAGTATGTGGAACCCTAATCGCGTGGGCAAGCCGCCATTCGTCAGAGACGCCATCTAATTCCTCAGAGCCGCCAAGGAAGAGAGAATCGACTACGAGAGAGACCCTTGGGGGAGAACACTCGAGGGAGATCATTGCCAAGCCCAAGGGAGGTCGCCACGAGGAAGGAGGATGCCGAGAGCTTGCCACGGCGCCGCCGGAGTTGAAGGACAACGAGGATCCATCTTCATCGGAGGCATCCACCATCTCAACGGTGCCATGCCTAGCGCCATGATGGGGTAAAATCTTTCGTTTGTCCATGGAGTTGTAACGGAACTTGAAGTGTAGTCACCTATATATCTTGTTTGGATCATATGTCTATCATACTTTTTGTTGATGATGCTTAATGTTTTAAGGCTAGCTACCATGCTTTCGGGGTTGCTCCCGTAGATCACGTCAACATACCGTGTTCATTAGGTTTTAGTACCGATTACCTTCGCGTAGTGACATGTACGAGGGAAGCGAAAAGTCTAATCCTTGATCACACACCTAGATAGATTGGATCGGGGCTTTACCATGTTTTGGGTGATTTCATCTTCAAGTGCCTAGACTCCATGGGCATACGTTCTTCATACTTGTGCACCTTTCATCTCTCTTTAACGTAATCTAGGGTTAGTTTGTCTTTACTTTATAGATTAATCTTTCTATCATAAGTCTTCAATCAACTAGATTAGTGTTAGGTTAAACGCTAGTAATCCCCTTGCTCCTTGGGTTGACAAGAACCTTGGGATCTCCCGTAGGTGAAGAAGGGCATAGGAGATCTGTACGCTTGCGGATCGAAACTTCATACGTGTTTTACCTATCAACACTAGTTGTTCCCAGGTGCAAGGTGGACGTCTCGACGAGTTGCCACACCTCTTCCCTTCCTCAATCGCAGAAGCAAACGAGCAGAGCCGGCACTGCCCCTGTCCGCTCCGCTCCGCCGTCTGCCATAGGCACGCCGCTGCCGAGCTCCCTCTTCCACGCCTCCCCACCGAGCACCAACCCCTTCAGAACCTTCCCAGTGAGCCCCTAAGGCGTCCCTAGGACCTGCATTACCTGGGCGCGCCGTGGGAGCACCAGCATTGGGGCCTTGGTGGCTGTTCCGCCACCCCATCGCCGCCGGCCATCTCCGGAGCTCGCTCCAACCCGTCCAAGCGTCGGAATTGAACCCTGGGTCAGCAAGGATCGCTTCCCCGCCCTTTCCCTGCTAAGTCCGGCCTTCCCCTCGCCGGAATCCTTCCATCCTCGCCGGCCGGTGTGCTAGGGACCCGATTGTGATCTAAGTTTTCGTTCTAAGGACCAATCTGCAAGATACAAGGACCTGTTTGTAAAACAATTTTCAGATCTAGTTTCGAAACGCAGCAACTTGTAAAATCGATATAAAATCACAGAAAAATCAGAAAAACACAAACTCAACTGTTTTGTGATCCCCATGAACAGAAGCAAGTTTTCTAGAAAGGAAGTTTGTAAACTTATTCCTAGATTTTGAATAAATTGTAAATCTTCATTTGAGCTAGATTTGAAATATCTTACAATCCAGTAATGATATGTATGTGAATTTTGGATATGTTGTTAGAATGATCATGTTTGGCCTTGTGTGCAAAAATGGCACAAAAATTCTTAGTATAGATTTATTTATGAAGTTTATTTTGATTTCAGCCTAGTCTGAGTTTATGATTTGTTTAAATTTATTGTTGAGCAAATGCTGTTCAATTTTTTGTAGTAGGTCTCTAATGGTTAGTATCATCTGTCATAAACAGATGATCAGTTTTTAGCATGTGTAGATTAGTCTTCTGAATTATTGTGGTTAGTCTGAGTTGAATTCAAATTTAAATTTTCGGCTGCAGTTATGGATCCAATTTTTGGTGTGTGAGCTAAATGTGTCTTTATCACGTTGTATGCCAAGTTGGAGCCTCAGATCATGTCTATATTTTGTTTCATGATTTATTCATCCTCCTAGTAGCTTTAACTTGTTACTTTTGTCATATTTATTTCATAGCTTTAATTTATCTCATGTATAATCAGAAGCTTAGTTATTTTATGTCTGTGCAGGTCTGAACCTTGTTGTGGCCAGTTTATTTGTGTATGTTTCAGATTTAATTTTTGAAGGGATTCCAGCTTAATAATAATAAAAGGATAATTAAAATCATCTTTTGTTGCAACTTAAATTTAAATGAGTAAACTTCACCAAGAATACTTTCTAACAGCACCCCTTTGCTTGGTGGAGTGAAATAAATTGATTATCTTAGATGTGTACACAATCACCATCAAATAACAATAAAGTTTCACACACATCCACTTTTCTTTGGTAAAGAAAAGTTTAATAAAACCTTATCTAGGTGAATGTGGCCAGCAATACACCAGAGTTTATTTCAGTTTTCAGAAAATGCAATTTATTTCCTTTTGTTCAATTAAATTTATGCATATGCAAATCGTGTAGAACTGCCGGACGGAAACTATGAGTTGGTGCCGGAGTCTGAGGGAGAGCTAGCTGAAGGAGAGGTGAACGATGTGGAAGTGCAGCAAGACCCGAACCAAAGTTCGGAGGAGCTCCAGTCTGACTTTGCCAGTGAAGGCAAGCCCCGGAGCATAACCCAATTTTCTAACTGAGAGACATGGGTACCCATGGGTCCCCACCGACCAGGGTCCCAGAGGTCCCTGTCATGTGGACCCGACCTATCAGAAGCCCCACCGACCTGCAAGTGGGTCCAGAGACCTTATCCACAACCCCAGCGACCTTGGAAGACTCCAGAAGACCTTATCAAGAACCCGGAAGACCTGCCGGGCTTGTGGCACAAGTTTCTCCCCCAGGTCGCGGCTCGGCACCGCCGGTAGGTCCGCAGATCGCGGGATTCACCCTGTAATCACGGAAGTTAACCTTCCTAACTTGTAACCGACCCCGATGAGGGTCCACCGACCTCAAATGGAAGCCCTAGCCCGTCGACCATATAAGGTGGCCTAGAGCTCCATTCGAGGGGACTCCCCCATTCACGCATAATTCCACCGCATACTGGACGTAGGGTTTTACACTCCGGAGGCCTGAACCAGTCTAAACCCTTGTGTCCTTAGCCATTCTCGCCGTATTCTGAGTTCTCCCTGCGAACTACCACCTACGCTCTTAGTTTCCGATCCCATCCATTAACCTACAACCTCTTGGGTAGCACCCTTGAGGATCTGTTCAGGTCTCACCCCCTGACAGTTGGCGCACCAGGTAGGGGAGATCGGGAACTCGCTGTGTAGCATGGTGGCCCGATCTGGTGTCGTTTTCCCAGCGAGCATGGCGGACGTCCTCGCCAACCCCGTGGAGATCTGTTTCGGTTCCTTCACGGCGACCTCAGCTACGTCGGCGGTCGCGACCTCTTCGGTGACCGCAATGAAGGTTCCGGCGGCACCTGTCGCCGTTCCAGTTTCCGATCTGTCGTCGGAGACCCACCCGCCCAAACCCTATGACATCGTTCAGGGAATGGAGCGCGTCATCAACATGATGGAGGAGACCCTCCAGATCTGCGAAAGAGCCCAGCGCTCAACGTAGACTGCGTCGCGCCGCAAGACCTTCCCCTTCGGTCTGCGACCATCCAGCGACGCTTACATCCGTCAGGCGGCCAAGTCCTCCCAGATCCAATCTGGGTGGCAGGAGTCATCTGGCGGCCTCAAGCCCGAGCTCCGCGCCCGCTGCGATCCGCTCGACGTACCGTGCACCTACCACAAGGGCGCGCGACACACCCTCTACGGCTGCCGGCTGCGGAAGAAGATCGACCAGGAGCATACTGCTCCTCGCAGCACGCGAACTCCCACGTCTCCAGATGTCGGTGAGTTTCAGAAGGTCCGGATCCACGTCTCCCCCAATGACCAGAGCTCCATCCGGCGGCGGGTCCTGGTGGTTTCGGTGAACGAACCACCGCGGGTCGGTGCGACAGACTTCGAGGAGGCACATCGGATCCAGGGCAACGCCAACCGCGCTCAGCGACGGGCGGAGGAGCAGCGCCAGGCTCCTCTGTGTGCCCGAGACCTGCGCCTCGAGTTCGAGGAGGCAGGCCTGCTGACGTTCAATAGCCCTCAGGCCAACCTGGGCGCTACTATGGCACGTCTCCAGCAAGCTAACCCCTCACCCAAGGCTGTTGCAGCCATGGCCTACCTTCGGGTTGCAACAGCCCTGGTAGAAGAAAGGAGCGCGGCATCCAAGTCTGCGGCGTCCTCATCAAGCCGGCATTCGCGCAGTCGATATAATCGACCTGCGCACAGCAAACTTCCCACCATCCAGGAAGAAGTCGACCAGCACAACCCCGACCAGCCTCGGGCGAATGGCGCGAAAGACGGCGACCTCCGCGCCAACCTCGACAAGAACAGGCGTGGCCGCGACGCTCGCGGCTACATCGATCAGCGCCATCGCGAGCGTGAGGAGCGGGAGCTGCGACGTCGTCTAGACTACGATCGCGAGTACGGACCTCCGGGGGTTGTCCATCGCATCATGGAGCGCGAGGAACGCGACCGCCACGACGTCGAGAACAGGCGACGTGCCCAGTACGAGGCGGACTACGGCCACCCTGAGGGTCCTGTTCCGAACCCGGATCGCCAGCCCAGATCCCATGTCGTGGCCCCTGCACAGAACGGAGGCGGCGCCCAGGTCGGAGACGGTAGCGACGACATGGCCATCACCGCCTTCCCTGCGTTGGCCCCTCGCCTCTGATCGGTCACCTACCCCGACAACTTCAAGCCGAACATCCAGAAGTACGACGGCCGCTCCGACCCCAACATCTGGTTGTCGACCTACTACGTCGCCGTCAAGGCGGCCGGTGGCAACTTCGCTCACATGGCGGCCTACTTCCCGCTAGTGATGGCAACGCGCCGTCGCTCTGGCTCAACAACCTCCCGGCAGGCAGCATCAAGTCATGGGCCGACCTATCCCAGGCCTTCACGTCAAATTTCCAGGAGACCTATAATCGCCCTGGGAACACCTTCAACCTCGGGAGGGTCACCATGAAGACCAACGAGCGGCTCCGTGACTACACCAACCGGTTCTTCGAGAACCGCAACACCTGTGTCGGCGTCCAGGACGACCAGGTCATCGATAGTTACAAGAAGGGTGTCAGAGACCGCAAGGTCTTCGAGAAGATCCACGAGTCGGGCGCCACCACAGTCGCGTCGCTCATGGAGGTCGTGAACAAGCTTATCGACACCGACGAGGCGCTGGTCAATAAGTTTGACTCTGACGCTAAACGTGATGCGGGCGTCTCCGGCACTGTTGGCGATTCAAGCTCCAAGCTTCGCAAGCGACCTTCAGAGGTGCTCGCGGCGGAAGGACGTCGACCTTCGACGTTCAACATCGACGAGTTCAACGCGGTGCTCGACATCTCCTGCACGTTCCACGAGGGGGCCACCCACACCGTCCGTGAATGCTCACAATTCAAGAGAGCGTTCCGTACGCCTGACGACCCGAAGCGATCTAGAGGTGACGGCGATCGATCGTCTTCACGTCGCTACAACAACAACCGCCGGGACGACCGACGTGGCCGAGGCGACGACGATCGCCGTGACGACTGGCGACGTGATAACCAGCAGCCGGAGGACCGCCGCGACGAGCACGACCTGCCTCCTCCGCTAGTGGCGGGCAACCCCAATGGCCCCTTTCAGCAGGCCAAGAGGTCGATCAACATGATCGTCGGTGGCCTAAAAGCTAGCTCAAGCAGGAGGCGCTATCGCAAGGATAAGCGCGAGATACAGCTCATCCACACCAAGCCGTCGCAGCCCCTTCGGTGGTCGGAGCAGCCGATCACGTTCTCCAGGGCTGATCACTGGGTCCACATCCCAGATCCTGGGTCCTACCCACTCGTCATCGAGCCCATAGTCGAGGGTGCCATGCTCCCTCAGACCCTCATCGACGGGGGAAGCGGGCTCAATGTTATCTTCGTCGAGACCTTAAAGAAGATGGACTTCGACTTCAAGCGGATGACAGAATGCGACAAGCCTTTCTTCGGCATCGTCCCCGGCAAGGTGGCCTACCCCATGGGTCGGGTCTCCCTCCAGGTGACGTTCGGCACAGAAGAGAACTTCCGCACGGAGTATCTCAGCTTCGAGGTCGCGGACTTCAAGTCTTCGTACCACGCCATCCTAGGTCGCCCCATGCTGGCCAGGTTCATGGCTATCCCGCACTACACCTACTTGGTGTTAAAGATGCTGGCCCCCAATGGGGTCCTCACTGTCTACGGCGACCTCATCGTCTCATTCAAGTGCGACAACGAGGCCCTGGACATCGCTACGACGAACGCCTGCATCGACGCCTCGGCAGTCATGATCGCCGAGGCAGCGAAGGTCGCCCCGAGCGACCTCACCGTCCCAGAGCAGAAGCGCACCGACACCGCCCTGGATGCCATGCCAGTGACAAAGAAGGTCTGTCTCAGCCTTGCCGACCCAGAGAAGACGGTGGTCATCGGTGACAACCTCGGGGAGAAATAGGAACTCGCGCTCACCAGTTTCCTCCAGGACAACACCGACATATTCGCATGGACCCCATCGGATACGCCGGGTGTTCCAAGGGAGCTGGCTGAGCAATCCTTGGATGTAAGCAAGATGGCCAAGCCTGTCAAGCAGAAGCTACGCCGCTTTGCGAAGGATCGCAAGGAGGTCATTAGGGTAGAGATAATAAGGCTCCTAGCTGCCAGATTTATCCGTGAGTGTAAAAATCCGGTTTGGCTCGCCAACCCGGTGCTTGTACCCAAGAAAACCGGTCAATGGAGAATGTGTATCGACTACACCGATCTCAACAGGCACTGCCCTAAAGACCCCTTCCCTCTTCCGCGCATCGACCAGGTCGTCGACTCCACAGCCGGAAGCGTCCTGCTATGCTTCCTCGACTGTTACTCAGGGTATCACTAGATAGCCCTGAAGGTCTCTGACCTAGATAAAACGGCGTTCATAACGCCGCACGGCATCTATTGCTACACCGCCATGACGTTCGGCCTCAAGAACGCTGGAGCGACCTACCAGAAGGCCATCCAAAAGTGCTTGGAGTCCCAGATCGGCGACAACGTCGAAGCATACGTCGACGACGTAGTTGTCAAGACCACGGTGGAGGACAACCTCATCGCCGACCTAGCCCAGACCTTTGCCAACCTCCGGCGCTACCGCTGGAAGCTCAACCCGGGGAAGTGCATCTTCAGTGTCCCATCCGGCAAGCTTCTGGGCTTCATGGTTAGCCACCGAGGCATCGAGGCGAACCCCACTAAGGTCGACGCCATCCGCAGGATGAAGAGACCTACCGGGAAGAAAGACGTCATGAAGCTCACCGGCATGATGGCTGCTCTAGGTCGCTTCATCAGAAAGCTTGGGGAGAAAGGTCTGCCCTTCTTCAAGTTGCTGAAAAAGTCTGACAAGTTTGAGTGGACATATGAGGCAGATCAGGCGCTCGAAGAGTTGAAGACCTTCCTCACGACGCCTCCGGTCATGGTGCCCCCGGCGCCTAAAGAGACCTTGCTACTCTACATCTCTGCGTCCACCCAGGTGGTCAGCGCGGTCCTGGTGGCGGAGCGACCTGAAGAAGGACAACCGTACCCCGTCCAGCGACCTGTTTACTACGTCAGCGAGGTCCTCTCCGACAGCAAAATCTGGTATTCGCAACCTCAGAAGATGTTGTACGCCCTGCTTGTCACCTCGCGCAAGCTCCGGCACTACTTCCAGCTACACAAGATCAAGATCGTGTCAAGTTTCCCCTTGGGAGAAATCCTGCGCAGCCGCGACACCACAAGGCGTATCGTCAAGTGGTCGGTCGAGCTGGGCGAATTCGAGCTCGAGTTCTATCCAAGACAGGCCATCAAGTCCCAGATCCTCGCAGATTTCGTTTCTGAATGGACCGAGACCCAGCAACCCCCACCGACGGAGAAGCCGGAGCACTGGAAGATGTACTTTGATGGTTCCCTGAACCTCGAAGGAGCGGGTGCGGGCGTACTCTTCATCTCCCCCAGGGCGATCACCTGAAGTACGTCTTGCAGATACACTACAAGGCGTCCAACAACGGCGCCGAATATGAGGCCTTGATCCACGGACTGCGCATCGCTGTTTCCCTGGGAATCAAGCGGCTCATCGCTTACGGCGACTCCAAGGTCGTCATCGACCAGGTCAACAAGGCGTGCGACATCAAGAAGGACTCGATGAATGCCTATTGCGCCAAGGTACGGAAGCTCGAGGTTCACTTCGAAGGCCTGGAATTCCACCACGTCTGCCGCGACAACAACGTGGCGGCCGACGTCCTCTCCAAGTTAGGATCCAAGCGTGCGCTGGTCCCGGCCGGCGTGTTCGTCCAAGACCTACGCAAACTATCGATCAGACTCCTCAGCGACCCAGATACGTCGTCCGGCGACGTGTTCTCTCCGGGTGGCCGCGACGTCCTCATGGCAGAAGCCGAAGATGATTGGTGCCTCAACTTCATCGCCTATATCTTGGAGCAGCGCGTCCCCGAAGACAAGGTCGAATGCGAGAAAATCGTCAGGCGAGCGCCAACTTTGTCGTCATCGGCACGGAGCTCTATCAGAGGTCCGCCTCCAACGGCGTCCTGATGAGATGCATCCTCAGATCTGAAGGTCTCCAGCTCCTGCAGGAGATTCACAGTGGAGAGTGCGGCAATCACGCAGCCTCCGTCAACCTGGTGGGAAAAGCCTTCAGGTCGGCCTTCTACTGGCCTACCACCCTGGCCGATGCTCAAGACTTGGCCCGGCGATGCAAAGGGTAACAGTTCTTCGCCAAGCAGCAGCACGTGCCGGCACAAGCTCTGAGGACAATCCCTCCATCCTGGCCTTTCGCCATCTAGAGCCTAGACTCAGTGGGACCCTTCAGAATGGCCCCTGGCGGCTATAGGCACATCCTAGTGGTGGTGGACAAGTTCACAAAGTGGATCGAAGTCCGAGCTGTCGCCACTGTTACATCGAAGGAGGCGGCAAAGTTCATGGAAGACATCACCCACCGCTTCGGTGTCCCCAACAGGATTGTCACCGACCTAGGTACTGCCTTCACAGGATTTGACTTCTGGGACTTCTGCCAAGACAGCCTCATTGACGTCTACTACTCTTCGGTAGCGCACCCACACTGCAACGGCCAGGTCGAGCGCGCGAACGGCATGGTGCTCCAAGGCATCAAGGACCGCATCTTCGACGACGCTTCCCAATACGCCACCAGGTGGCTAGTTGAGCTTCTGCACGTGATCTGGGGTCTCCGGACCCAGGCCAGTTCAGCCACGGGTTATTCACCATTCTTCCTGGTGTACGGGTCAGAGGTCGTCCTCCCTACCGACCTAGCCTTTGGCGCCCCGCGTATCCAACACTACGAAGAAGGGACACCCGAGGAGACGCGCAAGGTCGACCTCGACAGCATTGAGGAACACCGTGTGGCTACGCTGATGCGGCACACTCGCCACGAGCAGTAGCTACGTCATTACCACGACCGCAACATGTGTGAACGATCCTTCAACATGGGCGACCTCGTCCTGCGACGCATCCAGGACACCAAGGGAATGCACAAGCTCTCCGCGCCCTGGGAAGGCCCCTTCATCGTAATGGAGGTCGTCAGTCCGGCGACCTATCGCCTCCAGTGGGCCGACGGTCAAGGTGTTCCGAACGTCTGGAACATCGAGCACTTGCATCGCTTCTATCCTTAGAAGATGTGTACCAAAATAAAAGCTATGTACTCTTCCCTTTTGTAATTTCCATTTAATAAAGAAAGAGACTCCTTTCAGCAGCCCCCTGTCGACCTGCATCTTGGTCTCCCTTTTACTTTCTATTTTTACCCATCCCCCTCGAAACACTCAGGGGCTTGGTCTAGGTTAGGCCCGGAAGTGCTAGGGGGCTTGGCTTTGCCAACCTAAGGGTCTCACGACCTGAAGGGGTTTTCTCATACCTTACGCTTATGTGTATCCATCACATGTTTGACTTTTACTTTCTTTATGAATGTTCCTAAGTCGCTGGGTTGCGAGACCTAGGGTCCATGACCTCCCTCCGTGCGTCGGCTGTGTCTAAGCCTCCACGCTGAGCCGCACAATCGGTAAGCCGTTCCTCCACTGAGTTGGGTTAGCGGAGGGTGCCCCTCGCGACCTAGTTATTTTCGAGCTTACATAACGATTGTCCTCGCTAATCAAATGATGCACACATTTTATATAGTTTGCAAAAGCTTTATTACGACAAAAGTTTGTTTACATTTCCTAGGCCTCGGCCTAACTTACATCTGCAATGTGCTACAGCTCGACTTCCTACTCAGTGCCGAAATCGAACTTGTTGACGACCTCCTCTGCGGCCGCCACGATGTCCTCGCGCCTCACCAAGCCGGACAGGTCGACGTCCTCCGAGACCTTCTGCAGGTCGAACGACGGCTCGTGGTATTTCACCGTCGACAACACCGCAGCCGTCGCAAGTTTGGTGGTGTCCAGCAGCAGGTCCTTGATCCGGCTCTCGGCTTCATCCAGTCGGTCGACCAGCCCTTTCGGCGGCGCCCCTTCCTCTTGGGGGACGTAGAGGTCCATCACGTACTGCGCGACCTCCTTGAGGTCGGCGAGCTCCCTCCCCAGACCTGCGTTATCAATTAGGAGAGACCTATTACTCCTCTGAAGCAATGGCGGCAAGTCACAATACACCACTGTGGTGAAAGAACTACTCACCTTGTTGGACCTCCGTGGTCCTCTCCTTAAGGATCTTCACTTGATCCTTGGTCTCGCCAGCTCCTTCTTCAGGGCGTCCTCGGCCTCCTTAGCGCCTGAATTCATTCAAGGTCGTGAAGTTAGAAAAAAGACCCACGGGGTACACAGATTCAACCTTTGGTGACCTAGCAAACTTACCCTTTACCACGGCTTGGAGGTCGTCAGCCGCATCCTTCGCCTTCCGTTCGGCGACCTCCAACTTCTTCTTTAAGGAGGCCACCTCCTTCTCCGCTTGGCGAGCCATGGCCTCCTTCACGCGCTGGATCTCCTGCGCGGCCTCGACCTTGGCCTGCAAAGTAGCCTCTCGAGCCGCGGCAGCTTCTGCGTGGGCGTTGGCCACCTCCCTCACTAGACTTGCCCGAGCCTGAGCTCGTTCGGCAAGCGACTAGAACAGAAGGAAACAAGATTCGATCTTAGACCTTACAAGACGACCGGGATCAGGGACAAGGATTGAAGTGTCAAGACACGAATCATTACCGCGAGTGTCCGCCCGATCGTGCGCGACGCCTCCTTAAATTCGTCGACGTCACGGCGGTCGGCGATGATGTCACCCTCCCATGGGGTCCCGACGTACAGGCATTGACGTCCGTCGCCCTCGATGTTGGCCCCGCCCGCCTCCGCAGTCTGCGGATCCAGCGTTGTCTGCGGGTCGGCCATGCTGAGGTCGTCCCGCTCGCCCCCAGCGGGCGGAGCAGCGCTGGCCCCGTCCTTCTCCGCCGCAGACGCCGCCGCTGCCCCAGTCCCAGTGGCCGAGCTCGTGACATCAGCCGTCGAGACCGCCGGCGACTGCTCCGCCGGCGCCTCCTTCCCCCTGCTCCCGAACGCCTCTTGGCCCGAGGCATTCTTGGCGCTCTCCGACGTGGTCGGGGGTGCTCTGCGTACAAGCAGCGACCTTAAACGATCAGAAGCAGCAGAGGAATTTTGTGTACAAAACAAGAATCGGTATAAGTCTTGTGACTTACTTGGTCGCCGACCTCAGCCCGGGCTTGCAGGGCTTAGGAGGGGCCTTCCTCGCCCTCTTCTGCGACCCGGCGTCGCTCAATGTCTTAGCGCCCGACCTGGGGCACTCCTCCGTCGTGGCAGCCCTACGGGGTGTCTCTGTCGCCCCCTCTTCCGTTGACGCCGCTCAGCAGGGCGTCCCCGCGGATGGGACCGTCGCCATGCTCGGTGACTTGGCGTCGTCCTCCTCATCCTCGACGTTGATGGTCTCAACACCGGAGCTGACCGTCACCGTGTCCGCCGACACAGCAGGCCCGGTCCTCTTCCTCTTCTTCTTCTTGGCCTCCGCCGTCTGCGTGGCGGCAATCGTAGCCGCAGCCCGAGAGGCGGACATCTTTCCAGCCGTCTGCCGTGTGCGCCGCGGCGCCGGCGCGGCGACCTTGGGCGGTGCCCTCCTCATGGCGGGAGCGTCGTCATCGCTCCCCACTGAAGAATCGGAGATATACTCCTCTATACACTGCTGCGGGGTCGCTTGTGCGTCCGCCGCAGCACGGACCTTGTAACTGCGCTCCTCCTCATTGCGCAGTGGTGCAGGGCACCAGTAGATGCCTTCACGATGCTGAAAACAAGAAAAGAGACAAGAAAGATAAAAAGACCTGCGCCACAATGGCTCGAGATCTAAGCTACATGAAAACCGAGGTCGAAGACTCACCGCATCTGAAGGTCGATACACTCCCAGCGTCTTGGGGCACTCTCGATCGCGGATGCGCCCGCCGAAGATGTTCTTCACCCGCGCCACCATCTCCCCTTTGGAGACCTTGCGCCTAGTGACCCGGGTAGGGTCGAACTGGCCCCAGTACTCAAAGGCCGGGTGGACCCAGTCCTAGATGGGCTGAATCAACCGACGGCAGAAGCTTATAGCCACCGCGCCGCCGGTCAGCCCCTCCGCCTTCAACCTCTCCACGTCGTCCAGCAGAGGGCGTAGCTCTTCAGTCTCGCGCGACGTGAGCTGGTTGGTCCACTCCGGGAATGGGACAAGAACTCACCCCGTCCTGTCAGGAAACGCCGGTGCAGGGTTGTCGAGGTAGAACCACCCCTGCTTCCAGCCGCTGGTGTTGTCGAGGAGCACAAGGTTGATGTACTCCGGCTTCATGTACCGACGTAGCATGAAGCCGACGCTGCCCACGACCTCGGCCTTCCCGGTCTTCTTGAGCTCGAAGAAATGGCGCCACAAATGGAAATGTGGCGCTATGCCGAGGTAGGCCTCGCAGAGGTGGATGAATGAGGAGACGATGGTGATGGCGTTGGGGACGAGGTGCACCGGTTCGATCCTGTAGAAGAAGAGGAGGCCACGGAAGAAGTCACCTGCCGGGACCCCAAATCCGCGCTCGATGTGCGTGATGAAGACGACGGTCTCGCCGGTCCCCTCCTTCGGGAACTCCTCGCCTGTCGCTGGCCTCCAGCCGCCCTCTGCCTTGGGCCTCAGCAACCCGCGAGTCGCCAGGGCCTGGATCTGCTCCTCCGTCACCACGAACGGCTCCCAGACGGTCTGCGGTGGCAGAACTAGCCCCCGCTCCATCTTCTCTTCCTCAAAGCCGATGGACTTGGATCTAAGCACTACGAGGGTCTTGGTTCGCATGCGAGGTCATGGTGCATGGCGGACCTAAGCACGGTGGCGCTGCTGTTCTCTCTGAGTAATGGAACGGCGGCGGAACCCTAGCGCGGAGTGGAAATGAAAGCAAGTAAAGGTCCCCAGCCCATGGACCGGCCTTATATAGTTGGGCCCCAGTGGCGCAACGGGCGGCCACGCCCAACGTCTCTTTGGCGAAAATCACAGCGATCCAACAGCTCGGTGCCTCCCACGGATCTACCGCCCAACGGCTCTTTCGGCCTAACGGAAAAATGGTAGTAACGGCTAGTTCCGTACGGGAATCTACGTCCGCCGGCCTTCGATCAGCGCTCCGGCCGACGTGGACTCGTTATGCCCCACATTCAAGGCCCCAAACATAAATATCTCCTGTGTGACATTCAAGGTCGCTAAGACCCACGGACGACCTATGGGCCAGCCCTATCACCCATTCAAGATCGCCAAGGTACCGGCAGCCTTCTAGGTCGCCTCGGCCTCCCCACGGCGGGTTTACACCACGTCTTCTAGGCCCAGCTGCCTACATGCCTTCTAGGTCGCCTCGACCTACAGCGGCGACATCCTATCAACGGCTCCATGCTTAAAGGCTCTACCGCCCGTTGACGACCTCTCGGTCCTCTTCACAGCTCTTAGCTGAGGCCCCGTTGCCTTCTAGGCCGGCTACGACCTACAGAGTTCAGGATTGACACCCTGCGTTGCGCCACTGCGCAGCGGCCGTGTTGACCCAAGTCGACATGGGTCTTCTTGTCAATTACTATGGCCTTCTGAAGGTCGGTGTGCTAACACAGCCCCGCCGGGACCTTGGCCATGCCATTGCTGCTTGGGCGCCTCATCACAATGGTCAAGACACATCTGTTGCCATGCAAGCATGTGTATAAAAGCTTCGTAAGCTATAACAGACTTTGGCCCAAGGCCAATTACAAGATACAAACATATTAAAGGTCTTGATCTACCTTATATGGTGCCTACGGCGCAACCTAGACTGATGAAGCGCGTCGCAAGCTTTCTTCTAGCTTCAAGACCAACTTGGAGACCTCCACCGCCGCCGAGGTCACGGCTGCCACACAGCCACCTCTACTCTAGCCCCAGAAGGTTTCCTGTGGAGTCCCATCTTTTGCTAGGGTGCTCTCACAAGATCCCAAATGGGGCCAGCTTCACCTCGGGCCCCTCCCGGTGCAGCATGACGGTTTCCAACACCACATTAGGCCTCCGCTCACAAGGCCTGTCAAGGCATGTACTGCCCCATGCCGCACCTGGACTCCTAGCTGGGGGCGGGCGCAGAGGTTGGTGGAGTTCTCTCAACTTCGCAAGCATTCTTCTAGCTCCAAGGGAAGATTCTCTAGCAATACGCTCTGGTGGACGCACACAAGACCAGGGCACCGCATAATTATCAAGCCGCTTTGCCATGGTACTCTAGCTTGGTTCAAGAAGCGAGCAATGAGGCCTCCTATTTATAGCAGTGGAGCTCCGCTTTGGTTTCTGTCCACACCTCAGCTGACGCAGCATCCTTATCCGCAACACTGTTACCACATGGAGCACGAGGTCTTTGTCCGTTTCTGGGTCTGCTGACACGTCTGCCGAACGCCTGATGACAACTTTTCAGCTTTTGTCTCCTAGTGGCAGCGGCTGCATCTCTACCTAGGGCAGGCCCCGTGCTCATACAGTACGTCCGTGGGACGCTGCGCGACAAAGACTCCTGGCACCTGACTCTGCTTCACAAAGATTCTGGATGGCTTGTCTTTTTCAGTTGGCAGAGCATCTTAGAAGTTCAAGCAGAAGGCCGTAGGTTCTCGGTTTATTCTTCGAGCATCAACCCGACCTTGCAGGTCGCCTTACTGCTCGGGGGCTACTCCGCGAGTGCGTCTTGCGACGCTCTCCCCCTCTACGTCGCATCGACCTAGCGGAAGCAAGCTCCCGCTACGTCTTTGCTCGACCTCCCTTTGGTCAGTGCAAGGACCTTCTCCGACGGCATGATGATCTTATCTGACTCCGGTCAGGTCGGCGGTTCTTCAACACGACAGCGCCTTGCCTTCACTTCAAACTCCTGGATCTGCGTCCCAAGAGCTTGATGTTTGGCTTCGTGTGCGCTCAGATGGTTTTCTTTTTTGGATCCCCGTGCACCCTGCGCGACCTTGACGGTGTCATGACTTCATCAAGCCTCGACATGACTTTGTCTCGATCGCTACGCCTACACGTCGATCAGGGGCTTGAGAGACATGGGTACCCATGGGTCCCCACCGACCAGGGTCCCAGAGGTCCCTACCATGTGGACCCGACCTATCAGAAGCCCCACCGACCTGCAAGTGGGCCCGGAGACCTTATCCACAACCCCGGCGACCTTGGAAGACTCCAGAAGACCTTATCCAGAACCCGGAAGACCTGCCGGGCTTGTGGCGCAAGTTTCTCCCCCAGGTCGCGGCTCGGCGCCGCCAGTAGGTCCGCAGATCGCGGGATTCACCCTGTAATCATGGAAGTTAACCTTCCTAACTTGTAACCGACCCCGATGAGGGTCCACCGACCTCGAATGGAAGCCCTAGCCCGTCGACCATATAAGGCGGCCTAGAGCTCCATTCGAGGGGACTCCCTCATTCACGCATAATTCCACCGCATACTGGACGTAGGGTTTTACTCTCCAGAGGCCTGAACCAGTCTAAACCCTTGTGTCCTTAGCCATTCTCGCCGTATTCTGAGTTCTCCCTTCGAACTACCACCTACGCTCTTAGTTTCCGATCCCCTCCATTAACCTACAACCGCTTGGGTAGCACCCTTGCGGATCTGTTCAGGTCTCACCCCCTGACACTAACTTATGCTACTACTTTTGTTATATTTGTGCATTTACGTTCAGGAGTTGAATTGAAACCTTAGATCTATGATCCTAGGTTCCTATGTTCAGATACTAGCATGATAGGTCGCTAGTTGCCATGCTCTAAGGACACAGAAAAAGTCGAGTGATGTTCGTCACTCGCGAGGTATAGGTGTCTTATGTTGGAATCATAAGATTGTTAAACTTATCTGCTCATGTGGTAAGAGCATGGGATCGGCTTCGGTCAATAGATGTTAGTGGTTAAGCTTTTGAACATATTAAACATTTGTCGAGAATGGGACCGGTAAGCCTAGTACTTTCCTGATCCGGCAAGGGAACTCTCTACCACTAATCTCGGGAATGATCCCCAGATTCTAGGCAGTGGTACATGTGTGGATCTGGGTGGTCACATACCGTGACCGGATAATCTTGTACCAGGGACTGTGGACATTGATCCTGAACTGAGGATGGCTGGGAACCGCCTAGTTGGTGTGTACCCCCACCCCTTTTAGTTTTAGTTGTCATTTTTGTGGTATGCATTCTCCCATATGTTTAGGTCCACCTTGCAAGGTTACTAATCGATCGATCGTCGGCTTCTCACCGTTTTCAGAGACTGCTTAACCATCCACTCTGTGTCCCTTTAATGATGGAATTGAGAAGGAAATTGTATACTTATTTAATTTGTATTGAACAACTCATGCTTGAATTAGTTTGCTAATCTAGTAATGGTTAAATGAATAGAATTTGGAGCTAAAATTTGAAAGTAAGGACATACTTTTTGTTGCTTTTCAGCAAAACAACCCACTAGCCATAAAGCCTTGCATGTCTAGAGAGTTGGTGATTTTCCAATCACCCGACGGTTAAGTCTTGCTGAGTATTAGTATGCTCAGCCTTGCTACTGTTGATGTTTTCAGGTAATGATGTGTGTGATGATGGCTTTCCGTGGCCTGGTTCTCTCCCACCCGGTTGGGAGTACGACTGGGAGGATGACAGTGCTTAGTGGCATCACAGATGGCCTCGTGTGATGTTGCTTATGTCGTTTAGTATTTTATTTCCGTTGTGTTTCGAACTCTGAACCAGTTACCTTTATGCAACAGACTTGGTTTGTAATAATGAACCTTTGAAGGATGTTATGTAATAATTTGTGACTTGTTTATCTCTGGACTCGCCTTCGTGTGAGTTTTGATGTACAACTGTTGACCATGTGATGTAAGTGATTTACTGGGCTTGACCCTGCAGAGACGGCAAGTTACTTCTATATTATTGCTTAATGGCCAAGTGGAGTAGTTTAGCCAATAATATGGAATTAATTTTAGCGGTTCTGTCACATCATCATCATTTTCTGTGCTTGTCTCTAGAATCACTGTGGCCTTTTCTTCTCTAGCTTTCTTGAGTGCCTCGAGTTTTGCTGCTCTTTCTTGGTCTATGTTTTGCTGAGAGTGTACCACTAGAGCACCCCCATGCTCTTCTTCGATGTGGTGGTCTTCCTGATATGGGTCTAGAGTTGCGTTTTTCTTTGACTTCTTCGATGGAGGCATTGTGGGTTTTTGTCGGCTTAGAACATGGTGGGCGCCACTATTGGGGGTTCAAAAATCAGATAAGACCCCCGAACAGGAGAAGCGAAGATACACGAACGACAAAGATAGCGGGATTCTCCGAAACACTTTCCTCTCCTCAAAAGTTGTGTCCCCTTTACACGTGCCGCTCGGCCTCCTTTTGTAGGGAGACGGACGAACTTTTACATTCCGATAATACCCTCGAATCTAGAGAATATTCTCCTAGAACTATGTACAAAAATGTCAAAAGTGACCACGTAAATTGCGTGACTACCCTTAGATATTACAAGATTGCCATTCGTTCACACTTTAACTACCAATCTTCATCATTACGCCATTGACTTAATCTGCTCAGAGTTTTTCCCATTTCTCTCGAGATTGATGAAGATTGAGATCCTCAGCTTCGGAGCTCCAAACCGAGCTTCGCCAAGCAGTTTCCCAGGTCGTTCCCTTCTCTGAAGTCGCTATTTTCCTGAAATGGTTCAAAAGTCATGAAGACACACACCATTTCGGTGGTTGCTTCTTCTGAAGATCGTTGGAAGGTTAAAAAGTGTCGAATAACATTGCCTATTAGCTTCAGTCCTCGAGACCCTTGAACATAGCTCCTCTTTTTGAGTCTTTTCCATGTACTCTACGATCTTCCGAAGATCCGTGGTTTCTCTAAAGTTCCGAGGGTGAAGAGGTTTTACCTGATTCCCAAACAACCACCAAGAAGATGGAGCCATTGTTCGTCATCGTCAGGAATGAGGCGCTACGCACACCTCCCTCCAGCGATGCGACGATAACAAGCTACCCCATGACATCGATTCTGACGAGCTGCTCCCCCACTGGCTTCTCTCCGGCTACTAGCCTGACGGAGAAGGAGTTGTTGTCGTGGGCTGGAAGGGAGCTGACGCGCGGGAACGGTGAATCGGGGAAGATTGGTGGTGGAGGAAACTCCAGCATATTTGCGTGGCGCCACGGGTGATTTTGGGGTCGCCAAAAGATTAGGGGTGGTTTTTGTGTACTGTTTTTTAGGGAGACACCCAAAAAGGGTGTACTCATATAATTCATATCAAGGAAAACAATTGGCAATACAAGGAAAGGACAGCTTGACACACAACGACACAAAGAAAATAAAATTACATTGTAGAACACTCTGGTCATCTTCTTCCTTCCAAAGTTCGTCGTCCACCGGAGCTTGAAAAATGCACTGGAAAGGTAACAAGGGGAAGGAGCACCTGCATACGCCATTGCCACACAAGGCTTTGAAGACCGCAAAAACCACCCGCTGCTTACAATGACATCTAGCAAACGCTGAAAGAACATCGGCTAGGGCAACACCCCAAGAAATGCATATTTGCAATCCTTCATCATCAAACCAGCTGGTTGAAGAAACCGGAACTTGATGAAGAACATACTGAAGAAAGAGATCAAAACCTCCCCAACAAAGGACATCCAACTGCATCTCCTGACGAACGCACCAACTGCAAAGATCTGAAGATAATCTACAGATCTGGCAGAGCCAACTCTCACTGGCCCTTCACCAGCGCCGGAAAGAACGTCGTCGAGGTAGGGAGAGGCCGGAGAAACCTTATTCCATAGCGTCATCTTCACCACCACCTTGTTGATGTCGCTGGAAACCAAACCTAGAAGGAAAAAACTAGACCTACGAAAGGAATGGGTCCCAGCTCCTCTCCCTACTGGCGCCAACGAGGCCACCGGAGGGCAGAGGAGGGGACCGTCGGGTATGGGACTTGGGCGGCGAGAGGGCAGGCGGCGGTGGCTATTAGAGCAAGGCTAATAACTTAGCCCGCTGTTGGCTGAATACAACCGCCATGTCATCTAAAGTTGACCACATAGCCAGCTCATATAGTGAGTTAGTGAAGGACCGATTAGGCGACCAGAGAGAGGGGGAGTGAATGGGAGCCGATCAAAATTCTTCCCGACGGATGAACTTGGCCTATGCCCCAAATCCACAACCGAGGATGCCCACACGAGCTTGCCAAGGTCGCGTAGTCACAACGGACCTACCAACCCTAGGAACAAGCCCCAAACAAATCCCAAGCGGTAGCACGACTCAAGAGGCAAAGGACTTAGGCAATCTGCAATGCCTAGGACGGACGGTCCGACCTGACCCGGCGGACGGTCCAACTAGACCTGGCGGACGGCCTGACGGACCCGGGCGGACGGTCTGTATTAACGGACAGAACCTCCAGTAGCTACCCCCGAAAATACGGATGGTCCGACGCAACACCACGGACGGTCCGATGACGGCGGACGGTCCGTGACCCCTGTGCGGATGGTCCGTCGCACTCGCGGATGGTCCGCTACCCTCGGGCGGACAGTCCGACAAACCAGCTGCAATGAAACCCTGGCACCCCTAAAGATCGACGCGCGAGCTCACAAGAACTGGACGCACACGCGATGAATTGGGAGCGCGTGGACGGTCCGTGGGCACCCCGCAGATAGTCCGTCCCCTTCGAACAGAACAGCCCGAGCACGAAAACGCGAAGTCAACTCCACCTATCCATCCATGGATCTCCCAAACGGCTGAGTGGATTGAGACAAGATTTGGGGGAGATGTGAAGCGTCCCTAGGGTATGCTATGCCCACAAACGTGAGGCCTCAACCCAACTAAATCGCTGGGAATCGATCTCGAACCAAGCTCTACAAAAAAGCTAGGGTTCCACCCGAAATCCTCAAATCCAAGGCCAAATTCGGAGTTTGAGGGGTCAAGATCAAGCACAAAGATGCACAAGGCATCTATCCATGATCCCCACAAAGAAATCCAAACCCAAACACCTCAGAATTGGAGGAACAAGCCGCACACGAAAATCCAACGAAAATAGCTCGAAAAAGACACGAAAATCACACGAGCTACAAGAAGAAAATCAACGCAACTATGAAAGCTTCCATACACTCGGAGGTCAGATTCTCTACAAAACGGTGAAGAAAATCTAAGCCTATGGAGTAGGGAAATGAGAAGCAGTCTGGATGGATGGTTTGCCTAAAAACCCTAGAGCCATATATATGGAGTCCCTCGGGGTTGGGCAAATGACCAAGCTACCCCTAGAACTTAAACTGAGATACAAACCCCTCAGGGGCGATATGGTCAAGTAGCACTCCTCTTCTTAATCGGGCGGCCACGCCTTTGCCGCAGCCCGCATCCTCCCGACGCAAGTCCTGCGATCCCGCCGCGTGTCCCCAGCATCAAGCTTCTCGGCTCGCCCGGATCCCGTCTCTGCCCGTCGAGCCTCCGGTCTTGGTTTTGTGGCTCAACCAAGTAACCCTACGGTTTTGTGGTGAACCGCCGCAAACCCTGCGTGCAGACTCCGGTCGTGAACCGTTACCCTGCATCGGCTCCGGTCGATGACTTCGTCTTGCTTTTCTTGCCACCATGCGGCTCGCACTTGATCCCGTTCGGCCACCGTGTCCATCGAGCTGAGCCTACTTGTCTCTCCACTCCTCAGAGGTCCCGCAAGGCTAAGACCTTTCGCGGCCGCTCTTCACCTGCACCAACGCGAATAAAGCCGCAACCTGCACCTGCAATACTCGGCCAAGAGTCAGTCCACACCACGTTGTCAATCACTCATCACAGCCAGGAGCGACCATCCACCGGTCCTTGGATGCTCCGGTCCTCAATCTCCCCCTTGATGAGTGCATTGACAACAAACATAGTAACCAATTCAGAGAAAAAGAGAAAAAGAAAAGAAACGAATGAAAAACTCAAACAAGTGATCAAAAGCCAAACAAAAGCCAAAACGAGATCACTCGAGAGAGAAAAATCTCAGTCCCCTAAGACAAGGGCAACGGCTCGACACAACCGAGATAAATGCTCCAAAATTGTCAACTCCTCAAGGTGAGGCAAAAGGGCTCGACACCATCGGCAAAAGAGCACAACTAATATCAGGGGACAAAGAGCTCCCAAATGCATGAATGCATTTCTCCCAATTTTTCTCCCCTTGATGCAAAACTCCCCCTGGATGCATGAATTTGGTACTTTCCTCCCCCTTGTTGGTAATGCATGAATCAAGTATACAAATGCAAGCATGTGCTTCTCAAATAGACAAAGAGCACTACAACATGCTAAAAGTGAGACATAGAGAAGCAAGATAGCCACAAATTTAGTACAAGCATCGCCGACAAGATAGATAGGGACATATGAGCATGTGACATAGCCATGATCAAAATGAAACATTTTTCAACACAAATTTCCCTCTCATGAGCATAGGACCTAAACATGGTCAAAATGAGCACAAACAACATATAACCCACAAACTTCATGCAAGGTCACAAATTCTCATAACAAGATCATCACAAACACCTACAAGCTATCTCATGTCATGTCAAAGCAACCGAGCCATGTGTCCACTTCTAAACATGAGACTTCTCAATGGTGAACATCATGCAATGGTTTAGCACCCAAGATAAGGAATTTAAAGCATAAATGACATGGAAGCTCATTGTTCAACCACAAGCATTTCATATACCAATTTCATGATTTTAAGTTAAGCATGGTACATGAAGTGCCTTTGCGGCAAAAAGAAGCTTAGGCTTCTCCACAAGGTAGCATGTAGGCTAAACATTCATGATGACAAATGGGTCTTTGACCCCAAATGAAAAGAACATGGTTTCCATGCACAAATTAAACAAGATATTGCCATATGTGCACAATTTGAACATGAGAGGCATTCAACTCACAAGAGAGGATCATATATATCATTTCCACAAAATTAAGCCATCCATAAGCATATACATCCCAAAGCTACCAAGAGCATAGCTATACATCACATGAGCATCACTAGCAAAGTCATAAGCTCATATCCAGCATATCATGGTGATCAAAGTATATAGGAGAAGCACATTCCTAAGGCATATGATACAAATGCAATCTATGATACAAAGATGCAAACATGATATGATACAAAAATAAAATGCACCATGCATATGTACATCAGACCCCCAACCAAAGCTCAAAAAGAAAAAACCACTCCAAGCTCCCCTCGCAAACGAGCAAATGTAGCTTGGTCCAAAGGCTTTGTTAGGATATCGGCAAGCTGTTTTTCGGTTGGTACATGGATGAGGTCTATGTTTCCCTTCTCAACATTGTCTCTCAGGAAGTGGTACCTCACCTCTATATGTTTAGTTCTGGAGTGTAGCACGGGATTTTTGGCAACACTAATGGCACTCGTGCTATGACACATGAGAGGAACATGGGTACACTCCTCACCAAAGTCACTCAGCGTGTATGTGATCCAGAGCAGCTGGGAGCAACAACTAGCGGCAGCGACATATTCGGCTTCTGTGGTAGACTGAGCTACACTAGATTGTTTGCGAGAAGACCAAGAAACAAGCGAGGAACCCAAAATCTGGCACGTCCCCGAAGTCGACTTCCTATCGACTCGACACCCCGCAAAGTCGGCATCCGAAAACCCAAGAAGCGAAAGAGAAGAGGACGCCGAGTACCAAAGACCGAGCTCAAGAGTGTATCGAAGATACCTGAAGATCCGCTTGATAGCCTGCTGATGTGAAGTCCTCGGCGACGCCTGAAAACGAGCACACAGACACACAAAAAACTTAATGTTCGGCCTCGTCACCGTCAAGTACAAGAGGGAGCCGATCATGCTCCGGTACTCCTTCTGGTCCACGGGCTCTCCATCCTCGTCCGCATCCAGCGCTATAGTCGTACTCATCGGTGTCGACAGAGGCTTCAAGTCATCCATCTTGAACTTCTTGAGGATGTCCTTCGTGTACTTGGCTTGATGCACAAAGGTTTCTATCGTATGGACACCCCTGGGCCCACTACTCAGACGGGTACCAGGGCCGACTACTGCGTGGGCCCCTGGGACTACTCGACTTGGGCTGCACGGTGCAAGACGACGTGGAGCACAAGGCAACCAGAGGGTTAGTACTCGGTTAGGAAACTAGGCATGTTCGGATCCATGTAGAGTACTCCTAGCCGTGTACGACTAGTACTCTCCCCTTCAAACTGACTTGTAACCCTACCTCCCGGACTATATAAGGCGAGGCAGGGACGCCTATCTATCATCTGCATCATCTTGTAAACACATCCAATCAATCCAGAGCTACATAGCATACAGGACGTAGGGTATTACGCACCTCGCGGCCCGAACCTGTCTAAATTGTGTGCCACGTGTCTCTCCTTCAAGTTCCCGATCTCGACGAGGCCACAAACGTCTACCTCGGGAACTCCCCTTGGTAGGTTGCCGGTCTAAAACACCGATAGCTGGCATGCCAGGTAGGGGATCTCGCCGAAGATCTCATGGCGAACTCGACGGCTTCAATCGTCATCAAGCCAACCGCCGCTTTCTACCGCGCAGACACCTTCGTCTTTGGCTCCTGGGTCTGCACCGCTGACGGCGCTGGTTCGTTCCAGCGCTACCTCACCATGACCCCAGACCCGGAGACCAGACTCGTGACGCTTCCCGAAGTCATCACGGGTCAACTCGTCGAAAAATTCGACAAATTTTCGCTCCACAACCGAGTCGCCGACTTCGAGATTGGATCCACCTCCAACTCGAACCCGACTTCCACTTGGATAAACCGGTCCTCTCCAACGAGCATTTCCTGTACGGCCTCTGCAGCGCTAGCAAAGCCTACGCGGAAGCACTGACCTCACGTCGGGCTGGCAAGGAGGTCGTCTCTGAGTACTCCTCGGACTCCAACACTGTCCCTGACTACAACTCAGACTCCTCTTACGAGTTCGACTTCGGATTGGATCCGACCGAGCCTGAGTCCGAGTTCAACACCACCAAGGAGCCGTTATCAGGCCCTGCCGCCGACTTAGTCATCATGTCTACTCCGGCCGGTAGATTCGTCTACAGGCCTGACTGCAAGCCCGCAAACCTGACTGACGACAACTTACGCTGTGTTGCCTACCTCGAGACACTCCCCTTCCAGGAGGGGACACCCCTGACTCCAAACACAGAGTAGTACTCACCAACCGAGGTGGCCACTACTAACTCTGGCCTCCGCACGCCTGACCGCGAAGTATTCATGGCGACCGCGGAAGCCGGAACCTCAGAAGCCCGACCTGATCGGTACCTCAACGACATCTCAGACGATGAGGAGTCGGCCAACGCAGCAGCGGATGAGGCTACCGAAGCCAAGAACGCCCGGCGCACCCGCAACCAGAAGCGAGCAGATCGACACTGACGGCTTCGGGAAGCTCCACCCATCCGCAACCTCAACGAGGCCCTGGACGAAATCGTCAACAGACCCCATACTACTCCGGAGCAATGCCTCATGTCCATCAACAGGATAGGACGAGCCGTCTAGGGGCATCGTGCAGGCGACCTCATTGCCAGACTCGCGGAGGACGCCTACTTCATGCGGGTCGACAACAGGATTGCCGGAGCCGCAAACCATGAAGCCACTAGTCGCAGCCGCACCCCAGCAGAAGTCGGGCCCAACCGCGTCCGTGGTGAACACGTGCCAAACCCCAACCGCTCTAGAGCCTCGGGGGGAGGACCTTCATAGGGCGGCGCAAGCAGCGGTGGCGGTGGCTGCGGCAGTAGCAGTGGCAGCTCTTCCCATGGCGCCGACAGAAGAGGCGGTGGCAGCGGCGATCGCGGAGGCCGAGGCCACGCGAACAGCCACGCCGGCGGCTACGAACGAGGTGGCTATGACGCCTGCCACAGGATCGATGAGACACGCCGCGCCAAGAAGACTACCAACGTCAGCGACAACGACGGCTTCCCCCGCCTACTCTCCATGGCTTCGCACTCTACTACTCCCCCAGAAGTTCAAGCCTCTCGAGATCACCAAGTACGATGCGAAGCAAGACCCAGTTCAGTGGCTCAGGTGCTACGCGCTGGCCATTGAGAACGCTGGTGGCAACAACGACACCAAGTGTCTCTACTTCCCCTTCTGTTTGGATCAGGCTCCACTCACATGGCTCGAGTCGCTCGATAAGAACTCGATCGACGAGTTGGACCAGCTGAAGGAGCAGTTCACCAGCAACTTCGCGAGCGTCATGGGGCGCTTGAGTACTCACATGGACCTGGTGATGGTCAAGCAAGAGCAAGGCGAGACGCTCCGCCAGTACATGCGTCGCTTTTTTGATAAGCGTGCGACCGTAGTCGACGTCATCGGCAAAGAAGTCACGACTGCTTCCAAGACGGTCTCTACCACCGTCGCACCTTTGAAGACTTCGGTCACTGCCGCCCAAGCTCAATCACCAAGCTCAAGGACATGATCACTTCGTGGGCCGATGAGGAGGACAAGGCAAATGCTAAGTACGATTCCATTCGCGGTAAGAGCAAAAACAACACGGGCGGCAACAACAACAAGGATCAAGGGGATCGCAACAACAGCAACAACAACAATAACAACTACTCAGGTCCTAACTGCAAGCGCAAGCCAGATAACACTATCGCGGCTGTACAGCGCCCTGCGAAAGACGGCTCCAAGAAGACCTCCGGCGGCTTCAGGGATTTGCTCAAAGAGAAGTGCCCGTGGCATCAGGACGGCAATCACACAACCGATCAGTGCTACTAGCTCCGACGGGCACTCAAAGATGTCCCTGAGCCACGACACCCCCACGAAAAGAAGGGCAAAAAGAAAGTCGGCGAAGGCAACGACGACTTCCAAGAACCCGACAAGACGGTGAATGTCCTCTTCGGCGGACTACCCACCAAGCGAGCTCAGAAGCTCACTCTGCGGGAAGTCCTTAACATTGAATCAGCGGTGCCGACACCTCTCAGGTGGTCGGAGGTACCCATTACCTTCTCCCGCGTGGATCAATGGACAAGCTTCTCTGAACCAGGACGCTTCACACTCGTCCTGAACCTAGTAGTCGTGGGCTCCAGACTCACCAAGGTACTCATCGATGGTGGAAGCGGACTCAACGTCCCGTTCACCAAGACCCTGAAGAAGATGAAGCTTGACATTACCGGCATGCTCACCAAGGGCACGTCGGCCTTCTACGGCATCATCCCAGGCAACGTGGCTATACCACTTGGCTAAGTGGTTCTGCCAGTTACCTTCGGGACAACGGAGAATTACCGCAACGAGTACATCAAGTTCGAGGTTGCGGACTTCGAAACCTCCTACCACGCCATCCTCAGCAGACCAGCTCTCGCCAAGTTCATGGTGATTCCCCACTACGTGTACTTGGTACCCAAAATGCCAAGTCCCACCGGAGTACTCACGCTGCAAGGGGACTTGAAGGTTTCCTACGACTGTGACACTGAAGCCGTGGAGCTCGCAGCAACCAACCAAGTACCCAACGCATTGATGGATATCTACGCAGCATCAAAGAAGCTCGCACCAACCGAACTCGAGATACCTGAGAAGACCGACACCTCTAACAAACCTCAGCCAACAGAGGAAGTACAGGTGAAGGCCATCGACCTCAAGACGGGCGACAGCAGCAAGACTACCATGACTGGAGCGGGACTCGACCCTAAATAGGAAGACACGCTCGTCAGCTTCCTTCGGGCTAGCCGAGACATCTTCGAGTGGAAGCCAGTTGATATGCCAGGTGTGCCCAGGAGGTTGATCAAGCACTCACTCAATGTCGATCCTAAAGCTACGCCAAAGTGACAACATCTCCACCGCTTCACTAACGACCGACGGGATGCCATCAAGAAGGAACTCGCCAAACTACTCGCGGCTGGCTTCATCCGAGAAGTCTTCCATCTTGAGTGGCTCGCCAATCCCGTCCTCATCTGCAAGAAGAACACCAACGAGTGGAGGATGTGCGTCGACTACACCGATCTCAACAAACACTACCCCAAGGACCCCTTCGGGTTGCCACGGATTGATCAAGTCATCGACTCCACAGCGGGCTGCGACTTGCTCTGCTTCCTCGACTGCTACTCCGGCTACCACCAGATCGCAATCAAGGAAGAAGACCAAGAGAAGACCGCGTTCATTACCCCGTTCGGTGGCTACTGCTACACGACAATGTCGTTCGGGTTGAAGAACGCCAGCGCTACATATCAACGAGCTATCCAGGCCTGCTTCAAGGAGCAGCTCAACAAGAACGTCGAAGCCTATGTGGATGACATGGTCGTCAAGACCAAAAACTCTAACACGCTCATCGTCGATCTTGAAGAGACTTTCGCATCCTTGCGAGAGTACCAGTGGAAGCTCAACCCCAACAAGTGCGTCTTCGGCGTACCCTCAGGGAAACTACTCGGCTTCATCATCACCACCGCGGCATTGAAGCCAACCCTGAGAAGATCTCCTCCATCACCAATATGAAAGTTCCAACCTGCATCAAGGATGTCCAGAAGCTGACCGGGTGCATGGCGGCCCTCAACAGATTCATCTCAAAGCTCGGAGAACGGGGACTACCCTTCTTCAAGTTACTCAAGCACAAAGAGAAGTTCGCGTCGACCACGGAGGCTGACCAAGCTCTAACACAGCTTAAAGACTTCTTGTCCAAGTCACCGGTCCTCATGGCTCCTCGCAAACAGGAGCAGTTACTGCTCTACCTCGCTGCGACTACTCATGTGGTCAGTACTGCCATCATCGTCGAGCGGCAAGAAGAAGGCCACGCTTACCTAGTCCAGCGACCAGTCTACTTCGTCAGCGAGGTCCTATCCGAGTCCAAGGCACGGTACCAACCGGTCCAGAAGCTACTCTACGCAGTACTCATCACCTCGCAGAAGCTACAACACTTCTTCTAAGAGTACTCGATCACCGTCATCACAGACTACCCGCTCGGCGATATACTCCGCAACCAAGATGCAACCGGGAGAATCTCCAAGTGGGTGGTCGAGCTTGGCACCCTCAACATCGACTTCAAGCCACGCACCACTATCAAGTCTCAAGCACTAGTCGACTTCATGGCAGAGTGGCGGGAGAATCAACTACCCACACCAACAGAGCGACCAGAGCATTGGGTGATGTACTTTGACGGCTCACTCAAGCTCGTGGGTGCGGGCGCAGGGGTACTCCTGATTTCTCCAAAGGGCGAACAACTCAAGTACGTCCTGCAGATCTTCTGGAAGGTCTCAAACAACGAAGCCGAGTACGAAGCTCTGCTACATGGGCTCCGACTCGCAATCTCACTGGGCATCAAGCGGCTACTAGTCTACGACGACTCCGCAGTGGTTATCAACCAAGTCAACGACTCTTGGGACCGCAACAAGGAGAACATGGACGGCTATTGTCTAGAAGTCCGCAAGCTCGAGAATAAGTTCTATGGTCTCGAGTTCCACCACGTCGTCCGCGACAACAACGTTGCAGCGGACGTCTTGTCGAAGCTTGGTTCTACTCGCGCTCAAGTACCCACTGGAGTCTTCGTCCACGAGCTTCACACGCCATCCACCCCGGACCCGGCGCCAATGACCACTGACCCTGGGCCATCACAGCCTAGTCAGTAGGTCATGATGACTTCTGGAGTCCTTCCGACAAGAACGAGGCAGAACAACTCGTCCGTCGAGCCAAGACCTACGTACTAGTCGGGGACAAGCTCTACAGGAGGCGTGCGACTTCTGGAGTACTCATGAAGTGCATACCCCGGGAAGAAGGCAAGAACATCTTGGAGCAGATCCACAAGGGTGTCTGCGGCAACCACGCGTCTCCCCGCACGCTGGTGAGCAAAGCCTTCCGACGAGCTTTCTACTGGCCCACAGCTCTGGGAGACGCTGAAGAACTCGTCAAAAGGTGCCAAGGGTGCCAATTCTTCACCAAGCAGCAACACGTCCCAGCCTACAAACTAGTCACCATACCGCCGACCTGGCCCTTTGCCTGCTTGGGGCTCGACATGATTGGGCCTCTGCCAACTGCGCCAAGAGGATTCAACAGAGTTATGGTGGCCATCGACAAGTTCACCAAATGGATCGAAGTCAAGCCGGTTACCTGCCCAAAGGCTGACAAAGTACTCGACTTCTTGGATGAACTCGTGCATCGCTACGTGATACCCCATCGCATCATCACAGACCTGGGTTCTAATTTCAACAACCATCAGTTCTGGGAGTACTGCGAGAACAGCGGGATCGACGTCCGATACGTCTTAGTCGCCCACCCGCGCGCTAACAGCCAGGTGGAGCGCACCAACGAGATGGTACTCGATGCCCTCAAGAAGCGATTGCACGACGCAGCTAACACCAAAGGAGGCAAGTGGATCAAGGAACTACCCAATGCACTCTGCGGCTTCGTACTCAACCTACCAAGCCAATGGGACAGTCGCCCTACTTCCTGGTCTATGGCTCCGAAGCTATTCTACTCGCCGATGTGATGTGGGAATCCCCGGCAGTAGAACAATATGACGAAGGCATCTCAGAAGACAGCCGACGGGTTGACATCAACAGCCTCGAAGAAGCCTGTTGTGCTGCCCTCATCCAATCAGCAAGGTACCTAGAGGGTATCCGACGCTACCATGATCGCAACGTCAAGGAACGCTCCTTCAATGTCGGCGATCTAGTCCTTGACGATACACCCTAGCTGGTGCGCCAGCTGTCGGTGTTTTAGATCGGCAACCTACCAAGGGGAGTTCCCGAGGTAGAAGTTTGTGGCCTCGCCGAGATTGGGAACTCGAAGGAGGGACACGTGGCACACAATTTAGATAGGTTCGGGCCGCGAGGTGCGTAATACCCTACGCCATGTATTCTGCGTAGCTCTGGATTGATTGGATGTGTTTACAAGATGATGCGGATGATAGATAGGGGTCCCTACCTCGCCTTATATAGTCCGGGAGGCAGGGTTACAAGTCGGTTTGAAGGGGAGAGTACTAGTTGTACACAGCTAGGAGTACTCTACATGGATCCAGACATGCCTAGTTTCCTAACTGAGTACTAACCCTCTGGTTGCCTTGTGCTCCACGCCGTCTTGCACCGTGCAGCCCAAGTCGAGTAGTCCCAGGGGCCCACGCAGTAGTCGGCCCTGGTACCCGCCTGAGTAGTGGGCCCAGGGATGTCCATACGATAAGCCCCTGAGTACTTTGTAGTCGAGCAGGATGTCTTCGAGTTGTCTTGACGGCCTTGGCGAGTAGTCCTTGAGCATCCCCGAGTTCCACAAGCCAAAACTCCTCAAGAATGCTCGAATCATCCCGAGGCTGGAAGGTACTCTAGCTGATCTTTGAGTAGTCTTGAAGTCTTCTCGACTAGTCCCCAAGCGTCCCCGAGTGCTTCTCTCGAAGGTCTTCAATAGTACTCACGGTGTCTTGATAAAAAACCATATGGAAATGCGATTCGAAGAATCGCATTCCATATGGAATGTAGCCCCCGAGCCTTAGGTCGAATTGTAGATTCAAGCTGACGGTCAATCTGAAGTTCTGTCAATCTTATCCCAAAAATCCGGAGAAAAAACCGAAGGACACGTGGCACGGAGCCCCTGAGCCTTGAGTCGAGTACTTCTCTCGAATTGAAGGGTCATCTTGACTGTAGAATGTGTCCGGAGTTCATCTTTGATCTGGTGCAACCCACAGATTCCGACGATCGAAGTCGAGCCCCCGAGATGGAGAGCTTCGAGTACTGGAAGATGAAGAGTCGCCCCGCCGCGCTGAGTCAGCTGGCTGGAACTTAGTCGCCCCTCGGAACTAAACCGCCCAGTGGCTTATAAATAACAGGGGAACCCCTTAGGGTTTTTCACTTCCAGCAGTTGCATTTCTTCGCGATTAGATCTGAAGAGCCTCCCCCTTCACTGCTGCTACCGCCGCCGCCACTTAGTAGATTAGATCTACTTCAGCGCCGCCACCGTAGTCCGCCCTCCCCCGCAGCCCCTGAGCGAATGCGAGTGAAAACACTCATGACTGGTAGGATGAAGGTGTCACCAGCGAAGAGCTCGAAGACAGGCGCATCGAAGAAGAGGATTCGCGATGAGTCCGGTGATGCCGGTCAGTTGTCGTCATCGCCGCCCCCCTCCACTCCTCCGAATCCATCGTAGGAGTGGAAAAAGGCAAAGTTGAAGACCGAGGACCTCCTTGCCCTCGTCAACAGCGGTTTCCTCCGCGAGAAGGAGATGGACCTGTGGCGCACCGCCACTGGAGATCCGTACCCGATGGAGAAGAATCCGGACAAGATCCCGATGTTCGCGCGATTCGTAAAGCGTGGACTCGCACTACCTGCGAACGACTTCTTCAAGGGGATGCCCCGATACTATGGGATCGAGTACCTCAACCTCAACCCTAATGGTATCTTCCACACCGCCATCTTTGTCCATTTCTACGAAGCGTTTGTGGGGATAAAGCCCCACTAGATCTTGTTCTGGAAGTTCTTCCGGTTGAAGCCTTAACCAAGCGCAGACGACCCCCGAGTTGTTGGAGGTGTCGGGGTGCAGATGCGTGAAGATGCCACCGGGCAGTACTTGTCGTACAAGCTGATAGACTCCAACCAAGATTGGAAGTCGAAATGGTTCTACATCAGCAACCATCACCCAGAGCTACCGAAGACGAGCGGGTACCAGCCGAAGCATGCGCCGTGGTGGAACTCAGAGCCCACCATGTAGGAAGGCCTCCAGCTACCTGCACTGCTGGAGAAGATCAAGGCCTTGAGGAAGGCCGGACTGAGGGCCGAGCATGTGGCCTTTAGTTTCATGAAAAGGAGAGTGCAGCCGCTGATGGCATGAAAACATCTCGGCTATGAGTACACCAACGACGAAGATTCTTCTCGGATGCCCGGTGAGGAGATTGAAGATGACGTGATCATCGAACGGCTGGGGAAGATCTTCAAAGACATGCCCGCGTTCACGCCAAGCCCTGTGCTGGAGTACTCCGCGGCACGCCCGCCGAATGAGATTAGTAGTCGTGGCCAGAGCCCCCGAGTACTAATTGCATGTGTAGTCGTACTTATGCTTGCTTGGTCTTGTAGGACGACCTGAAGAAGTACATCTCCATCCCGCCACCCCCTGCAGCTTGAGAAACAACCTCAGGGGAAGGCGGAGCCCAAAGCAAAAGAGCATCGAGTAGTCGGCAAGGACGATGATGCCATTGTTATTGAAGACACATCTGATGATGAAGATGAAGAGACACTACAGCAGTGCTTCCAGCTCCGCTCTAGATTTAGCCGAGCTGGGATGCCGCATGTGCCAGTAGTCGAAAAGCCGTCCAGCCTTGAGGCGGACTTGCCGCTCCCGCCGAGGAAGCCCCGCAACGTGGCGCACAAATGCGCCGTGAAGAAGCTGAAGTTGTCTGAAGCCACCAGACAAGAGGTGAGTACCGCGACTAGAGTAGTCGAGTACCTTGACGAGTAGTCTGTTGCTAATGACTTGACTTGTGTTGTTGCAGCACATCCCTTCTCCGGATCCCGCTGCCTGGGATGTAGGAGACGTCTGGGATACAGTGGGGGTGACGTCTGGGAGAAGTACTAGCCCGCCTCCAGCTGCTGAAGATGTTGTGCCCGAGGAGGCACAGGAACAAGCCGCGGCGGTGGAGAGCCATCCACAGCTGTCGACGGAAGAAGTTAAGGACACTCCTCCTGCTGCAGCCGTGGCTGTTGAGCAGCCAAAGGAGAGAGAACAGGATCCTCCTGTTGAGGCAAGAGCCACCAGCAAACCTGGCATTGTAGATATTGCCAGCCTACTGGGCACCCCGACCGTTACTGTATTGCGGTCAACGTTGTGAGTATACTGGATCCTCGAGTAGTCGTTTTCCATCAAGGTCATGTTGCTGACTTAGTACTTCATGATGCAGGAAATCCACTGACTTGACGTGGGATGAGGCGGAGACTAGTGCACCTATCGATGGTGAGGACCGCTCGGCAGAGGCACGAGAACCTACGCCGCCGCCACAAGCCAAAGCTGCAACAGAGCCAAGGCTTGAAGAGGCCACCTTGGTAGAAGGTATGTATCCTGCTATCACGAGTACTTGTCATGAAGATTAGTCGTAGCCGCCACATGTTGCTGAACTGATCTTGACAGGACCACAAACCGAACGAACGGTGATCCCCGAGGCAATAGCCATGGGAGCGGCTACTATCGAAGCGACGGCTACTGAGCTAGTTGTCGAGCGAGCGACAACTACAACCCCCGAGCCAAGGGCAGAGGTACGGGTTGACCCACAGCCCGAATCAGGGACTGAAGTCATCGTCCGCAAGGTGATGGTGGAGAACGCAACGCTGCTCCGCTCGGCACCGATGCCGGAGACTAGAACCTCGAGCCGCGGAGGCCTCAAGTTGCTGAATGACGATCTGATCGATCCGGCCGTGCTGTCTCTGAGTATGGAGTCATGGCGTCGCACGGAGCAGTGAGTCAAGGTACGCTATCAATACCTTGAGTAGTCTTGCAGTATTGAGTACTGAGTACTGATGGAGCTTTGATCTTGCACAGGGCCTGGTAGAGAGATCCCGGCAGAAGACCGAGCTCTTGAAGGGGTATGGTGACACGGTCATCTGCGCTGAAGCGCTGGAGAAGGAATTGGACAAATCGAAGAAACACTCTGCGCTGCTCCAATCCAACTTTACAGTGCCTTCGCCCAGTACCATAACGAGGTACAAGATATGCAGGCGAAGAGGGATGATCTGATCGAGAAGAACAAGACTCTACGCCAGAAGAACAAAGGTAGGCCTTCCGCCGCAATGATTGAGTACTTGTTTGTTGTGCTTATCTGTAGTGTGACGCCTGTTGTCGAGTTGTCTTCAGATCTTGAGGCTATTGTCGATCGGCTGAAGGCTTCCGAGACAGACTTGAAGAACATCGTGTACCGGGAGACATATCACCGAGAGGTAGCCGAGTACCAATACGCAGAGATGTGCCATGAGTGCATAAAATGGATGGAACTTTGTCAAGCCTCCGATATTGACCTCGTACGTTGTTACAAATCTCTACAGAAGGTGAATGAAGATTGCGAGAAGCTGCGGGCGCAACTGAAGGATCTTGAAGAAGCCGCACTTCCCATTGCAAGGTTGTTGGTCCCTCATCCAGGTGGTCCCAAGATAGCACCTCACGTGGATAGACTGAAAGAAGCCCCCGGGTGCCTGGCGACGTACGACAAGCACTTGGCGAAGTCGATACCGAACCAGGTACTTGCCTTCATGAAGTTGTACTTCCCAAAGGCCCCGGTGGATGTGGTAGCTGGAGGTCTTGCGGCGAACTGCACGGACAAGCAGTACAAGACCCTGCTGGAGGAGATGGCGCCTATCGCGGAACAAGTCGCCGATAAGCTGAACCTTCAGTAGATGTACCTGTAGAAGTAGTTCATGTACAGGGTAGTTGATGTAAGACAAACAAATTAGTTAAGAACTTGTTTGAATATGATTGAAGTTGTTTCACTTCTATGTTGTGATGGGTACTCGTTGCCGCAGCTTGCATCGAAGCTTGTGGAGTACCAAGCCATTGAAGAGATAGTGGGTAGTAGTACTCAGTAGAGTCCATCTAGTTAGGAGACACAGTAAATAAGTTGAGTAGAATCGAACTTTATTACTGATGAAAGAGTAGACCTGGATGGCCAGGGCCGTTACAAGTATGAAGTCGCCAGGACCCGGAGGCCGCCTATGGCTAAGTGATTGCTAGGGTCCGTGGACTGCTTACAGCTGGGGATCCGTTAGTAGCCGTTGGAGCTGGATCGAAGGAGTACATGGTCTATAGACCGCTGCCAAAGCCCTTAGGCTATGTACAGCCCAGGATCCGTGAGTAGCCGTTAGCGCTGGATCTTGGATAGAAGTAGTCCGTAGACTAGTGCTATGAAAGGAAGGCCGCTTACAGCGAGGAGTCCGTGAGTAGCCGTGTAGGCTGGACCCGTAGATGAGTAGTCGAGCGGCTACGCATAGAAGCGACACAACTGGTCGACGTTCCACGAGTTGCTGATGTCATCACCTTCAAGTGTCTGAAGACGATAGGAGCCCGATCCGGTCACCTTGGAAACTGAGAAGGGACCTTCCCAAGGCGAGCTGAGCTTGTGTAGTCCGTTCGTGTTCTGGATGTGACGGAGGACTAGATCACCGACATTGAAGGAGCGTTCCTTGAAGTTGCAATCATGGTAGCGTCAGATACCCTCTAGGTACCTTGCTGATTGGACGAGGGCAGCACAGCAGGCTTCTTCGAGGCTGTCGATGTCAACCCGTCGGCTGTCTTCTGAGATGCCTTCGTCGTATTGTTCTACTGCTGGGGATTCCCACATCACATCAGCGGGTAGAGTAGCTTCGGAGGGGTAGACTAGGAAGTAGGGTGACTGTACCGTTGGCTTGGTAGGTTGAGTACGAAGGCCTCAGAGTGCAGTGGGTAGTTCCTTGATCCACTTGCCTCCTTTGGTGTTAGCTGCGTTCTGCAATCGCTTCTTGAGGGCATCGAGTACAATCCCGTTGGTGCACTCCACCTGGCCGTTAGCACGCGGGTGGGCGACTGAGATGTATTGAACGTTGATCCCGCTGTTCTCGCAGTACTCCCAGAACTGATGGTTGTTGAAATTGGAACCCAGGTCTGTGATGATGCGATGGGGTAGCCCGTAGCGATGCATGAGTTCAACCAAGAAGTTGAGTACTCTGTCGGCCTTTGGGCAGGTAACCAGCTTGACTTCGATCCACTTGGTGAACTTGTCGATGGCCACCAGAACTTTGTTGAATCCTCCTGGCGCAGTTGGCAGAGGCCCAATCATGTCGAGCCCCCAGCAGGCAAAGGGCCAGGTTGGCGGTATGGTGACTAGTTTGTAGGATGGGACGTGTTGCTGCTTGGCGAAGAATTGGCACCCTTGGCACCTTCTGACGAGTTCTTTGGCGTCGCCCAGAGCTGTGGGCCAGTAGAAAGATCGTCAGAAGGCTTTGCTCACCAGCGTGCAGGAGCGTGGTTGCCGCAGACACCCTTGTGGATCTCCTCCAAGATGTCCTTGCCTTCTTCCCGGGGTATGCACTTCATGAGTACTTCAGAAGTTGCACCCTGTTGACGGTGAATTTCTGTCAACCTAGCCATGAGTTTACCTTCGGTGTTGGTATGAATTTTGTATCTTAACCATTGGTACTAACCCCCTTGGTATAACAAGTTCGTTCGTGCATGTCGGTTTTGGAGTTTAATGTTTATGCAGGATTTTAGCGTTGAAAGCGAGACTTCCGGGTAAAGTTCATCAAGCACCTCGTGACAAGACCTTGAAGCCCGGCACAAGTCAAGCAATGAAGTGAACATGACTCCAAGAAGCCCAAGGACCAACCCGTGAAGACGGAAAACTCCGAGGACCTGAACAGAAAATGCTGAATCTTGCGGGACAAGGAGCTTCATCTAAACCGCGGAGAAACTGACGTCAAGGGCCCACATGCAGAAGGGAGAACGTTCTAGAAGACACAGGAAGCATCACCGAGGAATGCGGCCACGAAATGGGCCAGAATGAGCCCAGGCCGGTCGGCCCAGGCTGGCCGGCCCGGCCCATTTCTGGGCCCATTCGTGCCCCCCTTTGACCTAGCCGCCTCTCGGACTATTTATAGCCCCCTGGCCGAGAGCCACGCATCAACTCATTCGTCATTCGCCGCCGAGGAGCAGAGAAGAGAGGGACACCATTCCGGAGAGGAGAGGGTCGAGCTAGTTGTCTAGGGTCTCCCTAGCCGACGTGGGAACCTTGCGAGGAAGACCACGTCGGAGTTCCAGGAGCTAGAAGCAAGATCAAGGTAGGATCCCGGTGGTGATCTTGTTCATGTATCATGTACTATGTTGAATTATCAAGTTGCAATCTGATTTCTAGCGATCGAGTGTTTCTCCTACGACTTTGATTTCAATTTGCTTTTCTTACTTTAAGATCTATTCTCGAGATAGATCATAAAGGATGTTCTTGTAGCCATGGTGGCTAGAGGTGCATGCCTGACCTTCCAAGAGATTTCAACTTGTCCATTGGACTCGCCCTAGGCTAACCCGCACGAATAGGAGTGCGTTGTGACAGAACGGTGGCTCCAAAAGGTGGGCGTCTTCGGAGTTGGACAGGAAACCGTGATTTAAAGATGCTTTTTATGAGATTCAACTTGGCTATTTCTTCTTTGCTCGGAACTTCAACAAAAGCTTGATCCAATCTCTCTAGATTGGTTTTACCTATCCCTCTCTATCTCTTGCTACCTCTGACTTTCATAGATTAGATTCGTTTTTATGATGTTCTTTAGATTAGATGCAAAAGCATTCCCTTTGAAGATCTAAGTGTTCTCAGCTTTAATAGATAGGTTCTTGCATCACACATTTGTTCCACAGATTCGATACCTTGGGTTCACACTTAAGGGAAGAAGGGTCCCTTGGCTACGACGGAGGACTTGTCCGCTTGCAAGTCCAAACGAAATTGGATACGCATATACACCGTCAACAAGCCCCTTTTTCTGGCGCCGTTGCCGAGGAACAAGCGATCAAGATTCGATCTTTTATTGCTTTTTGTGAATATTTTCAGTTTTCTTTTGGTTTTTCTTTTTGCATCTACTAACTTTTGATCATCCTCAAAATCAATCTAATCTAGTTTGATTAACCCTAGTTTTCTTAGATTTATTTTTATTTTCGTTTTTGTATATATTTTGTTTGCTAACCCTAACAGGAGATGGACGGCTACCTCTCCAACAAACCCGAAAATTTGGTGGATGATCCAGAAAAACTTTACAGGATAAGGAGACGTGAAGCACAAGCTAAAAAGCTGGAATTTGCAGATCCAAAAGCGGAGGCCGAAGGATCGTCGGAGTCTCCAAAGGAATCACCACCTCCAAACCCTAGGGAGAATCAACTTCCACCGCTACCGACGGGAGAACAACCGCAGCCGGAGCGCAAGATCGGGGAGCTATGCACCCCGGACATCGTCGACCTACCAATCTTGAACCTCGCGGAGATCGGAAGGCCGTTCGAGATCAAGACCTCAACAATTCGCATGGTGCAACATTCACCCTTCACCGGTAAAGAGGATCCGAACCTTCACCTCCAAGCGTTCGTTCAACTTTGTCAAACTTTCAACATGGACGGGGTGACTCAAGATCAAATGAGGGCAAGGCTCTTTCCGTTCTCGTTACTCGGGAAGGCTTTGCAATGGTTCTACTCTCAACCGGCGGAGACGGTGCAAAATTGGGACACCTTGATGAGAGCCTTCATGAAGGAATACTACTCACCGGGTAAGACTCAAAGCTTGCGCAATAAGATTGCTACCTTTGCTCAATATCCTACGGAGACTATATCGGAGGCATTCGAGCGCTTCAATGAGTACACTCGGGCGGTTCCACATCACAAGTTCCCGAAGGAAGATCTCGTTCAAAAGTTCTATCAAGGACTTACCATGGCGTCAAGGACAATCATCGATGCATCAGCGGGAGGATCCATCATCGAGCTTACGCCGACTCAAGCTTTCGCTCTATTCAAGCAGGTCACAGACAATGACACATGGGCGTCATCCGAACGCTTACTTCCGGTTCAACCCACGGGGAATGTCAAGGGAGTCTTGCAAGTGGAGAAGGAAGATCTACTCGAAGGCAAGATCGATTCGCTTATGCGGAGGTTGGAGAAGATGGAGATAGAGAAGAAAGAAGCTCAAGATCTAAAGGCTGCCGAAGCAAGATCCACATGTGAAGAGTGCGGAGAATATGGCCATGTCCAAAAGGATTGCCCGGAGGAAGCCAAGATGCTCGACTACATGAGGAAGGGGGATTTGCCGAACTTCCGCTACGGGCAAGGTAGACCTCAATTTAATGCAAGCTCATCCATTCCGAATTCGGTTCCGCTTCGTATACAATTGAAGGACTTCATGGACGAGCAAGCTAAGATCAACAAGGACACTGTCACCAAGTTCAAGGCCATAGACAAAGTGTTGGAGAACATCGATAGCAAGGTGACGGAGGTCAGAAGCTCCAACCATCAAGTGCTCAACATGATGAAGATGCTCGAGACGCAAGTGGGACAACTTGCCGGGCGCCTATCCGCTAATGAAGGGAAGCTTCCGGGACAACCTCAAGGTCCCGAGACGGCAAGGCCATTCAAACTCGTTCGGGGAAGGAGACTGAAGATCCGGAGCGTTCCGCGGGAGGAAGAAAGCCTAAACCATCCACCGAGGCGGAGGAATTTGCTAAGGAGGAGGTTACCGAGATCGTCACCGAAGAGCCCGAGTTTGAGATGCCGGGAGAAGACACGAAGATACCGCAACTTAAGCCACGTTACTTCCGAGGTAAACTCGATAATCATTTTGAGAAGTTTGTGGAGGTTGTGTGTAGGTTAAGCATCAACATACTGCTATTGGACACCCTTCAAGTTCCTACATATTCTCGCTACTTCAAAGATATTCTTGCAAACAAGTATGAGATAGCAACACTCGGGGTTGATCATGTCAAGATGTCCAAGCAATGTAGCGCCGCTATTGCAAACAGACTCGAGAAGCAAGGAGACCCCGGATGCCCGACGATTCCATGTTCCGTTGGTTCATTCAAGTTTGAGAAGGCATTATGCGACCTTGGAGCAAGTGTGAGCGTCATGCCAAGAGATGTGTTCGAGAAGCTACGCCTACCGAAGTTAGAGCCTACGGCCATGTGCTTGGAGTTGGGTGACAACTCCATTCGCTACCCTTTGGGCATCACCGTGGATGTGCCTGTGAAGGTCGGACACCACTTCATCCCTGTCGACTTCGTGGTGCTCGAGATGGGAGAGAGGGAGAAGCCACCACTCATCCTTGGGAGGCCTTTCCTCAAGACCGTGGGAGCCACCATCGACGTCGGCAAGGGGGAGATCAAGTTCGACATCAACGGCAAGAGGAGTTCCTTCAAGTTTTGACCACGCTTCGAGGTATGCAATATGATCAAAGTTACATTCCGCCTCATCGTCGCGCTAGTAAGGAAGAGCCAAGGAAGAAGGAAGAGCCGGAGAAGAAGGAAGTGAAGGAAATCAAGGAGGTTGTTGCATCCGTCAAGATAAAGGAACAAAAGCCACCTGTGAAGACCAAAAAGATGACTAAGCCGGAGAATAAGCCTGCGCCCAAGATGGTGCGGAAGTGGGTACCCAAGATTGCAACGCCCGCAAAGAGCGTTGATCCGAAGTAATCAAGTGAAGAAGTCTAGCCATGGACTATAAACGAAGCACTAGGCGGGAGGCAACCCGTTTCGTCGAGTCAAGAATAAGCTACCGGGAGGACAACCCGATTCAAGATTTTTCGACTCTTTCAAGTAAGTTAGTTTTGAATTTTGCTACGCAAGACATTCATAGACTTAAAGTGGTTGAATAATGTTTGGAGTTAAAAATTTTGTTTGGATATTTTTATTTGGATCATAAACCCTTTACATGAGCTATCCTATGAGTTATTTGCTTCTTTTCGAGAAACCAAAACAAAAAAAATTCAGAACCTATCTCAACCTTTCATCCTCTTCGTGATGTTATGGTTGACTTGTTTTACATGCTAAAAACACACGAGTAGAGCCACGCTATGTACCTAGATGCTATTTAAATTTCAGCGCACGGTAGGACTCGCGTGAACCTAGAAACTTGACTTTTGGTTGGTTTAAAAATCCATATCCTTGGTTTCTCTAGAGTTAGAATTTTTCTAAGCCTCATTTAATTTTATTTCATTCAAAATCTCTCTCATTTAACCAAAATTAGAACCTAAACCTATGCCCCCATGATCAAGCCGGGAAAAGCTTGCTCTCAACTAATGGAAGCAAACAATACCAGTGAGACCAAAATAAAAGTAGTCGGAAAACATTATCGACCTACATTTGCTTTTGATGCTTAAAAACTTCTCTAATTATATTTGAACTCAAAGCAACCTCTGAGTTTATTTTTATTTTTCGAAATTAGAGGAGTGCTTAGCATTAAAACACGCTTAGAGGGAGGCATTTGAGTTAACTTAACCTTGCATGCACCATGATGCATCACGGGATGCCCTTCCAACATCTTTCATCAAACCACATGCAAAGGACAAGCATGGGGGGGCAGCCAAAGCTTTGTTTTGCAGGAATCTCATGGAGGCATGTGAGGCAGGGAGCATGGAAGTGACTCTAAGCAAAACCATCAAGTGGAGGGATCAATTATGCAAGCAAAGGAGTGGACGAGAGCATTTGGGCGGTGCAACCCCGTGGAGCACGTGGTCACAAAGCAACAAAGCAAGCATGAGTGCACTAGAGAAAAACCGAGCCAGGAGGAGCAGCAAGGCCCCCAGGCCGGTCGGCCCAGGCCGGCCGGCCTCCCCCCTTTTAAGTTCCCCTGGTGCCCGTCTTCCTCAGGTAAGTCATTTGCCCAGTTCCTTGTTCGTGTGCATGAGCTTGTAGTCCAGAACCACCTTAGACTTAGCCTTCCACTTCGAGTTTTGTTTCGTCCAACAAAATCCATCCTAAATCCACTCAAAGTCCATACTCCAAATAATATTTGTGTGCCTTGTTACCGGTTGAAAACCCCGGGTTTATATTTATGAGGAGAGTGCAGCAACCATGTGGAAGAAAACTACAAGTCTTTTCACCAAGAAGAAGGGATCATCGTCGTCCAAGCCATCATCAACAACCTCTTCGAGGAGGCACTCGGTCTCCGAGTCTCCTCGGAGTATGGAGGAGGACACGGCACCGCCGAGGAGGAATGACACTCTTCTCCTCAGTGGCATGAGGGCCACACGAAGCTCGTCTATGAGGTTCACCGAACCTCAAGGACGCACGGAGGAGCCACCCGTCCGACCTCGCCGCTCGACACGATCATCCGCTCCACCTCCATACACTTCGCGGTATTCCAAGTATGGGTTTATCATCAAGACGGAGGAGGAGGAGGAGAAGCTCACTCGCCTTGAGAAGAGGCTTGTGGCGAACGTCAACTTTGATGACCAAGCTCTCCAAGTGCTGGGTTTTTGTACGGATATTTACTACATGTTGGGACACCTAGGATGGGTGCAATTCTCCAATGGAGTGTCGGCAAACACCCACAAGGAATTCACCTTGGAAATCCTCATGACCATGGCGCCTATCCTTGATGAAGGAGTGCCGAGTCTCTCATTCCGTTTGGAGGGAGTTGAACAAGTGGTTCCCTACGAGTATATTAGGGAGTTACTTGGTTTTCAAAAGGGAGCCCCGGAGCAAGTGGATGTGCATGGAGGCACATTGGAAGGTTTTTGGGGTATGATCGCGGGAGAAGCTAACCGGCAAAGAAATAGTATCCGGAACCCCATCATCCAAGTGTTTCACTCATGGATGTGTAAGAGGATTTTGGGGAGAATGAGAGAGACCAAGATAACCGACATGGAGGTGAATTGGCTTTACTCGGCTTTGATTGCTAGGCAGCCAATCGACCCCACTCACCTTATGATCAACCGGTGGTGTTGTGAAGCAACATCGGGTTCGGGAGATATTGGCTCGGGGTGTTATCTCTCCATGTTGGCTATCTCTTTGAGACCGGGAATTCCAAGAAATCCGGAGCATCTCCTAGTTGGGACTTCCCTTGGATTTGATTATATGAAGCAAGGCAAATACATAAGTGGAGATGAGAGAGGAGGCTTAAAAGTGGCCAAAGAAAATTTGCCCCTACCGGATGCAAGATTAAGGCTTTTTCTTGAGGGGAAAGAAGATTGGTTAGAGGAAGGACTTCTTGTGCCGGCAAATAAGAACAAGAGAGGAAGGATTATAGAAGAAGGTTCTTCCGCAGCACAAGGAGAAGGTGCGCAACAAAATTATGTGCCACCATTTGGAGGAATCCCGGCGCCACCGAGTTACTATGGTGGTGTACCAATGCAAGCATGGGGGAGTGGTGCAGCCATGCCCCCACCAAATTTTGCGGTACCCAACGTAGCTTTTGCGGAGCCATATACACACCTCCCTCAACCACAACAAAGTGTGGCCATCATTGGAGGGTACGCTGCAAGAAATATGCAAAATATCACAGCCATCCAAACCAATGCAAACCAAATGGGTGCAGGAAATGCAAACATCACTTATGAGCTTGGACGCCTTCACCTAGCACCGCCGGGACAATTCATAGGAGGAGCGGTTTAATCCTATTATGAGCAAGGGTACAACAATCAAGATTATCAATATCAACCACCGGCGGAAGATTAGAGAGAGGAGGAGTTTTAGTTTAATCATTCCTTTTCCCTTTTCTTTAATTTTCAGCTTGTATGCGCCTATGTATGCGTAGTGTTTTCAGTTTTTATTTAAATTTTCAGCATGTGTGTTAGTGTTTATTTTTATCATGAATAAAATCACTACCTTGTTTTTACCTTTGGCAAAGATACAAAGTTTGTGCCATGTTGATATATGATGATAGTTACCGCTTTGTTTATCTTTGTACTTGTTTTATGCATGATTAAGCTAATGCTCTCTTAAAATGCAAATCTGAAATTATCTAAATACTAGCTTAATCTTTAGCGGAGGTTATGATAAAAATAAAGACCCATAGTGTTTTATGTGCTCTCAAGTTTTACATGGATTAAAGATGATTTATTTTTGTTCTTAAAAGTAATGCTAACCTTGTCATAAATACCTCTTGCATGTTGCTCTACCTATCTAGAGCCATATATATATTTGAAGTGCAAAAACGTAGTATACAAGGTTTATTTTTGGGTGAGTTATTTCATGCCTTGTTTTCTCTGGCCCGAGACTAAGAAGCTGGTCATTACGTTTTTGCGTATCTATCTTATTGCTAGCCCTTTTATCCGTGCATTGTGTATCCCCACATCAGAGATTTCACAAACCTTGCCGGATATCCACCCTTTAAACCAAAACATCATCTTTTGTGCTTACCTCCTTGACCACAACCTATCATTGAGTATGGATCGTCAATTCGAGGAAGATCGCAAGATGGTGCCAAGATTGAAGATTTCAAGTATCTCTCCAAAGGAAAAATAATTCTAGTACCCACCTTATCTCTATCACCTCTTTGCCCGAGGACAAGCAAACGTCTAAGCATGGGGGAGGAGGTGGCTACAATGCAATTTAGAGTTCAAGGGGAGCAAATTAAAAAAAAGAGAAAGAAAGAAAGAAAAAGAAAAAAAATGAGTATAAAGAAAAGAAAAATATATGAGAAAATAAAAAGATATATGAGTGATATAAAAATAAAATAAAGTGAACTCCCCGGTTCTCTAAAAATGCATTAGCAATTTCAAAGGTTTCAAGATTAAAAGACCCAAACTCATCTTTCCAACCATGTGCAATCCGATAACGAGGACTTCCTTTGTGCCTCAGGATCACTCTTTGCCATTTGCACATGTCCACTTATCTCAAAGCGTGTGTATTTTTCTTTTCCCCTCCTTGATATAACTATATTTTCCAATGACCTTTTTGACGAGTCTCAGTAAGACCATGAGAAGCTTGTCTTGTTTTGACAACATCTCATTTATAATATCTTGGTAGGACTAAACTTTCCCAAAAGAGCTCCACATAAAGCCTACCACCTACATATATGTTTTGAGAGGGAAAGGAGTAGAAGAAATAGGCTTGAGAGATAAGATGAGATGAGAGTTCATGAGCAAGATGCAAGGTGGTTTAGATTTTTGAAATTGGTTTAGCTCTTTTTCATCTCGTTATTTATTTCAAAAATTTCAGAGATCCATTTGAATTTTGGGAGCATGTTTAATATTTGTGGGATGAGCTTAATTAATATCCACCCTCCGTAAGGATGAAGGCTAGTAAATTATGGAACTTTAACGAACTAAACTTTTGAGAGCATTATGTTTTCTCGTGCATGATCAAGTGCATGGTTTAAACAATGAAGGGCAACGATGATATCCATCGAAAGCTTACTCGAGGACGAGCAAGGTTTAAGCATGGGGGAGATGTTGACGGTGAATTTCAGTCAACCTAGCCATGAATTTACCTTCGGTGTTGGCATGAATTTTATATCTAATCCATTGGTACTAACCCCCTTGGTATAACAAGTTCGTTCGTGCATGTCGGTTTTGGAGTTTAATGTTTATGCAGGATTTTAGCGTTGAAAGCGAGACTTCCGGGTAAAGTTCATCAAGCACCTCGTGACAAGACCTTGAAGCCCGGCACAAGTCAAGCAATGAAGTGAACATGACTCCAAGAAGCCCAAGGACCAACCCGTGAAGACGGAAAACTCCGAGGACCTGAACAGAAAATGCTGAATCTTGCGGGACAAGGAGCTTCATCTAAACCGCGGAGAAACTGACGTCAAGGGCCCACATGCAGAAGGGAGAACGTTCTAGAAGACACGGGAAGCATCACCGAGGAAGGCGGCCACGAAATGGGCCAGAATGGGCCCAGGCCGGTCGGCCCAGGCCGGCCGGCCCGGCCCATTTCTGGGCCCATTCGTGCCCCCCTTTGACCTAGCCGCCTCTCAGACTATTTATAGCCCCCTGGCCGAGAGCCACGCATCAACTCATTCGTCATTTGCCGCCGAGGAGCAGAGAAGAGAGGGACACTATTCCTGAGAGGAGAGGGTGGAGCTAGTTGTCTAGGGTCTCCCTAGCCGACGTGGGAACCTTGCAAGGAAGACCACATCAGAGTTCCAGGAGCTAGAAGCAAGATCCCGGTGGTGATCTTGTTCATGTATCATGTACTATGTTGAATTATCAAGTTGCAATCCGATTTCTAGCGATCGAGTGTTTCTCCTACGACTTTGATTTCAATTTGCTTTTCTTACTTTAAGATCTATTCTCGAGATAGATCATAAAGGATGTTCTTGTAGCCATGGTGGCTAGAGGTGCATGCCTGACCTTCCAAGAGATTTCAACTTGTCCATTGGACTCGCCCTAGGCTAACCCGCACGAATAGGAGTGCGTTGTGACAGAACGGTGGCTCCAAAAGGTGGGCGTCTTCGGAGTTGGACGGAAAACCGTGATTTAAAGATGCTTTTTATGAGATTCAACTTGGCTATTTCTTCTTTGCTCGGAACTTCAACAAAAGCTTGATCCAATCTCGCTAGATTGGTTTTACCTATCCCTCTCTATCTCTTACTACCTCCGGCTTTCATAGATTAGATTCGTTTTTATGATATTCTTTAGATTAGATGCAAAAGCATTCCCTTTGAAGATCTAAGTGTTCTCGGCTTTAATAGATAGGTTCTTGCATCACACATTTGTTCCACGGATTCGAAACCTTGGGTTCACACTTAAGGGAAGAAGGGTCCCTTGGCTACGACGGAGGACTTGTCCGCTTGCAAGTCCAAACGAAATTGGATACGCATATACATCATCAACACACCACTCCTGTAGATCTTGTCCCCGACTAGTACGTAGGTCTTGGCTCGACAGACGAGTTGTTCTGCCTCGTTCTTGTCAGAAGGAACCTTCTGCTCGCGGATGTAGTCGATGAAGGGTTGCCTCCAGTCCACGTCGATCATCATGACCTCCTGACTGGGCTGTGATGGCCCAGGGTCAGTGGTCGTTGGCGCCGGCTACGGGATGGTTGGCGTGTGAAGCTCCTGGACGAAGACTCCAGCGGGTACTTGAGCGAGAGTAGTGAAGGACCGGAACGGCGAACCAGAGAGGGGGGGAGTGAATGGGAGCCGATAAAAATTCTACTCAAGAATTCGGCCTATGAACCCAAAATCACTCGGACAGCTCCGCAAACTTCTCTTGCCAAATCCACGTAGCCACTGGAGTGCTACTGGACCAAGGAGCAAGATCCAATCAGTAGCAACACAAAACACGCAGCGCAAAACAACTCGAAACAGCTGCTGGCAACCAAAACCGGTTAGGCCGGTTTCTGAAACCGGTCAGACCGACCTTCTGGGACTTAGCCTCTCACAGGCAGGGGAAACCGGTCAGGCCGGTTTGGCAAACCGGTCAGGCCGGTTTTGTCCAGGAAATCCCCAAAAGACCTTCGAGACCAAACCTAGCCAAAACACCTCAAGAACCCTTCAACCTTTGAACAAGAAAAGCCATAGCAAGAACGAGACTCTCCTGTTCAAAAACTCCTCTCAACAGCCCACTAGAGGTAAACCGGTCAGACCGGTTTGAGAAACCGATCAGGCCGGTTTTGCCCAGGCAGTCGGGAAGAACTCAGCCCGCGGGAAAAACCTCACCTTCACCTCGATCGATCTCCCGATTCGTTCCACAGATTCAAGTGAGACTTTGGGGATAGCTGGGGTACCTCGTGGGCTACCTTTGGCTACAAGCTCGGTCCCCAAAACCTATCCAATCAAGAGGAATAGGAAGTCAACCCTCAAGAACACCTTCCCATGAACTCCACCGGAAACCACCAAATTGAAGCCGTTTCGGAGGGTTTGTTGGAGCAAGATCACCAAGCAAAGAGGCACAAGGTCCTCATATGTGACATCCAACAAGAATCCCTCAAAGAAACGCCCCCAAAACTTCTCCACGAAAATTCCAAGAAAAGGCTCCGAAAATCACCAAAAAGGGAAAACGGGAAGAACACAATCAAGCCTTGAGGAACCACGCCGAATAATCTATACATACCATGAAGGTTCATACAAGGTCTAGCTTGCCTCCCGATCATTCATCCCTCTCTCAAGATCTCACCATGAAGCTCTCAAGCTAGTCCTAGAAATCCTAAGGAAAATAGGAAGGAAAATAGCAAAGGGAAAATGAGCTAGGGTTCCAAGAGATGGCTGCCATCCTCTCACCACTTGGGTTATATGGAGGCTAGCCAAAAGACTAAACTACCCCTATTACATAAACTAGGATACACACCCACCAAGGGCACTTTGGGAAATTGTCTTCGTAACACCATCGGACGGATGCCCGACGACCGCACTTCGCTTAACCTCGACGCAAGCCTTGCGATCCCCACGCGTATCCTCCGCTTCAAAGCTTCCCGACGCCCTGCGACCCCAAACCAGTCAGACCGGTTTCCCAAACCGGTCAGGCTAGTTTTGGCCAGGCAGCCACGCCCGGTCATCGGCCTCGGCTTTGTGGCTCAGCCGAGTAACCCAGTGGTTTTCTGGTGAACCACTGCAAACCGCGCAAACTTGATGTAGCCTCCGCCAATCACCACTCATGACTCGGCTCCCACGAAGTCCCGGCTCGACCTTGGTTTTGAGGCTCAACCAAGAAACCATCCACCGACTTCATCTTGCTATTCTTGCCACCATGCGGCCCGCACTTGAACCCGCTCGCCACCGGGTCCCTCGAACCAAGACTACTTGTCTTCTCCACACCTGGAGGCCTCACCGGCAACGACCTTTCGCGCTTGTTCTTCACCTGCACCAACACCAGTCAAGCCGCAACCTGCACCCGCAATACTGAGCCAAGAATCAGTCCACACAATGTTGTCAATCACTCATCACACCAGGAAGCGACCATCCACCGGTCCTCGAACCACACATGGTTCTCAATCTCCCCCTTGATGAGTGCAATGACAACACACATTTGGTAACCAAAGAGAAAAGGAAAAGAAAAGAAACGACTAAAAGAAACTCAAACAAGCGATCGAAAGCCAAACAAAGGCAAAGAGCAAGATCACTCGAAAGAGGAAAGACTCGGTCCCCTTAGGCAAGGGCAACGGCTCGACACAACCGATTCAAAAGCAAGCGTAGGCAAAGAGCACAAACCACCAAAGCATACACAAGCTCCCCCTACACATATGCACACTCCCCCTAAACATGTGCCATCACTGGGCACAAACCGGTCAGACCGGCTTCCCAAACCGGTCAAGCCGGTTCCAATAACCGGTCAGACCGATTAAACTCAGCAGAAGCTCACCCCCAAAAGCCAAAAAGCAAAAGAAATGCACAAGCTCCCCCTTGACTGTTGGGATATGTTCTAGGGATGCAATGCAACTTTTCTCAACCAACATTTCTCCCCCTTGTTGCCAATGCATAAATCAAGGCACAAATTTGGAAAAGATGCAACAAGAGCTTCTTAAATAGACAAAATTCATCACAAGATGCTACACATGATCAAATGAGCAAGTTAGATACTCTACAACATCGTATGAACATCAACTACATGATCACCAAGTTTCACAACCATTGGGTAAAGCTAAGATAGAATTGAGCATTTTTGCAAAAAATCACCCTCTCATGAGCAAAGTCCTAAACATGAGCAAAACATGTCAAAATGGCAAAGCCACACAAACTTCAGGCTAGGACAACCATTCTAAGCATAAGACCATCATAAACACCCACAAGCAAATCATGTCATGTCAAAGCCACCGAGCCATGTGCTTACTTCTAAATATGAGACTTCTCATTGGTAAGCAACATGCAATAGTTTAGCACCCAAAAGCAAGTGAATTAAGCACATATGACATGGGAGCACATTTTCCAAGCAATTTACATTTCATTTTTAGATTTATATTTGGTACATGAAATGTCTTTGCGACAAAAAGGAACTTATGCCCTTCCACAAGATAAAGCATGGGGGCTAAATATTCATGATGGCAAATGAGCCTTTGGCCCCAAATGCTCAAAGCTAGTTATCCAACCACAAATTAAGCATAGCCAAGCCACAAAAACATGTCAAGATCATATAAAGGCATTTACCCACAAGAGAGCATACATATGATATTTTTCAAAAACATAGCTATCAACCATGGATATAAACCAAGATCACCAAGAGCTAAGCCACACTAAGCCATATCATACCAAACTAGCTCACAAGATCATATATAACATATCATGGTGAACAATGTATATAGGAGAAGCTTTTCCTACAAAATGCAGATGATACAAAATGCATGCAACCTATCATATAAAGATGACTATACATCATGATACAAATGCAATGCAGATGCAAGAATGCACAAAGGAAACTATACATATGCTACAAAGGAGCTCCCACACACCCAACTCAAGAAATAAAACAAACACCAAGCTCCCCCCGCAAACGAGTGAAAGTTGCTTGATCTAGGGGTTTGGTGAAAATATCGGCTAGCTGGTCATGTGTGGGTACATGGATCAAAGCGATTTTTCCTTTCTCTACGTTGTCTCTCAGGAAATGATACCTCACTTCTATGTGCTTGGTTTTGGAATGGAGCACTGGGTTCTTTACAACACTTATGGCACTAGTGCTGTCACATTGAAGTGGGACATGCGTATACTCCTCACCAAAGTCACTCATGGTGTATGTGATCCAAAGGAGTTGAGAGCAACAACTAGCTGCGGCCACATACTCTGCCTCGGTAGTGGATTGAGCAACATTCGACTGTTTGCAGGAAGACCAAGACACCAAAGAAGATCCCAAGAACTGGCAAGTCCCAGAAGTGGACTTCCTATCCAACCGACACCCGGCAAAATTCGTGTCTAAAAATCCATGAAGAGCCAAAGAAGAAGACTCAGAGTACCAAAGGCCGAAGTAGGGAGCATGTCACAAATACCTGAATATGCGCTGACTGCTTGCCGATGCGAAGTCCTCGGAGACGCTTGAAAACAAGCGCATAGACATACCGAGAATTGGATGTCCGGCCTTGTCGCCGTCAAGTACAGGAGTGATCCGATCATGCTTCGGTACTCCTTCTGGTCCACGTGTTCATCGTCCTCGTTCGCATCAAGAGCTGTAGTCGTACTCATAGGCGTCGCCATGGCCTTGGAGTCCTCCATCTTGAACTTCCTCACAATGTCCTTGGTGTACTTGGCTTGGTGCACGAATGTTCCTTCCTTTGATTGCTTGATCTGGAGGCCGAGGAAGAACTGCAACTCACCCATCATGCTCATCTCAAATTCCCTGCTCATGTCTTCTGCAAACCTTGCAACCAAAGAGTTAGACGAGCCACCAAAGACAATATCATCCACGTATACCTGCACAATCAGGATATCTCTGCCCTGCCTGAGGAGAAACAAGGTCTGATCTACCTTCCCCATCTCGAAACCTCTCTCAAACAGGAACCCTCTCAACCTACCGTACCAAGCTCTAGGCGCCTGCTTCAGCCCATACAACGTCTTCCTCAACTTGTACACCCGGTGGGGGTACTTCACACTCTCAAACCCCGGTGGTTGCCTCACATACACTACTTCCTCCAAAACACCATTTAGGAAAGCACTCTTCACATCCATTTGGTACAATTTGAACCCTTTAGCCACGGAAAAAGCTAGAAGGATCCTAATCGCCTCCAAATGGGCCACGGGAGCAAAGGTCTCCTCGTAGTCGATCCCCTCTTTCTGACTATACCCTTACGCCACCAACCTCGACTTGTTTCTCACCACTTCTCCTTTCTCTCCCTCTATGTTTTTCCACACCCATCTTGTCCTAATCGGCTTACACCCCGGTGGAGGATCCACCAACTCCCAAACTTGGTTTCTCTCAAAGTTCTCCAACTCCTCATGCATCGAGTTAACCCAATTGTGATCAGATAATGCATGTCCAATGTCTTTGGGCTCAAAAGTAGCAACAAAAGAAGCATGAGCAAAGTGAGAATTGTTTCGAACACTCGACCGTGTAGTATGTTCATTGATACCGCTGATGATTCTCGAAGCTGGGTGATCCACTTGAACTCGTCGGGGAGGTTCTCACCTTGATGCTACCTCCCCCTCAACAGCAGCTTCACCTTGATCTGGGTTTGTCGTTGTAGGTGTGGGAGAAGGGCCGTCCACCACCGTAGACGAAGTAGTAGGTACATGCTGAGCCGTGGGCACCACACCGCCATCTTCATCATCTCCATGTTCATGCTCCTCCTCCTGGAAAATCTCCTCGCCAAGTTCATCGTCACCTGTACACTCAAAAACAAGCTGACTACGTGGCTGTGTCTCGTCGAAGGTAACCTCGCAAGTCTCCACGATTTGGTTAGTTTCAAGGTTGAGCACTCAAAAGGCTCTAGAATGAGACACATAACCAAAGAAAATACCATCGACAGACCTAGCCTCGAACTTGTCCAACTTCTTACCTTTCTTCAGGATAAAGCATTTGCACCCAAACACATGGAAGTGACTCACCTTGGCTGTGCGACCGTGCATCAACTCATAGCATGTTTTCTTCTTGTGTACCCTGAGGTAAATCCTGTTCGACACATAGCACGCGGTATTCACCGCCTCAGCCCAGAACCTTCTCGGAGTCCTATGCTCATCAAGCATCGTCCGAGCCATCTCGCACAAGGTTCTGTTTTTCCTTTTCAACCATGCCATTCTGGGGAGGTGTATACAGACTCAAAAACTGGTGTTCAAGACCCAAGTCATGGCAAAAGGTTTCGAAGCGTGAGTTTTTAAATTTCGAACCATTGTCACTGCGGATCGCTCGAATGGCATCTCCGTGCCTCTCGTGTCTCAACCTCAAGACAAGATCTAACCAAATGTCTCCCCTTTCTCCTCAAGAAAGAAAACCCACGCATACCGAGAGTTGTCGTCCACCACAACCAGGACGTACCACTTCCCACCCACAGATCGGACATGAGCTGGGCCAACAAGGTCCATATGGAGCAGCTCGCATGGACGCTCCGTCATCACATTGGTGAGGGGTGGATGGGAAGAAGCAACCATCTTAGCATACTCCACAACTCACTCGAAGAACCAGCCAAGAAACAACGCTCCACACCAGAAGCCTGAGAGAAATCCGCTCGGAACACTTGACCCTCGGGAACGACCATGCAAACTAGGTCCCCTCGAGAATCCAAAATCCGAGAACCACCAGGCCGAAACAACACCTCAAAGCCCTCATCCAAAAGCTGGGAAACGGAAAGCAAATTGAATCTGAGCGATTGAACAAGAGCAACCCGCCAGAGAGTGACCTTCTCACTTACCTTAATCTCACCTTCTGAAAGCACACGCCCTCGCCCATTGTCCCCAAAGGTGATGTATGTCTTAGACACCACCGGGACGAGACTTGAGAACCACCCCTTGTCTCCGGTCATGTGCCTCGAGCAGCCGGAGTCAATCAACCAAATGTTCCTCAAGTCTCCCACCTGAAATTCAAAGACGAACACGTGACTGAACAAACGACTCTGCACTGGGGTTAGTACCAAAAGAGTAAAACCAGTGCCGAGCCATTTGCTCCGAAGTGGGGTTAGCACAAACCAAATCATCACGCCTATCAAAGCTACCACCACGAAAGCCACCACGAGAACCACCACTAGGGAACCACCCCTGTCTCGCTGGAGGAGAACGAAAACCACAAAAGGAAGACCGTGGACAGTTCCTCCTCTACATCTCAAAGCTACGACTCCTCCCACCATCGTACTGAGCACGAGGTGGAGAACGTCTAGCAAACTGACCGCCACCAGACTCACCATGCCAAACATCTGGACCACGACCAAAGGACCTGAACCGAGCCTCATCACGAGCACGAAAACCAAACTGGTCACCCTGCTGCCTCCAAACTGGTCTGACCGGTCCGGTTTTGCTGTACGGGCAGCCCAAACCGGTCTGACCGGTTTCCAAACCGGTCTGGCCGATTTAATTCCTCCAGCAGGGTCCCTTCCACCCAAAGCACTCTTGTCTCCCCAAGCCGAAACTGTGCGAACAATGGCCTTACCCCTAGGCAGTGGCATACGAGACTCAGGCACACCATGAGATGGGTTGTACCTGTCCTTGTTTGCCCACTCCTTAGCCATTCTCTCCTCTCGCTTCCTCTTGAAGCAAAACTCCCCTTTGTGACCATCTCTCCCACAATAGTCACAATGAAACCGGATTGGTTTTGGCTTTGGTTTTGGTTGAGGTTGCTCACTCGGTTTCTCCTCACTCGACTTCTCACCCTTCTTCTCTCCAACCACACTCTCCTTAGGGCTCACAAACTTCACCGGTTTTTGGAAGTCATTTGTTGGGTGAGGAAATATGGGTGGATCTGGAGTTGTGTCAAGTTTGTTTCTCAGTGGGTTGGGCTTAGGAGCATAGGCATTTTTGTGGTAGGTTTTAGGTGGAGCTTGGATATCACCAATCTTCTCTCCTCTCACACCACTACACTCTCCAATCTTATCCGACCCAAGCGCTTGCCCATCATAGTGCTTGTATGCCGCTATCATCATCCTAAGCTGAGGTTCATGCCCCGACAACCAACCCATCATTTTCCTCAACTCATCATTCTCATCCTGCAAGCGATCCACATAATGTGCAAGTTCCAGATTTTTCAAAGCATGCAACTCACAAGTAGAGCAAAAAGTAGGAATAGGCTCTTTCAACTTAGCCTCAAGCGAAACAGTGTAAGCATGCATCTCATCAATCTTTCCATGCAAAATAGGGCAAGGAGTGCAAGCACCTAGCAAAGCAGGTCTAGACTTAAGCTCAGTCACTTCAACCCTAAGCACATCTAGTTCATCACAAGTAGAGGCACGCTTGTCCTTAAGGGCAGTAAGATCATCTAGGTACATAGAGCAATCACAACAATCAATCTCATCAGAAACCACAGGTGAAGCCTTAAGCGAATCAATCTCAAGCTTGGCATCAAGGTTCTGGGTTTCTAGCTCAGCTACTCGGTTCCTAGCATCTTCTAGTGAGGCCCTAAGCTCTTTCCTCATCTTCTTTGCCTCTCTAAGCATATCGTCACGATTATCAAGCAACTTGCCAAGACACTCATTCTTCTCACGCAAGAAGGGAAGCTCGTCACGTACCTCATCCTCGGAATCAGAGTCCGAGTCGCTCTGGTGACTCTTCTTGCTGCCGGAGCTACGAGCCATGCCGCAGAAGCCATCTCGTGCGAAGCAGCTCAACCCGCTCAAGTTCTTAGATGACTTCTTGCTCTTGCGCCGATCACCTTCATCTTCGCAGCTACTCGAGCTCGAGGAAGAGTAGGCGGAGCTGGAGTTAACGTCGCTCGCTCCGACCATCGCTCGGGCCTTCCTGCCGCGGCCGTCCTTCTTCCTCGACCGTCGCTCGTCCTTGTGCTTGTTCTTGTGCTTGTGATCACGCCTCGATCGGTACTTGCCGTCCTTGCTCGACCGGTGCTTGTAGCCGTCCTTGTTCTCCATCTTCTCCGGACAGTCGGCGACGAAGTGTCCTGGCTTGCCGCACTGAAAGCACGTCCGTGTCGTCCTCCTCGTGTTCACCCAGTTCTCGTGCAGCCTCTCGAACCGCCTGGTCAGCAACGCCAGCTCGTCCTCTCCAAGCACGTCGAACTCCTCGTCTGGCAAAGTCATCGAAGAAGACAGAGAGTACATCCTGGAGGATGCGTTAGCATTAGACTTAGCACCTTTGCCATCGACGAGAGCAAGACTATGGGAGTCAGTCGGGCTCTCAAGACGGGCTGTCAAACCACGATCAACCTCAGCTGACATGAGCTTAGAGAACAGCTCGTTCACTGTCAGTGTTGTATACTTTTCCGACTCAAGAATGGCCTCGACCTTTCCATCCCATACGGTACAATCCAGCGCATGCAAGAGCTTCACAGCTCTATCATGGTCATCGTACGGGAGGACATCCACATTAGCCCTCATGTTGTTCACAACCACCGTGAACTGCTGGAACAAGGCATCAATCGACTCACCGGGGAGATGAGTGAAGTTCTCGTACTCTCTCTGGTAGGTCGCATACAACCGTGCCTGAACTTCAGCATTTCCAGCATGAGCATTCTTCAGCTCCAACCAAATCCTACAAGCTAAGTCCTCTCTCTAAACCCGATCGAATTCGGATTGACACAGAGCACGAAACAAGTAGTCGACCACCTTGTTGTTGGCGTCGAACATGTCCCTCGATCCCGGAGCAAGGAAGTTAATCGGATGAACATAAGTTGTGTTCACCGTAACATCCCAAAGGATCTGTCCCTTGCCACGAAGGAACGCAGCCATCCGTCTCTGCCACATCTGGTAGTTCTTTCCATCGAAGTGCGGAGGACCCGATCCCCATTCCTGGTACGCCATCTTTGGATCTTAAACTAGTTAGAGTCAACAAAGACCCGTAACCGGCTCTGATACCACTTGAAGGACCGGAGCGGTGAACCAGAGAGGGGGGAGTGAATGGGAGCCGATAAAAATTCTACTCAAGAATTCGGCCTATGAACCCAAAATCACTCGGACACCTTCGCAAACTTCTCTTGCCTAATCCACGTAGCCACTGGAGTGCTACTGGACCTAGGAGCAAGATCCAATCAGCAGCAACACAAAACACGCAGCGGAAAACAACTCGAAACAGCGGCTGGCAACCAAAACCGGTCAGGCCGGTTTCTGAAACCGGTCAGACCGACCTTCTGGGACTTAGCCTCTCACAGGTAGGGGAAACCGGTCAGGCCGGTTTTGTCCAGGAAATCCCTAAAAGACGTTAGAGACCAAACCTAGCCAAAATGCCTCAAGAACCCTTCAACCTTTGAACAAGAAAAGCCATAGCATGAACAAGACTCTCCTGTTCAAAAACTCCTCTCAACAGCCCACTGGAGGTAAACCGGTCAGACCGGATTGGGAAACCGGTCAGGCCGATTTTGCCCAGGCAGTCGGGAAAAACTCAACCCGCGGGAAAAACCTCACCTTCACCTCGATCGATCTCCCGATTCGTTCCACGGATTCAAGTGAGACTTTGGGGATAGCTGGGGTACCTTGTGGGCTACCTTTGGCTACAAGCTCGATCCCCAAAAACTACCCAATAAAGAGTAATCGGAAGTCAACCCTCAAGAACACCTTCCCATGAACTCCACCGAAAACCACCAAATTGAAGCCGTTTGGGAGGGTTTATTGGAGCAATATCACCAAGCAAAGAGCCACAAGGTCCTCATATGTGACATCCAACAAGAATCCCTCAAAGAAACGCCCCCAAAACTTCTCCACGGAAATTCCAAGAAAAGGCTCCGAAAATCACCAAAAAGGGAAAACGGGAAGAACACAATCAAGCCTTGAGGAACCACGCCGAATCATCTAAACCTACCATGAAGGTTCATACAAGGTCTAGCTTGCCTCCCGATCATCCATCCCTCTCTCAAGATCTCACCATGAAGCTCTCAAGCTAGTCCTAGAAATCCTAAGGAAAATAGGAAGGAAAATAGCAAAGGGAAAATGAGCTAGGGTTCCAAGAGATGGTTGCCATCCTCTCACCACTCGAGTTATATGGAGGCTAGACAAAAGACTAAACTACCCCTATTACATAGACTAGGATACACGCCCACCAAGGGCACTTTGGGAAATTGTCTTCGTAACACCATCGGACGGATGCCCGGCGACCGCACTTCGCTTAGCCACGACGCAAGCCTTGCGATCCCGACGCGTGTCCTCCGCTTCGAAGCTTCCCTGCGCCCTGCGACCCAAACCGGTCAGACCGGTTTCCCAAACCGGTCAGGCCGGTTTGGGCCAGACAGCCACACCCGGTCTTCAGCCTCGGCTTTATGGCTCAGCCGAGTAACCCAGTGGTTTTCTGGTGAACCACTGCAAACCCCGCGAACTTGATGTAGCCTCCTCCAATCACCACTCATGACTCGGCTCCCACGAAGTTGAAGGACCGATTAGGCGAACCAGAGAGGGGGGGAGTGAATGGGAGCCGATAAAAATTCTTCTCGAAGGAGATGAGAACTCCAACAAGACGAACACGGCTTCCAACTCACGTCTCCGACTCAACTACCCAAGTTGGTCAAGACCACACAGCCACTGGAGTGCTACTGGTCCTAGGAACCAACACTCAACCTTCCGAGCCAAAACTCACCGAACCACACAGCGGAAACTTGCACGGCTTGCTGCCTGTGCTACACCGGTCAGACCGATGGCCTGCGCCGGTCAGACCGGTGACACCGGTCAGACCGGTGGACAGAGCCGGTCAGGCCGGTGGCTACAGCAGCCGCACAGCAAACGTTCCAGGAAGCCTCAGTGACTCCTCTAGGCCCTGGAACAAAAACCACCACGAAACACAACCTGTGAGGAAGAAGAACCCCTCACAAAGCCTAGCAAAACAACTCCAAACATGCCAAGAACTGAACAGCAGGACCACGGGACAAAACCACACGGACAAGGCTATTCCCCGAGACAAAAACCCACCAAGGGCTAGCACCGGTTAGACCGGTCAAGAGCACCGGTCAGACCGGTCGTGCCTGGGCAGCTCGGGATGAACAGCGCCCGCGAGTCAACTCCTCCAAATCCAACTCCCAATCTCCCGATTCGCTCCACGGTTTTGCACAAGACTTTGGGGATAGTAGGAACACCTCATGGGTACTCCATAGCTAAGATTTGGTCCACCAAAACTTGTCAAATCAAGAGGAATCGAAGAAATCCCACCAAGAACACCTCTAACCCTAGAGCCACGAAAACCCCAAAATCGAGCCCCTTTGCTCACGAATTTGGAAGGGGAATCAAAGGGAAAAGAACCACGAAGGGTTCATGCATACATCCCCCACCAAATCCCAAAGAGAAAGGCCTCGAAATCGCTCCAAGAAAATCGCCAAGAAAGGGCTCCGAAAATCACCAAAAAGGAGAAACGGGAAAGACACATCCAAGCCGTGAGGAACCACGCCGAATCATCTATACATACCAAAGAGGTTCATACAAGGTCTAGCTTGCCGCCCGATCATCCTTCCCTCTCACAAGATCTCACCATGAAGCTCTCAAGCTAGTCCTACGAAAATCCTAAGAAAATAGGAAGGAAAATAGGAAAACCAAATGAGCTAGGGTTGCAAGAGATGGCTGCCATCCTCTCACCCCTTGGGTTATATGGAGGCAACCGAAAGACTAAAATACCCTTACTAGCTAACTAGGGATACATGCCCCTCGAGGGCGAAATTGGAAGTCTTTGTCTTCGCACCATCGGACGGATGCCCAGCGACCGCAAACTTGCTTAGCCTCGACGCAAGCCTTGCGATCCCGACGCGTGTCCTCCGCTTCGAAGATTCCGGACTGCGTCGTCGCACACCGGTCAGACCGGTGCTCCTCACCGGTCAGACCGGTACCCACCGGTCAGACCGGTCAGACCCACCGGTCAGACCGGTCTGGAGCTGCTGCACCTCCGTCTTCGGTTCTTCGGTCTTGGCTTTGTGGATCAACCAAGGAACCCAGTGATTTTCTGGTGAACCACCGGAAACCCCGCGAACTCGGTGTAGCCTCCGCCAATTACCACTCATGACTCGGCTCCCACGTAGTCCCGGCTTGACCTTGGTTTTGAGGCTCAACCAAGAAACCGTCCATGACTTCATCTTGCCGTTCTTGCCACCATGCGGCCCGCACTTGACCCCGCTGGCCACCGGGTCCCTCGAACCAAGCCTACTTGTCTTCTCCACACCTGGAGGCCTCACCGGCAACGACCTTTCACGCTTGTTCTTCACCTGCACCTGCACCAGCCAAGCCGCAACCTACACCTGCAATACTTAGCCAAGAGTCAGTCCACACCACGTTGTCAATCACTCATCACACCAGGAAGCGACCATCCACCGGTCCTCGAACCACACCTGGCTCTCAATCTCCCCCTTGATGAGTGCATTGACAACACACACGTTTTGGTAACCAAGAGAAAAGGAAAAGAAAAGAAACGACTAAAAGGAACTCCAACAAGCGATCGAAAGCCAAAGAAAGGGCAAAGAGCAAGATCACTTGAAGAAGACAAGTCTCGGACCCCTTAGGCAAGGGCAACGGCTCGACACATCCGAGACAAAACATGCTCAAGCAAAGAGCACCAACCATCAAACCAAAGCTCGAAAACCACAAAGAGCTCCCCCTGCACACATGCAAGCTCCCCCTGAACCAATGCATGCGAACCACTTCACGAAACAGAGCAGCTGCAACAGCTCAGCTCTGACCAGTCAGACCGGTCGACACCACCGGTCAGACCGGTGCGCAACATGTGAACAGGACCAGCACTCTGACCGGTCAGACCGGTGACCTCAACCGGTCAGACCGGTGCACAACAGAGCCCAAAAATGGCTCGAAACCACCTGAAAACCTTCCAAATGCATTCAGTAGGCCAAAACATGCTCAAACTTCTCCCCCTTGTTGACAATGCAAGAATCAAGCCAAAAATGCAAAAAATGCAACCTAGAGCTTCTCAAATAGACAAAATTCAACATAGGGTGCTACACATGTCCAAACGAGCAAGTTAGAAACTCTATAGCTTCGTAATGACATAAACTTCATGATCACCAAGTTTCACAACCATTGGGCAAAGCTAAGATAGAATTTAGCAATTTTGCGAAAAATCACCCTCTCATGAGCAAAGTCCTAAACATGAGCAAAACATGTCAAAATGGCAAAGCCACACAAACTTCATGCTAGGACAACCATTCTAAGCATAAGACCATCATAAACACCCACAAGCACCTCATGTCATGTCAAAGCCATCGAGCCATGTGCCTACTTCTATAAATGAGACTTCTCATTGGTAGGCATCATGCAACGATTTAGCACCCAAAGCAAATTAAAATTAGCACATATGACATAGGAGCACATTTTTCAAGCAATTTACATTTCATTTTTCAGATTTATAATTGGTACATGAAATGTCTTTGCGACAAAAAGGAACTTATGCCCCTCCACAAGATGAAGCATGGGGGCTAAACATTCATGATGGCAAATGAGCCTTTGGCCCCATATGATCAAAATAAGCTATCCAACCACAAATTAAGCATAGCCAAGCCACAAAAACATGTCAAGATCATGTAAAGGCATTTACTCACAAGAGAGCATATATCTGAAATTTTTCAAAAACATAGCCATCAACCATGGATATAAACCGAGATTATCAAGAGCTAAGCCAAACTAACCATAGCTTACCAAGTTAGCTCACAAAGACATATATATCATTCCATGGTGAACAATGTATATAGGAGAAGCCTTTCCTAAACAATGCATATGATACAAAATGCATGCAACCTAAGATACAAAGATGCCTATACATCATGTTACATATGCCATGCCAAATGCAAGAAATGCACAAAGGAAAGCTATACATATGCTACAAAGGAGCTCCCACACGCCAACTCAAGAAATCAAACAAACACCAAGCTCCCCCCGCAAACGAGTGAAAGTTGCTTGATCTAGGGGTTTGGTGAAAATATCGGCTAGTTGTTCATGTGTGGGTACATGGATCAAAGCTATCTTCCCTTTCTCTACGTTGTCTCTCAGAAAATGATTCCTCACTTCTATGTGCTTGGTTTTGGAATGGAGCACTGGGTTCTTTGCAACGCTTATGGCACTGGTGCTATCACATTGAAGTGGGACATGGGTATACTCCTCACCAAAGTCACTCATGGTGTATGTGATCCAAAGGAGCTGAGAGCAACAACTAGCTGCGGCCACATACTCTGCCTCGGTAGTGGATTGAGCAACACTCGACTGTTTGCGGGAAGACCAAGATACCAAAGAAGAACCCAAGAACTGGCAAGTCCCAGAAGTGGACTTCCTATCCAACCGACACCCGGGAAAGTCCGCGTCTGAAAATCCATGAAGCGCCAAAGAAGAAGACGCAGAGTACCAAAGACCGAAGTCGGGAGTGTGTCGCAAATACCTGAAAATGCGCTTGACTGCTTGCCGATGCGAAGTCCTCGGAGACGCTTGAAAACGTGCGCACAGACACACCGAGAATTGGATGTCCGGCCTCGTCGCCGTCAAGTAGAGGAGTGACCCGATCATGCTCCGGTACTCTTTCTGGTCCACGTGTTCACCTTCCTCGTCCGCATCAAGAGCTGTAGTCGTACTCATAGGCGTTGCCATAGCCTTGGAGTCCTCCATCTTGAACTTCCTCACAATGTCCTTGGTGTACTTAGCTTGGTGCACAAATGTTCCTTCCTTTGATTGCTTGATTTGTAGCCCAAGGAAGAACTGCAACTCGCCCATCATGCTCATCTCAAATTCCCTGCTCATGTCTTCTGCAAACCTTGCAACAAGAGAGTTAGACGAGCCACCAAAGACAATATCATCCACGTATACCTGCACAATTAGGATATCTCTGCCCTGCCTGAGGAGAAACAAGGTCTGGTCGACCTTCCCCATCTCAAACCCTCTCTCAAACAGGAACCCCCTCAACCTACCATACCAAGCTCTAGGCGCCTGCTTCAACCCATACAGCGCCTTCCTCAACTTGTACACCCGGTGGGGGTACTTCTCACTCTCAAACCCTGGTGGTTGCCTCACAAACACCTCTTCCTCCAACACACCGTTCAGGAAAGCACTCTTCACATCCATCTGGTACAACTTGAACCCTTTAGCCACGGAAAAGGCTAGAAGGATCCTGATCGCCTCCAAACGAGCTACAGGAGCGAAAGTCTCCTCGTAGTCGATCCCCTCTTTCTGACTGTACCCCTGAGCAACAAGTCTCGACTTGTTCCTCACCACTTCTCCTTTCTCTCCCTCTTTATTTTTCCACACCCATTTTGTCCCAATCGGCTTACACCCTGGGGGAGGGTCAACCAACACCCAAACTTGGTTCCTCTCAAAATTCTCCAACTCCTCATGCATCGAGTTAACCCAATTATGATCAGATAACGCGTGTCCAATGTCTTTGGGCTCAAAGGTGGCAACAAAAGTAGCATGAGCGAAATGAGAATTGTTCCGAACCCTCGACCGTGTAGTACGTTCATTCATGTCGCCGATGATTCTCGAAGCTGGGTGATCCACTTGCACTCGTCGGGGAGGTTCTCGCCTTGATGCTACCTCCCCCTCAACAGCAGCTTCGCCTTGATCTGGGTTTGTCGTTGTAGATGTGGGAGAGGGTCCATTCTCGATCGTCGTCGAAGTAGTAGGTACATGTTCAGCCGCGGGCATCACACCGCCATCTTCATCATCTCCATGTTCATGCTCCTCCTCCTGAAAGATCTCCTCGCCAAGTTCGTCGTCACCTGCACACTCAAAAACAAGCTGACTACGTGGCTGTGTCTCGTCGAAGGTAACCTCGCAAGTCTCCACGATTTGGTTAGTTTCAAGATTGAGCACACGAAATGCTCTAGAATGAGATGCATAACCAAAGAAAATGCCATCGACAGACCTAGCCTCGAACTTGTCCAACTTCTTCCCTTTCTTCAGAATGAAGCATTTACAACCAAAGACATGGAAGTGACTCACCTTGGGTGTGCGACCGTGCATCAACTCGTAACAGGTTTTCTTCTTATGAACCTTGAGGTAGATCCTGTTCGACACATGGCACGCGGTATTGACCGCCTCAGCCCAGAACCTTCTCGGAGTCCTATGCTCGTCGAGCATCGTCCGAGCCATCTCGCACAAGGTCCTGTTTTTCCTTTCCACCACGCCATTCTGGGGAGGCGTATACGGACTCGAAAACTGATGTTCAAGACCCAAGTCATGGCAAAAGGTTTCGAAGCGAGAGTTTTTGAATTCCGAGCCATTGTCACTGCGTATCGCTCGTATGGCATCTCCGTGCCTCTCGTTTCTTAACCTCAAGACAAGATCTCGAACAAAACCAAACGTCTCCCCCTTCTCCTCAAGAAAGAACACCCACGCATACCGAGAGTAGTCGTCCACCACAACAAGGACATACCACTTCCCACCCGCAGATCGCACACGAGCTGGGCCAACAAGGTCCATATGGAGCAGCTCGCATGGACGCTCAGTCATCACATCGGTGAGAGGCGGGTGAGAAGAGGCTACCATCTTGGCATGCCTACACGGCGCACAAACCAACTCTTTCTCAAACCTCAACCGTGGCAATCCTCGGACCAAATTGAGTTTACTCAAGCGAGACAAAAGGTCAAAACTCAAGTGACCCAACTTCCTATGCCACTTCCACAACTCACTCGAAGAACCAGCCAAAAAGCAACGCTCCACACCAGAAGACTGAGAAAAATCAGCTCGGAACACTTGACCCTCGGGAACGACCATGCAAACAAGATCCCCCCGAGAATCTAAAATCCGAGAACCACCAGGCCGAAACAACACCTCAAAACCCTCATCCAACAACTGGGACACAGAAAGCAAATTGTATCCAAGCGATTGAACAAGAGCAACACGCCTGAGAGTGATCTTGTCACTTACCTTAATCTCACCTTCTGACAGCACACGCCCTCGCCCATTGTCCCCAAAAGTGATGTACTTCTTTGTCACCACCGGGACGAGACTTGAGAACCACCCCTTGTCTCCGGTCATATGCCTCGAGCAACCGGAGTCAATCAACCAAATGTTCTTCAAGTCTCCCACCTGAAATTCAAAAGCGAGCACGTGAGTGAACAAACGACTCAGCACTGGGGTTAGTACCAAAAGAGTAAAACCAGTGCCGAGCCATTTGCTCCAAAGTGGGGTTAGCACAAACCAAATCATCACGTGTATCAAAGCTACCACCACGGTAACCACCACGAGGGAACCAACCCTCTCTAGCTGGAGGAGGACGAAAGCCACGAAAGGGAAACCGTGGATCGTTCCTCCTCTCCATCTCAAAGCTATGACTCCTCCCACCCCCGTATTGAGCACGAGGTGGAGAACGCCTAGCAAACTGACCACCTGCAAACTTTCCAGACCAACCACCAGAACCACGACCTGCAGAACCAAACCGAGCATCCTCACGAGCACGAAACCCAACTCGCTGTCTGCCCAGACCTGCACCGGTCTGACCGGTGTAGTGCACCGGTCTGACCGGTGTAGCTCGGCCAGCAGCAGCACCTACAGCCTTCCGGTCTCCCCAAGCCGGAACTATCCTCACAATCGCCTTGGCCCTGGGCATCTGCATACGAGGCTCAGGTACACCATTAGAGGGGTGGTACCTGTCCTTGTTAGCCCACTCTCTAGCCATTCTCTCCTCACGCTTCCTCTTGAAGCAAAACTCATCCTTGTGACCATCTCTCCCACAATACCCACAATGGAACTTAATGGGCTGTGGCTTAGGCTTAGGCTTGGGTTGGGACTGCCCACTCGGCTTCTCACCCTTCTTCTCTCCTTCCTCACCTCCCTTTGGGCTCACAAACTTCACCGGTTTCAGAAAATCATTTGTTGGGTGAGGGAATATGGGTGGATCTGGAGTAGTGTCAAGTTTGTTTCTGAGATGGTTAGGCTTGGGCTCAAACTTGTTCTTGTGTCTGTTTGGTGGTGGGATAGGAATCTCTCCAACTCTCTCAACTCCCTCACCACAGTTCTCTCCAAGCTTGTCAGCCCCAAGTGCCTGACCATCATAGCGTTTGAAAGCCGCTATCATGATACAAAGCTGAGGCTCCTGACCCGACAACCAGCTCATACATTTTCTCAGCTCATCATTCTCATCCTGCAAGCGATCAACATAATGTGCAAGCTCCAAATTCTTAATCGCATGCAATTCACAAGTAGAGCAAGAAGTGGGAATAGGCTCTTTCAACTTAGCCTCAAGCGAAACAGTGTAAGCATGCATCTCATCAATCTTTCCATGCAAAACAGGGCAAGAAGTGCAAGCACCTAGCAAAGCAGGTCTAGACTTAAGCTCAGCCACTTCAACCCTAAGCATATCTAGTTCATCACAAGTAGAAGCATGCTTATCCTTAAGAGCAGTAAGATCAGCTAGGTACACAGAGCAATAACCGCAATCAATCTCATCAGAAACCACAGGAGAAGCCTTAAGCGAATCAATCTCAAGCTTAGCATCTAGGTTCTGGGTTTCTAGCTCAGCCACACGGTTCCTAGCATCTTCTAGTGAGGCCCTAAGCTCTTTCCTCATCTTCTTGGCCTCTCTAAGCATGTGATCGCGGTTATCAAGCAAGTCAACCAACTCATCATTCTCCTTGCGCAAAGAAGAGAGTTCATCACATACCTTATCCTCGGAGTTAGAGTCCGAGTCACTCTGGTGGCTCTTCTTGCTGCCGGAGCTACGGGCCATGCCGCAGAAGCCATCTCCCGCGAAGCAGCTCAACCCGCTCAAGTTCCTGGATGACTTCTTGTTCTTGCGCCGATCACCTTCATCTTCACTGCTACTCGAGCTCGAGGAAGAGTAGGCAGAGCTGGAGTCGACGTCGCTCGCTCCGACCATTGCTCGGGCCTTCCTGCCGCGGCCATCCTTCTTCCTCGACCGTCGCTCGTCCTTGTGCATGTTCTTGTGCTTGTGATCGCGCCTCGATCGGTACTTGCCATCCTTGCTCGATCGGTGCCTGTAGCCGTCCTTGTTCTCCGTCTTCTCTGGGCAGTCGGCGACGAAGTGTCCTGGCTTGCCGCACTGAAAGCACGTTCGTGCTGTCCTCCTCGTGTTCACCCGGTTCTCGTGCAGCCTCTCGAACCGCCTGGTCAGCAACGCCAGCTCGTCCTCTACAAGCACGTCGAACTCCTCGTCTGGCAAAGACATCAAAGAAGAAAGGGAGTACATCCTGGAGGATGCATTAGCGTTAGACTTAGCTCCTTTGCCACCAACGAGAGCGAGACTATGAGAATCAGTCGGGCTCTCGATCTTGGCTGTCATACCACGGTCCAACTCAGCCGACTTGAGTTTCGAGAACAGCTCGTTCACCGTCAAGGTGTCATACTTCTCGGACTCAACAATAGCCTCAAACTTCCCGTCCCATACGGTACGATCCAACGAGTGCAAGAGCTTCACAGCTCTATCATGATCATTGTATGGGAGGACGTCCACATTGGCTCTCATGTTGTTCACAACGACCGTAAATCGCTGGAAAAGGGCATCAACGGACTCGCCGGGGAGATGAGTGAAGTTCTCGTACTCTCTCCGGTAAGTCACGTACATCCGAGCCTGAACCTGAGCATTCCCAGCATGAGCATCTTTCAACTGCTCCCAAATCCAACAAGCTAAGTCCTCTGTCTGAACCCGATCGAATTCAGGCTGACACAGAGCACGAAACAAGTAGTCGACAGCCTTGTTATTGGCTTCGAACATATCCCTCGATCCTGGAGCAAGGAAGTTCATCGGATGAACATAAGCTGTGTTCACCGTGACATCCCAAAGAATCTGACCCTTTCCGCGGAGGAACGCCGCCATCCGCCTTTGCCACATCTGGTAGTTCTTCCCATCGAAGTGCGGAGGACCCAAACCCCGTTCCTGGTACGCCATCTTTGGATCTTAGACTGGTAAGAGTCAATAAAGACCCGAACCGGCTCTGATACCAATTGAAGGACCGATTAGGCGAACCAGAGAGGGGGGGAGTGAATGGGAGCCGATAAAAATTCTTCTCGAAGGAGATGAGAACTCCAACAAGACGAACACGGCTTCCAACTCACGTCTCCGACTCAACTACCCAAGTTGGTCAAGACCACACAGCTACTGGAGTGCTACTGGTCCTAGGAACCAACACTCAACCTTCCGAGCCAAAACTCACCGAACCACACAGCGGAAACTTGCACGGCTTGCTGCCTGTGCTACACCGGTCAGACCGATGGCCTGCGCCGGTCAGACCGGTGACACCGGTCAGACCGGTGGACAGAGCCGGTCAGGCCGGTGGCTACAGCAGCCGCACAGCAAACGTTCCAGGAAGCCTCAGTGACTCCTCTAGGCCCTGGAACAAAAACCACCACGAAACACAACCTGTGAGGAAGAAGAACCCCTCACAAAGCCTAGCAAAACAACTCCAAACACGCCAAGAACTGAACAGCAGGACCACGGGACAAAACCACACGGACAAGGCTATTCCCCGAGACAAAAACCCACCAAGGGCTAGCACCGGTCAGACCGGTCAAGAGCACCGGTCAGACCGGTCGTGCCTGGGCAGCTCAGGATGAACAGCGCCCGTGAGTCAACTCCTCCAAATCCAACTCCCGATCTCCCGATTCGCTCCACGGTTTTGCACAAGACTTTGGGGATAGTAGGAACACCTCATGGGTACTCCATAGCCAAGATTTGGTCCACCAAAACTTGTCAAATCAAGAGGAATCGAAGAAATCCCACCAAGAACGCCTCTAACCCTAGAGCCACGAAAACCCCAAAATCGAGCCCCTTTGCTCACGGATTTGGAAGGGGAATCAAAGGGAAAAGAACCACGAAGGGTTCATGCATACATCCCCCACCAAATCCCAAAGAGAAAGGCCTCGAAATCGCTCCAAGAAAATCGCCAAGAAAGGGCTCCGAAAATCACCAAAAAGGAGAAACGGGAAAGACACATCCAAGCCTTGAGGAACCACGCCGAATCATCTATACATACCAAAGAGGTTCATACAAGGTCTAGCTTGCCACCTGATCATCCTTCCCTCTCACAAGATCTCACCATGAAGCTCTCAAGCTAGTCCTACGAAAATCCTAAGAAAATAGGAAGGAAAATAGGAAAACCAAATGAGCTAGGGTTGCAAGAGATGCCTGCCATCCTCTCACCCCTTGGGTTATATGGAGGCAACCGAAAGACTAAAATACCCTTACTAGCTAACTAGGGATACATGCCCCTCGAGGGCGAAATTGGAAGTCTTTGTCTTTGCACCATCGGACGGATGCCCAGCGACCGCAAACTTGCTTAGCCTCGACGCAAGCCTTGCGATCCCGACGCGTGTCCTCCGCTTCGAAGATTCCGGACTGCGTCGTCACACACCGGTCAGACCGGTGCTCCTCACCGGTCAGACCGGTTCCCACCGGTCAGACCGGTCAGACCCACCGGTCAGACCGGTCTGGAGCTGCTGCACCTCCGTCTTCGGTTCTTCGGTCTTGGCTTTGTGGATCAACCAAGGAACCCAGTGATTTTCTGGTGAACCACCGGAAACCCCGCGAACTCGGTGTAGCCTCCGCCAATCACCACTCATGACTCGGCACCCACGTAGTCCCGGCTCGACCTTGGTTTTGAGGCTCAACCAAGAAACCGTCCATGACTTCATCTTGCCGTTCTTGCCACCATGCGGCCCGCACTTGACCCCGCTGGCCACCGGGTCCCTCGAACCAAGCCTACTTGTCTTCTCCACACCTGGAGGCCTCACCGGCAACGACCTTTCATGCTTGTTCTTCACCTGCACCTGCACCAGCCAAGCCGCAACCTGCACCTGCAATACTTAGCCAAGAGTCAGTCCACACCACGTTGTCAATCACTCATCACACTAGGAAGCGACCATCCACCGGTCCTCGAACCACACCTGGCTCTCAGAAGTCCCGGCTCAACCTTGGTTTTGAGGCTCAACCAAGAAATCGTCCACCGACTTCATCTTGCTGTTCTTGCCAGCATGCGGCCCACACTTGACCCCGCTGGCCACCGGGTCCCTCGAACCAAGCCTACTTGTCTTCTCCACACCTAGAGGCCTCACCGGCAACAACCTTTCGCACTTGTTCTTCACCTGCACCAACACCAGTTAAGCCGCCACCTGCACCTGCAATACTTAGCCAAGAATCAGTCCACACAACGTTGTCAATCACTCATCACACCAGGAAGCGACCATCCACCGGTCCTCAAACCACACATGGCTCTCAAGTAGAACCAAGCTTCGACAGGACGTCCACTACAACGTTGCTGTCGCGGACGACGTGGTGGAACTCGACACCATAGAACTTGTTCTCGAGCTTGCGGACTTCTAGACAATAGGCGTCCATGTTCTCCTTGTTGTGGTCCCAAGAGTCGTTGACTTGGTTGATAACCACTACGGAGTCGCCGTAGACTAGTAGCTGCTTGATGCCCAGTGAGATTGCAAGTCGGAGCCCATGTAGCAGAGCTTCGTACTCGGCTTCGTTATTTAAGACCTTCCAGAAGATCTGCAGGACGTACTTGAGTTGTTCGCCCTTTGGAGAAATCAGGAGTACCCCTGCGCCCGCACCCTCGAGCTTGAGTGAGCCGTCGAAGTACATCACCCAGTGCTCTGGTCGCTCTGTTGGTGTGGGTAGTTGATTCTCCCGCCACTCTACCATGAAGTCGACTAGTGCTTGAGACTTGATAGCGGTGCGTGGCTTGAAGTCAATGTTGAGGGTGCCAAGCTCGACCGCCCGCTTGGAGATTCTCCCAGTTGCATCTTGGTTGCGGAGCATATCACCAAGCGGGTAGTCTGTGATGACGGTGATCGAGTACTTTTGGAAGTAGTGTCGTAGCTTCCGCGAGGTGATGAGTACTGTGTAGAGTAGCTTCTAGACTGGTTGGTACCGTGCCTTGGACTCGGATAGGACCTCACTGACGAAGTAGACTGGTCGGTGGACTTGGTAGGCGTGGCCTTCCTCTTGCCGCTCGATGATGATGGCAGTACTGACCACATGAGTAGTCGCAGCGAGGTAGAGCAGTAGCTGCTCCTGTTTGCGAGGAGCCGTGAGGACTGGTGGCTTGGACAAGAAGTCTTTAAGCTGCGTCAGAGCTTGGTCAGCCTCCGCGGTCCACGAGAACTTCTCTAGGTGCTTGAGTAGCTTGAAGAAGGGTAGTCCCCGTTCTCCGAGCTTTGAGATGAATCTGTTGAGGGCCGCCATGCACCCGGTCAGCTTCTGAACATCCTTGATGCAGGTTGGAGCTTTCATATTGGTGATGGAGGAGATCTTCTTAGGGTTGGCTTCAATGCCGCGGTGGCTGATGATGAAGCCGAGTAATTTCCCTGAGGGTACGCCAAAGACGCACTTGTTGGGGTTGAGCTTCCACTGGTACTCTCGCAAGGATGCGAAAGTCTCTTCAAGATCGGCGATGAGCGTGTCGGAGTTTCTGGTCTTGACGACCACGTCATCCACATAGGCTTCAACGTTCTTGTTGAGGTGCTCCTTGAAGCAGGCAGGGATAGCTCATTGATAGGTAGTGCCGGTGTTCTTCAACCCGAACGACATCATCGTGTAGCAGTAGGCGCCAAACGGGGTAATGAAAGTGGTCTTATCCTGGTCTTCTTCCTTGATTGCGATCTGGTGGTAGCCGGAGTAGCAGTCGAGGAAGCAGAGCAAGTCGCAGCCCACCGTGGAGTCGATGACTTGATCAATCCGCGGCAACCTGAAGGGGTCCTTGGGGCAGTGCTTGTTGAGATCGGTGTAGTCGACGCACATCCTCCACTCATTGGTGTTCTTCTTGCGGACAAGGATGGGATTGGCGAGCCACTCAGGATGGAAGACTTCTCGGATGAAGCCAGCCGCGAGTAGTTTGGCGAGTTCCTTCTTGATGGCATCCCGTCGGTCGTCAGCGAAGCGGCGGAGATGTTGTCACCTGGGCGTAGCTTTAAGATCGACGTTGAGTGAGTGCTCAATCAGCCTCCTGGGCACACCTGGCATATCCGCTGGCTTCCACGTGAAGATGTCTCGGTTAGCCCGAAGGATGCTGACAAGCGTGTCTTCCTATTTAGGGTCGAGTCCCACACCGATCATGGTAGTCTTGTTGCTGTCGCCCGTCCTGAGGTTGATGGCCTTCACCTGTACTTCCTCTGTTGGCTGAGCTTTGTTAGAGGTGTCAGTCTTCTCAGGTATCTCGAGTTCGGTTGGTGCGAGCTTCTTTGATGCAGCGTAGATCTCCATCATTGCGTTGGGTACTTGGTTGGTTGCTGCGAGCTCCACGGCTTTGGTGTCGCAGTCGTAGGAAACCTTCAAGTCCCCTTGCAGCGCGAGTACTCCGGCGGGACTTGGCATTTTGAGTACCAAGTACATGTAGTGGGGAATCGCCATGAACTTGGTGAGAGCTGGTCTGCTGAGGATGGCGTGGTAGGAGGTTTCGAAGTTCGTAACCTCGAACTTGATGTACTCAGTGCGGTAATTCTCCCATGTCCCGAAGATAAGTGGCAGAACCATTGAGCCAAGTGGTATAGCCGCATTGCCTGGGACGATGCCGTAGAAGGGCGACGTGCTCCTGGTGAGCATGCCGGTAATGTCGAGCTTCATCTTCTTCAGGGTCTTGGTGAACGGGACGTTGAGTCCGCTTCCACCGTCGATGAGTACCTTGGTGAGTCTGGAGCCCGCAACTACTGGGTTCAGGACGAGTGAGAAGCGTCTTGGTTCAGAGAAGCTTGTCCATTGATCTGCACGGGAGAAGGTAATGGGTACCTCCGACTACCTGAGAGGTGTCAGCACTGCTGGTTCAATGTTCAAGACTTCTCGCAGAGTGAGCTTCTGAGCTCGCTTGGTGGGTAGTCCGCCGAAGAGGACATTCACCGTCTTGTCGGGTTCTTGGAAGTCTTCGTTGCCTTCGTCAACTTTCTTCTTGCCCTTCTTGTCATGGGGGTGTCGTGGCTCAGGGACATCTTTGAGTGCCTGTCGGAGCTGGTAGCACTGATCGGTTGTGTGATTGCCGTCTTGATGCCACGGGCACTTCTCTTTGAGGAAATCCCTGAAGCCGCCGGAGGTCTTCTTGGAGCTGTCCTTCGCAGGGCGCTGTACCTCTGCGACAGTGCTATCTGGCTTGCGCTTGCGGTTAGGACCCGAGTAGTTGTTATTGTTGTTGTTGTTGTTGTTGTTGTGACCTCCTTGATCCTTATTGTTTGCTGCCTGTGTTGTTTTTGCTCTTGCCGCGAATGGAATCATACTTAGCGTTTGCCTTGTCCTCCTCATTGTCCCATGAAGTGATCATGTCCTTGAGCTTGGTGATTGAGCTTGGGCGGCGGCGACCGAAGTCTTTGAAGGTGCGACGGAGGTAGAGACCGTCTTGGAAGCAGTCGATGACTTCTTTGTCGGTGATGACTACGGTCGCACGCTTGTCAAAAAAGCGACGCATGTACTGGCAGAGCGTCTCGCCTTGCTCTTGCTTGACCATCGCCAGGTCCATGCGAGTACCCGAGCGCCCCATGGCGCCCGCGAAGTTGCTGGTGAACTACGCCTTCAGCTGGTCCCACTCGTCGATCGAGTTCTTGTCGAGCGACTCGAGCCATGTGAGTGGAGCCTGATCCAGACAGAAAGGGAACTAGAGACACTTGGTGTCGCTGTTGCCACCAGCGTTCTCAATGGCCAGCGCATAGCACCTGAGCCACTGAACTGGGTCTTGCTTCGCATCGTACTTGGTGATCCCAAGAGGCTTGAACTTCTGGGGAGTAGCAGAGCGCGAAGCCGTGGAGAGTAGGCGGGGAAGCCGTTGTTGTCGCTGATGTTGGTAGTCTTCTTAGCGCGGCGTATCTCGTCGATCCTGTGGTGGGCGTCGTAGCCACCTCGTTCGTAGCCACTGGCGTGACTGTTCGCGTGGCCTCAGCCTTCACGATCGCCGCCGCCGCCGCTGCCTCTTCTGCCGGCGCCATGGGAAGAGCTGCCACTGCTGCCGCCACCGCCACCGCCGCCTGAAGGACCGGAACTAGCGACCAGAGAGGGGGGAGTGAATGGGAGCCGATAAAAATTCTTCTCGAGGGAGATAACTTCTCCAACAAGATGAACTCGGTCGGATACCCAAAATCACATTCTCCGCACGCAACCTTCCGTTTGCCAAAACCACATAGCCACTGGAGTGCTACTGGTCCTAGGAACAAACACTACCTGCAGCCACAACTCCTACGCATACACGACAGCGGAAACAACCCAGAAGCTACCTGCCTGGAGGGGGTGGTTAGACCGGGTATGGGGGACGGTTAGACCGCCTCCACCTGGTAACCAAGAATTCCTCCGAAACACCTCTTCCGAGCTCCAAAACTCTCCACGGTTTCACCAGCAGGATCCTCTGGTCAAGGCCAAGCAAGCTACCAGAGAATCTTGACAAAAACCGAAACTCCACCCAAGGGCCTAGGGGCGGATAGACCGGCTACCACGGGCGGTCTAACCTCCTGTACCCAGCGACGAACTCAAGGCAAGAACTCCTATCAAACAGCACCGAAACAAACCAAGATTTCACCAGAACGCTCCTCTGATCAAGGCGAACGAACTCACAGAGGAGAATCCAGCAAAACCAAAACTTGCACCTGGAAGGACTAGGGCGGTTAGACCGCCCCCCTATGGCGGTTAGACCGCCCCTCCCAGAAAACCTGGCCGCGGGTCAAACCTCAACTTCCCATCGCCCGATCTCACGATTCACCCCACGGATTGCAGCAGGACTTCGGGAATACCTGGGTTAGCTCCTGGGCAACCTCTCCACCAAAGGAATCGAACCGAAATGCTCGCAATCAAAGGGAATCGCTGATCTTGGCCCTCTAGGTCATGAACTCGAGCAACTCGAAAACCACCAAATCGAGGTCAATTCAAGGGAGTTCTTGGGGCAAAGTCACCAGCTAAAGAGGCACAAGGTCCTCATACGTGACACCCAACAAGAATCCCACAAGAAATCGCCCTCAAAACTCCGCCACGAAAATCACAAGAAAGGGCTCCGAAAATCACCAAAAAAGAAAACGGGAGAGGCAACACAAGGCCTTGAGGAACCACACCGAATCATCTATGCATACCATGAAGATTCATACAAGGTCTAGCTTGCCACCCGGTCATCCATCCCTCTCTCTTGATCTCACATGAAGCACTCAAGCTAGTCCTAGAAAAACTAGAGGAAAATACAAACGAAAATGACAAAGGAAAATGAGCTAGGGTTCCAAGAGTTGGCTGTCATCCATCGCCTCAAGTGTTTATATGGGGGCAACCAAAAGACTAAACTACCCTTACTAGATAACTAGGGATACATGCCCCTCAAGGGCGAATTTGGAAGTCTTTAGATTTTCACCATCGGACGGATGCCCAGCGACCGCAAGCCTGCTTAGCCTCGACACAAGCCTTGCGATCCCGACGCGTGTCCTCCGCTTCGAAGCTTCTCGGCGGCTGCGACTGGGGCGGTCAGACCGCCCCCCTGGGCGGTTAGATCGGCCCAGGCGGTCTGACCGCCCCTCCTGGGCGGTTGAACCGGCCTGGGTGGTCACACCTCCTCGTCGAGTCTTCAGCTTCGGTTTTGTTGCTCAACCGAGTGACCCAGTGGTTTTCTGGTGAACCACTGCAAACCCCACGAACTCGGTGTAGCCTCCGCCAATCACCACTCATGACTCGGCTCCCACGTTGTCCCGGCTCGACCTTGGTTTTGAGGCTCAACCAAGAAACTATCCATGACTTCGTCTTGCTGTTCTTGCCACCATGCGGCCCGCACTTGACTCCGCAGGCCACCGAGTCCCTCGAACCAAGCCTACTTGTCTTCTCCACACTTGGAGGCCTCACCGGCAATGACCTTTCGCGTTTGTTCTTCACATGCACCAACACTAGTCAAGCCGCAACCTGCACCTGCATTACTTAGCCAAGAGTCAGTCCACACCACATTGTCAATCACTCATCACACTAGGAAGCGACCATCCACCGGTCCTCAAACCACACATGACTCTCAATCTCCCCCTTGATGAGTGCATTGACAACACACATGATTGGTAACCAAAGAGAAAAGGAAAAGAAAAGAAACGACTAAAAGAAACTTCAACAAGCGATCGAAAGCCAAAGGAAAGGCAAGGAGCAATATCACTTGGAGAAGGAAAGTCTCGGTCCCCTTAGGCAAGGGCAACGGCTCGACACAACCGAGACAAAACAAGCTCACACAAAGAGCTAAGACCACCAAAGGCACACAAGGCCGCAAACCACAAACTCACACAAGAAGCTCCCCCTGCACATATGCAAGCTCCCCCTGAGCCAAAGCACACCCCCCTGAACCAATGCAGTGATGCAACATGGGAATGCAAACAAGGAGCAAACTCCTGCACCTCTGCCCAGGGCGATTAGACCGCCCCTCTGGGTTCTGACCGCCTAGGGGGCGGTTAGACCGCCCCAAGAAACCGGCCCTGCACCAAACTTTTCAAAAACTGCCAGAACCACTTGGAACACCTTCCAAATGCTCCCAGGTGTCCAAATCATGCCCAAACTTCTCCCCCTTGTTGACAATGCATGAATCAAGGTAAAATGCGAAAAGTTTCAACATATAGCTTCTCAAATAGACAAAATTCATCATAGCATGCTACACACATCCAAATGAGCAAGTTAGATACTCTATAGCTTCGTATGGACAAAAACTACAAGATCACCAAGTTTCACAACCATTGGGCAAAGCTAAGATAGAATTGACCATTTTTGCGAAAAATTACCCTCTCATGAGCAAAGTCCTAAACATGAGCACAACATGTCAAAATGGCAAAGCCACACAAACTTCATGCTAGGACAACCATTCTAAGCATAAGACCATCATAAACACCCACAAGCACCTCATGTCATGTCAAAGCCACCGAGCCATGTGCTTACTTCTAAATATGAGACTTCTCATTGGTAAGCAACATGCAACGGTTTTGCACCCAAAACCAAGTAAATTAAGCACATATGACATGGGAGCACATTTTCCAAGCAAATTACATTTCATTTTCAGATTTATAATTGGTACATGAAATGTCTTTGCGACAAAAAGGAACTTATGCCCCTCCACAAGATGAAGTATGAGGGCTAAACATTCATGATGGCAAATGAGCCTTTGGCCCCATATGATCAAAAAAAGCTATCCAACCACAAATTAAGTATAGCCAAGCCACTAAAACATGTCATGATCATATAAAGGCATTTACTCACAAGAGAGCATACATGTAGGATTTTTCAAAAGACATAGCTAGCAACCATGGATATAAATCAAGATCATCAAGAGCTAAGCCAAACTAACCATTGCTTACCAAACTAGCTCACAAGAATACATATATCATACCATGGTGAACAATGTATATAAGAGAAGCTTTTCCTAAACAATGCATATGATACAAAATGCATGCAACCTATCATACAAAGATGACTATACATCATGTTACACATGCCATGCAAATGCAAGAATGCATCAAAGGAAAGCTATGCATATGCTACAAAGGAGCTCCCACACACCCAACTCAGGAAATCAAACACACGCCAAGCTCCCCCCGCAAACGAGTGAAAGTTGCTTGATCTAGGGGCTTGGTGAAAATATCGGCTAGCTGGTCATGTGTGGGTACATGTATCAAAGAGATTTTTCCTTTCTCGACGTTGTCTCTCAGGAAAGGATACCTCACTTCTATGTGCTTGGTTTTGGAATGGAGCACTGGGTTCTTTGCAACACTTATGGCACTTGTGCTATCACAATGAAGTGGAACATGGGTATACTCATGGTGTATGTGATCCAAAGGAGCTGAGAGCAACAACTAGCTGCGGCAACGTATTCGGCTTCGGTTGTAGATTGAGCAACACTCGACTGTTTGCGGGAAGACCAAGACACCAAAGAAGATCCCAAGAACTGGCAAGTCCCAGAAGTGGACTTCCTATCCAATCGACACCCGGCAAAATCCGCGTCCGAAAATCCATGAAGAGCCAAAGAAGAAGACGCGGAGTACCAAAGGCCGAAGTCGGGAGTGTGTCGCAAATACCTGAATATGCGCTTGACTGCTTGCCGATGCAAAGTCCTTGGAGACGCTTGAAAACGAGCGCACAAACATACCGAGAATTGGATGTCCGGCCTCATCGCCGTCAAGTAGAGGAGTGACCCGATCATGCTTCGGTACTCCTTCTGGTCCACGTGTTCAGCGTCCTCGTTCGCATCAAGAGCTGTAGTCGTACGCATAGGCGTCGCCATGGCCTTGGAGTCCTCCATCTTGAACTTCCTCACAATGTCCTTGGTGTACTTGGCTTGGTGCACGAATGTTCCTTCCTTTGATTGCTTGATCTGGAGGCCGAGGAAGAACTGCAACTCACCCATCATGCTCATCTCAAATTCCCTGCTCATGTCTTCTGCAAACCTTGCAACAAGAGAGTTACACGAGCCACCAAAGACAATATCATTCACGTATACCTGCACAATAAGGATATCTTTTCCCTGCCCGAGGAGAAACAAGGTCTGATCGACCTTCCCCATCTCAAACTCTCGCTCAAACAGGAACCCCCTCAACCTACCGTACCACGCTCTAGGTGCCTGCTTCAACCCATACAGCGCCTTCCTCAACTTGTACACCCGGTGGGGGTACTTCTCACTCTCAAACCCTGGTGGTTGCCTCACATACACTACTTCCTCCAAAACACCGTTTAGGAAAGCACTCTTGACATCCATCTGGTATAACTTGAACCCTTTAGCCACGGAAAAGGCTAGGAGGATTCTGATCGCCTCCAAACGAGCTACAGGAGCAAAAGTCTCTTCGTAGTCAATCCCCTCTTTCTGTGAGTACCCCTGAGCAACAAGCCTTGACTTGTTTCTCACCACTTCTCCTTTCTCTCCCTCTTTGTTTTTCCACACCCATTTTGTCCCAATCGGCTTACACCCTGGGGGAGGGTCAACCAACTCCCAAACTTGGTTTCTCTCAAAGTTCTCCAACTTCTCATGCATCGAATTAACCCAATTGTAATCAGATAACGCGTGTCTAATGTCCTTGGGCTCAAAAGTAGCAACAAAAGCAGCATGAGCAAAGTGAGAATTGTTTCGAACCCTCGACCATGTAGTACGTTCATTGATGTCGCCGATGATCCTCGAAGCTGGGTGATCCACTTGAACTCGTCGAGGAGGTTCTCGCCTTGATGCTACCTCCCCCTCAACAGCAGCTTCGCCTTGATCTGGGTTTGTCATTGTAGGTGTAGGAGGAGGGTTGTCCACCACCGTAGTCGAAGTAGTAGGTACATGCTCAGCCACTGGCACCACACCACCGTCTTCATCATCTCCATGTTCATGCTCCTCCTCCTGGAAAATCTCCTCGCCAAGTTCATCGTCACCTGCACACTCAAAAACAAGCTAACTATGTGGTTGTGTCTCGTCGAAGGTTACCTCGCAAGTCTCCACGATTTGGTTAGTTTCAAGATTGAGCACATGAAATGCTCTTGAATGAGATGCGTAACCAAAAAAAATGCCATCGACAGATCTAGCCTCGAACTTGTCCAACTTCTTACCTTTCTTCAGGATGAAGCATTTGCATCCAAACACGTGAAAGTGACTCACCTTGGGAGTTCTACCGTGCATCAACTCGTAGCAAGTTTTCTTCTTATGCACTCTGAGATAAATCCTGTTTGACACATAGCACGCGGTATTCACCACCTCAGCCCAGAACCTTCTCGGAGTCCTATGCTCATCAAGCATCGTCCGAGCAATCTCGCACAAGGTTCTGTTTTTCCTTTCAACCACGCCGTTCTGGGGAGGCGTATACGGACTCGAAAACTGGTGTTCAAGACCCAAGTCATGGCAAAAGGTTTCGAAGCGAGAGTTTTTAAATTCCGAGCCATTGTCACTGTGGATCGCTCGTATGGCATCTCCGTGCCTCTCGTTTCTCAACCTCAAGACAAGATCTCGAACAAAACCAAACGTCTCCCCTTTCTCCTCAAGAAAGAAAACCCACGCATACCGAGAGTAGTCGTCCACCACAACCAGGACGTACCACTTCCCACCCACAGATCGCACACGAGCTGGGCCAACAAGGTCCATATGGAGTAGCTCGCATGGACGCTCTGTCATCATATCAGTGAGGGGTGGATGGGAAACAGCTACCATCTTAGCATGCCAACACGGCGCACAAACCAACTCTTTCTCAAACCTCAACCGTGGCAATCCTCGGACCAAATTAAGTTTACTCAAGCGAGACAAAAGGTCAAAGCTTAAGTGACCCAACTTCCTATGCCACTTCCACAACTCACTCGAAGATCCAGCCAAGAAACAACGCTCAACACCAGAAGACCGAGAAAAATCCGCTCGAAACACTTGACCCTCGGGAACGACCATGCAAACTAGGTCCCCTCGAGAATCCAAAATTCGAGAACCACCAGGCCGAAACAACACCTCAAAGCCCTCATCCAAAAGCTGGGACACCGAAAGCAAATTGAACCCGAGCGATTGAACAAGAGCAACACGCCTGAGAGTGACCTTGTCACTTACCTTAATCTCACCTTCTGAAAGCACACGCCCTCGCCCATTGTCCCCAAAGGTGATGTATGTCTTGGACATCACCGGGACGAGACTTGAGAACCACCCCTTGTCTCCGGTCATATGCCTCGAGCAACCAGAGTCAATCAACCAAACGTTCCTCAAGTCTCCCACCTGAAATTCAAAAACGAGCACGTGAGTGAACAAACGACTCTGCACTGGGGTTAGTACCAAAAGAGTAAAACCAGTGCCGAGCCATTTGCTCCAAAGTGGGGTTAGCACAAACCAAATCATCACGCCTATCAAAGCTACCACCACGTGAACTACCACGAGCACCACCACGAGGGAACCACCCCTGTCGCGCTGGAGGAGAACGAAAGCCACGAAAGGAACACCGTGGGCCGTTGCTCCTCTCCAACTCAAAGCTACGACTTCTCCCACCATCGTATTGAGCACGAGGCGGAGAACGTCTAGCAAACTGAACACCACCAGAACCATGACCACCAGAACTGAAACCACTCGAATCGCCACCTCGAAAACCAAACCACCCAGAATTCTGGGGGGGCGGTCTGACCGCCTAGCCAGGCCGGTCTAACCGCCCCCTCTGGGCAGGGCCGGTCTGACCGCCCCTCCAGGCCGGTCTGACCGCCCTCTCCAGAAAACCACCTCGGCTGCAGGAATTTGCATCTCCCCATGCCGGAACACTTCTCACGATCGCCTTATCCCTGGGCAGTGCCATACGAGGCTCAAGTACACCATGAGAAGGGTGGTACCTGTCCTTGTTAGCCCACTCCTTAGCCATTCTCTCCTCACGCTTCCTCTTGAAGCAAAACTCACCCTTGTGACCATCTCTCCCACAATAGTCACAATGAAACCGTATGAGCTTAGGTTTAGGCTTGAGTTTGGGCTGCTCACTTGACTTCTCCTCACTCGGCTTCTCACCCTCCTTCTTTCCAACCTCACTCTCCTTGGATCTCACAAACTTCACCAGTTTTTGGAAATCATTTGTTGGGCGAGGAAATATGGGAGGATCAGGGGTTGTGTCAAGTTTGTTTCTCAGTGGGTTAGACTTAGGAGCATAGGCATTTTTGTGGAAGGTTTTTGGTGGAGCTAGGATATCACCAATTTTCTCTTCTCCCTCACCACTACACTCTCCAACCTTCTCTGAACCAAGCGCTTGCCCATCATAGCGCTTGTATGCCTCTATCATCATCCTAAGCTGTGGTTCGTGACCTGACAGCCAACCCATCATTTTTCTCAACTTATTATTCTCATCCTGCAAGCGATCCACATAATGTGCAAGTTCCAGATTTTTCAAAACATGCACTTCACAAGTAGAGCAAGAAGTGGGAACAGGTTCTTTCAGTTTAGCCTCAAGCGAAACAGTATAAGCATGCATCTCATCAATCTTTCCATGCAAAACAGGGCAAGAAGTGCAAACACCTAGCAAAGCAGGTCTAGACTTAAGCTCAGACACTTCAACCCTAAGCACATCTAGTTCATCACAAGTAGAAGCATGCTTATCCTTAAGAGCAGTAAGATCAGCTAGGTACACAGAGCAATCACAACAATCAATCTCATCAGAAACCACAGGTGAAGCCTTAAGCGAATCAATCTCAAGCTTAGCATCTAAGTTCTGGGTTTCTAGCTCAGCCACGCGGTTCCTAGCATCTTCTAGTGAGGCCCTAAGCTCTTTCCTCATCTTCTTTGGCCTCTCTAAGCATGTCATCACGATTATCAAGCAACTTGCCAAGACGCTCATTCTCCTCACGCAAGAAGGAAAGCTCGTCACGTACCTCATCCTCGGAGTCGGAGTCCGAGTTGCTCTGGTGACTCTTCTGGCTGCCGGAGCTACGAGCCATGCCGCAGAAGCCATGTCTCGCGTAGCAGCTCAGCCCGCTCAAGTTCTTGGATGACTTCTTGTTCTTGCGCCGATCACCTTCATCTTCACTGCTACTCGAGCTCAAGGAAGAGTAGGCGGAGCTGGAGTCGACGTCGCTCGCTCCGACCATCGCTCGGGCCTTCCTGCCGCGGCCGTCCTTCTTCCTCGACCGTCGCTCGTCCTTGTGCTTGTTCTTGTGCTTGTGATCGCGCCTCGATCGGTACTTGCCGTCCTTGCTCGACCGGTGCTTGTAGCTGTCCTTGTTCTCCATCTTCTCCGGACAGTCAGCGACGAAGTGTCCTGGCTTGCCGCACTGAAAGCACGTCCGTGCTGTCCCTCCTCGTGTTCACTCGGTTCTCGTGCAGCCTCTCGAACCGCCTGGTCAGCAACGCCAGCTCGTCCTCTCCAAGCACGTCGAACTCCTCGTCTGGCAAAGACATCAAAGAAGACAGATAGTACATCCTAGAGGATGCGTTAGCGTTAGACTTAGTTACTTTGCCACCGATGAGAACAAGATTATGGGAGTCAGTCGGGCTCTCAAGACGGGCTGTCAAACCACGATGAACCTCAGCAGACTTAAGCTTCGAAAACAGCTCGTTCACCGTCAGAGTGGTGTACTTCTCGGACTCAAGAATGGCCTCGACCTTTCCATCCCACACGGTACGATCCAGCGCGTGTAAGAGCTTCACAGCCCTATCATGGTCATCGTACGGGAGGACGTCGACATTATCCCTCATGTTGTTCACAACCACCGTGAACCGCTGGAACAAGGCATCAATAGACTCACCGGGGAGATGAATGAAGTTCTCGTACTCTCTCCGGTAGGTCGCATACAACCGTGCCTGAACCTCAGCATTCCCAGCATGAGCATTCTTCAGCTCCAACCAAATGCTACAAGCTAAGTCCTCTGTCTGAACCCGGTCGAATTCTGACTGACACAGAGTACGAAACAAGTAGTCGACCGCCTTGTTGTTGGCATCGAACATGTCCCTCGATTCCGGAGCAAGGAAGTTAATCGGATTAACATAAGTTGTGTTCACCGTAACATCCCAAAGGATCTGTCCCTTGCCGCGGAGAAATGCAGCCATCCATCTCTGCCACATCTGGTAGTTTTTGCCATCGAAGTGCGGAGGACCCGAACCCCATTCCTGGTACACCATCCTTGGATCTTAGACTGGTTAGAATCCGAAGATCCGTAACCGGCTCTGATACCACTTGAAGGAACGGAACTGGCGACCAGAGAGGGGGGAGTGAATGGGAGCCGATAAAAATTCTTCTCGAGGGAGATAACTTCTCCAACAAGATGAACTCGGTCGGATACCCAAAATCACATTCTCCACACGCAACCTTCCGTTTGCCAAAATCACGTAGCCACTGGAGTGCTACTGGTCCTAGGAACAAACACTACATGTAGCCACAACTCCTACGCACACACGACAGCGGAAACAACCCGGAAGCTACCTGCCTGGAGGGGGCGGTTAGACCGCCTCCACCTGGTAACCAAGAATTCCTCCGAAACACCTCTTCCGAGCTCCAAAACTCTCCACGGTTTCACCAGCAGGATCCACTGGTCAAGGCTAAGTAAGCTACCAGAGAATCTTGACGAAAACCGAAACTCCACCCAAGGGCCTAGGGGCGGTTAGACCTGCTACCACGGGCGGTCTAACCTCTTGTACCCAGCAACGAACTCAAGGCAAAAACTCCTAGCAAACAGCACCGAAACAAACCAAGATTTCACCAGAACGCTCCTCTGATCAAGGCGAAAGAGCTCACAGAGGAGAATCTAGCAAAACCAAAACTTGCACCTGGAAGGACCAGGGCGGTTAGACCGCCCCCCTATGGCGGTAAGACCGCCCCTCCTAGAAAACCTGGCCGTGGTCAAACCTCAACTTCCCATCGCCCGATCTCCCGATTCACCCCACGGATTGCAGCAGGACTTCGGGAATACCTGGGTTACCTCTTGGGCAACCTCTCCACCAAAGGAATCGAACCGAAACGCTCGTAATCAAAGGGAATCGCGGATCTTGGCCCTCTAGGTCATGAACTTGAGCAACTCGAAAAACCACCAAATTGAGGTCGATTCAAGGGAGTTCTTGGGGCAAAGTCACCAGCCAAAGAGGCACAAGGTCCTCATACGTTACACCCAACAAGAATCCCGCAAGAAATCACCCTCAAAACTCCGCCACGAAAATCACAAGAAAGGGCTCCGAAAACCACCAAAAAAGAAAACGGGAGAGGCAACACAAGGCCTTGAGGAACCACACCGAATCATCTATACATACCATGAAGATTCATACAAGGTCTAGCTTGCCACCCGGTCATCCATCCCTCTCTCTAGATCTCACATGAAGCACTCAAGCTAGTCCTAGAAAAACTAGAGGAAAATACAAACGAAAATGACAAAGGAAAATGAGCTAGGGTTCCAAGAGTTGGCTGCCATCCATCCCCTCAAGTGTTTATATGGGGGCAACCAAAAGACTAAACTACCCTTACTAGATAACTAGGGATACATGCCCCTCAAGGGCAAATTTGGAAGTCTTCAGATTTTCACCATCGGACGGATGCCCAGCGACGGCAAGCCTGCTTAGCCTCGATGCAAGCCTTGCGATCCCGACGCGTGTCCTCCGCTTCGAAGCTTATCGGCGCCTACGACCGGGGCGGTCAGACCGCCCCCTTGGGCGGTTAGACCGGCCCAGGCGGTCTGACGGCCCCTCCTGGGCGGTTGAACCGGCCTGGCTGGTCAGACCTCCTCGTCGAGTCTTCGACTTCGGTTTTGTGGCTCAACCGAGTAATCCAGTGGTTTTCTGGTGAACCACTTTAAACCCCGCGAACTCGGTGTTGCCTCCGCCAATCACCACTCATGACTCGGCTCCCACGTTGTCCCGGCTCGACCTTGGTTTTGAGGCTCAACCAAGAAACTGTCCATGACTTCGTCTTGCTGTTCTTGCCACCATGCGGCCCGCACTTGACTCCGCTGGTCACCGGGTCCCTCGAACCAAGCCTACTTGTCTTCTCCACACTTGGAGGCCTCACCGACAACGACCTTTCGCGCTTGTTCTTCACCTGCACCAACACCAGTCAAGTCGCAACCTGCACCTGCATTACTTAGCCAAGAGTCAGTCCACACCATGTTGTCAATCACTCATCACACCAGGAAGCGATCATCCACCGGTCCTCGAACCACACATGACTCTCACCGCCGCCACTTGCGTCGGCCTGTGAAGGTCCTCCCCCCGAGGCTCTGGAGCTTTTGGGGTTTGGCGCATGTTCACCACGGACGCAGTTGGGCCCAACTTCTGCTGGGGTGTGGCTGTGACTAGTGGCTTCATGGTTTGCGGCTCTGGCATTCCTGTTGTCGACCCACATGAAGTAGGTGTCCTCCGGGAGTCTGGCAATGAGGTCGCCTGTGTTGACGGTCGTTAAGTCCCCATTTTCGACCGTCAACTTCGGTTAAAAGTTACTTCATGAAAGTGTGCACCATAGCTATAGGGTTATAATCTAACAAATTCCACAAGCTTTGGTGTATATTCGGTTGCAGATGCAAATGAGCAATTATAGAATAAAATATGACATTATCACAAACAACCTCAAATGCCAATTTGGACTAAACTATTGCGACGGGCTCATCGAGATGATCGAAACGGACATATTATTTGTATGCATCGGAGTCCGGATGAAGAAGATATGGAAAGGACAAGATGCTGACGTGTGCATGGATGCCACGTGTCGAATTCTGATTGGCCAGCACCGCGGGCCCGGGGGCCCCATGCGGCAGCACAACAGCCCGGCCAGGTCAACGCCCAGGTGCGGGGGTAGGCACGCGTGAACCCTCCTGGGCCACGCGTCGTCTCCCGGCTGGCTGCCAGCCGAGCCACATGCATGCGCGCAGGCGCGCGGACTCGCCGGGCCACGCGGTGCCCGCCGATTGGCCTGCGGCCGAGCGCGCGGGTCGCCCCCGTGGGGCGCGCATGGGAAGGCCGGACTGGCTGCCAGGTGGCAGCGTGGGAGTGGCTGACTGGAGGTCGGTTTGCATGGGTCGGCCAGTTCAGCTGGTTTTCCTATTTTCTGTGCCATTTCAGCGACCCAATCACCGGTTCACCTCCGGTTCGGCACCTTACGATCTGGTTTTCGCCCGGTTCTCTCTGCCACTGCCTTCATGCCTTCGTAGCAAACGCTGATCTTATCTTTAGTATCTAGAGTCCTTCGAAACCCTCTCTACCTCTCCTACACTATTATCATATCTTCTCTCGTCCAAGGCCGACATTGATTTTTCACTAGTGCACACACGTTCCCTGTGGATTCGATACCCTGGAATACTCCTGGGTGAAAGATACATCGGTATCCGTACGCTTGTGGACTTTTCTGCAATCGTTATTTATACCAATAAGCCTTCTGGCGTCGTTGCATATTTAGTAGCGACGCTAGCAAGTGCCATCAAGCTTTCTGGCGCCGTTGCCAGGGATATAAACCTGGTGCGACGCTAGAGAGTGTCAACAAGCTTTCTGGTGTTGTTGCCGGGGAATGGTTGCTTTACTAGTGTCGAACCGAGTCGTCCGTGTATCCCCATCCATACCATCACATATCCCCATATGGATTCCAAACCTATCAATCAGTTTTCGGCTCCAACAGGCGAAGATCTGGAGCCTCCACCCTCATCATTACCCATCCATGCACCTAGCTATGAACTTCATCCCGCCCTCATAGCTATGGTACGGGAGCGATCTTTTTCTGGAGCAGAAGAGGAAAATCCGTACACCCACCTTCGCAGTTTTGAGGAAGTGTGCTCGTGCCTTGTCATTCGTGGCATGTCACACGAAACATTAAAATGGAAGCTTTTCCAGTTCTCTTTGACGGGGATTGCCAAGAAATGGTACACTCAAACCGTTAGGGGTGTCAAGGGAGATTGGGAAGTTTTGCAAAACAAATTTTGTCTAGCTTTCTTCCTGGAATCCCGATTGGTCGACCTCCGTATGGAAGTCTTAGGCTTTAGGCAAAAGGAAAAAGAAACCTTAGCAGCAGCCTGGGCACGATTTTTGGACCTAAACATGTCCGGTCCCAACCTCGAACTCTCCGAACAGATGCTTTAACAGCATTTTCGTCAAGGCCTTAGCAAGGAGTCCGCCCAGTTTCTCGATATTTCTTCGGGAGGTTCTTTCACGCATTTGACACCTAGTGAAGGGAGGAACGTTCTCAACAAAATCCTTGAAAATACCCCCTACACTGGTATTTTTGATGAATTTCCCGAAGAAGAGGTTGATGAAATCCTTAAGCGGGAAAATGAGGTTTTACTTATCCAGCCTACACCCGTGACCGCTCCTCTCTCTGAGCCAATAAAAGTAGAGCCTCCCGTAGAAAACCTCCATAGTCTAGAACATGAGGAAACTCATCCAATGGACTTTATTAGCGAAATCGAGGATGATCTTTTCTCAGACTTTGGAAATGCCTCGAATTTTCCGATCCAACCAAAACCTCGAGCGTGCAACTCTCCGTTTCAACAAAATGCTAGCCAACCCGATAAGCCCATTCCCAAAGAAGACCTTAAATGCTTGTCGGTGGCTATGAGTGTGGAATGGTTGAGAGAAGCCGAGATATCGCCCGAGGTAGTTAGACTCATCATGTCGTCCACTCTTCTTTCTTCTCAAATACAAGGCGTCATGATGGATGTTCAGTACAACCCCACTGTTGGGATAAATATCATCTCAAAATCTCTTGCCCAACAGCTCTATCCCAACATGACCCTATGTTTGTCCCGAAAGATTTTTCAAGATCCTTATGGGACCATGTTGGAATGTTGTGGTGTTGTCAAAACAGTCCCGGTAGTTGCCAATGAGGCCGAGATCTTTATGGACTTCCATGTCTATGATAATCTGGACATACCTATTCTTATAGGTCGGCCTACTGAGAGACTTTTCCAAGAAATGGCCAATGGTCGCCTAGCCGTGCAACTAGACGAATCCACACAAACTGTTTCCTTAACTCATGCACAAAATCCAATAGCAAAGCTCCATGACCGATTCGAGGATGATCCCACTGAGAATCCCGAAGACACCTTAAATTGCTTAGATGCCGGACAAGGGAAGGAGCCCTCTTCTATCCAAATCCAGCTAGATAGAAATCTTTTGACAGAACCTTCCCCTAAGCCTACAGTACCTCCTTTGCCTCCTGATCCTCCAAATGAAACATTTATCATGGAGGCCACGTAGAAGAAGTGGTCGACTGGAGTGGAACACTTTTTCGAAGCACTTTGGATTTGTTCACCTTCTACGATCCTTCCTTGTTCCATAAAAGGGATTACCATAGAAGCCCATCTTAACCCCGTCATGGAGGTTAATATTATGCCATGGCACTTAGCGTACACTTTATTGGGCAACGTGACGCTAAGACCATCCGACAAGCTCCTCAAGAGTTGTCTCTCCGAACACATTCTTGAGTGTCGGGGGGTTGCATATGCTATGCCACTCCTAGTAGACAAGATCAAGGTTAATCTAGACTTCCACGTCTTTGATGTCCTCGATCTTGATCTACTCCTAGGCTCCCATATAGAAAAACTTCTCGATGCATCTCGAGGAAGCCTAGATAAAAAGCTTAGGGAAGCCGTTTCGGCCACCACTCCCTTGTTCTTAGAAAATTCTATGGTGACGCCACTTCCCAAGCAAAACCCGTTCGAGGAGATGATGCATGTGTCTCCGTTCGTGTCGTCCGAGCCCGCTCTCGCTGAGCTTGTAGAATTTTCTACTTCTCAGGAGTATGACTCGGAAGACCCGCTTTACCTTTGTGAAGAAGAACGATCATCATCACCTTTGATCGAGTTTGAGCCTCTTCCCACTAGCCCGTATCATGTTGTTTCCGACCATGGTCGAGAATCAACATTGTTCATACATGATGCATCTCTTGAGATGGAGAATTCATGGGCCATGGAAATCTATAAGGCGCCGACTCTGGGGTCCAAAGGAAAGGATCTCATCAACAAGCATGGTAGCTTTACTCTTGATTTACCTCAGGAACCATGCTTGCATCATGTCTCTCCAGAGTCAGCCACACTCAGTGCACAGAGCACACATCAGGACTACAACCGCCTTATGGTCCTCCCTTGCAAAAAGTTTAAAAGGATGGTTGTAGATGCATATGTCCACCATAAGTATTGCAGATCTCGTGAGTGCATTGTGGCACTAACCTTGCAGCTAAAGCTTCACTAACACATTAACGATTGGTGGTGCGGTGGGAATGGCATCACCAATGATAGTTGTGAGAAGAAATTCCCATGGTCAAGCTTATCACCGTAAACAAAGCACTACCAGGAGATAGCTTGGATTAGCGTAGATTTATTTCTCCTTCCAAATAAAAGCAAGAGCATGTTTCTAGGATAAGACTGTCCTTCGGGTATTTGTGGTCGCTAACCTTTCGGGTGGAGATCAAGATGAATGATGGACAGATGATGCCTATGAACATGTGAGCTACATCAACACTTTGGTAAGTTTTTGGTGAGAGAACGGCTACGAAAGGAACCTTGATCTCCACACACTTGAGTTTTGTTGCTCAGCAATGCAAACTTCAAGTGTGGGGGAGGTATGTGAGCATCCCGAGTAAAGCTCCTCTCATACAAAATCTTACCCTGATTTGGAGATGATGTTAGCTCATGCATCCTGCCTAGCTAGATATGTCCTGCTTTTGACTTTAAACAAAGCCCTTCCGGGAGGTTGCCCGATGTTCACCATCGGTCTCATGGTGAATAATAATAAATAAAATAATAAATAAAATAAAACTTTGCTTTGATTTGGCTAGTACAATCTGTACTAGCCAAATCCATGTATCTCATGTTTGTCTAAAAGTGTGCAGGAAAAGATGTAGCAGAAGATAGTGTGGGGGAGGTATCGAGAGTCAACTTCTTCCGACATTCAAAGGGGTATCATGGTTTGAAAAATTCTATCCCCCCAATTCCATGATTCATGAGTTATAATTCCTTTCATAAGATAATCATTAAACTAAACTCAATGAATCTTGATGCTCCATTGCTATACATGTTTTCAATTGATTGGCTTGCATGTTCTTTATTCCTAGCACATACATCTGTTGCTTGTAAACAAATATCATTAGGAAAACATGTTCATCTAAATGGTTGATTAATGAGATATGGTACGATGTGATGAACCTTACTCTATCTGACAAAGTGCTTGGGATGTTTTACTTAAAAAAACATATATTAGCCTTACAAGCTCCTCAGTGATGATATATTCCTACCAAAGCCATATGTTATTTACATTAGAAAACCTCATACATATGCTGCTTGTTATTACATTGAGCTTTGTCAAATTGTTGTGACCCTTGCTAGAAGCTTTTCATGCTTTCATGATCAAGATCACGTACACTCCACCTTCATATGCTAAACTTCTACACTAGAAGTTAGCAACATCCATCCATCCACAAAATTAATACTCCATTCAATTTATGAATCTCTCTCCCTAGATTTTCCTCCAAAAGAGACATGGGCTAAAAATAAAAAAAAAGAGATAAAGACACATACTAAAGAGAAACTCTTCTCAAGCATGATGAAAAGAAAAAAAAGAGAAAAAAATATAGCCATGTTCTCAAAATAAAGTTCAAAGGGAGAGAGATCATACAACAAGGAGTATATATTACCATATCATTCCCTTTCCACACACATGCATATCTTGATCAGATTGTATGACTAGTCTTCTTCTTGGATCCAGTTTTTGACTTTGCAATATTATGTGATACAAGTATGCCTTATATCTTCAACCTTACCTTGAGCTCCACATATAGCCATCATTAGAAGTAGGTTGAAGAAAGGCGAGTTTAATGCCTTGGTAAGGAATCATACACACTGAGCGATCCGAGAGCATCATTTGGGGAGTCAAGTAAGTCTATGTTTTGAAAAAAAATAATATCAAAAACCCAAGTTACTTACAGAAGGAGTCGAGGTGATTCAAATCCAACTGTTCCATTCTTCAACCACCCAAGATGACATGATTGCCACTCCAAAATTCACAAGTACAGGTATGTCTTGGAATATCTTACATGCTAGCATCATATCATTTTGGATTCATGTTTTCCACCCTAGTCCTTAACCTTTACCCGAGGACGAGCAAAGGGCTAAGTGTGGGGGAGCTTGTTGACGGTGGTTAAGTCCCCATTTTCGACCTTCAACTTCGAATAAAAGTTACTTCATGAAAGTGTGCACCATAGCTATAAGGTTATAATCTAACAAATTCCACAAGATTTGATGTATATTCGGTTGCAGGTGCAAATGAGCAATTATAGAATAAAATATGGCATTATCACAAACAAGCTCAAATGCCAATTTGGACTACACCATTGCGACGGGCTTGTCGAGACGATCAAAACGGACATATTATTTGTATGCATCGGAGTCCGGATGAAGAAGATATGGAAAGGACAAGATGCTGACGTGTGCATGGATGCCACGTGTCGAATTCTAATTGGCCAGCACCGCGGGCCCGGGGGCCCCACGCGGTAGCACAGCAGCCCGGCCAGGTCAACGCCCAGGTGCGGGGGCAGGCGCACGTGCGGACCTGCCGGGGCCACGCGTCGCCCCCCGGCTGGCTGCCGGCTGAGCCACATGCATGTGCGCAGGAGCGCGGACCCACCGGGCCACGCGGCGCCGCCGGTTGGCCTGCGGCCGAGCGCGCGGGTCGCCCCCGCGGGGCGCGCATGGGGACGCCGGCCGGGCCGCCAGGTGGCAGCGTGGGAGTGGCCTACTGGAGGTCGGTTTGCATGGGCCGGCTGGTTCAGCTGGTTTTCCTATTTTCTGTGCCATTTCAGCGACCCAGTCACCGGTTCACCTCCGATTTAGCACCTTAGGATCCGGTTTTCACCCGGTTATCTCTGCCACCACCTTCAGGCCTTCGTAGCAAATGCTGATCTTATCTTTAGTATCCGGAATCCTTCGAAACCCTCTCTACCTCTCCTACACTATTATCATATCTTCTCTCGTCCAAGGCCGACCTTGATTTTCACTAGTGCACACACGTTCCATGTTGATTCGATACCCTGGAATACTCCTGGGTGAAAGCTACATCGGTATTCGTACGCTTGCGGACTTTTCTGCGATCGTTATTTATACCAACAGGCCTTCTGGCATCGTTGCATATTTAGTAGCGATGCTAGCAAGTGCCATCAAGCTTTCTGGCATCGTTGCCGGGGATATAAACCTGGTGCGACGCTAGAGAGTGTCAACAACCTGCACGATGCCCCTGGACGGCTCATCCTATCCTATTGATGGATATGAGGCATTGCTTTGGAGTAGTATGGGGTCTGTTGGTGATTTCGTATAGGGCCTCGTTGAGGTTGCAGATGGGTACAGTTTCCCGAAGCCGTGGTGTCGATCTGCTCGCTTCTGGTTGCGGGTGCGCCGGGCGTTCTTGGCTTCGGTAGTCTCATCCGCTGGTGCATTGGCCGACTCCTCGTCGTCTGAGATGTCATCGAGGTACTGCTCAGGTCGAGATTCTGAGGTTCCAGCTTCCGCGGTCGCCACAAATACTTCGCGGTCAGGCGTGCGGATGCCAGAGTCAGTAGTGGCCACCTCAGTTGGCGAGTACTCCTCTGCATTTGGAGTCAGGGGTGTCCCCTCCTGGAAGGGGAGTGTCTCGAGTTAGACGACGCAGCGTGAGTAGTCGTCAGTCAGGTCTGCGGGCTTGTAGTCGGGTCAATAGACGAATCTACCGGCCGGAGTAGACGTGATGACCAAGCCGGCGGCAGGGCCTAATAACGGCTCGTCGGTGGTGTTGAACTTGGACTCGGGCTCGGTCGGATCCAATCCGAAGTCGAACTCGTAAGAGGAGTTCGAGTTGTAGTCAGGGACGGTGTTGGAGTCTGAGGAGTACTCAGAGACGACCTCCTTGCCGGCCCGACGTGAGGTGAGCGCTTCCGCGTAGGCTTTGCTGGCGCTGCAGAGGCCGTACAAGAAGTGCTCGTGGAGGAGGATTGGTTTACGTGATGGCTCAGGAGCTAGCTCGCGTGGTTCAGTCCAGGTGGAAGTCGGGTTCGAGTTGGAGGTGGATCCAATCTCGAAGTCAGTGACTCAGTTGTAGAGCGAAAATTCGTCGAATTTTTCGACGAGTTGACCCGTGACGACTTCGGGAAGCGTCACGAGTCCGTTCTCTGGGTCTGGGGTCATGGAGAGGTAGCGCTGGAACGAACCAGCACCGTTAGTGGTGCAGACCCAGGAGCCGAAGACGAAGGTGTCGCTGCAGTTGAAAGCGGCGGTTGACTTGATGACGATTGAAGCCGTCGAGTTCGCCATGAGATCTTCGGCGAGATCCCCTACCTGGCGCCCCAGTTGTCTGTGTTTTAAACCGGCAACCTACCAAGGGGAGTTCTCGAGGTAGATGTTTGTGGCCTCGCCGAGATCGAGAACTCGAAGGAGAGACACGTGGCACATAATTTAGACAGGTTTGGGCCGCGAGGTGCGTAATACCCTACGCCCTATATGATGCGTAGCTCTGGATTGATTGGATGTGTTTACAAGATGATGCGGATGATAGATAGGGGTCCCTACCTTGCCTTATATAGTCCGGGACGCAGGGTTAAAAGTCGGTTTGAAGGGGAGAGTACTAGTCGTACACGGCTAGGAGTACTCTACATGGATTCGGACATGCCTAGTTTCCTAAACGAGTACTAACCCTCTGGTTGCCTTGTACTAACCCAAGTCGAGTAGTCCCAGGGGCCCACGCAGTAGTCAGCCCTGGTACCCGCCTGGGTAGTGGGCCTATGGATGTCCATACTACAAGCCCCCGAGTACTTTGTAGTTGAGCAGGATGTCTTCGAGTAGTCTTGACGGCCTTGGCGAGTAGTCCTTGAGCGTCCCCGAGTTCCACAAGCCAAAACTCCTCAAGAATGCTCGAATCATCCCGAGGTTGGAAGGTACTCCAGCTGATCTTTGAGTAGTCTTGAAGTCTTCTCGAGTTGTCCCCAAGCGTCCCCGAGTGCTTCTCTCGAAGGTCTTCAATAGTACTCATGGTGTCTTGATAAAAAACCATATGGAAAATACGATTCGAAGAATCGCATTCCATATGGAATGTATCCACCGAGCCTTAGATCGAATTATAGATTCAAGCTAAGGGTCAATCTGAAGTTCTGTCAATCTTATACCGAAAAATTCAGAGAAAAACCGAAGGACACGTGGCACGGAGCCCCCGACCCTTGAGTCGAGTACTTCTCTCGAATTGAAGGGTCATCTTGACTGTAGAATATGTTCGGAGTGCATCTTTGATCTGGTGCAAGCCACAGATTCCGGCGATCGAAGTCGAGCCCCTGAGATGGAGAGCTTCGATTACTGGAAGATGAAGAGTCGCCCTGCCACGCTGAGTCAGCCGGCTGGAACTTAGCCGCCCGCTCGGAACTGAACCGCCCGGTGACCTATAAATAATAGGGGAGCCAGTTAGGGTTTTTCACTTCCAGCAGTTGCATTTCTTCGCGATCAGATCTGAAGAGCCTCCCCCCTTCACTGCTGCTGCCACCGCCGCTTAGTAGATAAGATCTACTTCAGTGCCGCCGCCGTAGTCCGAGAAAGAACTGCAATTCTCCCATCATAGACATCACGAATTCTTTGCTCATGTCCTTTGCAAACCTCGCAACCAAAGAGTGAGAGGAGCCGCCAAAGACAATATCATCCACGTACATCTGAACAATTAGGATATCATCGCCCTGCCTAAGGAGAAAAAGAGTTTTATCTACTTTGCCCATCTCAAACCCCTTGCTGAACAAGAACCCCCTCAAACGGCCATACCAAGCATGGGGAGCCTGTATCAGCCCATACAACACCTTCCTCAGCCTATACACTCTGTGGGGATACTCAGCACTCTCAAAGCCCAGTGGTTGCTTCACATAAACTTCTTCTTCTAAAATCCCATTTAGAAAGGCACTCTTCACATCCATTTGGTACAATTTGAACCCTTTAGCCACAGAAAAGGCTAGAAGGATCCTAATCGCCTCCAAATGGGCTACAGGAGCAAATGTCTCCTCATAGTCTATCCCTTCCTTCTGACTATAGCCCTAAGCAACCAACCTCGATTTGTTTCTCACCACCTCACCATTCGAACCCTCTTTGTTCTTCCACACCCATTTTGTCCCGATAGGTTTGCAATGTGGAGGTGGCTCTACCAACTCCCAATCTTGGTTTCTCTCAAAGTTCTCTAATTCCTCATGCATTGCGTTCACCCAATTAGGATCAGAGAGGGCATGTCCAATGTCTTTCGGCTCAAAGGTAGCAACAAAAGCCGAATGAGCAAAGTGAGAAGCATTTCTGGACCTCGACCGTGTTGTACGTTCATTGATGTCGCCAATGATTCTTCAGGGAGGATGATCAACTTGAACGCGCCTCGGTGCCTCTCGCTTGGAGACGACCTCCCCCTCAGCAGCAGCTTCCACTTGATCTTGCTGGATCGTAGTCGGTGTAGGGGATGGGCCATCCTGCACCGTAGTCGTCGTAGTGGAAGTAGAGGGTACATGTGTGGCTGGAGCTTCACCATCATCACCATCATCCTCTCCAGCATCATCCTCCTCGTCCTCAAAGATCTTCTTGCCAATCTCGTCGTCACCTGCACACTCAAAAACAGACGAACTGCATGGTTGGGTCTCGTCCAAGGTAACCTAGCAAGTTTCCATGACTAGGTTAGTATCAAGGTTGAGCACACGGAATGCTTGAGAATGACTCGCATAACCCAAAAAGATGCCATCGGAGGACCTCGACTCAAACTTATCAAGCCTACCCTTCTTGAGAATAAAGCACCGACAACCAAAAGCCCTGAAATGGCTCACTCTAGGTGCTCGCCTGTGCATGAGCTCATAGCACGTCTTGTTCAAGAAGGCCCGAAGAAAAATCCGATTCCCAACATGGCACGCGGTATTCACCGCCTCAGCCCAATATCTCCTCGGAGTCCTATGCTCGTTGAGCATCGTCTGAGCCATCTCACAAAGGGAACGATTTTTCCTCTCAACCACACCATTCTGACAAGCAACATAGGGAGAGAAAAAATTGATGTTCAAGACCCAAATCATGACAAAAGGTTTCAATATGAGAGTTCTTAAATTCCGTGCCATTGTCGCTACGAATTGCTCGAACAGCATCTCCATTCCTCTCATTCTTCAACCTCAAGATTAGATCCCGGACAAAACCAAATGTTCCCCCTTGTCAGCTAAAAAGAAGACCCAAGCATAGCGAGAATAGTCGTCCACTATCACAAGGACGTACCATTTCCCACCCGCCGAGCACACATGAGCTGGACCAACCAAGTCCATATGGAACAGCACGCATAGCCTCTCTGTCATAACGGATGTCAGAGGCGGGTGAGAGGCGGGTGAGAGGCAGCGACCATCTTACCATGCCTACACGAAGCACTAAGAGCCATGTGTGGTTCGAGGACCGGTGGTAGGTCGCTTCCTGGTGTGATGAGTGATTAACAACGTGGTGTAGATTAATTCTTGGCTAAGTATTGCAGGTGCAGGTTGCGGCTTGACTGGTGTTGGTGCAAGTGAAGAGCAAGCGCGAAAGGTCGTTACCGGTGAGGCCTCCAGGTGTGGAGAAGACAAGTAGGCTTGGTTCGAGGGACTCGGTGGCCAGCGGAGTCAAGTGTGAAACGAATCGAATTTCCGCAAATGGAAACCCGACTCTCTGCACCTCGGTGGTAGTCCCAGGAAGGCTACCACATGCAATCCCTGTCTCAGCAATACCAAAATCCATACAAAACAGGAAATAAAATAGAGTACAACATTTATTTATTACATTAATTAGAGTACATCTCTTTGGCTCATGCTGGGTACAAGTCCATCAGGACTGAATCAAACAGAAAGAAATCGTCTCGCAGCGGCTTCAAGCAAACGTGGAAGACTCCAACTCCTCAGGCAACTCGAGCGTAGGAAGAGCTCTAATCATCCCATCCGTCATTGTCGAAGTCAGACTCCGGCTCTGTGTCAGAGACGCCAGGATCTACCTGATAAGCAGGTAGGTCATGTCAGCTTCCCAACAAAGAAGCAAAAGCGGTGTATATTCTACTATGCAGGTTATAAACCTACTCTGGCTGTAGAAGGCTTAAGCAAAGCAGCGAAGCAACATTCAAGGTAAGCAGAATATGCGATGAGGTCAACACCTCGGGGAGGCTCACGCCTCCGAGGTCCACACCTCTGGGGTCCACACCCCGCTCAAGGATATCACACCAAAGCACTGAATCACAACCCCAATCCAGCTCCCATCTCTCATCTGCGATGTGAGGCCCACCTGCTCTTATCCCCACATCTCAACGGCCTCAGGCCGGGCTCACTCACTCGGGGGGAGAGAAGAAGCACAAGAAAAGAGTGTCTAGTCAGGTGAGACATCAGAAGACTATCCATAACCAGTGGACACGGACTATAGCTATAGGTTTACACTCTGCAGAGGTCGTACAACTGTACCCGCCCGGATAGAGCCGAATCCGGCCGTCACCGGGTCCGAACCCTACCATACGGCTGGAGCCCAAGTAATTGGATAGTACCCTCCTGCGTCTCCGAGTCTGGCGCAGCCCCTGCTGTAGAGCTCGTACTGCCAGCGAGGGGTCCCTCGAAGCAGTGGAACCCTTCCCCGGCCTCGCCGGGGCGAAGTCTTCTAAGGAGGAACGCCGTCTCCCATCACGATCACACCGATCCGCCTACAGGCGGGGTGCTATCCACTACGAGTCTCTCCCCGTCCCCCGCCCAATACAAGGCGGGCGGTTTGTACAGTAAAAGTGTGCTGAAGCAAGGTCAACTGACGATCGGTCCTTAAGGGTCGTGAGCGAGCACTCTCCATCTCCATCACGTCTGACATGCCGCTCGGGTGAGAGGCTAGATTGCATCTCCCCGAGTTAGGCATTCACAAGTAACCAATCGGCTCGCTCCCGCCAGAAACACATCAAGGAGGAACACACCCAGAACTCACACTAGAGCACACCAAGATCTCCCACATCTCAGTCCAAACCTAGAATACCATCCATAATCAAGCAATAAAAGTATGTATAGTAAGTATAAGGGACTAGCTAGGGGTCTGTAGCTAGTCCCGAGGTAGGTAAAATAAGGAAACAGGATATATCAAATAGCAAGGCAAGGCTGATCAATTGGCTATGCAATTCATCCAAGCAATGCATTTATAAAAGTAAAGCACTAGCATCTAATTATTAACATGGGTTCTACATGATTGGGAGTGACATGACACCTGCGTTGTCGTTGTTGCACTCGCTGTCCGGGACGACGTACTCCGGGTCGTCCGCGTCCTCCTGGTCGAAGCTCGGGCCTGTGGGCACGAGGTTCGACGCACACGTAAGAAAGCGGTGCACAACTAAGCAATAACTCCAAATAGAAACCTCTTTTTAGAAAACCCAAAAGAACTCAAACTAGCTACAAACAGCAAGGTTTTCAAATTATGAAATTATAGGAGTTGGTTTCATATTTTTCTGAGCTTCCTATAAATAGTTATGATTTTTCAAAGGGAAAAGGGTTTATAAAACATTTATTAAAACCTTTTATTAAATTAAAAAGGATTTTTATTAAAAAGATGCTGACGTCAGCATGACGTCAGCGGTCAGCGGGTTAATGGGCCTTTATTGGGCCGAAAGTGCCACTGGGCCGAAAGTGGCCCAATGGACCTGGCCCATCAGGCCCAGTGGACAGAAGTCCACCAAACGCCCCTGAACTCCACTGAGAAGCTCTACTGGATTGCGATGGGCCACGGGCTTAAGCGGGAAAAGGACCAGGGATGGCCCGGGTCGGTCGCTAGGTTGTGGGTGAGGATCTGCGGTTCTCGCGCAAGCACACGAAGGCGCCCAAGCGCGGCGAACGGCGCGTAGCTCCGCACGGCATGGCTCCTGCGCGCGCGGTGACACAGCGTAGGTCACAGCTCGGGCCCCTGCGCTGGGGTGCGCTTGGCCAGGCTGCAACTACGCGCATGAGCACCTGTAAGAAAAAGAGACGCACGGCACGATGGCCGGCCCAAAGAGGCGTGCAGCGCGGCAAGTGGTGCTCGGCGCCAAGATGCGGCGGTGCGGATCGATACAGAAGAAGAGCGGTGAAGGCGGCTTAAGGGTGAAGGATTGGCCTTGGGCGCTGGGGTGCGCCGTGCCAGCTTCGGTCGGCTCGCGAGCGAGCGCAGCGCAGCCATGGTCGCCAAGCGACCGGCGCGTGCGCGCGACGTCTAGGAACTCGGCGCGCGGCACAACATCGGCGAGGCCACCAGAGAAAGGTAGCGCAACGCGGTCCCTGCAAAGCGGCTCGAAGGCCGGGCACACGGTGACGCGTACGCTACACGATGCCATGCTCACAGGCAGGTTCTCATCCCGAGATTGACAATGGAAACGAGGGAACGCGGTGGCACTCTGGAGCGTGGCGGCGTTCCGGTTCACAGCGGCACAAAGGCACACGCACGGGCAGCAGGGAACAAGACGGCACAGGAGAAAGGAGAAAAGGGGGCAGCGGCGCTCACGTTGGGGCGATGGTGTAGTCATCGCCAGCCTGATGAAGACGGTGGCGCGGTGTAGACGTACACGGCGGCGCTCTACTTCTTATTCTGCTCGACGCGGACGTCCTCCTCACGCGGCGATAGCCCCGGCTCCACTCGACCACGGACGGCCTCCGGCCTCGGTGCACCGGCGGCGACGCGGTGCGCGGCTCCTTCCTCTTCCCTCCTCCACTCTTCCCCCACTTCCCCTTCTTCTCTCTTGCGGCGGCGGAACACAGGAAAGGGGAAAAACCCTAGGTGGGTTGGTGAGATGCGGCTAGGGTCTCGGGGTCTCCTTTAGGGTCTCGGTCAAGGCGACGCAGGGGCAATTTGGCGGCCGCGGCGTCCCAATTGGAGGAGACGCCCGGGGCGGCGACGTGGCCGGCCACCAGTGGCCGCCCGTGCTCCTTTAGCGTCACCGGGCGAGGGCAAAAGGGGAACTTCCCCTCGCGAAACCCCCTGGATGGGTAGGCTCGGGCGCGGCTCGACGTGCGCGCCAGCCCGCCCTCGGCCGTCCCATCGCGCGCGCAGGCGCGGTGCGGTCGGGCACAGGGAAGAAAAGGTGAGGAGGAGGAGAGGGGTAGAGGATGACAGGTGGGGTCAGGTAGTCATAAATAGAAAAGAAAAGAAAAGGGGCGTTGGGCTGGTGGGCTGCTGCGATGCTGGGCCGGTCGGTTGGAGTTGGTGGGCCAGTTGCAACGCGGGGTTATTCTCTGGTGTTTAGGCCCAAGTTAGCTGTTAGGATTTTACAATTAGTTTGGAAATAGGTTTTGAACTATTGTTTGAATTTGAATTACTTTCAAATTCAAACAGCACTCAATTAACTCAAAATAAAATCCAAGGAAAATCCAACTCACACATTTTACCATAATTTGAATTTATATTTTTATAATTGGTTTAATTTGTGGAGAATTTAGGAGAGGGCTAGCAAATTTGGTTGAAATTTGGTAGCACTTCAATGACAAGCAAAAAGTTTTAAATTTTTCGAAATTTTCACACCTCCTAAAATCTGGTATGTTACATTCTCCTCCACCACCGAGAATCTCGTCCTCGAGATTTAAGCTCCAACTTCCTCCTCGAACAAGTGGGGGTACTCCTTCCTGAGATCAGCTTCCTTCTCCCATGTGGCTTCTCGCTTAGTGTGGTTACTCCACAGCACCTTGCAGAAAGGAATGGTGGTCCTTCTCGTCTCTTTGACTGCTCGATCCAGAATCCTTTCGGGGTACTCTGCGTACTCAAGGGTATTTTGCAGGTCAAGCAACTCCGTGGGCACTTGCCTTTCTTTCACTTCCTTTTCGCTCTTCTTCAACTGTGACATGTGAAACACGAGGTGCACTCCGGTCATAGTCTCGGGTAGCGTGAACTGGTAGGTGAGACTTTCGATCCTCTTGGTGATTTGATATGGCCCTACGTATCTCAGAGCAAGCTTCCCTTTCACTAAAAATCTCTTAGTTCCTTGAAGCGGTGAGACTTTCAGGTACACACGATCTCCGACCGCAAAGGTCAACTCCCTCCTTCTCTTGTCGGCATAGCTCTTTTGTCGGCTCTGAGCAATCCTCAGGTTCTCACGGACTTTCTCCACTTTCTCTTCTACCTCTTCTATGATAGCTGGCCCAAAGAGAGTTCTTTCTCCCACTTCTGACCACGCTAGCGGGGTCCTGCACTTTCTTCCGTAAAGGGCCTCAAAGGGCGACATTCAGAGGCTAGCTTGGTAGCTGTTGTTGTACGAGAACTCTACATACGGTAAGCTGCTCTCCCAGTCTGTGCCGTAAGTGAGTGCACACGCTCGCAGCATGTCTTCCAGAACTTGGTTGACTCTTTCAGTTTCCCGTCTGTTTGTGGGTGGAAAGCTGTGCTGTAACTAAGAGTAGTGCCCAATAGCTTGTGAAAGCTCCTCCAGAACTTGGCCACAAACTGGGGGCCACGGTCGGACACAATACTTCTGGGTGCTCCATGTAATCTGAGTATGTGCTCCATGTACAGATCAGCCAGCTTCTCTGTAGCATACCGGGTCTTCACCGGCACAAAGTGCGCCACCTTGGTCAGTCGGTCTACTATGACCCAAACCGAGTCATTCCCCTTAGGTGTCCGGGGTAATCCCACAATAAAGTCCATGGAGATGTCCTCCCACTTCCAAACCGGGATTTCCAATGGCTTAAGCAATCCTGCGGGCTTTTGGTGCTCGATTTTCACTCTGCTGCAAGTATCGCAACAGGCCACGTAGTGTGCCAAATCTCTCCTCATGTCTTTCCACCAGTATCTGGTCTTTAAATTTTTGTACATCTTTGTGCTCCCCGGGTGAATAGAGTATCTTGAGTCGTGGGCTTCTCTCATGATCTGTTCCAAGAGCTCCTTGTTTTGCGGTACACAAATCCGATCTTTCAGCCACACTGTTCCCTGTTCATCTAAGCGGTAGTCCTCCGCTTTCCCTTCTTTCATTAGTTCCCGCAGAGCTCCTATTTCTGCACACGACTTTTGAGCCTTTCGGATACGATCCTCTAGGTCGTAGGTCACACATAGTTTGTTGGCTTGTCCTCGGTCCACGATCTCAATCCTCAGTTTTTTTAGCTCCTCGTGCAGGGCAGGTTGCTCTTCTTTCACCATGAGGTTGTTGCAATATGTTTTTCGGCTCAGTGCGTCAGCCACGACGTTAGCTTTGCCCGGGTGGTAGTTGATTTCCAGGTCGTAGTCCTTGATCAGTTCCAACCATCTCCTCTGCCTCATGTTCAACTCTGTCTAGGTAAAGAAGTACTTTAGGCTTTTGTGGTCGGTGTACAGCTCACACTTGTTCCCCATCAAGTAGTGCCTCCAGATCTTAAGTGCGTGCACGACAGCTGCCAACTCCAAGTCGTGAGTCGGGTAGTTCTCCTCGTGTTTCTTCAGTTGTCTCGAAGCATAATCCACAACTTTTCCCTCTTGCATCATGACGCATCCGAGTCCTTGCTTTGAAGCGTCGCAGTAGACCACGAAATCCTTCTTAATATCTGGCAGGGTAAGTACTGGGGCTATGGTGAGTCTTCTTTTCAGCTCCTGGAAACTTCTCTCACACGCTTCTGACCACTCGAACTTGGTGTTGTTCTTTAGCAGCTCCGTCATCAGCTTAGCAATCTTGGAGAAGTTTTCAATGAACCTCCGGTAGTATCCTGCCATTCCAAGGAAGCTTCTGACGTCAGTCACATTCAGCGGCTGCTCCCACTTGGTAACTGACTCCACTTTGAATGGATCCACGGCGATCCCTTCTGTTGACAACACGTGTCCTAAGAACGCGACCTTCTCCATCCAGAAATCGCACTTGCTGAACTTAGCGTAAAGCTTTTGCTGCCTCAGCCTTTCTAGCACGATCCTCAGGTGCCCCTCGTGTTCCTCCACTGTTTTTGAGTAAATCAGGATATCGTCGATGAACACCACCACGAACCTGTCCAACTCTTCCATGAAGACTTTGTTCATCAGGTTCATGAAGTAAGCAGGGGCGTTGGTCAGCCCGAAAGAAACCACCACAAACTCGTACAAACCGTACCATGTGGTAATAGCCGTCTTGGGGATATCCTGCTCCTGGATTTTCATCTGGTGGTACCCTGACCTCAGGTCGATCTTGGAAAAGAACTTTGCTTTCTTAAGTCTATCCAACAGGTCTTCAATCCTGGGTAGTGGGTATTTGTTCTTGATCGTCATCGAGTTGAGCGTTCGGTAGTCTATGCACATCCTCTTCGTGCCATCTTTCTTCTCCACAAAAAGTACTGGTGAACCCCACGGTGAAGCACTCGGCCGGACAAACCCTTGCTCTAGCAACTTCTTGAGTTGTTTCTTCAATTCGTCCAGCTCTTCTGACGACATCCGGTACGAACTCTTTGCAACGGGTCCAGCACCTGGCATCAGCTCAATCACAAACTCTACGTCTCGGTCTGGAGGTAACTCCGTAAGCTCCTCTGGAAACACGTCCGGAAACTCACAGACCACGGGGATTTCCTCCATTTCTTTCCCACTCATGTTGCATAGCATTGTAGCAGTTTTCGGACTCTGAGGTTCAATCCGCACTTTCACTCCGCTAGGGTGTTCTAACTGTATGAACCTAGGGTTGCATGACACCATTCCGTTGTGCTTTGCCAACCAATCCATTCCTAGGATCACGTCAATGCCAGTTGACTCCAGAACGGTCAAGTCTGCCGTGAACAGCTGTCCCTCAAACACCAACTTCACCCCTCGGCACTCTAACGTACTCCTCTTTTCTCCTAGTGGAGAGATAGTTATAATAGGCCTTGGTCGAGGCTTAGTTGGTAACGACCTTTCTTTAGCAAACTTGGTAGAGATATACGAAAACTGAGCTCCGGTATCGAACAAGACAGTTGCCAAAACTGAGTCAACAAGGAACTCACCGAGTGCAACGTCGGCTGCAGCTGCGGCCTCCTCAGCGGTGAGGTGGTTCAAGATTCCTCGGGTAGTTGGCGGCGGCACGGACCTCAGCTGGGTACGAGGTGGCTGCCCTCCCGGTGCTGGTGCCTTGGCCGGTGTCTGGTACTGCGAGTTGCGGTTCTGACCTCCTGGTTGAACTTGCTGCGGGCACTCAAATGACTTGTGACCAACCTGACGGCAGTTGAAGCAGGTCACCTTAGCTCTGTCTGCGGCTTGCGGCTGCTGTCTCTGCCTCCAGCTGCTTGGTCCCCCACTTCCTCCTGGGTTGGTTCTGTTCTGCTGCTGCGGCTGGGTGGTGTAGTGCCTCGGCTGTGACTGCTGGCCCTGTGGAAAACCTGTCCTCTACCTCTGGGGCGGACCTGAGCGTCCTGCCTAGTCGGTGCGCTTCTTCTTGCTTCCGCGGACCTCCACGTACTCAAGCCTTGACCTTTCCACAATCAGTGCCTTGTCGATTATGGAACGAAGTGTCGGACAGTCGTGAGCGGCCAAGCGGTGTGCCATCCCACGGTGTAGTCCCTTCCTGAACCAGTACACTTTTTTCTTCTCTGTGTTGGTATCATCTAGCGCGTACCTCATCAGTTCCTGGAAGCGGTTGGCGTACTCCTGCATGGTCATCCCTCCCATCTTGAGATGACGAAACTCGTCAGCCTTCCGGTCCATCACAGCCTCGGGGATGTGGTGGTCCCTGAAGGCCTCCACAAACTCGTCCCACCCGATACGCAACGGGTCCGGTTGTGAGTCACAGTAACTGTCCCACCAAGCACCTGCGGTGCCGATCAGCTGGTGTGCTACAACGGTCAAGCACTCCTCCTTTGTAAGCTCAGTCAACTCCAGCTTCTTCTCGATCTCTCTTAGCCAGTTGTCTACATCCATGGGATCTGCTGAGTGGTCGAAGGTTGGCGGTCGCAGCTTGTTGAAGTTCTCAACCTTCTTCTGGAAGCCCTCTGGTAAGTTCCGGTACTGCGCTCTGTGGTTGTTGTTGTTATTCTGAGCTAGCATGTGAGTGATTGTCTGCATCAGCTGAGTTTGCACTGCCATCACGTCTGCCAAGTTTGGTGGGGTGGTGGCGGTGGTGCTTCCTGACCCTGCTCTTGGTTAGCTTCTCCTTCGGGCCCCTGCTCAGGCTCGGGCTCAGGCTCTGCGTCATCCTCGACGTGGTTTACAGGTCCACGTCCTCCCCGGCCACCTCGGCCTGCTCGGCCTCCGCGGCGTCCTCCTCTCGGCGCGCGGCCTCCACGGCGCCCGCGTGCTCCTGCTCCAACTGGGTTAGGGGCATCTCCCCCTCCGTTGTCTCCGGCGGCCTCCTCGAAGCGGGCCAGAAGTCGTCCGGACCTCCTTACTCCCGACATCTGTTCCATGTTTGAGAGTCAGCTCTGGTAGGGGGAAGAAACTATAGGGTTATTAACTATAAAGGAGTAATCCTGCTAAAAATCAAACAATTTCACTCAAACATGTAAAAAGCATGAACTCCGAATAAAACCATGAAGAACCATGTCACTCAATCAATGCCACCATACAAAAGGGGTGTATCTCGAGGTTTACTCCAACAACCTTCAAGATTACACAACAACACATCACGCTAACGCATGGTACATCATGGTGGGAAGCTACTACAGACATAACAACATGGGTGGTAACAACTACAGCTAGATCATCATAACGGCTCTGAATCTACTACTAGATCTCCTCTACTGGCCCTAGCTACTGGACCTCCACACTCGGTCACGGGGTGCACTGGGGTGTCACCGGTGACGCCTCTGGGCAGGGGTCAGAGGGAACAGCGTAGAACGGCGGGGAGTTAACTCCTGGGTAGTCGGGTAACTTGATCTCCGGGCCTCCGTAGTAGTCGCGGACGAACTCTAGAGCTCGGTCCATCTCATCTGTGTCCTGGGCGCCTCTCGGGTACTGTCGTAGCGGTGGAAGAAGTGTCGGCGGCAACTCGAAGGTCTCTGCTCGTAGTCGTGGTCTGTTCTTCGGTGGTAGCAGTGCTGTGACCTCCTCCATCTCCGCCATCCTCCTCTGGTCGGAGCGCTCCCAGGCCGTGCGGGTCCTGGCAGCAAGGTCTTGCTCCTCGTACAACCGGCCTCCCAGGTGGCAAAGGTGGTAGTAGTTGTAGCGACTCCTCTCCTCCAAATCCCACACTCTTTCTTGGTAGTCCACTGACGCTGCTCCGAGGGACTCGACCAGGTACTCGGCCTCTCCAAGACGCTCCCTGTCCGCACGAGTGGCGTCCAAGGTAGCTCGGTGTCTCTCTTCGGCAACTCTCAGCCGTGCCTCCAGGGTAGCTATCTCTATGGCGTCACGCTCTGTGCTGGCTCGGGCGGCCGCTAGCCCCAACTCCACCAACTCACCGTTCCTCCGGTGGGCCTCTCTGAGTAAGTGCTCCAAGCCTTGCTTCTCCCGCTCGAGCTGAAGGTTGCGCTCCAAGGTACCATCTCACTTCCACCTCAGGAAGGCGACCTCACTGTCCGCCCAGTACAGCGCCTGGTCCTGTGCCAGTATACACCTGTTTGCCATATGCCTATCCTTGTTCTCCTCCATTGTGGTCTCCTCCAAGTACTTGGCGTCGTCTGTGTCCCAGCGGCTGGGGTCGTAGACTGTCGTCGGCAGTACGCTGAACGGCGTACCCTTGAGCCTCCCACTGAGCTGGTTGCAGACCTCCTTCAGTGCCCAACGTGCACAGACCTGGTGTGCCTCCATGGTGGAGCTCTCGAAGCAGTGAACCTCCACCTTCTTGAACTCCGGTACTCGTGGGTCCTCCGGAACCGTGAGAGTCAGGAACGTGGAGGACTGGTCCAAAGACCCCAAGGTCCTCCCCTCGTAGCACACCTGGTCAACCTCCACCCCGGCTTCCTCCAAGCACTCTAGCAGAATACGGCAGAACCCCCCGGCCCACTTGCCGTCAGTCTTGATCGGGATCCACGATCGTTCCGCCATCTGCAAACCGTTGTTAAAGGGGTAGTTAGTAAGGAGTTTAGTTAAAGTTAAATAAGGAATACATATATATACACGTATAGATATATATACATATAAGTTCAAGGAGTTTATATAGAGTTCAAGGTTTAGAAAAGGCTCCCTATGCTATTGACCATTCCTAGGGCTCGTCCTACGGTCAAGCATGGCTCTGGTACCAACTGAAACGAACCGAATTTCCGCAAACGGAAACCTGACTCTCTGCACCTCGGTGGTAGTCCTAGGAAGGCTACCACGTGCAATCCCTATCTCAGCAATACCAAAATCCATACAAAACAGGAAATAAAATAGAGTACAACATTTATTTATTACATTAATCAGGGTACATCTCTTCGGCTCATGCCGGGTACAAGTCCATCATGACTGAATCAAACAGAAAGAAATCGTCTCGCAGCGGCTTCATGCAAACGCGGAAGACTCCAACTCCTCAGGCAACTCGAGAGTAGGAAGAGCTCTAATCATCCCATCCGTCGTTGTCGAAGTCGTACTCCGGCTCTGTGTCAGAGACACTAGGATCTACCCGATAAGCGGGTAGGTCATGTCAGCTTCCCAACAAAGAAGCAAAAGCGGTGCATATTCTACTATGCAGGTTATAAACCTACTCTGGCTGTAGAAGGCTTAAGCAAAGCAGCGAAGCAACATTCAAGGTAAGCAGAATATGCGATGAGGTCAACACCTCGGGGAGGCTCACGCCTCCGAGGTCCACACCTCTGGGGTCCACACCCTGCTCAAGGATATCACACCAAAGCACTGAATCACAACCCCGATCCAGCTCCCATCTCTCGTCTGCGATGTGGGGCCCACCTGCTCCTATCCCCACATCTCAATGGCCTCAGGCCGGGCTCACTCACTCGAGGGGAGAGAAGAAGCACAAGAAAAGAGTGTCTAGTCCGGTGAGAGATCAGAAGACTGTCCATAACCAGTGGACACGGACTATAGCTACAGGTTTACACTCTGCAGAGGTCGTACAACTGTACCCGCCCGGATAGAGCTGAATCTGGCCATCACCGGGTCGAACCCTACCATACGGCTGGAGTCCAAGTAAGTGGATAGTACCCTCCTGCGTCTCCGAGTCTGGCGCAGCCCCTGCTGTAGAGCTCGTACTGCCAGCGAGGGGTCCCTCGAAGCTGTGGAACCCTTCCCCGGCCTCGCCGAGGCGAAGTCTTCTAAGGAGGAATGCCGTCTCCCATCACGATCACACCGACCCGCCTACAGGCAGGGTGCTATCCACTACGAGTCTATCCCCGTCCCCCGCCCAATACAAGGCGGGCGGTTTGTACGGTAAAAGTCTACTGAAGCAAGGTCAACTGACGATCGGTCCTTAAGGGCCGTGAGCGAGCACTCTTCATCTCCATCACGTCTGACACGCCGCTCGGGTGAGAGGCCAGATCGCATCTCCCTGAGTTAGGCGTTCACAAGTAACCAATTGGCTCGCTCCCGCCAGAAACACATCAAGGAGGAACACACCCAGAACTCACACTAAAGCACACCAAGATCTCCCACATCTCAGTCCAAACCCAGAATACCATCCATAATCAAGTAATAAAAGGATGGATAGTAAGTATATAGGACTAGCTAGGGGTCTGTAGCTAGTCCCGAGGTAGGTAAAACAAGGAAACAGGATATATCAAATAGCAAGGCAAGGCTGATCAATTGGCTATGCAATTCATCCAAGCAATGCATTTATAAAAGGAAAGCACTAGCATCTAATTATTAACATGGGTTCTACATGGTTGGGAGTGACATGACACCTGCGTTGTTGTTGTAGCACTCGCTGTCCGGGACGACGTACTCCGGGTCCTCCGCGTCCTCCTGGTCGAACCTCGGGCCTGTGGGCACGAGGTTCGACGCACACGTAAGAAAGCGGTGCACAACTAAGCAATAACTCCAAATAGAAAACTCTTTTTAGAAAACCCAAAAGAACTCAAACTAGCTACAAACAGCAAGGTTTTGAAATTATGAAATTATAGGAGTTGGTTTCATATTTTTCTGAGCTTCCTATAAATAGTTATGATTTTTCAAAGGGAAAAGGGTTTATAAAACATTTATTAAAACCTTTTATTAAATTAAAAAGGATTTTTATTAAAAAGATGCTGACGTCAGCATGATGTCAGCGGTCAGTGGGTTAATGGGCCTTTATTGGGCCGAAAGTGCCACTGGGCCGAAAGTGGCCCAATGCACCTGGCCCATCAGGCCCAGTGGATAGAAGTCCACCAAACGCCCCTGAACTCCACTGAGAAGCTCTACTGGATTGCGATGGGCCGCGGGCTTAAGCAGGCCTTGTCGGCCCAAAGTTCAGTTGATGGCCCATCTAGGGTTTTTGGTTCCCTGAGAATTCGCTGGGAGTCCCTGCCGTCGCACGGCGCCTCTGGAGCGCGTCGTCCGACCGCGTCGGCACACGTCCGGCGGCGACGGCGAGGCGGGAAGAGGACCAGGGATGGCCCGGGTCGATCACTAGGTTGTGGGTGAGGATCCGCGGTTCTCGCGCAAGCACATGAAGGCGCCCAAGCGTGGCGAACGGCGCGCGGCTCCGCACGGCATGGCTCCTGCGCGCAGCGACACAGCGCAGGTCACAGCTCGGGCCCTTGCGCTGGGGTGCGCTTGGCCAGGCTGCAACTGCGCGTGCGAGCATCTGCAAGAAAAAGAGACGCACGGCACGAAGACCGGCCCACAGAGGCGTGCAGCGCGGCGAGCGGTGCTTGGCGCCAAGACGCGGCGGCGCGGATCGATACAGAAGAAGAGCGGCGAAGGCGGCTTAAGGGTGTAGGATTGGCCTTGGGCGCTGGGGTGCGCCGTGCCAGCTTTCGTCGGCTCGCGGGCGAGCGCAGGGCAGCCCTGGTCGCCAAGCGACCGGTGTGTGCGCGTGACGTCCAGGAACTCGGCATGCGGCACAACATCGGCGAGGCCACCAGAGAAAGGCAGCGCATCACGGTCCCTGCAAAGCGGCTCAAAGGCCGGGCACACGGCGACGCGTACGCTACATGATGGCACGCTCACAGGCAGGTTCTCGTCCAGGGATTGACAACGGAAACAAGGGAACGCGGCGGCGCTCTGGAGCGCGGCGGCATTTCGGTTCACAGCGGCACAAAGGCACGTGCACGGGCAGTAGGGAACAAGACGGCACAGGAGAAAGGAGAAAAGGGGGCGGCGTCGCTCACGTTGGGGCGATGGTGTAGTCGTCGCCGGCCTAAAGAAGACGGTGGCGCGGTGTAGACGTACACGGCGGCGCTCTGCTTCTTGTTCTGCTCGATGCGGACGTCCTCCTCACACGGCGACAGCTCCGGCTCCACTCGACCACGGACGGCCTCCGGCCTCGGTGCATCGGCGGCGACGCGGTGCGCGGCTCCTTCCTCTTCCCTCCTCCACTCTTCCCCCACTTCCCCTTCTTCTCTCTCGCGGCAGCGGAACACAGGAAAGGGGAAAAACCCCAGGTGGGTTGGTGAGATGCGGCTAGGGTCTCGGGGTCTCCTTTAAGGTCTCGGTCAAGGCGGCGCAGGGGCAATTTGGCAGCCGCGGTGTCCCAATTGGAGGAGACACCCGGGGCGGCGACGTGGTCGGCCACCAGTGGCCGCCCATGCTCCTTTAGCGTCACCGGGCGAGGGCAAAAGGGGAACTTCCCCTAGCGAAACCCCCTGGATGGGTAGGCTCGAGCGCGGCGCGGCTCGGCGTGCACGCCAGCCCGCCCCCGGCCGTCCCATCGCGCGCGCAGGCGCGGGGCGGCGCGGTGCGGTCGGGCGCAAGGAAGAAAAGGTGAGGAGGAGGAGAGGGGTAGAGGATGACAGGTGGGGTCAGGTTGTCATAGATAGAAAAGAAAAGGAAAGGGACGTTGGGCTGGTGGGCTGCTGCGATGCTGGGCCGGTCGGTTGGAGTTGGTGGGCCGGTTGCAACGCGGGGTTATTCTCTGGTGTTTAGGCCCAAGTTAGCTGTTAGGATTTTACAATTAGTTTGGAAATAGGTTTTGAACTATTGTTTGAATTTGAATTACTTTCAAATTCAAACAACACTCAATTAACTCCAAATAAAATGCAAGGAAAATCCAACTCACACATTTTACCATAATTTGAATTTATATTTTTATAATTGGTTTAATTTGTGGAGAATTTAGGAGGGGGCTAGCAAATTTGGTTGAAATTTGGTAGCACTTCAATGACAAGCAAAAAAGTTTTAAATTTTTCGAAATTTTCACACCTCCTAAAATCTGGTATGTTACAAAGTGCGAGCCGCATAGTGGCAAGAACGGCAAGATGAAGTCATGGACGATTTCTTGGTTGAGCCTCAAAACCAAGGTCGAGCCGGGACTACATGGGAGCCAAGTCATGAGTGGTGATTGGCGGAGGCTACACTAAGTTCGCGGGGTTTCCAGTGGTTCACCAGAAAACCACAGGGTTCCTTGGTTGATCCACAAAGCCAAGACCGAAGACCGAAGACGGAGGTGCAGCAGCATCAGGCCGGTCTGACCGGTGGGTCTAACCAGTCTGACCGGTGGGCGATCTGACCGGTGAGGAGCACCGGTCTGACCGATGTGCGACGACAGCTTCCGGAGACTTCGAAGCGGAGGACACGCATCGGGATCTCAAGGCTTGCGTCGAGGCTAAGCAAGTTTGCAGTCGCCGGGCATCTGTCCGATGGTGCGAAGACAAAGATTCCCAAAGTGCCCCTCGGGGGTGTGTATCCTAGTATTAGGCCTTAGGGGTAGTTTCGTCTTTCGGCTAGCCTCCATATGACCCAATTGGTGAGAGGATGGCAGCCACCTCTTGGAACCCTAGCTCATTTTGTTTTGTGTCGGTGTTTTAGACCGGCAACCTACCAAGGGGAGTACCCGAGGTAGATGAATGTGGCCTCGCCGAGATCGGTAACTCGAAGGAGAGACACGTGGCACACAATTTAGACAGGTTCGGGCCGCGAGGTGCGTAATACCCTACGTCCTGTATGCTGTGTAGCTCTAGATTGATTGGGTGTGCTTACAAGATGATGCGAATGATGAAATAGGGGTCCCTGCCTCGCCTTATATAGTCCGGGAGGCAGGGTTACAAGTCCGTTTGTCAGAGGAGTTCTAGTCGTGTGCGGCTAGGAGTACTCTAAATGGATCCGGACACGTCTAGCTTCCTAACTGAGTACTAGTCCTCTGTATACCTTGCGCTCCACACCATCAGGTGCCGTGTAGCACAAGTCGAGTAGTCCCAGGGGGCCCACGGAGTAGTCGGTCCCAGTACCCACCTGAGTAGTAGGCCCAGGGATGTCCGTACGACAAGCCCCCGAGTACTTTGTAGTCGAGCAGGATGTCTTCGAGTAGTCTTGATGGCCTTGGCGAGTAGTCCTTGAGCATCCCCGAGTTCCACAAGCCGAAAGTCCTCAAGAATGCTTGAATCATCCCGAGGCTAGAAGGTACTCCAGCTGATATTTGAGTAGTCTTGAAGTCTTCTCGAGTAGTCCCCAAGCGTCCCCGAGTGCTTCTCTCGAAGGTCTTCAATAGTACTCGGGTTGTCTTGAGGAAGAGACCATATGGAAAATGCGATTCAGAGAATCGCATTCCATACGGAATGTAGCCCCCGAGCCTTAGGTTGAATCGCAGATTCAAGCTGAGGGTCAATCTGAAGTTCTGCCAATCTTATCCCGAAAAATCTGGAGAAAAAACCGAAGGACACGTGGCACGGAGCCCCCGAGCCTTGAGTCGAGTACTTTCTCTCGAATTGAAGGGTCATCTTGACTGTAGAATGTGTCTAGAGTGGGGTCTTGATATGGTGTAGTCCACTGAATCCGGTAGCTGTAGTCGAGCCCCCGAGATGGAGAGCATCGAGTACTGGAAGACGAACAGTCAAGCCGCTGCCGCTAGGTCACCCGTCTGGCGCCTTATCTGCCCGTTGAGAACTGAACCGCCGTGCCGGTTATAAATAACTGGTAAACCCTTAGGGTTTTGCACACCTAGTAGTTGCATTCCTCAAATTAGATCTGAGTCTTCGCCCGCTCTGCTCCTCTGCTGCCGCCGCCGCCGCTCAGAGTTTTTAGATCTACTTGCGCCCGCCGCCGGAATCCGCCCACGTCCGTAGTCCCCGAGCGAATGCGAGTGAAGACTCCTGTCACTTGGAGGATGAAGGGGTCTCCAGCGAAGAGCAAGAAAACCGGCGCGTCGAAGAAGAGGAGCCGTGAAGAAGCCGGGGAAGCCGGCCAGTCGTCGTCGTCGCCGCCCTCGTCCCCTCGCCCCAATCCGGCAAAGGAATGGAAGAAGGCGAAACTGAAGACTGAGGATCTCCTCGCCTTGGTCAACAGCAGATTCCTCCGCGAGAAGGAGATGGATCTCTGGCGCACCGCCACCGGCGATCCGTATCCGATGGAGAAGAACCCGGACGAGATTCCAATGTTCGCGTGGTTCGTGGAGCGTGGACTAGCGCTGCCGGCCAGCGATTTCTTCAAGGGGATGCTCAGGTACTACGGCATCGAGTACCTAAACCTCAACCCCAACTGGATCTTCCACACCTCCATCTTTGTCCACTTCTGCGAAGCCTTTCTGGGGATCAAGCCCCACTGGATCTTGTTCCGGAAGTTCTTCCGGGTGAAGCCGCAGCCGAGCACTGACGACCCGCGAGTAGTCGGTGGCGCGGGGATTCAGATGCGTGAAGACGTCGCCGGCCAGTACCTGTCGTACAAGCTCATCGACTCCAACCAGGACTGGAAGGCGAGGTGGTTTTACATCAGCAACCACCACCCCGAGTTGCCGAAGCCGAGCGGGTGCCAGCCAAAGCATGCGCCGTGGTAGAACACAGAGCCCACCATGCAGGAGGGTATTCAACTACCCCCTCTGCTGAAGAAGATCAAGGCCCTGCGGGAGGCCGGACTGAGGGCCGAACACGTGGCCTTCAGTTTCATGAAGAGGAGGGTGCAGCAGTTGATGGCGCGAGATACCCTCGGGTACCAGTATACGGGCGACGAGGACACCTCTCGGATGCCCGGCTTTGAAGTCGAGGATGATGTCATCGTCAAGAGGCTGGGCAAGATCTTCGAGGACATGCTGCCGTACACACCTTGCCCAGTCCCCGAGTACCCCGCAGCTCGGCCGCCAAGCCAGGTCAGTAGTTGTGACATAAGCCCCCGAGTACTGATTAGCTTGAAGTAGTCGTACTCACATGTGCTGTATGTTGTAGGACGATGTGGCGAGATACGTCTCAATCCCACCCTCTCCTCCGCGACTTGAGGAGCAACCGCAGGGGAAGAGCAAGAAGAAGGAACGCCGCGAAGTCGGTGAAGGTGATGATGCCGTCATCATCGAGAGTAGTTCCGATGAGGATGACGAGGAAACACAGCAGGAGAGGTTCCAGCTGCATTCGAGGTTTAGCCGGGCTGGGATGCCAGACATCCCAGTCATCATTGAGAGGCCATCGAGCCTTGAGGCTAACCTGCCGGTGCCGCCGAGGAGGCCGCGCAATGCGACGTGGAAACATGCCGCCAAGAAGCTGAAAATCTCTGAAGCCACCAGCCAAGAGGTCAGTGCCACTACCAGAGTAGTCAAGTACCACCAATAAGTAGTCTTGTGCTGACAAACCCAGTTGAACTGTTGCAGGACATTCCCTCCTCGGACCCTGTAGATCAGGACGACGAGGGCGCCTGGGATACGGTGGGGGCGGTGGCTGAAAGGAGTGTCAGCCCATCTCTGACCATTGAAGAAGCCATACCAGTGGCGGCACAACAAGAGACCGGCGCCGTGGAGTCATGAGCATCGGTCGAAGAAGGACAGGGCCCCTCTCCAGCTGCAGTGGTAGAGCAGCTAGAGGAGGCACACACTGAAGCCGAGGCTGGCATAGTTGACTTCGCCAGCATTTTGGGCGCACCGACCATGACTATGGTGCGGTCAACCCTGTAAGTTTTCTGAGCTCTCGAGTAGACATGTAGTCATTAATCTCGTGTTGCTGACTAGATACTTCATGATGCAGGAAATCCACGGACTTGTCGTGGGATGGTGGGGAGACCAGCACACCGGCTGAAGGAGAGGACCACTCAGCGGAGGCACGCGAACCCACGCCACCGCCACAAACTGAAGCCGCAACGGAATCAACACTGGAAGAAGCCACCTTGGTTGAAGGTATGTAGCCTGGCACCAATGGTAGTCATCATGTGTAGTAGTCATAGTCGTTGAAGATGACTTTGTGTACTCATTTCGTCAGGAGCACAAACTGAGGGAGCCGCGATCCCTGAAGCCGTAGCCATGGAGATGGCGACTGTGGAGACGGAGCCCACGGAAACAGTTACTGGGGCGGCGAAAGCGACAGCCCCCGGGCCGGGAACTACGGTAGCCCCCGAGCTGGGTGCAGAGGCACAGGTCGATCCACTCCCCGGGACGAGCACGGACGTAGTCGTCCGCGAACCCATCATAGAAGAAGCCGCGCCGCTTCGCTCAGCGCCCATGCCAGAGGTGGCGTCATCTAGCCGTGGGGGTCTGGAGCTGCTGGAAGACAACCTCATCGACCCGGCTGTAGTTGCCCTGAGCATGGAGTCATGGCGCCGGATGGAGCAATGGGTCAAGGTATGTTGCGAGTACCCTCAGTAGTCTTGCGTTGTGAAATACAGGATTCCCTTTTGACTGTTCTGTCTTGCGCAGGATGTTGTTGAACGGTCCCGCCAGAAGTCTGAGCTTCTGAAGGTGTTTGGCGACACGGTCCTCCGCGCCGAGGCTTTGGAGAAGGAGCTCGAGAAGTCAAGGAAACATTCTGCTCTGCTCCAGTCCAAGCTCAATGGCGCCTTCGCGCAGTATCATAACGAAGTTCAAGAAGCACAGGCGAAGAGGGACGACTTGATCCGGAAGAACAAGTCGCTGCGCCAGAAAAATAAGGGTACGTCCTCCGCCAGATCCTTTGAGTACTTATTAGAATACCTTGGAGTAGTCTGACACTACGTTGAGTTGTCTGCAGATCTTGAAGCAAGAGTTGACCAACTGAAGGCTTCAGAGACAGACTTGAAGAATATTGTTTATCGGGAGACCGATAAAAGAGAGGTACTCGAGTACAAGTACACTCAGTTGAGCCATGAGTGCATCTATCACATGGAGCTCCATGAAGCCTCAGACCGTGATCTTGTAAATTGCTATAAATCTCTGCAGAAATTGAACGAAGACTACGAGAAGCTCCGGGGCCAATTGAGAGAACTCGAGGAAGCCGCACTGCCATCGCAAGGTTGCTAGTACCGCACCCGGGCGGGCCCAAGATAGCTCCACTGGTAGACCGGTTGAAGGAAGCCCCCGGACGACTGGCGACGTATGTCAAGCACCTGGCGAAGTCTATTCCAAACCAGGTGCTGGCGTACATGAAGTCATACTTCCCGAAGGCGCCAGTGGATGTGGTAGCCGGCGGTCTTGCGGCTAACTGTAGCGATGATCAGTACAAGACCCTCCTTGAGGAGATGGCGCCCATTGCAGAGCAAGTGGCGGAGAAGCTTAATCTGCAGTAGATGTACCTGTAGAGGTAGCTTAGGGTAGTTTATGTAAGACAAACAGAGTAGTTAGTAACATGTTTGAATTATCAATGAAAGTTATCCACGCTGTGCATGTGAAATGAGTACTCGTGGCCGCCATTTGCAGCGAAGTGTGCGGAGTACCAAACCGTGGAGAACTCGTGAGTAGTAGTACTCGGTAGAGTCTGCCTGATTGGAAGGCTCAGCAAAGAAGTTGAATGGAATCAATCTTTATTACTGATGAATGAGTACACCTGTATGGCCAGGGCCGTTTTACAAGTGTAGTCGCCAGGACTCGTAGGCCGCCTACGGCTAGGTGGTGCTAGGGCCCGTGAGCCACTTACAGCTGGAGATCCGTTAATAGCCGTATAGGCTGGATCTAGAATACATGGTCATATAGACTGCCGCTAGAGTCCTCAGTGCTCTAAGCAGCCCAAGATCCGTTAGTAGCCGTTGACGCTGGATCTTGGAGAGAAGTAGTCCGGAGACAAGTGCTAGGACCGAAAGGCCGCTTACAGCGAAGAGTCCGTGAGTAGCCGTCTAGACTTGGACCCGTAGATGAGTAGTCGAGCGACTACGCGTAGAAGCGACACAGCTAGTCGACGTTCCACGAGTTGCTGATGTCATCGCCTTCAAGTGTTTGGAGGCGGTAGGAGCCTGGTCCGGTCACCTTGGAGACTGAGAAGGGACCTTCCCATGGTGAGCTGAGTTTATGTAGTCCTTCCGTGTTCTGGATGCGACGGAGAACTAGATCACCGACATTGAAGGATCGTTCCTTGACGTTGTGATCATGGTAGCGTCGGATACCCTCTAGGTACCGTGCTGACTGGACGAGGGCGGCGCAGCGGGCTTCTTCGAGGCTGTCGATGTCGACCCGTCTGCTATCTTCTGATATGCCTTCGTCGTACTGTTCTACTGCCGGGGATTCCCACATCACGTCGGCAGGTAGAATAGCTTCAGAGCCGTAGACCAGGAAGTAGGGCGACTGCCCTGTCGGCTTGGTAGGTTGAGTACGAAGCCCCCAGAGTGCATTGGGTAGTTCCTTGATCCACTTGCCTCCTTTGGTGTTAGCTGCGTCGTGCAATCGCTTCTTGAGGGCGTCGAGTACCATTCTGTTGGCACGCTCGACTTGACTGTTGGCGTGGGGGTGGGCGACTGAGACGTACCGGATGTCAATCCCGCTGTTCTCGTAGTATTCCCAGAACTGGTGGTTGTTGAAGTTGGAACCCAGGTCTGTGATGATGCGATGGGGTAACCCGTAGCGATGCACTAGCTCATCCAAGAAGTCGAGTACTCTGTCGGCCTTTAGGCAGGTGACCGGCTTGACTTCGATCCACTTGGTGAACTTGTCGATGGCCACCAAGACTCTGTTGAATCTCCCGGCGCAGTTGGCAGAGGCCCAATCATGTCGAGCCCCCAGCAGGCAAAGGGCCAGGTTGGTGGTATGGTGACTAGCTTGTAGGCCGGGACGTGTTGCTGCTTGGCGAAGAATTGACATCCTTGGCACTTTCTGACGAGTTCTTCAGCGTTGGCCAGGGCTGTAGGCCAGTAGAAAGCTCGTCGGAAAGCCTTGCTCACCAGCGTGCGGGAAGACGCGTGGTTGCCGCAGACGCCTTTGTGGATCTCCTCCAAGATGTCCTTGCCTTCATCCCGAGGTATGCACTTCATGAGTACTCCAGAAGTGGCACCCCGCCTGTATAGCTTGTCTCCAACTAGTATGTAGGTCTTGGCTCGGCGGACGAGTTGTTCGGCCGTGTTCTTGTCGGAGGGAACCTTCTGCTCGCGGATGTAGTCGATGAAGGGTTGTCTCCAATCCACGTCAATCATCATGACCTCCTGACCAGACTGTGATGGCACATGGTCAGTGGTAGCTGGCGCCGGCTCCGGGATGGATGGCGCGTGAAGCTCGTGGATGAAGACTCCGACGGGTACTTGTGCACGAGTAGAACCAAGCTTCGACAGGACGTCCACTGCAACATTGTTGTCGCAGACGACGTGGTGGAACTCGAGACCGTAGAACTTGTTCTCAAGCTTGTGAACTTCCAGACAGTAGGCGTCCATGTTCTCCTTGTTGCGATCCCAAGACTTGTTGACCTGATTAATGACCACTGCGGAGTCGCTGTAGACTAGTAGTCGCTTGATGCCCAAAGAGATTGCGAGGCGAAGCCCATGCAGTAGGGCTTCGTACTCGGCTTCGTTGTTTGAGACCATCCAGAAGATCTGCAGGACGTACTTGAGTTGTTCGCCCCTTGGAGAGATCAGGAGTACCCCTGCACCTGCGCCCTCGAGTTTGAGTGAGCCGTCAAAGTACATCACCCAGTGTTCTGACCGCTCGGTTGGAGTTGGTAGCTGATTCTCCCGCCACTCTGCCATGAAGTCGACTAGTGCCTGGGACTTGATAGCAGTACGTGGCTTGAAGTCGATGTTGAGGGTGCCGAGTTCGACTGCCCACTTGGAGATTCTTCCAGCAGCATCCTGATTGCAGAGTATGTCACCGAGCGGGTAGTCGGTGATGACGACAATCGAGTACTCCTGGAAGTAGTGTCGTAGCTTCTGCGAGGTGATGAGCACTGCGTAGAGTGGCTTTTGGACTGGCTGGTACCGTGCCTTTGACTCTGACAGAACCTCACTGACGAAGTAGACTGGACGCTGGACTGGGTAGGCGTGGCCTTCTTCCTGGCGCTCGACAACGATGGCAGTACTGACCACATGAGTAGTCGCAGCAAGGTAGAGCAGTAGCTGCTCCTTTTTACGAGGAGCCGTGAGGACCGGTGGCTTTGACAGGAAGTCTTTGAGCTGCGCCAAGGCTTGATCAGCCTCCTCAGTCCACACGAACTTCTCTTGGTGCTTGAGTAGTTTGAAGAAGGGTAGTCCCCGTTCTCCGAGCTTCGAGATAAATCTGTTCAGGGCCGCCATACACCCGGTTAGCTCCTGTACATCCTTGATGCAGGTGGGAGCTTTCATGTTGGTGATGGCGGAGATCTTCTCGGGGTTGGCTTCGATGCCGCTATGGCTGATGATGAAGCCGAGTAGTTTCCCAGATGGTACGCCGAAGACGCACTTGTTGGGATTGAGCTTCCATTGGTACTCTCACAGGGATGCGAAAGTCTCTTCAAGATCGGCGATGAGCGTATCGGAGTTTCTGGTCTTGACGACCACGTCATCCACATAGGCTTCGACATTCTTGTTGAGTTGCTTCTTGAAGCAGGCCTGGATAGCTCGCTGGTATGTAGCACCGGCGTTCTTCAACCCGAACAACATTGTCGTGTAGCAGTAGGCACCAAACGGGGTGATGAACGCGGTCTTCTCCTGGTCTTCTTCCTTGATAGTGATCTGGTGGTACCCGGAGTAGCAGTCGAGGAAGTAGAGCAGGTCACAGCCCGCCGTGGAGTTGATGACTTGGTCAATCCGCGGCAACCCGAAGGGGTCCTTGGGGCAGTGCTTGTTGAGGTCGGTGTAGTCGACGCACATCCTCCACTCGTTCGTGTTCTTCTTGCGGACGAGGACGGGGTTGGCGAGCCACTCAGGATGGAAGACTTTGCGGATGAAGCCCGCCGCGAGTAGTTTGGCGAGTTCCTTCTTGATGGCATCCTGTCGGTCGTCGGCGAAGCGGCGGAGGTGTTGTCGTTTGGGGGTAGCTTTAGGGTCGACATTGAGTGAGTGCTCGATCAGCCTCCTGGGCACCCCTGGCATGTCCGCTGGTTTCCTCGCGAAGATGTCTCGGTTAGCCCGGAGGAAGCTGACGAGCGCGTCTTCCTATTTCGGGTCAAGTCCCGCCCCAATCATGGTAGTCTTGCTGCTGTCGCCCGTCCCGAGGTCAATGGCCTTCACTTGAACTTCCTCTGATGGCTGAGGCTTGTTTGTTGTGTCGGTCTTCTCAGGTATCTCGAGTTTGGTTGGGGCGAGCCTCTTGGATGCAGCGAAGATCTCCATCATTGCATTGGGTACTTGGTTGGTCGCCGCTAGTTCCACAGCTTCGGTGTCGCAGTCGTAAGAGATCTTCAAGTCCCCTTGCAATGTGAGTACTCCGGCGGGACTTGGCATCTAGAGTACCAAGTAGGTGTAGTGGGGTACCGCCATGAATTTGGCGATAGCTGGTCTGCCGAGAATGGCATGGTAGGAGGTTTCGAAGTCCGCAATCTCGAACTTGATGTACTCGGTGCGGTAGTTCTCCCTTGTCTCCCCGAAGGTAACTGGCAGGACCACCGAGCCTAGTGGAATAGCCGTGCTACCGGGGACAATACCGTAGAAGGGTGACACGCTCTTGGTGAGCATGTCGGTGATGTCGAGCTTCATCTTCTTCAAGGTCTTGGTGAAGAGGACATTGAGCCCGCTTCCGCCGTTGATGAGTACCTTGTTGAGTCTGGAGCCCGCAACTACAGGTTTCAAGACGAGTGGAAAACAACCTGGCTCGGAGAAGCTTGTCCATTGGTCTACGCGGGAGAAGGTAATGGGCACCTCCGACCACCTTAGAGGTGTCGGCACCGCTGGTTCGATGTTCAAGACTTCCCGTCGGGTGGCCTTCTGAGACCGTCTGGTGGGTAGTCTGCCAAAGAGGACATTCACCGTCTTGTCGGGTTCTTGGAAGTCGCCATTGCCTTCGTCGACTTTTTTCTTGCCCTTCTTGTCGTGAGGAGGCCGTGGATCGGGAGTATCCTTGAGTGCTCGTCGGAGCTGGTAGCACTGCTCGGTGGTGTGGTTGCCATCCAGATGCCACGGGCATTTCTCTTTGAGCAAGTCTTTGAAGCCGCCAGAGGTCTTTTTGGAGTTGTCCTTCGCAGGGTGCTGAATAGCCGCGACCGTGTTGTCTGGCTTGCGCTTGCGATTAGGACCCGAGTAGTTGTTGTTGTTACGACCCCCTTGATCCTTGTTGTTGTTGTGGCCGCCCGTGTTGTTCTTGCTCTTGCCGCGGATGGAGTCATACTTGGCGTTCGCCTTATCCTCCTCGTCGGCCCATGACGTGATCATGTCTTTGAGCTTGGTGATGGAACTCGGGCGGCGGCGACCGAAGTCTTCGAAGGTGCGACGGTGGTAGAGCCCGTCTTGGAAGAGGTCGATGACTTCTTTATCGGTGACGTCGACTACGGTCGCGCGCTTGTCGAAAAAGCGCCGCATGTACTGGCGGAGCGTCTCGCCTTGTTCTTGCTTGACCATTGCCAGATCCATGCGGGTACCCGAGCTCCCCATGGCGCCCGCGAAGTTGCTGGTGAACTGAGCCTTCAGCTGGTCCCACTCGTCGATCGAGTTCTTGTCGAGCGACTCGAGCCAAGTAAGTGGGGCTTGGTCCAGACAGAAAGGGAAGTAGAGGCACTTCGTGTCGTTGTTGCCACCAGCGTTTTCAATGGATAAGGCATAGCATCTGAGCCACTGAACTGGGTCTTGCTTCGCGTCGTACTTGGTGATCCCGAGAGGTTTGAACTTCTCAGGAAGGAGCAGGTCGCGAAGTCGTGCAGAGTAGGCGGGGAAGCCATCACTGTCACTTGCTTCAGTAGTCTTCTTGCGACGGATCTCGTCGATCCTATGGCGGGCGTCGTAGCCACCACGTGAGTTGCCGGTGGTGTAGCTATTCGCGTGGCCTCGGCCTCCGCGATCGCCGCCGCCACCAGCTCTTCTGCCGGTGCCATGGGATGAGCTTCCGCCGCTGCTGCCACCACCACCGCCGTCACCGCGACTACCTCCAGCGCCGCCGCAGCTACCACCGGCGCCGCCCTGGCTATTGCCGCCCTGTGAGGGTCCTCCAGCTGAGGCCCTAGAGCGGTTGGGGTTTGGCTGGTGTTCTCCACAGACACGGTTGCGTCCGCCATCTGTCGGGCTGCGACTAGTGGCTTCGTGGTGTCTGACGGGGGGTACTTGGGCAACCCTGTTGTCGACCCGCATGAAGTAGGCATCTTCAGCGAGCTTAGCGATGACTTCTCCTGCGCGAATCCCCTGGGCCTGTCGTGCTATCGTGGTGATAGACATGAGGCACTGCTCAGGAGTGGTGTGTACCCGGTTGGCAACTTGATCCAGAGCCTCGTTGAGGTTCCGGATAGGGAGAGCCTCTCGGAGACGTCTGCGACGATCGTTCCGCTTCCTGTTGTGGTCATGTCGAGCGTTCTTGTCTTCGGTGGTCTCATCGGGAGGTGCGTTGGCAGACAACTCATCCTCTGAGATGTCATCAAGGTACCGATCGGGTCGATTCTCCGAAGTCCCGACGTCTCCGGCCGCCATGAAGACTTCACGGTCGGGAGTGCAGAGACTGGAGTCGGTAGTCGCCACCTCGGTTGGGGTGTGCTCGTCGTTTTGAGCCAGCGGGGTCCCCTCCTGGAAGGGAAGTGTATCGAGGTAGGCGACGCAGCGCGAGTTGTCGTCCGTCAGGTCTGCTGGCTTGCGGTCGGGCCAGTAGACGAATCTACCGGCGGGAGTAGAAGTAATGACCAAGCCGGTGGCAGGGCCTGACAGCGGTTCCTCGGTCATGTTGAACTTGGACTCAGACTCGATTGGGTCCGATCCGAAGTCGAACTCATATGAAGAGTCCGAGTAGTAGCCGGATGCGGTGTTGGAGTCCGAAGAGTACTCGGAGGCGATCTCCTTGCCGGCCCGGCGTGCAGCGAGAGCTTCCGCGTGGGCCCTGCTAGAGTTGCAGAGACCGTATGGGAAGTGCTTGTGGAGGGGGGTCGCTTCACACGATGGCTCAGAAGCCGGCTCGCATGAGGTGATCTAGGGTGACGTCGAGTTCGAGTCGGAGGCGGATCCAAGCTCGAAGTCGGCGACTTGGTTGTAGAGTGAAAATTCGCCGAATTTTTCGGCGAGTTTGCCCGTGACGACTTCGGGAAGTGTCATGAGCCCGGTCTTCGGGTCCGGGGTCATGGTGAGGTAGCGCTGAAACGATCCCGCGCCGTCAGCAGTGCAGACCCAGGAGCCGAAGACGAAGGTGTCGCCGCGGTTGAAGGCAGTGGTTGGCTTGATGACGATTGAAGCCGTCGAGTTCGCCATGTGATCTTCGGCGAGAGCCCCTACCTGGCGCGCCAGCTGTTGGTGTTTTAGACCGGCAACCTACCAAGGGGAGTACCCGAGGTAGATAAATGTGGCCTCGCCGAGATCGGTAACTCGAAGGAGAGACACGTGGCACACAATTTAGACAGGTTCGGGCCGCGAGGTGGGTAATACCCTACGTCCTGTATGCTGCGTAGCTCTGGATTGATTGGGTGTGCTTACAAGATGATGCGGATGATGAAATAGGGGTCCCTGCCTCACCTTATATAGTCCGGGAGGCAGGGTTACAAGTCGGTTTGTCAGAGGAGTTCTAGTCGTGTGCGGCTAGGAGTACTCTACATGGATCCGGACATGTCTAGCTTCCTAACCGAGTACTAGTCATCTGTATACCTTGCGCTCCACGCCATCAGGTGCCGTGTAGCACAAGTCGAGTAGTCCCAGGGGGCCCACGGAGTAGTCGGTCCCAGTACCCACCTGAGTAGTGGGCCCAGGGATGTCCGTACGACATTTTGCTATTTTCCTCTTCCATTTTTCCTTTGGAATTTCTAGGACTAGCTTGAGAGCTTCATGGTGAGATCTTGTGAGAGGGAAGGATGATCGGGCGGCAAGCTAGACCTTGTATGAACCTTCATGGTATGTATAGATGATTCGGCGTGGTTCCTCAAGGCTTGGTTGTGTCTCTCCCGTTTTTCCTTTTTGGTGATTTTCGGAGCCCTTTCTTGGCAAATTTCTTGTGGCGGTTTTGAGATATTTCTCTTTGGGATTTGGTGGGGGATGTATGCTTGAACCCCTCATGGTTCTTTTCCTTTTGATTCCCCTCCCAAATCCGTGAGCAAAGGGGCTCGATATTGGGGTTTTCTCCTCTCTAGGGTTAGAGGTATTCTTGGTGGGATTTCTACGATTCCTCTAGTTCTAGCAAGTTTTGGTGGACCAAATCTTGGCTATGGGGTGCCCATGAGGTGTTCCTACTATCCCCAAAGTCTTGTGAAGATCTGTGGAGCGAATCGGGAGATCAAGGTTTGGATTTGGGGGAGTTGACCCGCGGGTGTTGTTCATCCCGAGCTGCCCAGGCGTGACCGGTCTGACCGGTGCTCTTGATCGGTCTGACCGGTGCAAGGCCTTTGTGGGATTTGCCTTGGGTGAACTGCCTGGTTCGTGTGTCTTTGGGTTGAGTTGTTGCTGGTCAGTTCTTGGCAGGTTTCGAGGAGTTTGGCTAGGCTTTGTGAAGGTTTTTCTTCCTGAGCAGTTTGAGTTTTGGAGGTGGTTTTTGTTCCAGGGCCTAGAGGAATCACTGAGGCTTCCTGGAACGTTTTCTGTGCAGCTGCTGCAGCCACCGGCCTGACCGGCTCTGTCCACCGGTCTGACCGGTGTAGCATAGGCAGCAAGCTATGCAGATTTCCGCTGTGCGTTTGGTGTGTTTGGTTCGGAAGGTTGTTGTGTTGGTTCCTAGGACCAGTAGCACTCCAGTGGCTACGTGGTTTTGGCCAACTTGGGTAGTTGAGTCGGAGACGTGATTTGGTTAGCCGTGTTCGTCTTGTTGGAGTAGCCATCTCCTTCGAGAAGAATTTTTATCAGCTCCCATTCACTCCCCCCCTCTCTGGTCGCCAGTTCGGTCCTTCAATTGGTATCAGAGCCGGTTCGAGTCTTTCGAGGCTCTAACCAGTCTAAGATCCAAAGATGGCATACCAGGAACGGGGATCGGGTCCTCCGCACTTCGATGGGAAGAACTACCAGATGTGGCAGAGACGAATGGCTGCGTTCCTCCGTGGAAAGGGTCAGATCCTTTGGGACGTTACGGTGAACACAGCTTATGTTCATCCGATTAACTTCCTTGCTCCAGGATCGCAGGATATGTTCGATGCCAACAACAAGGCGGTCGACAACTTGTTTTGTGATCTGTGTTAGTCAGAATTCGATCGGGTTCAGACAGAGGACTTAGCTTGTAGGATTTGGGAGCAGTTGAAGGATGCTCATGCTGGGAATGCTCAAGTTCAGGCTCAGATGTACGCGACTTACCGGAGAGAGTACGAGAACTTCACTCATCTCCCCGGCGAGTCCGTCGATGCCCTTTTCCAGCGGTTTACGGTTGTGTTGAACAACATGAGAGCCAATGTGGCTGTGCTCCCATACGATGATCATGATAGAGCCGTGAAGCTCTTGCACTCGTTGGATCGCACCGTATGGGACGGAAAGGTCGAGGCTATTGTTGAGTCCGAAAAGTATGACACCCTGACCGTGAACGAGTTGTTCTCGAAGCTCAAGTCAGCTAAGTTGGACCGTGGTCTGACTGCCCGTCTTGAGAGCCCGACTGACTCTCATAGTCTTGTTCTCGTCGGTGGCAAAGGTGCTAAGTCTAACGCTAACGCATCCTCCAGGATGTACTCTCTGTCTTCTTTGATGTCTTTGCCAGACGAGGAGTTCAACATGCTTGGAGAGGACGAGCTGGCGTTGCTGACCAGACGGTTCGAGAGGTTGCACGAGAACCGGGTGAACACAAGGAAGAATCCACGGACATGCTTTCAGTGCGGCAAGCTAGGACACTTCGTCACCGACTGTCCGGAGAAGATGGAGAACAAGGATGGCTACAAGGACGGCTACAAGAACCGGTCGAGGATAGACGACAAGTATCGATCGAGGCGCGATCACAAGCACAAGAACAAGGACGAGCGACGATCGGGGAAGAAGGACAGTCACGGCAGGAAGGCCCGAGCGATGGTCGGGGCGAGCGACGTCGACTCCAGCTCTGCCTACTCTTCCTCGAGCTCGAGCAGCAGTGAAGACGAAGGTGATCGGCGCAAGAAAAGAAGTCATCCAAGAACTTGAGCAGGCTGAGCTGCTACGCGAGAGATGGCTTCTGCGGCATGGCTCGTAGCTCTGGCAGCAAGAAGAGTCACCCGAGCGACTCGGACTCCGACTCTGAGGATGAGGTACGTGAGGAGCTTCCCTTCTTGCGCGAGGAGAACGAGCGTCTTGGCAAGTTGCTTGATAATCGTGATGACATGCTTAGAGAGGCAAAGAAGATGAGGAAAGAGCTTAGGGCCTCACAAGAAGATGCTAGGAACCGAGTAGCTGAGCTAGAAACCTAGAACCTTGATGCTAAGCTTGAGATAGATTCGCTTAAGGCTTCACCTGTGGTTTCTGATGAGATTGATTGTTGTGATTGCTCTGTGTACCTAGTTGATCTTACTAGTCTTAAGGATAAGCATGCTTCTACTTGTGATGAACTAGATGTGCTTTGGGTTGAAGTGGCTGAGCTTAAGTCCAGACCTGCTTTGCTAGGTGCTTGTACTTCTTGCCCTGTTTTGCATGGAAAGATTGATGAGATGCATGCTTACACTGTTTCTCTTGAGGCTAAGTTGAAAGAACCTATTCCCACTTCTTGCTCTACTTGTGAATTGCATGCTTTGAAAAATCTGGAACTTGCACATTATGTGGATCGCTTGCAGGATGAGAATGATGAGTTGAGGAAAATGATGGGTTGGTTGTTGGGTCATGAACCACAGCTTAGGATGTTGATAGAGGCATACAAGCGCTATGATGGGCAAGCGCTTGGTTCGGATAAGATTGGAGAGTGTAGTGGAGAGAGAGGAGAGAAGATTGGTGATATCCAAGCTCCACCAAAAACATTCCACAAAAATGCCTATGCTCCTAAGCCCAACCCACTGAGAAACAAACTTGACACAACCCCAGATCCTCCCATATTTCCTCTCCCTACAAATGACTTTCAAAAACCGGTGAAGTTTGTGAGCTCCAAGGAGAATGAGCTTGGAGAGAAGACGGGTGAGAAGCCGAGTGAGGAGAAACCAAGTGAGCAGCCCCAACCCAAGCCTAAGCCTAAGCTCATACGGTTTCATTGTGACTATTGTGGGAGAGATGGTCACAAGGGTGAGTTTTGCTTCAAGAGGAAGCGTGAGGAGAGAATGGCTAAGGAGTGGGCTAACAAGGACAGGTACCACCCCTCAAATGGTGTACCTGAGCCTCGTATGCAAATGCCCAAGGCCAAGGTGATTGTGAGGACGGTTCCGGCTTGGGGAGATCGAAAGGTGGCAGGTGGTGCTGCTGGCCGAGCACCACCGGTCAGACCGGTGCACTCCACCGGTCAGACCGGTGCTGGTCTGGGCAGACAGCAGTTCGGTTTCCGTGCTCGTGCGGATGCTTGGTTCGGTTCTGGTGGTCGTGGTTCTGGTGGTTGGCATGGAGAGTTTGCAGGTGGTCAGTTTGCTAGACGATCTCCACCTCGTGCTCAATACGAGAGTGGGAGGAGTCGCAGCTTTGAGATGGAGAGGAGGAACGGTCCACGGTCTTCCTTTCGTGGTTTTCGTTCTCCTCCAGCTAGACAGGGGTGGTTCCCTCGTGGTGGTTCCCGTGGTGGTTTTCGTGGTGGTAGCTTTGATAGGCGTGATGATATGGCTTGTGCTAACCCCACTTTGGAGCAAATGGCTCGGCACTGGTTTTACTCTTTTGGTACTAACCCCAGTGTTGAGTCGTTTGTTCACTCACGTGCTAGCTTTTGAATTTCAGGTGGGAGACTTGAGGAACGTTTGGTTGGTTGACTCTGGTTGCTCGAGACACATGACCGGAGACAAGGGGTGGTTCTCAAGTCTCGTCCCAGTGGTGTCCAAGACATACATCACCTTTGGGGACAATGGGCGAGGGCGTGTGCTTTCAGAAGGTGAGATTAAGGTAAGTGAGAAGGTCACTCTCAGGCGTGTTGCTCTTGTTCAATTGCTCGGATTAGATTTGCTTTCCATTTCCCAGCTTTTGGATGAGGGTTTTGAGGTGTTGTTTCGGCCTGGTGGTTCTCGGATTATGGATTCTCGAGGGGACCTAGTTTGCATGGTCGTTCCCGAGGGTCAAAGTTTTCCGAGCGGATTTCTCTCAGTCTTCAGGTGTGGCTCATTGCTTTTTGGCTTGTTCTTCGAGTGAGTTGTGGAAGTGGCATAGAAAGTTGGGTCACTTAAGCTTTGACCTTCTGTCTCGCTTGAGTAAACTCAATTTGGTCCGAGGATTGCCACGGTTGAGGTTTGAGAAAGAGTTGGTTTGTGCGCCGTGTAGGCATGCCAAGATGGTAGCCTCTTCTCATCTGCCCCTCACTGATGTGATGACGGAGCGTCCATGCGAGCTGCTCCATATGGACCTTGTTGGCCCAGCTCGTGTGCGATCTGCGGGTGGGAAGTGGTACGTCCTAGTTGTGCTGGACGACTACTCTCGGTATGCGTGGGTTTTCTTTCTGGAGGATAAAGGGGAGACGTTTGGTTTTGTTCGAGATCTTGTCTTGAGGTTGAGAAATGAGAGGCACGGAGATGCCATACGAGCGATCCGCAGTGACAATGGCTCGGAATTTAAAAACTCTTGCTTCGAAACCTTTTGCCATGGCTTGGGTCTTGAACACTAGTTCTCTAGTCTGTATACGCCTCCCCAGAACGGTGTGGTGGAAAGGAAAAACAGGACCTTGTGCGAGATGGCTCGGACGATGCTCGATGAGCATAGGACTCCGAGAAGGTTCTGGGCTGAGGTGGTGAATACCGCGTGCTATGTGTCGAACAGGATTTACCTCAGGGTGCATAAGAAGAAAACTTGCTATGAGTTGATGCACGGTAGAACCCCCAAGGTGAGTCACTTTCACGTGTTTGGGTGCAAATGCTTTACCCTAAAGAAAGGTAAGAAGTTGGACAAGTTCGAGGCTAGGTCTGTCGATGGCATTTTCTTTGGTTACGCATCTCATTCTAGAGCCTTTCGAGTGCTCAATCTTGAAACTAACCAAATTGTGGAGACTTGCAAGGTTACCTTCGACGAGACACAGCCACGTAGTCAGCTTGTTTTTGAGTGTGCAGGTGACGAGGAACTTGGCGAGGAGATTTTCCAGGACGAGGAGCATGAACATGGAGATGATGAAGATGGCGGTGTGGTGCCCGCGGCTGAGCATGTACCTACTACTTCGACTACGATCGAGAACGGGCCCTCTCCCACACCTACAACGACAAACCCGGATCAAGGCGAAGCTGTTGTTGAGGGGGAGGTAGCATCAAGGCGAGAACCTCCCCGGCGAGTTCAAGTGGATCATCCAGCTTCGAGGATCATCGGCGACATAAATGAACGTACAACACGGTCGAGGGTTCGAAACAATTCTCATTTCGCTCATGCTGCTTTTGTTGCTACCTTTGAGCCCAAAGACATTGGACACGCATTATCTGATCACAATTGGGTTAATTCGACGCATGAGGAGTTGGAGAATTTTGAGAGGAACCAAGTTTGGGAGTTGGTGGATCCTCCACCGGGGTGTAAGATTATTGGGACAAAATGGGTATGGAAAAATAAAGAGGGAGAGAAAGGAGAAGTGGTGAGAAACAAGTTGAGGTTGGTGGCGCAAGGGTATAGTCAGAAAGAGGGGATCGACTACGAGGAGACTTTTGCTCCCGTAGCCCGTTTGGAGGCGATTAGGATCCTTCTAACCTTTTCTGTGGCTAAAGGGTTCAAATTGTACCAAATGGATGTGAAGAGTGCTTTCCTAAACGGTGTCTTGGATGAAGTAGTGTATGTGAGGCAACCAACAGGGTTTGAGAGTGAGAAGTACCCCCACCGGGTGTACAAGTTGAGGAAGGCGTTGTATGGGTTGAAGCAGGCGCCTAGAGCTTGGTACGGTAGGTTGAGGGGGTTCCTGTTTGAGAGAGGGTTTGAGATGGGGAAAGTCGATCAGACCTTGTTTCTCCTCAGGCAGGGCAAAGATATCCTGATTGTGTAGGTATACGTGGATGATATTGTCTTTGGTGGCTCGTCTAACTCTTTGGTTGCAAGGTTTGCAGAAGACATGAGCAGGGAATTTGAGATGAGCATGATGGGTGAGTTGCAGTTCTTCCTCGGCCTCCAGATCAAGCAATCCAAGGAAGGAACATTTGTACACCAAGCCAAGTATACCAAGGACATTGTGAGGAAGTTTAACATGGAGGACTCCAAGGCTATGGTGACACCTATGAGTACGACGACAGCTCATGATGCGGACGAGGACGGTGAACATGTAGACCAGAAGGAGTACCGGAGCATGATCGGGTCACTCCTGTAATTGACGGCAACGAGGCCGGACATCCAATTCTCGGTATGTCTGTGCGCTCGTTTTCAAGTGTCTCCAAGGACTTCGCATCGGCAAGCAGTCAAGCGCATATTCAGGTATTTGCGTCATACTCCCGACTTCGGCCTTTGGTACTCCGCGTCTTCTTCTTTGGCTCTTCATGGATTTTCAGACGCGGATTTTGCCGGGTGTCGGTTGGATAGGAAGTTCACTTCTGGGACTTGCCAGTTTTTGGGTTCTTCTTTGGTGTCTTGGTCATCCCGCAAACAATCGAGTGTTGCTCAATCCACTACCGAAGCTGAATATGTTGCCGCAGCCAGTTGTTGCTCTTAGCTCCTTTGGATCACATACACCATGAGTGACTTTGGTGAAGAGTATACCCATGTCCCACTTCAATGTGATATCACAAGTGCCATAAGTGTTGCAAAGAACCCAGTGCTCCATTCCAAAACCAAGCACATAGAAGTGAGGTATCATTTCCTGAGAGACAACGTAGAGAAAGGGAAAATCGCTTTGATCCATGTACCCACACATGACCAGCTAGTCGATATTTTCACCAAACCCCTAGATCAAGCAACTTTCACTCGTTTGCGGGGGGAGCTTGGTGTTAGTTTGATTTCTTGAGTTGGTTGTGTGGGAGATCCTTTGTAGCATATGTATAGCTTTTCTTTGTGCATTTCTTGCTTTTGCATGGCATATGTAACATGATGTATAGGCATCTTTGTATCTTAGGTTGCATGCATTTTGTATCATATGCATTGTGTAGGAAAAGCTTCTCCTATATACATTGTTCACCATGGTATGATATATATGTTCTTGTGAGCTAGATTGGTAAGCTATGGTTAGTTTGGCTTAGCTCTTGATGACCTTGAGTTATATCCATGGTTGATGGCTATGTTTTTGAAAAGTGTCATATTAATGCTCTCTTGTGAGTAAATGCCTTTATATGATCTTGACATATTTTTGTGGCCTGGTTATGCTTAATTTGTGGCTGGATAGCTTATTTTGATCATATGGAGCCAAAGGCTCATTTGCCATCATGAATGTTTAGCCACCATGCTTTATCTTGTGGAGGGGCATAAGTTCCTTTTTGTCGTAAAGACATTTCATGCACCAAATATAAATCTGAAAATGAAATGTAAATTGCTTGGAAAAAGTGCTCCCCATGTCATATGTGCTTAATTTACTTACTTTTGGGTGCTAAACCGTTGCATGATGCCTACCAATGAGAAGTCTCATGTATAGAAGTAGGCACATAGCTCGGTGGCTTTGACATGACATGAGGTGCTTGTGGGTGTTTATGATTGTCTTATGCTTAGAATGGTTGTCCTAGCATGAAGTTTGTGTGGCTTTGCCATTTTGACATGTTTTGCTCATGTTTAGGACTTTGCTCATGAGAGGGATTTTTTCGCAAAAATGGTCAATTCTATCTTAGCTTCGCCCAATGGTTGTGAAACTTGGAGATCTTGTAGTTGATGTCATTATGAAGCCATAGAGTATCTAACTTGCTCATTTGGATATGTGTAGCATCCTATGTTGAATTTTATCTATTTGAGAAGCTCTAGGCTGAAATTTTTCAAATTTTGGCTTGATTCATGCATTATCAACAAGGGGGAGAAGTTTGAGCATGTTTTGGCTTACTGAATGCATTTGGAGGATTTTCAGGTGGTTTCGAGCCATTTCTGTGCTCTATTTGTCACCAGTCTGACTGGTTGTGGTCACCGGTCGGACCGGTCAGAGTGCTGGCCCTGTTCACATGTTGGGCACCGGTCTGACGGGTGAGGTTGACCGGTCTGACCGGTCAGAGCTGATCTGTTGCAGCTGCTCTGTTTCGTGAAGCGATTTGCATGCATACGTCCAGGGGGAGTTGAAGGACCGAAACTGGCGACCAGAGAGGGGGGAGTGAATGGGAGCCGATAAAAATTCTTCTCGAAGGAGATGGGAACTCCAACAAGATGAACACGACTTCCAAAAACACGTCTCCGACTCAACTACCCAAGTTGGCCAAGACCAAGCAGCCATTGGGGTGCTACTGGTCCTAGGAACCAACAACCACCTACATCTACTAGAGAATGCAGCGGAGAAAGCAACTCGAGCACCACAAGACTGCACCGGTCCGACCGGTCCCTGTTGGAGCAACCGAGCAAAATCTGAGAACTTCCATAAAAGGCTCCTACACCGGTCAGGTCGGTGTAGCTCGCCGTTCATACCGGTACAAGCCAGGAAATCCCAAATCCACCAAACAGACCTACCGAGTTCCAAAACTGACCAAACTCGAAACAGCAGCAACACGAGACAACAGGGAACACACCAAGACGTTCACCCGAGCAAAACTCAACAAAGAGTCTGCACCGGTCAGACCGGTGAGAGGCACCGGTCAGACCGGTGTTACCTGAGCTCTCGGGATGAACAGCGCCCGCGGGTCAACTCCCCCAAATCCAACTCCCGATTCGCTCCACGGATTCGCACAAGACTTTGGGGATAGTAGGAACACCTCATGGGCACTCCATAGCCAAGATTTGGTCCACCAAAACTTGCTAGAACGAGAGGAATCGAAGGATTTCCACCAAGAACGCCTGTAACCCTAGAGTCAAGAAAATCCCGAAATTGAGCCCCTTTACTCACAGATTTGGGAGGGGAATCAAAGGGAAAAGAACCACGAAGGGTTCATGCATACATCCCCCACCAAATCCCAAAGAGAAAGGTCTCAAAACCGCCACAAGAAAATCGCCAAGAAAAGGCTCCGAAAATCATCAAAAAGGGAAAACGGGAAGAACACAATCAAGCCTTGAGGAACCACGCTGAATCATCTATACATACCATGAAGGTTCATACAAGGTCTAGCTTCCACCCGATCATCCTTCCCTCTCACAAGATCTCACCATGAAGCTCTAAAGCTAGTCCTAGAAATTCCAAAGAAAAAATGGAAGAGGAAAATAGCAAAACAAAATGAGATAGGGTTCCAAGAGATGGCTGTCATCCTCTCACCACTTGGGTTATATGGAGGCTAGCCGAAAGACTAAATTACCCCTAGGCCTAATACTAGGATACACACCCCCGAGGGGCACTTTGGGAATATTCATCTTCGCACCATCGGACGGATGCCCAGCGACCGCAAACTTGCTTAGCCGCGACGCAAGCCTTGCGATCCCGACGCCTGTCCTCCGCTTCGAAGTCTCCGGACTGCGTCGTCGCACACCGGTCAGAACGGTGCTCCTCACCGGTCAGACCGGTACCCACCGGTCAGACCGGTCAGACCCACCGATCAGACCGGTCTGATGCTGCTGCACCTCCGTCTTCAGTCTTTGGTCTTAGCTTTGTGGATCAACCAAGGAACCCAGTAGTTTTCTGGTGAACCACTGGAAACCCTGCGAACTCGGTGTAGCCTCTGCCAATCACCACTCATGACTCGGCTCCCACGTAGTCCCGGCTCGACCTTGGTTTTGAGGCTCTACCAAGAAACCGTCCATGACTTCATCTTGTCGTTCTTGCCACCATGCGGCCCGCACTTGACCCCGCTGGCCGCCGGGTCCCTCGAACCAAACCTACTTGTCTTCTCCACACCTGGAGGCCTTACCAGCAACGACCTTTCGCTCTTGTTCTTCACTTGCACCAACACCAGTCAAGCCGCAACCTGCACCTACAATACTTAGCCAAGAATCAGTCCACACAACGTTGTCAATCACTCATCACACCAAGAAGCGACCATCCACCGGTCCTTGAACCACACAGGCTCTCAATCTCCCCCTTGATGAGTGCATTAACAACACACACATTTGGTAACCAAAGAGAAAAAGAAAAGAAAAGAAACAACCAAAAAGAAACTCAAACAAGTGATCGAAAGCCAAACAAAGGCAAAGAGCAAGATCACTTGAAAGAGAGAAAGACTCGGTCCCCTTAGGCAAGGGCAACAGCTCGACACAACCGAGTCAAAAACAAGCTCAAGCAAAGAGCAAAGACCACCAAAGCAAATCTCGAAAACCATAAAGAGCTCCCCCTGCACACATGCAAGCTCCCCCTGAACCAATGCAACTCCCCCTGGACGAATGCATGCAAACCACATCACCAAACAGAGTAGCTGCTTCAGCTTTGCTTTGACCGGTCAGACTGGTCAACCTCACCGGTCAGACCGGTGCGCTAGATTGCCCAGCACCAGACAGTCACACCGGTCTGACAATCACACCGGTCAGACCGGTGCATTCCACCGGTAAGGCCGATGACCACCTGGGAAAACTGGGAACTGCACGAGCTCAAAACTAGCTCGAAACCACTTGGAAACCTTCTAAATGCATGCAGCAAATCAAAACATGCTTAAACTTCTCCCTCTTGTTGACAATGCATGAATCAAGCTAAAAATGCGAAAAATGCAACCTAAAGCTTCTCAAATAGACAAAATTCAACATAGCATGCTACACACCTCCAAATGAGCAAGTTAGATACTCTATAGCTTCGTATGGACAAAAACTACAAGATCACCAAGTTTCATAGCCATTGGACGAAGCTATGATGGAATTGAGCATTTTTGCGAAAAATTACCCTCTCATGAGCAAAGTCCTAAACATGAGCAAAACATGTCAAAATGGCAAAGCCACACAAACTTCATGCTAGGACAACCATTCTAAGCATAAGACCATCATAAACACCCACAAACATCTCATGTCATGTCAAAGCATACCGAGCCATGTGCTTACTTCTATGTATGAGACTTCTCATTGGTAAGCAACATGCAACAGTTTAGCACCCAAAGGCAAGTAAATTAAGCACATATGACATGAGAGCACATTTTCCAAGCAATTTACATTTAATTTTCAGATTTATAATTGGTACATGAAATGTCTTTGCGACAAAAAGAAACTTATGCCCCTCCACAAGATCAAGCATAGGGGCTAAACATTCATCATGGCAAATGAGCCTTTGGCCCCATATGATCAAAAAAAGCTATCCAACCACAAATTAAGCATAGCCAAGCCACTAAAACATGTCAAGATCATATAAAGGTATTTACTCACAAGAGAGCATACATATGACATTTTTCAAAAACAAAGCTATCAACCATGGGCATAAACCAAGATCATCAAGAGCTAAGCCAAACTAACCATAGCATACCAAACTAGCTCACAAGATCATATATAGCACATCATGGTGAACAATGTATATAAGAGAAGCTTTTCCTATCACAATGCATATGATACAAATGCATGCAACCTAAGATACAAAGATGCCTATACATCATGTTACATATGCCATGCAAAAAGCAAGAAATGCACAAAGGAAAGCTATACAAATGTTACAAAGGAGCTCCACCACCAACTCAAGAAACCAAACTCAAACAAAGCTCACAAACGACCGGCTCCTCGAGGGGAGACAAAAAGGGCTCGACACCATCGGCAAAAGAGCAAAGGAGCGCCAAACTCACAAGCTCCCCCTAAACACATGCACTAGGGCCAAAGAGCATACAAAGCTCACCTTACACACATCAGATAGGGCAAAGAGCAAAACGAACCAAGTGGCTTGACCAAGGGCACACACTTGAAGGTCACAAATTTACTTACCTTGATCATTTCTTCAGAAGTCACTCGTCCTTGTCCACCATCACCGAAAGTGATGTACCTCCATATCACCACCGGGGTATGAGGTCGGAGAACCACCCCCGATATCAACCAAACGTTCTCCGAGCCTCCCACCTGTAACTCAAAACCAAGAGCGAGAGCGAACAAATGACTCAACACTAGGGTTAGTACCAAAGGTGTCAAATAAGTGCCGAGCCATCTCCTCAAAAGTAGGGTTAGCAACATCCATCCTACCGCGCCTATCAAAACTGCGATCCATCCTATCAAACCTATCAAACCTGGAATCACCATGGGAAAACCACTCCCATCTTACTAGAGGAGTACGAGTACCGCGAAAAGGAAAACGTGGTCTGTAGTCCCTCTGAGACTCAAAACTGCGACCTCTCCCAACCTCGTATTGATCACGAGGTGGAGACCGTCCAGCAAACTCAGCACCCCCAGACTCAAAGCGTCTACCACCTGTTACACGACCAAACGGGCTGAACCCTCTAGCATCACAGCCCCGGAAACCAAATTGTCCAGCACTCTGCCTAGCACCGGTCTGACCGATCACTCTGACCGGTCTGGCCGGTGGTCCTCGGCCAGCAAACTTGCCTCCACCTGAAGCTCTCCTATCTCTCCATGCTGGAACCATATGCACAACACCCTTTCCCTTAGGCAGTGGCATACGAGGCTCAGGCACACCATGAGAAGGGTGGTACCTATCCTTGTTTGCCTACTCCTTATACATTCTCGCATCTCTCCTTCTCTTATAGCAAAACTCTCTCTTGTGACCATCCTTCCCACAAAACTCACAATGGAAACGGATTGGTCTTGGCTTTGGCTTGGGGTGAGGCTCTTCACAAGGCTTCTCACTTGGCTTCCCACTTGGTTTCTCACTAGGCTTTTCACTTGACTTCTCACTTCGTTTTTCTTTCGGTTTAAGCAACTGGTTTGGCTTGCATGTAAACTTGTCTTTGGGTGTGGGTTGTGGTGGAACTGGAATATTTCCAAGTTTCCCTTCTTTCTCACCACTGCTCTCACCAAACTTATCAGATCCCAAAGCCCAACCATCAAAGCACTTACAACCAGCAATCATCATACCAAGCTGAGGTTCCTGACTAGACAACCAACTCAGCACTTCACGCAACTTATCATTCTCATCTTGCAAGCGATCAACACATTTTGCAAGATCCAAGTTCTTCACAGCATGCTATTCACAGGTAGAACAAGAGGTAGGAATAGGAGCTTTCAAATCAACCTCAAGTGAAACAATGCGAGAACGAAGCTCAGTAATTTTTTCATGCAAACCAGGGCAAGAAGTACATGCACCAAGCAAAGTGGGTCTAGATTGCAGCTCAGCCAACTCAACCCTAAGCACATCTAGTTCCTCACACTTGGAGGCATGCTTTTCCCTAAGAGCAGTAAGATCAGCTAGGAACACAGAGCAATCAGCACAATCAGCCTCATCAGAAACAACATGACTAGCCTTAAGCGAATCTATCTCAAGCTTGCCATCAAGAACCTGTGTTTCTAACTCAGCCACTCTAGTCCTAGCATCTTCAAGCAAAGCTCTAAGCTCCTTCCTAAGCTTCTTAGCCTCTCTAAGCATGTGATGGCGATTATCAAGCAAGTCAACCAACTCCTTATTCTCCTTGCAAAAAGAAGAGAGCTCATCACATACCTCATCCTCGAAGTTGGAGACTGAGTCCGAGGTGTTCTTCTGGCTTCTCTTGCTGCCGGAGCTGTGTGCCATGCCGCAAAGACCATCCTTCTTGTTGTAGCTTCTCGAAGTCTTGCTTGCGGTATAGCAAAGGCCGTTCAAGTACTTGCCGAAGTCCTTCTTCTTCTTCTTGTCTTTCCTCTTGCTGTCCTCTTCTTCTTCTTCACTCGAGCTTGATGACACGTCCTCAGAGCCGGAGTCGATGTCGCTCGATCTCTTGATCTTCTCTCGGGTCCGTGTCTTCCTCCCATGTTCATGCTCCTTCTTCTTGGATCTTCTTCCTTTGTCCTTGGACTTGTCCTTGTCGTGGTTGTTCACCTTCGGACACTCGGCGAAAAAGTGTTCGGTCTCGCCACACTTGAAGCACGTCCTCGAGTTCCTTCTTGAGTTCACTCGGTTCTCGTGCATTCTCTCGAATCTCCGTGCCAACAACGCCAGCTCGTCCTCTCCAAGTACATCAAACTCCTCGTCTGGCAAAGACATCAAAGAGGACAAAGAGTACATCCTGGAGGATGGGTTAGCGTTAGTCTTAGCACCTGAGCCACCGACGAGAGCAAGACTATGGGAGTCAGTTGGGCTCTCAAAACGGGCTGTCACACCACGAACCACCTCAGCTGACTTGAGCTTTGAGAATAGCTCGTTCACTGTCAGGGTGTCATACTTCTCGGACTCAAGAATAGCCTCGACCTTTCCATTCCTCTATCATGATCATCGTACGGGAGCACAGCCACATTGGCTCTCATGTTGTTCACCACAACCGTAAACCGCTGGAACAAGGCATCAATGGACACACCGGGGAGATGAGTGAAGTTCTCGTACTCTCTCTGGTAAGTCGCATACATCCGAGCCTGAACCTGAGCATTTCCAGTGTGAGCATCCTTTAATTGCTCCCAAATCCTACAAGCTAGGTCCTCTGTCTGAACCCGATCGAATTCGGATTGACACAGAGCACGAAACAAGTAGTCGACCACCTTGTTGTTGGCGTCGTGCATGTCCCTCGATCCTGGAGCAAGGAAGTTAATCGAATGAACATAAGCTGTGTTCACCGTAACATCCCAAAGGATCTGACCCTTACCGCGGAGGAAAGCTGCCATCCGCCTCTACCACATCTGGTAGTTTTTGCCATCGAAGTACGAAGGACCCGAACCCCGTTGCTGGTACGCCATCCTTGGATCTTAGACTGGTTAGAATCTGAAGATCCGTAACCGGCTCTGATACCACTTGAAGGACCGAAACTGGCGACCAGAGAGGGGGGAGTGAATGGAGCCGATAAAAATTCTTCTCGAAGGAGATGGGAACTCCAACAAGACGAACACGGCTTCCAAAACACGTCTCCGACTCAACTACCCAAGTTGGCCAAGACCAAGCAGCCACTAGGGTGCTACTGGTCCTAGGAACCAACAACCACCTAGATCTACACGGGAATGCAGCGGAGAAAGCAACTCGAGCACCACTAGACTGCACCGGTCAGACCGGTGAGCAGCACCGGTCAGACCGGTCCCTGCTGGAGCAACCGAGCAAAGTCTGAGAACTTCCACAGAAGGCTCCTACACCGGTCAGGCCGGTGTAGCTTGCCGGCCAGACCGGTCCAAGCCAGGAAATCCCAAATCCACCAAACAGACCTACCGAGCTCCAAAACTGACAAAACTCGAAACAGCAGCAACACGAGACAACAGGGAACACACCTAGATGTTCACCCGAGCAAAACATAACAAAGAGTCTACACCGGTCAGACCGGTGAGAGGCACCGGTCAGACTGGTGTGACCTAAGCTCTCGGGATGAACAGTGCCCGCGGGTCAACTCCCCCAAATCCAACTCCCGATCTCCCGATTCGCTCCACGGATTCGCACAAGACTTTGGGGATAGTAGGAACACCTCATGGGCACTCCATAGCCAAGATTTGGTCCACCAAAACTTGCTAGAACGAGAGGAATAGAAGGATTTCCACCAAGAACGCCTCTAACCCTAGGGCTAAGAAAATCCCAAAATTGAGCCCCTTTACTCACAGATTTGGGAGGGGAATCAAAGGGAAAAGAACCACGAAGGGTTCATGCATACATCCCCCACCAAATTCCAAAGAGAAAGGTCTCAAAACTGCCACAAGAAAATCGCCAAGAAAAGGCTCCGAAAATCATCAAAAAGAGAAAATGGGAAGAACACAATCAAGCCTTGAGGAACCACGCCGAATCATCTATACATACCATGAAGGTTCATACAAGGTCTAGCTTCCGCCCGATCATCCTTCCCTCTCACAAGATCTCACCATGAAGCTCTCAAGCTAGTCCTAGAAATTCCAAAGGAAAAATGGAAAAGGAAAATAGCAAAACAAAATGAGCTTGGGTTCCAAGAGATGACTGCCATCCTCTCACCACTTGGGTTATACGGAGGCTAGCCGAAAGACTAAATTACCCCTAAGGCCTAATACTAGGATACACACCCCCGAGGGGCACTTTGGGAATATTCGTCTTCGCACCATCAGACGGATGCCTAGCGACCACAAACTTGCTTAGCCTCGATGCAAGCCTTGCGATCCCGACGTGTGTCCTCCGCTTCGAAGTCTCCGGACTGCGTCATCGCACACCGGTCAGACCGGTGCTCCTCACCGGTCAGACCGATACCCACAGGTCAGACCGGTCCGATGCTGCTGCACCTCCATCTTCGGTCTTTGGTCTTGGCTTTGTGGATCAACCAAGGAACCAAGTGGTTTTCTGGTGAACCACTGGAAATCCCGCGAACTCAGTGTAGCCTCTGCCAATCACCACTCATGACTCGGCTCCCACGTAGTCCCGGCTCGACCTTGGTTTTGAGGCTCTACCAAGAAACCGTCCATGACTTCATCTTGCCGTTCTTTCCACCATGCGGCCCGCACTTAACCCCGCTAGCCATCGGGTCCCTCGAACCAAGCCTACTTATCTTCTCCACACCTGGAGGCCTCACCAGCAACGACCTTTCGTGCTTGTTCTTCACCTGCACCAACACCCGACAAGCTGCAACCTGCACCTGCAATACTTAGCCAAGAATCAGTCCACAAAATGTTGTCAATCACTCATCACACCAGGAAGCGACCATCCACCGGTCCTTGAACCACACAGGCTCTCAGGAGTTGCATTGGTTCAGGGGGAGTTTGCATGTGCGCAGGGGGAGCTCTTTGTGGTTTTCGAGCTTTGATTTGGTGGTTTATGCTCTTTGCTTGAGCATGTTTTTGTCTCGGATGTGTCGAGCTGTTGCCCTTGCCTAAGGGGTCTGCGACTTGTCTTCTTCAAGTGATCTTGCTCTTTGCCTTTCCTTTGGCTTTCGATCGCTTGTTGAAGTTTCTTTTACTCGTTTCTTTTTTTTCCTTTTCTCTTTGGTTACCAAAACGTGTGTGTTTTCAATGCACTCATCAAGGGGGAGATTGAGAGCCATGTGTAGTTCGAGGACCGGTGGTAGGTCGCTTCCTGGTGTGATGAGTGATTGACAACGTGGTGTGGACTGATTCTTGGCCAAGTATTGCAGGTGCAGGTTGCGGCTTGACTGGTGTTGGTGCAGGTGAAGAGCAAGCGTGAAAGGTCATTGCCGGTGAGGCCTCCAGGTGTAGAGAAGACAAGTAGGCTTAGTTCGAGGGACTCGGTGGCCAGCGGAGTCAAGTGCGAGCCGCATGGTGGCAAGAACGGCAAGATGAAGTCATGGACAGTTTCTTGGTTGAGCCTCAAAACCAAGGTCGAGCCGGGACTACGTGGGAGCCAAGTCATGAGTGGTGATTGGCGAAGGCTACACCGAGTTAGCGGGGTTTCTAGTGGTTCACCAGAAAACCACTGGGTTCCTTGGTTGATCCACAAAGCCAAGACCGAAGACCGAAGACGGAGGTGCAGCAGCATCAGGCCGGTCTGACCGGTCTGACCGGTGTGCGACGATGGCTTCTGGAGACTTCGAAGTGGAGGACACGCGTCGGGATCGCAAGGCTTGCGTCGAGGCTAAGCAAGTTTGCGGTCGCCAGGCATCCGTCCGATGGTGCGAAGACAAAGATTCCCAAAGTGCCCCTCGGGGGTGTGTATCCTAGTATTAGACCTTAGGGGTAGTTTCGTCTTTCGGCTAGCCTACATATAACCCGAGTGGTGAGAGGATGGCAGCCACCTCTTGGAACCCTAGCTCATTTTGTTTTGCTATTTTCCTATTCCATTTTTCCTTTGGAATTTCTAGGACTAGCTTGAGAGCTTCATGGTGAGATCTTGTGAGAGGGAAGGATGATCGGGCGGCAAGATAGACCTTGTATGAACCTTCATGGTATGTATAGATGATTCGGCATGGTTCCTCAAGGCTTGGTTGTGTCTCTCCCATTTTTCCTTTTTGGTGATTTTCGGAGCCCTTTCTTGGCGAATTTCTTGTGGCAGTTTTGAGACCTTTCTCTTTGGGATTTGGTGGGGGATGTATGCTTGAACCCCTCGTGGTTCTTTTCCTTTTGATTCCCCTCCCAAATCCGTGAGCAAAGGGGCTCGATTTTGCGGTTTTCTCCTCTCTAGGGTTAGAGGCGTTCTTGGTGGGATTTCTTCGATTCCTCTAGTTCTAGCAAGTTTTGGTGGACCCAATCTTGGCTATGGGGTGCCCATGAAGTGTTCCTACTATCCCCAAAGTCTTGTGAAGATCCGTGGAGCGAATCGGGAGATCAAGGTTTGGATTTGGGGGAGTTGACCCGCAGGTGCTGTTCATCCCGAGCTGCCCAGGCGTGACCGGTCTGACCGGTGCTCTTGACCGGTCTGACCGGTGCAAGGCCTTTGCGGGATTTGCCTCGGGTGAACTGCCTGGTTTGTGTGTCTTTGGGTTGAGTTGTTGCTGGTTAGTTCTTGGCAGGTTTCAAGGAGTTTGGCTAGGCATTGTGAAGGTTTTTCTTCCTGAGCAGTTTGAGTTTTGGAGGTGGTTTTTGTTCCAGGGCCTAGAGGAATCACTGAGGCTTCCTGGAACGTTTTCTGTGCAGCTGCTGCAGCCACCGGCCTGACCGGCTCTGTCCACTGGTCTGACCGGTGTCACCGGTCTGACCGGCACAGGCCATCGGTCTGACCGGTGTAGCACAGGAAGCAAGCTGTGTAGATTTCCGCTGTGCGTTTGGTGTGTTTGGTTCAGAAGGTTGTTGTGTTGGTTCCTAGGACCAGTAGCACTCCAGTGGCTACGTGGTCTTGGCCAACTTGGGTAGTTGAGTCGGAGACGTGATTTGGTTAGCTGTGTTCGTCTTGTTGGAGTAGCCATCTCGTTCGAGAAGAATTTTTATCGCCTCCCATTCACTCCCCCCCTCTCTTGTCGCCAGTTCGGTCCTTCAAGCACATACCAAATCCTTTTGGTACTTCAACTTAGGCAATCCTCGGACCAAACCTAGCCCACTCAAGCTTGACAACAAGTCAAAACTCAAGTGACCTTGTCTCCTATGCCATTTCCAAAGCTCCGCCGAAACACCAGCAGCCAAACAACGAGAAGAGCCGACACACTGAGAAAAAATGGCTCTGAAAATCTGATCCTCGGGGTTGATCGTGCACACAAGATCACCTCGAGAATCCAAAACACGAGAAGCACCCATTTTGAAACGGACCTCAAAACCCTCATCAAGAAGTTGGGACACCGAAAGAAGATTAAACCCCAAAGACTTGACAAGAGCAACACGCCTAAGAGTCACAGACTCGCTCACCTTCACCGTGCCCACTGAAAGCACTATAACTTTCTCATTGTCCCCAAAAGTGATGTACTCTTTGGTCATCACCGGGGTGAGGCTGAAGAACCACCTTCGATCTCCGGTCATGTGTCGAGAGCAACCGGAGTTGATCAACCAAAAGCCCTCCAAGCCTCCCACCTGAAAATCAAAACCGAGAGCGAGAGTGAGCAAACGACTCAGCACTGGGGTTAGTACAAAATGAATCAAACCAGTGTCGTGTTATTTGCTCAAAAGTGGGGTTAGCAAAATCCATCATATCTCTCCTAGGTGGAACACCCACACATCCCCTTGGAGGACTACGCGTACCATGAGGTGGAGACCATGGCTCGTAGCTCCTCTGGGACCTAAAGCTGCGATCGTCCCCCCATACTCGTATTGGCCACGAGCGAAGGAACGTCCAGCAAACTCACCATGCCCAAACCCAACACGCCTACCACCATCTCTCTGTGGTGGCACACCTCGAGGGACAAACTCACGCCTCCCCTGACGTGGAACGGTGTACACAACACCCTCACCTCTAGGTACCATACGAGGCTCAGGCACACCACGAGAAGGGCGATACCTGTCCTTGTTTGCCATCTCCCTAGCAAACCTCTCCTCACGCTTCCTCCTGAAGCAAAACTCTGCTAGGTGCCCATCCCTCCCACAATGCTCACAATGGAAGGGTTTTGGTTTTGGCTTTGGCTTTGGGCTCTGGCTTCTCCTCACTTGGTTTCTCTCTCTTCTTCCCAAAGAACTCATTCCCCAAGTCACTCTTGAACTTGATGGGTTTCTGGAAGTTGTCAGTGTGTGGGGGGAACACGGGTGGAGCTGGGGTTGTGTCTAGTCGGTTCCTAAGTGGGTTTGGCTTAGGAGCGTAGGCATTTTTGTGGTAGGTTTTTGGTGGTTCTGGGATATCACCGATCTTCCCCACATTCTCACCACTTTCCTCACAAACCTTATCTGACCCAAGCGCTTGCCCATCATAGCGCTTGTATGCCTCAATCATCATCCTGAGCTGAGGCTCATGACCAGACAACCAACCCATCATCTTTCTCAACTCATCATTCTCATCCTGCAAACGATCAACATAATGTGCAAGCTCCAAATTCTTCACAGCATTTACTTCACAAATAGAGCATGATGTAGGAATAGGAGCTTTCAAAGCAGCTTCTAGAGATCTAGCATAAGCAACTGACACATCTAGTTTCTCATGCAAAACAGGATAAGAAGTGCAAGCACCAAGCAAGGAGGGTCTAGATTTCATCTCATCTAGCTCAACCCTAAGCACATCTAGTTCCTCAACCTTGGAGGTATACTTTTCCTTAAGCACAGTCAAATCACCAAGGAAAGTAGAACAATTAGTGCATTCAGGTTCATCGGTCACAATAGGAGCATACTTAAGAGAATATATTTGAGCCCTAGCATCAACAAGCAAAGACTCTAGATCAACCACCTTCTCCTTAGCCTCTCCAAGCAAAGACCTATACTCCCTCTTCTCCTTGTTGGTCTTTCTAACACTACGTGAAAAACTCACTTTGGTAACGGGCATAGATTGCCTTTAGTAACGGACAAAGCGCCCGTTACCGATCAAGTGTTACAAATGAGCCAAGAAAGGTAACGGGCAGATGCCTGTTACTGATAACACATATTTGTAACGGGCATCAAACAACGACCGTTACCACAACTAGCCAACGATCACGTGAAATGGCTATTTCTCTGGGCCCACAGGGAACTTTGGTAACAGGCACCAAAACAGAGCCCGTTACAGTAGCTCAACATCGGAGACGCATGCTGTGTACCTGCGTCTCCTCTATCTCGACGAAATAAGACGCGTCTATTCCACGCACGTATCAGCACAACTAGGATTCATAACGGGCATCAAACAACAACCGTTACCACAACTAGTCACCGGTCACGTGAAAATGACTGTTTCTCTGGGCCCACAGGGAACTTTGGTAACGGGCACCAAAACAGAGCCCGTTACAGTAATTCAATATAGGAGACGCATTCTGTTAAACTGCGTCTCCTCTGTATTGACGAACGGGCCAGCGGTTGGGGCCCACCGGTCAGTATTGGTAACGGGCTTTTATGCTGCCCGTTACATTGTTGGCATGTTTGTAACGGGAGTTCCGAATGAAGCCCGTTACTCACTGATCAGTGTTTGTAATGAGCTTTAATTAACGCCCGTTACAGATACGTAGGCCACCCCTACAGTGACCTGCTGCCTGCTTGCCGGCTGCATCATGGAACCAGCCAGGATTTGGCAGCCATCAGGGGCTGCATCCTAGAACCAGCAAGGATATGACTAAATTCACAGAAATTAGATCCAGCATCCAAATTCATAGAAATCCACATAATTCACATGCATCATATGACAAAATTCAGCATCATCATCTCACAAATAAAGAAGCATCACTGGCTTGACAACAATATCACAGCCATAGTTAACTAGCTTGACAATAATATCACAAAATTCATGGGACAAGGAGGAATGCAAAAATTTCCCAGTCACCATGTACAATATTAGCCCACACAGTTTCATCAGCATGAAATTTTCCGTCGACTGCAATCACCTATTCCATGAGGAATGTGGCAATTCTATCACGAACATAAAGCAGCGTGGTTTTGTGGAGAGGATGCTCATCTAGCCCTAATCTCTGGATATAACAATGTCACCAGTCAGCACACATATATAGGTGGTTACCAAACATGTGCAGTGCTAATAAGCAAGAACTGTGCTCAGTTGCAGGTTTTACAAATGAAGATCCCAAGAAAGTACCTCCATATTTGGGCCTCTATCTTTTAATTTAAGCATGTGATAGGCACAATAGAAGCCGCAGAGTTTGGATTCAGCAGGTTGTTGGTGGCACTGCAATAAATGTACAAAGAAAAATAGTGGTGATCGAGAAGAAATAAACTCAAGCTTTAGTACTAGCTTCCACAGGAGGAAATAAGTGGTATGTACCTTAACATCTTTGACATGTTCCAAGGTGCTGTAGGGCAACTTCTTATCGGCGCAGTAACGTTCCCAACCCCTACAACGAAACATATGCAACAATGGTTAGGGCACTATTAATTAATATACTATGCACAATTTGTCGAGGAACGTCCGAGAAATAACTTACTCATTAACAACTAGTTCGAAAGGGGTAGTATCAGTCTTAATGCTCTTGAATGAATCAAGATAGTAGACCTTCTGCTGCTTCGGAACGATCGCCACTGCAATCCAGTGGTTCCTACTGAGATAAGCGGTAAGGATGAGTTTCTGTTTAGCATATAGTTTCCAAGTTGAAGAGAACGTACAAATCACTGAGTGGCACAGGTATCTGCTCGAGTCCGTTTGACGATTCGTCTCCTCTCTTAGGCCATGCATTGGTCCCGGGCCGAAGTGCGACCATAATCGGAGAATCATCATCTGAATTAGCACGTTCCATGTAGAATGTGTGGAGATCTCTGGTACAAGGAGCAGCCACCATTTTGAGATCATCATCACTGAGAAGGCTCTTTCCGAATTTGTAATTTGGGTTAACCATAGCCTAAGGATTCTTCTTGGTGTTTCTCTCAGATCGCTTTGGGTTAGTCATAGACCAAGGATTCTTCTTGGTGTTTCTCTCAGATCGCTTTGGGTTAGTCATAGCCCAAGGATGCTTCTCGGTGTTTCTCTCAGATCGCTTTCTAGTAGGCATCTTAGAGGTTTTATTTACAGCAATTTTCTTTTCCTGCTGCTTTGAGATGGCTAGAGAAGGTTTCTTAAGGGCTTGCTTGCCTGCTGTAGGTGGTGTAGAGCTTTTATTTTTGGCAAGTTTCTTTTCTTGCAGCTTTGAAATGGCTGAAGGTTTCTCAAGGGCTTTCTTGCCTCCTGTACGTGGTGTAGAGATTTTATTTTCGGCAAGTTTCTTTCCTTGCTGCTTTGAAATGGCTGAAGGTTTCTCAAGGGCTTTCTTGCCTAGTGGTGTCTCACCAGGAGCTATTATAGAGGTATTGGGCCCAGATGTACCTGCAGCTTTCTTCGAAATGTCATCGGCAGATTTATCAAGGGCTTTCTTGCCTAGTGGTGTCTCACCAGGAGCTATTACAACAGAGGTATTAGGCCCAGATGTACCTGCAGCTTTCTTCGAAATATCGTCGGCAGATTTACCAGCATCAGCCAACATATCAATCTGGGCTCCTGCTTTGGCATGATTGTTTTGAGCACTTTCGTTTGGGTGTAGGTTTTGTTGTTTCATGAGGAGGAGAAGGAGGAGGAGGAGGAGGTGGTGGTGGGGATGGAATATTTGGTGTCTCTTGCGGATGTGGGGATGCAAGTTTTTCTATTTTTTCAGGACTAGTAGTAGGTGGGGATGGAATATTTGGTGTATCTTGCGAATGTGGGATGCAAGTTTTTCTGTGTTTTCAGGATGACGAGGAGGTGGGGATGCAAGTTTTTCAGGACGAGGAGGAGGAGGTGCGAATGGAACGCCTTGTGGATGTGGGGATTGAGGAGGAGGAGGAGGAGGATGTGGGGAACCATGTGAGGAAGGAACCTGTCCCGTACTCTATGAACTACAAGGAATCTCTACCGTAGCCTGTGAACGAGATTTACATGTTGGTGCTCCCTTGATGTGAATCCGACACATTCTCCACTGTAACCTCTGTCCTTCAGCTTGTCCGAGTTTCATCACCTAGTCATTAGGAGGGTATTCCACCAGTTCATCCGCAAAGATAGTATATACAGTGAGCACTTCAACCACAACACAGTCTTCATGAATCAGGACTGTTTGTAGCGTAGTCTGCTCTGGATGAACAAGACCAATTGCAGCCTCACATTCAAGACCCCTCCACGTGATCCATAGGCCACAGTGTGTGGGTTCAATCAACATGCCTATAAGGTCTTCCTGTGTACGATCATCACAGCGCACCTCCGTCGCCAACTCTGCAGTGTCATCGATCAAACCTACATTATCTGCGGACGCACAGCTGCTCTTCAGTGTGGCGGGTGAAGGGCTTGCGCGTTGGACACTGGTGACAACACCATCTGGTGACAACACCACCTCTTTAGTAAATTGTTCTGCATCTGCATGTTCTGCATCTGCATCTCAGCCACCAGTTCTTGCTTGATTTGTTCTTTTATCTTTTCCGTATCAGCTGATGCGTCGGTCTTCGTCCTCTTCCTGTACATGGAAGCGTGATGAGGCCATGCATACTTCCAGCCCTGGTAGCTGGAGACACCACGCACGCGACCTGGTTGTTCAGGGCGGCCCAAGCACTGACTTAGCACATCATACTCCCTCTGCCCTGCCATTCCTGAAGATTCTGCACATGCAATCTTCTCCTTGATGTCTGCAGCCAATTTTTCTGCTTCTTTGTTGTTGAACACTATCACGGCAACACGGTCTTTAATCACTAGCTTACTCCTTGTTCGCAGCCAATTCTTGGAACGATCGTCAGGGTAGGCGTCATATGGGTTGGGGATACCAGCTGCAGCTAATTGTCTGTCCTCTTCCTCCCATTGTTCTAGTTTCACAGTATAACCAGCTGGACCCATGCTGTGCTCGATTGTGTTCCGGCTTCGGAGTTCTTTGAACTTGACACTAACAGATGAGGCTTGCTCGGTTTCCTCCTGTTTCATGAACTCCTTCCACTGTTCTGGGACGATAAACGGGTGCCTTGTAAATGGCTCAAGTCCTTTTCTGATAAAATCTCGCCTAAGCTGAAATCTGAATTATCTCCATGCCTTGGCTGCTGTCTTCTAGAAAAGCTTGAATGCCTGCGGTTTCACACCTTCCTGGAACTTCAAGTGTTTCTGCACATGCTTATCAAACAAGTCCCACTTTTTATCATTGCTTAGTTCTTTGAATTCTGGCAAGTGCAAAGGTATCTTTTGTCCAGCAACGAGCCCCGCAAGCGTCCTGAACCTGCGCTTTTGAGTCAATGGTACTGGCATCCCCCTATGTCGACCTCAGTGACTATCATTGTGTCACTTGGCCACTTTGTGGATGTCCTTGGCGCTCTGCCTCGGCGCTGAGCCCCACCCACCTAGTCTTGTTGTGCACTAGCAGTGCCATAACCCTCTTCTTCATCTTGTGGCCCAAGTCTATAGTCCTCGTCAGATTTATCCTGTGAATTAATAGTCAAGGGATTTTGAGAAAGGTCGGCTCAGTGTCCAAGAATAGCACAAAAAGCAGACCATAATGCTAGCTCTCCCAGGAGACATGCTACAACAAGAGACAAGTCGAGCACATTTTTCGTTAACCATGCTTAGCAGCTAAGCATGAGAAAACACATAAGAAAACAATTACAGTAACTACTTTAGCCCACTGTAATATCATTGGTTCTTGGTAAACCATTAACATAAATGCAAAATTCAGTAACCAAAAAATTAGTTCAGGCAATGCGATTACCATTTCAAAGAGGAAGATGCAGGCTGCCTCTGTTGCTGATGAGGTACTTATTCAACTTGGAGAGAATGTGCACATGTACATAGGAACAAGAGCAAAACCAAATATAAGAGTCAATCTAAAGGGAAATGCTAAGTATGTATACCATCAATAGCTAAGTATGTCCACATGTACTTGTACAAAGGAGCCACGGCATACCCTGCAATTCCCACAAGTACAAGTATATTTATACGCATTTATATAAAAAGAAAAGCATACGCACGCATATGTTGTATACTTGATTATCTGAACACATGTGTGCTGCATACGCTCACTTGGCCTAATTGCATAAACTCGAGCAAATATACCAAATTACGTTGTTAATTTTACAGTTATTACTGAATTGTTGTTAATTTTACAATTATTACCGAGTTGGTAGAATGGATTTACCGAATTGTATAAGACATTTTTAGAGCGGCATACCATAAACTCAAATCTTAGATTCGCCACTGACCTTGTCACTGTCGGAGCGGAGGGATCTCTACTCCTCGTCGCTGCCTGCTCGCCGCCACGTCCTCGTCCTCGCGTCGACCTCGTGGCTGGATCCCTCCTCCTCCTCCTAGTCGTTGTCATCGTCATCGTCGCTGGATCCCTCCTCTAGTCGTCGTCGTCGCCGCTGCTGGGTCCCTCCTCCTCCAGATCTCGCTGTCAGAGGTGTGGCGCGCGTCGCGCTGAGCATAGTGTGGCGCGCGTCTCAACGAAGGGGTGTAGCGTGTGTCGCGGCGTGGGGGGAGGTGAGGGGGACGAAGGCGAGGGGGAGAAAGCGGCGGCGGCGGCGCGAGGGGAGAGTGGGAGGAGACTGCGTGAGGGAGGCGTCCTTCCCTACTAACCTAGCGCGAGTGGGCTTGTGTGGGCCTTAAAACGAGTAATGTAGTCAAGTACTACTCTGCTATTATATCATAAACATGAGATAAAAAATCTAATTTTAAGAAATTTGGTTAAACAAGTGTGGCTGTTGATATTTTATTCATATACTAAATTACCAACTATGAATTTTTCGTATTTTTTACGAATTTTTAGGTGTTGTTTATGGGCTCTAATATGACATGCATCACAAGTTCACATCACCAAGCAAACAAGTGTGACTGTTGATATAGCATCACATCACATGTTCACATATGACATGCATCACAAGTTCACATCACCAAGCAAACTAACTCATAACAAACATATTCACATCTGACATGCATCAGCAGGGCACATCATCAAAATAAGACTGCATCAGCTGGGCGCATCACCAAACTAGATTGTAGCTGCAAGGGAACTAGTTAGCTAGATGGTTTCTTTTGTGCTGCTACCTCAAGTTCAGCTATCCTTGTCTCTAGTTTTGCAACTCTTTCTGCCAGCTCAGCAATCTTCTTTAGAAGTTCAATCTCCTGCCTCTTTTGTGCGGCTTTAAGCTGCTCATCCTGCTTGTCGATTCCTTTCCAGATGTAGTCAATGTCATCCCGAGTAACAGCACGTTCCTATAAAGAATGGTACCATCCTATGATGATTAACTTGTGGCTAATTAATCTAAGTTTCATTTTATTTTTAGAACCCCCATCATGTTCATTCTCATATTTATCTATTTGCATGCATTCATTTTGTCATCGACGTGTTTGTCTCTTTGCATATACATGTTTTGCATATAGTTGGCTTGGTTGTTTTATATACTTAATGATGTATGATTCATTTTTCATGTTAATGCTTCATAAGGCCTTATGAGTATTTCCTTTTTGCAATCTTGTGTGAACATGGTGTTTAAACATGATTGCGGACCATCATCATTACGTTCGATAAACCTTGCTAGCTTTTCATATGTTTTCATGTTGCATTGGTTAGTTTATAAACTTTGCAATGAGCTTAATTTTTCTTGTGCTATAAGAGTTATTGATCTAGGTATAGACATGGTGTTTTAACCCTAGATAAATCAACCTTTATGGTTATGGAGAAATTCGGCAACCTAGTTGTAAACATGGTTTTTAGAACTAGGTGAAAACATTGTCTTTGTTTATATGCTTTCCTATCATGTGCATACACACTTTGCACCACGTACACTCATTAGGTTTTTATTCCTCATTAGACTAATTATGTCACAAGTTAAGAGTCATAGGAAATATTGTTGGATTGTTGGCAAATTCGTCTACTCCCAACCGTCACCTTGGGGGTAGAATGGCTTAAAATGTTTTGCAGGCAAGATAAAGACTCTCACTACAAGGAAATTGAAGGATGTTTAAGATAAAAATGCTTTGTCTTCTTCTTCCATGCCTAGCAAAATGCTAAGCATGGGGGAGACCCTGAATCTTCAACATGAAGTGCAACATGACGCTCTAGAAGATAGAATGATCAAGATCATTAACATCTCCGGGTCAATGCACAAGAAGCTATTGATCTCATCAAATTTCTGCGTGGTCTCGAAGGGAAAACACTAAATACTTTTGGATATTTAGAAGCCCCATGAAGTTATGATTCCAACAAATCAAGAATCAAGACAATCGGAGGTTTCTACAAGCAGTTATGGCCAAATCACCGAGTGCAACACGTCCTGAAATTAGTTTTGGACAGCACGCAGCGCTGAAGTAAAACGGACATAGCTCCCTTGTTTGAACTCCGTTTTCGATGAATGACCACACGTTGGAAAGGTAATTTCATAAACTTTTCAATAGATCTATATTTCGATATATGTTTTATTCTGTACAGAGGGGAAATCCATGAAAAAGAGACAGCAAGGAGATGATGAGAACAAGAAAGAGGAGATGGTGATGACAACATTGAAGAGAAGGCGACCATTGAGTCCATTAAGCATACATGATCAAATTCAGAAGTTTAGGAGCATTGAAAAATCAAGACAAAAGCAAAGCCACATTCGATACATGGAGATGTTGGGAGAAGATAACGAAGAATTACAAAAGATGGTAACACCTCCATGGACCTTCTCTTTTCCGAAAATAAATGCTTGTAAGTATGCCTTCAACCTTAGGTGCAACTTTTGTTTTTCCCTTTTGCAATGACATGGCTACTAGGAGGACAACCTAGGTTTCTTTTTATTTTCAATAGATAGGCATGACCATGTGTTCACCTCGATGTTTTATATTGCCTATGCTTATGGAAAAATGATTAAAGTTGCCGCTTTGTTTTACCTACATGAAGTTATACATGTCTTGGCTAATTGCTCTCAATAACATGATCTGAAATTAATTTAAATACCGGCTCTTTTATTTGTGGAGGTGAAATGACTATACTCTAGACCCACATATATATCTTTGCTCTTTGATTTAAGTTTATGGATAGCCAGATAACTTGTTGTTTTTATGAAAACTTAATTTTTATGCTATCTACATATTTGTGATGCTCTTGCAAAGTTCTACCTACCAAAGCCGTATACACATATGTTCTATGATAACAAAACCCGTAGGTTGCAAACATATGTTTTAATGAGTTGGATTAGGATTGATTTCTATGGTTCGAGACTAAGAATCTGGTCATTCCTTTGTGTAACTTTTTCATGCTAGCCTTTTTGTCCATGCATTGTGGGCTTTCACATCGAAAATTTCACAAACCTTGCTGAGCATCCAACCTAAACCAAAAACATCTTTTTGTGATCACCTCCTTGTCCACAACCCAATTTGAGTATGGAGTAAAATTCTCGATGGAGATTCAGATATTCCGCAAGATTATGGAATTTATGCTTACTTTAGTAGTCATTTTCCCCCTCTTTTATGCTCGAGGATGAGCATCGTTCAAGCATGGGGGAGGAGTCATCACATCATCTCTGGCAAATGCTATGTAAGTATTATGTTACAAAAGTTCTGAGGAGCAAAAGAAAAAAATGAAAAATGAAAAAAAATTTATGATGAGAAGAAAAGAAAAGTAAGAAAAAAAGGAAGAAGCAAAAAAAAGAAAGAGAGAAAAATGAGAAGAAAATAAAATAAAAGTAAAAAATAAAAATAAAGTTGCTCCTCGGTTCTTTTTGCTTCATAAGTTCTCAAGTGCCTTGATGACAAATCCATACTCAAATCTTCCAACCATGTGCAATCCGATAACGAGGACTTCACTCGTGCCTCGGGATCATCCATTTGCCACTTGCACATGTCCACCTATCATAATGTGTGTTTTTCATCCCTCTCTCTTTCCAACATTTATTTTCCATGGCCTTTTTGACGAGTCTCGGTAATTCCAGTAGATCTCTCTCTTAATTTGACAATATTTCGGATGTATGTTTTGCTAGGATTGTTTTTAACCTACCAAGCTCCGCATAAGCCTTCCACTATCACATATGAGTAGAATAGGTTGAAAATAATCTAGTATAGGCTTGAGTGACTTGATGAGATGAGTGTTTCCATGAGCTTTTGCAAGAGATTTTCACTTATGTTGGATATGCATCTTTTTGAAAATTCTTCCATGGAACAAGGTAACGGCTTGAAGTCCACTTAAGTTTGAGAGCATCGTGTTTATTAAATGTGGCTTGTTCTTTATTGTTAGTCTATCTTCCATAATGAAAAAGAAGTCAGTCGCAACTTGAACTTTAAAACTAAATTCTTAAGAGAGAGTAATTTGCCTCGTCATGAATGACTAAGTGCAGGGACAACATTGGAAGGCAACGCTGATTTCCCTTTTAAGCAAGGATTACTTACTCGAGGACGATCAAGGTTTAAGCATGGGGGAGATGTTGACGGTGAATTTTGGTGCTCCAAACGTATTCGTTACACTTTGGTTTGAGCTCAATTATGTAACTAACCCGCCACTAGGCACACTAATGATATAACAAGTTCAACTTTGTATGTGCATTTGGAAGTGTTGTGTTTTTGCAGGAAAACATGGACAAAAGGGACGGAGTCACAACAAGTTCAAAGGAGCAAATGAGGAGTTCCGTTCGTGTTCGAGTGCAAGGCGAAATCACTTCCAAAGGTGGCAAGGACCAAGGTGCTACGACGGATCATCACCGAGGACTAAGACGTAAAGTTCGGACTTCATGCGAGAAGACCCCCTATCTTGATCGCGGGGATGACGACCTCAAAATGACACAAATGAAGGGGGCCAAGTGCAAAATGTCAAGATGAGCCGCGGGGAGAAGGACGGGCCCGAACCGGCCTAGAAAGGGCCCAGGCCGGCCGGCCTGGTCGGATCGGCCCAGCCCATTTTTGTGGCGGTTCGGCCCGCCCTTTGACCTACTCGCTCCTCGGTCTATTAATAGCTCCCTCCTCCGACGGCCGCCGCATCCAATCATTCTACCGACGCCATTCACCAGAAAACCGCCGCCGCAAGATGAGGGAGAGAGTTGGATGAGCTCGTCGCAAGGATCAACGCCGGCGAAGGGAAGGAAGCAAGAGGAGGACTCCAAGCCGCTGGTCTAGGGGTGTTCCCAAGCTTCATCGCCGCCATCTTCATCGACGATGTTCTCCGGAGTCTCTATCACCCCTATGTGCTTCAATCCGTGTAAGATGATGGGGTAATGCCTCCGTTCGTCCCTAGGGTTAGATGGATGCATGATATGTAATCTATACATGAATCTTATGCCTATCGATGCTTTATGGTCTATGTCTTCGTGAATGCTTTGTTTACATATGTTTGCGCAACATGTGGTCTTAGTAGGGTTTGTGGTAATCGTGGTGATTAGCTTAACCCTATGGATGCTTAGGTATAGATGCGGTTATACGTGAAAGTGTTTGATTACCTTGCATAGTGACAGTACGGTGGAGGGAAAAGGCTTAGCGACCACATAACCGCCATGAAGCTAGTGAAGGCAACACCCTTTTTATGTAGTAGATGCATGTTCATGAGATCCTAAACCCTAGGGAGGGAACGCTTATCTATCTTAATCTCTCTCTTATACCAACCCTCACCATCTAGTTTAACCTTAGACTTCTTAGATCAACATAGGTTAGATTGTCTTTACGTTAGATTAATCCTCTTTCAAAGGCTTTCCAATCAACTAGGTTAGTACTTGGTTAAGCTCTAGCAATCCCCTTGCTCCGCGGATTGACAAGAACCTTGGGGGTCACCCCGTGGTGAAAAAGGTGTAGGTCCGTACGCTTGCGGATCGAAGGTTGTTACGTGTTTCAACCATCAACAAGCCACAAGGTTAGAATTAAAGGATGGTGCCGACTTCATATTTCTCTCTAAAAAGACACAAAAGAAAAAGACTCTAAACACTAATAGGCACACAAAAAGGGTCTACAAATTTTCCAAGATCAAGAACAAAGTGCTCCCTCAATATCAATTAAATCAAACAACACGGTGTTGTGGTATTTATTAGAGCAAGGGTACAATGTTACTTGATGTTTCAGTTTAAGATCACAATGTAGACGGTCATAATATTTATATATAAACATACACAAAAGAAAACGGGTTGCCTCCCGCAAAGCACTTCATTTAAAGTCATAGAGCTCAACTTTCTTACGTACCTCCTCGTGGTCATGAAGCCATGGTCCTTCATGTAAGATTTGAAGACATCCATGCAGCTTTGATCCACTCTCCATGCTTGACACGATCATTTCGCTTGATGAGAGGCTTGCCCGATCGTCTCTTGCATCATCATCCCCTCCTTCTCCTTTGCTCTTCGTTGCTGCTTCTTCTTTCATGAATTTTACTCTCTGTCCAGATCAGACCATGTAGCAAACAACTACTCTAATGTGTGGCACATGAAATTGTCTTTCCATCAAGTCTTTGTTGACCCTCAACGGACTCCGAACGAGTGAGTTACGCCCGTTTTATTCTAATGCTGCAATCTGTCCAAAGATTTCAGACTGCGCAGCGCCTAATGTTTTCGCCATATCTCCTTGTACGGGTCTTCAAATTCATCGATCTCAGAGGTGTTGGAATCGGAACTTGATGGAGCTTGTGATTTTCAACTTTTCCTTCTTCTACACATCTGATCACGTGCTCAAAACTGATGAAAACAGCGACGTCGTCCTCGAGGTTCAGTGATGGCGATGCACGAGCTTGCAATTCCTTTGGGACATGGCTTCTCCCCTCTTTATTAAGGTTTAATGACTTGCATGGTTAGTGAAACTCGGGTTTTCTCCCGACACATGCTCTTTTAAGGTCACGAGCTTGACCAAGCGCAAAGCAAGTCCAAGATTTGCAAAACGTATTGAAAACATGTGCAACCATAATCACAATGTAAATTGGATGAATAAAATGTGATTAAAGGTTGCATAGGTTTCTTGCTCAGCTCTAAGGCTCTCATTAGGCATGGGTTCATTAGGCATGCAAATTAACAAAGTTAAAACATAGCCTCTTTATCGTTCTCAAGAAACTCTAGCCTATCATGATCATTAAAGGTGCAAGGCATAGAATCAAAAGATACTATTGGATATGAACATGAATATATCAAAAGAAAGTTATCATATCCAAAAGTACCTTGAGAGTTTAATATGTACCTTAGCCTTCGAGCTTTTTGTTGTGAGTAGTCCTTCGGAGTTGAAAATGAACGATCCTTGATCATCGGAGGTGGCTCGCGTAGACTTCTTCAATCTCTCCTCGTGCCACATGTCGTCAAGGTCACTTTATGTAGGATCACTCCTCTTCATTTGTGGGCTCTCACATCTCTTAATTGTCTTCATGTAACTCCATGAGCCTTTGTGTGAGAGCCCAAAGTGTCCGCGCCATTGGATGTTGTCCTTTGTGTGAAATCCTTCGTGGTTTGCTCCAAACAACTCCTTGCGTCGGATGTCGCCAACATGTGTCTTCATTTGCCAATGCTCCAGGGGTCTTTGTTTTGTTCCAAGCCTCTGAATTTCTTCATGTGTGGTTTAATGGAAGCATTGCCCAAACTTCTCTTCGTTGTTGTCGTCCTCATCTCCACTCTCTTGTTCTCATCGTGTTGCTACTGCCACTTCCTCGTGGATTTTCCCCTGTATACATAACAGAACATATACCAAAATATAATTCTATTGAAAATTTTATAAAATTACCTTTCCAACAGGTACTCATCCATCTTAATCGCGGTCCATATGAGGGAGTTATGGCTGTTTCACTTCAGCTTTGCTTGCTGTCGAGAAATTTCAGGACGCAACCATCGGTGATTCGGCCATATCCGCTTGTAGGAACCTCCGATTGACTTGATTCTTGACTCGTTGGAAGCGTAACTTCGTGGGGCTTCTAAATATCCAAATATATTCTGTTGTTCTTCCCATGAGGTTGTGCAAAACTTGATGCGAACAGAAACTTTGAAGATGTTGACGAGCTTGATCTCGTGATCTTGGGGGCACCGTGATTGCTTCCAATGCCTATTGCTCGAACAAACGATTCTCCACAAAACATTAGTCTTAAAATTTTAATTGACACATTGACTTACCTTGTTCACGTGCTCTTGTGTAGGGTGTGGGCTTGATAGCGGATGATGGGCCACTAACAAAAGTTAGCACCTACCACTAAAGAGTGAATCTTCATGTTTGTTAAAAGTGAATCTCGTGTTGTTGAAGTGTGGGTGTAGAGAACTCCTCGAACGTCTTGTGTCTAGATTTTCACCTACTTTCAAGGACACAAACAAGAAAGCAAGCGTATATGCAATGATAAAAATTAGGTTTAGTCAAATAGAAAGGTAGATCACCCTAGGGTTCGAGTTGCCGATCCCCGGCAACGGCACCAGAAAAAGGGCTTGTTGACGGTTCAAAACCATGTTGAAGTTCACTGCAAACGTACAGGTGACTTGGTGCCTTTTTCACCAAGGAGGGTCCCCAAGGTTTGTCAATCCAAGGATCGGAAGCAAACCGCTAAGGTTCTCTACCTTGTCTAGCCAAACTAACCTAACATTAAGTATTGATTGCATACAAAGATAAACCTAAGAGATATGTATATGATAGCACAAGGTTGATCACATCCATAGCATAGGCAACATGAAAGAGCAAGCAAGGGTAACTAGGGCCTATCGTCATCTAGTTGTAGTTCTAGTCAAAAGAGCAAAAGCAACATGTATCTCATCTATAGCTGTCTTTAAACTACCATCCTCCGGTCAAACCCTAGCCCGGCTCCGCCTTTCTCCTCTACCCTACTGTCACTACGGGACGATATTCGTACGGTTGGCTCACGGGAGCACGTTTGTTAAGAACGCGTTGCACTCCTTGGTAAATCCGGTATGCACCTCTAGCCACCATGGCTACAAGAGCACCCCAAGCAATCTATCCTAGCAATAGATTGAAATAAGGCAAACCCAAGAGAGCACAAGATCATAAAAGGAGGAATCGAGTCGCTAAAAGATTGGATGACATGAAATGCTTTACTCACATAGTAGATGCGTTTTGGTCACCACCACCGAGTACATACCATTGATGACCTCAACTAGCTCCAGAACTCCACCATGGCACAACCACGCAGGGCAGCCATGGCGGCTAGGGTAGGCCTAGGCCATCTCCTAGACAACTTCGAGGACTCGTGGCGGCCGTCGTCTCCCTCCGGTGCTTGCTTCTAGGTTACGCCGAGTTGTGATGAATGGATGGATGTGGCGGCCGACGGAGGCAGAGGCAATTTATCGAGGAGCACCTAGGTCAAAGGGGAGCGCGAACCGAGCCCGAAATGGGCTAGGCCGACCGGCCTAGGCCGGCCGGCCTGGGCCCGTTTTCGGCCCGGTTCGGCCCGGCCTTCCTCCACATTGCTTCTCGCGCTTCCTTGAATTTATGCCGAACTTCTTGTGGGTCCTTGATGACGTTTTCCCGCGGTTTGGATAAGGGTACTCGGCGTGCGAACTCCCACATTTTCTGTTTAGGTCTTCGGAGTTTCACAGCTTCATGCTTCGGTCCTCGGGTCGTTTGGAGTCATGTTCATCACGTGTCTTGACTTGTGTCGGGCTTCATGATCTTCCTCTAAAGTGCTTGATGAACTTATCCCGAAAGTCTCCTCTTTAACGTTGATTTCCTGCGTAAACAATAAACTTCAAAAACCATATGCAAGTGTGAACTTGTTACATCATTAGTATGCCTAGTGGCGAGTTAGTTATAATTCAAAGCTCAAACCAAAGTGTAATAAGTGCTCTTGGTTGACGGAAATCGACCGTCAACAGAGAGCAAGAGCAAGTTGACCAGCAAGGTGAACCAGCTGGGAAAGTGATCTGGAAGGTATACAACCACAAGGTGGATGGGAGAGGCATTCCCATGGCTGATAGCTTGAGAGCAATGGTACTTCGCTTGGGCTACGCCAAGGCCCCAGTTTACCACTGCGAGCACTGGACTCACCCATGGTTTGAGCCCCACTGGGAGGTTTCAGCTATCCTGTATGAGGATACACCATTCCAGGGAGATAAGGAGATATCTCGGCATGAAGATGTGGCTCACAGGACCACCATGGACACAGGCATCACAGAAGTAGCAAGGAGGGCACTCTATGCACTCTCCCACCAAGAGGGTGATAGGTTGAAGGACACCCACTGCAGATACACACCTTACAGAGCAAGTGGAGAGGCCAAGACCTACATTGCCCCAGCTCCAGCTTATGAAGGAACGTTGAACAACATCCGAGGTTTGCTAGCTGCTGTCAACACTGCCTTGGATGACACTAACAACACTCTCTATGCAGCACAACAGCGGATCCTTACACTGGAGATGGAGAAGCGTGCCTTGGAGGCTGCATTGTTGAACAGGGAACAACCAGAGGCCTATGAAGCTGCAGAAGCACACACCTCTCCATCACCTAAGAGGCCACGCTACGACTCCCCCAACGCCCGCATGGAAGACATGTCGTGGGAAGATAGTCTTTAGGTTTAAGTTTAAGTTCAAACTAGGGTCTTTGTAATCAATAGAACGAACGGTTAAAGTGTGCTTAGTTTAGGAGTGTGGTTGAATGCTTGATTTTGTGTTAATGATTGAGCTGGATTTTTGTTTGAGTGCAATGTATTGTGGAGTGATGACCACAATGAAATTGGTTTAGTAGTAAAGTTTGCTTAGTTGGGTTAAGTTCTGTTTCAACCATCTCTTTGTCTTGCATCTTCTTAATCCTTTATCAATCTTTACTTATCTATCTTGGAATTTATCTCGGTACAAATATGTTCCCGTCATCCTTCAACACAGTAGTAGTGTTTTGATATTATCTCGGGCTACAGAGCTCCGATTGATGCAAAATCAGTTGGGTTAGTTCACAAATTTCATAAGTGAATTTCTGTCAAAAATTCAGCCCCATCCAGTACTTATTCTGGGTGCTATGCCCGAAACATTGGAGCTACCAAAAACTGTAAAACTCTGCTGACATAGTTAACTTCATTATTTTATATATCGGGCTATAGACCTCCGTTTGAGGCAAATCCAGTTGGAGTAGTTCAGGAATTTCATGGGTGTTTTTCTATCCAAAATTCAGAAATTTAGATTACATAGTCAGAGAGTTATGCCCGAAACTTTGGAGCCACTCGAATCTGTTAGCACTACTGATATACCTGACTTGTTTATTTTATAACTGGAGTTGTAGAGCTCTGATTGAGGTGATTCTAGTTGGATTGGTTCCTTAATTTCATTACCTTTCACTGGTCAAAAGCTCACGATTTTTGGTTACCCACGTTGAGAGTTATACCTGAATATCTGGAGTCAACAGAATCTGTCTAAAGCTGAATATCTTCATTATTTTACCTTCTGAGTTTCACTCCTGACTCAATCATCTAAAGTAATGTCCCTAACACTCAGATGGTGAACATCCGAAGTCGATCAACCAGCAGTGAACCGCCAAGGGAGAAGCAACCGTTCAGGCCCAGCACCTCAGCAACCACAGATGGATCCAGCCATGCAGCAATTCACCCAGACCGAGCTCCTCCAGAACCTGTCCAACACTGTGGTGAACCTGCAAGCCCAAGTCAATAATCCACCCCAGCAGCAGCAGACGCCTCTCAACAAGCACCAGGAGAGGATTGGCTGAAGACAGTGCTGACGATGCTCACTATCACACAGTGCAACGACAGAGAGAAGGTCCTGTATGCTGCAGGACGACTTCAGGGGTTAGCTTCTGCTTGGTGGGATGCATATGTCGCTGCTCATGCCGCCCCAGACACTATCACCTGGGACGAATTCACCACCCAACTTCAGGAGCCATCACATACCAGCTGGCCTCATGGAGATGAAGAAGAAGGAGTTCCTTTCCCTCAAGCAGGCGGGAATGTCAGTGGCTGAGTTCAGAGACAAGTTCATTGAGTTGTCTCGCTACGCACCTGAGGAAGTTGCTGAGGATAGAAAGAAGCAGGAGCTGTTCCTGGATGGGTTAAGTGGACCACTACAGTATCAGCTGATGTCTCACACCTTCCCCACATTCCAGCACCTGGTAGACAATGTCATCCGTTTGGAGTACAAGCGTAGGGAGCTAGGAGAGCAGAAGAGGAAAGCCACCAGCTTTGGACAGTACGGGGGCGTCTCTCGCCCTCGCTTCACCCTACGGCAGAGTACACCCTTCCGCTATGGAGGATCAGGTGGGAACTTTGGGCAGCAGTAGTCCCCACGTCTCGCTCAGCCATTCCAGGAGACAGGGCAGCAGTTTCAGCGCTCCGCCCCACAGACACCGCACCCCACTTTCCAGCAGAACCAGCAGAGAACTCCAGTTGGTACACCAGTGAGGATCGCTACACCTCCCAACCCTGCAAACACGACTTGCTTCAAGTGTGGTGAGCTTGGTCGCTATGCCAATGTGTGTCCCCAGAGGCAACCCCCAAGTACTCCAGTGCAGAACCAGCAGATGCAGCAGGTGAGGAATGGGAATCAGACCCCGAAATCCAACAAGGGACAACAGAGCTATTCCCGTGGCAAGGTGAACCACGTCAATGCTGAAGCCGCTCAGGAGAATCCCAAAGTAGTGCTCAGTATGTTCCTAGTCAACTCCATACCCACCTCGGTTCTATTTGATTCAAGAGCATCCCATTCTTTCATTACCTCTCAATTCGTAGCTTAGCATAACATACCCATTAGCCCTATGCCTCATCATATGCTAGTTAGTTCACCAGGGGGGAATTGAAAGCATCATATAAGTGTGACAATGTCAGTCTCAAGATTTTGGGCAGAGATTTCTGGGCTAATCTTGTAATACTAGAGTCGAGAGGAATCGATGTGATACTTGGGATGGGATGGTTGACCGCGTGTGATGCAGTGATTCAGTGTGCTAAGAGGTCGATCCTTCTCACTAGTCCAGCTGGGGAAAGGATCGAGTTTGCAACAGATCCACCACCATCAGCAACCAGTACAGTGAATCAGCTCGATGGGAAAGCCTTGGAGGATATAAGAGTGGTGTGTGAGTACCCTGATGTTTTTCCTAAGGAGTTACCAGGTATGCCACCGGGTTAAAGTAGGACATCAGAGGCAGAGTTTCCCGATCTTTCTCTTTATCCATCCGAATCTCGGGACGAGATTCCTTTTAAGGGGGTAGATTTGTAACACCCTAATTTTCAAAAATTTGGATTTTAATAAAATTTGTTAGCAACCTTTAATTTTGCTCATAAGGACTATAAGGTTGTCTTTACTTTCTTTTAGGCATTTAAATTATTTCCACAATAAAATAAATTCATCATAGGAGTTTATTGTTGCATACATGCTGATGCATTGCTTTTGTGTGTTTGAATTCAAGTTTGTATTTGAATTCATTTGTTTGAAACCTTTCAAAAATAGTTAAGCTTTTCTTTTAAACCCTTCCTCCCTTTCTCTCTTCTGGCTCGTTTCGTTTTAGAGCCCAAACCGCAGAAGTCTGTTAGACACCCCTCAACTCTCCTCCCTCAGCCGCTCACCGTCCCTCTGCCGGCCTGCTTCGTCGGCCGCTCGGCCCGTCGCTGGAAGTCCGCCCAAGCCCTCTCAACTCTTTCGCCCAGTCGATGTGGCACCCTCAGCTCCCGCAGCCCAGCGCAGCAACCGGCCCAGCGCGGCCCGCTCCACCTCTCCGCTGCCCGCAGCCGCTTACGGGCGGGGTCCACCTGTCATCCCCCACCTCTCGCCGTCTCCGACCAGGACTCGTTGCGCCGCCCCATCTCCGCCCCGCGCACGCCTTCCCAGGCGTGGCCCGCACGCCAAGGCCCCCTCCTCGGCCCTATTTAAGCGGCCGCCGCCACCCTGAGCGTCATAGCCCCAAACCCTAGCCGCCCGTGCCTCTGCGCCGCCTAGAGCCCGAACCCTAGGTTGCGCCGCTGCCGTTGACCTTCGCCGCCGTCGCTTCTCTGCCATCGAGGAGACCGCCCTGAGCTACGCGTGAAGGTAAGGAAGCTCCAGATGCTGCTTGTTCGCGTCTACGTGCCCTACATCGCCCGTAGCCGCTCGCCGGAGTTGGCGCCACCCTGATGCTCCGCCTCGTCGTGCCTTGCACCGTCTCCATCACGTCTGAGCCTACCGCACCGTCCTAGATTGGTTCGTCGCCTCGCCCGCTTCATCCCCGTGAAACCCGCGTGAAGAATCGAGCACCCCAGCTCAATTTTGGTCCGTCCGTGACCGTCAGATCTTGATCCGACGGATCGGATCAGACCTACCCCAGGTCAATAATGGTCAACCCAAGCTTGAGCCCTGTAGTTTAGCAGTTAAGCCCCTGCATTTCTTAGATTTACAAGCCGGTCCTTCCGTAGTGTTAAGATCCTTACGTTCAGGTCCTTTTCTTTATGTTTTAAACCCTAGACTATATAGTTTTTCCACCCGAGGTCCAGATCTTTAGTTTTCCACCGTAGCCCTTCTGTTTATACGTGTAATTACGTTTAGGCCCTTGGTTTCTTGGTGTTAGGTCCCTGTAGACTTAGTTTTCTTGCAGATAGGTCCCTACACCTTGTTTTAGCCGTAGAATACACGTTTTAGCTCTGTTTTTAGCGTTCTTTATATCCATGCGTTCATCTCGATGAGTAGATTAGTTTTCTGTTGTTTTTGTTTCTGTTTGCTATGATTGGTGTAAATTAATTGTATTGTATGCTTGTATGTTTATGTGTGGAGCGTAGTGAACGATCCGTTCGTGGAGTACGCTGCCGTTGAAGATCAAGAAGACTTTGAGCAGCAACACGCTTGGGTAGAAGGCAAGTCCTTGCTGCATCCCTGTTAATCCTATTACAACATGCATTTTAATTACATCGTTATTTACTTATTGCTTGCATTAATATGATGAGACCTATGTTTTAAGGTTTGACTAGTGTTGTTTACCCTGTGCCTTGATCAACCGGGTTTACTTTATGTTGGGTAGCACTTGCTAGAGCATATTTTGGGTGGTTTAATTGAACAATCATTAATTTGGATTTATTTTCTGCTATTCATTCATGTAATGCAAGAATACTATGCTTGTTAATCGGAACATGGAGAACCACCCAGGAAAACCGTACAACCACAAGACATATGGCTCTGTCTTGGCCAAATAATTAGAGATTTTGATGTTGTAGAAACCTTACCTGAAAGGGGCCAATGGGGAGGCGTTGTTGGGGTATAGACCTGCTCTAGCGGGGAGTTGGGTTTGTTCATTTATGGTGGGGTATTGATCCGCTAGGGAGCTTTATGCCCTGCTTCGACCTGAACCCTAGTGGGTTGTTGCACATTGGGGAATCTTTGTAAAGGCCTCGTAGCGTCCCTATGCAACCACACCTCGGTAGTGTGGTATTGTGCCTACTTTTGCACAGCGTGGTTGGGTCCAAAACTCCTCGGAGTTTTTACGCGACTTGTGGTGAAAATGTACAACCTCTGCAGAGTGTAAAACTGACTAGTTAGCCGTGCCCACGGTCAAGGGCGGCCTGGACACTCACATGAGTAACTCTATGGAAGATGGAACTATAAACTTGTGCATTGCATTCTATGGTTCTAATGCATTTATTAATTGGGTTTTGATATATACTTACGCTTGCTAGTAATAGCTGCTTAATAAAACTTGACCAACTAAAATGCTGACCTGCTATGTAACCACAAGCCTTCCACCATAAAGCCTTTGCATGTTGTTATAGTGTTTTCCCTTGTTGAGTACGACATGTGCTCATGCTTGTTGTTTTATATTGCATCTACACAACCCGGCTGCTGCTCAGACGGACGTTTTGAGGATTTCCCTGGTGAATTCGACGAGTTCTAGGCGTTTGCTCCTTCAGTCAGCTACCTGTGGTGGACGTCCGTGTTTATCTTTTCCGCTGTTAGCTACTCGAACGTGTGTTAGTTTAAAGACTTTCGGTCATGTAATAAAGTTAATACTCTACTTTCGTTATGCACTGTCTTTTGGTTATCACTATGTCGATGCATGTGTGTAAATTTGGTCCTGGCGCACATGTATTTAATGCATTCGGATTTGCCTTTAAATCCGGGTGTGACATTTTTCAAATTAATTCAATGTATCATGGAAATGGAAACTAGGCCAAAGATTGTACCTCCTTCTGAAATGTTCTTCATTGTAAAGTGGTCGTTCAATAAAGTAGTCCTGATTCAGCTGCCAGTCTGCTGCGATTCGATCACGCTTGTAAGTCTTGTGGCCTGGAACCGAACCTCCCCAAGGCCGTTTTTGTGGTGTCTGGGTGAGGACAGCCACCGCGGCCATGACCTCATCATCCCTGGAGTATGCTGCGGTTTTCCCGAACATTGACAATTTGACGTAACTCCAAGCCATGACCAACAAAACTGCAGTCCAATTATAAGGCTCAGCCTATTTAGGCACAAAATGACTACAAATTAAGGGCTAGTTCGTTTGTCTCCATCCAAGTGGATTGGAGGGGATCGAGAGGGATTGATATGGTAGAAAAAATTAAAATCCCTCCCAATTCCCTTTTATCCTCTCCAATACACTTGGATTGGGAGTGAAACGCAGGAACCATACAAGTGAATGTGACATCGAACACGCAAATTCATAGAAATCAGATGACATGTGTTTCCCGTCCGCACGCCACCTGCCTTGTCTGCTCCACGCGGAGCCGCTCCTTGTTGAAGCAGAGGAACACGATGTTAGCATCCACCTGGGCGTCGAGCCACGCTGGGCACTTGTGCTGCCGGTTCGAGCCTTTCGTAGCTTTGCAGTGCAGCGGCGGCGTCCGATGCTTCGTACTCCGATGGCGTGCAGCCCGCCAAAACGAGGCCCATCCTTTCCCGCGGAAATTTTCACCGCGCACGTTAACTGTCGAGGGTTGGTTTTTCTGTTTTTGGGTCAGCTGTTGGAATGGAAGTTTTTAGGTCTGTAACCGATTTACTGCAGCAAGACCCAAACACCCGAATGGGTCTCCTATTTAGGTAAATGTTGTTGGAGATAGTCTAAAGAAGACCCGCACAGCCGACGCACGACGAACCTAGGGTGTAGGTATTGGCGCCGGCTGAGTTTTTTTTTTGAGACAACCAAAGCTTTCATTCATGAAGCAGTAAGATTACAATCACTCCTGAGGGAGGAAGCCAGAAAGCTAGGAGGGGATTCCTGCCATAGAAAACTAGGCCTAGACCGAGACACATGTTGAGCACAGAGATGGGCCACAGTGTTAGCCGATCTCTTTACATGAGCAAATCGAAAGGAGGAAAACGACTGCACCAAGTCTTCTATGTCCTGGAGAATGACCGCGATCTCAGATAATTGTTGTCGTCGCGAGATCCACAGGGTAACCGGCTGCAAGGAGTCGGTCTCCATGATAACATCTCTGAACCTGCCCATGTCGAGTACCATGCGCAATCCATCCCGGCATGCTTCAGCTTCCGTAATCAAGGCGGAGGGGGCAAACGGTAACCATCGAGCCGCAGCAGCTAAAAATGAGCCGTCACGATCTCAGCACAGCCCCTGTTGATCCCGTCATCTGTTCTTCTTGAAACCCACCATCACAATTGAGCTTCACAACACCAGCTGGTGGAGATTGCCATTTCTCAGTCTGCGTGACCGGCTCTCTTCGCGGATTTTGCCGTGCAATCAACAGATGGTAGCACGCATCCATCGCCCAATCAATTGCCAGCACCGGGTTGATGGGCTTCTTACCATGGTGGTAATCGTTACGTGTGTTCCAGAGAGACCACATTCCACACAAGAGAACGATTCTGTCCTCCTCTTTGCACCAAGTATCTGCCAGAAGGTCCTCTGACCATGTTTTCGATCGAAGCTTTGGAAGTTTGATCCCCTCCAGCTCCTTTAATTTTGCCCAGAACGCTCGAGCTAGCGAACATTCCACCAAAGCATGGTATGTCGTATCCCCAGCTGCCCCACAAAGTTTGCAATGGGCGAGTGGATCCACATGTCGTCGGTGTAAGTTTGCTCTGCTTGGAATATAGTCGTTCATCACTCGCCACCAGAACATACGAACCTTAGGCGGTAGCTTTTGCTTCCAGAGTTTCTGCCATCGAGGATCCCCTGCAGCCGTTGAATGTGAGGAAGTCCCCAGAGTGTGTGCTCGCTCCTGCTGTTCAGTTTCCGACAATAGCCGATACGCTGAGCGCACCGTGTACAATCCATGTCTTTCCCTTGACCACGCCCAGAAATCTCCAGGAGCTCGTCCTAGTGGAATTCGTCGAGCTGCATCAGCATCAAAGGGTAGCAGGTTCTGATTCAGTGCATTATCATCCCATTGCCGACCATCATCAGTGATAAGATCAGCTACCAGTAAGGCAGATGCGCCTTCCTTTCTACATACTAGCTTGTTCCCGGCAACAGTGGGTAACCAACGGTCATCCCACACATTTGTAGTCATCCCATCGCCTATTCGCTTAATCAAGCCCAGTTCAAGCACCTTCCTCCTGGCCAATATAGCTCGCCAAGTATGAGATGCGTCCTTCTTCTTGCCAGCACTCATGAAATCTCCATTTGGGTAGTACTTCCCCTTGAGAACTCGAGTACATAGTGAGTCAGGATTCATCATAAGCCTCCAACCTTGTTTACCAAGCATTGCCAGATTGAAGTATTTGATATCACGGAAACCCAGGCCACCATGGCTCTTCGGTAAGGTGAGATCTGGCCAATTGCGCCAGTGTATGCCACGTTTGTCAGCTGCACCGCTCCACCAATAATTAGATATGGCCGATGTGATTTTCTTGCACGTATCCGGAGCTAACAAGAAGCAGCTCATGGAGTAGGTAGGTACTGCTTGTGCCACAGATTTAATCAGTGTTTCCTTAGCAGCTCCACTAAGTTTCTTTTCACTCCAGCCCCCCATGATGCTACGGATCCGTGAAGGAATGTGCTCAAACGCCTCTTTGGTGCTCCTTCCTACTGCAGTTGGAAGAGCAAGGTATTTCTCCGAGAGGGCTTCAGTACCGAGAGGGCGCCGGCTGAGTTGATTGGTTTCTGTGTCCTGCTGGAGCTGCTTTTTTTCCCTAAAGAAGACCCGCCACAGCAGACGCACGACGCAGCAAACAGGGACACCCAACAGACGTCCCACTTCCCTCTCCGCGTGGCCACCCCCTCCCCCTCCCCCCCGGGGTGCCGACCGGCGCGGAGGAGCAGCCGGGCCCAGAGAGACCGACCACGGCGGAGGGGGATATGGGGGACCACGAGGCGCGCGGGGACGACTTCGAGAAGAAAGCGGAGAAGAAGCTCTCGGGCTGGGCCATCTTCGGCTCCAAGTACGAGGACGCCGCCGACCTCTTCGACAAGGCCGCCAACTCCTTCAAGCTCGCCAAGAACTGTGAGCGCCCCTTGCTGCCCTGATCCCCCCTCTCCGTCTCGCCTCTCCCCGTTTACTTTCGCCCCCCAATCTGTTTGTTTCGATTATCCCTGGTTGCCCCAGCCACTAGATCTGCCTCCCGATCGGGGGCCGGGATTGGTACCGCGGTGGTTGGTCCAGCGCAGTAGCGAAGTGGTTAGAACGGGAGTTGGATCTTGGGCCGCGGATCTACGGCCGCGCCTCGTGGTGATCCTCTCGCCTGAGGATGCTAATTAGTAATTAGATAGATATGCATGAATTGATTCCATGAGTACGCAGATCGGTGTGAAAAAGAGGCGCAGATTGCTCTGAAAAAGAGGGTGGCGCCTGTGGTACCCCCACCTCATTCAAAACGTCAAATTTGATTGTTTCATTAATCTATCCTGTGCATTCGTTCCAATTATCTTATTTGATAGGCAAAATTGGACCCCTACCATTAAAAGTTCCCATGTGCAGCTATGTACCATTAAAAGGTTGATGCATAGAAACATACCATCAAAAGGTTGCACTTCTTGGCTCCTAATACCCTTGCTGAAAAAAGAAAATACGGCTACAATCCATCATCATTCCAGCAGTAATGTAACTGCATTGCAACTATCATTTCAACAACATTACATAAACAAAGAGTACATGATTTCAGCGGGATATATCACAGCATTTCAGCACATATATAACTGAACTTTGTTGTCATTTCAGTACACTAATTGCAGCATAGAGTTCTTGCAATTTTGACAACAGAAATACCACAATCTAACATAGTGTTGCATAACGGCAAAATATTTACACACAAAAGGCCCCACTCTTGCACAGCCATGCTCACACAAAATAGAGAAGGACATGAAACATATCTAGCTTATAATGAGCCTCCGATTAGAGTTCAGTTTTGGATCTGCAACAGTTTGGGATGGCTCAGCACCAACAATATAGGCTCATCTCCATTAGGATCGCACCCAATAGTGATAAAGTGCTCCTTCTCTTCCTCCTCATGTATTGATGGCCCTGCAATTGTACGCCTGTTTGCCCTTCTTTTTGGTACTAAAGCATATAAGTGTGGCGCCATATCCTTAATGCTTCTTCCATCTAACCATTTGTCTTGCCAGAACAGAGTATTGGCATCATTGCCAACCTCTATGGAGACAGCCAAAGCAAGGAGACTCTCTACCTCTACAACTTCACTTTTTTAGATGCCCTTAACAAGTCAAGAAGTTGTGCATCTGAAGCCAACTTGCATGCTAGACTACCCTCTCCTGTTAGAACCCAGAAATTTGCCTGCTGCTCACTGCCCTACTTAAATTCTGAAGCAATATCTTTCTCTAGATCAATGATTGAGTATGCTTCTGAATCAACAACATAGCTTACTGTCCTACTCCGATTATACTCCTTTCTACCATCATGTATAGTGAAGTAGGAATTGACAGTAACCTGTACTTTGCAGGCACTGTTTGGATCAATCCTGTAACAACAATAACAAACATAGAACATATGTATTTAATCTCCTCCCCTACTCGTCCCAAATCAGCAAATTAGGAAGCAATGGCAAGAAATTGCGGAGATTTGATAGAGCGGAAAAAATTATTACCCTTCAGGGATCTCTACTGGATCCATATGCTTCAATTCCGAGTCGATTTCTGAGCACTACAAGTAAAAGGAAAATCCTAGGGTTCAGAACCTTAAAGTGATTGAGGAACAGGAGGGAGGAGGCACCTACTGTGGAAGGAAGGATGGAGGAGGCCGTAACCACCTGGGAAGGGAGTCGTGCGGGCATCGCGCGCCGCCGGGAGGTCCGCGGGCGAGGTGCGCCACTGGTCGCCTTTTCCCGCGCGTGCTGCCGGTCGCCTTTTCCCGCGCGCGCGAGCCGCGTGGGGTCTCGATCCTTCCGAGGAGGCACAAGAGAGCCCACCTCAAGTCATTAGGACGGAGGGTAAATTGGCAAGACTGAAAGTGTTGAACGGAAGAAAGAAAAGCAAAACGAACGAATGACCAAACTTAAGCTGACAGAATGCTATCAATCTGTAATGTGGAGTTTTCCGATGGTAGATATTCGAGAGCCATTCTTTTGATGGTACATAGCTGCACATGGGAACTTTTAATGATAGGGATTTAATTTTGCCTATTTGATAAGAGTTTTGCCGACTCTTATGGTTCACTGCAAAACATGAACTTAGCAAAAATAGGCCTGGAAACGTCTCTTGATTATGTTTCCATAAACATAATGTTCATCAACACAATCAACGTTGTGTTAATGCCAACATAATCAAGATAGCAATGTTCTATGCTCAAAAAAAAAGATAGCAATGTTTTGAGATCTATTTTTGCCAAGTTCATGTTTGGAATGGGAAAACTGCCACGTTAGGAGACCCAAATGGCACATAATACATGTTTCAAGTTTGGTCGTCTTATTGTGTATTGCTGGTGGGGTCGGGGTCGATTGCATTGATATGCTTGATTTATTAATAGTCTATACCGAGAATCCATGGACTGTCATTTCATTGGTTTTTTAATTTGTTGGATTCATTTTGTCTTGGGTTAATTGGATATATGCCATTACAATTGTCTGAGTTCGGAGAAGTACCACTAATAATCACCTATTTCGAGATATGCCATTACAATTCGTTGAGATGTGCTATTTTGTATGTATTTGATGCTCTTGGACACACAGGCTCTATTATTTTTGTATGGACAAAAATACCCCCACCCCATCTCTACTGTTCACTCACTGACTCATGGGCCTCATACACCATCCCCTTCCTCCTTCTCCAGACCGCTTTCTTTCCTCAATGGAGGCTGCAACCACCCCATCCCCACACCGCCACACCGCCGTGGTTGTGCTGTCTCTGTCCCATGCGTGTGCCGCCGCCGCAGCACCCCGTCCCGACCCCTTGCATGCGCTGCCGCTGCTCCGCACTATCCAGGTGCAGAGGCCGGGCGGCATGCCAGCCAGCGACGCCGTGCTGTCCCTGTACCGCGCGTGCATAAAAGTTAACCAGGATGATGATATCAGCCACGGATCAAGACAAAAATTGCACCAGGTGGGGGAGGAGTTGGGGAATTGATTTTGTTGCATCTTGTCGCCTTGTCGGGGATTAGAGCTCAGAAAGCAGGGAGGGGGCATTGATGGCCATTGAGGTGGTTCTGGAGGTCAAGTCCACCTGTAGAGAGAATCGACAAAGATGCCTCTGCTCGGGTAGAGAAACGGAGAGAGCAAGATAAATTGGGGATGAGGGATTGAGCTCGGGATGCAGACGAGGACGAAAACTGAATTGTGTTGGACTTCGCGGCTGGTGGTCGGTGAGCGGAGCGGCTATCGTTGTTTTCTCCTGCGGCGGAGCTAGCGGCTATTGTTGTTTTCTCCTGCAGCGGAGCCAGCCTCAACAGATCCTGCTGGTGGTCAGCTGGCGAGCACGCCCTCTCTATGGCTGTCAGGAGTGTCGGGGTCTTCATGGTCCTAGTGATTGGGGAGGGAAGGAGGAAGAAGGTTTGACGTGTGACCACAGGTCAAGTGGTGCAGAGAGAATAGATGTGGGTATTTTTCTCCATATGAAAATTCATGCACCTGCAGGTGGGTCCCGAGGTTGTGAGAGACGTAGATAATGACATGGTTCGAGTTTTGAAACATCTAAACCTATGTAGGAGCACCCCACAGCCACTACAGGAATTCTCTCAAACCTCAGGTAGCCATATACCTATAATACCCCAGTACAAGCCACTACAGGAATTCCCTCAAACCTTAGGTAGCCACGTACCACTACAGGAATTCCCTCAAACCTCAGGTAGGCACGCACCGTCTTATTTACTCACTTTCAATGCTTGTTCATACGGAAAGGCAGCATTAGCATTAATATGCTATTGGAGTTACTAGAGTTGGGATGCTTCACGCTGAAACTCCCTCCACCACCGAGCACTAATGACTGGTAAACATGTAAGTCTTGTGGAAACTCTTCTCTCTCTCTCAAAGCCTTGTGGAAACTCTCTCTACCACCTTGCAATCAGGAGGCAACAAAATGAGTTTGTGCGTTATACAAAATGAAGAGGCAATCTTGTGGTCTATATAAAATGAAGAGGCCACTCCATTGTCATGCCCTTGCTCTGCAAATGCCTATGCTTATATTTTGGCTACATAGAAATACTTCCTTTTGTCTCGCGTTGCTTGGGGTTGGCTGTAAGCAATATGTGCTGGGAAAGAATGATTGATTGATGGGGAGCCGGAGGCTCGTGTACATATATAGGCAAGGATAACCTAGGCTATACAGATCCTACGGTGATCCTTGCCTATCCCTATCAATCTATACAATCTATACAAGCCCCAAGGGGGCCAGGCGCACAGCCCAATATGGGCTGGCGGCAGAGATCCCAGGGCCCAGAGGGCCATCCTATACAGCTTGCTAACACCCCCCCGCATCTGATCGTTGTCGCCGGCGACGTTCAGGCTGGATCGAAACTCCGTGAAGACCGACGACGGAAGGCCTTTGGTGAAGATGTCTGCGTACTGCGATCCTGTGGGAACATGCTGGACCTTAACATGACCAAGGGCAACATGTTTGCGGACGAAGTGAAGATCAATCTCGATGTGCTTCGTGCGCTGATGCTGAACGGGGTTGCTGGACATGTAGACGGCGCTGATGTTGTCACAAAAGACCACTGTTGCACGGCGGAGGGGGGTATGGAGCTCAAGGAGAAGCTGTCGAAGCCATGTGGCCTTGGCCACGGCGTTGGCGACAGCGCGGTACTCAGCTTTAGCACTAGAGCGGGAGACGGTCACCTGACGCTTGGACGACCAAGAGATGAGGTTGTCACCGAGGAAGACAGCATAGCCGGAGGTCGACTTGCGAGTGTCCGGAGATCCTGCCCAATCCGCATCTGAATAGACCACAAGGGTGTCAATGCTGGAGGGGCGGAGGTGAAGACCCAGGTGCAAAGTGCCACTGATGTACCGAAGAATGCGCTTCAGCGCAGCCAAGTGAATGTCCCGAGGAGCATGCATGTGGAGGCAGACCTGCTGAACGTGAGGTACTGCAAAGCACCAGCGAGACTGCGAAAGTCTGAAGCCTTAGAGTCCGGAAGTGGTGTGCCGCCGAGGGCAGACAGCTTGGGATTGGTGTCAACCGGGGTGGAGTAGGGCTTGCAGGCGGACATGCCAGCGCGGGCCAAGATGTCGAGCATGTACTGGTGCTGGGACAAGAGAAAACCATCTGGGCGGCGCTGAACATGCATGCCCAGGAAGTGGTGAAGCTGTCCCAGATCCTTCATGGAGAATTCCTTCTGCAACGCTGTGATGATGCGGTGGAGAAGATCCATGGAGGAGGCTGTCAGGACGATGTCGTCGACATATAGGAGGAGGTAGGTCGTGTCTGAACCCCGTCGAAGGACTAAGAGACTCGTGTCGGCCTTGGACTCCAGAAACCCAAGCTGTAGCAGGAATGTGGCGAAGCGACTGTACCATGCGCGAGGTGCCTGCTGGCCGTACAGGGACTTGTTGAGGCGGCACAAGAGGCCCGGCCGGGAGGAGTCCTCAAAACCGGCGGGCTGGGAGCAATATACTGTCTCAGAGAGGATCCCATGAAGGAAGGCGTTCTTCACGTTGAGCTGATGGACGGGCCACTGGCGGGAGAGTGCAAGGGACAAGACTGTGCGCACAGTGGCCGGTTTGACCACCGGGCTGAAGGTCTCATCAAAGTCGATGCCGGGGCGCTGTGTGAATCCACGGAGAACCCATCGAGCTTTGTAACGTTCCAAGGAGCCGTCAGCGTTGAACTTGTGCTTGAAGATCCACTTGCCAGAGACGACATTGATGCCGGCCGGACGAGCAACCAAATCCCAAGTGTTGTTGAGCGTCAAGGTGTGAAACTCTTCCTCCATCGCAGCCTGCCAATTTGAATCGGCCAGGGCTGTTCTGTAGGTCTTGGGGATGGGCGACAGTGGGGCGGCAGTGTAAGCTGCCGGGAAGCGGAGACCCTGTTTCGCCCTGGTGACCATCCAGTGCTGATTAGTCACAGGGGGAATCGGCACAGGGCCGCGCGGCAGGGCGACGGGTGGGGCTGGCGCTGCTGGTGACGGTGTCGGCGCTGCCTGTACAGGCGGCGGCATCGTGGCCGGCGTGGCTGCAGGGGCGTGGCGACCGTACGTCAGCCGGACGGGGCGTACCGGGAAGCTAGGTGAGTGGCTCCCAGGCGGCACGACCCTGGTGGGTGACGAGGCCGCGCGTGGTGCGGGCGACGAGGTGGACGGGGCCGCGCGTGGCGCGGGCGACGGAGCGGCGGGCGCGGTCGACCATACTGCGCGGGGCGCAGACAAGGGACCTGCAGGGAGAAGCAAAGGGAACTCGACCAGGGGCGCCGACAAGGGACCAACGGCACAACATTAGTAGTATCATCCAGGAACTCGAAATCCGAAGGGGCCGGTGGGGTGATGAGAGTAGCAAAGGGAAAACTGGACTCGTCGAATGTGACATGACGAGAGATGATGATCCGATTGCTAGAGCGATCAAGACACCGGTACCCTTTATGATGCGTGGAGTACCCGAGAAACACATATAGGACCGACCGAGGAGCAAGCTTATACGGCGCGGTGGCGGATGTGTTGGGATAGCAGGCGCAACCAAAGACGCGGAGGTGGTCGTACACGGGCGCAGTGCCAAAGAGGTCAAAGTGCGGTGTCGAGAAGCGCAGAGTTTTGGTTGGTAAGATGTTGAAGAGGTGGGTGGCAGTGTGTAGGGCATCAGCCCAGTAGGAGGACGGCATGCTGACCTGGAATAAGAGGGAGCGCACCATGTTGTTCGTGGAACGAATGATGCGCTCGGCTTTACCGTTCTGGGCGGATGTGTATGGACATGACATACGGAGTTGGGCGCTGTGAGTGAGGAAGAACGTGTGGGAGGTAGAGTTGTCGAACTCGCGCCCATTATCGCACTGAACTGCCTTGATGGAGGCGCCGAACTGAGTGCGTGCGTAGGCGAAAAACTGAGACAATGTCGAAAAAGTGTCAGATTTAAGCCGCAAAGGGAATGTCCATAGAAAATGCGAGCAGTCATCGAGAATAACTAAATAGTATTTATAACCGGAAACACTGATGACTGGGGATGTCCACAAATCACAATGTATGAGATCAAAATTACTGGTAGCTCGCGATGATAACACATGAAACGGTAGACGAGTGTGGAGACCGAGCTGACAAGCATGACACACTGAAGAGCTAGCATTCGAGGTACACGAGGGAATGACGGAGGCGAGCTTGGATAAAGCCTCATGACCAGGGTGACCGAGGCGACGATGCCAAAGGGATGACGCGGAGCCGACGACGAGGGACTAGGCAGCAGTAGGAAGGCGCAGGGGGTACAAGGACCCGGAGCTATTGCACCTTACGATCACGTTCCGTGTCAGCAGATCCTTCACAGAGCAACCAGACGGGTCAAACTCAACAGAACAATTGTTGTCAGTGGTGAACTGGCGAACAGAGATGAGATTCTTAATAAGCTGTGGTGAAACAAGAACATTATTAAGATGCAAAGACGGTGACAAGGCAGTGCTGCCAGTAGCAGTGACCGGCAAAAAGGAGCCATTACCGACAACAATTGAGGAAGGAGCTGGAAAACAAGGTGGAGACGTGGAGAAGAGAGTACCGGCGTCGGAGGTCATGTGGGAGGTCGCACTTGAATCGAAGTACCAGTCGGTGTTCTGAGGTTGATTCAGAGACACCGTGCTGAAGGCGGAGGCGAGACTCTGCTGATCCCAGCCCTGTACTGGAACATATGTGTTGTTCTGGAGGGCCTGCTGATGAGCGAGAAGAGCCTGGTGCTGAGCGAGCGCGGCGGGGTTGGCGTAGGCGGCCTGCTGCTGCGCCTGTTGCACCAGGTAGGCCTGCTGCTGGGCCAGGAGAGCCTGGTGCTGCTGCGGAGTCAGGGAAGGAGCCCGCTGGCCAGGCCACATGTGAATGGCGCCTGACCACGGGTTCTGCATGGACGGCCAGGGGCCGCCTTCCCCTGCGGAGCCGGCGGTGGATGGCGGCGCGCCTGACTGGGAGGCGTTGCCGGAGCCCTGGGAGCCGCGCTGTTGGCTCCCCTTGCCGGCGCGCTTGCTGCGGCGGTCAGAGGGGGCCCGCTGGGAAGAGCTGCGGCCGCCGGAGTCCTTGGTGGCGGTGTTGTGTTGCTGCTGCTGCTTGGCCGGGGGCCGGCTCGACGAAGAAGAGCGGCCACCGGCGGGCTGCTTGTCGCCGGATGCCAGCAGGGCGGTGGAGGTCGAGGAGGGGCGCTGTTCCATGGTGATTTCTTCCAGGTTCAGGGTCGAGCGAACCTCTAGGAACGTGGGGAGCTCCCGGGAGAGGCGCAGATGGCGACCCACAGCCTCGAAACGATCGGCGAGGCTGCAGATGACATTGAGCACCAGTGTGCGGTCGGTGACGGGCTCGCCAAGGTCGCTGAGGGCGTCCGCCATGTTCTTGAAACGCCTGCAGTAATCGGTGATGTTTAAGTCACCTTGGCAGAAGTTGCGGAACTTGGCGTCAAGGTGGAGGGTGCGAGTCTCCTGGTTCCCAAGGAACTGCTCCTCGAGTGCAAGCCAGACGTCGCGAGCGGTGGCGTCGCGGGCCATCACGGCCTCTGCCAAGTCGGCGGAGATGGTGCCGGAGATCCACGACTTGACAACGCAATCCATGCGGCGCCGGTCTGGGAAGCCGGGCGCCGGGGTGTCCTGGAGGACGTGGTCCTCCAGGGAGTACTTCCCGACGACGAGGAGAAGCTGATCGCGCCAGCGCTTGTAGTTGTCGTCGGTGAGGTTGAGGATGACGTGCACCAAGTTGCGGATGTTCTGGACACCGGCGGCATGGTGGTGTAGGTTGACGACGGCGGCGGCCTCATGGGCCAGCATGGCCTGGTGGAGAGCGAAGTCGGGGGCCACGACATTGGAGACGTGGGACTGATTGTCCCTGTCGGCGTCTGGATCGCCGAGAGCAGCCTCGGCGCGGGCCAGGGCGGCGCGCTTGAGGGCTTCGCGGGCGCGATCGGCGGCGGCCTCCTCCTCAGCCTTTTGGGCGTCGGCGAGGGCGGCGTCGCGGCGGGCCTTGAGTTCCTCCGCGGACAGCTGCTTGCCCTTGGCAGCATCGGCGGCGGCAGGCTGGGATGGGGCCAAGGACCGGCCATCGTGGAGAGGGCGAACGGGACGGCGACGCGACTGGGGTATGGTGCGGCCAGGAAGCGGCGCGGGCGGCCTGGAGGTGGCGGTGCGGCCTGGGGGGCGGCGCGCGCGACCCAGACGGGGCGCGGGCGGCCTGGAGGCGGTGGTGCGGCCTGTGCGCGGCCGAAATCGGCTGTGGCGCGACTGGGAAGGAGGCCAGGCGACCCGAATCGGCGGCGGCGAGACCCGGAGGAGGGCGCAAGCGGCGTGACCTGACGGGGGGCGCGCGGAGCGCAGCTAGGGGAGGCGTGCAGAGCGCAGCCGAGTGCAGCTAGATTGAACTGTTGCTAAGGCAGCGGAAGGAGAAGGATCGGAACCCTAACTCGTGATACCATGTAAGCAATATTTGCTGGGAAAGAATGATTGATTGATGGGGAGCCGGAGGCTCGTGTACATATATAGGCAAGGATAACCTAGGCTATACAGATCCTACGGTGATCCTTGCCTATCCCTATCAATCTATACAATCTATACAAGCCCCAAGGGGGGCAGGCGCACAGCCTAATATGGGTTGGCGGCAGAGATCCCAGGGCCCAGAGGGCCATCCTATACAGCTTGGCTAACATTGGCCATTGCTTCCATGTGCTCCCGAGCTCGAATGCATGGCGGATCGCAGTTTCCTTTGGGTTCATTAATCATCCACTGCATTAGGTATTTTATATGATATGTTTTATATTTTCTAAATCACCAGGTGTTGTGTTGTATCCCTTTCCTTTTCGTTTTGCTTGATTCCAGCTGTCACACCATCTACCCTATGATTCAATATTTGCATATTATATTGACTTGTTGCAATCTAACTATGGCTACGTCAACATATTGATTTTAATCCTCATTTTAGTTGCACTTTTGAGTAGCACAGGTTATGTATCATTTTGTATTATCCATAGGTTTGATTCTAGCACTCTTTTGAGTTGCACTGTCACATGGATTTTGTTTTGTTGTTCAAAAGAGGATTAGAAGATTAGAAAATGCATGTTCATCAACTCTCGTGCTCATCCAAGTGAGGCATGGGCATGACAATTACAACTATGTGCTTTGAAGTTATTTCAAATATAACTGCTTAGAGTTCCCGCATCAACACGTGGGGTGTCACCTAGTGAATTGTAATGGCAGATCTCCAAATAGGTGACGTTTTATGGTAGTTCTCCAAACTCGAACAATTGTAATGGCATATATCCAATTAACCCTTTTGGTATTGTCTAAGGATTTCAAGCATGATAGAATAAAGTTTGGTTCAAGGGATTGATACGAAATATACCTGGATTATTCAGTGCGCCAGACTTTATTATTCAGTGACAAATCAATTTATTGTTCAGGGAGCAGAGCAGCATCAGTGTACGTCAAGATTGCTAACTGTCATTTAAAGGTTGTTTTTTTGCTTATCTCTTGAATTATTAGCTTGTCATCTTGACAAATCATGCTATTGAAATGATATGATGATTATTGTGCTGAACACTTTGATGAACAGGGAGATAGCAAGCATGAGGCTGCCTCGGCATATGTTGAGGCTGCAAATTGCTACAAAAAGTTCTCACCTCAGGGTACCTCTACTGTCTGAGAATCATGCATACTCCAACGCTAGTTTTCTGAGAATTTGTAATCTTCATTGGGCTATAATTTGTGTAATGTGCACAGGTTTCGTGAGCTGTATTTTGTCAACCATAAAATAAGTCATTCTGTCATTTTGTGCTGCACTTCTGCTTGCTCAATGTTGACTGTTTTTAATTTCACGTTGTTGTTCACCTATTGGTCCTTTAAGATTTCTACTTCTGTATTTTTATAACACCATGTAATGTGTACCAATATTTGAAATGAACATACTAACGTGATGAACCATACAGATTAGGTTGGAAATGTGCTCTTGTGTTTGTTTTTAAAATTTTTCTAGCAACTTGTTATTTTTGTACTTTATAAGTAGTAGCAGAAACACTGCTGCTTGAAATTCCTTTGTATTACTAAATTTTTTGAGCACAGAAACAACATCCTGGCATATAAAAATGTGATTCCGCTGTGGAATATGTGTATGTGAGAAGTGATGGGAGGAGGGAATACCCCCTGCATGATTAAAGATATCAGACAACTGTAGACTAAGCAGTCCTGATCATCAGAGAAATAAGTTTTCTGAGCTATCTGGCATATTTCCATCAATAAGTGCATAAATTTGAATGAAGGGTCCATGCATCTACTAAATTTACACTTTAATTTCACACTATACAACAAAACTGTAACTGCAGCATGTTGTTTATTGACAATTAACATATAAGTCCCATAACATAATAACTAAACTCAAATTCCTTACCAATTGTCTTCCTTTTTTTACTGCTATTTTATATCCACTTTAGATGCTTTACTGGCCCATATGACCTCATCAAAGTTTTTGATTCATTTGCAGATAGGGAATCAACTGTATTAGGACTACATACATACTTTATATCTGTGATCAATAATCTTCTTCCACAACTGTTACTATCGTAATTGTAAGAAGTCGGGAATTTGTATTGAAATCTCAAATGATAGGAACTTATGATTTAAATCGTTACATGTGCATTCATCATAAACTTTATTATAGAAGATCCTTGACCATTTGAAGTCTCTTGTTTCTTTCTTTTGTGAACATGCTTAGCTAAGTAACTAACTCATTGTGTATCCTTTTGATGCAGATGCTGCACAGGCGCTAAATCAGGCTGTTAATCTTTTCTTGGAAATTGGTAGATTGAACATGGCCGCAAGATACAGCAAGGTGAATAAAGTTTCGTTTCCCGGAGATGTTCTTATATGCTGCTATCTTTGTTTTTACCTCAGGCAATTCGATTAATGAACTAAGATAACCAGCATCCTTTTTATTTGTCTTTTGTTTCAATGCAACTTGTGAGTATCTTTGAAAGATGACCTGTTTTTAAAAGGAAGGATGATTTTGTTTGAAAGGGAAATATATCACTCACAGTTGCAAATTTGATGCATTTTTAGGACATTGGTGAGATATATCAGCAAGAACAAGATTTAGAGAAGGCTACAGATTACCTCGAAAGAGCGGCTGACCTTTTTGACAGTGAGGGACAGTCATCTCAATCAAACTCCATCAAGCAGAAAGTAGCAGAAATTGCTGCTCAATTGGAACAGTAAGATTAACTTCATTTGACTTGTAGTAATTATCTCCTACTCTGATACCAGATAGTTGTTTAGATCATTGACCCAGTCTCCAATATGACGCTTTGACTTGCAATTTCGTGATGGTATTATATTTTCAAATAGAGAAAGCTATATGCCATGGCAGTATTTTCCATGATGAATCTAGTAGCATCAACCATGTGTTTTCAGTCTATGTAACACTTCTATAATTGATGGGTCAAGTTAAAAATGTTTACAACTAGAATTCTGAAGTGGCATATATTTGGAATTGGAGGTACACTAATTTTGTTGGGTTTTACTTACGTGCCATCAGCAATCGATGCCCCTGAATCCCTGAGCATGAACTAGGTGACCCCCTCCCCTCCCCCCAGTAATAGTATTGTTGTTATGCCCTTTTTTGTAGGGATTATTCCTTTTTTTGTTGGTGACTCAAAATATGAATATAGCCTGTTTGGATCTACCCACTTTTAGCCCCAAATTAGCCATTGGGTCTCCAAACAGGGGGGCTAAACTTGTGGGGCTAATGTTTAGCCCCCTCAAAATCCTTAGCCCCAACAAGGGGGGTCAATGGAGCTAAACTTATGTGGACCCCACACAAAATCAACTTGTTTCCTCTTTCCTCACTCATCCCCACACATAAATGCATGTTTAGCCCCTCAATCCAAAGATACCCATGGGGCTAAACTTTAATGGGCTAAACATAACTTTTGGGCTAATTTTCAGCCCTTTGATCCAAACTGGGCCATTGTTCTTACTGGAGGATGTGCATGCTATATTCAGTAATTGGATTAGATGATCTCAGTAATTTAAATGTGGAATAAATTTGACTGCAAGTTGTTTCTTCATTAATGACATACTTTGACTTTTTATTTATTCAGTATAAAAAAAACATCTCAAATCCTAAAGCAGTGCTGTTGCTAGTGGGTTGCTGCTGATCAGCATCAGCTATATGCTTCAGAAGTTATTAAGCCTATTGATTTGGCAATTATCATGCTTCGGTTGGGTTGCTTCTTTTGTTCTCTCTTTTTCTATTTTATGTTCAAACTTGCATGCTTATGCCATCTAATATGTTTTATTTTGTCCAAGGTGGTAGCATATTAGCTATCTGATTGTTTCCATCATAGTAGCTATCTGATTGTTTCCATCATTGGCCCTGTTTGGGGTAGCTGGAGCTTCTCCAAAAGCTCTACTTGAAAAAGCTCCCGTTGATTTCCTAGTGAGCTGCTTTTCAGAGAAGCTAGGCATGCCTGTTTGGGGGTGTTTGGGGGAGATTGTGAGTATCGGCATCCGCTTGCACAGGAGGGAGCTCGTTGGCACGACAGTCGGGGGGAAGGATCTCCGAGCGGTGCGCTCGTCGGGGAGGGACCTTCGGCTAGTGGGGGATGGATCTCCGGCAGGTGCGGCCGTTGGGGAAAGGAGCTCGGACCTCTGCTAGGCTGCGGTGGCCATCGAGGAGCGGCAGCGGCCCGCGCGGACGGAAGGAGCGGCGGCGTCCCACGCGGACGGGAGGACGGTGGCGTCCCACATGGACGGGAGGACGGCGGCGGCCCGCGCAGACGGGAGGACTACATCGTGGATTTGGAGGTCCATCGCCGGTCTTCTCTAGGCTGGGGATGAGGGAGGCTGCCGCCAGGCGTCTCTAGGCTGGGGATGAGGGAGGACGAAAGGGGAGGTGGTGGTCGTGGTGGGGGGGGGGGGGGCTGGTGATGGAGGGGTGCCGACGGCGATTGGTGGCGGCGGTGGATGGAAGGGTAGGGACGCTGTCTGATCCGGAGGGGAAAACAATTCATTCCCGCAAAAGCTTGGGAAGTTCGTCCTGAGTTGCTTTTCAGATTGTAGTGTAAAGTGAGCTTTTGTAGCTTTTGATTGTGGGAGAATCATACCTCGTTCAGGGGAGCTTTTAGCCTTTGAAGCTTATGAGGGTGTGTTTGGTTGGGCTGTGGCTTTTGGAAAAGCAGCTGTGGGCTGTGACTTCTTGAAAAGTAGCTTTACAGAAGTAGTTATGAGTAACCCAAAAGCCCGTTTGGTTCACACTGGTGGCTTTTGGAAAAGCTTCTCCATGACGAGTGGACCCCATATGTCATGCAAGCACCTTTCTCCTTCCTATTGACATAACCGTGCTTGAGGAGGTGAAGGGGCTTGCTGGGTGCCCGCCAGCCAGAGCCAGGACTACCGCCGTCGGGACCATGGCCGCCATCGGAGGGGGAAGGACGAGCCTCGCTCGCGACAAATCCCACCGCGTCATGGAACAGGGGAGGAGCCTCACCGGCTATGGAGAGCTCGCGCTGGGTCCCCGCAAGCTGCGCCTCGCCGGTGAGGGAGCTCGCGCCGCTGCTTGTCACAGCCGGCCATGCGGCCAGTCGGAGTTGGCCGCGCCGCCCTCGGGAGCCGACCGCGCCGCTCGTCGGAGCCGGTCGCGCCGTCCCTTGGAGCCGGCTGCGCCGCCCGTCGGAGCGGGCCGCGCCGCCCCTGGGAGCCGGGCGCACCGCCCCTGGATCTCGCCCCGAGGAGCAGGGACGCCGGAGGGGAAGGCGTTGGTGAGGAGGGTCCGGAAGGGATGGTACCGGAGGGGAGGATGCGGGCGACAGAAGGGCATCAGGAGGAAACACAACGAACCGTTTTTTCTCATAACCAGTGGCAGGTGGGTAATTTGCTACCCCAAAAGCCAGTGAAAGCTTGTCCTCCCCCTGCTTTTGAAAATGAACTAAGGAAAAGTTGCTTTTGGCTTTGACTTTGGCTGACAGCTAACCCCTTTGGTTGGGCTTTTGGCCTTTTGGCAAAAGCAAAAGCAGGTAAAAGCGCAACCAAAGGCACCCTGAGAGAATCAAAAGCTGGGGAAGCTCCCCCCAAACAGGGCCATTGACTTATATCGTTGGTATTTCTCATCCACATTTCGGTTTTGTTAGGTACCCAAAAGCAACTGAGATTTTTGAAGCGATTGCTCGCCAGTCAATCAACAATAATCTTCTTAAGTATAGTGTCAGAGGCATTCTCCTTAATGCTGGCATTTGCCAACTATGTAGAGGTGATCCTGTTGCTATTACAAATTCATTGGAGCGATACCAGGTGTGTATTGTTCTGCTCAGATCCTAATGAATTAAACATATGTCGTTTTTATCTTTATAAAGATGTCCTGTTACTATTTTGCAGGAAATTGACCCAACTTTCTCTGGGACACGTGAATACAAACTTTTAGCTGTATGTATGCTTTTTGCGCTTTGTTCTTGATTATTGTTCATTGCATGCCTGACTTGAATATACATTATCACAAGTGCTTTTAATAAATTATCTGTCGCTCAAAATTGTTCATCCAATCCTAAGATGTTTTCGAAGGAGCTTATATAGTAGTATTTTTATTTCAGGATCTTGCTGCATCTATGGATGAAGGAGATATTGCCAAATTCACTGATGCCATTAAAGAATTTGATAGCATGACACGTTTGGTATGTTTAGTTGTAACCCGTATGTTTTATTTTGAAACTTCCATGTCTTTAATGGGCATTTTCCAAGTCTTTGTTAGGTAACCTGTCTATCTGTAACTTAATGTTTTTTAATTGCACTTGTGTTTGGTTGCTAGTTTAATTGAACTTAGGAATAAATATACATTTTTAGCCTGATGAATTGCATCTGGATTTGAATGGAAGTAGTACCATCAAACATTTTTCTGATATAACATTGTTTCTTGGAAACTGCTTCTAAAGGGATTGTTGCACTCAATATTTACTATTTTATCCTTTTTCTCCCCAGTATCTAATATATAACATATTGGTCTCAGGATCCTTGGAAAACTACCCTGCTCCTCAGGGCAAAGAACGAGTTGAAGAAAAAGGACGACGAGGACGACCTAACATAAGCATTGTTGTAAAATTGGTATGATATGGTTTGGTTTGTGTCTGCATTCCATCGTGGAGGTTTCTGTGTTCCTTATAAATGAGCATCGTAAAGTATTTTTCCTATCCTGTTGATTAGCTGTCAGAATGAAACTAGTACAAAATGCTTGCATCTGGGCTCCTGTTACTTGGTTGTTTTCATATTTGTGACGATCTTATTTGCTACGGTAGTCATACACCTCTTATTTATATATACGCAAATGCTAAACAGGGGTCTCTCCATTTAGGTTTAAATGGAGAGCCCGGTTACTTTTTGAGGAAGTTACCTGTGTAACATCAAAAAAAAGTTGCTCTTTCCTTTGTAGCACCCAAACTTCAGATCTAACCTATCTATGGAGCAGTAAAAACACTTCTGTTACCTCTGCCGTCCATTATCGTCAAAATGAAAATGGGCCCACCTAAGCCCATTGAAGAAAGACAAGAATACCCTTTTGCATCCCCTCCCTGCCGAACAGCACCTGATCTCGCGGCTGTCCTCCCTGTCTCCCTCTTCCTTCGAACCCTAGATCGAACCCCCTTTGCATCCAGGCGGCGCCGGCGGTCAGACCATGGACAGACTAGCTCCTAGGCGGAGCGCTCCATCCCCCAGGCGTCGCGGGGGCGGACCAGCCACTAGGTCCCTCTTTCGCGCGGTGGAATTTGACGAGGGTTTTTGTCGAATTTTTGAAATGGGATTGCTGGATTTGGGATTCTATGGTTCGTGCGTGATTTCGTGTGGGTATGTAGCAATAATCACAGGTTGGAAGTATTGAGCGCTTCTCCCTTTTTTTCGCGGTGAATGATTTGTTTTGGCTATCGACATCTCATGCGCCCGGCTTTTTCCAGAGGATACGGTGCGTACGTGTTTCGGTGGAGATGAATATTTTAGATTGGCCCTAAAGAATTCCCCAGTCGTGGCTTATTATATTTTTTCCTCTCTAAAGAGGATTTGATTCATCCTGACGGCGATTTTTGTTTCTCAATTTGGATTCAGGGCCTTGTTGATGCCAAAAAATATTTTTTAATTTTTAAATACTACACATTTGACAACCTGTTCATATATGGCGTTTTTATTTTTTAAATATTGCATGCAATAAAATTGACGTCAAATATGAAATTATAAAAAAATGTGCCACACATAGCGTCAGATATGTTGAAAACAATAGAGGGGCAAAATCGTCTTTTCCTATTGAAGTTAATACCGTTATCCACCAGAGCCAACAAAAGTGCCAGAGGGGGGAGAAAATTTCTAGTGTTGCATCGATAGGGAAGATTTGAAGTTTGGGTGCTACAAAGGGAAGAACGACCTTTTTAAGCTACACAGGTAATTTTCTCTATTTTTTTTCAACACAGAGTTATTTCTCTCAACACAAAGAAACACACTGAGGAAGTAACTTGCATGCTTCTTTTCCAACTCCGGCGGGTTGTGGATGGGGCGCCGTCGGGCGCGGGTGGCGGCGGAGGGAGGCGGCCTTAGGATTCGGTTTGGGGTTTCAGGGTTGGGGGATCCTCCATGGCCACCGGACCTAGAGAGAGGTTCGGGGCGGTTGTCGGACCGGGGGTGGTGGCGGGGTGTGGGCGGAACGGCGGGCGGCAGCGCCGCCCGTCGGGGTGGTGGAGGAGGCCGGTTTGGTAGGGTCGGTAGCGGGGGCAAGCAGCGAAGAGGTTAGGAAGGGCGGGGTCGAGGAGGAGGGACAGTTGGTGGATGACGTCGCGGCGGTGAGGTCGCAGCCGGTCGTGGGCGGTAGTGCAGGCCGGCGGTGGTGGGGAGCACGCTGGAGCACTACAAGAAAATCGTTGATTAGTGACGCAACCACATTTTGGCGTCATTGATTTATGAAGTTCCTGGCTGATCTCGTCATAATATTTCACTTCCGAGCAAATTTAGTGGCAAAAAAAGCTTTCGTCATAACAGTTGGTACTGTAGTCGAGTGTTCCCTGTTCCATGCTTGTTTTGTGAAGTCATAAGCTCCGCAATAGCGTCATAAACCAATTTTGGTCCCACATGTACGCATTATTTTAAAAATAGAGTGTTTCAAGTCGTCATAAAATTCAGTTGGGTCCCACATATAAGCATTTTTTCGAAAATAGAGTGTTCCAAGTCGTCATAAAATTTTCCAGGCTCCCACATGTAAGCATTTTCGCCAGGTCAGCGGCGTCATAAACCAACTTTGGTCCCACATGTAATCATGATTTTAAAAATAGTGTTCCAAGTCGTCATAAAATTCAATTGGGTCCCACATGTAAGCATTTTTTCCGAATCTTTAATATAAATCAGTAATTCGCAGGCGAAACGCTTTACTACCTTCGGAAAGACTCTCGACTTTTGCTACGCGCAGATCTGCAACAGTTCGTGGTAGGAATGGCGGATTCTGGCGGTGTTGAGAGGGTGGTTTATGCGCACCTCCCGGCTACGAGTTCTTGAAAAAGGACGACAAGGTCAGTCCTCTGGTTTGAGCCACTATATTTTCCCCTATCAACCTAGGGATGAAGATTTCTAGATTTGGGGATGTAGAGGATGGATGACCATATACAATAGATTCAGATTTCATCGTACACTTAGATTTGAATTGCAATTGGTGTTAGAAGTTGATTCAGTTAGTTTTCAGTTTGCATCATTTGATGGATTGATAGGTTCTTGTATTTTTCTAGCTTCTGGAGGTGCTTGAATCCACTGAAGCCGAACTGATTTCATCGTACACTCAGATTTGAATTGCAATTTGTGTTAGAAGTTGATTCAATTAGTTTTCAGTTTGCATCGTTTGATAGATTAATAGGTTCTTGTATTTTTCTAGCTTCTGGAGGTGCTTGAATCCAATGAAGCTGAGCTGATTTCATCGTACACTCAGATTTGAATTGCAATTGGTGTTAGAAGTTGATTCAGTTAGTTTTCAGTTTGCATCGTTTGATGGATTGATAGGTTCTTGTATTTTTATAGCTTCTAGAGGTGCTTGAATCCACTAAAGCTGAGCTACAGAAGGTGAAGAGAGACCTGCAAGAACATCAAGTCAGTGAGCTCAAGTCACTGCAAAAGGCTCTAAATTACAAGCACCGGTATGAGCAATCGTTACAGCAGCAGAATGATCAGCTGAAAGAGATGAAGAAATGCATGGAAGAGTGTTATCAATTGCTGCAACAGGAGCATGCTCAGTTGAATGAAATGACATTATTACGGCAGGAGAACATTGCCCTGATGGAAGAGCTGACCAAATGCAGGGACCATGTTTATCAATTGTTATGGCAGGAGAATGACCAGCTGAAAGAGATTCAGCAATTGTTAGCGGAGAATGCCCTGTTGAAAGAAAGAGCAATCGAACTCTGACTGAGCTGCAGACAATCGATAAAACATGTCTGGTGTTATTGTTAGCTAGACGGTTCATAGGTGGTGTGTACTTTGTGGTGATGAATTGTTTGTATTTTTGTGTTTGCTACTTGCTAGTGGTGTGAACGTTGTGGTGATGAGTACTATGAGATTCTATCTTATTATGCCGATTTGGTTTAATCTATTTCAAATTGGGCCGAGCATACTCACCATTCTGAATTAATTTTGCTGATGTTTTGCTGATCCGTTCTGTTGATGTTTTGCTGGAAGGACCTTCCTAAGAAACGATCGTGAAACTGCTTCCTACTACCGGTCACGAAATGTTGCAAAAATAATTTGCCATAGAAAGGATTCGAACTAGAGACCTATAAGAACAAGACAACACTATCTACCACTGCACCACCTCTTGGTTGGATCAATTTAATGGGAAACACTTTCCGCCCCAACCACAGCACGGAGCAGTTCTAATAAGTTGGCGGGAGAAAAGCCTGTGCTGTAGCGAAAAATATTTTTCCCGTAGCCCGCTGCCCCGAAACTGGAAAACGGAGAACGGAGGGGCGAGTAGGCTACCAAAACGGATCATTCCGGCGGTGATTTGCGACTTCCAACGGCTGCTCACTCCTACGGGCGTAACCTGGGTGATACTTGCTGCAGCGGCGTGTCAATCTAGTAAGTAATTTTGTGTTCAATCCGGAAAATTTCATTTCACAGAATGTTCTCCTTTTCGATTCGTTCTATGGTCAGTAATTTTGAGTTGGCTTCGCCAAAAACTTTCCAGATGGATAGACGCTGGATAACCGGTTGTACTGGTTTTACCACCGATCATGAGAAAGGGGTCCAGGATTTCTTGGCATTTCTTCGTACAAGATACGCTGAGGACGAAGAAATACTATGCCCATGTCGTTGATGCCTCAATAACTCTATAAGGACTTGTGAGACATGGGTACCCCTGGTCCCTACCGACCAGTGTCACAGCCGTCCCCAACAAGTGGGTCCGGCCCACCAGAAGACCCGCCAACCTGTTAGTGGGCCCAACAGACCTGATCTGTGGCCCACACGACCTCCCGAAGACCTTCCAGAAGATTCCCCAGGCGACCTTATCCGATCCGACCGGGTAACTTGGCGTGCAAGACAAGGCAGAAGACGTCAGCTGCGCCGCCAATCAGTCTGAAGATCACGGGACTATGTTGTAACTTTCCTTAGATTGGTTTCCATGTTGTAACCGACCTCGACTCTGGGTCCGCCGACCTTGTCCGTCAGCCAATATAAGGTGGGCAAGGGTGATCCCCCGAGACCAAGTCATCCCAAGTCACAATCCATCCAAAGCAATACAATCAAGAACTGGACGTAGGGTTTTACTCTCCGGAGGCCTGAACTAGTATAAACTCGCCGTGTCCTTTGTGTTCCGTGAGCTCTTGCATAACCTTCGAGTTCTTAGCCCTAGATCTCTCCCCACCGAACAAATAAACCACTAGGGTTGACACCCCTGTGGGCTGTGCAGAACTAAACCTCTGACAGTTGGCACACCAGGTAGGGGACAGATCTAAGGTTCTTCATGCAACTCGATGGCTTCACCAAGCGGCATCGTCTTCCCTCCAAGCATGGCGGACTTCCTCGCCAACCCCGTCGACTTCTACTTCGGCTCAATACCAGCGGAATCCATCGCTCTAGCCGCCTGTTTCGTCATCGAGAACACGGTGGCCACTTCCACCCAACAGGTCAAATCTGATCTGTTGACGGAAACCCACCCACCCACTCCTCGCGACCTGATCGCGGGGCTCGATCGCGTTGAGAGCATGCTCTCCGACACGATCAAGGTCTGCGAAAGCGTCAAGCGCCCTCACAGGGCCACTCCACCTCCACCTCACATGCCTTTCGGCTTGCGGAACCCAGCTCATGCGGCCTCCCGCCACATGAAAAAGAAGATCCAGATCCAGTCTAGGTCGACCACCCCTCCTCGTGGAAACCGCAGAGGTCCTCTCGATGATCCCTGCCCCGTCCACGAGAACTCCAAACACACACGGCTCACCAGTGTCGTGTGCTGAAGAAGCTTCGCCGACCTCCGACTACGACTCATGGCCGCCAGATCAATCGTGTGTTGTCCCCGGACTGCGGCACGTTCCAGATCGCGCGCACCGTCATCTCCTCCAACAACCCTTGCGACATGTCTGAAGCGCCAGATCACGAGGTACTCGTGGTCTCTGATGATGTACCACCTCAAGCCGGCGAAACAGACGAACAACACCAACAATGGGAGAATGCCAACGCTGCGCGAGCCCAGCGCCACCAGCAAGAAGCAGATGCCGCAGCTACAGCAGCTGCCACACCCCAGCACAACACCCCGGGTCAGCCCGCAGGCAACATTGTACCTGGTGCCGGTGGTCAGCCCGTAGGCAACGTCATACCGAACACCACCGGGGGGACCACCCCCCGCGGCTCCGGCCGCTGCTCAGCAGCAGCAGTAGCAAGACGAACCTCGTCGACACTGCCTGTCAGAGGTTTAGGTCTGAGCAGTCCACAGGGGGGTCAACCCCGGTGGTTTGTTTGTTCGGTGTGGGAGATCTAAGGCTAAGAACTCGAAGGTTTTACAGGAGTACACGGAACACAAGGGACACGGCAAGTTTATATTGGTTCAGGCCTCCGGAGAGTAAAACCCTACATCCAGTTCTTGATTGTATTGATTTGGGCGGATTGCGACTTGGGATGACTTGGCCTCAGGGATTCGGCCTTGTCCGCCTTATATTGGCTGACAGACAAGGTCGATGGACCCAGAGTCCAGGTTACAACAGGGAAACCAATCTAAGCAAAGTTAGAACATAATCCCGTGATCTTCAGACTGATTGGCGGCGCAGCCGACATCTTCTTCCTTGTCTTGCACGCCAAGTTACCCGACCGTATCGGATAAGGTCACTAGGGTAATCTTCTGGAAGGTCTTCGGGAAGTCGCGTGGGCCACAGATCAGGTCTGTTGGGTCCACTATCAGGTCGGCGGGTCTTCTGGTAGGCCGGACCGACTTGTCGGGGACGGCTCTTAGCCTGGTCAGTGGGGACCCAGGGGTACTCATGTCTCACAAGCCCCCGAGCGATGTGTAGGCGCAGCGACCTCGAGAGGGTCATGACGAAGTTTGAAGCTATCGACAGGTCGAATAGCGTACACGTCGGTCCAAAAAAGAAAAAGAAAGAAATCAGCTTAGCAACCGACCTGTTTGTAATCTAGCAGAACGAAGAGAGGTCGAGTGACGACCTATAGGAAGGAGGCTTCCAATAGATCGAAACGACGATGAAAAAATTCAGAGGGCGTCAAGGACGCACTCATAGAGTAGTATCCGAGCATCATGGCAGGCAGGATGGCCGGTATGATGATCCAAAAAAGAAAGAGAAGAAAAAAGAAAATTAGGTCATGTAACAACTTGATAAGAAACATGTTTCTCAACAGGTCGGTACGACGAAGAAAAACAAGAGGGTGTCGAAGATGCTCTCGTAGAGTAGTTCCTGAGCATTGAAGCAGACAGCATGGCTGGTTTGATGCTCAAAAAAAGAGAAGAAAACTGAGTCATGGTCTTGATCGAACGAAGTGTAGAGACACCCAGATCTCCCAGCATAGCTGTAAGGAGTCTGGCAGAGCCTACCTCAAGGAGGCCTAGTAGGCATGCCGACCTCAATGAGGGCTCAAATCAACAATGCCCAGTATCTGAGGATACCTAGCAAGGTCTTTAAATACACATCACATGAATAGTTCATTAATTTTGTCGTAGCTGAAGTTGTGATGTTCAGAATTATCGTTGATGAAGCTATGAGAATATGTGGATCTTGAACGGATGGAGTGTAGAGACACCCAGATATCCTACATAGCTGCAGAGAGTCTGGCAGAGCCACCCAAGGCATGCCGACCTCAAGAAGGTCTCAAATCAAAAGCGCTCAAGTATCCGGGGATACTTGGTAGAGCCATTAGGCGCGCACCCCACAGGGAGGCCTTCATTCCCGATGTAAAATACTGGGTGTCCAGGTCAGGCTGGCAGAGCTTACAAGAGCACACCGACCTCAGGAAGGTCACGCATCCAGGGCGCCCAACTAGGTTGGCAGAGCCATAGATATACCGAGGTATTGCAAGACCTAGGTATTAAAGCACGCCAACCTTAAGAAGGCTATTGTGGTGCCCAGACGACCAGCATAGCTACCAGCCATCTAGCAGAGCCAAAGTACCAAGATATTAACGACCTCAGTAATAGGCACACTGACCACGGGGGCTCGAAGAAATTGTAGATTTGAGGCATCTGATCTCCAGGCGCCCAGACGGATCTGGCAGAGCAGCGAGGCACGCCTACCCCGGAAGGTCTTCAATCGAACCTACGACCATTCTGCTCAGGAAACAGAAATATAAGCTGATTGGAATAGGTCCGTTTACGTGTAGAGCCATAGCGGGTGCACTAGGACGCAGAGCCTAGCGGGTGCAATGAATACGCAAAACCGTAAATGTTGCATTTGATCATCGTCGTCGTCCGTAGGTGTAGCGAGGCGCGGGGCCATCTGACGTAGAGTCAGACTTATCTTCTCCATAGACTGCAGGGTCACAGGTCAATAGTGGACGGAGATTCTCTTGCCACCTAGAAAACGACAATTGCATCTCCTGACCACGGGCGTACTGTAACCATGTGACACTGCAGCGGCCTCAAGCATCATTGATGCAGCAGTGTTGATGGATAAAACTCGTATCCACCTACGATCCGCAAGCGTACGGACCTACACCTTTTTCACCACGGGGATTCCCTAGGTTCTTGTCAATCCGCGGAGCAAGGGGATTACAAGCATTTGATTCTAGCACTACTAACTAACTTGACCAAACCCTAAACTACAGTTAATCTAGAGAACTACTACGCTACACTAGAGAGAACGATTAAACTCACAAGATATATAAAAGACACTTGCCCAAGGGTCTACGATACTTCAACATGCAACCGCTAAGAGATACAAAACCGATCTAATCTATCGGGGGTTGTGACCACAGTTTCGCCCTTTCCCTCCCCCTATACTGTCACTATGCGGAGGTATTTGTGACTAGACCTATGATGATCACGGCGTATTGAAGGGTTCTAAGGGAGAAGTGAGATCCATACTCCCAACATGGCATGGTAGCTAACCTTAAACAAGAAAGCATCTTCAACACTAGATGATAGATTGAAACCATAAAAGTTGTGATTACATCTCAAGATCGTTTACAAACCATGGACAAATGAGAAGATTACCCCATCAAGGTGCTAGGCATAGCACCGTTGATCATGGTGACACTTCCGACAGTGTCTTCCTTCTCCTTCGGGGGTGTCTTGGTAGGGCCTCGACGTCCTCCTCCACTTGTGGTTGCTTCCTTCGAGTAGAGCGATCCTCCTCGCGAATGATCTCTCTCCTCTCCTTCCTCTCTAGCTTGTGGACAGCCTCTTGGACGAATGGCTCTCTCCCTGCGAATGGCGGCCCCTCCACGTACTTAGGGTTGCATCATCTTCACGCTCAAGAAATGGGGGGCCGAACCGCCTCGGGAATGGGCCAGGCCGGCCGGCCGGCCTGGGCTGATCGGCCCAGGCCCATCCCGGCCCGGTTCGGTCGCCCCTTCGCACCCGTGGGTCCTCTTGACATTTTGCACTTTGCCCCCTTCAGTTGCATCATTTTGACAATGTCATCCTCACGTCCAAGATGGAGGGTCTTCTCGCATGAAGTTCGGTCTTTTATGCTTCAATCCTCGGGGATGTTCCTTTGTTACACCTTGGTCCTTGCCACCTTTGGGAGTGATTTCATCATGCTCTCTAACACGAACGGGACTCCTCATTTCCTCATTTGAACTTGTTGTGACTCCGTCCTTTATGTCCATGTTTTCCTGCAAAAACACAACACTTCCAAATGCACATACAAAGATGAACTTGTTATATCATTAGTGTGCCTAGTGGCGGGTTAGTTTCATAATCAAGTCCAAACCAAAGTGTAATGAACATGTTAGGTGTACCAAAATACACCGTCAATATCTCCCCCACGCTTAGATCTTGCTCGTCCTCGAGCAAGTCCTCGTAAAAGAACTTTTGTCCATGGTGTTGAAAACATACTCCGCTAATTCTTCCTTCACAAGTTAGTCAATCCTTTATCTTTAATATAATAAACATAAAGCAATGATCATGATACATAAACATGGGCGTTTAGAATTTTTACCAAATCAAGATTTTACCCCACAACTCATACCTTTCACTCGAGGTCCTCAATTCCAGCCATGCTTACTTCTTTGCTTCCATCGGAGGATTTTCATGATTTTTCAAAAATAAAATTCCTGCAACAAGTATTAGACAAAAACCTTTCTCCAAGTTCTTGCATGTCGCTCATTTGAAGTGGCTATCCTAAACAATTCATAAAACTCTCACCTCCCATAAGTCTCTCATATATCATGTAAAGTGGAGCTATAGGTATGACTAGTGTAGTTAACACAAATATTGTCAAGCTAGGAAATTCTTCTAATGGTTGTTTACCTTTCAAAGCCAATGATCATGAGAATTAAACCATAATGGGGGGATGTCAAGGATAAGAAGATATAGAATGGTGGACATGTGCAAGGGCAAAAAGAAATTAGGACTACGAGGCGCTGATGATGTCCTTGTTGTCGGATTGCACATGGTTGGAAAAATAGAATTTTCGTCTCTTAACAACAACGTGGCATCCTTCCTTACACTTTATTTAATCTTCATTTGATTCATCCCTCTTCATACCTTTCTTGCCTTTCCTCTTTCTTATTTTCTTTCTTCTCTTTTCTTTTCTTTTCTTTTTCTCTTTCTTTTCTTTCTTTTTTTCTTTTCCATACACATATATTTTTTTCTTTGCTTCTCTCTCTCTCTTGACATATTTGCCTCTCTTTCAAAGCTCTTTGCTCATCCCTTCTTGCATAAACACAATCTGAATTTTAAATGAAAACCATGCTAGAGACGAGACGAAACTTCGAACATAGGTTGTGTTCAAGGAATACGATGTACAAAAGAGATATTATGGTTTGGGTATGGAATTCGGCGATGCACGGGACTTTCGATGTGAGAGTTTCGCTACCGAATACATGACGAGGCTAGCAATAAAAGATATATACAAGGACATTATCATTGCTCGAAATTAAAACTTCCAAGAGAGGAGGATCCTAGCCCAACTCATCGTGCTAACCGCACTTATGGTGGAGCGGATATTGAGTTGGCTTTGTATAGGATTTTTCTTTGTCTCTCAACTTGGAAAAGAGAGTTTGCTAACCTTTATTGCAAGGGTTTTTTATATAATTTTCAGAATTAAACTCCTCCAACATTAGCATTAAACTTAGCACAACCGAAAAAGGTTCTAGATCAAAGCATGGTGCGTGCATTTTTAAAGGTAAAAACTCTACTAAGCACCACGGTAAACGTTTCAAACCAATTGCTCATGCTCATATATTAAAGATTAAAGACAAACATACGAGTAAAGAAAGAAAAAGCATTGCATGAGACAAAAATTAAAGAACACTTTTTATTTGATTTTTCGACTTGAACACTAAATTAACACACTTCAAACTTGAAAATTTAAAAGCACACCTAAAAACTCACAAACTCTCGCAAACTCTAAACCAAACCAAACTAAACTCACTAAGGCAAAAATTTTTAAGATCTAGCTAGCTAGCTCTCCCCCACGCTAAAACCATACGACGTCCTCGTCGTATCTTACAACAATCCTAAGGGGGAAAACCCTAACTTTCTAGTGGAACTTCCCACAACTCTTGCACCACCTTTTCTTCATGTTGCCTGCCATCCCAAATAACTTCCTCACGTTCCTATTAAGGAACTTGTAGTCGTCATCGACTACTCGTTCCAAATCCTCCATTCTTTGCCTCATCACCTCCATAGCTTGGAAACACTCCTTGACCGACGTGTAGAGGTCCGAGATGGAGTGACGGCAAGCCGCACAACATAACGAATGCATCCCGAATGGGTCGTCGTCGCCGGGGTCGTCGCCGTTGTAGCTGTCGCCGCTGTCGTCGGGATGTCCACCGCTGTTTGGACCTTCGGGAGTCTTCTCTTTAGGCACCTCTTCCCAATAGAAGAGGTCGTTGTCGTCCCTTCCGGCTGCTGCCCACGAGCTCGGGCTGCGGTCGTCGGAGTAGTCACTCCCCCTGTAATCTTTTGGCTCGGGCGACACCTCCTTGTAGTCTTTCCTCTTCATGCCCCAGAGTCGCTCCGATCTACGAACGGGAGTTGAGACCTCCTCCTTGATATGGTGGCAAGATGCAATCGGCCCGATCGGGACACACCCTCCGCAAGGGATGCGGGCGGTCCTCTTGATCTCCATTGATGGCTTGAGCTCGCATCGCTTCGCCTCCTCCGGCTTCAAAGGCTTCTCGGCACCTAGCTTGATCTCCACGCTTCTTGGGGACGTCATGGCTGCTGCTTGGGTGCAAAAGGATGTGAATTGGGATGGATTCCCGAGCTCCAATCTCGTCCCTTTAAATAGTCCGAGAAGGAATGCCATAGAACCCATTTTTTCCTTTTCTTGACTTCCCTAAAATTCTCTGACCAAACAAGGAAGTCGAAGACGCGCGTCCCAAAGGAAAACGGGGGCGAACCGCTGCCCTAGGCCCCTGGGCTGATCGGACCGGGCCGGCCGGCCTACCCTGGTTCGCTAGCCGGTTCAGTCCGGTTTTTCGCGTGCTCCACTATTTTTTAATTGCTAGCCCATGTGGAAAAGTTGGCCTGGTAAAACTTCGTGAGAAACTCCAGAAAAATAAAATAAGAGCTATTTACAAAATGCTCACCTTGTTTTACGTCCTAGGTTTGACGTTCGGGCTCATCCTCCATGATGAAAATATCAATATGGTGAAGGGGCATAACGTCGGGTTCGAAATACACCTTAAGCCGTTGACCATTCACCATGAATTGATCTCCTTTCATATCCATAATGGTAACCGCTCCATTGGAGAGCACCGAATGAATAATGTAAGGTCGAATTATAGAGGAGGACCTTATCTCCTTTAAACTCCTTCTTTAACCTTTTGTCGTACCATCTTTTGATTCTCTCCTTTTATATGCTTGCATTTTCATAAGCTTTCAACCTCATCTCCTCTAGCTCGCTAATTTGGATTCTCCGTTTTACCACCGTGGCGTCTAGATCGAGGTTCATCTCTTTTATTGCCCAATATGCTTTGTGCTCCATCTCAACTGGAAGGTGACAATCTTTGCCATAAACAAATTGATACGGGGTCATACCTATCGGTGTCTTGAACGCCGTTCGATATGCCCACAAAGCTCCATCCAACTTCTTTGACCAATCCTTGCCTCCCTTCTCTATAGTCTTGTTAAGGATGCTCTTTAGTTGCCTATTCGATGTTTCCGCTTGCCCGTTGGTTTGTGGGTGATAAGCCGTAGAGACTCTATGTTCAATCCCCAACTTGGACAAGCACTTCTTAAAGTTCTTCCCGGTGAAGTGAGTTCCTCCATCGCTTATCAAAATTCTCGGGGTACCGAAGCGAGGGAAAATCACACTCTCAATCATCGCAATGGATTCTTCCGTGGAAGCTTTACGACATGGCATGGCCTCTACGTACTTGGATACATAATCAACCATGACTAGGATGTGCTCAAATCCGTGTGAGTTTTTGAAAGGCCCCATGAAGTAAATTCCCCAAACATCGAATAAATCGATTTGTAGGTTGTAATTCAAGGACATAGCATTCCTTTGAGATATGTTTCCGGTCCTTTGGCATTCGGGGCATGATGCAACATATCTTTTAGTATCTTCATGCATCTCTGGCCAAAAGAATCCGCTGGACCACACTTTTGCTTGAGTCTGAAAATGACTATAGTGTCCACCGTACTCCGCCGAATGACACTTTCTCAAAATTTCTTGCCTCTCTTATTTTGGTACACATCTTCTCATAACTCCATCATTCCCAAGTTTGAAGAGGTAAGGTGAATCCCAAAAATATTTCCGGCATTCGGAGATTATCCTCCTTTGAGTGTTTTTATCTAGGTGATCAAGAGGCATTCTCCGAATTGCTCGAATGATATCGATCATCCAAGTATCCTTGTCGAGTATTCGGTAGAGGTGGTCATCTCTTATCTTATCCTCTATAGGCTCTTTGTCATCTTGTCCACGGTTCATCCTAGGCAAATGATCAGCAACAACATTTTCCACCCCCTTTAATCACGAATTTCAACATCGAACTCTTGGAGAAGAAGGATCCAACAAATCAATCTTGGTTTAGCATCCTTCTTAGCCAAAAGATACTTGATGGCCACGTGATCGGTGTAGACAATGACCTTCGAGTTCATGATGTAAGATCTGAATTTTTCGAAAGCAAACACCACCGCTAGCAACTCTTTTTCTGTAGTGGCATAATTTAATTGTGCCTCACTAAGAGTTTTACTAGCGTAGTATACGGCGTGAACTCGGCCTTCCTTTCTTTGACCTAAAACCGCCCCTACGGCACAGTCACTTGCATCGCACATGATCTCGAAAGGTTGGATCCAATCTGGAGGTTGAATGATAGGTGCACTTACTAAAGTATTTTTCATGGTCCAGAATGCCGCTAAGCACTTCTCATCAAAGTCAAAAGCCACATCTTTTTGAAGAAGTTGTGTTAAAGGCTTAGTGATCTTTGAGAAGTCCTTAATGAATCTTCTATAGAATCCGACATGGCCTAGAAAGCTCCTCAAAGACTTAACATCCGTTGGAGGCGGGAGTTGCTCAACTGTCTCCACTTTAGCTTTGTCCACTTCAATTCCTCTCTCGGATATAACATGTCCGAGCACTATACCTTGCTTTACCATGAAGTGGCACTTTTCCCAATTTAGCACTAGATCGACCTTCGCACACCTCGTGAGAACCTTGTCTAAGTTTGCCAAGCAATCCACAAATGTCTTTCCATAGACGGAAAAATCATCCATGAACACCTCGACAATTTCCTCGATTAATTCCGAGAAGATTGCCATCATGCAACGTTGAAAAGAGGCCGGAGCGTTGCATAAACCGAAGGGCATCCTTCTATATGCAAACGTTCCATAAGGGCAAGTAAACGTTGTCTTGTGTTGATCATCTGGGTGAATGGGAATTTGCATGAACCCCGAGTATCCATCGAGAAAGCAAAAATAAGCGTGGTTTGCTAACCTCTCGAGCATCTCGTCAATGAACGGTAGGGGGAAGTGATCTTTCTTCGTTGCTTTGTTTAGCTTTCGATAATCGATACATTGGTCTTACATTGGTCTTCCATAGGTATACGATGAGTGCAAAAGGCTCGGTTAAGTCCTTTGAGATCATTGATCGAATATCCAATCACCTTCTTGTGCTTTTTCAATAAATTCAGCAACTTCTCATTTTCTTCGGGACTCAACTCATCGCTCACAATGACTGGATAAGTCTTGTCTGGGCCAAAAAATTCGTACTTTAATCCTTTGGGCAAGGGTTTGAGATCCACCTGGGGCACTTGTGGCTCTTCGGGTTTAGTGTCTCCTATATCTTCGAGTTTTTCTTCCTTCACGCTTCCATCTTGTGGTTCTAATCCTTTCGTTGCTTCCTCTAGTTCCTCATCTTGTTGATCATTGGATTGGTTCTCCATTGCTCTTTGCAGCGGGTCTCTAAGGGTTTCAACAAAACAAAGACTACCTACCTCCTCTGCTTCTTCATCCACGGGAGGAAAAGGTGAAGGATGACTAGAAGCGCGAAGAAAACTATATGTGTACTTATCTCCATTAAGATTTATTGTTACTTTTCCTTCTCCGGCAGCCAACACGACATCAACCAACTTAAGGAAAGGCCTACCTAGGATTATGTGATAATGATTATTATAGTAGGCATCTATAACAAAGAAATCGGTTGGTATGCACTTTCCAGAGATGATTACATTAATGTTGCAAACAATACCTAGAGGTTTAATAGTTCTACCATCTCCCATGATTAACTTTGTTGAAGTTGGAGCTAAGTCTAGGTTATGGTCTTGAACTTTATCATAAATCTTGGAGGATAGGACACTTACTTGGGCTCCGATGTCGCATAAAGCCTTGCATTGAATTCCATTGATCTCGCAACTCAAGTGTGGTGTCGTCATCTCCTCTTAATCGGATCCTATTGCATAAACTTCGGCGAGGTGAGCGTATGGCGATGCATCGGGCTTGATCCCCATGATTCTTTTCACCTCAGCTATGTGATCCGGATCTACTTCATCATCACAAAAGAGCTTTCGGAAGACCTCACCAGTGGTTTCAAGATCGTACGAATTTTCTGCTTGCTTTTCCGGTTGGAAGTCTACTTCCAATGCTCTCGCCATCCCCTTTTGGTTAGGGAACGGTCTTCTCTTATCAAATACTTCTCCATAATCTATTGGAACCCAATCCATTTGCTCGAACTCCCTTAATGGCTTCGCGCTTGACATACTCCTCTTGTTTGTTTCATTTGTCTTGGAGAAGTCAACGCTTGGGGTAGTTCTTGCCTCGGTGTGTACTTCTTCAAGCTTTTCCGGGATTGGCTCCTCTTTCTTGTCTTCCGGGGTTGCCTTTTTGGAAATTTCAGCACATGTCTTCATTCTTGAATCGCGTTCCGGCTCTCCCGAAAGTCTTGTTTCCCAATCTCTTCGCATGGCCGCCTCTTTGCTAATCTTTTGCAAAAGTTGAGCGGCTTCCATGAGTGTTTTCTCCATGAGATCCCCACCTGCACACATTTGAACATGTTCCATGCAACTAGGGGTTAGGGAAAAGAAAAATGTATGCAAGAGTACGTCACCGGAGAAGCCGAGTCTTGGTCCTTGTTCAATCAATTCATTAAATCTATTCCAAGCTTGGTCTATCCCTTCCTCTTCTCCTTGCGTGAAGGTGATCACTTGCCTCCTTAGATGTTGAACCTTGCTTATTGAAAAAAACTTCTTGCAAAATTTCTTCGTCAACTTGCTCCAATTGCCTTCAACTTCAAAGGACGCAAACGAGTACCACGTCTTTGCTTCGCTGAGTAGGGAAAGAGATTCCACTTGAACCATTCGTCGGGAACTCCTTCTTGACGCACCGTGTTGCATAGCATCATGAAATGCCTTATGTGTCTATTCGGGTTCTTCGTTTCCATCCCTCCAAATGGGGTTGCCGCTGCCATGTCGATGATCCTAGTTTTGATTTCATACTTGGTCGCTTCGAGCTTCGAATCCGACTCTTGTACCTTTATGTCTTCACATCGAGGACTAGCGTAATCCCGTAGCGATTTCTCCGGTTCTTCCACGGGGTGGTTGGTGAACGCCATCTAGACAACAAGATAGAAAAACAAAAACAAAACAAAATGGTTTTCTAGGTAATAGGGTTAGATGTTAGCAATAAACGATAAACGAAAATAAATGCAAAACCAAACGATGTAAACTGGCTTGCTCCCCGGCAACGGCGCCAGAAAAAGGGGCTTGTTGATGGATAAAACTCGTATCCACCTACGATCCACAAGCGTACGGACCTACACCTTTTTCACCACGGGGATTCCCTAGGTTCTTGTCAATCCGTGGAGCAAGGGGATTACAAGCGTTTGATTCTAGCACTACTAACTAACTTGACCAAACCCTAAACTACGGTTAATCTAGAGAACTACTACGCTACACTAGAGAGAATGATTAAACTCACAAGATATATAAAAGACACTTGCCTAAGGGTCTACGATACTTGAACAGGCAACCGCTAAGAGATACAAAACCGATCTAATCTATTGGAGGTTGTGACCACGGTTTCGCCCTTTCCCTCCCCCCGTACTGTCACTACGCGGAGGTATTCATGACTAGACCTAAGATGATCACCGTGTATTGAAGGGTTCTAAGGGAGAAGTGAGATCTATACTCCCAACATGGCATGGTAGCTAACCTTAACCAAGAAAGCATCTTCAACACTAGATGATAGATTGAAACCATAAAAGTTGCGATTACATCTCAAGATCGTTTACAAACCATGGACAAATGAGAAGATTACCCCATCAAGGTGCTAGGCATAGCACCGTTGATCATGGTGACGCTTCCGACGGTGTCTTCGTTCTCCTCCGGGGGTGTCTTGGCAGGGCCTCGACGTCCTCCTCCACTTGTGGTTGCATCCTTCGAGTAGAGCGATCCTCCTCGCGAATGATCTCTCTCCTCTCCTTCCTCTCTAGCTTGTGGACAGCCTCTTGGGTGAATGGCTCTCTCCCTGCGAATGGCGGTGCCTCCACGTACTTAGGGTTGCATCATCTTCACACTCAAGAAATGGGGGGCCGAACCGCCTCGGGAATGGGCCAGGCCGGCCGGCCGGCCTGGGCCGACCGGCCCAGGCCCATCCCGGCCCGGTTCGGTCGCCCCTTCGCACCCGTGGGTCCTCTTGACATTTTGCACTTTGCCCCCTTCAATTGCATCATTTTGACGATGTCATCCTCGCGTCCAAGATGGAGGGTCTTCTCGCATGAAGTTCGGTCTTTTACGCTTCAATCCTCGGGGATGTTCCTTTGTAACACCTTAGTCCTTGCCACCTTTGGGAGTGATTTCATCATGCTCTATAACACGAACGGGACTCCTCATTTGCTCCTTTGAACTTGTTGTGACTCCTGTCAGGGGGTGAGACATGGACAGATCCGCAAGGGGGCGACCCAAGCGGTTGTAGGTTGATTGGAGGGGATCGAGAACTAAGAGCGTAGGTGGTAGTTCACGGAAGGAACTCAGAACTCAGTGAGAATGGTGAGGGACACAAGGGTTTAGATTGGTTCTGGCCTCCTGAGAGTAAAACCCTACGTCCAGTATGGGGTGGAATTATGCGTCGAAGGGGAGTCCCCTCGAATGGAGCTCTAGGCCGCCTTATATGGTCAACGGGCCAGGGCTTCCATTCGAGGTCGGTGGACCCTCATCGGGGTCGGTTACAAATTAGGAAGGTCATCTTCCTTGATTATAGGTTGAATTCCGCGATTTGCGGACCTACAGGCGGCGCCGAGCCGCGACCTGGCAGCGTGTCTTGCGCCACAAGCCCGGCGGATCCTTCGAGATCTGGATAAGGCCTTCTGGAGTCTTCCAAGGTTGCCAGGGGTTATAGATAAGGTCTTCGGGCCCACTTGCAGGTCGGCGGGGCTTCTAGCAGGTCGGGTCCACTTGACAAGGACCTCTAGGACCCTGGTCAGTGGGGACCCATGGGTACCCATGTCTCTCAAGCCCCCGATCGACGTGTAGGTGTAACGACCCGGGTTTTCGGTGAGGAAAACCCGACTCCCTGTACCCTTGTGATAGTCCCTAGATCAGTAGCTATCACGTACAAAACTCATTACAGTGGAATATCATTTCCATACAACAAAAACAGAGTACAAAATAAAATATATTACATCCGAAACAACTCGGTATACGATTTTAGTACAAGCCCCTTGGGCTAAACGACAAGTAGAAATCCTACGCGGCGGTAACTAGGGCTTCAAGTCTTCATCCTCGATCTTCACCACAGGCATCCTTGAGCGAAGCATCACAACCCTTCCATCGCGGAATCCATAGACTCGGAACTCACTCCAAGTCCGATCCTGCACACTCACAAACTATCCCCAAGGAATGGGATAGGTTCACATTACCAACTGTATGCAAGCTTTAAGTGGCCTAAAGCTAAAGGTGTGAAAAGTAGTCAAGGAGCAAGCTCGGGTTTCCTATGCAGCAGCAGCAGCAAATACAAGAGTAAATATCCATCATCCCAACTATATCACAACACCACGGCTCTCCCTGGCATTCCAGGGCTCCGTCTCAAACTCACCTCCGAAACTCCTCTCGAGTCGATGGGAAAGCTTCTATCCTTCCCATCTCAACGGCCAACGCCGGATCCTATTCCTGAACTAGTAGCTCTCACAACCCAACCTATAGTTTTAGAAGAGGGGGAGATAGAAAACCCAAAACACTAATCAGTGTAACAGAACGTAGGAGTGTCCATAACCGAGGACGCGGCTATACGTATAGATCAAAACTCTGCAGAGTGTGTACACCTGGACCCACTCGGGCTGCAGACGGTGGCCGCCGTCTTGAGACACAGCCCACAACCAAGACTCGCTAGCAGAACGGTACCAGACTATATTCCCGGGTCTGGACCCATTCGGAAGACCGAATGGCCCCGGGATCGTGAACCTCTATCCTGGCCAAAAGTGTTGTCGAGGGCCTCGGAAACAAGGGCTGAAACGCAGTCAGGCTCTGCACACCCTGGTGAAACGGCAAGCCCAATCCTAACATGCTTCTCCCGCAGAGCTGGTACCGCCTAACTAGAGAATGGCTGGAACCCTTGTGAGTGTCAGGTTGGGGTAACACTAGAATAGTGGTGAGTCGGGACTTGAGCTCTTGAAAGTTGGCTTCGCACATGTCTGACCATACAAATGGTACATTGTTCTTGAGCAGGTCTGTCATTAGCTTTGCAATCTTCGAGAAGTTCTCAATATAACCTCTGTAGCAATTAGCCATTCGAAGGAAGCTTCTGATCTCAGTCACGTCCTTCGGTCGTTGCCATTCTGTCACTACTTCAACCGGTTCAGGGTTCACAGCTTCTTCTTCAATCGTGGGCATCTGGTGTAGAAACACACTCGGATATTCACAACCCATGGGTAGTTCTTCCATGGTTCTTTCGTTGTTGTGGTACACCATCTGTGCATCATTTCCATCTTCTTCTATCATGTGGTTCAATCTTTCTTGAACTGCTCCCTCAGGTGCCTTGTCAAGTGGCTGAGCTGTCTTTGTACTGGGTCTTGGTGTCTTCGTTGACTTAGATTTGTTCCTTCGGCTCTTTCCGGGGCATTCAAACGTTCTGTGTCCAAGTCTTCTGCAGTTACGACATCTGATCACAAAACTTTTAGTGGTACCAATCTCCTCAGGTTGCTGCTCCAAGGTGTTTCTGTCCTGAAGTGGGTAGAAGTCTTGCTTGATGTCATTGCTCGGGCTCTGGGTCGACCAATCACGGTGTTTTCGACCTCTCAATCTTTTCTTGCCCTTCATGCATTCTTCATGTATTCTTCTTTCTTCTTCCAAGGCGATGGCTCTATTCACCAGATGACGGAGTGACTTGTGCTCACTGGCTTTCAAGCTCATGCGAAGGCCGTAGTGAAGACCTCGCATGAACCAGAACTGCTTCTGGTCATCAGTCTTGGTGTCATCTTCAGCATAACGCATCATCTTCATAAAGTGTCGTTCATATTGTACCACTGTCATGTTACCTTGGGTCAGGGTACGGAACTCTTGCGCCTTCTGGATCATTAGCTCCTTGGGTAGAAACTACTCGCGAAAAGGCTCGCGGAACTCCAACCAAGTGATGTGGGCCGGGTTCCGATGGCTATCAGAGTGTTTATCCCACCAGGATTTAGCTGATCCCTCGAGTTGGTGTGCGGTGATGGTGACACACTCCTCGTCGGTCCAATTGGTGAGGTCGAGCTTGCTCTCGATCACCCTCAACCAATCATCAGCGTCAAGCGGATCATCTGAGTAACTGAAGGTAGGAGGCTTCAGTCGGATAAACCTCTCGATCTTCTACATGAGTTCTTCCTTTGGCGGCTCTTGGAAATTTTCACAGTTGATCCGGCGTTCGACGGCTTCAACCATCCTCTGCAATAGCTGAGTCTGGTTTGCCAGCACCTCAACTATGTCGGGCGATGGTGGTGGTGGTTGCACCACTGGTTGACAGCCATGAGCCTACTGGACAGGCTCAGACTCATCCTCTTCGGCAGCCACGTTGAGGCGTGCCAGCAGACGTCCTGATCTTCTCATGGACATCTTTCTGAAAACACGGTTAAGGAAAAGAGATTTTAGATAACGTCACTCACCAACTAATTGGGTCTTATACAAACATGAAAATATTTACTAAGTATATAATCCTACACTCAATAATAAGAGCCATAAGATTCAAATAAACTCAAAAAGATGCAAGCACTCAAACATTCATTACATTATAACAGTGCTATCTCAAGGCTGACTCCAGTAACCATTGAGATCTCGCACACTAATTAGTAGCTACTTCGTGGCATGTCGAACGGGGTGGACTCTAATCTTAGTGGTTCAAGGTATTCTCATACCATCCAAGTTGTCTTCTGACTCATCCTATCTAGTCCACGTAAGAAGTTGCATCAACAAAGGAAAGATAGAGTTTTTTTTCCAAAGTAGGGAAGGTATATTTCAAATATTTCAAGGGGGTATATATAAAAGAGAGTGTTTAGAATGTTCCTAGGCTATCGGCCAACCTAGGGTTGCGTGCTAGGGTCAAGTACGGCTCTGATACCACCTGTAACGACCCGGGTTTTCGGTGAGGAAAACCCGACTCCCTGTACCCTTGTGATAGTCCCTGGATCAGTAGCTATCACGTACAGAACTCATTACAGTGGAATATCATTTCCATACAACGAAAACAGTGTACAAAATAAAATATATTACATCTGAAACAACTCGGTATATGATTTTAGTACGAGCCCCTTGGGCTGAACGACAAGTAGAAATCCTGCGCAGCGGTAACTAGGGTTTCAAGTCTTCATCCTCGATCTTCACCACAGGCATCCTTGAGCGAAGCATCGCAACCCTTCCATCGCGGAATCTGTATACTTGGAACTCACTCCAAGTCCGATCCTGCACACTCACAAACTATCCCCACGGAATGGGATAGGTTCATGTCACCAACCGTATGCAAGCTTTAAGTGGCCTAAAGCTAAAGGTGTGAAAAGTAGTCAAGGAGCAAGCTCGGGTTTCCTATGCAGCAGCAGCAGCAGCAAATACAAGAGTAAATATCCATCATCCCAACTATATCGCAACACCACGGCTCTCCCTGGCATTCCAGGGCTCCGTCTCAAACTCACCTCCGAAACTCCTCTCGAGTCGATGGGAAAGCTTCTATCCATCCCATCTCAACGGCCAACGCCGGATCCTATTCCTGAACTAGTAGCTCTCAGAACCCAACCTATAGTTTTAGAAGAGGGGGAGATAGAAAACCCAAAACACTAATCAGTGTAACAGAACGTAGGAGTGTCCATAACCGAGGACGCGGCTATAGGTATAGATCAAAACTCTACAGAGTGTGTACACCTGGACCCACTCGGGCTGCAAATGGTGGCCGCCGTCTTGAGGCACAGCCCACAACCAAGACTCACTAGCAGAACCGTACCAGACTGTATTCCCGGGTCTGGACCCATTCGGAAGACCGAACGGCCCCGGGATTGTGAACCTCTAACCTTGCCAAAAGTGGTGTCGAGGGTCTCGGAAACAAGGGCTGAAACGCAGCCAGGCTCCGCACACCCTCGTGAAACGGCAAGCCCAATCGTAACACGCTTCTCCCGCAGAGCTGGTACCGCCAAACTAGAGAATGGCTGGAACCCTTCCCATAGGGTAAGTGGTGCGCACGTCAACATATTCCCACGAAGGATAGGTTCCACCGATACATCTAGACCAGAGCAGCAAGTCTACCAATGCGTCTCCACCATGTGGTCCGCTACGGCACCCATCACAGGTATCGCCGCTCCAAACTCCTCATCCCAAAACTGTAGGAGGCGTCCAAGGTCACCTCCTGTCCCCGACCCGAAAGTCGGTTGTTGTCTGCTTACTCCAGCCGGGGTTTCGAAACTCTCCAAGTTTTCCCAACCCACAACTCACGCCAAGAGGTTTAAAACCACATCTATTCCCAACACATGCATAGCGAAGCTCAGCGTATACACGCATATATATAGTATAGTAGTAGTAGGTCAATCAAGGACAGGATATCAAAATAGGCTATGCAAGGTTCATCATCATCATGCGAATAAATAAAGCGCTAGCATTCTAATAAGCAATGCCTAATAGGTATTCAAAGTCGGATGGGCGTGAACACCTGTGAGCGAGTAGTTGTTGCCGTCACCGTAGTCGTACTCGATCTTCTGGCTCAACTCCTCGGCTCCGGTAGTTCCCTGATTCGCATAAATAAATAAATACCGAAGCTAATGCACATAACTCCAAAGAGAAGGATTAAGAGCCAAAAAGAGAGCAAATACTAGACTAACAGGTGTGTCATGTTTTTCGAAAATTATGAAACTGATTTCATATTTTTCGAAGCTCAGAATAATTAATTATGTATTTTTAAAGATCAAAACCATTTCTGAAAATATATTTCGCATAAACAAAACATTCATCACATAGCTAGATATAGGCTAGCTCTAGCTACCTCTAATCTATCTACAAGTTGGCTGTAGGTTAGCTATAGTCGCTCACATGGCTGCCACGAAGGTAGCTGCAGCAAGCTGCAAGCGGCTTTACGGAGGAGATGGCTGTCCACTAAGCATCTACAGGTTTGTGCATGTGCACAGATTGCTTGCAGAGGGAGGTTGGAAGCTTTAGGCGGGTGGAACTTTGGAACGCACGGGTTCATGAGGAGACCGTGCAGCAAAGCTTTGCTCTTGCATAAATTTGGAGTGCAAATTATGCAGAACATGGATAAAAATGGGGCGGTCTTGCGTATGGTTTGGAATAAAAGAACAAGGCGGTCTGCTGTCACAAAGAACTATGGCACAAAGAATTATTTAGCATAATTCCGCCCAGCTAGGCAACCCCTAGGCAGCAGGAAGGTAGCGGCTCGCCGAGGCTAGGAGGTTTCATTGCGCGGCCATAACCGGCAACGATCAGCTGCGGGTCGCAACTTGGCTTGTCAGGATGGTTTAAGCTGGGTTAAAAGAACATGTTAGGCAGCTATAGCAAGAGCACAGTGCTCAGTAACTCCAGTCTGCGGTTCGCGCATCACACCAAACAGGTTGCAGGCGGCTCATGGGCTGGCAAGCTCAGCCCTGAAGGCTAAGCCCTGACCTTGCGCCAAAGTGCGCGGTCTAGCTGCACATGCGCGGGCATGAGGTTAACCTCGGCCGTGGTACGGCCGGCGCGTGCGCGGTCATCCGGCTTGCTGGGGCCGCGGCACTGCACGCGACTGCGACTAAGCGGCGGTGGTGCATTCTTGCAAAGAAGAGCGCGGCACGAAGGCCGGCACGGATAGCAGCAAGCCACAACGACTGCAACGCGATGGACGATCAGCAACGCAGGTGCAGAGACATGGACGTGTGGTTGTGCCCTCTCGCACAAACCGTCGAACACGTGGTAGGCATGCAAGAGTGCAGCCTCAGACAAAACAGCCTTGGCCGCTGGTGTTTCAAGGGGAACAAGAGTAGCACAGCTCGACGGCTGGCAACACAGGCAGATAAACAGGAAGGTCTTGATCCCCTAAAGCTTAAGGAAACGCACTGGCAAAACATCGATCAGCTAGAGGGTGTGCAAAGGTGCAGCTGCGGAACAGGCAACCAAGGTCTCTAGCTAGCATTCAAGAGGACACAGGCAAGCAAGCGGCAAAAGGGAAAAAGCATGGGGTACAGGTTGAGCCTTGGCCGATTTTTGAGTGCGACAAGCATCAGGGTCGGCGGCATGGTGACGGCGAGCAGCAGGTAAAGGAAAAGCATGGCCCTTGGCCGGTTCAAGGCAGCGGCGCGGCGAGGCCGCAGTGTGGCGGCTCGGCACGTAGTTGTGCGGGTGTAGGGCAAGCGTGAACTTGCAGCGCTGCCACGGTCATGCCGGTGAGCGCAGTGCACTGGTTTCTCCAGAGCTCTGGTGTGGACGCGATTGGGTAGCGAGCGGATACAAGGTGAAGGCGTGAGTGCGTGACCCAGGTTGGTTTGCGTGGCAGCGAGCGCTTGACGATGGCAGCGGCACCTGCAATGCGAAACACACAGCTCGATGGCTGGCACACAGAGGCGACAGTGGTGAGCGCGGCAGCGCGGTGCAGAGTGCGGTGAGCAGGGTGGACAACCAGGCGCGCGGGTAGGGAACCAAGTCCCGGCCGTAGCGCTTCACAACGGCACAACGGCCGGGTTCCACAACAAGCGAGCGGGGTGGCGTCCTCACCTGATGACCTTGGAAGAGGCGGCCATGGCGGTGAAGAAGCGGAGCAGGCCGGCTCGATACAGGACAAGGCTCACGGTACTGGTGGGCGACACGGCATTCCATTCTTCTTGTCGCGATCCACAGCTTGCGGTGTCCAGGGTCGATGTCGTGGTCCACGGCGGCGACGGCTTCGCAGCGCCTTGGGTCGGAGCGGAACAGAGGAAGCAGGGCGGCTCCGCGACGTCGATGCCCTACGCATGGACGGCTTCATCTTCAGGGCGGCAGCAGTGCTCCGGTCTTGGCATCCATGGCGGCGACACCGAGGTCCACGGACGGCGACATCGAGGTCCCTGCGGCGCCGGCTGATTCAGCCTTGAGGATGCCCATGGCGGTCACGGCTCCGGGGCGGCGCTCCGACGGCGACGGCGTCCTTCCTCCTGTGGGCGCACCTCCTTCCCCCTCGGCTCCCTCTCCCCCTTCCCTTCCTCTTTTCCCCCTTCTCTTCTTCAACTGGTGGTCGCAAGAGGAATTGGGGGAAAATCCCCTGGCGGCGGCAGATGAGGGAGGTGGTTGCGGTGTAGGGGTTTTATAGGGGTGCGGCTGCTAGGGTTTGGAGGTGGGATGCGGCCTCCTGGACGCGTGGTCGGCATCAGAGGGCGGCGGCCATGGGAGGTCCCCCCGAGCTCGGCGTGGGCGCCCCCACGGGATGTCGTCATGGGAAAAAGAAGAAGGGGAAAGGTGTCCAGGCAGCTGACCGGCGGGTCCCATGCGTCATAGGGACAAGAGAGGAGATGGTTGACAGGCCAAGGCGGGCTGGTTGTGAAGGTGGGCCGGTGAGGTTGGGCTGAACGGCGAAAAGCTTAGGGTGCGCCGGAGAACTTCCATGGCGAGCTTAGCCCAGATTAGATAGAGGTTGGCTTTCCTATTTCTGTTTTATTAAAGCATACACATACATTTAATTCAAATCTGAATTTGAATTTTAGATTTGAACTCCACTCAATTAAAATCGAAATAAAATCCATTAAACTCCAAAATAAATCACACTAACATTTATAATTCCTAAAACTTATATTTTAGCACAAAATAAATCTAGGAAATTGAGGAAAGGTGAGAAGACAATCTTATAAATTTTAAATGTGCACACAATTTCACCAAAAATTTGGAAATTCACATTTTTCACAATTTAAAACACCTCGTAAAAATACAGGATGTTACAGACTCCCCCCCTCACAAGAATCTCGTCCCCGAGATTAAGAGCTTACTTCCGGTTCGAAGAGATGAGGGTATGTCTCCCTCATAACTGATTCCTTCTCCCAAGTTGCTTCTTGTTCTGTGTGATTGCTCCATTACACCTTGCAAAGGCGAGTCGTGTTGTTTCTTGTTGACTTCTCCGCCGTGTCCAAAATCCTGAAGGGAAACTCTAAGTACTCAAGAGTGTCTTGCAAATCCAGAACTTCAGGGGAAACTTTCTTTTCTGACTTGACATACTTCCGAAGTTGAGATACATGGAACACGGAATGCACTCCGATGAGCTCCTGAGGTAATTCAAGCTCATATGCCAATTTCCCAATTCTCCGTGTGATCAGGTACGGTCCAATGTACCTCGGTGCCAATTTGTTATCCACATGGGACCTCTTTGTTCCTCTGAGCAGGAATACCCTCAAATGGACATAGTCACCGACTTCAAAGGAGACATCTTTTCTTTTCGGATCATCATAGCTCTTTTGTCTGCTTTGAGCTATTTTCAAGTTCTCCTTCACTTTCGCCACATTTTCTTCAGCTTCAACAATGGAGGCTGGACCGAAAAAGGTCCTTTCCCCCACCTCAGACCACATCAACGGGGTCCAACACTTCCTTCCATAAAGAGCTTCAAATGGAGTCATTTGCAGGCTAGCTTGGTAGTTGTTGTTGTAGGAGAACTCTGCATACGACAAGCTCTTCTCCCAGTCTAAACCATAGGTCTGAACACATGCTCTTAGAAAATCCTCCATTAGTTGATTCACTCTTTCTGTTTCACCACCAATCTCATGGTAAGCTGAATTGTACTCCAAAGAAGTTCCCATTACATCTTGCAAACTCTGCCAGAACTGTGTGATGAATTTTGGTCCTTTGTTTGATATTATGCTCCTTGGTGCTCCATGCAACCTCAGAATTTTCTCGATGTAAAGCTGAGCTAGTTTACTCACGGGATGTGTAGCCTTAATGGGTATGAAGTGAGCTGCACTTGTCGATCTATCCACGATGACCCAAATAGCATCATTCCTTTCCTGAGTTCGGGGCAATCCCGTAATAAAGCTCATGTTGACATTATCCCACTTCCAAACGGGGAGATCTATCAGATTGAGCAATCCAGCAGGCCTTTGGTGTTCGGCCTTGATTCTCTGACATGTGTCACAGCGTGCAACAAACTCCGCAAGTTCTGCTTTCATCTCCTTCCACCAGAATCGACTCTTCATGTCTTGGTACATCTTGGTACATCCTGGGTGGACGGAGGTCTTCGAGTTGTGGGCTTCTATCGAGATCATGTTTCTAATCTCTTCATCTTGAGGTACACATATGCAATCTTTCAGCCAAACTGTTCCTTGGTCATCGATGCGGTAGTCAGGGGCTACTCCTTTCTCGATTGACTCAATCAACTCCTTAGTCTCTGGGCATCGCTTTTGTGCTTGCCTGATGCGATCCTCGAGGTCATCTCGCTCTTTCATCTCATTCAACTGACCTTCTTCGACTATCTCTAGCTTCAACTTGTCCAACTCTCGATACAATTCCGGTTGACTCTCGTTCACCCTCAGGTTGTTGTTATAACCTTTCATGTGATTTTCCAGCTGATGGTCCTTGTTCATCACTAACCATCTCATCTGCTGCAAATTCAGCATCGATTGGGTGAAGAAGTACTTTGGATTCTCATGATCAGTGTAAATGTCACACTTGTTGCTAGGCAAGTACTGTCTCAAAATTTTCAGCGCATAAACAATGGTTACCAATTCCAAGTCTTGAGTGGGGTAGTTCTCTTCATGTTTCTTCAGTTGGCGAGAGGCATATGCGATGACCTTGTCATCTTGCTTCCGAACACATCCAAGTCCCTCTCTCGAAGCTTCACAAATCACCACAAAGTCCTTGTGAGTGTCAGGTTGGGGTAACACTAGAATAGTGGTGAGTTGGGACTTGAGCTCTTGAAAGTTGGCCTCGCACATGTCTGACCATACAAATGGTACATTGTTCTTGAGCAGGTCTGTCATTGGCTTTGCAATCTTTGAGAAGTTCTCAATATAACCTCTGTAGCAATTAGCCATTCGAAGGAAGCTTCTGATCTCGGTCACGTCCTTCGGTCGTTGCCATTCTGTCACTGCTTCAACCGGTTTAGGGTTCACAGCTTCTTCTTCAATCGTGGGCATCTGGTGTAGAAACACACTCGGATACTCACAACCCATGGGTAGTTCTTCCATGGTTCTTTCGTTGTTGTGGTACACCATCTGTGCATCATTTGCATCTTCTTCTATCAAGTGGTTCAATCTTTCTTGAACTGCTCCCTCAGGTGCCTTGTCAAGTGGCTGAGCTGTCTTTGTAGTGGGTCTTGGTGTCTTCGTTGACTTAGACTTGTTCCTCCGGCTCTTTTCGGGGCATTCGAACGTTCTGTGTCCAAGTCTTCTGCAGTTACGACATCTGATCACAAAACTTTTAGTGGTACCAATCTCCTCAGGTTGCTGCTCCAAGGTGTTTCTGTCCTGAAGTGGGTAGAAGTCTTGCTTGATGTCATTGCTCGGGCTCTGGGTCGACCAATCACGGTGTTTTCGACCTCTCAATCTTTTCTTGCCCTTCATGCATTCTTCATGTATTCTTCTTTCTTCTTCCAAGGCGATGGCTCTATTCACCAGATGACGGAGTGACTTGTGCTCACTGGCTTTCAAGCTCGTGCGAAGGCCATAGTGAAGACCTCGCATGAACCAGAACTGCTTCTGGTCGTCAGTCTTGGTGTCATCTTCAGTATAGCGCATCATCTTCATAAAGTGTCATTCATATTGTACCACTGTCATGTTACCTTGGGTCAGGGTATGGAACTCTTGCGCCTTCTGGATCATTAGCTCCTTGGGCAGAAACTGCTCGCGAAAAGCCTCGCGGAACTCAAACCAAGTGATGAGGGTCGGGTTCCGATGGCTATCAAAGTGTTTATCCCACCAGGATTTAGCTGATCCCTCGAGTTGGTGTGCGGTGATGGCGACACACTCCTCGTCGGTGCAATTGGTTAGGTCGAGCTTGCTCTCGATCACCCTCAACCAATCATCAGCGTCAAGCGGATCATCTGAGTAACTGAAGGTAGGAGGCTTCAGTCGGATAAACCTCTCGATCTTCTACATGAGTTCTGCCTTTGGCGGCTCTTGGAAATTTTCACCGTTGATCCGGTGTTCGACGACTTCAACCATCCTCTGCAACAGCTGAGTCTGGTTTGCCAGCACCTTGACTATGTCGGGCGATGGTGGTGGTGGTTGCACCACTGGTTGACGGCCATGAGCCTGCTGGACAGGCTCAGACTCATCCTCTTCGGCAGCCACATTGAGGCGTGCCAGCAGACGTCCTGATCTTCTCATGGACATCTTTCTGAAAAAACGGTTAAGGAAAAGAGATTTTAGATAATGTCACTCACCAACTAATTGGGTCTTATACAAACATGAAAATATTTACTAAGTATATAATCCTACACTCAATAATAAGAGCCATAAGATTCAAATAAACTCAAAAAGATGCAAGCACTCAAACATTCATTACATTATAACAGTGCTATCTCAAGGCTGACTCCAGTAACCATTGAGATCTCGCACACTAATTAGTAGCTACTTCGTGGCATGTCGAACGGGGTGGACTCTAGTCTTAGTGGTTCAAGGTATTCTCATACCATCCAAGTTGTCTTCTGACTCATCCTATCTAGTCCACGTAAGAAGTTGCATCAACAAAGGAAAGATAGAGTTTTTTTTCCAAAGTAGGGAAGGTATATTTCAAATATTTCAAGGGGGTATATATAAAAGAGAGTGTTTAGAATGTTCTAGGCTATCGGCCAACCTAGGGTTGCGTGCTAGGGTCAAGTACGGCTCTGATACCACCTGTAACGACCCGGGTTTTCGGTGAGGAAAACCCGACTCCCTGTACCCTTGTGATAGTCCCTGGATCAGTAGCTATCACGTACAGAACTCATTACAGTGGAATATCATTTCCATACAACGAAAACAGAGTACAAAATAAAATATATTACTGAGGACCATGTGTGGTTCGAGGACCGGTGGATGGTCGCTTCCTGGTGTGATGAGTGATTGACAACGTTGTGTGGACTGATTCTTGGCTAAGTATTGCAGATGCAGGTTGCGGCTTGACTGGTGTTGGTGCAGGTGAAGAACAAGCGCGAAAGGTCGTCACCGGTGAGGCCTCCAGGTGTGGAGAAGACAAGTAGGCTTTGTTCGAGGGACCCGGTGGCCAGCGGGGTCAAGTGCGGGCCGCATGGTGGCAAGAACAGCAAGATGAAGTCAGTGGACGGTTTCTTGGTTGAGCCTCAAAACCAAGGTCGAGCCGGGACTTCGTGGGAGTCGAGTCATGAGTGGTGATTGGTGGAGGCTACATCAAGTTCGCGGGGTTTGCGGTGGTTCACCAGAAAACCACCGTGTTACTCGGCTGAGCCACAAAGCCGTGGCCGAAGACCGGGCTTGGCTGTCAGGCCAAAACCGGCCTGACCGGTTTCGGAAATCGGTCTGACCGGTTTGGGGTCGCAGGGCGCCGGAAGCTTCGAAGCGGAGGACACGCGTTGGGATCGCAAGGCTTGCGTCGAGGCTAAGCGAAGTGCGGTCGCCGGGCATCCGTCCGATGGTGCTACGAAGACAATTTCCCAAAGTGCCCTTGGTGGGCGTGTATCCTAGTTTAGGCTTTAGGGGTATTTTAGTCTTTCGACTTGCCTCCATATAACCCAAGTGGTGAGAGGATGACAGCCATCTCTTGGAACCTTAGCTCATTTTGTTTTGCTATTTTTCCTTCTTATTTTCCTTAGGATTTATGGGACTAGCTTGAGAGCTTCATGGTGAGATCTTGTGAGAGGGAAGGATGATCAGGCGGAAGCTAGACCTTGTATGAACCTTCATGGTATGTATAGATGATTCGGCGTGGTTCCTCAAGGCTTGATTGTGTTCTTCCCGTTTTCCCTTTTTGGTGATTTTCGGAGCCTTTTTCTTGGATTTTCCGTGGGGAAGTTTTGGGGGCGTTTCTTTGAGGGATTCTTGTTGGATGTCACGTATGAGGACCTTGTGCCTCTTTGCTTGGTGATCTTGCTCCAAGAAACCCTCCGAAACGGCTTCAATTTGGTGGTTTTCGGTGGATTCCATGGGAAGGTGTTCTTGAGGGTTGACTTCCGATTCCTCTTGATTGAGTAGGTTTTGGGGACTGAGCTTCTAACCAAATGTAGCCCACGAGGTACCCCAGCTATCCCCAAAGTCTCACTTTGATCCGTGGAACGAATCGGGAGATCGATCGAGGTGAAGGCTAGGTTTTTCCCGCGGGCTGAGTTCTTCCCGACTGTCCAGGCGAAACCGGCCTGACCAGTTTCCCAAACCGGTCTGACCGGTTTAGCCCAGTGGGCTGTCGTGAAGGTTTTTGAGCAGGAGAGTCTTGTTCTCGCTATGGCTTTTCTTATTCAAAGGTGGAGAGGTTCTTTAGGTGTTTTGGGGTTGTTTTGGTCTCAAAGGTCTTTTGGGGATTTCCTAGACAAAACCGGCCTGACCGGTTTGCCAAACCCGCCTGACCGGTTTGCCAAACCGGCCTGACGGGTTTCCCCTGCCTGCTAGAGGCTAAGTCCCAGAGAAGCGGTCTGACCGGTTTCAGAAACTGGCCTGACCGGTTTTCGTTGCCAGCAGCAGTTTCGTGTGTTTTCCGCTACGTGTTGTGTGTTGTTGTTGGTTGGATCTTGCTCCTAGGTTCAGTAGCACTCCAGTGGCTACGTGGACTTGGCAAGAGAAGCTTGTAGAGGTGTCCTAGTGAAATTGGGTTCATAGGCCGAATTCTTGAGTAGAATTTTTATCGGCTCCCATTCACTCCCCCTCTCTGGTTCACCGTTCCGGTCCTTCAAGTAGTATCAGAGCCGGTTACGGGTCTTGATTGACTCTAACCAGTCTAAGATCCAAAGATGGCGTACCAGGAATGGGGATCGGGTCCTCCGCACTTCGATGGAAAGAAGTACCAGATGTGGCAGAGATGGATGGCTGCGTTCCTCCGTGGTAAGGGATAGATCCTTTGGGATGTCACGGTGAACACAACGTATGTTCATCCGATGAACTTCCTAGCTCCTGGATCGAGAGACATGTTCGACGCCAACAACAAGGAGGTCGACTACTTGTTTCGTGCTCTGTGTCAATCCGAATTCGATCGGGTGCATACAGAGGACCTAGCATGTAGGATTTGGTTGGAGCTGAAGAATGCTCATGCTGGGAATGCTGAGGTTCAGGCACGGTTGTATGCGACTTACCGGAGAGAGTACGAGAACTTCACTCATCTCCCCGGTGTGTCTATTGATGCCTTGTTTCAGCGGTTCACGGTGGTTGTGAACAACATGAGGGCCAATGTCGACGTCCTCCCGTACGATGACCATGATAGGGCTGTGAAGCTCTTACACGCGCTGGATCGTACCGTGTGGGATGGAAAGGTCGAGGCCATTCTTGAGTCTGAGAAGTACACCACTCTGACGGTGAACGACCTGTTTTCTAAGCTGAAGTCTGCTGAGGTTGATCGGGGTTTGACAGCCCGTCTCGAGAGCCCGACTGATTCCCATAGTCTTGCTCTCATCGGTGGCAAAGGTGCTAAGTCTAACGCTAACACATCTTCCAGGATGTACTCTTTGTCTTCTTTGATGACTTTGCCAGACGAGGAGTTCGACGTGCTTGGAGAGGATGAGCTGGCGTTGCTGACCAGGCGGTTCGAGAGGCTGCACGAGAACCGGGTGAACACAAGGAGGACAACACAGACGTGCTTTCAGTGCGGCAAGTCGGGACACTTCGTCACCGACTGTCCGGAGAAGATGGAGAGCAAGGATGGCTACAAGGACGGCTACAAGCACCGGTCGAGCAAGGACGGCAAGTACAGATCGAGGCGCGATCACAAGCACAAGAACAAGCACAAGGACGAGCGACGGTCGAGGAAGAAGGACGGCCGCGGCAGGAAGGCCCGAGCGATGGTCGGAGCGAGCGACGTCGACTCCAGCTCCGCCTACTCTTCCTCGAGCTCGAGTAGCAGTGAAGACGAAGGTGATCGGCGCAAGAACAAGAAGTCATCCAAGAACTTGAGCGGGTTGAGCTGCTTCGCACGAGATGGCTTCTGCGGCATGGCTCGTAGCTCCGGCAGCAAGAAGAGTCACCAGAGCGACTCGGACTCCGACTCCGACGACGAGGTACGTGACGAGCTTCCCTTCTTGCGTGAGGAGAATGAGCGCCTTGGCAAGTTGCTTGATAATCGTGATGACATGCTTAGAAAGGCAAAGAAGATGAGGAAAGAGCTTAGGGCCTCACTAGAAGATGCTAGGAACCGTGTGGCTGAGCTAGAAACCCAGAACCTAGATGCTAAGCTTGAGATTGATTCGCTTAAGGCTTCACCTGTGGTTTCTGATGAGATTGATTGCTGTGATTGCTCTGTGTACCTAGCCGATCTTACTGCTCTTAAGGATAAGCATGCTTCTACTTGTGATGAACTAGATGTGCTTAGGGTTGAAGTGGCTGAGCTGAAGTCTAGACCTACTTTGCTAGGTGCTTGCACTTCATGCCCTGTTTTACATGGAAAGATTGATGAGATGCATGCTTATACTGTTTCGCTTGAGGCTAAGTTGAAAGAACCTGTTCCCACTTCTTGCTCTACTTGTGAAGTGCATGCTTTGAAAAATCTGGAACTTGCACATTATGTGGATCGCTTGCAGGATGAGAATGATGAGTTGAGAAAAATGATGGGTTGGTTGTCGGGTCATGAACCGCAGCTTAGGATGATGATAGATGCATACAAGCGCTATGATGGACAAGCGCTTGGTTCGGAGAAGGTTGGAGAGTGTAGTGGTGAGGGAGGAGAGAAGATTGGTGATATTCAAGCTCCACCTAAAACCTACCACAAAAATGCCTACGCACCTAAGCCCAACCCACTGAGAAACAAACTTGACACAACCCCAGATCCTACCATATTTCCTCACTCCACAAATGATTTTCAGAAACCCATCAAGTTCAAGAGTAACTTGGGGAATGAGTTCTTTGGGAAAGAGAGTGTGAAGCCTAGTGAGGAGAAACCGATTGAGAAGTCAAGTGAGGAGAAACCGAGTGAGCAACCACAACCAAAACCAAAGCCAAAGCCAATCCGGTTTCATTGTGACTATTGTGGGAGAGATGGTCACAAAGGAGAGTTTTGCTTCAGGAGAAGGCGAGAGGAGAGAATGGCTAAGGAGTGGGCAAACAAGGACAGGTACAACCCATCTCATGGTGTGCCTGAGTCTCGTATGCCACTGCCTAGGGGTAAGGCCATTGTTCGCACAGTTCCGGCTTGGGGAGAAAAGAGTGCTTTGGGTGGAAGGGACCTTGCTGGAGGAATTAAATCGGCCAGACCGGTTTGGAAACCGGTCAGACCGGTTTGGGCTGCTCGCACAGCGAAACCGGTCAGACCGGTTCCAGAACCGGTCAGACCGGTTTGGAGACAGCAGGGTGACCAGTTTGGTTTTCGTGCTAGGGATGAGGCTCAGTTCAGGTTCTTTGATCGTGGTCCAGATGTTTGGCATGGAGAGTCTGGTGGTGGTCAGTTTGCTAGACGTTCTCCACCTCGTGCTCAATACGATGGTGGGAGGAGTCGTAGCTTTGAGATGGAGAGGAGGAACGGTCCACGGTCTTCCTTTCGTGGTTTTCGTTCTCCTCCAGCGAGACAGGGGTGGTTCCCTAGTGGCGGTTCTCGTGGTGGTTTTCGTGGTGGTAGCTTTGATAGGCGTGATGATTTGGTTTGTGCTAACCCCACTTTGGAGCAAATGGCTCAGCACTGGTTTTACTCTTTTGGTACTAACCCCAGTGCAGAGTCGTTTGTTCACTCATGTTCTCGTTTTTGAATTTCAGGTGGGAGACTTGAGGAACGTTTGGTTGATTGACTCCGGTTGCTCGCGGCATATGACCGGAGACAAGGGGTGGTTCTCAAGTCTCGTCCTGGTGGTGTCCAAGACATACATCACCTTTGGGGACAATGGGCGAGGGCGTGTGCTTTTAGAAGGTGAGATTAAGGTAAGTGACAAGGTCACTCTCAGGCGTGTTGCTCTTGTTCAATCGCTCGGGTTCAATTTGCTTTCGGTGTCCCAGCTTTTGGATGAGGGCTTTGAGGTGTTGTTTCGGCCTGGTGGTTCTCGTATTTTGGATTCTCCAGGCGACCTTGTGTGCGTAGTCATTCCCGAGGGTCAAGTGTTTCGAGCTGATTTTTCTCAGTCTTCTGGTGTGGAGCGTTGTTTCTTGGCTGGTTCTTCGAGTGAGTTGTGGAAGTGGCATAGGAAGTTGGGTCACTTAAGCTTTGACCTTTTGTCTCGCTTGAGTAAACTCAATTTGGTCTGAGGATTGCCACGGCTGAGGTTTGAGAAAGAGTTGGTTTGTGCGCCGTGTCGGCATGCTAAGATGGTAGCTTCTTCCCATCCACCCCTCACCGATGTGATGACGGAGCATCCATGAGAGCTGCTCCATATGGACCTTGTTGGCCCAGCTCGTGTGCGATCTGTGGGTGGGAAGTGGTACGTCCTGGTTGTGGTGGACGACTACTCTCGGTATGCGTGGGTTTTCTTTCTTGAGGAGAAAGGGGAGACATTTGGTTTTGTTCGAGATCTTGTCTTGAGGTTAAGAAATGAGAGGTATGGAGATGCCTTACGAGCGATTCGCAGTGACAATGGCTCGGAATTTAAAAACTCTCGCTTCGAAACCTTTTGCCATGACTTGGGTCTTGAACACCAGTTTTCGAGTCCGTATACGCCTCCCCAAAACGGCGTGGTGGAAAGGAAAAACAGAACCTTGTGCAAGATAGCTCGGACGATGCTTGATGAGCATAGGACTTCGAGAAGGTTTTGGGCTGAGGTGGTGAATACCGCGTGCTATGTGTCGAACAGGATTTACCTCAGGGTTCACAAGAAGAAAACGTGCTATGAGTTGATGCTCGGGCGCACACCCAAGGTGAGTCACTTCCATGTGTTTGTGTGCAAATGCTTCATCCTGAAGAAAGGTAAGAAGTTGGACAAGTTCGAGGCTAGATCTGTCGATGGCATTTTCTTTGGTTACGCATCTCATTCTAGAGCCTTTCAAGTGCTCAATCTTGAAACTAACCAAATCGTGGAGACTTGCGAGGTAACCTTCGACGAGACGCAGCCACATAGTCAGCTTGTCTTTGAGTGTGCAGGTGACGACGAACTTGGCGAGGAGATTTTCCAGGAGGAGGAGCATGAACATGGAGATGATGAAGATGGCGGTGTGGTGCCCGCGGCTGAGCATGTACCTACTACTTCGACTACGGTGGTGGACGGCCCTTCTCCCACACCTACAATGACAAACCCAATTGAAGAAGAAGCTGCTGTTGAGGGGGAGGTAGCATCAAGGCGAGAACCTCCCCGGCGAGTTCAAGTGGATCATCCAGCTTCGAGGATCATCGGCGACATGAATGAACGTACTACACGGTCGAGGGTTCGGAACAATTCTCATTTCGCTCATGCTGCTTTTGTTGCCACCTTTGAGCCCAAAGACATTGGACACGCGCTATCTGATCATAATTGGGTTAATTCGATGCATGAGGAGTTGAAGAATTTTGAGAGGAACCAAGTTTGGGATTTGGTTGACCCTCCCCCAGGGTGTAAGCCGATTGGGACAAAATGGGTGTGGAAGAACAAAGAGGGAGAGAAAGGAGAAGTGGTGAGGAACAAGTCAAGACTTGTTGCTCAGGGGTACTCACAGAAAGAGGGGATCGACTACGAGGAGACCTTTGCTCCTGTAGCACGTTTGGAGGCGATCAGGATCCTTCTAGCCTTTTCCGTGGCTAATGGGTTCAAGTTGTACCAGATGGATGTCAAGAGTGATTTCCTAAACGGTGTATTGGAGGAAGTAGTATATGTGAGGCAAGCACCGGGGTTTGAGAGTAAGAAGTACCCCCACCGGGTGTACAAGTTGAGGAAGGCGTTGTATGGGTTGAAGCAGGCGCCTAGAGCTTGGTACGGTAGGTTGAGGGGGTTCCTGTTTGAGAGAGAGTTTGAGATGGGGAAGGTCGATCAGACCTTGTTTCTCCTCAGGCAGGGCAGAGATATCCTGATTGTGTAGGTATACGTGGATGATATTGTCTTTGGTGGCTCGTCTAACTCTCTTGTTGCAAGGTTTGCAGAGGACATGAGCAGAGAATTTGAGATGAGCATGATGGGTGAGTTGCAGTTCTTCCTCGGGCTACAGATCAAGCAATCAAAGGAAGGAACACACCAAGCTAAGTACACCAAGGACATTGTGAGGAGGTTCAAGATGGAGGACTCCAAGGCCATGGCGACGCCTATGAGTACGACTACAGCTCTTGATGCGGACGAGGAAGGTGAACACGTGGACCCGAAGGAGTACCGGAGCATGATCGGGTCACTCCTCTACTTGACGGCTACGAGGCCGGACATCCAATTCTCGGTATGTCTGTGCGCTCGTTTTCAAGCGTCTCCGAGGACTTCGCATCGGCAAGCAGTCAAGCGCATATTCAGGTATTTGCGACACACTCCCGACTTCGGCCTTTGGTACTCCGCGTCTTCTTCTTTGGCTCTTCATGGATTTTCGGATGCGGATTTTGCCGGGTGTCGGTTGGATAGGAAGTCCACTTCTGGGACTTGCCAGTTTTTGGGTTCCTCTTTGGTGTCTTGGTCTTCCCGCAAACAGTCGAGTGTTGCTCAATCCACTACCGAGGCAGAGTATGTGGCCGCAGCTAGTTGTTGCTCTCAGCTCCTTTGGATCACATATACCATGAGCGACTTTGGTGAGGAGTATACCCATGTTCCACTTCAATGTGATAGCACAAGTGCCATAAGCGTTGCAAAGAACCCAGTGCTCCATTCCAAAATCAAGCACATAGAAGTGAGGTATCATTTCCTAAGAGACAACGTAGAGAAAGGAAAAATCTCTTTGATCCATGTACCCACACATGACCAGCTAGCCGATATTTTCACCAAACCCCTAGATCAGGCAACTTTCACTCGTTTGTGGGGGGAGCTTCGTGTTTGTTTGATTTCTTGAGTTGGTGTGTGGGAGCCCCTTTGTAGCATATGTATAGCTTTCCTTTGTGCATTTCTTGCATTTGGCATGGCATATGTAACATGATGTATAGGCATCTTTGTATCTTAGATTGCATGCATTTTGTATAATATGCATTGTGTTGGAAAGCTTCTCCTATATACATTGTTCACCATGATATGCTATATATGATCTTGTGAGCTAGTTTGGTATGATATGGCTTAGTGTGGCTTAGCTCTTGATGATCTTGGTTTATATCCATGGTTGATCGCTATGTGTTTCAAAAATGTCATATATATGCTCTCTTGTGAGTAAATGCCTTTATATGATCTTGACATGTTTTTGTGACTTGGCTATGCTTAATTCGTGATTGGATAGCTTATTTTGATCATATGGGGCCAAAGGCTCTTTTGCCATCATGAATGTTTAGCCCCCATGCTTCATCTTGTGGAGGGGCATAAGTTCCTTTTTGTCGCAAAGACATTTCATGTACCAATTATAAATCTGAAAATGAAATTTAAATTGCTTGGAAAATGTGCTCCCATGTCATATATGCTTAATTTACTTGCTTTTGGGTGCTAAACCGTTGCATGTTGCTTACCAATGAGAAGTCTCATATCTAGAAGTAAGCACATGGCTCGGTATGCTTTGACATGACATGAGGTGCTTGTGGGTGTTTATGATGGTCTTATGCTTAGAATGGTTGTCCTAGCATGAAGTTTGGGTGGCTTTGCCATTTTGACATGTTTTGCTCATGTTTAGGACTTTGCTCATGAGAGGGTGATTTTTCGCAAAAATGCTCAATCCTATCTTAGCTTTACCCAATGGTTGTGAAACTTGGTGATCATGTTGTTGATGTTCATACGATGCTGTAGAGTATCTAACTTGCTCATTTGATCATGTGTAGCATCTTGTGATGAATTTTGTATATTTGAGAAGCTCTAGTTGCATCTTTTCCAAATTTGAGCCTTGATTCATGCATTGGCAACAAGGGGGAGAAAGAAAGGCTGAGAAAAGTTGCATTGCATCCCTAGAACCTATCCCAACAGTCAAGGGGGAGCTTGTGCATTTCTTTCGCATTTTTGGCTTTTGGGGGGTGTTTCTGCTGTGTAAATCGGCCTGACCGGTTTTGGGAACCGGCCTGACCGGTTTGGTGGAACCGGCCTGACCGGTTTGGGAAACCGGCCTGACCGGTTTGTGCCTAGTGTTGGCACATGTCCAGGGGGTGTATGCATATGTGCAGGGGGAGCTCTTATATGCTTTGGTGGTTTGTGCTCTTTTGCTTGAGCTTGTTTTTGACTCGGTTGTGTCGAGCCGTTGCCCTTGCCTAAGGGGACCGAGTCTTTCCTCTTTCAAGTGATCTTGCTCTTTGCCTTTGTTTGGCTTTCGATCGCTTGTTTGAGTTTTCTTTTAGTCGTTTCTTTTCTTTTCCTTTTCTCTTTGGTTACCAAATGTGTGTGTTGTTAATGCACTCATCAAGGGGGAGATTGAGGACCATGTGTGGTTCGAGGACCGGTGGATGGTCGCTTCCTGGTGTGATGAGTGATTGATAACGTTGTGTGGACTGATTCTTGGCTAAGTATTGCAGGTGCAGGTTGCGGCTTGACTGGTGTTGGTGCAGGTGAAGAACAAGCGCGAAAGGTCGTCGCCGGTGAGGCCTCCACGTGTGGAGAAGAAAAGTAGGCTTTGTTCGAGGGACCCGGTGGCCAGCGGGGTCAAGTGCGGGCCGCATGGTGGCAAGAACAGAAAGATGAAGTCGGTGGACGGTTTCTTGGTTGACCCTCAAAACCAAGGTCGAGCCGGGACTTCGTGGGAGCCGAGTCATGAGTGGTGATTGGCAGAGGCTACATCAAGTTCGCAGGGTTTGCGGTGGTTCACCAGAAAACCACCAGGTTACTTGGCTGAGCCACAAAGCCGAGGCCGAAGACCGGGCGTGGCTGTCAGGCCAAAACCAGCCTGACCGGTTTGGGAAATCGGTCTGACCGGTTTGGGGTCGCAGGGCGCCGGAAGCTTCGAAGTGGAGGACACGCGTCGGGATCGCAAGGCTTGTGTCGAGGCTAAGCGAAGTGCGGTCGCCGGGCATCCGTCCGATGGTGCTACGAAGACAATTTCCCAAAGTGCCCTTTGTGGGCGTGTATCCTAGTTTAGGCTTTAGAGGTATTTTAGTCTTTCAACTTGCCTCCATATAACCCAAGTGGTGAGAGGATGGCAGCCATCTCTTGGAACCCTAGCTCATTTTGTTTTGCTATTTTTCCTTCCTATTTTCCTTAGGATTTCTAGGACTAGCTTGAGAGCTTCATGGTGAGATCTTGTGAGAGGGAAGGATGATCGGGCGGAAGCTAGACCTTGTATGAACCTTGATGGTATGTATAGATGATTCGGCGTGGTTCCTCAAGGCTTGATTGTGTTCTTCCCGTTTTCCCTTTTTGGTGATTTTCGGAGCCTTTTTCTTGGATTTTCCGTGGGGAAGTTTTGGGGGCGTTTCTTTGAGGGAATCTTGTTGGATGCCACGTATGAGGACCTTGTGCCTCTTTGCTTGGTGATCTTGCTCCAACAAACCCTCCGAAACGGCTTCAATTTGGTGGTTTTCGGTGGATTCCATGAGAAGGTGTTCTTGAGGGTTGACTTCTGATTCCTCTTGATTGAGTAGGTTTTGGGGACCGAGCTTCTAGCCAAAGGCAGCCCACGAGGTACCCCAGCTATCCCCAAAGTCTCACTTTGATCCGTGGAACGAATCGGGAGATCGATCGAGGTGAAGGCTAGGTTTTTCCCGTGGGCTGAGTTCTTCCCGACTGTCCATGCGAAACCGGCCTGACCGGTTTCCCAAACCGGTCTGACCGGTTTAGCCCAGTGGGCTATCGTGAAGGTTTTTGAGCAGGAGAGTCTTGTTCTCGCTATGGCTTTTCTTGTTCAAAGGTGGAGAGGTTCTTGAGGTGTTTTGGGGTTGTTTTGGTCTCAAAGGTCTTTTGGGGAATTCCTGGACAAAACCGGCCTGACCGGTTTGCCAAATCGGCCTGACCGGTTTCCCCTGCCTGTGAGAGGCTAAGTCCCAGAGAAGCGGTCTGACCGGTTTCAGAAACCGGCCTGACCAGTTTTGGTTGCCAGCAGCAGTTTCGTGTGTTTTCCGCTGCGTGTTGTGTGTTGTTGTTGGTTGGATCTTGCTCCTAGGTTCAGTAGCACTCCAGTGGCTACGTGGACTTGGCAAGAGAAGCTTGCGGAGGTGTCCGAGTGAAATTGGGTTCATAGGCCGAATTCTTGAGTAGAATTTTTATCGGCTCCCATTCACTCCCCCCTCTCTGGTTCGCCGTTCCGGTCCCTCAATTACATCCGAAACAACTCGGTATACGATTTTTGTACAAGCCCCTTGGGCTAAACGACAAGTAGAAATCCTGCGCGGCGGTAACTAGGGCTTCAAGTCTTCATCCTCGATCTTCACCACAGGCATCCTTGAGCGAAGCATCGCAACCCTTCCATCGCGGAATCCGTAGACTCGAAACTCACTCCAAGTCCGATCCTGCACACTCACAAACTATCCCCAAGGAATGGGATAGGTTCACGTCACCAACCGTATGCAAGCTTTAAGTGGCCTAAAGCTAAAGGTGTGAAAAGTAGTCAAGGAGCAAGCTCGGGTTTCCTATGCAGCAGCAGCAGCAAATACAAGAGTAAATATCCATCATCCCAACTATATCACAACACCACGGCTCTCCCTGGCATTCCAGGGCTCCGTCTCAAACTCACCTCCGAAACTCCTCTCGAGTCGATGGGAAAGCTTCTATCCTTCCCATCTCAACGGCCAACGCCGGATCCTATTCCTGAACTAGTAGCTCTCACAACCCAACCTATAGTTTTAGAAGAGGGGAGATAGAAAACCCAAAACACTAATCAGTGTAACAGAACGTAGGAGTTTCCATAACCGAGGACACGGCTATACGTATAGATCAAAACTCTACAGAGTGTGTACACCTGGACCCACTCGGGCTGCAGACGGTGGCCGCCGTCTTGAGACACAGCCCACAACCAAGACTCGCTAGCAGAACGGTACCAGACTGTATTCCCGGGTCTGAACCCATTCGGAAGACCGAACGGCCCCGGGATCGTGAACCTCTAACCTGGCCAAAAGTGGTGTCGAGGGTCTCGGAAACAAGGGCTGAAACGCAGCCAGGCTCCGCACACCCTCGTGAAACGGCAAGCCCAATCCTAACACGCTTCTCCCGCAGAGCTGGTACCGCCTAACTAGAGAATGGCTGGAACCCTTCCCATAGGGTAAGTGGTGCGCACGTCAACATATTCCCACGAAGCATAGGTTCCACCGATACATCTAGACCAGAGCAGCAAGTCTACCAATGCGTCTCCACCACGTGGTCCGCTACGGCACCCATCACAGGTATCGCCGCTCCAAACTCCTCATCCCGAAACCGTAGGAGGCGTCCAAGGTCACCTCCTGTCCCCGACCCGAAAGTCGGTTGTTGTCTGCTTACTCCAGCCGGGGTTTCGAAACTCTCCAAGTTTTTCCAACCCACAACTCACGCCAAGAGGTTTAAAACCACATCTATTCCCAACACATGCATAGCGAAGCTCAGCGTATACACGCATATATATAGTATAGTAGTAGTAGGTCAATCAAGGACAGGATATCAAAATAGGCTATGCAAGGTTCATCATCATCATGCGAACAAAGAAAGCGCTAGCATTCTAGTAAGCAATGCCTAATAGGTATTCAAAGTCGGATGGACGTGAACACCTGTGAGCGAGTAGTTGTTGTCGTCACTGTAGTCGTACTCGATCTTCTGGCTCAACTCCTCGGCACTGGTAGTTCCCTGATTCGCATAAATAAATAAATACCGAAGCTAATGCAAATAACTCCAAAGAGAAGCATTAAGAGCCAAAAAGCGAGCAAATACTAGACTAACGGGTGTGTCATGTTTTTAGAAAGATTATGAAACTAATTTCATATTTTTCGGAGCTCAGAATAATTAATTATGTATTTTTAAAGATCAAAACCATTTCTGAAAATATATTTCGCATAAACAAAACATTCATCACATAGCTAGATATAGGCTAGATCTAGCTACCTCTAAGCTATCTACAAGTTGGCTGTAGGTTAGCTATAGTCGCTCACATGGCTGCCACGAAGGTAGCTGCAGCAAGCTGCTAGCGGCTTTAGGGAGGAGATGGCTGTCCACTAATCATCTACAGGTTTGTGCATGTGCACAGATTGCTTGCAGAGGGAGGTTGGAAGCTTTAGGCGGGTGGAACTTTGGAACGCACGGGTACATGAGGAGACCGTGCAGCAAAGCTTTGCTCTTGCATAAATTTGGAGTGCAAATTATGCAGAACATGGATAAAAAGGGGGCGGTCTTGCGTATGGTCTGGAATAAAAGAACAAGGCGGTCTGCTATCACAAAGAACTATGGCACAAAGAATTATTTAGCATAATTCCTCCCAGCTAGGCAACCCCTAGGCAGCAGGAAGGTAGCAGCTCGCCGAGGCTAGGAGGTTTCGTTGCGCGGCCATAACCGGCAACGATCAGCTGCGGGTCGCAACTTGGCTTGTCGAGATGGTTTAAGCTGGGTTAAAAGAACATGTTAGGCAGCTATAGAAAGAGCACAGTGCTCAGCAACTCCAGTCTGCGGTTCGTGCATCACACCAAACAGGTTGCAGGCGGCTCATGGGCTGGCAAGCTCAGCCCTGAAGGCTAAGCCCTGACCTTGCGCCAAAGTGCGCGGTCTGGCTGCGCATGCGCGGGCATGAGGTTAACCTCGGCCGTGGCATGGCCGGCGTGTGCGCAGTCATCCGGCTTGCTGGGGCCGCGGCAGTGCGCGCGACTGCGACTAAGCGGCGGCGGCGCATTCTTGCAAGGAAGAGCGCGGCACGAAGGCCGGCACGGATAGCAGCAAGCCGCAACGACGGCAACGCGATGGACGATCAGCAACGCAGGTGCAGAGACATGGACGTGTGGTTGTGCCCTCTCGCACAAACCCTCGAACACGTGGTAGGCATGCAAGAGTGCAGCCTCAGACAAAACAGCCTTGGTCGTTGGTGTTTCAAGGGGAACAAGAGTAGCACAGCACGACGGCTGGCAACACAGGCAGATAAACAGGAAGGTCTTGATCCCCTAAAGCTTAAGGAAACGCACTAGCAAAACATCGATCAGCTAGAGGGCGTGCAAAGGTGCAGCTGCGGAACAGGCAACCAAGGTCTCTAGCTAGCATTCAAGAGGACACAGGCAAGCAAGCGGCAAAAGGGAAAAGCATGGGGTACAGGTTGAGGCTTGGCCGATTTTTGAGTGCGACAAGCATCAGGGTCGGCGGCATGGCGACGGCGAGCAGCAGGTATAGGAAAAGCACGGCCCTTGGCCGGTTCAAGGCAGCGGCGCGGCGAGGCCGCAGTGTGGCGGCTCGGCACGCAGGCGTGCGGGTGTAGGGCAAGCGTGAACTTGCAGCGCTGCCACGGTCATGCCGGCGAGCGCGGTGCACTAGTTTCTCCAGAGCTCTGGTGTGGACGCGATTGGGTAGCGAGCGGATACAAGGTGAATGCGTGAGTGCGTGACCCAGGTTGGTTTGCGTGGCGGCGAGTGCTTGACGACGACAGCGGCACCTGCAACGCGAAACGCACAGCTCGATGGCTGGCACACAGAGGCGACGGCGGTGAGCGCGGCAGCGCGGTGCAGAGTGCGGTGAGCAGGGTGGACAACCAGGTGCGCGGGTAGGGAACCAAGTCCCGGCCGTAGCGCTTCACAACGGCACAACGGCCGGGTTCCACAACAAGCGAGCGGGGTGGCGTCCTCACTTGATGACCTTGGAAGAGGCGGCCATGGCGGTGAAGAAGCGGAGCAGGCCGGCTCGATACAGGACAAGGCTCGCGGTACTGGTGGGCGACGCGGCACCCCAGTCTTGTCGTCACGATCCACGGCTTGCGGTGTCCAGGGTCGACGTCGTGGTCCACGGCGGCGACGGCTTCGCAGCGCCTCGGGTCGGAGCGAAACAGAGGAAGCAGGGCGGCTCCGCGACGTTGATGCCCTCCGCACGGACGGCTTTGTCTTCAGGGCGGCAGTAGCGCTCCGGTCTTGGCGTCCATGGCGGCGACGCCTAGGTCCAAGGATGGCGACATCGAGGTCCCTGCGGTGCCGGCGGATTCAGCCTTGAGGATGCCCACGGCGGTCACGGCTCCGGGGCGGCGCTCCGACGGCGACGGCGTCCTTCCTTCGGTGGGCGCACCTCCTTCCCCCTCGGCTCCCTCTCCCCCTTCCCTTCCTCTCTTCCCCCTTCTCTTCTTCAATTGGTGGTGGCAAGAGGAATTGGGGGAAAATCCCCTGGCGGCGGCGGATGAGGGAGGTGGTTGCGGTGTAGGGGTTTTATAGGGGTGCGGCTGCTAGGGTTTGGAGGTGCGCAGGCGGACGGGATGCGGCCTCCTGGACGCGTGGTCGGCATCAGAGGGCGGCGGCCATGGGAGGTCCCCCCGAGCTCGGCGTGGTCGCCCCCACGGGATGTCGTCACGGGAAAAAGAAGAAGGGGAAAGGTGTCCAGGCAGCTGACCGACGGGTCCCATGCGTCATAGGGACAAGAGAGGAGATGGTTGACAGGCCAAGGTGGGCTGGTTGTGAAGGTGGGCCGGTGAGGTTGGGCTGAACAGCGAAAAGCTTAGGGTGCGCCGGAGAACTTCCATGGCGAGCTTAGCCCAGATTAGATAGAGGTTGGCTTATTTCTGTTTTATAAAAGCATACACATACATTTAATTCAAATCTGAATTTGAATTTCAGATTTGAACTCCACTCAATTAAAATCGAAATAAAATCCATTAAACTCCAAAATAAATCACACTAACATTTATAATTCCTAAAACTTATATTTTAGCACAAAATAAATCTAGGAAATTGAGGAAAGGTGAGAAGACAATCTTATAAATTTTAAATGTGCACACAATTTCACCAAAAATTTTGAAATTCACATTTTTCACAATTTAAAACACCTCGTAAAAATACAGGATGTTACTGTAGGTGTAGTGGCCGAGGCGAGGTCATGTCGAGACTTGGCGAAGTCGTGGCATTGTCAAGGTCGTGTAGGGTGCACAGGGATCCAAAAAAGAAATAGACTCCTCCAACGCGCACGACGTCAAGTATCGAGCTCCTGGAACGTAGGTCCAAGGGGTCGAAGCGAAGACAAGGCACCATCCTCTGAAGAGCCGCCGACCTGACATTAGTCAGGTAACCGCTAAAAAGCCGTAAGGACCTTGGAGAGGGTTCCTTTGTCGATCGAAGTGAGGTCGAGCGAAGATGTAGTGGAAGCAGACTTCCAGGAGGTCGATGTGATGTGGAAGAAAGAGGGCGTCGTAAGACGCACTCGTGGAGTAGCCCCCAAGCAGTAAGGCGACCTGGAAGGTCGGGTTGATGCTCGAATGGTGAACAGAGAACCTATGGCCTTCTGCTTGTTCTTTAAGATGCTCTTCCTACCGAATAAGACAAGCCATCCAGAATCTTTCTGATGTAGTGCCAGGCGCCAGCAATCTTGTCGCGTGGCGCCCCATGGGCGCACTGTACGATCACGGGATCTGCCCCAAGTAGAAACGCAGTCGCTGCCCATATAGGACAAAAGCTGAAAAGTTATCATCAGGCGGGTGACAGACGTGTCAGCGCTTCCCAGCAGCAAACAAGGACCTCGCGCTCCACGTGGTAACAGTGCTGCGGATAAGGATGCCGCGCCAGCTGAAATGCAGGCGGTATCCAAGGCCAAGCTCCACTGCTATAAATAGGAGACCCCGTAGCTTGCCTCTTGAACCAGGTAGGAGCATCATGGTGAAACGGCTCTGTAATTTTGCAACATGCTGGGCCTATGTCCGTCCACCAGAGCGTAGCGCTAGGTTATTGCCATCTGGAGCTAGAAGAATACTTGCGAAGTTGAGAGAACTCCATCAGCCGCTTCACCCGCACCCAGCGAGGAATCCAGGTGCAACATGGGGCAGTACATGCCTTGACGGACCTTGTGAGCAGGGGCCTAATGTGGCGTTGGAGACTGCCATGCTGCACCGGGGAAGGCCCGAGGTGACACTGGTCCGATTTGGGATCTTGTGGGAGCACCCTAGCAAAAGATGGGACTCCACAGGAAACCTTCTGGGGCTAGAGTAGAGGTGGCTGTGTGGCAACCGCGACCTCGGCGGCGGTGGAGAGCTCCAAGTAGGTCCTGAAGCTAGAAGAAAGCTTGCAACGCACTTCATCAGTCTAGGTTGCGCCGTAGGCACAATATAAGGTAGATCAGGACCTTTAATATGTTTGCATCTTGTAATTGGCCTTGGGCCATAGTCCTTTGTAGCTTACAAAGCTTTTATACACATGCTTGCATGGCGAGCGATGTGTCTTTATCAATGTGTGGAGGCACCCGGGCAGCAATGGCATGGCCAAGGTCCCGGCGGGGCTGTGGAAGCACGCCGACCTTCAAAAGGTCATAGAAACTGACAAAAGATCCCGTGTCGACCTGGGTCAACACGGCCGCTATGCAGTGACACAACGCAGGGTGTCAATCCTGAAGTCCGTAGGTCTTTATCGACCTAGAAGGCAGCGGGGCCTCAGTAAGGAGCTGTAATTGGGACCGATAGGTCGTCAACAGGCAGTAGAGCCTTTCAGGGTGGAGCCGTTGGTAAAGTTTAGCCGCTGTAGGTCGAGGCGACCTAGAAGGCATGTAGGCAGCTGGGCCTAGGAGACATGGTGTGAACCCGCCGTTGGGAGGCTGAGGCCACCTAGGAGGCTGCCGTTACCTTGACGACCTTGGATAGGCGATAGGGCTGGCCCATAGGTCATCCATGGGTCGTGACGACCTTGAATGTGGTATCAGAGATATTATGTTTGGGGGGCTTGAATGTGGGGGCATAACAGGTCCACGTTGGCCGGAGCGCTGACCAGGGGCCGGCGGACGCAGATTCCCGTACGGAACTAGCCGTTACTGCCATTTTCCCGTTAGGTCGAAAAGAGCCGTTGAGCGGTAGATCCGCGGGAGGCGCCGAGCCGTTGGGTCGCCGTGATCTCCGCCAAAGAGACGTTGGGTGCGGCCGCCCGTTGCGCCGCTGGGGCCCAACTATATAAGGCCAATCCGTGGGCTGGGGACCTTTACTTGCCTTCATTTCCACTCCACACTAGGGTTCTGCCGCCACTCCATTGCTCAGAGAGAACAGCAGCGCTGCCTTGCTTAGGTCCGCCGCGCACCGCAACCTCGCATGCGAACCAAGACCCTCGTAGTGTTTAGATCCAAATCCATTGGTATAGAGGAGGAGAAGATGGAGCCCGCGCCAATTCCGCCGCCGCAGACTGTCTGGGAGCCGTCCGTGGTGACGGAGGAGCAGATCCAGGCCCTAGCGACCCGCGGGTTGCTGAGGCCCAAGACAGAGGTCGGCTGGAGGCCGGCAGCGGGTGAGGAGTTCCCAATCGAGGGGACCGGCGAGGCCATCGTCTTCCTCGCGCACATCGAGCGTGGGTTCGGGGTCCCCATCAGTGACTTCTTCCGCGGCCTCCTCTACTTCTACAGGATCGAGGTGGTGCATCTTGTCCCCAATGCCATCACCATAATTTCCTCCTACATCCATCTCTGCGAGGCCTACCTCGGGATAGCGCCGCACTTCCACCTGTGGCGCCACTTCTTCGAGCTCAAGAAGACGGGGAAGTCCGACGTCATGGGGAGCGTCGGCTTCATGCTGCGCTGATTCATGAAGCCGGAGTACATCGACCTTGTGCTCCCCGACAACACCACCGGCTGGAAGCAGGGGTGGTTCTACCTCGACAACCCAGCGCTGACACTCCCTGACAGGACGGGACGCGCTCCCGTCCCGTTCTTGAAGTGGACCAACCAGCTCACCTCGCAGGAGACTGAGGAGCTGCGCCCGCTGCTGGAAGACCTGGAGAGGTTGAAGACAGAGGGGCTGACCGGTGGCACGGTGGCTTTCAGCTTCAGCCGTCGGCTGATACAGCCCATCCAGGACCGAGTCCACCCTGCCTACGACTACTGGGGGCAGTCCGACCCCACCCGGGTCGTCAAGCGCAAGGTCTCCAAAGAGGAGATGGCGGCGCGGGTGAAGAACATCTTCACCGGGCGCATCCGCAACCGGGAGTGCCCCAAGGCGCTCGGTGTGTATCGGCCTTCCGATGCTGTAAGTCTTCGACCTTGTTTCCTTTCTGTTTGAGAGCTTGAGCATTTGTGACGTAGGTCTTTTCTTCTTTCTTCGTGCTTTCAGTTTCGTGAGGGCATCTACTGGTGCCCTGCGCCACTGTGCAATGAAGAGGATCAGAGCTTCAAGGTCCACGCCGCAGAGGACGTGTAGGTGCCTCCGCAGCAATGCATCGAGGAGTACATCTCTGATTCGTCGGTGGGCAGCGACGACGAAGGCCCTACCACGAGAAGGGCGCCGCCAAAGGTCGCCACGTCGGCACCGCGGTGCACACGGTAGACGGCGGGCAAGATATCCGCGTCCCGGGCCGCGGCAACGATCGCCGCCACCCAGATGGCGGAGGCCAAGAAGAAGAAGAGGAAGAGGGTCGGCCCCACTGTATCGGCGGATACGGTGACGGTCAGCTCCGACGTTGAAACCATCAACGTCGAGGAGGAGGATGACGCCAAGTCGCCCGACGTGGCGACAGCAGCGCCCGCGGAGACACAACAGAAGGTCGCCACGACAGAGGAGCGGGTGACGGAGACACCCCGCAAGGTCGTCACCGCGGAGGAGCGCTCGAGGTCAGGCGCGGACGTCTCGGGTGACGCGGGGTCGTAGAAGAGGGCAAGAAGGGCCCCACCTAAGCCCATAAAGCCTAGACTTAGGTCCGCGAGCAAGTAAGTCGTGGCTGTGTTCTGGCTTTGATTGTTGAATTTGATTTACTACTGTTCTTGCTGATGAAAGTCTTTGCTTGGATGTAGGTCGACCCCGGCAATGTCTGATAGCGCCAAGAATGCCTCAGGTCAAGAGGCCTTCGGGCGCAAGGGGAGTGAGGCACCGGTGGAGCAGTCACCGGCAGCCTCAGCTGCGGAGGTCTCAAGCCTGACCCTTAGGGCTGGGGCGGCTGCAGCGTCAGAGGTGGAGAAGGGCGGGGTTAGTACTGCTCCACCCGTTGAAGGTCAGCAGGACGACCTCTGTGTAAACGACCCGCAGCCGATGCCGGACCAGCAGGCTGCAGAGGCGGGCGGCACCAACGTCGAAGACGACAACCACCAGTGCCTGTACGTCAGGACCCCGTGGGAGAACGACGTCATCGCCGACCGCCGTGACGTGGATGACTTTAAGGAAGCGTCACGGACGATTGCGCGGACGCTCTCGGTAAGGGTTCGGACCTGCCTTTATGATTTTTGTCATGTATCCGGAGCATCTTGAGAGGTCTTAAAACGAATCGTATCTTCTTGTGTTGCAGTCACTTGTAGAGCGGGCGCAGGCTCGGGCGGGCTTAGTGAGGGAGGCCGCCAACGCCAACGCAGAAGCAGCCGCGGCTCGAGAGGCCACACAGCAAGCCAAGGTCGAGGCCGCGCAGGAGGTCAAGCGCGTGAAGGAGGCCATGGCCCGCTAGGCAGAGAAGGAGGTGGCCTCCTTGAAGAATAAACTGGAGGCGGCCGAACAGAAAGCGAAGGATGCCACAGACGACCTCCAGGCTGTGGTGGAAGGTAAATTTGCTTGGTCGCTTTGATTTGACTCCGTGCCTCTTCTGGGTCTTTTGTCTAATTTTCGACCTTGAATGAGTTCAGGCGCCAGGGAGACAGAGGGTGCCCTCAAGAAGGAGCTCGCCGAGGTCAAGGACCAAGTGACGGTCCTCAAGGAGAGGACGGTCGAGGTCCAGTGAGGTGAGTGGTCTTATCCCCTGTAGGTCTTTATCGTTGTTGGTCGGAGGATGTAAGTGATCCGCCTTTCGCTTGCACAGGTCTGGAGAAGCAGCTCACCGACCTCAGGGAGGCCGCCCAGTACCTGATGGACATCTACGTTCCTCAGGAGGAGGGGGCGGAGCCCAAGGAGCTGCTGGACCGTCTTGACGAAGCTGACGGCCGGATGAAGGCCTTACTGTTGGACACCAGCAAGCTCGCCGTGGCGGTGGTGTTGGCGGCGGTGAAGTACCATGAGCCGTCGTTCGACCTGTAGAAGGTCGCTGAGGACGTCGATCTGTCAGAGCTGGTTAACCGCGAAGACGTCCAAGCTGCCACAGAGGAGGTCGTGAAGAAGTTCAACCTCTGAAATTAGAAGTTGAACTGTATCAATCTGTAGATGCAAGTTTAGGCCTAGGGTCTATTGCTGTAAAAAGTGCTTTTACCGTAATAAAGACTTGCAAGCTGAGTAAATCGCTTTCTCCACTCGGATAGCAGAAACAATCGTTATGAAAGCTCGAAAATAACCGGATCGTGGGGTGTTCCCTCCGCTAACCCAACTCAGTGGAGGAACGGCTTACCGACTGTACGGCTCAGCGTGGAGGCTTAGGCATAGCCGGTACGCGGAGGGGGGTCTTGGACCCTAGGTCTCACAATCAAGCAACTTAGGAACATTCATAAAGAGAGTAAGGGCTAAGCAGGTGGGGAACGCGCACAAACATAAAACATGAAAACCCCTTCAGGTCGCGAGACCCTTAGGTTGGCAAAGCCAAGCCCCCGAGCGCTTCGGGGCCTGACTTAGACCAAGCCCCCAAGCGTTTCGAGGGGGAAGGGTAAACGCGATGGAAAGTAAAGGGAGACCCAACGACTTCCATCACGATGAAGGGGCCTTCCCAAGGGGCGCAAAGCTTGTGCATGCCCTTGGTGTCTTGGATACGCCGCAGGACTAGGTCGCCCACATTAAAGGAACGTTCGCACACGTTGCGATCGTGGTAACGACGTAGCTACTGCTCGTGGTGAGTGTGCCGCATCAGCGTGGCCACGCGGTGCTCCTCAATGCTGTCGAGATCGACCTTGCGCGTTTCCTCAGCTGTTCCTTCTTCGTAGTGCTAGATGCGGGGGGCACCGAAGGCAAGGTTGGTTGGGAGGACGGCCTCCGACCCGTACACCAAGAAGAATGGTGAGTAGCTAGTAGCTGAGCTGACCTGGGTCCGGAGACCCCAAATCACGTGCGGGAGCTCCGCTAGCCACCTGGTGGCGTAATAGGAGGCGTCGTCGAAGGTGCGGTCCTTGATGCCTTGAAGTACCATGCCGTTTGCGCGTTCGACCTGGCCGTTGCAGCGTGGGTGCGCCACCGAAGCGTAGTAGACGTCGATGAGGCTGTCTTGGCAGAAGTCCGAGAAGTCGGATCCTATGAAGGCCGAGCCTAGGTCGGTGACGATCCTGTTGGGGACCCCGAAGTGGTGGGTGGTATCCTCGATGAACTTTGCCGCCTCCTTTGACGTAACGCTGGCGACGGCTCAAACCTCGATCCATTTGGTGAATTTGTCCACCGCCACAAGTATGTACCTGTAGCCACCAGGGGCCGTTTTGAAGGGTCCCACTGAGTCCAAGCCCCATATGGCAAAGGGCCAGGACGGAGGCATTGTCCTTAGGGCTTGCGCTGGGACGTGTTGCTGCTTAGCGAAGAACTGGCACCCTTTACATCGCTGGACGAGGTCCTGAGCGTCGACCAGAGCAGTAGGCCAGTAGAATCCCGACCTAAAGGCCTTTCCCACCAGGTTAGCGAAGGCTGCGTGGTTGCCACATTCTCCACCATGGATCTCTTGCAGGAGCCTGAGACCTTCAGACCTGAGGATGCACTTCATCAACACGCCGTTGGAGGCGGACCTCCAGTAAAGCTCTGTGCCGATGACGACGTAGTTGGCGCTGCGCCTGATGATCTTCTCCCGTTCGACCTTGTCCTCAGGGACTCGGTGTTCCAGGATATAGGCGATGAAGTCGAGGCGCTAATCATCTTCGGCCTCTGTCATGAGGACGTCACGGCCGCCTTATGGGGGCACGTCGCCAGGCGACGTCTCTTGGTCGCTGAGGAGCTTGATCGACAGCTTTCGCAGGTCCTGGATGAACACGTCGGCCAGGACTAGCGCGTGCTTGGACCCCAACTTGGAGAGGACGTTGGCCGCCATGTTGTTGTCGCGACAGACGTGGTGAAATTCCAGGCCTTCGAAGTGGGCCTCAAACTTCCGTACCTCAGCGCAGTAGGCGTCCATCGTGTCCTTCTTGATGTCACACATCTTGTTGACCTAGTCAATGACGACCTTGGAGTCGCCGTAGGCAATGAGCCGCTTGATTCCTAAGGAAACAGCGATGCGCAATCTGTGAATCAAGGCCTCGTATTCGGCGCTGTTGTTGGACGCCTTGTAGTGGATCTGTAGGACGTACTTCAGGTGATCACCCTGTGGGAAGATGAATAGTACGCCTGCACCCGCTCCTTCGAGGTTCAAGGAACCATCAAAGTACATCTTCCAGTGCTCCGGCTTCTCCGTCGGTGGGGGTTGCTAGGTCTCTGTCCATTCAGAGACGAAGTCTGCGAGGATCTGTGACTTGATGGCCTGCCGCGGGCAAAACTCAAGCTCGAACTCTCCTAGCTCGACCGACCACTTGATGATGCGTCCTGTGGTGTCACAGCTGCGTAGGTCTCTCCCAGGAGGAAGCTTGACACGACCTTGATCTTGTGCGACTGGAAGTAGTGCCGGAGCTTGCGCGAGGTGACGAGAAGGGCGTACAACATCTTCTGAGGTTGCGAGTACCTGATCTTGCTATCAGCGAGGACCTCGCTGACGTAGTAGACAGGTCGCTGGATGGGGTAGGGTTGACCTTCTTCAGGTCGTTCCACCACCAGGACTGCGCTGACCACCTGGGTAGACACGGAGATGTAGAGCAGCAAGGTGTCTTTTGGCGCCGGGGGCACCATGACTGGAGGTGTCGTAAGGAAGGTCTTCAGCTCTTCTAGCGCCTGGTCCGCCTTGTCTGTCCACGTGAATTTGTCTGACTTTTTCAGCAGCTTGAAGAAGGGCAAGCCTTTCTTCCCGAGCTTGCTGATGAAGCGACCTAGAGCGGCCATGATGCCGGTGAGCTTCATGACGTCTTTCTTCCCGGTGGGTCTCTTCATCCTGCGGATGGCGTCGACCTTGGTGGGGTTCGTTCGATGCCCCGGTGGCTGACCATGAAGCCTAGGAGCTTGCCAGATGGAACGCCGAAGATGTACTTCAACGGGTTGAGCTCCAGCGGTAGCGCCGGAGGTTGGCGAAGGTCTGGGCAAGGTCAGCGATGAGGTTGTCCTCCACCGTGGTCTTGACAACTACGTCGTCGACGTAGGCTTCGACGTTGTCGCCAATCTGAGACTCCAAGCACTTCTGGATGGCCTTCTGGTAGGTCGCTCCAGCGTTCTTGAGGCCGAACGTCATGGCCGTGTAGCAGTAAATACCGTGCGGCGTTATGAACGCCGTTTTGTCTTGGTCAGAGACCTTCAGGGCTATCTGGTGATACCCTGAGTAGCAGTCGAGGAAGCATAGCAGGACGCTTCCGGCTGTGGAGTCAACGACCTGGTCAATGCGCGGAAGAGGGAAGGGGTCTTTAGGGCAGTGTCTGTTGAGATCGGTGTAGTCGATACACATTCTCCATTGACCGGTTTTCTTGGGTACAAGCACCGGGTTGGCGAGCCAAACTGGATTTTTACATTCGCGAATGAAACTAGCAGCTAGGAGCTATATTATTGCTACCCTAATGACCTTCTTGCGATCCTTCGCAAAGCAGCGTAGCTTCTGCTCGACAGGCTTGGCCGTCTTGCTTACATCCAAGGAGTGCTCAGCCAGCTCCCTTGGAACACCTGGTATATTCGATGGGGTCCATGCGAATATGTCCGCGTTGTCCTGAAGGAAACTGGTGAGTGCGAGTTCCTATTTCTCCCCGAGGTTGGCACCGATGACCACCGTCTTCTCTGGGTCGGCATGGTCGAGAGAGACCTTCTTTGTCGCCGGCGTGGCATCGAGGGCGGTGTTGGTGCACTTCTACTCCGGGATGGTCAGGTCGCTCAGAGCGACCTTCGCGGCCTCGGTGATCATGATGGCAGAGGCGTCGACGCAAGCGTTCGTGGTGGCGATGTCGAGGGCCTCATTCTCACACTTGAACGAGACGATGAGGTCGCCGTAGACGGAGAGGACCCCATTGGGGGCCGGCATCTTCAATACTAAGTAGGTGTTGTGCGGGACAGACATGAACCTGGCCAGCATGGGTCGACCTAGGATGGCGTGGTAGGAAGACTTGAAGTCGGCGACCTCGAAGCTGAGATACTCCGTGCAGAAGTTGTCTTCCGTGCCGAAGGTCATAGGAAGGGAGACCCGACCCATGGGGTAGGCTGCCTTGCCAGGGATGATGCCAAAGAAAGGCTCGTCGCACGCTGTCAACCTCTTGAAGTCGAAGTCCATTTTCTTCAAGGTCTCGACGAAGATGACGTTGAGCCCGCTTCCTCCGTCGATGAGAGTCTGAGGGAGCAGGGCGTCATCTACTATTGGCTCGACGACGAGTGGGTAGGACCCAGGATCTGGGATGTGGACCCAGTGATTGGCCCTGGAGAATGTGATTGGCTGCTCCGACCAATGTAGGGGCTGCGACGGCTTGGTGTGGATGAGCTGGATCTCGCGCTTGTCCTTGCGATACTACCTCCTGCTTACGCTGGACCTAAGGCCACCAACGATCATATTGATCGACCTCTTGGCCTGCTGGAAGGGGCCGTTGGGGTTGCCCATCGCCGGTGGAGGAGGTAGGTCGTGCTCGTCACGGCGGTCCTCCGGGTGCTGCTCATCACGACGCCGGTCGTCGCGGTGGCCGTCGTCACCACGACCGCGTCGGTCGTCACGGCGATTGTTGTTGTAGCGACATGAAGACGATCGATCGCCGTCACCTCTAGGTCGCTTTGGATCTTTGGGGGTACGGAATGCCCTCTTGAATTGCGAGCGCTCACGGACGGTGTGGGTGGCCCCCTCATGGAACGTGTAGGGGCTATCGAGCACCGCGTTGAACTCATCAACATTGAACGTCGAAGGTCGACGTCCCTCCGCCGCAAGCACCTCTGAAGGTCGCTTGCGCAGCTTGGAGCTTGAATCACCAGCGGTGCTGGAGATGCCTGCGTCGCGCTTGGCGTCGGAGTCGAACTGGTTGACCAGCGCCTCGTCGGTGTCGATGAGCTTATTCACGACATCCATGAGGGCTGCGACTGTGGTGGCTCCTGACTCGTGGATCTTCTCAAAGATCTTGCGATCTCTGATGCCCTTCTTGTAACTTTCGACGACCTGGTCGTCCCGGACACCGATGCAGGTATTGCGGTTCTCGAAGAACCAGTTGGTGTAGTCGTGAAGCCGCTCGTTGGTCTTCATGGTGACCCTCCCGAGGTTGAAAGCGTTTCCAGGGCGATTGTAGGTCGCCTGGAAGTTAGACGTGAAGGCCTGAGACAGGTCAGCCCACGACGTGATGCTGCCCGCTGGTAGGTTGTTGAGCCAGAGTGACGGTGCGTCACCCATCACCAGTGGGAAGTACGCCGCCATGTGGTCGAAGTTGCCGCCGGCCGCCTTGACGGCGACGTAGTAGGTCGACAGCCAGATGTTGGGGTCGGAGCAGTTGTCGTACTTCTGGATGTTCGGCTTGAAGTTGTCGGGGTAGGCCACCGACCTAAGGCGAGGGGCCAACGCGGGGAAGGCGGTGATGGCCATGTCATCGTCGGCGGCTCCGGCTTGAGCGCCACCTCTGCTCTGCGCAGGGGCCACGACCTGGGATCCGGGCTGGCGATCTGGATTCAGAATACCACCCTCCGGGTGGTCATATTCTGCCTCGTACTGAGCACGTCGCCTGTTTTCGACATCGTGGCGGTCGCGCTCCTAGCGCTCCATGATGCGGTGGATGGCACCGGGAGGTCCGTACTCGCGGTCGTACTCCGCGCGACGTCGTAGCTCTCACTCTTCACGCTCACGATGACGTTGGTCGATGTAACCGCGGGCGTCGCGGTTTCACCTGGTCTTGTCGAGGTTGGCGCGGAGGTCGCCCTCCCTCACGCCGTTCGCTCGAGGCTGGTCGGGGTTGTTTTGATCGACCTCCTCCTGGATGGGGGAGAGGTTGCTGCGCGAGTGAGGGCTTGACGTCGACGCAGCGGATTTTGCTGCTGCAATCTTCTCCTCCACCAAGGCCGTGGCGACCCGAAGGTAAGCCATGGCTGCTTCGGCCTCGGGTGTAGGGTTGGCTTGCTGGAGGCGCGCCATAGCAGCGCCCAGGTTGGCCTGGGGGCTATTGAACGTTGGCAGCCCTGCCTCCTCGAACTCGAGGCGAAGGTCTCGAGCGCAAGGAGGTACTGCGCGCGCTGCTCTTCTGCCCGTCGCTGGGCGCGGTTGGCGTTGCCTTGGATCTGACGTGCTTCCTCGGAGTCCGTCGCGTCGTGACGTGGTGGTTCGTTCTCCGACACCACCAGGACCCGTCGAAGGATGGAGCCCTGGTCGTTGGGGGAGACGTGGATCCGGACCTTCTGGAACTCGCCACCATCTGGAGACGTGGGAGATCGCGTGGTACGGGGAGTAGTATGCTCCTGGTCGATCTTCTTCCGCAGTCGGTAGCCGCGGAGGGTGTGCCGTGCGCCCTTGTGGTAGGTGCACGGTACGTCGAGCGGATCACGGCAAGCGCGGAGCTCGGGCTTGAGGTCGCCAGATGACCCCCGCCGCCCAGATTGGATCTGAGGGGACCTGGTCACCTGGCAGGCGTAGACATCGCTGGATGGTCGCAGACCGAAGGGGAAGGTCTTGCGGCGCGACGCCATCTGCGTTGAGCGCTGGGCTCTTTCGCAGATCTGGAGGGCCTCCTCCATCATGTCGATGACGCGCTCCATTCCCTGAACTATGTCATAGGGTTTGGGCGGGTGGGTCTCTGACGCTAGATCAGTAGCGGTGGCGGCGGCAGGTGCTGTCACGATCTTCACTGCGGTCGTCGGAGAGGTCGCGGCCGCCGGAACAGTTGAGGTCGCCGTGAAGGAACCGAAGCAGATCTCCACAGGGTTGGTGAGGATGTCCGCCATACTCGCTGGAAAAACAACACCAGATCAGGCCACCATGCTGCACAGCGAGTTCCCGATCACCCCTACCTGGCACTCCAACTGTCAGGGGGTGAGACCTGGACAGATCCGCAAGGGGGCGACCCAAGCGGTTGTAGGTTGATTGGAGGGGATCGAGAACTAAGAGCATAGGTGGTAGTTCACGGAAGGAACTCAGAACTCAGCGAGAATGGTGAGGGACACAAGGGTTTAGACTGGTTTAGGCCTCCGGAGAGTAAAACCCTACGTCCAGTATGGGGTGGAATTATGCGTCGAAGGGGAGTCCCCTCGAATGGAGCTCTAGGCCGCCTTATATGGTCAACGGGTTAGGGCTTCCATTCGAGGTCGGTGGACCCTCATCGGGGTCAGTTACAAATTAGGAAGGTCATCTTCCTTGATTATAGGGTGAATCCCGCGATTTGCGGACCTACAGGCGGCGCCGAGCCGCGACCTGGCAGCGTGTCTTGCGCCACAAGCCCGGCGGATCCTTCGGGATCTGGATAAGGTCTTCTGGAGTCTTCCAAGGTCGCCAGGGGTTATAGATAAGGTCTTCGGGCCCACTTGCAGGTCGGCGGGGCTTCTAGCAGGTCGGGTCCACTTGACAGGGACCTCTGGGATCCTGGTCGGTGGGGACCCATGGGTACCCATTGCTCTCAACTCCGTCCTTTATGTCTATGTTTTCCTGCAAAAACATAACACTTCCAAATGCACATACAAAGATGAACTTGTTATACTTAGTGTGCCTAGTGGCGGGTTAGTTTCATAATCAAGTCCAAACCAAAGTGTAATGAACATGTTTGGTGTACCAAAATACACCGTCAACAAGCAGCAACAATTTTGTCGCGAGGTAGGTAGAGAAAAGGTCTTCGCTTTGACGTGTCCACATGCCCACAGTGCCTCATGATCACGAGGGAACAGTGTCGAGGCTCATTTGGCCATAACCAAGTGCTGGCTCTTGCTATAATTAGCACCGTGAGCGTGAAGGCAAGCACCAAGCATTGCTAAGCTATGAAGCTGCAGAGTACAGTTCCGGCCATGCCATGGGCATGCGACCGTCCACCAGAGCATAGGATGCAGGGTTAGAAGCTTGGAGCTAGAAGAATACTTGCGAGGTGTAGGTGTCTCCTCCAATCTCTGCGCCTTCTCCCAGTGAGGAATCAAGGAGAGTTTGGAGGTGATGCTGTAGAGGCCCGAGGTGACGCTGCAGGTTCTTGGTGAGTAGTAGATGCTCGTCGAGGGCTCGCAGCACCCGCCCCCTGGGAAGACTGTGTCTGCATTCCATAGTCAGGCACAAAGCACGACCTGCTAGGCGCAGCATTGTGTTGGAGTTCACCGCGAGGCCGCCATTGGGGATTTGAAGCTAGAAGAATTCTTGCGATGTGCTCTGCTGTAGCAGAGAACATGGCAAAGATTGCTCTAGGTAGATCAGGTCTTCAAATATATTTGTATCTTGTAACTCGTGCTAGGTCCAATGAGGTCGCAGGCGACCTGTGTACCTGTGAGGCACACATGTAATGTTCGCTCTCTTCTGTCATGTAATGGTCGTTTTGAGGAAATTATTCATCGAAGACCTAAAATATTGCGATTTGGGGGCTTGTCGACCTCAAGGAGATCGAACTTACTATCTGGACGACCTGGTAGCATTGATGTGACTGCGACCTAGACTCTGGGTATTAGGTCGCCAATCTATCCATTGAGCATATAGCCGTTGGCGTGAAATCCAGCGAGATCGTCTTGCGAAATCAGCGGCACAGAGCCGTTGCGGCAGGTCCGTTGTGACGGTAAATCCGTAACGGGCATCTGTGGGGCCCATATAAATACGCGTGAGGGGGACGGGCGTTGACCCTCCCCTGCTTTCTTCTTCCTCAAGCCACCGCTGGTACTCCCTGCGCCCTAGCCGCCGCACTTCGCACCTCTGAGCCTCCACGTCTAGAGCTAGAGCTCGCCACCATCCATAGCAGGCCACACGCCGCCACCGCAAGCCGTGCGCCGCGCCACTCCACATGCACGTAAAAACCCTAGTCACCTTCAGATCCAAATCCGTGGATCCCGAAGAAATGGCGGCCGCAGCTTCCTAGATCCCCACGCTGGAGACGGTCTGGGATCCCTCGGAGATGACCGAGGAGAAGATTCAAGCGCTGGTGGATTGCGGGCTACTGAGGCCCAAGGCGGAAGTGGAGTGGAAGGTGCCGACCGGCGAGGTGTTCCTAACTAAGGACGACAAGGAGCAGGTCGTCTTCGCGTCCTACTTTGAGCACGGGTTCAACGTGCCCGCCGGCGACTTCTTCAGGGTCTCCACTACTACTACAAGTTGGAACTGGTACATCGCGTTCCCAACTCCATCACTATAGTGTCTTCGTTCATCCACCTCTATGAGGCATATCTCGAGGTACCGCCACATTTTCTGTTGTGGCGATACTTCTTCAACGTCAAAGACCATCGGCAAGCGTACTGGCGTCATGGGCTCGGTGATGTTCTGCTTACGATCAGGTCGTAAGGTTGAATGGATCGACATGGATCTACCGGACAGCACTAGCGGGTGGAGGTCCGAGTGGTTCTACATCGCTGACCAGAAGCCAGTGTTGATGGGAACTAGGTGGCCCGATCTTCTGTCAGGGAAGGATAGCTTTCGTTTTGGGCGGGTGTGACACACCGATCCGGCTTCAGATCCAAAGACCCAAATCCCTGCAACCTTAGCACCACAACTCCTCTAGTTATCAACCGTGTCACGATCCGGTTGACCTCGCCAAGAAGGCTAATCCCTGCCTGCGAAACAAAGAACACAAGAAAGAATTCGAAAGAACGCAGCTCTCAAAATTTGGTGACAAACTGCAGATGAAAGATGAAGGACACGAGTTGGGGTTTCACAAACCGACGAGTGGCGACTGTTCAAAGACAGATTGACTAAAGCAAAACCCAAACCCTAACGAGGGTGTGGCAGCTGCTAATAAAGTCCCTAAGGTCGTGCAAGACCCCCTGGACGCTCCCCTATTCGGCTCCAACATGATACAAGGCCCAAAGACCAAAAAACAGCGTCGCAGCACCGGGACAGATTCTAGACGTTAAATTGTTCGGACGATTCCCGTCGACTCCGAATGAATTTGGGCCTGAGACTGGTGCGATTGGAAGCTTAATAAAATTATCTTTCCAACCATATAAAGAACACCGAAAACTGAGCCCATATGCAACTTGAGCGTCCGTTTTAGTGAACACTGCTCCTGGACTCCGAGACGGACTCGAAAACGACTTGATTGGGCCTCTTACTTGGTTTGGACGCCCTTGCTGTCCTCCTAAGGTGGTGGCCAAGGTGGAGGACGTCTTGCACCATTCTTAAAGTGTTCTCTACATTTTTGAAGCATGCTCCTACTTGGACCGGGGTCGCAAGGGTGAATATCATGCTCATGATGACGACGTCGCTTCCGAATGTTGGACTTTTTGATGAGCTAGCACTTTGAAACACACCTTCAATCAAATAAAGACATGTACATGTGGAACCAAGTGAGCTGTACCAAGAGTTACTATGCAAATATCGAAACGAGCTCACCATATAATCAATGGTCGTATCCGAAGATGTCATGTCCTCATCATCCACCCCTTCTTGACAACAAACCGTCCTCGGTTTGAGTTTAGTTGGAGGACAGGTTGTAGGTAGTAACCAACATTGCTCCCCTTCTTGAAATTTAACCTGCTTCTTTATGACAAAACTTGGGGATCTTGACAAGACATGGTTATAGCTAATGTAGCTCTCTACTTGATCACAGTGTTGCACAACAAAAGGAGGTTTCATATTTGAATGAATGTAGACACGATGCACCCTATACTCTCCTTTACAATTATATTTGCCAATAAAGTGATATGTACAAGTAGACAATGTTGACGGTCCTTACAACAAAAATTTGACCGTCAAAACCTCGAGTTCGAGAGGAGTATATGACAAGTTTCATGCACATTTTTAGTACTAATAAAATTCCACGAGTTGTGTTGAGAATTTCAGAGGTAGGTACACATTTTGGGAGAATTTGGGACCAACACGCTGTTGACGGTCGTTAAGTCCCTATTTTCGACCCTCAACTTTGAACAAACTTCACTCCATAAAAGCTTGCATCAGAGTTGTAGGATTATAAACTAACAGATTCCACGAGCTTTGGTGAATATTTGGATGCAGGTCATAATGAGACATTATAGCACAAATAAAGCATCTTGACAAACAATGTCAAATGCTTAGTTTGATAGCACCATCATGAAGTTCTCGTCGAGATGATCGAAATGGAGTTTTGGTTCACCCAATTCGGAGTCCGGATGCAGAAATTATGCCTCACGGAAGATTGTGACACGAGACGTGTCGGGGGGGTAGGTGCGGCCGAACCTAGTTGGTTCGGCCGGACCAATCAACCTCCTCCGATCAACAACAAACTTTGCCAAATGCCTCTACACCTAGCATAATATACAAGGGGACCAAGTCCATAGGCCAGGCACCAATTTCATGCACGTTTTAGGTGGTAACAAAGTTCCACGAGCTGTATTGAGATTTTATTTGCAGGATCAAGATTAGGGAGCAATTCCAGAGCACTGAGCCACATAAGGTAGCCACGGCCGCACCTAGTGGTACGGCCGGCCCTACCTTGCACCACTACTCAGGCTCCCACCAAGTATAGTTTCGTGCACCGGCTCCCAAAGGACCAAACTCATCACGGTCGTGTTGGATCAAGCAAACACACCACAGGAGCAATGGACCAGGACCAGGAGGCAGGGCCGGCCGCATCACCAGGGCCGGCAGAACCTCTAGGTGCGGCCGCACCACTTAGGCCGGCCGCACCTGCCCAACTCGCCCAAACGAGCCACCAAGCCTCGGTCACTCAAGGGAACACCGCTGCGAATGATCCTGATTGAAGGAATAAGGTCGGTTCAATCCAGAGGTTGAGATTAGCCTCACTTGGATCCATGGACCCACAAACCAGTGAGCAACCGACGTAGGGCAACGTCCAACACTTCATCTACACACAAGAGCATGATCCGGAGTGAATGACACGAGGGCCCAGGGCCGGCCGCACTAGGAGGACCGGCCGCACCTCCTTCCCTCAGCAAACCGACCCACAACTACCTTCTAACCGCCTCAGGGACCAAATCACAGACGCACGATAGAAGGAAGTGGAAATCACAGGGCCGGCTGGACCTGGAGATACGGCCGCACCTGCTTGCCGGGCACTACAGCTCTCTCTCGCCTACAAGTACCCCCTCCTGCAGCCACCGACCTACTGGGGCTATAAATTGAGCCAGGCACCTCGTGTTAGAGTACAAGTGATTAGAAGCAAGTGGCAGAGCCCTCCAGAAGTTAGCATTCAGAGAGTAGGGTGAGAGAGTTGAGTGTTGGAGTAGAAGCCGGAGTCGGTCTTCCTCTTGTACCTCGGCGGGTGCGGTACTACTTCGGTCGTCCACACCCGGGATACTTTGTAAGTTCGGATTCGTGAGTAACTAAGTCTCAAGTCATTTCATTACTCGCTCTTAGGTTCCTCGATTGTGGTTTAAGTAGTTTCTACTTATCGTGATTGCTTTGCTCTAGCACGGGGTAAAGTAGTGCTTGGTTAGTGTAGACGCGGTGTCTAGACTCTCCGGTACCTTGGAATGCTTACCCGGTTCAACGGAATAGTTGTGGTACCCTAGGGAGGTGACAGCTCCGGACGGGCTCTGTAGTCCACCACGTTAGTTCCGGCGAGTAGGAGTTACGACATCAGAGCCCCCTTCTCATCCCTTTCTGTGGCTCTTTTCCCTCTGGCCCCGACGTGCGACAAGTTGTGCCTTGATTCTATCCGTGACCCTCACGAGTCCCAAACTTCATTAGCTATCCCCTCTCTACCCGAAATCTACCCTGGCCTTTCTATCCTTCGTCACCATACCCCCCGGACGAATTAGTTCAGGTTCTCTACACTTCTCGTTCCCTGTGGAAATCGATACCTTGGAATACTCCCGGGTGAAAGCTATAGCGGTATCTGTGCGCTTGCGGATTTTTCTGTGATCGTATAGTATACCAACAGGCTTTCTGGCGCCGTTGCGAATTTAGTAACGACGTAAGAAACACCAACAAGCTTTCTGGCACCGTTGCCGGGGATATAAACCTGGTGCGATGCTAGTAAGCGTCAACAAGCTTTCTGGCGCTGTTGCCGGGGAACGGTAGCTGTTTGGATCCCGAACCCAGTTCGTCTGTGTATCACCCCATTTATCTCATGGATTCCGATCCAACCCTTTTTGAGATTTCCGCTCCAAAGGGCTATCATTTGGAGCCTCCATCTTCATCACATTCCATTACAACATCTAGCTATGAGCTACGTCCCGGCTTCATAGCTATGGTCCGAGAGCAAAGCTTCTCCGGAGATAAGGATGAAAGTCCTTATTCCCACCTGTGTGAGTTCGAACAACTTTGTTCGTGTCTTGTGATCGCAGGAATGAGCCAAGATACCTTGAAATGGAAACTCTTTCCGTTTTCATTAACGGGGAGAGCTAAACAATGGTATTCGCTCAATGTGAGAAGTATGGAGGGGGGCTGGGAAAGTTTATGAAAGGCTTTTTGCCTAACATTCTTCCCGACTCCCCAAGTAGTGAAACTCCGACGAGAGGTCATCTGTTTTGAGCAACAGAAGACCGAATCTCTAGGAGCCGCATGGGCAAGATTTATGAAGACCGTAGAGTCTGGTCCAGACCTTGGTATCGCAGAGCCCATTCTTTTGCAACATTTTCGCGATGGTCTTGGACCGGAGTCAGCAGTTTTCTTAGACTCTTCTTCCGGAGGATCTTTCGCTCATCTCACCTTGTCTGAGTGTAAAGACATTCTAGGAAAAATCCTAGAAAACACTCCCTACACGGGGGTTTTTGACGAATTCCCAGACGAAGAAGAAGAACCCATGCCAAACACTCTCTCAGAACCAAAACCCATAGAGGAGGAACCCATTTCCCAACCATCCAATCCGTAGAGGATTGCACTCCTCTAACAAAAACATGGTTCACCAATGAACCATTCCATCCTTATCGAGAGTCGATCACCCCTCGTGTGACTTCATCTATGAATATTATGATGAGTTGTTTGATAAACATTGGACGGAGAAATCCTTCCCGAGAAGGGAAAGAGACTCAACACACGAGAGAGAAGAAGTCAACTTACCCAACCCAGAAGAGGTAAAAAGACGGAGAGAAAGGTTGGAATATGTCTCTGCAATCAGTAGCCGGGAGTGGTTGAGAGAAATATAAGTCATCAATCAAGTCATTCAGCTATATCCTGAGCTAAAGTTACTCTCGTGCCAAGTAGGAAACCTCTCTTACCAGGATGTGTTCTACGACCCTAGGGTCGGTATCAATATCATTCCGAAATCCTTAGTATTAGAGGCCTTTCCCAACGAACCCATCTCTTTCTCTCAGAAGCGTCTCCAATGGATTTCGGGTCAAACCATAGAGACGGAGGGAATCCTTAGAGTCATCCAAACAAAGATTGGAGAGTATGGGATCTTCCTAGATTATCATATCTTTGACATCCCAAAAGGAGATCCACCCTTCATTCTCATCGGAAGACCCATTGAAGGGGTACTGAGTAGTGTGCTTGATCATGAAAAGCAGCCATATCATCTTGAGGTTCGAGATACACATCTCCAATGTCATAGACCTGAGGTTAAGAGAGAACATGTGTGGTCTATGGACATTCTTGAGGCATCGACACTGGATTCTCAAAACAGACTCGAGCATGAAGGTTTTACACTAGAGGGTTCACAAATCCTATGCTCACATCAAAAGCTTCCAGAGTTATCAAGCCCCATTACCAATGACCTTTACGGAACTTACAACCTCCTCATTTTCCTTGTGCATGCTAACTTTGAAAGGAAGGTTGTAGATGCTTTTATTTACCATAAACATTGCAAATTTCGTGGTTATTTTTGGTGCTAACCTTGCAGCTAGAGCTATGATGGTTTCATCATCTCGATTGGCTGCAAGATGAAGATCTCCAGTGGTTGAGCTTATGACCAAAAACAAAGCACTATCGGGAGATAGCCCGAATAATCATTTAGATTTCCTTTTCAAATAAAAGCAAGAGCATGTCTTTAGGATTAGTCGTCCTTCAGATATTTTTGTTCGCTAACGTATCAGGTGGAGATTGAAAGGACCGATGGATAGGCAATGCCTAAAAACATGAGAACTACACTAACTACAACACCAAGGTAATTCAGGGAGAGAAAGTATTACGAAGGAAGCTTGAACTCCGCACACTTGAGTTGTGTTGCATAGCAATGCAAACTCCAAGTGTGGGGGAGGTATGTGAGTATCCCCCGAGTAAGTTTCTCTCATACTAAATCTTATTTTGGTTTGAAGATGGTGTTGGTTCTTGCATCTTGCTCTCTTAAAAAAAACAAAACACAAGAATATTTGAATTTGAATAAAGGCTTCCTAGCTCTTCCGCTAGTCGAGCCTCCCTTTTTGTTTCCATCTTTTTCTTTGAATAATAACACCAGGTACAAGAATAAGTGTGGGGGAAATCTTCCAAGCTCGTCGAAACACACAATTGAGATCTCCCGCCATGGTGCCGCACAACACCGACTACACTAATTGACGAGAGATGAGGTAAGTGCACTAGAGCAAGTCGGTCGCCCCTGTGGTTTGGCCGAATCACCATTTGTCTACCTCATTCCCCACTTTCTCCAAGAGCGATGGTATGTGCACCCCTACCTCTCTACTTTTGGAAATCATGAGTTTAAATGAGCTTTAAATCTGATCATATAAATCAAACTCAATTGAATCCTCATGCACCCAATGACATGTTTCATATGGTTGGCTTGCATAAGTTTTATTCCATACTTATTATCTTGATGCTTGTGAACAACATATCTTTAGGGAACTCATGCTCATCTAAGTAGTTGATGTTTGAGATATGGTCTGATGAAATAATCTTCACTCCAAATGTTTGAGTTCTTGGGATATTTGTTTGAAAATTTTGAAAACCCTTTGCGAAGATCCTCTTTGATATGCCAAGTCCTACCAGAGCCATATGATAAGACATCTTGAAAACCTCATACACATATGCTACTTGTCGTTGCATTGAGCTTTGTCAAATTGTTGTGACCCTTGTGAGAATTCTTTTCATGCTTTCATGATCAAGATACACGTACACGCCAACATCCTCCTTGCTATGCTCAGTTGAGAGCTAGCATTGTACCATCTATCTATTTCACAAAATAAAGCTCCACACTATGTGTTGATCTCTCTCTCTCCAAGTTAATATAACAAAAGAGACATGGCTATAGAAAAAAATATGGACACATGAAGGTCCAAGTGAAAAAAAAGAAAAAAAAGTTGGACACATGAAGGTCCAAGAAAAAAAAGAGAAAAAAAAGAGAAGAAAAAAAAAGAGAGAAAAGATAGCCATGTCCACAAAAGAGTCAAAATAGAGAGAGAGGATCATGCAAAATGGAGTTACAACAAATCAATGGTAATAACTAGCACCCATTCCGGGCCTAGTGTACACCTTACCATCATCATAACATTCATTATACATATGGTAATATCTAGCACCCATTCCGGGCCTAGTATCCACCTTACCATATCCATCATATCCCTACACATGCACATCTTGATCAAATTGTATGATTTGATTTTCTCCTTGGATCCGGTTTTTGACTTTGCAATACATGTGATGCAAGTATGCCTCATCTTTATACCCTACCCTAAGCTCCATATATAGCCATCATTAGAAGTAGGATAAGGAAAGGCAAGTCAAATGCCTTGGTGAGGATTATACACATTGAGCGATTTGAGAGAATCAAATGAGGTGCCAAGCAAGGTTTATTTTGAAAACTTATTGAAAAAAAAATCCCAAGCTACTCGACATGAGGAGTAGAAGTGATTTGATTCAAGATCGTTCCATTCCTCAACTACCCAAGATGGCATGATAGACACTTCAAAGTTCACAAGTGCAAGGTATGATTCGGAATATCTCTTATGCTCGCTTCATACCATAGGAATTTTTGTTTTCACCTTGGTCCTTAACCTTTACTCGAGGACGAGCAAAGGGCCAAGTGTGGGGGTGTGTTGACGGTCGTTAAGTCCCTATTTTCGACCCTCAACTTTGAACAAACTTCACTCCATAAAAGCTTGCATCAGAGTTGTAGGATTATAAACTAACAGATTCCACGAGCTTTGGTGAATATTTGGATGCAGGTCATAATGAGACATTATAGCACAAATAAAGCATCTTGACAAACAATGTCAAATGCTTAGTTTGATAACACCATCGCGAAGTTCTCATTGAGATGATCGAAATGGAGTTTTGGTTCACCCAATTCGGAGTCCGGATGCAGAAATTATGCCTCACGGAAGATTATGACACGAGATGTGTCGGGGGGGGGGGGTAGGTGCGGCCGAACCTAGTAGGTTCGGCCGGACCAATCAACCTCCTCCGATCAACAACAAACTTTGCCAAATGCCTATACACCTAGCATAATATCCAAGGGGACCAAGTCCATAGGCCAGGCACCAATTTCATGCATGTTTTAGGTGCTAACAAAGTTCCACGAGCTGTATTGAGATTTTATTTGTAGGATCAAGATTAGGGAGCAATTCCGGAGCACTGAGCCACATAAGGTCGGCATGGCCACACCTAGTGGTACGGCCGGCCCTACCTTACACCACTACTCAGGCTCCCACCAAGTATAGTTCCGTGCACCGGCTCCCAAAAGACCAAACTCGTCAAGGTCGTGTTGGATCAAGCAAACACACCACAGGAGAGAGGCACCGGGGCCAGGAGGCAGGGCCGGCCGCATCACCAGGGCCGGCCGAACGTCCAGGTGCGGCCGCACCACTTAGGCCGGCCGCACCTGCCCAACTCGCTCAAACGAGCCACCAAGCCTCGGTCACTCAAGGGAACACCGCTGCGAACGATCCTGATCGAAGGAACAAGGTCGGTTCAATCCAGAGGTTGAGATTAGCCTCACTTGGATCCATGGACCCACAAACCAGTGAGCAACCGACGTAGGGCAACGTCCAACACTTCATCTACACACAAGAGCATGATCCGGAGTGAATGACACGAGGGCCCAGGGCCGGCCGCACAAGGAGGACCGGCCGCACCTCCTTCCCTCAGCAAACCGACCCACAACCGCCTTCTAACCGCCTCAGGGACCAAATCACAGACGCACGATCGAAGGCGGTGGAAATCACATGGCCGGCCGCACCTGGAGATACGGCCGCACCTCCTTGCCGGGCACTGCAGCTCTCTCTCGCCTACAAGTACCCCCTCCTGCAGCCACCGACCTACTGGGGCTATAAATTGAGCCAGGCACCTCGTGGAAGAGTACAAGTGATTAGAAGCAAGTGGCGGAGCCCTCCAGAAGTTAGCATTCGGAGAGTAGGGTGAGAGAGTTGAGTGTTGGAGTAGAAGCCGGAGTCGGTCTTCCTCTTGTACCTCGGCGGGTGCGGTACTACTTCGGTCGTCCACACCCGGGATACTTTGTAAGTTCGGATTCGTGAGTAACTAAGTCTCAAGTCATTTCATTGTTCGCTCTTAGGTTCCTCGATTGTGGTTTAAGTAGTTTCTACTTATCGTGATTGCTTTGCTCTAGCGCGGGGTAAAGTAGTGCTTGGTTAGTGTAGACGCGGTGTCTAGACTCTCCGGTACCTTGGATTGCTTACCCGGTTCAACGGAATAGTTGTGGTACCCTAGGGAGGTGACAGCTCCGGACGGGCTCTGTAGTCCACCACGTTAGTTCTGGCGAGTAGGAGTTACGACATCAGAGCCCCCTTCTCATCCCTTTCTGTGGCTCTTTTCCCTCTGGCCCCGACGTGCGACAAGTTGTGCCTTGATTCTATCCGTGACCCTCACGAATCCCAAACTTCATTAGCTATCCCCTCTCTACCCGAAATCTACCCTTACCTTTCTATCCTTCGTCACCATACCCCCCCAAACGAATTAGTTCAGGTTCTCTACACTTCTCGTTCCCCGTGGAAATCGATACCTTGGAATACTCCCGGGTGAAAGCTACAGCGGTATCAGTGCACTTGCGGATTTTTCTGTTATCGTATAGTATACCAACAGGCTTTCTGGTGCCGCTGCGAATTTAGTAACGATGTAAGAAACGCCAACAAGCTTTCTGGCGCCGTTGCCGGGGATATAAACCTGGTGCGACGCTAGTAAGCGTCAACACGCGCCACATGTGCCAGGCACGGCCGAACCACCTGGTCCGGCCGACCTGCAGGTGCGGCCGGACGTGCAGGTGCGGCCGACCCTCTAGGTCCGGTCGGCCTTGCCCGGTTGCATGCCTCTGGTCCCGAGTGGCCCTAATCCCTCGAGCATAACTTGGACGAATGTGATTCACTGAAGAAACGTCGGTTTGATCAAAGGGTGGAGGCTAGGATCACATGGATCAATGGGTCCATTTATCCGATTGCTCAACGGCCACAACCGTCATCTAGAGGCAATCCTAGGCGTCCCCTAACATGGTTGGTGCATCACACGGCATGGGGAAGGGCTGGTCGCACTTATCACTTGGCGTGCTGAGCGAACCGACCCAAGGAGCCGACCTACAACCGCCTCAGGAGCAGTGATCAGGAGCGTCCAAGGCGAGAGGCGGCACATCCTAGGGCCAGCCGTGCCTTGAGATACGGCCACACCTAGGGTTCTCCTCCCCAGCGCTCCACCGACCTCCCTTGCCTATAAAAGGGACTTCACACTCGCTGGAATGGACACACAACACAGGAGCATCTCCATTTCTCACTTTTGTTCACTTAGAGTAGGATTAGTGTAGTTAGGGAGTTAGAGTCGAGTCGAGCTAGTCTCGGGGTTCCAGAGGAGTCTTCTTCAGGGTTCCGATACTACTCTTGTATCCTTTCTTTGTTTAGACTCAAGTAGAATTCAAGTTATCTTTCTATCTTACCTTTCGAGTCAATTACATTCAGTTTTTACTTTGCTCTAGAAGCTTTATTCTTGGTTTAGACTAAAGTTAGTTTAATCTTGGTTAGCATAGCTCTCTTGAACCCTATAGTGTTGTGGTCGTTCTTCGCTTGATCTTCTACCGAGTATGTTTGTGCTTAGTAGAGGAGAGAGACCTTCCTTCGTGATATCCGGGGAAAGGTTCATTGGTTCGTTGTGAGCGTGGTGCTCAGAGCTTGCCTTAGTCTTAGATTGGTGTCCCGTTCAACGAAATAGTTGAGGTACCCTAGGGAGGTGACAGCTTCGGACGGGCTCAGTAGTCCACCACGTTAGTTGGAGCGGTAGGATTCAGCGCGTTGTCGTTCTCCCTTCTCATCTCAGTCTGAGAGCGCGGCTTTGCATGCCCCTGCAGCACTAGAAGAGCTTGTCGAGTTTAGCTAGCCTTGATTATCCTTTGCCTTAGTTGTTTACCTAGAGTTGACAAGAATAGATAGATTGTGTTAGGATCCTTTCTCATCTCGTTGTCCTCCCAGCTCACTAGGTCCTCTCTAACCCTTTATCAAGATCTCCTTGTGTGTGTCAAGTTATCCCCGAATATCTTTATTCGTTACCCACGCTATAGCTCTTTACCGAGTGTTGTTACTCTCCATCATTTATTCGATCATCTTTGCCGTAGTGCTTCCCTTGGGAAAATTTAAATACGATAACCCGAATACCACCGGGTGAAGTGCTACAATGGTAATCCGTGCGCTTGCGGACCTTTCTGTGATGTGTGTTTTACCAAAGACGTTCCTAGCTCCATTACTAGGGTTATAAACCCGGTAGCGACGCTAGCAAGTGCCAACAAGCATTTTTGGCGCCATCGCCGTGAGTGCAAACCTAGTAGTGTGGCTAAGGAACGTCAACAAGCATTTCTGGCGCCGTTGCCGGGGAAGCAATAGGCACAAGATATCGTTTAAACTTAGTGGTAGAGTTATCTAGGTTCGGTGAACCGCTATTTAAGCGGGTTTACCCTTGCTCCACTCTTGTGTACGCAGAGTAGTGCATGACTGGTTTCGACCTACCGTCCAACTTTCACGACAATCCAGAGTCACTTGTGAGGAGAGTGCGACCTCGTGTCCTCATTCCTCAGAAGTTTCTCTCGAGTCAAGAGACGAACACCGTCAATCCCGTAGACAGCACCTTGTCAGCACCAATGGCCGAGAGGACGATTCGCGAGTTTTCCGCTCCCTCCAACACCAATGTCCCTACCGGGCCGAACGTGATGGTGGGAGAAGGAAACTTTGAACTCAAGCCGGCGTTGATCAACATGGTGCAAGCCAGTCCGTTCTGCGGCAAGCCGAATGAAGATGCCAATGCACATCTCCAGCATTTCCTGGAGGTGTGTAGGACTTTCACTATCCGTGGAGTGACGGACGATGCAATTCGTCTTCGCCTATTCCCGTTCTCATTGCTCGGGAAGACGAAGCAATGGTTTTATGCGGAGCGAGATTCCATCAACACATGGGATAAGTGCTCTAAGGCATTTCTCGTGAAGTTCTTCTCGGTGGGCAAAACCAATGCCCTCCGCGCTAGAATTTCGGGCTTCCAGTAGCAGAATGATGAGAGTATCCCGGAAGCATGGGAACGTCTCTAGGAGTACATCACCGCGTGCCCACACCATGGCATGCAGGGGTGGTTCTTTATTCAAACTTTCTACCACGGGCTCAAGCGTACCGCCCGTGAGCACCTAGATGCAGCCGCTGGAGGAGCCTTCTTCTCGCTACAAGTACCCGCCGCCAAGGAATTGATCGAGAAGATGGTGGCAAATAAAGGTTGGGATGGAGATCGTCTCCAACCCCGTAACCGCAGTGTACACCAAGTCGATCGAATCGACATGCTCGCCGCTAAGATGGACCTCCTCTTGAAGAAATTGGAGGCACCGAGATGGAGACCGCCAAGATTATGGACGCTTGCATGACGTGAGAAGTTTGCGGTAATGTGGGTCATTCAGGAAATGATTGTCCCGAGACAAGGGAAGAAGCCAGCTTCATCAACAATGGCAACAACAACGGGTTCCGCAACAACAACTACAACAATCAAGGGTGGAACTCGAGGCCCAACTTCCCGTTCAACAATCAAAATAGAGGTAATTATTCTAACAATTTCAATAATCAGCCTTCCATTAGAGATTTTGCCTTTGGCCAAGCTAGAATTAATGAAAACTTAAACAAGAAGCTAGCCACCAATGATAAAGTTCTTGAAAATTTGAGTTCCACTATAGAGTCCTTCGCTACTACTATGAAGAATCAGGTAAGCTCTAATAAAATGATAGAAACTCAACTTGCTCAGCTTGCTTTACCTTCTTCCGAGTCGAGTGGAATCCCGGGGCAACCCGAACCTACCCGAGAGAATTTAAAATCAGTGACCACGAGAGGTGGTAAGACCACTCGGGATCCATAGTATCCTAACCCCGCAGAGAAGAAACAGAAGGAAGCGATCACCGAGTCAGAAGAAGAAGAGGACACCGAGAAGGTAGCTCCCAATGAAGGAAAGTTAAGGAAGACGGCACCCCATGGATTCTGCAACACCACACTAGTCCCATTTCCCCGAAGAATCAAGAAGCCTACCATGGACGAGCAATTTGGGAAGTTCGTTGAGGTAATTATGAAACTCAATGTCAACATACCATTTCTTGAGGCTATGCAGGTACCGACCTATGCCAAGTACCTCAAGGACATCCTCAATAATAAAAGACCTCTACCTACCACAGATATGGTCAAGCTTACGGAGGAATGTAGTGTGGCCATTCTAAAGCAGAAAGACCCCGGGTGTCCTACAATCAGCTGCTCTATCGGGTCCCAACACTTTGAGAATGCACTATGCGACCTTGGAGCTATCATTAGCGTCATGCCTAAGGTAGTCTTCGACAAACTTAACTATACTTCCTTGTTCCCTACAACCTCTGCTTGCAGCTAGCGGATCAATCGTTCCGCTACCCGGCGGGGATCGCGGAGGACATTCCGGTGAGAGTTCGGGATTTCTTCGTACCCGTGGATTTTGTCGTCCTCGACATGGATGTCGATACAAGGATGCCTCCAATCCTCGGGAGACCTTTCTTTAGTACCGCCAATGCTAACATCGATGTAGGAGCCGGAGAAATCCTCCTTAACATCAACAGCGAGGAAGAACGATTCACCTTTAGACCAAAGGTGGAGCAATGCTCACAGGTACGAATATTCGATAGAAAAATTTCAAAATGTGTGCAGAAAGAGAAGGTGGCCCCGACGAAGCCCAAAGTGTATAGTCTCATTGCCACGATGAGGAAGCGTTGGGAGCAAAACAAAGCATTCAAAGGGCTCCACCAACCAAAGAAGTCGAAGGCAATCAACAAGGCTAAGGGGGAAAAGATGGAAATAAAAAACACCCCCGCTAAAGCCTCACAGACTTCAGCGCCACCGAAGAAAACAAAGAGGGTGTGGCGTGTGAAGGGAGCATCGTCCAAGTCTTCCACTCCGGGACCGGACGAATCCAAGATCAATTAAGCAAACGGAGGAGTCCCGGTCACGGACTCTAAACTACGAGCCCTCACCGTGAGGTAAACCGGTATTCATCTCATATTTCCCTTCCAACATTTTATTTCGTGCATCATGCATATTTAAATTTCAAATTTGATTTCACCATTGCATTAGTAAGCAAACAAGACATAGAAAAGCAGTTTTGGAGATTTTTGGTGATACAGCCGAACCTAGAGGTACGACCGTACCCCCCCTCGACAAAATTCTTGTGTAGGATGTTTACAGGAGGGGACACGAGTGCTTGGAGCAAATGGAGTAGGGCCGGCCGAACCTAGTGGTATGGCCGTACCTATGATCTTCCACGAATCCATCAAGCCAACCACTACAAGCTTCCAAGTGCTCAAGTCATCCCAAAATGAAGACACGCCAACCAGGTAGCCAAAAATTAGATTGGGGGAGACCCCATTTTCAATCAAGGAAGGTATGTCCATCCAAACCAATTTTCAACATCTTGTTTATCACATTTGAATAAAAGAAAAACAACAAAAATATTTGCTTCAACCATGTGCACTTGAAATCTTGTCTATATACCCTCACTTTGGAAATGATGAATAGTTGCTATGTTAAAACTTTGCAAGAACCTAGTGTACAATCTTGTGCTCTATGAGCATTTGAATTTGTTGGTATTTTTTGAGACAAGAGCCTGAAATAAAACTTTGTGGGAAGCAAATGCTTATGACCAAACCTAGGGTGTTGACTAGTATGATATGGTGAGACAATGTTGATCTTGCTCTATCTCATAGTATGGTGAAAATCTCGGATGATTTCTTTTGAGAAAATAAAACAAGACAAGTTCCTCAATGGTCATATCACCTACCAAAGCCATATGTCGATATCAAAGTATAAACCTTCTACATATGCTTGCTTGTGACCCATTGAGTTTTGCCAAATTGCAGTGACCCTTGGTAGAATCTTTTCATGCTCCTATGATCGAGATCACGTACACCCACATATACAAGCTAACTTCCACACCAGGAGTTACGCAAAACATGCTATCTACCCACCAAAAATAAATACTCCAAAGTTCCTAAGAGATTTCTCTTCTTGTATTCTTGCAAAAGGAGAGAGGGGTCATCAAAAGAAAAAAAGTATATGGTCAAAAAGCATAGAAAAAATATATATGTGCTCCAATCAAAGAGCATAGAAAAAATGAAGCATGAACACCCCCTCCAAAATAAAAGCAAGAGGAGAATCTCAAGGAAAGGAGTACTTAGAAAAACAAACAAAAATATTCCACACACTTGCACATCTCAATCAAGTTGCATGACTAGTTTCTTCTTGGATCCGGTCTTTGGCTCAACAACATCATGTGGCACAAGTGAGTCTCATGCTTATCCTGCTCAAAGCTCCACATACAAGCCATAGAGTAGGAAGTTGAGGCTCTCTCAAACGCCTTTGGTGAGGTAACAAATACCACTTGAGCGATTGAGGGAACCATCCGAGGAACCTTGTTTTTCTTTGCAAAATTTTCAAAACTTCGAGATAGGATCCCGAAAAGAGAAGAGCGACTGATGGAAAGTCAAAACCATTCTACCTTTCAACCTCCGAAGGCAAGGTGGAAAGTTACAAGCCCCATAGGTAAAACAAGGCTAAGTTTCTCTCGTACCAATCTTTTCGAATAGCAAGTAGAGCATGGAATTGTGCACAAGAACTTGCAGAGTGGTAACATCATGCAACTCATGATCCACCGAGGCCAAGTCTAGGCTTTGCTCGAGGACGAGCAAACGTTTAGCTTGGGGGAGTTTGTTGACGGTCCTTACAACAAAAATTTGACCGTCAAAACCTCGGGTTCGAGAGGAGTATATGACAAGTTTCATGCACATTTCTAGTACTAATAAAGTTCCACGAGTTGTGTTGAGAATTTCATAGGCAGGTACACATTTTGGGAGAATTTGGGACCAACAAGCCACATGTGCCAGGCACGGCCAAACCACCTGGTCCGGCAGAACCTGCAGGTACGGCCGGCCCTCTAGGTCCGGCTGGCCATGCCTGGTTGCACGCCTCTGGTCCCGAGTGCCCCTACTCCCTCAAGCACAACTTGGACGAATGTGATTCACTGAAGAAATGTCGGTTTGATCAAAGGGTGGAGGCTAGGATCACTTGGATCAATGGGTCCACTTATCTGATTGCTCAACCGCCACAACCGTCATCTAGAGGCAATCCTAGGCCTCCCCTAACACGGTCGGTGCATCGCACGGCACGGGGTAGGGCCGGCCGCACCTATGACATGGTGTGCCCGGCGAAACTGACCCAAGGAGCCGACCTACAACCACCTCAGCAGTAGTGATCAGGAGCGTCCAAGGCGAGAGGCGGCACATCCTAGGGCCGGCCATGCCTTGAGATACGGCCGCACCTAGGGTTCTCCTCCCCAACGCTCCACCAACCTCCCTTGCCTAAAAAAGGGACCTCACACTCGCTGGAATGGACACACAACACAGGAGCATCTCCATTTCTCACTTTTGTTCACTTAGAGTAGGATTAGTGTAGTTTGGGAGTTAGAGTCGAGTCAAGCTAGTCTCGGGGTTCCAGAGGAGTCTTCTTCAGGGTTTCGGTACTACTCTTGTATCCTTTCTTTGTTTAGACTCAAGTACAATTCAAGTTATCTTTCTATCTTACCTTTCGAGTCAATTACATTCATCTTTTACTTTGCTCTAGAAGTTTTATTCTTGGTTTAGACTAAAGTTAGTTTAATCTTGGTTAGCATAGCTCTCTTGAACCCTATAGTGTTGTGGTCGTTCTTCGCTTGATCTTCTACCAAGTACGTTTGTGCTTAGTAGAGGAGAGAGACCTTACTTCGTGATATCCGGGGAAAGGTTTTTTGGTTCGTTGTGAGCGCGGTGCTCAGAGCTTGCCTTAGTCTTAGATTGGTGTCCCGTTCAACGGAATAGTTGTGGTACCCTAGGGAGGTGACAGCTCTGGACGGGCTCAGTAGTCCACGTTAGTTCAGGCCGGTAGGATTCAGCGCGTCGTCATTCTCCCTTCTCATCCTAGTCCGAGAGCGCGGCTTTGCATGCCCCTGTAGCACTAGAAGAGCTTGGCGAGTTTAGCTAGCCTTGGTTAACCTTTGCCTTAGTTCTGTACCTAGAGTTGACAAGAATAGATAGATTGTGTTAGGATCCTTTCTCGTCTTGTTGTCCTCCCAGCTCACTAGGTCCTCTCTAACCCTTTATCAAGATCCCCTTGTGTGTGTCAAGTTATCCCCGAATATCTTTATTCGTTACCCCCGCTATATCTCTTTACCGAGTCTTGTTACTCTCCATTGTTTATTCGATCATCTTTGCCGTAGTGCTTCCCTTGGGAAAATATAAATACGATAACCCGAATACCATCGGGTGAAGTGCTACAACGGTAATTCGTGCGCTTGCGGACCTTTCTGTGACGTGTGTTTTTACCAAAGACGTTCCTAGCTCCATTACTAGGGGTATAAACCCGGTAGCGACGCTAGCAAGTGCCAACAAGCATTTCTGGCACCATCGCCGTGAGTGCAAACCTAGTAGTGAGGCTAAGGAACGTCAACAGACAACCATGACAACTCAGCACTTCTAAATTTCTTTTCCAAACTACAAAGAGCACATAAAGTATCAAACTCAATATAACCCAAAGTATTTAGTGAATGCAATAACAACCCGAACCCTAGATAACACTTCCACCCATAGCGGCGACCACGATCAGAAGATGGGGAACTCCAAGGTTCCAAGCGACGCACCCGAATCGTTGCAACTCGATCATGTGCTCAACTCAAATCCACACGAGGATTGACTGGGTAGAGGAGAGAACTCTTGTCGTTCTTAGGAGAAACCCTAGACGAAAGAGTCTCTCAAAATAAAATCCAATCTCCTATTATAGGGGCATCTCCCAGACTATAAGGCATGCAGGCCCTTGACTACGACTCAAACTAGACTCACGCACAAGATGGACTCAACACAAAAATACCTGGTCCGACTCAAACATATGGTGGACACAGGCACCCAAACAAAAAGCTCATCGAACTCCCTAATTGTCTAGCTAATTAAAAGCACGTCTACCCCAACCTGATTATAAACCCATGGAAATTATATAATAATCCGGCATGAATACAAGTGAATAAAATAAGCTGGCCACATTACCAAATGCTCATTAAATAATTGGATTAAGCCCATAATCACACCTGCTCCATCAACTTGGTGCCTCCTGCATGATTCCAACTTGCATGTATTTCTTCGCCCCTTTATTCTTGCGTAGATTAATTCCATTGAAAATTGATATTTGTGGCAGCACACTATTTACAGTAGCTAGAACATCTCGCTTCATATTGTTTTGCTTCAACTCACATAAGAATGAACCAAATTGCATAGTGAAATTATCTGTTACCTTTAAACAATTCTCATCAAACCTTTTAGGAATCACTTGATGATCCATGGGCTTATCAAGTGCTTCTGAAGCGAACTGGGCATAGGCCCGAGAAGATAACCGAGTGGGATGTGCCCCTCTCCTCCCGCGAGACGGAAGACCTCAAGGAGCTGCTCGCCATTCTCGCCAACTCAAGAAAAAAGGTCTAACGGGCGGCGCAGTTGCAATGTCGTTCAGTCGGTGTCTAATCCAGCCGATCAAGGATCGGGTGCACCCGGCTTATGAGTACTGGGGTCAGTCAGACCCTACTCGCGAGGCCAACCGCAAGGTCTCCATGGATGAAATGGTGGCTAGAGTCACCCGACTGTACAGCGGGTAGATCCGTAACAAGAGGTGCCCAAAGGCGTACTCCCTGACCCGTCCGGCTGATCCAGTAAGTCATGAGACTGTTAGCTCTTTGATGTCTTTACTTTTCTTGTGCTTTGGAGAAAAACCTCTTAGAGTTGGTGTTTGGTCTTGTGCAGGATCGTGAAATGCAGTATTGGTGCCCAGCACCTCTACCAACCGGCGAGGAGCCACGTCGGAAGTTGAGGTCGGAGGAGTACCAACCTCCAGCAGCTGCGCTGCTAGAGAATTATTTGTCAGATTCATCGGTGGGAGCTGATGAAGACAACGACCAGGGGGTCAGGGGCGACGTGACGAGCTGGCCTGAGGCATCTAGTGCCGCAAAGCCGGTACATCTGACAAGGGCAACGGTTGCGAAGGTCTCCAGGTCGAAGGCCGACGCAAAGGTTGAGGCAGCGAAGACTGCCAAGCTTGAGGCCGAGAAGAAGAAGAGGAAGAGGAAGACGTACCCCGCCCCGAAGTCATAAGACGTCGAGGAGAAGGATGAAGCCATAGATGAGCTGCCGGGCGAAGATGACCGCGCGACGCCAAGATCGCCTAGTCCCGCGACCAAGAGGAAGCGGGAACTAGAAATGAAGACGACGGAGGAAGACATTCATCGCATAAAGGAGGTACAGCTGGCTAAGGCCGGCATTCAGGCCAAGATGCCTGTGAAGGTGCCAGGTCGGCTCTTGAAGCCGAAGTTATGCGTGAAGGCGGCGGTGAGGTAAGACCTCAGTACCCCATTTTATCACATCAGTTGATATACAAGGTCGAAGAATGCTGACAAACTAACTATTGCAGGTCGGACGCCCGACCTCAGAGCACCGCGGGTGCCCAAGGTTCTCCTGCGAGGACGACGACGTCCAAGCAGGAGGTCAAAACCCAGAGTTCTGTTGAGGACTTGGGGACGTCGACTCCTCCGCCCGTTATCGATGTAGAGCCAATCAACACGGTACAAACCTAATCGGCTCAGGGCCTGGCAGCGGACCAAGCTCAGATCGAGCAACCACTGCAAGACCCAGAAACAACCATCGGGGTGGGGCCAGGTTCGACGTCGACGGCTCAAAGGCTGAAGAGGCGGGAGATCGACTGGAATGGCACCCCCTGGGAGGGTGACATCTTCGATGATGATGAAGATATGAAGTCCTTTCGTCGGTCTATCTTGACGCTTAACGAAGCGTTCGAGGTAAATTGGTGCCCCGAAGCTCTCTTTCTTGATTCATCACATGTTAATGGTCTAACTTTTGTATTTGAATCAGTCATTGGCGGACCGTGCCAAGGGCAGGGCCGACCAATGCAAGAACGCCACAGCCATGCACCTGCCGGCAGAGCAGCTTGAGCAGGAGCTCAAGCAGGCCAGAGAGGAGGCTGCTGCAGAAAAGAAGAAGCTCCAGGAGGAGTTAGAGGCAGAGCGGCTCAAAGTTCTATAGGCCGACATGCTGCTGTGGGACACGTGCACTGGTAAGGCTAGTTTCACATGGCCTTTACATCTGACTCATTGTTGATGACCTTTGCGAAGATGATGAAGCCTTGTTTGTTGCAGAGTTCCACAGGGAGAAGGACCAGCTTAAGGATGACCTCAAGATCGCCAAGGATAGGGTCCGAAACCTTGAGATACACCTGCGACAAGCTGATGCGGGGGGCGAAGAGCTGAAGAAAGAAGGCTGCCGTAGAGAGTGAGTATGCCATGTGCCAGAAGCTGGCTTATGAGAAACAAGCATGAAAGGACCTCGAGGTCAGTATCATGGTAGCTTTGCAATCGTTGCAGAATGACCACGTGACAATTGCAGGGCTTGAGGTGGAAATCAACGATCTGAAGAATGCCGCCGACCATGTCATGGACATGGTGGAGCCCCAGGTCGTCGGGGAGGAGCCCAAGCCAGCCATTGACCAGCTTATGGCTACACCCCAGAAGCCAGTGGACCTCTTGAAGGCGACAAGCTTGACAGTGGCTGTGGAGTCACTGGTGCGCGTGAAGTCGCACTTTCCCGAGGTCAACATGGCCAAGGTCGGGGAAGGCCCTGATACAATGAAAGACCTCAAGGCCATAGAGATGGAGGTACAACCAGTGGCTGAGAAGATAATGGACGCCATCGACTACGAGGGCGATGACGATGAAGAGTAGTCGTAGGCTCAGAGTTGTACCCCCTTCCCCCAGTCATGTAAATAACAATGATGATCTACTTTGGGCTCGCATGTCATGTTTAGTTTATGTTAGCACGAGCTTGGTAGCCCTGAGGCATTGTGTTTTAATATGCCCCGCTGACCACTACTCACGGAGAGGCTGGCTTACCGACCACCACAGCTCAGCAGGGAGGCTTACGTGTAGCCAGCGCGCGGGGAGAGTATAGGACTCTGGTTTTGCAACCACACGGCCAAGCAAGCTCGTAGCAACATGAAGTAAACAATCATGGGAGACGACATCCTCAGGTCGAACGACCCTTGTGTTGGCATAGCCAAGCCCCTGAGCATGTCGAGGGGGAGGAACAAAAACTTCACCCTCAGGTCTTTCGACCCTTATGTTGGCTTTCGCCAAGCCCCCGAGCATGTTGAGGAGGAGGGAACATGACATGGAAGGAAAGAGGATAGGACTCGAGACACAACAGATGACTGCTTAAAACTAATATTTATTTAACCGAAAGTACAAAGACGAGGGATACATAACTGTAATGAAAACTAGTTTACGGATAGAATCGACAGAGGTGCTCCACGTTCCATGGGTTAGGGACCCCTTGACCGTCGCCCCACTACAGGCGATATGTAGACAGGCTGATGACTTTTGTGACAATAAAAGGTCCTTCCCAAGAGGCGGACAACTTGTGCATGCCGTTGGTCTTCTGGATGCGCCTTAAGACTAGGTCGGCCAACGTTGAAGGAGCACTCCTTGACGTTGCGATTGTGGTACCGACGGAGCTGCTGGTTGTGGAGAGCTTGCCTCATGACGTCTACCACTCTTTGTTCTTCGAGGCTGTCGAGGTGGATGCGATGGGTCTTCTCAGCTTCTCCTTCCTCGTAGAACTGCATGCGTGGGGCTCTAAAGGTGACGTCGGTAGGTAGGATGGCCTCTGAGCCATAGACCAGAAAGAAGGGCGAGAAGCCCATTGCTGAACTAACCTGGGTCCGGAGACCCCAAATCACTTGGGGTAGCTCGGCTAGCCAACGAGAAGCGTAATTTGATGCGCCATCAAAGATACGATCTTTGAGACCTTGAAGAACCATGCCGTTGGCACGCTCGACCTGGCTGTTGCACCGAGGGTGGGTGACCGAGGAATAGTAGACATCAATCATGATGTCCTGGCAAAAATCTCAGAAAGCTGATCCTGTGAAGGCCGACCCGAGGTTGGTGATGATTCTGTTAGGCACACCGAAGTGATGTGTTATCTCTTTGTTGAACTTTGCCGCTTCTTCCGACGTGATCTTGGGGACATGTCGGACTTCAATCCACTTGGTGAATTTGTCGACGGCAACGAGTATGTGTTTGTAGCCGCCAAGAGCGGTTTTGAATGGTCCGATGGAGTCAAGACCCCACATAGCAAAGGGCCATGATAGGGGAATCATGCGCAGGGTCTGAGCTGGCAGATGCTGCTGTTTGGCAAAGAATTGGCATCCTTTGTACCTCTTCACGAGGTCTTTGGTGTCAGTCATGGTCGTGGGCCAGTAGAAACCCGATCGATAGGCCTTGCCGACAAGGTTGGCGGATGCCGCGTGGCAGCCACACTCACCGCCATGGATCTCAGCCAGGAGCTGAAGACCTTCTGATCGCAAGATACACTTCATCAGCACACCGGTAGAGGCGACTTTTCTGTATAGGTTGTTGCCGATCACGACATAGTTGGCACTACGCCGGGTGATGTGTTCTCGCTCTGCTTTGTCTTCTGGGACCCTTTGGTGGACCAAAAAGGCCAAGAAAGGCTCGCGCCAATCATCCTCTTTTTCTGTCATCATCACGTCACGGGGAGGTGCTGAAGTTTGGTCGGGCTGACCTTTGTCTGGACTGTCCGGATCCAAAAGCTTGATGGACGGCTTGCGTAGGTCTTGGACGAACACACCTGACGGGACTAGAGCTCTTTTGGAGCCTAGTTTGGATAGGACGTCGGCAGTCACGTTGTTGTTGTGTGGCACATGCTAGAACTCGATCCCCTCGAAGTGGCCTTCGAGCTTTCAAATCTCAGCGCAGTAAGCATCCATTGTGTCTTTAACACAATCCCACTCCTTATTGAACTGCTCAGTGATGACCTTGGAATTGCCATAAGCCAGCAGTCACTTGGTCCCAAGGGACACTGCAATTCGGAGCCCATGGATTAAAGCATCGTACTCTGCTCCCTTGTTGGAGGCTTTGTAGTGTATCTGCAGGACGTATTTAAGTTGCTCTCCCTGAGGAGAGATAAATAGCACGCCTGCTCTGGCACCCTCGAGGTTAAGAGCACCGTCGAAGTACATTATCTAGTGCTCAGGCCTCTCCTTGGGAGGGGGCACCTGGATCTCTGTCCATTCTGACACAAAGTTAGCTAGGATCTGTGACTTGATTGCCAGCCTAGGGTAGAACTCGATGTCAAATTCGCCGAGCTCGACCGACCACTTGACGATGTGGCCGTTGGCGTCACGGTTGCAAATGATTTCCCCTAGTGGGAACGATGAAGGCACCTTGATCTTGTGAGCTTCGAAGTAGTGCCGGAGTTTTCTTGACATAGAGCAACTTCTGAGGCTGTGAATAACATGTTTTGGCATCGGCCAGGACCTCGCTTACATAATACACAGGTCGCTGAACTGGGTAGACCTGCCCTTCTTCTTCTCGTTCGGTGACGAGAACCGTGCTGACCACATTAGTAGTGGCCGAGATGTAGAGGAGGAGTGTTTCCTTCGGGATTGGAGGCATCATGATTGGCGGTGAGGTCAAGGACTACTTAAGAGCCTCGAAAGCTTTCTGTGTGTCTTCGTCCCATACGAACTTATCTGCCTTCTTCAATAGCTTGAAGAAAGGCAGACCTATTTCACCGAGCTTGCTGATGAAACGACCTAGAGTCGCCATCATACCAGTGAGCTTCATGACGTATTTCTTGCAATATGGTCTGGCCATGTTGCGAATTGCGTCGATCTTGGCAGGATTGGCTTCAACGCCTCAGTGCCCCACCATGAAGCCTAGAAGCAGTCCAGAGGGGACACCGAAGACACACTTGGTCGGGTTGAACTTCCATTGATAGGTGCGTAGGTTGGCGAAGGTTTCGACAAGGTCGACGATGAGCTAATCTTCTTCAGTGGTCTTAACGACCACATCGTCGACGTAGGCTTCCACGTTCTTGCCGATCTGGGACGCCAAGCACTTATGTATCGCCTTTTGGTAGGTTGCGCCGGCATTTTTTAGGCCAAAGGTCTTGACCTTATAGCAGTAGATGCCGTTGGGTGTTATGAACGCCGTCTTATCTTGGTCGACGGGGTTCAGGGCTATCTGGTAATACCCTGAATAGCAGTCAAGGAAACATAGCAGGACGCTACCAGCCGTGGAGTCCACGACCTGATCGATGCGAGGAAGAGGGAAGGGATCCTTCGAGCAGTGCTTGTTGAGGTCAGTGTAGTCGATACACATCCTTCATCCTCTAGTTTTCTTGGTTACAAGGACTGGGTTTGCGAGCCAAACCAGGTGTTTACATTCTCAAATAAATCTTGCAGCTAAGAGCATACAAACTTCTACTTCTGTGGCCTGCTTTCTATCTTTCACAAATCGTCGGTGCTTTTGCTTGATAGGTCTTGCTGTCTTGCTTACTTCAAGGGCGTGCTCAGCCAGCTCCCTGGTGACACCGGTCATGTCGGACGGACTCCATGTGAAAATTTCGGCGTTGTCCGAGAGGAAACTGGTGAGCACAAGTTCCTATTTGGGGTCGAGGTCGGCCCCGATGGTGACTTCCTTGGTTGCGTCGGGCAGGCCGAGGCAGACTTTCTTCACCGCGGGACTTGCGTCCAAGGTGGTGGCCGTGCGCTTCTATACTGGCACCTCCATAGTAGTTTGGTCGATCTTGGTGGCCTGAGCGACCATGAACGTAGCTGCGGCCCTGCATGCAGACGTTGCGGCGAGGAGATGATGAGGTCACCGTAGACGGAAAGGATCCCGTTCGGTGCTGGCATCTTCATGACGAGGTAGGTGTGATGCGGGATGGCGATAAACTTGGCCAACATGGGTCGACCAAGGATGGCGTGGTAGGAGGAGCGGAAGTCGCTACCTCGAAGGTCAGGTATTCCGTGCAGAAGTTATCTTGTTTACCGAAGTTGACCGGCAGGCATACACGACCTATGGGGTATGCAGCCTTGCCGGGCACGACCCAAAGAAGGGCTCGTTGCAGGCAGTCATCTTGGTGAAGTCAAAGTCCATCTTCTTCAACGTTTTGGTGAAGATGATGTTTAAGCTGCTGCCCCCATCGATGAGGGTCCTAGACAGGAAGGCGCCATTCACTATGGGGTTAACGACCAGCGGGTAGGTCCCGGGGTCGGGTATGTGCACCCAGTGGTCTTTTCTGGAGAAGGTGATGGGGAACTCCGACCACCGCAGAGGTTGTGGAGTTTTGGTGTTAACCTGGCCGATCTCCCTTGCGTTCGATCGTTGCTGTCTGTTGCTCTTAGCTGCTTGGCGGCCACTGACGATGAAGTTGATCTGCTGGTTGGCATTCTGGAACACGCCATTGGGGTTGCCCCCTTTAGGTGGTGGTGGCGGAGAGGGCCCCTTTCTGTGGTTGCTGTCGTTGTTGCGGTCGTCACATCGATCTTCACGGCAGATAAGGCAGTAGTTGTTGGGTCGCTCCTCACGGCGATCGTCGTGGCGGTCACCACGTCAATCATCGCGGCGATCTCTGTCGTCATTGCGACGGTAAGGTCACCGGTCGCGGTAGTCACGTCGATCAGGTCTACGGCTGCGGTTATCATAGCGTCGGTTGTTGTTCTGTTCGTCGTTGTTACCGTTCTTGGTCTTCTTTGGCTCTGGAGGGACGCTTAGGGCACGCTTCAGCTATTCACACTCCCTCGTGGCGTGCTTGGCGTCGCGGTGGAACTGACACTGGTCGTCCAACATGCAGTTGAAGTCACCTTTAAGGAAGGTGGAAGGTCTTGGTGGATCAGTCGCGTAGACCTCGCCCGATCGCTTGCGCGACCTGCCGCTGCCGTCAGTTTCCATGTGGTCGTTAGCTTTGTCACCTTTGGAGTCATGCACGACTGCATCTTGAGTGTCGACGAGCTTGTCGACGTATGCCGTTTCTCGTCATAAACCGCGATTAATGATGCCGGTTGTTACGAAAACGCTCCGTCATTAATCGAGCGTCACAAACCGCGATTAATGATGAGACCTTATTTCCCGACATCATGAGTTTAATGACGCTTATAAATTCGTAACACAAAGGCGTCATAAGGTACATGCCACGTCGTACCGAGATCCATCGTGGCTTCGACGTGGCAGGGGGTTATGACGATTTCGGTTCGTCACAAATTGAGGCCCGGTCCATGTAAGAGCCTTTGTGCGCCTAATATTGTTGGGCCAATTTTAGCCCGTTTCAGGTTTTCATGTTATTTTTTTTGGCCATTCCCGAAATGTTTGTTGCACAGTATATTGGGCTATTTTATATTGGGCCCTAGCAATCTAACGAACTTGGCCCATATTGCATTATGCTTGGACATTTGATTTTAGGCATTATCCACAGGGTCTTTCCTGGGCCTCGGCCCATATTGCTTTTTTTAGATCAGCCCATATTGCATTTCGCAGGGCACTGTATACTGTTCTGGCTGCTGCCGATCGCCATGACATAATCAGACAACAAAACAAAACATTTCCCACTTCCATATAATTCACACCTCATTCAGGGAATAGTTCAACCAGTACAATTGTGCAATATACATCAAGTTAGCATCGAATCGAATAAACATACAACAAGTCATCAGTAACACAAGTTCACCAGGACCACACTTCAGTTGAGAGGAGGATAAACCTGGCTGAAATTTATCAAGCCTTGGATCAGATTATGCATGTCAGTTGTGCTCTTCTTCAAAGCTTCAAGCGCTTCTGTTTGAGACTTCAATGTTGTCTCCTGTTCTTGAGCCTTCAATCTCAGTTCGCTCATCTCGGCCTCCTGTTCAACAATCTTCTGCCGCAGTTGTGCCCCCCCTTGCTTCTCATTGTTAAGTCCATCTCGTATTTCCTGAATCTGAAGTGCAGTAGTAACCCTAGTCTTTTTCATGGAGGGCGGGCGAATGCCAGCAACTTCCCGAAAAGTCCTAGATTGGACAACTTCCGCCACTGCTTCAGCAGCAGTCTTTCTTGGTTGGTCGCCTTGAGGTTCAGCGACAATTTGTTCCATGCGAGCCTAAAAAAGGAAATAAAATGAAAGGTTTAAAATAAAATAGTCACACATGTTTCTAGTATTGTTGCATAGAAAAATGCAAAAGCAGACAAGTACTTACAATGGCTGCCTGTACTGGAGCGGTGAAGCCATTCTTGCTGCAGTGGAAGGACTTGAAATAATCAAGTAGACTTAGCCCTTCTCCTTCAGCAGTATACTTCTACCTCTAAATATGTTTCAAAAACAGGCATAATTATCAAAGTGCTAGCATTGTAAAATGGTTCATGAAATGAACTACAGAGCAAAAACATGACTTGTTCATCTGCTTACCACAAGATTAGCTTGTACAATGTAGCTTCGAGATCCCGTGCGCTGATGGTACTTGACCTTTCCTCGATTACCGGTGTTTGTACTACACCTCGCCTTTACAATAATAAGAACTCGTGTAAGAAATAAGATTAAGAACAATATATAAGTACATGAAAATGTGGTAGTGGCAAGTTGAAGTTCTATCATACCCTATGCTCAGGGGAAGACCACATGTTAACCAGTGCCTTCCATTGGGCGTCGGTCAGATTGGGCACATGAGATTTAGTTGGGACTCCATTTGCTGGAACATCATTGAAGTACTTTTGCTTCAGGCGATACCTCGCCTGTCTCTGTATCGACTTCAGCATGTCAGTGCATGCCACCCTTACAGGCTCACTAGTGGTGTCAATGTCAAATTGCCCCTAGCACAAGACAATTATCAGAAAAATGGATGACAAGAATGGATGCAAAGAACTATGGTAGTAGATGAGTGGACATGTGCACACTGCTAGTTTGCCCATGTAGTTCTTGAGATGGTCTTCAGTCCTTTCACCATCTTGCTGGTTCTTCTTTGGCTTGTAGTCCTTCTAGCTAGGAAGGATCGGTATGTGCCCACGCACTATGATCCCACCTTCTGATGCAAACTTTGCAGCTTGCATTGGTGCCTCTGGGCGTTTGAGCCCTTCTTGAATGTGTATAGGGATCTTGCCATTTAAGCCTCGACTAATTCGGTCCAGATCTCTGCCTAATCTTCTTGAATCCCGCGGCCCCCGTTGTGCTCTGGAAGGGCGTGCATCACCTAACAAGTTTGTTACAGCCATACAAGTTAATAATTATTCAGTTGGTAATTAGGACATTCGAATATGAGATCAAATGACTTGCCTTTTGCAGTCGTCATGTCAACGATGTTCTCATCATGGGTTGTTGTTGCTTGGCCTTCAGTGGGCAATTCTTGTGTATCAAGAGTTGTCCCACTCCCATCAGCTAAAGCCAATTCCCTTGGCTTGGTCCTAGTCAGTCTAGGAGGCATTCTGGAGGGTCATCCGGTGCCCGAATTCTCTTGGTCCCTTTTCCTCTACTGATAGGTAGGCTATGAGTGACCTGATTACACAAAACTCAACAAAGAAAGAGAAGATCAGAAGCAATCCTGCATAACTAGTACATGAAATGAGTTCATGATAAGACTACCTCTTGTTGACATGTCTCTGGGTCAGATTCATGTTCATCAGAAGGGTTGTACTCCGGATCCGAATCATGTATTGTTGTATCGTTGGTACCCTTTCTGCTTGGTCGGTCAGCTACTAAAAGTGCTTTCATTTTCTCGATGCCAAGACTAGAGAAGAAATTGTGATTCTTCAAAACATTCATGTCCCTCTGCCGCTCGTAATCGCCGTGCTCGTCTACTTCTGTTAGGAAAGCAGAGAAACTTCTGTAAGGTTGGCCTACCACTGTAAATAATACTAGATCTAAACACTTCTATAAGAACTAGTAGGATGTTCCTAGCCGAAACAAGATCCTAAAAAAGATGTTCCTAGTCAAAACAAGATCCTGAGAAGAAGTAGTGTAGACATGGGATCTGTCAGATCTAAAAACTTCTATAAGAACCAGTAGGATGTTCCTAGCCGAACAAGATCCTGAAAGGATGTTCCTAGTCAAAACAAGATCCTGTAAAGATTTAGTGTAGACATGGGATCTACCTGATAAAAAAAAACTGGTGCACACATGGGATCTGCCACATGGGAAAACACGCAAGTATGAATCCACCGGGGAAGCTGAACCGAGGAGGAAAACATTGTACCTTGTTCTGGATATTTCCTTCGTACAACCTTCCCTCTTGGTGCCATTGTGTCATCGCCGCTGCTACTACAGAGGCAGATGGGAAAGGGGTTGAAGCTATGAGCGGTAGATTTGAGACGATGGAGGAGAGGAGGTGAACATTTGGGCTGCCGGTGAGGAGGGAAGGTGAAATGGGGGTGGAAAGATTTGAGATGGCGAGGAGAAGAGTAGAAGGGAGGGGAGGGACGAGGGCGGGGGTAATTTATCCAATTCGGTGGAGGGCCTTGTCAGATTACCAATATACCCTTTCATTATGGTGGTGACTGAAATGGGGTGCATTAGCAAGGGGAAGCAAAAAGGACATTTAACATCTGCTTTGCCCGGGCGTCCAAAATTCTGAATATTTGAATCGCGCGCCGGTTTGTTCTGATGGCTGGTCAGCGCTATATACTGAGGCAAAGGATGTTCCTCTAATCAAGATACTACTAGATAGGATATTCCTTGACTAGGAACTACTCATTTCGTTTATGTACTGCTCCCCTTATATTGATAAACACATCCCTTCCTTCGTCGATTCGTTCGCCTAGTACTACATGATCATGAGCACGTCACGTTGCATACTACTCGATCATGGCCACATTGGAGATCAACACAGCCCTTCCTTCGTCGATTCGTTCGCCTAGTACTACATGATCATGAGCACGTCACATTGCATACTCCTCGATCATGCCCACATTGGAGATCAACACATCCCTTCCTTCGTCGATTCGTTCGCCAAGTACTACAAGATTATTAGCACGTCACATTGCAAACTCCTTGATCATGCCCACATTGGAGATCAACACATCCCTTCCTCTCATCAAACATCGGTATTGTGACATGAATCAAGGAATACATTGAAAATTACAAATAAAAGCATGCGTAGGGAGTGTTGGGTTCGTTTTATGCATAGCACGACTCATGCATTGCGTGATGTCGAGGCCGTAGAACTCTCCGTTTTGGTTGTAGGAATCCCGCATTGATCCAAGCCATTAATCCATTCCTAGGATTCAATCGTATGGAAGTCGCAGTCTTCAACGTCACGACACAAGTACAATGTTCTACTCTGGAAACGAAGTGCTGATACCTGTATCTCATTCTGCAACCCGGTACAAGAGTATTGGGAGTCTTCTGACTCCGGTAAAATTTCATGTTGGTCAGCAATTGTGAAGACATGAGCACAAAGCCCAGGCAAAACGATTATTTATAGCTGGTTCGCACACATGAAGAATAATGTATTTTTCAACTCGAATACAACAATCAAATGGAATCAATGACAATAAAAGGAATGTTTAATATTCTACCTCTTTTTCGTCAGGAGCTGATGTAACAGGATTGTGAAGAGGATCATCAGGATTGTAACAGGATTGTGAAGAGGATCATCAGGAGCCGATGTAACAGGATTGTGAAGAGGATCATCAGGATTGTAACAGGATTGTGAAGAGGATCATCAGGAGCCGATGTAACAGGATTGTGAAGAGGATCATCAGGAGCCGGAGCTGGAGCAGGAGCAGGAGAGCCTTCTTCGGTAGCAGGAGCTAGAGCAGTAGAGCCTTCTGAGGTAGCAGGAGCTGGAGCAGGAGAGCCTTCTGAGGTAGCAGGAGCAGGAGAGCCTTCTGAGGTAGCAGGAGCAGGAGCAGGAGAGCCTTCTGAGGTAGCAGGAGTAGGAGCAGGAGCAGGAGCAGGAGAGCCTTCAGAGGTAGCAGGAGCAGGAGCAGGAGCAGGAAAGCTTTCCGACGTAGCAGGAGCGGGAGCAGGATCAGCTGCATGAGAGCCTTTCGAGGTAGCTAGAGCAGGAACTTCTGGACCATTTGCTGTTGCCGCCAAAGTATCTTCCTTATTCGTTTCCTCTGCTGCAATATCAGATAGAACCTTGAGTATTGTTGCATCTGCTTCCTTTTCTTCTTTGGAATCCTTTTCTGTCATCCATTGTGAACCAATTGCTGAGATGATTTACCCATGTTAGCAGGAGGCATGAGTTGCAAGGGAGTTTGACCAATAGGTGCGAGTAGAGCGGGCGGTGGCGGCAAGTCATTAATTTGGTGAAGTTGACTGAGTCAAGCATTCACAAAATTCTCCATAGTGCGCTGGTCCTGTGTTACCATTTGTGCTATCTGCTCTGAGTGTGCGCGGTTTAACTCCTCCTGCTGTGCCATCCTCATCTCCATCATTGACTGGAACTTTCTCTGGTCGCGCCGATTTTCAAGGATCAGTTTCACAAAGAAGGAAGAGTCCATTGGCTCACTGGTTGTTGCTGGAGTGACTGGAACTGTTTCTGATTTTTTAGTGGGTAGTGATGCACCATCATGTACTCGGAGATGTCTCACTGGAGACGCCTCATTGCCTTCACTGTCTGAGGAACAAATGTCATCAGGAGATGGCTCAATTGTAGCCCTTAGGCCACGACGTCTGTCTCCCGGTCTCGCAGGCCTGTATTCCATGAAATGTGTCTCGGACATCATGTACTCGGGACGCCAATCTTTGGGTCCGGTTCGCACCCTTTCCCCATCTTCATCTACTCTGGTAAGACTACTCAGCATGAAGGAGATCCAGTGAGCATACGGCATATTTCGGGCCACAGTCAACCCATCAAAGATAACATCTTCAATCTCGGCTAAAATGAAGTCCACGATGTCGAAGGGCCGGCCAGTCATGATGTGAAGAAGAAGCCACTGCTGAAGACTAGTGATTGACTCTGCATTGCCAATCCGTGGTAACAATGTCTTCCGTAGTGCCCGGTGAACCACATTTGCCTCAGGGGTAAGCATGTCAGGCGCCTACCTGTGAATGACTCAACAAAAAGTCCGGCCATCTCCTCGTTCGACGGGAACGACCCACCGAGCAAACTACGCCGAGGTGGTTCACGATCCCTGTAAACAATATTATGTAGGGATGTCTTATGGTCGTACTTTCCTATTTCAAAATCCATCAATCCAAGTTTGTCAGCAATATGGTGTCGGAAAAGAGTATATTGGCGTCCCTGAAGCGTGAACATGATGTACGCCCTAGTATCGGCAATGTACACAGTAGCATAGAAAACTCTCACCCAATCCTCAACATACTTATGATGCATTGAGACCAAATCAGCCAATCCGGGATGATCATCGAAGTATGCCTTAACATCCCCTCCCGCGACCAACGTCATATGATCCCAATTTATAACCCTGTGCTGGTACAGTTTCATGGTTAGATATTTGTAGTTGTAATAGAAAGTTTGTTGAAGGACATTCCTAAATTTTGGTTCGACCCGTTTGTCCTTGGTTTTGTCCCACCAATGCTTCTTAGGCACCCATCTAAGACCTTTAATCATTTGGTAGGTGTGGTTGCGTAGGTCCATCATCTTAAGCGGCTCTTCCGGTGGAGGGTGAAGTTGTACCTGTTTCTCCTTCTTGGGATCTGGCGCAGCAAACTCTGAAGGGCGGGGCGGGCGACGGCCCGCGGTTGACCCACCCTGTGTGCGCTAGGAAGGCGCCGCAGTTGACCCACCCTGTGTGCGGTAGGAAGGCGCCGAGCTTGACCCACCCCGTGTGCACCTTAGCCTCGTCTAAGGACCAGACGTGCCTTTAGAAGTCAGCTGCAACTTTCGTTGTCGCTTCGCCGGAGGAGGATCAAGCGCCTTTCCATCTCTCTTGCCACCATCTCGTCCCATCTGGAATGAATTTCTTGAATTAGTGTCATTCCAAGAATTCGGCGGCGGATTGCGGTATCCGCTGCAGCCTGGAGGCGGACGCATACCTTTGATTTCAGCGACAGTTTGAGGTATCCGCTGGAGGCAGCTGCAGGCGGTAGCGGCGGCAGCGGTAGCGGCGGCAGCGGTAGCGGCGAAACCCTACCAAGGGGTTGCGCCTCAAGTGAGGAGACAGTAAATGGGGGGATGGCGGGTCAGCACGAGTGACATGCCGTTGGATAAAGCCATAAAGGTGTGTGTAGTGCGCTATTGGCACCCTGTGACCGGGAAATGGGAAGCACCTTTCGTACCTGTAGTTTACAATGAAGTTCCTTTGTTCCGATGTATACCAGACCGGACCATCCTCCGGACGTATGTCGATGAGTATGAAAGTCATAACAGGATGGTCCTGTCATACATAATACAAAGAACTGGACAATCCATTCGTATACTTAGTCGATCATGCCCACATTGGAGATCAACACATCTCTTCCTTCGTCGATTCGATTCACCTAGTACTACATGATCATGAGCACGTCACGTTGCATACTACTCGATCATGGCCACATTGGAGATCAACACATCCCTTCCTTCGTCGATTCGATTCGCCTAGTACTGCATGATCATGAGCACGTCACGTTGCATACTCCTCGATCATGCCCACATTGGAGATCAACACATCCCTTCCTTCGTCAATTCGTTCGCCTACTACTACATAATCATGAGCACATCACGTTGCATACTCCTAGATCATGGCCACATTGGAGATCAACACATCCCTTCCTTCGTCGATTCGATTCGCCTAGTACTGCATGATCATGAGCACGTCACGTTGCATACTCCTCGATCATGCCCACATTGGAGATCAACACATCCCTTCCTTCGTCGATTCATTCGCCTAGTACTACATGATCATGAGCACGTCACGTTGCATACTCCTCGATCATGCCCACATTGGAGATTAACACATTCACGTAGCCCAACAGGATATTCCGTTGTTTTATAATACAATGTACCGGATAATCGGCATCCCCATGTGCGATCGTATATTTTGTAAAGACGCAACAGGAAGTTCCGATGCTACATAATACAGTGAACCGGATAGTAGGCACCTACGGCAGGTTTAATATTCAGGAAAGTGCAATTCAACTACATATAAATTACATATAAATCATAAGGTCCACATGATTTGAGTTCGGGTCTACTTAAATATTTACTGATTTGATATCCTAGTCGTCGTCACTTTCATCGGCAGCATTTTCATCTTCAACGACGATGCCCAATGTAACATATCTTGTTCTTCAATCTCCTTGGGCAAGGATCCTTGTCGCAACACACACAGGCAAAATAGCCTTTCGTGACTCGCCCAGACAACGTCCTCAATGCTGGATAATCATGTATGCACCAAAGAACCACATCATGCAGTTTAAATCCTTTACCCTCAACAGCATCGATTTCCCATACACCCTTCCAAAGTTGCTGCAACTCTTCGACGAGAGGTTCCATGAAGATATCAAAATCCTTTGATGGAGAACTCGGCCCAGGGATCAATAAGGCCATCATGAAGTTTGATTCTTCCATGCATACCCATGGTGGCATGTTATACGGCACAACAAATACTGGCCACATACTATATGAGTTGTTCATGCTGCCAAATGGATTGAAACCATTGGTTGCAAGACCAAGTCTAAGGTTCCTAGCATCTTTTGCAAATTTTTTCCATCTTTTATTGAATTCTTTCCATGCCTCACCATCAGCTGGATGGCTAAGCTCATTGTCCACCGGTTTTTGCTTCGACTCGTGCCATCGTGCATCCTTTGCTGTTTTTGATGAAAGAAACATCCTCTTCAGCCTGGCAATCAGCGGAAAATGCCTCAATACCTTTTGAGGAACGCGCTTGTTGGTGTCTGCATCCTTCCATCTTGAATCCGCTTCACAACATACTGGGCACACATCAAGTTTGACATACTTCTCCTTGCGAAACAATATACAATTATTTTTGCAAACATGGATTTTTTCATAGCTGAGTCCCATGGAACGTATGTACTTCATTGCCGCATCGAAAGAGTCTGGAAGACACACTTCTAGGAATCATTTTTGTAACAAATTCATCGTTGCATTGAATGCGACATTGCCCATCCGACTGAAAGACTTTATATGAAGTAACTTGACAACAAATGTAAATTGTGCATATGAAGATGTCGGTGACACCTTACGGTTCAGATGTTCCTTTACAAATTCATACATTTTCTCACCGAGCACCTGACCCTTGCCCAAGTCAGTAATCAATTCAGACATCCCATCGTGTCCAGGACCTTCATCCTCCTCCATACCCGATATGTATTGGTTTTCCTGGACCGTTTCCTGATCACCACCATCCCGTGGAGCTGCATTATCCACATCCCCCTCTGCATCTGGCAGAATTGCGTTATCCTGTATATTTTCATCATCGTCAACCATATCCTCCAAAGGTTCTCCATGATGGATCCTCCTAGTGTAAGTGGTTGCCATTGAAGGACCGATTAGGTGACCAGAGAGGGGGGGAGTGAATGTGAGCTGATAAAAATTCTTCCCGAAGGATGAACTCGGCCTATGCCCCAAATTCACAACCAAGGATTCCCACACGAGTTTGGCAAAGTCACGTAGTCACAACGGACCTACCAACCCTAGGAACAAACCCAAACTCAAAGCAACACGGAAGCACAACTCAAGAAGCAAAGGACTTAGGCAATCTGCGGTGCCTGGGGCGGACCGTCCGCATGGACTAGGCGGACTGTCCGCGGGGGCCTGGCAGACTGTCCGCGGGTTCACTGCGGACCGTCCAAAATAGCCTCCTGAACCTCCAGTACTACACCTCGAAAAACGGACCGTCCGCACCCTACCCGCCGACCGTCCGCGCGGACAAGACCATCCGCACTCACCTCACGGACCGTTCGGCAAACTTCTAGCAACCAAAAGTGCCGGACAAAACGGATCGAAAAGAAGCGACACAAGAACTCGCGAAGAACATGACGAACACCCAGTCAGCCGGCTCCTCACGGACTGTCCGCGACCCCCTGGCGGACTGTCCGCCACACGCGGACAGAGCAGCCTGAGCTCGAAGCCGCAAGGACCAAAGCACCTATCCTTCCATGGGTCTCCCAAACGGCTTGAGCTCTTGAGGTAAGATTTGGGGGAGATGTGAAGCGTCCCTAGGAGATGCTATGCCCCAAAACTTGAGACCTCAAACGAACTAAATCGCCGGGAATCGAATCGTAACCGAGCTCTACCAAAAAGCTAGGGTTCCAACCGAAATCCTTCAATCGGAGGCCAAATCCGGAGATTGGGGGGTCAAGATCAAGCACAAAGATGCACAAGACATCTATTCATGATCCCCACCAACAAATCTGAACCCAAACACCTCAGAAACGAAGGAACAAGGCGCGCACGAAAATCCAACGAAAATAGCCCGAAAAAGACACGAAAATCACACGAGCTACAAGAAGGAAATCAATGCAACCATGAATGCTTCCATACACTCGGAGGTCAGATTCTCTACAAAGCGGTGAAGAAAATCTACGCCTATGGAGCAAGGAAATGAGAAGTAGTCCGGATCGATGGTTTGCCCAGAAAACCCTAGAGCTATATATATGAGTCCCTCTAGGTTGGGCAAATGACCAAGCTACCCCTAGCACTTAAACTTAAGATACAATCCCCTCAGGGGCAAATAGGTTATGTAGTACTCCTCTTCATCGCACGACCATGCCTTCGCCGCAGTCCGCGTCCTCCCGACGCAAGCCCTGCGATCCCGCCACGTGCCCGCCGGCATCGAAGCTTCTCGGCGCGCTCGGATCCCGTCTCCGCCCGCCGAGCCTCCGGTCTTGGTTTTGTGGCTCAACCAAGTAACCCGACGGTTTTGTGGTGAACCGTCGCAAACCCCACATGCAGACTCCGGTCGTGAGCCGCTACCTTACACCGGCTCCTGTCCACGACTTCGTCTTGCTTTTCTTGCCACCATGCGGCCCGCACTTGACCCCGCTGGCCACCAGGTCCCCCGAGCCGAGCCTACTTGTCTCTCCACTCCTCGGAGGCCCCGCAAGGCATAGACATTTCGCACCCGCTCTTCACCTGCACCAACACGAGTCAAGCCGCAACCTGCACCTGCAATACTCGGCTAAGAGTCAGTCCACACCACGTTGTCAATCACTCATCACACCAGGGAGCGACCATCGACCGGTCCCCGGATGCTCCTGTCCTCAATCTCCCCCTTGATGAGTGCATTGACAACACACACATCGTAACCAATTTAGAGAAACGAGAAAAAGAAAAGAAACGACTGAAAAACTCAAATAAGTGATCAAAAGCCAAACAAAAGCCAAGAAGAGATCACTTGAGAGAGGAAAATCTCGGTCCCCTAAGACAAGGGCAACGGCTCGACACAACTGAGATAAAATGCTCCAAAAATTGCCGACTCCTCAAGGTGAGGCAAAAGGGCTCGACACCATCGGCAAAAGAGCACAACTAAAATTCAGGTGAAAAAGAGCTCCCAAATGCATATGAATGCAAGCTCCCCCTGAACAAATGCATTTCTCCCCCAAAACAAGAATTGGGTACTATCTCTCCCCCTTGTTGGTAATGCATGAATCAAGTCTACAAATGCAAGCATGTGCTTCTCAAATAGACAAAGAGCACTACAACATGCTAAAAAGAGACATAGACAAGCTAGATTGCCACAAATTTAGCACAAGTATCGCCAACGAGATAGATAGGGACATACAAGCATGTGACATAGCTATGATCAAAATAAAGCAATTTTTCACAAAAACTTCCCTCTCATGAGCATAGGACCTAAACATGATCAAAATGAGCACAAACAACATACAACTCACAAACTTCATGCAAGGTTACAAATTCTCATCACAAACACCTACAAGCTATCTCATGTCATGTCAAAGCCATCGAGCCATGTGTTCACTTCTAAATGTGAGACTTCTCAACGGTGAACATCATGCAACGGTTTAGCACCCAAAATAAGAAATTTAAAGCATACATGACATGGAAGCATAATTTTCAAGCACAAGCATTTCATATACCAATTTCAAGATTTACAAATTAAGCATGGTACATGAAGTGCCTTTGCGGCAAAAAGAAGCTTAGGCTTCTCCACAAGGTCTTTGACCCCATATGAAAAGAACATGGTCCCAAGCACAAATTAAGCAAGCTATAGCCATAAGTGCACAAATTTAGCATGAAAGGCATTCAACTCATAAGAGAGGATCATATATAGCATTTTTACAAAAGAAAGCCATTCACACGCACATACATCCCAAAGCTATCAAGAGCATCGCTATCCATCATATGAGCATCACTAGCAAAGTCATAATCTCATATCTAGCATATCATAGTGATCCAAGTATATAGGAGAAGCACATCTCATATGGTACATATGCAGTCTATGATACAAAGATGCAAGCATGATATGATACATAAATGAAAATGCAATATGAGTATGTACATCAAACCCCCAACCAAAGCTCAGAAAGGAAAAAGAACACCAAGCTCCCCTCACAAACGGGCAAATGTAGCTTGGTCCAAAGGCTTGGTTAGGATATCGGCAAGCTGCTTTTCGGTTGGCACATGGATGAGGTCTATGTTTCCCTTCTCAACATTGTCTCTCAGGAAGTGGTACCTCACCTCTATATGTTTGGTTCTGGAGTGGAGCACGGGGTTTTTGGCAATGCTAATGGCACTCGTGCTATCACACATGAGAGGTACATGGGAACACTCCTCACCAAAGTCACTCAGCGTGTATGTGATCCAAAGCAGCTGTGAGAAACAACTAGCGGCAGCAACATATTCGGCTTCTGTGGTAGACTAAGCTACACTAGACTGTTTGCGAGAAGACCAAGAAACAAGCGAAGATCCCAAAAACTGGCAAGTCCCCGAAGTCGACTTCCTATCGACTCGACACCCCGCAAAGTCGGCATCCGAAAACCCAAGAAGCGAAAGAGAAGAGGACGCCAAGTACCAAAGACCAAGCTCAGGAGTGTATCAAAGATACCTGAAGATCCGCTTGACGGCCTACCGATGTGAAGTCCTCAGCGACGCCTGAAAACGAGCGCACAGACACACAGAAAACTGAATGTCCGGCCTCGTCGCTGTCAAGTACAAGAGGGAGCCGATCATGCTCCGGTACTCCTTCTGGTCCATGGGCTCTCCGTCCTTGTCCGCATCCAATGCTGTAGTCGTACTCATCGGTGTCGACAGGGGCTTCGAGTCGTCCATCTTAAACTTCTTGAGGATGTCCTTCGTGTACTTGGCTTGATGCACAAAGGTTCCCTCCTTCGCCTGCTTGATCTGAAGCCCGAGAAAGATCTGCAATTCTCCCATCATGGACATCTCGAATTCTTTGCTCATGTCCTCTGCAAACCTCGCAACCAAAGAGTGAGACGAGCCGCCAAAGACAATATCATCCACGTACACCTGAACAATTAGGATATCATCGCCCCGCCTGAGGAGAAAAAGAGTCTTATCAACCTTGCCCATCTCAAACCCCTTGCTGAACAAGAACCCCCTCAAACGGCCATACCAAGCACGGGGAGCTTGTTTCAGCCCATACAACGCCTTCCTCAACCTATACACCCGATGAGGAAACTCAGCACTCTCAAAGCCTGGTGATTGCTTCACATAAACCTCTTCTTCTAAAAACCCATTCAAGAAGGCACTCTTCACATCCATTTGGTACAACTTGAACCCTTTAGCCACGGAAAAAGCTAGAAGGATCCTAATTGCCTCTAAACGGGCTACAGGATCAAATGTCTCCTCATAGTCTATTTCCTCCTTCTGACTATACCCCTGAGCAATCAACCTCGATTTGTTTCTCACCACCTCACCATTCTCACCCTCTTTGTTCTTCCCCACCTATTTTTTCCCTATAGGTTTGCAATGTGGTGGTGGCTCTACCAACTCCCAGACTTGGTTTCTCTCAAAGTTCTCTAACTCCTCATGCATTGCATTCACCCAATTAGGATCAGAGAGGGCGTGTCCAATGTCTTTCGGCTCAAAGGTAGCAACAAAAGCCGAATGAGCAAAGTGAGAAACATTCCTGGACCTTGACCATGTCGTACGTTCATTGATGCCGCCGATGATTCTTGAGGGAGGATGATCAACTTGAACGCGCCTCGGTGCCTCTCGCCTGGAGACAACCTCCCCCTCAGCTGCAGCTTCCACTTGATCTTGCTGGATCGTAGTCGGTGTAGGGGCTGGACCATCCTGCACCGTAGTCGTCGTAGTGGAAGTAGAGGGTACATGCCCAGCTGGAGCTTCATCATCACCATCATCCTCTCCAGCATCATCCTCCTCATCCTCAAAGATCTTCTTGCCAATCTCGTCGTCACCTGCACACTCAAAGACAGACGAACTGCATGGCTGGGTCTCGTCGAAGGTAACCTCGCAAGTTTCCATGACTAGGTTAGTATCAAGATTGAGCACATGGAATGCTCGAGAATGACTGGCATAACCCAAAAAGATCCCATCGGAAGACCTCGACTCAAACTTATCAAGTCTACCCTTCTTGACAATAAAGCACCGACAACCAAAGGCCCTGAAATGGCTCACTCTAGGTGCTCGCCCGTGCATGAGGTCATAGCACGTCTTGTTCAAGAAGGCCCTAAGAAAAATCTGATTCCCAACATGGCACGCGGTATTCATCGCCTCAGCCCAATATCTCCTCGGAGTCCTATGCTCGTCGAGCATCATCCGAGCCATCTAACAAAGGGAATGATTTTTCCTCTCAACCACACCATTCTGATAAGCCACATAGGGAGAAGAGAATTGATGTTCGAGACCCAAATCACGACAAAAGGTTTCAAAACGAGAGTTTTTAAATTCAGAGCCATTGTCGCTACGGATAGCTCGAATGGCATCTCCATTCCTCTCATTCTTCAACCTCAAGATTAGATCCCTCACAAAACCAAACGTCTCCCCCTTGTCAGCCAAAAAGAAGACCCAAGCATAGCGAGAATAGTCATCAACTATCACCAGGACATACCATTTCCCACCCGCCGAGCACACACGAGCTGGACCAACCAAGTCCATATGGAACAGCTCGCATGGCTTCTCTATCATAACGGATGTCAGAGGCGAGTTAGAGGCGGCGACCATCTTACCATGCCTACATGGAGCACATACCAAGTCCTTTTGGTATTTCAACTTAGGCAATCCTCGGACTAATCCTAGCCCACTCAAGCGTGACAACAAGTCAAAACTCAAGTGACCTAGTCTCCTATGCCATTTCCAAAGCTCCGCCGAAACGCCAGCAACCAAGCAACGAGAAGAGCCAACACTGAGAAAAATCAGATCTGAAAATCTGACCCTCGGGGATGATCGTGCACACAAGATCACCTCAAGAATCCAAGACACGCGAAGCGCCAGTTTTGAAACGGACCTCAAAACCCTCATCAAGAAGCTGGGAAACCGAAAGAAGATTGTACCCCAAAGACTTGACAAGAGAAACACGCCTAAGAGTCATAGACTCGCTCACCTTCACCGTGCCCACTGAAAGCACTCTACCTTTCCCATTGTCCCCAAAAGTGATGTACTCTTTGGTCATCACCGGGGTGAGGCTGGAGAACCACCTTCGATCTCCGGTCATGTGTCGAGAGCAACCGGAGTCGATCAACCAAAAGCCCTCCAAGCCTCCCACCTACAAATCAAAAACGAGAGCAAGAGTGAGCAAACGACTCAGCACTGGGGTTAGTACAAAATGAATCAAACCAGTGCCGTGCCATTTGCTCAAAAGTGGGGTTAGCAAAATCCATCCTATCTCCTCTTGGTGGAACACCCACATGTCCCCTTGGAGGACTACGCGCACCACGAGGTGGAGACCGTGACCCGTAGCTCCTCTGGGACCTAAAACTGTGATCGTTCCCCCCATACTCTTATTGGCCACGAGCAAAGGAACGTCCAGCAAACTCACCATGCCCAAACCCAACACGCCTACCACCTTCTCTATGTGGTGGCTCACCTCGAGGCACAAACTCACGCCTCTCTCGAGGGTAAATGGTACGCACCATACCCTCGCCCCTTGGCACCAACCTAGGCTCAGGCACACCACGAGAAGGTCGGTACCTGTCTTTGTTGGCCATCTCCCAAGCCAACCTCTCCTCACGCTTCCTCCTGAAGCAAAACTCTGCAAGGTGCCCATCCCTCCCACAATGCTCACAATGGAAGGGTTTTGGTTTTGGCTTTGGTTTTGGGCTCTCTTTGGGCTCTGGCTTCTCCTCACTCGGTTTCTCTCCCTTCTTCCCAAAGAACTCATTCCCCAAGTCACTCTTGAACTTGATGGGTTTCTGGGAGTTGTCTGTGTGTGGAGGAAACACGGGTGGAGCTGGGGTTGTGTCTAGTCAGTTCCTAAGTGGGTTTGGCTTAGGAGCATAGGCATTTTTGTGGTGGGTTTTTGGTGGCTCTGGGATATCTCCAATCTTCCCCTCATCCTTACCATTTCCCTCACCAATCTTGTCTGCCCCAAGAGCTTGCCCATCATAGTGCTTGTATGCCTCAATCATCATCCGGAGCTGAGGCTCATGACTAGGCAACCAACCCATCATCTTTCTCAACTCATCATTCTCATCCTGCAAGCGATCAACATAGTGTGCAAGCTCCATATTCTTCACAGCATTTATTTCACAAGTAGAACATGATGTAGGAATAGGAGCTTTCAGCTAAGCCTCTAGTGATCTAGCATAAACAAGTGAAAAACCTAGCTTTTCATGCAAAACAGGACAAGAAGTGCAAGCACCAAGCAAAGAGGGCCTAGATTTCATCTCATCTAGCTCAACCCTAAGCACATCTAGTTCCTCAACCTTGGAGGCATACTTCTCCTTAAGCACAGTCAATTCACCAAGAAAAGTGGAACAATCAGTGCATTCGGGTTCATCGGTCACAATAGGAGCAGACTTAAGAGAATCTATTTGAGCCTTAGCATCAACGAGCAAAGACTCTAGTTCAACCACCTTCTCCTTAGCCTCTCCAAGCAAAGACCTATACTCCCTCTTCTCCTTGTTGGTCTTTCTAAGCACATCATCACGGTTGTCAAGCAAGTCATTCAACCTAGCATTCTCCGCTATCAAGAAGGATGGATCATTGTTTACCTCTTCCTCGGAGTCGGAGCCCGAGTCATCCTTGTTGCTCTTCTTGCTTGCGGAGCTATGTGCCATTCCGCAAAAGCCTTGGGCGGCAAAGCACATACCGTTGATGTTTGTGCTTGACCGCTTGCCCTTGTGCCGGTTCTCATCTTCATCACTTGAGCTCGATGAAGAGTAGCAAGAGCTCGAGTCGATGTCGCTTGCTCCGGCAACCATCGCTCGCTCCTTCTTCTTGTGACCATCACTCCTCCTCGGCCTCTGCTCGGACTTGTTCTTACCCTTGTGGTCGTCCCTCGAGCGGTGTTTGTGGTCGGTCCTTGGACGGTGCTTGTGCTCGGGCTTCACCTTCATGGCTTCCGGGCACTCAGCGATAAAGTGCCCGTGCTTCCCGCACCGGTAGCACATGCCCGAGCTCCTCCGAGCGTTCTTCCGGTTCGTGTACATGCGCTCGAACCGCCTGCTCAGCAACGTGAGATCCTCCTCGCCAAGCACGTCAAACTCCTCATCTGGCATGGACACAAGACAAGACAAAGAGAACTGTCTCGAAGACATGTTAGCTTTAGTCCTTGATCCAGACACAAGGGCCAGACTATGAGGGTCAGTCGGGTTCTCGATCTTTGTACGCACCCCACGGTCCACCTCGGACGACTTGAGCTTGGAAAACAGCTCGTCCACCGTGAGGGTCTCATACTTCTCCGATTCAAGAATGGCCTCGACCTTCTCACTCCACACGGTACGATCCAGAGAGTGCAGGAGCTTGATAGTCCTGTCATGATCATCGTACGGGAGCACGGCCACATTAGCCCTCATGTTGTTCACAATCACCGTGAACCGCTGGAACATAGCATCTATGGACTCACCGGGGAGATGAGTGCAGTTCTCGTACTCTCTCCGGTAGGTCGCAAAGAGCCGAGCCTGAACCTGAGCGTTCCCAGCATGAGCATTCTTCAGCTGCTCCCAAATCCTGCACGCCAAGTCCTCTGTCTGAACCCGATCGAATTCGGATTGACACAGAGCACGGTACAGGTAGTCGACCACCTTGTTGTTGGCGTCGAACATGTCCCTCGATCCTGGAGCAAGGAAGTTCACAGGATGAACATAAGATGTGTTCACCGTGACATCCCAAAGGATCTGACCCTTGCCGCGGAGGAAAGCAGCCATGCGCCTCTGCCACATTTGGTAGTTCTTACCATAAAAGTGTGGAGGACCCGAACCCCGTTCCTGGTACGCCATCTTTGGATCTTAGACTGGTTAGAATCACGAAGATCCGTAACCAGCTTTGATACCAATTGAAGGACCGATTAGGCGACCAGAGAGGGGGGGAGTGAATGGGAGCCGATAAAAATTCTTCCCGAAGGATGAACTCGGCCTATGCCCCAAATTCACAACCAAGGATTCCCACACGAGTTTGCCAAAGTCACGTAGTCACAACGGACCTACCAACCCTAGGAACAAACCCAAACTCAAAGCAACACAGAAGCACAACTCAAGAAGCAAAGGACTTAGGCAATCTGCGGTGCCTGGGGCGGACCGTCCGCATGGACCAGGCGGACTGTCCGCGGGGGCCTGGCGGACTGTCCGCGGGTTCACTGCGGACCGTCCGAAATAGCCTCCCGAACCTCCAATACTGCACCTCAAAAAATGGACCGTCCGCACCCTACCCGCGGACCGTCCGCGCGGACAAGACCGTCCGCACTCACCTCGCGGACCGTCCGGCAAACTTCTAGCAACCAAAAGTGCCGGACAAAACAGATCGAAAAGAAGCAACACAAGAACTTGCGAAGAACACGACGAACACCCAGTCAGCCGGCTCCTCGCGGACTGTCCGCGACCACCTGGCGGACTGTCCGCCACACGCGGACAGAGCAGCCCGAGCTCGAAACCGCAAGGACCAAAGCACCTATCCTTCCATGGGTCTCCCAAACGGCTTGAGCTCTTGAGGTAAGATTTGGGGGAGATGTGAAGCGTCCCTAGGAGATGCTATGCCCCAAAACTTGAGACCTCAAACGAACTAAATCGCCGGGAATCGAATCGCAACCGAGCTCTACCAAAAAGCTAGGGTTCCAACCGAAATCCTTCAATCGGAGGCCAAATCCGGAGATTGGGGGGTCAAGATCAAGCACAAAGATGCACAAGACATCTATTCATGATCCCCACCAACAAATCCGAACCCAAACACCTCAGAAACGAAGGAACAAGGCGCGCACGAAAATCCAACGAAAATAGCCCGAAAAAGACACAAAAATCACACGAGCTACAAGAAGGAAATCAACGCAACCATGAATGCCTCCATACACTCGGAGGTCAGATTCTCTACAAAGCGATGAAGAAAATCTACGCCTATGGAGCAAAGAAATGAGAAGCAGTCCGGATCGATGGTTTGCCCAGAAAACCCTAGAGCTATATATATGAGTCCCTCTGGGTTGGGCAAATGACCAAACTACCCCTAGCACTTAAACTTAAGATACAATCCCCTCAGGGGCAAATAGGTCATGTAGTACTCCTCTTCATCTCACGGCCACGCCTTCGCCGCAGTCCGCGTCCTCCCGACGCAAGCCCTGCGATCCCGCCACGTGCCCGCCGGCATCGAAGCTTCTCGGCGCGCCCAGATCCCGTCTCCGCCCGCCGAGCCTCCGGTCTTGGTTTTGTGGCTCAAACAAGTAACCCGACGGTTTTGTGGTGAACCGCCGCAAACCACGTGTGCAGACTCCGGTCGTGAGCCGCTACCCTGCACCGGCTCCTGTCCACGACTTCATCTTGCTTTTCTTGCCACCATGCGGCCCGCACTTACCCCGCTGGCCACCGGGTCCCTCGAGCTGAGCCTACTTGTCTCTCCACTCCTCAGAGGCCCCGCAAGGCATAGACCTTTCGCACCTGCTCTTCACCTGCACCAACACGAGTCAAGCCGCAACCTGCACCTGCAATACTCGGCCAAGAGTCAGTCCACACCACGTTGTCAATCACTCATCACACCTGGGAGCGACCATCCACCGGTCCTCGGACGCTCCTGTCCTCAGCCATCCCACTCACAAGTAAGTGAACTCCAATTCGCTCTATAGTCCCTGTAGAGTTATTGAGGCATCGACGACACGGGCATAGTATTTCTTCGTCCTCAGCGTATCTTGTCGGAAAAAATGCCAAGAAATCCTGGACCCCTTTCTCATGATCGGTGGTAAAACCAGTACAACCGGTTATCCAGCGTCTATCCATCTGGAAAGTTTTTGGCGAATCCAACTCAAAATTACTGACCACAGAACGAATCGAAAAGGAGAACATTCTGCGAAATGAAATTTTCCGGATTGAACACAAAATTACTTACCAGATTGACATGCTGCTGCAGCAAGTATCACCTAGGTTGCGCCCGTAGGAGTGAGTAGCCGTTGGAAGTCGCAAATCACCGTCGGAATGATCCATTTTGGTAGCCTACTCGCCTTTCCGTTCTTCGTTTTCCCGTTTCGGGGCTGCGGGCTGCGGGAAAACTATTTTTTTGCTACAGCGCGGGCTTTTCTCCCGCCAACTTATCAGAACAACCGCTCCATGCTGTGGTTGGGGTGGAAAGTGTTTCTCATTAAATTGACACAACCAAGAGGTGGTGCAGTGGTAGATAGTGCTGTCTCGTTCCTATAGGTCTCTAGTTCGAACCCTTGCTATGGCAAATTGTTTTTGCAACATTTCGTGACCAATAGTAGGAAACAAGCAGTTTCGCGATCGTTACTCAGAAAGGTCCTTCCAGCAAAACATCAACAGAACGGACCAGCAAAACATCAGCAAAATTAATTCAGAATGGTGAGTATGCTCGACTCAATTTGAAACAGATTAAACCAAATCGGCATAATAAGATGGAATCTCATAGCACTCATCACCACAAAGTTCACATCAACAGCAAGTCAAAAACACAAAAATACAAACAAATTCATCACCACAAAGTACACACCACCTCTGAACCGTCTAGCTAGCAATAACACCAGACATGTTTTATTGATTGTCTGCAGCTCAGTCAGAGTATATTTGCTCTTTCTTTCAACAGGACATTCTCCGCTAACAATTGCTGATTCTCTTTCAGCTGGTCATGCTGCTGCCGTAACAATTGATTAACATGGCCCCTCTCTTTGGTCAGCTCTTCCATCAGGGCAATATTCTCCTGCTGTAACAATGCCATTTGATTCAGCTGGTCTTTCTCCTGTTGCAGCAGTTGATTCATCTCTTTCAGTTATTCATTCTGCTACTGTACCGATTCCTCAGACAGGTGCTTGTAATTTAGAGCCTCTTGCAGGTCTTTCTTCACCTTCCGCAGCTCAGCTTTAGTGGATTCAAGCACCTCCAGAAGCTAGAAAAATACAAGAACCTATCAATCCATCAAACTATGCAAACTGAAAACTAACTGAATCAACTTCTAACACCAATTGCAATTCAAATCTGAGTGTACGATGAAATCAGCTCAGCTATTCAGTGGATTCAAGCACCTCCAGAAGCTAGAAAATTACAAGAACCTATCAATCCATCAAACGATGCAAACTGAAAACTAACTGAATCAACTTCTAACACCAATTGCAATTCAAATCTGAGTGTACAATGAAATATGAATCTATTGTATATGGTCATCCATCCTCTAGATCCCCAAACTAGAAATCCCCATCCCTAGGTCGATAGGGAAAAATATTGTGGCTCAAACCAGAGGACTGACCTTGTCGTCCTGTTTCGTGAACTCATAGCCGGGAGGTGGCGCATAAACCACCCTCTCATCACCGCCAGAATCCGCCATTCCTACCATGAGCCGTTGCAGATCTACGCGTAGCAAAAGTCGAGAGTCTTTGCGAAGGCAGTGAAGCGTTTCGCCTGCGAATTACTGATTTATATTAATGATTCGAAAAAATGCCTACATGTGGGACCCAACTGAATTTTATGACGACTTGGAACACTCTATTTTTAAAATAATGCTTACATGTGGGACCACAGTTGGTTTATGACGCCGCTAACATGGCGAAAATGCTTACATGTGGGACCCTGGAAAATTTATGACGACTTGGAACACTCTATTTTCGAAAAAATGCTTACATGTGGGACCCTACTAAATTTTATGATGACTTGGAACACTCTATTTTTAAAATAATGCTTACATGTGGGGCCGATGTTGGTTTATGATGTTTTTTCAGAGCTTATGGAATCACAAAACAGCATGGAATAGTGAAAGCCCGGCTACAGTACCAACCGTAATAACGAAAGTTTTTTTTGTCACTAAATTTGCTCGAAAGTGAAATATTATGACGAGATCAGCCAGGAATGTCATAAATCAATGACGCTAAAATGTGGTTGCGTCACTAGTCAACGATTTTCTTGTAGTGGTGACTCCCTTCTTGTAGTAGTCTATCACGTCCTCATCCTTGACACCAGCGAGGGTGTTGCGGTTTTCGAAGAAGCGGTTGGTGTACTCTCGGAGAGATTCGCCTTTCCTCATCCACACTTTAGCAAGGTGGTGAGTGTTTCCGGGGTGGTTGTAGGTCGCTTGGTAGTTCGGGTGTGAAGAGCCATGACATGATGGCCCACGAGGTGATGCACTCCATGGGAAGGTTGTCAAGCCACAGGAGTGGTGCTTGGCCCATCACGAGAGGGAAGTATCCCGCCATGTGGTCTTCGTTGCCTCCTGACGCCTAGGCGGCAATGCTGTACATCTTGAGCCAAATACTTGGGTCAGAGCGACTATCATATTTTTCAATGGCTGGCTTGTAGTCTTTCGGGTATCCTGATCGTCCTGAGACGTCGTGAGAAAGCCGGAAAGTTATTTATTGCTCTAGAACTGGATCCTAGATTGTGGGTCGTCGGGATCATGTAGAGGTCGTTGGGAGCACCATTCTCTTGGTCGTACTGGGCACGACGTCGGAGTTCGATGTCATGCATCTCGCGGAGCTCTGTTGCTTGGATGGGGTTGTTGGTATTGAGGGGGTCCAGGACCCCGTTGTCGCGGTCGTAGTTGGCACGACTCTCGATCTCCACTTCATCCCGCACAGGTTGTCATTGTTGCTGGCTGCCGCGGAGGACGCGTGTAGCTCGTACTGGTGGAGGTTGGGCTCCAGCGTTTTGTCCTGCGTTGTCGGCAACGTTCTGCTGCTGGTTGCCAGTGGTGTTGGTTGCGTTGTTGGCGGTGTTGTTGGCAGCATTACCCGCAGCATTGGCAGCAGCGTTGGGCGGCTGCACAACTTCGTTCTCTCCAGCTCCCTCTTCAGCTACGGGCAGGAGAGGGGCGTTGTTGTTGTTGTTGTGACGATGGTGAGGTCGCACCGACCTACTCCTGGAGTAGGAAATTGAGGCCGACCTACTGTATCCTTGACATCTTTCTTCGACCTGGGCGGTGGCGACGCGGATGTGATCTTGTAGACGTCGGGTCCAAGGAGTATCTCCAAGCTGTCCTAGCTCGGCGAGGGCCGCGCCTAGGTTAGCTTGAGGCGAGTTGTAGACTTCATGGCCATCTTGCTCAAAGTCCCGCAAGAGGTCTCTGGCACGTAGGCGGTGTTGACGAGGTTCGTCTTGGTTCTGTTGCTGCCGAGCAGCGACTGGGGCCGCGGGAGGTGATCCCCCGCCGGCATTCTGGACGACGTTGCCTGCGGGTTGACCACCCATATCGGGTACAACGTTGCTTGCGGGCTGACCCGGGGTGTGTTGCTGGGCAGGTGCTACAACTGCGACGTCTGCTTCTTGCTGGCGGCGTTGAGCTCGCTCAGCGTTGGAGTTCTCCCATTGTTGGCACTATTCATCTGTTTCGCCGGCTTGAGGAGGTACATCTTCAGAGACCGTGAGGACCTCGCGATCCTGGACTTCGGACCTGTCGCCTGGATTGTTGGGGGAGATGACAGCGCGGGCGATCTGGAACGTGCCGCCGTCCGGGGACGGCGCATGATTGATCTGGCGACCATGAGTCACGGTTGGAGGTCGGCAAAGCTTCTTCAGCACACGGCACTGGCGAGCCGTGTGTTTGGAGTTCTCGTGGACAGGGCAGGGGTTGTCGAGAGGACCTCTGCGGTTTCCACGAGATGAGGTGTTGGACCCAGATTCGATCTGGATCTTCTTCTTCATGTGGTGGGAGGCCGCATGAGTTGCGTTCCGCAGGCCAAGAGGCATGCAGGGTGAAGGTGGTGTGGTCCTGCGAGGGCACTTAATGCTTTTGCAGACCTTGATCGTGTCGGAGAGCATGCCCTCGACATGATCGAGGCCCACGATCAGGTCACGAGGAGTGGGTGGGTGGATTTTTGCCAACAGATCGGATTCGACCTGTTGGTTGGAGGTGACCGCAGTGTTCTCGATGACGAGATAGGCGGCTGGAGTGATGTGTTCCGCCGGCATTGAGCCAAAGTGGAAGTCGACAGGGTTGGTGAGGAAATCCGCCATGCTTGCAGGGAAGATGACGCCGCTTGGTGAAGCCAACGAGTTGCACAAAGAACCTTAGATCACCCCCTACCTGGTGCGCCAACTGTCAGAGGTTTAGGTTTGAGCAGTCCACAAGGGGGTCAACCCCGGTGGTTTATTTGTTCGGTGGGGGAGATTTAAGGCTAAGAACTCGAAGATTGTACAGGAGTACACAGAACACAAGGGACACAGCGAGTTTATACTGGTTCAGGCCTTCGGAGAGTAAAACCCTACGTCCAGTTCTTGATTGTATTGATTTGGGCGGATTGCGACTTGGGATGACTTGGCCTTAGGGATTCGGCCTTGTCCGCCTTATATTGGCTGACAGACAAGGTCGGTGGACCCAGAGTCCAGGTCGGTTACAACAGGGAAACCAATCTAAGGAAAGTTACAATATAATCCTGTGATCTTCAGACTGATTGGCAGCGCAACCGACGTCTTCTGCCTTGTCTTGCACGCCAAGTTACCCAACCGGATCGGATAAGGTCGCTAGGGGAATCTTTTGGAAGGTCTTTGAGAAGTCGCATGGGCCACATATCAGGTCTGTTGGGTCCACTGTCAGGTTGGCGGGTCTTCTGGTAGGCCAGACCCACTTATCGGGGACGACCATGAGCCTAGTCGGTGGGGACCTAGGGGTACCCATGTCTCACACCACCTACGTGCCAGAGACCTCCTGAGGGACTTTGAGCAAGATGGCCATGAAGTCTACAACAAGCCCCAAGCTAACCTAGGAGCGGCCCTCGCCGAGCTAGGTCAGCTTGGAGACACTCCTACGACTCGACGTCTGCAAGCTCACATCCGTGTCGCCACAGCCCAGGTCAAAGAGCGAAGCCAAGGATACAGCAGGTCGGCCTCAAGTTCCTACTCCAAGAGTAGGTCGGCACGACCTTGCCATCGTCACCACAACAACAATGCTCCCCTCCAGCCCGTAGCTAAAGAGGGAGGTGTAGAGAACAAAGTTGTGCAGCCGCCCAATGCCGCTGCAAACACTGCCGCCAATGCCGCCGCCAACAATGCTGCCAACACCGCTGGCAACTAGCAACAAATTGTTGCTGACAACGCAGTTCAAAATGCTAGAGTTCAACCTCCACCAGTACAAGCTACACGCGTCCTCCGGGGTAGCCAGCAACAGCGCCAACCCGTCCGGGATGAAGTGGAGATCCAGCACCACGCCAACTACGACCGCGACAATGGGTCCTGGACCCTCTCAACACCAACAACCCCATCCAAGCAACAGAGCTCCGCAAGATGCATGATATCGAACTTCGACGTCATGCCCAGTACGACCAAGTCAACGGTGCTCCGATGACCTCTACGTCGTCCCGACGGCCCACGATCCAGGATCCAGTTCTGGAGCAATCAACAACTTTCCGGCATTCTCATGATGTCTCAGGACGATGAGATACCCGAAAGACTTCAAGCCGGCCATTGAAAAATATGACAGTCGCTCCGACCTGAGTATTAGGCTCAAGATGTATAGCATCACCACCCAGGCGTCAGGAGGCAACGAAGACCACATGGCGGGATACTTCCCCCTTGCTATGGGTCAAGCGCTACTCTTGTGGCTCGACAATCTCCCCGCGGAGTGCATCACCTCGTGGGCCACCCTATCGTGGCTATTCATGACGAACTATCAGGCGACCTACAACCGCCCCGGCAATACTCACCACCTTGCCAAGGTGTGGATGAGAAAATGTGAAACTCTCTGGGAGTACACCAATCGCTTCTTTGAGAACCGCAACACCCTCACTGGCGTCAAAGATGAGGATGTGATAGCCTATACAAGAAGGGAGTCACCAACCTCAAGCTCTTTGAGATGATCCACGAAGCTGGCGCTGACACCATCGCTGACCTCATGGCCTACGTTGACAAGCTCGTCGACACCCAAGATGCAGTCGTACACAACTTCAACGGCGACAAAGCCGACGACCATACGGCATATGATGCCGGCGGCAGGTCGCGCAAGCGATCTGGCGAAGTTTATACGACTGTCCCCCAAGACCCTCCACCTTCCGTGAAGGTGACTTCAACTGCACGCTGGATGACCAGTACCAGTTCCACCGTGATGCCAAGCACACCATGAGGGAGTGTGAGTGTTGGGTATTTTAGCGACACACGAAATAAATCTGAAAGCGCACGGATACTATTGTAGCTTTCACCTCAGAGTATTCCAAGGGTATCAAATCTAAGGGAATGTGTGTGTACTAACTTCGTACAGTCGGTCCAAGGACACACCTAGATAAGAGGCAAGGATAGAGAGGATTCCTAAAGATAACACTATAGATGACATTAAAGGTCGATCTCTAAATAGAACTTGGCTTAGGGTACCGATAGCCCTGACTTAACATGTGACTCCAGTACGCGGATCTATGTGGAAGGAGCTCTGACTGTTTCCAGTTGTGGAGGATCAATGAGGGCCAGAAAGGCTATCACCACCTTTGTTGGCGGCTGTTAAGTACCTACTTTAGCCGTCAATATACTCATAAATAAAGGAGCAAAAGGCATTTCTTACATGCATTTAGTTAAGAATAATGTAGTTCCACTTATCCATGGAGCTTTTGTGATTGTAGGTAAAATAAGCATAAAAGAAGTGACAACTCACCTTCTATGGGCCAAGCCACGTCACCTCAGCCAAGGAAGGGCTGCCACCTAGGATCCCATGCATGCAAGCCATGTAACCAATCCAAGGGAAGCAACCCCGACAAATAAGAGGGCAACACATGGACATCAAAAGGATTGAAGGGCCCACAGGCAGGCAAACCGCCTCAAAACCAGGTGGACACCGCGGACCGACCTTAGGACCAACAGGACAGCCACCACGAGAAAGCACAGGCCGAGGTGGGCCCACAAGGGGTCGGCTGACCCCACAGGTCGGCCGAACCGACCTTGTGTCGGCTCATCCTGGCCTTCCACGTGGTGCCTCCTGGTCGGATCCTGATCCACTCCCGGGGTGCTCACGCCATTCTCCCGAAGTTGTCCTAGGCCTATAAATAGGAGGGAGGGGACTCATTTGTTACCAAACTCACTTTCCAACTCCTCTCTCACTTTTGGTTTCCAAGGCTAGGAGGTAGGCGAGAGTAGTTCTACTTCAGGTTCCAAGTCTACTTTGGGATCTTGGTATGAGTTCTCTTGTATCTTTATTTTATTGTATGACTTCGATCTACTTCAGTTATTCAGCTATTTCATATAAAGTAGTGTTAGAATATATGGGTGACTTGTTCATGTGTTCTTCGTGTGTTCATCATTTAGAGGCTCCTATTCTTGATGAACAAGGCCTTTCGCTCCACTTGACGAACGATTTACTCATGTCTTCAGTGTTTGTTCATAAGTTAGAGGCTCGTGTTCTTCATGAACACGACCCTTTGATCCTGTTGAATAGACATAGTAGAACACAAATCCGTTTGTGTGCCTAGCCTAGTTTGATCCAGTTAGATCACGTGTTTGTGTTGTATGAAGTTCGAGTTCAAGCTACAGTACTCGGTGTAAGTGGCTAGTTATCTGGTGGCTCTGACCTGGGTCACAATAGCCCGGGTCGGTCAGTGTCTAGTTAACAACGCAAGCATGATGCTTTGGTTGAGTAGCTGCGTTGCATATGAGCGTATCCCACGGATAGTTAGGGGTAGGCCGTGGTAGTGATAGTCGTTGGACCCTTTGTACTCCCCCACATTCGGGTACGCATTAGGACTCTAAGATCTAACAACCGATGTTGTGCGGAAGCGACGCGGGTGGTTAGCTCCCCATTTGTGCCTGGGTATTGAGCTGATATTCATACAATGCTTAAGTGACTGACTGGCTTCTACTAACTTTATATGTTTAGTACCTTAGAACTTAGAGCTAACTCGTATTTTGCCTCCTAAGCCGTAGTGTACCATAGAGAGAACGAGTTCAGGTGTGTTCACACTACCCTATCCTTATCATATGTTACCCCTGTGTTTGGGACCTGACTTATTCTCGTCATTGATCTATATTCATTGCAATAGTGTTGAACATGTTAATCCAACCATGCCTTCCTTGGATTCGATACCCTCTGGAATACTCCTTTGGGGAAATGCTACAATGGTATATCCGTGCACTTACGGATTCTTTGTAAATGTTAGGATTGCCATCGGAACATTTCTGGCATCGTTGCTAGGAACTCACGAACTTAGCAAAGATGTTAAGGAATGCCGACAACCATTTCTGGCGCCGTTACTGGGAATACAAACCTAGTGATGACGTTAAGAAATGTCAACAAGCATTTCTGGTGCTGTTGCCGAGGAAGACTAAAGGATAACATGACAACACTTTGCATATGTTTATAATCATGACTGGGTAAAGTAGTTCTCAATGCAGGCTAAACTTGATTGTCTTCTTTGTTTTTGGATGATGAAGACAGGTAGTGCATGATTGGTTTCAACTTACCGCCAAATTTCACTGAAGATCCTGAGTCACTTGTTAGGAGAGCTAGAACTCATTTTGGTTCTCCCCAGTGTGTACGTACGGAAGTCAACCCAGCTTCCTTTGTGCCATCTACATCAACTCCTATGGCCAACCCCGAGAAGACTCTCCGTGAGTACTCTGCTCCCTCTGCTGATCAAGTGGCTACAGGCCCCACAATGAAAACCGGGAACGGAAACTTCGAGATCAAGACTGGCCTCATTACGATGGTACAAGCTAGCCCATTCTGTGGCAAGCCTAATGAAGGCGCAAGCACCCATTTGCAATAGTTCCTGGAACTGTGCAGCACCTTCACCATATGAGGAGTGGAGGAAGATGCTATTCGTCTGCGACTGTTTCCATTCTCACTCCTGGGAAAGGTGAAGCAGTTGTTCTATGCGAACGGTGAGGAGATTAATACTTGGGCAAAATGCTCGGCGGCATTCCTCATGAAGTTCTTTCCGTTGGGTAAAACCAATGCCCTGCGGGGAAGAATTTCAAGCTTTTAGCAAGCAGCAAATGAGACTATCCTAGAAGCTCAGGAGAGGCTTCAAGAGTACATCTTGGCCTGTCCTCATCATGGGATGGACAACTAGCTTATTCTGCAGAACTTCTATGATGGGCTGACTCCGACAGCCCGAGGACATGTTGATGCTGCTGCTGGAGGATCTTTCTTCTCACTCACTATTGCTAATGCAACTCAGCTTATTGAGAAGATGGTCTCCAACCAAGGGTGGAGTGATGATCGACTCCAGCCATGTCAAAGGGGTACACATACTGTCAAGGAAGCAGATATGTTGAATGCCAAGATGGACCTATTGATGAAGCGAATGGATGATTTAACCAATGAGAAGGCTGCCATGGCCACCACTACTCAAGCTATGGACTCTCGCACGACCTGTGAAGTCTGTGGTAACACTAGGCATTTAGGGAATTACTGCCCTACTACCCAGGAGGATGTGATGTTCATGAACGGCAACAACAACGGCTATCGTCCACAAGGAGGTCAAACATGGAATAAACACCCTTATTATCAAGGAGGTAATCAAGGTAACTCTTTCAATCCGAACCAACCTTCCTTGAAAGATCTTGTTTTCGGGCAAGCTAAGATCAATGACAGTTTCAATAAGAAGTTAGCTGCCTGTGATAAGGTTCTGGAAAGCCTCAACACCATGGTTGATAGCCTCTCTTCTGCTTTTAAGAGCCAGTTAAGCTTTAATAAGATGATAGAAACCCAGCTGGCTCAGATAACTGCTTTGGTTCCCTCTGCTGAAGACGGGAAGATTCCGGAGCAACTCGTATCTTCCTGTGAAAATGTTTGCGTAGTGTCCACTAGATGGGGTGAGCCATCTAGGCGGACACGACCTACTAACTATGCAGGGAAGCCAGTACAGGAGGTTCTTGATCCATGGGAATCTTCAGCAATTGTGCACAGTAGAGACCCTGGTTATCCGGCTATCACTTGCACGATATACTATCAGAAGATCAGGAATGCTCTCTGTGACCTTGGTGCGAGTGTCAACCTCATGTCCATGGCTATGTTCGAGAGATTAGGATATCCTGCTCTCTCTCCAACCTCGAGGACAGTTCAACTTGCTGATGCATCGATCCGACATCCGGAGGGGATAGTGGAGAGCTTACTGGTATTCGTCCAGGGATCTTGCATCTTCACGGATTTCGTGGTCCTTGATATGCAAGATGATGCGGAAATGCCACTCATTCTTGGGAGGCCATTCCTAAGTGATGCAAAAGCGAGGATCAATGTGGGAAACAGAACCATCCGCTTCCGCATTGGGAAAAAGACCTTGATGTTCCGATTTCGACCAACAGAAGAGCAATGCTAGTCAGTGCAAGGAAATGATGAGCGAATTGGGGAATGGACGGAGCCACGACCCAACTCAAGCAACCTCTAACCACATCAATAAAACCAAAGAAAACAAAGAAGGTGTGGCAGGAGGTACATAAGTCACACCCCTCTACTTCTCGGGAGTGGGGTGACGAGTGGAATTAATTATCGAGAAAAGTCCCGGTCTCAGACTTAAAATGGTGAGTCCTTTTTGCCAAAAGGTAAAATTGGTATTTATCTCATATTTCCCCTTTCTAAAATTTTATTTTAATTTTCCAAACACATGTTTAATTTTTCCAACAGTGCATCTGCATGCTAGAATTTTTCTAGCCATTTATCCTTTTTAAATAATTTTTTTGAAAATAATCTTTGAGCTTGGAAAAACCTTGAAAAATTCTTTGAGCTACTTTGTGGGTGAATTTGGACTAAGGAACTTGGGCAGGACACCAGGTAGCCGTTAGAGAGCCGTTGCTTGATTTGAAATCCAAGGAAGAACTTCATTTCACCCATCATAGACATCTCAAACCTCTTGGTCATTATCCTACTAAACTCTTCACAAAATTTATCATTAGTAGACCCAAAGATAATGTCATCAACATAAATTTGGCACACAAAGATATCTTTTCCATTTCTGTGAATGAAGAGAGTAGAATCAGCTCTGCCTATCTCAAAACCGTTCTTGAGAAGAAAATCCTTAAGGCATTCATACCATGCTCCAGGAGCTTGCTTAAGCCCATAGAGCGCCTTATGGAGCTTGTACACATGGTTTGGGAAGTTTGGATCTTCAAAGCCCGGTTGAAGGACCAGATTGGCGACCAGAGAGGGGGGAGTGAATGGGAGCTGATAAAAATTCTTCTCAAGAACTCGGCCTATACCCAAAATCACTTCCAAAGAATCCCACACACACTTGCTAAGATCACGTGGTCACAACGGACCTACTGACCCTAGGAATAAGTTAGAACAAGCCTAGGAACAAAGCGGAAGCAAGCACAAAAAGAACCGAGAGAAAAATCTAACGTGAGGCAAACTGCAGCAGAAAATGTCGGAACTACCAGCCCTAGGTCGGTACTACCGATATGGACTTACTGGCACCTAAAAACCAGGTTATCAGTACTTCTGGCACAGGGTTGGTACTACCGACCTCGGGTCGGTACTACCGATAAAGACTCACTGGCAGCTGAAACTCAGGTTATCGGTACTACCTGGATAGTGTTGGTAGTACCCCCCCTAAAAATTCAGCCCGCGAAACAGCCCCAAACTTTCGATCGATGGATCTCCCAAACCACTTGGAGTCTTGAGTCGAAATTTTGGGGAGATGATGAACGCCCCAAGGAGAGGATATGCCCCAAAAATTTTGGCCTCTAACTCCCTACCACTCCCGGAATCGCGAATCCTTGCCAAGAACACTATGAACCAGGGTTCATACGAAAATCAACGAATCGAAGGCCAAATCCGATGACTGAGGGGTCAAGATCATCCACAAAGAGACACAAGGCACTCACCCATGATCCCCTCAATGAAATCCGGAGAGAAACGCCTTCAAATCGACGAATCGAGCAACAAATGAAAATCCCAAGAAAAGGCTTCGAAAATCACCGAAAAAGAGAAATGGGAGGAGCAACAAGAACACTTGAGGAATCACGCCGAACCTTCTATGCATACCATGAATGATTCATACAGGGTCTAGCTTGCCTGCTCAACTTCCATCCCTCTCTCAAGATCTCACCATGAAGCTCTCAAGCTAGTCCTATGGAAAACCTAAGGAAAATAGGAAGGGAAAATAGCAAAAGCAAATGAGCTAGGGTTTGCCAGAGATGGCTGCCATCCTCTCTCCTCTAAGATTATATGGAGGCAACCGAAAGACGAAACTACCCCTATTACATAATACTAGGATACACGCCCCCGAAGGGCACTTTGGGAATTCTCGTCGTAGCACCATCAAACGGATGCCCGACGACCGCACCTTGCTTAGCCTCGACGCAAGCCTTGCGATCCCGACGCGTGTCCTCCGCTTCGAAGTCTCTCGACGCACCCGGATCCCATCTTCGCCCGCCGAGCCTCCGGTCTTCGTTTTGTGACTCAACCAAGTAACCTGACTGTTTTGTGGTGAACCACCGCAAACCACGCGTGCAGACTCCGGTCGTGAGCCGCTACCCTGCACCGGCTCCTGTCCACGACTTCGTCTTGCTTTTCTTGCCACCATGCGGCCCGCACTTGATCCCGTTCGGCCACCGGGTCCATCGAGGCGAGCCTACTTGTCTCTCCACTCCTCGGAGGCCCCGCAGGGCTAAGATCTTTCGCGCCCGCTCTTCACCTCCACCAACGCAAATCACACCGCAACCTGCACCTGCAATACTCGGCCAAGAGTCAGTCCACACCACGTTGTCAATCACTCATCACACCAAGGAGCGACCATCCACCGGTCCTCAGACACTCCGGTCCTCACCGGTGGTTGATCAACATACACTTCTTCTTGGAGAGGTCCATTCAAGAAAGCACTCTTGACATCCATTTGATGAAGCTTGAAGTCATGATGAGTAGCATAGGCCAAAAGGATACGAATTGACACAAGCCTTGCTACCGGAGCATAAGTCTCTCCAAAGTCCAAGCCTCCAACTTGAGTGTAGCCTTTGCCCACGAGCCTTGCCTTGTTCTTTGTGGTGACACCAAATTGATCTTGCTTGTTCCTAAAGACCCATTTGGTGCTGATCACATTTTGCTTGGGTCTTGGCACCAACTCTCAAACTTCATTTCTTTTGAAGTTGTTCAACTCTTCCTCCATAGCAATAATCCAATCCGGGTCCTCAAGAGCTTGTTCCACACTAAGAGGTTCGAAAGAGGAAACAAACGAGTAAAATGCACAAAAATTTGACAATCTTGAGCGAGTGGTTACCCCTCTTTGGATACTCCCAAGTATGTTGTCAACGGGATGATCCCGTTGAACCATTTGATGTACTCTTGGGTGTGGTGCTTGAGATTGACATTGAATGGGTCCATCATCATCATCTTCAACTTTTGGAGCTTCTCCTTGAGCATCACCACCTTGTTCTCCCCCTTGATCAAAGCCCCATCCATGATCGTCACCATGAACTTGACTTTCGTCTCGATGAACTTGAGAACTAGGTGGTTCCACTCTTGTCGATGATGATGGATCTTGATTTCTTGTGTCAACCGGAGCTTGAACTTGAACCTCATAAGGCATTACTTCACCGGTGCCCATTCTAAAGATGGATACACTTGGAGGCTCTTCATCATCTACAAGATTTTCACTAACTTGCTCACCTTGAGATCCGTTGGATTCATCAAATTTCACGTCTACCGTGGTCTCAACACAACCGGTGGTTTTGTTGAAAACACGATAGGCATGTTCGTTAGTTCCATAACCAATGAGAAAACCTTCATCAATCTTGGATCTAAACTTCGAGGCTTTGGGTTTCTTATTAAGTATGAAACACTTAGACCCAAAGACCCTAAAGTAGTGCACACTCGGTTTCTTACCGGTGATGATCTCGTAGGGAGTCTTGTTCAAGTACTTGTGGAGGTAGAGGCAGTTGACGGCATGGCATGCGGTGTTGATGGCTCCTCCCAAAATGAATCCTGAGTCTTGTACTCATCAAGCATTATTCTTGCCACTTCAAGCAATGTACAGTTCTTCCTCTCAACAATGCCATTTTGTTGAGGAGTGTATGGAGCAGAGAGTTCATGCTTGATGCCTTCTTCATCGAGGAACTCTTCAACTTGAGTGTTCCTAAACTCCGAGCTGTTGTCACTTCTTATGTTCTTGACCTTGAGCTTGAACTCATTTTGAACTCTTTTAATGAACTTCTTGACCACTCCCTTTGCTTCACTCTTATCTTGCAAAAAGAATACCCAAGTGAAACGAGAGAAGTCATCAACAATTACTAGACTATATTTGTTACTGTTGACGGTCCTTACAACAAAAATCCGACCGTCAAAATCTCAGAAATGAGAAGGGTATATGACAAGTTTCATGCATATTTTTAGTACTAATAAAGTTCCACGAGTTGTTTTGTAAATTTTATATGCAAGTACACATATGGGATAAATCAGGAGTCACCAGGCCACATCGAGCAGGCACGGCCGAACCATCAGGTGCGGCCGGCCCTGCTGGTGCGGCCGGACCAGCAGGTGCGGCCGGCCCTGCACCCCGCCACGTCTTGAGTCCAGGCGACCATCACTCCAACGAACACACCTTGGATGGATGGGATGTGCCAGGGTTGTGTCGGTTTGAACCAAAGGAGTAGAAAAGAGGCACTTGGATCCATGGGCCCACCTCTACATGCAACCAACCGCCACTTCGAAGCAATCCTGAGCATCCCCTATCATTGGCGGTGCATCACACGACTTGGAGTAGGCACGGCCGGATCAGGAGATACGGCCGCACCTACGAAGCGTCGAATCCGGCAGAACCGACCCAAGATACCGACTCACAACCGACCAGGGAGCAAGCATCTGGACCGTCCACGACGAAAGGCGGCACATCATAGGTGCGGCCGCACCTAGAGGTGCAGCCGTGCCTAGAGGTGCAGCCGTGCCTGGCTCCTACCACCTCAGCGCTCCACCGACCTCCCACTGCTATAAAAAGGACCCTCCACTCGCTGGAACAGAAGGCACACCGCAGGAGCATCACTGTTGTCCACTTTTGTATCTTAGAGTAGGAAGTAGTGTAGTTTGGGAGTTAGAGTCGAGTCGAGCTAGTCTCGGGGTTCCGAAGAAGTCTTCTTCAGAGTTCAGGTACTACTCTTGTATCTTCCCTTTATAAGACTTAAGTGCATTTCAAGTTATCTCTCTATCTTACATTTCAAGTCAATTACATTCAGCTTTTACTTAGCTAATAGAAGCTTTATTCTACGCTTAGACTAAAGTGAGTTTTGCCTTGGTTAGCATAGCTCTCTTGAACCCTATAGTGTTGTGGTCGTTCTTCGCTTGATCTCCGGTGTTTCATCGGAGAGAGAGACCTCTCCCTAAAGGCCTTAGGGAAGGTTCTTTGGTTTGTTGTGAGCGCGGTGCTCAGAGCTTGCCTTAGTCTTAGATTGGTGTCCCGTTCAATGGAATAGTTGTGGTACCCTAAGGAGGTGACAGCTCCGGACGGGCTTTGTAGTCCACCAAGTTAGTTTGGGCCGGTACGATTCAGTTCGTCGTCGTTCTCCCTTCTCATCCCAGTCCGAGAGCGCGGCTTTGCATGCCCCTGCAGCACTAGAAGAGCTTGTTGATCCTATCTTACCTTGGCTCTGCTTTACCTTAGTTCTTTTCCCGGAGTTGACAAGAATAGATAGATTGCCTTAGGATCCTTCCTCGTCTCGTTGTCCTCCCAACTCACTAGGACCTCTCTAGTTCTTTTATCAAGATCTCCTCGCGTGTCAAGTTACCCCCCCTTATATCTTTATCATTACCCCCGCTATAAATTCCTTTCACCGAGTCTCGATTCTCTCCACCATTCTTTCGATTATCTATGCCATAGTGCTTCCCTTGGGAAAATATAAATACGATAACCCGAATACCACCGGGTGAAGTGCTACAACGGTAATCCGTGCGCTTGCGGACCTTTCTGTGATGTGTGTTTTACCAAAGACATTCCCAGCTCCATTACTAGGGGTATAAACCTAGTGGTGAGGCTAAGGAGTGTCAACAGTTACCACTGATGCTTATGTAGGTGATTGGTCCAAACATTTCCATGTGTAGTAGCTTCAACGGTCTTGATGAGGATAGGATGTTCTTGGCGGGATGATGCGCTCCAACTTGCTTCCCGGCTTGACAAGCATGACACAACCTATCTTTCTCAAAAACAAAATTTGTTAGTCCTAGGATGTGCTCATCTTTTTGAAGTTTGGCCAAGTTCCTCATGCCAACATGGGCTAGTCGGTGATGCCATAGCCAACCCAAGTTGGATTTTGCCACTAAGCAAGCCTTAGGGTCCACCTTTACTTTTGTGAAGTCCACATAGTAAAGCTTTCCCCTTAGATGACCCGCAAAGACAATAGAGGAATGCTCCCTTCTAGAGACAGTCACACCCTCATGGGTAAGGAGACAATTGTAGCCTTTCTCACAATGTTGTGAAACCGACAAAAAGTTGTACCCTAAACCTTGAACATGATAAACATCTTCAATTGAATTTGTTGTTGAGATAGCAATTTTACCTAGACCAACAACATCTCCTTGACCATTATCTCCATAGATGATTGTTTCCGTAGGGGTGTCATAATGTTCAAGGGATGCAATCTCCGGTCATATAATTAGTGGCACTACTATCATGGCAAATAATGTTGGCTCGGTGTTGCTCACACTTACTTAGGTCATCTCACTAAGCACTTTTAGCATCTCAAGACGGTCAATTCGCATCCCCCTTTATAGTATGGTGTTTCCTATATTCAATTTCGAAAACAAAATGAATTTAAGCCTTGGCTTGAGTTTAAACACCAAATTGGAGTTGGGGGCCTTCCTTTGGTTAAAACCTTATTTTTCTTTTGATTATATCCTGCACACATATCAATTGCCCATTAAATACTACAAATTGTGTTTGTCATTATCACCAAAACAATTAGGGGCCAAGATGCACTTTCACAAGTTCCAGAAGATCCTGCTCCAGCTACCTCGTAAGGCTCTCCTGCAGCTGATCCTGCTCCAGGTCCTGCTGCGTCAGAAGGTTCTCCTGCTCCTGCTCCAGCTACCTCAGAAGGCTCTCCTGCTCCTGCTCCTGCTCCTGCTACCTCAGAAGGCTCTCCTGCTCCAGCTCCTGCTCCTACTACCTCAGAAGGCTCTCCTGCTCCTACTCCTGCTACCTCAGAAGGCTCTCCTGCTCTAGCTCCTGCTCCTGCTAGCTTAGAAGGCTCTCCTGCTCCTACTCCTGATGACCCTCTTCACAATCTTGTTATATCGACTCCTTCGAACATAGACGAAAAAGAGGTAGAATGTTAACATTCCTTTTATTGTCATTGATTCCATTTGATTGTTGTATTCAAGTTGAACAATACATTTTTCTTCACGTGTGCGAACCAACCATAAATAATCGTTTTGCCTGGGCTTTGTGCTCAGGTCTTCACAATTGCTGACCAAGATGAAATTGTACCGGAGTCAGAAGACTCCCAATACTCTTGTACCGGGTTGCAGAATGAGATAGAGGTACCATCACTTCGTTTTCAGAATAGAACATCGTACTTGTGTCGTGACGTTGAAGACTCCGACTTCCATACGATTGAATCCTCCGATTGGATAAATGGCTTGGATTAATGCGAGATTCCTAGAACCAAAACGGAGAATTCTACGGCTTCGACATCACGCAATCCATGAGTCTTGCTATGCATATAACCAACCCAACACTCCCTACGCATGCTTTTGTTTGTAATTTTTGATGTAATCCTTGAATCATGTCACAATACCGACGTTTGATGAGAGCAAGGGATGTGTTGATCTCCAATGTGGGCATGATCAAGGAGTATGCAACGTGATGTGCTAATTATCATGTAGTACTAGGCAAATCGAATCGACGAAGGAAGGGATCTGTTGATCTCCAATGTGGGCATGACCGAGGAGTATGCGACGTGACGTGCTCATAATCTTGTAGTACTAAGCGAATCGAATCGACGAAGGAAGCGATGTGTTGATCTCCAATGTGGGCATGATTGAGTATGCAACGTGACGTGCTCATAATCTTCTAGTACTAAGCAAATCAAATCGACAAAGGAAGGGATGTGTTGATCTCCAATGTGGGTATGATCGAGGAGTATGCAACGACGTGCTCATAATCTTGTAGTACTAAGTGAATCGAATCGACGAAGGAAGGGATGTGTTAATCTCCAATGTGAGCATGATCGAGGAGTATGCAACGTGACGTGCTCATGATCATGTACTACTAAGCGAATCGAATAGACGAAGGAAGGGATGTGTTGATCTCCAATGTGGGTATGATCGAGGAGTATGCAATGTGACATGCTCATAATCTTGTAGTACGAAAAATCGAATCGACAAAGGAAGGGATGTGTTGATCTCCAATGTGGGCATGATCGAGGAGTATGCAGCATTATGTGCTCATAATCTTGTAGTACTAAGCGAATCGAATCGACGAAGGAAGGGATGTGTTGATCTCCAATGTGGGCATGATAGAGGAGTATGCAACGTGATGTGATCATAATCTTGTAGTAATCAGCGAATCGACTCGACGAAGGAAGGGATGTGTTGATCTCCAATGTGGGTATGATCGAAAAATATGCAACGTGACATGCTCATGATCATGTAGTACTAGGCGAATCGAATCGACGAAGGAAGGGATCTGTTGAGCTCCAATGTGAGGGCATGATCGAGGAGTATGCAATGTGATGTGCTCATGATCATGTAGTACTAGGCATATCAAAAAAACGAAGGAAGGGATGTGTTGATCTCTAATGTGGGCTTGATCGAGGAGTATGCAATGTTACATGCACATAATCTTGTAGTACTAAGCGAATCGAATCGACGAAGGAAGGGATGTGTTTATCTCCAATGTGTGCATGATCGAGGAGTATGCAACATGACGTGCTCATGATCATGTAGTACTAAGCGAATCGAATAGACGAAGGAAGGGATGTGTTGATCTCCAATGTGGGTATGATCGAGGAGTATGCAACGTGACATGCTCATAATCTTGTAGTACTAAGAATCAAATCGACAAAGGAAGGGATGTGTTGATCTCCAATGTGGGCATGATCGAGGAGTATGCAGCATTATGTACTCATAATCTTGTAGTACTAAGCGAATCGAATCGACGAAGGAAGGGATGTGTTGATCTCCAATGTGGGCATGATCGAGGAGTATGTAACGTGAGGTGCTCATAATCTTGTAGTACTAAGCGAATCGAATCGACGAAGGAAGGGATGTGCTGATCTCCAATGTGGGTATGATCGAGAAGTATGCAACATGACATGCTCATGATCATGTAGTACTAGGCAAATCGAATCGACGAAGGAAGGGATGTGTTCATCTCCAATGTGGGCATGATCGAGGAGTATGCAACATGACGTGCTCATGATCATGTACTACTAAGCGAATCGAATTGGCGAAGGAAGGGATGTTTTGATCTCCAATGTGGGTATGATCGAGGAGCATGCAACGTGACGTGCTCATGATCATGTAGTACTAAGTGAATCGAATCGACGAAGGAAGCGATGTGTTGATCTCCAATGTGGGTAGGATCGAGGAGTATGCAACGTGACGTGCTCATGATCATGTAGTACTAAGCGAATCGAATCGACGAAGGAATGGATGTGTTGATCTCCAATGTGGGCATGATCGAGGAGTATGCAACGTGACGTGCTCATAATCTTGTAGTACTAGGCGAATTGAATCGACGAAGAAGGGATGTGTTGATCTCCAATGTGGGCATGATCGAGGAGTATGCAACGTGACGTGCTCATCATCATGTAGTACTAAGCGAATCGAATCGACGATGGAAGGGGTGTGTTGATCTCCAATGTGGGCATGATCGAGGAGTATAAAACGTGACGTGGTCATGATCAATTTAAGGGGAGAAGTACATAAACGAAATGAGTAGTTCCTAATAAAGGAATATCCTTTGTAGTAGTATCTTGATAAGAGGAACATCCTTTGCCACCAGTATATAGCACTGAGCAGCCCCCAGAACAAACTGTCGCGTTATTCAAATATTCGGAATTTCGGACGCCCGGGCAAAGCAGATGTTAAATGTCCTTTTTGCTTCCCTCTTCCCAATGCACCCTGTTTCAATCACCACCATAATGAAAGGGTATATTGGTAATCTGACAAGGCACCACCAGTGAGCCTTTAAGGGTGGCATGCACTGACATGCTAAAGTTGATTCAGAGACAAGCGAGGTATCGCTTGGAGCAAAAGTACTTCAATGATGTTCCACCAAATGCAGCCCCAACTAAATCTCCTGTGACCAATCTGACTGACACCCAATGGAAGGCACTAGTTAACATGTGGTCTTCCCCTGAGCACAGGGTATGATAGAACTTCAACTTACCACTACCACATTTTCATGTACTTATATATTGTTCTTAATCTTATTTCTTACACGAGTTCTTATTATTGTAAAGGCGAGGTGTAGTACAAACACCGATAATTGAGGAAAGCTCAAGTACCATCAACACACGGGATCTCGAAGCTACATTGTACAAGCTAATCTTGTGGTAAGCAGATGAACAAGTCATGTTTTTGCTCTGTAGTTCATTTCATGAACTATTTTACAATGCTAGCACTTTAATTATTATGCCTATTTTCGAAACATATTTAGAGGCAGAAGTAAACTGCTGAAGGAGAAGGGCTAAGTCCACTTGATTATTTCAAGTCCTTCCACTGCAGCAAGAATGGCTTCACCGCTCCAGTACAGGCAGCCATTGTAAGTACTTGTCTGCTTTTGTATTCTTCTTTGCAACAATACTAGAAACATGTGTGAGTATTTTATTCTAAACCTTTCATTTTATTTCCATTTTTAGGCTCACATGGAACAAATTGTCGCTGAACCTCAAGGCGACCAACCAAGAAAGACTGCTGCTGAAGCAGTGGCTGATGGACCGATTAGGCGACCAGAGTGGGGGGAGTGAATGGGAGCCGATAAAAAATTCTTCTTCGAAGAGTCGAACTCAACTATGTCCCAAATTCACAACCAAGGATTCTCACACAAGCTTGCCAAGGTCGCGTAGTCACAACAGACCTACCAACCCTAGGAACAAGTCCCTAAACACCCCATAGCGGAAGCACAACTCAAGAGGGAAAAGACTTTGCCAATCTGCAGAACTCCTGGCGGACAGTCTGCACGGTTAGGGCAGACGGTCCGCAAGGCTTGCGCGGACAGTCCAAGGGGTAGGCGCGGACGGTCCGTATTATCGAACAGAACCTCCAGTACCTCCCCAGGAAATATGGACGGTCCGAGCCGGGTCTGCAGACCGTTTGAGCTGGGTCTGCGGACGGTCCGAGCCGGGCGGACAGTCCGTGACCTTCTCGCGGACGGTCTGCAAACTTCACGCAACAAAAAACCTAGCCCTTTCGTGGGTCGAGACATCCCATGTTCACAAACAGCAAGAACACGTGGCGAACCCTAGAGCCCGCGGACAGTCCACACGCCTGCCGCGGACGGTCCGCCGCTCTCGCGAACAGCGAACAGAAGCAGGAAACTCGAAGTCAACCCTTCCTACCCATCTATGGATCTCCCAAACGGCTGCATGGATTGAGATAAGATTTGGGGGAGATGTGAAGCGTCCCTAGGGGATGCTATGCCCAAAAACTTGAGGCCTCAAACCAAATAAATTGCCGTGAATCGATCATGAACCGAGCTCAAGAACAAAGCTAGGGAACCACCCGAAATCCTTCAATCGGAGGCCAAATCCGGAGTTTGAGGGGTCAAGATCAAGCACAAAGATGCATAAGACATCTATCCATGATCCCCACAAAGAAATCCGAACACAAACGCCTCCAAATCGAAGGGACAAGCCGCGCACAAAAATCCAATGAAAATAGCCTGAAAAAGACACGAAAATCACTCGAGCCACAAGAAGGAAATCGACACAACCATGAAAGCTTCCATACACTCGGATGTCAGATTTTCTACAAACCGGTGAAGAAAATCTAAGCCTAAAGAGCACGGAAATGAAAAGCTGTCCAGATGGATGAGTTGGCCTGAAACCCTAGAGCTATATATATGAAGTCCCTCTAGGTTGGGCAAATAACCAAGCTACCCCTAGAACTTAAAATGAGATACACACCCCTCAGGGGCAAGATGGTCAAGTATCACTCCTCTTCATCGGGCGGCCACACCTTCGCCGCAGTCCGCATCTACCCGACGCAAGCCCTGTGATCCAGCCACGTGTCCCCCGGCATCGAACCTTCTCGGCGCGACCGGATCCCGTCTTCGCCCGCCGAGTCTCCGGTCTTGGTTTTGTGGCTCAACCAAGTAACCCAACGGTTTTGTGGTGAACCGCCGCAAACCCCGCGTGCGGACTTTGGTCGTGAGCTGCTACCCTGCATCGGCTCTAGTCGACGACTTCATCTTGTTTTTCTTGCCACCATGCGGCCCGCACTTGATCCCGTTCGGTTACCGGGTCCATCGAGCCGAGCCTACTTATCTCTCCACTCCTCGGAGGCCTCGCAAGGCTAAGACCTTTCGCACCTGCTCTTCACCTGCACCAACAGGAATCAAGCCGCAACCTGCACCTGCAATACTCGGCCAAGAGTCAGTCCACACCACATTGTCAATCACTCATCACAGTAAGGAGCAACCATCCACCGGTCCTCAGACGCTCCGGTCCTCAGTGGCGGAAGTTGTTCAATCTAGGACTTGTCGGGAGGTTGGTGGCATTCGCCCGCCCTCCATGAAAAAGACTAGGGTTCCTACTGCACTTTAGGTTCAGGAAATACGAGCTGGACTTAACAATTTGAAGCAAGAGGGGGCAAAACTGCGGCAGAAGATTGTTGAACAGGAGGCCGAGATGAGCGAATTGAGATTGAAGGCTCAAGAATAGGAGACAACGTTGAAGTCTCAAACAGAAGTGCTTGAAGCTTTGAAGAAGAGCACAAATGACATGCATAATCTGATCCAAGGCTTGATAAATTTCAGGCAGGTTTATCCTCCTCTCAACTGAAGTGTGGTCCTGGTGAACTTGTGTTGCTGATGACTTGTTGTACGTTGATTCGATTCGATGCTAAATTGATGTATGTTGCACAATTGTACTGGTTGAACTATTCCCTGAATGTGGTGTGAATTATATGGAAGTGAGAAATGTTCTGTTTTGTTATCTGATTATGTGCTGGCGATCAGCAGCAGCCAGAATAGTATACAGTGGCCTACGAAATGCAATATGGGCTTATCTAAAAAAATGCAATATGGGGCGAGGCCCAGGAAAGGCACTGGGGATAATTTCCCAAAATCAAATGTCCCCGCATAATGCAATATGGGCCAAGTTCGTAAAATTGACTAGGGCCCAAAATAAAATAGCCCAATATAGCGTGCAACAAACATTTAGGGAATGGCCAAAAAATAACACAAAAACCTGAAGCAGGCTAAAATTGGCCCAACAATATTAGACGCACAAAGGCTCTTACATGGACCGAGCCTCAATTTGTGACGAACTGAAATCGTCATAACCCCCTGCCACCTGGGAGCCATGCTGAAACAGGTTTATGATGATAAGTGTTACGAATTTATACACGTCATTAAATTCATGACGCCGCGAAATAAGGTCTCATTATTAATCGCGGTTTGTGACGCTCGATTAATGGCGGAGCATTTTCGTAACAACCGGCGTCATTAATCGCGGTTTATGACGAGAAACGGCCTTTTTTTTGTGTCGGTAGTCGGCATATTCCTTGTATTGGAGAGGAGCAAGACGGAAGGGTACTCACCGGAGTGTATGGCGTCGGGCCTACGTAGATCTGGATGGAGAAGGAGGAGAGGAAGGGGAGGGAGGTACAAGCTATATTGTTAGCGCCGGTCGCGACCGTGTGGAGGGGGGGGGGGGTGGGTGGAGGCCGGCGTCGATCCGGACGGTAGCCGGGTGCGGCGGGGGCACGGGTTCCACCTCGATTAGCGTCGATCGCGGTCGTGGGGGGTGGCGGAGGCGGCGCCGCCGGAGCTGAACGGGAGGAGGAAGGTGGCGGGGGCGTGGCGCCCCCTCAATTCACGCCACGCGACAACTACCAGAGGAAGAATACGACCCGTGCGGCCAACATCGTGAAGATAAGGCCATGTTGGTGGGCCCCACGATGGGATCTTCTGCAGGCTGGGGGTTCTCGTGTTAAGGCAAATTGGAGACCCCTCTTTGTGTAGCCACGTCCTTATATATATTGGTGGTCCTACTTCATCCAGTTTTTTTCTACCTTATCGTCACTATTGTGCTAATTCACCTCCTTTAGAGCATCTCTAAGAGTTTGTCAAATTTTACTTGTTAAATCTTTTGTTTTGTCAACTTCTAAAAAGACATGACAAATAGAAAAGAGCTCATTTTCAACCATTTGACATAATCACTTGCCAAACTCATATCTAACTTACATCAGGAACCTTGAGAGAGAAACAAAATTATGTTTTGCCAATCCACCTTTTAAAAATTTACATCAGGCTGAGGCAAACAAAATTATTTTTATGCCACTCCACCTCTTCTAGCACGAAAGTCAAGACCAACGACCATACCCTAGTACCTAGGATAAGTGTTGATCCATACCCCCTAACCTTTCACATACCCACACCCAACTAGGAATGAAGAGCCGGAAATGTATAGGTGCACCAGACGCAGCCTGATCACACCTCATCCCACCCCGCGCTTAATCTGGTCAAGGCTCGGTGTGGCTTATCCTACTTGGCTTACCTTATCCAAAATCAGCATGTGGTCTATACGAAAAAGTGCTAAAAAACCTAGCTACAAAGTTAGTCCTTAACCAACTCAACAAGTCTAACCAAGAGAGCTCCAATCTCAACTTGGCCTAGCACACTTGTTCAAGTCTCAACCATTCATAGCTAACCAAGATAATTAAACAAGCATAATCTATAACTCATGAATGGTGGTGACCTTGCCACCTCTCGACTTCTACCGAAGCTAAGCATAAATAAGCAATTATATACGTGACACATAAACAAGCATACTCACCTAAAAGGGGTATTCTCGATCAAGGAAGGACAATGCATAAAGATAGGATCTAAACAAACATATACACAAATATTGACTTATGCACACAAGACACATATATACTTCGTTGATCCAAAATAGGGTTCAAAGATGCTTAGGTGCCTGCCTTGGGTGTCAACGGGGGCGTCATCGACAATGAGGCCTTGCTGGGACTCGTCGACTTCTTGCTCCGGAGCTTCGGGCCCTACACGGATGGAATGATACATAATAAATAAATATACCTTGACTTGAGTGCAATGATATGAGAAAAGATATGCTCAAACATGATATAACAAAATTGGTTTCATGATTTTTGGACTAAAAGATAATTAAATATGCAATTAATAATATAGAAACACATATAATTAATTCAAAAAAAATAATATTTATGTTGTGAGAAAACTTATTTTTAACAGGTTCTTGGCATCATTAGAAAACCAACAAAATTTGTTTCACATCTTTATGAGCCATATGCAATTTTATATGAATTTTTCTAGATGGGAGATAGGTTGAAAAACAGGGGTTGTTAGGTCATCTGGACTTTTTTTTGGCCAGACCACCCAGGGACAGACAGAGCCGTACCAGGTCTTCCGGCCCTTATGGCTAGATCATCCGGGAGTTGCCACGAGTTTGCCGCCGGCAACTCCGGCGACTGTTCTAGGTGCGGTTTTTCTTCTAGGAGGTTTGTAGGAGTGTCTCAAGATAATTCCAAGTGATAGATTTGGTTGAAAAAAGATGGTGCTTGGAACCTTAGGTTTGCTTGACCCAAAATCAAAAGAAGTTTGAGAGCAATTCGAGGGAGGAGATAGCTCACCGGTGATGGTTTGGACTCTTGTGATGTGCTAGAAATTGATGGAGTGCGGCGTCAGAGTAGATTAGGCACGATTCCTTGACTTGGGCTTTCGGGAAAGAAGGAGAACACCATGAGAGAGGCTCAAAAACTCAAACCGAAGGAGGGAGATCAGGTAGAGGAGTAGCTCACCGGAGTTGGACTCCGGTGACCCTCCGGTGAAGCTCCGGCAAGGAGAAAGGGCTGTAATGGAGAAATCACCTTGGAGGCTCCTCCATGGTTCTTGGGAGGAACAGAGAGTGTGTGGGAGAGAAAGGAAGTTAGTGAGAGAGAGAGAGAGAGTAGCCAGGGGGTTTAGCCAGGTTAGACACGCAGTCTGACTGTGGGGGCCGCGGGGCGACGTGGTGAGGATTTTTTGCGACGGTGGGACGTACCACCGGATCATCCGGGGTACAAAAACTGGTTCGTTACACAGCCTTTCATGAATTTCAAATATTGCACACACACCATGTTACCAGGGCGGCATGCCTGTACGTGCGCACAACACCACTCGCATCAATGCATAGTAGATAGAGTGGACGGTAGCAACATCTGCGTGAGTAGATAGATCTGCGTCTGGCAGCCCAAGGCCGCACCAAGCAGATAGAGAAGATCGTCGCCGCACACATGGTCTTGGAGCTCGAGGCCCACCATGTCACCTACAACTACAATTAGGGATGGTAATGGGTCGGGTCGACCCATTGGGTAGTTGTCTTGACCCAAAAGTATAAGGCCAATGGGTCATATGGGTCGGCTCAAAATAAAAAAATGGGTCCATAAGGTCGAAGTCTACCGACCCATTTGGTAAGATAGGTCGAATTCATACTTCATGTGATGATATATGGCATCTAAGAGAGCATTGTGTGCAAATATATACAAAATCAAAATGATTTATAAGCTAACAGCTTAACTTCGTGTGTCACACATAGGTCCGGTATATGTTTGGATGTCAAGTCGGATGTTCATCAAATCTCAATGTTTCTTTGATCGACCACATCTATAGTAAAAATCTCGATGCAAGATGAGAGACTGCATTAAAGAATTTGGCCATTTAGTAGCTCACACACAATGTCAAATGAGCATTTATGCATCCACTCACCTTGTCATGGGCAGTCAGTGGTCTCATGGGCCGGATAGGCAAGCCCATTAGGGTTGAGTCAAGGATAAGATTAGATCCTTTCTTAGGGGTTAAGTTAGCCTCTTGTAGCTTGAAAGCGGCCTATGGGCACTATAAATCTGAACTTGTAATAAAAACCATGGATGCCTCCTATTTCCTTGATGATTCCTTCATTAATATCAATCCGCTAGCACTACAAGAAAATCGTTGATTAGTGACGCAACCACATTTTGGCGTCATTGATTTATGATGTTCCTGGCTAATCTTGTCATAATATTTCACTTCCGAGCAAATTTAGTGACCAAAAATACTTTCGTCATAACGGTTGCTACTGTAGCCGAGCGTTCCCTATTCCATGCTTGTTTTGTGATGCCATAAGCTCCGCAACAGCGTCATAAACCAACTTTGGTCCCACATGTAAGCATTATTTTAAAAAGAGTGTTCCAAGTCGTCATAAAATTCGGAAGGGTCCCACATATAAGCATTCTTTCGAAAATAGAGTGTTCCAACTCGTCATAAAATTTTGCAAGGTCCCACATGTAAGCATTTGTTCAAAAATAGAGTGTTGCAACTCGTCATAAAATTTAGTAGGGTCCCACAAGTCAGTCTGGTAAAAAATAGAGGAAAATTAAAATGATAAAATGTCAATAGCAGGGGTCGAACCCGGGACCTTTGATTCTAAAGGGGAAGGCGACACTACCACTGAGACATGATGCTTTTTGTGTTATTTGAGCCACAAAGATTTTTTATATTAGTTTATTTGTGTTTATATTATTTTACATGCCTCATGTCAGTTAAAGCAGATAAATATGGCGGTAAAACAAAGAGAAAATGTGCTCCTCCCATGGGTCGAACCTATTACCACTCGAAGGGAAATTTTTTACATTGACCAGGTCCCACCTGAAAATTTCATGTGAGTCTTTAATATAAATCGGTAATTCGAAGGTGAAACGCTTCACTGCATTCGCAAAGACTCTCAACTTTTGCTACACAGATCAGCAATTCCAAGGTGAGACTTTTGGCACGAATGGCAGATCCTAGCGGCGACGGGAAGATGGTTGCGCCGCCATATCCAAGCAACGAGAGGATGAAACAGCATGACGAGGTCAGTCCTCTGGTTTGAGCCGCTATATGTTCCCCTATCTTCCTAGGTTTGGGGATATCGAGATTTAGGGATCTAGAGGATTGATGATCATATATGTTAGATTCAGATTTCATCGCACTCTTAGATTTGCACTTCGATTGGTGTTAGAAGCTGATAGGCTATAGAAAATTCATAGGTGTTAGATTCAGTTAGTTTTCAATTTACATCATCTTACGATAGGTTCTTGTATTTTAGTAGCTTCTGGATGTTCTTCATGCCACTCGTTTTATAGATTTTTCTGAAGGTGCACAATTGATAGGATTGATAGATCCTTATATTTTCAATTTGCATCGTTTTATGGATTGATAGATTGAAGAGACTATCTCTGAGCTCCAGACTTTGAAGGGACATCTGGATTCTGTCATGATTCTTATCCTTTGCGTAACTCATAGGTGTTTGATTTAGTTAGTTTCCAAGTTGCACCGTTTCATGGATTTATAGGTTCTTGTATTCTACTAGCTTCTGCAGGAGCTTCAAGCCACTGTCGCTGAGCTCCAAAAAGTGAAGAGAGACCTCCAAGACCAAGAGGTCAGAGAACAAACAACACTACAAGAGGCTGCACTATACAAGGGCCTATATAAGCAATCGTTACAGCAGCTAAATGACTTGTCTCTACTATTGTTACAACGGGAGAACGCCGTGCTGAAAGAATTTAATGAGTTACATAACGATCATACTGACGTGTTAAAAGTGGCTTGAAAATTGATGGAAGAGGCTAACCAAGTGACCCGGGAGAAGATATCCCCAGTTGAAAAAATGTAACATGAAGTGTGAAGCTGCAGGAGGCCAGAAATGAGTTGGAGAAGTTCCAGCAATCTTAAGAAACATGTTTCTACCTCATCATCTTAAGATGTTTTCTACTTGGTGGTGTGAACTTTGTGGTGATGAGTGCTATGAGATTCCATCTTATTTCAATTTGAGTCGAGCATACTCACCATTCTGAATTAATTTTGCTGATGTTTAGCTGGTCCGTTCTATTGATGTTTTGCTGGTCCGTTCTGTTGACGTTTTGCTGGAAGGACCTTCCTGAGTAATGATCGCGAAACTACTTGTTTCCTACTGTCGGTCACGAAATGTTGCAAAAACAATTTGCCATAGCAAGGGTTCGAACTAGAGACCTATAGGAACAAGACAACACTATCTACCACTGCACCACCTATTGGTTGTGTCAATTTAATGGGAAACACTTTCCACCCCAACCACAGCACAGAGCGGTTCTGATAAGTTGGCGGGAGAAAAGCCCGCACTGTAGCCAAAAATAGTTTTCCCGTAGCCCGCAGCCCCGAAACGGGAAAACGAAGAACGAAGAGGCGAGTAGGCTACCAAAACGGATCATTCCGGCGGTGATTTACCCATGAGGAGCTAAAGCAGCAACTGGAGAAGGTTAAAGATGTTAGACCAGGAAAGCATCCTCTACCTCAAGGAAAGAAAAGGAAGCGGGAATCCGGACAGTGCTGGAGCCGAAGGGTTTGTTTGTGGGACTTGCCGTACTTGTCATCTCTGAAGTTGGCACGTAACCTTGATGTGATGCACACTGAGAAAAACATATGCGAAAACCTTATTGGAACATTGCTTAAAATTGCTGGGAAGACAAAGGACACAATCAATGCTAGGGTTGATTTGGAAGAGATGGGTGTAAGATCAAATCTACACATGGTGGCAACTGAGGATGGTGAGTCATGCAAAATGCTAGAAGCTCCGCATGTACTTTCAAAAACAAAACAGAAGCTGTTTTGTGATTTTATAAGTTCGGTGAAGTTCCCAGATGGATATGCTTCAAACTTAGCTAGGTGTATTGCTGCAGATGGATGCAAACTACAAAGACTGAAAACTCATGATTGTCATATCCTACTCCAAAGAGTTTTGCCGGCTTGTCTTCGCGGTTTAGTGGACAAAGAGATATAAACAGCTATTGCAGAATTAGGAAACTTCTTTCAGCAACTATGCTGCAAAACTCTAAAGTTGGATGTCTTGCAAAAACTGAAAACATATATCCCAATAATTCTGTGCAAGCTTGAGAAAAATTTCCCTCCTACCTTCTTTGATGTTATGGTCCACTTGGCTGTCCATTTGCCTGAGGAAGCAATCCTGAGAGGTCTAGTATCATATGGATGGATGTATCCCATCGAAAGAAGGCTATGCACATTGAAGCGTTCAGTGAGAAACCAAGCTAGGCCCGAAGGATACATTGCAGAAGCATATGTTGCTAACGAGGCCTTGACATTTTGCTCTAGGTACTTCGTGGCTGATGATGTGGCCACACGATTCAATCAGGTTGGAAGGAACAGAGAGAATGTTGATTTGTCTATAGATGGAACATCCTGTTTCGATCACAATGTTCAAGTACTTGGAGCAGGGACCACTTGTTGGCTTGGGTCAAAGTACGACAAGGTGGTTTGGTATGTGCTAAACAATTGCGAAGAGGTGAAGCCATATATCGAGTAAGTAAATCACCATTGCACAGATAGAACTACAATTATTTCGTTCTAACTTTGAGATGGTACTGCTTTGCAGAGTGTTCAAGAATGAATTAAAAGCGAAAGGTGTGTCGGATGAGGATATTGATTGTCGAATTGTTAATTTCGGCACTGGTTTAGATCGCATGTTAGTATTCATTTTTTTGTTTGGTAGCTAGCTTATATTACTTGGTGAGGACCTTTACACAAGACTATATTAAAAAAACTGTGGCTCTTCTGTACAGATTACAAACAATCCAGTGAGTGACGACAATCTATATGCATTATCAGCTGAACCAGACCGGCGAGCAAAAACTTATACAACGTGGGCATGATCGAGGAGTATGCAACGTGACATGCTCATGATCATGTAGTACTAGGCGAATCGAATCGACGAAGGAAGGGATGTGTTGATCTCCATTGTGGGCATGATCGAGTAGTATGCAACGTGACGTGCTCATGATCATGTAGTACTAGGCGAATCGAATCGACGAAGGAAGGGATGTGTTGATCTCCATTGTGGGCATGATCGAGGAGTATGCAATGCGACGTGCTCATGATCATGTAGTACTAGGAGAATCGAATCTACGAAGGAAGTGATGTGTTGATCTCCAATGTGGGCATGATCGAGGAGTATGCAACGTGACGTGCTCATGATCATGTAGTACTAGGCGAATCAAATCGACAAAGGAAGGGATGTGTTGATCTCCAATGTGGTCATGATCGAGGGGTACGCAACGTGACGTGCTCATGATCATGTAGTACTAGGCGAATCGAATCGACAAAGGGAGGGATGTGTTGATCTCTAATGTGGGCATGATCGAGTAGTATGCAACGTGACGTGCTCATGATCATGTAGTACTAGGCGAATCGAATCGACGAAGGAAGGGATGTGTTGATCTCCATTGTGGGCATGATCGAGGAGTATGCAATGTGACATGCTCATGATCATGTAGTACTAGGCGAATCGAATCTACGAAGGAAGGGATGTGTTGATCTCCAATGTGGGCATGATCGAGGAGTATGCAACGTGACGTGCTCATGATCATGCAGTACTAGGCGAATCGATTCGACGAATGAAGGGATGTGTTGATCTCCAATGTGGGCATGATCGAGGAGTATGCAATGTGACATGCTCATGATCATGTAGTACTAGGCGAATCGAATCTACGAAGGAAGGGATGTGTTGATCTCCAATGTGGGCATGATCGAGGAGTATGCAACGTGACGTGCTCATGATCATGCAGTACTAGGCGAATCGATTCGACGAATGAAGGGATGTGTTGATCTCCAATGTGGGCATGATCGACTAAGTATGCGAATGGGTTGTCCGGTTCTTTGTATTATGTGATTCGGTCTGGTATACATCGGAACAGAGGAACTTCCTTGTAAACTACAGGTAGGAAAGGTGCTTCCCATTTCCTGGTCACAGGGTACCAACAGCGCACTACACACACCTTTATGGCTTTATCCAACGGCGTGTCACTCGTGCTGACCCGCCATCCCCCCATTTACTGCCTTCTCACTTGCGGCGCAACCCCTCTGTAGGGTTCCGCCGCCGCCGCCTGCAGCAGCCTCCAGCAGATACCTCAATCCGTCGCCGAAATCAGAGGTATGCGTCTGCCTCCAGGCTCCAGCGGATACCGCATACCGCCGCCGAATTCTTGGAGTGGCACTAATTCGAGAAATTTATTGCAGATGGGCCGAGATGGTGGCAAGAGAGATGGAAAGGCGCTTGATCCTCGTCCGGCGAAGCGACAACGAAAGTTGCAGCCGACTTCTGCAAGCACGTCTGGTCCTCAGACGAGGCTAAGGTGCAGGCCTGCGGCACGGGATTCTTCCTCTGCCCCTACATGCCACACACGGGGTGGGTCAAGCTCGGTGGCTTCCTACCGCACACGGGGTGGGTCAAGCTCTGCGCCTTCCTACCGCACATGGGGTGGGTCAAGCGCGGGCCATCTCCCACCCCGCCCTTCAGAGTTTCCTGCGCCAGCTCCCAGGAATGAGAAAGAGGTACAACTTCACCCTCCACCAGAAGAGCCACTTAAGATGATGGAGCTGCGCAACCACACCTACCAAATGATTAAAGGTCTTAGATGGGTGCTTGAGAATCAGTGGTGGGAGAAAACGAAGGACAAATGTGTCGAACCAAGGTTTAGGAATGTCGTTCAGCAAATTTTCTATTACAACTACAAATACCTGCCCATGAAACTGTACCAGCACAGGGTTATAAATTGGGATCGTATGAAGTCTGCCACAGGAGGGGATGTTAAGGTATACTTCGATGATCATCCCGGATTGGCTGATTTGGTCTCATTGCATCATCAGTATGTTGAGGATTGGGTAAGAGTTTTTTATGCTACTTTGTACATTGCCGATACTAGGGAGTACATCATGTTCATGTTTCAAGGACGGCCAGTGTACTCTTTTTCGACACCATATTGCTGACACTATTGGATTGAGGGATTCTGAAATAGGAAAGTACGACCATAAGCCATCCCTACATAATATTGTCTACGGGGATCGTGAACCACCTCGGCATAGTTTGCTCGGTGGGTCGTTCCCATCCGACGAGGAGATGGCCGAACTTTTTGTTGAGTCGTTCACAGGTAGGCGAGCATATCTCACGCCTGACATGCTTACCCCTGAGGCTAATGTGGTTCACCGGGCACTACGGGAGACACTGTTACCACGGATTGGCAATGCAGAGTCGATCACTAGTCTTCAGCAGTGGCTTCTCCTTCACGTCATGACTGGCCGGCCCTTCGACATCGTGGACTTCATTTTAGTCGAGATTGAAGATGTTATCTTTGATGGGTTGATCGTGGCCCGACATATGCCGTATGCTCACTGGACCTCCTTCATCCTAAGTCGTGTTACCAGAGTAGATGAAGACGGGGAAAGGGTATGAACCGGACCCAAAGATTGGTGTCCCGAGTACATGATGTCCAAGACACATTTCAAGGAATACAGGCCTGCGAGACCAGGAGACAGACGTCATGGCGTAAGGGCTACAATTGAGCCACCTCCTGATGACATTTGTTCCTCAGACAGTGAAGACAATGAGGTGTCTCCAGTGAGACATCTCCGAGTACATGATGGTGTGTCGCTACCCACTACAAAAACAAAAATAGTTCCAGTCACTCCAGCAACAACCAGTGAGCCAATGGACTCTTCCTTCTTTCTGAAACTGATCCTTGAAAATCAGCGCGAGCAGACCAAGTTCTAGTCAATGATGGAGAAGAGGATGGCACAGCAGGAGGAGTTAAACCACGCACACTCGGAGCAGATAGTACAAATGGTAACACAGTAGCAGTGCACTATGGAGAATTTTGTGAATGCTTCACTCAGTCACCTTCACCAAGTTAACGGCTTACCGCCACCACCCGCTCTACTCGCACCTATTGGTCAGACCCCCTTGCAACTCATGCCCCCTGCTAACTTGGGTAAATCATCTGAAGTCTATGAGCTGCCTCACAATTCAGCAATTGGTTCACAATGGATGACAGAAAAGGATTCCAAAGAAGAAAAGGAAGTAGATGCAACAATACTCAAGGTTCTATCTGATATTGCAGTAGAGGAAACGAATAAGGAACATCCTTTGGCGGCAACAACAAATGGTCCGAAAGATCCTGCTCCAGCTACCTCGGAAGGCTCTCGTGTAGCTAATCCTACTCCAGCTCCTACTACGTCGTAAGGCTCTCCTGCTCCTGCTCCTGCTACCTCAGAAGGCTCTCCTGCTCATGCTCCTGCTATCTCAGAAGGCTCTCCTGCTCCTGCTCCAGCTACCTCGTAAGGCTCTCCTGCAGCTGATCCTGCTCCAGGTCCTGCTGCGTCAGAAGGTTCTCCTGCTCCTGCTCCAGCTACCTCAGAAGGCTCTCCTGCTCCTGCTCCTGCTCCTGCTACTGCTACCTCAGAAGGCTCTCCTGCTCCAGCTCCTGCTCCTGCTACCTCAGAAGGCTCTCTTGCTCCTGCTCCTGCTACCTCAGAAGGCTCTCCTGCTCCAGCTCCTGGTCCTACTACCTTAGAAGGCTCTCCTGCTCCTGGTCCTGCTACCTAAGAAGGCTCTCCTGCTCCTGGTCCTACTATATCAGAAGGCTCTCCTGCTCCAGCTCCTGCTACCTCAGTGTAATATCCCTGATGTTTTTAATCTTAATCTCAGTCACTAATGAAGCTTAACCATGAGTTGAGCAGGTCAAAGCCCTTAATAGTGGTCAAACCCTATAGAGCCCTAGACATATCTCTATAACTTTGGTCAGATCTCAAAATTCTTGAATACAACTAAAAAATCAGCCAATATTAAAGTTGTCTAGTTTTTCATGGAACACATTTCATTCAATTACTGGCATTTCAAATTTTGATGTTTAACCCTTCAAAAACACAGTCAAAGCTCTGCTGAACAGTTTGACCGAGTCGAGAAAAACTCAAAGTTTGAGCAAGTTCATCTCCAAATCTGTTAGGGTTTTCATAGGTCGGCCTTTGTGAAAGTTGTAGAGCTATCCTTGGTCTACAATTTTTGTATTTGGCGAATTTGAACTTTAGTTCAAAAATTTTGAATTCAAGCCGGTCAAAGTAGGCTTCAGCGAATGGGAAAGGGGCCAGAGCGTCGGAGCGCGCATCCCGCGCGCGATGTCGCGCCGTCGGCGCTGCGCCGACGTCCGCGATGGGCCCACACCGCTCGCCATTTGTACACCGTCACGGCGTGGACCACGCGTCGGCCATCGTGGTCGGGCCCACGTCCACTTGGACATGCGCCCCCGCGCGCGCCTCGCCGTTGGCCAGCCGCACCGTTGGCCGCCGTCCGCCGGCCATGCGCCACGCGTTCGCGCGCCGTGACTCAGCCGGCCGAGCCAGCTGGCGTGCATGTGCAGCCATACCCCTGCACGACGTCTCTCTCGCCTCTCCTCCCTCGCATTTGCCCCCGGGTGCCTCACTGAGCTCCTTCGCCCGTCCGCCGCGCCCGCCATCGCCGCTGGCAGAGCTCACCGACGAGCTCCGCCTTCCACTGCTCCTCCTCGAGTGCAAGCACATCCCTAGCCTCCACTCACACCCCTTGAGCCTTCCCACGCACGCGCCTTGCCCGGCTGAGCTGCCTGCTCGCCAGCATTGCTGCCGCAGCGGTCGTCCACCGCCCTCCTCGCTGCCGGCTATTGCCGGAGGTCCCTCTGCTCCGACCACTGCCGCCAACCGACCAAGGGTGTGTCCAATCCCACCCCTAGCCGCTCACACACCGGAGTCCGGCCGTCCCCCGCTGCCGGCCGGCCTTGCTCCGCCGCCGGGGACCACATTGCTGTGATTGATTTCTGTTCAGGGGCCTTTGTGCAAGTTACCAGGGACCTAACTGTAAAAGGAATCTGAAACCCTAGATTCAAAATCATGAAACTTGTAAAATACGTAGTAAATTGTAGAAAAATCAGAAAAATACAAACTCAACTGTTCTGGAATCCTTGTGAAGAGAACTACCTTTTCTGGAAAGGGAGTTTTCAAATTTGAGTATAGTTTTTAAATGATTTTGAATTGATCAGTTTGAATAGATTTGAAATAACTTGGAATCTATATATTGTCTGGATGTGAATTTTGGATATGTTGTTAATATGATCATGCTTGGCTCTGTGTAGCAAAATGGCACATAAATCATGTATGTATCTCCAGTTATGAATTTATTTTGATTTCAGCCTAGTCTTAATGTATGAATTGTTTAAATTTATCTGTTAAGCAAATGCTGACCAAGTTTCTGCAGTAGCTCTCTAGTGCTTAGTAGTAGCTGTCATAAATAGTATATGAATTTGTGGCATGTGTAGATTAGTCTTCTGAATTATTGTGGATAGTTTGAGTTAAATTCAAATTCAAATTTCTGCTGCAGTTATGGATCCAAATTTTGGTGTGTGAGCTAAATATGTCTTTATCTTGTTGTATGCAAAGTTGTAGCTTCAGATCATCTATATATTTTGCTTTATGATTTATTCATGCTCCTAGTAGCTTTAACTTGTTGCATTTATGATATTTAATTCGTAGCTTTGTTTTACCTCCTGTTTGGTCTGTATATCTGTTTTGCTAAGATATTCATGCTGGTAAAGTCTCATGGTCAGATTGTTTATATATTTTCCAGAATTAATTTCCTAGGTAATCAAGCTTTAAATGAATAAAACAAATGGAAAACAGAAATATTTATGCATGCAACTTGAATTAAAAACTTGGGATTCATGAAATCAACCCTGAACAGCCCCAAGTTACCTTTGTGGAGTTTACTTAACGAATTAACTTAGATGTGCACACAATCACCATCAAATAAGAATAAAGTTTCACACACATCCACTTTTCCTTGGTAAAGAAAAGTTTATTAAAAACTTGTCAAGGTGAATATGGCCAACAAAACACCCTTTGTTTACCTCTGATTTCAGAACTGAATTTCATTTATTAAATTCGAGTACTTGAATAATAATGCATCTCCATATCGTATAGAACTTCCCGACGGAAACTACGAGCTGGTGCCTGAGTCTGAAGGGGAACCAGCTGAGGGAGAAGTGAACGTGGTGGAAGTGCCGCAAGACCCGAACCGAAGTTCGGAGGATCTCGCTTCTGACTTTGCCAGTGAAGGCAAGCCTCGGAGCATAACCAAGTTTTGTTAACTTATGCAATCCTTTATGCGATGTTTGTGCATTTACGTTCATGAGTTGAATTGAAACCTTAGATGCATGATCCTAGGTTCCTATGTTCTAATACTAGCATGACAGGTCGCTAGTTGCCATGCTTAGGACCACGGTAAACGTCGAGTGATGACCGTCACTCGTGAGCTATAGGTCTCTTATGTTGGAATCATAAGATTGTTAAACTTATCTGCTCATGTGGTAAGAGCATGGGATTGACTCCGGTCAATAGATGTCAGTGGTTAAGCTTTTGAACGTACTAAACATTTGTCGGGAATGGGACCAGTAAGCCTAGTACTTTCCTGATCCGGCAAGGGAACTCTCTACCACTAATCCCGGGAGTGATCCCCAGATACTAGGCAGTGGTACATGTGTGGATCTGGGCGGTCAGATACCGTGACCGGATAACCTTGTACCAGGGACTGTGGACTTGATCCTGAACTGAGGACGGTTGGGAACCGCCTGGTTGGTGTGTACCCCACCCCTTTTGGTTTTAGTTGGCATTCTTGGGGTATGCATTCTCCCGTGTGTTTAGGTCCACCTTGCAAGGTTAATAATCGATCGATCGTCGGCCTCTCACTGTTATCTGAGACTGCTTAACCATCCAATCTATGTCCCTTAATGATGGAATTGAGAAGGAATTTGTATAGTTGTTTAATTTGTATTGTACAACTCATGCTTGAATTAGTTTGCTAATCTAGTAATGGTTCAATGAATAGAATTTGGAGCTAAAATTTGAAAGTAAGGACATACTCTTTGTTGCTTTTCAGCAAAACAATCCACTAGCCATAAAGCCTTGCATGTCTAGAGAGTTGGTGATTTTTACAATCACCCGTCGGTTAAGTCTTGCTGACTATTAGTATACTCAGACTTGTTGTTGTTGATGTTTTCAGGTAATGATGTGTGTGATGATGGCTTTCCGTGGCCTGGTTCTCTCCCACCCGGTTGGGAGTACGAGTGGGAGGATGACAGTGCTTAGTGGCATCACAGATGGCCTCGTGTGATGTTGCTTATGTCGTTTAGTACATTATTTCCGCTGTGTTTCGAACTCTGAACCATTTACCTTTATGCAAAAGACTTGGTTTGTAATAATGAACCTTTGAAGGATGTTATGTAATAATTTGTGACTTGTTTATCTCTGGACTCGCCTTCGTGTGAGTTTTGATGTACAATTGTTGATCCTGTGTTGTATGTGATTTACCGGGCTTGACCCGGCAGAGGCGACAAGTTACTTCTATATTATTGCTTAATGGCCAAGTGGAGTGGTTTAGGCAATAATATGGAATTAATTTGAGCGGTTCCGTCACACTCAGAAGGCTCTCCTGCTCCTGCAACCGAAGAAGGCTCTCCTACTCCTGCTCCTACTCCAGCTCCAGCTCCTGATGACCCTCTTCACAATCCTGTTATAACGCCTCCTTCAAACACCGAAGAAAAAGAGGTAGAATGTTAAACATTCCTTTTACTATCATTGATTCCATTTGATTGTTGTATTCGAGTTGAACAATACATTTTTCTTCACGTGTGCGAACTAACCATAAATTATTGTTTTGCCTGGGCTTTGTGCTCAGGTCTTCACAATTGCTGACCAAGATGAAATTGTATTGGAGTTGGAAGACTCTCAATACTCTTGTACCGGGTTGCAGAATGAGATACAGGTACCAGCACTTCGTTTCCATAATAGAACATCATACTTGTGTTGTGACGTTGAAGACTCTGACTTCCATACGATTGAATCCTCCAATTGGATTAATGGCTTGGATCAATGCGGGATTCCTACAACCAAAACGGAGAGTTCTAAGGCCTCGACATCACGCAATGCATAAGACGTGCTATGCATAAAATGAACCCAACACTCCCTACGCATGCTTTTATTAGTAATTTTCGATGTAATCCTTGAATCATGTCACAATATTGATGTTTGATGAGAGGAAGGGATGTGTTGATCTCCAATGTGGGCTTGATTGAGGAGTATGCAACGTGATGTGCTCATAATCTTGTAGTACTAAGCGAATCGAATAGACGAAGGAAGGGATGTGTTGATCTCCAATGTGGGTATGATCGAGGAGTATGCAACGTGATGTGCTCATAATCTTGTTGTACTAAGAATCAAATCGACAAAGGAAGAGATGTGTTTATCTCCAATGTAGGCATGATCGAGGAGTATGCAACGTTACGTGCTCATAATCTTGTAGTACTAACCGAATCGAATCGATGAAGGAAGGGATGTGTTGATCTCCAATGTGGGCATGATTGAGGAGTATGCAAGGTGACGTGCTCATAATCTTGTAGTACTAAGCAAATCAAATCGACGAAGGAAGGGATGTGTTGATCTCCAATGTGGGCATGATTGAGGAGTATGCAAGGTGACGTGCTCATAATCTTGTAGTACTAAGCGAATCGAATCAACGAAGGAAGGGATGTGTTGATCTCCAATGTGGGCATGATCGAGGAGTATGCAACATGACATGCTCATAATCTTGTAATACTAAGCGAATCGAATCAACAAAGGAAGGGATGTGTCGGTCTCCAATGTGGGCATGAACGAGGAGTATGCAACGTGACGTGCTCATGATCATGTAGTACTAAGCGAATCAAATCGACGAATGAAGGGATGTGTTGATCTCCAATGTGGGTACGATCGAGGAGTATGCAACGCTACATGCTCATAATCTTGTAGTACTAAGCGAATCGAATCGACGAAGGAAGGGATGTGTTGATCTCCAATGTTAGCATGATCGAGGAGTATGCAACGTGATGTGCTCATGATCATGTAGTACTAAGCAAATCGAATCGACGAAGGAAGGGATGTGTTGATCTCCAATGTGGGCATGATCGAGGAGTATCCAATGTGACGTGCTCATAATCTTGTAGTACTAAGCGAATCAAATTGACGAAGGAAGGGAGATGTGTTGATCCCCAATGTGGATATGATCGAGGAGTATGCAACGTGACGTGCTCATGATCTTGTAGTACTAATCGAAACGAATCGACGAAGGAAGGGATGTGTTGATCTCCAATGTGGGCATGATCGAGGAGTATGCAACGTGATGTGCTAATAATATTGTAGTACTAAGCGAATCGAATCGACGAAGGAAGGGATGTGTTGATCTCCAATGTGGGCATGATCAAGGAGTATGCAACGTGACGTGCTCATGATCATGTAGTACTAGGCGAATCGATTCGAGGAAGGAAGGGATGTGTTGATCAATATAAGGGGAGAAGTACATAAATGAAATAAGTAGTTCCTAATAAAGGAATATCCTATGTAGTTGTATCTTGATAAGAGGAACATCCTTTGCTGCCAGTATATAGCGCTGACCAGCCCCCAGAACAAACCGGCGCACGATTCAAATATTCGGAATTTCGGACGCCCGGGCAAAGCAGATGTTAAGTGTCCTTTTTGCTTCCCCCTTCCCAATGCACGCCATTTCAGTCACCACCATAATGAAAGGGTATATTGGTAATCTAACAAGGCCCTCCACCGAAATGGATAAATTACCCCCACCCCCGTCCCTTCCCTCCCTTCTACTCCTCTCCTCGCCATCTCAAATCTTTCCTCCCCCATTTCACCTTCCCTCCTCGCCGGCAGCCCAAATCTTCACCTCCTCTCCTCCATTGTCTCAAATCTACCACTCATAGCTTCAGCCCCTTTCCCATCTGCCTCTGTAGTACAAGCGGCGATAACACAATGGCACCAAGAGGGAAGGTCGTACGAAGGAAATATCCAGAACAAGGTACAATGTTTTCCTCCTCGGTTTAGCTTCCCTGGTGGATTCGTACTTGCGTGTTTTCCCATGTGGCAAATCCCATGTGTGCACTAGTTTTTGTTTGATCAGGTAGATCCCATGTCTACACTAGTTCTTTTTAGGATCTTGTTTTGACTAGGAACATCCTTTCAGGATCTTGTTTAGCTAGGAATATCCTACTGGTTCTTATAGAAGTTTTTAGATCTGACAGATCCCATGTCTACACTAGTTCTTCTCAGGATCTTGTTTTGACTAGCAACATCTTTTTCAGGATCTTGTTTCGGCTAGGAACATCATACTGGTTCTTATAGAAGTGTTTATATCTAGTTTTATTTACAGTGGTAGGCCAACCTTACAAAAGTTTCTCTGCTTTCCTAACAGAAGTAGACGAGCGCGGTGATTACGAGCGGCAGAGGGACATTAATGTCTTGAAGAATCACAAATTCTTCGCTAGTCTTGGCATCGAGAAAATGAAAGCACTTTTAGCAGCTGACCGACCAAGCAGAAAGGGTACCAACGATACAACAATACAAGATTCGGATCTGCAGTACAACCCTTCTCATGAACATGAATATGACCCAGAGACATGTCAACAAGAGGTAATCTTATCATGAACTCATTTCATGTACTAGTTAGGCAGGATTGCTTCTGATCTTCTCTTTCTTTGTTGAATTTTGTGTAATCAGGTCACTCATAGCATACCTGTCACTGGAGGAAGAGGGACCAAGAGAATTCGGGCACCGGATGACCCTACCAGAATGCCTCCTAGACTGACTAGGACCAAGGCAAGGGAATTGGCTTTAGCCGATGGGAGTGGAACAACTCTTGACACACATGAATTGCCCACTGAAGGCCAAGCAATAACTGAGGATCAGAGCGTCCGAGGACCGGTGGATGGTCGCTCCTGGCTGTGATGAGTGATTGACAACGTGGTGTGGACTGACTCTTGGCCGAGTATTGCAGGTGCAGGTTGCGGCTTGGTTCGTGTTGGTGCAGGTGAAGAGCGGGCACGAAAGGTCTTAGCCTTGCGGGGCCTCCGAGGAGTGGAGAGACAAGTAGGCTCGGCTCGATGGACCCGGTGGTCGAACGGAATCAAGTGCGGGCTGCATGGTGGCAAGAAAAGCAAGACGAAGTCGTCGACTGGAGCCTGAGCAGGGTAGCAGCTAACGACCGGAGTCTGCACGCGGGGTTTGCAGCGGTTCAACACAAACCCGTCGGGTTACTTGCTTGAGCCACAAAACCAAGACTGAAAACTTGGCGGTCGGAGATGGGATCCGTGCGCGCCGAGAAGCTTCGATGCCGGGGGACACGCGGCGGGATCGCAGGGCTTGCGTCGGGAGGATGCGGACTGTGGCGAAGGCGTGGCCGCCCGATGAAAAGGAGTGCTACTTGACCATATTGCCCCTGAGGGGTATGTATCTCAGTTTAAGTGCTAGGGGTAGCTTGGTCATTTGCCCAACCCAAGGGGACTCATATATATAGCTCTAGGGTTTCTGGGCAAACCATCCATCCGGACTGCTTCTCATTTCCCTGCTCCATAGGCTTAGATTTTCTTCACTGTTTTGTAGAGAATCTGACCACCGAGTGTATGGAAGCTTTCATGGTTGCGTCAATTTCCTTCTTGTGGCTCGAGTGATTTTCGTGTCTTTTTCGGGCTATTTTCGTTGGATTTTCGTGCGCGGCTTGTTCCTCCGATTCTGAGGTGTTTGGGTTCAGATTTCATTGTGGGTATCATGGATAGATTCCTTGTGCATCTTTGTGCTTGATCTTGACCTCTCAAACTCCAGATTTGGCCTTGGATTTGAGGATTTCGGGTGAAACCCTAGCTTTTTGGTAGAGCACGGTTGCGATTTGATTCCTGGCGATTTAGTTGGTTTGAGGCCTCAAGTTTTTGGGCATAGCATCCCCTAGGGACGCTTCACATTTCCCCCAAATCTTGTCTCAACCCACTCAGCTGTTTGGGAGATCCATGGATGGATAGGTGAGGTTGGCTTGCGGTTTTCAAGCTCGAGCTGTTCTTTTCGTGAGGGACGGACAGTCCATCATGTCCTCATGGACAGTCCGCAAGAAGGCTTGTTCTTCGGTGTTCGTCACGAGTTTGTCCAGTTCTTGAGCGCTCGTGTTTCGATCCGTGGAGTCGTTGGTTTTTGTTGGATGTGTTTGCGGATAGTCCGCCAGAGGGGGTCAGACAGTCCGTCTAGCTCGAACAGTCCGAACTGAAGTGTCGGACGGTCCGTGAGGAGAGGGTGCGTCTCTGGAGGTTCTGTCGACATTTTCGGACAGTCCGAACTGAAGTGTCGGACAATCCGCAAGGCCCAGGTGGACGGTCCGTGCTGCCCATACGGACGGTCCGTGCGAGACTACTTGGGGTGTAGACCTTCTGGTGGTTCTGTCCATTAATTCAGACAGTCCGTGGTGTCTATACGGACAATCCGTAAGGAGGTGTCGGATAGTCCACCGGTCCAGTTCGGACAGTCCGTCCCTGGCGCTGCAGATCAGCCTAAGTCCCTAGCTCTTGAGTTGTGCTTCCACTTTGAGTTACTTTGGGGCTTGCTCATAGGGTTGGTAGGTCTGTTGTGACTACGTGACCTTAGCAAGTTCGTGTGGGAATCCTTGTGTGTGAATTTGGGGCATAGTCGAGTTCGACTCTTCGGAGAAGAATTTTTATCGGCTCCCATTCACTCCCCCCTCTCTGGTCGCCTAATCGGTCCTTCAATTGGTATCAGAGCAGGTTATGGATCTTCGTGATTCTAACCAGTCTAAGATTCAAAGATGGCGTACCAGGAACGGGGTTCGGGTCCTCCACACTTTGATGGTAAGAACTACTAGATGTGGCAGAGGCAGATGGCTACTTTCCTCCGCGGCAAGGGTCAGATCCTTTGGGATGTTACGGTGAACACAGCTTATGTTCATCCGATTAACTTCCTAGCTCCAGGATCGAGGGATATGGACGACGCCAACAACAAGGCGGTAGACTACTTGTTTAGTGCTTTGTGTCAATCCGAATTCGATCGGGTTCTGACAGAGGACTTGGCTTGTAGGATTTGGGAGCAGCTGAAGAATGCTCATGCTGGGAACGCTCAGGTTCAGGCTCGGTTGTTCGTGACCTACCGGAGGGAGTACGAGAACTTCACTCATCTCCTAGTGAGTCCATTAACGCCATGTTCCAATGGTTCACTGTGATTGTGAACAACATGAGGGCTAATGTGGCCGTGCTCCCGTACGATGATCATGATAGGGCTGTGAAGCTTCTGCATGGTCTGGATCGTACCGTGTGGACTGAGAAGGTCGAGGCCATTCTTGAGTCGGAGAAGTAAGAGACACTCACGGTGAATGAGCTGTTCTCCAAGCTCAAGTCGTCTGAGGTGGACCGTGGGGTGCGAGCAAGGATCAAGAACCCGACTGACCCTCATAGTCTGGCTCTTGTTTCTGGACCAAGGACTAACGCTAACATGTCTTCGAGACAGTTCTCTTAGTCTTGTCTTGTGTCCATGCCAAATGAGGAGTTCGATGTGCTGGGCGAGGAGGATCTCGCATTGCTGAGCAGGCGGTGTCGGGCATACACCCCGGGTACCTGCAAGGAAGGAGGAAGGCGGACTACTCTTAGAATTCCCCTGTAATCCTACTAGGACTCATACCGTGTAATCCTACTAGAACTCCTACCTTGTAACCGACTAGGCACCTACCCCCTGGACTATATAAAGGAAGGCCGGGTACCTAGGAGGACATCCACAATCGCTTCGGGGAACAACACCCAAGCGTAGGGCGCAATACTACTCTAAACAGGACGTAGGGTACGCTACTCTGGCTACCCGAACCTGTATAAATCTTGTGTCTTGTGTCCTCGCGCATACCTTCGAGTTCCAGGTCTGGCGATCCCCCACTATCTACTCTCCGATGGGTACCCCCTATGGAGGTTGCCGGATATAAAACTCCGACATTGGCACCCACCGTGGGGCGATCGTCGAGATCCTCGGGCGAATTCGAAGGACCTATCTTCACAATCAATCTATTCGGTGCAATACGATTTAGGCGACATCTCAATCCGCTCCTACGTCGAGTTCGAAGCTGCACGTCGATTCAAGTCGAAGTCGAGAAGAATTCATCTACTATTGGCCCAAGACTCAACGGGACCCGCGGAATTATTTCCGTGCTTGTTTCTGCGCGAGTTCCAGTCCGAGACAGGAAGCGTGATGCAAGCTCCAACAATTCATCTGCGTTTGATGGTTCGGTTTCCGAGGAAAAATCCAATTCTTTTTCAACTCGGACTCAAGGCTGCTGAGCTGCCGTGCTTTAAATTCGAAACAGAGCAAGGTTCGGTATATGCACTTGAAGACAGGGCCATCCGCTATTGTTGCAATGCGGCAATTGGAAATTCAATTTTGTTGGAAATTGCTAAGTGCACAAGCAAGGCTACCTCAAGACTCCAAGATCTCCTTGCTTGGCTCACACACAAGATGTACGCGAGCACTACTCCGTCGACGTCCAGCAGCATCGACTTGCTGGCACTACCTCGACTACTTCGACTACTCATCTCGACTAGTAAACTAGTCGAGGACGGCTTCCACACCACCACGCACTAGTCGGATCCGCCTCCGACTAGTCGACTTCAGCAACAACTGTCGCAGCTCCATCGCCGATCACCACGGCTTCATGGACTCTCGTCCGCGAATCAAGCTAAGTCACTTATTTCAATAATTTTTTCTTCGGCTTGTTTTCCGCATACAGGAACCAACGCTGAAGACTACTTCGTGTACGCCTCTCAACGGCTACTTGCCAGCAGAGCTACACTGCGCACAACACGTGCTCTCTTCTCTCCGCCACGCGGAACAGTTTCAATGACTACTTTACGAGCAATCACACTCTCTCTTGTCGCCATGCCGACTACTTTCGTCTACCTCTTAATGGTCTCGCTCCAGTAGCACATGCCTTGATCCGCACAAAGCCTCGGCTCTCCTGTCATGCCTCCACGCCCCCAGTGGCTATGGCTAAACAGGCTCCTCAGAGATCGGGCGCTTAAACCAGCTCTCCTGTCATGCCTCCACGTCCCCAGTGGCTATGGCTAAACGGCGACCAAAGAGACTGGGCGCTTAACCGCATCAGGCTAACTACTCGACGCCTTACGACCACAACAAGAGCATGACACATGACATTTACATTTATATTCATATTTGTATTTGTCACTAGTAGATTTAATTTCTACAAAAATGCTACATAATGTACGCATCTTTACTTTCAGGTCAAGCTTCGGTGACGACTTCCCAGGACGCTCCGCGTACCTCCACCGGCGCGGCTAGTTCCCAAACTCGGGGGCTACGCACCAAATCACTACTCGACATCAACTCGAGTAGTCTCCGCTAGCTCTCTAGCTCGGTGGCTCAGCACCAATAACTACTCGACGTGGCTCCTATAGCTCACCTGGCGACGAGCTCGGGGGCTGAACGCTACAAGAGTACTCGGACGATGACTTCCGCAAACACTGAAGACCCTTGGATTGATTCTTCAATCGTTCCAAGGCTCGGGGGCTACTAGGCTACACCCATCAGTCGATTTTTTTAAGATGGAAGATTCAGATTCAAGATTGACCCTTAGCCTGATTCTTCGACTCAACCTAAGGCTCGGGGGCTACTCCATATGGAGTGCGATTTTGCAACCGCACTTCCATATAATCTCGACTTCAAGACAGATGAGCTGGACCACCTTCCAGCCTCGTGGCAGTTCAAGTACTATTAAAGACTTCTCCAAGCAGTACTCGAGGACGCTCAAGAACTACTCGAAGAGGCTTCAAGACTACTCGAACTACTACTCTCGACTACAACATGCTCGGGGGCTTGTCGGGCATACACCTCGGGTACCTGCAAGGAAGGAGGAAGGCGGACTCCTCTTAGAATTCCCCTGTAATCCTACTAGGACTCATACCGTGTAATCCTACTAGGACTCCTACCTTGTAACCGACTAGGCACCCGCCCCTTGGACTATATAAAGGAGGGCCGGGTACCTAGGAGGACATTCACAATCCCTTCGGGGAACAACACCCAAGCGCAGGGCGCAATACTACTCTAAACAGGACGTAGGGTACGCTACTCTGGCTACCCGAACCTGTATAAATCTTGTGCCTTGTGTCCTCGTGCATACCTTCGAGTTCCAGGTCTGGCGATCCCCCCACTATCTACTCTCCGACGGGTACCCCCTATGGAGGTTGCCGGATATAAAACTCCGACAGGCAGTTCGAGCGCATGTACACGAACTGAAAGAACTCTCGGAGGAGCTCAGGCATGTGCTACCGGTGCGGGAAGCACGGGCACTTTATCGCTGAGTGCCCGGAAGCCATGGAGGTTAAGACCGAGAACAAGCACCGTCCGAGGACCGACCACAAGCACCGCTCGAGGGATGACCACAAGGGCAAGAACAAGTCCGAGCGGAGGCTGAGGAGGAGCGGAGGTCACAAGAAGAAGGAGCGCGTGATGGTTGCCGGAGCGAGCGACATCGACTCAAGCTCCTGCTACTCTTCATCAAACTCAAGTGGTGAAGAAGAACGGCACAAGGGCAAGCGGTCGAGCAAGAACATCAACGGCCTGTGCTTCGCCGCCCAAGGCTTTTGCAGCATGGCACATAGCTCCGCAATCAAGAAGAGCAACAAGGATGACTTGGACTCCGACTCCGAGGATGAGGTATAAAATGATCCTTCCTTCTTGGTAGCGGAGAATGCTAGGTTGAATGAATTGCTTGACAACCATGATGATGTGCTTAGAAAGACCAACAAGGAGAAGAGGGTGTATAGGTCTTTGCTTGGAGAGGCTAAGGAGAAGGTGGTTGAGCTAGAGTCTTTGCTCGGTGATGCTAGGGCTCATATAGATTCTCTGAAGTCTGCTCCTATTGTGACCGCGGAAGCTAAATGCACCTGTTGTTCTACTTTCCTTGGTGATTTGACTATGCTCAAGGAAAAGTATGCCTCCAAGGTTGAGGAACTAGATGTGCTTAGGGTTGAGCTAGATGAGATGAAATATAGGCCCTCCTTGCTTAGTGCTTGCAATTCTTGTCCTGTTTTGCATGAGAAACTAGATGTGTCAGTTGCTTATGCTAGATCTCTAGAAGCTGCTCTGAAAGCTCCTATTCCTACATCATGCTCTACTTGTGAAGTAAATGCTGTTTAGAATTTGGAGCTTGCACACTATGTGATCGTTTGCAGGATGAGAAATGATGAGTTGAGGAAGATGATGGGTTGGTTGTCTGGTCATGAGCCTCAGCTCAGGATGATGATTGAGGCATACAAGCGCTATGATGGGCAAGCACTTGGGGCAGACAAGATTGGTGAGGGAAGTGGTGAGAATGAGGGGAAGATTGGAGATATCCCAGAGTCACCAAAAACCCACCATAAAAATGCCTATGCTCCTAAGCCAAACCCACTTAGGAACCGACTAGACACAACCCCAGCTCCAGCCGTGTTTCCTCCACACACAGACAACTTCCAGAAACCCATCAAGTTCAAGAGTGACTTAGGGAATGAGTTCTTTGGGAAGAAGGGAGAGAAACCGAGTGAGGAGAAGCCAGAGCCCAAAGAGAGCCCAAAACCAAAGCCAAAACCAAAACCCTTCCAATGTGAGCATTGTGGGAGGGATGGGCACCTTGCTGAGTTTTGCTTCAGGAGGAAGCGTGAGGAGAGGTTTGCTAGAGAGATGGCAAACAAGGCCAGGTACCACCCTTCTCGTGGTGTGCCTGAGCCTAGGATGGTGCCTAGGGGTGAGGGTGTGGTGCATACCATTTACCCTCGGGAGAGGCGTGAGTTTGTGCCTCGAGGTGAGCCACTACAGAGAGATGGTGGTAGACGTGTTGGGTTTGGGCGTGGTGAGTTTGCTGGATGTTCTTTCGCTCGTGGCCAATATGAGTATGGGGGAACGATTGCAGCTTTAGGTCTCAGAGGAGCTACGGGCCACGGTCTCCACCTCGTGGTACGCGTAGTCCTCCAAGGAGATGTGTGGGTGTTCCACATAGGAGTGATAGGATGGATTTTGCTAACCCCACTTTTGAGCAAATGGCACTGCATTGGCTTGATTCATTTTGTACTAACCACAGTGATGAGTCATTTGCTCACTCTCGCTATTGTTTTTTATTTTCAGGTGGGAGGCTTGGAGGGCTTTTGGTTGATCGACTCTGGTTGCTCTCGACACATGACCGGAGATCGAAGGTGGTTCTCCAGCCTCACCCCGGTGATGACCAAACAATACATCACTTTTGGGGACAATGGGAAAGGAGAGTGCTTTCAGTGGGCACGGTGATGGTGAGCGAGTCTGTGACTCTTAGGCATGTTGCTCTTGTCAAGTCTTTGGGGTTTAATCTTCTTTCGGTTTCCCAACTTCTTGATGAGGGTTTTGTGGTCCGTTTCAAAACGAGCGCTTCTCGTGTTTTGGATTCTCGAGGTGATCTTGTGTGCACGATCATCCCCAAGGGTCAGATTTTCGAAACGGGCTCTTCTCGTTGTTTGGTTGCTGGTGTTTCGGCGGAGCTTTGGAAATGGCATAGGAGACTAGGTCACTTGAGTTTTGACTTGTTGTCAGGCTTGAGTGGGCTAGGTTTGGTGCGAGGATTGCCTAAGTTGAAATACCAAAAGGACTTGGTATGTGCTCCTGTAGGCATGGTAAGATGGTCGCCACCTCTCACCCGCCTCTAACATCTGTTATGACAGAGAGGCCATGCGAGCTGTTCCATATGGACATGGTTGGTCCAGCTCGTGTGTGCTCGACGGGTGGGAAATGGTACGTCCTTGTGATGGTGGATGACTATTCTCGCTATGCTTGGGTCTTCTTTTTGGCTGACAAGGGGGAGAGGTTTGGTTTTGTCCGGGATCTAATCTTGAGGTTGAAGAATGAGAGGAATGGAGATGCTATTCGAGCTATTCGAAGCGACAATGGCACTGAATTTAAAAACTCTCATTTTGAAACCTTATGTCGTGATTTGGGTCTCGAACATCAATTCTCTTCTCCCTATGTTGCTTGTCAGAATGGTGTGGTTGAGAGGAAAAATCGTTCCCTTTGTGAGATGGCTCGGACGATGCTTGACGAGCATAGGACTCTGAGGAGATATTGGGCTGAGGCGGTGAATATCGCGTGACATGTTGGGAATCAGATTTTTCTTTGGGCTTTCTTGAACAAGACGTGCTATGAGCTCATGCACAGGCGAGTACCTAGAGTGAGCCATTTCAGGGCTTTTGGTTGTCGGTGCTTTATTCTCAAGAATGGTAGGCTTGATAAGTTTGAGTCGAGGTCTTCCGATGGGATCTTTTTGGGTTATGCGAGTCATTCTTGAGCATTCCGTGTGCTCAAACTTGATACTAACCTAGTCATGGAAACTTGCGAGGTTACATTCGACGAGACCCAGCCGTGCAGTTGTCTATTTTTGAGTGTGCAGGTGATGTCGAGGTTGGCAAGAAGATCTTTGAGGACGAGGAGGATGATGCTGGAGAGGATGATGGTGATGATGGTGAAGCTCCAGCTGAGCATGTACCCTCTACTTCCACTATGACGACTACGGTGCAGGATGGCCCAGCCCCTACACCTACTACGATCCAGCAAGATCAAGTGGAAGCTGCAGCTGAGGGGGAGGTTGTCTCCAGGCGAGAGGCACCGAGGCGCGTTCAAGTTGATCATACTCCCTCAAGAATCATCGGCGACATCAATGAACATACGACATGGTCAAGGTCCAGAAATGTTTCTCACTTTGCTCATTCAGCTTTTGTCGCTACCTTTGAGCCGAAAGACATTGGACACGCCCTCTCTGATCCTAATTGGGTGAATGCAATGCATGAGGAGTTAGAGAACTTTGAGAGAAACCAAGTTTGGGAATTGGTAGAGCCACCACCACTTTGCAAACCTATCGGGACAAAATGGGTGTGGAAGAACAAAGAGGGCGAGAATGGTGAGGTGGTGAGAAACAAATCTAGGTTGGTTCCTCAGGGGTATAATCAGAAGGAGGGGATAGACTATGAGGAGACATTTGCTCCTGTAGCCCGTTTGGAGGCGATTAGGATCCTTCAAGCCTTTTCCGTGGCTAAAGGGTTCAAATTGTACCAAATGGATGTGAAGAGTGCCTTCTTGAATGGGTTTTTAGAAGAAGAGGTTTATGTGAAGCAACCACCGGGCTTTGAGAATGCTGAGTTTCCTCATCGGGTGTATAGGCTGAGGAAGGCGTTGTATGGGCTGAAACAAGCTCCCCGTGCTTGGTATGGCCGTTTGAGGGGGTTCTTGTTCGGCAAGGGGTTTGAGATGGGCAAGGTTGATAAGACTCTTTTTCTCCTCAGGCAGGACGATGATATCCTAATTGTTCAGATGTACGTGGATGATATTGTCTTTGGTGGCTCGTCTCACTCTTTGGTTGCGAGGTTTGCAGAGGGCATGAGCAAAGAATTCGAGATGTCTATGATGGGAGAATTGCAGTTCTTTCTCGGGCTTCAGATCAAGCAGGCGAATGAGGGAACCTTTGTGCTTCAAGCCAAGTACACGAAGGACATCCTCAAGAAGTTCAAGATGGATGACTCGAAGCCACTGTCGACACTAATGAGTATGACTACAGCGTTGGATGCGGACGAGGACGGAGAGCCCGTGGACCAGAAGGAGTACCGGAGCATGATCGGCTCCCTCTTGTACTTGACGACGACGAGGCCGGACATTCAGTTTTCTGTGTGTCTGTGCGCTCATTTTCAGGCGTCGCCGAGGACTTCACATCGGCAGGCCGTCAAGCGGATCTTCAGGTATCTTCGATACACTCCTAAGCTCGGTCTTTGGTACTCGGCGTCCTCTTCTCTTTCGCTTCTTGGGTTTTCGGATGCCGACTTTGCGGGGTGTCGAGTCGATAGGAAGTTGACTTCGGGGACGTGCCAGTTTTTGGGATCTTCGCTTGTTTCTTGGTCTTCTCGCAAACAATCTAGTGTAGCTCAATCTACCACAGAAGCTGAGTATGTTGCTGCCGCTAGTTGTTGCTCACAGCTGCTTTGGATCACATACACGCTGAGCGACTTTGGTGAGGAGTGTTCCCATGTACCTCTCATGTGTGACAGCACGAGTGCCATTAGTGTTGCCAAAAACCCCGTGCTCCACTCCAGAACCAAACATATAGAGGTGAGGTACCACTTCCTGAGAGACAATGTTGATAAGGGAAACATAGACCTCATCCATGTGCCAACTGAAAAGCAGCTTGCCGATATCCTAACCAAGCCTTTGGACCAAGCTACATTTGCCCGTTTGCGAGGGGAGCTTGGTGTTGTTTTTCCTTTTTGAGCTTTGGTTGGGGGGTTTGATGTACTTACTCATGTTGCGTTTTCATTTATGTATCATATCATGCTTGCATCTTTGTATCATAGACTGCATTTGTATCATATGAGATGTGCTTCTCCTATATACTTGGATCACCATGATGTGCTGAATATGAGATTATGACTTTGCTAGTGATGCTCATATGATGGATAGCGATGCTCTTGATAGCTTTGGGATATATATGCTTGTGAATGGCTTTCTTTTGTAAAAATGCTATATATGATCCTCTCTTATGAGTTGAATGCCTTTCATGCTAAATTTGTGCACTTATGGCTATAGCTTGCTTAATTTGTGCTTGGAACCATGTTCTTTTCATATGGGTTCGAAGACCCATTTATCATCATGGATGTTTAGCCTACATGCTACCTTGTGGAGAAGCCTAAGCTTCTTTTTGCCGCAAAGGCACTTCATGTACCATGCTTAATTTGTAAATCATGAAATTGGTATATGAAATGCTTGTGCTTGAACAATATGCTTCCATGTCATGTATGCTTTAAATTTTCTTATCTTGGGTGCTAAACCGTTGCATGATGTTCACCGTTGAGAAGTCTCACATTTAGAAGTGGACACATGGCTCGGTGGCTTTGACATGACATGAGATAGCTTGTAGGTGTTTGTGATGATCTTGTGATGAGAATTTTTGACCTTGCATGAAGTTTGTGAGTTATGTGTTGTTTGTGCTCATTTTGATCATGTTTAGGTCCTTTGCTTATGAGAGGGAAATTTTTGTGAAAAATGCTTTATTTTTGCTCATGGCTATGTCACATGCTTATATGTCCCTATCTATCTTGTTGGCGGTGCTTGTACTAAATTTGTGGCTATCTCGCTTGTCTATGTCTCAATTTCGCATGTTGTAGTGCTCTTTGTCTATTTGAGAAGCACATGCTTGCATTTGTAGACTTGATTCATGCATTACCAACAAGGGGGAGGAAAGTACCCAATTCATGTTTCCAGGGGGAGTTTTTGCATCAAGGGAAGAAAATTTGGGAGATCTGCATTTGTTCAGGGGGAGCTTGCATTCATGCATTTGGGAGCTCTTTTTCGCCTGAATTTTTAGTTGTGCTCCTTTGCAGACGGTGTCGAGCCCTTTTGCCTCACCTTGAGGAGTCGGCAATTTTGGAGCATTTTATCTCAGTTGTGTCGAGCCGTTGCCCTTGTCTTAGGGGACCGAGGTTTTTCTCTCTCAAGTGATCTCGTTTTGGCGTTTGTTTGGCTTTTGATCACTTGTTTGAGTTTTTCATTCGTTTCTTTTCTTTTTCTCTTTTCTCTGAATTGGTTACTATGTGTGTGTTGTCAATGCACTCATCAAGGGGGAGATTGAGGACCGGAGCGTCCGAGGACCGGTGGATGGTCGCTCCCTGGTGTGATGAGTGATTGACAACGTGGTGTCGACTGACTCTTGGCCGAGTATTGCAGGTGCAGGTTGCGGCTTGATTTGCATTGGTGCAGGTGAATAGCGAGCGCGAAAGGTCTATGCCTTGCGGGGCCTCCGAGGAGTGGAGAGACAAGTAGGCTCGGCTCGAGGGACCTGGTGGCCAGCGGGGTCAAGTGCGGGCCACATGGTGGCAAGAAAAGCAAGACGAAGTCGTCGACCGGAGCTGGTGCAGGGTAGCGGCTCACGACCGGAGTCTGCACGCGGGGTTTGCGGCGGTTCACCACAAAACCGTCGGGTTACTTGGTTGAGCCACAAAACCAAGACCGGAGGCTCGGTGGGCGGAGACGGGATCCGGGCATGTTGAGAAGCTTCGATGCCGGTGGACACATGGCGGGATCGCAGGGCTTGCGTCGGGAGGACGCGAACTGCGGCAAAGGCGTGGCCGTGCGATGAAGAGGAGTGCTACATGACCTATTTGCCCCTGAGGGGTTTGTATCTCAACTGAAGTGCTCCGAGTGTATGACTCATATATATAGCTCTAGGGTTTCTGGGCAAACTATCCATCCAGACTGCTTCTCATTTTCCTGCTCCATAGGCGTAGATTTTCTTCACCGCTTTGTAGAGAATCTGACCTCCGAGTGTATGGAAGCATTCATGGTTGCGTTGATTTCCTTCTTGTAGCTCATGTGATTTTCATGTCTTTTTCAAGCTATTTCGTTGGATTTTCGTGCGCGCCTTGTTCCTTCGATTCTGAGGTGTTTGGGTTCGGATTTGTTGGTGGGGATCATGGATAGATGTCTTGTGCATCTTTGTGCTTGATCTTGACCCCCCAATCTCCGGATTTGGCCTCCGATTGAAGGATTTCGGTTGGAACCCTAGCTTTTTGGTAGAGCTCGGTTGCGATTCGATTCCCGGCGATTTAGTTTGTTTGAGGTCTCAAGTTTTGGGGTATAGCATCTCCTAGGGACGCTTCACATCTCCCCCAAATCTTGCCTCAAGAGCTCAAGCCGTTTGGGAGATCCATGGAAGGATAGAAGGGGTTGACTTTGCGTTTTCGTGCTCGGGGTGCTCTATCCGCACCTGGCGAACTGTCTTTGCCTGGTCGGCAGACCGTCCGCGAGGAGCCTGGCAGCCGGCTGTTCGTCGTGTTCTTCGCGAGTTCGTGCGTTGGTTTGTTTCGATCTGTGGAGTCGGTAGGTTTCGGTTGGAAGAGGTTGGTCGGACCGTCCGCCTGGAGTGGCCGGATAGTCCGCGAGGCTCGGACCGTCCGTGGTGCTTTCCCGGACCGTCCGAATTTCGGAGGGTGCATACTGGAGGTTCGGGGTCGATTTGCGGACCGTCCATCCCTGACCCACGGACCGTCCGCCTGCCCCCTGCGGACCATCTGCCCAGTCACCACGGACTGTCCGCCTGGGACTTCGCAGATTGCCTAAGTCCTTTGCTTCTTAAGTTGCGCTTTCACTTTGGGTTTGTTTGAGGCTTGTTCCTAGGGTTGGTAGGTCCGTTGTGACTACGTGACCTTGGCAAGCTCGTGTGGGAATCCTAGGTAGTGAAGTTGGGGCATAGGCTGAGTTCATCCTTCGGGAAGAATTTTTATCAGCTCCCATTCACTCCCCCCCTCTCTGGTCGCCTAATCGGTCCTTCAGTGGATTCGGAAAAAGCAGTCTGATGTATATGGTAATGGTTGTATTCAACTAGACTTAGGTCTTTTGGTCATAACCTACTAGGAGTCTGGGTGCCGACCTTGTCCGCTAGCCAATATAAGGCGGGCGAGGCGACCCCTTGTACAATCACGCAATCCTCAAGCAATCTACACCGACAACTGGACGTAGGGTTTTACTCTCTGGAGGGCTGAACCAGTATAAACTCGCCGTGTTCTCTGTGTTCCGTGTGCTAGTGTGCAACCTTCGAGTTCTTAGCCCTAGATTCAATCCCGCCGAACAAATAAACCACCGGGGTTGACCCCCCTGTGGGCTGTGCAGATCTAAACATCTGACATTTGGCGCGCTAGGTAGGGGGAAATCGAAGGTTCTTCGTGCAACTCGATGGCTTCACCAAGCGGTGTCATCTTCCCTGTGAGCATGGCGGACATCCTCGCCAATCCCGTCGATATCTGCTTCGGCTCTATGCCGGCGGAATCCACCGCTCCAGCCGCCTGCCTCGTCATCGAGAGCACCGCAGTCACCGCCAACCAGCAGGTCGGATCCGATCTGCTGGCGGAAACCCACCCACCCACTCCTCACGACCTGATCACGGGGCTCGATCGCGTCGAGGACATGCTCTCCGACACGATCAAGGTCTATGAGCGCGTCAAGCGCCCTCGCAGGACCCCTGCACCTTCACCCCACATGCCTCTTGGTCTGCGGAACACAGCTCATGCAGCGTCTCGCTACATGAAGAACAAGATCCAGATCGAATCTGAACCCAAGACCCCACACCGTGGAAACTGCAGAGGTCATCTCGACGACCCCTGCCCTGTCCATAAGGACTCCAAACACACAGCTCGCCAGAGCCATGTGCTCAAAAAGCTTCGCCGACCACTAGTCACGGCTCATCACCACCAAGTCAACCGTGTGCCGTCCCCGGACTGCCTCGCATTCTAGATCGCCCGAACGACCATCTCTCCCAACAACCCGGGTGACGCTTTCGAGATCCCGGATCGAGAGGTCCTCATGGTCTCCGCCGACGTACCCCCTCAAGCTAGTGAGACAGATGAGCAGCACCAACAGCGAGAGAATGCTAATGCCGCACGAGTTGAGCGTCGTCAGCAGGAGGCAGATGCAGTTGCAGCAGCTGCCCAGGCCCCAGGTCAAGCCGCGGGCAACATTGTACCTGGTGCCGGCGACCAACCCGCAGGCAATGTCGCCGATGGGGGACCACACCCTGCGGCCCCAGCCGCTCCTCAGCAGCAGCAAAACTGAGATGAGCCTCGCCGACAACGCCTACGTGCTAGAGACCTCCTAAGGGACTTTGAGCAAGATGGCCACGAAGTCTATAACTCTCCTCAAGCCAACCTAGGCATGGCCCTCGTCGAGTTGGGACAACTTGCAGACACCCCTGCAACACGACGTCTACAAGCTCACATCCGTATCGCCACCGCCCAGGTCGAAGAAAGATGTCCAGGATACAGTAGATCGGCTTCAAGTTCCTACTCCAGGAGTAGGTCGGAGCGACCCCACCATCGTCGTCACCACAACGACAATGCTCCCCTTCAGCCCGTGGCTGAAGAGAGAGGTGGCGAGAATGAAGTCGTGCAACCTGTCAACGCTGCTGCCAATGCAGCGGCCAATCCAGCTGCCAACGCTGCCAACACCACCGATAATGCCGCCGGCAATGCTGCCAACAACGCCGCCAATGCTGCTGGCGCCCAGCAGCAGAACACCGTCGGTAATGCAGGACAGAATGTGGGAGCTCAACCTCCACCAGTGCAAGCCACACACGCTCGGAGCAATCAGCGTCAACCCATACGAGATGAAGCGACAACGGGGTCTTTGATCCCCTTGACACCAATCACCCCATCCAAGCAGAAGACCTCCGCGAGATGCACGATCGAGAGCTTCTACGTCGTGCCCAGTACGACCAGAATAATGGTCCTCCCGATGACCTCTACGTCATCCCGACAACCTACGCTCCAGCATCTTGTTCTGGAGCAATCAACAACTTTCCAGCGTTCTCACGACGTCTCAGGATGATCAGATACCCCAAGGACTTCAAACCAGCCATTGAAAAATATGACGGCCGCTCTGACCCGAGTATTTGGCTCAAGATGTACAGCATCGCCGCCCGGGCGTCAGGAGGCAATGAAGACCACATGGCAGGATACTTTCCTCTTATGCTGGGCCAGGCGCCACTCCTGTGGCTCGACAATCTCCCTGCGGAGTGCATCACCTCGTGGGTGACCTTATCGCGGCTCTTCACAACCAACTATCAAGCGACCTACAACCGCCCCGGCAACACTCACCATTTCGCCAAAGTGCGGATGAGGAAGGACAAAACTCTCTGTGAGTACACCAACCACTATTTCGAGAACCGCAACACTCTTGCGGGTGTCAAGGATGAAGATGTCATAGCCTACTACAAGAAGGGGGTAACTAACCTCAAGCTCTTTGAGAAGATCCATGAAGTTGACGCTAACACCATCGCCGACCTCATGGCCTATGTCGATAAGCTCATCGACACCCAAGACGCGGTGCTACACGACTTCAAAGGAGATGACCACGAAGACAACAACGGTGGTGGCAGCTCGCGCAAGCGATCTGGAGAAGTCTATGCAACCGATCCACCAAGACCATCCACCTTCCTTGAAGGTGACTTCAACTGCACATTGGACGACGTGTGTCAGTTCCACCGTGATGCTAAACATTCCATGAGGGAGTGCGAACAATTAAAGCGCGCCCTAGGCGTACCTTTAGAACCAAAGAAGACCAAGAGTGGCAACAACGATGACCAGAGCAACGGCCGCCCCTATGACAACCGCAACCGTCGACCTGATCGACGTGACTACCGTGACCGACGACCTTACCATCGCAACGACGACAGGGATCGCTGAGATTATCGCCGCGACTACCGCCGTGATGATAGACGTGATTACCGCCGCGACGACTACCGCCGCGACGATCGGCATGATGACCGCCGCGAGTAGCGACCTAACTACCGTCACTGCGACGACCGCAACAACGATGGCAATCGTCGAAAGGAGCCTTCTCCTCCGCCTCCACCTAAAGCAAGCAACCCTAACAGGGTATTCCAAAACGCCAAAAGGCCGATCAACTTCATCATCGGATGCCGCCAAGCAACCTAGAGCAGCAGCGGTCGAATGCAAGAGAGATTGGCCAAGTCAACACAAAAACTCCACAACCTCTGCGGTGGTCGGAGTTCCCCACAACTTTCTCCAAGCAAGACCACTGGGTGCACATACCCACCCCGGGACCTACCCGCTGGTCGTCAACCCCATAGTGGACGGCGCTTTCCTGCCTAGGACCCTCGTCGACGGGGGCAGCAGCTTGAACATCATCTTCACCAAAACACTGAAGAAGATGGAGTTTGGCTTCTCCAAGATGACTACCTGTGATGAACCCTTCTACGGGGTTGTGCCCGGCAAGGCTGCGTACCCCATAGGTCTTGTATGCCTGCCGATCTCGTTTGAGGTCGCAGACTTCCACTCCTCCTACCATGCCATCCTCGGTCGACCTATGTTGGCCAAGTTTATGGCCATCCCGCACCACACCTACCTCATCATGAAGATGCCAACGCCAAACGGGATCCTTTCCGTTTATGGCGAATTCCTCGTCTCCTACAAATGTGAGAGCGACACCGTCGACCTCGCCAAGGTATCTGCATGCAAGGCCGCAGGAACGGTCATGGTCGCTCAGGCTGCCAAGATCGACCAAACTACTCTGGAGGTGCCAGAACAGAAGCGTACGGCTACTGCCTTGGACGCAAGTCCCGCAGTGAAGAAAGTTTGCCTCGGCCTGCCCGACGCAACCAAGGAAGTCACCATTGGGGCCGGCCTCGACCCCAAATAGGAACTCGCGCTCACCAGCTTCCTCCGGGACAACGCTGACATCTTCGCATGGAGTCCATCTGACATGCCTGGTGTCCCCAGGAAGCTGGCTGAGCACACCCTTGAAGTAAGAAAGACAGCAAGACCTATCAAGTAAAACCTCCGGTGATTTGCAAAATATAGAAAGAAGGCTATAGAAGTAGAAGTCTGTAAGCTCTTAGCTGTAAGATTCATTCGTGAAAGGATCAAGATGTCGACTAGAGGGGGGGTGAATAGTGGAACCTGAAATTTACAAACTTTTCAAGTAGCTGTTAGACCTGGTCCGGAGTTTCCGAATATTTTTCCGGATACTCCGGGAAATCCGGAGAATCCGAGAAAATGTCCGGATTGTCCGGGCCTGTGAGAGTGGATTTAAATCGACAGAAATCAAACTTGCTCAAACATAGATCTATGAAAATAGGTTATGCAATAGGATGAGACAAGCCTGTTTATCGACCTAGAACCTGCAGAAACCTCAACACGGAGTAGATCGGCACCAAACACTGGAAATGAGCTCAAGAGATATACAAGCATACAACAAGAGCAACAATCATGAGGAGACACAAGGATTTGTTACCGGAGTTCAACCTCACACCTTGAGGTCTACGTCTCCGTTGAGGAACCCACAAAGGGTGGACCTTTACACCTAGGTCACTTTCCTCCCTCTAGCGACCACAAAGAACGAGCTAGAGTTACTTACTCAATTTCAGGGTGATACTAACTTCCTTGGGCAGCCACAAACCTTTGGATGCTCCAAGGCAACGCCTAGCCGGCTAGGAGCTCAATGCTCCAAGAGTAACAATCACGAAATGTGCCAACCAAGCGAAGAACGAGGTGCTCTAGAGATGGGAAATCAGCTCACTAGCACTCTCCAAGCTCTTGCTCTCAATCCCTCCTTAAATCCCCAACAAATCTCACCAAACCAAGGCCAAGGGGAGTAAAGAGGGTGAGTGAATGAGTTTTGAAGCTTGCAGGTCGAAATGGGCAAAAGAGAGAGAGAGGAAAGGGTGGAGGAGGCTTTTATACCCCCTCACACACAAAAAAAATGTTACAGCTCTAAGACCCGGAATAATCGAGTAAAACCCCGAAAACTCCGGGAAGTCTGGAGACTCCGGGAAAAACCTGGAAACTCCGGCCTCCCAAGGTCAGCACCCAAAAAGTTAACCCCGTGAACGTGTTGGTGCAAAGGTTTCTCTCATAGGTTTTGTTTTGACAACTAGAGCACCTGTTCGACTCTTGGAAGATACATTTCCTGTCCCTCTTTATAGTACGGCGTTCCTAGGACTCAAATTCAAAATAAGAAATAAATAAACCTTCATAGGAACCCTTTGTAGCATCACTTCCTTTTTGCATGTCGATGAATAACACATGATGCCACAATACAACTTTAATTCCGGCTCATACACTTGATAAATCATTAGCCACTTAAGCGTGTGTCATTAAATCACCAAAACCCACTTAGGGGGCCAAGATACTCTTCAATCTCCCCCTTTTTGGTGATTGATGACAAGTCTTACAAGAGATAATCAATAAGGATTAAAAGACAAAGTGTAATACTCCCCCTTACTATGTGCATATTGATTTTGAATATCAATGGTCGTTTTAGGACCAAACTTTGCACAAAGAGAAAACTAATGGAAGTATTACACCAGTGGGGTGCTTGTGATGTGCAACAAATAATGGGTCAAATGCATATGACAGTTCATGCACTCAAAAGGATGCAAAAGAAAATCTGGTGCTCAAAAGTCCGGAGTATCCGGGCCAGACTCGGAATCTCCAGAAAATCCAGAAACTCCGGGAAAAAGTCCAGACCCTCCGGGAATTATGATCTCCAGTGAAAATTACAGCCATCAATAGATTTTCAATCTAACATATAGCTTCCTTAGAATGTAAAAACTGAGCAAACAACCACAAGCACACAACCATAAGTCTCAAGCTCACATAGTCTTACACGCATACGAAATTAAAGTTATTACAAGCCATAGTTCCAAATTCAAATCCATAAGTTCCACACATAGATAGATAAATGTTCACTCCCCCTTTGGCATCAAGCACCAAAAAGGAAGTGGAGCAGCATCGGGATCACTCGGAGTCCTCGTCGTCCTCCTCATTGTCCTTCTCCTCTTCATTGTTGTTGTTGTCTTCCTCCTCTTCCTCCTCTTGCCTTTCTTCCTCATCTTGAGCATCCCACTCCGAGAAAGGATCATCAAAGGTGGGAAGCTCATGGTAGGGGTCGGCGGGGAGGCCAAGATGAGACTTGATCTCAATGATATCCCGGCGGTTCTCATTAGTCTCCGTGGCCATAGTCTTGCACATGTTGAAGATGCTCTTTAAGACCCTCTTGATCATGGAGCCACGGTGACGACTGGGAGGCCTAGGTGGAGAGGGGGTAGCGGGGATGTCATGATGAGGTGCTGCACTAGAGGAGCCAACATAGTTAGGAGCTTTGGGAGCTTTCTTGGCTCGATCACGGAGGTGACGAAAGGGCTCATGGACCACATCGTTGGGATAGCGAACATTGGTGACTCTCTCAATCATGTACATGAGATAAGGAGCATAGGGGAGATACTTCATAGGGTCATTCATAGCCCTCCTCAACTCATTCCACATGAAGTCAAAGATCCTCATCCGGTGCCATCCTATTGAGGAGATTTGGAGCATAGTACCTTAGAGCTGTGGCATCTCCTTGCTTACAATCAATGGTGGATCGGAAGAATTGATTGAGATAGTAGTAGTAGGGAAGGAGTTGATCCGCTTTTCCCTCAATGGCTAAGGCACGACTAGGGAACATGTAGGTGAGGTCCCTTGGCTAGTACTTGTTCTCATTGTGAATGGGAGTGCGATCTTCATCTTTGGAGTCAAGTCCCAACAACCTAGAGAAAGTCATGTAGTCAATTGTGCACTTGTGGCCTTGAGTAGTCCATATGATGGTGTTGTCATAGGGATTGTAGAAGTAGGAGCAATGGAATTGAGCTAAGATTTCCTTGTTCCAATTGTAGCGAAACCCCATGATGTCATATAGGCCAACCTCCTTGCACTTCTCAATCACGGAGTTGAACACGGTATTGTTGAGGTCCTCATAGTACTTCCAATCAATATACCTCATCTTCACAATTGGCACGACATTCTTAGCAACCAACTTAGGATTCCTTATGATGGTTTGGTAGAAGTCCCTATGGAAGTCACACCAAAACCTTACCTCTAGCCCTTCACCCTTGAGATAGCGGTACACATTCTCTTCTCTTTGCTCCCTAACTGCGAGAGCGTTGTTGGAGTAGTCATGAAACATATGCTCTGCAAAACCAAGGACCGATCCGGGCTCTCAGAGTTTGATGGGTGTATTCACCACTTGCACATTTTGTGGGAGAGTAGGGATGAGTCTTAGGGGTGTTTTGGGGCAGATGTGGGCTGCTATTCCTTGCTTGTGTTTGGGAGGTGCACACATGGCCGGTTTGCTTTGTTGGATATATGGGGCTTGGTGGCTCTTCTTGGGATGAGGTTTGTAGCGGGTTTTCTCTTTTGCAGGTCCCTTTCCATGGCGGCGGGGAGGCTCGGGAGGCTGCTCATAGGTGTCATCCTCAACCTCATCATCATCACTCTCGGTCCCTTCTTCGTCCTCAATTTCTTCCTTCTCATCACTACCCTCAGCATAATATGGAGGGGGATAAACCCTTATTGGCCTGGCACTGCGCTGAGAAGACTCTTGTCCCAAGGTCTCTTGCACAACCCTTAGAGTGGCGGGGTCATGCCTTGCCTTGGTCCTCCTTTGAGTGGAGGGTTCATCCGTGTCATGCCTGATCTTGACCCTCATGATCTGAAGATATAGAAGGATATGGAAATGAGAGAAATGGAATGGACGAGATGCAAAGCACTGCAACTTGTGGTTTCAGTGTGAACCCCAGAGACTCCGGGAAAAAGTCCGGAGATTCCGGAAAATCCGGAGAATCCGGGCTTGAGTTTTCCGGAGTTTCCGGGTTTCACAGCCGAAACCCTAAATCGCAATGCCGCACAAATCAACCATGGAACCTGAGAGAAATTGCAGATCTAGAGTCTATAGAGCCTATACCAACTATTCCCTAAGAGGATACCGAAAGGAAACGAGTAGGGAGATATATCGGGGTAGGTCCTCATGGGATACCTTGGGGGAGAGAGGGGGAGAAGCTTCAAATCTTCAAATGCAGCGCAGATCCTTGTTCTCCACCCCTTGGAGCCTTCAAACCCTCAATCTCTTGAGATCTGGCCGGTGGGATTTGGAAATCGCCTAGGGGGCGACGGGGGAAGAGGGGAGGAAGGCGACATACCCTTAAAGACCCGGAATGTCCGGACCCAGCCTGGAATCTCCAGGAAAACCGGAGTTTCCGGAAAATGTCCGGAGATTCCGCTCCCCCTGAGACCCAGCGAATAGATTTGCAAGGAATTTGATTTGGAATAGATTTGGATACTATACATGTAATATATGTGAGCCTGAGTAGTATCAACACTTGAGACTAGCCATAATCAAGCAATGAGAACAATAGTCCAAGTGTTGTACCAAAATAAGATCCAAATATTTCAAAACAAAAGAACACAAATTTTTGCAAATCTTTTTCTTTTCAAAGTCCTATTCTAGGTCACTCAAATATGTGCATGATCTCAAGCCAAGTTACGAGAATCCAAGATATTTAGCTCACTCCTCAAAGCATAAAACCTTAGTTCATCAAGAGGCTTTGTGAAGATATCGGCTAGTTGCTTATCGGTGCTCACATGACTTAAAGCGATATCTCCTTTGGCTTCGTGGTCTCTCAAGAAATGGTGTCTTATGTCTATGTGCTTTGTTCTTGAGTGGTTTACGGGGTTGTTAGCTAGCTTGATGGTAGTCTCATTGTCACACAAGAGTGGCACCTTGCTAAACTTATAACCAAAGTCTCTCAAAGTGAGCCTCATCCAAAGTAGTTCAGCACAACAAGCGCCGGCTGCAACATACTCGGCCTCGGCGGTGGAAAGGGCAACGGAGTTTTGCTTCTTGGAACTCCAAGACACCAAGGACCTTCCAAGGAATTGGCAAGTCCCGGATGTACTCTTCCTATCTACTTTGCAACCGGCATAATCCGAATCGGAGTAGCCAAGTATATCGAAAGTGGAGCCCTTAGGATACCACAAACCAAGGTTAGGAGTATGAACCAAGTATCTAAAGATTCTCTTAACGGCCATTAGATGACACTCCTTAGGATTAGCTTGAAACATTGCACACATGCACACACTAAGCATGATATTGGGCCTAGATGCACAAAGGTAAAGTAGAGATCCAATCATGGAGCGATATACCTTTTGGTCGATGCTTTTACCTTCTTCATTTAGATCAAGATGTCCATTAGATGGCATAGGAGTTTTGATGGGCTTGACATTGTTCATATCAAACTTCTTGAGCATATCATTGGTGTACTTGGTTTGACTTATGAAGGTGCCTTCTTTGAGTTTCTTGATTTGAAATCCAAGAAAGAACTTCAACTCTCCCATCATAGACATCTCAAATCCTTTGGTCATAATCCTACTAAACTCGTCCACCTAAACTTGGTTAGTAGAACCAAATATAATGTCATTGACATATATTTGGCACACAAATAAATCATTTCCTTGTTTACGAGTGAAGAGAGTAGGATTGGCTTTGCCTATTTCAAAGCCTTTCTTTAAGAGAAATTCCTTAAGGCATTCATACCATGCTCGTGGGGCTTGCTTGAGCCCATAGAGCGCCTTATGGGGCTTGGAGACGTGGTTGGGAAATTGTGGATCTTCAAAGCCCGGTGGTTGTTCAACATAGACTTCTTCGGAGATTAGGCCATTCAAGAAAGCACTCTTGACGTCCATTTGATGTAGCTTGAAGTTGTGATGTGTGGCAAAGGCTAAGAGTATACGAATTGCTTCAAGCCTTGCCACTGGTGCATAAGTCTCTCCGAAGTCCAAGCCTTCTACTTGAGTGTAGCCTTTTGCCACCAATCTTGCTTTGTTCTTGGTCACCATGCCATTCTCATCTTGTTTGTTGTGGAAGACCCATTTAGTACCTATCACATTTTGCTTGGGGCGTTCCACCAAGGACCAGACTTCATTCTGAGTGAAGTTGTTTAGTTCTTCTTGCATGGCCATCACCCAATCAACATCCTCAAGTGCTTCTTCAACCCTGAGAGGCTCCAACATGGAAACAAACGAGTAATGTTCACAAAAATTTGCTAATCTTGAACGAGTTGTTACCCCTCTATGGATGCTTCAAAGAATGTTGTCAACAGGATGGTCTCTTTGAACACTTTGACGAACTCTTGGATGTGGGTCGGAGGCTTCTTGTTGAATCAAATCCTCATTATCTTGACTGCCTTGAGAGTCACCAGCAGAGGGTCCAGAGTTTCTGGAGTTTTCTCCGGAGTTTCTGGGAATCCCGGAATCTCCGGGTTTTTCTCCGGACTCTCCGGGGTTCGCAGCGGGAGTTGCACTTGGTGATTCTTCTATGATCTCGCAGTCCTCATCATCTTCTTCTTGAGGCTTGACTTCTCCAATAGCCATCTTCTTTATAGCCTTTTCAGCAGGTACCTCCTTGCCTACACACAATTCATCAACTTGCTCCACTTGAGAGCCATTAGATTCATCATACATCACGTCACATGTGCCATCAACACAATCGGTGGTTTTGTTGAGGACACGATAGCCATGAGCGTTTGAGGCATAACCAAGGAAAATACCTTCATCAACTTTAGGTGCAAACTTAGAGCTTTTGGGCTTCTTGTTGAGAATGAAGCACTTACAACCAAAAACTCTAAAGTAAGACATGTTAGGCTTTTTATCGGTTAGAAGTTCATAGGCGGTTTTGTGACAAAGCTTGTGAAGATACAATCAGTTGATAGCATGACAAGCCGGGTTGATTGTTTCCGCCCAAAAACTATCCGAAGTCTTGTACTCATCAAGCATGGTTCTTGCGGCTTCAATGAGAGTTCTATTCTTCCTCTCCACTATCCCATTTTGTTGTGGAGTGTATGGGACGGAGAGCTCATGACCAATGCCTTCTCCATCAAGATACTCTTCAATGTTGGCGTTCTTGAACTCGGTGCCATTGTCACTTCTTACTCTCTTGATCTTCACTTCAAACTCGTTTTGGGCTCTTGTGGCAAACTTCTTGAATATTTCATGAACCTTGCTCTTGTCTTTTATAAAGAATACCCAAGTGTACCGAGAGTAGTCATCAACAATGACAAACCCATACTTGTTTCCCCCAATGCTAACATAAGCCACGGGACCAAAGATATCCATGTGAAGTAGTTCCAATGGCCTTGTAGTGGTAAGCACGTTCTTGATGGGGTGAGGAGCACCAACTTGCTTTCCAGCTTGACAAGCACTACAAATTCTATTTTTCTCAAAATGAATGTTTGTTAGTCCTAGGATGTGTTCCCCCTTTAGAAGCTTATTGAGATTATTCATCCCAACGTGAGCTAGCCGGCGATGCCAAAGCCAACTCAAGCTAGACTTTGCCAATAAGCATGTATCAAGTTGGGCTTTATCCGATGTGAAATCCACCAAGTAAAGCCTTCCCTTGAGTTCACCCTTAAAGGCAACGGAGTCATCGCCCCTTCTAAAGACGGTCACACCCTCATTGGTGAACAAACAATTGTAGCCCATCTCACAAAGTTGTGAAACAGACAACAAATTGTAGTCCAAAGATTCAACCAAATAAACATCGGAGATTGAATGATTGATTGAGATAGTAATTTTACCAAGACCAGCAACCGTTCCTCCACCATTACCTCCAAAGGCAATACTTTCCGTAGGATTTTCAATCATGTCACAAGAGGTAAACATCTTCTTCTCTCCGGTCATATGATTTGTGCATCCACTATCAATCACCCATTTGGATCCACCGGAGGATTATGCCTACAAAACAAATTATGCTTTTATTTTAGGTACCCAAATAGGTTTGGGTCCTACAGCGTTAGTCACAAGAACCTTAGGCACCCACACATTCCTTTTGACAAGTGTTCCTTTTGTGCGGGGTCCCACATACTTGGCAACCACCTTACCCTTGTGGTCCCAAGTCAACACATAATCGGCATAGAAGTTATCTTGTGAGGCATGTGGCTTGGGCTTCTTGTTTGACTTGATTGGAATAGACTTTGCCTTTGCTTGTGGTGCATGTGTTGTGTCTTGAGTGCCCTTGAACTTGATAGGAGTGTTATACTTGACTTGATTGTCATAGTTCTTGGCACCCAATTGCTTCATGTCGTGCACCACATTCCTTGTTCCCATAACTCGAGTGTGGTAGTTCTTGATGAATGGGATGGGGTCCTTTGTACCTTGTTCTTGCTTACCTAGACCCTTCCCATCCGCAAAGCCAAACTTCTTCATGTAGCTTGACCCAAAGCCTTTGGTATGGTTCTCAAACTCAACTCTCTTTGGTTCTTTATTTTTCTCATCAATGAGAGAGTTTGACAACCTAGCAATTTCTTTCTTCATAGCATTCATTTCGTTAGTAGCACAAGCATTTATATCAATTTTATAGCACCGAGAACAACCATTACTTGTTGAAGCTTTAGAGTTAGAGTTAGCATCATTAGAGGTTGTTGTAGCATTATTCTTGAGATTGTCAAGTTGAACTTCTAGTGCTATGTGACTAGTCCTTAAGCTTTCAAAGCTCTTTTGAAGTTCAAGCTTTTCACCCTCAAGTCTATTGCAAGCATCCTTAGCTAGGAAAGATTCCCTAGTTAATTCATCTACTATCAACTCCTCTTTAGCTAGGGATTTCTTGAGGATAAGAATTTCTAGCTTCTTTTCCTTAAGCAACTCCTCTTGCACCTTGAAACCCTTCTTTTCAATTACAAGGGCATTCTCAAGGGCAATGGTTTTCTCTCGCTCAAGTCTAATGAGTTCTTCTTGCACCTCTAGAGTCCCATCTCTATTCTCTATTTCTTTCATTAGAAACATGATTTTCTTAGTTGTCTTTTTACCAAAACCATTTATCATTTTTTCAAATTCAAGATCACTTTCACTATCATCATCTAGGGGCGGGGTGGGAGTGTCTACCTTAGAGCCCCTAGCCATGAGGCATGTGTGGGTGAAGTCATCTTCATCATCGGTGAGATCTCCAAAGAGTGGTGACTTGTTGATTGGTTGCCCAATGGATATAGTGGCAAGTCCCACTTCATCATCCGAGTCGGAGCTATCTTCATTTGAATCCCACTCATCACCCAAGTGTGCTTCACCAACTTCCTTCTTCTTGTTCTTGCCATTCTTATTGGTGTCTCTTCTTCTCACTTTGATGTTAGGGCACTCCGCAATGAAGTGACCCTCCTTGCCACACCCAAAGCATGGCCTCTTGGATGTCCTCTTGGTCTTGATCTTGTCTTTGTCTTTGTTCTTGTTGAGGAAGTCACTCTTCTTGATCACTTTGTTGAATTTTCTCATAAAGAGAGCCATTTGTTCGGGAGTCATGTTCTCATCACTATCTTCCTTGACCACGGTATTGGAGGTTGATGAGCTTGACTTCTTCTCCATGTTAGATGCCTTGAGGGCTACCCCCTTATTCTTCTCAAGTTGTTCATGCATCTTGGACATCTTTTGTGAGAGCTTTGACTCCTTGACGGTGATAAGATGTTCTTCAATTCTTCCAATCACATCCGCCGGAGTGAACTTGTTTAAGCCTCTCTTCTCCCTTATGAGTGTTGGGAGTTGCACATCCCTAGCCATGTATGCGGAGAGGATCTTATCAACCACTTCTCTTCTTCCCCATCTTGTGCTTCCAAGAGACTTGATCTTGTTGATGATCTTGTTCAAGCGGTTGTACATGTCTTGTGGAGATTCATCTTCCTTGATAACAAAGCGGTTGAGCTCACTTTCTAAGGCACGATTTCTTCCTTCATGGTTGATGAACAATGTGTCCCACACTTCCTTGGCGGACTTCAACCCATCCACCTTGTCATACTCTTCGGACGTGAGTGAACTCTTGATGATGCGTATGGCTTGATAGTTTCTTTGTATCTCATTGGCTTGATCTTGAGTTAGCGTTGCATCACCACTAGGAAATGTAATACCCCTGTTCACAATAGTCCAAAGTGCGGGATTTACCGCCATCAAATACTCCTCCATCGAGTTCTTCCACTTGGAATAGCCTGTTCCATCAAATTGGGGTATCTTCCCAATATGGCTAGAACCCGATGGATGGTTAAAAGATAAGCGAGAGTAATCGAAAGAGGTTCGAGTGTAATCCCTTGATGATGACGGGTGTCGAGCGGAGCGGTTTGACCTTGCATCATCAAACTCTTCATCCTCACTATTGGAGGACTCCGCACCTTCTCCATGTGCTTGATGACTTGTGCTTGCTCCACTGGTACCACCTCCTTGAGGTAGAACGGGAGGTGTACCACCAACATTGTTGGTGACGTCTCCTCCTTCGAGAAGAGGTGGAGGTTGAGCATTTGGATCCGACATCTTCTTGACTCTAAGCGGTTAAGCTTAAAATTCGGAGCACTTGGCTCTGATACCAATTGAAAGGATTAAGATGTCGACTAGAGGGGGGGCGGTGAATAGTCAAACTTGAAATTTACAAACTTTTCAAGCAGCTGTTAGACTAGGTCCGGAGTTTTTGGATACTCCGGGCAATCCGGAGAATCCGGGAAAATGTCCGGATTGTCCGGGCCTGTGAGAGGGGATTTAAATCAACAGAAATCAAACTTGCTCAAACATAGATCTATGAAAATAGGTTATGCAATAGGATGAGACAAGCCTGTTTATCCACCTAGAACCTGCAGAAACCTCAACACGAAGTAGATCGGCACCAAACCCTAGAAATGAGCTCAAGAGATATACAAGCATACAACAAGAGCAACAATCATGAGGAGACACAAGGATTTGTTACCGGAGTTCAACCTCACACCTTGAGGTCTACGTCTCCATTGAGGAACCCAAAAAGGGTGGACCTTTACACCTAGGTCACTTTCCTCCCTCCAGCGACCACAAAGATCGAGCTAGAGTTACTTACTCAATTTCGGGGTGATACAAACTTCCTTGGGCAGCCACAAACCTTTGGATGCTCCAAGGCAACGCCTAGCCGGCTAGGAGCTCAATGCTCCAAGAGTAACAAACACGAAATGTGCCAACCAAGCGAAAAACGAGGTGCTCTAGAGATAGGAAATCAGCTCACTAGCACTCACCAAGCTCTTGCTCTCAATCCCTCCTTAAATCCCTAACAAATCTCACCAAACTAAGGCCAAGGGGAGTAAAGAGGGTGAGTGAATGAGTTCTGAAGCTTGCAGGTCAAAATGGGCAAGAGAGAGAGAGAGGAAAGGGTGGAGGAGGCTTTTATACCCCCTCACACAGAAAAGAGCCGTTACAGCTCTAAGACTCGGAATATCCGGGAAAACCCCGGAAACTCCGGCCTCCCAAGGTCAGCACCCAAAAAGTTAACCCCGTGAACGTGTTGGTGCAAAGGTGTCTCTCATAGGTTTTGTTTTGACAACTAGAGCACCTGTTCGACTGTTGGAAGATACATTTCCTGTCTCTCTTTATAGTACGGCGTTCCTAGGACTCAAATTCAAAATATGAAATAAATAAGCCTTCATAGGAACCCTTTGTAGCATCACTTCCTTTTTGCATGTCAATGAATAACACATGATGCCACAATACAATTTTAATTCTTGCTCATACACTAGATAAATCATTAGCCACTTATGCGTGTGTCATTAACTCACCAAAACCCACTTAGGGGGCCAAGATACTCTTCAATTCGAGAATGTAAACACCCGGTTTGGCTCGCAAACCCGATCCTTGTACCCAAGAAAACTGGAGGATTAAGGATGTGTATCGATTACACCGACCTTAACAAGCACTGCCCGAAAGATCCGTTCCCTCTTCCTCGCATCGACCAGGTCGTGGACTCCACGGTTGGTAGTGTCCTTCTATGCTTCCTCGATTGCTACTCAGGATATCACCAGATAGCCCTGAATCCAAACGATCAAGACAAGATGGCGTTCATAACGCCCAACGGAATCTACTGCTATAAGGTCATGACCTTTGGCTTAAAAAACGCTAGAGCTACTTACCAGAAGGCGATACAGAACTGCCTAAAGTCTCAGATCGGCAAGAACATAGAAGCCTACGTCGGTGATGTGGTCGTCAAGACCATCGAAGGGAATCAGCTCATCAACGACCTCGCCGAAACTTTCGCCAATTTACGCACCTATCAGTGGCAGCTCAACCCGACCAAGTGTGTCTTCGGCGTCCCCTCCGGATTGCTCCTGGGCTTCATGGTGGGACACTGAGGCGTCAAAGCAAACCCTACCAAGATCGATGCAATTTGCAACATGGCCAGACCATCTTGCAAGAAAGACGTCATGAAACTAACTGGAATGATGGCGGCCCTAGGTCGTTTCATTAGCAAGCTCGGCGAAAAAGGTCTACCTTTTTTCAAGCTATTGAAGAAAGCAGATAAGTTTGTATGGGATGAAGAAGCACAGAAGGCTTTTGAGCCTCTCAAAGAGTCCTTTACCACGCCGCCAATCATGACACCTCTGATCCCGAAGGAAACATTCCTCCTATACATCTCCACCACCACTAATGTGGTCAGCACGGTCCTCGTCGCCGAACGCGAAGAAGAAGGGCAGGTCTACCCTGTTCAGCGGCCCGTGTACTACGTGAGCGAGGTCCTGGCCGACGCTAAAACACATTACTCACAGCCTCAGAAGCTCTCCTGATCACGTCGAGAAAGCTCCGACACTACTTTCAAGCTCACAATATCAAGGTGCCTTCATCCTTCCCGCTAGGGGAGATCATCTGCAACCGCGACGCCAATGGCCGCATCGTCAAGTGGTCGGTTGAGTTGGGTGAGTTCGACATCGAATTCTGCCCCAGACAAGCGATCATGTCACAAATCCTAGCTGATTTCGTATCAGAGTGGACAGAAATCCAGATGTCCCCTCCAATGGAGCGGCTTGAACACTGGATCTTGTACTTCGGCGGTGCCCTTAACCTCGAGGGTGCCGGAGCAGGCGTGCTATTCATCTCTCCTCAGATAGAGCAGCTCAAATACGTCCTGTAGATACACTACAAGGCCTCCAACAACGGAGCAGAGTACGAAGCTCTAATCCATGGGTTCCGAATCGCAGTGTCCCTTGGCATCAAGCGACTACTGGCGTATGGCAATTCCAAGGTCGTCATCGAGCAAGTCAGCAAGGAGTGGGATTGTGTGAAAGACACAATGGACGCTTACTGCGCTGAGATCCGGAAGCTCGAAGGCCACTTCGAGGGGATCGAATTTCAGCATGTGCCACGTAACAACAATGTGGCTGCCGACGTTCTATATAAGCTAGGCTCCAAATGAGCTCTAGTCCCGGCGGGTGTGTTCGTCCAAGACCTACGAAAGCCGTCGATCAAGATGTTGGACCCGGACAACCCGGACCAAGATCAGCCCGACAAAAATCCAGTACCTCCCCGTGACGTGCTGATGACAGAAAAAAGAGGATGATTGGCGCGAGCCTTTCCTAGCCTTTCTACTTGACTAGCGAGTCCCAGAAGACAAAGCTGAACGCGAACGCATCACGCGGCGTAGTGCCAACTACGTCAAGATTGGCAACGACCTCTACAGAAAAGCCGCCTCTACCGGCGTCTTAATGAAGTGCATCTTGTGATCAGAAGGTCTTCAGCTCCTGGTTGAGATCCATGGCGGTGAGTGTGGCTGCCAGGCAGCATCTGCCAATCTGGTCGGCAAGGCCTACCGATCTGGCTTCTACTGGCCCAACGGCCATGACTGATGCCAAAGACCTCATAAAGAGGTGCAAGGGATGTCAATTCTTTGCCAAACAGCAGCACCTGCTAGCTCAGATCCTGCGCACGATACCCCCATCATGGCCTTTGCCATGTGGGGCCTTGATTCCATATGGCTGTTGAGATCTGCCCCCGGTGGCTACAAGCACATCCTTGTGGCCGTAGACAAATTCACCAAGTGGATTGAAGTTCGACTTGTCGCTAAGGTCACGTCGGAAGAAGCAGCGAAATTCATCCAAGAGATAACACATCGCTTCGGTGTGCCCAACAGAATCATCACCGACCACGGGTCGGCATTCACAGGATCTGCCTTCTGGGATTTTTGCCAGGACAGCATGATTGATGCTTACTATTCATCAGTCGCCCACCCACGGTGCAACGGCCAGGTCGAACGTGCCAATGGCATGGTTAATCAAGCTCTCAAAGACCGTATCTTTGATGACGCTTCAAACTATGCTTCCCGGTGGTTAGCCGAGCTACCACACGTGATTTGGGGCCTGCGGACCCAAGTCAGTTCAGCCACGGGCTTCTCGCCCTTCTTTCTGGTCTATGGATTAGAGGCCATCCTACCCACCGACGTCACCTTTGGAGCTCCACGTATAAAGTTCTACGAGGAGGGAGAAGCCGAGCAAACTCGTCGTGTCGACCTTGACAGCCTCGAGGAGCAGAGAGTAGCAGCCGTCATGAAACAAGCTCGCCACGACTAGCAGCTTCGTCGCAACCACGATCGCAACGTCAGAGAATGCTCCTTCAACATTGGCGACCTAGTCTTAAGGCGCATCTGTCCAGAAAACCAACGGCATGCACAAGTTGTCCGCCCCTTGGGAGTCGTCAAAGAAGTTATCAGCCCGTCAACATATCGCATCCAGTGGGGTGACGGCCAAGGGGTCCCCAACCCATGGAACGTGGAGCACCTTGAAGGACCAAACTGGCGACCAGAGAGGGGGGGGGAGTGAATGGGAGCCGATAAAAATTCTTCTCGAAGGAAATGGCTACTCCAACAAGACGAACGCGGCTAGCCAAAACACGTCACCAGCTCAACTACCCAAGTTGGCCAAGACCACGCAACCACTGGAGTGCTACTGGTCCTTGGAACCAACAACCATCGAAACCTACTCGAGAACACAGCGGAACGAGCAACTCGAGCAGCAATAGACCACACCGGTTAGACCGGTCACCTGCACCGGTCAGACCGGTCAAGGCCGGATCACCCGGACTAAGCCGCTGGATCACCTGAGCCGGGTCACCCGAGCAAAACCTGAGGACTTCCACAGAAGGCTCCTACACCGGTCAGGCCGGTGTAGCACGCCGGTCAGACCGGTCTAAGCCAGGAAACCCCAAATCTGCCAAACAGACCTACCGAGCTCCAAAACTGACCAAACTCGAAACAGTAGCAACACAAGGCACCAGGGAACTCACCAAGACGTTCACCTGAGCAAAACCCAACCAAAGGTCGGCACCGGTCAGACCGGTCAAGACCTGGGCTCTCGGGATGAACATCAACCCGCGGGTCAACTCCTCCAAATCCAAATCCCGATCTCCCGATTCGCTCCACGGATTCGCACAAAACTTTGGGGATAGTAGGAGTACCTCATGGGCATTCCATAGCCACGATTTGGTCCCCTAAATCTTGCTAAATCAAGAGGAATCGAAGGATTTCCACCAAGAACGCCTCTAACCTTAGGAAGGAGAAAACCCCAAAATTGAGCCCCTTTACTCACAGATTTGGGAGGGGAATCAAAAGGAAAAGAACCACGCAGGGTTCATGCATACATCCCCCACCAAATCCCAAAGAGAAAGGTTTCAAAACCGCCACAAGAAAATCGCCAAGAAAAGACTCCGAAAATCGCCAAGGAGGGAAAACGAGGGAGACACAATCAAGCCTTGAGGAACCACGCCGAATCATCTATACATACCATGAAGGTTCATACAAGGTCTAGCTTGCCTCCCAATCATCCTTCCCTCTCACAAGATCTCACCATGAAGCTCTCAAGCTAGTCCTCTAAATCCTAAGGAAAATAGGAAGGGAAAATAGCAAAAACAAATGAGCTAGGGTTCCAAGAGATGTCTGCCATCTTCTCACCACTTGGGTTATATGGAGGCTAGCCGAAAGACGAAACTACCCCTATTACATTAAACTAAGATACACACCCCCGAAGGGCCTTTTGGGAAACTTCGTCGTAGCACCATCGGACGGATGCCCGGCGACCGCAAACTTGCTTAGCCTCGACGCAAGCCTTGCGATCCCGACGCATGTCCTCCGCTTCGAAGTCGCCGGACTGCGTCGTCGCACACCGGTCAGACCGGTGTCCTCCACCAGTCAGACCGGTCAGACCCACCGGTCAGACCGGTCCTGGTGCTGCTGCCTCCGGTCTTCGGTCTTGGCTTTGTGGATCAACCAAGGAACCCAGCGGTTTTCTGGTGAACCATTGAAAACAACGCGAACTCGGTGTAGCCTCCGCCAATCACCACTTATGACTCGGCTCCCACGTAGTCCCGGCTCGTCCTTGGTTTTGAGGCTCAACCAAGAAACCGTCCATGACTTCGTCATGCTGTTCTTGCCACCATGCGGCCCGCACTTGACCCCGCTGGCCACCGGGTCCCTCGAGCCATGCCTACTTGTCTTCTCCACAGATAGAGGCCTACCCGGTAATGACCTTTCGCGCTTGCTCTTCACCTGCACCAACACCAGTCAAGCTGCAACCTGCACCTGCAATACTTAGCCAAGAGTCAGTCCACACAATGTTGTCAATCACTCATCACACCAGGAAGCGACCATCCACCGGTCCTCGAACCACACAGGCTCTCAATCTCCCCCTTGATGAGTGTATTGACAACACACACATTTGGTAACCAAAGAGAAAAGGAAAAAGAAAAGAAACGACTAAAAGAAAAACTCAAACAAGCGATTGAAAGCCAAACAAAGGCAAAAGAGCAAGATCACTTGAAAGAGAAAAGACTCGGTCCCCTTAGGCAAGGGCAACGGCTTGACACAACCGAGTCACAAACATGCTCCAGCAAAGAGCAAAGACCACCAAAGCAAAGCTCGAAAACCACAAAGAGCTCCCCCCGAACCAATGCAACTCCCCCTGGACGAATGCATGCAAACCACTTCATGAAACAGAGCAGCTGCAAAAGCCTTGCTCTGACCGGTCAGACCGGTGCACTAGATCGCCCAACACCTGACACTCTCACCGGTTAGACCGATGCATCCCACCGGTCAGGCCGATGACCACCTGGGAACTGCACGAGCTCAAAAATAGCTCGAAACCACTTGGAAACCTTCTCAATGCATTCAGTAGGCCAAAACATGCTCAAACTTCTCCCCCTTGTTGACAATGCATGAATCAAGCCAATATTTGCAAAAACTCAACCTAGAGCTTCTCAAATAGACAAAATTCAACATAGCATGCTACACACATCCAAATGAGCAAGTTAAATACTCTATAGCTTCATATGGACAAAAATTACAAGATCACCAAGTTTCACAACCATTGGGCAAAGCTAAGATAGAATTGACCATTTTTGCGAAAAATTCCCTCTCATGAGCGAAGTCCTAAACATGAGCAAAACATGACAAAATGGCAAAGCCACATAAACTTCATGCTAGGACAACCATTGTAAGCATAAGACCATCATAAACGCCCACAAGCATCTCATGTCATGTCAAAGCTTACCGAGCCATGTGCTTACTTCTATGTATGAGACTTCTCATTGGTAAGCAACATGCAACGGTTTAGCACCCAAAAGCAAGTAAATTAAGCACATATGACATGGGAGTACATTTTCCGAGCAATTTACATTTCATTTTCAGATTCATATTTGGTACATGAAATGTCTTTGCGACAAAAAGGAACTTATGCCCCTCCACAAGATAAAACATGGGGGCTAAACATTCATGATGGCAAATGAGCCTTTGGCTCCATATACTCAAAATAAGCTATCCAAGCACAAAATAAAAATAGAAATGCCACTAAAACATATCATGATCATATAAAGGCATTTACACACAAGAGAGCATACATGTGACATTTTTCAAAAGCATAGCTATCAACCATGTATATAAATCAAGATCATCAAGCGCTAAGTCACACTAAGCCACATCATACCAAACTAGCTCACAAGATCATATATAGCACACCATGGTGAAGAGAAGCTTTTCCTACAAAATGCATATGATACAAAATGCATGCACCTTAAGATACAAAGACGCATATACATCATGTTACACATGCAATGCAAAATGCAAGAAATGCACAACGGAAAGCTATACATATGCTACAAAGGAGCTCCCACACCCAACTCAAGAGACCAAACACACACCAAGTTCTCCCCGCAAATGAGTGAAAGTTGCCTGATCTAGGGGCTTGGTGAAAATATCCGCTAGTAGCTTTTGTGTGTGCACATGGATCAAAGAGATTTTCCCTTTCTCAACATTGTCCCTCAGAAAATGGTATCTCACTTCTATATGCTTGGTTTTGGAATGAAGCACTGGGTTCTTAGCAACACTTATCGCACTCGTGCTATCACAAAGAAGTGGAACCTGGGTATACTCCTCACCAAAGTCACTCATGGTGTATGTGATCCAAAGGAGCTGAGAGCAACAACTGACTGCGGCAACATATTCGGCTTTGGTAGTAGATTGAGCAACACTCGATTGTTTGCGGGAAGACCAAGACACCAAAGAAGAACCCAAGAACTGGCAAGTCCCAGAAATGGACTTCCTATCCAACTGACACCTGGCAAAATCTGCATCTGAAAAAGCGTGAAGCTCCAAAGAAGAAGACGCGGAGTACCAAAGAACGAAGTTGGGAGTGTTTTGCAAATACCTGAAGATGCGCTTGACTTCTTGCCGATGGGAAGTCCTTGGAGACGCTTGAAAACGAGCGCACAGACATACCGAGAATTGGATGTCCGGCCTCGTCGCCGTCAGGTACAGGAGGGAGCCGATCATGCTCCGGTACTCCTTCTGATCCACGTGTTCACCGTCCTCGTCCGCATCAACAGCTGTAGTCGTACTCATCGGCGTCGTCATGGCCTTGGAGTCCTCCATCTTGAACTTCCTCATAATGTCCTTGGTGTACTTGGCTTGGTGTACGAAAGTTCCTTCCTTCGATTGCTTGATCTGGACCCCAAGGAAGAACTGCAACTCACCCATCATGCTCATCTCAAATTCCCTGCTCATGTCTTCTGCAAACCTTGCAACCAAAGAGTTAGACGAGCCACCAAAGACAATATCATCCACGTACACCTACAAAATTAGGATCTCTTTGCCCTTCCTGAGGAGAAACAAGGTCTGATCTACCTTCCCCATCTCAAAACCTCTCTCAAACAGGAACCCTCTTAATCTACCATACCAAGCTCTAGGCGCCTGCTTCAGCCCATACAGCGCCTTCCTCAACTTGTACACCCTGTGGGGGTACCTCTCACTCTCAAACCCCGGTGGTTGCCTCACGAACACTTCTTCCTCCAAACACCGTTCAGGAAAGCACTCTTCACGTCCATTTGGTACAATTTGAACCCTTTAGCCACGGCAAAGGCTAGAAGGATCCTAATCGCCTCAGAACGGGCTATGGGAGCAAAGGTCTCCTCGTAGTCTATCCCCTCTTTCTGTGTGTACCCCTGAGCAACAAGCCTTGACTTGTTTCTCACCACTTCACCTTTCTCTCAATCTTTATTTTTCCACACCCATTTAGTCCCAATCGGGTTACACCACGGTGGAGGCTCCACTAACTCCCAAACTTGGTTTCTCTCAAAATTCTCCAACTCCTCATGCATCAAATTAACCCAATTGTGATCAGATAGCGCATGTCCAATGTCTTTGGGCTCAAAAGTAGCAACAAAAGCAGCAAGGGTAAAGTGAGAATCATTACGAGACCTCGACCTTGTAGTGCATTTGTTGATGTTCCCGATGATCGTTGAAGCTGGATGATCCACTTGTACTCGCCGGGGAGCTTCTCGCCTCGAAGCCACCTCCCCCTCAGCTGGAGCTTCATCACGATCTCGGCACGTCATCGTAGGTGTGGGAGAGGGCCCGTCCTCGATCGTAGTCGAAGTAGTATGTACATGCTCAGCCGCGGGCGCCACACCACCATCTTCATCATTACCTTGCTGCACCTCATCCTCGAAAATCTCCTAGCCAAGTTCCTTGTCACCTGCACACTCAAAAACAAGCTGACTACATGGCCGTGTCTCGTCGAAGGTAACCTCACAAGTCTCCACAATTTGGTTAGTTTCATGATTGAGCACTCGAAAGGCTCTAGAATGAGACGCGTAACCAAAGAAAATGCCATCGACAGACCTAGCCTCGAACTTGTCCAACTTCTTCCCTTTCTTAAGGATGAAACATTTGCAGCCAAAGACATGAAAGTGACTCACCTTGGGGGTTCTACCGTGCATCAACTCGTAGCAAGTTTTCTTCTTATGGACCCTGAGGTAAATCCTGCTCAACACATAGCACGCGGTATTGACCGCCTCAGCCCAGAACCTTCTCGGAGTCCTATGCTCATCGAGCATCGACCGAGCCATCTCGCACAAGGTTCTGTTTTTCCTTTCCACCACGCCGTTCTGGGGAGGCGTATACGGACTAGAGAACTGGTGTTCAAGACCCAAGTCATGGCAAAAGGTTTCGAAATGAGAGTTTCTAAATTCCGAGCCATTGTCACTGCGGATCGCTCGTATGGCATCTCCGTGCCTCTCATTTCTCAACCTCAAGACAAGATCTCGAACAAAACCAAATGTCTCCCCTTTCTCCTCCAAAAAGAAAACCCACGCATACCGAGAGTAGTCGTCCACCACAACCAGGACATACCACTTCCCACCCACAGATTGCACACAAGCTGGGCCAACAAGGTCCATATGGAGCAGCTTGACCCTCGGGAACGACCATGCAAACTAGGTCCCCTCGAGAATCCAAAATCCGAGAACCACCAGGCTGAAACAACACCTCAAAACCCTCATCCAAAAGCTGGGAAACGGAAAGCAAATTGAATCCGAGCGATTGAACAAGAGCAACACGCCTGAGAGTGACGTTGTCACTTATCTTAATCTCACCTTCTGAAAGCACACGCCCTCGCCCATTGTCCCCAAAGGTGATGTATGTCTTGGACACCACCGGGACGAGACTTGAGAACCACCCCTTGTCTCCGGTCATATGCCTCGAGCAACCGGAGTCAATCAACCAAACGTTCCTCAAGTCTCCCACCTGAAATTCAAAAAGGAGCACGTGAGTGAACAAACGACTCAGCACTGGGGTTAGTACCAAAAGAGTAAAACTAGTGCCGAGCCATTTGCTCTAAAGTGGGGTTAGCACAAACCATATCAATACGCCTATCAAAGCTACCACCACGGGAACCACCACGAGGGAACCACCCCTGTCTCGCTGGTGGAGAACGAAAACCACGAAAGGAAGACCGTGGACCGTTCCTCCTCTCCAACTCAAAGCTACGACTCCTCCCACCCTCGTATTGAGCACGAGGTGGAGAACGTCTAGCAAACTGACTTCCACTAGACTCACCATGCCAACCACCTGTACCATGACCAAAAGAACTGATCCGAGCATCCTCAAGGCAGCAGCACCACCTGCCTCCTTTCGATCTCCCCAAGCTGGAACTGTCCTCACAACCGTCTTGGCCCTGGGCATTTGCATACGAGGCTCAGGTACACCATTTGAGGGGCGATACCTGTCCTTGTCAGCCCACTCCTTAGCCATTCTCTCCTCACTCTTCCTCTTGAAGCAAAACTCACCCTTGTGACCATCTCTCCCACAATAGTCACAATGAAACCGTATGAGCATAGGTTTAGGCTTGGGTTGGGGCTGCTCACTTGGTTTCTCCTCACTCGGCTTCTCTTTCGGTTTCTCCTCACTAGGCTTCACACCTTCTTTCCCAAAGAACACATTCCCCAAGTTGCTCTTGAAGTTTATGGGTTTTTGGAAATCATTTGTGGACTGAGGGAACATGGGTGGATCTGGGGTTGTGTCAAGTTTGTTTCTCAGTGGGTTTGGCCTAGGAGCATAGGAATTTTTGTGGAAGGTTTTTGGTGGAGCTTGGATATCACCAATCTTCTCTCCTCCCTCACCACTACACTCTCCAATCTTATCCGACCCAAGCGCTTGCCCATCATAGCACTTGTATGCCTCTATCATCATCCTAAGCTGTGGTTCATGACCCGATAACCAACCCATCATTTTCCTCAACTCATTATTCTCATCCTGCAAACGATCCACATAATGTGCAAGTTCCAGATTCTTTACAACGAGAAATTCACAAGTAGAGCAAGAAGTGGGAACAGGTGCTTTCAACTCAGCCTCAAGAGAAACAGTGTAAGCATGCATCTCATCAATCTTTCCATGCAATACTGGGCAAGAAGTACAAGCACCTAGCAAAGTAGGTCTAGACTTAAGCTCAGCCACTTCAGCCCTAAGCACATCTAGTTCCTCACACTTGGAGGCATGCTTTTCCTTAAACACAGTAAGATCAGCTAGGAACACAGAGCAATCAGCACAATCAACCTCATCAGAAACAACAGGTGAAGCCTTAAGCGAATCAATTTCAAGCTTAGCATCTAGATTTTGTGTTTCTAGCTCAGCCACTCTAGTCCTAGCATCCTCAAGCAACTTGCCAAGCCGTTCATTCTCCTCACGCAAGAAGGGAAGCTCGTCACGTACCTCATCCTCGGAGTCAGAGTCCGAGTCGCTCTGGTGACTCTTCTTGCTGCCGGTGCTTCGTGCCATGGTGCATAAGCCGTCTCTCGCGTAGCAGCTCAGCCTACTCAAGTTCTTGGATGGCTTCTTGTTCTTGCGCCGATCACCTTCATCTTCGCTGCTACTGGAGCTCGAGGAAGAGTAGGCGGAGCTGGAGTTGACGTCGTTCGCTCCGACCATCACTCGGGCCTTGCCGCGGCCATCCTTCTTCCTCGATCATCGCTCGTCCTTGTGCTTGTGCTTGTGATCGCGCCTCGATCGGTACTTGCCGTCCGTCCTCGACCGGTGCTTGTAGCCATCCTTGTTCTCCATCTTCTCAGAGCAGTCGGCGACGAAGTGTCCTGGCTTGACACAATGAAAGCATGTCCTCGTGTTCCTCCTTGTGTTCACTCGGTTCTCGTGCATCCTCTCGAACCTCCTGGTCAGCAGCGCCAGCTCGTCCTCTCCAAGCATGTCGAACTCCTCATCTGGCAAAGACATCAAAGAGGACAAAGAGTTCATCCTGGTGGATGGGTTAGCGTTAGACTTTGCACCTGAGCCACCGATGAGGGCGAGACTATGAGAGTCAGTCAGGCCCTCAAGCTTGGCTGTCATACCCCGATCCACCTCAGCCGACTTGAGCTTCGAGAACAGCTCGTTCACCATCAGAGTCTCATACTTCTCAAACTCTACAATGGCCTCAAACTTGCCATCCCAAATTGTACGATCCAGAGAGTGCAAGAGCTTAACAGCTCTGTCATGATCATCGTACGGGAGCACTTCCACATTGGCCCTCATGTTGTTCACCACTACCGTGAACCGCTAGAACAAGGCATCAATTGACTCACCAGGGAGATGAGTGAAGTTCTCGTACGCTCTCCGGTAAGTCGCATACATCCGAGCCTGAACTTGAGCATTTCCAGCGTGAGCATCCTTCAACTGACTCCAAATCCTACAAGCTAGGTCCTCTGTCTGAACCCGATCGAATTCAGATTGACACAGCACGAAACAAGTAGTCGACCGCCTTGTTGTTGGCGTCGTGCATGTCCCTCGATCCCGGAGCAAGGAAGTTAATCGGATGAACACAAGCTGTGTTCACCGTAATGTCCCAAAGGATCTGACCCTTACCGCGGAGGAAAGCTGCCATCCGCCTCTGCCACATCTGGTAGTTTTTGCCATCGAAGTGCGGAGGACCCGTACCCCGTTCCTGGTACGCCATCCTTGGATCTTAGACTGGTTAGAATCCGAAGATCCGTAACCGACTCTGATACCAGTTGAAGGACCGAACTAGCGACCAGAGAGGGGAGGGAATGAATGGGAGCTGATAAAAATTCTTCTCGAAGGAGATGGCTACTCCAACAAGACGAACACGGCTAACCAAAACACGTCTCCGGCTCAACTACCCAAGTTGGCCAAGACCACACAACCACTGGAGTGCTACTGGTCCTAGTAACCAACAACCACCGAAACCTACTCGAGAACGCAGCGGAACGAGCAACTCGAGCAAGAACGGACCACACCGGTTAGACCGGTCACCTGCACCGGTCAGACCGGTCAAGGCCGGATCACCCGGACTAAGCCGCCGGATCACCCGACACCCTCCAGAGACACACCGGGTCACCCTGGACACTGATCAGGGTCACCCGAGCAAAACCTGAGGACTTCCACAGAAGGCTCCTACACCGGTCAGGCCGGTGTAGCACGCCGGTCAGACCGGTCTAAGCCAGGAAACCCCAAATCTGCCAAACAGACCTACCGAGCTCCAAAATTGACCAAACTCGAAACAGCAGCAACACAAGGCACCAGGGAACTCACCAAGACGTTCACCCGAGCAAAACCCAACCAAAGGTTGGCACCGGTCAGACCGGTGAGAGGCACCGGTCAGACCGGTCAAGACCTGGGCTCTCGGGATGAACATCAACCCGCGCGTCAACTCCTCCAAATCCAAATCCTGATCTCCGGTTCGCTCCATGGATCCACACAAAAGTTTGGGGATAGTAGGAGTACCTCATGGGCATTCCATAGCCACGATTTGGTCCCCTAAAACTTGCTAAATCAAGAGGAATCGAAGGATTTCCACCAAGAACGCCTCTAACCCTAGGAAGGAGAAAACCCCAAAATTGAGCCCCTTTACTCACAGATTTGGGAGGGGAATCAAAAGGAAAAGAACCACGAAGGGTTCATGCATACATCTCCCACCAAATCCCAAAGAGAAAGGTTTCAAAACCGCCACAAGAAAATCAACAAGGAGGGAAAACGAGAGAGACACAATCAAGCCTTGAGGAACCACGCCGAATCATCTATACATACCATGAAGGTTCATACAAGGTCTAGCTTGCCTCCCAATCATCCTTCCCTCTCACAAGATCTCACCATGAAGCTCTCAAGCTAGTCCTCTAAATCCTAAGGAAAATAGGAAGGGAAAATAGCAAAAACAAATGAGCTAGGGTTCCAAGAGATGTCTGCCATCCTCTCACCACTTGGGTTATATGGAGGCTAGCCGAAAGACGAAACTACCCCTATTACATTAAACTAAGATACACACCCCCGAAGGGCCTTTTGGAAAACTTCGTCGTAGCACCATCGGACAGATGCCCGGCGACCGCAAACTTGCTTAGCCTCGACGCAAGCCTTGCGATCCCGACGCGTGTCCTCCGCTTCGAAGTCTCCGGACTGCGTCATCGCACACCGATCAGACCGGTGTCCTCCATCGGTCACACCGGTCCTGGTGCTGCTGCCTCCGGTCTTCGGTCTTAGCTTTGTGGATCAACCAAGGAACCCAGCGGTTTTCTGGTGAACCACTGGAAACCCCGCGAACTTGGTGTAGCCTCCGCCAATCACCACTCATGACTCGGCTCCCACGTAGTCCCGGCTCGACCTTGGTTCTGAGGCTCAACCAAGAAACCGTCTATGACTTCGTCTTGCTGTTCTTGCCACCATGCGGCCCGCACTTGACCCCGCTGGCCACCGGGTCCCTCGAGCCAAGCCTACTTGTCTTCTCCACACTTGGAGGCCTACCCGGCAATGACCTTTCGCGCTTGCTCTTCACCTGCACCAACACCAGTCAAGCTGCAACCTGCACCTGCAATACTTAGCCAAGAGTCAGTCCACACAACGTTGTCAATCACTCATCACACCAGAAAGCGACCATCCACCGGTCCTCGAACCACACAGGCTCTCACACCTCCGCCAATTCTATCCGTAGAATAGTTTTCATTACAGCTATGTACTCTTCGTCTTTGTACTTTCAGTTAATTAAATATTAGTGTTAAGCAGTCATCTGCTGTGTCTCGAGCTCTATCCTCTTTTCTTTCATGTCATGTACCCTCCCACTCGGCATGCTCGGGGGCTTGGCAAAAGCCAATACATGGGTCGAAAGACCTGAGGGTGAAGTTTTTTTTCTCCTCCCTCTTGACATGCTCGGGGGCTTGGCAAAAGCCAATACAAGGGTCGCTCGACCTGAGGACGTAGCCCCTCATGATTACTTACTCTATGTTGTTGCGAGCCTACTTGGTCGTGTGGTTCCAAAACCAGAGTCCTAGACTCCTCCCCGAGCGCCGATCACACGTAAGTCTCCCTGCTGAGCTGTGGTGATCGGTAAGCCAGCCTCTCCGTGAGTAGTGGTCAGCGGGGCATGATAAAAACACATTGCTTCAGGGCAACCAAGCTCGTGCAAACATAAACTAAGTATGTCATGCAGGCCAAAAGAAGATCACCAATCTCTACCCCTAAAAAGCCCGTAAGGGCAACGTCGCCACCCCCATGGTTCCACCCTCGGTGTTCTACCGGAAGAACCTCACGCGGGTCGGTGCCTCTGCCCCATCCACCGTCGTTGCCGGACCAATCAAACAACGTCGTTCAAATTTCAAATGGCTCCGCCGCTCTACAAAACGCATCCACTCACCTCTTTCAAACCGCACACAACATCAACCACCACACCCGTCGTCCCTCGTCAGTGCCTGAAACCGTCTTCATCGCCCACCCATCAAGAGCATGCAATCGCCACACGGGGGAGGAGGAGCAACAACCACCTCTGCTAGTAAGCGTGTCGTTACTGTTAAGAATGAGATGCTTGTTCGATTAAGAATACCCAAATGCAGGTAGCAAATCCAAAATCCGCAAATGCCCAAATGCAAAATTGCTGTCAAGATTGAGATGCTTATGTCCGTTTAAGATTAAGAAGAATGTGAAATAAATTAGAAGGAGGGGAATCAAATCAAATCGGTAGCAAATCCAGAATCCCAAGTGCCCAAATCCCAGCAAGCCGTTGTCGTTGCAGTGTGGCGCCGCTGCCGCAGCCAGGCACGAAGGCACCGACGCGGGTCTTCCCACGCACCGGTGATGAGCTCCTTGACGGAGCGCATGTGCGTGGCGGCGCCGGCGGCGCCACCGGAACCAGGCATGAACCGCACCACAGCGGGTCTCCCCATACACCGGTGATGAGCTCCTCAACATAGCCGCGTGCGAGCTGCATGCGCCTCCGGTGAGGAGCTCCACACCGGCGCGGTATCCTTCTTCCGCCACGGGGTGTTGGAAGAGCCGCGGCTGTGGGAGAGGGAGGTAGTGAGGGAAGCAGCCATGGGGTTGGGAGGGGTCGCCGCCGTTGTGTCGCGACGGAGGTTCCGAGAGGGAGGTAGGAGAGAAGACGCCACAGGTGGAGAGAACAAGTTTCTTGGCTCTGCGCCGGCACTCGCGGCGGTGCTGTTCTCATCTTCCGGGTTCCGACCGACTCGCTCGGGTGCGGCGCAGGGAGGGGCAAAATGGCTAGGGTTTGGGGAGCCTGCCGACTGCTAGGTTTTGATCCTCCGGTATTGATGCCCAGCCGTCCATCTTGGATGAACGGTTCAGATGGAGGAGGCGCAAGGCGAGCTGGGCTCCGAGCCCAAGCGGAGGGAGTGAATCTCAGCCCAGTTCCAGATTGAGGTCACCGCCGTCCGCCACCATGCCTTGCCGCGTCTGGGCGGCGGGCACCCATCCCCTCCCCCATGCATCTTCTCGCCGGCCCCTGCTCCTCCACCGCGTCCATGGACGCTGTCAGTCGGAGCCCCGCCCTGAATCCGGAGAGGAGTGTTCGAAAGCCGCCCCGCGCGAGCTGGAGGTACGCCGGTGCCTGCGCGCATGCTAGAGAGCGGACGGGTGTGGAGAGGAGCCGCCTCCGTCTCGGGCCACGAGGAGGCCGCGCGTTGAGTTCCTCCGCGGTCGGATCCGGGTCCGGCCACCGCGGGCCCCTGCCTCGTGCTCTTGCCTAGCCTGGGAGGGAGACACCAGCTGGGCAGGTGGATGCGACGGCCACCCGGCAAATCCAGCGGCAGCCGTCGTCCCTGGATCAGCAAGTTGAGGAGGCTGCGTACATGGAGCCCGAGGCAGCATCCAAGGCCGTGGCCACGCCATCGCGTGGCGCCAGCTCCAGGTAAGGAACACACCTGATTCACTTTGGGCTAACAACCTCCTGCGCGCCACCTGATGCTTGCGGGTAGGCGGTAGGCGTTCTACACTTCTTCTGACGGCTTTCTCTATGATCCCTCTGTGATCCGCATGTGCAGGAAGTGGAGAGCACCGTGCAGGTCCTCAATGCCCTTGGAGGTGTGCCTGATCCGGTGCGTGTGCCATTCAATTTCTATGCGCTCTGCTATAATCTAATCACGGCTTGCCTGCGAGGTGCTTAGAGGACGGTTGGTCAATAGCTAGATTTAGTTGTCAATGATTTAGACATTATATGCAGATGTCTTGAACCTTTGGTAGTCAAGATGAAGCTGAACTGAGAACTTTATGCTGGGGTTTAAATTTGAATTAGCAGGTTTACTTCCTTACAAAATAATATGCTGGAGATGAGTCTTCATTGCTTAGAGTTTGGTTGGTTATTCTTCTTTGCAAAAATGAATCGCTTAACTTCTTGTTCTTGAAATATATTGCAAACTCCACAAGTTAATTACATGGCACTATTGTTCGTAGCTTGCAGACAAGATCAAGTTTCATTAATCGAAGGTAGCTCCCAATTCATCTAACATCATCTCTTTTTTTTGTACTGATGGATATGAAAGATCTTGTTTTTTGATTGTTTTGGTTGGCTGTAGAAAGAAGAATTATGGTCGCTATTGATCTGCAAAATACATGTTGCTTCAACATTATTTAAGTAGTATTAGCCCCTGACATAATCATTATTTAAGTAGTATCACCTCTTGATTAAATACGACCTGCTATTATACTTTCTTTTGTGCGCAGATATATGGAATGTTGTGCATAAGAATGGTTGAATTAGTTTAGATATTTGCTAATTATGATGACCATTATTTCCTGTATATATTTGGAACGGAAAAAATAGGTCATCAAGGAGATTGGGATAACGTTGCAACCACTCATCTCAAGAGATGTCTGTTTGTCTGATTAGCATCTCCAAAATGATTCAAATGCTACACCCTATTCAGGCATTCAACATTCTGAGAAACACACACCGATCTAAAACCTATTTCAGCTGCTGATCAAAAGATATGAATTTATTACCATATTTCGTTATAATGAAAATTGATGCTCATAAATAGAATTTCTTACAACCGTGGCAGCGTACAGGTATCCATCTAGAAATTATGTATGGATCATATTTCTGAAATTTTGAATGTTCTGTTTCTGAACTGCTTATCTGAATGTTACTCATGGGCTCATGGCTGATAAATTTTGTTGCATGCTAGATGCTCAACGTAGATAGCTTCTCGATGTTACAGATTACAAGATCTGTTGAGGACAATCTCACTGTTAGTGCACACGACTATGGTGGGTAATCTGAAGAAGTAGCAAGCTGACCGACAACCGTGGTGGTTCTTGGCCTCCCTGAAGTCTGAACCATCTTGGTCGGGCATATGCACGAGTGATGCGGTGTTAACAAAGTGTGTCTGACCTGTTTGCGATAATCTTGGTTCAAATGCATGCTAGGGCATGGGATATGCTGGCTGCTTAAAGGGTTGTCCATTGAAATACATGTGGTGTAGCTGGAACACTAATGTGAGAGCAGTTTCTTGCTTCCGCTTTGATTTGGGACATATATATAGTAATGCTAAACATTTGTATATTTGTTCATAGGTAGAACCTAAGGCATAGGAGACTTGTATGGTCGTTTAATAAAATGAATGCCTTCCTAGAGAAACATGGAGTCCTGTGCGATGAATGTTTCCTGAGTTCTTTTCTTGAAATCCATGAGAAAAAATCGAAAAAATAACTCAAGAAGTTTTGGAAGTCTTACAAACAGCTTTCAACTGGCAACAACTTCTCATTATCTTAAAGCTTTGGGTGTGTATTCAAAAGCTGCTTAGGAAATGTCTAATGTTTTCATGTACTTGATTTTTTGAGGTGTCATAAACTTTTTGAGTTGAGTTTATTTTTTTATTGCCCGTAGCAACGCACGGGCCGGTACCTAGTGTTATTTACATGACTGGAAGAGGAGGGGGTACAGACTATGACTACTCGTCACCATCATCACCCTCGTAATCGATGGCGTCCATTATCTTTTCAGCAGCCACCCGCACTTCTTCTTCTATAGCCCGGAGGTCCTTCGTGGCGTCTGGGCCTTCCCCGACCTTGACCATGTCGACCACGGGGAAGTGCGACTTCACTCGCACCAGCGACTCTGTAGCCGCTGTCAAACTCGTCGCCCTTAAGAGGTCGACCAACTTCTGGGGTGCGGCCAGAAGACGATCAATAGCTGGCTTGGGCTCCTCCCCAGCGACCTACGTCTCCACTATGTCCATTACATGGTCGGTAGCGTTCTTCAGATCGTTCACCTCCACCTCTAGCCCTGCAATGATCACCTGGTCATTCTGCAACAACTGCAAAACCACCTCGAGACTGACCTCAAGGTCCTTTCGAGCTTGTTTCTCATCAGTTGCTTCAGCTCCTCGCCGCTCGCATCAGCCACCCGCAGGTCCACCACAAGGCTTCGGATCTTTTCCTTGGCAACCTTAAGGTCTTCCTTGAGCTTGTCCTTGTCCCTGTGGAATTCTGCGGTGCAAAGATATCATCGGAATAGGGTTTTAATAGCTCAAATGAACAAGGTCGTGGGCCGTTGGTCTTACCAACACTCACGGACGTCAACAGTGTGTCGGTGTCATGATTCTTGCGCTGTTCTTCCTTCAGCAGCGACCTCCTCCTGGACCCGCTTGAGCTCTTGCTCAAGCTCCGTCACCCGTAGCTGCGCAGTCGTGGCATTCCTACACTGGTCGGCCCTGCTCTGGGCACGGTTGGCCAGTGACTGCTTCAAAAAACACAAGATAGATTGTCGATAACAATTTCGGTGCCTCTCTCCCCGTCGCTTGGTCACAACCAACCTTGGTTAGGTAAAAAGCCTTTACCCGCTGCTTGCAGCAATTTATCCTCGTTCTTGAACCTACTGTCGTGAAGATCGGGCCATCCTTGTGCTAATCCAAATCGGCACCTATCAAGTGGTATCAGATAAATTGCTGTAGAACAGCAGAGATAACTAGCTTTATACCTGACAAAGGTTGGTGGTGACCAAACGACGGGGAGAGAGGCACCAAAACCGCGAAGGACTTCGACTCGATCTCCGAACGACCACAGAACCACAAGCCGGAACTAATCCACACAATACGGCGCAGCCGAACGGAAGCCGTAGAGCACGAAGTAGGGGACCTCAGAGAGATCTCTTCACAAGTCCTCGAAGAACAAGGGTGTGCAAGGCACTCAGCAGCTCGGCTGCGACAAACCATATGAGGCTATCAATTCATGATTATCAAAACTTGGTTTTCAGTAGTACATAGGGGGGTATTTATACTAGGAACAACCCTCCTAGATGGGTGTGAATTCGAGATGGAAATGAAGAGGCTAAGTATGTGAAAAGGCTCCTCAGAAATCAACTCTCGAGGTGGACACGCGTGACTGTTGACCTTCTGTACATCCTCCACTAAATCTGTCATAACTCTTTATTGGAAAGTCCAATGGACATGCGGTTTCTTGCATTGGAAAATTGACTTCAAGCACGTTCCATCAAGTACTCATGGGACTCCAGAGACGTCATGACCAAAGAGTTATGGTTGATTCATTATGCAGGTCCGAACTGGCCTGAAGTGGAGATCTGAAGCGAACTTCCTGGATCCTTATTCCAAACGGGTGATTCTTGGTTTCCAAGCTTGTCCGAACAATCATCCGAACGGAATCCTCCTGGATCCTCGTTCCAAACGGATGATTTTTGGTTTCCAGCCTTGTCCGAACAGTCGTCCGAACAGAATTCTCCTGGATCCTTGGTTTGAGCTGGTGATTCTTGGTCCGACTGTTTCTTGTTGTTTACTTCTTCTCCATGTTTTAGTTGTACCGTCCTCTTCATGTATATTCCTAAGGATAACCAAAGTACAACTTTTAGGTAGTATAACATTCTCATATATTTTGAAATTAATTTTAGCAAGGAAAGAATTCACCTTTTGTTGGAGTTCCTTAGCATGGCTACGTGTAATAGGTCCTTGAAGTGCAGGAGAATGTGTATCTGATGCTTGGTCTTGTGTAACTCGTGGGATGTCCACATCATCCTCCCCCTCTTGAAAAGGAGTCGTCCTCGACTCTGTTATGTAAGTGTGGCTTGGCATGTGCACAGATTTGGATCAGCACAAGGATGGCCCGATCTTCACGACAGTAGGTTCAAGAATGAGGATAAATTGCTGCAAGCAGCGGGTAAAGGCTTTTTACCTGACCAAGGTTGGTTGCGACCAAGCGACGGGGAGAGAGGCACCGAAACCGCGAAGGACTTCGACTCGATCTCCGAACGACCGCAGAACCACAAGCCGGAACTAATCCACATAATACGGCGCAGCCGAACGGAAGCCGTAGAGCACGAAGTAGGGGACCTCAGAGAGATCTCTTCACAAGTCCTCGAAGAACAAGGAAGAACAAGGGGTGTGCAAGGCACTCAGCAGCATCGGCTGCGACAAACCATATGAGGCTATCAATTCATGATTATCAAAACTTCGTTTTCAGTAGTACATAGGGGGGTATTTATACTAGGAACAACCCTCCTAGATGGGTGTGAATTCGAGATGGAAATGAAGAGGCTAAGTATGTGAAAAAGCTCCTTAGAAATCAACTCCTGAGGTGGACTCGCGTGACTGTTGACCTTCTGTACAGCCTCCACTAAATCTGTCATAACTCTTTATTGGGAAGACCAATGGACATGCGGTTTCTTGCATTGGAAAATTGACTTCAAGCACGTTCCATCAAGTACTCATGGGGCTCCAGAGACATCACAACCAAAGAGTTATGGTCGATTCATTATGCAGGTCCGAACTGGTCTGAAGTGGAGATCTGGAGCGAACTTCCTGGATCCTTATTCCGAACGGGTGATTCTTGGTTTCCAAGCTTGTCCGAACAATCGTCCGAATGGAATCCCCCTAGATCCTCGTTCCGAACGGATGATTCTTGGTTTCCAGGCTTGTCCGAACAGTCGTCCGAACGGAATTCTCCTGGATCCTTGGTTTGAGTTGGTGATTCTTGGTCCGACTGTTTCTTGTTGTTTACTTCTTCTCCATGTTTAGTTGTACCGTCCTCTTCATGCATATTCCTAAGGACAACCAAAGTACAACTTTTAGGTAGTATAACATTCTCATATATTTTGGAATTAATTTCAGCAAGGAAAGAATTCACCTTTTGTTGGAGTTCCTTAGCATGGCTATGTGTAATAGGTTGTTGAAATGCAGGAGCTTGTGTATCTGATGTTTGGTCTTGTGTAACTCGTGGGATGTCCACATCATCCTCCCCCTCTTGAAAAGGAGTCGTCCTCGACTGCGGTCGTTCGGAGATCGAGTCGAAGTCCTTCGCGGTTTCAGTGCCTCTCTCCCTGTCGCTTGGTCGCAAACAACCTTGGTCAGGTATAAAGCCTTTACCTACTGCTTGTAGCAATTTATCCTTATTCTTGAACCTACTGTCGTGAAGATCGGGCCATCCTTGTGCTAATCCAAATCGGCACCTATCAAGTTGTCTGGTAGGTCCATATCAAGCCATTCTGCCTTAAGACCTGATCTTAAGCAGAACATCATCGAGCCTACGACTCCCGTACGCTTGCCGGTAGTCTTGACTTGGAAGAAGTAACGCCACAACAAAAAATGGGACGGTATCCCCAGATACGCCTCGCAAAAGTGGATAAACAATGACACTACAGTGATGGAGTTGGGAATAAGGTGTACCAGCTCCAGCTTGTAGTAGTACAGCAGACCTCTGAAGGAGTCACCGGCGGGCACATTGAACCCGCGCTCGAAGAAGGAGGCGAAGACGACCTGCTCCTTGTCGTCCTCCATCCGGAACGCCTCGCTGGTAGGCGCCTTCCACTCCATCTCCGCCTTGGACCTGAGCAGTCCGCGATTCACCAGCGCTTGGATCTTCTCCTCGGTCATTACCGAGGTCTCCCAAACCGTCTCTGGGGTGGGGATTTGGGAAACCGCGGCCGCCATTTCTTGGGATTCTTTGGATTTGGATCTAAATGTCACTAGGGTTTTTATGCGCATACGGAGCGGTGTGGCACTTGGGTCGCGGTGGCGGCGCATGGTCTGCTAGGGACGGCGTCGACCATGTGAAAATGTGGTGGGGTCGACGCGCAAGAGCGGGGCTAGGGCAAGGAAGCTTCCGGCGGACGGCGGGAGGAAGAAGACGATGGAAGGGAAGGGTCAACGCCCGTCCCCGCGGCCATATTTATATGGGTCCCTCCGCAAACGCCCGTTGCGGATCTATCGCCGCAACGGATCTGCCGCAATGGCTCTTCGCCGCTAATTCCGCGAGACGTTCTCGCCGGATTTCACGCCAACGGCTATATACCCAACAGATAGACTGGCGACCTACACCTCGAGTTTAGGTCGTGCACACATTGATGCTACCAGGTCGTCCTGATAGCACATTCGATCTCCATGAGGTCGCTAAGCCCCCAAACAACATCACTTCAGTTCTTTGATGAATAATTTCTTCAATACGACCATTACATGACAGAAGAGAGCGAACATTACATGGGAACTTCGAAGGTACACAAGTCGCCTGTGACCTCATTGGATCCAGAACCTATTACAAGATACAAACATATTTGAAAACCTGATCTGCCTAGAGCAATCTTTACCATGTTCTCTACTATAGCAGATCACATCGCAAGAATTCTTCTAGCTTTAGACCCCCAATGGCGACCTTGAGGTGAGCGCCTGCACGACGCTGCACATAGCAGGTCACACTTTGTGCCTGACTATGGAATGCAGACACGAACTTGCTCTTCGGCGCGCACTGCAAGCCCTCAACGAGCATCTCAAGCTTACCAAGAACCTACAACATCACTTCGGGCCTCTACAGCATCACCTCCAAACTCTCTAGGATCCCTCACTGAGGCACGGTACAAAGAGTGGGGGTGCTACCTACACTCCGCAAGAGTTCTTCTAGCTTCAAGCTTCTACAAACTTTGCATCTTATGCTCTGGTGGATGGACACATGCCCATGGCATGGCTAAAATACTACTCTGCGGCTTCATAGCTCAGCAATGCTCGGTGCTTGCCTCCTTGAGCCCTATGGTACTATTTATAGCCGGAACCAGGCCTTGTGCGGCCGGTGAAGTGGTGACACTATTACCACGTGATTGAGAGGTCCTGTAGACATGTGAATGATTAAAAGTGATGTACTTTTCCCCTACCTCACGACGGATTTGTCGTTTGCGCATCAATGATGCCCGAGGCCGCTGCAGCGTCACATGGCTACAGTACACCTTTCGGTCAGTGAGCAGCTTGTCATTTTCTGGGTGGCAAGAGAATCTCTGACCACTGTTGACCCGTGACCCTGCAGCCTACGGAGGGATAAGACTGACTCCACGTCAGATGGCCCCGCGCATGTTGTAGTGCCCTTTGTCTATTTGAGAAGCACATGCTTGGATTTGTAGACTTGATTCATGCATTACCAACAAGCGGGAGGAAAGTACCCAATTTATGCATCCAGGGGGAGTTTTGCATCAAGGGGTGAAAATTTTGGAGAATTGCATTTGTTCAGGGGGAGCTTGCACTCATGCATTTCAGAGCTCTTTGTCGCTTGTTTTTAGTTGTGCTCTTTTGTCGATGGTGTCGATCCCTTTTGCCTCACCTTGAGGAGTCGGCAATTTTGGAGCATTTTATCTCGGTTGTGTCGAGCCGTTGCCCTTGTCTTAGGGGACCAAGATTTTTCTCTCTCAAGTGATCTTGTCTTTGGCTTTTGATTGGCTTTTGATCACTTCTATGAGTTTTTCATTCGTTTCTTTTCTTTTTCTCTTCTTCTCTGAATTGGTTACTATGTGTGTTGTCAATGCACTCATCAAGGGGGAGATTGAGGACCGAAGCGTCCGAGGACCGGTGGATGGTTGCTCCTGGCTGTGATGAGTGACTGACAACGTGGTGTGGACTGACTCTTGGTCGAGTATTACAGGTGTAGGTTGCGGCTTGGTTCGTGTTGGTGTAGGTGAAGAGCGGGCGCGAAAGGTCTTAGCCTTGCAGGGCCTCCGAGGAGTGGAGAGACAAGTAGGCTCGTCTCGATGGACCCGGTGGCCGAACGGGATCAAGTGCGGGCCGCATGGTGGCAAGAAAAGCAAGATGAAGTCGTCGACTGGAGGCTGTGCAGGGTAGCGGCTCACGACCGGAGTCTGCACGTAGTGTTTGCGGTGGTTCACCACAAAACCGTCGGGTTACTTGGTTGACCCACAAAACCAAGACCGAAGACTTGGCGGGCGGAGACGGGATCCGTGCGCGCCGAGAAGCTTCGATGCTGGGGGACACGCGGCGGGATCGCATGGCTTGCGTCGGGAGGATGCGGACAGCGGTGCAGGCATGGCCGCCCGATGAAGAGGAGTGCTACTTGATCATATTGCCCCTGAGGGGTTTGTATCTTAATTTAAGTGCTAGGGGTAGCTTGGTCATTTGCCCAACCCAATGGGACTCATATATATAGCTCTAGGGTTTCTGGGCAAACCATCCATCCAGACTGCTTCTCATTTCCCTACTCCATAGGCTTAGATTTTCTTCACCATTTTGTAGAGAATCTGACCTCCGAGTGTATGGAAGCTTTCATGGTTGCCTCGATTTCCTTCTTGTGGCTCGAGTGATTTTCGTATCTTTTTCGGGCTATTGTCGTTGGATTTTTGTGCGCGGCTTGGTCCTCCGATTCTGAGGTGTTTGGGTTGGGATTTCTTTGTGGGGATCATGGATAGATGCCTTGTGCATCTTTGTGCTTGATCTTGACCCCTCAAACTCCGGATTTGGCTGTGGATTTTAGGATTTCGGGTGAAACCCTAGCTTTCTGGTAGAGCACGGTTGCGATTGGATTCCCGGTGAAACCCTAGAAGAATTTTTATCGGCTCCCATTCACTCCCCCCTCTCTGGTCACCTAATCGGTCCTTCAACAGCAACCCACGATAAGAACATCATCGACATGACGACTGCAGAAGGCAAGTCATTTGATCTCATATTCGAATGTCCTAATTACCAACAGAATAATTATTAACTTGTATGGCTGTAACAAACTTGTTAGGTGATGCTCGCCCTTCCAGAGCACAACGGGGGCCGTGGGGTTCAAGAAGATTGGGCAGTGATCTGGACCGAATTAGCCGAGGCTTAAATGGCAAGATCCCTATACACATTCAAGAAGGGAAAAAACGCCCAGAGGCACCAATGCAAGCAGCAAAGTTTGCATCAGAAGGTGGGATCATAGTGCGTGGGCACATACCGATCCTTCCTAGCTAGAAGGACTACAAGCCAAAGAAGAACCAACAAGATGGTGAAAAGACCGAAGGCCATCTCAAGAACTACATGGGCAAACTAGCGTTGTGCAAATGTCCACTCATCTACTACCATAGTTCTTTGCATCCATTCTTGTCATCCATTTTTCTGATAATTTTCTTGTGCTAGGGGCAATTCGACATTGACACCACCAGTGAGCCTGTAAGGGTGGCATGCACTGACATGCTAAAGTCGATACAGAGACAGACGAGGTATCGCCTGAAGCAAAAGTACTTCAATGATGTTCCAGCAAATGCAGTCCCAACTAAATCTCTTGTGCCCAATCTGATCGAAGCCCAATGGAAGGCACTGGTTAACATGTGGTCTTCCCCTGAGCACAGGGTATGATAGAACTTCAAATTGCCACTACCACATTTTCATGTACTTATATATTGTTCTTAATCTTATTTATTACATGAGTTCTTATTATTGTAAAGGCGAGGTGTAGTACAAACACCGGTAATCGAGGAAAGGTCAAGTACCATCAGCGCACGGGATCTCGAAGCTATATTGTACAAGCTAATCTTGTGGTAAGCAGAGGAACAAGTCATGTTTTTGCTCTGTAGTTCATTTCATGAACCATTTTAGAATGCTAGCACTTTAATAATTATGCCTATTTTCGAAACATATTTAGAGGCAGAAGTATATTGCTGAAGGAGAAGGGCTAGTCCACTTGATTATTTCAAGTCCTTCCACTGCAGCAAAAATGGCTTCACCGCTCCAGTACAGGAAGCCATTGTAAGTACTTGTCTGTTTTTGCATTTTTCTTTGCAACAATACTAGAAACATGTGCGACTATTTTATTTTAAACCTTTCATTTTATTTCCTTTTTTAGGCTCGCATGGAACAAATTATCGCTGAACCTCAAGGCGACCAACCAAGAAAGACTGCTGCTGAAGCAGTGGTGGAAGTTGTCCAATCTAGGACTTTTCGGGAGGTTGCTGGCATTCGCCCACCCTCCATGAAAAACACTAGGGTTACTACTGCACTTCAGGTTCAGGAATTACGAGCTGGACTTAACAATGAGAAGCAAGGGTGGGGGGCATAGCTGCGGCAGAAGATTGTTGAACAGGAGGCCGAGATGAGCAAATTGAGATTGAAGGCTCAAGAACAGGAGACAACATTGAAGTCTCAAACAGAAGTACTTGAAGCTTTGAAGAATAGCACAACTGACATGCATAATCTAATCCAAGGCTTCATAAATTTCAGCCAGGTTTATCCTCCTCTCAACTGGGTCCTGGTGAACTTGTGTTGCTGATGACTTGTTGTATGTTGATTTGATTCGATGCTAACTTGAACTATTCCCTGAATGTGGTGTGAATTATATGGAAGAGGGAAATGTTTTGTTTTGTTGTCTGATTATGTGCTGGCGATCAGCAACAGCCAGAAAGTATACACTGCCCTGCGAAATGCAATATGGGCTGATCTAAAAAAAGCAATATGGGCCGAGGCCCAGGAAAGGCCCTTTGGATAATTGCCCAAAATCAAATGTCCAAGCATAATGCAATATGGGCCAAGTTCGTTAGATTGACTAGGGTCCAAAAAAAATAGCACAATATAGCGTGCAACAAACATTTTGGGACTGGCCAAAAAAATAACACGAAAACTTGAAACGGGCTAAAATTGTCCCAACAATATTGGGCACATAAAGGCTCTTACATGGACCGGGCCTCAATTTGTGACGAACCGAAATCGTCATAACCCCCTACCACGTCGAAGTCACGATGGATCTCGGTCCGACGTGGCATGTACCTTATGACACCTTAGTGTTACGAATTTATACGTGTCATTAAACTCATGACGCCGCGAAATAAGGTCTCATCATTAATCACGGTTTGTGACGCTCAATTAATGACGGAGTGTTTTCGTAACAACCGGCGTCATTAAACGTGGTTTATGATGAGAAACAACCTTTTTTTTGGCGTCACTAGTCGGCGTTTTTCTTGTAGTGTAGCTCCCAACCCTCCTTTATTTGTTTTGACCGAACGTCCTTGTATAGGCCTTTTTGCAAAAAGATCACAGAGATGGGGGCAAACCGCCCTTTAGGCGAGAACCACCTCTCCACATGATGGCTTCTTCTTCAGCTGTCAACCACAGGGGGTGTTTGGATGGGGTAAATGGGAGAAATGGGGCAAATTCCCCACCCCAGATGTGCCAAACATGTGGGGTAAATATGGTGGAGAAAATATGTAGCCCCCTCTAATTTCATTTGCCCCTCAAAATTGTCGAATTGGGGCAAATTTACAATAAATTTACCTCAACAATCAATACATGCCCCCAGGTAGTATGTAGCCCCCAGGTGACACACCATCCATTCTGCATGCCGCGTGCGACACCGACTAGGGCAAACAGACTGAAGCAAAAAGACGGGCCTGTCGATGATTCATTCTTCGAGATTTTTTAATGTTTTGCCACAAGGTTTTATTTGAACCTGATACCAACATCTATTCCAGCAAAAGTCCAGCGGCTAGTTGAGAATGTTGGTGAGTTATGTTTCGGTGACCTTTCCATCGACTGATTGCGTGCGTTATGGCGTGAATGACGTTTTATTATCTCTCTCTCTCTCTCTCTCTCTCTCTCTCTTAGGCAGTTTACATTCTCACCCTCCATTTTGGTAGACCTGCAAGTTCAGATCGCGGAAGCAGAGGAGGAAGGGGTTTTTGCTCATGTCGGGTGCGGCGAAGAAATCATCTAGGGTCCCTCATCTTGACAAGCAAGGCGCACCGGGCGGCAATGCGACAACACAGAGTTCCGACGGCAAATCAATGGTGACTTCTGATGGCAAATCCCAGTCCATGACGACGTCAAGGAAGCGGCCTCCTAGCAATGAAAAGGTAGCACCTGTGATCAGCAGCACCCATCATCAGAGGCGGCGACTCAACTTCAATGCCGGTGGCCCATTGTCGTCTACTCCGGAGGTATGTAACACACCATCTAGATTCCATACGACGCACTTATTGATTACCCCCTCTCTCTCTCCGCGACCAGATACCAATCAGTTCTACTTGTACCATTTCTTCGAAGCGCTCGAGCCTATGCATTCTAGGCACGTCGAGACGACTGGTGGATGCCCTAAGGCTTCTTTTAACAGCAAGAAAGAAAAAGCTAGAGTCTATCAAGTTTGACTACTTGCTACACATCAAACCAATCACCATAGATCGTCCATTGCTGATGTCGCTTGTCTACATGTACGATCCGGATCAAGCAGGTTTCAAGCTTGGTAGCGAGATGGTCCCGTTGATGCCATCAGATGTGAAGGACATCATGGGTCTACCAATCGATGAAAAGAGGTCAATATGACCAGTTGTGGTTGAGAAAAAACAAGGTCGTCACTAAAACTGTCTGAGGTTGCAAACAAACTGAAGCAAAAAGATGGGCCTGACGATGATTCGTTTCTTCGAGATTTTTTCATGTTTTGCCACAAGGTTTTATTTGAATCTAATACCAACCGAGCTATTCCAGCAAAAGTCCAGTGGCTAGTTGAGAATATTTGTGACTTACATTTGATGAACTGGGGTCTATATACTTTTAAGAATCTACAAGATGGTCTGGCTGCTTACAAAAGGTAGGAGAATAATCTTATACCTAGTAGTACTCCTAAAGGAAGCTTGATCTTGTTGCAGGTGATAAATTCCCATATCATTATCAGTTTTAGGACAAGTATCTACTATTTGGATTCACATAGAATATATTTAACCCCAATTCCACGATATCATTTGGCAGTAACACAATCTGGCGTTAGGTGGAAGCATACTGTGTAACCCAGGCTGTGGTGCTCGCTCTGACCGTGAATGAGTAGACTGTACCCAGGTTGTGGTACTCACTCTAAGTTTGATGGTATTTTCCAGGTATCACGATCTTTCTATTCTATGAGACCAATTCCTCCCTCCCCCCCACACACACATATATATATGTATGGTCTAGGAGTAGCAGACTCAGCAAGATGGTTTCCCCACACAACCCCGCCGCCCGGCATCCAGGGCGATGCCCAGCTCCCACTGCTGGAGCGCATTGTTACTATCCTCGGCCCCCGCCATCATGTTGCCATCCGCCTCATCTGCGCGTCTTGGCTCAAATCCGTTCGGGAATCATTCCCGTCGACCGACATTCCTTTTGAGGTATCACGAATCCTCATACGCCGACCTGCCCCCCATAGCAATCTTGCCTTCTTCAGCCTCCACCACCGCAAGATCTTGCATTTCTCCCTCCGCGCAAGACTCAATTGCGGGCAGTGTTGCGGCCAAGCCGCCGGGTGGATCACCGTGGCCTTTGACAACCAGCGTGTGGTTGTTCTCTACAACCCCCCATCCAGTCGAATCCTTGCTCTCCCACTTCCTCTAGTGTTTCTGGTGTCAAAGGTTGTCCTCTCCGCACCGCCCATCACCCCGGGATGGGCCGCTGCCCTGCTAAGCCGAATAGGCACGATTGTCCTGCACCAGCCGGGCGTCACCGATGCATGGATTTCCGCACGGGGCCTTCAGAGACATGGTCTTCGCCCCGGCTATCTGTATGCGCTAGGCCATGACGGGGCGGTATTGTGGTTCCGTGCAGATTTGCGCACATGCATGGTGGTGGTTTCCTATCTGTGTGATGGCACATACCTGACGGCCGGGGACTCGCAAATGTACCTAGTGGAGAGCGACGGGAAGGTCCTGCTGGTGTAGATCCAGAAGCATTACGGTGCACAACGCAAGGTGCAAGTCCAGATCCTGGTGTCGGCAGGTCTACGGAGGTGGATCACGGTGGAGAAGATGGCCGGGAACTCTCTGTTCGTGGGGTCGATGGTGTCGATGGTGGTGCCTGTGGCATTGTATGCGGCGACGGGGCTGCGCGAGAGCTCCCTCTACTGTGTGTGGTGGGTGCTGGAATGCGGGCGTCGCAACCTATCTGGGAGTACTCGCTGCTGGACCACGAGGTGAAGGTGGTATCCGTGACTAGTGGCCACTCCACCGACGTCGAGCCTGTGTGGATCACTCCGTTCATCTGATCTAAGCCGGCGTACATCCCATCCATCGCATTTCCATCTGCGAAGGATCCACTGACGCAAAATGTGGTTTGGATGTCTTCCCTGGTTCTAGGGGTGGTAGTATGCATTACTTGATGCAGGTTCTTCAAATGTCTTTGCATAAATGTGATGTAATGTAGCCATGTGAGTTATCCTTTCATGGGTTGGTGTAATCTAAGAAGAAGTTGCCAATGGTTGATGGATTTTCCGTTCTTCGTCACTACAGTCACGGCTTCCTGATTCAGGGTGGTGTTTGGTTGCAAGGTGAAATTTTTTCACTTTACTGTACACAACTTTGATGCCATGAACTCTCGATTGAAAATTGCGCCATCCAAGGAGGGATCGAAGCCCACGACCTGGACACAGGGAAATAGGAGTGGCGAGTGCGGTAACGCTTCGACCGAGTAGTGCTGCTTGTGCCCACCGCCGCCGGAGTTCCCGTGCTGCTTGTGCCTGCCGGCGGTGCCGCTATTGTAGATGGAGAGGAAATGGTCGCTCCGTTGCCAGCCCCTAACGCTGGATCAGGGTCTCCGCTCTCCATGCCGCTAGCGCTAGGTGCTAGGGTTCAATGTTTTTTGGTGGCGCAGTGGTGGCGTCGAACGGAAGGCAGGAGCGGCGAGTGGAATTTTGGGGATGGGGCAACGGCGGCCAACGAGCGAATAGGGAGGAAGATGCCCACTGCGGTAGGGATGCGGCCATATGGTCTTCATAAGGGCCAGCGGGACATAAAACTTGGGTTGATTGCCTGGCCGGCTAGCCCATTTCTAACATTTAGACGCCGACACCGACGCCGTCTTCTTCCTCCAGAGAACTCCATTCCTGCTCAAAACACAATGCAAGGCCGCGACATCTTCGATTCTTGGAGGAAAAATGGAGGGGTATTAGGGGTGTGATTCCAGGGTTAGGAAGGGTGGCCGCCCTACGTTGCCATACTGGTAGGTCTACTACTATTGAGAATAAATTAAAATTATTCCAAGACATTACGGAGCGCATATTGCAATATTTCAGCAACAATAGCATATACACACAATTGTATTCATGATTAGTTTGTTTTGCTAAAGAAATTGATAGTCTGTCAAATCCATGTAATCTCACTCTCGAATCCCGCAGCAACGAGCGGGGAATAACCTAGCTAACCTAGAAGTACTAACAGACCGATGAACCAACAACTATAGCTAAAACATGGACGATGACTGCTTCTTCATCTTGTGCCATTTGCAAAGCCTTCACTAGGATCCTCTTCCTAGCTTCCTGCCTCTGATCTTCACTATTAAAAGCCTGTGCCATACACCATGGGACACATTACTCGGCAGACAAGATTGATGGAACGTTCATATATAAATCAACTACCTACTGCGACATAGGAACTACATCTGAATTGCATTACCTTTCAGTTGTACTCACCCCAGGTTGCGGAACATTGGGGCAAATAATTTCGTAGTGACATCGTGCACCACAGTTCCCGCAGATCCTTCCTGGCAGCTAGTATCCTGCCACCACACGACCACAAGTGGCACGGTTGTGCCCACTCACGCCTGGTAACTGGATCTGTTTACAGCGCCATGCCCAGCACCAACACCATCCTGATGGTAATTTCCCCGCAGCATACTCTCCATCGTTGCTGACCTGCACCGATTAGATACTGTTAAAGAATATATAGAACATAATACCAAAAGAAAAGATTGATCCATCCTAAAGATACAGGACACTAAGAAAGTGAGAAACTATGTATCCACGGCCGGGGCAACCTACCTTCGACTAGTATTCAGATGAACAAACCGGCCTCCACGTCCTCCCTCCTCCATGACCTCCACCACGATGTCTTCCTCCTCACTCCCGACATCGAGACGGGAAATTGACGATGCTACCTCCCCCGCAGGCCAACTAACATGTCGCCATACAATTGCAAGGTCCAACAATGCGAGGGTACATATAGGCAGAACAAACATAGGATCCTGATCCGATATTTACGCAGTATTTCCGCATGCACCGTTGTTTTTTATTCCTGTATAGTACACATCAACGTGGGTATTTCGATCACCGCGATGCTATGTGCGTAACCCAAGCGGCCTTTTCATCACTGCTGTTGACGGTTAAATAATGTTGACACTTGCTAGCGTCGCCACTAGGTTTATATCCCCGGCAACGGCGCAAGAAAGCTTGTTGACAGTTGCTAGTGTCGCCATCAGGTTTATATCCCCGGTAATGGCACCAGAAAGCTTGTTGGTATACTATACGATCACAGATAAATCCGCTAGCGCACGGATACAGTTGTAGTTTTCACCCGGGAGTATTCCAAGGTATCGATTTCCACGGGGAACGAGAAGTGTAGCGAACCTGAACTAATTCGTCTGGGGGATATGACGACGAAGGGTAAAGAGGCAAGGGAGATTTCGGGTAGAGAGGGGATAAGTGAGGAAGTCAACGATCTTTAGAATCACAGTAGACTCAAGTCAAGTCTTGTCGCTCGTCGGGGCCAGAGGGAAAAGAGCCACGGAAAGGGATGAGAAGGGGGCTCTGATGTCGTATTCCTACCCCCCTGAACTAACGTGGTGGATTACAAAGCCCATCCGGAGCTGTCAGCTCCCTAGGGTACCACACAGTCCGTTGATCAAGGCGGCAATCCAAGGTACTAGAGAGTCTAGACACCGTGTCTACACTAACCAAGTACTAATTTACTCCGCACTAGAGAAAAGCAATCACGGTAAAGCAGCAAAGCTATTAAACATTAATCGAAGAACCTAAGAGCGAACAAGAATATGAATTGAGACTTGATTATTCACGGATCCAGACTTACAAAGTATCCCGGGTGTGGACGACCGCAGTTGTACCGCACCCACCGAGGTACAAGAAGAAGAAGAGAACCGACACTCTGGCTTCTACTTCAACACTCTCATCTCAACTCTCTCTCCCTACTATATAGATACTAATTTGTGGAGGGCTTCGCCACTTGCTTCAATGCACATTGTGTGTCTTTTATGAAGTGTCGGGGTTTATAGCCCCAATTGGTTGGTGGCTGCAGGAGGGGGTACTTGTAGGCGAGAGGGAGCCAGAGTGGCGAGCAAGGAGGTGTGGCCGTATCTCCAGGTGCGGGCGGCCCTGTGATCCACCGCATATGGACTTGGACGGCCCTGATCACTGATCATTGGTCGGTTGCACATTAGTTCCCAGCTCGGATTTGCCTGATTCACTGGTTCATAGGTGCGGCCGTCCCTACCCAGTGGCCGTGTGATGCACCGACGGTGTTGAGGTGTTGACGGTCCTTACAACAAATATTTGACCGTCAACATCTCGGCTACGGTAGCACTTTATAACGAATTTCATGCATGTTTTAGGTGCTAACGAGGTTCCACGAGCTGTGTTGAGATTTTATCTGCAGGATCAAGATTAGGGAACAATTCCGTGGCATTGGGCCAAATAAGGTAGGCATGGCCGTACCTAGTGGTGCGCCCGGCCCTACCTTGCGCCACCATTCAGGTTCACACCAAGTATAGCCCCGAACACCAGCTCCCAAAAGGCTAAGATCGTCACGATCATGTTGGATCAAGGAACCACACCACGGGAGAGATGAACCGGGGCTAGGAGGCAGGGCTGGCCGCACCACTTGGGGCAGCCGAACCTCCAGGGCCGGTTGCACCACAAGGGCCGGCCGCACCTGCCCGACATGCCCAAATGTGCCACCAAGCCTCGGTCACTCCAGGGAGCACAGCTAGAAATGATCCTGATCGAGGAAACACGATCGGTTTGATCCAGAGGTTGAGGTTAGCTTCACTTGGATCCATGGACCCACAAGACAGTGAACAACCGACGTGGGACAGCATTCAGGACTTCATCTACCCACTAGAGCATGATCCAAAGCGTATGACAAGGGGGCCCAGGGCCGGCCGCACCTCCTTCACAGATGCGACCGACCCACAAACCGCCATAGGGACCAAATCACGGACACACGATCGAAGACGGTGGAATTTGGAGGGCCGGCCGCACCTAGAGGCACGGCCGCACCTCCTTGCCGACCACTGCACCTCTCTCTCGCCTACAAGTACCCCCTCCTGCAGCCACCGACCCAGAGGGCCTATATATAGAACCTGGCACCTCGTGGAAAGACACAAGTGATTAGAAGCAAGTGGCGGAGCCCTACATAAGTTAGTATTCAGAGAGTAGGGAGAGAGAGTTGAGTGTTGGAGTAGAAGCCAGAGTGTCGATCTTCTTCCCCTAGTGTTGGAGTAGAAGCCGGAGTGTCGGTCTTCTTCCCCTTCCTCAGCGGGTGCGGTACAACTACGGTCGTCCACACCTAGGATATTTTGTAAGTTCGGATTCGTGAGTAACTAAGTCTCAAGTCATTTCATCGTTCGCTCTTAGGTTCTTCGAATTCAAGTAAAGTAGTGCTTGGTTAGTGTAGACGTGGTGTCTAGGCTTTCCAATACCTTGGAATGCTTCCCGGTTCAACGGAATAGTTGTGGTACCCTAGGGAGGTGACAGCTCCGGATGGGCTTTGTAGTCGACCACGTTAGTTCCGGCAGGTAGGAGTTACGACATGAGAGGCCCCTTCTCATCCCTTTCCGTGGCTCTTTTCCCTCTGGCCCCGACGAGCGATAAGTTTTGCCTTGATTCTATCCATGACTCTCACGAGTCCCAAACTTCATCAGCTATCCCCTCTCTACCCGAAAGCTACCCTTGCCTTTCTATCCTTCGTCACCATATCCCTCGTACGAATTAGTTCAGGTTCACAACACTTCTCGTTCCCCGTGGAAATCGATACCTTGGAATACTCCCGGGTGAAAGCTACAACGGTATCCGTGCTCTTGCGGATCTATCTGTGATCGTGTAGTATACCAACAGGCTTTCTGGCACCATTGCAAATCTAGTAACGACGTAAGAAGTGCCAACAAGCTTTCTGACGCCGTTGCCGGGGAACGGTAGCTGTTTTGATTCTGAACCCAGTTCGTCTGTGTATCACCCCATTTATCACATGGATTCAAATCCAACCCTTTTTGATTTTTCGGCTCCAAAGGGTGATTTATTGGAGCCTCCATCATCATCGCATCCCATCAAAACATGTGGCTATGAGCTTCGCCCTGCTCTTATAGCCTTGGTTCGAGAGAATTCATTCACCGAAACGAATGAGGAGAGCCCGTACATTCATTTGCGAGGTTTCGAGCAAAATTTGCTCGATAATCGTAATTGAGGGAATGACTCAACAAACCCCCAAATGGAAGCTCTTTCTGTTTTCATTAACGAGAGGAGCAAAGAAATGGTACTCTTCCTCAGTCGGAAGCGTGGAGGGAAGTTGGGAAAAGCTTAGAGAAAAGTTTTGTCTGACCTTCTTCCCTATGTCTCGAGTAGTGACCCTACGGCTAGAAATCCTCTCTTTCAAACAACTAGACAAGGAGTCACTGGGGACTGCTTGGGCACGATTCACCAATTCTTTGGCCTCTAGACCCGACATTGGGATCTCAGAACCTATTCTTCTACAACATTTTAGAATGGGTCTCGATGTCGAGTCAGCCAAATTTTTGGATACTTCATCAGGAGGCTCATTCTCTCATTTGACTCCTAGTTAAGGGAAGGTGGTTCTAGGAAAAATCCTAGAAAACACTCCCTACACAGGAATTTTTAACGAATTCCCAGATGAAGAAGAAGAACCCAAGCCTGACGCTTTCTCGGAACAAAAACCCATAGATGAGAAACCCACTAGCACCTTTTTGCATGAAGAAACACTCCTCTATCCCCGTGTGTACCCAGCTGATTACTCGTATGACTTCGACGAGGAATCAACATACTCCGATTCGCTCTCTGAAACAGAATTCATAGAGGAGAACCCTATCCTAGAAAAATTCATATTCACAGACACCCATCCTCCTCTTACCAAGACTTGGTTCACAGGGGAACCATTCCAACCTTATCGAGAGTTCGATCACCCCTCGTGTGACTTCATCTATGAATATTATGATGAGTTATTTGATAAACATTGGACGGAGAAATCCTTCCCAAGAAGGGAAAGTGACTCAACACACGAGAGAGAATTAGTCAACTTACCCAACCCAGAAGAGGTAAAAAGACAGAGAGAAAAGTTGGAATACATCTCCGCAATCAGTAACCGGGAATAGTTGAGAGAAGCAGAAGGCATGGATCAAGTAATCCAGCTATATCCCGAGCTAAAGTCACTCTCATGCCAAGTAGGAAACCTGTCTTACTAGGATGTGTTCTATTACCCTAGGGTCGATGTCAATATCATTCCTAAATCCTTAGTATTAGAGGCCTTTCCCGACGAACCCCTCTCTTTCTCTCAGAAGCGTCTCCAATGGATTTCGGGTCAAACCATAGAGACGGAGGGAATCCTAAGAGTCGTCCAAACAAAGATTGGAGAATATGGGATCTTCCTAGATTATCATATCTTTGACATCCCAAAAGGAGATCCACCCTTCATTCTCATCGGAAGACCCATTGAAGGGGTACTGAGTAGTGTGCTCGACCATGAAAAGCAGCCATATCATCTTGAGGTTCGAGATACACATCTCCAATGTCATAGACCTGAGGTTAAGAAAGAACATGTGTGGTCTATGGACATTCTTGAGGCGTCGACACTAGATTCTCAAAACAGACTCGAGCATGAAGGTTTTACACTAGAGGGATCACAAATCCCATGCTCACATCAAAAGTTTCCAGAGTTATCAAGCCCCATTACCAATGACCTTTACGAAACCTACAACCTCCTCATTTTCCTTGTGCATGCTAACTTTGAAATGAAGGTTGTAGATGATTTTGTTTACCATAAACACTGCAAATTTCGTGGTCATATTTTTTGGTACTAACCTTGCAGCTAGAGCTATGATGGTTTCATCATCTCGATTGGCTGCAAGATGAAGATCTCCAGTGGTTGAGCTTATGACCCAAAACAAAACACTATCGGGAGATAGCCCGAATAACCATTTAGATTTCCTTTTCAAATAAAAGTAAGAGCATCTCTTTAGGATTAGTCGTCCTTCGGGTATTTTTGGTCGCTAATGTTTCAGGTGGAGATTGAAAGGACCGATGGATAGGCAATGCCTAAAAACATGAGAGCTACAGCAACTACAACACCAAGGTAATTCAAGGAGAGAAAGTATTACGAACGAAGCTTGAACTCCGCACACTTGAGTTGTGTTGCCTATTAATGCAAACTCCAAGTGTGGGGGAGATATGTGAGTATCCCGAGTAAGTTTCTCTCATACTAAATCATATTTTGGTTTGAAGATGGTGTTGGTTCTTGCGTCTTGCTCTCTTAAAAAAACACAAAAATATTTGAATTTGAATAAAGGCTTCCTAGCTCTTCAGCTAGCAGAGCCTCCCTTTTTGTTTCCATCTTTTTCTTTGAATAATAACACCTGGTACAAGAGCAAGTGTGGGGGAGATTTCTCAGGATCGTCAAAACACAAAATTGAGATCTCCCGCCATGGTGCCGCACAACACCGACTACGCTAATTGACGAGGGATGAGGTAAGTGCACTAGAGCAAGTCGGTCGCCTCTGTGGTTTGGCCAAATCACCATTTGTCAACCTCATTCCCCACTTTCTCCAAGAGCGATGGTATGTGCACCCCTACCTCTCTACTTTTGGAAATCATGAGTTTAAATGAGGTTTAAATCCGATCATATAAATCAAACTCAATTGAATCCTCATGCAACCAATGCTCGACATATTTCATATGGTTGGCTTTGCATAAGTTTTAATCTATACTTATTATCTTGATGCTTGTGAACAACATATCTTTAGGAAACCATGCCCATCTAAGTAGCTGATGTTTGAGATATGGTCTGATGAAATGATCTTTGCTCCAAATGTTTGATTGCTTGGGAAATTTATTTGAAAATTTTGAAAATCCTTTGCGAAGCTCCTCTTTGATATGACAAGTCCTACCAGAGCCATATGATGAGACATCTTGAAAACCTCTACACATATGCTACTTGTCGTTGCATTGAGCTTTGTCAAATTGTTGTGACCCTTGTGAGAATTCTTTTGATGCTTTCATGATCAAGATACACGTACACGCCAACATCCTCCTTGTTATGCTCAGTTGAGAGCTAGCATTGTACCATCTATCTATTCCACAAAATAAAGCTCCACACTATGTGTTGATCTCTCTCTCTCTCTCTCCAAGTTAATATTACAAAAGAGACATGGCTATAGAAAAAAATGGACACGTGAAGGTCCAAGAAAAAAAAGTTGGACACATGAAGGTCCAAGAAAAAAAAGAAAAGATAGCCACGTCCACAAAAGAGTCAAAATACTGAGAGAGGATCATGCAAAATAGAGTTACAACAAATCAGATGGTAATAACTAGCACCCATTCCGGGCCTAGTGTACACCTTACCATCATCACAATGTTCATTATACATATGATAATATCTAGCACCCATTTTGGGCCTAGTATCCACCTTACCATATTCATCATATCCCTACACATGCACATCTTGATCTGATTGTATGATTTGATTTTCTCCTTAGATCCGGTTTTTGACTTTGCAATACATGTGATGCAAGTATGCCTCATCTTTATACCCTACCTTGAGCTCCATATATAGCCATCATTAGAAGTAGGTTGAAGAAAGGCAATCTAATGCCTTGGCGGGGACTATACACATTGAGCGATTTGAGAGAATCAAATGAGGTGCCAAACAAGGTTTATTTTTAAAACTTATTGAAAAAAAATCCCAAGCTACTTGACATGAGGAGTAGAAGTGATTTGATTCAAGATCGTTCCATTCCTCAACTACCCAAGATGGCATGATAGACACTTCAAAGTTCACAAGTGCAAGGTATGATTCGGAATATCTCTTATGCTCGCTTCATACCATAGGAATTTTTTGTTTTCACCTTGGTCCTTAACCTTTACTCGAGGACGAGCAAAGAGCCAAGTGTGGGGGTGTGTTGACGGTTCTTACAACAAATATTTGACCGTCAACATCTCGGCTACGGTAGCACTTTATAACGAATTTCATGCATGTTTTAGGTGCTAACGAGGTTCCACGAGCTGTGTTGAGATTTTATCTGTAGGATCAAGATTAGGGAACAATTCCGGGGCATTGGGCCAAATAAGGTAGGCACGGCCGTACCTAGTGGTGCGCCCGGCCCTACCTTGCACCACCATTCAGGTTCACACCAAGTATAGCCCCGAACACTAGCTCCCAAAAGGCTAAGATCGTCACGATCATGTTGGATCAAGGAACCACACCACGGGAGAGATGAACCTAGGCCAGGAGGTAGGGCCGGCCGCACCACTAGGGCTGGCCGAACCTCCAGGGTCGGCCGCACCACTAGGGCCGGCCGCACCTGCCTGACACGCCCAAATGTGCCACCAAGCCTCGGTCACTCTAGGGATCACCACTAGAAATGATCCTGATCGAGGAAATAATGTCGGTTTGATCCAGAGGTTGAGATTAGCTTCACTTGGATCCATGGACCCACAAGCCAGTGAACAACCGATGTGGGACAGCATTCAGGACTTCATCTACCCACTAGAGCATGATCCAAAGAGTATGACAAGGGGGCCCAGGGCCGGCCACACCAAGAGGTACGGCCGCACCTCCTTCATGGAGCCGACCGACCCACAAACCGCCTTAGGGACCAAATCACGGACGCACGATCGAAGACGGTGGAAATTGGAGGGCCGGCCGCACCTAGAGGCACGGCCGCACCTCCTTGCCGGCCACTGCACCTCCCTCTCGCCTACAAGTACCCCCTCCTGCAGCCACCGACCCAGAGGGCCTATATATAGAGCCTGGCACCTCGTGGAAGGACACAAGTGATTAGAAGCAAGTGGTGGAGCCCTACATAAGTTAGTATTCAGAGAGTAGGGAGAGAGAGTTGATTGTTTGAGTAGAAGCCGGAGTGTCGATCTTCTTCCCCTAGTGTTGGAGTAGAAGCCGGAGTGTCGGTCTTCTTCCCCTTCCTCGGTGGGTGCGGTACAACTACGGTCGTCCACACCTGGGATATTTTGTAAGTTCGGATTCGTGAGTAACTAAGTCTCAAGTCATTTCATCGTTCGCTCTTAGGTTCTTCGATTGCATTTAGTAGTTTCTACTTGTTGTGATTGATTTGCTTTGAATTCGAGTAAAGTAGTGCTTGGTTTGTGTAGACGTGGTGTCTAGGCTTTCCAATACATTGGAATGCTTCCTGGTTCAACAGAATAGTTGTGGTACCCTAGGGAGGTGACAGCTCCGGACGGGCTTTGTAGTCCACCATATTAGTTCCGGCAGGTAGGAGTTACGACATCAGAGCCCCCTTCTCATCCCTTTACGTGGCTCTTTTCCCTCTGGCCCCGACAAGCGACAAGTTTTACCTTGATTCTATCCGAGACTCTCATGAGTCCCAAACTTCATCAGCTATCCCCTCTCTACCTGAAATCTACCCTTGCCTTTCTATCCTTCGTCACCATATCCCCCGGACGAATTAGTTCAGGTTCACAACACTTCTCGTTCCCCATGGAAATCGATACCTTGGAATACTCCCGGGTGAAAGCTACAACGGTATCCGTGCGCTTGCGGATCTATCTGTGGTCGTGTAGTATACCAACAGGCTTTCTGGCGCCGTTGCAAATCTAGTAACGACGTAAGAAGTGCCAACATGAGGGACGTCCATGATCACTCCTTGATGGAGGTTGTGGCGATTAAGTGTGGGTCCATCAATCCAAGTGCTTCCAAAATTAGATTTTTGATCAAACCGACTTGAAATCAATGCTTCTCGTTCATTGGTGACTTGTTCATGGGATTGTTGGTGACATGGACCCGAGAGGAGGATTCTGGGTGGTGCGGCCGGACCGCGTTGGTGCGGCCTGACCAACTTTTGTGGTGTCTGGCCCATGGACTTGGTCCCCTTGGATATTATGCTAAGTGTAGAGGCATTTGGCTAAGTTTGGTTTTGATCAGAGGAAGTTGATAGGTCCGGCCGAACCTAGTAGGTTCGGCCGCACCTACCCCCCGACACGTCTCGTGTCACAATCTTTCGGGAGGCATAAGTTCTGCATCCGGACTCCGAATTGGGTGAACCAAAACTCCATTTTGATCATCTCGACAAGAACTTCGCAATGGTTCTATCAAACTAAGCATTTGAGGTTGTTTTTCAAGATGCTTTATTTGTGCTATAATGTCTCATTATGACCTGCATCCAAATATTCACCAAAGCTTGTGGAGTCTGTTAGTTTATAACCCTACAGCTATGATGCAAGCTTTGATGGAGTGAATTTTGTTAAAAGTTGAGGGTCGAAAATAGGGACTTAACGACCATCAACACTCCCCCACAATTGGCCCTTTGCTCGTCCTCGAGTAAAGGTTAAGGACCAAGGTGAAAACAAAAATTCCAATGGTATGAAGTGAGCATAAGAGATATTCCGAACCATACCTTGCAGTTGTGAACTTTGAAGTGTCTATCATGCCATCTTGGGTTGTTGAGGAATGGAACGATCTTGAATCAAATCACTTCTACTCCTCATATCAAGTAGCTTGGGATTTTTTTCAATAAGTTTTCAAAATAAACCTTGCTTGGCTCCTCATTTGATTCTCTCAAATCGCTCAACATGTATAGTCCTCACCAAGGCATTAGATTGCCTTTCTTCAACCTACTTCTAATGATGGCTATATATGGAGCTCATGGTAGGGTATAAAGATGAGGCATACTTGCATCACATATATTGCAAAGTCAAAAACCGAATCCAAGGAGAAAATCAAGTCATACAATCAAATCAAGATGTGCATGTGTAGGGATATGATGGATATGGTAAGGTGGATACTAGACCCAGAATGGGTGCTAGATATTACCATATATGTATATGATGAATGTTGTGATGATGGTAAGGTGTACACTAGGCCCAGAATAGGTGCTAGTTATTACCATATGATTTGTTGTAACTCCTTTTTGTATGATCCTCTCTCACTATTTTAAACTCTTGTGGACATGGCTATCTTTCTTTTTTTTTCTTGGACCTTCATGTGTCCAACTTTTTTCTTGTTTTTTTTCACATGGACCTTCATTTGTCCAAATTTTTTTCTATAACCATATCTCTTTTTGTAATATTACCTAGGAGAGAGAGAGAGAGATCAACACATAGTATGGAGCTTTATTTTTGTGGAATGGATAGATGGTACAATGCTAGCTCTCAACTGAGCATAGCAAGGAGGATAGTGGCGTGTACGTGTATCTTGATCATGAAAGCATTAAAAGAATTCTCACAAGGGTCACAACAATTTGACAAAGCTCAATGCAACGACAAGTAGCATATATGTATGATGTTTTCAAGATGTCTCATCATATGACTTTGCTAGGACTTGGCATTTCAAAGAGGAGCTTTGCAAAAGGTTTTCAAAATTTTCAAATAAATTTCCAAAGAACTCAAACATTTGGAGTGAAGATCATTTCACCAGACCATATCTCAAACATCAACTACTTAGATAAGCATGGTTTCCTAAATATATGTTGTTCACAAGCATCAAGATAATAAGTATGGAATAAAACATATGCAAGCTAACCATATGAAATATGTCAAGCATTGGGAGCATGTTGATTCAATTGAGTTTGGTTTATATGATCAGATTTAAGGCCCATTTAAACTCATGATTCCAGAAGTAGAGAAGTAGGGTTGCACATACTGTCGCTTTTGAAGAAAATAGGGAATGAGGTGGACAACTGGTGATTCGGCCAAACCACAAGGGTGACTGACTTGCTCTAGTGCACTGACCTTATCCCTCATTGATTTAACGTAGTCAGTGTTGTGCGGCACCATGGCGGGAGATCTCAATTGTGTGATTCGACGAGCCTGAGAGATGTCCCCCACACCTGCTCTTGTACCTGGTGTTATTATTCAAAGAAAAAGATGGAAACAAAAAGGGAGGCTCTGCTAGCCGAAGAGCTAGGAAGCCTTTATTCAAATTCAAATACTTTTGTGTTTTTTAAGAGAGCAATATGCAAGAACCAACACCATCTAACCAAAATAAGATTTAGTATGAGAGAAACTTACTCGGGATACTCACATATCTCCCCCACACTTGGAGTTTGCATTGCTAGGCAACACAACTCAAGTGTGCAGAGTTCAAGCTCCCTTCATAATATTCTCTGACCATGAATAACCTCGGTGTTGTAGTTGGTGTAGCTCTCATGTTTTTAGGCCTCTCATATCCATCGGTCCTCTCAATCTCCACCTGAAACGGTTAGCGGCCAAAAATACCCGAAGGACAAGCTACCCTAAAGACATGCTCTTGCTTTTATTTGAAAAGGAAATCTAAATGATTACTCGGGCTATCTCCCGATAGTGCTTTGTTTTTGGTCATAAGCTCGACCATGAGGAACCTTCATCTTGCAGCCAATCGAGATAATGGAACTTCCTTCATCGTAGTTCTAGCTGCAAGGTTAGTACCAGAAACGACCACAAAATTTGCAATGTTTATGATAAACAAAAGCATCTACAACCTTCCTTTCGAAGTTAGCATGCACAAAGAAAATGAGGAGGTTGTAGGTTTCGTAAAGGTCATAGGCAATGGGGTTTGATAACTCTGGAAACTTTTGATGTGAGCATGGGATTTGTGATCCCTCTAGTGTAAAACCTTCATGCTCGAGTCCTTTTACTGAATCCAAAGTCAATGCCTCAACAATGTCCATAGACCACACATGTTCTTGGTTGACCTCATGTCTATGACATTGGAGAAGTGTATCTCGAACATGAAGATGATATGTTTGCTTTTCTTGGTCGAGCGCACTACTCAATACCCCTTCAATGGGTCTTCTGGTGAGAATGAAGGGTGGATCTCCTTTTGGGATGTCAAAGATATGATAATCTAGGAAGATCTCATACTCTCCTATCTTTATTCGAATGACTCTAAGGATTCCCTCAGTCTCTATGGTTTGACCCTAAATCCATTGGAGACGCTTCTGAGAGAAAGAGAGGGGTTCGTCGGGAAAAGCCTCTAATACTAAGGATTTAGGAAAGATATTGATTCTGACCCTAGGGTCATAGTTCACATCCTGGTAAGAGAGGTTTCCTACTTGGCAGGAGAGTAGCTTTAGCTCGGGATATAGCTGGATGGCTTGATCCATGCCTTCTGCTTCTCTCAACCATTCCCGGCTCCTCATTACGGAGATGTATTCCAGCTTTTCCCTCCGTCTTTTTACCTATTCTGGGTTGGGTATGCATGCTTCTTCTCCCTTGTGTGTTGAGTCTCTTTCCCTTCTTGGGAAGGATTTCTCCGTCCAATGTTTATCAAATAACTCATCGTAGTATTCATAGACGAAGTCATATGAAGGATCAACAACCTCCCGATAAGGTTGGAATGGTTCCCCTGTGAACCATGTTTTGGTAAGGGGAGGATGGGTGTTTGTGGATATGAATTATTCTAGGATAGGTTCATCCTCTATGGTTTTTGGTTCCGAGACAGTGTTGGGCATGTGCTCTTCTTGAATGATCACTTCCTCATCCGGGAATTCATCATAGACTCCGGTGTACGGGGTATTTTCAAAGATTTTTGTTAGAATGTCCTTACACTCAGACAAAGTGAGGTGAGTGAAAGATCCTCCGGAAGAACAGTCCAAGAAAATTGCTGACTCTAGTCCAAGACCATCGCGAAAATATAGCAAAAGAATGGGTTCCGTGATACCAAGGTCAGGCGCAGAATCTACAATTTTTGTGAATCTTGCCCATGCGGCTCCTAGAGTTTCTGTCTCTTGTTGCTCAAAATAGAGGACCTCTCGTCGAAGTTTAACTACTTGGGGAGTAGGGAAGAATGTTAGATAAGAAGTCCTACGTAAAATTTCCCAGTCTCCCTTCATACTTCTCACAAAGAGAGAATACCATTGTTTCACTCTCCCCGTTAATGAGAATGGAAAGAGTTTCCACTTTAAGGTATCTTGACTCATTTCTTCGATCACAAGACACGAACAAAGTTATTCGAACTCACGCATGTGAGAATAGGGACTTTCATCCTTATCACCGGAGAGGCATTGCTCTCGGACCATAGCTATGAAGCTGGGACGTAGCTCATAGCTAGGTGTTTCAATGGAATGTGATGAAGGTGGAGGTTCCAAATGCTCGCCCTTTGGAGCGGAAAAATCAAAAAGGGTTGGATTTGAATCCATATGATAGATGGGGTGATACACGGACGAACTAGGTTCGGGATCAAAACAGCTACCATTCCCCGGCAACGGCACCAGAAAGCTTGTTGACACTTGCTAGCGTCGCCACCAGGTTTATATCCCCGACAACAGCGCCAGAAAGCTTGTTGACACTTGCTAGCGTCGCCACCAGGTTTATATCCCCGGCATACGATCACAGATATATCCGCAAGTGCACGACTACAGTTGTAGCTTTCACCCGGGAGTATTCCAAGGAATCGATTTCCATGGGGAACGAGAAGTGTAGCGAACTTGAACTAATTCATCCAGGGGATATGACGATGAAGGGTAAAGAGGCAAGGGAGATTTCGGGTAGAGAGGGGATAAGCTGAGGAAATCAAGGATCTTTAGAATCACGGTAGACTCAAGTCAAGTCTTGTTGCTCATTCGGGCCAGAGGGAAAAGATCCACGGAAAGAGATGAGAAGGGGGCTCTAATGTTGTATTCCTACCCCCTGAACTAACGTGGTGGATTACAAAGCCCGTCCGGAGCTGTCACCTCCCTAGGGTACTGCACAGTCTATTGATCAAGGCGGCAATCCAAGGTACTGGAGAGTCTAGAGACCGCGTCTGCACTAAGCAAGTACTACTTTACTTCGCGCTAGAGCAAAGCAATCACAGTAAAGCAGCAAAGCTACTAAATAGTAATCGAAGAACCTAAGAGCGAACAAGAATATGAATTGAGACTAGATTACTCACCGATCCAGACTTACAAAGTATCCCGGGTGCGGACGATGAGGACCGGAGGGTCCGAGGACCAGTGGATGGTCGCTCCTTGTTGTGATGAGTGATTGACAATGTAGTGTGGACTGACTCTTGGTCGAGTATTCCAAGTGCAGGTTGCGGCTTGATTTGCGTTGGTGCAGGTGAAGAGCGGGCGCGAAAGGTCTTAGCCTTGCGGGGCCTCTGAGGAGTGGAGAGACAACTAGGCTCGGCTCGATGGACTCGGTGGCCGAACGCGATCAAGTGCGGGCCGCATGGTGGCAAGAAAAGCAAGACGAAGTCGTCGACTGGAGTCGGTGCTGGGTAGCAGCTCACGACCGGAGTCTACATGCGGGGTTTGCGGTGGTTCACCACAAAACCGTCGGGTTACTTGGTTGAGCCACAAAACCAAGACCGGAGGCTCAGCGGGCGGAGACGGGATCCGGGCGCGCTGAGAAGCTTCGATGCTGGGGGACATGCGGCGAGATCGTAGGGCTTGCGTCGGGAGGACGCGGACTGCAGTGAAGGCGTGGCCGCCCAATGAAGGGGAGTGCTACTTGACCATATTGCCCCTGAGCGGTGTGTATCTCATTTTAAGTTCTAGGGGTAGCTTGGTCATTTGCCCAACCCAGAGAGACTTCATATATATAGCTCTAGGGTTTCAAGGCAAATCATCCATCCGGACTGCTTCTCATTTTCCCTGCTTTTTAGGCTAGATTTTCTTCACCATTTTGTAGAGAATCTGGCCTCCGAGTGTATGGAAGCATTCATGGTTGCGTCGATTTCCTTCTTGTGGCTCGAGTGATTTTCGTGTCTTTTTCGGGTTATTTTCGTTGGATTTCCGTGCGCGGCTTGTTCCTTCGATCCTAAGGTGTTTGGGTTCGGATTTCTTTGTGGGGATCAAGGATAGATGTTGTGCATCTTTGTGCCTGATCTTGACCCCTCAAACTCCGGATTTGACCTTCGATTGAATGATTTTGGTTGGAACCGTAGCTTTTTGTGTGAGATCGGTAGAATCTCGATTCCTCTCGATTCAGTGGGTTTGAGGCTACAAATTCGTAGGTATAGCATCTCTTAGAGATGCTTCATCTTCACCTATGATTTGGTAGCAATCCCTTGGTTGATTCGGGAGATTAGGCAAAGGGGAGGAGGTGTTGACTTTGAGCAACTTGGACTCGAGTTGCTCTGTCCACACCTGGCGGACTGTCCGCCAGGCAGGCTCGGACCGTCCACGTGGAGCTCGTCAGCTGGCTGTTCGTCGAGTTCTTCATGAGTTCTTGAGCGCTTTCCATTCGACCCATTTTGTTTGGGGTTTTTATTTGGAGGGTGTTTGCCGGACTGTCCGCCCGGGGTAGCCGGACTGTCCGCGCGGGACGGACTATCCGCGGCTAGGGTACAGACCGTCCGATTTTCACCGGTGCATACTGGTGGTTCGGGACGTTTTCGCGGACTGTCCGCCGTGGTCCTGCGGGCCGTCCGCCCGGTGCTCGCGTACTGTTCACATGGTCACCGCAGACCGTCTGCCCAGGACTTCGCAGACTATCTAAGTCCCTTGCTTCTTGTGCTGTGCTTCCGCTTGGGATTGGTTTGGGACTTGTTCCTAGGGTTGGTAGGTCCGTTGTGACTACGCGACCTTGGCAAGTTCGTGTGGGAACCTTTGCGTGTGATTTTGGGGCATAGTCGAGTTCGACTCTTCGGAGAAGAATTTTTATCAGCTCCCATTCACTCCCCCCTCTCTAGTCGCCTAATCGGTCCTTCAGACAACTGTAGTTGTACCGCACCCGCCGAGGTACAAGAAGAAGAAAAAGGGGACCGACACTCCGGCTTCTTCTTCAACACTCACATCTCAACTCTCTCTCCCTACTATGTAGATACTAATTTGTGGAGGGCTCCGCCACTTGCTTCAATGCACCTTGTGTGTCTTCTATGAAGTGTCAGGGACTATTTATAGCTCCAATGGGTCGGTTGCTGCAGGAGGGGGTACTTGTAGGCAAGAGGGAGCCAGAGTGGCGAGCAAGGAGGTGAGGCCATATCTCCAGGTGCGGGAGGCCCTGTGATCCACCGCCTATGGATTTGGACGGCCCTGATCACTGATCCTTGGTCGATTCCACGTCGGTTCCCAGCTCGGATTCGCCTGATTCACCGGTTCATAGGTGCGGCCGGCCCTACCCAGTGGCCATGTGATGCACCGACGTTGTTGAGGGTCGTTCAGGATCACTCCTTGATGGTGGTTGTGGTGGTTAAGTGTGGGTCCGTCGATCCAAGTGCTCCAACCTTAGCCTTCTGATCAAACTGACTTGAAATCAACACTTCTCGTTCATTGGTGACTTGTTCATGGGATTGGTAGTGACATGGACCCGAGAGGAGGATTTTGGGTGGTGCGGCCGGCCCAACTTTTATGGTGTCTGGAACATGGACTTGGCCCCCTTGGATATTATGCCAAGTGTAGAGGCATTTGGCAAAGTTTGGTGTTGATCGGAGGAGGTTGATAGGTCCAGACGAACCTAGTAGGTTCGGCCGCACCTACACCCGACACGTCTCGTGTCACAATCTTCCGGGAGGCATAAATTCTGCATCCGGACTCCGAATTGGGTGAACCAAAAACTCCATTACGATCAACTCGACGGTGCTATCACACTAAGCATTTGAGGTTGTTTGTCAAGATGCTTTATTTGTGCTATAATGTCTCATTATGACCTGCATCCAAATATTCACCAAAGCTCGTCGAATATGTTAGTTTATTACCCTACAACTACGATGCATGCTTTGATGGAGTGAATTTTGTTCAAAGTTGAGGGTCGAAAATAAGGACTTAACGACTATCAACAAATAACGCGTCAAGTTTCGATCCGCAAACACACGAGTTGGTTGTAGCTTTTCCCTTAGAGTATCCCCCAAGGTTAATCAGTCCGTGGAACAAGTAGATTGCTACGCTCAACTAAGCACTAATGTCGTTGATTTAAAGCTCTTTATCAAATGAAGGACGTATAAGTAAATAACTTAAACTAATCTAATCTAGATTAAAGAAATCAACGTATAGAGCAAAGGTATAGAGATCACAAGAACATAGAATGCTTGTCCAAGGGATCTAGGATCACTTGGAGACGTAACCACCTAGCAAGAACAACCCGATCTAATCTATCAAAGGTAAAGGTGCACGGAGTCCAACCCTTTCCCTCTCGCGTACTAGTCACTACATGAGGGTAATCCATGATCGAACACCAAGTGCACAAGACATTGATGTGTTCTAGGCATGCATGACCAAGAGTGTGAACCAAGTTCAATATGTTTTCCCTCCCGCGCACTGTCACTACACGACGGTAATCGCATAAAGGACAAAAGGAACACGATACGTGAGACTATGAGCGATGCATCCCCAAAGCAAGCCAGTCGTCCATTAAGATTGAAACACCATCAACATGAATATGATATCAAATAGAACCAAAACATAGGTTCGGTGATTACAACTCAAGATCCCCCTTGAACCCCAAGGGCAAACAATGATTTTACCCCATAATGTTACACATTGAAGCACTGGACATGGTGTAGAAACCTCCGAAGTAGATGAAGGTCATCAAGTTCTCCCTTGTCGATCCAATCTCCTTCTTGTTCTCGATCTTGTGGCAGCGGCTCCCGAATGAATTTCCCTGTGGCTCTTTGCATCCGAACTCCTAATAGCCCGAGGGGGTACTAGGTCAAAGGAGAGGTCAAACTGGGCCAAAAATGGGCTAGGCCGGTCGGCTGACCGGCCTAAGCCCTTTTTGGCCCGGTTCAGCCCCATTTTTCTCGTGAGAGCTTCTCTTGCAATTGCTGATTTACACCCTTTTGCATGTGGGCCCTTGATGTCATTTTCTCCGCGGTTTAGATAAGGGTACTTGTCGCGCAAGATCCTGCATCTTCTGTTTAGGTCCCTGGAGTTTTACAGCTTCATGCTTTGGTCCTTTGGTCATTTGGAGTCATGTTCACTTCGAGTCATGAATTGTGCCGGGCTTCATTATCTTCTCATAAAGTGCTTGATGAACTTTACCCAGATGTACTTATTTAGGTACTTAAATCCTGCGTAAACAACATACTCCAAAAATCACATGCGAGAGCGAACTTGTTATATCAAGGGGGTTAGTAACATTAGATCGGATATCAAATCAATGCCAACATTGAAGGTAAACTCATGGCTAGGAGTGTCAAAGTCGACCGTCAACAACTCCCCCATGCTTAAACCTTGCTCGTCCTCGAGTAAGCCTTCAATGGATATCAGTGTTGCCTTTCATTGTTCACACCCTGCACTTGATCATACATGAAGAGAACATAATGCTCTCTAAATTTATTTGTTAGAGTTCCATAGTGTACTAGCATTCATCCCAATGGAAAGGGGATATCAATTAGGCTCTTCCCACAAGTAATTACTCATGCTCCCAAATTTTGAATGAATCTCAGAAATTTTGAATTGAAGTATAAGATGTAGAAAGAGCTAAACCATGTTAAAAAACTTAAACCTCCTTGCATCTTGCTCATGAACTCTCATCTCATCTTGTCTCTCAAGCCTATTTGTTCTACTCCTTTCCCCTCTCAAAACATATATAAGTGGAAGGATTTATCTGGAGCCTTGGGAAAAGTTTAGTCCTATCAAGATATTATAAATAGGATATTATCAAAACAAGACAAGCTTCTCATGGGTTTACCGAGCCTCGTCAAAAAGGTCATTGGAAAATAATGTTCTCAAGGAGGGGGGGGAGAGAGAGAGATGAACACACACTTTTTGAGATAAGTGGACATGTGCAAATCACAAAGAGTGATCCCGAGGCACAAACAAAGTCCTCGTTATCGGATTGCACATGGTTGGAAAGATGAGTATGGGTCTTGATCTTGAATCCTCTTGAAGTTCCTAATGCGTCTAGAGAGTTGTGGAGTTTTTTATTATATATACACATATATATTTTTTCTCTCTCTTTATTTATTTCCTTTTGTCTTTCATCATTTTTTCTTCTCCATTTTTCTTCTTCTTCTTTTTTCATACTCCCCTAAACTCTAGACTACATTAGTACCTACCTTCTTGGCAGCTCCCCCCATGCTTAGACGATTGCACGTCCTTCGGCAAAGAGATGACAAAATTTTTGTGCGAAGGTAGGTACTGAAAATCCTAAAGTTTTTTGGAGAGAAACACTTGAAATATTCTAGGGATCCTTCACGCACCCTTTATGTCGTCCTGGAGGTCTCCCAAAATTAAACTTCAATCTTTGGCACCTTCATTCTTGTGATCTCCTCGAAATATTCATCCATACACAAGAATTGGGTTGTGGTCAAGGAGGTAAACAAAAAAAATATATTTTGGGTTTGTGTTTAGATATCCAGCGAGGTTTGCAAAATTTCTGATGGGGAAACTTACAATGCATAGATAGAAAGGGCTAGCACTAAGATAGATAAGCAAAAACAGAATGACCAGCTTCTTAGTTCCGAACTAGAGAAATCAAGCCTTGAATCAATGCACCCAAAAATAAATCTTGTATACTAAGGTTTTGCACTCAATTAAATAAAAGGCTTTGGATAGGTAGAGCAACATGCAAGTGGTATTAATAACAAGGTCAGCATAACTTTTAAGAACGAAAATAAATCAACTTTAACCCATCCAAAATTGAGAGCATGAGAAAAACTATGGGTCTTCATCTTTATCATAACCTCCATAAAGGATTAAGCAAGCATTTAAATTTAATTTCAGATTTGCATTAAGGAGAGCATTAGCTTAATCATGCATAAAGCAAGCACAATGATGAGCAAAGCAGCAACGATCCATATATCAACTTGGCATAATTTTCCATCCTCACCAAAGGTCATGAGAAGGGGCAATGTATATTCAAGATGATTTGAAGCAAACATTACTACTAACACGCACGCTGAAAATAAATAAAGTAGAAGGTTATTTACAAACTTACCTTGTTTTCGTCGCTTAGCCTTGACGATCCGAGTCACCATCCAAGGTGTAGACGTCAATGTATTTAATGGGCACAATGTCAGGCTCCAGGAATACCTTGAGTCGTTGTCCATTTACAACATATTCATCTCCTTTAGCGTCCGTGATTGTTACTGCTCCCGATGGTGACACTAACTGTACGACGTACGGTCCATCCCATTTGCTTTGCAGTTTTCCCTTGCCGAAGACCTTGTATCGAGAATCGTATAGTAGGACTTTGTCTCCTTCCTTGAATTCCTTCTTATGCAATCTTTTGTCGTGCCATCTCTTCATCCTTTCTTTATAGAGGCTAGCGTTGTGATATGCCTTCAACCTTAGCTCTTCAAGTTCACTTATTTGAATCCTCCGCTTTATTCGTGCCACATCAATATCAAGGTTCATCTCCTTTATTGTCCAATAAGCCTTGTGCTCTTTTGCTCAAAAGAATAAGCCTTGTGCTCTAGTTCTACCAGCAAATGACATGTTTTTCCATAGACGAATTCATATGGGGTCATACCTATCGGTGTTTTATGCGCAGTCCGGTATGCCCATAATGCCCCATCTAGCTTCTTTGACCAATCTTTCCATCCTTTCGTCACCGTCTTCGTGAGGATGCCTTTGAGTTGCTTGTTCGATATTTCCGTTTGGCCATTTGTTTGTGGATGATAGGCCGTAGACACCCTATGCTCGATCCCCAACTTTGCCGAGCATCTTTTAAAGTCATTGCCAATAAAGTGTGACCCACCATCACTTATTAAAATTCTAGAAACACCGTATCGAGGGAATATCACCGTCTTGATCATTTGAATGGCTTCTTTCGTAGATGCTTTCCGACATGGGATTGCTTCAACCCATTTTGATACATAATCAACTATGACCAAGATGTGTTCATATCCATGCGAGTTCACAAACGGTCCCATAAAGTCGATGCCCCAAACATCAAATAGATCAATTTGCAAACTATAATTCAGCGGCATAGCATTGCTTTGTGATATATTTCCACTCCTTTGGCATTCTGGGCAAGTTACAACAAACCTTTTAGCATCCTCTTGCATCTCAGGCCAATAGAATCCGCTAGCGCATACCATTGCTTGTGTTCCAAAATGTCCATAGTGTCCTCCATATTCTGCTGAGTGGTATTTTCTTAGAATTTCTTCTCTTTCTCCCCGCGGTACACATCTTCTTAGCATTCCATCATCTCCACATCTATATAAGTATGGTGCATCCCAATAAAATTTTTTGCTCTCGGCAATTACCATTCTTTTAGCATTTTTGACCAAGTGATCTAATGGCATCTTCTGTAGGCATCTTATGATATCGTGCATCCATCCTCTCCTATCAACTATTCAATACAGATGGTCATCTCTCATTCTATCTTCAATTAGCTCCATCCCATCATCTCCATGAAGCATCCTTGATAGTTGGTCGGTTATGACATTATCTGACCGTTTCTTGTCTCTAATCTCCATATCAAACTCTTGTAATAATAGAATCCATCTAATCAAACGTGACTTGGCATCTTTCTTGGACAAAAGGTACTTGATTGCAGCATGGTCGGTATACACGATCACTTCAAGTTCACAATATAATATCTGAAATTTTCAAATGCGAACACTACGACAAGCAATTCCTTCTCCGTAGTTGCATAATTCACTTGAGCTTCATTTAAAGTTTTACTTGCATAATAAATTGCGTGAACCTTTCCTTCCTTCCTTTGTCCAAGAATAGCTCCAATGGCGTAATCACTTGCGTCGCACATTATCTCAAACGGTAGATTCCAATCGGGAGGTTGCATAATTGGTGCACTTATGAGAGATTGATTCAATGTCCAGAAAGCATGCAAGTACTCTTCATCAAAGTCATACTCCACATCTTTTTGGAGAATTCGTGTCAATGGCTTGGTGATTTTTGAGAAATCCTTTATAAATCTTCTATAAAATCCAGCATGCCCGAGAAAGCTTCTTAACGATTTGATATTTGTCGGAGGTGGAAAATTTTCAACCATCTCAATCTTAGCCTTGTCCACTACTATTCCTCTCTCAGAGATGACATGTTCCAAGACTATGCCTTGTTTCACCATAAAGTGACACTTCTCCCAATTAAGCACAAGGTCAATTTCCCGCACACCTTTTGAGAACTTTTTCCAAATTTTCGAAGCAACTTTCAAAACACGTACCATGCACCGAGAAGTCATCCATGAATACCTCTATTATTTCTTCAATAAAATCTGAGAATATAGCCGTCATGCATCTTTGAAAGGTAGCCGGTGCATTACATAAACCAAATGACATTCTTCTATATGCGAAACTTCCGTACAGACATGTGAAGGTTGTCTTTTGTTGATCATCCGGATGGATGGGAATTTGCATGAACCCCGAGTATCCATCTGAGAGACTGTGTGGTTCGAAGACCAGTGGATGGTTGCTTCCTGGTGTGATGACTGATTGACAACGTTGTGTGGACTAGCTCTTGGCTAAGTATTTTCAGGTGCAGGCTGCGGCTTGATTGGTGTTGGTGCAGGTGAAGAACAAGTGCGAAAGGTCTATGCCAGTGGGCCTCCAGGTGTGGAGCATACAAGTAGGCTTGGTTCGAGGGACCCGGTGCCCAGCGGGATCAAGTGCGGGCCGCATGGTGGCAAGAACAGCAAGATGAAGTCATGGACGGTTTCTTGGTTGAGCCTCAAAACCAAGGTTGAGCCGGGATGACGTGGGGGCCAAGTCATGAGTGGAGATTGGCGGGAGGCCACACTAAGTCCGTGGGGCTTCCAGTTGTTCACCACAAAACCACTGGGTTACTTGGCTGAGCCACAAAGCCAAGGCTGAAGACCGAAGCATGCACGGCTACAACACTAGGCTGGTCTGACCGATGGGGACCGGTCTGACCGGTGAGGAGCACCGGTCTGACCGGTGTGCTCCATGGACAGCTTCCAGAGCCTCCGAAGTGGAGGACATGCGTCGGGATCGCAAGCCTTGCGTCGAGGCTAAGCAAGGTGCGGTCGCCGGACATCCGTCCGATGGTGCTACGGCGAAGATTTCCCAAAGTGCCCTTCGGGGGCGTGTATCTTAGTATTATGTAATAGGGGTAGTTTCGTCTTTTGGTTGCCTCCATATAACTTAAGTGGTGAGAGGATGGCATCCATCTCTTGGAACCCTAGCTCATTTGCTTTTGCTATTTTCCCTTCCTATTTTCCTTAGGATTTTCATAGGATGAGCTTGAGAGCTTCATGGTGAGATCTTTAGAAAGGGATGGATGATTGGGAGGCAAGCTAAACCTTGTATGAATCTTTCTTGGTATGTATAGAAGATTCGGTGTGATTCCTCAAGGCCTTTTGTTGTCTTTCCTGTTTTCCCTTTTTGGTGATTTACGGAGCCTTTTCTTGGCGATTTTAGTTTGGTGGATTTGAGGCCTTTCCTTTGCGGTTTTGGATGGGGATGTATGCTTGAGCCTTTCGTGGTTCTTTTCCTTGTAATCCCCCTCTCAAATCCGTGGGAAAAGGTGCTCGATTTGGATTTTTTCCTTAGGTTTCGGGAAGTGGTGTTCTTGGTGGAAATCCCTCAATTCCTCTTGATTTGGCAAGTTTTCGTAGCTATGGGATGCCCATGAGGTACTCCTAGTATCTCGAAAGTCTTGTGTGAATCCGTGGAACGAATCGGGAGATCAGGAAGGTTGTTTGGAAGGGTCGACCCGCGGCTCGCTGTTCATCCCGAGCTGCCTAGGCTCGACCGGTCTGATCGCTCCAAAACCAGAGTCCCAGATTCCTCCCCGCGCGCCGATCGCACGTAAGTCTCTCTGCTGAGCCGTGGTGATCGGTAAGCTAGCCTCTCCGTGAGTAGCGGTCAGTGGGGCATGATAAAAACACATTGCTTCAGGGCAACCAAGCTCGTGCAAACATAAACTAAGTATGTCATGCAGGCCAAAAGAAGATCACTAATCTCTACCCCTAAGAAGCCCATTAGGGCAATGTCGCCACCCCTGTGGTTCCGCCCTTGGCATTCTGCCGGTAGAACCACACGCGGGTCGGTGCCTCTGCCCCATCTACCGTCGCTGCCGGACCAATCAAACAAGGTCGTTCAAATTTCAAATGGCTCCGCCGCTCTACAAAACGCATACACTCACCTCTTTCAAACCACACACAACATCAACCACCACACCCGTTGTAACATACCAGAAATTAGGAGGTGTGAAAATTTCGAAAAATTTAAAACTTTTTGCTTGTCATTGAAGTGCTACCAAATTTCAACCAAATTTTCTAGCCTCTCTCTCAAATTCTCCACAAACTAAACCAATTATAAAAATATAATTTCAAATTATGGTATAATAAGTGAGTTGGATTTTCCTTGGATTTTATTTGGAGATATTTGAGTGCTGTTTGAATTTGAAAGTATTTCAAATTCAAACAAGGTTTCAAAATAAAATTATAAACTAATTGTAAAAGCTTAACATCTAACTTGGTCCCCAAACACTAGAGAGCAACCCTGTTTTGCAGCCGGCCCACCAACTCCAACCAATAGGCCCAACCGATCGGCCCAGCCGAGCAGCCAGTGCAGTAGCCCAGCCACCGGCGCCTCCTTTCCCCTTTCTTCTTTTCTCACTGACAGGTGGGACCCTGTTGTCATCCCCTACCTATTCCACTCTCCTATCTTTTCCCCTCTGTCTCAGCCCGCGCCGCGCTGCTCCGCGCCCGCGAGCGCGATGGGACGGCCGGGAAATGAGCTGGCACACACGTCGAGCCCGCGCGCGCGCCCGCGACCCAGTCCTGGGGGGGGGGATCTGCAGGGCAGATTTCCGCTTTTGCCTTCGCCCGGTGATGCTAAAGGTGCACGGGCAGCCACTGGTGGCCGGCCACGTCGCCGCCCCGGGTTTCCCCTCCAATTGGGACGCTGCGGCCGCCAATTCGCCCCTGCGCCGCCTTGACCAAGCCCCTAAAGGGAGACCCCGAGACCCTAGCTGCATCTCACCAACCCACCTGGGGTTTCTCCCCTTTCCTGTGTTCCGCCGCCGCAAGAGGGAAGAAGGGGAAGAGGGGGAAGAGTGGAGGAGGGAAGAGGAAGGAGCCGCGCACCGCGTCCCCGCCGGTGCGCCGAGGCCGGAGGCCGTCCGTGGTCGAGCGGAGCCAGAGCTGTCGCTGCGTGAGGAGGGTGTCTGCGTTGAGCCGAACAAGAAGCAGAGCGCCACCAAGTACGCCTACACCGCGCCACCGTCTTCGTCAGGCCAGCGACAACTACACCATCGCCCCAACATGAGCGCCGTCGCCCCCTTGTCTCTTTGCTCCTGTGCTGTCTCTTTCCTTTGCCTGTGCGCGCGCCTTTGTGCCGCTATGGACCAGAGCGCCGCCGCGTTCCCTCGTTTCCGTTGTCAATCCCGGGTCGAGAATCTGCTTGTGAGCGTACCATCGTGTTGCGTACGTGTCGCCGTGTGCCTGGCCTTCGAGCCACTTTGCAGGGACCGTGGTGCGCTGCTTTGCCCGTGTGGCCTCGCTGACGTTGTGCCGCACGCCGAGATTCTGGGCGTCGCGTGCACGCGCCGGTCGCTTGGCGACCAGGGCCGCCTTGCGCTCGCCCGCGAGCCGAACGAGGCTGGCACGGCGCACCCCAGCGCCCAAGGCCAAGCCTTCCTCCTTAAGCTGCCTTCGCCGCTTGTCAGCGGTATCTATCTGCGCCGTCGCGTCACTGTGCCGAACACCGCTCGCCGCGCCGTCCATTTCTGAGAGCCGGCCTTTGTGCCGTGCGTCTCTCTTTCTTGCAGGAGCTCGCGCGCGCCGTGGCAGCCTGGCCAAGTGCACCCCAGCGCAGAGGCCGAGCCGTGACCTGCGCCGCGCGCGCCGAAGCCATGCCGTGCGGACCCGTGCGCCGCCCGCCGCGCTTGGGCACCTATGCGTGCTTGCACTAGAACCGTGAATCTTCACCCCAGCTTCGCTTTCGACCCGAGCCAACCCTATGTCTTTTCTCGCCTCGCCGTCGCCGCCGGACGCGTGCCGACGTGGTCGGCCGCCGCGCTCCAGGGACGCCGCGCGACGGCAAGAGCCCCGGCGAACCGCATAGATCCAAAGGCCTTAGATGGGCCACCGGTTGGACAATGGGCCGCCAAGGCCTGTTTAAGTCCGTGGCCCATCGCATTCAAGTGAGGCTTCCCGGTAGAGTTCAGGGGCCTTTCGTGGACTTTAGTCCACTGGGCCTGTTGGGCCAGACCCATTGGGCCACTTTCGACCCAATGGCACTTTTGGCCCAACAAAGGCCCATTAACCCGCTGACCGCTGACGTCATGATGACGTCAGCACCTTTTTAATAAAAATCCTTTTTAATTTATTAAAGGTTTTAATAAATATTTTATAAATGCTTTAACCTTTGAAAAATCATAATTAATTATAGGAAGCTCCGAAAAATATGAAACCAACTTCTATAATTTCGTAATTTCAAAACCTTGCTGTTTGTAGCTAGTTTGAATTCTCTTGGGTTTTCTAAAACGAGGTTTCTATTTGGAGTTATTGCTTAGATGTGTATCGTTTTCTTACGTGCGCGTCGAACCTCGTGCCCACAGGCCCGAGCTTCGACCAGGAGGACGAGGAGGACCCTGAGTACACCGTCCCGGACGACGAGAGCTTCAACGTCAACGCAGGTGTCATGTCACTCCCAACCATGTAGAACCCATGTTAATAATTAGATGCTAGTGCTTTACATTTATGAATGCATTGCTTGAATGAATTGCATAACCAATTGATTAGCCTTGCCTTGCTTTTGATATATCATGTTTCCTTGCTTTACCTACCTCAGGACTAGCTACAGACCCCTAGCTAGTCCCATATACTTACTATCCATACTTTTATTGCTTGATTATGGATGGTACTCTGGGTTTGGACTGAGACTTGGGAGATCTTGGTGTGTTCTAGCGTGAGTTCTGGGTGTGTTCTACCTTGACGTGTTTTTGGCGGGAGTGAGCCAATTGGTTACTTGTGAACGCCTAACTCGGTGAGATGCGATCTGGCCTCTCACCCGAGTGGCGTGTCGGACGTGTTGGAGATGGAGGGTGCTCACTCTCGGCCCTTAAGGACCGATCGTCAGTCTAACCATGCTTCTTTGGACTTTTTCTGTACAAACCGCCCGCCTTGTTATGGGTGGGGGTGCAGGGTGAGACTCGTAGTGGATAGCGCTCCGCCTGCAGGCGGATCGCTGTGATCGTGATGGGAGACGGCGTTCCTCCTTAGAAGACTTCGCCCTGGCGAGGCCGGGGAAGGGTTCCACAGCTTCGAGGGACTCCTCGCTGGCAGTACGAGCTCTACAGCAGGGGTTGTGCCAGACTCGGAGAGACAGGAGAGTGCTATCCACTTACTTGGACTCCAGCCATATGGTGGGGTTTGGAACCGGTGACGGCCGGTTTCGGCCCTATTCGGGCGGGTACAGTTGTACAACCTCTGCAGAGTGTTTAAACCTATAGCTATAGTCCGTGACCACTGGTTATGGACAGTCCTGAGATCTGTTATTTGTGCTAGACTCTTTTCTTGTGCTTCTTCTCTCCCCTGAGTGTGTGAGCCCGGCTTGAGGCCATTGAGATGTGGGGATAGGAGCAGGTGGGCCCCACATCGCAGATGAGAGATGGGAGCTGGATCGTGGTTGAGATTCGGTGCTCTGGTGTGATATCCTTGAGCGGGGTGCGGACCCCAGAGGTGGGGACCTCGGAGGCGAGAGCCTCCCTGAGGTGTTGACCTCATCGCATATTTCTGCTTACCTTGAATGTTGCTTCGCTGCTTTGCTTAAGCCTTCTACAGCCAAAGTAGGTTCATATCCTGCATAGTAGAATATACACCGCTTTTGCTTCTTTGTTGGGAAGCTGACATGACCTACCCGCTTATCGGGTAGATCCTGGCGTCTCTGACACAGAGCCGGAGTACGACTTCGACAATGACGGATGGGATGATTAGAGCTCTTCCTACGCTCGAGTTGCCTGAGGAGTTGGAGTCTTCCGCGTTTGCATGAAGCCGCTGCAAGACGATTTCTTTCTGTTTGATTCAGTCCTGTAGGACTTGTACCCGGCATGAGCCGAAGAGATGTACTCTGATTATTGTAATAAATAAATGCTGTACTCTATTTTATTTTCCTATTCTGTATGGATTTTGGTATTGCTGAGACAGGGATTGCACGTGGTAGCCTTCCTGGGGCTACCACCGAGGTGCAGAGAGTCGGGTTTCCATCCGCGGAAATTCGGTTCGTTTCACCCGTTGTCCCTCGTCAGTGCCTGAAGCCGTCTTCATCGCCCACCCATCAAGCGCACGCAATCGCCACACGGGGGAGGAGGAGCAACAACCACCGCTGCCAGTAAGCGTGCTTATTGCTGTTAAGAATGAGATGCTTGTTCGATTAAGAATACCTAAATGCAGGTAGCAAATCCAGAATCCACAAATGCCCAAATGCAAAATTGCTGTCAAGATTGAGATGCTTATGTCCGTATAAGATTAAGAAGCATGTGAAAGAAATTAGAAGGAGGGGAATCAAATCAAATCGGTAGCAAATCCAGAATCCGAAATGCCCAAATCCCAGCAAGCTGTTGTCGTCGCAGTGTGGCACCGCTGCCGCAGCCAGGCACGCCGCGGGTCTCCCCACGCACCAGTGATGAGCTCCTTGACGGAGAGCATGTGCGCGGCGGCGCCGCCGCCGCCACTGCAACTAGGCGTGAACGGCACCACAGTGGGTCTCCCCATGCACCGGTGATGAGCTCCTCGACATAGCCGCGTGCGAGCCGCATGCGTGCTCCGGTGAGGAGCTCCACACTGGCGCGGTATCCTTCTTCCGCCGCGTGCTGTTGGAAGAGCCGCGGCCGTGGGAGAGGGAGGTAGTAAGGGAAGCAGCCACGGGGTTGGGAGGGGTCGCCGCCGCAGTGTCGCGACGGAGGTTCCGAGAGGGAGGTAGGAGAGCAGACGCCACAGGTGGAGAGAACAAGTTTCTTGGCTCTGGCGCCGGCACTTGCGGCGGCACCGCTCTCATCTTCCGGGTTCCGGCCGACTCGCTCGGGTGCGGCACAGGGAGGGGCAAAATGGCTAGGGTTTGGGGAGCCTGCTGACTGCTAGGTTTTGATCCTCCGATATAGATGCCCAGCCATCCATCTTGGATGAACAGTTCAGATGGAGGAGGCGCGAGGCGAGCTGGGCTCCGAGCCCAGGCGGAGGGAGTGAATCTCAGCCCAGTTCCAGATTGAGGTCACCGCCGTCCGCCACCACGCCTCGCCGTGTCTGGGCGGCGGGCGCCCATCCTCTCCCCAATGCATCTCCTCGCCGGCCCCTGCTCCTCCACCATGGCCATGGACGCTGTCGGTCGGAGCCCCGCCCTGAATCCGGAGAGTAGTGTTCGGAAGCCGCCCCGCGCGAGCTGGAGGTACACTTGTGCCGGCGCGCGTGCTAGAGAGCGGAGGGTGTGGAGAAGAGCCGCCTCCGCCTCGGGCCACGAGGAGGCCGCGTGTGAGTTCCTCCGCGGTCGGATCCGGGTCCGGCCACCGCGGGCCCCTGCCTCGTGCCCTTGCCTAGCCTGGGAGGGAGACACCAGCCGGGTAGTTGGATGCGACGGCCATCTGGCAAATCCAGCGGCGGCCATCGTCCTCGGATCAGCAAGTTGAGGAGGCTGCGTACACGGAGCCCGAGGCGGCATCCAAGGCCGCGGCCACACCGTCGCGTGGCGCCAGCTCCAGGTAAGGAACATACCTGATTCACTTTGGGCTGACAACCTCTTGCGCGCCACCTGATGCTTGCGGGTAGGCGGTAGGCGTTCTACACTTCTTCTGACGGCTTTCTCTATGATCCCTCTGTGATCCGCATGTGCATGAAGTGGAGAGCACCGTGCAGGTCCTCAATGCCCTGGGAGGTGTTCCTGATCCGGTGCGTGTGCCATTCAATTTCTATGCGCTCTGCTATAATCTAATCACGGCTTGCCTGCGAGGTGCTTAGAGGACGGTTGGTCAATAGCTAGATTTAGTTGTCAATGATTCAGACATTATATCCAGATGTCTTGAACCTTTGGTAGTCAAGATGAAGCTGAACTGAGAACTTTATGCTGGGGTTTAAATTTGAATTAGCAGGTTTACTTCCTTACAAAATAATATGCTGGAGATGAGTCTTCATTGCTTAGAGTTTGGTTGGTTATTCTTCTTTGCAGAAATGAATCGTTTAACTTCTTGTTCTTGAAATATATTGCAAACTCCACAAGTTAATTACATGGCACTATTGTTCGTAGCTTGCAGACAAGATCAAGTTTCATTAATTGAAGGTAGCTCGCAACTCATCTAACATCATCTCTTTTTTTTGTACTGATGGATATGAAAGATCTTGTTTTTTGATTGTTTCGGTTGGCTGTAGAAAGAAGAATTATGGTGGCTATTGATCTGCAAAATACATGTTGCTTCATCATTATTTTAGTAGTATTAGCCCCTGACATAATCATTATTTAAGTAGTATCACCTCTTGCTTAAATACGACCTGCTATTACACTTTCTTTTGTGCGCAGATATACGGAATGTTGTGCGTAAGAATGGTTGAATTAATTTAGATATTTGCTAACTATGATGACCATTATTTCCCGTATATATTTGGAACAGAAAAAATAGGTCATCAAGGAGATTGGGATAACGTTGCAACCACTCATCTCAAGAGGTGTCTGTTTGTCTGATTAGCATCTCCAAAATGATTCAAATGCTACACCCTATTCAGGCATTCAACATTCTGAGAAACACACACCGATCTAAAACCTATCTCAGCTGCTGATCAAAAGATATGAATTTATTACCATATTTTGTTATAATGAAAATTGATGCTCATAAATAGAATTTGTTACAACCGTGGCAGCATACAGGTATCCATCTAGAAATTATGTATGGATCGTATATCTGAAATTCTGAATGTTCTGTTTCTGAACTGCTTATCTGAATGTTACTCATGGGCTCATGGCTGATTAATTTTGTTGCATGCTAGATGGTCAACGTAGATAGCTTCTCGATGTTACAGATTACAAGATCTGTTGAGGGCAATCTCACTGTTAGTGCACACGGCTGTGGTGGGTAATCTGAAGAAGTAGCAAGCCGACCGACAACCGTGGTGGTTCTTGGCCTCCCTGAAGTATGAACCATCTTGGTCGGGCATATGCACGAGTGATGCGGTGTTAACAAAGTGTGTCTGACCTGTTTGCGATAATCTTGGTTCAAATGCATGCTAGGGCTTGGGATATGCTGGCTGCTTAAAGGGGTGTCCATTGAAATACATGTGGTGTAGCTGGAACACTAATGTGAGAGCAGTTTCTTGCTTCCGCTTTGATTTGGGACATATATATATATATAGTAATGCTAAACATTTGTATATTTGTTCATAGGTAGAACCTAAGGCATAGGAGACTTGTATGGTCGTTTAATAAAATGAATGCCTTCCTAGAGAAACATGGAGTCCTGTGCGATGAATGTTTCCTGAGTTCTTTTCTTCAAATCCATGAGAAAAAATATGAAAAATTAACTCAAGAAGTTTTGGAAGTCTTACAAACATCTTTCAACGGGCAACAACTTCTCATTATCTTAAAGCTTTGGGTGTGTATTCAAAAGCTGCTTAGGAAATGTCTAATGTTTTCATGTACTTGATTTTTTGAGGTGTCATAAACTTTTTGAGTTGAGTTTTTTTTTATTGCCCGTAGCAACGCACGGGCCGGTACCTAGTGTTATTTACTTGACTGGAAGAGGAGGGTGTATAGACTATGACTACTCGTCACCATCATCGCCCTCGTAATCGATGGCGTCCATTATCTTTTCAGCGGCCACCCGCACTTCTTCTTCTACAGCCCGGAGGTCCTTCGTGGCATCTGGGCCTTCGCCGACCTTGACCATGTCGACCACGGGGAAGTGCGACTTCACTCGCACCAGCGACTCTGTAGCTGCTGTCAAACTTGTCGCCCTTAAGAGGTCGACCAACTTCTAGGATGCGGCCAGAAGACGGTCAATAGCTGGCTTGGGCTCCTCCCCAGCGACCTACGTCTCCACCATGTCCATTACACGGTCGGCGGCGTTCTTAAGATCGTTCACCTCCACCTCCAGCCCTGCAATGATCACCTGGTCATTCCGGAATGACTGCAAAACCACCTCGAGACTGACCTCAAGGTCCTTTCGAGCTTGTTTCTCATAAGCTAGCTTCTGGCATATGGCATACTCGCCGCTCGCACCAGCCGCCCGCAGGTCCACCTCAAGGCTTCAGATCTTTTCCTTAGCAACCTTAAGGTCTTCCTTGAGCTTGTCCTTGTCCCTGTGGAATTCTGCAGCGTAAAGATATCATCGGAAACAGGGTTTTAATAGCTCAAATGAACAAGGTCGTGGGCCGTTGGTCTTACAAGCACTCACGGACGTCAACAGCGTGTCGGCGTCACGATTCTTGCGCTGTTCTTCCTTCAGCAGCGGCCTCCTCCCGGACCCGCTTGAGCTCTTGCTCGAGCTCCGTCACCCGCAGCTGCACGGCCATGGCATTCCTACACTGGTCGGCCCTGCTCTGGGCATGCTTGGCCAGTGACTGCTTCAAAAAATAGAAGACAAATTGTCGATAACAATTACGAGATAAGTTGCTTAATGAATTCAAGAACGGTTATTTACCGTAAAAGTGTCGTTAAGCATCAAAATGGCTCGACGGACCGCCTTCATTTCCTCATCATCTTCAAAGACATCTCCCTCCCAGGGAGTGCCGCTCCAGTTGATCTCCCGCCTCCTTAAGTCTGGCCCCATCAACGTCGAACCCAGTACCTCTCCGCCGGCTGTTTTAGGGCCCCGCTGTGGCTGCTTGAGCTGAGCTTGGTCCACCACCGGGTCCTGAGTCGACGTGCTTGGCACTGCGTTGATCGGGTCCACTTCAATGATGGGCGGGGGAGTCGATGTCTCCACGTCGCCAACGGAACCCTGAGTTCCAACCTCCTGCTCGGACGTCGTCCTCCTTGTGGGAGAGCCTTGAGCACCCGAGGTGCTCTGACGTCTGGCGTCCGACCTGCAATAATTTCTTAGTCAATGTGCTACGACCTCCCAGTGGTTATCAATGAACAAGTCCAAGTATTTGGGTCTTAGCTCACGACCACTAGCGCACACAATTTTGGCCTTAGGGGCCAAGCTCGCACCTTCGTAGGCATCTTTGCCTGGGCACCGGCTGCAGCCAGCTGTGCCTCCCTGATGCGGCGGAGGTCCTCCTCTGTCACCTGCTGCTCCGCCTGCTGCCGCCTCTTGGTCGCGTGACTTGGCGACCTTGGCGCCGCACGATCATCGATGATCGACGGATCATCAGTAGCTTCATCCTCTTCCTTGACCTCCTGGGACGTCAGGGTGGGGATCGTCTTCCTCTTCCTCTTCTTGGCGGCATCGAGCTTAGCAGCCTTTGCTGCCTCGGTCGTCGCGGTAGCCCTCGAGCTCGAGTACTTCGCCGTCGCTGCCCTCGTCTTGCGTCTCGGCCTTGTGGCACTGCTTGTTCGCCACGTCGTCACCAACCTCCGGGTCGCTGTCCTCGTCAGCCCCCACCGACGAATCCGACAGGTAATTCTCTAGCAGCGCAGCTACTGGAGGTTGGTAGTCTTGCGACCTCAATTTCCGACGCGGCTCCTCACCGGTCGGCAGCGCTGCAGGGCACCAGTACTACATCTCTCGAGCCTGCAAAAGACAAGAAACAAGGTCTAAGAGGTCTTCCTCTGCGGCACAAAGAAAATAAACACTTCAAAGACGAGCTAGTTAGTCCAAGACTCACTGGGTCAGCTAGTCGGGTCAGGGAGTGCGCCTTCGGGCACTTTCTATTCCGGATCCGCCCGGTGTACAGCTGCGTGACCCTGGCCGCCATCTCTTCCTGGGAGACCTTGCGGTTAACTTCGCGAGTAGTGTCCGACTGACCCCAATACTCGTAGGCCGGATGCACCCGGTCCTTGATCGGCTATATCAGACGATGACAGAACGACATCGCCGCCGAGCCCCCCGTCAGACCCTTCTTCTTGAGGTCGGCTACAAGGGCGAACAACTCCTTAACATCTTTTGTCTCGTGGGAGGTGAGGGACAGGTGCCACTCAGGTATCTTCTTGGGCCGGTGCCCAGTTCGCTTTGGGAGCGCTGGCTTCTGGTCAGCGACGTAGAACTACTCCGACCTCCATCCCGCGGTGTTGTCTGGCAGGTCCATATCAAGCCATTCTACCTTAAGACCTGGTCTTAAGCAGAACATCACCAAGCCTATGACGCCCGTACGCTTGCCGGTGGTCTTTACTTGGAAGAAGTAACGCCACAACAAAAAATGGAGCGGTATCCCCAGATATGCCTCACAAAAGTGGATAAACGACGACACTACAGTGATGGAGTTGGGAACGAGGTGTACCAACTCTAGCTTGTAGTAGTACAGCAGACCTCTAAAGAAGTCGCCGGCGGGCACATTGAACCCGCGCTCAAAGGAGGCGAAGATGACCTACTCCTTGTCGTCCTCTGTCCGGAACACCTAGCGGGTAGGCGCCTTCCACTCCATCTGCACCTTGGACCTGAGCAGTCCGCGATTCACCAGCTCCTGGATCTTCTCCTCGGTCATTACCGAAGGCTCCCAAACCATCTTCGGGGCGGGGATTTGGGAAACTGCGACCACCATTTCTTGGATTCTTTGGATTTGAATCTAAATGTCACTAGGGTTTTTATGCGCATACGGAGTGGTGAGGTGCTTGGGTCACGGTGGCGGCGCGTGGTCTGCTAGGGATGGCGTCGAGCTCCGGGTGAAAATGTGGTGGAGTGGACGTGCAAGAGCGGGGCTAGGGCAAGGAAGCTTCCGGCGGACCCCGGGAGGAAGAAGACGATGGAAGGGAAGGGTCAACGCCCGTCCCCGCGGCTACATTTAAATGGGTCCCGCCGCAGACGCCCGTTGCGGATCTATCATCACAATGGATCTGTCGCAACGGCTCTTCGCCGCTAATTCCGCGAGACGATCTCGCCGGATTTCACGCCAACGGCTATATACCCAACAGATAGACTGGCGACCTACACCTCGAGTTTAGGTCGTGCACACATTGATGCTACCAGGTTGTCCTGATAGCACATTCGATCTCCATGAGGTCGCTAAGCCCCCAAACAACATCACTTCAGGTCTTTGATGAATAATTTCTTCAGTACGACCATTACATGATAGAAGAGAGCGAACATTACATGGGAATTTCGAAGGTACACAGGTCGCCTGCCACCTCATTGGATCCAGAACCTGTTACAAGATACAAACATATTTGAAGACCTGATCTGCCTAGAGCAATCTTTGCCATGTTCTCTACTATAGCAGAGCACATCGCAAGAATTCTTCTAGTTTCAGACACTGCACATAGCAGGTCACACGTTGTGCCTGACTATGGTATGCAGACACGAGCTTGCTCTTCGGCGCGCACTGCAAGCCCTCAACGAGCATCTCATGCTTACCAAGAACCTACAGCATCACTTCGGGCCTCTACAACATACCTCCAAACTCTCCAGGATCCATCGCTGAGGCACGGTACAAACAGTGGGGGTGCTACCTACACTTCGCAAGAGTTCTTCTAGCTCCAAGCTTCTACAAACTTTGCATCCTATGCTCTGGTGGACGGACACATGGCCATGGCATGGCCAAAATACTACTCTACGGCTTCATAGCTCAGCAATGCTCGGTGCTTGCCTCCTTGAGCCTTATGGTGCTATTTATAGCCGGAACCAGGCCTTGTGCGGCCAGTGAAGTGGTGACACTATTACCACATGATTGAGAGGTCCTGTAGACATGTGAATGATTAAAAGTGATGTACTTTTCCCCTACCTCACGACGGATTTGTCGTTTGCACATCAATGATGCCCGAGGCCGTTGCAGCGTCACATGGCTACAGTACACTTTTCGGTCAGTGAGCAGCTTGTCGTTTTCTGGGTGGCAAGAGAATCTATGACCACTGTTGACCCGTGACCCTACAGTCTGCGGAGGGATAAGACTGACTCCATGTCAGATGGCCCCGCACATGTTGTAGTGCCCTTTGTCTATTTGAGAAGCACATGTTTGCATTTGTAGACTTGATTCATGCATTACCAACAAGGGGGAGGAAAGTACCCAATTCATGCATCCAGGGGGAGTTTTGCATCAAGGGGAGAAAAATTTGGAGAATTGCATTTGTTCAGGGGGAGCTTGCACTCATGCATTTCAGAGCTCTTTGTTGCTTGTTTTTAGTTGTGCTCTTTTGCCGATGGTGTCGAGCCCTTTTGCCTCACCTTGAGGAGTCGGTAATTTTGGAGCATTTTATCACGGTTGTGTCGAGCCGTTGCCCTTGTCTTAGGGGACCAAGATTTTTCTCTTTCAAGTGATCTTGTCTTTGGCTTTTGTTTGGCTTTTGATCACTTGTTTCAGTTTTTCATTCGTTTCTTTTCTTTTTCTCTTCTTCTCTGAATTGGTTACTATGTGTGTTGTCAATGCACTCATCAAGGGGGAGATTGAGGACCGGAGCGTCCGAGGACCGATCGATGGTCGCTCCTTGCTGTGATGAGTGATTGACAATCGTGGTGTGGACTGACTCTTGGCCGATTATTGCAGGTGCAGGTTGCGGCTTGGTTTGTGTTGGTGCAGGTGAAGAGCGGGCGCGAAAGGTCTTAGCCTTGCGGGGCCTCTGAGGAGTGGAGAGACAAGTAGGCTCGGCTCGATGGACCCGGTGGCCGAACGGGATCAAGTGCGGGCCGCATGGTGGCAAGAAAATCAAGATGAAGTCGTCGATTGGAGCTTGTGCAGGGTAGCAGCTCACGACCGGAGTCTGCACACAGGGTTTGCGGTGGTTCACCACAAAACCATCGGATTACTTGGTTGAGCCACAAAACCAAGACCGAGGACTTGGCGGGCGGAGACGGGATCCGTGCGCGCCGAGAAGCTTCGATGCCGGGGGACACACGGCGGGATCGCCGGGCTTGCGTCGGGAGGACGCGGACTGCGGTGAAGGCATGGCCGCTTGATGAAGAGGCGTGCTACTTGATCATATTGCCCCTGAGGGGTTTGTATCTCAATTTAAGTGCTAGGGGTAGCTTGGTCATTTGCCCAACCTAAGGGGACTCATATATATAGCTCTAGGCGTGCTACTTGATCATATTGCCCCTAAGGGGTTTGTATCTCAATTTAAGTGCTAGGGGTAGCTTGGTCATTTGCCCAACCCAAGTGGACTCATATATATAGCTCTAGGGTTTCTGGGCAAACCATCCATCCAGACTGCTTCTCATTTCCCTGCTCCATAGGCTTAGATTGTCTTCACCGTTTTGTAGAGAATCTGACATCCGAGTGTATGGAAGCTTTCATGGTTGCCTCGATTTCCTTCTTCTGGCTCGAGTGATTTTCGTGTCTTTTTCGGGCTATTTTCGTTGGATTTTTGTGCGCGGCTTGTTCCTCCGATTCTGTGGTGTTTGGGTTCGAATTTCTTTGTGGGGATCATGGATAGATGCCTTGTGCATCTTTGTGCTTGATCTTGACCACTCAAACTCCGGATTTGGCCCTGGATTTTAGGATTTCGGGTGAAACCCTAGCTTTTTGGTAGAGCACGGTTGCGATTCGATTCCCGACGATTTAGTTGGTTTGAGGCCTCAAGTTTTTGGGCATAGCATCCACTAGGGACGCTTTACATTTCCCCCAAATCTTGTCTCAACCCACTAAGCCGTTTGGGAGATCCATGGATGAATAGGTGAGGTTGGCTTGCGGTTTTCAAGCTTGAGCTGTTCTTTTCGTGAGAGACGGACAGTCCGCGAGGATGCTTGTTCCTTGGTGTTCGTCATGAGTTTGTCTAGTTCTTGAGCGCTCGTGTTTCGATCCGTGGAGTTAGTTGGTTTTTGTTGGAGGCTGTTTGTGGATAGTCCGTCAGAGGGGGTCGGACAGTCCGTCTGGCTCGGACAGTCCGAACTGAAGTGTCGGACGGTTTGTGAGGAGAGGGTGCGTCTCTGGAGGTTCTGAAGATATTTTCGGACGGTCCGAACTGAAGTGTCGGACAGTTCGCAAGGCCCAGGTGGACGGTCCGTGGTGCCCATACGGACGGTCCGTGCGAGGCTACTTGGGGTGCAGACCTTCTGGTGGTTCTGTCCATTAATTCAGACAGTCCATGGTGTCTATATGGACAGTCCGTAAGGAGGTGTCGGACAGTCCGCCGGTCCAAATCGGACGGTCCGTCCCTGGCGCTGCAGATCAGCCTAAGTCTCTAGCTCTTGAGTTGTGCTTCCGCTTTGAGTTAGTTTGGGGCTTGCTCCTAGGGTTGGTAGGTCCGTTGTGACTACGTGACCTTGGCAAGTTCTTGTGGAAATCCTTGTGTGTGAATTTGGGGCATAGTCGAGTTCGACTCTTCAGAGAAGAATTTTTATCAGCTCCCATTCACTCCCCCCTCTCTGGTCACCTAATCGGTCCTTCAACAGCAACCCACGATATGAACATCATTGACATGACGACTGTAGAAGGCAAGTCATTTGATCTCATATTCGAATGTCCTAATTACCAACCGAATAATTATTAACTTGTATGGCTATAACAAACTTGTTAGGTGATGCACGCCCTTCCAGAGCAAAACGGGGGCCGTGGGGTTCAAGAAGATTGGGTAGAGATCTGGACCGAATTAGCCGAGGCTTAAATGGCAAGATCCCTATACACATTCAAGAAGGGAACAAACGCCCAGAGGCACCAATGCAAGCAGCAAAGTTTGCATCAGAAGGTGGGATCATAGTGCGTGGGCACATACCGATCCTTCCTAGCTAGAAGGACTACAAGCCAAAGCAGAACCAACAAGATGGTGAAAAGACCGAAGGCCATCCCAAGAACTACATGGGCAAACTAGCGATGTGCAAATGTCCACTCATCTACTACCATAGTTCTTTGCATCCATTCTTGTCATCCATTTTTCTGATAATTTTCTTGTGCTAGGGGCAATTCGACATTGACACCACCAGTGAGCCTGTAAGGGTGGCATGCACTGACATGCTGAAGTCGATACAGAGACAGACGAGGTATCGCCTGAAGCAAAAGTACTTCAATGATGTTCTAGCAAATGCAGTCCCAACTAAATCTCTTGTGCCCAATCTGACCGAAGCCCAATGGAAGGCACTGGTTAACATGTGGTCTTGCCCTGAGCACAGGGTATGATAGAACTTCAAATTGCCACTACCACATTTTCATGTACTTATATATTATTCTTAATCTTATTTCTTACATGAGTTCTTATTATTGTAAAGGCGAGGTGTAGTACAAACTCCGGTAATCGAGGAAAGGTCAAGTACCATCAACGCACGGGATCTCGAAGCTATATTGTACAAGCTAATCTTGTGGTAAGCAGAGGAACAAGTCATATTTTTGCTCTGTAGTTCATTTCATGAACCATTTTAGAATGCTAGCACTTTAATAATTATGCCTGTTTTCGAAATATATTTAGAGGCAGAAGTATATTGCTGAAGGAGAAGGGCTAGTCCACTTGATTATTTCAAGTCCTTCCACTGCAGCAAAAATGGCTTCACCGCTCTAGTACAGGAAGCCATTGTAAGTACTTGTCTGTTTTTGCATTTTTCTTCGCAACAATACTAGAAACATGTGTGACTATTTTATTTTAAACCTTTCATTTTATTTCCTTTTTTAGGCTCGCATGGAACAAATTATCGCTGAACCTCAAGGCGACCAACCAAGAAAGACTGCTGCTGAAGCAGTGGTGGAAGTTGTCCAATCTAGGACTTTTCGGGAGGTTGCTGGCATTCGCCCGCCCTCCATGAAAAAGACTAGGGTTACTACTGCACTTCAGGTTCAGGAAATACGAGCTGGACTTAACAATGAGAAGCAAGGGCGGGGGGGGGGGGGGCATAGCTGCGGCAGAAGATTGTTGAACAGGAGGCCGAGATGAGCAAACTGAGATTGAAGGCTCAAGAACAGGAGACAACATTGAAGTCTCAAACAGAAGTGCTTGAAGCTTTGAAGAATAGCACAACTGACATGCATAATCTGATCCAAGGCTTGATAAATTTCAGCCAGGTTTATCCTCCTCTCAACTGGGTCCTGGTGAACTTGTGTTGCTGATGACTTGTTATATGTTGATTTGATTCGATGCTAACTTGAACTATTCCCTGAATATTGTGTGAATTATATGGAAGAGGGAAATGTTTTTTTTGTTGTCTGATTATGTGCTGGCGATCAGCAACAGCCAGAAAGTATACAGTGCCCTGCGAAATGCAATATGGACTGATCTAAAAAAAGCAATATGGGCTGAGGCCCAGGAAAGGCCCTTTGGATAATTGCCCAAAATCAAATGTCCAAGCATAATGCAATATGGGCCAAGTTCGTTAGATTGACTAGGGTCCAAAAAAAATAGCACAATATAGCGTGCAACAAACATTTCGGGACTGGCCAAAAAAATAACACAAAAACTTGAAATGGGCTAAAATTGTCCCAACAATATTGGGCACATAAAGGCTCTTACATTGACCGGGCCTCAATTTGTGACGAACCGAAATCGTCATAACCCCCTGCCACGTTGAAGTCACGATGGATCTCGGTCCGACGTGGCATGTACCTTATGACGCCTTAGTGTTACGAATTTATACGTGTCATTAAACTCATGACACCGCGAAATAAGGTCTCATCATTAATCACGGTTTGTGACGCTCAATTAATGACGGAGTGTTTTCGTAACAACCGGTGACATTAAACGTGGTTTATGATGAGAAACAGCCTTTTTTTTGGCGTTACTAGTAGGTGTTTTTCTTGTAGTGTAGCTCCCAACCCTCCTTTATTTGTTTTGACCGAACGTCCTTGTATAGGCCTTTTTGCAAAAAGATCACAGAGATGGGGGCAAACCGCCCTTTAGGCGAGAACCACCTCTCCACATGATGGCTTCTTCTTCAGCTGTCAACCACGGGAGGTGTTTGGATGGGGTAAATGGGAGAAATGGGGGAAATTCCCCACCCCAGATGTGCCAAACATGTGGGGTAAATGTGGTGGAGCAAATATGTAGCCCCCTCTAATTTCATTTGCCCCTCAAAATTGTCAAATTGGGGCAAATTTACGGTAAATTTACCTCAACAATCAATACATGCCCCCAGGTAGTATGTAGCCCCCAGGCGACACACCATCCATTCTGCATGCCGCGTGCGACACCGACTAGGGCAAACAGACTGAAGCAAAAAGACAGGCCTGTCGATGATTCATTCTTCGAGATTTTTTAATGTTTTGCCACAAGGTTTTATTTGAACCTGATACCAACATCTATTCCAGCAAAAGTCCATCGGCTAGTTGAGAATGTTGGTGACTTATGTTTCGGTGACCTTTCCATCGACTGATTGCGTGCGTTACGGCGTGAATGATGTTTTATTATCTCTCTCTCTCTCTCTCTCTCTCTTAGGCGGTTTACATTCTCTACCTCCATTTTGGTAGACCTGTAAGTTCAGATCGTGGAAGCAGAGGAGGAAGAGGTTTTTGCCCATGTCGGGCGCGGTGAAGAAATCATCTAGGGTCCCTCATCTTGACAAGCAAGGCGCACCGGGCGGCAATGCGACAACACAGAGTTCCGACGGCAAATCAATGGTGACTTCCGATGGCAAATCACAGTCCATGAGGACGCAAAGGAAGCGGCCTCCTAGCAATGAAAAGGTAGCACCTGTGATCGGCAACACCCATCATCGGAGGCGGCGACTCAACTTCAACGCCGGCGGCCCATTATCGTCGACTCCGGAGGTATGTAACACACCATCCAGATTCCATACAACGCACTTATTGATTACCCCCCCTCTCTCTCCATGACCAGATACCAATCAGTTCTACTTGTACCATTTCTTCGAAGTGCTCGAGCCTATGCATTCTAGGCACGCCGAGACGGCTGGTGGATGTCCTTAGGCTTCTTTCAACAGCAAGAAAGAAAAAGCTAGAGTCTATCAAGTTTGACTACTTGCTACACATCAAACCAATCACCATAGATCGTCCATTGCTGATGTCGCTTGTCTACATGTACGATCCGGATCAAGTAGGTTTCAAGCTTGGTAGCGAGCTAGTCCCGTTGATGCCATCAGATGTGAAGGACATCATGGGTCTACCAATCGAGGAAAAGAGGTCAATATGACCAGTTGTGGTTGAGAAAAAACAAGGTCGTCACTAAAACTGTATGAGGTTGCAAACAAACTGAAGCAAAAAGATGGGCCTAACGATGATTCGTTTCTTCGAGATTTCTTCATGTTTTGCCACAAGGTTTTATTTGACCCTGATACCAACCGAGCTATTCCAGCAAAAGTCTAGTGGCTAGTTGAGAATATTGGTGACTTACATTTGATGAACTGGGGTCTATATACTTTTAAGAATCAACAAGATGGTCTGGCTGCTTACAAAAGGTAGGAGAATAATCTTATACCTAGTAGTACTCCTAAAGGAAGCTTGATCTTGTTGCAGGTGATAAATTCCCATATCATTATCAGTTTCAGGACAAGTATCTACTATTTGGATTCACACAGAATATCTTTAACCCCAATTCCACGATATCATTTGGCGGTAACGCAATCTGGCGTTAGGTGGAAGCATACTATGTAACCCAGGCTGTGGTGCTCGCTCTGACCGTGAATGAGTAGACTGTACCCAGGTTGTGGTACTCACTCTAAGTTTGATGGTATTTTCCAGGTACCACGATCTTTCTATTCTATGAGACCAATTCCCCCCTCCCCCCCCACACACACACATATATATATGTTTGTGTGTGTGTGTGTGGTCTAGGAGTAGTAAACTCAGCAAGATGGTTTCCCCACGCAACCCCGCCGCCCGGCATCCAGGGCGATGCCCCAGCTCCCCCTGCTGGAGCGCATCATTACTATCCTCGGCCCCCGCCATCATGTTGCCATCCGCCTCGTCTGCGCGTCTTGGCTCAAATCCGTTCGGGAATCACTCCCGTCGACCGACCTTCCTTTTGAGGTATCGCGACTCCTCATACGCCGACCTGCCCCCCACGGTAATCTCGCCTTCTTCAGCCTCCACCACCGCAAGATCTTGCATTTCTCCCTCCGCGCAAGACTCAACTGCGGGCAGTGCTGCGGCCAAGCCGCGGGGTGGATCACCGTGGCCTTGGACGACCAACGTGCAGTTGTTCCCTACAACCCCGCATATAGCCGAATCCTTGCTCTCCCACCTCCTCCAGTGTTTCTGGTGTCAAAGGTTGTCCTCTCCACACCGCCCGTCACCCCGGGATGGGCCGCTGCCCTGGTAAGCCGAATAGGCATGATTGTCCTGCACCAGCCGGCTGTCTCCGACGCATGGATTTGCACATGGGGCCTTCAGAGACATGGTCTTCGCCTCGGCTGTCTGTATGCGCTAGGCCATGACGGGGCGGTATTGTGGTTCCGTGCAGATTTGCGCACGTGCGCGGTGGTGGTTTCGTATCTGTGTGATGTCACATGCCTGACGGCCGGGGACTCGCAAAGTTACCTGGTGGAGAGTGACGGGAAGGTCCTGCTGGTGCAGATCCAGAAGCATTACAGTGCACAACACAAGGTGCAGGTCCAGATCCTGGTGTCGGCAGGTCTGCGGAGGTGGATCACGGTGGAGAAGATGGCCGGGAACGCTCTGTTCGTGGGGTCGATGGTGTCGGTGGTGGTGCCTGTGGCATTGTATGCGGCGACGGGGCTGCGCGAGAGCTCCCTCTACTGTGTGTGGAGGGTGCTGGAGATGCGGGCGCTGCAACCTATCTGGGAGTACTCGCTGCTGGAGCACGAGGTGACGAGGGTATCCGTCACTAGTGGCCTCTGCTTCCGCGATCTGTTCGTGGGGTCGAGCCTGTGTGGATCACTCCGTTCATCTGATCTAAGCCGGCGTACATCCCATCCATTGCATTTCCATCTGCGAAGGATCCACTGACACAAAATGTGGTTTTGATGTCTTCCCTGGTTCTAGGGGCTGGTAGTATGCATTACTTGATGCAGGTTCTTCAAATGTCTTTACATAAATGTGATGTAATGTAGCCATGTGAGTTATCCTTTCATGGGTTGGTGTAATCTAAGAAGAAGTTGCCAATGGTTGATGGATTTTCCGTTCTTCGTCACTACAGTCACAGCTTCCAGATTCAGGGTGGTGTTTGGTTGCAAGGTGACATTTTTTTCACTTTACTGTACACAACTTTGATGCCATGAACTCTCGATTGAAAGTTGCGCAATCCAAGCAGGGATCGAAGCCCATGACCTGGACGGAGGGAAATAGGAGTGGCGAGTGCGGCAATGCTTCGACCGAGAAGTGCTGCTTGTGCCCACCCCGCCGGAGTTCCCGTGCTGCTTGTGCCTGCCGGCAGTGCCGCCATTGTAGATGTAGAGGAAGTGGTCGCCCCGGTGCCAGCCCCCAACGCTAGATCAGGGTCTCCGCTCTCCATGCCGCTAGCGCTAGGTGCTAGGGTTCAATGTTTTTTGGTGGTGCAGTGGTGGTGTCGAACGGAAGGCAGGAGCGGCAAGTGGAATTTTGGGGATGGGGCGACGGCGGCCAACGGGCGAATAGGGAGGAAGATGCCCACTGCGGTAGAGATTCAGCCATATGGTCTTCATAAGGGCCAGCGGGACATAAAACTTGGGCTGATTGCATGGCCGGCTGGCCCATTTCTAACATTTAGACGCCGTCTTCTTCCTCCAGAGAACTCCATTGCTGCTCAAAACACAATGCAAGGTCGTGGCATCTTCGATTCTTGGAGGAAAAATGGAGTGGTATTAGGGGTGTGATTCCAGGGTTAGGTAGGGTGGCCGCCCTACCTTGCCATACTGGTAGGTCCACAACTATTGAGAATAAATTAAAATTACTCCAAGACATTACGGAGCGCATATTGCAATATTTCAGCAACAATAGGATATACACACAATTGTATTCAGGATTTGTTTGTTTTGCTAAAAAATTGATAGTCTGTCAAATCCATGTAATCTCACTCTCGAATCCCGCAGCAACGAGCGGGGAATAACCTAGCTAACCTAAAAGTACTAATAGACCGATGAACCAATAACTATAGCTAAAACTTGGACGAGGACTGCTTCTTCATCTTGTGCCATTTGCAAAGCCTTCACTAGGATCCTCTTCCTGGCTTCCTCCCTCTGATCTTCGCTATATAAATCAAGATTGATGGAACGTTCATATATAAAGTAAGATTGATGGAACGTTCATATATAAATCAACTACCTACTGCGACATAGGAACTACACCTGAATTGCATTACCTTTCCGTTGTACTCATCCCACGTTGCAGAACATTGGGGCAAATAATTTCGTAGTGGCATCGTGCACCACAGTTCCCGCAGATCCTTCCTGGCAGCTAGTATCTTGCCGCCACACGACCACAAGTGGCACGGTTATGCCCACTCGCGCCTGGTAACTGGATCTGTTTACAGCACCATGCCCAGCACCAACATCATCCTGATGGTAATTTCCCCGCAGCATACTCTCCATCGCTGCTGACCTGCACCAATCAGATACTGTTAAAGAATATATAGAACATAATACCAAAAGAAAAGATCGATCCATCCTAAAGATACAGGACACTAAGAAAGTGAGAAACTATGTACCCATGGCCGGGGCAACCTACCTTCGACTAGTATTCAGATGAACAAACCGGCCTCCACATCCTCCCTCCTCCATGACCTCCACCACTGAAGGACCGATTAGGCGACCAGAGAGGGAGGGGGGAGTGAATGGGAGTCGATAAAATTCTTCCCGAAGGATGAACTCGACCTATGCCTCAAAATCACAACCGAGGATTCCCACACGAGTTTGCCAAGGTCGCGTAGTCACAACGGACCTACCAACCCTAGGAACAAACCCCAACTCAAAGCAACACAGAAGCGCAACTCAAGAAGCAAAGGACTTAGGTAATATGCGGTGCCTGGGGCGGACGGTCCGAGGTGACCAGGCGGACAGTCCGTAGGGGCCAGGCAGACAGCCCGCAAGGTCACGGCGGACAGTCCGAAAATGCTGCCCGAACAACCAGTACTGCACCTCGAAATACGGACGGTCCGTACCCTACCCGCGGACAGTCCGGCAACCCCGGGCGGACAGTCCAGCAAACCTCCTCCAACCGAAAACACCTGACTCGACGGATCGAAACAAAGCGACGCAAGAACTCGCAACGAACACGATGAACAGCCGACTGCCGGGCTCCTCGCGGACAGTCCGCCGACCAGGTGCGGATGGTCCGCCAGGTGCGGACAGAGCAGCCCGAGCTCGAAAATGAGAGGTCAACCTCTCCTATCCATCCATGGATCTCCCAAACGGCTTGAGCTCTTGAGGCAAGATTTGGGGGAGATGTGAAGCGTCCCTAGGAGATGCTATATCCCAAAACTTGAGACCTCAAACAAACTAAATCGCCGGGAATCGAATCGCAACCGAGCTCTACCAAAAAGCTAGGGTTCCAACCGAAATCCTTCAATTGGAGGCCAAATCCGAAGATTGGGGGGTCAAGATCAAGCACAAAGATGCACAAGACATCTATCCATGATCCCCACCAACGAATCCGAACCCAAACACCTCAGAATCGAAGGAACAAGGCGCGCACGAAAATCCAAAGAAAATAGCTCGAAAAAGACACGAAAATCACATGAGCTACAAGAAGGAAATCAACGCAACCATGAATGCTTCCATACACTCAGAGGTCAGATTCTCTACAAACCGGTGAAGAAAATCTACGCCTATGGAGCAGGGAAATGAGAAGCAGTCCAGATGGATGGTTTGCCCAGAAACCCTTGAGCTATATACATGAGTCCCTCTGGGTTGGGCAAATGACCAAGCTACCCCTAGCACTTAAACTTAAGATACAATCCCCTCATGGGCAATGTGGTCAAGTAGCACTCCTCTTCATCAGACGGCCACGCCTTTGCCGCAGTCCGCGTCTTCCCGACGCAAGCCCTACGATCCCGCCGTGTGTCCTCTGGCATCGAAGCTTCTCGGCGCACCCGAATCCCGTCTCCGCCCGCCGAGCCTCCGGTCTTGGTTTTGTGGCTCAACCAAGTAACCCGACGGTTTTGTGGTGAACCGCCGCAAACCCCGCGTGCAGACTCCGGTCGTGAGCCGCTACCCTGCACCGGCTCCTGTCCACGACTTCGTCTTGCTTTTCTTGCCACCATGCGGCCCGCACTTGACCCCGGTGGCCACCGGGTCCCTCGAGCTGAGCCTACTTGTCTGTCTACTCCTCGGAGGCCCCGCAAGGCTAAGACCTTCGTGCCCGCTCTTCTCCTGCACCAACACCAGTCAAGCCGCAACCTGCACCTGCAATACTCGGCCAAGAGTCAGTCCACACCACGTTGTCAATCACTCATCGCACCAGGGAGCGACCATCCACCGATCCTCGGACGCTCCGGTCCTCAATCTCCCCCTTGATGAGTGCATTGACAACACACACATAGTAACCAATTCAAAGAAAAGAGAAAAAGAAAAGAAACGAATGAAAAACTCAAACAAGTGATCAAAAGCCAAACAAAAGCCAAAACGAGATCACTTGAGAGAAAAATCTGGGTCCCCTAAGACAAGGGCAACGGCTCGACACAACCGAGATAAAAATGCTCAAAATTGCTGACTCCTCAAGGTGAGGCAAAAGGGCTCGACACCATCGGCAAAAGAGCACAACTAAAATCAGGCGCAAAGAGCTCCAAAGCACATGAATGCAAGCTCCCCGTGAACAAATGCATTTCTCCCCTTTGATGCAAAACTCCCCCTGGATGCAAGACCTTTCTCCAAAGCAAGAATTGGGTACTATTCCTCCCCCTTGTTGGTAATGCATGAATCAAGTCTACAAATGCAAGGATGTGCTTCTCAAATAGACAAAGAACACTACAACATGCTAAAAATGAGACATAGACAAGCAAGATAGCCCCAAATTTAGTACAAGCATCGCCAACAAGATAGATAGGGACATATAAGCATGTGACATAGCCATGAGCAAAATGAAGCAATTTTCACAAAAATTTCCCTCTCATGAGCATAGGACCTAAACATGATCAAAATGAGCACAAACAACATATAACTCACATACTTCATGCAAGGTCACAAATTCTCATCACAAGATCATCACAAACACCTACAAACTATCTCATGTCATGTCAAAGCCACCGAGCCATGTGTCCACTTCTAAATGTGAGACTTCTTCGGTGAGCATCATGCAACGGTTTAGCACCCAAGATAAGGAATTTAAAGCACACATGACATGGAAGCATATTTTTCAAGCATAAGCATTTCATATACCAATTTCAAGATTTACAAATTAAGCATGGTACATGAAGTGCCTTTGCGGCAAAAAGAAGCTTAGGCTTCTCCACAAGGTGGCATGTAGGCTAAACATTCATGACGATAGATGGGTCTTTGACCCCAAATGAAAAGAACATGGTTCCAAGCACAAATTAAGCAAGCTATAGCCATAAGTGCACAAATTCAACATGAAAGGCATTCAACTCATAAGAGAGGTTCATATATAGCATTTTTACAAAAGAAAGCCATTCACACGCATATACATCCCCAAAGCTATCAAGAGCATTGCTATTCATCATATGAGCATCACTAGCAAAGTCATAATCTCATATCCAGCACATCATAGTGATCCAAGTATATAGTAGAAGCACATCTCATATGATACAAATGCAGTCTATGATACAAAGATGCAAGCATGATATGATACAGAAATGAAAATGCATCACGAGTATGTACATCAAACCCCCAACCAAAGCTCAAAAAGGAAAAACAACACCAAGCTCCTCTCGCAAACGGGCAAATGTAGCTTGGTCCAAAGGCTTGGTTAGGATATCGGCAAGCTGCTTTTCGGTTGGCACATGGATGAGGTCTATGTTTCCCTTCCCAACATTGTCTCTCAGAAAGTGGTACCTCACCTCTATATGTTTGGTTCTGGAGTGGAGCATGGGGTTTTTGGCAACACTAATGGCACTCGTGCTGTCACACATGAGAGGTACATGGGAACACTCCTCACCAAAGTCACTCAGCGTGTATGTGATCCAAAGCAGCTGTGAGCAACAACTAGCGGCAGCAACATACTCAGCTTCTGTGGTAGACTGAGCTACACTAGATTGTTTGCAAGAAGACCAAGAAACAAGCAAAGATCCCAAAAACTGGCACGTCCCCGAAGTCGACTTCCTATCGACTCGACACCCCGCAAAGTCAGCATCCGAAAACCCAAGAAGCGAAAGAGAAGAGGACGCTGAGTACCAAAGACCAAGCTCAGGAGTGTATCGAAGATACCTGAAGATCCGCTTGACGGCCTGCCGGTGTGAAGTCCTCGGCGACGCCTGAAAACGAGCGCACAGACACACAGAAAACTGAATGTCCGGCCTCGTTGCCGTCAAGTACAAGAGGGAGCCTATCATGCTCCGGTACTCCTTCTGATCCACGGGCTCTCCGTCCTCGTCCGCATCCAACGCTGTAGTCGTACTCATCGGTGTCGACAGGGGCTTCGAGTCGTCCATCTTGAACTTCTTGAGGATGTCCTTCGTGTACTTGGCTTGATGCACAAAGGTTCCCTCCTTTGCCTGCTTGATCTGAAGCCCGAGAAAGAACTGCAATTCTTCCATCATAGACATCTCGAATTCTTTGCTCATGTCCTCTACAAACCTCGCAACCAAAGAGTGAGACGAGCCGTCAAAGACAATATCATCCACGTACACCTGAACAATTTGGATATCATCGCCCTGCCTGAGGAGAAAAAGATTCTTATCAACCTTGCCCATCTCAAACCCCTTACTGAACAAGAACCCCCTCAAACGGCCGTACCAAGCACGGGGAGCTTGTTTCAGACCATACAACGCCTTCCTCAGCCTATACACCCAGTGAGGAAACTCAGCATTCTCAAAGCCCGGTGGTTGCTTCACATAAACCTCTTCTTCTAAAAACACATTCAAGAAGGCACTCTTCACATCCATTTGGTACAATTTGAACCCTTTAGCCACGGAAAAGGCTAGAAGGATCCTAATCGCCTCCATACAGGCTACAGGAGCAAATGTCTCCTCATAGTCTATCCCCTCCTTCTGACTATACCCCTGAGCAACCAACCTCGATTTGTTTCTCACAACCTCACCATTCTCACCCTCTTTGTTCTTCCACACCCATTTTGTCCCGATAGGTTTGCAATGTGGTGGTGGCTCTACCAACTCCCAAATTGGTTTCTCTCAAAGTTCTCTAACTCCTCATGCATAGCGTTCACCCAATTAGGATTAGAGAGGGCGTGTCCAATGTCTTTCGGCTCAAAGGTAGCAACAAAAGCCGAATGAGCAAAGTGAGAAACATTCCTGGACCTTGACCGTGTCGTACGTTCATTGATGTCGCCGATGATTCTTGAGGGAGGATGATCAACTTGAACGTGCCTCGGTGCCTCTCGCCTGGAGACAACCTCCCCCTCAGCTGCAGCTTCCACTTGATCTTGCTGGATCGTAGTCGGTGTAGGGGCTGGGCCATCCTGCACCGTAGTTGTCGTAGTGGAAGTAGAGGGTACATGCTCAGCTGGAGCTTCATCATCACCATCATCCTCTCCAGCATCATCCTCCTCGTCCTCAAAGATGTTCTTGCCAATTTCGTCATCACCTGCACACTCAAAAATAGACGGACTGCATGGCTGGGTCTCGTCGAAGGTAACCTCACAAGTTTCCATGACTAGGTTAGTATCAAGGTTGAGCACACGGAAAGCTCGAGAATGACTCGCATAATGCAAGAAGATCCCATCGGAAGACCTCGACTCAAACTTATCAAGCCTACCCATCTTGAGAATAAAGCACCGACAACCAAAAGCCCTGAAATGGCTCACTCTAGGTGCTCGCCCGTGCATGAGCTCATAGCACGTCTTGTTCAAGAAAGCTCTAAGAAAAATCCGATTCCCAACATGGCACGCGGTATTCACCGCCTCAGCCCAATATCTACTCGGAGTCCTATGCTCGTCGAGCATCGTTCGAGCCATCTCACAAAGGGAACGATTTTTCCTCTCAACCACACCATTCTGACAAGCCACATAGGGAGAAGAGAATTGATGTTCGAGATCCAAATCACGACAAAAGGTTTCGAAACGAGAGTTTTTAAATTCAGAGCCATTGTCACTACGGATAGCTCGAATGGCATTTCCATTCATCTCATACTTCAACCTCAAGATTAGATCCCGCACAAAGCCAAACGTCTCCCCCTTGTCAGCCAAAAAGAAGACCCAAGCATAGCGAGAATAGTCGTCCGCCATCACCAGGACATACCATTTCCCACCCGCCGAGCACACACGGGCTGGACCAACCAAGTCCATATGGAACAGTTCGCATGGCCTGTCTGTCATAACGGATGTCAGAGGCGGGTGAGAGGTGGCGACCATCTTACCATGCCTACACGGAGCACATACCAAGTCCTTTTGGTATTTCAACTTAGGCAATCCTCGGACTAATCCTAGCCCACTCAAGCGTGACAACAAGTCAAAACTCAAGTGACCTAGTCTCCTATGCCATTTCCAAAGCTCCGCCGAAACACCAGCAACCAAACAACGAGAAGAGCCAACACACTGAGAAAAATCGGCTCTGAAAATCTGACCCTCGGGAATGATCGTGCACACAAGATCACCTCGAGAATCCAAAACACACGAAGCGCCCGTTTTGAAACGGACCTCAAAACCCTCATCAAGAAGCTGGGAAACTGAAAGAAGATTGTACCCCAAGGACTTGACAAGAGAAACACACCTAAGAGTCACAGACTCGCTCACCTTCACCGTGCCCACTGAAAGCACTCTACCTTTCCCATTGTCCCCAAAAGTGATGTACTCTTTGGTCATCACCGGGGTGAGGCTGGAGAACCACCTTCGATCAAAGGTCATGTGTCGAGAGCAACCGGAGTCGATCAACCAAAAGCCCTCCAAACCTCCCACCTGCAAATCAAAAACGAGAGCGAGAGTGAGCAAATGACTCAGCTCTGGGGTTAGTACAAAATGAATCAAACCAGTGCCGTGCCATTTGCTCAAACGTGGGGTTAGCAAAATCCATCCTATCTCCCCTAGGTGGAACACCCACACGTCCCCTTGGATGACTACGCGTACCACGAGGTGGAGACCGAGGCCCGTAGCTCCTCTGGGACCTAAAACTGCGATCGTTCCCCCCATACTCGTATTGGCCACGAGCGAAGGAACGTCTAGCAAACTCACCACACCCAGACCCAACACGCCTACCACCTTCTCTATGTGGTGGCTCACCTCGAGTTACAAACACACGCCTCTCTCGAGGGTAGATGGTATGCACCACACCCTCACCCCTCGGCACCAACCTAGGCTCAGGCACACCACGAGAAGGGCAGTACCTGTCCTTGTTGGCCATCTCCCTAGCCAACCTCTCCTCACGCTTCCTCTTGAAGCAAAACTCTGCTAGGTGCCCATCCCTCCCACAATGCTCACAATGGAAGGGTTTTGGTTTTGGCTTTGGTTTTGAGCTCACTTTGGGCTCTGGCTTCTCCTCACTCGGTTTCTCTCGCTTCTTCCCAAAGAACTCATTCCCCAAGTCACTCTTGAACTTGATGGGTTTCTGGAAGTTGTCTATGTGTGGAGGAAACACGGGTGTAGCTGGGGTTGTGTCTAGTCGGTTCCTAAGTGGGTTTGGCTTAGGAGCATAGGCATTTTTATGGTGGGTTTTTGGTGGCTCTGGGATATCTCCGATCTTCCCCTCATTCTCACCACTTCCCTCACCAACCTTGTCTGCCCCAAGCGCTTGCCCATCATAGCGCTTGTATGCCTCAATCATCATCCTAAGCTGAGGCTCATGACCAGACAACCAACCCATCATCTTCCTCAACTCATCATTCTCATCCTGCAAACGATCAACATAGTGTGCAAGCCCCAAATTCTTCACAGCATTTACTTCACAAGTAGAACATGATGTAGGAATAGGAGCTTTCAAAGCAACTTCTAGAGATCTAGCATAAGCAACCGAATCATCTTGTTTCTCATGCAAAACGGGACAAGAAGTGCAAGCTCCAAGCAAGGAGGGCCTAGATTTCATCTCATCTAGCTCAACCCTAAGCACATCTAGTTCCTCGACCTTGGAAGCATACTTTTCCTTAAGCACAGTCAAATCACCAAGAAAAGTGGAACAATCAGTGCATTCAGGTTCATGGGTCACAATAGGAGCAGACTTAAGAGAATCTATTTGAGCCCTAGCATCAATAAGCAAAGACTCTAGCTCAACCACCTTCTCCTTAGCCTCTCCAAGCAAAGACCTATACTCCCTCTTCTCCTTGTTGGTCTTTCTAAGTACATCATCACGGTTGTCAAGCAAGTCATTCAACCTAGCATTCTCCGCTACCAAGAAGGATGGATCATTGTTTACCTCATCCTCGAAGTCGGAGTCCGAGTTGTCCTTGTTGCTCTTCTTGCTTGCAGAGTTATGTACAATGCCACAAAAGCCTTGGGCGGCAAAGCACAAGCCGTTGATGTTCTTGCTTGACCGCTTGCCCTTGTGCCGGTTCTCATCTTCATCACTTGAGCTCGATGAAGAGTAGCAAGAGCTCGAGTCGATGTCGCTCGCTCCGGCAACCATCGCTCGCTCCTTCTTCAGGTGACCACCAATCCTCCTCGGCCTCCGCTCGGACTTGTTCTTGCCCTTGTGGTCGTCCCTCGAGCGGTTCTTGTGGTCGGTCCTCGGACGGTGCTTGTGCTCGGGCTTGACCTCCATGGCTTCCGGGCACTCAGCGATAAAGTGCCCGTGCTTCCCGCACCGGTAGCACATGCCCGAGCTCCTCCGAGCGTTCTTCCAGTTCGTGTACATGAGCTCGAACTGCCTGCTCAGCAACGCGAGATCCTCCTCGCCAAGCATGTCAAACTCCTCATCTGGCATGGACACAAGACAAGACAAAGAAAAATGTCTCGAAGACATGTTAGCGTTAGTCCTTGATCCAGTCATGAGAGCCAGACTATGAGGGTCGGTCGGGTTCTCGATCTTTGCACTCACCCCACGGTCCACCTCAGACGACTTGAGCTTGGAAAACAGCTCGTCCACCGTGAGGGCCTCATACTTCTCCGACTCAAGAATGGCCTCGACCTTCTCACTCCACACGGTACGATCCAGAGAGTGCAGGAGCTTGATAGCCCTATCATGATCATCGTACGGGAGCACGGCCACATTAGCCCTCATGTTGTTCACAATCACCGTGAACCGCTGGAACATGGCATCTATGGACTCACCGGGGAGATGAGTGAAGTTCTCGTACTCTCTCCGGTAGGTCGCAAATAGCCGAGCCTGAACCTGAGCGTTCCCAGCATGAACATTCTTCAACTGCTCCCAAATCCTGCACGCCAAGTCCTCTGTCTGAACCCGATCGAATTCGGATTGACACAGAGCATGGTACATGTAGTCGACCACCTTGTTGTTGGCGTCGAACATGTCCCTCGATCCTGGAGCAAGGAAGTTCACAGGATGAATATAAGTTGTGTTCACCGTGACATCCCAAAGGATCTGACCCTTGCCGCGGAGGAAAGTTGCCATCCGCCTCTGCCACATCTGGTAGTTCTTACCATCAAAGTGTGGAGGACCCGAACCCTATTCCTGGTACGCCATCTTTGGATCTTAGACTGGTTAGAATCACGAAGATCCGTAACCGGCTCTGATACCAATTGAAGAACCGATTAGGTGACCAGAGAGGGGGTGGAGTGAATGGGAGCTGATAAAATTCTTCCCGAAGGATGAACTCGGCCTATGCCCCAAAATCACAACCGAGGATTCCCACACGAGTTTGCCAAGGTCGCGTAGTCACAACGGACCTACCAACCCTAGGAACAAACCCCAACTCAAAGCAACACGGAAGCGCAACTCAAGAAGCAAAGGACTTAGGCAATCTGCGGTGCCTGGGGCGGACGGTCCGAGGTGACCAGGCGGACAGTCCGCAGGGGCCAGGCGGACAGTCCGCAAGGTCACGGCGGACAGTCCGAAAATGCTGCCCGAACAACCAGTACCGCACCTCGAAATACGGACGGTCCGTACCCTACCCGCGGACAGTCCGACCCGCGCGGACAGTCCGGCAACCCCGGGCGGACAGTCCGGCAAACCTCCTCCAACCGAAAACACCTGACTCGACGGATCGAAACAAAGCGACGCAAGAACTCGCAACGAACACGATGAACAGCCGGCTGCCGGGCTCCTCGCGGACGGTCCGCCGACCAGGCGTGGACGGTCCGCCAGGTGCAGACAGAGCAGCTTGAGCTCGAAAATGAGAGGTCAACCTCTCCTATCCATCCATGGATCTCCCAAACGGCTTGAGCTCTTGAGGCAAGATTTGGGGGAGATGTGAAGCGTCACTAGGAGATGCTATATCCCAAAACTTGAGACCTCAAACAAACTAAATCACCGAGAATCGAATCGCAACCGAGCTCTAACAAAAAGCTAGGGTTCCAACCGAAATCCTTCAATCGGAGGCCAAATCCGGAGATTGGGGGGTCAAGATCAAGCACAAAGATGCACAAGATATCTATCCATGATCCTCACCAACGAATCCGAACCCAAACACCTCAGAATCGAAGGAACAAGGCACGCACGAAAATGAAACGAAAATAGCTTGAAAAAGACATGAAAATCACACGAGCTATAAGAAGGAAATCAACGCAACCATGAATGCTTCCATACACTCGGAGGTCAGATTCTCTACATACCGGTGAAGAAAATCTACTCCTATGGAGCAGGGAAATGAGAAGCAGTCCGGATGGATGGTTTGCCCAGAAACCCTAGAGCTATGTATATATGAGTCCCTCTGGGTTGGGCAAATGACCAAGCTACCCCTAGCACTTAAACTTAAGATACAATCCCCTCAGGGGCAATGTGGTCAAGTAGCACTCCTCTTCATCAGACGGCCACGCCTTTTCCGCAGTCCGCGTCCTCACAACGCAAGCCCTACGATCCCGCCGCGTGTCCTCTGGCATCGAAGCTTCTCGGCGTGCCCGGATCCCATCTCCGCCCGCCGAGCCTCCGGTCTTGGTTTTGTGGCTCAACCAATTAACCCGACGGTTTTGTGGTGAACCGCCGCAAACCCCGCGTGCAGACTCCGGTCGTGAGCCGCTACCCTACACCGGCTCCTGTCCACGACTTTGTCTTGCTTTTCTTGCCAACATGCGGCCCGCACTTGACCCCGCTGGCCACCGGGTCCCTCGAGCCGAGCCTACTTGTCTCTCCACTCCTCGGAGGCCCCGCAAGGCTAAGACCTTTCGCGCCCGCTCTTCTCCTGCACCAACACGAGTCAAGCCGCAACCTGCACCTGCAATACTCAGCCAAGAGTCAGTCCACACCATGTTGTCAATCACTCATCACACCAGGGAGCGACCATCCACCGGTCCTTGGACGCTCCAATCCTCAACCACGACGTCTTCCTCCTCACTCCCGACATCAAGACGGGAAATTGATGATGCTACCTCCCCCCAAGGCCCACTAACATGTCGCCATACAATTGCAAGGTCCAACAATGCGAGGGTACATATAGGCAGAACAAACATAGGATCCCGATCTGATATTTACGCAGTATTTCTGCATGCACCGTTGTTTTTTATTCCTGTATAGTACACATCAATGTGGGTATTTCGATCACCGCGATGCTGTGTGCATAACCCAAGCGGCCTTTTCATCGCTGCTGTTGACGGTTAAATAATGTTGACACTTGCTAGCGTTGCCACTAGGTTTATATCCCCGCAACGGCGTAGGAAAGCTTGTTGACACTTGCTAGCGTCGCCATCAGGTTTATATCCCCGGTAATGGTGCTAGAAAGCTTGTTGGTATATTATACGATCACAGATAAATCCGCTAGCGCACAGATACAGTTGTAGCTTTCACCCGAGAGTATTCCAAGGTATCCATTTCCACGGGGAATGAGAAGTGTAGTGAACCTGAACTAATTCGTCCGGGGGATATGACGACAAAGGGTAAAGAGGCAAGGGAGATTTCGGGTAGAGAGGGGATAAGTTGAGGAAGTCAAGGATCTTTAGAATCACAGTAGACTCAAGTCAAGTCTTGTCGCTCGTCGGGGCCAGAGGGAAAAGAGCCATGGAAAGGAATGAGAAGGGGGCTCTGATGTCGTATTCCTACCCCTCTGAACTAACGTGGTGGATTACAAAGCCCGTCCGGAGCTGTCAGCTCCCTAGGGTACCACACAGTCCGTTGATCAAGGTGGCAATCCAAGGTACTAGAGAGTGTAGACACCGTGTCTACACTAACCAAGTACTACTTTACTCCGCATTAGGGAAAAGCAATCACGGTAAAGCAGCAAAGCTATTAAACATTAATTGAAGAACCTAAGAGCGAACAAGAATATGAATTGAGACTTGATTATTCACGGATCCAGACTTACAAAGTATCCCGGGTGTGGATGACCGTAGTTGTACCGCATCCATCGAGGTACAAGAAGAAGAAGAGAACCGACACTCTGGCTTCTACTTCAACACTCACATCTCAACTCTCTATCCCTACTATCTAGATACTAATTTGTGGAGGGCTTCGCCACTTGCTTCAATGCACCTTGTGTGTCTTTTATGAAGTGTCGGGACTATTTATAGCCCCAATGGGTCGGTGGCTGCAGGAGGGGGTACTTGTAGGCGAGAGCGAGAGGGGGTACCTGCAGTAGGGTGAGAGAGTTGAGTGTTGGAGTAGAAGCCGGAGTGTCGGTCTTCTTCCCCTAGGAGTTACGACATCAGAGCCCCTTTCAGTGGCTCTTTTCCCTCTGGCCCCGACGAGCGACAAGTTTTGCCTTGATTCTATCCGTGACTCTCACGAGTCCCAAACTTCATCAGCTATCCCCTCTCTACCCGAAAGCTACCCTTGCCTTTCTATCCTTCGTCACCATATCCCTCGGACGAATTAGTTCAGGTTCACAACACTTCTCATTCCCCGTGGAAATCGATACCTTGGAATACTCCCAGGTGAAAGCTACAACGGTATCCGTGCGCTTGCGGATCTACCTGTGATCGTGTAGTATACCAACAGGCTTTCTGGCGCCATTGCAAATCTAGTAACGACATAAGAAGTGCCAACAAGCTTTCTGGCGCCATTGTCGGGGAACGGTAGCTGTTTTGATTCTGAACCTAGTTCGTCCGTGTATCACCCCATTTATCACATGGATTCAAATCCAACCCTTTTTTATTTTTTGGCTCCAAAGGGTGATTTATTGGAAACTCCATCATCATCGCATCCCATCAAAACACGTGGCTATGACCTTCACCCTGCTCTTATAGCCTTGGTCCGAGAGAATTCGTTCACCAAAACGAATGAGGAGAGCCCGTACATTCATTTGCGAGGTTTCGAGCAAATTTGCTCGATAATCGTAATTTAGGGAATGACTCAACAAACCCTCAAATGGAAGCTCTTTTCATTTTCATTAACGGGAGGAGCAAAGAAATGGTACTCTTCCTCAGTGGAAGCGTGGAGGGAAGTTGAGAAAAGCTTAGATAAAAGTTTTGTCTGACCTTCTTCCCTATGTCTCGAGTAGTGACCCTACGGCTAGAAATCCTCTCTTTCAAACAACTAGACAAGGAGTCACTGGGGACTGCTTGGGCACGATTTACCAATTCTTTGGCCTCTGGACCCGACATTGGGATCTTAGAACCTATTCTTCTACAACATTTTAGAATGGGTCTCGATGTCGAGTCAGACAAATTTTTGGATACTTCATCAGGAGGCTCGTTCTCTCATTTGACTCCTAGTGAAGGGAAGGTGGTTCTAGGAAAAATCCTAGAAAACACTCCCTACACAGGAATTTTTGACGAATTCCTAGACGAAGAAGAAGAACCCAAGCCCGACGCTTTCTCGGAACAAAAACCCATAGAGGAGAAACCCACTAGCACCTTTTTGCATCAAGAACCACTCCTCTATCCCCGTGTGTACCCAGCTGATTACTCGTATGACTTCGACGAGGAATCATAGAGGAGGAGCCTATCCTAGAAAAATTCATATCCACAAACACCCATCCTCCTCTTAGCAAAACTTGGTTCACAGGGGAACCATTCCAACCTTATCGAGAGTTTGATCACCCCTCGTGTGACTTCATCTATGAATATTATGATGAGTTATTTGATAAACATTGGACGGAGAAATCCTTCCCGAGAAGGGAAAGAGACTCAACACACGAGAGAGAAATAGTCAACTTACCCAACCCAGAAGAGGTAAAAAGACAGAGAGAAAAGTTGGAATGCATCTCCGCAATCAGTAGCCGGGAATGGTTGAGAGAAGCAGAAGGCATGGATCAAGTAATCCAGCTATATCCTGAGCTAAAGTCACTCTCATGCCAAGTAGGAAACCTCTCTTGCCAGGATGTGTTCTATCACCCTAGGGTCGATATCAATATCATTCCTAAATCCTTAGTATTAGAGGCCTTTCCCGACGAACCCCTCTCTTTCTCTCAGAAGCGTCTCCAATGGATTTCGGGTCAAACCATAGAGACGGAGGGAATCCTTAGAGTCGTCCAAACAAAGATTGGAGAGTATGGGATCTTCCTAGATTATCATATCTTTGACATCCCAAAAGGAGATCCACCATTCAATCTCATCGGAAGACCCATTGAAGGGGTACTGAGTAGTGTGCTTGACCATGAAAAGCAGCCATATCATCTTGAGGTTCGAAATACACATCTCCAGTGTCATAGACCTGAGGTTAAGAAAGAACATGTGTGGTCTATGGACATTCTTAAGGCGTCGACACTGGATTCTTAAAACAGACTCGAGCATGAAGGTTTAACACTAGAGGGATCACAAATCCCATGCTCACATCAAAAGTTTCCAGAGTTATCAAGCCCCATTACCAATGACCTTTATGAAACCTACAACCTCCTCATTTTCCTTGTGCATGCTAACTTTGAAAGGAAGGTTGTAGATGCTTTTGTTTACCATAAACATTGCAAATTTTGTGGTCATTTTTTTTGGTACTAACCTTGCAGCTAGAGCTATGATGGTTTCATCATCTCGATTGGCTGCAAGATGAAGATCTCCAGTGGTCGAGCTTATGACCCAAAACAAAGCACTATCGGGAGATAGCCCGAATAATCATTTAGATTTCCTTTTCAAATAAAAGCAAGAGCATCTCTTTAGGATTAGTCGTCCTTCGGGTATTTTTGGTCGCTAACGTTTCAGGTGGAGATTGAAAGGACCGATGGATAGGCAATGCCTAAAAACATGAGAACTACACCAACTACAACACCAAGGTAATTCAGGGAGAGAAAGTATTACGATGGAAGCTTGAACTCCGCACACTTGAGTTGTGTTGCCTAGCAATGCAAACTCCAAGTGTGGGGGAGATATGTGAGTATCCCGAGTAAGTTTCTCTAATACTAAATCTTATTTTGGTTTGAAGATGGTGTTGGTTCTTGCATCTTGCTCTCTTAAAAAAACACAAAAATATTTGAATTTGAGTAAACGCTTCCTAGCTCTTCATCTAGCAGAGCCTCCCTTTTTGTTTCCATCTTTTTCTTTGAATAATAACACCAGGTACAAGAGCAAGTTGGGGAAGATTTCTCAGGCTTATCGAAACACAAAATTGAGATCTTCCGCCATGGTGCCGCACAACACCGACTACGCTAATTGACGAGGGATGAGGTAAGTGCACTAGAGCAAGTCGGTCGCCCCTGTGGATTGGCCGAATCACCATTTGTCTACCTTATTCCCCACTTTCTCCAAGAGCGATGGTATGTGCACCCCTACCTCTCTACTTTTGAAAATCATGAGTTTAAATGAGCTTTAAATCCGATCATATAAATCAAACTCAATTGAATCCTCACGCACCCAATGCTCGACATGTTTCATATGGTTGGCTTGCATAAGTTTTAATCCATACTTATTATCTTGATGCTTGTGAAAAACATATCTTTAGGTAACCATGCCCATCTAAGTAGCTGATGTTTGAGATATGGTCCGATGAAATGATCTTTGCTCCAAATGTTTGAGTGCTTGGGAAATTTATTTGAAAATTTTGAAAACCCTTTGCGAAGCTCCTCTTTAATATGCCAAGTCCTACCAGAGCCATATGATGAGACATCTTGAAAACCTCATACACATAAGCTACTTGTCGTTGCATTGAGCTTTCTCAAATTGTTGTGACCCTTGTGAGAATTCTTTTCATGCTTTCATGATCAGATACACGTACACGCCAACATCCTCCTTGTTATGCTCAATTGAGAGCTAGCATTGTACCATCTATCCATTCCACAAAATAAAGCTCCACACAAAAGAGAGATCAACACATAGTATGGAGCTTTATTTTTATGGAATGGATAGATGGTACAATGCTAGCTCTCAACTGAGCATAGCAAGGAGGATAGTGGCGTGTACGTGTATCTTGATCATGAAAGCATGAAAAGAATTCTCACAAGGGTCACAACAATTTGACAAAGCTCAATGCAATGACAAGTAGCATATATGTATGAGGTTTTCAAGATGTCTCATCATATGGCTTTGCTAGGACTTGGCATATCAAAGAGGAGCTTTGCAAAAGGTTTTCAAAATTTTCAAATAAATTTCCAAAGAACTCAAACATTTGGAGTGAAGATCATTTCACCAGACCATATCTCAAACATCAACTACTTAGATAAGGATGGTTTCCTAAAGATATGTTGTTCACAAGCATCAAGATAATAAATATGGAATAAAACATATGCAAGCCAACCATATGAAACATGTCGAGCATTGGGAGCATGTTGATTCAATTGAGTTTGGTTTATATGATTAGATTTAAGGCCCATTTAAACTCATGATTCCAAAAGTAGAGAAGTAGGGTTGCACATACCATCACTTTTGAAGAAAATAGGGAATGAGGTGGACAACTCATGATTCGGCCAAACCACAGGGGTGACTGACTTGATCTAGTGCACTTACCTTATCCCTCATTGATTTAACGTAGTCAGTGTTGTGCGGCACCATGGCGGGAGATCTCAATTGTGTGATTCGACAAACCTGAGAGATGAGCCCCACACCTGCTCTTGTACCTGGTGTTATTATTCAAAGAAAAAGATGGAAACAAAAAGGGAGGCTCTGCTAGCCGAAGAGCTAGGAAGCCTTTATTCAAATTCAAATACTTTTGTGTTTTTTAAGAGAGCAAGATGCAAGAACCAACACCATCTTCAATCCAAAATAAGATTTAGTATGAAAGAAACTTACTCGAGGTACTCACATATCTCCCCCACACTTGGAGTTTGCATTGCTAGGCAACACAACTCAAGTGTGCAGAGTTCAAGCTCCCTTCATAATATTCTCTCACCATGAATAACCTCGGTGTTGTAGCTGGTGTAGCTCTCATGTTTTTAGGCATCTCCTATCCATCGGTACCCTCAATCTCCACCTGAAACGGTTAGCGGCCAAAATTACCCGAAGGACAAGCTACCCTAAAGACATGCTCTTGCTTTTATTTGAAAAGGAAACTAAATGATTACTCGGGCTATCTCCTGATAGTGCTTTGTTTTTGGTCATAAGCTCAACCACGAGGAACCTTCATCTTGCAGCCAATCGAGATAATGGAACTTCCTTCATCGTAGTTCTAGCTACATGGTTAGTACTAGAAACGACCACGAAATTTGCAATGTTTATGATAAACAAAAGCATCTACAACCTTCCTTTCGAAGTTAGCATGCACAAGGAAAATGAGGAGGTTGTACGTTTCATAAAGGTCATAGGCAATGGGGTTTGATAACTCTGGAAACTTTTGATGTGAGCATGGGATTTGTGATCCCTCTAGTATAAAACCTTCATGCTCGAGTCCTTTTTCTGAATCCAAAGTCAATGCCTCAACAATGTCCATAGACCACACATGTTCTTTGTTGACCTCATGTCTATGACATTGGAGAAGTGTATCTCGAACCTGAAGATGATATGTTTGCTTTTCTTGGTCGAGCGCACTACTCAATACCCCTTCAATGAATCTTCTGGTGAGAATGAAGGGTGGATCTCCTTTTGGGATGTCAAAGATATGATAATCTAGGAAGATCTCATACTCTCCAATCTTTATTCGAATGACTCTAAGGATTCCCTCAGTCTCTATGGTTTGACCCGAAATCCATTGGAGACACTTCTGAGAGAAAGAGAGGGGTTCGTCGGGAAAAGCCTCTAATACTAAGGATTTAGGAAAGATATTGATTCTGACCCTAGGGTCGTAGTTCACATCCTGGTAAGAGAGGTTTCCTACTTGGCACGAGAGTAGCTTTAGCTCGGGATATAGCTGGATGGCTTGATCCATGCCTTCTGCTTCTCTCAACCATTCCCGGCTCCTCATTACGGAGACGTATTCCAGCTTTTCCCTCCGTCTTTTTACCTCTTCTGGGTTGGGTATGCATGCTTCTTCTCCCTTGTGTGTTGAGTCTCTTTCCCTTCTTGGGAAGGATTTCTCCGTCCAATGTTTATCAAATAACTCATCATAGTATTCATAGACGAAGTCATATGAAGGATCATCAACCTCCCGATAAGGTTGGAATGGTTCCCCTATGAACCATGTTTTGGTAAGGGGAGGATGGGTGTTTGTGGATATGAATTTTTCTAGGATAGGTTCCTCCTCTATGGTTTTTGGTTCCGAGACAGTGTTGGGCATGTGCTCTTCTTGAATGATCACTTCCTCATCCGGGAATTCATCATAGACTCCTGTGTAAGGGGTATTTTCAAGGATTTTTGTTAGAATGTCCTTACACTTAGACAAAGTGAGGTGAGTAAAAGATCGTCCGGAAGAAGAGTCCAAGAAAATTGCTGACTCTGGTCCAAGACCATCGCGAAAATGTTGCAAAAGAATGGGTTCCAAGATACCAAGGTCAGGCGCAGAATCTACAATTTTTGTGAATCTTGCCCATGCGGCTCCTAGAGATTCTGTCTCCTATTGCTCAAAATAGAGGACCTCTCATTGAAGTTTAACTACTTGAGGAGTAAGCAAAAAAGTTAGATAAAAAGTCCTTCGTAAAATTTCCCTGTCTCCATTCATACTTCTCACAGAGAGAGAATACCATTGTTTCGCTCTCCCCGTTAATGAGGATGGAAAAAGTTTCCACTTTAAGGTATCTTGACTCATTTCTTCGATCACAAGACACGAACAAAGTTGTTCGAACTCACGCATGTGAGAATAGGGACTTTCATCCTTATCACCGGAGAGGCATTGCTCTCGGACCATAGCTATGAAGCTGGGACGTAGCTCATAGCTAGGTGTTTCAATGGAATGTGATGAAGGTGGAGGTTCCAAATGCTCGCCCTTTGGAGCGGAAAAATAAAAAAGAGTTGGATTTGAATCCATATGATAGATGGGGTCATACACGGATGAACTAGGTTCGGGATCAGAACAGCTACCATTCCCCAGCAATGGCACCAGAAAGCTTGTTGACACTTGCTAGCGTCGCCACCAGGTTTATATCCCTGACAACAGTGCTAGAAAGCTTGTTGACACTTTCTAGCATCGCCACCAGGTTTATATCCCCGGCAATGGCGCCAGAAAGCTTGTTGGTATACTATACGATCACAGATATATCCGCAAGTGCACGGCTACAGTTGTAGCTTTCACCCGGGAGTATTCCAAGGTATCGATTTCCATGGGGAACCAGAAGTGTAGCGAACCTAAACTAATTCGTTCGGGGGATATGACGATGAAGGGTAAAGAGGTAAGGGAGATTTCGGGTAGAGAGGGGATAAGCTGAGGAATTCAAGGATCTTTAGAATCACGGTAGACTCAAGTCAAGTCTTGTTGCTCGTTCGGGCCAGAGGGAAAAGAGCCACGGAAAGGGATGAGAAGGGAGCTCTGATGTCGTATTCCTACCCCCCTGAACTAACGTGGTGGATTACAAAGCCCGTCCGGAGCTGTCACCTCCCTAGGGTACCACAAAGTCCATTGATCAAGGCGGCAATCCAAGGTACTGGAGAGTCTAGAGACCGCGTCTACACTAAGCAAGTACTACTTTACTTCGTGCTAGAGCAAAGCAATCACAGTAAAGCAGCAAAGCTACTAAATAGTAATCAAAGAACCTAAGAGCGAACAAGAATATGAATTGAGACTTGATTACTCACCGATCCAGACATACAAAGTATCCCGGGTGCGGACGATGAGGACCAGAGCGTCCGAGGACCAGTGGATGGTCGCTCCTTGTTGTGATGAGTGATTGACAATGTGGTGTGGACTGACTCTTGGTCGAGTATTGCAGGTGCAGGTTGCGGCTTGATTTGCGTTGGTGCAGGTGAAGAGCGGGTGTGAAAGGTCTTAGCCTTGCGGGGCCTCTGAGGAGTGGAGACACAACTAGGCTCGGCTCGATGGACTCGGTGGCCGAACGCAAGTGCAGGACGCATGGTGGCAATAAAAGCAAGACGAAATCGTCGACTGGAGCCGGTGCAGGGTAGCGGCTCACGACCAGAGTCTGCACGCGGGGTTTGCGGTGGTTCACCACAAAACCGTTGGGTTACTTGATTGAGCCACAAAACCAAGACCGGAGGCTTGGCGGGTGAAGACGGGATCTGGGCGCGCCGAGAAGCTTCGATGCTGGGGGGCATGCAGCGGGATCGCAGGGCTTGCGTTGGGAGGACACAGACTGCGGCAAAGGCGTGGCCGTCCGACGAAGAAGAGTGCTACTTGACCATATTGCCTCTGAGGGGTGTGTATCGCTTTTAAGTTCTAGGGGTAGCTTGGTCATTTGCCGAACCCAGAGGGACTTCATATATATAGCTCTAGGGTTTCAGGGCACACCATCCTTCCAGACTGCTTCTCTTCCCTGCTCTTTAGGCTTAGATTTTCTTCACCGGTTTGTAGAGAATCTGACCTCCGGGTGTATCGAAGCTTTCATGGTTGCGTCGATTTCCTTCTTGTGGCTCGGCTGATTTTCATGTCTTTTTCGGGCTATTTTCGTTGGATTTTCGTGAGTGACTTGTTCCTTCAATTCTGAGGTGGTTGGGTTCGGATTTCTTTGTGGGGATCTTGGATAGATGTCTTGTGCATCTTTGTGCTTGATCTTGATCCCTCAAACTCCGGATTATGCCTCCGATTGAAGGATTTCGGTTGGAACCCTAGCTTTTTGTGTGAGCTCGGTAGAATCTCGATTCCTCTCAATTCAGTGGGCTTAAGGCTACAAATTTGTAGGAATAGCATCTCCTAGAGACGCTTCATCATCTCCTATGAATTGGTAGCAATCCCTTGGTTGATTCTGGAGATCGGGTGAAGGGAAGGTGGAGTTGACCTTGTAGAGGTCGAGCTCGGGCTGTTTTGTCCGCGCATGGCGGACAGTCCGCCAGGAGCTCATAGACGGTCCGCGAGGTGCCGGTTGACCGGGTGTTCGTCGTGTTCTTCGTGTGTTCTTGCGAGCTCGTGTTTCGATCCGTCGAGTCGGTGGTTTTTGATTGCAAGGAGTTTGGTGGACGGTCTGCGAGGAGAGTGTAGACAGTCCCTTCGTCGTGGACGGTCCGCCGGTAGGGCTGGGACGGTCCGTTTTTCGGGGTGTGCTACTGGTGGTTTGGGGGCTATTTTCGGACGGTCCGTCGTAGACCCACGGACGGTCCGCCCGGGCCTCGCGGACGGTCCGCTCAGTCCATGCGGACGGTCCGCCTGGGCCTCGCAGATCGGCTACGTCCTTTGCTTCTTGAGTTGCGCTTTCGCTTGGGATTTGTTTGGGACTTGTTCCTAGGGTTGGTAGGTCCATTGTGACTATGCGACCTTGGCAAGCTCGTGTGGGAATCATTGGTTGTGAATTCGGGACATAGTCGAGTTCGACTCTTCGGAGAAGAATTTTTATTGGCTCCCATTCACTCCCCCCTCTCTGGTCGCCCAATCGATCCTTCAATTAGTATTAGAGCCGGTTACAGATCTTCGTGATTCTAACCAGTCTAAGATCCAAAGATGGCATACCAGGAACAGGGTTCGGGTCCTCCACACTTTGATGGTAAGAACTACCAGATGTGGCAGAGAAGGATGGCTGCTTTCTTTCGCGGCACGGGTCAGTTGCTTTGGGACGTTATGGTGAACACAGCTTATGTTCATCCGGTTAACTTCCTGGCTCTGGGTTCGAGGGACATGCATGACGCCAACAACAAGGCGGTCGACTACTTGTTTCGTGCTCTGTGTCAATCCGAATTTGATCGGGTTCAGACAGAGGACTTGGCTTGTAGGATTTGGGAGCAGTTGAAGAACGCTCATGCTGGGAACGCTCAGGTTCAAGCTCGGTTGTTTGCAACCTACCGGAGAGAGTACGAGAACTTCACTCATCTCCCCGGTGAGTCCATAGACACCATGTTCCAGCGATTCACTGTGATTGTGAACAACATGACGGCTAATGTGGTCGTGCTCTCGTACGATGATCATGACAGGGCTGTGAAGCTCCTACACTCTCTGGATCATACCGTGTGGAGTGAGAAGGTCAAGGCCATTCTGGAGTCGGAGAAGTATGCGACCTTCATGGTGGACGAGCTGTTTTCCAAGCTTAAGTCGTCTGAGGTGGACCATGGGGTGTGAGCAAGGATTGAGAACCTGACTGACCCTCATAGTCTGGCTCTCATTTCTGGACCAAGGACTAACGCTAACATGTCTTCGAGACAGTTCTCTTTGTCTTGTCTTGTGTCCATGCCAGATGAGGAGTTCGATGTGCTGGGCGAGGAGGATCTCACATTGCTGAGCAAGCGGTTCGAGCGCATGTACACAAACTGGAAGAACGCTCGGAGAAGCTCGGGCATGTGCTATGGGTGCGGGAAGCACGCTCGGAGAATGCTTGGTGATGACCAAAGAGTACATCACTTTTGGGGATAATGGGAAAGGTAGAGTGCTTTCAGTGGGCACGGTGAGGGTGAGCGAGTCTGTGACTCTTAGGCGTGTTGCTCTTGTCAAGTCTTTGGGGTTCAATCTTCTTTCGGTGTCCCAACTGCTTGATGAAGGTTTTGAGGTCTGTTTTAAAACGGGTGATTCTCGTGTTTTGGATTCTCGAGGTGATCTTGTGTGCACGATCATCCCCGAGGGTCAGATTTTCAGAGCCGATTTTTCTCAGTGTGTCGGCTCTTCTCGTTGTTTGGTTGATGGTGTTTCGGCAGAGCTTTGGAAATGGCATAGGAGGCTAGGTCACTTGAGTTTTGACTTGTTGTCACGGTTGAGTGGGCTTGGCTTGGTCCGAGGATTTCCTAAATTGAAATACTAAAAGAACTTGGTATGTGCTCCGTGTAGGCATGGTAAGATGGTCGCCACCTCTCACCCGCCTCTGACATCCGTTATGACAGAGAGGCCATGTGAGTTGTTCCTTATGGGCTTGGTTGTTCCAGCTCGTGTGTGATCGGTGGGTGGGAAATGGTACATCCTTGTGATAATGGACGAATATTCTCGCTATGCTTGGGTCTTCTTTTTGGCTAACAAGGGGGAGACATTTGGTTTTGTCTGGGTTCTAATCTTGAGGTTGAAGAATGAGAGGAATGGAGATGTTGTTCGAGCTATTCGTAGTGACAATGGCACTGAATTTAAAAACTCTCGTTTCGAAACCTTTTGTCGTGATTTGGGTCTTGAACATCAATTTTCCTCTGCCTATGTTGCTTGTCAGAATGGTGTGGTAGAGAGGAAAAATCGTTCCCTTTCTGAGATGGCTCTGACGATGCTCGACGAGCATAGGACTCCGAGGAGATATTGGGCTGAGGCGGTGAATACCGCGTGCCATATTGGGAACCGGATTTTTCTTCGGGCCTTCTTGAACAAGACGTGCTATGAGCTCATGCATGGGCGAGCACCTAGAGTGAGCCATTTCAGGGCTTTTGGTTGTCGGTGCTTTATTCTTAATAAGGGTAGGCTTGATAAGTTTGAGTCGAGGTCCTCTGATGGCATCTTTTTGGGTTATGCGAGTCATTCTCGAGCATTCCGTGTGCTCAACCTTGATACTAACCTAGTCATGGAAACTTGCGAGGTAACCTTCGACGAGACCCAGCCATGCAGTTCGTCTGTTTTTGAGTGTGCAGGTGACGACGAGATTGGCAAGAAGATCTTTGAGGACAAGGAGGATGACGCTGGAGAGGATGATGGTGATGATGGTGAAGCTCCAGCCGCGCATGTACCCTCTACTTCCACTACGACGACTATGGTGCAGGATGGCCCATCCCCTACACCGACTACGATCCAGCAAGATCAAGTGGAAGCTGCGTTGAGGGGGAGGTCGTCTCCAGGCGAGAGGCACCGAGGTGTGTTCAAGTTGATCATCCTCCCTCAAGAATCATTGGCGACATCAATGAACGTATGACATGGTCAAGGTCCAGGAATGTTTCTCACTTTGCTCATTCGGCTTTTGTTGCTACCTTTGAGCCGAAAGACATTGGACACGCACTCTCTGATCCTAATTGGGTGAACGCAATGCATGAGGAGTTAGAGAACTTTGAGAGAAACCATGTTTGGGAGTTGGTAGAGCCACCACCACATTGCAAAGCTATTGGGACAAAATGAGTGTGGAAGAACAAAGAGGGTGAGAATGGCGAGGTGGTGAGAAACAAATCGAGGTTGGTTGCTCAGGGCTATAGTCAGAAAGAGGGGATAGACTATGAGGAGACATTTGCTCCTGTAGCCTGTTTGGAGGCGATTAGGATCCTTCTAGCCTTTTCTGTGGCTAAAGGGTTCAAATTGTACCAAATGGATGTGAAGAGTACCTTTTTGAATGGGTTTTTGGAGGAAGAGGTTTATGTGAAGCAACCACCGGGCTTTGAGAGTGTTGAGTTTTCCCACCGAGTGTATACACTGAGGAAGGCGTTGTATGGGCTGAAACAAGCTCCTCGGGAATGGTATGGCCGGTTGACGGGGTTCTTGTTCAGCGAGGGGTTTGAGATGGGCAAAGTAGATAAGACTCTTTCTCCTCAGGCAGGGCAATGATATCCTAATTGTTCAGGTGTATGTGGATGATATTGTCTTTGGCTGCTCGTCTCACTCTTTGGTTGCAGGGTTTGCAAAGGACATGAGCAAAGAATTCGAGATGTCTATGATGGGAGAATTGCAGTTCTTTCTCGGACTTCAGATCAAGCAGGCGAAGGAGGGAACCTTTGTGCATCAAGCCAAGTACACGAAGGACATCCTCAAGAAGTTCAAGATGGACGACTCGAAGCCCCTGTCGACACCGATGAGTGCGACTACAGCGCTGGATGCGGTCGAGGACGGAGAGCCCGTGGACCAAAAGGAGTACCAGTGCATGATAGGCTCCCTCTTGTACATGATGGCGACGAGGCCGGACATTCAGTTTTCTGTGTGTTTATGCACTCGTTTTCAGGCATTGCCAAGGACTTCACATCGGCAGGCAGTCAAGCAGATTTTCAAGTATCTTTGATACACTCCTGAACTTGGTCTTTGGTACTCGGTGTCCTCTTCCCTTTCGCTTCTTGGTTTTTGGATGCCGACTTTGCGGGGTGTCGAGTCGATAGGAAGTCGACTTCGGGGACGTGCCAGTTTTTGGGTTCCTCTCTTGTTTCTTGGTCTTCTCGCAAACAGTCAAGTGTAGCTCAGTCTACCACAGAAGCCGAGTATGTAGCTGCCGCTAGTTGTTGTTCCCAGCTGCTTTGGATCACATACACGCTGAGTGACTTTGGTGAGGAGTGTACCCATGTTCCTCTCATGTCTGATAGCACGAGTGCCATTAGTGTTGCCAAAAATCCCGTGCTACACTGCAGAACCAAACATATAGAGGTGAGGTACCACTTCCTGAGAGACAATGTTGAGAAGGGAAACATAGATCTCATCCATGTGCCAACCGAGAAACAGCTCGCTGATATCCTGACAAAGCCTTTGGGCCAAGCTACATTTGCTCGTTTGCGAGGGGAGCATGGTGTGGTTTTTCCTTTTTGAGCTTCGGTTGGGGGTCTGATGTACATGTGCATGTTGCACTTTCATTCTTGTATCATATCATGTTTGCATCTTTGTATCATAGACTGCATTTGTATCATATGCTTTAGAGATGTGCTTCTTCAATATACATTGATCACTGAGATATGCTGGATGTGAGCTTATGACTTTGCTAGTGAAGCTCTTGTGATGTATAGCTATGCTCTTGGTAGCTTTGGGATGTATATGCATGTGGATGGCTTAATTTTGTGAAAATGCTATATACGATCCTCTCTTGTGAGTTGAATGCCTTTCATACTCAAATTGTGCTCATATGGCTGTATCTTGCTTAATTTGTGCTTGGGAATCATGCTCTTTTCATTTGGGGTCCAAGACCCATTTGTCATCATGTATGTTTAGCCTACATGCTATCTTGTGAAGAAGCCTAAGCTTCTTTTTGTCGCAAAGGAACTTCATGTACCATGCTTAAAATTTAAATTATGAAATTAGTATATGAAATGCTTGTGCTTGAAAATTATGCTTCCATGTCAATTATGCTTTAAATTCCTTATCTTGGGTGCTAAACCGTTGCATGATGTTCACCATTGAGAAGTCTCATATTTAGAAGTGGACACATGGCTCGGTGGCTTTGACATGACATGAGATATCTTGTAGGTGTTTGTGATGATCTTGTGATGAGAACTTGTGACCTTGTATGAAGTTTGTAGGCAATATGTTGTTTGTGCTCTTTTGGCCATGTTTATGTCCAATGCTCATGAGAGGGAAATTTTTGTTGAAAAATGCTTCATTTTGATCATGGCTTTGTCACATGCTTATATGTCCCTATCTATCTTGTTGGCGATGCTTGTACTAAATTTGTGGCTATCATGCTTGTCTATGTCTCATTTTTAGCATGTTGTAGTGTTCTTTGTCTATTTGAGAAGCACATGCTTGCATTTGTAGACTTGATTCATGCATTACCAACAAGGGGGAGGAAAGTACCCAATTCATGCATCCAGGGGGAGTTTTGCATCAAGGGGGAGAAAAATTGTGTGAAATGCATTTGTTCAGGGGGAGCTTGCATCCATGCTTTGGGAGCTCTTTGTCGCCTGAAAATTGTGCTCTTTTGCTAATGGTGTCGAGCCCTTTTCCCTCACCTTGAGGAGTCGGCAATTCTGGAGCATTTTATCTTGGTTGTGTCGAGCCATTGCCCTTGTCTTAGGGAACCGAGATTTTTCTCTCTCAAGTGATCTTGTTTTGGCTTTTGTTTGGCTTTTGATCACTTGTTTGAGTTTTTAGTCCGTTTCTTTTCTTTTTCTCTTTTCTCTAAATTGGGTACTATGTGTGTTGTCTATGCACTCATCAAGGGGGACATTGAGGACCGGAGCGTCCGAGGACCGGAGCGTCCGAGGACCGGTGGATGGTCGCTACTTGCTGTGATTAGTGATTGACAACATGGTGTGGACTGACTCTTGGCCGAGTATTGCAGGTGCAGGTTGCGGCTTGATTTGTGTTGGTGCAGGTGAAGAGCGGGCACGAAAGGTCTTAGCCTTGCGGGGCCTCCGAGGAGTGGAGAGACAAGCAGGCTCGGCTCGATGGACCCGGTGGCCGACTGGGATCCAGTGCGGGCCGCATTGTGGTAAAAAAAGCAAGACGAAGTCGTCGACTGGAGCCAGTGCAGGGTAGCGGCTCACGACCGGAGTCTGCATGCGGGGTTTGCGGCGGTTCACCACAAAACTATCGGGTTACTTGGTTGAGCCACAAAACCAAGACTGGAGGCTCGGTGGGCGGAGACAGGATCCGGGCGTGCCGAGAAGCTTCGATGCCGGGGGACACGTGGCGGGATCGCAGGGCTTGCGTCGGGAGGACGCAGACTGCAGCGAAGGCGTGGCCGCCCGATGAAGAGGAGTGCTACTTGACCATATTGCCCCTGAGCGGTGTGTATCTCATTTTAAGTTCTAGGGGTTGCTTGGTCATTTGCCCAACCCAGAGAGACTTCATATATATAGCTCTAGGGTTTCAAGGCAAATCATCCATCCGGACTGCTTCTCATGTTTCCTGCTCTTTAGGCTAGATTTTCTTTACCGTTTTGTAGAGAATCTAGCCTCTGAGTGTATGGAAGCATTCATGGTTGCGTCGATTTCCTTATTGTGGCTCGAGTGATTTTTGTGTCTTTTTCGGGCTATTTTCGTTGGATTTCCGTGCGCTGCTTATTCCTTCGATTCTGAGGTGTTTGGGTTCGGATTTCTTTGTGGGGATCATGTATAGATGTTGTGCATCTTTGTGCTTGATCTTGACCCCTCAATCTCCGGATTTGTCCTTCGATTGAACGATTTCGGTTGGAACCCTAGCTTTTTGTGTGAGATCGGTAGAATCTCGATTCCTCTCGATTCAGTGGGTTTGAGGCTACAAATTTGTAGGTATAGCATCTCCTAGAGACGCTTCATCTTCACCTAAGATTTGGTAGCAATCCCTTGGTTGATTCGGGAGATTAGGCAAAGTGGAGGAGGTGTTGACTTTGAGCAACTTGGACTCGAGCAGCTCTGTCCGCACCTGGCGGACTGTCCGCCAGGCAGGCTCGGACCGTCCACGTGGAGCTCGTCAGCTGGCTGTTCGTCGAGTTCTTCACGAGTTCTTGAGTGCTTTCCATTCGATCTGTTTTGTTTGGGGTTTTTGTTTGGAGGGTGTTTGCCGGACTGTCCGCCCAGGGTAGCCGGACTGTCCGTGCGGGACGGACTGTCCGTGGCTAGGGTACAGACCGTCCGATTTTCACCGGTGCATACTGGTGGTTCGGGACGTTTTGCGGACTATCCGCCGTGGTCCTGCGGACCGTCCGCCTGGTGCTCGCGGACTGTTCGCATGGTCACCGAAGACCGTCCGCCTAGGACTTCGAGACTATCTAAGTCCCTTGCTTTTTGAGCTGTGCTTCCGCTTGGGATTGGTTTGGGACTTGTTTCTATGGTTAGTAGGTCCGTTGTGACTACGCGACCTTGGTAAGTTCGTGTGGGAACCTTTGCGTGTGATTTTGGGGCATTGTCGAGTTCGACTCTTCGGAGAAGAATTTTTATCGGCTCCCATTCACTCCCCCCCTCTCTAGTCACCTAATCAGTCCATCAGACGACCGTAGTTGTACCGCACCCGCCGAGGTACAAGAAGAAGAAGAAGGGGACCGACACTCCGGCTTCTACTTCAACACTCACATCTCAACTCTCTCTCCCTACTATGTAGATACTAATTTGTGGAGGGCTCTGCCACTTGCTTCAATGCACCTTGTGTGTCTTCTATGAAGTGTCGGGGACTATTTATAGCCCCAATGGGTCGGTTGCTGCAGGAGGGGGTACTTGTAGGCGAGAGGGAGCCAGAGTGGCGAGCAAGGAGGTGCGGCCATATCTCCAGGTGCGGGCGGCCCTGTGATCCACCGCCTATGGATTTGGACGGACCTGATCACTGATCCTTGGTCGATTGCACGTCGGTTCCCAGCTCGGATTCGCCTGATTCACCAGTTCATAGGTGCGGCCAGCCCTACCCAGTGGCCATGTGATGCACCGACGGTGTTGAGGGACGTTCAGGATCACTCCTTGATGGCGGTTGTGGTGGTTAAGTGTGGGTCCATCGATGCAAGTGCTCCAACCTTAGCCTTTTGATCAAACTTACTTGAAATCAACGCTTCTCATTCATTGGTGACTTGTTCATGGGATTGGTAGTGACATGGACCCGAGAGGAGGATTTTGGGTGGTGTGGCCGGACCAACTTTTATGGCGTCTGGAACATGGACTTGGCCCCCTTGGATATTATGCCAAGTGTAGAGGCATTTGGCAAAGTTTGGTGTTGATCAGAGAAGGTTGACAGGTCCGGACGAACCTAGTAGGTTCGGCCGCACCTACACCCGACACGTCTCGTGTCACAATCTTCCGGGAGGCATAATTTCTGCATCCGGACTCCGAATTGGGTGAACCAAAACTCCGTTTCGATCAACTCGATGAGAGCTTCGCAATGGTGCTATCACACTAAGCATTTGAGGTTGTTTGTCAAGATGCTTTATTTGTGTTATAATGTCTCATTATAACCTGCATCCAAATATTCACCAAAGCTCGTCGAATATGTTAGTTTATAACCCTACAACTATGATGCATGCTTTGATGGAGTGAATTTTGTTCAAAGTTGAGGGTCAAAAATAGGGACTTAACGACTATCAACAAATAACGCGTCAAGTTTCGATCCGCAAGCACACGAGTTGGTTGTAGCTTTTCCCTTAGAGTATCCCCCAAGGTTAATCAATCCGTGGAACAAGTGGATTGCTACGCTCAACTAAGCACTAATGTCGTTGATTTAAAGCTCTTTATCAAATGAAGGTACGTATAAGTAAATAACTTAAACTAATCTAATCTAGATTAAAGAAATCAACGTATAGAGCAAAGGTATAGAGATCACAAGAACGTAGAATGCTTGTCCAAGGGATCTAGGATCACTTGGAGATGTAACCAACTAGCAAGAACAACCCGATCTAATCTATCAAAGGTAAAGGTGCACGGAGTCCAACCCTTTCCCTCTCGCGTACTAGTCAATACATGAGGGTAATCCATGATCGAACACCAAGTGCACAAGACGTTGATGTGCTCTAGACATGCATGATCAAGAGTGTGAACCAAGTTCAATATGTTTTCCCTCCCATGCATTGTCCCTACATGACGGTAATCGCATAAAGGACAAAAGGAACACGATACGTGAGACTATGAGCGATGCATCCCCAAAGCAAGCCAGCCATCCATTAAGATTGAAACACCATCAACATGATATGATACCAAAGAGAACCAAAACATAGGTTCGGTGATTACAACTCAAGATCCCCCTTGAACCCCAAGGACAAACAATGATTTTACCCCATAATGTTACACATTGAAGCGCTGGACATGGTGTAGAAACCTCCGAAGTAGGTGAAGGCCATTAAGTTCTCCCTTGTCGATCCAATCTCCTTGTTCTCGGTCTTGTGGCAGCGGCTCCCGAATGAATTTCCCCGTGGCTCTTTGCGTCCAAACTCCTAATAGCCCTAGGGGGTACTAGGTCAAAGGAGAGGTCAAACTGGGCCGAAAATGGACCAGGCCGGTCGGCCGACCGGCCTAGGCCCTTTTTGGCTCGGTTCGGCCCCATTTTTCTCGTGCGAGCTTCTCTTGCAATTACTGATTTACACCCTTTTGCATGTGGGCCCTTGACGTCATTTTCTCCGCGGTTTAGATAAGGGTACTTGTCGCGCAAGCTCCTGCATCTTCTGTTTAGGTCCCTAGAGTTTTACAGCTTCATGCTTTGGTCCTTGGGTCATTTGGAGTCATGTTCACTTCGAGTCATGAATTGTGCCGGGCTTCATTATCTTCTCATAAAGTGCTTGATGAACTTTACCCGGAAGTACTTATTTAGGTACTTAAATCCTACGTAAACAACATACTCCAAAAACGACATGCGAGAGCGAACTTGTTATATCAAGGGGGTTAGTAACGTTAGATCGGATATCAAATAAATGCCAACATTGAAGGTAAACTCATGGCTAGGAGTGTCAAAGTCGACTGTCAACAACTCCCCCTTGGTTAAACCTTGCTCGTCCTCGAGTAAGCCTTCAATGGATATCAGTGTTGCCTTTCATTGTTCACACCCTGCACTTGATCATACATGAAGAAAACATAATCTTCTCTAAATTTATTTGTTAGAGTTCAATAGTGTACTAGCATTCATCCCAACGGAAAGGAGATATCAATTAGGATCTTCCCACAAGTAATTACTCATGCTCCCAAATTTTGAATGAATCTCAGAAATTTTGAAATGAAGTATAAGATGTAGAAAGAGCTAAACCATGTTAAAAAATTTAAACCTCCTTGCATCTCGCTCATGAACTCTCATCTCATCTTGTCTCTCAAGCCTATTTGTTCTACTCCTTTCCCCTCTCAAAACATATATAAGTGGAAGGCTTTATCTGGAGCCTTGGGAAAAGTTTAGTCCTATCAAGATATTATAATTAGGATATTATCAAAACAAGACAAGCTTCTCATGGGTTTACCGAGCCTCTTCAAAAAGGTCATTGGAAAATAATGTTCTCAAGGAGGGAGGGGAGATGAACACACACTTTTTGAGATAAGTGGACATGTGCAAATCGCAAAGAGTGATCCCGAGGCACAAACAAAGTCCTCGTTATCAGATTGCACATGGTTGGAAAGATGAGTATGGGTCTTGATCTTGAATCCTCTTGAAATTCCTAATGCGTCTAGAGAGTCGGGGAGTTTTTTTATTATATATACACATATATATTTTTTCTCTCTCTTTATTTATTTATTTTTGTCTTTCAACATTTTTTTCTTCTCCATTTTTCTTCTTTTTTTCATACTCCCCTAAACTCTAGACTACATTAGTACCTACCTTCTTGGCAGCTCCCCCCATGCTTAGACGATTGCACGTCCTCAGCCAAAGAGATGACAAAATTTTTGTGCCAAGGAAGGTACTGAAAATCCTAAAGTTTCTTGGAGAGAAACACTTGAAATATTCTAGGGATCCTTCACACACCCTTTATGTCGTCCTGGAGGTCTCCTAAAATTAAACTTCAATCTTTGGCACCTTCATTCTTGTGATCTCCTCGAAATATTCATCCATACACAAGAATTGGGTTGTGGTCAAGGAGGTAAACAAAAAAAAGATATTTTGGGTTTGTGGGTGGATATCCGGCGAGGTTTGCAAAATTTCCGATGGGGAAACTTACAATGCATAGATAGAAAGGGCTAGCACTTAGATAGATAAGCAAAAACGGAATGACCAGCTTCTTAGTCCTGAACTAGAGAAATCAAGTCTTGAATCAATGCACCCAAAAATAAATCTTGTATACTAAGGTTTTTCACTCAATTAAATAAAAGGCTTTGGATAGGTAGAGCATCATGCAAGTGGTATTAATGACAAGGTCAGCATAACTTTTAAGAACAAAAATAAATCAGCTTTAACCCATCCAAAATTGAGAGCATGAGAAAAACTATGGGTCTTCATCTTTATCATAACCTCCATAAAGGATTAAGTAAGCATTTAAATTTAATTTCAGATTTGCATTAAGGAGAGCATTAGCTTAATCATGCATAAAGCAAGCACAATGATGGGCAAAGCGGCAACGATCATCATATATCAACTTGGCATAATTTTCCATCCTCACTAAAGGTCATGAGAAGGGGGCAATATTTATTCAAGATGATTTGAAGCAAACATTACTACTAACACGCATGCTGAAAATAAATAAAGTAGAAGGTTATTTACAAACTTACCTTGTTTTTGTCGCTTAGCCTTGACGATCCGAGTCACCATCCAAGGTGTAGACGTCAATGTATTTAATGGGCACAACGTCAGGCTCCAGGAATACCTTGAGTCGTTGTCCATTTTCAACATATTGATCTCCTTTGGTGTCCATGATTGTTACTGCTCCCGATGGTGACACTAAATGTACGACGTACGGTCCATCCCATTTGCTTTGCAGTTTTCCCTTGCAGAAGACCTTGTATCGAGAATCGTATAGTAGGACTTTGTCTCCTTCCTTGAATTCCTTCTTATGCAATCTTTTGTCGTGCCATCTCTTCATCATTTCTTTATAGATGCTAGCGTTGTGATATGCCTTCAACCTTAGCTCTTCAAGTTCACTTATTTGAATCCTCCGCTTTATTCGTGCCACATCAATATCAAGGTTCATCTTCTTTATTGTCCAATAAGCCTTGTGCTCTTTTGCTCAAAAGAATAAGCCTTGTGCTCTAGTTCTACCGGCAAATGACATGTTTTTCCATAGACGAATTCATATGGGGTCATACCTATCGGTGTTTTATGCGCAGTCCGGTATGCCCACAATGCTCCATCTAGCTTCTTTGACCAATCTTTTCCTCCTTTAGTCACCGTCTTCGTGAGGATGCCTTTGAGTTGCTTGTTCGATATTTCCGTTTGGCCATTTGTTTGTGGATGATAGGCCATAGACACCCTATGCTCGATCCCCAACTTTTCCAAGCATCTTTTAAAGTCATTGCCAATAAAGTGTGACCCACCATCACTTATTAAAATTCTAGGAACACCGTATTGAGGGAATATCACCGTCTTGATCATTTGAATGGCTTCTTTCGTAGATGCTTTCCGACAAGGGATTGCTTGAACCCATTTTGATACATAATCAACTATGACCAAGATGTGTTCATATCCATGCGAGTTCACAAACGGTCCCATAAAGTCGATGCCTCAAACATCAAATAGATCAATTTGCAAATTATAATTCAGCGGCATTGCATTGCTTTGTGATATATTTCCATTCCTTTGGCATTCTGGGCAAGTTGCAACAAACCTTTTAGCATCCTCGTGCATCTCAGGCCAATAGAATCCGCTAGTCCATACCTTTGCATGTGTTCTAAAATGTCCATAGTGTCCTCCATATTCTGATGAGTGGTATTTTCTTAGAATTTCTTCTCTTTCTCCCCACGGTACACATCTTCTTAGCATTCCATCATCTCCACATCTATATAAGTATGGTGCATCCCAATAAAATTTTTTGCTCTCGGCAATTACCATTCTTTTAGCATTTTTGACCAAGTGATCTAATGGCATCTTCCGTAGGCATCTTATGATATCGTGCATCCATCCTCTCCTATCAAGTATTCGATACAGATGGTCATCTCTCATTCTATCTTCAATTAGCTCCATCCCATCATCTCCATGATGCATCCTTGATAGTTGGTCGGTTATGACATTATCCGACCCTTTCTTGTCTCTAATCTCCATATCAATCTCTTGTAATAATAGAATCCATCTAATTAAACGTGACTTGGCATCTTTCTTGGACAAAAGGTACTTGATTGCAGCATGGTCGGTATACACGATCACTTTGAGTTCACAATATAATATCTGAAATTTTCAAATGCGAACACTACGACAAGCAATTCCTTCTCCGTATTTGCATAGTTCACTTGAGCTTCATTTAAAGTTTTACTTGCATAATAAATTGTGTGAACCTTTCCTTCCTTCCTTTGTCCAAGAACAGCTCCAATGGCGTAATCACTTGCGTCGCACATTATCTCAAACAGTAGATTCCATTCGGGAGGTTGCATAATTGGTGCACTTGTGAGAGATTGCTTCAATGTCCAGAAAGCATGCAAGTACTCTTCATCAAAGTCATACTCCACATCTTTTTGGAGAATTCGTGTCAATGGCTTGGTGATTTTTGAGAAATCCTTTATAAATCTTCTATAAGATCCGGCATGTCCGAGAAAGCTTCTTAACGATTTGATATTTGTCGGAGGTGGAAAATTTTCAACCATCTCAATCTTAGCCTTGTCCACCTCTATTCCTCTCTCAGAGATGACATGTTCCAAGACTATGCCTTGTTTCACCATATAGTGACACTTCTCCCAATTAAGGACAAGGTCAATTTCCCCCACACCTTTTGAGAACTTTTTCCAAATTTTCCAAGCAACTTTCAAAACACGTACCATGCACCGAGAAGTCATCCATAAATACCTCCATTATTTCTTCAATAAAATCCGAGAATATAGCCATCATGCATCTTTGAAAGGTAGCCGGTGCATTACATAAACCAAATGACATTCTTCTATATGCGAAAGTTCCATACGAACATGTGAAGGTTGTCTTTTGTTGATCATCCGGATGGATGGGAATTTGCATGAACCCCGAGTATCCATCTGAGAGACTGTGTGGTTCGATGACCAGTGGATGGTCACTTCCTAGTGTGATGAGTGATTGACAATGTTGTGTGGACTGGCTCTTGGCTACGTATTTTCAGGTGCAGGCTGCGGCTTGATTGGTGTTGGTGCAGGTGAAGAAAAAATGCGAAAGGTATATGCCAGTGGGCCTCCAGGTGTGGAGCAGACAAGTAGGCTTGGTTCGAGGGACCCGGTGCCCAGTGGGATCAAGTGCGGGCCGCATGGTGGCAAGAACAGCAAGATGAAGTCAAGGACGGTTTCTTGGTTGAGCCTCAAAACCAAGGTCGAGCCGGGACGACGTGGGGGCGAAGTCATGAGTGGAGATTGGCGGGAGGCCACACTAAGTCCGTGGGGTTTGAAAGGATCAATGCAAGTGGCCTAGAGGGGGGGTGAATAGGCCTGCAAAACAAACTCAACCAATTTCTGCCAAATTCTGCCCAGACCCCGGAACCTCCGGGGTTTTCCCTGGAACCTCCGGGAAAATGCACTTAGGTGTATTTTGCTGGAGCTTCTGGGAAACAGTGCCTCTGTCGATTTGCTGCGGATAACAAGATTAGAGAGCAACAAGATAGCAGGAAATTGGTTACAAATACTTAGGGAAAGAGCCTAACCACACTAGCAACCTTAGGGTTAAAGATATAGCAAGATATGTAGCAAACCCTAATAGATCTAGTGAGCATACAACCTAGAACAAGCAAGCAACAACATATGGAAAGTAAAGCACAAGGGACAACAATTTATACCGTGGTTCAGCTCACCACAAAGGTTGGCTTACTTCCACATTGTTGAGGTTAGCCACAAAGGCTATGGGATCTCTCTAGATCCACTCCTCTCTCACACCTATCACCAAGGTAATAGATGGAGGGTTTCCACTAAGCAAGTGAGGGTAATACAAACTTCTTGGAGCTTCCACAATTGATTGGAGAGCTTCCAAGCAACCTCTAGTCGTCTAGGAGCAAGGCTCCAAGAGTAAAAGATCCACCAAGGAGCTAGGGGTCCACCAAGTGCTCAAGGACACAAGAAGGGGTTTGATTTGCTTATTCTCACAAGGAATCACTCCACACTTGAATGCTAGTGTTGGATTTGGATTCAAGTAGGTGGGAGTCAATGCTTGGGAGAGAAGGGGAGCAAATGCTACTGTTTGGCGCAGGGAGGAAGAAGATAACCGTTGGGAGACAAGGGGGTATAAATACCCTCAGATCTGGAACAGCAACGGCTACTTTCGAAAACCCGGAACCTCCGGGCTAGATCCCGGAACCTCCGGGAACAGGTGACTTCAGCAGGTTGACTTGGGAGCAGCCCGGAACTTCCGGGAAAAGCTCAGAGGTTCCGGGAAAGATGTGTTCAAGGCTAAGCCAGCTGGCTGATAGGTCATATGTGGCTGGGATCATTTTAGTTTTAGATAAGATCTTTAAGCACTTGGTTTCATCCATGCCACTATTAGTATCCCTCTTGATAGTACGGCTTGTCCTATACTCAAATTCAAAATAGAAAAAGAATTTAAAGCTTGTCTTGAGCTCTAGGAAGCCTCTTCAAACAATGAGGGGTCACCTTTTCTTTCCTTTTCACCTTTCATCAAATTTAAACCTGTCACTCATACTCAGAGACTCATTAGACCTTTAATTAAGTGGTCAACATCACCAAAACCCACTTAGGGGCTTGATTGCACTTACAATCTCCCCCTTTTTGGTAAATGTTGACAACCTAATTAAAACTTACATTTAATTGAAAAGATTGAACTTTTGATGATTTGAATACAAGGCTCCCCCTTAATGTATGCCTTTCTCCTTTTGAATAGAGAGGGAATGTCCCTTAAGACATGTAGACATACATTATGAGCATGTGTAGCAACTGCAGTGTATTCAACTCATCGTGGGGTGCAAAGAAAGGTGTAACATGTAAACGTGATGCATATGACATAATAGATTCAAGCAGGAGACTGGTTGTGCCCAGACCCCGGAACCTCCAGGTTCTGGTCCAGACTCCAGAACCTCCGGGAAAATCCCAGAACCTCCGGACTCTGGCAGCAAACAGTCTTAACAATCAATACAGGCAAGAATTAAACAGGACTAAATAGGAACTAGAAATAAGATAGCATGGCAAGCAAATCTAGTCCTATTACAGCATCACAGAGTTTTAAAAGTTTTCAAATCCCCTAAACTTGTCCATGACCAAATCCACAAGTTGCCAACGGAGGCAACCAACAGTAGTACCACACAAATATTACAGACCAGATAAAATGAGTTCAGCTGACAGAAATAAAGCAAAGACAGCAGCAGCTTCTCTCAACTCACAAAAGCAAAGCCCCAACTAAATACATCTCAATCTTCCTTCTCCCCCTTTGTCAACATGTTAACAAAAAGGAAAGAAAGGAAGAGAGGAATAGGAGCTTCTGGACTTGAGCAGCTTCACTCACTCCACTCCTCACTGGAGTCCTCAGAGCCAATGTCTTCATCTTCATCAGATGGAGGGCGCTTGCCACGGCCAGCAACTCCCTTGACACCTTTCCTGATGCCTCTGGGTGTGGCCTTGGTCTTGGTCTTCATTTTCTGAAGCTTGGCACTAAGGGGATCATCATCTTCACTAGATACATGCTGCGGGGCTTCTTCTTCACTGGATGAGAAGTCATCAAAGAAGATGGGAGGAGGAGGAATGGTCTGAGCAGCTAAGCCATTGTGAGACAACAGCCTGTTTATGTCTTTCCTAGCCTCATAAGCCTGAGTGGCTGAGTAGGTGCACAAGGAGAGGGAATGCCTGATCAACTCTTTCATTTTCTTGAAAGTGGACGCCTTCTTCTTAGGTCTGCTAGGGCCAGCTTCATCATCATGAGCAGCAGACTTGTTGGCAGATTTGTTGGCCGAGTCAAGATGTGCCTGGACTGCTGCCTCTGTTTTCTGGTGTTGCCATTGCTTAACCTGATAAGAACAATGCTCACAGTCCTTCTTGAAGATGTACCCAGTCACTAGCTCAATAATGTACATGACATAGGGTGCATAAGGGAAGTTGTCCACACCATTATCCATGCTTGTGATCAGATCATACCAAATAAACTTGCTTACAGAGAAGGGAGCAGCACCAGGGAGCATCCTAGCAATCAGATTAGGGGCAAAGCTCCTAAGTGAAGTGGAGTCACTGCCACCCTTGGGATAGATAGTCTGCCTGAGTAGGTTGTTCAGCACATAACACATAGGTTTCAGTCCCAAGGTGGTTCCCTGAGCCATCTCATCCAATAAATAGGCATCTGCAATCTGGTGATTCTTCAAGTGATTCTCAAAGTTGATGGTGTGTCTGTCCCTGTCTTCCTTCCCAAAACCTAGCAGCCTAGCAAATGTCACAAAGTCAATCCTGTAATGTACTCCCTCTGTCATCCAATGTATGGTGTCCACATTGCTGTCATAGTAGAAGGTAGCATGGAACTGAGCAATGATCTCAGCATTCCAGTCATATTTGAAACCCATCAAGTCCTTCATCTGGTACTTATCTACCACCTCAAGCACCTCCTCTACCTCTGGTTTGTCAAAGTTCTCAAAGTGCTGCCAATCCACCCATTGCATCTTTCTGATTCTTGGCTTGCTCAAACACACAGATGAGTAGTAGAAGTAATGAAACAGAGACCAAAACCTCTTATCTATGCCTGCATGCTTAGGCTGAGAGTAGGGATTTTCTTCCCTAGCTAGTTTGACTTGAACTGCTGTCCCCTCATAACTTTGGTACTCCAATTGCAAGGAGCTGTCATACTTGGTGGGGTGCCTCTTCTTGGGAAAGAGGGAGTAGTGCACCAGATAGGATGAATCAATCTCACCAAGCCTAACTGCAGCATTGACCTCAATGGGAATGGTCTTGCCCTCTCTGCCACCATTGTCCTCAAGATGATGTCCTGTCAGTGACCCTCTGCCCCCTGAAATGCTGCCTGACCTCTGCCTCTCTTGGGTGTTGATTTCTTGGGAGCAACCTGCCTGACAGCAATATTGTAAGCCTCTTCACCCTCTGAGTCTTCATAGGGAATGGCCCTCTTGTCCCTTCTCCTGGAGGAATCTCCAGTCATCTGAACAGAGATGATGAATTGAAAGGATCAATGATTTGAAAGATAGACAGAGAGCAAGAGATGATGAATTGGCTTAGCAACAACTGTGGCACTATCCATTTGAACTTTGAATCAAAGTCACTGCTGCTGTTGTTGTAGAGCCCGGAACCTCCGGGGATTATCCCAGAACCTCCGGACTGCATACAATTTCAGAGCTTCTGTTGTTGCAGAGCCCGGAACCTCCGGGGATTATCCCTGAACCTCCGGACTGCATACAATTTCAGAGTTGTGACGCTTGATTCAACTTTCAATTGAATTCTACCATAATGTACTTGAACCAATTGCACTGAGGAACATATAGAAGTATGTCTACACTAGATTTGGCTCCTAGAACAGAGGGAACAGAGATGAACCGGACAGATCTAGGGTTAAGATTTACCTTGGATTTGAGACTGGAAGAAGAAGAAGATGGTGATGCTTGTGAAGCTTTTGACATTGAGGACGTAGCCCAGAGGCCCTCTCTAGATCACGGTGTGACCTAGTGGTGCTGCAGTCAGCCTTCCAGATTAGATCTGGAGTGCAATGGCCGGAGCTCCTGCTTCACAAGAGCATTCCGTCGAGACAGGAGAGGGAGAACATGACGTAGAGGATGAAGAGCGCGGCCTCCTTCTCGAACTTCTTCTGGGCAGCGGGCGGCTGCAACCGTCGATGCAGACTCAAAGACAGCCCGAGCCCCTCCTCCTTCTTCAACCTTCAGCGTGCGAGAGAGATGACAACCGCACCCGGATTGTGTGCGACGGCCGGCGGTGAGGATGGCGGCGGCGGCGCACGGCGGTGGATGGATGCGGGCGAGCGAGCGGGGGGAGAGATGCGAGTGGAGGAGAGCGGTGAATTAGATCTACCGCGGTGAATGGATAGAGTTGAAACAGAAGTTACCCTAGGGTAAAGGATAAGGTCGTGGAATATTCCTTCTAGATCCTCTTTTGACTCCTTGTTGACTGCCAACTGCTTAATGTCTGGAACCTCCGGGGGTCCATACCCGGAACCTCTGCGTTGTGCAAACTGATACTGAATCCTGATGGCTTTTGACAGATAAAGGTCCAGAACCTCCAGTGAATTCCCGGAACCTCCGGATACTGGAGCCAGAGACAGAGAGCTTGCTGTTCTTCAATGATTGGGCACTTTGTCTAGATATAATCCTTAGGTCATGGACTCCTTGTCCCAATTGGCTAGAAAACAGTCAACCAACACACAGCTATAGCCTTTTGGAACAAGTTGGGATTAAAATTCATTTTGAAACACATGTATTGAGGTTTTTCAAAAGATTGTTTCAGCAAAGCATTAAGACAACCAATATGTGGTACAAGTCAAACCACGCAACGAGAATCAAGAATATTTAGCTCATTCCTCAAACTGCAAAACCTTGACTCGTCGAGAGGCTTAGTGAAGATATCGGCTAGTTGTTTATCGGTGCTCACATGACTTAGAGCGATATCTCCTTTGGATTCGTGGTCTCTCAAGAAGTGATGACGGATGTCTATATGTTTTGTACGAGAGTGACTGACAGGGTTGTTTGCAAGTTTTATGGCACTTTCATTATCACACAAAAGTGGGATATGGGTAAAGTGACATCCGTAATCCTTTAGGGTTTGCTTCATCCAAAGTAGTTGAGCACAACAAGCGCCGGCTGCAACATACTCGGCCTCGGCGGTGGAAAGGGCTACTGAGTTTTGCTTTTTGGAACTCCAAGACACTAGAGACCTACCAAGGAATTGGCAAGTCCCCGATGTACTCTTTCTATCTACCTTGCAACTGGCATAATCGGAATCCGAATAGCCAAGTAGATCGAAAGTGGAGCCCTTAGGATACCACAAGCCAAGGTTAGGGGTATGCACTAGATATCTCAAGATTCTCTTTACGGCCATGAGATGGTCGGGTTAGCTTGAAATCTAGCACACATGCACACACTAAGCATAATATCTGGCCTAGATGCACATAAGTAAAGAAGAGAGCCCATCATGGAGCGATATACCTTTTGGTCCACGGATTTCCCTTCTTCATTGATGTCCAAGTGTCCATTGGTAGGCATTGGAGTCTTGATGGGCTTTGCCTTGTCCATGTCAAACTTTTTAAGCATATCCCTTGTGTACTTGGTTTGACATATGAACGTCCCTTCCTTTGCTTGTTTGATTTGAAATCCAAGAAAGAACTTGAGCTCACCCATCATGGACATTTCAAACCTCTTCTTTTCTTCCTTCTTTTTCTTCTTGTTTTCTAGCTTGCTGTCCTCTTTCTTCTTTTCTTCTTCTTTCTCTTTCTTCTTGTCCTCTTTCTTGCTTTTCTTGCTGTTGTCTTTAGAGCTCTCCTTTACTGCCTTCTTGAGCTTGTCAAACTTCTCTTGGGCTGATGTGTTGCCAACCTCCGAGGCATCACCATCAACCTCACTTGGTAGGTCTTCAAACTCCTCTTCTTCTTGCTTGTCGTCACCACTTGCAATATCCTCACACGGTTAAGTGTTAGCAAGGAAAACCTACTCTGATACCAATTGAAAGGATCAATGCAAGTGGCCTAGAGGGGGGTGAATAGGCCTGCAAACAAACTCAACCAATTTCTGCCAAATTCTACCCAGACCCCGGAACCTCCGGGTTTTTCCCTAGAACCTCCGGGAAAATGCACTTAGGTGTATTTTGCTGGAGCTTCCGGGAAATAGTGCCTCTGTCAATTTGCTACGGATAACAAGATTAGAGAGCAACAAGATAGCAGGAAATTGGTTACAAATACTTAGGGAAAGAGCCTAACCACACTAGCAACCTTAGGGTTAAAGATATAGCAAGATATGTAGCAAACCCTAATAGATCTAGTGAGCATACAACCTAGAACAAGCAAGCAACAACATATGGAAAGTAAAGCACAAGGGACAACAATTTATCCCGTGGTTCAGCTCACCACAAAGGTTGGCTTACATCCACGTTGTTGAGGTTAGCCACAAAGGCTATGGGATCTCTCTAGATCCACTCCTCTCACACACCTATCACCAAGGTAATAGATGGAGGGTTTCCACTAAGCAAGTGAGGGTAATACAAACTTCTTGGAGCTTCCACAATTGATTGGAGAGCTTCCAAGCAACCTCTAGCCGTCTAGGTGCAAGGCTCCAAGAGTAAAAGATCCACCAAGAAGCTAGGGGTTCACCAAGTGCTCAAGGACACAAGAAGGGGTTTGGATTTGCTTATTCTCACAAGGAATCACTCCACACTTGAATGCTAGGGTTGGATTTGGATTCAAGTAGGTGGGAGTCAATGCTTGGGAGAGAAGGGGAGCAAATACTACTGTTTGGCGCAGGGAGGAAGAAGATAACCGTTGAGAGACAAGGGGGTATAAATACCCTCAGATCTGGAACAGCAACGGCTACTTTCGAAAACCCGGAACCTCCGGGCCAGATCCCGGAACCTTCGGGAACAGGTGACTTCAGCAGGCTGACTTGGGAGCAGCCCGGAACTTCCGGGAAAAGCTCAGAGGTTCCGGGAAAGATGTGTTCAAGGCTAAGCCAGCTGGCTGATAGGTCATATGTGGCTGGGATAATTTTGGTTTTAGATAAGATCTTTAAGCACTTGGTTTCATCCATGCCACTATTAGTATCCCTCTTGATTGTACGGCTTGTCCTATACTCAAATTCAAAATAGAAAAAGAATTTAAAGCTTGTCTTGAGCTCTAGGAAGCCTCTTCAAACAATGAGGGGTCACCTTTTCTTTCCTTTTCACCTTTCATCAAATTTAAACCTGTCACTCATACTCAGAGACTCATTAGACCTTTAATTAAGTGGTCAACATCACCAAAACCCACTTAGGGGCTTGATTGCACTTACAGGGCTTCCAGTGGTTCACCACAAAACCACTGGGTTACTTGACTGAGCCACAAAGCCAAGGCCGAAGCGTGCACGGCTACAACACTAGGCTGGTCTGACCGGTGCGGACCGATCTGACCGGTGTGCTCCGTGGACAGCTTCTAGAGCCTTCGAAGCGGAGGACATGCGTCGGGATCGCAAGCCTTGCATCGAGGCCAAGCAAGGTGCGGTCGTCGGACATCCGTCCGATGGTGCTACGACGAAGATTTCCCAAAGTGCCCTTCGGGGGCGTGTATCTTAGTATTATGTAATAGGGGTAGTTTCATCTTTTGGTTGCCTCCATATAACCCAAGTGGTGAGAGGATGGCATCCATCTCTTGGAACCCTAGCTCATTTGCTTTTGCTATTTTCCCTTCCTATTTTCCTTAGGATTTTCATAGGACTAGCTTGAGAACTTCATGGTGAGATCTTTAGAGAGGGATGGATGATCGGGAGGCAAGCTAGACCTTGTATGAATCTTTCTTGGTATGTATAGAAGGTTCGGGGTGATTCCTCAAGGCCTTTTGTTGTCTTTCCCGTTTTCCCTTTTTGGTGATTTTTGGAGCCTTTTCTTGGCGATTTTCGTTTGGTGGATTTGAGGCCTTTTCTTTGCGGTTTTGGATGGGGATGTATGCTTGAGCCTTTCGTGGTTCTTTTCCTTGTAACCCCCCTCTCAAATCCGTGGGAAAAGGTGCTCGATTTGGATTTTTTCCTTAGGTTTCGGGAAGTGGTGTTCTTGGTGGAAATCCCTCAATTCCTCTTGATTTAGCAAGTTTTTGGGGACCAAATCGTAGCTATGGGATGCCAATGAGATACTCCTAGTATCTGGAAAGTCTTGTGTGAATCCGTGGAGCGAATCGGGAGATCAGGAAGGTTGTTTGGAAGGGTTGACCCGCGGCTCGCTGTTCATCCCGAGCTGCCTAGGCTCGACCGGTCTGATCGTTCCAAAACCAGAGTCCCAGACTCCTCCCCGTGCGCCGATCGCACGTAAGTCTCCCTGCTGAGCCGTGGTGATCGGTAAGCCAGCCTCTCCGTGAGTAGTGGTCAGCAGGGCATGATAAAAACACATTGCTTCAGAGCAACCAAGCTCGAGCAAACATAAACTAAGTATGTCATGCAGGCCAAAAGAAGATCACCAATCTCTACCCCTAAAAAGCCCGTAAGGGCAACGTCGCCACCCCCGTGGTTCCGCCCTCGGTGTTCTGCCGGCAGAACCACGCACGGGTCGGTGCCTCTGCCCCATCCACCGTCGCTGCCGGACCAATCAAACAACGTCGTTCAAATTTCAAATGGCTCCGCCGCTCTACAAAATGCATGCACGCACACAACATCAACCACCACACCTGTCGTCCCTCGTCAGTGCCTGAAGCCGTCTTCATCACCCACCCATCAAGTGCACGCAATCGCCACACGGGGGAGGAGGAGCAACAACCACCGCTGCCAGTAAGCGTGCTCGTTGCTGTTCAGAATGAGATGCTTGTTCGATTAAGAATACCCAAATGCAGGTAGCAAATCCAGAACCCGCAAATGCCCAAATGCAAAATTGCTGTCGAGTTTGAGATGCTTATGTCCGTTTAAGATTAAGAAGAATGTGAAAGAAATTAGAAGGAGGGGAATCAAATCAAATCGGTAGCAAATCCAGAATCCCAAATGCCCAAATCCCAGCAAGTCGTTATCGTCGTAGTGTGGCACCGCTGCCGCAGCTAGGCACAAAGGCACCGCCGCAGGTCTCCCCACGCACCGGTGATGAGCTCCTTGACGGAGCGCATGTGCGCGGCGGCGGCGCCGCCGCCACCGCAACCAGGCGTGAACCGCACCACAGCGGGTCTCCCCATGCACCGGTGATGAGCTCCTCGACATAGCCGTGTGTGAGCCGCATGCGCTCTCCGGCGAGGAGCTCCACACCGACGCGGTATCCTTCTTCCGCCGCGGGGTGTTGGAAGAGCCGCGGCCGTGGGAGAGGGAGGTGGTGAGGGAAGCAGCCACAGGGTTGGGAGGAGTCGCCGCCGCTGTGTCGCGACGAAGGTTCCGAGAGGAAGGTAGGAGAGCAGACGCCACAGGTGGAGAGAACAAGTTTCTTGGCTCTGGCACCGGCACTCGCGGTGACGCCGCTCTCATCTTCCGGGTTCTGGCCGACTCGCTCGGGTGCGGCGCAGGTTGGGGCAAAATGGCTAGGGTTTGGTGAGCCTGCCGACTGCTAGGTTTTGATCCTCCGGTATTGATGCCCAGCCGTCCATCTTGGATGAACGGTTCAGATGGAGGAGGCGCGAGGCGAGCTGGGCTCCGAGCCCAGGCGGAGGGAGTGAATCTCAGCCCAGTTCCAGATTGAGGTCATCGCCGTCCGCCACCACGCCTCACCGCGTCTGGGCGGCGGGCGCCCATCCCCTCCCCCATGCATCTTCTCGCCGGCCCCTGCTCCTCCACCGCGGCCATGGACGCTGTCGGTCGGAGCCCCGCCCTGAATCCGGAGAGGAGTGTCCGGAAGCCGCCCCGCGCGAGCCGGAGGTACGCCGGCGCTGGCGCTCGTGCTAGAGAGCGGACGGGTGTCGAGAGGAGCCGCCTTCGCCTCGGGCCATGAGGAGGCCGCGTGTTGTGTTCCTCCACAGTCGGATCCGGGTCCGGCCACCGCGAGCCCCTGCCTCGTGCCCTTGCCTAGCCTGGGAGGGAGACACCAACCGAGCAGGTGGATGCGACAGCCACCCGGCAAATCCAGCGGCCGCCGTCGTCCCTAGATCAGCAAGTTGAGGAGGCTGCATACATGGAGCCCGAGGCGGCATCCAAGGCCGCGGCCACGTCGTCGCGTGGCGCCAGCTCCAGGTAAGGAACACACCTGATTCACTTTGGGCTGACAACCTCCTGCGCGCCACCTGATGCTTGCGGGTAGGCGGTAGGTGTTCTACACTTCTTCTGACGGCTTTCTCTATGATCCCTCTGTGATCCGCATGTGCAGGAAGTGGAGAGCACCGTGCAGGTCCTCAATGCCCTGGGAGGTGTGCCTGATCCGATGCGTGTGCCATTCAATTTCTATGCGCTCTGCTATAATCTAATCGCGGCTTGCCTGCGAGGTGCTTAGAGGACGGTTGGTCAATAGCTAGATTTAGTTGTCAATGATTCAGACATTATATGCAGATGTCTTGAACCTTTGGTAGTCAATATGAAGCTGAACTGAGAACTTTATGCTGCGGTTTAAATTTGAATTAGCAGGTTTACTTCCTTACAAAGTAATATGCTGGAGATGAGTCTTCATTGCTTAGAGTTTGGTTGGTTATTCTTCTTTGCAAAAATGAATCGCTTAACTTCTTGTTCTTGAAATATATTGCAAACTCCACAAGTTAATTACATGGCACTATTGTTCGTAGCTTGCAGACATTATAAGAATGGTTGAATTAATTTAGATATTTGCTAACTATGATGACCATTATTTCCCATATATATTTGGACCGGAAAAAAATAGGCCATCAAGGAGATTTGGATAACATTGCAACCACTCATCTCAAGAGGTGTCTGTTTGTCTGATTAGCATCTCCAAAATGATTCAAATGCTACACCCTATTCAGGCATTCAACATTCTGAGAAACACACACCGATCTAAAACCTATCTCAGCTGCTGATCAAAAGATATGAATTTATTACCATATTTTGTTATAATGAAAATTGATGCTCATAAATAGAATTTCTTACAACCGTGGCAGCGTACAGGTATCCATATAGAAATTATGTATGGATCGTATATCTGAAATTCTGAATGTTCTGTTTCTGAACTGCTTATCTGAATGTTACTCATGGGCTCATGGATGATTAATTTTGTTGCATGCTAGATGGTCAACGTAGATAGCTTCTCGATGTTCAGATTACAGGATCTGTTGAGGACAATCTCACTGTTAGTGCACACAGCTATGGTGGGAAATCTGAAGAAGTAGCAAGCCGACCGACAACCGTGGTGCTTCTTGGCCTCCCTGAAGTCTGAACCATCTTGGTCGGGCATATGCACGAGTGATGCAGTGTTAACAAAGTGTGTCTGACCTGTTTGCGATAATCTTGGTTCAAATGCATGCTAGGGCTTGGGATATGCTGGCTGCTTAAAGGGGTGTCCATTGAAATACATGTGGTGTAGCTGGAAGACTAATGTGAGAGCAGTTTCTTGCTTCCGCTTTGATTTGGGACATATATATATAGTAATGCTAAACATTTGTATATTTGTTCATAGGTAGAACCTAAGGCATAGGAGACTTGTATGGTCATTTAATAAAATGAATGCCTTCCTAGAGAAACATGGAGTCCTGTGCGATGAATGTTTCCTGAGTTCTTTTCTTGAAATCCATGAGAAAAAATTCAAAAAATTACTCAAGAAGTTTTGGAAGTCTTACATACAGCTTTCAACTGGCAACAACTTCTCATTATCTTAAAGCTTTGGGTGTGTATTCAAAAGCTGCTTAGGAAATGTCTAATGTTTTCATGTACTTGATTTTTTGAGGTGTTATAAACTTTTTGAGTTAAGTTTATTTTTTTATTGCCCGTAGCAACACACGGACCGGTACCTAGTGTTATTTACATGACTGGAAGAGGAGGGGGTACAGACTATGACTACTCGTCACCATCATCGCCCTCGTAATCGATGGCGTCCATTATCTTTTCAGCGGCCACCCGCACTTCTTCTTCTACGGCCCGGAGGTCCTTGGTGGCGTCTGGGCCTTCCCCGACCTTGACCATGTCGACCACAGGGAAGTGCGACTTCACTCGCACCAGCGACTCTGTAGCCGCTGTCAAACTCGTCGCTCTTAAGAGGTCGACCAACTTCTGGGGTGCAGCCAGAAGACGGTCAATAGTTGGCTTGGGCTCCTCCCCAGCGACCTGTGTCTCCACCATGTCCATTACATGGTCGGCGGCGTTCTTCAGATCGTTCACCTCCACCTCCAGCCCTGCAATGATCACCTGGTCATTCCGCAACGACTGCAAAAGCACCTCAAGACTGACCTCAAGGTCCTTTCGAGCTTGTTTCTGGTAAGCTAGCTTTTGGCATATGGCATACTCACTGTCCACGGTGGCTTTCATCAGTTGCTTTAGCTCCTCGCCGCTCGCATCAGCCGCCCGCAGGTCCACCTCAAGGCTTCAGATCTTTTCCTTGGCAACCTTAAGGTCTTCCTTGAGCTTGTCCTTGTCCCTGTGGAATTCTGCGGCGCAAAGATATCATCGGAAACAGGGTTTTAATAGCTCAAATGAACAAGGTCGTGGGCCGTTGGTCTTACCAGCACTCACGGACGTCAACAGCGTGTCGGCGTCACGATTCTTGCACTGTTCTTTCTTCAGCAGCGGCCTCCTCCCGGACCCGCTTGAGCTCTTGCTCGAGCTCCGTCACCCGCAGCTACGTGGTCGTGGCATTCTACACTGGTCGGCCCTGCTCTGGGCACGGTTGGCCAGTGACTGCTTCAAAAAACACAAGACAGATTGTCGATAACAATTACAAGATAAGTTGCTTAATGAATTCAAGAACGATTATTTACCGTAAAAGCGTCGTTAAGCGTCAAAATGGCCCGATGGACCGCCTTCATTTCCTCATCATCTTCAAAGTCATCTCCCTCCCAGGGAGTGCCACTCCAGTTGATCTCCCGCCTCCTCAAGTCTGGCCCCATCAACGTCGAACCCGGTACCTCTCCGCCGGCTGTTTCTGGGCCCCGCTGTGGCTGCTCGAGCTGAGCTTGGTCCACCGCTGGGTCCTGAGTCGACGTGCTTGGCACCGTGTTAATCGGGTCCACTTCAATGATGGGCAGGGGAGTCGATGTCCCCACGTCGCCAACGGAACCCTGAGTTCCGACCTCCTGCTCGGACGTCGTCGTCCTTGTGGGAGAGCCTTGAGCACCCGAGGTGCTCTGAGGTCTGGCGTCCGACCTGCAATAATTTCTTAGTCAATGTGCTATGACCTCCCAGTGGTTATCAATGAACAAGTCCAAGTATTAGGGTCTTAGCTCACGACCACTAGCGCACGCAATTTTGGCCTCAGGGGCCGAGCTCGCACCTTCGTAGGCATCTTTGCCTAGGCACCGGCTGCAGCCAGCTGTGCCTCCCTGATGCGGCGGAGGTCCTCCTCTGTCACCTGCTGCTCTGCCTCCCGCCGCCTCTTGGTCGCGGGACTTGGCGACCTCGGCGCCGCACGATCATCAATGATCGACGGATCATCAGTAGCTTCATCCTCTTCCTCGACCTCCTGGGACGTCGGGGTGGGGATCGTCTTCCTCTTCCTCTTCTTCTTGGCGGCATCGAGCTTAGCAGCCTTTGCTGCCTCGGCCGTCGCGGCAGCCCTCGAGCTCGACTGCTTCGCCGTCGCTGCCCTCGTCTTGCGTCCCGGCCTTGTGGCACTGCTTGCCTCAGGCCGGTTCGCCATGTCGTCACCAACCTCCAGGTCACTGTCATCGTCAGCCCCCACCGACGAATCCGACAGGTAATTCTCCAGCAGCGCAGCTGCTAGAGGTTGGTAGTCTTGCGACCTCGACGTGGTTCCTCGCCGGTCGGCAGCAGTGCAGGGAACCAGTACTGCATCTCCTGAGCCTGCAAAAGACAAGAAACAAGGTCTTAGAGGTCTTCCTCTAAGGCACAAAGAAAATAAACACTTCAAAGATGAGCTAGTTAGTCCAAGACTCACTGGGTCAGCTAGTCGGGTCAGGGAGTGCGCCTTCAGGCACTTTCTGTTCCGGATCCGCCCGGTGTACAACTGTGTGACCCTGGCCACCATCTCTTACTGGGAGACCTTGCGGTTAACTTCACGAGTAGGGTCCGACTGACCCTAATACTCGTAGGCCGGATGCACCCGGTCCTTGATCGGCTGGATCAGATGACGACAGAACGACATCACCACCGAGCCCCCAGTCGGACCCTTCTTCTTGATGTCGGCTACAAGGGCGAACAACTCCTTAACATCTTCTGTCTCGCGGGAGGTGAGGGACAGGTCCCACTCAGGTATCTTCTTGGGCCTGTGCCCAGTTTGCTTTGGGAGCGCTGGCTTCTGGTCAGCGACGTAGAACCACTCCGACCTCCACCCCACGGTGTTGTCCGACAGGTCCATATCAAGCCATTCTGCCTTAAGACCTGGTCTTAAGCAGAACATCACTGAGCCTACAACACCCGTACGCTTGCTAGTGGTCTTGACTTGGAAGAAGTAACGCCACAACAAAAAATGGGGCGGTATCCCCAGATACGCCTCGCAAAAGTGGATAAACGACGACACTACAGTGATGGAGTTGGGAACAAGGTGTACCAGCTCCAGCTTGTAGTAGTACAACAGACCTCTGAAGAAGTCGCCGGTGGGCACTTTGAACCCGCGCTCGAAGAAGGAGGCGAAGACGACCTGCTCCTTGTCGTCCTCCTTCCGGAACGCCTCGCCGGTAGGCGCCTTCCACTCCATCTCCGCCTTGGACCTGAGCAGTCCGCGATTCATCAGCGCCTGGATCGTCTCCTCGGTCATTACCGAGGGCTCCCAAACCATCTCCGGGGCGGGGATTTGGGAAACCGCAGCCGCCATTTCTTGGGATTCTTTGGATTTGGATCTAAATGTCACTAGCGTTTTTATGCGCATACGGAGCGGCGCGGCGCTTGGGTTGAGGTGGTGGCGCGCGGTCTGCTAGGGACGGCGTCGAGCTCCGGGTGAAATGTGGTGGGGTGGACGCGCAAGAGCGGGGCTAGGGCAAGGAAGCTTCCGGGGGACGATTGGAGGAAGAAGACGATGGAAGGGAAGGGTCAACGCCCGTCCCCGCGGCCGTATTTATATGGGTCCCGCCGCAGTCGCCCGTTGCGGATCTATCGCCGCAACGGATCTGCCGCAACGGCTCTTCGCCGCAAATTCCGCGAGACGATCTCGCCGGATTTCACGCCAACGGCTATATACCCAACAGATAGACTGGTGACCTACACCTCGAGTTTAGGTCGTGCACACATTGATGCTACCAAGTCGTCCTAATAGCACATTCGATCTCCATGAAGTCGCTAAGCCCCCAAACAACATCACTTCAGGTCTTTGATGAATAATTTCTTCAATACGACCATTACATGATAGAAGAGAGCGAACATTACATGGGAACTTCGAAGGTACACAGGTCGCCTGCGACCTCATTGGATCCAAAACCTGTTACAAGATACAAACATATTTGAAGACCTGATCTGCCTAGAGCTCTACTATAGCAGAGCACATCGCAAGAATTCTTCTAGCTTCAGACCCCCAATGGTGACCTCGAGGTGAGCGCCTACATGATACTGCACATAGCAGGTCACACTTTGTGCCTGACTATGGAATGCAGACACGAGCTTGCTCTTCGGCACGCACTGCAAGCCCTAAACAAGCATCTCATGCTTACCAAGAACCTATAGCATCACTTCGGGCCTCTACAGCATCACCTCCAAACTCTCCAGGATCCCTCGCTGAGGCACAGTACAAAGAGTGGGGGTGCTACCTACACTTCGCAAGAGTTCTTCTAGCTCCAAGCTTCTACAAACTTTGCATCCTATGCTCTGGTGGACGGACACATGCCCATGGCATGGCCAAAATACTACTCTGCGGCTTCATAGCTCAGCAATGCTCAGTGCTTGCCTCCTTGAGCCTTATGGTGCTATTTATAGCCGGAACCAGGCCTTGTGCGGCTGGTGAAGTGGTGACACTATTACCACGTGATTGAGAGGTCCTGTAGACATGTGAATGATTAAAAGTGATGTACTTTTCCCCTACCTCACAACGGATTTGTCGTTTGCGCATCAATGATGCCCGAGGCCGCTGCAGCATCACATGGCTACAGTACACCTTTCGGTCAGTGAGCAGCTTGTCGTTTTCTGGGTGGCAAGAGAACCTCTGACCAGTGTTGACCCGTGACCCTGTAGTCTACGGAGGGATAAGACTGACTCCACGTCTGATGGCCCCGCGCATGTTGTAGTGCCCTTTGTCTATTTAAGAAGCACATGCTTGCATTTGTAGACTTGATTCATGCATTACCAACAAGGGGGAGGAAAGTGCCCAATTCATGCATCCAGGGGGACTTTTGCATCAAGGGGAGAAAAATTTGGAGAATTGCATTTGTTCAGGGGGAGCTTGCACTCATGCATTTTAGAGCTCTGTGTCGCTTGTTTTTAGTTGTGCTCTTTTGCCGATGGTGTCGAGCCCTTTTGCCTCAGCTTGAGGAGTCGGCAATTTTGGAGCATTTTATCTCGGTTGTGTCGAGCCATTGCCCTAGTCTTAGGGGACCGAGATTTTTCTCTCTCAAGTGATCTTGTCTTTGGCTTTTGTTTGGCTTTTGATCACTTGTTTGGCTTTTGATCACTTGGCGGGCGGAGACGGGATTCGTGCGCGCCGAGAAGCTTCGATGCCGGGGGACACGCGGCGGGATCGCAGGGCTTGCGTCGGGAGGACGCGGACTGCGGTGAAGGCATGGCCGCCCCATGAAGAGGAGTGCTACTTGATCATATTGCTCCTGAGGGGTTTGTATCTCAATTTAAGTGCTAGGGGTAGCTTGGTCATTTGCCCAACCCAAGGGGACTCATATATATAGCTCTAGGGTTTCTGGGCAAACCATCCATCGGGACTGCTTCTCATTTCCCTGCTCCATAGGCTTAGATTTTCATCACCGTTTTGTAGAGAATCTGACCTCCGAGTGTATGGAAGCTTTCATGGTTGCCTCGATTTCCTTCTTGTGGCTCGAGTGATTTTCGTGTCTTTTTCGGGCTATTTTCGTTGGATTTTTGTGCGCGGCTTGTTCCTCCGATTTTGAGGTGTTTGGGTTCGGATTTCGTTGTGGGGATCATGGATAGATGCCTTGTGCATCTTTGTGCTTGATCTTGACCCCGCAAACTCCAGATTTGGCCTTAGATTTCAGGATTTCGGGTGAAACCCTAGCTTTTTAGTAGAGCACGGTTGCAATTCGATTCCCGACGATTTAGTTGGTTTGAGGCCTCAAGTTTTTGGGAATAGCATCCCCTAGGGATGCTTCACATTTCCCCCAAATCTTGTCTCAACCCACTCAGCCGTTTGGGAGATCCATGGATGAATAGGTGAGGTTGGCTTGCCGTTTTCAAGCTCGAGCTGTTCTTTTCGTGAGGGACGGACAGTCTGTCGTGTCCTCACGGACAGTCCGCGAGGAGGCTTGTTCTTCGGTGTTCGTCATGAGTTCGTCCAGTTCTTGAGCGCTCGTGTTTTGATCCATGGAGTCAGTTGCTTTTTGTTGGAGGGTGTTTGTGGATAGTCCGCCAGACGGGGTTGGACAGTCTGTCTGGCTCGGACAGTCCGAACTGAAGTGTCGGACGGTCTGTGAGGAGAGGGTGCGTCTCTAGAGGTTTTGAAGACATTTTCGGACGGTACGAACTGAAGTGTCGGACAGACCGCAAGGCCCAAGTGGACAGTCCGTGGTGCCCATACGGACGGTCCGTGCGAGGCTACATGGGGTGCAGACCTTCTGGTGGTTCTGTTGAAGGACCGGAACTGGCGACCAGAGAGGGGGGAGTGAATAGGAGCCGATAAAAATTCTTCTCGAGGGAGATAACTTCTCTAACAAGATGAACTCGGTCGGATACCCAAAATCACACTCTCCGCACACAACCTTCTGTTTGCCAAAACCACGTAGCCACTGGAGTGCTACTGGTCCTAGGAACAAACACTACCTGCAGCCACAACTCCTACGCACACACGGAAGCGGAAACAACCCGGAAGCTGCCTGCCTCGAGGGGGCGGTTAGACCGGGTATGGGGGGCGGTTAGACCGCCTCCACCTGGTAACCAAGAAATCCTCCGAAACACCTCTTCCGAGCTCCAAAACTCTCCACGATTTCACCAGCAGGATCCTCTGGTCAAGGCCAAGCAAGCTACCAGAAAATCTTGGTGAAAACCGAAACTCCACCCAAGGGCCTAGGGGCGGTTAGAACGGCTACCACGGGCGGTCTAACCTCCTGTACCCAGCAACGAACTCAAGGCAAGAACTCCTAGCTAACAGCACCGAACCGAACCAAGATTTCACCAGAACGCACCTCTGATCAAGTCGAACGAACTCACAGAGGAAAATCCAGCAAAACCAAAATTTGTGCCTGGAAGGTCCAGGGCGGTTAGACCGCCCCCATATGGCGGTTAGACCGCCCCTCCCAGAAAACTTGGCCGCTTGTCAAACCTCAACTTCCCATCGCCCGAACTCCCGATTCACCCCACGGATTGCAGCAAGACTTCGGGAATACCTGGGTTACCTCCTGGGCAACCTCTCCACCAAAGGAATCGAACCGAAACGCTCGCAATCAAAGGGAATCGCAGATCTTGGCCCTCTTGGTCATGAAATCGAGCAACTCGAAAAACCACCAAATCAAGGTCGATTCAAGGGAGTTCTTGGGGCAAAGTCACCAGCCAAGGAGGCACAAGGTCCACATACGTGACACCCAACAAGAATCCCGCAAGAAATCGCCCTCAAAACTCCGGCACGAAAATCACAAGAAAGGGCTCCGAAAATCACCAAAAAGGAAAACGGGAGAGGCAACACAAGGCCTTGAGGAACCACGCCGAATCATCTATACATACCATGAAGGTTCATACAAGGTCTAACTTGCCACCCGATCATCCATCCCTCTCTCTAGATCTCCCATGAAGCACTCAAGCTAGTCCTAGAAAAACTAGAGGAAAATACAAAACGAAAATGACAAAGGAAAATGAGCTAGGGTTCCAAGAGTTGGCTGTCATCCATCCCCTCAAGTGTTTATATGGGGGCAGCCAAAAGACTAAACTACCGTTACTAGATAACTAGGGATACATGCCCCTCAAGGGCAAATTCGGAAGTCTTTTGTTCAGCACTATCAGACGGATGCCCAGCGACCGCAAACTTGCTTAGCCTCGACGCAAGCCTTGCGATCCCGACGCGTGTCCTCCGCTTCGAAGCTTCTCGGCGGCTGCGACCGGGCGGTCAGACCGCCCCACCTGGGCGGTTAGACCGGCCCAGGCGGTCTGACCGCCCCTCCTGGGCGGTTGAACCGGCCTGGGTGGCCACACCTCCTCGTCGAGTCTTCGGCCTCGGTTTTGTGGCTCAACCGAGTAACCCAGTGGTTTTCTGGTGAACCACTGCAAACCCCGCGAACTCGGTGTAGCCTTCGCCAATCACCACTCATGACTCGGCTCCCACGTTGTCCCGGCTTGACCTTGGTTTTGAGGCTCAACCAAGAAACCGTCCACGACTTCGTCTCGCTGTTCTTGCCAGCATGCGGCCCGCACTTGACTCCGCTGGCCACCGGGTCCCTCGATCCAAGCCTACTTGTCTTCTCCACACCTGGAGGCCTCACCGGCAATGACCGTTCGCACTTGTTCTTCACCTGCACCAACACCAGTCAAGCCGCAACCTGCACCTGCAATACTTAGCCAAGAGTCAGTCCACACAACGTTGTCAATCACTCATCACACCAGGAAGCGATCATCCACCGGTCCTCGAACCACACATGGATCTCAATCTCCCCCTTGATGAGTGCATTGACAACACACATGATTAGTAACCAAAGAGAAAAGGAAAAGAAAAGAAACGACTAAAAGAAATTTGAACAAGCGATCGAAAGCCAAAAGAAAGGCAAGGAGCAAGATCACTTGAAGAAGGAAAGTCTCGGTCCCCTTAGGCAAGGGCAACGGCTCGACACAACCGAGACAAAACAAGCTCACACAAAGAGCAAAGACCACCAAAGGCACACAAGGCCACAAACCACAAACTCACACAAGAAGCCCCCCTGCACATATGCAAGCTCCCCCTGAGACAAAGCACACTCCCCCTGAACCAATGCAGCAATGCAACATGGGAATGCAAACAAGGAGCAAACTCCTGCACCTCTGCCCAGGGCGGTTAGACCGCATGCCCAGGGCTGTTAGACCGCCCCTCTGGGATCTGACCGCCTGGGGGCGGTTAGACCGCCCCAAGAAACCGGCCCTGCACCAAACTTTTCAAATCCTACCCGAACCACTTGGAACACCTTCCAAATGCTCCCAGGTGTCCAAATCATGCCCAAACTTCTCCCCCGTGTTGACAATGCATTAATCAAGGCAAAATGCGAAAAGTTTCAACATATAGCTTCTCAAATAGACACAATTCATCATAGCATGTTACACAATTCCAAAAGAGCAAGTTAGATACTCTATAGCTTCGTATGGACAAAAACTACAAGATCACCAAGTCTCATAACCATTAGGCAAAGCTAAGATAGAATTGACCATTTTTGCGAAAAATTACCCTCTCATGAGCAAAGTCCTAAACATGAGCACAACATGTCAAAATGGCAAAGCCACACAAACTTCAAGCTAGGACAACCATTCTAAGCATAAGACCATCATAAACACTCACAAGCACCTCATGTCATGTCAAAGCCACCGAGCCATGTGCTTACTTCTAAATATGAGACTTCTCATTGGTAAGCAACATGTAACGGTTTAGCACCCAAAAGCAAGTAAATTAAGCACATATGACATGGGAGCACATTTTCCAAGCAATTTACATTTCATTTTCAGATTTATAATTGGTACATGAAATGTCTTTGCGACAAAAAGGAACTTATGCCCCTCCACAAGATGAAGCATGGGGGCTAAACATTCATGATGGCAAATGAGCCTTTGGCCCCATATGATCAAAATAGACTATCCAACCACAAATTAAGCATGGAAATACCACTAAAACATGTCATGATCATATAAAGGCATTTACTCACAAGAGAGCATACATGAGACATTTTTCAAAAGACATAGCTAGCAACCATGGATATAAATCAAGATCATCAAGAGCTAAGCCAAACTAACCATAACTTACCAAACTAGCTCACAAGAACATATATATCATACCATGGTGAACAATGTATATAAGAGAAGCTTTTCCTAAACAATGCATATGATACAAAATGCATGCAACCTATCATACAAAGATGACTATACATCATGTTACACATGCCATGCAAATGCAAGAATGCATAAAAGGAAAGCTATACATATGCTACAAAGGAGCTCCCACACATCCAACTCAAGAAATCAAACAAACACCAAGCTCCCCCCGTAAATGAGTGAAAGTTGCTTGATCTAGGGGTTTGGTGAAAATATCGGCTAGCTGGTCATGTGTGGGTACATGGATCAAAGAGATTTTCCCTTTCTCTACGTTGTCTCTCAGAAAATGATACCTTACTTCTATGTGCTTGGTTTTGGAGTGAAGCAATGGGTTCTTTGCAACGCTTATGGCACTTGTGCTATCACATTGAAGTGGGACATAGGTATACTCCTCACCAAAGTCACTCATGGTGTATGTGATCCAAAGGAGCTGAGAGCAACAACTAGCTGCGGCAACGTATTCAGCTTCGGTTGTAGATTGAGCAACACTCGACTATTTGCGAGAAGACCAAGACACCAAAGAATAACCCAAGAACTGGCAAGTCCCAGAAGTGGACTTCCTATCCAACCGACACCCGGCAAAATCCGCATCCGGAAATCCATGAAGAGCCAAATAAGAGGACGCGGAGTACCAAAGACCGAAGTCGGGAGTGTGTCGCAAATACCTGAATATGCGCTTGACTGCTTGCCGATGCGAAGTCCTCGGAGACGCGTGAAAACGAGCGCACAGACATACCGAGAATTGGATGTCCGGCCTCGTCACCGTCAAGTAGAGGAGTGACCCAATCATGCTCCGGTACTCCTTCTGGTCCACGTGTTCACCTTCCTCATCCGCATCAAGAGCTGTAGTCGTACTCATAGGCGTCGCCATGGCCTTGGAGTCCTCCATCTTGAACTCCCTCACAATGTCCTTGGTCTACTTAGCTTGGTGCACAAATGTTCCTTCCTTCAATTGCTTGATCTGGAGGTCGAGGAAGAACTGCAACTCACCCATCATGCTCATCTCAAATTCCCTACTCATGTCTTCTGCAAACCTTGCAACTAGAGAGTTAGACGAGCCACCAAAGACAATATCATCCACATATACCTGCACAATCAGGATATCTTTGCCCTGTCTGAGGAGAAACAAGGTCTGATCGACCTTCCCCATCTCAAACCCTCTCTCAAACAGGAACCCCCTCAACCTACCGTACCACGCTCTAGGCGCCTGCTTCAGCCCATACAGCGCCTTCCTCAACTTGTACACCCGGTGGGGGTACTTCTCACTCTTAAACCCCGGTGGTTGCCTCACATACACTACTTCCTCCAAAACGCCGTTAAGGAAAGCACTCTTGATATCCATCTGGTACAACTTGAACCCTTTAGCCACGGAAAAGGCTAGAAGGATCCTGATCGCCTCCAAACGAGCTACGGGAGCAAAGGTCTCCTCATAGTCAATCCCCTCTTTCTGTGAGTACCCCTGAGCAACAAGCCTTGACTTGTTTATCACCACTTCTCCTTTCTCTCCCACTTTATTTTTCCACACCCATTTTGTCCCAATCGGCTTACACCCTGGTGGAGGGTCCACCAACTCCCAAACTTGGTTTCTCTCAATGTTCCCTAACTCCTCATGCATCGAATTAACCCAATTGTGATCAGATAGCGCGTGTCCAATGTCTTTGGGCTCAAAAGTAGCAACAAAAGCAGCATGAGCAAAGTGAGAATTGTTTCGAACCCTCGACCGTGTAGTGCGTTCATTGATGTCACCGATGATTCTCGAAGCTGGGTGATCCACTTGAACTCGCCGGGGAGGTTCTTGCCTTGATGCTACCTCCCCCTCAACAGCAGCTTCGCCTTGATCTGGGTTTGTCGTTGTAGGTGTGGGAGAAGGGCCATCCACCACCGTAGTCGAAGTAGTAGGTACATGCTCAGCCACGGGCACCACACCGCCGTCTTCATCATCTCCATGTTCATGCTCCTCCTCCTGGAAAATCTCCTCGCCAAGTTCATCGTCACCTGCACACTCAAAAACAAGCTGACTACGTGGCTGTGTCTCGTCGAAGGTAACCTCGCAAGTCTCCACGATTTGGTTAGTTTCAAGGTTGAGCACTCGAAAGGCTCTAGAATGAGACGTGTAACCAAAGAAAATGCCATCGACAAATCTAGCCTCGAACTTGTCCAACTTCTTACCTTTCTTCAAAATAAAGCATTTACACCCAAACACATGGAAGTGACTCACCTTGGGTGTCCGCCCGTGCATCAACTCATAGCACATTTTCTTCTTGTGAACTCTGAGGTAAATCCTGTTCGACACATAGCACGCGGTATTCACCGCCTCAACCCAGAACCTCTCGGAGTCCTATGCTCATCAAGCATCGTCCGAGCCATCTCGCACAAGGTTCTGTTTTTCCTTTCCACTACACCATTCTGGGGAGGCGTATACGGACTCGAAAACTGGTGTTCAAGACCCAAGTCATGGCAAAAGGTTTCGAAGCGAGAGTTTTTAAATTCCGAGCCATTGTCACTGCGGATCGCTCGTATGGCATCTCCGTGCCTCTCATTTCTTAACCTCAAGACAAGATCTCGAACAAAACCAAATGTCTCCCCTTTCTCCTTAAGAAAGAAAACAAACGCATACCGAGAGTAGTCGTCCACCACAACCAGGACGTACCACTTCCCACCCACAGATCGCACACGAGCTGGGCCAACAAGGTCCATATGGAGCAGCTCGCATGGACGCTCCGTCATGACATCGGTGAGGGGTGGATGGGAAGAACCTACCATCTTAGCATGCCGACACGGCGCACAAACCAACTCTTTCTCAAACCTCAGCCGTGGCAATCCTCGGACCAAATTGAGTTTACTCAAGCGAGACAAAAGGTCAAAGCTTAAGTGACCCAATTTCCTATGCCACTTACACAACTCACTCGAAGAACCAGCCAAGAAACAATGCTCCACACCAGAAGACTGAGAGAAATCCGCTCGGAACACTTGACCCTCAGGAACGACCATGCAAACTAGGTCCCCTCGAGAATCCAGAATCCGAGAACCACCAGGCCGAAACAACACCTCAAAGCCCTCATCAAAAAGATGGGACACGGAAAGCAAATTGAACCCGAGCGATTGAACAAGAGCAACACGCCTGAGAGTGACCTTGTCACTTACCTTAATCTCACCTTCTGAAAGCACACGCCCTCGCCCATTGTCCCCAAAGGTGATGTATGTCTTGGACACCACCGGGACGAGACTTGAGAACCACCCCTTGTCTCCGGTCATATGCCTCGAGCAACCGGAGTCAATCAACCAAACGTTCCTCAAGTCTCCCACCTAAAATTCAAAAACGAGCACGTGAGTGAACAAACGACTCTGCACTGGGGTTAGTACCAAAATAGTAAAACCAGTGCCGAGCCATTTGCTCCAAAGTGGGGTTAGCACAAACCATATCATCACGCCTATCAAAGCTACCACCACGTGAACTACCACGAGTACCACCACGAGGGAACCACCCCTATCTCGCTGGAGGAGAACGAAAGCCACGAAAGGAAGACCGTGGGTCGTTGCTCCTCTCCAACTCAAAGCTACGACTTCTCCCACCATCGTATTGAGCACGAGGCGGAGAACGTCTAGCAAACTGAACACCACCAGACTCACCATGCCAACCACCAGAACCACGACCACCAGAACTAAAACCTCTCGAATCACCACCTCAAAAACCAAACCGCCCAGAATTCTGGGGGGGCAGTCTGACCGCCTAGCCAGGCCGGTCTAACCGCCCCCCTCTGGGCAGGGCCGGTCTGACCGCCCCTCCAGGCCGGTCTGACCGCCCTCTCCAGAAAACCACCTCGGTTGTGGGAACTCGCATCTCCCCATGCCGGAACACTTCTCACGACGGCCTTACCCCTGAGCAGGGGCATATGAGGCTCAAGTACACCATGAGAAGGGTGGTACCTGTCCTTGTTAGCCCACTCATTAGCCATTCTCTCCTCACGCTTCCTCTTGAAGCAAAACTCACCCTTGTGACCATCTCTCCCACAATAGTCACAATGAAACCGTATGAGCTTAGATTTAGGCTTGGGTTGGGGCTGCCCACTTGGTTTCTCCTCACTCAGCTTCTCACCCTCCTTTCCAACCTCACTCTCCTTGGAGCTCACAAACTTCACCGGTGTTTGGAAATCATTTGTTGGGTGAGGAAATATGGGAGGATCTGGGGTTGTGTCAAGTTTGTTTCTCAGTGGGTTGGGCTTAGGAGCACAGGCATTTTTGTGGAAGGTTTTTGGTGGAGCTAGGATATCACCAATTTTCTCTTCTCCCTCACCACTACACTCTCCAACCTTCTCCGAACCAAGCGCTTGCCCATCATAGCGCTTGTATGCCTCTATCGTCATCCTAAGCTGTGGTTCATGACCCGACAACCAACCCATCATTTTTCTCAACTCATCATTCTCATCCTGCAAGCGATCCACATAATGTGCAAGTTCCAGATTTTTGAAAGCATGCACTTCACAAGTAGAGCAAGAAGTGGAAACAGGTTCTTTCAGCTTAGCTTCAAGCGAAATAGTATAAGCATGCATCTCATCAATCTTTCCATGCAAAACAGGGCAAGAAGTGCAAGCACCTAGCAAAGCAGGTCTAGACTTAAGCTCAGCCACTTCAACCCTAAGCCCATCTAGTTCATCACAAGTAGAAGCATGCTTATCCTTAAGAGCAGTAAGATCAGCTAGGTACACAGAGCAATCACAACAATCAATCTCATCAGAAACCACAGGTGAAGCCTTAAGCGAATCAATCTCAAGCTTAGCATCTAAGTTCTAGGTTTCTAGCTCAGCCACACAGTTCCTAGCATCTTCTAGTGAGGCCCTAAGCTCTTTCCTCATCTTCTTGGCCTCTCTAAGCATGTCATCACGATTATCAAGCAACTTGCCAAGACGCTCGTTCTCCTCACGCAAGAAAGGAAGCTCGTCACGTACATCATCCTCGGAGTTGGAGTCCGAGTCGCTCTGGTGACTCTTCTTGCTGCCGGAGCTACGAGCCATGCCGTAGAAGCCATCTCTCGCCTAGCAGCTCAGCCCGCTCAAGTTCTTGGATGACTTCTTGTTCTTGCGCTGATCACCTTCGTCTTCACTGCTACTTGAGCTCGAGGAAGAGTAGGCGGAGCTGGAGTCGAAGTCGCTCGCTCCGACCATCGCTCAGGCCTTCCTGCCGCGGCCGTCCTTCTTCCTCGATCGTCGCTCGTCCTTGTGCTTGTTCTTGTGCTTGTGATCGCATCTCGATCGGTACTTGCCGTCCTTGCTCGACCGGTGCTTGTAGCCGTCCTTGTTCTCCGTCTTCTCCGGACAGTCGGCGACGAAGTGTCCTGGCTTGCCGCACTGAAAGCACGTCCGTGCTGTCCTCCTCGTGTTCACCCGCTTCTCGTGCAGCCTCTCGAACTGCCTGGTCAGCAATGCCAGCTCGTCCTCTCCAAGCACGTCGAACTCCTCGTCTGGCAAAGACATCAAAGAAGACAGAGAGTACATCCTGGAGGATGCGTTAGCGTTAGACTTAGCCACTTTGCCACCGACGAGAGCAAGACTATGAGAGTCAGTCGGACTCTCAAAACAGGCTGTCAAACCACGATCAACCTTAGCAGACTTAAGCTTCGAAAACAGCTCGTTCACCGTCAGAGTGGTGTACATCTCGGACTCAAGAATGGCCTCGACCTTTCCATCCCACACGGTACGATCCAGCGCGTGTAAGAGCTTCACAACCCTATCATGGTCATCGTACGGGAGGACGTCGACATTGGCCCTTATGTTGTTCACAACCACCGTGAATCGCTGGAACAAGGCATCAATAGACTCACCGGGGAGATGAGTGAAGTTCTCGTACTCTCTCCGGTAGGTCGCATACAAACGTGCCTGAACCTCAGCATTCCCAGCATGAGCATTCTTCAGCTCCAACCAAATTCTACAAGCTAAGTCCTCTGTCTGAACCCGATCGAATTCGGACAGACACAGAGCACGAAACAAGTAGTCGACCGCCTTGTTGTTGGCATCAAACATGTCCCTCAATCCCGGAGCAAGGAAGTTAATCGGATGAACATAAGCTATGTTCACCGTAACGTCCCAAAGGATTTGTCCCTTGCTGCGGAGAAATGCAGCCATCTGTCTCTGCCACATCTGGTAGTTTTTGCCATCGAAGTGCGGAGGACCCGAACCCCGTTCCTGGTACGCCATCTTTGGATCTTAGACTGGTTAGAATCCGAAGATCCGTAACCGGCTCTGATACCACTTGAAGGACCGGAACTGGCGACCAGAGAGGGGGGGGGAGTGAATGGGAGCTGATAAAAATTCTTCTCGAGGGAGATAACTTCTCCAACAAGATGAACTCGGCCGGATACCCAAAATCACACTCTCCGCACACAACCTTCCGTTTGCCAAAACCACGTAGCCACTGGAGTGCTACTGGTCCTAGGAACAAACACAACCTGCAGCCACAACTCCTAGGCACACACGGAAGCGAAAACAACCCGGAAGCTACCAGCCTGGAGGGGGCGGTTAGACCGGGTATGGGGGCGGTTAGACCGCCTCCACCTGGTAACCAAGAAAGCCTCCGAAACACCTCTTCTGAGCTCCAAAACTCTCCACGGTTTCACCAGCAGGATCCTCTGGTCAAGGCCAAGCAAGCTACCAGAAAATCTGGGTGAAAACTGAAACTCCACCCAAGGTCCTATGGGCGGTTAGACCGGCTACCACAGGCGGTCTAACCTCCTGTACCCAGCAACAAACTCAAGGCAAGAACTCCTAGCTAACAGCGCCGAACCGAACCAAGATTTCACCAGAATGCTCCTCTGATCAAGGCGAACGAACTCACAGAGGAAAATCCGGCAAAACCAAAACTTGCGCCTGGAAGGTCCAGGGTGGTTAGACCGCCCCCCTATGGCGGTTAGACCGCCCCTCCCAGAAAACTTGGCCGCGGGTCAAACCTCAACTTCCCATCGCCCGAACTCCCGATTCACCCCACGGATTGCAGCAAGACTTCGGGAGTACCTGGGTTACCTCCTGGGAAACCTCTCCACCAAAGGAATCGACCCGAAACGCTCGCAAACAAAGGGAATCGCGGATCTTGGCCCTCTAGGTCATGAACTCGAGCAACTCGAAAAACCACCAAATCGAGTTCGATTCAAGGGAGTTCTTGGGGTAAAGTCACCAGCCAAAGAGGCACAAGGTCCTCATACGTGACACCCAACAAGAATCCCGCAAGAAATCTCCCTCAAAACTCCACCACGAAAATCACAAGAAAGGGCTCCGAAAATCACCAAAAAGGAAAATGGGAGAGGCAACACAAGGCCTTGAGGAACCATGCCGAATCATCTATACATACCATGAAGGTTCATACAAGGTCTAGCTTGCCACCTGATCATCCATCCCTCTCTCTAGATCTCCCATGAAGCACGCAAGCTAGTCCTAGAAAAACTAGAGGAAAATACAAAACCAAACTGACAAAGGAAAATGAGCTAGGGTTCCAAGAGTTGGCTGCCATCCATCCCCTCAAGTGTTTATATGGGGGTAGCCAAAAGACTAAACTACCCTTACTAGATAACTAGGGATACATGCCCCTCAAGGGCAAATTCTGAAGTCTTTTGTACAGCACCATCAAACGGATGCCCAGCGACAGCAAACTTGCTTAGCCTCGATGCAAGCCTTGCGATCCCGATGCGTGTCCTCCACTTCGAAGCTTCTCGGCGGCTGCGACCCGGGCGGTCAGACTGCCCCACCTAGGCGGTTAGACCGGCCCAGGCGGTCTGACCGGCCCTCCTGGGCGGTTGAACCGGCCTGGGTGGCCACACCTCCTCGTCGAGTCTTCGGCCTCGGTTTTGTGGCTCAACCGAGTAACCCAGTGGTTTTCTGGTGAACCACTGCAAACCCCGCGAACTCGGTGTAGCCTCCGCCAATCACCACTAATGACTCAGCTCCCACGTTGTCCCGACTCGACCTTGGTTTTGAGGCTCAACCAAGAAACTGTCCACGACTTCGTCTCGCTGTTCTTGCCAGCATGCGGCCCGCACTTGACTCTGCTGGCCACTGGGTCCCTCGATCCAAGCCTACTTGTCTTCTCCACACCTGGAGGCCTCACCAGCAACGACCTTTCGCACTTGTTCTTCACCTGCACTAATACCAGTCAAGTCGCAACCTGCACCTGCAATACTTAGCCAAGACTCAGTCCACACAACGTTGTCAATCACTCATCACACCAGGAAGCGACCATCCACCGGTCCTCGAACCACACATGGCTCTCATCCATTAATTCAGACAGTCCGTGGTGTCTATACGGACAGTTCGTTAGGAGGTGTCGGACAGTCCGTCGGTCCAGTTCGGATGGTCCGTCCGTGGCGCTGCAGATCAGCCTAAGTCCCTAGCTCTTGAGTTGTGCTTCCGCTTTGAGTTAGTTTGGGGCTTGCTCCTAGGGTTGGTAGGTCCGTTGTGACTACGTGACCTTGGCAAGTTCTTATGGGAATCCTTGTGTGTAAATTTGGGGCATAGTCGAGTTCGACTCTTCGGAGAAGAATTTTTATCGGCTCCCATTCACTCCCCCCTCTCTGGTCACCTAATCAGTCCTTCAACAGCAACCCACGATGAGAACATCATCGACATGACGACTGCAGAAGGCAAGTCATTTGATCTCATATTCGAATGTCCTAATTACCAACCGAATAATTATTAACTTGTATGGTTGTAACAAACTTGTTAGGTGACGCGCCCTTCCAGAGCACAACGGGGGCCGCGGGATTCAAGAAGATTGAGCAGAGATCTGGAACGAATTAGCCGAGGCTTAAATGGCAAGATCCCTATACACATTCAAGAAGGGATCAAATGCCCAGAGGCACCAATGCAAGCTGCAAAGTTTGCATCAGAAGGTGGGATCATAGTGCGTGGGCACATACCGATCCTTCCTAGCTAGAAGGACTACAAGCCAAAGAAGAACCAACAAGATGGTGAAAAGACCGAAGGCCATCTCAAGAACTACATGGGCAAACTAGCGGTGTGCATATGTCCACTCATCTACTACCATAGTTCTTTGCATCCATTCTTGTCATCCATTTTTCTGATAATTGTCTTGTGCTAGGGGCAATTTGACATTGACACCACTAGTGAGCCTGTAAGGGTGGCATGCACTGACATGCTGAAGTCGATACAGAGACAGACGAGGTATCGCCTGAAGCAAAAGTACTTCAATGATGTTCCAGCAAATGCAGTCCCAACTAAATCTCTTGTGCCCAATCTGACCGACGCCCAATGGAAGGCACTGGTTATCATGTGGTCTTCCCTTGAGCACAGGGTATGATAGAACTTCAAATTGCCACTACCTCATTTTCATGTACTTATATATTGTTCTTAATCTTATTTCTTACATGAGTTCTTATTATTGTAAAGGCAAGGTGTAGTACAAACACCGGTAATCGAGGAAAGTTCAAGTACCATCAGCGCACGGGATCTCGAAGCTATATTGTACAAGCTAATCTTGTGGTAAGCAGACGAACAAGTCATGTTTTTGCTCTGTAGTTCATTTCATGAACCATTTTACAATGCTAGCACTTTAATAATTATGCCTGTTTTTGAAACATATTTAGAGGCAGAAGTATATTGCTGAAGGAGAAGGGCTAGTCCACTTGATTATTTCAAGTCCTTCCACTGCAGCAAGAATGGCTTCACCGCTCCAGTACAGGCAGCCATTGTAAGTACTTGTCTGTTTTTCCATTTTTCTTTGCAACAATACTAGAAACATGTGTGACTATTTTATTTTAAACCTTTCATTTTATTTCCTTTTTTAGGCTCGCATGGAACAAATTATCACTGAACCTCAAGGCGACCAACCAAGAAAGACTGCTGCTAAAGCAGTGGCGGAAGTTGTCCAATCTAGGACTTTTCAGGAGGTTGCTGGCATTCGCCCGCCCTCCATGAAAAAGACTAGGGTTACTACTGCACTTTAGGTTCAGGAAATACGAGCTGGACTTAACAATGAGAAGCAAGGGCGGGGGGGGGGCACAACTGCGGCAGAAGATTGTTGAATATGAGGCCGAGATGAGCGAACTGGAGATTGAAGGCTCAAGAACAGGAGACAACATTGAAGTCTCAAACAGAAGTGCTTGAAGCTTTGAAGAATAGCACAACTGACATGCATAATCTGATCCAAGACTTGATAAATTTCAGCCAGGTTTATCCTCCTCTCAACTGGGTCCTGGTGAACTTGTGTTGCTGATGACTTGTTGTATGTTGATTCGATTCGATGCTAACTTGAACTATTCCCTGAATGTGGTGTGAATTATATGGAAGAGGGAAATGTTTTGTTTTGTTGTCTGATTATGTGCTGGCGATCAGCAGCAGCCAGAAAGTATACAGTGCCCTGCAAAATGCAATATGGGCTGATCTAGAAAAAGCAATATGGGCCGAGGCCCAGGAAAGGCCCTATGGATAATTGCCCAAAATCAAATGTCCAAGCATAATGCAATATGGGCCCAGTTCGTTAGATTGACTAGGGTCCAAAAAAATAGCACAATATAGCGTGCAACAAACATTTCGGGAATGGCCAAAAAAATAACACGAAAACCTGAAACGGGCTAAAATTGTCCCAACAATATTGGGCGCATAAAGGCTCTTACATGGACCGGGCCCCAATTTGTGACGAACCGAAATCGTCATAACCCCCTCCCACGTCGAACCCACGATGGATCTCGGTCCGACGTGGCATGTACCTTATGACGCCTTAGTGTTATGAATTTATACGTGTCATTAAACTCATGACGCCGCGAAATAAGGTCTCATCATTAATCGCGGTTTGTGACACTCAATTAATGACGGAGCGTTTTCGGAACAACCGACGTCATTAAACGTGGTTTATGATGAGAAACAGCCTTTTTTTGGCGTCACTAGTCGGTGTTTTTCTTGTAGTGTAGCTCCCAACCCTCCTTTATTTGTTTTGACCGAACGTCCTTGTATAGGCCTGTTTGCAAAAAGATCACAGAGATGGGGGCAAACCGCCCTTTAGGCGAGAACCACCTCTCCACATGATGGCTTCTTCTTCAGCTGTCAACCACGGGGGGTGTTTGGATGGGGTAAATGGGAGAAATGGGGCAAATTGCCCACCCCAGATGTGCCAAACATGTGGGGTAAATGTGGTGGAGCAAATATGTATCCCCCTCTAATTTCATTTGCACCTCAAAATTGTCAAATTGGGTCAAATTTAAGGTAAATTTACCTCAACAATCAACACATGCCCCCAGGTAGTATGTAGCCCCCAGGCGACACACCATCCATTCTGCATGCCGCGTGCGACACCGACTAGGGCAAACAGACTGAAGCAAAAAGACGAGCCTGTCGATGATTCATTCTTCGAGATTTTTTAATGTTTTGCCACAAGGTTTTATTTGAACCTGATACCAACATCTATTCCAGCAAAAGTCCCCCGACTAGTTGAGAATGTTGGTGACTTATGTTTCGGTGACCTTTCCATCGACCGATTGCGTGCGTTATGGAGTGAATGACGTTTTATTATCTCTCTCTCTCTCTCTATGTCTCTCTCTCAGTCTCTCTCTTAGGCGGTTTACATTCTCTCCCTCCATTTTGGTAGACCTGCAAGTTGAGATCGCGAAAGCAGAGGAGGAAGAGATTTTTGCTCATGTCGGGCACGGTGAAGAAATCATATAGGGTCCCTCATCTTGACAAGCAAGGCGCACCGGGCGGTAATGCGACAACACAGAGTTCCATGGCAAATCAATGGTGACTTCCGATGGCAAATCACAGTCCATGACGACGTCAAGGAAGCGGCCTCCTAGCAATGAAAAGGTAGCACCAGTGATCGGCAGCACCCATCATCGGAGGCGGCGACTCGACTTCAACGCTGGTGGCCCATTGTCGTCTACTCCGGAGGTATGTAACACACCATCCAGATTCCATACGACGCACTTATTGATTGCCCCCTCTCTCTCTCTGTGACCAGATACCAATCAGTTCTACTTGTACCATTTCTTCGAAGCGCTCGAGCCTATGCATTCTAGGCACGCCGAGGCGACTGGTGGATGTCCTTAGGCTTCTTTCAACAGCAAGAAAGAAAAAGCTAGAGTCTATCAAGTTTGACTACTTGCTACACATCAAACCAATCACCATAGATCGTCCATTGCTGATGTCGCTTGTCTACATGTACGATCCGGATCAAGCAAGTTTCAAGCTTGGTAGCGAGCTGGTCCCGTTGATGCCATCAGATGTGAAGGACAACATGGGTCTACCAATCGAGGAAAAGAGGTTAATATGACCAGTTGTGGTTGAGAAAAAACAAGGTCGTCACTAAAACTGTCTGAGGTTGCAAACAAACTGAAGCAAAAAGATGGGCCTGACGATGATTCGTTTCTTCGAGATTTTTTCATGTTTTGCCACAAGGTTTTATTTGACCCTGATACCAACCGAGCTATTCCAGCAAAAGTCCAGTGGCTAGTTGAGAATATTGGTGACTTACATTTGATGAACTGGGGTCTATATACTTTTAAGAATCTACAAGATGGTCTGGCTGCTTACAAAAGGTAGGAGAATAATCTTATACCTAGTAGTACTCCTAAATGAAGATTGATCTTGTTGCAGGTGATAAATTCCCATATCATTATCAGTTTCAGGACAAGTATCTACTATTTGGATTCACACAGAATATCTTTAACCCCAATCCCACGATATCATTTGGCGGTAACGCAATCTGGTGTTAGGTGGAAGCATACTGTGTAACCCAGGCTGTGGTGCTCGCTCTGACCGTGAATGAGTAGACTGTACCCAGGTTGTGGTACTCACTCTAAGTTTGATGGTATTTTCTAGGTATCACGATCTTTCTATTCTATGAGGCCAATTCCCCCCTCCCCCCCCCACACACACATATATATATATGTGTGTGTGTGTGTGTGTGTGTGTGTGTGTGTGTGTGTGTGTGTGTGTGTGTGTGTGGTCTAGGAGTAGTAGACTCAGCAAGATGGTTTCCCCACGCAACCCCGCCGCCCGGCATCCAGGGCGATGCCCCAGCTCCCACTACTGGAGCGCATCGTTACTATATATCCTCGGCCCCCGCCATCATGTTGCCATCCGCCTCATCTGCGCGTCTTGGCTCAAATCCGTTCGGGAATCATTCCCGTCGACCGACCTTCCTTTTGAGGTACCGCGACTCCTCATACGCCGACCTGCCCCCCACGGCAATCTCGCCTTCTTCAGCCTCCACCACCGCAAGATCTTGCATTTCTCCCTCTGCGCAAGACTCAACTGCGAGCAGTGCTGTGGCCAAGCCGCGCGGTGGACACCATGGCCTTGGACGACCAATGTGCGGTTGTTCTCTACAACCCTGCATCCAACCGAATCCTTGCTCTCCCACCTCCTCCAGTGTTTCTGGTGTCAAAGGTTGTCCTCTCCGCACCGCCCATCACCCCGGGATGGGTCGCTGCCCTGCTAAGCCGAATAGGCACAATTGTCCTGCACCAGCCAGCCGTCTCCGACGCATGGATTTGCGCACAGGGCCTTCAGAGACATGGTCTTCGCCTCGGCTATCTGTATGCGCTAGGCCATGACGGGGCAGTATTGTGGTTCCGTGCAGATTTGCGCACGTGCGCGGTGGTGGTTTCGTATCTTTGTGATGGCACATGCCTGACGGCCGGGGACTCACAAATGTACCTGGTGGAGAGCGACGGGAAGGTCCTGCTGGTGCAGATCAAGAAGCATTACAGTGCACAACGCAAGGTGCAGGTCCAGATCCTGGTGTCAGCAGGTCTGCGGAGGTGGATCACGGTGGAGAAGATGGCCGGGAACGCTCTGTTCGTGGGGTCGATGGTGTCGGTGGTGGTGCCTGTGGCATTGTATGCGGCGACGGGGTTGCGTGAGAGCTCCCTCTACTGTGTGTGGCGGGTGCTGGAGATGCGGGCGCCGCAACCTATATGGGAGTACTCGCTGCTGGACCACGAGGTGACAGGTGTATCCGTCACTGGTGGCCACTCCACCGACGTCGAGCCTGTGTGGATCACTCCATTCATCTGATCTAAGCCGGCGTACATCCCATCCATCGCATTTCCATCTGCGAAGGATCCACTGACACAAACTGTGGTTTTGATGTCTTACCTGGTTCTAGGGGCTGGTAGTATGCATTACTTGATGCAGGTTCTTCAAATGTCTTTGCATAAATGTGATGTAATGTAGCCATGTGAGTTATCCTTTCATGGGTTGGTGTAATCTAAGAAGAAGTTGCCAATGGTTGATGGATTTTCCGTTCTTCGTCACTACAGTCACGGCTTCCTGATTCAGGGTGGTGTTTGGTTGCAAGGTGAAATTTTTTCACTTTACTGTACACAACTTTGATGCCATGAACTCTCGATTGAAAATTGCGCAATCCAAGCAGGGATCGAATCCCACGACCTGGACGGAGGGAAATAGGAGTGGCGAGTGCGGCAACACTTCGACCGAGTAGTGCTGCTTGTGCCCACCGCCGCCAGAGTTCTCGTGCTGCTTGTGCCTGCCGGTGGTGCCGCCATTGTAGACGGAGAGGAAGTGGTCGCTCCGGTGCCAGCGCCCAACGCTGGATCAGGGTCTCCGCTCTCCATGCCGCTAGCGCTAGGTGCTAGGGTTCAATGTTTTTTGGTGGCACAGTGGTGGCGTCGAACGGAAGGCAGGACCGGCGAGTGGAATTTTGGGGATGGGGCGACAGCGGCCAACGGGAGAATAGGGAGGAAGATGCCCACTGCGGTAGGGATGCAGCCATATGGTCTTCATAAGGGCCAGCGGGACATAAAACTTGGGCTGATTGCCTGGCCGGCTGGCCCATTTCTAACATTTAGACGCCGACGCCGTCTTCTTCCTCCAGAGAACTCCATTGCTGCTCAAAACACAATGCAAGGCCGCGGCATCTTTGATTCTTGGAGGAAAAATGGAGGGGTATTATGGGTGTGATTCCAGGGTTAGGTAGGGTGGCCGCCCTACCTTGCCGTACTGGTAGGTCCACAACTATTGAGAATAAATTAAAATTACTCCAAGACATTACGGAGCGCATATTGCAATATTTCAGCAACAATAGCATACACACACAATTGTATTCATGATTAGTTTGTTTTGCTAAATAAATTGATAGTCTGTCAAATCCATGTAATCTCACTCTCGAATCCCGCAGCAACGAGCGGGGAATAACCTAGCTAACCTAAGAGTACTAACAGACCGATGAACAAACAACTATAGCTAAAACTTGGACCATGACTGCTTCTTCATCTTGTGCCATTTGCAAAGCCTTCACTAGGATCCTCTTCCTGGCTTCCTACCTCTGATCTTCGCTATTAAAAGCACTGTGCCATACACCATGGGACACATTACTCGGCAGACAAGATTGATGGAACGTTCATATATAAATCAACTACCTACTGCGACATAGGAACTACACCTGAATTGCATTACCTTTCAGTTGTACTCATCCCAGGTTGCGGAACATTGGGGCAAATAATTTTGTAGTGACATCATGCACCACAGTTCCCGCAGATCCTTCCTGGCAGCTAGTATCCTGCCGCCAAACAACCACAAGTGGCACGGTTGTGCCCACTCGCGCCTGGTAACTGGATCTGTTTACAGCGCCATGCCCAGCACCAACACAATCCTGATGGTAATTTCCCCGCAGCATACTCTCCATCGCTGCTGACCTGCACCGATCAGATACTGTTAAAGAATATATATAGAACATAATACCAAAAGAAAAGATCGATCCATCCTAAAGATACAGGACACTAAGAAAGTGAGAAACTATGTATCCACGGTCGGGGCAACCTACCTTCGACTAGTATTCAGATGAACAAACCGGCCTCCACGTCCTCCCTCCTCCATGACCTCCACCACGACGTCTTCCTCCTCACTCCCGACATCGAGACGGGAAATTGATGATGCTACCTCCCCCGCAGGCCAACTAACATGTCGCCATACAATTGCAAGGTCCAACAATGCGAGGGTACATATAGGCAGAACAAACATAGGATCCTGATCCGATATTTACGCAGTATTTCCGCATGCACCATTGTTTTTTATTCCTATATAGTACACATCAACGTGGGTATTTCGATCACCGTGATGCTGTGTGCGTAACCCAAGCGGCCTTTTCATCGCTGCTGTTGACGGTTAAATAATGTTGACACTTGCTAGCGTCGCAACTAGGTTTATATCCCCGGCAACGGCGCAAGAAAGCTTGTTGACACTTGCTAGCGTCGCCATCAGGTTTCTATCCCAGGTAATGGCGTCAGAAAGCCTGTTGGTATACTATATGATCATAGATAAATCCGCTAGCACACGGATACAGTTGTAGCTTTCACGCAAGAGTATTCCAAGGTATCGATTTCCACGGGGAACGAGAAGTGTAGCGAACCTGAACTAATTCGTCCGGGGGATATGACGACGAAGGGTAAAGAGGCAAGGGAGATTTCGTGTACAGAGGGGATAAGTTGAGGAAGTCAAGCATCTTTAGAATCAAAGTAGACTCAAGTCAAGTCTTGTCGCTCGTCGGGGCCAGAGGGAAAAGAGTCACGAAAAGGGATGAGAAGGGGGCTCTGATGTCGTATTCCTACCCCCCTGAACTAACGTGGTGGATTACAAAGCCCGTCCGGAGCTGTCAGCTCCCTAGGGTACCACACAGTCCGTTGATCAAGGCGGCAATCCAAGGTACTAGAGAGTCTAGACACCGTGTCTACACTAACCAAGTACTACTTTACTCCGCACTAGAGAAAAGCAATCACGGTAAAGCAGCAAAGCTATTAAACATTAATCGAAGAACCTAAGAGCGAACAAGAATACGAATTGAGACTTGATTATTCACGGATCTAGACTTACAAAGTATCCCGGGTGTGGACGACCGCAGTTGTACCACACCCACCGAGGTACAAGAAGAAGAAGAGAACCGACACTCTGGCTTCTACTTCAACACTCACATCTCAACTCTCTCCCTACTATCTAGGTACTAATTTGTGGAGGGCTTCGCCACTTGCTTCAATGCACCTTATGTGTCTATTATGAAGTGTCGGGGACTATTTATAGCCCCAATGGGTCGGTGGCTGCAGGAGGGGGTACTTGTAGGCGAGAGGGAGCCAGAGTGACGAGTAAGGAGGTGCGGCCGTGTTGACGGTTCAAAACCGTGTTGAAGTTCACCGCAAGCGTACGAGTGACTTGGTGCCTTAGTGTTCGCATTTGAAAATTTTAGATATTATATTGTCACTAGTACAAAAGTTCACATCAATGACAAAACACTTTCGTCACGAAACAAGCCAAATTCGTCATTGAAAACCTTCTGTGACGAATTTATGACGATTCTGAAATCGTCATAGAACACACGTCACATTTGTCGCACCGTGACGAATCGGGCAATTTCGTCACAGAACTGCTCCTTTTCTGTGACGAACACATTTTTCGTCATGTAATCGCTTGTCTTCTATGACTAATGTACATCGTCACTGATTTCATCATAAAAGTGACTGCCATGCGACGCTGTGCATGCTAGCAGCTGACGTGGCTTGGTGCCACGCTGGATGCTGACGTGGCTGGATGCCACGCTGGCTGCCTACGCAGACGATGACATAGCTGCCTACGTGGACGATGACATGGCTGCCTACATGGACGATGACGTGGCAGTTGATGTGGCAATGATGACGTCATCACATACACAATTCAGAGTTGGGCCTAAATTGGGCCAATTATTTCACTGATTCCCTTTTTTATTCGGCTCATTCAGCAATACTAAACATTCAGCCCACCAAAATTTGCCAAATTTAAGCCCACTTATTACAAAACACATTACAACCCATGATACACATAATTTCAGCAAATTACAAAGCTCAGATCACATACATGCTCACAATAAATCTACAATGGCACATTCACCATCACACAACAACAGGCAGAACATATAGGTACCATAACACATCCATGTTTTCATCTGGCATCAGAAGCTCCAATTTTACCTTGAACTCAGCATGCTACATAACCTCTTCTTGGTCCCTTATCCTTTTAAGTTCCGGTTCCTGCAGTTGCATTGACAACATCATCCGTTTGTTGGTTCACTAATAAGTAATGTTCTAGATAATATCTAAAGTAAGATTGGGAACTTATGAAACTAGAAACATCAGTTGTTTAGACATGACAGAACAACATGCTCATTTGAACTTATATATGCTATATGTACATATGTACATACATCAGATAGAAATATGCCAACATGCAACAGAAACCTCCATACCAAATCGCATGATGTTGTCAGTTCAGCAATCATATTACAATTCCTACTACTGCAACACCTCTCAAAGAAAACATTGTTGTATGACAAATCCCAGGGAATGGAAAACCTTATTCAGATACAATTACAGTAATCATGTACTAAAGATATCTTTACTAAATTGAGATCAATATAGGGACAATTCAAACTAACCAAAGCTCTAGGCAAAGATTAAGTTAACACTTGGCATTGACATTAATGTACAAGATCAAATTAATACTCAAGGAAAAAATAGCACTAACAATGATTGATTACTGTAGTCCAACACAAGTAACAGCAGCTCACTAAATTACCCAAGGGATTGTCAGCAGCTCAAAAGGAAAGCAGCTATAAACTTGCACTAGAACATTTGGTATCCGTCCTCAATAGCCACCTGTTTTGCAGTCTCGACAATCAACAGCTCCATCTCTACAACATAAGCAGTAAGGTATAAACAATAATGAGAAATAGAGAGGGACAAATAGAGCCCTGTAACAACGACACATTTGTTCTGTACAAGGCTGGAAAAGAAGACTATTGACCAAAGCAAAGAATTATGAGCTTACACAAATATAGTTCTGTAATACTGTACTATGGAGGACATACACAGATATAGTATTATTCAGTGGAACGCACCTAATTCCAGTCATTATCAATCACTTTTTTTTTTAGAATAAGTCATCATCAGTCACTAGGAAAGCAACTAGTTCTGCAGGTGACTGCATTATCAGAAATAAGCTGAGTTGGAAACAAAACAGCCTAAATTCTCGACTAGCAACTGAAAGATTAACGGTATTCTCTGGTGATCTGATTCCCTTGTGCACCACAGTTAGAAACAAAACAGCCTAATTCTCGACTAGACGCCCATTTAATTTCATTTTCTATATATAAAATCCAACTCAGACAAATTGCACTAATGGCAGAAGCTAAGCTAGGGAGAGCTCAGAGATCAACCGTACCAAAACTTCACCTGATGTAACATAGTAATCCGGTTAACACCAACATAGAACTGCATCTAGTTAACACGAGGAAAACCAACAGGTTAATTCCTGCATGTGCGTATAGTGTTGCTGCTGCTGCACTCAACATATGGCCGACTCTACTGGTGGGCATATCCTACCGTTTACAGATCCAAATATTGAAGAAATGAAAGCAAGCAAGGAGATCATGTGGATCAAGTCAGTTTCATTTTCAGCAGTTCAAAGTGGACATATACAAATCAGGCATCTCCATAACCAGCTCAGATCATATATTGTGCATGTTAAATTACTGACAGATTTGTAAAATAACCAGTAAGGTAATTCGTAAGGACAGAAATGCTCATTTCAAACAGAGTGAGGGGACAACCAGACTGCGTGAAAGCTCACTACAGTGGCGCAGACTAATGAGTGCCCCCAATTGATTAAATCGGTTGATATTATAAATCACAAAACATTCCGAAACAACTCAGATAGTGACTAATTAGGCTCTAATTTAATAATCCCATCGTTTCGAAAATGACAGAGCAACTAATCCGCAATCTATCACATTCCAAATCGAGAAATGGGGGAAAGAGAGCAAACCTTCCAGAACTTGATGATGAATCCCCACTCGGTCTCAAGGACGCCGACGAAGAGATAGAACACCACCGCGTAGCACCGGAAGATGCCCCACTCGGAGCCGGCGCGCGGGGAGCGGCGCTGCCGCGGCGCATCCCCGCTGTCGTCCGGCGGCGCGGACGAGGAGGGCCCAGCGGCCGCCGCCGCCGACGCGGAGGAGACCCCATTCGCCATGGCTAGGGTTCGGGAACGCGGCGTGCTTTTCCCCCTTCCTTGGGCAAGGTGAGGAGCGAGTGGAAGGAATCGAGAGCGGGAGGAGCACCTGACCCAGAGAGGGAACCAGGACAGTGAGAGATCAGATGCAGAAAACCCAGAGAAGCAATGCAAGTAGGAACGAGCCTCGACCAGAAGAAGAAACAAGTGCTAACTTACCGGCTTCCGGTCGATGTCTTCGGCCGCCGCCGCGGTCGATGCGGCCTGCAGGCGGAGCTCGCTCAAGGCACGACCGCCCTCACCTCGCGCCTTGCTGTCCAGTTCGCCGTGCTTGGCTGGAGCCCGGATCTGGGTCCATGCCAGCCGGATCTGGTTCCACGCTCGTCGTGCACGTCGGGGAGGGGCGGGGAGCGAGAGAGGGCGGGGAGGCGAGGGAGGCGGAGGCCGGGTGCGGTGCGAGGTTTGGGGGAGGTCGGGAGCGGGCGCGCCGCCGCCTGGGGTGTGCATGGTGGAGAGAGGGAGCAAGCGGGAGGCTGCAGCTGCGCGGTGGATGTGAGGAGGGAGAGGGAGCATGCGGCGGGGCCGACGATGAGACTGAGGGGAGGGAGGGAGTGGAACAGAGGTGCTAGGGTTTGGGATCATTTTATACGCAGCAAACACGATTTCAGCCATTGGATTGACGATCCATGGTCAAAATAACTGGACCAGTTGGGATAAAACAGGCTGAGTTCTGTTTTGAAGCTTAACATTTTCCTTTTCTTTTTCGTTTTCTTTTTATTGCACCGTTGTAAAGTAACACATAAAAGTTATTATCTTATATACACAAACTCATTTTTATATGTAAAAGAATACATATAAATTGACTTTTCGAAATTCAAAAAACATTTGAAATTGATTTGCTATGTTCTATCATTTAAATGATTTTCAGTATGTTTACCGAAAATAATTCCAAGTTGACTTGTACGTACCTCCAGTAAGATTCAAAAATCACAAAATACTATATATACGCATCCACCATATATATAGCATTGACTTGCTGGTCTGTCTCTGATAGATACGTACAATACGTGGATGTCAAATGTTCACCGGCCGGCCTAACGGCTGGTCATTCAGAACTTTCAGTCCCATGAACAGTTGATTAGTCTTCTCCCTTTTTTACCAAAAATAATGTTTTTCTCCTCAATAATTAATTATCGCTTGAAAATGTGTTTTGTAAAAAAGAAAAAAAATCCGAAATGATCAAATATATAGAACCAGAAAAGAACGAAAAATGTCCGAAATGATCATATTTAAACAAAATCCCCCCCCACCCCCCACCACCAAAAAAGATTTGTATTCTCCTCAGTGGTAGTTGATTGCTTGAAAATGTGTTTTGTAAAAAAGTAAAAAAATCACATATATAGAAACCGTAGGTGATGACCATTACTGTGCGTATGAAAAGGACTGTTGATGGAGGGGTACTTGCTTGCATAACAAAAGCCGTATTTGGTTTTCTGATGACTAGTAGAGACTGAAACAGTTGCAGCCGGTAACTAAAAGCTAATGTGAAGCGAACACACTGCCGGACAGAAGCTGCTAGCTTCCATCCAATTACCGAAAGCACGGAGAGAATTAATCGAATTCCCCTCTCCCTCTCTCTTGTCGATACGAACGACATGCACAAAGTCTCTAATTCCAATACGCGGCATGGAATTCAAGCTGAGCGCCGCACAAAAGACGCACAATTACACGTGGTTGCACGTGGGATCAGATCCTTATTTTCTTTTTTTTAAGTTGTTTTGTGATGATAACGTTGTTGTCCTGTGACGTCAGTTTGCTTTCGTCATTGGTTCCTCACGGGTAGAACTGGAATGATTCATCTGTGACGAAACAGGTTCGTTGTTCGGTGACCATCCTCTGAGTTTCGTCATTATTTTGAGTGGCTTGGCACTATCACTCGTTATCTGTGACGAAGTTACAAAATTCGTCACCGTAGAGACCACTTCCATGACGAATAAACGGAACATCACTACCAAATCGTCATAGATATTAACATTTCTACTAGTGCAAGGAGGGTCCCCAAGGTTTGTCAATTCAAGGATCGGAAGCAAACTCCTAAGGTTCTCTACCTTATCTAGTCAATCTAACCAAACATGAAGCATCAATTGCATACAAAGGGGTAAACCTAATAGATATGAGTGATAGCATATAGGTCGATCACATCCACAAACATAGGCTAGGTAAAGTGCAACTAAAGGGGTAACTTGGACTATCACCTTCTAGTTGTAGTTCCACCTAAAGAGCAACAAATCAAGCATCCCATCTAATAGCGTCCTTAAATTCCTACCTCCGGTCTTCCTCCCGAAAACATCCGCCTTTCGAAACCTTCGTCCTGTCACGACACGCCCCTATTCATGCGGGGAGTCTAGGGGCACGTCCAAGTGAACGTGCCACATACTAGATCTAATCACCATGATTACATAAAGTATGCTAAGTAGTCTAACCATGCATTAGACTAAGGAATAAGCATATTCACAATAGGTAGAAAGCATGAACGGAGACATGGAATCGCTTAAAAGATCGGATGACAAGATTTATCATTGCGCACATGGCATTACATCATCACCAACGAGGCCATACCTACGATGACGTATGCGTAGCTCCGGAACTCCACCATGGCTCAACCGTGCAAGGAGGCCATGGCGGCTAGGGTAGCCCTAGGCCATCTCCTAGACAACTTCGAAGACTCGCGGCGGCCGTCGTCTCCCTCCGGTGTTTGCTTCTAGGTTTCGCCGAGTTGTGATGAATGGATCGATTCCAACCCCCTCCTTGGGCGCCCAAGGGCTTGTACTTATGCCCTTGGGGAGCCTTGGGGCGTGCTCCACCTTGCCTTGACCGAGATCCTCCTTGGGAGAGAAGCAAACTTGGTTTCCATAAAATCAGACTCGTCCAGATTTTCCTGATTCGTAGCCCTTCCTTGCCGGCACCATATCTCCCACGTCCGGACTCCAAATAATGCAACTTCGGTGTCCAGGTTGTGTGCTACGAAATTATCTTCAACTTTGGTATTCATTTCTTTCCTTGAAAACGAAGATAAGATCCCCAAAACAGCCTCGGAAGATAATCTGTCTGATTTCGAACTTGTCTGCGCAGCTGGCATTTCGGGGGCCATATCTCCTAGCTCGTTGACCCGAATTGGGTCTTCCATATGTCCAAATCGAAGCTATCGTCGAGGCCCACAACTTTGGTAGTCAAACTTTTGCCATTAGAGACCGTTTAAGTCTCCTAATCTGCACCGAAATATCATGCAGTTTGGGCTGCGAGAATATCTCTCGGGCTGAGTTGATCTTGTTGGTAAACCTCCTACTCCCCAGAGTTTTACGTGTTGATGCTTCAGTCCTTGGGTCATTTGGAGTCGTGTTCACTTCATGTCTTGACTTGTGACGGGCTTCATGATCGTCTCATAAAGTGCTTGATGAACTTATTCCGAAAGTCTCCTCTTTAACATTGATTTCCTGCGTAAACAATAAACTCTAAAAACCACATGGAAGTGTGAACTTTTTACATCATTAGTATGCCTAGTGGCAGATTAGTTATAATTTAAATCTCAAACCAAAGTGTAACAAGTGCTCTTGGTTGACGGAAATCGACCGTCAACATACCCCATGCTTAAACCTTGCTCGTCCTCAAGTAAGCCTTTAATGGATGTCAGTATTGCCTTTCAATGTTCATACCTTGCACTTGATCATACATGAGAAAACATAATGCTCTCCAAGTTTATATTTGTTAAAGTTCCATAATGTAGCTAGCTTTCATCTCTATGGAGGGTAGATATCATTTAAGCTCTTTCCACAAATAATTAATCTTGCTCTCAAATTTTAAACAAATCTCAGAAATTTTGAAAATAAAGAGCGGAATGAAGAAAAAATTGCTTTACCAAGATCAATAATAAACCTCCTTGCATCTTGCTCATGAACTCTTATCTCATCTTGTCTCTCAAGACTACTTGTTCTACTCCTTTCCTCTCTCAAATATTTGCTGGAAGGCTTTATATGGAGCTATGGGAATGTTTAGTCCTACCAAGATATTATAGTAGAGATATTATCAAAACAAGACAAGCTTCTCATGGACTTACCAAGACTCGTCAAAAAGGTCATTGGAAAATAATGTTCCGTGGAGGGGAAAGAAAAAACACACACTTTTTAGATAGGTGGACATGTGCAAATGGCAAAGGCTGATCTCGAGGCACAAGCGAAGTCCTCGTTATCGGATTGCACATGGTTGGAAAGATGAGTATGGGTCTTGATCTTGAAATCCATTTAAAATTTCCAAATGTAGCTAGAGAACCGGGGAGCTTTATTATATTTATTTTTTTCTTTTACTCTTTTTTTCATCATACTTTTCCTTCTTTATATATTTTTTCTTTCATCACTTTTTTCTCTTCTTTTTTTTCTTTCTCTTTTTTTTCTTCTTCTTATTTTTTTCTCCCCTTGAACTCTAGACTACACTAGTACTCCTTGGCAACCCCCCATGCTTAGACGTTGCTCGTCCCGGAGCAAAGAGGTGATCATTGTGCCAAGGTAAGTGCTGAAATTTTTGCATTTTCTTGAAGAGAGATACTTGAAACGTTCTAGGGATCCTTTTTACGGAGGTCTCCCAAAATCTCGCTCCACTTGACGGCACCTTCCTTGTAATCTTCTTCGAAATATTCATCCATACTCAAAGTTCTGGGTTGTGGTCAAGGAGGTATACACAAAAAAGATATTTTAGGTTTGTAGGTGGATATCCGGCGAGGTTTGCGAAATTCCTGATGTGGAAACTCACAATGCACGGATAGAAAAAGCTAGCATAAAGATAGATACGCAAAAACGGAATTACCAGCTTCTTAGTCTTGAGCTAGAGAAATCAAGCCTTGAATCAATGCACCCAAAAATAAATCTTGTATACTAAGGTTTTTGCACTCAATTTATATAAGGCTTTGGATAGGTTGAGCAAAATGCAAGTGGTATCAAAGACAAGGTTAGCATATCTTTTAAGAACAAAACTAAATGATCTTTGATTCATTCAAAAGTGAGAGCAATGAAAAATACTATGGGTCTCAAGTTATCATAATCTCCACAAAAGATTAGGCTAGCATTAATTTAATTTTCAGATCATATTTAAAGAGAGTACTAGCTTAATCATATACAAACCAAGCACAAGAATGAGCAAAGTGGCATAAATCATCATGTATCCATAAGTAAGAGCATACAAGATATCATCATGGTGAGCTCAAGGTAACGGTGATTATTATTGAAAACAAAAACAAACCTAGGTTGTACTCCTAGTAGCCATGTTATTCTAAAGAGAGATATATGAAGGTTGTATCTAAGGTTTGTGGAAAGCACATACATATATGCAGACATATAGTAAGACAAGAACAAAAGAGGGTTGAAGAATTGTTACCGTCTTTTGATGCTTGAAGTGTTGCGCGGCCTTCCCCATGCTTAAGCTTTGTGCTTAACATGGAAGAAGAAAATTAGCATCCCGTGGCAACCGTGATCTTTGTTCTTCATGCGGTCTTCTTACGTCCACCAAGTCCTCCCCCGTGCTTAGCATGTTGCTAGGCATGGAAGATGATGAATCATCATGTATTTATTAAAGTCCTACCGCCATTTTTGTTGCCTTGATCGTCCTTCAACGTCCACCCTTTGTCTCAAGCTTTGGTCCCAATCATTTCTCAACTCGTCTTCACCTCTTTCTATCACTACAAGAAAACCCCCCTTTTAGCTATGTTATAGTAGCAACGCACCCTGAAAGCGTTTCTATGTCAGTGCATAAAGATGCTTTTTGACACAATTTTGATAACATATCAAAGTGTCATGATATTAGACACGCTTACATTGTTAGTAGTCTTATAGAGATACTTTTTGAACACGCTACTGAAATCATCTCAAAAAGGCATGAAGTTAGACACAATTTAAAGCATCATTATTGTCAAGACACTCTACAATACGTGTCAAACAATGTCTATAGCCACGTAAAGATACTTTTTGACATGATTGTTAAAAATGTTTCAAAATGATGCATGGTTAGACATGCTTTGAATCGTGAGTAGCATGTAGGAACGTCATAAAGCGTATCAAATAAGTGTCGTAATGGTTCTTCATAGCATAACTCAAAATTAAAACATACTTATGTATGTAGGTGAGACGGTAAGGAAGCTATGTTTGAGGTGAGAGATCTTGAGTTCGAATCCTACGCACCGCACATATTACACATACATAATCATGGATAGGTGTCCTCCAATATGAAACATTTTTTTATTTTTTCATAAATTAGTAGATGTTTTACAAACGTATTTACGAGTTTGTCTCTATATTTTTCAACACACAATGAAGTGTTACTATACTACGTAACTACACCACTAAGCATGATATAAATGCGTCTCTAAAATTGTATCAATGCAAGTATACATGCTTAACGAATTCATCTCTACGAAGCCTGACACGGTCCCTGCGAAGACGCTTCTAACACGCTTTTTGAAAGTGTATCTACAAAGCCATAGAGACGAAATAAACTGTGTCTAACTCTAAATATAGCGTAGCTAAAGGGAGGGTTTTCTAGTAGTGAATGTTGTCCTTTATCGCTGCTTCAACTTCCACGAATTTTTCTTCAAATTCTAGAACAGAACATGTACTGAACCATTGCTCCATTGTAAAGTTCTTGAAATTATCTTTCCAACGAGTGGTCATTCACCCCAATCGGACTCCGAACAAGAGAGTTACGCCCTTTTTACTCCATCGATGCAAACTGTCCCGGGCTGATTTCAGAACGTGTGACGCCCAAAGATTTGGTTGTAACTCCTTGCACGGGCCTCCTAAAATGTTGAATCTCAATGCGTTGAAAAGATGACTTAGTGGAGCTCTTGAATATCCAAATTTTCCTCTTTTGTACATCTCTGAACATGTGCTCAATTTTGATGAGGACAGCGGTGTTTCTTATGGGATTTTGGAGGTGTTGACGATCTTATTTTCATCTTTCATTGCTAACTCATGGGAGCGGTTCATCATGCCTACAAAACAACTCTAAAGCACAAAGTACCCCCGAGGTGATGGTCGGGAATATTCACTCTATGCTAACAAACCAAAGTCATCCCCTAAGATCTTAACTTGTGGCATAGTTAATCTAGTGAAAGGAAAATTAAAACCTAATGGGTGTACGTGTGTGCAAGTGTGTATGCAAATGAAAGGATGATATAAAAACAAAGACAATGTTTACACCAAATTCTAAGCTCCATGCTTACAAAGTGGTTGCCAAACTTCTCCCTCGCCATAAAGATTTATTAACCAAGGTCAAAACACCATGCTTATCTCGAGATTAGTAATTCCTTATAGTGCAAGAAAAATAGGGCGCATTGCAAAGTTTTCAAATCAACCAATGTAATATGATAGCAAGGTATATAAAACTGAATGATGGTGGTCCCCAATCATGTCTAAACACCATGTTTACACAAGATTGCAAAAAAAAAATAGTAACGTATGTCGACAAGCATTAACATAGATATGAAAGCATTCATCATAAAGTTTCACAAAAAGACCAAGCTAACATAAAGGTGATGATGACAATGAGGTGGATGCAAAATGCAAATGCAAAAAGTTAGCACAAACAAACATTAGCAAGATTTGAAAAACACTTTCGATGCGGTCTACAATAAGCAAAGGACAAAGCTTGATCTCACACTTCATACAAAGTAAGCATTGCCAACAAGAAAGTCACCCATCGAAAAGAATCAATCAACCAAACTAACAAGGTTTAAGGGTAGGTTATGGGTATCCTATATTTTGGCTCAAACAAGGATTTTGAAGAGACGAAGTCAAGTATAGAAATTATAACTAAGGTGGTAATACGAGTCCTTTAATGAAAAACAAACCTATGGTTTTAGGATGACTAAAGGTGTGAAAGGTTTTCCTAAGGATTTTATGGGGAGGCTAGTCAAAGTTTTTAGTTAGAAAAGAGGATAGAGATAGACTTGTCCAATCCAGATGGTGACGGTAAACGGTCAACACAAGCAATCCTACCTCTATAGCTATGGTTTTTGGTGGGGGCTATGGGAAGGCTTAGGTTGGTTGGACAAAAAGTTAGATCAATACAACATGCAATGCAATATGACATGGATGAACAAAACAACATGATATGGTGGTTGTCTAAAACAAAAACAAAAGTTAGCCTAAATTAACTAGACACAAGGTTAGAATTAAAGGATGGTGCTAACTTCATATTTCTCTCTAAAAAGACACAAAAGAAAAAATGACTCTAAACACTAATAGGCACACAAAAAGGGTCTACAAGCTTTCCAAGATCAAATAACAAAGTGCTCCCTCAATAGCAATTAAATCAAATAACGTGGTGTTGTGGTATTTATTAGAGCAATGGTACAATGTTACTTGATGGTTCAGTTTAAGATCACAATGTAGACGGTCATAATATTTATATATAAACATAAAATGGGTTGCCTCCCGCAAAGCGCTTCATTTAAAGTCATAGAGCTCGACTTTCTTACGTACCTCCTCGTGGTCGTGAAGCCATGGTCCTTCATGTAAGATTTGAAGATGTCCATGCAGCTTTGATCCACTCTCCATGCTTGACACGATCATTTTGCTAGATGAGAGGCTTGCCCGATCATCTCTTGCATAATCATCCCTCCTTTTCCTTTGTTCTTCGTCGCTGCCTCTCCTTTCATGAATTTCACTCTCTGTCCAGATCAGATTATGTAGCAAATAATAAATTCCACGCGTGGTGCATGAAATTATCTTTCCATCAAGTCTTTGTTGACCCCCAACGGACTCCGAACGAGTGAGTTACGCCCGTTTTACTCCAACGCGGCAATCTGTCCAAAGATTTCAGACTGCGCAGCGCCTAATATTTTCGCCATATCTCCTTATACGGGTCTTCAAATTCGTCGATCTCGGAGGCGTTGGAATCGGCACTTGATGGAGCTTCTGGTTTTCAACTTTCTCCTTCTTCTACATATTTGATCAGGTGCTCAAAACTGATGAAAACAGCGACGTCATCTTCGAGGTTCGGGGAAGGCGATCGACGGGCTTGCAATTCCTTTGGGGCATGGCTTCTCTCCTCTTTATTAAGGTTTAATGACCTGCATGGTTAGTGAAACTCAGGTCTTCTCCCGACACACGCTCTTTTAAGGTCATGAGCTTGACCAAGCACAGAGCAAGTCTAGGATTTGCAAAACGTATTGAAAACATGTGCAACCATAACCACAAAGTAAAAATTAGATGAACAAAATGTGATTAAAGGTTGCATAAGTTTCTTGCTTAGCGCTAAGGCTCTCATTAAGCATGGGTTCATTAGGTATGCAAATTAACAAAGTTAAAGCACAACATAGCCTCTTTATCATACTCAAGAAATTCTAGCCTATCATGATCATCAAAAGTGCAAGGCATAGAATCAAAAGATACTATTGGACATGAACATGAATATCTCAAAAGAAAGTTATCATATCCAAAAGTACCTTGAGAGTTTAATGTGCACCTTAGCCTTCGAGCTTTTCATTGTGAGTGGTCCTTCGGAGTTGAAAACGAACGATCCTTGATGATCGGAGGTGGCTCGCGTAGACTTCTTCAATCTCTCCCTTCGTGCCACATGTCGTCAAGGTCACTATATGTAGGATCACTCCTCTTCATTTGTGGGCTCACACATCTCTTAAGTGTCTTCATGTAACTCTATGAGCCTTTGTGTGAGAGCCCAAAGTGTCCGTGCCATTGGATGTTGTCCTTTGTGTGTAATCCTTCGTGGTCTTCTCCAAACAACTCCTTGCGTCAGATTGTTGCCAACTTGTGTCTTTATTTACCAATGCTCCAGGGGTCTTTGTTTTGTTCCAAGCTTCTGAATTTCTTCATGTGTGGTCTAGTGGAAGCATTGCCCAAACTTCTCTTCATTGTTGTCGTCCTCATCTCCACTCTCTTGTTCTCATCACGATGCTGCTGCCTCTTCCTCATGGATTTCCCCCTGTATACATAACAAAACATATACCAAAATATAATTCTATTAATAAATTTATAAAATTACCTTTCCAACTGGTACTCATCCATCTTAATCGGAGTCCATATGAGGGAGTTATAGTTGTTTCACTTCAGCTTTGCTTGCTGTCCAGATTCAGGACGTGCAACCATCGGTGATTCGGCCATATCCGCTTGTAGGAACCTCCGATTGACTTGATTCTTGACTCGTTGGAAGTGTAACCTCGTGGGGCTTCTAAATATCCAAAGATATTCTGTTGTTCTTCCCATGAGGCTGTGCAAAACTTGATGTGAACAGAAACTTCGAAGATGTTGACGAGCTTGATCTTGTGATCTTGGGGGCACCGTGATTGCTTCCAATACCTATTGCTCGAACAAACGATTCTCCACAAAACATTAGTCTTAAAATTTTAATTAACACATTGACTTACCTTGTTCACGTTCCCTTGTGTAGGGTGTGGGCTCGATAGCGGATGATGGGCCACTAACAAAAGTTAGCACCTACCACTAAAGAGTGAATCTTCATGTTTGTTGAAAGTGAATCTCGTGTTGTTGAAGGGTGGGTGTAGAGAACTCCTCGAACGTCTTGTGTCTAGCTTTTCACCTGCTTTCAAGGACACAAACAAGATAATAAGCGTATATGCAATAATAAAAATTAGGGTTAGTAAAATAGAAAGGTAGATCACCATAGGGTTCGAGTTGCCGATCCCCGGCAACGGCGCCAGAAAAAGGGCTTGTTGACGGTTCAAAACCGTGTTGAAATTCACCGCAAGCGTACGAGTGACTTGGTGCCTTTTTCACCAAGGAGGGTCCCCAAGGTTTGTCAATCCAAGGATCGGAAGCAAACTCCTAAGGTTCTCTACCTTATCTAGTCAATCTAACCTAACATGAAGCATCGATTGCATACAAAGGGGTAAACCTAATAGATATGAGTGATAGCATATAGGTCGATCACATCCACAAACATAGGCTAGGTAAAGTGCAACCAAAGGAGTAACTAGGACTATCACCTTCTAGTTGTAGTTCCACCTAAAGAGTAACAAATCAAGCATCTCATCTAATAGCGCCCTTAAATTCCTACCTCCGGTCTTCCTCCCGAAAACATCCACCTTTCGAAACCTTCGTCTTGTCACGACGCGCCCCTATTCATGTGGGGAGTCTAGGGGCACGTCCAAGTGAATGTGTCTACAAACCATGAAGGATCCACATACTAGATCTAATCACCATGATTACATAAAGTATGCTAAGTAGTCTAACCATGCATTAGACTAAGGAATAAGTATATTCACAATAGGTAGAAAGCATGAACGGAGACATAGAATCGCTTAAAAAGATCGGATGACAAGATTTATCATTGCTCACATGAAAGTATGCATTACATCATCACCATCGAGGTCATACCTACGATGACGTATGCGTAACTCCAGAACTCCACCATGGCTCAACCGTGCAAGGAGGCCATGACGGCTAGGGTAGCCCTTGGCCATCTCCTAGACAACTTCGAAGACTCGCGGCGGCCATCGTCTCCCTCCGGTGCTTGCTTCTAGGTTTCGCCAAGTTGTGATGAATGGATCGATTCCAACCCCCTCCTTTGGCGCCCAAGGGCTTGTATTTATGCCCTTGGGGAGCCTTGGGGTGTGCTCCACCTTGCCTTGCACGAGATCCTCCTTGGGAGAGAAGCAAACTTGGTTTCCATAAAATCAGTCTCGTCCAGATTTTCCTGATTCGTAGCCCTTCCTTGCCGGCACCATATCTCCCACGTCCGGACTCCAAATAATGCAAATTCGGTGTCCAGGTTGTGTGCCACGAAATTATCTTCAACTTTGGTATTCATTGCTTTCCTTGCAAACTAAGATAAGATCCCCAAAACAGCCTCGGAAGATAATCTGTCTGATTTCGGACTTGTCTGCGCAGCTGGCATTTCGGGGGCCATATCTCCTAGCTCCTTGACCCGAATTGGGACTTCCATATGTCCACATCAAAGCTATCGTCGAGGCCCACAACTTTAGTAGTCAAACTTTTGCCATTAGAGGCCGTTTAAGTTTCCTAATCTGCACCGAAAGATCATGCAGTTTGGGCTGTGAGAATATCTCTCGGGCTGAGTTGATCTCGTTGGTAAACCTCCTAGTCCCCGGAGTTTTACGTGTTGATGCTTCAGTCCTTGAGTCATTTGGAGTCGTGTTCACTTCATGTCTTGACTTGTGACGGGCTTCATGATCTTCTCATAAAGTGCTTGATGAACTTATCCCGAAAGTCTCCTCTTTAACGTTGATTTCCTGCGTAAATAATAAACTCCAAAAACCACATGCAAGTGTGAACTTGTTACATCATTAGTATGCCTAGTGGCAGATTAGTTATAATTCAAATCTCAAACCAAAGTGTAACAAGTGCTCTTGGTTGACGGAAATCGATCGTCAACAGGCCGTATCTCCAGGTGCGGTCGGCCCTGTGATCCACCGCATATGGACTTGGACGGCCCTGATCACTGATTATTGGTCGGTTGCACATCGGTTCCCAGCTCGGATTTGCCTGATTCACTGGTTCATAGGTGCGGCCGGCCCTACCCAGTGTCCGTGTGATGCACCGACGGTGTTGAGGTGTTGACGGTCCTTACAACAAATATTTGACCGTCAACATCTCGGCTACGGTAGCACTTTATAACGAATTTCATGCATGTTTTAGGTGCTAACGAGGTTCCACGAGCTGTGTTGAGATTTTATCTGCAGGATCAAGATTAGGGAACAATTACGGGGCATTGGGCCAAATAAGGTAGGCACGGCCGTACCTAGTGGTGCGCCCGGCCCTACTTTGCACCACCATTCAGGTTCACACCAAGTATAGCCCCGAACACCAGCTCCCAAAAGGCTAAGATCATCACGATAATGTTGGATCAAGGAACCACACCACAGGAAAGATGAACTGGGGCCAGGAGGCAGGGCCGACCACACCAATAGGGCTGGCCGCACCTGCCCGACACGCCCAAAAGTGCTACCAAGCCTTGGTCACTCCAGGGAGCACGGCTAGAAATGATCCTGATCAAGGAAACAAGGTCGGTTTGATCCAGAGGTTGAGATTAGCTTCACTTGGATCCATAGACCCACAAGCCAGTGAACAACCGACGTGGGACAGCATTCAGGACTTCATCTACCCACTAGAGCATGATCTAAAGCGTATGACAAGGGGGCCCAGGGCCGGCTGCACTAAGAGGTACGGCCGCACCTCCTTCACAGAGCCGACCGACCCACAAACCGCTTCAGGGACCAAATCACGGACGCACGATCAAAGACGGTGGAAATTGGAGGGCCGGCCGCACCTAGAGACACGGCCGCACCTCCTTGCTGGCCACTGCACCTCCCTCTCGCCTACAAGTACCCCCTCCTGCAGCCACCGACCTAGAGGGCCTATATATAGAACCTGGCACCTCGTGGAAGGACACAAGTGATTAGAAGCAAGTGGCGGAGCCCTACATAAGTTAGTATTCAGAGAGTAGGGAGAGAGAGTTGAGTGTTGGAGTAGAAGCCGGAGTGTCGATCTTCTTCCCCTAGTGTTGGAGTAGAAGCCGGAGTGTCGGTCTTCTTCCCCTTCCTCGGCGGGTGCGGTACAACTATGGTCGTCCACACCTGGGATATTTTGTAAGTTCGAATTCATGAGTAACTAATTCTCAAGTCATTTCATCGTTCGCTCTTAGGTTCTTCGATTGCATTTAGTAGTTTCTACTTGTTGTGATTGCTTTGCTTTGAATTCAAGTAAAGTAGTGCTTGGTTTGTGTAGACGTGGTGTCTAGGCTTTCCAATACCTTGGAATGCTTCCCGGTTCAACGGAATAGTTGTGGTACCCTAGGGAGGTGACAGCTCCGGACGGACTTTGTAGTCCACCATGTTAGTTCCGGCAAGTAGGAGTTACAACATCAGAGCCCCCTTCTCATCCCTTTACGTGGCTCTTTTCCCTTTGGCCCCGACAAGTGACAAGTTTTGCCTTGATTCTATCCGTGACTCTCACAAGTCCCAAACTTCATCAGCTATCCCCTCTCTACCCAAAATCTACCCTTGCCTTTCTATCCTTCGTCACCATATCCCCCGGACGATTTAGTTCAGGTTCACAACACTTCTCGTTCCCCCGTGGAAATCGATACCTTGGAATACTCCTGGGTGAAAGCTGCAACGGTATCCGTGCGCTTGCGGATCTATCTGTGATCGTGTAGTATACCAACAGGCTTTCTGGCGCCGTTGCAAATCTAGTAACGACGTAAGAAGTGCCAACATGAGGGACGTCCAGGATCACTCCTTGATGGAGGTTGTGGCGGTTAAGTGTGGGTCCATCAATCCAAGTGCTTCCAAAATTAGATTTTTGATCAAACCGACTTGAAATCAATGCTTCTCTTTCATTGGTGACTTGTTCATGGGATTGTTGGTGACATGGACCTGAGAGGAGGATTTTGGGTGGTGCGGCCGGACCTCGTTGGTGCGGCTGGACCAACTTTTGTGGTGTCTGGCCCATGGACTTGGCCCCCTTGGATATTATGCTAAGTGTAGAGGCATTTGGCTAAGTTTGGTGTTGATCAGAGGAGGTTGATAGGTCCGGCCGAACCTAGTAGGTTCGGCCGCACCTACCCCCGACACGTCTCGTGTCACAATCTTTCGGGAGGCATAATTTCTGCATCCGGACTCCGAATTGGGTGAACCAAAACTCCATTTCGATCATCTCGACAAGAACTTCATAATAGTGCTATCAAACTAAGCATTTGAGGTTATTTTTCAAGATGCTTTATTTGTGCTATAATGTCTCATTATGACCTGCATCCAAATATTCACCAAAGCTCGTGGAATCTGTTAGTTTATAACCCTACAGCTATGATGCAAGCTTTGATGGAGTGAATTTTGTTAAAAGTTGAGGGTCGAAAATAGGGACTTAACGACCATCAACACACCCCCACACTTGGCCCTTTGCTCGTCCTCGAGTAAAGGTTAAGGACCAAGGTGAAAACAAAAATTCCAATGGTATGAAGCGAGCATAAGAGATATTCCGAACCATACCTTGCAGTTGTGAACTTTGAAGTGTCTATCATGCCATCTTGGGTTGTTGAGGAATGAAACGATCTTGAATCAAATCACTTCTACTCCTCATGTCAAGTAGCTTGGGATTTTTTCAATAAGTTTTCAAAATAAACCTTGCTTGGCTCCTCATTTGATTCTCTCAAATCGCTCAATATGTATAGTCCTCACCAAGGCATTACATTGCCTTTCTTCAACCTACTTCTAATGATGGCTATATATGGAGCTCATGGTAGGGTATAAAGATGAGGCATACTTGCACACATATATTGCAAAGTCAAAAACCGAATCCAAGGAGAAAATCAAGTCATACAATCAAATCAAGATGTGCATGTATAGGGATATGATGGATATGGTAAGGTGGATACTAGACCCAGAATGGGTGCTAGATATTACCATATATGTATATAATGAATGTTGTGATGATGGTAAGGTGTACACTAGGCCCAGAATAGGTGCTAGTTATTACCATCTGATTTGTTGTAACTCCTTTTTGTATGATCCTCTCTCACTATTTTAAACTCTTGTGGACATGGCTATCTTTCTTTTTTTTTCTTGGACCTTCATGTGTCCAACTTTTTTTCTTGTTTTTTTCACTTGGACCTTCATGTGTCCATATTTTTTTCTATAACCATGTCTCTTTTTGTAATATTAACTAGGAGAGAGAGAGAGAGAGATCAACACTTTGTATGGAGCTTTATTTTTGTGGAATGGATAGATGGTACAATGCTAGCTCTCAACTGAGCATAGCAAGGAGGATAGTTGCGTGTACGTGTATCTTGATCATGAAAGCATGAAAAGAATTCTCACAAGGGTCACAACAATTTGACAAAGCTCAATGCAACGACAAGTAGCATATATGTATGAGGTTTTCAAGATGTCTCATCATATGGCTTTGCTAGGACTTGGCATATCAAAGAGGAGCTTTGCAAAAAGGTTTTCAAAATTTTCAAATAAATTTCGAAAGAACTCAAACATTTGGAGTGAAGATCATTTCACCAGACCATATCTCAGACATCAACTACTTAGATAAGCATGGTTTCCTAAAGATATGTTGTTCATAAGCATCAAGATAATAAGTATGGAATAAAACATATACAAGCCAACCATATGAAACATGTCGAGCATTGGGAGCATGTTGATTCAATTGAGTTTGGTTTATATGATCAGATTTAAGGCCCATTTAAACTCATGATTCCAAAAGTAGAGAAGTAGGGTTGCACATACCATTGCTTTTGAAGAAAATAGGGAATGAGGTGGGCAACTGGTGATTCGGCCAAACCACAAGGGTGACTGACTTGCTCTAGTGCACTTACCTTATCCCTCATTGATTTAACGTAGTCAGTGTTGTGCGGCAACATGGCGGGAGATCTCAATTGTGTGATTCGACGAGCCTGAGAGATGTCCCCCACACCTGCTCTTGTACCTGGTGTTATTATTCAAAGAAAAAGATGGAAACAAAAAGGGAGGCTCTGCTAGCCGAAGAGCTAGGAAGCCTTTATTCAAATTCAAATACTTTTGTGTTTTTAAAGAGAGCAAGATGCAAGAACCAACACCATCTTCAAACCAAAATAAGATTTTGTATGAGAGAAACTTACTCGGGATACTCACATATCTCCCCCACACTTGGAGTTTACATTGCTAGGCAACACAACTCAAGTGTGCAGAGTTCAAGCTCCCTTCATAATATTCTCTCACCATGAATAACCTCGGTGTTGTAGTTGGTGTAGCTCTCATGTTTTTAGGAATCTCCTATCCATCGGTCCTCTCAATCTCCACCTGAAACGGTTAGCGGCCAAAAATACCCGAAGGACAAGCTACCCTAAAGACATGCTCTTGCTTTTATTTGAAAAGGAAATCTAAATGATTACTCGGGCTATCTCCCGATAGTGCTTTGTTTTTGGTCATAAGCTCGACCATGAAGAACTTTCATCTTGCAGCCAATCGAGATAATGGAACTTCCTTCATCGTAGTTCTAGCTGCAAGGTTAGTACCAGAAACGACCACGAAATTTGCAATGTTTATGATAAACAAAAGCATCTACAACCTTCCTTTGGAAGTTAGCATACACAAGGAAAATGAGGAGGTTGTATGTTTCGTAAAGGTCATAGGCAATGGGGTTTGATAACTCTGGAAACTTTTGATGTGAGCATGGGATTTGTGATCCCTCTAGTGTAAAACCTTCATGCTCGAGTCCTTTTTCTGAATCCAAAGTCAATGCCTCAACAATGTCCATAGACCACACATGTTCTTGGTTGACCTCATGTCTATGACATTGGAGAAGTGTATCTCGAACCTGAAGATGATATGTTTGCTTTTCTTGGTCGAGCGCACTACTCAATACCCCTTCAATGAATCTTCTGGTGAGAATGAAGGGTGGATCTCCTTTTGGGATGTCAAAGATATGATAATCTAGGAAGATCTCATACTCTCCAATCTTTATTCGAATGACTCTAAGGATTCCCTCAGTCTCTATGGTTTGACCCGAAATCCATTGGAGACGCTTCTGAGAGAAAGAGAGGGGTTCGTCGGGAAAAGCCTCTAATACTAAGGATTTAGGAAAGATATTGATTCTGACCCTAGGGTCGTAGTTCACATCCTGCTAAGAGAGGTTTCCTACTTGGCACGAGAGTAGCTTTAGCTCGGGATATAGCTGGATGGCTTGATCCATGCCTTCTGCTTCTCTCAACCATTCCCGGCTCCTCATTACGGAGATGTATTCCAGCTTTTCCCTCCATCTTTTTGCCTCTTCTGGGTTCGGTATGCATGCTTCTTATCCCTTGTGTGTTGAGTCTCTTTCCCTTCTTGGGAAGGATTTATCCGTCCAATGTTTATCAAATAACTCATCATAGTATTCATAGACGAAGTCATATGAAGGATCATCAACCTCCCGATAAGGTTGGAATGGTTCCCCTGTGAACCATGTTTTGGTATGGGGAGGATGGGTGCTTGTGGATATGAATTTCTCTAGGATAGGTTCCTCCTCTATGGTTTTTGGTTCCGAGACAGTGTTGGGCATGTGCTCTTCTTGAATGATCACTTCCTCATCCGGGAATTCATCATAGACTCCTGTGTAAGGGGTATTTTCAAGGATTTTTGTTAGAATGTCCTTACACTCAGACAAAGTGAGGTGAGTGAAAGATCCTCCAGAAGAAGAGTCCAAGAAAATTGCTGACTCCGGTCCAAGACCATCGCGAAAATGTTGCAAAAGAATGGGTTCCGCGATACCAAGGTCAGGCGCAGAATCTACATTTTTTGTGAATCTTGCCCATACGGCTCCTAGAGATTCTGTCTCCTGTTGATCAAAATAGAGGACCTCTCGTCGAAGTTTAACTACTTGGGGAGTAGGGAAGAATGTTAGATAAAAAGTCCTTCGTACAATTTCCCAGTCTCCCTTCATACTTCTCACAGAGAGAGAATACCATTGTTTCGCTCTCTCCGTTAATGAGAATGGAAAGAGTTTCCACTTTAAGGTATCTTGACTCATTTCTTCGATCACAAGACACGAACAAAGTTGTTCGAACTCACGCATGTGAGAATAGGGACTTTCATCCTTATCACCGGAGAGGCATTGCTCTCGGACCATAGCTATGAAGCTGGGACGTAGCTCATAGCTAGGTGTTTCAGTGGAATGTGATGAAGGTGGAGGTTCCAAATGCTCGCCCTTTGGAGCGGAAAAATCAAAAAGGGTTGGATTTGAATCCATATGATAGATGGGGTGATACACGGACGAACTAGGTTCGGGATCAGAACAGCTACCATTCCCCGGCAACAGCACCAGAAAGCTTGTTGACACTTGCTAGCGTAACCACCAGGTTTATATCCCCGACAACAGCACCAGAAAGCTTGTTGACACTTGCTAGCGTCGCCACCAGGTTTATATCCCCGGCAATGGAGCCATAAAGCTTGTTGGTATACTATACGATCACAGATATATCCGCAAGTGCACGGCTACAGTTGTAACTTTCACCCGGGAGTATTCCAAGGTATCGATTTCTATGGGGAACGAGAAGTGTAGTGAACCTGAACTAATTCGTCTGGGGGATATGACGATGAAGGGTAAAGAGGCAAGGGAGATTTCGGGTAGAGAGGGGATAAGCTGAGGAAATCAAGGATCTTTAGAATCACGGTAGATTCAAGTCAAGTCTTGTTGCTCGTTCGGGCTAGAGGGAAAAGAGCCACGGAAAGGGATGAGAAGGGGGCTCTGATGTCGTATTCCTACCCCCCTGAACTAACGTGGTGGATTACAAAGCCCGTCCGGAGCTGTCACCTCCCTAGGCTACCACACAGTTCATTGATCAAGGCGACAATCCAAGGTACTGGAGAGTCTAGAGACCGCGTCTACACCAAGCAAGTACTACTTTACTTCGCGCTAGAGCAAAGCAATCACAGTAAAGCAGCAAAGCTACTAAATAGTAATCGAAGAACCGAAGAGCGAACAAGAATATGAATTGAGACTTGATTACTCACCGATCCAAACTTACAAAGTATCCCGGGTGTGGACGATGAGGACCGGAGTGTCCGAGGACCAGTGGATGGTCGCTCCTTGTTGTGATGAGTGATTGATAATGTGGTGTGGACTGACTCTTGGTCGAGTATTGCAGGTGCAGGTTGCGGCTTGATTTGCGTTGGTGCAGGTGAAGAGCGGGCGCGAAAGCTCTTAGCCTTGTGGGGCCTCTGAGGAGTGGAGAGACAACTAGGCTCGGCTCGATGGACTTGGTGGTCGAACGTGATCAAGTGCGGACCGCATGGTGGCAAGAAAAGCAAGACGAAGTCGTCGACTGGAGCCAGTGCAGGGTAGCTGCTCACGACCGGAGTCTGCACGCGGGGTTTGCGGTGGTTCACCACAAAACCGTCGGGTTACTTGGTTGAGCCACAAAACCAAGACCGGAGGCTCGGCGGGCGGAGACGGGATCCGGGCGCACCGAGAAGCTTCGATGCTGGTGGACATACGGCGAGATCGCAGGGCTTGCGTTGGGAGGACGCGGACTGCGGCGAAGGCATGGCCGTCCGATGAAGAAGAGTGCTACTTGACCATATTGCCCCTGAGGGGTGTGTATCTCTTTTAAGTTCTAGGGGTAGCTTGGTCATTTGCCGAACCTAGAGGGACATCATATATATAGCTCTAGGGTTTCAGGACAAACCATCCTTCCAGACTGCTTCTCATTTCCCTGCTCTTTAGGCTTAGATTTTCTTCACCGGTTTGTAGAGAATCTGACCTCCGAGTGTATCGAAGCTTTCATGGTTGCGTCGATTTCCTTCTTGTGGCTCGAGTGATTTTCATGTCTTTTTCGGGCTATTTTCGTTGGATTTTTGTGTGCGACTTGTTCCTTCAATTCTGAGGTGGTTGGGTTCGGATTTATTTGTGGGGATCATGGATAGATGTCTTGTGCATCTTTGTGCTTGATCTTGATCCCTCAAACTCCGGATTATGCCTCCGATTGAAGGATTTTGGTTGGAACCCTAGCTTTTTGTGTGAGCTCAGTAGAATCTCGATTCCTCTCGATTCAGTGGGCTTAAGGCTACAAATTTGTAGGAATAGCATCTCCTAGAGACGCTTCATCATCTCCTATGAATTGGTAGCAATCCCTTGGCTGATTCTGGAGATTGGGTGAAGGGAAGGTGGAGTTGACCTTGTAGAGGTCGAGCTCGGGCTGTTCTGTCCGCGCATGGCGGACAGTCCGCCAGGAGCTCACGGACGGTCCGCGAGGTGCCGGCTGACCGGGTGTTTGTCGTGTTCTTCGTGTGTTCTTGCAAGCTCGTGTTTCGATCCGTCGAGTCGGTGGTTTTCGATTGCAAGGAGTTTGGCAGACGGTCTGCGAGGAGAGTGCAGACAGTCCCTTCGTCGCGGACGGTCCGTGAGTAGGGCTCGGACGGTCGGTTTTTCGGGGTGTGCTACTGGTGGTTTGGGGGCTATTTTCGGACGGTCAGTCGCAGACCCACGGACGGTCCGCCTAGGCCTCGCGGACGGTCAGCTCAGTCCATGCGGATGGTCCGCCTGGGCCTCGCAGATCGGCTAAGTCCTTTGCTTCTTGAGTTGCGCTTTTGCTTGGGAATTGTTTGGGACTTGTTCCTAGGGTTGGTAGGTCCATTGTGACTACGCGACCTTGGCAAGCTCATGTGGGAATCACTGGTTGTGAATTCGGGACATAGTCGAGTTCGACTCTTCGGAGACGAATTTTTATTGGCTCCCATTCACTCCCCCCTCTCTAATCGCCCAATCGGTCCTTCAATTGGTATTAGAGCCGGTTACAGATCTTCGTGATTCTAACCAGTCTAAGATCCAAAGATGGCATACCAGGAACAGGGTTCGGGTCCTCCACACTTTGATGGTAAAAACTACCAGATGTGGCAGAGAAGGATGGCTGCTTTCTTTCGCGGCAAGGGTCAGTTGCTTTGGGACGTTACGGTGAACACAGCTTATGTTCATCCGGTTAACTTCCTGGCTCTGGGTTTGAGGGACATGCACGACGCCAACAACAAGGTGGTCGACTACTTGTTTCGTGCTCTGTGTCAATCCGAATTTGATCGGGTTCAGATAGAGGACTTGGCTTGTATGATTTGGGAGTAGTTGAAGAATGCTCGTGCTGGGAACGCTCAGGTTCAAGCTCGGTTGTTTGCGACCTACCGGAGAGAGTACGAGAACTTCACTCATCTCCCCGGTGAGTCCATAGACACCATGTTCCAGCGGTTCACTGTGATTGTGGACAACATGAGGGCTAATGTGACCGTGCTCCCATACGATGATCATGACAGGGCTGTGAAGCTCCTACACTCTCTGGATCATACCGTGTGGAGTGAGAAGGTCAAGGCCATTCTGGAGTCGGAGAAGTATGCGACCCTCATGGTGGACGAGCTGTTTCCCAAGCTTAAGTCGTCCGAGGTGGACCGTGGGGTGTGAGCAAGGATCGAGAACCCGACTGACCCTCATAGTCTGGCTCTCATTTCTGGCCAAGGACTAACGCTAACATGTCTTCGAGACAGTTCTCTTTGTCTTGTCTTGTGTCCATGCCAGATGAGGAGTTCGATGTGCTGGGCGAGGAAGATCTCGCATTGCTGAGCAGGCGGTTCGAGCGCATGTACACGAACCGGAAGAACGCTCGGAGAAGCTCGGGCATGTGCTACCGGTGCGGGAAGCACGGGTACTTTATCGCTGAGTGCTCAGAGGCCATGGAGATCAAGCCCGAGCACAAGCACCGTCCGAGGACCGACCACAAGCACCGCTCGAGGGATGACCACAATGGCAAGCACAAGTCCGAGCAGAGGCCGAGGAGGAGTTGCGGTCACAAGAAGAAGGAGCGAGCGATGGTTGCCAGAGCGAGCGACATCGACTCAAGCTCCTGCTACTATTCATCGAGCTCGAGTGATGAAGAAGAGAACCGACACAAGGGCAAGCGATCAAGCAAGAACATCAACGGCCTGTGCTTTGCCGCCCAAGGCTTTGGCGGCATAGCACATAGCTCTGGAAGCAAGAAGAGCAACAAGGATGACTCGGACTCTGACTCCGAGGATGAGGTAAACAATGATCCTTCCTTTTTGGTAGCAGAAAATGCTAGGTTGAATGAATTGCTTGACAACTGTGATGATGTGATTAGAAAGACCAACAAGGAGAAGAGGGAGTATAGGTCTTTGCTTGGAGAGGTTAAGGAGAAGGTGGTTGAGCTAGAGTCTTTGCTTGTTGATGCTAGGGCTCAAATAGATTCTCTGAAATCTGCTCCTATTGTGACTGATGAACATGAATGCACTGATTGTTCCACTTTTCTTGGTGATTTGACTGTGCTTAAGGAAAAATATGCCTCCAAGGTTGAGGAACTAGATGTGCTTAGGGTTGAGCTAGATGAGATGAAATCTAGGCCCTCCTTGCTTGGTGCTTGCACTTCTTCTCCTATTTTGCATGAGAAGCTAGATGTTTCGCTTGCTTATGCTGGATCACTAGAGGCTAAGCTGGAAGCTCCTATTCCTACATCATGCTCTACTTGTGAAATTAATGTTGTGAAGAATTTGGAGCTTGCACACTATGTTGATCGCTTGCAGGATGAGAATGATGAGTTGAGGAAGATGATGGGTTGGTTGTCAGGTCATGAGCCTCAGCTCAGGATGATGATTGAGGCGTACAAGCGCTATGATGGGCAAGCGCTTGGGTCAAATAAGGTTGGGGAGTGCAGTGGTGAGAAGGAGAAGAAGATTGGTGATATCACAGCTCCACCAAAAACCTTTCACAAAAAATGCCTATGCTCCTAAGCCAAATCCACTTAGGAACCGACTAGACACAACCCCAGATCCTCCCGTGTTTCCTCCACAAACCAACAACTTCCTGAAACCCATCAAGTTCAAGAGTGACTTGGGGAACGAGTTCTTTGGGAAGCAGGGAGAGAAACCTAGTGAGGAGAAGCCACAGCCCAAAGCCAAAGCCAAAACCCTTCCACTGTGAGCATTGTGGGAGGGATGTGCACCTAGCTGAGTTTTGCTTCAGGAGGAAGCGTGAGGAGAGGTTTGCTAGGGAGATGGCAAACAAGGACAGGTACCACCCTTCTCGTGGTGTGCCTGAGCCTAGGATGGTGCCCAGGGTGAGGGTGTGGTGTGTACCATTTACCCTCGGGAGAGCCGTGAGTTTGTGCCTTGAGGTGTGCCACCACAGATGGATGATGGTAGGCGTGTTGGGTTTGGGCGTGGTGAGTTTGCTGGACGTTCCTTCACTCGTGCCCAATACGAGTATGGGGGGAACGATCGCAGCTTTAGGTCTTAGAGGAGCTACGGGCCACGGTCTCCACCTCGTGGTACGCGTAGTCCTCCAAGGAGACGTGTGGGTGTTCCACCTAGGAGTGATAGGATGGATTTTGCTAACCCCACTTTTGAGCAAATAGCACGACACTAGTTTGATTCATATTGTACTAACCCCAGTGCTGAGTCATTTGCTCACTCTCGCTCTCGTTTGTGATTTTCAGGTGGGAGACTTGGAGGGCTTTTGGTTGATCGACTCCGGTTGCTCTCGACACATGACCGGAGATCGATTCTCGCTCTCGTTTTTTATTTTCAGGTGGGAGGCTTGGAGGGCTTTTGGTTGATCGACTCCAGTTGCTCTCGACACATGACCGGAGGTCGAAGGTGGTTCTCCAGCCCCACCTTGGTGATGACCAAAGAGTACATCACTTTTGGGGATAATGGGAAAGGTAGAGTGCTTTCAGTGGGCACGGTGAAGGTGAGCGAGTCTGTGACTCTTAGGCGTGTTGCTCTTGTCAAGTCTTTGGGGTTCAATCTTCTTTCAGTGTCCCAACTTCTTGATGAGGGTTTTGAGGCCTGTTTTAAAACGGGCGATTCTCGTGTTTTGGATTCTCGAGGTGATCTTGTGTGCACGATCATCCCCGAGGGTCAGATTTTCAGAGCCGATTTTTCTCAGTGTGTCGGCTCTTCTTGTTGTTTGGTTGATGGTGTTTCGGCAGAGCTTTGGAAATGGCATAGGAGGCTAGGTCACTTGAGTTTTGACTTGTTGTCATGGTTGAGTGGACTTGGCTTGGTCCGAGGATTGCCTAAATTGAAATACCAAAAGAACTTGGTATGTGCTCCGTGTAGGCATGGTAAGATGGTCGCCACCTCTCACCCGCCTCTGACATCCGTTATGACAGAGAGGCCATGCGAGTTGTTCCTTATGGGCTTGGTTGTTCCAGCTCGTGTGTGCTCGGTGGGTGGGAAATGGTACGTCCTTGTGATAATGGACGAATATTCTCGCTTTGCTTGGGTCTTCTTTTTGGCTGACAAGGGGGAGACATTTGGTTTTGTCAGGGTTCTAATCTTGAGGTTGAAGAATGAGAGGAATGGAGATGCTGTTCGAGCTATTCGTAGTGACAATGGCACAGAATTTAAAAAGTCTTGTTTCGAAACCTTTTGTCGTGATTTGGGTCTCAAACATCAATTTTCCTCTCCCTACGTTGCTTGTCAGAATGGTGTGGTAGAGAGGAAAAATCGTTCCCTTTGTGAGATGGCTCGGACGATGCTCGACGAGCATAGGACTCCGAGGAGATATTGGGCTGAGGCGGTGAATACCGCGTGCCATGTTGGGAACCAGATTTTTCTTCGGGCCTTCTTGAACAAGACGTGCTATGAGCTCATGCATGGGCGAGCACCTAGAGTGAGCCATTTCAGGGCTTTTGGTTGTCGGTGCTTTATTCTCAATAAGGGTAAGATTGATAAGTTTGAGTCGAGGTCCTCTGATGGCATCTTTTTGGGTTATGCGAGTCATTCTCGAGCATTCCGTGTGCTCAACCTTGATACTAACCTAGTCATGGAAACTTGCAAGGTAACCTTCGACGAGACCTAGTCATGCAGTTCGTCTGTTTTTGAGTGTGGACGTGACGACGAGATTGGCAAGAAGATCTTTGAGGAAGAGAAGGATGACGCTGGAGAGGATGATGGTGAAGCTCCAGCCGCGCCTGTACCCTCTACTTCCACTACGTCGACTACGGTGTAGGATGGCCCATCCCCTACACCGACTACGATCCAGCAAGATCAAGTGGAAGTTGCTGTTGAGGGTGAGGACAACAGCGTCTGAGGACCGGTGGATAGTCGCTCCCTAGTGTGATGAGTGATTGACAACGTGGTGTGGAATGACTCTTGGCCGAGTATTGCAGGTGCAGGTTGCGGCTTGATTTGCGTTGGTGCAGGTGAAGAGTGGGCGCGAAAGGTCTTAGCCTTGCGGGGCCTTTGAGGAGTGGAGAGACAAGTAGGCTCGGCTCGATGGACCCAGTGGCCGAACGAGATCAAGTGCGGGCCGCATGGTGGGAAGAAAAGCAAGACGAAGTCGTGGACAGGAGCCGGTGTAGGGTAGCGGCTCATGACCGGAGTCTGCACGCGGGGTTTGCGGCGGTTCACCACAAAACCGTCAGGTTACTTGGTTGAACCACAAAACCAAGACCGGAGGCTCGGCGGGCGGAGATGGGATCCGGGTGCGTTGAGAGACTTCGAAGCGGAGGACACGCGTCGGGATCGCAAGGCTTGCGTCGAGGCTAAGCAAGGTGCGGTCGCCGGGCATCCGTCCGATGGTGCTACGACGAGAATTCCCAAAGTGCCCTTCGGGGGTGTGTATCCTAGTATTATGTAATAGGGGTAGTTTCGTCTTTCGGTTGCCTCCATATAAACTTAGAGGAGAGAGGATGGCAGCCATCTCTTGAAACCCTAGCTCATTTGCTCTTGCTATTTTCCCTTCCTATTTTCCTTAGGTTTTCCATAGGACTAGCTTGAGAGCTTCATGGTGAGATCTTGAGAGAGGGATGGATGTTGAGGAGGCAAGCTAGACCTTGTATGAATCTTTCATGGTGTGTATAGAAGGTTTGGCGTGATTCCTCAAGCGTTCTTGTTGCTCCTCCCATTTTTCTTTTTCGGTGATTTTCGGAGCCTTTCTTGGAATTTTCGTTCGTCGCTCGATTCGTCGATTTGAGGGCGTTTCTCTCCGGATTTCTTTGAGAGGATCATGGGTTAGTGCCTTGTGCCTCTTTGTGGATGATCTTGACCCCTCAAACACAGGATTTGGCCTTCGATTCGTTGATTTTCGGATGAACCCTAGTTCATAGTGTTCTTGGCAAGGATTCGCGATTCCGGTTGTAGGGAGTTAGAGGCCGAAATTTTTGGGGCATATCCTCCCCTTGGGGTGTCCATCATCTCCCCAAAATTTCGTCTCAAGACTCCAAGTGGTTTGGGAGATCCGTTGATCGAAAGTTTGGGGCGAATTCGCGGGCTGTTTTCTGGGTCGGGTGACCCGAAGGGGGTAGGTTGACCCGGACACTTGTGGCCGGGTGACCCGGTGCGGCTCTGGATGTCATAGGGTGACCCGGGCACTTGTGACCGGTTGACCCGGTAGGTCTCAGCCTTCCTCTTTGTTGCTCGAGTTCTTTCGTGCTTGCTTCCGCTTTGCTTCCTAGCCTTTCAAGCTTTGTTCCTAAGGTCTCGAGAGAGGTTTGTGTGTGCTTTCGCTTGTTCATGTGTGACCCTCAGAGTTGCGATTGGGACATAGGCCGAGTTCTTTTGAGAAAGAATTTTTATCGGCTCCCATTCACTCCCCCCCCCCTCTCTGGTCGCCAATCCGGTCCTTCAATTGGTATCAGAGCCGGTTACGGATCTTCGTGATTCTAACCAGTCTAAGATCCAAAGATGGTGTACCAGGAACGGGGTTCGGGTCCTCCACACTTTGATGGTAAGAACTACCAGATGTGGCAGAGGCGGATGGTTGCTTTCCTCCGCGGCAAGGGTCAGATCCTTTGGGATGTCACAGTGAACACAGCTTATGTTCATCCTGTGAACTTCCTTGCTCTAGGATCGAGGGACATGTTCGACGCCAATAACAAGGCGGTCGACTACCTGTATCGTGCTCTGTGTCAATCCGAATTCGATCGGGTTCAGACAGAGGACTTGGCGTGCAGGATTTGGGAGCAGCTGAAGAATGCTCACGCTGGGAATGCTCAGGTTCAGGCTCAGCTATTTGCGACCTACCGGAGAGAGTACGAGAACTTCACTCATCTCCCCGGTGAGTCCATTGATGCCATGTTCCAGTGGTTCACGGTGATTGTGAACAACATGAGGGCTAATGTAGCCGTGCTCCCGTACGATGATCATGACAGGGCTATCAAGCTCCTGCACTCTCTGGATCATACCGTGTGGAGTGAGAAGGTCGAGGCCATTCTTGAGTCAGAGAAGTATGAGACCCTCACGGTGGACGAGCTGTTTTCCAAGCTCAAGTCGTCCGAGGTGGACCGTGTGGTGCGTGCAAAGATCGAGAATCCGATTGACCCTCATAGTCTGGCTCTCGTGACTGGATCAAGGACTAACGCTAACATGTCTTCGAGACATTTTTCTTTGTCTTGTCTTGTGTCCATGCCAGATGAGGAGTTTGACGTGCTTGGTGAGGAGGATCTAGCGTTGCTGAGCAGGCAGTTCGAGCGCATGTACACAAACCGGAAGAACGCTCGGAGGAGCTCGGGCATGTGCTACCGGGGCGGGAAGCACGGGCACTTTATCGCTGAGTGCCCGGAAGCCATGGAGGTGAAGCTCGAGCACAAGCACCGTCCGAGGACCAACCATAAGCACCGCTCGAGGGACGACTACAAGGGCAAGAACAAGTCCGAGCGGAGGCCGAGGAGGAGTGGTGGTCACAAGAAGAAGGAGCGAGCGATGGTTGCCGGAGTGAGCGACATCGACTCGAGCTCTTGCTACTCTTCATCGAGCTCAAGTGATGAAGATGAGAACCGGCACAAGGGCAAGCGGTCAAGCAAGAACATCAACAGCCTGTGCTTCGCCGCCCAAGGCTTTTGCGGCATGGCACATAGCTCCGCAAGCAAGAAGAGCAACAAGGATGACTCGGGCTCCGACTCCGAGGAAGAGGTAAACAATGATCCATCCTTCTTGATAGCGGAGAATGCTAGGTTGAATGACTTGCTTGACAACCGTGATGATGTGCTTAGAAAGACCAACAAGGAGAAGAGGGAGTATAGGTCTTTGCTTGGAGAGGCTAAGGTGAAGGTGGTTGAGCTAGAGTCTTTGCTTGTTGATGCTAGGGCTCAAATAGATTCTCTTAAGTTTGCTCCTATTGTGACCGATGAACCTGAATGCACTGATTGTTCCACTTTTCTTGGTGATTTGACTGTGCTTAAGGAAAAGTATGCCTCCAAGGTCGCGGAACTAGATGTGCTTAGGATTGAGCTAGATGAGATGAAATCTAGGCCCTCCTTGCTTGGTGCTTGCACTTCTTGTCCTGTTTTGCATGAGAAGCTAGATGTTTCGCTTGTTTATGCTAGATCACTAGAGGATCAGCTGAAAGCTCCTATTCCTACATCATGCTCTACTTGTGAAATAAATGCGGTGAAGAATATGGAGCTTGCACACTATGTTGATCGCTTGCAGGATGAGAATGATGAGTTGAGAAAGATGATGGGTTGGTTGTCTGGTCATGAGCCTCAGCTAAGGATGATGATTGAGGCATACAAGCGCTATGATGGGCAAGCGCTTGGGGCAGACAAGGTTGGTGAGGGAAGTGGTGAGAATGATGGGAAGATCGGAGATATCCCAGAGCCACCAAAAACCCACCACAAAAATGCCTATGCTCCTAAGCCAAATCCACTTAGGAACCGACTAGACACAACCCCAGCTCCACCCGTGTTTCCTCCACATACCGACAACTTCCAGAAACCCATCAAGTTCAAGAGTGACTTGGGGAATGAGTTCTTTGGGAAGAAGGGAGAGAAACCTAGTGAGGAGAAGCCACAGCCCAAAGAGAGCCCAAAACCAAAGCCAAAACCAAAACCCTTCCATTGTGAGCATTGTGGGAGGGATGGGCACCTTGCTGAGTTTTGCTTCCGGCATAAGCGCGAGGAGAGGTTGGCTGGGGAGACGGCCAACAAGGACAGGTACCGCCCTTCTCGTGGTGTGCCTGAGCCTAGGTTGGTGCCGAGGGGTGAGGGTGTGGTGCATACCATTTACCCTCGAGAGAGGCGTGTGTTTGTGCCTCGTGGTGAGCCACCACATAGAGAAGGTGGTAGGCATGTTGGGTTTGGGCGTGGTGAGTTTGCTGGACGTTCCTTTGCTCGTGGCCAATACGAGTATGGGGGGAACGATTGCAGCTTTAGGTCCCAGAGGAGCTACGGGCCACGGTCTCCACCTCGTGGTGCGCGTAGTCCTCCAATGGGATGTGGGGGTGTTCCACCTAGAGGAGATAGGATGGATTTTGCTAACCCCACTTTTGAGCAAAGGGCACGACACTGGTTTGATTCATTTTGTACTAACCCCAGTGCTGAGTCGTTTGCTCACTCTCGCTCTCGTTTTTGATTTGCAGGTGGGAGGCTTGGAGGGCTTTTGGTTGATCGACTCCGGTTGCTCTCGACACATGACCGGAGATCGAAGGTGGTTCTCCAGCCTCACCCCGGTGATGACCAAAGAGTACATCACTTTTGGGGACAATGGGAAAGGTAGAGTGCTTTCAGTGGGCACGGTGAAGTTAAGTAAGTCTGTGACTCTTAGGCGTGTTTCTCTTGTCAAGTCTTTGGGGTACAATCTTCTTTCGGTTTCCCAGCTTCTTGATGAGGGTTTTGAGGTCCATTTCAAAACGGGCGCTTCGCGTGTCTTGGATTCTCGAGGTGATCTTGTGTGCGCGATCATCCTCGAGGGTCAGATTTTCAGAGCTGATTTTTCTTAGTGTGTTGGCTCTCCTTGTTGTTTGGTTGCTGGTGTTTCGGCGGAGCTTTGGAAATGGCATAGGAGACTAGGTCACTTGAGTTTTGACTTGTTGTCACGCTTGAGTGGACTAGGTTTGGTCCGAGGATTGCCTAAGTTGAAATACCAAAAGGACTTGGTATGTGCTCCGTGTAGGCATGGTAAGATGGTCGCCGCCTCTCACCCGCCTCTGACATCCGTTATGACAGAGAGGCCATGCGAGCTGTTCCATATGGACTTGGTTGGTCCAGCTCGTGTGTGCTCGGCGGGTGGGACATGGTATGTCCTGGTGATAGTGGACGACTATTCTCGCTATGCTTGGGCCTTCTTTTTGGCTGACAAGGGGAAGATGTTTGGTTTTATGCGGGATCTAATCTTGAGGTTGAAGAATGAGAGGAATGGAGATGCCATTTGAGCAATCCGTAGCGACAATGGTTCTGAATTTAAAAACTCTCATTTCGAAACCTTTTGTCGAGATTTCGGTCTCGAACATCAATTCTCTTCTCCCTATGTGGCTTGTCAGAATGGTGTAGTCGAGAGGAAAAATCGTTCCCTTTGTGAGATGGCTCGGACGATGCTTGATGAGCATAGGACTCCGAGGAGATATTGGGCTGAGGCGGTGAATACCACGTGCCATGTTGGGAACCGGATTTTTCTTATGGCCTTCTTGAACAAGACGTGCTATGAGCTCATGCACGGGCGAGCACCTAGAGTGAGCCACTTCAGGGCTTTTGGTTGTCGGTGCTTTATTCTCAAGAAGGGTAGGCTTGATAAGTTTGAGTCGAGGTCTTCCGATAGGATCTTTTTGGGTTATGCGAGTCATTCTCGAGCATTCCGTGTGCTCAACCTTGATACTAACCTAGTCATGGAAACTTGCGAGGTTACCTTCGACGAGACCCAGCCATGCAGTTCGTCTGTTTTTGAGTGTGCAGGTGACGACGAGATTGGCAAGAAGATCTTTGAGGACGAGGAGGATGATGCTGGAGAGGATGATGGTGATGATGAAGCTCCAGCCGAGCATGTACCCTCTACTTCCACTACGACGACTACAGGGCAGGATGGCCCAGCCCCTACTCCGACTACGATCCAGCAAGATCAAGTGGAAGTTGCAGCTGAGGTGGAGGTTGTCTCCAGGCGAGAGGCACCAAGGCGCATTCAAGTTGATCATCCTCCATCAAGAATCATCGGCGACATCAATGTACGTACGACACGATCAAGGTCCAGGAATTTTTCTCACTTTGCTCATTCGGCTTTTGTTGCTACCTTTGAGCCGAAAGACATTGGACACGCCCTCTCTGATCCTAATTCGGTGAACGCAATGCATAAGGAGTTAGAGAACTTTGAGAGAAACCAAGTTTAGGAGTTGGTAGAGCCACCACCACATTGCAAACCTATCGGGACAAAATGGGTGTGGAAGAACAAAGAGGGTGATAATGGTGAGGTGGTGAGAAACAAATCGAGGTTGGTTGCTCAGGGGTATAGTCAGAAGGAGGGGATAGACTATGTGGAGACATTTGCTCCTGTAGCCCGTTTGGAGGCGATTAGGATCCTTCTAGCCATTTCCGTGGCTAAAGGGTTCAAATTGTACCAAATGGATGTGAAGAGTGCCTTCTTGAATGGGTTTTTAGAAGAAGAGGTGTATGTGAAGCAACCACCGGGCTTTGAGAGTGCTGAGTTTCCTCACCGGGTGTATAGGCTGAGGAAGGCATTGTATGGGCTGAAACAAGCTCCCCGTGCTTGGTATGGCCGTTTGAGGGGGTTCTTGTTCAGCAAGGGGTTTGAGATGGGCAAGGTTGATAAGACTCTTTTTCTCCTCAGGCAGGGCGATGATATCCTAATTGTTCAGGTGTACGTGGATGATATTGTCTTTGGCGGCTCGTCTCACTCTTTGGTTGCGAGGTTTGCAGAGGACATGAGCAAAGAATTCGAGATGTCCATGATGGGAGAGTTGCTGTTCTTTCTCGGGCTTCAGATCAAGCAGGCGAAGGAGGGAACCTTTGTGCATCAAGCCAAGTACACGAAGGACATCCTCAAGAAGTTCAAGATGGACGACTCGAAGCCCCTGTCGACACCGATCAGTACGACTACAGCGTTGGATGCGGACGAGGACGGAGAGCCCGTGGACCAGAAGGAGTACCGGAGCATGATCGGCTCCCTCTTGTACTTGACGGCGACGAGGCCAGACATTCCGTTTTCTGTGTCTCGGTGCGCTCGTTTTCAGGCGTCGCCGAGGACTTCACATTGGTAGGCCGTCAAGCGGATCTTCAGGTATCTTCGATACACTCCTGAGCTCGGTCTTTGGTACTCGGCGTCCTCTTCTCTTTCGCTTCTTGGGTTTTCAGATGCCGACTTTGCGGGGTGTCGAGTCGATAGGAAATCGACTTCGGGGACGTTCCAGTTTTTGGGATCTTCGCTTGTTTCTTGGTCTTCTCGCAAACAGTCTAGTGTAGCTCAGTCTACCATAGAAGCCGAGTATGTTGCTGCAGCTAGTGGTTGCTCACAGCTGCTTTGGATCACATACACGCTGAGTGACTTTGGTGAGGAGTGTTCCCATGTACCTCTCATGTGTGACAGCACGAGTGCCATTAGCGTTGCCAAAAACCCCGTGCTCCACTCCAGAACCAAACATATAGAGGTAAGGTACCACTTCCTGAGAGACAATGTTGAGAAGGGAAACATAGACCTCATCCATGTGACAACCGAAAAGCAGCTTGCCGATATCCTAACCAAGCCTTTGGACCAAGCTACATTTGCCCGTTTGCGAGGGGAGCTTGGAGTGGTTTTTCCTTTTTGAGCTTTGGTTGGGAGTCAAATGTACATACTCATGTTGCATTTTCATTTTCTGTATCATATCATGCTTGCATCTTTGTATCATAGACTGCATTTGTGTCATATGCTTTGGAGATGTGCTTCTCCTATATACTTTGATCACCATGATATGCTGGATAAGAGATTATGACTTTGCTAGTGTTGCTCATATGATGTATAGCGATGCTCTTGGTAGCTTTGGGATGTATATGCTTGTGGATGGCTTACTTTTGTAAAAATGCTATAAGATCCTCTCTTATGAGTTGAATGCCTTTCATGTTAAATTTGTGCACTTATGGCTATACCTTGCTTAATTTGTGCTTGGAACCATGTTCTTTTCATTTGGGGTCAAAGACCCATTTATCATCATGAATGTTTAGCCTACATGCTACCTTGTGGAGAAGCCTAAGCTTCTTTTTGCCGCAAAGGCACTTCATGTACCATGCTTAATTTGTAAATCTTGAAATTGGTATATGAAATGCTTGTGCTTGAAAAATATGCTTCCATGTCAAATTTGCTTTAAATTCCTTATCTTGGGTGCTAAGCCGTTGCATGTTGTTCACCGTTGAGAAGTCTCACATTTAGAAGTGGACACATGGCTCGGTGGCTTTGACATGACATGAGATAGCTTGTAGGTGTTTGTGATGATCTTGTGATGAGAATTTGTGACCTTGCATGAAGTTTGTGAGTTATATGTTGTTTGTGCTCATTTTGACCATGTTTAGGTCCTATGCTCATGATAGGGAATTTTTTTGTTAAAATTGCTTCTTTTTGATCATGGCTATGTCACATGCTTATATGTCCCTATCTATCTTGTTGGCGATGCTTGTACTAAATTTGTGGCTATCTTGCTTGTCTATGTCTCATTTTTAGCATGTTGTAGTGCTCTTTGTCTATTTGAGAAGCACATGCTAGCATTTGTAGACTTGATTCATGCATTACCAACAAGGGGGAGAGATAGTACCCAATTCTTGCTTTGGGGAGAAAGTTCATGCATCCAGGGGGAGTTTTGCATCAAGGGGAGAAAAATTTGGAGAAATGCATTTGTCCAGGGGGAGCTTGCATTCATGTGCTTTGGAGCTCTTTGTCGCCTGATTATAGTTGTGCTCTTTTTGCCGATGGTGTCGAGCCCTTTTGCCTCACCTTGAGGAGTCGGCAATTTTGGAGTATTTTATCTCGGTTGTGTCGAGTCGTTGCCCTTGTCTTAGGGGATCGAGATTTTTCTCTCTCAAGTGATCTTGTTTTGGCTTTTGTTTGGCTTTTGATCACTTGTTTGAGTTTTTCATTCATTTCTTTTCTTTTTCTCTTTTCTCTGAATTGGTTACTATGTGTGTGTTGTCAATGCACTCATCAAGGGGGAGATTGAGGACAGGAGCGTCCGAGGACCGGTGGATGGTTGCTCCCTAGTGTGATGAGTGATTAACAACGTGGTGTGGACTGACTCTTGGCCGAGTATTGCAGGTGCAGGTTGCAGCTTGATTTGCGTTGGTGCAGGTGAAGAGTGGGCGCGAAAGGTCTTAGCCTTGCGGGGCCTCCGAGGAGTGGAGAGACAAGTAGGCTCAGCTCGATGGACCCGGTGGCCGAACGGGATCAAGTGTGGGCCGCATGGTGGCAAGAAAAGCAAGACAAAGTCGTGGACAGGAGTCGGTGCCGGGTAGCGGCTCACGACCGGAGTCTGCACGCGGGGTTTGCGGTGGTTCACCACAAAATCGTCGGGTTACTTGGTTGAACCACAAAACCAAGACCGGAGGCTCGGCGAGCGGAGATGGGATCCGGGTGCGTCGAGAGACTTCGAAGCGGAGGACACGCGTCGGGATCGCAAGGCTTGCGTCGAGGCTAAGCAAGGTGCGGTCACTGGGCATCCGTCCGATGGTGCTACGACGAGAATTCCCAAAGTGCCCTTCGGGGGCGTGTATCCTAGTATTATGTAATAGGGGTAGTTTCATCTTTCGGTTGCCTCCATATAAACTTAGAGGAGAGAGGATGGTAGCCATCTCTTGAAACCCTAGCTTATTTGCTCTTGCTATTTTCCCTTCCTATTTTCCTTAGGTTTTCCATAGGACTAGCTTGAGAGCTTTATGGTGAGATCTTGAGAGAGCGATGGATGTTGAGGAGGCAAGCTAGACCTTGTATGAATCTTTCATGGTGTGTATAGAAGGTTTGGCGTGATTCCTCAAGCGTTCTTGTTGCTCCTCCCGTTTCTCTTTTTCGGTGATTTTCGAAGCCTTTCTTGGAATTTTTGTTCGTCGCTCTATTCATCGATTTGAGGGCGTTTCTCTCCAGATTTCTTTGAGGGGATCATGGGTGAGTGCCTTGTGCCTCTTTGTGGATGATCTTGACCCCTCAAACACCGGATTTGGCCTTCGATTCGTTGATTTTCGGATGAACCCTAGTTCATAGTGTTCTTGGCAAGGATTCGCGATTCCGGGAGTTGTAGGGAGTTAGAGGCCAAAATTTTTGGGGCATATCCTCCCCTTGGGGTGTCCATCATCTCCCCAAAATTTCGTCTCAAGACTCCAAGTGGTTTGGGAGATCCGTTGATCGAAAGTTTGGGGCGAATTCGCGGGCTGTTTTCTGGGCTGTCCCGGGTGATCCGGACACTAGTGGCCGGGTGACCCGAAGGGGGTAGGTTGACCCGGACACTTGTGGCCGGGTGACCCGGTGCGGCTCTGGATGTCACAGGGTGACCCGGGCACTTGTGACCGGTTGACCCGGTAGGTCTCAGCCTTCCTCTTTGTTGCTCGAGTTCTTTCGTGCTTGCTTCCGCTTTGCTTCCTAGTCTTTCAAGCTTTGTTCCTAAGGTCTCGAGAGAGGTTTGTGTGTGCTTTCGCTTGTTCGTGTGTGACCCTCAGAGTTGCGATTGGGACATAGGCCGAGTTCTTTTGAGAAAGAATTTTTATCGGCTCCCATTCACTCCCCCCCCTCTCTTGTCGCCAATCCGGTCCTTCAGAGGGGGAGGTCGTCTCCAGGCGAGAGGCACCAAGGCGTGTTCAAGTTGTTCATCCTCCCTCAAGAATCATTGGCGACATCAATGAACTTACGACATGGTCAAGGTCCAGGAATGTTTCTCACTTTGCTCATTCGGCTTTTGTTGCTACCTTTGAGCCGAAAGACATTGGACACGCACTCTCTGATCCTAATTGGGTGAATGCAATGCATGAGGAGTTAGAGAACTTTGAGAGAAACCATGTTTGGGAGTTGGTAGAGCCACCACCACATTGCAAACCTATTGGGACAAAATGAGTGTGGAAGAACAAAGAGGGTGAGAATGGCGAGGTGGTGAGAAACAAATCGAGGTTGGTTGCTCAGGGCTATAGTCAGAAGGAGTGGATAGACTATGAGGAGACATTTGCTCCTGTAGCCCGTTTGGAGGCGATTAGGATCCTTCTAGCCTTTTCTGTGGCTAAAGGGTTCAAATTGTACCAAATGGATGTGAAGAGTGCCTTTTTGAAAGGGTTTTTGGAGGAAGAGGTTTATGTGAAGCAACCACCGGGCTTTGAGAGTGTTGAGTTTCCCCACCGAGTGTATAGGCTGAGGAAGGCGTTGTAAGGGCTGAAACAAGCTCCTTGGGCATGGTATGGCCAGTTGAGGGGGTTCTTGTTCAGCGAGGGGTTTGAGATGGGCAAAGTAGATAAGACTCTTTTTCTCCTCAGGCAGGGCGATGATATCCTAATTGTTCAGGTGTATGTGGATGATATTGTCTTTGGCCGCTCGTCTCACTCTTTGGTTGCATGGTTTGCAAAGGACATGAGCAAAGAATTCGAGATGTCTATGATGGGAGAATTGCAGTTCTTTCTCGGACTTCAGATCAAGCAGGCGAAGGATGGAACCTTTGTGAATCAAGCAGAGTACACAAAGGACATCCTCAAGAAGTTCAAGATGGACGACTCGAAGCCCCTGTCGACACCGATGAGTGCGACTACAGCGCTGGATGCGGTCGAGGACGGAGAGCCCGTGGACCAGAAGGAGTACCAGTGCATAATAGGCTCCCTCTTGTACTTAATGGCGACGAGGCTGGACATTCAGTTTTCTGTGTGTTTATGCGCTCGTTTTCAGGCGTTGCCAAGGACTTCACATCGGCAGGCCGTCAAGCAAATTTTTGGGTATCTTTGATACACTCCTGAGCTTGGTCTTTGGTACTTGGTGTCCTCTTCCCTTTCGCTTCTTGGTTTTTCGGATGCCGACTTTGCGGGGTGTCGAGCCGATAGGAAGTCGACTTCGGGGACGTGCCAGTTTTTGGGTTCCTCTCATGTTTCTTGGTCTTCTCGCAAACAGTCAAGTGTAGCTCAGTCTACCACAGAAGCCGAGTATGTAGCTGCCGCTAGTTGTTGCTCACAGCTGCTTTGGATCACATACACGCTGAGTGACTTTGGTGAGGAGTGTTCCCATGTACCTCTCATGTGTGATAGCACGAGTGCCATTAGCGTTGCCAAAAACCCCGTGCTCCACTCCAGAACCAAACATATAGAGGTAAGGTACCACTTCCTGAGAGACAATGTTGAGAAGGGAAACATAGACCTCATCCATGTGCCAACCGAAAAGCAGCTTGCCGATATCCTAAACAAGCCTTTGGACCAAGCTACATTTGCCTGTTTGCGAGGGGAGCTTGGAGTGGTTTTTCCTTTTTGAGCTTTGGTTGGGAGTCAAATGTACATACTCATGTTGCATTTTCATTGTCTGTATCATATCATGCTTGCATCTTTGTATCATAGACTGCATTTGTGTCATATGCTTTGGAGATGTGCTTCTCCTATATACTTTGATCACCATGATATGCTGGATATGAGATTATGACTTTGCTAGTGTTGCTCATATGATGTATAGCGATGCTCTTGGTAGCTTTTGATGTATATGCATGTGGATGGCTTAATTTTGTGGAATTGCTATATATGATCCTCTCTTGTGAGTTGAATGCCTTTCATACTCAAATTGTGCTTAATTTGTGCTTGGGAATCATGCTCTTTTCATTTGGGGTCAAAGACCCATTTGTCATCATGAATGTTTATCCTACATGCTATCTTGTGAAGAAGCCTAAGCTTCTTTTTGCCGCAAAGGCACTTCATGTACCATGCTTAAAATTTAAATTATGAAATTGGTATGTGAAATGCTTGTGCTTGAAAAATATGCTTCCATGTCAATTATGCTTTAAATTCCTTATCTTGGGTGCTAAACCGTTGCATGATGTTCACCATTGAGAAATCCCATATTTAGAAGTAGACACATGGCTCGGTGGCTTTGACATGACATGAGATAGCTTGTAGGTGTTTGTGATGATCTTGTGATGAGAACTTGTGACCTTGTATGAAGTTTGTAGGCTATATGTTGTTTGTGCTCTTTTGGCCATGTTTAGGTCCTATGCTCATGAGAGGGAAATTTTTGTTGAAAAATGCTTCATTTTGATCATGGCTTTGTCACATGCTTATATGTCCCTATCTATCTTGTTGGCGATGCTTGTACTAAATTTGTGGCTATCATGCTTGTCTATGTCTCATTTTTAGCATGTTGTAGTGCTCTTTGTCTATTTGAGAAGCACATGCTTGCATTTGTAGACTTGATTCATGCATTGCCAACAAGGGGAGGAAAGTAACCAATTCATGCATCCAGGGGAGTTTTGCATCAAGGGGGAGAAAAATTGTGTGAAATGCATTTGTTCAGGGGGAGCTTGCATTCATGCTTTGGGAGCTCTTTGTCGCCTGAAAATTGTGCTCTTTTGCTGATGGTGTCGAGCCCTTTTCCCTCACCTTGAGGAGTCGGCAATTTTGGAGCATTTTATCTCGGTTGAGTCGAGCCATTGCCCTTGTCTTAGGGAACCGAGATTTTTCTCTCTCAAGTGATCTTGTTTTGGCTTTTGTTTGGCTTTTGATCACTTGTTTGAGCTTTTAGTTCGTTTCTTTTCTTTTTCTCTTTTCTCTGAATTGGTTACTATGTGTGTTGTCTATGCACTCATCAAGGGGGACATTGAGGACCGGAGCGTCCGAGGACTGGTGGATGGTCGCTACTTGTTGTGATGAGTGATTGACAACATGGTGTGGACTGACTCTTCGCCGAGTATTGCAGGTGCAGGTTGCGGCTTGATTTGCGTTGGTGCAGGTGAAGAGCGGGCACGAAAGGTCTTAGCCTTGCGGGGCCTCCGACGAGTGGAGAGACAAGTAGGCTCGGCTCGATGGACCCGGTGGCCGAACGGGATCAAGTGATGGCCGCATTATTGTAAGAAAAGCAAGACGAAGTCGTCGACTGGAGCCGGTGCAGGGTAGCGGCTCACAACCGGAGTCTGCACGCGGGGTTTGCGGTGGTTCACCACAAAACCGTCGGGTTACTTGGTTGAGCCACAAAACCAAGACCGGAGGCTCGGCGGGCGGAGACGGGATCCGGGCGCGCCGAGAAGCTTCGATGCTGGGGGACATGCGGTGAGATCGCAGGGCTTGCGTCGGAAGGACGCGGACTGCAGCGAAGGCGTGGCCGCCCGATGAAGAGGAGTGCTACTTGACCATATTGCCCCTGAGCGGTGTGTATCTCATTTTAAGTTCTTGGGGTAGCTTGGTCATTTGCCCAACCCAGAGAGACTTCATATATACAGCTCTAGGGTTTCAAGGCAAATCATCCATCCGGACTGCTTCTCATTTTCCCTGCTCTTTAGGCTAGATTTTCTTCACCATTTTGTAGAGAATCGGGCCTCTAAGTGTATAGAAGCATTCATGGTTGCGTCGATTTCCTTCTTGTGGCTCGAGTGATTTTCATGTCTTTTTCGGGCTATTTTCGTTGGATTTCCGTGCGCGGCTTGTTCCTTCGATTCTGAGGTGTTTGGGTTCGGATTTCTTTGTGGGGATCATGGATAGATGTTGTGCATCTTTGTACTTGATCTTGACACCTCAAACTCCGGATTTGACCTTCGATTGAACAATTTCGGTTGGAACCCTAGCTTTTTGTGTGAGATCGGTAGAATCTCGATTCCTCTCGATTCAGTGGGTTTGAGGCTACAAATTCGTAGGTATAGCATCTCCTAGAGACGCTTCATCTTCACCTATGATTTGGTAGCAATCCCTTGGTTGATTCGGGAGATTAGGCAAAGGGGAGGAGGTGTTGACTTTGAGCAACTTGGACTCGAGCTGCTCTGTCTGCACCTGGCGGACTATCCGCCAGGCAGGCTCGGACCGTCCACGTGGAGCTCGTCAGCTGGCTGTTCGTCGAGTTCTTCACGAGTTCTTGAGCGCTTTCCATTCGATCTATTTTGTTTGGGGTTTTTGTTTGGAGGGTGTTTGCCGGACTGTCCGCCCGGGGTAGCCGGACTGTCCGTGCGGGACGGACTGTCCGCGGCTAGGGTACATACCGTCCGATTTTCACTGGTGCATACTGGTGGTTCGGGACATTTTTGCGGACTGTCCGCTGTGGTCCTGCGGACCGTCCGCCTGGTGCTCGCGGACTGTTCGCATTGTCACCGCAGACCGTCCGCCCAGGACTTCGCAGACAATCTAAGTCCCTTGCTTCTCGAGCTGTGCTTCCGCTTGGGATTGGTTTGGGACTTGTTCTTAGGGTTGGTAGGTCCGTTGTGACTACGCGACCTTGGCAAGTTTGTGTGGGAACCTTTGCGTGTGATTTTGGGGCATACTCGAGTTCGACTCTTCGGAGAAGAATTTTTATTGGCTCCCATTCACTCCCCCCCCCCCTCTCTAGTCGCCTAATCGGTCCTTCAGACGACCGTAGTTGTACCGCACCCGCCGAGGTACAAGAAGAAGAAGAAAGGGACCGACACTCCGGCTTCTACTTCAACACTCACATCTCAACTCTCTCTCCCTACTATGTAGAAACTAATTTGTGGAGGGCTCCGCCACTTGCTTCAATGCACCTTGTGTGTCTTCTATGAAGTGTCGGGGACTATTTATAGCCCCAATGGGTCGGTTGCTGCAGGAGGGGATACTTGTAGGCGAGAGGGAGCTAGAGTGGCGAGCAAGGAGGTGCGGCCATATCTCTAGGTGCGGGCGGCCCTGTGATCCACCGCCTATGGATTTGGACGGCCCTGATCACTGATCCTTGGTCGATTGCACGTTGGTTACCAGCTCGAATTCGCCTGATTCACCGGTTCATAGGTGCGCCCGGCCCTACCCAGTGGCCATGTGATGCACCGACGGTGTTGAGGGACGTTCAGGATCACTCCTTGATGGCGGTTGTGCTGGTTAAGTGTGGGTCCATCGATCCAAGTGCTCCAACCTTAGTCTTCTGATCAAACTGACTTGAAATCAACGCTTCTCGTTCATTGGTGACTTGTTCATGGGATTGGTAGTGACATGGACCCGAGAGGAGGATTTTGGGTGGTGCGGCCGGACCTAAGAGGTGCGGCCGGACCAACTTTTATGGTGTCTGGAACATGGACTTGGCCCCCTTGGATATTATGCCAAGTGTAGAGGCATTTGGCAAAGTTTGGTGTTGATCGGAGAAGGTTGATAGGTCCGGACGAACCTAGTAGGTTCGGCCGCATCTACACCCGACACGTCTCGTGTCACAATCTTCCGGGAGGCATAATTTCTGCATCCGGACTCCGAATTGGGTGAACCAAAACTCCATTTCGATCAACTCGATGAGAGGTTCGCAATGGTGCTATCACACTAAGCATTTGAGGTTGTTTGTCAAGATGCTTTATTTGTGCTATAATATCTCATTATGACCTGCATCCAAATATTCACCAAAGCTCGTCGAATATGTTAGTTTATAACCCTACAGCTATGATGCATGCTTTGATGGAGTGAATTTTGTTCAAAGTTGAGGGTCGAAAATAGGGACTTAACGACTATCAACAAATAACACGTCAAGTTTCAATCCGCAAGCGCACGAGTTGGTTGTAGCTTTTCCCTTAGAGTATCCCCCAAGGTTAATCAGTCCGTGGAACAAGTGGATTGCTACGCTCAACTAAGCATTAATGTCGTTGATTTAAAGCTCTTTATCAAATGAAGGTACGTATAAGTAAATAACTTAAACTAATCTAATCTAGATTAAAGAAATCAACGTATAGAGCAAAGGTATAGAGATCACAAGAACGTAGAATGCTTGTCCAAGGGATCTAGGATCACTTGGAGATGTAACCACCTAGCAAGAACAACCCGATCTAATCTATCAAAGGTAAAGCTGCACGGAGTCCAACACTTTCCCTCTCGCGTACTAGTCACTACATGAGGGTAATCCATGATCGAACACCAAGTGCACAAGACGTTGATGTGTTCTAGGCATGCATTATCAAGAGTGTGAACCAAGTTCAATATGTTTTCCCTCCCACGCACTGTCACTACACGACGGTAATCGCATAAAGGACAAAAGGAACACGATACGTGAGACTATGAGCGATGCATCCCCAAAGCGAGCCAGCCGTCCATTAAGATTGAAACACCATCAACTTGAATATGATATCAAATTGAACCAAAACATAAGTTCGGTGATTACAACTCAAGACCCCCCTTGAACCCCAAGGACAAACAATGATTTTACCCCATAATGTTACACATCGAAGCGCTGGACATGGTGTAGAAACCTCCGAAGTAGATGAAGGCCGTCAAGTTCTCCCTTGTCGATCCAATCTCCTTCTTGTTTTCGGTCTTGTGGCAGCGGCTCCCGAAAGAATTTCCCCGTGGCTCTTTGCGTCCGAACTCCTAATAGCCCGAGGGGGTACTAGGTCAAAGGAGAGGTCAAACTGGGCCGAAAATGGGCCAGGTCGGTCGGCCGACCAGCCTAGGCCCTTTTTGGCCCGGTTTGGCCCCATTTTTCTCGTGCGAGCTTCTCTTGCAATTGCTGATTTACACCCTTTTGCATGTGGGCCCTTGACGTCGTTTTCTCCGCAATTTAGATAAGAGTACTTGTCGCGCAAGCTCCTACATCTTCTGTTTAGGTCCCTGGAGTTTTACAGCTTCATGCTTTGGTCCTTGGGTCATTTGGAGTCATGTTCACTTCGAGTCTTGACTTGTGTCGGGCTCCATTATCTTCTCATAAAGTGCTTGATGAACTTTACCCGAAAGTACTTATTTAGGTACTTAAATCCTGCGTAAACAACATACTCCAAAAACCACATGCGAGAGAGAACTTGTTATATCAAGGGGGTTAATAACGTTAGATCGGATATCAAATCAATGCCAACATTGAAGGTAAACTCATGGCTAGGAGTGTCAAAGTCGATCATCAACAACTCCCCCATGCTTAAACCTTACTCGTCCTCGAGTAAGCCTTCAATGGATATCAGTGTTGCCTTTCATTGTTCACACCCTGCACTTGATCATACATGAAGAAAACATAATGCTCTCTAAATTTATTTGTTAGAGTTCCATAGTGTAATAGCATTCATCCCAACGGAAAGGGGATATCAATTAGGCTCTTCCCACAAGTAATTACTCATGCTCCCAAATTTTGAATAAATCTCAAAAATTTTGAAATGAAGTATAAGATGTAGAAAGAGCTAAACCATGTTAAAAAATTTAAACCTCCTTGCATCTTGCTCATGAACTCTCATCTCATCTTGTCTCTCAAGCCTATTTGTTCTACTCCTTTCCCCTCTCAAAACATATATAAGTGGAAGGCTTTATCTGGAGCCTTGGGAAAAGTTTAGTCCTATCAAGATATTATAATTAGGATATTATCAAAACAAGACAAGCTTCTCATGGGTTTACCGAGCCTCGTCAAAAAGGTCATTGGAAAATAATGTTCTCAAGGAGGGGGGGAGAGATGAACACACACTTTTTGAGATAACTGGACATGTGAAAATCGCAAACAGTGATCCCGAGGCACAAAAAAAGTCCTCGTTATCGGATTGCACATGGTTAGAAAGATGAGTATGGGTCTTGATCTTGAATCCTCTTGAAATTCCTAATGCGTCTAGAGAGTCGGGGAGTTTTTTTATTATATATACACATATATTTTTTTTCTCTCTCCTTGTTTATTTCTTTTTGACTTTCATTATTTTTTTCTTCTCCATTTTTCTTCTTCTTTTTTTTTCATACTCCCCTAAACTCTAGACTACATTAGTACCTACCTTCTTGGCAGCTCCCCCCATGCTTAGATGATTGCACGTCCTCAGGCAAAGAGATAACAAAATTTTTGTGCCAAGGTAGGTATTGAAAATCCTAAAGTTTCTTGGAGAGAAACACTTGAAATATTCTAGGGATCCTTCACGCACCCTTTATGTCGTCCTGGAGGTCTCCCAAAATTAAACTTCAATCTTTGGCACCTTCATTCTTGTGATCTCCTCGAAATATTCATCCATACACAAGAATTGGGTTGTGGTCAAGGAGGTAAACAAAAAAAAGATATTTTGGGTTTGTGGGTGGAAATCCGGCGAGGTTTGCAAAATTTCCGATGGGGAAACTTACAATGCATAGATAGAAAGGGCTAGCACTAAGATAGATAAGCAAAAACAGAATGACTAGCTTCTTAGTCCCGAACTAGAGAAATCAAGCCTTGAATCAATGCACCCAAAAATAAATCTTGTATACTAAGGTTTTTCACTCAATTAAATAAAAGGCTTTGGATAGGTAGAGCAACATGCAAGTGGTATTAATGACAAGGTCAGCATAACTTTTAAGAACGAAAATAAATCAGCTTTAACCCATCCAAAATTGAGAGCATGAGAAAAACTATGGGTCTTCATCTTTATCATAACCTCCATAAAGGATTAAGCAAGCATTTAAATTTAATTTCAGATTTGCATTAAGGAGAGCATTAGCTTAATTATGCATAAAGCAAGCACAATGATGAGCAAAGCGGCAACGATCATCATATATCATCTTGGCATAATTTTCCATCCTCACCAAAGGTCATGAGAAGGGGGCAATATTTATTCAAGATGATTTGAAGCAAACATTACTACTAACACGCAAGCTGAAAATAAATAAAGTAGAAGGTTATTTACAAACTTACCTTGTTTTTGTCGCTTAGCCTTGACGATCCGAGTCACCATCCAAGGTGTAAACGTCAATGTATTTAATGGGCACAACGTCAGGCTCTAGGAATACCTTGAGTCATTGTCCATTGACAACATATTGATCTCCTTTGGCGTCCATGATTGTTACTGCTCCCGATGGTGACACTAAATGTACGACGTATGGTCCATCCCATTTGCTTTGCAGTTTTCCCTTGCCGAAAACCTTGTATCGTGAATCGTATAGTAGGACTTTGTCTCCTTCCTTGAATTCCTTCTTATGCAATCTTTTGTCGTGCCATCTCTTCATCCTTTCTTTATAGATGCTAGCGTTGTGATATGCCTTCAACCTTAGCTCTTCAAGTTCACTTATTTGAATCCTCCGCTTTATTCGTGCCACATCAATATCAAGGTTCATCTCCTTTATTGTCCAATAAGCCTTGTGCTCTTTTGCTCAAAAGAATAAGCCTTGTCTCTAGTTCTACTGGCAAATGACATGTTAATCCATAGACGAATTCATATGGGGTCATAGCTATCGGTGTTTTATGCACAGTCCGGTATGCCCACAATGCTCCATCTAGCTTCTTTGACGAATCTTTCCCTCCTTTAGTCACCGTCTTCGTGAGGATGCCTTTTACTTGCTAGTTCGATATTTCCGTTTGGCCATTTGTTTTTGGATGATAGGCCGTAGACACCCTATGCTCAATCCCCAACTTTGCCAAGCATCTTTTAAAGTCATTGCCAATAAAGTGTGACCCACCATCACTTATTAAAATTCTAGGAACACCGTATCGAGGGAATATCACTGTCTTGATCATTTGAATGGCTTCTTTCGTAGATGCTTTCCGACATGGGATTGCTTCAACCCATTTTGATACATAATCAACTATGACCAAGATGTGTTCATATCCATGCGAGTTCACAAACGGTCCCATAAAGTCGATGCCCCAAACATCAAATAGATCAATTTGCAAATTATAATTCAGTGGCATTGCATTGCTTTGTGATATATTTCCACTCCTTTGGCATTCCGGGCAAGTTGCAACAAACCTTTTAGCATCCTCGTGCATCTCAGGCCAATAGAATCCGCTAGACCATACCTTTGCTTGTGTTCTAAAATGTCCATAGTGTCCTCCATATTCTGATGAGTGGTATTTTCTTAGAATTTCTTCTCTTTCTCCCCGCGGTACACATCTTTTTAGCATTCCATCATCTCCACATCTATATAAGTATGGTGCATCCCAGTAAAATTTTTTGCTCTTGGCAATTACCATTCTTTTAGCATTTTTGACCAAGTGATCTAATGGCATCTTCCGTAGGCATTTTATGATATCGTGCATCCATCCTCTCCTATCAAGTATTCGATACAGATGGTCATCTCTCATTCTATCTTCAATTAGCTCCATCCCATCATCTCCATGATGCATCCTTGATAGTTGGTCGGTTATGACATTATCCGACCCTTTCTTGTCTCTAATCTCCATATCAAACTCTTGTAATAATAGAATCCATCTAATCAAACGTGACTTGGCATCTTTCTTGGATAAAAGGTACTTGATTGCAGCATGGTCGGTATACACGACCACTTCGAGTTCACAATATAATATCTGAAATTTTCAAATGCGAACACTACGACAAGCAATTCCTTCTCCGTAGTTGCATAATTCACTTGAGCTTCATTTAAAGTTTTACTTGCATAATAAATTGCGTGAACCTTTCCTTCCTTCCTTTGTCCAAGAACAGCTCCAATGGCGTAATCACTTGCGTCGCACATTATCTCAAACGGTAGATTCCAATCGGGAGGTTGCATAATTGGTGCACTTATGAGAGATTGCTTCAATGTCTAGAAAGCATGCAAGTACTCTTCATCAAAGTCGTACTCCACATCTTTTTGGAGAATTCGTGTCAATGGCTTGGTGATTTTTGAAAAATCCTTTATAAATCTTCTATAAAATCCGGCATGCCCGAGAAAGCTTCTTAACAATTTGATATTTGTCGGAGGTGGAAAATTTTCAACCATCTCAATCTTAGCCTTGTCCACCTCTATTCCTCTCTCCCTACTATGTAGATACTAATTTGTGGAGGGCTCTGCCACTTGCTTCAATGCACCTTGTCTGTCTTCTATGAAGTGTCGGGGACTATTTATAGCCCCAATGGGTCGGTTGCTGTAGGAGGGGGTGCTTGTAGGCGAGAGGGAGCCAGAGTGGCGAGCAAGGAGGTGCGGCCATATCTCCAGGTGCGAGCGGCCTTGTGATCCACCACCTATGGATTTGGACGGCCCTGATCACTGACCCTTGGTCGATTGCACGTCAGTTCCCAGCTCGGATTCGCCTGATTCATCGGTTCATAGGTGCGGCCGGCCCTACCCAGTGGCCATGTGATGCACCGACGGTGTTGAGGGACGTTCAGGATCACTCCTTGATGGCGGTTGTGGTGGTTATTGTGGGTCCATCGATCCAAGTGCTCCAACCTTAGCCTTTTGATCAAACTGACTTGAAATCAACGCTTCTCGTTCATTGGTGACTTGTTCATGGGATTGGTAGTGACATGGACCCGAGAGGAGGATTTTGGGTGGTGCGGCCGGACCTTGGAGGTGCGGCCGGACCAACTTTTATGGTGTCTGGAACATGTAATTGGCCTCCTTGGATAGTATGCCAAGTGTAGAGGCATTTGGCAAAGTTTGGTGTTGATCGGAGGAGGTTGATAGGTAAGGATGAACCTAGTAGGTTCGGCCGCACCTACACCCAACACGTCTCGTCTCACAATCTTCCAGGAGGCATAATTTCTACATCCGGACTCCGAATTGGGTGAACTAAAACTCCATTTCGATCAACTCGATGAGAGGTTCGCAATGGTGCTATCACACTAAGCATTTGAGGTTGTTTGTCAAGATGCTTTATTTGTGCTATAATGTCTCATTATGACCTGCATCCAAATATTCACCAAAGCTCGTCGAATACGTTAGTTTATAACCCTACAGCTATGATGCATGCTTTGATGGAGTGAATTTTGTTCAAAGTTGAGGGTCGAAAATAAGGACTTAACGACTATCAACAAATAACGCGTCAAGTTTCGATCCGCAAGCGCACGAGTTGGTTGTAGCTTTTCCCTTAGAGTATCCCCCAAGGTTAATCAGTCCGTGGAACAAGTGGATTGGTACGCTCAACTAAGCACTAATGTCATTGATTTAAAGCTCTTTATCAAATGAAGGTACGTATAACTAAATAACTTAAACTAATCTAATCTAGATTAAAGAAATCAACGTATAGAGCAAAGGTATAGAGATCACAAGAACATAGAATGCTTGTCCAAGGGATCTAGGATCACTTGGAGATGTAACCACCTAGCAAGAACAACCCGATCTAATCTATCAAAGGTAAAGGTGCACGGAGTCCAACCCTTTCCCTCTCGCGTACTAGTCACTACATGAGGGTAATCCATGATCGAACACCAAGTGCACAAGACGTTGACGTGTTCTAGGCATGCATGATCGACTATGAGCGATGCATCCCCAAAGCAAGCCAGCCGTCCATTAAGATTGAAACACCATCAACATGAATATGATATCAAATAGAACCAAAACATAGGTTCGGTGATTACAACTCAAGATCCCTCTTGAACCCCAAGGACAAACAATGATTTTACCCCATAATGTTACACATTGAAGCGCTGGACATGGTGTAGAAACCTCCGAAGTAGATGAAGGTCGTCAAGTTCTCCCTTGTCGATCCAATCTCCTTCTTGTTCTCGGTCTTGTGGCAGCGGCTCCCGAATGAATTTCCCCATGGCTCTTTGCGTCTGAACTCCTAATAGCCCGAGGGGGTACTAGGTCAAAGGAGAGGTCAAACTGGGCCGAAAATGGGCCAGGTCGGTCGGCCGACCGGCCTAGGCCCTTTTTGGCCCGGTTCGGCCCCATTTTTCTCATGCGAGCTTCTCTTGCAATTGCTGATTGACACCCTTCTGCATGTGGGCCCTTGACATCGTTTTCTCCGCGGTTTAGATAAGAGTACTTGTCGTGCAAGCTCCTGCATCTTCTGTTTAGGTCCCTGGAGTTTTGCAGCTTCATGCTTTGGTCCTTGGGTCATTTGGAGTCATGTTCACTTCGAGTCTTGACTTGTGCCGGGCTTCATTATCTTCTCATAAAGTGCTTGATGAACTTTACCCGGAATTACTTATTTAGGTACTTAAATCTTGAGTAAATAACATACTCCAAAAACCACATGCGAGAGCGAACTTGTTATATCAAGGAGGTTAGTAACGTTAGATCGGATATCAAATCAATGCCAACATTAACGGTAAACTCATGGCTAGGAGTGTCAAAGTCGACCGTCAACAACTCCCCCCATGCTTAAACCTTGCTCGTCCTCGAGTAAGCCTTCAATGGATATCAGTGTTGCCTTTCATTGTTCACACCCTGCACTTGATCATACATGAAGAAAACATAATGCTCTCTAAATTTATTTGTTAGAGTTCCATAGTGTACTAGCATTCATCCCAATGGAAGGGGGATATCAATTAAGCTCTTCCCACAAGTAATTACTCATGCTCCCAAATTTTGAATGAATCTCAGAAATTTTGAAATGAAGTATAAGATGTAGAAAGAGCTAAACCATGTTAAAAAATTTAAACCTCCTTGCATCTTGCTCAAGAACTCTCATCTCATCTTGTCTCTCAAGCCTATTTGTTCTACTCCTTTCCCCTCTCGAAACATTTATATTATAATTAGGATATTATCAAAACAAGACAAGCTTCTCATGGGTTTACCGAGCCTCGTCAAAAAGGTCATTGGAAAATAATGTTCTCAGGGAGGGGGGGAGATGAACACACAGTTTCTGAAATAAGTGGACATGTGCAAATCGCAAAGAGTGATCCCGAGGCACAAACAAAGTCCTCGTTATTGGATTGCACATGGTTGGAAAGATGAGTATGGGTCTTGATCTTGAATCCTCTTGAAATTCCTAATGCGTCTAGAGAGTCGGGGAGTTTTTTTTACTATATATACACATATATTTTTTTCTATCTTTTTATTATTTCTTTTTGTCTTTCATCATTTTTTTCTTCTCCATTTTTCTTCTTCTTTTTTTTCATACTCCCCTAAACTCTAGACAACATTAGTACCTACCTTCTTGGCAGCTCCCCACATGCTTAGACGACTGCACGTCCTTAGGCAAAGAGATGACAAAATTTTTGTGCCAAGGTAGGTACTGAAAATCCTAAAGTTTCTTGGAGAGAAACACTTGAAATATTTTAGGGATCCTTCACGCACCCTTTATGTTGTCCTGGAGGTCTCCCAAAATTAAACTTCAATCTTTGGCACCTTCATTCTTGTGATCTCCTCGAAATATTCATCCATACACAAGAATTGGGTTGTGGTCAAGGAGGTAAACAAAAAAAGATATTTTGGGTTTGTGGGTGGATATCCGGCGAGGTTTGCAAAATTTCCGATGGGGAAACTTACAATGCATAGATAGAAAGGGCTAGCACTAAGATAGATAAGCAAAAACGGAATTACCAGCTTCTTAGTCCTGAACAAGAGAAATCAAGCCTTGAATCAATGCACCCAAAAATAAAGCTTGTATACTAAGGTTTTTCACTCAATTAAATAAAAGGCTTTGGATAGGTAGAGCAACATGCAAGTGGTATTAATGACAAGGTCAGCATAACTTTTAAGAACGAAAATAAATCAGCTTTAACCCATCCAAAATTGAGAGCATGAGAAAAACTATGGGTCTTCATCTTTATCATAACCTCCATAAGGGATTAAGCAAGCATTTAAATTTAATTTCAGATTTGCATTAAGGAGAGCATTAGCTTAATCATGCATAAAGCAAGCACAATGATGAGCAAAGCGACAACGATCATCATATATCAACTTGGCATAATTTTCCATCCTCACCAAAGGTCATGAGAAGGGGGCAATATTTATTCAAGATGATTTGAAGAAAACATTACTACTAACACGTATGCTGAAAATAAATAAAGTAGAAGGTTATTTACAAACTTACCTAGTTTTCGTCGCTTAGCCTTGACGATCCGAGTCACCATCCAAGGTGTAGACGTCAATGTATTTAATGGGCACAGCATCAGGCTCCAGGAATACCTTGAGTCATTGTCCATTGACAACATATTGATCTCCTTTGGCGTCCATGATTGTTACTGCTCCCGATGGTGACACTAAATGTACGACGTACAGTCCATCCCATTTGCTTTGCAGTTTTCCCTTGCCGAAGACCTTGTATCAAGAATCGTATAGTAGGACTTTGTCTCCTTCCTCGAATTCCTTCTTATGCAATCTTTTGTCGTGCCATCTCTTCATCCTTTCTTTATAGATGCTAGCGTTGTGATATGCCTTCAACCTTAGCTCTTCAAGTTCACTTATTTGAATCCTCCGCTTTATTCGTGCCAGATCAATATCAAGGTTCATCTCCTTTATTGTCCAATAAGCTATTATGGGTGGATGGGTTGGGAAGGTTGGAAGAAGGGATTTGGCGAAGATTGTATTCTAACGAAGTAGCCGGACGTGGCCCTGGACCTCGACGGCGCGGCGGAGCAGGAAGGTGCTCACAGCGCGCCAGGGAGGCAGGCACGAGAGGCCAAGGTACAAATTAATCTAAGCCTATCTCTCTCCATCTAAGCCGCCTGCTTATATTATGCCTGCGGCTGTACAAATCCTATCTTATCACTAACAAACTCCCTAACTTATTCCCTAAGCAAATCTTTGTTTTAACAAACCAAAACTCTATCCTTATCTCTAACTCTTCTGGCGCCTGGGGCGCCTACCGTACTTCTTTGAGTACATACATCAGTTGTTATGGGTGGACGGGTTGGGAAGGTTGGAAGAAGAGATTTGGCGAAGATTGTATTCAAACGAAGTAGCCGGACGTGGCCCTGGACCTCGACGGCGCGGCGGAGCAGGAAGGTGCTCACAGCGCGCCAGGGAGGCAGGCACGAGAGGCCAAGGTACAAATCAATCTAAGCCTGTCTCTCTCCATCTAAGCCGCCTGCTTATATTATGCCTGCGGCTGTACAAATCCTATCTTATCACTAACAAACTCCCTAACTTATTCCCTAAGCAAATCTTTGTTTTAACAAACCAAAACTCTATCCTTATCTCTAACTCTCCTGGCGCCTGGGGCGCCTACCGTACTTCTTTGAGTACATAACATCTCTCCCTCCCTGGAAAAGCAGCTTGTCCTCAAGCTGGAACTCTGGAAATCGACGCCTGAACTCCTCCAACTCCACCCATGACGTGTCAGCAGACGGGGCTCCCTTCCAGCTGACCAAAACCTCCTTGCAACGGCTTGTGACACAGCCCTGCAGCACCTGTGCTGGCTTGATCACCACCCTGCCATGCTGCACTGGCAGAAGCACAGGCGGCTAAACTGGAGGTTCGCCATAGAAAGGCTTCAGCAGCCCAACATGGAAAACATCATGGAGCCGCGCACCCGCTGGCAGTTCTAGCTTATAAGCCACATCACCCACACGCTACAGCACTTTATAGGGCCTAAAAAACTTTGGTCCTAGCTTTCCCCTGCCTTGCACCTGTAGAGAAGCCACAGGTCGGTGAAGAAGACGAAGCCACACCCACTGGCCCGGAGCAAACTGTACCAAATGATGGTTGCGATCATAAACCTCCTTGTAGTGCTGCTGTGCTTGTTCCAGGCGATCCCTCACTTCAGCTAGAAATTCATCCCGCTCTGTCGTTGCTCTTTCTACAGCCGACAGCCGAGCATCCCCTGGAACATAGGATCTGATGGAAGGGGGTGGCCGGCCATACACCAACTCAAACGGGGAAGTCTTGATGGACTACTGATAAGAGGAGTTGTAACAGAACTCTGCCCACGGCAGCCACTCCACCCACTGACGAGGACGATCTCCTGTCAGGTAGTGAATGTACATAGCAATAATCTTGTTGACTACCTCTGACTGTCCGTCGGACTGAGGATGAAAAGCCGATGTCATCTGCAATTTAACACCCGCCAACCTGAAAAGCTCCCGCCAGAACTCACTTGTAAACACGGGGTCACGATCACTGACAATTGACGACGGAATGCCATGAAGCCTGACCACCTCAGCAAAGAATGCCCGAGCAACCGATGTCGCTGAATAAGGATGCCCCAAGGGAATGAAGTGAGCTGCTTTGGACAGACAATCGACCACCGTCAAGATGACTGACTTCCCATGCACCTTGGGCAGGGCTTCCACAAAATCCATAGCCACATCTGACCAGATGGTGGTGGGCACGCCGAGGGGCTGGAGCAGGGCGCCCGGCTGTAAATGCTCGCTCTTGTTCCGCTGATAGACTGAGCAAGCGCACACAAAATCCTGTACCACTCGCTTATCTCCTGGAATGTGAAAATCCGCCCGCAAGCGATGTAAAGTCTTGTGAACCCCTTCATGACCCGCGCCATGTACCAGCTCCAGAATCTCCTGTCTAGCTTTGAACGATGGCGCAACATACACCCTACCCTTGAACAGGATGAGCCCGTCAACCACCGACCTTGCCTCTGGCTTAGCGCCCCCCTGATGGCGTCCCGCAGTTGGGACAGCCTGTCATCTCCGTTGATCTCCTCGCGGATGTCATTGAACAAAGAGAACTGCAGACCAGAGATCGCGCCCAGCTCCCCTGTTTCCTCGTTGCGGCGCGAGAGAGCATCAGCCACCACGTTGAGAGGCCCCGGTTTGTATTCCACCACGAAGTCATACCCCAGCAACTTGCTCGCCCACTGGTGCTGAGGAATAGTGGTGAGCCTTTGATCGAGAAGGAATTGCAGGCTGTGGTGGTCAGTGCGGATGACGAACGGGCAGCCCCAGAGGTAAGGGCGCCAGTGACGCACCGCCTGGACGAGCCCGATGAGCTCGTGCTCGTACGCCGCCAGCTTGGCGTGGCGAGGGGTGATTGGCCGGCTGAAGAATAAGACCGGCCCGGCACCCTGGTGAAGAACGGCTCCGACCCCTGTCTCCGTGGCGTCGCACTCCACGATGAAGTCGCGGTCGAACGCCGGAAGCTGCAGAACTGGAGCTGTTGTTAACGCGTGCTGTAGAGCGCAGAACGCGCGTTCGGCGTCGTCCGTCCACCGGAAACCTTCCTTCTTGAGCATGGCGGTGAGAGGGGCAGTGATTTTGCCGAAGTCCTTGATGAAACGGCGGTAGCACCCCGTGAGGCCCAGAAAACCCCGCACCGCTCGCGCTGACCTGGGCAACGGCCAGTCGAGCACAGCCTGGACCTTCTGCTGGTCCATGGCAACGCCCTCCTCCGAGATCACGTGGTCGAGGTAGGCAACCGACGACAGCCCGAAGCCGCACTTGGACTTCTTGAGGTAGAGCTGATGATCCTGCAGCGTGCGAAACACCGTATGAACGTGGCAGAGGTGATCCGTCCACGATGAGCTGTAGATAAGTATGTCGTCAAAAAATACGAGGACGAACCGGCGGAGATAGGGCTGCAGGATGTCGTTCATTAACGCTTGAAACATTGCGGGCACGTTGGAGAGGCCGAACGGCATCACCAAGAACTCGAACAGGCCCTGATGCATGCGGAACGCCATCTTGGGCATGTCGGCGGCGACCTGGTGGTACCCGGACCGCATGTCGAGCTTGGTGAAGAACTTGGCGCCGCGGAGCTCGTCGAGGAGTTCCTCCACCACTGGGATGGGAAACATGTCTTTGATCGTGACGGCGTTTAGGGCGTGGTAGTCGACGCAAAATCGCCACGAGCCATCGGGTTTCCGAATAAGCAATGCCGGCGAGGAGAACGCCGACGAGCTCGGGCGAATGACCCCTTGACGCAACATCTCATCACATTGCCTCTCCAGCTCGTCTTTCTGCAGATGGGCGTAGCAGTACGGGCGCACGGCGACGGCACCTGTGCCTGGCTTGAGTCGGATGAGGTGGGAGAACCGGTGTCGTGGTGGAAGACCTTGGGGCTCTGCGAACAGCCCAGCGAACTCCTCCAGCAGGGCGTCGAGGAGGGCGCCCCCTGCCGTCAACTGTGCCAGAGAGGGCCCCGGCATGGGGTCGACGCCGCGCCATAGCACGCGCTTGTCGCCGCGCTGGAACGCGATCGTGCGCCGTGCAAAGTCCCACAGCACCGGGCCAAGCGTCCCCAGCCACTGGACGCCGAGTACCATGTCGTAGTCGCCTAGGGGGAGGGCGTAAAGGTCAAGGACGAACATCTCCCCTCCAATGTGCATCGTCTGTGCAAGCGCCTTGCCCGTGGACGCGACGCGATCGCCGTTCGCCACGGCGACCGAGATGTGCCGGCATTCCCGGAGTCGTAGGCCCGCGCGCCGCGCCATGCCGACGTAGATGAAGTTGTGGGACGAGCCGGTGTCGAGGAGGGCGACGGCCACCGCGTCCCCCACGGAGACGAAGACCTTCATCGTCTGGAAGCCTTTGGCGCGAACGCCCGTAATGGCGTGTAGAGAAATCCCGGGCAGCTCCTCCCCAAGAGTGATCGCGGCACACTCAATTTCTTCATCCACCTCTTCGTCGTCGGTGTCGTCAACCTCGAGCATGAAGAGTTTCTTGCAGTGGTGGCCTTGGACGTATCTCTCGTCGCAATTAAAGCACAGGCCCTCCGCGCACCGCTGTGTCATCTTCGCCTGTGAGAGTCTGCGACGGGGGAGCGAGGAGGTCACGGCCACCGCCTTGCCCGACCCAGATGGAGCAGAGGCGGCGGAGGAGGCCGCCGGCGTTGCCCTTATTGCTGCAGAAGCAGAGGACGACTGTGCGGACGCGCGTGCACCGCGGCCTGGCGGCTGGTCCGTCGGGTGCAGCTGCAGGCATTGCTCGTAGGCGCGAGTGAGCATAATGGCGTCGTCTAGTGTCACCGGCCGGCGAAGGGCGACATCCGTCTTGAGCGGATTGACGAGGCCCGCCGTATAAATTTGGACGAGCTGGTGGTTGGAGAGGTCCGCGTCGCGGCTGGCCAAGGCGAGGAACTGGTCTGTGTACTCTTCGACGGACCCGGCGCGGCGGAGAAGGACCAGCTCGCCGAGGGGGCTATCGGTCATTGGCGGCCCGAATCGCTGGTGGACGAGCTGTGCGAAGCAGCACCAGGATGGAGTACCGGCCGTGAGCTCGAGGCGCGCATACCAGAGCTGGGCCGTGCCCGTGAGATGCATGGCGGCGTACCACACCCGCCGCTCCTCCGGTGTGCCTCGGCCCCGGAAGGTCTCACACCGATTCAACCACGGCAGCGGGTCCTCTTTCCCGTCGAAACAGGGGAATTCCAAGCGGACTCGCGGGTGGAATCGATTATCGTCGTGGTGGTCTTCGCCGGTGCCCTGCCGGTCGAGGAATTGCTCCGGCGGCGGGCGCTGTCGATGTGGCGGAGCCCCTAGCTTGGGCGGGTTGCCGACGGAGCGGATTGAGGCGTCCCCGTCCGCATCTGTGGCCCCTTTGTCCCCGTGCAGGGACTTCTCCGCGCGGATTATGGCGAGGTTGAGGGCGCGGATTTGCTTGGCATTCTCGTACGTCGAGGCTAGCAGGGAGGTCACCTTGGCCAAAATCGCCGCCAATTGCTCCGCCAAGGGGGCGAGCGGCGCCAGCTTGTCCAGGGAGACCTGCATGCTCTCCTGTGTCACCTGCATCTTGTCCAACGTCACGGTGAGCTTCTCGAGCGCCTCCTTGATCCCGTCGGTGCTCCCCATGGACACAGAACGAGGATGTCCTGATACCAAGTTGTTATGGGTGGACGGGTAGGGAAGGTTGGAAGAAGGGATTTGGCGAAGATTGTATTCAAACGAAGTAGCCGGACGTGGCCCTGGACCTCGACGGCGCGGCGGAGCAGGAAGGTGCTCACGGTGCGCCAGGGAGGCAGGCACGAGAGGCCAATGTACAAATCAATCTAAGCCTGTCTCTCTCCATCTAAGCCGCCTGCTTATATTATGCCTGCGGCTGTACAAATCCTATCTTATCACTAACAAACTCCCTAACTTATTCCCTAAGCAAATCTTTGTTTTAACAAACCAAAACTCTATCCTTATCTCTAACTCTCCTGGCACCTGGGGCGCCTACCGTACTTCTTTGAGTACATAACATAAGCCTTGTGCCCTTTTGCTCAAAGGAATAAGCCTTGTGCTCTAGTTCTACTGGCAAATGACATGTTTTTCCATAGACGAATTCATATGGGGTCATACCTATCGGTGTTTTATGCGCAGTCCGGTATGCCCACAATGCTCCATCTAGCTTCTTTGACCAATCTTTCCCTCCTTTAGTCACCGTCTTCGTGAGGATGCCTTTGAGTTGCTTGTTCGATATTTCCGTTTGGCCATTTGTTTGTGGATGATAGGCCGTAGACACCCTATGCTCGATCCCCAACTTTGCCAAGCATCTTTTAAAGTCATTGCCAATAAAGTGTGACCCACCATCACTTATTAAAATTCTAGGAACACCGTATCGAGGGAATATCACAATCTTGATCATTTGAATGGCTTCTTTCATAGATGACATGGGATTGCTTCAACCCATTTTGATACATAATCAACTATGACCAAGATGTGTTCATATCCATGCGAGTTCACAAACGGCCCCATAAAGTCGATGCCCCAAACATCAAATAGATCAATTTGCAAATTATAATTCAGCGTCATTGCATTGCTTTGTGATATATTTCCACTCCTTTGGCATTCCGGGCAAGTTGCAACAAACCTTTTAGCATCCTCGTGCATCTCAGGCCAATAGAATCCACTAGCCCATACCTTTCCTTGTGTTCTAAAATGTCCATAGTGTCCTCCATACTCTGAGGAGTGGTATTTTCTAAGAATTTCTTCTCTTTCTCCCCGCGGTACACATCTTCTTAGCATTCCATCATCTCCACATCTATATAAGTATGGGGCATCCCAATAAAATTTTTTGCTCTTGGGAATTACCATTCCTTTAGCATTTTTTACCAAGTGATCTAATGGCATCTTCCGTAGGCATCTTATGATATCGTGCATCCATCCTCTCCTATCAAGTATTCGATACAGATGATCATCTCTCATTCTATCTTCAATTAGCTCCATCCCATCATCTCCATGATGCATCCTTGATAGTTGGTCGGTTATTACATTATCCGACCCTTTCTTGTCTCTAATCTCCATATCAAACTCTTGTAATAATAGAATCCATCTAATGAAACGTGACTTGGCATCTTTCTTGGACAAAAGATACTTGATTGCAGCATGGTCGGTATACACGATCACTTCGAGTTCACAATATAATATCTGAATTTTTCAAATGCGAACACTACGACAAGCAATTCCTTGTCCGTAGTTGCATAATTCACTTGAGCTTCATTTAAAGTTTTACTTGCATAATAAATTGCGTGAACCTTTCCTTCCTTCATTTGTCTAAGAACAGCTCCAATGGTGTAATCACTTGTGTCGCAATTATCTCAAACGGTAGATTCCAATCGGGAGGTTGCATAATTGGTGCACTTATGAGAGATTGCTTCAATGTCCAGAAAGCATGCAAGTACTCTTCATCAAAGTCGTACTCCACATCTTTTTGGAGAATTCATGTCAATGGCTTGGTGATTTTTGAGAAATCCTTTATAAATCTTCTATAAAATCCGACATGCCCGAGAAAGCTTCTTAACGATTTGATATTTGTCGGAGGTGGAAAATTTTCAACCATCTCAATCTTAGCCTTGTCCACCTCTATTCCTCTCTCAGAGATGACATGTTCCAAGACTATGCCTTGTTTCACCATAAAGTGACACTTCTCCCAATTAAGCACAAGGTCAATTTCCCCCACACCTTTTGAGAACTTTTTCCAAATTTTCCAAGCAACTTTCAAAACACGTACCATGCACCGAGAAGTCGTCCATGAATACCTCCATTATTTCTTCAATAAAATCCGAGAATATAGCCGTCATGCATCTTTGAAAGGTAGCCGGTGCATTACATAAACCAAATGACATTCTTCTTTGTGCGAAAGTTCCATACGGACATGTGAAGGTTGTCTTTTGTTGATCATCCGGATGGATGGGAATTTGCATGAACCTCGAGTATCCATCTGAGAGACTGTGTGGTTTGAAGACCAGTGGATGGTCGCTTCCTGGTGTGATGAGTGATTGACAACGTTGTGTGGACTGGCTCTTGGCTAAGTATTTTCGGGTGCAGGCTGCGGCTTGATTGGTGTTGGTGCAGGTGAAGAACAAGTGCGAAAGGTCTATGCCAGTTGGCCTCCAGGTGTGGAACAGACAAGTAGGCTTGGTTCGAGGGACCCGGTGCCCAACGGGATGAAATGCAGGCCGCATGGTGGCAAGAACAGCAAGATGAAGTCATGGACGGTTTCTTGGTTGAGCCTCAAAACCAAGGTCGAGCCAGGACGACGTGGGGGCCAAGTCATGAGTGGAGATTGGCGGGAGGCCACACTAAGTCCGTGGGGCTTCCAGTGGTTCACCACAAAACCACTAGGTTACTTGGGTGAGCCACAAAGCCAAGGCCGAAGACCGAAGCGTGCACAGCTACAACACCAGGCTGGTCTGACCGATGGGGACCGGTCTGACTGGTGAGGAGCACCGGTCTGACTGGTTGCTCCGTGGACAGCTTCCAGAGCCTTCGAAGCGGAGGACATGCGTCGGGATCGCAAGCCTTACGTCGAGGCTAAGCAAGGTGCAGTCGCCGAACATCCGTCCGATGGTGCTGCGACAAAGATTTCCCAAAGTGCCCTTCGGGTGCATGTATCTTAGTATTATGTAATAGGGGTAGTTTCGTCTTTTGGTTGCCTCCATATAACCCAAGTGGTGAGAGGATGGCATCCATCTCTTGGAACCCAAGCTCATTTGCTTTTGCTGTTTTCCCTTCCTATTTTCCTTAGGATTTTCATAGGATTAGCTTGAGAGCTTCATGGTGAGATCTTTAGAGATGGATGGATGATCGGGAGGCAAGCTAGACCTTGTATGAATCTTTCTTGGTATGTATAGAAGTATCGACGTGATTCCTCAAGGCCTTTTGTTGTCTTTCCCGTTTTCCCTTTTTGGTGATTTTCGGAGCCTTTTATTGGCGATTTTCGTTTGGTGGATTTGAGGGCTTTCCTTTGTGGTTTTGGATGGGGATGTATGCTTGAGCCTTTCGTGGTTCTTTTCCTTGTAATCCCCCTCTCAAATCCGTGGGAAAAGGTGCTCGATTTGGATTTTTTTCCTTTGGTTTCGGGAAGTGGTGTTCTTGGTGGAAATCCCTCAATTCCTCTTGATTTAGCAAGTTTTTGGGGACCAAATCGTAGCTATGGGATGCCCATGAGGTACTCCTAGTATCTTGAAAGTCTTGTGTGAATCCGTGGAGTGAATCGGGAGATCAGGAAGGTTGTTTGGAAGGGTTGACCCGCGGCTCGCTGTTCATCCCGAGCTGCTTAGGCTCGACCGGTCTGATCGGTGCAAGTGACCGGTCTAACCAGTCTGATCGGTGCAGGTGACCGGTCTGACCAGTGCAAGTCCTTGGTGGGATTTGTCTCGGGTGAACGGTTGGACGTGTAGACCTTTGTGTTGTGGTGCTTTTGGTCAGTTCTTGGCAAGATTGTAGTTGGGGTGATAGGTTTTGTGAGGCTTCAAGTTTTACTAGGGTTTGTGTTTTTGAGGTGGTTTTTGTTCCAGGGCCTAGAGGAGTCATTGAGGCTTCCTAGAAAGTTTCTGTGCAGATTGCTGCAACCACCGGTCTGACCGGCATGTCTCACCGGTCTAAATGGTGCCACCAGTATGACCGGTGTGCACCATTAGTCTGACCGGTGTAGCACTGGCAGCAAGTTGTGCAATTTTCCGCTGCGTGTTGTGTGTGGTTGTTTTGGTTGGAAGTGCTATTTGTTCCTAGGGTCAGGAGCACTCCAGTGGCTACATGACTTTGGCAAACTTGGGTAGTTCGAGTCGGAGAAGTGTTGGATCGGCCGTGCTCATCTTATTGGACAAGACATCTCCCTCGAGAAGAATTTTTATCGGCTCCCATTCACTCCTCCCCCCTCCCTGGTTCGCCATTCCGGTCCTTCAAGTGGTATCAGAGCCGGTTACAGGTCTTTCGGGACTCTAACCATTCTAAGATCCAAATATGGCATACCAGGAAGGGGGTTCGGGTCCTCCGCACTTCGATGGGAAGAACTACCAGATGTGGCAGAGGCGGATGTCTGCTTTCCTTCGCGACAATGGTTAGATCCTTTGAGATGTTACGAAGAACACGAATTATGTTCATCCGATTCACTTCCTTGCTCTAGGATCGAGGGATATGCATGATGCCAACAACAAGGTGGTCAACTACTTGTTTCGCGGTCTCTGTCAATCCAAATTCGATCGGGTTCAGGCAGAGATTTTGGCTTCCAAGATTTGGGAAAAGCTTAAGGTTGCTCACGTTGGGAACAGTCATGTTCAGGCTCAATTGTTTGCGACTTACCAGAGAGAGTACGAGAACTTCACTCATCTCCCCGGTGAGTCCATAGAGACGATGTTCCAGCGGTTCATGGTGATTGCGACAATATGAGGGCCAATGTGACCGTGCTCCCATACGATGATCATGACAGGGCTGTGAACCTCTGCACCCGTTGGATCCCATTTGGGGCGGAAAGGTCGAGGCCATCTTGGAGTCGGGCACATATGAGACCCTGACGGTAGACGAGCTGTTCTCTAAGCTCAAGTCGGCTGAGGTGGACCATGGGGTGACAGCCAAGATTGAGGGCCCGACTGACCATGTACTCTCTGTCTTCCTTTATGTCGTTGCCAGATGAGGAGTTCAATGTGCTTGGAGAGGACGAGCTGGTGTTGCGGACCAGGAGGTTTGAGAAGATGCACGAGAATTGGGTGAACTCAAGGAGGAACTCAGGGACATGCTTTCGGTGCGGCAAGCAAGGACACTTCATCGCCGACTATCCGGAGGAGATGAAGGCCAGTGACAACTACAAGCCCCAGCTAAGGACAGAGAACAAGCACCGGTCGAGGCGTGATCACAAGCACAAGCACAAGAACAAGAACAAGGACGATCGAAGTTCGAGGAGGAAGGACGGACACGACAAGAAGGCCCGAGCGATGGTTGGTGCAAGCGACGTTGACTCCAGCTCCTCCTACTCCACCTCGAGCTCCAGTAGTAGCGAAGATGAATGTGATCGACACAAGAGCAAGAAGGGGTCCAAGAACCTGAGCGGGTTGAGCTGCTTCGCGTGAGACGACTTCTGCGGCATGGCACACAGCTCTGGCAGCAAGAAGAGCAAGAAGGATGACTCCGACTCTGACTCCGAGGATGAGGTACGTGATGAACTCTCCTTCTTGCACCAGAAGAATGAGAAGCTTGGGAAGTTGCTTGATAACCGTGATGACATACTTAGAGAGGCTAAGAAAATGAGGAAAGAGCTTAGGGCCTCGCTTGATGATGCTAGGAATAGGGTGGCTGAGCTAGAAACGCAGAACCTTGATGCAAAGCTTGAGATTGATTCGCTTAAGGCTTCACCTATTGCTTCTGATGAGGTTGATTGTAGTGATTGCTTTGTTTTCCAAGCTGATTTAACTACTCTTAAGGAAAAGCATGCCTCCAAGTGTGAGGAACTAGATGTGCTTAGGGTTGAGTTGGCTGAGCTGCAGTCTAGACCTACTTTGCTAGGTGCCTGCACTTATTGTCCTGTTTTGCATGGAAAGCTTGCTGAGTCTCATTCTCACATTGTTTTGCTTGAGGCTGAATTGAAAGCTGCTATTCCTACTTCATGCTCTACTTGTGAATTACATGCTATAAAGAATTTGGAGCTTGCACACTATGTTGATCTCTTATAGGATGAGAATGATGAGTTGAGGAATTGTTTGAGTTGGTTGTCGGGTCAGGAGCCTCAGCTTGGCATCATGATTGCCGCCTTTAAGCACTATGATGGTCAAGCACATGGGGCTGACAAGATTGGAGAGAGCAGTGGTTGGAGAGATGAGAAAGTTGGAGAGATCCCTATCCCACCACAAACAACACCCAAGAACAAGTTCGATCCTAAGCCTAACCATCTCCAAAACAAACTCGACACAACCCCTGATCCACCAGTGTTTCCTCCCCAAACAAACAACTTCCAAAAACCGGTGAGATTTGTGAGTCCTAAGGGAGATGTGGGTGGAGAGAAGAAGGGAGAGAAACCAAGAGAGATGCTGTGTGAGGAACCACAACCAAAGCCCAAGCCAAAACCAAACCACTACCTTTGTGAGTATTGTGGGAGAGATGGTCACAAGGATGAGTTTTGCTTCAAGAGGAAGTGAGAGGAGAGAATGGCTAAGGAGTGGGCAAACAAGGACAGGTACCACCCTTCTCATGGTGTGACTGAGCCTCGTATGCCACTGCCCATGGCAAAGACCATTGTGCGTACGATTCCAGCAGGGGAGATAGGAAAGCTTCGGGTGGTGTTGCTGGCCGAGGACCACCGGTCAGACCGGTCAGGGTGACCGGTCAGACCGATGCAAGGCAGAGTGCTGGGCGTTTTGATTTTCGTGCCCATGGTGATGCTCGGTTCATTTCTTTTGATCGTGATGCTGGTGGTAGGCATGTTGAGTCTGGTGGTGTTGAGTTTGCTGGACGTTCTCCTCCTCGTGGTCGATACGAGTTTGGGAGAGGTCGCAGCTTTGAGTCTCAGAGGAGCTACAGTCCACGGTCTTTCTTTCGTGGCTTTCATACTCCTCCAGCGAGACGAGAGTGGTTTCCCCGTGGTGGTTCCAGTTTTGGTAGAGATGGTAGGATGGATTCAAGGTTTGATGGTCGTGATAGGATGGATTCCAGATTTGGTAGGAATGGTAGGATGGATCGTGCTAACCCTACTTTGGAGCAGATGGCTCAGCACTGGTTTTACTCTTTTGGTACTAACCCCAGTGTTGAGTCGTTTGCTCATTCATGTGCTCATTTTAGAATTTCAGGCGGAAGGCTTGGGGAACGTTTAGCTGATCAACTCCGGTTGCTCGAGGCATATGACCGGAGATTGGGGGTGGTTCTCCAACCCCACCCCGGTGGTGTCAAAGGTGTACATCACATTCGGGGACATTGGGCGAGGGCGTGTTCTTTCGGAAGGTGAAGTGAGGATAAGTGACAAAGTGGTGCTGAAGCGTGACGCCTTAGTCAAGTCGCTCGGTTTTAATCTGTTGTTGGTTTCTCAGCTTCTTGACGAGCATTTTGAGGTGTTGTTTAAGTATGGTGCTTCTCGGATACTTGATGCTCGAGGTGACCTTGTCTGTATGGTCGTTCCCGAGGGTCAGATATTCCGAGCGTATTTCTCTTAGTGTTCTGGTGTTGCTAGGTGTTTCGTGGCTGGTTCTTCGGGTTAGTTGTGGAAGTGGCATAGGAGGTTGGGTCACTTGAGTTTTGACCTTTTGTCTCGCTTGAGCGGACTTAACTTGGTCCGAGGATTACCCCGGTTGAGGTTCGAGAAAGATTTGGTGTGTGCGCCGTGCAGGCATGCTAAGATGGTAGTTGCTTCCCATCCACCCCTCACCGATGTGATGATGGAGCGTCCATGTGAGCTGCTCCATATGGACCTTGTTGCCCCAGCTCGTGTGTGATCCATGGGTGGGAAGTGGTATGTTCTGGTTGTGGTGGACGATTACTCTCGGTATGCTTAGGTTTTCTTTTTGGAGGAAAAGGGGGAGACGTTTGGTTTTGTTCGAGATCTTGTCTTGAGGTTGAAGAACGAGAGGCACGGAGATGCCATACGAGTGATTCGCAATGACAATGGCTCGGAATTTGAAAATCTCGCTTCGAAACCTTTTGCCGTGACTTGGGTCTTGAACACCAATTTTCGAGTCCGTATACGTCTCCCTAGAACGGCGTGGTGGAAAGGAAGAAGAGAACCTTGTGTGAGATGGCTCGGATGAAGCTCGATGAGCATAGGACTCCGAGGAGTTTCTGGGCTGAGGCGGTCAGTACCGCGTGCTATGTGTCGAACAAGATTTTTCTCCGGGTCCATAAGAAGAAGACATGCTACGAGTTGATGCACTATCGTACCCCCAAGGTGAGTCACTTTCACGTTTTTGGCTGCAAATGCTTCATTTTTAAGAAAGGCAAGAATTTGGATAAGTTCGAGGCTAGGTCTGTCGATGGCATTTTCTTTGGTTACGCTATGCATCCTAGAGCCTTTCGGGTGCTCAATCTTGAAACTAACCAAATCGTGGAGACTTGTGAGGTGACATTCGACGAGACACAGCCATGTAGTTTGCTTGTTTTGAGTGTGCAGGTGATGAAGAACTTGGCGAGGAGATATTTGAGGATGAGATGCAGCAGCCAGGAGATGATGAAGACGGTGGTGTGGCGCCTGTGGCTGAGCTTGTACCTACTACATCAACTACGATCGAGGACGGACCCTCTCCTACACCCACGACGACGTGCTGAGATCGAGGGGAAGTTGTTGCTGAGGGGAGGTGTCTTCGAGGCGAGAAGCTCCCCGGCGAGTACAAGTGGATCACCCAGCTTCGAGGATTATCAGGGACATCAACGAACGTACTACAAGGTTGAGGTTTTGAAACAACTCTCACTTTGCCCATGTTGTTTTTGTTGCTTGTTTCGAGCCCAAAGACATTGGACACGCGCTCTCTGATTCCAATTGGGTGAATGCAATGCATGAGGAGTTGGAGAACTTTGAGAGAAACCAAGTCTGGGAGTTAGTAGAGCCTCCACCGGGTTGTAAGCCGATTGGGACAAAATGGGTGTGGAAGAACAAAGATGGAGAAAATGGTGAGGTAGTGAGAAACAAAGCAAGGTTGGTTGCTCAAGGGTACACACGAAAAGAGGGGATTGACTATGAGGAGATATTTCCTCCTGTGGCTCGTTTGGAGGCGATTAGGATCCTTCTATCCTTTTCAGTGGCTAAAGGGTTCAAATTGCACCAAATGGATGTGAAGAGTGCGTTCCTGAATGGTGTGTTGGAGGAAGAAGTGTATGTGACGCAACCACCGGGTTCTGAGAGTGAGAAGTACCCCCACAGGGTGTACAAGTTGAGGAAGGCGCTGTATGGGTTGAAGCAGACGTCTAGAGCTTGGTATGGTAGGTTGAGGGGGTTTCTGTTTGAGAGAGGCTTTGAGATGGGGAAGGTAGTTGAAACCTTGTTTATCCTCAGGCAGGGCAATGACATTCTGATTGTTCAGGTGTACGTGGATGATATTGTCTTTGGTGGCTCGTCTAACTCTATGGTTGCAAGGTGCGTAGAAGACATGAGCAGGGAATTCTAGATGAGCATGATGGGTGAGTTGTAGTTCTTCCGCGGCCTCCAGATCAAGAAGTCGAAGGAAGGAACATTTGAGCACCAAGCCAAGTACACCAAGGACATTGTGAGGATGTTCAAGATGGAGGAATCCAAGGCCATGACGACATCAATGAGTACGACTACAGCACTGGATGTGGACGAGGAAGGTGAACACGTGGACCAGAAGGAGTACCGGACCATGATCAGCTCCCTCCTGTACCTGACGGCGACGAGGCCGGACATACAAATTTTTGTGTGTCTGTGCGCTCGTTTTCAAGCGTTTCCAAGGACTTTGCATTGGCATGCAGTCAAGCGTATCCTCAAGTATTTGCGATACACTCCCGACTTTGGCCTTTGGTACTCCGCGTCTTCATCTTTGAAGCTTTATGGATTTTCAGACACAGATTTTGCCGGATGTCGGTTGGATAGGAAGCCCACTTCTGGGACTTGCCAGATCTTGGGTTCTTCTTTGGTGTCTTGGTCATCCCGCAAACAATCGAGTGTTGCTCAATCTACTACCGAAGCCGAGTACGTAGCCACTGCTAGTTGTTGCTCTCAGCTCCTTTGGATCACATACACGATGAGTGACTTTGGTGAGGAGTATAACCATGTTCCACTTCTATGTGATAGCATAAGTGCCATTAGTGTTGCAAAGAACCCAATGCTCCACTCCAAAACTAAGCATATAGAAGTGAGATACCATTTTCTGAGAGACAATGTTGAGAAAGGGAGAATTACTTTGATCCATGTGCCCACACAAAACCAACTAGCGGATATTTTCACCAAGCCCCTAGATCAAGCAACTTTCACTCGTTTGCGGGGAGAACTTGGTGTGAGTTTAGTTTCTTGAGTTGGTGGTGGGAGCTCCTTAGAAGCATATGTATAGCTTTCTTTTTGTGCATTCTTGCACTTTGCATTGCATGTGTATCATGATGTATAGACATCTTTGTATATTAGGTTTGCATGCATTTGTATCATTTGCGTTGTTGTAGGAAAATCTTCTCATATACATTATTTACCATGACTTGCTGTGGGGGACATACCCCTCGGGTACCATAGATACGTAGACGGTGGAGCCCATCTGAGACTCCCCAAATATTCAGTTGTAATCTAGATAGATCTCTTGAATTGTAACCGACTAGGGCTTTCCATGTAACATAACCCCACCAGACTATACAAGGAGGGGTAGGGGTCCCTAGATCGGCGGAACCTAATGGCGAACCGATAGAGAGGCCACGCCCTCTCACCCAACATTTATGATCGCAGGACGCAATACAATCCACCAAACAAGACGTAGGGTATTACATCAATCTGATGGCCCGAACCTGTATAAATCCTTGTCTTTGTGTTCCTGCGTTACCATCTTGCTCTTAATTCGGGTACCCCTCCACACAATCTACCACCATATCTACCCGGCGGTGGACTGCCGGGACCATTGTACCGACAGTTAACGCGCCAGGTAGGGGTGGCACCGAGATACTTTGGTGAGCTCGATGGATGTCATCTTCGTCAAGATCGATTTGTTTTCCCTGCATCTAATTACAGATTGATTTCTTGTTTCCAATCTGTACTCGTGTGCTGTACTGCTACCTTCCCCTCCGGCTGGATGGAGAGTCGCCGGGCGTCAAGGTGCATACGCACGTACTCCCTCTGTCCCAAAAAGAATGTCATTCTAGGAATTTTAGGACAGATTATTAAGGAGGTCAAATGACCTCGATTGCCCCTATTTATTTGCCATATTAGGTGCTAATTGATTGTTGCATGCCTACATGCACATGCACACATGCCAAATTAAGTAAAACGTCATTCTTTTTGTGACAAATTTTGAATCCTAAAACGTCATTCTTTTTGGGACGGAGGGAGTAGGTCCCAGCGACGCGGCCTGCGCACGGGAGCGTTACACGAGGATCTCGGCGAGTACGCGTGGTGATGTCGGCAGCCGGCGTATTTTACCCACCACTGACTTTCATGCCTATAGACGGATTGGAGTGCATGCGTTACACATAAGGAGCCGGGGAGTATTTATTTAATCTACTCCCTCCGTAATGGTTTCCATCTATTATTTTCATTCTATATTCGATCAGTAACATCTATTCTTGTTATTCTTCAAGCAAGATGCATGTTGTTGGGGGAATGGCCCAGCCCACGTAGGAGCTAATGGGCCTTTGTATAAGCTCGAGGGGCTTCTTGTAAATATCGTGACCATCAGGGACTCGGAAGAAAATAACCACTAGGGGCTTAAGGGAAATTGCCAACTACCCCCATCCCTATATATAGGAGGGTCATTGTAATTGATGAGAGAGCATTGAATGAGTAGAGAGCTCCGAAGTAGTGATTTGCTATTCTGTTGCCTATTTACTTTCTGCTTCGTAGTAGTAGTAGAAGTAGAAGAGTTAGTAGAAGTAAAGATAGTAGTGGTAATGGAAGAAGTTGTAGTAGCCCTCCGAAGGGGCACTTCGGTTCTTTGCCCCTTCGGAGGAGAAGTGCTGTTGTGTTAGTGTCCCCTTCGGTCACAATTTACACCAACAGTTTGGCGCCCACCTCGTGGAAAGATTCACAGCCGCATGGTGAGGAAGAACAAAGAAGAGAAAGAAGAGAGGGCACGAGGGATCCTTCAGAGTGAAAGCAATTTTTTAAGGGAGTTTTTTCTCTCTTTTCGTGTATTCCTCCGCAAGAAGCTAAGTGCCCCTACTTCATTTATTTTGCAAAATATTGCTCCGAAGCAAGCTGGAAGTTGAAAATTTTATTTTGAACCCTTCGTCCACTAAGACACAACCACATACCTTTTTTGCTGTCACGATATGTTGGAGCATTTTGCCTTGTATCTCTATCCTCTTTCCAGGATAGCCCAATTTACAGCTTCTTTTGACCTTCGGTGACGAAGCCCAATTTACAGCTCCTTGGTGACCTTCGGCCTTGCAAATTCAAGAGTCCTCTTTTATCCACGTATGCTATTCTCTGGCCCAGGACGAAGCTCAGGCTGCATTTTCTCCATCGAGCTGAAACTTTTTGGAGAGCTCACCCAGATGAAACCTCGTCATGGTGGCCAGCACATGGGCTCGTTCATGGACCTGTCGGAGTACATTAGGCCGGCTGCCCCCTCTGGGGCCGAAGGCACCTTCGGAGGCAACGAATGCACACCCAGCGCAAGGACGCAAGGCACCCTGGGCCTATTTCCCACGCATAGCACCAGCGCATGCAGCATGCAGGGGACACGCTGGCCCCACATGGGCCATCTACGCTCTCAAATACAGGCTTCGCATGCAAGAATAGGCCAAGACCAATAGCTGCACAAGCTAGGGACTGGAGGGTCCCATTTCAGGGCTAAATCCCTTCGGCCAATTTCAAGGCACTTGAAAAGATGAAGCCCAATTCAAGGCATCAATACTTTTAAAGCCCAAGCTTGTGACATAAGGCCAGGGATTTCGGGAGATGAAATTTTCTCACCTTCGGATTCATTTCTGTGAATTTCTCACCTTTAGAACCATCTCGGTGGGATTTCGCAAGATCGATTTTTCTCCTTCGGAATCATCTGACTGAATTTCTTGTACTTCGGATTCATCTCGGCGGGATTTCACGAGATTGATTTCTTACCTTCGGAATCATCTCGGTGGGATTTTTTTTGCGAGACTGATTTTTTTTTCTCTTTTTTCACCTTCGGAATCATTTCGGTGAAGTTTTCACCTTCGGAATCATCTCGGTGGGATTTCACGAGATTGATTTCTCACCTTCGGAACCATCTCGGTGGGATTTCGCGAGACTGATTTTTTTCACCTTCGGAATCGTTTTGGTGAAGTTTTCACCTTCGGAATCATCTCGGTGGGATTTCACGATATGAGTTCTTCACCTTTCAGAGTTATTTGGGCAGTTAGTAATTACCCTTCGGAATTGATTTATGGGTGGATTTTCACTCTCGGAAATAATCCGGGGCTTCGTCTAATCGGCTAGACATATTTGAAATGAGAGCAAATTCACATAACTCAATTTATATTATAATGGCAAGAGACGAAGGCACTAGATTTACCCTTCGGTCTTTCACTCCGAAGCCCAATCGTATGTGATAGCTGTTTTTTTATAGCAACGAAGGTTGCAGTAAAAATATATTAACATTGCTAGCATTCTGCTACTTCGGCAACAGCTTTACTGCACAAGTTGCTCCGAAGGGAGAAAATAGTAACGTCATGTGCACCTTGCATGCATTATGCGGCTATTTTATTATACAGCTCTACCACCACCATGATGTAACTTTTAGTTCGGGTCTATGTTGTGACACATGTTGCTAATAAACCTTTTTTCGCTGTGGTGAGTACCCTTCGTCATTGACTTTTGACAAATCAATCTTTTGGCTTTAATTTATGAGAACTTAGCATTGGTCGAAAGTTGATACTCTTAAGAAAAGTTTAAATTTTGATCCCTTTGCCGAATATCTTTCCACCGAAGTACCCTTCGTTTAAGGGATGGACGAGGTGATCTTGATGCTCAGAGCTTGATAGGTGCTGTTTTTATTTTTAGTACTATATGCTTACATACATGCAAAAAGGGCTCCGGTACTACAGTTTTTAAAATGTTCCATGTTTAGCTCCGAAGCGCTGTTATTAGTTTTAATAGCTTGTTTTCCCTCTGTTCAAATTTAGCTTCGGTCTGCGGCTGCACCTCAATACTTTTTAGCTACGAAGCCCACTTAGGCTTTTTGACTCCGAAGCCTTTTCGGCCTTTTACTCTAAGGCTCAGCTCGGATTGTTTCTAGGCAGCTGTCGAGCTCCATTTTGGCTCGGGGCTGTTGCACACAAGGGCCTAGATGGGTTGCGGAGTCTGTTTTTTTCCGGAGCTTTTCGGAATAGCGACGAAGACCCTTCGTTTCATCTGTTTTAACAAACCAGTCTTTGGTTTCCAGGCATAAGTACTTAGCTTCCTGGTCGAAAGGTAATCCTTGGAAGACAAAATTGAATTTGATCTCTTTGCTCAACACCTACCCACCGAAGCACCCTTCGTCTTATGTGGCGACGTGACTCTGACTCTTTTTAGAGCTACGGGGTCCTGATATCATCTCTAGTATGCTGATGTCAGCTTAAGGCATTAGTTTAAGGCATTAGCTTGATATCGTGCTCTTATTTGTGCAAATTTGGCTTCGGCACCGAAGGGTTGCACCACTGTCCTTTTTGCTTTTAAGTATGTCAATAAATCTTTTTCATAAGTGAGCTAACTAGTTAGTACATCCTGGCATCAAGATAATTTTTTTTCTACTTATTTATCTTTTATTAAGTAAAGTGAACGTACGAAGGGGATGGTTCATTTTGCTGATGCATACTTCGGTGGACTCATAGCTGGAGAATTTTTATTTATTTTTTCCTCTAGTATAACTTGCAACAAGATTACTCTCCAATATCATCATCCTATCTCTTTGTTTATGGACTACTTGCTCACCCTTCATCTAGCAACCGAAGGGGCTTTATGCTGCTATTTCTGTATACAGCTTTATCACCGTCATGAGGTGGTGCTTGGTGTGGTCTATGTTTTGATTTAGGCTACTAATAAACCATTTTCGGTGTAGTGACGAAGTACCCTTCGTCTCTGGTTTTAACAAACCAATCCTTGGCTTTAAAGCAGCGAGTGCTCAGCGTTAGTCAATTGTTGATGCTTTTCGCAGGGTGTTTTTTCCCAAAAGTTTCGTGTATTTTTCGTTCACACATTTACGAAGCAACATCCCCCACTCCATGGTTCGGGGGGTGTAGTCTTCGGAGTTTATTTTGGTGGGTAAGTAACGGTGCCCCTCGGAGGCCTTTGGATGCATCCAAGGGCCGCCCGTCACTTACTTCGTATAACGGATTTGTGTCGGTCTCATTATGACCGAAGCTCGGCTTCGCAAAAAGTGATTGTGTCAAATTGACCGAAGGTTGCTTCGCCTTTATAATCTAACCCTTCATATGAAGTATTTGTATCTCTTGAATGCAGGGTCAACTACCATATGTAAGTATCGTGCCCCCCTCTCTCATAACCTACATTCCATTTTTAGCGGACACTCTAACCCTTCGTATATCATGTGCTGTCGCACCTTCATCTCAAATGTGCTAAGCGCTTATTCTTAGTTATACTTTGTATCATGTTCATAATGACTGGTTGTATGCAGCTATTATGTTTTGTGTGGGCACTTCATCTCGTCTATTGCAGGTTATGGCCTTTGAGTTCTCGGTTTTCACCCCGAAGATAGTGACTCTCGTGGTTGTTTTATTCTATTATTGACTTGGGAATGGCTAGGCCATATCAATTGGTTTAAATGTCTATTGAACTTCATCGAGTGATTGCTGGGATTTCCATGTGGACTTCGGTATTATTGGATTTCAGTCATCTCATGGTTTCACCACTCAAGTTGAGAATCTGATCAATGGATGTCCTTTGCATTACTTTGGCTAACCCTTTCATCCTAACCTTCATGCAAAAGCATACTTTTATGCACACTTTCATACATATATACATGCATGACACCGAAGCATGGAACCGAGTGCGCTCACGCCGAAGGCCCGAGTTTGGTCGCAGGCTCCGTTTGCATGAGGCAAACGACCGGTCCCGTGATGACCGGAGTTGAACTTACAAAGGCAAGTAGTTAGCTCCGTTGTAGCCGAGGTTCCGTTTGCATGAGGCAAATGACCGGTCCCGTGATGACCGGAGTTGAACTTGCAAAGGCAAGTAGTTGGCTCCGTTATAGCTGAAGTTTCGTTTGCAGGAAGCAAACGACCGGTCCCGTGATGACCAAAGTTGAACTTGCAAAGGCAAGTAGCTGGCTCCGTTATAGCCGAAGTTTCGTTTGCAGGAAGCAAACGACCGGTCCCGTAATGACTGAAGTTGAACTTGCAAAGGCAAGTAGCTGGCTCCGCTATAGCCGAGGTTCCGTTTGCAGGAAGCAAATGACCGGTCATGTGATGACCGGAGTTGAGCTTGAGACACCGAAGGCCCGACAGTGGCTTCGGATCTGAGACGCCCCGAAGGCCTGAGAGTGCCTTCGGTTTTGTTTGCGCGATGCAAATTGAGATAGATTGTTTCTTGTCTAACAAGTTTTTGAGTTTCTTGAATAAAAATGATTCGGCTCGAATGGAGTGTTGAACAGGAAAGCATGGACTTCGTCTATATTGTATACGTCGTCACCGACAGGTTCAGCTCGACGAATATCTAGCACGAGGGGCTTCCTCGAGTACTTCATCAACGTTATTCGATTACCTCACCAACTTCACCACCACTTTCGTCGTCGACATGGTTCAGCATGAGGGGCTTCCCCAACTACCTCTTCGTCGACATGTGTCTGGCTCGAGGGGCTTCATAGTCTACCTCGTCGACATCGACTTTCGACTTCGTCTTCGTCGTCTACTTCACCGACGATGACAGGACTCCGGCTCGAGGGGCTTCGTAGTCTACCTTGTCGTTATCGACTTTCAGCTTCGTCTTCGTCGTGTACTTCACCGACGACGACAGGACTCCGGCTCGAGGGGCTTCGTCGTCTACCTCGTTGACATCGACTTTCGACTTCATCTTGATCGTCTACTTCACCGACGTCGACTCTGGCTTTGCTTTATCAACACGTACTTCGTCGCACACAGTGTACGGCATCAGGGCCTTCGTCACAATCACCAGACAAGAGGGGCTATGGTGGCATCGGGATGAGTGACGTCACCCGAAGCATGAAGTCTTGCCCGGTGATCGTGACCGAAGGAGAAGAGGCGACACATCATCATCGACGACGTTCCGAAAGAGGAACTAAAGCAAAAGGAGAAGCACTTGAAGGCTCCGAAGGCGAGACCAAAGCAGGTGGAGGAGAAGCATTGAGGATAAAGACCATCTTAGTAACAACGGGGAAGCTGACGTCATCACCGAAGGCACCCTTTACTGGCGAAACAAGACCGAAGATGACTGTTAGTGGGGTGGGCTAATAACTTCGTGTGCATATAAATCCGCTAGGTGTACGTGCTCTTTTCTCTATTACGGTTTTTCCCACTGGGTTTTTTGGAATGAAGTTTTTAGTGAGGCGTACGGGCGGAGGATCTTGAGGGTGTTCCTCAGGGCCGAAGGTGCAGGGAGGTCTGGGCCGGTCCACATGTGATCAACTACTCCGCTTTGTTGTGCTAGCCAAACCGAAGTAGCTGAGAGGCTACTGTTGGGGGAATGGCCCAGCCCACGTAGGAGCTAATGGGCCTTTGTATTAGCTCGAGGGGCTTCTTGTAAATATCGTGTCCATCAGGGGCTCGGAAGAAAATAACCACTAGGGGCTTGGGGGAAATTGCCAACTACCCCATCCCTATATATAGGAGGGTCATTGTAATTGATGAGAGAGCATTGAATGAGTAGAGAGCTCCGAAGTAGTGATTTGCTATTCTGTTGCCTATTTACTTTCTGCTTCGTAGTAGTAGTAGAAGTAGAAGAGTCAGTAGAAGTAAAGATAGCAGTGGTAATGGAAGAAGTTGTAGTAGCCCTCCGAAGGGGTCCTTCGGTTCTTTGCCCCTTCGGAGGAGAAGAGTGCTGTTGTGTTGGTGTCCCCTTCGGTCCCAATTTACACCAACACACGTAACCCCTTGTACGAGCTTTGGCAGATCGGATCGAAGTCTTGTTCGAACAGGACCAAAGCTTCATCAGGATTCGGCAACATGGCACACGCCGTCATGAGCCGGACTACGCAAGCACGGGCGGAGGCGGATCCACTCGGAGGGCAGTTGATCGGTTGCACGCACGGCGTGTTTCAGCTTCCATCTGAAGCAACCAGGGAAATCCATCTACATGGACATATATACGAGAAACATAGCTTTCCTTATACTGTTTCAGATTTCAGCTTTCATTTAGCTTTCTTCTATTTTTTCCATGTTTTATATGCTAGTTTGAAGCCAGATCAACCCAAATATAATTTCTTTTGTGTTATCACCAAACCCATCTATGCGCAATCAATTATCACAATAGCATTACCGTGTAATTATTTTATATATTTTTGAATTATACAATTGATCTACTATTACATGATAACGTATAGGTAAACTTGTTTTCTACAAATACAAATACCTTCGTTCATGATATATTTTATAGAAAAATATATGAGATAATTTTTGTAATCAATGTCTTGGCCCCCTATGTTCGAATCCTGGCTACGCCCCTCGAGGGATCCCGGAGCCGAGTGAGTAACGACGGCATGCCCTGGGACGCAGCGCGCACATGCGTGGTGAACGACGGACGCAACAACGACTCGGCACCGAGCCTGGCGGCAACATCTACTACAACTGTGATCAGCACCAGCACCCTGCACGCTGCACGCCTACAACTCCGACGTGTTGCCGACTGCGTCGACCACTTGGACCCGACACATCGAGTCGGGGACGAGTCCTACGAGCTCTGCGTCACCAAGAATTGGTCGGGTATCGATCCCGACTGGTTAGTTTGGCCGCCGGCCGCTCGCCCGGTCACGACGGCAACAAGACGATGCTCGGGGGCTTGTCAGCCCAAACATGATGACGACGCTACATGAACAGCTAAGTCATGTCCCAATAAATATTTTACGCTTTCTTGACTGCATGCTTTCGGCTAAACGCCACAATCAAGATGCACACCCCATGTGTTATCAATTATCATGCTGCCAATGCTGCACATTTTCTACAATATAATTGCTCATATAATTTTCCTCAAATTGATGTCTACTCTTAACTATCCATAAAGTATCTGGGGAGAACACACATTAAACCGAGGGACCGAGAGTTTTCGCCAAGCCAAGGTACTACGTGTGCACGAGAGTACGCCATCTGCGCTAGGAAACTGAGGCCAACGAGACTATGGATTCCCGTAACAGGTAAACTGCCTCGGAGAAATTAAGGTCTAAAAGAGCCGGATATAAAATATCTAATATACATGCACGACAAAGTCTCTGCATGCACTGCAAGAAAAACGCCGACTAGTGACACAAAAAAGACCGTTTCTCGTGATAAACCGCGATTAATGACGCCGGTTGTTACGAAAACGCTCTGTCATTAATCGAGCGTCACAAACCGCGATTAATGACGAGACCTTATTTCGCGGCGTCATGAGTTTAATGACGCGTATAAATTCGTAACACTAAGGCGTCATAAGCTACCTGCCACGTCGGATCGAGATCCATCGTGGCTCCGACGTGGCAGGGGGTTATGACGATTTCGGTTCGTCACAAATTAAGGCCCGGTCCATGTAAGAGTCTTTGTGCGTCTAATATTTTTGGGCCAATTTTAGCCTGTTTTAGGTTTTCGTGTTATTTTTTTTGCCATTCCCGAAATGTTTGTTGCATAGTATATTATGCTATTTTATTTTGGGCCCTAGCAATCTAACGAACTTGGCCCATATTGCATTATGCTTGGACATTTGATTTTGGGTAATTATCCACAGGGCCTTTCCTTGGCCTCGGCCCATATTGCTTTTTTTAGATCAGCCCATATTGCATTTTGCAGGGCACTGTATACTGTTCTGACTGCAGCTGATCGCCATCACATAATCAGACAACAAAACAAAACATTTCCCACTTCCATATAATTCACACCACATTCAGGGAATAGTTCAACCAGTACAATTGTGCAATATACATCAAATTAGCATCGAATCAAATCAACATACAACAAGTCATCAGCAACACAAGTTCACCAGGACCACACTTCAGTTGAGAGAAGGATAAACCTGGCTGAAATTTATCAAGCCTTGGATCAGATTATGCATGTCAGTTGTGCTCTTCTTCAAAGATTCAAGTGCTTCTGTTTGAGTCTTCAATGTTGTTTCCTATTCTTGAGCCTTCAATCTCAGTTCGCTCATCTCGGCCTCCTGTTCAACAATCTTCTGCTGTAGTTGTGCCCCCCTTGCTTCTCATTGTTAAGTCCAGCTCGTATTTCCTGAACCTGAAGTGCAGTAGTAACCCTAGTCTTTTTCATGGAGGGCGGGCGAATGCCAGCAACCTCCCGAAAAGTCCTAGATTGGACAACTTCCGCCACTACTTCAGCAGTAGTCTTTCTTGGTTGGTCGCCTTGAGGTTCAGCAACAATTTGTTCCATGCGAGCCTAAAAAAGGAAATAAAATGAAAGGTTTAAAATAAAATAGTCACACATGTTTCTAGTATTGTTGCAAAGAAAAATGCAAAAGCAGACAAATACTTACAATGGCTGCATGTACTGGAGCGGTGGAGCCATTCTTGCTGCAATTGAAGGACTTGAAATAATCAAGTGGACTTAGCCCTTCTCCTTCAGTAGTATACTTCTGCCTCTAAATATGTTTTGAAAACAGGCATAATTATCAAAGTGCTAGCATTGTAAAATGGTTCATGAAATGAACTACAGAGCAAAAACATGACTTGTTCATCTGCTTACCACAAGATTAGCTTTTACAATGTAGCTTCGAGATCCCGTGCGCTGATGGTACTTGACCTTTCCTCGATTACCGGTGTTTGTACTACACCTCACCTTTACAATAATAAGAACTCGTGTAAGAAATAAGATTAAGAACAATATATAAGTACATGAAAATGTGGTAGTGGCAAGTTGAAGTTCTATCATACCCTGTGCTCAGGGGAAGACCACATGTTAACCAGTGCCTTCCATTGGGCGTCGGTCAGATTGGGCACAGGAGATTTAGTTGGGACTGCATTTGCTGGAACATCATTGAAGTACTTTTGCTTCAGGCGATACCTCGCCTGTCTCTGTATCAACTCCAGTATGTCAGTGCATGCCACCCTTACAGGCTCACTGGTGGTGTCAATGTCGAATTGCCCCTAGCACAAGACAATTATCAGAAAAATGGATGACAAGAATGGATGCAAAGAACTATGGTAGTAGATGAGTGGACATATGCACACCGCTAGTTTGCCCAAGTAGCTCTTGAGATGGTCTTCAGTCTTTTCACCATCTTGTTGGTTCTTCTTTGGCTTGTTGTCCTTCCAGCTAGGAAGGATCGGTATGTGCCCACTCACTATGATCCCACCTTCTGATGCAAACTTTGCAGCTTGCATTGGTACCTCTGGGCGTTTGAGCCCTTCTTGAATGTGTATAGGGATCTTGCCATTTAAGCCTCGGCTAATTCGGTCCAGATCTCTGCCCAATCTTCTTGAATCCCACGGCCCCCGTTGTGCTCTGGAAGGGCATGCGTCACCTAACAAGTTTGTTACAGCCATACAAGTTAATAATTATTCGGGTGGTAATTAGGACATTCGAATATGAGATCAAATGACTTGCCTTCTGCAGTCGTCATGTCGATGATGTTCTCATCGTGGGTCGTTGTTGCTTGGCCTTCAGTGGGCAATTTTTTTATATCAAGAGTTGTCCCACTCCCATCAACTAAAGCCAATTCCCTTGCCTTGGTCCTAGTCAGTCTAGGAGGCATTCTGGTAGGGTCATCCAGTGCCCTAACTCTCTTGGTCCCTCTTCCTCCACTAACAGGTATGCTATGAGTGACCTGATTACACAAAATTCAACAAAGAAAGAGAAGATCAGAAGCAATCCTGCATAACTAGTACATGAAATGAGTTCATGATAAGACTACCTCTTGTTGACATGTCTCTAGGTCAGATTCATGTTCATCAGAAGGGTTGTACTCCGGATCCGAATCTTGTATTGTTGTATCATTGGTACCCTTTCTGCTTGGTCGGTCAGCTGCTAAAAGTGCTTTCATTTTCTCGATGCATTCATGTCCCTCTGCCGCTCGTAATCGTCGCGCTCGTCTACTTCTGTTAGGAAAGCAGAGAAACTTCTGTAAGGTTGGCCTACCACTGTAAATAAAACTAGATCTAAATACTTCTATAAGAACTAGTAGGATGTTCCTAGCCGAAACAAGATCCTGAAAAAAGATGTTCCTAGTCAAAACAAGATCCTGAGAAGAAGTAGTGTAGACATGGGATCTGTCAGATCTAAAAACTTCTATAAGAACCTGTAGGACGTTCCTAGCCGAACAAGATCCTGAAAGGATGTTCCTAGTCAAAACAAGATCCAAAAAAGAACAAAGTGTAGACATGGGATCTACCTGATAAAAAAAACTAGTGCACACATGGGATCTGCCACATGGGAAAACTTGCAAGTACGAATCCACCGGGGAAGCTGAACTGAGGAGGAAAACATTGTACCTTGTTCTGGATATTTCTTTCGTACGACCTTCCCTCCTGGTGGCATTGTGTCGTCGCCGCTGCTACTACAAAGGCAGATGGGAAAGGGGATGAAGCTATGAGTGGTAGATTTGAGACGATGGAGGAGAGGAGGTGAAGATTTGGGCTGCCGGCGAGGAGGAAAGGTGAAATGGGGGTGGAAAGATTTGAGATGGCGAGGAGAGGAGTAGAAGGGAGGGAAGGGACGGGGGCGGGAGTAATTTATCCATCTCGGTGGAGGGCCTAGTCAGATTACCAATATACCCTTTCATTACGGTGGTGACTGAAACGGGGTGCGTTGGGAAGGGGGAAGCAAAAAGGACATTTAACATCTTCTTTGCTCGGGCGTCCGAAATTCTGAATATTTGAATCGCGCGCCGGTTTGTTCTGAGGGCTGGTCAGCGCTATATACTGGCGGCAAAGGATGTTCCTCTAATCAAAATACTACTACATAGGATATTCCTTGATTAGGAACTAGTCATTTCGTTTATATACTGCTCCCCTTATATTGATCAACACATCCCTTCCTTCATTGATTTGATTCGCCTAGTACTACATGATCATAAGCACGTCATGTTGCATACTCCTCGATCATGCCCACATTGGAGATCAACACATCCCTTCCTTCGTCGATTCGATTCTTAGTACTATAAGATTATGAGCATGTCACATTACTCCTCGATCATGCCCACATTGGAGATCAACACATCCCTTCCTTAATCGATTCGATTGGCTTAGTACTACAAGATTATGAGCACGTAACGTTGCATACTCCTCGATCATGCCCACATTGGAGATCAACACAACCCTTCCTTCGTCGATTCGATTGGCTTAGTACTACAAGATTATGAGCACGTCACGTTGCATACTCCTCGATCATGCCCACATTGGAGATCAACACAACCCTTCCTTCGTCGATTCGATTGGCTTAGTATTACAAGATTATGAGCACGTCACGTTGCAAACTCCTCGATCATGCCCACATTGGAGACCAACACATCCCTTCCTTCGTCGATTCGACTCTTAGTACTACAAGATTATGAGCACGTCACGTTGTATACTCCTCGATCTTGCCCACATTGGAGATCAACACAACCCCTTCTTCGTCGATTCAATTCTTAGTACTACAAGATTATGAGCACATCACGTTGCATACTCCTCGATCATAACCACATTGGAGATCAACACATCCCTTCCTTCGTCTATTCGATTCACTTAGTACTACAAGATTATGAGCACGTCACGTTGCATACTCCTCGATCATGCCCACATTGGAGATCAACACATCCCTTCCTCTCATCAAACATTGATATTGTGACATGATTCAAGGATTACATCGAAAATTACAAACAAAAGCATGCGTAGGGAGCACTGGGCTCATTTTATGCATAGCATGACTCATGCATTGTGTGATGTCGAGGCTGTAAAACTCTCCGTTTTGGTTGTAGGAATCCCGCATTGATCCAAGCCATTAATGCAATCAGAGGATTCAATCGTATGGAAGTCGCAGTCTTCGACGTCACGACACAAGTACAATGTTCTATTCTGGAAATGAAGTGCTGGTACCTGTATCTCATTCTGCAACCCGGTACAAGAGTATTGGGAGTCTTCTGACTCCGGTACAGTTTCATCTTGGTCAGCAATTGTGAAGACCTGAGCACAAAGCCCAGGCAAAACGATTATTTATGGCTGATTCGCACACGTGAAGAGAAAAATGTATTGTTCAACTAGAATACAACAATCAAATGGAATCAATGACAATAAAAGGAATGTTTAACATTCTACCTCTTTTTCGTCGGTGTTCGAAGGAGCCGATGTAACAAGATGTGAAGAGGGTCATCAGGAGCTGGAGCTGGAGCAGGAGCAGGAGAGCCTTCTTCGGTAGCAGGAGTAGGAGAGCCTTCTGAGGTAGCAGGAGCTGCAGCAGGAGAGCCTTCTGAGGTAGCAGGAGCAGGAGCAGGAAAGCCTTCTAAGGTAGCAGGAGCAGGAGCAGGAAAGCCTTCCGACGTAGTAGGAGCTGGAGCAGGATCAGCTGCACAAGAGCCTTCCGAGGTAGCTGGAGCAGGATCTTCCAGACCATTTGCTGTTGCCGCCAAAGGATCTTCCTTATTCATTTCCTCTGCTGCAATATCAGATAGAACCTTGAGTATTGTTGCATCTGCTTCCTTTTCTTCTTTGGAATCCTTTTTTGTCATCCATTGTGAACCAATTGCTGAACTGTGAGGTAGCTCATAGACATCAGATGATTTACCCAAGTTAGCAGGAGGCATGAGTTGCAAGGGAGTCTGACCAATAGGTGCGAGTAGAGTGGGCGGTGGCAGTAAGCCGTCAACTTGGTGAAGGTGACTGAGTGAAGCATTCACAAAATTCTCGATAGTGCGCTGGTGCTGTGTTATCATTTGTGCTATCTGCTCCGAGTGTGCGCGGTTTAACTCCTCCTGCTGTGCCATCCTCATTTCCATGATTGACTGGAACTTTCTCTGGTCGCGCTGATTTTCAAGGATCAGTTTCAGAAAGAAGGAAGAGTCCATTGGCTCACTGGTTGTTGCTGGAGTGACTGGAACTGTTTCTGTTTTTTCATTGGGTAGTGATGCACCACATGTACTCGGAGATGTCTCCCTGGAGACGCCTCATTACCTTCACTGTCTGAGGAACAAATGTCATCAGGAGATGGCTCAATTGTAGCCCTTAGGCCACGACGTCTGTCTCCTGGTCTTGCATGGCTGTATTCCTTGAAATGTGTCTCGGACATCATGTACTCGGGACACCAATCTTTCGGTCAGGTTCGCACCCTTTCCCCGTCTTCATCTACTCTGGCAACACTACTCAGGATGATGGAGATCCAGTGAGCATACGGCATATTTCGGGCCACGGTCAACCCATCAAAGATAACATCTTCAATCTCGGCTAAAATGAAGTCCACGATGTCGAAGGCCCGGCCAATCATGACGTGAAGGAGAAGCCACTACTGAAGACTAGTGATCGACTTTGCATTGCCAATCCGTGGTAACAATGTCTTCCGTAGTGCCCGGTGAACCACATTTGCCTCAGGGGTAAGCATGTCAGGCATGCGATATGCTTGCCTACCTGTGAACGACTCAACAAAAAGTCCGGCCATCTCCTCGTCAGATGGGAACGACCCACTGAGCAAACTACGCCGAGGTGGTTCACGATCCCCGTAGACAATATTATGTAGGGATGTCTTATGGTCGTACTTTCCTATTTCAAAATGCCTTGATCCATGTTTGTGAGCAGTATGGTGTCGGAAAAGAGTAACCTGGCGTCCCTGAAACATGAACATGATGTACTCCCTAGTATTGGCAATGTACACAGTAGCATAAAAAACTCTCACCGAATCCTCAACATACTTATGATGCATTAAGACCAAATCAGCCAATCCGGGATGATCATCGAAGTATGCCTTAACATCCCCTCCCACGGCCAACGTCATATGATCCCAATTTATAACCCTGTGCTGGTACAGTTTCATGGGCAGGTATTTGTAGTTGTAATAGAAAGTTTGCTGAAGGACATTCCTAAATCTTGGTTCGACCCATTTGTCCTTGGTTTTGTCCCACCACTGATTCTCAGGCACCCATCTAAGACCTTTAATCATTTGGTAGGTGTGGTTGCGCAGGTCCATCATCTTAAGCGGCTCTTCCGGTGGAGGGTGAAGTTGTACCTGTTTCTCCTTCCTGGGATCTGGCGCAGGAAACTCTGAAGGGCGGGGCGGGTGATGGCCCGCGGTTGACCCACCCCGTGTGCGGCAGGAAGGCACCGCGGTTGACCCACCCCGTGTGCGGCAGGAAGGCACTGAGCTTGACCCACCCCGTGTGCGGCAGGAAGGCGCCGAGCTTGACCCACCCCGTGTGCGGCAGGAAGGCATCGAGGTTGACCCACCCCGTGTGCGGTGTGTAGGGGCAGAGGAAGAATCCCGTGCCACAAGCCTTCACCTTAGCCTCGTCTGAGGACCTGACGTGCCTGCAGAAGTCAGCTGCGACTTTCGTTGTCGCTTCGCCGGAGGAGGATCAAGCGCCTTTCCATCTCTCTTGCCACCATCTCAGCCCATCTGCAATGAATTTCTCGAATTAGTGCCAATCAAAGAATTCAGTGGCAGATTGCGGTATCCGCTGGAGCCTGGAGGCGGACACATACCTCTTATTTTAGCGACGGATTGAGGTATCCGCTGGAGGCTGCTGCAGGCGGTGGCGGCGGCAGTGGCGGAACCCTACCAAGTGGTTGCGCCGCAAGTGAGGAGGCAGTAAATGGGGGGGGTGGCGGGTCAGCACGAGTGACATGCCGTTGGATAAAGCCATAAAGGTGTGTGTAGTGTGCTATTGGCACCCTGTGACCAGGAAATGGGAAGCGCCTTTCATACCTGTAGTTTACAAGGAAGTTCCTCTGTGATGTATACCAGACCGGACCATCCTCCGGATGTATGTCGATGAGTACGAAAGTCATAATAGGATGGTCCGGTCGTACATAATACAAAGAACCAGACAATCAATTAGCATACTTAGTCGATCATTCCCACATTGGAGATCAACACATCCCTTCCTTCGTCGATTCGATTCGCCTAGTACTACATGATCATGAGCACATCACGTTGCATACTAATCGATAATGCCCACATTGGAGATTAACACATCCCTTCCTTCGTCGATTCGATTCGCCAAGTACTACATGATTATGAGCATGTCACGTTGCATACTACTCGATCATGCCAACATTGGAGATCAACACATCCCTTCCTTCGTCGATTCATTCGCCTAGTACTACATGATCATGAGCACGTCACGTTACATACTACTCGATCATGGCCACATTGGAGATCAACACATCCCTTCCTTCGTCGATTCGTTCGCCTAGTACTAAATGATCATGAGCACGTCACGTTGCATACTACTCGATCATGGCCACATTGGAGATCAACACATCCCTTCCTTCGTTGATTCGTTCACCTAGTACTACATGATCATGAGCACGTCACGTTGCATACTACTCGATTATGGCCACGTTGGAGATCAACACATCCCTTCCTTCTTCGATTCGTTCGCCTAGTACTACATGATCATGAGCACGTCACGTTGCATACTACTCGATCATGGCCACATTGGAGATCAACACATCCCTTCCTTCGTCGATTCGTTCGCCTAGTACTACATGATCATGAGCACGTCACGTTGCATACTACCCGATCTTGCCCACATTGGAGATCAACACATCCCTTCCTTCGTCGATTCGATTCACCTAGTACTACATGATCATGAGCACGTCACGTTGCATACTGCTCGATCATGCCCACATTGGAGAGGATAAGAAATGAATATTTTCTAACCTACCATTCACGTAGCCCAACAGGATGTTCCTTTGTTTTATAATACAACGTACCGAATAATCGGCATCCCCATGCGCGATCGTATATTTTGTAAAGTCACAACAGGAAGTTCAGATGCTACATAATACAGTGAACCGGATAGTAGGCACCTATGGCAGGCTTAATATTAAGGAAAGTGCACTTCAACTACATACAAATTACATATAAATCATAAGGTCCACATGATTTCAGTTCGGATCGAATTAAACATTTACTGATTTGATATCCTAGTCGTCGTCACTTTCATCGGCAGCATTTTCATCTTCATCGACGTATTGCCATAGAGTGTCATCGTCCTCATCTTTAGAATTCAATCCATCCACATTAGACAGCTCCTGCTGGCGAATTGCGTTAACTTCAGCGGCTGCAACCACAGTCTCCTCGCCAGTAATAGGCACCGGAACCTCCGAACCATCACCGAGACCATCATCAAGTATAACATCATGCAAGGTTTGGTCAATTTCATCATCTTGATATGCAAGTACCATGCCAGTGGGAGCTATGTCCTCCTCATTTTCATTATAGCTCCACAAATGCCTGTGCTCAAATTTTTGCACCACTCTCCATGGGTGTTGTAGTAGGGTGTCTGGCAAGTAAAAGACCTTCGTTGCTTGTTCAGCAAGAATGTAGGGATTGATGAGGACATGACATCTTCGGATACAACCATTGATTATATGGTGAGCTCATTTCGATATTTGCATAGTAACTCTTGGTACAACTCACTTGGTTCCACATGTACATGTCTTTATTTGATTGAAGGTGTGTTTCAAAGTGCTAGCTCATCAAAGTCCAACATTCGGAAGCGACGTCGTCATCATGAGCATGATATTCACCCTTGGGACCCCGGTCCAAGTAGGAGCATGCTTCAAGAATGTGGAGAACACTTTAAGAATGGTGCAAAACGTCCTCCACCTTGGCCACCACATTAGGAGGACAGCAAGGGCGTCCAAACCAAGTTGGAGGCCCAATCAAGTCGTTTTCGAGTCCGTCTCGAAGTCTAGGAGCAGCGTTTACTAAAACGGACGCCCAAGTTGCATATGGGCTCTGTTTTCGGTGTTCTTTATATGGTTGGAAGGATAATTTCATTATGCTTCCAATGGCACTGATCCCAGACCCAAATTCATTCGGAGTCAACAGGTATCGTCCAAACAAGTTGACATCCAGAATCTGTCCCGGCGCTGCGATGCTGTTTTTTGGTCTTTGGGCCTTGTATCATGTTGGAGCCCAATAGGGGCGCGTCCAGGGGGTCTTGCACGATCTTAGGGACTTTATTAACAGCCGCCACACCCTCGTTAGGGTTTGGGTTTTGCTTTAGAGTTATCTGTCTTTGAACAGTCACCGTTATCGGTTTGTGAAACCCCACGTTGAGATCTTAATCATATATCTGCAATTGTCACATCAATTGAGTTGCATTTTACCTTGTTCTTGCTTGTGTTCTTTGATTCACAGCAGGGATTAGCCTTCTTGGCGAGGTCAACCGGCTTGTGACACGGTTGATAGCAGAGGAAATGTGGTGCTAAGGTTGCAGGGTTCGGGTCTTTGGATCTAAAGCCGGATCGGTGTGTCACTCTCCGACCAAATCAAAAGTTATCCTTACCTGACGGAAGATCGGGCCACCCAGTTCCCATCAGGGATCATCTTGGTACCAGTAATCTCCAGTATTGATGCTTATGAAGTAACCATCATTTCTAATCTTTGGTTCCTTCTTGGTCCCTTCCAGATCATACCAGTCAACCTGGAATAAAACAACAGTTCGATCTCTGTCAAGCCCCGAGTTGTACCGCAACTCAATAATGTTGTGACAACCCACCCAGGAAAATACCATACTATCACCTACACCAATCCACTTTGGTCTTTAAGCGGTAATAAAGTATCATCCCGTCGTTGGTTGCTGGGTCAAGCCCGGTGAAATCACTTACATAGCAACAAAGGATCGACAACATGCATTAAAACTCACGTGAATGCGAGTCCAGAGTACAACACATAGATTAAGTCCAAATCTGCCCCGAAGGGTTAATTATTACAAACCGAAGTACTTGACATGGTAAACGAGGTTCAGAGTTCGAAAACAGTGGAAATTAACTAAGCAGTGCGATGAGCATCACAGGAGGCTTGCCATGATGCCTTTACTCATCGTCTTCCACCCACTCCAGCACCCAGCAAGGTGGGATCTCTCCAGGCCACACATCATTAAAAGCATTACCTGAAATCAACAAAATTATAGCAAGGCTGAGTATACTAATACTCAGCAAGTCTTACCCGTCGGGTGACAACTACATCACCAAACTCTAGACATGAGAGGCTTTTTGGCCAGTGGGGTTCTTTTGCTGAAAAGCAACAAAGAGTATGTCCTTACTTTCTATATTTTAGCTCAGATTCTAGTTGATTACTCTTTTCTAAATGAGCAAGCTATTGCAAGCATAAGTTGTGCAATTCAATTAATCAAAGATAAACATTCACAAAGTTCCATCATTAGGGATATCATGGCAAGTTGGATAAGTAGTCTCAGATAACGGTGAGAGGCCGACAACCGATTGATTTATAACCTTGCAAGGTGGACCTAAACACACGGAAGAGTATACTCACCAAGAGTGCACCAACCAGGCGGTTCCCAAAACTCTTCAGCTCAGGATCGAATCTTACAGTCTTTGGTACAAGGCTATCTGGCACGCCTCACATAGCGCCCAGAATCACACATGCACCACCGGTACCTAGCCGTGAGACGCATCTCAAGATGAGTAATAGTAAGATCCCTCACTGCCTCATTAAGGTACTAGGCTTACCGGTCCCATTCCCGACAAGTGCTTAGTACTTTTAAACACTTAACCCACGAAAGCCATTGGACCGGAGACCAGATCCCATGCCCTTACCACATGAGAAATCCATTTATAAAATTTTTATGATTCCAACATAAGAACCTATTCTCTCGAGTGACGAGCATCACTCGACTTGTACCGGTCCTATAGCATAGCAGCTATCGACCTAGCATACTAGTAAAGGACAAAGGTACCTAGGGATCATGCATCTAGAGTTTCATTTCAACTCCTGAACGTAAATGCACAAACATTCATAGATAGTTGCATAATTTCCAAAAATACTTAGGTTAATGCTCCGGTGCTTGCCTTCGTCAGCAACGCTAGCCTGGGGCTCCTCGGTGTTCTGGTTCACCTCCACGTACTGCAGCTCCGCGTCAGCTCCTCCTTCCTCAGCTTCCGGCATGAGCGAGTAATTACCGTCGGGAAGTTCTACACGGGATGCATATGCACGATTATTGGGTGAAGTGAGAGACTAACTATCACATCCAACTCTTGTTGGCCACATTCACCTAGATAAGCATTTATCTAGCATAAACTTTCTATTAAAGGCATGGCATGTGGTGCTTTAAGATTTAATCTTTTTGATAGTGACTGTGTACACATTTAAGCAAATAGAACAATTTAATTTCACAAAACAGCAAGGGTGGATCTTCAGCTCCTAAACATGCTACTCAACATATTTATAAGGTCATTAAGTGAGCAAGGTGACTTTTCTCAATTAAATCTATTATGAAGCTTATTGCGATTTCAAAGCTTTTAATCACATAATAAATTTATAAAAACAGTGGGTGGTGCAATTTAGGCTCTACTTACCTAAACTAAGCCACTGATCAGGAATTCACATTTAAATGAGCCACAAAATAAATATACCAAAAATAACATTTCCTAGCTACCAAAAATATGAGAAAAGCACATAAAAATAAATGAAGCATCTATGGAGCCCAACTCACTCTACATCATCTCTGACTTAAAACAAGACTAGGAAACTAACAAACACATCAAGAGCTATATTAAAATTTGAACTAGGCATTTAAATGTAAATCTAAGCATAAAACAAGAATAAATACTTCTGATAGAGATAAAATCATGATAAATACAGGAAAAGTGAATCTTGTCATTTCATGAGCATAGCCAAAAGTTGAGCACAAAAATCTATGTATATTTTGCTACAAAAATCATTAAGGCAGAACTAGCATAAATGCAAAGTAAATCATATTAAAAGATCTGCTCATCAACTTTGTGCAAATTTTTTTTCCAGAGCCTACAAATGACATATCTAGCAACATATCCAAAATTCAGATACATAGCTTCTCTAGATTTTGAACTACAGCAAATGTGTGCTAAATTGAGTTTGAATTTTTATTCAAAATATATAAGTCAAATGTATGGTCATGCTTTGTAGAAGTTCTAGATCCAGTCTCAATGAAACCAACAAAATTAGGTTTGCATTTTTCTGATTTTTCTACGAGTTTCTATGATTTTTCTAAGGTGCTGGACTTAGTTGCAAAGAAACTAAGATGAAGATCATTGCCAGCAGGTCCCTGGTTCGCAAATAGGTCCCTGGGAAATCACAACCGTGCCCTCGGCGGCGGGGGAAGCTCGCCGGCGGCGAGGTACGGCCGGAGGAGGCAAACAAATGGCAAGGGCTTGCGATTAGACTCACCATGAGTCGATTGGTGGTGGTGGCGTGGTCGGAGGTGGCTCCGGCGAGCGGCGGCGGCGAGGTCGAGGTGGCACGGCTGCCTCGGCTCGAATTCCGGTGAGGGGAGCGGCGGTGCAGGGCAACAAGCGACCGTGGGAGCTCTACTGGGACCTAAAGAAGGGGTTGGAGTGCTTGGCCGGCAGCGGGAGCTGGAGGAGGAGCGAGCTCACGGCGGCGGCGGCAATGGCGGCCCGGCGGAAGTGTGCACGCGCGCGGGAGGAGAAGGGGGTGGTTTTTATAGGCACGGGTGAGGTCGTGGGGGGCGTGTGTGCTTCGCCTCGAAGGAAGGAAGGGGAGGGGAGAGAGAGAGCAGGCGCGGCAGGCGAATTGCCGGCGGACGGCCACGCACGGAGGAGCGCGTCCCCAGGCGTTTTTGCTCGGGAGGCGCGCAGGTGTGATGATGGCGTGCCTCGGGCGGCCGCGGCTCGGCAGGGGGGTCCGAACGCCGAGGCCCCGACGGCGTACGCCGGCTGCCACGTGGCGTGCGCGGGCGCGGCGCGCTCGGCGCGAGAGCGCGACTCGGCGCGACGGTGCCAGATTCAAACTCGTTTGCCCGAGTTTGACTAGTTCAAACTCCATTTTTTGAATGAAACTTTAAAACCGCCAAAAAGCAAAGTTGTAGAAGGGCTATAGGAGAATAAGTTTTGTGCAGGTCGACCTATGTTTTGAGCAATGGTTTGAGCATGAACTGCATGCAAAGTTGCTGTCTTTCATGGCACTAGTGAATAGTAGAACTGAGTTTGCCTTGGATTTTTGAGCCATTTCCCTTCCAAATTTGAAATGCCACTCTGAAGATGAACTGTGTCCCATGAAATTCTGCACAACTTTTATATTGGCTGATTTTTGAGTGTTTAAACAAAATTTGGAGAACATGGCCAAAGTTCTAGGACCGGGTGTGGACACTAAGAGGTTTGACCACTTTGACTAGGGTTTTGACCATGCCAAGGGGTGTTGACTTGCTTAAGATGGTCATGGGTGATTGTTGGCTAGGTTTTCGAGGTGATGACCCAAGTTGACCAAGGTTTGACCAAAGTCAATGGGTTTGACTGGGTCATTAGTGCTAATTAAAAACTTGGGGCGTCACAAATGTCCCTTAGTGAACCATAAAACTCAATTTCTGCAATGTCTTTATGTGATCCTGTAGTCATGATTCCACTGTTCTGTGTCTTCCTATTTGCCTCTCGGGCCTTGGTGTGGTACCGGACACCGCCTACAATACATGATGTATAAGTTTTTGCTTGCCGGTCTGGTTCAGCTGATAATGCATATAGGTTGTCGTCGCTCACTGGATTGTTTGTAATCTGTACAGAACAGCCATAGTTTTTTAATATAGTCTTATGTAAAGGTCCTCACAAGATAATATAAGCTAGCTACCAAATAAAAAAATGAATACTAACATGTGATCTAAACCAGTGCCGAAATTCTGTAGCAATTCGACGATCAATATCCTCGTCCGACACACCTTTTGCTTTTAATTCATTCTTGAACACTCTGCAAAGCAGTACCATCTCAAAGTTAGAACGAAATAATTGTAGTTCTATCATTGCAATGGTGATTTACTTACTCGATATATGGCTTCACCTCTTCGCAATTGTTTAGCACATACCAAACCACCTTGTCGTACTTTGACCCAAGCCAACAAGTGGTCCCTGCTCCAAGTACTTGAACATTGTGATCGAAATAGGATGTTCCATCTAGAGACAAATCAGCATTCTCTCTGTTCCTTCCAACCTGACTGAATCGTGTGGCCACATCATCAGTCGCGAAGTACCTAGAGCAAAATGTCAAGGCCTCATTAGCAACATATGCTTCTGCAATGGATCCTTCAGGCCTAGCTTGGTTTCACACTGAACGCTTCAATGTGCAAAGCCTTCTTTCGACGGGATACATCCATCCATATTGTACTGGACCTCTCAAGATTGCTTCCTCAGGCAAATGGACAGCCAAGTGGACCATAACATCAAAGAAGGTAGGAAGGAAAATTTTCTCAAGCTTGCTCAGAATTATTGGGATATCTGTTTTCAGTTTTTGCAAGACATCTAACTTCAGAGTTTTGCAACATAGTTGCCGAAAGAAGTTTCTTAATTCTGCAATAGCTGTGTATATCTCTTTGTCCACTAAACCGCGAAGACAAGCTGGCAAAACCCTTTGGAGTAGGATATGACAATCATGAGTTTTCAGTCTTTGTAGTTTGCATCCATCTGCAGCAATACACCTAGCTAAGTTTGAAGCATATCCATCTGGGAACTTCACCGAACTTATAAAATCACAAAACAACTTCTGTTTCGTTTTTGAAAGTACATACGGAGCTTCTGTCATTTTGCATGACTCACCATCCTCAGTTGCCACCATGTGTAGATTTGATCTTACGCCCATATCTTCCAAATCAACCCTAGCATTGATGGTGTCCTTTGTCTTCACAGCAATTTTAAGCAATGCTCCAATAAGGTTTTCGCATATGTTTTTCTCAATGTGCATCACATCAAGGTTATGTGCCAACTTCAGAGATGACCAGTACGGCAAGTCCCACAAAAAAACCCTTCAGCTCCAGCACTGTCCGGATTCCCGCTTCCTTTTCTTTCCTTGAGGTAGAGGATGCTTTCCTAGTCTAACGTCTTTAACCTTCTCCAGTTGCTGCTTCTGCTCCTCATGGGTAAACTGCTCTGGCTTTTCTTGGTTTTCAACAGTACCATCAAAATCTGCTCTCTTTCTTCTCTATGGATGGTCAGTTGGAAGGAAACGACGATGCCTAATGTAACATATCTTGTTCTTCAATCTCCTTGAGCAAGGATCCTTGTCGCAACGCACACAGGCAAAATAGCCTTTCGTGACTTGCCCAGACAACATGCTCAATGCTGGATAATCATGTATGCACCAAAAAACCGTAGCACGCAGTTTAAATCCTTTACCCTCACAGCATCAATTGCCCAAACACCCTTCCAAAGTTGCTGCAGCTCTTCGACGAGAGGTTCCATGAAGATATCAAAATCCTTTGATGGAGAACTCGGCCCAGTGATCAATAAGGCCATCATGAAGTTTGATTCTTCCATCCATACCCATGGTGGCATGTTATACGGCACAACAAATACTGGCCACATACTATATGGGTTGTTCATGTTGCCAAATGGATTGAAACCATCGGTTGCAAGACCAAGTCTAAGGTTCCTAGCATCTTTTGCAATTTTTTTCCAACTTTTATTGAATTCTTTCCATGCATGACCATCAGCTGGATGGCTAAGCTCATTGTTCACTAGTTTTCGCTTTGACTCGTGCCATCGTGCATCCTTTGCTGTTTTTGATGAAAGAAACATCCTCTTCATCCTAGAAATCAGCGGAAAATGCCTCAATACCTTTTGAGGAACCCGTTTGTTGGAGTCCGCATCCTTCCATCTTGAATCCGCTTCACAACATACTGGGCACACATCAAGTTTGACATACTTCTTGTGAAATAATATACAATTATTTTTGCAAACATGGATTTTTTCATAGCCGAGTCCCATGGAACGTATGTACTTCATTGCCGCATCAAAAGAGTCGGGAAGACACACTTCTGGGAATCCTTTTTGTAACAAATTCATCGTTGCATTGAATGCAACGTTGCTCATCTAACTGAAAGACTTTATATGAAGTAACTTCACAACAAATGTAAATTGTGCATATGAAGATGTCGGTGACACCTTACGGTTCAGATGTTCCTTTACAAATTCATACATTTTCTCACCGGGCACCTGACCCTTGCCCAAGTCAGCAATCAATACAGACATCCCATCGTCTTCAGGGCCTTCATCCTCCTCCATACTCGATATGTATTGGTTTTCCTGGACTGTTTCCTGATCACCACCATCCCGTGGAGCTGCATTATCCACATCCCCCTCTGCATCCAGCAGAATTGCGTTATCCTGTACATTTGCATCATCGTCAACCATATCATCCAAAGCTTCTCCATGATGGATCCACCTAGTGTAAGTGGTTGCCATCCCACTCACAAGTAAGTGAACTCCAATTTCTTCGTCCTCAGCGTATCTTGTCCGAAGAAATGCCAAGAAATCCTGGACCCCTTTCTCATGATCGGTGGTAAAACCAGTACAACCGGTTATCCAGCGTCTATCCATCTGGAAAGTTTTTGGCGAATCCAACTCAAAATTACTAACACAGAACGAATCGAAAAGGAGAACATTCTGCGAAATGAAATTTTCCGGATTGAACACAAAATTATTTACCAGATTGACACGCTGCTGCAGCAAGTATCACCCAGGTTGCGCCCGTAGGAGTTAGCAGCCGTTGGAAGTCGCAAATCACCGCCGGAATGATCCGTTTTGGTAGCCTACTTGCCTCTCCGTTCTTCGTTTTCCCGTTCCGGGGCTGCGGGAAAACTATTTTTTGCTACAGCGCGGGCTTTTCTCCCGCCAACTTATCAAAACAACCACTCTGTGCTGTGGTTGGGGTGGAAAGTGTTTCTCATTAAATTGACACAACAAAGAGGTGGTGCAATGGTAGATAGTGTTGTCTCGTTCTTATAGGTCTCTAGTTCGAACCCTTGCTATGGCAAATTGTTTTTGCAACATTTCGTGACCGACAGTAGGAAACAAGCAGTTTCGCGATTGTTACTCAGGAAGGTCCTTCCAGCAAAACATCAACAGAACAGACCAGCAAAACATCAGCAAAATTAATTCAGAATGGTGAGTATGGTCGACTCAATTTGAAATAGATTAAACCAAATCGGCATAATAAGATGGAATCTCATAGCACTCATCACCACAAAGTTCACACCACCAAGTAGAAAACATCATAAGATGATGAGGTAGAAACATGTTTTTTAAGATTGTTGGAACTTCTCCAGCTCATTTCTGGCCTCCTGCAGCTTCACACCAGCAACTTCACACTTCATGTTACATTTTTTCAACTGGGGTATCTTCTCCCGGTTCTCTTGGTTAGCCTCTTCCATCAATTTGCAAGCCACTTTCAACACGTCAGTATGTTCGTTCTGTAACTCATTAAATTTTTTCAGCGCGGCGTTCTCCTATTGTAACAATAGCAGAGACAAGTCATCCAGCTGCTGTAACGATTACTTATATAGGTCCTTGTATAGTGCAGCCTCTTGCTCTTGGTCTTGCAGGTCTCTCTTCACTTTCTGGAGCTCAGCAACAGTGGCTTGAAGCTCCTGCAGAAGCTAGTAGAATACAAGAACCTATAGATCCATCAAACAATGCAAATTGGAAACTAACTGAATCTAACACCTATGAGTTGTGCAAAGGATAAGAATCATGACAGAATCCAGATGCCCCTTCACAGTCTGTAGCTCAGAGATAGTCTCTTCAATCTATCAATCCATAAAACTATGCAAATTGAAAATATAAGAATCTATCAATCCTATCAATTGTGCACCTTCAAAAAAATCTATAAAACGAGTGGCACGAAGAACATCCGGAAGCTACTAAAATACAAGAACCTATCGTAAATTGAAAACTAACTGAATCTGACACCTATGAATTGTCTATAGCCTATAGCTTCTAACACCAATCGAAGTGCAAATCTAAGAGTGCGATGAAATCTGAATCTAACATATATGATCATCAATCCTCCAGATCCCTAAATCTTGATATCCCCAAACCTAGGAAGATAGGGGAACATATAGCGGCTCAAACCAGAGGAGAGGACTGACCTCGTCGTGCTGTTTCATCCTCTCGTAGCTTGGATATGGCGGCGCAACCATCTTCTCGTTGCCGCTAGGATCCGCCATTCGTGCCAAAAGTCTCACCTTGGAATTGTTGATCTGCGTAGCAAAAGTTGAGAGTCTTTGCGAATGCAGTGAAGCTTTTCGCCTTCGAATTACCGATTTATATTAAAGACTCACATGAAATTTACAGGTGGGACCTGGTCAATGTAAAAAATTTACCTTCGAGTGGGACGCTTGAACCATTTATGACGACTTGGAACACTCTATTTTCCAAAAATGCTTACATGTGGGACCAAAGTTGGTTTATGATGCCGCTGACATGGCAAAAGTGCTTACATGTGGGACCCTGGAAAATTTTATGATGACTTGGAACACTCTACTTTCGAAAAAATGCTTACATGTGGGACCCAACTAAATTTTATGACGATTTGGAACGCTCTATTTTTAAAATAATGCTTACATGTGGGACCAAAGTTGGTTTATGACGCTATTGCGGAGCTTATGGCATCACAAAACAAGCATGGAACAGTGAACGCTCGGCTACAGTAGCAACCGTTATGACGAAAAATTTTTTGTCACTAAATTTGCTCGGAAGTTAAATATTATGACGAGATCGGCCAGGAACGTCATAAATCAATGACGCTAAAATGTAGTTGCGTCACTAGTCAACGATTTTCTTGTAGTGATGCATCGCAAGTTCTATGACCTTGTACCAAGTAAATATTTTTTGTTACATCATATACTATCCATTCTACATGATTATATTTCAGGGTACCCGAGTTGATTTCTACACTCGGGGGCTCGACGTGGAGCCATGAAGTTTTCCAACACTTCACGAGGACAAAGCCGAGTGCTCGCGCGAGTCAGCACTTGAGCATCGACAGCGACCGAGTGCTCGCACCAGTTAGTACCACTACAAGGTTTTGGGTCAAATGCAACAACGAAGAATTGCAACGTCAAAAATTTGGTTGCTAGAGATCATTGTATTACAACCATTCTAAAAAATAGTAGCAATACATGCCTTTAATACAACGGTTTTAAAGATGTTGCGAAGCTCTGTTGCATTTGGTGGGCGATATTGCAATGGTGAAAAATGGTTGCGGTAGAATTGATTTTGGTTACAATTGTGTGGTAGTACTGCAACCACGTTTGTATTTGTTGCATTTGGTTGTGACTATTACTACGAGTTTGTTGGGTTGCGATAGCTACATGCTTATTGCAACGAGAACTTTGATAGCTGAAGCAAAAGTGGTTCTTAATTGCAACGCTGTTTTAGGGTTGCAACTGCTACCGCTTATTGCAACGAGGACTCTAGGACGCGAAGCCAAAGTGATTATCAATTGCAACACTTTGTTGGTGTTGCAACTGTTGTATGATTATTGCAACAAGAACTCTGAAGGGCGAAGCAAAAGTGGTTCTCAATTGCAACACTTTTTTGAGGTTGCAATTGTTACATGTTTATTGCAACGAGAACTAGGAGCTGAGGCTGATTTGGATTGAGACTTGTAGCGTGTATGATATATTATGAAAAAAATACAATTCAACAATGTGTAATTAGAGACAAAATGGAAAAAATAAACAAATTACCATGGTATGGAATTGAACCAAGGACCTCAATACTGCACTAGTGTACGACTTACCACTGCACCATTATAATGTTAGTGTTAGCTACTTAGCTAGCATTGTTCAAATCTTTTTCATGTTTCTATGTGGTTAGCTTATAGTAACCTTATGAATATTAAAATAGAAAAGTTACTTTACAAGATTCTATTAGTAAGTTATTTAAAAAACAAAGAAGTGAAGTTTCCTAAAAGTATTATTGTTTTTTTTCTAATGCAACACCAGAAAAGTGTTGCAATAGGCCCAAAATGGTTGCAATAGACAAAATGTCAAGAAACCAAAATAACTTTAAATTGCCATGTCACCCGGCCCCACCCTTGAGGACGTGGTGATGCGGTCCCACCATGAGGACGTAAAAAACAGAAAAATGTGGTAGCGGTCGGCCGAGGCCGGGCCCCGGCAGCTGCCGACCGCGACCCGGCCACGTCACCGATCGCATTCAGCCTGTCACCTCTCACCAGCTGCCGTGTCCCATGTCACCCTGGCACGCCCCTACATCACTGCTCGGTCATGGGTCCCGCATAGGGCGACCTGGATTGGACCTGATGGATAGTTCATATTTTTTTTAATCTGAGATTAAAATTTGTAATTAGTATTTCTCCCTCATCTAAAGTTCAAATTTGGTCATTCTTTTTTCTAAATTTTTCTAAAATCAAGAAATTTTATTTGGTTACACTTGTTTGTATGTAACTGCTATGTCTTGTTTTTTTTCCTTGTGACATTTTTTCTTCCAACTTAATAGAGAATAGAAGTAAAGTTTCCTAAAAGTATTATTGTTTTTCGTCTAATGCAACACCAGAAAAGTGTTGCAATAGACCCAAAATAGTTGCAATAGACACAATGCTAGGAAACTAAAATAACTTTATTTTAAATAAATTCAAACCTGTGTTATAACGAACGCACCTAGATAGCATAGTGGTAGAGTAAGTTTTATGTGAACCTGAGCTCCAGGGTTAAAATCCTGTGGGCGTATTTTTTTATTTTTAATACGCGTCACCAATTCTTTTCTTTCAATATTTATTTTTTAGTTTTAAATTTTGATTTTCATTGCTTAATTTTTTCTATATGTTACTGCAATTATTTTTTAGACATGACAATTTTCACAATCATTCCCCAGTAAGTGATCTCACTATATTCTATCTAGCTAAGGGTATTTTAACATTTATCCTTTAGTAAATAATAAGATAATTACAGTAATAGGTAAACTTGGTCAGAAATTTGTATAGATGCACACAACATCATAGTTTGGCTCCATAAACATCCCATTAAAGTTTTAAATGATTTCGGCAAAGTGGTACTAAACATCTCATGCAAGGATGAAAATCTCTCGCTCGTCTATAGGGGCATGTGTGACACCATGTTTGACTTTGTGAGGATGTGCATCACCACTTTCTCAAAATCAATTGAAACTTTTTTGTCAACACTTATACACCATGTACTTTTTTGGAGATAGAAGTTTGAATTGTGCTTAGAAGACAATTTAATTTTTCATCAATATTGCAAACATGGGCTAGAATGTAACATATGAGACTACACATATTTTATTAGGGGCACACGTAGTTCATTTGAAATTAATTTTGATAACCATGTAGAAATTCAGTTAACGTATAAAAATTGTAAATTAGTTTCAAAAATTTTGAAACCTCTGCAAGGAAACTTATTTGTATTTTATTACAACTAAAAATTATTAGGTGTACATAAGATATTTATTTTTGTATGTTACTGCACAATGGTGCAATGAAATGGAAAAAAAAAGAAATGAACAATATTAAAAAATAAAAATGGTGTTAAACAGGCCAAAAGGTCTGGGCCTGAGTTGTTCTTCCATGCACAAGCTCGGCCTTTTACGGCCCAACTCTACTTAATTATCATCTCCGATTCAACGGTTCAGATGTCGTGCGAGTAGAAAAAAAGTGTGGCAGCTGACTCGCCTTGGAACCCTAGCTTCCCTGCACCATTCACCCCACGCCGCCCCTAACCCAGCCATTGCGCCCCCTCTCGATCTCGCTGCACAAAGATGACGGAGAGGCCTCCCCGCCCTCTCCTGCCACTCGCTCTCCCTCGACCGTCGGCGGCGGCACACCGCGGCCGCGGCCCACTGGCCTCGCACCTGCGGCACCGGCTGGAGTTCTCCACTGCGTACCCCTGCGCCCAATCCCCACCGCATCCGTTCCGCCCGCCGCCCGCGTTGTCGAGGTCCAGGCCCCGCCGTGGAGGAGGAATGCTGGAACCCTAGATAATAGTGGCACACCGCCACCTACTGCATTCCTTTGCGGCTCCGCCCTCTGCGGCAGGAGTGCAGGCGCGCGCGTTGCAAACCCCTAGCCTGGGACGCTAGCGGCCGGCGGACCCCTGGCCGCCGCGGTGGTGGGATGGAGGAGGGGATGGGTCGGAGCGGCGCCGGCGCCTACTACGGGCGTGGACGAGGGGTAGCCACTCCTGCTGCGGGCGTTAGGCGAGGGCAACACGCCCAAATCACCCCTGTGCTCCAATTGGCAAGAAGATGATAACAAGAGTAAAATCGGTCATGTATTTCAATTGCCAGGGAAGCTATATTTTATTGATTTTGAGTGCGGGTCATATAGCTACTGTGGTTATGACATTACAAAACGTTTCAAAGAGTATGCAGGATTTGATTGTGACAACATGTAAGTTATATGTCCGTGTCAATGGAATGATCATTGTCATGTTGTTGATCAGCAACACTCATTAAGTTGCTTCTCTAGGTACCAGATAAAGATGTCCAGTATCACTTCTTCAGGAATTATCTGCAACATGATAAACCGAGTGAGGTATGTGAACGAAAACCAACTGAAATCTGCTCCCTCTCTCTCTCTCTCTAGATTACGCCTTGTTTCTTTGCTGCGATTTGTGTAAGCGGTGTCATTTAGTTATTTTTTGCTAGAATATTCTGACAGGGGCCACAAAGCACCAGGGACAGGGCTCACGGTAATTCGATTTGTTTTCACTTTTTCCTTTCTGTAAGAGAATGGATCAATTACATTCTCCCAATCTACAAAACTGATTCAGCGTCTGAATGGATCCATGGGTAGGTAGACCTGCACTATAATCCTTGTGATTTTGTGATTCGATAGTAATTGAAAAGCATCAGTAAATGCATCTGGTGCTCATGTCTCAGTGTGTGGATCTCATTCATATATGCTCATCACTATTTGCTTGTACGAGAATATCTCAAAAGCTGACACATGTTTTGTCAAAGTTCTGAACCTCAGTATGACAAATACAGGTTTTGTGCTGAAGACTGGGTGAAATCAGAACCAGTGTTGTGGACCCCTTTTATTATAAGTATACTTATGGGCGTAGGAAACAGCCCAAAGAGTCCACAACTAATAAATGTGGCTGAGATTTAGTCCAGGGAAAAGATTTGTATGGGAGAGATAAGTTAGAGATAAGTTAGGAGATTTGTTAGCATGAGAGTTCTGTTAGTTGCTAGATTTGGTGGCCCTCTGACTTATAAAGAGTGGCCGGTAGTTTGTACAAGGGACATCGAAGAATAAAGCTCTCCCGTTCTGGGTGTGAGCTGTCTTCGACGGTGGCTCCTCCGGCCGTCGGCGACAGCAGCTCCTCGCCGCCATACGTCCTCCGCTCCTGCTCTCAAGCTTCTCTGCTACTCCACTCTCCTCTGCGTTCCCCTAGACGGCGATGCCGTATCAACTTGGTATCAGAGACCACCGCCGAGGCATTGCCATCCACGGCCGGCCCTGGCGACGATCCTGAGCCCGATGCGGCGAAGCTGGATCGCATCCTGGCCCAGCTCACCACCATCAATCGCCGCCTGGACACCCACGACCAACGCATCACGCGAACGGAGAAGTTCCAGCGCGGTGAAGATGCCGATCCCGAGCAACCCGACGAAGGCGACCCCAAGAAGCTTGAAGACGACCCGTCCAACGGCCGCGGCGCGGGGGTGGGGGCGGTGGCGGCAGAGGGGGCGGCGGCGGCGGAGGGGGCGGCGGGGGAGGCCGGGAAGACAGCTTCTTCCGCGGTCGCGGCGGCCCGCGCAAGCCGAAGCTCTCCTTCCCCTCTACGACGGAGAATGCGACCCGCTCCCCTGGCTAAACAAATGCGACGGGTTCTTCCGTGGCTATCGCACCCTGGAGGTGGATAAGGTGTGGATGGCTTCTCTGCACGTCGACGGGATGGCGACGCAGTGGTACTTCCAGCTCGAGTGCGACTTCGGCGTCATCTCCTGGCCGCGCTTCGCCGAGTACACGATTTTGCGATTCGGCCTGCCAATTCTCTCCAATGCGCTAAGCAAAATCAAGGAATTACAGCGCACAGGCACCGTCGAGGAGTACCAGCGCCAATTCTTGGCTCTCCTGTGCCGCTGCGACAACCTGACGTGCCAACATCAGATTGACCTGTTCACCGCCGGGCTGGGACAGCCGCTCGCGTCAGATGTGGAGATGCAGCATCCAGCGAACCTCCAGACGGCCATGAGCCTAGCTCGGGCGTACGAGCGCCGCTCCGCAGAGGCAGCCCGCGCCATCCAGTCCACACCGGCGCGTCCTGCGCCGCGCCCGCGCACCCAGTCGGCGCCCACGGCTCCGGCGGCGCCTGCGCTCACAGGCGGCACCCCCGACCCCCAAGACCGACGAGCAGCCGCGCTCCCGGGTCCATCGCCTGTCACCAGAGGAAATCACCAAGAAGAGGGCCAGCAGGCAGTACTACTTTTGCCCGAAGAAGTTCCCCGTGACCACAAGTGCGCCAGCCGTGGCGGCGTGTTCTGCATCATGGCGAAAGAAACAGAGGACGCGGATGCAGCAGCAGTCGAGGACGACATCCGCATCTCCATGCACGCGCTCACCAGCGTGGCGCCCAGTGACACTATCCGCCTCCGCATGAAGATCAACAGAGTCAAGCTCACCTCCTTGGTGGACTCGGGCTCCACGCACACGTTCATCCACGACGGCGTCGCTCGACGGCTCGGCCTTGACATCAAGCATCGGCCAGGCCTGTCGGTGGCTGTGGCCAACGGCGCGCGGCTACAAAGCCGAGGCATCTGCACGGCCACAGCCATCGCCATCCACGGTGAGGAATTCTCCATCGATTGCTACGCGTTGGCACTTGATGGTTTCGACGTCGTTCTGGGTGTTCAATGGCTCAAGACACTGGGTCCTATTACCTCGGACTTTGAAGCTCTCTCCATGGCATTCTGGTGCAAGGGTCGTGCACTCCTGTGGCATGGGATTGGTGGCTCCAGTGTCAGTTTAGCTGCTCTCACCGCGTTGAGGGACTTGATGAACGCACTCCTGCAGGATTACACTAACGCCTTTGCTGAACCTCATGGCCTCCCACCTACACGGCGTCATGATCATCACATCCACCTGCTACCTGGCACTGCATCCATCGCCGTCAGTCCATACCGTTATCCTCAGCTATTGAAGGATGAGATCGAGCACATATGTGATGAGATGTTGGCATAGGGAATTATCCGGGAGTCAACATCACCATTTTCTGCCCCAGTGCTGCTGGTAAAGAAACATGAAGGTACATGGCGTTTTTGTGTTGATTTCAGGGCCTTGAATGACAAGACGGTGAAGAATAAGTTCCCGATTCCTATCGTTGATGAACTATTGGACGAGCTGAAGGGCACTCGATTCTTCACCAAGCTGGATCTCCGCAGCGGGTATCATCAGGTGCGCATGCACCTCGCAGATGTAGCAAACACGGTGTTTCGCACTCACCATGGCCACTTTGAGTTTCTGGTCATGCCCTTTGGCCTGACGAACGCCCCGGCAACATTTCAAGCTCTTATTGTGAGACATGGGTACCCCTGGGTCCCCACCGACCAGGCTTATGGCCGTCCCCGACAAGTGGGTCCGGCCCACCAGAAGACCCGCCGACCTGTCAGTAGACCTGCCCGACCTGACATGTGGACCCAAAGACGAGAAGACAGCTTGGCGCGCAAGCCAAGGAAGTCCAGAAGGATTAAGGCAGCTCGGATAAGCTTTCCATGTTGTAACTGACTAGAGATAGGTTTCCCTGTTGTAACCGACTTGGACTCCGGTCCACCGACCTTGTCCGTCGCCCAATATAAGGCGGGCAAGGGCGTCTCCCAGGGACATCGACCTCCACCTCCACCACGATCAAATCAATACAATCAAGAACTAGACGTAGGGTTTTACTCTCCGGAGGCCCGAACCAGTATAAAATCGCCTTGTCCCTTGTGTCTCGTCGTGCTTTCCATGTGCTACGCTAGCATAACCATCACGTTCTTAGCTCCCGATCTCCCCGCCGAACAAATAAACCACCGGGGTTAACCCCCCTGTGGACTGTTCAGATCTAAACCTCTGACACTTATGAATGACGTTCTCAGGCCTTTTCTTCGGCGGTTTGTCCTAGTTTTCTTCGATGATATCCTCATTTATAGTTCAACTTGGGATGAGCATTTGCAGCAGGTTCAGTTTGTGCTCCACCTACTTCGGGACAACCGCCTCTTTATTAAGCGGTCCAAGTGCTTCTTCGGCGAACCAACGGTTGCCTACCTTGGTCATATTGTTTCTGCAGCAGGGGTGGCCATGGATCCTGAGAAAGTGGCAGCGGTGCATGCATGGCCACGACCTTGTACAGCACGTGCGCTGCGAGGTTTCCTCGGGCTTACTAGGTATTACCGCAAATTCATTGCAGGCTATGGAGCGGTGGCAGCGCCTCTCACTGGCCTCTTGAAGGGTTCTTCTTTTACCTGGACGTCGGAAGCGGAAGGAGCATTCCAAGCATTAAACCACGCTTTGATGACAGCCCCTCTTCTGCGCTTGCCGGATTTTTCCAAGAGGTTTATTGTGGATTGTGATGCTTCCGGTTCGGGATTTGGAGCTGTCCTGCATCAGGGTGAGGGTGCCGTGGCATTTTTCAGCCGGGCGGTGGCACCTCACCATGCAAAGCTGCCAGCATATGAGCGGGAATTAATTTGTCTTGTGAAGGCTGTGAGAAATTGGAGGCCTTATTTATGGGGCAGATCTTTTACTGTTCGAATAGACCACCGCAGTTTGAAGTATATCCTCGATCAACGCTTGACAACGATTCCTCAGCATCAATGGGTGACAAAGCTGTTTGGCTATGATAAGTATGTGATTTATAACCCTGGCAGGCAGATTGGGGCGGCTGATGCGTTGTCACGACGGGATGAGGCGTCGCTGACCGTCCATGCCTTATCCACAACGCGGTTTGAAGTATTTGATGTCCTACGTATAGAATTGGCCACAGATCCGTACGCCAAGGAGATTCAGGGTCAGCTTGAGGCAGGGACTGTGACTCAAGGGTGGTCAGCAGTTGATGGCTTGCTGCTATTTAATGGCAAGGTGCTTGTTCCTGATTCGTCCACACTTTGGCTGCAGATTTTGGAGGATGCTCATTCGGCCGGCCATGAAGGGGTACAGAAGACAATGCATCGCTTACGGCTGTCTTTTTTCAGTCCCAGTCTTGCACGTCGTGTGCGCGACTTTGTGAAAAGTTGTGGGGTTTGTCAGCGCAATAAAACGGAGCATTTGCATCCTGCTGGTTTGCTACAGCCTCTGCCGGTGTCTTCTTCTATTTGGAGTGACATTGCTATGGACTTTGTTGAGGGGTTTCCCAAGGTTGGAGGTAAATCTATGATTTTGACGGTGGTGGACCGTTTCTCTAAGTACACCCATTTTATTCCACTTAGTCATCCTTATTCAGCAAGTTCGGTGGCCAAGGCTTTCTTTGATGAAATAGTGCGCCTTCATGGTTTTCCTTGTTCAATCGTCAGTGATAGGGATCCTGTTTTCACTAGTAATTAAGGAGCTTTTTCGGCTAGCTGGTGTCTCTCTTCTCCTTAGTTCAGCTTTTCACCATCAGACGGATGGACAGTCCGAGGTGACTAACCACATTATCACAATGTATCTTCGCTGTTTGGCTGGTGATCGTCCTCGCTCTTGGCTCCAGTGGCTCCCTTGGGCTGAATTCTGTTATAATTCGTCCTTCCAAACTGCCATTGGGGTTCCTCCTTTCCAGGTGGTTTATGGGCGCCCTCCACCCTCCCTGATTCAGTATGAGCCTGGTTCTGCTAAGTTGCAGCAGTGGATAGTAAGTTCCGTGACTGTGATGAATTTCTGTCTGAGATTCATGATCGTCTTTTGCTTGCTCAGGAGGTTATGCGTGCTCGGCATGATCACAAGCACAGGGATTTGGAGTTTGCAGTAGGTGATTGGGTTTGGTTGCGTCTTTATCATCGACGGCTGTTGGTATTACCCCAGTTCGCTCCACTAAGCTGGGACCTCGTTATTTTGGCCCTTATCAGGTGTTGGCCAGAATTGGGCCTGTTGCTTATCGTCTCAGGTTACCGGATACCGCTCGCATTCATGACGTTTTTCATGTTGCTCTTTTGAAGCCATTTGTCGGTGAACCACCTGCTGGTCAGCCGGTATCGCTGCCTCCTATGGTCCATGGTCGTGTGGTGCCTATTCCTGTCCAAGTGGTGCATGCACGGCTATATCGTGGTATTTGGGAGGTGCTGGTGGCTGATGCTACTTGGTCATCATTGGAGGAGTTCAAGCAGGCGTATCCAGCATTTCAGCTCGAGGATGAGCTGTTTCAGGGGGAGGGGGGAATGTTGTGGACTCCTTTTATTATAAGTATACTTATGGGTGTAGGAGACAGCCCAAAGAGTCCACAACTAATAAAAGTGGCTGAGATTTAGTCCAGGGAAAAGATTTGTACGGGAGAGATAAGTTAGGAGATTTGTTAGCATGAGAGTTCTGTTAGTTGCTAGATTTGGTGGCCCCCTGATCTATAAAGAGTGGCCGGTAGTTTGTACTAGGGACATCGAAGAATAAAGCTCTCCCGTTCTGGGCGTGAGCTGTCTTCGACGGTGGCTCCTCCGGCCGCCGGCGACAGCAGCTCCTCGCCGCCATACGTCCTCCGTTGCTGTTCTCAAGCTTCTCTGCTCCTCCACCCTTCTCTGCATTCCCCTAGACGGCCACACCGTATCAACCAGACTCCTGATGAGGTACCTCTATTTACTCCTGACATCAACCTACAGTCAACTCTTCATAGATGATAGGATATTTTGTTACATCTTGCATATCTGTTTGATTGGAAATGAGAAATGTTACTTCAACTAATAAAGTCAATTTTTATATAATATCAACCAATCCAGATTCTTGAACACAATGCACAAATCTGGCATGCCAAAACTTTATCATATAAAAAATTGTTTCCCGATTATGTTTTCAAAACACTAGGATCCAGATTATTTGACATAACAAACTAACTAAGGCCTTTTTGCAGATGACTACTTGTTCATCTCATGTTAGCAAGGGCTTGGTGAGAGGTTGGATGGCAAGGACATGGTTGGCTATGACAAGAGTAGCAATAGTAATATTGACAGAAGTGTCAACAATTTGGGTGTTCTTTATACTACAACAAAGCAAATGAAGGAAACTGCGGCTAGGAAAAGATTTGCATTGTCCAAAAAGAATGCATAGGTACTATGTGAAACCTTTTATCTCTGTGCATTTAAAAGGAACATGTAGTCCTTATGTAGTCCTTTTGGAGAAGTACATATCTATTCTTTTGTTCTGCAACACAGTATGTCATTATTCTAAATATAGATATACTTCTAGAATTTTAGTTTAACTTATGCATGTCAATGATTTTTTTAGGAGGAATGTTAGTTTGAGAAGGAGCATGCGAATGGTGGGACGATGGCCAATATACATATCAAGGGAATCTTTGATGCTGCAGTAGACATTGGTCTTTTGATTCAAATGAGTTCAAACTGTTGTCTGCTAGATACATTATTATGTGTTAAGCTATCTACTTGTGTTCTCATTTAGTTTGACACACGGTGTGTTTCGTTAAAGATTTGTATGAACAAATTATATTTTGTTATAATGGATGTCGATGCTTCATTAATTATGTATTTCCATTCATTATGCTTTATGCTACCAAACAAAGTGTCGCAACATGAATTATTAATATATTAATCTGGCGTTGCAATATATGATGGAAATCAAACCAAATTGCATTGCAACAATCGCACATATAACAATCACATTTAGTCGTGGCAATAGGTGTGATAATCGTGGTAATAGAGAAACTATCTATTGCAACTACAAAAAAGATGACGGTGGCAATAGAGCAATCTACCTATAGCAACCAATCACAAACGTGGCAATAAAGGACCTTTTTGTAGCAACCAACCTACGGAGATGTTGCGATAACCTAAACCACCTATATCAACCATTTAGGCGACATGGCAATAGAGAACCTCGATTGCAACACCTGTGTTGCGTTGCGATTGCATTGTGTTGCTACACGACCAGCGTGTCGCAATACGTATTGCTAGCAACGCCTAGTTCGTTGCAATTGATACTTTTGCCACACCCATAGTGGTTGCAATTGCTATTGTTACAACACTCACCAAGTGTTGCAAAAGCGTCAAAAGTGTTGCAATAGAGGGGTTGTGTGTCGCAACTAAAATGTAACCCGTTGCATTATGCTATTGCTATAGTTACAAGTGCAACGACATTTAACCAAAAAAGAAAGGTAGCAAAAGTACTATTGCTACCATTTTTGTGTATTTTGCTACACTTTTTCAGTGTTGCATTTGATACAAAACCTTGTAGTCAATGTTGCCGTAAACGATCGTGTAGGCCGTTTACACGGTGTTTAAACCCTACACAGCAGTCAACTGTGTTAGCCGTGTAGGCTGTTTAATCCATTTAATCTCGTGTAATACGTTTTTTGGTCCGTTTAATCAATTGTATAGTCCGACTATTCGCTAAATGATGGGTGAACGACTGTGTACTGTGTAGCATGTAGGGTAACATTGCTTGTAGTGTACTCGGGTATTACGACAGATCACCCGAACAAGGTCGACAGTAGGACCCCGTCCGAGTCAGATGACTCGAGTAGTCAGCTCTTGTGGTGAAGACCGCGGTGGGAGCTGATCACGGTGTACCTAGAGGTCAAATTAGGTCTTGTTGGAGCGAGATTCAGCACCGTCGAGTTGGGATCTTCAACGATCTTCAGTATCATATCCCTAGAGGGATGGTTGACGTCCCCAGAGGGGCGATTGACAAAAATTACGAGATGCCACTTCTACAGCTTCACGTTGGGGGCTGGCGTGCGGCGAATGCGAGACGGTGTCCAGTGCTAGTGCACTCGGAACCTCCAGTGCTGCGCCCGAGTGCTCCCTCGAAGCACTCGGTGGTCGTGCTGCCAGACTGATGGATTGCGCGGGCACCTCACCCCCATCGACAGGGATGTCACAAGGGTCCCTGCGGACAACAACAACAACACTACATTATCAATTCAAGAGCCAGTATACAAGCTAACGCGGCGGAAGGTTAAAGGAGCGACGAGGAACTTACTTGGTCGACACACGCGCCCATGTGGTCCACGGAAACTGAACAAGAAGACCTAATGCTTATGCTCTGTTTGGACCCTTGACCAGCATATTCTATCCTGCTCGAGGCTCGGGGGCTAAGTGTATACACTTCACCTTCGGTGAGTGTAAAAGAAGACAGATCGTGGTACTCAGCAGAAGCACTTAGACGAAGCCAGAAGCACTCAGAGAAAGCATAGAGGACTTCACATAAGGCTTGAAGACCCTTGACCAGTTTATTCTAATCCGCTCGAAGCTCGGGGGTTGCTGTGGGGGATATACCCCTCGGGTACCATAGATACATAGACAGTGGAGCCCATACGGGACTCCCCAAATATTCAGTTGTAATTTGGATAGATCTTTTGAATTGTAACCGACTAGGGCTTTCCATGTAACCCAACCCCACTAGACTACATAAGGAGGGGTAGGGGTCCCTAGATCGGCGGAACCTAATGGCGAACCGATAGAGAGGCCACGCCCTCTCACCCAACATTCATGAGCACGGGATGCAATACAATCCACAAAATAGGACGTAGGGTATTACATTATTAATCTGATGTCCCAAACCTGTATAAATCCCTGTGTCTTTGTGTTCCTGTGTTACCATCTTGCTCCTGATCTGGCTACCCCTCCACATAATCTACCACCATAGTCTACCACATGGTGGACTGCTGGGACCACTGTACTGACACTTGTTATGGATGATCTTGTGAGCTAGTTTGGTATGACATGATTTAGTTTGGCCTAGCTCTTGATGATCTTGCTTTATATCCATGGTTGGTAGCTATGTTTTTGAAAAATGCTAGTTGTATGTCCTCTTGTGAGTAAATGCCTTTATATGATCATGACATGTTTTTGTGGCCTTGTTATGCTTAATTGGTGCTTGGATAGTTGATTTTGATCATATGGGGCCAAAGGTCCATTTGTCATCATGAATGTATAGCGTACTTGCTTATCTTGTGGAGGAGAATAAGTTCCTTTTTTGCCGCAAAGGCATTACATGTACCACATATGAATCTGAAAATGGAATGTTTATGGCTTGGAAAATATGCTCTCATGTCATTTGTGCTTATTTAAATTGCTTTTGGGTGCTAAATCATTGCATGATGCCTACCATTGAGAAGTCTCATATATAAAAGTAGGCACATGGCTCGATGACTTTGACACGACATGCGGTGCTTGTGGGTGATTATGATGATCTTATGATTAGAATGGTTGTCCTAGCATGAAGTTTGTGTGACCTTGTCACTTTGGCATGTTTTGCTCATGTTTAGGACTTTGCTCATGAGAGGGAATTTTTCCGTAAAAATACTCAATTTGATCTTAGCTTTGTCCAATGGTTGTGAAACTTGGTGATCTTGTAGTTGATGTTCATACAAAGGTATAGAGTATCTAACTTGCTCATTTGGACATGTGTAGCATCTTGTGGTGAATTTTGTCTATTTGAGAAGCTCTAGGTTGTTTTTTTTCATAATTTTGCTTTGATTCATGCATTGGCAACATGGGGAGATGGTTGTAAAGGAAAAGTGCTTCTGGATGCATTTAGAAGGTTTTCAGGTGGTTTCGAGCCATTTTTGGGCTCTTGCTGGTTACAGGTGGTCACCGTTCTGTCCGGTCGTGGTCACCGGTCTGACCGGTCAGGGTGCTAGCCCTGTTCAGATGTTGGGCACTGGTCTGACTGGTGCTGTGGACCGGTCTGACTGGTCAGAGCCGAGCTGGTGCAGCTGCTCTGTTTCATGAAGTGGTTGGCATGCATTTGTCCCAGGGGAGTTGCATTGGTTCAGGGGGAGCTTGCATGTGTGCAGGGGAAGTTCTTGTGTGTTTTCGATCTTTGCTTTGGTGTTTTGTGCTCTTTGCTTGAGCTTGCTTTTGTCTCGGTTGTGTCGAGCCGTTGCCCTTGCCTAAGGGGACCGAGACTTTCCTCATTCAAGTGATCTTGCTCTTCGCCTTTTTTTGGCTTTTGATCGCTTGTGAGTTTCTTTTGTTCGTTTCTTTTCTTTTTTTTCTCTTTGGTTACTAAATGTGTGTGTTGTCAATGCACTCATCAAGGGGGAGATTGAGAGCCTGTGTGCTTCGAGAAACGTTGGATGGTCGCTTCCTGGTGTGACGAGTGATTTACAACATTGTGTGGACTGACTCTTGGCTAAGTATTGCAGGTCACTACAAGAAAAACGCAGACTAGTGACGCAAAAAAAGGTCATTTCTGGTCATAAATTGCGATTAATGACGTCGGTTGTTACGAAAACGCTCCATCATTAATCGAGCGTCACAAATCGCGATTAATGACGAGACCTTATTTCACGGCGTCATGAGTTTAATGACGCGTGGAAATTCGTCTATACAATGCGTCATAACTTCGTTCGTACAGCTTTGCCACGCTGGACAGAATCTGATGTGACATCCGATGTGGCATGCCAATTGTGACAAATCGTATGCATCATAAAACGAATTTGGCCCGTTTGTAGCTGAGTTGAGCCCAAAACTATTCCTGTAGGCTGGCGTTGTTCATATAGCCCAAAAAAGATTTTGTTGGGCCCAATTGTAGCTTTTTCAGATGAAATTTGATTAGGGTGGGCCCGTTTTGGTTGGGTCGAGTCCAACAGGTGCGCACATTGTTGCGGCCTTCTGTGTCACGTTAATTTGAAAAAAATTGACTTTTGGCCCAATTAAAAGTGGGCTAAGCCCACTGAAGGACAATATAAAGTTAACTAATCATGCATCAGTATTAATGGATTTCATTTCAATTCTAATCCTTTTTTTTGAATAATTCCGATCTGGTTGGCAAAATAGTAATCAGCACATATTTCTTTATACAATAAAGCAAACTGTTGTTTACTATCAAGCACGACCATATTGTTCATCACATATCACAAACTATTACAAGATAACAGTATCACAAGGAACATTGATTAACAAAGCTAAATCCAGTTCATAATCACAAGAGAAAGTGGAGATTTGATCTAATGATCTTAACCTCTTCATCTTTTACTGCTAAGCAGTAGACGAAGGAGGTCCTCACTGTCTTCGGTTAGCTTCAGCAACCTCTTAATCTCAGCAGACTGCATTTTCAGAGTTGATTCTAATTCTTCGGTCTTCTTCTTCAAGGTACATAACTCTTTCTAGTGAGCAACAAACCTTTGTCGAAGTTGTACCCCATCCTGATTGGGAGCGTCAACTCGCTCTTCATCAACACTACTACATAAGGATTTGGTACCCATTCTTGAGTACTCAGCTGCCTCTGTTTTAATTTGTTCGGGAAGAAGTATCATTGACTTGGTAGCTTCGATCTAGCAACAGTGGATCCCAAGTCAGATTAGGACCTTGTAATTGATTCGAACTAAGGAAACAAAGGTGTTAACTTTGTTACCTTGGAGCAGGTCTGAACAGGAGCGACTTCAGATGTTGACCCTTTGGCCCACTGAAACAAGTACAAGAACAAGAGGTAAGGGTTGAGATCATTCGCAATCGGAAAGAAAGAAGGTGTTAAGTTTGTTACATTGGAGCAGGTCTGAACAGGAGCGACTTCAGATGTTGACCCTTTTGCCCGCTGAAACAAGTACATGAACAACAGGTAAGGGTTGAGATCATTCGCAATCAGAAACAAAGAAGGTGTTGAGTTTGTTACCTTGGAGCATGACTGAACAGGAGCGACTATAGATGTTGACCCTTTGGCCCGCTGCAACAAGTTCAAGAACAAGAGATAAGGGTTGAGATCATTAGCAAGCGGAAGCAATTTCATCTATTAAGTTCAATGCGGTACATGAACGATCACACCCAATCCATCATCACCCAAGCATGCAACAACAATATTCAAAGGAAAAGAGCACGGGGAAGCAGTCCAACAATTTCATCTACAAACTTCTACAAACCTCAAATAAGTTGACTTGGAACAATCTCTTGCAATAGGGAACAAAAGATCCACAATCACCCAAGCATGCAACAAATATATTCAAAGGCAAAGAGCATGGGGAAGCAGTCCAACAATTTCATATACAAATTTCTACAAACCTCAAATAAGTTGACTTGGAACAATCTCTTGCAATAGGGAACAGAAGATCCACAATCACCCAAGCATGCAACAACAATATTCAAAGGCAAAGAGCATGGGGAAGCAGTCCAACAATTTCATCTATAAATTTCTACAAACCTCAAATAAAATGACTTCTAACAAACTGTTGCGATAGGGTACAGTAGATCCACAATCACCCAAACATGAAAGAATATTATAGAAAGCCAAAGAGCATGGGGAAGCAATCTAATTCAATCGATCAATATAGGGAGGAGACCGCAGACCTGATGAATAGGACGGGAAGAAGGTGTCGAATGCCATCTCGATTTAGCAGCCCGACCTTGCGCCTTCAGCACGATGTTCTGCGCAACTGTTGCAGATCTGCGGCCGCCAGGGTGATCCTCGGGGGAGCCGACGGAGCAATGAGTTTGAACCATCTTGCAGCTTCAGGGATGTTGCCGAGGAAGGCCGCCGCTCGTAGAAGAGGAAGGCTGCCGCTTGTAGCAGAGGAAGCCGTCGTCGGTAGCTAGGCCGCCGTTGCTGCTTCCGCCGCAGATCTAGGTCTCTTCGGCGGTCAAGGAGAAGATCCCCTGATTTTGGAAAATTACCAGGAGGGAATTGGGAGACCTGGTTTCCCTCTTTGTTTTATATATATAAATGAGGAGGACTAGAAGGAGGAGTGGGGAATTCAAAATTTCAAGTCCCACCTTTGTGGTCCGGAGTGGAAAACGAAAGACTTTGGATCATGGACCCAAACGTGAGTGACCCAAACGAAAGACCGCTTGGGTGTCGGACCCAAACGTCAGTGACCTTACGCAGAGAGGCAAGTTGTTGACTGGTTTGTCCGTGCCACCATGGATCATGGAATGGACAAACACACAGGACTATACTCTACTTCATATTCACGTTAGACGGATGATCCGATTTTCGCATTACAAATGTACTCACTGCAACGAAATAACGTACCGTTTCAACTGTTTATTACATGACTACAAACACTTAAATAAAACATTAAAACTACAGGGGACCCTGGTACAACCCTTCAGGTAATCTTCTACGGAGGTTGTGCATAAATTTGGGATGATCAGTGCATACAACAGCTCAATCATATGTGAGTATTCCGTGGGGAAAGATTCGCTCTAAGAGAGACATGCACTTGTCCTGCAATTGTGTGCAGTTAGCCTGAATTGCCCATCGTAGAAATGAAGTCACAGTTTCCTCACTTGCCATGTCCCACATCTTTGACACACAGTGCAGCTTCAACCTTTCGACTTGGTACATGTCGGCGACCGAGAGTAAATAAGGCCAGGCATTGGCAGGAGTGTCCCATAAATTAGCCTCCTCCGGGAGTGATCCTTCACTAGCATATTTGATCAGGACCGAGAAGCCATCAGGGTGTGTGTCAATAATTGTAACATTTTCAGAGCTAGACTCCACTCCTAGGCCGTAGAGCATTGCCTCCATCACAAAAGATACTTTCGCCACATTGGCACGTATCGCTCGTATCACCCGGCATTCCACACCTACGTGGAACACAACTTCCACAGGGGGCTTGGGCTGCAACGCTTTGGCATATGCTTCTTTGCACTGATGGAGGAGAAACTTCAATGTAGTCGTCCTCCAGTACTGAAACAACACATGAGATGTGTATGCGATCTTCACTGGATGTCACACGCTCAATGTCATGATGCTCCACCAGACATTCAAATCCTCTTTCTTGTAGATCCCGATTCATGAACCAAACTTCTTTTGTAGCTTGAACTCTAAACGTATCATGTTCATCGTTTGGGTCTCCAGCCATCGCACGCAACAATACTCGCACCTACGTGGAAGCAGTCACAGACTTGACAAACAATAACATAATGCGACCGTATCGCCATGTGTGAGTGTGTGTCTTCATAGCAGCAACGAGACACATACCATTTGGGATTTGTGCAGAGGAACGAGGACGACGGCAATGCCATCTGGGACATCCATCCACTGATGATCATTCATACCTGTAGGATAGCAACGTAGTTTCCATTGACGGCCTCCCACCATGAACGTACCGGATTCCTTCAAGTTGCTCGCGGTTCCTTCGGCTTTCACTTCCTGGCTTGAGACTGAGAAGTCGACTTGCATGGAAGGAATCATTTTAGCGTCTAAAGCCATTAACACAAATGGCCTGCATTGATCGTCTCATGCCTAAAGTGTCTCTTATTATAGTGGGAGTGAATGTGTTGTTCCGAAACGTCCGTTCGTGGACATTAGTTACCACCCGGAATGGACGCGTCCCTTCAGTGCGGGTGTGGCCACGTTCGGGTCATGAACTTCCCGGTTCTAGTCCTTAAGTGCGATTCACAATGATCGACACATCCGTTCAGAGGGGGTGTGCTGCGTGTGCACACAAGTTCGTCAGTTAATGCCCGGTGCCAGTGCTTAACTGCAATTCTCAATGATCGACACATGGATCAACTTGTGAGAGCGTGTCGTTCCCAAACGCCCATTCGAGATGCCCTTCTGTGCTTATATGCATGTTAATATTACACACACACACACATACACAAAAAAGCATATATTGCTATTCCAATTCCAGTTTATTCCGTTTTGGTCTTGTCGTGTCAACAAGTTCATCACGTTTCTCAGTCTCCAAGGCCTGCGGGAATCATCAAGTCCGCATCCAGACCATTTGTAGACCTTTACAGTCACACTCACGCAGCGTACCTGATCGAGGAGGACTTGTCAAGTCATCCCGCACCCTGCGTGTTGCAACGCAAGGACCATCCGGTCCATCCGATTACAGTGCCCAATCTTCTTCTCCAGATGCAATTGACACCTAAACCATTACATAAATAAATGGTAGAGAGTTGTCTTGTTGTTGATGCGGCATGAGTGATGCAGTGAGACGGCCATTAGATGCAGCTGATGCGGCGTGATTTGTCCGCAGGACTTTCTTGTGCTCTACAGAGAGGAAAGTCCGGAAGTAAACACATACCTAGACACGTCGGTCTCATCCCTTGATACCCATCGTCCACACATGTAATCGATGCATGCCACTGAAGATTCTGACCTAGATAGATTCCTATGACGCGTAGGCCTGACTATATTCCGAGCATCTCACATTTTCCTTAGTAACTTTAGCAATGCTACACCGAGCTCACGTGACCACTGTAGTCCTTGATAAATAGGCGAGTGCAGCACAGCGTTCTTGAAAAGCAAGGCCAACACTCATCGGTTCCCCGTCTTGCATTTCTCTACTTCAGTGGGATACAAGGGTGAGATCATTTTGTTGGCTAATCTTGTTTACTTTATGTATGCATGTTATCGAGACGGTCACATTGTTAGCTTATCTAGGGTTTGTTCTTCGTTTGTGTATGCAGTACGTGGGGAATGGCCGGGCAAGGAAGGGACGGAGCATGGAACTTGGAGGAGTCGGGGAAGGGGGAGCTGTCGGGTGCAATAGCACCTCACCACCACCCGGTTCAGCTGCTGCCATCGGCACCGCAGAAGCACCCGACCCCAATGGCACCTCCACTTCCACTAGTATCGGCACCTTAACAGCACCCGGCCCCAATGGCACCTCCACTTCCGCTGGCATCGGCACCTCAGCAACACCCGGCGGTGATGCCACCAACAGTTCAGCCACTGGCAACGGCAGCTCAGGATCAACTGAACCTCATGGCACCACCTTTTCGCCCACGGCCCAGGCCGCCACGTCTACTGTTGCCCGTTGAAATGCCACCCCGCGGCCAGTGCTCATTGAACAAGATGAAACGCATGATCTGAAATGGTCTGTGTTGCTTTGGCTTCAACAGGGTGGGCTCGCCCGTGTTTATCACAAAGCAATGTGGGTGTGCCCTTTTTGCCACAGGGGTCACAGGCAATGGACCATTCGTGACCTGCTGTTACACGCGCATAACATCGCCATTTTGCCTGCCTGGGTTTGGGATACAATGGCGAGGCATCGCGCTTTGGAGGAGTATCTGATCCAGGAGCCACGTTTTGCTGCACTCCGTGCAGCGGCTGGATTTCCATGAGCCCGTGATGGTGGTAGTATGTCGTGATCGTAGTAGTATGAGTCATGATGGTAGATGCTAGTAGTATGTGGTGATGGTAGTAGTATGAGCCGTGATGGTAGATGCTAGTAGTATGTGGTGATGGTAGTAGTATGAGCCGTGATGGTAGATGCTAGTAGTATGTCGTTCAGAGTATGTCACTGTAGTTCCAACTATGGTGGATCGATCCATCCTCATGTGTAATCAATGCGTATGCATGCATTTGTGTCATTTGTATTTGGATTGTGTTGTTTCTAATAAAAATGGTAATGTGTGTGTACTCCCTCGGTATAAAATTGTTGTATACAGAAAGTCCATTCCATTAATTTCTTAAATACTGGATGAACACAGGACGAAAGTCCGGTTTGTAGTTTTCAGTCGGACCGGATTAAACTGTCACTACTACGCAATGAAAAAACCAACATCTTACAAGGAAAAAATAGTAGTAGTAGTATTCAATCAAACCAGACTTCTACTTCTACTTCTTCTAATCCTACTTCTACTAGTAGCAGTTACCACTAATCCACTAATCAAGGCGCCGCTTCTTTGTCGATGGTGCACCCGGCGCCTTGTTGCTGCTGCTCAAGGACGAGAATGTCGCTCTGTTGCCGGCACCCGTGGAAGATGATGGCGGACCTCCCAGGGCGCCGCCCGCGGATGAGGCCATCCCTCCAATGCCACCGCCAGAGGATGATGTCGCCGCTCCATGGCGGTCGGTCGAGCATGGCCTTGGCGCCGCTCCATGGCGGATGATGACGGCTGGTCGATGATGGCCTCTGCTCGGCGAGGATGGCAGAGATCGACTGCCGCCGACCGATGAGGATGACGGCGCTTGGAGACGATAGTTCCCCGGCGAGTGGTGGTGCTTCTGCACCCCTGACCCCTGGCACCTCTTGCTGACTTGCGAGGGGTGCGATGTTTCAGAGGCACATGATCTTGGATTTCATTTTGTTCCACAAACTCCGAATCATCAGAGGATGTGTCAACCACCACCCGAATGGGCCTCCGCTCTGCCTCCTCTTCATCAAACCACTAGAGATCCTCCCTTTCATCAGAAGAGGAGGAGGATGTGGCTTGCACCGCACCTCTAGGAGACAATGGCTCCATGGGGAGAGGAAGAGAGCGATGTGAGAGGATGGGGTTTTTTTGTTGGTTGCAAGAGTTGGGAGAGGAAGAGGGCGTTGTGCGAGAATGGGGTTTTTTGTTGGTTGCAAGAGTGGGGAGAGGAAGAGGGCACTGGGAGGAAGGTGGATATTTATGGCCAGAGGAACCCATTCAGCTATTATTGAAAAAACTGCTCCCGAAAATATTAGAGTAGTTGTGGGATCCGTTCAGTTCAAACTAATTCAATTTTGACCAAATTTACACTTATATCTTCATATAAACTTATCAGGAAGTGAGAATTGCATTCCTTTGTGGACGGAGGGAGTACGTTCTGAGGATGGGGGAAAGACCGTTCAGCGGAATGTTAACGGACTGGAAGAAATAATTGTAGTCCAGAAGGTCCTTTTAGCAATACATCAGTATACCGGACCTTGTGGACTACCTTTTCCACTCATTTGTCTTTGTTGGAGCTGTAACTCCTCCATTGTTCTCCTACAACCTTGTTCTTTGGCTATCCTGTCAATGATGCCTCGTCCCTAGGCAAATCTTATTCCTGACATTGTTGTGAGCGTCGCCAATAAGATCAGTGATGCAAGAGATTTCATCATGTTCAAAGCTGTCTGCAAGGGTTGGAACTGCGCTTGTTCAGGTGAGGCACGCCCGTTTGACCCTTGGATTCTGAAATCTAAATTTATCGGTGAATCTGGAGTAGTGACATTCGCATCTGTCGCTGATATGCTACTTCTTGAGGTCTCCTTTCCTGCATTGGCTGGGAAAAGGACTAGATTGATTGGTTGCAGCGGATCTGGAAGCCTAGTCGCCTTAGATTGCAGAGATTGGTACAACGCGCTCATGCTGAATCCTTTGTCTTCTTGGAAGCACATTCACCTTCCTCGACTTCCGAAATGGAGCCCAATGGCTACTCTCCAAGCTTGTATCTTGTGCCTTGAAACAGCAACTGGCGCAGAGTCATTTGTCGTGATTACTTTCTTTTGGCCAGAGAAATCTTTTGCAGCGCTTGGGTCATTGCCCGTTTCCATGTGGCATTTCGGTAGCCAATCCGACTGGACTACACTACCTTCGGAAGATTTGTGGTGCAATTCTTCTGAACACATGCGGATCTACTAGGGGCAAGATCTTCCAACACCTCCCCATCCTGTTGGACTTTGGTTGTCATGGGTTATTGGCATGGGCAACTCTTCTCTACTCGAAGGTGAAGACCGATTGTTCTTTGTTGTTCTGGAGGAGAAAGAAGCTGAGGTGGTAGAATTAACTTTGTATTCATTCATCGGGGACATTTGGCAGCCTATTCCCTGGGAGAGAGCTCCTGAGTTGCAGAATAAGATCATCTTGTTTGGTCCTGGCAAGTGCATCGTTACAGAAGATCATGCAATTTCTGGTTTGGCTGACCAGAGGGCAAATCACATTTACTTCCTACGAACTTATCATCATGATGAAAAGAATGAGTACTAGATCTACCAGCAGGGAATAAGTAATGTTCCAAGTGTCAACACTACTCCGGCGATCCGCATTAAGCAGGTTCGTGGGGACTGGATTTGGTCGCGAGGAACATGGCTGTTGCCTAGCTATCCGTAATGAGGAACTTCGATTGTGTACCACCTGTAATGCAATTCAATGTATAAATATCTATATTATCATCCTTCGTCAATGATTCCGCGCATATGTATGAGTTTCTACCACAATCACTGTTGGGAACAAGAAGTTACGCATTCGATAATAAGGAAGGTCCTTCCCGCAAAGCATCAACAGAGCGGACAAGTATCAAACATCATAAGATGGCATCTCACAGCTACTCATCACTACAAAGTTCACACCACCAACAAGTAGCAAATACCAAAATACAAGTAGGATTAGCACCTCTAAACCGTCTACCTAGGAATAACACCATGAATCACATTATGCCTCATTGTTGTCCAAGCTGAGTGACCTCTTATATGAGGCCTGTCTCAACAATTCCCTCACCTTCTTCACCACAAGTGTTGCAGAATCCAGGAGCTGCTTGACCATCTGCAGCTCAGCGGCAGTCTCTTGAATCTCCCTATTAGCCTTTGCACATTCTTCCTTCCACATCCTTGTCTCCCTTTCAGCTTTTAGGTACCTGTTGGCTTCACCCTTTTCTGTAGGAGACAACAGAGCATCGTTTCTCATTTTCTTTCTCGTCTCAAATAGGTTATGGGTTACCTCCCCATAGTATCACGTTATCGTTTGCAGCTCAACTGCTTTGACATTGGCCTCCTCCTTACCAGCTGTACATACTGCTTTCCACGACCTTGCTTCCTCTTCTGCTTTTCCCTTCATTTCCATCAGTTTCTCTATAACTTCTAGAGTCCTAATATCCCATTCAGGATCTATCCACCTAAACTACGCGCACTTCATGCCGTCAGTCTGCAGTCACTGATTTTGTTCATATAAATAGCTATTGACCACACTAACATCAAACGCAGAAGCAACATTTATTAGAAGTGATACAGGTTATCATTTACCTAGCAGCATACATATCGACGCCCAGGGTTGGTACCTGTCCAGTCATACCTCAGATGGACAGGCAACCCGTCCTTGCACTCGTTTTCATTAGGATCTATAACGATAACTTCACGAGGACCAGGCATCGGTGATCTGGAGCTTTCGGAGTCTACTCCAAACACCTTTAAAATACATGAATATAGTCTGTTAACCCAGATCCCCAAATCCAGAATTCCCCTTAACTAGTATGACAGATCAAAGTAGCATGGCTAAACAGAGGATTGACCTGACCGGAGCGAGTCCTGCTTCTCCGTTTGCCTCTAGGGCCACTACGATTCGCCATTCCCGCCACGGGCAACAGTAGATCTAAGCACCGACGCTAGCTCTAGTCTTTGCCACAAGGAAAAGGAGCGTGGTGCTGCCGAGTCTCTTCCAGAGTTGCAGTAGTGTACGCCGCGTCGTCGAGAGAAATGAGATATATACACTTGTCTGCAGGCAAACTTTTTTTTAGCTGTCGCGCGCGCTTTTCTCCTGCCAACTTACCAGAACCGCTCTGTGCTGTTCTTGGGGCAGACATGTCCAGTTTCCGGGCGCGTGGCAGCCGGACATGTGGAATAGTTGGCACTTGGAAACAAGCAGTTACACAATTGTTTCTTAGGAAGGTCCTTCCTGGAAACCATCAAAAGGACGGACGATTCGATTCTGGATCAATCCAAACAAACAGCATCTTAGCTTTTCCTCCCTTTTTACCACTAGGAAGGTTCTCCTTGCGAACATCAACAGGCCGGAGTTTCCTCAATCAAAACTTCCCCCTTCTCTGTCTATTATCACCATACCTCCATTGTTCTTCCTCTACCTCCATTGCAACGCGTATGAATTCCGAATGGTGAGTATGCTCAAAACGAATGAGTTTGGATCTTCAATAGTGATTGTGCATAAATTTGGGATGATCAGTGCATACAACCGCCCAATCATATGTGAGTATTCCGTGAGGAAAGATTCGCTCTAATAGAGACATGCATTTGTCCTGCAATTGTGTTCAGTTAGCCTGAATTGCCCATCGTAGAAATGAAGTCACAGTTTCCTCGCTTGCCATGTCCCACATCTTTGACGCACAGTGCAGCTTCAACCTTTTGACTTGGTACATGTCGGCAACCGAGAGTAAATAAGAACAGGCATTGCGATTCACAATGATCGACACGTCCATTCAGAGGGGGTGTGGACACAAGTTCGTCGGTTAACGCCCGGTGCCAGTCCTTAACTGCAATTCTCAATGACCTCGATTGCAATGTGTATGAATTCCGAATGGTGAGTATGCTCAAATCAATTTGGAATAGATTAAACCAAATCGACATAATAAGATGACATCTCATAGCAAGTCATCACCACAAAGGTCACACCACCAGTCCACCAACAAGTAGCAAACATCATACGATGATCCGGTAGCCAACACCAAAACACAATCATGATACAAGTTTCACAATAATCATCACTACTCATTCATAATCATAACTCCATCTCATGTTTGGCCTCCTGCAGCTGTTCCTTCACCATCTGCACCTCCTACCGTGAATTTTTGGTCATGCGGGACTCTCTTGCATTTCTTAAAGTTCTTTCAGAAGATCTGGATGTCTCGTCTCAGGGCGAGGACTCTATAGGATCTCAAAAGAGATCGAAAGCATGATACAACAACTAGTAGACAAAGAGAAAGAGTTTCAATACACACCTAGGGATAAGATAACTGAGGGCGGAGATCATTCTTCTCACCATATACATTGGAATAAATGCGTCAATGAATGGGTAGGATATTGAGTTTGTTTGGTTAGTCTTTTCTTTTAAATTTTCAAGAAGTTCGTTGTCAGGTGGACTGAAACTGGTACTAATAGGCAAGGGTGCCCGTTTTAGTCCAAATGACAATGAACTTCTTGAACATTTAAAAGAAAAGATGGACCAAACAAACTCAATGTCCTACCCATTTATTGATGCTTTTAGTCCAATGTCTATGGTAAGAAGAATAAGCTCTGCCCTCAGTTTTCTTGTTCTTAGGTGTGTACTGAAGCTGTTTCTCTCTGTCAGCTAGTTGTTCTATCATGTTTTGGATCTCTTTGGAGATCCTAATAGAGTTCTCCCTCGAGACGAGGCATCCAGATCTTCTAAAATAACATTAAAATGTTCTTGTAAAAATAAACTCATCCTTATAGAAAACTCATCTCGATCTGAAAAATAAACTCAACTCAGTCTATAAAAACTCAGCAAGGGCAAGGTTGTCCTAACTGAACCTATCGATCCATTGAACGATGCAAATTGGAAACTAACTGAATCTAACACCTATGAATTGTGCAAACGCTAGCAATCATGGCAGAATCCAGATGTCCCTTCAACGGTCTGCAGCTCCGAAATAGTATCTTCAATCTACCAATTCATAAAATGATGGACCTATCAATCCTATCAATTGTGCACCTCGACAAAAATTCATAAAACAAGTGGCTTGAAGCTCATCTAGAAGCTACTAAAATATAAAACCTACTGTAAGATGATGCAAATTGAAAACTAACTGAATCTAACATGAATTGTCTATAGCCTATCAACTTCTTACACCTATCGAAGTGCAAATCTAAATGTACGATAATGAAATCTAAATCTACCATATATGCTCATCAATCCTCCAGATCCCCAAGTCCAGATATCCCCAACCCTAGTAAGATAGGGGAAAATATAGCGGCTCAAACCAGAGGACCAACCTCATCTTGCTGTCTCCTCCTCTTGTTGCTGGGATGTGGCGGCGTAACCATCTTCCCCTCATCGCTAGGATCCGCCATTCCTACCACGAACTATTGCAGATCTACGTAGCGGAAGTCAAAAGTCTTTGCAAAGTCTGAGTGAAGTGTCTCGCCAGCCATTTGATACGTAATTATAGACTCAACTGAAACTTGCATGTGGGACCTAGTCACAGTAAAGAATACGCATGAACTATTAGTAGAGTTTCCCATAAACATATCACAACCAACAAGTGGTGCAGTGGTAAACAACACAACCTTGTTCCTTCAGGTCCCTGGTTCGAACCCATGCCATGGCAAATTATTTTTGCAACATTTCGTGACCTATGCTTACACGTGGGACCCTGGAACTATTTATGACAACACTCTATTTTCGAAAAAATGCTTACATGTGGGACCCAACTGAATTTCATGATGACTTGGAACACTCTATTTTAAAATAATGCTACATGTGGGACCAAAGTTGGTTTATGATGCCGCTGACATGGCGAAAATGCTTACATGTGGGACCCTGGAAAATTTTATGACGACTTGGAACACTCTATTTTCAAAAAAAATGCTTACATGTGGGACCCAACTAAATTTTTTGACGACTTGGAACACTGTATTTTTAAAATAATGCCTACATGTGGGACCAAAGTTGGTTTATGACGCTATTGCGGAGCTTATGGCATCACAAAAGAAGCATGGAATAGTGAACGCTCGGCTACAGTAGCAACCGTTATGACGAAAAATTTTTTGTCACTAAATTTGCTCGGAAGTGAAATATTATGACGAGAGCATCCAGGAACGTCATAAATCAATGACGCTAAAATGTGGTTGCGTCACTAGTCAACGATTTTCTTGTAGTTGATGCAGGCTGCGGCTTGATTGGTGTTGGTGCAGGTGAAGAACAATTGCGAAAGGTCTATACCAGTGGGCCTCTAGGTGTGGAGCAGACAAGTAGGCTTGGTTCGAGGGACCCGGTGGCCAGCGGGATCAAGTGCGGGCCGCATGGTGGCAAGAACAGCAAGACGAAGTCATGGACGGTTTCTTGGGGGGGGGCCGAGCCGACGTGGGGGCCAAGTCATGAGTGGAGATTGGCGGGAGGCCACACTAAGTCGGTGGGGTTTCCAGTGGTTCACCACAAAACCACTAGGTTACTTGGCTAAGCCACAAAGCCAAGGTCGAAGACCGAAGCGTGCATGGCTACAACACTAGGCCGGTCGGACCGGTCTGACCGGTGTGCTCCGTGGACGACTTCTGGAGCCTTCGAAGCGGAGGACACACGACGGGATCGCAAGGCTTGCATCGAGGCTAAGCAAGGTGCGGTCGCCGGGCATCCGTCTGATGGTGCTACGACGAAGATTTCCCAAAGTACCCCTCAGGGATGTGTACCTTAGTATTATGTAATAGGGGTAGTTTCGTCTTTCGGTTGCCTCCATATAACCCAAGTGGTGAGAGGATGGCAACCATCTCTTGGAACACTAGATCATTTGCTTTTGCTATTTTCCCTTCCTATTTTCCTTAGGATTTTCATAGGACTAGCTTGAGAGCTTCATGATGAGATCTTTATGGATGATCAGAAGTCAAGTTAGACCTTGTATGAATATTTCTTGGTATGTATAGAAGATTCATCGTGATTCCTCAAGGCCTTTTGTTGTCTTTCCCGTTTTCCCTTTTTGGTGATTTTCGGAGCCTTTTCTTGGTGATTTTCGTTTGGTGGATTTGAGGCCTTCCCTTTGCGATTTTGCATAGGGGTGTATGCTTGAGCCCTTCGTGGTTCTTTTCCTTATAACCCCCTCTCCAATTCGTGGGAAAAGGTGCTTGATTTGGTGTTTTTCCTTAGGTTTCGGGAAGTGGTGTTCTTGGTGGAAATCCCTCGATTCCTCTTGATTTAGAAAGTTTTAGGGGGACCAAATCGTAGCTATGGGATGCCCATGAGGTACTCCTAGTATCCCCAAGGTCTTGTGCGAATACGTGGAGCAAATCTGGAGATCGGAAGGTTGTTTGGAAGGGTTGACCCACGGCTCGCTGTTCATCCCGAGCTGCCTAGGCTTGACAGGTCTGACCGGTGCAGGTGACCGGTCTGACCGGTGCAAGTCCTTGGTGGGATTTGTCTCGGGTGAATGACTAGACGTTTAGAGCTTTGTGCTGTGGTGCTTCTGGTCAGTTCTTGGCAAGTTTGCAGTTGGGGTGATAGGTTTTGTGAGGCTTCCAGTTTCCCTAGGGTTTGTGTTTTCGAGGTGGTTTTTGTTCAAGGGCCTAGAGGAGTCACTGAGGCTCCCTGGAACATTTCTGTGCAAATTGCTGCAGCCACCGGTCTGACCGGTACGTCTCACTAGTCTAAGCGGTGCCACCGATCTGACCGGTGTAGCACTAGCAGCAAGCTGTGCAATTTTCTGCTGCGTGTTGTGTGTGGTTGTTTTGGGCGGAAGTGTTGTTTGTTCCTAGGGTCAGTACCACTCCAGTGGCTACATGACTTTGACAAACTTGGGTAGTTCGAGTCAGAGAAGTGTTGGATCGGCTGTGTTCATCTTGTTGGAGAAGACATCTCCCTCAAGAAGAACTTTTATCACCTCCCATTCACTCCCCCCCTCTCTGGTTCGCCATTCCGATCCTTCACCATCAAGGAAACAAAAGTAAGAATGTTTAGCTAACCTTTCAAGCATTTCATCTGTAAATGGTAATGGAAAGTGATCCTTCCTTGTTGCCTTATTCATCTTCCTACAGTCGATGCATATTCTCAATCTGCTCACGATCCATTGCAGTATCAACTCATCCTTCTCATTCTTCACAACCGTTATTCCTCCCTTCATTGGTACACAATGCACCGGGCTCACCCATTCACTATGTGGCACGGGGTATATTATTCCGGCATCCAACAATTTTATCACCTCCTTCTCCACCACGCGCATGGCATGAGTCAATCTTCTTTGATGCTCGATAACGGGCTTGCATTGTTCTTCAAGTGGTATGCGGTGGGCGCAAAAGGCCGGACTAATACCCTTCAAGTCACTTATCGAGTACCCGACCACCTTCTTAAAATATTGACTATAGATCGACTTGTTTTCCCTGCATCTAACACTGGTAGGGAGCTGGTAGGGAGAGGGGCTTTAGTCCCCACTGGTAGAGGCCTTAGGTCTCTCATGTCCAACCGGGACTAATGATGAGAGACAAAAGGCCCCCCTTTAGTCCCGGGTGAATGAACGTGGACTAAAGGGGGGCCTGTTGTCTCACATCATTAGTTCCGGTTAGACATGAGAGACCTAAGGCCACTACCAACCTGGACTAAAGGGGTCCTTTAGTCCCGGTTCGTATTCCGAAACGAGACTAAGGCGGGGGGGCACGCCAGCGCCTGCGCCCACCCCCTTTAGTCTCGGTTGGTAATACTAACCGTGACTAAAGGGTCTCGTCTCTTTTTTTTGTTGTTTTCAATTTGAGCGTATATTCTAATTATTGTCTCACCCGTATATGTACGTATATGTATTTGCACTTGTATCTATGTATACCTGTCTATATATATACCATATACGCACTTAGACTTATATATAAACCTATATATCTACATATATAAACTTCTAAATGTATATACACATAATAATTTATACACATCAAAATAAATAGTATTTTCTTGAACTAGTATATATACATCAAAACCCTAAACCCAACAGTATATATACATCAAAATATCATTCAGTTCAAATTTCTAGTCTCAACTTTCCTCGGAGGTGAGTCGGTCAATTGGATGGTTGTCATAAAAATGTTTTCCTTTTGGATCAACCACCCCGTCCATGAGGAATCCCATGAGCGCTTCTTGAACTGCCAAGAGACGATCTTTCTCAATGAGTGTGTCCCTTTTTATAATCTTCTGTAATTTGCAAATAGGTTAATATATTACACCGAATGATTAAATATATAAAAGAGGTTAAAAATGATGTATTATTATAATAGGTTTATTTTACTTACACTATAATCTATCAAGTTTGAAGCGAAAGTGTGTATGTGCTCACAGACGTAGTACCCTCATAAATTATTTCCTGGTTCCTGTCTCAAACACTAAGGAGGAGAGGGGAACAGTATATGAAATACTAGTGTTATACATTTTAAATATTCCCAATCTGAAGTTGTTATTTGGATTACATACCGGAAAATTAGTGACCCGTCTATTTTTATGTTGAAATGGTCTTCGGTGTTTTGCAATGAACATGGTCCAAGCTCTGAGGGAAAATAATAAAAGATATAGTGTTAGTATAAAATCTAAATATATATATGTTGCACTCAAGGAAATGTCTTAGATAGAATTATTACTCGTGAAATACTTCTTGAAGGTCTTGGTATTGTGAGGGATCTTTTCTCAATGAATCCCACACATTGATGTTGCTTTTGTCGACCGTGATTATCAGTAGAACCAAGTGGAAACTGTATGCATGCTCATAAAGATTAGAATTGACTAAATGGAATTAACAAGGATAATTAGATGACAATCTTACTTACTTGAAGTTGTAAGGCAGTAGTATACAATTCTTGTAATGAAACTCATCTGAGGTCCTAAAAATTGTCTCGATTGTTGTTTTTCGTTGGTCCCGGATCTCCTGTTGGTTAACTTTTGATGGGTCCATGAAAGCAACATTTGAATAACCCTTCCTTCGCATCTCAGTAAGTTACAGGCTACAGAAAAAGATCTCCGAATGTTAATTAGTAGTTCGACAAATGTAATAAATTTATTAATAAACATATGAAAATATGTCACTTACAGACACCAGGCCATCATAAGGATCGGTATTCACGGCGTCCAGATGGCAAACTTCATAGATATCATTGAATCGGAGCCAGACCACCATCTGGTTTTGAAGGGTAAAATCTTCAGGTCTCACGAGCATACCAAACATCTCCAGGCCATCCGCTGACTTCTTCAAGTACCAATCCTGAAATCTGCGCATCTTAGTTGGGAGCTTGTTGACCAATTCTGGCTTCACTAAAGGTTGTCCTAGCTCAAAGCGCCATCTAGGTACAAAATTTTTATCCGCTGGTAGGTCTTGAAGGCCGAGAATACCACCAACAAGCATCCCTGTTTGTTCATAAAATTCAATGACATGAGCCAGTTGTTCTTCAGACATGGTTTCAATAGCTGCTTGTTCTTCTACATTGAGGCCTGCAAAAAAGTCAGTAGGATTGGTCGTCGATGCATCTATTTGCTTCTCCTTGTTCTTGTTTGTGGCAGTCCTCGACGTTGACGCAGGTATTTGCTCGATGTAACTATTCGGCGACCCTCGTCATCTCTTCTTTTGAAAAGACTTGTCCACTAAATGGTCATAGTCTGTTTTCAACTCTACCCTTCTCCTGCTTTCTTCCTTCTTGCATATGAAAGCCTTGAGTCTCTGCAGACAACCTTTATTTTTGTTGGCCTCCAGTCGTTCACGTTGACGATCTTCTCTCAGTTTTGCAAACCAATCTGTGACTTCTTGTTTTGAAATCACGTCTGTTTCTTCTTCTATGCTCTCTCATGGTAGCTTCGTTGGCTCTCCCACTTACAGCACTACATCACCATACCCTACATTTTCTATCTAGCTAAAGCCCAACATCTCTGAGCTGCAGTCCCCACCTAGCCAGAGATGTTCGGCTGTAGCTAGCTGAGAGCCTGTGTGGTTCGAGGACCGGTGGTAGGTCGCTTCCTGGTGTGATGAGTGATTGACAACGTGGTGTGGACTGATTCTTGGCTAAGTATTGCAGGTGTAGGTTGCGGCTTGACTGGTGTTGGTGCAGGTGAAGAACAAGCGTGAAAGGTTGTTGCTGGTGAGGCCTCCAGGTGTGGAGAAGACAAGTAGGCTTGGTTTGAGGGATCCGGTGGCCAGCGAAGTCAAGTGCGGGCTGCACGATGGCAAGAACAGCGAGATGAAGTCATTGACGGTTTCTTGGTTGAGCCTCAAACCAAGGTCGAGCCGGGACTACGTGGGAGTCGAGTCATGAGTGGTGATTGGCGGAGGCTACACCGAGTTCGCGGGGTTTCCGGTGGTTCACCAGAAAACCACTGGGTTCCTTGGTTGATCCACAAAGCCAAGACCGAAGACCGAAGACGGAGGTGCAGCAGCATCGGACCAGTCTGACCGGTGAGGAGCACCGGTCTGACCGGTGTGCGACGACGCAGTCCGGAGACTTCGAAGCGGAGGACACGCGTCGGGATCGCAAGGCTTGCGTCGAGGCTAAGCAAGTTTGCGGTCACTGTGCATCCGTCTGATGGTGCGAAGACAAAGATTCCCAAAGTGCCCCTCGGGGGTGTGTATCCTAGTATTAGGCCTTAGGAGTAATTTAGTCTTTCGGCTAGCCTCCATATAACCCAAGTGGTGAGAGGATGGCAGCCATCTCTTGGAACCCTAGCTCATTTTGTTTTGCTTTTTTTCCTCTTCCTTTTTCCTTTGGAATTTCTAGGACTAGCTTGAGAGCTTCATGGTGAGATCTTGTGAGAGGGAAGGATGATCGGGCGGCAAGCTAGACCTTATATGAACCGCTTTGGTATGTATAGATGATTCGGCGTGGTTCCTCAAGGCTTGGATGTGTCTTTCCCGTTTCTCTTTTTTGGTGATTTTCGGAGCCTTTTCTTGGCGATTTTCTTGTGGCGGATTCGAGGCATTTCTCTTTGGGATTTGGTGGGGGATGTATGCTTGAACCCTTCGTGGTTCTTTTCCCTTTGATTCCCCTCCCAAATCCGTGAGCAAAGGGGCTCGATTTTGGGGTTTCCTCCTCTCTAGGGTTAGAGGCGTTCTTGGTGGGATTTCTTCGATTCCTCTCATTCTAGCAAGTTTTGGTGGACCAAATCTTGGCTATGGAGTACCTATGAGGTGTTCCTACTATCCCCAAAGTCTTGTGCGAATTTGTGGAGCGAATCGGGATATCGGGAGTTGGATTTGGGGAAGTTTACCCGCGGGTGTTGTTCATCCCGAGCTGCCCAGCCTGACCGGTCTGACCAGTGCAGTCGACCAGTCTGACCGGTGTAGAGGCTTTGTGGGATTTGCCTCGGGTGAACATCTTGGTGAATTCCCTGTTGTCTCGTGTTGCTGCTGTTTCGAGTTTGGTCAGTTTTGGAGCTCGGTAGGTCTGTTTGGTGGATTTGGGATTTCTTGGCTTGGACCGATCTAACCGACGAGCTACACCGGCCTGACCGGTGTAGAGGCCTTCTATGGAAGTTCTTAGATTTTGCTAGGTTGCTCCAGCAGGGACCGGTCTGACCGGTGCTGCTCACCGGTCTGACCGGTGCAGTCTAGTAGTGCTCGAGTTGCTTGTTCCGCTGCGTTCTCGAGTAGATCTAGGTGGTTGTTTGTTCCTAGGACCAGTAGCACTCCAGTGGCTGCGTGGTCTTGGCCAACTTGGGTAGTTGAGTCGGAGACGTGCTTTGGAAGCGTTGTTCATCTTGTTGGAGTTCTCATCTCCTTCGAGAAGAATTTTTATTGGCTCCCATTCACTCCCCCCTCTCTGGTCGCCAGTTTCGGTCCTTCAAGTGGTATCAGCGCCGGTTACGGATCTTCGGATTCTAACCAGTCTAAGATCCGAGGATGGCGTACCAGGAACGGGGTTCGGGTCCTCCGCACTTCGATGGCAAAAACTACCAGATGTGGCAGAGGCGGATGGCGGCTTTCCTTTGCGGTAAGGGTCAGATCCTTTGGGACGTTACGGTGAACACAACTTATGTTCATCCGATTAACTTCCTTGCTCCGGGATCGAGGGACATGTTTGATACCAACAACAAGGCGGTCGACTAATTGTTTCGTGCTCTGTGTCAGTCCGAATTCGATCGGGTTCAGACAGAGGAATTAGCTTGTAGAATTTGGGAGCAGTTGAAGGATGCTCATGCTGGGAATGCTCAGGTTCAGGCTCGGATGTACGCGACTTACCGGAGAGAGTACGAGAACTTCACTCATCTCCCCGGTGAGTCTGTCGATGCCCTTTTCCAGTGGTTTACGGTTGTGGTGAACAACATGAGAGCCAATGTGGTCGTGCTCCCATACGATGATCATGATAGAACCGTGATGCTCTTGCACTCATTGGATCGCACCATATGGGACGGAAAGGTCGAGGCTATTCTTGAGTCCGAGAAGTATGACACCCTAACTGTGAACGAGCTGTTCTCGAAGCTCAAGTCGGCTGAGTTGGATCGTGGTATGACAGCCAAGATCGAGAGCCCGACTGACTCTCATAGTCTTGCTCTCGTCGGTGGCAAAGGAGCTAAGTTTAACACTAACGCATCCTCTAGGATGTACTCTCTGTCTTCTTTGATGTCTTTGCCAGACGAGGAGTTCGACGTGCTTGGAGAGGACAAGCTGGCGTTGCTGACCAGGCGGTTTGAGAGGTTGCACGAGAACCGGGTGAACACAAGGAGGAATCCACGGACATGCTTTCAGTGCGGCAAGTCAGGACACTTCGTCGCTGACTGTCCGGAGAAGATGGAGAACAAGGACGGCTACAAGCACCGGTCGAACAAGGACGACAAGTACCGATCAAGGTGCGCTCACAAGCACAAGAACAAGCACAAGGACGAGCGACGATCGAGGAAGAAGGACGGTCGCGGCAGCAAGGCCCGAGCAATGGTCGGAGCAAGCGATGTCAACTCCAGCTCCGCCTACTCTTCCTCGAGCTCGAGTAGCAGTGAAGATGAAGGTGATCGGCGCAAGAATAAGAAGTCATCCAAGAACTTGAGCGGGCTGAGCTGCTACGCGAGAGATGGCTTCTGCGGCATGGCTCGTAGCTCCAGCAGCAAGAAGAGTCACCAGAGCGACTCGGACTCCAACTCTGAGGATGAGGTACGTGACGAGCTTCCCTTCTTGCGTGAGGAGAACGAGCGTCTTGGCAAGTTGCTTGATAATCGTGATGACATGCTTAGAGAGGCAAAGAAGATGAGGAAAGAGCTTAGGGCCTCACTAGAAGATGCTAGGAACCGAGTAGCTGAGCTAGAAACCCAAAACCTTGATGCTAAGCTTGAGATAGATTCGCTTAAGGCTTCACCTATGGTTTCTGATGAGATTGATTGTTGTGATTGCTCTGTGTACCTAGCTGATCTTACTGCTATTAAGGATAAGCATGCTTGTACTTGTGATGAACTAGATGTGCTTAAGGTTGAAGTGGCTAAGCTTAAGTCTAGATCTGCTTTGCTAGGTGCTTGCTCTTCTTGCCCTGTTTTGCATGGAAAGATTGATGAGATGCATGCTTACACTGTTTCTCTTGAGGCTAAGTTGAAAGAACATGTTCCCACTTCTTGCTCTACTTGAAAAATCTGGAACTTGCACATTATGTGGATCGCTTGCAGGATGAGAATGATGAGTTGAGGAAAATGATGTGTTGGTTGTCGGGTCATAAACCACAGCTTAGGATGATGATAGAGGCATACAAGCGCTATGATGGGCAAGCGCTTGGTTCGGATAAGATTGGAGAGTGTACTGGTGAGGGAGGAGAGAAAATTGGTGATATCCCAGCTCCACCAAAAACATTCCACAAAAATGCCTATGCTCCTAAGCCCAACCCACTGAGAAGCAAACTTGACACAACCCCAGATCGTCCCATATTTCCTCGCCCAACAAATGATTTCCAAAAACCAGTGAAGTTTGTGAGCTCCAAGGAGAGTGAGGTTGGAGAGAAGAAGGGTGAGAAGCCGAGTGAGGGGAAACCAAGTGAGCAGCCCCAACCCAAGCCTAAACCTAAGCCCATACGGTTTCATTGTGACTATTGTGGGAGAGATGGTCACAAGGGTGAGTTTTGCTTCAAGAGGAAGCGTGAGGAGAGAATGGCTAAGGAGTGGGCTAACAAGGACAGGTACCGCCCTTCAAATGGTGTACCTGAGCCTCGTATGCAGATGCCCAGGGCCAAGGCGATTGTGAGGACGGTTCCGGCTTGGGGACATCGAAGGGTGGTAGGCAGTGCTGCTGGCCGAGCACCACCGGTCAGACTGGTGCACTCCACCGGTCAGACCGGTGCTGGTTTGGGCAGATAGCAGTTCGGTTTTTGAGCTCGTTGTTGACGATTCAAAACCGTGCTCAAGTTCACCGCAAGCCTACGGGTGACTTGGTGCCTTTTTCACCAAGGAGGGTCCTCCCTAGATTTGTCAATCCAAGGATCGGAAGCAAACTTCTAAGGCTATCCATCTAATCTAATGATCTAACCTATCTTGAAGCGTTGATTGCATAAAGGTAACATACAAACACGAAGGGATGTATGGATCTCATCCACCTAGCCATAGAGGTAAACACCAATGGGTAACCCTAGCCTATCGTCTTCTTGTTGCCGTTCCGACCAAGGTGACAAACCAATCTAAACCTATACTATGATAAGGAGTACACTGGATATGGAGTAACCCGATATGGAGTGGTCCGATACACGTTCGCTCGCCGCTTTCTCCTCCACCGTACTGTCACTACGCAAGGATATTCATCACCGAGCGACAACCTCGGTCCGTGCACTACTTCAATGTATCTGCAAGACATAGATTAGATCTATTCCTACTAAGGTCATATGCTAGCTACACACATGACTGAGAGAAGGCATGCATCAAAGTGGATCAAAAGTAGAGACAAGATTAGATTGATATCACCATCAAAAGTACATGTGCCTTGATGAATCCAAGGCATGGCTCCGGAACTCCACCATAGCTTCACCACGTAGGGCCAACCATGGCGGCTAGGGTCTAGCCTAAGCCATCTCCTAGGCAACTCGAGGACTTGCGGCAGCCGTCGGCTTCCTCCCAGTGCTTCTCCTTCGTGTCGGCGGCTCTCTGATGAATGGATGGATGGTTGGATAACCCCCTTGGGGTGCCTAGGGGGTTGTATTTATACCCTAGGGGAGCCTTGGGGCGTGCTCCACCTTGCCTTGCACGAGATATTCCTTGGGAGAGAAGGGAACTTGGTTTCCATAAACTCAGCCTCGTCCAGATTTTCCTGATTCGCAGCCCTTCCTTGCCGGCACCATATTGTCTTTGGCGGCTCGTCTCACTCTTTGGTTGCAAGGTTTGCAGAGGACATGAGCAAAGAATTCGAGATGTCTATGATGGGAGAATTGCAGTTCTTTCTCGGGCTTCAGATCAAGCAGGCGAATGAGGGAACCTTTGTGCATCAAGACAACTACACGAAGGACATCCTCAAGAAGTTCAAGATGGATGACTCGAAGCCCCTATCGATACCGATGAGTACGACTACAGCGCTGGATGCGGACAAGGATGGAGAGCTTGTGGACCAGAAGGAGTACCGGAGCATGATCAGCTCCCTCTTGTACTTGACGGCGACGAGGCCAGACATTCAGTTTTCTGGGTGTCTGTGCGCTTGATTTTAGGCGTCACCGAGGACTTCACATCGGCAGGCCGTCAAGCGGATCTTTAGGTATCTTTGATACACTTTTGAGCTTGGTCTTTGGTATTCGGCGTCCTCTTCCCTTTTGCTTCTTGGTTTTTCGGATGCCACTTTGCGGGGTGTCGAGTTGATAGGAAGTCGACTTCGGGGACGTGCCAGTTTTTGGGTTCTTCGCTTGTTTCTTGGTCCCCTCGCAAACAATCTCGTGTAGCTCAGTCTACCACAGAACTCGAGTATGTCGCTGCCGCTAGTTGTTGCTCACAGCTGCATTGGATCACATACACGCTGAGTGACTTTGGTGAGGAGTGTACCCATGTTCCTCTCATGTGTGATAGCACGAGTGCCATTAGTGTTGCCAAAAATCCAGTGCTACACTCCAGAACCAAACATATAGAGGTGAGGTACCACTTACTGAGAGACAATGTTGAGAAGGGAAACATAGACCTGATCCATGTGCCAACCGAGAAACATCTCGCTGATATCCTAACAAAGCCTTTGGACCAAGCTACATTTGCTCGTTTGCGAGGGGAGCTTGGTGTGGTTTTTCCTTTTTGAGATTAGGTTGGGAGTCTGATCTACACATGCATGTTGCATTTTCATTCTTGTATCATATCATGTTTTGCATCTTTGTATCATAGACTGCATTTGTATCATATGCTTTAGAGATGTGTTTCTCCTATATACATTGATCACTATGATATGCTGGATATGAGCTTATGACTTTGCTAGTCAAGCTCTTGTGATGTATAGCTATGCCCTTGGTAGCTTTGGGATGTATATGCATGTGAATGGCTTATTTTTGTGAAAATGCTATATATGATCCTCTCTTGTGAGTTGAATTCCTTTTATGCTCAAATTGTGCTCATATGGCTATATCTTGCTTAATTTGCGCTTGGGAATCATGCTCTTTTCATTTGGGGTCAAAGACCCATTTGTCATCATGAATGTTTAGCCTACATGTTACCTTGTGGAGAAGCCTAATCTTCTTTTTGCCGCAAAGGCAATTCACATACCATGCTTAATCTTACATCATGAAATTGGTATATGAAATGCTTATGCTTGAAAAATATGCTTGCATGTCACATGTGCTTTAAATTCCTTATCTTGGGTGCCAAACCGTTTCATGATGTCTACCATTGAGAAGTCTCATGTTTAGAAGTAGACACATGGCTCGGTGGCTTTGACATGACATGAGATAGCTTGTAGGTGTTTGTGATGATCTTGTGATGAGAACTTGTCTTGCATGAAGTTTGTGGGTTATATGTTGTTTGTGCTCATTTTGGCCATGTTGAGGTCATATGCTCATGAGAGGGAAATTTTGTGAAAAATGCTTCATTTTGATCATGGCTATGTCACATGCTTATATGTTCCTTTCTATCTTGTTGGCGATGCTTGTACTTAATATGTGGCTATCTTGCTTGTCTATGTCTCATTTCTAGCATGTTGCAGTGCTCTTTGTCTATTTGAGAAGCACATGCTTGCATTTGTAGACTAGATTCATGCATTACCAACAAGGGGGAGGAAAGTACGCAATTCATTCATCCAGGGGGAGTTTTGCATCAAGGGGGAGAAAAATTGGGAGAAATGCATTTGTTCAGGTGGAGCCTGCATTTATACTTTGGGAGCTCTTTGTCGCTTTATTTAGTTTGTGCTCTTTTGCCGATGGTATCGAGCCCTTTTGCCTCACCTTGACGAGTCGGCAACTTTGAAGCATTTTATCTTGGTTGTGTCGAGCTGTTTCCCTTGTCTTAGGGGATCGAGATTTTTCTCTCTCAAGTGATCTTGCTTTGGCTTTTGTTCAGCTTTTGATCACTTGTTTGAGTTTTTAGTTCGTTTCTTTTCTTTTTCTCTTTTCTCTGAATTGGTTACTATGTGTGTTGTCAATGCACTCATCAAGGGGGAGATTGTGGACCGGAGCGTCTGAGGACCGGTGGATGGTCGCTCCCTGGTGTGATGAGTGATTGACAACGTGGTGTGGACTAACTCTTGGCCGAGTATTGCAAGTGCAGGTTGCGGCTTGATTTGCGTTGGTGTAGGTGAAAAGCAGGCGCGAAAGGTCTTAGCCTTGCGGGGCCTCCGAGGAGTGGAGAGACAAGTAGGCTCGGCTCGATGGACCCGGTGGCCGAACGGGATCAAGTGCGGGCCGCACGGTGGCAAGAAAAGCAAGACGAAGTCATGGTCTTGAGCAGGTGCAGGGTAGCAGCTCACAACCGGAGTTTGCACGCGGGGTTTGCGGCGGTTCACCACAAAACCGTCATGTTACTTGGTTGAGCCACAAAACCAAGACCAGAGTCTCGGTAGGTGGAGATGGGATCCGGGCGCATCGAGAAGCTTCGATGCCGGGGGACACGCGACAGGATCGCGGGGCTTGCGTCGGGAGAACGCGGTCTGCGGTGAAGGCATGGCCACCCGATGAGAAATACCAAGTCTTGACCATATTGCCCTTGAGGGGTATGTATCTTCCTTTCATGTAATAGGGATAGTTTCGTCTTTCGGTTGCCTCCATATGAACCAAGAGGAGAGAGGATGCCACTTATTGAAACCTAGTTCATTTTGCTTCTCTAGTTTTTGCTATTTTCTCTTTAGGTTTTCCATAGGACTAGCATGAGAGCTTCATGGTGAGATCTTGAGAGAGGGATGGATGTTGAGGAGGCAAGCTAGACCTTGTATGAATCTTTCATGGTATGTATAAAAGGTTCGGCGTGATTCCTCAAGTGTTCTTGTTGCTCCTCCCGTTTCTCTTTTCGGTGATTTTCGGAGCCTTTTCTTGGGATTTTCGTGGGAAGGATTTGGAGGTGTTTCTTTGGAGGATTTGTTTTGGGAATCACACATGAGGTTGGTGTGCCTCTTTTCTTAGTGATGTTGCCCCTCAAATCTAGTAGGAATGCCTTCGATTTTGGTGGTTTTCGTGTTCTTTGTGTTCTTGAGGTAGAGGCACATGATATGCATTTCCGGGAGTCGTAGGGAGTTAGAGGTCAAAATTTTTGGGGCATATCTTCCCTTTGCGGTGCTCATCATCTCCCCAAAATTTTGTCGCAAGACTCCAAGTGGTTTGGGAGATCCATCGATCGAAAGTTTGGGGTTGTTTCGCGGGCTGATTTTTGAAGGGTGCCGGTACTACCGACCTTGTGCAGGTAGTACCGATAACCTGATTTTTGGCTGTCAGAGAGCCTTTATCAGTAGTACCGACCCGGGGCCGGTAGTACCGATAATCAGAAGTACTGACCCTGTCTCGGAAGTATCGATAACCTGGTGTTTGGGTGCCAGTGAGCACGTATCGGTAGTACCGACCTTGGGTCGGTACTTCCGACAATTTCTGCAGTAGGTTGTTGTCGTATGGACATCCCTGGGCCCACTACTCAGGCGGGTACCAGGACCGACTACTACGTGGGCCCTTGGGACTACTCGACTTGGGCTGCACGGCACAAGGCGGTGTGAAGCACAAGGCATCCAGAGGGCTAGTACCCGGTTAGGAAGCTAGGCATGTCCGGATCCATGTAGAGTACTCCTAGCCGTGTACGACTAGAACTCTCTCCCTTAGAACTCTGCCTCCGGGAGTATATAAGGCGAGGCAGGGACCCATATCTATCTATCCGCATCATCTTGTAACAACACCCAATCCATCCAGAGCTACGCAGCATACAGGACGTAGGGTATTACGCACCTCGCTGCCCGAACCTGTCTAAATTGTGTGCCACGTGTCTCTCCTTCGAGTTCCCGATCACGGCGAGGCCACAAACGTCTACCTCGGGTACTCCCCTTGGTAGGTTGTCGGTCTAAAACACCGATAGCTGGTGCGCCAGGTAGGGGATCTCGCCGAAGATCTCATGGCGAACTCGACGGCTTCAATTGTCATCAAGCCAACCGCCGCCTTCAACCGCGGCGACACCTTCGTCTTCGGTTCTTGGGTCTGCACTGCTGACGGCGTCGGATCATTCCAGCGCTACCTTACCATGACCCCGGACCCGGAGACTAGACTCGTGACGCTTCCCGAAGCCATCACGGGTCAGCTCGTCGAGAAATTCGACGAATTTTCACTCTACAACCAAGTCACCGACTTCGAGACCGGATCCACTTCCAACTCAAACTCGACGTCACCTTGGATCGAACCGCGCGAGCTGGCTCCCGAGCCATCGTGCGGACGGTCCTCCCCCACGAGCACTTCCCGTATGGCCTCTGCAGCGCCAGCAAAGCCTACGCGGAAGTGCTCAACTCGCATCGAGCCGGCAAGGAGGTCGTCTCCGAGTACTCCTCGGACTCCAACGCCGACCCCGACTACAACTCAGACTCCTCCTATGAGTTTGATTTCGGACTAGATTCGATCAAGCCCGAGTCTGAGTACAACTCTACCGAGGAACCGCTGTCAGGTCCTGCTGCTGGCTTGGTCATCACGTCTACTCCCGCCGGCAGATTCGTCTACTGGCCTGATCAGAACCCCGCAGACCTGACCGACGGCAACTCATGCTGCGTCGCCTAACTCAAGGCACCCCCTTCTAGGAGGGGACACTGCTGACTCCAAACGCGGAGGAGCATACGCCAACTGAGGTGGCGACTACCGACTCTGGCCTCTGCACGCCCGACCGAGAAGTATTCATGGCAACTGGGGAAGCTGGAACCTCAGAAGCCCGACCTGATCGGTACCTTGACGATATCTCAGAGGACGAGGAATCAGCCAACGCACCCGCAGATGAGACCACCGAAGCCAAGAACGCCCGACGCGAACGCAACAGAAAGCGAGCAGATTGACGCAAGTGGCTCCGAGAAGCTCTCCCCATCCGGAACCTCAATGAGGCTCTGGACCCAGTCGCCAACCGGGTCCACACAACCCCTGAGCAATGCCTCATGTCCATTACTACGATAGCCTCAACAGCTCAGGGGCACCGTGCAGGCGAACTCATCGCCAAACTCGCCGAGGATGCCTACTTCATGCGGGTCAACAACAGGGTTGTCGGAGTCGGAAATCACGAAGCCCCTAGCCACAGCCGCACTCCAGCAGAAGTCGGACCTAACCACGTTCGTGGTGAACACCAGCCGACCCCCAATTGCTCTAGAGCCACTGGGGGAGGACCTTCACATGGCGGCGCTAGCGGCGGCGGCGGTGGCAGCAGCGGTAGCTCCTCCCACGGTGCCGGACGAAGAGGTGGTGGCGGTGGTGATCGCGGAGGTCGAGGCCACGCGAACAGCCACGCCACCGGCAACGCACGTGGCGGCTACGACGCCCGCCACAGGATCGACGAGATATGCCGCGCCAAGAAGACTGCTACCTACGTAAGCGACACAGACGGCTTCCCTGCCTACTCCTCACGACTTCGAGCTCTGCTTCTCCCCCAGAAGTTCAAGCCTCTTGGGATCACGAAGTATGACGCGAAGCAAGATCCAGTCTAGTGGCTCAGGTGCTATGCCCTGGCCATTAAGAATGCTGGCGGCGACAACGACACCAAGTGTCTCTACTTCCCCTTCTGTCTGGACCAAGCTCCACTCACATGGCTCGAGTCGCTCGACAAGAACACGATCGACGAGTGGGACCAGCTGAAGGCCCAATTCACTAGCAACTTCGCGGGTGCCATGGGACACTCGGGTACTCGCATGGATCTGGCGATGGTCAAGCAAGAGCAAGGCGAGACGCTCTGCCAGTACATGCGTCATTTCTTCTACAAGCGTGCGACCGTAGTCGACGTCAGCGATAAAGAAGTCATCGACTGCTTACAAGACGGTATCTACCACCGTCGCACCTTTGAAGACTTCGGTTGCCGTCGCCCAAGCTCAATCACCAAGCTCAAAGACATGATCACCTCATGGGCCGACGAGGAGGACAAGGCAAATGCCAAATACGACTCCACTCGCGGCAAGATCAAAAACAACACGGGCGGCAGCAACAATAACAAGGAATAAGGGGGTCGCAACAACAACAACTACTACTACTACTTGGGTCCTAACCGCAAGCGCAAGCCAGACAATACAGTCATGGCTGTACAGCGCCCTGCGAAGGACAGCTCCGAGAAGACCTCTGGCGGCTTCAGAGACTTGCTCAAAGAGAAGTGCCCGTGGCATCTGGACGACAATCACACAACCGACCAGTGCTACCAGCTCCGGCGAGCACTCAAGGATGTCCCTGAGCCACAGCCCCCTCACGACTAGAAGGGCAAGAAGAAAGTCGACGAAGGCAGTGGCGATTTCCAAGAACCCGACAAGACGGTGAATGTCCTCTTCGGCGGACTACCCACCAAGCGATCTCAGAAGCTCACCCTCCGGGAAGTCTTGAACATCGAGCCAGCGGTGCCGACACCTCTAAGGTGGTCGGAGGTACCCATCACCTTCTCCCACACGGATCAATGGACAAGCTTCTCCAAACCAGGACGTTTTCCACTCGTCCTGAAACCAGTTGTCGTGGGCTCCAGACTCAATAAGGTACTCATCAACGGTGGGAGCGGACTCAACGTCCTCTTCACCAAGACCTTGAAGAAGATGAAGCTCGACATCACCGGCATGCTCACCAAGAGCACGTCGCCCATCTTCGGCATCGTTCCAGGCAACGCGGCTATACCACTTGGCTCAGTGGCTCTGTTAGTTACCTTCGGGACAAGGGAGAACTACTGCACCGAGTACATCAAGTTCGAGGTTGCGGACTTCGAAACCTCCTACCACGCCATCCTCGGCAGACCAGCTCTTGCCAAGTTCATGGCGATTCCTCACTATGTGTACTTGGTACTCAAAATGCCAAGTCCCGCCGGAGTACTCGCGCTGCAAGGGGACTTGAAGATTTCCTACAACTGCGACACCGAAGCTGTGGAACTCGCAGCAACCAATCAAGTACCCAACACAATGATGGAGATATTCGCTGCATCCAAGAAGCTTGTGCCAACCAAGCTCGAGATACCTGAGAAGACCAACACCTCCAACAAACCTCAGCCAACAGAGGAAGTACAGGTGAAGGCCATCGACCTCGGGACCGGCGACAACAGCAAGACTACCATGATCGGCGCAGGGCTCGACCCAAATAGGAAGACGTGCTCATCAGCTTCCTTCGGGCTAACCGAGACATCTTCGCGTGGAAGCCAGCGGACATGTCAGGTGTGCCCAGAAGGCTGATCGAGCACTCACTCAACGTTGATCCTAAAGCTACCCCCAAGCGACAACATCTCCGCCGTTTTGCTGACGACCGACGAGACGCCATCAAGAAGGAACTCGCCAAACTACTCGCGGTTGGCTCCATCCGAGAAGTCTTCCATCCTGAGTGGCTCGCCAACCCCGTCCTCGTCCGCAAGAAGAACACCAACGAGTGGAGGATGTGCGTCGACTACACCGACCTCAACAAGCACTGCCCCAAGGACCCCTTCGGGTTGCCATGGATTGATCAAGTCATCGACTCCACGGCTGGCTGCGACCTGCTCTGCTTCCTCGACTGCTACTCTGGGTACCACCAGATCGCAATCAAGGAAGAAGACCAGGAGAAGACCGCGTTCATCACTCCGTTCGGCACCTACTGCTACACGATGATGTCGTTCGGGTTGAAGAACGCCAGCGCTACCTACCAACAAGCTATCCAGGCCTGCTTCAAGGAGCAGCTCAACAAGAACGTCGAAGCCTATGTGGATGACATGGTCGTCAAGACCAGAAACTCCGACATGCTCATCGCCGATCTTGAAGAGACTTTCGCATCCTTGCGAGAGTACCAGTGGAAGCTCAACTCCAACAAGTGCGTCTTTGGCGTACCCTCGGGGAAACTACTCGGCTTCATCATCAGCCATCGCAGCATCGAAGCCAACCCGAGAAGATCTCCGCCATCACCAACATGAAAGCTCCAACCTGCATCAAGGATGTCCAGAAGCTGACCGGGTGCATGGCGGCCCTGAACAGATTTATCTCGAAGCTCGGAGAGCAGGGACTACCCTTCTTCAAGCTACTCAAGCACCAAGAGAAGTTCGTGTGGACCGCGGAGGTCGATCAAGCTCTGACACAGCTTAAAGACTTCGTGTCCAAGCCATCAGTCCTCACGGCTCCTCGCAAATAGGAGCAGCTACTGCTCTACCTCGCTGCGACTACTCATGTGGTCAGTACTGCCATCGTCGTCGAGCGGCAAGAAGAATGCCATGCCTACCCAGTCCAGCAACCAGTCTACTTCGTCAGCGAGGTCATATCTGAGTCCAAGGCATGTTATCAACCAGTCCAGAAGTTACTCTACGCAGTACTCGTCACCTCGCGAAAGCTACGACACTACTTCCAGGAGCACTCGATCACCGTCATCACTGACTACCCACTCGGCCATATACTCCACAATCAAGATGCAACCGGGAGAATCTCCAAGTGGGCGGTCGAGCTTGGCGCCCTCAACATCGACTTCAAGCCACGCACCACCATCAAGTCTCAAGCACTAGTCGACTTCATGGCAGAGTGGCGGGAGAATCAACTACCCACACCAACAGAGCGACCAGAGCATTGGATCATGTACTTCGATGGCTCACTGAAGCTCGAGGGCACGGGCGCAGGGGTACTTCTGATTTCTCCAAAGGGCGAACAACTCAAGTACGTCCTGCAGATCTTCTGGAAGGTCTCGAACAATGAAGCCGAGTACGAAGCCCTACTGCATGGGCTCCAACTCGCAATCTCACTAGGCATCAAGCGACTACTAGTCTACGATGACTCCGCAGTGGTCATCAACCATGTCAACGACTCTTGGGACCGCAACAAGAACATGGACGCCTACTGTCTGGAAGTCCGCAAGCTCGAGAACAAGTTCTATGGTCTCGAGTTCCACCACGTCGTCCGCGACAACAACGTTGCAGCGGACGTCCTGTCGAAGCTTGGTTCTACTCGCGCTCAAGTACCTGCAGGAGTCTTCGTCCATGAGCTTCACACGCCATTCATCCCGGAGCCGGCGCCAGCGACCACTGACCCTGGGCCAGCCCAGCCCAGTCAGGAGGTCATGATGATAGACGTGGACTGGAGACAACCCTTCATCGACTACATCCGCGAGCAGAAGGTTCCTTCCGACAAGAACGAGGCCGAACAACTCGTCCGCCGAGCCAAGACCTACGTACTAGTCGGAGACAAGCTCTATAGGCGGGGTGACACTTCTGGAGTACTCATGAAGTGCATCCCCCGGGAAGAAGGCAAGGACATCTTGGAGGAGATTCACAAGGGTGTCTGCGGCAACCACGCGTCCTCACGAATGTTGGTGAGCAAAGCTTTCCGACGAGCTTTCTACTGACCCACAGCTCTAGGCGATGCTGAAGAACTCGTCCGGAAGTGCCAAGGATGCCAATTCTTCGCCAAGCAGCAACACGTCTAGGCCTACAAGCTAGTTACCATACCACCGACCTGGCCCTTCGCCTGCTGGGGGCTCGACATGATTGGGCTCTCTGCCAACTGCGCCAGGAGGATTCAACAGAGTTCTGGTGGCCATTGACAAGTTCACCAAGTGGATCGAAGTCAAGCCGGTTACCTGCCCGAAGGCTGACAGAGTACTCGACTTCTTGGATGAACTCGTGCATCGCTATGGGCTTCCCAATCGCATCATCACAGACTTGGGTTCCAATTTCAACAACCATCAGTTCTGGGAGTACTGCGAGAACAGCGGGATCGATGTACGATGTCTCAGTCGCCCACCCGCGCACTAACGGCCAGGTGGAGCGCGCCAACGGGATGGTACTCGACGCCCTCAAGAAGTGGTTGCACGACGCATCTAACACCAAAGGAGGCAATTGGATCAAGGAACTACCCAACGCACTCTGGGGGCTTTGTACTCAACCTACCAAGCCAACAGGGCAGTCGCCCTACTTCCTGGTCTACGGCTCCGAAGCTATTCTACCCGCCGACGTGATGTGGGAATCCCCGGCAATAGAACAATACGACAAAGGCATCTCAGAAGACAGTCGACGGGTTGACATCGACAGCCTCGAAGAAGCCCGCTATGCTGCCCTCGTCCAGTCAGCAAGGTACCTAGAGGGTATCAGTCGCTACCATGATCGCAACATCAAAGAACGCGCCTTCAACGTCGGTGATCTAGTCCTCCGTCATATCTAGAACACGGACGGACTACACAAGCTCAGCTCACCGTGGGAAGGTCCCTTCTCAGTCTCTAAGGTGACCGGACCAGGCTCCTATCGTCTCCAGACACTTGAAGGCGACGACATCAGTAACTCATGGAACGTCGACCAGTTGTGTCGCTTCTACGCGTAGTCGTTCGACTACCTATCTACGAGTCCAGCCTATACGGCTACTCACGGACTCCTCGCTGTAAGCGGCCTTTCGGTCCAAGCACTAGTCTATGGACTACCTCTATCCAAGACCCAGCGTTCACGGTTACTAACGGATCCTGGGCTGCTCATAGCCTACGGGATTGCACGGCGGTCTACAGACCATGCACTTCTTTGATCCAGCTACAACGGCTACTAACAGATCTCTAGCTGTAAGCGGTCCAAGGACCCTAGCAACTACCCTAGCCGTAGGCGGCCTTCGGGTCCAGGTGACTTCCTATTTGTAACGGCCCTGGCCATCCAGGTGTAATTATTCGTCAGTAATAAAGTTTGATTCTACTCAACTTGTTGAAGGACCGGAACGGCGAACCAGAGAGGGGGGGAGTGAATGGGAGCTGATAAAAATTCTACTCAAGAATTCGGCCTATGAACCCAAAATCACTCTGACACCTCCGCAAACTTCTCTTGCCAAATCCACGTAGCCACTGGAGTGCTACTGGACCTAGGAGCAAGATCCAACCAACAGCAACACAAAACACGCAACGGAAAACAACTCGAGACTGCTGTTGGCAACCAAAACCGGTCAGGCCGGTTTTTGAAACCGGTCAGACTGACCTTCTGGTACTTAGCTTCTTACAGGCAGGGGAAACTAGTCAGGCCGGTTTGGTAAACCGGTCAGGCCGGTTTTGTCCAGGAAATCCCCAAAAGACCTTCGAGACCAAAACTAGCCAAAACACCTCAAGAACCCTTCAACCTTTGAACAAGAAAAGCCATAGCATGAACGAGACTCTCATATTAAAAACTCCTCTCGACAACCCACTGGGGGTAAACCGGTCAGACCGGTTTGGGAAACCGGTCAGGCCGGTTTTGCCCAGGCAGTCGGGAAGAACTCAGCCCGCGGGAAAAACCTCACCTTCACCTCGATCGATCTCCCGATTCGTTCCACGGATTCAAGTGAGACTTTGGGGATAGCTGGGGTACCTCGTGGGCTACCTTTGGTTAGAAGCTCGGTCCCCAAAACCTACTCAATCAAGAGGAATCGGAAGTCAACTCTCAAGAACACCTTCCCATGAACTCCACCGAAAACCACCAAATTGAAGCCGTTTCGGAGGGTTTGTTGGAGCAAGATCACCAAGCAAAGAGGCATAAGGTCCTCATATGTGACATCCAATAAGAATCCCTCAAAGAAACGCTCCCAAAACCTCACCACGGGAAGTCCAAGAAAAGGCTCCGAAAATCACCAAAAAGGGAAAACGGGAAGAACACAATCACCAAGGTCATACAAGGTCTAGCTTCCACCTGATCATCCTTCCCTCTCACAAGATCTCACCATGAAGCTCTCAAGCTAGTCCTAGAAATCCTAAGGAAAATAGGAAGGAAAATAGCAAAGGGAAAAATGAGCTAGGGTTCCAAGAGATGGTTGCCATCCTCTCACCACTTGGGTTACATGGAGGCAAGCCGAAAGACTAAACTACCCCTATTACATAAACTAGGATACACACCCACCAAGGGCACTTTGGGAAATTGTCTTCGTAACACCATCGGACGGATGCCCGGCGACCGCACTTCGCTTAGCCTCGACGCAAGCCTTGCGATCCCAACGGTGTCCTCCGCTTTGAAGCTTCCCGGCGCCCTGCGACCCCAAACCGGTCAGACCGGTTTCCCAAATCGGTCAGGCCGGTTTTGGCCAGACAGCCACGCCCGGTCTTCGGCCTCGGCTTTGTGGCTCAGCCGAGTAACCCAGTGGTTTTCCGGTGAACCACTGCAAACCCCGCGAACTTGATGTAGCCTCCGCCAATCACCACTCATGACTCGGCTCCCACGAAGTCCTGGCTCGACCTTGGTTTTGAGGCTCAACCAAGAAACCGTCCACCGACTTCATCTTACTGTTCTTGCCACCATGCGGCCCGCACTTGACCCCGCTGGCCACCGGGTCCCTCGAACCAAGCCTACTTGTCTTCTCCACACCTGGAGGCCAAACCGGCAACGACCTTTCGCGCTTGTTCTTCACCTGGAGCAACACCAGTCAAGCCGCAACCAGCCCCTGCAATACTTAGCCAAGAATCAGTCCACACAACGTTGTCAATCACTCATCACACCAGGAAGTGACCATCCACCGGTCCTCGAACCACACATGGTCCTCAATCTCCCCCTTGATGAGTGCATTGACAACACACACTTTTGGTAACCAGAGAGAAAAGAAAAAGAAAAGAAACGACTGAAGGAGACTCAAACAAGCGATCGAAAGCCAAACAAAGGCAAAGAGCAAGATCACTTGAAAGAGGAAAGACTCGGTCCCCTTAGGCAAGGGCAACAGCTCGACACAACCGAGTCAAAAACAAGCTCAAGCAAAGAGCACAAACCACCAAAGCATATAAGAGCTCCCCCCTACACATATGCATACTCCCCCTGAACATGTGCCTACACTGGGCACAAATGGGTCAGACCGGTTTCCCAAACCGGTCAGGCCGGTTCCACCAAACCGGTCAGGCCGGTTCCAAAAACCGGTCAGACCGATTAAACTCGGCAGAAGCTCACCCCCAAAAGCCAAAAATGCAAAAGAAATGCACAAGCTCCCCCTTTGACTGTTGGGATATGTTCTAGGGATGCAATGCAACTTTTCTCAACCAACATTTCTCCCCCTTGTTGCTAATGCATGAATCAAGGCTCAAATTTGGAAAAGATGCAACTAGAGCTTCTCAAATAGACAAAATTCATCACAAGATGCTACACATGATCAAGTGAGCAAGTTAGATACTCTACGGCATCGTATGAACATCAACTACATGATCAGCAAGTTTCACAACCATTGGGTAAAGCTAAGATAGAATTGATCATTTTTGCGAAAAATTATCCTCTCAAGAGCAAAGTCCTAAACATGATCAAAACATATCAAAATGGCAAAGCCACACAAACTTCATGCTAGGACAACCATTCTAAGCATAAGACCATCATAAACACCCACAAGCACCTCATGTCATGTCAAAGCCACCGAGCCATGGGCTTACTTCTAGATATGAGACTTCTCATTGGTAAGCAACATGCAACGGTTTAGCACCCAAAAGTAAGTAGATTAAGCACACATGACATGGGAGCACATTTTCCAAGCAATTTACATTTCATTTTCAGATTTATATTTGGTACACGAAATGTCTTTGCGACAAAAAGGAACTTATGCCCCTCCACAAGATAAAGCATGGGGGCTAAACATTCATGATGGCAAATGAGCCTTTGGCCCCAAATGCTCAAAGCTAGCTATCCAACCACAAATTAAGCATAGCCAAGCCACAACAACATGTTAAGATCATATAAAGGCATTTACCCACAAGAGAGTATACATATGATATTTTTCAAAAACATAGCTATCAACCATGGATATAAACCAAGATCATCAAGAGCTAAGCCACACTAAGCCATATCATACCAAACTAGCTCACAAGATCATATATAGCACATCATTGTGAACAATGTATATAGAAGAAGCTTTTCCTACAAAATGCATATGATACAAAATGCATGCAACCTAAGATACAAAGATGCCTATACATCATGTTACACATGCCATGCAAAATGCAAGAAATGCACAAAGGAAACTATACATATGTTACAAAAGAGCTCCCACACACCCAACTCAAGAAATCAAACAAACACCAAGCTCCCCCCGCAAATGAGTGAAAATTGCTTGATCTAGGGGTTTGGTAAAAATGTCGGCTAGCTGGTCATGTGTGGGTACATGGATCAAGGTGATTTTCCCTTTCTCTACGTTGTCTCTCAGGAAATGATACCTCACTTCTATGTGCTTGGTTTTGGAATGGAGCACTGGGTTCTTTGCAACACTTATGGCACTTGTGCTGTCACATTGAAGTGGGACATGGGTATACTCCTCACCAAAGTCACTCATGATGTATGAGATCCAAAGGAGCTGAGAGCAACAACTAGCTGCAGCCACATACTCTGCCTCGGTAGTGGATTGAGCAACACTCGACTGTTTGCGGGAAGACCAAGACACCAAAGAAGATCCCAAGAACTGGCAAGTCCCAGAAGTGGACTTCCTATCCAACCGACACCCGGCAAAATCCGCGTCTGAAAATCCATGAAGAGCCAAAGAAGAAGACGCGGAGTACCAAAGGCCGAAGTCGGGAGTATGTCGCAAACACCTGAATATGCGCTTGACTGCTTGCCGATGCGAAGTCCTCAGAGACGCTTGAAAACGAGCGTACAGACATACCGAGAATTGGATGTCCGGCCTCGTCGCCGTCAAGTAGAGGAGTGACCCGATCATGCTTCGGTACTTTTGATCCACATGCTCACCATCCTCGTCCACATCAAGAGCTATAGCCATACTCATAGGCGTCGCCATGGCCTTGGAATCCTCCATCTTGAACTTCCTCACAATGTCCTTGGTGTACTTGGCTTGGTGCACGAATGTTCCTTCCTTTGATTGCTTGATCTGGAGGCTGAGGAAGAACTGCAACTCACCCATCATGCTCATCTCAAATTCCCTGCTCATGTCTTCTACAAACCTTGCAACAAGAGAGTTAGATGAGCCACCAAAGACAATATCATCCACGTATAACTGCACAATCAGGATATCTTTGCCCTGCCTGAGGAGAAACAAGGTCTGATCGACCTTCCCCATCTCAAACCCTCTCTCAAACAGGAACCCCCTGAACCTACCGTACCAAGCTCTAGGCGCCTGCTTCAGCCCATACAGCGCCTTCCTCAACTTGTACACCCGGTGGGGGTACTTCTCACTCTCAAACCCTGGTGGTTGCCTCACATACGCTACTTCCTCCAAGACACCGTTCAGGAAAGCACTCTTGACATCCATTTGGTACAATTTGAACCCTTTAGCCACGGAAAAGGCTAGAAGGATCCTAATCGCCTCCAAACGGGCTACGGGAGCAAAGGTCTCCTCATAGTTGATCCCCTCTTTCTGTGAGTACCCCTGAGCAAAAAGCCTTGACTTGTTTCTCACCACTTCTCCTTTCTCTCCCTCTTTATTTTTCCACACCCATTTTGTCCCAATCGGCTTACACCCTGGTGGAGGGTCCACCAACTCCCAAACTTGGTTTCTCTCAATGTTCCCCAACTCCTCATGCATCGAATTAACCCAGTTGTGATCAGATAGCGCGTGTCCAATGTCTTTGGGCTCAAAAGTAGCAACAAAAGCAGCATGAGCAAAGTGAGAATTGTTTCGAACCCTCGACCGTGTAGTGCGTTCATTGATGTCACCGATGATTCTCGAAGCTGGGTGATCCACTTGAACTCGCCGGGGAGGTTCTTGCCTTGATGCTACCTCCCCCTCAACAGCAGCTTCGCCTTGATTTGGGTTTGTCGTTGTAGGTGTGGGAGAAGGGCCATCCACCACTGTAGTCGAAGTAGTAGGTACATGCTCAGCCACGGGCACCACACTGCCGTCATCATCATCTCCATGTTCATGCTCCTCCTCCTGGAAAATCTCCTCGCCAAGTTCATCGTCACCTGCACAATCAAAAACAAGCTAACTACGTGGCTGTGTCTCGTCGAAGGTAACCTCGCAAGTCTCCATGATTTGGTTAGTTTCAAGGTTGAGCACTCGAAAGGCTCTAGAATGAGACGTGTAACCAAAGAAAATGCCATCGACAAATCTAGCCTCGAACTTGTCCAACTTCTTACCTTTCTTCAGAATAAAGCATTTGCACCCAAACACATGGAAGTGACTCACCTTGGGTGTCCGCCCGTGCATCAACTCATAGCACGTTTTCTTCTTGTGAACTCTGAGGTAAATCCTGTTCGACACATAGCACGCGGTATTCACCGCCTCAACCCAGAACCTCCTCGGAGTCCTATGCTCATCAAGCATCTTCCGAGCCATCTCGCACAAGGTTCTGTTTTTCCTTTCCACTACACCGTTCTGGGGAGGCGTATACGGACTCAAAAACTGGTGTTCAAGACCCAAGTCATGGCAAAAGGTTTCGAAGCGAGAGTTTTTAAATTCCGAGCCATTGTCACTGCGGATCGCTCGTATGGCATCTCCGTGCCTCTCGTTTCTTAACCTCAAAACAAGATCTCGAACAAAACCAAACGTCTCCCCTTTCTCCTCAAGAAAGAAACCCACGCATACCGAGAGTAGTCGTCCACCACAACCAGGACGTACCACTTCCCACCCACAGATCGCACACGAGCTGGGCCAACAAGGTCCATATGGAGCAGCTTGCATGGACGCTCCGTCATGACATCGGTGAGGGGTGGATGGGAAGAACCTACCATCTTTGCATGCTGACACGGCGCACAAACCAACTCTTTCTCAAACCTCAGCCGTGGCAATCCTCGGACCAAATTGAGTTTACTCAAGTGAGACAAAAGGTCAAAGCTTAAGTGGCCCAATTTCCTGTGCCACTTCCACAACTCACTCGAAGAACCAGCCAAGAAACAACGCTCCACACCAGAAGACTGAGAGAAATCCGCTCGGAACACTTGACCCTCGAGAACGACCATGCAAACTAGGTCGCCTCGAGAATCCAGAATCCGAGAACCACTAGGCCGAAACAACACCTCAAAGCCCTCATCCAAAAGCTGGGACACCGAAAGCAAATTGAACCCGAGCGATTGAACAAGAGCAACACGCCTGAGAGTGACCTTGTCACTTACCTTAATCTCACCTTCTGAAAGCACACGCCCTCGCCCATTGTCCCCAAAGGTGATGTATGTCTTGGACACCACCGGGACGAGACTTGAGAACCACCCCTTGTCTCCAGTCATATGCCTCTAGTAACTGGAGTCAATCAACCAAACGTTCCTCAAGTCTCCCACCTGAAATTCAAAAATGAGCACGTGAGTGAACAAACGACTCTGCACTGGGGTTAGTACCAAAAGAGTAAAACCGGTGCCGAGCCATTTGCTCCAAAGTGGAGTTAGCACAAACCAAATCATCACACCTATCAAAGCTACCACCACGAAAGCCACCACGAGAACCACCACTAGGAAACCATCCCTGTCTCGCTGGAGGAGAACGAAAGCCCCGAAAGGAAGATCGTGGACCCTTCTTCCTCTCCATCTCAAAGCTACGACTCCTCCCACCATTGTATTGAACACGAGGTTGAGGACGTCTAGCAAACTGACCACCAGACTCACCATGCCAAACATCTGGACCACGACCAAAGGACCTAAACCGAGCCTCATCCCGAGCACGAAAACCAAACTGGTCACCCTGCTGCCTCCAAACTGGTCTCTCCTCTCGCTTCCTCTTGAAGCAAAACTCCCCTTTGTGACCATCTCTCCCACAATAGTCACAATGAAACCGGATTGGTTTTGGCTTTGGTTTTGGTTGGGGTTGCTCACTCGGTTTCTCCTCTCTTGACTTCTCACCCTTCTTCTCACCAAGCACACTCTCCTTGGGACTCACAAACTTCACCGGTTTTTGGAAGTCATTTGTTGGGTGAGGAAATATGGGTGGATCTGGAGTTGTGTCAAGTTTGTTTCTCAGTAAGTTGGGCTTAGGAGCATAGGTATTTTTGTGGTAGGTTTTAGGTGGAGCTTGGATGTCACCAATCTTCTCTCCTCCCTCACCACTACACTCACCAATCTTATCCAACCCAAGCGCTTGCCCATCATAGCGCTTGTATGCCTCTATCATCATCCTAAGCTGTGGTTCATGACCCGACAACCAACCCATCATTTTCCTCAACTCATCATTCTCATCCAGCAAGCGATCAACATAATGTGCAAGTTCCAGATTCTTCAAAGCATGCAATTCACAAGTAGAGCAAGAAGTGGGAATAGGTTCTTTCAACTTAGCCTCAAGCGAAACAGTATAAGCATGCATCTCATCAATCTTTCCATGCAAAACAGGGCAAGAAGTGCAAGCATCTAGCAAAGCAGGTCTAGACTTAAGCTCAGCCACTTCAACCCTAAGCACATCTAGTTCATCACAAGTAGAGGCATGCTTATCCTTAAGGGTAGTAAGATTAGCTAGGTACACAGAGCAATCACAACAATCAATCTCATCAGAAACCACAGGTGAAGCCTTAAGCGAATCTATCTCAAGCTTAGCATCCAGGTTCTGGGTTTCTAGCTCAGCTACTCGGTTCCTAGCATCTTCTAGTGAGGCCCTAAGCTCTTTCCTCATCTTCTTTGCCTCTCTAAGCATGTCATCACAATTATCAAGCAACTTGCCAAGATGCTCATTCTCCTCACGCAAGAAGGGAAGCTCGTCACGTACCTCATCCTCGGAGTCGGAGTCTGAGTCACTCTGGTGACTCTTCTTGCTGCCGGAGCTACGAGCCATGCCGCAGAAGCCATCTCGTGCGAAGCAGCTCAACCCGCTCAAGTTCTTGGATGACTTCTTGCTCTTGCGCCGATCACTTTCATCTTCGCTGCTACTCGAGCTCGAGGAAGAGTAGGCGGAGCTGGAGTCAACGTCGCTCGCTCCGACCATCGCTCGGGCCTTCCTGCCGCGACCGTCCTTCTTCCTCGACCGTCGCTCGTCCTTGTGCTTGTTCTTGTGCTTGTGATCGCGCCTCGATCGGTACTTGCTTTCCTTGCTCGACCGGTTCTTGTAGCCGTCCTTGTAGCCATCCTTGCTCTCCATCTTCTCCGGACAGTCGGCGATGAAGTGTCCTGGCTTGCCGCACTGAAAGCACATCCGTGCTGTCCTCCTCGTGTTCACCCGGTTCTCGTGCAGCCTCTCGAACCGCCTGGTCAGCAAAGCCAGCTCGTCCTCTCCAAGCACGTCGAACTCCTCGTCTGACAAAGACATCAAAGAAGACAGAGAGTACATCCTAGAGGGTGTGTTAGCGTTAGACTTAGCACCTTTGCCACCGATGAGAGCAAGACTATGGGAATTAGTCGGGCTCTCAAGACGGGCTGTCAAACCACGATCAACCTCAGCTGACTTGAGCTTAGAGAACAGCTCGTTCACCGTCAATGTGGTGTACTTCTCCGACTCAAGAATGGCCTCGACCTTTCCATCCCATACGGTACGATCCAGCGTGTGCAAGAGCTTCACAGCTCTATCATGGTCATCGTACGGGAGGACGTCCACATTAGCCCTCATGTTGTTCACAACCACCGTGAACCGCTGGAACAAGGCATCAATCGACTCACCGGGGAGATGAGTGAAGTTCTCGTACCCTCTCCGGTAGGTCGCATACAACCGTGCCTGAACTTCAGCATTTCCAGCATGAGCATTCTTTAGCTCCAACCAAATCCTACAAGCTAAGTCCTCTGTCTGAACCCGATCGAATTCGGATTGACACAGAGCACGAAACAAGTAGTTGACCACCTTGTTGTTGTTGTCGAACATGTCCCTCGATCTCGGAGCAAGGAAGTTAATCGGATGAACATAAGCTGTGTTCACTGTAACATCCCAAAGGATCTGTCCCTTGCCACGGTGGAACGCAGCCATCCGTCTCTGCCACATCTGGTAGTTCTTTCCATCGAAGTGCGGAGGACCCGATCCCCGTTCCTGGTACACCATCATTGGATCTTAGACTAGTTAGAGTCAATCAAGACCCGTAACCGGCTCTGATACCACTTGAAGGACCGGAACGGCGAACCAGAGAGGGGGGGAGTGAATGGGAGCCGATAAAAATTCTACTCAAGAATTCGGCCTATGAACCCAAAATCACTCGGACACCTCCGCAAACTTCTCTTGCCAAATCCACGTAGCCACTGGAGTGCTACTGGACCTAGGAGCAAGATCCAACCAACAACAACACAAAACACGCAACGGAAAACAACTCGAGACTGCTGCTGGCAACCAAAACCGGTCAGGCTGGTTTCTGAAACCGGTCAGACCGACCTTCTGGGACTTAGCCTCTCACAGGCAGGGGAAACCGGTCAGGCCGGTTTGGCAAACCGGTCAGGACGGCTTTGTCCAGGAAATCCCCAAAAGACCTTCGAGACCAAAACTAGCCAAAACACCTCAAGAACCCTTCAACCTTTGAACAAGAAAAGCCATAGCATGAACGAGACTCTCCTGTTCAAAACTCCTCTCGACAACCCACTGGGGGTAAATCGGTCAGACCGGTTTGGGAAACCGGTTTGGGAAACCGGTCAGGCCGGTTTTGCCCTGGCAGTCAGGAGAACTCAGCCCGCGGGAAAAGCCTTACCTTCACCTCGATCGATCTCCCGATTCGTTCCACGGATTCAAGTGAGACTTTGGGGATAGCTGGGGTACCTCGTGGGCTACCATTGGCTAGAAGCTCGGTCCCCAAAACCTAATCAAGAGGAATCGGAAGTCAACTCTCAAGACCACCTTCCCATGAACTCCACCGAAAACCACCAAATTGAAGCCGTTTCGGAGGGTTTGTTGGAGCAAGATCACCAAGGAAAGAGGCACAAGGTCCTCATATGTGACATCCAACAAGAATCCCTCAAAGAAACGCTCCCAAAACCTCACCACGGGAAGTCTAAGAAAAGACTCCGAAAATCACCAAAAAGGGAAAACGGGAAGAACACAATCAAGCCTTGAGGAACCACGCCGAATCATCTATACATACCATGAAGGTTCATACAAGGTCTAGCTTCCGCCCGATCATCCTTCCCTCTCACAAGATCTCACCATGAAGCTCTCAAGCTAGTCCTAGAAATCCTAAGGAAAATAGCAAAGGGAAAAATGAGCTAGGGTTCCAAGAGATGGTTGCCATCCTCTCACCACTTGGGTTATATGGAGGCAAGCCGAAAGACTAAACTACCCCTATTACATAAACTAGGATACACACCCACCAAGGGCACTTTGGGAAATTGTCTTCGTAACACCATCAGACGGATGCCCGGCGACCGCACTTCGCTTAGCCTCGACGCAAGCCTTGCGATCCCGACGCGTGCCCTCTGCTTCGAAGCTTCCCGGCGCCCTGCGACCCCAAACCGGTTAGGCCGATTTTGGCCAGACAGCCACGCCCGGTCTTCGGCCTCAGCTTTGTGGCTCAGCCGAGTAACCTAGTGGTTTTCTGGTGAACCACTGCAAACCCCACGAACTTGATGTAGCCTCCGCCAATCACCACTCATGACTCGGCTCCCACGAAGTCCCAGCTCGACCTTGGTTTTGAGGCTCAACCAAGAAACCGTCCACTGACTTCATCTTGTTGTTCTTGCCACCATGTGGCCCGCACTTGACCCCGCTGGCCACCGGGTCCCTCGAACCAAGCCTACTTGTCTTCTCCACACCTGGAGGCCTCACTGGCAACGACCTTTCGCGCTTGTTCTTCACCTACACCAACACCAGTCAAGCCGCATCCTGCACCTGCAATACTTAGCCAAGAATCAGTCCATACAACGTCGTCAATCACTCATCACACCAGGAAGCAACCATCCACCGGTCCTCGAACCACACATGGTCCTCACTTGTTTAATGTGCCTCCTAACTAGGCAGATCCTACTAAGTACTACTACTCACTACCTCACTGACGGCTTGGTACTCCGCACGCTTTGAGGCAAGCGGCGGCAACGAGTACTCATCGTAACATAGAAGTGGACCAACTTCATTCATATTCAAACAAGTTTCTAACTAATTTGTTTGTCTTACACCAACTACCCTATACATAAGCTACTTCTACAGGTATATCTATTGAAGGTTCAGCTTGTCCGCGACTTGTTCCGCGATAGGCGCCATCTCCTCCAGCAAGGTCTTGTACTGCTCATCCGTGCAGTTCGCCGCAAGACCCCCGGCCACCACATCCACTGGTGCCTTCGGGAAGTACAACTTCATGAAGGTGAGTACCTAGTTCGGTATCGACCTCGCCAAATGCTTGACGTACGTCGCCAAGCGCCCGTGAGCTTCCTTCAGCCTATCCTCGAGAGGCGCTATCTTGGAACCGCCTGGCTGTGGGACCAACAGCCTCGCGATTGGAAGCGCGACTTCTTCAAGTTCCTTCAATTGCGCCCACATCTTCTCATAGTCTTCATTGAGCTTTTGCAGAGATTTGTAACAGCACACAAGGTCAAGATCTGAGGCTTCACGGAGCTCCATGTGCTTGATGCACTCATGGTGCAACTGTGCATACTATAGTACCTCTCGGCGGTCTGTCTCCCGGTACACAATATTCTTGAGGTCCGTTTCGGAAGCCTTCAGCTGGTCGACCCTCGCCTTAAGATCTGCAGACAACTCGTCAATGGTCTCAGACTACACATAAGCTCTACAACAAGTACTCAGTGATCACGGTGGAGGGCATACCTTTGTTTTTCTAGCACAGAGTCTTGTTCTTCTTGATCAGGTCATCCCTTTTAGCCTGCATCTATTGTACCTCGTTATGGTACTAGGCGAAGGCGCTGCAAGTTTGGATTGGAGCAGCACTGAGTGCTTCTTCGACTTGTCCAGTTCCTTCTCCAGAGTCTCAGCCCGGATGACCATGTCACCGTACCCCTTCAAGAGATCGGTCTTCTGGTGGGACCTCTCCACCAGGCCCTGCGCAAGATCACAAGCTCAACAAGTACTCAGTACTCACCGATGCAAGACTACTTGGGGTACTCGCAACATACCAGATCCACTGCTCCATGTGACGCCACGACTCCATGCTCAGAGACACGAAGGCCAGGTCGATCAGCTCATCGTCCAGCAACTCGAGACCTCTGCGGCTCGAGGTTCCAGTCTCTGGCATCGGCGCCGAGCGAAGTGGCGCCGCGTCCTCCAGAATAGCCTCACGGATGACGACTTCAGTCCCGGCTTCAGGCTGCGGGTCAACTCGTGCCTCCGTCCTTGGCTCGAGGGCTGTCGAAATCGTCGCCTCAGGGGCTGTCGAAGTCGTCAGCTCGGCAACTGGCTCAGTAGCCGTCGCTTCAACAGTAGTTGTCTCCATGGCTACTGCTTTAGGGATCGCCACCCCATCGGCTTGTGGCCCTGTTCAGAACAATTCAGCAACAGCGGCAGCTACGACTACTCCACACAACAAGTATCCAGGGCAACGGGTTGCGTACCTTCCACCAGGGTGGCTTCTTGAAGCCTCGGTTCAGTCACGGCTTCAGCTTGCGGTGGTGGTGTGGGTTCTCGTGTCTCCGCCAAACGGTTCTCACCATCGGCAGGCGTGCTCATCTCCGCCCCATCCCACGACAAGTCAGTGGATTTCTTGCATCATGGATTATCCAATCAATAACACAAGCTTGATGAAGGAGGACTACTCGATGGCCTAGTATACTTACAGTGTTGACCGCACCACGGTGACGGTTGGGGCGCCCAGTATCCTGGTGATGTCTACAATACCAGGCTCACTGGCAGCTCTTGCCTCGACAGGAGGCTCCTCTACCCTCCCCTCTGGCTGCTCAACGGCCACGGCCACAGCAGGGGGAGGACCCTGTACTCCTTCAGTTGATGGCTGTGGATGGCTCTCCACAGTCGCGGCTTGTTCCTGTGCCTCTCCTGGCACAACATCTTCAGTAGCCGGAGGCGGACTAGTACTCCCAGCCATCGCCCCCACAGTCTCCCAGACTTCATCCTCATCCTACGCCACAGGATCTGGGGAAGGGAGGTCCTGCACAAATACAAGACTATCAGTCAACAACAGACTACTTCTCGTCAGTACTTGACTACTCTAGTCACGGTACTCACTGTTGACACTTCTTACGTCGTTACTAGATTTGCAACGGCGCCAGAAAGCCTGTTGGTATACTACACGATCACAGATAGATCCGCAAGTGCATGGATACCGTTGTAGCTTTCACCCGAGAGTATTCCAAGGTACCGATTTCCATGGGGAACGAGAAGTGTTGTGAAACTGAACTAATTCGTCCGGGGGATATGGTGACGAAGGATAGAATGGCAAGGGTAGATTTCGGTTGGAGAGGGGATAGCTGATGAAGTTTGGGACTCGTGAGAGTCACAGATAGAATCAAGGCAAAACTTGTCGCTCATCAGGGCCAGAGGGAAAAGAGCCACGGAAAGGGATGAGAAGGGGGCTCTGATGTCGTAACTCCTACCTGCTGGAACTACCGTGGTGGACTACAAAGCCCATCCGGAGCTATCACCTCCCTAGGGTACCAACACTATTCCATTGAACCGAGAAGCATTCCAAGGTACTGGAAAGCCTAGACACCACGTCTACACTAACCAAGCACTACTTTACTCAAATTCAAAGCAAAGCAATCACAACGAGTAGAAACTACTAAATGCAATCGAAGAACCTAAGAGCAAACGATGAAATGACTTGAGACTTAGTTACTCACGAATCCGAACTTACAAAATATCCTAGGTGTGGACGACCGTAGTTGTACCGCACCCGCCGAGGAAGGGGAAGAAGACCAACACTCCGGCTTCTACTCCAACACAAGGGGAAGAAGACCGACACTCCGACTTCTACTCCAACACTCAACTCTCTCTCCCTACTCTCTGGATACTAACTTATGTAGGGCTCTGCCACTTGCTTCTAATCACTTGTGTCCTTCTATGAGGTGCTAGGCTCTATATATAGGCCCTCTAGGTTGGTGGCTGTAGGAGGGGGTACTTGTAGGCGAGAGAGAGCTGTAGTGACGAGCAAAGAGGTGCGGCCGTATCTCCAGGTGCGGCCAGCCCTATGATTTGCAGCCTTTGATCGTGCACGGCCCTGATCAATGCTCTAGGGTCGGTTCCCAAGTCGGTTGAGCGAAATCCTGGGGTTTGATAGGTGCGGTCGTACCTAGAGGTGTGGCCAGTCCTACTCAATTGCCGTGTGATGCACCGACGGTGTTGAGGGACGTCCAGGATCACTCCTGGATGGCGGTTGTGGCAGTTAAGTGTGGGTCCATCTATCCAAGTGCTTCCAACCATAGCCTTTTGATCAAACCGACCATTCACTGGTGTATCTCATCCATCCAATGTGTGTTTGTGTGATTGTTGGTGTCGTGGACCCGAGAGGAGGATTTTGGGTGGTGCGGCCGGACCTAGTTGGTGCGGCCGAACCAACTTTTGTGGTGTCTGGCCCATGGACTTGGTCCCCTTGGATATTATGCTAAGTGTAGAGGCATTTGGCAAAGTTTGGTGTTGATCGGAGAAGGTTGATAGGTCCGGCCGAACCTACTAGGTTCGGCCGGACCTACCCCCCGACATGTCTCGTGTCACAATCTTCCGTGAGGCATAATTTCTGCATCCGGACTCCGAATTGGGTGAACCAAAACTCCATTTCGATCATCTCGACAAGAAACTTGCAGTGGTGCAATCAAACTAAGCATTTGACGTTGTTTGTCAAAATGCTTTATTTGTGCTATGATGTCTTATTATGACCTGCATCCAAATATTCACCAAAGCTCGTGGAATCCGTTAGTTTATAACCCCACAGCTATGATGCAAGCTTTGATGGAGTGAAATTTGTTCAAAGTTGAGGGTCGAAAATAGGGACTTAACGACCGTCAACACACCCCCACACTTGGCCCTTTGCTAGTCCTCGAGTAAAGGTTAAGGACTAAGGTGAAAACAAAAATTCCTATGGTATGAAGCGAGCGATATTCCGAATCATACCTTGCACTTGTGAACTTTGAAGTGTCTATCATGCCCTCTTGGGTAGTTGAGGAATGGAATGATCTTGAATCAAATCACTTCTACTCCTCATGTCAAGTAGCTTGGGATTTTTTTCAATAAGTTTTCAAAATAAACCTTGCTTGGCACCTCATTTGATTCTCTCAAATCGCTTAATGTGTATAGTCCTCACCAAGGCATTAGATTGCCTTTCTTCAACCTACTTCTAATGATGGCTATATATGGAGCTCAAGGTAGGGTATAAAGATGAGGCATACTTGCATCACATGTATTGCAAAGTCAAAAACCGGATCCAAGGAGAAAATCAAATCATACAATCAGATCAAGATGTGCATGTGTAGGGATATGATGGATATGGTAAGGTGGATACTAGGCCCAGAATGGGTGCTAGATATTACCATATGTATAATGGACGTTGTGATGATGGTAAGGTGTATACTAGGCCTGGAATGGGTGCTAGTTATTACCATCTGATTTGTTGTAACTCCATTTTGCATGATCCTCTCTCTCTATTTTGACTCTTTTGTGGACATGGCTATCTTTTCTTTTTTCTTTTTTTTCTTGGACCTTCATGTGTCCAACTTTTTTTTTCTTGGACCTTCCTGTGTCCATTTTTTTCTATAGCCATGTCTCTTTTGTAATATTAACTTGGAGAGAGAGAGAGATCGACACATAGTGTGGAGTTTTATTTTGTGGAATAGATAGATGGTACAATGCTAGCTCTCAACTGAGCATTGCAAGGAGGATGTTGGCGTGTACGTGTATCTTGATCATGAAAGCATGAAAAGAATTCTCACAAGGGTCACAACAATTTGACAAAGCTCAATGCAACAACAAGTAGCATATGTGTATAAGGTTTTCAAGATGTCTCATCATATGGCTCTGGTAGGACTTGGCATTACAAAGAGGAGCTTCGCAAAGGGTTTTCAAAATTTTCAAATAAATTTCCCAAGCACTCAAACATTTGGAGCAAAGATCATTTCATCGGACCATATCTAAAACATCAGCTACTTAGATGGGCATGGTTTCCTAAAGATATGTTGTTCACAAGAACCAAGATAATAAGTATGGAATAAAACTAATGCAAGCCAACCATATGAAACATGTCGAGCATTGGGTGCATGAGGATTCAATTGAGTTTGATTTATATGATCGGATTTAAAGCTCATTTAAACTCATGATTTCCAAAAGTAGAGAGGTAGGGGTGCACATACCATCGCTCTTAGAGAAAGTGGGGAATGAGGTAGACAAATGTGACTCAGCCAAACCACAGGGGCGACCAACTTGCTCTAGTGCATTTACCTCATCCCTCGTCGATTAGCGTAGTCGGTGTTGTGCGGCACCATGGCGGGAGATCTCAATTTTGTGTTTTGACGAGCCTCAGAAATCTCCCCCACACTTGCTCTTGTACCTGGTGTTATTATTCAAAGAAAAAGATGGAAACAAAAAGGGAGGCTCTGCTAGCTGAAGAGCTAGGAAGCCTTTATTCAAATTCAAATATTTTTGTGTTTTTTAAGGAGAGCAAGATGCAAGAACCAACACCATCTTCAAACCAAAATAAGATTTAGTATGAGAGAAACTTACTCGGGATACTCACATATCTCCCCCACACTTGGAGTTTGCATTGCTAAGCAACACAACTCAAGTGTGCGGAGTTCAAGCTTCCTTCATAATACTTTCTCTCCCTGAATTACATTGGTGTTGTAGTTGGTGTAGCTCTCATGTTTTTGGGCATTGCCTATCCATCGGTCCTTTCAATCTCCAGCTGAAATGTTAGCGACCAAAAATACCCAAAGGACGACTAATCCTAAAGAGATGCTCTTCCTTTTATTTGAAAAGGAAATATAAATGATTATTCGGGCTATCTCCTGATAGTGCTTTGTTTTTGTGACAACCCGCACAGGAAAATACCGTACTATCGCCTAAACCAATCCACTTTGGTCATTAAGCAATAGTAAAGTACCATCCTGTCGTTAGTTGCCGGGTTAACGCCCGGTAAATCACTTGGAATTCACACAGAGGATCGAACATATGCATTAAAACTCACACGAAGACGAGTCCAGAGTACAAACACAAATTAAATCCAAATTACCCCTAAGGGTTTAATTATTACAAACCATTATTCATGACATGATAAGTAAAGGTTCAGAGTTCAAAAAATAGCGGAAAATTAAACTAGTGCAACGATAAACATCAAAGGAGGCCGTCCGTGATGCCATCACTCGTCGTCATCCACCCATTCCAGGTCCCAGCCGGGTGGAATCTCACCAGGCCAGACAGCACCTGCAACAACATTTTTCAGGCAAGGCTGAGTATACTAATACTCAGCAAGACTTAACCGTCGGGTGATAACTACATCACCAAACTCTAGACATGAGAGGCTTTTTGGCCAGTGGGGTTCTTTTGCTGAAAAGCAACAAAGAGTATGTCCTTACTTTCAATATTTTAGCACAAAATTCTAGTTGATTACCATTTCTAAGTGCGCCAACTAATTCAATCAAGAATTGTACAATACAATTAATTTAAGCAATAATATTCACAAAGTTCGATCAATAAGGGATATCATGGCCAGTTGATTAAGCAGTCTCAGATAATGGTGAGAGGCCGATAATCGATTGATTTATAACCTTGCAAGGTAAACCTAAACACACGGAGGGTGCCCCCACATGGACAACCACCAGGCGGTTCCCAAAAATCCTCGGCTTGGGATCAAAGCTTACAGTCCTGGGTACAAGGCTATCTGGCGTACCCTGCAAGGCACCCAGCTTCACACATGTACCCCCCTCCCCCAGTAGTTAGCCGGGTAGGTGATTACTCAAGATTAGTAAGGGTAAGTTCCCGCACCGGCTCATTAAGGTACTAAGCTTACCGGTCCCATTCCCGACAAGTGCTTAGTACGTTCAAAAGCTTAGCCCCCGAAAGCCACTGGACCGGAGCCCAAATCCCATGCTCTTACCACATGAGCAATCCATTTATAAAGATCTTATGATTCCAACATAAGAACCTATTCTCGCGAGTGACGAACATCACTCGACTTGTACCGGTCCTATAGCATAGCAGCTATCGACATAGCATACTAGTGATAGAGCATAGGTACCTAAGGATCATGCATCTAGGGTTTCAATTCAACTCCTGAAACGTAAATGCACAATCATGGCAAGGATAATTGCATAATTTTAAAAAGACGGGGTTAATGATCCGGGGCTTGCCTTCGCTGGCAAGGTTGGTCTTGGGCCCTTCTGGACTTTGGTCCAGGTCTTGAGCTACGTCCACGTACTGCAGCTCACCGTCAGCACCTTCGTCTCCTCCTTCCGGCACGAGCATATATCTACCGCCGGGAAGATCTACACGAGGATGCAAATGCACGATTTAATTGACGGTTTTTGATTTAATTAATTACAAATAACAAATGACAACCATGGGGTGCATGGTTGACCACATTCACCTAGATAAACATACATTCAGCATACTCTTCCAATAAAGGAACAATATGTTGCTCTTTATTTATTTTTTTTGATAGTGACTGTGTACATATTTATGTAAATAAATTAATTTAAATTTCACAAACAGCCAGGGTGGTGACACTTAGCTTCTTACCATGATCTACATCACAACACAAGGTCATTTAGATATGGAGTTGATGATTTTCCAATTTACTTTACTATTAAGCTTAATATAGCTTCCATTGTTTTTATTCACAAAATAAATTAATAAAATCTAGTGGAAGTGTTTATGAAGCACAACAAACCTATACAAAGCCACTGTTGCACACTTAGGAGAGCTATGAAATTAAATATACCGAAAATATCAAAAGCTAGCTACCAAAACAAGATAAATGCATATAAAAATAACTAAGCATCCATATGATTCCAAATTTCCCACACATGGCCTCTGGTCCAAAACTAAGCTAGGCATGCAACAAATACACCTAGAGCTACCATAGATCTTGAGCTATGCAATTACATTGAAAATCAAGCATATTTCAAGAATAAATATTTCTGACAGATATAAAATTGTCATTAATTCACCAGAGGTGAATTTAGAAATAACAAGATCACATACAGAAGTTGAGCACAAAAATCTATATATTTTTAGCTACAAAAATCATTTGAACAGATTCAGCATAAATACAAAATAAATCATAATAAAAGATCTACACAGAAACTTTCTGCAATTTTTGGTACAGAAGCTAGGAATGGCATAGCACACAACATATCCAAAATTCAGCTACAGAGCACATGTATATTTTGAGATACAATAGATCTAGGTTTAACAGCTTTGTATTTATCATGAAAAAACTATCTGGAAAAAGTATGGCCATGCTTTACAAAAGTTGTAGGGTTTTACACAAGAATTCCAACAAAATTTAGTTTGCAGTTTTCTGATTTTTTTATGATTTTCTATGCATTTTACAAGAATCAGCAAAACTGCTACACTATTGAAGATCCTGTTTTACACCGAGGCCCCTGGAAATTTTCTGGCCTTCACAAATACGCCCTTGGTTCGCACTTAAGCCCTTAGAAAGATTGAAAGCCAAGCAATTGGGTCCTCGGGGGCCACCGGCGGTGCGGCTTGCCGGATTCCGGCGTGGCCGGCGGCGCTCTCGGCCAGGGGAGTGGGGGAACATGACCAGGTGCTCACCTCGGGCTCGTTGGTGACCGGAGTTGGGGCGGGGGAGTCGCCGGCGAGGGTGCTCGGCGGCGCGTGGCGGCGGCAACCGCTGCGGGCTGCAATTCAGGCGACGGTGAGGAAATGCCGGGCAACGTGCGACGGCTCGAGCTCCAACGGGTCCTAGGGGGGCGTTTGAGTAGTTGGGCGGCTGTGGTTGCAAGCGGAGAGGCGGTTCGGCTCGGCGGCGGCAATGGTGGCGCGGCGGAGCTCATGGAGGAGCGGGGTGGCTTGAACGCGCCAGGAACAGGCCATGGCCTTTTATAGGCGGCGTCCACGGCACTTTGAAGCGATCAAGAGGGACGGGGGGGGTCCGACCGGCGCATCGGGGCGCGGGCAGTGTCGCCGGCGGGCGGCGCGGGCAGGGCCCGGCACGGCGCACGCGAGCGCGTTCCATTCGGCAGGGATGGGGTTCCCCAAGTACGTCGTGCTCGAGCTGTGTGCAGCATCGGGAGGCGCGGCCTCGGTAGGCACGGACCGGCGTGGGGGGTCCGGACGCCGAGGGCGACGGGGCACCACGCGGCACAGCGCGCGCATGCGCTGGCGCGCCCGTCGCGTTCCGGCCGGCGCGACGTCGCCCTCTGCTAGCTCATTTGCCCCTGTTTGACGGCACTTAACTCCAAAATTTCGGACTAAAGTGCACCAGGAGCCAATAAGCAAAGTTGTAGATCAATGAATCCTTTACAACTTTTACAAAGGCTCATGGGGGTTTAGATCCACAGAATTTGCATAAACTGCACGCCAAGTTGGCAGTTTTCTTGGCGCTAATGAATAGTGTTTACTGCAGTTGACCAAGTGTTTCACCCTTTTACACTCAAAATTTGAAATGCCACCCAAAAGCAAAGTTATGTCCCTCGAAAAACTGGACAACTTTTATATTGGGAGATTTTGAAGTGTTTAGATGAAATTTGGAGAACGCGGCAAAAGTTCTAGAGTGGCCAAGGAAGTCAAAGGGTTTGACTAGGGTTTTAGCTAGGGTTTGACCAAGCTTTGACCACAAGGGAGTGTTGACTTGGTTAACAAGATCATTAGGGGTTGCTGGATAGGTTTTCGAGGTGATGACCCAGGTTGACCACGGTTTGACTGGAGTCAACGTGCTTGACTCGGTCATTATCACTAATGAAGTTAATTAAAAACCTGGGGCGTCACAGCCTACCCCCCTTAAAAGAATCTCGTCCCAAGATTCGAAAATCCAAGGACAAGATAGGGAAGTATGGTTTTCTATGATTTCTGAATCACCTTGGGAAGCAACCGCGATGTGATTGTAGGTTAAGGAGTATAACCATTAGCGGTTCAAGGTTAGCCCATAAGAGTAGTCAAAGGTGACAAGTCATGGAGAGCTTTTGCAGGGAGTTTACTTGCGGATGCAAACGGAAAGTATGAAGAGATGAATCAGTATAGGAATTTCAGAACAATCTTTCTCACATGTTAATTAGTTTAAGACCTTTAGTGATATCACCTTGTTACATCAATAGTGCAATGATTTTAAAAGTTGGGGTGTGATGCACATGTTTGTGAATGCGTGATGCACATGTTCATGCGGTATGGTGCTCATGATGCATGTTAGCATGACTCGGTTACCCACAAAATGAGTTAGCGATTGAGAGGACAATCATAGGTTGAGAAGGAGTATATGCGTGGCGAGTCGCATTCTCACAACCAAGATACCTAGCGCGCTCCTAGTGGTAATCATATGGCTGCAGCGCACATGATGCCCTACGTTCCGTCGCGGCACCTTTAGTTATGGGACCACAACATCACCAATCATAAGAAGGATAGAGGAGGAATATTGAAATCTTCCATGCGTATGCACGTTAGTTCACCCAAGGTTCCCAAATGCACGTGCTATGCAATGCGTACTTTTTTTTAATTCAAAATGTTGTGAGCAAGACCAAGAAGAATAAGTTCATGGTGGAAAGATCGAAGTAATCAAGACAAGGATGTCAATACACGAAATAGCTTAGTGCTTCAACATGTATAAACTCAAGGAGGGTTTGTTAGGGATACATGTCGATGGAGATAACATGTTGACAGGAGAAGATTACAACTGAAGATTGAACTCTAAGATCAAGACATTACCCAACTGACATGGTAGAATAGAAAACGTTCTTTTCTCATGCTGGGCAAAACTGGGGTAGTCATGTATACAAAGGTACAATCGTATGTTAGAACTCGAAGCGAGCATACATACATAATGACATAAGGTTCTGGCAGTTGTGAACAAAAATTCATAACATAAAAACCAGAGCTCCAAAAATTCCCAAATTTTACCAGCACATCGGTGAGGTTATGAAGCACCTTTTTGGTACTCAAAGGTTGATCTAGAAAGGTTAGGAAGATGCTCAACTTAAGCAAAGTTCAGAGTGGATTTCCAGGAAAAACAGCACGGTAGAGGCTCACTAATCTGAGCATAACTTGAGACATACAAAAGCTATGACCGCAAATTTTTGCGAGCAGAAACTAGATTAGATATGGAGCAACTTTGGTAGAGATCACCTAGGCAAATTGATTCTTGAACAAGGGGCACGAATCAAGCAAACAGCCCTATCAAAATTTTGGACAGCAAAACATCTATACATGAGAGGCTATGCAAGGAAAAATCACACTAGCAAAATTTCACCTTAGAGAGCACATTAAACATACAGGGGTTCAGTTTTAAGTTTTCATGATTTTCAACATGATGCAAGATGTCCTATTCGTCCTCACAAGGCAATCAAGCCGAAGATCGAAGTTAGCGCCGGTGGCAAGGCATATACGCGTTTCTCCCTATAATAGCTAGTCGAGAGCTAATCGATGCTCACTTAGCGACTTACGAAACGTGGTTAGTGTACCTGCAGAAGATCACAGAACACATCGAACCTTTCGTGCCAGCACTCACGAAAGCGTCCACATACATTACCGTTCACTATAGAAACGGTATTCGTGCGTTTATCGCTGCATGGACAGCGTCCAACCTCAGATACTCTCCTTTTGAATGGAGTGCATCCTTGCCTCGCATATTCACAATGCGGAACATCCACGTATGGCAAAACGTGGCGAGACACAGACGCGACGTGGGTTCCCATGAGAATAGGTCCCATCCATCCCTCACAGGACTTTCCTGTGGCACCACCACGTATGGCAAAACGTGATGAACTAGTATGGTTGTGCAAGAAGTAAGTTCTGACAAGAAATAAATGTGCTGGAAGTTAGCAAAATAAACCATAGATTTGTAAGCCACCTGAAAGAACCCAAAAATTCCTTCTAGGGCCTCTCGGTCTATTTCCATCGTTAACGGACCAACGTATTTTGCAAATCCAAACAATCTTGGCAAATTTTATTCAAAAACCAGTGATTAAGGTTGTTAATTAAACTCTGGTGCATATAATCGCTCTGATGCCAGCTGTGACAACCCGCCCAGGAAAATACCGTACTATCGCCTAAACCAATCCACTTTGGTCATTAAGCAATAGTAAAGTACCATCCTGTCGTTAGTTGCCGGGTTAACGCCCGGTAAATCACTTGGAATTCACACAGAGGATCGAACATATGCATTAAAACTCACACGAAGGCGAGTCCAGAGTACAAACACAAATTAAATCCAAATTACCCCTAAGGGTTTAATTATTACAAACCATTGTTCATGACATGATAAGTAAAGGTTCAGAGTTCAAAAACCAGCGGAAAATTAAACTAGCGCAACGATAAACATCAAAGGAGGCCGTCCGTGATGCCATCACTCGTCGTCATCCACCCATTCCAGCTCCCAGCCGGGTGGAATCTCACTAGGCCAGACAGCACCTGCAACAACATTTTTAAAGCAAGGCTGAGTATACTAATACTCAGCAAGACTTAACCGTCGGGTGATAACTACATCACCAAACTCTAGACATGAGAGGCTTTTTGGCCGGTGGGGTTCTTTTGCTGAAAAGCAACAAAGAGTATGTTCTTAGTTTCAATATTTTAGCACAAAATTCTAGTTGATTACCATTTCTAAGTGTGCCAACTAATTCAATCAAGAATTGTACAATACAATTAATTTAAGCAATAATATTCACAAAGTTCCATCAATAAGGGATATCATGGCCAGTTGATTAAGCAGTCTCAGATAACGGTGAGAGGCCGACAATCGATTGATTTATAACCTTGCAAGGTAAACCTAAACACACGGAGGGTGCCCCCACATGGACAACCACCAAGCGGTTCCCAAAAATCCTCGGCTTGGGATCAAAGCTTACAGTCCTGGGTACAAGGCTATCTGGCGTACCTCGCAAGGCACCCAGCTTCACACAAGTACCCCCTCCCCCGGTAGCTAGCCGGGTAGGTGATTACTCAAGATTAGTAAGGGTAAGTTCCCGCACCATCTCATTAAGGTACTAGGCTTACCGGTCCCATTCCCGACAAGTGCTTAGTACGTTCAAAAGCTTAGCCCACAAAAGCCACTGGACCGGAGCCCAAATCCCATGCTCTTACCACATGAGCAATCCATTTATAAAGATCTTATGATTCCAACATAAGAACCTATTCTCGCGAGTGACGAACATCACTCGACTTGTACCGGTCCTATAGCATAGCAGCTATCGACCTAGCATACTAGAGATAGAGCATAGGTACCTAAGGATCATGCATCTAGGGTTTCGATTCAACTACTGAAACGTAAATGCACAATCATAGCAAGGATAATTGCATAATTTTAAAAAGACGGGGTTAATGATCCGGGGCTTCCCTTCGCTGGCAAGGTTGGCATTGGGCCCTTCTGGACTTTGGTCCAGGTCTTGAGCTACGTCCACGTACTGCAGCTCACCGTCAGCACCTTCGTCTCCTCCTTCCGGCACGAGCGTATATCTACCGTCGGGAAGATCTACACGAGGATGCAAATGCACGATTTAATTGACGGTTTTTAATTTAATTAATTACAAACAACAAATGACAACCATGGGGTGCATGGTTGACCACATTCACCTAGATAAACATACATTCAGCATACTCTTCCAATAAAGGAACAATATGTTGCTCTTTATTTATTCTTTTTGATAGTGACTGTGTACATATTTATGTAAATAAATTAATTTAAATTTCACAAACAGCCAGGGTGGTGACACTTAGCTTCTTAACATGATCTACATCACAACACAAGGTCATTTAGATATGGAGTTGATGATTTTCCAATTTACTTTACTATTAAGCTTAATATAGCTTCCATTGTTTTATTCACAAAATAAATTAATAAAATCCAGTGGAAGTGTTTATGAAGCACAACAAACCTATTCAAAGCCACTGCAAACACATGCACACTTAGGAGAGCTATGAAATTAAATATACCGAAAATATCAAAAGCTAGCTACCAAAACAAGATAAATGCATATAAAAATAACTAAGCATCAAAATGATTCCAACTTTCCCACACAGGGCCTCTGGTCCAAAACTAAGCTAGGCATGCAACAAATACACCTAGAGCTACCATAGATCTTGAGCTATGCAATTACATTGAAAATCAAGCATATTTCAAGAATAAATATTTCTGACAGATATAAAATTGTGATTAATTCACCAGAGGTGTACTTAGGCATAACAAGATCGCACGCAGAAGTTGAGCACAAAAATCTATTCATTTTTAGCTACAAAAATCATTTGAACAGTTTCAGCATAAATACAAAATAAATTATAATAAAAGATCTACACAGTAACTTTGTGCAATTTTTGGTACAGAAGCTAAGCATGGAAGAGCACACAACATAGCCAACCTTCAGCTACAGAGCACATGTATATTTTGAGATACAACAGATCTAGTTTTAACAACTTTGTATTTATCATGCAAAAACTATTAGGAAAAAGTACGGTCATGCTTTACAAAAGTTCTAGGGTTTACACAAGAATTCCAACAAAATTGAGTTTGCATTTTTTTGATTTTTCTACGATTTTCTATGCATTTTTCAAGAATTAGCAAAACTGCTACACTATTGAAGATCCTGTTTTACACCGAGGCCCCTGGAAATTTTCTGGCCTTCACAAATACGCCCTTGGTTCGCACTTAAGCCCTTAGAAAGATGGAAAGCCAAGCAATTGGGTCCTCGGGGGCCACCGGTGGCGCGGCTTGCCGGATTCCGGCGTGGCCGGCGGTGCTCTCGGCCAGGGGAGTGGGGGAACACGACCAGGTGCTCACCTCGGGCTCGCTGGTGACCGGAGTTGGGGCGGGGGAGTCGCCGGCGAGGGTGCTCAGCTGCGCGCAGCGGCGCGCGGCCGCTGCGAGCTGCAATTCCGGTGACGGTGAGGAAATGCCGGGCAACGTGCGACGTCTCGAGCTCCAACGGGTCCTAGGGGGCGTTTGAGTAGTTGGGCGGCCGTGGTTGCAAGCGGAGAGGCGGTTCGCTCGGCGGCGGCAATGGTGGCGCGGCGGAGCTCAGGGAGGAGCGGGGTGGCTTGCACGCGCGAGGAACAGGCCATGGCCTTTTATAGGCGGCGTCCATGGCGCTTTGAAGCGATCAAGAGGGACGGGGGGGTCCGACCGGCGCATCGGGGCGCGGGCAGCGTCACCAGCGGGCGGCGCGGGCAGGGCCCGGCGCGGCGCATGCGAGCGCATTCCACGCGGCAGGGATGGGGTTCCCCAGGCACGTCGTGCTCGAGCTGTGTGCAGCATCGGGAGGCGCGGCCTCGGTAGGCGCGGACCGGCGTGGGGGATCCGGACGCCGAGGGCGACGGGGCGCCACACGGCACACCGCGAGCACGCGCGGGCGCTCCCGGCGCGTTCCGACCGGCGCGACGTCGTCCGCTGCTAGCTCATTTGCCCCTGTTTGACTGCACTTAACTCCAAAATTTCGGACTAAAGTGCACCAGGAGCCAATAAGCAAAGTTGTAGATCAATGAATCCTCTACAACTTTTACAAAGGCTCATGGGGGTTTAGATCCACAGAATTTGCATAAACTGCACGCCAAGTTGGCAGTTTTCTTGGCGCCAATGAATAGTGTTTACTGCAGTTGACCAAGTTTTTCACCCTTTTACACTCAAAATTTAAAATGCCACCCAAAAGCAAAGTTATGTCCCTCAAAAAACTGGACAACTTTTATATTGGAAGATTTTGAAGTGTTTAGGTGAAATTTGGAGAACGCGGCAAAAGTTCTAGAGTGGCCAAGGAAGTCAAAGGGTTTGACTAGGGTTTTAGCTAGGGTTTGACCAAGCTTTGAGCACAAGGGAGTGTTGACTTGGTTAACAAGGTCATTAGGGGTTGCTGGATAGGTTTTCGAGGTGATGACCCAGGTTGACCACGGTTTGACTGGAGTCAACATGCTTGACTCGGTCATTATCACTAATGAAGTTAATTAAAAACCTGGGGCGTCACATGGGTCATAAGCTCGACCACTGGAGATCTTCATCTTGCAGCCAATCAAGATGATGAAACCATCATAGCTCTAGCTGCAAGGTTAGAACCAAACAATGACCACGAAATTTGCAATGTTTATGGTAAACAAAAGCATCTACAACCTTCCTTTCAAAGTTAGCATGCACAAGGAAAATGAGGAGGTTGTAGGTTTCGTAAAGGTCATTGGTAATGGGGCTTGATAACTCTGGAAACTTTTGATGTGAGCATGGGATTTGTGATCCCTCTAGTGTAAAACCTTCATGCTCGAGTCTATTTTGAGAATCCAGTTTCGACGCCTCAAGAATGTCCATAGACCACACATGTTCTTTCTTAACCTCAGGTCTATGACATTGGAGATGTGTATCTCGAACCTCAAGATGATATGGCTGCTTTTCATGGTCGAGCATACTACTCAGTACCCCTTCAATGGGTCTTCCGATGAGAATGAAGGGTGGATCTCCTTTTGGGATGTCAAAGATATGATAATATAGGAAGATCCCATACTCTCCAATCTTTGTTTGGACGACTCTAAGGATTCCCTCCGTCTCTATGGTTTGACCCGAAATCCATTAGAGACGCTTCTGAGAGAAAGAGAGGGGTTTGTCGGGAAAGGCCTCTAATACTAAGGATTTAGGAATAATATTGATATCGACCCTAGGGTCATAGAACACATCCTGGTAAGAGAGGTCATGCATTACATTTTGTACAGATGGCTGCCCCCGTTTTTCTCGAGGTTGGCACTGACGGTACGGTCCGTACCGATGGGCTGCACTGGGAGGGCTTTCCACACCTTGCGTGGGAGGCACTTAGCACCTCAGGCTACACCACTCCGCCTATCTACGAGTCGATCGAGTTTGAGCACCTGGGCGTGCCCTGCTGCAGGGTGACCGTCACCGTGCCTCCTCACTCGGACCACCCCGACTGGTTCAACCTGAGCTCTGTGTACTGGGGCCTTCGTGGGCAGGAGACCATCGAGTCGGCTGCCCTATGGGTGCTGACGGACTTCTGTAACCACAACCCGACTGAGGTGGCCCTGTCACTGTTTGGGTTGTTCCCGGCTGCGGACCCACACGACCTAGCGTGGCTGGACCGTGTGGACCACTTACAGGAGCTACTTCTGCTCGCGGTTCCGCTGGATGTCACACGGATGTTGACACGTTGCTTGGACGCCGTGTTCACTCTTCAGGCGCTGCGCAACACCACTGAGCTGATGCTGAGCTAGCGTCTGGAGTCTGCTCGGCTAGCCTGGCACAGTCTCTCCGCGGCCTACTAGCAGCAGGGTTTCACTCTCTTTCAGGCTCAGTAGGACAACGACAGGCTCCGTAACAGGAGGTTTCAGTCGGAGCTGGAGAGGGGTGACCACTTACAGAGGATCCTTGACCTGGAGGCAGAGGTCGCTACCTTTCAGGAGCACGTTGACCACGGGGATGCAGAGAGGTTGACACTGCTTCAGCACATAGCAGGAGGCAGCAGCAGGTGGAGGAGCCAGAGGTGCAGGTGGCAGCGTTGCAGGCCATCGTGGCTATGCAGCCGGCGCCCCCAGTGGAGGCACCTCCCGAGGAGCAGCAGGGACAGTCTGGCCTCGACAAGGAGAGTCAGGCGGGACCACCTCCATCGACACCACCCGCTTCGCCTGCAGCTAGTGACGCTTCGGTTGGCAACTAGATTGCCATAGTGTTGTAGTAGGATGACATATACTCCTGTGTGTAGCCGCTTTTTGGTTGGTTTTTGTGGTAGGCTAACTTATGAGTATTTTTTTGTGCAGCACGACTGCAATGTAATCCCATGTTGTATGATGGTGATCCCAAAAACTTGGCATCCATGTAATGCTTTGGTTGAACACCTTCCCTGCAGTGATCGTTGAAAACAAATTATTTAAGCTAGTTCTGGTCAGATCTGAGTCTCGTGTTGAATACCAAACTTGTCCAGAATTTTATGACGATCACGGTCACCAAATTTCAGCATTTGTACAAATTCCTACCGAGAGTTATGCTTTTTTTAGTCCAGTTCTGCCTGCTGTCCAAACAGCCAGACAGAACGTCGGAAACAAAATTTTTCGAGCAATTGAATATCCGAATCTGCTCGTGAGGTGAATACCAAAGTTGTGCGAAATATTGTGATGACCATTCTCACCAAAATTCAGCATCTTTGCATGAGAGTACCGAGAGTTACACAAATTTCGGTGAGCCTCAGCCTGCTGTCCGGGCAGCTAGGCAGAGCTTCGCCAATAGAATTCTTCGGGCATGTGAACGTCGGATTTCGGCTCGGAGTAGAACACCAACCTTGGAGCTTCTGAAAGTTTATACCTACTGACCAAAAATGAAAATTTTTCGGTGAATGAGCAGAGGGATGCGAATTTTTGCTTATGACAGTGTTACTGCCAATTTCGAGAAACTTGACATTAATGAGCTTTTGTCACGCATATTCTACAACTGTATTTCCGTCTAAGCAAGACTATGGATATGTGTCTAATAAGAGCTCACATTTTCAGATGGTGGGACCAACACGCAGCTCTCCTAACGGTTTTGGAGCGTCGGGTAGTGGTGAACTACCACCGCCACCACCCATGACGCCGTCGGAGGCATTTATGGCCACTCAAACCGAAGTGCTACGCCAGATCCTACAGACGCATCAGCAGATAGCCCAGCAGCTGAACCAAAGGCCACCACATGGGGCTAATCATGAGGGGCCGAATCATGTCACGACATACACTTAGTTCCTCGGGATGAAGCCCCCAATATTCACTAAGGCGGAAAAGCCCCTTGAAGCTGAGGCATGGATCAAGGCCATTGAGGCCAAGTTTTCTGCCTTTGTGCTACCATGCTCAGAAGAAAGCAAGGCCAACTTTGCAGCCTTGCAGCTTCGAGGTGAGGCCTTGATGTGGTGGGAACATTTCAAGATCATGCAGCAGGCCGGGCATGAGGTCACTTGGAATGAAATCAAGGAAGCCTTTAAAAACCATCACATTCCTAAAGGACTTATGGATAGGAAGATGAGGGAATTGCTGGCCCTTTGAAGGACCGGAACTGACGACCAAAGAGGGGGGAGTGAATGGGGGCCAATAAAAATTCTTCTCGAAGGAGATGGAAACTCCAACAAGATGAACAAGGCTTCCAAAGTACGTCTCCGACTCAACTACCCAAGTTGGCCAAGACCACGTAGCCACCGGAGTGCTACTGGTCCTAGGAACCAACAACCACCGAAGCTAACCCGAGAACGCAGCGGAAAAACCAACTCGAGCAGCTACTGGACTGCACCGGTCAGACCGGTCCCTGCTGGAACACCCCAACAGATCTTGAGAACTTCCACAGAAAGCTCCTACACCGGTCAGGCCGGTGTAGCACGCCGGTCAGACCGGTCTAAGCCAGGAAGCCCCAAAATCAAAAACCTGACCTTCCGAGCTCCAAAACGAACCAAACTCGAAACAACAGTAACACAAAACAATAGGGAACTCACCAAGATGCTCACCCGAGGCAAAACCCACAAGGCCTCTGCACCGGTCAGACCGGTGAGCAGCACCGGTCAGACCGGTCAGGCTATGACGCTCGGGATGAACAGCACCCGCGGGTCAACTCCCCCAAATCCAACTCCCGATCTCCCGAATCGCTCCACGGATTTGCGCAACACTTTGGGGATAGTAGGAACACCTCAAGGGCACTCCATAGCCAAGATTTGGTCCACCAAAACTCGCTAAATCGAGAGGAATCGAAGAAATCCCACCAAGAACGTCTCTAACCCTAGAGCCAAGAAAACCCCAAAATCGAGCCCCTTTGCTCGCGGATTTGGGAGAGGAATCAAAGGGAAAAGAACCACGAAGGGTTCAAGCATACACCCCCCACCAAATCCCAAAGAGAAAGGCCTCGAAACCGCCACAAGAAATTCACCAAGAAAGGGCTCCGAAAATCACCAAAAAGGAGAAACGGGAAAGACACATCCAAGTCTTGAGGAATCACGCCGAATCATCTATACATACCAAAGAGGTTCATACAAGGTCTAGCTTGCCACCCGATCATCCTTCCCTCTCACCAGATCTCACCATGAAGCTCTTAAGCTAGTCCTAGGAATTCCAAAGGAAAAAAAGGAAGAGGAAAATAGCAAAACAAAATGAGCTAGGGTTCCAAGAGATGGCTGCCATCCTCTCACCACTTGGGTTATATGGAGGCAAGCCGAAAGACTAAAATACCCCTAAGGCCTAATACTAGGATACACACCCACGAGGGGCACTTTGGGAATCTTTGTCTTCGCACCATCGGACGGATGCCCAGCGACCGCAAACTTGCTTAGCCTCGACGCAAGCCTTGCGATCCCGACGCGTGTCCTCCGCTTCGAAGTCTCCGGACTGCGTCGTCGCACACTGGTCAGACCAGTGCTCCTCACCGGTCAGACCGGTCTGATGCTGCTGCACCTCCGTTTTCGGTCTTCGGTCTTGGCTTTGTGGATCAACCAAGGAACCCAGTGGTTTTCTGGTGACCCACCGGAAATTCCGCGAACTCGGTGTAGCCTCCGCCAATCACCACTCATGATTCGGCACCCACGTAGTCCCGGCTCGATCTTGGTTTTGAGGCTCAACCACGAAACCGTCCATGACTTCATCTTGCTGTTCTTGGCACCATGCGGCCCGCACTTGACTCCGCTGGCCACCGTGTCCCTCGAACCAAGCCTACTTGTCTTCTCCACACCTGGAGGCCTCACCAGCAATGACCTTTCGCGCTTGTTTTCACCTGCACCAACACCAGTCAAGCCGAAACCTGCACCTGCAATACTTAGCCAAGAATCAGTCCACACCATGTTGTCAATCACTCATAACACCAGGAAGCGACCTACCACCGGTCCTCGAACCACACAGGCTCTCAATCTCCCCCTTGATGAGTGCATTGACAACACACACATTTTTGGTAACCAAAGAGAAAAGGAAAAGAAAAGAAACGACTAAAAGAAACTCCAACAAGTGATCGAAAGCCAAAAGAAAGGCAAAGAGCAAGATCACTTGAAGAAGATAAGTCTCGGACCCCTTAGGCAAGGACAATGGCTCGACACATCCGAGACAAAACCATGCTCAAGCAAAGAGCACAAACCACCAATCCAAAGCTCGGAAAACACAAAGAGCTCCCCCTTCACACATGCAAGCTCCCCCTGAACCAATGTAACTCCCCCTGGACGAATGCATGCATACCTCAACGTGAAACAGAGTGGCTGCCTCAGCTTTGCTCTGACCGGTCAGACCGGTCAACCTCACCGGTCAGACCGGAGGGCTAGATTGCCAGCAACCTGACACTCACACCGGTCAGACCGATGAGTAGCACCGATCAGGCCGATGACCACTTGGGAAAAAACTGGGAACTGCACGAGCTCAAAACTAGCTCGAAACCACTTGGAAACCTTCTAAACGCATGCAGCAAGCCAAAACATGCTCAAACTTCTCCCCCTTGTTGGCAATGCATAAATCAAGCCAAAAATGCGAAAAATGCAACCTAGAGCTTCTCAAATAGACAAAATTCAACATAGCATGCTACACACCTCCAAATGAGCAAGTCAGATACTCTATAGCTTCGTATGGACAAAAACTACAAGATCACCAAGTTTCACAACCTTTGGACGAAGCTAAGATAGAAATGACTATTTTTGCGAAAAAAAACACCCTCTCATGAGCAAAGTCCTAAACATGATCAAAACATATCAAAATGGCAAAGCCACACAAACTTCTTGCTAGGACAACCATTCTAAGCATAAGACCATCATAAACACCCACAAGCACCTCATGTCATGTCAAAGCCACCGAGCCATGTGCTTACTTCTAAATATGAGACTTCTCATTGGTAAGCAACATGCAACGGTTTAGCACACAAAAGCAAGTAAATTAAGCACATATGACATGGGAGCACATTTTCCAAGCAATTTACATTTCATTTTCAGATTTATAATTGGTACATGAAATGTCTTTGCGACAAAAAGGAACTTATGCCCCTCCACAAGATGAAGCATGGGGGCTAAACATTCATGATGGCAAATGAGCCTTTGGCCCCATATGATCAAAATAAGCTATCCAACCACAAATTAAGCATAGCAAAGCCACTAAAACATGTCATGATCATATAAAGGCATTTACTCACAAGAGAGCATACATATGACATTTTTTGAAAAACATAGCTATCAACCATGGATATAAATCAAGATCATCAAGAGCTAAGCCACACTAAGCCATATCATACCAAACTAGCTCACAAGGACATATATATCATACCATGGTGAACAATGTATATAGGAGAAGCTTTCCTACAAAATGCATATGGTACAAAAAGCATGCAACCTATCATACAAAGATGACTATACATCATGATACAAATGCAAGAAAGCACAAAGAAAAGCTATACATATGCTACAATGGAGCTCCCACACACCCAACTCAAGAAATCAAACAAACACCAAGCTCCCCCCGCAAACGAGTGAAAGTTGCTTGATCTAGGGGTTTGGTGAAAATATCGGCTAGCTGGTCATGTGTGGGTACATAGATCAAAGTGATTTTACCTTTCTCTACATTGTCTCTCAGGAAATGATACCTCACTTCTATGTGCTTGGTTTTGGAGTGGAGCACTAGGTTCTTTGCAACACTTATGGCACTTGTGCTATCACATTGAACTGGGACATGGGTATACTCCTCACCAAAGTCACTCATGGTGTATGTGATCCAAAGGAGCTGAGAGCAACAACTAGCTGCGGCCACATACTCTGCCTCGGTAGTGGATTGAGCAACACTCGACTGTTTGCGGGAAGACCAAGACACCAAAGAAGAACCCAAGAACTGGCAAGTCCCAGAAGTGGACTTCCTATCCAACCGACATCCGGCAAAATCCGCGTCCGAAAATCCATGAAGAGCCAAAGAAGAAGACACAGAGTACCAAAGGCCGAAGTCGGGAGTATGACGCAAATACCTGAATATGCGCTTGACTGCTTGCCGATGCGAAGTCCTCGGAGACACTTGAAAACAAGCGCACAGACATACCGAGAATTGGTTGTCCGGCCTCGTCGCCGTCAAGTAGAGGAGTGACCCGATCATGCTTCGGTACTCCTTCTGGTCCACGTGTTCACCGTCCTCGTCCGCATCAAGAGCTATAGTCGTACTCATAGGCGTCGCCATGGCCTTGGAGTCCTCCATCTTGAACTTCCTCACAATGTCCTTGGTGTACTTGGCTTGGTGCACGAATGTTCCTTCCTTTGATTGCTTGATCTGGAGGCCGAGGAAGAACTACAACTCACCCATCATGCTCATCTCAAATTCCCTGCTCATGTCTTCTGCAAACCTTGCAACCAAAGAGTTAGACGAGTCACCAAAGACAATATCATCCACGTACACCTGCACAATTAGGATCTCTTCGCCCTGCCTGAGGAGAAACAAAGTCTGATCGACCTTCCCCATCTCAAAACCTCTCTCAAACAGGAACCCCCTCAACCTACCGTACCAAGCTCTAAGCGCCTGCTTCAGCCCATACAGCGCCTTCCTCAACTTGTACACCCGGTGGGGGTACTTCTCACTCTCAAATCCTGGTGGTTGCCTCACATACACTACTTCCTCCAAAACACCATTCAGGAAAGCACTCTTCACGTCCATTTGGTACAATTTGAACCCTTTAGCCATGGAAAAGGCTAGAAGGATCCTAATCGCCTCCAAACGGGCTACGGGAGCAAAGGTCTCCTCGTAGTCGATCCCCTCTTTCTGACTATACCCTTGCACCACCAACCTCGACTTGTTTCTCACCACTTCACCTTTCTCTCCCTCTTTGTTTTTCCACACCCATTTTGTCCCTATCGGCTTACACCCCGGTGGAGGATCCACTAACTCCCAAACTTGGTTCCTCTCAAAATTCTCCAACTCCTCATGCATCGAATTGACCCAATTATGATCAGATAGCACGTGTCTAATGTCTTTGGGCTCAAAAGTAGCAACAAAAGTAGTATGAGCAAAGTGAGAATTGTTTCGAACCCTCGACCGTGTAGTACGTTCATTGATGTCGCCGATGATCCTCGAAGCTGGGTGATCCACTTGAACTCACCGGGGAGGTTCTCGCCTTGATGCTACCTCCCCCTCAACAGCAGCTTCGCCTTGATCTGGGTTTGTCATTGTAGGTGTGGGAGAAGAACCGTTCACCACCGTAGTTGAAGTAGTAGGTACATGCTCAGTCGCGGGCACCACACCGCCGTCTTCATCATCTCCATGTTCATGCTCCTTCTCCTGGAAAATCTCCTCGCCAAGTTCATCGTCACCTGCACACTCAAAAACAAGCTGACTACGTGGCTGTGTCTCGTTGAAGGTAACCTCGCAAGTCTCCACGATTTGGTTAGTTTCAAGGTTGAGCACTTGAAAGGCCCTAGAGTGAGACACGTAACCAAAGAAAATGCCATCGACGGATCTAGCCTCGAACTTGTCCAACTTCTTACCTTTCTTCAGGATGAAGCATTTGCACCCAAACACATGGAAGTGACTCACCTTGGGTGTGCGCCCGTGAATCAACTCATAGCACGTTTTCTTCTTGTGAACTCTGAGGTAAATCCTGTTCGACACATAGCACGCGGTATTCACTGCCTCAGCCCAGAACCTTCTCGGAGTCCTATGCTCATCAAGCATCGTCTGAGCCATCTCGCACAAGGTTCTGTTTTTCCTTTCAACCACGCCGTTCTGGGGAAGCGTATACGGACTCGAAAACTGGTGTTCAAGACCCAAGTCATGGCAAAAGGTTTCGAAGTGAGAGTTTTTAAATTCCGAGCCATTGTCACTGCGGATCGCTCGCATGGCATCTCCGTGCCTGTCGTTTCTCAACCTCAAGACAAGATCTCGAACAAAACCAAACGTCTCCCCTTTCTCCTCAAGAAAGAAAACCCACGCATACCGAGAGTAGTCGTCCACCACAACCAGGACGTACCACTTCCCACCCATAGATCGCACACGAGCTGGGCCAACAAGGTCCATATGGAGCAGCTCGCATGGACGCTCCGTCATCACATCGATGAGGGGTGGATGGGAAGAAGCTACCATCTTAGCATGCCGACACGGCGCACAAACCAACTCTTTTTCAAACCTCAGCCGTGGCAATCCTCGGACCAAATTGAGTTTACTCAAGCGAGACAAAAGGTCAAAGCTTAAGTGACCCAACTTCCTATGCCACTTCCACAACTCACTCGAAGAACCAGCCAAGAATCAACGAGCCACACCAGAAGACTGAGAGAAATCCGCTCGGAACACTTGACCCTCGGAAACGACCATGCAAACTAGGTCCCCTCGAGAATCCAAAATCCGAGAACCACCAGGCCGAAACAACACCTCAAAACCCTCATCCAAAAGCTGGGAAACGGAAAGCAAATTGAACTCGAGCGATTGAATAAGAGCTACACGCCTGAGAGTGACCTTCTCACTTTCCTTAATCTCACCTTCTGAAAGCACACGCCCTCGCCCATTGTCCCCAAAGGTAATGTATGTCTTGGACACCACCGGGACGAGACTTGAGAACCACCCCTTGTCCCCGATCATATGCCTCGAGCAACCGGAGTCAATCAACCAAACGTTCCTCAAGTCTCCCACCTGAAATTCAAAAACGAGCACGTGAGTGAACAAACGACTCTGCACTGGGGTTAGTACCAAAAGAGTAAAACTAGTGCTGACCCATTTGCTCCAAAGTGGGGTTAGCACAAACCAAATCATAATGCCTATGAAAGCTACCACCATGAAAACCACCACGGGAACCACCACGAGGGAACCACCACCGTTTAGCTGGAGGAGAACGAAAACCATGAAAGGAAGATCGTGGACCATTCCTCCTCTCCATCTCAAAGCTACGACTCCTCCCACCCTCGTACTGAGCACGAGGTGAAGAACGTCTAGCAAACTGACCACCTGCAAACTCTCCAGACCAACCACCAGAACCACGACCACCAGAACCAAACCGAGCATCTGCGCGAGCATGGAAACCGAACTGCTGTCTGTCCAGACTAGCACCGGTCTGACTGGTGGACTGCACCGGTCTGACCAGTGGTGCTCGGCCAGCAGCACCACCTGTCACTTTTCGATCTCCCCAAGCCGGAACCGTCCTCACAATCACCTTGGCCCTGGGCATTTGCATACGAGACTCAGGTACACCATTTGAAGGGCGGTACCTGTCCTTGTTAGCCCACTCCTTAGCCATTCTATCCTCACGCTTCCTCTTGAAGCAAAACTCACCCTTGCGACCATCTCTCCCACAATTGTCACAATGAAAGCGTATGGGCTTAGGCTTAGGCTTGGGATGGGGCTGCTCACTTGGTTTCTCCCCACTCGGCTTCTCACCCTTCTTCTCTCCAACCTCACTCTCCTTGGAGCTCACAAACTTCACCGGTTTTTGGAAGTCATTTGTTGGGCGAGGAAATATGGGAGGATGTGGTGTTGTGTCAAATTTGTTTCTCAGTGGGTTGGTAGGAGCATAGGCATTTTTGTGGAAGGTTTTTGGTGGAGCTAGGATATCACCAATCTTCTCTCCTCCCTCACCACTACACTCTCCAGCCTGCTCCGAACCAAGCGCTTGCCCATCATAGCGTTTGTATGCCTCTATCATCATCCTAAGCTGTGGTTCATGACCCGACAACCAACCCATCATTTTCCTCAACTCATCATTCTCATCCTGCAAGAGATCCACATAATGTGCAAGTTCCAGATTTTTCAAAGCATGCACTTCACAAGTAGAGCAAGAAGTGGGAATAGGTTCTTTCAACTTAGCCTCAAGCGAAACAGTATAAGCATGCATCTCATCAATCTTTCCATGCAAAACAGGGCAAGAAGTGCAAGCACCTAGCAAATCAGGTCTAGACTTAAGCTCAGCCACTTCAACCCTAAGTACATCTAGTTCATCACAAGTAGAAGCATGCTTATCCTTAAGAGCAGTAAGATCAGCTAGGTACATAGAGTAATCACAACAATCAATCTCATCAGAAACCACAAGTGAAGCCTTAAGAAAATCAATCTCAAGCTTAACATCAAGGTTCTGGGTTTCTAGCTCAGCTACTCGGTTCCTAGCATCTTCTAGTGAGGCCCTAAGCTCTTTCCTCATCTTCTTCGCCTCTCTAAGCATTCATCATGATTTCAAGCAACTTGTCAAGACGCTCGTTCTCCTCACGCAAGAAGGGAAGCTTGTCACGTACCTCATCCTCGGAGTTGGAGTCCAAGTCGCTCTGGTGACTCTTGTTGCTGCCGGAGCTACGAGCCATGCCATAGAAGCCATCTCTCGCGTAGCAGCTCAGCCCGCTCAAGTTCTTGGATGACTTATTGTTCTTGCGCCGATCACCTTCATCTTCACTGCTACTCGAGCTCGAGGAAGAGTAGGCGGAGCTGGAGTCGACGTCGCTCGCTCCGACCATCGCTCGGGCCTTCCTGCCGCGGCCGTCCTTCTTCCTCGACCGTCGCCCGTCCTTGTGCTTGTCCTTGTGCTTGTGATCGCGCCTTGATCGGTACTTGTTGTCCTTGTTCGACCGGTGCTTGTAGCCGTCCTTGTTCTCCATCTTCTCCGGACAGTCGGCGACGAAGTGTCCTGGCTTGCCGCACTGAAAGCATGTCCGTGGATTCCTCCTTGTGTTCACCCGGTTCTCGTGCAACCTCTCGAACCGCCTGGTCAGCAATGCCAGCTCGTCCTCTCCAAGCACGTCGAACTCCTCGTCTGGCAAAGACATCAAAGAAGACAGAGAGTACATCCTGGAGGATGCGTTAGCGTTAGACTTAGCTCCTTTGCCACCGACGAGAGCAAGACTATGAGAGTCAGTCGGGCTCTCGATCTTGGCTGTCATACCACGGTCCAACTCAGCCGACTTGAGCTTCGAAAACAGCTCGTTCACGGTCAGGGTGTCGTACTTCTCGGACTCAAGAATAGCCTCGACCTTCCCGTCCCACACGGTGCGATCCAACGAGTGCAAGAGCTTCACGGCTCTATCATGATCATCGTATGGGAGCACGGTCACATTGGCTCTCATGTTGTTCACCACCACCGTAAACCGCAGGAAAAGGGCATCGACGGACTCACCGGGGAGATGAGTGAAGTTCTCGTACTCTCTCCGGTAAGTCGCGTACATCCAAGCCTGAACCTGAGCATTCCCAACATGAGCATCCTTCAATTGCTCCCAAATTCTACAAGCTAAGTCCTCTGTCTGAACCCGATCGAATTGGGACTGACACAGAGCATGGAACAATTAGTCGACCGCCTTGTTGTTGGCGTCGGACATGTCCCTCGATCCCGGAGCAAGGAAGTTCATCGGATGAACATAAGCTGTGTTCACCGTGACGTCCCAAAGGATCTGACCCTTACCGCGGAGGAACGCCGCCATCCTCCTCTGCCACATCTGGTAGTTTTTGCCATCGAAGTGCGGAGGGCCCGAACCCCATTCCTGGTACGCCATCCTTGGATCTTACACTGGTTAGAATCCGAAGATCCGTAACCGGCTCTGATACCACTTGAAGGACCGGAACTAGCGACCAGAGAGGGGGAGAGTGAATGGGAGCCAATAAAAATTCTTCTCAAAGGAGATGGAAACTCCAACAAGATGAACAAGGCTTCCAAAGCATGTCTCCGACTCAACTACCCAAGTTGGCCAAGACCACGTAGCCACTGGAGTGCTACTGGTCCTAGGAACCAACAACCACCGAAGCTAACCCGAGAACGCAGCGGAAAAACCAACTCGAGCAGCTACTGGACTGCACCGGTCAGACCGGTCCCTATTGGAACACCCCAACAGATCTTGAGAACTTCCACAGAAAGCTCCTACACCGGTCAGGCTGGTGTAGCACGCCGGTCAGACCGGTCTAAGCCAGGAAGCCCCAAAATCACAAACCTGGCCTTTCGAGCTCCAAAACGAACCAAACTCGAAACAGCAGCAACACAGGACAACAGGGAACTCACAAAGACGCTCACCCGAGGCAAAACCCACAAGGCCTCTGCACCGGTCAGACCGGTGAGCAGCACCAGTCAGACCGGTCAGGCTGGGACGCTCGGGATGAACAGCACCCGCGGGTCAACTCCCCCAAATCCAACTCCCGATCTCCCGAATTGTTCCACGGATTTGCGCAAGACTTTGGGGATAGTAGGAACACCTCAAGGGCACTCCATAGCCAACATTTGGTCCACCAAAACTCGCTAAATCGAGAGGAATCGAAGAAATCCCACCAAGAACGTCTCTAACCCTAGAGCCAAGAAAACCCCAAAATCGAGCCCCTTTGCTCAAGGATTTGGGAGAGGAATCAAAGGGAAAAGAACCACGAAGGGTTCAAGCATACATCCCCCACCAAATCCCAAAGAGAAAGGCCTCGAAACCGTCACAAGAAATTCGCCAAGAAAGGGCTCCGAAAATCACCAAAAAGGATAAATGGGAAAGACACATCCAAGCCTTGAGGAATCACGCCGAATCATCTATACATACCAAAGAGGTTCATACAAGGTCTAGCTTGCCACCCGATCATCCTTCCCTCTCACCAGATCTCACCATGAAGCTCTTAAGCTAGTCCTAGGAATTCCAAAGGAAAAAAAGGAAGAGGAAAATAGCAAAACAAAATGAGCTAGGGTTCCAAGAGATGGCTGCCATCCTCTCACCACTTGGGTTATATGGAGGCAAGCCGAAAGACTAAAATACCCCTAAGGCCTAATACTAGGATACACACCCCCGAGGGGCACTTTGGGAATCTTTGTCTTCGCACCATCGGACGGATGCCCGGCGACCGCAAACTTGCTTAGCCTCAACGCAAGCCTTGCGATCCCGACGTGTGTCCTCCACTTCGAAGTCTCCAGACTGCGTCGTCGCACACCGGTCAGACCGGTGCTCCTCACCGGTCAGACCGGTCCGATGCTACTGCACCTCCGTCTTCGGTCTTCGGTCTTGACTTTGTGGATCAACCAAGGAAACCAGTGGTTTTCTGGTGAACCACCGGAAACCCTGCGAACTCGGTGTAGCCTCCGCCAATCACCACTCATGACTCGGCTCCCACGTAGTCCCGGCTCGACCTTGGTTTTGAGGCTCAACCAAGAAACCGTCCATGACTTCATCTTGCTGTTCTTGCCACCATGCGGCCCGCACTTGACTCCGCTGGCCACCGGGTCCCTCGAACCAAGCCTACTTGTATTCTCCACACATGAAGGCCTCACCAGCAACGACCTTTCGCGCTTGTTCTTCACCTGCACCAACACCAGTCAAGCCGAAACCTGCACCTGCAATACTTAGCCAAGAATCAGTCCACACCACATTGTCAATCACTCATCACACCAGGAAGCGACCTACCACCAGTCCTTGAACCACACAGGCTCTCACCCTTAGGCAGGGATCTGACACGGTGTATCACTATGCATAGAAGTTCAATAGCCTTTGCCAGTATGGTGGGCATCATGTGGACACTGATGCGAAAAAGATGGAGCGGTTCCGTGATGGCCTTGATGGTGAATTGTATGAACGGCTGAACTTGATAGAGCCCAACAACTTTCATGAGTTGGTGAATAAGGCTATATCCCAAGAAGATGCTATGAAGAAGGCCCAGAGGGACAAGAAGAGGCAGGCTGGTTTTGCTTCGGGTAGCGGGACTAACAAAAAGTTTCGCTTCGTGAAGAAGAATGTTCCTGGCTCGTCCCAGCCATCTTCAACTGGACGCTGGACGATGAAGCCATCACAGAATAAACCTTCAGGGAATTTCCAGTTCCGCAACACCCAGCAGCAAGCTTCCAAGCCCAATGCACCCCCACGCAACAGCGGTGACCGCTGTTGTTACAATTGTGGACAGCCTGGGCATTATGCAAATGACTGCCCAAAGCCCAAGCAGATTAAGCCCAACCAGCAGTGTCAAGGGTCCGGGACCAAGCCAGCCAATTCAGCCAAGAAGCCAATGGTGCAAGTCAAGCAGGGTAGGCTGAACTTCACCACTATGAGCGACATTACAGAGGGAGCCTCCGTGCTTACGGGTACATTCTCTATCAATGACACCCCTATTAAGATATTGTTTGATTCTGGAGCTACCCACAGTTTTATAAGTGAAAAGTTAGTAGGCAGATTGGGTTTGACTGGCTCTCACACTAAATCAGTCTATACGATTGTCACTCCGGGTGGAAAAATCTCTTCCCACACCTTAACCTTTGGAGTACCATTGAAATTGGGAAGTAAGACTGCTCAAACAAACCTCATTGTCATAGATTTAGAGGGCACGGATGTCATCTTGGGTATGGATTAGATGACCTGACATAAGGTTGTTCTAGATATCTCAGGGAGGGTTGTAGTGATCAATTCACCTACCATCGGGCACACCACCCTGTACTTACCTTTTAAGGACGGTGCAGACCATTATGCCTATGTGACCATTACCTCCCACCTTGAAGAAATTCCAGCGGTTTGTGAATATCCTGATGTCTTTCTCGATGAATTGCCTGGCATGCCACCAGACCGGGATGTCGAGTTTGTGATTGAACTCCAACCTCGTACTGCTCCCATTTCCAAGCGCCCTTACCGTGTGCCACTAAAAGAGCTAGCTGAACTGAAAAATCAACTCCAAGGATTACTAGATAAGGGTTACATTCGCCCAAGTTCTTCTCCTTGGGGTTGCCCCGCACTCTTTGTCAAGAAGAAAGATGGTAGTTTGAGGTTATGTGTGGACTACAGACCTCTCAATGAGGTGACCATTAAAAACAAATATCCTCTTCCCCGTATTGATGTTCTTTTTGATCAATTGGCTGGAGCCAAGGTTTTCTCCAAAATCGATCTTCGGTCTGGTTACCATCAAATAAAAATTCGACCAAGTGACATTCCCAAAACTGCTTTCTCCACCCGATACGGTCTCTACGAGTATTTGGTGATGTCTTGTGGTCTCACCAATACCCCACCCTACTTCATGTATCTCATGAACTCCGTATTCATGACTGAGCTTGACAAGTTTGTAGTGGTTTTTATCGATGATATTCTGATCTATTCCAAGAATGAGGAAGAACATGCCGAACATCTCAGAATTGTTCTGCAACGTTTAAGAGATCACAAACTCTATGCTAAATTCTCCAAATGTGAATTCTGGTTGGATAGTGTGAAATTCTTAGGGCACACTATTTCCAAAGATGGCATATCTGTAGATCCTAGCAAGGTACAAGAGGTGATGGATTGGAAACCACCCAAGTCCGTACACCAAATTCGCAGCTTTCTGGGTCTGGCGGGTTATTATCGCCGATTCATCCCAGATTTCTCCAGGATCGCTAAACCTATGACCGAGATGCTAAAGAAAGGGGTGAAATTTGTGTGGAGTGAAGCATGTGAAGAAGCTTTCCACGTGTTGAGACAACACTTAACTTCGGCCCTAGTGCTAGTGCAACCGGACAATTCCAAACCATTTGAAGTCTTCTGTGATGCTTCAGGCACTGGTTTCGGTTGTGTTCTTATGCAAGAAAACCGAGTCATTACCTATGCCTCACGGGCACTTCGACCCCATGAAATAAATTATCCCACTCATGATTTAGAGCTAGCAGCAATTGTTCATGCTCTCAAGATATGGAGACACTATCTTATGGGAAATCGTTGCAATATCTTCACCGACCATAAGAGTCTTAAATATATCTTCACCCAATCGGACCTAAATATGAGACAAAGAGGATGGCTCTAGTTAATTAAGGATTATGATCTAGAAGTGCACTATCACCCCGGGAAAGCCAATGTTGTTGCGGATGCTCTTAGCCGCAAGGTTCACTGCAACCGCTTAGAGGTGGAACCGTATAGTAACACTTTATGTGAAGACTTGAGGAAGCTCCATTTGGAAATTGTAGAGCAGGGGAATCTATATGCCATATCTGCAGAATCCAATCTTTATGACAGAATTGTCACGGCTCAACGCAATGATGAGGGCATACAGCTAATAAAACAGAAATTAGCTGAAGGGGGCCCCAAGTATAATTATTTCCACAGGAATTCGAAGGATGTGGTATGGTTTGAGAAACATCTTGTGATTCCTGCTGATCAGGAAATTAAGAAGGAAATTTTTGATGAGGCTCATCTTTCCAAATTCTCTATTCATCCGGGAAGTACCAAAATGTATCAAGATCTGAAGGAAAATTGTTGGTGGTCAAATATGAAAGTAGACATAGCAAAGTATGTGTCCGAGTGTGATACTTGTCATAGAGTTAAAGCAAGTCATTTGAAATTGGCAGGCGTACTCCAACCCTTGTCGATACCTTTGTGGAAGTGGGATGACATAAGTATGGATTTTATTGTGGGTTTACCCCTGACTGCCAGAAAGAAGGATTCTATCTGGGTTATAGTGGACCGACTGACCAAGACTGCTCATTTCATCACAGTTCATACCACTTATTCAGTTCAAGACTATGCAGAGATTTATATGGACCAAATAGTATGTTTGCATGGAATTCCCAAGACCATAATTTCTGATCGAGGTACTCAATTTGTAGCTCGTTTCTAGGAATAGTTGCATGAATCATTAGGAACCAAATTGATCCGTAGTTAAAGTTATCATCCTCAGACAGATGGTCAGACTGAAAGGGTAAATCAAATTGTAGAAGACATGCTACGGGCAAGCATCATGCATTTCGATAAGAGTTGGGACAAGTGTCTATCCTTGGCAGAGTTCTCTTATAACAATAGTTATCAAGCTAGTTTAAAGATGGCACCATTTGACGCCCTTTATGGACGGAGATGCTGCACCCCTTTGAACTAGTCAGAAGCCGGTGAAAGGACCCTCTTTGGTCCGGACTTAGTTAAAGACGCTGAAGAAAAGGTGAAGGTGATAAGAGAAAATTTGAATATAGCTCAAATGAGGCAAAAGAGCTATCATGATAGGGGGACAGCACCCCGACAATATAAAGTTGGTAATTATGTATACCTAAAGGTTTCGCCAACTAAAGGTGTGCAAAGGTTTGGAGTAAAGGGAAAGTTAGCCCCACGCTATATTGGCCCTTATGAAATCATTGAGGCATGCGGGCCACTGGCTTATCGCATCAGACTTCCGGATCGATTCTCTGCAGTTCACAATGTGTTTCATGTGACCCAATTGAAGAAAGGTGTGCATGTGCCTGAGACAGAGATAATCACGAAAGCAAATGCTTGGATTGAACCGGATTTTTCACTCATCGAGCATCCTATGAGGGTGTTAGACCAAAAGGAGAGAAGGACCCGAAGACATACCGTGAAGATGTACAAGATACAATGGAGTCACCATATGGAAGAAGAAGCAACTTGGGAGACGGAATATTATCTCAACACCAAGTACCCGGGTTTTCTACAATCTCGAAACCGTAAGTTTCCTTTTACCTACCATGTTCCTTGGAATCGAATCTCGGGACGAGATTCCGTTTAAGGGGGGTAGGCTGTAACACCCCAGGTGTTTGAAAACCTAATTAAGAGTAATCTAACCCTAATTAGCCCTAGGGAAGCTTTAATGGTCAACCCATGGTCAAACATCCCAAAGCCAAGTCAAAACCCTAGTATCCCCTAGTTGACTTCTGGAACTTTGGCCATGTTCTCAAAAATTCACTTAAACACTTAAAAAAAATGTTGAACTAGAAGTTGTGCAGAATTTCATGGGACACATTTCATCTTCAGAGTGGCATTTCAAATTTGGAGGGGAAATGGTTCAAAATTGCAAGTCAAACTCAGTTTTACAATTCACCCGAGCCAAGTTTTTCACCAAATTGGCATTCAAATTTCTACTTCAATTCAAATCCAAATTAAGTTCGGTTTGTGCCTATAGTGTAGAGGGATGACTCATCTACAAATGTCCTTTCTACAGATTTTGGAGTTTGAATTCAAAAAGTTGAACAAAACGCAGCCAAACCGGGCGTCATGAACGTGACCGGGGCAGAGCGCGCGCCGGCGCGATGTCACGCGCGCGTGGGCGCCACTCGTCGCCGCCGTGTGCCGCCGTACCGGGGCCCAGCCGGGGGCACTGTGCGTGCCCGGTGCTGGCGTCAGCCGCCCGCGCGCGCCCCAAGCCGGCGTCTCGGCTGGGGGAGCCGCACTAGCCACGCGGAGCACAAGCGCGCCTGCTGCCGCGCCCGCCCGCCGAGGGAAGAGCCGTCGTACCTCGGCATAATCGCTGGGGAAGCCTTCTCCGCGAAGCCTCCTACACCCCCATGCACACCACAGCTATAAATAGCCCTCCCCGCCGCAGCTCGCACACACGCGTGCTCCGCCGGACGCCATTAGCGCTGCCGCGAGCAAACTCCGCCGCAGTCCGCTCCAGCCGTCCTCCCACCGCTCGAGCCTCACCCCTAGCCCCACTCGAGCTCTCCCCATCGCTTGTTGCCCTGCATTTCTGCTCACCTCGCCGGAATTCGCACCGAGGCGGGTGCTCCACCGCGGCCGCGCCGCCGCCGCTCGCCGGAGCCACCTCCGGCCACGCCACCACCTCCAGTCAACCCAGGGTGAGCCCAATTGCATCCCCGGTTCATTTGTTGCCCACCTCCGGCCCCACATCGCCAGCGGCGACCTCACCCCCGCCGCCGAGGGCATGGTTGTAAATCTCCGAGGGTATATCTGTGAACTAGGGACTGGCCGGCAATGATCTGTATCTTAGTTTCTTTACAACTAGGTCCAGCACATTCCAAAATTTGTAGAAAATTGTAGAAAATTTAGAAAAACGTAAAACCAATTTTGTTGGTTTCCCGGTGACTAGATCTACAACTTCCACAAAGCATCACTATACTTTTGACAGCTAGATTTTGAATTAAAATTCAAACTCAGTTTGGCACATATTTGCTGTAGTTCAAAATCTAGAGAGGCTATGGAGCTGAATTTTGGATATGTTGCTAGATATCTCATGTCTATGCTCTGCACCAAAATTTGCACAAAGTTACTGAGCAGATCTTTTAATATGATTTATTTTGCATATATGCTATATCTGCCTTATTGATTTTTGTAGCAAAATATAAATAGATTTTTGTGCTCAACTTCTGGCTATGATCATGAAATAACTAGATTCACCTTTTCTGTATTTATCATGATTTTATCTCTCATAGAAATATTTATTCTTGTTTTATGCTTATGCCTAGTTCAAAATTTAAAATAGCTCTTGATGTGTTTGTTGTTTCCCTAGCCTATTTAAGTCAGAGTTGATGTGGGAGTGAGTTTGGCTCCAGAAGTACTTTATTCATTGTTATGTGTATTTCTCATATTTTTGGTAGCTAGGAAATGTCATTTTTGGTATATTTGTTTTATGGCTCATTTAAATGTGAATCCATGATCAGTGGCTTGGTTTAGGTAAATAGAACCTGAAATGCATCACCTGCTGTTTTTATGAATCATTTTGTGATCAAAAGCTTTGGAATCAAAGTGAGCTCCATAATAAGTTCAAATAGGAAAAATCACTCTTGCTCACTTAATGACTTTATAAATATGTTGTGGAGCATGTTTTGGAGCTGAGAACCACCCTTGCTGTTTTTGTGAATTTAAATTGTTTTGTTTGCTTATATATGTACACAGTGACTATCAAAAAGATTAAATAGTAAAACACCGCATGACCTTCCTTTAATAGAAAGAAAATACTAAGTATATGCTTGTCAAGGTGTTTTCTGGCCAATCATACTTTCCATGTTTGTATGTGTGCATGGCATTTCATTTAATTAATTTCACCGCAATAAATGTGCATATGCATCCCGTGTAGAACTTCCCGACGGTAACTACTCGCTCGTGCCGAAAGCTGAGGAAGGAGGATCTGACGCGGAGCTGCACTTAGTGGAGGTGAACCAGGACACCAAGGAGCCCCAGGCTAGCGTTGCTGACAAAGGCAAGCACCGGAGCATTAACCCCAGTATTTTTGGAAATTATGCAACTATCTATGAATATTTGTGCATTTACGTTCAGGAGTTGAAATGAAACCCTAGATGCATGATCACTAGGTACCTATGTCTTTTATTAGTATGCTAGGTCGATAGCTACTACGCTATAGGACCGGTACAAGTCGAGTGATGTTCGTCACTCGTGAGAATAGGTTCTTATGTTGGAATCATAAGATCTTTATAAATGAATTGCTCATGTGGTAAGAGCATGGGATTTGGGCTCTGGTCCCATGGCTTTTGTGGGATAAGTGTTTGAAAGTACTAAGCACTTGTCGAGAATGGGACCGGTAAGCCTAGTATCTTAATGAGGCGGTGAGGGATCTTACTATTACTAATCTTGAGATGCGTCTCACGGCTAGCTACCGGTGGTGCACATGTGATTCTGGGCGCTAGTGTGAGGCGTGCCAGATAGCCTTGTACAAAGACTGTAAGATTCGATCTTGAGCTGAAGAGTTTTGGGAACCGCCTGGTGGGTGCACTCTGTGTGAGGGCACTCTTCCGTGTGTTTAGGTCCACCTTGCAAGGTTATAAATCAATCGGTTGTCGGCCTCTCACCGTATCTGAGACTACTTATACAACTGGCCATGATATCCCTGATGATGGAATATTGTCAATATTGTTGTCTGCTTAATTGTATTGCACAACTTATGCTTGCAATAGCTTGCTCACTTAGGAAAGAGTAATCAACTAGAATCTGAGCTAAAATCTTGAAAGTAAGGACATACTCTTTATTTCTTTTTAGCAAAAGAACCCACTGGCCAAAAAGCTTCTCATGTCTAGAGGTTGGTGATGTAGTTGTCACCCGACGGGTAAGACTTGCTGAGTGTTAGTATACTCAGCCTTGCTATAATTTTGTTGATTTCAGGTAATGCTTTCAGTGATGTGTGGCCTGGAGAGATTCCACCCGGCTGGGAGCTGGAGTGGGTGGAAGACGACAAGTGAAGGCATCATGGAAGGCCACCTGTGATGCTTATCGCACCGTTTAGTTAAATTTCCGTTGTTTTCGATTTTGATTTAATCTATGTATTGTACTCTGGACTTGCCTTCGTGTGAGTTTTAATGCATATTGTCGATCCTTTGTTGCTATGTAAGTGATTTCACCGGGCTTGACCCGGCAACTTACGACGGGATGATACTTTATTATTGCTTAATGACCAAAGAGGATTGGTTTAGGCGATAGTACAGTATTTTCCCGGGCGGGATGTCACAAATGGAATGCCTCTTCTCTTCTTCATGTTTGACATATATGCTTTGTACTTAGTTCTTGTCTCCTTCGCTTCATCATCATCATCTGTTGTAAATCCAGTGGCATCAATTTCACTATCTGATTCATCTTTAGTATTATGTTCACCATTCTGTGCATCCTCTGCAATTTGGTCACCAAGCTGTGCATCAACAAGTGTGGCTGCAGGATCTAAATTAAATACATTTTCATCTCTAAAGAGGTCAAACACAGCTTCATCTCCAATTCCATCTTGTATATTTGTTTCACTATCTGCACCCATGTCTACATCAATTAATTCTGTGTATATATCCACAACCCCATCAGATCCTGCTGAATCAACCATGTCAAGGCAAGATTTATCATCAACAAGCAACCTCATTCCAGAAGTCACGGCTGCACCAAAAGGCAACCAATACATTCTAACAGACCTCTTAAAAGTTGTGCGATCCAATAGATGACCTTCAAGCTCAGGGATTGACAACTTATCCTTCTATATGTGCGAAACTCCCTCAGTCCCATTGCAATATTGTACTGTTGAACCATCAACAACAAACACACCATCGAAATGAAACCTAACAGTCAATACCTCAAAATCTCCCATCTTGGCTTAGCCCTACACGATGTATTCTAATGTCAAATTTAAGAAAATCGCAAATCCAAATTGGATCCAGGAAGAAATACCCAACCAGCAAGGCTACAAATCTTACCTCCTCCAAATCGTTGGTCTCCTTGTGCTCTCTCTACAGGCTTACTAATCCCTTGATTGCGCACTTACAGATCGTAGTTTTGGTTCTTATCATCAAACCCTAGAGAGGCGCCCTGCAGGGGGGTGCAGGCGGCGGCAGCGGCTTCAGACTCCAGGCGTGAGGAGGTGGGGGAAAAGAAAGGCACGATGCGCACAGGGGCAAAAAAGGAATGGTGTGGTGAGGACGTGGTGCCTGGGTGATGTGGCACGCCTCCGTGGACAGCCACGTCGGATGAGGGACGAAAGCGAGCCGAAAACAAGAGTTTGGGGACTAAACTGGCCTTTTCAAGAGTTGGGGGATGAAATTGACCCAAGGCCAAGAGTTGGGGCACGAAAGTGGCTATTTTGCCTTTTTGGAATAAAATTTGCCAAGAATAAGAATTTTGCTAAGTGTGTAGGACGTTAAGGTTTAAACTAGTCCGAGAGGCCCTAAAGGGAATTTTTGGGTTCTTTCAGGTGGCTAGTACTCTATGGTGTATTTAAACTGACTTCCAGCACATTTTATTCCTGTCAAAACTTACTTTCTTGCACAACCATACTAGTTCATCACGTTTTGCCATACGTGGTGGTGCCACAGGAAAGTCCTGTGAGGTGTGGATGGGACCTATTCCAATGGGAACCTACGTCGCGTCTGTGTCTCGTCACGTTTTGCCATACGTGATGGTACCACATGAAAGTCATGTGAGGGATGGATGGGACCTATTCCAATGGGAACCCACGTCACGTTTGTGTCTCGCCACGTTTTGCCATACGTGGATGTTCCATATTACAAAAATGCGAGGCAAGGATGCACTCCATTCAAACGGAGAGTATCTGAGGTTGGACGCGGTCCATGCAACGGCTTTATGCATGGATGTCGTTTCTATAGTGAATGGTAATGTATGTGGACGCTTTCGTGAGTGCTGGCACGAAAGGTTCTGAATGTTCTGTGATTTTCTGCAGGTACACTAACCACGGTTGTTAGGTTCGGTAATTAAGAAAAGAGTAGTTTTCGACTAGCTATTATAGGGAGAGACGTATAAATGCCTTGCCACCGGCACTAACTACGATTTTAAGCTTAAATGCTTGGTGAGGATTTATAGGACGCTTTTGCATCATGTTAAAAGTTACCAAAACTGAAAATGATCCTAATACACCTTTTATGTGATCTATAAGTTGAATTTATAATTCTTAAGGACCATTCATGTTAGTTTGGTAAATTATGTGGTGTGATCAAAAGTATGTCTAGTTGCTGTCCTAATTTTTCTAAGGATGATCTAGAAAGTTTTTGACTAGGTGATCTTTAGGAAAATTTCTCATCAGCTAGTTAAGTTTCTTCCATGAATTTTTCATGATTTTTTAAGATGATTATAACTGAAAATACAATTAAATTGCTAGGCATAGGTCATGCTGAAATGCTGTCAAAATTCCGAGTTAGGCTGAAAGCTCGAATTTTTAAATATAGTTCCAAATAGATTTTGCCTAGACAATCTATACCAAAAATGTTCCATATATAGCCTAAAGAGATATGATCTTTTTAGTGAAGCACTGTCCTGCTGAAAATTTTTGGGCAACAACACTCTAAAACTTGATCAGTTTGACCTTTTTCCAATCTGAATTGGTTCGACCTTTGAATACCAAAAATGTGTGTTATAACATTGTCGAGTTGCTCACAAAAATTTCGAATTTTTGGGGTACTGGTTTTTCAGTTATGAATTTTTGTTCAGAACTGCCAGTTTTTGCCATATTGCATGTTAAACTCATCTTTGTGGGTTCTAACATGTGTTTGTAATTATTTTACAGATGGCTGCCGCTGGGTTGGTTGCGGTGAACGCCGATGGTACATTTGCTACCACTGGACTGCACTGGGAGGGTTTCACCCGCATTGTGTGGGGTGCCCTTAGTGCCTTCGGCTACACCACTCCTCCCTTCTACGAGGGGATGGAGTATGAGGAGATGGACGTACCGAGCTGCCGAGTACGAGTCACAGTGCTTCCTCACCCGGGCCACCCCGAGTGGGCTGACTTGAGCATGGAGCTCTTGTGTTACCGCTCTTACGAGGCGGTGGAGTCGGCAGCTTTGATGGTGCTCCACACTCTCTCCATTCATCGTCCACAGGAGATGTTGAAGACTCCGTTGGGGTTGGTTCCTACCATGGACCCCAACGATCCCGTGTGGCTAGGTCGATGGCCAACATAGCCACACTTCTCGAGATCATGCCTCCGTACGACACTGTGCAGATGCTAGCCAGATGCTTGGGGGCATTGTACCACCTCCAGGATATTCGTCGGGTTCTTTCTGACGACTTGGCTGGCTGACTTACTGGAGCTACTTGGTACTTACACTGGCTTGTCGGGGTCTACACAGAGCAGCATAATGGTTTTGTACAGGCTGTGCAAACCAATGCTGATCTCCAGGGGCAGGTACTACAGTTACAGGCTGAGCGAGGTGATCACTTGCAGCAGATTGTGGACTTACAGGCTGGGCAGCAAGAGCTGCAGGCTCAGTTGGCTGACAGGGATGCCAAGAGGCTTGTGCACCTTCAGCACATCCAGGAATTGTAGGAGCAGGTTGAGGACCTAGAGCTCAATGGAGAGGCTTTGGAGGGTGTTGTGGGTTTGCTCTAGCAGATGCACCACCCACCGCCTATTGGAGAGGATGAGCAGCTAGAGATTCAGCTTGATCCTATGGAAATGCAGGACGTGCCCGGACTTGACTAGTTGAGCTAGGCACACTACCTCTACCCACAGCTTGGGACTCTCTAGCAGCTTGTATAGGCTCTATAGGGCTTAGATCTAGATGATGTAGTAGGAACTTCACATGTACTCTTTGGTTAGCCTCTTTTGGTTGGTTTTTGTGCTAGGTTGACTTAGGGTATTCTTTTGTGCAGCTAGATGCTACATAGTAACCCATATGTAATGGTGATCCACCAAATTTTGTACTCTTGTAATTATGGTGGGATAACACCTTTCCGGCAGCAATCTGCTTAAGAAATGAAATGAAGGAAGTTATGGTCATTTCTAAATTTTGCAATGAATACCAAAGTTGTTCTAAATTTTATAATGGTCATGCTCACCAAAATTCAGTATTTTTGCATGTGTAGTTTGAGAAATATCGAATTTTTAGTAAGCTACTGTTTGCTGTCCAAACTGCTAGACAGAGCTTTGGTAAATGAATTTTTCGACCCCTATAAAAGTTAAATCTGTCCTGGAGTTGAGTACCAAAGTTGAAGCTTACGTAATTATAAACATGCTGACCAAAATTTAGAAATTTTTGACATTTGTACAGAGATTTATGAATTTTATAATCAGAGCTGTGTTGCTGTCAAATTCTGAAATTTTCATAAGTTTGAATTTTTGTATGCATATTCTACTTGTTATTATTTTGAGCAAGCTTTGAATATATATCTAATGAAAGTTCAACTTTTCAGATGTCTGATAACACACAGAACAACTATGGGGGTGCTGGAGGCAATGGTGATGGTGCTCTTCTTGTGCCTCCACCTTTGACACCCTCAGAAGCATTCATTGCTGCTCAGAGTGAGGTATTGCGCTAGATCCTCCAGACTCAGCAGCAAATTGCTCAAAGGTTGCAACAACCTGTGCACTTTTAAGGCCATAAACAGAACGGGCCACCTGCAGTCATGTCTTATAACCAATTCAGAGCAATGAAGCCTCCTGAGTTCACTAAAGTAGAAGAGCCACTTGAGGCTGATTCCTTCATCAGGGCCCTAGAGGCCAAGTTCTCTATATTTGTGCTTCCATGCTCAGAGGAGAACAAGGCTGGCTTCGCCGCTCAGCAGCTTAGGGGTGAAGCATTGATTTGGTGGGAGCATTTTAAATCGATGTAGCCACTGAACACTATATGCAAAAAGGCTTTCAAAGAACACTATGTCCCTAGGGGGCTCATTGATAGAAAGATGAGGGAGTTAATGCACCTCAAACAAGGATCTGACTCCGCCTATCAGTATGCTCAAAAGTTCAACAGTCTATGTCAGTACGGGGACTATCATGTGGATACTGATAAGAAGAAGATGGATCGATTCCGTAAGGGTCTTGATGGTGAACTTTATGAGAGGCTGAACCTAATCAAGATTGACAGCTATCCTGAGCTGGTTAATTTGGCTATCTCTCAAGAGGATGCCATGAAAAGGGCTCAACAGGATAGAAAAAGGAAGTTTAATCAAGCTTCAGGTAGTGGCCGAGGAAAGAAATTTAAATTTGTTAAGAAGAATGTGCAGGGTTCCACCCAGCCATCTTCATCAGGACGCTGGGTGATGAAGCAGTCTCAGTCTAAGCCTTCGGGCAACTTCAGCTATCGCAACGCCCAGCAGTCAGCTTCCAGGCCTAGTGCACCCACACCTGCCCGCAACAATGATGACTGTCGTTGCTATAATTGTGGACAGCTGGGGCATTATTCCAATAGGTTTACACGCCCTAAACAGCAAAATCAGCAGAGTCAGCGACAAGGTTCTAAGGCTGGGAACCAAGGCAAGAAACAGACTGTGCAAGTGAAGTAGGGTCATCTAAACTTCACCACAGTTGTTGACCTTCCAGAGGGAGCACCAGTGTTAACGAGTACATTCTCTATCCGTGGTCATCCAGTTACAGTATTATTTGATTCTGGTGCTACACATAGCTTTATAAATGTGAAAACTATGAGCAAGTTGGGTTTAAATTGGAGTCATACAAATCAGGCATATATGATTGCCACACCGGGTGGAAAAGTTGCTTCACATCACGTAGCCTTAAGAGTACCGCTTGAAATAGGTAGCAAGACCTTCCCAACCCATCTTGTCATGTTGAGTTTGGATGGGGTAGATGTTATCTTAGGCATGAATTGGATGAGTCAACACAAAGTTGTCCTGGATAATTCTGAGAGAATGATAGAAATCAACTCACCTATTGTCGGAAATTCAATTCTCTACCTTCCTCCCAAAGGCTATAAAGGCTCTTGTGTTTACGCAGCCACAACTACTCAACTTGAGGACATTCCAGTGGTATGTGAGTACATGGATGTCTTTCCAGATGATTTGCCTGGCTTGCCACCAGACAGAAATGTTGAGTTTGTCATTGAGCTACAGCCTGGCACTGCCCCTATTTCTAAGTGATCTTATAGAATGCCACCCAAAGAACTTGCGGAATTAAAGAAACAACTTCAAGACTTGCTTGATAAGGGCTATATCCGCCCAAGCTCTTCTCCTTGGGGTTGTCCAGCCCTGTTTGTGAAAAAGAAAGATGGTAGCCTGAGGTTGTGTGTGGACTACCGACCTCTCAATGCGGTGACTATCAAAAACAAATACCCATTGCCCTGCATCGACATGCTATTTGACCAGTTGGCTGGAGCTAAGGTCTTCTCTAAGATCGATCTTCGGTCTGGTTATCATGAAATTAAAATCCGGCCTAGTGATATTCCCAAGACGGCTTTCTCTACTCGCTATGGCCTATATGAATTCTTGGTTATGTCTTTTGGTCTCACAAATGCACCAGCCTACTTCATGTACCTTATGAATTCCGTATTTATGACGGAGTTGGATAAATTTGTCATGGTTTTCATTGATGACATCCTTATATATTCCAAGAATGAGGAAGAGCATGCAGAACATCTTCGCATTGTCCTACAACGCTAGAGAGAGCATAAACTCTATGCTAAGCTCTCCAAGTGTGCGTTTTGGCTGGATAGTGTTAAATTTCTAGGGAACACTATTTCCAGTGAGGGTATATCTGTCGATCCAAGCAAAGTTCAAGAAGTAATGGATTGGCAACCCCCTAAATCAGCTCATCAAATTCGCAGCTTTCTAGGCTTGGCTGGTTATTATCGTCGCTTTATTCCGGATTTCTCTAAAATTGCCAAGCCTATGACTGAGCTGTTAAAGAAAGGCATAAAATTTGTGTGGAGCGAGGCTTGTGATAAGGCTTTTCGAAAACTAAGGGAACTTCTAACTTCAGCCCCAGTGCTAGCATAGCCGGACAATTCTAAGCCGTACGAAGTTTATTGTGATGCTTCAGGCACGGGTCTTGGCTGTGTCCTTATGCAAGAAAATAGAGTCATTGCCTATGCCTCGCGGGCGCTTCGCCCTCATGAAAAGAATTATCCCACACATGATTTAGAACTAGCAGCGGTGGTTCATGCTTTGAAAATTTGGAGGCATTACCTTATGGGAAACCGCTGCAACATTTTCACTGACCACAAAAGCCTCAAATATATTTTCACCCAATCTGATCTAAATATGAGGCAAAGAAGATGGTTAGAATTGATAAAGATTATGATCTTGAGGTTCATTATCATCCTGGAAAGGCGAATGTAGTTGCAGATGCTCTTAGCCGCAAGGCTCACTGCAATTGCCTATCAATGGAACCTTATAATGAAACTCTATGTGAAGAGTTGAGAAGGCTTAACTTGGAAATTGTTGAACAAGGAAGCCTAAATGCTATCTCCGCTGGGTCTGATTTATTTGATAGAATTATTAAGGCTCAACTTCAGGATGAGGGCATACAATTAGTAAAACAGAAATTGTTAGAAAAAGATCCCAAATATGATTGCTTCCGTCAGGATGAGAAAAACATAGTCTGGTTTGGGCAACGCCTTGTTGTTCCGGATAATTGGGATTTGAAAAAGGAAATCTTTGATGAGGGCCATCTCTCTAAATTCTCTATCCATCCTGGAAGTTGTAAAATGTACCAAGACTTAAAGGAAAATTTTTGGTGGTCCAATATGAAGGTGGACATAGCCAAATACGTATCGGAATGTGATACTTGTCAAAGAATTAAAGCAAGTCATTTGAAAGCTTCTGGTACTCTCCAACCTTTGCCCATACCTTCATGGAAGTGGGATGACATAAGTTGGACTTTGTGTCCGGATTGCCACTCACATCTAGGAATCATGATTCCGTCTGGGTTATCATTGACAGATTGACAAAAACCGCTCACTTCATTCCAGTCCACACCAAATATAATGCCAAGGATTATGTGAGTCTTTATATTGAGCACATTGTTCGCTTGCATGGTGTTCCTAAAATCATAATTTCAGATAGAGGCTCTCTTTTTGTGTCACGTTTCTGGGAACAGTTACATTTGTCTCTTGGCACAAAAATCATACGTAGTTCAGCTTATCGTCCTCAAACTGATGGTCAAACTGAAAGAGTAAACCAGATTCTAGAGGATATGTTGCAAGCATGCGTGATTTACTTTGATAAAAGTTGGGACAAGTGTCTCGCCTTGGCTGAATTTTCTTACAACAATAGCTATCAAGCTAGCTTGAAAATGGCACCTTTTGAGGCTCTTTATGGACGGAGATGTCGCACTCCCTTGAACTGGTCGCAGACCGGGGAGAGGAAATTCTTTGGTCCAGCCTTCATTAAGGATGCCAAAGAAAAAGTGAGGGTAATCAGAGAAAATTTAAGAATAGCCCAAGAAAGGCAAAAGAGTCACTATGACAAGGGAAAGACACCTAGGGAATACAAAGTTGGTGACTTTGTGTATTTGAAAGTTTCACAAACTAAGGGTGTCCAAAGGTTCAGTGTGAAAGGAAAGCTAGCTCCTCACTACATTGGCCCTTATGAGATCATTCAAGTCTGTGGGCTAGTGGCATACCGTATTCGAATTCCTGAGCGATTCTCTGCCGTACACAATGTGTTTCATGTATCACAATTGAGAAGATGTGCACATGAACCGGCCAGAGAAGTGATTGAAGAAGCTAATGCTTGGATTGAATCGGATCTCTCTGTCGTTGAACATCCTTTGAGGATTCTTGATGTAAAAGAAAGAAAAACTCGAAGGCAATCCGTTAAGATGTATAAAATCCAATGGAGTCATCATACTATAGAAGAAGCTACATGGGAAACTGAACATTATCTCAATGAAAAATATTCGGGTTTTCTCCAATCTAGACATCGTAAGTTCCTTCCCCTACTTTCATCTTTTAATTCCTAATCTCGGGACGAGATTTCTTTTAAGAGGGTAGGCTGTAACATCCCAGATGTTTAGTTAAGAAAAGTAAAGTAATTAGTTTTGCTAATCAAGTGTAATTAGTATTAAAGCATGTTTAGCATGGTTTGGGTCAAATTTACACATAAACCCTTGGTCAAAATCCCAAATCATGGTCAAACCCCAAAGTGCTCCATAAAGCTGAAATGGTTTTCTTGCGCGTTCTCCAAATTTCACTATAGAAGTTCAAAATCTGCCAATATAAAAGTTCTTTTTTGTTTCCGGGAACACAATTTTCATAATTGGCGGACATTCAAATTTTGAATGCAAACTCGCTTAAATTTGAGTTGAATTTCCTGTGCACAATAAATCGGGGCCGAGAATTTCTGCAAGTTCACCACGTTTTTCCCTTCAATCCATTCACCAAAACATAGGTTGCCCTTTGGGAAAGTTGTAGTCCTATAGTTCCTCTACAACTTTCGTATTTGGAGATTTTCAACTTTGTTTTGGAAATTTCGAGTTTTACATTTTTGAAAAGCGCTGCAGGAAATAAAATGGGCGCCAGCGCCGGCGTCGCCGCACTCTCGCGCGCGCACGCGCACCCGTCCTGCTCCGCCCACGTGTCGCCCGCGCGACCCTCCGGCGTACGGACTCCTCGGTGGCTCCGCGATGGAGCACGAAGCGTCGTGGGAACTCCGCAGACCCACTGGACCCGTGCTCCGCACTCAGGGAGGCAGACCGACCGGTCTTGCGCCACGCGCTGCATTCCGCCGTCGACACCCGCGTCCACCCGCGCATGCTTCGATCGAGCTGGCCTCAAGGACGAGTAGTTTTCCCCTGAGTCACTACACGGCCTCCTCGCCTCCTCGTTCTCCCCTCCCCTCTTTCTCAAACCGAGCAGAACAGGGCAGGCATTGCCAGGCTGCTCCGCCGCTCGCCAAAGCCGCGTCGCTGCCGAGTCGCTGTCTTGCTCCTCCCCATCGAGTTCCCGTCGCTCGCACACCTTCTCAACCATCCACCGACGCCTCCCGTGCGCCGTCTTGCCCTGCTGAACCGACACCTTGCCAGCAATCAGAGCCGCGGTGGACTGCCGGTCACCTCGCCGCCGCCGTAAGCTCCATTGCCCCAACAAACACCAAAAATTGGTCGAGGGTGAGCCCCTCGTCACTCCCCACCACTTCCCTGGTCCATCCCGGCGACGAGCTCGTCGGATTTTAACCTCCATCACCGGCCATGGCGCCTGGGGACCTGTTTGTGATTGGGATTCTCGTCTGAGGACCTAGTTGTAATTTTCGAGGACCTATCTGCGAAACCAGGGACTTGGTTGTAATAAGATTCTTTAGGGTTTCGGCTGCAACTTAGAAAAATCATTAAAAATCATAGAAAAATCAGAAAAATACAAATCCAATTTTGTTGGTTTCCTGGTGAAGAACTCTATCATTTCGAGAAAGGTTGTATTGGGTTTTTGTCTGTAGTATTTGAAATAAAATTCAAACTCAGTTTGAAGTGTTTTTGGTAAAGTTTAAAACATACTCATGATATGGACATGAACTATGGATATGTTGTTCTGTAAGACATGTGTAGACTGTTGACCAAAGTTGACATGAGTTTGATGAATAGATATTTAACTCTGATTTATGTAAGCTTTGTGCTAGACTAATCTTGATGCTTTTTATAGCCCTTTTAATAAACTTTTCTTTAAGCACAAGTGCACCCCAGGGCTTTGTTATGATAAGATGTACCCCTAGTAAAGTAGATGGAATTTTAGGATGTGCTTTAGTATATGTTTTGGATTTAATCTTGTATAGGAGTTTAAATTAAAAATTTCAAAAATAAATTGAATCTGCACCTATGCTTTGGTCAGAGGCTTAGATTTGACATGTTTGAGTTGTAGTAGAAAGTAGAGATCAAAAAGATTAGTAAATCTTTTTATAGGATTTAATTAAGTTAAACTAGGCTGAAATTTGTCTTTTTCATATAAATTAATTTATACGTAATCTGGATCTAATTTTTAGCATGTGAGCTTAGCTTAGGTATATGTTGCTGTGTACCAATATTTAGGACCAATGGATGTGTATTTAACTTTATATGAATTTTTGGATGTAAAGCTAGCTAGAAATTGAATAAATATGTTTATCCTCATTTTAAGTTTAATTAAGGATGTCATGCTTAGTTCCTGTTTGTAATCATTTAAACACACCCCCATACTGTTCGGTGAAGTTAAGTAATTTGATTTGCTTAAATATGTACACAGTCACCATCAAAGTGGACTTTTAATTAACCACTCTCACCATAACCTAATGCATACGCATGTGTACGTGTAGATTTACTGGACGGGACTTACACGCTGACCCAAGAGGGAGACGGGACGATAGCCGGTGAAGTGAACGAGTTGGGTGTTTATCAAGACCTGGACCAAAGTCCGGAAGAGCCCAAGGCTAGTGCTGAAATAGAAGAAGGCAAGCACCGGAGTGCGTATAACCTTTTTGGATAAACTCACCTCTTTTACTTTTCAGTATTTATGTTTTGTTTTGTGCATTTAAGTTTTAGGAGTTGTTTTTGAAACCTAGATGCATGATCCTTAGGTTCCAATGCTCTTATACTAGTATGATAGGCTCGATAGATGCCATGCTTTAAGAACACGGTAGAAGTCGAGTGATGTCTCATTGCTCGCGAGATATAGGGTTCTTATGTTGGAATCATAAGATATGTTTAAATGAACTCGCTCATGTGGTAAGGGCATTGGGATCGGTCTCGACCGAGTAGTATGTGCTGGTTAAGCTTTTGAACGTACCAAGCACTTGTCGGGAATGGGACCGGTAAGCCTAGTACCTAATGAACCAGTGCGGGAATTTTATCGCTACTACTCTTGAGATGCTTCTCCCGGTTTGATCCCGGTAGTGCAAGTGTGATCCTGGACGTGCCGTGTGAGGGCGTTCCAGTAACCTTGTAGTTAGGACTATAGCATCTTTTCCTAATCTGGGGAATGACGGGAACCGCCTGTTCGGGGTAGACTCCGCATTTGCTTTTATTTGATTTCTTGGGGTCTACCATCTTCCGTGTGTTTGGGTTTGCCTTGCAACGATTTAATCGATCGATCGTCGGTCTCTCGCCGTTACATGAGACTGCTTAACCACTGGCTACCCCACATATTTATGGAACAGTTGGGTTAATATTATTGCCTGTTTAATATTGTTTGCACAATATGCTTGTTTAGTATAGGTGCTCACCTAGAATGGTTAACATACTAGAATATGTGCTAAAATTTAAAATTAAGGATCACCTCTTAGTCGCTTTTGGCAAAACAAACCCACCAGCCAAAAAGTCTTGCATGTCTAGTTGTAATTTCTTTTTGTCGGGTAAGTCTTGCTGAGTATTAGTATACACAGCCTTGCTTAACTTGTGGTTTTCAGGGAACCCCATCTGGCCTGGTTCTATCCCGGATGGTTGGGAGCTTGAGTGGGAGAAGAACGATGAGGAGTGATACTCTATGGATGGCCTCGCATGTGTATCCCGCGTTTAGTTTTTATTTCCGCTGTTTAAACTCTGAATCACCTTTACTTTTATGTATGAAAAACCTGGTTTGTAATAATTTGAACTTGTGGACTTTTCAATGTTGAACTTGTACACTGGTCCCGCCTTCGTGTGGGTTTTGCGCATATCAGCGATCCTGTTGTAAGTGATTCACCGGGCATGACCCGGCAGAGGCGACAGAATAGTTCTTTATTATTGCTTAATGGCCACGTAGACAGGTTTAGGTGATAATACTGAATTATTTTGGGCGGTTCTGTCACATGGAGTGTCAAGGGTTTCGTTGCTGGTGGTTCGCGGACCGTCCGCCCGCTCGTCTCGGACCATCCGCGTAGTACGAGTTGACCCCAGACCGTCCGAGGGTAGGGTACGGACTGTCCGAATTTCGGAGGGTGCATACTAGAGGTTCGGTGCTCTTTTGCGGACCGTCCGCCCCAGACGCGGACCGTCCGCTAGGCCCACGCAGACTGTCCGCCTGGACACCGCGGACCGTCCGCCTTGGGCTTCGCAGATTGCCTAAGCCCTTTGCTTCTTGAGTTGCGCTTTCGCTTGGGGTTTGTTTGAGACTTGTTCCTAAGGTTGGTAGGTCCGTTGTGACTACGCGACCTTGGCAAGCTCGTGTGGGAATCCTTGTTTGTGAATTTGGGGCATAGGCCGAGTTCATCCTTCGGGAAGAATTTTTATCGGCTCCCATTCACTCCCCCCTCTCTGGTCGCCTAATCGGTCCTTCAGTGGTCAACTTCTCCACCTTAGCCATTTCCTCAGCAAGGTGTTTCTCTAGAGAAAGGTTTCTTTCCTTTTCAAGGATAAACAAGTCCTCTTGCTCATGGAGAGACACTTTCTTTTTCTCTAATTTCTCCAAAAGCCTCTTGATTTCTTTATAGCCCTTTTTACTAAATTGATTTATCATATTGGCTTCAATTTCTTCTTCATCATCTAGATCACCTATATCACTAGGTGTGGATGAAGAGGAGATAAGAGAGGAGGAGGTGGTTGATTCTTGTACCTTGCTCCCTCTTTCCACGAGGCAAAAGTGAGAGTTGTCCTCTTCATCGGAGAAATTGTTGAAGAGGCGTGGTGAAGATGTTCCTTGTGCCATGGAAATTGTTGACATGCCTTGTTTCTTTGGTTCTTCATCTTCATCCCTTGAGTCCCATTGTTGACCCACGTGAGCACGCCCTTGGATCTTGTTCTTGTACTCTTTTCTCTTCTCCTTGTACTTCTTCTCTTCCTCATTCTTGTTCTTGTTCTTGGGACACTCGACAATGAAGTGTCCATACTCTCCACACTCATAACACTTCCTTTGTGACTTATTACTTTCATCACCACCTTTCATTGATGCCTTGGACTTCAAGAACATCTTGTACTTTCTTATGGCAAAGGCGGTGTCTTCATCGGTGCTTCCTTCTTCACTTGATTCTTCATTCTTGGTCTTGGAAGTCTTGGGCCTCACTTCCACCACTTCACTTGAGCTAGCATTGAGGGCTAGGCTCTTGTTCACCTTCAAGCTTAGTGACTTCTTTGCATCTTGATCAACCAGCTCTTGATGCAAGATTTCACCAAGAAGTTGATTGGGGATCATGTTGTAGTAGTTGGGATCCCTTCTTATCATGGTTGCTAGGTTTTGGTTCTTCGGGGTGAAAGCTCTTAGCAACTTCTTTGTGACCCTTAAGTCATCCCAATCATTGCTTCCTAGTGATCTAATGTCCGAGACAAGGAGCATTAGTCAATCATACATTTGTCTCACGGTTTCTCCATCCTTCATGACAAATAGCTCAAGCTCTCCGTGGATCAAGTCAATATTGCCTTGCCTCACATGATCGGTCCCCTCATGTGCTTCCTTGAGTGTGTCCCAAATCACCTTGGCAATTTGGATGTTCCGAACCTTATTGAACTCTTGATCACACAAGGATCCCGTGATGACTCTTGTTGCTTGCACGTTGCGGTGCAGATCTTGCTCATGCTCGATTGTTGGGAATTCACCTTCGGTGGGGATTGTCACACCTAGGCACACAATTTTCCAAAGAGAAGGGTGAAGCCCGTAAAGGTACATTTGCATATCATAAGCCCATTTGGGATAGTCTTTCCCATCAAAGTGGGGAGGCTTTCCCAAATGTACGGAATAGAATTTATCGTTAGGATTGTTGCCCGGAATTTGTGTGTAGTGGTAGGGCACTTCGTAGTAGCCGGTAGGAGAATGCTTGGCTTGCTCCTTCTGGATCATCTTCTTGAGGAGCTTCTTCACCATTGTTGACGGCTGTTAAGTACCTACTTTAGCCGTTAATATACTCATAAATAAAGGAGCAAAAGGCATTTCTTACATGCATTTAGTTAAGAATAATGTAGTTCCACTTGTCCATGGAGCTTTTGTGATTGTAGGTAAAATAAGCATAAAATAAGTGACAACTCACCTTCTATGGGCCAAGCCACGTCACCTCAGCCAAGGAAGGGCTGCCACCTAGGATCCCATGCATGCAAGCCATGTCACAAATCCAAGGGAAGCAACCCCGACGAATCAGAGGGTGACACATGGACATCACAAGCATTGAAGGGCCCACGGGTAGGCAAACAACCTCAAAACCAGGTGGACATCGGGGACTGACCTTAGGACCCACAGGACAGCCACCACGAGAAAGCACAGGCCGAGGTGGGCCCACAAGGGGTCAGCCGACCACACAGGTCGGCCGAACCGACCTTGTGTCGGCTCATCCTGGCCTTCCACATGGTGCTTCCTGGTCAGCTCTTGATCCACTCCCAGGGTGCTCACGCCATTCTCCCGAAGTTGTCCTAGGCCTATAAATAGGAGGAAGGGGACTCATTTCTTACCCAACTCACTTTCCAACTCCTCTCTCACTTTTGGTTTCCAAGGCTAGGAGGTAGGCTAGAGTAGTTCTACTTCAGGTTCCATGTCTACTTTGGGATCTAGGTATGAGTTCTCTTGTATCTTTATTTTATTGTATGACTTTGATCTACTTCAGTTATTCAGCTATTTAATATAAAGTAGTGTTAGCATATATGGGTGATTTATTCATGTGTTCTTCATTCGTTCATAATTAGAGGCTCCTGTTCTTGATGAACAAGGCCTTTCGATCCACTTGACAAATGATTTACTCATGTCTTCAGTGTTTGTTCATAAGTTAGAGGCTCGTGTTCTTTATGAACACGACCCTTTGATCCTGTTGAATAGACATAGTAGAACACGAATCCATTTGTGTGCCTAGCCTAGTTTGATCCAGTTAGATCCCTTGTTTATGTTGTATGAAGTTCGAGTTCAAGCTACGGTACTCGGTGTAAGTGGCCAGTTATCTGGTGGCACTGACCTGGGTCACAATAGCCCGGGCCGGTCAGTGTCTAGTTAACAACGCAAGCATGGTGCTTGGGTTGAATAGCTGTGTTGCCAATGAGCGTATCCCACGGATAGTTAAGGGTAGGTCGTAGTAGTGACAGCCGTTGGACCCTTTGTACTCCCCCACGTTTAGGTACACTGTAGAAGTTTAAGATCTAACAACCGACGTCAAAGCGACGCGGGCGGTTAGCTCCCCGTTTGTGCCTGGGTGCTGAGCTGATATTCATACAATGCTTAAGTGACTGACTAGCTTCTACTAACTTTATATGTTTAGTACCTTAGAACCTAGAGCTAACTCATATGTTGCCTCTTAAGTCGTAGTGTACCATAGAGAGAATGAGTTCGGGTGTGTTCACACTACGTTATCCTTGTCATATCTTACCCCTATGTTTGGGACCTGACTTATTCTCATCATTGATCTATACTCATTGCACTAGTGTTGCACATGTTAATCCGACCATACCCTCTGGAATACTCCTTTGGGGAAATGCTACAATGGTATATCCGTGCGCTTGCGGGTTCTTTGTAAACATTAGGATTACCATCGGAACATTTCTGGCATCGTTGCTAGGAACTCACGAACTTAGCAAAGATGTTAAGGAATGCCGACCACCATTTCTGGCGCCATTACTGGGACTACAAACCTAGTGATGACGTTAAGAAATGTCAACAAGCATTTCTGGCGCCGTTGCCGGGGAAGGCTAAAGGATAACATGACAACACCTTGCATATGTTTATAATCATGATAGGGTAAAGCAGTTCTCAATGCAGGCTAACCTTTATTGTCTTCTTTGTCTTTGGATGATGAAGACAGGTAGTGCATGACTGGTTTCGACTTACCGCCAAATTTCAATGAAGATCCTGAGTCACTTGTAAGGAGAGCTAGAACTCATTTCGGTTCTCCCTAGCGTGTACGTACGGAAGTCGACCCAGCTTCTTTTGTGCCATCTACATCAACTCCTATGGCCAACCCTGAGAAGACTCTCCGTGAGTACTCTACTCCCTCCGCTGATCGGGAACGGAAACTTCGAGATCAAGACTGGCCTCATTACGATGGTGCAGGCTAACCCATTCTGTGGCAAGCCTAATGAAGACGCGAGCGCCCATTTGCAATAGTTCCTAGAACTGTGCGGCACCTTCACCATACGAGGAGTGGAGGAAGATGCTATTCATCTGCGACTATTTCCATTCTCACTCCTAGAAAAAGGCGAAGCAGTGTTTCTATGCAAACCGTGAGGAGATTAATACTTGGGCAAAATGCTCGGCGGCATTCCTCGCGAAGTTCTTTCCGTTGGGTAAAACCAATGCCCTGTGGGGAAGAATTTCAAGCTTTCAGCAAGCAGCAAATGAGACTATCCCAGAAGATTGGGAGAGGCTTCAAGAGTACATCTTGGCATGTCCTCATCATGGGATGGACAACTGGCTTATTCTGCAGAACTTCTATAATGGGCTGACTCCGACAGCCCGAGGACATGTTGATGCTGCTGCTTGAGGAGCTTTCTTCTCACTCACTATTGCTAAAGCAATTCAGCTTATTGAGAAGATGGCCTCCAACCAAGGGTGGAGTGATGATCGACTCCAGCCACGTCAAAGGGGTACACATACTGTCAAGGAAGCAGATATGTTGAATGCCAAGGTGGACCTATTGATGAAGCGAATTGATGACTTAACCAATGAGAAGGCTGCCATGGCCACCACTACTCAAGCTATGGACTCTCGCATGACCTGAGAAGTCTGTGGTAACACTGGGCATTCAGGGAATTACTGCCTTACTACCCAGGAGGATGTGATGTTCATGAACGGCAACAACAACGGTTATCGTCCACAAGCAGGTCAAACATGGAATCAACGCCCTTATTATCAAGGAGGTAATCAAGGTAACTCATTCAATCCCAACCAACCTTCCTTGAAAGATCTTGTTTTCGGGCAAGCTAAGATCAATGACAGTTTCAATAAGAAGTTAGCTGCATGTGATAAGGCTCTGGAAAGCCACAGCACCATGATTGATAAGCCTCTCTTCTGCTCTTAAGAGCCAGTTAAGCTTTAATAAGATGATAGAAACCCAGCTGGCTCAGATAGCTACTTTGGTTCCCTCTGATGAAGATGGGAAGATTCTAGGGCAACCCGTATCCTCCTGTGAAAATGTTTGCGTAGTGTCCACTAGATGGGGTGAGCCATCTAGGTGGACACGACCTACTGACTATGCAGGGAAGCCAGTACAGCAGGTTCTTGATCCATGGGAATCTTCAGCAATTGTGCACAGGAGAGACCCTAGTTATCCGGCTATCACTTGCACAATATACTATCAGAAGATCAGGAATACTCTCTGTGACCTTGGTGCGAGTGTCAACCTCATGTCCAAGGCTATGTTCGAGAGATTGGGATATCCTGCTCTCTCTCCAACCTCGAAGGCAGTTCAACTTGCTAATGCATCGATCCGACATCCGGAGGGGATACTGGAGAGCTTACTGGTATTCGTCCAGGGATCTTGCATCTTTGCGAATTTCGTGGTCCTTGATATGCAGGATGATGCGGAAATGCCACTCATTCCTGGGAGGCCATTCCTAACTGACGCAAAAGCGAGGATCAATGTGGGAAACAGAACCATCTGCTTCCGCATTGGGAAAAAGAACTTGATGTTCCGATTTCGACCAACAGAAGAGCAATGCTATTCAGTGTGAGGAAATGATGAGCGAATTGGGGAATGGACGGAGCCACGACCCCAGCTCAAGCAACCTCTGACCACATCAATAAAACCAAACAAAACAAAGAAGGTGTGGCGGGAGGTACAGAAGTCACACCCCTCTACTCCACATCAAGAAAAGTCTCGCTCTCAGACTTAAAATGGTGAGTCCTTTTTGCCAAAAGGTAAAATTGGTATTTATCTCATATTTCCCCTTTCCAAAATTTTCTTTTAAATTTTCCAAACACATGTTTAATTTTTCCAACAGTGCATCTGCATGCTAGAATTTTTCTACCCATTTATCCTTTTTACAAAAAATTTCTGAAAATAATTTTTGAGCTTGCAAAAACCTTGAAAAATCTATGAGCTACTTTGTGGGCGAATTTGGACCGGGGCACTTGGGCAGGACACCAGGTAGCCGTTAGATAGCCGTTGCAAAAAGTTGGAGGCGAGCGGACCTGAGGTGGAGTCGGGCGACCCCACGGGTCGGGCGACCCAGGCCAACGGCCAAATGGGTCCCACTTCCTCCAACGGCTCCTATCCATTGCCACCGTCCCATGTCCTGGTGCCCAGCTCATTTGCCTATAAATAGAAGGGGGATTGGGGGTATTCTTCACCCATTCACTCATTTTCACCACACTCCCCCTCTCTACTCTTTGGCTCTTTGGTTTTCATGGATTTCTTGCTCGAGATTGAAGTGACCAGCACCCTCTCCAAATTGTTGCTGAATATTGATTATTGGTGGAGCAACCTCGGTAAGAATTTCATTCAATTTTACTAATCCATCACCGAGTTGCTTGTGTTGTTCGTTGTGCACCATGAGTTGGGCCACCCGTGTGTTCTGGAAGGTGGCTCACTCCCACCGTTCGCAAGACGGAGGAAGCTCATCCCGCCGCTCCGAAGCCACACCAAGCCCAATGTCGACGGAGCATGAAGAAGAAGAGGAGGAGCTCCCTACGCCGCAAGCCGAAGGAGTGTATGCCGTTGACGCCCCCTTCATCGACTTGAGGGACGAACGAGAGAGACAAGCCTATGCCATCCTCAAGGATCGAGTCTTCTCCAACATGAGAGAATTCGACCCGACTCTTCTGGAGAGGGCAGGTATGGACTCCGAGTTCGATTCCGTTTGGCAAGCTCTTGGTTGGGAAGGTTTTGTCCCAGTTCAGGAGATCGGTTCTAGGCCTATCACCATCCAGTTTCTCTGCACTCTTCAAGAGGATGCATCTGCTATTTCATTTCGATTTCATGGAGTTCCGTATCGGGTTTCGTGGAAGGATCTTAGTTGCACCCTCGGTTTTCATTGCCGTTGTGCTATTCCTCTTGAGCATGGTTACTACGATTTTACTCGCGAAAGTTTTTGGGAAGAACATTCTGGTCAGACTGTTCCCGGCAAGTTGACACCTCGGTGCAATGATATCTTGCATCCCACTCTCCGACTGTGGCACAAGTGGCTCGCCATCACTCTCTTTATAAGGGATGATGTCTGACCCGTGCGCACTGACGAGATGATGATTTTATATGCCGCAGTCAGACGAATCAAGGTCTCCCCCGTTCAAGCTATGATTCGGCAGTGGTTGAGGAACTTTAAGATGACGGGTCCTATTGAGTGTACGTCTTTGATTTCGTGCATCGTCACGAATCTTGGGGTTATGCAAGGGCCCAATGGGCCATGCCCGCCGGTACTGCCTACGAAGATGCGACATCTTCGTCGTCCGGGTTGCGCTCGATATCTCGTGGGGTTACCCTCACTCAGCGATGAGCGAGCTCAACATCCGAGTCGGCGATGTGGAGGAGGCTATGCGCCAGCACGCTGAGTCCACCCAGGACTAGCAACGTATGTCAGGCGAGAGACTTCACGCCATCGAGCAGGCACAGCAGCAGCAGTTGGAGGAGCAGAAGGCTTACTATCAGTGGATGGGATATCCCCCTCCACAGTAGTGAGCCTGAAGCTAGCTTGGGGGAGGACCCACACTTTGAGGTAACTTGTATCTTCATTTGTTTTCAGAATCTCATATGCTAAAAACACATAAAAATCTGAAAAAAATTTAAAAAAACCAAAAATATTTATTTGTTTTCCTAAATTAGTTTGCTTTCATATGCGCGGTAAGAATGCTTTCGTTCCTATGGTTGAAATGATGAATAGTTGCTCTGTTTATTCCTCTTGTATGCCTTGCTTACAGCTTAGTATCCTATCTAAGTTTTGAGTTAGTTGGCTTGCATGATCAAACCTTAGCTTGAAACTTGTGGGTAGCAAAAAGAATGACCTTTGCCTAGGTTGTTGTGAGGTATGATATGGTATAATAGAGTTGCTATGAGCTAGTGCTAAGTGATGTTTGAAAAATGCTAAAATGATAAGTTCCTCATTGATGAGAAATTCCTATCCAAGGCCATATGTAGATTCTAGCTGCTATTAGCTTCCACATATGCTACCTGATTTCTTCATTGAGTCTTGTTGAATTGTCATGACCCTCGGCGAGAAACTTGTCATGCTCCTTTGATCAAGATCACGTACACAGCCACCATATGCTAGACTTCCACCCTGGAAGTTAGCAACCATCATTCCATCCATTCCACAAATAAAGCTCCGCGCATTCTTCATGATTTTATCCCTCTCCAAAAGTATTCAAGAAGGACTATGGGCTATTAAAAAAAAGAAAGAGAGATACATGCTCAAGGGCATGCATAAAAAGAGAGAGAAGAGAATAAAGAAGCATAGCCCAAGTCTCAAAATCATCAAAAAGAAGAAAAGGAAAAATCATGCCAAAAGGAGTCCATTCTCCATCCACCATATATACACATAGATGCACATGTTGAACAGGTTGTATGACTCGTCACTCCCAAGGATCTGGTTTTCGACACGACAATACATGAGAAATAGGTATGACACATGTTTTCCCTACCTACAGCTCCACATATAAGCTTATTAGAAGTAGGTTGTGAAAGAAGGCAACCCAATGCCTTGGTGAGTAACCATACACATTTGAGCGATCCGAGAGTATCATTTGAGGAACTTTGATTTCTTTTGAAAACTTGCAAAACCTCCGGATTGATAACTGATCAAGGTACAAGTAATTGGCAATCTCTATATAACCGTTCTATCTTTCAACTGCCCAAGGCAAGGTGAAGCTACATGCCCCACATCGACCATGCGGAAGGTAAGATCAATGCCAACTCATTCAACTCTGGATAGAATATCTAGCAGTATGCTTGTCATAAATTAGGAATACAACATCGTAGCAACTCCTGATCAACCAACCTATGTCCTTAGTGTCTTGCTCGGGACGAGCAAGAGGCTACCTTGGGGGAGTTGTTGGCGGCTGTTAAGTACCTAATTTAGCCATCAATATACACATAAATAAAGGAGCAAAAGGCATTTCTTACACGCATTTAGTTAAGAATAATGTTGTTCCACTTGTCCTTGCAGCTTTTGTGATTGTAGGTAAAATAAGCATAAAAGAAGTGACAACTCACCTTCTATGGGCCAAGCCACGTCACCTCAGCCAAGGAAGGGCTGCCACCTAGGATCCCATGCATGCAAGCCATGTCACCAATCCAAGGGAAGCAACCCCGACGAATCAGAGGGCGACACATGGACATCACAAGGATTGAAGGGCCCACGGGCAGGCAAACCGCCTCAAAACCAGGTGGACACCGGGGACCGACCTTAGGACCCACAGGACAGCCACCATGAGAAAGCACAGGCCGAGGTGGGCCCACAAGGGGTCGGCCGACCCCAGAGGTTGGCTGAACCGACCTTGTGTCGGCTCATCTTGGCCTTCCACATGGTGCTTCCTGGTCGGCTCCTGATCCACTCCCGGGGTGCTCACGCCATTCTCCCGAAGTTGTCCTCGGCCTATAAATAGGAGGGAGGGGACTCATTTCTTACCCAACTCACTTTCCAACTCCTCTCTCACTTTTGGTTTCCAAGGCTAGGAGGTAGGCTAGAGTAGTTCTACTTCAGGTTCTAAGTCTACTTTATTTTATTGTATGACTTTGATCTACTTTAGTTATTCAGCTATTTCATATAAAGTATGTTAGCATATATGGGTGATTTGTTAATGTGTTCTTTGTTCTTTCATCATTTAGAGGCTCCTGTTCTTGATGAACAAGACCTTTTGATCCACTTGACGAACGATTTACTCATGTCTTCGGTGTTTGTTCATAAGTTAGAGGCTCGTGTTCTTGATGAACACGACCCTTTGATCATGTTGAATAGACATAGTAGAACACGAATCCGTTTGTGTGCCTAGCCTAGTTTGATCTAGTTAGATCATGTGTTTGTGTTGTATGAAGTTTTAGTTCAAGCTACGGTACTCGGTGTAAGTGGCCAGTTATCTGGTGGCATTGACCTAGGTCACAATAGCCCAGGCTGGTCAGTGTCTAGTTAACAACGCAAGCATGGTGCTTGGGTTGAGTAGCTGTGTTGCATATGAGCATATCCTACGGATAGTTTGGGGTAGGCCGCGGTAGTGACAGCCATTGGACCCTTTGTACTCCTGCACGTTCGGGTACGCTGTAGGAGTCTAAGATCTAACAACCAACGTCGTGCGGAAACAACGCGGGCGGTTAGCTCCCCGTTTGTGCCTAGTTGCTGAGCTGATATTCATACAATGCTTAAGTGACTGACTGGCTTCTACTAACTTTATATGTTTAGTACCTTAGAACCTAGAGCTAACTCGTACGTTGCCTCCTAAGTCGTAGTGTACCATAGAGAGAACGAGTTCGGGTGTGTTCACACTACCCTATCCTTATCATATCTTACCCCTGTGTTTGGGACCTGACTTATTCTCGTCATTGATCTATACTCATTGCAATAGTGTTGCACATGTTAATCCGACCATGCCTTCCTTGGATTCGATACCCTCTGGAATACTCCTTTGGGGAAATGCTACAATGGTATATCTATGCGCTTGCGGATTCTTTGTAAACGTTAGGATTACCATCGGAACATTTCTGGCATCGTTCCTAGGAACTCACGAACTTAGCAAAGATGTTAAGGAATGCCGACCACTATTTTTGGTGCCATTACTGGGAATACAAACCTAGTGATGACGTTAAGAAATGTCAACATCCATCTTCTTAGCCTTCTTCTTCTTCTTGGTCTTTCTTCTTTTCTTTGCTGCTTTCTTTGCCGCGTCATCATAACCATCCTTGACATCTTCATCACTCGAATCGGAGTCCGAGTCCGAGTCGGAGGAAGAATCGTCGAAGCTCTCGACGTTGGATGCTGCACGACTTGGGGCCTTCTCCATGGGATCAACCCCTTGGGCAGCAAGTCGTTCTTAAGCGGCCTTAAGCTCCTTTTCTTTAGCTTCTTTGGCGGCGATCTCTTGAGCGGATAGACCACCTCCACCCCCCGACATCTTGATCCCTTAGCGGTTGAGCCTAAATCAAGGGATTAAGCTCTGATACCAATTGAAAGGACCTTGTGATGCCTAGAGCGGGGGGGGGGGGTAAATAGGATCACTTTAAATTTCTGAAACAATTGCAGCGGTTAAATCACTGGTCGGTACTACTGACGCAGTGTCGGAACTACTGAGGGGTCGGTACTTCCGGCACTGGGGCGGTACTACTGACCTGTCAGAGGAGACTAAGACGAAATTGGAAATGCAACGTGATTCTAGCAATTCTACTTGAATCAAAAGTTGAGTTTAGATGCTAGAAACCTCCTGCAACCAAAGATATAGATAGGAACACAACAAATATGTAGATCAGGTACAAACAAGCTTCTAGGGTTAGCAAATTGCAAAGAACTCAAAGAAGCAAGAGACAAGGGGTTTAATCTGAAGTTCACTTCTACCAATGAAGCTACATCTCCGTTGAGGATCCCACAAAGGGAGGGCTATCACGAAGAGCTTCTTGCCTCACCCAATCCCCACAAAGGAAGATTAGTGCTCACTAAGAATTCTCCACAAAGGAGAGGGGAAATACAAACGATCCCGAGTGTTCCACACAAAGAGGGTACTCAACTGGTGATGCCTAACCATCTAGAAGCTTCAAGTGCTCTTGAGATGAAGGAGATGGAAGGGGCACTCAAAGCTTCTCAATCTCACACCTTGAATCAATGCCTCACTCAAGCCCTAGCTCAAAAGAATCAAATCTTGGCTCTAAGAGGAGAGGAGGAGAGGAGTGAATGCTCTTGGGTGTGTTTGTCTCGTGGTTGGTCACCAGCTATTGAAGGGAGGGGGGAGAGGGTATAAATACCCCACCCCTAAAACTAGTCGTTACTATGCAGAATACGACATTTATCGGTACTACCGACCTCAGGTCGGTACTACCGAGGGGTGCTAGAAATTGAACCAGTGGGGGCTTATCGGTAGTACCGGCCTGGGTCAGAACTAAAGAGGGTCTCGAAAAACTCAGCCAGCGAACCCATATCAGTACTACCGGCCTAGGGCCGGTACTACCGACAAACCCTGGAGTTTTTAGGAAAGAGAGCATATGTGTACGTGTTGGCTTGGTGTCTCTCAAACTTTCTTAGATAATCTCTCTAAGCACTTTTAGCATCTCATGACAGTCAATTCGCACCCCCCTTTATAGTACGGTGTTTCCTATACTCAATTTCGAAAAATAAAATGAATTTAAGCCTTCAATTGAGTTTTGAAGGACCGATTAGGCGAACCAGAGGGGGGGGAGTGAATGGGAGCCGATAAAAATTCTTCTCGAAGGAGGTGAGAACTCCAACAAGACGAACACGGCTTCCAAATCACGTCTCCGACTCAACTACCCAAGTTGGCCAAGACCACGCAACCACTGGAGTGCTACTGGTCCTAGGAACCAACAACCACCTTCACGGACTCGAGAACGCAGCGGAACACCAACTCGAGCACCACTGACCTACACCGGTCAGGCCGGTGAGCAGCACCGGTTAGACCGGTCCCTGCTGGTAAAACCTGGGAACTTCCATAGAAGGCCCCTACACCGGTCAGGCTGATGTAGCTCACCGGTCAGACTGGTTCAAGCCAGGAAACCCCAAATCCACCAAACAGGCCTACCGAGCTCCAAACTGACCCAAACTCGAAACAGCAGCAACACGGGACTACAACGAACTCACAAGAACGTTCACCCGAGGCAAAACCCACAGAGCCTCTGCACCGGTCAGACCGGTGAGCAGCACCGGTCAGGCTGGGCCGCTCGGGGATGAACAGCACCCGCGGGTCAACTCCCCCAAATCCAACTCCCGATCTCTCGAATCGCTCCACGGATTTGTGCAAGACTTTGGGGATAGTAGGAACACCTCATGGGCACTCCATAGCCAAGATTTGGTCCACCAAAACTTCCTCAATCAAGAGGAATCGAAGAAATACCACCAAGAACACCTCTAACCCTAGAGCCACGAAAACCCCAAAATCGAGCCCCTTTGCTCACGGATTTAGAAGGGGAATCAAAGGGAAAAGAACCACGAAGGGTTCATGCATACATCCCCCACCAAATCCCAAAGAGAAAGGCCTCGAAATCGCTCCAAGAAAATCGCCAAGAAAGGGCTCCGAAAATCACCAAAAAGGAGAAACGGGAAAGACACATCCAAGCCTTGAGGAACCACGCCGAATCATCTATACATACCAAAGAGGTTCATACAAGGTCTAGCTTGCCGCCCGATCATCCTTCCCTCTCACAAGATCTCACCATGAAGCTCTCAAGCTAGTCCTAAGAAAATCCTAAGGAAAATAGGAAGGAAAATAGGAAAACCAAATGAGCTAGGGTTCCAAGAGATGGCTGCAATCCTCTCACCCCTTGGGTTATATGGAGGCAACCGAAAGACTAAAATACCCTTACTAGCTAACTAGGGATACATGCCCCTCAAGGGCGAAATCAAAAATCTTTGTCTTCGCTCCATCGGACGGATGCCCAGCGACCGCAAACTTGCTTAGCCTCGAAGCAAGCCTTGCGATCCCGACACGTGTCCTCCGCTTCGAAGATTCCGGACTGCGTCGTCGCACACCGGTCAGACCGGTGCTCCTCACCGGTCAGACCGGTACCCACCGGTCAGACCCACCAGTCAGACCGGTCTGGAGCTGCTGCACCTCCGTCTTCGGTTCTTCGGTCTTGGCTTTGGGGATCAACCAAGGAACCCAGTGGTTTTCTGGTGAACCACTGGAAACCCCGCGAACTCGGTGTAGCCTCCGCCAATCACCACTCATGACTCGGCTCCCACGTAGTCCCAGCTCGACCTTGGTTTTGAGGCTCAACCAAGAAACCGTCCATGACTTCATCTTGCCATTCTTGCCACCATGCGGCCCGCACTTGACCCCGCTGGCCACCGGGTCCCTCGAACCAAGCCTACTTGTCTTCTCCACACCTGGAGGCCTCACCGGCAACGACCTTTCGCGCTTGTTCTTCACCTGCACCTGCACCAGTCAAGCCGCAACCTGCACCTGCAATACTTAGCCAAGAATCAGTCCACACCACGTTGTCAATCACTCATCACACCAGGAAGCGACCATCCACCGGTCCTCGAACCACACCTGGCTCTCAATCTCCCCCTTGATGAGTGCATTGACAACACACACGTTTTGGTAACCAAGAGAAAAGGAAAAGAAAAGAAACGACTAAAAGAAACTCCAACAAGCGATCGAAAGCCAAAGAAAAGGCAAAGAGCAAGATCACTTGGAGAAGACAAGTCTCGGACCCCTTAGGCAAGGGCAACGGCTCGACACATCCGAGACAAAACCATGCTCAAGCAAAGAGCACAAGCCAACAATCCAAAGCTCGAAAACCACAAAGAGCTCCCCCTGCACACATGCATGCTCCCCCTGAACCAATGCAACTCCCCCTGGACGAATGCATGCAAACCACCTCGCAAAACAGAGCAGCTGCTTCAGCTTTGCTCTGACCGGTCAGACCGGTCAACCACACCGGTCAGACCGGTGTGCTAGATCGTCCAGCACCTGAACCTCACATCGGTCAGACCGGTGTACCTCACCGGTCAGGCCGATGACCACCTGGGAAAAACTGGGAACTGCACGAGCTCAAAACTAGCTCGAAACCACTTGGAAACCTTCTAAATGCATGCAGCAAGCCAAAACATGCTCAAACTTCTCCCCCTTGTTGACAATGCATGAATCAAGCCAAAAATGCAAAAAATGCAACCTAGAGCTTCTCAAATAGACAAAATTCAACAAAGGATGCTACACATGTCCAAATGAGCAAGTTAGATACTCTATAGCTTCGTAATGACATCAACTTCATGATCACCAAGTTTCACAACCATTGGGCGAAGCTAAGATAGAATTGAGCAATTTTACGAAAAATCACCCTCTCATGAGCAAAGTCCTAAACATGAGCAAAACATGTCAAAATGGCAAAGCCACACAAACTTCATACTAGGACAACCATTCTAAGCATAAGACCATCATAAACACCCACTAGCACCTCATGTCATGTCAAAGCCACCGAGCCATGTGCCTACTTCTAGATATGAGACTTCTCATTGGTAGGCATCATGCAATGGTTTAGCACCCAAAGCAAATTAAGATTAGCACATATGACATGGGAGCACATTTTCCAAGCAATTTACATTTCATTTTCAGATTTGAAATTGGTACATGAAATGTCTTTGCGACAAAAAAGAACTTATGCCCCTCCACAAGATCAAGCATGGGGGCTAAACATTCATGATGGCAAATGAGCCTTTGGCCCCATATGATCAAAATAAGCTATCCAACCACAAATTAAGCATAGCCAAGCCACAAAAACATGTCAAGATCATGTAAAGGCATTTACTCACAAGAGAGCATACATATGAAATTTTTCAAAAACATAGCCATCAACCATGGATATAAACCAAGATTATCAAGAGCTAAGCCAAACTAACCATAGCTTACCAGACTAGCTCATAAAGACATACATATCATTCCATGGTGAACAATGTATATAGGAGAAGCCTTTCCTAAACAATGCATATGATACAAAATGCATGCAACCTAAGATACAAAGATGCCTATACATCATGTTACATATGCCATGCCAAATGCAAGAAATGCACAAAGGAAAGCTAAACATATGCTACAAAGGAGCTCCCACACACAAAGCTCACAAACGACCGGCTCCTCGAGGGGAGGCAAAAAGGGCTCGACACCACCGGCAAAAGAGCAAAAGAACGCAAAACTCACAAGCTCCCCCTAAACACATGCACTAGGGCCAAGGAGCATACAAAGCTCACCCTTAGTACACATGATAGAGCAAAGAGCACACTAAGCACACAGGCTCCCCCTAAACTCATACATTAAGGTCAAAGAGCATACAAAGCTCACCTTACACACATGAGATAGGGCAAGGAGCGAAACGAACCAAGTGGCTTGACCAAGGCCACACACTTGAAGGTCACAAATTCACTTACCTTTATCATTTCTTCAGAATTCACCCGTCCTTGTCCACCATCCCCGAAAGTGATGTACCTCCATGTCACCACCGGGGTATGAGGCTGGAGAACCACCCCCGATATCAACCAAATATTCTCCGGGCCTCCCACCTGCAACTCAAAACCAAGAGCGAGAGCGAGCAAATGACCCAACATTGGGGTTAGTACCAAAAGTGTTAAACCAGTGCCGAGCCATCTCCTCAAAAGTAGGGTTAGCAACATCCATCCTACCGCGCCTATCAAAACTGTGATCCACCCTATCAAACCTATCAAACCTGGAACCACCATGGGAAACCACTCCTGTCACACTGGAGGAGTACGAGTACCACGAAAGGGAAAGCGTGGTCCGTAGCCCCTCTGAGACTCAAAGCTGCGACCTCTCCCAAACTCGTATTGATCACGAGGTGGAGAACATCCAGCAAACTCAACACCACTTGACTCAAAGCGCCTACCATCGGTTCCACGACCAAAAGGGCTGAACCCTCTAGCATCACGGCCCCGGAAACCAAACTGTCCATCACTCTGCCTAGCACCGGTCTGACCGGTCACTCTGACCGGTCGGGCTGGTGGTCCTCGGCCAGCAAACTTGCCTCCACCTGAAGCTCTCCTATCTCTCCATGCTGGAACCGTATGCACAACACCCTTTCCCTTAGGTAGTGGCATACGAGGCTCAGGCACACCATGAGAAGGGTGGTACCTGTCCTTGTTTGCCCACTCTTTAGCCATTCTCGCCTCTCTTCTTCTCTTATAGCAAAACTCTCTCTTGTGACCATCCTTTCCACAAAACTCACAATGGAAACGGATTGGTCTTGGCTTAGGCTTGGGGTGAGGCTCTTCACAAGGCTTCTCACTAGGTTTCCCACTTGGTTTCTCACTAGGCTTTTCACTTGCCTTCTCAGTTGGTTTGGATTGGGTGCAAACTTGTCTTTGGGCGTGGGTTGTGGTGGAACTGGAATCTTCCCAAATTTCTCTTCTCTCTCACCACTGCTCTCACCAAACTTATCAGATCCCAAAGCCCAACCATCAAAGCGCTTATAGCTAGCAATCATCATACCAAGCTGAGGTTCCTGACTAGACAACCAACTCAGCACCTCACGCAACTTATTGTTTTCATCCTGCAAATGGTCAACACATTTTGCAAGTTCCAAATTTTTCACAGCATGCAACTCACAAGTAGTACAAGAAGTAGGAATAGGCACTTTCAAATCAGCCTCAAGTGAAACAATGCGAGATCGAAGCTCAGCAATTTTTTCACGCAAACCAGGGCAAGAAGTACATGTACCAAGCAAAGTGGGTCTAGATTGCAGCTCAGCCAACTCAACCCAAAGCACATCTAGTTCCTCACACTTGGAGGCATGCTTTTCCCTAAGAGCAGTCAAATCAGCTAGGAAAACAGAGCAATCAGCACAATCAACCTCATCAGAAACCACAGGGCTAGCCTTAAGCGAATCAATTTCAAGCTTGCCATCAAGAACCTGTGTTTCTAGCTCAGCCACTCTAGTCCTAGCATCTTCAAACAAAGCTCTAAGCTCCTTCCTAAACTTCTTAGCCTCTCTAAGCATGTGATCGCGATTATCAAGCAAGTCAACCAACTCCTCATTCTCCTTGCATAAAGAAGAGAGCTCATCACATACCTCATCCTCAGAGTCGGAGTCTGAATCCGAGGCGTTCTTCTGGCTTCTCTTGCTGCCGGAGCTCCGTGCCATGCCGCAAAGACCATCCTTCTTGTTGCAGCCTCTCGAAGTCTTGCTTGCGGTACAGCAAAGGCCGTTCAAGTACTTGCCGAAGTCCTTCTTCTTCTTCTTCCTGTGTTTCCTCTTGCTGTCCTCTTCTTCTTCTTCACTCGAGCTTGATGACACGCCCTCAGAGTCAGAGTCGATGTCGCTCGATCTCTTGATCTTCTCTCGGGTACGTGTCTTCCTCCCATGTTCATGTTCCTTCTTCTTGGATCTTCTTCCTTTGTCCTTGGACTTGTGCTTGTCGTGGTTGTTCACCTTCGGACACTCGGCGAAAAAGTGTCGGTCTTGCCACACTTGAAACACGCCCTCGAGTTCCTCCTTGAGTTCACCCGGTTCTCATGCATCCTCTCGAATCTCCGTGTCAGCAACGCCAGCTCGTCCTCTCCAAGTACATCGAACTCCTCGTCTGGCAAAGACATCAAAGAGGACAAAGAGTACATCCTAGAGGATGGGTTAGCGTTAGTCTTAGCACCTGAGCCACCGACGAGAGCGAGACCATGAGAATCAGTCGGGCTCTCGATCTTGGCTGTCATACCACGGTCCAGCTCAGCCGACTTGAGCTTCGAGAACAGCTCGTTCACCGTCAAGGTGTCATACTTCTCGGACTCAACAATAGCCTCAAACTTCCCGTCCCATACGGTATGATCCAACGAGTGCAAGAGCTTCACGGTTCTATCATGATCATCGTATGGGAGCACGGCCACATTGGCTCTCATGTTGTTCACAACGACCATAAACCGCTGGAAAAGGGCATCGACGGACTCGCCGGGGAGATGAGTGAAGTTCTCGTACTCTCTCCGGTAAGTCGCGTACATCCGAGCCTGAACCTGAGCATTCCCAGCATGAGCATCCTTCAACTGCTCCCAAATCCTACAAGCTAAGTCTTCTGTCTGAACCCGATCAAATTAGGGCTGACACAGAGCACGAAACAAGTAGTCGACAGCCTTGTTGTTGGCTTCGAACATATCCCTCGATCCTGGGGCAAGGAAGTTCATCGGATGAACATAAGCTGTGTTCACCGTGACGTCACAAAGGATCTAACCCTTTCCGCGGAGGAACGCTGTCATCCGCCTCTGGCACATCTGGTAGTTCTTCCCATCGAAGTGCGGAGGACCCGAACCCCGTTTCTGGTACACCATCTTAGGATCTTAGACTGGTAAGAGTCAATGAAGACCCGAACCGGCTCTGATACCAATTGAAGTACCGATTAGGCGAACCAGAGAGGGGGGGAGTGAATGGGAGCCGTAGGCGAAGGCGTTCGCCTCCTTGCCGTCGTGGTCGCGCATCGGCGCGCCGGTGTTATCCTGGGTGCGCGCGGTGGTCATGATCGCCGACCGCATCGCGGCGGGGCTCCACTCCGGGCGCGCCGCCTTGAGGAGCCCCATCACGCCGGAGACGTGCGGGCACGCCATGGATGTGCCGAACAGGATCGCGTACTCTGACCGGCGCTTGTTGGAGGCGAGCTCCGTCGGGCCAACGTACTCGGTGAATGCGGCCAGGATGTCGACCCCCGGTGCGGCGATGTCGGGCTTCAGGACGGACGGCAGCGTCCCGCTGGGCCCGCGGGAGGAGAAGCCGGCGATCGACGGCGAGTTCTTCACGCCAACCTCCGTCTTGGACGGTGAGATGTTCGCCACAGGGTTGTCCGTTGACGTCATGTAGTTGTGCAGCGCGACAGCCTCGCTGAAGGTGATCATGGTGGCAGGGAGCACGTGCGGATCGGCAACGATGTCGTCGCCGTCCATCCTGTCGTTGGCGAGGATCATCCCGACCCCGCCGGCGTCGAGCACGGCCATCCCCTTGGTGACTCGCGGGACGTCGCCGCCTCGGACGCACACGACGATCTTGCCCTTCACCTTGGCGCGGTCCAGCGTGCCCATCCCGCAGTCGGCGGCGCTGTACGGGCTAGTGCCGGCGGCCCCGGTGTGCCTGGCGTCGACCATCGGCTAGAGCCCGCTGGAGTGCAGCGTGATGGACTCCAGGCTCATCCCCTTCATGTGCACGCTGTTGCCGAGGGTGAGGACGTTGGGGAAGTCCCTGTCGACGGTGCTGGCGGCGACGGTGGTGACCCACGGCGCTGCGTTGACGACGGTGTCATCGTAGGGCCCCGAGTTGCCGGCGGAGCAGACGACGGAGATACCGCGGGCGGTGGCGTGGAGGGAGCCCAGCGTGACGGGCTCGTGGAAGAGGGACTGCGCGTCGGCGAGGGGTGCGTCCTGGCCGAAGGAGACGGAGATGACGTCGGCGCCGTCGTGGATGGCGGCCTCGAAGCCCGCGAGGACGTCTGCGGCGGCGCACTCACCCGACCAGCAGACCTTGTACGCCGCGATGCGGGCGCGCGGCGCGCCGCCCTTGGCGGTGCCGTTGGCGTATCCGAACAGGCTGGCGCGTGGCACGAAGCTGCCACCGGCGGTGGAGAGCGTGTGCGTGCCGTGGCCCTCGGTATCGCGCGTCCAGTTGGCGTCCACCACCGCCGGGTTGCTCAGCAGCATGTCCCTGTTGAAGTACCTGGCACCGATCAGCTTCTTGTTGCAGGGCACGGCGTACTTGACGGTGTCCTGGCAGGAGCCCTTCCACCGCTGGGGCACCTCGCCCACGCCGTTGTCGGCGAAGCTGTTGGACTCCGGCCACACACCTTCGCCGGATCCGACGACGACGCGCGTCAGTAAAGCTCGAACGGATGCAGATCAACGGCTGTGTGACGGTGAAATCGAAAGGCATCATCAGATTGTCTCTGCTTACCGCTGTCGAGGTTCGCGATGATCACGTCCTGGCCGAACTTGGCGTGCTTCCAGATGGAGTCGGGGAGGATCTGGCCGTCGCGCTCCAGGTCCATGAAGTCCCACGACCGCGTCGTGTGCAGCTTCAGCATCTTGCTCTCCAGCACCGTCACCACGTCAGGGTGCTCTGCTCCATCAACGGAGCAGCAACTGTGATTTCTCTCTCTAAAGGTTTAATTTCTCTTTGAATGGTAATAAACCAAAATGATTGTAAGTATGGAAGGAAGATGACTGATTTGTTTTCTCTTCTTACTTGCAATTTGGTTTGCAACTTCCTCTTCGACGTGCGCCGCGAAGCCATTGATGTTCTTCGTGTAGGAGTAGAAGATCGAGTTATGCGCCATCTCCTTGCTGCTCATTTCAACATTCGTTTGTCAGTGACGACATCCGGACTCCATCAAATCTTATAACGTTAGTGGAAAAAAGATGAAACGACTGCGGATCCTTACGGTAAAATTTCTACCTGCCAAGAACTGATCCCAGGAGCTCATGGTGAGATTCGGTTGCACGGGCATGCTCCTTGGGTGATGCATCACGGCCATAGGCATGTGCTCCCAGATACACGATGTAGGACTGCACATTCACATGCATGCATATGGTGCAAACAAGAAATCATCAAGAAACTGATTAACAATCGTCACAACAAATGCTCGCCATGAACTGCTATATTCGATGCTTCATAAATAAAAGGAATTGTGGATATGCCATAAACTGGACACGGAATATGTAATCGCAATGCATTGGGGCTTGCCTTCTTGTATGCCTGCACGAGATGCCACCTGGCGGGCGCACAGGAGCACGACGGAGGTGACCAAGAGCAGCGGCCTCATCCTCGCCATCTCACCTGTCTCTCCCAGATGTTGGGAATTTGAGACCTACTGCGCTGTTACCATAATAAGCTTCGTGGAGGATGTTTCTTCTTATGCGGTGTTTCGGTGTCTAAATTTGGCCTACTTTGAATGCGAAACAAATTAAAGCGGATCACAAAGAGAAAGATTCAACACCGGACTGAGGTACCACAAGGGAGTAGTGCTGCTTGTAGCACTTGCTTCGGAGCCGCACAGGTAAACCGGCAATGCATGCATGCCCCGGGGGGGGGGGGGGGTGCAAAGAACTGGGAACCTTTAAATTGTAGTGAGAATCAAACTTAAAAGGGAACATATCTGCTGAAAATCCAATCGCACCTTTTTGCTTTCCTCTTGGCCAGATCTTTAGATCCAACCTAGAATACATAAACGTTAATAATACTTATGCTTGCAATCTTTGCTTACCTAGAAATGGTTAATCCACTACAACTTCAGCCAAAATATCGAAAGCAAGGATCCACTCTTAGTTGCTTTTTGGCAAAGCAAACCCAATAACCAAAAGCCTCCCATGTCTAGATGTAATTTTTGGGACAGGTAAATCTTGTTGAGTATTAGTAAACTCACCTTGCTATAATTGTTCCTTTCTGTGATATTGTATGTCCCGGAGAAATTCCTCCTGGTCAGGAGCTGGAATGGGTGGATGATGATGAGTGATGGCATCAGGGATGACCTCAAATGATGTGTATCGTACCGTTTAGTTAATTTCCACTGTTTCGAACTCTGACAATTTATTTATTATGCTTTGAATCATGATTTGTAATAATGAATCCCTTGTGGGAAGATATGTATTACTTTGGTTAATGTACTTTGGACTCGCCTTCACGTGAGTTTTAATGCATACTTGTCCGATCCTCTGTTGATAAGTATGTGATTTTACCGGGCTTAACCCGACATCAATGACAAGGTACTCCTGTGTTACTGCTTAAGTGCCAAATGGATTGGTTTAGGCAACAATACGTAATTATCTTGGGCAGGGTTGTTACAGTCTGCGTGAGGTTGCTGATGAACATCTCCGGGTTTTGGTCTTTACGACCACATCGTAGATGTAGGCCTCGACATTGTTGTGGAGCTGAGACTCCAGACAGTTCTAGATGGCCTTCTGGTACGTGGCACCAACGTTCTTCAAGCTGAACGTCATGGTCTTGTAGCAATAAATGTCGTGGGGCGTTATGAATGTCGTCTTATCATGGTTGGCAGGATTGAGGGCTATCTGGTGATAGCCAGAGTAGCAGGCTAGGAAGCATAGCAGGACGCTGCCAGCCGTGGAGTCAATGACTTGGTCAATGCGCGGAAGAGGGAAGTGGTCTTTATAGGGCAGTGCTTGTTGAGATCGGTATAGTCGATACATATCCTCCAATCACCAGTTTGCTTGGGCACAATAACCGGGTTTGCGAGCCAAACCGAGTGTTTACACTTTCGAATAAATCCAGCAGCTAAGAGCTTTTGGACTTCTACCCTAATGACCTCCTTGCGATCCTTGTTGAAACGACAAAGCTTCCGCTTGACAGGTCTTGCCGTCTTGCTCACATCCAAGGAGTGCTCAGCCAGCTCCCTTGGGACACTCGGCATATCTGATAGACTCCATGCAAATATGTTCGCGTTATCCCGGAGGAAACTGCTGAGCGCGAGTTCCTATTTGGGGTCGAGGTCGGCCCCGATGAGCGCTGCCTTCTCTACGTCGGGCACGCCGAGGCAGATCCTCTTCATCGCAGGACTGGCGTCCAATGCAGTATCAGTGTGCCTGTGTCACACCCTAAAATTTCCGAATTTCAGGATGTGAATAAGAAGGAAAATTAAACAATGATTTTCTCATAATTGTTTTTAAAAAAATTCCAATGTTTATTTTCTTTACAGAGAATATAGTATAGGAAAAAGTCATTATTTGTTTTTCTGAATAAAATAAATGGTTTGATCTATGTTGCATTCATGCCGATTCATCTTGGTGTTCCTTGAGTGCAAAATGTTTTAAAGATGCGTTTAGATGCTAACCAAATCCTTCGGAGAACTTTCCAGCTTTTTCTGGAATTTATTCTCTTTTCCTTTGAGCTAATTCTATTTATTAGAAGGCTCTTAAATCCTTTTCATGAGCTCCAAATACTTTATTTGGATTGCTCGTGGTCCAATCTGTCTTTGGGAATTTTCCTGAAATGGAATTTTCCTGAAATTTCGGGAATTTTCTAAGCATTTTTCTTGCTTAAAAATATTTTCTAGACTTTTCTAGGATTATTTTCGCACTAAAAAGTAAATTCGGAAAATCATTCCTTTCCTTTCTTTTCCATTCGGGCCAAGCACATAGGCTCGACCCAATCCAGCCTGCCAGCTGCTGGCCCGCTTCGGCCTAACAACAAGCCTAGCCCAGCCGCCGCTGCAGCAGCTCTCCAAGAGTAGCACGACGCCACCGCCGCCACCTTCTTCAAGTGCTTGCCACGCTTGCGCCGCCTCCAGAGCCCCTATAAGGGGCGAGGCCGAGCCCCTACTCCCTCCGCCCTACCTCATGTCAAGCCGCGCCACCTTCGCCGGATTGAGCACCGAGCTCGTCGCCGACAGTCGATTCGATCTACCACGTCCAGGAGTCCATGGACCAATCCACCGCCTCCTGGAGCTTTCCCGTGTTGCGCCAAGGATGATGCACATTCCCCTAGCACCGGAGGAGTTCCACCAGGCGGAACCCGTGCCGACCACCTCTGAACTCTGCTGCCGGCACCCTGCCAGCCAAGCGCAAAGACTATGTTGAGGGTTTGCAACCTAGGGTGACAAGATATAATTTAATATCTAGAATTTAAATGCTAAAAGTAAAATACTTGAAAGGAAATTTAGCAAAGAAATGACCGAGCACAAGTGACGAATTTTATATCATGGTATCGATGACTTACCGGTGAAGGACCGGATTGGCGACCAGAGAGGGGGGGAGTGAATGGGAACCGATAAAAATCTTTTCTCTAAGAGAACTCGGCCTATATCCTGATTGTCACCCCAAAACGCATCTCGCGTCTAATTGCCAAGATCACACGAGTCAACTAGTGAGACGCTTACCCTAGGAACAATTCAACATGCTCAAAGTGTAGTGGAAGCGAACACAAAATGAGGCACGAAAAACTTGCAGAAGAGGGTTTTGGTTTTAGGTTTTTAGGGTTATAGGGTTTTAGCTTGCAAAGAAATGCTGAAAAGCTTCTTGATCACTTCAGAATCCCAATGACTAGAAATTCTTACAATGAGCTTCTCCTGCTCCAAGATTTATTTGCAAGACTTAATCCCCCTGACCCCTCTTGTTTGGATCATTGGTCTTTTATTTGGGGTGCTCAAGTTTACTCTTCGAGTAAGTACTACCAGTACCAGTTCAGAAATATCCACCCTGAGAGATCGGTGATTTGGATCTGGCAGTCCAAGTGTATCCCAAGAATCAAGTTCTTCACATGGTTCTTACTCAATGATAGGCTCAATACAAGAAATGTGCTAAGATGGAGAAATAAAGTCCTTAAGGAAGGATATAACTGCCCTCTCTGACTCTTGCAGCAGAAGAAACCAGAGAGCATCTCTTCATTGGTTGCCCAGCTACTGTCAGTCGTTGGTTCTCCATTGGCATACTTTGGGATGACAGCCCTAACATACACCATAAAATTTACATTGCCAAGCGTAACTTTGCATATCTGTTATTCATGGAAGTGTTCATGATTGGTGCATGGTGTCTTTGGAAGGAGTGGAATGATTTCTTCTTTAATGACTGCCCCCTAACTCCTCTGCTTGGACGATATCCTTTAAGATGATGGTTGTTGAGCAACTCATCAGGATCAAGCAAGAGCTTCACCAACCTATTAAGCAATGGATTGATTTGTTATAATGTTGAGCCTACCAGTCCCCCTCTCTTCTCCTTGTACAGTTTGTTAGCGAAAGACGTTGTGCACGTTGTGCTCTGACCGATTCTTCAGGCTTAGATAGCTTAGCCCTGACGGAGTCCTCTTTCTGTTGGTATGTTAGTAGCATGCCCTCTATTTTCGGACACTCTAAAGTACCAGAGTTGTATATAGCCGGCAGAGATTGATCAATAGAATCGTCGATCGTTTTCCAACTCTCTTTCATGGTATCAGCTTAACTCCCGATCCTATCTTTCTGCTGCCTCTCTACTGCTTCCTTCTCCATGGCGCACAGCCCTTCTTCCTCTTCCTCCGATGCCTTTGCTCCCTCTGTTCATGACCTCAACCCATTACATGTCGCTCCTGCCATGCCTGTCGCAGCCTCCACGATTCCACTCCTCAACATTCGCCATCACGACACTGAAGTCCTGGATCTCCACGACTCCAATTACTCTGCCTGGGCTCCTTGTTTGAACTGACGTTCCACAAGCTGGGCCTCCTGGATCACATTGATGGCTCTGTTGATGCCCAGGCTCGTCTGTTCGACGCCGCATGGACCCAGATCGACCATTGCATTGTCTCGTGGATCTACCTCACCGTCTCCAAGACGATCTGCGACATGGTGTTCCATCGCCGCGCCACCGCGTTCTCCACCTGGAACAGCGTCAGCGACCTCTTCCTCAACAATGCGACGCAGCGCGCCGTTTATGCCTTGCAGGACTTCCACAGTCTGCAGCAGGGCGATCTTTTCGTCCACGACTACTGCTGCCGCCTCAAGCATCTGGCGGATACCCTAACCAATGTCGGCCACCCCATCACTGACCAAGATCTCGTCGTCAACACCATGCGCGGCATCAACACAAAATTCACCAACGCTCTCGGCGTCATCAACACCATGAACCCGTTGCCGAGCTTCTTGTGGGTGCACTCCTATCTTTTACAGGAGGAGACGCGCTTGGATCACAGTCATAAGATGGAAGCCGCCAACATGCTTCTCGCCGCTGGTGCCTCCACTTGTGCTTCGACGGGTGCCTCGGCGGCCGCTCTTGTCGCCACCGGCACGTCTGCGCCGCCCGACGCGTCCAAGACCCCGTCCATGCCGTCGGGTTCTTCGCCCACCAAAGGCTGCGATCGCAAGAAGAAGCGGAAGCAGTTGGACGACAAGCCCCGCTACAACTCCAGATCTACTCCACCGAATCCGGCTCCGCAGCAACAGCAATGGGGCGCGCCCAATCCCTGGACCGGGGTGTTCCAGGCTTGGCAGGTCCCACCTACGAACTGGCGTGCACCGTTCCCCGGCACGCATCAGAACAGGTCGGCCGCTCCTCCCCATGCTATGTTCGCACACGCCCCGACGCCGCAGCAGTACTCTTTCGGCGCCCTGCCCAACCTCTACACCGCCCTACATGGTCAGCCGTCCTCCACTGCCACCTACACCGGTAGTGGCGAATGGTTCCTTGACACCGGCGCGTCCTCCCACATGACGGGGCATCCTGGTATAACACCTTCTCTCCCGTTGTTCCCGGTTCTGCTCGTGTTATCGTTGGCAATGGCGCTTCTCTCCCTGTCACACATACCGGTGACATTTCAGTTCCTACTGCTGCTGCTCCTCTTCAATTGCGCAATGTTCTTGTCTGCCCTTCTTTGATTAAGAACCTTGTTTCCGTTCGCGCTCTAACTCGTGATAACCCTGTCACTGTGGAATTTGACGCTTGTGGGTTCTCTGTCAAGGATCTTCGCACGAAGACGGTGCTCCTCCGATGTGATTCCGCCGGGGAGTTGTACCCTCTTCACGCCGTCCCCACCAAGCAACACCACAGTCTCGCCGTCACGGTTTCCTCCAAGCTGTGGCATGCTCGTCTTGGACATCTCAGTTACAGCTCCTTCACCACTTTACTTCGCAATTTCCCCTTTTCCTGCTCTCAGTTAGACACTCATTCTTGCCATGCCTGTCGTCTTGGTAAGCATGTTCGTTTGTTGTTTGCTAGTTTTAATAAAATAGCAGGGAAAGCTTTTGAATTACTTCATTGTGACCTGTGGATGTCGCCGGTCATTAGCAATTCCGGTTACAAGTATTACCTTGTTATTCTTGATGATCATACACATTTCGTCTGGACTTTTCCTTTGCGCAATAAGAGTGATGTTTTGCCTACCCTCATTTGTTTCCATGCCTATGTACCAACTCAATTTGGTTCTGCTATTTCTAGTTTGCAAACTGATAATGGGAGGGAATTTGATAATCACGCTTTGCGCTCCTTCTTGTCCTCTAATGGCAATATCCTCCTACTCACTTGCCCGTACACGTCTCAACAAAATGGTCAGGCCGAGCGTGTTCTTCGCACTCTCAATGACAGTGTCCGCGCTCTCATGTTTCACGCCGACGTTCCTGCCTCCTTCTGGCCACATACACACTCAACCATCGCCCCTGTCGGCCACGCAACAACGACACCCCCTACTTGCTTCTCTACGGCCAGCCTCCCACGTATGATCACCTGCGGGTGTTCGGGTGCCTGTGCTACCCGAATCTCACAGCCACAGCCGCCAACAAGCTCTCGCCGCGCTCTGTGGCGTGCATTTTCCTGGGCTATCCGGCGGACACCAAGGGGTATCGATGTTATGATCCGGAGACTAACCGCGTCATTGTGTCTCGGCACGTTTACTTCGACGAGGATGTCTTCCCTTTCCGATCCAGGTCTTCGCCCGCGTCCATGCCGTCGACGCCGCCCCCTGACGAGGCGGTTCTCCCTCTGGTGTGTCATGGCACCCCACACCGAGCTGCTCTCCCTGTCGCAATTTAGACTTTGTTTTGCTTTACCCCTCCTCGGTTGGGAGGTTCCTCTCCTTGCTCAGCTGCTGACTGGGCATCTTATTGTAAAACTATCTTTGCCCTGTTTTTAATATATTTCTCTTGTTGCCGCGGGGTTTTGCCCCGCGGTGTTTGCTAAAAAAAAACTTGCAGAAGAGATTTGGCACACGAGATACTAAACAAGGCTTAAAGCTCAAGTAGATACATCAGCAATCAAAGATTAATTAATAATTAAATGGCTTGCTAATTGCTGCGTACCTACACCAAGAGCTAAGACTGAACCAAAGAGAAGATTAGTCAATCATTTGGACCTGTATCTGGAAAGGGACGTAACCAGCAAAAATCAAATGCCCAGCAACCTGAGGCCTACTGCTGATGCTTGCCTGGGCTGCTGCGTGTGGCGGCCTGCTGCCTGTGCACTGCTGAATGCTGCTGCTGGAGCCTATGGCCTGGGTGCGGCTGCTGCGTGCACTATGCGAGCTTGCTGTTGCCTACCTCCACGCCGCTGCCGCTGCTGCTGGACGCTAGGCGCGCGTGCTTGCTGAGAGCCGCGAGGTCAACGGCCTGCTGTTGAGATGCTGTGTGCGCGTGTACTGCCAGCTGGCTGCTGCGCTAGGCTGCTACGAGGTGCGAACTGCAGGCACTAGCTGCTCACGCGAACGCCTGGTGGAAAATGCGAACATGCTGCACAAAACGTTGCACCATGGACAGTCCGTACTAGGCTCACGGACCATCCGCCAGAGGACTACGGACCGTCCGCGGGTCAAAGACGGACAGTCCGAATTGCCAACAGAACCTCCGGAGATGAACTGCATCTTGTGAGCTGTCAGCTCTAGCCTCGCGGACCGTCCGCCCGGCTCGCGGACCATCCCACACTACAGTTTGAACCATGCGTGAAGTCTCGCGCACGAACAGGAAGAACAACTACATTAACTCGCGGGGAATCTCTCCCAAATCCATCACCGGATCTCCCAAACCATTTGGAGCCTTGAGACGAAACTTTGGGGAGATGATGAGCACCCCAAGGGGAGGATATGCCCCAAAAATCTTGGCCTCTAACTCATTACAACTCCCGGAAACACGGATCACGTGGATAAGCACCTAGAGCTCAAGTTCATCTGGAAATTCGCGAAATGAAGGCCAAATCCGAAGTTTGAGGAGTCAAAATCACACACAAAGATGCACAAGATATCCACCCATGATCTCCTCAAAGAATCCGAGAGAAAACAGCCTATAAATCGACGAACAAGAATCTAACCAAAAAGCTTCGAAAATAGCACAAAAACCAACTCGAGAATTTAGAAGGAGATAGAATTTGCTCGAGAAAATGGCACAAGATTTGAGGGACGAATTCACTCCGAATATTCATGCCATATTGGATTACAAGTCACTCCATGAATTGCAAATCTTGAATGGTAAAAAGATCGAACAAAGAGCCACTCACACCTCTCTCCCTCTCTCCCCAAGAGCACCCCAGAATGATAGAGCACTCCCACCTACAAGACAAAAGAGTTAGCTGAAATTCAGCCACTCCTCCTATATATAGGTCCTTTGGAAAATGACCGAAGTACCCCTACACTAGGAGTTACAACACAAACCCTCACAGGGGCATTTTGGTCCATAGATGAAGTTTCCATCGGACGGCCACGCATCAATCGGGCTTTCGCATCCTCCCGACGCAAGCACCTCGATCATGCCGCGTGTCACTCGCTTCGAAGCTTCTCGGCGCGCCCAGATCCCGTCTTCGCCCGCCGAGCCTTCGGTCTTGGCTTTGTGGAGCAAGCAAGGAACCCGACAGTTTTCTGGTGAACCGTTGCAAACCCTGGGGACTCGGTGTAGCCTCCACGCCAAGCTCCTCTTGGCTCAGCAGCCACGTCATCCCGGCTCGGTGTTGGTTTTGTGGAGTAAACCAACCAAACCCGTGCAGACTCCGGTTGTTAGCTGCTACCCTGCACCGGCTCATGTCCACGACTTCGTCTTGCTTTTCTTGCCACCATGCGGCCCACACTTGATCCCGTTCGGCCACCGGGTCCATTGAGCCAAGCCTACTTGTCTCTCCACTCCTCGGATGCCCCGCAAGTCTAAGACCTTTCGCGCCTGCTCTTCACCTGCACCAACGCAAATCAAGCTGCAACCTGCACCTGCAATACTCGGCCAAGAGTCAGTCCACACAACGTTGTCAACCACTCATCCCGAGTGCGCTGACAACGCACCACATATTCGTAAGAGTAAAACACATCACAACACTACACACACATACACAGAGCCTTAAATCACCCGGTCAATCACTCATCATATATAAACCACGACACATCTCAACTTTGTTTCTCAATCTCCCCCTTGATGAATGCATTGACAAAGATGGTTTGAAAGCAGACAAATAACCCATTCAAGTACCCAAAAGCCAAATAAAAGCAACCACAAGGCAACTTGAAATAAGAAGGGACAAAAGCATGCTCCAACCACAAACTCTCGGAACCTAAGAAAGCACAAGGGCTGAAAACAATCGAAGAGTCAAACAAGAACCACAATTGCTACATGCAATCCCTAAAACCATCAGACCAATTTAAGCTCTTAACAAAGCACTTGTCAACCTCTCATCACTAACAAATCAAGGTTCATATCAACTTGATTTTCTCAAATTTTCTCTCCCTTCATGAGTGTGTTGACAATATATGGGCACAAAGAAATGTTTTGAGAGGCAAAGGCCGAAAGACTCATCCAAGTGAACGAAAATCACACAAGGGCAAAGAATCAAAGTCACTTGTCATGAGAAGGAATACCAATGCCAAATCAACTTGGAAAAATCTCAGTCCCCAAAGACATGGGCAACGGCTCGACACAACCCAGATAAGAACACATGATCCTCAAGAAGAGGCACAAAGGGCTCAACACCAATCATGTAGCAAAAGCTCACAAACTGTTGACTCCTCGAGGGGAGGCAAAAGGGCTCGACACCATCGGCAAAAGAGCATACAACTCACAAGCTCCCCCTAAACACATGCAGTAGGGCCAAAGAGCATACAAAACTCACCATAAACACATGTGAAAGGGCAAAAAGAAAAGCGCATAGCACTCACAAGCTCCCCCTAAACACATGCACTAGGGCCAAAAAGCATACAAAGTTCACTCTAAATACACATGATAGAGCAAAGAGCAAAGCATCAAAGCACAACTCAGGCAATAAAGGAGCCCCCTACACAAATGCATGCAAATTCAAGTTCTACAAACGCGAACATGAGCTTCTCAAATTGACAAAGATCACTATAAGATGTTAGGAACAAGACATAGATCAAGCATGATAGTCTAAAATTCCGTACAAGCATCACCATCAAGATAGTAAGAACATATATAGGAAGTACATGATGAACTCCCTCTCATGAGCATAGGACCTCAACATGAACAAAATGAGCACAAAAGACATACATCATACAAAACTCATACAAGATCTCATCACAAGGTCATCATAAACACCCACAAGCTATCTCATGTCATGACAAAGCCACTGAGCCATGTGTCTACTTCTAATTTGAGTTTTCTCATGGTGGAAATCATGCAACAGTTTAGCACCCAAGATAAAGAATTTAAAGCATAAAAGACATGATACATATGAGAGCATATTTTTCAAGCATAGACATTTCATTTCAAGTTTAGCATGGTACATGAAATGCCTTGGTGGCAGAAATAAGCTTATGCTCTTCCACATGGAAAAATGTGGGCTAAACATTCATGATGACAACAAGGACGTCTTTGACCCCAAGTGAAAAGAGCACGATTCCCAAGCATTAATTAAGCAAGACATAGCTCATTTTGAGCACAAAATGAGCATGAAAGGGATTCTACCCACAAGAGAGGATCAATTTAGCATTTCACAAAAATATAGCCATCTCACATGCATATATATGCAAAACTATCAAGAGCATAGCTATACATCATAAGAGCACATCAAGCATGATCATAGACTCACAACTAGCACATCACAGTAGTCAAAATATATGAGAGAAGCTCATCTTGCCAATATGCATGTGATACAAAGAGAATAAATATATGCAATGCAAAATGCATGGGGAGACAAGGGATTTGGCTCAACATCAAGAAGACTCACAAGGGAACACAACAACCAAATAAAAGCTCCAAAGATCCCAATTTAGTACCATATAAAAGATACCAATTGAAAGATCACAAATGGCTACCAAAAGCCATGGCAAACCCTTGAAACCAAATTCCCATCGAATGAAGCCGAGCTCCTCCTCAACTAAAGCCGACTAGCAAGCAAAAATTAGGAAAGGAAAGATCAAAAGAAAAGTTCTAAAACCAAATAAAAAAAGAGAAATCCAAAGAAGAAGCAAAACGCAACCCGAAAACAAGACAAGCCCAACGTCATAAGAAACGCTCAAAACATGCTACACATTGCATTGACAATACCAATTAAGATAATTAAAGCATTGTAACATGATTTCACAATATTAATATAAGCATGGGCCAGCAAGCATGTCAACAAGGTGCAAACCTATACAAGGATACTAAACCAAAAAGGTAGCAATGAACAACATGGCAAACATGATATAAGAACTAAACTAAGGCATGTTATAAGTTCATATGGAACATCCACTAACATATATTACAAAGCTAGCATGACAAGATATACATGGAAACATACATGCTAACATGAAAAGGTACCATGAAACTAGACAAAAAATGATATGGATGAACAATATGACATAGCCACGCAAGAACAATGATAAATTATAACACGAAGATCATAAATATCACCCACCACAATATCATACAAAAGATAGCAAGATAGGTATACAAGATCACAAAGCTATCAAAAACAAGGTGGCTAGCGTACCATGGTTTATACACACGCATGACACAAGACCAAAGCATGCAACAAGTATACAAGTGAGCACAAGAGGGAAAAGAAAACTCACTATAAATGTGTACAAAGGCTTTCAAGAGCATGCAAAACGGTGTGGAGAACCATCTTGTCTTGATCACCTCGCGGGCCAAAGATCAAGTACCATCGAGCTCTTATTCTCCAACCACGTATCCGAACCTACACACAAGGAGACAATGAAGATCGAGCCTTGGATCCCAAAGGGTTAGGAAGCACATACTTGGGAATCCAACACTTGGTCACACGGGTAAACGTTGCACACAATTTATCATGTGGGTTAGCATGATGCAAATGCCTGTTCGAATGAAAAGGATTCGAACACTCTTAGAATCATGCCTCAAAGGAGCAACTCGCGAAAAAAATTGAGTGCTACCATAAGCAAAAAGGCAAATATCCTTCGAGGTCGTAGGAGAAGAACCAACACGAACACCACGGGAAACATGTTATGGACCAACACAAGAAGCACTAGAAGCATGTCCACAAGCATGGTCTAACTTACTAGAAAGAGTGTCATAAAACCCGTCAACAAAATGTTCCTTCTTAGGCTCACAAGTGTTCATGCCATAAGAAGGGCTATGAACAACCAAAGGCCTAGAAGCACAAGCTCACCGCATTTTCCTTGCATGGTGGTAGCAAAAGCTCTCTTGATCCCCATCCTTCCCACAAAGAGAGCAATAGTACAAAGGCCAATCGAGAGGCACGGTCCAAGTGGACAAATCGCAAGTCTCTTGTAAGTGAGAAGTCCCTTGGGACTTAGAGCAAGAAGCATCAACCCCAACACTCGACTTGGTGTCCACGTTAGAATCACACGTGCCATGAGAAAGGCTATGTGGCTTCTTAAAAGCTTTGGCATGCACACGTCGCTCGTGCTTGACACGGCGAAAGCAAAACTCCATGGTAGGCCCATCTTTCTTGCAAAAGGTGCAATGAAACTTCGGTTTGGAAGTATGAGTTCCAAAGAAGTGAGAAGCACCCTCACTATTTGAATCATCTTGGGCAACACCAAAAGAAGCATCAAGCTTAGGAGTAGCTATGAGAGAGCTATCAAAAGCACTAGCACACTTGCCATCATCCAAAGACTCACGCTCAAGAGAAGAAGTCGACTCCAGTTGAGAAGAAGCTATTTTAGAAGCATCAACATCGGAGTGACAAGAGAAGCGAGAATCCAAACCCTTTGCACAAAGACTCTTGCACCTTGTGCGCAAAACCTCATTTTCAAATTTAAGGCGCTCACAAGTACCACAAGTCATATTTCTCAAATTGTCAACTTCCTTTTCAACGCACTTAGCATATGTGGTACGCAAGAGTTCATTCTCTTTCTCAAGGTTGGCACTCATCTCATCATGCTGAACCAATTTGGCGCTCATATCATTGCGCATTCTTTTCAAAGCCAACACTTCACTTTCCAAATCAATGCATGAAGTGCAAATAAGACCACATGAACAAGTATCATCATTTACATCAACCAAAGCATCATCATTGTCACAAGAAGTATGGCAAGCATCATCTACAAGAAACAAAGAGCACTTGCTACAAGGTATGAATTTCATATCACAAATTTCAGCCCTAGCATGCTCAAGGCCATCTACACATGTGGTGTTAGTCAATTTTAATTCTTTAATTTCAGCAAACAAAGACTCACAAGAAACACATGGCATAGAGGCATCCAACTTCAATGAGGCAATCTCATTTCTTGCCTTAGCAAGATCATCATTCAAGTTACCACATTCACTAGCAAACTCAAACATATCTCCTTCTAGCACCTCAATTTGAACAAGCAAAGCATCACAAGATTTGCATGGCAAAGACGCATTGAATTTCAACAACATAATTTCAGATTTCAAGGTATCAAGAGAAGAGTTTAAATCATCATTCTTAGCATGCATGGTTTTACAAGAAGTGCAAGAATTCAAAGCACATGATTTCTAATGGGCCATACCGCATTTCAACCTAGTAAGAGAACATTTCATCTTTTCATTTTTCCTACGCAAGGCATCAGACAACTCTATGTTTCTCCTATGCAAATCTTCACAATCACATTCACAATCATTCAACCTATCGCATAGGATCAAGATAGATTTGGCAAGTGTACCTTGGTTCATGGCTCTTAGCTTGCGGTAGAGTTCGCCTTTCTTGATACCACCATCTTGATAGTCCTCAATGCGGGACATCATCTCCTCCACTCCGGTTTCCGCCTCAACCTCCATGCTCCTACTCAAAGAACTACAAAGGGAAGAGCTTGGTGCCATACACAAGACACCAATTAAGATTAGCCGAAAACAAGCTTAAAACACGCAAACCAACACCACAAGCAAAAACACTCTTTTATCTTGTCGCGCTATGGATCCTAGACTTGTTAGAGTCACACGAATCCGCAACCGGCTCTGATACCAATTGAAGGACCGGATTGGCGACTAGAGAGGTGGGGGGGAGTGTGAGAGCTTGTGTGGTTCGATGACCGGTGGTAGGTCGCTTCCTGGTGTGATGAGTGATTGACAACGTGGTGTGGACTGATTCTTGACTAAGTATTGCAGGTGCAGGTTGCGGCTTGACTGGTGTTGGTGCAGGTGAAGAACAAGCGCGAAAGGTCGTTGCTGGTGAGGCCTCCAGGTGTGGAGAAGACAAGTAGGCTTGGTTCGAGGGACCCGGTGGCCAACGGGGTCAAGTGCGGGCCGCATGGTGGTAAGAACAGCAAGATGAAGTCATGGACGATTTCTTGGTTGAGCCTCAAAACCAAGGTCGAGCCGGGACTACATGGGAGACGAGTCATGAGTGGTGATTGGCGGAGGCTACACTGAGTTCGCGGGGTTTCCAGTGGTTCATCAGAAAATCACTGGGTTCCTTGGTTGATCCACAAAGCCAACACCAAAGACCGAAGACGGAGGTGCAGCAGCATCAGGCCGGTCTGACCGGTGGGTACCAATATGACCAGTGAGGAGCACCGGTCTGACTGGTGTGTGACGACGCAGTCCAGAGACTTTGAAGCAGAGGACACGCGTCGGGATCAGAAGGCTTGCGTCGAGGCTAAGCAAGTTTGTGGTTGCTGGGCATCCGTCTGATGGTGCGAAGACAAAGATTCCCAAAGTGCCCCTCGGGGGTGTGTATCCTAGTATTAGGCCTTAGGGGTAATTTAGTCTTTCGGCTAGCCTCCATATAACCCAAGTGGTGAGAGGATGGCAGACATCTCTTGGAACCCTAGCTCATTTTGTTTTGCTATTTTCCTCTTCCATTTTCCTATGGAATTTCAACGACTAGCTTGAGAGCTTCATGGTTAGATCATGTGAGAGGGAAGGATGATCGGGTGGAAGCTAGAACTTGTATGAACCTTCATGGTATGTATAGATGATCCGGCGTGGTTCCTCAAGGCTTGATTGTGTTCTTCCCGTTTTCCCTTTTTGGTGATTTTCGGAGCCTTTTCTTGGCGAATTTCTTGTGGCGGTTTTGAGACCTTTCTCTTTGGGATTTGGTGGGGGATGTATGCATGAACCCTTCGTGGTTCTTTTCCCTTTGATTCTCCTCCCAAATCCGTGAGTAAATGGGCTCAATTTTGGGGTTTTCTTGGCTCTAGGGTTAGAGGCGTTCTTGGTGGAAATCCTTCGATTCCTCTCGTTCTAGCAAGTTTTGGTGGACCAAATCTTGGCTATGGAGTACCCATGAGGTGTTCCTACTATCCCCAAAGTCTTGTGTGAATCCGTGGAGCGAATCGGGAGATCGGGAATTGGATTTGGGGGAGTTGACCCGCGGGCGCTGTTCATCCCGAGAGCTCAGGTCACACCGGTCTGACCAACGCCTCTCACCGGTCTGATCGGTGCAGACTCTTTGTTGAGTTTTGCTCGGGTGAACGTCTTGGCGTGTTCCTTGTTGTCTCGTGTTGCTGCTGTTTCGAGTTTGGTCAGTTTTGGAGCTCGGTAGGTCGGTTTGGTGGATTTGGGATTTCCTGGCTTGGACCGGTCTGACCGGCGAGCTACACCGGCCTGACCGGTGTAGGAGTCTTCTGTGGAAATTCTCAAATTTTGCCATGTTGCTCCAGCAGGGACCGGTCTGACCGGTGCTGCTCACCGGTCTGACCGGTGCAGTCTAGTGGTGCTCGAGTTGCTTTCTCCGCTGCGTTCTCGAGTAGATCTAGGTGGTTGTTGGTTCCTAGGACCAGTAGCACTCCAGTGGCTGCGTAGTCTTGGCCAACTTGGGTAGTTGAGCCGGAGACGTGTTTTGTAAGCCGTGTTCGTCTTGTTGGAGTTCCCATCTCCTTTGAGAAGAATTTTTATCAGCTCCCATTCACTACCCCCTCTCTGGTCGCCAGTTTCGGTCCTTCAAGTGGTATCAGAGCCGGTTATGGATCTTCAGATTCTAACCAGTCTAAGATCCAAGGATGGCGTACCAGGAACGGGGTTCGGGTTCTCCGCACTTCGATGGCAAAAACTACCAGATGTGGCAGAGGCGGATGGCGGCTTTCCTCCGTGGTAAGGGTCAGATCCTTTGGGATGTTATGGTGAACACAACTTATGTTCATCCGATTAACTTCCTTGCTCCTGGATCGAGGGACATGTTCGACGCCAACAACAAGGCGGTCGACTACTTGTTTCGTGCTCTATGTCAGTCTGAATTCGATCGGGTTCAGACAGAGGACTTAGCTTGTAGGATGTGGGAGCAGTTGAAGGATGCTCATGCTGGGAATGCTCAGGTTCAGGCTCAGATGTACGCGACTAACCGGAGAGAGTACGAGAACTTCACTCTTCTCCCCGGCGAGTCCGTCGATGCCCTTTTCCAGCGGTTTACGGTTGTGGTGAACAACATGAGAGCCAATGTGGCCGTGCTCCCATACGATGATCATGATAGAGCCGTGAAGCTCTTGCACTCGTTGGATCGCACCGTATGGGACGGAAAGGTCGAGGCTATTCTTGAGTCCGAGAAGTAGGACACCCTGACCGTGAACGAGCTGTTCTCAAAGCTCAAGTCAGCTGAGTTGGACCGTGGTATGACAGCCAAGCTCGAGAGCCCAACTGACTCTCATAGTCTTGCTCTCGTTGGTGGCAAAGGTGCTAAGTCTAATGCTAACGCATCCTCCAGGATTTACTCTCTGTCTTCTTTGATGTCTTTGCCAGATGAGGAGTTCGACGTGCTTGGAGAGGATGAGCTGGCGTTGCTGACCAGGCGGTTCGAGAGGTTGCACGAGAACCGGGTGAACACAAGGAAGAATCCACGGACATGCTTTCAGTGCGGCAAGCCAGGACACTTCATCGCCGACTGTCCAGAGAAGATGGAGAACAAGGACAGCTACAAGGACGGCTACAAGAACCGGTCAAGGACGGACGGCAAGTACCGATCAAGGCGCGATCACAAGCACAAGAACAAGCACAAGGACGAGCGACGATCAAGGAAGAAGGACGGTCACGGCAGGAAGGCCCGAGCGATGGTCGGGGCGAGCGACGTCGACTCCAGCTCCGCCTACTCTTCCTTGAGCTCGAGTAGCATTGAAGATGAAGGTGATCGGCGCAAGAACAAGAAGTCATCCAAGAACTTGAGCGGGCTAAGCTACTACGCGAGAGATGGCTTCTGCGGCATGGCTCGTAGCTCCGGCAGCAAGAAGAGTCACCAGAGCGACTCAGACTCCGACTCCGAGGATGAGGTACGTGACGAGCTTCCCTTCTTGCATGAGGAGAATGAGCGTCTTTGCAAGTTGCTTGATAATCGTGATGACATGCTTAGAGAGGTAAAGAAGATGAGGAAAGAGCTTAGGGTCTCACTAGAAGATGCTAGGAACCGAGTAGCTAAGCTAGAAACCCAGAACCTTAATGCTAAGTTTGAGATAGATTCGCTTAAGGCTTCACCTGTGGTTTCTGATGAGATTGATTGTTGTGATTGCTCTATGTACCTAGCTGATCTTACTACTCTTAAGGATAAGCATGCTTCTAGTTGTGATGAACTAGATGTGCTTAGGGTTGAAGTGGCTGAGCTTAAGTCTAGACCTGCTTTGCTAGGTGCTTGCACTTCTTGCCCTGTTTTGCATTGAAAGATTGATGAGATGCATGCTTACACTGTTTCTCTTGAGGCTAAGTTGAAAGAACCTGTTCCCACTTCTTGCTCTACTTGTGAATTGCATGCTTTGAAAAATTTGGAACTTGCACATTATGTGGATCGCTTGCAGGATGAGAATGATGAGTTGAGGAAGATGATGGGTTGGTTGTCGGGTCATGAACCACAACTTAGGATGATGATAGAGGCATACAAGCGCTATGATGGGCAAGCGCTTGGTTCGGAGAAGGTTGGAGAGTGTAGTGGTGAGGGAGGAGAGAAGATTGGTGGTATCCTAGCTCCACCAAAAACCTTACACAAAAATGCCTATGCTCCTAAGCCCAACCCACTGAGAAACAAACTTGACACAACCCTAGATCCTCCCATATTTCCTCGCCCAACAAATAATTTCCAGAAACCGGTGAAGTTTGTGAGCCCTAAGGACAGTGTGGTTGGAGAGAAGAAGGGTGAGAAGCCGAGTGAGGAGAAACCAAGTGAGCAGCCCCAACCCAAGCCTAAACCTAAGCTCATACGGTTTCATTGTGACTATTATGGGAGAGATGGTCACAAGGGTGAGTTTTGCTTCAAGAGGAAGGGTGAGGAGAGAATGGCTAAGGAGTGGGCTAACAAGGACATGTACCGCCCTTGAAATGGTGTACCTGAGCCTCTTATGCAAATGCCCAGGGCCAAGGCGATTGTGAGGACGGTTCCGACTTGGGGAGATTGAAAGGTGGCAGGTGGTGCTGTTGGCCGAGCACCACCGGTCAGACCGGTGCACTCCACCGGTCAGACCGGTGCTGGTCTGGGCAGACAGCAGTTCGGTTTCCGTGCTCGTACGGATGCTCGGTTCGGTTCTGGTGGCTGTGGTTCTGGTGGTTGGCATGGAGAGTTTGTAGGTGGTCAGTTTGCTAGACGTTCTCCACCTCGTGCTCAATACGAGGGTGGAAGGAGTCGTAGCTTTGCGTTTGAGAGGAGGAACAGTCCACGGTCTTCCTTTCGTGGTTTTCGTTCCCCTCAAGCTAGACAGGGGTGGTTCCCTCGTGGTGGTTCCCGTGGTGGTTTTCGTGGTAGTAGCTTTGATAGGCGTGATGATTTGGTTTGTGCTAACCCCACTTTGGAGAAAATGGCTCAGCACTGGTTTTACTCTTTTGGTACTAACCCCAGTGCTGAGTCGTTTGTTCACTCACGTGCTCGCTTTTGAATTTCAAGTGGGAGACTTGAGGAACGTTTGGTTGATTGACTCCAGTTGCTCGAGGCATATGACCGGAGACAAGGGGTGGTTCTCAAGTTTCGTCCCGGTGGTGTCCAAGACATACATCACCTTTGGAGACAATGGGCGAGGGCGTGTGCTTTCAGAAGGTGAGATTAAGGTAAGTGAGAAGGTCACTCTCAGGCGTGTTGCTCTTATTCAATCGCTCGGATTCAATTTGCTTTCCGTTTCCCATCTTTTGGATGAGGGTTTTGAGGTGTTGTTTCGGCCTGGTGGTTCTCGTATTTTGGATTCTCGAGGGGACCTAGTTTGCATGGTCGTTCCCGAGGGTCAAGTTTTCCGAGCGGATTTCTCTCAGTCTTCTGGTGTGGCTCGTTGTTTTTTGGCTAGTTCTTCGAGTGAGTTGTGGAAGTGGCATAGGAAGTTGGGTCACTTAAGCTTTGACCTTTTGTCTCGCTTGAGTAAACTCAATTTGGTCCGAGGATTGCCACAGCTGAGGTTTGAAAAAGAGTTGGTTTGTGCGCCGTGTTGGCATGCTAAGATGGTAGCTTCTTCCCATCCACCCCTCACCGATGTGATGACGAAGCGTCCATGTGAGCTGCTCCATATGGACTTTGTTGGCCCAGCTCGTGTGAGATCCGTGGGTGGGAAGTGGTACGTCCTGGTTGTGGTGGACAACTACTCTCGGTATGCGTGGTTTTTCTTTTTGGAGGAGAAAGGGGAGACGTTTGGTTTTGTTTGAGATCTTGTCTTGAGGTTGAGAAACGAGAGGCACGAAGATGCCATACGAGCGATCCGCAGTGACAATGGCTCGGAATTTAAAAACTCTCACTTCGAAACCTTTTGCCATGACTTGGGTCTTGAACACTAGTTTTTGAGTCCGTATACGCCTCCCCAGAACGGCGTGGTGGAAAGGAAAAACATGACCATGTGCGAGATGGCTCGGACGATGCTCGATGAGCATAGGACTCCGAGAAGGTTCTGGGCTGAGGCGGTGAATACCGCGTGCTATGTGTCGAACAAGATTTACCTCAGGGTGCATAAGAAGAAAACTTGCTACGAGTTGATGCACGGTAGAACCCCCAAGGTGAGTCACTTTCATGTGTTTGGGTGCAAATGCTTTATCTTGAAGAAAGGTAAGAAGTTGGACAAGTTCGAGGCTAGGTCTGTCGATGGCATTTTCTTTGGTTACGCGTCTCATTCTAGAGCCTTTCGAGTGCTCAATCTTGAAACTAACCAAATTGTGGAGACTTGCGAGGTTACCTTCGACGAGACACAGCCACGTAGTCAGCTTGTTTTTGAGTGTGCAGGTGACGAGGAACTTGGTGAGGAGATTTTCCAGGAGGAGGAGCATGAACATGGAGATGATGAAGATGGCGGTGTGGTGCCCGCGGCTGAGTATGTACCTACTACTTCGACTACGATCGAGAACAGGTCCTCTCCCACACCTACAACGACAAACCCAGAACAAGGCGAAGCTGCTGTTGAGGGGGAGATAGCATCAAGGCGAGAACCTCCCCGATGAGTTCAAGTGGATCATCCAGCTTCGAGGATCATCGGCGACATCAATGAACGCACTACACGGTCGAGGGTTCGAAATAATTCTCACTTTGCTCATGCTGCTTTTGTTTCTACTTTTGAGCCCAAGGACATTGGACATGCGTTATCTGATCACAATTGGGTTAATTCGATGCATGAGGAGTTGGAGAACTTTGAGAGAAACCAAGTTTGGGAGTTGGTGGATCCTCCACCGGGGTGTAAGCCGATTGGGACAAAATGGGTGTGGAAAAACAAGGAGGGAGAGAAAGGAGAAGTGGTGAGAAACAAGTCGAGGTTGGTGGCGCAAGGGTATAGTCAGAAAGAGGGGATCGACTACGAGGAGACCTTTGCTCCCGTAGCCCGTTTGGAGGCGATTAGGATCCTTCTAGCCTTTTCCGTGGCTAAAGGGTTCAAATTGTACCAAATGGATGTGAAGAGTGCTTTCCTAAACGGTGTTTTGGAGGAAGTAGTGTATGTGAGGCAACCACTGAGGTTTGAGAGTGAGAAGTACCCCCACAGGGTGTACAAGTTGAGGAAGGCGCTGTATGGGTTGAAGCAGCCGCCTAGAGCTTGGTACGGTAGGTTAAGGGGGTTCCTGTTTGAGAGAGGGTTTGAGATGGGGAAGGTCGATCAGACCTTGTTTCTCCTCAGGCAGGGCAAAGATATCCTAATTGTGTTGGTGTACGTGGATGATATTGTCTTTGGTGGCTCGTCTAACTCTCTTGTTGCAAGGTTTGCAGAAGACATGAGCAGGGAATTTGAGATGAGCATGATGGGTGAGTTGCAGTTTTTCCTCGGGCTCCAGATCAAGCAATCAAAGGAAGGAACATTCGTGCACCAAGCCAAGTACACCAAGGATATTGTGAGGAAGTTCAAGATGGAGGACTCCAAGGCCATGGCGACGCCTATGAGTACGACTACAGCTCTTGATGCGAATGAGGAAGGTGAACACGTGGACCAGAAGGAGTACCGGAGCATGATCGGGTCACTCCTCTACTTGACGGCAATGAGGCCGAACATCCAATTCTCGGTATGTCTGTGCGCTCGTTTTCAAGCGTCTACGAGGACCTCGCATCAGCAAGCAGTCAAGCGCATATTCAGGTACTTGCGACATACTCCCGACTTCGGCCTTTGGTACTCCGCGTCTTCTTCTCTGGCTCTTCATGGATTTTCAGACGCGGATTTTACCGGGTGTCGGTTGGATAGGAAGTCCACTTCTGGGACTTGCCAGTTCTTGGGTTCTTCTTTGGTGTCTTGGTCTTCCCGCAAATAGTCGAGTGTTGCTCAATCCACTACCGAGGCAGAGTATGTGGTCGTAGCTAGTTGTTGCTCTCAGCTCCTTTGGATCACATACACCTTGAGTGACTTTGGTGAGGAGTATACCCATGTCCCACTTCAATGTGATAGCACAAGTGCCATAAGTATTGCAAAGAACCCAGTGCTCCATTCCAAAACCAAGCACATAGAAGTGAGGTATCATTTCTTGAGAGACAACGTAGAGAAAGGGAAAATCACTTTGATCCATGTACCCACACATGACCAGCTAGCCGATATTTTCACCAAACCCCTAGATCAAGCAACTTTCACTCGTTTGCGGGGGGGAGCTTGGTGTTTGCTTGATTTCTTGAGTTGGTTGTGTGGGAGCTCCTTTGTAGCATATGTATAGCTTTTCTTTATGCCTTCTTGCTTTTTGTATTGCATTTGTATCATGATGTATAGTCATCTTTGTATGATAGGTTGCATGCATTTTGTATCATATGCATTGTGTAGGAAAAGCTTCTCCTATATACATTGTTCACCATGGTATGATATATATGTCCTTGTGAGCTAGTTTGGTAAGCTATGGTTAGTTTGGCTTAGCTCTTGATGATCTTGATTTATATCCATGGTTGCTAGCTATGTTTTTTGAAAAATATCACATGTATGCTCTCTTGTGTGTAAATGCCTTTATATGATCTTGACATATTTTTGTGGCTTGGCTATGCGTAATTTGTGGTTGGATAGTTTATTTTGATCATATGGGGCCAAAGGCTCATTTGCCATCATGAATGTTTAGCCCCCCATGCTTTATCTTGTGGAGGGGCATAAGTTCCTTTTTGTCGCAAATACATTTCATGTACCAATTATGAATCTGAAAATGAAATGTAATTTGCTTGGAAAATATGCTCACATGTCATATGTGCTTTATTTACTTTCTTTTGGGTGCTAAACTGTTGCATGTTGCTTACCAATGAGAAGTCTCATATTTAGAAGTAAGCACATGGCTCGGTATGCTTTGACATGACATGAGGTGCTTGTAGGTGTTTATGATGGTCTTATGATTAGAATGGTTGTCCTAGCATGAAGTTTATGTGGCTTTGCCTTTTTGACATGTTTTGCTCATGTTTAGGACTTTGCTCATGAGAGGGATTTTTTCGCAAAAATGCTTAATTCTATCTTAGCCTCGCCCAATGGTTGTGAAACTTGGTGATCTTGTAGTTTTTGTCCATACGAAGCTATAGAGTATCTAACTTGCTCATTTGGAGGTGTGTAGCATGCTATGTTGAATTTTGTCTATTTGAGAAGCTCTAGGTTGCATCTTTTGCATTTTTGGCTTGATTCATGCATTGTCAACAAGGGGGAGAAGTTTGAGCATGTTTTGGCTTGCTGCATTCATTTAGAAGGTTTCCAAGTGGTTTCGAGCTAGTTTTGAGCTTGTGCAGTTCCCGGTTTTTCCCAAGTGGTCATCGGCCTGACCGGTGGGTTGCACCGGTCTGACCGGTGTGAGTGTCAGGTGCTGGGCGATCTAGCGCACCGGTCTGACCGGTGAGGTTGACCGGTCTGATCGGTCAGAGTAAGGCTGAAGCAGCTGCTCTGTTTTGCGATGTGGTTTGCGTGCATTCGTCCAGGGGGAGTTGCATGGGTTCAGGGGGAGCTTGCATGTGTGCAAGGGGAGCTCTTTGTGTTTTTCAAGCTTTGGATTGGTGGTTTGTGCTCCTTTCTTGACCATGTTTTTGTCTCGGATGTGTCGAGCCGTTGCTCTTGCCTAAGGGGTCCGAGACTTGTCTTCTTCAAGTGATCTTGCTCTTTGCCTTTCTTTTGGCTTTCGATCGCTTGTTGGAGTTTCTTTTAGTCGTTTCTTTTCTTTTCCTTTTCTCTTTGGTTACCAAAATGTGTGTGTTGTCAATGCACTCATCAAGGGGAGATTGAGAGCCTGTGTGGTTCGAGGACCGGTGGTAGGTCGCTTCCTGGTGTGATGAGTGATTGACAACGTGGTGTGGACTCATTCTTGACTAAGTATTGCAGGTGCAGGTTGCGGCTTGACTGGTGTTAGTTCATGTGAAGAACAAGCGCGAAAGGTCGTTGCTGGTGAGGCCTCCAGGTGTGGAGAAGACAAGTAGGCTTGGTTCGAGGGACCCGGTGGCCAGCGGGGTCAAGTGCGGGCCGCATGGTGGTAAGAACAGCAAGATGAAGTCATGGACGGTTTCTTGGTTGAGCCTCAAAACCAAGGTCGAGCCGGGACTACGTGGGAGCCGAGTCATGAGTGGTGATTGGCGGAGGCTACACCGAGTTCGCGGGGTTTCCAGTGGTTCACCAGAAAATCACTGGGTTCCTTGGTTGATCCACAAAGCCAAGACCGAAGACTGAAGACGGAGGCGCAGCAGCATCAGGCCGGTCTGACCGGTGGGTCTGACCGGTGGGTACCGATCTGACTGGTGAGGAGCACCAGTCTGACCGGTGCGTGACGACGCAGTCCGGAGACTTCGAAGCAGAGGACACGCGTCGGGATCGCAAGGCTTGCGTCGAGGCTAATCAAGTTTGCGGTTGCTAGGCATCCGTCCGATGGTGCGAAGACAAAGATTCCCAAAGTTCCCCTCGGGGGTGTGTATCCTAGTATTAGGCCTTAGGGGTAATTTAGTCTTTCGGCTAGCCTTCATATAACCCAAGTGGTGAGAGGATGACAACCATCTCTTGGAACCCTAGCTCATTTTGTTTTGCTATTTTCCTCTTCCATTTTTCCTTTGGAATTTCTAGGACTAGCTTGAGAGCTTCATGGTGAGATCTTGTGAGAGGGAATGATGACTGGGCTGAAGCTAGACCTTGTATGAACCTTCATGGTATGTATAGATGATTCGGCGTGGTTCCTCAAGGCTTGATTGTGTTCTTCCCGTTTTCCCTTTTTGGTGATTTTCGGAGCCTTTTCTTGACGAATTTCTTGTGACGGTTTTGAGACCTTTCTCTTTGGGATTTGGTGGGGGATGTATGCATGAACCCTTCGTGGTTCTTTTCCCTTTGATTCTCCTCCTAAATCCGTGAGTAAAGGGGCTCAATTTTGGGGTTTTCTTGGCTCTAGGGTTAGAGGCGTTCTTGGTGGAAATCCTTCGATTCCTCTCATTCTAGCAAGTTTTGGTGGACCAAATCTTGGCTGTGGAGTGCCCATGAGGTGTTCCTACTATCCCCAAAGTCTTGTGTGAATCCGTGGAGTGAATCGGGAGATCGGGAATTGGATTTGGGGGAGTTGACCCGCGGGCGCTGTTCATCCCGAGAGGTCAGGTCACACCGGTCTGACCGACGCCTCTCACCGGTCTGACCGGTGCAGACTCTTTGTTGAGTTTTGCTCGGGTGAACATCTTGGCGTGTTCCCTGTTGTCTCGTGTTGCTGCTGTTTCGAGTTTGATCAGTTTTGGAGCTCGGTAGGTCAGTTTGGTGGATTTGGGATTTCCTGGCTTGGACCGGTCTGACCGGCGAGATACACCAACCTGATCGGTGTAGGAGTCTTCTGTGGAAGTTCTCAGATTTTGCCAGGTTGCTCCAGCAGGGACCGGTCGACCGGTGCTGCTCTCTGGTCTGACCGGTGCAGTCCAGTGGTGCTCGAGTTGCTTTCTCCGCTGCGTTCTCGAGTAGATCTAGGTGGTTGTTGGTTCCTAGGACCAGTAGCACTCCAGTGGCTGCGTAGTCTTTGCCAACTTGGGTAGTTGAGCCGGATACGTGTTTTGGAAGCCGTGTTCGTCTTGTTGGAGTTTCCATCTCCTTCGAGAAGAATTTTTATCGTCTCCCATTCACTCTCACCCCTCTCTGGTCGCCAGTTTCGGTCCTTCAGAGTGAATGGGAGCCAATAAAAATCTCTTCTTCAAGAGAACTCAGCCTATATTCCGATTGCCACCCAAAACGCATCTCGCATCTAATTGCCAAGATGACATGAGTCAACTAGTGAGACGCTCACCCTAAGAACAATTTAACACACTCAAAGCGTAGCGGAAGACAACACAAATGAGGCACGAAAAACTTGCAGAAGATATTTGGCACACGAGCTACTAAACAAGGCTCAAAGCTCAAGTAGATACATCAGCAAGCAAAGATTAATTAATAATTAAATGGATTGCTAATTGCTGCGTACCTACACCAAGGGCTAAGACTGAACCAAAGAGAAGATTAGTCAATCGTTTGGACATGTACTCCCTCCGGTTTGGTAAAATAAGTCATTTAGGAGAGCGACACGGTCTCCAAAATATAACTTTGACTTCTCGTTTTTATAAAAATATTTATCGAAAAGTTATATATATGTATATTTTTATAAAACTGATTTTCAAAATTAATCTATTGACACGATTTTCACATTTCTAAACTCAAAAGCTTAAAAGTTATTCATCATTTAAATTCCTAATGTTTGACCAAAATTTTGTCCAAAACGACTTCTTTTACCGAACCGGAGGGAGTAGCCGGAAAGGGACGTAACCAGCAAAAATCAAATACCCAGCAACCTGAGGCCTACTGCTGATGCTTGCCTGGGCTGCTGCGTGTGGCGGCCTGCTGCCTGTGCACTGCTGAATGCTGCTGCTGGAGCCTGTGGCCTGGGTGCGGCTGCTGCGTGCACTATGCGAGTTTGCTGTTGCCTACCTGCACGCCGCTGCTGCTGGACGCTAGGCGCGCGTGCTTGCTGAGAGCCGCGAGGTCAACGGCCTGCTGTTGAGATGCTGTGTGCGCGTGTACTGCCAGCTGGCTGCTGCGCTACGCTGCTACGAAGTGCGAACTGCAGGCACTAGCTGCTCACGCGAACGCCTGGTGGAAAATACGAACATGCTGCACTAAACGTTGCACCATGGACAGTCCGTACTAGGTGTTCGCATCCAAAATTGGCACAAAACCGATCAGGTTGACGCCACCGGCAACGGTCACACCGGTCTGACCGGTGGGCCTGATCGGTCTTATTGGTGGATCCCGAGTCTGAGTAGAATTGAGGAATCATAGCGAATTTCGACTTGTAAAGGGTTTTCTTGCGTAGCAAGACCTCTCCACCCTATAAATATAAAGGGCCACGGCCGGTTGAGGCTCATCACCTAATCGATCATTACTTTCTACAACTTTTATCTCTCAAACCCTAGCTTTTCTAACCCTTGGGCTTTCTTTGTTTGTCTCGACGGTGATCAAAGACGTTCTGAGTGGCCTTGCCGACCTCAGAGCAACCCTAGGCGCGCCACCTCCGACGGGGTCCCTCCCGAGGCGGCGATCTTCGGCTTTCACCGCGCATCTGCAGCCACCGGTCAGACCGGTGCCCCTAACCGGTCAGACCGGTCCGGGCAGGAGCTCAGCGAGTTCAGCGTTTCGACGTTCCGCGCGATTTAGCGCTCGTGTGTGTTGACTAGAAAAGCGTCAACATACTTTTGGCGACTCCGCTGGGAAGAAAGATCAGTTGCTAAAACCGTTCAATCTAACCACAGCCTGATGGGTGCTCGGTGCGATCTCGACATGAACAACATTGTCACTGCGTCGCTGGAAGATCTCCCTCCAGAGGAGCAGCAAAAGTTTAAGGCGCTACAAGAGTACATGCAAGTGCAATTTCTAGCTGGCGTGAAGAAGGATCGATCCGGCAAGGTGGCAAGATTGAAAGAGTTCGAGCTGCGCCGGCGATCAAGCTAAACAACAATAACGTTGAGGTAATTAATTCCCACTGTAAGTAAGGAACCCCCTCCTTAACCTTCTCCTATGAAAGCTACAATGGAAAGTGATGATTTGCTTGCTTCGTATATTGCTCGTTTAGAACGTTTAGAGGATCTTGAAAAGGATAGGAGTTTAGGCTACAATAATAATGAAACTAATAGTAGTACTCCTAAAGTTAATCCTCATGGGTACTATCCTAGCTTAGCACCTTTGCCTGTTGTTAATAATGGAAATTATGCATATGGCATGACACCAAATCCTGCGTCTGGTCAATACCCTCAGTTTCAACCGCACAGGCCATCGCCCAGGCCAAATATGGCCGCACCGGTTGAACTGGTGCAGGGTATCGGTCAGACCGGTACAATGGAGGTGGTGCCCGACCAGCCTTTGCCACTTTCTGTCGTGCCAAATCCAGTGTATCCTACTTTTTCTAATACAATTAGTAACACTGGACGTCATTATAGTACGGCAATGAATACATCAGCCCCTAAAACCATTATTCCGGACGATGTGTTTGAAAGTTACATGCTAGCTCAAGCTAAGATAGCTCCCTATCTAAATAAGATGAATTTGGAGAATCCTCAGCCACCACAACCAAATAATTCTAATTGGGCGAAATTTAATAGATTTAAGGAAGATTTGGCCAATGTGGTAAAAACCAAACTCAGTGTTGATATTGGTAATACTAGTTTATATCAAAAGCCATATGATCCTGAGTTTGATAGAGTTCCTCTCCCACGTGGTTGGCGTATGCCTGATTTAATTAAATTCAGTGGTGATGATGACCGAACCACATGAGAGCATATTTGTCAATACACTGCACAACTAGTTGAAGCTAGTGTGTATAATGCTTTAAAAGTGCGTTTATTTTTCTTTATCTTTAACTGGCACCACTTTTGCTTGGTTTTCTTCGTTTGCTCCTGGTTCTATTATATCTTGGGATATGTTAGAGCGTAAATTCCATGATCACTTTTATAGTGGGAGCATGCAATTAAAATTGACAGATTTAACATCGGTTAGGCAAGGAAGAGATGAGACTGTCTCTGCCTGCATTAAAAGGTTTAAAAAAACTAAAAACCGTTGCTTTAATTTGTCAATCACTGATATGGACCTTGCAGACATTTGTCTAAAAGGTCATCTGTTAGAGATAAAATAGAGGGTACTGATTTTCTTTCGGTTGCACAAGTTCAAGTAAGAGATTTAGTTGTTGAAAACCGAATGAATAAAGAGAAAGGTAACTTTAAGTCATGTCGTTCTAATGTTCATATTATCGATTATGATTCTGATAGTTCGAACGATAGTGATAAAGAAGTTTATGCTGCTGAATTTATTTGACCCTCTAAAGAAAAAGCTTATTCTTGCTCATCTCTTAAGCCGGCTAGTAAAGGTCGGCAAGAAGAAATTAAATTTACTTTTGATGTTTCCAAATGTGATCGTATATTTGATGAATTGCTTAAATCTGGAAATATCAAGCTAACTCATACTATTCCTCCACTTGATGAATTGAAAAGGCGTGCATATTGCATGTTTCATAATTCGTTTTCCCATACCACTAATGATTGCAATGTGTTTCGTCGACAGGTTCAATCAGCCATAAATGAAGGTCGTTTCACTTTTCATGAGATGAAAGTGGATAAGACTCCTTTTCCAATCAACACCATGGATTTACAGCAGCCTAAAGTATTGGTTCGGCCACATCAAGCTAAAGCAACTAAAGGCAAGTGTTGGGGAATTGGGTAAAAACCTTTCACCCTCGAAACTTCGGAGATGTCACGATTCCTGCGATTTCGGAAAAGCGGGCGGGAAAGCGTCAAGCGAAGTGTTCGTTTTCATGATTTCTGAGAAATTCGCTAACCTGTTGCTTTCGGGCAAAAGGATCGCCAAAAGAGTGCAAGTTTGCAAGTCTGTTTGTTGTTTCAGGACAATGGAAACTTCGGAAATCTTCGCAGGTTCGGGAAACTCTACTTCGGTGATGATTTCGGCGATTCGGGGCGGGAATCTGTGCGCCGGATGGTTGTCGCGAAAGAAGGGAGAAAGTCGCGAATGGACCGAGTCAAAGGCAACGCATTAAAAGTCTGGGTTCAAGGTGTGAACGAGTGGTCGGCTTTTAATTGTATGAAATTAGCTCCGTGAATCACGGGATGTAAAAGACATTCATGTACATGTTCATATTTGGAATATTCTTTTGATCCGAGGGTAATTTCAGTGTAAAAGTCCCTTCGCCTCCCTATAAAAGGGGGTCCAAGGGCACGTGTAAAGGGGTTCACAACTTTTGAGACGAATGCAGGCTTTCGGAGATTCTTTGTCTCCCTGTTCTTGAGTTCTTTCACGCGTTTATTCGAAGATCTCTCTCCACTTGTGTTCGGGGGCTCCATTCGATTTTCTGACCCCCCAACATTGGCGCCCACCGTGGTCTAAGCCGACAAACAACTCACGATGCCTCCACAGAAAAAGTCCAAGAAGAACACACCCACCGAGGCAGACCAGGAAGATCACCACGTAGAAGAAGACAATGGAAACTCTCTCGCTACAGAACCTCCACAGATCACAGATCAAGAAAGGCAGGCAAAACTAGAAGCTCTCAAGAAAGCACGAGCAGAAAAAACTGCACATCTCCTGGAAGCACATACCGAAGATGAAGATGAGGATGATGACGCCGTGGACCAACAATTGGAAGAAGTGAACAGAAAAGTGCTAATGCTTCAGAAGTAGAAGGAAAACTTCGCGATTCAGATCGAAGCAAAAAGAAAAGCTTCAGAGAAACTGGAGAAGCTCAACCAAGAAAAAGAACAACTGGAGAAAATGCAAAAGGAAATTGATGAAATGAAGGAATAAAAAAACAGTTCACTCTGGCCTGACTCGCTACATCAGAGCTCTGGTAAGTGAAAAAGAACCCCAAGAGAGAATTTCTTCACAGGAAACGGAGTCTCACAGTTCGCAGATCCAGAATCGCCACTTTCTCTTGGGTTGCAAACTGCGCCATGGCCTCCGAAGTACAAACCAGTCGCTCTCCCGAAGTACAATGGGTATGGAAACTCCAGACAATTCCTCATGAGTTATGAAGCCGCTGTAAACTCAGCAGGAGGAGATGATGTCGCGCTGGCCAAATCTTTCATCATTGCTTGCGAAGGCCCAGTTCTCAATTGGTACTCCCTGCTACCTCCACACTCAATCTGCAGCTGGATTGATCTCAAGACAAAGTTCATTCAGGCATTTCAAGTGTTCCATGAAACAACTGCAAAGCCATCAGATCTCTATAATTGCAAGCAAAGAGATAGAGAGCCACTGCAGAACTTCGTAAGAAGATTCATGCAACAAAAATCTCGAACTCCGGGAACAGATGACAAAACAAGAATCCAAGCACTAATCAAATGTCTGACTCCAGGACCAACAGCTTCGCACTTGACCAGAAAAGAACCCCAGAGCATTGGAGAACTTTTCGACGAACTGGAGCAATACAAATCTGATGAAGATCACCGAAGAAGAGTAGCTTAGCGAAACCAAGCAAGACAAGGCAATAGAGGAACAGGATGGAGGCCTCAATTCCAAACCCCACGAAACATCAATAACGTGGAAAATCCCTCATCGCAATTCAACCAAGACAACAGGTCAAGCACAAGAGGGGGTTTTCCTTCAAGAGGAAGAGGAAGGGCAAGAGGACCTCTGAAAGTTCAAAATCATGATCCAAGAGATCCATACTTTTACTGCAGATATCATGGGAGGGACCATAGTATCGAAGCTTGCCCAGAAACTAAAAAGAACGTAGCGAGAATCCAGCAAGAGAAAACCATGATGTCCATTGCTTCCACAATGCCAAACCAGTTCCGTCAGAACTTCTGGCAACCACAGCTGATGGGTCCCCAGCCAAGCCCGATCCCAATTTAGCAGTTTCAGCAGGCACAATCCTCATGGTAGCCTTCGCAACAGTTCTTTCCTCAGTCCAAGGCAATCCAAACCATTCAGCAGCCACAACCAATTCAAGAAATGTTGCCGCCACCACCAGCCAATTCGGTAAAACCAGAGTCAAGTTCAAGAGGCAATAATCTGAAAGCACTGCCCTCCTTCGGAACTATCATGCCTATCACTAGAGGCTCAGCCATGGAGTTTGAAACAAAGAGGGAAAGGAACAACTACTTTAGATCTGTGAACATAGTCATCAACGACGGTCTAGCAGCGTGACCAGAATGGGCCAAGGTGCCGATAACATTCACCGAACAAGACTTCAAGTTGAAATCCACTGATCACAATGACGCCATGGCCATCGAGGTGAATATCGCCGGATGGGTGATTGGAAAAGTCCTGGTGGACAACGGAAGTTCGGCCGATATTCTGTTCATGATAACATTCGAGAAAATGAGCTTGAGTCCGCACATGCTACAGCCACCAGAATATCCACTACTGGGCTTCGGAGGAAAGCCAATCAAGCCAGTGGGAAAGATAGCTCTTCCAGTATCCTTCAAAGATCTTGACAATGCTAGAACTGAGACTCTCGCATTTGATGTAGTCGACATGTATCATCCGTACCTCACAATCTTCGGCAGAGGGTTCATCAATAAGTTCGATGTCGTGATAAGGCAGCAGTTCCTGTGTTTGAGAATACCGGCACCCAAAGGAGTCATCACAGTATTCGGTGATCAGCAAGAAGCTAGAAACATAGAGAACGGCCACACACCTCGCCAAAGCAACGTGCACCACTTGAACTCCACCGAAGAAAAGAAAGAACCGTATGTCGAGGCCAAAAGAGACAAAGAGAAAGTGGAGATAAGCGCTGATGGCGAAACGAAGAAAGTGTACCTAGATGACATGCCAGATAGAGCAGTGGTGATAGGGGCTCACCTTAGTCCCAAAGAAGAGAAAGAGCTCATCGAGTTCTTGAACAAAAACAAAGATGTCTTTGCTTGGTCAGCAAAAGACTTGCAAGGTGTCGACCGGGATATCATCGAACATGCCCTAGATAGAGATGAAAAAATAACTCCGAAGAAGCAGAAACTTAGAAAAATGTCCGAAGAAAAGGTCAAGGCAGTAGAGGCCGAAGTGCAAAGGCTTCAGGATGCCAAAGTGTTCATGGAAGTCATGTACCCTATATGGCTAGCTAACACTGTGCCAGTAAAGAAGAATAATGGGAAGTGGAGAATGTGTGTGGACTTCACAGATCTGAACAAAGCTTGCAAAAAAGATGACTTTCCCTTGGAAAGGGTGGACAAAGTTGTTGATGACGCTGTAAACAGTGAAATGCTTTCACTCTTGGACATGTTCTCAGGGTACCACCAAGTCAGGGTGCAAAGAGAAGATGAGGAAAAGACAAGTTTCATCACACCATTCAGAACCTATTGCTTCGTCAGAATGCCAGAAGGACTGAAGAATGCAGGGTGCACCATTTCGAGAATGATAGCAATAGTGCTCCATCCTCAACTTCGGAGAAATATTCTCGCATATGTTGATGACATAATCATCAAAAGCGTCCAAAGAGGCGACCACATTAGCGATTTGGCAGAAACCTTCACGAATCTTAGAGCAGCAAATCTCAAGCTAAATCCTGAGAAGTGCGTTTTTGGCATTCACAAAGGAAAGGTCTTGGGATGCTTGGTTTCAACAAAGGGCATTGAAGCAAACCCAGATAAAATCCAGGCTCTAGTCGAGATGCTAGAACCCGTTTCGGTGAAAGATGTACAGAAGCTGACAGGGAGAGTAGCTGCCCTTAACAAATTCATACCCAGAGCTGCAGAAAGAAGCTTGCCCTTCTTTCAAATTCTCCGAAGTTCCAAGAATTTTCAGTGGTCTGAATCCCAAAGACAAGCCTTTCAAGAACTCAGAGACTACTTTTCGAACATGACAAAGCTATGTCCTCCAGAGCCAAGATCACCACTTCTACTGTACTTGTCTGCCTCCAATTCAGCTGTGAGTGCTGTACTAGTACAAGAGAAGGAAGATGAAGGAAAGCTAAAACAAATCCCAGTGTATTTCTCTTCGGAGGCTCTTTCAGGATCCAAACTTTTCTATTCCGAGCTAGAGAAGATAGCATACGCAGTTATCATGGCAGCAAGAAAACTAAGACACTATTTCAAGGGACACAGAATAAGGGTAATCACAAATCAACCACTGAACGATCTGTTCACGAACAAGGAAGCATCAACCCGAATCGTCAAATGGGCAGTAGAGCTATCAGAATACACTGTGGACTTCGAAAGAAGAAGCGCAATCAAATCGCAGGTCTTAGCAGACTTCGTCGTAGACTGGACATCACTGACCCAAGATTCTGGCGAAGATATAACCACACCATGGGTGGTACACTGAGATGGGGCCTGGTGTGACAGAGGGGTTGGCATATGTGCGATCGTGACATCTCTAACCGGGGTCGTAATAAGATACGCTGCTCGACTTGATTTCACAGATGTTGTGCCTTCTACGAACAACACAGCAGAGTATGAGGCCTTACTTCTATCTCTAAGAAAGTTGAAAGCCTTGGGTCAGCAAACTTTCATCATCAAAACAGATTCGAAAGTGATTCAAGAACACATCGAGAAAGAAAGCGAAGCAAGAAATCCGATACTAGTGAAATACCTTGAGAAAGTTAGAGAAATGGAGAAACACTTCAAGGGCTACATAGTCCAACACATCTCAAGAAATGACAACAATGAAGCAGATAAGTTAGCGAAAGCAGCAGCACCGAAGCAAGCAATGCCTCCGGATGTGTTCTTCGAAATCATCAGAGAACCATCCATCAAAGAGCCGAAGCCAAGAAGTGTGAGCAACATAGAAAGTCATAATTGGAGGGCTGAAATCATGGCCTACTTGAGGGGTCATTATGAACCACATAATGACTTGGAGGAAAAGAAGCTAAGGCAAAGAGCAAGGGGCTACGCTGTAGTGGATGGAGAGCTATACAAGTCTAGAGTTACTGAATCATGGTTAAGGTGCATAACATTCGAAAAAGGCTTAGAACTTCTCAAAGAAATTCACAGCGGATTCTGTGGTGCACACATAGGCACAAGAGCACTAGCGGGCAAGGCAATAAAGCAGGGATTCTTTTGGCCTTCCATAAACCTCGATGCAAAGAAGCTAGTTCAGGAATGTGAAGCCTGCCAAAAAAATAGCAAATTAGCAAAACCTGCCATCTATGCCAGCTCATCTAATTCCACCTTCATGGCCCTTGCAAAGGTGGGGAATGGATTTGGTCGGGCCGTTGCCAACAGCTCAAGGGAACTGCAAGTTCGCGGTAGTTGCAGTTGATTACTTCACGAAAAGGGTGGAAGTAAAAGCATTGGCGAACATCACTGCACCAACAGTTCAGAAATTTTTCTGGCAAAACATAATCTGCAGATTCGGAGTCCCAAGAGAGCTAACTGTGGACAACAGAAAACAGTTCGATTGCTATTCTTTCAAGGAATATTGCAAGACTCTGGGCACTCACGTGAAGTTCTCCTCTGTTTATCACCTGCAATCTAATGGGGCTGTAGAAAGAGCAAATGGGTTGATCTTTTCGGGAATCAAGAAATGCCTGTATGATCAGAGAAAGGGCAAGTGGATAGATGAATTACCAAGGGTAATCTAGTCTCACAACACAACAGTATCAAGGGCAACAGGTTTCACACCTTTTCGCTTGCTATTCGGAACTGAGGCAATGACACCGGAAGAAATCAAAAATGAAAGTCTGAGAGTTCAGAAGGCAAAAGAAATTCAAGAAGTTGACATGAAAATAGAGAAAGACATGATTGAGCTCACAATCCTCGAAGCCTCTGAAAACATTGAGAAATACCAAAGGGAAACCAAGGCATGGAAAGACAAAAAGATAGTCAGGAAAGATATCAAAACTGGTGATTTGGTGCTAAAAAGAAAGAAGAATTGGGAGAATCCGGGGAAACTTCAGGAATCATGGGAAGGACCATACATAGCAAGAGAGACTAGCATGTCTGGATCTTTTCGTTTAACAGAACAAACCGGTGAAGAACTGCCGCATTCGTGGAATGCAGATAACCCAAAAAGGTATTACCCATGAAAGCCATGAAAGTAGTTAGCTTCAATTTTCAGCATTTCCTTTCGTAGATTTAAATTCCGTAAAAAATGTAAAAACCTGAACCACAAAGCTATAAGTGGCTTCGGGAACAAAAATATTTACTTTGTGCATTTACCTTAGAATAAAAAGGATCGTACTCTTTTCCTTGCAAAGGGGGCCCAAAATCAATGGGCAAGGTTTTTAACAAGGCGGATCCTATGTAAATACTCTTTATGATATATATGAAAAGAGCTTTCCCCCAAATTTTGTGTCTTGTGAAATTCCAACATATTGTGAAAGAAAGGTTCCTGCGAAGGCTTCGTGATAGCCGAGATCCCAAAGAGAAAGAAAAGTTTCGAGAAAAGGCTTCATGATAGCCGAAATTCCATCGTGTGAAAGAAAAATTCGTGAAAAGGCTCCGTGATAGCCGAAATTCTAACGTGTGAAAGAAAAGTTCTGAGAACGGGCTCCGTGATAGCCGAAATCCCAAAGAGAAAGAAAAGTTTCGTGAAAAGGCTCCGTGATAGCCGAGATCCCAAAGAGAAAGAAAAGTTCGTGTAAAGGCTTCGTGATAGCCGAAATTCCAACGTGTGAAAGAAAAGTTCTGAGAACGGGCTCCGTGATAGCCGAAATCCCAAAGAGAAAGAAAAGTTTCGTGAAAAGGCTCCGTGATAGCCGAGATCCCAAAGAGAAAGAAAAGTTTCGTGAAAAGGCTCTGTGATAGCCGAGATCCCAAAGAGAAAGAAAAGTTTCGTGAAAGGGCTCCGTGATAGTCGAAGTTCCAAAAGTGAAAAAGAAGTTTTGTCAAAAGGCTCCTTGATAGCCGAGGGCTCCGTGAAAGCCAAAATCCCAGAGTAATGGGATATCCTACGAAAAGGCCTGAGACAACAACAAGTTGTGGCCTAGATCCCAGAGTAAAGGGACATCCTACCAAAAGGCCTGAGACAACAACAAGTTGTGGCCTAGATCCCAGAGTAAATGGACATCCTACCAAAAGGCCTGAGACAACAACAAGTTGTGGCCTAGATCCCAGAGTAAAGGGACATCCTACCAAAAGGCCTGAAACAACAGCAGGTTGTGGCCCAGAAAGTTCAAATGTCTTGGCATGAGATTTTCGCGAAAAAGAATACGAAGTGATATTTGATCCAATTTTTTTTCAGTCATAAGTACGAGAAACTTAAGAATCATAGCAGTGAATATCCTCGAATAAATCTATGAATTGATGTCTACTTAGGAAAATCTTTGAGCTAAAATTGCTATTTTACAGACTAAGGGGCTCGGTAGCCCTCGTTAATATGTCAAGTAAAAGAGCAGGTTGAAGCAACTGAAAGTTGCGATATCAACCTAAGCAAGTTTGCTACACAGGCACAAGTCCACAAAACTCGCGAAGTGTTGACATTGCTAACATCATCGACTAGAAACAGATATAAGATCCATCTCTATCGACGGTGCCAGAAATGCAAAGGTATATCTTAACATGATGCTAAGTGTATATCAGATGTTGCTTTCAGATAAACTAAAAGATAAATCCAATACGGGTCATAGCACAACTCGATCTAGGTTGTCATCCCTGACAGAAGTGCCACTAAAACACATGGATTGGTACTCTTACATATGCCTTGGATCTGTAGAGAATATATATATATATATATATATGGGTATCCGCAAGCGCACAAATATGAATATACCATTGTAGCATTTTAACCAGGAGTAAACTCAGGTATCGTATTTATATTCTACCTCAGGGAAAGAAGTCTTTTATCTATAATAACAAATACATGCATATCTCTCAGTTGTGTAATGTAGAGTGGCCAAAATATATCAATTACTATAAACAGGTGTAAGTCACATAAAGATAATGATAACGATGGCATTGATCAAGTCATAACATAGTGAGCCACCAGAAAGTGTCAATATAGAGAGAGAAGCGTATTCACAGCCTAGTTAGCGAGGATACTCCTCGGTAACCCTAAACTATATGTCAATGCAAACTATGATTAGTGCAATACATTTAACAATCGTGGAAGAAGAACTATTATACTAATGCATGGGGAGACTAATTAGGAGGATCAAGACCGAAACTTGAAACAACCCAAATAGTATAAGGCTCCACTAGTCCTACACACGGGGGGTGGATTGCAAAGGACTCAATAGTGCTGTCACCACCACGATCTACCACGCAACCCGGCATGTAGGGTGCAATCGCAGGTAAATACAGTATAAGCACCACGCTTACACTATCTTTACCACTCACCCATGTTAACAGATGATCTAGGTGAGGGCTATACGACTCCATACATGAATATAAAGGTAAATCAACTATGCTAAACATGTAATCATAATAAGCACCAGAACACATAATCTCGAATATAATCATTGATAAGAACATATGTCTCTACAACAAATGTGAAGAACTTATGAAGAACTTACAAAAGCGAAGCTAGATCAGTATCTCGACCAGCTTCTAGACGATCAGGAGCCAAGTAGATGCCTTGCCTCCTCCTAGATTTAGACTAGTTAGCTACTCTCGCTATATGGTGTTTCTAGGGCGTAGTATCTTTGACTTGATGACTTGATCTGGTGTATGAACAGATGAGAGCCAGATTCTCTTCTGCCAGGGGGTCAGGGGCTGCTTATATAGTCTTGAGGGGATGCCATGAGCCGTACGATCAAACTGACCTAACATACAGTTTAGATTGATCCTCATAGGCGGTGGAAGAACATTCCAGAAGTAGGGCTGACGTGGCGCCCGGGGGAGGCCGACCGGCCCCACCATGGGGCTGACCGGTCTGTGGTGGGCCCCCCTGGGGCCCACTTCGGCCAGGTGGGTCTTTGCCTCTTCCAGATGTTTCTTTCTTGAGTGCCAAGTCACTTTGAGTTCCGGAGCCTTCTAGACTTCATTCTTTTCGTATTTTTCTGATTAGTCCCTACAAGACATAGAATTCTCCAAACTCCAGAAAAACTATTAGTGACACCTTATTCTAAGTTGGTATTAATAATTATGCCCTTTTCTCATGTTTAGTTGACTTATAAATATATAAGATAAAATGTGCCAACAAACCCCCCAAGCTTACCCTTTGCTAGTCCCTAGAAAAGCTATGCTATAGCAGGATCAGGAGTTGCTGCAACGCTTTCACGCCTCAAAAATACCATGATTTTCAAAAATAAATTCTCCTCAAGAAGATTGCTCCATCTTACCTTTAACCATGGTGTGTAGCCTTTTCATAAATCTTAAGCGATTAAAAGACAGAACAATCAAGTCAAGCAGTATATCTCAAATTCTTTGATCAACTATCATCCTAGGGTTTTTGCAAGATTTTTCAAATAAAACTCAGAGATCTTGTGTATGACCTTCTCAAGCATAGAGTCACACTTGGCAAGATATGTATGGTGGGATGATAGTGTTGAATGGATGAGGGTGAAAGGTGGTAAGCCTTTAGCCTTTTTTCTAGCTCTTGGACTATATCTCTCTTTCTAGAACTTTAATATCTGGGCTTTCCATTCTTGGAGAGGTTGGCTCTACTCGCCCCGGACTTTTGTCCATTTGTCTCTCTCCTTAGAGATGTGGGCTCTTCTCGCCCTCGGACTTGTGTCCATTATTCATCTCTAAATTTATTATTTAGGGGGGTAGGCCCTTCTCGCCTAGTATGACACTTGTCCTTTTCTCCCCCTCTCTCTTCTCACTTTTTCCTCTCTCTTCTTCTTTTTTTTTCGAATGTAGCCCCAAAACTTTTCTCTCTCTTTTTTTTACACACTGAGAGAGACATATCCAAGAGTTGTGTGAGCTATTTTATGGCTTGTAGCTTGATGGAGAATGCGTACTTCCAGGTTAGAAGCAGCATAAATGGTGGAGTGGAATGATCTTGATGTGTATGACAAGCTCTCAAGGATCATAAACACAGGAACTCATCATGTAGGTTTTTTCATAAAAACCAGGAATCAAGCTTCTCTAGGAATATGATAAATAGCAGCTCAACTTTTCATGAATTATCTTTCAAAGCCTAGACTCAGATTTAGCATGTACTTCCCACGGGTTTTAGGTTTAGAGCAAATTAAGCATTTAAAGTTTTAGGAGAATCTAGGTCTGAAAATTAAGTATTTAAGAGGAATCACGGCGGAGCAACTATTCATCATTTCCAAGCATAAAATCATCAAGATCATCATTAAAACGAAAAGCCAACTAGCAGACTCTAGTATTTATTCATACTAAGACTTTTAACTAAGACTCTTTAACCAAAACATAGGATAATGATACTTATCGTGATAACTGGGGGTGCTCTCCCCCAAGCTAGATCTTGAAGTAGTCCTTCATCCATCCTTAAAACTTGTATTCCTTCAAGTTTTCCTTAATTTCTTCCTGTAAATATTAATCTCGCACATACCCGAAGGAACAATTTTTAGGATTATGTTGTGAGCCTTCATGTGCCCACTTCTTTTTGGGTTTTTCTGAAAAGTGTGGACCTTCATTTGCCCACATATTTTTGTGAATTTTTATATGCAAAAATGATGCTAAAGCAAACACATGTGAATGCAATATATTATTATTTTTTTATGCCACCACTGTACGGAGTACATGGGGCCTTAAGGAACAGATGCAAATGCAGAAAACATTTTTATGGTCTTTTTCTAATGCAAGTATAGGTAAGTAAAAATGCTAAAGGAAAATGCTAATTAAAAATGCAGATAAATACCGAGTTACCTCTCGGCAAGAATTTCGAGTACTTACTCCCATGGCGTAGATGTAGTAGCCGATGATTGATCAATTAGTGACGCGGGTAGCGATTGGTCTTCCGAAGGTGTACTCTTGTCTTTCTTCCTCCAGACTTGTTTCTTCGGTGGAGACCTTTCTGGGGTAACAGGTTCAGAGTTCTTGAATGGTAGGACTGAGCGGATTTCTCTTTAATCTCTTCCTCAATGTTCTTAATGTCCGTCAACTTCGTGTTCAGCTTGCGTTGCAATTTCTGAAGGCATCTCCGCGTCTTGTTCTTCTTGGGCTACTCAGAGTCAGTATAAGTATTAAAGTAGCAGCGTACCTTATCAGTTCTGATCTGGAAGTGGATCTCGCCCGTCCTGATGTAGATGATTGCTCTAGTGGTGTTCAGGAACGGTCTCCCAAGTACTATGGGAGGATCTTGCTCTGCACCTCCCATGTCTATGACTACAAAGTCAGTTAGGACATAGTGATCTTTTATCTTGACAGGTACATCTCGCGCAACTCCCTCCGGGAATCGGTGTGATTGGTCCACCATCTGCAGCAATATATTGGTGGAATACAAAGGTAGGTCACCGTATATTAATTCATAAGTTACCTTAGACATTAAGTTGATGCCCGATCCCGTGTCACAGACAACTCGCTGGAAGTTCCATTGATTGATGGAGCAGTGGATTCATGGGACTCCAGGGTCGTCTAACTTTGGCAGCAGTGGTGAAGGAAACAGGTTCTCGTTTTCTGATTGAATTGTGTTGATCATCCAAACTTCCTCCACGTGTAGTCGAGGTTGATTGTTCTTTTTGTTCCTCCTTCTATCTCTCCTTTTCTTCTCGACAGCTAGCTTGTACTCTTGAGGGTAAGGATATTGGGGGTGTGCAGGAGCTCTTAGGATCTTGTTCTTGAAACTGAATCTCTCCTTCTTCCCGTTGATGGTGAAGACGATCTTCGCAATGTCGGCGTAGATGACAGCTTTAACAGTGGCAAGGAAAGGACGTCCCAAAATTATTGGGGCATTCTCACTTCCCCCAGTCTCGACGACAGCGAAGTCGACAGCTACGTAGGAACTTCCTACCCCTAGACATATGTCGTTTAGGATGCCCTCAGGGTAGCATAGTGACAGGTCTGCAAGCTGCAAGCACATGGTTGTGTACAATAAAGGTGAACCATTGATTTTCTCATATATTACCTTGGGCATTATGTTGACGCTAGACCCAAAGTCATAGAGAGCACTCTCGAAAGTGCAGGCTGCAATAGTGATGGTGATGACTGGCCTTCCTGGATCTCCTCTCTTGGCGGGCATGCCCTAGTCAGTCCACTTTGGGCCTTCTTCTGTCTTATTAGTGCACAGGCCTGCATAATAGATATCGACAAGATTTACAGATTCTAATTCTTCCGGCTGGCCCGGAATCTTACCTGGGTTAGCCGTGGGAACAGATGATGCCAACTGAGATATCTGAGAGTCTATCATTTTATTAAAACTATGTTGGTTCTTAATGGCAGAAGAAAAGCTTTCCATTTTATTACTAATAGTTTCTAACATTTTATCATTGGAAGCTAATTTCTTAGACAGATTATCCATAACTCTACCCTGGTTTTGAACTAAGTCTCTTAAAGGTGGAAAATTATTGGAAGAGTTATTACCTTGATAGTTACCTGAATAGTTACCTGGGTAGTTGGGCCTCTGCTGGGTCCATCCTTGATTTTGCTGGGGACGATATTGATTGTTGTTGTTGATGTAGTTCACGTCCTCCTTGATCTGAGGGCATTGATTGCCCGAGTGTCTAGTGTTTCCACACTCTTCACAGGTCATGCGGGATTCGAAGAGTTGCATGACTTCCTTCTTCTCAGGGCCTTTGTCTTCAAGCCTCTTCATGATTAAGTCCATTTTGGCAGACAACATATCTACCTCCTTGAGCTGATGCATTCCTCTTTCTTTCTTGTGGGGTTGACGCTCCTCGTTCCAAGCTTGGTTGGACGGCATCTTTTCCACAAGGTTAGTAGCTTGAGTAAGTGTAAAGGACAGGAAGGCACCTCCAGCTGCAGCATCCATTGTTTCACGGGTGTTGGTAGAGAGCCCGTGGTAGAAGGTCTGCATGAGCAACCAATTCTCCATTCCATGGTGTGGGCATTCTGAGATGTAGTCTTGGAAGCGTTCCCACGCTGGAAACATGAAATTTTCCCCCGTAAGGCATTGGTTTTGCCTATAGGAAAGAACTTTGCCAGAAAGGCAGTAGAACACAATGTCCATGTTGTAAGTTTGTCTTTGTTGGAGTAAAACCATTGCTTCGCTCGCCCTAAGAGTGAGAATGGGAATAGGCGAAGTAGGACTGCATCACTTGGCACATCTTTGATCGTGAAGGTGCTACATATCTCCAAGAAATGTTGAAGGTGTGCGTTGGCATCTTCATGAGCTTTTCCACAAATTTGGCTAGCTTGTACCATGTTGATCAGTGCAGGCTTGAGCTCAAAAGCTGCATCTCCCACAGCGACAGCCGGACCAGTACGAATGTTGTCCGGGGTCGGTGCGGAGTACTCGCGAAGGGTCTTGTTTGCCATTACTTTGAACGTGGGTGTTAAGCTTCGCACTGTTGAAGCTCCCAAGGCAGAGGTTGTGGGCCGTGACTTGGGCTTTGACCTTGCCTTCCTTAGGATTTTTCTAGATCTGAAACGAAGTTGTCTGGAAGATTCTTATTCATACATTACCCTAAAATCAGATAGACAAAAGTGGAAAGAACAAGGGTAAGCCTGTTTAAGTAATGATAATTTGGGTTCTCGATACATTACGTGTGAGAGATGCATGCATGCTATTACTAAATTTATTATTTAGGCTATAGACTTTCTTTCCCCGGCAATGGCGCCAAAAATGCTTGTTGACATTGCTAACGTCATCGAGTAGAAACAGATATAAGATCCATCTCTATCGATGGCGCCAGAAATGCAAAGGTATATCTTAACATGATGCTAAGTGTATATCAGATGTTGCTTTCAGATAAACTAAAAGATAAAACCAATACGGGTCATAGCACAACTCGATCTAGGTTGTCATCCCTGACAGAAGTGCCACTAAAACACATGGATTGGTACTCTTACATATGCCTTGGATCTCTAGATAAGAAAAATATATATATATATGGGTATCCGCAAGCACACAGATATGAATATACCATTGTAGCATTTTAACCAGGAGTAAAACCAGGTATCGTATTTATATTCTACCTCAGGGAAAGAAGTCTTTTATCTATAATAACAAATACATGCATATCTCTCAGTTGTGTAATGTAGAGTGGCCAAAATATATCAATTACTATAAACAGGTGTAAGTCACATAAAGATAATGATAACGATGGCATTGATCAAGTCATAACATAGTGAGGCACCAGAAAGTGTCAATATAGAGAGAGAAGCGTATTCACAGCCTAGTTAGCGAGGATACTCCTCGGTAACCCTAAACTATATGTCAATGCAAACTATGATTAGTGCAATACATTTAACAATTATGGAAAAAGAACTATTACACTAATGCATGGGGAGACTAATCTGGAGGATCAAGACCGAAACTTGAAACAACCCAAATAGTATAAGGCTCCACTAGTCCTACACACGGGGGGTTGATTGCAAAGGACTCAATAGTGTTGTCACCACCACGATCTACCACGCGACCCGGCATGTAGGGTGCAATCGCAGGTAAATACAGTATAAGCACCACGCTTACACTATCTTTACCACTCACCCATGTTAATAGATGATCTAGGTGAGGGCTATACGACTCCATACACGAATATAAAGGTAAATCAACTATGCTAAACATGTAATCATAATAAGCACCAAAGCACATAATCTCGAATATAATCATTGATAAGAACATATGTCTCTACAGCAAATGTGAAGAACTTATGAAGAACTTACAAAAGCGAAGATAGATCAGTATCTCGACCAGCTTCTACACGATCAGGAGCCAAGTAGACGCCTTGCCTCCTCCTAGATCTAGACTAGTTAGCTACTCTCGCTATATGGTGTTTCTAGGGTGTAGTATCTCTGACTTGATGACTTGATCTGGTGTATGAACATATGAGAGCCAGATTCTCTTCTGCCAGGGGGTCAGGGGGCTGCTTATATAGTCCTGAGGGGATGCCATGAGCCGTACGATCAAACCGACCTAACATACGGTTTAGATTGATCCTCATAGGCGGTGGAAGAACGTTCAAGAAGTAGGGCTGACGTGGCACCCGGGGGAGGCCGACCGATCTGTGGTGCCCCCCCCCCTCGGGGCCCACTTCGGCCAGGTGGGTCTTTGCCTCTTCCAGATGCTTCTTTCTTGGGTGCCAATTCACTTTGAGTTCCGGAGCCTTCTAGAGCCTTCTAGACTTCATTCTTTTCGTATTTTTCTGATTAGTCCCTGCAAGACATAGAATTCTCCAAAACACCAGAAAAACTATTAGTGACACCCTATTCTAAGTTGGTATTAACAATATGCCCTTTTCTCATGTTTAGTTGACTTATAAATATATAAGATAAAATGTGTCAACACGAAGGAAGTTTTGTCGACTCGTACTCTGAAGTGCAAGTTGATGCTTTAAGAGAAAACTAAGTACACGAAGGAGGAGCCATTCATGAAATTTTGCATGAAAACGGCAAGGTGGTAAGGGTGATGTTTTTTCTTAAAAAACGAGTTTATTGCCTTAGTTTCATACAAAATTTCACAAGAATATAGTTACACAGCCTCGAAGAGCTGAAAGTTCAAAAAGGTAGTTCGATAATACGGCCTGGATTACGGCCACTATTTTCTGCAATATCACTAGCATAAGCAAAACTACAATCGCCACTTATGGGGCTAGAGGGCTCCGTCTTCACGAAGGGGTGTGAACTTGAAGTTTCAGTTGCAAGGGCATAACCATCACGGTAAAGAAAAAACCAACTCAACCGGAAGCTACGCATCGAGAAATATTGACAACAATAAAGCCAGAAATCGGAGAACTTGCATCCAGGATGAGCTTCTTTATACAAGCGCTAAGCTTCACCACTAACTATCTGGTCTTAGCGATGAATACGCAAAGGTATGATGTCCTGCACAGGCCCACCTTGCAGGACCTGCGCAGGTTAAAGTTTACAAGACAAAAGTTTAGAGAGGGCCATAGCCCATGAATATACAAGTTCGCAACTTCTGAACATCAAAAGCAAAAGTTCGGACAAGTTATGCCTCATCCAACAATATCAACCTTCGGAGAACTGGTACGTTGATCAGAACTCCCTTCCTCTCTGTCATCGTGATCACCACTGCCGCTACTGCTACTGCTGCTACATCACTTCCGGAAGCATCTTCTCCATCATCATCAGCATTATCGTCACCTTCTTCGTTTCCGTCAGATTCCGAAGTTGCTTCAAGGGTTTTCTCAACCTCGGCACTGGTTTCCTTCTGAATTAGCTGAAAAAGGGATTCGGAAAAACATCAGTATCAAGAAGGAAAAGGACAACAAGACATCAGAAATTCAGTAAAGTCTAGAAAAGTAACCTCCTTAAGCTTATCACGGGCAATCTTCTTAGCAAATTCCCTTCCGCTGGCGATCCAGAACTCTTTCATGAATTTCACTTTCAAAGCTTAGATATCTTCATCAGCTCGGATAGCCGAAGTGCTCGTAGCATCCGGAAATCGTGGAAGCGCTCCACGAAATTTCACAAGATCAACACAATCAAAATCCGCAAGAAGTTTGAGTAAGCTCTCTACGGAAAAAATAGCAGCAAAGTCAGTGGCTCCAGAAATGACGCTCGGAAGAGCCTTGAACTCTTTCAACATCCAGTCCATTATATCCGAAGCATCATCTTTTTCAGGAAAAGGGTTCGGATGGGTGCCAAACTGACCAAGAGCCTCTCTATATTCCTCAAACAAAAGCTTGAAGCTTTGCCGAATTTCCTCAGCATCATTGCTCAAAGACTCATTCCGCTCAGATAGAGCCTTCTTGAGATTCAAAATGGTCTACTCTTTCGTACTGAGAGTCTTTGAAAGTTTAGAATTCTTTGTTGCAAGCTCGGCATTGGTGCCGCGAAGCTCATTAATAGTGTTGGTGCTCTTGTCAGCGTCTTCACGAAGATTCTGAATCATCTTGAGGTCATCTTCGTGAGTTTTAGCAAGCTTATCGTGTTCTTTCCTTACATTGCAAAGAGTAGTCTCAGCAAGCCTTTTCCCTTCTTCAGACTTCTTCAAAGATTCTTTCAGTTCCATAATCTGCTTCTCCAGTTCAAGATTTGAAGCTTGAATCTTGTCTAAGTCACGCTTCAAGTTCTAAGACTCATCACTAAGTTTAGCGACAAGTTCTTCATTTTCGTTAAACCTCTCTGAGACGATCTTCCCGACAAGTGTTGTCTTCAGACTAAGGACGGAGTTGAACTTAGAAAGGTCCAAGGTGGAACGTTTCCACATATTTCCCTCGAAAGCTTAAAAGAAGAAGGAAACAAAAACAGGATCGGTAGGGAAGGCAGAAAAAATTGCAAAAAAGTAAAAGTAAAAACAGCAAACAAACCTTTCGCATCGAACATCTTCGAAAGCAAATGAAGAAGTTTGTCCTTCAGAAGCGATAGTTGTTTTGTCAGTCAAACGAAGCATTTTCTTCGAAGCATCTCCTCCTGTTTCACCCACAAATTTAGGAGATCTACACAACACAGAAAATCTAGGACTACCGCCATCCGTACCAACCACTTGACCACCAATGCTTAACAATTCACCCCTGAAAGACGTACCAAAGCTCTCGTTGTAAGCAGCGACTGCAGGAGTAGGATCCTATTCTTCGGGGATATCTTCACGAGTCCCAGTCAGAGGAGGGATCCGCAAGCAAACCACCACTCTGATCCACTGTACGCTCTAAGTCTTCAGCAAATTTCGGGGACGCTTTGTCATCAGCAGCAAGGGCTTTGGAGGTTTCAGCCTTGGAGGAACAATGGCAGCAGGTTTTTCATGAGTAACCGCAGCTTTAGGGACAATGTCTGAAAAAGTTTCAACATCAACAAATTCATTCTTAGAACTTGGAGTACAAGCACGATGAACTCTGAATCTCAAGTCACCGCAGATGCAAGAAAAGAAACCTGTTCGGCGAGGCTCGTCCTCCATTTCTTCGTCAGAAAAGGTCGAGGGGACGCGCTGAACAACAGCAACAAAAATTTTTTTCACAGCCTTCTTAGCCTTTTTGCTGCCCAACTCTGCAAGGCTAGAAGCTGCTTGAACCTCAGCTTCAGAAGTACCTTCAGAAGTTCTCCTCTTCCTCTTGCTGGACTCCAGGGATTTAGTCTTCGATGGGCAAATAGCAGGAGAAGAAGTGTCTCCAACACCATCTTTAGCCTTCTCTTTTTGCGAAGCCCTTTTTCTTCGAGCTTTAGGGGGAGCAGCCGAAGAACCAACCGCAGCAAGAGTTGGAGCTTTCTTGTCTACACATGGCGGCTGAGGTCGGAGAGTAGTTTCTGCACCAAGTTCCGAGAAAACACGGTTCACCCTTCTCTTGTGTTTCACGATATGTTTGAAAGCCCTGTACTCGTTCAGGATAAATTCACCAACCATCTCAGTAACTTTCTCTTCAACTTCGAGAATAAAGTTGTCGAGACTTTGACCATCCTCAAGTCGCAAGCCAAACTGTGGAAAGGGCACCTTTTGAGAAGCCTAGTCAACTTCGAGATGGATTATCTCCGAAGGGTTCCAGCCATGTGACAAGGGCCAGATACGAGCGGCAACAAATTCTTCAATAACGTCGCGACCGCCAAGAATAGTACTCACCAGAAAGAAGCCGTTTTCGCAACTTTTGAAATTGCTAACTCTCGGGTTGAAGGTAGTAGTGCTAACGGCATTTAAGGGGGACATGGGTGAATAAAAAGGATATGCCGATCCAGTATAACCAGGGATCTTGGATGTATCAGCCTTCACATAAAACCTGTATGAGTGCTAGTCTTCAGGCAAGTTGCTCTTACTACAAGGGGCAAGTTGAATGCGGGTAAGATTCTGGTGCACATTCTTCCTTCGAGTATTGAAGGTACAACACCCGTAGTGAGCTTCATAGAATTTTCCGTCATCAAGCTTGAGGACATCCATCTCAACTACAAGCTAGAACAAACGTGCGAAGATGTTAGCACCAACAGTGCATCTGAAGGTCTTCATGATCCAAAAAAACTTCGAGAGCTCCAGAAAAGAGTTCGGTGTTAATTGATGAATCTTCACAAAGAATTTCTCAGGAGCAGGAGTCTCTTCGTCAGAAGGAGGACGCCCGTCACCGGGAGGGAAAAAACCAGCTTCTTCATATTCTTTAATAAATTCGGTGGTAACTTTAGACTTGCCGAAGACAAAGGCCGGGGGATAGGAAGATTTTGAAGTAATGAGTTCGTTCAAGTTGACTTCGACGTTTGAGATATCCTCACCATCACCAAAATCATTTCTGGACTTAATCTCCCCATCTTCATGACTGCCAGATTCTCGGACAGCCTCAGCAACCGGGTTACTTGTGCTCGGAGGAACATTCTTCGAGGACGGTGGAACACCAACTGCAGCTAGTTCTTCGGTAGTCATAGGTCTGGCAGTACTTTTAGTGCGTGCCACCTTTTCAGAAAAGAGAATTAACGAAGATGTGTTAAATTGCAAGTAACGAAAAATTTATGAAAAATAGATGAAACTCAAAAACATAAGAAGTATAGATAGATTACCTTAGAAGAGCGAAGAAGTTACGGAACTTTGGGAATCTCGAGACGGAAGGTCTTGAGCTGCGAATGCCAGAAAAATTCAGAGAAGACGACGAAATGATGAAAAAAAGTTACCGCGCGGAGTTCCTATTTATAGGGGAGAGGGGGGTAGTTTCGAGAAGATGTCTTGAGATAACCGTTGCGCCACCCAGAAAGGGACGCGTGTATAATCCGATGTTCCGAGGGTGACATTTTTTACCGAAATTCTTAAAGTTTTTCGTGGAAACGGATCATCGGAGTCAACCCGCTTCCCCGAGGGGCTAGTGTTGGGGAATTGGGTAAAAACCTTTCACCCTCGAAACTTCAGAGATGTCACGATTCCTGTGAATTCGGAGAAGTGGGCGGGAAAGAGTCAAGCGAAGTGTTCGTTTTCATGGTTTCTGAGAAATTCGCTAACCTGTTGCTTTCAGGCGAAAGGATCATCGAAAGAGTGCAAGTTTGCAAGTCTGTTTGTTGTTTCAAGACAATGGAAACTTCGGAAATCTTCGCAGGTTCGGGAAACTCTACTTCGGTGATGATTTCGGCGATTCGGGGCGGGAATCTATGCGCCGGATGGTTGTCGCGAAAGAAGGGAGAAAGTCGCGAATGGACCAAGTCAAAGGCAACGCATCAAAAGTCCGGGTTCAAGGTGTGAACCAATGGTCAGCTTGTAATTGTATGAAATTAGGTCCGCGAATCACGGGATGTAAAAGACATTCATGTACATGTTCACATTTGGAATATTCTTTTGATCCAAGGGTAATTTTGGAATGTAAAAGTCCCTTCGCCTCACTATAAAAGGGGGTTCAAGGGCACGTGTAAAGGGGTTCACAACTTTTGAGACGAATGCAGGCTTTCGGAGATTCTTTGTCTCCCTGTTCTTGAGTTCTTTCACTTGTTTATTCGAAGATCTCTCTCCACTTCTTTTCGGGGGCTCCATCTGATTTTCTGACCCCCCCCCCAACAGCAAGAACGTGGTAATCGGGGAGGCAAAGCCCGATTTGAGAGGAAAGGAGGTGGTTCGTAAAGTTGAGTATGAGAAGACTCCTGATGGTAAAGAGACCTTCAAGGTTACTGTGAGTGCCTCTAGACATGGGGGGCAAGGGTCGTCCACACCCGCCGATCAACGACCGTCTGAGCCGTCTCTGGCCAGACTGGTCAGACCGGTGGAGGTGACCGGTCAGACCGGTGCGCCCCTGGGTCGTCCGAGGATGATCAAGCCAAGCCGCCCAGAGATTGGAAACTGGAAGCTTAATGTAGCAAAAAAATCAGGGGAGTGGTCCTAAGCCAAAGGTCACTTTCGACATGTTATTTGACAAGAATTCCAAGCAAAAGGTTGTTACAAGTGATCGGCTGTTAAAAAAAAGGATGACGTCACCTACACACCAAGGAGGGTCGTCTTCACCTCCAAGGGCTGCTACAAGACTCAAGGGTGAATCATCACAGCAAGGGCAACGCTTTAATCCACCTTGGGTGTCATCAAGTTCAAATGCACCACGCCCGATTTATGATGACAATGAAGTAATGTGGATACTGTATCAACAAGCCTTTCATCCTGGATCGGGAGGGCCAAGATCAGCTTTAGACAGAATCTCCAGGCCTATCCAAGACTGATTGGCTCCTCGCCGTTCTGGTCAGGGTCACCAGACCCGACCGGTCAGACCGGTACGGCCAGGCAGGCCGTGCCGCCTCCCGTGAAGCAAGTTTACAGGCCAAAGCAAAGGGAGGAGGATGCAGAAGATGGATATTGATCCAGAGAGGACTACAAATCAAGATATTATTCAGATTGGATCAATGGATGTTCCCATTGGAGAAGATGGCAAAAGACCGATTGTTCCAAACAATAAGGTTGTGACATCAACTCCAGGGGTGTTTGCTGCTGCTAACGACCATGAGGCCAGTGGGAGTGGTTCCAACTCCACATACTTCTTGCCAAGGTGGTGTCCTCCCGGTTTGACTCGCACACAAAGGAGGAAGCTTCAACGCCTGAGATTTCAAGAGAAAAGGGAGAAAGAGCTAGAGAAGCAAAGGGACGAAGGTTTCAACTAGTACAAGCCCATGGTACCTCAAGAAAAAGAGTGGACAGTCAAGACCAACTCCCAGCCAGCACTGGTCAGACCGGTGGAGGAGTCGGTCAGACTGGTCACACCAGTCAGACAGGTGGCGGGCGTCGATCAGACCGATGACCCAGAGACACCGCTCAGTTTCTCTTCTTCGGCTCCTATGGTTTGTGATGAGAAGTCTACATCGGAACCTACACCAGAAGATGATGAGGAGCTTGTTGATTACAGTTCTTATCCCCAGCGCATGAATTTGGACATTAATGTGATCCATATGTCTATGGATGGGTATTTGCTCTCGGAGGAAGACGTTGCACATCTCGATTTTGGGCAGAAGGAGGCTATTTTCCAGAAGCCTAAAGCTACTGAAAATCATCTGAAGGCTTTATACATGAAGGGTCACATCAATGGGAAGCCTATCTCTCGCATGCTGGTGGACGGAGGAGCGGTCGTCAACTTGATGCTGTATTCTTTGTTCAAGAAACTGGGAGGTTTAGATGATGAGCTGATCAAGACCAACATGACCGTCAGTGGTGTGGGAGGAGGCGAGCCGATAGGAGCTAAAGGCGTCGCCTCTATGGAGCTCACCGTTGGAAGCAAGACGTTGGCTACGACATTCTTCGTCGCTGAGACACAAGGTAACTTCAGCCTAATCCTTGGTTGTGATTGGATTCATGCAAATCAATGTGTGCCTTCTACCTTGCATCAATTTTTAATTCAATGGGTAGGCGACGAGGTAGAGATTGTTCATGGTGATACGTCAGCTTGTGTTGCTGTGGCTGATAGTTCTACCATGGATAATCATGAGAATCTTAAGTGCTTAGCTGGTTTAGATTTATCTGATTTAAAGCTTATTGATTCTACCAAAGATGGTTTTGCAACTGTTGTTATGAAGCCAGTCGTTGATCAGGCTAGAACTTCTCCTTCGATTTGATGGATGCAAATCTAGAGTGGTTGCAACAAAGGTGAGAGCACTATCGGGTGCATCAGAACGATATGTGTGAGGCCATCGAAGACTTTGATGATTTGAGCAAGTTAGGACAAGGGTTTACGTTGGCTGATCCTTTAGAGGAGGTGGATATTGGTGATGGCACTATACCTAGGCCGACATTTGTAAACAAAAATCTTGATCAACTATTTAAATCTGAGTTAATAAAGTTGTTAAAGGAGTATGTTGATTGTTTTGCATGGAATTACAATGAAATGCCTGGTTTAAGTCGTGATTTAGTTGAGCATCATTTGCCTATTAAACCTGGTTTTAGGCCTTATAAACAACCTCGTAGAAATTTTAATCCTGATATTTATGACCGAGTGAAAGAGGGAGTCAATCAGTTGCTTGATGCAAAGTTTATTAGGCCTTGTTGTTATGCTGATTGGATCTCTAATATTGTGCCTGTTGAGAAAAAAGGAACAAAAAAGCTTCGTGTTTGCATTGATTTTAGAGATCTTATTAGAGTTACTCCTAAAGATGAATATCCTATGCCTATAGCCAATTTTCTTGTTAATGCTGCATCCAGACATAGAATTCTTAGCTTTCTTGATGGTAATGCTGGTTATAATCAAATATTTATGGCCGAAGAGCATATATCCAAAATGGCTTTCATTTGTCCGGGTTTTGTTGGCTTATTGAGTGGGTTGTTATGACTTTTGGATTGAAAAATGCGGGTGCTACTTATCAAAGGGCTATGAATTTAATCTTTCATGATTTGCTTGGCATCATAGTAGAGGTTTATATCGACGACATTGTTGTCAAATCGGCTGGAGATGATTCTCAATTAGCTAATTTAAGACTTACATTTGAAAAAATGCATCGGTACAAATTAAAGATGAACCCACTCAAATGTGCTTTTGGTGTATCGGCTGGGAAGTTTTTGGTCTTCATTGTGCATGAGAAAGGCATAAAGATAAATCCTAAAAAGATTGAGCCAATCCGGAATGTTAAAGCACCTACTTGTAAAAAGGATTTGCAAAGGTTCTTGGGCAAGGTAAATTACTTGAGGAGGTTCATTTGTAACTTATCTGGGAAGGTGAATGCTTTTACTCATTTACTTCGGTTGAAAAATGATATTGTCTTCACTTGGGGGGCAAAGCAACAAGAGGCATTTGATGAGATTAAGAGTTATTTGACTTCACCACCCGTTCTTCAAGCACCCAACAGTGGTATTCCTTTCAAGTTGTATGTAGCGGCTGAGAAGGATGTCATTGGAGGTGTTTTCACTCAAGAAACCGAAGGCAAGGAGTACATTGTTGCATATGAGAGTAGAAGATTATTGGACGCCGAAACGAGGTACACTTTTATTGAAAAGTTGTGTTTATCACTATATCATACTTGTACCAAGTTGAGACATTATTTATTACCAAGTACTTGCATAGTAGCATGTCAAACCGACATAATTAAATACATGGTGCAAAAACTAATTTTAAGTGGTAGAGTCGGCAAATGGGCTTATGCTTTAGTTGAGTATGATTTACATTGTGAGCCATTAAGTTCAATGAAAGGTCAACCTGTTGCCGACTTTATTGTTGGACATATAGTAGATAAGCAACTTGATTTAAATGTCGGTTATGCTACTTTTACTCTATGGAAGTTACATTTTGATGGATCGGTTTGCAAAGATGGTTGTGGTGTCGGAGTTGTCATTATTTCGCCAAATGGGGCTGTTTTTGAAGCTCTTAACCGATTGGATCATGATTGTACTAATAACCAAACCGAATATGAGGCTCTTCTATTTGGATTGGAAATTTTGCATGACATGGGAGTAAAACATGTGGAAGCATATGGAGATTCTTTATTAGTGGTGCAGCAAGTTTCCAAGGTATGTCAATGTCTAAATGGCTTTTTAAATGCTTATCTTGATAAATGTTTAGATATCATATCTTGTATGGATGAGTTTGTTATCTATCATGTGCCACGAGAGTAAAATCCTAGAGCTAACGCTCTGGCTCAGCAAGCATCTGGTTATAATGTTCGAAAAAGAAATTTTCAAGAACACAAACTGTTGCTTACAGCCGAGTGCTTTGCTCTGGAGGCACCGGTCAGGCCAACGCAGCCGACCGGTCTAACCAGTGACACCGTTCTGACCGTTGTCCCCGACCGGTCTGACCGGTCCCCTGGTTAAGAGTCGACCGATGACACCAGTTTGACTGTTGTCCCCGGTCGGTCTGACCGGTCCCCTGGTGAAAAATTCTCTTCGGTTTTTTGTGACAAAAATGAAGTGGAGGATTGGAGAAAGCCTCTGGTTGATTATTTGCAAAATCCTAGCAGTTCAGTTGATATAAAAGTCTGACAATGGGTTCTTAAGTTTGTTCTTGATGATGGTGAATTATTCGTCGGACCACGGATGATTTGCTTTTTAAATGCTTGGGTCTTGATCAAGCTAGGTTGGCTATGGTAGAGGTTCATGAAGTTATTTGTGGTACTCATCAATTGGCTCCCAAGATGAAGTGGCTCCTCAGGCAAGCTTGCTTTTATTGGCCTACCATGATAGCTGATTGTTTTTGGTACTACAAAGGTTGTGGAGAGTGTTAAAAGCATGGAGATGTTCAGTTGGTGCCTGCTGTGTTGATGCATCCGATTATCAAGCCTTGGCCTTTTAGAGGATGGGGATTGGATTTTATTGGCAAGATTCACCCTCCTTCGTCAAAGGGGCATTGTTTTGTGATTGTGGCTACTGATTACTTCACCAAGTGGATTGAAGCTATTTTTTGAAGAATATGACACATAGAGAGGTGATTGAGTTTATTACTAGGCATATTATACATAGATTTGGCATTCCACAAACTTTGACTACGGATCAAGGGACTTCGTTCATATCCAAAGAGGTGCGTGAGTTTGTTGATTCTTATGGTATTAAATTGCTCAATTCATCTCCATATTATGCTCAAGCCAATGGTCAAGCCGAGTCTAGTAACAAAACTCTGGTGAAGCTCATCAAGAAGAAGATAGAAGACAATCCTAGAAGATGGCATGAGGTATTATCTGAAGCTTTTTGGGCGCATCGTATTTCTGGACATGGTGCTACTAAAGTTACTCCTTTTGAGCTTGCATATGGTCAAGAGGCCATTTTGCCTATTGAGGTGAATCTAGGCGCATATAGACTTGCAAAGCAGAATAATCTTGATGTTGAGACATATTATGCTTTGATGATGGACAACATTGATGAGGTGACCGACAAGCGTATGGAGCCTTTGGAGGAAATTGAAAAGGACAAAAGGTGAGTTGCTAGAGCATACAATAAGAAGGTAAAAGCCAAATCTTTTCAGGTAGGTGATTTGGTTTGGAAGACGATTTTACCTATTGGAACTAAAAGTAACAAGTTCAGCAAGTGGTCTCCAAGTTGGGAAGGTCCATACAAGATTGTCAAGGTTTGTTCTGGGAATTCTTATATAGTGGAAACTTTGCAAGGACAGCGGCTTCCAAGGGCTCTCAACAGGAGATACTTGAAGAGATTTCATCCAAGTGTTTGGCAAGACGCTTGACAGGATATGGCCGATTTAAAACAAAAATCACCCTTAGACCAAAAAATGGCCGGTGAAGTGTCACATCGACCTTAGAATCATTTTTCAGACAACAAGCTTTACTAAAAAATAGGGGGCATGTATTCGCACCTAAAATTGGCACAAAGCCGATCAGGCTGACGCCACCGGTCAGACCGGTGTCCATGGATGGTCTGACCGGTCGGGTCCTGTAGCCGATCCGGCAACGGCCACACCGGTCTGACTAGTGGACCCCGAGTCCGAGTAGAATTGAGATATCCTAGCGAATTTTGACTTGTAAAGGGTTTCCTTTCTAGGCAAGACCTCCCACCCTATAAATATAAAGGGCCACGACCGGTTGAGGCTCATCACCCACATTACTTTCTACAACTTTTATCTCTCAAACCCTAGCTTTTCCAACCCTTGTGCTTTCCTTGTTTGTCTCAACGGCGATCAAGGACGTTCTGAGTGGCCTTGCTGACCTCAGAGCAACCCTAGGCGCGCCACCTCCGACGGGGTCCCTCCCGAGGTGGCGATCTTAGGCATTCACCACGCCTCAGCAGCCACCGATCAGACCGGTGCCCCTGACCGGTCAGACCGGTCCGGGCAGGAGCTCGGCGTGTTCAGCGTTTCGACGTTCCGCGTGATGTAGCGCTCGTGTGTGTTGACCAAAAAAGTGTCAACACTAGGCTCACGGACCGTCCACCGGAGGACTATGGACCGTCCGCGAGTCAAAAATGGACAGTCCGAATTGCCAACAGAACCTCCAGGGATGAAGCTTGATTCGTGTGACTCTAACAAGTCCGAATTGCCCAGTCCGAGAAAGCCTCTTTGCTTTGTCTGCAGGAGACGAAGCTTGATGTTATGGACAGATCTTTGTTGGTCGATATGCTTGGCTTGGATTTTGATTATTTTGATCTCCCAGCCGTTGGCACCTGTGGTGGCATTTTGGTCGCGTGGGACAGAAATGTTTGGGATATTTCCTGCCGCCGTTTCGGGGGGGGGCACTCGTTCTCGGTTAAGGTCACTTCTCGTGGTTCTCAGCTTCCCCATTGGTCGCTTACAACGGTTTATGGTTCGCAAGAAGACGCAGAAAAGGTCACCTTCCTGCAGGAGCTACGCGATACGCGTGCCTCATTGGTCGGTCCTTTTGTCCTGTGTGGTGACTTTAACCTGATCTACTAGGCCCAGGACAAAAATAATAACCGCCTTTCTAGGAGGATGATGGGGAGGTTCCGACGTTTTCTTAATGACTTGGAGCTTGATGAACTCCACCTCCATGGTCGCTTATTTACTTGGAGTAATGAGAGGTCGCACCCCACTCTGGAACGCATCGATAGGATGTTTGTCTCTTCCTGTTGGAACACGACTTTCCCCAGGGCCGCATTGCAGGCGCTGTCGTCGCGTTGCTCCGACCACGCCCCGCTCTTGATCCTTTTAGATGATGGGTTCCACCCGATGCGTCACTTCCGCTTCCAGGCTTTCTGGCCACAGTTCAAGGGTTACCTACAGACGGTCGAGTCTGCACGGACTGGTCCTCGGCCAGATGTGGACACCTTACGCATGGTTGACCACTTGCTGCGGGTAACAGCTAAAGCCCTGCAACAGTGGAGTGCTAAGGCGGTTGGGAACATCAATCCCAAATCACGGTCGCTAAGGAAGTTATATTCCGGTTGGAGGCTGCCCAGGATACGTGGTCGCTCTCGGTCACGGAGGCTGCCTGGAGGCAGTTTCTGAAGATCCGTTATTTGGGTCTCACCTCGCTGGAACGCACTATGGCCCGACAACGCTCCAATATGCGTTGGCTCCACGAGGGGGACGCTAACACCATGTTTTCCAGTTGCATGCGAACCAGCGTAGACGGTGGAATCATATTGGCATGCTTCAGGTCGATGGGGCCACCCTGGTAGCGGAGGAGGAGAAGGTTGAGGCTGCTTTTAATTACTTCTCCAGTATCTTGGTCACGACTCATGATAGGGAGTGTTGACTGGATTTCGAAGCCTTGGGGATCCATCAGAGGGACTTATCCTCTCTCGGTCGCCCATTCACGTAGAAGGAAATTTGGGCGGTCGTTAAGGAGCTACCCCTGGATAAGGCTCCTGGACCTGATGGGTTCACGGGTCACTTTTATCGCTCTGCCTGGTCGATCATCAAAAGGGATGTCATCTGTGTCTTTGATGCTCTATCCTCTATGGATTGCCACAGCTTCCACCACCTCAATGACGCACTCCTCATTCTCTTGCCCAAGTCACCCGATCCGTTGTCTCTGGGCGACTACCGCCCTATTAGCCTCATCCACAGCTTTGGGAAATTTTTTTCCAAAGCGCTTGCTAACCGCTTTGCTCTGGTGCTACCTTTTCTGGTATCCCCAAACCAGAGTGCTTTTATCAAAGGTCGCCAGATTTAAGATAATTTTCGGTGTGTCCTCGGGACGGCAAAGGTTTTAGCTGCCAAGAGAAACCCACGAGTCATGTTGAAGATTGATCTAGCGAAGGCTTTTGACTCGGTCGGGTGGGTCTTTCTCTTGGACCTTATGTCGGCTATTGGCTGTCTGAGGCCTAGACTAATTGGATCTCCATGATTCGCTCCACTACCAGTATGAAGGTCCTCCTCAATGGCTCACCCGGTCGCAGGATTTGCCATGGTCAGAGTCTAAGGCAGGGGGTTCCGCTGTCTCCTATGCTTTTCGTGTTGGTCATGGAGTGCTTCAGTGCGCTCGTCACAACTGCCGAGGCCCGAGGGGTATTCCTACCGCTAGGTACGTCGACGATTAAGCCTCGTATTTCACTCTATGCGGACGATGTGGTCGTTTTTGTTTCACCGGTCAAGACGGACCTCCTTCTTATTAAGGCCATCTTGGACCTGTTGTTCAAGGCCACAGGCCTGGTAGCAAACTTTGTCAAGAGCCAGGCGTTCCCCATCCGTTGTGATGCTAGGCACATGGATCTGATCTCGGAGTTACTGGGTTGTGTGGTCGCTTCTTTCCCATGCACATACCTAGGGGTACCCCTCTCACCAGGGAGACTGCCGAGGGCGGCAATGCAGCCGCTGGTCGATAAGGTTGCTAACCGGATCCCAGCTTGGAAAGGGAGGTTGCTCAACAGAAGTGGTAGGCTAGTCCTTGTGCAATCTACCCTTTGCGCCATCCCAGTGCATATCTCCATGGCACTCAAGGTCGCGCCCTGGGCGGTGAAGACCATCACTACCCTGATAAGAGGTTTCCTCTGGAGCGGGACGGAGGTCGCTTCTGGCGGATAGTGTGCGGTGGCCCGGGTTAACACGTGTTGCCCCAAGGAGTTGTGAGGCCTCGACATTCCCAACCTTCAGCTGATGTGCATGGCGCTTCGAATGCGCTGGCTCTGGTTTGCTAGAACAGACCCACAGAGAACTTGGTCCGGCTTCAAGTTTGGAAACGAGGCACAGGCGGAAAGTTTTTTCGAGGCTTCCGTCTCGGTCGTGGTCGGGGATGGGAGGAAGGCCCGGTTCTAGTCAGATAATTGGATTTAGGGCACCTCTATTCGTTCCATCACCCCCAGCCTTTGGGGGTGGTGCCTCAGAGGGTTCGTCATTCTTGGAGCCATGACGGTTCAGGTATGCTATCTTGGACCAGGCATGGGTGCGGGACATCACCGGAGCCACGACGGTTCAGGTGATCGTCCAGTACATCAGGGTCTGGGACCTGCTGCTAGACTTTGCTCTCACCAAGACCCCGGATCGCTTCATCTGGAAGTGGACAGCCTCAGGCGAATTCTCCTCGGCAACGGCGTACCGAGCGCTTTTCTTCGGTAGGTCGCCTCTCCTGGGGGGCTCGTGCCTCTGGAAGACTTAGGCGCCTGGCAGGGTGCGCTCCTTCGGTTGGCTTGTCTTGCATGGTCGCTGTTGGACGTCCAATAGGCTTCGACGTCATGGGTTGAGTGACAGAGACGTCTGCGCTCTCTGTGCACAGGAGGTCGAGACTTTGGATCATCTTCTCCGTGGTTGTGTCCATAGTCGAGAAACTTGGTTCCGCGTGCTTCTGTTCTTCGGCATGGCGGATTTGGCTCCCTCGTGGGAGGAGCCGGTTGCGATCTGGTGGTTGCGGGCACGAAAGGCGATCGTCAAGCCCTCCTATAAAGGTTTCGATACCCTGGTCTGGTTAGTCGCCTGGTCGCTTTGGAAAAAGGGGGAACGACGCGTCCACGAGCGGGCGACCTTGCAGCTGGTGGCCCTTGCCGGGGGTTTCTCTGGGCTAGAGCGGGCTTCGTGTCGATAGCCATCCTGTTGGGCTTTCGTCGCCAGGTTGTGGCGCCTTAGTTTGTCGCTTTTTTGCAGTTTTGTCTTTGCTCGGGCCTTGGGCCCAGACTCGTCTGCTGTAACTTGTTCCAAACTTCTTTCTTCTTAATGAAAAACATGCTATGCATGTCTTCAAAAAAAGTATCACACCTATTTTTCCAAAGAAAACCAAGTGCAAACCTATATGCATGCCAGGATCAAGTTTCATGCATATAGTGACATATAAGTGAATACAGAATCAATATCACTTAAGAAAAGGGAGATTATCAGAGATTTACACTTAATCCTGGAAACGAAGGCTCCAAACATCACAGACAGTCGACTGGGGGTTGCGTACGCCTAGCACCAGCAACTTCTTCATAGCAGCTTCCTCTTTCTGAGCAACATTGTTTATAGCAAGGGTGAGCACATGTCGTACTTAGCAATTGTGGGGAAAGATATGAATGCAAAGGCTTAACAAGGAAAGGCTGACAGGTTGACTGCATTAAGCAATTTTAGTTGGTCAAATTTTATTAGCACCTGATTACTAATAGAGTATAAGTATATACCAACCCACATTAAGCATAAAGGTAAGAGATACACCATAATAATATGGCAAGTATAACCATATATTAGATCATGATTTAAGTACATCTTCAAGTTCAATTATCATGTGAGGGTCCAGACCGCTCTTGACCGTGAGCATGGCTAATCGATTAGTTTTACACTCTGCAGAGGTTGTACACTTTCACCACAAGTCACGTAAAAGTCCCGAAGAACTTTGGACCCAACCATGCAATGCTAGCTAGGCATCATACCACACTACCTAGGTGTGATTGCATAGGGACACTACGAGGCCTTTACAAAGATTCCCTAATGTGCAGCAACCCACTAGGTTTTAGGTTGAAGCAGGGCATAAAGCTCCCTAGCAGGTCAATACCCCGCCATAAAAGAACAGACCCAACTCCCCGCTAGAGCAGGTCTATACCCCAACAACGCCTCCCCATTGGCCCCTTTCGGGTAAGATCACTACAACACCAAGGTTTCTAATTATTCGGCCAAGACAGAGCCATATGTCTTGTGGTTGTACTGTTTTCCTAGGTGGTTTTCCATGTTCCGATTAATGCATATGATCTTGTATTAAGCAACCGTAGATATATAACATAAAGGTAAAGCAAGTTCATCATTAAGTTCATTAAACCACCATAACCCAGAGTATAGCAACTAAGCATAGCTACCCAACATAAATGTAAACCCAGGTTGTCAAGGAATGATAACAAAGACTAGGATGAACCTTATTGGGACCCATCAAATTAAATGCAGGCATATGCAATAGTGATTAATAAATTTATTATGACAAAAGAACAAGGACACACTTGCCTTTAACCAGAGTAATATTGTTGCTCAGAGTTCTTCATCTTCATGCTCTCCAAAGCTTCTCGAACCACGTTCACTCTATGCGCATCCATCATCAGCACAAGCATACAAAGCAAGCAAACAAGCAAACTAAGAACAATACACCAATCAAAAGAAAAGATTTAAAAGAGCGTACTAAGGGATAGGCTCGATTCTATGGATCACTAAAGCACACAAACTGTGCTTGGAAGGGAGAGGTCTGATTAGATGCACATGGTGAGCTTGAGCTAACACTAGAAAGATTTCGAGCTTCAGATAGACTTGATCAAAAGAGACACTGAGATAGAGCTTGATAAAGAACGGCTATCGATCAAGTTGCATTTATATGTACATAAAAGACTATAAGCTTTGGTTCGTTTTATTTAGCAAAACAAATATAAAGGATTTTTCAGAAATAAAATACCCTATGTTGACATTAATGCAAATTAAACTTTATTTACAAAACCGATGTAAAGGACTAGTCAAATTTTATTTATAAATGTTCATGTGCAAATTATACCAATTAAACATTTAACTTAGAAAATGTTAAAACAACTAATCGAATTGAAGCATATGACGTGTTGAGCTAAACAAACTTTATTTAGGAAAACATGCATGTCAACATTAGTCACATTAACGTTTATTCATAAAAGACGGTGTAAAAGCCTAATCAACTTTTAATTATAAAAGTTAATTATTTATTAAGTAAGTTAACATTTGGTTCATGAAAAACCGAGGTGTAGCTCTAATCATCTTTTATTTACAAAAGCATATGAAATTAACATTAATCAAATTAACATTTATTGGAAAGTGGGGTAACACTATGCATCTTTTAATTAAAAAGGACATGTTCATTAGGCATTAAACAAAATTAATATGATATTAATTTTCAGAAAACAAACATGTTGTGAAATTAGTACTAACGTGTACTTTATGTCATTATGAACCTAACGCAACTTGAACGGATTAAAACGGATCTAAAACATGGAAGATATGGATAAAACAAGATGAAAGAGCCTAGATTCAATTATCCAAAGATAACAGGGCCGGCTGAGAAGAAACCCCAGACTCAGTGAATAGTCACTGCAAAAAGGTGGACCTTCGGGGATACATCTCCAAAACGGCTCCGTGTTGGATCTATGTGTGAAAGTGGGATCTCCGTAGGGGGTTATCTGAGAGAGTAGCAAGACACATGAGATAAGACAAAAATTACAAGGTTTCCTAGGGGCTCATTCGCAAAAATAGATGTCTTCTTCTTTCTTCAATTCAGGAAGGACACGGACAGGAAGCTCCTGGCGATTTCAATTGCCGATGGTCCGGTGGCCTAGGAGCTCGGGTCAGGCGCGGAAAAAAGAGGAGGCGAAGGGGATCTCGTGGTTATGCTCACTAGTGGCGGATGCGAAGGGAGGTGGCCAAATTTCGGGGATGACGGCGCCGGCGGTGAGAGCTCGAAGGTGCACAGGCGGCGTCGTTCCGGCGGCGTTTCGGTGGTCAACTCGCGACGGGAAGCGGCGACACGACTTCAGCTCGTCTTCGCGGACCTCGTGGTGTCGCTGGCTTGCTCCGGGAGGACGTGGAGGAGGCGCTCGGCGGCGGCGGCTTCTAGCTCTGACAAGCGGCTACGGGGGCAGCGCGCAGAGGCAGCGGCGAGGCGATGGCGGTTGCTAGGGCGCGCAGGGGTTCGGCAACGCGACTTTTATAGGGGCGCGGGAGGGCCTGGTGTGGCGCGCACGCCAAGGAGGCGGCGGCGACAATGGCCATGGCTCTGCCTGGCCGATGGGCCTTGGCGGGCCTGACGGCTGGGCCGGGTTGGAGCGGGTCGGGCACACGGGCTTGGCCCGGTAGGAAAGGATAAGATTATTTTATTTTCCGAAATTACTTTTCAATGCGAAAACAATTCCAGTAAAGACTAGAAAATGTTTTTAAGGCACGAAAAATACTCAAAAAACTCCAAACAATTCATGAAAATTCCCAGAGAGAGATTGGAGCATGTCAATCCAAATAATGTATTTGGAGCTCATGAAAAAATTTTAGAGCCTTCTAATAAATAGAATAAGCTCGGGGAAAATGATAATTAATCCGGAAAAGTCCAGAAAATTCCCAGAAGGATTTGGTCAACACCTAATCGCATTTTAAAACCTTTTGCACTCATGAAACACCAGGATGCATCAGCATGAATGCAACACACATAATTATTTTATTTAACTAGTAAAATGCACATGCAGCACGCACGTGTCTAAAAAATCACAATAAGTGAATTAGATGTATGTCAATAAATTGATTGGTATCGAAAAAATGAACATCGAACATAAACATTCAATTTGCGTTGTTAAACTAGAGAATTATTGGACACAACCATATATAATGCAATATAACACATTTAATGCTTCTTAGCCAGCTCACATCACATGCACACCGTTTCTATGCTTCCAAAACTTTTCTATACACAATGTTCTTAGTTTTCTTGCCGGTTGGATCAGCTAGAATATTAGGTTTGGCCAAAACCCATGTCGAATTAAGCCCAACTCCTCTAGACAATGCTACAAATAGCTGGCCATGAGAGAACACTAGTTCAGGAAGGTATATTCCAACATTTGGAATGGTTTGTCCCTGTGCCTTGTTGATAGTCATTGTGAAACTTAGCCTGATCGGGAATTGCTTCCTTTTCAATTTGAATGGTAGCGTCACATCTTCAGAAGGGGACAGAGGTATCCTTGGAAGAAAAACCCGCTTGCCAACATGTTGGCCATTAACAATCTCAGCATCAATTGAATTGTTACTAAAACCCCTAACAACCAAATGGGTGCCATTGCAAAGACCATTATGGGGGTCAAGATTGCGAAGTAGGATCACCGGGCAGTTTTTCTTGATTCTGAGCTCATGAGGAGGCAAGCCATTAGGAGTGATAGAATTTAGAAAATCAAGTGGATAGGTATTGCTAGTGTCATCATCGACCATGTCATGGCTGAAGTACACCTTTTCCTCTCCAGGGAACTATTTTATCATCTTAGCATTCATAGCATCCACGTGCTCATTTCTAGTTGACAGGATTGCCGGCTCTCGCATATACTTTGATGATGTGCAATTACCTTTCAGATCGGGAAACACATGCTTTATCAGAACATCCATAGATTCGTCAGAGTTGTACTCAACTATAATATCGTCGGGGAGTCGCACATAACCATTAGCGTCACTTTCTTCTCTTCCATTACCGATCCTCAGAAGGAAATCAGAGTACCATGGGTCACTTTGTGCTCTCATGTTCTGTGACAACCGGATCTTATGCATTTTATCCCATAGATACGATCTCTGCATGGTTGCATCCATAATCTGTGCTCGAGTACCACGTGGCACAACAGGAAGGACTTGTCTAAAGTCACCTCCAAACACAACAACCTTTCCTCCAAAAGGGTGACTACAATCCATTATATCTTGCAATGATCTATCAAGGGTTTCAACAGCTTGTCTTTTAGTCATGGCCACTTCGTCCCAAATGATTAATGATGCTGTCCGCAAAAGAGCTGTCGTACCACTCTATTTTGAAAAGTTGCAGATGGTATTATCACCAAGTTTACTAGGGATCTTGAACCTTGAGTGGGCAGTACGCCCGCCTGGCATGATAGAAGCCGCAATACCAGATGTTGCTGTTGCGATAGCAATGAGGCCCATAGAAGGGACCTTAGCAAGTAATGCCTTGTACAAAAAAGTCTTGCCAGTACCTCCAGGTCCGTCAACAAAAAAAACCTGACCTCTCTTATTAATGACATGCTCCATAATTGCATCGAAACCAGAACATTGTTTATCATTCAATGATCCTATGATATTCAAATCATCCTTGTCGAAAACAACATTCCCCTCCTCGGTTAGCTCCCTTTAGTAATCTCTCGATGCATCTGTAAATGGGGTGAAAAAAATTCATCATACATAATTCATGAACTGGACATAATATAATTTAATTTGAATAGGTCGTGTATGTAACCTAGAACAAAATTTCAGCATAGTGGCCTAAAAAGCAGAACCATGAAAAATTAGTACATATAGTAGACAACATAAAACAATCCTATGTGAATAGTGTCATCTTAAATAATATTTAAACTGGATGTAATATAATTTAATTCATCATACATAATCTCAGCAAATATGAAAATAAAGATGATGAGATGTTTGCTTTATATACCGTATACAATGTGAAAGGGGTACCTGCCTCGTCAAGATGGGGTAGCCCAAAATCCTTTATATCCTTCCCCATGGATCAAACGATGTCTGCTACGTCCCTCAGCACCAGTTGTATTACAGATGCATCATCTCCAACATTGCGTCTATAGTCTTGAGCCATTGATTCAAAATGATTGTCCCAGAGTTTACGTATGTCAACACACTCACAAAAAACAACAATGATAGCGAACATGCGCCTTAATGCACAAGGCATTTGAAAGTAGGATGCTTCAGTCATTGCCTCGTCAAGAGATCCATCGCTAGTAATAAGATCGAGCTTCTCACAAGCATCTCTAAAGGTTGGGCACACGACACCTCTAACAGTTCTAAGCGACTCGTACGACGTTGCACCTCTCACATGATTTAGAAGAATGCGAAGGTAGTACCTGCACCCTTCAGTTGGATTAGCATATACTAACCTTCCAATCTGGAAACGTTGTTTCCTCGGTTTCCAATATTTACCAGATTTGATCCATCTGTAATGTTCTGGAAATTCTCTGTACAAATATTGACGCGCTTTGGGATCTTGTATATTCATCTTAAAGTACTCAGTTAGCATAGAGCGCTGCGATTGAGCAGGCTCAGCCACTTCTTCAAGGTTATCTATATCATTGAATGGTACCATATGCATTCTAGGGAGGTGTACTTGCATTTGAAGGACAGGTGGATACATGCTGTACAATGGAAAGTGATATAACCGGTAGACTGCCTCTATTGCAGTAATACATTTAGCTTTTCTGTACTGCTTCACCTCGTTCATCTCAGTAGGTCCATCTGTCATACCCACTCAACAGAGAATGAAGCACTATCATGTCCTTTGAAAATGTATTTGTATATATATTTGATAGACTTGATGCTGCAACAAGCCTCAACATTGATATGACAGTTATAATGCATCAAAAGTGTAGGATTGTATGGAACCACCCATCTGTTGTCTAACCAATGGTTTCTCAAGAATACCTATCAACCATCTTCACGTCTTCTATATACTAGGTATGCATCTTTCCCTTGTTGCGTCTGGTCAGAAAATGGGCGTGGAAATTTGAAACGACACCCACCATTGATCATACACGGACACTTTAGATTAAGAGTTCCACAAGGACCGTGCATCATGTGAGTGCATACCAATCAATGAAGTTCAGGATATTTCTTTTCATCTGGCAACTTAGCTGAGATGTACCTGTCGAAATCATCAGGTCCGTTCAGCTTAGAATTTTTTCCATGATTAATAAGAAGTGCTCGTGTGGTAGTCCCCTTTTCTGAAACTCTGTGACATGTGCCCAAGCTCCAACATTACCAAAATGACCCTTTACTATCATGAAGTCATGAAGATCTCGTCGCTTAGCATGGTAGACTCTAGCCACAACATCCGATCTGTCCTGTGGGGTTTGACCAGGTAGCAATTGTTCTATAATTTCCGGCTAATAAGGATTGCATGTCATGGTTACGAAAAAATCAGGGCACCCATACCATGCTACCAAAGCCATTACATCCATAAAACGTGAATGAACATCTCTGTCTGAACCTGGAAATTTTTTTGATAGCACAATACGTTTACCAACCCTTTTTGCATCAGAATCACCACGAGCTAAGCAATCTACGATACCCTGCGAATTAACACACATACATACATTAGGCTAAGAATGGACATATTTTGGTAGCTAATATATTGAATATTTCAAACTAACCTGGTACAGGTCTGCTCGAATAATTTTCTGATGATCAGGGTTGGAGTACCAATCAAGCCGCATTGATTCAATTTTTATGTACATGTCTGTCGGGGTTCTCTACCGCCGGACAGTAAATTTCTATCGATCGTGTGTCGGGCTCGGATGGTTAGCGCGGGAGACAACGGGATTTATACTGGTTCGGGCCTCCGAGGAGTAATACCCTACGCCCAGTGTCGAGCTGCCGTGTTCCCACGCCGGGGTTGTTTGTAGTAGGGCTTACAAACTGGTCGGGAGAGGGTGTCGAGCCCAAGTCCCTGAGTGTGTGTGTTCGGTTCGTCGGCTAACCCTTGTAACGGTTGCCCTCTTCTCCCTTTTATAGACGCAAGGGGAGGGGCAAAAAGGGGAAAGAGATAAGAGTTACAGTGCTTGGTTGCTGGGATGTCCTTTCGTGCGTCACTGTCCACCAGGGTGCATTGAAGTAGAGTTGTGTTGTGTTGTCGTAGAAGCCGCCGCGTGGCCGGGCAGGGTTGTTCACTTCGGGACGCCTGGCGCCTTCTCCGAGTAGTTTGGTGGTGACTCAGTCCGTCCGAGCACGGGATGAGTCCGCCACGTTAAGGCCTAAGCATAGACCTGAGCTCGTCGTAGGGGGTGCTTGAGTGCCTTGGGTGGAGTTTGCGTGCGGCAGGGTTGGAGATGATGGCGATTTGATGGCTGCGCAGCTGAGCAGAGCGCCCCTGTCGGGGCCAGCTGCCCGCGCAGGCCGCCAGCTGGTGTGTTTGCATGGCGCGGGGAACCGGTCCCCCACGCGTCATGGTGGAGGTGTTCGCGCGCCGAGATCGTGCCATGTGGTGTGGCCCGCGCCTTAGTCGGAGGTGGAGACTGCTCGTGCGAACGAGCAGCTTGTCGTGCGAGGCGGAGACTTGTCATGCGAGGCGGAGACTCGTCGGAGGGGGTCCTTCTACTGGGGAACTGGTCGGAGAAGCTCCCAACTAGTCGGGAATAGGACGTCTTGCCAGTGATGGTCTTGACAGGGGTCCTTAGTCCTCCTCGTCTTGAATCTTGGCCTTCACGTTGTCAATCTTAGCCTTCACATTGTCAATGGTGTTAGAAGACTTCAGCTCAAAAGAGATTATCTCGCCGTCAAAGGGGGCCCTCATCTAGGCCCTCGTCAGTAGCCCCCAAGCCTGAGAGGGAGTCAAGGACTCGCGCACAGGCTCAGTCGAGAAGGCTTGGTGTTGATTCTTGTTCTTGGTCTTCCCGGTGGGTGCGCGCGAGCGCATCCGCCGGATGTAGCCCCCGAGCCCGCGAGTGAGTTGTAGACTCGCTTGCAGGTTTTTAAGCCTCATTATTGTTGTTGTGGCCCCAAATTGTTCCGTTGGGGGTAGTCGTTGGCGTCGTGGGCGACGTGGATGACGCGGACGACGTGGGCGATGCGGATGATGCGGATGATGTGGGCGATGCGGACGATGCGGGCGGCGTGGGCGCCTCGGCCGCTGTGGCGGACGAGACGGTTTGAAGTGACCATGCGGGGACGGTTCAGGCTCCTGGGCTCGGTGGGAATCGAGGCGTCGTGCGGGCGGGCGCCAGTCACGCCTGGTCAGGCGCACGCGGGCGGGCGTTTCGCTGACGCGGCGGGCCCGGCATTTAAGGCGAGCAGCCGTGCTCCTCCCTTTTTAACCGCGCGCCGGCCGTAGATTTGGGACTTTACTCCCTCATCTTCTTCCTCCGCCTTTGCACCCCGCCTCTCTTGCTCTCTTGCGCCCGCAGCACCACCACAGCACGCACCGTAGTTCCACTCGAAAGCTTGCCGCCGCTATGTCGAACTGGACGCGGTCCAATGTGTCCCGCGTGATGCTGCACCGCCTTGTCGAGGCCGGACAGCTCCCTCCACTCACCGACGCCGTGGAGTGGAAGGTGCCCGGGGAGGAGTCCGTGCCACGTCCGCCCAAAGGGTGCGTCGTCTCGTTCGTGGCCTTCCACGAGCGCGGCTTCTCTGTCCCCGCCGGGCGGTTCATTCGGGCGGTTCTCTACGAGTACGGACATCAGCTGCAGTACCTCAACTCGAACAGCATCCAGCAGATGGCGGCGTTCGAGACGATGTGCGAGGGGTACTTGGGGATAAGTGCCCATTGGCACCTCTTCAAGTACTTCTTCATGTTCGCGTGCTTGAAGGATGGCTCCAGGGCGGCGACGATCAGCTGCGCCAACCTCCGGATGAAGCAAGGGTGCGGTGACAGCTACATCCCATCCTCGTTGACCAGCTCGAACAGTGGCTGGCACAAGGGGTGGTTCTATCTGAGGAACGACCCCGAGTTCGCGTTGCCGGCGTTCACCGGGAACTCCATCGAGCAGGGGCGGAAGAACTGGACCGACGGCCCCCCGAAGGCGGAGCAGGAGAAGCTGCTCAAGGAGCATTGGGCGGTGTTGGCCCGCCTCCGAGGAGCTGGGGTCACCCTGGCGACCGTCATTGGCCAGTACCACGCCCGGGGGGTCGTACCGCTCCAGAGACGGCCACTGCGCCTCTGCGAGATGACGGCCGACAAAGCCCCCTGGACAGGGACCATGACCGCGCCTGAATTCCCATTGCTGAACGAGATCCAGCGTCGTGTGGCGTTGGCAATCGGGAAGTCGACCTTCACGTGGCCGCCGGCTCGGCTTCTTCCGATGCTCCCCAACGGGGAGACCGAAAAAATTGTGAGTTGTTTCTTCTTCCAACAAGTTCCTTGTAAACTTGGCTTCTTTGATTGATGATCATCTTATCGGAGATTCCTAATGATTGCTGACCTGCCTGCTCCTTGCTTTTCAGTTGAAGTGCGCCCATCTCGTGCCGGCGATGGCGCCTCTCCCGGAGGAGGTGATCTTCAAGCGGAACCAGGCGGCCGCAGAGAAGCGGTGGGCTGCGCGCAAGGTGCAGCACAAGGAGCGGGAGATTGCCAAGCGCAATTGGAACGACAGCCGCATCAAGCGGCGCAAGGCGGGGGAGCGTGATGTCTCCTCCGATGAAGACCCGTCGCCGGAGCCGGCGTGGAGCGGGGACGGGCCCAGCACTGCGGTTGACTGGAGTGACATGTCGGGGTCGTCCACGCCCTCGCCACCCCGAGCGGCGTAGGTGACCTCGTCACGGCGGCCGGAGCCAGCCGCTCGAGGGAAGGACGTGGGCTCAAGCTCGCAGTCGGAGGCCCGCCCCGTCCGAGAAGACCAGCGGGTGACCCGCTCCCGCACAGCGCCCAGAGGCTCGGGCGCCTTCGATGGGCAGAGGGATCCGCCTCATCGGGACGATCCGCCCAGGTGGCCGGTGGAGCACGAGCCCTCACCCTGCCATCTCTTCGATGGCTCCGACCGCCCGGACGCGGACTCCCTCCAAAGGCGTTCGTCGAGGGCGAGGTCGACGACGCCGGCGTCCGCTCCGAGCGCGCTGCAGGGGGCAGGTACGAGTGCCCCCCCGCGGCACCTTCAATCTTTAGTCATCCGGGGTGGCGGGGCCCAGATGTGCATGTCCCCCTCTCCGTCGGCGGGAGTTAGGGGCCGGCCTCCAACGCGGCGGAGGTCGGGAGAATATCCCCCGTGCAACTGGGGGAGCGAAGCGCTGTCCCCGAGCCGCAGGGGAGAAGCGGACCAGCCCCCGAGTCGGTGGAGCGCCGGGGGTCGGCCTCCGAGTTGGCTGGGGCCAAACGGTCAGCCCCCGAGCAGGGCCCGTCGGACCGGCCGGCAAAGCGTGCCCGCGTCCGTTCCAAAATGTAAGTCCCTGCCCGTCGTGTTTTCGTCGTCTTCGATTCTTTGTCTTGCTCATATCCTGACTTTCGTCTTCGCATTTTCTGCAGTCACGCCAACACCGGTGTGCTCCGCCTCACGCCTCTGAAGCATGTGGTGTTGAGCTCGCGTGGCCCATCCTCCGAGCCCCGCACACAGCCTCCTTACGCCGAGCTGTTGGCGGAGCAGACCTGGAGCGGGCTGGTTGTGGCCACCGAGGTGGTCGAGCCGGTGGCACCCCCGCCGTCGTCGGACGTCGACAACTTGGGCGGGGGGCAGATGGTCGTGGAGACGGCAGCTTCCCAGGCAGCGATGGAGCCGCAGGTCGAGGCCGCCTCGGGGGGCGAAGATGTCGTGATGGTGTCCGGCGAGCGAACTGTACTTCCATCTCTGCCTACCAGGGACCACGAAGCCGTCGCGTCGGCGGTGACGGAGACTCCAGTGCCCGCGACAGCGTTGGCGAGTGGGGGCGCGACAGAAGCATCGATGTCCGGTGCCTTGGCCTCCGTCAACTTCGAGATCATCGACCTTGACGAGACCGAGCTGCCGAGCAACGACCCCGAGATCTTTGAGGCTGTGCTGGAGCGCATGCTGGGCGATCCGGTGGATCCGGTGTCCCCGAGCCCGCGGCGTCTGCTACCGCAACCTCTGCCGAAGCGGCGGTGCCCGCCGGCGGGGAACCCATGTCAAGCGCCACCGCGGCGGGGCAGTCGACGCCGGGCCAGGGTGAAGATGCCGGAGGTCACGCGCCCCAACCGCGTCAGAGACGGTGGAGGAGGTTCCCAAGGAGCCCGCAGTCGGCACGGAGACGACCGCCGGTGCACCCTGATCTCCGACAGCGAGGGCGGACTTGGCCGCAGCTGAAGCACCGAAGTCGACATCTCCCCGGCTCGTCGCCCCTATCGTCGAGGCGGCGCCCGCAGTGAGCCCGTCCCACGATGCTCTCGGGAGCACAGCGAGGGCCGCCTCCCCGGAGATACAAGAGGCTGGGGAGTGCTCTGGCGCGGCTCGGCCGGTGGAGCCTGAGGAAGGCGACGCCCGGATCCTCGACCTCGCTCACTTCTTGTGGGCGGCCGCCTTCGAGGCGGGCGATGACGCTGAAGAGGATGAGGAGTCCGCGGCCCCTCGAGCGCGGGTTGACGTGGGCGCGCCGCGCCTTCGTTGAGCTTATTCTCCCTGCGACAACGGTAAGTTCTCTCGACGCGGCGGCCCGTTCTTGTCTTTCTTTCATTCTTTCGGTGTTCGTAGTTGATGTATTTCTCGCTTGGGGCAGACACTCGCAGCATCCGGTTGGAGGAGGGCGCGCACGATCAGCGAGCTCCGTGCGGAGAGGGCTCAGCTGAAGATGTAGCTGGTAGTCGCCCGTGTGGCTGCTACCGCGGCGGTGGCGAGCGAGGTGTCGACGAGGACCACGCTTGAAGCCGCCAAGCAGTCTGCAGAGGACCGCGCTACGGCCGCACAGTCCACCGCCGCCACTGCTACGACGGAGCGGGACTCCTTGGTGACGATGTTGGCCCAGGCCGAGGCGGAGATCGAGAGGCTGCGGGCCGTAGCGACGTCCGCCAACGAAACCGCCGAGAAGGCCACCACCGCCGCCACCGCCGTCGAGGCTTCTGCCCGGGACGCCGCCCAGGTCGCAGCTCGAGAGAAGGCGGCGCTCGAGGCGAAGGTGGCGGAGTTGGAGCAGGACCTGGCCACCGCCGGAGTGGACCTCTCGACGGCCAACCGTCAGTTCTCCGAGGTGACCAACAGGCTCCAGGTGGTCTCCGAGGAGACGACGCGGCTGCGGGAGAGCAACTCCAAGTTGTCGCAAGACCTTGAGGGTGAGCCGAATTGACACCCCTTCCCGCAGATTCCTTGCTTCTCGCCCGTTCATTGTTCGTGCTGACTTGTCTCCCCGTGTCCAGGGATGCGCGTGTACCGCGCCGGGATGACCGCGAAGATGGCGGAGAAGACGCAGGAGCTGAACGCCGCCCTGCTCAAAATCATCGAGAAGGACGGCTCGATCGGGCGGTTGTCGGAGCAGCTCGAGAGTAAGCCCAGCATCTTGACCCCATTCTTGTCTTTCTTTTGAGTTTGTTGTGACACATCAATCTACCCGTTTTCTTTAGAGACGAGAGCCGAGCTCGAGCAGTCTCAGATGGCTCGAGAGCAGGCCGCGGTCGAGCTGGGGCAGGCCAGGAACACCCGGCGCGAGTCAGAGGAGGCCCGCAAGGCAAACATCGCAGACCTCGCCAAGCTCGCGAGAGCTGTTGGTGCAGTCATGACCGGGCTCGGCATACCCTTCGGGCCGATGCTGCCCGACCGGCTTGTCGAAGAGGTCGGACGCCTCCCGGAGGTGATCAATGAGCGCGAACTATCGATGGATCGGAGGGCGGTGCACCGGGTGCTCGCCATGTTCGAGTCGCATTACCTGGGGCTGGACCGCAGGGCGCTGACCGGTGGTTGGGCCCCCGGCATCTCCGACACGCAGTGCGATGAGCTCGAGGAAGACTGCGCCTTCTTTGCCCGCGACATGGCCGACGCCGCCCTGAAGGACCTGGAACTGCTGCCAGAAGATGCACCAGAAGACCTGGGAAGCTCCAGGCCTTTAGTTTAGCTGTATCATTTTAATTGCATGTAATAGCAAGAACAGTTCATTTGTGTGACATCACGAAACGAAATCGCGTTGTCGAGAACTTATTCGAGAGTCGTTACAGCTCGAACATTCCCAAGCGCCCGGAGTCGACTGTCATAACGTGTAGTTGTCCTTAGGAACTCGAGACGACCAAGCTCTACTCTAGAGCCACGGAGGCGTAGGAGTCGGGAAGCTCGATCTTCTCGAGCCACTTAGGACTGCCACTCGTTCACAGTCCCCCGAGAACTTGGGGAGTTCGAGAAGTAACCTGCGCGTTTTTGTCGTGAAAGTTGTTTTTAGACCGGAGTCTAGGCGGTCACTCGAACGCTTTTGAAAAGAGGTCGGACGAAGGCCAGAGGGCTCGAGCTGTGCCCGCAAGTCTTCGCACCGTAGCCGCGGAGGCGTAGGTGCTAGGAGCTTCGAACGAGCAGCAACATCTTGCCCCACGTAGGCCGTCATCTTTACTTCTCGCAAGGTCAAGCTTTCCGTCAAAAAACCTTTCGCTCGTGCGATCGGTCACGACACAGATGTCGGGATTTGTTTTGAAAAAATCGCAAAAACAGAAGGAGGGCATCGTGCCCTGGGTAGCCCCCGAGCAGGGAGCGTTTCTGTGCAGGTGCAGGGACGCTCGCTGCTCAGCCTTTAGAGGAGTCGCACATTCAGAAGTATGGCAACCGAGAAGTTTTTCAAATTTATAGACATATGAACAAAGCATGCGGCATTTATTCATTGATGTATAAGATTTAAACAGTTACTCAAGGGTAAAATGGCCGCAAGTGTTCGATGTTCCATGCGTTGGAGACGACTCGTCCGTCCTCGTATCGGATCTTGTATGTTCCGGGTCGCAGCACCTGGTCGACGATGAACGGCCCCTCCCAAGGGGGAGAGAGCTTGTGTCGATCCTTGCTGCCTTGAACTCATCGGAGGACCAGGTCTCCGACGTGGAACTCGCGGGAGCGCACGTTGCGCTCGTGGTATCGTCGCAGAGCTTGCTGGTACTTGGCGCAGCGCAAGAGTGCCACGTCTCGCGCCTCGTCGAGCTGGTCGATCGCATCCTCGAGCGCGACTTGGTTGCCCTCCTCGGTGTAGGCTTGTACTCGTGGGCTTCCGTAGTCGATGTCTGTGGGTAGGACCGCCTCTGAGCCGTGCACCATGAAGAAAGGCGTGAAACCCGTCGCCCGACACGGTGTGGTGCGCAGGCTCCATAGCACGGACGGTAGCTCGGCCACCCATCTTGCTCGGAACTTCTCGAGACGCTTGAAGATGCGAGGCTTTAACCCTTGCAATAACATGTCGTTCGCCCTCTCAACTTGCCCGTTCGTTTTTGGGTGCGCCACGGCAGACCAGTTCACGCGAATGTTGTTGTCGTCGCAGAAGTTGAGGAATTTCTTCCCTGTGAACTGGGTGCCGTTGTCGATGATGATCGTGTTTGGTATGCCGAAGCGGTAAATGATGTCGGTGAAGAAAGATACGGCTTCTTCGGAGCGGACGTTCACGATGGGTCGTGCCTCGATCCATTTAGAAAACTTGTCGACCGCTACGAGGAGGTGCGTGAAGCCCCCGGGCGCTTGTCGGAGCGGCCCCACCATGTCGAGGTGCCACACAGCGAAAGGCCATGTGATGGGGATGGTCTGGAGCGCTTGCGCCGGGAGGTGAGTTTGTCGAGCGTAGAACTGGCACCCCTCGCAATGACGCATGATGTCCTTGGAGTCCGCCACCGCTGTGGTCCAGTAGAACCCTTGTCGGAAAGCCTTCCCGACAAGTGTCCTCGGGCCCGCGTGATGACCACACGTGCCGGCGTGGATCTCGCGTAGCAGCTCTCGGCCTTGATCTTCGAGGATGCACCGCATGAGTATGCCTGCGGCTCCCCGTTTGTAGAGCTCGCCGTCGATGAGGACGAACGCTTTTGCTCGCCGTGCGATGCGACGGGCCTCCGTCTGGTCGGAGGGTAGCTTTCCCTCGACGAGCCACTCGAGGATAGGGAAACGCCAGTCGGGATCTTCAAGGTTCAGCTCGGGCGGCTGGTCGATCGCCATGACCTCTGGCTCCTCAACCTCGGGCAGCTTCTCCCCCTCTGTTCGTACGGAGGGTGCGTGCTGATCGCTCGCAAAAACCCCGTGTGGTACCGGCTTGCGGCTTGATGCAGTCTTGGCGAGCACGTCGGTGGCTTTGTTGTAATCGCGCAGTACGTGATGAAGCTCGAGCCTGTGGAACTTGCCTTCCAGGTCACGAACAGCTTGACAGTATGCCACCATCTTCGGATCTACGCAGTTCTTCTCTTTCATGACTTGGTCCACGACAAGCTCGGAGTCTCCTCTGATCTCAAGGCGACGGATCCCGAGCTCAACAGCTATTCGGAGGCCGTTGATGAGCGCTTCGTACTCGACGACGTTGTTGGAGGCCAGGAAATGTAGTCGGACCAAGTACTCCATGCGCACGCCCAGAGGCGAGATGAAGACAAGGCCTACACCCGCTCCTTCCTTCATGACCGAGCCGTCGAAGTACATGATCCACGTCTCGTGCTTGATCGGTGCCGGTGGAGTCTGAATCTCCGTCCACTCAGCAACGAAATCCGCCAGTACTTGGGACTTGATGGCACTGCGAGGTGCATACGATATGTTCTGCCCCGTCAGCTCGAGAGCCCACTTGGCTATCCTTCCTTCGGCCTCAGGGTTCTGGATGACCTCCCCGAGCGGGTACTTGGACACCACGGTGATGGGGTGAGCATCGAAGTAGTGCCGGAGCTTGTGCTTGGTCATCAAGACAGCGTACACGAGCTTCTGCATCAGTGAGTATCGCGTCTTGGAGTCGGAGAGTACCTCGCTGACGAAGTACACTAGGCGCTGCACCTTTTGTGACCTTTCGGGCTCTTCTCGCTCGACCACCAGCGCGGCACTGACTACCTGGGTTGTCGCGGAGATGTACAGGAGCATCGGCTCTTCAGGCGTCGGAGCCGTGAGGATCGGCGGGCTCTTCAGCATATTCTTGAGGGAGTCGAGCGCCTCTTGTGCCTCAGGGGTCCACGAAAAGTGGTCGAACTTCTTCATCAATTTTTACAACGGTAAGCTACGCTCTCCGAGTCGCGCTATGAAGCGGCTCAGAGCTGCGAGGCAGCCTGTGACACGCTGTACGCCTTTCAAGTTCTTGATCGGCGCCATGTCCATGATGGCCGAGATCTTCTCGGGGTTTGCTTCAATGCCGCGTTCCAACACGACAAAGCCAAGGAGCATGCCCCTCGGAACCCCGAAAACGCACTTCTCAGGGTTAAGCTTCACCCCATGCTGTCTCAGCTTGGCGAAGACCTCTGTGAGGTCAGGGACCAGATCGCCGGTCTTTCTCGACTTGACCACGATGTCATCGACGTACGCCTCGATGATGCGTCCTATCAGCTCCCCGAAGACACGTCACATGCATCTCTGGAACGTGGCGCCCGCATTCTTGAGCCCGAAAGGCATCGTCTTGTAGCAGTATGCGCCGAACGGAGTGATGAATGAGGTTGCGAGTTGGTCCACTATGCACATCGCTATCTGGTGGTACCCGGAGTACGCGTCGAGAAAACAGAGGGTTTCGCACCCAGCTGTCGAATCAACTACCTAATCTATGCGAGGCAAAGGAAATAGATCCTTGGGACATGCCTTGTTAAGGCCCGTATAGTCAACACACATCCTCCATTTCTTATTCTTCTTCTTTACAAGTACAGGGTTAGCAAGCCACTCGGGGTGGAATACTTCTCGGATGAACCCTGAACTAAGGAGCTTCTTGATCTCCTCGCCGATCGCCTTGCACTTCTCGTCGTTGAAGCGGCGAAGGCGTTGCTTTACCGGTTTTGATCCCGGCTTGATGTTCAACTTGTGCTTGGCAACCTCCCTCGGGATCCCCTTCATCGAGGTTCGCTTTGAGGAAGTCGACGAGCGCGCTTTCCTATTTAGGATCGAGCGCCGTCCCGATACGGAGCGTACGGCCGTCGTCGGAGACAGCCGCATCCTTGACGTCCTTGGCGTGCTCGAAAGAGCAGGCTGCTCGCTTGGACGACTCGGGGATATCCTGGTCCTCGGATAGGGGCTCGGCGTGGAGCCTCTCAGACCGGATTAGTGCCTCCGCAAATTGGAAACACTCAGCGTCGCACTCGAATGCGCGCTGGTACGTAGTCCCTTCTATGATGATCCCCTTCGGGCTGGGAATCTTCAGCTTCAGGTACGTATAGTTGGGCACGGCCATAAACTTCGCGTATGCTGGCCTCCCGAGGATGGCGTGGTACGTCCCCGAGAACCCCACCACTTCGAAGGTGAGGGTTTCCGTGCGAAAATTTTGCAAATCCCTGAACGTGACGGGCAGATCGATCTGCCCGATGGGGAGTGCCTCCATTCCAGGGACGACCCCATGGAACGGTGCGGTCGACGGCCGCAGCTTGGATCGCGGGATGCCCATGTCGTCGAGCGTCGACGCATAGAGCACGTTGATCCCGCTTCCTCCATCCATCAGGACCTTGTGGATCCGTTTGGATTTGAATAGAGGAGCTACCACTAGTGGGTAGGATCCCGGCTGGGGCACATGGTCGGGATGGTCCTTGCGGTCGAAGGTTATCGGAACCTCCGACCACTTCAGGTAGGATGGCTTCGCGGAGTCGGCGTTGAAGACTTCTCGTCGGATGATCTTCTCGCGCCGCCTTGAGGGTCGCGCTGGTGACCCGCCAAAGATCATATGGACCGCGCCATCTTCACCTGGGTACTGAGCCCCCGCATCGTCGTCATCGTTGTCGGGAGGCGGCACAGCCTTCTTGGGTGGATCCGCCGCCCTTGGCTTGAGGGTGCCGTTGACGTAGTTCTTGATCAGCTGGCAGTCCTTAAGCGCATGCTTGACGGGGACTTCGTGGTGTGGGCACGGCGCATCCAAGAGCTTCTCAAAGTGGTCCTTCGGAAGACCGGGCTTGGACGGGTTGCCCTTGGGGCGCGACGCCTTGCGCTCGACCACCGCAACCAGGTTGTCGTCGCGACGGTGCTTGTCGTTCTTCTTCTTCTTCTTCTTGAAGCGCGAGGACGTCCCCTCGCCATGATCCATGACCTGCTTCCCCTTGCCCTGAAGGGTGTTGAGCGTCGCTACGACCGTCTCCTCGCCGTCCACATGGTTGTTCGCGATGTCGAGGAGTTCCCGCATGGTTCGGGGCATGCGGCGTCCGAGTCGGTGAATGAGGGAGGTGCAGGTCGTGCCGTTCTGGAACGCCGAGATGGCATCGTTGTCGGTTGCACCGGGAAGCTCGGTGCAGCACTTGGAGAAGCGCCGGATGTACTCGCGTAAACTCTCCCCCAGCTGCTGCTTGCAGTTGCGCAGCTCCCACTGCTTGCCGGGGCGGGTGTACGTTCGCTGGAAGTTCCCGACGAAGACCCGGCACAAGTCGGCCCAGCTATTGATCTTGTCGCGGGGCAGGTGCTCGAGCCATGTCCGCGCGGAGTCTCCGAGGTAGAGCGGTAGGTTCTTGATGATGTAGAGGTCGTCTGTCGCTCCCCCCGCATGGCACGCGAGCCGGTAGTCCTCGAGCCACACGTTGGGGTTGGTGTCCCCGTCGTACCTAGGTACATTGGTCGGAGCCCGGAAACGCGAGGGGAACCTCGCATCCCGGACGCTCTGGCCAAAAGCTCGCGGACGCCTCTGGTTCGGCGACCAGCTGCGGTCACGGTCGTCGTCGCTGTCGTAGCGTCGTCCGCGCCCTCGGTCGTCGTGGTGGCGTGAGCAGTTGTCGTCGTGGCGGTTGTGGTTGTCGACACTCCCGGCCCGTCGGCGAGCCTCGATGGTGTTCCGGGCGTCGCGGTCGGGCCCGAGCCGACTCTTGACTGCCGCCGCCGCCGCCCCGCCCCCTTCCCCACGGTCCTAATGCCGGGAAGGAGGCAGGTTTGGGCCGTGTGCGGACGGCGCTCCCGCTCGACCACGCTCTGATCGCTGGTGCGAAGTGGAGCTCTCTTCTTGTTGCGTCGCTGCTGCTTTGAGCAGCGCCTTGAGCTACTGGCGCACTCGTCTTTCTTCGGAGGTTGCTGCCTCTGGGCAGCCGCGCAGCAACATGGCTGCGGCGGCGAGGTTCTGCGACGCCCGCCTGAAGAGCGGCGGGACGTCACCGTCAGCGTTGGCGTCGACGTTCGCGCCCTCATTGGCGCATCGGTCGTTGTCACATGCGCGCCCTCAAGCCGGCGGCGTCGGGGCGCGGGCTCGAGGTTGTTCGGCGACAGGACGGTGCTCCTGCCGCTCGTCGTTCCCCTCACGGGGCTGTTCCTGCACCGGGACCAGCTGAACAGCCGGCAACGGTGCGGGCTGCCGGTTGCGGGGCTCTGGGTCCCCTCCCAGCTCCCGGTGAAGGATGGCCAACTCCTCGTCGAGCTAGCGCCTAGCTTTTGCAAGCTCGTCGAGGCACGGCCTTCGTTGGGCGTCGGTGGCGCGGTGGCGTGGCGCTGGCTCTGGGTCGGAGCTGCTCGAGGCCGACGCCACGCAAACGTTGCACTCGCGCGGCCACGTCGTCGGTGGCCTCCGGGTTGTCGCAGAGCCGGAGGGGGCGCCAGTCGCGTGCAAATCGTTGATGTAGGCCGTCACCGGGTCGTCCGGGAGGCCGGGCTGTCCACGGGGGTACATGGCGGTGTACCGCTCCATGAACTCCCCCCAGGCGAGCGGCTCGGCCCCGCTAGCCTGCAAGGCGAGGTCGGTGAGGTAATAGGCGGCGAGCCTAAAACGCTCTTGTGTTGGGTTTGGCCCCAACATGGCCATGATCGTCTCGTCCGAGAAGCCTCAGACGAACGCCGCGTGTCCCGCCGCCCCTGTCAGGACGTTGGGACGGGGTGGTCGGGCGAAGGTACACCCGGCGACAGACTCCGCCGGCCCGGTGTAGACGAAGCCGAGGGAGCCAAAGCGCAAGGTGGCCCCAGGGGTCAACGAAACCCTGCGGCCCTCCATCCGATCCGCTGGTGAAGTTCGTCGAGACACACGATGTGCCCCCTACCTGGCGCGCCAACTGTCGGGGTTCTCTACCGCCGGACAGTAAATTTCTATCGATCGTGCGTCGGGTTCGGATGGTTAGCGCGGGAGACAACAGGATTTATACTGGTTCGGGCCTCCGAGGAGTAATACCCTACGTCCAGTGTCGAGCTGCCGTGTTCCCACGCCGGGGTTATTTGTAGTAGGGGTTACAAACTGGTCGGGAGAGGGTGTCGAGCCCAAGTCCCTGAGTGTGTGTGTTCGGTTCGTCGGCTAACCCTTGTAACGGTTGCCCTCCTCTCCCTTTTATAGATGCAAGGGGAGGGGCAAAAAGGGGAAAGAGATAAGAGTTACAGTGCTTGGTTCCTGGGATGTCCTTTCGTGCGTCACTGTCCACCAGGGTGCATTGAAGTAGAGTTGTGTTGCGTTGTCATAGAAGTCGCTGTGTGGCCGGGCGGGGCTGTTCACTTCGGGACGCCTGGCGCCTTCTCCGAGCAGTTTGGTGGTGACTCAGTCCGTCCGAGCACGGGATGAGTCCGCCACGTTAAGGCCTAAGCATAGACCTACGCTCGCCGTAGGGGGTGCTTGAGTGCCTCGGGTGGAGTTTGCGTGCGGCAGGGTTGGAGATGATGGCAATTTGACAGCTGCGCAGCTGAGCAGAGCGGCACTAAGGCCCCTGTTGGGGCCAGCTGCCCGCGCAGGCCGCCAGTTGGTGTGTTTGCATGGCGCGGGGAACCGGTCCCCCACGCGTCATGGTGGAGGTGTTCGCGCGCCGAGATCGTGCCACGTGGTGTGGCCCGCGCCTTAGTCGGAGGCAGAGACTGCTCGTGCGAACAAGCAGCTTGTCGTGCGAGGCGGAGACTTGTCGTGCGAGGCGGAGACTTGTCGTGCGAGGCGGAGACTTGTCGTGCGAGGCGGAGACTCGTCGGAGGGGGTCCTTCTAGTGGGGAACTGGTCGGAGAAGCTCCCAACTAGTCGGGAATAGGACGTCTTGCCAGTGATGGTCTTGACAGGGGTCCTTAGTCCTCCTCGTCTTGAATCTTGGCCTTCACGTTGTCAATCTTAGCCTTCACATTGTCAATGGTGTTAGAAGACTTCACCTCAAGAGAGATTATCTCGCCGTCAAAAGGGGCCCTAATCTAGGCCCTCGTCAATGTCAACAATCCATTTCTGGAAGAGACGCCCTCCATGAAAAAATGTGTTAAACACACCATTCTATATCTGCATTAGGAAACAATAATACTCCCGAGCGCTGACGTGATGCCTCGACCCTGGTTGTTTAGTTTCAGTGAAATGAATTTGCGAAATCTAAGTAAATAAATATAAATACAATTCTAATAAAGGTGACATATCTATATGTTGATTTTGGAATATTCAAAGGGCTTAAAAATGAATATATGTGCACAATCTGTATCGTCTTGTACACTCTGTGCAGATAAGTATATATGCAGTCTAAAGTGAAAATTGCATAAAGCACTGTATCAAGTTACCAAATACATCTTTCTGCAACTTCAAAATTATTAGCACTATGTTGCGTTTGCATTTTAAAGAATTGTTATCTCTCAGGTTAATGTATGTTCAAATGGATAGTCAAATACGAAAAAGACCTGAAAGTAATAACTACTGACATCCATATGGCAGTGACGAATAAATACAATTAAAATAAAATTGATGAATCTACACTTACCACCATCATGGTCGTTGTCATCACCCCCGTTGTCATAATCAACATCACCATCATCATCACCGTCTGCTCGGTTGGCTCCTACATGACAAGCGAGGCACAATTAAGAAATGGATGAGCAAAATAAATAAAAAATAAAGCAAGTTATTACCGAAATCTTCAATTGACATGGGCTGGGTCGACACCATGTTTTTCTGCCTCCCGCTCATACCATTTCCATTTTCCACCGCATTATATGGTCCAGCGGGAACATCTACATATTATAAAAACAATACTAATCTAAGTTACATCTGAAATAATAAATAATAATCTATACTGAACAATAAAATAAAACTATGAAAATTTACCATTTTTCTTTTTCTTGTTGTATTGACGCTTTACCCTCGGAAATCGCACAATGGGTTTCTCTTCCAACAACTCCTTTTTATCTTCCCAACCTGTCTCCCCCCTAGGGTAGAAGAGTGGGTAAGCTAATGGGTTGTAGCAACCATGATAAGCACGAATGAAGGTGGCATGCCCTGAGTTTGCATAAACCGTTATACTCCGCTTATATTTTTGTTGCTCATCTGAACCATCTTGCCATATCGCAGCCACCTGATCCATCGCAGGTGCATTAAACCTCCTCTGATCAACCGAGATGCTCGTATTTAACTCAATCTTGTACTCTTCGATGTTTGCTGATTGCCCTACGATTCTGAATGTATGCAGATAAGGGTTCATAGCTACTGTGCTCAATATACACAGTATTTCTTTGAGCAAGTTTTGATCAAGATGAGGAGACCTATTACTTCGATGCACCATGTTCTCATCCATGTCATAAAAATACAGCTGCATGTGATGTGGTCCCTTACCACCAGGCTTTAATTGATCAATTTTGTGACATATCTGACCATGTACCTTGAATGTGTAAATCCCAGTGCCTGTTTTTATACATAAAAAGGATGGTCAAAACACAATTTCATTTCAAGGTTGCTGATGTGAAACAAATTAAAGTTTGCTTAGAAGTATATACATACCTTTCGCTGTGGCTAGTTGTTGGTCAATAGTGGCACCGAATGACGTGAACGAAAAATGTGAGTTGAAGTAACGTATGTTCTTTCTAAAATATTTGGCATCACTATCCGTTTGACTCTCAAACAAACGACGCATCTCAAGTGGTAGCTCATGCACAAAAATATTAACCTTGCCTTTCCTGCAGCAGAAATTGCCTGTTTCGCTAGGGAATTTCAAAGCTCCACAGTACTCACAATTAGGAACTTTGCGGAGCAAGTGATGTTTTTTTGGTAAGTCCTTGTACGCCCAGATGTATGGATCTTGATCTAGAATAACCACGTCAGAATCTCGACGTGTCTTCCAATGAACAACTGAACAGACACAGCAAATTTCGAAGATAGCTCAATACACAGATTGGTTCAAAAAATATGGTAATGTTATACTATAAACAATGCAATTACCTCTCTCATGGAACACCCTCGGATCGTTATCTTCGTAGTCATCAAACAAACCTTCGTTTGGGTGGTGACAATCTAAATCCTCCTCTGCCATGAAAATGACAATAAAAATTTTATAATCCAAGGTATAACATGTATTAGGTGAGAAGCTCGGTAAAATAATTCGAGGGCAAACCTTCCAATGTAATATTAGGATCGTCTGGCTCCCAAATACCCGATCCAAGTGGAGGCACTACTTTGTTTGGGTCATTGCTAGTGCCTGACGAAATAAACCAATAAAACATATATATAATAACCCAAAATTATAGTCAAATAATACAAACAATCAAACCTTGGGTGGAACATCTTGCTGCAGAACGTGTAATAACGCCTGGTCCAACAGACTCGTGCGTTTGAGGGGGACAAGCTGCGGATGTCATAATCAAATAGAACAGTTGTGCAATGTTACAGAAAGCATCCCAAACATAGAGAGTCCTGATAAAAGATAAAAAATATGCAAACAGTGTACAAAGCCGATCAAACCTTGCGCGGGTGTAGCTGCATTTGCATCACCAACAAACGGCGAAGGAGTTATATTCGTCAACACAGATTGCATGGTACCAACCCCCACAATTTCTACAATTGTATCTGAATCATTAAAAAAAATTTGTATACACCATGTATAAACTGAGTTCAATGGTCGCACCTTGATCAAAGTTCCTTTTATCACGTCTTCTGGAGTTTATTGCAGACCTATGCTCAGCTGACCTCCTTTCATATTTTTTCTTATTTTTTATCATTTCTTTTCCTTTTGACGAAGAAGACGATCTATTCCAAACACAATCTTACAAGTTGGAACTTGACCAAGTTAAAATGAATGTAAATTGCTTGCTACGTGAATTACCAGAAACTTCATTATTCGATCTTGTATAAGAATCGTTACGGCGAAGCCAATCTCCATCGTCATCTTCAATAGGAGTTCCATGTTCACGTATGACAGATCCTGTTGGTGAACATAAGACCAGCATAGTTCGCGTTGAAGATATACATCTACTAATTAATGTTAAAAACTCATTGAAGATACAATCAACCATATTGTAAAACTCACCGTTGGTACGAGTTGGTACGCCTGTAGCCAAAAGCGCTGCTCCTTCAGCGGCCTTTTTACGTGCGTAATTTTCTCTCCTCCTCGTGTTTATCATATCCTTTGTTGCAGCATACTTTTCCCGCTTCCTTTGGTTCTCACGAGTTTTAGAATCTGTCAACAGAAAAAAAACAACATTACTCACTACTCATATGAATGCATATGAATTTGAGATGGCACAATGCAAGAATCGATCGGTCGCAATCCCAAGCTCCATCATCAAGATTTCCGACTCGCATGGGATGACTAAGTTAAACATTACTCACATCACCCAGCAGTATACAACATTATTGTTCGAGACCAACATTTGCACAGGAAAACGTATACTATGGATCAACGAAGACGTGGTATATGAACAAACACCCTAAAGACATATCTGGACAAATAAACCTGTAGAAGACGTGTTATCCGTCGGTTGAGGATCACCAAACCTTTGCCTCTTCCATCCCCGCGCCGCAAATTGACGTTCGGCCATAGTTGCGTTTGTCGTTGGCCAATGTTCCAACCATTGCCAAAAGATAAAAAACATAGGAATAAAATGAAGAGCTGTATAAAATATTGCGCAAATACATCTAATGTAGAGCAAAATGCATTAATTAGAAAATTACCGAGAGGCAACCATACACAGTTCTCAATGTAGTAAAACAAGAATAACAATGTCAAAATATACCTTCATAATAAAGCATTTTCATGGTATTTTCATAAAGCATTCAAGTTATTTCTATCAGGTATAAGCTGCTATTTTACCGCTGGTCCTTGTGCATGTTTTTCATAGGATTGATAATATTTTAGTACCATGAAAATCAGTTTCACCTCATACTCAGGAATTAGCAGTTACCAATCGAAAGGAACTACTGGAGAATGAAAAGCCGTTCTTTGGATTGAAAGCTTGTACGAGAGAAGTGGTGTGGCGTCCGTCGAGCTCGAACGTGTCGCTGCTGGCCGCCACCGTAGCACAGGGACGCATGACAGACAGGGGCGAGGTCTCCAGGTGACGCGGTGCACGACGGACGACGGACAACGGTGATCTCACGGCGGCGCAGCAGACAGCGGATGTCGATGGGTGGCGGAGCACGACGGAGGGCGTAGCTCCCAAGGGCGCGGAGGGTGGGGCGCAGGCTTGCACGGCAGATGGCAACAGAGACGGAAAAAACAATGTGATTGTGATAAAGGCAGGTTGATCACGTCTTTTGCTAAAAGAAAGAGAAACACAGCGCCACAAGCAAGGAAAACATTTTTTTGGAAAGAAAGAAACAAGGAGATCAAAGGCAGGGTGATTTTGGAAAAAAAGAGGAAAGAAAAAAGAGGAAAGAAACTGTCACACCATGAAATTTCCAATTTCAGGATGTGAATAGAGAGAACAATTAAACAATGATTTTCTCATAATTTTAAAACTTGTCCAACATTTATTCTACAGGCAATATAGTATAGGAAAAATCCTTGTTTGATTTTCTGAATTAAATAAATGTATGTGTGTTGCATTCATGCCGATGCATCTTGGTGCTTCTTGAGTGCAAAAGGTTTCAAAAATGCGTTTAGGTGTTGTCCAAAACCTTCTGAGAATTTTCTGGACTATTCTGGAATTTATTCTCATTTTCCCCTGAGCTTAATCTATTTATTAGAAGGCTCTATAATCTTTTTCATGAGTTTCAAATACTTTATTTGGGTTGTTCATGTCTCAATCTATCTCTGGGAATTTTCCTGGATTTTTGGGAATTTTCTGAGTATTTTTCGTGCTTAAAAACAATTTCTAGATTTTTCTGGAATTATTTTCGCACTGAAAATTAATTTTGGAAAATAAAATCTAATCCTATCCTTTTCTTTTGGGCCGAGCCCACGAGCTCGACCCATATCCGCCGGCCCAACGCTGTCCCGCTCCGGCCCATCTGAGCCCAGCACCTCTGCGTGCTCAGGCTCGGCACGGCCAGAGTCCGGGGCGCCGCCGCCGCCCCTCGGCGTGCGCGCCACGGCCTTCCTCGCGCCCCGCGCCTATAAAAGGCGGGCCCCTCGTTCCGCGTGCCCTAGCCGCTCCTCCACGTCTCGTCCCCTTGCGCGGCACAGCGCCGCCGGAGCCGTGCGGGCGCCATGGCCGCATCCGTCGCCCGATTCATTGCGACGGAACGTCACCGGAGCGAGCCACCCGCGCCAGGAGCCTCCCGGTACGGAGACGCGTCCGGCGAGCACCTTCCAGACGCCAGGGAGCCACTGGAGCACCATCACAGCCTGGAGGCCGAGCCGTCCGCCGCGGAGCCGAGCGGACTGCCGCTACCCGTCGTCGATTCGTCGTCCAGGGGCTGAGCCAGAGCAGTCTGAAGCCACTAGGAGATGCGCGCCGACGAGTAGCGTCCAAGGAGCTCTCGCCCGCCACCAGAGATGCACTGGAACGACGCCATCCTGTGCAGACCCGCAGCCGCCTCCAAGCTTCCTCACCAGCCGCCCCTCTCCAAAATACGGCCACTTCCGTCCGTCTCCACAGTTGGTGAGCACGTCCCTGCGATCCCCTCAATCTCCTCTCTCCGTTTCGTGTCTCACCCGAGCCCCTAGGTGCCCGGAACCCCGCCGATTTGATGCGCCATGACCACGTTATTGTGCAACAGAACTCCTGTTCGTCTCGAACCGAAGGTTGAAGAAGATTAGGTTGTTTTGTGCTTAGGTCCCTATGAGATCTCGTAATCTTTAGATCGATTCTTGTGTCTTGCAACTTTTGCCCATAACCCCCTAAAAAGATCCCACTTTTCACACATAAATCCAACCGAACTCTTTTTCAGATCTAATCCTGTCCTTTATCCTTTTCGCAAGCACTGTTCAATGTGTCTTGCAGATCTTTTCTGCTAGCCCTCCAAATCTATAGTAAATCACGAACAGGTCCTTATCATCTTGTTTATCCCATAGTTTCTTTGTTTTAGCTCCGTTTTAATCCGTTCAAGTTGCGTTAGGTCCATAATAATGTAAAGCACGCGTTAGTGGTGTGTTTTCATCATGCTTGTTTTCTGAAAATAAATTTAATATTAATTTTGTTAATGTTTATTAAACATGTCTTTTCTAATTAAAAGCTATATAGTGCTATACACTGTTTTTTATAATCAATATTAATTTGATTAAAGATTACTTCACATGCTTTTGTAAATAAAATCTAATTAGATCTTTACCTCGGTTTTTATAACCAAATGTTAATTTATTTAATAGTTAATTAATCTTTTCTAATTAAAAGTTGATTAGGCTTTTACACCGGCTTTTATAATAAATGTTAATTTGATTAATGTCAATACAATAATGTTTTTAATAATAATATGATCTACTCGAATCATAAAGTTACGTTTAGATTATCCATATAGTTTATCTTTTCTAAGTTAAAAGTTTAATTGGTATGATTTATACATGAACATTTATAAATAAAAGATGACTAGTTCTTTACATCGATTTTGCAAATAAAATTTAATTTGCATTAAATCCAACTTAGGGTATTTTCTTTATGAAATATCCTTTACATACCTTTTGCTAATTAAAATAAACCTAGCTCATGGTTTTGTTCTCTATGCAAATCGTTCGATAGACATTCTTTACCAAGCTCTCTCAGTGTGATCCTTCCGGTCCTTGCTCAACCTTCCACAACCATCTCTTTAAAGTTAACCAAGCCTTTCTTTCTAAGCACGTTTTGTGTGCTTTAGTGATCCATAGCATCGAGCCTATCCTTTAGCACGCTCTTTTAAAAGCTTTGATTTGATTGGTGCATTGTTCTTAGTTTGCTTGTTTGTTTGCTTTGTATGCTTGTGCCCGATGATTGACCGAGTAGAGTGAATGCTGTTCGCGAAGCTTTGGAGAGCAAGAGGTTGAAGATTCTGAGCAACTACTCTGTGGTTAAAGGCAAGTGTGTCCTTGTGCTTTTGTCCTAAGAACTATGTTTAATCACTTTGCATTGCTTTGCATTAATATTGATGGGTCCTATTAAGGTTTGCCTAGTCTTTATCATCATTCCTTGTTAACCTGGGTCTTACCTATATGTTGGGTAGCTCTTGCTTAGCTGCTATACTTTGGGTTATGGTGGTTATAATGAACCTTAATGATGAAATAAGTTTACCTTTATGTTATATCTCTGGTTGCTTAATACAAGACCATATGCTTAATCGGAACATGGAGAACCACCCAGGACAACAGTTCAACCACAGGGCATATGGCTCTGCCTTGGCTAATTAATTAGGGACTCTAGTGTTGGGATGACCTTACCTGATAAGGGCAAGGGGGAGCGCCAGTGGGGTATAGACTCGCTCTAGTAGGGAGTTGGGCTTTTCTAAGACACGGTACCTACTAGGGGACTTTATACTCTGCAACGACTCGGAACCTTCGCAGGTTGTTTCACATTAGGGAATCTTTGTAAAGGCCTCGTAGCGTCCCTATGCAATCACACCTCGATAGTGTGGTATGATGCTTGGCCAGCATCACATGGTTGGGTCCAAAACTCTTCGGAGTTTTTACGCGACTTGTGGTGAAAGTGTACGACCTCTACAGAGTGTAAAACTAATCGATTAGTTGTGCTCACGGTCAAGAGCGGCCTGGACCCTCACATGATAATTGAACTTGAAGATGGACTTAAATCGTGCTCTCTGGTTATGTTAGCCAAATGCTTATGGCGTATCTCTTATCTCTATGCTTAATGTGGGTTGGTATATACTTATACTTTATTAGTAATCATGTGCTAATAAAATTTGACCAACTAAAATTGCTTAATGCAGTCAACCTGTCAGCCTTTCCTTGTTAAGCATTTGCATTCATGTCTTTCCCCACACTTGCTAAGTACGACAAGTGCTCACCCTTGCTATAAACAATGTTGCTCAGAAGGAGGAAGCTGCTTTGAAATCTTGTGAAGATATTGCTGGTGCTAGGCATACGCAACCCCCAGTCGACTGCCTGTGATGTTTGGAGCCTTCGTTTCCAGGATAAAGCGTAAATCTCTGATAATCTCCTTTTTCTTACGTGATACTGTTTCTATATTCACTTATATGTCACTATATGCATGAAACCTGATCCTGGCATGCATATAGGTTTACACTTGGTTTTCTTTGGAAAAACAGGTGTGACAGAGTGGTATCAGAGCTGTATCGACTGTAGGACGTAAGCCTAGTTAGAAATGGTCGTTCCTTAAGATTTCCTTTGATCTAAAATTCATCACTACCTTTCCCCTCTGTGATGAATATTCCCACTCCTTGACCATTTTCTATTAAAAAAATCCCCCTTGATATCTTGCTTGCCTATCCACTTTAAACATATCTGTCAATTCCTATTCATCCATCCTCATCCTTGAAATGCTACTTTGGATTCCCCCTTGACCTTTGATTCCAAAGTGTCCTTTGTGATTCAACATCCTTAGATGATCAATGATCGATGAAGCTATGCCCATGCTTAGGAGGATACCCTATGACTATTAACAACGTTTAGCATCGTTCCTTTGACTGTCTTGGTTGGTGGAATTCAGTGCTTGCATGATGATGCTTGGTTTTATGACATTGCTTGTGTTGGTTCTTTGAAGTGAGTGTTGGTGTATTGTGGGTCTTATATCTGCAATGACATCAGTTGCTTAGTTGGGTTCTTCTTTTGTACCTCCCATCTCCTTGCCATCTTCCTTTATTTCTATCTGACCAAATGAAGGACTTCAGAAGAAGAAAATCGAAGCCCGCACCAATGTCAACAATCAAATGCTACTACCGTCGTCACCATTTAGAAGAGAGCATGTTGAAGAAAAGAAGACCTCACTCTATTTTCCGTCCCACCTTGTGCTTGCTCTTATCCCATCTAGCTCACTCTGATGAAGACCCCAGCAACAAAGAAAGAAAACGACTGAAGATTCTACACATAGACAGCAAAAGAGGATGACCACCTACCTACCTCAACAACAATGTTCTTGTTTATCTCCCTCCTCCTTGTTTCTTCTTTCTTCGAATCTCGGGACGAGATTCTGTTTAAGGGGGGTAGATTTGTCACACCCTGAAATTTCCAATTTCAGGATGTGAATAGAGAGAACAATTAAACAATGATTTTCTCATAATTTTAAAACTTGTTCAACATTTATTCTACAGGCAATATAGTATAGGAAAAATCCTTGTTTGATTTTCTGAATTAAATAAATGTATGTGTGTTGCATTCATGCCGATGCATCTTGGTGCTTCTTGAGTGTAAAAGGTTTCAAAAATGCGTTTAGGTGCTGTCCAAAACCTTCTGAGAATTTTCTGGACTTTTCTGGAATTTATTCTCATTTTTCCCTGAGCTTATTCTATTTATTAGAAGGCTCTATAATCTTTTTCATGAGCTTCAAATACTTTATTTGGGTTTTTCATGTCCCAATCTATCTCTGGGAATTTTCCTGGATTTTTGGGAATTTTCTGAGTATTTTTCGTGCTTAAAAACAATTTCTAGATTTTTCTGAAATTATTTTCGCACTGAAAATTAATTTTGGAAAATAAAATCTAATCCTATCCTTTTCTTTTGGGCCGAGGCCACGAGCTCGACCCATATCCGCCGGCCCAACGCTGTCTCACTCCGGCCCATCTGAGCCCAGCACCTCTGCGTGCTCAGGCTGGGCACGGCCAGAGTCCGGGGCGCCGCCGCCGCCCCTCGGCGTGCGCGCCACGGCCTTCCTCGCGCCCCGCGCCTATAAAAGGCGGGCCCCTCGTTCCGCGTGCCCTAGCCTCTCCTCCACATCTCGTCCCCTTGCGCGGCACAGCGCCGCCGCAGCCCAAGCCGCCGGAGCCGTGCGGGCGCCATGGCTGCATCCGTCGCCCGATTCATTGCGACGGAACGTCACCGGAGCGAGCCACCCGCGCCAGGAGCCTCTCCGTACGGAGACGCGTCCGGCGAGCACCTTCCCGACACCGGGGAGCCGCTGGAGCACCATCACGCCCTAGAGGCCGAGCCGTCCGCCGCGGAGCCGAGCGGACTGCCTCTACCCGTCGTCGATTCGTCGTCCAGGGGCTGAGCCAGAGCAGTCTGAAGCCACTAGGAGATGCGCGCCGACGAGTAGCGTCCAAGGAGCTCTCGCCCGCCACCGGAGATGCACTGGAACGACGCCATCCCGAGGAGACCCGCAGCCGCCTCCAAGCTTCCTCACCAGCCGCCCCTCTCCAAAATACGGCCACTTCCGTCCGTCTCCACAGTTGGTGAGCACGTCCCTGCGATCCCCTCAATCTCCTCTCTCCGTTTCGTGTCTCACCCGAGCCCCTAGGTGCCCGGAACCCCGCCGATTTGATGCGCCATGAACGTTCTTGTGCGCCAGAACTCCTGTTCGTCTCGAACCGAAGGTTGAAGAAGATTAGGTTGTTTTGTGCTTAGGTCCCTGTGAGATCTCGTAATCTTTAGATCGATTCTTGTGTCTTGCAACTTTTGCCCATAACCCCCTAAAAAGATCCCACTTTTCACACATAAATCCAACCGAGCTCTTTTTCAGATCTAACCCTGTCCTTTATCCTTTTCGCGAGCACTGTTCAATGTGTCTTGCAGATCTTTTCTACGAGCCCTCCAAATCTATAGTTAATCACGAACAGGTACTTATCATCTTGTTTATCCCATAGTTTCTTTGTTTTAGCTCCGTTTTAATCCGTTCAAGTTGCGTTAGGTCCATAATAATGTAAAGCACGCGTTAGTGGTGTGTTTTCATCATGCTTGTTTTCTTTAAATAAATTTAATATTAATTTTGTTAATGTTTATTAAACATGTCTTTTCTAATTAAAAGCTATATAGTGCTATACACCGTTTTTTATAATCAATATTAATTTGATTAAAGATTACTTCACATGCTTTTGTAAATAAAATCTAATTAGATCTTTACCTCGGTTTTTATAACCAAATGTTAATTTATTTAATAGTTAATTAATCTTTTCTAATTAAAAGTTGATTAGGCTTTTACACCGGCTTTTATAATAAATGTTAATTTGATTAATGTCAATACAATAATGTTTTTAATAATAATATGATCTACTCGAATCATAAAGTTACGTTTAGATTATCCATATAGTTTATCTTTTCTAAGTTAAAAGTTTAATTGGTATGATTTATGCATGAACATTTATAAATAAAAGATGACTAGTTCTTTACATCGATTTTGCAAATAAAATTTAATTTGCATTAAATCCAACTTAGGGTATTTTCTTTATGAAATATCCTTTACATACCTTTTGCTAATTAAAATAAACCTAGCTCATGGTTTTGTTCTCTATGCAAATCGTTCGATAGACGTTCTTTACCAAGCTCTCTCAGTGTGATCCTTCCGGTCCTTGCTCAACCTTCCACAACCATCTCTTTAAAGTTAACCAAGCCTTTCTTTCTAAGCACGTTTTGTGTGCTTTAGTGATCCATAGCATCGAGCCTATCCTTTAGCACGCTCTTTTAAAAGCTTTGATTTGATTGGTGCATTGTTCTTAGTTTGCTTGTTTGTTTGCTTTGTATGCTTGTGCCCGATGATTGACCGAGTAGAGTGAATGCTGTTCGCGAAGCTTTGGAGAGCAAGAGGTTGAAGATTCTGAGCAACTACTCTGTGGTTAAAGGCAAGTGTGTCCTTGTGCTTTTGTCCTGAGAACTATGTTTAATCACTTTGCATTGCTTTGCATTAATATTGATGGGTCCTATTAAGGTTTGCCTAGACTTTATCATCATTCCTTGTTAACCTGGGTCTTACCTTTATGTTGGGTAGCTCTTGCTTAGCTGCTATACTTTGGGTTATGGTGGTTATAATGAACCTTAATGATGAAATAAGTTTACCTTTATGTTATATCTCTGGTTGCTTAATACAAGAGCATATGCTTAATCGGAACATGGAGAACCACCCAGGACAACAGTTCAACCACAGGGTATATGGCTCTGCCTTGGCTAATTAATTAGGGACTCTAGTGTTGGGATGACCTTACCTGATAAGGGCAAGGGGGAGCGCCAGTGGGGTATAGACTCGCTCTAGTAGGGAGTTGGGCTTTTCTAAGACACGGTGCCTACTAGGGGACTTTATACTCTGCGACGACTCGGAACCTTCGCGGGTTGTTTCACATTAGGGAATCTTTGTAAAGGCCTCGTAGCGTCCCTATGCAATCACACCTCGGTAGTGTGGTATGATGCTTGGCCAGCATCGCATGGTTGGGTCCAAAACTCTTCGGAGTTTTTACGCGACTTGTGGTGAAAGTGTACAACCTCTGCAGAGTGTAAAACTAATCGATTAGCCGTGCTCACGGTCAAGAGCGGCCTGTACCCTCACATGATAATTGAACTTGAAGATGGAGTTAAATCGTGCTCTCTGGTTATGTTAGCCAAATGCTTATGGCGTATCTCTTATCTCTATGCTTAATGTGTGTTGGTATATACTTATACTTTATTAGTAATCAGGTGCTAATAAAATTTGACCAACTAAAATTGCTTAATGCAGTCAACCTGTCAGCCTTTCCTTGTTAAGCCTTTGCATTCATGTCTTTCCCCACACTTGCTGAGTACGACAAGTGCTCACCCTTACTATAAACAATGTTGCTTAGAAGGAGGAAGCTGCTTTGAAATCTTGTGAAGATATTGCTGGTGCTAGGCGTACGCAACCCCCAGTCGACTGCCTGTGATGTTTGGAGCCTTCGTTTCCAGGATAAAGCGTAAATCTCTGATAATCTCCTTTTTCTTACGTGATACTGTTTCTATATTCACTTATATGTCACTATATGCAAGAAACCTGATCATGGCATGCATATAGGTTTACACTTGGTTTTCTTTGGAAAAACAGGTGTGACAGAAACATGGAGACCTTAAGCAAGGCAGGTTGCGTCGGGTCATTATTGGGAAAAAGATGAAAGAAAAAGAAGAGTTCGCAGCATCAAGAGGCGGTTATTACCTTCCAACCCTGGCAGCGTCATCAATGTTTTGGAAAAAAATTAAGTGGCGTCATTGTTTATTGAAATGAAATAATCAGCCTCTAAACAAAGGCAGCGTGATCAATTTTTTGGAAACAAAATTAAGAGACGCCTATTGCCTTCCACGCTTCCACTCTCTTTCCAATTTAATTGCATGCGTGAAGGGTGGGTACATGCGCGGGTACAGAGGCAGCCGGGTGAGAAAAAAAATGCTGATTGGGTCAAAACTATTTTTTAACGATGAAAAAATGGTTAACCCCCCTCATTTCGTCTCCGGTTTAGGGGATTTTGGTGGGGTCCCATCTAACCGGTGGAACCTCCTGTGAGAGGTAAAGGGTAGATTTTCTGGTGAGAATTGTTTTCAAAAGAACTCGTTTTTTATAGTATAGATTCGGAAAATCAAACAAAAACTTTTTCCTATACTACATTTCCTGTAAAGAAAATAAATGTTGAGAAGAAATTTAGATTATGAAAAAATGTTTGTTTAATTATACTTTCTATTCACATTCTGAAATTGAGAAAGTTCAGGGTGTGACAAAAAGATTAGTCAATCATTTGGACCTGTAGCCGGAAAGGGACGTAACCAGCAAAAATCAAATGCCCAGCAACCTAAGGCCTACTGCTGCTGCTTGCCTGGACTGCTGCGTGTGGCGGCCTGCTGCCTGTGCACTGCTGAATGCTGCTGCTGGAACCTGTGGACTGGGTGCGGCTGCTGCGTGCACTATGCGAGCTTGCTGTGGCGTACCTGCACGCCGCTGCTGCTGGACGCTAGGCGCACGTGCTTGCTGAGAGCCGCGAGGTCAACGATCTGATGTGAAGCATCCAGATTGCCCAAACAGATTCACAACCACTCCGGACAGCCAACCTCTTATGATGTTACGTGCTTTGTTGATGCAGCCACTACTCCAGATGTTGACCATTATACGTCTATACCTTGCAGCCAAGGAGTGCAGGTTTTGAAATCTATATTGTCAATTCGCAGGTTGATCCGGTGAACACTATTTACATTAGGGCTATTCATAATAAGATTTACTCAGTGGTAAATGCAGAAGCTGCTGCCTTGGCATTGGCGGCCACCATCCTTAATAAACTCAATCTAGGTGAGATTTCTTATTTTTCAGATTGCAGCCAACTGGTGGACTTCATCAACTCTGAGAATCGCTCTGATCCCCCGGATTGGCGTATGCTGCCTTTCATTCAAGACTTCAACTTTGCCATGGGAACCACTAGACACTCTATGTCAAAAATTCTTCGCGACTTCAACTCTACTGCAGATTCTTTAGTCAAATTAGCTTTCACTTCTCCAATTGTTCAATCTCAGGATTATGTATCGGGTTGCAGGTATCAAACCCATACTCTACAGTGCCCTTTACTGGGTGCACTGCCTCTTGTAAACAATGCACTCCAAAGGGTCTTGGTAGCCTCTTGCTGCTAATTAATGAATGCCCCTTTGAAGGACCGAACTAGCGACCAGAGAGGGGGGAGTGAATGGGAGCCGATATAAATTCTTCTCGAAGGAGATGACTTCTCCAACAAGATGAACTCGTTCGGGTACCCAAAATCCCACTCACCGCACACAACCTTCGGTTTGCCAAAACCACGTAGCCACTGGAGTGCTACTGGTCCTAGGAGCAAACACTACATGCAGGCACAACTTACAAACACGGCAGCGGAAACAACTCGGAAGTCGCCTGCCTAGAGGAGGCGGTTAAACCGGGTATAGGGGGCGGTTAGACCGCCTCCACCTGGTAACCAAGAATTCCTCCGAAGTACCTCCTCCGAGCTCCAAAACACTCCACAGTTTCACCCACTGGATCCTCTGGTCAAGGCCAAGCTAGCTACTAGAGAATCTTGGCAAAAACCAAAACTTCACCCAAGAGCCTAGGGGCGGTTAGACCGGCTACCAGGGGCGGTTAGACCGGCTACCAGGGGCGGTCTAACCTCCTGTACCCAGCAAAGAACACCAGCCAAGAACTCAAAGCAAACAACACCAAAACGAGCCAAGATTTCACCAGAACGCTCCTCTGACCAAGGCGAACAAACTCACAGATAAAGATCCGGCAAAATCAAACTTTCCACTTGAGAGACCCAGGGCGGTTAGACCGCCCCTCCCAGAAAACTGTCTACGGGTCAACCCTCAACTTCCCATCGCCCGATCTCCCGATTCACCCCACGGATTGCAGCGAAACTTCAGGAATACCTGGGTTACCTCCTGGGCAACCTCTCCACCAAAGGAATTGTACTGAAACGCTCTCAGTCAAAGGAAATCGCAGATCTTGGCCCTCTAGGTCATGAATTTGAGCAACTCGAAAAACCACCAAATCGATGTCAATTCAAGGGAGTTCTTGGGGCAAAGTCACCAACCTAAGAGGTAAAAGGTCCTCATACGTGACACCCAACAATAATCCCGCAAGAAATCACCCTCAAAACTCCGCCGCGAAAATCAGAAGAAAGAGCTCCGAAAATCACCAAAAAGACAAACGGGAGAGGCAACACAAGGCCTTGAGGAACCACGTCGAATCATCTATACATACCATGAAGGTTCATATAAGGTCTAGCTTACCAACCGGTGATCCATCCCTCTCTCAAGATCTCACCATGAAGCTCTCAAGCTAGTCCTAGAAACTCCTAAGGAAAATAGTAAGGGAAAGTAGCAAAGGGAATAAGCTAGGGTTCCAAGAGTTGGCTGCCATCCCACAACTCAAGTGTTTATAAGGGGGCAACCAAAAGACTAAACTACCCTTACTAACAACTAGGGATACAAGCCCCTCAAGGGCAATTTTGGAAGTCTTCAGTTCAGCACCATCGGACGGATGCGCTTCCACCGCAAGCCTGTGTAGCACTAACGCAACTCGTGCGATCATGTGTCCTCCGCTTCGAAGCTTCTCGGCGGCTGCGACCCGGGCGGTCTGACTGCCCCTCCTGGGTGGTTGAACCGGCCTGGGTGACCGCACACCCTCGTCGAGTCTTTGGCCTCGGTTTTGTGGCTCAACCGAGTAACCCAGTAGTTTTGTGGTGAACCACTGCAAACCCCGCAGACTTGGTGTAGCCTCCGCCAATCTCCACTCATGACTCGGCTCCTACGTTATCCCGGCTCAACCTTAGTTTTGAGGCTCAACCAAGAAACCGTCCATGACTTCGTCTTGCTGTTCTTGCCACCAGGCGACCCGCACTTGACCCCGCTGGACACCGGGTCCCTCGAACCAAGCCTACTTGTCTGCTCCACACCTGGAGGCCTCACCGGCATCGACCTTCCGCGCTTGTTCTTCAACTACACCAGCGCCAATCAAGCCGCGACCTGCACCTGCAATACTTAGCCAAGAGTCAGTCCACACAACATTGTCAATCACTCATCTCACCAGGAAGCAACCATCCACTGGTCCTCGAACCACACAGACTCTCAATCTCTCCCTTGATGAGTGCATTGACAACACACATGATTGGTAACCAAAGAGAAAAGGAAAAGAAAAGAAATGACCAAAAGAAACTTCAACAAGCGATCGAAAGCCAAAGGAAAGGCGAAGAACAAGATCACTTGAAGAAGGAAAGTCTCGGTCCCCTTAGGCAATGGCAACGGCTCGACACAACCGAGACAAAAACAAGCTCACACAAAGAGCAAAGACCACCAAAGGCACACAAGGCCACAAGCCGCAAACTCACACAAGAGCTCCCCCTGCACATATGCAAGCTCCCTCTGAGCCAAAGCACACTCCACCTGAACTAATGCAGCAATGCAACATGAAAATGTAACAAGGAGCAAAAACCTGCTCACAGCAGCCAGGGCGGTTAGACCGCATGCCCAGGCCGGTCAGACCGCACCTCTGGGATCTGACCGCCTGGGGGGCGGTTAGACCGCCCTAAGAAACCGGCCCTGCACCAAACTTTTCAAAACCTACCCGAACCACTTTGAACGCCTTCCAAATGCTCCTTGGTGCCCAAATCATGCACAAACTTCTCCCCCATGTTGACAATGCATGAATCAAGGCATAAATCAAAAAGTTTCGACCTAGAGATTCTCAAATAAAAAAATTTCATCATAAGATTCTACACATATCCAAATGAGCAAGTTAGATACTCTATAGCTTCATATGAACATAAGCTACAAGATCACCAAGTTTCACAATCATTGGGCAAAGCTAAGATAGAATTGATCATTTTTGCGAAAATTTACCCTCTCATGAGCAAAGTCCTAAACATGCTCAAAACATGTCACAATGGCAAAGGCACCCAAACTTCATGCTAGGACAACCATTCTAAGCATAAGATCATCATAAACACCCACAAGAACCTCATGTCATGTCAAAGCCACCGAGCCATGTGCCTACTTCTATATATGAGACTTCTCATTGGTAGGCATCATGCAACGATTTAGCACCCAAAGCAATTTAAATTAAGCACATATGACATGGGAGCACATTTTTCAAGCAAATTACATTTCATTTTCAGATTCATATTTGGTACATGAAATGTCTTTGCGACAAAAAGGAACTTATGCCCCTCCACAAGATAATGCAAGGGGGCTAAACATTCATGATGACAAATAAGCCTTTGGCCCCAAATGCTCAAAATAAGCTATCCAAGCACAAATTAAGCATAGAAATGCCACTAAAACATGTCATGATCATATAAAGGCATTTACTCATAAGAGAGCATACATGTAGCATTTTTCAAAAACATAGCTATCAACCATGGATATAAATCAAGATCATCAACAGCTAAGCCAAACTAAACGATATCATACCAAACTAGCTCACAAGATCCTATATATAGCACATCAAGGTGAACTATGTATATAGGAGAAGCTTTTCCTACAAAATGCATATGATACAAATGCATGCAAACTAAGATACAAAGATGCCTATACATCATGATACATATGCAATGCAAAATGCAAGAATGCACAAAAGGAAATTATACATATTCTACAAAAGGAGCTCCCACCACCAACTCGAGAAACCAAACACACACCAAGTTCTCCCCGCAAACGAGTGAAAGTTGCTTGATCTAGGGGCTTGGTGAAAATATCCGCTAGTTGGTGTTGTGTGGGTACATGGATCAAAGTGATTTTCCCTTTCTCAACATTGTCTCTCAGAAAATGGTATCTCACTTCTATATGCTTGGTTTTGGAATGAAGCACTGGATTCTTTGCAACACTAATAGCACTCGTGCTATCACAAAGAAGTGGAACCTGGGTATACTCCTCACCAAAGTCACTCATGGTGTATGTGATCTAAAAGAGCTGAGAGCAACAACTAGCTGCGGCAACGTACGCGGCTTCGGTTGTAGATTGAGCAACACTCGACTGTTTGCGGGAAGACCAAGACACCAAAGAAGAACCCAATAACTGGCAAGTCCCAAAAGTGGACTTTCTATCCAACCGACACCTGGAAAAATCCGCGTCTGAAAAACTGTGAAGCTCCAAAGAAGAAGACGCGGAGTACCAAAGGCCGAAGTCGGGAGTGTACCGCAAATACCTGAAGATGCGCTTGACTGCTTGCCGATGCGAAGTCCTTGGAGACGCTTGAAAACAAGCTCACAAACATACCGAAAATTGGATGTCCGGCCTCATCACCGTCAGGTACAGGAGGGAGCCGATCATGCTCCGGTACTCCTTCTGGTCCACGTGTTCACCTTTCTCGTCCGCATCAAGAGCTGTAGTCATACTCATCGGTGTCGTCATGGCCTTGGAGTCCTCCTTCTTGAACTTCCTCACAATGTCCTTGGTGTACTTGGCTTGGTGCACAAATGTTTCTCCCTTTGACTGCTTGATCTGGAGGCCGAGGAAGAACTGCAACTCACCTATCATGCTCATCTCGAATTCCCTGCTCATGTCTTCTGCAAACCTTGCAACCAAAGAGTTAGACGAGCCACCAAAGACAATATCATCCACGTACACTTGCACAATTAAGGTCTCCTTGCCCTGCCTGAGGAGAAACAAGGTCTGATCTACCTTCCCCATCTCAAAACCTCTCTCAAACAGGAACTCCCTCAACCTACCATACCAAGCTCTAGGCGCCTGCTTCAACCCGTACAACGCCTTCCTCAACTTGTATACCCTGTGGGGGTACTTCTCACTCTCAAAACCCGGTGGTTGCCTCACAAACACTTCTTCATCCAACACACCATTCATAAACGCACTCTTAACATCCATTTGGTGCAATTTGAACCCTTTAGCCACAGAGAAGGCTAGAAGGATCCTAATCGCCTCCAAACGAGCCACAGGAGCAAATGTCTCCTCATAGTCTATCCCCTCTTTTTGTGTGTACCCCTGAGCAAGCAGCCTCGACTTGTTCCTCACTACTTCACCCTTCTCTCCCTCTTTATTTTACCACTCCCATTTTGTCCCAATCGTCTTACAACCTGGTAGAGGCTCCACTAACTCTCAAACTTGGTTTCTCTCAAAATTCTCCAACTCCTGATGCATAGAATTTACCCAATTGTGATCAGATAGCGCATGTCCAATGACTTTGGGCTCAAAAGTAGCGACAAAAGAAACATGGGCAAAGTGAGAGTCATTTCGAACCCTCGACCGTGTAGTTCATTCGTTGATGTTCCCGATGATCGTTGAAGCTGGGTGATCCACTTGTACTCGCTGGGGAGCTTCTCGCCTCGAAGCCACCTCCCCCTCAGCTGCAGCTTCCTCTCAATCTCGGCACGTCGTCGTAGGTGTGAGAGAAGGCCCGTCCTCGATCATAGTCGAAGTAGTATGTACATGCTCAGCCGCGGGTGCCACACCACCATCTTCCTCGTCTCCTTGCTGATGCACCTCATCATCGAAAATCTCCTCGCCAAGTTCCTCGTCACCTGCACACTCAAAAACAAGTGAACTACGTGGCTGTGTCTCGTCGAAGGTAACCTCGCAAGTCTCCACAATTTGGTTAGTTTCAAGATTGAGCCCTCAAAAGGCTCTAGAATGAGACGCGTAACCAAAGAAAATGCCATCGACAGACCTAGTCTCGAACTTGTCCAAACTCTTGCCTTTCTTAAGAATTAAGCATTTGTAGCCAAAGACGTGAAAGTGACTCACCTTGGGGTTCTACCGTGCATCAACTCGTAGCAAGTTCTCTTCTTATGGACCCGGAGATAAATCCTGTTCGACACATAGCACGTAGTATTGACCGCCTCAACCTAGAACCTTCTCGGAGTCTTATGCTCATCGAGCATCATCCGAGCCATCTCACACAGGGTTCTGTTTTTCCTTTCCACCACGTTGTTCTGGGGAGGCATATACAGACTAGAGAACTGGTGTTCAAGACCCAAGTCATGGCAAAAGGTTTCGAAGCAAGAGTTTTTAAATTCCGAGCCATTGTCACTGTGGATTGCTCGTATGGCATCTCCACGCCTCTCGTTCTTCAACCTCAAGACAAGATCTCGAACAAAACCAAACGTCTCCCCTTTCTCCTCCAAAAAGAAAACCCAAGCATACCGAGAGTAGTCGTCCACCACAACCAGGACGTACCACTTCCCACCCACAGATCGCACACGAGCTGGGCCAACATGGTCCATATGGAGTAGCTCGCATGGACACTCCATCATCACATCGGTGAGGGGTGGATGGGAAGCAACTACCATCTTAGCATGCCTGCACGGCGCACACACCAAATCCTTTTCGAACCTCAAACGGGGCAATCCTCGGACCAAGTTGAGTCCACTCAAGTGTGACAAAAGGTCAAAACTCAAGTGACCCAACCTCCTATGCCACTTCCACAACTCACCCGAAGAACCAACCACGAAACAGCTTGACACACCTGAACTCTGAGAGAAATCCGCTCGGAATATTTGACCCTCAGGAACGACCACACAGACAAGGTCACCTCGAGCATCAAGTATCCGAGAACCACCCGACTTCAACAACACCTCAAAACCTTCCTCAAGAAGCTGGGAAACAGAGAGCAAATTAAACCCCAACGACTTGACCAAGGCAACACGCTTTAGCACCACTTTGTCACTTACCCTCACTTCACCTTCCGCAAGTACACGCCCTCGCCCACTGTCCCCAAAAGTGATGTATGTCCTGGACACCACCTGAGTGAGGCTGGAGAACTACCCCTAATCTCCGGTCATATGCCTCGAGCAACAGGAGTCGATCAACCAAACATTCCCCAAGCCTCCCACCTGAAATTCAAAAATGAGCACGTGAGTCAACAAACGACTCAGCACTGGGGTTAGTACCAAAAGAGTAAAACCAGTGTCGAGCCATTTGCTCCAAAGTGGGGTTAGCACCATTCGTTCCATTACGCCTACCAAAGCTACCACCACGTGAACCACCACAGGGAAACCACCCCTGTCTCGCTAGAGGAGCACGAAAGCCACGAAAGGAAACCGTGGACCATAGCTCCTCTCCAACTCAAAGCTGCGACCTCTCCAAGACTCGTATCGACCACGAGGGGGAGAACGTCCAGCAAACTGAACACCACCAGACTCACCATGCCAACCACCAGTACCACGACCACCAGAACTGAACCCACTCGAATCGCCACCTCGAAAACCAAACCGCCCAGAATTCTGGGGGGACCGGTGTTACCGCCTAGCCAGGCCGGTCTAACCGCCCCCCTCTGGGCAGGGCCGGTCTGACCGCCCCTCCAGGCCGGTCTGACCGTCCTCTCCAGAAAACCTCCTCGGCTACGGGAACTTGCATATCCCCATGCCGGAATGCCAATTGCCTTACTCCTGGGCAGTGGCATACGAGGATCAGGCACACCATGAGATAGGTGGTATTTGTCCTTGCTCGCTCACTCCTTTTAAAGCAAAACTCACCCGTGTGACCATCTCTACCACAATACTCACAATGTAACCATATGGGTTTTGGTTTAGGCTTGGGATGGGGCTGCTCACTTGGATTCTCTTTTGGTTTCTCCTCACTAGGTTTCTCTCCCTTCTTCTCTACAACCACATCTCCCTTTGAGCTCACAAATCTCACCGGTTTTTTGGAAGTTGTTTGTTGGGTGAGGGAATATGGGTGGATCTGGAGTTGTATCAAGTTTGTTTTTGAGATGGTTAGGATTAGGCTCAAACTTGTTCTTGTGTGTTGTTTGTGGTGGGATGGTAATCTCTCCAATTTTCTCATCTCTCTCACCACTACTCTCTCCAATCTTGTCAGCTCCAAGTGCTTGACCATCATAGCGTTTGAAAGCAGCTATCATGATGCCAACTGAGGCTCCTGACCCGACAACCAACTCAAACGCTTTCTCAACTCATCATTCTCATCTTGCAAGCGATCAACATAATGTGCAAGTTTCAGATTTTTCACAGCATGCAATTCACAAGTAGAGCAGGAAGTAGGAATAGGAACTTTCAAATCAGCCTCAAGTGAAACAATGCGAGCACGAAGTTCATCAATCTTTCCATGCAAAACAGGACAAGATGTGCAAGCACCTAGCAAAGAAGGTTTAGACTGTAGCTCAGCCAACTCAACCCTAAGCACATCTAGTTCCTCACACTTGGAGGCATGTTTTTCCCTAAGAGCAGTAAGATCAGCTAGGAACACAGAGCAATCAGCACAATCAACCTCATCAGTAACAACAGGTGAAGCCTTAAGCGAGTCAATTTCAAGCTTAGCACCCAAGTTTTGTGTTTCTAGCTCAGCTACTCTACTCATAGCATCTTCAAGCGAGGCCCTAAGCTCCTTTCTCATCTTCTTAGCCTCTCTAATCATGTCATCACGATTATCAAGCTATTTTCCTAGTTCCTCATTCTCCTAGGGCAAGAAGGAAAGCTCGTCATGTACCTCATCCTCGGAGTCGGAGTCCGAGATGTCCTTCTGGCCCTTCATGCTGCCGGAGCTGTGTGCCATGCCGCAGAATTCATCTCACGTGAAGCAGCTCAGCCCGCTCAGGTTCTTGGATCCCTTCTTGCTCTTGCGTCGATCACCTTCATCTTCACTACTACTCGAGCTCGAGGTAGAGTAGGTGGAGCTGGAGTCGACGTCGCTCGCTCCGACCATCACTCGGGCCTTGCTGTGGCCGTCCTTCTTCCTCGATCTTCGCTCGTCCTTGTTCTTGTGCTTGTGCTTGTGATCGCGCCTCGACCGGTACTTGCTCTCCGTCCTCGACCAGTGCTTGTAGTTGTCCTTGTTCTCCATCTTCTCAGGGCAGTCGGCAATGAAGTGTCCTGGCTTGCCGCACTGAAAGCACGTTCTCGTGTTCCTCCTTGTGTTCACCCGGTTCTCGTGCATCCTCTCGAACTTCCTGGTCAGCAGCGCCAGCTCGTCCTCTCCAAGCATGTCGAACTCCTCATCTGGCAAAGACATTAAGGAAGACAAAGAGTACATCCTGGTGGATGGGTTAGAGTTAGACTTTGCACCTGAGCCGCTGATGAGGGCAAGACTATGAGAGTCAGTCGGGCCCTCGATCTTGGCTGTCACACATCGGTCCACCTCAGTCGACTAGAGCTTCAAGAACAGCTCGTCTACCGTCAGAGTCTCATACTTCTCAGACTCTAGAATGGCCTCGACCTTTCCGCTCCAAATAGTATGATCCAACGAGTGCAAGAGCTTCATGGCTTTGTCATGATCATCGTACGGGAGCGCGGACACATTAGCCCTCATGTTGTTCATAATCACCGTGAACCGCTGGAACATCGTATCGATGGACTCACCGGGAAGATGAGTGAAGTTCTCGTACTCTCTTCGGTAAGTCGCAAACAACTGAGCCTGAACCTGACTATTCCCAGCGTGAGCATTCTTCAGTGTCTCCCAAATCCTACAAGCCAAGTCCTCTGTCTGAACCCGATCGAAATGGTACTGACACAGAGCACGAAACAAGTAGTCGATCGCCTTGTTGTTGGCGTCGTGCATATCCCTCGATCCCGGAGCAAGGAAGTTAATCGGATGAACATAAGTTGTGTTCACCGTAACGTCCCAAAGGATCTGACCCTTGCCGCAGAGGAAGCAGCAATCCGCCTCTGCCACATCTGGTAGTTCTTTCCATCGAAGTGCGAAGGACCCGATCCTCGTTCCTGGTACGCCATCTTTGGATCTTAGACTAGTTAGAGTCCCGAAAGACCCGTAACCAGCTCTGATACCACATGAAGGACCGAACTGGCTTCTAGAGAGGGGGGGAGTGAATGGGAGTCGATAAAAATTCTTCTCGAAGGAGATGACTTCTCCAACAAGATGAACTCGTTCGGGTACCCAAAATCACACTCTCTACACACAACCTTCCGTTTGCCAAAACCACGTAGACACAACTTCTACACACAAATGACATCGGAAATAACTCGGAAGTCACCTGCCTGGAGGGGGCAGTTAAACCGGGTATTGGGGGCAGTTAGACCGCCTCCACCTGGTAACCAAGAATTCCTCCAAACTACATCCTCCGAGCTCCAAAACACTCCACGGTTTCACCCACTGGATCCTTTGGTCAAGGCCAAGCTAGCTACCAGAGAATCTTGGCGAAAACCAAAACTTCACCGAAGGGCCTAGGGGCGGTTAGACCGGCTACCAGGGATGGTCTAACCTCTTGTACCCAGCAAAGAACAGCAGCCAAGAACTCCTAGCAAACATCACCGAAACGAGCCAAAATTTCACCAGAACGCTCCTCTTATCAAGGCGAACAAACTCACAGAGAAAGATCCGGAAAAATTAAACTTTCCACCTGGGAGACCCAGGACGGTTAGACCACCCCCTATGGCGCTTACACCGCCCCTCCCAGAAAACTGGCCGCGGGTCAACCCTCAACTTCCCATCGCCCGATCTCCCGATTCACCCCACAAATTGCGGCGAAACTTCAGGAATACTTGGGTTACCTCCTGGGCAACCTCTCTACCAAAGGAATTGCACCGAAACGCTCTCAATCAAAGGAAATCGTGGATCTTGGCCCTCTAGGTCATGAACTCGAGCAACTCGAAAAAACCACCAAATCGATGTTGATGCAATGGAGTTCTTGGGGCAAAGTCACCAACCAAAGAGGCACAAGATCCTCATACATGACACCCAACAAGAATCCCACAAGAAATTGCCCTCAAAACTCTGCCACGAAAATCACAAGAAAGAGCTCTGAAAATCACCAAAAAGACAAACGGGAGAGGCAACACAAGGCCTTGAGGAACCACGCCGAATCATCTATACATACCATGAAGGTTCATACAAGGTCTAGCTTGCCACCCGGTCATCCATCCCTCTCTCAAGATCTCACCATGAAGCTCTCAAGCCAGTCCTAGAAAATCCTAAGGAAAATAGGAAGGGAAAATAGGAACAGGAACTGAGCTAGGGTTCCAAGAGTTGGCTGCCATCCCACAACTCAAGTGTTTATATGGGGGAAACCAAAAGACTAAACTACCCTTACTAGCAACTAGGGATACAAGGCCCTCAAGGGCAATTTTGGAAGTCTTCAGTTCAGCACCATCGGACGGATGCGCATCCACCGCAAGCATGCGTAGCACCAACGCAACTCTTGCGATCATGCCGTGTGTCTTCCGCTTCGAAGCTTCTCGGTGGCTACGACCTAGGCGGTCAAACCGGCCCAGGCGGTTGACCGCCCCTCCTGTGCGGTTGAACCGGCCTAGGTGGCCGCACGCCCTCGTCGAGTCTTCGGCCTCAGTTTTGTGGCTCGACCTAGTAACCCAGTAGTTTTGTGGTGAACCACTGCAAACCCTGCGGACTTGGTGTAGCCTCTGCCAATCTCCACTCATGACTCAACTCCCACATTGTGTCGGCTCAACCTTGGTTTTGAGGATCAACCAAGAAAACGTCCATGACTTCGTCTTGCTGTTCTTGCCACCATGCGACCCGCACTTGACCCCGCTGGCCACCGGGTCCCTCGAACCAAGCCTACTTGTCTGCTCCACACCTGGAGGCCTCACCGGCATCGACCTTTCGCGCTTGTTATTCACCTGCACCTGCACCAGCACCAATCAAGCCGCAACCTGCACCTTCAATACTTAGCCAAGAGTCAGTCCATACAACGTTGTCAATCACTCATCACACCACCGGTCCTCGAACCACACAGACTCTCAATCTCCCCCTTGATGAGTGCATTGACAACAGACATGATTGGTAACCAAAGAGAAAAGGAAAAGAAAAGAAACGACCAAAAGAAACTTCAACAAGCGATCGAAAGCCAAAGGAAAGGTGAAGAACAAGATCACTTGAAGAAGGAAAGTCTCGGTCCCCTTAGGCAAGGGCAACGGCTCGACACAACCGAGACAAAAGCAAGCTCACACAAAGAGCACACCAAGGCACACAAGGCCACAAGCCAGGGCGGTTAGACCGCATGCCCAGAGCGGTCAGACCGCCCCTCTGGGATCTGACCGCCTGGGGGGCGGTTAGACCGCCACAAGAAACCGGCCCTGCACCAAACTTTTCAAAACCTGCCCGAACCACTTTGAACACCTTCCAAATGCTCCTAGGTGCCCAAATCATGCACAAACTTCTCCCCCTTGTTGACAATGCATGAATCAAGGCATAAATCAAAAAGTTTCAACCTAGAGCTTCTCAAATAAACAAATTTTATCACAAGATTCTACACATATCCAAATGAGCAAGTTAGATACTCTATAGCTTCATATGAACATAAGCTACAAGATCACCAAGTTTCACAACCATTGGGCAAAGCTAAGATAGAATTGATCATTTTTGCGAAAATTTACCCTCTCATGAGCAAAGTCCTAAACATGCTCAAAACATGTCACAATGGCAAAGGCACACAAACTTCATGCTAGGACAACCATTCTAAGCATAAGATCATCATAAACACCCACAAGAACCTCATGTCATGTCAAAGCCACCGAGCCATGTGCCTACTTCTATATATGAGACTTCTCATTGGTAGGCATCATGCAACGATTTAGCACCCAAAGCAATTTAAATTAAGCACATATGACATGGGAGCACATTTTCCAAGCAAATTACATTTCATTTTCAGATTCATATTTGGTACATGAAATGTCTTTGCGACAAAAAGGAACTTATGCCCCTCCACAAGATAATGCAAGGGGGCTAAACATTCATGATGACAAATAAGCCTTTGGCCCCAAATGCTGAAAATAAGATACCCAAGCACAAATTAAGCATAGAAATGCCACTAAAACATGTCATGATCATATAAAGGCATTTACTCTGTTGACGGTCGATTGTGGTACACCTAGCTATGAGTTTACCGTCAACATTTGCACGTATTTGATATTCTAACTAATGGTACTAACCCCCCAGAGGTATCAAGTTCACTCTCGCATGTCGGTTTTGGAGTTTGTTGTTTACGCAGGAAATTAGCGCTTAAAGGGAGACTTTCGGGATAAGTTCATCAAGCACTTCAAGAGAAGATCATGAAGCCCGGCACAAGTCAAGACACATCATGAACATGACTCCAAATGACCCAGGGACCGAAGCATGAACCCGTAAAACTCCAGGGATCTGAACAGAAGATGTTGAAGCTTGCGCGACAAGGAGCTCTATCTAAATCGTGGAGAAGATGACGTCAAGGGCCCACATGCATAAGGGAGCAAGTGAATAATTGACCAAGAAGCGTCGGGGAGCGAGACGGGGCCGAACCGGGCCAAAACGGGCCTGGGCCGGTCGGCCCAGGCCGGCCGGCCTGGCCTGTTCCGGGCCCAGTTCGCGCCCCCCCTTTGACCTAGGTGTTCGTCTATTTATTGCCTCTGCCTCCGCCGGCCGCCACATCCATCCATTCATCAGAGAGCCGCCAACACGAAGGAGAAGCACCGGGAGGAAGCCGACGGCCGCCGCGAGTCCTCAAGTTGCCTAGGAGATGGCTTAGGCTAGACCCTAGCCGCCATGGTTGGCCCTGCGTGGTGAAGCCATGGTGGAGTTCCGGAGCCGTGCCTTGGATTCATCAAGGCACATGTACTTTGACGGTGATATCAATCTAATCTTGTCTCTACTTTTGGTCTACTTTGATGCATACCTTCTCTCATTCATGTGTGTAGCTAGCATGTGACCTTAGTAGGAATAGATCTAATCTATGTCTTGCGGATACATCGAAGTGGTGCACGGACTTACGAGTAGTCGTTCGGTGTTGATTACCTTGCGTAGTGACAGTACGATTTAGGGAAAGCACCGAACGAACGTGTAATGGATATCTCCTTGTCATGGTATGAGCTTTAGGTTAGTTTATCACCTTGGCCGGAATGGCAACAAGAAGACGATAGGCTAGGGTTACCTTTTTGATGCTTGCCTTTATGGCTAGGTGGATGTGATCCATACATCCTTTCATGTATGTTTAACCTTTATGCAATCAATGCTTAATGATAGGTTAGATCATTAGATTAGATGGATAGCCTTAGGAGTTTGCTTCCGATCCTTGGATTGACAAATCTAGGGAGGACCCTCCTTGGTGAAAAAGGCACCAAGTCACCCATAGGCTTGCGGTGAACTTGAGCACGGTTTTGCACCGTCAACAAGCCCCTTTTTCTGGCGCCGTTGCCGGGGATCGGCAACTCGAACCCTAGGGCAATCTATCTTTCTTTTTAACTAACCCTAATTTTATCATTGCATATACGCTTACTTTCTTGATTGTGTCCTTGAAAGTAGGTGCAAAGCTAGACACAAAGCGATCGAGAAAAGTTTTCAACATTCGGACTTCAACAAGTCCAACCTCGCTCAACCAAGTTGATGGCCACGCAAGATTTGCTCTTTAGTGGTAGGTGCTAACCTTGGTTAGTGGCCCAGCATCCGCTATTGAGCCCCCACCCAAAGCAAACGAAGATGAACAAGGTATGCATTTGTGTCGATTAAGTTTTTAGACTAATGTCTTTTGGAGGATTGTTTGTTCAAGCTATAGGTTTTGGAAACGACCATGTCAAGCACGACGGAGAAGGATTTCATTACCATCATGCTCATGCAGCGATGGTAATGACTTTTGGAGCCAAGGATGCGCGACATGGTGCCCTAAAAGACAAGATGAAGACCACACGTACATCTCCGGATCAATGAACAAAAGGATAATGATGTCATCAAGATGCCTTGCACAACCTCAGCAGAAAGCAATTGGATATATTTGAATTTTCAGAAGCTCCATGAAGTCTACGTTCCAACGAATCAAGCAGCAAGGCAATCGGAGGTTCCTACAAGCGGATATGGCCGAATCACCGATGGTTGCACATGCTGAAATTCTGGACAGTAAGCAATGCTGAAGTGAAACAGCCATAGCTCCCTCATTCGGACTCCGATTAAGACGAATGAGTACCCGTTGGAAAGGTAATTTTATAAATTTTTCAATAGAACTATATTTTGGTATATGTTCTGTTCTGGATGCAGGAGTAAATCCACGAAGAAGAGGCAGCAACAAGGCGATGACGACAAGATGGATGAGATGGACATGGTGTCAATAAAGAGAAGATGGGGCAACGGTTCCACAACACGTACATGATGAAATTCAGAAGCTAAGGACTAAAACAAACCCTCCGGAGCATGGATGAATGAAGACACAAGAGGCACCACTCAACACATGATGATGTTGGAAGCGAACCGCTACCGATTTCATAAGGCAACATCAAGCTGCATGGCTACTTTGGATTCTCGCACAAAGAACCATGGCCTCACAACAATAAAAAGGTACGTGAGAAAGTCGAGCTCTATGACTTTAAACGAAGCGCTTTGCGGGAGACAACCCGATCTTTTTATATATCTATATAAAATATGACAAGTCTACATTGTGTTCTTTATTTGAAAACTTCAAGTAACATCATACCAATGCTCTAATAAATGTCACAACCACATGTTGTATGCTTTAAAAAGATATTGAGTGAGCACTATGCTACTTGGTTTTGGAAAACTTGTAGACCCCTTATTTTTATGTGCTTATTAGTGTTTAGAGTCTTTTTATTTGTGTCTTTCTAGAGAGAAATATGAGGCATGATCCCTTTGATTCTAAACTTGTGGCTAGTTAGCTTAGACTAACTTTTATTTTGGTTTAGATCACCACCATATCATGTCATGTCTTTTTGTTGATTCATATCATGTTGCACTTCATTCCACATTGTTCTCCACCTTTGCATTTTGTTGCATGATGCATACCATATTTAAAACCTTTTTTTTTGAAAAAAAATCTCATCTTTGCCTAAACCCTCCTATCAAACCACACCTAGAACCTAGGCCAACAAAGGAAGGATCTACTTGTGTTAATCCGACCAAGTCTATCTCTATTCCTTTTCTAATTAAAATTTTAACTAGCCTCATCCTAAACCCTTAGGGAAAACCTCTCATACCTTTAGTAATCCTAAAACCATAGGTTTGTTTCTCATCTGAAAATCTAACCCTTGCTTTTCTTCTTTTTCAAAACCACCTTAGATAGAATTTCTTCACCCAACTTATCTTTTCAAAATTCTTGTCTTAAGCCAAAAATATAAGATACCCATAAGCCTTACCTTAAAACCTTGTTAGCATGTTTGATTAGGTCTTTTGATAAAAGGTTTTATTGACAAGACTTCACCTCTCATAAAGTAACTTGCTTGTCATTATTAAGGAACAACAATGAAAGACTTTTTCAAACATTGCTACCCCTTTTTACTAACCCCTTTTTGCATTTGCATTTTGCATCAACCCCTTTGTTCTATCATACATAGGTTAGCTTGGTTTCTTTGCAAAACTTTTTGATGAATGCTTTATTTCCATGTTAATGCTTCATATGGGCATTTTCCTTAGCAATCTTGTGTAAACGTGGTGTTTAAACTTGCTTGCAGACCATCATCATTTAGTTCAATAAACCTTGCTATTTTCCATAAGTGCATTGGTATATAAACTTTGCATTGAGCTTTATTTTTCTTGTGCTATAAGATTTATTAATCTTGGGATAGACATGGTGTTTTAACCTTGGATAAATAAACCTTTATGGCTATGGAGGAATTCGGCAACCTAGTTGTAAACATGGTGTTTAGAACCAGGTGTAAACATTGTCTTTGTTTGTATGCTTTCCTCTCATTCGCATTTTTTCACCTACACACGTACACCCATTAGATTCTTCTTTTCTTCTTACTAGGTAAGCTTTGCCACAAGTTAAGATCTTAGGGATGTATTTGGTTTGTTGGCAATTGTTTCTACTCTCGACCATCACCCCGGGGGTAGAATGTGCATTTGATTTATTTTGCAGGCATGGCGAAGTATTCCCATGAGTTCTTGACCAATTGCAATCAAGATCGTTAGTCATCTACAAGGTTTGAGAGGGAAGGTGCTGTTTCCATCAAGGTTTGAGCACGTGTTCAGAGATGTACAATGGAAGAAAAGTTCATATTCAGAAGCTCCTTCAAACCTTATTTCCAACGCATCAAGGATCATCAATTTTGAAGACCTGTACAAGGAGATATGGCAGAAACATTAAGCGCTGCACATTCTGAAAATTACAGATTGCATCGCCGGAGTAAAAAAGACACAACTCTCTTGTTCGGAACCCGTTTCATGTGAACGATGGCTCGTTGGAAAGATAATTTTATGAACTTCAACTTGGAGTGGTGTTTCAGTACATGTTGTGTTTTGGAAGTAAAATAAAATCTGTGGAAGATGAGGCAGTGACAAGGACGGGATGGAAGTCGGTGATGATGATATGATGAAGGATTGGAACCATGGCTTGATGATAATAAGAAGAAGTTGAAGGACAAATGAGTCACAAAGGCAAGAAGTGAAGAGATTCTCAAACACATGGCAATAGGGAATTACAAGCAATTCAAGTTCTTCCACACTTAGCAACACGCTAAGCATGGGGGAGGATTTGAAGGACAAAAGGGAAAAAGGCCACGTGGAGTACAAGGATCACCTTCAACACAAGATGCTCATCATTATTTTTCCATGCTAAGCACAATGCTTAAGCATGGGGGAGGCATCGCTGCACTTCATTACGAGCATCAAAAAGGACGGTAACTCACCCTTAACTTTATCTTTGTTCATCTCCTTTTAAATGCTTGCACATATATGCTTTCGACCATAGACAACCTTTGTATTTATATCTCGATCAATAACATGGCTACCAGGAGGACAACCTAGGTTAGTTAGTTTTTGCTTTTCAATAAATGAATCACCATCTCTTTTGAGCTCACCACGATAATATCATTTGTATGTCTTGCTTATGGAAAAATGATGAAAGTTGCCGCCTTGTTTTACATGCATGATGTTGTATATGACTTGACTTTTTGCTCTCTATTAAAAGGAACTTAAATTGATAAATACTGGCTCTTTCATTTGTGGAGGTTAAATGACTAATTTTTAAGACCCACATACTTTATGTTGCTCTTTGATTTAAGTTTACCGATGACCTATGCCTTGCACTTGTTTTATTTAAAATCTTTATGCTATCTACATTTGTGAATCTCTTGCAAGGCTCTACCTACCAAAGCCTATACACATACAAGTACTTTAATGATATAACCTTTAGTTTGCAAACTTATATCTTGATGAGTTGGATTAGGATTGATTTTTGTGGTACGAGACTAAGAAGCTGGTCATTCCTTTGCGTATCTTTTTCATGCTAGCCATTCTTGTCCATGCATTGTGAGTTTCTACATTGGAAATTTCACAAACTTCGCTGGGCATCCACCCTAAACCCAAAACATCTTTTTGTGATTACCTCCTTGACCACAATCCAAATTGAGTATGGATGATCCTTCAACAAATTTTCTGGAGATTTTCTGGCAAGATTTCAAGACATATAACATATGAAGGGACTCATCAATGATCATGCGAGTTTCGACATGGAGGATGCCCTTGAAGATTTCAAAAGATTTATAAAGGAATACAAGGATTTTGTACTTCTCTAGCAGCCATAGGTTCCCTCACTTCTATGCTCGAGGACGAGCAATCATTTAAGCATGGGGGAGGACTGCTATAGCAAGTACTATGTTGCTTAAAAGTTTGGAGGAGCATAAAAAAATGATGAATGCAAAAAAAAGAAGAAAAATGAAGGAAAGAAAGAAGAAAAAAGAAGAAGAAAGAAAAAAAATAAGGAAAGAAAAAAACAAAAAAAAGAGAAAAAATAATAAAAATGCTCCTCGGTTCTTTTTAGCTTCATTTCAATCTTAGAGAGCTTTGAAGACAAGTCCATACTCAATCTTTTCCAACCATGTGCAATCCGATAACGAGAACCTCATTCGTATCTCGGGATCACCCATTTGCTACTTGCACATGTCCACCTTTCTAAATGTGTGTGTTCCATCTCTCTCTCTTTCCAACATTTATTTTCCATGGCCTTTTTGACTAGTCTCGGTAATTCCAATAGATCTCTCTCTTAGTTTGACAATATTTCAAGTATAATGTTTTGCTAGGATTGTTTTTACCTACCAAGCTCCACATAAGCTTTCCACTTTCATATATGAGTAGAATAGGTTAAGAATAATCTAGTATAGGCTTGAGTGGCTTGATGAGATGAGTATTTCCATGAGCTTTTGCAAGAGAACCTCACTTATGCTAGATGTGCAACTTTTTGAAAACCCTTCACGATGAAACAAGGTAAAGGTTTGAAGTTTGCTTAAGTTTGAGAGAACTATATTTTTTTCTTGTGGCATGTTCTTTGATGATAGTCTATCTTCCATAATGAAGTAGCCGGTCAAAACTTAAACCTTAAATGCTAAATACTTGAGAGAGCAATATGTCTTGTTGTGTATAACTAAGTGTAGGGAAGACATTGAAAGGCAACGCTGATTTCCAAGTTAAGCAAAGATCTTGGACTTGCTCGAGGACGAGTAAGGTTTAAGCATGGGGGTATGTTGACGGTCGATTTTGGTACACCTAGCTATGAGTTTACCGTCAACATTTGCACGTATTTGATATTCTAACCAATGGTACTAACCCCCCAGAGGTATCAAGTTCACTCTCGCATGTCGGTTTTGGAGTTTGTTGTTTACGCAGGAAATTAGCGCTTAAAGGGAGACTTTCGGGATAAGTTCATCAAGCACTTCAAGAGAAGATCATGAAGCCCGGCACAAGTCAAGACACATCATGAACATGACTCCAAATGACCTAGGGACCGAAGCATGAAGCCGTAAAACTCTAGGGATCTGAACAGAAGATGCTGAAGCTTGCGCGACAAGGTGCTCTATCTAAACCGTGGAGAAGACGACGTCAAGGGCCCACATGCATAAGGGAGCAAGTCAACAATTGACCAAGAAGCGTCGGGGAGCGAGACGGGGCCGAACCGGGCCAAAACGGGCCTGGGCCGTCGGCCTAGGCCAGCCGGCCTGGCCTGTTCCAGGCCCGGTTCGCGCCCCCCTTTGACCTAGGTGCTCGTCTATTTATTGCCTCTGCCTCCGCCGGCCGCCACATCCATCCATTCATCAGAGAGCCGCCAACACGAAGGAGAAGCACCGGGAGGAAGCCAACAGCCGCCGCGAGTCCTCGAGTTGCCTAGGAGATGGCTTAGGCTAGACCCTAGCCGCCATGGTTGGCCCTGCGTGGTGAAGCCATGGTGGAGTTCCGGAGCCGTGCCTTGGATTCATCAAGGCACATGTACTTTGATGGTGATATCAATCTAATCTTGTCTCTACTTTTGGTCTACTTTGATGCATACCTTCTCTCATTCATGTGTGTTGCTAGCATGTGACCTTAGTAGGAATAGATCTAATCTATGTCTTGCGGATACATTGAAGTGGTGCACGGACTTACGAGTAGTCGTTCGGTGTTGATTACCTTGCGTAGTGACAGTACGATTTAGGGAAAGCACAGAACGAACGTGTAATGGATATCTCCTTATCATGGTATGAGCTTTAGGTTAGTTTATCACCTTGGCCGGAACGGCAACAAGAAGACGATAGGCTAGGGTTACCTTTTGGATGCTTGCCTTTATGGCTAGGTGGATGTGATCCATACATCCTTAAATGTATGTTTAACCTTTATGCAATCAACGCTTAATGATAGGTTAGATCATTAGATTAGATGGATAGCCTTAGGAGTTTGCTTCCGATCCTTGGATTGACAAATCTAGGGAGGACCCTCCTTGGTGAAAAAGGCACCAAGTCACCCATAGGCTTGCGGTGAACTTGAGCACGGTTTTGCACCGTCAACATACTCACAAGAGAGCGTACATGTAGCATTTTTCAAAAACATAGCTATCAACCATGGATATAAATCAAGATCATCAAGAGCTAAGCCAAACTAAACCATATCATACCAAACTAGCTCACAAGATCATATATATATAGCACATCATGGTGAACTATGTATATAGGAGAAGCTTTTCCTACAAAATGCATATGATACAAATGCATGCAACCTAAGATACAAAGATGCCTATACATCATGATACATATGCAATACAAAATGCAAGAATGCACAAAAGGAAACTATACATATTCTACACAAGGAGCTCCCACCACCAACTCGAGAAACCAAACACACACCAAGTTCTCCCCGCAAACGAGTGAAAGTTGCTTGATCTAGGGGCTTGGTGAAAATATCTGCTAGTTGGTTTTGTGTGGGTACATGGATCAAAGTGATTTTCACTTTCTCAACATTGTCTCTTAGAAAATGGTATCTCATTTCTATATTCTTGGTTTTGGAATGAAGCACTGGATTCTTTGCAACACTAATGGCACTCATGCTATCACAAAGAAGTGGAACCTGGGTATACTCCTCACCAAAGTCACTCATGGTGTATGTGATCCAAAGGAGCTGAGAGCAATAACTAGCTGCGGCAACGTACTCGGCTTCGGTTGTAGATTGAGCAACACTCGACTGTTTGCGGGAAGACCAAGACACCAAATATGAACCCAAGAATGGGCAAGTCCCAGAAGTGGACTTCCTATCCAACCGACACCCGGAAAAATCCGTGTCTGAAAAACCGTGAAGCTCCAAAGAAGAAGACGCGGAGTACCAAAGGCCGAAGTCGGGAGTGTATCGCAAATACCTGAAGATGTGCTTGACTGCTTGCCGATGCGAAGTCCTTGGAGACGCTTGAAAATGAGCGCACAGACATACCGAGAATTGGATGTCCGGCCTCGTCGCCGTCAGGTACAGGAGGGAGCCGATCATGCTCTGGTACTCCTTCTGGTCCACGTGTTCACCTTCCTCGTCCGCATCAAGAGATGTAGTCATACTCATCGGCGTCATCATGGCCTTGGAGTCCTCCATCTTGACTTCCTCACAATGTCCTTGGTGTACTTGGCTTGGTGCACAAATGTTCCTTCCTTCGACTGCTTGATATCGAGGCCGAGGAAGAACTGCAACTCACCCATCATGCTCATCTCGAATTCCCTGCTCATGTCTTCTGCAAACCTTGCAACCAAAGAGTTAGACGAGCCACCAAAGACAATATCATCCACATACACTTGCACAATTAGGATCTCCTTGCCCTGCCTGGGGAGAAACAAGGTCTGATCTACCTTCCCCATCTCAAAACCTCTCTCAAACAGGACCCCCTCAACCTACCATACCAAGCTCTAGGCGCCTGCTTCAACCCGTACAGCGTCTTGCTGTTCTTGCCACCATGCAACCCGCACTTGACCCCGCTGGCCACTGGGTCCCTCGAACCAAGCCTACTTGTCTTCCCACACCTGCAGGCCTCACCGGCATCGACCTTTCACGCTTGTTCTTCTCCTGCACCAGCACCAATCAAGCCGCAGCCTGCACCTGCAATACTTAGCCAAGAGTCAGTCCACACAACATTGTCAATCATTCATCACACCAGGTAGCGACCATCCACCGGTCTTCGAACCACACAGACTCTCATCCTTGTAAAAAAATGACCTGCTACTTGTTGACGGTCCTTACAGCAAAATTTCGACCGTCAAAACCTCGGGTTCAAGAGGAATATATGGCAAGTTTCATGCGCATTTTTAGTACTAATAAAGTTCCACGAGTTGTGTTGTGATTTTCATAGGCAGGTACACATTTTGGGAGAATTTGGGACCAACACACCACACGTGCTAGGCACGACCGAACCACCAGGCACGGCCGGCCCTGCAGGTGCGGCCGGCCCTGCCCCATGGCATGTCCATGGTCCTAAGCACCGCCTCTCCCTCGAGCACAGCTTGGACGAATGAGATTCACTGAAGAAACGTCGGTTTGATCAAATGGTGGAGGCTAGGATCACTTGGATCAATGGGTCCACTTATCTGGTCACTCAACCGCCGCAACCATCATCCAGAGGTGATCCTAGGCGTCCCTGAGCATAGTCGGTGCATCACACGGCACGGGGGTGGGCCGGCCGCACCTATCCACTCGCATGCCGGGCGAAACCGACCCAAGGAACCGACCTACAACCGCCTCAGGAGCAGTGATCAGGGGCGTCCAAGGCGAGAGGCGGCACATCCCAGGGCCGGTCGCACCTGGCATGTGGCCCCCCTGCGCTCCACCGACCTTCCTTGCCTATAAAAGCCACCTCCCACTCGCTGGATCAGACACCCAATGCAGGAGCATCTCCATTTCCCTCTTTTGTTCACTTAGAGTAGGATTAGTGTAGCTTGGGAGTTAGAGTTGAGTCGAGCTAGTCTCGGGGTTCTGGAGGAGTCTTCTTCAGAGTTCCGGTACTACTCTTGTATCCTTTCTTTGTTTAGACTCAAGTACAATTCAAGTTATCTTTCTATCTTACCTTTCGAGTCAATTACATTCAGCTTTTACTTTGCTCTAGAAGCTTTATTCTTGGTTTAGACTAAAGTTAGTTTAGTCTTGGTTAGCATAGCTCTCTTGAACCCTATAGTGTTGTGGTCGTTCTTCGCTTGATCTCCGGTGTTTCACGGGAGAGAGAGACCTTCCTTCGTGATATCCAGGGAAAGGTTCTTTGGTTCGTTGGGAGCTGAGAGGCCTTGTTAGCAAGGCTAGATAGCTGCATCTCCACAGATGGACTAGGGCCAAACCCTGAGTGCAGTCCAAGTTTATTAGCCAAATCTCTTATCATATAGTCATTGTCAAAGCTGATGGTATTCTGCTGACTCAAAACAATCTCTCTTGTAGCACTTGGAGTGGCAGGGAGAGGCAGCTCCAGAGTGACAGTATCTCCTTGAGCTCTGAAAAAAGATATGGTGCTACTGCTGACAGAATGACTGTCTTGGGGGACATCAGGGTGCATCATGAGTCCATTAGCAGCAGCTTCAGCAACAACAACATTGGCTAAGTTATTGACCACTTGAAGCTCATTATCATCAACCAATTCTCCATCCTGCTGCGGCCATTGATCCCATCCATCACCATTAACAGGGGGGTCGTTATTCTGCTGAGGAATGACCCAACCCTCATCAATATTCTACTGCTGAATGTTTTACAGGTCACCCACATCCTTAAAGTGGCCTGGGATAGGATCAGCATTGCCTTGGTTCTGAACTTCGGGGTGAGGGTTACCATTGGGGGGCACGGGATCCTCATCACCGAGGAGAATATCATTGGGCTGACTGTCCAAGACAAAGACAGAAACAGTCCAAGAATGGCCCCAATTAGCAACCTACCCACTCTCACTAATGATGACACTCCTTGGAATTCTGCTAACCAGAGTCACATTGCAGCGAAGAAGGAGCCGAGATTTGCACCGAGAGTTGTCAGTCCAAGTGATTACAGACCCAAAGAGACCCACAGCCTGATTGATGATATCCCTGGTCTGAAAATCAAGTGGAAAAGCCAGAAAAAGGACCCAGCAGGTTCTGGTGAATGGACAGTTCCTTAAGTTTAATCCACGGTCATGTTCAACAACAGAAATCTCCTGAACCACATCGAGAGGAAAAGGACTCTGATTAATCATGACATGTCGAGCAATAGCAGAGGGGAATTGAACTAAGCAAAGCCCAAGCGGAGATAGGCAGCAAGACCGGACTCGAATGCGATGCTCCTCCTCAATGAATGCCAGCACTTCATCGATAGTATCATGCACCTGATTCTGGGAAGGAGGAGGGTCGATGGTGATGATGGCATACTCTTCATGTCACCTCAGCAGGTTGGCGGCGACGATGATCCGGCCACGCGCCGGCCTAGCCCAGTCTTCCACATGCATTCCCTCCGGGACGAAGGGGGTTGGGTCCACCTCAAAGTTCGCCATCTCCTCACCAGCTAACTCCTCCTCACACCGGCTAGCCGGAGGAGAAGTAGGAGGCTCCGGCGAAGGCACAGGCGAAACAGAATGGCGGTGGCAGCGGGGGTTTTCCACTGTGATACTGTGCTTTGGGGGAAGAACACTGTTGGTCTCCTCCACGTAAGCAGTTGAGGGGACGGGAGACTCTTGATCTTCTGGGCTGGGCTTACCAGAAGATGAATGGCATTTGAGCCTCCAAGCCACTTTGGGCCGAGTTTTGGTTAAACAATATTTGAACGTATGCCCATCAATAAAACAAGCAGCACATCTGATCTTAGCTTGGCATTCAGATCTCCTGTGATTAAAGTTAAAGCATCGGGTGCAGCCACCAAGGTGAAGACCATTTGCCAAAATAAATGACCTGAAAGAGTGCTTAACTGGCTGAAGCTTGGACGCTTGGGGGGATGTGCCACTAGGTCGGGCACGGTCAGCCGGGCCGACCTTCAAACTTACTGAGGGGGAATTTGAATTTTGAATCTTCGAATTTGGGATTGAATCCTCCAAAGAAAAAGATTGAACTCCCTTTCTTAAAATACCGATAGGAGAAGAAACATCTCTCGAAGAATCAGAGTCCGGGATATCAATGAGAAAAGAACCAATCTTAATGGAATGCTTGATTCCAACCGGGGCAAAAGAACTCTTAGGGGCATCCTGAACAATCTTTTCAGCAAAACGAACTCGCTTGTGCATCTTGTGAGATTGAGATTGAGATATCACTTTTTTCTGCCACTTTGACATGACAAGATTCCAGCATTTAGCTTCTTCAGCCTCCCATAAACGCTTTTCACGTTCCCAATGAGGAGCACCATTGCTCCAGTGATGAAAATAGACATCAAAAGACTTTCCAATGAACCTTCTTAGGCTGTAAATTGCAAACCCCACGGCCTTACAAGAAACTCTGAATCGAAAGTGATTGTGACTTTGATACTCAACTCAAAAACCAACAGAGGAACCACCAAGACAAGATTGCAAAGCAAGAGCCACGGAGTCCTCATTGAGCTGGAAAAGATATCTCCTGAAGGTGGCTAACAGAGAGAAATCCTGGCCACGGGGATAGGAGTGATGAATCGGCTTGCCCAACGAAGCAAAAGTCTCTTCTTCAAACCGGCGACCAATGTCAAAATCAAGCATATCACTAGCCATGGCCATGAGGAACCGCAGGAGAATCCAGGGTAACCAAAAGAGATAACCAAGGGACCACACTGAGAGAGCACCAAGAGGCCAAAAACCCCTAACACCTTTAAATTGTGCAATCGCTAACAATCGTGGCAGAATCCAAATGTCCCTTCAACGGTTTGCAGCTCCGAAATAGTATCTTCAATCTACCAATTCATAAAACGATGGACCTATCAATCCTATCAATTGTGCACCTCGACAAAAATCCATAAAACAAGTGGCTTTCTAGAAGCTACTAAAATACAAAACCTACTGTAAGACGATGCAAATTGAAAACTAACTGAATCTAACATGAATTTTCTATAGCCTATCGACTTCTAACACCTATCGAAGTGCAAATCTAAAGGTACGATAATGAAATCTAAATCTACCATATATGCTCATCAATCCTCCAGATCCCCAAATCTAGATATCCCCAACCCTAGTAAGATAGGGGAAAATATAGCGGCTCAAACAAGAGGACCAACCTCGTCATGCTTTCTCATCCTCTTGTTGCTGGGATGTGGCGGCGCAACCATCTTCCCCTCACCGCTAGGATCCGCCATTCCTACCACGAACTATTGCAGATCTGCGTAGCAGAAGTCAAAAGTCTTTGCGAAGTCTGAGTGAAGTGTCTCGCCAGCCATTCGATACGTAATTATAGACTCAACTGAAACTTACATGTGGGACCTGGTCACAGCAAAGAATTTGCATGAACTATTAGTAGAGTTTCCCATAAAACTCGAACAACCAAGAAGTGGTGCAGTGGTAAACAGCACAGCCTTGTTCCTTCAGGTCCCTATTTCGAACCCATGCCATGACAAATTATTTTTGCAACATTTCGTGACCTAGCCTCCGCTGACCTGGCGAAAATGCTTACACGTGGGACCCTGGAACTATTTATGACGACTTGGAATACTCTAATTTTGAAAAAATGCTTACATGTGGGACCCAACTGAATTTTATGACGACTTGGGACACTCTATTTTAAAATAATGCTTACATGTGGGACCAAAGTTGGTTATGATGCCGCTGACCTGGCGAAAATGCTTACATGTGGGACCCTGGAAAATTTTATGACGACTTGGAACACTCTATTTTCGAAAAAAATGCTTACATGTGGGACCCAACTGAATTTTATGACGACTTGGAACACTCTATTTTTAAAATAATGCTTACATGTGGGACCAAAGTTGGTTTATGACGCTATTGCGGAGCTTATGGTGTCACAAAATAAGCATGGAACAGGGAACGCTCGGCTACAGTAGCAACTGTTATGAGGAAAGTTTTTTTGTCACTAAATTCGCTCGAAAGTGAAATATTATGACGAGATCAGCCAGGAACGTCATAAATCAATGATGCTAAAATGTGGTTGCGTCACTAGTCAACGATTTTCTTGTAGTGATAACCATCTATGCTCTTAGTTCCTCGATCCCTCCTTTAACCTGCAAACTGCTTGGGTAGCCCCCTTGCAGATCTGTCCATGTCTCAACACCTGACAGGTGGAGCTTGAGGACCGAAGCATCCGAGGACCGGTGGATGGTCGCTCCCTAGTATGATGAGTGATTGACAACGTAGTGTGGACTGACTCTTGGCCGAGTATTGCAGGTGCAGGTTGCGGCTTGATTTGCGTTGGTGCAGGTGAAGAGCGGGCGCGAAAGGTCTATGCCTTGCGGGGCCTCCGAGGAGTGGAGAGACAAGTAGGCTCGGCTCGAGGGACCCGGTGGCCAGCGGGGTCAAGTGCGGGCCGCATGGTGGCAAGAAAAGCAAGACGAAGTCGTCGACCGGAGCCGGTGCAGGGTAGCGGCTCACGACCGGAGTCTGCACGTGGGGTTTGCGGTGGTTCACCACAAAACCGTCGGGTTACTTGGTTGAGCCACAAAACCAAGACCGGAGGCTCGGCGGGCGGAGACGGGATCCGGGCGCGCCGAGAAGCTTCGATGCCGGTGGACACGTGGCGGGATCGCAGGGCTTGCATCGGGAGGACGCGGACTGCGGCGAAGGCGTGGCCGTGCGATGAAGAGGAGTGCTACATGACCTATTTGCCCCTGAGGGGATTGTATCCTAAGTTTAAGTGCATGGGGTAGCTTGGTCATTTGCCCAACCCAGAGGGACTCATATATATAGCTCTAGGGCTTTCTGGCCAAACCATCCATCCAGACTGCTTCTCATTTCCTTGCTCCATAGGCGTAGATTTTCTTCACCGCTTTGTAGAGAATCTGACCTCCGAGTGTATGGAAGCATTCATGGTTGCGTTGATTTCCTTCTTCTAGCTCGTGTGATTTTCGCGTCTTTTTCGGGCTATTTTTGTTGGATTTTCGTGCGTGCCTTGTTCCTTCGATTCTGAGGTGTTTGGGTTCAGATTTGTTGGTGGGGATCATGGATAGATGTCTTGTGCATCTTTGTGCTTGATCTTGACCCCCAATCTCCGGATTTGGCCTCCGATTGAAGGATTTCGGTTGGAACCCTAGCTTTTTGGTAGAGCTCGGTTGCGATTCGATTCCCGGCGATTTAGTTCGTTTGAGGTCTCAAGTTTTGGGGTATAGCATCTCCTATGGACGCTTCACATCTCCCCCAAATCTTACCTCAAGAGCTCAAGCCGTTTGGGAGATCCATGGACGGATAGGAAGGGTTGACTTCTCGTTTTCGGGCTCGAGCTGCTCTGTTCGCACCTGGCGGACAGTCCGCCTGGTAGGCGCGGACAGTCTGCGTGACCCGCAGTTCATCCAGTTCGTCGCTTGTTCTTGCGCGTTCGTGGTTTGATCCGTCGGGGAAGTTGATTTTGTTTGCACGGTGTTTGCGGACAGTCCGCCCGCTCGTCGCGGACAGTCCGCGCGGTACGGGTTGCCCTCGGACGGTCCGCGGGTAAGGCACGGACGGTCCATTTTTCGAGGTGCAGTACTGGAAGTTCGGGTGGCATTTTCGGACGGTCCGCCCTGTGCTTGCGGACGGTCCGCCTGGCCCCCGCGGACAGTCCGCCGCCTCCACGCGGACGGTCCGCCCCAGGCTGTGCAGATTGCCTAAGTCCTTTGCTTCTTGAGTTGCGCTTCCGTGTTGCTTTGAGTTGGGGTTTGTTCCTAGGGTTGGTAGGTCCGTTGTGACTACGCGACCTTGGCAAACTCGTGTGGGAATCCTTGGTTGTGAATTTGGGGCATAGGCCGAGTTCATCCTTTGGGAAGAATTTTTATCGGCTCTCATTCACTCCCCCCCTCTCTGGTCGCCTAATCGGTCCTTCAATTGGTATCAGAGCCGGTTATGGATCTTCGTGATTCTAACCAGTCTAAGATCCAAAGATGGTGTACCAGGAACAGGGTTCGGGTCCTCCACACTTTGATGGTAAGAACTACCAGATGTGGCAAAGGCGGATGGCTGCTTTCCTCCGCGGCAAAGGTCAGATCCTGTGGGATGTCACGGTGAACACAGCTTATGTTCATCCTGTGAACTTCCTTGCTCCAGGATCGAGGGACATGTTCGACACCAACAACAAGGTGGTCGACTACCTGTACCGTGCTCTGTGTCAATCCGAATTCGATCGGGTTCAGACAGAGGACTTGGCGTGCAGGATTTGAAAGCAGCTAAAGAATGCTCATGCCGGGAACGCTCAGGTTCAGGCTCGGCTCTTTGCGACCTACCGGAGAGAGTACGAGAACTTCACTCATCTCCCCGGTGAGTCCATAGATGCTATGTTCCAGCGGTTCACGGTGATTGTGAACAACATGAGGGCTAATGTGGTCGTGCTCCCGTACGATGATCATGACAGGGCTATCAAGCTCCTGCACTCTCTGGATCGTACCGTGTGGAGTGAGAAGGTCGAGGCCATTCTTGAGTCGGAGAAGTATGAGACCCTCACGGTGGACAAGCTATTTTCCAAGCTCAAGTCGTCCGAGGTGGACCGTGGGGTGCGTGCGAAGATCGAGAACCCGACTGACCCTCATAGTTTGGCTCTCGTGTCTGGATCTAGGACTAACGCTAAGATGTCTTCGAGACAGTTCTCTTTGTCTTGTCTTGTGTCCATGCCAGATGAGGAGTTTGACGTGCTTGGCGAGGAGGATCTCGCGTTGCTGAGCAGGCGGTTCGAGCGCATGTACACGAACCGGAAGAACGCTCGGAGGAGCTCGGGCATGTGCTACCGGTGCGGGAAGCACGGGCACTTTATCGCTGAGTGCCCGGAAGCCATGGAGGTGAAGCCCGAGCACAAGCACCATCCGAGGACCGACCACAAGCACCGCTCGAGGGACGACCACAAGGGCAAGAACAAGTCCGAGCGGAGGCCGAGGAGGAGTGGTGGTCACAAGAAGAAGGAGCGAGCGATGGTTGCCGGAGCAAGCGACATCGACTCGAGCTCTTGCTACTCTTCATCGGGCTCAAGTGATGAAGATGAGAACCGGCACAAGGGCAAGCGGTCAAGTAAGAACATCAACGGCTTGTGCTTCGCTGCCCAAGGCTTTTGCGGCATGGCACACAGCTCCGCAAGCAAGAAGAGCAACAAGGATGGCTCGGGCTCCGACTCCGAGGAAGAGGTAAACAATGATCCATCCTTCTTGATAGAGGAGAATGCTAGGTTGAATGACTTGCTTGACAACCATGATGATGTGCTTAGAAAGACCAACAAGGAGAAGAGGGAGTATAGGTCTTTGCTTGGAGAGGCAAAGGAGAAGGTGGTTGAGCTAGAGTCTTTGCTTGTTGATACTAGGGCTCAAATAGATTCTCTTAAGTCTGCTCCTATTGTGACCAATGAACCTGAATGCACTGATTGTTCCACTTTTCTTGGTGAATTGACTGTGCTTAAGGAGAAGTATGCCTCCAAGGTTGAGGAACTAGATGTGCTTAGGGTTGAGCTAGATGAGATGAAATCTAGGCCCTCTTTGCTTAGTGCTTGCACTACTTGTCCTGTTTTGCATGAGAAGCTAGATGTCTCGCTTGTTTATGCTAGATCACTAGAGGCTCAGCTGAAAGCTCCTATTCCTACATCATGCTCTACTTGTGAAATAAATGCTGTGAAGAATATGGAGCTTGCACACTATGTTGATCATTTGCAGGATGAGAATGATGAGTTGAGAAAGATGATGGGTTGGTTGTCTGGTCATGAGCCTCAGCTCCGGATGATGATTGAGGCATACAAGCGCTATGATGGGCAAGCGCTTGGGGCAGACAAGGTTGGTGAGGGAAATGGTGAGGATGAGGGGAAGATTGGAGATATCCCAGAGCCACCAAAAACCCACCACAAAAATGCCTATGCTCCTAAGCCAAACCCTCTTAGGAACCGACTAGACACAACCCCAGCTCCACCCATGTTTCCTCCACATACCGACAACTTCTAGAAACGTATCAAGTTCAAGAGTGACTTGGGGAATGAGTTCTTTGGGAAGAAGGGAGAGAAACCGAGTGAGGAGAAGCCAGAGCCCAAAGAGAGCCCAAAACCAAAGTCAAAACCAAAACCCTTCCATTGTGAGCATTGTGGGAAGGATGGACACCTCGTAGAGTTTTGCTTCAGGAGGAAGCGTGAGGAGAGGTTGGCTAGGGAGATGGCCAACAAGGACAGGTACCGCCCTTCTCGTGGTGTGCCTGAGCCTAGGATGGCGCCAAGGGGCGAGGGTATGGTGCGTACCATTTACCCTCGAGAGAGGCGTGTGTTTGTGCCTCGAGGTGAGCCACCACATAGAAAAGGTGGTAGGCGTGTTGGGTTTGGGCGTGGTGAGTTTGCTGGACGTTCCTTCGCTCGTGGCCAATACGAGTATGGGGGGAACGATCGCAGTTTTAGGTCCCAGAGGAGCTACGGGCCACGGTCTCCACCTCGTGGTGCGCGTAGTCCTCCAAGGGGACGTGTGGGTGTTCCACCTAGAGGAGATAGGATGGATTTTGCTAACCTCACCTTTGAGCAAATGGCACGGCACTGGTTTGCTTCATTTTGTACTAACCCCAGTGCTGAGTCATTTGCTCACTCTCGCTCTCGTTTTTGATTTGCAGGTGGGAGGCTTGGAGGGCTTTTGGTTGATCGACTCCGGATGCTCTCGACACATGACCGGAGATCGAAGGTGGTTCTCTAGCCTCACCCCGGTGATGACCAAAGAGTACATCACTTTCGGGGACAATGGGAAAGGTAGAGTGCTTTCAGTGGGCACGATGAAGGTGAGCGAGTCTGTGACTCTTAGGCGTGTTTCTCTTGTCAAGTGTTTGGGGTACAATCTTCTTTCGGTTTTCCAGCTTCTTGATGAGGGTTTTGAGGTCCGTTTCAAAACGGGCGCTTCGCGTGTCTTGGATTCTCGAGGTGATCTTGTGTGCACGATCATCCCCGAGGATCAGATTTTCAGAGCCAATTTTTCTCAGTGTGTTGGCTCTTCTCGTTGCTTGGTAGCTAGTGTTTCGGCGGAGCTTTGGAAATGGCATAGGAGACTAGGTCACTTGAGTTTTGAATTGTTGTCACGCTTGAGTGGGCTAGGATTAGTCTGAGGATTGCCTAAGTTGAAATACCAAAAGGACTTGGTATGTGCTCCGTGTAGGCATGGTACGATGGTCGCCGCCTCTCACCCGCCTCTGACATCCATTATGACAGAGAGGCCATGCGAGTTGTTCCATATGGACTTGGTTGGTCCAACTCGTGTGTGCTCAGCGGGTGGGAAATGGTATGTCCTGGTGATAGTGGACGACTATTCTCGCTATGCTTGGGTCTTCTTTTTGGCTGACAAGGGGGAGACGTTTGGTTTTGTGAGGGATCTAATCTTGAGGTTGAAGAATGAGAGGAATGGAGATGCCATTCAAGCTATCCGTAGCGACAATGGTTCTGAATTTAAAAACTCTCATTTTGAAACCTTTTGTCGTGATTTGGGTCTCGAATATCAATTCTCTTCTCCCTATGTGGCTTGTCAGAATGGTGTGGTTGAGAGGAAAAATCGTTCCCTTTGTGAGATGGCTCGGACGATGCTCGACGAGCATAGGACTCCGAGGAGATATTGGGCTGAGGCGGTGAATACCGCGTGCCATGTTGGGAACCGGATTTTTCTTAGGGCCTTCTTGAACAAGACGTGCTATGAGCTCATGCACGGGCGAGCACCTAGAGTGAGCCATTTCAGGGCTTTTGGTTGTCGGTGTTTTATTCTCAAGAAGGGCAGGCTGGATAAGTTTCAGTCGAGGTCTTCCGATGGGATCTTTTTGGGCTATGCTAGTCATTCTCGAGCATTCCGTGTGCTCAATCTTGATACTAACCTAGTCATGGAAACTTGCGAGGTTACCTTCGATGAGACCCAGCCATGCAGTTCGTCTGTTTTTTAGTGTGCAGGTGACGACAAGATTGGCAAGAAGATCTTTGAGGATGAGGAGGATGATGCTGGAGAGGATGATGGTGATGATGAAGCTCCAGCCGGTCATGTACCCTCTACTTCCACTACGACGACTACGGTGCAGGATGGTCCAGCCCCTACACCGACTACGATCCAGCAAGATCAAGTGGAAGCTGCTGCTGAGGGGGAGGTTGTCTCCAGGCGAGAGGCACCGAGGCGCGTTCAAGTTGATCATCCTCCCTCAAGAATCATTGGTGACATCAATGAACGTACGACACGGTCAAGGTCCAGGAATGTTTCTCACTTTGCTCATTCAGCTTTTGTTGCTACCTTTGAGCCGAAAGACATTGGACACGCCCTCTCTGATCCTAATTGGGTGAACGCAATGCATGAGGAGTTAGAGAACTTCGAGATAAACCAAGTTTGGGAGTTGGTAGAGCCACCACCACATTGCAAACCTATAGGGACAAAATGGGTGTGGAAGAACAAAGAGGGTGAGAATGGTGAGGTGGTGAGAAACAAATCGAGGTTGGTTGCTCAGGGGTATAGTCAGAAGGAGGGGATAGACTATGAGGAGACATTTGCTCCTGTAGCCCGTTTGGAGGCAATTAGGATCCTTCTAGCCTTTTCCGTGGCTAAAGGGTTCAAGTTGTACCAAATGGATGTGAAGAGTGCCTTCTTGAATGGGTTTTTAGAAGAAGAGGTTTATGTGAAGCAACCACCGGGCTTCGAGAGTGCTGAGTTTCCTCACCGGGTGTATAGGTTGAGGAAGGCGTTGTATGGGCTGAAACAAGCTCCCCGTGCTTGGTATGGCCGTTTGACAGGGTTCTTGTTCAGTAAGGGGTTTGAGATGGGCAAAGTTGATAAGACTCTTTTTCTCCTCAGGCAGGGCGATGATATCCTAATTGTTCAGGTGTACGTGGATGATATTGTCTTTGGCGGCTCGTCTCATTCTTTGGTTGCGAGGTTTGCAGAGGACATGAGCAAAGAATTCGAGATGTCCATGATGGGAGAATTGCAGTTCTTTCTTGGGCTTCAGATCAAGCAGGCGAAGGAGGGAACCTTTGTGCACCAAGCCAAGTACACGAAGGATATCCTCAAGAAGTTCAAGATGGACGACTCGAAGCCCCTGTCGACACCGATGAGTACGACTACAGCGTTGGATGCGGACGAGGACGGAGAGCTCGTGGACCAGAAGGAGTACCGGAGCATGATCGGCTCCCTCTTGTACTTGACAGCGACGAGGCTGGACATTCAGTTTTCTGTGTGTCTGTGCGCTCGTTTTCAGGCGTCGCCGAGGACTTCACATCGGCAGGTCGTCAAGCGGATCTTCAGGTATCTTCGATACACTCCTGAGCTTGGTCTTTGGTACTCGGCGTCTTCTTCTCTTTCGCTTCTTGGGTTTTCGGATGCCGACTTTGCGGGGTGTCGAGTCGATAGGAAGTCGACTTCGGGGACTTGCCAGTTTTGGGGATCTTCGCTTGTTTCTTGGTCTTCTTGCAAATAGTCTAGTGTAGCTCAGTCTACCACAGAAGCCGAGTATGTTGCTGCCGCTAGTTGTTGCTCACAGTTGCTTTGGATCACATACACGATGAGTTACTTTGGTGAGGAGTGTACCCATTCAATGTGTATGTGATCCAGAGCAGTTGGGAGCAACAACTAGCGGCAGCGACATACTCGGCTTCTGTGGTAGACTAAGCTACACTAAATTGTTTGCGAGAAGACCAAGAAACAAGCGAGGAACCCAAAAACTGGCACGTCCCTGAAGTCGGTTTCCTATCGACTCGACACCCCGCAAAGTTAGCATCCGAAAACCCAAGAAGCGAAAGAGAAGAGGACGCCGAGTACCAAAGACCGAGCTTAGGAGTCTATCGAAGATACCTGAAGATCCTCTTGACGGCATGCCGATGTGAAGTCCATGGCGACGCCTGGAAACGAGCGCACAGACACACAGAAAACTGAATGTTCGGCCTCGTCGCCATCAAGTACAAGAGGGAGCCGATCATGCTCCGGTACTCCTTCTGGTCCACGGGCTCTCCGTCCTCGTCCGCATCCAGCGTTGTAGTCGTACTCATCGGTGTCGACAGGGGCTTCGAGTCGTCCATCTTGAACTTCTTGAGGATGTCCTTCGTGTACTTGGCTTGATGCACAAAGGTTCCCTCCTTCGCCTTCTTGATCTGAAGCCCGAGAAAGAACTGCAATTCTCCCATCATAGACATCTCGAATTATTTGCTCATGTCCTCTGCAAACCTCGCAACCAAAGAGTGAGACGAGCCGCCAAAGACAATATCATCCACGTACACCTGAACAATTAGGATATCATCGCCCTGCCTGAGGAGAAAAGGCGTCTTATCTACTTTGCCCATCTCAAACCCCTTGCTGAACAAGAACCCCCTCAAGCGGCCATACCAAGCACGGGGAGCTTGTTTCAGCCCATACAACGCCTTCCTCAGCCTATACACTTGGTGGGGAAACTCAGCACTCTCAAAGCCCGGAGGTTGCTTCACATAAACCTCTTCTTCTAAAAACCCATTCAGAAAGGCACTCTTCACATCCATTTGGTACAATTTGAACCCTTTAGCCACCGAAAAGGCTAGAAGGATCCTAATCACCTCCAAACGGGCCACAGGAGCAAATGTCTCCTCATAGTCTATCCCCTCCTTCTGACTATAGCCCTGAGCAACCAGCCTCAATTTGTTTCTCACCACCTCACCATTCTCACCCTCTTTGTTCTTCCACACCCATTTTGTCCTGATAGGTTTGCAATGTGGTGGTGGCTCTACCAACTCCCAAACTTGGTTTCTCTCAAAGTTCTCTAACTCCTCATGCATTGCGTTCACCCAATTAGGATCAGAGAGGGCGTGTCCAATGTCTTTCGGCTCAAAGGTAGCAACAAAAGCCGAATGAGCAAAGTGAGAAACATTCCTGGACCTTGACCGTGTCGTACGCTCATTTATGTTCCAGATGATTCTTGAGCGAGGATGATCAACTTGAATGCGCCTCGGTGCCTCTCGCCTGGTAACAACCTCCCCCTCAGTAGCAGCTTCCACTTGATCTTGCTGGATCGTAGTCGGTGTAGGGGATGGGCCATCCTGCACCGTAGTCGTCATAGTGGAAGTAGAGGGTACATGCTCGGCTGGAGCTTCACCATCATCCTCTCCAGCATCATCCTCCTCGTCCTCAAAGATCTTCTTGCCAATCTCGTCATCACCTGCACACTCAAGAACAGACGAACTGCATGGCTGGGTCTCGTCGAAGGTAACCTCGCAAGTTTCCATGACTAGGTTAGTATCAAGGTTGAGCACACGGAATGCTCGAGAATGACTCGCATAACCCAAAAAGATCCCATCGGAAGACCTCGACTCAAACTTATCAAGCCTACCCTTCTTGAGAATAAAGCACCGACAACCAAAAGCCCTGAAATGGCTCACTCTAGGTGCTCGCCCGTGAATGAGCTCATAGCACGTCTTTTTCAAGAAGGCCCGAAGAAAAATCCGGTTCCCAACATGGCACGCGGGATTCACCGCCTCAGCCCAATATCTCCTCGGAGTCCTATGCTCGTCGAGCATCGTCTGAGCCATCTCACCAAGGGAACGATTTTTCTCTCAACCACACCATTCTGACAAGCAACATAGGGAGAAGAGAGTTGATGTTCGAGACCCAAATCACGACAAAAGGTTTCGAAACGACAGTTTTTAAATTCAGTGCCATTGTCGCTATGAATAGCTCGAATAGCATCTCCATTCCTCTCATTCTTCAACCTCGAGATTAGATCCCGGACAAAACTAAACGTCTCCCGCTTGTCAGCCAAAAAGAAGACCCAAGCATAGCGAGAATAGTCGTCCACTATCACAAGGACGTACCATTTCCCACCCGCCGAGCACACACGAGCTGGACCAACCAAGTCCATATGGAACAGCTCGCATGGCCTCTCTGTCATAACGGATGTCAGAGGCGGGTGAGAGGCAGCGACCATCTTACCATGCCTACACGGAGCACATACCATGTCCTTTTGGTATTTCAACTTAGGCAATCCTCGGACCAAGCCTAGCCCACTCAAGCGTGACAACAAGTCAAAACTCAAGTGACCTAGTCTCCTATGCCATTTCCAAAGCTCTGCCGAAACACCCGCAACCAAACAACGAGAACAGCCGACACACTGAGAAAAATTGGCTCTGAAAATCTGACCCTCGGGGATGATCGTGCACACAAGATTACCTTGAGAATCCGAACCACGAGAAGCACCCGTTTTGAAACGGACCTCAAAACCCTCATCAAGAAGTTGGGACACCGAAAGAAGATTGAACCCCAAAGACTTGACAAGAGCAACACGCCTAAGAGTCACAGACTCACTCACCTTCACTGTGCCCACTGAAAGCACTCTACCTTTCCCATTGTTCCCAAAAGTGATGTACTCTTTGGTCATCACCGGTGTGAGGCTGGAGAACCACCTTCGATCTCCGGTCATGTGTCGAGAGCAACCGTAGTCGATCAACCAAAAACCCTCCAAGCCTCCCACCTCATCCTCGGAGTCGGAGTCCGAGTCATCCTTGTTGCTCTTCTTGCTTGCGGAGCTATGTGCCATGCCGCAAAAGCCTTGGGCGGCTGAAGGACCGGAACGGCGAACCAGAGGGGGGGGAGTGAATGGGAGCCGATAAAAATTCTACTCAAGAATTCGGCCTATGAACCCAATTTCACTCGGACGCCTCCGCAAGCTTCTCTTGTCAAGTCCACGTAACCACTGGAGTGCTACTGAACCTAGGAGCAAGATCCAACCAACAACAACACAAAACACGCAGCGGAAAACAACACGAAACTGCTGCTGGCAACCAAAACCGGTCAGACTGGTTTCTGAAACCGGTCAGACCGATTCTTTGGGACTTAGCCTCACACAGGTAGGGGAAACCAGTCAGGCCAGTTTGGCAAACCGGTCAGGCCGGTTTTGTCTAGGAAATCCCCAAAAGACCTTGGAGACCAAAACTGCCCCAAAACACCTCAAGAACCTCTCCACCTTTGAACAAGAAAAGCCATAGCAAGAACACGACTCTCCTGCTCAAAAACCTTCACGACAGCCCACTGGAGCTAAACCGGTCAGACCGGTTTGGGAAACTGGTCAGGCCGATTTTGCCTGGACAGTCGGGAAGAACTCAGCCCGCGGGAAAAACCTAGCCTTCACCTCAATCGATCTCCCGATTCGTTCCACGGATTCAAGTGAGACTTTGGGGATAGCTGGGGTACCTCGTGGGCTACCTTTGGCTAGAAGCTCGGTCCCCAAAACCTACTCAATCAAGAGGAATCGGAAGTCAACCCTCAAGAACACCTTCCCATGGACTCCACCGAAAACCACCAAATTGAAGCCGTTTCGGAGGGTTTGTTGGAGCAAGATCACCAAGCAAAGAGGCACAAGGTCCTCATACGTGACATCCAACAAGAATCCCTCAAAGAAACGCCCCCAAAACCTCCCCACGGAAAATCCAAGAAAAAGGCTCCGAATATCACCAAAAGGGGAAAACGGGAAGAACACAATCAAGCCTTGAGGAACCACGCCGAATCATCTATACATACCATGAAGGTTCATACAAGGTCTAGCTTCCGCCCGATCATCCTTCCCTCTCACAAGATCTCACCATGAAGCTCTCAAGCTAGTCCTAATAATCCTAAGGAAAATAGAAAGGAAAATAGCAAAGGGAAAATGAGCTAGGGTTCCAAGAGATATGCCTGCCATCCTCTCACCACTTGGGTTATATGGAGGCAAGCCGAAAGACTAAAATACCCCTAAAGCCTAAACTAGGATACACGCCCACCAAGGGCACTTTGGGAAATTGTCTTCGTAACACCATCGGACGGATACCCGGCGACCGCACTTCGCTTAGCCTCGACGCAAGCCTTGCGATCCCGACGCGTGTCCTCCGCTTCGAAGCTTACGGCGCCCTGCGACCCCAAACCGGTCAGACCGATTTCCCAAACCGATCAGGCCGGTTTTGGCCTGACAGCCACACCCGGTCTTCGGCCTCGGCTTTGTGGCTCAACCGAGTAACCCGGCGGTTTTCTGGTGAACCACCGCAAACCCCGCGAACTTGATGTAGCCTCCGCCAATCACCACTCATGACTCGGCTCCCACGAAGTCCCGGCTCGACCTTGGTTTTGAGGCTCAACCAAGATACCGTCCATGACTTCATCTTGCTATTCTTGCCACCATGCGGCCCACACTTGACCCCGCTGGCCACCGGGTCCCTCGAACCAAGCCTACTTGTCTTCTCCACACCAGGAGGCCTCACCGGCGACGACCTTTCGCGCTTGTTCTTCACCTGCACCAACACCAGTCAAGCCGCAACCTGCACCTGCAATACTTAGCCAAGAATCAGTCCACACTACATTGTCAATCACTCATCACACCAGGAAGCGACCATCCACCGGTCCTCGAACCACACATGGTCCTCAATCTCCCCCTTGATGAGTGCATTGACAACACACACATTTGGTAACCAAAGAGAAAAGGAAAAGAAAAGAAACGACTAAAAGAAACTCAAACAAGCGATCGAAAGCCAGACAAGGGCAAAGAGCAAGATCACTTGAAAGAGGAAAGACTCGGTCCCCTTAGGCAAGGGCAACAGCTCGACACAACCGAGTCAAAAACAAGCTCAAGCAAAGAGCACAAACCACCAAAGCATACAAGAGCTCCCCCTGCACATATGCATACTCCCCCTGGACATGTGCCAACACTGGGCACAAACCGGTCAGGCCGGTTCCACCAAACCGGTCAGGCCGGTTCCCAAAACTGGTCAGGCCGATTTAACACAGTAGAAACACCCCCCAAAAGCCAAAAATGCAAAAGAAATGCACAAGCTCCCCCTTGGCTGTTGGGATAGGTTCTAGGGATGCAATGCAACTTTTCTCAATCAACATTTCTCCCCCTTGTTGCCAATGCATGAATCAAGGCTCAAATTTGGAAAAGATGCAACTAGAGCTTCTCAAATAGACAAAATTCATCACAAGATGCTACACATGATCAAATGAGCAAGTTAGATACTCTACAGCATCGTATGAACCTCAACTACATGATCACCAAGTTTCACAACCATTGGATAAAGCTAAGAAAGAATTGAGCATTTTAGCGAAAAATCACCCTCTCATGAGCAAAGTCCTAAACATGAGCAAAACATGTCAAGATGGCAAAGCCACACAAACTTCATGCTAGGACAACCATTCTAAGCATAAGACCATCATAAACACCCACAAGCACCTCATGTCATGTCAAAGCCACCGAGCCATGTGCTTACTTCTAGATATGAGACTTCTCATTGGTAAGCAACATGCAACGGTTTAGCACCCAAAAACAAGTAAATTAAGCACATATGACATGGGAGCACATTTTCCAAGCAATTTACATTTCATTTTCAGATTTATAATTGGTACATGAAATGTCTTTGCGACAAAAAGGAACTTATGCCCCTCCACAAGATGAAGCATGGGGGCTAAACATTCATGATGGCAAATGAGCCTTTGGCCCCATATGATCAAAATAAGCTATCCAACCACAAATTAAGCATAGCCGAGCCACAAAAACATGTCAAGATCACATAAAGGCATTTACTCACAAGAGAGCATATATATGACATTTTTTAAAGACATAGCTATCAACCATGGATATAAATCAAGATCATCAAGAGCTAAGCCACACTAAGCCATATCATACCAAACTAGCTCACAAGATCATATATAGCATATCATGGTGAACAATGTATATGAGAGAATCTTTTCCTACACAATGCATATTATACAAAATGCATGCAACCTAAGATACAAAGATGCCTATACATCATCTTACATATGCCATGCCAAATGCAAGAAATGCACAAAGGAAAGCTATACATATGCTACAAAGGAGCTCCCACACACCAACTCAAGAAATCAAACAAACACCAAGCTCCCGCCGCAAATGAGTGAAAGTTGCTTGATCTAGGGGTTTGGTGAAAATATCGGCTAGCTGGTCATGTGTGGGTACATGGATCAAAGCGATTTTTCTTTTCTCTACGTTGTCTCCCAGGAAATGATACCTCACTTCTATGTTCTTGGTTTTGGAATGGAGCACTGGGTTCTTTGCAACGCTTATGGCACTTGTGCTATCACATTGAAGTGGGACATGGGTATACTCCTCACCAAAGTCGCTCATGGTGTATGTGATCCAAAGGAGCTGAGAGCAACAACTAGCTGCAGCCACATACTCTACCTCGGTAGTGGATTGAGCAACACTCGACTATTTGCGGGAAGACCAAGACACCAAAGAAGAACCCAAAAACTGGCAAGTCCCAGAAGTGGACTTCCTATCCAACCGACACCCGGCAAAATCCGCATCCGAAAATCCATGAAGAGCCAAAGAAGAAGACGCGGAGTACCAAAGGCCGAAGTCGGGAGTGTGTCGCAAATACCTAAATATGCGCTTGACTGCTTGCTGATGCGAAGTTCTCGGAGACGCTTGAAAACGAGCGCACAGACATACCGAGAATTGGATGTCCGGCCTCGTCGTCGTCAAGTAGAGGAGTGACCCGATCATGCTCCGGTACTCCTTCTGGTCCACGTGTTCACCTTCCTCATCCGCATCAAGAGCTGTAGTCGTACTCACAGGCGTCGCCATGGCCTTGGAGTCCTCCATCTTGAACTTCCTCACAATGTCCTTGGTGTACTTAGCTTGGTGCACAAATGTTCCTTCCTTTGATTGCTTGATCTGTAGTCCGAGGAAGAACTGCAACTCACCCATCATGCTCATCTCAAATTCCCTGCTCATGTCCTCTGCAAACCTTGCAACAAGAGAGTTAGACAAGCCACCAAACACAATATCATCCACGTATACCTGCACAATCAGGATATCTCTGCCCTGCCTGAGGAGAAACAAGGTCTGATCGACCTTCCCCATCTCAAACCCTTTCTCAAACAGGAACCCCCTCAACCTACCGTACCAAGCTCTAGGCGCCTGCTTCAACCCATACAACGCCTTCCTCAACTTGTACACCCGGTGGGGGTACTTCTCACTCTCAAACCCCGGTGGTTGCCTCACATACACTACTTCCTCCAAGACACCGTTTAGGAAAGCACTCTTGACATCCATCTGGTACAACTTGAACCCTTTAGCCACGGAAAAGGCTAGAAGGATCCTGATCGCCTCCAAACGAGCTACGGGAGCAAAGGTCTCCTCGTAGTCGATCCCCTCTTTCTGTGAGTACCCCTGAGCAACAAGCCTCGACTTGTTCCTCACCACTTCTCCTTTCTCTCCCTCTTTGTTTTTCCACACCCATTTTGTCCCAATCGGCTTACACCCTGGGGGAGGGTCAACCAACTCCCAAACTTGGTTCCTCTCAAAATTCTCCAACTCCTCATGCATCGAATTAACCCAATTATGATCAGATAGCGCATGTCCAATGTCTTTGGGCTCAAAGGTGGAAACAAAAGCAGCATGAGCCAAATGAGAATTGTTCCGAACCCTCGACCGTGTAGTACGTTCATTCATGTCGCCGATGATCCTCGAAGCTGGATGATCCACTTGAACTCACCGGGGAGGTTCTCGCCTTGATACTACCTCCCCCTCAACAACAGCTTCTTCTTGAACTGGGTTTGTCGTTGTAGGTGTGGGAGAAGGGCCGTCCACCACCGTAGTCGAAGTAGTAGGTACATGCTCAGCCGCGGGCACCACACCGCCATCTTCATCATCTTCATGTTCATACTCCTCCTCCTGGAAAATCTCCTCGCCAAGTTCGTCGTCACCTGCACACTCAAAGACAAGCTGACTATGTGGCTGTGTCTCGTCGAAGGTTACCTCGCAAGTCTCCATGATTTGGTTAGTTTCAAGATTGAGCACTCGAAAGGCTCTAGAATGAGATGCGTAACCAAAGAAAATGTCATCGACAGATCTAGCCTCGAACTTGTCCAACTTCTTACCTTTCTTCAGGATGAAGCATTTGCACCCAAACACATAGAAGTGACTCATCTTGGGTGTGCGCCCGTGCATCAACTCATAGCACGTTTTCTTCTTGTGAACCCTGAGGTAGATCCTGTTCGATACATAGCACGCAGTATTCACCGCCTCAGCCCAGAACCTTCTCAGAGTCCTATGCTCATCAAGCATCGTCCGAGCCATCTTGCACAAGGTTCTGTTTTTCCTTTCCACCACGCCGTTCTGGGGAGGCGTATACTGACTCAAAAACTGGTGTTCAAGACCCAAGTCATGGCAAAAGGTTTCGAAGCGAGAGTTTTTAAATTCCGAGCGATTGTCACTGCGAATCGCTCGTATGGCATCTCCGTGCTTCTCGTTTCTTAACCTCAAGACAAGATCTCGAACAAAACCAAACGTCTCCCCTTTTTCCTCAAGAAAGAAAACCCACGCATACCGAGAGTAGTCGTCCACCACAACCAGGACGTACCACTTCCCACCCACAGATCGCACACGAGTTGGGCCAACAAGGTCCATATGGAGCAGCTCGTATGGACGCTCCGTCATCACATCGGTGAGGGGTGGATGGGAAGAAGCTACCATCTTAGCATGCCGACACGGCACAAACCAACTCTTTCTCAAACCTCAGCCGTGGCAATCCTCGGACCAAATTGAGTTTACTCAAGCGAGACAAAAGGTCAAAGCTTAAGTGACCCAACTTCCTATGCCACTTCCACAACTCACTCGAAGATCCAGCCAAGAAACAACGCTCCACGTCAGAAGACTGAGAAAAATCAGCTCGAAACACTTGACCCTCGGGAACGACCATGCAAACTAGGTCCCCTCGAGAATCCAAAATCCGAGAACCACCAGGCCAAAACAACACCTCAAAGCCCTCATCCAAAAGCTGGGACGCGGAAAGCAAATTGAACCCGAGCGATTGAACAAGAGCAACACGCCTGAGAGTGACCTTGTCACTTACCTTGATATCACCTTCTGAAAGCACACGCCCTCGCCCATTGTCCCCAAAGGTGATGTATGTCTTGGACACCACCGGGACGAGACTTGAGAACCACCCCTTGTCTCCGGTCATATGCCTCGAGCAACCGGAGTCAATCAACCAAACGTTCCTCAAGTCTCCCACCTGAAATTCAACAATGAGAACGTGAGTGAACAAACGACTCTGCACTGGGGTTAGTACCAAAAGAGTAAAACCAGTGTCGAGCCATTTGCTCCAAAGTGGGGTTAGCACAAACCAAATCATCACGCCTATCAAAGCTAGCACCACGAAAACCACCACGAGAACCACCACTAGGGGACCACCCCTGTCTCGCTGGAGGAGAACGAAAACCACGAAAGGAAAACCGTGGACCGTTCCTCCTCTCCATCTCAAAGCTACGACTCCTCCCACCATCGTATTGAGCACGAGGTGGAGAACGTCTAGCAAACTGACCACCACCAGACTCTCCATGCCAAACATCTGGACCACGATCAAAGGACCTGAACCGAGCCTCATCCCGAGCATGAAAACCAAACTGGTCACCCTGCTGTCTCCAAACCGGTCTGACCGGTTCTGGAACCGGTCTGACCGGTTTCGCTGTGCGAGCAGCCCAAACCGGTCTGACCGGTTTCCAAACCGGTCTGGCCGATTTAATCCCTCCAGCAAGGTCCCTTCCACCCAAAGCACTCTTTTCTCCCCAAGCCGGAACTGTGCGAACAATGGCCTTACCCCTAGGCAGTGGCATACGAGACTCAGGCACACCATGAGGTGGGTTGTACCTGTCCTTGTTTGCCCACTCCTTAGCCATTCTCTCCTCTCGCTTCCTCTTGAAGCAAAACTCTCCTTTGTGACCATGTCTCCCACAATAGTCACAATGAAACCGGATAGGTTTTGGCTTTGGTTTTGGTTGAGGTTGCTCACTCGGTTTCTCAACCTTCTCCTCATTAGACTTCACACTCTCTTTCCCAAAGAACTCATTCCCCAAGTTACTCTTGAACTTGATAGGTTTCTCAAAATCATTTGTGGAGTGAGGGAATATGGGAGGATCTGGGGTTGTGTCAAGTTTGTTTCTCAGTGGGTTGGGCTTAGGTGCGTAGGCATTTTTGTGGTAGGTTTTAGGTGGAGCTTGGATATCACCAATCTTCTCTCCTCCCTCACCACTACACTCTCCAACCTTCTCCGAACCAAGCTTTTGCCCATCATAGCGCTTGTATGGCTCTATCATCATCCTAAGCTGCGGTTCATGACCCGACAACCAACCCATCATTTTTCTCAACTCATCATTCTCATCCTGCAAGCGATCCACATAATGTGCAAGTTCCAGATTTTTCAAAGCATGCACTTCACAAGTAGAGCAAGAAGTGGGAACAGGTTCTTTCAACTTAGCCTCAAGCGAAACAGTATAAGCATGCATCTCATCAATCTTTCCATGTAAAACAGGGCAAGAAGTAAAAGCACCTAGCAAAGCAGGTCTAGACTTAAGCTCAGCCACTTCAACCCTAAGCACATCTAGTTTATCACAAGTAGAAGCATACTTATCCTTAAGAGCAGTAAGATCGGCTAGGTACACAGAGCAATCACAACAATCAACCTCACCAGAAACCACAGGTGAAGCCTTAAGCGAATCAATCTCAAGCTTAGCATCTAAGTTCTGGGTTTCTAGCTCAGCCACACGGTTCCTAGCATCTTCTAGTGAGGCCCTAAGCTCTTTTCTCATCTTCTTTGCCTCTCTAAGCATGTCATCACGATTATCAAGCAACTTGCCAAGACGCTCGTTCTCCTCACGCAAGAAGGGAAGCTCGTCACGTACCTCATCCTCGGTGTCGGAGTCCGAGTCGCTCTGGTGACTCTTCTTGCTGCCGGAGCTACGAGCCATGCCGCAGAAGCCATCTCGTGCAAAGCAGCTCAGCCCGCTCAAGCTCTTGGATGACTTCTTGTTCTTGCGCCGATCACCTTCGTCTTCACTGCTACTCGAACTCGAGGAAGAGTAGGCGGAGCTGGAGTCGACGTCGCTCGCTCCGACCATCGCTCGGGCCTTCCTGCCGCGGCCGTCCTTCTTCCTCGACCGCCGCTCGTCCTTGTGCTTGTTCTTGTGCTTGTGATCGCGCCTCGACCGGTACTTGCCGTCCTTGCTCGACCGGTGCTTGTAGCCGTCCTTGCTCTCCATCTTCTCCGGACAGTCAGCGACGAAGTGTCCTGGCTTGCCGCACTGAAAGCACGTCCGTGCTGTCCTCCTCGTGTTCACCCGGTTCTCGTGCAGCCTCTCGAACCGCCTGGTCAGCAACGCCAGCTCATCCTCTCCAAGCAGGTCGAACTCCTCGTCTGGCAAAGTCATCAAAGAAGACAAAGAGTACATCCTGGAAGATGTGTTAGCGTTAGACTTAGCACCTTTGCCACTGACGAGAGCAAGACTATGGGAATCAGTCGGGCTCTCAAGACGGGCTGTCAAACCCCGATCAACCTCAGCAGACTTAAGCTTAGAAAACAGGTCGTTCACCGTCAGAGTGGTGTACTTCTCAGACTCAAGAATGGCCTCGACCTTTCCATCCCACATGGTACGATCCAGCGCGTGTAAGAGCTTCACAGGCCTATCATGGTCATCGTACGGGAGGACGTCGACATTGGCCCTCATGTTGTTCACAACCACCGTGAACCACTGGAACAAGGCATCATAGACTCGCCGGGGAGATGAGTGAAGTTCTCGTACTCTCTCCGGTAAGTCGCATACAACCGTGCCTGAACCTCAGCATTCCCAGCATGAGCATTCTTCAGCTCCAACCAAATCCTACATGCTAGGTCCTCTGTATGCACCCGATCGAATTCGGATTGACACAGAGCACGAAACAAGTAGTCGACCCCTTATTGTTGGCGTCGAACATGTCTCTCGATCCCGGAGCAAGGAAGTTCATCGGATGAACATAAGCTGTGTTCACCATGACATCCCAAAGGATCTGTCCCTTACCACAGAGGAACGCAGCCATCCGTCTCTGCCACATCTGGTAGTTCTTTCCATCGAAGTGTGGAGGACCCGATCCCCGTTCCTGGTACGCCATCTTTGGATCTTAGACTGGTTAGAGTCAATCAAGACCCATAACCGGCTCTGATACCACTTGAAGGACCGGAACGGCGAACCAGAGAGGGGGGAGTGAATGGGAGCCGATAAAAATTCTACTCAAGAATTCGGCCTATGAACCCAATTTCACTCGGACACCTCCGCAAGCTTCTCTTGCCAAGTCCACGTAACCACTGGAGTGCTACTGAACCTAGGAGCAAGATCCAACCAACAGCAACACAAAACACGCAGCGGAAAACTACACGAAACTGCTGCTGGCAACCAAAACCGGTCAGACTGGTTTCTGAAACCGATCAGACTGATTCTCTGGGACTTAGCCTCACACAGGTAGGGGAAACCGGTCAGGCCGGTTTGGCAAACCGGTCAGGCCGGTTTTGTCCAGGAAATCCCCAAAAGACCTTCGAGACCAAAACTGCCCCAAAACACCTCAAGAACCTCTCCACCTTTGAACAAGAAAAGCCATAGCAAGAACACGACTCTCCTGCTCAAAAACCTTCACGACAGCCCACTGGGGCTAAACCGGTCAGACCGGTTTGGGAAACCGGTCAGGCCGGTTTTGCCTGGACAGTCGGGAAGAACTCAGCCAGCGGGAAAAACCTAGCCTTCACCTCAATCAATCTCCCGATTCGTGCCACGGATTCAAGTGAGACTTTGGGGATAGCTGGGGTACCTTGTGGGCTACCTTTGGCTAGAAACTCGGTCCCCAAAACCTACTCAATCAAGAGGAATCGGAAGTCAACCCTCAAGAACACCTTCCCGTGGACTCCACCGAAAACCACCAAATTGAAGCCGTTTCGGAGGGTTTGTTGGAGCAAGATCACCAAGCAAAGAGGCACAAGGTCCTTATATGTGACATCCAACAAGAATTCCTCAAAGAAACGCCCCCAAAACTTCCCCACGGAAAATCCAAGAAAAAGGCTCCGAAAATCACCAAAAAGGGAAAACAGGAAGAACACAATCAAGCCATGAGGAACCACGCCGAATCATCTATACATACCATGAAGGTTCATACAAGGTCTAGCTTCCGCCAGATCATCCTTCCCTCTCACAAGATCTCACCATGAAGCTCTCAAGCTAGTCCTAGTAATCATAAGGAAAATAGGAAGGAAAATAGCAAAGGGAAAATGAGCTAGGGTTCCAAGAGATATGCCTGCCATCCTCTCACCACTTGGGTTATATGGAGGCAAGCCGAAAGACTAAAATACCCCTAAAGCCTAAACTAGGATACACACCCACCAAGGGCACTTTGGGAAATTGTCTTCGTAACACCATCAGACGGATACCCGGCGACCGCACTTCGCTTAGCCTCGACGCAAGCCTTGCGATCCCGACGCGTGTCCTCCGCTTCGAAGCTTCCGGCACCCTGCGACCCCAAACCAGTCAGACCGGTTTCCCAAACCAGTCAGGCCGGTTTTGGACTAACAGCCATGCCCGGTCTTCGGCCTCGGCTTTGTGGCTCAACCGAGTAACCCGGCGGTTTTCTGGTGAACCACCGCAAACCCCGCGAACTTGATGTAGCCTCCGCCAATCACCACTCATGACTCGGCTCCCACGAAGTACCGGCTCGACCTTGGTTTTGAGGCTCAACCAAGAAACCGTCCATGACTTCATCTTGCTGTTCTTGCCACCATGCGGCCCGCACTTGACCCCGCTGGCCACCGGGTCCCTCGAACCAAGCCTACTTGTCTTCTCCACACCTGGAGGCCTCACCGACGACGACCTTTCGCGCTTGTTCTTCACCTGCACCAACACTAGTCAAGCCGCAACCTGCACCTGCAATACTTAGCCAAGAATCAGTCCACACTACATTGTCAATCACTCATCACACCAGGAAGCGACCATCTACCGGTCCTCGAACCACACATGGTCCTCAGCGGTGAAGCACAAGCCGTTGATGTTCTTGCTTGACCGCTTGCCCTTGTGCCGGCTCTCTTCTTCATCACTTGAGCTCGATGAAGAGTAGCAGGAGCTTATGTCGATGTCGCTCGCTTCGGCAACCATCGCACGCTCCTTCTTCTTGTGACCACCACTCCTCCTCGGCCTCCGCTCGGACTTGTTCTTGCCCTTATGGTCATCCCTCGAGCGGTGCTTGTGGTCGGTCCTCGGACGATGCTTGTGCTCGGGCTTGACCTCCATGGCTTCCTGGCACTCAGCGATAAAGTACCCGTGCTTCCCGCACTGGTAGCACATGCCCAAGCTCCTCCAAGCGTTCTTCTGGTTCGTGTACATGCGCTCGAACCGCCTGCTCAGCAATGCGAGATCCTCCTCGCCCAGCACGTCGAACTCCTCATCTGGCATGGACACAAGACAAGACAAAGAGAACTATCTCGAATACATGTTAGCGTTAGTCCTTAGTCTAGAAACGAGAGCCAGACTATGAGGGTCAGTCGGGTTCTCGATCCTTGCTCGCACCCCACAGTCCACCTTGGACGACATGAGCTTGGAGAACAGCTCGTCCATCGTGAGGGTCTCATACTTCTCTGACTCGAGAATGGCCTCGACCTTCTCACTCCACACGGTACGATCCAGGTCGTGCAAAAGCTTCACAGCCCTGTCATGATCATCGTACGGGAGCACGGCCACATTAGCCCTCATGTTGTTCACAATCACAGTGAACCGCTGGAACATGGCGTCAATAGACTCACCGGGGAGATGAGTGAAGTTCTCGTACTCTCTCCGGTAGGTCACGAACAGCGGAGCCTGAACCTGAGTGTTCCCAGTGTGAGCATTCTTCAGCTGCTTCCAAATTCTACAAGTCAAGTCCTCTGTCTGAACCCGATCGAATTAGGATTGACACAGAGCACGAAACAAGTAGTTGACCGCCTTGTTGTTGGCGTCATGCATATCCCTCGATCCTGGAGCTAGGAAGTTAATCGGATGAACATAAGTTGTGTTCACCGTAACATCCCAAAGGAATTGACCCTTGCCACGGAGGAAAGCAACCATCCGCCTCTGCCACATCTGGTAGTTCTTACCATCAAAGTGTGGAGGACCCGAACCCCGTTCCTGGTACACCATCTTTGGATCTTAGACTGGTTAGAATCACGAAGATCCGTAACTGGCTCTAATACCAATTGAAGGACCGATTAGGCGACCAGAGAGGGGGGAGTGAATGGGAGCTGATAAAAATTCTTCCCGAAGGATGAACTCGGCCTTTGCCCCAAATCAACAACCAAGGATTCCCACATGAGCTTGCCAAGGTCACATAGTCACAGCGGACCTACCAACCCTAGGAACAAGTCCAAATAAGTTGCAAAACGGAAGCACAACTCAAGAAGCAAAGGACTTAACCAAATCTGGAAGGCCCCTGGCGGATAGTCCGCGACCGTACGGCGGACAGTCCGCAAGCTCGGCGGACGGTCCGCGACTCCCCGGCGGACGGTCCGCAAATAGTGACCGAGCCTCTAGTACCACACCCCCGAAATTTGGACACTCCGGGCAAGCACCGCGAATAGTCCGTGGCGCGCGGACAGTCCGGCAAACCTCCTCCAACCGAAAAACCTAAATTTGACAGATCAAAACAACTCGTGCTCACGAGCTGACGAACACACGATGAACACCCGACGAACTAGGTCCGCGCGGACAGTCCGCGGGCCACTAGCGGACAGTCCGCGGGCCACTAGCGGACAGTCCGCCGGCCACGAACAGAACAGCCCGAACACGAAAACCTCAAGTCAATCCCACCTATCCATCCATGGATCTCCCAAACGACTTAAGCTCTTGAGACAAGATTTGGGGGAGATGTGAAGCGTCCCTAGGGGATGCTAAGCCCCAAAACATGAGGCCTCAAACCAACTAAATCGTCGGGAATCGATCACGAACCGAGCTCTACCAAAAAGCTAGGGTTCCACCCGAAATCCTCAAATCCAAGGCCAAATTCGGAGTTTGAGGGGTCAAGATCAAGCACAAAGATGCACAAGGCATCTATCCATGATCCCCACAAAGAAATCCGAACCCAAACACCTCAGAATCGGAGGAACAAGCCGCGCACGAAAATCCAACGAAAATAGCCCGAAAAAGACATGAAAATCACACGAGCTACAAGAAGGAAATCAACGCAACCATGAAAGCTTCCATACACTCGGAGGTCAGATTCTCTACAAAACGGTGAAGAAAATCTATGCCTATGGAGCAGGGAAATGAGAAGTAGTCCAGATGGATGGTTTGCCCAGAAACCCTAGAGCTATATATATGAGTCCCTCTGGGTTTGGCAAATGACCAAGCTACCCCTAGCACTTAAACTGAGATACAAACCCCTCAGGGGCAATATGGTCAAGTAGCACTCCTCTTCATCGGGCGGCCACGCCTTCGCCGCAGTCCGCGTCCTCCCGACGTAAGCCCCGCGATCCCGTCGCGTGTCCCTCGGCATCGAAGCTTCTCAGCGCGCCCGGATCCCGTCTCCGCCCACCGAGCCTCTGGTCTTGGTTTTGTGGCTCAACCAAGTAACCCGACGGTTTTGTGGTGAACCGCCGCAAACCCCGCGTGCAGACTCTGGTCGTGAGCCGCTACCATGCACCGGCTCCGGTCGACGACTTCGTCTTGCTTTTCTTGCCACCATGCGGGCCGCACTTGATCCCGTTCGGCCACCGGGTCCATCGAGCCGAGCCTACTTGTCTCTCCACTCCTCGGAGGCCCCACAAGGCTAAGACCTTTCGCTCTTGCTCTTCACCTGCACCAACACGAATCAAGCCGCAACCTGCACCTGCAATACTCGGCCAAGAGTCAATCCACACCACGTTGTCAATCACTCATCACAGCCACGAGCGACCATCCACCAGTGCTCGGACGCTCCGGTTCTCACGCGGCCTACCCCAAGACAAACTGTGGGATACACTCATAAGTAACGTAGCTACGCAACCCAAGCACCACGCTTACGTTGTTAGCAGGACCCTGACTGGCCCGGGCTATTGTGACCCAAGTCAGAGCCACTAGGTAAACCAGCCAATTAACCGAGTATCGTAGCTTGAGCACGAACTTCATACAACACGAACATTGAATCTAACTGGATCAAACTAGGCTAAGTACACAAACGGATTTGTGCTTTCCTATGTCTATTCAACAAGATCAAAGGGTCGTGTTCGTGAAGAACACGAGCCTCTAACTTATGAACAAACACCGAAAACATGAGTAAGTCACTCGTCAACTGGATCGAAAGGCCTTGTTCATCAAGAACATGAGCCTCTAAATGATGAACAAGCGAAGAACACATGAACAAATCACCCATGTATACAAGCACAACTTTATATGAAATAGTTGAATAACTGAAGTAGATCAAAGTCATACAATAAAATAAAGATACAAGAGAACTCATACCTAGATCTCAAAGTAGACTTGGAACCTGAAGTAGAACTACTCTTGCCTACCTCCTAGCCTTAGAAACCAAAAGTGAGAGAGGAGGAGTAAAGTGTGTTGGTAAGAAATGAACCCCCTCCCATTCTATTTATAGGCCTGAGCACCGGCGTCAAGAGGAGCGAAACACCCCGGGAATGGCCTCTAGGACCAATGGGGAAGCACCACGTGGAAGCCCCTGAGTGGGGGGCTCAAGGTCGGTTCGGCCGACCTGTGGGGTCGGCCGACCCCCTGTGGGCCCCACTCAGGGTGTGCTTCCTCTGGGTGGCTGTCCTGTGGGCCCTTAGGTCGGTCCCCGGTGTACACGTGCTCTTGAGGCGGTTTAGGCGCTCTGGTGGGCCCATGGATCCATGTGAAGTCCACGTGTCACGCTCTGATTCGTCGAGGCTTGCCTCCCTTGGATTGGTGACATGGCTTGCATGCATGGCACCTGAGGTGGCAGCCACTCCTTGGCTGAGGTGACGTGGCATGAATCATAGAAGGTGAGTTTGCTACTTCTTTATGCTTATTTTCCTGCAATCACATAATCTCCAAGGACAAGTGGAACGACATTATTCTTAACTAAAATGCGTGTAAGAAATGCCTTTATTCATGAGTAAATTGACGGCTAAAGTAAGCACTTAACAGCCGTCAACACCCCGCAAGCGCCCTGAACCTACGCTTTTGAGTCAATGGTACTGGCATCCCCCTATGTCGACCTCAGTGACTATCATTGTGTCACTTGGCCACTTTGTGGATGTCCTTGGTGCTCTGCCTCGGCGCGGAGCCCCACCCACCTGGTCTTGTTGTGCACTAGCAGTGCCATAACCCTCTTCTTCATCTTGTGGCCCAGGTCTATAGTCCTTGTCAGATTTATCCTGTGAATTAATAGTCAAGGGATTTTGAGAAAGGTCAACTCAGTGTCCAAGAATAGCACAAAAAGCAGACCATACTGCTAGCTCTCCGAGGAGACATGCTACAATAGGAGACAAGTAGAGCACATTTTTAGTCAACCATGCTTAGCAGCTAAGCATGAGAAAACACATAAGACAACAATTACAGTAACTACTTTAGCCCACTATATTATCATTGGTTCTATGGTAAACCATTAACATAAATGCAAAATTCAGTAACCAAAAAATTAGTTCAGGCAATGCGACCTTACCATTTTAAAGAGGAAGATGCTGGCTGCCTCTGTTGCTGATGAGGAACTTATTCAATTTGGAGAGAATGTACACATGTACATAGGAACAAGAGCAAAACCAAATATATGAGTCAATCTAAAGGGAAATGCTAAGTATGTATACCATCAACAGCTAAGTATGTCCACATGTATTTATACAAAGGAGCCACAGGGTATGCCGGGTATGCACCAGCATACCCTGTAATTCCCACAAGTACAAGTATATTTATATGCATTTATATAAAAAGAAAAGCATACGCACGCATATGTTGTATACTTGATTATCTGAACTCATGTGTGCTGCATACGCTCGCTTGGCCTAATTGCATAACTCGAGCAAATATACCAAATTACGTTGTTAATTTTACAGTTATTACTAAATTGTTGTTAATTTTACAATTATTACCAAATTGGTAGAATGGATTTACCGAATTGTATAAGACATTTTTAGAGCGGCATACCCTAAACTCAAATCCTAGATTCGCCACTCACCTTGTCACTGTCGGAGCGGAGGGATCTCTACTCTTCGTCGTTGCCTGCTCGCCGCCATGTCCTCATCCTCGCGTCGACCTCGTGGCTGGATCCCTCCTCCTCCTAGTCGTCGTCGTCGCCGTCGTCACTGGATCCCTCCTCTAGTCGTCGTCGTCATCGCCGCTGCTGGGTCCCTCCTCCTCCAGATCTCACTGTCTGAGGTGTGGCACGCGTCGTGATGCGGACATCCCCACTGACCGTACTGTTACACAAGTGGATGAACTCAACACACTAATAAATATAAACCAAGGACCAATTACACGAAGTCGTGCCAAGAAACTACAACAAGAGGTGAACTCTCTCCTAGCTGAAATTAACTTTAACATATCTGAGAATGTTATACTACCTAAATGTTCTACATTGGTTGTACTTAGGTATATATGTGAGAGAGGTGGTGCAGCTATACACGGAGAGGAAGCAAAGAAGGAGGAACAAGTGGATCAGTTTGGACCAAGGATGATCCAGCAAAGTTCAGTTCGGACCAGTTCACACAGATCAGTTCGGACAAGTTCGGACTTGCCTAATGATTTGATCATAACTCTTAAATTCTGATAGCTCTGGAGCTCTATGAGTACTTCATGGGACTGTCTTGAAGTTAACTTTCCAATGCAAGAAACCGCATATTCATTAGACTTCCCAATAAAGAGTTATGACCAATTTAGTGAAGACTACGCGGGAAGCCAACAGTCACACGAGGCTGTTCGGGATTTCAGTTCGTGGTGGCTTTTCACGTAGCATAACTCCAGAAACTCAAAGGTCCATTCACACCCAACAAGGAGGGTTGTTCCTTGTATAAATACCCTATGTATCTCTAAAATAATCAAGACTTTGGATAATGAAGTAGAACTCCTTTGTTCAGCTGCGTGCTAACAAATCTAGAGAGTGATTCTCTACCCCTTTGCTCTTGTGATTTCCCTGTGGGATTACATCGGCGGCCGCTTCATCGGCACCCAATTCGTGCTCCTAGTACTTCGTGTTTAGGTTGCGTAGGTTGGTTCTTTGAGAGTGTGATTGGGCGAATCCTTGATTCAGGATGCCGTATAGAGACGGTGGTTGGCTTCTTGTGCGTGTCGTCAGGTTGCACTACCTATCCGGCTGTTCGCAACTATTTATCTTGGCTGAATTTCAGCTAGTTATCTTGTTCAAGATCCTACGTCATGAAGATCGGGACAACATCCATATCATCTGGTATCAGAGCCATCGTTGTCACAGTAGGATTTTCTTTACCTTAGCTACATATATTTTTGCCTTTGTCCTATCCACCAAAAAGCCATAAAAAATTGTCATAGCCTTTTGTTACAATCTGTTTATCTAGTGAGTTTGATTAAGTTTCAGTCCATTAGAGTCCTTGTTTAGTTGCTGATCATATCATCCTTTGTGTGTCCTTTTTGTGCCTTTCTATATATCTGAAAATCCCCATAAAAAGAAGTAAACCATTTCTATCCTTTGCGAAAACTTTTGGCCTATTAATATAGTTGCTGGTTATATTGGGTTCTATCATCTTAAATTTGTGCAAGTGTTAGAGCATCTCCAAGAGACTAGTAATAATCTTAGCTAAATTTAAAGGTTAAGAGGTTAGCTAAAACATAAAAAACTTCATAAACTTAGAGCTAAACCAATAGATTCTCTAAAACTGAACTTTGCATATGCTACAGTACTAAAGACTCCACATTCACCGTCGTCTTCCCGTCTTCAGTTTTTTTTCTTCTCATCAAATCCCAGCGAAGGAGACGCCCTCGGCCATCCTCGATGAGGCCACCTGTGACAGCGGCATGGCGGACGTGGCTCCCCCGACGAGCGGTGGACGCGGCTCCCCGGCGAGGCCACCCACGACCTTCCTCGACGAGGCTGCCTGCAGGGATGCACAGACGTGACTTCTCAGCGAGGCCGCCCACTACCCTCTCGACGAGGCTGTTCGCGGGGACGGGCGGACGTGGCTCCCCAGCGAGGCCGCCCACGACCTTCCTCGGGGAGGTTGCTCACAGGGATGGCTGAACGCGGGTCCCCGGCGAGCTTGCCCGCAGGGAACGGCGGACTAGTTCGTCGTTGTAGTGTGAGCTTCTCGATTCATAGGAGAGTAGGAGACGATTTCTGATTTGCTATCGATTGTCTAGTCCGTCCCAACTTGATTTGGTTGCCTTGCGGCCTTGCCTGCCCAGCCGGAGATGAGAGCGGGCACGCTGCCCCTACAACCAGGCTTCAGCGGCGCCCGACGGGACCAGCCACCGGCAAGCACGGCCGACGGTGGTCACCCGCGGCCAGGACAGCGACCCGTCTCTGTCGCCGATTCAGCCCCATCGTCGCTTCCAGCGACGCGCGGGGGGACGAGCTGAGCGTGCAAGAGGAGGAGGTCCTGGCGCGAGAGACGAGCTGGACGCGGGAGGACGACGAAGCACGCGGGACCACGGGCCACGGGATGGCGAGCAGAGGGAGCTCATCAAAGATGACGATCGGGCAGGGTTGGATAGCGAGGCGGATAAAGAGGAGATGATTTTAGAGCATCTCCAACAGACTAGCAATAATCTTAGCTAAATTTAAAGATTTAGAAGCTTTGTAAAAAATAAAATGTTTGTTTGATTCAGGAGTAAACCAACAGACTCTTCAAATTGGACTCTCTACAATGAGTGGACCCCACGTGTCATTCACCTCCCACTCCCAACCTTATCCATTTGACCATCCCCAACCTCCCGCAGTCCCGCTCCCGGCCGCTCTGCCTCTCTCCGCCAGGGTGCGGCCACCGCCAACCGAAGATGCCGCCGCGGTCAGGCAAGGCCCCGGCCCTGTGTTCATGGATGCGGTGGCGCCACCGTCCGACCTCCTTCCCCCGCGGCCGTCTGAGCTCCTCCCCCGGCGCTGCCGGACCTCCTCCCCTTGGCGCCGCCCGAGCTCCACCTCCCCCGGCACCACCCGAGCTCCTCCTCCCTTAACGGCGACCGGCGAGATCCCGGCGGTGAGGATGCCTGCTGGTGGATTTCTGCACACAGGAAAGGAAGGGGAGGGCGGGACTGCCTGCGGGATACTCACCACCACCGCCACCGCCGCATGCACGGATTGCCTCGATCCTCTTCACCGGCCACGCCGACGACATGCTCACCCTCGCCGCCACCTCCTCCCGCCTCCTCGTCCGCGTCGTCGATTCTGCCGTCCACCTCGATGTCCTTCACGCCGCGCAAGGAGGACACGACTGCGCGACGACGAGGGAGGGCCCGACGGCGGGCGCAGGACCGCGATGACGCGAGAGCGCGGGGGCGACGGCGGGGCCGGGACGGCACGAGGTTCAGAGGGGGTGACGGTAGGAGCAACACGACAGCTGGAGCCGGGAGGGGGAGGCTGCGGGAAAGCAGGACCACGCGCGTGCGGATACCGAGTGGAAGCAGCTCGGTAAAGAAAGCGAGCGTGGGGAGCAGTATTGCTAGTGAGATAGCGAGGCGTCGAATATAGCTAGTCTGTTGGATGCAATTTTTTCTTGATTTTTCTTTTTTTTACCTATCCAACTAAGTTTAGCTAGTCTCTTGGAGTTGCTCTTATATCTGATCTTGTTTAGTATTGTGCAAAAAAAGTGTCAAAAAAAGAGAGAAGAAAGAACGCTGAAAAAAAATGTTGAGAAAGTTAAAAAAAAGAGAAAGTGTTGGAAAGAAAGGAGAAGGATCAGATTGTTGGTATGCACAAGTGTTTGAACCTTCATATCAATTTGTGTAACCAGGTTACTATCATCATTTTGGTGCAATTTTGCTAGGTGATTCTCTTTAAATCAATCATCACTAGCATATTCCTTGTTTGCATCAAATCTGAAATCTGTCTTTTGTGTGTGTCTTGTTACATCACATCTTTCATATCTTGTGATCAGCACTAGGCTTTGAATCTCTAGTTTGGATTGTTACTTATCTTTACAACAACTAGAATTCAGATTGCTCCTTGTGTTTATACCCTACCAAGCTCCACATAAAAGTCATCGTGTACGGTTTTCTGATCTTGTATTCGCTCAATTATCACTACTCTTTACCACCAACGGATTGCCTTAGTAACTTGCAGGGAAGCACAAGAGTTTTGGTTGGTAAGAGAAGGTGAGGTTGTGAGTTCCACATATTGTCCTATTCCACATATATGCTTGCTCTTTTGTAGACATTAACCATGACAGGTCGAATGTATACAAGACTTCCATTCTATGGAAGTACTAATCCGGAGGAATTTCTTGATTGGAAGGAACAAATGGAGTATGAGCTTGAACTCCAAAATTTTCCAGAAGCAAAGAAGGTGTCACGAGCCATACTTGAGTTTGAAGATTATGCTCATGAATGGTGGAAGAAATATCCACATAAGCGCTTTGTTAAGTGTTGGGAAGACTTGAAGAAAACTATGAGAAAAGAATTTGTTCCACGTGAGTATGAGCTGATTTTACTTCGTCGTTTAAAGTGCATCAAGCAAGGAAGTAAATCTGTTCGGTCATATCATGATGAGTTATCTTTTGCTATGCGTTGGGCAAATACTGTTGATGACATGGATGCAAAAGAATACTTCATGAGAGGTCTCAATGCTAATATTGTTGCTGCAATCAAGGGAAAGTATGCAAGAAGTGTGCACAATCTTTTGGTATATGCACTCAAAGAAGAGAGAAAAAATAAAAAGATGCAGCAAGATAATATTTCAAAGTGCATTAATTTGTGCAAAGACATTGCTACAAGGTTACATGATGAGTTGAAGCCCAAAGTGCCATTTGTTGTCGGAAGTAAACAAGCAACAACTCCATGCAAGAAGAAACGATCTATTGTCACCATGTGTGAATTAATGGATGCTAATGTTAAGTGTGTTGAAAATAAGAGCATTGTTGTGCAGCAAGAAGACAAGTGTGAGCCACAAGTTGACATGGGAAGTGATATGGTGATTGATCTTTCTATCAATTCTAGTGGAAGAACTTATCCCAGTGTTGTGGCTGTCCAGAATTTTAGTTTGGACTCTGAGTTTGAGAAGACTGAAGTCAATGAAGTTCTCTCCAATGATTATTTGAAATCTAAGCATGAACCATTTGGAGATGTTGCTGCACATACCGTGCAAGATGAGAATGGACAGTGCCACAATCATTTGCAAACAAGAGAAATAATTGAAAGCAAGAAAGAGGTGGTTGCTGCTGATTTTCAAAGTGAAGGTGCTTATTTTGTTCAGCAAGAACATGATAAAACATCTTCTCAGGTTCAGATTCTAAGAGCTGATGTTCCTACAAGTTCTATGCCTTTTTCAAGTGTCATTTGTGATGAAATTAAGTACCGCAATGTTATTGATAGTTGTGATATGCAGCAAATTGGTGAATCAGTGTCACTACAAGATTCAGAGTATGTTTCGACACCCATTTTTAGAGATGCATATAATCTGAATGAAAAGAGAGACCAAATGTTTGGTTTGAGGGAAGATTTGGAGAAGAAATATGTTGCTAGTGCATCACCAAGTGTGATTGATGAATCTGTCCAAAAGCAAATTGAACATGTTCCACCTGATCAATGGTTGCAACATGATGTTGTTCCATGCTTGAAAGAGATGTCAACATGTACTACACCATCAACTGTAGTATGTGAGGAATTATTGGACAGAGATGCTGAAATTAAGTGTGCTAATATGCCTCATGAAGTGCAGATTGAAGGCATAACTGATATTAATAATTCCACTGAAATTGTTGGTGTTCCATTACCACTAGAACTTGTTAAAGTTGGTTGTTCCACTTTGAGCTTTGTTGGTCAATGTTTAGTTGAGGAATTCACAAAGGAAAGTGACCATGTAGTTGTTGCTCCAAATATAGTTATGAAGGCTTTGCATCAAAACCCATGTGAGATTGAGAGCCACATAGCCAAATTGAGTGCAAGGGAAAATAAAAGTGAGTTGTGTGATTCCACAAAATGTGAGATTGAGAGCATCCACAATGAGTGTGAGGGATGTACACCACATAAAAAGACAGAGCTTGATTACAAGATGTGTGAGGATGTTTATGATTCTAACCCACTCATCCCTACTTCTTGTGTTGTCTCTCAAAGTGTGCAGGTTAGCAAAGAAACTGAGAAAGGGGTGATTTCTCATCACACAACACCACTTGTTGAGAGAGGTGAGAATATTGTTGTTGTACAAAACCAATTTGTTGCTGCCATAAACATGAAGCATGAAGATGAAGGAGGTAAAAATTCAGAAGTGCAACCCATTGTATATATACAAACATCAAAACTGAAAAGTAATGAAAATAATTCAGATCTGATTTTGCAAGGTATATTGTTGAGTAATCATGATAAAACATCTGCTGCAAATTTAATTGATCTTACTCAAAGGTTTCATGTTGATTCAACTCATTCAAAAGTAAATTCATGTGCTGAAATTTTGCAAGTTGATAACGTTTGTTCTAGTTTGCATAACTCTTATTCTATTTTGAAACCTTGTAATAATTTAAATGCTAAGAAACTTCACTATGTTCAGTTCATTACCCATGCTGAATTATTTGCAAAGATATCTCCTATTAATTATTTGAGTTATATCATATTTGATAAACTTGTTGAGATTGATCAAATGCTTGATAACGTGTCTATGATAACATCCATGAGATCATTTAATAATGTTCATAGCTGCAAGCTTACTTTCAATTTGATTATTGAACATGTTGTTGATAAGTTCTTTGTAAGTTCTATGTGCATAACATGTGACAAGCTTGCTGAATTTAAATTGAACATGTCGGACGACAATCATTGTGTGCCATACTTTTCTGGTCATAAAGTGAATAAATTGTTTAATGCTTGTGATATTGAGAGAAAAATATTATTCCCATGCTCATATTGTTCATTAAAAGAAAGAGACCTTGTGCAAAGAACAACAAGCTCTTCACCCAAATTTTTTCTATCCACATCAAAGAGCAATGAATTTGGAAGGTATGCATCTAAACCTTCAAAAGAATTGTACAAAAATAATTATGAGAATGACAAGAGATCAATATTTTCTTCAAATTTTGAAATGTTCAATGTTGCAATGATGAAATTAGGGATTTTGAATAAATTGTGTTGCTTGCAAGAAATTGTTGTTTTTCCATCTACGAAGTTGTTTGCAGGATTACAAACACCAAGAAAACATTTTCAATGTGAGTTTAGAAAAATGAATTTGATGTTTCTAGCTCATCCAAATAAAGTGCATAACTCATATATGTCATGTTATCATTATGCATCAATGAATATGGATGAGAAAGGAAGCAATGAGGGATCTAACTTGATTGATCATGAAAAATGCTATATATATCCACCATCTACCTTTTATAGATTGATTTCAGGTGAACAAAAGCTGACGATAGCTTTTCTTCAAGGGAGGGAGGATGATGCGGCCCGGTCGAAGACTTCAACAAATACTATCAATATTGAACATTCATACAAGGTGAAAGCTATACATAATTTCAAATCTTACTATTTTCCTTTAGCAAGGCTGCTACTTGGCTTGTATGATTACAGACTCAAGCACATTGCTATATTCGACTACAACAATGATCATCAACATGACCAAGCCCACAATAATCAGAGTCGAGGACGACTCCTTTTTCAAGAGAGGGAGGATGATGCGGACATCCCCACTGACCGTACCGTTACACAAGTGGATGAACACAACACACTAATAAATATAAACCAAGGACCAATTACACGAAGTCGTGCCAAGAAACTACAACAAGAGGTGAACTCTCTCCTAGCTGAAATTAACTTTAACATATCTGAGAATGTTATACTAACTAAATGTTCTACATTGGTTGTACTTAGGTATATATGTGAGAGAGGTGGTGCAGCTATACACGGAGAGGAAGCAAAGAAGAAGAAACAAGTGGATCAGTTCGGACCAAGGATGATCCAGCAAAGTTCAGTTCGGACCAGTTCACATAGATCAGTTCGGACAATCAGTTCGGACAAGTTCGGACCTGCATAATGATTTGATCATAACTCTTAAATCCCGATAGCTCTGGAGCTCTATGAGTACTTCATGGAACCGTCTTGAAGTTAACTTTCCAATGCAAGAAACCGCATGTCCATTAGACTTCCCAATAAAGAGTTATGACCGATTTAGTGAAGACTGCGCAGGAAGCCAACAGTCACACGAGGTTGTTCGGGATTTCAGTTCGTGGTGGCTTTTCATGTAGCATAACTCCACAAACTAAAAAGGTCCATTCACACCCAACAAGGAGGGTTGTTCCTTGTATAAATACCCTATGTATCTCTGAAATAATCAAGACTTTGGATAATGAAATAGAATCCTTTGTTCAGCTGCGTGCTAACAAATCAAAAAGTAGCAAACACAAGAGTTTTGATCAATATAAAATTTTTGGTAGCTCCATGCTTCTATAGATGGAGCTTGAGCTTGAGCTTGATAAAGTTAGTGCCTATGATGATGTCTTCCATGCTTGTCATGATCTTATACCAAGTTTTGAGGCAAATCAGTTCTGAACTAAGTTTTGCTTTTACTTGTCACCCTGCTATGAAGTCTAGGATAATTTCAAGTTCTTATAATTTTCCTATGATGATTATTGTGCCTATACTGCTCTAAGTTCTGAGGCAAATTAGTTCCGAATTAACTATGTTATTCTTATACCATGTTTAACCCTGTTTTAGGCGAAACTCTATGTGTCGCGAGCAGAGTTTGAGTTACTTCTAAACCTTAATGTCTGGGATTATGTGAAACCTGAGTTTGAAAAAATTACGAAAGAAGTGAACATCCTCATCAAAAAGGCTAAGCACATAAGGAGGTACAAGTATACTACTGAACAAAATCTCGAGCCCATTGAAGATGCGCTCGAAGAGCTTCAAGAATCCATAGTTGCTTACGAAGAGGCTGCAAAAAGAGCCAATCTTGATGGGGCATGAGGAAGTTCAAACTTGTTGATGTGCAGGGTCAGATAGCCATACTTTTGTGGATGTTCAAGGGGTATGCTTTTGTTGATGTGTATGATCAGGTAGCACGACCATAGTAAATAATTAATGTGATGGACAAGTTAAGTCCTAGCCTGATGGACAAGTTAAGTTAACTGTTTGTAATAATTATTCTTTATTCATATGGACAAGTTATCTTCATCTATGTGGACAAGTTATCTCTCTTATGATGTCTGTTTTATCTTAAAAGATATATGTGTTGATTGTGCCTGTATGTCGAAATGGAAACAATGAGAGATCGAGCTGATCTGTCAATGAAGACGGACTCAAAGGAGTCGCGGATTCACAAACCTCCGTCTCCTTTCTTCACAAAGGAGACACAGATTAACAAACCTCCGTCTCCTTTGTTCACTGCCGCCACGCTCCCGCTTCACGGCAGTGAAGAGTGCTAGTAGACTTTAATTATTGAGCTCTCAGTCTAGTAACGGGCGTCAAATGGTCATCGGTAACGGACACTAAAGCCGGTTACCGATATGGCAGCGATCAGTAACGGACTTAAAGAGCCTGTTACCGATAGGACATTGATCGGTAACGGATTTTACGAGCCCGTTACCAATAGATTTAACTTTTGTAACAGACTCGCTTTAAGGTCCATTACAAAGAATTAATGTAACGGGCGTTTAAGAAGCCCGTTACCAGAAGTCCACATTAGTAACGGGCGTTGTGGAGGCCAACCCCGGGTCGGCCTGCCGCGCTTATGGGTAACGGGCGCCAAACAACAACCGTTACAGATGTGGGTGCATGTAACGGGTGTTAAGGGTCTGTTACAAATGCTGCGTGACCTATTTGAGATTTTCACGTAATGAACTTGAGAAATGGTAAATTAGACACATTATTACATGCATATATGCATATATATATGAAGTATATTTGATCTTTTGTAAGTATAATTGGGTGTTCCCAGGAATACAGAGGCACGAAGGTGCCTCCGCCCATGTCGCCCCCACCGGCAAGCCGCGCGTGGGCCTACATCATGCTGTGGGTGTTGAGAAGCCCCGCACGCATTTTGCTCGCGCGCGTGCTCACGCGACGCCCACTCCCACCACCTAACGACTGCGCCACATCCCGGTTACCGTTGGGGCTGCCGAGAGGCGCGCTCGTCCGGATCTGCCTGGCGTTCATCGCTCGCGACTAACGCTCGCGGTAGAGAAATCAAGAAGGAAGAAGGAAGGAAGATTGACTGGGTCATGAAGCTGATAGCTGGTGCCTGGTGGAGGCGCTCGACCCACATGCAGAAGGTTCGTGGGGTGGGCTGCTGGGCGGAATAGTGACGTGGGTCTGCGCATTTGGTACGCATTTGGTATAACAAATACACCTTGGTTGCATTTTAGTCTCAACGAAGAATCCCACCACAATTTGCAAACTTCAAATGTAACAAGTCTACTTTAAATTTATGAAATACAGTAGATTCTCGCAATATGTTCTAATATGCAGCTTATATAGTTATAGTATGCTTTTCCACTTGCTTCCCTAGCAAATAAAAATATCTCCCACATGACTTACTAATAATGTACAAGTGTTTAAATTTTTATTATTTGAATGGAATTTAATTTCCAGACCCATACGTGTTGGCGAAAAAATTAATCCAAAGACAAATATAACGAGACAAATAAAACTTTGGCCTTCGACAGGAGTATCCGATGCTCTCGGTGCACTCGTGCTTCGCGACTGCCGAGCCGCCGAAACACGCTGCCATACTCCTCCCCAAACTCGCCGGACGCGGGACGCCGCCTCCAGATCGGTCACCAATCCTTCAGCCGCCGTTCCACCTCCCCTCGTTGTCTCTCCGTACCCGTCGTCCTCCGCTCAATCCTTCACCGCCGGAAGCGGAGATCCATCCGAACTTCGACCGATTCATCTCTCTTCTCGTCAGTGAGGTAGCCCTAGCCTGCCTGGATGGGCCGCTCCCTTCGGCCCTCAGAACCCGAATCTTCAGCTCCGGGGACGCACCAATCCGTCTAGCTGGCCTCGTGCTGGCGTGCTAATTGCGGCAGGGAGCTTCAGCTGAGAGGAGCCACCGATGGCGGGGGAGCTGGGGCAGCAGACGGTGGAGCTGGGCTTGATGGTGCGGGTCGCTGCGGAGGAGTCGTACCTGGCACTGCGGGAGCTCGTGGAGAGGTCGCGGGCCGAGGTGGAAGCGGAGGCCCAGGGGAAGGAGGGCGTGCGGCTAAGGTCGGACACCGAGAAGAAGATCGACCTGCTCAAGTTCGTCGACCGCACGCGGCAGCGCATGCTACGGCTCCATGTCCTCGCCAAGTGGTGTCAGCAGGTCAGTCCCAGTCGATTATCTCATCTCCCTGCAAGTTAATTGCAACTTGCAAGCCTTACTGTTCAATCAGAGATGCAATTTTGCCGACCGGTAATCTTCTTGTTCATTAGCGCAATATAACTGTTCATTAGGCTTGCTTAGGCCTTCTGGCCTTCCAGTCTGTTGTATGCATTAGTAGAGTGAAGGCGGCATGGCTCTAGGATGTACTTGGATCAACAAAAAAGTGTTTGCAACATCAGGCGTCACGCAACATACTGAACCACATCTTCCTTAAAGTGTCCCCTCCCTTCAAATGTGAGACTCCGAACACGTTTCTTTTGACATACATTTTAACAGCAACCCCTTCAATAATATATATATCCCATGAGCATGCAGAAGTGTCCCAATTATATTCATGTTGGACCACTATGATCACTTCATTGCTAGTTGTGAACATTATTATTTAAAATTAACCAATGGTCAATTTCAGATCCGGAAGGTTCCCTGTAAAATACCAATTCCTCACTTTGAAACTGGGGTGGTGGCGGATATATCCACAGGGGCTATCTTTTACCTACGAAACTTGGCTAATACCAAGGCCGGGGAGGCTGGCACGTCGCCAGCTTTTCCCGGCCGTGTTCAAACGGGTTGGATCGAGCCAGTAGCAGCCATTTTGCACAAAACCCCCTCATCTATCTCAGAATCAACCCGCAGTTCAATAATAGGGCCAGCCCTCGCCGTGCTGACCGCACGCAGACCTGCACCGATAGCCGGAAGAGGAACGGGGGCCGGCCGTCGCCGCGACGACCGTGGAAGAGAAACGGGGGCCGGACGTCGCCGCGACGACCGTGGAAGAGAAACGGGGGCCGGACGTCGCCGCGACGACCGTGGAAGAGAAATGGGGGGCCGTGGAAGAGGAACAGGGGCCCGTGGAAGAGGAATGGGGCCGGTAGAGGGAGGGAGCGAAAGAGAAACCGGAGAACATCGAAATATCAACACTGCACAGATCCAAAATTTCAAATTAACACAATCGACAAATCGGAGCACTGGATCTAGATGGTCACTTAAAGAAACAATGGTAGACGCAGAGTAAGTACAAAATGTTTCACCGTCTATGATTTTCGCAAAGATCATGATCAAAATTGAATTGAGATAAAACACAAAAAAAGCATGACGTCCCAGTGAGTAAAGAGATTTCCAATACATACAAAAAAATCCATCAAATCGAAGCGAGGATTGCCAGGAAATCAAAGCAACGAATAGTACAGATCAATTCACTGAAGCAAATAAAAGATGCCTGCTTCATAATGGATAGATAGAGAACAAATAAGACAAAGGTGCCAGAGCAGGAGCTTGTTGCGCCGCTGCGGCCGTACTCCTTCATGCACAGCAGGTCAACAGCCCACGCAAATGGCGTCCCGCTCCCTGAGTCCCTGTGTGGCCGTGTCCCCATGGTGAAGGTACTTCACCGCCCGCGGCGCTAGATGGCCCCCCGCGCTGCCCAGCCTGCTTCGCCGGATGCAACCACTGCTATGGAACAGGATTGAAGGACGGGATTGCTTGCGGCGCGGGTGCCAGAGGCGTCCACCGGCCGGCACGACGCCGCACAGCAGGCAGCGCCGGCGACGACCATGAATGATGAAAGCGGTCGGCGGCGGTCGGGTGGAAGAGTGGGACTGAGAAGGGAGTTGGGAGCGCAAGGTTATATAGGTAGGCTTAGATTGGTTATTTGGGCTGGGCTGAAATCATCTGTTGTTGGGTCACAATGCATACTGGTTAACCGAGGAACAAGATGCACTCAAAAAATAACAGATGATCAATAAATTGGACAAGATACACTCAAAAAAAATAATGATAATTGGACAAAAAATCAGTTCCGTTATTACTCTCACAAGCACACTGCTCTCATTTTACAAGCCTAAAATATAAAGTGTTCCAAGAACATGAGAATGACTGAAAATTTTAGAGACTTGACAATCATAAACGCAACAGTGTTTGTTACCACTCAAGAAGCTTTTTAAGCTAAAGCAAAGTATACTTTGTCCAATTGTCACGCTATCTATTGCCTCCTCCCTAAATCATGGCGTTTAAGGACTCAAACTATATATATCAATATTTATCAGCTTCGCTTTTTTCTCAACCATGCATTCAACACATCATTTCGTATCTGAGACCAAATTCATAACCATCATGCTCCTTGCTCAAGTCCTTAATAACATCTCCATCGGAGATGCAACCACATATATCACTCATTATATCAGATGGTATCAAAATAGAAACAACTTCTCCCGTAGCACACTACACATAACGGGCAAGAGACAAAGCGAAAATGTGCCACAAGGGGATACATCATGGGTCAAAATAAGAAATTAATCTTAAAAAAATGCAAACAAACAACAATGCGCGGCAACGCCGTGAGGCTTTCTAGTATCTAGCAGGATCCTGTTTACCGGATGCGGTAGATAGTTTGGTGGTTCCTATCCGATGTATGTAGGGTGGGCCTAGAAAAACCCATGAAAACCCTTTGAAATATTTAAAAAAAGAGATTGATGTGTTTCCCAGCTTGCACATCCCATTTCTGCTCCCCCCCTCCCTTGTGTAAGTCCATACTCTTCTCATTTTGTATGTCTATTCAATCATCTGGCATGTTGCGCGGAAAGATTATAATGTGGCGGCTGTAGATTTTGTTTTCATCTTACATGAAGCATTATTTTCAAATGGTTGCTGTGTTCAATTTTTAGCTTCTGTTGCTTACTATGGTGCTCTGAGAAATCTACGTAGAGTGACTCTGCTTGCTGTGTGCTTGCATGGGCTTTGCTGCGCACTCAATATTGGCATTTAGCAATGTCTCTACCATGTTGGCCTTGACCTAGATGAGCTACGGGAGAGGAAGTAACAGGAATGCCAGGGCGAAAGGAAAGGTTAGAGTAAACACAGAGAGAGGTCAGCAGGGATAGGATTGAGATGCAGAGGGGTGGATTGTGAGGGTGGGAGGTGAACAAAGCAGCCTTAGGGATCCTCTTGTATTCCCAGTGGCACGAGGGCCATATGACTATTTGGGGCGATCTATTCTTCTTTTCTTTCATTTTTTCTTCCTTTTCTATTCGGAATGATTTTGCCATTGCAAATGTCTCCCATCCAGGAAATGCCCTCGCAAAAGGCCTGATCCAAAATATGCCATGCAGTTTACAAAACTTGCTCATATTTGCCATTGCAGCTAGTGCCATTAGACCGTTAATTTCTTCAAAAAAGCTCATGTTGGCACTGTCTTCAACCTTTGTCTTTTTCTCAATCCACTTCCACAAATTTTTGTTTTACCTTATCAAATCAGATGTGCAAGTCTTTATTCAATCCATTGGAGCCTCCACAGAATTTAGCCTTGCTTCCGTGGGAGCTTCATGATTGCACGGCATCGTCTCTCCAATGTGCTGCCAGAAGCAGAGGATGCAACAAAAGGGTCACATCTTCTGCTTGGTGTTCTCGCCACCTGCCACCACACTGCCTGACAGCTGCATAATCCACCCTCTTCTTCTGTGATGCTAAGCCTCCCAGCCCACCTGCCGCTAGATTGCCGTGTTTAATCCTTCCAATGGCAAATAAGGACATGCTCTTGCTTAGTGAAGGGCACACCAGATAGATGTCATGCACTCATTGGGAGCAGCCTCTTCTTGGTTCGTTCCAGTTCATGCATGGGAAAGAGAAAACAAGGGGAACGAGGAGAAGAAGGCAGGGTTTTGTGCCTCTGTTACGGCTTGGCCGGTCAATAACAAATAAGAGTAAGGTTTGCAACATGGTGGCATATTTTGGATTCAGTCTCTTGCAATGGCAAGTTATCAAAATTATTGTGTTTACCGACCTCATTGACTTGCCAGACCAATTTCACCTATCTGAGATGGGTGCCAGTGTGGCCGTGTATCACAAACCTAACGAAATTCTATTTTGGTATTAAGTTTGAGTCAATAAATGCTGTCATACATCCTGTCAAAGCAATGAATTTGAGGTTACATATATGTGGTTTAACACAGTCACATAAAATGGGGTCGAAGGCCCGTTCCTCGATTCGGGAACGTCAATCTCGTCCTGGGAACGCGGGTCATTTTGTCCCCTACTTGTAAAACCCAATCAAAAGTATTGACCCGACCCGTTCGACCTGGGAACTTTGCGACTATGGTTTAACATTATAAGATGACGATATTCTGAAACGTAGTGTCTGTTCAATTAATTTCTACCAATTAAATACCACACTTGTTTCCGGAATATATTAAAATAGGCTATACTACAGTACACCTTTTACCTTCTAAGATGTAAGAGATGAAACAAATATGAACCCTTGTTTATCTATACTATAAAGATCGAAAAGAATTGAAAACTTTTCCCACCCAATTCAGGCCCACCTTACCTCTCACGCCGGACCCACCCGTCATCAAATTGGAGAGTGGATGGGATGGAAGACCTACAAAAATCGCAATTTGGGGAATGATTCTGCCAAAATCGATTTATTTTTGTCACCAAACATCGCCTTACCCACCTCGTGTGCCCGCGTCGGGCCCACCTAAGGAACAGAGCCGTCCGCAAGGGCGACCTGCGCGTCATCTACGCCGGCCGGGAGCTCCAGCACAAGGTGACGGTCGGTGAGCTCGACCTCCTATGGGAGTTAGCCTACACGCTACACGGTACACGACCGGTCACCCTTCGTTTAGCGAGTAGTCGGACTATACGGCTGATTAAACGGGCCAAAAAACGGATTACACGGGATTAAACGGATTAAACGGCGTACACGGCCAACACAGTTGACTATTGAGTAGTGTTTAAGCGCCGTGTAAACGGCCTACACGGCCATGTAGGCGCCACGCTCCATGTTTCCTCCTAGCTGAGCCGGCTCCTCTCGACGGCCCACGTCGACGCGTCGAGCCTCGCGTCCAAGATCGTCGACGAGGCTAGGCTCGCCGCGGCTGGTCAGTAGTAGGGCGCCACTGCGTCCCTGGAGAAGCTCGTCGCGAGGTTTCTTGATTTCGATCGAGCCGCCAAGGCATACTCTGGCGGTGGCTCGTGGGATGTCGACGATCACCTAGACTTCTTCCTCCGTAGTGGCGCCCCTGTCCTGCTCGTCCAGCTCTACCTCTCGACGAGGTGTGTCACGACGGAGCCGAGCACACCATACGATGCTTCTTGCTCGCTGTCAAGGCATGGATCGCAGCCTGCGCTGTCGTAGCCTCTGTCGCGTCTTGTCGTATGTTCTTAGGTAGTGCGTGTCGAAGTACTTGTTCCTGGTGGAGCTGCTTGCCGTGGCGCAGTCCGCCGTCGTGCTCTCATAAGCGCCATGACGGCGGCGGCGAACCGGGCCGAGGGGACCGCGAGGCTATTTGCGTGCCAGGAGGACACGACATACGATGAATTCACGCCGACGAAGTCGACGAACCTCTGGTTTGAGAAGCGGACGACGCAAGCGTCCTTGCTGTCGAGGCAGTCTCGCTGTGCGCCGAGTAATGCCGCGGTGACGCACTTGCGGTAGGTTGGCGCGTCCGTGCTGCCGCGGCAGAGTGCCAGCCCAGAGACCTTGTTGGGCACTGCGCCGACGGTGCCCGTGCTGATGCCGGCCGGCATGCTGAGGTGTTGCCGGGGAGTGTCGCCGCGAGGAGCTTGAGGTTGCCTCGAAAGGTGCTGTTGGCAGCGGCATTGTAATTGCTGTTGGCAGTGGCGTTGTAGGTGCTGCCTGCACACGTCAAGTACCGGAACGGCTGGGACGCGTGTTGAGCGGTGACACTATGATGGCCACGTTGACTGCAACAATGGAGTGGATCCCAACCACAGTCGCTGCAGAAAGGATTGGTCACTTTGCTATTCTATTTTTCTGTGAGTTCTTAACGATGATCATATCATTTTGACATGCAGAAACCCATCACTTGCCATTGCATGGTCATTGTGCATTGAGATCTTTTTTAACACAAAATACATTCCACGTTCAGACACAATATAGTTTCTTAAAAATTGACGAGACGCAAGTTTGCTGACAACAAACCAGTGATGCAGTAGTGACATTGATGAGACAAATGATAGAAATGGTTATTAGGTACTTCCTCCCTGTACAAATATTTGCCGTCATTGATTTTTCATACAATTTTGATCATTCATCTTATATTATTCATAAATCATGTAAGTAGCATCTACTCTGTTTGTAACATACTTTACTATTAATTATATGCATTTCAAATATAGCTGGCCGAACTTGAGGGAGAACAAGGGGTCACCGGAGCTTAGCGAGGTCGCCAGAGAAGAAGGGGTACTCGAGTACACTTACAACTTTAGCTGCGGCGGCCACCCACCCCGCTGTCAGAGGTTTAGATCTGAGCAGTCCACAAGGGGGTCAACCCCGGTGGTTTATTTGTTCAGTCGGGGGAGATCTAGAGCTAAGAACGCGATGGTTGTGCAGTGGCACACGGAACACAAAGGACACGACGAGTTTATACTGGTTCGGGCCTCCGGAGAGTGAAAAATCCTATGTCCAGTTCTTGATTATATTGCTTTGGATGGATGCGACTTGACTTGTGACTTGTCCCTGGAAGGGCGTCCTTGCCCGCCTTATATTGGCTGACGGACAAGGTCGGTGGACCTAGAGTCCAGGTCGGTTACAACAGGGAAACCTATCTCTAGTAGATTACAACATAATCCCGTGATCTTCGGACTATTTGGCGACGCAGCTGACGTCTTTATGTCTTGTCTTGCACGCCAAGTTACCCGAACAGATCGGATAAGGTCGTCTGGGAATCTTCTGGAAGGTCTTCAGGCCCACATGTCAGGTCGGGTAGGCCTACTGACAGGTCGGCGGGTCTTCTGGTGGGCCGGACCCACTTGTCGGGGACGACTATGAGCCTGGCCGGACCCAGGGGTACCCATGTTTCACAAGCCCCCGAGCGATGTGTTGGCGCAGCGACCTCGAGGGGGTCATGACGAAGTCTTGAATCCATCGACAGGTCGAATAGCGTTCACGTCGGTCCAAAAGAAAAAAGCCTGTTTGTAGTGTCCCGAGCGTAGCGAGGTCGAGTGACGCTGTCATCTTGGAGAAGTCGAATTGCATCTTCTTCAGTATCTTGGTGAAGATGATGTTGAGGCTGCTGCCCCCATCGATGAGGGTCTTAGGCAGTAGGGCTCCGTCCACTATGGGGCTAACGACCAGCGCGTAGGTCCCGGGGTCAGGTATATGCACCCAGTGGTCCGCCCTCGAGAAGGTGATAGGGAACTCTGACCACCGCAGAGGTTGTGGAGTTTCTGTGTTGACGAGGCCGATCTCCCTTGAGTTGGAACGCTGTTGTCTGTTGCTTTTGACGGCACGGCGGCCGCCTACTATGAAGTTGATCTTCCTATTGGTGGTTTGGAACGCGCCATTGGGATTGCCACCCTTAGGTGGTGGGGGAGGAGTACGCTCCTTGCGACGGTTGCCGTCATCACGTCGGTCGTCTCGGCGATCGTCGTGGCAATTGTCTCTGTCGTCATCGCGACGACAAGGTCGTCGGTCGCGGTAGTCGCGTCGATCAGGTCGACGATAGCGGTTATCGTAACAACGGTTATTGTAACGTTCGCCACTGCTACCGCTTTTGGTCTTCTTGGTTCTGGAGGGACGCCTAGGGCGCGCTTCAGTTGTTCACACTCACGCATGGTGTGCTTGGCGTCACGGAGGAACTGACATTGGTCATCCAGCGTGCTGTTGAAGTCACCTTCGAGGAAGGTAGACCGCCTTGGAGCATCGGTCGCGTAGACCTCGCCAGATCGCTTGCGTGACCTGACGGCGGTGTCAGATGCCAGAGCTGTTGAAGCATCATCCACTTTGTCGCCTTTGAAGTCGTGGACGACTGCATCCTGAGTATCGACAAGCTTGTCGACATAAGTCATGAGGTCGGCGATGGTGTTGGCGCTGGCTTCATGGATCTTCTCGAAGAACTTTAGGTTGGTGACACCTTTCTTGTAGTAGGCGATGACGTCTTCATCTTTGACCTCGGCAAGCGTGTTGAGGTTTTCAAAGAAATGGTTGGTGTACTCCCGGAGGGTTTCATCGTTCTTCATCCGCACTCTGCGAGGTGGTGTGTGTTGCCGGGGCGGTTGTAGGTCGCCTGGTAGTTCGTAGTGAACAACCGCGACAGGCTTCCCCACGAAGTGATGCATTCCGCGGGGAGGTTGTTGAGCCACAAGAGCGGTGCTTGGCCCATCACGAGGGGGAAGTACCCCGCCATGTGGTCTTCGTTGCCACCTGCGGCTTGAGCGGCGATGGTGTACATCTTCAGCCAAATACTTGGGTCGGAGAGACCGTCGTATTTTTCGATGGCTGGCTTGAAGTCTTTCGGGTATCTCATCGTCCTGAGACGTCGTGGGAAGGACGAAAAGTTGTTGATGGTTCCTGCACCCGCGTCTTGGGCCATCGGGACAATGTAGAGGTCGTCGGGAGCGCCGTTGTCTTGGTCGTACTGGGCACGACGTTGGAGTTCTCGGTCATGCATTACACGGAGCTCTACTTCTTTAATAAGGTTGTTAGCATCGAGAGGGTCCGGGGGACCATTGACGCGGTCGTAGTTGGCACGACGTTGGATTTTTTGTTCGTCTGGAGCAAATCGATGTTGGTTTTGGCTATCTCGGAGGACACGCGTAGCTCGTACGGGTGGTCGGGCTCCAAAATTGGGTCTTGGGTTGCCAGCGGCATTGGCAGCGGCGTTGGCAGCGGCATTGAGCTGTTACACGACTTCGTTCTCACCTCCTCCCTCCTCGGCTATGGGCTGAAGGGGAGGGTTGGCGTTGTTGTTGCGTGGTCGTGCCGACCTACTTCGAGAGTACTGGCTTGAGACTGACCTGTTGTAGCCTTGGCTTCGTTCTTCGACTTGAGCGGTGGCGACGCAAATGTGGGCCATGAGCCGACGCATCGCGGGTGTGTCTTTTAGCTGGCCTATTTCGGCAATAGCCGCCCCTAGGTTAGCTTGGGGGAGTTGTAGACCTTGTGACCAGCTTAAAGTCCCTCAGGAGGTCTTTGGCACGTAGGCGGCGTCGTTGTGGTTTGTCTTGCTGCTGCTGCTGTGCTCTGACCTGACCCGCGGGCGGTGGTCCACCGGCAGCATTGTGTGCAACGTTGCCTGCGGCCTGACCGACGGCATTTGGCACCACATTGTTGTTGGGTGCGTTAGCTGTTGCAGCTGCGGCGGCTTGGTATGCTTCTTGCTGGCGGTGTTGAGCTCACACAGCGTTGTCGTTTTCCCGTTGCAGTCGCTGTTCTTCTGTCTCGCCAGCTTGAGGAGGTATGTCGATAGATACCACGAGAGATTCGCGATCAGGTGCTCCATCCTTGTGGCTGAAGTCGTTAGGTGTGATGATGACGCGGGCGACTTGAAATTCACCGCAGTCCGGAGGCGGATTGCGATGGATCTGGCGACCTTGGGTCACGGCTGGAGGAGTAGGTCGGCGAAGCTTCTTCAACACGCTACACTGGCGAGCCGTGTGCTTTGCCTTCTTGTGGACAGGGCAGGGGTCGTCGAGAGGACCCCTGTAGACTCCGCATTAGGTGGTAGTCGACCCAGATTGGATCCGGATCTTCTTCTTCATGTGGTCGGAGGCCACACGAGCCGGATTTCGCAGGCCAAGGGGCATGCGAGGTGGAGGTGTAGTAGTCCTGCTAGGGCGCTTGACGCTTTCGCAGACCTTGATGGTGTCGGAGAGCATGCTCTTGACACGATTGAGCCCAGCGATTAGATCGCGAGGAGTGGGTGGGTGGGTTTCCATCAACAAATCGGACTCGACCTGCTGGAGCGGGTGGAGCGGCGTTCTCGATGACGAGACAGGCGGCTGGAGCGGTGGATTCCGTCGGCATTGAGCCGAAGCAGATGTCGACGAGATTGGTGAGGAAGTCCGCCATCCTTGCAGGGCAGATGACGCCGCGCGATGAGGCCATCGAGTTGCACAAAGAACCCTAGATCTGCCCCTACTTGGCGCGCCAACTGTCAGAGGTTTAGATCTGAGCAGTCCATAGGGGGGTCAACCCTGATGGTTTATTTGTTCGGCGGGGGGAGATCTAGAGCTAAGAACGCGATGGTTGTGCAATGGCACACGGAACACAAAGGACACGACGAGTTTATACTAGTTTGGGCCTCCGGAGAGTGAAAAATCTTACGTCCAGTTCTTGATTGTATTGCTTTGGATGGATGCGACTTGACTTGTGACTTGTCCCTTGGAGGGCGTCCTTGCCCACCTTATATTGGCTGACGGACAAGGTCGGTGGACCCAGAGTCCAGGTCGGTTATAACAGGGAAACCTATCTCTAGTAGATTACAACATAATCCCGTGATCTTTAGACTATCTGACGACGCAGTTGATGTCTTTATGTCTTGTCTTGCACGCCAAGTTACCCGAACAGATCGGATAAGGTCGTCTGGGAATCTTTTGGAAGGTCTTCAGGCCCACTTGTCAGGTCGGGCAAGCCTACTGACAGGTCGGCGGGTCTTCTGGTGGGCCGGACCCACTTGTCGGGGACGGCTATGAGCCTAGTCGGTGGGGACCCAGGGGTACCTTTGTCTCGCACCCGCCTAATCTCGCCTAAATGTGGCTCTACCTATGAAGAGGTCAGTTTTGAAATTCAATTAAAATCTAATTAGTTTTTCTCGGTGTTTAAAATTGCGGGCAGATTTTAGCGGAAGCTTAGACCAAAACACTATTTCAGCGCTATTTCTACGATATTTGGCGCTATAGCGCGCTAATTAGCATAGCGACAGTTGCTTCTGGCTGCTATAGTGGTGCTATTTCGGCGCTATAGTGGTCCTATTTTTTACAGTGGGTTTTCTCAAAAAACGTGGGTGCCGCATGTGAGTCTATGCTAGTAGCAATAAACAATAATTAAAAATTAGAAAATATTAAAAAAACTGCTGGGTGGTTAACCTTCTTGGATCGTGGCCCTTGTTTTTTAACAATAAACAATAATAAAAAGTTAGAAAAGATTTTAAAAAACATCTTCGGTGGTTAAACTCCCTTGAATTAAAACTAAAGAAAAAATATGACTTTTGCAGCTCCACAGTCCACAAATTTGCAACTGTTGGCACCAACACCCCCTGCAATCACAAGGTAAGCACCTAGAACACCTTGCAACACAAGGTAAGCACCTAGAACACCTAGAGCACAACTGCAATTGGCTAAGGAAGAAGAAGAGATTGAGCACACAAGCGCACCGCACACACACTGCAGCACGCTTGGAGCTGCTGCAGGCACTGAAATGTGGCAAATGGACTGCCTTTGCATTTCCTAGAGATGAGATACATATACACAATGATCTACCAACTCCCTACTCCTATGGTACACTAGATACTCCACTATTCATACACCTAAAGGAGTGTAAGCCACTACTTGGCACTGCTTCTGCATACCTGTGTACTACTACTACATGGCATTATTTGCCTAGTACTACATACATGAGCCATGACTCAAGACTTGAGCATGACCAGGAATTCATGGAGAGGGAAAGAGAATGAGCTGTAGCAAATCATCTTACAATTCTTCCCATGATTTCTGCTACTAATCTATGCTCCAGTGTCCACCATGTTGATCGTCTTCCTCAGTTCAGTGAACCAAAGTCGCCCGAGAGACTTGGTGAGAATGTCAGCGAGCTGTCGGCTAGTTTCGATGAACTCGATGACGATCTTGCCTTCATCGATGTAGTTCCGTAGGAAGTGGAACTTGATGTTGATGTGCTTGCTCGAATCACGGAGCACTGGATTCTTTGCCAGTGCAATTGCTAGCTGATTGTCAACCATCACTGCTGGAGGAGTAGCTTCTTCCTCCAGCAGCCGGCGTAGCCAGACTGCCTGGCACGCGCCTGTGGCCGCCGCGACGTACTCTGCTTTGCACGTCGAGAGCGCCACGATCTTCTGCTTCAGTGATTGCCACGAAATTGGAGCCGGGCCGAGGAAGACAAGCACGTCGGAGGTGCTCCGCTGCCCGTCAATGTCGCCCGTCATATCTGCATCACTGAAAATTACCAGCTGCGACACCTCCTTGTCGCCGGACCTGGGGAAGATGATCCCCTGATCCGCCGTGCCCTTGATGTAGCGCAACATCCTCTTCACCACCGTTCAGTGGTCCTCCCGTGGATCCTCCATGAACCGGCTGACGTACCCGATCGACGACGATGCTCCGGTACACCATTGTGTCCACCTTGGCCATCGTGCTGTGCCGTGATAGCTTCAAGCGCTCCTCCATTGGCGCGGTGCACGACTTGCATCCCGCCATGCCTGCACGCTCCACCAGCTGCTTCGCGTAGGCCCTCTGGCCCAGCTGCATCTCACCGCTCCCCTGCTTCACCTCGATGCCGATGTAGTGGGAGAGCGCAGCCAGGTCGTTCATGCGGAATCGATCTGCCATCCGCCGCGTGTGTCCCTGTATGATCAGGTCGTCGACGTACACGCCGACGATGAGCTCGAATTTCCCCCGCCGCCGCATGTAGATCGCGTGCTCTGTTGCAGCGGGTGAAGCCCAGCGCTTGGAGCGTGGCGTCGAGCTTGGCGTTCCACACCCTCGGCGCCTGCCACAACCTGTATAGGGCCTTGCGCAGCCTGAGAACCTTGTTCTCTACTCCAGGAACGACGAAGACCGGAGCCTACTTGACGTAGACGGTCTCTGCCAGGTCGCCGTTGAGGAAGGGCAACTTGACGTCGAGGTGGTGGACGTCCCAGCCGTTCGCCGCTGCAAATGCCAGTAGCAGCAGAACGAATTCCATGCGCGCCACCGGCGCGAACACCTCCTCGAAGTTGATCCCCTTGCACTGGACGAAGCCACGGGCGACGAGATGCGCCTTGTACTTGACGATGGCACCGTGCTCGTCGCGCTTCACCTTTAAGACTCACTTCAGCCCAATCGCCTTGCAACCTGCAGGTGGATCGACGAGCTCCTAGGTTTCGTTCTCTTTAATGGACTTCGTCTCTCCTCCATCATCGCCTTTCTCCGGTTTGCCTCCCGTTCCGCCTCAGCGAACGTGGGTGGGTCCTCTACGCTCGTTAGGAGCAGCTCGGCGTCGTCAAGTGCGTGGCTTGCCATCCAATGTGCCGTCGCGTCACTGACGATGTTCTCCATGGTGCGGAACCGCACCTCCTCGCCGTCGTGGAAGGTGTCCACGTACGCGTCAATGTTGCTTGGTGGAGATGCGAACTTCACCTCTGTCTCCGATGGTGTCCCTTGCACAACGGGTGCCGGCGAGCCTTGTGGTGGCGTGTTCTCCCCCAATGGAGACCACTCGCCCATGCTCTCGGCTCCAGGTTATGGCGGCTCGCTTGTCGCCTTAGTGTCCGTTGTCGGCGCGTCCTGCGTCGCCTCCTCCTCAGCACCGGTGTTCCCGACGCCGTGGATCACCATCTACTCGATGGTGAACGTGCTGCCGCTGCTACCACCTGCTGCTTCCCTTGTCCCAGGATCCTCCCAATCCCAAGCCACCATCTCGTCGAAGACGACGTCGCGCGACACCACCACCCTTCATGCACAAGGATCGTACATCTTGTATGCCTTGCTTCCCTCCTCGTAGCCCAGGAGCACCATGGGCGTGCTCCTGTCCTCCAGCTTGCCGATGAACGGCTTCGTGTTCTTCACGTGGCCAGTGCACCCGAACGTCCGGAGAAAGGAGACATCCGGCTGCCGCTCGTACCACGCTTCGAACACCGTCTTGCCCTTCAGCGCCTTCGTCGGCGAGCGGTTGACGATGAACACCGCCTCGCCCCAGAACGCCGCCGGCAACCTCTTGCCCTTTAGCATGCTCCGTGCCATGCTGACGGTTGTTTGGTTCCGGCGCTCCACCACGCCTTGGTCCGCGCAGTACGTGGCGAACTCCGCCGAGGTGAACTCGTCGTCGCAATTCGTCCGCAACACCCGCAGCTTCTTCCGAACTTCGCCTCAACGCGCGCCTGGAACTTCCTGATCGCCACCGCCGCTGCCTCATCCTTGGTGGCGATGAGCCGAAACCACATGTATCGGCTGCTGTCGTCGACGAGGAGGAAGTAGCGCTACTCGCCGTGCATCACCGACGTGATTGGACAACAGAGGTCGCCATGGAAGAGCTCGAGGGCGTCCGCCACCCTGTACCTCGCCGCCTTGGGAATGTCAGCCACATGTGCTTCCCTGCCAGGCAGCTGTCGCAAAGCTCCCCGACGTGATCAATGCGCAGCAACCCGCGCACCATCTTCCGTAGCTGCCCCAGCACAACGGAGCCCAGGTGGCCAAACCTAGCATGCCACAACCACGACTTCTCCATGCGTTGCGCCGCCAGGCACACCGGCTGCTCGATCTTCAGGTCGAGCAGGTATAGCCGGTTCTGTGTGCGCCGCACTTTGGCGAGCAGGCGACACTCTGGGTAATGGATGTAGAGGATGCCATCCTCGATCCTGATCTTGCAGCGGGGCTCGTCCAACTGCCCAAGGCTGACGATGATGGAGCGCAAGCACGGGATGTAGTAGACGTCCGTCAGTGCCCGGTGCTCCCCGTTCAGGCACTAGAACATGACGGTGCCGTGGCCGCGAATCTCTACCCTTGAGCCGTCACCGAACTTCACCGAGCTCGTGATGTTGGTGTCGAGCTCGGAGAACGCCGCCCGAACGCCAGTCATGTTGTTGCTGGCGTCGGGGTGCAGGTGCCACCTCTGTTCCGTCGCGCCACCCTCTGTTTCGAGGTGAACCTACGCGCGTGGCTCGTCGAGGAAGATGCATTCTCCTGGCACCTCCTTCGTTCCCGCTGCCTCCTCTGCTTCGGGCATGACGTCGTGCAGCGCGCAAAATGTCGCCATCTGCAGCGTCGCTTCGCCGTCATCCGCCGCCGCTAAATGCGCCTCGGCCTTGGGCGTCTTGCGCGGGACCGAGCACTCCCTTGCCCAGTGCCGTGTCATGCCGCACCGTCGGCACTGATCTTTGCCCAGTGGCGGCTTGGAGCCCTTCGACACCTTGCTGCGCCCCTTGCCGCCACCCTGGCCGGAGGATCGCTCCCCGTCATGCGGATTCGTGCGCACGATCCACTCCTCGTGCGTGAAGAGCCGGGCGCCGATGGCGGTTGTGCGCACAACCCTGGCCGCGGCTCTCCTAGCGGCGTGATCTCGAGGTGACCTCCTCAATGGAGATGGTCTTGAGGTCGAGCATGGTCTAAATCGCGACCGCCACCTGCTCGTACTTCTCCGGAACGACGCGCAGGTAGTTCTTCACGACCTCCTTCTTGTCGACCGTGTCGCCCAACATCGCCAGCTAGGGGTGGTAATGAGCCATGCTTCACAATCCAACTAAGCCCTACTACTTTTTAGTTTAAAAATTGTATAGAATTATGGCCCAACCCTTACATGGCCTGATCCTTAAATTTGCTAGGTCAAATTGGAAGGCCCGTTACCACCCCTACTGCTAGCTGACTCACCATCGCCTAGAGTCGCAACGCGAACTCCTCCACGGTCTCGCCGTCGCGGAATGCGATGGCCTCGTAGTCCCGGCGCAGCAGCTGCGCCCGGGCCTCCCCGATGCGCTCGTCGCCGAGCCGCATTGGCTTCAACTTCTCCTAAGCCTTCTTCGCCGTGGCGCATCCGCCGAGCCCAGCGACGTCACTAGCTCCGGCGGGACAGCCTTGAAGATCGCCTCCATCGCCAAGAGGTCCTCCTGCTCGTCCACCGGCCCGGTGGTGACCGCCGCCCACAGGCCCCGGTCGTGGAGCATCACCTTCATGATCGTCGACCACTCGACGTAGTTGGTGCGTGTCAACATGGGTAACTAGGCGGAGCGGACGTCCTTGATCTGCTTCACCACGATGGTGGTGGAGCCGCCCGCCGCTGCTTTGAGCAGCTTCTCCTTCTCGGCCGCCGCCGCCTTGGCGGCCGCCTCAGGATCTAGCTCTCCTCCCGCCATCAAGCCCTGAACAACTCAGCTCTTGATACCAATTCTTGGCACCAACACCCCCTGCAATCACAAGGTAAGCACCTAGAACACCTAGAGCACAACTGAAATTGGCTAACGAAGAACACCTAGAACACGCACACGCGCGCGCGCCCACACACACACACACGCCTGGAGCTGCTGCAGGCACTCTGAAATGTGGCAAATGCAAAGAGCTGAGATACATATACACAATGATCTACCAACTCCCTACTCCTATGGTACACTAGTACCTCCACTATTCATCATACACCTAAATGAGTGTAGTGTACTACACCTACCACATGGCACTATCTGCCTAATACTACATACATGAGCCATGACTCAAAACTTGAGCATGCCCAGGAATTCAGGGAGAGGGAAAGAGAAGGAGCTGCAGCATATCATCTTACAGTAACTAGGAATTATATTTGATTTTCATCTGAAGTGTTGCACGAGCCCAAATATTATATATATATTTGTGCGTGAATGCTCCGAGTGCATCACAAATTAAGCGGTCTGGTGAAATTATGAAAGCATACATGTTATCTGGTTCACCATGGTGCAATTCAGCAAGGGTCACACATATTAAAAAAAATTGCATACATGTCATTGTATAATTTGAGAAAGTTCAAATCACATTATTTTTACTTTCATGAAAAAGTGACATGTTACGTAATTTTTTTTGTCATGCTAACACACGAGACAGATTAGATAGTTAGATCCTGTTAGTTAGATCTAGCTAGTAGAACTTTCCTCTTTATTCTATTTTTCGGAGACAACAATATAAATGGATATAATAGTTATATATTGATATACTTACCTCCTAGGAGTAATATCTAATGAAATGGATGGTCCACATTCATTTGGGAGTACTTTAGCAATTCCCATTAAAATCTGTTATCATAATATTCTATGGACATAATTGATATTATCACTGAATCTTTTGTTGCAAGTGATTTACCTATGCTGAAATGGTGAAACCCTGTTTTGTTTAGGCTGTGGATGGTGTGCAATTTTACCAAGATCCTTTTAGAATCAGAATTTTGGGGTCATGCATGATTTTGTTCACAGTTAGTACTGGTTGTTGCCATATCATGTAGCTTTTCATGAAGGGAAAATTGGAAGCATACCACTAAAAGATGACAACTTTAGATATATACCACTGAAAGGTTTCTCCTTTGGTATATACCATCGAAAGGTATGTATCATTTCCGTTAGCTTCCGTCACTTCTATTCCTCCTGGAGTACTTCTTTTTCCATCTCATGGCTGGGCACTAGCATCTCAAGCTACCAATGCGTGTTCATCTCGCAGCACCAGTTTGCACCGGCCTCTTCCCGGCCCTTCTGCGGCATCCGGTTCGACATGGAGCGCGACAAACAGGTCGGCATCATGAAAGAGCCAGGGGTTGGCGGGCAGTAGCGCGGGCAGCGCACCAGGGTCTTTAGCCACAGGCGGTAACTGCACCATGCACGCGCAGCGCGGCACTGGCGATTGAGATCTCAATGGGCCTCCCCGACACTGTCGCGAGCCACGCGGTGACGTGCGACGTCACCATGGCCAGCGCGCTGGCGCCGACATTGAGGCAGAGCGGGCCAAGGATCTGCAGCAGTAGGCGGAATAGCGACGAGTAGGGGCATCGGAGAGGATGACGACGGACTTCTGCTCGCTGGTCGCTGCCACGGGTGAGGCGCTCATCTTGGCGTTGGCGGTTGAAGACGAAGCCTTAGAGGAAGGTGCGGCGCGGGGACGATGGGTCCGGGACGCAGAAGGAGAAGAGCGAGTCGTGGATGGAGGAGCGGTGGCGCGGGAGGTGGTGGGACATGGAGTCCAACCGGTGGAGGAGAAGGCGACGAGGCCAGGGCCAGCGCGTCGGGCGGGAAGCATGCCTCCACCAGCTGACCGCGCTCCAGGTCGAACCGGATAATGCAGAAGGCCCGTGCCAGCGCTAGGGCCCACAAGGTCGGGGCCGCCGCCGCTGCGTTCGTGTCCGCCCCACCCCGCAGCGAGACAGACGGGACTTGGTTCATCCCCGCGGCCTCCAGGGAACTCGCAGGCCACACGCTCACACTGGAAGGAGCTTCGATAGAGAAGCGCCGGGAAGAGGCTACCTGTGCGAACAGGTGCTGCGAGAGGTTCAAGACGCAGGGCCCAGCCATGGGATGGAAAAAGTACTGCGAAAGGAATAGAAGTGACGGAACCTGATGGAAATGATACAGATCAATAACCTGTTGTGAACTTTCGACGGTATATAGCAAAGGGGAAATCTTTCAGTGATATATATCTAAAGTTGACATCTTTTAGTGGTACGCTTCCAATTTTCCCTTTCATGAATCATTTTCTAGTTGATTGATCTTTTCTGTAGATCTTTTTTTTAATGTAATGGCACTTTGATGGCAAATATTTGGACTTGAATTTTTTGTTTTGCTGGTAGACTTGCATATTAAATGTTTCCTTGCATATTGAAAAGCTGGCTTAGGTCCTGCTTATTTCAGCTTGTAAATTGTGAGAAGCAACTTGCGGATAATAACAATCCGCTTGCTGGTGGGGAGTAGATTCTTGGATGGTAACAATACACATGTCAGGATGTTACAATCCAGAGTAAGAAGCTGCATATTTGTTTCAGCTTGTGATCGTAATAGCTAAAATCCACGACCCCAAGCCTGAAATGAACAGGGTTACCTTTGGTTGCCTAAAAGGTTCAGTTGATTGTTGGATGTGCATGGTACCATCAGAGTAGCAAGATGCAGTATCTGTCCTGTGGGTGGGTGGGGTGGGGTGGGGTGGTGGGTAAGACCTTAGCAGCCATGTTCCCGGAACGATGGGATCGGGAACGAGGAACAGATACACCACTTATGAAAGGTTTTTACACTAATTGTTCCCGTTCCCGGAACATAAACGTTTAAACATTCCTGGAACGATGTCCCCAGGATGAGGAACCCTTCCCGGCTGCTAAGGGTAAAACAGCCCCTGGGTTTTTGCTAAGAGAAGGACCTTCTCATGCAGGTTGAGAAAACCCCCGAACCTCTGCCTCACCCTTACATCAGGGCGGCGCCATAAGCCATTGTGAGACTATCACTAGGATGGCAACCACTGCAACTACCCGATGTAGGAGGGCACGAACCAACCACAGCTACAGGCGAGAGGACGGGGTTCTTTGCTTCTCATGTTTTCAATAAAATCAAATTCAGTTAAACAAGATAATGGGCTAGCTAATAGCTAGATAAGACAAGCTGAATTACTTAAACTGGTTTTTGCTGAAAGTCAACTATTCAGTTTTATTAAAACTACTACATCCTTTTTTTAGGGAACTTTTTTCATCATTAGTTTGGTCATGTTCCTTTTTTCCTTGCACCATTTGAGAATACATAGGGACTACTAAGAAACTTTGTTTAGTTATTCAGGACTTCTCTCGTTTGTTCTTCTGCCAGAGAGGATTTTGCGCTTTCTTCCCGTGATTGAGGTATTTGATCTGATCTTTCAGGTTCCTCTGGTTAATTACTGCCGGCAACTCGCGTCAACACTCTCTGTCCATGAAACTTGCTTCACCCAAACAGCAGATTCACTGTTCTTTATGCATGATGGACTGCAGCAGGCCCGTGCTCCCATTTATGATGTTCCATTTGCTACAGAAGTCATACGTACAGGGAGTTACAGGAGGTTACCAAAATGCATAGAGGAAATAGGTACCCAGAATATGCTTTTTCAAGATGAACGAACACCTACTTTGAAGAAATTAAACACCCTCGTACGGGCAAAATTACTCGAAATGCCACTTCCTAAAGAAATATCTGAGGTTTCAGTGACTGATGGGATAGCCAATCTTCGTGTAGATGGAGAGTTTAAAGTTCTTCTTACATTGGGTTACCGTGGGCATTTCTCACTTTGGAGGTTATTGCACATGGAGTTACTTGTTGGTGAGAAGACTGGACCTATTAAGCTTGAAGAGACAAGAAGATATGCTTTGGGCGATGATATTGAACGGAGAATGGCTAACACTGACAATCCTTTCATGATTTTGTATACTGTACTGCATGAATTATGCATCTCTCTTGTTATGGATACTGTAATTAGGCAGGCTAATGTTCTACGGCAGGGTAGATGGAAAGATGCCATAAAATCTCAACTTATCTCAGATAGTAGTGCAGCACAAGGTGGGAATGCTCCAGTGCAGCTTGGGCAAGATGGGGAACTTGATCTCAGTGGTTTCAGGATTCCTGGTTTGAAGGTGCATTACTGGCTAGATGAAAACAGTAGTGGCTCACCGCAACCTGATTTATCTCCATTTATCAGTATTGAGACAGGAAAGGATATGCTGATAAATTGTCTGCACAGCTCATTTATACTGGATCCGCTTACTGACAAAGAGGCTGATCTTTCTATGGATCTAAGATGCATTGATGTTGAAGCGCTTATTTTGAAAGCAATTGCTTGCAATAGACACACTCGTCTTCTGGACATTCAAAGGGAATTGAGCAAAAATATTCAAATTTCGCAATCACCTACTGATGTTGTCCTGAAAAGAGGTGTTTATGTAGAGGACTTAGGCAAGGTATGGGTATTTTAGTGCAAGTACCTTCTGTTTATAATCATTAGTCTTTATCTTGCATTTTTGAGCTGGACTTCTAGATTGGTTGGTTGGTTCATTTTGCTTTTGCGTAATGCTTGATTTCATTGTAATTTTCGTTGCCTTAATGATGCCCATAAATCATGCAGAAAGTGGATGGAAAGAACTTTGAAAATTCTTGTACAAATCAAGTTCTTCAGATTAGGGCATATGGACAATCATATATACATCTTGGGATAAATATCAGGTCTGTTATTTATTTGCTGCATTGTTAGTTTACTTGCCTTAAATTTCCATGTGTTGATTTTGTACAATAAAATTAATTGTACAGCTGTAGCTCCCAGTATGTAATAATTAAGATTTTGACCATCATTTTTAACTCAGAATGTGCTTTGCACTCCTGTAATCAATGTACATTTTCCCGAGCCATATTCTTGCTCGCAGATATATTTTTTAATACAAGGAATTAAAATACGGGTTTGCTATATGTCCATTGGATATTTTATCCTCTCCGCACACTTGTTTTATCTATTAAACCTTTATTTTTGAAAAGTATTCTTTTTCCTCTTCCCCTGTCTCCGGCGAGAGGAAGCTTCTCCTTCAGGTTGCTAGGGTTAGGGTTTGGTAGTTTTTTTTTCTTTTGGGGCAGGGGGTGAGACTCTGACGAGGCTTCCTGCATCCCTGGGCTTAGAAGGAAAGCAGGGGAAGAAGGCCAGACCAGCGGTGGAGGATTGTGGGTGGGGTGATAAGGCGGAGAGGGAGCCGCCAGCTAGGGTGGAGGATGGCCGGTGGGTAGGAGGGAGGGGGTATTAAGGTGACATCGTAGCGAAGCTCCACTAGTGTAGTGGTGGAAGGCAGCGGCGGATCTGGTGGCGGGGACCCACCAGAGACAGGAAGTGTGGAGAATATGCTCGTTGGTGAGCAGCTCAGGAGTAGTAGCTGGAGGAAGAAGACGATCTTGTGACGCTTGTATCTTGATCTGAGGCCTAGACAAAATTTGGATGTGGGAAGGAAACAAAATGCCTCGGTATGGTGTATCAAACCCTTAAAGTATTGCGGAAACATATTTTTCACTGAAATGTCTAATTATAGCATTTCCGTATGATCAATCAACTTTTCTGTATGGTAGTTGTCAGATTCAACTTGTTTGACCAGGGACAATGATGGCTGCCTACATGTAGACAATCATGCTTTGGTTTGTTATTCACTTCGCTTTTTTAGGCAAGGATAAGCATAATCTGGGTCCACATTTGCAATAGTTCTAGAAAACGACAACAAGGCTAGTTGTCTAGTTTGCTTTAAGTGATGAATGACTGTATGTTCTGCAGGAAAAAGTTTGGTAGTCACTAACCATGTGATCAAATTTGCCCGAAATGAATAGTTATGTGGAGATATTCACCACAGCATATGTGCCCACAACTTTGTTTATATAACTATTTTCCTAAATTGTAGGTCAATGGTTAAATGTATCTATAAGAACATTTTGGGGCACTTGGTTATAGGAGTGAATCTATCCTTGATGTCTTGATGGAGTTGTCCATCATGAGACCATCCCATGGATATTGTTGCATGACCCCATTCCTCATGTTTACACTATGATGTGCTTGCAAGGAATAATGATGTGTTGGATCAACTCATCCAATTCCTCAAACAAGACATCAGGATTAGGACTGAGATGATCGATCACCATAACACACAAACCAAATAATCCACTAGTGTAGGATTCACCTCATGTCCAATTGTTGTTATGCTTCTTAGTGTTATGATTTAGTTTCTATGTCCTACTGGATAGAGTTCTACATATTCTTAGCTTTTAGCATGCTACTATCTGGTATACCTATATCATAACAATTTGTGCTATACTGCTGTAATGATGGATACATATACCTGGAATCTTAGGGAAGCCTGAAAATGATTCTCCACCCTCTTTTAATAGCTTCTTTATATGTGTGCATAAGAATCTAAGCCTTGTATATGAACATACTAAAATAGCAAAGACAAATTCGCCACCTATTTGGCTATTTCTGTATTCTTTCCCAGTCAATCCCTTTACTTACTATTTTTTTCTCTTCACCATAGGAGTGGTCGCCTCCTCCTTCAATCATCGAAAAATATATTGCTACCTTCTGCGTTGGTAGAATCTGAAGAAGCCCTAAACAAAGGGAGTTCAACAGCAAATGAGGTTTTTGTGAGCTTAAGGACCAAGAGCATCCTCCACTTATTTGCTGCAACTGGAAGGTTTCTGGGTCTTAAGGTTGTCATTGTAATATACTGCATGTATTTTTTCTTTCTATATATATTCATTCTAAATATAGTTATTAGCTCTCAGCTTATTTTTTGCAATGATTTTCTTCTAGGAAATCATGTGAAACATGATTTTGTAATCCTCATCTGAATCATCTTGAGACAAATGGAAATTTTATCTTTTCCAGTAAACTCCCTGCTAAAGCAAAGCCATACTTGTTTTGGAATCCCAATACTTATTTTGGAATCCCATGCTTGACTAATTACATGATTTTTTAGAAACTTTGTAGCCTATGATCTTTGGCATGGAAAACATTGAAGTTTCTTATGATATATTAATTCAATACGTGTACGTGATGAAAGTAAAATAATATTTCATAAGTTCATAACAGTATGTAGCATTGATATGTCTTATTACATTGACATGTAATCACCATACATGAACCTATTGTGACCAATCTGATATCAATTTCATCCCTATATAGCAGTGGTCCTTGTTGGGCATGTTTGTAGATGGGCACTCAAATGATAAACTACCTTAAACATTAATTAAGAGACTTACCTTCTGTCTGAAACATTCTGTGTAAAACTTTGATGCTTTACTGCTAAATACCTCATGTACGTACAGAGTAATTTTAGTACCACCATTTTTCTTATCTTACCTGCTTGAAAATAGTTTCAGCACTATGTTTATCAGGTAGATGCCTCCAATAATTGGAACCTTGCAAGCTTTTATTTTCTTTATGATGCCATTCAATTGTTTCTTCGATGAACAATTAACCATCTTGTTAAAACATTTCAGATTTTTTTATATGTTAATCTAAATCTACATGCTAAATTCTTAATATCCCTGGTATCAGGTTTTCTCTCAGTCCCAGGTTACTCTAAAGATTCCAAAGTCAGTGTTACATGGTTCAGATTTTGTGGCCATCAGGTTTCCTCAGTCTGCAAATGCCTATTATCTCTTGATTCAGCTTGATAATTACCTCAGGCCTGTTTTTCATTTGCTTGAGACACAGACTGATGAAAGTAACAACTCTAATGCTGATGCCAACCAGGTCATAAGGTTTAATAGGATTGATATTAGCCGTATGCAAATAGGTGAAGATGAATATAGTGTGAACTTCTTTGATACTGGAAAGGTGCTACAAGATATTGAAGGTACATCACTCTGGCCAAGAGGAAATGGAAAGCTTCTACCCTTGACACCGTCATTGTCGCCTTCTTTTTCTTCTCTTGTTGATGAAGTATTTGAGCATAATGCAAGTGCTTCAACCATAGAAAATCAACTTTTGCCACCCTCTAGTTTGCCCTCTACTCACTTAAGTTCTTTTCAAGTTGATTCTGAGGGACTCAGTGGTAGTTACCTGCCTGAGCTGCACGGAAACTTTATTCGTTCCGACAATAATACTTCTGAAGTAACGCCTGATGTAAGATTGAACAGTGATCTGCTGAGTAACAGTTCAGGCCCTACCAGAATTTCATCCATGTCATCAGACTCAAAGTCTGGTCATGGCCTCAGCTCCTTGAGATCTTTAGGAGGCCATGATATTGTGCATGGAAGTAAATTTGTTCAACTTGTTTCTTCAGATGGCCAAGAAGGTACTTTTACCATTTTCTTCTTAAGTAGCTTGAGATTTTTATGCTTTGATATCCAACTAGCTATCACCCTTTTTGTGATACTTTTTGACACTTTGCAGTTTTGGGAAATATCTCCACTATAAAACTTGGAGGACCATCTAGAAAACGATCTATTTCGGAGGTTTTATTGAATATTCCATCATTACAACAATCTAGAATTAGCAATGGACCAAGAAAACAAAGAAAAGCACCTGAGCTTATGAAGGATGGTGTTCTTTTTAAGGAATATTCACCTGGAAAATCCGTAACATATGGAGATATATTTACAGAAGAAAATCATAGTGTTACATCAGCTATTTATGCTTCCGTACTTCGCCATGTCATAAAGCACTGTTCAGTTTGTATCAAGTATGCTCAACTAACTACCCAAATGGATTCTCTTGGAATCCCATATGCAGAAGAAGCAGAGCTGGGGATACCATCCTCTAATCTTTGGTTGCGGTTACCCTTTCTTAAAGAGGATTCATGGAAACATGTATGCTTACGCCTAGGTAAAACTGAACGTATGTCTTGGGATGTTAGGATCAACGATCCATATTATGGCTCACTCTGGAAAGTCCATGGAGGCAGCACTGCTACTGAATGGGGTATTGGTGTTCGTGTAGCGAACACTTCTGAAATAGATTCACATATCACTTTTGATGATGATGGGGTTGTTTTGACTTATCACACTGTTGATGCTGCTAGTGTGCACAGGCTTGTCTCAGATTTACAAAGGCTGTCAAATGCCCGTGCATTTTCTTGTAGAATGCGAAGATTGATTGGTGTAAAAGTTGATGACAAACGAAATGAAAAAGTTACTTCGGCAGGCACGAACATACACCCCGCAAGAAAAGGTAGCAAACACAGGCTATCTGAACAGATTAGGAAAATTTTCAGGATTGAAGCTGTTGGTTTGATGAGCTTGTGGTTCAGTTACGTTGCTGCGCCTATGGTTCACTTTGTTGTTGAGTGGGAGTCTTTTAATGATGGTTGCACAATTCATGTTTCTCCAGATCAACTTTGGCCACACACAAAGGTTTGTCTATGGCTCTATGCTCAATATTTATGGCCTCATTTCTGGTTTTTTATACGTTTAATGCTATAGGATACGCGTATATAGTTAGGCGTTTCTGATGTTTGGCTATAGTTATTCAGTATGCTTCTTTACATAGTGGCTGTTAGCATCCAGTCAATTCAGCCCAACTCTCTACCATAGGTTCGGATGTTCATGCGCATCACGGCCCACTTATAAGGCAAGAGGCCCATTACCTCCCAAAAGCCCGGACTGGTGGGAGAGGGATGCTCCCTCTTATAAGGTGGTCAGGGCCTCCTTCCCTAGGCAAGGTACTAAACTTGCATGGCCTACCCCCCATAAGGTAGGTGCCCTGACATCCCAGCCCCCATAAGGTGGTGACCCCGGCACCACCCCCCATAAGGCAGAACCAGACTCTGATACCAGATGTTAGCATCCACTCAATTCAGCCCAACACTCTACCATAGGTTCGGACGTTCATGCACATCACGACCCACTTATAAGACAAGAGGCCCATTACCTCCCAAAAGCCCGGACTGGTGGGAGAGGGATGCTCTCCCTTATAAGGTGGTCATGGCCCCCTTCCCTAGGCAAGGTGGTACTAAACTTGAGTGGCATACCCCCCATAAGGTAGGTGCCCTGACATCAGATGTTATGACGGGCATCACGTTTGGCCGCCGCAGCACACGACATGGCTAGGAGGGTGCGCCGGCGGGTGGGGCCCAGGGCCTAGTTTGGTTTATTTTCGAGTCTGGGTTTGCTTAGAAAAGTGTGAGAGTCATAAATACTTTTGTAAACTCCTCGTTTTGGATTGAGCAGAAACATAATATTGTTTCCGGCTTCCTCAGGGAGCCTGGAGAACCCAAAACCCTAGCCGCATCCTCCTCCTGTGCCTCCTCTCTCCCTCGCTCAACCTCGATGGCACCCCGGCGCCGTCCTCGCCGCTGCCCACCACAGCCTGTTCATCCCTACTCATTGAGGGAAATCCCTGGTAGGATCCGGAATCCTATCAACCTGGTATCAGCGATGTCAGGAACCCTGCACACCTCCTCCGCGCCGTTGCCCTTGCAGTCGCCGGCGCCCTCCTCATCCGCGCCACCGCCTGCCTCCTCAGCGCCGCCGCCGATCTCCTCGACACCCCTGGCGGTGACCTCGGTGCCGCTGGTCGCCACCACGGCGGCCCTGCAACTGACCTCGTCGGGCTGGCTCTACAGGCCGCCGAGCTCGGCCCCCCTCCCTCGGCCCTTCAACCAGGTCGAGGTGACGCAGATGCTCCTAGATCAGGGCGCTGTCATCGCTGGGATCCACGAGGAGCTGGCGCTTATGCGCGAGTTCCTCATGGGCGGGCCTCCGCCGCCGCGGGCGTCCCTCCCCGCGTCGACGCAAGCGGCGCTCCCATCGCTGTCCGCGCCCTCCACCGCCGTCACCGACGCGACGTCGATCTCCATGGGCATCCCCATCCATCGCATCTCCTTCCCGCCCTCGCCGTCGCCGATCCCGCCATGGCTCTCGGGCACGTCTCAGGGCACCGTCTTCTCGTCGCCGCCGCCGTGCACGACGGCATCCTCGCTGTCCTGGGGGCCCACCGCCCCGCATGGGGGACCCCTGGCGCCCGACGTCCTCTATGGGGGCGTCGACGGGACTCTGTACCCATCCGACATGGGCGTCCCCTCTGGCCTCGTCCCAGCCCCCTCCAGCCCACTTCCGCGGTCGGACGGTGCCGGTCAAGCCGTTCCGCCCTTCTACAAGCTGGAGTTCCCTACGTACGACGGCCTCGATGACCCGCTTAACTGGCTCAATCATTGCAAACAGTTCTTCAGCGGACATCAAACTCCACCGGCGGATTATACGTGGCTCGCAGCCTATCACCTTCGTGAGGCGGCCCAGACGTGGTACTTCACGCTCGTGCACGACGAGGGCAAACCGACGTGGGCGCGTTTCAAGGAATTGTGCCATCTACAATTCGGCCCTCCTGTGCGCGGCTCCCACTTGGCGGAGCTGGGCCGTATTCAGTTCACCTTGACTGTCCAGGACTACACCGAGCGCTTCAATGCGGTCCTCTGCCATGCACGGAACCTCGACAGCACCCAAAAGGCCGACCTGTACGTGGGAGGCCTCCCGGATCATATACGGGTCGACGTCGAGCTCCGCGCTCCCCGCGATCTTTCGACCGCCGTCTACCTCGCGTGGTCATTCGAGCTTCGTGCCCGCTCCATGCTGGCGCAGCGGCCCCAGGAGACGCAACGTCCGAGTCGTCAGCAACAGCAGCCACACCGCCTGCCTCTTCCGCCGACCGCGCGTCCGGCGGCACTAGCTCAGGCGCCGACTACGGGGGGAGGGGGGCGCCTAGCCACCGGCGGCCCAGCCGCCAATCTGATAGTTCCGCCGTCTCACCCCAGCGGAGCAGTTGGAGAGGCGCCGCCAGGGTCTGTGCTACAATTGCGATGAGCCCTTCGTTCGCGACCACCAGTGTGAGCGGTTGTTCTACCTGGAGTCGGAGGACTACCTCGACGACGACGGCGCGACGGAAGATGAGGAGACGACGCGACCGACACGGCCGTGAACGCCATGGCTAACACATTGGTGCTTTCGTTGCATGCGTTGGCCGGTATTCAGGTGGAGAACAACATGGTCGTACACGTGATGATCAAGGGCGAATGCCTCCTGGCCCTCCTCGACACAGGCTCCACGCATAACTTCCTCCAAGGGGTCGTCATGCGTCGCCTCGGCCTCGCAGCACCGGGCGACGACCACCTACGGATCACCGTCGCCAATGGCGACCGTCTTCGCTGTGTGGGCATCGCTCGCGATGTGGAGATGTCGATCGCGGGTGAGCCCTACACCGTCACGTGCGTCGACATCGACTTGGGCTGCTTCGACTTCATCCTCAGAGTCGATTTTCTGCGCACGCTCGGTCCTGCTACTTGGGACTTCGACGCTCGGACGCTCGCCTTCCAGCGTGGGGCGTGTAGGGTGCTGTGGCAGGCGGCGCCCAGCCTCCTACAGCACGCCGCGCCGCAGCCTACCGCGGCAGCTGTGGCCGCCGACTCCGGGCGGCCGATGCTTGATTGGCTCCTTGAGCAGCATGCTGCCGTCTTCGACGAGCCTCATGGGCTTCCAACGGCACGCCCGTACGACCACTGGATTCACCTCCTGCTGGGTACCGCTCCCGTCGCCGTGCGGCCGTACCGCTACCCCCAGCTGCAGAAGGACGAGCTGGAGTGACAGTGCGCTGTCATGCTAGCACAGGGCATCATCAGGCCAAGCACCTCGCCCTTCTCGGCACCGGTGCTTCTCGTCCGCAAGCCGGACGGGTCCTGGCGTTTCTGCATCGACTAATGCGCCCTCAACGCCAAGACCTCGAAGAACAAGTTCCCGATCCCGGTGGTGGACGAGCTCCTAGACGAGCTACATGGCGCCCGATTCTTCACCAAGATGGACCTGCGTTCTGGCTACCACCAGGTACGCATGTTCCAGGCGACATGGACAAGACGGCTTTCCGCACTCACCATAGCCACTACGAGTTCCTGGTCATGCCGTTTGGGCTCTCCAACGCCTCGGCAACATTCCAGGCCCTGATGAATGATGTCCTGCGCCCATACTTGAGGTTTGTGCTGGTTTTCTTTGACGACATTCTCATCTACAGTTCGTCATGGCGGAGCACCTACAGCACATCGCCATCGTCCTCAACGAGCTTCGAGCGCATCAGCTGCACCTTAATCGCTCGAATGCTCGTTCGGGGCGTCGTTCGTGGCCTACCTGGGCCACGTCGTCTCTGCGGATGGTGTCGCCATGGACGCGGACATGGTGGCTGCGGTCTCCGCATGGCCGTAGCCACGTTCCGCCCGTGGCCTTCGCGGGTTCCTGGGTTGGCCGGGTACTACCAGAAATTCATCCGGGACTTCGGCCTCATCGCGGCGCCCCTGACCCGTCTCCTCCGCCGTGACGCCTTCGCCTGGGATTCGGAGGCTGAGGGCGCGTTCCAGGTGCTCAAACGTGCCCTCACAAGGGGCCCCGTCCTACAGATGTCGGACTTCGACAAGCTGTTTATCGTCGACTGTGACGCGTCGGGTGTCGGGTTCGGCACCGTTCTTCACCAGGGTGCCGGCCCCGTTGTCTTCTTCAGCCGCCCGTTCGCTGCCCGCCATATCAAATTGGCAGCGTACGAGTGGGAGCTCATCGACCTGGTGCAGGCGGTGCGCCACTGGCGCTCGTACTTATGTGGGCGCTTGTTCCTCATCTGGACAGATCACTACACCCTGAAGTACTTGTTGGACCAGCGCCTGTCGACCGTACCTCAGCATCAGTGGATCAGCAAGCTGTTCGGGTTCGACTTCACAGTCGAGTACACACCCGGGTGGCTTAACACGGTGGCCTACGCGCTCTCCCGCCGCGACGTCGAGCACACTTCAGAGGACGCAGTCGGACCGGGCGCCATGTGCGATCGCTCCGGCCCGTCTTTTGCCTTCATCGACGACGTTCGCCGCGCGACAGGCCAGGCCGCGGACGTGCAGGACATGCTACGACGCTTGGGCGCAGGCGAGCTGCAGGCGAGCTGCAGGCGCCATGGCGCTTTGACGACGGGTTACTCCTTCATGGCAGCCGCATCTTCGTTCCGGACCAGGGGGATCCAGAAAACCTTCCATCGCTTGCGCTCTGACTTCTACATTCCAGGCGATTGTGCGTTGGTGCAGGATTGGGTACGTACCTGCAGCACCTGCCAGCGCAACAAGACGGAGACACGACAGCCGGCGGGTCTGCTACAGCCGCTGGAGGTGCCCTCCCAGGTGTGGGCGGACATCTCCATGGATTTCATCAAGGGCTTACCCAAGGTGGCAGGCAAGTCGGTGATCCTGACCGTGGTCGGACGCTTCTCGAAGTACGCACACTGCATACCGCTCGGCCACCCCTACACGGCGGCCTCGGTCGCCTGCGCCTTCTTCAACGACATCATCCGCCTGCACGGGTTCCCGTCTTCCATCGTCAGGGATCGGGACCTCGTGTTTACAGGCCATGTGTGGCGCGACCTTTTCGAGATGGCGGGCATCAAGCTACGCATGAGCACGGCCTTCCACCCGCAGACTAACGGCCAGTCCGAGGTGGTGAACAAGGTGATTGCTATGTATTTGCGCTGTGTCAGGTGACAGGTGATCGCCTGCGGTCGTGGGTGGACTGGTTATCTTGGGCGGAGTACTGCTACAACACCTCGTTCCACACCGCCCTTCACGCCACACCATTCGAGGTGGTCAACGGCCGAACCCCCGCTGTCCTGCCCTACACAGTAGGGTCCGCCAAGACCGAGGCAACTGACGTTCTCCTGCGCAGCCGCGACGAGATGCTGGCCGAGGTGCGCCAGTTTCTCCTCTAGGCGCAGCAGCTCTCCAAGAAGTACTACGACGCCAACCACCGCGACTTGGAGCTCTCCGTCGGCGACTGGGTCTGGTTGCGCCTACTCCACAGGACGGCGCAGTCGATGGACCCCCAGGCTCGGCGCAAGCTGGGTCCTCGTATGCCGGGCCGTTCCGGGTGCTTGAGCGCATCGGCACCGTTGCGTACCGTCTTCAGCTGCCGGACGGTGCCCGCATTCATGATGTCTTCCATGTGGGGCTGCTCAAGCCTCACCGCGGGGAGCCGCCAGCTGCGCCAGGCAACATGCCCTCGTTGCTGGACGGGCGCATCCTCCCAGAGCCGGAGGGGGCGTTACGAGCAGAGCAGCGCTGCGGGGTGTGGTATGTCCGCATCAAGTGGCATGGACTTCCAGAGAAGGATGCTACTTGGGAGAAGGTCGACGAGTTCCGCGGCCACTACCCTGACTTCCAGCTCGAGGACGAGCTGTTTGCGCAGGTGGGGAGAGATGTTATGACGGGCATCACGTTTGGTCGCTGCCGCACACGACGTGGCTAGGATGGTGCGCCGGCGGGTGGGGCCCATGGCCCAGTTTGGTTTATTTTCGAGTCTCGGGGTTTGATTAGAAAAGTGTGAGAGTCATAAACTCCTTCTCACGGACAAAGTGAATGTCGATTTCGATATGCTTCGTGCGCCGATGGTGAACTGGATTTGCCGTCATGCAGATGGCACTCATGTTGTCACAAAAGACAACCGTGGCCGAGGTGAGGGGAACGTGGAGTTCCTGCAGCAGCTGGCGGATCCAGCAGCACTCGGCAACAGTGTGAGCAACAGCTCGATACTCGCCTCAGCGCTAGACCTGGACACCGTGGTTTGGCGCTTGGAGGACTCTCGACGCTTGACCTCCAGCATTAGGGTGTAAGGTGTTTTCCCTAAATCCTGTCCGCATTTACTTGAGTGGGCAGCATCATAGGGCTCTCTGCAATAGTAGCATAACCCATTGGCTCTACAGAAATCTCTGAGTTGTCTTTCCTTTTTAAGCTGAGTAGTGGGAGCTTTGGGTCTTGTTCATACACACCCACATGGACTCCCGTTCACGCACACCACACTGGTGACACATCGATGGCTCCTTCAAATTCCGTCTTCCACTACAGTCGTTAGAAGTTCCACCGCAAGAAGGCCCAGACGTCAATTATTTTTTTTCTCGAATACGCAGGAGAACTGCGTATCATTGTATTAATAGAAGGAAAAATGGAACCATACAGAAGGACTCCACAAGGGAGCACACACTGGTCCCAGCTCACACACTCACACCCCAGATTAAGAGAAGGCTAAATCACCGGTTACAAATTAGGACGACCCAAGACCATAGACCTGAACCACAACCACCTAACCAGACTCTCTGATGGAGAGAAAGGCAAGACCTTTGGCCCCAGCTAAACTCCACAGACGAGCTTCATCTCTTGCCAGGTTCAAAACAGCAGCAGCGCTAGGGGAAACGCCATCGAAAACACAACTATTGCGGTGCTTCCAGATGCACCAAGCTCCTAGAATGATTAAGGAGTTAATTCCTTTGCGCTCCTCCCCCGAAACTCTAGCATCCACACTCTCCCACCAATCATCAAAAGAAAGTTCAGCGGCTGCCGGGGCGAGTCGAGGGAATCTCACTTGATTAAAGAGGGAGTATCAGAACTGTCTAGCCACCACACACCCAATCAACAGATGTCGAATGTTTTCTTCCTCTTGGTCACACAAGGGGCACTTATCTGGATGCGGGAGGCCACGTCTTTCCAGCTGATCAGCCGTCGAACATCTGTTATGCGCAACTAACCACATAAAGAAGTGACATTTAAGTGGAGCCCAAAATTTCCAAATTCTCTCAAAAGGTCTAAAGTAGACAGCCCCCTGAAATAAGGCGTCATAAGCTGATTTTGCTGTGTACTGTCTAGAATTAGATACTCCCTCCATACTCATAAAACAAGTCGTTTAGGACAGCGACACAGTCTCCAAAGCATAACTTGACTACTTATTTTTATAAAAATATTTATTAAAAACTGACATACGTATACTTTTATGAAAGTATTTTGCAAGACAGATCTATTCATGTAGTTTTCACATTTTCAAAATCAACAACTTAAAAGTTTTTCATGATTTATATTCCCAATGTTTGACTGAAATCTTGTCTGAAACGACTTGATTTATGGGTATGGAGGGAGTAGGCGCCAGATATGTTTGTCTTGCACCCCCACTTGCAAATCTACCTCAGAGATCATGTCCCATAATGTCAAATATTCCATCAGAGCTTCCAAGGAAATTGAGCCTTGAATGTCTTCAACCCATTTGTCATTGATAAGAGCTTCTAGAACTGTACGCTTCGCAGCTGCTCTCTTCGAGACCAAAGCGTATACACGTGGCATAATTTCCTGGACATTCTTCCCAGCCAGCCATCTATCCTTCCAAAAGAAGGTATTGGCTCCATCGCCAATTTCAGTAACCACAGCCATAGAGAGGAGCCAATCCATTTCCTTGGTAGTATGAAGAGGTAAATTAGCCCACGGTTTATTTGGTTCAGATTTTTTCAGCCATGGCCATCTTTATTCTCAGGGCCAGACCAAGGGATTTTAGGTCTGAAATTCCCAGCCTGCCAAGGTCCCGAGATCAGCAAACTTTGGGCCAAGCAATAAGACAGTGTCCTCCATTAGATTCCTTCCTCTCCAAATTAATCCTCTTCCAATCTTGTCAATAGCTTTGATAGCCCATATTGGTAAATCTGTAGCCATGGCCAGATAGACCAACATTGCTGTTAAGACATTGAACCTGGACCACCCTTCCTGCACGTGTCATCAGCTCCGCTTTCCATCCTGACAGTTGATCTGCAATCCTGTCAATAATGGGTTGGAGCTGCTCCTTTGTAAGTTTTCGAATAGAGAGTGGCAGCCCAAGATACTTGCACGGGAAGTCCAATATCTCACACGGCCATGCTATGGATGAGACCCATGTCCTCTTTTGAGAAGTGAATAGGCAGCACGTTACTCCTTTTTTTTTTTACACTAAAAGCAAACCTCCTAATTGACGTCTGGAGCTCTTTCCAGACGATTAGGAGGTTTGCTCTTACTCAAAAAAAAAAAAAGGAGATTTGCTTCGTTTGATTTGGTTCTAGATTCAATTTGTTAGCTGTTGCTCAGGATTAGTTAAGCTGCACCTCAAAGGGTTGTTAGGGAGCTTAGAACACTATATGTACTAGGACACGGGATTCATCTAGGGGTTAAGCAGAAGATAAACCTCTAAGCTCAGAGCCTCCTAGGGAGGGCAAGCAGGTTGTTTATCTATCTGCTCATTGTGTTCCTAGGCAATAAACTAACCATATCAGGTGAGCATTTGGCAAATGTGCAGCTTTTTACAGGCTCTTACTGGACAAAAGCTTTTCATCCGAATTGTAGTAAATTAATGCTTGATTGAATTACTAACTTATTGAGTTGCATGCACCAACCAATTCAACTCAAAAGCTTAAGCTGATAGGGAAAGGTGGGCAATTCACTTATACTCTAACACTCCCCCTCACGTGCACGCTCCCCCAGGCCGCATACGTGGATATTGGAGTGGGGCTGTAATTATTTTAATTAACGCGATTCGAACTCGAGACCTCTGGCTCTGATACCATATTGAGTTGCATGCACCAACCAATTCAACCCAAAAGCTTAAGCTTATAGGGAAAGGTGAGCAATTCACTTATACTCTTGTTAGCCCAAAAGATCTATTCCTTAAACCACAGCCTTCCAAAGAGGCCTTGGGTTACATATATAGGTGCCACCAAGGGTTAACATGGTTGGCTAAGCATAGGGGGTAAAGTAGAAATAAAAACTACAAAAAAGCACCTAAGCTACTAGACTTATACTAACATTCTCCCCCTAAGTCTAGCAACTTTACATAAAGCAATAGAGCTTAAGTGCACTTAGGCACGCCCATAGAACATCAAAAACAAAAACATTTATTCTTGATCCCGACTCCGGAGCGGTGTTCCTAGAACAGAGCCACCTCCTCGTCTTCTTCCACGACCTGCGCGACGAGGGCCTGGCCGCGCCTCGGCTCGTCATGGGCCTGACCACGCCTTGGCTCGTCGTGGGCCTGGCCACGCCTCGGTCCGTCGTGAGCCCGGCCCCGCCTCGGCTGGTTGCACTCCCGAGCAAAGTGGCCAGTCCTGCCACAATTGTAGCACCTGTCACCACCGTCGTCGTCGCTTCCCTCAGAAGTTGCCTCCTCGGCATCGCCCTCAGCGCCTTGGGCGCCCTGCGTGGCTTCACCTTCCCACGCTTGCGTCCGTCTGGAGGCTCCTCCTTCTTCCGGCAGACGTGGCACTGGCAGTGTGGCGTAGTAGAGCTTGCCACCGTCAGGGAAAGACTCGCCAGCCATCTCCTCCTCGTCATCCACTGCCTTGAACCGTCCCGTCAGCTCCTCGATCGTCAACGTCGAGATGTCGATCATCGTCTGAATGGCGATCTTGAGCTGTAAGTACTTCGGAGAGCAGCGGAGGAACTTTGCGACAGCTCTCTCTTCCGTGATCTCGTAGTCGCCGTACTGCTCCAGCCGCTGCCTCAGGCTTGAGAGACGGAGAGCGAAGTCATCGACCTCCTCGCCCGGCTTGAAAGCCAAGCGGTCCCACTCCTCGCGAAGCTTTTGTAGTGCAGACTTGTGGGCGCGGTCGCTGCCGACCCGTGCCGCAGCGATGGCGTCCCAAGCGTCCTTGGTCGTCGCCTTCCCGGAGAGGGCCGGCACCATCTCCGTCGGGACCGCGGAACAGAGCGCCTCCAGCGCCCGTCGGTCCTCCTGACGGCTCACGCCGCCCAGACGCACCGCATCCCACATCCGCCGCGTCTCAAGCTTCACCTTCATCATCGAGGACCACTCGGCGTAGTTGGTCTTCGTCAAGACCGGCCACTGTGTGTTGCCGGAGTCCCTGATGATGGTCTTGACCACCCTCGGGGGCGCGTCGTCGTGGTTGTAGTCGTCGTGGTCGTAGTCGTAGTCGTGGACGGAGCTGTGGACGGAGCACCTCTTGACGTCCTGACGACGCGGGTCTGGGACCCACCCGTGCACCTCCGCGGCCCGCTGCCGTGTAGCGTCCCCTGCAGGCACCTCCTGCGGCGCGGGACGAGCACCCAGCGCTGCAGCGTTGACGGGTGGTGCGTCGTGCCCAGCACCCTGTGCAGCGAGACCAAGCTCCTCCTGGTCACGCCGCACCACCTCGAGCGTCACCTCCAACTCCTGAAGCTGTGCCGCCTCCTGCTCCTGCTGGACAGCAGTTGCCCTGGTACGCCGAGCTGCCTTGGCTGCACGTGCCGCCACGGTCTGCAAGTCCGCCGCACGTGCTGCCCGAGCTGTAGCCGCCCGCCGTCGCTCGTCTCGGCGCGCTGCCCGAGCCTCACACTCCTCTGCTGCTGCTGCATCCTCCTCACGTGCCGCCGCACGCTCGAGCTCCTCTGCCTGTTCGCTGAGGTGCCGCATGCGTTGTAGTGCCTCTAGCTCCTCCTTGAGGCGCTGTGCATCACGCCGCATCGCCGCTGCCGCCTCACGTCGCTGCACACTCGAAGTAATCGAGCTGCCGCTGGAGGAGGAGCTCCACGAGCCCAGGAGACCCTGCTCCTCGTCGGCCGGCGGTGGCTCGCGGACCACCAGAGCCGCAGCGGCCCTGCCGCCGTGCTCTGTGCGTCCACGCCGCCTGCGCCCTGCGCACCTGCCTGGCTGGAGCCGTCCACGCCTCCCGCGCCTCGCCTCGTCCTCCTCGAGCCGGCCATGGGAGATGGAGTCGAAGAAGACGCCTTGGGGAAGACGACGCCGGGTCCCTGACCTGCCGCTCCGCAGCAGCTCCCCCTCGCGCCGGCCCTTTACCTCTGCTGGAGAAGACCCGAGCTGCGCCGAGCCCGAGCCGCCGCAGTCCTCGTCCCGCACGCGCACGCCCGCACACGCTGGAAGGCTTGCGCACGAGCGCCTCTGCTCCTCGCGTGCACGCGTGGAATCCTCTGCTCCCGCTGTTGGAGGCCGCCTCCCGGGAGCCGCGGAGCTCCCCCGCTCCTGCAGGAGCTCCGCCCGAGCCGCTGCGCAGGGCCCTGCCCCGCGCATCGCTTCCGGGCCACCAGTACACGCCTGCACGAGCCTGGGAGCCGCGCCGCCGGGTCGTGCGCAGGAGCCCTGCTCCTTCGCGTCGATCCGCGCGCACAGCCCACGAGTGCCGCTAGGGCCCTGCCCTGCTCGTGCACGACCCTGCTCCGCCTATGCACGCCTCCCGCACCCACACTTCTGCTGCGCCCGCACGATGCACGCGCGCGCTGAGCCGCCTGCTCACGCGCACGCCTCGGCTGCCGTCTGGAAGCCCGCCGCACCGCCTGGAAGCCGCCGCCCCGCCGAATCGAGCTGTGCCGCACTGGAGTCGGACCCCTTGCCCGAGTCAACGCGCGCCGGCTGCTCTGATTCGCCGCGCCTCCGCCCCGATCCGCGCACGCGAGCGCCGGATCCGCGTACGGAGAGGCCGGGGAAGGCTGCTGATCGGCCGGATCTTGGCCGGGGAGAGGCAACGCCGGTGTGGGCCCGCGCCGTCGGGAGCTAGGGTTTCGGGGCTGGGGGTAGAGCATGGGGAAGAGGAGGGGGTGGGAAGGATAGGCTCTTGATACCACTTGTTAGCCCAAAAGATCTATTCCTTTCACCACAGCCTTCCAAAGAGGCCTTGGGTTATATATATAGGTGCACCAAGGGTTAACATGGTTGGCTAAGCATAGGGGGTAAAGTAGAAATAAAAACTACAAAAAAGCACCTAAGCTACTAGACTTATACTAACAACTCTAACATAACTGAATCATTTTTAGGTGCCCGCAACAACAACAACAACATAGCCTTTTCAGTCCCAAGCAAGTTGGGGTAGGTTAGAGTTGAAACCAACAAGAGCTGCAAATCAGGGTTTAAGTACATGAATAGCTGAATCATTTTAGGTGCCCTAAAAAAATGAATCATTTTTAGGTTAACTGATGTTTCATTAGCATGGAAATTATGTTAGATTTCATATTTTCTGTGTTTAAGTGCTGTGTGGTGTTGGTCAACATCTGATTGCCTTGTATTTGGCTAGCATTTGGTAGACAAGCGGGATTGTGATGCATCAGTTTAATGCTCACAAGCCATAGTTTATCTGTTAGCCAAAATGTTGACTGCAGAAAATCTCGTTTCACGAGCAAAAGTTGGTTTGCAAAAGGGCAAAATTGGTTGCTAGTTAGCATTCTATATTTCAAAATCAGATTCTACTTGAGCATTTCAAGTTTATCAACATGGCACAACTTCTTATGCTACTGCCTAGGAATTAATCTTCAATTGTGTTTACATGATGCAGTTTTTGGAGGATTTCGTGAATGTGGGTGAGGTAGCGTCATTCTTGGACAGCATCAGGCTTACAGCTGGACCTTTGCTTGCCCTTAGTATTGCAATTCGCCCTGCAAAAATGCCTGTAACAACTACAACTTACAGTTCTGTACCAAAGCAAAATATCTTCCGGGCACAGGGGGCACCAGAAAATGACTCATCATCAGCTACTATGCAAAATGTGTCTGCGGGCCCTTCAGCTGCCCATACTATGCAAAATGTGTCTGCCCCACTGAGCCCTTCAGCAGCCCATTCTAACAATCATAATCTGCAGAGTTCCGTGCTTTCGTCTACAGGGCGGGCTGGGCCTGGATTAGTTCCCAGCCCATCATTACCTTTTGATGTTACTGTTGTGCTACGTGGTCCTTATTGGATACGCATTATTTATCGCAAGATTTTCTCTGTGGACATACGCTGCTTTAGTGGGGATCAGGTGTGGCTGCAGCCAGCAACCCCTCCAAAGGGTGGACCTTCAGTTGGTGGATCTTTACCTTGCCCACAATTTCGACCTTTCATAATGGAGCATGTTGCTCAGGGTCTAAATGCTTTTGAATCCAGTTATATGAGTGCTAGGCATAGTGGTGCACAATTAAAAGCCAATGTCAACACGGCTTCTGGAAGTCAGCAATCAGCTCCTGCTCTGAACCGCTTTCATGCTGCTCATGGTGTAGCTATTTCTAGGCCAACTACAAATGTTGGTAACCAGGTGGCACCTAGTTTCACTCGGACAGGCAGTGCCATTATGGCTTCTTCAAAGTTTGCTTCAGGAATTGCTGGAGCACCTGCACGTCTTTCTCCTAGATCAAACCTTCCTGTTCATTTGAAGGGTGAGTTGAGCTCAGCTTTTACTGGTCTTGGGGATGATGGTGGCTATGGTGGTGCTTGGGTTCCTCTTGCTGCTCTTAAGAAAGTGTTGCGAGTCATCCTTAAATACCTTGGAGTTCTATGGTTGTTCTCACAGTTTCCTGAACTTCTGAAAGAGATACTAGGATCAGTTTTGAATGAGAATGAAGGAGCACTTTTAAATTTGGATCAGGAGCAGCCAGCACTGCGTTTTTTTGTGGGGTAAGAAGCGGTTTATTTATAACATATGGTGGTTTTACCTTCAGAATCGTACTAAATAAAGCCAAAATACCCATCCTTTTGAATATGCTAATATAAATGCAATAGGGATTTACACATGTTTAGATAGGGGTTTACACATGTTTAGATGTGCACCCAATAAGGGATAACACAGCATATTTGAACTCCCTTTGGCTGAGCATGTTTTAAAGTCATTGTTTTATACAGTTAGCTTTTGGTATTGTTTTCTTCTTTGGTTTTGTGTGATACTGTCATTACTTTGGTGCATGTTTGACCATACTTTTCTGTATTTTAAGAATGCAGGTGATGCTCATTTTTAGCGCATGCCAAACATTCCTTTCTATTTGTCGTTTACAATAATGTTTTATGTTGGGACATCATTTTATATAATTATTTCTTAGAAAAAAATGGTGAAAGCATAATAAATTGAAATATCTTTTCATGACTATTCCCCTGATACCATTTTTATTTGTCTAGTCAAACAGTTTTGTGTTTATTAGCGGTCAAAGTTTTGGAGGTTTGACAACAGATTCTGAAACCACATCTTATGTATTTACTGAATATATGTGCTTTGTGTTATTATTATTTTTTGTTTCCGGAGACCATTGTAGATTGAACTAAATTTAATTTCTCACAAATCTGAAAGCAGTTCCAGCTTTCCTGATTGAACTTCCAGCAAGATCCTGGTATTGAAATATGCATTTGTGTACTCACAGCTGAAGATATGTCTTATATTCCTTTTTCTAAAGAAAAACCCGTATATTTCTAAGCGAACATTGTATTGCATCTGATCATGCTTTTTTCCTGTTCATGTCTTGCAGTGGTTATGTCTTTGCAGTTAGTGTTCAACGAGCTCAACTGCTTCTTCAAGTTCTTAATGTAAAACGATTTCACCACCAGCAACAGAAACAGCAGCAGCAAACTCAGAGCCCTGCTCAGGAAGAACTAGCAACATCTGAGATAACTGAAATATGTGACTATTTCAGCAGGCGTGTCGCCTGTGAACCATATGATGCTTCTAGGGTTGCTTCTTTTATCACTTTGCTTACATTGCCCATTTCAGTTCTACGAGACTTCATAAGTCTAATTACATGGAAGAAGGCACATGGGGAAATTGCCAGTGCACACAGGATTCGGGTCGAACTCTGTTTGGAGAAGCATGGATCCGACTCAAATGACCACATTGAGAGTTCATCTTCATCAAAGAGCAACATTAAGCATGACCGAGCCAACTGTTCAGTGGATTTTGGCCTAACATTTGTACTTGACCATGCTGTTAAACATCATACGAACATTGGTGGAGCTACTTGGTTGCCGTATTGTGTGTCTGTGAGACTGAGGTACAATTTTGGGGACAATGGACATGTCATATTCCTTGCAATGGAGGGGAGCCATGGTGGCAAAGCTTGCTGGTTGCAATATGAAGACTGGGAAAGATGCAAACTAGTGGTTGCCAGGGCAGTGGAGTCTGCAAATGGGTCCCTTGCCACTGGAGAGATAGGCCAGGGGAGACTGCGACTGGTGGTTGAGATGATCCATAAGCAACTACAAGTGTCCCTACAGCAGCTAAGAAATGGCCCCCTTTCTGCAAGTTGAAACAGTACTTGGACGACTTTTGTCAGATGAGGGAATATGTTTGGTGGAAGTGTGATGAAAAGATGCAAATGAGCTCGACAGAGGGGGTAAAACATGGGTTTTCTGCCAAAGCCTATTATGATGTCGGCCTCTTGCACTCGAGGCACATCGTAATTTTGTACATATAGATTGTTAACTTCCCTAGTAATGTGATGATCACAACTATTGAGCTCCCAAAAGTTTCCGGAGGGTAGGACATCATGGCAGCATAATAGGCATCTAACCTATCAATAATATGATCATTTGCATTTTGAAAGGACATCATGGAAGCACCAACAAGTGTTGAGGCAGCTGAAATTTTGAGCGTTCCTTGAGGTATTTGCAGGGGGATAACGAACTAGCTTTATTTGAAAGTGAGTTTAAGAAAACACAAGCAGATATGGCTCTGGATATGTATTGTATTGCAGAGTTGAGATCATGAACTAGAATGTGTATTTTCAGAAGATTGCTGGTAGTGTTCCTGGTACGTTTTATACAGGTTTAGGCAGGATATATAATGGTGTAATATGCGAGGGAAGTGTTCAACCAGATGTAGTACTATTGTCTTAACACATAGTGTCCGTTTGCCTAATCAAAACGTTGATGTTATACTGATTTCAAAAAGATACAAAATCATCCGGGTGGTATCAATATATTACTCGAAGAGTTGAAATTAGCGTTCGGACAGAGAACCCTGGGGCGAGCAACCGGTTGCAGATCACGCGCTCACAACCAGCTGTCCGGGAGGCCGATGTGCTGGAACCTGAATGAGCAGTCGTCCGAGTCCTTGCTGTGCACAATCTCAGGACCGTCGCCGTCGAATGTGATCTTGTCGGAGGACGCCTCGCCATCCACAGCCTGCGCCGGCAGCACGACCGCCACCGCCGCTGATTGCCTGCTGGAGCCCGTGCTCCTGAGGAGCGCGGCGGCGCTGTTGTCCTCCCACATGAGGAAGCCGAGCGTGACAGGGCGCAGCGCGTGGCGGTGCAGCGAAAGCAGCTAGCTGAGCGACACGGTGTCAGCGCACCGGACGTCGCCTGCGGCCGAGACGGCCCAGGGGAGCACCTTGTCGCGCCCCACCCTCGAGACGACCAGGAGCCTGGAGGCACGGCGGTAGGGCTCCAGCAGGCCGGAGCGCGTGGATGCCACATCTGGCGTGCTCTCGTCGGCCACGGAGGAGACGTAGATGAAGCCCTGCGTGGACGGCGAAAGCAATAATTAATTCTGTGACTGCACAATGCAACAACAGCCTCAGCCTATTACCTCTTCTACAACGGTTTAGAACCTTAGAACAAATTAAAGAACTGGTGGTGACTTCTTTAGCTGAATTATTTTCTTGATCAACCCAAGTTTAGGAAACTAATTACACCAAGAATTTAAATGGAACAAGTCCAAATTAACCCCCTTCAGGTATACCAAAGCCCTCTAGTCCTAGTTGGTTAGTGGAGCTGAGGTGTGGTCGCAACCACTCAGGTTCGATTCCTCATTGGAGCGAATTATGGGGTTTTCTAAGTCTGGAAAAGGTTTCTTCTTCTTAATGGAGCGAATTATGGGGTTTTCTAAGTCGGGAAAAGGTTTCTTCTTCTTAATGAAAACCGTGGGGGCGGTCTTACCCCACGCAGGCTTAGTTTTTTTAACCCCCTTCTATAACCAAAGTCTAAATAACCCGCTAAACTATGTTACCTCCTAAACTATATTATTTGGTTCAACTTACCCCATAATGCAAGTTGAATTTTAATATGACACATTGCAAGATGGTAGTGGACATTATAATCTATATTTACAAAATACTTGACCAATTTTCAACATTACTTTGTATATAATTTTGTACATTAGAGATGAAACTTATTATCTTACCCTATCAAAATAGTTATGAAAAAAATCATGATATATTTTTAGAGATATGCTCTGGTGCTCCTCTTCCAAGTTTTCTACATGAAAATTAAAGCAGTCTTATCTACTTAATTAATTAATTCTGGGTGGGTTCGAATGGGCCCGACCCTATCTGCACTCGATCCGTTTCTCAAGCCTAGCCCAGCACCTCTCGTTGACTCTGACTCCTTCCCCGCCCAATCCGACTCGGCCGCCCGTTCCATTTCTTCCCATTCCACTGGCCATCGGCGGCTCTCCGCCGGTGGCACCCCATCTGCCCAAGCTCCTGCCCCCTCCTCTCACTCTCAAATTTGCGACCTAAATGGATCCGCCACCGCCTGTTCCTTCTTGGTGGACGGCGCCGAAGGCTAGCACGACGGCCACAACGTTGGCGTTGCCGACGAAGGACACCACGACGGCGTCATTGTGGACTACGCCAGGCATCACCGATGATGTAGCAGACCCCTTGCTCCTGGATGCCGTCGCACTTCCTAAGACCGGTGACGAAGTGGACAGTGGGAACGGCTACCAGGCGGATTTACTCTTCAATCTTGGGACTGGTGATACTAGTTCGGAGGATGAACATTCTAGCAAGGCAAAATAGCCACTTTCGTCTTCAAACTATTGGCCTTGGGTCAGTTTCGTCCCCCAACTCTTGAAAGGTGCAGTTTAGTCCCCGAACTCTTGTATTCCGGTTCACTTTCACCCCCATCCGACCTGGCTATCCACGTAGGCGTGCCACATCACAAAAACGTGTGTTAGAGATTCAGTACACGGGTGAAAAGACGAAATTATCCTTCCCTTCCTTTTCTCTCCTCCACGGGGCTGGGAGGTGACGGCGTTGACCTCTGCCTTTCACGAACCGCACAGGAGGCTTCTCATCTCGCCTCACCTCGCCTCCCTACTGCTCCGCCTAGCCCTATTGTGCAGCCTCCGCCTTGCTGCTGCCCGCCCTGCTCGCCTTCGCCTTCCTGCCGCTCGCCTCCAAATCAGCTGCAGCCATGGCCCGAGGTGGCCGCCACAGGAGCGGATCGACAGTGGGAAAGGAGTGGAGGCCACCTGGTAGTGAGGAATCGAGTAGCCGGTATGCAGAGATGGGGGTTAGGCACTGATTTTGTGAGTTTGATTGGTGTTCAGCTATTCAATAGGCACTAATTTTGTGAGTTCGATTGGTGTTCAGCTATTGATTTTCACACCATACTCATTTGTTTTGTCAGCTTGAGCGACTGCTCGAAGAACACAGAGAGGGCACAGTGGTTCGGACAGGGATTACATGCTGCCATGGTCAGTATCCAAGACTAGCTTGCTGTTGGTCTGGTGTGGATGTAGGAAGACATTTCTTGCAATGTGCAGATGTGCTGAATCCATGTGATTTCAAGCATTGGATTGACCCTGAATTTTCTGGGAGAGCTAAACAAGTGATTCAGAACCTGGTGGCTATGAATGGAAGTGTGTCAGAGCTGCTAGTGCATTTTCATGGACAATGGGATGAAATGATAGATTACAGATAACATGCACGACAACAAATTAGAGAACTGAAAGCAACTGTTAGTGATCAACGAAGCTGCAGCTTCAGAATGCCACGCGGCGGCAATAGTGGGGAGGTGAAGGGAAAATGTCACACCTGTTTTTCCAAAGAAAACCAAGTGCATAACTATATGTATGCCAGGATCTATTTTCATACATATAATGACATATAAGTGAATACAGAAACAGTATCACGTAAGAAAAAGGGAGATTATGAGAGATTTACGCTTAATACTAGAAACAAAGACTCCAAACTCCACAAGCAGTCGACTGGGGATTGCGTACACCTAGAACTCAACAACATCTTCAGCAAACTCCATAGTAGCTTCTTCTTTCTGAGCAACATTGTTTATAGAAAGGGTGAGCACATGTCATACTCAGCAAGTGTGGGGAAAGGTATGAATGTGAAGGCTTAACAAGGACAGGTTGACTGCATTAAGCAATTTTAGTTGGTCAAATTTTTATTAGCACCTGATTACTAATACAGTATAAGTATATACCAACCCACATTAAGCATAAAGATAAGAGATACGTCATAAGCATATGGCTAACATAACTAGAAACCATGATTTAAGGAGCATCTTCAAGTTCAATTATCATGTGAGGGTCCAGGCCACTCTTGATCATGAGCACGGCTAATCGATTAGTTTTACACTCTGCAGAGGTTGTACACTTTCACCACAAGTCGCGTAAAAATCCCGAAGAACTTTGAACCTAACCATGCGATGCCGGCCAAGCATCATACCACACTACCGAGGTGTGATTGCATAGGGATGCTACGAGGCCTTTACAAAGGTTCCCCAACAAGTTGTGACCCACAAGGTCCAGATCAGTTAGCAAGGTATGAAGCCCCCTAGCAGGTCAATACCCCGCCATAAAAAGAACCAACTCAACCCCCCACTAGGGCGGGTCCATACCCCACAGTACCGCCGATCCCTTGTCCTTATCAATTAAGGTCACCCTAAGCTAAAGTTCCTAATTACTTGGCCAAGACCAGTGCCCGTTTAGTCCTTGTGGTTGCACTGTTTTCCTGGGTGGTTCTCCATGTTCCAATTAACACATGTGGTCTTGTAATTAAAATTAACATAAAGGAACATAGAGCATAAAAGGGTAAACATGTTGATCATTACCAACCCAATAGAGCTTACTAAGCAACATCTACCATCAAAATTAATTAAGCAACCAGTTTATACAAGGCAATGGTAAAAAGAATACTAGTCATCATCCTTAATAGGAACCCATCAAATTAATGCAAGACATATGCAATAGTGATTAATAAAGTTATTGGGACAAAAGAATAAGGACACACTTGCCTTTTAACCAAAGTAATGTTGTTGCTCATAATATCTTCAACTTCAAGCTCTTCAAAGCTTCTTGAACCACGTTCACTATATGCGCAGCAATCATCGGCACAAGCATACAAAGTAAACAAACAAGCAAACTAAGAACAATACACCAATCAAATGAAAAGCTTTAAAAGAACGCACTAAAGGAGAGGCTCGATTCTATGGATCACCTAAAGCACACAAAACGTGCTTAGAAGGGAAAGGCCTGATTAGCTGCACATGGTTGAGCTTGAGCTAACACTAAGAAAGATTTAGAGCTTCAGATAGACTTGATCAAAAGGAGATACTTAGATAGAGCTGACAAAGAACGCCTAACGAATGATTTGCATATGTGAACATAAAAGACTATGCGAGCTGGATTTATTTTAATTAACAAACAAATGTAAAGTGTATTTCAGAAATAAAATACCCTATGTTGACATTAATGCAAATTACATGTTATTTGCAAAATCAGAGTAAAGAACTAGTCAAATTTTATTTATAAATATTTATATATAAGTTATACCAATTAAACATTTAATTTCGAAAAGATAAACTATATGAATCATCTAAACGTAACTTTATGATTCGTGTGGATCATATTATTATTAAAAACATAATGGCATTGGTATTATCAAATTAACATTTATTTATAAAAGCCGGTGTAACAACCTAATCAACTTTTAATTATGAAAGGTTAATTAAATATTAACCGAATTAACATTTGGTTTATGAAAAACCGAGGTAAAGATCTAATTAGATCTTTTGTATAAAAACATATGAAATAATTATTAATCAAATTAACATTAATTATGAAAAACGGTGTGTAGCACTATATTGCTTTTATTTATAAAAGACATGCATAACTAACCATTAATCAAAATTAATATTAAATTAATTTTTAGAAAACAAACATGATGAAAACTCTCCACTAACGTGTACTATACATTATTATGAACCTAACGCAACTTGAACGAATTAAAACGGATCTAAAACATGCAACCTATGAGATAAACAAGAAGCAGGGACCTTGATGTGATTAGCTAAAGATTCCAGGGACTAACAGAGGAAATTCCCGAGACACACTGAACAGTGCCCGTGAATAGATCTAAGATCAGGGTTATATTTGCAAAAGAACATAGATTGGATCTGGTTGTATGGATCTAAGACTTCTAGGGGTTATCATGTGAAAAGAGCAAGACACATAAAAACAAAACCGGATAACAGGATCTTCCAGGGGGGCTATTCGCTAAACAGCCAACTCCTCCCCTTCCTCTGGCTCATGGCGGACGGCGGCCTGGCCGGCCAAATCGCCGGCGCTCCAGCGACCTAGGGGTTCGGATGCATGGCGCAATGGGGAGAGGAGAGGTAGAGGGGCACGGGAAAGTCCTCACCGGCGACAGGAAGACGCGGAGACGATCGGATTTTGACCGGCGGCGGACGTCCACGGTGGCCGGCTCGGTCTTCAAACGACGGTGGCGCTCCGGAGGTCTGGCGGTCGAGGGAGCAGGCGGAAAATGCTCGGCGCGACCTCTTGAAGTTCCTGGTGGTGTTGATTTCCTCTGGCGGCTCCCTGCCGGCGAAACGAGCAGCAGGCCGGCGGCGGTGCAGTGCCTGTGGTCTTCAAGGGCGACGACGCTCCGGTGGGCTTCCGACGACGGGCAAGAGCTCCCTGGACGCGTCTCGACATTACTCAGCTCCTAGAGATCACGGCTCCGTTCGTCGACGTTCCATCGCTGCGAATCAGGCGGCGAACTCCGGCGGTGAGCTTGGTTGCGGTGCTTGCGCAGAGGCGATGCAGGGCGGCGGCGCTGGCGTCGGCGCGGAGCGAGGCAGGGCGGCGGTGGTGGCGTCTAGGGCACGCGGGAGGCTGGGGCCTCGCCCTTTATAGGCACGGACGCCGAGGCCTGGCGTGGCTCGCACGCCAAGGCAGGGGGCGGCGGCGGCGCCCTGCCGTGCAGGCTATGGCCAGGCCCAGATGGGCTCCAGCGGCTGGGCCGGTCGGATCGGGTCGGGCTCGCGGATGCGGGCTCAGCCCAAAAGATGGGATAGGTTTTTGTTTTTTTCTGAATTTATTTCCAGTGTTAAAATAATCTCTAAAAAATCTAGAAATTATTTTAAGGCACGAAAAATACTCAGAAAAATCCCAAAAATTCCAGGAAAATTCCCAGAGATAGATTGAGACACGAACAATCCAAATAAAATATTTGGAGCTCATAAAAAAGATTTTAGAGCCTTCTAATAAATAGAATAAGCTCAGGGAAAATGAGAATTAATTCCGGAAAAAGCCCGAAAAATTCCCAGAAGGATAAGGTCAGCATCTAATCGCATTTTAAAAGCTTAGCACTCATGAACACCCAGATGCATCAACATGAATGCAGCACACATGACCATTTATTTAATTCAGGAAAACAAACAATGCCTTTTTCCTATACTATATTTCCTGTAAAGAAAATAAATGTGGAGAAAATTTTAAAATTATGAGAAAATTGTTATTTTATTATTCTCTCTATTCTCATCCTGAAATTGGAAATTTCAAGGTGTGACAAATCTACCCCCTTAAACAGAATCTCGTCCCGAGATTCGAAGAAAGAAGAAACAAGGAGAAGGGAGATAAACAAGAATATTGCTATTGAGGTAGGTAGGCGGTCATCCTCTTTTGTCGATCGGTGTGGAATCTTTAATCTTCATCTTGTCTTGTTAATTGGGGTCTTCATCGGAGTGAGATAAATAGGATAATAGCAAGCACAAGATGGGAAGGAAAGTAGAGAGATGTCTTCTTTTCTTCAACTTGCTCACTTCTAGATGGTGACGGTGGCAGTAGCATTTGCTTGTTATTGACGTTGGTGTGGGCTTCATTTTCTTCTTGTGATGTCCTTCACTTGATCAAGTAAAGAGAAAGAGAGATGGCAAGAAGGTGGGAGGTACAACAAAGAACCCAGCTAGGCAACTGATGTTATTACAGGTAGAAGACCCATAATACATCAACAATAAACACAAAGAACGAACCAATCAAGGCCATAAAACCAAGCATCATCATGCAAGTACTAAATTCCACCAATCAAGACACCGACAAAGGAACATTGCTAAACATTGTTAACAGTCACAAGGTATCCTCCTAAGCATGGGCATGGCTTCAACGATCACCGGGGCTTGACTTCAGGATATGTGGCATGGGTCAACTAAGAATTTTGAAGTAGAAAGTCACTTTGGAATCAAAAGTCAAGGGGGATCCAAAGTAGCATTAGATGAAGAACAAGGAGAAGTTTAATAAGGAGAATTGACGGATATGTAAGCAAGCAAAATATCAAGGAGATGCATTGCATGAAACAAGTGGAAGGGGGAAGCCATGATTAAGATAAGATCAAGGAGTGTATGTAAACAAGGAGTAGTGATTTAACATTTGCAAAACAAAATGTGCAAACAAAAAGAAGTGGAAAAGGTTTAAGTTTTGAAAAATGGGAGAGAAGAGATTGGTCAAGGAGTGAGAATATTCATCACGGAGCTCAAGGAAAAGGTAGTGATGAATTTTGGACCAAAAGAAACCTTAAGGAACGACCATTGCTATCTAGGCTTACGTCCTACAGTCGATACAGCTCTGATACCACTCTGTCACACCTGTTTTTCCAAAGAAAACCAAGTGCATAACTATATGTATGCCAGGATCTATTTTCATACATATAGTGACATATAAGTGAATACAGAAACAATATCACGTAAGAAAAAGGGAGATTATCAGAGATTTACGCTTAATTCTGGAAACGAAGGCTCCAAACTCCACAAGCAGTCGACTAGGGGTTGCGTACGCCAAGAACTCAGCAACATCTTCAGCAAACTCCATAGTAGCTTCTTCTTTCTGAGCAACATTATTTATAGCAAGGGTGAGCACATGTCGTACTCAGCAAGTCTGGGGAAAGGTTTGAATGCGAAGGCTTAACAAGGAAAGGCTGACAGGTCGACTGCATTAAGCAATTTAGTTGGTCAAATTTTTATTAGCACCTGATTACTAATACAGCATAAGTATATACCAACCCACATTAAGCATGAAGATAAGAGATACGCCATAAGCATAAGGCTAACATAACCAGAAACCACGATTTAAGTCCATCTTCAAGTTCAATTGTCATGTGAGGGTCCAGGCCACTCTTGATCGTGAGCACGGCTAATCAATTAGTTTTACACTCTGCAGAGGTTGTACACTTTCACCACAAGTCACGTAAAAGTCCCGAAGAACTTTGAACCCAACCATGCGATACCGACCAAGCATCATACCACACTATCGAGGGGTGATTGCATAGGGACGCTACGAGGCCTTTACAAAGGTTCCCAACAAGTTGTGACCCACAAGGTCCGGATCAGTTAGCAAGGTATGAAGCCCCCTAGCAGGTCAATACCCCGCCATAAAAAGAACCAACCCAACCCCCTGCTAGGGCGGGTCCATACCCCATAGTACTGCCGATCCCTTGTCCTTATCAGGTAAGGTCACCCCAAGCTAAAGTTCCTAATTACTTGGCCAAGACCAGTGCCCGTTTAGTCCTTGTGGTTGCTCTGTTTTCCTGGGTGGTTCTCCATGTTCCAATTAACACATGTAGTCTTGTAATTAAAATTAACATAAAGGAACGTAGAGCATAAAAGGGTAAACATGTTGATCATTACCAACCCAGAAGAGCTTACTAAGCAACATCTACCATCAAAATTAATTAAGCAACCAGTTTATAGAAGGTAATGGTAAAAGAATACTAGTCATCATCCTTAATAGGAACCCATCAAATTAATGCAAGACATATGCAATAGTGATTAATAAAGTTATTGGGACAAAAGAACAAGGACACACTTGCCTTTAACCAAAGTAATGTTGTTGCTCAGAATGTCTTCAACTTCAAGCTCTTCAAAGCTTCTCGAACCACGTTCACTCTATGCGCATTAATCATCGGCACAAGCATACAAAGCAAACAAACAAGCAAACTAAGAACAATACACCAATCAAATGAAAAGCTTTAAAAGAACGCACTAAAGGATAGGCTCGATTCTATGGAGCACCTAAAGCACACAAAACGTGCTTAGAAGGGAAAGGTCTGATTAGCTACACATGGTTGAGCTTGAGCTAACACTTAGAAAGATTTAGAGCTTCAGATAGACTTGATCAAAAGGAGATACTGAGATAGAGCTCACAAAGAACGCCTAACGAATGATTTGCATATGTGAACATAAAAGACTATGCGAGCTTGGTTTATTTTAATTAACAAAAAAATGTAAAGGGTATTTCAGAAATAAAATACCCTATGTTGACATTAAAGCAAATTACATGTTATTTGCAAAATCAGAGTAAAGAACTAGTCAAATTTTATTTATAAATATTTATATATAAGTTATACCAATTAAACATTTAATTTTGAAAAGATAAACTATATGAATCATCTAAACATAACTTTATGATTCGTGTGGATCATATTATTATTAAAAACATAATGGCATTGGTATTATCAAATTAATATTTATTTATAAAAGCCGGTGTAACAACCTAATCAACTTTTAATTATGAAAGTTTAATTAAATATTAACCGAATTACCATTTGGTTTATGAAAAACCGATGTAAAGATCTAATTAGATTTTGTGTATAAAAACATGTGAAATAATTATTAATCAAATTAACATTAATTATGAAAAATGGTGTGTAGCACTATATTGCTTATATTTATAAAAGACATGTATAACTAACCATTAATCAAAATTAATATTAAATTAATTTTCAGAAAACAAACATGATGAAAACTCTCCACTGACGTGTACTTTACATTATTATGAACCTAACGCAACTTGAACGAATTAAAACGGATCTAAAACATGCAACCTATGAGATAAATAAGAAGCAGGGACCTTGATACGATTAACTAAAGATTCCAGGGACTAACAGAGGAAATTCTCGAGACACACTGAACAGTGCTCGTGAATAGATCTAAGATCGGGGTTATATCTGCAAAAGAACATAGATTGGATCTGGTTGTATGGATCTAAGACTTCCAGGGGTTATCATGTGAAAAGAGCAAGACACATAAAAACAAAACCGGATAACAAGATCTTCTAGGGGCGCTATTCGCTAAACAACCAACTCCTCCCCTTCCTCTGGCTCACGACGAACGGCGGCCTGACCGGCCAAATCACTGGCGCTCCGGCGACCTAGGGGTTCGGGTGGATGGCGCAAGGGGGAGAGGAGAGGTAGAGGGGCACGGGGAAGTCCTGACCGGCGACAAGAAGACGCGGAGACGACCGGATTTTGACCGGCGGCGGACGTCCACGGTGGCCGGCTCGGTCTTCAAATGACGGCGGTGCTCCGGAGGTCTGGCGGTCGAGGGAGCAGGTGGAAAACGCTCGGCGCGACCTCTTGAAGTTCCTGGTGGTGTCGATTTCCTTTGGCGGGCTCCCTGCCGGCGAAACGAGCAGCAGGCCGGCGGCGGCACAGTGCCTCTGGTCTTCAAGGGCGACGGCGCTCCGGTGGGCTTCTGGCAACAGGCATGGGCTCCCTGGACGTGACTCGACGTTGCTCAGCTCCTAGAGATCACGGCTCTGTTCGTCGGTGTTCCATCGCTGTGATTCGGGCGGCGAACTCCGGCGGTGAGCTTGGCGGCGGTGCTTGCGCAGAGGCGATGCAGGGCGGCGGCGCTGGCGTCGGCACGGAGCAAGGCAGGGCGGCGGCGGCATCTAGGGCACGCGGGAGGCCGGGGCCTCACCCTTTATAGGCACGGACGCCGAGGCCTGGCGTGGCTCGCTCGCCAAGGCAGGGGCGACGGCTGCGCCCTGCCGTGCAAGCTATGGCAAGGCCCAGATGGGCTCCAGCGGCTGGGCCGGTTGGATCGGTCGGCCTCGTGCGGGCTCGGCCCAAAAGAAGGGATAGGTTTTTGTTTTTTCTGAATTTATTTCCAGTGCGAAAATAATCTCTGAAAAATCTAGAAATTATTTTAAGGCACGAAAAATACTCAGAAAAATCCCAAAAATCCAGGAAAATTCCCAGAGATAGATTGAGACACGAACAATCCAAATAAAATAATTGGAGCTCATGAAAAAGATTTTAGAGCCTTCTAATAAATAGAATAAGCTCAGGGTAAATGAGAATTAATTCCGGAAAAAGCCCGGAAAATTCCCAGAAGGATAAGGTCAGCATCTAATCGCATTTTAAAAGCTTAGCACTCATTAACACCCAGATGCATCGGCATGAATGCAGCACACATAACCATTTATTTAATTCAGAAAAACGAACAATGCCTTTTTCCTATACTATATTTCCTGTAAAGAAAATAAATGTGGAGAAAATTTTAAAATTATGAGAAAATTGTTATTTTATTATTCTCTCTATTCATATCCTGAAATTGGAAATTTCAGGGTGTGACAGAAAAGGAGGCTTCAGAATGCCAGCCTGTGGAGGAGAGAAAAGGAAGGGAAGGATAATTTCGTCTTTTCACCCGTGTACTGAATCCCTATCACACGTTTTGGTGATGTGGCACGCCTACGTGGACAGCCAGGTTGGATGAGGGGTGAAAGTGAACCGGAATACAAGAGTTCGGGGACTAAACTGCACCTTTCAAGAGTTGGGGGACGAAACTGACCCAAGACCAAGAGTTCGAGGACGAAAGTGACTATTTTGCCTTTTAGCAATGATACTACTGAAGCCGACGATGGCAAGGAAGGTAAAATCGATGCTTTTGTATCAGTGTTGTATATGTATTCACTAACTTTTGCTTGAACGAATTGTTGGACTGCCAATTGAGTGATGTATCTGAATTCGTTATAGATTTATAGGTGTCAGTTAGTATATCTTATGAAAATAAGTCGTTAGGGTTGATGTGGAGTATACTTTTGTGTGACGGCAACATCTTACTGGAATAGTATTTATTTGCATTTGCAGGAAGGTGGCAGTTGTAGTTATGACTTATGACAATGCAATATTCAGAAACATTTGCCGATGCTGGAGACAGATACACATACACTTCATTGGATGAGTACTGGAAGTAACTGGACCATAGCAAATAAGACATTTGCAAGTGAGGAGGATGCGCTCTTGTTCTATAATGGATACGCCCATGAGTTACTGGGATGATTCAAATGATTGTGCCAGGGCTGACAGTATTATTCATTTCGATAGTTCTCACACTAGTGCCGAATCTGATGGTGGGAAAGGATTGATTGTAACAGGGTTTGTCTGCTCATTTAAGCTGTGATCTGTGCAGATAATGTTGCTCCATACAGCAAATGTTGGTACACTGCGTACCTCAACTTCTGTGAAGCCAAATAATATTGCGTTAACTTACCATCTTAATTCTTAAGCTTCGACAGAAAATAAAAATCCATTGGCTTCAGACCTGAACTAGCATTACACAATTAAAATTGCATGCAGAAACGGCAAATCCATTGCCTTGTAACCAGTAATTCAGTAAAGTAACCAATTCTATCCCCAAAGGAAAAAGGAGCCTAGAAAACTAACACTTGCAGTGGAGATGGATGTAATTCTGGGATGAAAGTTGAACGGTGGATGCCAAAAGATACGGTAGCAGTTGGTCTGTCATCTGTAAACTTCAGTTCGTTTGGTTCTGTAGCAGTATGTGTTCAAGCTCAGCCCTTTTGGATTTGGCCGGGGCGACGACGTGGAACCTGCAATGAGGAGTGGCAGCTGCTGGGACGCCGGGGCGGACGCCAGCATCCTTCATGACTAGCGACGCCGACGGACGCTGACACCATGCCGTCCTCCGCTCTAGCGTCCTCTGACGCCTTCTCGTTGAGACGTTGAGCCCTGGCGCCACGGACGTGGCCGCGTGAGTTATGTCGCTCTCGAGAGCTCAAGCCGATGGAGTTCGGGCCTTCGGAGGAGCTCCGACCACCTGCTCGTGCGCAGTGGCGGAGCCAGTTCTCGGCAACGACTAGGGCCGGCTGCCGGAGGCCAGCGCCCAGCTGCGGCTGCGTCGCGCAGCCGCACGGCGGCAGTGCACCAGCCACATCCGTTCTTTAATTTCTAGGAATGGATATGTATGGACTGATGGTCCAAACTATTACAAATCAGTAAAACATCGGCAGTTCAGAGTGTACTATGCGACAACCTGGGATTATCTGAAAACTGAGTGCTCACCTCTTCAGTCCAACTTATAGCGAAGCCTAGCCTGGTGTCACCTGGTTGCAGCTTGATCTCTAGCGGCAACTCCCCTGCCACCGGAGCATACCACAGGCGAACCGCCCTGACCACGCCTATGTCCACGCCGTGGTAGTCCTCAAATCCATAGAGGCTCATGGTGGCCACGTTTGCAAGGTCGCCTAGGGATCCCATGTTTACCGTTGACAATGCAGTGTCTCCAGATATCTGGAGCAGATCAAGGATAATAAAGCGTTTTCAATTTGTCTCGACTACCATCACTGTTAGAATAAAGCTAAATATCATGTTGAAAACATTTATGTTACTGAAACCATCATATTTCTAGCTAGGAGACTCGAATCGTAGGAGAAGACAAGATGCACCATACTAGCAAATTATTACCCTGGTTGATGTTTTTTATTTTTATCATAAAGGCAAATTATTGTATCATGTTTAGCTCATTGTTTAGATAAGGGTTGGTATAATGTCATGGGGGGTTATGAAATCCGAGCCCTTTCAAATCAATTTTTGTATCAGTTGAAAACAGAAACCGCCCCTCATCCACCTGATCTAGCTAGCGGGTTAAAAGTTTGATCAAACAAAAGAGAGATTGCTACAATCTTACGATCTGTATGCATTTTTTTGGCGGTAAATATATAAGTAAAATAAAAATTGGCAGAGTTTCTAGCAAAACGATTCTTGTAAAGATTCTCCAAACGAACCTTGCAACATGACAATCAAAGAACAAGTGTCGTTATTGTCACAAAACAACATCGATGATCCCCTCTCCAATGTATTTTTAGTAGATTGTCTTTCGTTAAAATTACCCCTTTTAACAAGAACCACATGAAAATCTTGATTTTTAGTGGTAATTTTAATTTACATAATACTTTGCTGGATGGCAAGTGTATTTGATTCACCCTTTTTTGTACATTGATTGTACATTAAAGGATCCTTGTTTGGAAAGAGACCACTTGATAGAGTCTTGATGGTCATCCAATTGCACAAATGCAATTCTTGCGACAATCTCATTCCATTTGAGTAATTTGTCCCCTACTAGTGCTCTTCTAAAAGAGATATTAAGAGGTACAGAACTAAAAGCACTAGCTGTAGCGAACATGGCCTCATATGCCATTAGTTCGAGTATGATTTTGGTGATTCATGACAACATGATCAATGTGACTAACCATATTGCTTAGCATGTCATTGTAGACATTTCTAGGTCCCATGGATGCAAAAATACCACATGCCAAAATGAGAAGATAGTTTATTTTCCAAGGGTCCAAACCGAGAAAGAAGAAGGAAGCAAAGGGAACTGTCGGATGAACCGACGGTACACAAGAAGAGGTGTCGGTGTGACAACCCGCCCAGGAAAATACCGTACTATCGCCTAAACCAATCCACTTTGGTCATTAAGCAATAATAAAGTATCATCCTGTCGTTAGTTGCCGGGTTAACGCCCGGTAAAATCACTTACATAGCACAAGGATCGACATATATGCATTAAAACTCACGCGAAGGCGAGTCCAGAGAACAACATATAATTAACATCCGAAACTACCCCGAAGGGTTTAATTATTACAAACCGAAGTCTTTGACATGACAACGAAGTTCAGAGTTTTGAAAACAGCGAAATTAAACTAAACGGCACGAGGAAACATCACGGGAGGCCTGCCATGATGCCTTCATTCATCGTCTTCCACCCACTCCAGCTCCCAGCCAGGCGGGATCTCTCCAGGCCACACATCAGCAAAGGCATTACCTAGAGCAACATATTATAGCAAGGCTGAGTATACTAATACTCAGCAAGACTTACCCGTCGGTGATAACTACTTCACCAACTCTAGACATGAAAGGCTTTTTGGCCACTGGGGTTTCTTTAGCTGAAAAGCAACGAAGAGTATGTCCTTACTTTCAAGATTTTAGCACAAATTCTAGTTGAATATTCTTTTCTAAATTAGCCAACTATTGCAAGCATAAGTTGTGCAAGACAATTAATCAAGCATAATATTCATCAACTTCCATCATTAGGGATCTCATGGCCAGTGGAGTAAGTAGTCTCAGATAACGGTGAGAGGCCGACAATCAGTTGATTTAAACCTTGCAAGGTAGACCTAAACACATGGTAGGGTGCCCCCGCGAGGACAACCACCAGGCGGTTCCCAAAAATCTTCGGATTGGGATCAGATGTTACAGTCTTAAGTACAAGGCTTGCTAGGCTACGCCACCAAGGTCACCTAGCCTCACACATGTACTCAGGTAGCGAGCCCGGGGCCGCAACCCTAAGATTAGTAGCGCAAAGTTCCCGCACCACCTCATTTAGATACTAGGCTTACCGTACCCATTTCCGACAAGTGTTTAGTACGTTCAAACACTTAACCCACGAAAGTCATTGGACCGGAGCCCACATCCCATGCTCTTACCACATGAGCAATCCATTTATAAAGATCTTATGATTCTAACATAAGAACCTATTCTCGCGAGTGACAAGCATCACTCGACTTGTACGGTCCTATAGCATAGCAGCTACCGACCTAACATACAAGTAAAGGACATAGGTACCTAGGGATCATGCATCTAGGGTTTCATTTCAACTCCTGGACGTAAATGCACAATCATCCATAGATAGTTGCACAAGAGTTTAAAAACACTAGGGTTAATGCACCGGGGCTTGCCTTCGTTAGCAGGGTTAGCCTGAGGGTCCTCGGTGTCGTCGATGACTTCCACGTACTGCAGCTCCGCGTCAGCTTCCGGCACGAGCGCGTAGTTACCGTCAGGGAGTTCTACACGGAATGCAATGCAGGGTTCAGGTGGAGTGATAGATTAATTATTTCATCCAACTCTTGTTGGCCACATTCACCTTAACAAACAATTAACTACTAATTCTTTTTCGTGAAGGTTATTATAGACAAGGGTTTATTCTTTGATAAACAATTAATTAATGTTTACTTTCCTTATGGTTATTTTATTTGAAGATTTATTACTTAATCTTTTAATAGCAATTGTGTGCACATCTATGTAAATGATTTCAATTTAATTTCTCAAACAGCAAGGGGTATTTAGAGACCCTAAATAAACTAGGCAACCATTTAAAAAGGGGTTACAAGGATAAAGGACACATTTTTCCTAATTAGCTCCTAATAACAAGCTTATGTGCACCCTAACTTTTAAATGCAAAAAGAAATATAAAATAAGGACAGGGGCCCTTGCTGGTCCACTGTTACTAAGCATACCACTGGACCAAGCTTGGACATTAAAGGGGCTACAAAACCTACACATCAAAGATGGCATTTCCTAGCTATTTAAATTAAGGGAAATGCATAAATAAATAAATAAAGTGCTCCTGTATCCAAAATCAACCCTACAGCTACTCTGGCCTAAAACAAGACCAGAACACCAGCATGTGCATCACAAACATTTTTGAAAATTAAACTATGCATTTAAATGCAAATCTAAGCATAAAACAAGATTAAATATTTCTAATAGAGATAAATTCATGATAAATTCAGAAAAGTTGCATCTAGGCATAACATGAACATAGCCACAAGTTGAGCACAAAAATTCAATTTATATTTTGCTACAAAAATCAGTAAATCAGAAATAGCATAAATACAAAGTAATTCATAATAAAAGATCTGTTCAACAACTTTATGCAATTTCTGGTCCAGAGTCTAATCATGACAGGTCTAGCAACATATCCAAAATTCAGCTCCATAGCCTTTCTAGATTTTGAATTACAGCAAAAAGGTGTCAAACTAAATTTGAATTTTCATTCAAAATTTATAAGTCCAAACTATGGTCATTCTTTGTAGAAGTTGTAGATCTACTCTCACTGAGACCAACAAAATTGGGTTTGCATTTTTCTGAATTTTCTGTGAATTTGTAGGCTTTTTCTAAGGTGCTGGACCAACTTGAAAAGAAACTAGGATAACTTTTATTGCAAATGGGCCCCTGGTTTACAAATCTACCCCTGGATGTTCACATCCATGCCCTCGGCGGCGGGGGAGAGTTCGCCGCCGGCGATGTGGGGCTGGGGCAGAACAACAAATGGCACCATCGTGCGATTGGCCTCACCCAGAGCCGAATGGTGGTGGTGGCGCGGTCGGGGAGGTCACCGGCGAGCGGCGGCGGTGAGGTCGCGGCGGCGCGCCCGCTGCGGCTCGGGTTCCGGTGAGGCTCGAGGCGGTGGAGGTCAATGCGCAGCCGTGGGGGCTACACCGGGGTCTAGGGAGGAGGTTGGGAGGGTTGGCCGGCGGCGGGAGCTAGCGGAGGCGCGAGCTCGCGACGGCGGCGGCAATGGCGGGCGGCGGACGGCGGTGCTCACGCGCGGGAGGAAAGGGGGCGGCTATTTATAGTCGGGCGCGCACAGAGGCGAGTTTCCTTCGCGGTTAAGCGTCCCGGCGCGTTAATGCGCGGTACGGCGGCGGTCTCGGCGTGCGTGCGCGGCGGGGAGGGGACGACGCCGCGGCGCGCGCGTACACGCCGCGTGGCGCGCGGCTCCTCCGGCCGAGGCGGCTTCTAGGGGTGCGCGCGAGGCCGACGCATGCCTAGGTCACGCGCAAACTCCGATGGCCGGCCGTAGTACGGCGGCGCACGGCGGCGGCGACGCGTGGCGTCGCGCGCGCGCATGACGTCGCGCCGTGGCGTTCTCGGCCCGGTCCAAAGCATGTGCCCCTGTTTGAGGGTACTATGCTCAAGAATTTGCATGTGAACTTCAAATTCGGTAGATAGGAAAGTTGTAGATGGGTTGATCCTCTGAAAAATGGTTGAAGCCGAATTTGAATTGGATTCAAATTGAAAGAGAAATTCAAATGCCAAATTGAAGAATTTCATGCCTCGGGTGAATAGTGAAACTGAGTTTGACTGGAAGTTTAGAACCTTTTCCACTCAAAATTCGAAATGTCGCTCAACATGAAAGTTGTGTCCCATGAAAAACTAGGCAACTTTTATATTGGGAGATTTTGAAGTGTTTAGGTGAAATTTGGAGAACGTGGCAAAAGTTCCGGAGGAAGTTCAAAGACATAGGGGTTTTGACCGGGGTTTTGACCAAATGTTGACCCCAAGTGGGCGTTGACTTGATCAAGAGGGTCATTAGTGATTGTTTGCGGGGTTTTCGAGGTGATGACCCAGGTTGACCAAGGTTTGACCAACGTCAACCGTGTTTGACTCGGTTGATTCGGTCATTAGCACTAATGATGCTAATTAAAAACCTGGGGCGTCACAGTCGGTGCAAGCGTTGGAGCAGTTGGTACACTGCGTGAAGGAAGCTCAATTTACACGACGGTGTGGTCATCCGACGGTGTGTTTTCTAGTTGCACCGGATGAATGGAAGAAACAAAGAAGCAGAGACAGTAGCACCAGATGATCCGACGGTCTAAGTGGGGACTCTGTCGGTCTATCCGACGCTCAATTTGAATCAAGACAGAGACACGCCAAGATAGATCCAGTAGCACCAGATGAACCGACGCCTTGGTCAGTAGAAGCGTCGGTCTATCCGATGGTCACGAAGAAGCAAACAGTAAGGTCTTGGCGAGGAGTCCTTCAGCACTGGATGAACCAACGCACCGTCGGTGTATAGCGTCAGATCAATTGTGTCAGAGAACTGCAATGGCTAAGTGACGTAGAAGGGGGCACCAAATGAACTGATGGCCCTGAAAAGTAAGCGTCGGTTCATCTGGCGGTGTACTTTTCAGTGAGCCGTTAGCCAACGGCTAGCTGAGTGCCTTGGGCTATTTATACCCCTCCACTCACCCATTTGAGGTTGCTGGATTGTGTGGAAGTGCAGAGGAGTGCAAGACACCTAGAAGATCATATCCAATCCATCCATGTGCTAAATTGCTCATCCATAGGCTTGGACATGCTTTGTGTGTGTGCTTAGTGCTAGGCTTAGCTTAGAGCTGAGTGAGTGCAAGGTTGTGCCAACCTTGTGAGATGATTTTTGAGTGGATCAAGTTGTACAAGGTGCGCCGGAAGCCTTGGGGCCTAAGTGGCTCACCGGCAATCGTCTTCGACCCTCCGACTTGGTGTGGAGTGGCGAGGACACTTTGTGCGGGGGGACGTGGAGACCCCGTTCCTTGGTGAAGAAGCTCCTTAGTGGAGGCGGCATCAAGATTACCAAGGGAGCTTGGCGAGTGCCTTAGTGGCGAGCCTTTGTGGCGAGTCAAGTGGTGCTCTTGGGAGAGACTTAGTGACCGGGAAGCAATACTCTTGTGTGAGTGCTTCAACAACGTGGACTAGGGGTGGCTTAGTGCCTACCGATACCACAGGATAAATCGCGTGTCAAGAGTTTGATTCCTTTCATCCCTCTTTACGTTTCCGCATTACTCTCTTGCAATCTTTGCTTGTCTTTACTTTCCTAGAGTAGTATCATGCTAGGATTTGCTATAGGTTGCATAACTTGTTTTGGGATGAGGGTTTCACACTAGATCAACCTTAGATTGCACATCTAGATAGAAATGATCTAGTTTACTTTATGCAAAGTAGTGGAAGCCATAGGTTATGTTTTTAAGTTGCCTAATTCACCCCCTCACCCTCTTAGGCTATGAGCATCCGATTCCTTACACTAGCGACTGATAAATGTTTTTTTTCCTAGTGATGTTATATAAACATGGACACTGATCTTTGAGAGGGACATTTCCAAACCATTTATCCTCCCAAAACCTAACCTGAGTACCATTGTGAAGATTAAAAGTGGAGAATTCAAGAAACTAATCTTTGACCTTCATAAGGCCCGACCAAAAGTGTGGATCTCCCGGCTTCCATTGAACTTCACTAATAGTCTTATTTTTCAGGTATTTTTTCCTTAAAAGCTCTTGCCAAATCCCATCTTCATTTATTAATTTATACAACCACTTACTTAGCAAGCAAATATTTTGGATTTCAAGATTCAGGATTCCTAAGCCTCCTTGGTCTTTTGGCAGACAAAGAATATCCCATTTCGTTAGTCTGTATTTCTTCTTATGGTTATCCCCTTGCCAAAAGAATGTAGACCTATACAAGTCCAGTTTCTTAAGAATACCTTTTGGTATTTCAAAAAAGGACATCATAAACATGGCTAGGCTGCTCAAAATAAAGTTTATTAAGACTAACCGTCCACCATAGGTCAACATCTTTCCTTTCTAGCTGCTCAATTTTTTCTGGAACCATTCTTCAATTGCCTTCCAATCTTTGTTACTGAGTTTTTTGTGGTTCATGGGAATATCCAAAAACCGGAAAGGAAAATGTCCCATTTCACATCCAAAAATTTGTGAGTATTGGTCCATGTAATCCTTTGCCTCTCCATAACAAAACAATTCACTCTTGTGGAAGTTTATTTTTAAACCAGACAATTGCTCAAATACACATAATATAATTTTTAAATTCTTTGCTTGTCCCAAATCATGCTCCAAAAAAAGAATAATATCATCAGCGTATTGCAAAATCGAGAGACCATCCTCTACCAAATGTGGGATCAAACCCTGAATCTGGCCATCCTCTTTTGCTCTGGTGATGAATATAGCTAACATATCCGCCACTAGATTAAAAAGAATCGATGAGAGCGGGTCTCCTTGCCGAAGACCTTTTTTGGTTTGAAAGTATCGACCCACATCATTGTTAACCTTCACTGCAACACTCCCTCCAGAGACAAATTGATGGATCCACTTACACCACAAAGGTGAGAATCCTTTCATTCGGAGTGTTTGTTGAAGGAAAGTCCATTTAACTTTATCATCGGCTTTCTCAAAGTCCACTTTAAAAATAACACCATTAAGCTTCTTCCTATGCAGCTCATGAATTGTTTCATGTAAAATTGTAACACCTTCTAAGATATAGCGCCCTGGAATAAAAGCTGTCTGAGAAGGTTGTATTACTTTTTCAGCCACTCTATTTACTCTATTCGTCGCTACTTTTGTAAAAATCTTAAAGCTCACATTAAGAAGACATATGGGTCTAAACTGTTGTATGTGGATGGCCTCTTGGCATTTTGGTAGAAGTGTTATGATTCCGAAGTTTAGAGAGAAAAGGTCTAAGTCGCCATTATGGAAGTCATAAAACATAGCCATCAAATCGACCTTTATGACTTCCCAAAAAACTTGGTAGAACTCAGCAGGAAAACCATCAGGTCCTGGTGCCTTATTGTGTTCCATACTAAAAATGGCTTCTTTTACCTCCATTTCAGAAAAAATGTCGATAAGGATTTTATTTTCCAACTCAGAAACTTGTGGTATGTCATCAACTCTATTCTCAATCATGGTAAAATTACCTTCGTCAGGGGGCCCAAAAAGACTTTAATAGTATGTGGTTATGTGCTCATTTAGCTCCTCCTCCTCCTTTATGATCTTATTATTTCCTTCCAACTGGAAAATCCTAGTTTTATATGCTTACCATTAGCGATAAGGTAGAAGTACTGAGTATTATCATCACCTTCTAATAGGTTCTTTGTTTTTGATCTTTGGAATCAGGCTATCTCTTCTTCTCTTCGCAAATGAGAGATTCTATCCCTAAGGAAACGGAGCATATCTTGCTCATTTGGAGATAGAATAGAATGTCCTGCTTTTTTATCCAAAAGATTGATCATTGAAGTGATATCCTCTTTTTCCTTCTTGTTGTGTCCTTTTATGTGCTTACCCCACCCTCTCAAATATTGACGCGTACGTCTAATCTTATATTGCCACCTCTGTAATGAATTGATTCCCCTTTTTTCATTATTCCGCACTTCTGCTACTTGTTCATAGAAACCCTCCTTAATGAGCCAACTCAATTCAAACTGAAAGGATCGTTTGTTACCACGGACTGTTGGTATTCCTGTGTCCAAAAGTAACGGAGTATGGTCTGAAATTTCTCTAGTTAAAGCTTGTACCACTGCTAATGGGAACATCTGTTCCCAGTGTGTACTAACTAGGATTCTGTCAAGCCTTTCAAATGTCGGCGTGTCCAAGTTATTTGCCCAAGTAAAGCGACGACCTGAGAGATCTAATTCTCTCAAATCAAGACTTTCAATGCAAGCATTAAAAAGAAAAGGTCATCTATCATTGTATCTATCATTATTCTTTTCAGCAGGGCTTCTAATAATATTGAAATCTCCACCTATAAGAGTTGGTTTATCATCTGTACTACAAATTTGGACCATCTCAGTAAGAAAAGCTTCTTCAAACTCATCCTGTGCCGCTCCATAAGCAGCAATGAGAGCCCACTCAAAGCCATCCTCCTTAGTTTTAACATTAAACTTAATATGGTAGTCTCCTAAAGTTATGTTCCCAATATCTAAAAGTTGCAAATTGATCCCAAGCAAAATTCCACCTGATTGACCTCTAGGTGATGTCCAATGCCAAAAAAATCCTTGCCACCACAAAAGTGTGTGAGATCAGAGGTAGTAAAATCATCTCTGCGTGTTTCCAAGATAGCCACAAAGTCTAAATGATGCTCACAGGAGGTATCAAAAAGAAAATTATATTTAGCCAAGTCTCTAAGATCTCTGCTATTCCAGAATAAACCTTTCATTTTGATGCCTTTTTATTGACGGAAAACCTGGGACCAAGCGAAATTATACGGTTAAAGTACGTGCAAAGATGCAGATGTGTGATGGGTTTCTAGAATTCTAGTGGTAGTAGTATATTGCAACTCTGGAGAGTTGAAGAGCTTATGCAGCTTATGATACTGCTAATTGTCTCCTTGATCTGAATGCTGGGCAATCTAATATGTGAGAAGGCGGTTGCAAGCTGCGACTTGATTTACTAAACCGGAGGGAATATCTTGTAACCTTTGGATCCTGAAATAAAATGCATGAAATCAGTAAAAGTAGTGGAATTATTGGCTGAGTTAGAATGATGCAGCCTTGAACTCTATTTCTTTGACCTTCCGAAGGTCACAAAACCCAAGGCATGTACTTGCAGGTGGTCCTCTTGACCTCTTCTGTTTCATACATTATTACATGGAAATGTGAAATCATGACAGCTCCCCGCTCCAGGGCTTATTGGGTGGGAGCGTATCAGGTGAAAACCAACCTATCTGTGCAAACTATGCAAACTACGATCACAGACGCTCGATCTAGATCCAATGGAGCGCGAGAGAAGTGGGAGCATTTTATAGAAAACCGCCCACCAGCCCCCTGCTAATCTCAACATTTTTGCAAAACACCCCCTGGCGCACACAGCAGACTCCATGGGCGTGGGCGAGTGCTCCTCCTAGGTCGCCGACATTGGGCAAACTGCCGGGGAGGAGGGGGTTGTTGGGTTACCGGCATCGGGCGAGCTGCTGGGGAGGAGAAGGCCGCGGGCGCCGCCGCGAGCTCACCGTGGCGTCTTCCTTACCTCCTCTCCACCCATCGTCTTCCTCCTTCCTCAGATCCGGCGCCATGCCCTGTCAAGAGCCGCCATGGCCGTGGTGGCGGAGAAAAGGAGGAGTTCCGTGATCGAAGGTGTGGCTCTGGGGCAACGGGAGGGTGGGGGCCGTCGGCCACGAGACAAAGGGGCCGCCGACAGTGGAAGCACCGAGTGGAAGAAAAGCGATTTGGATGTAGAGGTCGGCGATTGCAGCGAGCCTCGTCCTGGGCACTGGCGAGCCCTCCTCAATGGTGCCGCGGGCGATGCGGCTTGCGATGTCGGGGAGGAAGCACCCCTGGAATCCCTGTCCCCGTCTGCGTGTCGCCGCCCCTGGAATTGTCGTTCGGGCGCCGCCGCCCCTAGAATCGCCACCCCTAGAATCCCCGTCCGTGCGCTGCCCCCTGGAGTACCCGCGCCGCCGCCCATGTATCGTGCCGTCGTTCAAGTGCAGGCAGCCGTTCAAGACGCCATGGTGAGCTCGTGGCGGCGCCCGCGGCCTTCTCCTCCCCGACAGCTTGCCAGACGCCGGCGACCCAGTGGCCCCCTCCTCCCCGGCACCTCGCCCAATGCCGGTGACCAAGGAATGCTCGCCCACGCCATGGAGTCTGCTGTGTGTAGCAGGGGGTGTATTGCAAAAATGCTGAGATTAGTAGGGGCTGGTGGGCAGTTTTCTATAAAGTGCTCTGACCTCTCTCAAGCTCCATCGGATCTAGATTGAGCGTCTGTGATCACAATTTGCATAGTTTGCACAGGTGGGTTGGTTTCCACCTGATACGCTCCCTATTGGGTGATTGTTTTTTTCGTGTTCCCTGGGGCTGGTATCGTCAAATGAAAAGTGGTGGCAAAGGAGTTAAGGAGCAACCAACCCATGCATTGCAGTCCAGCCAGAATCGAGGGGCAAGACCATAATGCACGATGGAATTGTCACTACGATGTCAACTACAAGTTTTCAGGTAGAAAATAATGCCAATTATAAAACCTCTTCCTTTTCCTCTTGTATGTGTTAGAAATTCAGATCTATTTGTGCTAGTCTTTAATAATATTTGTACTGTATCTAGAAATGTCCTTCCAATTAATTGAAGAAGTAAATGTCTTCATCACTAAGCATGTGGTCTTTTTTTACATGGCCATGATTGTCATAATATTTGCAGTTTTGCACCAGTAGAATTTTGGGATATGAACAGGAAAAGGTCTAAATTAATTTCAATTGATGTATTATGTTTCTATTTTTTAGATCATGTACTTGAAATAATATTTTATATTCTTATAAGATTGTCATGGTGCAGTAAGCTTATAGCTACATAGCATTATTTCTAAAAATAAGCTGGTACATTTTATATCCAAATAGCATTGTTCTATTGCTTGCGATATATAGTTACTAATAATATTAACAAATAAATTTAATTTACTATAAAAGTATTACCAATAGCCCAATACCAACCCACTACAGCCTGTTCGTTTGACTAGTGGCTGGTTGCTGGTGCTGATTTGTTCTGAGAGAAAAGTACTACTGACTGGTGGCTGGTTTGTTCTGAGAGAAAATATTACTGGTTAGTGGCTGCGACGAACATGACGTTTCCAATAGAATGTCAACCTTTTGTTAGTTTGACCACATCTACTTGTAGCAGCGGTACCATATTTAGCGATGCACAAAGGAGGTAAAGAACCTAATTAAGCTTAGATTTTATTCTTTCCGTACAATTTTATTTCTGAAACCACATGGCACAACCCTTGAAACTAATAAATATTTATATACTAACATGCAAAGCATACTGGAGCATAAATACATCCCCCGTTGTTTACACTTGCAAAGCTGGTCTTTGTGCATGTTCTTAATAAAAGCGGAAGAGAAGAGGAATTGGGTTCTTAATATTTTATTTCTGTTGGTCAATGCTAAGTCCCCACACCTACATTAAAATTTAGGATTGTATAATCAAGTACATTCAAATGGATCTGCAAAAGGAAATAAACATTCACATGATGCTGAGATCGATTGAAGAACATCCCTACTTGGAGAAAAAGAATTGTGTTGGTATTCCAGCCTACTGTTCTTCATGTGCCCATGTATATGCGAGCGAGGACAGCAGAAATTAAACATTACAAGGTTACAACTACATAATCATAAATGCATGATGGCACTACGCATAATACAATAGCACAGTTTCCAATCTAGAAAATAACAAATTAAAAAAAGAATATTAGCCCAATATATTCCATGTTGGTCACCTCATAATGTGATGAGTCTTAATATTTCAATAGCCATTACTGAGCTTGACAGATTCAAAACTATTATTCTAATTCTGTTTGTGTAGGGAGTTGTATTACCAAGAATCTTTGAACAAACAAAATTAGGGTCAAAGATATAACTTTATTTGTAATATAGATCAATAGAAAAATTGTCATTCCAAGCTGTGCCTTACCTAAATCACCACGCTCCCGGGTCGAGGAACGGGGACGAGGAACGTGGTATGAGGATTTTCAATAGCATGGTACGAAAGGGGTATACAACTTCAGCACGTTTATTTTCGATCCGGGTCGCGATCCATGTTGATTTGGGACGATATTCCGGAACGAAGACAAAAAACGAGCGACGCATGCAGTACAGCAGGAGCAGATGAGAGAGGGAGAAGTGCAGTAGCTGCTGCTGCCATCGTTGCCCGGAGACACGGCGGCCTGCTGCTGCATATTGTTGATTTAGAGATGACCATGAGCGCAATGGGCCTTTGAGGCTTTGGACTGCTACTGGGCCGGAGGCAAGTGGCTAATAAAGACCCAATTGAAGCGTTATCTTCTACCTCAGGACAACCGGCAGCCACGCAGCTCCATTCAGAATCGTTCCCGTTCCTCTTTCCTTCGGGTCGCGTTCCGTCCCCGTCCCCCGAATCGTCCCGGCACGTCCCCGTTCCGCGAATTGGAACGAAGTTCCCGGGACACGGATCGCTGGCTCGTCCCACGATCCCGGTGACTTAGTGCCTTACGATGGTAGACAAGAATACTAATACCGGTCACTTACCGTAATATAGATCAATAGAAAAATTGTCATTCCAAGTTGTGCCTTACGATGGTAGACAAGAATACTAATACCGGTCACTTACCGTAATATAGATCAATAGAAAAAATTGTCATTCCAAGTTGTGCCTTACGATGGTAGACAAGAATACTAATACCGGTCACTTACCGTAATATAGATCAATAGAAAAATTGTCATTCCAAGTTGTGCCTTACGATGGTAGACAAGAATACTAATTGGACAATGAAGTTTTAACCGACAATGGTAGACAAAAATTGTCATATACTTTTTTTTAACGAAGGGGGCTCACTATGAAGTTTTAACCGACAGCCCAATGTATGATCAATGCTGCTCCAAATATTCATAATCCTAGTAACTACCATTGGACAAGAGCTTAATTTTCACGGAAACTATCAAAATATTTAATTTGTAGAAGATAAATTGCAGGTGGTGGAAGCATTTGAGGAGCTCAATTTGTACTTTATAGTACTTTATACACTACAAGATATAATACCATTCCGAACAGTTTTAATGAGTGGCCAACAATTTTGATGCTTTCTACTATTTTTCTTCAAATGGCCTACATTTTTCAGTGCATTTTATTTTTTTAACGAATGGACACGAGAGTGTGTTTATTTCATTGAAATATAATGTGCTTCTTTCGCAACAGTTTTATCAAAACACCCACAATGTAACCTCCCCCAGTTATGGTAGCTGGTAAGTAGTTATCCCGTAAAGAATTAAATCCTAGTATTTGAAAAAAAAATTCCACATGGAATGCAATTCTAGAAAATATATCTAATTGCATGCCTAATTAAGTAGTCAGATCTGATATGTATGTCAAAACTTATTATATGTGGCTAAAAAATACGGGTACTAAAGTCATTTCGCACCACCACTAATATGTCCTAGAAAAACTAGCATTACACGACGGAGTGAGTATTAAAATATAGTAGAAACCGTTGGCTATTACTGCCTATTTCTAAAGAAATTGTTGGGAAAAAGTAGTATTCTGTAGTGATATACCCGGACCATGCATTTCTGTTTGCACCAATTCTTTTGTCCTGCATAATGCAGTAACGTGCATGCGTGTATTGAGACATTACGAGTGTTGACACTCAAATTTGGTAAAAGCCGACTCAGGCCAGGCAGGCCAGTCAGACCGGGTTCCCAGGGCGGTCTGACCAGGGTGCACTGTAGCCGGTCCGGCACGTAGGTGCCAGGCGGTCTAACCGCCCCCCAGGGGCGGTCTAACCGGGTCTCCCCGATTTCGGGTAGAATTAGGAGTTTAGCTTAATTTCGAGTTGTAAAGCATTGTTTGCAGGACAATTCCTCCCACCCTATAAATATAAAGGGTCGTGGCCGATTGAGACCTATGATCCAATCGTCATTATCAATTTTATCTTATTTTCTCCAAACCCTAACTTTTCCAACCTCCATTGCTCTCCTCCTTCGTCTCCACGGCGGTTGAGGAAGTTCTGAGTGGCCTGCCGATCTCAGGACAACCCTAGGCGCACTGTTCCCGACGGGGTCCCTCCCGGAGCAGTGAATCTAGGTTTTCGACGTGCCTCCTGTCCAAGGCGGTTAGACCGGCCCCCCCAGGCGGTTAGACCGGCCCGTGCTGGGTGGTTCGGCGAGTGGATTTCCGACGACAGCGCGAGCTAGCGCATTCGTGTGTTCGACTGAAAAAAGCGTCAACACACTTTTGGCGACTCCGCTGGGGATCAGATCTGATTTTCGCAACCGATCTTTCGATTTTTGCACGGGATCACAGTGCGATCTTGACAAGAACAACGTGATCATGGTGAATATCGAGGAACTCAGCGAGGAAGACCAGAGGAAGTACACGGAGCTGCAAGAGTACATCAAGCAGCAGTTTCTCTCTGGCGCCAAGAAGGATCGTTCAGGCAAGGTGACTTTCACTCAAGATTTCGAGTTGCCGGCGATCAAGCTGAACAAAGACAAGGTTGAGGTAATACCCACTGTAAGTCAAACACCAACACCTCCTCCTGATCTAGTTACGCAATTATCTGCTATTACCGATAGGTTTGAACATGCGTTTAACGTCCAGAGCAGTTTGGTTGCTAGTGTTGTTACTCGCCTTGAAAAAATAGAGGGTAAGCGTGTTATTAATATATCTGATGATGGCATCCCTCAAGTAGATTCACAAGGGGTTCTGCATCAAGCCACGTCGGCAGCACTAGAAGCTTCACCTGAAGTTCCTATGTATGGTATGCCGACAGGGTTTTATCCGGGACAGTCACCATTACCCAAGCCGACCCCGGTTAGACCGCCCCCCAGGCCGGTTCAACCGCCCTGTCTGGCCAGATGGTTATGGTCCCGGATCAGCCGTTGCCTTTGTCAGTTGTGCCTAGTACATTGGTTCAGAGTCAGAATAATTCTTATGGTACTGTTCCACCAATGTATTGCACAGTAGCTCACACATCGCCACCTATTCCTAACGTTGCTCCTTCTTATGGTGTGCCTAATAATGTGTTTACCGACTTGCATCGCATGCAAAATCCTAATCAACCCCCTATGAGTAACCTAAGAACAGCTGCAATGCAATCTCAGTTAGCTGCTAGGAATGAATTGGCTCAATTTAAGGAAGAGATAGCTAACATGATGAAAAATAAGCTCGGCGTTGATATGGGTAATACTAGATTGTATCAAAAACCATATAGGGCCGATTTTGATTATGTGGCTTTTCCCCCTGGTTGGCGTATGCCCGACTTTGTTAAATTTAGTGGTGATGATAACCGCACGACCTGGGAACACATTAGCCAATATACTGCTCAACTAGGTGAAGCTAGTACCTTTAATTCCTTAAAAGTTCGCTTATTTTCATTGTCTTTAACTGGTACCGCTTTTGCTTGGTTCTCTTCGTTAGCTCCCAACTCTATTGATTCTTGAGATCAATTAGAGCAAAAGTTTCATGACCACTTCTTTAGTGGGAGCTATCAATTAAAATTGACAGATTTAACATTGGTTAGACAAAGTAAAGAGGAGTCGGTTTTCGATTACCTTAAACGCTTTAAAGAAGTTAAAAACCGTTGCTTTAATTTGTCTCTTACTGATTCTGACCTTGCTGATCTAGCTGCTAGAGGGTTAAGACCTGCTATTAGAGATAGATTAGAGGGTGTAGAATTTCATACTCTTGCTAACGTGCTTGTTAGAGGTATGGCACAAGAATTAAAACTGAATAAAGAAAAAGAACACTCTAAGCCTCGTCGGTCTAATGTGCATATGATTGAATATGATTCCAATAGTTCAGACGACGAGAATGAAGTGTATGTTGCTGAATTTGTGTGGCCTTCAAAGTCTAAAGCTAGTTCTTGTGCATCTCTTAAGCCGGCTACTAAAGGTCGGCAAGAAGAACTAAAATTTACTTTTGATGTTTCTAAATGCGATCGTATCTTTGATGAATTACTTAAGCTTGGAAACATTAAAATTTCTCATACTATGCCTCCACTTGATGAAATTAAACGACGTGCATATTGTAAGTTTCATAATTCTTATTCTCATGCTACTAACGATTGCAATGTGTTTCGTCGTCAGATTCAATCGGCCATTAACGAAGGTCGTTTGATGCTTCATGAGATGCATGTGGATAAGCAACCTTTTCCCGTCAACACCATGGAGTTGCAGCAGCCCAAGGTCTTGGTTTGGCCGCATCAAGCCGAAGCTACTAAGGGCAAGAACGTGATGGTCGGGGAAGCTAAGCTCGATTTGAGGAGAAAAGAGTTGACAAGAGAAGTGGCATATGAAAAGACCCCTGATGGCAGAGAGACTTTCAAGATCACTGTCAAAGCTTCTGGACATGGGGGGCAAGGATCGTCCACGCCATCTGGTCAGCAAACAACCGAGCCTGTCCTGGACAGGGCGGTTAGACCGGGGGTACAGGGCGGTCAGACCGCCCCTGCACATGGCCGCCCAAAGATGCTTATTCCGAAGCGGCCAGAAATTGGAAACTGGAAGCTTAACGTGGCAAAGAATCAGGGAAGTATTCCAAAGCCAAAGGTCACGTTTGATATGCTATTTGACAAGTACTCTAAACAAAAGGCCGTTACAAGCGATCGGCCGGTAAAAAAAAGGATGAGATCACCTCCACATCAAGAGAGGTCGTGGTCGCCTCCCAGAGCAGCTATCAGGTTCAGAGGTGAATCATCTCAGAGGCAACACTTTACTCCAAATTGGGCTCCTTCAAGTTCAAATCCGCCTCGTCCAATCTACGATGACAATGGGGTAATGTGGGTGCCATATCAGCAATCCTTCCATCCTGGATGGGGAGGACCAAGGAGATTAGCGCTGGATCGAATTTCAAGGCATACACAGGATCGCTGGGTTCCACGACAGTTTGGGCAGGGTCATCAGGCTGACCCGGTTAAACCACCCCCTGCAGGCGGTCAGACCGCCCTGCCCAGGAAAGCGCAACTTCCTCTGAAAAAGGTGTACAAGCCCAAGATCAGAGAGGAGGAGGTTCAGAAGATGGACATCGACCCAGAGAGGACTACAAGTCTTGACATCATTCAGATTGGGACGATGGATGTTCCCATTGAGAAAAGTGGCAAAAAACCAGTTGTGCTAAATAATCAGGTTGTGACACCTACTCAAAATGGATCTGTTGCTGCAAATGATCATGAGGCCAGCGGTAGTAAGTCTCGTCCGGAATACTTCTTGCCAAGATGGTGTCCTCCCGGTCTAACTCATACTCAAAGGCGGAAGCTTCAACGATTGAGGCTACGTGAGAAGAAGGAGAAGGAGCTAGAGAAGTAGAGGGATGAGGTTTTCAACAGCTACAGGCCCATGGTGCCACAGGGAAAGGAGTGGAGAATCAAGACAGTGCCCCAGACAGAGGCGGTCAAACCGCCAGAGGGGGCGGTTCAACTGCCTGAGGCGGTTAGACCGGCTGACCAGGCGGTCAGACCGGGTTCTCCAGAAAAGCCGGCCGGCTTCGCTTCTTCGGTCCCCATGACTTGTGATGACAAGGTGTCGTCGGTCCCTACTCCAGAGGACGACGAAGAGCTTGTGGACTACAGTTCTTCTCCAGAGCGGATGAACCTTGTGATCAATGTGGTTCATTTGTTTGTTGATGGTTCAGTGCCTACGGAGGAGGACTTCGCTCATCTAGACTTTGGGCCTAAAGATGCTATATTTCAGAAGCCCAAGGACACTGATAATCATCTGAAGGCTTTGTACATGAAGGGTTACATCAATGGGAAGCCTATCTCTCGGATGCTGGTGGATGGAGGTGTGATTGTCAACTTGATGTCGTATTCTCTGTTTAAGAAGCTTGGAGGTTCAGATGAGGAGCTGATCAAGACCAACATGACCGTCAGTGGAGTTGGAGGAGGCGAGCCGATAGGAGCTAAAGGCGTGATCTCCATGGAGCTCACTATTGGAAGCAAGATGCTCGCCACGGCTTTCTTCGTCGCTGAGACACAAGGTAACTTCAGTCTTATCCTTGGTCGTGATTGGATTCATGCAAATAAATGCGTTCCTTCTACCTTGCACCAAATTTTAATACAATGGGTAGATGATGAGGTAGAAGTAGTGCATGGTGATAATTCTGCTTGTGTAGCTGTAGCTGATAGTCATTCTATAGGTGTGCATGATGATGTAAAATGTCTATCTGGCTTAGATTTGTCTAATTATGAGTTTGTAAGCTGTTCCAACGTTGGCTTCATCCCTGCTGTCATAAAGCCGTTTGATAATCGGCTAAACCACTTCATGTGACTCGATGAGTTCAACAAAAGAATGGTTGCAATAGAGGATCGATCACTATCGGGCGCATAAGACCGATACGTGTGAAGCTATTGAGGATCTTGATGATTTGGGCAAGTTAGGACAAGGGTTTACGTCGGCTGATCCTCTTGAGGAGGTAGATATTGGTGATGGCACTGTACCTAGGCCGACATTTGTAAACAAGAATCTTGATCCCACATTTAAGCTTGAATTAATAAAGTTGTTAAAAGAGTATGTCGACTACTTTGCTTGGAATTACAATGAGATGCCTGGTTTAAGTCGCGATTTAGTAGAACATCGTTTGCCTATTAAACCTGGTTTTAAGCCTTATAAACAGCCTCGTAGGAATTTTAATCCTGATATTTATGACCGAGTGAAAGAAGAAATCAATCGGTTGCTTGATGCTAAGTTTATTAGGCCTTGTCGATATGCTGATTGGATCTCTAATATTGTGCCTGTTGAGAAAAAAGGAACAAAGAAACTTCGTGTTTGCATTGACTTTAGAGATCTTAATAAAGCTACTCCTAAAGATGAATATCCTATGCCTATAGCCGACTTTCTTGTTAATTCTGCATCTGGACATAGAGTGCTTAGCTTTCTTGATGGTAATGCTGGTTACAATCAAATCTTTATGGCCGAAGAGGATATCTCCAAAACGGCTTTCATATGTCCAGGATTTGTAGGCTTGTTTGAGTGGATAGTCATGACTTTTGGTTTGAAAAATGCTGGTGCTACTTATCAAAGGGCTATGAACTTGATTTTTCATGATTTGCTTGGTATTATCGTAGAAGTCTATATCGATGATATTATTGTTAAATCGGTTGGTTTAAATTCTCATTTAGCCGATTTAAGACTTGCATTTGAAAAAATGCGTCGGTATAGTTTAAAGATGAATCCACTCAAATGTGCCTTTGGAGTGTCGGCTGGCAAGTTTTTGGGTTTCATTGTGCATGAGAAAGGTGTGGAAATTGATCCTAAAAATATTGAGTCGATTAAAAAGGTTCATGCTCCTACTTGTAAGAAAGAGTTGCAGAGATTCTTGGGCAAGGTTAATTACTTGAGGCGATTCATTTGTAACTTATCCGGAAAGGTTGATGCTTTTACTCCTTTACTTCGGTTGAAAAGTGGAGCTGAATTCACTTGGGGGGCAAAACAACAAGAGGCTTTTGATGAGATTAAGAGTTACTTGACTTCACTGCCTATTCTTCAAGCACCTAAGAGTGGTGTTCCATTCCGGCTTTACATTGCGGCGGAGCCAAGTGTGATTGGGGCTGTTTTGACTCAAGAGACTGATGGCAAGGAGTATGTTGTTGCTTATGAGAGTAGAAGGTTACTAGACGCCGAAACGAGGTACACCTTTATTGAAAAACTTTGTCTATCTTTATATTATGCTTGTACCAAGTTAAGGCATTATTTATTGTCTAGTACTTGTTATGTTGCATGCCAAACCGACATAATTAAATACATGTTGCAAAAACCTATTCTAAGTGGTAGAGTCGGCAAGTGGGCTTATGCTCTTGTTGAATATGATTTGCGTTGTGAACCTATTGGATCAATGAAAGGTCAAATAGTAGCCGACTTTATTGTTCAACATAGAATTGATAAGCAACTTGATTTAAATGTCGGTTATGTAACTTTTACTCCATGGAAATTGCATTTTGATGGATCAGCTTGTAGAAGTGGTTGTGGTGTTGGAATTATTATTATATCACCTAGTGGAGCTATTTTTGAAGCCCTTAGCCGGTTGGATCGTAAATGTACTAATAATCAAATTGAGTATGAAGCTCTCTTGTTTGGATTGCAAATTTTACATGACATGGGAGTGAAACATGTAGAAGCTTATGGTGATTCTTTACTGGTGGTACAGCAAGTATCTAAGGTATGTCAATATCTAAATGGTTCTTTAAATGCTTATCTTGATGAATGTTTAGACATCATATCTTGTATGGATGAATTTGTAATTTATCATGTACCACGAGAGGAGAATCCGAAGGCTAACGCTCTTGCTCAGCAAGCATCTGGTTATAGTATCCAGAAAAGAATTTTCAGGAACGAAAACCGATGTTTAACGAAGCCGAGGGTTACGTTCTGGAGGAGCCGGTTCAACCGCCCCCTCCGACCGGTCAGACCGGGTACCCCGGTCAGACCGCCCCCTCGGGCCGGTCAGACCGCCCCTCGGGTGGCAACCCTACTTCGGCCACTGTTTCTTCCAAAACTGTTGAGGACGAAGTGGAGGATTGGAGAACGCCTCTGATTAAATATTTGCAGGATCCTAAAAGTATAAATGATAGAAAAGTCTAACGATGGGCACTTAAGTTTATTTTGGATAATGATGAGTTATATCGTCGGACGGCAGATGACTTGCTTTTAAAGTGCTTAGTTCCTGATCAAGCAAGATTGGCTATGGCAGAGGTGCATGAAGGAGTTTGTGGTACTCATCAATCGGCTCCCAAGATGAAATGGCTCCTCAGGAGAGCTTGCTTTTATTGGCCTACTATGATAGCCGATTGTTTTAGGTACTACAAAGGATGTGAAGAGTGTCAAAAGCACGGAGATGTTCAGTTAGTGCCCGCTGCATTGATGCATCCAATTATCAAGCCTTGGCCATTCAGAGGTTGGGGATTGGATTTCATTGGCAAGATACATCCTCCGTCGACCAAAGGGCATTGCTTTGTGATTGTGGCAACTGATTATTTTACCAAGTGGACTGAAGCAATTCCTCTTAAGAACATGACACACAAGGAGGTAATTGGGTTTATTACGGAGCATATCATACATAGGTTTGGTATTCCGCAGACTTTAACTACGGATCAAGGTACTTCATTCGTGGCTAAAGAGGTGCGTGATTTTGTGAATTCCTATGGTATTAAGTTGCTCAATTCATCTCCATATTATGCTCAAGCTAATGGTCAAGCCAAGTCTAGCAATAAAACTTTAGTTAAGCTCATTAAGAAGAAGATAGAGGATAATCCTAAAAGATGGCATGAAGTGTTATCTGAAGCTTTGTGGGCTCATCACATTTCTAGACATGGTGCTACTAAGGTTACTCCTTTTGAGCTTGTGTATGGTCAAGAGGCCGTTTTGCCTGTTGCGGTGAATCTAGGCGCATATAGACTTGCAAAGCAAAATGATCTTAATGTTGATACATATCATGCTTTGATGATGGATAATATTGATGAAGTGACTGACAAGCGTTTGGAGGCCTTGGAAGCAATTGAGAAAGACAAAAGGCGAGTTGCTAGAGCATATAAGAAAAGGGTAAGAGCTAAGTCTTTTCAAGTAGGAGATTTGGTTTGGAAGACTATTTTGCCTATAGGATCCAAGAGCAACAAGTTTGGTAAATGGTCTCCAAGTTGGGAAGGTCCATACAAGATTGTGAGAGTTTGCTCCGGAAATTCTTATAATGTGGAATCTTTGCAAGGACAGCAGCTACCCAGGGCGCTCAATGGAAGATATTTGAAGAAATTCTATCCAAGTGTATGGCAAGATGCTTGAAGGTTCATGGCCGGTTTCTATGAAAATCGCCCTTAGCATAAAAAATGGCCGACAACAGTTTTGTCGTCCTTAGGATTATTTTTTAGCACGCAAGCTTTACTAAAAAACAGGGGGGCATGTGTTGACACTCAAATTTGGCAAAAGCCGACTCAGGTCAGGCAGGCCGATCAGACCGGGTCCCCAGGGCGGTCTGACCGGGGTGCACTGTAGCCGGTCCGGCATGTAGGTGCCAGGCGGTCTAACCGCCCCCAGGGGCGGTCTAACCGGGTCTCCCCAATTTCGGGTAGAATTTGGAGTTTAGCTTGATTCTGAGTTGTAAAGCATTGTTTGCAGGGCAAGTCCTCCCACCCTATAAATATAAAGGGTCGTGGCCGATTGAGACCTATGATCCAATCGTCATTATCAATTTTATCTTATTTTCTCCAAACCCTAACTTTTCCAACCTCCATTGCTCTCCTCCTTCGTCTCCACGGCGGTTGAGGAAGTTCTGAGTGGCCTGCCGATCTCAGGACAACCCTAGGTGCACTGTTCCCGACGGGGTCCCTCCCGGAGCAGCGAATCTAGGTTTTCGACATGCCTCCTATCCAAGGCGGTTAGACCGGCCCCCCCAGGCGGTTAGACCGGCCCGTGCTGGGTGGTTCGGCGAGTGGATTTCCGACGACCGCACGAGCTAGCGCATTCGTGTGTTCGACCGAAAAAGTGTCAACAATGAGCAACAGAGCAAGTGCACCTTCGAGGTCGAGGCTATCATGGCTCGAGCGTTCGCCGTCTCCGGAGCCATCGTCCCCGCGGCCTCCACTCCTGCGGCCCTTCCTCCCGCTGCTACCACCGGCAGACGACGACGAGGACCGACTGAGGTCCTGCGCCGCCGCTAAGCAGGCATCCTCTCCCGCGTAGCCTTCCGACACAGTTGCGAAGCAGCCGGACGATGACGCGCCCAGCTCGTGCTTGCTGCGCTTGAACGCGGACTTGAGGAGATTTTGCACGCCGCGCTTCTTGGCTGCCGCGGCCTTGCCGTTGCTGCCCCATTTGCGGCACATGTGGTTGCCGGCGTTCTGCCAGCGTTCTGCTGGCGGAGGTGGCGATGGCGTCGAGCGGCTGCGGCATGGGCTTGTCTTGCTCTTGGCCACCGTTATTAGGTGTTGGAAGATATGTACTAGCACCCTGTCTTCCTACGCACGCCGAGCACTTCAGTGCGCGCACGACGCGCTCCACGCGTTGGCCGTGGCGTTCACCCAACTCGTGCCCGAAGCGGTCCACGCCGCCACGCTCCGCACTGCCCGCATGACATGCTACGCACGGCTCGCCCTCGGCTCCCCTGTTTTGTAGCAGAGTCTATTAGCATCTGATGGCTCTTGTAAACTGTATAAGTACCACTCATGAGATCAATGTATAGCACGGTTTTTGACCCAATTCGCTTCTACATGGTATCAATCTAACCTCGATTCCTTGCTTCCGCTTCCTCTGGCTTCTCACTGCCATGGTGCACTCGCCATCTCATTCTTCTTCCTATGAATCCGGTGCTACCAATCCCTTCTTCGATGCTCCGCAACCTGCCTCCCTCGCCGTGCTGCAGCCTGTCAGCATCCGCAATCATGTTCCCATCTAGTTTGACCTCCTTGAATCCAACTACAGCCAGTGGCGTTATCTTTTTGATTCCGTCCTTGGCAAGTTTGGTATCACTGGCCATGTTCACTCGCCACCGCCTATCATTGATCGCGACGCCGAGTGGCAGCAGGTTGATTGCTGCATCACCAATTGGATCTACACCACCGTCACCAAGAGTGCCTTCGATCTTGTCTACAAGCCCGAAGCCACCGCATTCACCATCTGGTCGGACATCGAAGGTCTCTTCCGTGACAATGAGATGCAATGCGTGGTTCTTATTGAGGCTGAGTTTCGCAGTGTGGTTCAGGGTGATCTCTCCATCATGGACTACTGCAACAAGCTGAAGAAGCTCGCCGACAACCTCCGCGACGTTGGCCACCCTGTCTCCGAGCCCAGCCAGGTGTTGAACCTCCTCCGCGGCCTGAACAAGAACTTCCGCCACGTTAAGCTGGTGCTCACATCCAAGACTCACACTTTTTATGATTGTGTGGTCTTACCTCCTTCTCAAGGAGCTCTAGCTGTGCCAGGACGACAAGCCTAATGTTGGCCACAGAACCATCTCTTGTTCCGACGGGTCCGCCCCTCAAGGCGGGTCCTCCGGATCTGGCGGATCTGCTTCCGGCACCGGTGTCCCCACCTCCGACGGCAACCACGGCTTCAAGCCCAACAACAAGCACCGCGGGCGTGGCCCCTACGGCGGATCTAGCGGCAACGACTACGGAGGGGCTGGCGGTGGCAACCCTAACCGCGCCCCTGCTCTGTGGGCCGCTAATGCCAATCCTTGGACTGGGCTTGTCCAGGCATGGGGACAGCCCAGAAAACCGCCCGCGAATTCGCCCCAAACTTTCGATCGATGGATCTCCCAAACCACTTGGAGCCATGAGATGAAACTTTGGGGAGATGATGAACACCCCAAAGGGAGGATATGCCCCAAAAGTTTCGGCCTTTAACTCCCTACAACTCCCTAAATCGCGAATCCTTGTCAAGAACACTATGAACTAGGGTTCATCCGAAAATCAACAAATCGAAGGCCAAATCCGGCGTTTGAGGGGTCAAGATCGTCCACAAATAGGCACAAGGCACTCACCCATGATCCCCTCAAAGAAATCTGGAGATAACACCCTCAAATCGACAAATCGAGCGACGAATGAAAATCCCACGAAAATAGCACGAAAAAGATACGAAAATCACATGAGCTAAGAGAAGGAAATCGACGCAACCATGAATGCTTCCATACAACCAGAGGTCAGATTCTCTACCAAATCATGAAGAAAATCTAGCCTAAAGAGCAGGGAAATGAGGAAGTAGTCCGGATGGATGAGTTGCCCTGAAACCCTAGAGCTATATATATGAAGTCTCTCCGGGTTGGGCAATGACCAAGCTACCCCTAGAACATAAAATGAGATACACACCCCTCAGGGGCAGTATGGTCAAGTAGCACTCCTCTTCATCGGGCGGCCACGCCTTCGCCGCAGTCCGCGTCCTCCCGACGCAAGCCCAGCGATCCCGCCGCGTGTATTACGTTCAAAGTTCCCAAACTTGGTTTCTCTCAAAGTTCTCTAACTCCTCATGCATTGCATTCACCCAATTAGGATCAGAGAGTGTGTGTCCAATGTCTTTTGGCTCAAAGGTAGCAACAAAAGCCGAATGAGCAAAGTGAGAAACATTCCTGGACCTTGACCGTGTCGTACGTTCATTGATGTCGCCGATGATTCTTGAGGGAGGATGATCGACTTGAATGCGCCTCGGTGCCTCTCTCCTAGAGACGACCTCCCCCTCAACAGCAGCTTCCACTTGATCTTGCTGGATCGTAGTCAGTGTAGGGTATGGGCCATCTTGCACCGTAGTCATCGTAGTGGAAGTAGAGGGTACATGTGTGGCTGGAGCTTCACCATCATGATTATCATCCTCTCCAGCATCCTCCTCCTCGTCCTCAAAGATCTTCTTGCCAATTTTGTCGTCACCTGCACACTCAAAAACAGACGAACTGCATGGCTGGGTCTCGTCGAAGGTAACCTCGCAAGTTTCCATGACTAGGTTAGTATCAAGGTTGAGCACCCGAAATGCTCGAGAATGACTAGCATAACCCAAAAAGATGCCATCAAAGGACCTCGACTCAAACTTATCAAGCCTACCCTTCTTGAGGATAAAACACCGACAACCAAAAGCCCTGAAATGGCTCACTCTAGGTGCTCACCCGTGCATGAGCTCATAGCATGTCTTGTTCAAGAAAGCCCGAAGAAAAATCCAATTCCCAACATGGCACGCGGTATTCACCGCCTCAGCCCAATATCTCATCGGAGTCCTCTGCTCGTCGAGCATCGTCCGAGCCATCTCACAAAGGGAACGATTTTTCCTCTCGACCACACCATTCTGACAAGCGACATAGGGAGAGGAAAACTGATGTTCGAGACCCAAATCACGACAAAAGGTTTCGAATCGAGAGTTTTTAAATTCAGTGCCATTGTCGCTACGAATAGCTCGAACGACATCTCCATTCCTCTCACTCTTCAACCTCAAGATTAGATCCCAGACAAAACCAAATGTCTCCCCTTTGTCGGCCAAAAAGAAGACCTAAGAATAGCGAGAACAGTCGTCCACTATCACTAGGATGTACCATTTCCCACCCGCCGAGCACACACAAGCTGGACCAACCAAGTCCATATGGAATAGCTCGCATGACCTCTCTGTCATAACGGATGTCAGAGGCGGGTGAGAGGCGGCGACCATCTTACTATGCCTACACAGAGCACATACCAAGTCCTTTTTGTATTTCAACTCAGGCATTCCTAGGACCAAACCAAGCCCACTCAAGTGTGACAACAAGTCAAAACTCAAGTGACCTAGCCTCCTATGCCATTTCCAAAGCTCCGCCAAAACACTAGCAACCAAACAACGAGAAGAGCCGACACACTGAGAAAAATCAGCTCTGAAAATTTGACCCTCGGGGATGATCGTGGACACAAGATCACCTCGAGAATCCAAAACACGAGAAGCACCCGTTTTGAAACGGACCTCAAAACCCTCATCAATAAGTTGGGACACCGAAAGAAGATTGAACCCCAAAGACTTGACAAGAGCAACACGCCTAAGAGACACAGACTCTCTGACCTTCACCATGCCCACTGAAAGCACTCTACCTTTCCCATTGTCCCCAAAAGTGATTACTCTTTGGTCATCACCGGGTGAGGCTGGAGAACCATCTTAGATCTACGGTCATGTGTCGAGAGTAACCGGAGTCGATCAACCAAAAGCCCTCCATGCCTCCCACCTGAAAATAAAAAACGAGAGCTAGAGTGAGCAAACGACTCAACACTGGGGTTAGTACGAAATGAATCAAACCAGTGTCGTGCCATTTGCTCAAAAGTGGGGTTAGCAAAATCCATACTATCACTCCTAGGTGGAACACCCACACATATCCTTGGAGGACTACGCGTACCACGAAGTGGAGACCGTGGCCCGTAGTTCCTCTGAGACCTAAAGTTGCGATCGTCCCCCCATACTCGTATTGGCCACGAGTGAAGGAACGTCCAGCAAACTCACCACACCCGAACCCAGCACGCCTACCTATATCTCTCTAAGGAGGCACACCCCGTGTAGGAAACTCACGCCTCTCTCGAGGGTAAATGGTATGCACCACACCCTCACCCATAGGCACCACACGAGACTTAGGTACACCACGAGAAGGGCGGTACCTGTCCTTGTTTGCCATCTCTCTAGCAAACCTCTCCTCATGCTTCCTCCTAAAGAAAAACTTAGCTAGGTGACCATCCCTCCCACAATGATCACAATGGAATGGGATTGACTTTGGCTTTGGCTGAGGCTTTGAGTTCTCTCTTGGTTGAGGCTTCTCCTCACTCGGTTTCTCTCCTTCTTCCCAAAGAACTCATTCCCAAAGTCACTCTTGAACTTGATGGGTTTCCGGAAGTTGTTGGTTTGTGGAGGAAACACTGGAGGATCTGGGGTTGTGTTTAGTCGGTTTCTAAGTGGATTTGGCTTAGGAGCATAGGCTTTCTTGTGGAAGGTTTTTGGTGGAGCTGGGATATCACCTATCTTCTCCTCCTTCTCACCACTGCACTCCCCAATCTTATCTGACCCAAGCGCTTGCCCATCATAGCGCTTGTATGCCTCAATCATCATCCTGAGCTGAGGCTCATGACCCGACAACCAACCCATCATTTTCCTCAACTCATCATTCTCATCCTGCAAGCGATCAACATAGTGTGCAAGCTCCAAATTCTTCACAACAATTATTTCACAAGTAGAGCATGAAGTAAGAATAGGAGCTTTCATCTTAGCCTCTAGTGATCTAGCATAAGCAAGCGATTCATCTAACTTCTCATGCAAAACAGGACAAGAAGTGCAAGCACCAAGCAAGGAGGGCCTAGATTTCATCTCATCTAGCTCAACCCTAAGCACATCTAGTTCCTCAACCTTGGAGGCATACTTTTCCTTAAGCACAGTCAAATCACCAAGGAAAGTAGAACAATCAGTGCATTCAGGTTCATCGGTCACAATAGGAGCAGACTTCAGAGATTCTATTTGAGCCCTAGCATCACCAAACAAAGACTCTAGCTCAACCACCTTCTCCTTAGAGCATCTCCAGCAATAGCCCCTAAATCAAGCCCCTATTTCCTTGAGTAGGGGCTCCCCCTACTTTCTGGGGCTCTAGATTTAGCTTCCAACCCCAGCAATAGCCCCTACTACAGAGCCCCTACTTTGCTCTGACATGTGGGACCTGTTCGTCAGCGGGACAATTTTTTTTAATAGCCCTCAAGAGCTTCTTCTCCCCACCCTCCTCTCTTCCTCTCGATTCATCTTTCTCTCCCAATTCCAGGCCGACACCGACAGAGCACGCATGGGAGGGCTCGAGCTCCGGCCTCTGGCCGGCCAACGGTGGCGCGGGAGGCCCGCTCCAAATGACCGGCGGTGAGCTCGAGGTCCCGCAGGCGGCAGCGGCGGCCATCCCCAGGTGGATCGGCCACCATGGAGGAGCAGAGGAGCCGCGGACGGCACGGAGGAGCCGAGGACGCGGGGCCCGACGGCGGCATGGAGGAGGTTCGCGCGCGTCATCGTCGACGGCAAGCCCGAGGTCCTACACGGCGGACCCGGATTCATCCCCAGGTAGCAGTGGCTCGCGAGCTGGAGGTCCAGGGGCGGCAGGTGCTCGAGCCGCCGCCCGGTCCCCATGGCGGCGAGCCTGATCTCCTACGGTGCGGCGCCGCGCCTCGTTCCTCCACCCGCCACCCGATCCCCATGGGAGCTAAGTAGCAGAGGTGCGAGTCCGTCGGGGAGAGCTCGATCTCCGGCCTCAGAGGCGACGGCACGGTCACACGGAGGGAGCTCGACCTCCAACCGCGGGGGAGACAGCGCGGTCGCGCGGAAGGATCTCGACCTCGGCCCCAGGCGCGGAGGTGGGAGGTGCTCGGGAGACGGCGCGGTCGCGCGGTGTCGTCCCCATCTGCGTCGACGACGACGAGCGCGAGGCGGGTCTCGATCTTGTCCCCAGGCGCGGAGGCGGGAGGTGCTCGGGTCCGTGCGGAGGCGGAGGCCCGGCGCGGTGGAGGACGGATCCGTGCGGGAGCGGGAGGGAGGAACGGTCCAACTGTGTGGAGTAGGGGCTCCCTTCTCCACCCGCAGGAGAAGGGGCCGGAGGGGGGAAAGTAGGGGGTCAACAGTGTTAGGGGCTGGGATTGGGGCTCTGCTGGAGTGCGTTTTTTGGCTCTGAGCCCCTACTTTTTAAGTAGGGGCTCAAGTAGGGGCTCTGCTGGAGTTGCTCTTAGCCTCTCCAAGCAAAGACCTATACTCCCTCTTCTCGGCCGAGAGTCAGTCCACACCATGTTGTCAATCACTCATCACAACAGGGAGCGACCATCCACCGATCCTCAGACGCTCCGGTCCTCAACTGTTTTATTAATTACATTTCGTATTGGCCCCGTCTAGATCCAGTCCTGCCTACCCGTGCCCAGCCCGCACCTGGCCCGTCACCCGTCAGGGTATCATCTCCCTCTCGGTCCGGTTCCTATTTCTTCTCGCTCCTGTTGCATCTCTACGTGAGGGCCATGGCCCCGTCCATCTCCTTCTCCTAATCGGCGGCGACGTGCATATCATCGCTGCACTGCAGACATTTAGCCTGCCCGCGCCGCCAGCCGCATCGTTTCCGCCGTTCCGCCATTTCGCCAGCTGACCCCTCATCTTGCTTCTTTGCGCACACAGGCGCCGGATCCAAATCCAGCACGATGCTATCTTACTCTTAATATACCGAATCTATGTTAGTTCAGGTTATTTCAACAAAAGAAAATCTATTCTATGTTCAGAACGTTCATTCAATACCCATGAATCATCTATCCAGCGAAAATCACGAGCATAACAATGATAGGAGAGTCGCTGGAACTTGAGAAACTTGAATTCAATTTGGTCAATAAAAAGCACTTTACAAAGAAATCATTCTGCCACCATCAACACTTATTCATCTCCAGAGCTCCTCTACGCATGAGATTCAACAGTGGACGTCGATGGTTTGATGATCCATCGCAACAAGGAGAGCATGCATGTGGAGCGCCGCCGCGTCCGCTCGTTGCATCAAGCAGAAAACAAAGGATGAGATCGATTGGAAATGGGCTGGGTATGGGCTCGATGGGATACAGTCGGGCCTGACGAGATCCACGTGGAAGTAATTTAAAAATATTAGATTACTTATAACATTGCTTTAAGATGCGTGTACTTTTCCAAAACAGGTGTACCGGAGCAATTCTCCATTTTCAATTCCTGAGGCCTCCCGGCTCCGGCTCCTCCTGCCGTTTCAGGTAAAGTCCTACCCAACACTGCTAAAAAATGGCTCCATCTTTGAAACACTAGAGGAGCCGGAATCATTTCATATGTAGAAGACGAAGTCAGAAAAAAAAAAGACTCCTTCGACTCTTTTTCTAAAGAAGCCCGAGCCCTACCAAAAGGAGCCTTAGCAAAAGTGATTGTTTGGTATATTTGATTTAAGTTAGGCTTAGACCCCCTTTGTTTGGTACCGAATAAGACAGTTCGTTCCTTTAACTTCTGATCCATCTACGTAATCTGCTGAACACAGTTCATTGCAGCAGCCAGACTCGGTAAGGTTAAGTAGCAACTAATGCACTCAAAAGAGAGCAATGTGATAGTTTCTGAATCTCTGATGGAAGGGCATTTTCTTTAATTTCTACAAGTTTATAACACTGCACCATTCTTTAGAACAGAAACGTGCATGTGACACGTTAGCACATTTGTTCAGGCACACTGCCTCATATCTGTACCACACCTATTTCCACATTTCCACCTTTCTGAAGGTTGACATCCGTCCTAACATCTTCTCTTTTAGTATGATAAATGGACAGGCCTCTTTTGATTACTATTTGCAGTCATCATCTTTTGTGCCAATAATGCACCTTCACCTCACCGATCCAATTCTCGTACACTTCCTTCGCGACATGTACCCTCAACTCTCAGTCCCTTGATCAAGTATGTCGTTAATTCAGAAGCCATGATTGCTTATTATGCACAGAATCTCCGCCTCTGCACAAACAAGTAAAATAGTGAGACCAACATTGCAATGACAAGGTAATCTAACTGGGAAGACAAAATTGAAAACAGGAGCAGTTCATCTTACCCTTAGATTTGATCTAATCACTTCCTCTAGTGATTCCGCAATTTCCAGTTGCTTCATCACCGTAGCTTGCAACAGCTGACCAGCAAAAGAGGGAGTCTCTTAATTTCACTTGAGGTTGGCAGCAACATTTATATACTAATTTCTTTGGACAGTTTTAAATCATGAAGGATGTATGATAATGCTATTCCTATTCCTGCGCTTCTATTTTATCTTTTATTAAAAACGAGAATATTTAGTTGCCTTGTATTCATAAGTACTCCCTTTCATCCCAAAGTATATCTAGACATAATATATGTTGAGGTGCATAGCACAAGCTATGTATCTAGAAAGTCAAAACGGATTGTATCTAGAAAAGTTAATGGAGATTTACCTTTTTTGTTCGCTCCAGATCAGACTCGATGCATTTTATTCTATCCCATGACTCCAACAGGGATCCCTCTTTCTCCAGGGGAATCTCTGGGGGCTTGCTGCCAAGTTCATCAACCTTCCCTTCGAGCCTCTGAAGGCACTCTATGATAGGACTGATGTGGTCTACACTGAAAGTCTCTACTGCCGGATAATCGTCAGACACGGGTTCTGGTTCGGCTGGAGGTAGTGGGTTGTTGACCCTCATCTTGTGCTGACCATATGCTATGTGAAAGAAGGCAAAGACTTTGATAATCAAAGCCAGAAGTAGTTTGATGAAGCGATGGAATGTTCCTTCATCCAAAACACCTTTAGATACTACAGTGCCTCGTCTATTAGTTGAGGGACCTATAGAGAGCAAAGATATAAGAATCAGTGGTCGAACTCAAAAGAAAAAATGCATTAGCTTGTTCCATAGGGGTAAACACTTGAGCAGCATGCTATCCTGGGTAACAAGAACATCAGCAATGTTGTTGCTGATGTCTCTAACCCAACATTACTGTTGAGCTTGGTGCTGAGGTCTCTTTATAGTTCTACAGATAGCCAAAGGCATGCTTGAAACGTAAAGTTAGCATTTTACATGTGCTCATTGTTAGGACCTGCCTAGTTCACCGTATCAGTCCATGGTAACGTTATGTCTTAAAATTAGGAAACTGAATGCAGATGTCCAGGGAAAAAATAATTGCAGCTTCAATACATTACAGAAATTCATATTTCAGAAGAAATCAACAAGCACATACCTGCCATGTGTGTTGCTGACATGGGTCCTCCTCGACCATAGTCAACCGTTTTGTCCACCACAACAAAGTGATCGTCACAACTATAATAAGCTGCAGAGTCTCGTGCTCTCATTTGCATCTATGTAAAACATAAGTTTCAGCACACGTTTTTTTGGCTACAAGCCGACAATGACAAGCTGGACTGCTGCAACTTAAAACCTCACCTCTTCACGGACTGGAGCCAATCGACTACACCCCACTGTGTTTCTCTTTTCTGTGCTTCTCATCATCGGAGAACCTAGATCATCAATGTCAGATCCTGACTCCACAGTTGATGTGTCACTGTTTCTACACTGTCATACAAAAGAAGAAAAGGAAAAATGGTTGTAATTAGTTACCCGAATAAATGTGACTAATGGACTAAATGGCTTCATAGTAGATAATAAAGAATATAGCATGATTCAGTATGTGGTTGAGAGTGTAGGGTTTACCTTCAAAAGATGCAGCCTAGCAAACGAACTCCTCCTTTGCTCAATCTCAGATAAACGCCTGGTATGTCTTGTAAATTTTGCTTCCTTGTTATGTGCAAGCTACAAGCAAACACGCGAAGTACTACAGTTGTCAGACAGTGTTTGGACAAAACAAGGTTATCACAACATGTATCAAATACAGCGATAATATTCTACCGAAGGTGGGAATAAAAATGCCCACCATCTTTGCAAAGACCTTGATTAAACTAGATTGAGGATATTTGGCCTAATTGGTATGTCATCTAAGAGTCACAGCACGCATTGCACAAAAGTTATGTTCATATATAATCTGAAAAAAAGGTATGTATGCTTTACCAGCATCGGAAACTAAATATGCTAAGATATTAATTCCATCTAAACTAGTTTCATGGGGCATCCAATTTTTAACTACGACCTGCACAGGATGTATGCAATTTAGTACATACATACTATTTGTTATCCATCTAAAAATTATCTTAAACTATAACTCATTATATAAACAGAAACTCACAAAGCAGTCCTAATAAGAAGCGCATATGTGGCCACATGGGTATATGGTTATGAACTAAGTTAATGCAGTTTACCTTCATAATATTTGGATCATTCCATGGACCTTTGTTAGACCTGAGACATCCTCCCTCAGCAGCACAAGTGCATGTGCCACCCAAACATTCAGGAAGTTGGCTATAAAAGCAAAAGAAAGCACACTTAATTCAAGCTAACTGGATATAATCATTATGATTAAGAAATATAAACAGATTATAGAAATCATACCTTGCATCTATTACTTCAAGAAGTCTGTTCTGAAACTTTGTTCCCAAAACCTACAACCAAAGCTCTGTGAATATCTATACCATTTATTTGGACAAAATCAGAGAATAAAGTAGCTCAGGGGCTCATTTATGCTCACATGTATCTTTGAAGCAGTTTTGGGGTCAAGAAAGCCTTTTACGGAGTTCCATAGTAGCTTGAAACCACTACCAGCATTCACAACAAACATCTGGTGCAGTGTCTGAGCATACGAATAAAGTGTTACCTGATCTGGCACCGAGTATTGGCCAAAAAAAGCAACAAACTTACACGTACCTCAGGATAATAGTCACTGTCAATCTTCTGCATTCTACTTAACATATCTCTTGCTGTTTTGCTGAAGTTCTTGAGACCCTGCCACATGATTCACTCTCAGTAGCGGGAATATTGCAGCAAACTAGTCGTTACTGACACAATGTTTGGTTGCAAACTAATCTTTTACAAAGAGAGAAATCATTTCAATATGAGAAGAATCATCATACCACACCATCAACATCTAGTATAGTGGTTGTCGAATCAATATGCCTTTTCGCTGCAATAGAGCATGCAGGAAACCTGTCCCTGAAGGCTCTCTCAAATTCCTGCACATGATACTTCATGTAGCGGTCAACCGTAGTAATGTGCATCAGTTTGTTTGGTTCCACTTTCCCTAATCTTTCAATGTATACTGGTCTTCCCTGCCTGTCAACTCCATGGTATCCCTGAGGATAATAGCATAGCACCTCATCTAGCTCTTCAAAATTGAAGTCCTGCAAGATTTAGTTGCAATTGATAGAAATGAATTACAACTTTTCCTGGTTATATGAAGAATAAAAACAGATTTGAGATCAGAGATGCAATTCTGCAAATAAAGACATGATAATACTTTATCTCTTGTATGTTAAAAATAACTTTAAGATGGTGAGAGGTATTTCCTACACTAATACTCTGTAACCTTCTGAACCAGCAGAAAATTGCAGCCAGAGTTATATGGTCATAATGTTACTTTATCAACTACCCAAGAAACATTAACCTCACCTCTAGTATTGTATCTGCTCCAAACTCTTTCCTCCACTGGAGCATCTCAGACCACATTTGGATTGCCTTCTCTATGTCAAATTTTCTAGCCTTCAAAAACCTGCAGAGACAACACGAATGCAGAATTGCAACTGTCAATTTTATGCTGATAAGGAGTTATCCATGATTTTTTTTAGCTTTCAGTGTGTAGTGTATTCATAGCGCACCAACCTCAGCAGCAAGTGATAATCATTCTGCTTGTCAGTCAGCAAGTTCCTATTCAAAAGTTCTTGCTGGAAGGTAAAGACAGCACGCTCCTCTTGCTCGTCCCTGACATCTTCTATTGTGAAGGACGAGGCCCGATGCTCTACCTTTCTTTTTCCCCTCTTCTTAAGTGAGTGTGTGAGCTTGTTTGATGCATTCAGTGCCTTTTTCTTTAGTGACCCAATGGATAGCCGCCTTCTCTCATCTTCTGAGTTCTCCACATCTGATCTCCGTTCTTTCCTGTCATCAAGCGTGAACAGCCCTTCCATGCTTGTTGAGCGTCGCCGCACTACAGAAAGAGCAAGAGGATGTAAGTTAATGATATGAATAAACAATTCTATACAGTAACTAAGAAAAAAAGTATGCATATGTACCTGACATTTTGTAGGAAGCAGATGACTGAGAGTCTACAGATTCTATAGTTCTGTAAAGAGATCCCACAGATAGACCTGGAATGGAGTACAGATTGAGCAAAGTATCATGGGAATATGACAGCCAGAATTCAGACTACAAAACAAGAAGGAAAAATTTAAAGGCGCTGAATTAGGTTTGCAGTTACCAGTGGGTTACAGACAGACAAGAGGGATTTCCCCATTAAAACAAAGAATAGTACTAAAACGCACTGTATCACATCCCTTGGTTTGATAACCATCAGCTGAGCAACTACATATTAAAGAGCCATAAAAATACGTGCTCAGCAAAAGTGCAGACAACTCCTGTACTGTATCAGCCTCCGGGATGCAAAAAAAAAAAAAAAAGAGGGTCAACAAACTAATTTTGACGAGCTGTCCGTGGGTGAGAATGCAAGAAAAGCTAGAAATAAATAGGTTAGGAAAATTTTATTCCAAGAAACAATAAAACATGCCTTGTTAAGACTTTCGGTAACCATTAGTGGTGGTTAATTTCCAAGACAGCAATCATACAGCACACGTGAACGTGAAAATACATTGGTTCTTGCACAACCAAAACATAAGCAGCTGTGTTCAAGCTGTGGTGTTTAGCCTGCCAGGAATCCAGGATTGCAGTTGCAGAAAAAGGAGCGTGGTCTACAGCCGGCCTTTGACCAGGTCAGAGTTAATGAGAGCCAGCAATTGCTCAGACGACATTAATGATTAAACCATGTCAATGCTGCTGATAACTGACGAGCGACGCACGTTTGCGTGATCTGGACGGCTGGACGCCATTCCTGAAGCCGATTGCTGAAGAGCTAGAAATACGGACTGAATTTCAACGAAGATGACTTGCACTGGTGCCGATAGTGGGTACAGGTCAACCACTCGTTTTCAGGACATGTTGGTATGGCACCACCGGAATGAATTAGTTCTTGCTTTACCAAAAGGGCTCCTGTTTTTGAGGCGTGCCAAAAGGACTATGTTCTGGGGTAATGTGATCAGCAGAACATGTAGCACCAATTATGCATTTCCGGACACTTCAGCATACAAATTTAGCAAAATTTTTTTTTTGGAATTTGCATGGATGTCAGACAAGCGTGAATTCTGAAGTCAAAATCTTCCCCTTATCAAACCCTCAGAAAGGTCGAGAAAAATTTCAGGATTGACCGTGAGAGCAAACAAGAATTCGGCTATGGCAAGAAGATGCGAAGTGATGGCAAGCAGGCGTTGCGTCCAATTTGGTATGGCTGGGACCGTATCCCGCAGCAATCGCCAGGATTGAGATTGGCTCGATTTACGCGTTTTTGTTTCAGCAGCCGACGGGACGGGACACCGGACACCATGAAATCGCGAAACAGAGGAGCTCCCTACGCTCCAGCTGGATTACTGCATCATCCAGAAGGAGTGGAGGCAAAGCAAGCGTCGATGAGAAAGGGGAGCCGAAACGGAGGCACGCCGCGTGCTCGAGGCCAAATCCAGCACCAACCCGAGGTGATTCCCCGTCGAAAGGGCCAACGAATGGGACGAATCCCATCCCAGTTCTTAAGAAAAAAAAAGAAAAGCAAAACGATAACTGAGGCCAGCGCCAGAACGACGAACAGGGGAAGCGACAGAACAGGAAAAGAAAAGCTCACCTCCTCCGCGACCGAGTTCCGCGCCGGCCGGGGCGAGGCCGAACCCGCCGACTCCTTCCTGGGCCGCCGGCGACCGCGCTCAGATCCTCGTCGCCGGGCGCCTCCGGCCAAAATCCCAGGGCGGGCGCGAGCGAACACGCCACGCCACGCCTATATGCTTGGGGCGACGACGCCGATGGGCGACTGCAATGGAAGGCGAGAAGAGCGGCAGCGAGGAAGAGGACAGGGTGTCCGCTTGTCTATTCCTCGGCGTCGTCGGCCGTTGCCCCGTCGCGCTGCCCCTGCTAATTAAGTAATTATACGCGGGGGCGATCGTTGCGTTGCGACGCCGGCGGGGCATTTTGCAGGGAGAGAAGCTTCTGCTTCTGCCCCTAGGCGCTTCCGCGGAGCCCGGCCGTGCGATTTCGCGGGTGTCCGGAAGGGTTTGTGCAAAATCGCGCCAGCCTTGCCGGCGAGTTGGTTGTTGGTCTTCCAGTTCTGGGCGTGGGGCCCTACCTGTTTCGGCTCCGCGGGCGGGCCCAGTTGCAGGCAGGGTACCAGCTCAAACCGTGCGTGGGCCCGCCACCTCTGGAATAAAAGCCGCGGTGCCGGTACGGTGGTCCTGTCTCATGGCCTCATCATCTTTGGTTTGATTTGATTTCCTGGTGGCGCCTTTGATTTTTGGGCTCCTTTACTTTCCTTGCTTAAAATCTGGCGAATGTTTTGGTTTTCTTAGAAGAAAATTAAGCAGTGTCCTTTTGACAACTTATTGAGAATTTCACCAAACAATAGGGCAAATATTTTGTTTTAACCGAAAGCTATGACTTTCTACTAACTCTGTCTCGTAAAGAGTGTTCCTTTAGAGAATTTTAGACACAATAGTAGTGATGAGAAATGTTTGTATTCACCCTAATAACTAATGCTAAATGTGATTGAAATTGTGATGTTTGATTAGTTTTCTGAATGCTAAATAAATGCATATGCACTGAAATTAGACAAATAACATCATTGATTACTACCTCCTGTCTGTTTTATTTGACGTTTCGGACGATAACTACTTGCAGACTAAAGTTATCGTCCGAAACGGCAAATAAAAGAAGTCGGAGATAGTATTTGATTGGCTCTACACACTCCTTCATACACTCTTTTTTGTTGGTACGAGTGTGGTTTCAACTAGATAAAATTTTTAATGATGTAAGAGGATACTCTTTGTGGGACAAAATTTAAAAGCTAAAAGGACACTCTTTGGGGAACAGACAAAGTATTTGAAATTTAATAGGGCACTTTAATGCTTCATCTACGAAGTATGCACCCTCATTTTCTAGCAAAACTAAAGGCGGAGCCAAACAAAGTTTGTATTGCCCTGACCAATAAACAGAAATTTGTAACAAATGTGGATATTCCGAAGATTATCCACACATGTCCTCGTGGTCGCGTTTCTTGGGCTTGGGGAACGAGAGTTACAGGGGTGAGGGGTGACACGGGGATGCCATTTACCCGGCCGTTTGGCTGGTGGCTGGTTGCGTGCTGATTTGTTCTGAGAGAAAAGTACTGCTACTTAGGGGTTGATGGTTGGTTTATTCTGAGAAAAAAAGTACTGTTGGCTGGTAAACCAGATGAACAAGGCTAATAAACTCCGGGACGGTAGACAAGAACAAGGAACATGCGCATGAAGCAAAGTGTACAAATGCGTTGTCATCTGGAGGGGAACCAAGCGTGGGACTGACTCCAGCAGCGCCCTCATCCTCTCCCTCAACCGCAAAATGTGGAAGCAATGTGGCACTGTAGTGTGTCCAGCAGCTCCCTCAACCCCATCTACAAAATGCGGTTGCTACCCTCCCATACCCCATTCTCGGGATTTCTCTCTTCACCTCATTTCAACAGCAATCGTCTCTCACCTCCCTCCATCGTGTCAGCGCCCTCCGCTCACCTCCCTCCGTCTCCTCCGCACCACCTGGCGCAGGGGCCGGCGTGGAGGCCGAGCAGGCGCAGAGGCCGGCGCGGAAGCCGACACGGAGGCGAATGTCGGTGTTTTAGACCGGCAACCTACCGGGGGTACCGAGGTAGATGTTTGTGGCCTCGCCGAGATCGGAAACTCGAAGGAGACACACGTGGCACACAATTTAGACAGATTCGGGCTGCAATGTGTGTAATATCCTACGTTATGTATGCTGCGTAGCTCTTGATTGATGGGGTGTTGTTTACAAGATGATGCAGATAGATAGAGAGGGGTCCCTGCCCCGCCTTATATAGTCCGGGAGGCAGGGATACAAGTCGGTTTAGGGAAGGAATACTAGCCGTACATGGGTAGGAGTACTTTAAATGGATTCGGACATGCATAGCCTTCCTATCCGAGTACTGATCCGCTGCTGCCTTGCGCTCCACGCCATCTTGTACCATGGCGCACAAGTCAAGTAGTCCCGGGGGCCCACGTAGTAGTCGGTTCCAGTACCCGCCTGGGTAGTGGGCCCTGGATGTCCATACGACAAGCCCCCGAGTACTTTGTAGTCTAGCGAGATGTTTTCGAGTAGTCTTGATGGCCTTGGCGAGTAGTCCTTGAGCGTCCCTGAGTTCTACAAGCCGAAAGTCCTCAAGAATGCTTGAATCATCCCGAGGCTAGAAGGTACTCCAGCTGATCTTTGAGTAGTCTTGAAGTCTTCTTGAGTAGTCCTCAAGCGTCCCCGAGTGCTTCTCTCGAAGGTCTTCAATAGTACTCATGTTGTCTTGATGAAGAACCATATGGAAAATGCGATTCAAAGAATCGCATTCTATATGGAATGTAGCCCCCGAGCCTTAGTTCGAATTGTAGATTCAAACTGAGGGTCAATCTGAAGTTCTGCCAATCTTATCCCTAAAAATCTGGAGAAAAAACCAAAGGACACGTGGCATGGAGCCCTCGAGCCTTGAGTCGAGTACTTCTCTCGAATTGAAGGGTCATCTTGACTGTAGAATGTGTCCGTAGTTGATCCCTGATGTGTTGAAATCCTCCAAATCATATAAGTGAAGTCGAGCCCCCGAGATGTGGAACCTCGAGTATTGGAAGTTGAAGGGTCCGCCCGCCCATGCTGAGTCAGCCGCGTTGAGCCGAGCCAGCCGCGTAGTTATAAATAAGAGGGCAACCCCTTAGGGTTTCTCGCTCACATCTGTTGAAGTCTGTTGCGAATAGATCTGAAGATCTTCCTCCACTACCGCTGCCGCCGCCAATAGATTAGATCTGCTAGCGTCGCCGCCGTAGCCTCCACCCCGCAGCCCCGGAGCGAATGCGAGTGAAGACGCTCGTGACTGGAAGGATGAAGCCGTCGCTGTCGAAGGCCCAAGCGTCGAAGAAGAGGAGCCGCAAGGAGACGGGGGATGCCGAGCAATCATCATCCCACCCCGCTCCACCGAATCCAGCGAAGGAGCGGAAGAAGGCGAAGCTGAAGACCGAGGATATCCTTACCCTCATCAACAGCGGTTTCTTGCAGGAGAAGGAGGTCCATGGACAGAGCGCCGCCACTGGGGATGCTTATCTGATGGAGAAGAACACGGACGAGATCCCGATGTTCTCGCGGTTCATCAAGCGTGGAATAGCACTCCCCGCCAGCGAGTTCTTCCAGGGGATGCTGCACTACTACAACATCGAGTATGTCAATCTGAACCCCAATGGCATCTTCCACACCTCCATCTTCGTTCATTGCTGCGAAGCCTTCATGGGGATCAAGCCGCACTGGGTACTCTTCCGGAAGTTCTTCCGGTTGAAGCCCCGACCCAGCGCGGATGACCCGAGAGTAGTCGGTGGTGCTGGGGTGCATATGCACGAAGACGCCACCACGTAGTATCTGTCGTACAAGCTGATCGACTCCAACCAAGACTGGAAGCTGCGTTGGTTATATGTGAACAACCACTATCTGGTGTTGCCAAAGCCGAGTGGATACCCACCTAAGCACCAGCCCTGGTGCAACACGGAGCACACAATGTAAGAAGGCCTCCAGCTGCCGGCGCTGTTGGAGAAGGTAGCCGCCTTGAGGAAGGCGCGACTGAGGGCCGAACACGTGGCCTTCAATTTCATGAAGAGAAGAATCTAGCCACTGATGGCACGGGACCACCTCGGGTATGAGTACACCGGGGTGGATGACTCCTCGAGGTTGCATGAGGAGGAGATCAACGACGAGTGGATCGTCGAAAGGTTGGGCAGGATCTTCAAAGGCATGCCCTCGTACACTCCTTGCCCAATGGAGGAGTACTCCGCATTGCGTCTACCGAAGAAGGTTAGTAGTTGTGGTGCTAGCCCCCGAGTACCAATTGCTTGAAGTAGTCGTACTGATGCTTGTTGCTGCTTGTTGTAGGCGGATGTTGAGAAGTATGTATCCATGCCCCCTCTACCCGAGTCTCAGGAGCAATCCGGAGCAAAGGCAGAGGTAAAGCCCAAGGAGCGCTGAGTAGTCGGTGAAGGTGACGACACTATCGTCGTTGAAGACACGTCGTCGGATGACGAAGATGAAGAAACACTACAGCAGCGCTTCAAGCTCCGGTCGTGATTCCACCGAGCTGGAATGTCGTTCATGCCAGTTGAAGAGCCAGCGACTAGTCTGGAGGATGATGTCCCGCATCCGCCACGGAAGCCCCACAACACGGTGCGAAAGTGTGCCGTGAAGAAGATCAAGGTGTCGCAAGACACCAGGCCAGAGGTAAGTACTCCCCGCTAAGGTAGTCGAGTACTCGATACTGGCTTTTATTTGGTGACGACTTGTTATTGTCGTGCCATTGCAGGAGATTCCCCACACGGAGCCGATCAATATGTCCGTCCGTGATGAAGAAGAGGACTTTAACACCGTGAGGGTGCTGACTGGAGGCAACACCAGCCCGCCCCCGGTCCTTGAAGAAGTCGTGCCGATGGAGGCACAGGAACAGCTGACGGTCGTGGAAGTGAATCTACAGCCATCGGTGGCAGAGGCCCAAGATCCTCCTCCTGCTGTGGCAGAAGCCGTTGAGCAGCCGGAGGCACGAGAGCAGGAGCCGCCTGCTGGTGAAGTGAACACTAGGGAGATCGTTCTCAGGATAGCACCTGTTATCATGGATATCTCGAGTCTCCTCGGTGCCCCGACCGTCACCGTTGTACTATCGACGCTGTAAGTACCCATTGAACCGAGTAGCTGTAGAAGCTTTTTATTTGTTGCTGACGCAGTACCTTGCACAGGAAATCCACTGACTTGTCATGGGATGGGGCCGAGATGAGTACCGCTATTGATGGTGCAGACCTCTCGACAGGGCCACGAGAACCCACACCTCCACTCCAAGCGGATAATGAAGTGGAGGCGACGGTTGTAGAAGCTGACACCTCTAAAGGTATGATACTGCTGCTTTGAGTACTTTGCCTTGCCGAGTAGTCGCCGTAGCCCCCGAGCTCTCTTGACTGTTTGTTGACAGGGCCTGAAGTTGAGGAGAGGGTACTCCCCGATCCTGTCTCTGTCGAGCCAATGGAGGCGGTGACCACAACTACAGCCCCCCCGAGCTCAAGACTGAGACGCAAGTAGAGCCCGTCCCGAGCTCGGCTACTGATGTAGTCCTTCGGGAGAAGGAGATAAAGGAGTCGACGCCGCTAAGGTCGGTGCCAATGGGGCCGTTTGGTAGCTCGAGCCGCCAAGGCCTCGAGCTACTGGACGATGAGATGATCGACCCCGCGGTGGTGGCTCTGCACCTTGAGTCTTGGCACCGCACGAAGTAGTGGGTAAATGTCGGTGTTTTAACCTGGCAACCTACCAAGGGGAGTACCTGAGGTAGATGTTTGTGGCCTCGCCGAGATCGGGAACTCGAAGGAGAGACACGTGGCACACAATTTAGACAGGTTCGGGCCGTGAGGTGCGTAATACCCTACGTCCTGTATGCTGCGTAGCTTTGGATTGATTGGGTGTGTTTACAAGATGATGCGGATGACAAGATAGGGGTCCTGTCTCGCCTTATATAGTCTGGGAGGCAGGGTTACAAGTCGGTTTGATAGGGAGAGTACTAGTCGTGTACGGCTAGGAGTACTCTACATGGATCCGGACATGTCTAGCTTCCTAACCGAGTACTAGTCCTCCGTATGCCTTACGCTTCACGCCATCAGGTGCCGTGTAGCCCAAGTCGAGTAGTCGCAGGGGCCCACGGAGTAGTCGGTCCCATTACCCACATGAGTAGTGGGCCCAGGGAGGTCCGTACGGCAAGCCCCCGAGTACTTTGTAGTCGAGTAGGTTGTCTTCGAGTAGTCTTGACGGCCTTGGCGAGTAGTCCTTGAGCGTCCCCGAGTTCCACAAGCCGAAAGTCCTCAAGAATTCTTGAATCATCCCGAGGCTGGAAGGTACTCCAGCTGATCTTTGAGTAGTCTTGAAGTCTTCTCGAGTAGTCCCCAAGCGTCCCCGAGTGCTTCTCTCGAAGGTCTTCAATAGTACTCGTGTTGTCTTGATGAAAAACCATATAGAAAATACGATTCAGAGAATCGCATTCCATATGGAATGTAGCCCCTGAGCCTTAGGTCGAATCGCAGATTCAAGCTGAGGGTCAATCTGAAGTTCTGCCAATCTTATCCCGAAAAATCCAGAGAAAAAACCGAAGGACACGTGGCACGGAGCCCCCGAGCCTTGAGTCGAGTACTTTCTCTCGAATTGAAGGGTCATCTTGACTGTAGAATGTGTCTTGAGTGGCATCTTGATCTGGTGTAGCCCACTGAGTCCGTCAGATGTAGTCGAGCCCCCCGAGACTGAGAGCATCGAGTACTGGAATATGAAGGGTCAGTCTGCTGCCGCTGAGTAGTTTCCTTGAAGATACACCAAAGACACACTTATTGGGGTTGAGCTTCCATTGGTACTCCCGCAGAGATGCGAAAATCTCTTCAAGATCGGTGATGAGCGTGTCTGAGTTCCTGGTCTTGACAACCACATCATCCACGTAAGCTTCAACGTTCTTATTGAGCTGCTTCTTGAAGCAGGCCTGCAGCTCGCTGGTAGGTAGCGCCGGTGTTCTTCAACCTGAACGACATCGTCGTGTAGCAGTAGGCGCCGAATGGGGTGAGGAACGCGGTCTTCTCGTGATCTTCTTCCTTGATTGCAATCTGGTGGTACCCCGAGTAGTGTTGACACATTTTATCTTATATATTTATAAGTCAACTAAACATGAGAAAAGGACATAATTGTTAATACCAACTTAGAATAGGGTGTCACTAACAGTTTTTCTGGAGTTTTGGTGAATTATATGATTTCAGGGACCATTCAGGAAAATACAAAAAGAATGAAGTTTAGAAGGCTCCAGAAGGCTCCGGAACTCAACGTGACTTGGCACCCAAGAAAGAAGCATCTGGAAGAGGCAAAGACCCACCTGGCCAAAGTGGGCCTCGAGGGGGGCCCACCATAGACCGGTCGGCCCCATGGTGGGGCCGGTCGACCTCCCCCGAGCGACACGTCAGCCCTACTTCTGGAATGTTCTTCCACCGCCTATGAGGATCAATCTAAACTGTATGTTAGGTCGGTTTGATCGTACGACGCATGGCATCCCCTCAGGACTATATAAGCAGCCCCCCCTGACCCCCTGGAAGGGCGGAATCTGGCTCTCATCTGTTCATACACCAGATCAAGTCATCAAGTCAGAGATACTACACCCTAGAAACACCATATAGCGAGAGTAGCTAACTAGTCTAGATCTAGGAATAGGCAAGGTGTCTACTTGGCTCCTGATCGTCTAGAAGCTGGTCGAGATACGGATCTAGCTTCGCTTTTGTAAGTTCTTCATAAGTTCTTCACATTTGCTGTAGAGACATATGTTCTTATCAATGATTATATTCGAGATTATGTGCTTTCGTGCTTATAATGATTACATGTTTAGCATAGTTGATTTACCTTTATATTCGTGTATGGAGTCGTATAGCCCTCACCTAGACCATCTGTTAACATGGGTGAGTGGTAAAGATAGTGTAAGCGTGGTGCTTATACTGTACTTACCTGCGATTGCACCCTACATGCCGGGTCGCGTGGTAGATCATGGTGGTGACAGCACTATTGAGTCCTTTGCAATCCACCCCCCGTGTGTCGGACTAGTGAAGCCTTATACTATTTGGGTTGTTTCAAGTTTTGGCCTCGATCCTCCTGATTAGTCTCCCCATGCATTAGTATAATAGTTCTTCTTCCATGATTGTTAAATGTATTGCACTAATCATAGTATGCACTGACATATAGTTTAGGGTTACTGAGGAGTATCCTCGCTAACTAGGCTGTGAATACGCTTCTCTCTCTATATTGACACTTTCTGGTGGCTCACTATGTTATGACTTGATCAACGCTATCATTATTATTATCTTTATGTGACTTACACCTGTTTATAGTAATTGATATATTTTGGCCACTCTACATTACACAACTGAGAGATATGCATGTATTTGTTATTATAGATAAAATACTTCTTTCCCTGAGGTAGAATATAAATACGATACCTGGTTTTACTCATGGTTAAAATGCTACAATGGTATATTCATATCTGTGCGCTTGCGGATACCCATATATATATATATTCTTATCTAGAGATCCAAGGCATACGTAAGAGTACCAATCCATGTGTTTTAGTGGCACTTCTGTCAGGGATGACAATCTAGATCGAGTTGTGCTATGACCCGTATTGGATTTATCTTTTGGTTTATCTGAAAGCAACATCTGATATACACTTAGCGTCATGTTAAGATATACCTTTACATTTCTGGCGCCGTCGATAGAGATGGATCTTATATCTGTTTCTAGTCAATGACGTTAGCAATGTCAACAAGCATTTTTGGCGCCGTTGTCGGGGAAAGAAAGTCTATAGCCTAAATAATAATTTTAGTAATAGGGTTACCCTTGCTTAAACAGGGTTACCCTTGTTCTTTCCACACGTAATGTATCTAGAACCCAAATTATCATTGCTTAAACAGGGTTACCCTTGTTCTTTCCACTTTTGTCTATCTGATTTCAGGGTATTGTATGAATAAGAATCTTCAAGACAACTTCATTTCAGATCCAGAAAAAATCCTAAGGAAGGCAAGGTCAAAGCCTAAGTCACGGCCCACAACCTCTGCCTTGGGAGATTCAACAGTGCGAAGCTTAACACCCACGTTCGAAGTAATGGCAAACAAGACCCTTCGTGAGTACTCCGCACCGACCCCGGACAACATTCACTGGTCCGGCAGTCGCTGTGGGAGACACAGCTTTTGACCTCAAGCCTGCACTGACCAACATGGTACAAGCTAGCCAATTTTGTGGAAAAGCTCATGAAGATGCCAATGCACACCTCCAACATTTCTTGGAGATAAGTAGCACCTTCACGATCAAAGATGTGCCAAGTGATGCAGTCCTACTTCGCTTATTCCCATTCTCACTCTTGGGGCGAGCGAAGCAATGGTTTTACTCCAACAAAGACAAACTTACAACTTGGACATTGTGTTCTACTGCCTTTCTGGCAAAGTTCTTTCCTATAGGCAAAACCAATACCTTACAGGGGAAAATTTCAAGTTTCCAGTAGCAACATGACGAATCTGTTCCTGAAGCGTGGGAACACTTCCAAGACTACATCTCAGAATGCCCACGCCACGGAATGGAGAATTGGTTGCTCATGCAGACCTTCTACCACGGGCTCTCTACCAACACCCGTGAAACAATGGATGTGCAGCTGGAGGTGCTTTCCTGTCCCTTACACTTACTCAAGCTACTAACCTTGTGGAAAAGATGGCATCCAACCAAGCTTGGAACGAGGAGCATCAACCCCGCAAGAAAGAAAGAGGAATGCATCAGCTCAAGGAGGTAGATATGCTATCTGCCAAAATGGACTTAATCATGAAGAGGCTTGAAGACAAAGCCCCTGAGAAGAAGGAAGTCATGCAACTCTTCGAATCCCGCGTGACCTGTGAAGAGTGTGGAAACACTGGACACTCGGGCAATCAATGCCCTCGCTGGAGGAAGACGTGAACTACATCAACAACAATCAATATCGTCCCCAGCAAAATCAAGGATGGACCCAGCAGAGGCCCAACTACCCAGGTAGCTATTCAGGTAACTATCAAGGTAATAACTCTTCCAATAATTTTCCACCTTTAAGAGACTTAGTTCAAAACCAGGGTAGAGTTATGGATAATCTGTCTAAGAAATTAGCTTCCAATGATAAAATGTTAGAAACTATTAGTAATAAAATAGAAAACTTTTCTTCTGCCATTAAGAACCAACATAGTTTTAATAAAGTGATAGAATCTCAGATATCTCAGCTGGCATCATCTTTTCCCACGGCTAACCCAGGTAAGATTCCGGGCCTGCCGAAAGAATTAGAATATGCAAATCTTGTCGATATCTTTTATGCAGGCTTATGCGCTAATAAGACAGAAGAAGGCCCAAAGTGGACTGACTGGGGCATGCCTGCCAAGAGAGGAGATCCAGGAAGGCCAGTCATCACCATCACTATTGGAGCCTGCACTTTCGAGAATGCACTCTGTGACTTTCGGTCTAGCGTCAACATAATGCTCAAGGTAATATATGAGAAAATCAATGGTTCAACTTTATTGTACACAACCATGTGCTTGCAGCTTGCAGACTTGTCACTATGCTACCGTGAGGGCATCCTAAACGACATATGTCTGGGGGTAGGAAGTTCCTACGTAGCTGCCGACTTCGATGTCGTCGAGACTGGGGGAAGTGAGAACGCCCCAATCATTTTGGGACATCCTTTCCTTGCCATTGTTAATACCATCATCTACACCGACACTGCAAAGATCGTCTTCACCATCAATGGGAAGAAGGAGAGATTCAGTTTCAAGAACAAGATCCTAAGAGCTCCTGCACACCCCCAATATCCTTACCCTCAAGAGTACAAGCCAGCTGTCGAGAAGAAAAGGAGAGATAGAAGGAGGAACAAAAAGAACAATCAACCTCGACTACACGTGGAGGAAGTTTGGATGATCAACACAATTCAATCAGAAAATGAGAACATGTTTCCTTCACCACTGCTGCCAAAGTTAGACGACCCTGGAGTCCCATCAATCCACTGCTCCATCAATCAAAGGAACTTCTAGCGAGTTGTCTGTGACACGAGATCGGGCATCAACTTAATGTCTAAGGTAACTTATGAATTAATATACGGTGACCTGCCTTTGTATTCCACCTATATAATGCTGCAGATGACGGACCAATCACACCGATTCCCGGAGGGAGTTGCGCGAGATGTACCTGTCAAGATAAAAGATCACTATGTCCTAACTAACTTTGTAGTCATAGACATGGGAGATGAAGAGTAAGATCCTCCCATAGTACTTGGGAGACCGTTCCTGAACACCACCAGAGCAATCATCTACATCAGGACGGGCGAGATCCACTTCCAGTTCAGAACTGATAAGGTACGCTGCTACTTTAATACTTATACTGACTCTGAGCAGCCCAAGAAGAACAAGACGCGGAGACGCCTTCAGAAATTGCAACGCAAGCTGAACATGAAGTTGACGGACATTAAGAACATTGAGGAAGAGATTAAAAAGAAGTCCGCTCAGTTCTACCATTTAAGAACTCTGAACCTGTTACCCCAGAAAGGTCTCCACCGAAGAAACAAGTCTGGAGGAAGAAAGACAAGAGTACACCTTCGGAAGACCAATCACTACCCGCGTCACTAATTGATCAATCATCGGCTACTACATCTACGCCATGGGAGTAAGTACTCGAAATTCTTGCCGAGAGGTAACTCAGTATTTATCTGCATTTTTAATTAGCATTTTCCTTTAGCATTTTTACTTACCTATACTTGCATTAGAAAAAGACCATAAAAATGTTTTCTGCATTTGCATATGTTCCTTAAGGCCCCATGTACTCCATACCGTGGTGGCATAAAAAAATTAATAATATATTGCATTCACATGTTTCTGCTTTAGCACCCCTTTTTGCATATAAAAATTCACAAAAAGAAGTGGGCACATGAAGGCTCACAACATAATCCTAGAATTTGTTCCTTCGGGTATGTGCGAGATTAATATTTACAGGAAGAAATTACGAAAAACCTGAAGGAAAACAAGTTTTAAGGATGGATGAAGGACTACTTCAAGATCTAGCTTGGGGGAGAGCATCCCCAGTTATCACGATAAGTATCATTATCCTATGTTTTAGTTATATGTTTGCCTAGAGTTAAAGAGTCTTAGTTAAAAGTCTTAGTATGAATAAATACTAGAGTCTGCTAGTTGGCTTTTCTTTTTAATGATGATCTTGATGATTGATGCTTGGAAATGATGAATAGTTGCTCCGCCGTGATTCCTCTTAAATACTTAATTTTCAGACCAAGATTCTCCTAAAGCTTTAAATGCTTAATTTGCTCTAAACCCAAAACCCGTGGGAAGTACATGCTTAATCTGAGTCTAGGCTTTGAAAGATAATTCATGAAAAGTTGAGCTGCTATTTATCATATTCCTAGAGAAGCTTGATTCTTGGTTTTTATGAAAAATCCTACATGATGAGTTCCTGTGTTTATGATCCTTGAGAGCTTGTCATACACATCAAGATCATTCCACTCCACCATTTATGCTGCTTCTAACCTAGAATACGCATTCTCCATCAAGCTACAAGCCATAAAATAGCTCATACGACTCTTGGATATGTCTCTCTCAATGTGTAAAAAAAAGAGAGAAAAGAGATTCTGGGGCTACATTCGAAAAAAAGAAGAAGAGAGAGGAAAAAGTGAGAAGAGAGAGGGGGAGAAAAGGACAAGTGTCATACTAGGCGAGAAGGGCCTACCCCCTAAATAATAAATTTAGAGATGAATAATGGACACAAGTCCGAGGGCGAGAAGAGCCCACATCTCTAAGGAGAGAGAAAAATGGACAAAAGTCCGGGGCGAGTAGAGCCCACCTCTCCAAGAATGGAAAGCCCAGATCTTAAAGTTCTAGAAAGAGAGATATAGTCCGAGAGCTAGAAAAAAGGCTAAAGGCTTACCACCTTTCACCCTCATCCATTCAACACTATCATCCCACCATACATATCTTGCCAAGTGTGACTCCATGCTTGAGAAGGTCATACACAGGATCTTTGAGTTTTATTTGAAAAATCTTGCAAAAACCCCAGGATGATAGTTGATCAAAGAATTTGAGATATACTGCTTGCCTTGATTATTCTGTCTTTTAATCGCTTAAGATTTATGAAAAGGCTACACACCATGGTTAAAGGTAAGATGGAGCAATCTTGTTGAGGAGAATTTATTTTTGAAAATCATGGTATTTTTGAGGTGTGAAAGCGTTGCAGCAACTCCTGATCCTGCTATAGCATAGTTGCTAGGGACTAGCAAAGGGTAAGCTTGGGGTAGTTTGTTGACACATTTTATCTTATATATTTATAAGTCAACTAAACATGAGAAAAGGGCATAATTGTTAATACCAACTTAGAATAGGGTGTCACTAACAGGTTTTATGGAGTTTTGGTGAATTATATGATTTCAGGGACCATTCAGGAAAATACAAAAAGAATGAAGTTTAGAAGGCTCCAGAAGGCTCCGGAACTCAACGTGACTTGGCACCCAAAAAAGAAGCATCTGGAAGAGGCAAAGACTCACCTGGCCAAAGTGGGCCTGAGGGGGCCCACCACAGACCGGTCGGCCCCATGGTGGGGCCGGTCGGCCTCCCCCAGGCGACACGTTAGCCCTACTTCTGGAATGTCCTTCCACCGCCTATGAGGATCAATCTAAACCGTATGTTAGGTCGGTTTGATCGTACGGCTCATGGCATCCCCTCAGGACTATATAAGCAGCCCCCTGACCCCCTGGTAGGGCGGAATCTGGCTCTCATCTGTTCATACACCAGATCAAGTCATCAAGTCAGAGATACTACGCCCAAGAAACACCATATAGCGAGAGTAGCTAACTAGTCTAGATCTAGGAGGAGGCAAGGCGTCTACTTGGCTCCTGATCGTCTAGAAGCTGGTCGAGATACTGATCTAGCTTCGCTTTTGTAAGTTCTTCATAAGTTCTTCACATTTGCTGTAGAGAGATATGTTCTTATCAATGATTATATTCGAGATTATGTGCTTTGGTGCTTATTATGATTACATGTTTAGCATAGTTGATTTACCTTAATATTCGTGTATGGAGTCATATAGTCCTCACCTAGATCATCTGTTAACATGGGTGAGTGGTAAAGATAGTGTAAGCGTGGTGCTTATACTGTACTTACCTGCGATTGCACCCTACATGCCAGGTCGCGTGGTAGATCGTGGTGGTGACAGCACTATTGAGTCCTTTGCAAGCCACCCCCCGTGTGTAGGACTAGTGGAGTGTTATACTATTTGGGTTGTTTCAAGTTTCGGCCTTGATCCTCCTGATTAGTCTCCCCATGCATTAGTATAATAGTTCTTCTTCCATGATTGTTAAATGTATTGCACTAATCATAGTTTGCACTGACATATAGTTTAGGGTTACCGAGGAGTATCCTCGCTAACTAGGCTGTGAATACGCTTCTCTCTCTATATTGACACTTTCTGGTGGCTCAATATGTTATGACTTGATCAACGCTATCATTATTATTATCTTTATGTGACTTACACCTGTTTATAGTAATTGATATATTTTGGCCACTCTACATTACACAACTGAGAGATATGCATGTATTTGTTATTACAGATAAAAGACTTCTTTCCCTGAGGTAGAATATAAATACGATACCTGGTTCTACTCCTGGTTAAAATGCTACAATGGTATATTCATATCTGTGCGCTTGCGGATACCTATATATATATATATATTCTTATCTAGAGATCCAAGGCATATGTAAGAGTACCAATCCATGTGTTTTAGTGGCACTTCTGTGAGGGATGACAACCTAGATCGAGTTGTGCTATGACCCGTATTGGATTTATCTTTTAGTTTATCTTAAAGCAACATCTGATATACACTTAGCATCATGTTAAGATATACCTTTGCATTTCTGGCGCCGTCGATAGAGATGGATCTTATATCTGTTTCTAGTCGATGACGTTAGCAATGTCAACAAGTAGCAGTCGAGGAAGCAGAGCAGGTCGCAGCCCACCAGGGAGTCGATGACTTGATCAATCCGCGGCAACCCGAAGGGGTCCTTGGGGCAGTGCTTGTTGAGGTCGGTGTAGTCGACGCACATCCTCCACTTGTTGGTGTTCTTATTACGGACGAGGACGGGGTTGGCAAGCCACTCAGGATGGAAGATTTCTCTGATGAAGCCCGCCGCAAGTAGTTTCGTGAGTTCCATCTTGATGGCTTCCCGTCGGTCGTCGGCAAAACAACGAAGATGTTGTCTCTTGGGGTAGATTTAGGATCGATGTTGAGTGAGTGCTCGATCAGCCTCCTGGGCACGCTTGGCATGTCTGCTGGTTTCCACGTGAAGATGTCTCAGTTGGCCCGGAGGAAGCTGATGAGCGTGTCTTTCTATTTAGGATCGAGCCCCGCGCCGATCATGGTAGTCTCCCGCTGTCGCCTGTCCCAAGGTCGATGGCCTTCAGCTGCACTTCCTCTGATGGTTGAGTCTTGTTGGTAGTGTCGGTCTTCTCAGGTATCTCGAGTTCGTTGGGAGCAAGCTTCTTGGAGGCAGCGAAGATCTCCATCATGGCATTGGGTACTTAAGTAGTTGCGGCGAACTCCACAGCTTTGGTATCGCAATCGTAGGATCGCTTCAAGTCCCCTTGCAGCGGAGGACCGGAGCGTCCGAGGACCGGTGGATGGTCGCTCCGTAGTGTGATGAGTGATTGACAACGTGGTGTGGACTGACTCTTGGCCGAGTATTGCAGGTGCAGGTTGCGGCTTGATTTGCGTTGGTGCAGGTGAAGAGCGGGCGCGAAAGGTCTATGCCTTGCGGGGCCTCCGAGGAGTGGAGAGACAAGTAGGCTCGGCTCGAGGGACCCGGTGGCCAGCGGGGTCAAGTGCGGGCCGCATGGTGGCAAGAAAAGCAAGACGAAGTCGTCGACCGGAGCCGGTGCAGGGTAGCGGCTCACGACCGGAGTCTGCACGTGGGGTTTGCGGCGGTTCACCACAAAACCGTCGGGTTACTTGGTTGAGCCACAAAACCAAGACCGGAGGCTCGACGGGCGGAGATGGGATCCGGGCACGCCGAGAAGCTTCGATGCCGGCGGACACGTGGCGGGATCGCAGGGCTTGCATCAGGAGGACGCGGACTGCGGCAAAGGCGTGGCCGTGCGATGAAGAGGAGTGCTACATGATCTATTTGCCCCTGAGGGGATTGTATCTTAAGTTTAAGTGTTAGGGGTAGCTTGGTCATTTACCCAACCCAGAGGGACTCATATATATAGCTCTAGGGTTTTCTGGGCAATCCATCCATCTGGATTGCTTCTCATTTCCTTGCTCCATAGGCATAGATTTTCTTCACCGCTTTGTAGAGAATCTGACCTCCGAGTGTATGGAAGCATTCATGGTTGCGTTGATTTCCTTCTTGTAGCTCATGTGATTTTCGTGTCTTTTTCGGGCTATTTTCGTTGGATTTTCGTGTGCGCCTTGTTCCTTCGATTCTCAGGTGTTTGGGTTTGGATTTGTTGGTGGGGATCATGGATAGATGTCTTGTGCATCTTTGTGCTTGATCTTGACCCCCCAATCTCCGGATTTGGCCTTCGATTGAAGAATTTCGGTTGGAACCATAGCTTTTTGGTTGAGCTCGGTTGCGATTCGATTCCTGGTGATTTATTTCGTTTGAGGTCTCAAGTTTTGGGGTATAGCATCTCCTAGGGACGCTTCACATCTCCCCCAAATCTTTCCTCAAGAGCTCAAGCCGTTTGGGAGATCCATAGACGGATAGGTGAGGTTGTGCTCTCGTGTTCGAGCTCGGGCTGCTGTCTGCGCACCACGCGGACGGTCCGCACGCACCTGGCGGACGGTCCGCGAGGAGGCTTTCAGCCGGCAGTTCTTCGTGTTCGTCACGAGTTCTTGTTTGCCTTTCGTTCGATCCGTTTGGTCCAGAGTTTTTGGTTGCTCGAGGTTTGGCGGACGGTCCGCGAGGAGAGTGCGGACGGTCCACCCGGTGCGGACTGTCCGCGGGTAGAGGACGGACGGTCCGTTTTTTTGGTGCGCTACTGGAGGTTCGGGAGCCAATTTCGGACAGTCCGCCCTGTGCTTGCGGACGGTCCGCCTGACCCCCGCGGGCAGTCCGCCCCTTCCATGCGGACGGTCCGCCCCAGGCTTTCCAGATCGCCTAAGTCGTTTGCTTCTTGAGTTGCGCTTCCGTGTTGCTTTGAGTTGGGGTTTGTTCCTAGGGTTGGTAGGTCCGTTGTGACTACGCGACCTTGGCAAACTCGTGTGGGAATCCTCGGTTGTGATTTTGGGGCATAGGCCGAGTTCATCCTTCTGGAAGAATTTTTATCAGCTCCCATTCACTCCCCTCTCTCTGGTCGCCTAATCGGTCCTTCAATTGGTATCAGAGCGGGTTACGGATCTTCGTGATTCTAACCAATCTAAGATCCAAAGATGGCGTACCAGGAACGGGGTTCGGGTCCTCCACACTTTGATGGTAAGAACTACCAGATGTGGCAAAGGCGGATGGCTACTTTCCTCCGCGGCAAGGGTCAGATCTTGTGGGATGTCACAGTGAACACAGATTATGTTCATCCGATGAACTTCCTAGCTCCAGGATCGAGGGATATGTTCGACGCCAACAACAAGGCAGTCGATTACTTGTTTCGTTCTTTGTGTCAATCCGAATTCGATCGGGTTCAGACAGAGGACTTGACTTGTAGGATTTGGGAGCAGCTGAAGAATGCTCACGCTGGGAACGCTCAGGTTCAGGATCGGCTATTTGCGACCTACCGGAGAGAGTACGAGAACTTCACTCATCTCCCCGGTGAGTCCATTAATGCCATGTTCCAGCGGTTCACGGTGATTGTGAACAACATGAGGGCTAATGTGACCGTGCTCCCGTACGATGATCATGACAGGGCTGTCAAGCTCCTGCACTCTCTGGATCATACCGTGTGGAGTGGGAAGGTCGAGGCCATTCTTGAGTCGGAGAAGTATGAGACCCTCACGGTGGACGAGCTGTTTTCCAAGCTCAAGTCGTCCGAGGTGGACCGTGGGGTGCGTGCAAAGATCGAGAACCCGACTGACCCTCATAGTCTGGCTCTCGTTTCTGGAACAAGGGCTAACGCTAACATGTCTTCGAGACAGTTCTCTTTGTCTTGTCTTGTGTCCATGCCAGATGAGGAGTTTGACGTGGTAGGCGAGGAGGATCTTGCGTTGCTGAGCAGGCGGTTCGAGCGCATGTACACGAACCGGAAGAATGCTCGGAGGAGCTCGGGCATGTACTACCGGTGCGGGAAGCACGGGCACTTTATCGCTGAGTGCCCGGAAGCCATGGAGGTGAAGCCCGAGCACAAGCACCGTCCGAGGACCGACCACAAGCACCGCTCGAGGGACGACCACAAGGGCAAGAACAAGTCCGAGCGGAGGCCGAGGAGGAGTGGTGGTCACAAGAAGAAGGAGCGGGCGATGGTTGCCGGAGCAAGCGACATCGACTCAAGCTCCTGCTACTCTTCATCAAGCTCAAGTGATGAAGATGAGAACCGACACAAGGGCAATATGTCAAGCAAGAACATCAACGGTCTGTGCTTCGCCGCCCAAGGCTTTTGCGGCATGGCACATAGCACCGCAAGCAAGAAGAGCAACAAGGACAACTCGGACTCCGACTCTGAGGATGAGGTAAACAATGATCCATCCTTCTTGGTAGAGAAGAATGCTAGGTTGAATGACTTGCTTGACAACCATGATGATGTGCTTAGAAAGACCAACAAGGAGAAGAGCGAGTATAGGTCTTTGCTTGGAGAGGCTAAGGAGAAGGTGGTTGAGCTAGAGTCTTTGCTTGTTGATGCTAGGACTCAAATAGATTCTCTTAAGTCTGCTCCTATTGTGACCGATGAACCTGAATGCACTGATTGTTCCACTTTTCTTGGTGAATTAACTGTGCGTAAGGAAAAGTATGCCTCCAAGGTCGAGGAACTAGATGTGCTTAGGGTTGAACTAAATGAGATGAAGTCTAGACCCTCTTTGCTTGGTGCTTGCACTTCTTGTCCTGGTTTGCATGAGAAGCTAGATGTTTCGCTTGTTTATGCTAGATCACTAGAGGCTCAGCTGAAAGCTCCTATTCCTAGATCATGCTCGACTTGTGAAATAAATGCTGTGAAGAATATGGAGCTTGCACACTATGTTGATCGTTTGCAGGATGAGAATGATGAGTTGAGAAAGATGATGGGTTGGTTGTCTGGTCATGAGCCTCAGCTTAGGATGATGATCGAGACATACAAGCGCTATGATGGGGAAGCGCTTGGGGCAAACAAGGCTGGTGAGGGAAGTGGTGAGAATAAGGGGAAGATCGGAGATATCCCAGAGCCACCAAAAACCCACCACAAAAATGTCTATGCTCCTAAGTCAAACCCTCTTAGGAATCGACTAGACACAACCCCAGCTCCACCCGTGTTTCCTCCACATACCGATAACTTCCAAAAACCCATCAAGTTCAAGAGTGACTTGGGGAATGAGTTCTTTGGGAAGAAGGTAGAGAAACCGAGTGAGGAAAAGCCAGAGCCCAAAGAGAGCCCAAAACCAAAACCCTTCCATTGTGAGCATTGTGGGAGGGATGGGCACCTAGCAGAGTTTTGCTTCAGGAGGAAGCGTGAGGAGAGGTTGGCTAGGGAGATGGCCAACAAGGATTGGTACCGCCCTTCTCGTGGTGTGCCTGAGCCTAGGTTGGTGCCAAGGGGCGAGGGTATGGTGCGTACCATTTACCCTCGAGAGAGGCGTGTGTTTGTGCCTCGAGGTGAGCCACCACATAGAGAAGGTGGTAGGCATGTTGGGTTTGGGTGTGGTGAGTTTGCTGGACGTTCCTTCGCTCGTGGCCAATACGAGTATGGGGGGAACGATCGCAGTTTTAGGTCCCAGAGGAGCTACGGGCCACGGTCTCCACCTCGTGGTGTGCGTAGTCCTCCAAGGCGACGTGGGGGTGTTCCACCTAGAGGAGATAGGATGGATTTTGCTAACCCCACTTTTGAGCAAATGGCACGTCACTGGTTTGATTCATTTGGTACTAACCCCAGTGCTGAGTCGTTTGCTCACTCTCGCTCTCGTTTTTGATTTGCAGGTGGGAGGCATGGAGGGCTTTTGGTTGATCGACTCCGGTTGCTCTCGACACATGACCGGAGATCGAAGGTGGTTCTCCAGCCTCACCCCGGTGATGACCAAAGAGTACATCACTTTTGGGGACAATGGGAAAGGTAGAGTGCTTTCAATGGGCACGGTGAAGGTGAGCGATTCTATGACTCTTAGGCGTGTTTCTCCTGTCAAGTCTTTGGGGTACAATCTTCTTTCGGTTTCCCAGCTTCTTGATGAGGGTTTTGAGGTCCGCTTCAAAATGGGTGCTTCGCGTGTCTTGGATTCTCGAGGTGATCTTGTGTGCACGATCATCCCCGAGGGTCAGATTTTCAGAGCCGATTTTTCTCAGTGTGTTGGCTCTTCTCGTTGTTTGGTTGCTGGCGTTTCGGCGGAGCTTTGGAAATGGCATAGGAGACTAGGTCACTTGAGTTTTGACTTGTTGTCACGCTTGAGTGGGCTAGGTTTGGTCCGAGGATTGCCTAAGTTGAAATACCAAAAGGACTTGGTATGTGCTCCGTGTAGGCATGGTAATATGGTCACCGCCTCTCACCCGCCTCTGACATCCGTTATGACAGAGAGGCCATGCGAGCTGTTCCATATGGACTTGGTTGGTCCAGCTCGTGTGTGCTCGGCGGGTGGGAAGTGGTATGTCCTGGTGATTGTGGACGACTATTCTCGCTATGCTTGGGTCTTCTTTTTGGCTGACAAGCGGGAGACGTTTGGTTTTGTGAGGGATCTAATCTTGAGGTTGAAGAATGAGAGGAATGGAGATGCCATTCGAGCTATCCGTAGCGACAATGGTTCTGAATTTAAAAACTCTCGTTTCGAAACCTTTTGTCGTGATTTGGGTCTCGAACATCAATTCTCTTCTCCCTATGTGGCTTGTCAAAATGGTGTGGTTGAGAGGAAAAATCGTTCCCTTTGTGAGATGGCTCAGACGATGCTTGATGAGCATAGGACTCCGAGGAGATATTAGGCTGAGGCGGTGAATACCACGTGCCATGTTGGGAACTGGATTTTTCTTAGGGCCTTCTTGAACAAGACGTGCTATGAGCTCATGCACGGGCGAGCACCTAGAGTGAGCCATTTCAGGGCTTTTGGTTGTCGGTGCTTTATTCTCAAGAAGGGTAGGCTTGATAAGTTTGAGTCGAGGACTTCCGATGGGATCTTTTTGGGTTATGCTAGTCATTCTCGAGCATTCCGTGTGCTCAACCTTGATACTAACCTAGTCATGGAAACTTGCGAGGTTACCTTCGACGAGACCCAGCCATGCAGTTTGTCTGTCTTTGAGTGTGCAGGTGACGACGAGATTGGCAAGAAGATCTTTGAGGACGAGGAGGATGATGCTGGAGAGGATGATGGTGATGATGGTGAAGCTCCGGCCTAGCATGTACCCTCTACTTCCACTACGACGACTACAGTGCAGGATGGCCTAGCCCTTACACCGACTACGATCTAGCAAGATCAAGTGGAAGCTGCAGCTGAGGGGGAGGTTGTCTCCAGGCGAGAGGCACCGAGGCGCATTCAAGTTGATCATCCTCCCTCAAGAATCATCGGCGACATAACGTATGACACGGTCAAGGTCCAGGAATGTTTCTCACTTTGCTCATTCGGCTTTTGTTGCTACTTTTGAGCCGAAGGACATTGGACACGCCCTCTCTGATCCTAATTGGGTGAACGCAATGCATGAGGAGTTAGAGAACTTTGAGAGAAACCAAGTTTGAGAGTTGGTAGAGCCAGCACCACATTGCAAACCTATCGAGACAAAATGGGTGTGGAAGAACAAAGAGGGTGAGAATGGTGAGGTGGTGAGAAACAAATCGAGGTTGGTTGCTCAGGGGTATGGTCAGAAGGAGGGGATAGACTATGAGGAGACATTCGCTCCTGTAGCCCGTTTGGAGGCGATTAGGATCCTTCTAGCCTTTTCCGTGGCTAAAGGGTTCAAATTGTACCAAATGGATGTGAAGAGTGCCTTCTTGAATGGGTTTTTAGAAGAAGAGGTTTATGTGAAGCAACCACCGGGCTTTGAGAGTGCTGAGTTTCCTCACCGGGTGTATAGGTTGAGGAAGGCGTTGTATGGGCTGAAACAAGCTCCCCGTGCTTGGTATGGCCGTTTGAGGGGCTTCTTGTTCAGCAAGGGGTTTGAGATGGGCAAGGTTGATAAGACTCTTTTTCTCCTCAGGCAGGGCGATGATATCCTAATTGTTCAGGTGTACGTGGATGATATTGTCTTTGGCGGCTCGTCTCACTCTTTGGTTGCGAGGTTTGCAGAGGACATGAGCAAAGAATTCGAGATGTCCATGATGGGAGAATTGCAGTTCTTTCTCGGGCTTCAGATCAAGCAGGCGAAGGAGGGAACCTTTGTGCATCAAGCCAAGTACACGAAGGACATCCTCAAGAAGTTCAAGATGGACGACTCGAAGCCCCTGTCGACACCGATGAGTACGACTACAGCGTTGGATGCGGACGAGGACGGAGAGCCCGTGGACCAGAAGGAGTACCGGAGTATGATCGGCTCCCTCTTGTACTTGATGGCGACGAGGCCGGACGTTCAGTTCTCTGTGTGTCTGTGCGCTCGTTTTCAGGCATCGCTGAGGACTTCACATTGGCAGGCCGTCAAGCGGATCTTCAGGTATCTTCGATACACTCCTGAGCTCGGTCTTTGGTACTCAGCGTCCTCTTCTCTTTCGCTTCTTGGGTTTTCGGATGCCGACTTTGCGGGGTGTCGAGTCGATAGGAAGTCGACTTCGGGGACGTGCCAATTCTTGGGATCTTCGCTTGTTTCTTAGTCTTCTCGCAAACAGTCTAGTGTAGCTCAGTCTACCACAAAAGCCGAATATGTTGCTACCGCTAGTTGTTGCTCACAACTGCTTTGGATCACATACTCGCTGAGTGACTTTGGTGAGGAGTGTTCCCATGTACCTCTCATGTGTGATAGCACGAGTGCCATTAGTGTTGCCAAAAACCCCGTGCTCCACTCCAGAACCAAACATATAGAGGTGAGGTACCACTTCCTGAGAGACAATGTTGAGAAGGGAAACATAGATCTCATCCATGTGCCAACCGAAAAGCAGCTTGCCGACATCCTAACAAAACCCTTGGACCAAACTACATTTGCCCGTTTGCGAGGGGAGCTTGGCGTTCTTTTTCCTTTTTGAGCTTTGGTTGGGGGTTTGATGTACATATTCATAGTCCATTTTCATTTATGTATCATATCATGCTTGCATCTTTGTATCATAGACTGCATATGTATTATATGAGATGTGCTTCTCCTATATACTTGGATCACCATGATGTGCTAGATATGAGATTGTGACTTTGCTAGTGATGCTCATATGATGGATAGCATTGCTCTTGATAGTTTTGGGATGTATGTGCTTGTGAATGGCTTTCTTTTGTAAAAATGCTATATATGATCTCTCTTATGAGTTGAATGCCTTTCATGTTAAATTTGTGCACTTATGGCTATAGCTTGCTTAGTTTGTGTTTGGAAACATGTTCTTTTCATATGGGGTCAAAGACCCATTTATCATCATGGATGTTTAGCCTACATGCTACCTTGTGGAGAAGCCTAAGCTTCTTGTTGCCGCAAAGGCACTTCATGTACCATGCTTAATTTGTACATCTTGAAATTGGTATATGAAATGCTTGTGCTTGAAAAATATGCTTCCAGGTCATATATGCTTTAAATTCCTTATCTTGGGTGCTAAACCGTTGCATGATGTTCATTGTTCAGAAGTCTCACATTTAGAAGTGGACACATGGCTCGGTGGCTTTGACATGACATGAGATAGCTTGTAGGTGTCTGTGATGATCTTGTGATAAGAATTTGTGACCTTACATTGAGTTTGTGAGTTATGTGTTGTTTGTGCTCATTTTGATCATGTTTAGGTCCTATGCTCATGAGAGGGAAATTTTTGTGAAAATTGCTTTATTTTGCTCATGGCTATGTCACATGCTTGTATGTCCCTATCTATCTCGTTGGCGATGCTTGTGCTAAATTTGTGGCAATCTTGCTTGTCTATATCACTTTTTCGCATGTTGTAGTGCTCTTTGTCTATTTGAGAAGCACATGCTTGCATTTGTAGACTTGATTCATGCATTACCAACAAGCGGGAGAGATAGTACCTAATTCTTATTTTGGGGGAGAAAGTTGCATCCACAGGGGGAGTTTTTGCATCAAGGGAAGAAAATTTGAGAGAAATGCATTTGTTCAGGGGGAGCTTGCATTCATGCATTTGGGAGCTCTTTTTCGCCTGAAGTTTAGTTGTGCTCTTTTGCCGATGGTGTCGAGCCCTTTTGCCTCACCTTGAGGAGTCGGCAATTTTGGAGCATTTTATCTCGGTTGTGTCGAGCCGTTGCCCTTGTCTTAGGGGACTGAGATTTTTCTCTCTCAAGTGATCTCGTTTTGGCTTTTGATCACTTGTTTGAGTTTTTTAGTTGTTTCTTTTCTTTTTCTCTTTTCTCTGAATTGGTTACTATGTGTGTGTTGTCAATGCACTCATCAAGGGGGAGACTGAGGACCGGAGCGTCCGAGGACCGGTGGATGGTCGCTCCCTGGTGTGATGAGTGATTGACAACGTGGTGTGGACTGACTCTTGGCCGAGTATTGCAGGTGCAGGTTGCGGCTTGATTTGCGTTGGTGCAGGTGAAGAGCGGGCGCGAAAGGTCTATGCCTTGCGGGGCCTCCGAGGAGTGGAGAGACAAGTAGGCTCGGCTCGAGGGACCCGGTGGCCAGCGGGGTCAAGTGCGGGCCGCATGGTGGCAAGAAAAGCAAGACGAAGTCGTCGACCGGAGCCGGTGCAGGGTAGCGGCTCACGACCGGAGTCTGCACGCGGGGTTTGCGGCGGTTCACCACAAAACCGTCGGGTTACTTGGTTGAGCCACAAAACCAAGACCGGAGGCTCGGCGGGCGGAGACGGGATCCGGGCGCGCCGAGAAGCTTCGATGCCGGCGGACACGTGGCGGGATCGCAGGGCTTGCGTCGGGAGGACGCGGACTGCGGCAAAGGCGTGGCCGTGCGATGAAGAGGAGTGCTACATGACCTATTTGCCCCTGAGGGGATTGTATCTTAAGTTTAAGTGCTAGGGGTAGCTTGGTCATTTGCCCAACCCAGAGGGACTCATATATATAGCTTTAGGGTTTTCTGGGCAATCCATCCATCCGGACTGCTTCTCATTTCCTTGCTCCATAGGCGTAGATTTTCTTCACCGCTATGTAGAGAATCTGACCTCCGAGTGTATGGAAGCATTCATGGTTGCGTTGATTTCCTTCTTGTAGCTCGTGTGATTTTCGTGTCTTTTTCGGGCTATTTTCGTTGGATTTTCGTGTGCGCCTTGTTCCTTCGATTCTGAGGTGTTTGGGTTCGGATTTGTTGGTGGGGATCATGGATAGATGTCTTGTGCATCTTTGTGCTTGATCTTGACCCCCCAATCTCCGGATTTGGCCTCCAATTGAAGGATTTCGGTTGGAACCATAGCTTTTTGGTTGTGCTCGGTTGCAATTTGATTCCCGGCGATTTAGTTCACTTGAGGTCTCAAGTTTTGGGGTATAGCATCTCCTAGGGACGCTTCACATCTCCCCCAAATCTTTCCTCAAGAGCTCAAGCCGTTTGGGAGATCCATGGACGGATAGGTGAGGTTGTGCTCTCGTGTTCGAGCTCGGGCTGCTGTCTGCGCACCACGCGGACGGTCCGCACGCACCTGGCGGACGGTCCACGAGGAGGCTTTCAGCCGGCAGTTCTTCGTGTTCGTCACGAGTTCTTGTTTTCCTTTCGTTCGATCCGTTTGGTCCAGAGTTTTTGGTTGCTCGAGGTTTGGCGGAGGGTCCGCGAGGAGAGTGCGGACGGTCCACCCGGCGCGGATGGTCCGCAGGTAGAGGACGGACGGTCCGTTTTTAGCGGTGCGCTACTGGAGGTTCGGGAGCCAATTTCGGACAGTCCGCCCTGTGCTTGCGGACGGTCCGCCTGACCCCCGCGGACAGTCCGCCCCTTCCATGCGGACGGTCCGCCCCAGGCTTTCCAGATCGCCTAAGTCCTTTGCTTCTTGAGTTGCGCTTCCGTGTTGCTTTGAGTTGGGGTTTGTTCTTAGGGTTGGTAGGTCCGTTGTGACTACGCGACCTTGGCAAACTCGTGTGGGAATCCTCGGTTGTGATTTTGGGGCATAGGCCGAGTTCATCCTTCGGGAAGAATTTTTATCGGCTCCCATTCACTCCCCCCCTCTCTAGTCGCCTAATCGGTCCTTCAATTGGTATCAGCAGCGCGAGTACTCCCCTGGGGCCTGGCATCTTGTGTACCAGGTACACGTAATGTGGGATCGCCATGAACTTGGCCAGAGGTGGTTTGCCGAAGATGGCGTGGTAGGAAGTCTCAAAGTCCGCAACCTCGAACTTGATGTAGATCCAAGTGGTACAGCCGCGTTGCCTGGGATGATGCCATAGAAGGGTGACGTGCTCTTGGTGAGCATGTCGGTGATGTCGAGGCCCATCTTCTTCAAGGTCTTGGCGAAGAGGACGTTAAGGCCACTGCCGCCGTTGATAAGTACCTTGGTGAGCCTGGATCCTGCGACTACCGGGTCCAGGACAAGAGGAAAACGTCCTGCCTCGGAGAAGCTTGTCCACTGATCTGCGCGGGAGAAGGTAATGGGTACCTCCGACCACCTGAGAGGCGTTGGTGTCGCGAGTTCGATGGACATGATCTCACACAAAGTTAACTTCTGCGCTCGCTTGGTGGGTAGACCATCGAAGATGACGTTGACCATCTTGTCAGGGTCTTGGAAGTCGCCGTTGCCTTCGGGTACCTTCCCCTTGCCCTTCTTGTCGTGAGGGTGGCAAGGTTCCGGTGGTGTGGTTGTTGTTCTCTGGATGCCATGGACACTTCTCCTTGAGCAATTCCTTGAAGCCACCCGAGGTCTTTTTATTACCGTCCTTCATAGGGCACTGAACTGCCACGACAGTGTTGTCTGGCTTGCGCTTACGATTGGGACCCGAGTAGTAGTAGTTGTTGTTGTTGTTGCGACCACCCTAATCCTTGTTGTTGTTATTGTTGTTGCCGCCCGTGTTGTTCTTGCCCTTGCCGCGATTTGAATCGAACTTGGCGATAGCCTTGTCTTCCTCGTCGGCCCATAAATTGATCATGTCCTTGAGCTTGCTTATGGAACTTGGGCGGTGATGACCGAAGTCTTCGAAGGTGCGTAGTGGTAAAGACCGTATTGGAAGATGTCGATGACTTCTTTGTCAGTGACATCGACGACGATTGCGCGTTTGTCGAAGAAGCGACGCATGTACTGGTGGAGCGTCTCGCCTTGCTCTTGCTTGACTTGCGCCAGGTGCATGCGAGTACCCGAGCGCTCCATGGCGCCCGCGAAGTTGCTGGTGAACTGTGCCTTCAGCTGGTCCACTCATCGATGGAGTTCTTGTCGAGCGACTCGAGGCATGGGAGTGGAGCTTGGTCCAGGCAGAAGGGGAAGTAGAGGCACTTCGTGTCGTTGTTGCCACCAGTGTTCTCAATGGCCAGGGCGTAGCACCGCAACCACTGAACTGTGTCTTGCTTCGCGTCGTACTTGGAGTTCCCAAGAGGCTTTAACTTCTTGGGTAGTAACATGGCACGTAGTCGAGCTGAGAATGCGGGGAAGCCATCATTGTCGCCGACGTTGGCGGCTCCCTTGGCACGGCATATCTCTTCGATTTTGTGGTGGGCATCGAAGCCGCCACATGCGTTGCCGCTGGCGTGGCTGTTCCTGTGGCCTCGACCTCCGGGGTCACCGCCGCCGCCGCGTCTGCCGCCGCCGCCGTGGGAGGAGCTGCCGCCGCTGCCACCGCCACCTGTGGGTCCTCCTCTCGTAGCTCTAGAGTGGTTTGGAGTTGGCTAGTTCATAGGGCGGATGTGGTTAGCCCCACATTGACTGGTGGGTCTGGAGCGCGGTTTCGGTTGCTGGCTTCTTGGTCATGTACTCAATTCCTCCGGTCGTCAGCACGCGTGAAGTAGGCCTTCTCCGCAAGCTTGGCAATGATTTCAGCCGCACGATTGCCTGGTGTAGTACACCCTATCCTGTTGATGGACATGAGGCATTGTTCAGGCATCTCGTGGGGCCGTGCAGCGACTTCGTCCAAGGCCTCGTTGAGGTTGCGGACTGGTAGTGCTTCCAAGACGTGGAGACGTCGCGCTGCTCGTGTTGCATTGCGGTTGCATCAGGAGTTCTTGGCTTCAGTAGTTTCGTCAGCGGGTGCATCCGCTGACAACTCGTCGTTAGAGATGTCGTCGAGGAATCGATCCTCGTGGTTGTGGGAAGTTCCGCCTGCTTCAGCGACGAACTCCTGAAGATCAGGTGAGTAGCGGCCTGAGTTGGTAGTAGCCACCTCAGTTGGTGTATGCTCCTCTGTAATGGGTGACAGAGGGGCTCCCTCCTTGAAGGGTAGTGTCTCGAGGCAGGCGATGCAGCGTGAGTTGCCGTCTGAGGCCAGGTCCGCGAGCTTCTGGTCGGGCCAGTAGACGAATCTACCAGCTGGAGTAGACTTGATGACCAAGCCAACAGCAGGACCTGACAGCGGCTTCTCAGCGTAGTTGTAGTCGGATTTAGGTTCGATTGGATCCAATCCAAAGTCGAACTCGTAGGAGTAGTCCGAGTTGTAGTCGAGGACAACACTGGAGTCTGAGTTGTAGTCGAGGATGGCGCTGGAGTCTGAGGAGTACTCGGAGACGATCTCCTTGCCGGCCTGTTGGGGGGGGGAGCGCATCCGCATAGGCCGCGCTGGCGCTGCGAAGGCCGTATGGGAATTGCTCGTGGGGGAGGACTGGTCCGCATGATGGCTCAGGTGCCAGCTCGCGTGGCTCAACCCAGGTAGTCATCGAGTTCGAGTTGGAGGCGGATCCAATCTCGAAGTCAGCGACTTTGTTGTAGAGTGAAATTTCGTCGAATTTTTCGATGAGTTGTTCCGTGGCGACTTCTGGAAGCGTCACGAACCAGGTCTCCGGGTCTGGGGTCATGGTGAGGTAGTGCTGGAACAAACCAGTGCCGTCAGCCATGCACACCCAGGAGCCGAATACGAAGGTGTCACCACGGTTAAAGACGGCGGTTGGCTTGATGACGATGGAAGCTGTCGAGTTCGCCATGAGATCTTCGGTGAGATCCCTTACCTGTCGTGCTAGCTGTTGGTGTTTTAGACCGGCAACCTACCGAGGGGAGTACCCGAGGTAGATGTTTGTGGCCTCGCCGAGATCGGAAACTAAAAGGAGAGACACGTGGCACACAATTTAAACAGGTTCCGGTCGCAATGTGCGTAATACCCTACATCCTGTATGCTGCGTAGCCCTTGATGGATGGTGTGTTGTTTACAAGATGATGCTGATACATAGAGAGGGGTCCCTACCCCGCCTTATATAGCTCGGGAGGCAGGTTTACAAGTCAGTTTAGGGAAGGAGTACTACCCGTACACGAGTAGGAGTACTCTACATGGATTCGGACATGCCTAGCCTTCCTATACGAGTACTAGTCCTCTGCTGCCTTGCGTTCCACGCCATCTTGTACCGTGGCGCACAAGTCGAGTAGTCCCGGGGGCCCACGTAGTAGTCGGTTCTAGTACCCGCCTGGGTAGTGGGCCCTGGGATGTCCATACGACAGTGAGCAGGCGCGGAGGCGACGCAGATCCGGAGGCAGAGAGCAGCGACGGGGGTAGGAAGTTGCAGCGGCCTCGAGCCCCTATGGCGGAGGGCGCGCACGGCAGCACTTGCCTGCAGTGGCGGTGGTCCCTCCTTCCACGGCCGCCTTCTCCACCCCAGACACCTCCTCCTGCTTGATCCTGTAAGTGCAATCAAGCCCTAAGTGGGTTTTGGTGAGTTGAGTGACAACTTGATTAAAGATCTAACACTCTTGTAAAGCATATAAGTAGATTGCTAATTATTGATAAATGATATTTATGCGGAAGATCATGTCTATGGCTCATAATGTAAAGAAAACAAGTGTGGATCATGACATCATACATGGAATGTATGCAAGCATACTAAAGACGAATGTCATGATTGGTTTTGCGTGGTTCTTCTATTAGAGTTTACATGAGACATGCAACAAGTTATTCCAAGTAAGTAAAGAGGATTTTTGGTAGAAGATTCTTGGTCGACCTCTTTATGAAGAAAATGAAGCTTGTTGTTTACAAATGGGATAACTAAGTCAAAGATAAGTATAACATCAAGGGGATTTTATTCTTGATATAGGAAGGAGCTTGATGACCTATACAATGAGTTTTTCCGAGTATGATACCAAATGGATTTCACTCATATGTCAAAAGGAGAATATTGACTCATAAAAGAAATTTTGTTTGCAAGACTTCTATTGACGGATAAAACTCGTATCCACCTACGATCGCAAGCGTACGGACCTACACCTTTTTCACCACAGGGACTCCCTAGGTTCTTGTCAATCCGCGGAGCAAGGGGATTACAAGCGTTTGATCTAGCACTACCTAAACAACTAACCAAACCCTAACTAAAGATCAATCTAAAGACTACTACTACTCTACACTAGAGAAGGCGATGAGACTCACAAGATATATAAAAGACACTTGCCGATAGGGTCTACGATACTTGAACATGCAACTCTAAGAGATACAAAACCGATCTAATCTACCAGGGGTTGTGACCTCAGTTTCGCCCTTTCCCTCCCCCCCGTACTATTACTACGCGGAGGTATTCATGACTAGACCTATGATGATCACGACGTATTGAAGAGTTTTAAGGGAGAAGTGAGATCTATACCCCCGAAAAGCATGGTAGCTAACCTTAAACATGAAAAGCACTTCAACATTAGATTGATAGATTGAAACCATAAAAGTTGTGATTACATCTCAAGATCGTTTACAACCCATGGACAAATGAGAAGATTACCCCATCAAGGCGCTAAGCATGGCGCCGTTGATCATTGTGACGCTTCTGACGGTGTCTTCCTTCTCCTCCGGGGGTGTCGTGGCAGGGCCTCGACGTCCTCCTCCACTTGTGCTTGCCTCCTTGGACTCGAGTGATCCTTCTCGCGAATGATCTCTCTCCTCTCCTTCCTCTCTAGCTTGTGGATGGCCTCTCGGGCGAATGTCTCTCTCCCTGCGAATGGCAGCGCCCCCACGTACTTAGGGTTGCATCATCTTCACGCTCAAGAAATGGGCGGCCGAACCGCCACGGAAATGGGCCAGGCTGGCCAGCCTGGGCCGACCGGCCCAAGTCCATCCCAGCCCGGTTCGGTCGCCCCTTCGCTCCCGTGGGTCCTCTTGCCATTTTGCACTTTGCCCCCTTCAATTACATCATTTTGATGACGTCATCCTCACATCCAAGATAGAGGGTCTTCTCGCATGAAGTTCGGTCTTTTACGCTTCAATCCTCGGGGATGTTCCTTTGTAACACTTCGGTCCTTGCCACCTTTGGGAGTGATTTCATCATGCTCTCGAACACGAACGGGACTCCTCATTTGCTCCTTTGAACTTGTTGTGACTCCGTCCTTTTAGTCCATGTTTTCCTGCAAAAACACAACACTTCCAAATGCACATACGAAGATGAATTTGTTATATCATTAGTGTGCCTAGTGGCGGGTTAGTTCCATAATCAAGTTCAAACCAAAGTGTAATGAACATGTTTGGTGCACCAAAATACACCGTCAACGTCTCCCCCATGCTTAGATCTTGCTCGTCCTCGAGCAAGTTCCTTGCAAAAGAACTTTTGTCCATGGTGTTGAAAACATGCTCCGCTAATTCTTCCTTTACAAGTTAGTCAATCCTTTATCTTTAATATAATAAACATGAAGTAATGATCATGATACATAAACATGGGCGTTTAGAATTTTTACCAAATAGAGATTTACCCCACAACTCATACCTTTCACTCGAGGTCCTCAATTCCAGCCATGCTTACTTCTTTGCTTCCATCAGAGGGTTTTCATGATTTTTCAAAAAATAAAATTCTTGCAACAAGTATTAGACAAAAACCTTTCTCCAAGTTCTCACATGTCGCTCATTTGAAGTGGCTATCCTAAACAATTCATAAACTATTACCTCCCACTAGTCTCTCATATATCATGTAAGGTGGAGCTATAGGTATGGCTAGTGAGATCAACACAAATATTGTCAAGCTAAGAAAATCCTCTAATGGTTGTTTACCTTTCGAGCCAATGATCATGAGAATTAAACCATGATGTGGGGGATGTCAAGGATAAGAAGATATAGAATGGTGGACCTGTGCAAGGGCAAAAGAAAATAAGACTACGAGGCACCGATGATGTCCTCGTTGTCGGATTGCACATGGTTTGGAAAAATAGAAGATTCGTCTCTTAACAACAACGTGGCACCCTTCCTTGCACTTCATTTAATCTTCACTTGATTCATCCCTCTTCATACCTTTCTTGCTTTTCCTCTTTCTCTTTCTTTCTCCCCTTTTTTTCTTTTCTTTTCCATACACATATTTTTTTCTTTACTTTTCTTTCTCTCTTGACATCTTTACCTCTTTCCCGAAGCTCTTTGCTCATCTCTTCTTGCATAAATACAATCTGAATTTTAAATAAAAACCATGCTAGGAACGAGACAAAACTTCGAACATAGGTTGTGTTCAAGGAATACGATGTACAAAGAGATATTATGGTTTGGGTATGGAATTCGGCAATGTACGGGACTTTCGATGTGAGAGTCTCGTTACCGAATACATGACGAGGCTAGCAATAAAAGATACATAAGACAAGGACATGATCATTGCTCGAAATTAAAACTTCCAACAGAGAAGGATCCTAGCCCAACTCATCATGCTAACCGCACTTATGGTGGAACAGATATTGAGTTGGCCTTGTATAGGATTTTTCTTTGTCTCTCAACTTGGAAAAAGAGAGTTTGCTAACCTTTATTACAAGGGTTTTCATATGATTTTCAGAATTAAACTCCTCCAATATTAGCATCAAACTTAGCATAACCGAAACAAGGTTCTAGATCAAAGTATAGTGCGGGCACTTTTAGAGGTGAAAACTCCACTAAGCACCACGATAAACTTTTCAAACCAAATGCTCATGCTCATATATCAAAAATTAAAGAAAAACATACGAGTAAAGAAAGAAAAAGCATCGCATGAGACAAAAATTAAAGACACTTTTTATTTGATTTTTTTTCGACTCGAACACTAAATTAACACACTTCAAGCTAAAAATTTAAAGACACACCTAAAAGTTTAACTCGCAAACTCTAAGCCAAACTGAACTAAACTACTAAGGCAAAACTTTTTAAATCTAGCTAACTAGCTCTCCCCCACGCTACAATCATACGACATCCTCGTCGTATTTTACAAAAATCCTAAGGGAGAAGACCCAAACTATCTAGTGGAACTTCCCACAATCCTTGCACCACTTTTTCTTCATGCTGCCGACCATCCCGAAGAGCTTCCTAACGTTCCGATTAAGGAACTTGTAGTCATCGTCGATTACACGCTCCAAATCCTCCATTCTTTGCCTCATTGCCTCCATAGCTTGGAAGCACTCCTCGACCGACGCGTAGAGGTCCGATATGGCATGACAACAAGCCGCACAACATATCGGATGCATTCCGAATGGGTCATCATCGCTGGGGTCGCCGCCGTTGTCGCTGTCGCCGCCGCTGCCACTATTAGGACCTTTGGGAGTCGGTTCCTTGGGTACTTCCTCCCAATAGAAGAGGTCATTGTCGTCCCTCCCGGCGGCTGCCCACGAGCTCGGGCTGCGGTCGTCGGAGTAATCTCTCCCCCCATAGTCCTTCGACTCGAGCGTCTCCTCTTTGTAGTCTTTTCTCTTCATCCCCTGAAGACGCTCTGATCTTTGGACGGGAGTTGAGACCTTCTCCTCCTTCACATGGTGACGGGATGCGTGTCTCCGCAACGGATGCAGGCGGTCCTCTTGATCTCCATTGTAGGCTTGAGCTTGCATCGCTTCACCTCCTCCGGCTTCAAAGGCTTCTCGGCGCATAGCTTGACCTCCTCGCTCCTTGGGGACGTCATGGCTACTGCTCTAGCTAATGCGTGGGCAAAAGGATGCAAATTGGGATGGATTCCCGAGCTCCAATCTCGTTCTTTAAGTAGTCCAAGAAAGAATGCCCTAGAACCCATCCTTTCCTTTTCTTGACTTCCCTAAAATTTTCTGACCAAACATGGAAGTCGAAAACGCGCGTCCCAGAGAAAAATGGAGGCGAACCGCCGCCTTGGGCCCCTGGGCCAATCGGACTGGGCCGGCCGGCCTGCCCTGGTTCGCGGGCTGGTTCGGTCCAGTTTTTCGCATGCTCCACTATTTTTTAATTGTTAGCTCGTGTAGAGAAATTGGCCTAGTAAAACCTTGCAAAAAACTCAAGAAAAATAAAAGGAGAGCTATTTACAAATCGCTCACCTTGTTTTACATCCTAGGCTTGACGTTCGGGCTCATCCTCCATGATGAAAATAGCAATATGTCAAAGTGGCACGACGTCGGGTTCGAAGTACACCTTGAGTCATTGACCATTCACCATGAATTGATCTCCTTTCATATCCATGATGGTAACGGCTCCATTGGAGAGCACCGAATGAACAACATAAGGTCCATCCCACTTGCTTTGCAACTTCCCTTTTCCGAAAGTTTTGAATCTTGAATTGTAGAGGAGGACCTTATCTCCTTCTTTAAACTTCTTCTTCTTAAGTCATTTGTCATACCATCTTTTGATTCTCTCTTTGTAGATGCTTGCATTTTCATAAGCTTTCAATCTCATCTCCTCTAGTTCGCTAACTTGGATCCTCTATTTTATTCCTGCGGCGTCTAGATCGAGGTTCATCTCCTTTATTGCCCAATATGCCTTGTGTTCTAGCTCAACTGAAAGATGACAAGCTTTGCCATAAAAAAATTGGTATGGAGTCATACCTATCGGTGTCTTGAACGCCGTCGATATGCCCACAATGCTCCATCCAATTTCTTTGACCAATCTTTGCCTCCTTTCTCTATAGTCTTGTTGAGGATGCTCTTTAGTTGCATATTCGATGTTTCTGCTTGTCCATTGGCTTGTGGGTGATAAGCCGTAGCCACTCTATGTTCAATCCCTATCTTGGACAAGCACTTCTTAAAGTTCTTCCTGGTGAAATGAGTTCCTCCATCGCTTATCAAGATTCTCGAGGTACCGAAACGAGGGAAAATCACACTCTTAATCACTGCGATGGATTCTTCTGTGGAAGCTTTACGACATGGGATGGCCTCTACCCACTTGGATACATAATCAACCATAACTAGGATGTGCTCAAATCCATGTGAGTTTTTGAAAGGCCCCATGAAGTCAATTCCCCAACATCGAATAAATCGATTTGTAGATTGTGATTCCAGGGCATAGCATTCCTTTGAGATATGTTTCCGGTCCTTTGGCATTCGGGGCATGATGCAACATATCTTTTAGTATCTTCATGCATCTCCGGCCAAAAGAATCCGCTGGACCATACTTTTGCTTGTGTTCGAAAATGACTATAATGTCCACCGAATTCCGTCGAATGACACTTCCTCAAAATTTCTTGCCTCTCTTCTCTTGGTACACATCTTCTCATTACTCCATCATTCCCAAGCATAAAGAGGTAAGGTGAATCCCAAAAATATTTTCGACTTTCAGATATTATCCTCCTTTGAGTATTTTTATCTAGGTGATCAAGTGGCATTCTCCGAAATGCCCGAATGATATCTATCATCCAAGTATCCTTGTCGATTATTCGGTAGAGGTGGTCATCTCTCATCTTGTCCTCTATGGGCTCTTTGTCATCTTGCCCACGGTTCATCCTAGACAAATGATCGGCCACAACGTTTTCCACCCCTTTTTATCACGAATTTCAACATCGGACTCTTGGAGAAGAAGGATCTAATGAATCAATCTTGGTTTAGCATCCTTCTTAGCCAAAAAATATTTGATTGCCGCGTGATCGGTGTAGACAATGACTTTTGAGTCCACGATGTAAGATCTAAGAATTTTTTTTATTTATATTTTTTTAATCATTTTGCAAAATTATATGACCGTTTCCAAATTTATCAGTTTTGACCACCAAACGCCGTGGCGCACGGCAGTTGGAGTCTAACCGCCGTGGCCCACGGCGGTAAGGCCAACCGCCGTGGCCCACAGAATGCGGCAGGTAGCGGCCATGCAGCCGCCGTGGGCCACAGCGGCTGGGTTTTTTTTGTAAATTTTGTAAACGGCCTCAAATGGAGAAACTGCAAACATGAAAGTTGTGTGTCTCGAAAAGTTACGAAACTTTGTAGTTTACAACTTTTTCATTTGATGCCGTTTAGAGCCTTAAAAAGCAATTTATACTCGGCTAGGTATAATATGAGGAGAAAAGAAACTGAGTATGGACACATGTGATTGTGTAGTGTAGTGGCAAGGGAGGCTTCGCGCGAAGCCAGAAGTTGGGGGTTCCAACCCCACGGAGCGCGTAGCGTCGCGATTTTGCGCGAAAAATGCCGCGACTTGGGGCGGCGGGTGGCTGGTCAATGGGTCCTCCACTAAAATTAATTTTTTTCTATTTATTTCGATCATTTTAACGCAATTTTCAAATTTGTGGTTGGGCTCAGGACCCTGCCGCCGTGGCGCACGGCGTTTGCAGAACCCTACCGCCGTAGGCCCACGGCGGCTGGGCCTGCCGCCGTGGCCCACGGCAGTTGAGGCCTATTCACCGTGCGCCACGGCAGCTGGCCTTCCCGCCCGTTGGGCCCGCGGCCGTTGACCTAACCGCCGTGGCTCACGGCGGCCGCCGTGCGCCACGGCGGTTGGTGGTCAAATCTGATAAATTTTGAAACGGTCGTATAATTTTGCAAAATGATTAAAAATATATATAAATAAAAAAGATTCAAGATCTCAATTTTTCGAAGGCAAACACCACCGCTAACAACTCTTTTTCTGTTGTGGCATAATTCAATTGTGCCTCATTGAGAGTTTTACTAGCGTAGTATACGGCGTGAACTCGACCTTCCTTTCTTTGCCCTAAAACTGCCCCTACGACATAGTCACTTGCATCGCACATGATCTCGAAAGGTTGAGTCCAGTCTGGAGGATGAATGATAGGGGCACTCACTAAAGTGTTTTTCAAGGTCCGGAATGCCGCTAAGCATTCCTCATCAAAGTCAAAAGCCACATCTTTTTGAAGAAGTTGAGTTAAAGGCTTAGTGATCTTTGAGAAGTCCTTAATAAATCTTCTATAGAATCCGGCATGGCCTAGAAAGCTTCTCGAAGACTTTACATCCGTTGGAGGTGGGAGTTGCTCAACCGTCTCCACTTTAGCTTTGTCCACTTCAATTCCTCTCTCGGATATAATGTGTCTGAGCACTATACCTTGCTTTACCATGAAGTGGCACTTTTCCCAATTTAGCACTAGATCGACCTCCGCACACCTCGTGAGAACCTTGTCCAAGTTTGCCAAGCAATCCACAAAAGTTTTCCCATAAATGGAAAAATCATCCATGAACACCTCGACAATTTCCTCGATAAATTCCGAGAATACCGCCATCATGCAACGTTGAAAAGAGGCCAGAGTGTTGCATAAACCGAAGGGCATCCTTCTATATGCGAACGTTCCATAAGGCAAGTAAAAGTTGTCTTGTATTGATCATCCGGGTGAATAGGAATTTGCATGAACCCTGAGTATCCATCGAGAAAGCAAAAATAAGCGTGATTTGCTAACCTCTCGAGCATCTCGTCAATGAACGGTAGGGGGAAGTGATCTTTCTTTGTTGCTTTATTCAACTTTTGATAATCAATACACATCCGCCATCCCGTCACGGTTCTTTGCGGTATTAATACGTCCTTCTCATTCTTCACCACGGTCAAACCTTCTTTCTTCAGCACACAATGTACGGGGCTCACCCACTCACTATGCGGCACCGGGTAGATGATTCCGACATCAAGTAGCTTGATAACCTCCTTCTTTACGACCTCTCGCATGGCATGGGTTAGCCTCCTTTGATGGTCCACTACAGGCTTGCATTGGTATACGATGAGTGCAAAAGGCTGGGCTAAGCCCTTTGAGATCGTTTATTGAATATCCGATCACCTTCTTGTGCTTTTTTAACAAATTCAGCAACTTCTCATTTTCTTCAGGACTCAATTCATCGCTCACAATGACTGGATAAGTCTTGTCTGGACCCAAAAATTCGTACTTCAATCCTTTGGGCAAAGGTTTGAGATCCACCTTGGGCACTTGTGGTTCTTCGGGTTTAGTGTCTCTTATGTCTTCGAATTTTTCTTCCTCCACGCTTCCATCTTGTGGTTCTAATCCTTACGTTTGTTGACGGTCCTTACGACAAATATTTGACCGTCAACATCTCGGCTACGGTAGCGCCTTATAACGAATTTTGTGCATGTTTAAGGTGCTAACAAGGTTCCACGAGTTGTGTTGAGATTTTATCTGCAGGTTCAAGATTAGGGAACAATTCCGGAGCACCGAGCCACATAAGGTAGGCACGGCCGCACCTAGTGGTGCGCCTGGCCCTTCCTTGCACCACTATTCAGGTTCACACAAAGTGTAGTCCCATGCACCAGCTCCCAAAAGACAAAAATCATCACGACGTGTTGGATCAAGCAAACAAACCACAGGCGAGCTGCATCGGGACCAGGAGGCAGGGCCGGCCGCACCACTAGGGCCGGCCAAACCTCTAGGGCCGGTCGCACCACTAGGGCCGGCCGCACCTGCCCGACACGTCCAAGTGTGCCACCAAGCCTCGGTCACTCCAAGGAGCACAGCTAGAAATGATCCTGATCGAGGAAACAAGGTCGGTTTGATCCAGAGGTTGAGATTAGCTTCACTTGGATTCGAGGACCCACAAGCCAGTGAACAACCGACGTGGGACAACATCCAAGACTTCATATACCCACCAGAGCATGATCCGAAGTGGATGACAAGGTGGCCCAGGGCCGGCCACACCAAGAGGTACGGCCGCACCTCCTTCACAGAGCCGACCGACTCACAAACCGCCTGAGGGACCAAATCATGGACGCACAATCGAAGACGGTGCAAATTGGAGGGCCGGCCACACCTAGAGGCACGGCCGCACCTCCTTGCCGGCTACTGCACCTCCCTCTCGCCTACAAGTACCCCCTCCTACAGCCACCGATCCAGGGGGCCTATGTATAGAGCCTGGCACCTCGTGGAAGGATGACAAGTGATTGGAAGCAAGTGGCGGAGAGCCAGGTGTGGTTCGAGGACCGGTGGATGGTCGCTTCCTGGTGTGATGAGTGATTGACAATGTGGTGTGGACTGATTCTTGGCTAAGTATTGCAGGTGCAGGTTGCGGCTTGACTGGTGCAGGTGCAGGTGAAGAACAAGCGCGAAAGGTCATTGCCGGTGAGGCCTCCAGGTGTGGAGAAGACAAGTAGGCTTGGTTCGAGGGACCCGGTGGCCAGCGGGGTCAAGTGCGGGCCGCATGGTGGCAAGAACGGCAAGATGAAGTCATGGATGGTTTCTTGGTTGAGCCTCAAAACCAAGGTCGAGCCGGGACTACGTGGGAGCCGAGTCATGAGTGGTGATTGGCGGAGGCTACACCAAGTTCACGGGGTTTCCGTTGGTTCACCAGAAAACCACTGGGTTCCTTGGTTGATCCACAAATCCAAGACCGAAGAACCGAAGACGGAGGTGCAGCAGCTCCAGACCGGTCTGACCGGTGGGTCTGACCGGTCTGACCGGTGGGTACCGGTCTGACCGGTGAGGAGCACCGGTCTGACCGGTGTGCGACGGCGCAGTCCGGAATCTTCGAAGCGGAGGACACACATGGGGATCGCAAGGCTTGCGTCGAGGCTAAGCAAGTTTGCGGTCACTGGGCATCCGTCCGATGGAGCGAAGCCAAAGATTTCCGAATTCGCCCTTGAGGGGCATGTATCCCTAGTTAGCTAGTAAGGGTATTTTCGTCTTTCGGTTGCCTCCATATAACCCAAGTGGTGAGAGGATGGCAGCCATCTCTTGGAACCCTAGCTCATTTGGTTTTCCTATTTTCCTTCCTATTTTCCTTAGGATTTTCTTAGGACTAGCTTGAGAGCTTCATGGTGAGATCTTGTGAGAGGGAAGGATGATCGGGCGGCAAGCTAGACCTTGTATGAACCTCTTTGGTATGTATAGATGATTCGGCGTGGTTCCTCAAGGCTTGGATGTGTCTTTCCCGTTTCTCCTTTTTGGTGATTTTCGGAGCCCTTTCTTGGCGATTTTCTTGGAGCGATTTCGAGGCCTTTCTCTTTGGGATTTGGTGGGGGATGTATGCATGAACCCTTCGTGGTTCTTTTCCCTTCGATTCCCCTCCCAAATCCGTGAGCAAAGGGGCTCGATTTTGGGGTTTTCGTGGCTCTAGGGTTAGAGGCGTTCTTGGTGGGATTTCTTCGATTCCTCTTGATTTAGCAAGTTTTGGTGGACCAAATCTTGGCTATGGAGTGCCCATGAGGTGTTCCTACTATCCCCAAAGTCTTGCACAAATCCGTGGAGCGATTCGGGAGATCGGGAGTTGGATTTGTGGGAGTTGACCCACGGGCGCTGTTCATCCCCGAGCGGCCCAGCCTGACCGGTCTGACCGGTGCTGCTCACCGGTCTGACCAGTGCAAAGGCTCTGTGGGTTTTGCCTCGGGTGAACGTCTGGGTGAGTTCGTTGTTGTCCTATGTTGCTGCTGTTTCGAGTTTGGTCCTATTTGGAGCTCGGTAGGTCAGTTTGGTGGATTTGGGATTTCCTGGCTTGGACCGGTCTGACCGGCGAGCTACACCGGCCTGACCGGTGTAGAGGCCTTCTGTGGAAGTTCTCAGATTTTGCCAGCAGGGACCGGTCTGACCGGTGCTGCTCACCGGCCTGACTGGTGTAGCCTAGTAGCTGCTCGAGTTGGTTTTTCCGCTGCGTTCTCGAGTAGGTGTAGGTGGTTGTTGGTTCCTCAGACCAGTAGCACATCAGTGGTTGCGTGGTCTTGACCAACTTGGGTAGTTGAGTCGGAGACGTGTTTTGGAAGCCGTGTTCGTCTTGTTGGAGTTCTCATCTCCTTCGAGAAGAATTTTTATCGGCTCCCATTCACTCCCCCCCTCTCTGGTTCGCCTAATCGGTCCTTCAATTGGTATCAGAGCAGGTTCGTGTCTTCATTGACTTTTACCAGTCTAAGATCCAAAGATGGCGTACCAGGAACGGGGTTCGGGTCCTCCGCACTTCGATGGGAAGAACTACCAGATGTGGCAGAGGCGGATGGCAGCGTTCCTCCGTGGAAAGGGTCAGATCCTTTGGGACGTTACAGTGAACACAGCTTATGTTCATCCGATGAACTTCCTTGCTCCAGGATCGAGGGATATATTCGAAGCCAACAACAAGGCTGTCGACTACTTGTTTCGTGCTCTGTGTCAGCCTGAATTCGATCGGGTTCAGACAGAGGACTTAGCTTGTAGGATTTGGGAGCAGTTGAAGGATGCTCATGCTGGGAATGCTTAGGTTCAGGCTCGGATGTACGCGACTTACCGGAGAGAGTACGAGAACTTCACTCATCTCCCCGGCGAGTCCGTCGATGCCCTTTTCCAGCGGTTTACGGTCGTTGTGAACAACATGAGAGCCAATGTGGCCGTGCTCCCATACGATGATCATGATAGAGCCGTGAAGCTCTTGCACTCGTTGGATCGTACCGTATGGGACGGGAAGTTTGAGGCTATTGTTGAGTCCGAGAAGTATGACACCTTGACGGTGAACGAGCTGTTCTCGAAGCTCAAGTCGGCTGAGTTGGACCGTGGTATGACAGCCAAGATCGAGAGCCCGACTGATTCTCATAGTCTCGCTCTCGTTGGTGGCAAAGGAGCTAAGTCTAACGCTAACTCATCCTCCAGGATGTACTCTCTGTCTTCTTTGATGTCTTTGCCAGACGAGGACTTCGACGTGCTTGGAGAGGACGAGCTGGCGTTGCTGACCAGGCGATTCGAGAGGTTGCACGAGAACCGGGTGAACACGAGGAGGACAGCACGAACGTGCTTTCAGTGCGGCAAGCCAAGACACTTCGTCGCCGACTGCCCGGAGAAGATGGAGAACAAGGACGGCTACAAGGACGGCAACAGGCACCAGTCGAGCAAGGATGGCAAGTACCGATCAAGGCGCGATCACAAGCACAAGAACAAGCACAAGGATGAGCGACGGTCGAGGAAGAAGGACGACCGCGGCAGGAAGGCCCAAGCGATGGTCGGAGCGAGCGACGTCGACTCCAGCTCCGCCTACTCTTCCTCAAGCTCGAGTAGCAGTGAAGATGAAGGTGATCGGCGCAAGAACAAGAAGTCATCTAGGAACTTGAGCGGGTTGAGCTGCTTTGCGGGAGATGGCTTCTGCGGCATGGCTCGTAGCTCCGGCAGCAAGAAGAGTCTCCAGAGTGACTCGGACTCCGACTCCGAGGATGAGGTATGTGATGAGCTCTCCTCTTTGCGCAAGGAGAATGATGAGTTGGTTGACTTGCTTGATAAGCGCGATCACATGCTTAGAGAGGCCAAGAAGATGAGGAAAGAGCTTAGGGCCTCACTAGAAGATGCTAGGAACCGTGTGGCTGAGCTAGAAACCCAGAACCTAGATGCTAAGCTTGAGATTGATTCGCTTAAGGCTTCTCCTGTGGTTTCTGATGAGATTGATTGCTGTGATTGCTCTGTGTACCTAGCTGATCTTTCTGCTCTTAAGGATAAGCATGCTTCTACTTGTGATGAACTAGATATGCTTAGGGTTGAGGTGGCTGAGCTTAAGTCTAAACCTGCTTTGCTAGGTGCTTGCACTTCTTGCCCTGTTTTGCATGGAAAGATTGATGAGATGCATGCTTACACTGTTTCGCTTGAGGCTAAGTTGAAAGAGCCTATTCCCACTTCTTGCTCTACTTGTGAATTGCATGCGGTTAAGAATTTGGAGCTTGCACATTATGTTGATCGCTTGCAGGATGAGAATGATGAGCTGAGGAAATGTATGAGCTGGTTGTCGGGTCAGGAGCCTCAGCTTGGTATCATGATAGCGGCGTTCAAACGCTATGATGGTCAGGCGCTTGGGGCTGACAAGCTTGGAGAGAACAGTGGTGAGGGAGTTGAGAGAGTTGGAGAGATCCCTATCCCACCACCAAACAGACACAAGAACAAGTTTGAGCCCAAGCCTAACCATCTCAGAAATAAACTTGACACTACTCCAGATCCACCCGTATTCCCTCACCCAACAAATGATTTCCAGAAACCGGTGAAGCTTGTGAGCCCAAAGGGAGGTGAGGAAGGAGAGAAGAAGGGTGAGAAACCGAGTGGGCAGCCCCAACCCAAGCCAAAGCCTAAGCCACAGCCCATGAAGTTCCATTGTGGGTATTGTGGGAGAGATGGTCACAAGGATGAGTTTTGCTTCAAGAGGAAGCGTGAGGAGAGAATGGCTAGAGAGTGGGCTAACAAGGACAGGTACCACCCCTCTAATGGTGTACCTGAGCCTCGTATGCAGATGCCCAGGGCCAAGGTGATTGTGAGGACGGTTCCGGCTTGGGGAGACCGAAAGGCAGCAGGTGGTGCTGCTGGGCGAGCTACACCGGTCAGACCGGTGCACTACACCAGTCAGACCGGTGCAGGTCTGGGCAGACAGCGAGTTAGGTTTCGTGCTCGTGAGGATGCTCGGTTTGGTTCTAGTGGTCGTAGTTCTGGTGGTTGGTCTGGAAAGTTTGCAGGTGGTCAGTTTGCTAGGCGTTCTCCACCTCGTGCTCAATACGGGGGTGGGAGGAGTCGTAGCTTTGAGATGGAGAGGAGGAACGATCCACGGTTTTCCTTTCGTGGCTTTCGTCCTTCTCCAGCTAGAGAGGGTTGGTTCCCTCGTAGTGGTTACCGTGGTGGTGTTCGTGGTGGTAGCTTTGATAGGCGTGATGATTTGGTTTGTGCTAACCCCACTTTGGAGCAAATGGCTCGGCACTGGTTTTACTCTTTTGGTACTAACCCCAGTGCTGAGTCGTTTGTTCACTCACGTGCTCGCTTTTGAATTTCAGGTGGGATACTTGAGGAACGTTTGGTTGATTGACTCCGGTTGCTCGAGGCATATGACCGGAGACAAGGGGTGGTTCTCAAGTCTCGTCCCGGTGGTGTCCAAGACATACATCACCTTTGGGGACAATGGGCGAGGGCGTGTGTTATCATAAGGTGAGATCAAGGTGAGTGACAGGGTCACTCTCAGGCGTGTTGCTCTTGTTCAATCGCTGGGGTTCAATTTGCTTTCTGTGTCCCAGTTGTTGGATGAGGGCTTTGAGGTGTTGTTTCGGCCTGGCGGTTCTCGGATTTTAGATTCTCGAGGGGACCTTGTTTGCATGGTCGTTCCCGAGGGTCAAGTGTTTCGAGCTGATTTCTCTCAGTCTTCTGGTGTGGAGCGTTGCTTTTTGGCTAGTTCTCCGAGTGAGTTGTGGAAGTGGCATAGGAAGTTGGGTCACTTGAGCTTTGACCTTTTGTCTCACTTGAGTAAACTCAATTTGGTCCGAGGATTGCCACGGTTGAGGTTTGAGAAAGAGTTGGTTTGTGCGCCGTGTAGGCATGCCAAGATAGTAGCCTCTTCTCACCCGCCTCTCACCGATGTGATGACTGAGCGTCCATGCGAGCCGCTCCATATGGACCTTGTTGGCCCAGCTCGTGTGCGATCTGCGGGTGGGAAGTGGTATGTCCTTGTTGTGGTGGACGACTACTCTCGGTATGCGTGGGTGTTCTTTCTTGAGGAGAAAGGGGAGACGTTTGGTTTTGTTCGAGATCTTATCTTGAGGTTAAGAAACGAGAGGCACGGAGATGCCATACGAGCGATCCGCAGTGACAATGGCTCTGAATTCAAAAACTCTCGCTTCGAAACCTTTTGCCATGACTTGGGTCTTGAACACCAGTTTTCGAGTCCGTATACGCCTCCCCAGAATGGTGTTGTGGAAAGGAAAAACAGGACCTTGTGCGAGATGGCTCGGACGATGCTCGACGAGCATAGGACTCCAAGAAGGTTCTGGGCTGAGGCGGTCAATACCGCGTGCTATGTGTCGAACAGGATCTACCTCAGGGTTCATAAGAAGAAAACCTGTTACGAGTTGATGCACGGTCGCACACCCAAGGTGAGTCACTTCCATGTCTTTGGTTGTAAATGCTTCATTCTGAAGAAATGGAAGAAGTTGGACAAGTTCGAGGCTAGGTCTGTCGATGGCATTTTCTTTGGTTATGCATCTCATTCTAGAGCATTTCGTGTGCTCAATCTTGAAACTAACCAAATCGTGGAGACTTGCGAGGTAACCTTCGACGAGACACAGCCACGTATTCAGCTTGTTTTTGAGTGTGCAGGTGATGACGAACTTGGCGAGGAGATCTTTCAGGAGTACCGGAGCATGATCGGGTCACTCCTCTACTTGACGGCGACGAGGCCGGACATCCAATTCTCGGTATGTCTGTGCGCTCGTTTTCAATCGTCTCCGAGGACTTCGCATCGGCAAGCAGTCAAGCGCATTTTCAGGTATTTGCGACACACTCCCGACTTCGGCCTTTGGTACTCTGCGTCTTCTTCTTTGGCGCTTCATGGATTTTCAGACACGGATTTTGCCGGGTGTCGGTTGGATAGGAAGTCCACTTCTGGGACTTGCCAGTTCTTGGGTTCTTCTTTGGTGTCTTGGTCTTCCCGCAAACAGTCAAGTGTTGGTCAATCCACTACCAAGGCAGAGTATGTGGCCACAGCTAGTTGTTGCTCTCAACTCCTTTGGATCACATACACCATGAGTGACTTTGGTGAGGAGTATACCCATGTTCCACTTCAATGTGATAGCACCAGTGCCATAAGCATTGCAAAGAACCCAGTGCTCCATTCCAAAACCAAGCACATAGAAGTGAGGTATCATTTCTTGAGAGACAACGTAGAGAAAGGGAAGATAGCTTTGATCCATGTACCTACACATGACCAACTAGCCGATATTTTCACCAAACCCCTAGATCAAGCAACTTTCACTGGTTTGCGGGGGGAGCTTGGTGTTTGTTTGATTTCTTGAGTTGGCGTGTGGGAGCTCCTTTGTAGCATATGTATAGCTTTCCTTTGTGCATTTCTTGCATTTGGCATGGCATATGTAACATGATGTATAGGCATCTTTGTATCTTAGGTTGCATGCATTTTGTATCATATGCATTGTTTAGGAAAGACTTCTCCTATATACATTGTTCACCATGGAATGATATGTATGTCTTTATGAGCTAGTCTGGTAAGCTATGGTTAGTTTGGCTTAGCTCTTGATAATCTTGGTTTATATCCATGGTTGATGGCTATGTTTTTGAAAAATTTCATATGTATGCTCTCTTGTGAGTAAATGCCTTTACATGATCTTGACATGTTTTTGTGGCTTGGCTATGCTTAATTTGTGGTTGGATAGCTTATTTTGATCATGTGGGGCCAAAGGCTCATTTGCCATCATGAATGTTTAGCCCCCATGCTTGATCTTGTGGAGGGGCATAAGTTCCTTTTTGTCGCAAAGACATTTCATGTACCAATTTCAAATCTGAAAATGAAATGTAAATTGCTTGGAAAATGTGCTCTCATGTCATATGTGCTAATTTTAATTTGCTTTGGGTGCTAAACCGTTGCATGATGCCTACCGATGAGAAGTCTCATATCTAAAAGTAGGCACATGGCTCGGTGGCTTTGACATGACATGAGGTGCTTGTGGGTGTTTATGATGGTCTTATGCTTAGAATGGTTGTCCTAGCATGAAGTTTGTGTGGCTTTGCCATTTTGACATGTTTTGCTCATGTTTAGGACTTTGCTCATGAGAGGGTGATTTTTTCGCAAAATTGCTCAATTCTATCTTAGCTTCGCCCAATGGTGGTGAAACTTGGTGATCATGAAGTTGATGTCATTACGAAGCTATAGAGTATCTAACTTGCTCATTTGGACATGTGTAGCATCCTTTGTTGAATTTTGTCTATTTGAGAAGCTCTAGGTTGCATTTTTTGCATTTTTAGCTTGATTCATGCATTGTCAACAAGGGGGAGAAGTTTGAGCATGTTTTGGCTTGCTGCATGCATTTAGAAGGTTTCCAAGTGGTTTCGAGCTAGTTTTGAGCTCGTGCAGTTCCCAGTTTCTCCCAAGTGGTCATCGGCCTGACCGGTGGTTCAGGTGCTGGGCGATCTAGCACACCGGTCTGACCGGTGTGGTTGACCGGTCTGACCGGTCAGAGCAAAGCTGAAGCAGCTGCTCTGTTTTGCGAGGTGGTTTGCATGCATTCATCCAGGGGGAGTTGCATTGGTTCAGGGGGAGCTTGCATGTGTGCAGGGGGAGCTCTTTGTGGTTTTCGAGTTTTAGATTGGTGTTTTGTGCTCTTTGCTTGAGCATGTTTTGTCTCGGATGTGTCGAGCCATTGCCCTTGTCTAAGGGGTCCGAGACTTGTCTTCTTCAAGTGATCTTGCTCTTTGCCTTTTCTTTGGCTTTCGATCGCTTGTTGGAGTTTCTTTTAGTCGTTTCTTTTCTTTTCCTTTCCTCTTGGTTACCAAAACGTGTGTGTTGTCAATGCACTCATCAAGGGGAGATTGAGAGCCAGGTGTGGTTCGAGGACCGGTGGATGGTCGCTTCCTGGTGTGATGAGTGATTGACAACGTGGTGTGGACTGATTCTTGGCTAAGTATTGCAGGTGTAGGTTGCGGCTTGACTGGTGCAGGTGCAGGTGAAGAACAAGCGCGAAAGGTCGTTGCCGGTAGGCCTCCCATTCACTCCCCCCCCTCTCTGGTTCGCCTAATCGGTCCTTCAACAAGTTAGTATTCAGAGAGTAGGGAGAGAGAGTTGAGTGTTGGAGTAGAAGCCGGAGTGTCGGTCTTCTTCTCGTACCTCGGCGGGTGCGGTACAACTTCGGTCGTCCACACCCGGGATACTTTGTAAGTTCGGATTCGTGAGTAACTAAGTCTCAAGTCATTTCATTGTTTGCTCTTAGGTTCCTTGATTGTGGTTTAGTAGTTTCTACTTATCGTGATTGCTTTGCTCTAGCGCGGAGTAAGGTAGTGCTTGGTTAGTGTAGACGCAGTGTCTAGGCTTTCCAGTACCTTGGAATGCTTCCCTGTTCAACGGAATAGTTGTGGTACCCTAGGGAGGTGACAGCTCCAGACGGGCTTTGTAGTCCACCACGTTAGTTCCGGCAGGTAGGAGTTACGACATCAGAGCCCCTTCTCATCCCCTTTCCGTGGCTCTTTTCCCTCTGACCCCGACGAGCGACAAGTTTCGCCTTGATTCTATCCATGACTCTCACGAGTCCCAAACTTCAGCAGCTATCCCCTCTCTACCCGAAATCTATCCTTGCCTTTCTATCCTTCGTCACCATATCCCCCGGACGAATTAGTTCAGGTTCACAACACTTCTTTCCCCGTGGAAATCGATACCTTGGAATACTCCCGGGTGAAAGCTACAACGGTATCCGTGCACTTGCGGATTTATCTGTGATCGTATAGTTTACCAACAGGCTTTCTGGTGCCGTTGCAATTCTAGTAACGACGTAAGAAGTGCCAACAAGCTTTCTGGCGCCGTTGCCGGGGAACGGTAGCTGTTCTGATCCCGAACCCAGTTCGTCCGTGTATCACCCCATTTATCCCATGGATTCAAATCCAACCCTTTTTGCTTTTTCCGCTTCAAAGGGTGATTTGTTGGAGCCTCCATCATCATCAGATCCCATCAAAACACCGGGCTATGAGCTTCGCCCTGCTCTTATAGCCTTGGTCTGAGAGAATTTGTTCGCTGGAACGAAAGAGGAGAACCCATACATTCATTTACGAGGATTTGAGCAAATTTGCTCGAAAATCGTAATTGAGGGAATGACCCAGCAAACCCTCAAATGGAAGCTCTTCCCATTTTCTTTAATGGGAGGAGCGAAGAAATGGTACTATTCCTTAGTCGGAAGCATGGAGGGAAGTTGGGAAAAGCTGAGAGAAAAGTTTTGTCTGACCTTCTTCCCTATGTCTTGATTAGTGACCCTACAGCTACAAATCCTCTCTTTCAAACAACTAGAGAAGGACTCACTAGGGACTGCTTGGGCATGATTCACCAATTCTTTGGCCTCTGGACCCGACATTAGGATCTCATAACCTATTCTTCTACAACATTTTAGAATGGGTCTCGATGACAAGTCAGCCAAATTTTTGGATACCTCATCTGGAGGCTCGTTCTCTCATTTGACTCCTAGTGAAGGGAAGGTGGTTCTAGGAAAAATCCTAGAAAACACTTCCTACACGGGAATCTTTGACGATTTTCCAAACGAAGAAGAAGAACCCAAGCCTGACGCTCTCTCGGAACCAAAACCCATAGAGGAGGAACCCACTTTCCCAACTATCCAATCCGTAGAGGATTGCACTCCTCTAACAAAAACATGGTTCACCGATGAACCATTTCAACCATACAGAGAGTTTGACGACCCCTCGTACGATTTCGTCTACAAGTTTTACGATGAGCTATTTGCTAACATTGGGAATACTTGGAATTACCAAAGAGTAGAGAGACCAAAAGCACAAGAGGAGCCGGAAACTCCTATCTCTTGCTCAGAGGAACGAGTCGAGCATTTTAGGCTCATTACAAATCTTTCGGCCATCATAAGTAGAGAATGGTTGGATGAGGCGGAAGCCTCGACGATGTCATAAAACTCCCAATCAAAATGAGGCACACTATATGTGAACTCATGGGGAATAAGAATGATGTTGGGTATGATCCTAGCCTGGGGACCAACATTATCAGTTCATCCTTAGCAAAATCCCTAGCAGCCGTATCTTCTCTCTCAAAATCTTCGAAACTCCTTAATATTCCTTCAGGAGAGACATTAGGTTGCCAGGGCATTCTTCGGGTGTTTCCCGTAAAATTTACGGAGCACAAGCCTTATCTTGATTTTCATCTCTTTGATCTACCTTGTCATCACACCCATTCAATCATCATCAGTAGACCTATCATGAAAATCTTAGAGCAATCCCCAAGGAAACCAGTGTTAGAGCTAAAGATCGGTGACGACTTCCTACCGGTGTCTTACCTTAGAACTGAAAACACCCCCGTAGAAGCTGAACCCAAACCAGATCTACTAGAGGAGGTAATGGCCGCTTCCCTAGCAGAGTTAGCTCAACCAAACTTTGAAGAGGAAATCCCATTCTTCACAGAGGAGGATGAGGCCCCAGTCTCATTTAAGCTTGACCCAACCGAGAAACCGGAACGACCACCAATAGAGCTCAAACCTCTTCCTCCGGGATTAAAGTACGCGTTTCTCCATGGGAATCGAGAAACTCCAGTGATCATCAGTGATAAGCTATCTGAGGTAGAAGCTCAGCAGCTCATCACTGTTCTTGAAACCCATCGATCAGTACTAGGATATTCTCTTCAAGATCTCAAGGGGAATTAGCCCCACTCTTTGCACACATAGGATTCCCATCGAACCTGACGCAACCCCTTCAACAGAACCTCAACGTCGGCTCAACAACAATATGAGGGAGGTAGTGAAAAAGGAAGTCTTAAAACTCCTTCATGCCGGGATTATCTACCCAGTACCCAATAGTGAATGGGTTAGTCCCGTTCAAGTTGTGCCAAAGAAGGGAGGCATGACAGTGGTGCGCAATGATAAGAATGAGCTCATCCCTCAGTGCACCGTCACAGGGTGGCGTATGTGCATAGATTATCGCAAGCTTAACAAGGCCACCAAGAAAGACCACTTTCCCCTTCCTTTCATAGACAAGATGTTGGAACGGTTAGCGAAGCATTCCTTCTTTTGGTTCCTAGATGGTTATTCTGGTTATCACCAAATTCCTATCCATCCCGATGACCAAGATAAAACCACATTTACATGCCCTTATGGAACTTACGCCTACCGGCGAATGTCCTTTGGGCTATGAAATGCTCCAGCCTCTTTTCAGCATTACATGATGTCAATCTTCTCGGATATGATCGAACAAATTATGGAATGGACGATTTCTCGGTTTATGGAAAGACCTTCTCAGAATGCCTTAAAAATCTTGATAAAGTTCTTAGAAGGTGTGCCGAGAAGGATCTTGTCCTAAATTGGGAAAAATACCATTTCATGGTAAGAGAAGGGATTGTTCTCGGTGTCTGAACGAGGGATAGAGGTGGATAGAGCTAAGATAGAGGTTATTGAACAACTTCCACCTCTGGCTAATGTCAAGGGCATCCATAGTTTCTTAGGCCACGCAGGATTCTACCGTAGGTTCATCAAAAACTTCTCAGAGATTGCCCGTCCTTTGACCAAACTCTTAGCCAAGGATACCCCTTTCGTTTTTGATGAAGAGTGCCTTACCGCATTCCATACCCTCAAGAAAGCCTTAATCTCAGCCCTAATTATCCAACCTCCTGATTGGAGTTTGCCTTTTGAGATCATGTGTGATGCTAGCGATTATGCCGTTGGGGCGGTCCTAGGACAAACTAAGGATTAGAAACACCATGCTATAGTTTATGCTAGCAAGACTCTCAATGGTGCTCAGCTGAATTATGCTACCACCAAAAAAGAGCTCCTAGCTGTGGTTTTTGCAATAGACAAGTTTAGGTCCTACCTAGTGGGGGCCAAGGTAATTGCCTTTACAGATCATGCCACTCTCAAGTATCTATCTCCTCACCAAGAAAGATGCAAAGCCAAGATTGATCTGATGGATTCTACTACTCCAAGAATTTGACATAGAAATCAAGGATAAACCAGGAGTGGAAAATTCAGTAGCAGATCACTTATCAAGGCTTCATCTAGAACATGATTCATCGCTGCCAATCAATGATTTCTTGAGGGACGATACACTCCTCAGGGTAGACAACAATGATCCTTGGTATGCAGACACTGTCAATTTTATGGCATCAAGATATGTGCCACCCGAGGGAGATAAGAGGAAGTTAATATACGAGAGTAGACTCCACATGTGGGATGAGCCCTATCTATTCCGCATATGCGCAGACGGTCTTCTACGACGTTGCATACCATCATGGGAAGTGAACGGCATCTTAGAAAGGTGTCACTCGTCAGAATATGGAGGACACTATGGAGCATTCCGTACCAATGCGAAAGTTTGGCAGTGTGGTTTCTATTGGCCCACTATGTACCAAGATGCCAAGGATTTCGTGAGAAGGTGCCCAAGATGTCAGAAGCATGGTAACATTAGTACAAGGGATGCCATGCCCCTTACCACTAATCTTCAAGTCAAAATCTTCGATGTCTGGGGGATTGACTACATGGGACCTTTTCTAATGTCAGGGAATTGTGAATATATACTAGTGGCAGTGGATTATGTGTCAAAATGGGTGGAAGCAATACCTTGTCATACAACAGCTGCTCGAAGCTCGAAGAAAATGTTCCACGACATAATATTCCCTAGATTCGGAGTACCAAAGGTAGTCATCAGTGACGGGGGATCACATTTCATTGATGGGAACTTCAGACGATACTTGAAAACTCAAGGAGTGGAGCACCGAGTCGCTACTCCATATCACCCCCAAACAAGTGGCCAAGTTGAAACATCAAACAAGCAAATTAAGAACATCCTTCAGAAGACCGTCCACGAGATGGGAAGAGGATGGAAAGATAAACTTCCCGAACCATCGTGGGTATATCGCACAGCTTACAAAACTCCCATTGGTATGACACCATACCAATTGGTCTATGGGAAGACATGTCACTTGCCCGTGGAATTGGAGTACAAATCATATTGGGCTATCAAGAAGTGGCATATGGATCTTCCCACCGCCGGAATTAAAAGACAAATGCAATTGGGTGAACTCGAGGAATGGAGGGAGAAGGCATATCACAACGCAAAGATGTATAAAGAGAATACCAAGAGGTGGCACGATAAGAGGATCAAGAAGAAATCCTTTGATCCGGGAGATAAGGTACTACTCTTTAACTCCCGCTTTAAACTTTTTGGTCGTGGAAAGCTTAAAAGTAAATGGGACGGCCCTTTCACGGTGGTGACTTCTGCCTCGCACGGGGTCGTAACCCTACAGGCATAGTTGTTAGGACCGGACCGGTCATCGAACCGGTGAGGCCTTCGGTTCAATGGTTTAATGGTTCAACCGTTACGAACCGGTTGAACCGCCGGTTCGATAACAATGAACCGTTGAAGTGAACTGGTGACAAATGAAATTGAACCGGTCTAATATACTGGTGATAATTAATAGTGCATAACATATTATATAGATTATTATTAAGAAGAATATGCTCATACACAAAGAAGAACAAGAAGTTTTTGATTCTCTAGATGTATAAAGTTTGAGCCCTAAATCTATAAACAAGTCTATTAAAATGCAAGCAATTTTGTTTCTCTGGATCAATGCACTCTGAACATTGGCCACTATGCACTCTGAACATTAACCACTATGTGCAAGCAATTTGGTTTCCCTATATCTATGCACTATTGAAAATTAACCACTATACGAACAAGTGATTGAAGTGTGGAACTTTGAAATCAGCATACCAACGTCATTTACTTGTATAGCAGCACCGGGAGGTTGAAATCAGATTATCAGAATCGTAGATAGCATGACGCGCACCTGCTGCTACGGTGCTGCCTGCCGGCTGCTGCACACCTGAACGGGGGCACGTCGGGCACCCGCGGCAGTTGCAGACTTGCAGTGCCTTTGCTTGCCGGCCCCTTGTGGCCGCCACACCCTTGAATCTCAATCCTGTCGCTGCATTCTCGCGCTTGCCGCTGCACGTCAGGCTCCCGCGCCTGCGGCCGTCGCACGCACACCTGCTGTAGTGCTATTGCCGGCCGCCGGCCCTCCATGGCCGCCACTTACTGCACGCGAATCAGGATGTTGCCGCCGTGTTTCGCGATCCGCCGCCACCACCGGCCCGCGCCGTGCGTGCAGCTGCTGCGTGCGTAGGGTTAAACGAGCCGACGAGTGGTCTCACCTTGGTTGGGCTGGGCCTTTGTTGGCCCAAACGTCGGATACCAGAGCTAATCTAAGGCAAGAAACAAAACCGCTCCGGTTCGTAGAGAACCGCTCGGTTCGTCGGTTTCATAAAAACCGGCCAGTTCAAGTGGTTTTTACCAGTTTGATTGCATGGACGGTCTTTTAAGTGAACCGGACCGGAAGAGGCTCTGGTTCGGTCTTTTGCCGGTTCAACCGCCGGTCCGGTCCTAATAACTATGCCTACAGGATTCAGACGGAAACACTTTTAAAGTAAATGGGCAAAGACTTAAAATCTTCCTTGGACCAAACATGCCTAACCTCGAAGAACTTGATGTTATTGGGGTCATTAACTTGGAATGATTGAACTCTTGCTTGTCTTGTTTATATAGAGTGTTTCTTGTTTGTTTTCCTAGTTCTTATTGCTCTCCTTTCTTAGTTGCCACGAAGCCAGCATTTTGGGGTAATGGGCTAGGACTGGCCGCACCTCCCCCATCTGCCTCTAGGCTGCGCGTGAGCTAGGGTATCTAGTATCTCCTCGTGTGCTATCCAGATAACCCCTGAAAACCTCGCGTAATGAGTTCTTCTCCAGAAATCCATCTCCTTTCCAAAAACCCTCGCCTTCTCGCCATCTCCTAGCAAACCATGGGTGGTGACGGCCCTAGCAACCTCTCCAAGAGCTCGGCACCCACCACCCCTTGTCCCCCAGGAGGTCCTTGTCCCCCAGGAGAACGATCGGGAAAGGAAAGCCCCGACGTTTAGAGTCACCAGCACGCCCTACAACGGGCCAGCTGAGGCTGAAGGAGCCGGAGACGCCAATCTCTAGGCGGCTCTTCAACGAGTCGCCAAGGGAGAACATCTTCACCATAAAGACGGCCGGGACAGAATTCTTCAAGCCCCCAACAGAGGGGAAATACAAGATCATCGGGCGCAAGACTCCCTGTGGGTATGAGAAGCAGCTAGTCCCTCAGTTGGACAGGGATGATTTGGAGCCAGATGAGTCCATCTTCTCCACCCCTACTAGCGGGATGTGTCACCGCAAGCCACCACCGATCTGTGGTTCTCCTGGCTAGTTTGAAGATTCAGAGGAGGATTCTGAGGATGAGGATCCTTACGAGGGTCTTCGTAATGAGGTCGCCGAGTTAAAGATGAAGAACAACTTGTTGGAGGAACGCATAGCCGAGGCCGAACTAGGGCGGATGGACATGGACGACAAGATGGAAATTCTCCGCAAAGCCCTCTGCAGCAAGTTTAGGCGACTGTTGAAGGAACTAGGGCGTCCGGATCTCTACGATTGTGTTTTTCCTTAGATCTCCAGGCGTAGGATCCGTGTAACATCTCGTTAGTGTCGATTTCTTTCTTGTGTGTTAGTTTTGCTTTTTCAAAAACTTGTTTGCTTTAACTCATTTAGGTTTGCCTGAATAAAGAGATGCTACAAACTCCTTGTGGTCAAGCGACCACCTTATAAATCTTTGGTTATTGTTCTGCTCTGGCAGGTGATTTAAGCCAGCCAGAGAATGTTATCTCATCCAGTTCACGAGTGCACAGGAAGAATGAAAGGAGGTAGGGCCGGCCGCACCTACCTTCGTCACACAATTGCGAACCCAAGAACGCGCAGGTAACTGAGATGCACCAGAGACAGCTCGCGAAGCACGACACAAAGTTTGGGAGGGCCGGCCACACCACCTAGGGCCGGCCGCACCTGTCATTTCCTCACGAACCGAACATCTTCGTGCTGAGTCACGCTGGTTTGAATCCCTAACTCATCTCGTGATGTTATCTTATGGCTATCCTATTAATCTTGCTTAGTAACAAAAACTGCATTAACATGCTCTTGAAAATTTTGCCTACCCATCCTCACTTCGGAAATGAGGAATAATTGCTATGTTAAACCCATGCAAGAATCTGGTATACAATTTTATACTCTATAGGCTTGATGAATTCATTGGTACTCCTCGAAACACAAGCCCGAATTAAAACTTTGTGGGATGCAAATACTTATGACCAAACCTAGGATGTTGACTACTATGATATGGTGCGACAATGTTAATCTTGCTCTACCTCATAGTATGGTGAAAATCTCAGATGATTTCTTTTGAGAAAATAAAACAAGATAAGTTCCTCAATGGTCATATCACCTGCCAAAGCCATATGCTGCTATCAAAGTTAAACCTTCTACATATGCTTGCTTGTGACCCATTGAGTTTTGCCAAATTGTTGTGACCCTTGGTAGAATCTTTTCATGCTCCCATGATCGAGATCACGTACACCCACATATACATGCTAACCCTTAAACCGGGAGTTACGCAAAACATGCCATCCATCCACCAAAAATAAATACTCCAAGTTCCAAAGAGATTTCTCTTCTTATAAAAGGAGAGAGGGGTCATTGAAAAAAAAAGCTCAAAGAAGTATAAAATAATGTGCTCCAATCAAAGAGCATAGGAAAGAAAAATATGAAGCATGACCCCCTCCAAAATAAAAGCAAGAGGAGGATCTCAAAACAAGGAGTATCTAGAAAAAACAAGGAAAAGTATTCCACACACTTGCACATCTCGATCAAGTTGAATGACTAGTTTCTTCTTGGATCTGGTCTTTGGCTCAACAACATCATGTGGCACAAGTAAGTCTCATGCTTATCCTACGCAAAACTCCACATACAAGCCATAGAGTAGGAAGTTGAGGCTCGCTCAAAAGCCTTTGGTGAGGTAACAAATACTACTTGAGCGATCGAGGGAACCATCCGAGGAACCTTGTCTTTCTTTGCAAAAATTTCAAAACTCCGAGATGGGATCCCGAAAAGAGAGGAGTGGGGATGCAAAGTCAAACCGTTCTACTCCTCAACCTCTGAAGGCAAGGTGAAAAGTTACAAGCCCCAGAGGTAAGAGAAAGGCTAAGTTTCTTTGGTACCAATACTTTCAAATAGCCAGTAGGGCATGGAATTGTGCACTAGTACTTGCAGGGAGGTAACACGAAGCAATGTCTGATCCACCTTCAAGCCTAGGCTTTGCTCGAGGGCGAGGAAACATCTAGCGTGGGGGAGTTTGTTGACTGTCCTTACGACAAATATTTGACCGTCAACATCTCGGCTACGGTAGCGCTTTATAACGAATTTTGTGCAGTTTTAGGTGCTAACGAGGTTCCACGAGTTGTGTTGAGATTTTATCGGCAGGTTCAAGATTAGGGAACAATTCCAGAGCACCGAGCCACATAAGGTAGGCACAGCCGCACCTAGTGGTGCGCCCGGCCCTACCTTGCACCACTATTCAGGTTCACACCAAGTGTAGTCCCATGCACCAGCTCCCAAAAGACCAAAATCATCACGACGTGTTGGATCAAGCAAACACACCACAGGCGAGCTGCATCAGGGCCAAGAGGCAGGGCTGGCCGCACCACTAGGGCCGGCCAAACCTCCAGGGCCGGCCGCACCTGCCCGAGACGTCCAAGTGTGCCACCAAGCCTCGGTCACTCTAGGGAGCACATCTAGAAATGATCCTGATCGAGGAAACAAGGTCGGTTTGATCTAGAGGTTGAGATTAGCTTCACTTGGATTCAAGGACCCACAAGCCATTGAACAACTGACGTGGGATAACATCCAAGACTTCATCTACCCACTAGGGCATGATCCGAAGTGGATGACAAGGGGGCCCAGGGCCGGTCGCACCAAGAGGTACGGCCGCACCTCCTTCACAGAGCCGACCGACTCACAAACCGCCTCAGGGAACAAATCACGGACGCACGATCGAAGACGGTGGAAATTGGAGGGTCGGCCTCACCTAGAGGCACGGTCACACCTCCTTGCCGGCCACTGCACCTCCCTCTCGCCTACAAGTACCCCCTCCTGCAGCCACCGACCCAAAGGGCCTATATATAGAGCCTGGCACCTCGTGGAAGGATGACAAGTGATTGGAAGCAAGTGGCGGAGCCCTACACAAGTTAGTATTTAGAGAGTAGGGAGAGAGAGTTGAGTGTTGGAGTAGAAGTCGGAGTGTCAGTCTTCTTCTTGTACCTCGGCGGGTGCAACTTCGGTCGTCCACACCCGGGATACTTTGTAAGTTCAGATTCGTGACTAACTAAGTCTCAAGTCATTTCATTGTTCGCTCTTAGGTTCCTCGATTGCGGTTTAGTAGTTTCTACTTATCATGATTGCTTTGCTCTAGCGCAGAGTAAGGTAGTGCTTGGTTAGTGTAGACGCGGTGTCTAGGCTTTCCAGTACCTTGGAATGCTTCCCGGTTCAACAGAATAGTTGTGGTACCCTAGGGAGGTGACAGCTCCGTATGGGCTTTGTAGTCCACCACATTTGTTCTGGCAGGTAGGAGTTACGACATCAGAGCCCCCTTCTCATCCCTTTCCGTGGCTCTTTTCCCTCTGGCCCCGACGAGCAACAAGTTTTGCCTTGATTCTATCCGTGACTCTCATGAGACCCAAACTTCATCAGCTATCCCCTCTCTACCCGAAATCTACCCTTGCCTTTCTATCCTTTGTCACCATATCCCCCGGACGAATTAGTTCACGTTCACAACACTTCTCGTTCCCCGTGGAAATCGATACCTTGGAATACTCCCGGGTGAAAGCTACAACGGTATTCGTACGCTTGCGGATTTATCTGTGGTTGTATATTTTACCAACAGGCTTTCTGGCACCGTTGCAATTCTAGTAACGACGTAAGAAGTGCCAACAACGTTGCTTCCTCTAGTTCCTCATCTTGTTGATCATGGGATTGGCTTTCCATCGCTCTTTGCAGTGGGTCTCTAAGGGTTTCAACAAAACAAAGACTACCTACCTCCTCTTCTTCTTCATCCTCAGGAGGAAAAGGTGAAGCATGACAAGAAGCACGAAGAAAATTAAACGTGTACTTATCTCCATTAAGGTTTATTGTTACTTTGCCTCCTCCGGCATCCAACACGGCATCAACCAACTTAAGGAAAGGCCTACCTAAGATTATGTGATCATGATTATCATAATAGGCATCTATAACAAAGAAATCGGTTGGTATGCACTTTCCAGAGATGATTACATTAATGTTGCAAGCAATACCTAGAGGTTTAATAGTTCTACCATCTCCCATAATTAATTTTGTAGAAGTTGGGACTAAGTCTAGGTTATGGTCTTGAACTTTATCGTAAATTTTGGAGGATAGGACACTTACTTGAGTTCCGATGTCGCATAAAGCCTTGCATTGAATTCCATTGATCTCGCAACACAAGTGTGGTGTCGTCTTCTCGTCTTGATCGGATCCTATTGAATAAACTTCGGCGAGGCGAGCGTATGGTGATGCTTCGGGCTTGATCCCCATGATTCTTTTCACCTCGACTATGTGATCCGGATCCACTTCATCATCATTAAAGAGCTTTCGAAAGATCTCACCGGTGGTCTCAAGATCGTATAGATTTTCCTCTTGCTTTTCCGGTGGGAAGTCCACTTCCAGCGCTTTTGCCATCCCCTTTTGGTTAGGGAACGGTCTTCTCTTGTCGAATACTTCTCAGTAATCGATTGGAACCCAATCCATTTGCTCGAACTCCCTTAATGGCTTCGCGCTTGACATGCTCCTTTTGTTTGTTTCATTTGACTTGGCGAAGTCAACACTTGGGGTAGTTCTTGTCTCAGTGTGTACTTCTTCAATCCTTTCCGGGATTGGCTCCTCCTTCTTGTCTTCCGGGGCTGCCTTCTTGGAAATTTCAGCACGCGTCTTCATGTTTGAATCGTGTTCCGGCTCTCCCGAAAGTCGTGTTTCCCAATCTCTTCGCATGGCCGCCGCTTTGCTAATCTTTTGTAAAAGTTGAGCAGCTTCTGTGAGTGTTTTCTCCATGAGATCCCCACCTGCACACATTTGAACACATTCCATGCAACTAGGGGTTAGGGAAAAGAAAAATGTATACAAAAGTACGTCACCGGAGAAGCCGAGTCTTGGTCCTTGTTCAATCGGCTCATTAAATCTATTCCAAGCTTAGTCTATCCCTTCCTCTTCTCCTTGCGTGAAGGTGATCACTTGCCTCCTTAGATGTTGAACCTTACTTATTGGAAAAAACTACTCGCAAAATTTCTTCATCAATTCGTTCCAATTCCCTTCAACTTCAAAGGACACAAACGAGTACCATGTCTTTGCTTCGCCGACAAGTGAGTAGAGGAAGAGATTCCACTTGAACCATTCGTCGAGAACTCCTTCTTGACGCACCGTGTTGCATAGCATCATGAAATGCTTTATGTGTCTATACGGGTTCTCCGTCTCCATCCCTCTAAATAGGGTTGCCGCCGCCATCTCGATGATCCTAGCTTTGATTTCATACTTGGTCGCTTCGAGCTTGGAATCCGACTCTTCTACTTTGATGTCTTCACATCGAGGGCTAGCATAATCCCGTAACGATTTCTCTGGTTCTTCCATAGGTGTTGACGGCTGTTAAGTACCACTTTTATGCTGTCAATTCTTGCATAATATAAATGGAAAGTCATCATCAACACTAGAATAGGTCTTTATACTGACAAGTTCCACAAGTGTTGGTGTTTCTATCTTTTGTTGCAGGACACATCAAAATACGCATGGAATGATATAGTTGAGAGCAAGTAAACCAATGGCATAGATATGGCATCATCATAAACAACCTCAAATGCCAAATTGGTCTGCACCATTACGACGGGCTCGACGAGACGATCGAAACGGATATATCATTTGCATACATCGGAGCCCGGATGAGAGAGATGTGCACAAGACATCATGTGGACCCGGTGGGACCCACACCAGGCCACGTGGTGACGTGCTGACACACAGGCGCCCACGTGGCCATGACACCTCACCGATCCAAAGAACCACACTCTCGACTAATTAGGAGCAAGCACGCGGATCCAAGGGCCCACAACCACGAGATAACATGACAGAAACAACGCAAACACCCCCATACCCACCTTGGGACCCACCTGGCAGTCACCTGGACGAAAACCGGCGCGATCGGGCCCACCCCGGGATCGGCCGATCCCCAGGTCGGCCGAACCCACTCTGAGGCCTCTCGGGCCGCCCTTCCACGCGTCGTCTTGTCGTGACGAGCCAAAGGCGGTGCCAAGTGTATGCCCGAATATCCGCCCGGAAGCCTGCAGCTCCTTCTCATGGAAGATTCACCAACTTGGCCCCCACTCCTCTGTGCCATGTGTCACCACCTCATTGGTCCTTTGGTGGCGCCCAAGGCAGCCTAGGGAGCTCCTCTTGGCCTATAAATATGAGGGGAGGGGGTAGAGAATAGGACACACTTCACCACTTCACACAAGGATGAGTGCTTCCCTTCAAAGGAGAGGCCTCTCCTTGGTAGATTAGAGAGTAGGAGAGTGAGAGAGAGAGTTGTATCTGTATGAATGCTTGTTCTTCAATTAGAGTAAAGTAAGTATTTTTGTATTTTCTATTTAGACTAAAGTAGCATTCATGCATAGGTGATATGTTCTTGTGTTCTTCGCTTGTTCTTGATTCAGAGGCTTGTGTTCTTCGCGAACACAACCTTTCGATCTTGTAGCATAGGTTCACATGTGCTCATATCCGTTTGTATGCATGTTTGTCATTTAGAATAAAGTGGCTATGCTTGCATGCTCTGATTAGAATAAAGTGTGTTCTTGATTCCTTTCTAATAGTTTATGCTAGGTTGCATGAGTAGCATTTTCCCCTGCTAGTCTGTAGATCCTGGGTTTATATGTTCGTCTGCTACAAGTCATTCGTATACGTTGGAAGCTTAGTACGGGACCGAGTGCTCTCTCGTATGCTGTCAGCATAAGCTAGTAGTACCTATAGTTGAGTGAGATCAGTTCTCCTCCTTGCGGGTTCGTCGCTCTATATTTAATATAGAGTGTCGTAGGTTGCTACGCTGGGATAGCGTAGTCAGGCTACGGTAGTAATCAGTAGCATAGACGTGGTGTCTAGGCTAAGGTTTATCCTTCGTTTGCCCTATATCCCATGGATTGGTAGAGGTAGATCGCAGGTGGTGACAGCCCTATTGATCCTTTGAAATCCTCCACGTTCGGATATAGTGCAGGTTGAGGTTCGTCTTAGATCCGTAGGTCGGTGTCTCCTGACAGATCAGGGGTTAGCCGGTGCCCGAAGCAAGATCTTGAGAGATCGACCTTTAACCTCATCTGTAGAGCTCTCCATAGGAATCTTCTCTCTATCCTTACCTCTTATCTGGGTGTGTCCTTGGACCGACTGTACGAAGTTAGTACACACACGTTCCCTTGGATTCGATACCCTTGGAATACTCTGAGGTGAAAGCTACAACGGTATCCGTGCGCTTGCGGATTTATTTCGTGTGTCGCCAAAATACCCAACAAGCTTTCTGGCGCCGTTGCCGGGGAACGGTTGCTGTATCTATCTTCGCACCCAGTGGTCCTCGTATCTTTTCACTTTCCTTTATTCTACCTTTACCCCCGTTACCCATGGAGAGCCCATCCTTTTACAACCTCTCTGCCTCAACTTATGAGTTCAATGATCCATCAACTTCCACATCCGACCATGAACTTCATTTCTACATTATGGGCATGGTTCAGGATCGACCCTTCTTTGGAGCGATCAATGAAGACCCCAACTTTCATTTTGAAGAATTCGAGGAACTGTGTTCGCGTCTGGTTCTCCCAGGCATGATGCAGGAATCCATAAGGTGGAAGTTGTTCCCCCTCTCTTTGTCAGAAAGTGCGGAGAAATGGTACACTGACACTGTAAAAAGTGTAAATAGTGATTGGGGCAAACTTCGAGATAACTTTTGCAACTCATTCTCTCTCGTGGAGAGGACGGTGCAATGGTATACTCATATGGCCTCTCTCCCAGGGGATATTCTCGAGTTCGAACAATTAAATGAGGAGTCTATAGGAGCAGCGTGGGCTAGGTTCAGACGCCTTTGTGCATCTGGACCCAGCTCATTTATACCCGATGAAGTCTTGCTTTACGCATTTTGCATGAGTATAGACATGGACACTACCCAAGATCTTGACATCGCTGCTGGAGGTTCGTTTGCACACAAAACCCTAGTGGAAGGAAGAGCAATCCTAGACAGCTTCTTAGAAAACTCTTTCTTCCCTACCGACCATAACGAACCCCACCAGGAATCAGATTCGATCCATGAGAGTCTCTCAACATCCGAATTCGAGCCTTCGACTTCCACATCCCAAGATTCGTCTGTTGAGCCCTCTCCCGAACCAGGAACAATGGAGGAAGAAGAAATTCAGCCTCCAGAGTTCCTCTATCGATTCGAGGATAAACCTCTTGAAAATTTCAGAAACACCTCGAATTGCTTAGATGTCCAACTAGGGAAGGAGCCCTCTTCTGTCCAAATCCATCCAGCTAGAAATCTTTTGACAGAACCTTCCCCTAGGCCTACGGTACCTCCTTTGCCTCCCGATCCTCCAAATGAAACATCTATCATGGAGGCCATGGAGAAGAAGTGGTCGACTGGAGTGGGAAACTTCTCCGAAGCACTTTGGATTCGTTCACCCTGTACGATCATTTCTTGTTCCATAAGGGGGATTATCATAGAAGCCCATCTTAACCCTGCTATGGAGGTTAATGTCTTGCCATGGCACATAGCATGCACTTTGTTGGGCAACATTACACTAAGACCATCTGACAAACTCCTCAAGAGTTGTCCATCCAGACATATTCTTGAGTGTCGGGGGGTTACATGTGCTGTGCCGCTCCTAGTAGACAAGGTCAAGGTTAATCTAGACTTCCACATCTTTGATGTCCTCGATCTTGATCTCCTCCTAGGCCCCCCTATAGAAAAACTTCTCGATGCATCCCGAGGGAGCCTGGATGAAAAGCTTAGGGAAGCCTCTTCTGCCATCATTCCCTTGTTTTCAGAGAGTTCTATGGCAGATCCTCTTCCCAAGCAAGACCCGCTCGAGGAGATGAGGCATGTATCTCCGTTCGCATCCTCCGAGCCCATTGTCATTGAGGTTGTAGAATTTTTCTACTCCTCAAGAGTACGACTCGAAAGATCCTCTTCACCTTTGTGAAGGCGAACGATCCTCATCACCCTCGATCGAGTTTGAGCCTCTTTCCATTGGCCCATATCATGTTGCTCTCGACCTTGATCGAGAATCTACATTGATCTTACACTATGAACCTCCTGAGATTGAGACTTCATGGGCCATGGAGATCGAGGCACCGACTCTGGGGTCCAAAGGAAAGGATTCCATTGATGAGCATGGTAGCTACATTCTTGATACACCACATGAACCATGCTTGCATCATGCCTCTCCAGAGTCAGCCATGCTTAGTGCACTGAGCACGCATGTGGACTACAACCGCCTTATGGTCCTCTCCTGTAAAAAGTTTAGAAGGATGGTTGTAGATGTATATGTTTACCATAAGCATTGCAGATTTCATGTGTGCACTGTGGCACTAACCTTGCAGCTAAAGCTTCACTGATACATCAACGATTGGTGGTGAGACAGGAATGACATGACCAATGATAGCTGCAGGAAGAAGTTCCCATGGTCGAGCTTATGACCGTAAACAAAGCACTACCAGGAGATAGCCTGGATTAGATTAGGTTTTATTTCCCTTTTCAAATAAAAAGCAAGAGCATGTTGTTAGGATAAGGTTGTCCTTCGGGTATTTTTGGTCGCTAACCTTTCAGGTGGAGATTAAAAAGAATGATGGACAGGTGATGCCTAAGAACGTGCGAGTCACATCACTACAACACCTTTATAAGTTTTTGTTGAGAGAACATTTACAAAAGAAAGCTTGATCTCCACACACTTGAGTTTTGTTGCCTAGCAATGCAAACTTCAAGTGTGGGGGAGGTATGTGAGCATTCTGAGTAAAGTTCCTCTCATCCAAATCTTGTCCTGGTTTGAAGATGATGTTAGCTCTCGCCTCTTGCCCAGTTAGGTATGTTCTGCTTTTGACTTTAAACAAAGCCCTTTCGGGAGGTTGCCCGATGCTCACCATCATTTGCTCATGTTTATGTCCCTTTGAAAAATAGCTTGATCATGCTTTCATGCCTCCTTTATCTGAGTCATTTACCTACATGCCATTAAAAAAGATGCTGGTCACGCACATGCCACAAAATAATTTTTAGACACCTGTGTGCCATGACCTCAACTTTCGTTTACATGTGTGCCATTCCGTCCATATTCTGAGCTAACAGTGTCAAACCGGCGAGTGAAATGACCATTTTGCCCCTTGTGGGCCCCACCAGTCTTCTTCCTCCTCCTCTTCTCCTTTCTCCCGCTGCCGGCCATCACCATGCCCACATGCTGCCGCCGGACAGGCTGGAGGACGACGGCCAGCGACCTCCCTCCCCGGCCTCATCTCCGGCGGCGCGAGGCTGCCTCACCGCCGGCGTCTCCAGTCCCGCCGGCTCCTCCGCCGCCGGCCTCCCCCCACCGGCCACGCCGCCTCCCAGCCTCCCGGCGGCGGAGGAGAGCACGTCCGCCTGGCCACCCCGGGGCGCCGCCGGCCCCTGCGCCTGGCCGCACGGGGTGTGCCGGCCGCTGGTGCCTGGGCTCCTCGGCCCCGCGCGCGGATGGTGAGGAGGTGGACGGGGATGAGGAGTGGCCCCGGAGGTGGAGGCAGCGGAGCATGGAGAGCAGCGCCGCGGCCGCGGCGAGGCCGAGGAGGGAGGTGCCGGCCGCGGAGCTCGACGCGCGTCGCCATGGGTGGCCGCAGAGCTCCGCCACCGACCCCTGCGCTCGCCTGGCCGAGCGGGCGCGCCGGGCCCCTGTGCTCGCCCCTGGCCGCACAGGTGAGCCAGCCCTGGCCGAGCGGGAGCGCCGGCGAGATGGACCTGCTGAAACTGGCCGGCGCCGGCGGTGGCAGGACTGAGAAAGGAAGGAAGACGGGACAGACATGTAAATGGTGAGGGCAAAGGAGTCATTTCCATACGTGGGTCCCACTCGTCAGATCCGTGGAACCGTTAAATTCCAACAGATGGTGGACGGAATGGCATGTGGGTTAATGAAAGTTGAGTGCGTGGCATACACGTGTCTACGAAACTTTTTGTGGCATGTACGTAACCACCATCTTTTTTAATGGCATGTGCGTAAATCACTCATGTTTGTAATGCTATGGTTTGAGTGCATGTTTAGCTACGTGCTTTCATAGGTTGTTTTAAATTAAGCATGGTGCTTAGCTTAAAACCGCCTTCTTCGATCAAACAAGACATGGTGTCGAGTTTGATTGACGAACCTTATAGTTAATGCTTGCATGGATATTGGCTGTGTATGCAGACTAACCCTTGCAGGAATTTTGAATCTGAATGGGGTAAGTCATCGAGCTTGATTCAAAAAAGGGAAGGTAAGACAAGGCAAGTCAGCCTAGTTTGATCTAGGTCTCATGGTGAATTTATATTTGAATTTGAATAAAGACTCCCTGGTTTTTGAACCAGTAGAGTCCCTCTTTTGTTTTTTTTCCCATTTTGTTTGAAGACAACACCAGGTACATGAACAAGTGTGGGGGAGATCTCCCAAGTTTATCATAAACATACACCCTTGAGATCTCCCACACAGGCGTTGCACAACATTGACTGCGCTTCATGACAAGGGACAAGGTAAACTAGAGTGAGCCGGCTGCCCCATGGGTCAGCTGAACCACCACTAGTCTTCTTTGTTTCTCATATTCTTCAGGAGCGATGGTATGTGCACCCTTTATCTCAATCTCTTTGACTCATGAGTTTGAATGAGTTTCAATTCTTATCTTCTAAGTCAACTCTTGGAATCGTGCTCCACCTGTTTTACATGTTTCCTATGGTTGGTTTGCATATGTTTTATTCTATGCTTATCATCTTGTTGCTTGTGAACAAATATCATTAGGGAACTCATGCTCATCTAAGTAGTTGGTGTTTGTGATATGGTTTGATGATATGATCTTCTCTCTAAATGTTTGAGTGCTTGGGAATGTATTTGAAAAAAAATCGAAAACCCTTTGCAAAGCTCCTCTTTGATATGCCATAGTCCTACCAAAGCCATATGATGTTTTTAGTTGAAAACTTTATACTCATATGCTGCTTGTTATTGCATTGAGCTTTGTCAAATTGTTGTGACCCTTGTGAGAATTCTTTTCATGCTTTCATGATCAAGATTCATGTGCACCACCATATCCCCTTGCTATACTTCCACACTAGAAGTTAGCATTGTATCATTGATCCATTCCATAAAAATAAAGCTCCATGTGTGGTGTGACCTCTCTCTCCAAAAGTATTGTTGAAAAAAAGAGACATGGGCTATGAAAAAAAAGAGAAAGAAAAAAGAGAAAAAAAACACCATGCTCAAAGAATGAGTGAAAAAAATGCCTAAGGCATGAAAAAAAAGAGAAGGATAGCCCATGTCCAAAATAAAGAAAGAAAAGGAGAGAGATGCGATCACGCAAAAATGAGTTCCAATAATTTTGATGGTAATAACTAGCACCCGTTCGGGGCCTAGAGTCCACCTTACCATCACCACAACATTCATCATATATATGGTAATATCTGGCACCCATTCCGGGCCTAGTATCCACCTTACCATATCCATCTCATACATGTGCACATCTTGATCTGATTGTATGAATTGTTTTTCTCCTCGGATCCAGTTTTTGACTTTGCAATAGATGTGATGCAAGTATGTTTATCTTTTATCCTACCCTGAGCTCCACATATAGCCATCATTAGAAGTAGGATGAAGGAAAGGCAAATCTAATGCCTTGGTGAGGACATATACACATTGAGTGATCTGAGAGAATCAAATGAGGAGCTAAGCAAAGGTTTGTTTTGAAAATTTATTACAAAACCCCGAGTTACTTGACATGATGAGCTGAGGTGATTTGATTCATGAACGTTCCATTCCTCTACTACCTAAGATGGCGTGATAGGCACTGCACGGAGTCCACAAGTGCAAGGTACGGTTTGGAATATCTCTTATGCTCGCTTCATACCTTTGGATATCATGTACCACCTTGATCTGACTCCCTTCACTCGAGGACGAGCAAAGGTCAAGTGTGGGGGTGTTGTTGACGGCTGTTAAATACCACTTTTATGCCGTCAATTCCTACATAATATAAATGGAAAGTGATCATCAACACTAGAATAGGTCTTTATACTGACAAGTTCCACAAGTGTTGGTGCTTCTATCTTTTGTTGCAGGAGACATCAAAATACGCATGGAATGATATAGTTGAGAGCAAGTAAACCAATGCCATAGATATGGCATCATCATAAACAACCTCAAATGCCAAATTGGTCTGCACCATTACGACGGGCTCGACGAGACGATCGAAACGGATATATCATTTGCATACATCGGAGCCCGGATGAGAGAGATGTACACAAGACATCATGTGGACCCGGTGGGACCCACACCAGGCCACGTGGTGACGTGCTGCCACACAGGCGTCCACGTGGCCATGACACCTCAATGATCCAAAGAAGCACACTCTCGACCAATCAGGAGCAAGCACGCGGATCCAAGGGCCCACAAGTACGAGATAACGGGATAGAAACAACGCAAACACCCCCATACCCACCTTGGGACCCACCTGGCAGTCACCTGGACGAAAACCGGCGCGATCGGGCCCACCCCGGGATCGGCCGATCCCCAGGTCAGCCGAACCCACTCTGAGGCCTCTCGCGCCAACCTTCCATGTGTCGTCTTGTCGTGACGAGCCAAAGGCGGTGCCAAGTGTATGCCCGAATATCCGCTCGGAAGCCTGCAACTCCTTCTCATGGAAGATTCACCAACTTGGCCCCTACTCCCCTGCGCCATGTGTCACCACCTCATTGGTCCTTTGGTGGCACCCAAGGCAGCCTAGGGAGCTCCTCTTGGCCTATAAATATGAGGGGAGGGGGTAGAGAATAGGACACACTTCACCACTTCACCCAAGGATGAGTGCTTCCCTTCAAAGGAGAGGCCTTTCCTTGGTAGATTAGAGAGTAGGAGAGTGAGAGAGAGAGTTGTATCTGTATGAATGCTTGTTCTTCAATTAGAGTAAAGTAAGTATTTCTGCATTTTTTATTTAGACTAAAGTAGCATTCATGCATAGGTGATATGTTCTTGTGTTCTTCGCTTGTTCTTGATATAGAGGCTTGTGTTCTTCACGAACACAACCTTTTGATCTTGAAGCATAGGTTCACATGTGCTCATATCCGTTTGTATGCATGTTCGTCATTTAGAATAAAGTGGATATGCTTGCATGCTCTGATTAGAATAAAGTGTGTTCTTGATTCCTTTCTAATAGTTTATGCTAGGTTGCAGGAGTAGCCTTTTTCCCCTGCTAGTGCGTAGATCCTGGGTTTATACGTTCGTCTGCTGCAAGTCGTTTGTATACGTTGGAAGCTTAGTACGGGACCGAGTGCTCTCTCGTATGCTGTCAGCATAAGCTAGTAGTACCTATAGTTGAGTGAGATCAGCTCTCCTCCTTGCGGGTTCGTCGCTCTATATTTAATATAGAGTGCCGTAGGTTGTTACGCCGGGATAGCGTAGTCAGGCTACGGTAGTAATCAGTAGCTTAGACGTGGTGTCTAGGCTAAGGGTTATCCTTCATTTGCCCTATATCCCACGGATTGGTAGAGGTAGATCGCAGGTGGTGACAGCCCTGTTGATCCTTTGAAATCCTCCATGTTTGGATATAGTGCAGGTTGAGGTTCGTCTTAGATCTGTTGGCCAGAGTCTCCTGACAGATCAGGGGTTAGCCGGTGCCCGAAGCAAGATCTTGAGAGATCGACCTTTAACCTCATCTGTAGAGCTCTCCATAGGAATCCTCTCTCTATCCTTACCTCTTATCTGGGTGTGTCCTTGGACCGACTGTACGAAGTTAGTACACACACGTTCCCTTGGAATACTCTGAGGTGAAAGCTACAATGGTATCCGTGCGCTTGCGGATTTTTTTTGCGTGTCGCCAAAATACCCAACAATAGGGTGGTTGGCGAACGCCATCTAGACAACAAAATAGAAAAACAAAAACAAAACAAAGTGGTTTTCTAGGTAATAGGGGTTAGATGTTAGCAATAAACAAAAATAAATGCAAAATTAAACGATGTAAACTGGATTGCTCCTCGATAACAGCGCCAGAAAAAGGGGCTTGTTGAGGGATAAAACTCATATCCACCTACGATCCGCAAGCGTACGGACCTACACCTTTTTCACCAGGGGACTCCCTAGGTTCTTGTCACTCCGCGGAGCAAGGGGATTACAAGCGTTTGATCTAGCACTACCTAAACAACTAACCAAACCCTAACTAAAGATCAATCCAAAGACTACTACTACTCTACACTAGAGAAGGCGATGAGACTCACAAGATATATAAAAGACACTTACCCATAGGGTCTACGATACTTGAACATGCAACCGCTAAGAGATACAAAACCAATCTAATCTACCGGGGGTTGTGACCACGGTTTCGCCCTTTCCCTCCCCTCGTACTGTCACTATGCAGAGGTATTCATGACTAGACCTATGATGATCACGACGTACTGAAGAGTTCTAAGGGAGAAGTGAAATCTATACTCCCGAAAAGCATGGTAGCTAACCTTAAACATGAAAAGCACTTCAACACTAGATTGATAGATTGAAACCATAAAAGTAGAGATTACATCTCAAGATCGTTTACAACCCATGGACAAATGAGAAGATTACCCCATCAAGGTGCTAAGCATGGTGCCGTTGATCATGGTGATGGTTCTGACGGTGTCTTCCTTCTCCTCCGGGGGTGTCATGGCAGGGCCTCGACGTCCTCCTCCACTTGTGGTTGCCTCCTTGGACTCGAGCGATCCTTCTCGCGAATGATCTCTCTCCTCTCCTTCCTCTCTAGGTTGTGGACGGCCTCTCAGGCGAATGGCTCTCTCCCTGCAAATGGCGGCGCCCCCACGTACTTAGGGTTGCATCATCTTCACGCTGAAGAAATGAGGGGCCGAACCGCCACGGAAATGGGCCAGGCCGACCGGCCCAGGTCCATCCCGGCCCGGTTCGGTCGCCCCTTCGCTCTTGTGGGTCCTCTTGCCATTTTGCACTTTGCCCCCTTCAATTACGTCATTTTGACGACGTCATCCTCGCGTCCAAGATAGAGGGTCTTCTTGCATGAAGTTCGGTCTTTTACGCTTCAATCCTCGGGGATGTTCCTTTGTAACACTTCGGTTCTTGCCACCTTTGGGGGTGATTTCATCATGCTCTCGAACACAAACGGGACTCCTCATTTGCTCCTTTGAACTTGTTGTGACTCCTTCCTTTTAGTCCATGTTTTCCTGCAAAAACACAACACTTCCAAATGCACATACGAAGATGAATTTGTTATATCATTAGTGTGCCTAGTGGCGGGTTATTTCCATAATCAAGTTCAAACAAAAGTGTAATGAACATGTTTGGTGCACCAAAATACACCGTCAACAACTTCAAGTAGAGGTTTGAGAAAGTTCATATGGTAATCTCCAAGATGATGGACCTACAAATGGAAGTCTGCAAAGCAAGACTATTTCTTATCAATCAAAGAACAATTATTTGAGTGGCGTCTCAAATGGAACTCTCTATATGATGCAAAGCTTGACTCAAATGTGGCAAGGGTAAGTGATGAAGAAATCAAGATGGCTAAAACGAGGAACCAAGCAAAAGCTATGGATAGCGACCATGAGCAAGTTGCTAAGGTGAAGTTGATAGAATCAAGGGATTTCGAAGTATCATATCCAAGCCTATCAAGGGAAGCAATGAATTGCACCTAGTGTTATGATTGATGAGTTGGAATGGCTTTAAGAATTCAAGTGAACACTACACTACTCTATGGAAGAATTCTAAGTCATTAGCTCAAGGTGGATATGCTGAAGCACATGCTTATTTATACATTCAATATATGTGCTCAGTTGGTTTACAATATTGGAAACCCTCAATTGTTGAAGATCAAATACCGGCATGTCCTTGGTTGATTCAAGCTCAAGCCTATTAATTAGTGTTTATCTTTTACCTTGACTATTGGTATGTCGTACTATCAAGAGGGATGCAACATTAGTTGGACCACATTTATCACAAGTGCTCAAGCGAACCCATGGAGACTAACTCTTGAGATCTTAACCTCGGTGGGGTTCTCTAGCTAAAGCTGGTCATTTTTGGCACTGACACAGTCCAACGGCTAGTTGGTTTGAAAACCGGTCTGACCAGTTTGGCAAACCGGTCTGATATGTTTTGTCTGATAGGCTAACAACTAGTTTTGTGAGAGTTGGGTATTTATACCCATGAGCTCCTCTTTGAGGGGCTGCTGGTTCTCCACGTCTCTAACACCTTCCAGAACCCCAGCTGAGCTCTTCCCAACCTCTCTAAGTGAGATTCAAGCCTTTAGTGCCCTATCCTTGAGTTGGGTTGAGAGAGTGACTTGTTTGAGAGCTTTGAGAAAGCTTAGTGAGCAATCCCACATTTGAGCACCTGCTGATTGTAACACCCGGTTTTAAAGGACAAACCGAATGCACCCTTTATGCATGCCCAGGATCAAATTCATGCATAAAGTGACATCATTAGTGAATATCACAACATATATCATTACAAGCGTATAACTATTACAAAATGACCCGAGGGTCTAAAGAGAAAATTTACACATCGTTATTCTATCGCAGCGGAGTGGGCACCATCTTCCACAGGAACGTCGACTGGGGGCACACCAACCTAGAACTCCAGGTCTTCACGATGTAGCTTCTTCTTCTGTCTTCTGTCTTCTGTCTATCTGAGCAGCAGTGGGGAGAGAACAGCAGGGGTTGAAAGGGAAAACGGTGAGTACACCTGGAGACGTGTACTCCGCAAGTGGAGGGAAAAGTGTGCATAACATGCAGGCTTAGAACAAGGAAGGCTTTATTTGGTGGACTGCAAAGCTCAAGTTTTAGTTGGTCAAATTTTAATTAAGCACCTAAGATTTATTATGTATAAGGCTTCCCAACCCATTCAAGGCACAAGCACCCGCTTGTCCTGATCCTAAGGATAAAACATCATACATCTAAAACCAACTCCCAAACCACAGTTACCACCACTGTGATCCACCCAAACCACCAACTAACCATGTGAGGGTCCAGGCCGCTCTTGACCGTGAGCACGGCTGTTATAACAGTTTTTAACACTCTGCAGAGGTTGTACAACTTTACCCACGAGTCGTGATACCCGTCACGCGAGAGGTTGCGAGCCTCTTCACAACACATTTCCGAGATGTGCTGGCATGGGTTCACTACAAGGCCTTTACATAGGTTCACCAACGGCGCATTAACCCAACTCAGGGTTCGGGTACCCGTCCTCGTGCCACAGAATGTTGGGGGCCTAGCCTCCCTCACTGGAACCAACAGCTTAACGCAGGCCAGCTGGATTTCCCGATTTACCCTACTTAATTGGCCAAGACCATAGCCCATTAGTTCTCGTGGTTGTACGGTAAGTCCCAGGTGGTCACTCCATAGACCGGTCCTTAAAAGATCGACTCAGGCAAGACCAACATCAAGCATCACAAGTCACCATCCAAACCACTTGCCTGAGTCGCCTAGGGTGTTAATGTTGCTAACCATAACCCACATTAACATATTGCATAGTAATTAATCAAGTTAAGATTTAACCAAACCCATGTTGAGCAAGCTAAGCATAAATCTACCCATATAGGTAACCTCTAAGGGTAAGCAAGGGATGATCATGAAAATCTAGTAAACAGTCCTTAATAGGATTCCCAGCAAATTTAGACATCTAATGCAAGAAAGCATAAATAAAGCAGTGATTATGGTGAATAAAACATAAAGGTATAAAATAGCAAGATGTCAAGGACACTTGCCCGTTTCCTGATGCTCCACTGCTCAGAAGCGTTCCTCAGCGTACAACAATCAGCTGAAACAACACAAAGCTACAACTAAGAACAAAGCACCAGATGATAAAAGCATTTTAGAAAAGCGTACTACTAGCTAACGCGAGCTAGCTACGAACAAGAGAGCGCGAGAAGGGTTAAAGAGAAGCTACGAGCGAAAGGCACAACTATCGGTCGGGTTTATATGATTAGGAACAAAGGGCTATGTGCTTCATTTATTTTAATTAAAGAAATATGTTTAGTGGCTATTCACCACATGTTGTAACTTAGACAAATTATTTTTGATTATAAAGCACGGTACAAACCTAGTCATATTTTATTTATAAAAGTTTATTAGAGTTTATACCAATTAAGGATTTAATTTAGAAAACTATATACTTTGTGAGAGCAACTAACGAATTATAACATGTGTCGAGTTGAGCTAAACAAGTTATAAATAAAACATGTTTATGTTCGAATTAATCAAGTTAACTTTTGTCTAGAAAAAGACGGGGGTTACACCTATATTTGATTTTATTTAAAAGAGGTTGAATTGGTCATTAATCAAATTATTATAAGTTTAATTTTTATAAACAAGAAACATGGTAAACGTGGCTGCTAACACGTGCGCTATGACAAAACAAAGCTAACGCATCTTGAACGAGTCGAAACGGAGCTAAAACGTGAAAGATATGGAGTTCTGAAGGTTGTAGGGGCTTATCTGCGATTATCTAAAGATTACAGGGGCTAACATGAAAGATCTGCAAGGCACAGTGAATAGTGCTCGCGAAAAGGTTGAAACAGAGGGTTATATGTGCAAAACAGGGTCGGCTGGACAAAACTGCAAAAGGTGGGGTTTTTCCAGGGGTGTATGTGCAAAAGGGCTATGACACAGAGAAAAGTGGACGGGATTTCTTGCTTCTGCAGGGGGTTTTGTGAAAAACTACAGCTGACGGGGCTGAGGCGCTGACTGGTCACCACGTGGCGTGTGCTGGTTGGCTCGGACCACCACGTGGTGCTGACGTGTGCTGTGACTGGGCCATAGACCGGCTGTGGACCATGGTCCATAGGTCCATGGTGGATCGATCCAAGGGGTATGGTGTGGGTGTGATCTGGGCCGTTCGTGGGGAGATGAGCGGCCAGGGGCGCTCCGCCTACTTTGGGTCGCCGGCGTGCAGGGCAGGACAGAGGGGCGGCGGCGGCTCGCCGGAACCTCGCCGGAGTCCGGCCGTTCTAGAGCTACGGGGCACCGTTTTGCGTGCGTTTTCGACCGGGAGGAAGAGGAGGACGGGGCGCAGCTCACCAGGCAGTTGTCGGGGTCGATGAAGCGGTGGGGACGACGGGGGACGGCACGAGGTGGATGGGATGCCGAGCGCTCGGTGGAGATGGGGTTGCGGCCTCCGGTTCCTACCTTCGGTGGTAGGGACGTCGTCGTGGGGTTCCTGTGCGGACACAGGGAAGGTGGGAGGGTGAGAGACGGCTTGATTGACGGGGGAAACACTGGTGGCAGAGCTCACCATGGCGGACGTGGTGGCGGCTCTGGGTGGTGCTCCGGCGGCGTGCTTGGTTGCGAGGCAAGGCAAAAGGGGCGAGCGAAGGTGCTATCCGAGGCCTTTATAGGCGGAGCAGATGTGCAGGTCGCCGGGGATTCGGGGGCGGCTTCCATGGCCATGATGGCCGCGGGAGGGGCGGTTCCTGCCTTCTGTGGGTGCGGCCTGCACCTGGACGCGAGCACGGGCAAGGAGGGTGTGGAGGACAGGACCGGTGGGGCCGGCGCCGAGATTGGGGCGGGCAAGGCGCGGAGGAGGCGCGGGATTTGAAATCCCGGCCGGCGGCGTGCTCTGCTCGGGTGGAAACAGGGGAGGGGGAAGAAAGGAAGGTGGGAGGGGCGGGGATGACGCGTGGGGCCGGGGCGTCGGTGAGAGGGAGGTGGGTAGCGGGCCTTGCTGGGCTGTTTTGGCTGGTGGGCTGGCGCGATAGAAAAGGGGGAGGTGGGCTTCGGCCTGGAAAGAGGAGGGAAGAGGGGAGGTGGTTGGGTTGGGCCCGAAGAAGAGAGGGGAGGGGTTTGGGCCAGATTTGGCCTGTTGTGTTTTAGAGGGACAAAGAGAGGGAAAGAGAGGTGTGGGCCGGGTTTTGAGTTGGGTTTTGGGCCAAGGATTTTAGAGAGAGGTTTTAGAGATAGAGAGATACAAGGGTTAAACCTACAGACGAACCTATTCGAGTTTTAAAACTCAAACTCATTTTTTTCACACAATTAAACACTATGCATTTGCAGCATGAATGCAACAAACAAATATTTACAACCTATGATTCATTTATTTATTTTAGAAAATATTATTTATTTTGAAATAATTGCACACTCTCTATTTAATTCTAACAAATTTTAATAAAATTTTAAATCCTAGCCAAATTGCAAACTAGGGTGTTACACTGATCTTGTTGAACATCTTGTGAAGCATTTGTTACTCTTGGAGCCTTTGGCTCCTAGACGGGTAGAAGTCGCTTGGAAGCTCCCAATCACCTTGTGGCAGCTCCAAGAAGTTTGTAACAACAAATCAAAGATAGTGGAACCCTCCATCTATTGCCTCAGTGATAGGTGTGAGAGAGGTGTAGATTGAAAGAGATCCGAAAGCCCTTGTGGCTTACCTCAACAACATGGACGTAGGCTAGCCTTTGTGGCAAGCTGAACCACGGGATAAATCCGGTGTCTTTGTGCTGTTACTTCTAAATATCTTGCTTGATTTACCTTGTGTTAATTCTAGCATAATCTTTGTGCTTCTGCTTCGATCTACTTTGGTGTGCTTGTGCTGTGCGCAGGGACTTCATTGACACTCTTGGAAACACCTGTGGAAGTCTCACACTAAGTTTGTTTTGTGCTAGAACTCGTAGAGGGTATTTCGTATACTGTTGGTTTTCACAGTTGGAAAATCGGTCTGACTGGTTTCTGCACTAACAGTGGGTTGAAGTTTTTAATAAGTGCAGATTCGTCTATTCACCCCCCTCTAGATGACATCAAGATCTTTTCAATTGGTATCAGAGCAAGGTACTCTGATTCGAGCTTAACTGCTTGGAGAAAAGATGTCGACAAAATATGAGGTATCATTTGAGCCATTGGCTCTAGGTGGCTAAAACTATGATTCTTGGTCAGCTCATGTACTTAATGGAATTAGGACCATTGGTCTACTTGCTGAGCAGGTTGTAGTTGCTAGTATTCTTCCTCCTCACACTAGAGTGGACAACATTGACTTATCGATTTTATCTCTAGAGAATTTAGAATGTTGGCAACTCAACGCTCAAGTTACTAATTATATTCGTAGTACCTTGAGTTGTGATGTGCAGGAATTAATTTGTGAGGATGTGATAGATGCACATGACATTTGGAAAATTTTCTAAGATATCTATGACAAACCCAAATGCGATGAACAAGATCATAGATCAAGTACGCAAGAAGAAGTCACAGCTGCAAACCACTCATCTTCACACACTCACCATAGCATGTTGGCCAAGGATGATGAGAAAAGTGAAATCAAAAGTAAAGATGAAGATTTGGGGTTTGAGCATGACAAGCCGTCAACAAGTGAGGATCAAGTGGCAAGTGTGCCTTTAGAAGAATGCTCCACCTCAGAAGCATACGCTGATTCTCTAGTGATCTCACCCATGGATCAACAAGGCAAGAAAAGCAAGTTGGATGACCCTGTGGGGAAACCGGTTCGACCGTTTTTCACAGGATGAACACTGTCAAGAGTAACAAGTGTTCAAGAAGGCGATCAAGACAAGCTTTAATGTTTTCAGGGATCTCAACTCCCAATGTTGTTGATCACAAATGCTTGATGGCCAAGAAGAGCAGGAAAACCAAGGAAGATCAATTGGCAAAGAGAGTTGAAGATCAAGTTGAAATCATAAAGTCTCTAACTCCAAAGCTTGAAACTTTCAAACTCTCACACTCTACCTTGGTCAGTAATTATGATGTCTTTCTCAATAAAGTTGCTTGTGCTACTAACTTGTCTACATGTGTAGCATCTTTGGAGCAAGAGAAGCAAGTGCTCAACGATAAGCTCGAAAAGCTCACTAGTGAGCATATGGCTTTGGAAGCTTGTCACAAGGAGCTTGAGAGCTCTCATGATAGGATTGTAGAGTCATATACTTGTCTAGAAGTAGCTCATGAGGTTGTGCTTTCGTCAGTTTCATCCACTCAACCTCTCTCACACACATGCACATGCTCACATGTTAATATTGAATTGTCTTGTACAAAACCTTGTTCTCAAGCAAGACAATCTAGTATTGAGCATGTATTTGTAGAGTCTTGTAATAACCTCATTACGCAAGAAAATGATCAACTCATGCAAGAGGTTGAAAATCTTAAGGAAGACTTGTGTAAGTTGAAGGAGAAGAGTCGAGTGCAACCTTCTCAAGATAACCATAACAACATGGTGAAGAAGCTTGAGAAGGGCTCAAACCGCACTAGCTCAACCCTTCGGCCCAAGAAGCAAGGCAACATTCACAAGGCTCAAGAAATCAAGGAAAAGAAGCTTGATCACATACAATGCTTCAAGTGCTCAATCATGGGGCACTATGCATCTATGTGCACTTCTTAGCTTGAGGGCAAGAAGAAGAGGCAAAGAAAGCTAAAGAAAAGGATATGCTACAATTGTCGGAAGACTAGACACTTGATTGAAGCATGACCACAAGAGTTGAAGGTACTACCTCCACCAAATCGGTCTGACCAGTTTGGGAAACCGGTCCGATCGGTTTTGGCAGCAGTGTTGCCTCAAGTGCATATCAAGAGGAATCAACCTTCCACAACAAGCCACAAGATCAAAAAGGGACAAGTGAGCAAAAACAAGAGCAATGCACTAGCAAGCACGAACAAAAGCCGCATTTGCTATACTTTTCGGTCAAAGGGACATGAGAGTATGAATTGTCCAAATGGTAACATTCCAAAGTCAAAACTTATCAATTATGCTTTCTCTAGACTTAGGGATGACAAGGATGGTATATATGCTACTATAGTGATTAGTTCACCTCAAACTAGCATAAGAGCCATTTGGATTCCCAAATCTATTGTGACTAACCCTAAAGGACCCAACAAGACTTGGGTACTGTCAGATGTTTAGATCTAGACAGCCCATAAGGGTGTTAATCCCGGTGGTTTAGTTGTTCGGCGGGGCGGAATCTAAGGCTAAGAACTCGAAGGTTGCGCATGAGCACACGGAACACAGAGAACATGACGAGTTTATACTGGTTCGGGCCTCCAGAGACTAAAACCCTACATCCAGTTGTTGGTGTAGATTGCTTGAGGATTGCCTGATTGTACAAGGGTCGCCCTGCCCGCCTTATATTGGCCAGCGGACAAGGTCGGTTCCCAGATTCCTGGTTGGTTACGACCAGGAGACCTAAATCTAGTTGATTACAACACTTGCCATATCTGTCGATCTGCTTGGTCGGAATCCACCGATGTCTTGTCTTGCACGCCAAGTCTTGAGTTCGTTTTGGATAAGGTCGTCTGGGGAATCTTCTGGAAGGTCTTCAGGAGGTCGTGTGGGCCGCCAACTAGGTCGGTTGGGCCCTCTGACAGGTCGGCGGGTTTTCTGAAAGGCCGGACCCACTTGTCGGGGACGACCGTGAGCCTGGTCGGTGGGGACCCAGGGGTACCCATGTCTCACAAGCCCCCGAGCGAGGTGTAGGCGCAGCGACCTTAGAAAGGTCATGACGAAGTCGTAGAGCTATCGACAGGTCAAATAGCATGCACGTCGGTCAAAAAGAAAAGAACAAATCGACTTAGCAGCCGACCTGTTTAAAATCTTGCCGAACAAAGAGAGATCGAGTGACGACCTATAGGAAGCTGGCTTCCAATAGATCGGAACGACGACGAAAAAATTTCAGAGGGCATCAAGGATGCACTCATAGAGTAGTATCCGAGCATCGTGGCGGGCAGGATGGCCGGTATGATGATCCAAAAAAAGAAAAGAAGAAGAAAGAGTAAGTCGAGTAACGACGTGATGAGAAACAGGTTTCCCAACAGGTCGTTACGATGAAGAAAACAAGAGGGCGTCAAAGACGCACTCGTAGAGTAGTCCCCGAGCATTGAAGCAGGCAGCATGGCTGGTTTGATGCTCAAAAAAGAGAAGAAAACTGAGTCATAGTCTTGCTCGAACGAAGTGTAGAGACACCCAAATCTCCCAGCGTGGCTGCAGGGAGTCTGGCAGGACCGACCTCAAGGAGGCCTTGTAGGCATGCCGACCTTAAGGAGGTCTCAAGTCAATGATGTTCAGTATCCGAGGATACCCAGTAGGATCTTGAAAGGCGTGTCACATGGAGGGGTCGTTGATGATGTCGTAGCTTGAAGTCAGGATATCCGGAGCTGTTACCAACGAAGTTGTAGAAAATTTGTAAATCTTGAACGTATGGAGTGTGGAGACACCCAGATATCCTGCATAGCTGCAAAGAGTCTGGCGGGGCCACTCGAGGCATGCCGACCTTAGGAAGGTCTCAAATCAAAAGCGCCCAAGCACCCGGTGATACTTGGCAGGGCCATTAGGCGCGCACCCCACAGGGAGGCCTTCATTCCCGATGTAAAATCCTGGGTGTCCAGAGCAGGCTGGCAGGGCTATAAGAGCACACCGACCTCGAAAGGTCACGCAACCAGGGCGCCCAACTAGGTTGGTGGAGCCGTAGACAAACCGAGGTATTGCAAGACCTAGGTATTAAGGCACGCCGACCTTAGGAGGTCGTTTTGGTGCCCAGATGACCAGCATAGCTGCTAGCCATCTAGCAGAGCCATGGCACTAAGGTATTGACGACCTTAGTTTTAGGCACACCGACCACGGGGGCCCGACGAAATCGTAGACGCAAAGCTTCTGATCTTCAGGCGCCCAGACGGATCTGGCGGAGCAGCGAGGCACGCCTACCCCGAAAGGTCTTCAATCGAACCTACGACCATTCTGCTCAGGAAACAGAAATATAGGCTGATTCGAATAGGTCTGTTTACGCGTAGAGCCATAGCGGGTGCACCAGGACGCAGAGCCTAGCGGGTGCAATGAAAACGTCAAGTTGTAAAGGGTGTGTTTGATCATCGTCGTCGTCTGTAGTTGTAGCAAGGCGCGGGGCCCTCTGACGCATAGTCAGGCTTGTCGTTTGCCGTAGACTGCAGGGTCACGGGTCAACAGTGGTTGGAGATTCCCTTGCCACCCAGAAAATGACAAACTGCCCACGAATCAAGGAGTGCACTGTAGCCAAGTGATTCTATGGCGGGCTCAGGCATCATTGATGCACTAGTGACAAAGACGTCGCGAGACAGGGTAAAGTCATCGCCTTTAATCACACGCATGGCTGCGGGCCCTCTGGACCACGTTGGGACAGTGTCATCATTTTGCTAGCTTCCCGAGGCTCGACTTTGCCTATTGACGAGGGCCCAGATTAGGGCCCCCTTTGACGGCGAGATAATCTCTCTTGAGGTGAAGTCTTCTGGCACCATTGACAACGTGAAGGCTAAGATTCAAGACGAGGAGGACTAAGGACCACGGCCAAGACCATCACTAGCAAGACGTCCTATTCCCGACTAGTTGGGAGCTTCTCCGACTAGTTCCCCACTAGAAGGACCCCCTCCGACGAGTCTCTGCCTCACACGACAAGTCTCCGCCTCGCACGACAAGCCTCCGCCTCCGACTAAGGCGCGAGCCACACCACATGGCGCGATCCCGGGGTGCGAGCACCTCCACCACGACGCGTGGGGGATCGGTTCCCCCTGCCATGCAAACACACCAGCTGGCGGCCTGCGCGGGCAGCTGGCCCCGACAGGGGCCTTAATGCTACTCTACTCAGCTGTGCAGCCGTCAAATCGCCATCATCTCCAACCCTGCCGCACGCAAACTCCACCCGAGGCACTCAAGCACCCCCTACGACGAGCTCAGGTCTATGCTTAGGCCTTAGCATGGCGGGCTCATCCCGTGCTCGGGCGGACTGAGTCACCACCAAACTACTCGGAGAAAGCGCCAGGCGTCCCGAAGTGAACAGCCCTGTCCGGCCACACGGCGGCTTCTACGACAACGCAACACAACTCTACTTCAATGCACCCTGGTGGACAGTGACACGCGAAAGGACATCCCAGCGGCCGAGCACTGTAACTCTTATCTCGTTTCCCTTTTTGCCCCTCCCCTTGCGTCTATAAAAGTGAGAGGAGGGCAACCGTTACAAGGGTTAGCTGATGAACCGAACACTCATACTCAGGGACTTGGGCTCGACACCCTCTCCCGACCAGTTTGTAACCCCTACTACAAACACCCTCGGCATGGGAACACGGCAGCTCGACACTGGACGTAGGGTATTACTCCTCGGAGGCCCGAACCAGTATAAATCCCGTTGTCTCCTGCGCTAACCATCCGAGCCCGACACACGATCGATAGAAATTTACTGTCCGGCGGTAGAGAACCCCGACAGTTGGCGCGCCAGGTAGGGGCACATCGTGTGTCTCGACGAACTTCACCAGCGGATCGGATGGAGGGCCGCAGGGTTTCGTTGACCCCTAGGGCCACCTTGCGCTTCGGCTCCCTCGGCTTCGTCTACACCGGGCCGGCGGAGTCCGTTGCCGGGCGTACCTTCGCCCGACCACCCCGTCCCAACGTCGTGACGGGGGCGGCGGGACGCGCGGCGTTCGTCTGAGGGTTTTCAGACGAGACGATCATGGCCATGTTGGGGCCAAACCCAACACAGGAGCGTTTTAGGCTCGCCGCCTATTACCTCACCGACCTCGACTTCCAGGCTAGCGGAGCCGAGCCGCTCGCCTGGGGGGAGTTCATGGAGTGGTACACCACCATGTACCCCCGTGGACAGCCCGGCCTCCCGGACGACCCGGTGACGGCCTACATCAACGATCTGCGTGTGACTGGTGCCACCTCCGGCTCTGCGACGACCCGGAGGCCACCGACGATGCGGCCGCACGACCCCTCGCGCGAGTGCAACGTTTGCGTGGCGTCGGCCTCGAGCAGCTCCGACCCAGAGCCAGCGCCACGCCATCGACGCCCAACGAAGGGCACGCCTCGACGAGCTAGCAGAAGCTAGGCGCCAGCTCGACGAGGAGTTGGCCATCCTCCACCAGGAGCTAGGGGAGGACCCAGAGCCCCGCAACCGATAGCCCACACCGCTGCTGGCCCCGCAGATGGTCCCGGTGCAGGAGCAACCCTGCAAGGGGAACGGCGAGCGGCAGGAGCACCGTCCTGCTGCCGAACAACCTCGAGCTCGCGCCCCGACGCCGCCGGCTCTAGGGCGCGCACGTGACAACGACCGACGCGCCAACGAGGGCGCGAACGTCGATGCCAACGCTGACGGTGACGCCCCGCCGCTCTTTAGGTGGGCATCGCTGAACCTGGCCGCCGCGGCCGTGCTGCTGCTCGGATGCCCGGAGGCAGCGACCTCTGAAGAAAGACGAGTGCGCCAGCAGCTCAAGGCGCTGCTCGAAGCAGCAGCAGCACAACAAGCAGAGAGCTCCGTTTCGTGCCAGCGGTCGAAGCGTGGTCGAGCGGGAGCGCCGTCCGCACACGGCCCAAACCCGCCTCTTTCCCGGCATCAGGACCGTGGGGAAGGGGGCAGGGCGGCGGCGTCGGCAGTCAAGAGTCGGCTCGGGCCCGACCGCGACGCCTGGAACACCATCGAGGCTCGCCGACGGGCCGGGAGTGTCGACAACCACCGCGACAACCACGACCACCGTGACGACAACCGCTCATGCCACCACGACGACCGGGGGCGCGGACGACGCTACGATAACAACGACGATGACACGGGGGCTCAGTACCCAGGTGAAGATGGCGCGGTCCATATGATCTTTGGCGGGTCACCGGCGCGACCCTCAAGGTGGCGCGAGAAGCTCATTCGACGAGAAGTCTTCAACGCCAACTCCGCGAAGCCATCCTACCAGAAGTGGTCGGAGGTTCCGATAACCTTCGATCGAACCATCTCGACCATGTGCCTCAGCCGGGATCCTACCCACTAGTGGTAGCTCCTCTGTTCAAATTCAAATGGATCCATAAGGTCCTGATGGATGGAGGAAGCGGGATCAATGTGCTCTATGCGTCGACGCTTGACGACATAGGCATCCCGCGATCCAAGCTGCGGCCGTCGACCGCACCGTTCCATGGGGTCGTCCCTGGAATGGAGGCACTCCCCATCGGGCAGATCGATCTGCCCGTCACGTTCGGGGACCTGCGAAACTTTCGCACAGAAACCCTCACCTTCGAAGTGGTGGGGTTCTCGGGGACGTACCACGCCATCCTCGGGAGGCCGGCATACGCGAAGTTTATGGCCGTGCCCAACTATACGTACCTGAAGCTGAAGATTCCCAGCCCAAAGGGGATCATCACAATAGGGACTACGTACCAGCGCGCATTCGAGTGCGACGCTGAGTGCTTCCAATTTGTGGAGGCACTAATCCGGTCTGAGAGGCTCCACGCCGAGCCCCTATCCGAGGACCAGGATATCCCCGAGTCGTCTAAGCGAGCGGCCTGCTCTTTCGAGCCCGCCAAGGACGTCAAGGATGCGGCTGTCTCCGATGACGGCCGTACGCTCCGTATCGGGACGGCGCTCGATCCTAAATAGGAAAGCACGCTTGTCGACTTCCTCAAAGCAAACCTCGATGTGTTTGCGTGGAAACCCTCTGACATGAAGGGGATCCCGAGGGAGGTTGCCGAGCACAAGTTGAACATCAAGCCGGGATTGAAACCAGTAAAGCAACGCCTTCGCCGCTTCAACGACGAGAAGTGCAAGGCGATTGGCGAGGAGATCAAGAAGCTCCTTAGTTCAGGGTTCATCCGAGAAGTATTCCACCCCGAGTGGCTTGCTAACCCTATACTTGTAAAGAAGAAGAATAAGAAATGGAGGATGTGTGTTGACTACACGGGCCTTAACAAGGCATGTCCCAAGGATCCGTTTCCTTTGCCTTGCATAGATCAGGTAGTCGATTCGACAGCTGGGTGCGAAACCCTCTGTTTTCTCGATGCGTACTCTGGGTACCACCAGATAGCGATGTGCATAGCGGACCAACTCGCAACCTCATTCATCACTCCGTTCGGCGCGTACTGCTACAAGACGATGCCTTTCGGGCTCAAGAATGCGGGCGCCACGTTCCAGAGATGCATGCGACGTGTCTTCGGGGAGCTGATAGGACGCATCATCGAGGCGTACGTCGACGATATCGTGGTCAAGTCGAAGAAGACCGGCGATCTGGTCCCGGACCTCACGGAGGTTTTTGCCAAGCTAAGGCAGCATGGGGTGAAGCTTAACCCCGAGAAGTGCATTTTCGGGGTTCCAAGGGGCATACTCCTTGGTTTTGTCGTGTCGGAACACGGCGTTGAAGCAAACCCTGAGAAGATCTCAGCCATCACGGACATGGGGCCGATCAAGAACTTGAAAGGTGTACAGCGTGTCACAGGCTGCCTCGCAGCTCTGAGCCGCTTCATAGCGCGACTCGGAGAGCGTAGCTTGCCGTTGTACAAATTAATGAAGAAGTCCGACCACTTTTCGTGGACCCCCGAGGCGCAAGAGGCGCTCGACTCCCTCAAGAATATGCTGAAGAGCCCGCCGATCCTCACAGCTCCGACACCTGAAGAGCCGATGCTCCTGTACATCTCCGCGACAACCCAGGTAGTCAGTGCCGCGCTGGTGGTCGAGCGAGAAGAGCCCGGAAGGTCACAAAAGGTGCAGCGCCCTGTGTACTTCGTCAGCGAGGTACTCTCCGACTCCAATATGCGATACTCACAGATGCAGAAGCTCGTATATGCTGTCTTAATGACCAAGCGCAAACTCCGGCACTACTTCGATGCTCACCCCATCACCGTGGTGTCCAAGTACCCGCTCGGGGAGGTCATCCAGAGCCCTGAGGCCGAAGGAAGGATAGCCAAGTGGGCTCTTGAGCTGATGGGGTAGAACATATCGTCTGCACCTCGCAGTGCCATCAAGTCCCAAGTACTGGCGGATTTCGTTGCAGAGTGGACGGAGATTCAGACTCCACCGGCACCGATCGAGCACGAGACGTGGATCATGTACTTCGACGGCTCGGTCATGAAGGAAGGAGCGGGTGTAGGCCTTGTCTTCATCTCGCCTCTGGGCGTGCGCATGGAGTACTTGGTCCGACTACATTTCCCGACCTCCAACAACATCGCCAAGTACAAAGCGCTCATCAACGGCCTTCGAATAGCTATTGAGCTCGGGATCCGTCGACTTGAGATCAGAGGAGACTCTGAGCTTGTCGTGGACCAAGTCATGAAGGAGAAGAACTGCGTAGATCCGAAGATGGCGGCATACTGTCAAGCCGTTCGTGACCTAGAAGGCAAGTTCCACGGGCTCGAGCTTCATCATGTACTGCGCGATTACAACAAAGCCGCCGACGTGCTCGCCAAGACTGCATCAAGCCGCAAGCCGGTACCACACGGGGTTTTTGCGAGCGATCAGCACACACCCTCCGTGCGAACAGAGAGGGAGAAGCCACCCGAGGTTGAGGAGCCAGAGGTCATGGCGATCGACCAGCTGCCCGAGCTAAACCTTGAAGATCCTGACTGGCGCTTCCCTATCCTCGAGTGGCTCATCGAGGGAAAGCTACCCTCCGACCAGACGGAGGCCCGTCGCATCGCACGCCGAGCAAAAGCGTTCGTCCTCATCGACGACGAGTTCTACAAATGGGGAGCCGCAGGCATACTCATGCGGTGCATCCTCGGAGATCAAGGCCGAGAGCTGTTACGCGAAATCCATGCCGGCAAGTGTGGTCACCACGCAGGCCCGAGAACACTTGTTGGGAAGGCTTTCCGACAAGGGTTCTACGGGCCCACAGTAGTGGCAGACTCCAAGGACATCGTGCGTCGTTGCGAGGGGTGCCAATTCTACGCTCGACAGACTCACCTCCCGGCACAAGCGCTCCAGACCATCCCCATCACATGGACTTTCGCTGTGTGGCACCTCGACATGGTGGGACCGCTCCGACAAGCGCCCGAGGGCTTCACGCACCTCCTCGTAGCGGTCGACAAGTTTTCTAAATGGATCGAGGCGCGGCCTATCGTGAACGTCCGCTCTGAAGAAGCCGTGTCTTTCTTCACCGACATCATCTACCGCTTCGGCATACCGAACACGATCATCACCGACAACGGCACCCAGTTCACAGGGAAGAAATTCCTCAACTTCTGCGATGACAACAACATTCGCGTGGACTGGTCTGCCGTGGTGCACCCGAAGACAAACGGGCAAGTCGAGAGGGCGAACGACATGATCTTGCAAGGGTTAAAGCCTCGCATCTTCAAGCGTCTCGAGAAGTTCCGAGCAAGGTGGGTGGCTGAGCTACCGTCCGTGCTATGGAGCCTGCGCACCACACCGTGTCGGGCGACGGGTTTCACGACTTTCTTCATGGTGCACGGCTCGGAGGCGGTCCTACCCACGGACATCGACTACGGGAGCCCACGAGTACAAGCCTACACCAAGGAGGGCAACCAGGTCGCGCTCGAGGATGCGATCGACCAGCTCGACGAGGCGCGAGACGTGGCACTCTTGCGCTGCGCCAAGTACCAGCAAGCTCTGCGATGATACCACGAGCACAACGTGCGCTCTCGCGAGTTCCACGTCGGAGACCTGGTCCTCCGACGAGTTCAAGGCAGCAAGGATCGACACAAGCTCTCGCTCCCTTGGGAGGGGCCGTTCATCGTCGACCAGGTGCTTCGACCCGGAACATACAAGATCCGATACGAGAATGGACGAGTCGTCTCCAACGCATGGAACATCGAACACCTGCGGCCATTTTACCCTTGAGTAACTGTTTAAATCTTATACATCAATGAATAAATGCCGCATGCTTTGTTCATATGTCTATAAGTTCGAAAAGCTTCTCGGTTGCCATGCTCCTGAATGTGCGACTCCTCTAAAGGCTGAGCAGCGAGCGTCCCTGCACCTGCGCAGAAACGCTCCCTGCTCGGGGGCTACCCAGGGCACGATGCCCTCCTTCCGTTTTTGCGATTTTTCAAAAAAAATCCCAACATCTGTGTCGTGACCGATCGCACGAGCGAAAGGTTTTTTGATGGAAAGCTTGACCTTGCGAGAAGTAAAGACGACGGCCTACGTGGGGCAAGATGTTGCTGCTCGTTCAAAGCTCCTAGCACCTACGCCTCTGCGGCTACGGTGCGAAGACTTGCGAGCACGGCTCGAGCTCTCTGGCCTTCGTCCGACCTCTTTTCAAAAGCGTTCAAGTGACCGCCTAGACTCCGGTCTAAAAACAACTTTAACGACAAAAACGCGCCCTCCTCCGACCGGACGCCGTGAGTGTCTGCCCCAAGCAAGAAATACATCAACTACAAACACCGGAAGAACGAAAGAAAAACAAGAACGGGCCGCCGCGTCAAGAGAACTTACCGTTGTCGTGGGAAGAATAAGCTCGTCGAAGGTGCGGCGCGCCCACGTCAACCCGCGCTCAAGGGTGTGGCACGCCGCGGACTCCTCGTCCTCTTCAGCGTCATCACCCGCCTCGAAGGCGGCTGCCCACGAGAACTGAGCGAGGTCGAGGATCCGGGCATTGCCTTCCTCAGGCCCCGCCGGCTGAGCCGCGCCAGAGCTCTCCCCGGCTTCCTGGATCTCCGGGGAGGCGGCCCTCGCTGCGCTCCCGAGAGCATCGTGCTCTTGCGGAGTCGCGAGGGACGGGCTCACCGCGGGCGCCGCCTCGACGATAGGGGCGGCGAGCCGGAGAGATGACGACTCCGGCGCTTCAGCTGCGGCCAAGTCCGCCCTTGCTGCCGGAGATGGGGGCGCACCGGCGGTCAACTCCGTGCCGGCTGCAGGCTCCTCGGGAGCCTCCTCCACCGCCTCCGACGCGGTTGGGGGCACGGGACCTCCGGCATCTTCACCCTGGCCCGGTGTCGACTGCCCCGCCGCGGTGGCGCTTGACATGGGATCCCCGCCGGCGGGCACCGCTGCTTCAGCAGAGGTTGCGGTAGCCGACGCCACGGGCTCGGGGACATCAACCTCCGGACCCACCGGATCGCCCAGCATGCGCTCCAGCACGGCCTCGAAGATCTCGGGGTCATTGCTCGGCAGCTCAGTCTCGTCCAGGTCGATGATCTCGAAGTTGACGGAGGCCAGGGCGCCGGACGTCGACGCTTCTGTCGCGCCCCCACCCGCCAACGCTGTCGCGGGCACCGGAGTCTCCGTCACCGCCGACGCGATGGCTTCGTGGTCCCTGGTAGGCGGAGGCGGAAGTACAATGCGCTCGCCGTACACCATCACGACATCTTCGCCCCCCGAGGCGGCCTCGACCTGCGACTCCGTCGCTGCCTGGGAAGCTGCCGTCTCCACGAACATCTGCCCCCCGCCCAAGTTGTCGGCGCCCGACGACGGCGGGGGCGCCACCGGCTCGACCACCTCGGTGGCCACGACCAGCCCGCTCCGGGACTGCTCCGCCAACGGCTCGGCGTAAGGAGGCTGAGAGCGGGGCTCGGAGGATGGGCCACGCGAACTCAGCGCCACACGCTTCAGAGGCGTGAGGCTGAGCACACCGGTGTCGGCGTGACTGCGGAAAACGTGAAGATGAAAGTCAGAAGATGAGCAAGACAAAGAATCGAAGACGACGAAAACACGACGGGCAGGGACTTACATTTTGGAACGGACGCGGGCTCGCTTTACCGGCCGGTCCGACGGGCCCTACTCGGGGGCTGACCGTTTGGCCCCAGCCAACTCGGAGGCCGACCCCCGGCGCTCCACCGACTCGGGGGCTGGTCCGCTTCTCCCCTGCGGCTCGGGGACGGCGCTTCGCTCCCCCAGTTGCACGGGGGCTGTCCTCCCGACCTCCGCCGCGTCGGAGGCCGGCCCCTGACTCCCACCGACGGAGAGGGGAACATGCACATCTGGGGCCCCACCGCCCCGGATGACTAAAGATTGAAGGCGCCACGGGGGAACGCTCGTACTTGCCCCCTGCGGCGTGCTCGGAGTGGATAACGGCGTCGTCGACCTCTGAAGGGAGTCCGCGTCCGGGCGGTTGGAGCCGTCGAAGAGATGGCGGGGCGAGGGCTCGTGCTCCACCGGCCGCCTGGGCGGATCGTCCCAGCGAGGCGGATCCCTCTGCACCTCGGAGGCGCCCGAGCCTCTAGGCGCTGTGCGGGAGCGGGTCACCCGCTGGTCTTCTCGGACGGGGCGGGCCTCCGACCGCGAGCTTGAGCCCACGTCCTTCCCTCGAGCGGCTGGCTCCGGCCGCCGTGATGAGGTCACCTCCGCTGCTCGGGGTGGCGAAGGCGTGGACGACCCCGACATGTCGCTCCAGTCAACCGCAGCGCTGGGCTCGTCCCCGCTCCACGCCGGCTCCGGCAACGGGTCTTCATCGGAGGAGACATCACGCTCTCCCGCCTTGCGCCGCTTGATGCGGCCGTCGTTCCGATCGCGCTTGGCGATCTCCCGCTCCTTGTGCTGCGCCTTGCGCGCGGCCCGCCGCTTCTCTGCGGCCGCCTAGTTCCGCTTGAAGATCACCTCCTCCAGGAGAAGCGCCTTCGCCGGCACGAGATGGGCGCACTTCAACTGAAAAGCAAGGGGCTGGCAGGTCAGCGGTCGTCAGGAATCTCCGATAAGATGATCATCAATCTGAGAAGCCAAGTTTACAAGGAACTTGTCAGAAGAAGAAACAACTCACGAGTTTTTCGGTCTCCCCGTTGGGGAGCATCGGAAGAAGCCGAGCTGGCGGCCACGTGAAGGTCGACTTCCCGATCGCCAACGCCACGCGGCGCTGGATCTCGTCCAGCGACGGGAACGCAGGCGCAGTCATGGTCCCCATCCAGGGGGCCCTGTCGGCCATCATCTCACAGAGGCGCAGCGGCCGCCTCTGAAGCGGTACGACCCCCCGAGCATGGTACTGACAGATGACGGTCGCTAGGGTGACCCCAGCTCCTCGGAGGCGGGCCAGCACCGCCCAGTGCTCCTTCAGCAGCTTCTCCTGCTCCGCCTTCGGGGGGCCGTCGGTCTAGTTCCTCCACCCCTGCCCGATGGAGTTCCCGGTGAACGCTGGCAACGCGAACTCGGGGTCGTTCCTTAGGTAGAACCACCCCTTGTGCCAGCCACTGTTCGAGCTGGTCAGCGAGGATGGGATGTAGCTGTCGCCGCGCCCTTGCTTCATCCGGAGGTTGGCGCAGCCGATCGTCGCCGCCTTGGAGCCGTCTTTCAAGCACGCGAACATGAAGAAGTACTTGAAGAGGTGCCAATGGGCACTTATCCCCAAGTACCCCTCGCACATCGCCTCGAATGCCGCCATCTGCTGGATGCTGTTCAGGTTGAGGTGCTGTAGCTGAAGTCCGTACTCGTAGAGGACCGCCCGGATGAACCGCCCGGCGGGGACGGAGAAGCCGCGCTCGTGGAAGGCCACGAACGAGACGACGTACCCCGCGGGCGGGCGCGGCACGGACTCATCCTGGGCACCTTCCACTCCACAGCGTCGGTGAGAGGAGGGAGCTGTCCGGCCTCGACAAGGCGACACAGCATCACGCGGGACACATTGGACCGCGTCCAGTTCGACATAGCGGTGGCGAGCTTTCGAGCGGAACTACGGCGCGAGCTGTGGTGGTGCTGCGGGCGCAAGAGAGCAAGAGAAGTGGGGCGCAAAGGCGAAGGAAGAAGATGAGGGAGTAAAGTCCCAAATCTACGGCCGGCGCGCGGTTAAAAAGGGAGGAGCACGGCTGCTCGCCTTAAATGCCGGGCCCGCCGCGTCAGCGAAACGCTCGCTCGCGTGCGTCTGACCCGGCGTGACTGGCGTCCGCCCGCGTGACGCCTCGATTCCCGCCGAGCTCGGGAGCCTGAACCGTCCCCGCACGGTCACTTCAAACCGTCTCATCTGCCACAACGGCCGAGGCGCCCACGCCGCCCGCATCATTCGCATCGCCCACGTCGTATGTGTCATCCACGTCACCCACGACGCCAACGACTACCCCAACGGAACAATTTGGGGCCACAACAACAATAACGAAGCTTAAAAGCCCATGAGCGAGTCTACAACTCACTCGCGGGCTCGCGGGCTACATCCGGCGGATGCGCTCGCGCGCACCCACCGGGACGACCAAGAACAAGAACCAACACCAAGCCTTCTCGACTGAGCCTGTGCGCGAGTCCTTGACTCCCTCTCAGGCTCGGGGGCTACTGACGAGGGCCCAGATTAGGGCCCCCTTTGACGGTGAGATAATCTCTCTTGAGGTGAAGTCTTCTGGCACCATTGACAACGTGAAGGCCAAGATTCAAGACGAGGAGGACTAAGGACCACGGCCAAGACCATCACTGGCAAGACGTCCTATTCCCGACTAGTTGGGAGCTTCTCCGACTAGTTCCCCACTAGAAGGACCCCCTCCGACGAGTCTCCGCCTCGCACGACAAGTCTCCGCCTCGCACGACAAGTCTCCGCCTCCGACTAAGGCGCGAGCCACACCACGTGGCACGATCCCGGGGTGCGAGGACCTCCACCACGACGCGTGGGGGACCGGTTCCCCGTGCCATGCAAACACACCAGCTGGCGGCCTGCGCGGGCAGCGGGCCCCGACAGGGGGCCTTAATGCGGCTCTGCTCAGCTGTGCAGCCGTCAAATCGCCATCATCTCCAACCCTGCCACACGCAAACTCCACCCGAGGCACTCAAGCACCCCCTACGACAAGCTCAGGTCTATGCTTAGGCCTTAGCGTGGCGGGCTCATCCTGTGCTCGGGCGGACTGAGTCACCACCAAACTACTCGGAGAAAGCGCCAAGCGTCCCGAAGTGAACAGCCCCGTCCGGCCACACGGCGGCTTCTACGACAACGCAACACAACTCTACTTCAATGCACCCTAGTGGACAGTGACACACGAAAGGACATCCCAGCGACCGAGCATTGTAACTCTTATCTCGTTTCCCGTTTTGCCCCTCCCCTTGTGTCTATAAAAGGGAGAGGAGGGCAACCGTTACAAGGGTTAGCCGACGAATCGAACACTCATACTCAGGGACTTGGGCTCGACACCCTCTCCCGACCAGTTTGTAACCCCTACTACAAACACCCCCGGCTTGGGAACATGGCAGCTCGACACTGGACGTAGGGTATTACTCCTCGGAGGCCCGAACCAGTATAAATCCCATTGTCTCCTGCGCTAACCATCCGAGCCCGACACACGATCGATAGAAATTTACTGTCCGGCGGTAGATAACCCCGACAGCTATAAATAGCACCGTGAGGCTGAAGGAGGCAAGCACCGAGCATTGTTGAGCTATGAAGACACAGGGTAGTATAAAGGTCATGCCATGGGCATGTGTTCGTCCACTAGATTCTAGGATGCTGTGTTTGTAGAAGCTTGGAGCTAGAAGAACTCTTGCGAAATGTAGACAGCACACCCACTCTTTGTACCTTGCCTCAGCAAGGAATCAAGGAGAGTTTGGAGGTGATGCTGTAGAGGCTCGAGGTGCAGCTGGAAGTCCTTGGTGAGCATGAGATGCTCGTCGGAGGCTTGCGGGCCGCGTCGAAGAGCAAGCTCGTGTCTGCATTCCATAGTCCGGCACAGAGCATGCCCTGCTACATGCGGCGTCGCACAGCTGTTCACCGCAAGGCCACCATCGAGGTCCTGAGGCTAGAAGAATTCTTGCAACGTGCCCGGCTGTAGCTGGGTACACCTTAAGGATTGCTCTAGGTTGATCAGGTCTTCGAGTACATTTGTATTTTTGTGACGGGTTCTGGATCCAATAAGGTTGCAGGTGACTTGTGTACCTTCGAAGTTCCCGTGTAATGTTCTCTCTCTTCTATCTTGTAATGGTCGTTTTGATGAAATTATCCATCAAAGACCTAAAGTGACGTAGTTTGGGGGCTTATCGACCTCATGAGGATCGAAATGTGTTATCAGGATGACCTGATAGCGTTGTTGTATTCACGACCTAAACGCAGGGTGTAGGTCGCTAGACTATCCGTTGAGTAGATATCCGTTGGCGCGAAATCCGGCGAGATCATCTCACGTAATTATCGGCACAGAGCCGTTAGGGAGAGCTCCTTACTGTGGAAGGAGCCGCAACGGGCGGACCCGGTGGGGGCCTTTATAAATAGAGCGGCGGGGACCAGCGATGACCGCCCCCTTCGTCTTCTTCCTCCTTTCGCCATCACCGCCGAAATCGCCGCACCTTAGCCGCCGCGCACTCCACCGCCGAGCTTTGCCCTAGCATCCTTAGTGCGCAGCGGTTGACGGTGTATTTTGGTACACCAAACATGTTCATTACACTTTGGTTTGGATTTGATTATGGAACTAACCCGCCACTAGGCACACTAATGATATAACAAGTTCATCTTTGTATGTACATTTGGAAGTGTTATGTTTTTGCAGGAAAACATGGACATAAAGGACGGAGTCACCACAAGTTCAAAGGAGCAATTGAGGAGTCTCGTTCGTGTTCGAGAGCATGATGAAATCACTCCCAAAGGTGGCAAGGACCGAAGTGTTACAAAGGAACATCCCCGAGGATTGAAGCATAAAAGACCGAACTTCATGCGAGAAGACCCTCCATCTTGGACGTGAGGATAACATCGTCATAATGGTGCAAATGGAGGGGGCAAAGTGCATAATGACAAGAGGACCCACGTGCGTGAAGGGGCGACCAAACCGGGCCGAAATGGGCCTGGGCCGGTCGGCCTAGGCCGGCCGGCTTGGCCCATTCCGACGACGGTTCGGCCCCCCATTTCTTGAGCATGAAGATGATTCAACCCTAAGTACGTGGAGGCACCGCCATTCGGAGGGAGAGAGCCATTCGCCCGAGAGGCCGTCCACAAGCTAGAGAGAGAAGAGGAGGGAGATCATTCGCGAGAAGGATCGCTCTACTTGAAGGAAGCAACCACAAGTGGAGGAGGACGTCGAGGCCCTGCCAAGACACCCCCGGAGGAGAAGGAAGACACCGTCGGAAGCGTCACCATGATCAACGGTGCTATGCCTAGCACCTTGATGGGGTAATCTTCTCATTTGTCCATGGGTTGTAATCGATCTTGAGATGTAATCGCTACTTTGTATGGTTATCTATCAATCATCTAGTGTTGAAGATGCTTTATTGTTTAAGGTTAGCTACCATGCCGCGTAGGGGGTAAAGATCTCAATGCTCCCATGGAATCATTCAATACGCCATGTCCATCATAGGTCTAGTCACGAATACCTCCGCGTAGTGACAGTACGGGGGGAGGGAAAGGGCGAAACCGTGGTCACAACCCCCGATAGATTAGATCAGTTTTCTTTTCTTAAGCGGTTGCATGTTCAAGTATCGTAGACCCTTAGGCAAGTGTCTTTTACATATCTTGTTGGTTTAATCATTCTCTCTAGTATAGTATAGTAGTTCTCTAGATTAACCATAGATTAGGGTTTGGTTAAGTTAGTGAGTAGTGCTAGATCAAACGCTTGTAATCCCCTTGCTCCGTGGATTGATAAGAACCTAGGGAATCCCCGTGGTGAAAAAGGTGTAGGTCCGTATGCTTGCGGATCGTAGGTGGATATGAGTTTTATCTGTCAACAGCCGCCGTCTGTTGCAGACCGCGCGCCGGCTCCACCATCATCCCGCCGCTCCACTTCGCATGCGAATCAAAACCCTAGTGAACTTTAGATTCAGATCCACTCAAGCTCAAGAAATGGCGGCCGTGGCTCGTCAAATCCCAGACCCGCGGACGGTGTGGGAACCCTCGACGGTGACCGAGGTGAAGATCCAAGTGCTGGTGGACCGTGGGCTTCTAAGGTCCAAGGCGGAGGTGGAGTGGAAGGCACCTACGGGCGAGATCTTCCCGACGGAGGACGACAAGGAGCAGGTCGTCTTCGTTTCCTTCTTCGAGCGCGGGTTCAACATCCCCGTGGGTGACTTCTTCAGAGGTCTGCTCTTCTACTACAAGCTGGAGCTGGTACATCTCGTCCCCAACTCCATAACCGTAGTTTCGACGTTCATCCACTTCTGTGAGGCGTACCTAGGGATAGCACCCCACTACCTTCTCTGGCGACATCTCTTCTGTGTCAAGTCCACCAGCAAGCGTGCCGGTGTTGTGGGGGCTGTCATGTTCTGCTTGAGGTCGGGTCTCAAGACATAATGGATTGATACGGACCTGCCAGACAACATCGCTGGGTGGAGGTCGGAATGGTTCTACATCGCTGATCAACAGCCTGCACTCCCGAAGCGTACTGGGCACAAGCCCATGAAGATACCAGAGTGGGACATGCAGCTGTCCTCACGCGAGATGGACGATGTCAAAGAGGTTCTTGAACTGGTGCGCAACCTCAAGGAGAGGGGCGTAACGGGAGGCTCGGTGGCGAGGTCATTCTGCCGTCGCCTGATCCAGCCGATCAAGGATCGGGTGCATCCAGCTTATGAATATTGGGGACAGTCAGACCCCACTCGCGAGGTCAACCGCAAGGTCCCTAAGGAGGAGATGATGGCTAGGGTGTCACAAATCTATGCCGGGCGTGCACGAATCAAGAAGTGCCCAAAGGCATATTCCTTGACTCGACCCGCTGACCCTGTAAGTCCTAGGACTAGTAGGTCATTTGTTCTATTCCTTTGTTTACGTCGATCTCACTGTTTGGTATGTATCTGTTGCAGGCTCGGGAAATGCAGTTTTGGTGCCCAGCACCCCTTCCTACAGGCGAGGAGCCTCGTCGGAAACTAAGGTCGGACAAGTACCAACCTCCAGCAGCTGGGCTGCTGGAGAACTATGAGTCAGACTCGTCGGTGGAGGCTGATGAAGATACTGACTCAGAGGTCGATGGCGATGTGGCAAACTGCCAAGAGGCGAGCAGTGTCGCAAAGCCTAGGCGTAAAACAAGGGCCACGACGGCGAAGCAGTCAACCACGAAGGCTGCTGCCCAGGTTGAGGCGGCAAAGACCGCCAAACTCAAGGCGGAGAAAAAGAAGAGGAAGAGGAGGGGAAGCCCTCCACCGACGGTCGAGACACCGGTAATTCCCACACCTTCGACCAGGGAGGTTGAAGATGATGAAGACAAAGCCACCGATGACCCCCCGGTCGTTGAAGATCGGACGGCGAGGAGGTCGTTGAGTCCCGCGGCCAAGAGGCAGCGGGAGTTGGAGCAGAAGACGACGGAGGACGACCTCCATCAAATGAGAGAGGCGCAGCGAGCTGCTGCTGGTGCGCAAGCAAAGATGCTTGTGAAGATAAAAGTGCGGCCGTTCAGGCCGAAGCCACGCGCCCCGGCTGCTGTGAGGTATGGTCGTAGCGCTGAAGTTCATTAATTTGCTAGTTGTTATTGGTTCTTTGCATTGTTTTTGACAAAGACTTCTGCAGGCCGGTCGTCCAGCCCAAGAGCATCTTGGGTGCTCAAGGGTCACCTTCACGAAGAAGGTCGTCCGACCATGAGGCCGGAGCTCAGATTTTGGTCGACGACGCGGGGACAGCGACTCCTCCACCTGCTACTGAGGCCGGAACACATGGTTCTGTGGGTGACATTGGTGCTTCGACCTCTCCACCTATCATCGACGTGGACCCCATCAATGCGGTGCCCAGCACGTCGACTCAGGACCCAACTGCGGACCCGATTCAGATCGAGCAGCCGCAGGAGAATCCAGAAACAACCAATGTGCAGGTACCGGGTTCGACGTCAACAGGGCCGACGTTGAGGCGTGAAGAGATTGACTGGACTGGTACTTCTTGGCAGGAAGATATCTTCGATGACACCGAGGACATGAGGGCGGTCCGCAATGCGATCTTGACTCTTAACCAGGCGTTTACGGTATGCCCTTCTCTTGTGCTATCTTTGACAACTTGCCTTGGGACTGTCCTTGACGACCTGGTTTCTTGTTTCTGTGAAGCAGACACTGGCTGACCGTGCCAAGGGCAGGGCCGACCTTCTGAAGAATACTGTAGCCACGAAGCTGCGGGTGGTCGATCTTGAGCGGGAGCTCAAGCAAGTTCGTGAAGCGGCAGTGGCGGACAAGAAGAAGCTCGAGGACGAGCTGGTTGAGGAAAAGCGAAAGACCCGAGAGGCCAACACATAGTTTAATGTCGCAAACACTGGTAAAATTGATTTTCTTACGGGTTTTTCTTCATCAATGTCTTGTACTACTGAGGACCTGACCTCAGAGTGTTGTTGGCATGTTGCAGAATTTCTCAGGCGCGAGGACGACCTCAAAAACGAGCTGAAGAACACCAGGGAGAGGGTTCGAAGCTTGGAGGTGAACCTCCGGGAGGCCGAGGCTGGCGGCCAGGAGCTGAAGCGGGTGATGAAGGAGACCATCGACAGTGAGTACCCTGTATCTCAAAAGTTGGCTTATGAGAAACAGGCTCGAAGGGATCTCGAGGTCAGTCTTGAGGTAGCTTTGGAGTCGCTGCAGAATGACCAAGTGATCATTGCAGGGCAAGAAGTGGAGCTAAAGGACCTCAAGAATGCTGCCCATTTTGCAATGGACATAATAGCGTCACAGGTCGAGGGGAAGGAGCCCAAGCCTGCTATTGACCATCTTATAGCCGCACCCGAGAAGCTGTTCGACCTCTTGAAGGCGACGAGCTTGGCGGCGGCCACGGAGGCGTTGGTCCAGGTGAAGTCCCACTACCCCGACGTTGACATGGTCAAGGTCGGAGAGAGCTCGGACATGACGAAGGATCTGCAGGCCTTGGAGCTTGAAGTGCGTGACGCCGCTACGGCAGTAATGGCTGCCCTTGACTATGAAGGCGACGACGGAGAAGAGTAGTCGTAGTCCTGGAGCTGTACCCCCTCCTTCTCTGAGTCATGTAAAATATTGCTTGAAAACCTTCTTTTGTGACCTGCATGATGTACTTAATTTGTGTTTGCGCGAACTTGGTAGTCTTGAAGTGACGTGTCTTGTAGCATAGACCACTAACCACTACTCACGGAGAAGCTGGCTTACCGACCACCACAGCTCAGCGGGGAGGCTTACGTGTGATCGGTGCGTGGGAGGGAGTCTAGGACTCAGGTTTTGCAACCTTTACGACCAAGCAGGCTTGCAATAACACAAAGTAGGTAGTCACGAGGGACGGTGTCCTCAGGTCGAACGACCCATAGGTTGGCATGAGCCAAGCCCCCGAGCATGTCGAGGGGGAGGAATAGAAATCTTAACCCCCAGGTCTTACGACCTTTGTATTGGCCTTAGCCAAGCCCCCGAGCATGTCGAGGGGGAGGGAGTATGACATGAGAGAGGAGAAGGTAGGGCTCGAGACACAGTAGATGACTGCTTTAACTAATATTTATTGAAACTGAAAAAGTACAAGGACGAGGAATACATAGATGTACAAGGACAGCGAGCTTGCCTCATGACAGCAGCCATTCTCTGTTCTTCGAGGCTGTCGAGGTCGACACGACGAGTCTACTCAGCTTCTCCCTCCTCGTAGAACTGTATGCGTGGAGCCCGAAGGTAACGTCGGTGGGTAGGATAGCCTCGGAGCCGTAGACCAGAAAGAAGGGCGAGAAGCCCGTAGCAGAACTGACTTGGGTCCGTAGACCCCAGATTACATGTGGTAGCTCAGCTAACCAGCGGGTAGCGTAGTTTGAAGCGTCATCAAACATGCGATTTTTGAGAGCCTGGAGAACCATGCCATTGGCACGTTCGACCTGGCCGTTGCACCAGGGGTGGGCGACCGAGGAGTACTAGACGTCGATTGTATTATCTTGGCAGAAATCCCAAAAGGCCGACCCTGTGAAGGCTGACCCTAGGTCGGTGATGATCCTATTGGGCACACCGAAGCGATGTGTTATGTCTTGCATGAATTTGGCCGCCTCTTCTGACGTGACTTTTGCGACAGGTCGGACTTCAATCCACTTGGTGAATTTGTCAACGGCTACGAGGATATGCCTGTAGCCGCCTGGGGCGGTTCGGAATGGACCCACAGAGTCGAGGCCCCACATGGTGAAGGGCCAAGATGGGGGAATCGTACGCAGGGCCTGAGCTGGCAGGTGCTGCTGCTTGGCAAAGAATTGTCATCCTTTGCATCTCTTGACGAGGTCTTTAGCGTCAGCCATGGCCGTGGGCCAATAGAAGCCAGATCGATATGCCTTGCCGACCAGATTGGCAGAAGCTGCGTGGCAGCCGCACTCTTCACCGTGAATCTCAGCTAAGAGCTCGATCCCTTCTGATCGCAAGATGCACTTCATCAAGACGCCGGTAGAGGCGGCTTTCCTGTATAGGTCGGTACCAATCACGACGTAGTTGGCACTTCATCGTGTGATACGTTCTCGTTCGGCCTTGTCTTCTGGGACTCATTGGTCGAGTAGGAAGGCTAAGAAAGGCTCGCGCCAATCATCCTCTTTTTCTGTCATCAGCACGTCGCGGGGAGGTGCTATACTGGGTCCGGGTTGTCCGGGTCCAATAGCTTGATTAACGGCTTGCGTAGGTCTTGGACCAACACACCTGCCGGGACTAGAGCCCGTTTGGAGCCTAGTTTGGAGAGTACATCGGCGGCCACGTTGTTGTTGCGTGGCACATGCTGAAACTCAATTCCCTCGAAGTGGCCTTCGAGCTTGCGGATCTCAGCACAGTAAGTGTTCATTGTGTCTTTGACACAATCCCACTCTTTGTTGACTTGTTCGATGACGACCTTGGAATCGCCAAAAGCCAGTAGTCGCTTGATGCCAAGGGACACTGCTATACGGAGCCCATGAATTAGAGCTTCGTACTCTGCTCCATTGTTGGAGGCCTTGTAGTGTATTTGTAGGACGTACTTGAGCTATTCTCCCTGAGGAGAGATGAGTAATACACCTGCTCCTGCGCCTTCGAGGTTGAGGGCGCCGTCGAAGTACATTATCGAGTGTTCGGGCCGCTCCTTGGGAGGGGGCATCTGGATCTCTGTCCATTCTGACACGAAGTCAGCTAGGATCTGTGACTTGATCGCCTGCCGAGGGCAGAACTCGATGTCGAACTCCCCAAGTTCCACCGACCACTTGACGATGCGGCCGTTAACGTCACGGTTGCGGATGATCTCTCCCAGAGGGAATGATGAGGGCACCGTGATCTTGTGGACTTGGAAGTAGTGGCGAAGCTTTCTCGATGTAATCAGGAGTGCGTAGAGCAACTTCTGGGGCTATGAGTACCGTGTTTTAGCGTCGGCCAGGACCTCGCTCACATAGTACACAGGTCGCTGAATAGGGTAGGCCTGCCCTTCTTCTTCTCGTTCTGCGACGAGAACCGTGCTGACCACATTAGAGGTGGCGGAGATGTAGAGGAGGAGCGTTTCGCCTGGTATCGGTGGCGTCATGATTGGAGGTGTGGTCAAGGACTCTTTGAGAGCCTCGAACGCCTTCTGTGCTTCTTCATCCCATACGAACTTATCTGCCTTCTTCAATAGCTTGAAGAAAGGCAGACCTTTCGCCGAGCTTGCTGATGAAACGACCTAGAGCCGCCATCATACCTGTGAGCTTCATGATGTCTTTCTTGCAAGATGGCTTGGCCATGTTGCGTATTGCGTCGACCTTGATGGGGTTAGCTTCAATGCCTCGGTGTCCGACCATGAAGCCCAGGAGCAATCGGGAGGGTACACCGAAGACGCACTTGGTCGGGTTGAGCTTCCACTGGAACTCTCGTAGGTTGGTGAAGGTCTCGACGAGGTCGGCGATGAGCTGATCTTCCTCGGTGGTCTTGACGACTACATCATCGACGTAGGCTTCTACGTTTTTCCCGATCTGCGACTTCAGGCACTTCTGTATCGCCTTCTGGTATGTTGCTCCAGCATTTTTGAGACCAAAGGTCATGAACTTGTAGCAGTAGATGCCATTAGGGGTTATGAACGCCGTCTTTTCTTCGTCGTCGGGATTCAAGGCTATCTGGTGATAACCTGAGTAGCAGTCGAGGAAGCACAGTAGAACGCTACCGGCCGTGGAGTCCACGACCTGGTCGATGCGAGGAAGAGGGAATGGATCTTTTGGGCACTGCTTGTTAAGGTCGGTGTAGTCGATACACATCCTTAACCCTCCAGTCTTTGTAGATGTTTTTTTTATCATAGCGGCTATGCACACGTCGTGCATGCCATGAGCCACCTTGCCAATGGACTGGTCTCAGAGTCCATCAAAAACCCTATGCATGCATGTGAACACGAGGTGGTCTACACGGCTTTCTTCTTGCTAGTTCCAAAAATCAACGTGGTGATTCACACGGCCTGGCGGCGATGTTGTAGATCATTTTTTTTTCTTGGCCACACGTGGACATGGAGTCTCGACGCCTTTTTTTAGCGGATGGATTCGACAAATACGACGCTGGGTTGCCTCTGGGGCACCATGCCCGGAGGCCGGTATGCAGCAATGACGTACGTGTAGACACGTACACACCGTACCGCCGGAAAGACGATGTCGGCCGCCGAGCAAATCGCATCTCGCCGACTTGAAGAAAAACGGTGAGGGTGGCTGGCTTGACGTCCTTGCGGTATCTGATCGTCCTGAGACGTCAAGAGAATGCCGGAAAGTTGTTGACCGCTCCAGGACTGGCTGATGGGGCATAGGCCGTCGGGATGATGTAAAGGTCATCTGGAGGGCCATTATCTTGGTCGTACTGGGCACGTCGTAGAAGCTCTTGGTCGTGCATCTGCCGGAGTTCCGTTGCTTGAATAGGATTATTGGCGTTGAGGGGATCAGGAACCCCGTGGTCGCGGTCGTAGTTAGCGCGACGTGCTATCTCCACTTCATCTCGTATCCGTCGACGTTGACTGCTCTCAGCGTGGTTGGCTTGAACTGGTGGAGGCTGAGCTTCAGCGTTCTGTCCTGCATTGGCAGCGGTGTTGTGTTGGGCGCCGGCAGCATTAGCTGCATTGTTGGCGACGTTGCCTGTGGCGTTAGTGGCGGCGTTAGCTGGAGGGTTGGCTGCGGCGTTAGCGAGAGCATTGGCAGTAGGGTTGATCGGCTGCACCACTTCGTTTTCACCTCTTCCCTCTTCAGCCACGGGCTGAAGGGGGGTGTTGCTGCGGCGTCGCTGGCGAGGGTGCTCCGACCTACTCCTGGAGTAGGAGCTTGCAGCTGATCTGCTGTATCCTGGGCCCCTTTCTTCGACCTGGGCGGTGGCGACGCGGATGTAGGCTTGTAGATGCCGTATTGCAGGAGTGTCTTCGAGCTGACCCAACGCGGCGAGAGCTGCGCCCAAATTTGCTTGAGGAGAGTTGTAGACTTCGTGGCCGTCTTGCTCAAAGTCCCTTAGGAGGTCTCTGGCACGTAGGCGGTTTCGATGAGGTTCGTTGCGTTGCTGGGGAGCAGTGTGAGCTGGGGGCGCTTGCACCCCGACATTGCCTGCTGGTTGATTGCCGGCGCCTTGCCTGACGTTGCCTGCGGGCTGACCTGTGCCTGGGGCGGCTGCAACTAACTCCTGCTGACGGCGCACGGCCCGTGCGACATTAGCGTTCTCGCGCTCTGTGCGCTGCTCGTCTGTCTCTCCGTCTTGAGGAGGTACATCTGCAGAGACCACAAGGACCTCTCGGTCTGAGATCTCAAACACTTCTCCCGGATAGTTCGGGGAGATGGTCGTACGAGTGATCTGAAATGCGAGACGGTCCGGAGACGGCTCGCGGTTGATCTGGCGGTGATGAGCTGCGGTGAGAGGTCGGGGAAGCTTCTTGAGCACACGGCACTGGCGAGCCGTGTGTTTGGAGTTCTCGTGGACGGGGCAAGGGTCGTCGAGGTGGCCCCTGCGGTTTCCACGATCTGGTGTCTTGGGTCCAGATTCGATCTGGATCTTGTGCTTCATGTAGCGAGACGCTACGTGAGTTGCGTTCCGCAGGCCAAGAGGCATGCTGGATGAGGATGGAGGGGTCCTGCGAGGGCGTTTGATGCACTCACAGACCTTGATCGTGTCAGAGAGCATGTCTTTGACACGATCGAGTCCCGCGATCAGGTCGCTAGGAGTGGGTGGGTGGGTTTCCGCCAGTAGATCTGTCCCGACCTGCTGGTTGGAGGTGACCGCATTGCCCTCGATGACGAGGCAAGCGGCTGGAGCAGTGGATTCCGCTGGCATAGAGCCGAAGCAGATGTCGACGGGATTGGCGAGGATGTCCGCCATGCTCTCCGGGAAGATGACGCCGTTGGTCGAAGCCATCGAGTTGCACGAAGAACCTTGGATTCCTCCCCTACCTGGCGCGCCAACTGTCAGATGTTTAGATCTAGACAGCCCACATGGGTGTTAATCCCGGTGGTTTAGTTGTTCGGCGGGGCGGAATCTAAGGCTAAGAACTCGAAGGTTGCGCACGAGCACACGGAACACAGAGAACACGGCGAGTTTATACTGGTTCGGGCCTCCGGAGAGTAAAACCCTACGTCCAGTTGTTGGTGTAGATTGCTTGAGGATTGCCTGATTGTACAAGGGTCGCCCTGCCCGCCTTATATTGGCCAGCAGACAAGGTCGGTTCCCAGATTCCTGGTCGGTTACGACCAGGAGATCTAAATCTAGTTTATTACAACACTTGCCATATCCGTCGATCTGCTTGGTCGGAATCCACCGATGTCTTGTCTTGCACGCCAAGTCTTGAGGTCATTTTGGATAAGGTTGTCTGGGGAATCTTCTGGAAGGTCTCCAGGAGGTCGTGTGGGCCGCCAACTAGGTCGGTTGGGCCCACTAACAGGTCGGCGGGTCTTCTGAAAGGCCGGACCCACTTGTCGGGGACGGCCGTGAGCCTGGTCGGTGGGGACCCAGGGGTACCCATGTCTCACAGGTACCAAAAAGTGCTTGCTAGAACTGCAGGTGCATAGAGGTGCATTGGAGGCTTGGCAAAACTCAAGAGAAGGGCTAGGAGCTAGAATAATGCCAAGCATCAAGTCTAAACTTTTATATTCTTACTCCAATGACATCTCGGTAACATGCGCTTCATTTTTCACCTGAGTCATTTGATTCTTAGTGGATACATGTGCTATAAGACCTTGGTTTTGCACACATGGCTTGATTAGGTCATTTATTGCTTGATATGCTCCTTTTACCATATGATGCTCGTAACCGCTCTCTAGTAGAGCAAGTTGATCTAAGTAGTGCAGGAAAGAGAGTAGTGACATTGTAAGTAAATCAAGCATCTGGCCAAAGGTGATGTTAGATCGAGTTGAAGCTCAAGAAAAGATGAAGAATGAACTCCAAGCTTCAACACCACTTAAAGGGTCAGACACCCTTGATTCTGTAGAAATGCAGACTCCGGAGGTTCCGGGAAATTCCTCGGAGGTTCCGGAAAATGCTACAGGAACTCAACCTCCGGGAAATCCTTCGGAGGTTTCGAGGTCTTGGAATTCAGACTTATAAAAGCTCTAAGAATCAGGCTGATTGACACTAAGAGAAGATTCACAAAGATATCCCTTCATCACAAGCTGACCGTAGCCCTGAAGACTCACTTATTTGGGCTCACTGGCAAAAACCGGTCTGACCGGTTTTGGCCTAGTATTGCATCAATTGAGTTATTTGTTTCAAGTTGAATCAAGAACTTCAATGAAATACTTTCTTGAGGCATCATATATGTAACTATCTAAAATGGTAGTAAGTTCTCTTGGCACAATTTCAATATTTGTAACTTATTTTTTTTGTTGTGCCTTGAACAAATTGTGAAGTGATCTCCCCAAGATCATTAAATTGACCTAGTGCTCGTTTCATGTAACTCAAATCCATGATGCACCTATTTAGGGGGAGATTACTTTACAATTTGTGTTTTTGAGACTAATGCTTTCATTTAGTGATTTTTGTAGTCTCAATTTGAGAGCTTGTCTCTCTCCCTTGGAGTATGCTATGACAAGGAGTCCAAAGTGGTACAATTGGTTTAATCTTTCTCTTTGGATTATGAAACTAACCTTAAGCAAATCTACTCACCACAATATAGTCTAAATTCCTCAAGTTGCATGTGATCTTAGTCAAACACGAATGGGTGCATGTGACCAAACAGGTGCATGTGATCTTAGTCATTCACATTTTCTCTCATATGCACCAAACACGAATGGAATTTGATCTATATTGTGAGGTTTCAATTTTTAGTGGTCCTCTTGCCTCTCTAACCCAAAAGGTCACTAAGAATTGGAACTAGTGCTTGTTCTATTTAAGTATCTCGCTCATGTTGTGCTTAAAAGGTTTATCAAAATGAGAGCTAGAACTTGGGCTTAACATGGTATCGCACAAGTCTAGGAAAAATCACAATTCACCAATGTAAAAATGTGATAAGTGTTGACGGTCGATTTTCGTCAACCAAGAGCACTTGTTACACTTTGGTTTGAGCTTTAATTAAGACTAACCCGCCACTAGGCATACTAATGATGTAACAAGTTCACACTTGCATGTGGTTTTTGGAGTTTATTATTTATGCAGGAAATCAATGTTAAAGAGGAGACTTTCGGGATAAGTTCATCAAGCACTTTATGAAAAGATCATGAAGCCCGTCACAAATCAAGACATGAAGTGAACACGACTCCAAATGACCCAAGGACCGAAGCATCAACACGTAAAACTCCGGGGACTATGAGGTTTACCAACGAGATCAACTTAGCCCGAGAGATATTCTCGCAGCCCAGAACAACATGATCTTTCGGTGCAGAATAGGAGACTTAAACGGCCTCTAATGGCAAAAGTTTGACTACCAAAGTTGTGGTCCTCTACGATAGCTTCGATTTGGACATGTGGAAGGCCCAATTCGGATCAAGGAGCTAGGATATATGGCCCCCGAAATGCCAGCTGTGCAGACAAGTCCGAAATCAGACAGATTATCTTCCGAGGGTGTTTTGGAGATCTTATCTTCGTTCCCAAGGAAACCAATGAATACCAAAGTTGGAGATAATTTCATGCCACACAATTTAGACACTGAATTTGCATTATTTGGAGTCCGGACGTTAGAGATATGACGTCGGGAAGGAAGGGCAGCGAATCAGGAAATTCTGGCGAGGCTGATTTGCTTATCTCTCAAGGAAGATCTCGTGCAAGGGAAGGTGGAGCACGCCCCAAGACTCCCCAAGGGCATAAATACAATCCCCTAGGCGCTCAAGGAGGGGTGAACATTGAGATCCAATCATTCTACTGACGCCATTCACCAGAAAACCGCCGCCGCAAGATGAGGGAGAGAGTTGGATGAGCTCGTCGCACGGATCAACGCCGGCGGAGGGAAGGAAGCAAGAGGAGGACTCCAAGCCGCAGGCCTAGGGGTGTTCCCAAGCTTCATCACCGTCATCTTCATCAACGACGTTCTCCGGAGTCTCCATCACCCCTATGTGCTTCAATCCGTGTAAGATGATGGGGTAATGCCTCCGTTCGTCCCTAGGGTTAGATGGATGCATGATATGTAATCTATACATGAATCTTATGCCTATCGATGCTTTATGGTCTATGTCTTCGCGAATGCTTTGTTTACATATGTTTACGCAACATGTGGTCTTAGTAGGGTTTGTGGTAATCGTGGTGATTAGCTTAACCCTATGGATGCTTAGGTATAGATGCGGTTATACGTGAAAGTGTTTGATTACCTTGCGTAGTGACAGTACGGTGGAGGGAAAAGGCTTAGCGGCCGCATAACCGCCATGAAGCTAGTGAAGGCAACACCCTTTTTATGTAGTAGATGCATGTTCATGTGATCCTAAACCCTAGGGAGGGAACGTTTATCTACCTTAATCTCTCTCTAGCACCAACCCTCACCATCTAGTTTAACCTTAGATTTCTTAGATTAACATAGGTTAGATTGTCTTTACATTTATATGAATACAACTATCAAAGGTTTTCCATCAACTAGATTAGTACTTGGTTAAGCGCTAGTAATCCCCTTGCTCCGCGGATTGACAAGAACCTTGGGGGTCACCCCATGGTGAAAAAGGTGTAGGTCCGTACGCTTGCAGATCGAAGGTTGTTACGTGTTTCAATCGTCAACAAGCCCCTTTTTCTGGCGCCGTTGCTGGGGAGCAAGCCAGTTTGCTACGTTTAATCTTGTATTAGTTTTGTTGATTACTAACATCTAACCGTTGTTTTCTAGAAAAAAAACCCTTTTGTGTTTTTATTTTTTATTTTTAGTGCCTAGATGGATTTGTTCACCTCACCTTTGGAGGACGAAGAGATGTCGCTAAGGGAGCTAGCAATGCCGTCAATGGAGGACATCGAGATGCAAAAATCAGATTTGACACTTGCTACAACCCACTACGAAGTAAAGCCTAGAATCATCAACTTAGTGCGCGACAAACCCCTTTAGAGGATTGGAGGATGACAACCCATATAGACACATTAAGGAATTCACGATGATAAGCAACACGGTGCAACAAGAAGGAGTTCCGGCCGCTTGGTTCAAGTGGAATCTTTTTCCGTTCTCTCTCGAAGATGAAGCGCGAAGATGGTATACACTTGCGTCCGTTGAAGTGAAAGGAAGTTGGGATGAGCTCGTGAAGAAATTTCTTTCAAAGTTCTTTCCCATAAGAAAGGTCCAAGACTTAAGGAGGCAAGTGCTCAATTTCAAGCAAGGAGAAGACAAAAGAATTGATGAAGCTTGGGACCGTTTCAATGAACTACTCGAGCAAGGACCGAACTTGAGATTTTCCGGTGACTTGATGTTGCATACATTTTATTTTTCACTAACCCCTAACTCTTCTCGTTTTGTAAGCATGTGTGTAGGCGGTGATTTAATGGATAAAACAATTAGTGAAGCCGCACAAATCTTACAAAGGATAAGCAATGGAAAAAGAACGCAATGAGATTGGCAAAGACGTTGTCGGGAGGAGCAAAATGACAAAAGCAAGCTCGAGGTGCTTGCTGAAATTTCTGAAAAAGATGAACCAGAGGTCAAGGAAGATGAACCGACCATACAAGAAATTGAAGATCCACTTCCCAAGGTAAGAGAAGTCATTTCGGATATTAAAAATGTTGAAACTAACATGAATGTAAGCCGAAGTATGGGGAATGCTAGACCATTGGCGGAGTTCAATCAATCCGATTGGATTCATGTCGATTTTGCCTCTCTAATCAACTACCGAAGGAAGGAGGAACACCGACACGTCGCTAAAAGAGTTGAAGACATATTTGATCAAGAGATGAGTGGGGAATCGGTCCAAAATATGTTTGAAGAAGAAAGAGATGAAGAAGATGAAGGATGGATCGATCAATGTGACATCTCGAAGATTTATAGTGAAGAAAGAGAACAGTACAACCGTGATGAGCCTAGTGACTGGAAGGATAAATGGGAGAAGATAGGACTCAAGCTAGAAGACGAATGGGAGGGAGATGACATAGAGCAAATTCTCCAAGAAGGCCCCTCTCCACAAGGTTATAGCTTGTGTGCTATTGAAGCCTGCACACTAGAAAAGCAAGACATGGAAGTACTCAAGGATGAAGAAAAGAGTGAATCAACGATGAGCAATCTTGACGACATGTGATACACAGAAAATAAAGAAAGAAACATACAAGACTTTGAAGAGGAGGATTGTGATGATCATGAAGACTTCAAAGAAGAGAGGAATGCAAATGTAGTTGATGGATTACACGTTCCACATGATGAGATGGAGAGGATGCAAAAAGGTAACAAAGAGACACCTTCACTCGTTGAGATTGGTTCGCCTTCAACACCGCTAGATGAACCAAATATCACTCTTGTTGAAAAATGTCTAAGGCCAAGGTACGTGCTGAAATCTCAAGATATTATTAGTGTTGATGATGATAAATTCAAATACTCATGCTCAACCAATAGAATAAATGATAGTTTAAATTCTATGCCTTGTGACAATAATTATGATGTTTATAGGCTATATTTTCTTGAGAATAATGAAGAGGCAATGTGTATGTTTGAACCATTTAATTATATGCCTAAATAACCTTTGCCTAATAATGAACTAAGTGCTTTACATGAAACATATGCTTCTTTTAATTACACCTTGATATGTTGCTACAATTTGCTTGTGGTGTTAATTATGGACGCGTATGTTTACAATAAGTTTTGTAAATCTCGATCATGCTTTGTGCTTGGTCAAGCTAATGACCTTAAAAAAGCACATGTCGGGAGAAGGCCCGATTATCACTAACCATGTAGATAAGGCTTGAATAATGAAAAGAGAAGTCATGTCTAAAGAGTTGCAAGATAAATCATCAACCCCTCCAAATCCCGCGATGGATGCTGCTGTCTTCATCAATTTGAGAGCTTGTTCAGAGGTGTACAAATGAAGAAAATGAGATATTTAGAAGCTCCATCAAGTTTCCATTCCAACGCATCAAGAACCAACGAATTTGAAGACCCATGCAAGGAGTTATGGAGAAAACATTGAGCGTTGCGCGTTCTGAAATTTCAGGACAGATTTCATCGCCGAAGTAAAACGGACGTAACTCTCTTGTTCGGAGTCCGATTTGAGCAAATAAAGACTTGTTGGAAAGAAACTTTTGTGCACTGTGCAATGGAGTAGAGTTTGGGTATACTTTCTGTTCTGGACATTAAAGAAAAAATCGTGGAGTGAAGGCAGCACCGAAGGGTGACAAATAAGGAGAAAGCGATGATGTCAGATACCTTGGGCAAGTCTTCTATAAGTGATCAAGCATAATATGGGAAGTGAATTAAAGCTGCATTGGGACCTTTTATTCTTGCATGAAGGGCCATGGCTATGCAACAAAAAGAAGGTATGTGAGAAAGTCGAGCTCTATGACTTTAAATGAAGCGCTTTTCGGGAGGCAACCCGTTTCTTTGTGTTTTTATTCCTTTCTTAGAGAAAATAAAGAATGGAACCATCTTATGATGATCAACTTGTGGCTAATTAATCTAAGTTTAATTTTCCTTTTAGAACCACCATCATGTTCATGCTCATATTTATTTATTTGCATGCATTGCATTTTGTTATCAACATGATGTTTCTTTACATATATATGTTTTGCATATAGTTGGCTTGGTTGTTTTATATATACTTAATGATGTATGATTCATTTTCCATGTTAATGCTTCGTAAGGCCTTATGAGTATTTCCCTTTTGCAATCTTGTGTGAACGTGGTGTTTAAACATGATTGCGGACCATCATCGTTAAGTTCGATAAACCTTGCTAACTTTTCATATGTTTCCATGTTGCATTGGTTAGTTTATAAGCTTTGCAATGCACTTAATTTTTCTTGTGCTATAAGAGTTGTTGATCTAGGGATAGACATGGTGTTTTAACCCTAGATATATCAACCTTTATGGCTATGGAGAAATTCGGCAACCTAGTTGTAAACATGGTGTTTAGAACTAGGTGAAAACATTGTCTTTGTTTATATGCTTTCCTATCATGTGCATACACACCTTGCCCCACGTACACTCATTAGGTTTTTATTTCTCATTAGACTAATTATGCCACAACTTAAGAGTCCTAGGAAACATTGTTGGATTGTTAGCAATTCTATCTACTCCCAACCGTCACCTTGGGGTAGAATGTGCGTTTAAAATGTCTTGCAGGCAAGATAAATACTCTCACTACAAGAAAATTGAAGGATGGCTAAGATAAAAATGTTTTTTCTTCTTCTTCCATGCCTAGCAAAATGCTAAGCATGGGGGAGACCCTGAATCTTCAACACAGAAGTGCAACATGATGCTCTAGAAGATAGAATGATCAAGATCATCGACATCCTCGGATCAATGCACAAGAAGATATTGATCTCATCAAATTTCTGCGTGGTCTCGAAGGGAAAACACTGAATACTTTTGGATATTTAGAAGCCCCATGAAGTTACAATTCCAACAAATCAAGAATCAAGACAATCAGAGGTTCCTACAAGCGGTTATGCCCGAATCACCGAGTGCAACACGTCCTGAAAACAGTTTTGGACAGCACGAAGCGCTGAAGTAAAACGGACATAGCTCCCTTGTTTGAACTCCGTTTTCGATGAATGACCACACGTTGGAAAGGTAATTTCATAAATTTTTCATTAGATCCATATGTCGATATATGTTCTGTTCTGGACAGAGGGGAAATCCATGAAAAAGAGACAGCAAGGAGATGATGAGAACAAGAAAGAGGAGATAGTGATGACAACATTGAAGAGAAGGGCGACCAATGACTCCATTAAGCATACAAGATCAAATTCAGAAGTTTAGGAGCATTGATAAATCAAGACAAAAGCAAAGCCACATTGATACATGGAGATGTCGGAAGAAGGCAACGAAGAACTACAAAAGATGGTAACACCTCCATGGACCTTCTCTTTTCCGAAAATAAATGCTTGTAAGTATGCCTTCAACCTTAGGTGCAACTTTTGTTTTTCCCTTTGACAATAACATGGCTACTAGGAGGACAACCTAGGTTTCTTTTTATTTTCAATAGATAGACATGACCATTTGTTCACCTTGATGTTTTATATTGCCTGTGCTTATGGAAAAATGATGAAAGTTGCCGCTTTGTTTTACCTACATGAAGTTATACATGTCTTGGCTAATTGCTCTCTATAACGTGATCTGGAATTAATTTAAATACCGGCTCTTTTATTTGTGGAGGTGAAATGACTATGCTCTAGACCCATATCTTTGCTCTTTGATTTAAGTTTATGGATAGCCGGATAACTTGTTGTTTTTATGAAAACTTAACTTTTATGCTATCTACATATTTGTGATGCTCTTGCAAAGATCTACCTACCAAAGCCATATACATATATGTTCTATGATAACAAAACCCGTAGATTGCAAACATATGTTTTGACGACTTGGATTAGGATTGATTTCTATGGTTCGAGACTAAGAAGCTGGTCATTCCTTTGTGTAACTTTTTCATGCTAGCCTTTTTGTCCATGCATTGTGGGTTTTCACATCGAAAATTTCACAAACCTCGCTGGGCATCCAACCTAAACCAAAAACATCTTTTTGTGATCACCTCCTTGTCCACAACCCAATTTGAGTATGGAGTAAAATTCTCGATGGAGATTCAGATATATTCCGCAAGATTATGGAATTTATGCTTACTTTAGCAGTCATTTCCCCCCTCTTTTATGCTCGTGGACGAGCATCGTTCAAGCATGGGGGAGGAGTCATTACATCATCTCTGACAAATGCTATGTAAGTGTTATGTTGCAAAAGTTGTGAGGAGCAAAAGAAAAAAAATGAATAAAATTATGATGAGAAGAAAAGAAAAGTAAAAAAAAGGGAGAAGCAAAAAAAACAGAGAGAAAAATGAGAAGAAAATAAAATTGAAGTAAAAAAATAAAAATAAAGTTGCTCATCGGTTCTTTTTTCTTCATAAGTTCTCAAGTGCCTTGATGACAAATCCATACTCAAATCTTCCAATCATGTGCAATCCGACAACGAGGACTTCACTTGTGCCTTGGGATCATCCATTTGCCACTTGCACATGTCCACCTATCTAAATGTGTGTGTTTCATCCCTCTCTCTTTCCAACATTTATTTTCCATGGCCTTTTTGACGAGTCTCGGTAATTCCAGTAGATCTCTCTCTTAATTTGACAATATTTCAGATGTATATTTTGCTAGGATTGTTTTTAACCTACCAAGCTCCCCATAAGCCTTCCACTATCACATATGAGTAGAATAGGTTGAAAATAATCTAGTATAGGCTTGAGTGACTTGATGAGATGAGTGTTTCCATGAGCTTTTGCAAGAGATTTTCACTTATGTTGGATATGCATTTTTTTGAAAATTCTTCCATGGAACAAGGTAACGGCTTGAAGCTCACTTAAGTTTGAGAGCATCGTGTTTATTAAATGTGGCTTGTTCTTTATTGTTAGTCTATCTTCCATAATGAAAAAGAGGTCGGTCACAACTTGAACTTTAAAACTAAATTCTTAATAGAGAGCAATTTGCCTCGTCATGAATGACCAAGTGCAGGGACAACATTGGAAGGCAACGCTGATTTCCCTTTTAAGCAAGGATTACTTACTCGAGGACGAGCAAGGTTTAAGCATGGGGATATGTTGACGGTCGATTTCCGTCAACCAAGAGCACTTGTTACACTTTGGTTTGAGCTTTGAATTATGACTAACCCGCCACTAGGCATACTAATGATGTAACAAGTTCACACTTGCATATGGTTTTTGGAGTTTATTATTTACGCAGGAAATTAATGTTAAAGAGGAGACTTTCGGGATAAGTTCATCAAGCACTTTATGCGAAGATCATGAAGCCCGTCACAAGTCAAGACATGAAGTGAACACAACTCCAAATGACCCAAGGACCGAAGCATCAACACGTAAAACTCTGGGGACTATGAGGTTTACCAACGAGATCAACTTAGCCCGAGAGATATTCTCGCAGCCCAGAACAACATGATCTTTCGGTGCAGAATCGAAAACTTAAACGGCCTCTAATGGCAAAAGTTTGACTACCAAAGTTGTGGTCCTCTACGATAGCTTCGATTTGGACATGTGGAAGGCCCAATTCGGATCAAGGAGCTAGGAGATATGGCCCCCGAAATGCCAGCTGTGCAGACAAGTCCGAAATCAGACAGATTATCTTCCGAGGGTGTTTTGGGGATCTTATCTTCGTTCCCAAGGAAACCAATGAATACCAAAGTTGATGATAATTTCATGCCACACAATTTAGATACCGAATTTGCATTATTTGGAGTCCGGACGTAGGAGATATGACGTCGGGAAGGAAGGGTAGCGAATCAGGAAATTCTGGGCGAGGCTGATTTGCTTATCTCTCAAGGAAGATCTCGTGCAAGGGAAGGTGGAGAACGCCCCAAGACTCCCCAAGGGCATAAATACAATCCCCTAGGCGCTCAAGGAGGGGTGACCATTGAGATCCAATCATTCTACCGACGCCATTCACCAGAAAACCGCCGCCGCAAGATGAGGGAGAGAGTTGGATGAGCTCGTCGCAAGGATCAACGCCGGCGGAGGGAAGGAAGCAAGAGGAGGACTCCAAGCCGCTGGCCTAGGGGTGTTCCCAAGCTCTATCACCGCCATCTTCATCGACGACGTTCTCCGGAGTCTCCATCACCCCTATTTGCTTCAATCCATGTAAGATGATGGGGTAATGCCTCCGTTCGTCCCTAGGGTTAGATGGATGCATGATATGTAACCTATACATGAATCTTATGCCTATCGATGCTTTGTGGTCTATGTCTTCGCGAATGCTTTGTTTACATATGTTTGCGCAACATGTGGTCTTAGTAGGGTTTGTGGTAATCATGGTGATTAGCTTAACTTAATCTCTCTCTTGCACCAACCCTCACCATCTAGTTTAACCTTAGATTTCTTAGATTAACATAGGTTAGATTGTCTTTACCTTTAGATTAATACCACTCTCAAAGGTTTTCCATCAACTAGATTAGTACTTGGTTAAGCGCTAGCAAACCCCTTGCTCCGCGGATTGACAAGAACCTTGGGGGTCACCCTGTGGTGAAAAAGGTGTAGGTCCGTACGCTTGCGGATCGAAGGTTGTTACGTGTTTCAACCGTCAACAATAAGCTAGAGGCAAAGGTATGGTTTCCACTCACTTTTATTCTACCTTTATCATCTAGGACTTGATCATGCTAGTGTGTGCATTTTCTTGGCATGTGGTCCATTCAAGGTTCTCTCTTGTGTGCCAATTGGATATTTAGTTGATGCCTACCTTTATATATTGTCTTAATGTCAAATGCTTATTATATTGTGAAAGGCATGAACTAAACATCCCAATATGGTCCTAAAACTTGTTTGACTACATGTTTCTGTGACATAGGTAGATTTTGGAAAAACTCGCCTAGCATAATAGGAATTGTGTGATTTTTGAAAATATTTGGCTTTTGGTCTTTATGACCCGATTGACCCACTTGTGGCTATAGTTAACCTTGCTTGATTGATGGCTAGTCACAAGTGGTGAGATTTTCTTAAGTCCAACATATTCTTCATATCTATCTCTCTCTAAGTCTCTTGGAAGAATCAAGGAGCTTTTGGACCTAATTGGAAAAATCTCTCTATGGAAGTTATCTAGTGACTTGAGCTTATCTGAATATCTCTATCTCTCACTAGATCTATCTCAAATGTAAAAGACCAAAAATCTCTCTATATCTTATCTATCCTTCCCTATCACCATTCTTGAAGAAAAAGGGGAGTTTGGAAAAGAGTTGAAGCTTCAGGTCTTATCAGAGAAGTAACTAGCATCTGGACATCTCATGAACATATCTCTCATATTAGTTCTTGGAATAAGCTTAAAATTCTTGGGTTCTTGACTTTATCTGGTTTCCTGAGGGAAACCGGTCTGACCGGTTTTCCCTCGGGTCGACCTCTATTTACTCCAACCCGTAGGAATCTTCTTCTCTCACCTCCATTTGCTCCGCACGGTCCAAGGCTGACTCCCACTCCTCTTTCCCGTGCTCTCCTCCCTCAAAAACCGCCTCTCCCAGGGATAATTGAGAAAGGCTCAAGAGAGGTGGTTTAACTCTTAAAGATTGAAGAAAGGGGTGTTTATCTTCGGCTTGACCGGATTGGAGACCGTTTTTGTGCTTCACATCATCTTCTCCTCTCCTCTCCTCTCAAGGTATCAAAAGTTCCTCTTGCCCGATCTCTTTGCTCCATGCATATCTCTAGGATTCCTTTGAGAAATCATCAACTAGTATGCCCGGGAAGCTATCCCTAAGATTTGAATCATTTTGGAGGGCTACATTTTGAATTCCTTAATCTAGGGTTTCAACCGACGAAACCGGTCTGACCGGTTTTATTAGGCAGCATCACACCCATTTGTCCTAAACTTCATTGCTAAATCTTGTGAAGTGTCAATTTCAATTCCTAAAGACCTTATATCTATTTTGTCACACATTTGTGGTCAGGAATCAAATGTCGGACTTCTCAAAGACCTACTCTAGGACAAGAAAGAAGAAGAGGGTTGATGAGCCAGAAATTGATCCAAATCCTTTTGATCCTTCCGGTGCCTCCGACAGCCCTGTCTTGAGGCCAAGGATTCCTAGGGCCGCAGAGGTAGTTGCTATGGGTGAGATTGTGGAAGAAGCCAATAGCACATCTAATGATGATGACGAGAGCAATGAGGAATGGAGGATTGAGCACCGTGCCGGAAAAGAACCAGCAGGTGATGATGATGATGATGATGATGATGAGGAGGAGGAAGATCTTGGTGGCAGAGAAAGAGAAGAAGAGGCAGAAGAATATGAGGGTCAGGAGTAGTTCATTCTTGAGGTTAGAAGGCCAGTCAATCCATGCATCTAATGGTTAATTATCTTAGCTTGGGTAAGACAGAGGCAGCTAGAAAGAAGAGAAGGGAATGTCCATATGGTGAGCCCAAGGACATTAACAGTGGAATAGACTATAGGTTTCACACTTTTTCCAGCAAGATTACTATTCCACAGCTATCATCTCCAAGAAGAAGGGGATAGTTGTAGAGGATAGATGGATAGATTGGGCTACATGGAGAAGGCAAACAATGCGATCTTTAGAGATATTATTGAGGTTTGTACTACTCTAAGGATCAAGCCTCTTATGGGCTTTAAGCACAGTTGGAATACGGAAATAATCGCACAATTCTTTCCCAATGTTGCTTTTGAAGAACATGAGAGCTAGAAGGATGCATTGGATGACCGAAGGCACTAGATATAATACCATCTTCACACACTTTGCTAGATTGCTTGGAGCTAGCCCGGTTGATGTGACTCTCCCTTGCATTCACTGAGGTACTCGTCCAATGGAGCCAAGAGAATTGAGGTTCAGGTATCCTAGAAACAAGCAAGGAAATACTAGGTATGTTGCAGGTCTTTACACCTACTATAGCATGCTTAACCGCATGTTTAGGATGACACTCACACCTAGGGGCAGAAATCCAGCATATATCTCAAACTATGCTAAGGACTTACTTGTTCATACAAGGCCTCTGGGACTCCCATTCTCAGTGAGCGACTTCATTTGGGAGGAGATCAAGAGCATTAGTGAGCCTCAGAGGTTGTGTGGTTATGCACCTTACATCGTGCATATCATTGAAAAGGTGTTAAAGAAGAAAGTTCTAAAGGATGCAAGGCATGAGCCATTTAGAATCCCTGCACCAAAGAAGATCAAAACCCCCTCATCTGGAAGATATGATGAGATTCAAGTTGAGGGAGGAGAAGAAGGGCAGCAGCAGCAGTAGCCAGTAGGGGCTACTGGATAGGACCAAACCGGTCTTACCGGTTTGGAAAATCGGTCTGACCGGTTAGGATCTGGCAGCTCTCAACCAAGAGACAAGCCACCCTCTCCCATATGCAGGCTTATGAACTTTTTCACCACTATGTGCAGGAGTCAGAGGGACATTATGGTTGAGCAGCAGAGGGCTAGAAGAGAGAGCAAGAAAATGCGAGATTCAATCAAATGGATGCATACACATCATGGACTCGAACCTCCTAGATCCCCTATCTCTCCTGAGCCGGTAGAAGTGGAGATTCCTTCAGTAGATAACATGGTTGCTCAATTAATCTCTGAAGGCTATTTCGAACAATATGCTCATCACTATGTATATTGAGTGCCTGCTCCTCCACCTCCTCCTACCGGTCCTTCGACTAGTGGGGAGGCTATTGTTTCTCAAGCATATGAATCACTCTTTGGAAATTTTGATGGTATGATGAGTTTCTGAAATTCTGTATCTAAGCATCTACTTTTTCTACTCAAGTTCATAACTCTAATCCTTAAGCTTATCTCTTAGATTTCTCCGCTCCACCCGGTGGTCCTCCGGATTATGGTGGCCAGTGTTGATGGACAAGCTAAGCAGCACATCTTCTCCAAAGTTTTAGTGATATATGACAAAGGGGGAGAAGAAGGATTAAAGCACATCTCTGAGTTGTTCTAGTGCAACCGGTCTGACCGGTTTGTGCTGAGCACCTCAAGCTCCTGTTTTATTTAGTTATCTTTATCAAGGGAACTTGGATTTGTAATAATTATCTGCTGAACCTTATCTATGTGTTGGACTTGAGAACTATTGTAATGTGTGCTACTGTGTGTAATGTACTCTAAATGTTTTAAGTGACTTAATGTTAGACTGTGATGCATGTTTGTATGATGACTGGGTTGTTTTTGAGCGTAACCCTGTTTTTGTGTACTGACTGGGTAAAACCGGTCGGACCGGTTTGAACCAGTTTTGGCCCAGTGTTGACGGCTGTTAAGTACCACTTTTATACCGTCAACTCCTGCATAAAATGAATGGAAAGTGATCATCAACACTAGAATAGGTCTTTATACTGACAAGTTCCACAAGTGTTGCTGTTTCTATCTTTTGTTGCGGGACACATCAAAATATGCATGGAATGATATAGTTGAGAGCAAGTAAACCAATGGCATAGATATGGCATCATCATAAACAACCTGAAATGGCAAATTGGTCTGCACCATTACGACGGGCTCGACGAGACGATCGAAACGGATATATCATTTGCATACATCAGAGCCCGGATGAGAGAGATGTGCACAAGACATCATGTGGACCCGGTGGGACCCACACCAAGCCACGTGGTGATGTGCTGCCACACAGGCGCCCACGTGGCCATGACACCTCACCGATCCAAAGAAGCACACTCTCGACCAAGCAGGAGCAAGCACGCGGATCCAAGGGCCCACAACCACAAGATAACGGGATAGAAACAACGCAAACACCCCCATACCCACCTTGGGACCCACCTGGCAGTCACCTGGACGAAAACCGGCACGATCGGGCCCACCCCGGGATCGGCCGATCCCCAGGTCGGCCGAACCCACTTTGAGGCCTCTCGCGCTGCCCTTCCACGTGTCGTCTTGTCGTGACGAGCCAAAGGCGGTGCCAGGTGTATGCCTGAATATCCGCCCGGAAGCCTGCAGCTCCTTCTCATGGAAGATTCACCAACTTGGCCCCCACTCCTCTGCGCCATGTGTCACCACCTCATTGGTCCTTTGGTGGCGCCCTAGGCAGCCTAGGGAGCTCCACTTGGCCTATAAATATGAGGGGAGGGGGTAGAGAATGAGACACACTTCACCAATTCATGCTAGGATGAGAGCTTCCCTTCAAAGGAGAGGCCTCTCCTAGTGTGTACCTAGATTAGAGTTGAGAATAGAGAGTGAGTTGTATCTATGGATGCTTGTTCTTCAATTAGAGTAAAGTAAGTATTTCCGCATTTCCTATTTAGACTAAAGTAGCATTCATGCATAGGTGATTTGTTCTTATGTTCTTCGTGTGTTCTTGATTTAGAGGCTTGTGTTCTTCGAACACAACCTTTCGATCTTGTAGCATAGGATCATAAGTGCTCATATCCGTTTGTATGCATGTTCTTCATTTAGACTAAAGTGGATATGCTTGCATGCTCTGATTAGAATAAAGTGTGTTCTTGATTCCTTTCTAATAGTTTATGCTAGGTTGCATGAGTAGTCTTTTTCCTCTGCTAGTGCGTAGATCCTGGGTTTATACGTTCGTCTGCTGCAAGTCGTTCGTATACGTTGGAAGCTTAGTACGGCACCGAGCGCTCTCTCGTATGCCGTCAGCATAAGCTAGTAGTACCTATAGTTGAGTGAGATCAGTTCTCCTCCTTGCGGGTTCGTCGCTCTATATTTAATATAGAGTGCCGTAGGTTGCTACGCACCGGGGGATAGCGTAGTCAGGCTGCGGTAGTAATCAGTAGCATAGACGTAGTGTCTAGGCTAAGGGTTATCCTTCGTTTGCCCTATATCCCACGGATTGGTAGAGGTAGATCGCAGGTGGTGACAGCCCTATTGATCCTTTGAAATCCTCCACGTTCGGATATAGTGCAAGTTGAGGTTCGTCTTAGATCCGTAGGCCAGAGTCTCCTGACAGATAAGGGGTTAGCCGGTGCCCGAAGCAAGATCTTGAGAGATCGACCTTTAACCTCATCTGTAGAGCTCTGCATAGGAATCCTCTCTCTATCCTTACCTCTTATCTGGGTGTGTCCTTGGACCGACTGTACGAAGTTAGTACACACACGTTCCCTTGGATTCGATACCCTTGGAATACTCTGAGGTGAAAGCTACAACGGTATCCGTGCGCTTGTGGATTTATTTCGTTTGTCGCTAAAATACCCAACAAGCTTTTTGGCGCCGTTGCCGGGGAACGGTTGCTGTATCTATCTTCGTACCCAGTGGTCCTCGTATCTTTTCATTTTCCTTTTTTCTACATTTACCCCGTTACCCACGAAGAGGCCATCCTTTTACGACCTCTCTGCCTCAACTTATGAGTTCAATGAACCATCAACTTCCACGTCCGACCATGAACTTCATTTCCACATTATGGGCATGGTTCAGGATCGACCCTTCTTTGGAGCGATCAATGAAGACCTGTACTTTCACTTGGAAGAATTCGAGGAACTGTGTTCGCGTCTGGTTCTCCCAGGCATGACGCAGGAATCCATAAGGTGGAAGTTGTTCCCCCTCTCTTTGTCAGACAGGGTGGAGCAATGGTACACTGACACTGTAAAAAGTGTAAATGGTGATTGGGGCAAACTTCGAGATAAGTTTTGCAACTCATTCTCTCTCGTGGAGAGGACGGTGCAATGGTATACTCATATGGCCTCTCTCCCAGGGGATATTCTCGAGTTCGAACAATTAAAGGAGGAGTCTATAGGAGCAGCGTGGGCTAGGTTCAGATGCCTTTGTGCATCTGGACCCGGCTCATTTCTACCCGATGATGTCTTGCTTTACGCATTTTGCATGAGTATAGACATGGACGCTGCCCAATATCTTGACATCACTGCTGGAGGTTCGTTTGCACACAAAACCCTAGTGGAAGGAAGAGCAATCCTAGACAATCTCTTAGAAAACTCTTCCCTTCTTACCTACCATAACGAACCCCGCCAAGAATCTGAGTCGATCCATGAGAGTCTCTCAACAGCTGAACCTGAGCCTTTGACTTCCACATCCCAAGATTCGTCCGTTGAGCCCTCTCCCGAACCAGGAACAATGGAGGAAGAAGAAATTCAGCCTCCAGAGTTCCTTTATCAATTCGAGGATGACCCTTTTGAAAACCTCACAAACACCTCGAATTGCTTAGATGTCCAACTAGGGAAGGAGCCCTCTTCTGTCCAAATTCAGCCAGCTAGAAATCTTTTGACAGAACCTTCCCCTAGGCCTACGGTACCTCATCAAGGCCATGGAGGAGAAGTGGTCGATTGGAGTAGGAAACTTTTCCGAAGAACTTTGGATTTGTTCACCCTCTACAATCATTTCTTGTTCCATAAAAGGAATTATCGTAGAAGCCCGTCTTAACCCCACTATAGAGGTTAATGTCATGCCATGGCACCTAGCTTACACTTTGTTGGGCAACGTTACGCTAAGACCATCCGGCAAACTCCTCAAGAGTTGTCCCTCCGGACACATTCTTGAGTGTTGGGGGGTTGCACGTGCCGTGCCACTCCTAGTAGACAAGATCAAGGTTAATCTAGACTTCCAAATCTTTGATGTCCTCAATCTTGATCTCCTCCTACGCTCCCCTGTAGAAAAACTTCTCGATGCATCTCGAGGAAGCCTAGATGAAAAGCTTAGGGAAGCTGCTTCTTCCACCACTCCCTTGTTCTCAGAAAGTTCCATGGCGAAGCCTCTTCCCAAGCAAAACCTGCTTGAGGAGATGAGGGATGTATCTCCGTTCTCATCCTCTGATCCTGTTGTCATTGAGGTTGTAGAATTTTCTACTCATCAAGAGTATGACTCGGAAGATCCTCTTCACCTTTGTGAAGGTGAACGATCCTCATCACCCTCAATCGAGTTTGAGCCACTTTCTGCTGGCCCATATCATGTTGCTCTCGACCTTCATCGAGAATCAACATCGATCTTACACAATGAATCTCCTGAGATGGAGAATTCATGGGCCATGGAGATCGAGGCGCCGACTCTGGAGTCCAAAAGAATGGATTCCATTTATGAGCATGGTAGCTTCATTCTTGATACAGCACATGAACCATGCTTGCATCATGCCTCTCCAGAGTCAGCCATGCTTAGTGCACTGAGCACGCACGAGGACTACAACCGCCTTATGGTCCTCTCCTGTAAAACATTTAGAAGGATAGTTGTAGATGCATATGTTTACCATAAGCATTGCAGATTTCGTGTATGCACTGTGGCACTAACCTTGCAGCTGAAGCTTCACTGATATGTCAACAATTGGTGCTGAGACAGGAACGACATCACCAATGATAGCTGCAAGAAGAAGTTCCTAGGGTCGAGCTTATGACCGTAAACAAAGCACTACCAGGAGATAGCCTGGATTAGGTTAGATTTTATTTCCCTTTTCAAATAAAAAGCAAGTGCATGTTTTTAGGATAAGGTTGTCCTTGGGGTATTTTTGGTCGCTAACCTTTCAGGTGGAGATTGAGAAGAACGGTGAACAAGTGATTCCTAAGAACATGCGAGCTACATCACTACAACACCTTTATAAGTTTTTGTTGAGAGAACATTTACAAAAGGAAGCTTGATCTCCACACAGTTGAGTTTTGTTACCTAGCAATGCAAACTTCAAGTGTGGGGGAGGTATGTGAGCATCCTGAGTAAAGTTCCTCTCATCCAAATCTTATCCTGGTTTGGAGATGATGTTAGCTCTTGCCTCTTGCCCAGTTAGGTACGTCCTGCTTTTGACTTTAAACAAAGCCCTTCCGGGAGGTTGCCCGTTGTTCGCCACCCTATGCTCATTTTGTGTTAATGCTATGGTTTGAGTGCATGTTTAGCTACGTGCTTTCATAGGTTGTTTTAAATTAAGCATGGTGCTTAGGTTAAAACTTTCTTCTTCAATCAAACAAGACATGGTGTCGAGTTTGATTGATGAGCCTTATAGTTGATGGATACATGGATATTGGTTGTATATGCGGACTAACCCTTGCAGGAATTTTCGAATCCAAATGGGGTAAGTCATCGAGCTTGATTCAAAAGGGAAGGTAAGCCAAGGCATGCCAGCCTTGTTTGAGCTAGGTCTCATGGTGAATTTATATTTGAATTTGAATAAAGGCTCCCTGGTTCTTGAACCAGTAGAGTCCCTCTTTTGTTTTTTGTTTCCCTTTTTGTTTGAAGACAGCACCAGGTACATGAACAAGTGCGGGGGAGATCTCCCAAGCTTATTATCGACATACACACTTGAGATCTCCCACACAGGCATTGCACAACATCGACTGCGCTTGATTCATGCATTGTCAACAAGGGGGAGAAGTTTGAGCATGTTTCGTCTTGCCGCATGCATTTAGAAGGTTTCCAAGTGGTTTCGAGCTATTTTTGAGCTCGTGTAGTTCCCAGTTTTTCCCAGGTGGTCATCGGCCTGACCGGTGGGAAGCACCGGTCTGACCGGTGTGAGTATCAGGTGCTGGACGATCTTGTCCACCGGTTTGACCGGTGAGGTGGACCAGTCTGACCGGTCTGAGTAAGGCTGAGACAGCTGCTCTGTTTCGTGAAGTGGTTTGCATGCATTCGTCCAGGGGGAGTTGCATTGGTTCAGGGGGAGGTAGCATGTGTGCAGGGGGAGCTCTTTGTGGCTTTGAGCGTTGCTTTGGTGGTTTGTTGCTCTTCGCTTGAGCATGTTTTTGACTCGGTTGTGTCGAGCCGTTGCCCTTGCCTAAGGGGACCGAGTCTTTCCTCTTTCAAGTGATCTTGCTCTTTGCCTTTGTTTGGCTTTCGATCGCTTGCTTGAGTTTCTTTTTAGTCGTTTCTTTTCTTTTCCTTTTCTCTTTTGGTTACCAAATGTGTGTGTTGTCAATGCACTCATCAAGAAGGAGATTGAGGACCTGTGTGGTTCGAGGACCGGTGGATGGTCGCTTCCTGGTGTGATGAGTGATTGACAATGTGGTGTGGACTGATTCTTGGCTAAGTATTACAGGTGCAGGTTGCAGCTTGACTGGTGTTGGTGCAGGTGAAGAGCAAGCGCGAAAGGTCATTGCCGGGTAGGCCTCTAGGTGTGGAGAAGACAAGTAGGCTTAGCTCGAGGGACTCGGTGGCCAGCGGGGTCAAGTGCGGGCCGCATGGTGGCAAGAACGGCAAGATGAAGTCATGGACGATTTCTTGGTTGAGCCTCAAAACCAAGGTCGAGCTGGGACTACGTGGGAGCCGAGTCATGAGTGGTGATTGGCAGAGGCTACACCGAGTTCGCGGGGTTTCCAGTGGTTCACCAGAAAACTGCTGGGTTCCTTGGTTGATCCACAAAGCCAAGACCGAAGATGGAGGTGCAACAGCATCAGGCCGGTCTGACCAGTGGGTCTGACCGGCCTGACCGGTGGGTACCGGTCTGACCGGTGAGGAGCACCGGTCTGACCGATGTGCGACGACGGCTTCCGGAGTCTTCAAAGCGGAGGACACGCGTCGGGATCACAAGGCTTGCGTCAAGGCTAAGCAAGTTTGCGGTCGCCGGGCATCCGTCCGATGGTGCTACGACGAAGTTTCCCAAAAGGCCCTTCGGGGGCGTGTATCTTAGTTTAATGTAATAGGGGTAGTTTCGTCTTTCGGCTAGCCTCCATATAACCCAAGTGGTGAGAGGATAGCAGCCATCTCTTGAACCCTAGCTCATTTTGTTTTGCTATTTTCCTCTTCCTTTTTCCTTTGGAATTTCTAGGACTAGCTTGAGAGCTTCATGGTGAGATCTTGAGTGAGGGATGGATGACCGGGTGGCAATCTACACCTTGTATGAACCTTCATGGTATGTATAGATGATTCGGCGTGGTTCCTCAAGGCTTGATTGTGTCTCTCCTGTTTTCCCTTTTTGGTGATTTTCGGAGCCTTTTCTTAGCGATTTTCTTGTGGCAATTTTGAGACCTTTCTCTTTGGGATTTGGTGGGGGATGTATGCATGAACCCTTCGTGGTTATTTTCCCTTTGATTCCCCTCCCAAATCCGTGAGTAAAGGGGCTCAATTTTGGGGTTTTCTTGACTCTAGGGTTAGAGGCGTTCTTGGTGGGATTTCTTCGATTCCTCTTGATTTAGCAAGTTTTGGTGGACCAAATCTTGGCTATGGAGTGCCCATGAGGTGTTCCTACTATCCCCAAAGTCTTGTGCAAACCCGTGGAGCGAATCGGGAGATCAGAAGTTGGATTTGGAGGAGTTGACCCGCGGGTGTTGTTCATCCTGAGAGCTCAAGTCCTGACCGGTTTGACCGTTGCCTCTCACCGGTCTGACTGGTGCAGACCCTTGGTTGGGTTTGCTCGGGTGAACGTCTTGGTGAGTTCCCTGTTGTCTCGTGTTGCTGCTGTTTCGAGTTTGGTCAGTTTTGGAGCTCGGTAGGTCTGTTTGGCGGATTTGGGATTTCCTGGCTAGGACCGGTCTGACCGGCGAGCTACACCGGCCTGACCGGTGTAGGAGCCTTCTGTGGAAGTTCTCAGGTTTTGCCAGGTTGCTCCAGTAGGGACCGTTCTGACCGGTGCTGCTCACCGGTCTGACCGGTGCAGTCTAGTGGTGCTCGAGTTGCTTGTTCCGCTACGTTCTCGAGTAGGTCTAGGTGGTTGTTGGTTCCTAGGATTAGTAGCACTCCAGTGGCTACGTGGTCTTGTCCAACTTGGGTAGTTGAGCCGGAGACGTGTTTTGGTTAGTCGTGTTCGTCTTGTTGGAGTAACCATCTCCTTCGAGAAGAATTTTTATCGGCTCCCATTCACTCCCCCCCTCTCTGGTCGCCAGTTTGGTCCTTCAAGGGGGCGCTTTATCTAAATCTCAGTCCTTAAGAGCTTCATTTATATATCTTTTGTAAGCTTTAATCAGGGTTGTCATCAATCACCAAAAAGGGGGAGATTGTAAGTGCAATCAAGCCCTAAGTGGGTTTTGGTGAGTTGAGTGACAACTTGATTAAAGAGCTAACACTCTTGTACAGCATATGAGCAAGTTGCTAATTATTGATAAATGATATTTATGAGGAAGATCATGTCTATGACTCATAATGCAAAAAAACAAGTGTGGATCATGACATTATACATGGAAAGTATGCAAGCATACTAAACACGAATGTCATGATTGGTTTTGTGTGGTTCTTCGATTAGAGTTTACATTAGATATACAACAAGTTATTCAAAGTAAGTAAAGAGGATTTTGGTAGAAGATTCTTGGTCGGCCTCTTTATGAAGAAAGTGAAGCTTGTTGTTTACAAACGGGATAACTAAGTCAAAGATAAGTATAACATCAAGGGGATTTCATTCTTGATATAAGAAGGAACTTGATGACCTATACAATGAGTTTTTCCGAGTATGATATCAAATGAATTTCATTCTTATGTCAAAAGGATAATATTGATTCATAAAAAAAAATTTGTTTGCAAGACTTCAGGTAGAGCTTTGAGAAAGGTCATATGGTAATCTCCAAGATGATGGACCTACAAATGGAAGTTTGCAAAGCAAGAATATTTCTTATCAATCAAAGAACAATTATTTGAGTGGCATCTCAAATGGAACTCTCTATATGATGCAAAGCTTGACTCAAATGTGGCAAGGGTAAGTGATGAAGAAATCAAGATGGCTAAAACGAGGAACCAAGCAAAAGGTATGGATAGAGACCATGAGCAAGTTGCTAAAGTGAAGTTGATAACTTTAAGGGATTTCGAAGTATCATATCCAAGCCTACTGAGGGAAGCGATGAATTGCACCTAGTGTTATGATTGATGAGTTGGAATGGCTTTAAGAATTCAAGTGAACACTACACTACTCTATGGAAGAATTCTAAGTCATTAGCTCAAGGTGGATATGCTCAAGCACATGCTTATTTATACATTCAATATATGTGCTCCGTTGGTTTACAACATTGGAAACCCTCAATTGTTGAAGATCAAATACCGGCATGTCCTTGGTTGATTCAAGCTCAAGTGAATTAATTAGTGTTTGTCTTTTATCTTGAGTATAGGTATGTCGTACTATCAAGAGGGATGCAACATTTGTTGGACAACATTTATCACAAGTGCTCAAGTGAACCCATGAGAGACTAACTCTTGAGATCTTAACCTTGGTGTGGTTCTCTAGCTAAAACCGATCTGACCGGTTTGGCAAACCGGTCTGACCGGTTTTGGCACTGACACAGTCCAACAGCTAGTTGGTTTGAAAATCGGTCTGACCGGTTTTGTCTGATATGCTAACGACTAATTTTGTGAGAGTTGGGTATTTATACCCATGAGCTCCTCTTTGAGGGGTTGCTGGTTCTCCACATCTCTAACACCTTCTAGAACCCTAGTGTTGGTATTTCTTAACCTCACCACTAGTTGTACACCTAGCGTGAGTGTAAGATCCACCTGGGTATACCGACGGGTACGAAAGAATCCGCAAGCGCACGGAAATACCACTGTAGCACTTCACCTCAGGAGTGTTCCAAAGGGTATCGAATCCAAGGAACGGTGTGTACTACCTTCTATCCTAGAAGAACGGTCCAAGGACACCAATCCCCTGCTTGGGTAGAGAGATGATGGGGTGCTCGGTTCTAGGGGGGTACAAGCTGTAACAGAATCTCGCTTCGGACACCGGACCCTCCTGGCTATAACAGTCGGTTCACAGCAAATGGTTGCCTACACCTGTATCCAGACGTGGGGGATTCCGGAAGGGTCCAACGGCTGTCACTACCGCGGCCTAGCCCAAGACAAACCGTGGGATACAGGGCAATCGAAGATAACTCGTTGTCATGACACCACGTCTACACCACCAGTTAGTACTATAGCATGGCTACGTCTGCCAGCCCGTAACAACACTACAGCACTCCATATAAATACAGAGCGACGAACCCGCGAGTACGGCTAGACCTTGCCCATCATTGAACCGAGGTGGCGCGAGGTCGAATGACTAAGCACCAATTAATGTATTCCAATAAGATCTAATGAGGTAACTCACACAAACGGAATGCAGAATTATTCATCTAGTCAACAAGATCAAAGGATCGTGTCACGAAGAACACGAGCCTCTAAATGATGAACAAATGAAGAACTCAAGAACATATCACCCATGCATGAATATCACTTTAGTCTAAAAGGGAAATACAGAAATACTCACTTTGCTCTAAATGAAGAACAAATGGGAGTCTCACCCACACCAACATCTACGTAGCACCTACACCCACCTACACATGGAGAGGTGAGAACTCACCTCTCCAAGTGAGGAAATGAGAGATGGGAGAACTTGGGATGTGTCTCCATTCTTACCCCCTTCCCTTCTATTTATAGGCCCGGGTCACTGCGCGAGAACACCCCAAGCACCATGGGAATGCCCTTAGGATCCAATGGGGAGATGACACGTGGAAGATGGAGGCGAACCGCCCTAAGGTGGGGTCGGCCAACCTGGGCCCACCACGTCTTGTGTTGTACTTTCTCTCAGTGACTGATATGTGGTCCCTTATAACGGTTCCAGGTGCCCACGCGGTTTGGAGGTGGTTAGCTCGGGTTGTGGGCCCTTGAATCCTTGTGCAGAACACGTGGCGGCGTCTGATTCGTCGAGAAGTGCTTCTCTTGGATTGATGAGGTGTCATGGACACATGGCATCTTGTGTGCCAGCACATCGCCATGCGGCCTGGTGTGGGTCCCACTGGGCCCATGATATAGTGTGATCTTATCTTGTGCATATCTCTTTCATCTGAGCTGCGAAGTATACAAATAATATATCCATTTAGATCGTCTTGACGAGCCCGTCACAACGGTGCAGTCCAAATTGGCATTTGGGACCGTTTATGATGATGCCATATTCATGCCATTAATGCACTTGCTTCTCAGCTATATCATTTCATGTGTATTCCGGTGTGTCCTGCAACAAAAGATAGAAACACCAACACTTGTGGAAATTGTCAGTATAAACCCCTATTCTAGTGTTGATGATCACTTTTCGTTTATTCTATGCAGGTATTGACAGCCCAAAAGTTGTACTTAAGAGCCGTCAACACCTAGCTGAGCTCTCCCCAACCTTTCTAAGTGAGATTCAAGCCTTTAGTGCCCTATCCTTGAGTTGGGTTGGGAGAGTGACTTGTGTGAGAGCTTTGAGAAGCTTAGTGAGCAATCCCACACTTGAGCACCTGCTGATCTTGTTGAACATCTTATGAAGCATTTGTTACTCTTGGAGCCTTTGGCTCCTAGACGGATAGAAGTCGCTTGGAAGCTTCCAATCACCTTGTGGTAGCTCCAAGAAGTTTGTAACAGCAAATCGAAGATAGTGGAACCCTTCATCTATTGCCTCGATGATAGGTGTGAGAGAGGAGCGGATTGAAAGACATCACAAAGCCCTTGTGGCTTACCTCAACAACGTGGACGTAGGCCAGCCTTTGTGGCGAGTTGAACCACAGGATACAACCGGTGTCTTTGTGCTTTTACTTCTATATATCTTGCTTGCTTTACCTTGTGTTAATTCTAGCATAATCTTTGTGCTTCCACTTCAATCTACTTTGGTGTGCTTGTGCTGTGTGCAGGGACTTCATTAACGCTCTTGGAAACACCTGTTGAAGTCTCACACCAAGTTTGGTTTGTGCTAGAACTCGTTGAGGGTATTTTGTATACTGTTGGTTTTCACAGTGGGAAAACCGGTCTGACCGGTTTTTGAAACCAGTCTGACCGGTTTTTGTACTAACAGTGGGTCGAAGTTTTTAATAAGTGCAGATTCGTCTACTCACCCCCACTCTAGATGACATCAAGATCCTTTCAGATTTGGAGGCGCTAGCCTGCGGAGGCCGAGGCAGATTTAGAGGCGGAGAGCAGGGCCCGTGGTGACCGGATTCAGATGGCCGGGGCACCGACGGTGGCGCGAGCTGCTCCTCCCGGGGCCGACGACGGGGCCTTTTCCTCCTTGAGCGCCAGCCGCGTGCCCGGGGCTGGTCTCGAGCGTCGCTTCTCCTGCCCCGCCTCCTCTACTCTCGCAACTAATCCAAGCCGCCGAAATCTCCCACACCGCCGCCGAGCGCCACTGCCCTCGCCCTCCACCATCGCCGTCGGCGTGGCCTCCGCAAACCCGCGCGAGGCAACTTGGTGGAAATTCCCGTACCGACCGGCACCGTACCGTGTATCATTTCAACAGGATACAGGAAAATAGGGAAAAAATACGGAGAGTATATGTGCCTGGTATTGCTGTAGTGCTGTGAATGTGTTATCGATGTGCATGACAGCATGAGTGCATCTATCATCTATGAGACTATGATATATTGCTTATATTCTTAGCATGTTATCTATGTATTGTTCATTTGTTTTCATATGAAGTATGTATGGTTGTGATTGTTGCACAGAGCTAACTGTTTGAAGTGGTCACATGTATCAATGATCCCGTTTTGTATTATCGATTTCCAACCGTAATCGATTTGTTCCTGATTGTAATGTTTTGTTCTCGATATCCCGTAATATCGAATTCATTTTCCAGTCTGGTCTTTCCGCTCCTGTTCCCGCTGAAGGACCGATTAGGCGACCATAGATGGGGGAGTGAATGGGACCCGATAAAAATTCTTTTCCGAAGAGATGAACTCGACTATGTCTTGAAATTACAATCGAGGGTTCCCACATGAGCTTGCCAAGGTCACGTAGTCACGACGGACCTACCAACCCTAGGAGCAAACCCCAACTTAACCCAAAGCGGAAGCCAACACAGGGTGCAAAGAACATAGGCAACCTGTCGACCAGATGATGGACTATCCGCAGTATCACCTCGGACTATCCGAAAAACCTAATAGAAACACCAGCAAACCACTAGCCCACACGGACTGTCCGAACACCCCTCACGGACCGTCCGTGAGGTTGGGACGGATTGTCCAAAAATTCCAACAGAAACCACCAGAACCTCAGCAAGTCAACTCGATTAAGGCGGACCGTCCATCACACTAGTCCAGACCGTCTGAGCCCGACGGACCGTCCGACCCTGCTTGGCGGACCGTCCCAAAACCAGCTGCAAACAAAAATAAGCGCTTCAATCGATCGAATGAAACATGCTCAAGAACACGACGAACACGCTTCGAACACAGAAACCCACGGACAGTCCACGCGCCCCGGACGGACTGGCTGTCCTGCTCTCAGAGCACGAACAGAACCTGAAAACCGCATGTCAACCTTACCTACTCCTCCATGGATCTCCCAAATGGCTTCATGGATTGAGACAAGATTTTGGGGAAAGGAGAAGCGTCTCTAGGAGATCGAATCATAACCGAGCTCAAGAACTAGCCTAGGGTACCAACCGAATTCCGTGAATCGGGGACCAAATCTGGCGTTTGAGGGGTCAAGATCAAGCACAAAGATGCACAAGACACCTATCCATAACCCCCTCAAAGAAATTCGAACAGAATCGTCTCCAAATCCGCGAATTAAGCCACACACGAAAATCCCACAAAATAGCTCGAAAAAGAGACGAAAATCACTCGAGCCAAGAGAAGGAAATCGACGCAACCATGAATGCTTCCATACAACTAGAGGTCAGATTCTCTACAAAATCATGAAGAAAAACTAGCCTATAGAGCAAAGGAATTACGAAGCAGTCCGGATGGATGAGTTACCATACAACCCTAGAGCTATATATATGAAGTCTCTCCAGGTGTGGCAAATGACCAAGCTACCCCTAGAACTTAAAATGAGATACACCCCCCACAGGGGTAAGATGGTCAAGTAGCGAACATTCTCATCGGGCGGCCATGCCTTCACCGTAGTCCACGTCCTCCCAATGCAAGCCCCGCGATCCCGATGCGTGTCCCCCGGCATTGAAGTTTCTCGGCGTGCTGAGATCCCGTCTCTGCCCGCTGAGCCTCCACTCTTGGTTTTGTGGCTCAACCAAGTAACCTGACAGTTTTGTGGCGAACCGCCGCAAACCCCGCATGCAGACTCCGGTTGTGAGCCGCTACCCTGCACCGGCTCAAGTCCACTACTTCGTCTTGTTTTTCTTGCCACCATGCGGCCCGCACTTGATCCCGATCGGCCACCGGGTCCATCGAGCTAAGCCTACTTGTCTCTCCTCTCCATGGAGGCTCCACAAGGCTAAGACCTTTCTCGCCTGCTCTTCACCTGCACCAACGCAAATCAAGCCCCAACCTTCACCTGCGACCATCCACTGGTCCTCAATCTCCCCATTGATGAGTGCATTGACAACACACATAGTAACCAATTCAGAAAAGAAAGAAAAAGAAAAAAACGAACAAAATTCTCAAACAAGTGATCAAAGGCCAAACAAAAGCCAAAACGAGATCACTTGAGAGAGCAAATCTCAGTCCGCTAAGGCAAGGGCAACAACTCAACACAACCAAGACAAAATGCTCAAAATGTCTACTCCTCAAGGTGAGGCAAAAGGGCTCGACACCATCGGCATAAGAGGAAAGCGCAAAGCACAATCAGGCGACAAAGAGCTCCCCATGCATGAGTGCAAGCTCCCCTTGAACAAATGTGTGTGAAACTCAAGTTCAACCTCTAAACCGAGTAACTCCCCCTTTCTATGAAATGGATGCACATTTCTCCCCCTTTTATGTTTCACCCCCTTTTACCTGAATTGGGTGCATTTCTCCCCTTGTTGGTAACGCATGGATCATGCCTACAAATGCAAGCATGTGCTTCTCAAATAGACAATAAGCACTACAAAATACTAGGAATGAGACATAGAACAAGCAAGATACCCCAAAATTCCGTACAAGCATCGCCAACAAGATAGAAGGAACATATAAGCATGTGACATAGTCATGGTCAAATTTAAGCATTTTTCAATAAAACATCCCTCTCATGAGCATAGGACCTCAACATGACCAAAATGAGCACAAACAACATACAACTCACAAACTTCATGCTAGGTCACAAGTTCTCATCACAAGGTTATCATAAACACCTACAAGCTACCTCATGTCATGTCAAAAGTCACTGAGCCATGTGTCTAATTCTAGATATGAGACTTCTCATTGGTAGACATCATGCAACGGTTTGGCACCCAAGATAAGGAATTTAAAGCCCATATGACATGGTACACATGGAAGCATATTTTTTAAGCATAGACATTACAAGATACCAAATTATTGTTCAAATTTAAGCATGTTACATGAAGTGCCTTTGCGGCAAAAAGAAGCTTATGCTCCTCCACAAGGTAAATCGTAGGCTAAACATTCATGATGACACAAAGGTCGTTGACCCCAAATGAAAAGAGAATGATTTCCAAGCACAAATTAAGCAAGATATAGCCATTTGAGCACAAAATGAGCATGTCGAGGATTCTACTCACAAGAGACAATCAACTTAGCATTTTCACAAAAACTAACCATTTCACATGCATACATATCCAAAACTACCAAGAGCATAGCTATACGTCACAAGAGCTCACAAGCATGATCATAGCCTCACATCCAACATATTGCAGTGATCAATGTGTATGAGAGAAGCACATCCTCTAAAGTATATGATAGAAATGCAGTCTATGATACAAAGATGCAGAAAATGATATGTTACACAAATGAAAGATGCAAAAAGCATATGTACATGAGATGCCCAACCCAAGCTCAAAAAGGATAAACCACACCAAGTTCACCTCGCAAACGAGAAAAGGTAACTTGGTCTAAGATTTTGTGAGGATATCTGCAAGCTGTTTCTGGGTTGGCACATGAATCAAATCTATGCTCCCCTTCTCTACATTATCTCTTAAAAAGTGGTATCACACGTCTATTTGTTCGGTTATGGAGTGTAGCACTGGATTTTTGGCAACGGTTTTGGCACAAGTGCTATCACGGATGAGAGGAACATGGGTGCACTCCTCACCAAAGTCACTCATGGTATAGCTGATCCAAAGCAGCTACATACTCAGCCTCAGTGGTAGACTAGGCTACACTGGACTATTTGCGACATGACCAAGAAACCAACGAGGAACCCAGAAATTGACAAGTACCCGAAGTGGACTTCCTATCCACTCGACACCCAGCAAAGTCGGCATCCGAAAAACCATGAAGCGCAAGAGAAGAAGATGCCGAGTACCAAAGCCCAAGCTCAGGAGTGTATCGAAGAAACATGAAGATCCGCTTGACAGCCTGCCGATGTGAAGTCCTCGGCGACACTTGAAAACGAGCACACAGACACACACTGAACTGTATGTCCGGCCTTGTCGCCGTCAGGTACAAGTGAGAGCTGATCATGCTCCGGTACTCGTTCTGGTCCACGGGCTCTCCGTCCTCGTCCGCGTCCAGCGTCGTAGTCGTACTCATAGGTATCGAGAGCGGCTTCGAGTTGTCCATCTTGAACTTCTTGATGATATCCTTCATGTACTTGGCTTGATACACGAAGGTTCCCTCCTTAGTCTGCTTGATTTGAAGCCTGAGAAAGAAATGCAATTCTCCCATCATACTCATCGAATTCTCTGCTCATGTCCTCTACAAACCTTGCAACCAAAGAGTGAGACGAGCCACCAAAGATAATATCATCCACTTACACCTGAACAATCAGGATGTCATTGCCCTGCATGAGGAGAAAGAGTGTCTTGACGACCTTACCCATCTCGAACCCCTTGCTCAACAAAAACCCCCTCAATCTACCATACCATGCCCTGGGAGCTTGTTTTAGCCCATAAACAGCCTTCCTCAACTTGAACACTTAGTGTGGGAACTCTGCACTCTCAAAGCCCGGGGTTGCCTCACATACACTTCTTTCTCCAACACTCCATTCAGAAAGGCACTCTTCACATCCATTTAGTGCAACTTGAATCCTTTAGCCACAGAAAAGGCTAGAAGAATTCTAATCGCCTCCAAATGGGCTATAGGATCAAATGTCTCCTCATAGTCTATCCCCTCTTTCTAGCTAAAACCCTGAGCCACTAGCTTCGTTTTGTTTCTCACCACTGCACCATTTTCTCGCACTTTGTTTTTCCACACCCATTTTGTCCCAATAGGTTTCCAATATGGTGGAGGCTCTACTAACTCCCAAATCTGATTTCTCTCAAAGTTCTCTAACTCCTCATGCATTGCATTCACCCAACTAGAATCAGAAAGCATGTGTCCAATGTCTTTGGGCTCGAAAGAAGCAACAAAAGCTGAATGAGCAAAGTGTAGTGCGTTCATTGATGTCACTGATGATTCCCGAGGGGGGATGATCAACTTGAACTCGCCTTGGTGCCTCTCACCTGGAGGCAACCTCCTCCTCAGCAGCAGCTTCCACTTGTTCTTGTTGGATTGTAGTCGGTGTAGGGGATGGGCCATCCTGAACCGTAGTCGTATTAGTGGAAGTAGAGGGTACATGTGTGGCTGGAGCTTCACCACCATCACCATCATCCTCTCTAGCATCATCCTCCTCATCCTCAAAGATCTTCTTGCCAACTTCGTCATCACCTGCACACTCAAAAGCAGAAGAACTACATGGATGTGTCTCGTCAAAGGTTACCTCGCAAGTCTCCATCATTTGGTTAGCGTCAAGGTTGAGCACACGATATGCTCTAAAATGATTTGTACAACCAAGAAAAATGCCATCGGAGGACCTTGCCTCAAACTTATCTAGCTTGCCCTTCTTGAGAATAAAGCACCGGCAACCAAAAGCCTGAAAATGGCTCACTCTAGGTGCTCGCCCATGCATGATCTCGTAGCATTTCTTTTTCATGAAAGCCCGAAGAAAAATCCGATTCCCCACATGGCAAGCGGTATTCACCGCCTTAGCCCAAAATATTCTCGGAGTCCTATGCTCATTGAGCATCGTCCGAGCCATCTCACAAAGGGAACTGTTTTTCCTCTCTACAACGCCATTCTGACAAACGACATAGGGCGAGGAAAAATGATGTTCGAGACCCAAATCACGGCAAAAGGTTTCAAATTGAGAGTTTTTAAATTTTGTGCCATTGTCACTACGAATAGCTCGAACAACATCTCCATGCCTCTCATTTTCAACCTCAAGATCAGATCACTGACAATACCAAATATCTCTCCCTTGTCAGCCAAAAAGAAGACCCAAGCATAGCGAGAATAGTCGTCCACCATCACCAGGACATACCATTTCCCACCTGCCGAACATGGGCTGGACCAACCAAATCCATGTGGAACAACTCGCATGGACGCTCTGTCATGACAGCGGTCAGGGGCGGATGGGAGGCGGCTACCATCTTGCAATGCCTGCACAGAGCACACACACGAAATCCTTTTGGAATTCAACCTAGGCAATCCTCGGACCAAGTCAAGCCCACCTCAAGCGTGACAACAAGCCAAAACTCAAGTGACCTAACCTCCTATGCCATTTCCAAAGCTCTACTAAAACAGCCGCAACCAAGCAACGAGAAGAGCCAACACACTGAGAAAAATCGGCTTTGAAAATCTGACCCTTGGGGATGATCATGCACACAAGATCCCCTCGAAAGTCCAACACACGAGAAGCGCCCGCCTTGAGATGGACCTCAAAACACTCATCAAGAAGCTGGGAAACCGAAAGAAGATTGAACCCGAGAGACTTGACAAGAGCAACATGCCTGAGAGTCACATTCTCACTTACCTTCACCGTTCCCACTAAAAGCACTCGACCTCATCCATTGTCCCCAAAAGTGATGTACTACTTGGACACCACCGGGGTAAGGCTGGAGAAACACCTTCGATCTAAGGTCATATGTCGAGAGCAACCGGAGTCGATCAGCCAAAAGCTCTCCAGGCCTCCCACCTGCGAAATCAAAAAACGAGAACGAGAGTGAGCAAACCGCTCAACACTGGGGTTAGCACAAATAGAAGTGAACCAGTGCCAAGCCATTTGCTCAAAAGTGGGGTTAGCAAAATCCATCCTATCACTCCTAGGTGGAACACCCTCACATCTCCTTGGAGGACTATGAGTACCACGAGGTGGAGGCCGTGGTCCGTAGCTCCTTTGAGACCTAAAGCTGTGATCATTCCCCCATACTAGTTTTGGCCACGAGTGAAGGAACGTCCAGCAAACTCACCACGCCCAAACCCAACACACCACTATCTCTCTAAGGAGGCACACCCCGTGAGGAAACTCATGCCTCTCTCGAGTAGGGATGGAACACACCACACCCTCACCCCTAGGCACAACACGAGGCTAAGGCATACCACGAGAAGGGCGGTACCTGTCCTTGTTTGCCATCTCCCTAGCAACTCCCTTCTCCTCCTGAAGCAAAACTATTTTAGGTGCCCATCCCTCCCACAATGGTCACAATGGAATAGAATCGACTTTGGCTTTGGGTTCTCCCACAATGGACGGTCCGCGTACCCTGGATGGACTGTCCGTCCTGGTCGCAGAGCATGAATAGAACCTGAAAACAGCAAGTCAACCTTGCCTACTCCTCCATGGATCTCCCAAACGGCTGCATGGATTGAGACAAGATTTTGGGGAAAGGAGAAGCGTCACTAGGAGATAATATGCCCAAAAACTATGTGCCTCAAACTAACTAAAACGTTGGGAATCGAATCATAACCGAGCTCAAGAACTAGCCTAGGGTACTAACCGAAATCCGTGAATCGGAGACCAAATCCGGCGTTTGAGGGGTCAAGATCAAGCACAAAGATGCACAAGACATCTATCCATGATCCCCTGAAAGCAATCTAAACATAAACTTCTCCAAATCCGCGAATCAATCCACACGCGAAAATCCTACTAAATAGCTCAAAAAGGACACGAGAATCACTCGAGCCAAGAGCAGGAAATTGACACAACCATGAATGCTTCCATACAACCAGAGGTCAGATTCTGTACAAAATCATGAAGAAAATCTAGCCTATAGAGCAAGGAATTAGGAAGCAGTCCGGATGGATGAGTTGCCATCCAACCCTAGAGCTACATATATGAAGTCTCTCCGGGTGGGGCAAATGACCAAGCTACCCCTAGAACTTAAAATGAGATACACACCCCTCAGGGGCAAGATGGTCAAGTAGGGAACATTCTCATCGGACGGACACGCCTTCACCGCAGTCCCCATCCTCCCGACGCAAGGCCTGCAATCCCGTCACGTGTCCCCCGACATCGAAGTTTCTCGGCTCGCCCGGATCCCATCTCCGCCCGCTGAGCCTCCGGTCTTGGTTTTGTGGCTCAACCAAGTAACCCGACTGTTTTGTGGTGAACCGCCACAGACCCCATGTGTAGACTCCGGTTGTGAGCTCGCTACCCTGCACCGGCTCAATTCCACTAATTCGTCTTGCTTTTCTTGCCACCATGCGGCCCGTAGTTGATCCTGTTCGGCCACCGGGTCCATCGAGTCAAGCCTACTGGTCTCTCCACCACTCGGAGGCCCCGCAAGGCTACGACCTTTCGTGCATGCACTTCACCTGCACCAACGCAAATCAAGACGCAACCTATACCTGCAATACTCGTCCAAGAGTCAGTCCACACCATGTTGTCAATCACTCATCACACCAGGGAGCGACCATCCACCAGTCCTCGGACGCTCCGGTCCTCACACGCTCCTAGCTAATAAAAACAGGACAGAATGGTTAGGGAGTTTTCCCGACCATTTACATCCCTATTGCTCTTGGAGAGTTAGAGTCGACGGGGGCCCAGGCAATGTGGTTGATGCTCCTGATGCGCAACGAGATGCTGTGGAGTCTTCGATTATGAAAAGGCAAAAAATTGACATTGGTTTCCACCTTGGTTTTGAGCACCACCAATTGCATTTACTAGTTGTACTTACTCTGCCTTGTCTCGGTCAACGTATTCGTCTCAGTTTCGAACTCTAATTCCTGCGGCATTGCAGCTTTGCGAAGAATCTACAGCAGTGAACAACACGTGGTATAGCAGGATTTTGATTTTGTTTGGCACACAGAGCTCTCGGGCGCAAGAAGTGCAGTAGATCATGACAATTTGTCATTCGGTCGGCTGGCTGTAAATCGATTCGGAGTCCCAACCACTACGTGAAAACCTCAAATGGGTCACGCAGCATTTGTAACGGGCCCTTAACGCCCGTTACATCCACCCACATCTATAACCGTTGTTGTTTGGCGCTCGTTACCCATAAGCGCGCTAGGACGACCCTGGGGTTGGCCTCCACAACGCCCATTACCTATGTGGACTTCTGGTAACAGGCTTCTTAAACGCCCGTTACATGAATTCTTTGTAACGGACGTTACATAGAGCCCGTTACAAATGTTAAACCTATCGGTAACGGGCTTGTAAAGTCCGTTACCGATCAATGCCCTATCAGTAACGGGCTGTTTAAGTCCGTTACTAATCACTGCCGTATTGGTAACGGGCTATAAAGTCCGTTACCGATAATTTCGTACTAGAGACGCATGCTTGTTAGGATGTGTCTCCTTTGCTGGCGACCCAATTGGATACGCTCGTGTCTTAGGACTCGTTTCCTTTGATTGCCACCCAGGGTCGCCATTTTTCTCACATCGGATACGCACGTTGTTATTGCTCGTCTCTGTCTTCTCCTTCTGACACCACTCGCCCTCTCTCCGCAGAAGGCCACTCCCGTTCCGACAACAACACTCGCTCTCTCTCCTCAGAAGGTCACTCGCTCGATCTCTCTGCTCAGATGTCCCCGCCGGCCTATCCCGTTCGCCGCCGCTAGCTACGCGCGCTCTGAGGATCGCACTTAATTTCTCTCCTCAGAAAGCCAGCGCTGCAGCAGACCGGCCGGCCGCGTGCGCGACGGCGAAAGGGGCCAGCGGACGTCGACCGTGACGTCATCCAAAGCAGACGCCTCCGTGTCCCCTCCCCCTGGGGCTCGGCGCCGTCCTCCGCACTGTCGCCGCGGACGTGACGCCGCCTCCGATCCTCCTCCTCGGCCGCGCTCGCCTCGTACGTAGAAAGTCCTCGTCAGGTGGAAATTAATTGCCCCCTTTTATTGAAATTCTTCAGCTGTCCTAATCCTCTTGTGTTATCGGTTTTTTTGTGTGATGAATTATGCTCATTTGCTGTATGGAATGCAGATGGTGTCTGCTGCTCGGGCTTGGATGTACAGACAGCCCCAAGAAGATTGGGAGAATTTCTTAAGCGGGGTCAATGGTTCTCTAAATCAAGCAGAGGCGGATATGAGAAACCATGGTGTTCAGGCAATGCTTTGCCCTTGCATAGATTGTCTCAACCAAAACAAATTCGCACAACGGGAAATTATTTTTCATCATTTGGACACACGTGGTTTCACAAAAAATTACACGTGTTGGAATAAACATGGTGAGGAAGGCCTTAATGAACTCGAAGCAGGCTGCCTAAATGAAGGTGAAGTGCGACACCATGCTACCGACCATGATGAAGACCTTGATGACGGTGGAGTTTTTGAGGAAAATGAACCATTATTCCCACCAAATGTGATGAGGCCTGACGATATCACTGATCAAGAAGTTAGGGGCTTCGATGATGGTGACGTGTTGCAACGTGTGCACAATGTTGATCAAATGTTGCGGGATGTTGAGTTTCAACGAGTGTACACACCTTCTGAATTAGCGAGGCTGAAGCAGTTCATTGAAGATTCAAAGAAACCCCTCTATCCTGATTGCCAGAAGTACTCTCGCCTTTCTGGTGATCTAAAACTTCTGCAGCTTAAGGCAGATCATGGTTGGAGCAACAAAAGTTTCAAACATCTATTGGATGTGCTTAGAGACATGCTACCTGAAGGAAACCAAATAGCAGAGTCTGTCTATGAGGTGAAGAAGATAATCTGTCCTCTGGGAATAGAGGTTGAAAAAATCCATGCATGCAAGAACAATTGTGTATTGTTCCGTGGAGATTAAGCAGACCTTGACAAGTGCCCCAAGTGTGGCTATGATCAGTACAAGAGGAAAAAGGATAGCGGAGATGATAATAATGCTGATGACGAGAACGAGCCCGGTGAGATCAGAGGCAAGAAGAAGAAGGCTAACAGAGGGGCTCCTGTGAGGGTGGCATGGTATTTTTGCATCATTCCTCGGCTGAGAAGATGGTTCGCAACACGAAAGGAGGCCAAACTCTTGCGTTGGCATGACGAAGGCCGAAAGGAGCTTAAGAAAGATGGCAAGTTTAGGCACCCCGTAGATGCAGCACAATGGGGTAACATTAATAACCACTTTCCGTGGTTTGACGAAGACGTAAGGAGCATACGGTTTGCTATGAGCACAAATGGCGTGAACCCATTCAGTAACCAGAGCTCAACACATAGCACCTAGCCTGTCGTGCTATCGTTGTACAACCTTCCACCTTGGCTATGCAAGAAACAGAAATATATGATGCTGACAATATTGGTCTCCTGGCGACCGTATTGATGTCTACTTGAGGCCACTAGTTGATGACTTGAAGATACTGTGGAAGCCTGGTGTGAAGGAGGTTTGGGATGAGTACAAGCGTGAGGAGTTCACAATGCGTGCCATGTTGTTCACCACCATCAATGACAACCCGGCTCATCGCAACCTCTCTGTCCAGAGTAAAAGGAAAGGTGCAGCTTGCCCACACTGGTTGGAAGATACTTGCGCAATATGGCTAAGACATTCAAAGAAATACGTATTTATGGGGCACCGTCGTTTGCTCGGCAAGAAACATCCATACCGGGCCATGGATTGTCAGTTTAATGGGGAAAAGGAGAATCGAGAGGCGCTATTGCATGTGACTGGAGATCTGGTCCACTTGAAAGTCAAGGATGTCAAAACTATCGAGCAGTTACCCAAACTGACTGAAAAAACCCTTGGCAAAAGAAAGAAACGAGATGGTGAAGAAGAAGAAGAAGGAATGTGGAACAAGAAATCAATTCTATGGGAGCTAGAGTACTGGCCGATGTTGGATGTGCGTCATTCGATTGACAACATGCACGTCAAGAAGAATGTGTGTGAAGCTACTTGTGGAACATTGCTACAATAGAAGTCCAAAGGAAAAGATCATAGAAATGCAAGGGAGGATCTTAAAGAACTGGGCATTAGGCCGGAGCTCTATGCAGAGGAAACAGAGACGGAGACGAACCTTCCTGTTGCTGCAACCACCTTGTCAATGGCAGAGAGAAAAGAATTCTGTCAGTTTTTGCATGATTTGAAAGTACCTTCAGGCTACTCATCAAACTTCAAGAGGCTAGTGTCGGTGAAGGACATGAAAATGAATTTCAACTTGATGAAATGTCATGATTGCCATGTGTTGATGACAGCTCTTCTTCCTGTTGCACTTAGAGGTATCAAGACAGAACTGGTTCGCGACGCGGTCACGAGCTTGTGTTTATTCTTCAATGCAATAGAACAGAAGGTGATTGATGAGGAAAAACTATTGGACTTAGAGAGGAGGCATTTCGAGACCCTATGCCTGCTTGAAGCTACCTTCCCACCATCATTCTTTGATCTCATGCTGCATCTAACAGCACACCTCGCGAGGGAAATCTGGTTCCTTGGCCCATCTTACCTTCATCAGATGTTTCCTTATGAGAGGTTCTATGGATTCCTGAAATCATTGGTACATAACCGGTTATTTCCGAAGGGAGCCATTGTTCGTGTCTACGAGACCATCGAAGCAGTGGAGTGGGCCATGGGTTATATGGACCCCCAAAACCCCATTGGTGTGCCTCGCTCATGGCATGAAGGTAGGCTTTCAGGTGTTGGGACCCTGGGGAAAAAGTCAGTCACTCCGGAACCATATGCCTTCCAAAAGGCTCATTTCACTGTGATACAACAGCTGCACCTAATTACACCGTTTGCCAATGAGCACCAGTGACAACTACGTGAAGACAACCCTGACCGTGGTAGGGCTTGGCTTGCAAAGATGCACATGCAAGGTTTCAGCAGGTGACTCCGAGATTATGTCGAGACATGCAGCAATAATGCTGTAATAACCGACGAGATAAGGAATCTAGCAGCAGGGCCATTGTTCACTGTTACAAGATACCAAGCAATGGATATCAATGGATACATGTTCTACACCATGGCCCAAGATAAAAAGAGCATCTATCAAAATAGTGGTGTGCGTGTACGGGCCATCGTCAACGACAGTCATGATGATGATGACACGGAGACAGACACATATTATGGTCAAATAGAGGAGATATGGGAGCTTGATTATGTAGGATTGAAGGTGGCCTTGTTTCGGTGTAGATGGGTCACCAATGGGAAGAGAGCTGTGAGCAAGGACAAATATGGTTATGTTATTGTTGATCTCCGGGTCTTGGTTACAAAAACGAACCGTTTGTCTTCGGCAATGATGTTGAGCAAGTGTTCTATGTACCTAACCTTGCAATGAAGAACTGGTCTGTGGTTATGGCTGAAAAAAAGGATTGTTGGGGTTGAAAATGTTGTTGAGGAGGAGGAATACAACCAGTTTGATGAAATTCCATCCTTTGACACTTCATACAAGCCCCGACTCTTGGGAACTAACAAAACACCGTACTTGCGAAGCGACCATAGTGAAAAAATCTATATATAGAAATCAAGGAAGAAAAAGCAAGCCTGATTTCTGCTGAATCCTTTTTGTAATGCAGGATGTGTCTATTGGTAGAAATGGAATCCGTTTTGTAATATAAAGGATGTGATGTATTGGTGGAATTTGAATCCTTTTTGTAATATATAGGATGTGGTGGAATTTGAATCTTTTTTGTAATATATTCTGCCTAAGATACTATATATATTCTGTTTATATTCTGCTTCAGTTCAGTAAGTATGTTGCAGGCTGCTTTAGTTCAGTAACGGGCGTTAATAAAAAAGAGACGAGGATTAGCCAACCCGCGTCGCCTTTGTTATGGGCAAGAGACGAGGATTAACCAACCTGCATCGCCTTTGTTATGGGCAAGATATGCGAAATCACACACAGATTACATCAAAAGAGACGCAGATTAGCCAGCCCCCGTCGGCTTGTTCTTCTTCAAGCTTGCAAGTGAGTAGGTAAATCATACAAAAAATTGTACTGCACACAGATAATCAAAGCATTTCTTTTGAGATGCAAAATCACACACACACAGATTACAGTCATCATTGATACATCTGAAGGTTACAAAGAGGCCATCTATGTTCATCATCACTAGGCACTACCAGGATGAGGAACATAGATCTAAACTAAGGAAAAGAGATATACTTCCATTGGCTTGTTCTTCATGACGAGATATGCAAAATCACACACACAGATTACAGTCATCATTGGTACATCAGATAGGGAGGCCTTGGGATCTTGGCCAGCTTGGCAACCTCGAACTCGCGTCCGGTTCCAGCTGAATCTCCGGCCGGCCAGAGGTAGAAGACCACTACGGTGGTGGGTGCTGACTTGGCGATGTTGAGGCTCAAAGGTCGATCTTGCTCGCCTTCCCTGCCCTTCGGTCGATCGTCGGAGGTGAAGAGAAAGGAGGCCACCGTCGGCTTGTTCTTCATGACGAGATATGCTCCAGATTCTGGCTTCTTCTTCATGCTTACAAGTGAGCACAAGAGAAAGATACAGAGAGGGTGAAAACATATCCCTTCAAAAATCATCCTCCTGGAGGAGGGAAAGCAAAAGGAAGCGCAAGTTTGACGGGAAAGCTGCAGCAGGATGGTTCTGGGCTTCTCTCCCCAGACCTGATCTTTCCGTCGGCTTGTGCTTCCTGATGCCAGGAGGTTCTGGGCTACCTTCCCCCGACAGCTGATATATCACAAGGATTTTTCTAGCAGTTGTGCTAGAGGGATGAGCGACCCAATCACCCATATCACAAGAATTCTTCTAGCAACTGAGAAAATGAGAAGGAGGAAGAAGAGAGAAAAGTAAAAGCTTGCGCCCTACAAGATCTATTCTTTGTGCCATAGCTAGATCTAGATCTAGAGAAGAAGGAAGCAAGTGAGGAGGATCGATAGGCGTCGGTCTTTTTTATAACCAAAACAAGGAAGGGATAACATCGGTTGTAAAAAAAGAGGAAGGGATAAGATCAAGAGCACAGGAAACGGGAAGGTTCCCAAGAAATTGATGCCAGATCCAGTAAATGGGGAAACAGTTGCCCAGTCAATGGTTGAGAGCAGAGGCAGTGATTCCAATGTAGAATTAAATGATACGCGGATTAACCAAACGTCGTCTGCAATGGAGAATTAAAGCATACGCGGATTAGCCAAATGTCGTCTCCATTGCTTACTTAAACCGTGTTTGGAAACAAATCTCTTGTATCTTCTCCTTCCAAAATAATTTAGATCCCCCGCCCCTTCATCTACCCGTGAAAAAATAGCAACTGCCTACTCCTCATCGTCACCATTCCCGGCCGAAGATGAATAGCATGCCGGGAAGAAGCAGGCGGCACCAGCCATCATTGCTCCTGGACCTCCCTCAAGACCTCTGCATTGAGATTGCGGCGCGTGTCGGTGCAACCTTGGAGCGGCCCTTGGCTGACCTCCGCAGCCTACGTGGTACTTTCTCGATCATGCGTCGCGTGTGTGGCCACGGCGACATCAACCGGCGTTTGTCGATAGAGGGGATACGAGATGAGATTTCTTGGGTGTGGGACCCCACCGCCTACAAAGCCTTCCTTGCTATGCTGACCGATCTCGGGAATCCGGAGGCTTGCTTCTTCTACGGGATCAAAGCCGTCTTCATGGAAAACAGGGGATGCAATGATCTCCGGCGCACCGCTGAGGGTGGGCACGATGCGGCAGCCTATCTATACACCATCTTGCTCTACAAGGACAATGGCGGTGGCGCCGCCGATGACACCGCGAAGCGGTACATGAAGCGGGTCGCGGGCGGTGGCAGTACGACGTCGAGATGGCTGAGCAACGTGGGGTGTCTGCCTTTGCATGAGAAGGCCACGCGTGCGATCCACTCCTCGACTTGGCGCATTTGGGGTGAACCGCTGCCGCCTTCGGCACAGGTGCGCGGCGATCAGCCGTGCACAGGCAACGACGGCTGCTACGACGTGGATAAAGGATGGCTTCGAATTTCTCTATTTTGTAGCGAAGACTGTAGGCTCCGCTGCGAAATGGTGAAGTTCAAACGGAGTATTGGAATAGGAAATCAGTAGTGGATTAGCTTTTATATGTTGCTCGTATTATCTGTGTAAAATTTTGGAAGAGCAGCAAAGCCGATGCGGGTTATCAGTCCCGTGTCGCTAATGACTGTGGGTTCCAGTTCTATTCGAATGAAGAACAGTTCACATTTCTCCTTTTAATCTGCAATCAAATGTTGTAACAAGTATTTCTTTGTCGTAATTAGTGCAAATTTGATATTTCTTTTCTAAATTTTTCTAAAATCACCATCTTTTCATTAATTTTATTGTTTAGTGTATATTCCGTTTCTTGAATAATGTTTTGTTTTACACAACCATTAGTGATGAAACTTTGCATTTTGTAAGTTTAAGGTGAACACAAGGTTTTGTTAAGTTTTCAAATGCATATGAGTTCGAACATGTTGCAAAGTGTGGAAAACTTCAATTTTCAAGCAACATTCTAGGAAACTATGTGATAGATGTAGACATTTGTACACAAGTATATTATTCCTTCATCGATACCATTTGAAATTTTGAAATTTGCCTAGTCAATTTGTAGATTTTTTAGAGCAAATTTGATGTTATTAGAATTATTATATAATTACCATGGGGTGTAAAAATGAAATATAAGAATTTTGGGCATACAAGTGTGACTGTTGATATTTTATTCAAATACTAAATGTCCAAATATGAATTGTTCGTATTTTTATGATTTTTAGGTGCTGTTTTATGGGCTCTAATATTCTAGGGAAGCAAGTTTCATTCCAAAAAAAAAATAGTGACGGGCCCACGCGTCAGCGTCAGCAGCCAATATAAAAAAGATAACCGTTGCCTGCCCGCTCGGACCCAACTGCCAACAAAGGCGATGCGGGTTCACTAACCATAATCGCCAATGACACTGACCCACGCATCAGCGTTAGCAGGCTAACCCGCGTCGGCAATGACTATCCATTGTCTCTAAGATCTAATTCATCTCAACAGATCTCCAGTTCATCACAACAGAACTCCTGTTCATCACAACAGATCTCCAGTTCATCACAACAGAACACATATTATAGGAGACGTGGATGGATCTACTCGCGTCTATTAGATCGAGTTGATGACATACAAAATCAAACAACCAAACTAATTAACTAAGCAGTTCATGATCGACAAACAAACTAAGCAGTTCAACAACCTGACGAAGACACAAACAAACACACACACACAACCTAAGCAGTTCGACACAAGCAGGAGTCTATCATTTAGTCGGTCACCGCCATCGGAGTCCCGCCGTCGTCGCCGCCGTGGCTGCCGTCATCGCCGTCGGAGCCGCCGTCGTCGAAGACGAAGTGGCGGCGGCCAGCCCACTTGACCACGGGGAGGTTCTCGAGCTTCTCAGCCAACCCGTGGATCCTGAAGGAGAGACCCTTCATGCTCGGGTCCTTGTCCACTTCATGATGCGCCTTGATGTCGAAGGCCATGCCAACATCTTCAAGCTTTCTGAAGGCGCTCCTGAGCAGGTCGACGGCGAACTTAGTGTCGTCGAAGAACGGTTCCTCATCGGCGTCCTTGGTCGCCGGCTCCTTCCCCTTCTCCAACTTCCTCCGACAGCGGCTTTCCTCGTCGTCGTCCTCCCTTCGTCCCCGCTTCAATGGCGGCGGGATCCTCGACGCCATCTCCTCCTTGGTGATCTCTCGGTGACCGAAGATTTGTAGTGGTGGATCGCGAGGAGGAAGAAGAAGCGAAAGAGATGATAAGCTTATGGAAGAAGCAGGGGAAAGCAGGGGAAGGCAGGGGAGTTATATTGACAAGATGCGGAACCGTCAGGCGCCTCTGGCCCCACCCACTACTCCACTACTGCCAGTACGTGCCACTCAATTGCGCATCGGGCTCCGTTTCGGGCGCAAAACCGTCCAAAACCACACGTCGCCTTTCAATTACGCAGGAAGGAGAAGGGGCAGGGGCAATGATGTCGGGCCCACTCGTCAGCGGCGCCTTTTCAATTTCCATTTATTGTTTTAGATGGCCGAGGCGCCTTCTTCAACTTCAACCCTCGTCGCCTTCTTCAACTTCAACCCTCGTCGCGTTCAACTTCAACCCTCGTCACGTTCAACTTCAACCCTCGTCGCCAACTTCAACCCTCGTCGCCTTCAACTTCAACCCCCGTCGCCTTTCAATTTCCAAACCCCATCGCTTTTCTATTTCCTCCCCTTCTCCTTGATGGCCGCGGTGTGCTTGATGCAGCTGCTGCCAGATGATCTTGTCACCCAGATCATCATCCACTCCATCAAGGATGAGCCCGTCATCCATTTTCTGAACCTTCATAATAAAATCTGCGGCACCTTCCGGTGCATCTGCGACTCTGATGAGGTACTACAGCACGTGTCGCTGCATGATCTTCGTGATTTGTGCAAGAATCGCTACGTCAGGTCGTGCTTTGAGCGGCACTTCCGCGAGGCCAATCATCCGGAGGTATTATGCTTCGAGGGGATGGAGAGGTTGATGAGGCGGCTTAATCCCGATAAGGGTATGAAGCTCGTCGGAGATGCCGCTGTTGAAGACTCTGGTGCCAAGTACTTCTTAGCGATGCTAAAGTATCGTTGCAACCCTACGGACCCCGAAGCCATGGCACTGCTCCAGGAAATCAGTGGCGGCCCGTCGCCCCCTGACGGGCGGTGGAAGAACCACAACCTGCGGCGGCTGCGCTACCTCGTCAAATGGGATCTCGAGAACATTGCGTGGTGGTACTGGCTTGATGACGACAACGATGACATTCCGTTTCTGCCCGTCCAGAATCCCACGTCTGCATTTGGGCAGCGGGAAGTAGGCGCTACGGGCCGGATACCTCAGAGATCATCCACTACTGCAGCGCCGAGTGTCGCATCCGTCATGAGTTCGACCTCTGGACGCGTAACTTCCGCCCCGTCGTGGAGTACACCGTCAGCAGGATGAACATCGGGATGTAGGCGCAAGCATCAATGAACATTATCTATCTTGAATGTAAATTATTAGATATTACTAAACGCGGATTTGATTTTATCGGGATGTCGGTTTTTAATCGGTTTTTGATAGACAATATTTGATTTGTCACGTTTGTGAGTCAAATTGAAGGTTGCGGTGGTCTCATTTGCCGCCGACGAGGCCTAGGATGCCCTCTTGGGTGTCAAAACCACCGAAGCGGGCACGGCGGGGGCAGCGGCGGGCGGCGGTGCCCTCTGCTTCCTCCTTTGTTCTATTGGAGAATGAAGAATAGTTTATCCGTCCCGCGTCGCCGACGGCATTTCTCTTTTTAATCCGCAATCAAATTTTGTAACATGTATTTCTCCGTCGTAATTAGTCCAAATTTGATTATTTTTTCTACAATTTTCTAAAATCACCGTGTTTTCTTTATTGTCATTGTTTAGTGTATATTCCGTTTCTTGAACAATGTTTATACGCCTTATCTTGTTCTATGTAAGTACAACATATAAATAATATTTGTTTTCCACACCTCCTGTAATGAAACTTTGCATTTTCGTAATCTTAAGGTGAACCACAAGGTTTTGTTAAGTTTTCAAATGCATATGAGTTCGAACATGTTGCAAAGTGTGGAAAACTTCAATGTTCAAGGAACATTCTAGGAAACTATGTGAGAGATGAAGATATTTGTACACAAGTATATTATTCCTTCATCGAAACCATTTGAAATTTTGAACACATGTCTATGTACCCAAATTTTGTTGCCAAGTCAATTTGTAGATTTTTTAGAGCACACTAGATGTTATTAGAATTATTACATCATTAATATGGGATGTAAAAATGAATTCTAAGAATCTTGGGCACACAAGTGTGAATGTTGATATTTTATTCAAATATTAAATGTCCAAATAGGAATTGTTCAGCAGGCAAACCGTGCGCGGGCTGCTCAAAATTTCCCACCTATATTGACTATAATGCCCATGGAATTCCAATTCCACCAGAGAGCCGTCAAGGGCATGCCAGTAATTTCCTTAAACACAGTTACGCACGCAGTTCATATTCGGCTCCTCGCTAGATAGATCCACAATGCCTGCACTCTCCCCACCGCCGCCGCCACTCTCCCCGCTCGCCTTCGCCGCTCTCTCCCCGCTGCAGCCCTGCACTTCTCCAGCCCCACCGCTCCCTGCGTGACGACGGTGATGAGGACGCGGTTACTGGCGTGCGGACGGCTTCCCGGCCAACCTAAAGATGGTTGACGCGGATCCGTCATCCCCGGCCACGACGACGAGCCGGCCACCTCAGGCCACGAGCCGACGTGGATCCGGCCCCTCCAACCATCACGAGAACAACTAGTTCATTCGTGATAGAGGTTAGTCCTGCTTGAACCCCCAACGCTCTCTCTCTGCTCGGCCACCAAATCTGCTATATATTCATGTCAATGTGGATTAGGGAGACATGCCTTGATAGTTCATCTTTAATTGATTGACTGTGGATTTGATGGATGGATTTTGGTACTTCAAATCTGTTTGAATAAATTGTTGCAAACATATGAAGTTATATGAACTATTGAAATTCATTTTCATGTTCCTGGTGCTACAATTTTTGGACTATAAATTCATGAAAACCATTGAGGATGTTAGCATACTTAAATTCTGCTATGCTGTGAATGTACCAGATCGACAGTTATGCTTTGGACCTGTTAGCATACTTTAATTCTAATGGCCACATAATGTCAGTGGGAATTACATTGCAGTGGTTTATAATGTAGTGATAACTAGACTGTCCTATGCTTTGTTGTGAGTGTTAATTGTTTCAGTACTGTCATATATATTGTTATTGTTGGTGTCATGATGTGTTGTGAGTGTTGTTTCACTACTGTCATATATAATGTCATGATCATTGTTTTATCCTCTTGTTGCATGTACACATGGAACACACAATCCATCGCTGCTGAAGTTGGACAAGGCAGCAGTTGAAGGAATTTATTCTCTGCTTTGATATATAAGCATATTGTTGTGTCCCTGTCAAAATGGTTAACACCTATCCCCGTATGCTAATTAAGTAAAATATGAATTGTGTATGTCTATGCTGATTTTATTTACGACTTGTAATGATTTCTAGTGTAATATCAGCTATTTTGCCTATCAGAGAAAACAAATTTATCTAATAAGAATTTTGTTTAGATTTTCAGTCTTGCTTATGTTGCTCTACTGACAACCTGACATATCATCTATGCAGTCTCCCACAACAAAAAACTCCTCTACCTCCAGTGCACCATCACAGCCCATCGTCGGTGAACCTTCTTCATAGGGTCACTCAGCACAGACTGCTGAGAGTAGTACTCGATCCCGCGGGTCAAGGACACAAACCAAATGGCCAGAAGACAAGTTGACTGCAACTGGACTTGATGCCAATTTTTGGCCTACCCCAGATGCTGCGAGGGATAGATTTGTATTGGTCTGTGGCCTCATTGCTCGGGAGAGGGTGTCAATCAACAAGGCGGTTGATGATCTCTCACCAATTGAGAAGGAACATCTGTTCACAGTTTTAGAGGAAAAGCTAGATTACCTAGCCAATCTAGAAGAATCTGTTCGCAAGAAGGCAGTTAAGGCAGCTATATCAGAGATTGGAACCTTGCAACGGCGGTTCAAGGCCCATTTAAGAAAAAAATATGTGAGCGAAGAGGAGACTCCCTTTGTGAAGCATGCCTTTTTGCAGCAACAAGACTAGGACATGTTTGTGCAGGAAACCAATTCTCCTTCATTTCAGCAATTGAGCCAGGAGATGAAACAAAAGAGAGCATTGCATAATAAGCCACACAAGACGGGCAGAAAAGGTTATCGTGGTAAAAGGAAAGAGTGGGAGGAGGAGGATGCGAAGCTAGCTGTAGAAGGAAAACAGAACCCTTGGGACCAATTTCCTGGACGTTCGAGACCTTATCTGCGGGCAAGGGTAGGGAAGAAGAGGAAGAATACAAGTGAAGGAAGCGGGGGCATAACATTCAGTAACCCTGCGGTGGTGGGGGTAGCAGATAGGGTGAAAACACTTGCAGCTAAGGGTAGCGATGGTTGTTTCTCTGGGGTTAGGGAGGATGATATCCTCACAGCAGCACTTGAGACACCAGAGCATCGAGGTCGGGTCCGAGGCGTGTCTAGTTCACTTGGCTGGGGTAAAGGGTTTGGTGAAGAGTTCGCTGGAATGTACAGGAAGAAGAGGAGGAACAAGAGGTCTGATGCTCATGATATGATGGACATAACATTTAAATCAGTTGTCCATGCTCTAAGACTATCAGGCATCGAAATACTGAAAAATGTACTTCTTCCTTCCCAATTACCAGCGCCTATCAGTAGTAGTGAGGAAACGGGACCCAATATTATGGGTACCCAATAACAGCGATTACGAGCGACTATCACGGCCACGATGGCCTCCGGGGTATTTCTGGTGGTTTTCTGTATTTATTTTCATGCAGGAAAACAGCCACAAAATCAAGTGGTATTCCAGGGGTTATTTTTGTGAGGGAAAACGGCCAAAAAACCAAGGCTACCATCCCATGTGCTCACCTGCCAGGCCACTTCCGACTAGCAGGCTGCCCTCCCGAGTAGCTTGGAGATCCCTTTACCCATGCATGTACTGAGGTGTCAAAGGCATTCATTGCTCCTGCCACTTGCATGGGAAGGCACAACGCTGGGACAGGTGACCGCACAAGCAATCATGCAGTCAACAGTAATACTGGGACCCACCGCATGGGAAAGGTTTTCCTCCTGCACACCTGTTGAGCATGCAAGAGCCCACTCTCTCTCACCCTCTCTCTCCACTCATGTAACCTGCTCCCCTTGGCATATAAAAGGGAGAGCAGGGGTCCTTTCCAAGGGACGGGCTCTGACTTTTTACTTTTTCCTTCTCTCTTCTCCTCGGAGGGAAGGGCTCTCTCATTTTTTCCTTCTTCTACCTTCAGCCATCCGTGGCTCAAAAGCTACAGAGACTTGGGACCAAGCTCCCTCTCTCGCCCATTTGTAACCCCTACAACAAATCAGCGCAAATAACACAGCAGCACAAACTGGACGTAGGGTGTTACTCTCCGGAGGCCCGAACCAGTATAAATCCTGCGTGCCCCCCTATTTGCGCAACCGTCCGAGGCCCGGCACGCAATCTGAGAAATTATCTGCCGGCGGTTACAGAACGCCGACAGTTGGCGCACCAGGTAGGGGCCTTTTGCGTGTCACGACATTTTTTTAGATCTCGGACGGCCAGCTACGACAACCACCGACGACGACCAGGGCGAAAATCACTCGGACGGACAGTTGGGCGGGCCAACCAACGTTGGGACGGAACCGAAAACTACTCGGATAGCGCGAAATCAAGCCTGGGCGACGGCCCTTCTCTGGAGCTCCAGTCAGCGGCTTCCAAGCACTGCACCGCGCTCCGAGCAGCTCTGCATCATCTCCACCTCCAGGAGTTCCTTAGCCACGGATCCCAGGTGCAGGCGCGGGGCCCGCCAGAGGCAGCGACACGACGCCTGCCTTCCCTTCGTCTCCGTGCGCGGCGGGTCGGCGTCCTCTTCCCCAGCATCGCAGCGGGCCCGCAGCCTCCTCCTCGAGCCGCGGCCCGGCGCGGTGCCCGCAGCCTCACCTCCGACCCCTCGTCCAACGCTGCGCCCTGCTTCCTCCACCTCGGAGTGGCCCGACACAGCATGCCGCATCCTCTGCCTCGCTTCGGCTCTACGCGATGCCTGCTCTCCTTCGCCTCGGCCCCACCTCAACGACGTGACGACCCAGCGCAGGATCCACCCGCGGCGGCCTCTCAACTTGTCCTCACAAAAGCGAACCATCGCCGGCATCAGGGATCCGGGCTTTGGTTTTCCTCTTCTTCTATTTTTCTCTTTATCCTATTGATTCACGCACGAAGCAAGTCAACACTTCCTGTCTCGTCGAGGGAGCAGGCAGCCCACGCGCCCTGCTCAGCGCCCGCTCCGATGGCTGGCGGCTCTGCTCCTCTCCGCCCACGGCGTCGCCCGCGGCGTGCCTCTTCTCCGTCGTCTCGGCGACGGCGCCCTCGGCGCAGCCGGCACCACTGGCGGCGCTGCCCCCTTCGGAACGACTAGCGGTCCCGCGTCCCGCTCCGCCTCTGGGTTCTTCTCCACCGTGGCACGGCCGGTGATGTAGCGACGCCCCCCTTCTTCCAGCCGGGGGCAGCAGCACGTCCTGCGCGGGCGGCATGCGCAGCACGGCGGAGCGACGTCCCTCCAGTCACAAGAGGCGGCGCGGCTACGGGGCTTGCGTGGCGGGCTGAGCAGGATCACGGGGTCCGGCGCGGCGCCACGCCTTCTCGGCCTTGGTTCGGCCTGACGCGGAGCAGCGGCCCGGCGGTGCGCTGTCCCAACTCCTCCGCCGAACACGGCCCCGCGCCGTCTCGATTCGTGCACCGGGCGGCGGCCCCGCGCCGTCCCGACTCTTCCACCTCGCGGCGGCGCCCGCGCGTCCACATCTTCGTCAAGCAGCGGACCCGCGCCCGCACCTCGGTGTCTTCACCAAGTCGCGGCCCCGCATCTACCTCATCCCTCAGCACCGCGCGGCGGGCTTCGCACGCACCACGACGGCCCCCGCGCTCACCTCAATGGCAGGCGAGGCGACCTCTCGGCGCAGCAGCCGGTGCGCAACGCGGCACGACCTTTCTCTTCTCCCCGGCGCGGAGGCGCCCCTTTTTTCCTCTTCACCTGCCGCGGTGGGGCATGGCACGGCGCACGCGCGGCGGGCGGGGCGGAGCCACGACGACGCGGCACGGCAGCTCCCTCCCCACGTGGCGAAGCTGCGCCTCCTCGAATCCTCCACCGGATGGCGCCCGCGGCCCCCTCCTTCTCCTTGGGGCGCAACCCACCGACCCGACTCGGCGACGCCATGGCCACGCGCGCGCTCGTCCCCTCTCCAACAGCAGCGATTCGACGCCCACCTTCTTCTCCACCGGGCAGCGGCCCCATGCCGCTCCACCTTCGTCACGACGCGGCGGCCCCGCGCGCCTCGGTTCCTTCACCAAGCGGCGGCCCAGCGCGCCCCGACTCCTACTTCACCACGCGGCGGCCCTGGTTCGCGCCTCACCTTCACCCCGACGCAGCCGGAGGACGGCGGCGCGGCCCATACCACCACGGCGCCGAGGCCTCGCCTCCACTGGTCGCCACGCAGGTGCGGACCCATACCGCCTCCACCGCAGCGCATCACGACCGGTGCCAGTCTCCGCTACACGACCCCCACTGCCTCCTCGACCTCGTCCGGCGCGGCCCCGCCTCCTCGTCTTCAGCAAGTAGCGCTCGACCGAGCGCCCTTCATCATCACCACGGCGACCCCGATGCGACGGCCGCGGACTCCTCCACACCGGCGGCACGGCGTGGCACCCGCGGCCCACTTCTCTCCAAGCGCGGTGGACCCATGCTGTCTTCCTCGGGATCCCGAGCCAATGAGGGGCACAACACTGGCGGCGGGATGCGCACGGCGGGCCTGCGGCCGCGGACCCCGGCGGCCGAACGAGTTCGCTTCCGCGTCCCCCCTGCGGCGAGCTGTTCGCACGCGGGAGACACGTTTCTTCTTTTCTTCCTCTGTTTTGCAAGACTAATGCTCAGGCATCACGATGAAGCTCCTCGGGAAAACTACTCGGAGGCGGTCTCTGCTGCGAATCGTTCTACTCGAAGACGAAGGGAAGTCGTGCGATGCGGAAAGTGCCCGTGCGAATGGCTCCTACTCGGGGATGGACACGAATCTACTCGGACGGGGCGCCTTCTCGTGCGAGGCGGAAACTCCTCGGAGTGGCTTCTCGGAGGAACTTCTCGTGCGAGGCGGAAACTCCTCGGAGTGGCTTCTCGGAGGAACTTCTCGTGCGAGGCAGAAACTCCTCGGAAGGGCTTCTCGGAGGAACTTCTCGGAGGGTCTTCTCGTGCGAGGCGGAGAGTACTCGTGCGAGGCAGAAGGAAGTCGTGCGAACGAGCCTACATCGAGAAACCCCTCGGGAACGGAAAAACAACTGCGACAAGTGAAGTTCCCACTCGGGAACATAGCCTTTCAGACCTAAAAACATGATTTTCTTATCTGTACCCAAGTTTTCTTGTGTAGGCAACGAACTGCAATATCGTCTGCTCGCCGTCCTGATCTGGACAAAGCCGTTTCGAGCAACACGATGGGCGGCGGCAAGCCGAGACTGATTGCTGCGTAGCTGCTCGTCGTCGTACCTCGTCCTTCCTTGCCGGCGCCGCCATCAACAACAACGCCGTCCGCTCGACCACCGCGAGCAACACGAAGCTCGGGGGCTGGTCAGGACGGGACCGGGAATGACGCGCCGACTCCCCCGACGCGAACAGAAATCGAGCTAAGCGAACTTTTAGCACCACCGTTTCTCAGTTATAACACACCCTGGCATGTGTCGCCGGAACATATCAACACATGTCTTTTTCCTCTCTGACACAAGTCGCTAAAAGTACTCGGGAAGCACACGCCTTAAATCGTGAAACCTCGACCCCACGCCTACACTTCCTACGCATGCACGCGGCCTGCTCCCTGCGCTACGGATGCGGCTGTCGGGGGGTCAGGTGCTTAAACGCAATAGGAACACTTCCCGAGGAAATTAAATAGACTGAAAAGAGTTGGACTTAGATTTCTTGTTGTAAACTGTCAAATGCTCTTTCTTCAAAATTGGAATTTATCGCACCATGTACTGTTGTCCCCCGATTTCCTTTTGCAGGAACACAACCGCAGACTCGGCCCTCGCACTCGGGGGCTGGGGGACGGCGACTACCACCTGGCCATCACGGTTGGGGGCTAGACGACTACTACTGACGGTCGCGACGACAGCAGCACACTCTTCCGGTGGCCCCGGCGGCTCCTCGCGGCTCTGCACCCGAAGGTCGGCGCCACGCACCGACGACAGGGAGTTCGAAGGCTGGCCCGTCTAAGGGTTCGACAGCCGCTCCCGAAAACCCGAGCGAGGGGCGGCGAGGGATGGGCCCCAGCGGCCGGAACCCGGACGCACGAGCGTCGCGGGCATCCTGAACTGCGTTCGAGTCTTGATGGAAAAAGAGGTCATGGTTTTTCCCCCCGACGGAAAGGCGACGAGCCGCCGAGCCTAACCGAATGGGCTCGGTAACTAGATGACTTCACCATCAGGAATCTGAGGTCGATCACCAGCTGATCCATTCGGAGCCCGGCGAATGGGGCTCCGAGGCTTCACTTGAACTCACCCGCATGCAGCTCACCGGGTACCGAGGCTCGGCCAACGAGGCAAGCTTCGAAGTCACCCAACCCCTCCTTCCTGACGAAAAGGAAGCGTGAGGGAGACGCAACGAAAAGGGACACCGACTCCCCGACTAGTGCCTCGCGCTGTGTGAGGTCACCAAAAATTCATCTTCCTCCCGCAAACTCGAGTGCAACTACACCCCTAAGGAACGATGTTCGGTTCTAAAATCGTTAACCCCGCGAGCGAATCTTCGACTCCCCCGCGGGCTCGGGGGCTACATCTGGCGGATGCGCTCGCGCGCACCCACCGGGAAAATCAAGAACTACACTAACACCAAAACACTCTCGACTGAGCCTGGGAACGAGTCTACAACTCCCTCCCAGGCTCGGGGGCTACTGACGGGACCCAATATTATGGGTACCCAATAACAGCGATTACGAGCGACTATCACGGCCACGATGGCCTTCGGGGTATTTCTAGTGGTTTTCTGTATTTATTTTCATGCAGGAAAACGGCCACAAAATCAAGTGGTATTCCAGGGTTTATTTTTGTGAGGGAAAACGGCCAAAAAACCAAGGCTACCATCCCACGTGCTCACCTGCCAGGCCACTTCCGACTAGCAGGCTGCCCTCCCGAGTAGCTTGGAGATCCCTTTACCCATGCATGTACTGAGGTGTCAAAGGCATTCATTGCTCCTGCCACTTGCATGGGAAGGCACAACGCTGGGACAGGCGACCGCACAAGCAATCATGCAGTCAACAGTAATACTGGTACCCACCGCATGGGAAAGGTTTTCCTCCCGCACACCTGTTGAGCATGCAAGAGCCCACTCTCTCTCACCCTCTCTCTCCACTCATGTAACCTGCTCCCCTTGGCATATAAAAGGGAGAGCAGGGGTCCTTTCCAAGGGACGGGCTCTGACTTTTTACTTTTTCCTTCTCTCTTCTCCTCGGAGGGAAGGGCTCTCTCATTTTTTCCTTCTTCTACCTTCAGCCATCCGTGGCTCAAAAGCTACAGAGACTTGGGACCAAGCTCCCTCTCTCGCCCATTTGTAACCCCTACTACAAATCAGTGCAAATAACACAGCAGCACGAACTGGACGTAGGGTGTTACTCTCCGGAGGCCCGAACCAGTATAAATCCCGCGTGCCCCCCTATTTGCGCAACCGTCCGAGGCCCGGCACGCAATCCGAGAAATTATCTGCCGGCGGTTACAGAACGCCGACAATGTGCATGGCAGCAAGTAAGAAGATGCGCATGACCACGAGGAAGAACATGCGCATGACAGCGAGGAAGATGTGTGTGGCCGAGAGCAAGACCACTGGAATGCAAACGAGGACGAAGCGAATCAAGTGCACAGTGATAGTCGATCACCTATGCTGGACACAATAGATAAGCTGACAGAGCCAACCGCGTGCAGCCTTTTGGATGGCACTGGGATTAATGTAGAGCTCGCACTAACGAAAGTCTTTCCATTTCAAAAGGCTTGCCATTCAGTACCGGTGCAGGATGGGTATGTTGTGGTGCAACCTATTTATGTTCGGGTCAATGCGGGTCACTACCCTTTGCCTGTACCAATTGATGGGGGTGACATAGCAACCCTACCTGAGGCTCTCGGTCAAAGGATCCAATGGCCAAACGACAGGATCCTTATACCTCCCATGACGAGACATCCCAACCCTGAAGCCACAACAGGTAGCAGGGGTACAGCATCAGATGGAGGTACTGCAGCTCAGTGTCAGCAAGAGAAGGCTCAACAGCAGCAGTAGATCAGCAAAACTACACAACAGGAGCGTCGACAACAGCCGGAGTAGCCCAGGCAAACTTCGCCTAAGCAGCAGCTGCAACATGAGGATAAGCGACGGATGAAACAGCAGCCTCTCCAGCCGCAGGAGCATCGACAACAGCCGGAGGAACCCAGGCAAACTCCGCCTAAGCAGTAGCTGCAACATGAGGATAAGCAACAAATGAAACAACAGCCTCTCCAGCGTCAGGAGGAGGAGCGCAGGCAATCTCCCCGTAAGCAGCAGATGCAACATGTACAGCAGCCTCTGCAACAGGAGGAGGAGCCCAGGCAATCTCCACTGCAAAAGGGGAACCAGGCCAGGAAACCTCTATCTAAAGATGAGATTCTTAACTGTATTATTGGGACAGAACAGGAATGACCAAAATACAAGCCTGGTGCACTTATGTTATCAGAAGCAAACTTAAAGGCTGCTGGACCAAATTGTGCCAGGTTGCATGCTTACGTCATGGAACACAGTAAGGATAAACTTGCCTTTCTAGCAAAGGTGGATCAGGACTCCTTTAAAGGTGGTGGTTGTGCTTTAATGTTAAACATTGCATTCAGTAGCATGTATAACCTTATAACCCTGGCTTCTCTGGATGTTACCTTCTTGAGGTTGTGGACATTGTAAGTCCCTTAAAACCTAAAAAGATATTTCTTTAATTTTGACCAAAAAGTTCATGCATGCTAACAAATTGATTTTTTGTAGGAAAATGATGGACAAGGCAGCGGAGATGCAGATCAGTGTTGGGTTTTTAGATCCAGGTTTTATTACTTCCACAAATATTTCTCAGCATTTTGGCCTTGTTACCAAAGCAATCTCAAATGCAATGAACAACGACTACGTGGTGGGTGCCTACTACACCAGCCACTGGGTAACAGTGATCATCTGTATGAAGTTCAAAGAGGTTTTGTATTTAGATTCTGCTAAACAACATCCCCTGCTAAAGTTCTCAGACCTCAAACCTATTGTGGACTGGTCAGTATCTTGTAGGTTTTGTTCACAAAAATTCAATCTCTTAGTATTTCTAATCGGTATTGCTGACCATGCAGGGCCTTTGGTACAGTATCTTGTAGGTTTTGTTCACAAAAATTCAATCTCTTAGTGTTTCTGTCAGAGGTTTAGATCTGAGCAGTCCACAGGGGGGTTAACCCCGGTGGTTTATTTGTTCGGCAGGGAGATCAGGAGCTAAGAGCGCGATGGTTATGCTAGCGTAGCACACGGAGATCACGGCGAGACACAAGGAACAAGGTGATTTTATACTGGTTCGGGCCTCCGGAGAGTAAAACCCTACGTCCAGTTCTTCGATTTGTATTGCTGGCGTGGCGAGATTACATGGCGACCTGTGTGGTGTTGATGTGGAGGTGGTCTGTGCCCAGGAGGGCGCCCTTGCCCGCCTTATATTAGGCGACGGACAAGGTCGGTGGACCGGAGTCCAAATCAGTTACAACAGGGAAACCTATCTTTAGTCAGTTACAACATGGAAGGCTTATCCGAGCTGCCTTAATCCGTCTGGACTGCCTTGTCTTGCACGCCAAGCTGTCTTCTCGTCTTCGGGTCCACATGTCAGGTCGGACAGGCCTACTGACAGGTCGGCGAGTCTTCTGGTGGGCTGGACCCACTTGTCGGGGATGGCCGTGAGCCTGGTCGGTGGGGACCCAGCGGTACCCATGTCTCACAAGCCCCCGAGTGATGTGTAGGCGTAGTGACCTCAAGACGGTCATGACGAAGTCTTGAAGCCATCGACAGGTCGAATAGCGTGCACGTCGGTCCAAAAAAGAAAAAGTAATCAGCTTAGCAGCCAACCTGTTTGTAGTCTTACCGAACGAAGAGAGGTCGAGTAACGACCTATAGGAAGCAGACTTCCAATAGATCGAAACGATGATGAAAAAATTCAGAGGGCGTCAAGGACGCACTCATAGAGTAGTATCCGAGCATCGTGGCGGGCAGGATGGCCGGTATGATGATCCAAAAAAGAGAAGAAAAAGTAGGTCAAGTATCGACGTGATGAGAAACAGGTTTCCCATCAGGTCGGAACGACGAAGAAAAGAAGAGGGCATCGAAGACGCTCTCGTAGAGTAGTCCCCGAGCATTGAAGCAGGCAGCATGACTGGTTTGATGCTCAAAAAAGAGAATCAAACTGAGTCATGGTCTTGATCGAACGAAGTGTAAAGACACCCAGATCTCCCAGCATGGCTGCAAGGAGTCTGGCAGAGCCGACCTCAAGGAGGCCTTGTAGGCGTGCCGACCTCAAAGAGACCTCAAATCAATGGCGCCCAGTACCTGGGGATGCCTGGCAAGGTCATTAGACGCGCATGCTTATGATGAATAATCAGTTGTAGAGACACCCAGATATCCTGCATAGCTGCAAAGAGTCTGGCAGGGCCACTCGAGGCATGCCGACCTCAGGAAGGTCTCACGCTAACAGCGCCCAAGCATCCGGAAACACTTGGCAGGGCCAATTAGGTGCGCACCCCACAGGGAGGCCTTCATTCCCGACGTAAAATCTTGGGGAGGTCTTTCGAGCTGGCGAAGGCGACGACGGAGCCGGAGGGAGGTCTAGCGACTTGACGAAGGTGACGACGGAGCCGGAGAAAGGTCTAGCGACCTGATGAAGACGACGACGGAGACACCAGGAGGTCCACCGACCTGAAGCAGGTGACGACAGAGCCGCAAGGAGGTCCACTGACCTTAATCTGACGACGACGGAGCCACCCAAGGTAGGTTCGCCAACGGCGACACCGGAGTTGGAGAGAGGTCTCGCGACCTGACTAAGGTGATGCCGGAGCAAAGAGTTGGTCCTGTAAAATAAAATAAACACCAAGTCGGTGTATCAATCTGTCGAATATAAATCTGATGAAGACTTAGCCTGAGCTAAACAAGCAGATGTGTAGTAATGCTAGCCGGAGCTGAACATCCTTGGGCTATGTTTTGTTTGAGAAGAAAGGCATTCCCCTTATCGTGCCAGTCATGCATTATTCGAATTCAAAAGCTCTAAAGCTGCAAAGTGTTTCACCCCTCTATAATGCTCAACAGGGAGCCTTAGATGTAGCCAACGCACGGGGAGGAGTCTGGGACTCAGGTTGTGCAACCACACAACATCGAATCTTCATAACGAGAGTCAAACAGGTAAAGGAAGAACACACATATAGGATAAGTAGGGCCCCACAGGTCTGGTGACCCTTAGATTGGCAAGACCAAGCCCCCGAGCATGTCGAGGGGGAGGGGAACATAGCACAAGATAAAAAAGTGAACCCTCAGGTCTGGCGACCTACGTGTTGGCATCACCAAGCCCCCGAGCGTGTTGAGGGCGAGGGTCGAAAGAGCAGACAAAAACATGTAGAAGCCGTAAAATATTTAATTACAAATAATACTTAGCTTGGGTGTAGTCGAGGTCGAAACCGTGCCGTGCCATCGAAGTAGCCGATAACACAATGTGGAGTCACGGCGAGGACGGTGATGAGCCGTTGGAGGTCGGTGATGCTGCAGGGCAGCAGGTCGGGCTGATGATGAGGCAAACAGGTCGAGGCCTGCCCCTTGATGACTTCCTGCCAAGTTGTGTGCTTGCCTTCGCGGCCATCGTAGGATCGTGTAGCCGTACATGCACCACGTCAGGTAAATAATGCATTAGAATAATCTTGCTTGATCAAAACAAACAAAAGAAGACTCGATATTGTATAATGGAAAGAAAAAAAAGGAATTCTCCCTGTTACGGAGTGCATCGTGTACTCTTGTAAATTGATTTGATTTGCCATGACGTACACAGGTCGACATGGAGTCAACGCACTTACGCTCAAGGAGGCAGCGCGCCGGACAGATGACGAATTCGCTGACGATGCAATTGTAGGGCCTGGGTGGGCGGGTGCGCGCCAGAAATCCGTTGTGTCGCCGCGGAAGAGGTCGCCAGAGCGAGCTGCCATCGTGCTACTCGAAGACCTCCCAATCGCCCCTTACCTGGTGCGCCAACTGTCAGAGGTTTAGATTTGAGCAGTCCACAGGGGGGTTAACCCCGGTGGTTTATTTGTTCGGCAGGGAGATCGAGAGCTAAGAGCGCGATGGTTATGCTAGCATAGCACACAGAGATCATGGCGAGACACAAGGAACAAGGCGATTTTATACTGGTTTGGACCTCTGGAGAGTAAAACCCTACGTCTAGTTCTTCGATTTGTATTGCTGGCGTGGCGAGATTACATGGCGACCTGTGTGGTGTCGATGTGGAGGTGGTCTGTGCCCAGGAGGGCACCCTTGCCCGCCTTATGTTGGGCGACGGACAAGGTCGGTGGACCGGAGTCCAAATCAGTTACAACAGGGAAACCTATCTTTAGTCAATTACAACATGGAAGGCTTATCCGAGCTGTCTTAATCCGTCTGGACTGCCTTGTCTTGCACGCCAAGCTGTCTTCTCGTCTTCGGGTCCACATGTCAGGTCAGATAGGCCTACTGACAGGTCGGTGAGTCTTCTGGTGGGCCGAACCCACTTGTCGGGGACGGCCGTGAGCCTGGTCGTTGGGGACCCAGGGGTACCCATGTCTCACAGTTTCTAATCGGTATTGCTGGTCATGCAGGGCCTTTGGTGATCATGCATAGGACGGAGTGACGAAAGGAAAGAAAAAAAAGCCAAAAGCCATACTCAAACACAAAACAAATTTCGATGTAAGACCGAGGTTTTTTTTATGGTCCCTTCTTACCTATTTGGTACTACATTAACTTGTCATTTTGGTACCTCGATGCAGTGTGCTCAGCAGCCATGGGGGTCCTCTTTGTGCGGATTCCATGTGGCATTCCATATGTTAAGACTACTCGATGACATACCTGACATCAAGAGGGCTGCTGTAAGTAGATAATAATGCTAAACCTTGTCTCTGCTCATATTCTCCATCTGATTTTAGAAACTGATTTCTACTTGTATTCTCATAAATGATTGTATTTTGCAGGATTTCAAATCTGCTGTAAATGTTTCCACAGAAGATCTAAAGAGTGTCCGGGAGATGCTGTGCGAGTACATTCTTAAGGAAACCATCGACCGAAAGGGCAACTTCTATAATGGTGCACCGTGAGTTCATTGTATCCAGAAACTTGAAACTCATTCAGTCTTCTTTAGTCAGGTGCTGTTGCCTGAGAAACCTGCTTGGCTTGCTTGGTTGGGGTCAGATGCTGCCTGGTTCAGGCAATTTTCTCATGACTCTATCCAAACAAGCCCTGATGAGAGTAACTTGAAACTTGATGTGATCCTAGCTTGTCTATAAATGTGATCTTACTTGTCTATAAATGTGATCTTGCTTGCCTATATTTATGATGTGAGAATGTGTTTGTGATGTCTCCTTGCTGTAGTGGCTGCCATATCCTGGCTGGTTCGAGGATGGCAGGATGCAGCCCCTGATGGCTGCCAAATCCTGACTGGTTCCAGGATGCAACAGGCAAGCAGGCAGGTTACTGTAGGGGTGGCCTACGTATCTGTAACGGGCGTTAATTAAAGCTCGTTACAAACACTGATAAGTGAGTAACGGGCTTCATTCGGAAAGCCCGTTACAAACATGCCAACAATATAACGGGCAGTGTAAAAGCCCATTACCAGTACTAATCGGTGGGCCCCAGGACCTGGCCTGTTCATCGAGATATAGGAGACGCGGGTTGAAAGCATGCATCTCCTTTAGTCGAGAGACAGCAGACGCGCATGGAAATAGATGCGTCTCATTTCGTCGAGACAGAGGAGACGCAGGTTCACAGCATGCGTCTCCGATGTTGATTTCACAGTAACGGGCTCTGTTTTCATGCCCGTTACCAAAGTTCCCTTTGGGCCCAGTGAAACAGCCATTTCACGTAACCGGTGACTAGTTGTGGTAACGGTCGTTGTTTGATGCCTGTTACGAATCCTAGATGTGCTGAGACGCGCGTGAAATAGACGCGTCTTATTTGGTCTAGATAGAGGAGACGCAGGTACACAGCAGGCGTCTCTGATATTGAGCTACTGTAACGGCCTCTGTTTTGGTGCCCGTTACTAAAGTTCCCTGTGGGCACAGAGAAACAGCCATTTCACGTGACCGGTGGCTAGTTGTGGTAACGGTCGTTGTTTGATGCCCGTTACGAATATGTGTTATCAGTAACAGGCATCTGCCCGTTACCTTTCTTGGCTCATTTATAACACTTGATCAGTAACGTGCGCTTTGCACGTTACCAAAGGCCATCTATGCCCGTTACCAAAGTGAGTTTTTACGTAGTGAACTCGCATCCATCCATATCCCGGCGTAACTCTGTTTTAATGCCGCCATCTTGATCATGATGCGGAGGCAGGTTAGATTGGTTGGGACACAGAATTGACGTGCGGCCTTGAGTAGGTAACACGAAATCGAGTTCGCGTCGGTCTTGTTGAAAATCACCAACCTGGCGAGTTGTGACTTGATGGAGACATTGTTGTATGGAGATCCTAGGGCCCACTACCCAGGCGGGTACTGGAACCGACTACTCTGGGGGCCACCGGGACTACTCGACTTGGGCTACACAGTGCAAGACAGTGTTGAGCACAAGGCGACCAGAGGGCTAGTACTCGGTTAGGAAACTAGACATGTCCGGATCCATGTAGAGTACTCCTAGTCGTGTACGACTAGTACTCTCCTCTCTGAACCAACTTGTAACCCTGCCTCCTGGACTATATAAGGCGAGGTAGGGACCCCTATCACTCTATCCGCTTCATCCTGTAATAACACCCAATAAATCTAGAGCTACGCAGCATACAGGACGTAGGATATTACGCACCTCGCGACCCGAACCTGTCTAAATTGTGTGCCACGTGTGTAACAACTCGGATTTTCAGTGAAGATCGACATATGCCCTGGATCAGTGGCTATCGCGTACAGAACGCATCACAGAAGGTAAATTACAACCATACATCGCATCACACAAATATTAGTACATAATTTATTACATGTCCATTATGGAGTACAACATTACAAGCCTCTTGGCTGAATCAGAGAGAAAATTCTACGCAGCGGTAGCTAGCATCCCAGAAGAGTCTCCATCTTTTATTCTTCTCGCCCACAGGCATCCTTGAGCGCAGCGACGCATCCCTCAGTCGTACCATCCGTCGGCGTTGTTGTCATAGTCGGATTCGTACCCTGCACACCCAAAGTCTATCCCAAAGGAGTGGGATAGGTCCACATCACCAACTGTATGCAGCTTTAAGTGGCCTAACTTCTAAAGGGTGAGAAAAGAGACAAGGTAGAAGCTCGGGTTTCCTATGCAGCAGCAGCAGCAAAGTATAAATGGAAAACATCTCCATATAAGTCCCAACCCATACTCTTAACACCACTCGGAAACACCTGGTACCCCAGGGCCCCATCTCCACATCCTATCTCCATCTAGGTTCGATGCAAGAACTTCCTCTCCTCGCACCTCAATGATTGCAATTGGATCTGCGAGGTAGAGGGAGCCACTCTCCTCTTCCCGACTGCAACCACGGCTCACCACACTCTGAACTACAGGGGAAGGTAGAAATCCCAAAACATGAGGAACAAACATGTCTTCAAGGTTTGTCCATGACCGAGGACGCGGCTATATGCATAGATCAAACAACTCTGCAAAGCGTGTACACCTGTACCCAACTCGGAATGGAACCCGGCGGTGATCAGCCAACCGAGCCCATCCTACCGTGCGAACTCTCAGTAGTTACGGTCCCATCCTGCATCCGGCCCTCAAAGCGATCCCCTTCGCAAAGGGAATTGCACCGGAACTGTGAAATGCCCCCGCGTGGCCACACGGGCGACGGATTGAGAGAAGGTGGTCTCACTCCCACTTCTCCCCCACTGATACCCTCTATCCTGCTAGCAGGTATGGTTCCGCACTTGTCGAGCTCAACTCAGCCCTAACCCCACTCTCAGCGAGGTGGTGTGTACAAAAGATCTATCGACAAGTTGATCCACTCGCTTTCAGACTGGGGCAAGCTCATGTCCTCCAAGCGTACAGTAAAACCCCAACACCTGTGCTCCGAAAACCGTAAAAGTGGGGATACACTAAGGAGTCACCCCCATCCCCGATCCCAGATCGGTTGTTTTGAGCTCACCCCCGCCAAAGTACCCAAAACGCCTTCTCCTGCCGGTTTTTACCCCACACACGCCAAGAACCTCTATTCTCATCATGCATTTAAAGTAAAGTGCTAGCATACTACATAGCAATGCCTAATAGGAACTCAGAATCAGTCGGGCGTGGACACCAGTGCGCGACTAGTCATCGGCGGTGTAGTCGTCGGTGTAGCCGATCTCCAAGCTCAGCTCCCCGGCTTCAGCTATTGCTATTAACGCGCAATTAAAATAAAGACGGTTCCTATTGCAATTAACTCCAAATGAACAGCGATTAAGAGCCAAAAGAGAGCAAACACTAGCTCTACACGGGGTTTATGGTTTTTGAAGAGTTTTGGTAAAGGTTTCATATTTTTCGGAGTTGAAAAGGATTTATTAGGATTTTCCAAAGATAAAATACATTTTTGAAATTAAAATACGCATTCACAATAATATTAAATATAAGCTAACTAAAGGCTAGCTCTAAAGGGCTTTAAGCTGACTGCACGATAACTGCTGGCTGGCTCTTGGTGCTGAGGTGGCTGCCACGGAAGCGGCTTTAAGCCAACTCTAACACGCGTGGCAGCCCATGCGGCAGGGTGCAAAAGATCCTGACCGGATCTACTGCGGCCACGGGCCCTGCAGGCGGGCGTGTGGTTCAGCCGAGATTGGTCAGGCACAAAGGATCCTGCGGATCCGGTGCAGTTCGGCTTTGAGCAGGCAGCAGTGTGGCGGGTTTGTGGTTGGTCAGCCGCATGTGATCCACGGGATCCACTGCGGCGAGATCGACATATGCCCCTTTGTGTGCAAGAAAACCCCACCGGGTTTCTGGGGTCGGCCGGAACGTGTTCGACACTTTGCCCCAAAGGAGCGGCGGACCGGCAGAAGCTCACCGATGGCGAGGTGCTCCAGTGGCTAGCCAACAAGTGACTCGACGTGGTTTAAGGATTCCTAAGGATTCATTCTAGGCGCAGAAAGGCTTGGCCTTCGGCCGGATGTCGGCCCCACGGCGGCGGCAACCAACCGCGCGGCGAGACTGGTCAGGACGGTGCGGTCGTGTGGACGTGTTCGCCGAACTCATGCAAGGTGCGCAAAGGCGACGACTTGATCGAGCGCACGCGCGTGCGTCCGGCCGTGAGGTGAAGCTCCCGATCGAGCACGGCGGCGCAGCGGAAGCAACGCTCCAAGCGGCAAGGAGAAGGTCGGGCGGCGAGGTTCGACAATGGCGACACGGACACCACAGCGTGCGCTGGGTCGCGGCTCGGCTTCATTTGCGTGTGCGGGGGAAAGCGTGCGCAGCGGCGTGCGTTGGGTCGGCCAAAGGCGGCGTCCATGCCCTCCCGTGCGTGCGTGAGCGCACGGGCGTGCCGGTGGCTTGGCCACGGCGGCGGTCCGGCGTCAGCTCACAGGGCTGCACCCTACGACGATAGGTTAAACAAGGCGGCAGAGGACAGGGTGCAGCACGGCGAGGTGGGGCGACATGGCGGTGAGTACTGTGGTGTCTACGTCGGCGTGCTCGCTCACTCGCGCGCGTGCGTGCGGGCGTGCGTGTGTGTGTCGGCGGCGAAGCACGGCGGCTCAGCGATGGAACGAGACAAGGGTGTCAGCAAGCGGCGGAGCGCGCACACGAACGGCAGCGGCACCTGCAAAACGACCGGCTTGGCTCGAAGGCCAGCACCCAGACGACGGCGGGTCGCGCGGCGGCGCGAGCAACAGGCAAACAGCGAGCTCACAAGGCTCGTTCCAGCCATGGCTCGATGGCTGGGTCCTCAGCACGGTGATGGGGGTGGTGAAGCTCACATTGTGCTCCTAGACGCGGCAGCGAGGCGGTGGTGAGCAAGGTGTGGCATGGAACAGCTTGGTGCAGCAGGTTGCAGAACAGGGGCGGCGTCGTCGGCGCTTCCACGGACGCGGCGACCTCCGGCTTCAGGCGGCGGCGGCGGTCTTCTCGGCTCGGCGGCACGGGTGGTGTCATCCCCGACCGGTCCAGCTCCTCCACGAACGGCCTTCCCCCGGCGGACTCCAAAGTCCTCCCTTCCTCCTCCCCCTTCTCTCCTCCTCTTCTCCTCCCTCCTTCTTTCTTCCTTCTTCTCCTTCATGAACGGCGACTGCATCTACGGGATGGGCTTCACTGCACTGGCTGCCAAGGGTGCTCGGCACCTGGGGCGGCGGCCCTGTCTTCCTCCCCTCCTCCTCTCCCTTCTCTCCTCCTCCCCTTCCTTGGTTCTGGGTGGATGCAGCGGATTTGGGGGAAATTTCCCCAAGGGCAGTGGCGGAATAGGGAGACCGGTGGAGGGGGTTCTTATAGGGTGGTGGCTAGGGTCTGCCCTGGAATGGACGGCGGGCGGCGCTTCGGGCAGCGTGGCAAGCATCCGGGCGTGCCAGCTCGGCAGGAGGCGGCGGCCATGAGGGCCGGCGCGAGCTCAGGCGCCCTCCGCCTGTCCCACGGTTACGCACGGGAAAAGCAGAGGAAGGGGAAAGGTGGGAGAAAGGAGGGGCTGACTGGCTGGACCCACATGGTGGTGACAGAGGTGAAGGTGGTAGATGTTAAGCGGGCTTTGGTGGGCTGAAAGAGAAGGTCGGCCGGCGGAGATAGATGGAGGGGTTCCAGCAGACTTGGCACAGCTGGGTTAAGGCCCAACAGGGATAGGGTGCTTTCCTATTTTCTCTATTACCTTATCTCCTATTTAAACTTTAGATTCAAATTTGAATTAGCATCAAAATTTGAATCTCACACAATAAAATCCAAATAAAACCCAATAAGCTCCAAAGTTCTCACACTAGCATTTTTATATTTCCTAAATTTATTATTTGGCTCAAAATAAATCTAAGAATATTGGGAAGGATCAAGGAAGACATCCTTATAATTTAATTAGGCACTCAATTTCATTCAAAAATTTTGAAATCCACAATTTTCCATTGCTAACATTCCGGAGAAATTCCGAGATGTTACAGAACTCTGCCCCCCCTCACTAGAATCTCATCCCCGAGATTAAGAGCTGACTCCCAGTTTTCAAAGAAATGAGGAAACAAAAGAAACTAGTTGCATTAACATCCGAAAGAGTTAAAGCTGGTGTAACACAACTTAAAACTCACCGATCACGTAGGCAGATGAGGAAGGAGCGTCCGAGGACCGGTGGATGGTCACTCCCTAGTGTGATGAGTGATTGACAACGTGGTGTGGACTGACTCTTGGCCGAGTATTGTAGGTGCAGGTTGCGGCTTGACTCGTGTTGGTGCAGGTGAAGAGCGGGCGCGAAAGGTCTATGCCTTGTGGGGCCTCCGAGGAGTGGAGAGACAAGTAGGCTCGGATCGAGGGACCCGGTGGCCAGCAGGGTCAAGTGCGGGCCGCATGGTGGCAAGAAAAGCAAGACGAAGTCGTGGACAGGAGCCGGTGCAGGGTAGCGGCGCACGACCGGAGTCTGCACGCGGGGTTTGCGGCGGTTCACCACAAAACCGTCGGATTACTTGGTTGAGCCACAAAACCAAGACCGGAGGCTCGGCGGGCGAAGACGGGATCCGGATGCGCCGAGAAGCTTCGAAGCCGACAGACACGTGGCGGGATCGCAGGGCTTGCGTCGGGAGGACGCGGACTGCGGCGAAGGTGTGGCCGTGCGATGAAGAGGAGTGCTACATGACCTATTTGCCCCTGAGGGGATTGTATCTTAAGTTTAAGTGCTAGGGGTAGCTTGGTCATTTGCCCAACCCAGAGGGACTCATATATATAGCTCTAGGGTTTTCTGGGCAAACTATCCATCCGGACTGCTTCTCAATTCCTTGCTCCATAGGTGTAGATGTTCTTCACTGCTTGTAGAGAATCTAACCTCCGAGTGTATGGAAGCATTCATGGTTGCGTTGATTTCCTTATTGTAGCTCGTGTGATTTTCGTGTCTTTTTTAAGCTATTTTCATTGGATTTTCGTGCGCGCCTTGTTCCTACGATTCTGAGGTGTTTGGGTTCGGATTTGTTGGTGGGGATCATGGATAGATGTCTTGTGCATCTTTGTGCTTGATCTTGACCCCCCCAATCTCCAGATTTGGCCTCCGATTGAAGGATTTCGGTTGGAACCCAAGTTTTTTGGTAGAGCTCGGTTGCGATTCAATTCCCGGCGTTTTAGTTCGTTTGAGGTCTCAAGTTTTGGGGTATAGCATCTCCTAGGGACGCTTCACATCTCCCCAAATCTTACCTCAAGAGCTCAAGGTGTTTGGGAGATCCATGGACGGATAGGTGCTTTTGTGCTTGCATTTTCGAGCTCGGGCTGCTCTGTCCGCACCTGGCGGACAGTCCGCGCCTGGTCGGCGGACCGTCCGCGAGGAGCCCAGCAGCTGGCTGTTCGTCGTGTTCATCGCGAGTTCTTGCGTCGCTTCGTTTCGATCTGTTTGGTCGGTAGGTTTTGGTTGGAGGGTGTTTGCCGGACCGTCCGCCCGGTGAGGCCGGACCGTCCGCGTGGAGCGGTCTGTCCGCGGTGAGCACGCGGACCGTCCGAATTTCAGAGGGTGCATACTGGAGGTTCGGGATTCTTTTGCGGACCGTCCGCCCCTGACTCGCGGACCGTCCGCCTACCCCTCGCGGACCGTCCGCCCGGTCACCACGGACTGTCCGCCTGGGACTTCGCAGATTGCCTAAGTCCTTTACTTCTTGAGTTGCGCTTTCACTTTGGGATTGTTTGGGACTTGTTCCTAGGGTTGGTAGGTCCGTTGTGACTACGCGACCTTAGCAAGCTCGTGTGGGAATCCTTGGTTGTGGACTTGGGGCATAGGCCGAGTTCATCCTTCGGGAATAATTTTTATCGGCTCCCATTCACTACCCCCCCTCTCTGGTCGCCTAATTGGTCCTTCAATTAGTATCAGAGCCGGTTACGGATCTTCGTGATTCTAACCAGTCTAAGATCCAAAGATGGCGTACCAGGAACGGGGTTCGGGTCCTCCACACTTTGATGGTAAGAACTACCAGATGTGGCAAAGGCGGATGGCTGCTTTCCTCCGCGGCAAGGGTCAGATCTTGTGGGATGTCACGGTGAACACAGCTTATGTTCATCCTGTGAACTTCCTTGCTCCAGGACCAAGGGACATGTTCGACGCCAACAACAAGGCGGTCGACTACATGTACCGTGCTCTGTGTCAATCCGAATTCGATCAGGTTCAGACAGAGGACTTGGCGTGCAGGATTTGGGAGCAGCTGAAGAATGCTCAAGCTGGGAACGCTCAGGTTTAGGCTCGGCACTTTGCGACCTACCGGAGAGAGTACGAGAACTTCACTCATCTCCCCGGTGAGTCCATAGATGCCATGTTCCAGCGGTTCACGGTGATTGTGAACAACATGAGGGCTAATGTGGCCGTGCTCCCGTACGATGATCATGACAGGGCTATCAAGCTCCTGCACTCTCTGGATCGTACCGTGTGGAGTGAGAAGGTCGAGGCCATTCTTGAGTCGGAGAAGTATGAGACCCTCACGGTGGACGAGCTGTTTTCCAAGCTAAAGTCGTCCGAGGTGGACCGTGGGGTGCGTGCAAAGATCGAGAACCCGACTGACCCTCATAGTCTAGCTCTTGTTTCTGGATCAAGGACTAATGCTAACATGTCTTCGAGACAGTTCTCTTTGTCTTGTCTTGTGTCCATGCCAGATGAGGAGTTTGACGTGCTAGGCGAGGAAGATCTCGCGTTGCTGAGAAGGCGGTTCAAGCGCATGTACACGAACCGGAAGAACGCTCGGAGGAGCTCGGGCATGTGCTACCGGTGCGGGAAGGATGGGCACTTTATTGCTGAGTGCCCGGAAGCCATGTAGGTGAAGCCCGAGCACAAGCACCGTCCGAGGACTGACCACAAGCACCGCTCGAGGGACGACCACAAGGGCAAGAACAAGTCTGAGCGGAGGCCGAGGAGAAGTAATGGTCACAAGAAGAAGGAGCGAGCGATGGTTGTCGGAGCAAGCGACATCGACTCGAGCTCCTGCTACTCTTCATCGAGCTCAAGCGATGAAGATGAGAACCGGCACAAGGGCAAACGGTCAAGCAAGAACATCAATGGCTTGAGCTTCGCCGCCCAAGGCTTTTGCGGCATGGCACATAGCTCCGCAAGCAAGAAGAGCAACAAGGATGACTCGGGCTCCGATTCCGAGGAAGAGGTAAACAATGATCCATCCTTCTTGATCGCGGAGAATGCTAGGTTGAATGACTTGCTTGACAACCGTGATGATGTGCTTAGAAAGACCAACAAGGAGAAGAGGGAGTATAGGTCTTTGCTTGGAGAGGCTAAGGAGAAAGTGGTTGAGCTAGAGTCTTTGCTTGTTGATGCTAGGGCTCAAATAGATTCTCTTAAGTCTGCTCCTATTGTGACCGATGAGCCTGAATGCACTGATTGTTCCACTTTTCTTGGTGATTTGACTGTGCTTAAGGAAAAGTATGCCTCCAAGGTCGAGGAACTAGATGTGCTTAGGGTTGAGCTAGATCAGATGAAATCTAGGCCCTCGTTGCTTGGTGCTTGCACTTCTTGTCCTGTCTTGCATGAGAAGCTAGATGTTTCACTTGTTTATGCTAGATCTCTAGAGGCTCAGCTGAAAGCTCCTATTCCTACATCATGCTCCACTTGTGAAATAAACGCTGTGAAGAATATGGAGCTTGCACACTATGTTGATCGCTTGCAGGATGAGAATGATGAGTTGAGAAAGATGATGGGGTGGTTGTCTGGTCATGAGCCTCAGCTCCGGATGATGATTGAGGCATACAAGCGCTATGATGGGCAAGCGCTTGGGGCAGACAAGGTTGGTGAGGGAAGTGGTGAGGATGAGGGGAAGATTGGAGATATCCCAGAGCCACCAAAAACCCACCACAAAAATGCCTATGCTCCTAAGCCAAACCCTCTTCGGAACCGACTAGACACAACCCTAGCTCCACCCGTGTTTCCTCCACATACCGACAACTTCCAGAAACCCATCAAGTTCAAGAGTGACTTGGGGAATGAGTTCTTTGGGAAGAAGGGAGAGAAACCGAGTAAGGAGAAGCCACAGCCCAAAGAGAGCCCAAAACCAAAACCAAAACCACAACCCTTCCATTGTGAGCGTTGTGGGAGGGATGGGCACCTAGCAGAGTTTTGCTTCAGGAGGAAGCGTGAGGAGAGGTTGGCTAGGGAGATGGCCAACAAGGACAGGTACTACCCTTCTCGTGGTGTGCCTGAGCCTAGGTTGGTGCCAAGGGGCGAGGGTATGGTGCGTACCATTTACCCTCGAGAGAGGCGTGTGTTTGTGCCTCGAGGTGAGCCACCACATAGAGAAGGTGGTAGGCGAGTTAGGTTTGGGTGTGGTGAGTTTGCTGGACGTTCCTTCGCTCATGGCCAATACGAGTATGGGGGGAACGATCGCAGTTTTAGGTCCCAGATGAGCTACGGGCCACGGTCTCCAACTCGTGGTGCGCGTAGTCCTCCAAGGGGACGTGGGGGTGTTCCACCTAGAGGAGATAGGATGGATTTTGCTAACCCCACTTTTGAGCAAATGGCACGGCACTGGTTTGATTCATTTTGTACTAACCCCAATGCTGAGTCATTTGCTCACTCTCGCTCTCATTTTTGATTTGCAGGTGGGAGGCTTGGAGGGCTTTTGGTTGATCGACTCTGGTTACTCTCGACACATGACCGGAGATCGAAGGTGGTTCTCCAGCCTCACCCCGGTGATGACCAAAGAGTACATCACTTTTGGGGACAATGGGAAAGGTAGAGTGCTTTCAGTGGGCACGGTGAAGGTGAGTGAGTCTGTGACTCTTAGGCGTGTTTCTCTTGTCAAGTCTTTAGGGTACAATCTTCTTTCAGTTTCCCAGCTTCTTGATGAGGGTTTTGAGGTCCGTTTCAAAACGGGCGCTTCGCGTGTTTTGGATTCTCGAGGTGATCTCGTGTGCACGATCATCCCCGAGGGTCAGATTTTCAGAGCCGATTTTTCTCAGTGTGTCGGCTCTTCTCATTGCTTGGTTGCTGGCGTTTCGGCAGAGCTTTGGAAATGGCATAGGAGACTAGGTCACTTGAGTTTTGACTTGTTGTCACGCTTGAGTGGGCTAGGATTAGTCCGAGGATTGCCTAAGTTGAAATACCAAAAGGACTTGGTATGTGCTCCGTGTAGGCATGGTAAGATGGTCGCCGCCTCTCACCCGCCTCTGACATCCGTTATGACAGAGAGGCCATGCGAGCTGTTCCATATGGACCTGGTTGGTCCAGCTCGTGTGTGCTCGGCGGGTGGGAAATGGTATGTCCTGGTGATAGTGGACGACTATTCTCGCTATGCTTGGGTCTTCTTTTTGGCAGACAAGGGGGAGACGTTTGGTTTTGTGAGGGATCTAATCTTGAGGTTGAAGAATGAGAGGAATGGAGATGCCATTCGAGCTATCCGTAGCGACAATGGTTCTGAATTTAAAAACTCTCGTTTCGAAACCTTTTGTCGTGATTTGGGTCTCGAACATCAATTCTCTTCTCCCTATGTGGCTTGTCAGAATGGCGTGGTTGAGAGGAAAAATCGTTCCCTTTGTGAGATGGCTCGGACAATGCTCGACGAGCATAGGACTCCGAGGAGATATTGGGCTGAGACGGTGAATACCGCGTGCCATGTTGGGAATCAGATTTTTCGTAGGGCCTTCTTGAACAAGACGTGCTATGAGCTCATGCACGGGCGAGCACCTAGAGTGAGCCATTTCAGGGCTTTTGGTTGTCGGTGCTTTATTCTCAAGAAGGGTAGGCTTGATAAGTTTGAGTCGAGGTCTTCCGATGGGATCTTTTTGGGTTATGCTAGTCATTCTCGAGCATTCCGTGTGCTCAATCTTGATACTAACCTAGTCATGGAAACTTGCGAGGTTACCTTTGATGAGACCCAGCCATGCAGTTCGTCTGTCTTTGAGTGTGCATGTGACGACTAGATTGGCAAGAAGATCTTTGAGGACGAGGAGGATGATGCTGGAGAAGATGATGGTGATGATGAAGCTCCAGCCGAGCATGTACCCTCTACTTCCACTACGACGACTACGGTGCAAGATGGTCCAGCCCCTACACCAACTACGATCCAGCAAGATCAAGTGGAAGCTGCAGCTAAGGGGGAGGTTGTCTCCAGGAGAGAGGCACCGAGGCGCGTTCAAGTTGATCATCCTCCCTCAAGAATCATCGGCGACATCAATGAACGTACGACATGGTCAAGGTCCAGGAATGTTTCTCACTTTGCTCATTCGGCTTTTGTTGCTACCTTTGAGCCGAAAGACATTGGACACGCCCTCTCTGATCCTAATTGGGTGAACGCAATGCATGAGGAGTTAGAGAACTTTGAGAGAAACCAAGTTTTGGAGTTGGTAGAGCCACCACCACACTGCAAACCTATCAGGACAAAATGGGTGTGGAAGAACAAAGAGGGTGAGAATGGTGAGGTGGTGAGAAACAAATTGAGGTTGGTTGCTCAGGGGCTTAGTCAGAAGGAGGGGATAGACTATGAGGAGACATTTGCTCCTGTAGTCCGTTTGGAGGCGATTAGAATCCTTCTAGCCTTTTCCGTGGCTAAAGGGTTCAAATTGTACCAAATGGATGTGAAGAGTGCCTTCTTGAATGGGTTTTTAGAAGAAGAGGTTTATGTGAAGCAACCACCGGGCTTTGAGAGCGCTGAGTTTCCTCACCGGGTGTATAGGTTGAGGAAGGCGTTGTGTGGGCTGAAACAAGCTCCCCGTGCTTGGTATGGCCGTTTGAGGGGGTTCTTGTTCAGCAAGGGGTTTGAGATGGGCAAGGTTGATAAGACTCTTTTTCTCCTCAGGCAGGGTGATGATATCCTAATTGTTCAGGTGTACGTGGATGATATTGTCTTTGGCGGCTCGTCTCACTATTTGGTTGCGAGATTTGCAGAGGACATGAGCAAAGAATTCGAGATGTCTATGATGGGAGAATTGCAGTTCTTTCTAGGGCTTCAGATCAAGCAGGCGAAGGAGGGAACCTTTGTGCATCAAGCCAAGTACACGAAGGACATCCTCAAGAAGTTCAAGATGGACGACTCGAAGCCCCTGTCGACACCAATGAGTACGACTACAGCGTTAGATGCGGACGAGGACGGAGAGCCCGTGGACCAGAAGGAGTACCGAAGCATGATTGGCTCCCTCTTGTACTTGACGGCGATGATGCCGGACATCCAGTTTTCTGTGTGTCTGTGCGCTCGTTTTCAGGCGTCGCCGAGGACTCAACATCGGCAGGCCGTCAAGCGGATCTTCAGGTATCTTCGATACACTCCTGAGCTTGGTCTTTGGTACTCGGCGTCCTCTTCTCTTTCGCTTCTTGGGTTTTCAGATGCCGACTTTGCGGGGTATTGAGTCGATAGGAAGTCGACTTCGGGGACTTGCCAGTTTTTGGGATCTTCGCTTGTTTCTTGGTCTTCTCGCAAACAGTCTAGTGTAGCTCAGTCTACCACAGAAGCCGAATATGTTGCTGCCGCTAGTTGTTGCTCACAGGTGCTTTGGATCACATACACGCTGAGTGACTTTGGTGAGGAGTGTTCCCGTGTACCTCTCATGTGTGATAGCACGAGTGCCATTAGTGTTGCCAAAAACCCCGTGCTCCACTCCAAAACCAAACATATAGAGGTGAGGTACCACTTCCTGAGAGACAATGTTGAGAAGGGAAACATAGACCTCATCCATGTGCCAACCGAAAAGCAGCTTGCCGATATCCTAACCAAGCCTTTGGACCAAGCTACATTTGCCCGTTTGCGAGGGGAGCTTGGTGTTCTTTTCCCCTTTTGAGCTTTGGTTGGGGGTTTGATGTACATACTCATGTTGCATCTTTCATTTATGTATCATATCATGCTTGCATCTTTGTATCATAGACTACGTATGTATCATATGAGATGTGCTTCAACTATATACTTGGATCACTATGATATGCTAGATATGAGATTGTGACTTTGCTAGTGATGCTCATATGATAGATAGCGATGCTCTTGATAGATTTGGGATATATGTGCTTGTAGATGGCTTATTTTTGTGAAAATGCTATATATGATCCTCTCTTATGAGTTGAATGCCTTTCATGCTAAATTTGTGCACTTATGGCTATAGCTTGCTTAATTTGTGCTTGGAACCATGCTCTTTTCATATGGGGTCAAAGACCCATCTATCATCATGGATGTTTAGCCTACATGCTACCTTGTGGAGAAGCGTAAGCTTCTTTTTGCCGCAAAGGCTCTTCATGTACCATGCTTAATTTGTAAATATTGAAATTGGTATATGAAATGCTTGTGATTGAAAAATATGCTTCTATGTCATGTATGCTTTAAATTCCTTATCTTGGGTGCTAAACCATTGCATGATGTTTACCGTTGAGAAGTCTCACATTTAGAAGTGAACACATAGCTCGGTGGCTTTGACATGACATGAGATAGCTTGTAGGTGTTTGTGATGATCTTGTGATGAGAATTTGTGACCTTGCATTAAGTTTGTGAGTTATGTGTTGTTTGTGCTCATTTTGATCATGTTTAGGTTCTATGCTCATGAGAGGGAAATTTTTGTGAAAATTGCTTCATTTTGATCATGGCTATGTCACATGCTTATATGTCCCTATCTATATCGTTGGCGATGCTTGTACTAAATTTGTGGCAATCTTGCTTGTCTATGTCTCTTTTTAGCATGTTGTAGTGCTCTTGGTCTATTTGAGAAGCACATGCTTGCTTTTGTAGACTTGATTCATGCATTACCAACAAGGGGGAGAGATAGTACCCAATTCTTGTTTTGGGAGAGAAATGCATTTGTTCAGGGGGAGCTTGCATTCATATGCATTTGGGAGCTCTTTTTCGCCTGAATTTTAGTTGTGCTCCTTTGCCGATGGTGTCGAGCCCTCTTACCTCACCTTGAGGAGTCGGCAATTTTGGAGCATTTTATCTCGGTTGTGTCGAGCCGTTGCCCTTGCCTTAGGGGACCGAGATTTTTCTCACTCAAGTGATCTTGTTTTGGCTTTTGTTTGGCTTTTGATCACTTGTTTGAGTTTTTCAGTCATTTCTTTTCTTTTCTTTTTCTCTTTTCTCTGAATTAGTTACTATGTGTGTGTTGTCAATGCACTCATCAAGGGGGAGATTGAGGACAGGAGCGTCCGAGGACCGGTGGATGGTCGCTCCCTAGTGTGATGAGTGATTGACAACGTGGTGTGGACTGACTCTTGGCCAAGGATTGCAGGTGCAGGTTGCGGCTTGACTCGTGTTGGTGCAGGTGAAGAGCGGGCGTGAAAGGTATATGCCTTGCGGGGCCTCCGAGGAGTAGAGAGACAAGTAGGCTCGGCTCGAGGGACCCAGTGGCCAGCAGGGTCAAGTGCGGGCCGCATGGTGGCAAGAAAAGCAAGACGAAGTCGTGGACAGGAGCCGGTGCAGGGTAGCGGCTCACGACCGGAGTCTGCACGCGGGGTTTGCGGCAGTTCACCACAAAACTGTCGGGTTACTTGGTTGATTCACAAAACCAAGACCGGAGGCTCGGCGGGCGGAGACGGGATCCGGGCGCGCCAAGAAGCTTCGACGCCGGTGGACACGTGGCGGGATCACAGGGCTTGCGTCGGGAGGACGCGGACTGCGGTGAAGGCGTGGCCGTGCGATGAAGAGGAGTGCTACATGACCTATTTGCCCCTGAGGGGATTGTATCTTAAGTTTAAGTGCTAGGGGTAGCTTGGTCATTTGCCCAACCCAGAGGGACTCATATATATAGCTCTAGGGTTTTCTGGGCAAACTATCCATCCGGACTGCTTCTCATTTCCTTGCTCCATAGGTGTAGATGTTCTTCACCGCTTTGTAGAGAATTTGACCTCCGAGTGTATGGAAGCATTCATGGTTGCGTTGATTTCCTTCTTGTAGCTCGTGTGATTTTCGTGTCTTTTTCGAGCTATTTTCGTTGGATTTTCGTGCGCGCCTTGTTCCTTCGATTCTGAGGTGTTTGGGTTCGGATTTGATGGTGGGGATCATGGATAGATGTCTTGTGCATCTTTGTGCTTGATCTTGACCCCCCAATCTCCGGATTTGGCCTCTGATTGGAGGATTTCGGTTGGAGCCCTAACTTTTTGGTAGAGCTCGATTGCGATTCGATTCCCGGCGTTTTAGTTCGTTTGATGTCTCAAGTTTTGGGGTATAGCATCTCCTAGGGACACTTCACATCTCCCCCAAATCTTACCTCAAGAGCTCATGTCATTTGGGAGATCCATGGATGGATAGGTGCTTTTGTGCTTGCGTTTTCGAGCTCGGGCTGCTCTGTCCGCACCTGGCGGACAGTCCGCGCCTGGTCGGCGGACCGTCCGCGAGGAGCCCAGCAGCCGGCTGTTCGTCGTGTTCGTCGTGAGTTCTTGCGTCGCTTCATTTCGATCCGTTTGGTCGGTAGGTTTTGGTTGGAGGGTGTTTGCCGGACCGTCTGCCCGGTGAGGCCGGACCGTCCGCGTGGAGCGGTCCGTCCGCGGTGAGCACGCGGACCGTCCGAATTTCGGAGGGTGCATACTGGAGGTTCGGGGTTCTTTTGCGGATCGTCTGCCGCTGACTCGCGGACCGTCCGCCTGCCCCTCGCGGACCGTCTGCCCGGTCACCACGGACTGTCCGCCTGGGACTTCGCAGATTGCCTAAGTCCTTTGCTTCTTGAGTTGCGCTTTCGCTTTGGGATTGTTTGGGACTTGTTCCTAGGGTTGGTAGGTCCGTTGTGACTACGCGACCTTGGCAAGCTCATGTGGGAATCCTTGGTTGTGGACTTGGGGCATAGGCCGAGTTCATCCTTCGGGAAGAATTTTTATCGGCTCCCATTCACTCCCCCCCTCTCTGGTCGCCTAATCGGTCCTTCAGCAGAAGTGTCGGTAGACCTTACTTCCTTCAGGTGGTTAAGCCTTCCACGGCCCGCAGACTGCTGAGGAGTAGACTGAGGAGGTCTTCCTCCTAGGGTCGGTGCATTGGCGGGCGTAGCAGCGGTCTTCTTGTCGGGGCACTCGAAGGACTTGTGCCCAGGCTTGCCACAGGAGAAGCAAGTCAAAGAGAAGCCTCCAGTGGTAGGTCTTGGGGTGTTCTGCTGTGGGCGGTTATATCCTCCATTCTGCTGCTAGTAGTTGAATCCCCCCTCCTCCTGAGAGGTGGCTGCTGCCCCCTGCGGAGTTGCTTCCACGCTGGTTATGCCCCGAGCAGAAGTTCCCTCTCATCATGTTGCTTGATCCATCCCTCGGCCTCTGGAATGATCGGTCAAAGTGGTCCCGATCTCCCATCCTCTTCTTGTCCTTCATACGATCTTCATGGCCCCTCCTCTCATCCTCGATTGTGATGGCACGGTTCATGAGGTGGCGCAGGGACTTGTGCTCGCTCGCCTTCAGTCCCTGGCGAAGGTCGTGGTGAAGGCCTCGCAGGAACCAGAACTGCTTATTTTGGTCGGTGTTGGTGTCTTCGGGGGCGTAGCGCATCATCTTCATGAAGTGGCGCTCGTACTCCTCCACTCTCATCGCACCCTGCGTCATGGTGCAGAACTCTTGAGCCTTCTGGATCATCAGCTCGCTGGGTAGGTACTGCTCACGGAACGCCTCGCAGAACTCCAGCCAAGTGATGAAGGCTGGGTTTGGGTGGCTGGCGGAGTAGTTGTCCCACCAAGACTTGGCAGGACCTTCCAGCTGGTGCGCGGCGATGGCGACGCACTCCTCGTCGGTGTAGACGGTGAGGTCGAGCTTGGTCTCGATCATTCTCAGCCAGTCGTCGGCATCGAGCGGCTCATCCGAGTAGCTGAAGGTGGGGGCCTTCAGGCGGATGAACCTCTCGATCTTCTTCGTGAGGTCCTCGTCTGGCGGGGCATTACGGTTCCCACCATTGCCTCGGTGCTCCATGGCTTCCGCCATCCTCTGCATCAGCTGAGTCTGCAGGGCCATCACATCCACCAAGTTGGGTGGTGGCGGTGGTGGCTGCTCCGGCTTAGGCTGGTCTTGCTCTAGCTCGTGCTCAGCTTCCTCTACCTTGTCTCCAGCTTCAGGGCCATTGGGCGGCGGTGGCGATGGTGGCGCACCGGCACCCCGACCTCGAGCCCCTCGAGCTTTTCCACGGTTGGGCGGGCGTCAACGACATTTTGATTCTCACACAATAAAATCCAAATAAAACCCAATAAGCTCCAAAGTTCTCACACTAGCATTTTTATATTTCCTAAATTTATTATTTGGCTAAAGTAAATCTATGAATTTAGGGAAGGATCAAGGAAGACATCCTTATAATTTAATTAGGTACTCAATTTCATTCAAAAATTTTGAAATCCACAATTTTGCATTGCTAACATTCCGAAGAAATTCCAGGATGTTACAACGTGTCTCTCCTTCAAGTTCCCGATCTCAGCGAGGCCACAAACGTCTACCTTGGGTACTCCCCTTGGTAGGTTGCCGGTCTAAACACCGACAGCTGGCGTGCTAGGTAGGGGAGCTCGCCGAAGATCTCATGGCAAACTCGACGGCTTCAATCGTCATCAAGCCAACCGCCGCCTTCAACCACGGCGGCACCTTCGTCTTCGGCTCCTGGGTCTGCACCGCTGACGGTGCTGGTTCGTTCAAGCGCTACCTCATCATGACCCCAGACCCGGAGACCGGACTCGTGACACTTCTAGAACTTGTTACGGGTCGACTCGTCGAGAAATTCGACGATTTTCGCTCTACAACCAAGTCGCCGGCTTCGAGACAGGATCCACCTCTAACTCGAACTCGATGACAACATGGATCGAGCCACGCGAGCTGGCTCCCGAGCCATCGTGTGGACCGGTCCTCCCCCACGAGCAGTTCCCAGCCTCCGCAGCGCCAGCGCAGTCTACGCGGATGCGCTCATCCCACGTTAGGCCGACAAGGAGGTCGTCTCCGAGTACTCCTCAGACTCCAACGATGCCCCCGACTACAACTCGGACTCCTCCTATGAGTTCGACTCCGGATTGGATCCGATCGAGCCCGAGTCCGAGCTCAACTCTACTGAGGAGACGTTGTCAGGTCCTGCAGCTGGCTTGGTCATCACATCTACTCCAGCCAGAAGATTCGTCTACTGGCCCAACTAGAAGCCCGTAGACCTGACAGACGACAACTCACGTTGCGTCGCCTACCTCGAGACACTCCCCTTCCAGGAGGGAACAACTCTGACTCCCGTAGCAGAGGAGTACTCACCAACCGAGGTGGCAACTACCGACTCTGGCCTCTGCACACCCGACCGCGAGGTATTCGTGGCAACTGCAGAAGCCGAAACTTCAGAGGCCCGAGTTGATCGGTACCTCGATGACATCTCAGACAACAAGGAGTCAGCCAACGCACCCCCAGATGAGACTACTGAGGCCAAGAACGACCGGCGTAACCGCAACAAGAAGCGAGCAGATCGACGCCGGCGGCTTCGGGAAGTCCTACCCATCCGCAACCTCAACGACGCTCTGGATGAAATCTCCAAACGGAACCACACTACCCCTGAGTAATGCCTTCTGTCCATCAACAGGATAGGGCGAGCGGTTCAGGGGCATCGTGCGGGCGACCTGATAGCCAGACTCGCGGAGGATGCCTACTTCATGCGGGTCGACGACAGGATCGCCAGAGCCGCAAACCAAGAAGCCACTAGCCGCAGCCGCACTCCGGTAGAGGTCAGACCCAATCGCGTTCGTAGTGAACACCAACCGACACCCAATCACTCTAGAGCTACGAGGGGAGGACCTTCACAAGGCGGCGCTAGTGGCGGCGGTGGCGGCGGCGGCGGTAGCAGTGGAAGCTCCTCCCACGGTGATGTCAGAAGACGCAGTAGTGGCGGTGATCACGGAGGCCGAGGCCACGCGAACAGCCATGCCACTGGCAACGAACATGGATGCTACGATGCCCACCACAGGATCGACGAGATATGCCACGCCAAGAAGACTACCAACGTCAGCGACAGCGACGGCTTCCCCGCCTACTCTTCTCGACTTCGCGCTCTGCTACTTCCCCAGAAGTTCAAGCCTCTCGGGATCAACAAGTATGACGCGAAGCAAGACCCAGTACAATGGCTATGGTGCTATGCCGTAGCCATCGAAAATGCTGGTGGCGACAACGACACCAAGTGCCTCTACTTCCCCTTTTGTCTAGACCAAGCTCCACTCACATGGCTCGAGTCACTCGACAAGAACTCGATCGACGAGTGGGACCAGCTGAAGGCACAGTTCACCAGCAACTTCGCGGGCACCATGGGGCACTCATGTACTCGCATGGACCTGGCGATGGTCAAGCAAGAGCAAGGTGAGACGCTCCGCCAGTACATGCGCCGCTTCTTTGACAAGCGCGCGATCATAGTCGACGTCACCGACAAAGAAGTCATCGACTGTTTCCAAGATGGTCGCTACCACTGTCGCACCTTCGAAGACCTCGGTCGCTACCGCCCAAGTTCAATCACCAAGCTCAAGGACATGATCACTTCATGGGCTGATGAGGAAGACAAGGCCAATGCCAAGTACGACTCCAATCGCGGCAAGGGCAAGAACAACACAGGCGGCAACAGCAACAAGGATCAAGGGGGTCGCAACAACAACAACAACAACAATAATAACTACTCGGGTCCTCACTGCAAGCGCAAGCCAGACAACACTGCCGCAGCTGTTCAGCGCCCTGCGAAGGATACCAGCAAGAAGACCTCCGGCGGCTTCAAGGACTTGCTCAAAGAGAAGTGTCTGTGGCACCAGGATAGCAACTACACTACCGAACAGTGCTACCAGCTTCGGTGGGCACTCAAGGAGACTGCTGAGCCACAACACCCTCACGACAAGGAGGGCAAGGCCAAAGTCAATGAAGGCAATGGCAACTTCCAAGAATCCGACAAGACGGTCAACGTCCTCTTTGGTGGCCTCCCCACCAAGCGAGCGCAGAAGCTAACTCTGCGCAAAGTCTTGAACATTGAACCAGCGGTGCCGACACCCCTTAGGTGGTCGGAGGTACTCATCACCTTCTCCCACGCGAATCAATGGACAAGCTTCTTTGAGCCAGGATGTTTCCCACTTGTCCTGAACCCAGTAGTCGTGGGCTCCAGACTCACCAAGGTACTCATCGACGGTGGAAGCAGACTTAATGTCCTGTTCACCAAGACCTTGAAGAAGATGAAGCTCGACATCACCGGCATGCTCACCAAGAGCACGTCGCCTTTCTACGGCATCATCCCAGGCAACACGGCTATACCACTTGGCTCAGTGGTCCTGCCAGTCACCTTTGGGACACGGGAGAACTACCGCACCGAGTATATCAAGTTCGAGGCTGCGGACTTCGAGACCTCCTATCACGCCATCCTCGGCAGACCAGCTCTCGCCAAATTCATGGCGATCCCCCACTACGTGTACTTGGTACTCAAGATGCCAAGTCCTGCCGGAGTACTCGCGCTGCAAGGGGACTTGAAGATTTCCTACGACTGTGATATCGAAGTCGTGGAGCTCATAGCAACTAATCAAGTACCCAACTCGATGATGGAGATCTTCGCCGCATCAAAGAAGCTCGCACCGACCGAACTCGAGATACCTAAGAAGACCGACACCTCCAACAAACCTCAGCCAACAGAGGAAGTACAGGTGAAGGCCATCGACCTCGGGACTGGCGATAGCAGCAAGACTACCATGATCGGCGCGGGGCTCGACCCCAAATAGGAAGACACGCTCGTCAATTTCCTTCAGGCTAATTGAGACATCTTCGCGTAGAAGCCAGCGGACATGCCAGGTGTGCCCAGGAGGCTGATCGAGCACTCACTCAACATCGATCCTAAAGCTACCCCCAAGCGACAACATCTTCGCCGTTTCGCTGACGACCGACGGGATGGCATCAAGAAGGAACTCACCAAACTACTTGCAGCTGGCTTCATCAGAGAAGTCTTCCATCTTGAGTGGCTCGCCAACCCCTTCCTCGTCCACAAGAAGAACACCAACGAGTGGAGAATGTGTGTCGACTACACCGACCTCAACAAGCACTGCCCCAAGGACCCCTTTGGGTTGCCGCGGATTAATCAAGTCATCGACTCCACGGCGGGCTGCGACCTCCTCTGCTTCCTCGACTGCTACTCGGGGTACCACCAGATTGCAATCAAGGAAGAAGACTAGGAGAAGACCGTGTTCATCACCCCGTTCGGCACCTACTGCTACACGATGATGTCGTTCGGGTTGAAGAACGCCGGCGCTACCTATCAATGTGCTATCCAGGCCTACTTTAAGGAGGAGCTCAACAAGAATGTTGAAGCTTACGTGGATGACGTGGTCGTCAAGACCAAGAACTCAGACACGCTCATCACCGATCTTGAAGAGACTTTCGCATCTCTGTGAGAGTACTAGTGGAAGCTCAACCCCAACAAGTGCGTCTTCGGTGTACCCTTAGGGAAACTACTCGGCTTCTTCATCAGCCACCGTGGCATCAAAGCTAACCCCGAGAAGATCTCCGCCATCACCAACATGCAGGCTCCGACTTGTATCAAGGATGTCTAGAAGCTGACCGGGTGTATGGTGGCCCTGAACAGATTCATCTCAAAGCTTGGAGAGCGGGGAATACCCTTCTTCAAGCTACTCAAGCACGAGGAGAAGTTCGTGTGGACCACGGAGGCTGATCAAGCTCTGATGCAGCTCAAAGACTTCCTGTCCAAGCCACTGGTCCTCACGGCTCCCCGCAAAATGGAGCAGCTACTGCTCTACCTCGCTGCGACTGCTCATGTGGTCAATACTGCCATCGTCGTCAAGCGGTAGGAAGAAGGCCACGCCTACCCAGTCCAGCGACCAGTCTACTTCATCAACGAGGTCTTGTCCGAGTCCAAGGCCCGGTACCAGCTGGTCCAGAAGCTACTCTACGCAGTACTTATCACTTCGCGGAAGCTACGACATTACTTCCAGGAGTACTCGATCACTATGATCACCGACTTCCCGCTCGGTGATATACTCCACAACCAAGATGCAACCGGGAGAATGTCCAAGTGGGCAGTCGAGCTTGGCGCCCTCAACATTGACTTCAAGCCACGCACAACCATCAAGTCTCAAGCACTAGTCGAGTTCATGGCAGAGTGGCGGGAAAATCAACTACCCACACCAACAGAGCAACCAGAGCACTAGGTGATATACTTCGACGGCTCACTCAAGCTCGAGGGCACGGGCACAGGGGTACTCCTGATGTCTCCAAAGGGCGAACAGCTCAAGTACGTCCTGCAGATATTCTGGAAGGTCTCAAACAACAAAGCTGAGTATGAAGCTCTATTGCACGGGCTCCGTCTCGCAATCTCACTAGGCATCAAGCGACTACTAATCTACGGTGACTCCGCTGTGGTGATCAACCAGGTCAATGACTCCTGGGACCGCAACAAGGAGAACATGGACGCCTATTGCCTAGAAGTCCGCAAGCTCAAGACCAAGTTCCATGGTCTCGAGTTCCATCATGTCGTCTACGACAACAAGGTTGCAGCGAACGTCCTGTCGAAGCTTGGTTCTACTCGCGCTCATGTACCAGCGGGAGTCTTCGTCCACGAACTTCACACGCCATCCATCCCGGAGACGGCGCCGACGACCACTGACCCTGAGCCATCACAGTCCAGTCAGGAGGTCATGATGATCGACGTGGACTGGAGGCAACCCTTCATCGACTACATCCGCGAGCAGAGGGTTCTTTCCGACAAGAATGAGGCAGAACAATCGTCAGACGAGCCAAGACCTACGTACTAGTCGGAGACAAGCTCTACAGGCGGGGTGCGACTTCTGGAGTACTCATGAAGTGTGTTCCTCGGGAAGAAGGCAAGGACATCTTGGAGGAGATCCACAAAGGCGTCTGCGGCAACCTCGCATCCTCCCGTACGCTGGTGAGCAAAGCCTTCCGACGAGCTTTCTACTGGCCTACATCTCTGGGCGACGCAGAAGAACTCGTCAAAAGGTGCCAAGGGTGCCAATTCTTTGCCAAGCTACAACACGTCCCAGCCTACAAGCTAGTCACAATACCGCCGACCTGGCCGTTCGCCTACTGGGGGCTCGACATGATTGGGCCTCTGCCAACTGCGCCAAGAGGATTCAACAGAGTTCTGGTGGCTATCGACAAGTTCACCAAGTGGATCGAGGTCAAGCCGGTCACCTGCCCAAAGGTCGACAGAGTGCTCGACTTCTTGGATGAACTCGTGCATCGCTACGGGCTACCAGTTCTGGGAGTACTGTGAGAATAGCAGGATCAGCGTCCGGTACATCTCCGTCGCTCACCCGCGTGCTAATGGCCAGGTGGAGCGCGCCAACGGGATGGTACTCGACACCCTCAAGAAGCGGCTGCACGATGCTGCTAACACCAAAGGAGGCAAGTGGATCAAAGAACTACCCAACGCACTCTGTGGGCTTCGTACTCAGCCTACCAAGCGAACTGGGCAATCGCCCCACTTCTTGGTCTACGGCTCCAAAGCTATACTACCTGCCGACATGATGTGGGAATCCCTGGCGGTGGAAAAATACGACGAAGGCATTTCAGATGACAGTAGACGGGTTGACATCGATAGCCTCGAAGAAGCCCATTGTGCCGCCCTCGTCCAATCAGCAAGGTACATGGAGGGTATCCGACACTACCATGATCGCAACGTCAAGGAACGCTCCTTCAACGTCGGCGATCTAGTCGTCCGTCGTATACAGAACACGGACGGACTACACAAGCTCAGCTCGCCCTGGGAAGGTCCCTTCTCAGTAACCAAGGTCACTAGCCCAGGCTCCTACTGTCTCTGAACACTTGAAGGCGAAGACATCAACAACTCGTGGAATGTCGACCAGATGTGTTGCTTCCACGCGTAATCGCTCGACTACTCATCTATGGGTCCAGCCTATACCGTTACTCATGGACTCCTCGCTGTAAACGGCCCTCGGGTCCTAGCACTAGTCTACGGACTTCTCCCAACCAAGATCCAGTGCTAACAGCTACTCACGGATCCTGGGCTGTACATAGCCTAAGGGCTCTGGCAGCGGTCTACGGACCATCTACTCCTCCGATCCAGCTTCAACGGCTACCTACGGATTTTCAGCTGTAAGCGGTCTGTTGACCGTAGCGATTACTTAGCCATAGGCGGCCTACGGGTCCCGGGGACTACTTATTTGTAACGGCCCTAGCCATCCATGTGTAATCTTTCATCAGTAATAAAGTTTGATCATACTCAACTTGTTTACTACGTCTCTCAACTAGACGAGTATGACTACTCATCGCATCTTCATCAACTTGGTACTCCGCGGGCTTCGTTGCAAGCCGCGACAACGAGTACTCATCACATCATAGAAGTGAAATAACTTCGATGTGTTCAAATGAGTTCTTAGCTAACTTGATTATCTTACATCATTTATCCTGTACATGAACTATTCCTACAGGTACATCTACTGGAGATTGAGCTTCTCGGCAACTTGTTCTGCAATGGGCGCCATCTTCTCCAGCAGAACACGGTACTGCTCATCTGTGTAATTCCCCGTGAGTCCTCTAGCTATTGCATCCACGGGTGCCTTGGGGAAGTACGACTTCAAGAAGGTGAGCACCTGGTTGGGGAACGACTTCACGAGATGCTTAACATATGTCGCCAACCGCCCGGCGGCTTCCTTCAGTCTGTCCACCGGAGGAGCTATCTTAGGACCACCAGGATGTGGGAGCAACAACCTTGTGATGGGCAGCGCGGCTTCTTCGAGTTCCTTCTGTGATGCCCGCAGCTTCTCCCAGTCTTCATTGAGCTTCTGTAGAGATTTGTAACAATGCACAAGGTCAAGATCGGAGGCTTCATGAAGTTCCATCCATTTGATGCACTCATGGCGCATCTCCGCGTATTTATACTCGGCAACCTCTCGGGCGTCCGTCTCCCGGTACACGATGTTCTTCAGATCTGTCTCAGAAGCTTTCAGCCGCTCGACAGAAGCCTCAAGCTCTGCAGACAACTCGCCAACAGTGTCAAACCACAGATAAGTAACAAAATCAGTTTTCAAGTGCTACGGCGGGAACCATACCTCTGTTCTTCTGCCGCAGAGACTTGTTCTTCTTGATCAAGTTGTCCCTCTTTGCCTCCATGTCTTGTACCTCGTTGTGGTACTGGGCGAAAGCGCTGTCAAGCTTGGATTGGAGTAGCGCAGAGTGCTTCCTCGACTTGTCCAACTCTTTTTCCAAAGCTTCAGCGTGGATGACCATGTCACCATATCCCTTTAGGAGCTCGGTCTCCTTTTGGGATCTCTCCACAAGGTTCTACACAAGATCAGAGCTTCATCAGCATTCAGTACTCACTACTTCAAGGCTACTCAGGGTACTCGCAAAGTACCTTGACCCACTGCTTCGTGCGGCGCCACGACTCTATGTTCAATGACATGACGGCTAGGTCGATCAGCTCATCGTCCAACAACTCGAGGCCTCCGCGGCTCAAGGTTCCAGTCTCCGACATCGGTGCCGACCGTAGTGGTGCTACATCTTCTATCATCGTCTCGCGGATGACAACTTCAGTACTCAAACCGAGCTGCGGATCAACTTGCATTTCCACCCTGGGCTCGGGGGCTGTAGTCGTCGTCTGCTCGACAACTGGCTTGGCAGCTGTCGCCTCGACAGTAGTCATCTCAATGGCTACCGCCTTGGGGATAACTTCATCTTGAGCCTGCAGCCCTGTCGAAAACAAGCCAGTCACATATGACTACAACAACTACTCTACATGACAAGTACTCACTCCAGCAGGATACAAACCTTCTACAAGGGTGGCCCAGCTCTGGCTTGTGGCGGCGGTGTGACTTCCCGCGCCTCCGTCGAGCGGTCTCCACCATCGGCGGGCGCACTTGTCTCTGCCTCATCCCACGACAAGTCGGTGGATTTTCTGCATCAAGAAGTCCTGTGTCAGCAACTTGAAACTCATCTCAATACTACACGAAGTGATTCGGGTACTTACAGCATCGATCGTACTACTGTGACGGTCAGGGCACCCAACAAGCTGGCAATATCTATAATGCCGGGTTCCCCGGTAGTTCCAGCCCCAACAGGAGGCTCTTGCTCCCACTCCTTCGTCTGCTCAACAGCCACGGCCGCAGCAGGAGGAGGGCCTTGGGCTTCTTCAACCGACGGCTGCGGATGGATCTCCACAGTCGCCGTCTACTCCTGTGCCTCGCCAGGCACAGCTCCTTTGACACTTGGAGGCGGGCTGGTGTCTCCTCCATTCGCCGCCCCCACTGTGTCCCAGTCTCCTTCCTTGTCCCGGGCAGCGGGCTCCGGGGAGGTGATGTCCTGCAACAAAGCAAATCAAGTTGTTAGTAACAGACTAATTGCTAGGTATTTGACTACTCAAGTCGTGGTACTCACCTCTTGTCTAGTGTCCTCTGACACCTTCAACTTCTTCACGACGCGTTTGCGCGCCACATTGCGAGGCTTCCTCGGTGGGAGCGGCAAGTCAGCCTCAAGACTAGCCTGTCGCTCCACCACCGGCACATGCGGCATCCCAGGTCGGAGAAATCTGGACCGGAGCTGGAAGCACTGCAGCAGCGTCTCTTCATCTTTGTCATCAAAAGAATCATCAATGATGACGGCATCATCGTCCTCACCGACTACTCAGCGCTCCTTCGTCTTCGGCTTCGGCTTACCTTAAGGTTGCTTCTCAACCTGAGGCGGGGATGGCGGCACGGAGACGAACTTCTGGAGGTCGTCCTACAAGACCAAGCAAGCGTCAGCATGACTACACAAGCTATTAGTACTCGGGGGCTCTGGCCACGACTACTAACCTCCTTCAGCAGGTGTGACGCAGAGTACTCCTCCACGGGGCAAGGCGTGCATGGAGGCATATCCTTGAAGACCTTTCCTAGCCTCTCGATGATCACGTCGTCATCGATCTCCTCACCAGGCATCCGTGAGGAGTCTTCGGCTCCGGTGTACTCATAGCCAAGATGGTCCCGTGCCATCAGCGGCTGCACTCTCCTCTTCATGAAACTAAAGGGCCACATGCTCGCCCCTCAGTCCGGCCTTCCTCAGGGCCTTTACCCTCTCGAGTAGCGCAGGCAGCTAGAGGCCTTCCTTCATGGTGGGCTCTGAGTTCCACCACGGCGCGTGCTTTGGCGGGTACCCACTCGGCTTCGGCAGCAACGGGTGGTGGTTGCTCACATAGAACCACTTCGACTGCCAATCCTGGTTGGAATCTATCAACTTGTACGACAAATATTGCCCGCGGCATCATCACGCATCTGCACTCCAGCACCTCTGACTACTCGGGGGTCATCGGCACTCGGCTAGGGCTTCACGCGGAAGAACTTGCGGAACAAGATCCAGTGGGGCTTGATCCCCACAAACGCCTCGTAGAAATGGATGAAGATGGAAATGTGGAAGATATCGTCGGGGTTGAGATTGACGTACTCGATCCCATAGTACCGGAGCATCTCCTTGAAGAAGTCGCTTGCGGGGAGTGCTAGCCCGCACTCCACGAATAGCATGAACATTGGGACCTCGTCGGGATTCTTCTCCATCGGGTACGGATCTCCAGTGGCGGCGCGCCACATGTCCATATCTTTCTTACGGAGAAAACCACTGTTGACGAGGGCAAGGAGGTCCTCGGTCTTCAGCTTCACCTTCTTCCACTCTTCTGGATTCGGCGGAGCGGAGCGGGGTGACGACGACGATGACTGACCGGCATCACCGGCCTCATTGCGGCTCCTCTTCTTCGATGCGCCCATCTTCGTGCTCTTCGCTGGTGACGCCTTCATCCTCCCAGTCACAAGTGTCTTCACTCACATTCGCTCGGGGACTACGGAGGGTGGACTACGGCTGCGGTGCTGAAGTAGATCTAATCTACTAATTGGCGGCGGCAACGACAATGGAGAGGGGGGCTCTACAGATCTAATCGCAAAGACTGCAACTTCTCAACGGTGAAAATCATGCAACGGTTTAGCACCCAAAATAAGGAATTTAAAGCATACATGACATAGAAGCATATTTTTCAAGCACAAGCATTTCATATACCAACTCTAAGATTTACAAATTAAGTATGGTACATGAAGTGCCTTTGCGGCAAAAAGAAGCTTCGGCTTCTCCACAAGGTAGCATGTAGACTAAACATCCATGATGATAAGTGAGTCTTTGACCCCATATGAAAAGAACATGCTTCCAAGCACAAATTAAGCAAACTATAGCCATAAGTGCGCAAATTTCACATGAAAGGTATTCAACTCATAAGAGAGGATCATATATAGCATTTTTACAAAAGAAAGCCATTCACAAGCATATACATCCCAAAGCTATCAAGAGCATCGCTATCCATCATATGAGCATCACTAGCAAAGTCACAATCTCATATCTTTCACATCATAGTGATCCAAGTATATAGGAGAAGCACATCTCATATGATACATATGCAGTCAATGATACAAAGATGCAAGCATAATATGAAAATGAAAAATGCAACATGAGTATGTACATCAAACCCCCCATCCAAAGCTCAAAAAGGAAAAATAATACCAAGCTCCCCTCGCAAATGGGCAAATGTAGCTTGGTCCAAAGGCTTGGTTAGGATATCGGCAAGCTGCTTTTCGGTTGGCACATGGATGAGGTCTATGTTTCCCTTCTCAACATTATCTCTCAGGAAGTGGTACCTTACCTCTATATGTTTGGTTCTGGAGTGGAGCGCGGGGTTTTTGGCAACACTAATGGCACTCGTGCTATCACACATGAGAGGTACATGGGAACACTCCTCACCAAAGTCACTCAGCGTGTATGTGATCCAAAGCAGCTATGAGCAACAACTAGCGGCAGCAACATACTCAGCTTCTGTGGTAGACTGAGCTACACTAGACTATTTGCGACAAGACTAAGAAACAAGCAAAGATCCCAAAAACTGGCACGTCCCCGAAGTCGACTTCCTATCGACTCGACACCCTGCAAAGTCGGCATCCGAAAACCCAAGAAGCAAAAGAGAGGAGGACGCCGAGTACCAAAGACCAAGCTCAGGAGTGTATCGAAGATACCTGAAGATCCGCTTGACGGCCTGCCGATGTGAAGTCCTTGGCGACGCCTGAAAACAAGCGCACAGACACACAGAAAACTGAATGTCCGGCCTCGTCGTCGTCAAGTACAACAGGGAGCCGATCATGCTCCGGTACTCCTTCTGATCCACGGTCTCTCCGTCCTCGTCTGCATCCAACGCTGTAGTCATACTCATCGGTGTCGATAGGGGCTTCGAGTCGTCCATCTTGAACTTCTTGAGGATGTCCTTCGTGTACTTGGCTTGATGCACAAAGGTTACCTCCTTCGCCTACTTGATCTGAAGCCCGAGAAAGAACTGCAATTCTCCCATCATAGACATCTCAAATTCTTTGCTCATGTCCTCTGCAAACCTCGCAACCCAAGAGTGAGACGAGCCGCCAAAGACAATATCATCCACGTACACCTGAACAATTAGGATATCATCGCCCTGCCTGAGGAGAAAAAGAGTTTTATGAACCTTGCCCATCTCAAACCTCTTGTTGAACAAGAACCCCCTCAAATGGCCATACCAAGCACGGGGAGCTTGTTTCAGCCCATACAACGCCTTCCTCAACCTATACACCCGGTGAGGAAACTCAGCACACTCAAAGCCCGGTGGTTGCTTCACATACACCTCTTCTTCTAAAAACCCATTCAAGAAGGCACTCTTCACATCCATTTGGTACAATTTGAACCCTTTAGCCACGGAAAAGGCTAGAAGGATCCTGATTGCCTCCAAACGGGCTACAGGTGCAAATGTCTCCTCATAGTCTATCCCCTCCTTCTGACTATACCCTTGAGCAACCAACCTCGATTTGTTTCTCACCACCTCACCATTCTCACCCTCTTTGTTCTTCCACACCCATTTTGTCCCGATAGGTTTGCAATGTGGTGGTGGCTCTACCAACTCCCAAACTTATTTTCTCTCAAAGTTCTCTAACTCCTCATGCATTGCGTTCACCCAATTAGGATCAGAGAGGGCGTGTCGAATGTCTTTCGGCTCAAAGGTGGCAACAAAAGCCGAATGAGCAAAGTAAGAAACATTCCTGGACCTTGACCGTGTCATACATTCATTGATGTCGCACCAACTTAGGCTCAGGCACACCACGGGAAGGGTGGTACCTATCCTTGTTGGCCATCTCCCTAGCCAACCTCTCCTCACACTTCCTCCTGAAGCAAAACTCTGCTAGGTGCCCATCCCTCCCACAATGCTCACAATGGAAGGGTTTTGGTTTTGGTTTTGGTTTTGGGCTCTCTTTGGGTTGTGGCTTCTCCTCACTCGGTTTCTCTTCCTTCTTCCCAAAGAACTCATTCCCCAAGTCACTCTTAAATTTGATGGGTTTCTGGAAGTTGTCGGTATGTGGAGGAAACACGGGTGGAGCTGGGGTTGTGTCTAGTCGGTTCCTAAGAGGGTTTGGCTTAGGAGCATAAGCATTTTTGTGGTGGGTTTTTGGTGGCTCTGGGATATCTCCAATCTTCCCCTCATCCTCACCACTTCCCTCACCAACCTTGTCTGCCCCAAGCGCTTGCCCATCATAGCACTTGTATGCCTCAATCATCATTCGGAGCTGAGGCTCATGACCAGACAACCAACCCATCATCTTTCTCAACTCATCATTCTCATCCTGCAAGCGATCAACATAGTGTGCAAGCTCCATATTTTTCACAACATTTATTTCACAAGTGGAGCATGATGTAGGAATAGGAGCTTTTAGCTGAGCCTCTAGAGATCTAGCATAAACAAGCGAAACATCTAGCTTCTCATGCAAGACAGGACAAGAAGTGCAAGCACCAAGCAAGGAGGGCCTAGATTTCATCTCATCTAGCTCAACCCTAAGCACATCTAGTTCCTCGACCTTGGAGGCATACTTTTCCTTAAGCACAGTAAAATCACCAAGAAAAGTGGAACAATCAGTGCATTCAGGCTCATCGGTCACAATAGGAGCAGACTTAAGAGAATCTATTTAAGCCCTAGCATCAACAAGCAAAGACTCTAGCTCAACCACTTTCTCCTTAGCCTCTCCAAGCAAAGACCTATCCTCCCTCTTCTCCTTGTTGGTCTTTCTAAGCACATCATCACGGTTGTCAAGCAAATCATTCAACCTAGCATTCTCCGCTATCAAGAAGGATGGATCATTGTTTACCTCTTCCTCGGAGTCGGAGCCCGAGTCATCCTTGTTGCTCTTCTTGCTTGCGGAGCTATGTGCCATGCCGCAAAAGCCTTGGGCGGCGAAGCACAAGCCGTTGATGTTCTTGCTTGACCGCTTGCCCTTGTGTTGGTTCTCATCTTCATCGCTTGAGCTCGATGAAGAGTAGCAGGAGCTCGAGTTGATGTCGCTCGCTCCGGCAACCATCGCTCGCTCCTTCTTCTTGTGACCACCACTTCTCCTCGGCCTCCGCTCGGACTTGTTCTTGCCCTTGTGGTCATCCCTCGAGCGGTGCTTGTGGTCGGTCCTCGGACGGTGCTTGTGCTCGGGCTTCACCTCCATGGCTTCCGGGCACTCAGCAATAAAGTGCCCGTGCTTCCCGCACCGGTAGCACATGCCCGAGCTCCTCCGAGCGTTCTTCCGGTTCGTGTCCATGCGCTCGAACCGCCTGCTCAACAACGCGAGATCCTCCTCGCCTAGCACGTCAAACTCCTCATCTGGCATGGACACAAGACAAGACAAAGAGAACTGTCTTGAAGACATGTTAGCGTTAGTCCTTGATCCAGAAACAAGAGCCAAACTATGAGGGTCAGTCGGGTTCTCGATCTTTGCACGCACCCCACGGTCCACCTCGGACGACTTGAGCTTGGAAAACAGCTCGTCCACCGTGAGGGTCTCATACTTCTCTGACTCAAGTATGGCCTCGACCTTCTCACTCCACACGGTACGATCTAGAGAGTGCAGGAGCTTGATAAGTGTCAGTGTTTTAGACCGGCAACCTACCAAGGGGAGTACCCGAAGTAGATGAATGTGGCCTCGCCGAGATCGGGAACTCAAAGGAGAGACACGTGGCACACAATTTAGAGAGGTTCGAGCTGTGAGGTGTGTAATACCCTACGTCCTGTATGCTGCGTAGCTCTGGATTGATTGTGTGTGTTTACAAGATGATGCGGATGAAGAGATAAGGGTCCCTGCCTCGCCTTATATACTCCGGGAGGTAGGGTTACAAGTCAGTTTGAGGGGAGAGTACTAGTCGTGTACGGCTAGGAGTACTTTACATGGATCCGGACATGTGCAGCTTCCTATCCGAGTACTATCCCTCTGTAGTCCTTGCGCTCCACGCCAGCAGGTGCCGTGTCGCCCAAGTCGAGTAGTCCCAGGGGCCCACCGAGTAGTCGGTCCTGGTACCCACCTGAGTAGTGGGCCCAGGGATGTCCATACGACAAGCCCCCGAGTACTTTGTAGTCGAGCAGGATGTCTTCGAGTAGTCTTGATGGCCTTGGCGAGTAGTCCTTGAGCGTCCTCGAGTTCTACAAGCCGAAAGTCCTCAAGAATGCTGGAATCATCGCGAGGCTGGAAGGTACTCCAGCTGATCTTTGAGTAGTCTTGAAGTCTTCTCGAGTAGTCCCCAAGCATCCCCGAGTGCTTCTCTCGAAGGTCTTCAATAGTACTCGTGATGTCTTGATGAAGAAACCATATGGAAAATGCGATTCGAAGAATCGCATTCCATATGGAATGTAGCCCCCGAGCCTTAGGTCGAATCGTAGATTCAAGCTGAGGGTCAATCTGAAGTTCAGCCAATCTCATCCTGAAAAATCCGGAGAAGAAACCGAAGGACACGTGGCACAAAGCCCTCGAGCCTTGAGTCGAGTACTTCCTCTTGAATTAAAGGGTCATCTTGATTGTAGAATGTGTCCTGAGTGGGTCTTGAATCTGGTTGTATCCCACTGAGGTCATCTGACGTAGTCGAGCCCCCGAGATGGAGAGCATCGAGTACTGGAAGTTGAAGAGTCAGGCTGCCGCCGCTGAGTCACCCGCCTGGCGCTTATCCGCTCGTTTAGTGCTAAGCCGCCCAATAGCTTATAAATAAGCGGTGAGCCCCTTAGGGTTTTTCACTCCTAGCAGTTGCATTCCTCAGATTAGATCTGAATCACCGCCCCCTCTGCTCCTCTGCTGCCGCCGCCGCCGCGCAGAGACTTAGATCCATTTGCTCGCGCCGCCGCAGTCCGCCTGCCGCTGTAGCCCCCGAGTGAATGCGAGTGAAGACACCCGTCACTTGGAGAATGAAGGGATTTCCAGCGAAGGGCAAAAAGACCGGCGCGTCGAAGAAGAGGAGCCGTGATGAAGCCAGGGATGCCGGCCAGTCGTCGCCGTCGCCACCCTCGTCCCCTCGCCCCAATCCGGCGACGGAGTGGAAGAAGGCGAAGCTGAAGACTGAGGACCTCCTCGCCTTGGTTAACAGCGGGTTCCTCCATGAGAAGGAGATGGATCTATGGCGCACCGCCACCGGCGATCCATACCCGATGGAGAAGAACCCGGATGAAATCCCAATGTTAGCCCGGTTCGTAGAGCGCGGATTGGCGCTCCCCGCCAGTGATTTCTTCAAGAGTCCACTTCTGCGAGGCGTTTGTGGGTATCAAGCCCCACTGGGTGCTGTTTCGCAAGTTCTTCCGGTTGAAGCCGCAACCGAGCACCAACGATCCACGACTAGTCGGAGGTGACGGTATCCAGATGTGTGAAGACGCCGCCGACCAGTACCTGTCCTACAAGTTGATACATTCGAACTAGGACTGGAAGGCCAAGTGGATCTACATCGGCAACCACCATCCTGAGCTGCCGAAGCCGAGCGGGTGTCAACCGAAGCACAAGCCGTGGTGGAACACAGAGCCCACCATGCAAGAGGGTATTCAGCTACCCGAGTTACTGAAGAAGATCAAGGCCCTGCGGGAGGCCGGACTGAGGGCCGAACACGTGGCCTTCAGTTTCATGAAGAGGAGGGTACAGCCGCTCATGGCGCAAGATACCCTCGGGTACCAGTATACGGGCGACGAGGACACCTCTCGGATGCCCGGCGAAGAAGTCGAAGACGATGTCATCGTCGAGAGGCTGGGCAAGGTCTTCAAGGACATGCCGTCGTACACACCTTGCCCCATCCCCGAGTACTCCGCGGCTCGGTTGCCAAGCCAGGTCAGTAGTCGTGACATAAGCCCCCGAGTACTGATCATCTTGAAGTAGTCATACTCATATATGCTGTATGTTGTAGGACGACGTGGCAAAATACGTCTCAGTCCCGCCTTCCCCTCACGACTTGTGGAGCAACCGGAGGAGAAGGGCAAGAAGAAGGAACGTCGCGAAGTCGGTGAAGGCAGTGACGCCGTTGTCATCGAGTCCAGCTCTGATGACGATGAAGATGCAGAAACCCTGCAGCAAAGGTTCCAGCTGCGCTCCAGGTTCAGCCGAGCTGGGATGCTAGATGTCCCAGTCATCATCGAGAGGCCGTTGAGTCTCGAGGCTAACCTGTCGGTGCCACCGAGGAGGCCACGCAATGTGGCACGGAAATGCACCGTCAAGAAGCTGAAGATCTCCGAGGCGACCAGCCAAGAGGTAAACACCGCGACTAGAGTAGTCGAGTACAGCTGATAAGTAGTCGTATGCTGATGTTTTGTCTTGTAATGTTGCAGGATATCCCCTCCTCGGACCCCGTAGACCAGGGTGACGAGGAGGTCCTGGACAGCGTGGGAGCAGCGGCTGAGAGGAGTATCAGTCCGCCTCCATCCACTGAAGAAGTCATGCCAGTGGTGGCACAACAAGAGGCCAGCGCTGCAGAGCCGCGGTCATCGGTTGATGAAGGACGAAACCCTCCGCCGGCCGCAGCTATGGAGCAGCCGGAGGAGGAGTCTGTCGAGGCCAGAGCTGCCACCGAGACTGGCATAGTTGACATTGCTAGTATACTAGGTGCTCCCACCGTGACCGTGGTGCGGTCAACACTGTAAGTTCTCTGAACTCACGAGTAGTCGTGTAGACGTCAAACTTGCATTACTAACTTGATAACTTCGTGATGCAGGAAATCCATGGACCTGTCGTGGGACGGTGGGGAGATCAGCACCCCAGCCGATGGAGAGAGCCGTTCAGCGGAGGAGCGTGAACCCACACCACCGCCACAGACTGAAGTCGCAGTGGAGTCGATGTTGGAGGAAGCCTCCTTGGTTGAAGGTATGTGTCCTGTCACCACTGGTAGTCATCGTGCATAGTAGTCGTAGCCGCTAAAATTGACTATGTGTACTCATTGTGGCAGGAGCACAAGCTGAGGGAGCCTCGATTCCTGAAGCCGTGGCCATGGAAACGGCCACTGTGGAGGCGGAGCCCACAGGACCGGTGGCCGGGGCGACGGAAGAAACAGCCCCCGAGCTGGGGACTACGGTAGCCCCCGGGTCGGGTGCGGAGGTAGAGGACGATCCGCTCCCCGGGACGAGCACGGACGTAGTCGTCCGCTCGCCCATTATAGAGGAAGCCGCGCCGATCCGTTCGGCGGCCATGGCAGAGGCAGCATCATCGAGCCGCGGGGGTCTTGAGCTGCTGGAAGACAATCTTGTCGATCCGGCCGTTGTTGCTCTGAACATGGAGTCATGGTGGCGTACCTAGCAGTGGGTCAAGGTACGTTGCGAGTACCCTGAGTAGTCTTGTATTGAGAAATACAGAGTACCCGTTTGACTGTTCTGTCTGTGCAGGATGTCGTTGAGAGATCCCGTGAGAAGTCCGAGCTTCTGAAGGGGTACGGCGACACAGTACTCCACGCCGAGGCCTTAGAGAAGGAGCTCGACAAGTCAAAGAAACATTCAGCTCTGCTCCAATCCAAGCTCGACGGTGCCTTCGCCCAGTACCACAACAAGGTACAAGAGATGCAGGCGAAGAGGGACGACTTGATTCGGAAGAACAAGTCACTGCGCCAGAAGAATAAAGGTATGTTTCCCGCCAAAGCCTTTGAGTACTTATTGGGGTACCTTGGAGTAATCTGACAATGTGTTGAGTCGTCTGCAGAGCTTGAGGCAAGGGTCGACCAGCTGAAGGTGTCGGAGACGGACTTGAAGAACATTGTGTACCGGGAGACCAATGCCAGAGAGGTACTTGAGTATGAGTACAAAAAGCTGAGTCATGAGTGCATCTATCACATGGAGCTTCGTGAAACCTCAGACCGTGACCTTGTCAATTGCTATAAATCTCTGCAGAAGCTTAATGAAGATAGCGAGAAGCTGCGAGGCCAACTGAAGGAGCTTGAGGAAGCCGCGCTGCCCATTGCAAGGCTGCTGGTGCCACACCCGGGCGGGCCGAAGATTGCTCCACTGGTGGACCGGTTGAAGGAAGCCCCCGGGCGTCTGGCAACGTACGTCAAGCACTTGGCGAAGTCGATCCCGAACCAAGTCTTGGCATACATGAAGTCATATTTCCCCAAGGCTCCAGTGGACGTAGTCGCCGGTGGACTTGTAGCGAACTGTACTGACGATCAGTACAAGACCCTCCTGGAGGAGATGGCGCCCATTGCTGAACAAGTGGCGGAGAAGCTCAACCTTTAGTAGACGTACCTGTAGGAGTAGCTTAGGGTAGTTGATGTAAAACAAACAGAGTTGTTAGTAACTTGTTTGGATTATCAATGAAAGTTATCCACGATATATTTGTGAAATGAGTACTCGTAGCTGTCACTTGCAACGAAGTGTGTGGAGTACCAACCGTGGGGAACTTGTGAGTAGTAGTACTCAGTAGGAGATGCCTGATTGGACGGCACAGTAAATAAGTTGAATGGAAATCAAACTTTATTACTGATGAATAAGTACACCTGGATGGCCGGGGCCGTTTACAAGTGTAGTTGCCAGGACCCGTAGGCCGCCTACGGCTGAGTGGTGCTAGGGCCCGAGGCCGCTTACAGCTAGAGATCCATTAGTAGTCATATAGACTGGATCTAGAGTACATGGTCTTGTAGACCGCCGCTAGAGTCCTCAGCGCTCTAAACAGCCCAAGATCCGTTAGTAGCCGTTGACGCTGGATCTTGGAGAAGAGTAGTCTGGAGACTAGTGCCAGGACCGGAAGGCTGCTTACAGCGAAGAGTCCGTGAGTAGTCGTGTAGACCTAGACCCGTAGAGTAGTCGAGCGACTACGCGTAGAAGCGACACAGCTGGTCGACGTTCCATGAGTTGCTGATATCGTCGCCTTCAAGTGTTTAGAGGCGGTAAGAGCCAGGTCCGGTCACCTTGGAGACTAAGAAGGGACCTTCCCATGGCGAGCTGAGCTTGTGTAGTCCTTCCGTATTCTGGATACGACGGAGGACTAGGTCGCCGACGTTGAAGGAGCGTTCCTTGACGTTGCGGTCATGGTAGCGTCGGAGACCCTCGAGGTACCTTGCTGATTGGACGAGGGCGGCGCAGCGGGCTTCTTCGAGGCCGTCGATGTCAACCCGTCTGCTGTCTTCTGAGATGCCTTCGTCGTATTGCTCTACTGCCGGGGATTCCCACATCACGTCGGCAGGTAGAATAGCTTCGGAGCCGTAGACCAGGAAGTAGGGCGACTGCCCCGTCGGCTTGGTAGGCTGAGTACGAAGCCCCCAGAGTGCGTTGGGTAGTTCCTTGATCCACTTGCCTCCTTTGGTGTTAGCTGCGTCGTGCAATCGCTTCTTGAGGGCATCGAGTACCATCCTGTTAGCACGCTCAACTTGGCCGTTGGCGCGGGGATGGGCGACTGAGACGTACCGGACGTCGATCCCGCTGTTCTCGCAGTACTCCTAGAACTGATGGTTGTTGAAGTTAGAACCCAAGTTTGTGATGATGCGATGGGGCAGCCCGTAGCGATGCACGAGTTCATCCAAGAAGTCGTGTACTCTGTCGGCCTTTGGGCAGGTGACCGGCTTGACCTCGATCCACTTGGTGAACTTGTCGATGGCCACCAAGACTCTGTTGAATCCTCCTGGCGCAGTTGGCAGAGGTCCAATCATGTCGAGCCCCCAGCAGGCAAAGGGCCAGGTTGGCGGTATGGTGACTAGCTTGTAGGCCGGGACGTGTTGCTGCTTGGCGAAGAATTGACATCCTTGGCACTTTTTGACGAGTTCTTCAGCGTCGGCCAGAGCTGTAGGCCAGTAAAAAGCTCGTCGGAAAGCCTTGCTCACCAGCGTTCGAGAAGACGCGTGGTTGCCGCAGACGCCTTTGTGGATCTCCTCCAAGATATCCTTGCCTTCTTCTCGAGGTATGCACTTCATGAGTACTCCAGAAGTGGCACCCCGCCTGTAGAGCTTGTCTCCAACTAGTACGTAGGCCTTGGCTCGACGGACGAGTTGTTCGGCCAAGTTCTTGTCGGATGGGACCTTCTGCTCACGGATGTAGTCGATGAAGGGTTGTCTCCAGTCCACGTCAATCATCATGACCTCCTGACCGGACTGTGGTGGCATAGGGCCAGTGGTCATTGGCGCCGGCTCCGGGATGGATGGCGCGTGAAGCTCGTGGACGAAGACTCCAGCAGGTACTTGCACGCGAGTAGAACCAAGCTTCGACACGACGTCAGCTGCGACATTATTGTCGCGGACGACGTGATGGAACTCGAGACCATAGAACTTGTTCTCGAGCTTGCGGACTTCTAGACAGTAGGCATCCATGTTCTCCTTGTTGCGATCCCAAGACTTGTTGACTTGGTTGATGACCACTGCGGAGTCGCCGTAGACTAGTAGCCGCTTGATGCCCAAAGAGATTGCGAGGCGGAGCCCGTGAAGTAGGGCTTCGTACTCGGCTTTGTTGTTTGAGACCTTCCAGAAGATCTGCAGGATGTACTTGAGTTGTTCGCCCTTTGGAGAGATCATATTACCCCTGCACCTGCGTCTTTGAGCTTGAGTGAGCCATCGAAGTACATCACCCAGTGTTCTGGCCGCTCGGTTGGAGTTGGTAACTGATTCTCCCGCCACTCCGCCATGAAGTCGACTAGTGCTTGAGACTTGATAGCAGTACGTGGCTTGAAGTCGATGTTGAGGGTGCCGAGTTCGACTGCCCACTTAGAGATTCTTCCAGTAGCATCCTGATTGCGGAGTATGTCACCGAGCGGGTAGTCGGTGATGACGACAATCGAGTACTCCTGGAAGTAGTGTCGTAGCTTCCGCGAGGTGATGAGCACTGCGTAGAGTAGCTTCTGGATCGGCTGGTACCATGCTTTGGACTCTGACAGGACCTCGCTGACGAAGTAGATTGGTCGCTGGACTGGGTAGGCGTGGCCTTCTTCCTGTCGTTCGACGACGATGGCAGTACTGACCACATGAGTAGTCGTAGCGAGATACTGCTCCTTTTTTCGAGGAGCCGTGAGGACCGGTGGCTTGGACAGGAAGTCTTTGAGCTGCACTAGAGCTTGATCAGCCTCCGCGGTCCATGCGAACTTCTCTTGATGCTTGAGTAGTTTGAAGAAGGGTAGTCCCCCTTCTCCAAGCTTCGAGATAAATCTGTTCAGGGCCGCCATGCACCCGGTCAGCTTCTGTACATCCTTGATGCAGGTTGGAGCTTTCATGTTGGTGATGGCGGAGATCTTCTCGGGGTTGGCTTCGATGCCCCGATGGCTGATGATGAAGCCGAGTAGTTTCCCAGATGGTACGCCGAAGACGCACTTGTTGGGATTGAGCTTCCATTGGTACTCTCGCAGGGATGCGAAAGTCTCTTCAAGATCGGCGATGAGCGTATCAGAGTTTCTGGTCTTGACGACCACGTCATCCACATAGGCTTCGACGTTCTTGTTGAGCTGCTTCTTGAAGCAGGCCTGGATAGCTCGCTGGTAGGTGGCGCCGGCGTTCTTCAACCCGAACGACATTGTCGTGTAGCAGTATGCGCCGAACGGGGTGATGAACGCGGTCTTCTCCTGGTCTTCTTCCTTGATAGCGATCTGGTGGTACCCGGAGTAGCAGTCGAGGAAGCAGAGCAGGTCGCAGCCCGCCGTGGAGTCGATGACTTGATCAATCCGCGGCAACCCAAAAGGGTCCTTGGGGCAGTGCTTGTTGAGGTCGGTGTAGTCGACGCACATCCTCCACTCGTTCGTGTTCTTCTTGCGGACGAGGACGGGGTTGGCGAGCCACTCAGGATGGAAGACTTCACGGATGAAGCTCGCCGTGAGTAGTTTGGCGAGTTCCTTCTTGATGGCATCCCATCGGTCATCGGCGAAACGGCGAAGGTGTTGTCGCTTGGGGGTAGCTTTAGGGTCGACGTTGAGTGAGTGCTCGATTAGCCTCCTGGGCGCCCCTGGCATGTCCGCTGGCTTCCACGCGAAGAAGTCTCGGTTAGCCCGGAGGAAGCTGATGAGCGCGTCTTCCTATTTCGGGTCAAGACCCACCTCGATCATGGTAGTCTTGCTGCTGTCGCCCGTCCCGAGGTCGATGGCCTTCACTTGAACTTCCTCTGATGGCTGAGGCTTGTTCGTGGTGTCAGTCTTCTCGGGAATCTCGAGTTCGGTTGGGGTGAGCCTCTTGGACGCAGCAAAGATCTCCATCATTGCATTGGGTACTTGGTTGGTCGCTGCGAGTTCCACGGCTTCAGTATCGCAGTCGAACGAGATCTTCAAGTCCCCTTGTAGTGTGAGTACTCCGACAGGACTTGGCATCTTGAGTACCAAGTAGGTGTAGTGTGGTACCGCCATGAACTTGGCGATAGCTGGTCTGCCGAGGATGGCATGGTAGGAGGTTTCGAAGTCCGCAACCTCGAACTGGATGTACTCGGTGCGGTAGTTCTCCCTTGTTTCCCCAAAGGTAACTGGCAGGACCACTGAGCCCAGTAGGATAGCCGCGTTACCGGGGACAATGCCGTAGAAAGGTGACGCGCTCTTGGTGAGCATGTCGGTGATGTCGAGCTTCATCTTCTTCAAGGTCTTGGTGAAGAGGATGTTGAGTCCGCTCCCGCCATCGATGAGGACCTTGTTGAGTCTGGAGCCCGCGACTACAGGTTTCAGGACGAGTGGGAAACGTCCTGGTTCAGAGAAGCTTGTCCATTGATCTGCGCGGGAGAAGGTGATGGGTACCTCCGACCACCTTAGAGGTGTCGGCACCGCTGGTTCGATGTTCAAGACTTCCCGTCGGGTGGCCTTCTGAGACCGTCTGGTGGGTAGTCCGCCGAAGAGGACATTCACCGTTTTGTCGGGTTCTTGGAATTCGCCGTTGCGCTGTGGATCAGGAGTGTCCTTGAGTGCTCGTCGGAGTTGGTAGCACTGCTCGGTGGTGTGATTGCCGTCCAGATGCCACGGGCACTTCTCTTTGAGCAAGTCTCTGAAGCCACCTGAGGTCTTCTTCGAGTTGTCCTTCACAGGGCGCTGTATAGCTGCGACTGTGTTGTCTGGCTTGCGCTTGCGGTTGGAGTTCGAGTAGTTGTTGTTGTTGTGGCGATTCCCTTGATCCTTGTTGTTATTGTTGCCGCCCGTGTTGTTCTTGCTCTTGCCACGAATGGAGTCGTACTTGGCGTTCGCCTTGTCTTCTTCGTCGGCCCATGATGTGATCATGTCCTTGAGCTTAGTGATGGAACTCGGGCGGCGGCGACCGAAGTCTTCGAAGGTGCGACGGTGGTAGAGCCCGTCTTGGAAGAGGTCGATGACTTCTTTGTCGGTGACGTCGACCACGGTCGCGCGCTTGTTGAAAAAGCACCGCATGTACTAGCGAAGCATCTCGCCTTGCTCCTGCTTGACCATCGCCAAGTCCATGCGAGTACCCGAGCGCCCCATGGCGCCCGCGAAGTTGCTGGTGAACTGAGCCTTCAGCTGGTCCCACTGGTCGATCGAGTTCTTTTCAAGTGACTCGAGCCATGTGAGTGGAGCCTGGTCCAGGCAGAAGGGGAAGAAGAGGCACTTCGCATCGTTGTTGCCACCAGCGTTTTCAATGGCCAAGGTGTAACACCTGAGCCACTGAACCGGGTCTTGCTTCGCGTCATACTTGGAGATCCCAATAGGTTTGAATTTCTCGGGGAGAAGCAGGTTGCGAAGTCTTGCAGAGTAGGCGGGGAAGTCGTCACTGTCGCTTGCTTCAGTAGCCTTCTTGCGGCGGATCTCATCGATCTTGTGGCGAGCGTCGTAGCCGCCACGTGTATTGCCAGTGGCGTGGCTGTTCGCGTGGCCTCGGCCTCCGCGGTCGCCGCCGCCACCAGCTCTTCTGCCGGCGCCATGGGATGAACTTCCCCCGCTGCTGCCACCACTGCCGCCGTCGCCACGACTACCACCAGCGCTGCCGCAGCTACCACCAGCGCCGCCGCGGCTGTTGCTGCCCTGTGATGGTCCTCCAGCCAAGGCCCTGGAGCGGTTGGGATTTGGCTGGTGTTCTCCACGGACACGGTTGCGTCCGCCGTCTGCCGGGCTGCGACTATAGGCTTCGTGATTTCTGGCGTCGTGAGTTCTGACGGGGGGCACTTGAGCAACCCTGTTGTCGACCCGCATGAAGTAGGGGTCTTCAGCAAGTTTGGCGATGACTTCACCCGCGCGGATCCCCTGGGCCTGCCGCGCTATCGTGGTGATAGACATGAGGCACTGCTCAGGAGTAGTGTGTACCCGGTTGGCAACTTGATCCAGAGCCTCATTAAGGTTCCGGATGGGGAGAGTTTCCCGGAGACGTCTTCGTCGATCGTTCTGCTTCCTGTGCGTTCACGTTGAGCGTTCTTGTCTTCGATGGTCTCGTTGGGAGGTGCGTTGGTGGACAACTCATCCTCTGAGATGTCATCAAGGTACCGGTCGGAGCGATTCTCCGAGGTCCTGGCATCCCCGGCCGCCATGAAGACTTCACGGTCGGGAGTGCAGAGGCTGGAGTCAGTAGTCGCCACCTCGGTGGGGGTGTGCTCGTCGTTTGGAGCCAACGGGGTCCCCTCCTGGAAGGGGAGTGTGTCGAGGTAGGCGACGCAGCGTGAGTTGTCGTCCGTCAGGTCTGCCGGCTTGCGATCGGGCCAGTAGACGAATCTACCGACGGGAGTAGATGTAATGACCAAGCCGGTGGCAGGGCCTGACAGCGGTTCTTCAGTCATGTTGAGCTCGGACTCGGACTCAATTGGGTCCGATCCGAAGTCGAACTCGTAGGAAGAGTCCGAGTAGTAGCCGGTCACGGGGTCGGAGTCCGAGGAGTACTCGGAGGCGATCTCCTTGCCGGTCCGGCGTGCAGCGAGAGCTTCCGCGTGGGCCCTGCTAGAGTTGCAGAGACCGTATGGGAAGTGCTCGTGGAGAGGGGCCGCTTCACACGATGGCTCAGGAGCCGGCTCGCATGAGGCGATCCAGGGCAACGTCGAGTTCGAGTTGGAGGCGGATCCGAGCTCGAAGTCGGCGACTTTGTTGTAGAGCAAAATTTCGCCGAATTTTTCGACGAGTGAGCCCGTGGGGACTTCGGGAAGCGTCACGAGCCCGGTCTCTGGGTCCGGGGTCATGGTGAGGTAGCGCTGGAACGATCCGGCGCCGTCAGCGGTGCAGACCCAGGAGCCGAAGACAAAGGTGTTGCCGCGGTTGAAGGCGGCGGTTGGCTTGATGACGATTGAAGCCGTCGAGTTCGCCATGAGATCTTCAGTGAGATCCCCTACCTGGCGCGCCAGCTGTCGGTGTTTTAGACCGGCAACCTACCAAGGGGAGTACCCGAAGTAGATGAATGTGGCCTCGCCGAGATCGGGAACTCGAAGGAGAGACACGTGGCACACAATTTAGACAGGTTCGGGCCGCGAGGTGCGTAATACCCTACGTCCTGTATGCTGCGTAGCTCTGGATTGATTGGGTGTGCTTACAAGATGATGCGGATGAAGAGATAGGGGTCCCTACCTCGCCTTATATACTCCGGGAGGCAGGGTTACAAGTCGGTTTGAGGGGAGAGTACTAGTCGTGTACGGCTAGGAGTACTTTACATGGATCCGGACATGTGCAGCTTCCTATCCGAGTACTATCCCTCTGTAGTCCTTGCGCTCCACGCCAGCAGGTGCCGTGTCGCCCAAGTCGAGTAGTCCCAGGGGCCCACCGAGTAGTCGGTCCTGGTACCCACCTGAGTAGTGGGCCCAGGGATGTCCATACGACAATAGCCCTGTCATGATCATCGTACTGGAACATGGCATCTATGGACTCACCGGGGAGATGAGTGAAGTTCTCGTACTCTCTCCGGTAGGTCGCAAAGAGCCGAGCCTGAACCTGAGCGTCCCAGCATGAGCATTCTTCAGCTGCTCCCAAATCCTGCACGCCAAGTCCTCTGTCTGAACCCGATCGAATTCGGATTGACACAGAGCACGGTACAGGTAGTCGACCACCTTGTTGTTGGCGTCAAACATGTCCCTCGATCCTGGAGTAAGGAAGTTCACAGGATGAACATAAGCTGTGTTCACCGTGACATCCCACAGGATCTGACCCTCTTCGCGGAGGAAAGCAGCCATCCGCCTTTGCCACATCTGGTAGTTCTTACCATCAAAGTGTGGAGGACCCGAACACCGTTCCTGGTATGCCATCTTTGGATCTTAGACTGGTTAGAATCACGAAGATCCGTAACCGGCTCTGATACCAATTGAAGGACCAATTAGGCGACCAGAGAGGGGGGGAGTGAATGGGAGCCGATAAAAATTCTTCCCGAAGGATGAACTCGGCCTATGCCCCAACATCACAACCTAGGTTCCCACACGAGCTTGCCAAGGTCGCGTAGTCACAACGGACCTACCAACCCTAGGAACAAGCCTCAAACAATCAGAAAGCGAAAGCGCAACTCAAGAAGCAAAGGACTTAGGCAATCTGCGAAGTCCCTGGCAGACAGTCCGGAGTGACCGGGCGGACGGTCCGCGAGGGGCAGGCGGACGGTCCGCGGGTCAGGGGCGGACGGTCCGCAAATCGACCCCGAACCTCCAGTATGCACCCTCCGAAATTCGGACGGTCCGCGAGCTCACTGCGGACGGTCCGCTCCTCGCGGATGGTCCGGCCTCACCGGGCGGACGGTCCGGCCAACGATTTCCAACCAAAACCTACCGGCCAAACAGATCGAAACGAAGCGACTCAAGAACTCACGAAGAACACGATGAACAGCCGGCTGCCGAGCTCCTCGCGGACGGTCCGCCAGGCACGGGAACAGCAGCCCGAGCCCGACCTCCCAAAGGTCAACTCCTCCTTCCCTTTGCCCGATCTCCCGAATCAACCAAGGGATTGCTACCAAATCATAGGTGAAGATGAAGCGTCTCTAGGAGATGCTATACCTACGAATTTGTAGCCTCGAACCCACTGAATCGAGAGGAATCGAGATTCTACCGAGCTCACACAAAGAACTAGGGTTCCAACCGAAATCCTTCAATCGGAGGCCAAATCCGGAGTTTGAGGGGTCAAGATCAAGCACAAAGATGCGCAAGGCATCTATCCATGATCCCCATAAGAAAATCCGAACTCAAACACCTCAGAATCGAAGGAACAAGGCGCGCACGAAAATCCAACGAAAATAGCTCGAAAAAGACACGAAAATCACACGAGCTACAAGAAGGAAATCAACGCAACCATGAATGCTTCCATACACTCGGAGGTCAGATTCTCTACAAAGCGGTGAAGAAAATCTACGCCTATGGAGCAAGGAAATGAGAAGCAGTCCGGATGGATGGTTTGCCCAGAAAACCCTAGAGCTATATATATGAGTCCCTCTGGGTTGGGCAAATGACCAAGCTACCCCTAGCACTTAAACTTAGGATACAAACCCCTTAGGGGCAAATAGGTCATGTAGCACTCCTCTTCATCGCACGGCCACGCCTTCGCCGCAGTCCGCGTCCTCCCGATGCAAGCACTGCGATCCCGCCACATGTCCGCCGGCATCGAAGCTTCTTGGTGCCCGGATCCCGTCTCCGCCCACCGAGCCTCCAGTCTTGGTTTTGTGGCTCAACCAAGTAACCCGACGGTTTTGTGGTGAACCGCCGCAAACCCTGCGTGCAGACTCCGGTCGTGAGCTGCTACCCTGCACCGGCTCCTGTCCATGACTTCGTCTTGCTTTTCTTGCCACCATGCAGCCCGCACTTGACCCCGCTAGCCACCGGGTCCCTCGAGCCGAGCCTACTTGTCTGTCCACTCCTCGAAGGCCCCGCAAGGCATTGACCTTTCGCGCCCGCTCTTCACCTGCACCAACGCAAATCAAGCCGCAACCTGCACCTGCAATACTCGGCCAAGAGTCAGTCCACACCACGTAGTCAATCACTCATCACACTAGGGAGCGACCATCCACCGGTCCTCGGACGCTCCGGTCCTCAATTATACGGAGGCAATCTGAAAGACTAAAATACCCTTACTAGCTAACTAGGGATACATGCCCCTCAAGGGCGAATTTGGAAGTCTTTGTCTTCGCACCATCGGACGGATGCCTAGCGACCGCAAACTTGCTTAGCCTCGACGCAAGCCTTGCGATCCCGACGCGTGTCCTCCGCTTCGAAGATTCCGTACTGCGTCGTCGCACACCGGTCAGACCGGTGCTCCACACCGGTCAGACCGGTACCCACCGGTCAGACCGCTCAGACCCACCGGTCAGACCGGTCCGATGTTGCTGCACCTCCGTCTTCGGTCTTGGCTTTGTGGATCAACCAAGGAACCCAGTGGTTTTCAGGTGAACCACCGGAAACCCCGCGAACTCGGTGTAGCCTCCGTCAATCACCACTCATGACTCGGCTCTCACGTAGTCCCGGCTCGACCTTGGTTTTCAGGCTCAACCAGGAAACCATCCATGACTTCATCTTGCCGTTCTTGCCACCATGCGGCCCGCACTTGACCCCGCTGGCCACCGGGTCCCTCGAACCAAGCCTACTTGTCTTCTCCACACCTGGAGGCCTCACCGGCAACGACCTTTCGCGCTTGTTCTTCACCTGCACCAACACCAGTCAAGCCGCAACCTGCACCTGCAATACTTAGCCAAGAATCAGTCCACACCACGTTGTCAATCACTCATCACACCAGGAAGCGACCTACCACCGGTCCTCGAACCACACAGGCTCTCAATCTCCCCCTTGATGAGTGCATTGACAACACACACGTTTTGGTAACCAAAGAGAAAAGGAAAAGAAAAGAAACGACTAAAAGAAACTTCAACAAGTGATCGAAAGCCAAAAGAAAGGCAAAGAGCAAGATCAGTTGAAGAAGGCAAGTCTCGGACCCCTTAGGCAAGGGCAACGGCTCGACACATCCGAGACAAAAACATGCTCAAGCAAAGAGCACAAACCACCAATCCAAAGCTTGAAAACAACAAAGAGCTCCCCCTGCACACATGCAAGCTCCCCCTGAACCAATGCAACTCCCGCTGGACGAATGTATGCAAACCACTTGACGAAAACAGAGCAGCTGCATCAGCTCAGCTCTGACCGGTTAGACCGGTGCCCAACATATGAACAGGACCAGCACTCTGACCAGTCAGACCGGTGACCTCAACCGGTCAGACCGGTGCACAACAGAGCCCAGAAAAGGCTCGAAACCTCCTGAAAACCCTCCAAATGCATTCAGTAGGCCAAAACATGCTCAAACTTCTCCCCCTTGTTGACAATGCATGAATCAAGCCAAAATTAGGAAAATTTCAACCTAGAGCTTCTCAAATAGACAAAATTCAACATAGCATGCTACACACCTCCAAATGAGCAAGTTAGATACTCGATAGCTTCGTATGGACAAAAACTACAAGATCACCAAGTTTCACAACCATTGGACGAAGCTAAGATAGAATTGAGCATTTTTACAAAAAATTTTCTCTCATGAGCAAAGTCCTAAACATGATCAAAACATGTCAAAATGGCAAACCACACAAACTTCATGCTAGGACAACCATTCTAAGTATAAGACCATCATAAACACCCACAAGCACCTCATGTCATGTCAAAGCCACCGAGCCATGTGCTTACTTCTAGATATGAGACTTCTCATTGGTAAGCAACATGCAACGGTTGAGCACCCAAAAGCAAGTAAATTAAGCACATATGACATGGGAGCACATTTTTCAAGCAATTTACATTTCATTTTCAGATTTGAATTGATACATGAAATGTCTTTGCGACAAAAAGGAACTTATGCCCCTCCACAAGATGAAGCATGGGGGCTAAACATTCATGATGGCAAATGAGCCTTTGGCCCCATATGATCAAAATAAGCTATCCAACCACAAATTAAGCATAGCCAAGCCACAAAACAAGTCAAGATCATATAAAGGCATTTACTCACAAGAGAGCATACATATGACATTTTTGAAAAACATAGCCATCAACCATGGGTATAAACCAAGATCATCAAGAGCTAAGCCACACTAAGCCATATCATACCAAACTAGCTCACAAGATCATATATAGCATACCATGGTGAACAATGTATATAGGAGAAGCTTTTCCTACACAATGCATATGATACAAAAAGCATGCAAGCTATCATACAAAGATGACTATACATCATGATACAAATGCAATGCAAATGCAAGAAATGCACAAAGGAAAGCTATACATATGCTACAAAGGAGCTCCCACACACTCAACTCAAGAAATCAAACAAACACCAAGCTCCCCCCGCAAACGAGTGAAAGTTGCTGATGGGTATACTCCTCACCAAAGTCACTCATGGTGTATGTGATCCAAAGGAGATGAGAGCAACAACTAGCTGCGGCCACATACTCTGCCTCGGTAGTGGATTGAGGAACACTCGACTGTTTGCGGGAAGACCAAGACACCAAAGAAGAACCCAAGAACTGACAAGTCCCAGAAGTGGACTTCCTATCCAACCGACACCCGGCAAAATCCGCGTCCGAAAATCCATGAAGAGCCAAAGAAGAAGACGCGGAGTACCAAAGGCCGAAGTTGGGAGTATGACACAAATACCTGAATATGCGCTTGACTGCTTGCCGATGCGAAGTCCTCGGAGACGCTTGTAAACGAGCGCACATACATACCGAGAATTGGATGTCCGGCCTTGTCGCCGTCAAGTAGAGGAGTGACCCGATCATGCTCCGGTACTCCTTCTGGTCTACATGTTCACCTTCCTCGTCCGCATCAAGAGTTGTAGTCGTACTCATAGGCGTCGCCATGGCCTTGGAGTCCTCCATCTTGAACTTCCTCACAATGTCCTTGGTGTACTTAGCTAGGTGCACAAATGTTCCTTCCTTTGATTGCTTGATCTGGAGGCCGAGGAAGAACTGCAACTCACCCATCATACTCATCTCAAATTCCCTGCTCATGTCTTCTGCAAACCTTGCAACAAGAGAGTTAGACGAGCCACCAAAGACAATATCATCCATGTATACCTGCACAATCTGGATATCTTTGCCCTGCCTGAGGAGAAACAAGGTCTGATCGACCTTCCCCATCTCAAACCCTCTCTCAAACAGGAACCCCCTCAACCTACCGTACCAGGCTCTAGGCGCCTGCTTCAACCCATACAGCGCCTTCCTCAACTTGTACACCCTGTGGGGGTACTTCTCACTCTCAAACCCCGGTGGTTGCCTCACATACACTACTTCCTCCAAAACACCGTTTAGGAAAGCACTCTTGACATCCATCTGGTACAACTTGAACCCTTTAGCCACGGAAAAAGCTAGAAGGATCCTGATTGCCTCCAAACGAGCTACGGGAGCAAAGGTCTCCTCGTAGTCGATCCCCTCTTTCTGACTATACCCCTGAGCAACAAGCCTTGACTTGTTCGTCACCACTTATCCTTTCTCTCCCTCTTTGTTCTTCCACACCCATTTTGTTCCAATCGGCTTACACCCTGGGGGAGGGTCAACCAACTCCCAAACTTGGTTTCTCTCAAAGTTCTCCAACTCCTCATGCATCGAAGTAACCCAATTGTGATCAGATAGTGCGTGTCCAATGTCCTTGGGCTCAAAAGTAGCAACAAAAGAAGCATGAGCAAAGTGAGAATTATTTCGAACCCTTGACCATGTAGTACGTTCATTGATGTCACCGATGATTCTCGAAGCTGGGTGATGCACTTGAACTCGTCGGGGAGGTTCTCGCCTTGATGCTACCTCCCCCTCAACAGCAGCTTCGCCTTGATCTGGGTTTGTCGTTGTAGGTGTGAGAGAAGGGTCATCCACCACCGTAGTCGAAGTAGTAGGTCCATGCTCAGTCGCGGGCACCACACCGCCATCTTCATCATCTCCATGTTCTTGCTCCTCCTCCTGGAAAATCTCCTCGCCAAGTTTATTGTCACCTGCACACTCAAAAGCAAGCTGACTACGTGGCTGTGTCTCGTCGAAGGTAACCTCGCAAGTCCCCACGATTTGGTTAGTTTCAAGGTTGAGCACTCGAAAGGCTCTAGAATGAGACGTGTAACCCAAGAAAATGCCATCGACAGATCTAGCCTCGAACTTGTCCAACTTCTTACCTTTCTTCAGGATGAAGCATTTGCACCCTGAGGTAAATCCTGTTCGACACATAGCACGCGGTATTCACCGCCTCAGCCCAGAACCTCCTCGGAGTCCTATGCTCATCGAGCATCGTCCGATCCATCTCGCATAAGGTTCTGTTTTTCCTTTCTACCACGCCGTCCTAGGGAGGCGTATACGGACTCGAAAACTAGTGTTCAAGACCCAAGTCATGGCAAAAGGTTTCGAAGCGAGAGGTTTTAAATTCTGAGATATTGTCACTGCGAATCGCTCGTATGGCATCTCCGTGCCTCTCATTTCTTAACCTCAAGACAAGATCTCGAACAAAACCAAATGTCTGCCCTTTCTCCTCAAGAAAGAAAACCCACGCATACCGAGAGTAGTCGTCCACCATAACGAGGACGTACCACTTCCCACCCACAGATCGCACACGAGCTAGGCCAACAAGGTCCATATGGAGCAGCTCGCATGGGCGCTTCGTCATCACATCGGTGAGGGGTAGATGGGAAGCAGCTACCATCTTAGCATGCCGACACAGCGCACAAATCAACTCTTTCTCAAACCTCAGCTGTGGCAATCCTCGGACCAAATTGAGTTTACTCAAGCGAGACAAGAGGTCAAAGCTTAAGTGACCCAACTTCCTATGCCACTTCCACAACTCACTCGAAGATCCAGCCAAGAAACAACGCTCCACACCAGAAGACTGAGAAAAATCCGCTCGGAACACTTGACCCTCGGGAACGACCATGCAAACTAGGTCCCCTCGAGAATCCAAAATCCGAGAACCACCAGGCCGAAACAACACCTCAAAGCCCTCATCCAAAAGCTGGGACACCGAAAGCAAATTGAACTCGAGCGATTGAACAAGAGCAACATGCCTGAGAGTGACCTTGTCACTTACCTTAATCTCACCTTCTGATAGCACACGCCCTCGCCCATTGTCCCCAAATGTGATGTATGTCTTGGACACCATCGGGACGAGACTTGAGAACCACCCCTTGTCTCCGGTCATATGCCTCGAGCAACCAGAGTCAATCAACCAAACGTTCCTCAAGTCTCCCACTTGAAATTCAAAAACGAGAACGTGAGTGAACAAACGACTCTGCACTGGGTTAGTACCAAAAGAGTAAAACCAGTGCCGAGCCATTTGCTCCAAAGTGGGGTTAGCACAAACCAAATCATCACGCCTATCAAAGCTACCACCACGAAAACCACCACGGGAACCACCACTAGGAAACCATCCCTGTCTCGCTGGAGGAGAATGAAAACCACGAAAGGAATACCGTGGACCGTTTCTCCTCTCCATCTCAAAGCTACGACTCCTCCCACCCTCGTATTGAGCACGAGGTGGAGAACGTCTAGCAAACTGACCACCTGCAAACTCTCCAGACCAACCACCAGAACCACGACCACCAGAATCAAACCGAGCATCCGTGCGAGCACGAAAAACCAGACCCCTGTCTACCCAGACCTGCACCGGTCTGACCGGTGTAGTGCACTGGTCTAACCGGTGGTGCTCGACCAGCAGCACCACCTGCCACCTTTCGATCTCCCCAAGCCAGAACCGTCCTCACAATCGCCTTGGCCCTGAGCATCTACATACGAGGCTCAGGTACACCATCTGAAGGGCGGTACCTGTCCTTGTTAGCCCACTCCTTAGCCATTATCTCCTCACGCTTCCTCTTGAAGCAAAACTCACCCTTGTGACCATCTCTCCCACAATAGTCACAATGAAACCTTATGGGCTTAGACTTAGGCTTGGGATGGGGCTACTCACTTGGTTTCTCCACACTCGACTTCTCACCCTTCTTCTCTCCAATCTCACTCTCCTTGGAGCTCTCAAACTTCACCGGTTTTTGGAAATCGTTTGTTGCGCGAGGAAATATGGGAGGGTCTGGGGTTGTGTCAAGTTTGTTTCTCAGTGGGTTGGGCTTAGGAGCATAGGCATTTTTGTGGAAGGTTTTTGGTGGAGCTAGGATATCACCAATTTTCTCTCCTCCCTCACCACTACACTCTCCAACTTTCTCCGAGCCAAGCGCTTGCCCATCATAGCGCTTGTATGCCTCAATCATCATCCAAAGATGTGGTTCATGACCCGACAACCAACCCATCATTTTCCTCAACTCATCATTCTCATCCTGCAAGCGATCCACATAATGTGCAAGTTCCAGATTTTTCAAAGCATGCACTTCACAAGTAGAGCAAGAAGTGGGAACAGGTTCTTTCAGCTTAGCCTCAAGCGAAACAGTATAAGCATGCATCTCATCAATCTTTCCATGCAAAACAGGGCAAGAAGTGCAAGCACCTAGCAAAGCAGGTCTAGACTTAAGCTCAGGCACTTCAACTCTAAGCACATCTAGTTCATCGCAAGTAGAAGCATGCTTATCCTTAATAGCAGTAAGATCAGCTAGGTACACAGAACAATCACAACAATCAATCTCATCAGAAACCACAGGTGAAGCCTTAAGCAAATCAATCTCAAGCTTAGCATCAAGATTCTGGGTTTCTAGCTCAGCTACTCGGTTCCTAGCATCTTCTAGTGAGGCCCTAAGCTCTTTCCTCATCTTCTTTGCCTCTCTATGCATGTCATCACGATTATCAAGCAACTTGCCAAGACGCTCATTCTCCTCATGCAAGAAGGGAAGCTCGTCACGTACCTCATCCTCAGAGTCGGAGTCCGAGTCGCTCTGGTGACTCTGCTTGCTGCTGGAGCTACGAGCCATGCCGCAGAAGCCATCTCTCGCGTAGCAGCTCAGCCCGCTCAAGTTGTTGGATGACTTCTTGTTCTTGCGCCGATCACCTTCATCTTCACTGCTACTCGAGCTCGAGGAAGAGTAGGCGGAGCTGGAGTCGACGTCGCTTGCTCCGACCATCGCTCGGGCCTTCATGTCGCGGCCGTCCTTCTTCCTCGACCGTCGCTCGTCCTTGTGCTTGTTCTTGTGCTTGTGATTGCGCCTCGATCGGTACTTGCCACCCTTGTTCGACCGGTGCTTGTAGCCGTCCTTGTAGCCGTCCTTGTTCTTCGTCTTCTCCGGACAGTCGGCGACGAAGTGTCCCGGCTTGCCGCACTGAAAGCACGCCCGTGCTGTCCTCCTCGTGTTCACCAAGTTCTCGTGCAACCTCTCAAACTGCCTGGTCAGCAACGCCAGCTCATCCTCTCCAAGCATGTCGAACTCCTCGTTTGGCAAAGACATCAAAGAAGACAGAGAGTACATCCTGGAGGATGCATTAGCGTTAGACTTAGCCACTTTGCCACCGACGAGAGCAAGACTATGGGAGTCAATCAGGCTCTCAAGACGGGCTGTCAAACCACGATCAACCTCAGCAGACTTTAGCTTCGAGAACAGCTCGTTCACCGTCAGAGTGGTGTACTTCTTGGACACAAGAATGGCCTCGACCTTTCCATCCCACACGGTACGATCCAGCACGTGTAAGAGCTTCACAGCTCTATCATGGTCATCGTACGGGAGGACGTCGACATTGGCCCTCATTTTGTTCACAACCACCATGAACCGCTGGAACAAGGCATCAATGGACTCACCGGGGAGATGAGTGAAGTTCTCATACTCTCTCCGGTAGGTCGCATACAACCGTGCCTGAACCTCAGCATTCCCAGCATGAGCATTCTTCAGCTCCAACCAAATCCTACAAGCTAAGTCCTCTGTCTGAACCCGATCGAATTCGGATTGACACAGAGCACGAGCTAGTCGACCGCCTTGTTGTTGGCATTGAACATGCCCCTCGATCCCGGAGCAAGGAAGTTCATCGGATGAACATAAGCTGTGTTCACCGTGACATCCCAAAGGATCTGACCCTTTCCGCGGAGGAACGCCGCCATCCGCCTCTGCCACATCTGGTAGTTTTTGCCATCGAAGTGCGGAGGACCCGAACCCCATTCCTGGTACGCCATCCTTGGATCCTAGACTGGTTAGAATCCGAAGATCTATAACCGGCTCTGATACCACTTGAAGGACCGAAACTGGCGACCAGAGAGGGGGGAGTGATGGGAGCCGATAAAAATTCTTCTCGAAGGAGATTGAAACTCCAACAAGACGAACACGGCAACCAAGCACGTCTCCGACTCAACTACCCAAGTTGGTCAAGAACACGTAGCCACTGGAGTGCTACTGATCCTAGGAACCAACACACAACCTTCCGAACCAAAACTCACCAACACACACAGCGAAACTTACACGGCTTGCTGCCTATGCTACACCAGTCAGACCGATGGTCTGCGCCGGTCAGACCGGTGGACAGCGCTGGTCATGCCGGTGGCTACAGCAGCCACACAGCAAACATTCCAGAAAGCCTCAGTGAGTCCTCTAGGCCCTGGAACAAAAACCACCTCCAAAACACAACCTGCAAGGAAGAAGAACCCTTCACAAACCCTAGCAAAACAACTCCAAACAAACCAAGAACGGACCAGCAGCACCCCGGGACAAAACCACACGAACAAGGCAGTTCCCCAAGACAAATCCCACCAAGGGCTTGCACCGGTCAGACCGGTCGCGCCTGGGCAGCTCGGGATGAATAGCGCCCGCGGGTCAACTCCCTCAAATCCAACTCCCGATCTCCCGATTCGCTCCACAGATTCGCACAAGACTTTGGGGATAGTTGGAACACCTCATGGGCACTCCATAGCCAAGTTATGGTCCACCAAAACTCGTTGAATTAAGAGGAATCGAAGGATTTCCGCCAAGAACACCACGAACCCTAGGACAACGAAAACGCCAAAATTGAGCCCCTTTACTCACGGATTTGGGAGGGGAATCAAAGGGAAAAGAACCACGAGGGGTTCATGCATACATCCCCCACCAAATCCCAAAGAGAAAGGTCTCAAAACGGCCACAAGAAATTCGCCAAGAAAAGCCTCCGAAAATCACCAAAAAGGAGAAACGGGAAAGACACATCCAAGCCTTGAGAAACAACGCCGAATCATCTATACATACCAAAGAGGTTCATACAAGGTCTAGCTTGCCGCCCGATCATCCTTCCCTCTCACAAGATCTCACCATGAAGCTCTCAAGCCAGTCCTAGAAATTCCAAGGGAAAATTGAAGGGGAAAATAGGAAAACTAAATGAGCTAGGGTTCCAAGAGATGGCTGCCATCCTCTCACCACTTGGGTTATATGGAGGCAAGCCGAAAGACTAAAATACCCTTACTAGCTAACTAGGGATACATGCCCCTCAAGGGCGAATTTGGAAGTCTTTGTCTTCGCACCATCAGACGGATGCCCAGCGACCGCAAACTTGCTTAGCCTCGACACAAGCCTTGCGATCCCGACGTGTGTCCTCCGCTTCGAAGATTCCGGACTGCGTCGTCGCACACCGGTCTGACCGGTGCTCCTCACTGGTCAGACCGGTCAGACTGGTCCGATGTTGCTACACCTCCGTCTTCGGTCTTGGCTTTGTAGATCAACCAAGGAACCCAGTGATTTTCTGGTGAACCACCGGAAACCCCGCGAACTTGGTGTAGCCTCAGCCAATCACCACTCATGACTCGGCTCCCACGTAGTCCCGGCTCGACCTTGGTTTTGAGACTCAACCAAGAAACCGTCCATGACTTCATCTTGCCACCATGCGGCACGCACTTGACCCCGATGGCCACCGGGTCCCTCGAACTAAGCCTACTTGTCTTCTCCACACCTGGAGGCCTCACCGGCAATGACCTTTCGCGCTTGTTCTTCACCTGCACCAACACCAGTCAAGCCGCAACCTGCACCTGCAATACTTAGCCAAGAATCAGTCCACACCACGTTGTCAATCACTCATCACACCAGGAAGCGACCTACCACCGGTCCTCGAACCACACAGGCTCTCATCGCCGACAAAGACGGGCACTGCTTAACTTGTGGTTGCCACCGAAGTGGGCGTCAGCGGAGCAGACCCGGCTGCTTTTCTGTCGCCTTTGCATTGCAATTCACAAACTTCATGTCAGGTCACAAGTTCTCATCACAAGGTTATCATAGACACCTATGAGCTACCTCATGTCATGTCAAAGTCACCGAGCCATGTGTCCACTTCTAGATATGAGACTTCTCATTGGTAGACATCATGCAACGGTTTAGCACCCAAGATAAGGAATTTAAAGCCCATATGACATGGTACACATGGAAGCATATTTTTTAAGCATAGACAGTTCAAGATACCAAATTCATGTTCAAATTTAAGCATGTTACATGAAGTGTCTTTGCGGCAAAAAGAAGCTTATGCTCCTCCACAAGGTAAATTGTAGGCTAAACATTCATGATGACACAAAGGTCGTTGACCCCAAATGAAAAGAGAATGATTCCGAAGCACAAATTAAGCAAGATATAGACATTTGAGCACAAAATGAGCATGTCGGGGATTCTACTCACAAGAGACGATCAACTTAGCATTTTCACAAAAACTAACCATTTCACATGCATACATATCCAAAACTACCAAGAGCATAGCTATACATCACAAGAGCTCACAAGCATGATCATATGCTCACATCCAACATATCGCAATGATCAATGTATATGAGAGAAGCACATCCTCTAAAGTATATGATACAAATGCAGTCTATGATACAAAGATGCAGAAAATGATATGTTACACAAATGAAAGATGCAAAAAGCATATGTACATTAGATGCCCAACCCAAGCTCAAAATGGATAAACCACACCAAGTTCACCTCGCAAACGAGAAAAGGTAACTTGGTCTAAAGTTTTTGTGAGGATATCTGCAAGCTGTTTCTGGGTTGGCACATGAATCAAATCTATGATCCCCTTCTCTACATCATCTCTCAAAAAAGTGGTATCTTACCTCTATTTGTTTGGTTATGGAGTGTAGCACTGGATTTTTGGCAACGCTTGTGGCACAAGTGCTATCACGCATGAGAGGAACATGGGTGCACTCCTCACCAAAGTCACTCAAGGTATAGGTGATCCAAAGCAACTGGGAACAACAACTAGAAGCAGCTACATACTCGGCCTCGGTGGTAGATGTTGACGGCTGTTAAGCACTACTGTTACACCTTCAATTCCTGCATAAAATAGTTGGAAAATGATCATCAACACTAGAATAGGGGTTTATACTGACAATTTCCACAAGTGTTGGTGTTTCTACCTTTTGTTGCAGGATGTACCGAAATACGTGTTAAACGATGTATTCACAGAGAAAGCGAGTCAAAGATATAAAAGGGCGCCATTGGAAACGGTACCAAATACCAAATTGGACTCCACCATTGCGATGGGCTTGTCGAGACGATCAAAATGGATATATTATTTGTCTACTTTGGAGTTCGGGGGCAGAAGATATTAAATGCCCAATATATTATGGGATGCTGATGTCATCACGACGTCAGCACCCCACCTCACCGCTAGGACCCACCGATGGGCCCACGCCTGCGCGCATGCACGGCCGGCCGGGGTCAATGCCCCGGCGCGCGCGCGGCTAGAGCCAGCACGCGGCCACAGGCGGACCAACCCGGCTCGGTCGGCAGCACGCAGAGCAGGCAGCCCAGCCCCGCATGCAGGGGACCGCGGGGGCCCGCACCTGCAGCGCTGCGGGCACGCGCGGGCAGGCGCCCGATCACGCGGCGCGCGCCTACGGGCCGGCGCAGGACGCAGCGCGGGAGGCCGCCTCGCCCGGCGTAGGCAGGCAGGAGGGCAGGGGCACGTGGCGTGACGCCATTGGCCAGCAGTAGGTCGGTTTTGCTCCTTCCGGTGGAAGCTACTGCATCGTGGGCTGCACTTCACCTTGCCACGTGGCGCCCTGTGGTTGGCTGCGGCCAGCAGTTGCAGCACAATGTCTCCAAGTCCTCCTACACTCCCTAGCCTATAAATAGAATGGGAGGGGGTAAGAATAGAGACACATCCCAAACTCTCCCCTCTCTCATTTCTCACTTGAGAGGTGAGTTCTCACCTCTCCATGTGTAGTTAGGAGTAGGTGCTATGTAGGTGGTGGTGTGGGTGTGACTCTCATTCGTTTTTCATTTAGAGCAAAGTGAGTATTTCTGTATTTCCTGTTTAGACTAAAGTGATATTCATGCATGGGTGATATGTTCTTGAGTTCTTCGTCTGTTCATCATTTAGAGGCTCGTGATCTTGGTGACATGATCCTTTGATCTTGTTGATTAGATGAATAATTCTACATTCCGTTTGTGTGAGTTATCTCGTTAGATCTTGTTGGAATACATTCATTGGCGCTTAGTCGTTCGACCTCGCGCCATCTCAGGTCAATGACGGGTGAGGTATAGCCGTACTCGCGGGTTCGTCGCTTCGTCTTCGTACGGGGTGCTATAGTGTTGTTACGGGTCGACATACGTAGCCGTGCTATAGTAGTAATCGGTGGTGCAGACGTGGTGTCTGAACTACGGTCATCCTTCGAATGCCCTGTATCCCACGGTTTGTCTTGGGGTAGGCCGCGGTGGTGACAGCCGTTGGACCCTTCGGAATCCCCCACATACGGATACAGGTGTAGGCGACCATTTGCCGTGAACCGACTGTTATAGCCAGGAGGGTCCGGTGTCCGAAGCAAGATCTTTACAGCTTTACTCCCCTAGAACCGAGCACCCCATCATCTCTCTACCCAAGCAGGGGCTTGGTGTCCTTGGACCGTTCTTCTAGGATAGAAGGTAGTACACACCGTTCCTTGGATTCGATACCCTTTGGAATACTCCTGAGGTGAAGTGCTACAGCGGTATTTCCGTGCGCTTGCGGATTCTTTCGTACCCGTCGGTATACCCAGGTGGATCTTACGCTCATGCTAGGTGTACAACTAGTGATGAGGTTAAGAATTACCAACAGTAGACTAGGCTACACTGGACTGTTTGCGAGGTGACCAAGAACACTACAAGAAAAACGCCGACTAACGACGCAAAAAAAGGCCGTTTCTCGTCATAAACCGCGATTAATGACACCAGTTGTTACGAAAATGCTCCGTCATTAATCGAGCGTCACAAACCATGATTAATGATGAGACCTTATTTCACGGTGTCATGGGTTTAATGATGCGTGGAAATTCGTCTATACAATGCGTCATAACTTCATTCCTATAGCTTTGTCACACTGGACAGAATCTGATGCGGCATCCGATGTGGCATGCTAATTGTGACAAATCGTATGCGTCATAAAACGAATTTGGCCCGTTTGTAGCTGGGTTGAGCCCAAAACTGTTCCTGTAGACTGGCGTTGTTCATAGAGCCCAAAAAAGATTTTGTTGGGCCCAATTATAGCTTTTTCAGATGAAATTTGATTAGGGTGGGCCTGTTTTGGTTGGGTCCAGTCCAACAGGTGCGCACATTGTTGCGGCCTTCTGTGTCACGTTAATTTAAAATTGACTTTTGGCCCAATTAAAAGTGGGCTAAGCCCACTGAAGGACAATATAAAATTAACTAATCGTGCATCAGTATTAACGGATTTCATTTCAATTCTGATCCTTTTTTTAATAATTCTGATCTGGTTGGCAAAATAGTAATTAGCATATATTTCTTTATACAATAAAGCAAACTGTTGTTTACTATCAAGCACGACCATATTGTTCATCACATATCACAAACTATTACAAGATAACAGTATCACAAGTAACATTGATTAACAAAGCTAAATCCAGTTCATAATCACGAGAAAGTGGAGATTTGATCTAATGATCTTAACCTCTTCATCTTTTACTGCTAAGCAGTAGATGAAGGAGGTCCTCACTGTCTTCGGTTAGCTTCTACAGCCTGTTAATCTCAGCCAACTGCATTTTCAGAGTTGATTCTGATTCTTCGGTCTTCTTCTTCAAGCTACATAACTCTTTCTGGTGAGCAACAAACCGTTGTCGTAGTTGTACCCCATCCTGATTGGGAGCGTCAACTCGCTCTTCATCAACACTACTACATAAGGATTTGGTATCCATTCTTGAGTACTCAGTTGCCTCTGTTTTAATTTGTTCGGGAAGAAGCATCATTGACTTGGTAGCTTCCATCTAGCAACAGTGGATCCCAAGTTAGATTAGGTCCTTGTAATTGATTCGAACTAAGGAAACAAAGGTGTTATGTTTGTTACCTTGGAGCAGATCTGAACAGGAGCGACTTCAGATGTTGACCCTTTGGCCCGCTTAAACAAGTACAAGAACAAGAGGTAAGGGTTGACATCATTCGCAATCAGAAACAAAGGTGTTAAGTTTGTTACCTTAGAGCAGGTCTGAACAGGAGCGACTTCAGACGTTGACCCTTTTGCCCGCTGAAACAAGTACATGAACAAGAGGTAAGGGTTGAGATCATTTGCAATCGGAAACAAAGAAGGTGTTGAGTTTGTTACCTTGGAGTAGGTCTGAACAGGAGCGACTACGGATGTTGACCCTTTGGCCCGCTGAAACAAGTACAAGAACAAGAGATAAGGGTTGAGATCATTAGCAATCAGAAGCAATTTCATCTATTAAGTTCAATGCGGTACATGAACGATCACACCCAATCCATCATCACCCAAGCATGCAACAAAAATATGGAAAGCCAAAGTACATGGGTAAGCAATATAATAATTTCATCCTTTAATTTATACAAACCTCAAATAAGTTAACTTGGAACAATCTCTTGCAATAGGGAACAGAAGATCCACAATCACCCAAGCATGCAACAATAATATTCAAAGGCAAAGAGCATGGGGAAGCAGTCCAATAATTTCATCTACAGATTTCTACAAACCTCAAATAAAATGACTTCGAACAAATTCTTGCGATAGGGTACAATAGATCCACAATCACCCAAGCATGCAACAACAATATTCAAAGGAAAAGAGCATGGGGAAGTAGTCCAATAATTTCATCTACAAATTTCTACAAACCTCAAATAAAATGACTTCTAACAAACTCTTGCGATAGTGTACATTAGATCCACAATCACCCAAACATGAAAGAATATTATAGAAAGCCAAAGAGCATGGGGAAGCAATCTAATTCAATCGATCAATACAGGGAGGAGACCGCAGACCTGACGAATTGGACGGGAAGAAGGTGCCGAATGCCGTCTCGATTTAGCAGCCCGACCTTGCGCCTTCAGCACGATGTTCTATGCAACTGTTGCAGATCTACGGCCTCCAGGGTGAGCCTCGGGGGAGCCGACGGAGCAACGAGTTTGAACCATCTTGCAGCTTCAAGGACGTTGCCGAGGAAGGCCGCCGCTCATAGAAGAGGAAGGCTGCCGCTCGTAGCAGAGGAAGCTGTCGTCGGTAGCTAGGCCACCGTTGCTGCTTCCGCCGCAGATCTAGGTCTCTTCGGCGGTTGAGGAGAAGATCCCCTGATTTAGGAAAATTACCAGGAGGGAATTAGGAGACCTAGTTTCCCTCTTTGTTTTATATATATAAACGAGGAGGACCAGAAGGAGGAGTGGGGAATTCAAAATTTCAAGTCCCGCCTTTGTGGTCCAGTGTAAAACCCTAGATTTTCAGAAGAAAACCCGAATCCCTGTACCTTCGCGATAGTCCCTGGATCAGTGGCTATCGCGTACAGAACGTATCACAGATAGTAAAACACAGCCATACATTGCATCACATAAGCATTAGTACATAAATTTATTACATGTCCATTATGGAGTACAACATTACAAGCCTCTTGGCTGAATCAGAGTGAAATTCTACGCAGCGGTAGCTAGCATCTCAGAAGGGTCTCCATCTTTTATTCTTCTCGCCACAGGCATCCTTGAGCGAAGCGACGCATCCCTCAGTCGTACCATCCATCGGCGTTGTTGTCGTAGTCGGACTCGTACCCTGCACACCCGAAGTCTATCCCCAAGGAGTGGGATAGGTCCACGTCACCAACTGTATGCAGCTTTAAGTGGCCTAACTTCTAAAGGGAAGAAAAGAGACAAGGAAGAAGCTCGGGTTTCCTATGCAGCAGCAGCAGAGTAACAACAAGATACCTCCATCGAGATCCCAACCCAAAGCTCTCAACACAGCTCGGAACCACGTGGTATCCCAGGGCCCCGTCTCCACAACCTATCTCCATGTAGGGTCGATGCGAGAACTTCCTCTCCTCGCACCTCAATGATTGCAATCGGATCCGCGAGGTAGAGGGAGCCACTCTCCTCTCCCCGACTGCAACCACGGCTCACCACACTCTCAGCTACAGGTGGAAGGTAGAAATCCCAAAACATGAGAACAAAGCAATCAGGGGACATGTCCATGACCGAGGACGCGGCTATAGCTATAGATCGAACGACTCTGCAGAGCGTGTACACCTGAACCCAACCCGGAATGGCACCCGGCCGGTGTACGGCCGACAGAGGCCATCCTACCGTGCGAACTCTCGGTAGTTACGGTCCCATCCTGCATCCGGCCCTCAAAACGATTCCCCCCTCGGAAGGAATTGCACCGGAACTGTGAAATGCTCCCGTGTGGCCACACGGGAGTCTCTCTGAGAGGGTGGTCTCACCCCCACCACTCCCCTACTGATACCCCGCTATCCTGCTGGTAGGTATGGTTCCGCACTTGCTGAGCTCAACTCGGCCCTAACCCCACGCTCGACGAGGTGGTGTGTACGTAAAGGTCCCGTGAAAAGGTCTGTGCACTCGCTTTCAGACCGGGGCGAGCTCATATCCTCCAAGCGCAAGTAAACCCCCAACACATAGGCTCCGAAAACCGTAAAAGTGGGGACACACTGAGGAGGGTACCCCCATCCCCAATCCCAGATCGGTTGTTTCGAGCTCACCCCCGCCAAAGTACCCAGAACGCCTTCTCCTGCCGGTTTTCCCCACACACGCCAAGAACCACTATTCCCATCCCAACACATGCATCGCGAAGCTCAGTGCATATACACGCTTATAAACATATATATAGTAGTAGTAGGGCAATCAAGGGCGGGGTAATTAAAGTAGGCTGTGCAAGGTTCATCAACATGCATATAAAGTAAAGCGCTAGCAAACTACATTGCAATGTCTAATAGGTATTCAGAATCAGTCGGGTGTGAACCTGGGGTCGGGAAGTTCTCAGCAGCGTAGTCGTCGGCGTAGTCGTACTCCGGGTTCAGCTCCCCGACTCCAGCTGCTCCTATCATCGCGTAAAATAAAATAAAGACGGGTCTTATAGAAATTAACTCCAAATGAACAACGATTAAGAGCCAAAAGAGAGCAAACACTAGTCCTAACTGGAGTTTAAGATTTTAGAAGATTTCTGGAAAAGGTTTTGTATTTTTCGGAGTTAAACTGGATTTACTATGATTTTCTAAAGATAAAATAGGTTTCTGGAAACAAAAATACGTTTAAACCATATAAAACAAAACAACCACAAAAGATCCTGGCTGGATCCGCTGCGGCTTGCAACACAGTAGCCGGCGGGGTGGCACGTCTGAGACTGGCTAGCCGCATGAGATCCTGAGGATCCATCTGCGGCCAGCGCTCGTGTAGGCGCCCACGTGGCAAGCTTAGGGACTGGCTGGCCGCACGGGATCCGCGAGATCCGCTGCAGCAGGGGGAAGATGCGGCTCGGCGTGTATCCAGAAACCCCTTGGGTTTTGGGTGCGGGCACCAGGTGTTCGACAGAAAGCCCCTAAGGGACGGCGAAGCGGCGAGTGCTCGCCGGCGGCGAGGTGCTCAGGCGGCGGGACAACAAGTGCTACGGCGAGGCTCAGGCGGATCTAGGGCTTCAACTAGGGTAGAAAAAGGGCGGCCTTGGAGAGGTTTTCCGGCACGGCGGCGATGAGATTAAGGTCGGCGCGGCGGCACGGTGGCGGACACACGGTCTGCGACGGCGAGGCTGGGGTTGCCTGCGTCGGCTGGATGTGCCCGCGAGCACGTGAGCGAGCACGTGCGCAAGAAGGCGCTCGGATGAGCGGACATGAGCCGGTGTCCCCGGTGTCGGGTAGCAACCGTGGGACGGCGGCTCGACGCGCCTGCGCGCGGCGAAAATGAAGACAATCTTATATTAATTTCTTATGCACTCATGATCAAAGCATAAATTTTCAAATCCACATTTTTGCAGTCATACAATTTCAAGGATGTTACAGAACTCCCCCCCTCACAAGAATCTTGTCCCCGAGATTAAGAAGTTACCTCCGGTTCGAAGAGATGAGGGTACTTCTCCCTCATGACGGACTCCTTCTCCCACGTCGCTTCGCGCTCGGAGTGGTTCCTCCAGAGCACCTTGCAGAAGCGAGTGGTGGTCCTCTGGGTCGACTTCTCCGCCTAGTCCAGGATCCTGACTGGGTACTCCAAGTACTCCAGGGTCTCCTCGACGTCGAGTGCCTGAGCGAGCACTCTCTTCTCGACAACCACACACTTTCAGAGTTGAGACACGTGGAACACTGGGTGAACTCCGGTGAGTTCCGGTGGCAGCTTTAGCTTGTAAGCCACCTTTCCGATCCTCTTCACGATCGGGTACGGGCCAACATACCTTGGAGACAACTTCCCCTTGACATGGAACCTCTTTGTACCTCGAAGGGGTGAAACCCTCAAGTAGACGTGCTCTCCCACCTCAAACGAGACGTCTTTCCTCTTTGGGTCGGCGTAGCTCTTCTGCCTACTCTGAGCTATCTTCAGATTCTCCCTGACCTTAGCCACATTCTCCTCGTCTTCAACAATGGTGGCGGGACCGAAGAAGGTTCGCTCCCCCACCTCGGACCACATCAACGGTGTCCGACACTTTCGGCCATACAGCGCCTCGAAGGGTGCCATCTTCAGACTCGCTTGAAAGCTGTTGTTGTATGAGAACTCGGCATAAGGCAGACTGTTCTCCCAGTCAGAGTTGTAGGTCAGCACACATGCCCTCAACAGGTCTTCAAGTACTTGATTCACTCTCTCTGTCTGACTGTCAGTCTGTGGGTGGAAGGCGGAGCTGTAGTCGAGGGACGTGCCTAGGGAACCATGCAAACTCTTCCAGAACTGAGCTGTGAACTAAGGTCCTCAATCGGACACGATGCTACGGGGGACCCTGTGTAACCTCAAGATGTGTTCTATGTTGAGGTCCACAAGTTTCGGCACTCGGTAATCCTCCCGCACTGGTATAAAGTGAGCTACCTTGGTCAGTCTATCAACAACAGCCCATACGACATCATGCCCCCTCTGTGTGTGAGGCAAACCCACTACGAAGTCCATGCTGATATCATCCCACTTCCACATGGGTATCTCAAGCGGCTATAGCAAACCAGCAGATCTCTGATGTTCTGCCTTCACTCTCTGACATGTGTCACATCGACCGACGTACTCTGCAATGTCTTCCCTCATCTTCTCCCACCAGAAACGTATCTTCAGGTCTTGGTACATCTTCGTGCAACCAGGGTGAATCGAGTACCGAGAATCGTGAGCCTCCTTCAGAATCGCGTCTCGAAGCTCCTTGCTTTGGGGTACACATATGCGATCCTTCAACCACAGAGTGCCTTGCTCGTCGAGGCGGTAGTCACCTACTTTGCCTCTTGCCATCAAGGCTTTCACCTCCTCAATTTCTGGACAACCTTTCTGAGCTTGCCGAATCTGATCTTCTAGCGTGTACTTCACCCTCAACTCATTCAGCTACCCCTTCTCAACTATCTCCAACTTCAGCTTCTCCATTTCCTCATACAGTGCTGGTTGCTCTTTCTGCACCATCAGATTGTTGCAGTAATGCTTGCGACTCAGTGCATCGGCTACGACATTTGCTTTACCAGGGTGGTAGTGGATGTTCAGGTCGTAGTCCTTTATTAGTTCAATCCATCTTCGCTGCCTCAGGTTCAACTCGGACTATGTGAAGATGTACTTCAGACTCTTGTGGTCGGTGTAAATGTCACACTTGTTGCCCATCAGGTAGTGCCTCCATATCTTCGAAGCGTGAACGACAGCAGCTAGCTCGAGGTCATGTGTGGGGTAGTTCTCCTCGTGCTTCCGAAGCTGTTGCGAGGCATATGCAACAACTTTGCCTCCCTGCATCAGCACACACCCGAGTCCTTGTCTCGATGCATCACAGTACACCACGAAGTCCTTGCTCGCATCAGGAAGAGTCAGGACCGGTGTAGTGGTGAGGCGAGTCTTGAGCTCTTGAAAGCTTGCTTCGCACTTGTCTGACCATACAAACGGTGTGTTGCTCTTCAACAGTTCTATCATGGGCTTCGCAATCTTGGAGAAGTTCTCGATGAACCGGCGGTAGTATCCGAGAAAACTGCGGATCTCTGTCACTGTCTTGGGTGACTGCCACTTGGACACTGCTTCTATCTTGCTCGGGTCTACGGCTACTCCTTCAGCTGACAACATGTGTCCGAGGAAGGCGACTTCCTCCATCCAGAACTCACACTTGCTGAACTTGGCATACAGCTGCTGTTGCCTGAGCTTCCCCAACACTATCCTCAGGTGCTCTTCATGCTCTTCTGTGGTCTTGGAGAAGACCAGTATCTCGTCAATGAAGACAACGACACACTTGTCTAACTCCTACATGAACACCTTGTTCATCATGTTCATGAAGTACGCCGGGGCGTTCGTAAGACTGAACGATACGACAGTGTACTCATACTGTCCGTACCGGGTCATAAACGTGGTCTTGAAGATGTCTTCCGGCCGTATATTCATCTGGTGGTAGCCTGATCGGAGATCAATCTTGCTGAAGAACTTGGCTTGCCTTAGCTGATCCATCAGGTCATCGATCCGGGGTAGCGGGTACTTGTTCTTGATGGTTACCACATTGAGTGCGCGGTAATCAACACACAGATGCTTAGTCCCACTTTCTTCGGCACGAACAGAGCTGACGAACCCCATGGTGAAGCACTCAGTCGAATGAACCCTTTCTCAAGCAGAGAGTCCAACTCTGCCTTCAACAACTTCAGCTCAACATCGGCCATTCTGTATGGACTCTGAGCTATAGGTGCAGTCCCCGGTACCAAGTTGATCACGAACTCCACGTCACGGCCTGGAGGCAAACCCGGCAGCTCTTCTGGAAACACATCTTCGTACTCACAAACCACTAGCACATCTGAGATAGCTTTCGTGTGAAGACTGTACACATCTGGTATGTCTCGAGACTTCATCGGCTCGAAGGTGACCCTCGTTCCATCGGGGTGTACCAAGGTCACTAATCGCGGTGAAGTGGAGATGACACCCTTGTGAGTGGTGATCCAATGCATCCCCAGAATCATGTCGATGCCATTGGAGGGCAACACTGTCAGATTCCCCAAGAACTTGTGGTCTTGAATGACCACATCCACAGCTCTACACAGTAAGGTGCATCTGATATCTCCGAGAGGTGAACTCGTGATGATAGGAATTGATCGGGTGGTTGTAGGGAGGGAGAGTTTGTTCACGAATCTAGAGGTGATATACGACCCGGTTGCACCGGTATCGAAAAGAACCAAAGCAGTAGTACCACAAACCAAAAACTCACCAATCACGACATCAGGAGCCTCAGCAGCCTCCTCCTCAGTGAGGTGGTTAAGCCTCCCACGGCCGGCAGTCGGCGGTGGTGCAGCCTGAGGAGGTCGTCCTCCTGGAGCAGGAGCTCTCGCGGGTGTAGCAGCGGTCTTCCTGTCCGGGCAGTCGTAGGACTTCTGGCCAGGCTTGCCACAGGCGAAGCAGGTCATGGTGAAACCTCCAGCGATAGGTCTTGTGGCGCTCTGCGGCGGACGGTTGTAGCCTCCACTCTGCTGGGGGTAGCCGGGGCTCCTCCCTCCGGGGAACTGGCCACGGCCTCCTCCAAAGCTTTGCCCAGGCTGGTTGTGCCCCGGGCGATAGCTCCCCCTCAGCATGTTGCTCTGCCCACTCCTCGACTTCTGGAAGGATCGGTCGTGGTGATCCCGATCTCCCATCCGCTTCTTTCCCTTCATGCGCTCCTCGTGGCCCCTCCTCTCCTCCTCGACCGCGATGGCGCGGTTGATGAGGTGGCAAAGGGACTTGTGCTCGGTCGCCTTCAGTCCCTGGTGAAGGCCGTGGTGAAGGCCTCGCAGGAACCAGAACTGCTTCTTCTGGTCAGTGTTGGTGTCGTCGGGGGCGTACCGCATCATCTTCATGAAGTGACGCTCGTACTCCTCCACTCTCATCGCACCCTGCATCATGGTGCGGAACTCCTGCGCCTTCTGGATCAACAGCTCGCTGGGTAGGTACTGCTCGTGGAATACCTCGCAGAACTCCAGCCAGGTGACGAAGGCTAGGTTCGGTTGGCTGGCAGTGTAGTTGTCCCACCAATACCTGGCAGGACCCTCCAGCTGGTGCGCGGCGATGGCGACGCACTCCTCGTCGGAGCAGACAGTGAGGTCGAGCTTGGTCTCGATCACCCTCAGCCAGTCGTCGGCGTCAAGCGGGTCATCCGAGTAGCTGAAGGTGGGGGCCTTCAGGCGGATGAACCTCTCGATCTTCCTCATGAGGTCCTCATCATGCGGAGCGGCGCGGTTCCCACCGTTGCCCCGGTCCTCCATGGCTTCCGCCATCCTCTGCATCAGCTGAGTCTGGACAGCCATCACGTCCACCAAGTTGGGTGGTGGCGGTGGTGGCTGGTCTGGCTCAGGCTGGTCTTGCTCCAGATCTTGCTCTGCATCTCCATCCTCAGCTTCAGCTTCTGGGCCCTCGGGCGGTGGTGGCGGTGCTTCGGCACCCCGGCCTCGAGCTCCCAGAGCTCCTCCACGAAGGGGCGAGCGTCCACGGCCACGGGCAGGTGCACGACCGCATCCACAAGCGGCGGCACGGCCATGACCGCGGCCACAGCCCTGTGGGGCTTCCTCCTCCTCGGCAGCCTCCTCGAGGCGTGCCAGCAGACGGTTGGACCGTCGGATCGACATCCTTCTTAAAACACGACCAGGGAAGAAAAGACTTTTACACAACGTCACTCACCAACACATATGAGTCTGAGACAAGCATGAAAATAAAACTACTTATATAACCAACACTCAATGAGAGAAAGCATTAAGACACAAATAACTCCATTAAGATCCAAGCATACAACAAGCAAGAGTAGTACATATGCTTCCCCGAGGCTGACTCAGACCTTAGGGGTAGCAGCTCAAATCAACGCTCTAATACATCGTTCCATGCTCAAAAGGGTGGAGCCCACATGGTGTGACATGACTCTCTTCATGCACCAGAACATGCTCGCGGCTGCATGGAACAACTCATGGAAGCTACTATCTTACAAGTCTACTCTAGGTCATGTCCTCGCTCTGCACTCTACACAGTGCGAGCCCTCTTGTACGTGACAGGGTAACGGTCCTCTGTGGGGTAGTCCGGAGGGAAGATCCGGGACACCAAGGCGTGTGCCTCGCGTACCTCCTCAGTCTCGACAGGGGTCGGCATCCGAGCCATCGGACACAGGTGCAGCTTGAGGCGGGACTGGTGCAGCTCGAAGGTCTCCGCGCGGATCGCACGCTGGGACTCGAAGGGCAGCTCTCCGTTGAGCTCCATGAGCTCATCCCCGCGGAGGGAATCGGCGTCCTCCCAAGTCCTCCTCAGTCTCTCGGCCTTGTCTCTCAAGTAGACGGCCATGCGCGTAAGCCACACGAGGTTGGCGACGTTCTCCGCCCTGTTCTTCTCCAGCTTCTCCACCTTGTTCCGCTCACAGCCGAGCAGGTGGGCGCGTACCATGAGCAAGTCGTCCATGCTCTGAAGTCTGTCTCTCAGCCGGCTCTGACTCGCGGTCATCTTGCGAAGGTCCTCCTTGACATGCAATAGCTCCTCGTGTGTCTCCACACGCTCCCTCTCCGACTGCAACAGGGTGGAGTTCGCGCGGTTGAGCCCCTGCTCAAGCTGGCGAACACGGTAGCGTAGCGCACTGTTCTGCCTCTCCATCTGGAGGCAGCGCGGTAGGTGAAGGCGGGCCTCTCCAATGGCGTCCTTGATCTCGCGGAAGAGGGTCCGCGACTCGTCCACCAGGCGGTGTGCGTACTTGTTGAGGTCGACCAAGTAACTGGTGGTCTCCACCAAAGTCTCGTCGAACTCGCGGAAGGGTGCGGCGTCGACATCGTCCTGGATCCCCTCGTGCGACGGGACTCCGTCCACGAGCGGTGCCAGGTGCCACTAGTCGCGGTGTAGAAGACGGAGCGTCCCATACTCGAACGTGGCGCGATACTGGACGAGAAGGCAGCCCGGTCGCTGGCGGTAGGTGACGTCTAGCGCAGTCACGACGGTTAGGGCGGTGCTGTAGCAGACCTCCCCCTTGAAGCCTGGGAGGTTCGGGTGAGGAAGGACAGCAACCGTGCAGAGCACCAACCGCCCCGTCACGACAGGTACGTACTTAGCGTGGTACATGACGTAGGTAGGAGGGACCCCAAGCCTGAGAAGGGCCCTCTCCATCCAGTGGCAGATCGCCCTGCACGTCTCAGGGGTGATCTACGCAACTTGGCGCACCATTTCCTGTGACACGTAAGAAATTTCAGTTAGCGCAGGTACGGGAGATGTTTTAAAGAGAGAAGTTTTTGTAACATAGCTCAAGGGTATACATATAGAAATAGAGCGTATAGAGTCCTATTTCTATCGGCCATTTCTAGGGATACGTGCTACGGTCAAGTATGGCTCTGATACCACCTGTAAAACCCTGGATTTTCAGAAGAAAACCCGAATCCCTGTACCTTCGCGATAGTCCCTAGATCAGTGGCTATCGCGTACAGAACATATCACAGATAGTAAAACACAGCCGTACATCGCATCACATAAGCATTAGTACATAAATTTATTACACGTCCATTATGGAGTACAACATTACAAGCCTCTTGGCTGAATCAGAGTGAAATTCTACGCAGCGGTAGCTAGCATCTCAGAAGGGTCTCCATCTTTTATTCTTCTCGCCACAGGCATCCTTGAGCGAAGCGACGCATCCCTCAGTCGTACCATCCATCGGCGTTGTTGTCGTAGTCGGACTAGTACCCTGCACACCCGAAGTCTATCCCTAAGGAGTGGGATAGGTCCACATCACCAACTGTATGCAGCTTTAAGTGGCCTGACTTCTAAAGGGAAGAAAGGAGACAAGGAAGAAGCTCAGATTTCCTATGCAGCAGCAGCAGAGTAACAACAAGATACCTCCATCAAGATCCCAACCCAAAGCTCTCAACACAGCTCAGAACCACCTGGTATCCCAGGGCCCCGTCTCCACAACCTATCTCCATCTAGGGTCGATGCGAGAACTTCCTCTCCTCGCACCTCAATGATTGCAATCGGATCTGCGAGGTAGAGGGAGCCACTCTCCTCTCCCTGACTACAACCACGGCTCACCACACTCTCAGCTACAGGGGGAAGGTAGAAATCCCAAAATATGGGAATGAAGCTATCAGGGGACATGTCCATGACCGAGGATGCGGCTATAGCTATAGATCGAATGACTCTACAGAGTGTGTACACCTGAACCCAACCCGGAATGGCACCCGGTCGGTGTACGGCCGACCGAGCCCATCCTACCATGCGAACTCTCGGTAGTTACGGTCCCATCCTGCATCCAGCCCTCAAAACGATTCCCCCCTCGGAAGGAATTGCACCAGAACTGTGAAATGCTCCCGTGTGGCCACAGGGGAGTCGCTCTGAGAGGGTGGTCTCACCCCCACCACTCCCCCACTGATACCCCACTATCCCGCTGGCAGGTATGGTTCCGCACTTGCCGAGCTCAACTCGGCCCTAACCCCACTCTCGGCGAGGTGGTGTGTACGTAAAGGTCCCGTGAAAAGGTCTGTCCACTCGCTTTCAGACCGAGGCGAGCTCATATCCTCCAAGCGCAAGTAAAACCCCAACACCTAGGCTCCGAAAACCGTAAAAGTGGGACACACTCCATCCCCGATCCCAGATCGGTTGTTTCGAGCTCACCCCCGCCAAAGTACCCAAAACGCCTTCTCCTACCGGTTTTTTCCCACACACGCCAAGAACCACTATTCCCATCCCAACACATGCATCGCGAAGCTCAGTGCATATACACGCTTATAAACATATATATAGTAGTAGTAGGGCAATCAAGGGCAGGGTAATTAAAGTAGGCAGTGCAAGGTTCATCAACATGCATATAAACTAAAGCGCTAGCAAACTACATTGCAATGTCTAATAGGTATTCAGAATCAGTCGGGCGTGAACCTGGGGTCGGGTAGTCCTCAGCAGCATAGTCATCGGCATAGTCGTACTCCGGGTTCAGCTCCCCGGCTCCAGCTGCTCCTATCATCATGTAAAATAAAATAAAGACGGGGCCTATAGCAATTAAGTCCAAATGAACAACGATTAAGAGCCCAAAGAGAGCAAACACTAGTCCTACCTGGAGTTTAAGATTTTAGAAGATTTCTGGAAAAGGTTTTGTATTTTTCAGAGTTAAACTAGATTTACTATGATTTTCCAAAGATAAAATAGGTTTCTGGAAAACAAAAATATGTTTAAACCATATAAAACAAAACAGCCACAAAAGATCCTGGCTGGATCCGCTGCGGCTTGCAACACAGCAGCCGGCGGGGTGGCACGTCCGAGACTAGCCAGCCGCATGAGATCCCGAGGATCCATTTGCGGCCAGCGCTCGTGTAGGCGCCCGCGTGGCAAGCTTAGGGACTGGCCGGCCGCACGGGATCCGCGAGATCCACTGCGGCAGGGGGAAGATGCGGCTCGACATGTATCCAGAAACCCCCTGGGTTTTGGGGTGCGGGCACCAGGTGTTTGACAGAAAGCCCCTAAGGGACGGCGAAGCGGTGAGTGCTCGCCAGCGGCGAGTGCTCGCCGGCGGCGAGGTGCTCTGGCGGCGGGACAACAAGCGCTACGGCGATGCTCAGGCGGATCTAGGGCTCTAACTGGGGTAGAAAAAGGGCGGCCTTGGAGAGGTTTTCCGGCACGGCGGCGACGAGATTAAGGTCGGCGCGGCGGCGCGGCGGCGGACACACGGTCTGTGACGGCGAGGCTGGGGTTGCCTGCGTCAGCTGGATGTGCCTGCGAGCATGTGAGCGAGCGCGTGCACAAGAAGGCGCTCGGATGCGCGGACATGAGCCGGTGTCCCCGGTGTTGGGCAGCAACCACGGGACGGCGGCTCGACATGCCTGCGCGCGGCAAAACAGGGGTCGTGGCAGCGCGACTGGTGTGGCCTGTGGCGGTGAGGATCCGCGCGTGCGTGCGCGTGAACGTGTGCACGGGTTCAAGGGCATCCTGGCGCTCACCCTTCCGGGGCGGAATGGTTTCCCCGGCGGCGATGCCTCGGTGCGCGGCGGACGGAGCGCCGGCGAGGTATGGCTCAGGACGGCTAAGGGCCGGTCTTTGCCCTGCCCGGCAAGCGTGCACGCGTGCGTAGGTGCACGACGGGTGCGCGTGTGTGTGATTGCACGGGCGTGTGTGTGCGTGTGCGCGCCGGCGTCGAGGCCACGGCGGTGGGCCAGAACGACCTAGGGTAAACAAGGAGGCGATAGCGAAAACAGGAGCGCACGTGGTGTTGAAGGCAGCGGCACCTGCAAAGTCGACCGGCTCGGCTCGATGACCGGCTCTCAGGGGTGACGGCGGGTCGCGTGGCGGCGCGGCGCAGACAAGACCAACGGCGGCACACAAGGCCAGTGAGCGCACAGGGCTCGATACGCGCCCACGGATCGAAGGCCGGGCGCCACAGCAAGAGAAGGTCGTGGTGCTCACCTAGGGTTGTGGCTGTGGCGACGATGCGGCGGTGAAGGGGTGCGGCGGCGCGGAGCGGGCTCAGAGAAGGGGATGTAGGGGAAGCAGAGCGGCACATGGACGGCTCGACTCCCTCGGACGGCTCCTCCTCCGCGAACGGCCTCCGGTCTTCACGGCGAACGGCTTCACTTCCCCGGATGGCCTCCCCGCCTCCTTCTCCTCCTCCTCTCCCCCCTGACATCACCAGCGGCGGGAATGGGGAAGAGAACCCCAAACTGCCTAGGGTTTGGGATTGGAGGTCGCGGTGGTGCTTATATAGCGGTGGTAGGTAGGGTGGACGGCGGATGCCGCATCGGGACGCGTGGAGATCATCCAAGGCGGTGGCCATGGCTGCACGGCGCCCCCTTTCCACGGCTGTGTGCGCATGTGAGAGAGGCTCGGGGAAAAGAAGGAAAGGTGTGGGGGAGACGGTTATGACATGCGGGTCCCGCCCATCAGTGGCTCGGGCGGTGTTAAGGTGTAGCGGGCCTGGTGGGCTGCATTGAAGGATGGGCTGGCGCAGGCCAGGGTGGCGCGGTGCACACGGCGAAGGGTCTAGGGTGGTCCGGCAGACTTAGCCGGCTCGGGCTTGGCCCACGCAGGGTTTGAGGTGTTTTCCTATTTTCCAACCCCTATGACATCTATTCAAACATTGATTCAAATTTGAATCTAAATTCAAATTTGAATCTCACACATCAAAACCCAAATAAATCCAAACGAAAAATCCAACTTCTCACACTAGCATTTTTATATGTCCTAAAATTATTCTTTGACTCAAAATAAATCTAGGATTAAGGGAAGGGAAAATGAAGACAATCTTATATTAATTTCTTATGCACTCATGATCAAAGCAAAAATTTTCAAATCCACATTTTTGCAGTCATACAATTTCAAGGATGTTACATCCAGAGCGGGAAACGAAAGACTTTGGATCATGGACCCAAACGTTAGTGACCCAAATGAAAGACCGCTTGGGTGTCGGACCCAAACGTCAGTGACCTTACGTAGAGAGGCAAGTTGTTGACTGGGTTGTCCGTGCCATGGATCATGGAATAGACAAACACACACAGGACTATACTCTACTTCATATTTACGTTAGATGGATGATCCGATTTTCGCATTACAAATGTACTCACTGCAACAAAATAACGTACCGTTTCAACTGTTTATTACATGACTACAAACACTTAAATAAAACATTAAAACTACAGGGGACCCTGGTACAACCCTTTAGGTAATCTTCTACAGAGATTGTGCATAAATTCAGGATGATCAGTGTGTACAACCGCCCAATCATATGTGAGTATTCCATGAGGAAAGATTCGCTCTAAGAGAGACATGCACTTGTCCTGCAATTGTGTGCAATTAGCTTGAATTGTCCATCGTAGAAATGAAGTCACAGTTTCCTCGCTTGCCATGTCCCACATCTTTGACGCACAGTGCAGCTTCAACCTTTCGACTTAGTACATGTCGGCGACCGAGAGTAAATAAGGCCAGGCATTGGCAGGAGTGTCCCATAAATCAGCCTCCTCCGGGAGTGATACTTTCGCCACATCGGCACATATCGCTCGTATGACCCGGCATTCCGCACCTATGTGGAACACAACTTCCACAGGGGCTTGGGCTGCAACACTTTGGCATATGCTTCTTTGCACTGATGGAGGAGGAACTTCAATGCAGTCGTCCTCCAGTACTGAAACAACACATGATATGTGTATGCGATCTTCACTGGATGTCACGCGCTCAATGTCATGATGCTCCACCAGACATTCAAATCCTCTTTCATGTAGATCCCGATTCATGAACCAAACTTCTTTTGTAGCTTGAACTCGAAACGTATCATCTTCATCGTTTGGGTCTCCAGCCACCACACGCAACAATACTCGCACCTACGTGGAAGCAATCACAGGCTTGACAAACAATAACATAATGCGACCGTATCACCATGTGTGAGTGTGTGTCTTCATAGCAGCAACGAGACACGTACCATTTGGGATTTGTGCAGAGGAACGAGGACGACTGCAATGCCGTCTGGAACATCCATCCACTGATGATCATTCATACCTGTAGGATAACAACGTAGTTTCCATTGACAGCCTCCCACCATGAACATACCGGATTCCTTGAAGTTGCCCACGGTTCCTTCAGCTTTTGCTTCCTGGCTTGAGACTGAGAAGTCGACTTGCATGGAAGGAATCATTTTAGCGTCTAAAGCCATTAACACAAATGGCCTACATTGATCGTCTCGTGCCTAAAGTGTCTCTTATTATAGTGGGAGTGAATGTGTCGTTCCGAAACGTCTGTTCGTGGACATCAGTTACCACCTGGAATGGACGCATCCCTTCAGTGCGGGTGTGGCCACGTTCGGGTCATGAACTTCTCGGTTCTAGTCCTTAAGTGTGATTCACAATGATCGACACGTCCGTTCAAAGGGGGTGTGCTGCGTGTGCACACAAGTTCGTCGGTTAATGACCGGTGCCAGTGCTTAACTGCAATTCTCAATGATCGACACGTGGATCAACTTGTGAGAGCGTGTTGTTCCCAAACGCCCTTGTGCTTATATGCATGTTAATATTACACACACACACATACACAAAAAAAACATATATTGCTATTACAATTCCAGCTTATTCCGTTTTGGTCTTCTCGCGTCAACAAGTTCATCACGTTTCTCAGTCTCCAAGGCCTGCGGGAATCATCAAGTGCGAATCCAGACCATTCGTAGACCTTTACACTCACGACTCACGTAGCGTACCTGATCGAGGAGGACTTGTCAAGTCATCTAGCACCCTGCGTGTTGCAACGCAAGGACCATCCAGTCCATCTGATTACAGCGCTCAATCTTGTTTGTTCTTCGTTTGTGTATGCAGTACGTGGGGAATGGTCGGGCAAGGAAGGGACGGAGCATGGAACTTGGAGGAGTCGGGAAGGGGGAGCTGTCGGGCGCAATAGCACCTCACCACCACCCGGTTCAGCCGCTGCCATCAGCACCGCAGCAGCACCCAGCCCCAATGGCACCTCCACTTCCGCTGGTATCGGCACCTCAGCAGCACCCGGCCCCAATGGCACCTCCACTTCCACTGGCATCGGCACCTCAGCAACAACCAGGGGTGATGCCACCTCCAGTTCAGCCGCTGGCAACAGCAGCTCAGGATTAGCTGAACCTCATGGCACCACATTTTCGCCCAAGGCCCAGGCCGCCACGTCTGCTGTTGCCCGTTGAAATGGCACCCCCGCGGCCAGTGCTCATTAAACAAGATGAAATGCATGACCTGAAATGGTCTGTGTTGCTTTGGCTTCAGCAGGGCGGGCCCGCCCATGTTTATCACGAAGCAATGTGGGTGTGCCCTTTTTGCCATAGGGGTCACAGGCAATGGTCCATTCGTGACCTGCTGTTACACGCGCATAACATCGCTGTTTCAACTGCCTAGGTTTGGGATACAATGGTGAGGCATCGCGCTTTGGAGAAGTATCTGATCCAGGAGCCACGTTTGCTGCACTCCGTGCAGTGGCTGGATTTCCATGAGCCTGTGATGGTAGTAGTATGTGGTGATGGTAGTAGTATGAGCCGTGATGGTAGATGCTAGTAGTATGTGGTGATGGTAGTAGTATGAGCCGTGATGGTAGATGCTAGTTGTATGTGGTGATGGTAGTATTATGAACCGTGATGTTAGATGCTAATAGTGTGTCGTTCAGATTATGTCGTTGTAGTTCCAACTATGGTGGATCGATCCATCCTCATGTGTAATCAATGCGTATGCATGCATTTGTGTCGTTTGTATTTGGATTGTGTTGTTTCTAATAAAAATAGTAATGTGTGTGTACTCCCTCGGTATAAATTCGTTGTATACAGAAAGTCCATTCCATTAATTTCTAAATACCGAATGAACACAGGACAAAAGTCCGGTTTGTAGTTTTCAGTCGGATCGGTTTGTAGTTTTCAGTCGGACCGGATTGCAGAGATTGGTGCAATGCGCTCATGCTGAATCCTTTGTCTCCTCGGAAGCACATTCGCCTTCCTCGACTTCTGAAATGGAGCCAAATGGCTACTCTCCAAGCTTGTATCTTGTGCCTTGAAACAACAACTGGTGCAGAGTCATTTGTCATGATTACTTTCTTTTGGTCAGAGAAATCTTTTGCAGCGCTTGGGTCATTGCCCATTTCCATGTGGCATTTGGGTAGCCAATCCGACTGGACTAGACTACCTTCAGAAGATTTCTGGTGCAGTTCTTCTGAACACATGCAGATCTACTTGGGGCAAGATCTTCCAGCACCTCCCCATCCTGTTGGACTTCTCGGTTGTCATGGGTTGTTGGCATGGGCAACTCTTCTCTACTCGAAGGTGAAGACCGATTGTTCTTTGTTGTTCTGGAGGAGAAAGAAGCTGAGGTGGTAGAATTAACTTTGCATTCATTCGTCGGGGACATTTGGCAGCCTATTGCCTGGGAGAGAGCTCCTGAGTTCCGGAATAAGATCATCTTGTTTGGTCCTGGCAAGTGCATTGTTACAGAAGAGCATGCCATTTCTGGTTTGGCTGACCTGAGGGCAAATCACATTTACTTCTTACGAACTTATCATCACGATGAAAAGAATGAGCACTGGATCTACCAGTAGAGAATAGGTATTGTTCCAGGAGTCAACACTACTCCGGCAATCCGCATTAAGCAGGTTCGTGGGGACTGGATTTGGTCGCGAGGAACATGGCTGTTGCCTAGCTATCCGTAATGAGGAACTTCGATTGTGTACCACCTGTAACGCAATTCAATGTACAAATATCTATATTATCATCCTTCGTCAATTATTCTGCGCATATGTATGAGTTTCTACCACAATCATTGTAGGGAACAAGCAGTTACGCATTCGATAATCAGGAAGGTCCTTCCCGCAAAGCATCAACAGAGCAGACAAGTATCAAACATCATAAGATGACATCTCACAGCTACTCATCACCACAAAGTTCACACCACCAACAAGTAGCAAATACCAAAATACAAGCATGATTAGCACCTCTAAACTATCTACCTAGCAATAACACCACGAATCACATTATGCCTCATTGTTGTCCTTGCTGAGTGACCTCTTATATGAGGCCTGTCTCAGCAATTCCCTCACCTTCTTCACCACAAGTGTTGCAGAATCCAGGAGCTGCTTGACCGTCTGCAGCTCAGCAACAGTCTCTTGAATCTCCCTGTTAGCCTTTGCACATTCTTTCTTCCACATCCTTGCCTCCCTTTCAGCTTTTAGGTACCTGCTGGCTTCACCATTTTCTGTAGGAGACAACAGAGCATCATTTCTCATTTTCTTTTTCATCTCAAACAGGTTATGGGTTACCTCCCTGTAGTATCGCGTTATCGTCTGCAGCTCAACTGCTTTGACATTGGCCTCCTCCTTAGCAGTTGTACATGCTTCTTTCCACGACCTTGCTTCCTCTTCTGCTTTTCCCTTCATTTCCATCAGTTTCTCTAGAACTTTTAGAGTCCTAATATCCCATTCAGGATCTATCCACCTAAATGACGCGCACTTCATGCCATCAGTCTGCAGTCACCGATTTTGTTCATATAATTAGCGATTGACCACACTAACATCAAACGCAGAAGCAACATTTATTAGAAGTGATACAGGTTATCGTTTACCTCACAGCAGCATACATATCGACGCCCAGGGTTGGTGCCTGTCCAGTCATACCTCAGATGGATAGGCAACCCATCCTTGCACTCGTTTTCATTAGAATCTATAACGATAACTTCACGAGGACCAGGCGTCGGCGATCTGGAGCTTTCGGAGTCTACTCCAAACACCTTTAAAATACATGAATATAGTCTGTTAACCCAGATCCCCAAATCCAGAATTCCCCTTACTAGTATGACAGATCAAAGTAGCATGGCTAAACACAGGACTGACCTGACCGGAGCGAGTCCTGATTCTCCGTTCGCCGCTAGGGCCGCTACGATTCGCCATTCCCGCCACGGGCAACAGCAGATCTAAGCACTAACGCTAGCTCTAGTCTTTGCCACAAGGAAAAGGAGCGTGGTGCCGGCGAGTCTCTTGCAGAGTTGCAGTAGTGTATGCCGCGTCATCGAGAGAAATGAGATATATACACTTGTCTGCGGGAAAACTTTTTTTTGGCTGTCGCACGTGCTTTTCTCCCGCCAACTTACCAGAACCGCTCTGTGCTATTGTTGGGGCAGACATGTCCAGTTTCCGGGCGCGTGGTGGCCAGACACGTGGAATAGTCGGCACTTGGAAACAAGCAGTTACACAATTGTTTCTCAGGAAGGTCCTTCCTGCAAACCATCAAAAGGACGGGCGATCCGATTCTTGATCAATCCAAACAAATAGCATCTTAGCTTTTCCTCCCTTTTTACCACTAGGAAGGTCCTCCTTGCGAAACATCAACAGGATGGAGTTTCCTCAATCAAAACTTCCCCCTTCTCTATCTATTATCACCATACCTCCATTGTTCTTCCTCTACCTCCATTGCAACGCGTATGAATTCCGAATGGTGAGTATGCTCGAAACGTATGAGTTTGGATCTTCTACGGAGATTGTGCATAAATTCGGGATGATCAGTGCATACAACCGTCCAATCATATGTGAGTATTCCCAGAGTAAAGATTCGCTCTAAGAGAGACATGCACTTGTCCTGCAATTGTGTGCAGTTAGCCTGAATTGCCCATCGTAGAAATGAAGTCACAGTTTCCTAGCTTGCCATGTCCCACATCTTTGACGCACAGTGCAGCTTCAACCTTTCGACTTGGTACATGTCAGCGACCGAGAGTAAATAAGGCCAGGCATTGCGATTCACAATGATCGACATGTCCGTTCAGAGGGGGTGTGCACACAAGTTCGTCGGTTAACGCCCGGTGCCAGTCCTTAACTGCAATTCTCAATGACCTCCATTGCAATGCATATGAATTCCGAATGGTGAGTATGCTCGAATCAATTTGGAATAGATTAAACCAAATCGGCATAATAAGATGACATCTCATAGCAACTCATCACCACAAAGTTCACACCACCAGTCCACCAACAAGTAGCAAACATCATACGATGATCTGGTAGCCAACACCAAAACACAATCATGATACAAGTTTCACAATAATCATCACTACTCATTCATAATCATAACTCCATCTCATGCTTGGCCTCCTGTAGTTGTTCCTTCACCTTCTGCACCTCCTACCGTGAATTTTTGGTCTTGTGGGACTCTCTTCCATTTCTTAAAGTTCTTTCAGAAGATCTGGATGTCTCGTCTCAGGGAGAGGACTCTATAGGATCTCCAAAGAGATTGAAAACATCATAGAACAATTAGCAGAAAAAGAGAAAGAGCTTCAGTACGCATCTAAGGACAAGACAACTAAGGGCAGAGATCATTCTTCTTACCATATACATTGGAATAAATGCGTCAATGAATGGGTAGGATATTGAGTTTGTTTGGTCAATCTTTTCTTTTAAATTTTCAAGAAGTTCGTTGTCAGTTGGACTGAAACGGGTACTAATAGGCAAGGGTACCCGTTTCAGTCCAACTGACAACGAACTTCTTGAACATTTAAAAGAAAAGACAGACCAAACAAACTCAATGTCCTACCCATTTATTGACGCTTTTATTCCAATGTCTATGGTAAGAAGAATAAGCTCTGCCCTCAGTTTTCTTGTTCTTAGGTGTGTACTGAAGTTGTTTCTCTCTTTCAGCTAGTTGTTCTATCATGTTTTCGATCTCTTTGGAGATCCTAAGAGAGTTCTCCCCCGAGACGAGGCATCCAGATCTTCTAAAATAACATTAAGATGTTTTTGTAGAAATAAACTCATCCTTGGAGAAAACTCATCTCGTTCTGAAAAATAAACTCATCTCAGTCTATAAAAAACATGAATCCCTTGAACCTAAATGTATGAGTACAGTAAAACAATCACCACACGCCACAAAACCTGGTTGTTTGCTACCTACATAAACTTAGCAAGGGCATGGTTGTCCTAAGTGAACCTATCGATCCATCGAACGATGCAAATTGGAAACTAACTGAATCTAACACCTGTGAATTGTGCAAACGCTAACAATCATGGCAGAATCCAGATGTCCCTTCAACGGTCTGCAGCTCTGAAATAGTATCTTCAATCTACCAACACTCCATTCAAAAAGGCACTCTTCACATCCATTTGGTGCAACTTGAATCCTTTAGCCATAGAAAAGGCTAGAAGAATTCTAATCGCCTCCAAATGGGTTACATGAGCAAATGTCTCCTCATAGCCTATCCCCTCTTTCTGGCTAAAATCCTGAGCCACTAGCCTCGTTTTGTTTCTCACCACTGCACATTTTCTCACTCTTTGTTTTTCTACACCCATTTTGTCCCAATAGGTTTGCAATATGGTGGAGGCTCTACTAGCTCCCAAACTTGATTCTCTCAAAGTTCTCTAACTCCTCATGCATTGCATTCACCCAATTAGAATCAGAAAGCATGTGTCCAATGTCTTTGGGCTTGAAAGAAGCAACAAAAGCTGAATGAGCAAAGTGTAGTACGTTCATTGATGTCACTGATGATTCTTGAGGGGGGATGATCAACTTGAACTCGCCTCGGTGCCTCTCACCTGGAGGCAACCTCCCCCTCAGCAGCAGCTTCCACTTGTTCTTGCTGGATCGTAGTCGGTGTAGGGGATGGGCCATCCTGAACCATACTCATAGTAGTGGAAGTAGTGGGTACATGTGTGGCTGGAGCTTCACCATCATCACCATCATCCTCTCCAGCATCATCCTCCTCATCCTCAAAGATCTTCTTGCCAACTTCGTCCTCACCTGCAACTCAAAAGCAGAAGAACTACATGGATGTGTCTCGTCAAAGGTTACCTCGCATGTCTCCATGATTTGGTTAGCGTCAAGGTTGAGCACACGATATGCTCTAGAATGATTTGTATAACCAAGAAAAATGTCATCGGAGGACCTTGCCTCAAACTTATCTAGCTTGCCCTTCTTGACAATAAAGCATCGGCAACTAAAATCCCGAAAACGGCTCACTCTAGGTGCTCGCCCATGCATGATCTCATAGCATGTCTTTTTCATGAAAGCTGGAAGAAAATTTCGATTCCCCACATGGCAAGCGGTACTCACCGCCTCAGCCCAAAATATTGTTGGAGTCCTATGCTCATCGAGCATCGTCCGAGCCATCTCACAAAGGGAACTGTTTTTCCTCTCTACCACACCATTCTGACAAGCAACATAGGGCGAGGAAAACTGATGTTCGAGACCCAAATCACGGCAAAAGGTTTCAAATCGAGAGTTTTTAAATTTTGTGCCATTGTCGCTGCGAATAGCTCGAACAACATCTCCATGCCTCTCATTTTCAACCTCAAGATCAGATCACTGACATTACCAAACATCTCTCCCTTGTCAGCAAAAAAGAAGACCCAAGCATAGCGAGAATAGTCGTCCACTATCACCAGGACATACCATTTTCCACCTGCCGAGCACACATGGGCTAGACCAACCAAGTCCATATGGAACAACTCGCATGGACGCTCTGTCATGATAGCGGTTAGGGGCGGATGGGAGGCGGCTACCATCTTGCCATGCCTACATGAAGCACACACGAAATCCTTTTGGAATTTCAACCAAGGCAATCCTCGGACCAAGTCAAGCCCACCTCAAGCGTGATAACAAGTCAAAACTCAAGTGACCTGACCTCCTATGCCATTTCCAATGCTCTACTGAAACAGCCGCAACCAAGTAACAAGAAGAGCCAACACACTGAGAAAAATCAGCTCTGAAAATCTGACCCTTGGGGATGAATGTGCACACAAGATCCCCTCGAAAGTCCAACAGACGAGAAGCGCCCATCTTGAAACGGACCCCAAAACCCTCATCAAGAAGCTGGGAAACCGAAAGAAGATTGAACCCGAGAGACTTGACAAGAGCAACACGCCTGAGAGTCACATTCTCACTTACCTTCACCGTTCCCACTAAAAGCACTCGACCTCATCCATTGTCCCCAAAAGTGATGTACTCCTTGGACACCACCGGGGTAAGGCTGGAGAAACATCTTCGATCTAAGGTCATATGTCGAGAGCAACCGGAGTCGATCAACCAAAAGCTCTCCAGGCCTCCCACCTGCAAAATCAAAAACGAGAACGAGAGTGAGCAAACCGCTCAACACTGGGGTTAGCACAAATAGAAGTGAACCAGTGCCAAGCCATTTGCTCAAAAGTGGGGTTAGCAAAATCCATCCTATCACTCCTAGGTGGAACACCCTCACGTCTCCTTGGAGGACTATGAGTACCACGAGATGGAGGTCGTGGTCCGTAGCTCCTCTGAGACCTAAAGCTGCAATCATTCCCCCATACTAGTATTGGCCAAACGTCCAGCAAACTCACCACGCCCAAACCCAACACGCCTACCACTATCTCTCTGAGGAGGCACACCCCATGTAGGAAACTCATGCCTCTCTCGAGTAGGGATGGTACGCACCACACCATCACCCCTAGGCACAACACGAAGCTAAGGCACACCACGAGAAGGGTGGTACCTTCCTTGTTTGCCATCTCCCTAGCAACTCCCTTCTCCTCCTGAAGCAAAACTATTTTAGGTGCCCATCCCTCCCACAATGGTCACAATGGAATGGAATCGGCTTTGGCTTTGGGTTCTACCACAATGGACAGTCCGCGCACCCTGGATGGACTGTCCGTCCTAGTCGCAGAGCATGAACAGAACCTCAAAACTGCAAGTCAACCTTGCCTACTCGTAGATGGATCTTCCAAACGGGTGCATGGATTGAGCAAGATTTTGGGGAAAGGAGAAGTGTCTCTAGGAGATGCTATGCCCAAAAACTTGGAGCCTCAAACTAACTAAAATGCCGGGAATTGAATCATAACCGAGCTCAAGAACTAGCCTAGGGTACCAATCGAAATCTGTGAATCAAAACCAAATCTGACGTTTGAGGGGTCAAGATCAAGCACCAAGATGCACAAGACATCTATCCATGATCCCCTCAAAGTAATCGGAACAAAAATGTCTCCAAATATGCGAATCAAGCCACGCGTGAAAATCCTACTAAATCACTCGAGCCAAGAGCAAGAAATCGACACAACCATGAATGCTTCCACACAACCAGAGGTCAGATTCTGTACAAAATCATGAAGAAAATCTAGCCTATAGAGCAAAGGAATTAGGAAGCAGCCCGGATGGATGAGTTGCCATTCAACCCTAGAGCTATATATATGAAGTCTCTCCGGGTGGGGCAAATGACCAAGCTACCCCTAGAACTTAAAATGAGATACACACCCCTCAGGGGCAAGATGGTCAAGTAGCGAACATTCTCATCGGGTGGACACGCCTTCGCCGCAGTCCACATCCTCCCGACGCAAGCCCTGCAATCCCGTCGCGTGTCCCTCGGCATCGAAGTTTCTCGGCTCGCCTGGATCCCGTCTCCGCCCACTCAGCCTCCGCTCTTGGTTTTGTGGCTCAACCGAGTAACCCGACGGTTTTCTGGTGAACCGCCGCAGACCCCGCGTGCAGACTCCGGTTGTGAGCCGCTACCCTGCACCGGCTCAAGTCCACTAATTTGTCTTGCTTTTCTTGCCACCATGCGGCCCGCACTTGATCCTGTTCGGCCACCGGGTCCATCGAGCCAAGCCTACTTGTATCTCCACTCCTCGGAGGCCCCGCAAGGCTACGACCTTTCATGCCTGCACTTCACCTGCACCAACGCAAATCAAGACGCAACCTGTACCTGCAATAGTCGACCAAGAGTCAGTCCACACCATGTTGGTAATCACTCATCACACCAGGGAGCGACCATCTACTAGTCCTCGGACGCTCCGGTCCTCACCTGCTCCCAGCTAATAAAAACAGGATCAGAATGGTTAAGGAGTTTTCCTGACCATTTACATCCCTATTACTCTCGGAGAGTTAGAGTCGACAGGGGCCCAGGCAATGTGGCTGATGCTCCTGATGCGTAGTGAGATGCTGTGGGGTCTTCGATTCTGAAAAGGCAAAAATTTGACGTTGGTTTCCACCTTGGTTTTGATGTGTGCGCCACCAATTGCGTTTACCAGTTGTACTTACTCTGCCTTGTCTCGGTCAACGTATTCATCTCGATTTCGAACTCCAATTCCTTCGGCATTGCAACTTTGCGGAGAATCTACAGTAGTGCACAACACATGGTATAGCAGGATATTGATTTCGCTTGGCACACATAGCTCTCGGGCGCAAGAAGTGCAGTAGATCATGACAATCTGTCATTCGGTCGGCTGCAAATTGATTCGGAGTCCCAACCCGCATCCATCCATATCCCGACGTAACTCTGTTTTGATGCCGCCATCTTGATCACGATGCAGAGGTAGGTTAGATTGGTTGGGACATGGACTCAACGTGCGTCCTTGAGTAGGTAACACGAAATCGAGTTCGCGTCGGTCTTGTTGAAAATCACCAACCTGGCGAGTTGTGACTTGATGGAGACATAGACTCTGCTTGGAACAGAGTGCTTGTCTTGCGTCCGCGTAGGTTCTGTAGATTGATTTTGTAGATGAGGTCCTTTGAGCTCGCCCGATGATCTTGAGTTCTTCACGGTTACCCCTGCCTGGCGTGCCAGCTGTGGGTATTTTAACATGGCAAACCTACCAAGGGGGTACTCGAGGTAGTAGATTGTGCGGTGATGGATTGCCAAACCAGGAACTTGAAGGTAAAGGTAGGACACGAGACACAAATTTATACAGGTTCGGGGCGCTAGAGTAGCGAACCCTAGTCATGTTTGGAGTATCATATGTGGTGCCCTGCGCTTAGGTGTTGGGTTGTGTGCTGTAGGTTCTCCTCCTAGGTACTCGACCCTCCCAGTCCAGGGGCGGGTTCCTAGTCGGTTACAAGGTAGCAGTCCTAGTAGGATTACAGAGTACGAGTGTCGAGGTTTGATACCGCCATCAAGTAAATTTTGTACGTTCGTGCGTCGGATCCGGACCGTGGCACAAGAGACACAAGGGTTTATACTGGTTCGGGAAACCCAGGGGTTCCTACGTCCAGTTTGGGAATATGTTCCTTATGCCTCGAGGGCCCGTAGTAGGGGATACAAGCCTAGGTTGGAAGACGGACTTCACCCCAAGTCTCCGTGGTGTTGTGAGTGTGAGATGCTCCACTATTTGCTTGACTGTTCTGTGTGATCGCTAGTCGAATTGTTCATATGTGTGCCTCGACGCCATGAGGGCCTCTGCTCCTCCTTTTATAGTTCAAGGGGAGCAGGAGTACAAAGGGTAGGAAGGTAAAAACACATCTCGCTACAGTGTCGGAGTAGTGTTGTGGCACAGGCCTTCGTCTTGGATTGGGGTCGTACATTGGCTAGCTGCGGTAGCCCACGTCTAGGGCGGCATAGGAGGCGAGCCCTTGCCTCAGCGCGGCTATCTTCAAGTTACTGATTCGGCATGCTTGATAGGTCGGGGGCTCTCCGTATGAGCCCTTGGCTTAACTCCGGGTGGATGCTTGGTCGGGGCGCGCCAGTCGATGGCTTACCCGCGAAAGATTCACCTTTCCTTAGTCACTATGGCGCTCTTAAGTGATGGGACATTCTTTATAGCGCCCCCACGCGGGGGGAGATCTCATCATTACTTGGCAACGGTGATTCGCCCATCATGTGACCCTGGAACGCTTGCTGGCAGCGCAGAGCCGCTCTCCCTACGTCGCGGTGTCCCTCAGTGGGCCCCATGTTTGGTCGAGGGGGCGAGGCCTTAGGTCGTGTGAGGCGGAGCCTTATGTCGGGACGCTCGTTAGGTCGAGATGGTCCCTTAAGTCGCGCGAGATGGGAACCTTGGCCGGAGACGGGGCGTCGGGCACGGCAAAGGTGGCCCCCAGTTGTCCTGCTCGTGCAAGGACTTGGGCCGGCCTTCTTCGTGTTGATGCTGGGCCTCACTCGTTGTGGGCTTTCTTAGTCTTGTTAATGGAGGGATTAGGGGCTAAGTTAACCACCTCTGGTTCATCCCCTCATCAACGAGTCCTAGTAGGATTACATGGATTTATGGTACGAGTCCGTATTCTTCCATGTGTGGGTACCCGGGGTATATGTCCGACAACCCCTTCCTTTTTTTCCTCGACAGTAGTGGCAGCGCCTCCACTTCTTCCTCGATGGCGGTTGCGGCCCCTCGTCTTCCTCTCTAGTGGCGCGGCAGCGGGATGTGTCGGTGTACCCCTCCCTGTCTCCCTCCGCTGGTGGGACGTGCTCCCTCTCCTGCCTGCCTCCACCAACATGCTGCACTACCTCCTTCCTCGACGATGGGATGTGCTGCCTCTATGCTGGTGGTGGTTCTCCATGGGCGGCGAGGAGCTCCTAAGCTTGAAGCGGAATTTGGTATTATTTGTTTCAAGATGCATGATTTTCAATTCATCTTTCTGCTCATCCAAACATGAATGGAATTTGGTATTATTTGTTTGATTCCAAAAGTCAATTCATAGTCATCCAAACAGTAGAATTGGAATTGTGACTCAATGCAATATCATAGTTGATTTGGTATTGAATTCAATTCAATTCAATTCCATACCCTCCAATATCGACATGCAAATGAAGCCTGACGCTAAGCTGCCAACAACCTCGTGCTTCACATCTAGTTACCGGCTATCTTAAGCCAAACTTAATAAAAAGTTACCTCTTCAAAAACAATTGAACTACTTTTTTTTAAAAAAAATAAAGCTTCTTCTGCTTTAAAGTGACTCCAACAGAGTTTTTCAGCATAGTAGGTTTTAAAACTACATGAACACATCTAAAAAAGGAAAATGTGGATTGTAAATATATTTGGATTTCTTCTGTATTTCATTTTTTAAACAAATAATTACAACTCTAGAAGTACGATTTGTGCACAAAGTTTTTTATTTTTTAATACCATTTTTCTGATATTACATAATAATACCCCAAATTGTCAAAATTACAAAAATATACCACAATCGTCTATTGGGTAGACGAAATCTATATTTTGTCAAACTGGTAGACGAAATTTAGTTTCATCGAACCATCCGACGAAAATATCGTTTTCACGCGGTGTGCATGACGCAATCTAGATTTCGTCCACCCAGCAGACAAAATCTAGATTTAGTACAGTGAGCAGATGAAATCTAAATTTTAAAAAGAAAAAAAACTCAGCTGTCGACCGCTCGATTTTCGTCTACCGATTATATCAGGTGAGTTTTTTTCTTATTTAAATTTAGATTTGGTCTGCTCACCGGACGAAATTTAGATTTTGTCTACTGGGTAGACGAAATCTAGATTTCATCGTGCACACCGCACGAAAACTATATTTTTGTCTTATGGTTTCACGAAATCCTAATTTCGTCTGTTGGTTGGACAAAATTTAGTGATTTCGTCCACCGGTTGGACTAAATTTAGTGCCCAACACGCGATTGAGGTATATTTTTGTAATTTTGTCAATTTGGGGTATAATTTTGAAATGTCAGAAAAAAATGGTATTAAAAAAATTAAAAGTACTTTGTGCACACACCTAAAGATAACGGCAGAAGATGAATTGGCTCCCACGAATGAAATAGAAACCGATGTGCACATTGATTGGCTTCAACATGTCTTGCGCGAGTTGTACGTGATGAATCGATCGTACATATATAGCAACATTGGTTCTGATTTACTTTTGAGGTGTTCGCACCCAAAATTGGCACAAAGCCGATCAGGCTGACGCCACCGGTCAGACCGGTGTCCCTGGACGGTCTGACCGGTCGGGGGTCCTGTAGCCGATCCGGCAACGGCCGCACCGGTCTGACCGGTGGGCCTGACCGGTCTGACCGGTGAACCCCGAGTCCGAGTAGAATTGAGGAATCCTAGCGAATTTCGACTTGTAAAGGGTTTCCATGCGGGGCAAGACCTCCCCACCCTATAAATATAAAGGGCCACGGCCAGTTGAGGGGCTATCACCCAATCGATCATTACTTTTTACAACTTTTATCTCTCAAACCCTAGCTTTTCCAACCTCGTGCTTTCCTTGTTTGTCTCGACGACGATTAGGGACGTTCTGAGTGGCCTTGCCAACCTCAGAGCAACCCTAGGTGCACCACCTCCGACGGGGTCCCTCCCGAGGCGGCGATCTTAGGCTTTCACCGCACCTCTGCAGCCACCGGTTAGATCGGTGGCCCTAACCGGTCAGACCAGTCCGGGCAGGAGTTCGGCGAGTTCAGTATTTCGATGTTCCGCGCGATCTAGCGCTCGTGTGTGTTGACCAGAAAAGCGTCAACATACTTTTGGTGACTCCGCTGGGGAAGAAAGATCAGGTTGCTAAAACCGTTCAATCTGACCTCAGCCAGATGGGTGCTCGGTGCGATCTCGACATGAACAACATTGTCACCGCGTCGCTGGAAGATCTCTCTCCGAAGGAGCAGCAGAAGTTCAAGGCGCTACAAGAGTACATGCAAGTGCAGTTCCTAGCTGGCGTCAAGAAGGATCGATCCGGCAAGGTGGCAAGATTGAAAGAGTTCGAGCTGCCGGCGATCAGGCTAAACGACAACAACGTTGAGGTAATTCCCACTGTAAGTAAGAAACCCCCGCCTGAAACTTCTCCTATGAAATCTACAGTGGAAAGTGATGAATTGCTTGCTTCGTACATTGCTCGTTTAGAACGCTTAGAAGATCTTGAAAAAGATAGGAGTTTAGGCTATGCTAATAATGAAACTAATAGTAGTACTCCTAAAGCTAATCCTCAAGGGTCCTATCCTAGCTTAGCACCTTTGCCTGTTAATAATCATGCATATGGTATGACACCAAATCCTGCATCTGGTCAGTACCCGCAGTTTCAACCACACAGGCCAAACATGGCCGCACCGGTCGAACTGATGCAGGGTACCAGTCAGACCGGTGCAATGGAGATGGTGCCCGACTAGCCTTTGCCAATTTTTGTCGTGCGAAATCAGATGGTCCCTGCTTTTTCTAATACAATCAGTAATGTTGGACCTCATTATAGTACGGCAATGAATACATCGGCCCCCAAAACCATTATTTCGAACGATGTGTTTGAAAGTTACAGGCTAGCTCAAGCTAAGATAGCTCCCTATCTAAATAAGATGAATTTGGAGAATCCTCAGCCACCACAGCCAAATAATCCTAATTGGGCGGAATTCAATAAATTTAAGGAAGATTTGGCTAATGTGGTTAAAACTAAACTTGGTGTTGATATTGGTAATACTAATTTGTATCAAAAGTCATACGATCCCGAGTTTGATAGATTTCCTCTCCCACGTGGTTGGCGTATGCTCGATTTAATTAAATTTAGTGGTGATGATTATCGAACCACATGGGAGCATATTAGTCAATACACTGCACAACTAGGTGAATCTGGTGTCTATAATGCTTTGAAAGTACGCTTGCTCCTGATTCTATTATATCTTGGGATATGTCAGAACGTAAATTCCATGATCACTTCTATAGTGGCAGCATGCAATTAAAATTGACAGATTTAACATCGGTAAGGCAAGGAAGAGATGAGACTGTCTCTGCCTACATTAAAAGATTTAAAGAAACTAAAAATCAGTGCTTTAATTTGTCAATCACTGATATGGACCTTGCAGACATTTGTCTGAAACGTTTAAGATCATCTATTAGGGATAAGATAGAGGGCTCTGATTTTCTTTCGGTTGCACAAGTTCAAGTAAGAGCTTTAGTTGTTGAAAATCGAATGAATAAAGAGAAGGATAATTTTAAGTCACATCGTTCTATAATGTTCATATTATTGATTATGATTCTGATAGTTCGAACGATAGTGATAAAGAAATTTATGCTGCTGAATTTGTTTGGCCCTCTAAAGAAAAAGCTTATTCTTGTTCATCCCTTAAGCCGGCTAGTAAAGGTCGGCAAGAAGAAATTAAATTTACTTTTGATGTTTCCAAATGTGATCGTATATTTGATGAATTGCTTAAATCTGGAAATATCAAGTTAACTCATACTATTCCTCCACTTGATGAATTGAAAAGGCGTGCATATTGCAAATTTCATAATTCGTTTTCTCATGCTATTAATGATTGCAATGTGTTTCGTCGACAGGTTCAATCGGTCGTAAACGAAGGTCGTTTGACTTTTCATGAGATGCAAGTGGACAAGACTCCTTTTCCAATCAACACCATGGATTTACAGCAGCCTAAGGTACTGGTTCGGCCACATCAAGCTGAAGCAACTAAAGGCAAGAACGTGGTAATCGGGGAGGCTAAGCCCGATTGGAGAGGGAAGGAACTGGTTCGTAAAGGTGAGTATGGGAAGACTCCTGATGGCAAAGAAACCTTCAAGGTTACTGTGAGTGCCTCTGGACATGGGGGGCAAGGGTCGTCCGCATCCGCTGATCAGCGACTGTCTGAGCCGTCTCTGGCCAGACCGGTCCGACCGGTGGAGGTGACCGGTCAGACCGGTGCACCCCCAGGCCGCCCGAGGATGATCAAGCCAAGCCATCCGGAGATTGGAAACTGGAAGCTTAATGTAGCAAAGAATAAGGGGAGTGGTCCTAAGCCAAAGGTCACTTTCGACATGCTATTTGACAAGTGTTCCAAGCAAAAGGCCGTTACAAGTGATCGGCCATTAAAAAAAGGATGAGGTCACCTACACACCAAGGAGGTTCGTCTTCATCTCCAAGGGCTGCTACAAGACTCAAGGGTGAATCATCACAGCAAGGGCAACACTTTACTCCACCATGGGCGTCATCAAGTTCACATGCACCACGCCCGATTTATGATGACAATGGAGTGATGTGGGTGCCGTATCAACAAGCCTTTCATCCTGGATGGGGAGGACAGAGATCACTTTTGACAGAATCTTCAGGCCTATCCAAGACCGATTGGCTACATACTTTTGGCGACTCGCAAGGGCAACGCTTTACTCCACCATGGGCGTCATCAAGTTCACATGCACCACGCCTGATTTATGATGACAATGGAGTGATGTGGGTGCCATATCAACAAGCCTTTCATCCTAGATGGGGAGGACAGAGATCAGCTTCTGATAGAATCTCCAGGCCTATCCAAGACCGATTGGCTCCTCGCCATTCTGGTCAGGGTCACCAGACCCGACCGGTCAGACCGGTCGCTACCACCGGTCAGACCGGTGCGGCCAGGCAGGCTGCGCCACCTCCAGTGAAGCAAGTTTATAGGCCAAAGCAAAAGGAGGAGGTGCAGAGGATGGATATTGATCCAGAGAGGACTACAAATCAAGATGTTATTCAGATTGGATCAATGGATGTTCCTATTGGAGAAGATGGCAAAAGACCGATTGTTCCAAACAATAAGGTCGTGACATCAACTCCAGGAGTGTTTGCTGCTGCTAATGACCATGAGGCCAGTGGAAGTGGTTCCAACTCCAAGTACTTCTTGCCAAGGTGGTGTCCTCCCGGTTTGACTCGCACACAAAGGAGGAAGCTTCAACGCCTGAGGTTTCAATAGAAGAGGGAGAAGGAGCTAGAGAAGTAGAGGGACGAAGCTTTCAACCAGTACAGGCCTATGGTACCATAAGGAAAAGAGTGGGGAGCCAAGACCAGCTCCCAGCCAGCACCGGTCAGACCGGTGGAGGAGTCCGTCAGACCGGTCACACCGGTCAGACCGGTGAAAGACGTCAGTCAGACCGATGACCCAGAGATGCCGCCTGGTTTCTCTTCTTCGGCTCCTTGGTTTGTGATGATAAGTCCGCATCGGATCCTGCACCAAAAGACGATGAGGAGCTTGTTGATTATAGTTCTTCACCCGAGTGCATGAGTTTGGACATCAATGTGATCCATATGTCTATGGATGGATATTTGCTCTCGGAGGAGGACGTTGCGTATCTTGTCTTTGGGCCAAAGGAAGCTATTTTCCAGAAGCCTAAAGCTACTGAAAATCATCTGAAGGCTTTGTACATGAAGGGACACATCAATGGGAAGCCTATCCCTCGTATGCTGGTGGACGGAGGGGCGATCGTCAACTTGATGCCATATTCTTTGTTCAAAAAGCTGGGAGGTTCAGATGATGAGCTGATCAAGACCAACATGACCGTCAGCTGTGTGGGAGGAGGCGAGCCGATGGGAGCTAAAGGCGTCGTCTCTATGGAGCTCACCGTTCGAAGCAAGACGTTGGCTACGGCATTCTTCGTCGTTGAGACACAAGGTAACTTCAGCTTAATCCTTGGTCGTGATTGGATTCATGCAAATCAATGTGTGCCTTCTACTTTGCATCAATTCTTAATCCAATGGGTAGGCGACGAGGTAGAGATTGTTCATGGTGATACGTCGGCTTGTGTTGCAGTGGCTGATAGTTCTACCATGGATAATCATGAGAATCTTAAGTGCTTAACTAGTTTGGATTTATCTAATTTAAGGCTTATTGATTCTACCAAAGATGGCTTTGCTACTGTTGTCATGAAGCCGATCGTTGATCAGGCTAGAACCTCTCTTTCGATTTGATGGATGCAAATCTAGAGTGGTTGCAAAAAAGGTGAGAGCACTATCGGGCGCATAAGAACGATATGTGTGAGTCTATCGAAGACTTTGATGATTTGAGCAAGCTAGGACAAGGGTTTACGTCGGCTGATCCTTTAGAGGAGGTGGATATTGGTGATGGCACTATACCTAGGCTGACATTTGTAAACAAGAATCTTGATCCTTTGTTTAAATCTGATTTAATAAAGTTGTTAAAGGAGTATGTGGATTGTTTTGCATGGAACTACAATGAAATGCCTGGTTTAAGTCGTGATTTAGTTGAACATCGTTTACCTATTAAACCTGGTTTTAGGCCTTATAAACAACATCGTAGAAACTTTAATCCTGATATTTATGACCAAGTGAAAGAGGAAGTCAATCGGTTACTTGATGCAAAGTTTATTAGGCCTTGTCGTTATGCTGATTGGATCTCTAATATTGTGCCTGTTGAGAAAAAAAGGAACAAAAAAGCTTCGTGTTTGCATTGATTTTAGAGATCTTAATAGAGCTATACCTAAAGATGAATATCCTATGCCTATAGCCGATTTTCTTGTTAATGATGCATCCGGACATAGAATTCCTAACTTTCTTGATGGTAATGCTGGTTACAATCAAATCTTTATGGCCGAAGAGGATATATCCAAAACAGCTTTCATTTGTCCGGGTTTTGTTGGCTTATTTGAGTGGGTTGTTATGACTTTTGGATTAAAAAATGCGGGTGCTACTTATCAAAGGGCTATGAATTTAATCTTTCATGATTTGCTTGGCATCATAGTAGAGGTTTACATCGACGACATTGTTGTCAAATCGGCTGGAGATGATTCTCATTTAGCTGATTTAAGACTTGCATTTGAAAAGATGCGTCGGTATAAATTAAAGATGAATCCACTCAAATGTGCTTTTGGTGTATCTGCTGGGAAGTTTTTGGGCTTCATTGTACATGACAAAGGCATAGAGGTAGATCCTAAAAAGATTGAGGCAATCCGGAATGTTAAGGCGCCTACATGTAAAAAGGATTTGCAAAAGTTCTTGGGCAAGGTAAATTACTTGAGGAGATTCATTTGTAACTTGTCCTTGAAGGTGAATGCTTTTACTCCTTTACTTCGGTTGAAAAATGATGTTGACTTCACATGGGGGGCAAAGCAACAAGTGTCATTTGATGAGATTAAGAGCTATTTGACTTCGCCACCCGTTCTTCAAGCACCCAAGAGTGGTATTCCTTTCATGTTGTATGTAGCGGCTGAGAAGGATGTCATTGGAGGTGTTTTGACTCAAGATACCGAAGGCAAGGAGTACAGTGTTGCATATGAGAGTAGAAGATTGTTGGATGCTGAAACGTGGTACACTTTTATTGAAAAGTTGTGTTTATCGCTATATTATACTTGTACCAAGTTGAGGCATTATTTATTACCAAGTACTTGCATAGTAGCATGTCAAACCGACATAATTAAGTACATGTTGCATAAACCAATTTTAAGTGGTAGAGTCGGCAAATGGGCTTATGCTTTAGTTGAATATGATTTACATTGTGAGCCATTAAGTTCTATGAAAGGTCAAATTGTTGCCGACTTTATTGTTGGACATAGAGTAGATAAGCAACTTGATTTAAATGTCGGTTATGCTACTTTTACTCCATGGAAGTTACATTTTGATGGATCGGTTTGCAAAGATGGTTGTGGTGTTGGAGTTGTCATTATTTCGCCAAGTGGGGCTCTTTTTGAAGCTCTTAACCGATTGGATCATGATTGTACTAACAACCAAACCGAATATGAGGCTCTTCTATTTGGATTGGAAATTTTGCATGACATGGGAGTAAAACATGTGGAAGCATATGGAGATTCTTTATTGGTGGTGCAGCAAGTTTCCAAGGTATGTCAATGTCTAAATGGCTTTTTAAATGCTTATCTTCATAAATGTTTAGACATCATATCTTGTATGGATGAATTTGTTATCTATCATGTGCCACGAGAGGAAAATCCTAGAGCTAACGCTCTGGCTCAGCAAGCATCTGGTTATAATGTTCAAAAAAGAAATTTTCAAGAACACAAACCGTTGCTTACAGCCGAGTGCTTTGCTCTGGAGGCACCGGTCAGGCCGACGCAGCCGACCGGTCTAACCGGTGACACCGGTCTGACCGTTGTCGCCGACCAGTCTGACCGGTCCCCTGGTTCTGGGTTGGCTAACGTCACCGGTCAGACCAATGCCCACGACCGGTCTGACCGGTCCCCTGGTAAAAAATCCTCCTCGGTTTTTTGTGACAAAAATGAGGTGGAAGATTGGAGACAGCCTCTGGTTGATTATTTGCAAAATCCTAGCAGATCAGTTGATAGAAAAGTACGACGATGGGCTCTTAAGTTTGCTTCTTAAATGCTTGGGTCCTGATCAATCTAGGTTGGCTATGGCAGAGGTCCATGAAGGTATTTGTGGTACTCATCAATCAGCTCCCAAGATGAAGTGGCTCCTTAGGCGAGCTTGCTTTTATTGGCCTACCATGATAGCTGATTGTTTTAAGTACTACAAAGGTTGCGAAAAGTGTCAAAGACATGGAGATGTTCAGTTTGTGCCTACTACATTGATGCATCCGATTATCAAGCCTTGGCCTTTTAGAGGATGGGGATTGGATTTTATTGGCAAGATTCACCCTCCTTCGTCGAAGGGGAATTATTTTGTGATTGTGGCTACTGATTACTTCACCAAGTGGACTGAGGCTATTCCTTTAAAGAATATGACACATAGAGAAGTGATTGAGTTCATTACTGGGCATATTATACATAGATTTGGCATTCCACAAACTTTGACTACGGATCAAGGGACTTCATTCATATCAAAGAGGTGCGTGAGTTTGTTGACTCTTATGGTATTAAATTACTCAATTCATCTCCATATTATGCTCAAGCCAATGGTCAAGCCGAGTCTAGCAACAAGGTACTAGTGAAGCTCATAAAAAAGAAGATAGAAGACAATCCTAGAAGATGGCATGAGGTATTATCCGAAGCTTTATGGGCTCATCGTATTTCTAGACATGGTGCTACTAAAGTTACTCCTTTTGAGCTTGTGTGTGGTCAAGATGCCGTTTTGCCCGTTGAGGTGAATCTAGGCGCATATAGACTTGCAAAGCAGAACAATCTTGATGTTGAGACATATTATGCTTTGATGATGGATAATGTTGATGAGGTGACCAACAAGCGCATGGAGGCTTTGGAGGAAATCGAAAAGGACAAAAGGCGAGTTGCTAGAGCATACAACAAGAAGGTAAAAGCTAAATCTTTTCAGGTAAGTGATTTGGTTTGGAAGACAATTTTACCTATTGGAACTAAAAGTAACAAGTTCGGCAAGTGGTCTCCTTGTTGGGAAGGTCTGTACAAGTTTGTCAAGGTTTGTTCTGGGAATTCTTATATGGTAGAAACTTTGCAAGGACGAGCAAGGGCTCTCAACGGGAGATACTTGAAGAAATTTCATTCAAGTGTTTGGCAAGACGCTTAATAGGATATGGCCGATTTAAAGCAAAATTCGCCCTTAGACCAAAAAATGGCCGGTGAAGTGTCACATCGACCTTAGAATTATTTTTTAGACAGTAAGCTTTACTAAAAAAATAGGGGTGCATATGTTCGCACCCAAAATTGGCACAAAGTCGATCAAGCTGACGCCACCGGTCAGACCGGTGTCCCTGGATGGTCTGACCGGTTGGGGGTCATGTAGCCGATCCGGCAACGGCTGCACCGGTCTGACCGGTGGGCCTGACCGGTCTGACCGGTGAACCCCGAGTTCGAGTAGAATTAAGGAATCCTAGCGAATTTTGACTTGTAAAGGGTTTCCTTGCAGGGCAAGACCTCCCCACCCTATAAATATAAAGGGCCACAGCCGGTTGAGGGGCTATCACCCAATCTCTCAAACCCTAGCTTTTCCAACCTCGTGCTTTCCTTGTTTGTCTCGACGACGATCAGGGACGTTCTGAGTGGCCTTGCCGACCTCAGAGCAACCCTAGGTGCGCCACCTCCGACGGGGTCCCTCCCGAGGCGGCGATCTTAGGCTTTCACCGAACCTCTGCAGCCACCGGTCAGACCGGTGCCCCTGACCGGTCAGACCGGTCCAGGCAGGAGTTCGGCGAGTTCAGCGTTTCGACGTTCCGCGCGATCTAGCGCTTGTGTGTGTTGACCAGAAAAGCGTCAACATGAGGACTTCAAATGAGTAAATCTCTTCACAGTAGTAGGCAGAGCGGTGACATGTTGAGTTGTCTTAAGACAACACTTTTAGCTATAAATTTTTTTATGTGTTAGTATGTATAATTCATTTTTTTAGAAATGATATAAATTATTTTTTATGTGCTAGCATGTATACTTTACTTTTAAGAAACGAACCAGCAGGAGAGAGTCTATTATGTTGAAAAAGAGGGGTCCCGATGGGAAAAAAGAGTATGTACATGTAAAAAAGGTAAAACTAGTTATTTCTCAACTAAAAGCTCTATTCACTTGAGAATTTTACAAACAGAACTATCTTCTCGGTGTAGTAACACGCCGGAGATGTGTATTAATATATTATGAAGGATGGGTCAAACACCCAAATACAAAGTTTTTTTTCAAAAGGGGAAAACCTCAAGAAAAACCCCAACTCACACAGTATACTATGTTACCAAAACAAGACAGGTGACCTGACCATAATAGACACCCCCACCGCCCCCCCCTACCAGTATGCATCAGGGCGAGGAGGTGAGCAATTCCTAGAACCGCAGCCATATCCCACATGTGTAGCTCCTCCCTAATACCAGAGAGAAGGTTACTCTAGTTGGGTTGAAGACCATCAAAAAACACATCAATTCCGGTGCTTCCAGAGCGACCAAGCCACCAGTATTGTAATTGAATTTTTCCCTTGTTTAACCGAACCATTGACCATGCCGCTTGCCTTATGCCACTATTCTTCGGCATAGTTTCATAAAACTATACTTTTTCTTTGTGTTTTTGAATATTTTGTAATAAAAATTAGTGGTCATATGTTGTGTTATGGAGTTGCGTCAGTTCGACAGGTCATAAAGCAACTTATGTTGATTTTGATTTGTACGACTGATTTGTTATGAGACAAAAACATTGTACGCACAAGCCGAAATGCAAGTAGTGCAGCCCTACATTGGGATTACAGAACATCTGTGTATTAGTGGCTGATAGATTGGGGAGGGAAAAAAATCATGTTGGTGTTTTAAACTCGGCGCATGCGTCTATGGCTACTCTCCGATCCTGTGTGGTGTGGCCCACACAAACAACTCCCCTCAAATTTCTAAAATATTTTTTGATATAGATTTTGATGTCCACTACCCCTCTTCAAAGTTTCAAATTAAAATTCAACTTGTGTAGGATGAAACAAAAATGACAAATTAGATTATGAGATAAGTTGAATCAAATAAAATAGTTTAAGGGTAAAATGAACTAAAACATGTCAAGGGGCTCACAATCGGACGGATAAAGACCGCTGATTGGGAGTCTTTCACTCAGGGTTTAAATCGTGGGTGTTACACCATTTACACTATTTTCTTTGCATTTTCAAAATATTCATAGATTGGAGAGTGAAAAAAGAGAAAAACCTTGTTCGTGTTTTAAACTCAGCGCATGCGTGTCCGTGGCTACTCGGATCCAGCAGCCAGCGCAGTGAGGCCCACAACCGAAGGCAGGCAGGCGCCCCCACCACCATTGGCGCCGGCCACCGGCAAAGACCGGCACTGCTTACCGTGTGGTTGCCGCCGGAGTGGGCGTCAGCGGAGTAGACCAGGCTGCGTTCCTGCCGCCTTTGCATTGCATGGCGGCATCTCGCATGATGATCATCAGGTGATGATTTCGCGTGCTCCGCTCTATCTCGGCCGCAGGAAGTCCTTTTTGATGGACTACCGAGGCCCTTCATGCTTTTTGCATGAGCATCAGTATATTACTCGTACAGGACCGGCTTTATTTGTATATATAATTTCTGTTCTTTTTCCAGTGATTCCGATCAATGGAGAAAAGCAAGGGGACACATTAGGGGATAGGATAATCAAAGCATGTGTTGCCGGTTCATGCGTCTCGTTCACCCTCTTTAACTTGGACTCAAGCATGTGAATTTATACCTGTTTCGCGAAAAAAGCTAGTTTAGCCGGATATACGCTAAGTTTACCCATTAACACAATTTATCATTTTTTAGAAACGAACCAGCAGGAGAGAGTCTATTATATTGAAAAAGAGGGGTCCCGATGGGAAAAAAGAGTATGTACATGTAAAAAAGGTAAAACTAGTTATTTCTCAACTCAAAGCTCTATTCACATGAAAATTTTACAAACAGAACTATCTTCTCGGTGTAGTAACACGCCGGAGATATGTATTAATATATTATGAAGGATGGGTCAAACACCCAAATACAAAGTTTTTTTTTTCAAAAGGGGAAAAACCTCAAGAAAAACCCCAACTCACACAATATACTATGTTACCAAAATAAGACAGGTGACCTGACCATAATAGACACCCCCACCGCCCCCCTACCAGTAGGCATCAGGGAGAGGAGGTGAGCGATTCCTAGAACCGCAGCCATATCCCACATGTGTAGCTCCTCCCTAATACCAGAGACAAGGTTATTCTAGTTGGGTTGAAGACCATCAAAAACACATCAATTCCGGTGCTTCCAGAGCGACCAAGCCACCAGTATTGTAATTGAATTTTGCCCATGTTTAACCTAACCATTGACCATGCCGCTTGCTTTATGCCACTATTCTTCGGCATAGTTTCATAAAACTATACTTTTTCTTTGTGTTTTTGAATATTTTGTAATAAAACTTACTGGTCATATGTTGTGTTATGGAGTTGCGTCTGTTCGACAGCTCATAAAGCAACTTATGTTGATTTTGATTTGTACGACTGATTTGTTATGAGACAAAAACATTGTATGAACAAGCCGAAATGCAAGTAGTGCAGCCCAACAGTGGGATTACAGAACATCTGTGTATTAGTGGCTGATAGATTGGAGAGGGAAAAAATCCTGTTGGTGTTTTAAACTCGGCACATGCGTCTATGGCTACTCTCCGATCCTGCGTGGTGTGGTTCACACAAACAACTCCCCTCAAATTTCTAAAATATTTTTTTGATATAGATTTTGATGTCCACTACCCCTCTTCAAAGTTTCAAATTAAAATTCAACTTGTGTAGGAAGAAAAAAAATGACAAATTAGATTATGAGATAAGTTGAATCAAATGAAATAGTTTAAGGGTAAAATGAAATAAAACATGTCAAGGGGCTCACAATCGGACGGATAAAGACCGCTGATTGGGAGTCTTTCACTTAGGGTCTAAATCCTGGGTGTTACACCATTTACACTGTTTTCTTTGCATTTTAAAAATATTCATAGATTGGAGAGTGAAAAAAGAGAAAAATCTTGTTTGTGTTTTAAACTCAGCGCATGCGTATCCGTGGCTACTCGGATCCAGCGGCCAGCGCAGTGAGGCCAACAACCGAAGGCAGGCAGGCGCCCCCCACCACCATTGGCGCTGGCCGCCGACAAAGACGGGCACGGCTTACCGTGTGGTTGCCGCCGGAGTGGGCGTCAGCGGAGCAGACCAGGCTGCGTTTCTGCCGCCTTTCCATTGCATGGCGACATCTCGCAGTATGATCATCGGGCGATGATTCCACGTGCTCCGCTCTATCTCGGCCGCAGGAAGTCCTTTTTGATGGACTACCGAGGCCCTCCATGCTTTTTCTATGAGCATCTGTATATTACTCGTACGGGACGGGCTTTATTTGTATATATAATTTCTGTTCTTTTTCCAATGATTCCGATCGATGGAGAAAAGCAAGGGAACACATTAGGGGATAGGATAATCAAAGCATGTGTTGCCGGTTCATGCGTCTCGTTCGCCCTCTTTAACTTGGACTCAAGCATGTGAATTTATACCTGTTTCGGGAAAAAAAACAAGTTTAGCTGGATATACGCTAAGTTTACCCTTTAACACAATTTATCATTTTTTAGAAACGAACCAGCAGGAGAGAGTCTATTATATTGAAAAAGAGGGGCCCCCATGGGAAAAAGAGTATGTACATGTAAAAAAGGTAAAACTAGTTATTTCTCAACTAAAAGCTCTATTCACTTGAGAATTTTACAAACAGAACTATCTTCTCGGTGTAGTAACACGCCGGAGATGTGTATTAATATATTATGAAGGATGGGTCAAACACCCAAATACAAAGTTTTTTTTCAAAAGGGGGAAAACCTCAAGAAAAACCCCAACTCACACAATATACTATGTTACCAAAACAAGACAGGTGACCTGACCATAATAGACACCCCCCCTACCAGTAGGCATCAGGGCGAGGAGGTGAGCAATTCCTAGAACCGCAGCCATATCCCACATGTGTAGCTCCTCCCTAATACCAGAGAGAAGGTTATTCTAGTTGGGTTGAAGACCATCAAAAACACATCAATTCCGGTGCTTCCAGAGCTACTAAGCCACCATTATTGTAATTGAATTTTGCCCTTGTTTAACCTAACCATTGACCATGCCGCTTGCCTTATGCCACTATTCTTCGGCATAGTTTCATAAAACTATAATTTTTCTTTGTGTTTTTGAATATTCTGTAATAAAAATTACTGGTCATATGTTGTGTTATGGAGTTGCGTCTGTTCGACAGGTCATAAAGCAACTTATGTTGATTTTGATTTGTACGACTGATTTGTTATGAGACAAAAACATTGTATGAACAAGCCGAAATGCAAGTAGTGCAGCCCAACAGTGGGATTACAGAACATCTGTGTATTAGTGGCTGATAGATTGGAGAGGGAAAAAATCCTGTTGGTGTTTTAAACTCGGCGCATGCGTCTATGGCTACTCTCCGATCCTGCGTGGTGGGGCCCACACAAACAACTCCCTTCAAATTTCTAAAATATTTTTTGATATAGATTTTGATGTCCACTACCCTTCTTCAAAGTTTCAAATTAAAATTCAACTTGTGTAGGAAGAAACAAAAATGACAAATTAGATTATAAGATAAGTTGAATCAAATAAAATAGTTTAGGGGTAAAATGAACTAAAACATGTCAAGGGGCTCACAATCGGATGGATAAAGACTGCTGATTGGGAGTCTTTCACTTAGGGTTCAAATCCTAGGTGTGACACCATTTACACTGTTTTCTTTGCATTTTAAAAATATTCATAGGTTGACGAGTGAAAAAAGAGAAAAATCTGGTTCGTGTTTTAAACTCAGCGCATGCGTGTCCGTGGCTACTCGGATCCAGCGGCCAGCGCGGTGAGGCCCACAACCGAAGGCAGGCAGGCGCCCCCACCACCATTGGCGCCGGCCGCCGGCAAAGACGGGCACTGCTTACCGTGTGGTTGCCGCCGGAGTGGGCGTCAGCCGAGCAGACCAGGCTGCGTTTCTGCCGCCTTTGCATTGCATGGCGGCATCTTGCATGATGATCATCGGGCGATGATTCCGCGTGCTCCGCTCTATCTCGGCCGCAGGAAGTCCTTTTTGATTGACTATCGAGGCCCTCCATGCTTTTTGTATGAGCATCAGTATATTACTCGTATGGGACCGGCTTTATTTGTATATATAATTTCTGTTCTTTTTCCAGTGATTCCGATCGATGGAGAAAAGCAAGGGGACACATTAGGGGATAGGATAATCAAAGCATGTGTTGCCGGTTCATGCGTCTCGTTCGCCCTCTTTAACTTGGACTCAAGCATGTGAATATATACCTGTTTCGGAAAAAAAACTATTTTAGCCGGATATACGCTAAGTTTACCCTTTAACACAATTTATCATTTTTTCTCCATGCATGTTGGAGTTGTATATCCAGCAACCTCTATAGGGGTACCCGTATGGAGGGTAGATAGTGGACAATCGCCATGACCTGGAACTCAAAGCAACGCGTGAGGACACAAGACACAAATTTATATAGGTTCGGGTAGCCAGTGTAGCTTACCATATGTCCTATTTGGTGTAGTATATTACGCCCTGCGCTTGGGCCCGAGCAATTTGTAGTCGAGAGTAGTAGTTCGAGTAGCCTTGAAGCCTCTCCGAGTAGTTCTTGAGCGTCCTCGAGTACTGCTTGGAGAAGTCTTCAAACAGTACTTGAGTTGCCATGAGGCTGGAAGGTGGCCCAGCTCATCTGTCTTCAAGTTGAGATTATAAGGAAGTGCGATTGTGAAATCGCACTCCATATGGAGTAGCCCCCGAGCCTTAGGTTGAGTCGTGCACTCTGGCTAAGGGTGATGGACCGATTAGGTGACTAGAGGGGAGGAGTGAATGTGAGCCGATAAAAATTCTTCTCCCAAAAGATGAACTCGACTATACCCCAAAATCACAAGCATGGATTCCCACACGAGCTTGTCAAGGTCACGTAGTCACAACGGACCTACCAACCCTTGGAACAAGCCCCAACTCAAACCAAAGCGGAAACACAACTCAAGAAGTGAAGGACTTACGCAGTCTGCGAGGTGTCGAGCGAACTGTCCGTAGGGGCCGGGCGGACCCGTCCGCGAGGAGGGCGCGAACCGTCGGCAGGTAGGGGGCGAACTGTCCGAAATTGCCTCCCGAGCCTTCAGTAGTGCACCGAGAAAAACAGACCGTCCGTGATGGACCTGTGGACCGTCCGCCTCGTCACGGACCGTCCGACACTATAGTACGGACCGTCCGCGAGCCCCTTGCAACCAAAACCACCCAACTCGACGGATCAAAAGAACGAAACGCAAGAACTCACGAAGAACACAAAGAACACCCAAGCTGTCAAGGACCACGCAGACCGTCCACACCTACCCCGCGGACCGTCCGCCAAGACCAGAAACAGCAGCCCGAGCTCGACCTCTTCTAGGTCAACCCTTCCTTCCCTTTGCCTGATCTCTTGAATCAACCAAAGGATTGCTGCCAAATCATAGGGGAAGATGAAGCGTCTCTAGGAGATGCTACACCTACGAATTTGTAGCCTCAAAGACACTGAGACGAGAGGAATCGAGATTCTACCGTGCTCAACAAAAAGCCTAGGGTTCCAACCGAAATCCGCGAATCGGAGGCCAAATCCGGCATTTGAGGAGTCAAGATCAAGCACAAATATGCACAAGATACCTATCTATGATCTTCTCAAAGAAAACTAAACACAAACACCTCAGAATCAGTGAATCAAGTCGCACACAAAAATCCCACAAAAAGACTCAAAAAAGACACGAAATCACTCGAGCCAAGAGAGGGAAATCGACGCAACTATGAATGCTTCAATACAACCAGAGGTCAGATTCTCTACAAAATCATGAAGAAAAATCTAGCCTATAGAGCAGGGAAATTAGGAAGTAGTTCGGATGGATGAGTTGCCCTCTAACCCTAGAGCTATATATATGAAGTCTCTTCATGTTGGGCAAATGACCATGCTACCCCTAGAACTCAAATGGAGATACACACCCCTCAGGGGCACTTTGGTCAAGACTTGGTATTACTCATTGGGAGGCCATGCCTTCGCCGTAGTCCACGTCCTCTCAATGCAAGCCCCGCGATCCTGCCGCGTGTCCCCCGGCATCGAAGCTTCTCGACGCGCCCAGATTCCGTCTCCGCCCGCCGAGCCTTCAGTCTTGGTTTTGTCGCTCAACCAAGTAACCTAACGGTTTTGTGGTGAACCTCCGCAAACCCCGCGTGCAGACTCCGGTCGGGAGCTGCTACCCTGCATCGACTCATCTATACAACTTCGTCTTGTTTTTCTTGCCGCCATGCAGCCCGCACTTGATCCCGTTCGGCCACTGGGTCCATCGAGCCAAGCCTACTTGTCTCTCCACTCCTCGGAGGCCCCGCAAGGCTAAGACCTTTCGCTCCTGCTCTTCACCTGTACCAACGCAAATCAAGCCACAACCTGCACCTGCAACACTCAGCCAAGAGTCAGTCCACACTACATTGTCAATCACTCATCACACCAGAGAGCGACCATCCACCGGTCCTCGGACACTCCGGTCCTCAATCTCCCCCTTGATGAGTGCATTGACAACACACATAGTAACCAATTTAGAAAAGAAGAAAAACAAAAAGAAACGAACAAAAATTCAAATAAGTGATCAAAAGTCAAAGAAAAGCCAAAACTTGATCACTTGAGAGAGCAAGTCTCGATCCCCTAAGGCAAGGGTAACGACTCAACACAACTAAGAAAAAATGGTCAAAATGCTGACTCCTCAAGGTGAGGCAAAAGGGCTCGACACCATCGGCAAAAGAGCAAAGCACAAAGCACAACTCAGGCGACAAAGAGCTCCCCATGCACGAATGCAAAGCTCCCCATGAACAAATGCGTGCAAAAGTCAAGTTCTCCCCCTGAACTGAGTATTTCTCGCCCAACATGCATTTCTCCCCTTTGAATGAATTGGGAACTTTCCTCCCCTTGTTGGTAATGCTTGAATCAAGTCTAGAAATGCAAGCATGTGCTTCTCAAATAGACAAAGAGCACTACAAGATGCTTGGAATGAGACATAGAACAAGCAAGATAGCCACATATTTGGTACAAGCATCGCCAACAAGATAGGAAGGACATATAAGCATGTGACGTAGCCATGATCGAATTCATTGTTCAACAAAATATCTCTCTCATGAGTATAGGACCTCAACATGACCAAAATGAGCACAAACAATATACAACTCACAAACTTCATGCAAGGTTACACGTTCTCATCTCAAGGTCATCATAAACACCTACAAGCTATCGCATGTCATGTCAAAGCCACTAAGTCATGTGTCTACTTCTAAATATGAGACTTCTCATTGGTAGACATCATGCAACGGTTTAGCACCCAAGATAAGGAATTTAAAGCACATATGACATGGAAGCATATTTTTCAAGCATAGACATTTCAAGATACCAATTCATGATTTAACACAGATTCTATAGTGTGCTCGGGTATCCACGTGTCCCCGCAAAACAATGTTGCGGAGCCTCCTCCGGCTCCCTCCCCATAAATACCTTACTATGCTGCATAAAGCTTTACGCAGGGGCAACGCGGTCATTTATCCATAGCGCAACCCAATACCGAATGATACTGTCGCTGTGCCATGGATTATGCACATCTCTGGTGAGTTACGCAAAATGTTTTTTGTGATTGGGTTCGTTGCACAGCCACCGTGTTTATCCCTAGAGAAGAGAGCTGGTGCAAAGTGCCACGGATTACGCTCCACGCCGGTGAGTTACATAAAACGTTTTCTCGCGACATATGTCATGCTATCTGTTCCACCGCAACATGTTGCACAGAGGATCCGTTTACATTTTTTGCATATCAGTTACGTAGCAGTTACGCCACACCATCTGTGCAAGTGGTCATAGAAGATCTTAAAGGATCCATTTACTCTTTTGACAAGTCGTAGTATCGTGGGTTATGTACATCAGATACGTATGAAATATAGAGATATAACCACAGAAGATCCAACATAATTCCAAAGGTTACGATCATGGGTTCCCGTGCGTGTGGGCCGACGTGATTAAGGCCCAAATTAATCAGTGGGTGACCACGTTGCATCTTGGCGGTTGTCTACCATATACGATGCCTCTTTTGTTGATGAGCCCTTAGTGTACACTATAATAATTTAGTAAATGTTGGATCATGTTTTTACTGTGTTAACCACAATGTTTCGAACAATAACGATCCATGGACAAAGTATTTACTTTAATATCCTTCCACTTTTTTTCGAGGCAGGCTGATTGTTTCGGATGTATATTGTCTTGATGGGCTTGGAGTCCAGGGTCGGGTTGTTTGTGGGGTGGGGGTGGTTCAAAACTTTGCGGATGACTTCTCTGAACATGATGAAATCTTTTGCATCCGTGCTTGATCCTATAATCGGTGCTCACAATTAGGTCCATTCATCACCATTATACGTATGAATGGTGGTGGTAACTCAATCTGCCTTGATATCTCATGCGTAGTGACCGAGTTACAATAGGTTACATAGTTCGGCTGCCATCTGGACGAGGTAAGAGAGGAGGTATACCAATAGTCAAACCCAAGTGATAGGTTACGCGCGTGCCTCAGGAGATTACATGGCTCGTGCGAAACCGAGTGGTCCAGGTTACGAAGATCATAGAGAGAGGTAGATACAGATGCAGATACACACATTTGACACAACAGCTCCACATGTGTTTTATGAATGTGTGTCAATAAATGTCTAATGGCGGCGGCACAACTACAACTTCTTCTCTTGTTGTAGTGGCTTGTTCAGTTTGAGACATCGTTTGTAATGACGACAGTGCGGTGGTGCCGGCGGGTGGTGGCAAGTCGTGGTATGGAGCTTATCTCGGGTGGTAGATCCGTGGTGTACGTGTGTTTTGTTTTGTTTTGTTTTGGTTGAGTTGAGCCAGTGGAGTGATGAAACCGCATCGAACGCACCACGGTATGATGAACACATCCAATCCGCTGAAAAGCCTGCAAATCAAAAAATTTTGCCGAAGCAATCAAGCGGTATATATAAACGAGTGTACGTACATATGCATTTATACTGCATGAAATGATGTGTACTTACATCGTTACCTTTCTGTAGTGATAACAACCAAGCACCCAAAAACAACTGTGTGACTCGCTGCTACATATTACAGTGCTAAAGACCTAGATAGAAGTAGAAGATCATATGTCACCTCCGGAAGACGCTCAATGAGTGAAGGTAGGGCACATACAAAGCACCACACATTGGTCTTGCAGACTCCGGATGCCAACCGTGCAGGCGTCGAAGCAAGAGATGCTCCGAGCGCCCAGCGTGGAGCTGAGACACCAGACCCGACCCAACCATGTGACGGGTCGGATTGTTGGCCCGAAACTGATGGGTTAGGAGTGTCCACCCGACTTTTCGGAATGGCTATTTCGGTTTTACGTCGGGTTTACTTCGGTTCGGTTTTCGATCATTAGTTAATAATTATTAATGCTCACCCCTATCGGTTCCCGCCAAGCAATCAGGCCGGCTAGCGGGGAGGAGTCGGAGCCATCACTCACTTTTGGGTTAAATGCCATGGCCCATTTCTTTTATTTATTTAATTAAGTATAGTAGATTGTTTGGCCTTTTTTACTCGATTGGCGGCTGACGGATTAGGGTTGAAACATCCAACCCATCAAAGCCCATCTTAACTTGCTGCTATTACTCACTCCATCCATTGATCCAAGGCCCATTTGTACTTGACTCAAAAACAAAGAAAAATAAATCAAGTCCTTCCAGTCATTAATCTCTCGAATATTTGCAGATCAACGTGGCAGCTTCAAACGTGGGTGTGTGACCCGCACAGTTAGGCATCATCCATGCTGCATTCGATCATTTTCGGGAATAGCATAGACGCACGTGACACACATTTTATAAAATATCTATTATCCAAGTATTTAAATAAGAAGTTTTTAAAATTGTAAATTGAAAAGTTATGAGAAAGTAATTGTTTGGCACCATGGTGTCCTCTCACGAGTTGAAAATGTGCATGAAAGGTAGTTTTGGTGTATGTAGTCACCTGAATGACCATTCATGTGCTCACTTCCAATGTAAAATTTGAGGGTGTCTAATGTCCAATGTGAGGTGTCATGTATCTGACATTAAATGCTTGCATATATTTGTGAGTTTTAATTATAAATTAGGTTTTCCAAGCATAAAAATTGAATAACCGCAAAACCAATCCAACTTACCAACAAAATAAAAATAAAAAATGGAAAGAATAAAAGCGCATTTGAAAAAATTGATTATCGGCAATACTAATCCAGCCTGGGTTTCGCATGCAGCATCGTGGTTGCCGCAGAACACAGTGGGTCGTGTTGAGCCTACGTAACCGAGATTCCGCCTAACCTGCAGAATCGACAACACCGAGTCGATGTTGCACCATGCAGCATGGCTGGTGCAGGTTACGCGCAGAATTGACACCAATAAAGAAGACGACGGGAGGCTCTTGATTTGCTGATACCTTCATGTTTACCGAAACATTTTGAGGTATTAAATGCGACTTTGACCACTAATTAAGGGTACTAAATAAAAGCTAGTTACAAAATGAAGGCTTTGACCACACGGTTAGAGGATGGTCAATCTCAGTGCGATTTCATCGCACTATTACCAAGACTACCATGTCATCTTTTGAAGTGGATGAAACTCTCACTCTCAATGCACAATTTCATAGATAGCTTGTAGCATTTAATTTTTTTTGCATGGAGTTAATGATCATATGTGTCATATGATGAAACTATAAAACCCCCAATGCAAGTTTCATTGGGTTTCATGAGACTAGGTAAGTGTTCCATGTGAGTTTCATGGTGATGAAACTCTTATCATCTCTCTCCTCATAATTAGAGTGCCAAGTCATCAAATCGTCTTAAGCACAGCTTGGACTACAAGCAGAGGTTTCCCACTTCTATTCCTCTCCCCCCATCCACCCCCACCCACCCATCCACCTTTCGATCCTCCATCTTGCAGAACTGAGAGCTCACGTACGCCCCACTCCCTCAATGGCTAACTCACCTAGGGCCACGACCCACCTGACATCTGACGAAGAGACCGACGATCGCATGATGATCAGCGATGGATGGGTGACTTTCCCGTCATCAAATCCTGGCTCCTCCACCGACGAGGATGAGGTGGCAATCCTTGAGGCACAAGACCTGGCTAATGCCCGCGACACCCGGTACCGCCGCGCCACGTTCTCGTCTGAGGATGAAGACGAAGACAAGAAGGAGGAGCAGGACGAGGAGGAGGAGGAGGACATCAATGTTGTCAGGCGCGGGCGCGTAAGGAGACTAGAGAGTGAGTGGAGACTAGATTTCAAGCTTGGCGCCGACATCATGCTGGCTGGGGTTGGACGGCGACGGCGAGGCTCCAACGTGGAGCAGAAGGCGGCGGCTGCCAGGGCCAATAGGTTTGGCTCTGATCAACCTAATATATTATACTTGAAACTCTGCAGTTTTGCATCAGACCCTTCCGACCTGCATTCCTCTTTTCGCCCTCTTCAGTTAGTCGTATCCAGCAGATCAATGAAAGCAAAATGTTATATGGTTAGGAAAAAAAAGAGCAACATGTTCTCCTTTTTTGGACATTTTGGGACTATAGTTCGTGTTATTAGGAGCATCCTGATCGAATTCGGAGTACACAGATGAGTGATGACTGATGCTATGATAAGATATACTACATGTGTGCATGTGTGCAGAGATGGCATGGAAGAGGAGATGGCAGGTCTGAGCCAAAGCGACTTGGAATTCTTCAAGATCTTGCTCCCTGGCATGTACAAGGAGTCACTGGTCGGAATAGCTCACGAATGTGCACCTGTGCTGTTCTGAGTAAGTAATTGCCGCAGAGCCTAATTTGATCATGCTATGAGTAGAGGTTGCCCAACAAGTTCGTTCGTCAGCTCAGAGATCGCCGGGTCTTGAAGCTGCAGCTCGCTGGCACAGGTATGCGCCTGTGGAATGCGGATGTCTTCACCGACGAGAAGAGCGGCGACGTGTACCTCGTCCAAGGTTGGAAGGAGTTCGCCTTCGCACATGACCTACGCGTCGGCTACGTGGTCGTCTTCCGCTACTACAACTGCACCTCCACGCTCACTATGACGGTCTTCGACCGTAGCACCTGCCGCAAGCAGTAGTACGTGCATGCCGCCGACTCTGGTACGTCCCCCTCGGCCCCTCCATCCAGTCACTCATTCGTCGCGTGTGGGGAGTCAGGAGGAAGACGTCGTGGTGGAGATCATGGAGGAGGGAGGACGTGGAGGCCGGTTTGTTCATCTGAATACAAGTCAAAGGTATGTTGCCCCGGTTGTGGATACATCGTTTCTCACTTTCTCAGCGTCCTGTATATGTAGGATGATCGATCTTTTCTTTTGGTATTATGGACTACTATTCTTTAACATTATCTTATCAGTGCAGGTTAGTAGTGATGGAGCGTATGCTGCGGGGAAATAACCATCAGGATGGTGTTGGTGCTGTGCATGGCACTGTAAACAGATCTAGTTACCAGTTGCAAGTGTGATATTGCAGCAATTGCCGGTTACCTAGGCACACCCATGCCACTTGTGGTCGTGCGGCGGCAGGATACTCACTATCAGGAAGGATCTGCGGGGATTGTGGTGCACGAGGCCACCACGAAATTATTTGCCCCAATGTTCCGCAGCCTGGGATTAGTTTAACTGAAAGGTAGTGCATTCAGGTGTAGTGCTTATGTCGCCATAGGTACTTGATTTATATATGAACATTCCATCAATCTTGTATGCCGAGTAATGTGTTCCATGGTGTATGGCGCAGTGCTTTTAATAATCAAGATCAGAGGCAGGAAGAGGATCCTGGTGAAGTTGTACAAGAGGAAACTCGTGGGAGGCTTTGCAAATGGCACGAGACGCAGAAGCTGACATCATCCACCTTTTAGCTGTAGCAGTTGGAATTGTTTAGTTTAGTTTGTTGATCCAGAATCTTACCGTGTCATAATTAGTGCTCAATGTATAGGTGCCATTTCAGTGTTTGAAGCCACCAAATGACCTCGGTTACGCAGTTTCGACACGACCCTACGTGTTCCGTGGCAACCGCGATGTTGTGTGCACAACCGACTGCACACGCTCGGTTACGCACCGTCCGTGCGACACCGACAGGGTTGTGCACGTAACCCGAGTCTCGTGACGCGCTATGAAAAGCTCCATGGACTGCAAACATAATTGAAACTCGCAAGCATGGAAACCTATAGCCAGAAATGAACAGGAACCATTTGTGACCTATCAAATAGGGCTTCAAAAACCACATGCGCAGACAAACAGCTTGTTCATAGGACTGGGGCTGAATAGACAAACAACATTCTTCTTAATATGGTGCTCAATTCCCATGATGAAGTTCGGCATTGTTTTTTATTTTCTACGTGGACTGGTCAATTGAGATAATTGCTCACATCCTTCTTCATACTTTTCTGAGCGTCTGCGTTGTACTGTGTAATTCTAAAAAAAGCTATTTCTATAATAAATGAGTATAAAAGTGTTTAATTAATGATAAGTGTTCAAAAAATGTAACAAATGGCATAGAGAACATCAAAAAATACAACCAATGGCATAGAGCTCAAGTCTTAATTTCTATGTGCATTTCAAAGCATCGCCCCCAATGGACGGCGAGAATCCTCGCGTGGCTCGTTCGGTCAAAAGGCCTATACAAGGACTTTCGGTCAAAACAAAACTAAAAAAAACTAGGCCGGTGGGGGTGAGTACCCACTAGTTTTCATTAAGAAGAAGAACCGACACCCGGCCCAAAAAATCCCCGAACCCCGAAACACTGACGAGGGGATTTTTTTTAGAAATTAGGGCCAAAATGGGATTCGAACCCTGGCTGAAGGCCCATCGGCCGATTTCAAGCTACACTATTCCTAGGAGAGATGGGACCGAGTTGAATCAGCATCTAAGGCATCATCATGTCTCGCGATGCGGATGCTGACTGAGATGCTGCTGGAAGCCTAGAATGCCCCCATTCAGCGTCCGGCACGAAGAGGAACTGCTTGGACTCGTAGCCGTCCAGCAGGCGGATGCACGGGGCCGTCTCCGCTAGCGATAGCGAGCCGGGCTCGCTGCCACATACCTCCATCTCATAATTGATCTGGACATTCCCCTCAGGGCACGGGCCGAGGTAGACCAGCGATAGTGATCGCCCGGTCAGGACACCACCGCTATTGAGCAGCAGGAACACGCTGCCCATGCCGGTGTGCACCAGCACTCGGAATGGCTCGCCCTTGCCGAGCGTCACTGTTGTGGCCTGGAGGTAGGTGAAGGAGGCGGATGCGTCCTTGTGGTCGTCGAGGACGTTCTTGTAAAGCAGCAAGCCGCGGTAGCTGCAGCCTCCGACAGGGCAGCCGAACAGCGCGAGCGGGCACATCTCCTCGTGGCGGCGCTTTTAAATGAACTTGATGAGCTCGCGGCAGCCGTACTTGCTGATCTTGCAGACACTTTTCATATCGGCGAGCATCTTCTCCACTGAGCAGCACCAGAGGTCACCGATGGGATCTTCGTAGCACCAGCACTTGCGGTTGATGCGGACACAGCATTTGGCGCACGCGGTGTGGCCATTTTTGCACTGAAGTGAACAGAACATAGTAAAAATGAGGATACATGGAACATCGTACGAATCATAGTTGAAACAACACAGTAGTAGCTGTGGTACTAGAGTGCGCCGGTGTGCTTACCATGAACACCTGGGACTCGAAGGGCATGAAGCAGATGACGCAATAGACGGAGTGAGCATCCGAATCTAACCAGATGGTCTTCACCATCTCGTCGCCATCACATTTCCTCCCCGTGGTGGCAGGATTTTTCCTTGGCAAAGACTTCAATGGTGTCGCGGCCGGCGTCACCTTGGTCTTCCTAGCGGTCCTACTATTCATCTCAGATCTGATCCAAAACAGTTCCACGGATGCATAAACTAATTACTGGTATATTGACGGTGGTGATGGGAAACATCTACTCTAGCGAATCACCAAATAAAATTGCAAGCGAGTAGCAGATCATGGATTGTTACCGCTAGACGCAAAGTGCAGTGGTAGATGGGTCGCGCGAAGCGCAGTGGAAGTAGTCGATTGGATCATCTCCTCCTCGTCCTCGCCTCGGTCACCACAACTTTGGTCATCGTAGATCAGCGGTAAGCACTACAAGAAAATCGTTGACTAGTGACGCAACCACATTTTAGCGTCATTGATTTATGACGTTCCTGGCTGATCTCATCATAATATTTCACTTCCAAGCAAATTTAGTGACAAAAAAACTTTCGTCATAACGGTTGGTACTGTAGCTGAGCATTCGCTGTTCCAAGCCAGTTTTGTGACTCCATAAGCTCCGCAACAGCGTCATAAACCAACTTTGGTCCCACATGTAAGCATTATTTTTAAAATAGAGTGTTCCAAGTCGTCATAAAATTCGGAAGGGTCCCACATGTAAGTATTCTATCAAAAATAGAGTGTTCCAACTCATCATAAAATTTTGCAGGGTCCCACATGTAAGCATTATTTTCAAATAGAGTGTTCCAAGTCGTCATAAAATTCAATTGGGTCCCACATGTAAGCGTTTTTTCGAATCTTTAATATAAATCAGTAATTCACAGGCAAAACGCTTCACTGCCTTCGCAAAGACTCACGACTTTTGCTACGTGCAGATCTGCAATGGCTCGTGGTAGGAATGGCGGATTCTAGCGGCGATGTGAGGGTGGTTTATGCGCCACCTCCCGGCTATGAGTTCATGAAACAGGACGACAAGGTCAGTCCTCTGGTTTGAGCCACTATATTTTCCCCTATCGACCTAGGGATGGGGATTTCTAGATTTGAGGATCTAGAGGATGGATGACCATATACAATAGATTCATATTTCATCGTACACTCAGATTTGAATTGTAATTGGTGTTAGAAGTTGATTCAATTAGTTTTCAGTTTGCATCGTTTGATAGATTGATAGGTTCTTGTATTTTTCTAGCTTCTGGAGGTGCTTGAATCCACTGAAGCTGAGCTGATTTCATCGTACACTAAGATTTGAATCGCAATTGGTGTCAGAAGTTGATTTAGTTAGTTTTCATTTTGCATAGTTTGATGGATTGATAGGTTCTTGTATTTTTCTAGCTTCTGGAGGTGCTTGAATCCACTAAAGCTGAGCTGCAGAAGGTGAAGAGAGACCTGCAAAAGGCTCTAAATTACAAGCACCGATATGAGCAATCGTTACAGCAACAGAATGAATAGCTGAAAGAGATGAAGAAATGCATGGAAGAGTCTTATCAATTGCTGCAACAGGAGTATGCCCGGTTGAATGAAATGGCATTGTTACAGCAGGAGAACATTGCCCTGATGGAAGAGCTGACCAAATGCAGGGGCCATGTTAATCAATTATTGCGGTAGGAGAATGACCAGCTGATAGAGATTCAGCAATTGTTAGTGGAGAATGCCCTGTTGAAAGAAAGAGCAATCGAACTCTGACTGAGCTGCAGACAATCGATAAAACATGTCTAGTGTTACTGCTAGCTAGACGGTTCATAGGTGGTGTGTACTTTGTGGTGATGAATTGTTTGTATTTTTATGTTTGCTACTTGCTGGTGGTGTGAACTTTGTGGTGATGAGTTCTATGAGATTCCATCTTATTATGCCGATTTGGTTTAATCTATTTCAAATTGAGTCAAGCATACTCACCATATTGAATTAATTTTGCTGATGTTTTGCTGGTTCGTTCTGTTGATGTTTTCCTAGAAGGACCTTCCTAAGTAACGATTGCGAAACTGCTTGTTTCCTACTGTCGGTCACGAAATGTTGCAAAAACAATTTGCCATAGAATGGGTTCAAACTAGAGACCTATAGGAACAAGACAACACTATCTACCACTGCACCACCTCTTGGTTGTGTCAATTTAATGGGAAACACTTTCCACCCCAACCACAACACGGAGCAGTTCTGATAAGTTGGCGGGAGAAAAGCTCGCGCTGTAGCCAAAAATAGTTTTCTCGCAGCCTGCTGCCCCGAAACGGGAAAACGAAGAACGGAGAGGCGAGTAGGCTACCAAAACAGATCATTCCGGTGGTGATTTGCGACTTCCAATGGCTGCTTACTCCTACAGGCGAAATCTGGGAGATACTTGCTGCAGCGGCGTGCCAATATGGTAAGTAATTTTGTGTTCATTCCGAAAAAATTCATTTCGCAGAATGTTCTCCTTTTCGATTCATTCTGTGGTCAATAATTTTGAGTTGGATTCGCTAAAAACTTTCCAGATGGATAGACGCTGGATAACCGGTTGTACTGGTTTTATCATCGATCATGAGAAAGGGGTCCAGGATTTCTTGGCATTTCTTCGTACAAGATACGTTGAGGACGAAGAAATACTATGCCTGTGTCGTCGATGCCTCAATAACTCTATAGGGACTATAGAGCGAATTGGAGATCACTTACTTGTGAGTGGGATGGGAACCACTTACACTAGGTGGATCCATCATGGATAAGCTTTGGAGGATATGGTTGATGATGATGCAAATGTTCAAGATAACGCAATTCTGCCGGATGCAGAGGGGGATGTGGATAATGCAGCTCCACGGGATGGTGGTGATCAAGAAATGGTCCAGGAAAACAAATACATATCGGGTATGGAGGAGGATGAAGGCCCTAGAGACGATGGGATGTCTGAATTGATTGCTGACTTGGGTAAGGGTCAGGTGCTCGGTGAGAAACTGTATGAATTTGTAAAGGAACATCTGAACCGTAAGATGTCACCGACATCTTCAAATGCACAATTTACATTTGTTGTGAAGTTACTTCATATAAAGTCTTTCAGTCGGATGAGGAACGTCGCATTCAATGCAATGATGAATTTGTTACAAAAAGGATCCCTAGCAGCGTGTCTTCCAGACTCTTTCGATGCGGCAATGAAGTACATACGTTCCATGGGACTCGGCTATGAAAAAATCTATGTTTCCAAAAATAATTGTATATTTTTTCGCGAGAAGAAGTATGTCAAACTTGATATGTGCCCAGTATGTTGTGAAGCGGATTCAAGATGGAAGGATGCAGACACCAACAAGCGCGTTCCTCAAAAAGTATTGAGGCATTTTCCGCTGATTTCCAGGTTGAAGAGGATGTTTCTTTCAACAAAAACAGCAAAGGATGCACGATGGCATGAGTCGAAGCGAAAACCAGTGAAGAATGAGCTTAGCCATCCAGCTGATGGTGAGGCATGGAAAGAATTCAATAAAAGTTGGAAAGAATTTGCAAAAGATGCTAGGAACCTTAGACTTGGTCTTGCAACCGATGGTTTCAATCCATTTGGCAACATGAACAACTCATATAGTATGTGGCCAGTATTTGTTGTGTCGTATAACATGCCACCATGGGTATGCATGGAAGAATCAAACTTCATGATGGCCTTATTGATCCCTGGGCCGAGTTCTCCATCAAAGTTTTTTGATATCTTCATGGAACCTCTCGTCGAAGAGCTGCAGCAACTTTGGAAGGGTGTTTGGGCAATCGATGCTGTTGAGGGTAAAGAATTTAAACTGCGTGCGGCGGTTCTTTGGTGCATACATGATTATCCAGCATTGAGCACGTTGTCTAAGCGAGTCAGGAAAGGCTATTTTGCCTGTGTGCATTGCGACAAGAATCCTTGATCAAGAAGATTGAAGAACAAGATATGTTACATTGGGCATCGTTGTTTCCTTCCAACTGACCATCCATGGAGAAGAAAGAGAGCAAATTTTGATGGTACTGTTGAAAACTGAGAAAAGCCAGGGCAGTTTACCCATGAGGAGCTGAAGTAGCAACTGGTGAAGGTTAAAGACGTTAGACCAGGAAAGCATCCTCTACCTCAAGGAAAGAAAAGGAAGCGGGAATCTGGACAGTGCTGGAGCCGAAGGGTTTGTTTGTGGGACTTGCCGTACTAGTCATCTCTGAAGTTGGCACATAACCATGATGTGATGCGCATTGAGAAAAACATATGCGAAAACCTTATTGGTACGTTGCTTAAAATTGCTGGGAAGACAAAGGACACCATCAATGCTAGGGTTGATTTGGAGGAGATGGGTGTAAGATCAAATCTACACATGGTGGCAACTGAGGATGGTGAGTCATGCAAAATGCCAGAACCTCCGTATGTACTTTAAAAAATGAAACAGAAGCTGTTTTGTGATTTTATAAGTTCGGTGAAGTTTCCAAATGGATATGCTTCAAACTTAGCTAAGTGTATTGCTGCAGATGGATGCAAACTACAAAGACTGGAAACTCATGATTGTCATATCCTACTCCAAAGGGTTTTGCGGGCTTGTCTTCGCGATTTAGTGGACAAAGATATATACACAGCTATTGTAGAATTAGGATACTTCTTTCGGCAACTATGTTGCAAAACTCTGAAGTTGGATGTCTTGCAAAAACTGAAAACAGATATCCCAATAATTCTGTGCAAGCTTGAGAAAATTTTCCCTCCTGCCTTCTTTGATGTCATGGTCCACTTGGCTGTCCATTTGCTTGAGGAAGCAATCCTGAGAGGTCCATTACAATATGGATGGATGTATCTCGTCGAAAGAAGGCTATGCACATTGAAGCGTTTAGTGAGAAACCAAGCTAGGCCTGAAGGATCCATTGCAGAAGCATATGTTCCTAATGAGGCCTTGACATTTTGCTCTAGGTACTTCGCGGCTGATGATGTGGCCACACGATTCAATTAGGTTGGAAGGAACAGAGAGAATGCTGATTTGTCTGTAGATGGAACATCCTATTTCGATCACAATGTTCAAGTACTTGGAGCAGGGACCACTTGTTGGCTTGGGTCAAAGTACGACAAGGTGGTTTGTTATGTGCTAAACTTGCGAAGAGGTGAAGCCATATATCGAGTAACTAAATCACCATTGCAATGATAGAACTACAATTATTTCATTCTAACTTTGAGATGGTACTGCTTTGCAGAGTGTTCAAGAATGAATTAAAAGCGAAAGGTGTGTCGGACGAGGATATTGATCGTCGAATTGTTACAGAATTTCGGCACTGGTTTAGATCGCATGTTAGTATTCATTTTTTGTTTGGTAGCTAGATTATATTACCTGGTGAGGACCTTTACACAAGACTATATTAAAAGTAACTATGACTCTTCTGTACAGATTACAAACAATCCAGTGAGCGACGACAACCTATATGCATTATCAGCTGAACTAGACCGGCGAGCAAAAACTTATACAGCATGTATTGTGGGCGGTGTCCGGTACCACACCAAGGCCCGAGAGGCAAATAGGAAGACACAGAACAGTGGAATCATGACTACAGGATCACATAAAGACATTAAAGAAATTGAGTTCTATGGTTCACTAAGAGACATTATTGAGCTGCGGTCCAATTCGGGGCCGGACAGAGATCGAACTGTTGTTTTATTTCAGGTTGACTGGTATGATCTCGAAGGGACCAAGAAGGAACCGAAGATTAGAAATGATGGTTACTTCACAAGCATCAATACTGGAGATTACTGGTACCAAGATGATCCCTACATTCTTGCTGAACAAGCAACGAAGGTCTTTTACTTGCCAGACACCCTGCTACAGCACCCATGGAGAGTGGTGCAAAAAATTGAGCACAGGCATTTGTGGAGCTATAATGAAAATGAAGAGGACATAGCTCCCACTAGCATGGTACTTGCATATCAAGATGATGAAATTGACCAAACCTTACATGATGTTATACTTGATGATGGTCTCGGTGATGGTTCGGAGGTTACGGTGCCTATTACTGGCGAGGCGACTATGGTTGTAGCCGCTGAAGTTGACGCAATTCGCCAGCAGGAGCTATCTGATGTGGATGGATTCAATTCTGAAGATGAGGACGACGACACTCTATGGCAATATGTCGATGAAGATGAAAATGCTGTCGATGAAGATGAAAATGCTGCCGATGAAAGTGACGAAGACTAGGATATCAAATCAGTAAATGTTTAAGTCGATCCAAACTAAAATCATGTGGACCTTATGATTTATATGTAATTTATATGTAGTTGAAGTGCACTTTTCTGAATATTAAACCTGCCATAGGTGCCTACTATCCAGTTCACTGTATCATGTAGCATCGGAACTTCCTGTTGCGACTTATACAAAATATACGATCACGCATGGGGATGATGTAACACCTCAGGTGTTTAAATACCATTAATTAGTGCTAATACACTCGCTAATCAAGTCAACACTCGTTAGTGGTCAAACCCGAGTCAAACCGTCGGTCAAAACCCTAGTGCCCGATTCGGATTCTAGAACTTTTGGCACGTTCTCCAAAATTTCTTAAAAACTTCACTTTTGGCCAATATAAAAGTTGTAGGTTAGATCCTAGAACACAACTTTCATAATTGACGGCATTTCAAATTTTGAAGATTTGAAGCTCAAAAACTCAGTCAAAAGCCATTTGAATAGTGCTTTGAGCCGTGCAAAAGCTGATTTTCGCGACGCGTTCCAAGCCAAACCAATCACCAAACCATATGTTGGCCTTTGCAAATGTTGTAGAGGATAGTTGGAACTTCAACTTTGCTATTCAAAGTTTTTGCTGCACAGTTCAAAATTTTGAAGATACTCAGGGTCAAACCAGCGTTGACCGGTGGTTTTCCAAGCCCTACCGCGCCCTGGCGCTCTGGGGCGCCGGTGCGCGTCGCGCGCGCACCGCACTGGGCGGAGCACCGTTTTTCGCGCCACTGACCCCGGGGCCCGGACAACAAGATGGTGAGGTCGACGCGTGGCAGGCGAGCGCGTACCGGGACCCCTAGGGCCGGACCCCCTCGCCACGTGAGCCATCATTCTCGCCGCCGCCGGACCCCCCATTGCGCCATCATACCGCACCGCTGCCATGTCGAGCACCGCGCGACGTGCCCTTCTGGCCCCCTCTTCCCCTCTGTTTGCTTGTTGTCTAGGCCGAGCCACGAGCTCGCCGGAGCCGCTACTCCCGCGACCGCCACCGCCCTGCTCCACCGGCTGCGCCCTCCGGTCACCACCCTGCCCCCAACCAAGCACACGAATCAAGCCCTGGTGAGCCCCTCAGCCGCCCCCACTTCTTTCCCGGCCGGTTCCGGCGAAGTGCCCACCATAATTGTGCCGCCCGCGCCGCCGGCCGCCCCTAGGGGCAACATTGCGCGGCCCAAGATCTTTCCAGGGGCCAAATCATTAAAAGGCAGGACCTTCCTGTAAACCGAGGGCATAACTGGGAGAGAGAAACTTTAGCCAAGGGTCTTTCCGCAAAAAGATTCTTTAACCTTTGAACCCTTTTGACCAGATCTTAGAAAATACGTAGAAAATCACAGAAAAATCAGAAAAATGGCAAACCAATTTTGTTGTTTTCCTTGTGAGCAAATCCACAACTATTGCAAAACATGACCATACTTTTGACTGACAGTTTTTGCATGAAAAATTGAAATCAATTTAACCTAGATTTGCTGTAGTTCAAAATATACAAGTGATCTCAAGCTGAACTTTGGATATGTTTCTAGATATGTCATGTTTAGACTTTGGATATCTTTTATTATGATTTATTTTATATTTATGATGAATCTGCTTAAATGAATGTTATAGCTTAAATAAATATGTTTTTGTGCCCAACTTCTGGATATGATCTTCTTATGCCTAAATACATCTCGGGTGAATTAATCATGATTTTATAGCTACCAGAAATATATTTTCTTGATTTATGCTTAGTTTAAAATGAAATTGCATATTTTAAGATCTAGAAAGGCCCTTGACCTATTCGTTGTGTGAATAGCCTTGTTGTTGTGTGAATAGCCTTGTTTTGAGTCAGAGAACAAGTGGGAGAAAGTTGGGATCCTTTTGTTGCTTAATTATTTTTATATGCATTTCTCATGTTTTGGTAGATAAAATTTGCCATTTTTGGTATAATTATTTCATAGCTCTTTTAATTCTGCACCTGTGTTAAGTGGCCTTGTTTAGAGCTAAAGAGCTTCAGGAGTGTCATTTACTGCATTTTATGAATTTATTTATGGATAAAAATGTTGGAAGCCAGTTTAAGCTTAATAATAGGGTTAAATGGCAAACCACCACATCCTCCCCTAGTCAACCCTATAGATTTGTTGTGAAGCATGTTGTTAGCATTAGAATCACCCCCTTGTTGTTTTGGTGAAATTTAAATTAATTTATTTATATAAATATGTACACAGTCACTGTAACGACCCGGGTTTTCGGTAAGGAAAACCCGACTCCCTATACCATTGTGATAGTCCCTGGATCAGTAGGCTATCACGTACAGAACTCGTCGCATTATGATATCAGTTCCATACAACGAAAACAGATTACACATTGAATAATTTACACCCGAAAACAATTCGGTATACGATTTTTGTACAAGCCCCTTGGGCCAAACGACAAGTAGAAAACCTACGTAGCGGTAGCTAGAGCTTAAAGTCTTTATCTTCGATCAACTCCACAGGCAGCACATGAGCGAAGCAACACAACCCTCTGCTTGAATTCTTCAGGATGGACCCTTCACTTCAAGTTAAGAACCTGCACACTCACCAACTATCCCCAAGGAATGGGATAGGTTCACGTCACCATCTGTATGCAGCTTTAAGTGGCCTACTTCTAAGGGGATAAAAATATATATAACAAGGATAGCTTGGGTTTCCTAAGCAGCGGCAGCAACATATATATAGAGAGTAAACCATCCTTCCCAAACTCATAGCTCACACAACTCAACGGGTAGTCCTGGCTCGCCAGGTTCCCGTCTCCACCATCTCGGGCAAAACATAGCTCTCCAACACCCGCCCTCGTCTCAAAGCATCCAATGTGCCTCATCCCACATTCCTCATCTCAAAGCATCCAATGTGACTCATCCCACATTCCTCATCTCCAAGCATCCAATGTGTCTCAGCCCACATCCAAAGACTCTCTAACTAAGGTGGTACCTCCTGTCGGGACTATGAGTCTCAAAACCAGGTCAAAGGTGTAGAGTATGTGGGAGACTAGGGTCGGTATACGACCGAGCCCGACGCACCTCCCTCGTGGAGTGTGTTCGGCCTACCCTCTCCCACCCACTCATCAACATTGCCCAGTGGCTTCGAGGGTCTCGGAGACTAGGGAAGCTAAACCACTGGGCCCGGCACACCTCAACACTGAGCGTGTCTGGCCTACCCTCCCCGAACTCATAACCTCCTAACAGTCATGCAGCATCGTCCAGCTAGGGAAATCATTGGAACCTTCCTCCAGGGGTAAGCAACCTCTAACCCTCTCCGAGAATTATACTCACAATATCCCATACCCATACACGCATAGCTCAGCACATATACACACATATAAAATATAGCAGTAGTAGGACAATCAAGGAACAGGATATAAAGATAGGTTATGCAAGGTTCATCATCATCATCTCATCAACATCATGCAAGTAATAAAGTGCTAGCAATATATATAGCAATGCCTAATAGGTATTAAGAGTCGGATGGGCGTGAACACCTGTGTGCAAGTAGTCGTCGTAGTTTCTGTAATTGTTCTCGATCCTCAGGCTCGACTCCTCAGCTCCGAAAATTCCTAGCTTCGCCAAGATAAATAAACACGGTATCTAGATGCAAATAACTCCAAAGAGAAGCAATAAAGAACTAAATAACTCCAAAAGCTAGTCTAACGGGTGCTTCATGATTTTAGAAGAATAAAGAAATTGATTTCATATTTTTCTAATGTAGAAACAATTTATTATGGATTTTCAAATAAAGAAAATAGTTTACGAGTTTAATTAATTGCGATAAAGCACATAAAACATAAGTCAGCAAGATAGAGAACCAAAAGCTAGGTTCTGGGTTGATCTACATTATAAATTGACTAGCCAACGATCTTTGTTGACAAGGTCAAAAAGGAAGGTCAAAGGTCAACCGGACCCCACAAGTTACACTGTGGGCCCCGTATGTCAGATGGGACATAGGTTGAGAGACATGACTCAAGCTGGAACATGACAAAGATGTGGCGAGGATGGATTCACCCTGGATACGGCTGATGGTTTAGTTAGCGCACGTGTCGTTCACAACGAAGGCGTGGCACGACCGCGGTGAAAGGCATGGTCGGGACAGGAAAGATTGAACTCAAGCATCATCATACAAGAATTAAAGCCTTGGTGAAAAGGAGTAGGTGCTGCTAGCAAACAGCACACACACCCGATCGATAAAGAGCTAAGGTTAGATAGCATCTACAGCTTGGCAGTTTAGAGTCTTGCACATGGCTCGGCAGCGAGCAACGTACAAGCAAGAAGGATAAAGGCTCGGTGGAAAAAGGATATGTGCTGCTGTTTAGCAAAGCAACGCACATACTAGATCAAAGCTGGAAGGCAGATGGTTTAGAACAACACAGGAGCCATTTTGACATCCCACTGTGTGTTTAGGTTTACCTTGCAAGGATATAAACCAATCGATTGTCAGCCTTTCACCGTTATCTGGGACTACTTATCCAACTGGTCATGATATCCCTTTATGATGGAACTTTGTGAATATTTATGCTTGATATAATTGTATTACACAACTCTTGCTTGCAATAGATGCTTACTTAGTAAGTGGTTAATTACTAGAATTGGAGCTAAAATATTGAAAGGATCTATTCCTTAGTCTCTTTTTGGCAAAACAAACCCACTGGCCAAAAAGCCTCTCATATCTAGAGTTGGTGATTTAGTTATCACCCGACGGGTAAGACTTGCTGAGTATTAGTATACTCAGCCTTGCTATAATTTGTTGATTTCAGGTAATACTTTCAGTGATGTGTGGCCTGGAGAGATTTCACCCGGCTGGGAGCTAGAATGGGTGGATGACGATGAGTGAAGGCATCATGGATGGCCTCCTGTGATGTTTGTCATACCGCTTAGTTGAATTTCCGCTGTTTTCGAACTCTGAACCTCTTTTATCATGTCAAGTACTTCGGTTTGTAATACTTAAACCCTTCGGGGGCAAATTTAGATTTAATCTATGTATTGTACTCCAGACTCGCCTTCGTGTGAGTTTTAATGCATATCGTCGATCCTTTGTTGCTATGTAACTGATTTCACCGGGCTTGACCCGGCAACTTACGACTGGATGGTACTTTATTATTGCTTAATGACCAAAGTGGATTGGTTTAGGCAATAGTACGGTATTTTCTCGGGCGGGTTGTCACAGCTGGTATCAGAGCGATTAATATGCACCAGAGTTTAATTAACAACCTTAATCTCTTGTTTTTGAATAAAATTGCCAACATTGCTTATATTTGCAAAATACGTTGGATCGTTAAGGATGGAAATAGACCGAGAGGCCCTAGAGGGAATTTTTGGGTTCTTTCAGGTGGCTAGTTAAATTATGGTTTACTTTGCTAACTTCCAGCACTTCTTAAGCCATGTGTTTTATACGTGTGCTGTGTCACATCACGAGTATGGAGGGTCGATAGGGCAATCCATTCCACGGATCCTATCTTCTCGGTTGGATGCCGACGTGTTTTATATGTGCGCTTTCCGTATGTAAAGCATGCGAAGGATGGCATGTTCTATTCAAGATGAACATACCATGGGTTGTGATGTCGCCGCGTTTTGCCATACGTGTGTGTTCCGCATTACGAATGTGCGAGGCAAGGATACACTCCATTCAAACGGAGGGTGTCTGGACGCTGTCCATGCAGCACTAAACGCATGGGTACCGTTTCTATAGTGAACGATAATGTTTGTGGACGCTTCCGTGACGTGCTAGTACAGAAGGTTCTCTCTTTTGAAGGTACACTAACCGCGTTTCGTAAGTCATTAAGTAAGAACCGATAGTCTCGACTAGTTATTATAGGGAGAAACGTAATTGTTGCCATGCCACCGGCACTAACTCCGAATTGGCTTAATTGCTTAGTGAGGACGAATAGGTCGTTCTTGCATCATGATAAAAACCTGCTGAATGATAAAAAGATCACATGTGTTGTTCTCCTTAAATAATGATTATAATAACAACAATAACAATCTTTAAATCGAATCTAAAGTGTTGTTGTTGGACCATCTAGTTGACCCTGTTGTCGTGACCCTTTCTCAGACCCGTTCTACAGAGTTTCCATATAGGTGATCTATACCCAAGTACTCCATATCTATCCAAGTTTCTGCTGAAAAATTTAGTTGATGACCATAAGTTTTCAGATCTCAAGCTATGCTCAGATAGTAAACCTAGGTCTTGTCGTTTTTCCGGAACAAGTCACTCTGAATCTTGCACCTTTGAACCTTGTTCCTAACTAATCTAGCTTAACCCTTGAGTACCAAATTATTGTTTCATGAACTTACCAAGTTGCCAGAAAATTTTGAAAATTTTTGGGAACTTTGGTTTTGGAAGTTTGAAATTGTCATTTCGATGCAGTGCAGCTGTCTCGAGTCAGACTATCTGGTCAATTTGAGTTTTTGTCGTACATGTTCTACTTGTTGAACAAGCTTACGAATGTGTGACTAATGAAAACTCAAATTTTTCAGATGGTGGGCTCGACACGCAGCACTCCGAATGGTTTTGATGATTCTAGTGGCCGCAACCAGCCGCCACAACCACCGGACATGACATCAATTGCTACTCAAAATGAGATGCTGCTCCAGATCCTTCTACACATGCAGCAACAGCAGCAGCAGCAGCCCCATGGGAATAGAAATGATGCCCAAAGTCACGTGGCCGAGTACATGCACTTTCTGGATATGAATCCACCGTAGTTCACTGAGGTGGAAGAACCCCTTGATACTGATGCTTGGATTCGGGCCATTGAAGCCATGTTTGCGGTGTTCACCTTGCCATGTTCAGAAGGACGCAATGCTAAATTTGTGGCATTACAGCTTTGTGGTTCTGCCTTGATGTGGTGGGAACACTACAAATCCATGCAACAGCCTGGGTATGAAATCACTTGGGAAGAATTCAAAAAGGCTTTCAGAGACCATCACATTCCTAAAGCACTTACCGATAGGAAAATGAGAGAGTTATTGGCTCTCAAGCAAGGGTCAGACACGGTGCACCAATATGCGCAGAAGTTTAATAACCTCTGCCAGTATGGAGGATATCATGTGGATACAGATGTGAAGAAGATGGAGCTTTTTCACGAAGGCCTTAATAGTGAATTGTTTGGATGGCTGAATCTAGTAAAATTTGACAGCTACCACATGCTAGTGAATAAAGCTATCTCACAGGAAGATGCCATGAAGAGGGCCCAAGCCGAGAGGAAAAGAAAGGCTAACTCCATGCCCAATAATGCGCAGCTTCGCAAGTTTCACATAGTACAGAAGACTCCACCGGACTTCCAGCAAGCATTACAATCGGGAAGATGGACTAAACAGTCCCAGGATCGATCTCAAGAGACATTTAATTAACCTAACTGCCAACGACAGACCCCACAGCTTACCGGACCTACACCTCCACCTGCGAGTAGTGGGCGTCGTTGTGTCAAATGTGGTGACCCAAAACATTTTGCTAAGGAATGCCCAACCCGTAAACAGAGCAAGCCGAAATAGTCAAATCAGGGACTAGGTCCTAAGCCAAACAAACAAGGCAAGAAGCAGAAGATCCAAATTCAGAAAGGGAAGCTCAACTTCATGTCTGAGGCTAATATTATAGAAGGAGCACCAGTAATGATGGGCACGTTCTCTATCCGGGACAAGTCGATCAAAATATTGTTTGATTCTGGTGCCACTCATAGTTTTCTTAATGGAAAGACACGAGAAAAGTTAGGGCTCAATGCCTACTCCATTAATAAGACCTACAAGATAACCACACTAGGGGGTGAAGTTGTTTCTAATTGTATAACCAGAATGGTACCCTTGGTGATGGGTAGCAAGACGATTCATTCAGATCTTATCATCTTAGAGTTGGAAGGCATTGATATTACTCTAGGGATGGACTGGATGAACAGGCATAAGATTATTTTGGATATTTCTGAGTGAATGGTAGAGATCAACTCACCAATTGTTGGAGCCACGACTCTATACCTACCTTTCCAAGATGGTGTGAATCCTTGTTCTTTTGTGGCAATCACTTCTCATCTGGAAGAAATTCCAGTGGTTCGAGAGTTTGCGGATGTTTTCCCTGATGAATTGTCGGGTATGCCACCCGACAGAGATGTCGAGTTTGTCATCGAACTTCAGCCTGGCACAGCTCCTATCTCCAAAAGACCTTAACGGATGCCACCCAAGGAATTGGCAGAATTGAAGACACAACTCCAAGAATTGCTAGATAAGGGTTATATTCGCCCAAGTTCTTCACCATGGGGTTGCCCAGCTCTATTTGTGAAGAAGAAAGATGGTAGCTTGAGGCTATGTGTGGATTACCGACCTCTCAATGCGGTAGCAATCAAGAATAAATATCCTTTACCCCGCATCGATGTTCTTTTCGATCAGTTGGCTAGAGCCAAGGTTTTCTCCAAGATTGATCATCGATCAGGGTATCATCAATTAAAGATCAGGCCATGTGATATTCCCAAAATAGCTTTCTCCACCCGATACGGTCTTTATGAGTATCTGGTGATGTCCTTTGGTCTTATCAATGCACCCGCTTATTTCATGTATCTCATGAATTCCGTATTCATGACGAGACTGGACAAGTTTGTAGTGGTATTCATTGATGACATCTTAATCTATTCCAAGAATGAAGAAGAACATCCAGAACATCTTCGAATTGTTTTACAACGCTTGCGAGATCACAAGCTTTATGCCAAGTTCTTCAAATCTGAATTTTGGTTGGATAGTGTGAAATTTTTGGGGCACACTATTTCCAAGGAAGGCATATCTGTGGATCCTAGCAAAGTACAAGAGGTTATGGATTGGAAACCACCCAAGACCGTACATCAAATCTGCAGTTTTCTGGGTTTAGCAGGCTATTATCGTCGTTTCATCCCGGATTTTTCCAGGATCGCTAAACCTATGACTGAATTGTTAAATAAGGGAGTCAAGTTTGTGTGGAGAGAAGATTGTGAAAAAGCTTTCCACACATTGAGACAACATTTCACTACCGCCCCAGTGCTAGTGCAGCCGGATAATTCTAAACCGTTTGAAGTCTTTTGTGATGCTTCAGGTACTGGTCTCGGTTGTGTTCTCATGCAGGAAAATAGAGTCATTGCCTACGCCTCACGATCGCTTCGACCCCATGAAGTGAATTACCCGACCCATGATCTTGAGCTAGCAGTGGTTGTTCATGCTCTCAAGATTTGGAGGCATTATCTTGTGGGAAACCGCTGTAATATCTTCACCGATCACAAGAGTCTTAAATATATCTTCACCCAATCGGATTTGAATATGAGACAGAGAAGATGGTTAGAATTGATAAAATACTATGATATAGAAGTACACTATCATCCCGAAAAAGCCAATATTGTTGCAGATGCTCTTAGTCGTAAGGTTCACTGCAACTGCTTAACTGTGGAATCGTATAGTGAGACTCTATGTGAAGACTTGAGGAAACTTCGATTGGACATTGTAGAGCAAGGAAATTTGAATGCTATCTCTGCTGAGTCTAATCTATATGACAGAATCATTTTGGCTCAACTCAATGATGAAGGCGTCCAGCTAATAAAACAGAAATTAGCTGAAAGAGACCCCAAATATAGTTGTTTCCATAAGGATTCAAAAGATGTAGTATGGTTTGAGCAACGTCTTGTAGTTCCTGCTGATCTGGAACTCAAAAAGGAAATTTTTGACGAAGCTCATCTTTCCAAATTCTCTATTCACCCCGGAAGTACCAAAATGTATCAAGATTTGAGGAAAAACTTTTGGTGGTCAAACATGAAGATAGACATAGCTAAATATGTGGCAGAGTGTGATACTTGCCATCGAGTCAAAGCCAGCCATTTGAAATCAGCCGGTGTGCTTCAACCGCTGACCATACCTTTGTGGAAGTGGGATGACATAAGTATGGATTTTATTGTGGGTTTACCCCTGACTGTCAGAAAGAAGGATTCTATCTGGGTTATAGTGGACCGACTGACCAAGACTGCTCATTTCATCGCAGTGCACACCACTTACTCCGTTCAAGATTATGCAGAACTCTATGTCGATCAAATCGTGCGCTTGCACGGGATTCCCAAAACCATTATTTCTGATCGAGGTACCCAATTTGTGGCTCATTTTTGGGAACAATTGCATGAATCTTTGGGAACCAAATTGATTCGTAGTTCAAGTTATCATCCTCAGACCGATGGTCAGACCGAGCGAGTCAATCAAATTGTGGAGGACATGCTAAGAGCAAGCATCATGCATTTTGATAAGAGTTGGGACAAGTGTTTATCGTTAGCAGAATTCTCTTATAACAATAATTTTCAAGCTCGTTTGAAGATGGCACCATTTGAAGCTCTTTATGGACGAAGATGCTGAACTCCTTTGAATTGGTCAGAAGCCGGAGAGCGAACGCTCTTTGGCCCAGATTTAGTTAAAGACGTAGAAGATAAAGTGAAGGTGATAAGAGAGAATTTGAAGCTAGATCAAATGAGGCAAAAGAGTTATCATGATAAAGGAACAGCGCCCCGACACTACGAAGTGGGTGATTACGTATACCTCAAGGTTTCACCGACCAAAGGTGTACAGAGGTTTGGAGTCAAAGGGAAATTAGCCCCGCGCTATATCGGCCCTTACGAGATCATCAAGGTATGCGGACCAGTCGCTTATCGCATCCGACTTCCGGATCGATTCTCGGCTGTGCACAATGTGTTTCATGTGACCCAATTGACGAAAGGTGTGAAGGTGCCTGAAACCGAAGTAATAACGGAAGCGAATGCTTGGATCGAGCTAGATTTTTCAGTGGTCGAGCATCCGTTGAGAGTGCTAGATCAAAAAGAAAGGAAAACTAGGAGACATACCGTGAAGATGTACAAAATACAATGGAGTCACCATACTGAAGAAGAAGCTACTTGGGAGACCGAACATTTTCTCAACACCAAGTATCCGAGTTTTCTTCAGTCGTGAAACCGTAAGAACCTTACCCCTACCTTTGTCTTTAATTTCTGAATCTCGAGACGAGATTCCTTTTAAGGGGGGTAGGTTGTAACACCTCTGGTGTTTAAATACCATTAATTAGTGCTAATACACTCGCTAATCAAGTCAACACTCGTTAGTGGTTAAACCCGAGTCAAACCGTCGGTCAAAACCCTAGTGCCCGATTCAGATTCTAGAACTTTTGGCGTGTTCTCCAAAATTTCTTAAAAACTTCACTTTTGGCCAATATAAAAGTTGTAGGTTAGATCCTAGAACACAACTTTCATAATTGACGGCATTTCAAAATTTGAAGATTTGAAGCTCAAAAACTCAGTCAAAGGCCATTTGAATAGTGCTTTGAGCCGTGCAAAAGCTGATTTTCGCGACGCGTTCCAAGCCAAACCAATCACCAAACCATATGATGGCCTTTGCAAATGTTGTAGAGGATAGTTGGAACTTCAACTTTGCTATTCAAAGTTTTTGCTGCACAGTTCAAAATTTTAAAGATACTCAGGGTCAAACCAGCGTTGACCGGTGGTTTTCCAAGCCCTACCACGCCCTGGCGCTCTAGGGTGCCGGTGCGCGTCACGCGCACACCGCACCGGACGGAGCACCGGTTTTCACGCCGCGGACCTCGGGGCCCGGACAACGAGACGGCGAGGTCGACGCGTGGCAGGCGAGCGCGTACCGGGACCCCTAGGGCCGGACCCCCCTCTCCACGTGAGCCATCCTTCTCGCCACCGCCGGACCCCCCCCCACTGCGCCATCGTACCGCGCCACTGCCATGTCGAGCACCGCATGACGCGCCCTTCCAGCCCCCTCTTCCCCTCCGTTTGCTTCGAGGTGAAGGCGTGAAGCCCCACGCGCCGCTCGCTTGCCTATAAAAGGCATTGTCATTCCTCACGCATGCAGAGCTCCGCCGTGCCCGTCATTGAAGCTGCCATGGCGAGCTTTCCCTTCCGCTTGATCCCAGTGCCACCTAGCCACCTGAGCGCCTCCCCTAGGACCTACTAGAGCACCCACGCTTTCTTGTTGTCCAGGCCGAGCCACGAGCTCGCCGGAGCTGCTACTCCCGCGGCCGCTGCCGCCCTGTTCCACCGGCTGCTCCCTCCGATCGCCTCCCTGCCCCAACCAAGCACCCGAATCAAGCCCTGGTGAGCCCCTCAGCCGCCGCCACTTCTTTCCCGGCCAGTTCCGGCGAAGTACCCGCCGGAAATGCACCGCCCGCGCCGTCGGCCGCCGCTAGGGGCAACATTGCGAGGCCCAGGATCTTTCTAGGGGCCAAATCATTAAAAGGTAGGACCTTCCTGTAAATCAAGGACATAACTGTGAAAGAGAAACTTTAGCCAAGGGTCTTTCCACAAAAAGATTCTTTAACCTTTGAACCCTTTTGACCAGATCTTAGAAACTTTGTAGAACATCACAGAAAAATGAAAAAAATGCCAAACCAATTTTGTTGGTTTCGTTGTGAGTAAATACACTACTTTTACAAAACATGACCATACTTTTGACTAATAGTTTTTGCATGAAAATTTGAAATCAATTTAACCTAGATTTTCTGTAGTTCAAAATATACAAGTGATATCAAGCTGAATTTTGGATATGTTTCTAGATATGTCATGTTTAGACTCTGGACCAAAAATTGCAAAAACTTGCTCAGCATATCTTTTATGATTTATTTTGTATTTATGACAAATCTGCTTAAATGAATTTTATAGATTAAAATAAATACTTTTTTGGTGCCCAACTTCTGGATATGATCTTCCTATGCCTAAATACATCTCTGATGAATTAATCATAATTTTATAGCTACCAGAAATATATATTCTTGATTTATGCTTAGTTTAAAATGAAATTGCATATTTCAGGATCTAGAGAGGCCCTTGACCTATTTGTTGTGTGAATAGCCTTGTTTTGAGTCAGAGAACAAGTGGGAGAAAGTTGCGATCCTTTTGTTGTTTAATTATTTTTATATGCATTTCTCATGTTTTGGTAGCTAAAATTTGCCATTTTTGGTATAATTATTTCATAGCTCTTTTAATTGTGTACTTGTGTTCAGTGGCCTTGTTTAGAACTAAAGAGCTTCAGGAGTGTCATTTACTGCATTTTATGAATTTATTTATGGATAAAATCGTTGGAAGCCGGTTTAAGCTTAATAATAGGGTTAAATGGAAAACCACCACATCCTCCCCTAGTCAACCCTATAGATTTGTTGTGAAGCGTGTTGTTAGCATTAGAACCACCCCCTTGCTGTTTTGGTGAATTTTAAATTAATTTATTTATATAAATATGTACACAATCACTATCAAAAAGAATAAATAATAAGGCACCACACGACATTATTATAATAGACAGAATATTCCAAATATGTGTTTGTCAAGGTGAATATGGCCAACCATACACTTCGTGGTTGTCATATGTTGTTTTGTAATTAATTAAATGAAAACCGTCAATTAAATCTTGCATATGCATCCTCGTGTAGATCTTTCCGACGGTAGCTATACGCTCGTGCCGGAAGGAGGAGACGAGGGAGCTAGCGGTGAGCTGCAGTACGTGGACGTAGCTCAGGACCTGGACCAAAGTCCAGAAGGGCCCAAGGCCAAACTTGCTGACGAAGGCAAGCCCCGGATCATTAACCCTTCTTTTTTAAAATTATGCAACTACTTTTTCTATGTTGTGCATTTACGTTTCAGGAGTTGAATTGAAACCCTAGATGCATGAACCCTAGGTACCTATGCTATATACTAGTATGTTAGGTCGGTAGTTGCTATGCTATAGGACCGGTACAAGTCGAGTGATGTTCGTCACTCGTGATAATAGGTTCTTATGTTGGAATCATAAGATTGTTATAAATGGATTGCTCATGTGGGTAAGAGCATGGGATTTGGGCTCCGGTCGAGTGGCTTTCGTCGGCTAAGTTTTTGAATGTACTAAACACTTGCCGAGAATGGGACCAGTAAGTCTAGTACCGGATGGACACGGTGGGGGAACTTTTCCCTACTACCCTTTGGCACTGTGTGGTGTTCCCGCTGCTTGCAACAGTGCAGTACTCGTGTGATTCTGGACGAGTCCGGCGTGAACGTTCTAGTAAGCCTTGTACCGAAGATTGTAGGTCTGATCCTGATCTGAAGAAAGATGGGAACCACCTAGTGGTTGTCCCGTGTGAGGGCATCCCACCGTGTGTTTAGGTTTACCTTGCAAGGATATAAACCAATCGATTGTCGGCCTCTCACCATTATCTGAGACTACTTATCCAACTGGCCATGATATCCCTTTATGATGGAACTTTGTGAATATTTATGCTTGATATAATTGTATTGCACAACTCTTGCTTGCAATAGATGCTTACTTAGCAAGTGGTTAATTACTAGAATTGGAGCTAAAATATTGAAAGTAAGGATCCATTCCTTAGTTGCTTTTTGGCAAAACAAACCTACTGGCCAAAAAGCCTCTCATGTCTAGAGTTGGTGATTTAGTTATCACCCGACGGGTAAGACTTGTTGAGTATTAGTATACTCAGCCTTGCTATAATTTGTTGATTTCAGGTAATGCTTTCAGTGATGTGTGGCCTGGAGAGATTCCACCCGGCTGGGAGCTGGAATGGGTGGATGACGACGAGTGAAGGCATCATGGATGGCCTCTTGTGATGTTTGTTGTACCGCTTAGTTGAATTTCCACTGTTTTTGAACTCTGAACATCTTTTATCATGTCAAGTACTTCGGTTTGTAATAATTAAACCCTTCGGGGGCAAATTTGGATTTAATCTATGTATTGTACTCTGGAATCACCTTCGTGTGAGTTTTAATGCATATCATCGATCCTTTGTTGCTATATAAGTGATTTCACCGGGCTTGACCCGACAACATACAACGGGATGGTACTTTATTATTGCTTAATGACCAAAGTGGATTGGTTTAGATGATAGTACGGTATTTTCTCGGGCGTGTTGTCTGTTGACATTGCGAACGTCATCGACTAGAAACAGATATAAGATCCATCTCTATCAACGGTGCTAGAAATGCAAAGGTATATCTTAACATGATGCTAAGTGTATATCAGATGTTGCTTTCAGATAAACTAAAAGATAAATCCAATACGGGTCATAGCACAACTCGATCTAGGTTGTCATCCCTGATAGAAGTACCACTAAAACACATGGATTGGTACTCTTACATATGCCTTGGATCTCTAAATAAGAATATATATATATATGGGTATCTGCAAGCGCACAGATATGAAGATACCATTGTAGCATTTTAACCAGGAGTAAAATCAGGTATCGTATTTATATTCTACCTCAGGGAAAGAAGTCTTTTATCTATAATAACAAATACATGCATATCTATCAGTTGTGTAATGTAGAGTGGCCAAAATATATCAATTACTATAAACAGGTGTAAGTCACATAAAGATAATAATAATGATAGCATTGATCAAGTCATAACATCGTGAGCCACTAGAAATTGTCAATATAGAAAGAGAAGCGTATTCACAGCCTAGTTAGCGAGGATACTCCTCGGTAACCCTAAACTATATGTCAATGCAAACTATGATTAGTGCACAACATTTAACAATCATGGAAGAAGAACTATTATACTAATGCATGGGGAGACAAATTAGGAGGATCAAGGCCGAAACTTGAAACAACCCAAATAGTATAAGGCTCCACTAGTCCTACACACGGGGGGTGGATTGCAAAGGACTCAATAGTGCTGTCACTACCACGATCTACCACGCGACCCGGCATGTAGGGTGCAATCGCAGGTAAATACAGTATAAGCACCACGCTTACACTATCTTTACCACTCACCCATGTTAACACATGATCTAGGTGAGGGCTATACGACTCCATACACAAATATAAAGGTAAATCAACTATGCTAAACATGTAATCATAATAAGCACCAAAGCATATAATCTCTAATATTATCATTGATAAGAACATATGTCTCTACAGCAAATGTGAAGAACTTATGAAGAACTTACAAAAGCGAAGCTAGATCAGTATCTCGACCAGCTTCTAGACGATCAGGAGCCAAGTAGACGCCTTGCCTCCTCCTAGATCTAGACTAGTTAGCTACTCTTGCTATATGGTGTTTCTAGGGCATAGTATCTCTGACTTGATGACTTGATCTGGTGTATGAATAGATGAGAGCCAGATTCTTCTCTGCCAGGGGGTCAGGGGGCTACATATATAGTCCTGAGGGGATGCCATGAGCCGCACAATCAAACCGACCAAACATACGGTTTAGATTGATCCTCATAGGCGGTGGAAGAACATTCTAGAAGTAGGGCTGACATGTCGCCCGGGGGAGGCCGACCGGCCCCACCATGGGGCCGACCGGTTTGTGGTGGGCCACCCTCGGGGCCCACTTCGGCCAGGTGGGTCTGTGCCTCTTCCAGATGCTTCTTTCTTGGGTGCCAAGTCACTTTGAGTTCCGGAGCCTTCTAGACTTCATTCTTTTCATATTTTTCTAATTAGTCCCTGCAAGACATAGAATTCTCCAAAACTCCAGAAAAACTGTTAGTGACACCCTATTCTAAATTGGTATTAACAATTATGCCCTTTTCTCATATTTAGTTGACTTATAAATATATAAGATAAAATGTGTCAACAAACTCCCCCAAGCTTACCCTTTGCTAGTCCCTAGCAAAGCTATGCTATAGCAGGATCAGGAGTTGCTGCAACGCTTTCACGCCTCAAAAATACCATGATTTTCAAAAATAAATTCTCCTCAACAAGATTGCTCCATCTTACATTTAACCATGGTGTGTAGCCTTTTCATAAATCTTAAGCGATTAAAAGACAGAACAATCAAGTCAAGCAGTATATCTCAAATTCTTTGATCAACTATCATCCTGGGGTTTTTGCAAGATTTTTCAAAAAAAAACTCAGAGATCCTGTGTATGACCTTCTCAAGCATGAAGTCACACTTGGCAAGATATGTATGGTGGGATGATAGTGTTGAATGGATGAGGGTGAAAGGTGGTAAGCCTTTAGCCTCTTTTCTAGCTCTTGGACTATATCTCTCTTTCTAGAACTTTAAGATCTGGGCTTTCCATTCTTGGAGAGGTGGGCTCTACTCGCCCTGGACTTTTGTCCATTTTTCTCTCACCTTAGAGATGTGGGCTCTTCTCGCCCTCGGACTTGTGTCCATTATTCATCTCTAAATTTATTATTTAGGGGGGTAGGCCCTTCTCGCCTAGTATGACACTTGTCCTTTTCTCCCCCTCTCTCTTCTCACTTTTTCCTCTCTCTTCTTCTTTTTTCGAATGTAGCCCCAGAATCTCTTTTCTCTCTTATTTTTTACACATTGAGAGAGACATATCCAAGATTCGTATGAGCTAATTTATGGCTTGTAGCTTGATGGAGAATGCGTACTTCCAGGTTAGAAGCAGCGTAAAAGGTGGAGTGGAATGATCTTGATGTGTATGACAAGCTCTCAAGGATCATAAACACAGGAACTCAACATGTAGGATTTTTCATAAAAAACAGGAATCAAGCTTCTCTAGGAATATGATAAATAGCAGGTCAACTTTTCATGAATTATCTTTCAAAGCCTAGACTCAGATTAAGCAGGTACTTCCCACGGGTTTTGGGTTTAGAGCAAATTAAGCATTTAAAGCTTTAGGAGAATCTTGGTCTGAAAATTAAGTATTTAAGAGGAATCATGGCGGAGCAACTATTCATCATTTCCAAGCATAAATCATCAAGATCATCATTAAAAAGAAAAGCCAACTAGCAGACTCTAGTATTTATTCATACTAAGACTTTTAACTAAGACTCTTTAACCAAAACATAGGATAATGATACTTATCGTGATAACTGGGGGTGCTCTCCCCCAAGCTAGATCTTGAAGTAGTCCTTCATCCATCCTTAAAACTTGTTTTCCTTCAGGTTTTCCTTAATTTCTTCCTGTAAATATTAATCTCGCACATACCCGAAGGAACAAATCTTAGGATTATGTTGTGAGCCTTCATGTGCCCACTTCTTTTTGGGTTTTCTGAAAAGTGTGGACCTTCATGTGCCCACATATTTTTGTGAATTTTTATATGCAAAAAGGGATGCTAAAGCAAAAACATGTGAATGCAATATATTATTATTTTTTTATGCCACCACGGTATGAAGTACATGGGGCCTTAAGGAACAGATGCAAATGCAGAAAACATTTTTATGGTCTTTTTCTAATACAAGTATAGGTAAGTAAAAGTTCTAAAGAAAAATGCTAATTAAAAATGCAGATAAACACCGAGTTACCTCTCGGCAAGAATTTCGAGTACTTACTCCCATGGCGTAGATGTAGTAGCCGATGATTGATCAATTAGTGACGCGGGTAGTGATTGGTCTTCCGAAGGTGTACTCTTGTCTTTCTTCCTCCAGACTTGTTTCTTCGGTGGAGACCTTTCTGGGGTAACAGGTTCAGAGTTCTTGAATGGTAGGAGCTAAGCGGACTTCTCTTTAATCTCTTCCTCAATGTTCTTAATGTCCATCAACTTCATGTTCAGCTTGCGTTGCAATTTCTGAAGGCGTCTCCGCGTCTTGTTCTTCTTGGGCTGCTCAGAGTCAGTATAAGTATTAAAGTAGCAGCGTACCTTATCAGTTCTGAACTGGAAGTGGATCTCGCCCGTCCTGATGTAGATGATTGCTCTGGTGGTGTTCAGGAACGGTCGCCCAAGTACTATGGGAGGATCTTGCTCTTCATCCCCCATGTCTATGACTACAAAGTCAGTTAGGACATAGTGATCTTTTATCTTGATAGGTACCCTCCGGGAATCGGTGTGATTGGTCCGCCATCTGCAGCATTATATAGGTGGAATACAAAGGCAGGTCACCGTATATTAATTCATAAGTTACCTTAGACATTAAGTTGATGCCCGATCCCGTGTCGCAGACAACTCGCTGGAAGTTCCTTTGATTGATGGAGCAGTGGATAGATGGGACTCCAGGGCCGTCTAACTTTGGCAGCAGTGGTGAAGGAAACAGGTTCTCGTTTTCTGATTGAATTGTGTTGATCATCCAAACTTCCTCTACGTGTAGTCGAGGTTGATTGTTCTTTTTGTTCCTCCTTCTATCTCTCCTTTTCTTCTCGACAGCTGACTTGTACTCTTGAGGGTAAGGATATTGGGGCTGTGCAGGAGCTCTTAGGATCTTATTCTTGAAACTGAATCTCTCCTTCTTCCCGTTGATGGTGAAGACGATCTTCGCAGTGTCGGCGTAGATGACGGCTTTAACAGTGGCAAGGAAAGGACATCCCAAAATGATTGGGGCGTTCTCACTTCCCCCAGTCTCGACGACAGCGAAGTCGGCAGCTACATAGGAACTTCCTACCCCCAGGCATATGTCGTTTAGGATGCCCTCAGGGTAGCATAGTGACAGGTCTGCAAGCTGCAAGCACATGGTTGTGTACAATAAAGGTGAACCATTGATTTTCTCATATATTACCTTGGGCATTATGTTGACGCTAGACCCAAAGTCACAAAGTGCATTCTCGAAAGTGTAGGCTCCAATAGTGATGGTGATGACTGGCCTTCCTGGATCTCCTCTCTTGGCGGGCATGCCACAGTCAGTCCACTTTGGGCCTTCTTCTGTCTTATTAGCGCACAGGCCTACATAATAGATATCGACAAGATTTGCAGATTCTAATTCTTCCGGCTGGCCCGGAATCTTACTTGGGTTAGCCGTGGGAGCAGATGATGCCAGCTGAGATATCTGAGATTCTATCATTTTATTAAAACTATGTTGGTTCTTAATGGCAGAAGAAAAGCTTTCCATTTTATTACTAATAGTTTCTAACATTTATTGGAAGCTAATTTCTTAGACAGATTATCCATAACTCTACCCTGGTTTTGAACTAAGTCTCTTAAAGGTGGAAAATTATTGGAAGAGTTGTTACCTTGATAGTTACCTGAATAGTTACCTGAATAGTTGGGCCTCTCCTGGGTCCATCCTTGATTTTGCTGGGGACGATATTGATTGTTGTTGTTGATGTAGTTCACGTCCTCCTCCAGCTGAGGGCATTGATTGCCCGAGTGTCCAGTGTTTCCACACTCTTCACAGGTCATGCGGGATTCAAAGAGTTGCATGACTTCCTTCTTCTCAGGGCCTTTGTCTTCAAGCATCTTCATGATTAAGTCCATTTTGGCAGACAACATATCTACCTTCTTGAGCTGATGCATTCCTCTTTCTTTCTTGCGGGGTTGACGCTCCTCGTTCCAAGCTTGGTTGGACGCCATCTTTTCCACAAGGTTAGTAGCTTGAGTAAGTGTAATGGACAGGAAGGCACCTCCAACTGCAGCATCCATTGTTTCACGGGTGTTGGTAGAGAGCCCGTGGTAGAAGGTCTGCAGGAGCAACCAATTCTCCATTCCATGGTGTGGGCATTCGGAGATGTAGTCTTGGAAGCGTTCCCACGCTTCAGGAACAGATTCGTCATGTTGCTGCTGGAAAATTGAAATTTCCCCCGTAAGGCATTGGTTTTGCCTATAGGAAAGAACTTTGCCAGAAAGGCAGTAGAACACAATGTCCAAGTTGTAAGTTTGTCTTTGTTGGAGTAAAACCATTCCTTCGCTCGCCTCAAGAGTGAGAATGGGAATAAGCGAAGTAGGACTGCATCACTTGGCACATCTTTGATCATGAAGGTGCTACATATCTCCAAGAAATGTTGAAGGTATGCGTTGGCATCTTCATGAGCTTTTCCACAAAATTGGCTAGCTTGTACCATGTTGATCAGTGCAGGCTTGAGCTCAAAAGCTGCGTCTCCCACAGCGACTGCCGGACCAGTACGAATGTTGTCCGGGGTCGGTGTGGAGTACTCGTGAAGGGTCTTGTTTGCCATTACTTCGAACGTGGGTGTTTAGCTTCGCACTGTTGAATCTTCTAAGGCAGAGGTCGTGGGCCGAGACTCAGGCTTTGACCTTACCTTCCTTAGGATTTTTTCTGGATCTGAGACGAAGTTGTCTGGAAGATTTTTATTCATACATTACCCTGAAATCAGATCGACAAAAGTGGAAAGAACAAGGGCATGCCTGTTTAAGCAATGATAATTTGGATTCTCGATATATTACGTGTGAGAGATGCATGCATGCTATTACTAAATTTATTATTTAGGCTATAGACTTTCTTTCCCCGGCAACGGCGCCAAAAATGCTTGTTGACATTGCTAATGTCATCGACTAGAAACAAATATAAGATCCATCTCTATCGACGGCGCCAGAAATGCAAAGGTATATCTTAACATGATGCTAAGTGTATATCAGATGTTGCTTTCAGATAAACTAAAAGATAAATCCAATACGGGTCATAGCACAACTCGATCAAGGTTGTCATCACTGACAGAAGTGCCACTAAAACACATGGATTGGTACTCTTACATTTGCCTTGGATCTCAAGATAAGAAATATATATATATATATATATATATATATATTTATATATATATATATATATATGGGTATCCGCAAGCACACAGATATGAATATACCATTATAGCATTTTAACCAGGAGTAAAATCAGGTATCGTATTTATATTCTACCTCAGGGAAAGAAGTCTTTTATCTATAATAACCAATACATGCATATCTCTCAGTTGTGTAATGTAGAGTGGCTAAAATATATCAATTACTATAAACAGGTGTAAGTCACATAAACATAATAATAATGATAGCATTTATAAAGTCATAACATCGTGAGCCACTAGAAAGTGTCAATGTAGAAAGAGAAGCATATTCACAGCCTAGTTAGCGAGGATACTCCTCGGTAACCCTAAACTATATGTCGATGAAAACTATGATTAGTGCAATACATTTAACAATCACGGAAAAAGAACTATTATACTAATGCATGGGAAGACTAATTAGGAGGATCAAGGCCGAAACTTGAAACAACCCAAATAGTATAAGGCTCCACTAGTCCTACACACGGGGGGTGGATTGCAAAGGACTCAATAGTGCTGTCACCACCACGATCTACCACGTGACCCGGCATGTATGGTGCAATCGCATGTAAATACAGTATAAGCACCACGCTTACACTATCTTTACCACTCACCCATGTTAACAGATGATCCAGGTGAGGACTATACGACTCCATACACGAATATAAAGGTAAATCAACTATGCTAAACATGTAATCATAATAAGCACCAAAGCATATAATCTAGAATATAATCATTGATAAGAACATATGTCTCTACAGTAAATGTGAAGAACTTATGAAGAACTTACAAAAGCCAAGCTAGATCAATATCTCGACCAGCTTCTAGACGATCAGGAGCCAAGTAGACGCCTTGCCTCCTCCTAGATCTAGACTAGTTAGCTACTCTCGCTATATGGTGTTTCTAGGGCATAGTATCTCTGACTTGATGACTTGATGTGGTGTATGAACAGATGAGAGCCAGATTCTCCTCTGCCTGGGGGTCAGGGGGCTGCTTATATAGTCCTGAGGGGATGCCATGAGCCGCACGATCAAACCGACCTAACATACGGTTTAGATTGATCCTCATAGGCAGTGGAAGAACATTCCAGAAGTAGGGCTGATGTGTCGCCCGGGGGAGGCCGACCGGCCCCACCATGGGGCCGACCGGTCTGTGGTGGGCCACCCTCGAGGCCCACTTCGGCCAGGTGGGTCTTTACCTCTTCCAGATGCTTCTTTCTTAGGTTCCAAGTCACTTTGAGTTCCGGAGCCTTCTACACTTCATTCTTTTCGTATTTTTCTGATTAGTCCCTGCAAGACATAGAATTCTCCAAAACTCCAGAAAAACTGTTAGTGAACCCTGTTCTAAGTTAGTATTAACAATTATGCCCTTTTCTTATGTTTAGTTGACTTATAAATATATAAGATAAAATGTGTCAACATTGTCACAGATGACCGATGGGCTACGTGAATGGTAGGTTAGAAAATATCCATTTCTTACCCTCGCCAATGTGGCCATGATCGAGTAGTATGCAACGTGACGTGCTCATGATCAAGTAGTACTAATCGAATCGACGAAGGAAGGGATGTGTTGATCTCCAATGTGGGCATGATCGAGGAGTATGCAACGTGATGTGGTCATGATCATGTAGTACTAGGCGAATCGAATCGACGAAGGAAGGGATGTGTTGATCTCCAATGTGACCATGATCGAGGAGTATGCAACGTGACGTGCTCATGATCATGTAGTACTAGGCGAATCGAATCGACGAAGGATGGGATGTGTTGATCTCCAATGTGGGCATGATCGAGTACTATGCAACGTGACGTGCTCATGATCATGTAGTACTAGGCGAATCGAATCGACGAAGGAAGGGATGTGTTGATCCCTAATGTGGGCATGATCGAGGAGTATGCAACGTGACGTGCTCATGATCATGTAGTACTAGGCGAATTGAATCGACGAAGGAAGGGATGTGTTGATCTCCAATGTGGGCATGATCGACTAAGTATGCGAATGGATTGTCCGGTTCTTTGTATTATGTACGACAGGACCATCCTGTGATGACTTTCATACTCCACTAGTAGAAATGTAAATATCTATGACGATTTCATAGTGATGATTCGTTTATTCATCATGGAAGTGGTCTCTACCATGACGAATTTTGTAACTTCGTCACAGATAACGAGTGACGGTGCCAACCAACTAAAAATAATGACGAAACTCAGAGTATCATCACCGAAAACCGAACCTGTTCGTCACAGATGAATCACGCCAGTTGTGCCTGTGAGGAATCAATGACGAAAGCAAACTAGCGTCACAGAACAACAACGTTATCGTCACAAAACAACTTGAAAAAAGAAAATAAGGATCTAGTCCCACATGCAACCACGTGTAATTATGGTCCGACCGTGGGTCCGGGTCCCGCATACGGTCTCACCATCCATTCCCACGTGGCTATGTGGGCTCCACCACCACATGGTCCCACTAGACAGAATAGGTGGCCACCACAAGTGGGTCCGGTCGTACGACCACTTAGATCATCACGATCAATAATTAAAAAACTTTGAATTTCGTGCGGTATATATTATGTGCTTTCAGATATGCATGTAAATTCCTTCCAAATTTAAATTCCTTTAAAATATGCATGTGTGGTATCTATCATTTGCTCATCACGCGCGATCGCTCGTACTCGTATGGATTGTTTGGGAATGATAGATTTAAAACTGTGACTTCTGCTGATCGACGGTGGTGCTGTCTTGCATACAAGCAGGCCCGGCGGACACCGCCTGACATGATGCACGCATGCATGCCCTCCGGACCACTGCACGTACAGAGCTCTCTCACCATGCGCCGTGTGCCGGCTGTCGCATGTAGTACTTGTGGGTGCAGGAATTGGCTAACAGCAGCGGCGGTGGCTCGGCCCAGTAGCGTCGGCCCACAGTGGTGGCAGCGGACATTTATGCATACAGTACTTGTGGATGCAAGAACCCGGATGAGATTCCGATGTTCGCGCGGTTCATGGAGCGTGGACCTGCGCTGCCGGCTAACGACTTCTTCAAAGGGATGCTCAGGTACTACGGCATCGAGTACCTCAACCTGAACCCCAATGGTATCTTCCACGTCTCCATCTTTGTACACTTCTGCGAGGTGTTTGTGGGGATCAAGCCCCACTGGATCTTGTTCCGAAAGTTCTTCCGGGTGAAGCCGCAGCCGAGTACAGATGACCCGCGAGTAGTCGGAGGCGCCGGGATACAGATGCGCGAAGACGCCGCCAGGCAGTACTTGCCGTACAAGCTCAATGACTCCAACCAAGATTGGAAGGCGAAGTGGTTCTTCATCAGCAACAACCACCCCGAGCTGCCGAAGCCCAGCGGTCGGCAACCGAAGCATGCACCATGGTGGAACACGGAGCCCACCATGCAGGAAGGTCTTCAGCTACCTCCGCTGCTGAAGAAGATTAAGGCCTTGCGAGAGGCCGGACTGAGGGCCGAGCACGTGGCCTTCAGTTTTATGAAGAGGAGGGTGCAGCCACTGATGGCGCGAGACACCCTCGGCTACCAGTACACCGGTGACGAAGACACGTCCCGGATGCCCGGTGAGGAAATCGAAGATGAAGTCATCATCGAGCGGCTGGGCAGGATCTTCAAGGACATGCCTCCATACACGCCATGCCTAGTGCCGGAGTACTCCGCGGCACGGCCGCCAAATCAGGTCAGTAGTCGTGGCAGAAGCCCCCGAGTACTGATTTGCTTGATGTAGTCGTGCTTATACTTGCTTGGTGTTGTAGGACGATGTGAAGAAGTACATCTCCATCTCGCCTTCCCCTCCGCGACTTGAGGGACAGACGCAGGGGAAGGCGGAACCCAAGGCGATGGAACACCACGAAGTTGGCGAAGGCGACGATGCTGTCGTCATTGAAGACAGCTCTGATGATGAGGATGAGGAGACGCTGCAGCAGCGGTTCCAACTCCGCTCGAGGTTCAGCCGAGCTGGGATGCCGCACATCCCGGTGATCGAGAAGCCGTCGAGCCTGGAGGCCAGCTTGCCGACGCCGCCCAGGAAGCCGTGCAACGTGGCGCGGAAACGCGTCGTAAAGAAGTTGAAGTTGTCGGAGGCCACCAGATAAGAGGTGAGTACTACGACTAGTGTAGTCTAGTACTGCCGATGAGGAGTCTGTTGCTAACTGTATGACTTGTATTATTGCAGGACATCCCATCCTCGGACCCCGCGGACCAGGGCGAGGAAGATGTCTAGGAAACTGTGGGGGTGATGGCTGAGAGAAACACTAGCCCGCCTCCAGCTACTGAAGACGCTGTTCCAGAAGGGGCACAACAGCAAACTGGTGCTGTGGAACCGCAGGCGTCGGCTGAAGAATTACAGGGCCCTCCTCCAGCTGCGGCCGTGGCCGTTGAGCAGCCGGAGGAGCCTCCTGTCGAGGCCGGAGCCACCAGCGAGACTAGCATCGTGGATATCGCCTGCATACTAGGCGCTCCGACCATCACCGTAGTACGGTGAACTCTGTAAGTTCCCTGAACTCTTGAGTAGTCACGTAGTCGTCAAGCTCGTGTTGTTGTCTGGGTACTTCATGATGCAGGAAATCCACGGACTTGTTGTGGGACGGAGGGGAGACTAGCACTCCGGCCGATGGTGAAGACCGCTCGGCGGAGGTGCGAGAACCCACACCACCACCACAAGCTGATCTCACGTTAGAGCTGATGCTTGAAGAGGCTACCCTGGTTGAAGGTACACATCCTGCCACCAAGAGTAGCTATTATGAAGAGTAGTCATAGCCGTTATTGACTTGCTTAGTTGATTCTGACAGGAGCACAAGCTGATGGAGCTACGATCGCCGAGGTGGTAGCCATGGAGACGGCTACTGTGGAGGCGAGAGCCACAGAGCCAATTGCCGAGGCGGTGGCGGCGACAGCCCCCCGGCCGGGGACTACGGTAGCCCCCGAGTCGAGCGCGGAAGCGCGGGTTGATCCGTACCCCGAGGTGAGTACTGAAGTTGTCGTCCGCGAGGCGATGATAGAAGATGCTGTGCCGCTTCGCTCGGCGCCCATGCCAGAGACAGAATCCTCGAGCCGTGGGGGTCTTGAGTTGCTGGATGACAATCTGGTTGACCCGGCCGTCGTATATCTGAGCATGGAGTCATGGTGCCGCACAGAGCAATGGGTCAAGGTACGTTACGAGTACCCTGAGTAGTCTTGCCTTGTTGGAGTACTGATTACTCATTGGCCGTTCTGTCTTGCACAGGACGTGGTGGAGAGGTCCCGCCAGAAGTCTGAACTCCTAAAGGGGTACGGCGACACGGTTCTCCGCGCCGAAGCTTTGGAGAAGGAGCTGGACAAGTCGAAGAAACATGCGGCGCTCCTCCAATCCAAGCTTGATGGTGCCTTCGCTCAGTACCACAATGAGGTACAGGAGATGCAGACAAAGAGGGACGACCTGATCACGAAGAACAAGTCATTGCGCCAGAAGAACAAAGGTGTGTCTTTCGCCAAGGTCACCGAGTACTTATTGTAATACTTGTGAGTAATCTGACATTGTGATGAGTTGTCTACAGATCTTGAGGCAAAGGTCGACCAGTTGAAGGCATCTGAGACGGACCACAAGAACATCGTGTACCGCGAGACCGACAAGAGAGAGGTACTTGAGTATGAGTACGCTCAGTTGCGCCATGAGTGTATCAAGCACATGGAGCTCCATGAAGCCTCAGATCGTGACCTTGTAAACGGTTACAAATCTCTGCAGAAGCTCAATGAAGACTGCGAGAAGCTTCGAGGTCAGCTGAAGGAACTCGAAGAAGCCGCGCTACCCATCGTGAGGCTATTGGTGCCACATCCGGGCAGACCCAAGATAGCCCCTCTGGTAGACAGGCTGAAGGAAGCCCCCGGGCGCCTGGCGATGTACGTCAAGCATTTGGCGAAGTCCATACCAAACCAGGTGCTTGCATACATGAAGTCGTACTTCCTGAAGGCGCCACTGGATGTGGTGGCTATTGGTCTTGCAGCGAACTGCACAGATGAGCAGTACAAGACCCTCCTGGAGGAGATGGTGCCCATCGCGGAGCAAGTCGCGGATAAGCTGAATCTCCAGTAGATGTACCTGTAGAGGTAGCTCATGTATAGAGTAGTTGATTGTAAGACAAACAAGGTGGTTAGAAACTTGTTTGAAATATCAATGAAATTTGTGCACTGCTTGTATTGTAATGAGTACTCGTTGCCGCCACTCGGAGTACCAAGCCGTGAGAGAAGTGATGAGTAGTAGTACTCAGTAGGATCTGCCTAGTTGGAAGGCACAGTAAACAAGTTGAGTAGAACCAAACTTTATTACTGATGAATAAGTACACCTAGATGGTCAGGGCCGTTACAAATGAGTAGTCGCCAGGACCCGTAGGCTGCCTACGGCTAAGTGATTGCTAGGGCCCTTGGGTCGCTTACAGCTGGAGATCCGTTAGTAGCTGTATAGGCTGAATCTAGAGAGTATATGGTCCGTAGACCACCGCCAACGTCCTATTGCTATGTGCGGCCCAGGATCCGTTAGTAGCCGTTGACGCTGGATCTTGGATAAGAGTAGTCCGTAGACTTGTGCTAGGATCGAGAGGCCGCTTACAGCGAAGAGTTTGTGAGTAGCCGTATAGGCTGGACCCGTAGATGAGTAGTCGAGTGAGTACGCGTAGAAGCGACACAGCTGGTCGACGTTCCACGAGTTGCTGATGTCCTCGCCTTCAAGTGTTTGAAGACGATAAGAGCCTGGCCCAGTCACCTTGGAGACTGAGAAGGGACCTTCCCATGGCGAGCTGAGCCTGTGTAGTCCGTCCGTGTTCTGGATGCGACGGAGGACTAGATCGCCGATGTTGAAGGAGCGTTCCTTGACGTTGCGATCATGGTAGCGTCGGATACCCTCTAGGTGCCTTGCTGACTGGACGAGGGCGGCACAGCGGGCTTCTTCGAGGCTGTCGATGTCAACCCGTCGGCTGTCTTCTGAGATGCCTTTGTCGTATTGTTCTACTACCGGGGATTCCCACATCACGTCGGCGGGGAGAATAGCTTCGGAGCCGTAGACCAGGAAGAAGGGCGACTACCCTGTTGGCTTGGTAGGTTGAGTACGAAGCACCCAGAGTGCATTGGGTAGTTCTTTGATCCACTTGCCTCCTTTGGTATTAGCTGCGTCGTGCAATCGCTTCTTGAGGGCGTCGAGTACCATCCCATTGGCGCGCTCCACCTGCCGTTAGCGCGTGGGTGGGTGATTGAGACATATCGGACGTCGATCCCGCTGTTCTCGCAGTACTCCCAGAACCGGTGGTTGTTGAAGTTAGAACCCAAGTCTGTGATGATGCGATGGGGTAGCCCGTAGCGATGCACGAGTTCATCCAAGAAGTTGAGTACTCTGTCGGCCTTTGGGCAGGTAACCGGCTTGACTTCGATCCACTTGGTGAACTTGTCGATGGCCACCAAGACTCTATTGAATCCTCCTGGTGCAGTTGGTAGAGGCCCAATCATGTCGAGCCCCCAGCAGGCGAAGGGCCAGGTTGGTGGTATGGTGACTAGCTTGTAGGCCGGGACGTGTTGCTGCTTGGCGAAGAATTGACACCCTTGGCACCTTCTGACGAGTTCTTCAGCATCGGCCAAAGCTGTGGGCTAGTAGAAAGCTCGTCGGAAGGCTTTGCTCACCAACGTGCGAGAGGATGTGTGGTTGCCGCAGACGCCCTTGTGGATCTCCTCCAAGATGTCCTTGCCTTCTTCCCGAGGTATGCACTTCATGAGTATTCCAGAAGTGGTACCCCGCCTGTAGAGCTTGTCTCCGACTAGTACGTAGGTCCTGGCTCGGCGGACGAGTTGTTCGGCCTTATCCTTGTCGGAGGGAACCTTCTGCTTGCGGATGTAGTCGATGAAGGGTTGTCTCCAGTCCACGTCGATCATCATGACCTCCTGACTGGGCTGTGGTGGCCTAGGGTTAGTGGTTGCTGGCACCGGCTCCGATATGGATGGCGCGTGAAGCTCGTGGACGAAGACTCCGACAGGTACTTGTGCGCGAGTAGAACCAAGCTTCGACAGGACATCCCCTGCAACATTGTTGTCGCGGACGACGTGGTGAAACTCGAGACCAAAGAATTTGTTCTCGAGCTTGCGGACTTCAAGGCAGTAGGCGTCCATGTTCTCCTTGTTGCGATCCCAATACTTGTTGACTTGGTTGATGACCACTGCGGAGTCGCCGTAGACTAGTAGTCGCTTGATGCACAGTGAGATTACGAGGCGGAGCCCTTGCAGCAGGGCTTCGTACTCGGCTTTGTTGTTTGAGACCTTCCAGAAGATCTGTAGGACGTACTTGAGTTGTTCGCCCTTTGGAGAAATCAAGAGTACCCCTGCACCCGCGCCCTCGAGCTTGAGTGAGCCGTCGAAGTACATCACCCAATGCTCTGGTCGCTCTGTTGGAGTTGGTAGTTGATTCTCCCACTACTCTGCCATGAAGTCGACTTGATAGCAATGCGTGGCTTGAAGTCGATGTTTAGGGCACCCAGTTCGACCGCCCACTTGGAGATTCTTCCAGTAGCATCTTGATTATGGTGTATGTCACCGAGCGGGTAGTCGGTGATGACGGTGATCGAGTACTCCTGGAAGTAGTGTCGTAGCTTCCGCGAGGTGATGAGTACGGCGTAGAGTAGCTTCTGGACCGGTTGGTACCGTGCCTTGGACTCGGACAGGACCTCGCTGACGAAGTAGACTGGTCACTGGACTGAGTAGGTGTGGCCGTCTTCCTACCGCTCGACGACGATGGTAGTACTGACCACATGAGTAGTCGCAGCGAGGTAGAGCAGTAGCTGCTCCTTTTTGCGAGGAGCCGTGAGGACCGGTGGCTTTGACAGGAAGTCTTTAAGCTGCGTCAGAGCTTGATCAGCCTCCGCGGTCCACACGAAGTTCTCTTGGTGCTTGAGTAGTTTGAAGAAGGGTAGTCCCCATTCTCCGAGCAATGGCTGATGATGAAGCCGAGTAGTTTCCCCGAGGGTACGCCGAAGACGCACTTGTTGTGGTTGAGCTTCCACTGGTACTCTCGCAGAGATGCGAAGGTCTCTTCAAGATTGGCGATGAGTGTGTCGGAGTTTCTGGTCTTGACGACCACGTCATCCACATAGGCTTCGACGTTCTTGTTGAGCTGCTTCTTGAAGCAGGCCTGGATAGCTCATTGGTAGGTAGCGCCGGCGTTCTTCAACCCGAACGACATTGTCGTGTAGCAGTAGGCGCCGAACGGGGTGATGAACGCGGTCTTCTCCTGGTCTTCTTCCTTGATAGCGATCTGGTGGTACCTGGAGTAGTAATCGAGGAAGCAGAGCAAGGTCGGAGCCCGCCGTGGTGTTGATGACTTGATCGATCCGCGGCAACCCGAAGGGGTCCTTGGGGCAGTGCTTGTTGAGGTCGGTGTAGTCGACGCACATCCTCCACTCGTTCGTGTTCTTCTTGCGGACGAGGACGGGGTTGGCGAGCCACTCAGGATGGAAGACTTCTCGGATGAAGCCAGCCGCAAGTAGTTTGGCGAGTTCCTTCTTGATGGCATCCCGTCGGTCGTCGGCAAAACGGCGGAGGTGTTGTCGCTTGGGGGTAGCTTTAGGGTCGACGTTGAGTGAGTGCTCGATCAGCCTCCTGGGCACACCTGGCATGTCCGCTGGCTTCAACGCGAAGATGTCTCGGTTAGCCCGAAGGAAGCTGACGAGCGCGTCTTCCTATTTTGGGTCGAGCCCCGCGCCGATCATGGTAGTCTTGCTGCTGTCACCGGTCCCGAGGTCGATGGCCTTCACCTGTACTTCCTCTGTTGGCTGAGGCTTGTTTGAGGTGTCGGTCTTCTCAGGTATCTCGAATTCGGTTGGCGCGAGCTTCTTGGATGCAGCGAAGATTTCCATCATTGTGTTGGGTACTTGATTGGTTGCTGCGAGTTCCACGGCTTTGGTGTCGCAGTCATAAGAAATCTTCAAGTCCCCTTGCAGCGCGAGTACTCCGGCAGGAGTTGGCATTTTGAGTACCAAGTAGGTGTAGTGAGGGACCGCCATGAACTTGGCGATGGCTGATCTGCCGAGGATGGCATGGTAGGAGGTTTCGAAGTCTGCTACCTCGAACTTGATGTACTCGGTGCGGTAATTCTCCCTTGTTTCCCCGAAGGTAACTGGCAGGACCACTGAGCCGAGTGGTATAGCCGCATTGCCTGGGACGATGCCATAGAAAGGTGATGTGCTCTTAGTGAGCATGTCGGTGATGTCGAGCTTCATCTTCTTCAAGGTCTTGGTGAAGAGGACGTTGAGTCCGCTCCCGCCGTCGATGAGTACCTTGTTGAGTCTAGAGCCCGCGACTACTGGTTTCAGGATGAGTGGGAAACGTCCTGGCTCAGAGAAGCTTATCCATTGATCTGCGCGGGAGAAGGTGATGGGTACCTCCGACCACCTTAATGGAGTCGGTACCGCTGGTTCAATGTTCAAGACTTCTCGTAGGGTGAGCTTCTGGGATCGTCTGGTGGGTAGTCCGCCAAAGAGGACATTCACCGTCTTGTCAGGTTCTTGGAAGTCGCCGTTGCCTTCGTCGACTTTCTTCTTGCCCTTCTTGTCGTGAGGAGGCCATGGCTCGGGAACATCCTTGAGTGCTCGCCGGAGTTGGTAGCACTGGTCGGTTGTGTGATTGCCATCCAGATGCCACGGGCACTTCTCTTTGAGCAAGTCTCTGAAGCCGCCAGAGGTCTTTTTGGAGCTGTCCTTCGCAGGGCGCTGTATAGCCGCGACTGTGTTGTCTGGCTTGCGCTTGCGGTTAGGACCCGAGTAGTTGTTGTTGTTGCGACCCCCTTGATCCTTGTTGTTGTTGTTGCCGCCTGTGCTCTTGCCGCGAATGGAGTCGTACTTGGCGTTCGCCTTGTCCTCTTCGTCGGCCCATGAGGTGATCATGTCTTTGAGCTTGGTGATGGAACTCGGGCGATGGTGACCGAAGTCTTCGAAGGTGCGACGGTGGTAGAGCCCATCTTGGAAGAGGTCGATGCCTTCTTTGTCGGTGACGTTGACTACGGTCGCACGCTTGTCGAAAAAGCGGCGCATGTACTGGCGGAGGGTCTCGCCTTGCTGCTGCTTGACCATCGCCAGATCCATGCGAGTACCTGAGCGTCCCATGGCGCCCTCGAAGTTGCTGGTGAACTAAGCCTTCAGCTGGTCCCACTTGTCGATTGAGTTCTTGTCGAGCGACTCGGGCCATGTAAGTGGAGATTGATCCAGACAGAAGGGGAAGTAGATGCACTTGGTGTCGTTGTCACCACCAGCATTTTTGATGGCCAGGGCATAGCACCTAAGCCACTGAACTGGGTCTTGCTTCGCGTCGTACTTGGTAATCCCGAGAGGTTTGAATTTCTCGGGGAGAAGCAGATCGCGAAGTCGTGCAGAGTAGGCGGGGAAGCCGTCGCTGTCGCTGACTTCAGTAGTCTTCTTGGCGCGGCGGATCTCGTCGATCCTGTGGCGGGCATCGTAGTCGCCACGAGCGTTGCCGGTGGCGTGGCTATTGGCGTGGCCTCGGCCTCCGCGATCACCACCGCCACCGGCTCTTCTGCCGCCGCCATGGGAGGAGATGCCATTGCTGCCACCGCCGCCATCACCGCCGCCGCTTGGTGCTCCTGCAGAGGCTCTAGAGCGATTGGGGGTTGGCTGCTGTTCGCCACGGACGCGGTTGCGTCTGGCGTCTGCTGGGGTGCGGCTGCGACTAGTGGCTTCATGATTCCCGGCTTCGGCGGTCCTGTTGTTGACCCGCATGAAGTAGGCGTCCTCAGCAAGCTTGGCGATGAGTTCGCCTGCACGGTGCCCCTGGGCTGTTCGTGCTATCATAGTGATAGACATGAGGCACTGCTCAGGGGTTGTGTGAACCTGGTTAGCGACTTGGTCCAGAGCCTCAGTGAGGTTCCGGATAGGGAGAGCTTCTCGGAGGCGCTTGCGTCGATCAGCTCGCTTTCTGTTGCGTTCGCGCCGGGCATTCTTGGCATCAGTAGTCTCGTCTGCGGGTGTATTAGCTGATTCCTCATCTTCTGAAATATCTTCAAGGTACCGATCTACTCGGTTATCTGAGGTTCCAGCTTCCCCGGTTGCCATGAATACTTCACGGTCATGCGTGCAGAGTCCGGAGTCGGTAGTCGCCACCTCGGTTGGCATGTACTCTTCCTCGTTTGGAGTCAGCGGTGTCCCCTCCTGGAAGGGGGGTGTCTCGAGGTAGGCGACGCAGCGTGAGTTGTAGTTTGTCAGGTCTGAAGGCTTGCGGTCGTGCCAGTAGACGAATCTGTCGGCAGGAGTAGACGTGATGACCAAGCCAGCAGCAGGACCTGACAACGGTTCCTCAATGGTGTTGAGCTCGGACTCGGACTCGATTGGATCGAGGCCGAAGTCAAACTCGTAGGAGGAGTCTGAGTTGTAGTCGGGGACGGTGTTGGAGTCCGAGGAGTACTCGGAGACGATCTCCTTGCCGGCCAGACGCGAGGTGAGTGCTTCCGTTGCAGAGGCCGTACGGGAAGTACTCGTGGGGGACCGGTTCGCACGATGGCTCGGGAGCCAGCTTGCGCGGTTTGATCCAGGGTGACGTCGAGTTCGAGTTGGAGGTGGATCCATGCTCGAAGTCACGCGACTTGGTTGCAGAGCGAAAATTTGTCGAATTTCTCGACGAGTTGACCCGTGATGGCTTCGGGAAGCGTCACGAGTCCAGTCTCCGGGTCCGGGGTCATAGTGAGGTAGCGCTGGAACGATCCGGCGCCGTTGTCGTTGTTTTAACCCGGCAACCTACCAAGGGGAGTACCCGAGGTAGATGTTTGTGGCCTCGCCGAGATCGGGAACTCAAAGGAGAGACACGTGGCACACAATTTAGACAGGTTCGGGCCGCGAGGTGTGTAATACCCTACGTCCTATATGCTGCGTAGCTCTGGATTGATTGGGTGTGTTTACAAGATGATGCGGATGAAGAGATAGGGGTCCCTGCCTCGCCTTATATAGTTCGGGAGGCAGGGTTACAAGTCGGTTTGACTGGATAGTACTAGTCGTGTACGGCTAGGAGTACTCTACATGGATCCGGACATGTCTAGCTTCCTAACCGAGTACTAGTCCTCCGTATGCCTTGCGCTTCACGCCATCAGGTGCCGTGCAGCCCAAGTCGAGTAGTTCTAGGGGCCCACGGAGTAGTCGGTCCAAGTACCCACCTGAGTAGTGGGCCTAGGGATGTCCGTACGACAGTATTCAAATCCGAAAGTTTTGACTTGAGTTATAAGGAACAATGTGATGAACTATCTAATTTATGAACAATGTATACTCCAATTTTCACAAAACCTTATGAAACTTTTTGTCAAGCTTGTTCATCTATAAATTCATTCTATGTCGATTTACATAATTTTTGGAGATGTTTTCTGTATTATTATTATTATTTTATAATAAGATGGCTAGTAGAACTTTGAATTTTTCCTTTAATATAATTGAATTTTCCATCAATCTCCAATACGTGGGCAAGAATGGAACATAGTCACCTAAATATACTTTTTTAAATTTGTTTGAATGTTATTAGAGGTACATATAGATCAATTTGGAATTACTTTCGGTAAACATGTAAAAATTCATTTAAATAATAGAAAATAGTAAATGTATTTGAAAATTCTTGAAACTCCTAGGTGACAACTTATATGTTGTTTGTTACGTGTGAAAAATATATTAGGAGCATATAATATTTTTGATACATGTAGTTCATATTATAACTATTTTCAAGAACCCCGCAGAAAAATCATTTAAATGATAGAAAATAGCAAATCTACTTGAAAATTCTTGAAACTCCTAAGTGACAACTTATATGCATACTATTATATATATAATATATTTGTATGTTTAAGATAATTATTTTTAAGTATTACTTCACAATGGTGCAATAAAAAGAAAAAGAAAAAAAAACATAAGCAGAGAAGCCCATTATGACCCAAATAGCCCAACTTTTTATGGCTGTTAATCGTCGATCTGATGGTTCTGATCGTGTTTCCTTGGTATATAATGCACTGCCTAGCGGAAACCCTACCTCCAAACGCATTCCTCCCCACCCAGCCGCAAGCCCGCAACCCATCCTCCCCTCCACCGCCGCCTCCTTCACCTCGGGTCCCCATCTCCGCACTCCATTCCGGCCCTTGGATCCTGAGCAGGTCGGGATGTAGCTACCCGAGCTCCGGGATGCCCGACTCCGTCCCGTCGTGCGCCACGGCGAGGTGGCGGTGCTGATCCGTGGCCGCAGTTGGTGGCGTCACCATCGCTCGGTCACTCGCGGCCATAGCGGTGGGCGCCGGATCCTCCGTCTCCACCACCCGCTCGTCCCCGGCGGCCTGCTTCTCCGCCCGGTGCTGCAGCCGCCACCACTCGACGTCCTCGCCGCGCTCACCGATTCCGGTCGGAATCCGTCCTCTCCACCGCTGGTGAGCACCTCCACGCAATCCTCTCGGACCTCATACAACTTCCATGGCTAACAGGTCCTACGGCTCCAGGTTCGCCCTTCCGTGTCCGTTTGCCCTCCTTACTGGTTGATTAGGTTGTGTCGTCATGCACTCGTGCTGATCCCCAATGCCCCTGTGACCTATTCCTGATTTGGTTTCTCGCGGTGCTTGGTGTTGCCTCTGAAATTCCCCTTTAGGATCTGCATAGAGAGGCTTGCATGCTAAGTGTTTGTTAGATTGCTTATACGAGATTAAGAAGAACTGAAATTTGAACCAGTGTTAGGAGAGGTCAATTCTTTGAATGAAGGAAAAATAATATGTGGCCAAGTTATCTGTTGAATAAAGGAAAATAACTCATGCCTAATTCACTTGTGCCAGTTTTTCCATTGTGTGTTTTAAAGGAGGTCTAGCAGTAGTACCAGTTTTGTATTGTTTTGCTGAGAAATCTTGTTAGCCGAGCAGTGGATAAGAAACAGCAGAACTTTATGCTGCTGAAAGTGGTTATATCAACCTATACTTGTATTAGCATTGCTGTTTGGTCTACTAGGCACCTAGCAGGCCTTGTATACTTGTCTTCAGATAAGTGCATTAGTATTTGCAATATTAATAGTGAATCTGAGATAGCATTACTTCGTCGTAATGAATTGTATATAAGTTGGCCAACTGTGTTTTTCCTAGCATATAAATTAACCGGATCTAATTGCCCGTGCCAGCATCCAGTATTGTTTATGCCGCTGCAGCAACATGCTTTGTTTCTTGGATCAAGTTTGCAGGCTGCAGCTCTGAGTCTTGTCCAGCTCCTATTTTTAAATCTGCAAGCTTGACCTTTACTCGATGTTCTGGCCTTTACTTTCAGTGTAACAGCAGTTGCTTGGCTGCTTGGTTTGCTTTGCAGTTCGTCAGTCAAAAGCAGTTTTGTAGTATTCAGGTAGGGAGGTGGTAAGCATCCGTTAGTTAGCTCTTTGGTCACCACGAACTCGCACAGGATGGCTGCATGGTGTAGGTAGGCAGCGACAACTCGACAAGTTTGCAACGAGATAAAATGATGTGGTTTACTATGTGAGCAGCAGCCGCAGCATGGTCTCTAGCGACATCACAGAAGTGACGACCCGTTTAATTAGCTGATAGGCTCATATTAAATCATTGCGATTTAGTCATTTGCAATGTACTATTCTTCAGAATTATGTACATCGACGACCAAATGAATTTATTAGGCTGCGGAGGAATGAGTATCATATCTGACCAATGCAAAAAGAAAAACCAGCATCAGCTAAGTAACTTTTAAATCATGTAATGCTATTATTTTTGTGCTGGAATTTTTGTGAGGAACCATATGTTACCATTTCTAGTGTCGGCAGCCTAACCATGCAATCCTGGTGAATATGCTTCTGCTAGCTTGTGAATCTGAACTGATATATGTATTTCTTTGCAATTATGATATCTTGTCAATTCCTGGCTGTACTTAAATTGTTAGATCCAGCTGAGTTTTTGCTCACAGCCTTGCTAGTTAGATCATACCTTTGAATTGCTTCATTTCATAAGTAGGAAACACATTTGGGCAAAAATACAGAAGTAGGCATACAAATTTAATGCACCATTTACTTAGTAGTATTATTTGTTATCCAGTAGTCGATTCAGGGAATTACTTTCTCGCAGTCCTGCCCCTTGTATTCGTTGGGCATCTCGCAGGAGCAGGGAAGGTGAGATGTCTGTTGCCTTTTTGGCTTGCGTTTATTTGCACACCATGTGTTTGATAAAATACATATAGGCAGATCTAGCTGCTGGACCTTGTGTACATTTCGTTGAGATAGACTTATGCAATAGCTTTTGATTTTGTTTGCCCTACTTGCCTGCTCCACTCCATTGGCCGGCACCACAGCATACTGCCCAAGAGAGCCCTTCTTCCTCACCCTTGTCTGGTAATAATTGCCAAAGAATTATTCTGAGCTGAGAATTTTCGCTTTCAGTTCCTATGCCTTTTGCATTGTTTGGGCTTTACACTTTGTTGGAGTAAACTTGGTCATAACCTATAAAAAGAAGAAAACTCAGACTTGATGTTGCATGTCACTGTTTCATTTATGTGCTCTCTTTCTTTAATTGCAGGTTGAGGCTGTCAAGCTGAAGCTCCATGGTGACTGTGCTCCTGGCGAAGACCAGACCACACTTCTGATCACCGTTGACAAGGTATGAATGTTTGGTATGAACATTCAGTTTGTGGATTTGAAGCTCCATCCTTATTGAAACATCACTATCTATTTTTTATGTTATCACACTTATATGACCCTTGCTTATGTATGATGGATATTAATTTTTGTTTGCTGCAACAGTGAGCTAATAAGTATCGTTCTAGTGTGTGCTCTCTGTTTATTTCATCATGGCAGTAAAAATAATCTTGACTTGTATGAATGCTTGATTTATCTTGTTCCATATTAATACTTATCAGTTATCACCATGGCAATATATTATTGCTTTTTAATTACCTTGAGACGGCTTAAGTAATCTAATTTTTGCAAGTTTTAGTAACTAAGAACCCACATTTCACTGTATAATTATCATCTACTGTTACATTACCCATATTATATATGCTCAGCCTTTGTCACACACATGAAGTTGCATACATTTAGTGCCTGCATATGTCTTCTTTTGCCATATTTAATTTAAGGCTATTCTTTCAATAAAGATGGAGGAAAGTCAACTCGTTGAGGAAAGTACTGTACTAGTTGACTCACCATTCATGTGCTATTTGTGCAGGTCTACCATGAATTAAGCTAGTCGAGATGGATACAAAAGTGAAGTTTGTGAAGGATGGTACATTACCTTTTTGGTGGAATAACTTTGCAGAAATCAAACTGTGCAGTGGCTGCAACTGGTGTTTTGACCATGATAGATGCAGTCTTTGGTAGTTTTGATGTGTCTTGTGCCAAATGGTGGATGTAGTGTTGCTGTTTCTGGTGAGATATCTGGTGATTTCATTTTGATGTCATGCTAAACATAAATATGATTTATGGATGTATTTTTTTTTTTGGTCAGAATTGATTTGTTTTCTGAGATTTGTAGCTGGTTTGAATCTGTCAGGACAAAATTGTTGGGCTGAAATGTATAAGGGCTGACTGATTTATTTGGGTTAGGCTGTAATGTTTAAGTATGGGTTGAAATTTATATGAGCTGAGAAATCTGCCCAATTTTAGGCCCATTCTAAATTCGGCCTGCTTACAAATTGTATACGATGACGTCACATACCATTGGATGCCATGTCATCTGCCATGTGGCAACCATGTCATCATCCACGTAGGCAGCCATGTCATCGTCTATGAGCCAGCGTGGCACCGAGTCACGTCAGCAGCCAGCGTGGCATCGAGTCACGTCAGCTGCCAGCATGCATAGCGCCACGTGGCAGTCAGTTTTATGACGAAATCAGTGATGATTTTCTTTAGTCACAAAAGACGAGTGGTTAGATGACGGAAAACGTGTTCGTCACGGAAAAGGAGTAGTTCTATGACGAAATTGCCTGATTCGTCAAGGTGCGTCAAATGTGACGCGTGTTCTATGACGAAGGTTTTCAATGACGAATTTGGCTTGTTCCGAGACGAAAGTGTTTTGTCATTGATGTGAACTTTTGTACTAGTGCTCATCGACATACGTCCGGAGGATGATCCGGTCTGGTATACATCGGAACAGAGGAACTTGTAAACTACATGTAGGAAAGGCGCTTCCCATTTCCTGGTCACAGGGTGCTAATAGTGCACTACACACACCTTTATGGCTTTATCCAACAGTGTGTCACTCATGCTGACCCGCCATCCCCCATTTACTGCCTCCTCACTTGCGGCACAACCCCTTCGTAGGGTTCCGCCGCTGCTGCCACCGCCACCACCTGTAGCAGCCTCCAGCGGATACCTCAATCCGTCGCCGAATTTAGAGGTATGCGCCCGCCTCCAGGCTCCAGCGGATACCGCAATCCGCCGCTGAATTCTTGGAATGGCACTAATTCGAGAAATTTATTGCAGATGGGCCGAGATGGTGGCAAGAGAGATGGAAAGGCGCTTGATCCTCCTCTGGCGAAGCGACAACGAAAGTCGCAGCCGACTTCTGCAGGCACGTCTGGTCCTCAGACGAGGCTAAATTGCAGGCCTGCAGCACGGGATTCTTCCTCTGCCCCTACACGCCGCACACGGGGTGGGTCAACCTTGGTGCGTTCCTACCGCACACGGGGTGGGTCATGCTCGGCGCCTTCCTGCCACACACGGGGTGGATCAAGCTCGGCGCCTTCTTGCCGTACACGGGGTGGGTCAACCACGTGCCGTCGCGCGCCCCGCCCTTCAGAGTTTCTTGCGCCAGATCCCAGGAAGGAGAAACAGGTACAACTTCACCCTCCATCGGAAGAGTCGCTTAAGATGATGGACCTGCGCAACCACACCTACCAAATGATTAAAGGTCTTAGATGGGTGCCTGAGAATCAGTGGTGGGAGAAAACCAAGGACAAACGGGTCGAACCAAGATTTAGGAATGTCGTTCAGCAAACTTTCTATTACAACTACAAATACCTTCCCATGAAACTGTGAAGGACCGGAACTGGCGACCAGAGAGGGGGGAGTGAATGTGAGCCGATAAAAATTCTTCTCGAGGGAGATAACTTCTCCAACAAGATGAACTTGGTCGGATACCCAAAATCACACTCTCCGCACGCAACCTTCCGTTTGCCAAAACCACGTAGCCACTGGAGTGCTACTGGTCCTAGGAACAAATACTACCTGCAGCCACAACTCCTACGCACACACGGCAGCGGAAACAACCCAGAAGCTACCTGCCTGGAGGGGGCGGTTAGACCAGGTATGGGGGGCGGTTAGACCGCCTCCACCTGGTAACCAAGAAATCCTCCGAAACACCTCTTCCGAGCTCCAAAACTCTCCACGGTTTCACCAGCAGGATCCTCTGGTCAAGGCCAAGCAAGCTACCAGAAAATCTTGGCAAAAACCGAAACTCCACCCAGGGGCCTAGGGGCGGTTAGACCGGCAACCACGGGCGGTCTAACCTCATGTACCCAGCAACGAACTCAAGGCAAGAACTCCTAGCAAACAGCGCCGAAACGAACCAAGATTTCACCAGAACGCTCCTCTGATCAAGGCGAACGAACTCACAGAGGAAAATCCGGCAAAACCAAAACTTGCGCCTGGAAGGTCCAGGGCGGTTAGACCGCCCCTATGGCGGTTAGACCGCCCCTCCCAGAAAACTTGGCCGCGGGTCAAACCTCAACTTCCCATCGCCCGATCTCCCGATTCACCCCACGGATTACAGCAAGACTTCGGGAATACCTGGGTTACCTCCTGGGCAACCTCTCCACCAAAGGAATCGAACCGAAACGCGTGCAATCAAAGGGAATCGCGGATCTTGGCCCTCTAGGTCATGAACTCGAGCAACTCGAAAAACCACCAAATCGAGGTCGATTCAAGGGAGTTCTTGGGGCAAAGTCACCAGCCAAAGAGGCACAAGGTCCTCATACGTGACACCCAACAAGAAACCCGCAAGAAATCGCCCTAAAAACTCCGCCACGAAAATCACAAGAAAGAGCTCCGAAAATCACCAAAAAGGAAAACGGGAGAGGCAACACAAGGCCTTGAGGAACCACGCCGAATCATCTATACATACCATGAAGGTTCATACAAGGTCTAGCTTGCCACCCAATCATCCATCCCTCTCTCTAGATCTCACATGAAGCACTCAAGCTAGTCCTAGAAAAACTAGATGAAAATACAAATGAAAATGACAAAGGAAAATGAGCTAGGGTTCCAAGAGTTGGCTGCCATCCATCCCTCCAAGTTTTTATATGGGGGCAACCAAAAGACTAAACTACCCTTACTAGATAACTAGGGATACATGCCCCTCAAGGGTGAATTTGGAAGTCTTCATATTTTCACCATTGGACGGATGCCCAGCGACCGCAAGCCTGCTTAGCCTCGACGCAAGCCTTGCGATCCCGACGCGTGTCCTCCGCTTTGAAGCTTCTTGGCGGCTGTGACCCGGGCGGTCAGATCGCCCCCCTGGGCGGTTAGACCGGCCCAGGTGGTCTGACCGCCCCTCCTGGGCAGTTGAACCGGCCTGGGTGGCCGCACCTCCTCGTCGAGTCTTCGGCCTCGGTTTTGTGGCTCAACCGAGTAACCCAGTGGTTTTCTGGTGAACCACTGCAAACCCCACGAACTCGGTGTAGCCTCCGCCAATCATCACTCATGACTCAGCCCCCACGTTGTTCCGGCTCGACCTTGGTTTTAAGGCTCAACTAAGAAACCGTCCATGACTTCATCTTGCTGTTCTTGCCACCATGCGGCCCGCACTTGACTCCGCTGGCCACCGGGTCCCTCGAACCAAGCCTACTTGTCTTCTCCACACCTGGACGCCTCACCGGCAACGACCTTTCGTGCTTGTTCTTCACCTGCGCCAACACCAGTCAAGCCGCAACCTGCACCTGCAATACTTAGCCAAGAGTCAGTCCACACCACGTTGTCAATCACTCATCACACCAGGAAGCGACCATCCACCGGTCCTCGAACCACACATGGCTCTCAAACTGTACTAGCACAGGGTTATAAATTGGGATCATATGAAGTTGGCCGCGGGAGGGGATGTTAAGGTATACTTCGATGATCATCCCGGATTGGCTAATTTAGTCTCATTGCATCATCAGTATGTTGAGGATTGGGTGAGAGTTTTTATGCTACTGTGTACATTGCCGATACTAGGGAGTACATCATATTCATGTTTCAGGGACGCCCAGCGGCGGATCCAGCGGTGGGTTTGGGGGGGCTCCAGCCCCCTACCACCCTGGATCCCATGGTAATGCCTCCAATTTTTCCATAGAAATTTTGAGAAGAAAGAAGGAGAAAGAGGAAGAAGAAGGAGGGAGGAAGAAGAGGAGGAAGGAGAGCCCCCCTACCAGTCAATCCTGTATTCGCCACTGGGGACGCTAGTGTACTCTGTTCCGACACCATATTGCTGACACTCTTGGATTGAGGGATTGTGAAATAGGAAAGTACGACCGTAAGCCATCCCTACATAATATTGTCTACGGGGATCGTGAACCCCCTCGGCGTAGTTTGCTCGGTGGGTCGTTCCCGTCCGACGAGGAGATGGCCGGACTTTTTGTTGAGTCGTTCACAGGTAGGCAAGCATATCGCACGCCTGACATGCTTACCCCGGAAGCAAATGTGGTTCACCGGGCACTACGGAAGACATTGTTACCACGGATTGGCAATGCAGAGTCGATCACTAGTATTCAGCAGTGGCTTCTCCTTCACATCATGACTGGCGGGCCCTTCGACATCGTGGACTTCATCTTAGCTGAGATTGAAGATGTTATCTTTGATGGGTTGACCGTTGCCCGACATATGCCGTATGCTCACTGGATCTCCTTCATCCTGAGTCGTGTTACCAGAGTAGATGAAGACGGGGAAAGGGTGTGAACCGGACCCAAAGATTGGCGTCCCGAGTACATGATGTCCGAGACACATTTCAAGGAATACAGGCCTGCGAGACCAGGAGACAGACGTCGTGGCCTAAGGGCTACAATTGAGCCATCTCCTGATGACATTTGTTCCTCAGACAGTGAAGACAATGAGGCGTCTCCAGTGAGACATCTCCAAGTACATGATGGTACGTCGCTACCCACTACAAAAACAGAAACAGTTCCAGTAACTCCAGCAACAACCAGTGAGCCAATGGACTCTTCCTTCTTTATGAAACTGATCCTTGAAAATCAGTGTGAGCAGACCAAGTTCCAGTCAATGATGGAGAAGAGGATGGCACAGCAAGAGGAGTTAAACCGCGCACACTCGGAGCGAATAGTACAAATGATAACACAGCGGCAGCGCACTATGGAGAATTTTGTGAATGCTTCACTCAGTCACCTTCACCAAGTTAACGGCTTACCGCCACCGCCCGCTCTACTCACACCTATTGGTCACACCCCCTTGCAACTCATGCCTCCTGCTAACTTGGGTAAATCATCTGAAGTCTATGAGCTGCCTCACAGTTCAGCAATTGGTTCACAATGGATGACAGAAAAGGATTCCAAAGAAGAGAAGGAAGCAGATGCAATAATACTCAATGTTCTATCTAATATTGCAGCAGAGGAAACGAATAAGGAAGATCCTTTGGCGGCAACAGCCAATGGTCCGGAAGATCCTGCTCCAGCTACCTCGGAAGGCTCTCGTGCAGCTGATCCTGCTCCAGCTCCTGCTACGTCAGAAGGCTCTCCTACTCCTGCTCCTGCTACCTCAGAAGGCTCTCCTGCTTCTGCTCCTACTGCGTCAGAAGGTTCTCCTGCTCCTGCTCCTGCTCCTACTACCTTAGAAGGCTCTCCTGCTCTAGCTCCTACTCCTGCTACCGAAGAAGGCTCTCCTACTCATGCTCCTGCTCCTGCCCCAACTCCAGCTCCTGATTACCCTCTTCACAATCCTGTTATATCGGCTCCTTCGGACATCAATGAAAAAGAGGTAGAACAATACATTCCTTTTATTGTCATTGATTCCATTTGATTGTTGTATTCGAGTTGAACAATACATTTTTCTTCACGTGTGTGAACCAACCATAAATAATCGTTTTGCCTGGGCTTTGTGCTCAGGTCTTCACAATTGCTAACTAAGATGACATTGTACCGGAGTTGGAAGACTCCCAATACTCTTGTACCAGGTTGCAAAATGAGATAGAGGTACCAGCACTTCGTTTCCAGAATAGAACATCGTACTTGTGTCGTGACGTTGAAGACTCCGACTTCCATACGATTGAATCCTCCGATTGGATTAATGGCTTGGATCAATGCGAGATTCCTACAACCAAAACGGAGAGTTCTACGGCCTCGACATCACGTAATGCATGAGTCGTGCTATGCATAAAACGAACCCAACACTCCCTACGCATGCTTTTGTTTGTAATTTTTGATGTAATCCTTGAATCATGTCACAATACCGATGTTTGATGAGAGGAAGGGATGTGTTGATCTCTAATGTGGGCATGATCGAGGAGTATGCAACGTTACGTGCTCATAATCTTGTAGTACTAAGAATCGAATCAACGTAGGAAGGCATGTGTTGATCTTCAATGTGGGCATGATCGAGGAGTATGCAACATTACGTGCTCATAATCTTGTAGTACTAAGTGAATCGGGAAAAAAGATCGACGAAGGAAGGGATGTGTTGATCGCCAATGTGGGCATGATCGAGGAGTATACAATGTGACATGCTAATAATCTTGTAGTACTAAGCGAATTGAATCGACGAAGGAAGGGATGTGTTGATCTCCAATGTGGGCATGATCGACGAGTATGCAATGTGACGTGCTCATAATCTTGTAGTACTAAGGGAATTGAATCGGCGAAGGAAGGGATGTGTTGATCTCCAATGTGGGCATGATCGAGTAGTATGCAATGTGACGTGCTCATGATCATGTAGTACTAAGCGAATCGAATCGACGAAGGAAGGGATGTGTTGATCTCCAATGTGGGCATGATCGAGGAGTATGCAACGTTACGTGCTCATAATCTTGTAGTACTAAGCGAATCGATTCGACGAAGGAAGGGATGTGTTGATCTCCAATGTGGGCATGATCGAGGAGTATGCAACATGACGTGCTCATGATCATGTAGTACTAAGTGAATCGAGTCGACGAAGGAAGGGATGGGATGTGTTGATCTCCAATGTGGGCATGATCGAGGAGTATGCAACGTGACGTGCTCATAATATTGTAGTACTAAGCGAATCGAATCTACGAAGGAAGGGAGATGTGTTGATCTCCAATGTGGGTATGATCGAGGAGTATGCAACGTGAAGTGCTCATAATCTTGTAGTACTAAGCGAATCGAATAGACGAATGAAGGGATGTGTTGATCTCCAATGTTGGTATGATCGAGGAGTATGCAACGTGACGTGCTCATAATCTTATAGTACTAAGCGAATCGAATCGACGAAGGAAGGGATGTGTTGATCAATATAAGGGGAGAAGTACATAAACGAAATGAGTAGTTCCTAATAAAGGAATATCCTATGTAGTAGTATCTTGATAAGAGGAACATCCTTTACCGCCAGTATATAGCGCTGACCAGGCCCCAGAACAAACCGGCGCGTGATTCAAATATTCGGAATTTCGGACGCCCGGGCAAAGCAGATGTTAAATGTCCTTTTTGCTTCCCCCTTCCCAATGCACCCCATTTCAATCACCACCATAATGAAAGGGTATATTCGTAATCTGACAAGGCCCTCCACCGAAATGGATAAATTACCCCCGCCCCCGTCCCTTCCCTCCCTTCTACTCCTCTCCTCGCCATCTCAAATCTTTCCGCCCCCATTTCACCTTTCCTCCTCGCCGGCAGCCCAAATCTTCACCTCCTCTCCTCCATCATCTCAAATCTACCACTCATAGCTTCAGCCCCTTTCCCATCTGCCTCTGTTCAGCTTCCCCGGTGGATTCGTACTTGCGTGTTTTCCCATGTGGCAGATCCCATGTGTGCACTAGTTTTTTTTATCAGGTAGATCCCATGTCTACACTAGTTCTTTTTAGGATCTTGTTTTGACTAGGAACATCCTTTCAGGATCTTGTTCGGCTAGGAACATCCCACTGGTTCTTATAGAAGTTTTTAGATCTGACAGATCCCATTTCTACACTACTTCTTCTCAGGATCTTGTTTTGACTAGGAACATCTTTTTCAGGATCTTGTTTCGGCTAGGAACATCCTACTGGTTCTTATAGAAGTGTTTAGATCTAGTTTTATTTATAGTGGTAGGCCAACCTTAAAGAAGTTTCTCTGCTTTCCTAACAGAAGTAGACGAGCGCGGCGATTACGAGTGGCAGAGGGACATTAATGTCTTGAAGAATCACAATTTCTTCTCTAGTCTTGGCATCGAGAAAATGAAAGCACTTTTAGCAGCTGACCGACCAAGTAGAAAGGGTACCAACGATACAACAATACAATATTCGGATCCAGAGTACAACCCTTCTGATGAACATGAATCTGACTCAAAGACATGTCAACAAGAGGTAATCTTATCATGAACTCATTTCATGTACTAGTTATGCAGGATTGCTTCTGATCTTCTCTTTCTTTGTTCAATTTTGTGTAATCAGGTCACTCATAGCATACGTGTCAGTGGAGGAAGAGGGACCAAGATAATTCGGGCACCGGATGACCCTACCAAAATGCCTCCTAGATTGACTAGGACCAAGGCAAGGGAATTGGCTTTAGCTGATGGGTGTGGGACAACTCTTGATACACAAGAATTGCCCACTGAAGGCCAAGCAACAGCTGAGAACATCATAGACATGACGACTGCAGAAGGCAAGTCATTTGATCTCATATTCGAATGTCCTAATTACCAACCGAATAATTATTAACTTGTATGGCTGTAACAAACTTGTTAGGTGATGCACGCCCTTCTAGAGCACATTCAAGAAGGGCTCAAACGCCCAGAGGCACCAATGTAAGCTGCAAAGTTTGCATCAGAAGGTGGGATCATAGTGCCTGGGCACATACCGATCCTTCCTAGCTGGAAGAACTACAAGACAAAGAAGAACTGACAAGATGGTGAAAAGACTGAAGATCATCTCAAGAACTACATGGGCAAACTAGTGGTGTGCATATGTCCACTCATCTACTACCATAGTTCTTTGCATCCATTCTTGTCATCCATTTTTCTGATAATTGTCTTGTGCTAGGGGCAATTCGACATTTACACCACTAGTGAGCCTGTAAGGGTGGCATGCACTGACATGCTGAAGTCGATACAAAGACAGGTGAGGTATCTCCTGAAGCAAAAGTACTTCAATGATGTTCCAGCAAATGTAGTCCCAACTAAATCTCCTGTGCCCAATCTGACCGACGCCCAATGGAAGGCACTGGATAACATGTGGTCTTCCCCTGAGCACATGGTATGATAGAACTCTAATCTTGTGGTAAGCAGATGAACAAGTTATGTTTTTGCTCTGTAGTTCATTTCATGAACCATTTTACAATGCTAGCACATTAATAATTATGCCTGTTTAGAGGCAGAAGTATACTGCTGAAGGAGAAGGGCTAAGTCCATACAACAGAGTGTTATCCAGATGGAGAAGGAGAAGCAATGGATACTGCGCGAGAAAGATAAAAATAGGTAGTGCTTGATTATTATGAAACTTGTTCTTTGTTGATGTTTAATTACTGGTTGTTCCTCCTGATCATAATACATAGTGTTATGAAACTTGTTGGTGCTTATGTTTTCTTTAGGTCAGCCAAGCGAAAAAGGGATCAACAATGGGAAGGATCCTCAGAAGCTAACATGAAGCTTGAGGCTACTGCCACTGAGCTACAGAAGGTGAAGGGACAGCTGCAGGATGGAGCTATGGAAGGAGAATCAATGCCTACAGATGTAATTTGATGATCAGTTCTTATCGTTATGATTACAAATGGGTGGTTATGATTATTTTGAAAATTGTAATGATGATCATCCTATGATGTTTGCTACTTGGTGTTGTGAACTTTGTGGCCATGAATTAAGAAACTTGTTGCTACTTCATGTGATGATCATCCTATGATGTTTGCTACTTGGTGTTGTAACTTGTTGCTACTTGGTGTTGTGAACTTTGTGGTCATGAGTTGAGAAACTTGATGCTACCTGATCATAATATGATGTTTGCTACTCAGTGGACGACAAAAGTCCGGTCTGTTAATGTTTTTCTAGAAGGACCTTCCTGAGGAACGATCGTGAAACTGCTTATTTCCTACTGTCACGAAATATTGCAAAAACAACTTGCCATTGCAAGGGTTCGAACTAGAGACCTATAAGAACAAGACTGCGCTATTTACCACTGCACAACTTTTAGTTTTTGTCAATTTAATGGAAACACTTTCCTTATGGTTGGGCCAGATGAGTCTTTAATACAAATCAATAACTAGCAGGCGAAATGTTTCACTACCTTAGCCACTCTCGACTTTTGCTACGCGCAGATCTGCAACGGCTCGTGGCAGGAATGGTGGATCCTAGCAGCGACGGGAAGATGGCTGCGCCACCATCTCCTGGCTACGAGAGGCTGAAACAGCCCGACACGGTAAATTCTCTGGTTTGAACCACTATATTTTCCCCTATCGTCCTAGGGATTTCTAGTTTGGGGATCTAACGGATTGATGAGCACATAGAATAGATTTAGATTTCATCGTACACTCATTTTTGCACTACAATTGGTGTTACAAGTTGATAGGCTATAGACAATTCATAGGGTAAATTCTCTGGTTCGTACCACTATATTTTCCCCTATCGTCCTAGATATTTCTAGATTTGGGGATCTAACGTGTTGATGAGCACATAGAATAGATTCAGATTTCATCGTATCCTCATTTTTGCACTACGATTGGTGTTACAAGTTGATAGGCTATAGACAATTCATAGGTGTTAGGTTCAGTTAGTTTTCAATTTGCATCGTTTGATGGATTGATAGGTTCTTGTATTTTGCTAGCTTTAGGAGGTACTTGAAGCCACTAAAGCTAAGCTGCAGGAGGCGAAGAGAGACCTACAAGAACAACAAGGGGGAGAACTCATGGCGCAGCAAGAGGCTGTAAATTACAAGCACCTGTATGAGCAATAGTTACAAGACAACATTGCCCAGATGGAAGAGCTGGCCAAATTCTAGGAGATGTCTGACCAATTGTTACATGAACAATTGCAAGAGACCAACAAATACAACAGAAGCTGGAACATGCTATCCATGTGATGAAGGTGTATAAGCAATCAGTTGATCAGGTAAGTAACGAGATGGAGAAGAACAAGCAATGGATACAACAGAGTATTGTCCAGACAAAGAAGGAGAAGCAATGGATATTGTGCGAGAAAGATAAAAATAGGTAGTGCTTGATTATTATGAAACTTGTTCCTTGTTGATGTTTAATTACTGGTTGTTGCTCCTGTGCACTTCATATTGCTGAACGGACATGCCACGTAGTGTTATGAAACTTGTTACTGCTTGTGTTTTCTTTAGGTCAGGCAAGCGGAAAGGGATCAACAATGGGACGGATCCTTAGAAGCTAACATGAAGCTTGAAGCTACTGCCACTAAGCTGCAGAAGGTGAAGGGATAGCTGCAGGATGGAGCTATGAAAGGAGAATCAATGTCTACAGATGGAAATTGATGATTAGTTCTTATCGTTCTGATTACAAATGGGTGGTTATGATTATTGTGAAAATTGTAATGTTGATCATCCTATAATGTTTGCTTCTTGCTGTTGTGAACTTTGTGGTCGTGAGTTGAGAAACTTGATGCTACCTGATCATAATATGATGTTTGCTGCTCGATGGACGGCAAAGTTCTGGTCTGTTGATGTTTTGCTGGAAGGACCTTCCGGAGGAACGATCGCGAAACTGCTTGTTTCCTAATGTGGTTCCAACTCGTCATAAAATTTAATAAGGTCCCACAAGTCAGTCTGATAAAAAAACAGAGGAAAACTAAAAGGATACTATGTCAATAGTATGGGTCAAATCCCCGACCAACAGCTATATCAACCGCGTACCGTGCAAGGGGCTTGCCAGCACGCTCCTGTGGGTCGTTGTGGCAAATATCTAGCCTAGAGGCGTTGGTGCACAGATCTACAACTCGCGGTGGGAATGGCGGATCCTCGCATCGAAGGGAGGAGAGTGAGCTACGGTCAGGTTAGTACCTTGTTTTGTGCCTCTGTTTTCCCCTTTCATCAGAGGGAAGTGATATTTGGAATTGGGGATTTCGGTTGAAGCACGATTGTTGTTACAAGTTGATTGATAGGCTTTAGCTTAGAAAGTGCAAAACTAAGCATTGATTTCAAGTTGCAATGAATTTTTTTGAAGCATCTGTGTACTCCAGCATCTTCTTCCATTGGTAGTTACTGCTCGGAGATATCTTCTTGCAATAGTAGCCATTGGCATCCTAAAGACAAGTGCAAACACGGGTTGAGAGCTGTGGTGAAGTATGCTTGGACCTTTCTCAACCCTGGCCGCCGGTTTGCTAGCTGCCCAAAGGTAATGGCTAGTTGGCTACCTGCTTATGTGGTTCCTGTGGTCAACGGCTATTGCTAATGGGTCGTTTAATTTGCAAGAATAAAAAGAGCAATGCGATTACTTCTGCTGCATTGATCCAGGATGGGATGAAAGGTCGTATGCTGTTATGGTGAAGCTCATGAAGAAGAAAGCAAAAGCTGAAGAGGATGCAAAGCAGTGGGAGGGGGAATTGGGAAAAGCTAACTGTGAGCTTAGAGAGATTAGGAATGAGCTCAAAATAGCGCGACAAAAATTTCAGAAGGTTACGGTCGAGCTGAAGTCAATTTGGAATTATAGGCACAATGTCAAACTCACGCATGTGCTGCTTGCTTTATTTGTTGTTTTCGCGGGAATGGCATGATTGATGCTTAGGGGGAAGGGTAATTAGATGTGTCGATCATGTATTCTGCAAGTGTCACTTTGGTATTGTGAACAATGTGTCGATCATGTATTCTGAACATTGTGCCCTTTGCTTCTGAGCATTGTACTGATGATGTATTGCCAAAATCGACCAAGAAATGCGCGACAGTTAGTATCCACCACATTGTACTGACCATTTAGTCCGACCTGTTCACATTTCCAAGAACGTAATTTCCATTAGGTTCCTCAACAGTCATAATGAATTATTATTGTTATCCCAAAATCAACGGAGCAGCAGCAAAGGTTGTTTTGGATGGCGAAAGAGCGGTGAATTTAATGTAAATGCGGAGAAAGGAATGATGGATTTGTTGTAAATAGGGCATTGATCGACTTCTTCCGCCTGGGGTATAGAGAACATTTTTACAATTGCATCTCCTCCTCCCGGAAGGAAGATCCGTGAGAGTACAGTGCTCTCTTCCAAGTCTCTGTATCAATTCGAATGTGCATTTGACCTGGCACTCTGATGTTTGATCAAACTATTTTTAGGACGCCGGTAGGTCAGTAATCATGTCGTCAAGGCGGTTGCCGTTATCGCTGGTGGTGCTCCCTACCGAGGTGAACATTGACATCACCGGCCACCTCGCTGCGACCTCGGAGCGGGCCATAGACGACCTTCGCAGCCTACGGGTGACCTGCTGGGAGATGCGTTGCGTGTGCAAGAACGCGGCCATTGGTCGGCGCGCGGCGCTAGAGCGATTTGCCGTCGAGCTGCAGTGGAACGACCGCAAGGGCTACGACGCCCTCCTCGATTGCCTGACCCGCATAAGAAACCCGGAGGCATGTTTCCTCTCCGGGATGGACATCCTATTCAGGTAAAACTATAGCTCCCGGTCATCCATCGCCAAGCTCCAGGAGGCCGCCTAGGCCGGGCACAATGTGGCGGCCTACGTAGCCGCCATGGTCGTCTACAGGGCCAATGGCGGTGCCGGTGATGATGACACTGCGAGGCGGTACATCAGATAGGTCGAGGGCGAGGAAGAATCGGCGGCCGCAACATAGATTATGATTGTTGGCACTTCTTGCGTCGTTACTAGATTTGCAACGGCGCTAGAAAGCCTGTTGGTATACTACACAATCACAGATAAATCCGTAAGCGCACGGATACTGCTGTAGCTTTCACCCGGGAGTATTCCAAGGTATCGATTTCCACGGGGAACGAGAAATGTTGAGAACCTAAACTAATTCGTCCGGGGGATATGGTAACGAAGGATAGAAAGGCAAGGGTAGATTTCGGGTAGAGAGGGGACAGCTGATGAAGTTTGGGACTCGTGAGGGTCACGGATAGAATCAAGGCACAACTTGTCACTCGTCGGGGCCAGAGGGGAAAGATCCACAGAAAGGGATGAGAAGGGGGCTCTGATGTCGTAACTCCTACCTGCCGGAACTAATGTGGTGGACTACAGAGCCCGTCCGGAGCTGTCACCTCCCTAGGGTACCACAACTATTCCGTTGAACCGGGAAGCATTCCAAGGTACCGGAGAGTCAAGACACCGCGTCTACACTAACCAAGCACTACTTTACCCCGCGCTAGAGCAAAGCAATCACGATAAGTAGAAACTACTTAAACCACAATCGAGGAACCTAAGAGCGAACAATGAAATGACTTGAAACTTAGTTACTCACGAATCCGAACTTACAGAGTATCCCGGGTGTGGACGACCGAAGTAGTACCGCACCCGCCGAGGTACAAGAAGAAGACCGACTCCGGCTTCTACTCCAACACTCAATTCTCTCACCCTACTCTCTGAATACTAACTTCTGGAGGGCTCCGCCACTTGCTTCTAATCACTTGTGTTGTTCCACGAGGTGCCTGGCTCAATTTATAGTCCCAATGGGTCGGTGGCTGTGGGAGGGGGTACTTGTAGGCGAGAGGGAGCTGCAGTGCCCGACAAGGAGGTGCGGCCGTATCTCCATGTGCGGCCGGCCCTGTGATTTCCACCGCCTTCGATCGTGCGTCTGTGATTTGGTTCTTGAGGCGGTTAGAAGGCGGTTGTGGGTCGGTTTGCTAAGTAAGGGAGGTGCGGCCGGTCCTCTTGGTGCGGCCGGCCCTGGGCCCTCTTTTCATTCACTCCGGATCATGCTCTAATGTGTAGATAAAGTCGTGGACGTTGCCCCACGTCGGTTGTTCACTGGCTTGTGGGTCCATGGGTCCAAGTGAGGCTAATCTCAACCTCTGGATCAAACCGACCTTGTTCCTTCGATCAGGATCGTTCGCAGCTGTGTTCCCTTGAGTGACCGAGGCTTGGTGGCACGTTTGGGCGAGTGGGGCAGGTGCGGCCGGCCCTAGTGGTGCGGCCGCACCTGGAGGTTCGGCCGGCCCTGGTGGTGCGGTCGGTCCTGCCTCCTAGCTCCTGTGTTGCTCGCCTGTGGTGTGTTTGCTTGATCCAGCACGATCGTGATGAGTTCGTTCTTTTGGGAGCTGATGCACAGGACTTCACTCGTTGTGAACCTGCATAGAGGGGCAAGGTAGGGCCGGCCGTACCACTAGGTGCGGCCGTGCCTACCTTATGTGGCTCAGTGCTCCGGAATTGCCCCCTAATCTTGATCCTACAGATAAAAACTCAACACAACTCGTGGATCCTTGTTAGCACCTAAAACATGCATGAAATTCGTTATAAAGCGCTACCGTAGCTGAGATGTTGACGGTCAAAAGTTTGTCGTAAGGACCGTCAACAAACTCCCCCATGCTAGACGTTTGCTCGTCCTCGAGCAAGGCCTAGTCTTGAAAGGTAGATCGGACATTGCCTTGTGTTACCTCCCTGCAAGTACTAGAGCACAATTCTATGCCCTACTGGCTATTTGAAAGTATTGGCACCAAGGAAACTTTGCCTTGCTTACCTGTGGGGCTTGTAACTTTTCACCTTGCCTTTAGAGGTTGAAGAGTAGAACGGTTTTGACTTTGCATCACTCTTTCTTCTCTTTTTCTGGATTCTATCTCGGAGTTTTTGAAAATTTTTGCAAAGAGAGACAAAGTTCCTCGGATGGTTCCCTCGATCGCTCAAGTGGTGTTTGTTACCTCATCAAAGGCTTTTGAATGAGCCTCAACTTCCTACTCTATGGCTTTATGTGGAGCTTTGGGTAGGATAAGCATGAGACTCACTTGTGCCATATAATGTTGTTGAGCCAAAGACCGGATCCAAGAAGAAACTAGTCATGCAACTTGATCGAGATGTGCAAGTGTGTGGAATACTTTTTCTTGGTTTTCTAGATACTCCTTGTTTTGAGATTCTCCTCTTGCTTTTGGAGGGGGGTCATGCTTCATATATTTTTTTTCTATGCTCTTTGATTTGAGCATATTTTTCTATGCCTCTTTGAGCATTTATTTTTTTCTCTTTCTCTTTTTTCTTTTTTTTCAATGACCCCTCTCTCCTTTTGCAACAAGAGAAATCTCTTTGGAACTTGGAGTATTTATTTTTGGTGGATGGATGGCATGTTTTGCGTAACTCACGGTGTAGGAGTTAGCATGTATATATGGGTGTACGTGATCTCGATCATGGAAGCATTAAAAGATTCTACCAAGGGTCACAACAATTTGGCAAAACTCAATGGGTCACAAGCAAGGATATGTAGAAGGTTTAACTTTGATAGCAACATATGGCTTTGGTAGGTGATATGACCATTGAGGAACTTGTCTTGTTTTATTTTCTCAAAAGAAATCATCCGAGATTTTCACCATACTATGAGACAGAACAAGATTAACATTGTCGCACCATATCATACTAGCCAACCTCTTAGGTTTGGTCATAAGCATTTGCTTCCCACAAAGGTTTAATTCAGGCTCATGTTTCGAAGAGAACCAATAAATTCAACAAGCCTATAGAGTACAAAATTGTATACTAGGTCCTTGCATGGGTTTAACATAGCAATTATTCCTCATTTCCAAAGTGAGGATTGGTAGGCAACTTTTTCAAAAGCATGATAATGCAGTTTTGATACTAAGCAAGATAAATAGGATAGCCATAAGATAACGTCATGAGATGAGTTAGGGATTCAAACCAGCGTGACTCAGCATGAAGATGTTCGGTTCGTGAAAAAATGACAGGTGCGGCCGGCCCTAGATGGTGCGGCCGACCCTCCCAAAATTTGTGTCGTGCTTCGCGAGCTATCTCTGGTGCACCTCGGTTACCTGTACGTTGTTGGTTTCGCATTTGTGTGATGAAGGTAGGTGCGGCCGGCCCTCCCAAATTTCGTTTTTCGTACACACTCGTGAACCGAGTGAAATAACATTCTCTGGCTGGCTCAAATCACCAGCCAGAGTAGCAAAACAACCAGAGATTCAAAGGTGTTCAAAGCATTTGTAGCATCTCTTTATTTAGGCAAACCTAAACAAATTAAAACAAACAAGTTTTTGAAAAAGCAAAACTAACACACATGAACGACACTAACGAGATGCTACACGGATCCTACGCTTAAAGATATAAGGCAAAACGCTGTCGTAGAGATCCGGACGCCCTAGTTCCTTTAACAGCCGCCTAAACTTGCCGCAGAGGGCTTTGCGGAGAGTTTCCATCTTGTCATCCATGTCCATCTGCTCGAGCTCAGCCTCGGCTATGCGCTCCTCCAGCAAGTTGTTCTTCATCTTTAGCTCAGCGACCTCGTTACGAAGACCCTCGTAAGGATCCTCGTCCTCCGAATCCTCCTCTAAATTTTCAAACTGGCAGGAGGACCACGGATCGGTGGAGGCTTGCGGTGGCGCATCCCGCTAGTAGGGGTAGAGAAGATGGACTCATCGGGCTCCAAATCGTCCCTGTCCAACCGAGGATCAACTGCTTCTCATACCCACGGGGAGTCTGTGCCCAATGATCTTGTATTTCCCCTCCGTTGGGGGCTTGAAGAATTCTGCCCCGGCCGTCTTTATGGAGAAGATGTTCTCCCTTGGCGACTTGTTGAAGAGCCGCCTAGAGATTGGCGTCTCCGTCTCCTTCAACCTCAGCTGGCCTGTTGTAGGGTGTGCCGGTGACTCTGAACGTCGGGGTTTTCCTTTTCCAATCGTTCTCCTAGGGGACAAGGACCTCCTCTCCACGTCGGCCGGGCTGGCCGAACGGACCAGGTGCTGCCGGACCTGGGTGGTGCGGCCGGTCCTACCCCCTCCTAGGGTTGCCTCCTGGGATGCATGAGCAAGGGCCAAGGACCCTTGGCGAGGCGAGTTTTGGCTCGATCCTACTCCGGAACCTCCTACGAGCGCTTTTAAGGACGCACCGCCAAGGGTGGTGGGTGCCGAGCTCTTGGAGAGATTGCTAGGGCCGTCACCACCCATGGTTTGCTAGGAGATGACGAGAAGGCGAGGGTTTTTGGAAAGGAGATTGGATTCTGGAGAGGAACTCGTTACGCGTGGTTTTCAGGGGTTATCTAGATAGCACAAGGGGAGATACTAGATACCCTAGCTCACGCGCAGCCGAGAGCCAAATGAGGGAGGTGCGGCCGGCCCTAGCCCATTACCCCAAAAGGCTGGCTTCGTGGCAACTAAGAAAGGAGAGCAAAAAGAAACAGGAAAACAAACAAGAAACACTCTATATACAAGATACAAGCAAGACTTCAATCAATCCAAGTTAAGGACCTCGATAACATCAAATTCTTCGAGGTTACGCATGTTTGGTTCAAGGAAGATTTTAAGTCTTTGCCCATTTACTTTAAAAGTGTTTCCGTCTGAATCTTGTAGGGTTACGGCCCCATGTGAAGCAGAATTTAAAACCGTGAAAGGGCCGTCCCATTTACTTCTAAGCTTTCCACGACTAAAAAGTTTAAAGCGAGAGTTAAAGAGCAGTACCTTATCTCCCGGTTCAAAAGATTTCTTCTTGATCCTCTTATCGTGCCACCTCTTGGTTTTCTCCTTATACATCTTTGCATTGTGATATGCCTTCTCCCTCCATTCCTCGAGTTCACCCAATTGCATTTGTCGTTTGATTCCGGCGGTGGGAAGATCCATATGCCATCTCTTTATAGCCCAATGTGATTTGTACTCTAATTCCACGGGCAAGTGACACGTCTTCCCATAGACCAACTGGTATGGTGTAATACCGATGGGAGTTTTGTAAGCTGTGCGATATGCCCACAATGCTTCGGGAAGTTTATCTTTCCATCCTCTTCCCATCTCGTGGACGGTCTTCTGAAGGATGTTCTTGATTTGCTTGTTTGATGTTTCAACCTGACCACTTGTTTGGGGGTGATATGGAGTAGCGACTCGGTGCTCCACTCCTTGAGCCTTCAAGTATCTTCGGAAGTTCCCATCAATGCAATGTGATCCCCCGTCACTGATGACTACCTTTGGTACTCCGAATCTAGGGAATATTATGTCATGGAACATTTTCTTTGAACTTCGAGCAGCTGCTGAATGACAGGGTATTGCTTCTACCCATTTTGACACATAATCCACTGCCACTAGTATGTACTCACAACTCCCTGACATTGGAAAAGGTCCCATGTAGTCAATCCCCCAGACATTGAAGATTTCGACTTGAAGATTGGTGGTGAGGGGCATGGCATCTCTTGTACTAATGTTACCATGCTTCTGACATCTTGGGCATCTTCTCACAAAATCCTTGGCATCTTGGTACATAGTGGGCCAATAGAAACCACACTGCCAAACTTTTGCATTGGTACGGAATGCTCCATAGTGTCCTCCATATTCTGACGAGTGACACCTTTCTAAGATCACTACAAGGTTTTCCCCCTATTGCAACACAACTCTTCGGCAACACCACAAATTTGGTTGCATTAGGGGGGTACTATGGCACTGAAATAGTGATTTGGTTGTAATATGCGTGTCTATTGCTACACAAAATTTGAGTTGCAATATTTATTTTTTGTGTTGCAACAGGTTGACGCTAATGCACCCATTATGAAGATTTGTGTTGCATTTGGTTGGAAATACTGCTACCCCACTTCTGCGTTGCATTAGCATGTCGTGAGTTGCAATAGAAAGTTGCTATGGCCACCGTACTAGGCTTGGTTGCGTTTGAACGGCTATATCGCAATGTCTTATTTGGGTTGCAAATATATCTTTGCGATGTTGCAACAGGTTGGCGCTAATGCACCCATTATGAGGAATTGTGTTGCATTTGGTAGGAAATACTGCTACCCCATTTCTGCGTTGCACTAGCAATTCGTGTGTTGCAATAGAAAGTTGCTATGGCCACCATACTAGGGTTGGTTGCGTTTGAACGGCTATATCGCAACGTCTTATTTGGGTTGCAAATATATCTTTGCGTTGTTGCAATACATGGAGGGCTATTGCTTCGTTTCTAGCCTCAAGGAGGAATATCGTGTACGTATTGGCACGAAATTTGTTTTGATGAAAAAAAATTGTGCTTTGGGGTTGTAGCGAAATTTAAAATGCGATTTAATAGGTAAATGTTATTATGAAAAATATGAATTTTAACAATATGGTATAGACTATATGTACCATGAAAAAAAGAGAGGATTTGTTTAGATGAAAAAAAATGGTGTGCTATGGGGATGTGGGCTAAGCCAGGCCACAACAGGCTCAACTGGCGAGCGTAAAGCCCAGCGAGCGGGAGCCCGAGTGGGCCGGCCAGCCCATTAATTCGGAGTAGCGGATGATGGTAATTCGGAGTTCGAGAGCGCAGGCACGCCTCCCCTTTTAAGCTGGGATACCCCCTTCTCAGTTTCCGAGGTGGCACTAAAGGTCCTGGAGTGCGACGCCGCTGCAAAAATGCCAAATGGGCCGGTGAGAGTAATAAAAACAAGGATTGGCCGACCCAAATCGTCTATAACCTTCAGCTCCCCCACCCCCAATACACTTCTGCTCCCGACCATCCCCCTCGTCAGCTCCGACCGACGCCTCCACATCGAGATGCCCCGCATCGAGGTTTCCCCTGCGCTGAGCGGCGACAGCGGCCGGAGTGGCCGCATCGAGCCTTCCCAGGCCAGCGGCGGGCACGGACGGAGGGGCCGCAGCGCCGCAACATAGCCGAGCGGCCGCCACGGCAGGCGGGGCCGCATCGAGGGGATCCAGGCGAGCGGCGGCGGTGGACGGCGCGGCCGCACCGAGGGTTTGCAGGCGAGCGGCATTGGCGTACGGAGGGGCCATAGCACCGCCACGCAGAAGCACGATGCACGCGGGCGGTTCAAGTCTACCACATAGCCGACCTCGTCGTCCTCCGGTACGGTCGGCGGCACCCCAACCCCGTCGTCCTCCGGTACGGACGGCGCCGCCACCTCCTCCTCGTCGTCCAACGGCCCGCATCGCCAAGTCGATCCATCCGGTAAGGGTAAGCAGGCCCTAGTCGGATGCAAGCGGTCCAGAAGTGAAGTGAGGTACACTGCCCTGCCCTCTTTGACTTTCCAGGAATCGGGTGACTCCTTTTGCAATTAGAAAAATGTTAGTGGTTCATAGTAATCAAATTTTCATACTAGATAATGATAATTGGGTTTTTGTGTGGATCCATCTCACCTCATACTAGATAATGATAATGATAATTGGCTTGATTTCTTGCCATCTTTTGCTGTGAATCTGACCTGTGTACATTTGATCACATTACTGAAAACAAAGCCAGCCAAATGAAGTTAGTTTGCGCAGGCTGTCCCATTTAGTAGGTTAGGCCTTTTCTGCCAGCTAGTAGGGGGATCACGGGTAAATTGGTATACAATATGAGTCAAGAGATTGAATAGGCTGTTTTAAACAAATCTGAAAAACAGCAAATTGTTTTGTTTGGTCAGGCTAGTGAACACTTCTAATCAGGTGAGGATCATCATTCCGGACTTGGATGATGAGCAGGACAACAGCAAGAAACCGTCGCCATCAAAAGCTTCGGGTTCATCGAAAAGAAAGGTGCATTTTTTTGATTATTTGGCTGCATTGGCCACTGCTGTTGTAACATATTTCATGTTAGTAACTTGTATTTGTTGCCTGCCGTAGGAAATGCCCTTGCGCCAAATGGTTCAGCAGCTGAAGGAGCGCAATGATGATTTGCGGGAGCAGATTGAGAACCTAAGCGTGGACATTGCTGGAACGCAGGAAGACATGGAGATGACCCTGAAGGAATTCATGGAGACTGTTGCTGACAAGTTAGAAGGGATGGAGAAGAAGATCCGCAAGCTTCAGGATAAAGTCAATCGCAAGTAGTAGTAATCTAGCTTAGTACGTAGCATAACCAGGTCCTAGGTGGATGTTATGCAGATGCTGGTGAATGGTCTAAGAATGGATGTGTATGTGGCAACATCTAAGTATGCCAACATCTAAGTAATAACTTCGAACCTCTATATTGTAATTGTAGTACTTCGTCTAAGTATGGTTGTGTGCTAAAACTTGTATATATGCCTGTTCGTATGTCTATATGTGTTTGGATCTGGATGAGCCCTTGCAAAATATTTTAACTTATGAGTGACACAAATTGAAATCTGCTGGGTCCTGTCATGCATATTTGGAGTAACCATCTGTCTGTTTTCGGAATTGCGACATGCTATTGTTTATGCTAGACTAGTGTATATTCACAAAGCATTGTGATCAACAATCTGGAGACTCTTCACTAGAATTCCTGAATTTTGTGTATTATTGTTAGCCTCTATAGTAGCCGATCAAAAAAGAAAAATCATGAATTACGCATCTATTGAAAACCCAAGGCACATAATGTGGACCCTGTGAAAGGTCATAATACGTACAGCCTCAGGAATATTGCAATGAGGTATTCCTTGGTTGCACTGTAATTTGTCTATCGCGACGCTTATGCAGGAGATCAAAACGACGATTAGATAAGGACTCATCGGGACCGTTCCAAAATTCCAAGTCTTTGATGAATTTCCATTCGGTCACCATCAAGATCTCCACGACAGCGTATAGGTCTCCATCTAGATCGATCTCCGCGACGTACGTATAGATCTCCACGGCGATCAATCAACATCTGTGCGGTGCCACGGCCGGTACTATTGTCTTGATCTCGTATATATCTTCGTTCCCTGCGTATATATGCATATTTCTATATCATGATCTAGGTCGTTTGAAACATGAATGCAGATTAATGGCATCACACGAAGATCGGAGTTGGATGCGCTTTCCGATCTTTTTCGATCTTTTTTTCAAACCTTTACCACCGCATCTGCGTGAGGTCGATCTATTGCGTGCCCATGTACTGTATGTCAATGCATGATCAGACATGAGACCTTGTTTCCCATTCAAATTCATTTAGCGACCAGAGGGTTTGCTGATTGTTTCATCGATGAGGTATCATTCAAGGCCAAACTGATACTTCATCAGCTGATGGTCGTGTGAATCATGATGTCACTCCTGATCTCAACAATCATGATGCACAACCTACAGCTGATGATACAACTCCTTATTTCGGAGAAGACGATGAAGAAGACGGTTGTGATGATAACCCTGCTGCCACTAATACTCTGATTAGAAACATTATCAGTGGCACTATACTTCATGGACAAACCAAAGATGACGAGGTAGATAAGCAGGCAGAGATTTTTTTTGAAACTATTAGACCAGCCAAAGAAGGAATTGTATCCAGGATGCAAAGATGCAACTAAGGTCTCTTTTATCGTGGAGCTTTTTCAGATAAAGTGCATGTATGGCTTAAGTAACGCGGTGTTGGAGGCCATACTTAAGCTCTTAGGAAAGGTTCTACCTGAAGGGCATTGTATTCCTGACTCCTTGGATAAAGTGCAAAGGGTGGTTCGAGACCTGGACTTGGACTATGTCAAGATACACGCATGTGAAAATGATTGTGTGTTATTTTTTGATCAATACGCAAATCTGGAGACATTTCCCGTTTGTAAGCAGTCAAGGTGGAAAGTTGTAGAAAAAACCTATGGTAATAATGACGGTGCAGCTGGTGCTACTACTGTTAAGAAGCGGTTACCAGTTAAGATCCTACTCTACTTTCCTCTTATTCCTCGGCTGCAAAGAATGTATATGTCAAAGCAAATGTCAGAGGATATGCAGTGGCACAAGAAAGAATTGGTGAACGATGGGAAAATGCGTCACCCTGCTGACTCAAAGGCATGGAAGCACGTGGATTCAGAGTTTAAATGGTTTTCAGAAAAAGGAGGTCGTAATGTTAGGCTGGGTCTTGCTTCTGATGGGTTCAATCCCTTTGGCATGCAAAGTCTTACATACTCCATATGGCCTGTCATCCTGATACCTTACAATTTGCCTCCATGGTTGTGTCAGAAATAATCTTACTAGATCTTGTCAATGTTGATACCTGGTCCAAAATCTCCTGGAATGGATATTGATGTATATTTGAGGCCCCTTATACTGGAGCTCAAGGAGCTTTGGAATAATGGTGTTAAAACAAGAGATGTAGGGACTAAGAAGAATTTTACATTGCGCGCAATCCTTCTTTGGACAATTAATGACTTCCCAACTTATGCTATGCTGTCTGGTTGGAGCACTACAGGAAAGTTTGCATGTCCATACTACCACAAACATATTGACTATTTGTGGTTGAAACGTGGGAAGAAGCACTGCTACATGGCACATCGACGTTTCTTGCCCCCCGACCATCCATGGCGCAACAACGCGGTCAGCTTCAACAACAAGGTCGAAACCAGGGAGGCACCAGAACCACTATCTGGTGCACAGGTACTTGAGCAGTATGATACCTTTGAACAAGTAGAATTTGGAAAGACTTTGCTATCCAAAAAAGGAAGCGTGACGAAGACAACAGATGGCACAACTGGAGGAAGAAGAGTATTTTTTTTGAGCTCCCTTACTGGTCTTCTTTGCTCATCAGGCATAATTTGGACGTCATGCACATTGAGAAAAATATATGCGAGAGCATACTAGGCACTCTGCTTAAATTGGACGGCAAATGTAAGGACGGGGAGAATGCCAGGCTTGACATGGAGCATCTACGGATACGACCAGGTCAGCACCCTGTGATTAAAGATGATAAGTATACCTTTGAAAGGATCGAGGCAATATGGCCTAGAGGGGGGGGGGGTGAATAGGCCTGCACACAAACTTAAACTTTTCCTGCAGAAAAACTGTCAGGGTCCGGAACTTCCGAGATTATTCTCGGAACCTCCGAACGAGGCAGCCTCCGAGAATAAACTCAGAACTTCCGAGAACTGTCAGAACAGAGCTAATATAAAACAAGCTGCGGATAACTTGAAGAAAAACAGATCTACCAAATTCTAGGAGGTACTTAGGACCTAGCAAGAAGATTTCTTAGCAAAGAACAAGCTAGGAAGCTACCACAAAGTAGATCGGAGACAAACCCTAATAGATCTAGTCAAGAACAAGCATGAACATGGACAAGCAAGAATACAAATCACAGCACGCACGAGACAAGGATTTATCCCGTGGTTCAGCTCGCCACAAAGGCTTGCCTACGTCCACGTTGTTGAGGAAGCCACAAAGGCTAAGGACCACAAAGGTCAACTCCTCTCTCACACCTATCACTTTGGGTAATAGGTGGAGACTTTCCACTAGATTCACAAAGGGTAATACAAACACCTTGGAGCTTCCACAAATCGGGTTGGAGAGCTTCCAAGAACCTCTATCCGTCTAGGAGCAAGGCTCCAAGAGTAAAAGATCCACCAAGCTTGCTAGGATTTCTCCAAGTGCTCAAGAACTAGGAATGGAAGGTTTTGCTCACAATCTCACTTCAAGTTTCCACTCTCAATCAATGCTAAGGCAAGGATTTGGAAGAGAGTAGGTTTGGAGTCAATGCAAGGTGAGAGAATGAAGCTTGAACAGTTTTCAGTTCGGGGGAGAAGAAGCAGTGACCGTTGGGGGACCAAGGGGTATAAATACCCCCAGATCCAGAACTGTAACGGTCAAAAATTCAAAGTCCGGAACCTCCGAGAAAAACCTCGGAACTTCCGAACTCTGAAACCTCTGCAGACTGAAGCCGGCACGGTCGGAACCTCCGAGAATAAACTCGGAACCTCCGAACTAGGAAACAACAGGGGCAAAACAGCAGCAGGTCTCTCTCCTCAAGGAATGGGTTAGGATTAGGATAGATGTTCTATGAGCACTTGAATCCACCCTAACTCACCATTAGTATCCCTCTTGATAGTACGGATTGTCCTATACTCAAATTCAAAAGATAAAATAAATAAACTTCTCCAAAGAGCATAGGTATCCTTCTTCATGTAATTGAGGGGTCTCCTTTCTTTCTTTTGCACCTGTAAAACATTCTTGTACTGCACAATAAACTCAAAGGCTCATTAGCTCTTTAATTGTGTGGTCAACATCACCAAAACCCTCAAAGGGCTTGATTGCACTTACAATCTCCCCCTTTTTGGTAAATGTTGACAACCCAATTAAAGTTTACAATTTAATTTGAAAGATTGAGCTTTTGATGATTTGAATACAAGTCTCCCCCTCAATGTATGCATGTCCCTTTTGAATAGAGTGATATGTCTCATATGACATATGAATTGCATACATTGTGAGTAAAGTGACAGGATATGTTGTACTCAAATCATCGAGGGGTGCAAAAGAAGTGTAACAGATAGGGCGTGATGCATATGACATGTTAATACACTCAGAGAGTTATCTGTTGACAGAGTTCGGAACCTCCGAGAAAGTTTCCGGAACCTCCAGGAGTTGGAGCCTCCGGAAAAATTCTCAGAACCTCCGAGGTCTGCAACCGACACTCCAACATTCAGCATACACAGGCAATGCATCAACATAACAGAAATAGCAGCTAGATAAATATGGAAACAACCAGCACATCTAGCCCTATTACACATATCACCCAAAAGTTTTAAAGTTTTCACATCCCACAGTTTGACCATGACCAGACCATGCTTGCCAACAGAGGCAAGCTTAAAGCGTTTACAGAAGTTCCTCAACAAATGACCACCAGGAGTTCATGAGAGAATAGTTAGCACTCTCATCTCACCAAAAGAACAAAAGAATTTGTTAGCCAGCCAGCCACCACAGATCATCTCAATCTTCATGCTTCTCCCCCTTTGTCAACAGTTAATCAAAAAGGGAAGAAAAGAAGAGAGGAAGTTAAAGTAGGACTTGCAGGGAATCACTCCTCATCACTGAAGTCAGAGTCTTCCACCTCAGCTTCAGGAACAGTACTGTCAGACCCAAAGTCAGAACCAGAAGAGATATCAATAGGCCTTCTGACAGGTCTTCCAGCAGTTGCCTTCCTTCTTGCTCTGCCAGCAGAGGAAGATCCCATGGCTTTCTTCCCAGCAGCTTCTTTCTTCAGTCTGGCCATCTTGGCACTCAGTGGCTCAATGTCTTCTTCTTCTTCAGATTGAGCAGCAGGCACATTTCTCCCAGCCAGTGGACTGCCAGTGTCCTTCTCACCCTCATCTTCACTAGTGGTGTATTCTGGAAAATCTGGGAAGATAGGTGGAGGAGGGAGCATGGCATTGAAGGACAGCCCCTGATGCTTTAGCAACCTGTTCATGTCTTCCCTGAGCTCATACATCTGAGTTGCTGTCCAGTTGCAAAACCTCCAGGTGTCCCTCATCATGCCCCTCAACTTGTGCAGACCAGCAGGCATAGGTGCCCTGCTAGGTCCCTCTTCACCCTCTTGCTGCTCAGACCCTGCGTTCTTCAAAATGTACTCCTCAACCACTTGTTGCTTCTTCTGATGCTGCCACTGCTTGACTTGATATGATGCATGCTCCACATCCTTCTTGAAACTGATTCCTGAAACCATCTCAATCAAGTACATGATGTAGGGAGCATAAGGCAGATTGCACTTGCCACTCTCAGTCACTTCCACAAGGTTGAACCAGATGAACCTGCTGACTGAGAAGGGCTTTGCCCCAGGCAGCAACCTAGCAATCAGATTTGGAGCAAACCTTCTGAGACTGGTTGAGTCACTTCCTCCTTTAGGATAAATTGTCTCTCTGAACATGTTGTTGAGCACATAGTACACAGATTTTAGAGCAGTAGTGGACCCATCTGCAAGCTCATCATACTCATAAGCTGAGGCAATCCTTTTGTGATTCATATGCTGCTCAAAATGAATCACCTCAGCCTCCCTATCATCCTTGCTGAAACCAAAGAGCCTTGCAAAGGTGGTGAAGTCCACTTTGTAGTGTACCCCCTCTGTCATCCAGTGTATAGTCTCCTGGCTGTCCTTATAAAAGAAGGTGGCATGAAACTGAGCCAGCACCTCAATGTTCCAGTCATACTTGAAGCTCATTATGTCCCTCATCTTGTACTTATCTACCAGATCAAGCACATCTGACTTCTCTGCCTCTTCTGCTGCCTCCAAATGAGTGAAATCAATCCACTTCATCTTGATCAACTTCATCTTGGTGTTCAGCACTGTCTCATAGAACTTGAAGTGGAAGACTGACCAGAATCTATAGTCTATGGCAGCCATCTTGGGGTTCTCATACGGGTTCTCCTCTCTGGCCTTCTTGACTAGGTAGCCTGCCCCATCATAGTTGGTGTGCTCAATGTACACAGAGTTGTCATATTTGGTTGGGGGGTGTCTCTTGAGCAGCACCTTGTGATACCTCAAATAAGTGGAGTCTATCTCCCCAAGCAGCATGTCATCTTCAAGCTCAATGGGAATGGTCTTCCCTTCCATCCCCCCATTATCCTCAACATGAGCTGCAGATCCAGATCCTCTTCCTCCTGACAAACTGCCCCCTTTTCCTCTTCTGGGGGTTGCTTTTCCTCTGCTGCCACTGCCAGCTGCAGTTTCCCTTGCTGCAAACTTGAATGCCCTCTCTCCAGCAGGAGTTTCAAATGGCTGCCTCTGCCTCTTGGCATAGGTCTTGTCACCAGGGGTTCCAGACATCTGTCAGAAAGGGTGTAGGCAACAGATAAGGAATAGATCATGATAGATAGAGACTGAGGATCACAGATAGACATGCAGTTCAATTGATTAAAATTCAGTGGAATTTTGAATCACAGACTGTCTTTTGTCAGTACAGACTTCGGAACCTCCAAGGATTTTCTCGGAACCTCCGAAGTCTGGGCACTGACAGAGGACAGTTTGTTGATTCAACCTTCAACTGGAACTTAACCAATGGAACCAAACTTGAATGGAATTGATCTTCAGAGAAGAGATGAGGTGTTGCAAGTGAAATACAACTCAGTGGAACTTTGAATCAAGATCAGCCTACAGTAGGTTATGGAGTTCGGAACCTCCGAGAATTTTCTCGGAACCTCCGAAACTCTTTGAACCCTATTGCATTCTGAACTTCGATTCAACTTTCAACTGAATTGAATTGACACGTGCATCACATCATTCAGAATAAGGCTTAGGATATCAATCTACAACTGCAAGACCTAGAACCCTAAGAACAGATGGATCTAGAAATTAGGGTAGGGTTAGATCTAGGTTTACCTTGAATCAGGAGAAAAGATGGGTGAAGCCGACGAGTTTGAGAGGCTTTTACACCAGGGGACGTAGCCCAGAGGCCCCCTCCAGATCAGAGACCTGGTGGCGCTGAAGAGGATCAACTCGCCGGAATGAATCCAGGCGGTGCAATGTTGTTCCTCCTCTGCTTCTCAAATGTCGGCGAGGAACAAGATGATGACGCAGAACAGGGCTTCCTTCTTCTCCTCCTTCACTGGATCAGATCGAGTCTAGGTCAACCGCCACGAACTGCTCCCCCTCCTTCTTCAGCTTCTCGGCCCACCGACGAAGAATGATGCCCGGCCTCGCACGCGGGACGCACGAGGATCACGGTCACCGGCGGCGAGGAAGTACGGCGGCGCGGCGGTGGAGAGTGGAGAGCTGTGCGGGCGCCGTCGAGAGAGAGAGAGAAAGAGAAGGTCGCGGTGAAAAGTGAATCTGAGATTAACCGCGTGGTGATAAGGGAAAGGATGAGTTAACCCTAAGGTAAAAGAATATTCCCTGGAAGATGCCAGATCCTCTTTGAACTGCCTCCTCTGACGAACTGAATGCTGAGTCGATAAAGATTGGAAGTTCCGAAGAATTTCTCAGAGCTTCCGAGGCTCGGAACCTCCAAAGATTTTCTCGGAGCTTCCGAAACTTGAATTCCAGAAACTGTCAACTTTCACTCCTTTTGAGATTTTGAGCCTTTTATCAACTGAGATCCTTGGGTCATGGTATCCTTGACTTAAGTGGCTAGAAAACAAGCAATCACACATTCAACTATAGCCACTTAAGACAAGTTAGGGATATGAAAATATATTTTGAAATTCTTTTCAAGACAAAGTTTTCACACAAGAGTTTTTCAAACAAAATTTTCAGAGAATGTCAACAATTTGAAGCAAACAATCATGGCATGCTAGGGATCAAACCACGCAACGAGAATCAAGAATATTTAGTTCATTCCTTAAACTACAAAACCTTGACTCATCAAGAGGTTTAGTGAAGATATCGGCTAGTTGTTTGTCGGTGCTCACATGACTTAGAGCGATATCTCCTTTGGCTTCGTGGTCTCTCAAGAAGTGATGACGGATGTCTATATGTTTTGTGCGAGAATGGCTTACGGGGTTGTTTGCAAGCTTTATGGCACTTTCATTGTCACACAAAAGCGGGATATGGGTAAAGTGACATCCGTAATCTTTTAAGGTTTGCTTCATCCAAAGTAGTTGAGCACAACAAGCGCCGGCTGCAACATACTCGGCCTCGGCGGTGGAAAGGGCTACTGAGTTTTGCTTTTTAGAACTCCAAGACACTAGAGACCTACCAAGGAATTGGCAAGTCCCCGATGTACTCTTTCTATCTACCTTGCAACCGGCATAATCGGAATCCGAATAGCCAAGTAGATCAAAAGTGGAGCCCTTAGGATACCACAAGCCAAGGTTAGGGGTATGCACTAGATATCTCAAGATTCTCTTTACGGCCATGAGATGGCACTCTTTCGGGTTAGCTTGAAATCTAGCACACATGCACACACTAAGCATAATATCCGGCCTAGATGCACATAAGTAAAGAAGAGAACCGATCATGGAGCGATATACCTTTTGGTCCACGGATTTCCCTTCTTCATTGAGGTCCATGTGTCCATTGGTAGGCATTGGAGTCTTGATGGGCTTTGCCTTGTCCATGTCAAACTTCTTAAGCCTATCCCTTGTGTACTTGGTTTGACATATGAACGTCCCTTCCTTTGCTTGTTTGATTTGAAATCCAAGAAAGAACTTGAGCTCACCCATCATGGACATTTCAAACCTCTTTGTCATCACCCTACTAAACTCTTCACAAAAAGTTTCATTAGTACTACCAAATATTATGTCATCGACATATATTTGGCACACAAAGATATGATCATCAACTTTTCTAGTAAAGAGAGTAGCATCGGCTTTGCCTATCTCAAAGCCTTGCTTGAGCAAGAAATCCTTAAGGCATTCATACCATGCTCTTGGTCCTTGCTTGAGCCCATAGAGCGCCTTACGGAGTTTGTAGACATGATTAGGACGCTTAAGATCTTCGAAATCCGGTGGTTGCTCAACATAGACTTCTTCGGAGAGTGGTCCATTGAGAAATGCACTCTTGACATCCATTTGATATAGCTTGAAGTCATGATGGGCAGCGAAAGCGAGTAGAAACCGTATTGCTTCAAGTCTTGCCACCGGTGCATATGTTTCTCCAAAGTCTAGTCCTTCAACTTGAGTGTACCCTTGAGCGACCAATCTTGCTTTGTTCCTAATCACAATGCCAAACTCATCTTGCTTGTTTCGAAAGACCCACTTGGTGCCAATGATGTTTGTCTTCGGTCTTTCCACCAACTCCCACACTTGATTTCTTTCAAAGTTGTTCAACTCCTCTTGCATAGCCATTACCCAATCCGGATCCTCAAGAGCTTGCTCTACCTTGATAGGTTCAAGAGAGGAAACAAACGAGTAAAATGCGCAAAAATTCTTAAGACGAGATCGTGTTGTTACCCCTCTCCTTATGCTCCCAAGGATATTGTCAACGGGATGATCCCGTTGTATAACTTGATGTACACGGGGATGTGATGGTCCAAGAGGTTGGTGTAGGGGTTGTTCTTGCTCATCATCATCAGCTTGAGGTACTTGGTTAGCTTCATGATCATTTCCAAGCTGAGAAGAATTCTGGCCTGCAGTGTCTTCTGGTGCTGAACTCCCAGGTTCCGGAACTTCCGAGAAATTTGTCGGAACCTCCGATCTGGCAGCAGTGTTCGGAACCTCCGGTGAATTCTTCGAAACCTCCGGGTTCTGTACCTCTGCAGAGCCAGTGAGGTCAGGCCCTTCGAGTGGTGTTGAAGCTTGTTGTTGTAGCTCATCTTCTTCTTGTCCTTCAACTGGTCTAACATCACCAATGGCCAATTGCTTGATTGCTTCACAAGATGGCTTCTCATTACCTACAAAATTTGAGTCAACTTGCTCCACTTGAGAGCCATTAGATTCATCAAAAGTCAAATCTACCGTGACTTCAATCCTCCCGGTGGTTAGATTGAAGACTCGGTAAGCATGCTTATTTGGACCATAACCAAGAAGAAATCATTCGTCAACCTTTGGTGCAAACTTAGAAGTTCGGGGCCTTTTGTTTAGAATGAAACATTTGCACCCAAACACTCTAAAGTAAGACACCTTAGGCTTTTTACCGGTGATAAGCTCATAGGAGGTCTTCTTGTGAAACTTGTGAAGATAGAGGCGGTTGATAGCATGGCAAGCTGTGTTGATACCTTCGGCCCAAAAGATGTCTTGAGTCTTGTACTCGTCCAACATGGTTCTTGCCATCTCAATAAGAGTCCGGTTCTTCCTCTCAACCACCCCATTTTGTTGAGGGGTATAAGGAGCTGAAAATTCATGCTTGATGCCCTCTTCATCAAGAAATTCTTCAACATTGGTGTTCCGGAATTCCGAGCCATTATCACTTCTTACTTTCTTGATGGGTAGCTCGAACTCCCTTTGTGCTCTTCTTATAAAGGTCTTCACCTTCCCTTGTACTTCACTTTTGTCAAACACAAAGAACACCCACGTGAAGCGAGAATAATCATCAACAATAACCAAGCCATATTTGTTACCACCAATACTTATGTAGGCCACCGGTCCAAATAGATCCATGTGAATGAGCTCCAACGGGCTTGATGTAGTGAGAATGCTATTTGGTGGGTGAGGTGCTCCTACTTGCTTTCCGGCTTGGCATGCTTTACATATCCTATCTTTCTCAAAATGCACATTTGTTAGTCCAAGGATGTGTTCATCTTTCAAAAGTTTGGCCAAGTTCCTCATGCCAACATGGGCTAGTCGGCGATGCCATAGCCAACCCATGCTAGATTTTGCCACTAAACAAGTCTTGGGAGAAACCTTACTTTTGTTGAGATCAACTAGGTAAAGCCTCCCCCTCAAGCGACCTGTAAGGACAATAGAGGAATCCTCCCTTCTTATGATGGACACACCCTTATCCGAAAAGTGACAATCAAAACCGATCTCACTAAGTTGTGAAACGGATAATAGATTGTAACCCAACGGATCAACATGAAGAACATTTGTAATTGAATATTTTTGAGAGATAGGGATATCACCTACACCGATGACTTCTCCTTTTGTATCCCCTCCATAAGCAATAGTTTCTCTTGGTCCTTCCAAATGGAGGTAGGATGAGAACATACTCTTTTCTCCGGTCATATGATGTGTACATCCGCTATCAAGCACCCAACTTGATCCACCGGAGGAGTATGCCTACAAAACAGTTTAGTTCCTTCTTTTAGGTCCCCAATTTGACTTGGGGCCTTCCATGTTAGCAACCAAAACCTTTGGAACCCATAGAGATCGTTTCACATATATGTTGGACTCATTTCCAACATACGTGGCAACAACTTTACCAAGATTGTTGCGTCTGAGAGCCAGGTGTGGTTCGAGGACCGGTGGATGGTCGCTTCCTGGTGTGATGAGTGATTGACAACGTGGTGTGGACTGATTCTTGGCTAAGTATTGCAGGTGCAGGTTGCGGCTTGACTGGTGCAGGTGCAGGTGAAGAACAAGCGTGAAAGGTCGTTGCCGGTGAGGCCTCCAGGTGTGGAGAAGACAAGTAGGCTTGGTTCGAGGGACCCGGTGGCCAGCGGGGTCAAGTGCGGGCCGCATGGTGGCAAGAACGGCAAGATGAAGTCATGGACGGTTTCTTGGTTGAGCCTCAAAACCAAGGTCGAGCCGGGACTACGTGGGAGCCGAGTCATGAGTGGTGATTGGCGGAGGCTACACCGAGTTCGCGGGGTTTCCGGTGGTTCACCAGAAAACCACTGGGTTCCTTGGTTGATCCACAAAGCCAAGACCGAAGAACCGAAGACGGAGGTGCAGCAGCTCCAGACCGGTCTGACCGGTGGGTCTGACCGGTCTGACCGGTGGGTACCGGTCTGACCGGTGAGGAGCACCGGTCTGATCGGTGTGCGACGACGCAGTCCGGAATCTTCGAAGCGGAGGACACGCGTCGGGATCGCAAGGCTTGCGTCGAGGCTAAGCAAGTTTGCGGTCGCTGGGCATCCGTCCGATGGTGCGAAGACAAAGACTTCCAATTTCGCCCTCGAGGGGCATGTATCCCTAGTTAGCTAGTAAGGGTATTTTAGTCTTTCGGTTGCCTCCATATAACCCAAGTGGTGAGAGGATGGCAGCCATCTCTTGGAACCCTAGCTCATTTGGTTTTCCTATTTTCCTTCCTATTTTCTTAGGATTTTCGTAGGACTAGCTTGAGAGCTTCATGGTGAGATCTTGTGAGAGGGAAGGATGATCGGGCGGCAAGCTAGACCTTGTATGAACCTCCTTGGTATGTATAGATGATTCGGCGTGGTTCCTCAAGGCTTGGATGTGTCTTTCCCGTTTCTCCTTTTTGGTGATTTTCGGAGCCCTTTCTTGGCGATTTTCTTAGAGCGATTTCGAGGCCTTTCTCTTTGGGATTTGGTGGGGGATGTATGCATGAATCCTTCGTGGTTCTTTTCCCTTTGATTCCCCTTCCAAATCCGTGAGCAAAGGGGCTCGATTTTGGGGTTTTCGTGGCTCTAGGGTTAGAGGCGTTCTTGGTGGGATTTCTTCGATTCCTCTTGATTTGACAAGTTTTGGTGGACCAAATCTTGGCTATGGAGTACCCATGAGGTGTTCCTACTATCCCCAAAGTCTTGTGCAAAACCGTGGAGCGAATCGGGAGATCGGGAGTTGGATTTGGAGGAGTTGACTCGCGGGCGCTGTTCTTCCCGAGCTGCCCAGGCACGACCGGTCTGACCGGTGCTCTTGACCGGTCTGACCGGTGCTAGCCCTTGGTGGGTTTTTGTCTCAGGGAACAGCCTTGTCCGTGTGGTTTTGTCCCGTAGTCCTGCTGTTCAGTTCTTGGAGTGTTTGGAGTTGTTTTGCTAGGATTTGTGAGGGGTTCTTCTTCCTCACAGGTTGTGTTTCGTGGTGGTTTTTGTTCCAGGGCCTAGAGGATTCACTGAGGCTTCCTGGAACGTTTGCTGTGCGGCTGCTGTAGCCACCGGCCTGACCGGCTCTGTCCACCGGTCTGACCGGTGTCACCGGTCTGACCGGCGCAGGCCATCGGTCTGACCGGTGTAGCACAGGCAGCAAGCCGTGCAAGTTTCCGCTGTGTGTTTTGGTGAGTTTTGGCTAGGAAGGTTGAGTGTTGGTTCCTAGGATCAGTAGCACTCCAGTGGCTGCGTGGTCTTGACCAACTTGGGTAGTTGGGTCGGAGACGTGAGTTGGAAGCCGTGTTCGTCTTGTTGGAGTTCTCATCTCCTTCGAGAAGAATTTTTATCGGCTCCCATTCACTCCCCCCCTCTCTGGTTCGCCTAATCGGTCCTTCAATTGGTATCAGAGCCGGTTCGGGTCTTTATTGACTCTTACCAGTCTAAGATCCAAAGATGGCGTACCAGGAACGGGGTTCGGGTCCTCCGCACTTCGATGGGAAGAACTACCAGATGTGGCAAAGGCGGATGGCGGCGTTCCTCCGCGGAAAGGGTCAGATCCTTTGGGATGTCACGGTGAACACAGCTTATGTTCATCCGATGAACTTCCTTGCTCCAGGATCGAGGGATATGTTCAAAGCCAACAACAAGGCTGTCGACTACTTGTTTCGTGCTCTGTGTCAGCCTGAATTCGATCGGGTTCAGACAGAGGACTTAGCTTGTAGGATTTGGGAGCAGTTGAAGGATGCTCATGCTGGGAATGCTCAGGTTCAGGCTCGGATGTACGCGACTTACCGGAGAGAGTACGAGAACTTCACTCATCTCCCCGGCGAGTCCGTCGATGCCCTTTTCCAGCGATTTACGGTCGTTGTGAACAACATGAGAGCCAATGTGGACGTCCTCCCATACAATGATCATGATAGAGCCGTGAAGCTCTTGCACTCGTTGGATCGTACCGTATGGGACGGGAAGTTTGAGGCTATTGTTGAGTCCGAGAAGTATGACACCTTGACGGTGAACGAGCTGTTCTCTAAGCTCAAGTCAGCTGAGTTGGACCGTGGTATGACAGCCAAGATCGAGAGCCCGACTGATTCTCATAGTCTCGCTCTCGTTAGTGGCAAAGGAGCTAAGTCTAACGCTAACGCATCCTCCAGGATGTACTCTCTGTCTTCTTTGATGTCTTTGCCAGATGAGGAGTTCGACGTGCTTGGAGAGGACGAGCTGGCGTTGCTGACCAGGCGGTTCGAGAGGCTGCACGAGAACCGGGTGAACACGAGGAGGACAGCACGGACGTGCTTTCAGTGCGGCAAGCCAGGACACTTCGTTGCCGACTGCCCGGAGAAGACGGAGAACAAGGACGGCTACAAGGACGGCTACAGGCACCGATCGAGCAAGGATGGCAAGTACCGATCGAGGCGCGATCACAAGCACAAGAACAAGCACAAGGACGAGCGACGGTCGAGGAAGAAGGATGGCCGCGGCAGGAAGGCCCGAGCAATGGTCGGAGCGAGCGACGTCGACTCCAGCTCCGCCTACTCTTCCTCAAGCTCGAGTAGCAGTGAAGATGAAGGTGATCGGCGCAAGAACAAGAAGTCATCCAGGAACTTGAGCGGGTTGAGCTGCTTCGCGAGAGATGGCTTCTGCGGCATGGCCCGTAGCTCCGGCAGCAAGAAGAGCCACCAGAGTGACTCGGACTCTGACTCCGAGGATGAGGTATGTGATGAGCTCTCTTCTTTGCGCAAGGAGAATGATGAGTTGGTTGACTTGCTTGATAACCGCGATCACATGCTTAGAGAGGCCAAGAAGATGAGGAAAGAGCTTAGGGCCTCACTAGAAGATGCTAGGAACCGTGTGGCTGAGCTAGAAACCCAGAACCTAGATGCTAAGCTTGAGATTGATTCGCTTAAGGCTTCTCCTGTGGTTTCTGATGAGATTGATTGCTGTGATTGCTCTGTGTACCTAGCTGATCTTACTGCTCTTAAGGATAAGCATGCTTCTACTTGTGATGAACTAGATATGCTTAGGGTTGAAGTGGCTGAGCTTAAGTCTAGACCTGCTTTGCTAGGTGCTTGCACTTCTTGCCCTGTTTTGCATGGAAAGATTGATGAGATGCATGCTTACACTGTTTCGCTTGAGGCTAAGTTGAAAGAGCCTATTCCCACTTCTTGCTCTACTTGTGAATTGCATGCGGTTAAGAATTTGGAGCTTGCACATTATGTTGATCGCCTGCAGGATGAAAATGATGAGCTGAGAAAATGTATGAGCTGGTTGTCGGGTCAGGAGCCTCAGCTCGGTATCATGATAGCGGCTTTCAAACGCTATGATGGTCAGGCACTTGGGGCTGACAAGCTTGGAGAGAACTGTGGTGAGGGAGTTGAGAGAGTTGGAGAGATTCCTATCCCACCACCAAACAGACACAAGAACAAGTTTGAGCCCAAGCCCAACCATCTCAGAAACAAACTTGACACTACTCCAGATCCACCCATATTCCCTCACCCAACAAATGATTTTCAGAAACCGGTGAAGTTTGTGAGCCCAAAGGGATGTGAGGAAGGAGAGAAGAAGGGTGAGAAGCCGAGTGGGCAGCCCCAACCCAAGCCTAAGCCTAAGCCACAGCCCATAAAGTTCCATTGTGGGTATTGTGGGAGGGATGGTCACAAGGATGAGTTTTGCTTCAAGAGGAAGCGTGAGGAGAGAATGGCTAGAGAGTGGGCTAACAGGGACAGGTACCACCCCTCTAATGGTGTACCTGAGCCTCGTATGCAGATGCCCAGGGCCAAGGCGATTGTGAGGACGGTTCCGGCTTGGGGAGACCGGAAGGCTGCAAGTGTTGCTGCTGGCCGAGCCACACCGGTCAGACCGGTGTACTACACCGGTCAGACCGGTGCAGGTCTGGGCAGACAGCGAGTCGGGTTTCATGCTCGTGAGGATGCTCGGTTTGGTTCTGGAGGTCGTGGTTCTGGTGGTTGGTCTGGAAAGTTTGCAGGTGGTCAGTTTGCTAGGCGTTCTTCACCTCGTGGTCAATACGAGGGTGAGAAGAGTCGTAGCTTTGAGATGGAGCGGAGGTACGATCCACGGTTTCCCTTTCGTGGTTTTCGTCCTCCTCCAGCTAGAGGGGGTTGGTTCCCTCGTGGTGGTTACCGTGGTGGTAGCTTTGATAGGCGTGATGATTTGGTTTGTGCTAACCCCACTTTGGAGCAAATGGCTCGGCACTGGTTTTACTCTTTTGGTACTAACCCCAGTGCTGAGTCGTTTGTTCACTCACGTGCTCGCTTTTGAATTTCAGGTGGGAGACTTGAAGAACATTTGGTTGATTGACTCCGGTTGCTCGAGGCATATGACCGGAGACAAGGGGTGGTTCTCAAGTCTCGTCCCGGTGGTGACAAAGAAGTACATCACCTTTGGGGACAATGGGCGAGGGCGTGTGCTGTCAGAAGGTGAGATTAAGGTAAGTGACAAGATCACTCTCAGGCGTGTTGCTCTTGTTCAATCGCTTGGATACAATCTGCTTTCTGTGTCCCAGTTGTTGGATGAGGGTTTTGAGGTGTTGTTTCGGCCTGGTGGTTCTCGGATTTTAGATTCTCGGGGGGATCTTGTTTGCATGGTCGTTCCCGAGGGTCAGGTGTTCCGAGCTGATTTTTCTCAGTCTTCTGGTGTGGAGCGTTGCTTCTTGGCTGGTTCTTCGAGTGAGTTGTGGAAGTGGCATAGGAAGTTGGGTCACTTGAGCTTTGACCTCTTGTCTCGCTTGAGTAAACTCAATTTGGTCCGAGGATTGCCACGATTGAGGTTTGAGAAAGAGTTGGTTTGTGCGCCGTGTAGGCATGCCAAGATGGTGGCCTCTTCTCACCCGCCTCTTACCGATGTGATGACTGAGCGTCCATGCGAGCTGCTCCATATGGACCTTGTTGGCCCAGCTCGTGTACGATCTGCGGGTGGGAAGTGGTATGTCCTTGTTGTGGTGGACGACTACTCTCGGTATGCGTGGGTGTTCTTTCTTGAGGAGAAGGGGGAGACGTTTGGTTTTGTTCGAGATCTTGTCTTGAGGTTAAGAAACGAGAGGCACGGAGATGCCATACGAGCGATCCGCAGTGACAATGGCTCGGAATTCAAAAACTCTCGCTTCGAAACCTTTTGCCATGACTTGGGTCTTGAACATCAGTTTTCGAGTCCGTATACGCCTCCCCAGAATGGCGTGGTGGAAAGGAAAAACAGGACCTTGTGCGAGATGGCTCGGACGATGCTCGACGAGCATAGGACTCCGAGAAGGTTCTGGGCTGAGGCGGTCAATACCGCGTGCCATGTGTCGAACAGGATCTACCTCAGGGTTCACAAGAAGAAAACCTGTTACGAGTTGATGCACGGTCGCACACCCAAGGTGAGTCACTTCCATGTCTTTGGTTGTAAATGCTTCATTCTGAAGAAAGGGAAGAAGTTGGACAAGTTCGAGGCTAGGTCTGTCGATGGTATTTTCTTTGGTTATGCATCTCATTCTAGAGCATTTCGTGTGCTCAATCTTGAAACTAACCAAATCGTGGAGACTTGCGAGGTAACCTTCGACGAGACACAGCCACGTAGTCAGCTTGTTTTTGAGTGTGCAGGTGACGACGAACTTGGCGAGGAGATCTTTCAGGAGGAGGAGCATGAACATGGAGATGATGAAGATGGCGGTGTGATGCCCGCGGCTGAACATGTACCTACTACTTCGACGACGATCGAGAATGGACCCTCTCCCACACCTACAACGACAAACCCAGATCAAGGCGAAGCTGCTGTTGAGGGGGAGGTAGCATCAAGGCGAGAACCTCCCCGACGAGTGCAAGTGGATCACCCAGCTTCGAGAATCATCGGCGACATGAATGAACGTACTACACGGTCGAGGGTTCGGAACAATTCTCATTTCGCTCATGCTGCTTTTGTTGCCACTTTTGAGCCCAAAGACATTGGACATGCGTTATCTGATCATAATTGGGTTAACTCGATGCATGAGGAGTTGGAGAATTTTGAGAGGAACCAAGTTTGGGTGTTGGTTGACCCTCCCCCAGGGTGTAAGCCGATTGGGACAAAATGGGTGTGGAAAAATAAAGAGGGAGAGAAAGGAGAAGTGGTGAGGAACAAGTCGAGACTTGTTGCTCAGGGGTACAGTCAGAAAGAGGGGATCGACTACGAGGAGACTTTCGCTCCTGTAGCTCGTTTGGAGGCGATCAGGATCCTTCTAGCTTTTTCCGTGGCTAAAGGGTTCAAGTTGTACCAGATGGATGTGAAGAGTGCTTTTCTGAACGGTGTTTTGGAGGAAGAGGTGTTTGTGAGGCAACCACCGGGGTTTGAGAGTGAAAAGTACCCTCACCAGGTCTACAAGTTGAGGAAGGCGCTGTATGGGTTGAAGCAGGCGCCTAGAGCTTGGTATGGTAGGTTGAGGGGGTTCCTGTTTGAGAGAGGGTTTGAGATGGGGAAGGTCGATCAGACCTTGTTTCTCCTCAGGCAGGACAGAGATATCCTGATTGTGCAGGTATACGTGGATGATATTGTCTTTGGTGGCTCGTCTAACTCTCTTGTTGCAAGGTTTGCAGAAGACATGAGCAGGGAATTTGAGATGAGCATGATGGGCGAGTTGCAGTTCTTCCTCGGGCTACAAATCAAGCAATCAAAGGAAGGAACATTTGTGCACCAAGCTAAGTACACCAAGGACATTGTGAGGAAGTTCAAGATGGAGGACTCCAAGGCCATGGCGACGCCTATGAGTACGACTACAGTTCTTGATGCGGACGATGAAGGTGAACACGTGGACCAGAAGGAGTACCGGAGCATGATCGGGTCACTCCTCTACTTGACGGCGACGAGGCCGGACATTCAATTCTCGGTGTGTCTGTGCGCTCGTTTTCAAGCTTCTCCGAGGACTTCGCATCGGCAAGCAGTCAAGCGCATTTTCAGGTATTTGCGACACACTCCCGACTTTGGCCTTTGGTACTCTGCGTCTTCTTCTTTGGCGCTTCATGGATTTTCAGACGCGGATTTTGCCGGGTGTCGGTTGGATAGGAAGTCCACTTCTGGGACTTGCCAGTTCTTGGGTTCTTCTTTGGTATCTTGGTCTTCCCGCAAACAGTCGAGTGTTGCTCAATCCACTACCGAGGCAGAGTATGTGGCCGCAGCTAGCTGTTGCTCTCAGCTCCTTTGGATCACATACACCATGAGTGACTTTGGTGAGGAGTATACCCATGTCCCACTTCAATGTGATAGCACCAGTGCCATAAGCGTTGCAAAGAACCCAGTGCTCCATTCCAAAACCAAGCACATAGAAGTGAGGTATCATTTTCTGAGAGACAACGTAGAGAAAGGGAAGATAGCTTTGATCCATGTACCCACACATGAACAACTAGCCGATATTTTCACCAAACCCCTAGATCAAGCAACTTTCACTCGTTTGCGGGGGGAGCTTGGTGTTTGTTTGATTTCTTGAGTTGGCGTGTGGGAGCTCCTTTGTAGCATATGTATAGCTTTCCTTTGTGCATTTCTTGCATTTGGCATGGCATATGTAGCATGATGTATAGGCATCTTTGTATCTTAGGTTGCATGCATTTTGTATCATATGCATTGTTTAGGAAAGGCTTCTCCTATACACATTGTTCACCATGGAATGACATATATGTCTTTGTGAGCTAATTTGGTAAGCTATGGTTAGTTTGGCTTAGCTCTTGATAATCTTGGTTTGTATCCATGGTTGGTGGCTATGTTTTTGAAAAATTTCATATATATGCTCTCTTGTGAGTAAATGCCTTTACATGATCTTGACATGTTTTAGTGGCTTGGCTATGCTTAATTTGTGGTTGGATAGCTTATTTTGATCATATGGGGCCAAAGGCTCATTTGCCATCATGAATGTTTAGCCCCCATGCTTCATCTTGTGGAGGGGCATAAGTTCCTTTTTGTCGCAAAGACATTTCATGTACCAATTATAAATCTGAATATGAAATGTAAATTGCTTGAAAAATGTGCTCCCATGTCATATGTGCTAATTTTAATTTGCTTTGGGTGCTAAATCGTTGCATGATGCCTACCAATGAGAAGTCTCATATATAGAAGTAGGCACATGGCTCGGTGGCTTTGACATGACATGAGGTGCTTGTGGGTGTTTATGATGGTCTTATGCTTAGAATGGTTGTCCTAGCATGAAGTTTGTGTGGCTTTGCCATTTTGACATGTTTTGCTCATGTTTAGGACTTTGCTCATGAGAGGGTGATTTTTCGCAAAATTGCTAAATTCTATCTTAGCTTCGCCCAATGGTTGTGAAACTTGGTGATCATGAAGTTTATGTCTTTACGAAGCTATAGAGTATCTAACTTGCTCGTTTGGACATGTGTAGCATCCTATGTTGAATTTTGTCTATTTGAGAAGCTCTAGGTTGCATTTTTTGCATTTTTGGCTTGATTCATGCATTGTCAACAAGGGGGAGAAGTTTGAGCATGTTTTGGCCTACTGAATGCATTTGGAAGGTTTTCAGGTGGTTTCGAGCTATTTTTGGGCTCTGTTGTGCACCGGTCTGACCGGTTGAGGTCACCGGTCTGACCGGTCAGAGTGCTGGTCCTGTTCACATGTTGCCCACCGGTCTGACCGGTGGTGTCGACCGGTCTGACCGGTCAGAGCTGAGCTGTTGCAGCTGCTCTGTTTTGTGAAGTGGTTCGCATGCATTTGTCCAGAGGGAGTTGCATCGGTTCAGGGGGAGCTTGCATGTGTGCAGGGGGAGCTCTTTGTGGTTTTCGAGCTTTGGTTTGATGGTTTGTGCTCTTTGCTTGAGCATGTTTTGTCTCGGATGTGTCGAGCCGTTGCCCTTGCCTAAGGGGTCCGAGACTTGTCTTCTTCAAGTGATCTTGCTCTTTGCCTTTTCTTTGGCTTTCGATCGCTTGTTGGAGTTTCTTTTAGTCGTTTCTTTTCTTTTCCTTTTCTCTTGGTTACCAAAACGTGTGTGTTGTCAATGCACTCATCAAGGGGGAGATTGAGAGCCAGGTGTGGTTCGAGGACCGGTGGATGGTCGCTTCCTGGTGTGATGAGTGATTGACAACGTGGTGTGGACTGATTCTTGGCTAAGTATTGCAGGTGCAGGTTGCGGCTTGACTGGTGCAGGTGCAGGTGAAGAACAAGCGTGAAAGGTCGTTGCCGGTGAGGCCTCCAGGTGTGGAGAAGACAAGTAGGCTTGGTTCGAGGGACCCGGTGGCCAGCGGGGTCAAGTGCGGGCCGCATGGTGGCAAGAACGGCAAGATGAAGTCATGGACGGTTTCTTGGTTGAGCCTCAAAACCAAGGTCGAGCCGGGACTACGTGGGAGCCGAGTCATGAGTGGTGATTGGCGGAGGCTACACCGAGTTCGCGGGGTTTCCGGTGGTTCACCAGAAAACCACTGGGTTCCTTGGTTGATCCACAAAGCCAAGACCGAAGAACCGAAGACGGAGGTGCAGCAGCTCCAGACCGGTCTGACCGGTGGGTCTGACCGGTCTGACCGGTGGGTACCGGTCTGACCGGTGAGGAGCACCGGTCTGACCGGTGTGCGACGACGCAGTCCGGAATCTTCGAAGCGGAGGACACGCGTCGGGATCGCAAGGCTTGCGTCGAGGCTAAGCAAGTTTGCGGTCGCTGGGCATCCGTCCGATGGTGCGAAGACAAAGACTTCCAATTTCGCCCTCGAGGGGCATGTATCCCTAGTTAGCTAGTAAGGGTATTTTAGTCTTTCGGTTGCCTCCATATAACCCAAGTGGTGAGAGGATGGCAGCCATCTCTTGGAACCCTAGCTCATTTGGTTTTCCTATTTTCCTTCCTATTTTCTTAGGATTTTCGTAGGACTAGCTTGAGAGCTTCATGGTGAGATCTTGTGAGAGGGAAGGATGATCGGGCGGCAAGCTAGACCTTGTATGAACCTCTTTGGTATGTATAGATGATTCGGCGTGGTTCCTCAAGGCTTGGATGTGTCTTTCCCGTTTCTCCTTTTTGGTGATTTTCGGAGCCCTTTCTTGGCGATTTTCTTGGAGCGATTTCGAGGCCTTTCTCTTTGGGATTTGGTGGGGGATGTATGCATGAACCCTTCGTGGTTCTTTTCCCTTTGATTCCCCTTCCAAATCCGTGAGCAAAGGGGCTCGATTTTGGGGTTTTCGTGGCTCTAGGGTTAGAGGCGTTCTTGGTGGGATTTCTTCGATTCCTCTTGATTTGACAAGTTTTGGTGGACCAAATCTTGGCTATGGAGTACCCATGAGGTGTTCCTACTATCCCCAAAGTCTTGTGCAAAACCGTGGAGCGAATCGGGAGATCGGGAGTTGGATTTGGAGGAGTTGACTCGCGGGCGCTGTTCTTCCCGAGCTGCCCAGGCACGACCGGTCTGACCGGTGCTCTTGACCGGTCTGACCGGTGCTAGCCCTTGGTGGGTTTTTGTCTCGGGGAACAGCCTTGTCCGTGTGGTTTTGTCCCGTGGTCCTGCTGTTCAGTTCTTGGAGTGTTTGGAGTTGTTTTGCTAGGATTTGTGAGGGGTTCTTCTTCCTCACAGGTTGTGTTTCGTGGTGGTTTTTGTTCCAGGGCCTAGAGGATTCACTGAGGCTTCCTGGAACGTTTGCTGTGCGGCTGCTGTAGCCACCGGCCTGACCGGCTCTGTCCACCGGTCTGACCGGTGTCACCGGTCTGACCGGCGCAGGCCATCGGTCTGACCGGTGTAGCACAGGCAGCAAGCCGTGCAAGTTTCCGCTGTGTGTTTTGGTGAGTTTTGGCTAGGAAGGTTGAGTGTTGGTTCCTAGGACCAGTAGCACTCCAGTGGCTGCGTGGTCTTGACCAACTTGGGTAGTTGGGTCGGAGACGTGAGTTGGAAGCCGTGTTCGTCTTGTTGGAGTTCTCATCTCCTTCGAGAAGAATTTTTATCGGCTCCCATTCACTCCCCCCCTCTCTGGTTCGCCTAATCGGTCCTTCAGCGTCTCAACACATAGCTAGGAGGTATGTCTTTAGATGCATGAGCCTTGTTCTTGTTAGGGGACAAGTTCCTTCTAGGCATGATTGGATGGTTCTGAACCTGCAAACGAGTGTTAGATGCCTTGGAAACTTGCCGAGGTTGAGTCTTGCCTTTCTTCTTTGTTCTGTCTTTGCAGACCCCGGAACCTCCGAGAATTTTCTCGGAACCTCCGAGTTCTGCTGTCTGTGTTGCTCGAGGCCTCCAGACTCCGGAACCTCCGGGCTTTGAGCTCGGAACCTCCGGGGTCTGGGTAAACAGAAACCCAGTGCTCTTGAATTCTAGGCACTCTTTTTCCTTGATGATCTTTCTTTCATTGGTCTTGCCACCTTCAACATAGCCAAAACCTGGTTTCTTACTTTTCTCCAACATCTTTCTCTTGGAGAACTTTCTCTTCTTGTTCTCGTCACTCATGCATCCTCTAGCTATGATTGAGTTTAACCTAGCAATTTCCTTTTTCATAGCTTCCATGTTATCAAGATTAGTAGCATAGGATTCAAGATCAATATTGAAGCATTTATCACAGCCCTTGCTAGTAGAAGCACTAGAGTCACCCTTTACCTTCGAAGGATGTGAGGTGCTACTCCAAAGGAGACTATATTGCTCCTCAAGCTCTTCATTCCTCGACTTGAGAGAATTACATTGAGCTTGGAAGGCAGCAAGGTCTTCCTTGAGAGTAGCTATGACGCTCTCCGCTTGGCTCACTTCCAAACGCAAAGCCTCAAGCTCACTTCTTTCGGATGCAAGAATGTCTTATTTTTCCTCTAGTTCCACTATCAACCTAGCCATAAAATCTCTAGATTGCTCATCCATCTTACTAACAAGTTGGTTTGCTTCCTCATCACTAGATTCATCACTAGAGTCCATTTCCGACTCATCACTAGGTGGAGGAGAGGGTTTTGAGTGAGTTTTTACCTTCTCACCCTTGGCCATGAAGCAATGAATGGATGAGCTCTCTTCATCATCGGTCAAGTTGTTGAACAACCTTGAAGTGGAGGGAAGCTTCTTGATAGCCACGGTTGCAACCTTCTTCCCTTCTCCTTCACTAGAGCTCTCATCTCCGGAATTCCATTCATGACCAATATGAGCTTCTCCGCCATAGTTTCTTCTCTTGTGATGTGGTTTTTGATCTTTCTTGTAGCTTCCCTTGCCTTTGTCATTCTTGTTTTCTCTCTTCTCATTTGGGCAATCCGCTATGAAGTGCTCGGTGCTTCCACAATTGTAGCAAGTTCTCTTTTTCTTGTTGGGGAACCTTCTCTTAGCAAACTTGTAACCTTGTTTCTTCAAGCCTCTTTTGTATGTCTTCATGAACAAAGCCATGTCCCCAATCTCAACATGAGAGCTTTCATCTTCATCTTCACTTGAGTCACTTGTAGAACTCTCTACGTCCACTTTCTTTGATTTTGACTTGGAGGGCTTGGATGAAGTAGAGTGCTTGGATGAAGTAGTGGGCTTGCTTGACTTGTGGGAGTGGAGAGCAACCTCTTTGACCTTCAAGTTGTTCAACTTGACTTCTAGCTCACCAATCTTCTTTCTATGTTGGATTTCCTTGTCCATGAGCTCATGAGTAAGAATTCTCCCAAGAACATCATTTGGAGAGAACTCCTCAAATCTCTTCTTCTCTCTAATCAAAGTGACTAGAGTAGGATTTCTTGGAGCAAAGGCCTCCAACATCACCTTCACAACAAAGTGGTCATCCAACTCATCACCACCTAAACCTCTTATCTTCCCAACTATGACCATCAACCTATCAAACATCTCTTGTGGCCCTTCTCCATCAAAGATAGTGAATCTATTAAGTTCGGCCATCAATATGTTGATCTTGGATTTCTTGACCTTGTCAACACCCTCATGAGCAATGTGGAGGATGTCCCAAATCTCTTTGGCAATCTCTAGTCCACTAACACGATTGTACTCTTGGGCATTTAAGGTACTTAGGAGTATGCTTGTAGCTTGAGCATTCCTCCTAATGTTGCGACGATCACGTGGTGTGAGGTTTTCAAAGTCTTCGGGATCATCAAAACCTACACACACAATATTCCACAACTCCAAACTCAAACCGGTTAGATAAGCTTTCATCATGTGCTTCCATTTAGCAAAGTTGGTCCCATCAAATTGGGGCAACTTGCCAACGGGTATAGTGATATCATCCTTAGATTTAGTCTCCAAAGAATCATAGTTAAAGGATACTCTTTTATACTCATTCTTTGACTTGGCCTTGGGCTTGGGCTTGAGTGTTCTTTTGGGAATCCTTGTGCCGTAGTACTCGTCATCCCCATCTCCATTCTCACTAGATGAAGATGATGATGAGGATGATGAAGATGGTGATGGAGATGGTGAAGGTGTTCTCTTTCTTCTCTTCTTTTCTTCTTTCTCCCTTTTCTTCTTCTTTTCTTGCTTGCTGTCCTCTTTCTTCTTTTCTTCTTCTTTCTCTTTCTTCTTGTCCTCTTTCTTGCTTTTCTTGCCATTGTTCTTGGAGCTTTCTTTGACCGCCTTCTTGAGCTTGTCAAACTTCTCTTGGGCTGAGGTGTTGCCTACCTCCGAGGCATCACCTTCAACTTCACTTGGCAAATCTTCAAATTCCTCCTCCTCTTGCTTGTCATCTTCACTTGCCATATCCTCACACGGTTAAGTGTTTGCAAGGATAACCTGCTCTGATACCTATTGAAAGGATCGAGGCAATATGGCCTAGAGGGGGGGTGAATAGGCCTGCACACAAACTTAAACTTTTCCTGCAGAAAAACTGTCAGGGTCCGGAACTTCCGAGATTATTCTCGGAACCTCCGAACGAGGCAGCCTCCGAGAATAAACTCAGAACTTCCGAGAACTATCAGAACAGAGCTAATATAAAACAAGCTACGGATAACTTGAAGAAAAACAGATCTACCAAATTCTAGGAGGTACTTAGGACCTAGCAAGAAGATTTCTTAGCAAAGAACAAGCTAGGAAGCTACCACAAAGTAGATCGGAGACAAACCCTAATAGATCTAGTCAAGAACAAGCATGAACATGGACAAGCAAGAATACAAATCACAGCACGCACGAGACAAGGATTTATCCCGTGGTTCAGCTCGCCACAAAGGCTTGCCTACGTCCACGTTGTTGAGGAAGCCACAAAGGCTAAGGACCACAAAGGTCAACTCCTCTCTCACACCTATCACTTTGGGTAATAGGTGGAGACTTTCCACTAGATTCACAAAGGGTAATACAAACACCTTGGAGCTTCCACAAATCGGGTTGGAGAGCTTCCAAGAACCTCTATCCGTCTAGGAGCAAGGCTCCAAGAGTAAAAGATCCACCAAGCTTGCTAGGACTTCTCCAAGTGCTCAAGAACTAGGAATGGAAGGTTTTGCTCACAATCTCACTTCAAGTTTCCACTCTCAATCAATGCTAAGGCAAGGATTTGGAAGAGAGTAGGTTTGGAGTCAATGCAAGGTGAGAGAATGAAGCTTGAACAGTTTTCAGTTCGGGGGAGAAGAAGCAGTGACCGTTGGGGGACCAAGGGGTATAAATACCCCCAGATCCAGAACTGTAACGATCAAAAATTCAAAGTCCGGAACCTCCGAGAAAAACCTCGGAACTTCCGAACTCTGAAACCTCTGCAGACTGAAGCCGGCACGGTCGGAACCTCCGAGAATAAACTCGGAACCTCCGAACTAGGAAACAACAGGGGCAAAACAGCAGCAGGTCTCTCTCCTCAAGGAATGGGTTAGGATTAGGATAGATGTTCTATGAGCACTTGAATCCACCCTAACTCACCATTAGTATCCCTCTTGATAGTACGGATTGTCCTATACTCAAATTCAAAAGATAAAATAAATAAACTTCTCCAAAGAGCATAGGTATCCTTCTTCATGTAATTGAGGGGTCTCCTTTCTTTCTTTTGCACCTGTAAAACATTCTTGTACTGCACAATAAACTCAAAGGCTCATTAGCTCTTTAATTGTGTGGTCAACATCACCAAAACCCTCAAAGGGCTTGATTGCACTTACAACCTTGCCATCAGCCTTGTACGAGTTAGATAAGGAAGCCAGGGAAAGTTTGTGTGAATTTCTATATGGAATGAAGATGCCTGATGGGGTTTCCTCAAATATAAGAAGATGTGTTGACGTAAAGTCACGTAAGGTGTCTGGCTTGAAAACTCATGATTACCATGTAAATCTACAGAAACTTTTACCCTTAGTGGTGCGTAGGATTTTCCAGAACCTGTTGTCATCGGATTGATTCAGCTTAGTAATTTCTTCGATGCACTATGTTCAAAGGAGCTGGTGGAAGCAGAATTGGACAGGCTAAGCTGTTCAATTAGGGAGGCTGTTTGTCGACTTGAGATGATATTCCCACCTGCATTTTTTGATATCATGATCCATTTGCCTGTTCATCTAGCTGAGGAAGCTAAAATTGGTGGGCCAGTGTGTTACAGATGGATGTACCCAGTGGAGCGGTACCTACGCACTGTGAAAGGATATGTGAGGAACAAGGCTCTCCCTGAAGGTTCAATTGCTGAGGGATACATACTCGAGGAGTGCCTTACATTCTGCTCAAGATTCTTGGACGTGGACACCAAAGAGAATCGTGTTGATCGACATGAAACAGTTATTATGAACGAGCTGTCAGATGGTGAGATCTAGACAGCCCACGGGGGTGTTAATCCTTGTGGTTTAGTTGTTTGGCGAGGGGGAATCTAAGGCTAAGAACTTGAAGGTTGTGCACGAGCAATTGGAACACAGAGAACACGGCGAGTTTATACTGGTTCGGGCCTCCGGAGAGTAAAACCCTACGTCCAGTTGTTGGTGTAGATTGCTTGAGGATTGCGTGATTGTACAAGGGTCGCCTCGCCCGCCTTATATTGGCCAGCGGACAAGGTCGGTTCCCAGACTCCAGGTCGGTTACGACCAGGAGACCTAAATCTAGTTGATTACAACACTTGCCGTATCCGTCGATCTGCTTTGGTCGAAATCCACTGATATCTTGTCTTGCATGCCAAGTTTTGAAGTCGTTCTGGATAAGGTCGTCTAGGGAATCTTCTGGAAGGTCTTCAGGAGGTCGTGTGGGCCACCAACTAGGTCGGTTGGGCCCACTGACAGGTCGGCAGGTCTTCTGGTAGGCCGGACCCACTTGTCGGGGACGGCCGTGAGCCTGGTCGGTGGGGACCTAGGGGTACCCATGTCTCACAAGCCCCGAGCGAGGTGTATGCGCAGCGACCTTAGAGAGGTCATGACGAAGTCGTAGAGCTATCGACAGGTCGAATAGCATGCACGTCGGTCAAAAAAGAAAAGAACAAATCAACTTTGCAGTCGACCTGTTATAGTCTTGCCGAACGAAGAGAGGTCGAGTGACGACCTATAGGAAGCGGACTTCCAATAGATCGAAACGACGATGGAAAAATCAGAGGGCATCGAAGATGCACTCATAGAGTAGTATCCGAGCATCGTGGCGGGCAGGATGGCCGGTATGATGATCCAAAAAAGAAAAAGAAAGTGGATCGAGTAACGACGTGATGAGAAACAGGTTTCCCAACAGGTCGATACGACGGAGAAAAACAAAGAGGGCATCAAAGACGTACTCGTAGAGTAGTCCCCGAGCATTGAAGCAGACAACATGGCTGGTTTGATGCTCAAAAAAGAGAAGAAAACTGGGTCATGGTCTTGATCGAAACGAAGTGTAGAGACAACCAGATCTCCTAGCATAGCTGCAAGGAGTCTGGCAGGGCCGACCTCGTGGAGGCCTCGTAGGCGTGCCGACCTCAAAGAGGCCTTAAGTTAACAACGTCCAGTATCCGAGGATACCCAGCAGGATCTTGAAAGGCGCGTCGTATGAAGAGGTCTTCTGTAGTGGTCGAATTTGTCAACGATGGAGCTGGCGAAATAATGTTGATCTTGAACGTATGGAGTGTAGAGACATCCAGATATCCTGTATAGCTGCAAAGAGTCTGGCAGAGCCACCTGAGGCATGCCGACCTCAAGAAGGTCTCAAATCAAAGAGCGCCCAAGCACCCGGAAGTACTTGGCAGGGCCATTAGGCACGCACCCCGCAGGGAGGCCTTCATTCCTGACGTAAAATCTTAGGTGTCCAAAGTAGGCTGGCAGGGCTACAAGAGCACACCGACCTCGGAAGGTCACGCATCCGGGGCGCCCAACTGGGTTGGTAGAGCCGTAGACATACCGAGGTATTGCAAGACCTAGGTACTAGGGCACACTGACCTCAAGGAGGTCATTTTGGTACCCAGACGACCAACATAGCTGCCAGCCATCCAGCAGAGCCATGGCACTAAGGTATTGACGACCTCAGCAATAGGCACACCGACCACGGAGGCCCGACGAAATCGTAGATATTAAGCTTCTGATATTCAGGCGCCCAGACGGATCTGGCAGAGCAGCGAGGCACGCCTACCCCGGAATGTCTTCAATCGAACCTACAACCACTCTGCTCAGGAAACAGAAATATAAGCTGATTGGAATAGGTCCGTTTACATGCAGAGCCATAGCGGGTGCACCAGAACGCAGAGCCTAGCGGGTGCAATGAAGACACAGAGCCGTAGAAGGAGGTCGCGTAATCATTATCGTCGTCGGTCGCAGTTATGACTAGGCGCTGAGCCCTCTGACACATGGTCAGGCGTTGTCTTTTTTCGTAGACTGTAGGGTCACGGGTCAACAGTGGTCGGAGATTCTCTTGCCACCCAGAAAACGACAAACTGCCCGCGAATCAAGGAGGTCACTGTAGCCATGTGAATCTGCGGCGGGCTCAGGCGCTATTAACGCACTAGCGACAAAAGACGTCGTGAGACGGGGTAAAGTCATCGCCTTTAATTAAGCACATGGCCGCAGGCCTACTGGACCCACGTGATGTCAGTGTCATCATTTCGCCAGCTGCCCAAGGCCAGGCTTTGGCTATAAATAGCACAGTGAAGCTTGAGGGAAGCAAGCACCGAGCATTGTTGAGCTATGAAGCCACAGAGTAGTTTTGAGGCCATGCTATGGGCATGTGTCCGTCCACCAGATTGTAGGATGTTGCGTTTGTAGAAGCTTGGAGGTAGAAGAACTCTTGCAAAATGTAGGCAGCACCCCCACTCTTTGTACCGCGTCTCTGCGTGGTACTAGGTAGAGTTTGGAGGTGATGCTGTAGAGGCCCGAGGTGAAGCTGTAGATCCTCGCCGACCATGTGGTGCTCGTCGAGGGCCTGCAGTCCACGCCGAAGAGCAAGCTCGTATCTGCATTCCATAGTCAGGCACAAAGTGTGACCTGCTGGGTGCAGCGCCGTGCAGTTGTTCACCGCAAGGCCACCATCGAGGTCATGAGGCTAGAAGAATTCTTGCGATGTGCTCTACGGAAGCGGAGTACGCCTCAAGGATTGCTCTAGGTAGATCAGGTCTTCGAGTACATTTATATTTTTGTGCTGGGTTCTGGATCCAATAGGTGGCAACAGGTCGCAGGGCGACTTGTGTACCTTCGAAGTTCCCGTGTAATGTTCACTCTCTTCTGTCATGTACTGGTCGATTTGACGAATTGATTCATCAAAGACCTAAAATATCATGATGTTGGGGGCTTATTGACCTTGTGAAGATCGAAATTTGAAATCAGGATGACCTGATGGTTTTGTTTGTTCACGACCTAAACTCAGGGAATAGGTCGCCGTCTGTGGAGTACATATCCGTTAGCGCAAAGTCCGGCAAGATTAACTCGCGAAATTATCGGCATAGAGCTGTTAGGGCGAGCTCAGTACTGTGGAAGGAACCGCAATGGGCAGACCTGGTGGGGCCCTTATAAATAGAGCAGCGGGGACCATCGTTGACCGATCCCTTCGTCTTCTTCCTCCTTTCGCCGTCACTGCCAAAACCACCGCGTCCTAGTCGCCGCACACCCCACTGCTGAGTGCCACCGCGGAATCCGTAGTGCGCCGCCGTCCGCTACCGACTGCGCACCAGCTCTGCTTCGCTCCTGCTTCGTATGCGAGTCAAAACCCTAGTAGGCTTTAGATCCAGATCTGCTCGTGCTCAAGAAATGGCGGTCGCAGCTCGTCCGATCCCCGACCCGCGGACGGTGTGGGAATCCTCGACAGCGAGCGAGGCGAAGATCCAAGCTCTGATGGACCGCGGGCTGTTGAGGCCCAAGGCGGAGGTGCAGTGGAAGGCGCCTATGGGCGAGGTGTTTCCAACAGAGGACGACAAGGAGCAGGTTGTCTTCATCTCCTTCTTTGAGCGGGGGTTCAACATCCCCGCCGACGACTTCTTCCGGGGTCTTCTCTTCTACTACAAGTTGGAGCTGGTACACCTCGTTCCCAACTCCATCACTGTAGTGTCGACCTTCATACACTTCTGCGAGGCGTATCTAGGGATATCACCCCACTTCCTTCTTTGGCGGCACCTTTTATGTGTCAAGTCCACCGGCCAACGTGCCGGTGTTGTTGGTGCTGTGATGTTCTGCTTGAGGTCAGGCCTCAAGTCAGAATGGATTGACTCGGATCTACCAGACAACACCGCTGGGTGGAGGTCGGATTGGTTCTACATCGCCGATCAGAAGCCGACGCTCCCGAAACGGACTAGGCACAAGCCCGTGAAGATACCGGAGTGGGACCTGCCGTTGACATCGCGCGAGATGGACGACATCAAGGAGGTGCTTGTGCTGGTCACTGACCTCAAGAAGAGGGGTGTGATAGGGGGCTCAGTTGCTAGGTCATTTTGCCGGTGGCTGATCCAGCCGATCAAGGATCGGGTACACCCAGCGTACGAGTACTGGGGGCAATCAGACCCTACTCGTGAGGTCAACCGCAAGGTCCCCAAGGAAGAGATGGCGGCTAGGGTGTCGCATATCTACGCCGGGAAGGCACGAATCAAGAAGTGCCCGAAGGCATACTCGTTGAGCCGGCCAGCTGACCTAGTAAGTCCTGGGACTACTAGGTCGTTTGTTATGTTCCTTTGCTTTTACGTCATTCTGACTTCTTTGCTCGTCATCCGTCGCAGGAACGAGAGAGGTAGTTCTGGTGCCCGGCACCTCTTCCGGAAGGCGAAGAGCCTCGTCGGAAGCTAAGGTCGGACAAGTACCAACCTCCAGCAGCTAGGCTGCTGGAGAATTACGGGTCTGACTTGTCGATGGAGGCTGATGAAGACACTGACCCGGAGGTCAGTGATGGTGCCCCGAATCAGCAAGAGGCGAGCAGCGCCGCGAAGCCCAAGCGCAAGACAAGGTCGGCGACGGCAAAACAGTCGACCCGACGGCTGCTGCGAAGGCCGAGGCGGCGAAGGCCGAGGCGGCGAAGACCGCCAAGCTGGAGGCAGAGAAAAAGAAGAAGAGGAAGACGAGCCCTCCACTAGCGGTCGAGACGCCGGTGATTCCTACACCTCCGTCTAGGGAGGTGGAGTCTGACGAGGAGGATGAAGATGAGGCCACCGATGAGCCGCCTATTATTGAAGACCGGACGGTGAGGAGGTCGCTGAGTCCTGCGGCCAAGAGGCAGCGGGAACTGACGCAGAGGACGACGGAGGATGACCTCCGCCAGGGGATGGAGGCGCAGTGAGCTGCTGCCTGAGCGCAGGCGAGGATGCCTATGCTAGTGAAGGTGCGGCCTTTCAGGCCTAGATTACGTGCCCCTACCACTGTGAGGTAAGGTCATTTTCCTGAAGCTTGTTCATATCTTGGTCGTTGCGTGCTTTTGCTGATGAGGATGCCGACAGGCCGGTGGTCCAACCTAAGCGCGCCCTGGGTGATCAAGGATCACCTTCGCGAACCAGGTCGGGTGACTAGGAGGTCGAAGCGCGGACCCTGGCTGACGATGCCAGGACAGCGACTCCTCCACCTGCTGCTGACGCTGGGGCACAAGGCTTCATGGGCGACGTCGGGGCGTCAACCTCGCACCCTATCATCGACGTGGACCCCATCAACACGGTGCCCACCGCGTCGGACCAAGACCTGGTCGGGGACCCGACGCAAATCGAGCCACCGCCGAAGGGTCTGGAAACATCCGGCGCGCAGGTACCGAGTTCGCCATCGACAGGGCCGACGTTGAAGCGTAAGGAGATTGACTGGAATGATACTCCTTGGCAGGATGATATCTTTGACGATCATGAAGATATGGTGGCGCTCCGGAATGCTATCTTTACGTTCAACGAGGCGTTGACGGTGAGCCTTTCACCTGTGCTTGTTTTTGATGACGTACTTATTTGAGCTGAATCTGATGATCTGTTGTTTTGGAGCAGTCGCTGGCTGATCGTGCGAAGGGCAGGGCCGACCTGCTTAAGAATGCTACGGCCACGCAGCGGCGGGTGGTCGGGCTTGAGCAGGAGCTCAAGCAGGTCCGTGAGGCGGCAGCTGCAGACAAGAAGAAGCTCGAAGACGAGTTGGCTGAGGAAAAGCGCAAGACCCGGGAGGCCAACGCACAGTTTAACACGATGAACACCGGTAAGATAGAAGTTGTCTTGTAGTTTCCTTTACTATTGTTGTCGGAGTCTTGTACTGACGAGGTTCTGACCTCGGGATGTGTTTGCAGAGTTTCACCGCCGGGAAGACGAGCTCAAAAACAAGCTAAAGAACAGCAAGGAGAAGGTCTGATCCTTGGAGGAGAACCTACGTGAGGTCGAGGCTGGCGCCAACGAGCTCAAGAGCACAATGAAGGAGAAAATAGACAGTGAGTTCGTTGTGACTCAAAAGTTGATTTATGAGAAGCAGGCTCGGCAGGATCTCGAGGTCAGCCTCGAGGTAGCTTTGAAGTCACTGCAGAATGACCAAGTGACCATTGCAGGACAAGAGGTGGAGCTGAACGACCTGAAGAACGCCGTTCATTATGCTGTGGATATGATAGCGTCGCAGGTCGAAGGGGAGGAGCCGAAGTCTGCTCTTGATCGTCTTATAGCTATGCCCGAGAAACTTCTCGACTTGTTGAAGGCGACAAGCTTGGCGGCGGCGACGGAGGTGTTGGTGCGGTTGAAATCGCACTACCCCGAGGTTGACATGGTCCAGGTCGGGGAGAGTGCTGATACAACGAAAGACCTCGGGCCCTGGAGCTTGAAGTCCGTGACGTTGCTACAGTGGTAATGGATGCTCTTGACTATGAAGGCAACGATGGCGAAGAGTAGTTCTTAGTCCAGGAGCTGTACCTCCCCCCCTCTCAGTCATGTAAATAACTTTTGATAAGACCTTCTTTTGTCGCCTGCATGATGTACTTGCTTTCTGTCTGCGTGAGCTTTGGTAGACTTTGAAGTGACGACGTCTTGTATAATGTTCCGCTAACCACTACTCATGGAGAGGCTGGCTTACAGACCTCCACAGCTCAGCAGGGAGGCTTACGTGTGATCGGTGCGCGGTAAAGGAGTCTAGGACTCAGGTTTAGCAACCTTTATGACCAAGCAGGCTCGCCGTGACACCAAGTGGGTAGTCATGAGGAATTACGTCCTCAGGTCGAACGACCCTTAGGTTGGCTTTGAGCCAAGCCCCCGAGCATGTCGAGGGGGAGGAAGAGCTTTTAGATTGGACGCCCAGGTCTTACGACCCATAAGTTGGCTTTAGCCAAGCCCCTGAGCATGTCGAGGGGGAGGGTTGATGACATGAGAGAAGAAAAAGGTAGGGCTCGAGACACAGCAGCTGACTGCTTGAACTATTATTTATTGAAACTGAAAAAAGTACAAAAGACGAAAGATACACAGCTGTTAACAAACTATTCTATGGGTAGAAATGACGTAGATGCTCTACGTTCCAAGGGTTGGGCACGCCTTGTCCATCGCCCCACTAGAGGCGGTATGTAGATGGCCTGATGACTTCGGTGACAATGAAAGGTCCTTCCCAAGGGGAAGAGAGTTTATGCATGCCATCGGTCTTCTGGATACGCCTTAAGACTAGGTCGCCGACGTTAAAGGATGTCTCCTTCACATTGCGATCGTGGTATCGACGCAGTTGCTGATCGTGGCGAGCCTGGCGCATGACAGCAGCTAATCACTGTTCTTCGAGGCTGTCGAGGTCGACACGTCGAGTCTGCTCAGCTTCTCCCTCCTCGTAAAACTGTATGCGTGGAGCTCCAAAAGTGACGTCGGTAGGCAAAATAGCTTCAAAGCCGTAGACCAAGAAGAAGGGCGAGAAGCCTGTAGCAGAACTGACTTGGGTCCTTAGGCCCCAAATCACATGTGGTAGCTCAGCTAACCATCTTGTAGCGTAGTTTGAAGCGTCGTCAAAGATACGATCTTTGAGAGCTTGAAGAACCGTGCCATCGGCACGTTCGACCTGGCCGTTGCACCTGGGGTGGGCGACCGAAGAGTAGTAGACGTCTATCATGTTGTCTTGGCAGAAATCCCAAAAGGCGGAACCTGTGAAGGCTGCGCCAAGGTCGGTGATGATCCTATTGGGCACACCTAAGTGATGTGTTATGTCTTGTATGAACTTGGCCGCTTCCTCCGACTTGACCTTTGCAACAGGTCGGACTTCGATCCACTTGGTGAATTTATCGACGGCCACAAGGATATACCTGTAGCTACCTGGGGTGGTTCGGAACGGTCCCACTGAGTCGAGGCCCCACATGGCGAAAGGCCAAGATGGGGGAATTGTGCACAGGACCTGAGCTGGCTGGTGCTGCTGCTTGGCAAAGAATTGGCATCCTTTGCATCGTTTTACGAGGTCTTTTGCATCAGACATGGCCGTGGGCCAATAGAAACCAGATCGGTACGCTTTACCGACCAGATTGGTGGAGGCTGCGTGGCAGCCACACTCCCCACCATGAATCTGAGCCAAGAGCTGTAGACCTTCCGATCGCAGGTTACACTTCATCAAGACGCCGGTGGAGGCGGCTTTTCTGTATAGGTCGGTACCGATCACGACGTAGTTAGCACTTCGTCGTGTGATATGCTCTCGTTCTGCTTTGTCTTCTGGGACTCGTTGGTTGAGTAGGAAAGCTATGAAAGGCTCGCGCCAATCATCTTCTTTTTCTGACATCAGCACGTCGCGGGGAGGTGCTGTGGTTTGGTCGGGTTGTAATTGGTCCAGATTGTCTGGATCCAACAACTTGATCGACGGTTTGCGTAGGTCTTGGATGAACACACCCGCCGGAACTAGAGCTCTTTTGGAGCCTAGTTTGGAAAGTACGTCGGCGGCGACATTGTTGTTGCGTGGTACGTGCTGAAACTCAATTCCTTCGAAGTGGCCTTCGAGCTTGCGGATCTCAGCACAGTACGCATCCATTGTGTCTTTGACACAATCCCACTCTTTATTGACTTGTTCAATGACGACTTTGGAATCGCCAAAAGCTAGTAGTCGCTTGATGCCAAGGGACACTGCTATACGGAGCCCGTGAATTAGAGCTTCATACTCTGCTCCGTTGTTGGAGGCTTTGTAGTGTATCTGCAGGACGTACTTAAGCTGCTCTCCCTGGGGAGAGATGAGTAGCACTCCTGCTCCTGCACCTTCGAGGTTGAGGGTGCCGTCGAAGTACATTATCCAGTGTTCAGGCCGCTCCTTGGGAGGGGGCATTTGGATTTCTGTCCACTCTGACACAAAGTCAGCGAGGATCTGTGACTTGATTGCCTGCCTGGGGCAGAACTCGATGTCGAACTCTCCGAGCTCCACCGACCACTTGACGATGCGGCCGTTGGCGTCGCGATTGCGGATGATCTCCCCTAGAGGGAACGACGAGGGCACCGTGATCTTGTGGGCTTGGAAGTAGTGGCGCAGTTTTCTCGATGTGATCAGAAGTGCATAGAGCTACTTCTGAGGTTGCGAATACCGTATTCTAGCGTCGGCCAGGACCTCGCTTACGTAGTATACAGGTCGTTGAACAGGATAGGCCTGCCCTTCTTCTTCTCGTTCTGCGATGAGAACCGTGCTGACCACATGAGTGGTGGCGGAGATGTATAGTAGGAGGGTTTCCCCTGCTACTGGTGGTGTCATGATTGGAGGTGTGGTCAGGGACTCTTTGAGAGCCTCGAACGCCTTCTGCGCTTCTTCATCCCATACGAATTTATCCGCCTTCTTCAATAGCTTGAAGAAGGGCAGACCTTTCTCGCTGAGCTTACTGATGAAACGACCTAAAGCCGCCATCATACCAGTGAGTTTCATGATGTCTTTCTTGCAAGATGGTTTGGCCATGTTGCGTATTGCGTCGACCTTCGCGGGGTTGGCTTCAATGCCTCGGTGTCTGACCATGAAGCCCAGGAGCAATCCAGAGGGTACTCCAAAGACGCATTTGGTAGGATTGAGTTTCCACTGGAAGTCCCGTAGGTTGGCGAAGGTTTCGGCGAGGTCGGCGATGAGCTGATCTTCCTCGGTGGTCTTGACGACCACATCATCTGCGTCTTCAGGCACTTCTGTATCGCCTTCTGGTACGTCGCTCCCGCATTTTTGAGGCCAAAGGTCATGACTTTGTAGCAGTAGATGCCATTTGGCGTTATGAACGCCGTCTTGTCTTCGTCATCGGGATTCAAAGCTATTTGATGATAACCTGAGTAGCAGTCGAGAAAGCATAATAAAACGCTACCAGCTGTGGAGTCCACGACCTGATCGATGCGAGGAAGAGGGAAGGGATCTTTTGGGCAGTGCTTGTTGAGGTCGGTGTAGTCGATACACATCCTTAATCCGCCAGTCTTTTTGGGTACAAGGACCGGGTTTGTGAGCCAAACCGGGTGTTTACATTCACGGATGAATCCTGCAGCTAAGAGCTTGCAGACTTCTACTTCTATAGCTTGCTTTTTATCTTTTGCAAATCGCCGGAGGTTTTGCTTGATAGGTCGGGCAGTCTTGTTTACTTCAAGGGCGTGCTCAGCCAACCTCCTTGGGACACCGGGCATGTCGGACGGGCTCCATGCGAAGATATCAGCGTTGTCCCAGAGGAAACTGGTGAGCGCTAGTTCCTATTTGGGGTCGAGATTGGCCCCGATGACGACTTTTTTGGATGCATCGGGCAGACCGAGGCATACTTTCTTCACAGCAGGACTTGGGTCCAAGGCTGTAGCTATACGCTTCTGCTCTGGTACCTCCAGAGTGGTTTGGTCGATCTTGGCGGCCTGGGCGACCATGACCGTAGCTGCAGCTTTGCATGCGGAGTCTTTGGCGAGCTCGACAGTGGTGCTTTCGCAATTGTAGGTGAAGGACCGATTAGGCGAACCAGAGAGGGGGGAGTGAATGGGAGCCGATAAAAATTCTTCTCGAAGGAGATGAGAACTCCAACAAGACGAACACGGCTTCCAACTCACGTCTCCGACTCAACTACCCAAGTTGGTCAAGACCACACAGCCACTGGAGTGCTACTGGTCCTAGGAACCAACACTCAACCTTCCGAGCCAAAACTCACCCAACCACACAGCGAAAACTTGCACGGCTTGCTGCCTGTACTACACCGGTCAGACCGATGGCCTGCGCCGGTCAGACCGGTGACACCGGTCAGACCGGTGGACAGAGCCGGTCAGGCCGGTGGCTACAGCAGCCGCACAGCAAACGTTCCAGGTAGCCTCAGTGACTCCTCTAGGCCTTGGAACAAAAACCACCTTCGAAACACAACCTGTGAGGAAGAAGAACCCCTCACAAAACCTAGCAAAACAACTCCAAACACGCCAAGAACTGATCAGCAGGACCACGGGACAAAACCACACGGACAAGGCTATTCCCCGAGACAAAAACCCACCAAGGGCTAGCACCGGTCAGACCGGTCAAGAGCACCGGTCAGACCGGTCGCGCCTGGGCAGCTCGGGATGAACAGCGCCCGCGAGTCAACTCCCCCAAATCCAACTCCCGATCTCCCGATTCGCTCCACGGTTTTGCACAAGACTTTGGGGATAGTAGGAACACCTCATGGGTACTCCATAGCCAAGATTTGGTCCACCAAAACTTGTCAAATCAAGAGGAATCGACGAAATCCCACCAAGAACGCCTCTAATCCTAGAGCCACGAAAACCCCAAAATCGAGCCCCTTTACTCACGGATTTGGGAGGGGAATCAAAGGGAAAAGAACCACGAAGGGTTCATGCATACATCCCCCACCAAATCCCAAAGAGAAAGGCCTCGAAATCGCTCCAAGAAAATCGCCAAGAAAGGGCTCCGAAAATCACCAAAAAGAAGAAACGGGAAAGACACAACCAAGCCTTGAGGAACCACGCCGAATCATCTATACATACCAAAGAGGTTCATACAAGGTCTAGCTTGCCGCCCGATCATCCTTCCCTCTCACAAGATCTCACCATGAAGCTCTCAAGCTAGTCCTACGAAAATCCTAAGAAAATAGGAAGGAAAATAGGAAAACCAAATGAGCTAGGGTTCCAAGAGATGGCTGCCATCCTCTCACCCCTTGGGTTATATGGAGGCAACCGAAAGACTAAAATACCCTTACAAGCTAACTAGGGATACATGCCCCTCGAGGGCGAAATTGGAAGTCTTTGTCTTCGCACCATCGGACGGATGCCCAGCGACCGCAAACTTGCTTAGCCTCGACGCAAGCCTTGCGATCCCGACGCGTGTCCTCCGCTTCGAAGATTCCGGACTGCGTTGTCGCACACCGGTCAGACCGGTACCCACCGGTCAGACCGGTCAGACCCACCGGTCAGACCGGTCTGGAGCTGCTGCACCTCCGACTTCGGTTCTTCGGTCTTGGCTTTGTGGATCAGCCAAGGAACCCAGTGGTTTTCTGGTGAACCACCGGAAACCCCGCGAACTCGGTGTAGCCTCCGCCAATCACCACTCATGACTCGGCTCCCACGTAGTCCCGGCTCGACCTTGGTTTTGAGGCTCAACCAAGAAACCTTTCATGACTTCATCTTGCCGTTCTTGCCACCATGCGGCCCGTACTTGACTCCGCTGGCCACCGGGTCCCTCGAACCGAGCCTACTTGTCTTCTCCACACCTGGAGGCCTCACCGGCAACGACCTTTCGCGCTTGTTCTTCACCTGCACCTGCACCAGTCAAGCCGCAACCTGCACCTGCAATACTTAGCCAAGAATCAGTCCACACCACGTTGTCAATCACTCATCACACCAGGAAGCGACCATCCACCGGTCCTCGAACCACACCTGGCTCTCAGTAGGAGACTATGATGTCTCCCAGGATGGAAAGAATTCCGTTAGGCGCTGGCATCTTCATGATGAGGTACATGTGGTGTGGTATGGCCATGAATTTGGCCAACATAGGTCGACCAAGGATGGCATGGTAGGAGGAGCGGAAGTCCGCGACCTCGAACGTCAGGTATTCCGTTCGGAAGTTTTCCTGTGTGCCAAAGGTGACCGGGAGGCAAACACGACCTATGGGGTACGCAGCCTTGCCGGGCACCACGCCGTAGAAGGGCTCATCACAGGCTGTCATCTTGTTGATGTCGTAGTCCATCTTTCTCAGTGTTTCAGTGAAGATGATATTCAGGCTGCTGCCCCCGTCGACGAGGGTCTTAGGCAGGAACGCGCCGTCCACTATGGGATTGACGACCAGCGGGTAGGTCCCGGGGTCAGGTATGTGGACCCAGTGGCCCTTCCTGGAGAAGGTGATGGGGAACTCCGACCAACGCAGGGGTTGCGGAGTTTCGGTGTTGACTTGGGCGATCTCTTTCGCATTTGACCGTATTTGCCTATTGCTTTTGGCTGCCTGGCGACCACCCACGATGAAGTTGATCTCGCGATTGGCTGTCTGAAATGCGCCGTTGGGGTTGCCCCCTTTTGGCGGTGGTGGTGGGGAACGCTCCTTGCGATTGTTATTGTTGCGGTTATGGTCGTCTTGGCGGCGGCGATCGTCCCGGTGATCGTCACGTCGGTCGTCACACCGGTCGTCACGTCGGTCGTCGCGGTTGTCTTCATGGCGATCGTCACGCCGGTAGTCATCACGTCGGTCGTCACGGCGATAGTCGCGGCGATAATCCCAACGGTCTCTATCTTCGTTGCAACGGTAGGGTTGGCGATCTCGATAATCACGTCGATCAGGTCGACGGTTACGATTGTCATAGTGGCGGCCGCTGTTTTGGTCGTCGTTACTATTGCTCTTGGACTTCTTGGGCTCTGGGAGGACCCCTAGAGCGCGCTTGAGTTGTTCGCACTCCCTCATGGTGTGCTTGGCGTCGCGGTGGAACTGGCACTAGTCGTCCATGACCATGTTGAAGTCACCCTCAAGGAAGGTGGAAGGTCAGGGTGGATCGGTCACGTAGGCTTCGCCAGATCGCTTGCGCGACCTGTTGCCTCCATCGTCGTGGTCTTCCCCCTTGAAGTCGTGCATCACCGCGTCTTGGGTGTCGACGTAAGCCATGAGGTCACCAATGGTATGTGCATCAGTTTCATGGATCTTCTCGAAGAGCTTGATGTTGGTTATCCCCTTTTTGCAGTATGTGATGATGTCTTCGTCTTTAACACCTGCGAGAGTGTTGCAGTTTTCGAACTAGCGGTTGGTGTACTCTCAGAGAGTTTCATCACGCCGCATCCGTACTCTTGCGAGGTGATGCGTGTTGCCGGGGCGGTTGTAGGTCGCTTGATAGTTAGTCGTGAAGAGACGCGACAAGGTCGCCCACGAGGTAATGCACTCCGCAGGAAGGTTGTCGAGCCACAGGAGTGGCACTTTTCCCATTACAAGGGGGAAGTATCCCGCCATGTGATCTTCATTACCTCCGGAGGCGCGTGCTGCAATGCTGTACATCTTGAGCCAAATACTTGGGTCTGAGCGACCGTCATACTTCTCAATGGCTGGCTTAAAATCTTTGGGGTATCTGATCATCCTAAGACGACGTGAGAATGCTGGGAAGTTGTTGACTGCTCTAGGGCTGGCCGATGGAGCATACGCCGTTGGGATGATGTAGAGGTCGTCTGGCGGACCATTGTCTTGGTCGTAATGGGCACGTCAAAGAAGTTCTTGGTCGTGCATATTCCGTAAGTCCGTCGCCTGGATTGGATTGTTGGCGTTAAGGGGATCAGGGACCCCGTTGACGCGGTCGTAGTTAGCACGACGTGCTATCTCTACTTCATCTCGTATCCGTCGACGTTGACTGCTCTCAGTGTGATTGGCTTGAACTGGTGGAGGTTGGGCTCCGACGTTATGCTGGGCGGCAGCGGCATTAGCTGCATTGTTGGCGACGTTTCCTGCAGCATTGGCGACAGGATTGGGTGCAGCGTTGGCTGCAGCGTTGGCGCCGGGGTTGGCTGCGGCGTTAGCGGCAGCGTTGGTAGCGGGATTGACCGGCTGTACCACTTCATTTTCGCCACCTCCTTCTTCGGGCACAGGCTGAAGAGGAGCATTGGCGTTGGAGCGACGTCGTTGCCGAGGGTTTTCCGACCTACTCCTGGAGTAGGAGCTTGCAGCCGATCTGCTGTACCCTGGGCCCCTTTCTTTGACCTGGGCCGTCGCGACGCGAATGTGGGCTTGAAGACACCGTATTGCGGGAGTGTCCTCGAGCTGACCTAGTCCTGCCAGGGCTGCACCCAGATTAGCTTGAGGCGAGTTGTAGACTTCGTGACCATCTTGCTCAAAGTCCCTGAGGAGGTCTCTGGTACGTAGGCGGTTCCGGCGAGGTTCATTGCGGTTGGGTTGCTGAGGTGCAGCTGGAGCTGCGGGGGCTTGAGCCCCGACGTTGCCAGCTGGTTGGTTGCCGGCGGCTTGCCCGACGTTGGCCACAGGCTGACCTGCGCTCACGGCAGCTGCGTCTAACTCCTGCTAACGACTTACAACTCTTGCGGCATTGGCGTTTTCACGCTCGATGCGTTGCTCGTTCGTCTCGCCGTCTTGAGGGGGTACATCAGCAGAAACCACCAAGACCTCACGGTCTGGGATCTCGAACGCTTCTTCCGGATAATTCGGGGAGATGGTCGTACGGGCGATCTGAAACGCAAGGCGGTCCGGAGACAGCTCGCGGTTGATCTGACGGCGATGAGCCGTGGTGAGAGGTCGGCGAAGCTTCTTGACCACACGGCACTGGTGAGCCGTGTGTTTGGGATTCTCGTGGATGGGGCAAGGGTCATCGATGTGGCCCCTGTGGTCTCCACGATGTAGGATCTTGGGTCCAGATTCGATCTGGATCTTGCGTTTCATGTAGCGAGACGCTGCATGAGCTGCGTTCCGCAGGCCAAGAGTCATGCTGGATGAGGATGGGTAGGTCCTGCGAGGGCGTTTGATGCGCTTGCAGACCTTGATCGTGTCAGAGAGCATGTCTTCGACGCAATCGAGTCCCGCGATCAGGTCGCTAGGAGTGGGTGGGTGGGTTTTCGCCAGCAGATCTGTCCCGACCTACTGGTTGGAAGTGGCCGCGTTGCTCTCCATGAGGAGGCAAGCGGCTGGAGCAGTGGATTTCGCCGGCATGGAGCTGAAGCAGATGTCGACGGGGTTGGCGAGGATGTCCGCCATGCTCTCCGGGAAGATGACGCCGTTGGTCGAAGCCATCGAGTTGCACGAAGAACCTCGGATTCCGCCCCTACCTGGCGCGCCAACTGTCAGATGGTGAGATCTAGACAGCCCACGGGGGTGTTAATCCCTGTGGTTTAGTTGTTCGGCGAGGGGGAATCTAAGGCTAAGAACTCGAAGGTTGCGCACGAGCACACGGAACACAGAGAACACGGCGAGTTTATACTGGTTCGGGCCTCCGGAGAGTAAAACCCTACGTCCAGTTGTTGGTGTAGATTGCTTGAGGATTGCGTGATTGTACAAGGGTCGCCTCGCCCGCCTTATATTGGCCAGCAGACAAGGTCGGTTCCCAGACTCCAGGTCGGTTACGACCAGGAGACCTAAATCTAGTTGATTACAACACTTGCCATATCCGTCGATCTGCTTTTGTCGAAATCCACTGATATCTTGTCTTGCACGCCAAGTCTTGAAGTCGTTCTGGATAAGGTCGTCTAGGGAATCTTCTGGAAGGTCTTCAGGAGGTCGTGTGGGCCACCAACTAGGTCGGTTGGGCCCACTGACAGGTCGGCAGGTCTTCTGGTAGGCCGGACCCACTTGTCGGGGACGGCCGTGAGCCTGGTCGGTGGGGACCTAGGGGTACCCATGTCTCACACGAGCCACCATCTGGTTTGAGCATTTTTTCTGAAATGGATTACAAGAGGAGAGGACAGACGGTTGATGAAATTCCACCATATGAGTTTCGGAAGATGAGGCACTATATAATTTGCAATTGTGATGAAGCTAGACCATATGTCGAGTAAGATACACTGGTCAACATCATTTATTGCTTGTAATTTTGAATTTCAAACTAACGGTAATATTCTTTTTTATGCAGTGCGCATTTGGAAGAACTAAAGGAATATGGAACCAGAAATCTTGATAAGCGACATGAGGATCAACTCGTTAGATGGTTTGAAGGCAAGATCAGAGGTCTACATGCGAGAGGGGAAGTAAGTTCAGAGTTGTTTGAACTTGCTCAAGGACCGGATTCCCGACCTCGTACAATGAATAGATGTCATATCAATAATTGGCTGTTTCGAACCGTTAACATTGAGAAAACCCTCGTGACACAAAATAGTGGTGTGCTTGTCAAGGGTGAGAAAGGAGGCACGAACTGGTATGGGGTGATTAAAAGAATGATCTCACTGGAATTTCCTGGACAAAAAGAAGTTATTCTGTTCCAGTGTGACTGGTTTGATGTGCCTGCTGCCACAAGTACCAACAGAGGCAAAGGATACAGTAAAGATAAATTTGGGGTGATTGGCATTGATACTACTCGACACAGGTATAAGAATGAACCCTATATTCTGGCAACACAGGCAGAACTGGTGTTTTATGTGAATCTGGTGAACAAACCTGGTTGGAGCAGAGTTGTTTCATTGAAACCAAGGAACTTGGTTGCCATGCCTGAATTAGATCTTGAGGACTCAGTTGCTGTGGGTATCGAAGGTATTAATTTGCTCGGTGAACACCAGGATTTCACTAATTGGTCAAGATCGGACAAGGAAGGCACAACCGGGGATGTCTCAATTATTAATCAGGTGCGGGCCGAGGCAGTTGATGAACTAGACGATGATGTATTTGATGATGATGATGAACATGATGCAGATGACACATACATTGATGATGGAGTTGTTGCACCAATTGTTCAAGATGCCCAAGATGATGAATTTTTCGATTGATATTTAGTCGATTTTGTTTGGCGTGGTAAGAGCCAATTTAATCTTGCCATGACATTTGTTTTCAACATTTTTTTCATTATTATGTCGTGCCACAAAACTAAAGCATGAGGTGTATTTGTGGCACTATTCCCAATCTGTTACATTCTCCGGACTATAGTATTGTAAATTTTTTCATTATTCTGCTTGGGACACATCATCAGCATGAAGCTTAATAGGAAGTTCTACCAGATGATACACTTTACACCATTTTAGCCTCTGTAAACATGATTAACATTAAAGAAGAAGGCATCGCATTCGAAACGAAGCCTACATTCATCACTACAGAAATATAAGGCAAACCCCCTCCGGCTCGGCTCCCTACCGCAGAAGGTTCGGCCAACACTGTGTTGAATGTTGCCTCGCGCCACCGCCGGTGGCAGCGTCGGCCGGCGGCGGCCCTGGCGGAGGGCGATACTCCTCATTTGCTTTGCAAGATTAACCGCACGAGTCTGGAAATATTCAGACTGCAAGTTGATGATCATCCGCGGACCTTGTGAGAGCCATGTGTGGTTCGAGGACCGGTGGATGGTCGCTTCCTGGTGTGATGAGTGATTGACAACGTGGTGTGGACTGACTCTTGGCTAAGTATTGCAGGTGCAGGTTGCGGCTTGACTGGTGTTGGTGCAGGTGAAGAACAAGCGCGAAAGGTCGTTGCCGGTGAGGCCTCCAGGTGTGGAGAAGACAAGTAGGCTTGGTTGGAGGGACCCGGTGGCCAGCAGAGTCAAGTGCGGGCCGCATGGTGGCAAGAACAGCAAGACGAAGTCATGGACGGTTTCTTGGTTGAGCCTCAAAACCAAGGTCGAGCCGGGACAACGTGGGAGCCGAGTCATGAGTGGTGATTGGCGGAGGCTACACCGAGTTCGAGGGGTTTGCAAAGGTTCACCAGAAAACCACTGGGTTACTCGGTTGAGCCACAAAACCGAGGCCGAAGACTCGACGAGGAGGTGCGGCCACCCAGGCCGGTTCAACCGCCCAGGAGGGGCGGTCAGACTGCCTGGGCTGGTCTAACCGCCCAGGGGGGGCGGTCTGACCGCCCGGGTCGCAGCCGCCGAGAAGCTTCGAAGCGGAGGACACGCGTCGGGATCGCAAGACTTGCGTCGATGCTAAGCAGGCTTGCGGTCGCTGGGCATCCGTCCGATGGTGAAAATCTGAAGACTTCCAAATTCGCCCTTGAGGGGCATGTATCCCTAGTTATCTAGTAAGGGTAGTTTAGTCTTTTGGTTGCCCCCATATAAACACTTGAGGGGATGGATGGCAGCCAACTCTTGGAACCCTAGCTCATTTTCCTTTGTCATTTTAGTTTGTTTTTTTTCCTCTAGTTTTTCTGGGACTAGCTTGAGTGCTTCATGTGAGATCTAGAGAGAGGGATGGATGACCGGGTGGCAAGCTAGACCTTGTATGAACCTTCATGGTATGTATAGATGATTCGGCGTGGTTCCTCAAGGCCTTGTGTTGACTCTCCCGTTTTTTTTGGTGATTTTCGGAGCTCTTTCTTGTGATTTTTGTGGTGGAGTTTTGAGGGCGATTTCTTGCGGGATTCTTGTTGGGTGTCACGTATGAGGACCTTGTGCCTCTTTGGGTGGTGACTTTGCCCCAAGAACTCCCTTGAATCGACCTCGATTTGGTGGATTTTCGAGTTGCTCGAGTTCATGACCTAGAGGGCCAAGATCTGCGATTTCATTTGATTGCAAGCGTTTCGGTTCGATTCCTTTGGTGGAGAGGTTGCCTAGGAGGTTGCCCAAGATCTTGCTGCAATCCGTGGGGTGAATCGGGAGATCGGGCGATGGGAAGTTGAGGTTTGACCCACGGCCAAGTTTTCTGGGAGGGGCGGTCTAACCACCATAAGGGGCGGTCTAACCACCCTGAACCTTCCAGGCGCAAGTTTTGGTTTTGCCGGATTTTCCTCTGTGAGTTCGTTCACCTTGATCAAAGGAGCGTTCTGGTGAAATCTTGGTTCGTTTCGGCGCTGTTTGCTAGAAGTTCTTCCCTTGAGTTCGTTGCTGGGTACAGGAGGTTAGACCGCCCGTGGTAGCCGGTTTAACCGCCCCTGGGCCCTTGGGTGGAGTTTCGGTTTTCGCCAAGATTTTCTGGTAGCTTGCTTGGCCTTGACCAGAGGATCCTGCTGGTGAAACCGTGGAGAGTTTTGGAGCTCAGAAGAGGAGTTTCGGAGGATTTCTTGGTTACTAGGTGGAGGCGGTCTAACCACCCCATAACCGGTCTAACCGCCCCCTCCAGGCAGGTAGCTTCCGGGTTGTTTCCGCTGTCGTGTGTGTGTAGGAGTTGTGGTTGCATGTAGTGTTTGTTCCAAGGACCAGTAGCACTCCAGTGGCTACGTGGTTTTGGCAAACGGAAGGTTGCGTGTGGAGAGTGCGATTTTGGGTATCCGACTGAGTTCATCTTGTTGGAGAAGTTATCTCCCTTGAGAAGAATTTTTATCGGCTCCCATTCACTCCCCCCTCTCTCGTCGCCAGTTCCGGTCCTTCAAGTGGTATCAGAGCTGGTTACGGATCTTCGGATTCTAACCAGACTAAGATCCAAGGATGGCGTACCAGGAATGAGGTTTGGGTCCTCCGCACTTCGATGGCAAAAACTACCAGATGTGGCAGAGGCGGATGGCGGCGTTCCTCCGCGGTAAGGGTTAGATCCTTTGGGATGTCACGGTGAACACAACTTATGTTCATCCTATGAACTTCCTTGCTCCGGGATCGAGAGACATGTTCGACGCCAACAATAAGGCAGTCGACTACTTGTTTCGTGCTCTGTGTCAGTCCGAATTCGATCAGGTTCAGACAGAGGACCTAGCTTGTAGGATTTGGTTGGAGCTGAAGAATGCTCATGCTGGGAATGCTGAGGTTCAGGCATGGTTGTATGCGACTTACCGGAGAGAGTACGAGAACTTCACTCATCTCCCCGGTGAGTCTATTGATGCCTTGTTCCAGCGGTTCATGGTGGTTGTGAACAACATGAGGGCCAATGTCGACGTCCTCCCGTACGATGACCATGATAGGGTTGCGAAGCTCTTACACGCGCTGGATCGTACCGTGTGGGATGGAAAGGTCGAGGCCATACTTGAGTCTGAGAAGTACACCACTCTGACGGTGAACGAGTTGTTTTCTAAGCTCAAGTCTACTGAGGTTGATCGTGGTTTGACAGGCCGTCTTGAGAGCCCGACTGAGTCCCATAGTCTTGAGAGCACCGGTCGAACAAGGACGCCAAGTACCGATCGAGGCGCGATCACAAGCACAAGAACAAGCACAAGGAGGAGCGACGGTCGAGGAAGAAGGACGGCCGCGGCAGGAAGGCCCGAGCGATGGTCGGAGCGAGCGATGTCGACTCCAGCTCCGCCTACTCTTCCTCGAGCTCGAGTAGCAGTGAAGACGAAGGTGATCGGCACAAGAACAAGAAGTCATCCAAGAACTTGAGCGGGCTGAGCTGCTACGCGAGAGATGGCTTCTGCGGCATGGCTCGTAGCTCCGGCAGCAAGAAGAGTCACCAGAGCGACTTGGACTCCGACTCCGAGGATGAGGTACGTGACGAGCTTCCCTTCTTGCGTGAGGAGAACGAGCGTCTTGGCAAGTTGCTTGATAATCGTGATGACATGCTTAGAGAGGACAAGAAGATGAGGAAAGAGCTTAGGGCCTCACTAGAAGATGCTAGGAACCGTGTGGCTGAGCTAGAAACCCAGAACCTAGATGCTAAGCTTGAAATTGATTCGCTTAAGGCTTCTCCTGTGGTTTCTGATGAGATTGATTGCTGTGATTGCTCTGTGTACCTAGCTGATCTTACTGCTCTTAAGGATAAGCATGCTTCTACTTGTGATGAACTAGATGTGCTTAGGGTTGAAGTGGCTGAGCTTAAGTCTAGACCTACTTTGCTAGGTGCTTGCATTTCTTACCCTGTCTTGCATGGAAAGATTGATGAGATGCATGCTTATACTGTTTCGCTTGAGGCTAAGCTGAAAGAACCTGTTCCCACTTCTTGCTCTACTTGTGAGGTGCATGCCTTGAAAAATCTGGAACTTGCACATTATGTGGATCGCTTGCAGGATGAGAACGATGAGTTGAGGAAAATGATGGGTTGGTTGTCGGGTCATGAACCGTAGCTTAGGATGATGATTGAGGCATACAAGCGCTATGATGGGCAAGCGCTTGGCTCGGAGAAAGTTGGAGAGTCTAGTGGTGAGGGAGGAGAGAAGATTGGTGATATCCAAGCTCCACCAAAAACCTTCCACAAAAATGCCTATGCTCCTAAGCCCAACCCACTGAGAAACAAACTCGACACAACCCCAGATCCTCCCATATTCCCACACTCCACAAATGATTTCCAAAAACCCATCAAGTTCAAGAGTAATTTGGGGAATGAGTTCTTTGGAAAAGAGAGTGTGAAGCCTAGTGAGGAGAAACCGGTTGAGAAGCCGAGTGAGGAGAAACCAAGTGAGCAGCCCAAACCCAAGCCTAAACCTAAGCTCATAAGGTTTCATTGTGACTATTGTGGGAGAGATGGTCACAAGGGTGAGTTTTGCTTCAAGAGGAAGCGTGAGAAGAGAATGGCTAAGGAGTGGGCTAACAAGGATAGGTACCACCCTTCTCATGGTGTACCTGAGCCTCGTATGCCACTGCCCAGGGGTAAGGCGGTCGTGAGAAGTATTCCGACATGGGGAGAAGCGAGTTCCCGCAGCCGAGGTGGTTTTCTGGAGAGAGGGCGGTCAGACCGGCCTGGAGGGGCGGTCAGACCGGCCCTACCCAGAGGGGGGTGGTTAGACCGGCCTGGCTAGGCGGTCAGACCGCCCCCCCAGAGTTCTGGGCAGTTTGGTTTTCGAGGTGGCGATTCGAGTGGTTTCAGTTCTGGTGGTCGTGGTTCTGGTGGTTGGCATGGTGAGTCTGGTGGTGTTCAGTTTGCTAGACGTTCTCAGCCTCGTGATCAATACGATGGTGGGAGAGGTCGTAGCTTTGAGTTGGAGAGGAGCAACGGCCCACGGTCTTCCTTTCGTGGCTTTCGTTCTCCTCTAGCGAGAAAGGGGTGGTTCCCTCGTGGTGGTGCTCGTTGTAGTTCACGTGGTGGTAGCTTTGATAGGCGTGATGATTTGGTTTGTGCTAACCCCACTTTGGAGCAAATGGCTCGGCACTGGTTTTACTCTTTTGGTACTAACCCCAGTGCAGGGTCGTTTGTTCACTCACGTTCTCGTTTTTTAATTTTAGGTGGGAGACTTGAGGAACGTTTGGTTGATTGACTCCGGTTGCTCGAGGCATATGACCGGAGACAAGGGGTGGTTCTCAAGTCTCGTCCCGGTGGTGTCCAAGACATACATCACCTTTGGGGACAATGGGCGAGGGCGTGTGTTGTCAGAAGGTGAGATTAAGGTAAGTGACAAGGTCACTCTCAGGCGCGTCACTCTTGTTCAATCGCTCGGGTTCAATTTGCTTTCAGTGTCCCAGCTTTTGGATGAGGGCTTTGAGGTGTTGTTTCGGCCTGGTGGTTCTCGGATTTTGGATTCTCGAGGCGACCTTGTGTGCATGGTCGTTCCCGAGGGTCAAGTGTTTCGAGCTGATTTTTCTCAGTCTTCTGGTGTGGAGCGTTGTTTCTTGGCTGGATCTTCAAGTGATTTGTGTAAGTGGCATAGGAAGTTGGGTCACCTAAGCTTTGACCTTTTGTCTCGCTTGATTAAACTCAATTTGGTCCGAGGATTTCCACAGCTGAGGTTTGAGAAAGAGTTGGTTTGTGCGCCGTGTCGGCATGCTAAGATGGTAGCATCTTCCCATCCACCCCTCACCGATGTGATGACGGAGCGTCCATGCGAGCTGCTCCATATGGACCTTGTTGGCCCAGCTCATGTGCCATCTGTGGGTGGGAAGTGGTACGTCCTGGTTGTGGTGGACGACTACTCTCGGTATGCGTGGGTTTTCTTTCTTGAGGAGAAAGGGGAGACGTTTGGTTTTATTCGAGATCTTGTCTTGAGGTTGAGAAACGAGAGGCACGGAGATGCCATACGAGCGATCCGCAGTGACAATGGCTCGGAATTTAAAAACTCTCGCTTCAAAACATTTTGCCATGACTTGGGTCTTGAACACCAGTTTTCGAGTCCATATACACCTCCCCAGAACGGCGTGGTGGAAAGGAAAAATAGAACCTTGTGCCAGATGGCTCGGACGATGCTCGATGAGCATAGGACTCCGAGGAGGTTCTGGGTTGAGGCGGTGAATACCGCGTGCTATGTGTCGAACAGGATTTACCTCAGAGTTCACAAGAAGAAAACGTGCTATGAGTTGATGCACGGGCGCACACCCAAGGTGAGTCACTTCCATGTGTTTGGGTGTAAATGCTTCATCCTGAAGAAAGGTAAGAAGTTCGACAAGTTCGAGGCTAGATCTGTCGATGGCATTTTCTTTGGTTACGCATCTCATTCTAGAGCCTTTCGAGTGCTCAATCTTGAAACTAACCAAAACGTGGAGACTTGCGAGGTAACCTTCGACGAGACACAGCCACGTAGTCAGCTTGTTTTTGAGTGTGCAGGTGATGACGAACTTGGCGAGGAGATTTTCCAGGAGGAGGAGCATGAACATGGTGATGATGAAGATGGCGGTGTGGTGCCCGCGGCTAAGCATGTACCTACTACTTCGACTACGGTGGTGAACGGTCCTTCTCCCACACCTACAACGACAAACCCCGATCAAGGCGAAGCTGCTGTTGAGAGGGAGGTAGCATCAAGGCGAGAACCTCCCCGGCGAGTTCAAGTGGATCACCCAGCTTCGAGAATCATGGGCGACATGAATGAACGTACTACACGATCGAGGGTTCGAAACAATTCTCATTTCGCTCATGCTGCTTTTGTTGCCATCTTTGAGCCCAAGGACACGCTCTATCTGATCACAATTGGGTTAATTCGATGCATGAGGAGTTGGAGAATTTTGAGAGAAACCAAGTTTGGGAGTTGGTTGACCCTCCCCCAGGGTGTAAGCCGATGGGGACAAAATGGGTGTGGAAGAACAAAGAAGGAGAGAAAGGAGAAGTGGTGAGAAACAAGTCAAGGCTTGTTGCTCAGGGGTACTCACAGAAAGAGGGGATCGACTACGAGGATACCTTTGCTCCCGTAGCTCGTTTGGAGGCGATCAGGATCCTTCTAGCCTTTTTCGGGGCTAAAGGGTTCAAGTTGTACCAGATGGATGTCAAGAGTGCTTTCCTAGACGGTGTTTTCGAAGAAGTAGTGTATGTGAGGCAACCACCAGGGTTTGAGAGTGAGAAGTACCCCCACAGGGTGTACAAGTTGAGGAAGGCGCTGTATGGGTTGAAGCAGGCGCATAGAGCGTGGTATGGTAGGTTGAGGGGGTTCCTGTTTGAGCGAGGGTTTGAGATGGGGAAGGTCAATCAGACCTTGTTTCTCCTCAAGCAGGGCAAAGATATCCTGATTGTGCAGGTATACGTGGATGATATTGACTTTCGTGGCTCGTCTAACTCTCTTGTTGCAAGGTTTGCAGAAGACATGAGCAGGGAATTTGAGATGAGCATGATGGGTGAGTTGCAGTTCTTCCTCGGCCTCCAGATCAAGCAATCAAAGGAAGGAACATTCGTGCACCAAGCCAAGTACACCAAGGACATTGTGAGGAAGTTCAAGATGGAGGACTCCAAGGCTATGGTGATGCCTATGAGTACGACTACAGCTCTTGATGCGGACGAGGACGGTGAACACGTGGACCAGAAGGAGTACCGAAGCATGATCGGGTCACTCCTCTACTTGACGGCGACGAGGCTGGACATCCAATTCTTGGTATGTCTGTGCGCTCGTTTTCAAGCGTCTCCGAGGACTTCGCATCGGCAAGCAGTCAAGCGCATATTCAGGTATTTGCGACACACTCCCGACTTCGGCCTTTGGTACTCCGCGTCTTCTTCTTTGGCTCTTCATGGATTTTCAGACGCGGATTTTGCCGGGTGTCGGTTGGATAGGAAGTCCACTTCTGGGACTTGCCAGTTCTTGGGTTCTTCTTTGGTTTCTTGGTCTTCCCACAAACAGTCGAGTCTTGCTCAATCTACAATCGAAGCCGAATACATTGCCGCAGCTAGTTGCTACTCTCAGCTCCTTTGGATCACATACACCATGAGTGACTTTGGTGAGGAGTATACCCATGTTCCACTTCAATGTGATAGCACAAGTGCCATAAGTGTTGCAAAGAACCCAGTGCTCCATTCTAAAACCAAGCACATAGAAGTGAGGTATCATTTCCTGAGAGACAACGTAGAGAAAGGAAAAATCTCCTTGATCCATGTACCCACACATGACCAGCTAGCTGATATTTTCACCAAACCCCTAGATCAAGCAACTTTCACTCGTTTGCGGGGGGAGCTTGGTGTTTGTTTGATTTCTTGAGTTGGGTGTGTGGGAGCTCCTTTGTAGCTTATGTGTAGCTTCTCTTTGTGCATTTCTTGCATTTGCATTGCATTTGTATCATGATGTATAGTCATCTTCGTATGATAGCTTGCATGCATTTTGTCTCATATGCATTGTGTAGGAAAAGCTTCTCTTATATACATTGTTCACCATGGTATGATATATATGTTCTTGTGAGCTAGTTTGGTAAGATATGGTTAGTTTGGCTTAGCTCTTGATGATCTTGATTTATATCCATGGTTGCTAGCTATGTCTTTTGAAAAATCCTATATGTATGCTCTCTTGTGGGTAAATGTCTTTATATGACCCTGACATGTTTCAGTGGCTTGGCTATGCTTAATTTGTGGTTGGATAGCTTATTTTGATCATATGGTGCCAAAGGCTCATTTGCCATCATGAATGTTTAGCCCCCATGCTTCATCTTGTGGAGGGGTATAAGTTTCTTTTTGTCGCAAAGACATTTCATGTACCAATTATAAATCTGAAAATGAAATATAAATTGCTTGGAAAATATGCTCCATGTCATATGTGCTTAATTTACTTGCTTTTGGGTGCTAAACCATTGCATGTTGCTTACCAATGAGAAGTCTCATATTTAGAAGTAAGCACATGGCTCGGTGGCTTTGACATGACATGAGGTGCTTGTGGGTGTTTATGATGGTCTTATGCTTAGAATGGTTGTCCTAGCATGAAGTTTGGGTGGCTTTGCCATTTTGACATGTTTTGCTCATGAGAGGGTAATTTTTCGCAAAAATGGTCAATTCTATCTTAGCTTTGCCCAATGTTTGTGAAACTTAGTGATCTTGTAGTTTTTGTCCATACGAAGCTATAGAGTATCTAACTTGCTCATTTGGATATGTGTAGCATGCTATGATGAATTTTGTCTATTTGAGAAGCTATATGTTGAATCTTTTCGCATTTTGCCTTGATTCATGCATTGTCAACAAGGGGAAGAAGTTTGGGCATGATTTGGGCACCTGGGAGCATTTGGAAGGTGTTCCAAGTGGTTCGGGCAGTTTTTGAAAAGTTTGGTGCAGGGCCGGTTTCTTGGGGTGGTCTAACCGCCCCCAGGCGGTCAGATCCCAGAGGGGCGGTCCAACCGCCCTGGGCATGAGGTCTAACCGCCCTAGGCAAAGGTGCAGGAGTTTGCTCCTTGTTTGCATTCCCATGTTGCATTGCTGCATTGGTTCAGGGGGAGTGTGCTTTGGCTCAGGGGGAGCTTGCATATGTGCAGGGGGAGCTTCTTGTGTGAGTTTGTGGTCTGCGGCCTTGTGTGCCTTTGGTGGTCTTTGCTCTTTGTGTGAGCCTATTTTGTCTTGGTTGTGTTGAGCCATTGCCCTTGCCTAAGGGGACCGAGACTTTCCTTCTCCAAGTGATCTTGCTCTTTGCCTTTCCTTTGGCTTTCGATAGCTTGTTGAAGTTTCCTTTAGTCGTTTCTTTTCTTTTCCTTTTCTTTTTGGTTACCAATCATGTGTGTTGTCAATGCACTCATCAGGGGCGGAGATTGAGAGCCATGTGTGGTTCGAGGACCGGTGGATGGTCGCTTCCTGGTGTGATGAGTGATTGACAACATGGTGTGGACTGACTCTTGGCTAAGTATTGCAGGTGCAGGTTGCGGCTTGACTGGTGTTGGTGCAGGTGAAGAACAAGCACGAAAGGTCGTTGCCGGTGAGGCCTCCAGGTGTGGAGAAGACAAGTAGGCTTGGTTCGAGGGACTCGGTGGCCAGCGGAGTCAAGTGTGGGCCGCATGGTGGCAAGAACAACAAGACGAAGTCATGGACGGTTTCTTGGTTGAGCCTCAAAACCAAGGTCGAGCTGGGACAACGTGGGAGCCGAGTCATGAGTGGTGATTGGCGGAGGCTACACCGAGTTCGCGGGGTTTGCAGTGGTTCACCAGAAAACCACTGGGTTACTCGGTTGAGCCACAAAACCGAGGACGAAGACTCGACGAGGAGGCGCGGCCACCCAGGCCGGTTCAACTACCCAGGAGGGGCGGTCAGACCGCCTGGGCCGGTCTAACCGCCCAGGGGGGGGGCGGTCTGACCGCCCGGGTCGCAGCCGCCGAGAAGCTTCGAAACGGAGGACACGCGTCGGGATCGCAAGACTTGCGTCGAGGCTAAGCAGGCTTAAGGTCGCTGGGCATCCGTCCGATGGTGAAAATCTGAAGACTTCCAAATTCGCCCTTGAGGGGCATGTATCCCTAGTTATCTAGTAAGGGTAGTTTAGTCTTTTGGTTGCCCCCATATAAACACTTGGAGGGATGGATGGCAGCTAACTCTTGGAACCCTAGCTCATTTTCCTTTGTCATTTTCGTTTGTATTTTCATCTAGTTTTTCTAGGACTAGCTTGAGTGCTTCATGTGAGATCTAGAGAGAGGGATGGATGATCGGGTGGCAAGCTAGACCTTGTATGAACCTTCATGGTATGTATAGATGATTCGGCGTGGTTCCTCAAGGCCTTGTGTTGCCTCTCCCGTTTTCCTTTTTGGTGATTTTCGGAGCTCTTTCTTGTGATTTTCGTGGCGGAGTTTTTAGGGTGATTTCTTGCGGGATTCTTGTTGGGTGTCACGTATGAGGACCTTGTGCCTCTTTGGGTGGTGACTTTGCCCCAAGAACTCCCTTGAATCGACCTCGATTTGGTGGTTTTTCGAGTTGCTCCAGTTCATGACCTAGAGGGCTAAGATCCGCGATTCCCTTTGATTGCAAGCGTTTCGGTTTGATTCCTTTGGTGGAGAGGTTGCCCAGGAGGTAACCCAGGTATTCCCGAAGTCTTGCTGCAATCCGTGGGGTGAATCGGGAGATCGGGCGATGGGAAGTTGAGGTTTGACCCGCAGCCAAGTTTTCTGGGAGGGGCGGTCTAACCGCCATAGGGGGGCGGTCTAACCGCCCTGGACCTTCCAGGTGCAAGTTTTGGTTTTGCCGGATTTTCCTCTCTGAGTTCGTTCACCTTGATCAGAGGAGCGTTCTGGTGAAATCTTGGTTCGTTTCGGCGCTGTTTGCTAGAAGTTCTTCCCTTGAGTTCGTTGCTGGGTACAGGAGGTTAGACCGCCCGTGGTAGCCGGTCTAACCGCCCCTAGGCCCTTGGGTGGAGTTTCGGTTTTCGCCAAGATTTTCTGGTAGCTTGCTTGGCCTTGACCAGAGGATCCTGCTGGTGAAACCGTGGAGAGTTTTGGAGCTCGGAAGAGGAGTTTCGGAGGATTTCTTGGTTACCAGGTGGAGGCGGTCTAACCGCCCCCCATACCCGGTCTAACCGCCCCCTCCAGGCAGGTAGCTTCCGGGTTGTTTCCGCTGTCGTGTGTGTGTAGGAGTTGTGGCTGTAGGTAGTGTTTGTTCCTACTCCAGTGGCTACGTGGTTTTGGCAAACGGAAGGTTGCATGCGGAGAGTGTGATTTTGGGTATCCGACCGAGGTCATCTTGTTGGAGAAGTTATCTCCCTCGAGAAGAATTTTTATCGGCTCCCATTCACTCGCCCCTCTCTGGTCGCCAGTTCCGGTTCTTCACCTTAAGCCTCGCCCTCCACCTGTCTCATGTACGCAAATGCAGTGACGTCGGCGTCGGCCCCGCTGTAGAACCTGTAGAGAAGGACGGCCGCCACATAGGCCGCCCCTCTGTTCCCGGCGTGGGCAGCGCGGTGTAGCTCGTCTAGGGGAGGACGCCGTCCGCAGTTTCTGCCGAAGATGTCGTCCATCCCGACGAGGAAGCCGGCCACCGGGTTGCCGGTTGCAGCCAGGCTACAAACGAAGACGTCGTAGCCGTCGGGGTCGGCGTTCTGCAACTACTCGATTGGAACCCGACCTAGTGCCAGGTGCCTACCGACGTCTCTGTCGCGGCAGGGGCCGAGCATGCTCTTGCAGGTGGCACGTAGGCTCCGGAGGTCCTCCATTGGCTGCTTCGATGTTGCACCGACTCGGCCAGTGATGATTGCCCGCAACTCAATCGGGAGTCCCGCGAGCGACCGGGGGTGTTCCCTCGATGCCATGGAAGGGAAGTCGCGCGACGCGGAGCGTGAGATGTGGGCAGAGAGGGCGTGGCGGCGGAGCGTGAGATGTGTAGGCGGAGAGGGCGCAGCGGGGGAGCGTGAGATGCGGGTGGATAGGACTTTCCAAGAACCGACGGTGTCTTTCGAGATTCCAATAACCGGCCCTGGCCTCTCAAGTTTTTTCCAAAGAAATTAACAACTGAACATCAGAACTGGCGTGTCGTTGCGTGGCCGGCCGCTGCGTGGCTGGGCGCGGCCGCTGCGGGGCTGTGGCCGGCCGTGGCTCGGGTTTGGCCGGCTGCGGCTGGGGAACGTGGCTGGGCGCGGCCAGGCGTGGCTGGGTGTCATTTCATGTGGTGTGGTGGCAACATATGATACCAAAGTTTCCATTTGACATCATTAAAAAGACTTGCACATATATATCAAAGTAGTAGCAAAGTACTAGCATTGACTATATCACTGCATTACTAGATATACGTACACAGATACTTGTTCTCAAAACCCAGAAATTCTACTTGTTACTATGGATTATATTACATTACTAATTCTAACTATATATCATCTGGCACAAAACGGTAACAATGCTTGATCTTAAGCTGATTTGCAATCTCAAAAGACAGAAATGCATTCTTGGTGGCGTATTGCACCTGCCAGTCTGCCAAACACCTCGAACCCCACAGCTTGTGGTTCACCTCCAGGATCATTTCGGTGACATGGCACTTACGGCCGTGGGCGGCGATTGTCGTGCCGCTGGTGCCGGCGCCCGTACCTCGCCAGGACGATTTTCAGTGTGCAGGTCGCGGGTGTGGCAACCACGCAGGATGGCATGCTTCCTACTCATGGCGTAGGTTCTGCAGCGAGGAGTGTAGGATCCGGAACGAGTGTGATTGGTTCTTCTTCACAATCAAGTAAGTGTTTCATGTGATTTGATACAAGGTAAAAAGTTTGTGATTGCTAATACGTTTTGATTAATTTGTTCCAGACATGATGCACTATAAAAGACATTCAGGATTTCAGTTCACATGTTTGCTTTATTTCTTATCTGCTACTCATCAGGAATTCACTTTACATCTGGAATTCTTATGTTCTGAAACTTCAGCTGACTGCTAAAATTTCTTTAAATTCACAGGATTTCAGTTATCAGTAATTCAATTATTCTGACAGTTCGGTGAATGCTTTCTTTTTTTCAGGAAATTTATCTGGCACTAAGGAGGGACCTTGGGGAGAGCCTTTGGCGTCATTTTAGGCCAAACTTTGAAGAAATCCAGCAAATAAACTCGAAGCATGTCTCTGAAGTTGTGTCTTTGGTCGATGTGTCTCTCTACTTGTGTCGATGTGTAGCATGTTTTTTATGATCCTTAGTTGTTGTGGTGTCATCGTGCCTCGGGAAGCCTATGTGTAAACTCAGTCCTCATATATCGTACGCACTGGCTGCCGATCTTAATGTTGGTTACTTAATTTGTGTGATGCATGTTACTGTGGTACGAAATTGATGTGAGGAATGTTATTCTGCTAAAGTATGTGGAAAGATAATATTCAAAATTTACTTTGACCACAAAAACTTTTCTATAAGCAATATACAATAACATGTGTCATCTTGTGCAGTTACATAGTAAACAAGAAGTAAACTAAGATAACTTATATAAAATTATATTTATAAAACTTGATTATGTTCAACGCATCGTCTTAACAAATATATATGAAACTGAGTGGGACCCTCGTCAGCGGGACACACGAAAAAGCACCCCTAAAATACGGTAAGCATTCAGAAAATTTGGTAGCCAACGATTGGGAATGTGGCGCCAGTTTTTCCTTCCGAAATTATTAACAAAGGCCCAAACTACCGCGCTACCATGACTAGGGCCACAACGTTGTTGCGAAACACCAAGTTTTTAGAGTAGTAATAAGTCGTGCATCTTTAGTTTCCCTCCCTAATCCCCTCGCAAAACCAATCTATATCTCGGTTAGTTAGGGCCGGGTAGTCGACGACGACCGGCGCCGCCGCCAAGCTGCTTCTCGCCTTACACGAGGTTGCCAACGTCCAGCGAGGCGACAAGGGTGAGCCCTTCATCGTCTGAAGCGCTGCGCACACCTTCGTCGACGACGCTACCTCCAATGTTCACACCAACCTCTGGTATGGCGACTGCTGAACCTCCCCTCAGCATGTCCACCAGGGCTAGGGCGACGACTGCGCTCTTTGGGTCATCACCTTCGTCCCAAATAGCATCACAAGGTTCGGGCGACGCAGAAGCGATCGTCGACGGCCTAGATGCAGACCAAGATGTGGTACCTTCGTCTCAGGACGAGACGACCGAGGCCAGGTATGCTGTTTCCGCGTTCGATCTTTCCCCTCGTACTGCCACCTATATTTCATGCATTTGTGCACGCACTGGTACCCTAGATTTCATGCATTTGTTCACGCGATTTGCGCACCAAATTTCTTCAAATTATTGAAATGCCATCGATGAATGCGCAGATCAAAAGATGAGCAGATTTGGACTATGTATATGATTGAAAAGGGTAGAGATGGGGAGGGAGATGAAAAACATACATGTAAACCTCTTGGGAAACAAATCACCCTGGAAACCATAAACAAGTTAAAAGCAAAATTGGGGTATAGGAACAAGGACTTGGTTTACTACAAGACTAGAATTCCTGAATCTCCTGCGGAAGCAACACTCACTGAGATCGACTACGAGGTTGATGTAGCAAAAATGAAAAAGAGGAGGAGATGGTGATCAGCTTAGTTGTATCCAGAGAGCCAATACCTAAAAACCATACCATGCTCATAACACCATTGAAATCCAAAAGTATTTCCACACATGATGATGATGATGATGAAGAAGTCGAAGAATCTGAATTAGATGAATACAAAGTTTGGCCATCTGCACTGCATAAAGAGAAGAAAGCCTTGGGTAAGATATGGTACAGCCCTATATTTGTATATATATACTCATGATTGTCCAGTTAACTCACATGATTGAAATTAATTATGGATCCTTTTTCAGAATTAAAAGACATATTCAGGGAGGACACCATCGACATATACCAAGAATACCTGAATGTTGCAGGACTACTTGATCACATCAGTAATATCCCTTTCCTAATTGGCAGGCAAATTACCATTCTTTGTCAGACTACAAATTATGCTAGCTCATCATGCCACAAAATTGTCTGCAGAATGGTATGTGGACCCCACCTTTATTTTGCAACACAGGCATGACATGAACCCAACACCTCCAGTGCAGCCTCCATCTCATGCTCGGCGTTGGAAACAGCAGGAGCAAGGAGATGGTAACTTGTGTTTATTAGAAATTACCTGTTTATGCATAGCATGTTTTTTTTGTGGGTATTATTACATTTTGTTACCATGGAATAGGCTCACAAAATGTGAAGAAAAGAGGACGCGGTCCCGTAAGAGCCTTGAAGGTAATCGCCAAGAGAATCAAGGCGGGCAAACAGCAGTTGGACATTCAATTCTCAAAACATGGAGGACTGGTAGGTAGTAACTACCGCTCATTCATTGATGAAGTAGTCATGTATACAAGGAAAAGGACGCCAGTCATTGGAGTGAAATCGTGGAAACATGTCAATAAAGATGTCAAAGACGAAATAGCAACTGATGTATTGGTATATAATCATAAACTTTGCTTTTGAATACAATTCAATTATAAACTAACGTAACAACTCCCATAGTATTTGCATGCTATTGTGATTATATAACAGGCAAAGTGGGACATGGTGGATAATGCTGATTCAAGGGAAAAGATATGGAACATTGCTGCGGAGCGTTACAAAGGATGGCGTTCAACTTTCAGTGCTACGGCCAAGGCATACGACAACTACCACCAGAGAATGTTACATAAGCCTAAAGAATTAGATATTGTTGAATGGCACTATCTGCTGAGTATTTCAGTACTGCTAAATTCAAGGTTTGTTCCACATTGTTACTATTACTGAGCAATACATTTTTCACACAAATGGCAATGTCTGAGTCTTTAAGATTATTGTTCAAATCTTGACATTCTATATAGGAAAGGAGCGCACAAAATTTTGCGATTCGAGGCCAACAAAGGACAAGACATTTGTCAGGCTGTAAGCCTTTTTCTCAGCGCAGCTATGAGAAGATAATAACTGGAGAAGCACATCTCTAATCTGTCTTGCAGGATGAATAACTAATTTGTTATGTTCTTGGCTTAACAAAGAGACCCAGAAACTGGTGACGAGCCCGATAATATGGAACTTTGGTGGTTAACTCACACTAAGCATGGGGAATGGACAGACGAACAGTCTAAAAATGTCTATGTGAGTTCTCAATGAATGTGTACATACATTACTATACATAGTCCATTCAATTATAGAATGCCAGCAATTTCTTGTTCAACTAACACCTCCATCTGTGCCTTGTAAATGTTAGGACAAAGCAAGCAGCGTTATTGCTGAGGCGGAATCAAATGCAGAAAACAACTTCGTTTCCCAAAAGGAAAAAAACGAGATGTTCCAGAAGGCATACAAGGAAGTCACAAAGTGCAAATCAACCAAGTTGCATGGTAATGGGTACCTGGCAAAAAACCCAACTAGAAGGCAGCTGCTCAATGCGGAGCGCGAGGAACAAATTCGTAGGGAAGAGTGTTGACGGTCCTTACAACAAAGATTCGACCTTCAAAACCTCGGGTTCGAGAGGGGTATATGGCAAGTTTCATGCACATTTTTAGTACTAATAAAGTTCCATGAGTTGTGTTGTGAATTTCATAGGCACGTACACATTTTGGGAGAAATTGGAACCAACGTGCCACATGAGCAAGGCACGGCCGAACCACCTGGTCCGGCCGGCCCTGCAGGTGCGGCCGGCCTGGCAGGTGCGGCCGGCCCTGTAGGTGCGACCGGCCCTGCCCCGTGGCACGTGCCTGGTCCAGAGCACCTCCCTCCCTCGAGCAACACTTGGCCGAGCACGATTCACTGAAGAACGTCGGTTTGATCCAAAGGTGGAGGCTAGGATCAATGGGTCCACTTGTCCGGCCGCTCAACCGCCACAACCGTCATTCCGAGGCGATCCTAGGCGTCCCTGAGCGAAGGCGGTGCATCACACGGCACGGAGGTGGGCCGGCCGCACCTAGAGGGTTGGCCGCACCTATCCATCCGCGGTCGGGCGAAGCCGACCCAAGGAACCGACCTACAACCGCCTCAGGAGCAGTGATCAGGGGCGTCCAAGGTGAGAGGCAGTGGATCATAGGGCCGGCCGCACCCCCTGATCCGGCTGCACCTGACATTTTGGTCCCACGTGCTCAACCGACCTCCCTTGCCTATAAAAGGCACCTCACACTCGCTGGATTGGACACACAGCGCAGGAGCATCTCCATTTCCCTCTTTTGTTCACTTAGAGTAGGATTAGTGTAGCTTGGGAGTTAGAGTCGAGTCAAGCTAGTCTCGGGGTTCCGGAGGAGTCTTCTTCAGGGTTCCGGTACTACTCTTGTATCCTTTCTTTGTTTAGACTCAAGTACAATTCATGTTATCTTTGTATCTTACCTTACGAGTCAATTACATTCAGCTTTTACTTTGCTCTAGAAGCTTTATTCTTGGTTTAGACTAAAGTTAGTTTAGTCTTGGTTAGCCTAGCTCTCTTGAACCCTATAGTGTTGTGGTCGTTCTTCGCTTGATCTCCGGTGGTTCACGGGAGAGAGAGACCTTCCTTCGTGGTACCCGGGGAAAGGTTCTTTGGTTTGTTGTGAGCACGGTGCTCAGAGCTTACCTTAGTCTTAGATTGGTGTCCCGTTCAACGGAATAGTTGTGGTACCCTAAGGAGGTGACAGCTCCAGACGGGCTCTGTAGTCCACCAAGTTAGTTCGGGCCAGTAGGATTCAGCGCGTCGTCGTTCTCCCTTCTCATCCCAGTCTGAGAGCGTGGCTTTGCATGCCCCTGCAGCACTAGAAGAGCTTGTTGAGTTTAGCTTGCCTTGGTTATGCTTTGCTTTAGTTCTTTGCCTAGAGTTGACAAGAATAGATAGATTGTGTTAGGATCCTTTCTCGTCTCGTTGTCCTCCCGGCTCACTAGATCTTCTCTAGTCCTTTATCAAGATCTCCTTGCGTGTGTCAATTTATCCCTGAATATCTTTATTCGTTACCCCCGCTATAGCTCTTTACCAAGTCTTGTCTTTCTCCACCATTTATTCGATTATCTTTGCCGTAGTGCCTCCCTTGGGAAAATATAAATACGATAACCCGAATACCACCAGGTGAAGTGCTACAACGGTAATCCGTGCGCTTGCGGACCTTTCTGTGATCGTGTGTTTTACCAAAGACGTTCCCTAGCCCCGTTACTAGGGGTGTGAACCCGGTAGCGACGCTTGTGAGTGCCTCGAGCATTCCTAGCGCCGTCACCGTAAGTGCAACCTTAGTAGTGAGGCTAAGAAACGCCAACAAAGAGCAACAGCATCAGGAACATGTCGAGCTCATGGACGCATTTGGGCTGCTACAAGAAAAAATGTCAACATGGGAAGATGAAAGGGAAGCAGAAAGGAGAGAACATGCACGACAACTTGAAGAAATTAACAAGAAAAGGGAGGCTGATCTGCAACAGCTTAGGCAAGTGTTCCTATCAATGCTGGAAGCAGCAAATGGACAGGCACAAATTCCACTGGTACTGGTCAAGCTAGTTGCATGAATGACTTTCTATCCTTAGGTTCTATATCTAAATGTCTGTATCCTTTCATAGATTGTCCTGCCAACATCTGTCCAGCCAAACAATAATGTCACTGCATCTGCAGACATTGCGGCGGCGGCTGCATCAGTCATGAGAACTGAAGATGTCCAGACAGACCCAATGAATGTGCTCTCTTCTAGTCAGGTTGTTTTGTGGATTGACAACTTTTTACTACTATCATCAGATACTGATCAAAATGGCGCCTAATTTTTCCCTCCCATATATTTTTTGTTCTCAAGAGAAGCAACCTGAAGTCAGTTCTAAACAAAGGGCGGCTACCATTCGCAATACAAGAAGTAATAAATTTGGTACCAATCCTGAAGCACCTTCCATCCAGCCCCATGCAAAAATTTCATCTCAACAGCTACAGGCACAAGCAGCAAGTAGGAGACGACAACAAGCCAAAAAAACAGGAGGTGAAATTTTAGTAACTCCTCTGCCTGCTGTGAATGTTCATGTTTCAGCTGTCAAAGTGTTTATAGATGTGTTGATTATTTGATATCATTTTGATAATTTTATGAATGAAAATAAAACTTTGGTTTGGTACATGCTGTTGTTGCACCGTTTCCAATATTACAGTTTACTTGATGCTTACAAATGTTATTCATTCATTTCAGAAAGCTAAGCCGTTTCGAATGGAGCAAACAGGTGATGGAACCTTCTTGAAGTCACACTTTGCTGATCAAGTGATGAGATCTCCTTCAAGCCACCCAACTCTTTGTTGAAACAATCCTTGGCTGATCAACTGATGTGATCATCTTCAAGTCAACATCATCTGTGTTGAAACAATGTCCTCTTCAAAACTTAGTAGTATTTCAGTACTTCGTGTGTCATTAAACTTAATTATCAGTGTGGATGGTTGAATGTTCCCAGTGGATGGTTTCATTTATCAGTGTGGTTGCTAATTAGTATTTCAGTACTTATTGCGCCATGAATTATAAATGCATAATAATTATTATTGAAGATCCTGTATTTTAATGTTTTAAATTATTGCTGCTACAAATAAATGAGCGTGGCAGAATAAACATATGGCGACCTACAAAACTATGGCATCAACTCCTTTCGTTGCAAAAGAGAAATCACCCTATCGCAACCAATATTTTTCGGTGTCACAAAGGCTTGTGGCAATAGTAGGTTCCACATGTAGCAACCTTGTATTATGGTGGTAATAGAGGCATGAACTTTTGGCAACTGAATCATTTTCGAAGCAACAGAATAGGAAACATATTACAACAATGTAAACTAGGTGGCATCAGAGTGCCCCACCTATTGCCTCGAACATATTTATCTGGGTGGTATTAGAAAGTTGCGCCTATAACAACCATCCCTGATTCGTGGCAATATAGAACACTGCCTATAGCATCGTATTCCACTTCGTTGTAATAAAAGGAAACACATATAGCACCCAAATACGTATCGTGGCAATAGAAAGCAAAAAGGTGGCATTAGAGTGCCCCACCTATTGCCGCAAACCTATATATTTTGGTTGTAATAGAATGTTGCACCTATAACAACCATCTCTGCTACGTGGCATTAGAGGTCACCGACTATAGCACCCAAATTAACTTCGTGGTAATAGATGGAACCACATATAGCACCCAAAACACGTTGGTGGCAATAGAGGTGCTTCCCATATTGCACCCACAATAAGAACGTAGCAATATAATACTTTGCAATGAAATAGTTTAAAAATTGCAACGCGGTGTGTACGATGCAATTGCACCTATGGCAACACCAGATGCGTCGCAATAGAATAATTTGCAACCAACACGAGCGCGGTATAAAGTGCTAGTTGCAACGCCGCATTGCGTTGCAATAGAAAAACTTTTGCAACCACAAAAAGACCTCGGTTGCTACAGGCTAATGCAGCGCGGCCTTTCGCATCACATGGTTGACGAAAAAAATTGGTTGCAATTGCAGCTATTGCAACCAAATATGGCATATTGCAACACATTTCGTGTGTTGCATTAGGGAGGAAATGTAGTAGTGGATGCCATTCGCTTCCCATGATGGTACGCAACGTCGTAGAAGACCGTCTGCACATATGCGGAATAGATTGGGCTCGTCCCACATGTGGAGTCTACTCTCGTATATCAATTTCCTCTTATCTCCCCCGGGTGGCACATATCCTGATGCCATAAAATTGCAATGTCTGCATACCAAGGATCATTGTTGTCTACCTTGAGGAGTGTATCGTCCCTCAAGAAATCATTGATTGGCATCGATTAATCATGCTCTAGATGAAGCCTTGATAAGTGATCTGCTACTGAATTTTCCACTCCTGGTTTATCCTTGATTTCTATGTCAAACTCTTGGAGTAGTAGAATCCATCGGATCAATCTTGGCTTTGCATCTTTCTTCGTGAGGAGATACTTGAGAGCGGCGTGATCTGTAAAAACAATCACCTGGCCCCCACTAGGTAGGACCTAAACTTGTCTTTTGCAAAAACCACAGCTAGGAGCTCTTTTTCGGTGGTAGCATAATTCAGCTGAGCACCGTTGAGAGTCTTGCTAGCGTAGGCTATAGCATGATGTTTCTTGTCCTCAGTTTGTCCTAGGACCGCCCCAACGGCATAATCGCTAGCATCGCACATGATCTCAAAAGGCAAACTCCAATCGGGAGGTTGGATAATCGGGGCTGAGATCAAGGCTTTCTTGAGGGTATGGAATGCAATGAGGCATTCTTCATCGAAAACGAAGGGGATATCCTTAGCTAAGAGTTTGGTCAAGGGACGAGCAATTTCCGAAAAGTTTTTGATGAACCTACGGTAGAATCCTGCGTGGCCTAGGAAACTAATGATGCCCTTGACATTGGCCGGAGGTGGAAGTTGTTCAATAACTTCTATCTTAGCTCTATCCACCTCTATCCCACGCTCAGACACCCTGTGTCCGAGAACAATCCCTTCTCTTACCATGAAATGGCATTTTTCCCAGTTGAGGACAAGATCCTTCTCGGCACACCTTCTAAGAACTTTATCAAGATTTTTAAGGCATTCCGAGAAGGTCTTTCCATAAACCGAGAAATCGTCCATGAATACTTCCATGATTTGCTCAATCATATCCGAGAAGATTGACATCATGCAATGTTGAAAAGAGGCTGGAGCATTACATAGCCCAAAGGACATTCGCCGGTAGGCATAAGTTCCGTAAGGGCATGTAAATGTGGTTTTATCTTGGTCATCGGGATGGATAGGAATTTGGTGATATCCAGAATAGCCGTCTAGGAAGCAAAAGAAGGAATGCTTCGCTAACCGTTCCAACATCTCGTCTATGAAAGGAAGGGGAAAGTGGTCTTTCTTGGTGGCCTTGTTAAGCTTGCGGTAGTCTATGCACATACGCCATCCTATGACGGTGCGCTGAGGGATGAGCTCATTCTTATCGTTGCGCACCACCGTCATGCCTCCCTTCTTTGGCACAACTTGAACGGGACTAACCCATTCACTATTGGGTACCGGGTAGATAATTTTGGCATGAAGGAGTTTTAAGACTTCCTTTTTCATTACCTCCCTCATATTGTTGTTAAGCCGACGTTGAGGTTCTCTTGAAGGGGTTGCGTCGGGCTCGATGGGAATCCTATGTGTGCAAAGAGTGGGGCTAATTCCCTTGAGATCTTGAAGAGAGTATCCTAGTACTAATCGATGGGTTTCAAGAACAGTGATGAGCTGTTGAGTTTCCACCTCAGATAACTTATCGCTGATGATCACTAGAGTTTCTCGATTCCCATGGAGAAACGCGTACTTTAATCCCAGAGGAAGAGGTTTGAGCTCTATTGGTGGACGTTCCGACTTTTTGGTCGGATCTAGCTTAAATGAGACTGGGGCCTCATCCTCCTCTGTGAAAAACGGGATTTCTTCTTCAAAGTTTGGTTGAGCTAGCTCTGCTAGGGAGGCGGCCATTACCTCCTCTAGTAGATCTGGGTTGGGTTCGGCTTCTACGGGTGTGTTTTCGGTTCTAAGATAAGACACTTGTAGGAAGTCGTCACCGATCTTTAGCTCTAACACTGGTTTCCTTAGGGATTGCTCTAAGATTTTCATGATATGTCTACCGATGATGATTGAATGGGTGTGATGACAAGGTAGATCAAAGAGATGAAAATCAAGATAGAGCTCGTGTTCCATAAATTTTATGGGAATCACCCGAAGAACACCCTGGCAACCTAATGTCTCTCCTAAAGGGATGTTAAGGAGTTTCGAGGATCTTGAGAGAGAAGATACGGCTGCTAGGGATTTCGCTAAGGATGAACTGATAATGTTGATCCCCAGGCTAGGTTCATACCCGACATCATGCTTATTCCCCATGAGTTCACACATAGTGTGCCTCATTTTGGTTGGGAGTTTTATGACATCGGTCGAGGCTTCCACCTCATCCAACCATTCTCTACTCATGATGGCCGAAAGATTTGTAATGAGCCTAAAATGCTCGGCTCGTTCCTCTGAGCAAGAGATAGGAGTTTCCGGCTCCTCCTGTGCTTTCGGTCTCTCTACTCTTTGGTAATTCCAAGTATTCCCAAAGTCAGCAAATAGCTCATCGTAAAACTCGTAGACGAAATCGCACGAGGGGTCGTCAAACTCTCTGTATGGTTGAAATGGTTCATCGGTGAACCATGTTTTTGTTAGAGGAGTGCAATCCTCTACGGATTGAATGGTTGGGAAAGTAGGTTCCTCCTCTATGGGTTTTGGTTCCGAGAGAGTGTTTGGCATGGGTTCTTCTTCTTCGTCTGGAAATTCATCAAAAATTCCCGTGTAGGGAGTGTTTTCTAGGATTTTTCCTAGAACTGCCTTCCCTTCACTAGGGGTCAAGTGAGAGAACGAGCCTCCAGATGAAGTGTCCAAAAATTTGGCTGACTCGTCATTGAGACCCATTCTAAAATGTTGTAGAAGAATAGGTTCTGAGATCCCAATGTCGGGTCCAGAGGCCAAAGAATTGGTGAATCGTGCCCAAGCAGTCCCTAGTGACTCCTTGTCTAGTTGTTTAAAAGAAAGGATTTCTAGCCGTAGGGTCACTACTCGAGACATAGGGAAGAAGGTCAGACAAAACTTTTCTTTAAGCTTTTCCCAACTTCCCTCCATGCTTCCAACTGAGGAATAGTACCATTTCTTTGCTCCTCCCACTAAAGAAAATGTCAAGAGCTTCCATTTGAGGGTTTGCTGGGTCATTCCCTCAATTACGATTATCGAGCAAATTTGCTCAAATCCTCGCAAATGAATGTATGGGCTCTCCTCTTTCGTTCCTGCGAACGAATTCTCTCGGACCAAGGCTATAAGAGTAGGGCGAAGCTCATAGCTCGGTGTTTTGATAGGATTTGATGATGATGGAGGCTCCAAATGATCGCCCTTCGGAGCCGAAAAATCGAAAAGGGTTGGATTGGAATCCATGGAATAAATGGGGTGATACACGGACGAACTGGGTTCGGGATCAGAACAGCTACCGTTCCCCGACAACGGCGCCAGAAAGCTTGTTGGCACTTCTTGCGTCGTTACTAGATTTGCAACGGCGCTAGAAAGCCTATTGGTATACTACACGATCATAGATAAATCCGCAAGCGCACGGATACCGCTATAGCTTTCACCCCGTAGTATTCCAAGGTATCGATTTCCATGGGGAACGAGAAGTGTTGAGAACCTGAACTAATTCGTCTGGGGGATATGGTGACGAAGGATAGAAAGGCAAGGGTAGATTGTTTCCTACTAACCAAGTCTTTGAAAAACAAATCTTTGCTAGATGGGGTAGTGTACACTAGATAGAGTAGACACCATCTTACTGAAAGCCAATTTGTTGCCCATCGCTTCAATTTGCTCTACCTAAGCCACGGCTTCACGTTCGAATTGTGCACATTTTTGGCTCTCCTAAGAAGGATTATATCATAGCTCACCTTATCCAAATTTAAAACAAGCATCTTTTGCCATCAAATTATTAAAAATATTTCTCCGGTCTACTCATGGTTCGTAAACCCAAACATCCGACCTCCTTTCGTGCCCTTCTTCTATTGCCTATCTCATAGCAAATGATTTAGTCTGGTCTGATAATGTTTCGTATACCAAAATAACCGGACTCGTGGCAACTTTCGATCTCATCATGTTCAAGTGAATTAAGTTTGCTCCATGTTCAACGAGATTGCAAGTTACGCGCCTAGGCCATTTCCCTAACACGGTCCCCGATGAGACCCTGCGCCTATCCCTTGGCAAATGAGATCTATTAATATATACTGGAAAACACTTTTGCATCTCCTCCTCAACGAAACAAAACCCCATCGGCATCTCCTCCTCTCGGCACTAGAAGACCCCATCAGCATCGCCTCCTATCGGCGCAAGTACCGTCGTCCTCTCTCCCAATCCAATTGATTTCTTTGTTCTTTCGACCTTTTCTACCTCTTTGAGCAAACTAATTTCTATGTGCATTTCAAAGCATCTCCCCCAATGGCCGGCGACAATCATCGCGTGCCTCCTGTGGAGCTCGCTCTCCTATCATCCACGCTGGCTAAAGCTCCAGCAGGGCCGAGATGCAGCGACTGCGGCAGGACAGAAACACCGCAATGGATGGCCTGGCCGATGGGGCCCGACACGCTTTGTGCCGACTGCGGCCTTCGTCGTTGGCATGCCGGGCAGTGGTGGGACAGGCGTTCTCTCCAGATCTATCAAACTACGATTCCTGTCTCACCATCACCACCAGAAGCTAGCGTGCAGTGGGTGGAGTGCCCGAGAGGCCGAGCTGGTCGCACGTGGCAGCCGTGGCCCTCCACTCCGCCATTAATGTCAAGTGCGTCCGCCGCTTCGACTGTCCCAGAGAGCTCAGGCGCACGGCCGTTCCCGTCCCTTCTCCACAGGCCGGTGGTGTTACCAGCCACTCCGTCATTGATGTCAAGTGCGCCCGCCGCTTCGACTGACCCGGAGAGCTCAGGCGCACGGCCGTACCCGTCACCACCAGAAGCTGGCATGCAGTGGGTGGAGTGCCCGAGAGGCCGGGCTGGCCGCACATGGTTCTCGTGGCTGTCCACTCCGCTACTGATGTCAAGTGCGCCCACCGCGCCGACTGTCCCGAAGAGCTCAGGCGCACGATCATTCCTGTCCCTGCTCGACAGCCGGCAGCGTTGCCAGCCACTTGGCCATTGATGTCAAGTGCGCCTGCCACGCCGACTGTCCCAGAGAGCTCGGGGGCACGACCGTTCCTATCCCTGCTCGAAAGGCCGACGACGTTGTGAGCCGCTTAGCCACTGATGTTGGAGCCGTTCCTGCTCGATGGCGAGGAGGCGCCTTTGACCCTCGACGATCCAGACTAGTTGAAAAAATAATTGCCAACAATAACAAGTGTCACTTTGCCGTAATGCTAATTAGTAGTTTTTGATTTAGTTTGGTCCCTCTGTATTTGATTATGCTGATTGTATGATCAGAGAACTCTGTTTCCTCCTATGGAGTACTTTGGATGGATGTTCGTTCAAAAAATGTGAACCTATTTTGCCAACAAATCAACAAATAATTTAGTCCGGTCTTGTCACTTTTTCTTAACAGTAACATCCGCCCATTGCCATCCTCGTGCCACAACTTCCCATGGAAGGTGGTTGCCATCATCAAGAGATCACAGACATGTTGGTCATACGGCGCGAGGACCCGCACATCAGCCCCTCAACGGAGGAAGATGAATGGAAGCCACTCAAGAGTCAAGACTCAAGAGGCGCCCGTTGCTTACCTTCTCACCGAAGCGGCACAACTTCCCAGTTAAGGCGAGTAACTCCACATAAATTGCCATTCCTACCCGCCACCATCGGCGTCCTCGCCAGTTCCGAACCACTCTACGACTTCCCAAACACTCGCACCTCACTCCTACTGCACGGCCGACGCAAAGAAGCGACTAGGCTCCCCGTCACGCCGGTGAAGGACCGATTAGGCGACCAGAGAGGGGGGGAGTGAATGGGAGCCGATAAAAAATTCTTCCCGAAGGATGAACTTGGCCTATGCCCCAACTTCACAACCTAGGATTCCCACACGAGCTTGCCAAGGTCACATAGTCACAATGGACCTACCAACCCTAGGAACAAGTGAAGGACTGATTAGGTGACCAGAGAGGGGGGGAGTGAATGGGAGCCGATAAAAATTCTTCCCGAAGGATGAACTCGGCCTATGCCCCAAATTCACAACCAAGGATTCCCACACGAGTTTGCCAAGGTCACGTAGTCACAACGGACCTACCAATCCTAGGAACAGTCCCCAACTCAAAGCAACACGGAAGCGCAACTCAAGATGCAAAGGACTTAGGCAATCTGCGGTGCCTGGGGCGGACGGTCCGAGATGACCAGGCGGATAGTCTGCGAGGGCCGGGCGGACGGTCCGCGGGGTCACGGCGGACGGTCCGCAAAAACAACCCGAACAACCAGTACTGCACCTCGAATTACGGACGGTCCGTACCCTACCCGCGGACGGTCTGAGAGCAACTTGTGCAGCGCGGACTGTCCGCGACAAGCGGGCGGACTGTCCGCAAACACCGTGCAAACAAAATCAACTTCCCCAACGGATCAAACCACGAACGCGCAAGAACAAGCGACGAACTGGACGAACTGCGGGTCACGCGGACTGTCCGCGCCTACCAGGCGGACTGTCCGCCAGGTGCGGGCGGAGCAGCTCGAGCCCGAAAACGAGAAGTCAACCCTTCCAATCCATCCATGGATCTCCCAAACGGCTTGAGCTCTTTTGGTAAGACTTGGGGGAGATGTGAAGCGCCCCTAGGAGATGCTATACCCCAAAACTTGAGACCTCAAACGAACTAAATTGCCGGGAATCGAATCGCAACCGAGCTCTACCAAAAACTAGGGTTCCAACCGAAATCCTTCAATCGGAGGCCAAATCCGGAGATTGGGTCAAGAGTCAGTCCACACCACGTTGTCAATCACTCATCACACCAGGGAGCGACCAACCACCGGTCCTCGGACGCTCCGGTCCTCAATCTCGCCCTTGATGAGTGCATTGACAACACACACAAGTAACCAATTCAAAGAAAAGAGAAAAAGAAAAGAAATGAATGAAAAACTCAAACAAATGATCAAAAGCCACAAAAAAGCTAAAAAGAGATCACTTGAGAGAAAAATCTCGGTCCCCTAAGGCAAGGGCAACGGCTCGACACAACCGAGATAAAATGCTCCAAAATTGCCGACTCCTCGAGGTGAGGCAAAAGGGCTCGACACCATCGGCAAAAGAGCAAAACTAAAATCAGGCGACAAAGAGCTCCAAAGCACATGAATGCAAGCTCCCCCTGAACAAATGCATTTCTCCCAATTTTTCTCCCACTTGATGCAAAACTCCCCCTGGATGCAACTTTCTCCCCAAAGCAAGAATTGGGTACTATTTCTCCCCCTTGTTGGTAATGCATGAATCAAGTCTACAAATGCAAGCATGTGCTTCTCAAATAGACAAAGAGCACTACAACATGCTAAAAATGAGACATAGACAACCAAGATAGCCACAAATTTAGTACAAGCATCGCCAACAAGATAGTTTGGGACATATAAGCATGTGACATAGCCATGATCAAAATGAAACAATTTTCACAAAAATTTCCCTCTCATGAGCATTGGACCTAAACATGATCAAAATGAGCACAAACAACACATAACTCACAAACTTCATGCAAGGTTACAAATTCTCATCACAAGATCATCACAAACACCTACAAGCTATCTCATGTCATGTCAAAGCCACCGAGCCATGTGTCCACTTCTAAATGTGAGACTTCTCAACGGTGAACATCATGCAACGGTTTAGCACCCAAAATAAGGAATTGAAAGCATACATGACATGGAAGCATATTTTTCAAGCACAAGCATTTCATATACCAATTTCATGATTTACAAATTAAGCATGGTACATGAAGTGCCTTTGCGGTAAAAAGAAGCTTAGGCTTCTCCACAAGGTAGCATGTAGGCTAAACATTAATGATGATAGATGGGTCTTTGACCCCAAATGAGAAGAACATGATTCCAAGCACAATTTGAGCAAGGTATAGCCATAAGTGCACAAATTTAACATGAAAGGCATTCAACTCATAAGAGAGGATCATATATAGCATTTTCACAAAAGAAAGTCATTCACAAGAATATACATCCCAAAGCTATCAAAGGCATCGCTATCCATCATATGAGCATCACTAGCAAAGTCATAATCTCATATGTAGCACATCATAGTGATCCAAGTATATAGGAGAAGCACATCTCATATGATACATATGCAGTCTATGATAAAAAGATGCAAGCATGATATGATACAAAAATGAAAATGCAACATGAGTATGTACATCAACCCCCCCCAACCAAAGCTCAGAAAGGAAAAACAACACCAAGCTCCCCTCGCAAACGAGCAAATGTAGCTTGGTCCAAAGGCTTGGTTAGGATATGGGCAAGCTGCTTTTCAGTTGGCACATGGATGAGGTCTATGTTTCCCTTCTCAACATTGTCTCTCAGGAAGTGGTACCTCACCTCTATATGTTTGGTTCTGGAGTGGAGCACGGGGTTTTTGGCAACACTAATGGCACTCGTGCTGTCACACATGAGAGGTACATGGGAACACTCCTCACCAAAGTCACTCAGCGTGTATGTGATCCAAAGCAGCTGTGAGCAACAACTAGCGGCAGCAACATACTCGGCTTCTGTGGTAGACTGAGCTACACTAGATTGTTTGCGACAAGACCAAGAAACAAGCGAAGATCCCAAAAACTGGCACGTCCCCGAAGTCGACTTCCTATCGACTCGACACCCCGCAAAGTCGGCATCCGAAAACCCAAGAAGCGAAAGAGAAGAGGACGCCGAGTACCAAAGACCAAGCTCAGGAGTGTATCGAAGATACCTGAAGATCCGCTTGACGGCCTGCCGGTGTGAAGTCCTCGGCGACACCTGAAAACGAGCTCACAGACACACAGAAAATTGGATGTCCGGCCTCGTCGCCGTCAAGTACATGAGGGAGCCGATCATGCTCTGGTACTCCTTCTGGTCCACGGGCTCTCCGTCCTCATCCGCATCCAACGCTGTAGTCGTACTCATCAGTGTCGACAGGGGCTTCGAGTCATCCATCTTGAACTTCTTGAGGATGTCCTTCGTGTACTTGGCTTGATTCACAAAGGTTCCCTCCTTCGCCTGCTTGATCTGAAGCCCGAGAAAGAACTGCAATTCTCCCATCATAGACATCTCGAATTCTTTGCTCATGTCCTCTGCAAACCTCGCAACCAAAGAGTGAGACGAGCCGCCAAAGATAATATCATCCACGTACACCTGAACAATTAGGATATCATCGCCCTGCCTGAGGAGAAAAAGAGTCTTATCAACCTTGCCCATCTCAAACCCTTCCTGAACAAGAACCCCCTCAAATGGCCATACCAAGCACGGGGAGCTTGTTTCAGCTAATACAACGCCTTCCTCAACCTATACACCCGGTGAGGAAACTCAGCACTCTCAAAGCCCGGTGGTTACTTCACATAAACCTTTTCTTCTAAAAACCCATTCAAGAAGGCACTCTTCACATCCATTTGGTACAATTTGAACCCTTTAGCCACGGAAAAGGCTAGAAGGATCCTAATCGCCTCCAAACGGGCTACAAGAGCAAATGTCTCCTCATAGTCTATCCCCTCCTTCTGACTATACCCCTGAGCAACCAACCTCGATTTGTTTCTCACCACCTCACCATTCTCACCCTCTTTGTTCTTCCACACCCATTTTGTCCCGATAGGTTTGCAATGTGGTGGTGGCTCTACCAACTCCCAAACTTGGTTTCTCTCAAAGTTCTCTAACTCCTCATGCATTGCGTTCACCCAATTAGGATCAAAGAGGGCGTGTCCAATGTCTTTCGGCTCAAAGGTAGCAACAAAAGCTGAATGAGCAAAGTGAGAAACATTCATGGACCTCGACTGTGTCGTACGTTCATTGATGTCGCCGATAATTCTTGAGGGAGGATGATCAACTTGAACGCGCCTCGGTGCCTCTCGCCTGGAGACAACCTCCCCCTCAGCTGCAGCTTCCACTTGATCTTGCTGGATCGTAGTCGGTGTAGGGGCTGGGCCATCCTGCACCGTAGTCGTCGTAGTGGAAGTAGAGGGTACATGCTCGGCTGGAACTTCATCATCACCATCATCCTCTCCAGCATCGTCCTCCTCGTCCTCAAAGATCTTCTTGCCAATCTCGTCGTCACCTGCACACTCAAAAACAGACGAACTGCATGGCTGGGTCTCGTCGAAGGTAACCTCGCAAGTTTCCATGACTAGGTTAGTATCAAGGTTGAGCACACGGAATGCTCGAGAATGACTCGCATAACCCAGAAAGATCCCATCGGAAGACCTCGACTCAAACTTATCAAGCCTACCCTTCTTGAGAATAAAGCACCGACAACCAAAAGCCCTGAAATGGCTCACTCTAGGTGCTCACCCGTGCATGAGCTCATAGCACGTCTTGTTCAAGAAGGCCCTAAGAAAAATCTAGTTCCCAACATGACACGCGGTATTCACCGCCTCAGCCTAATATCTCCTCGGAGTCCTATGCTCATCGAGCATCGTCCGAGCCATCTCACAAAGGGATCGAATTTTCCTCTCAACCACACCATTTTGACAAGCCACATAGGGAGAAGAGAATTGATGTTCGAGACCCAAATCACGACAAAAGGTTTCGAAACGAGAGTTTTTAAATTCAGAGCCATTGTTGCTACGGATAGCTCGAATGGCATATCCATTCCTCTTATTCTTCAACCTCAAGATTAGATCCCGCACAAAACCAAATGTCTCCCCCTTGTCAGCCAAATAGAAGACCCAAGCATAGCGAGAAAAGTCGTCCACTATCACCAGGACGTACCATTTCCCACCCGCCGAGCACACACGAGCTGGACCAACCAAGTCCATATGGAACAAGTCGCATGGCCTCTCTGTCATAACGGATGTCAGAGGCAGGTGAGAGGTGGCGACCATATTACCATGCCTACACGGAGCACATACCAAGTCCTTTTGGTATTTTAACTTAGGCAATCCTCAGACTAATCCTAGCCCACTTACGCGTGACAACAAGTCAAAACTCAAGTGACCTAGTCTCCTATGCCACTTCCAAAGCTCTGCCGAAATACCAGCAACCAAACAACGAGGGGAGCCAACACACTGAGAAAAATCGGCTCTGAAAATCTGACCCTCGGGGATGATCGTGCACACAAGATCACCTCGAGAATCCAAAACACGCGAAGCACCCGTTTTGAAACGAACCTCAAAACCCTCATTAAGAAGCTGGGAAACCGAAAGAAGATTGTACCCCAAAGACTTGACAAGAGAAACACGCCTAAGAGTCACAGACTCGCTCACCTTCACCGTGCCCACAGAAAGCACTCTACCTTTCCCATTGTCCCCAAAAGTGATGTACTCTTTGGTCATCACCGGGGTGAGGCTGGAGAACCACCTTCGATCTCCGGTCATGTGTCGAGAGCAACCGGAGTCGATCAACCAAAAGCCCTCCTAGCCTCCCACCTGTAAATCAAAAACGAGAGCGAGAGTGAGCAAATGACTCAGCACTGGGGTTAGTACAAAATGAATCAAACTAGTGCTGTGCCATTTGCTCAAATGTGGGGTTAGCAAAATCCACCCTATCTCTCCTAGGTGAAACACCCACACGTCCCCTTGGAGGACTACGCGTACCACGAGGTGGAGACCGTGGCCCGTAGCTCCTCTGGGACCTAAAGCTGTGATCGTTCCCCCCATACTCGTATTGGCCACGAGCGAAGGAACGTCCAGCAAACTCACCACGCCCAAACCCAACACGCCTACCACCTGCTCTATGTGGTGGCTCACCTCGAGACACAAACACACGCCTCTCTCGAGGGTAAATGGTATGCACCACACCCTCGCCCCTCGGCACCAACCTAGGCTCAGGCACACCACGAGAAGGGCGGTACCTGTCCTTGTTGGCCATCTCCCTAGCTAACCTCTCCTCACGCTTCCTCCTGAAGCAAAACTCTGCTAGGTGCCCATCCCTCCCACAATGCTCACAATGGAAGGGTTTTGGTTTTGGCTTTGGTTTTGGGCTCTCTTTGGGCTCTGGCTTCTCCTCACTCGGTTTCTCTCCCTTCTTCCCAAAGAACTCATTCCCCAAGTCACTCTTGAACTTGATGGGTTTCTGGAAGTTGTCTGTGTGTGGAGGAAACACGGGTGGAGCTGGGGTTGTGTCTAGTCGGTTCCAAAGTGGGTTCGGCTTAGGAGCATAGGCATTTTTGTGGTGGATTTTTGGTGGCCTGGGATATCTCCGATCTTCCCCTCATTCTCACCACTTCCCTCACCAACCTTGTCTGCCCCAAGCGCTTGCCCATCATAGCGCTTGTATGCCTCAATCATCATCCTGAGCTGAGGCTCATATGACTAGACAACCAACCCATCATCTTCCTCAACTCATCATTCTCATCCTGCAAACGATCAACATAGTGTGCAAGCTCCAAATTCTTCACAACATTTACTTCACAAGTAGAGCATGATGTAGGAATAGGAGCTTTCAAAGCAGCTTCTAGAGATCTAGCATAAGCAACAGATTCATCTAGTTTCTCATGCAAAACAGGAGAAGAAGTGCAAGCACCAAGCAAAGAGGGCCTAGATTTCATCTCATCTAGCTCAACCCTAAGCACATCTAGTTCCTCGACCTTGGAGGCATACTTTTCCTTAAGCACAGTCAAATCACCAAGAAAAGTGGAACAATCAGTGTATTCAGGTTCATCGGTCACAATAGGAGCAAACTTAAGAGAATCTATTTGAGCCCTAGCATCAACAAGCGAAGACTCTAGCTCAACCACCTTCTCCTTAGCCTCTCCAAGCAAAGACCTGTACTCCCTCTTCTCCTTGTTGGTTTTTCTAAGCATATCATCACGGTTGTCAAGCAAGTCATTCAACCTAGCATTCTCCACTACCAAGAAGGATGGATCATTGTTTACCTCATCCTCGGAGTCAGAGTCCGAGTTGTCCTTGTTGCTCTTCTTGCTTGCGGAGCTATGTGCCATGCCGCAAAAGCCTTGGGTGGTGAAGCACAGGCTGTTGATGTTCTTGCTTGATCTCTTGCCCTTGTGCCGGTTCTCATCTCCATCACTTGAGCTCGATGAAGAGTAGCAAGAGCTTGAGTCGATGTCGCTCGCTCCGGCAACCATCGCTCATTCCTTCTTCTTGTGACCACCACTCCTCCTCGGCCTCCGCTCGGACTTGTTCTTGCCCTTGTGGTCGTCCCTCGAGCGGTGCTTGTGGTCGGCCCTCGGACGGTGCTTGTGCTCGGGCTTCACCTCCATGGCTTCTGGGCACTCAGCGATAAAGTGCCCGTGCTTCCCGCACCGGTAGCACATGCCCGAGATCCTCTGAGCGTTCTTCTGGTTCGTGTACATGCGCTCGAACAGCCTGCTCAGCAACGCGAGATCCTCCTCGCCAAGCACGTCAAACTCCTCATCTGGCATGGACACAAGACAAGACAAAGAAAAATGTCTCGAAGACATGTTAGTGTTAGTCCTTGATCCAGTCATGAGAGCCAGACTATGAGGGTCAGTTGGGTTCTCGATCTTTGCACACACCCCACGGTCCACCTCGGACGACTTGAGCTTGGAAAACAGCTCGTCCACCATGAGGGTCTCATAATTCTCCGACTCAAGAATGGCCTCGACCTTCTCACTCCACACGGTACGATCCAGAGAGTGCAGGAGCTTGATAGCCCTATCATGATCATTGTACGGGAGCACGACCACATTAGCCCTCATGTTGTTCACAATCACCGTGAACTGCTGGAACATGGCATCTATGGACTCACCGGGGAGATGAGTGAAGTTCTCGTACTCTCTCCGGTAGGTCGCAAATAGCCGATCCTGAACCTGAGTGTTCCCAGCATGAGCCTGCAGGATTTGGGAGCAGTTGAAGAATGCTCATGCCGGGAACGCTCAGGTTCAGGCTCGGCTCTTTGCGACCTACCGAAGAGAGTACGAGAACTTCACTCATCTCCCCGGTGAGTCCATAGATGCTATGTTCCAGTGGTTCACGGTGATTGTGAATAACATGAGGGCTAATGTGGCCGTGCTCCCGTACGATGATCATGACAGGGCTATCAAGCTCCTGCACTCTCTGGATCGTACCGTGTGGAGTGAAAAGGTCGAGGCCATTCTTGAGTCGGAGAAGTATGAGACCCTCACGGTGGACGAGCTATTTTCCAAGCTCAAGTCGTCCGAAGTGGACCATGGGGTGCGTGCAAAGATCGAGAACCTGACTGACCCTCATAGTCTGGCTCTCATTTCCGGTTCAAGGACTAATGCTAACCCATCCTCCAGGATGTACTCCTTGTCTTCTCTTGTGTCCTTGCCAGATGAAGATTTTGACGTGTTGGGCGAGGATGACCTAGCACTGTTGTCGAGAAGATTCGAGAGGATGTACGAGAACCGGATGAGCTCAAGGAGGAACTCAAGGACGTGCTTCAAGTGCGGCAAGACCGGACACTTTTTCGCCGAGAGTCCGAAGTGGAACGACGACTCCAAGCACAAGTCCAAGGACAAGAGGAGGAAGTCCAAGAAGAAGGATCATGGACATGGGAGGAAGACACGATCTGGAGAGAAGATGAAGAAGTCGAGCGACGTCGAATCCGACTCCGAGGACACGTCATCAAGCTCGAGTGATGAAGAAGAAGAGGGCGACAAGAAGAAGAAGAAGAAGAACCTCAGCAAGTACCTCAACGGCCTTTGTGTGATGGGCCTAAGCTCCAAGGACGATTTCTGCGGCATGGCTCGTAGCTCCAGCAGCAAGAGAAGTCAGAAGGACGCCTCGGACTCAGATTCCGAGGATGAGGTATGTGATGAGCTCTCTTCCTTGCGGAAGGAGAATGAGGAGTTGGTTGACTTGCTTGATAACTGTGATCACATGCTTAGAGAGGCCAAGAAGCTTAGGAAAGAGCTTAGGGCTTCACTGGAAGATGCTAGGAATAGAGTAGCTGAGCTAGAAACCCAAAACCTTGAGGCCAAGCTTGAGATAGATTCGCTTAAGGCCAATCCTGTTGCTTCCAATGAGGTTGATTGTGGTGATTGCTCTGTCTTCCTAGCTGATTTGACTGCTCTTAAGGAAAAGCATGCCTCCAAGTGTGAGGAACTAGATGTGCTTAGGGTTGAATTGGCTGAGCTGCAATCTAGACCCACTTTGCTTGGTGCATGCACTTCTTGCCCTGCTTTGCATGAAAAGATTGTTGAGTTTCACTCTCGCATTGTTTCGCTTGAGGCTGATTTGAAAGTTCATGTTCCTACTTCATGCTCTACTTGTGAATTGCATGTTGTGAAGAATTTGGAACTTGGACAATGTGTTGATCGCTTGCAAACTGAGAATGATGATTTGCGAAACTTGTTGAGTTGGTTGTCTAGCCAAGAACCTCAACTTGGTATGATGATTGCGGCATTTAAGCGCTTTGATGGTCAGGCGCTTGGGTCGGATAAGGTAGGGGAGTGCAGTGGTGAGAGAGAAGGGAAGTTTGGGAAAACTCCAGTTCCACCACACACTACACCCAAGAAGCAGTTTGCCCCCAAGCCAAACCAGACACATAAGCCGAGAGAAAAACTAAGTGAGAAACCGAGTGTGCAAGGCAACAAGCATGAGAAGAAACCACAACCAACAGCCAAAGCAAAACCAGTCCGCTTCCATTGTGAGCATTGTGGGAGGGATGGTCATAAGAGAGAGTTTTGCTTCAGGAGGAGAAGGGAGGAGAGGCTTGCTAGGGAGATAGCAAACAAGGACAGGTACCGCCCTTCTCGTGGTGTGCCTGAGCCTCGTGTTGTGCCTCGGAGTGAGGTTGTTGTGCATACGGTCCCATCTTGGAGGGATCGGGGCTTTCCTACCCGAGGTGCTCAGAGTTCCCGCTTTCGGGGTCGTGGTGTTGATCGGTTTTATTCCTTTGGTCGTGGTGCAGGTGATGGGTATGTTGAGTCTGGCAGTGGTATGTGTGCTGGACGTTCTCCACCTCGTGATCAATACGAGTTTGGGAGAGGTTGCAGCTTTGAGTCTCAGAGGGGCTGCGGACCACGTTTTCCCCTTCGTGGTGCTCGTGCTCCTCTAGCGAGATGTGAGGTGATTTCCCGTGGTGGTCATAGCTCTGATAGGATGGATTTTGCTAACCCCACTTTTGAGCAAATGGCTCGGCACTGGTTTGACTCTTTTTGTGCTAACCCCAGTGTTGAGTCGGTTGCTCGCTCTCGCTCTTGATTTTGATTTTGCAGGCGGGAGGCTTGGAGGACTTTTGGCAGATCGACTCCGGAGGATGGCGACCGGAGATCGAAGGTGGTCCTCAAGCCTCATCCCGGTGGTGTCAAAGGAGAACATCATTTTCGGAGACGATGGACAAGAGCGAATGATCAAGGTAAGTAGTTTGGAGACTTTGAGATGTGTGGCTCTTGTTAAGCCACTTGGTCTCTTTTGCTCTTTGCCCTATATCATGTATTTAGGGTGAGCTTTGTATGCTCTTTGGCCCTAGTGCATGTGTTTAGGGGGAGCTTGTGATTTTTGTGCTCTTTTGCCTTTTTGAGTTTGGGTTGGGCATCTCATGTACATATGCATGTTCCATTTTCATATCATGTTTGCATCTTTGTATCATAGACTGCATTTGTATCATATGCTCTAGAGATGTGCTTCTCCTATATACTTTGATCACCATGATATGCTGGATATGAGCTTATGACTTGCTAGTGATGCTCATGTAATGTATAGCTGTGCTCTTGGTAGCCTTGGGTTGTATATGCTTGTGGATGGCCTTCTTTTGTAAAAATGCTACATGATCCTCTCTTGTGAGTTGAATGCCTTTCATGTTAAAATTGGGTACTTATGGCTATATCTTGCTTAATTTGTGTTTGGAACCATGTTCTTTTCATTTGGGGTCAAAGCTCCATTTATCATCGTGAATGTTTAGCCTATATGCTACCTTGTGGAGAAGCCTAAGCTTCTTTTTGCCGCAAAGGCACTTCATGTACCATGCTTAATTTGTAAATCATGAATTTGGTATGTGAGATGCCTATGTTTGATAAATATGCTTCCATGTCAAATTTGCTTTAAATTCCTTATCTTGGGTGCTAAACCGTTGCATGATGTTCACCAATGAGAAGTCTCATATCTAGAAGTGGACACATGGCTCAGTGGCTTTGACATGACATGAGATAGCTTGTAGGTGTTTGTGATGATCTTTTGATGAGAATGTGTGTCCTAGCATGAAGTTTGTGGGCTATATGTTGTTCGTGCTCATTTTGGCCATGTGTAGGTCCTATGCTCATGAGAGGGATATCTTTGTGAAAAATGCTTCTTTTGATCTTGGCTATGTCACATGTGTATATGTCCCTATCTATCTTGTTGGCGATGCTTGTACTAAATTTATGGCTATCTTACTTGTCTATGTCTCTTTTTAGCATGTTGTAGTGCTCTTTGTATATTTGAGAAGCACATGCTTGAATTTATAGCCTTGATTCATGCATTACCAACAAGGGGGAGAAATCTGCATCCAATTCATAACAAGGGGGAGAGATGCATTTTGTAAGGGAGAGTCTTTGCATCAAGGGGGAGAAAAAGAGGGATACTCAGTTCAGGGGGAGAACATGAGTTTGCATGCATTTGTTCAGGGGAGCTTGCATTCATGCTTTGGGATCTCTTTGTGTCGCCTGAATTTGCTTTGTGCTTTGCTCTTTTGCCGATGGTGTCGAGCCCTTTTGCCTCACCTTGAGGAGTCGGCAGTTTGGAGCATTTTGTCTCTGTTGTGTTGAGCCGTTGCCCTTGCCTTAGGGGACCAAGACTTGCTCTTTCAAGTGATCTTGTTTTGGCTTTTGTTTGGCTTTTGATCACTTGTTTGAGATCTTTATTCGTTTCTTTTCTTTTTCTTTCTCTTATGAATTGGTGACTATGTGTGTTGTCAATGCACTCATCAAGGGGGAGATGGAGGACCGGAGCGTCCGGGGACCGGTGGATGGTCGCTCCTTGTGTGATGAGTGATTGACAATGTGGTGTGGACTGACACTTTGCCGAGTATTGCAGGTGCAGGTTGCGGCTTGATTTGCGTTGGTGCAGGTGAAGAGCGGGCGCGAAAGGTCTTAGCCTGTGTGGCCTCCGAGGAGTGGAGAGACAAGTAGGCTCGACTCGATGGACCCGATGGCCGAACGAGATCAAGTGCGGGCCGCATGGTGGCAAAAAAAGCAAGACGAAGTCGTGGACAGGAGCCGGTGCAGGGTAGCGGCTCACAACCGGAGTCTGCACGCGGGGTTTGGTTGGTTTACTCCACAAAACCAACACCGAGCCGGGACGACCGTGGCGGCCAAGTCATGAGTGGGATTGGCGTGGAGGCTGCACCGAGTCCGCGGGGTTTGCGGCGGTTCACCACAAAACCATCGAGGTTCCTTGGTTGAGCCACAAAGCCAAGACCGAAGACTCTGCGGACGGAGATGGGATCCGGGCGCGCCGAGAGACTTCGAAGTGGAGGACACGCGTCGGGATCGCAAGGCTTGCGTCGTGGTGAAGCGAGGTGCGGTCGCCGGGCATCCGTCCGATGGAGCTACGACGAGAATTCCCAAAGTGCCCTTCGGGGGTGTGCATCTTACTTTCATGTAATAGGGGTAGTTTCGTCTTTCGGTTGCCTCCATATAAACTTAGAGGAGAGAGGATGGCAGCCACCACTTGGAACCCTAGCTCATTTGCTTTCTTATTTTCCCTTCCTATTTTCCTTAGGTTTTTCCATAGTACTAGCTTGAGAGCTTCATGGTGAGATCTTTAGAGAGGGATGGATGATCGGGAGGCAAGCTAGACCTTGTATGAATCTTTCTTCGCATGTATAGAAGATTCAGCGTGATTCCTCAAGGCTTTTTGTTGTCTCTCCCGTTTTCCCTTTTTGGTGATTTTCGGAGCTCTTTCTTGGGATTTTCGTGAGAAGCTTTTGGAGGTGTTTCTTTGCAGGATTTGTTTTGGAAATCACACATGAGGTTGGTGTGCCTCTTTTCTTGGTGATCTTGCCCCTCAAATCCCGTAGGAAGGCCTTCGATTTTGGTGGTTTTCGAGTTCTTCGTGTTCTTGAGGTAGAGGCACGAGATTTGCGATTCCGGAAGTTGTAGGGAGTTAGAGGCCGAAATTTTTGGGGCATATCCTCTCCTTGGGGTGTTTATCCTCTCCCCAAAGTTTCGTCTCAAGGCTCCAAGTGGTTTGGGAGATCCTTCGATCGAAAGTTTGGAGTTGAACCGCGTGCGATTTTCTGGGCTACCCCGGGTGACCCGCCCCCCTATGGTAGGGTGACCCTAGGTGGCGTTGACTTGCTAGTTCCTCTTCTTCTGATTTAGATCTGTAGAGTTTCCTTGATCTTTTTGAGGAGATCTTTTGGGAGAAGCCTCTTAGTGTTGCTGCAAAGCCTTGGTTAAAATCTCGTGATTTTAGGAGGTTGTTTGTTTGGGTTTGATTTTTTATTCGATCGTCAGCTTGCTGAATTTCTGGGCGCTCAGGGTGACCCGCCCCCTTAGTCAGGGTGACCCGTTTTGGTTCTGATTGGTTGGCGGGTGACCCGCCCCCTTAGTCAGGGTGACCCATTTTGGTTCTGGTGGCTGGCGGGTGACCCGCCCTCTATGTCAGGGTGACCCGGTTTGATTTGGTGTTGTCCGGTTCGCTTTGGTTCCTTGATTCGTGCTTCCGCTAGGTGAACCAAGGATCGTTCCTAAGGTTAGTAGTTCCTCTATAACTACGTAACCTTGACGATTGATTTGAGCAAGTGTAGGTTCTGTGGGTTTGATTTTGGGACATAGGCCGAGTTCTTTGAGGAGAATTTTTATCGGCTCCCATTCACTCCCCCCCTCTCTGGTCGCCAATCCGGTCCTTCAAACCATCCACCTCTGCCACATCTGGTAGTTCTTACCATCAAAGTGTGGAGGACCCGAACCCCGTTCCTGGTACGCCATCTTTGGATCTTAGACTGGTTAGAATCACAAAGATCAGTAACCGGCTCTGATACTAATTGAAGGACCGATTAGGCCACCAGAGAGGGGGGGAGTGAATGGGAGCCGATAAAAAATTCTTCCCGCAGGATGAACTCGGCCTATGCCCCAACTTCACAACCTAGGATTCCCACACGAGCTTGCCAAGGTCACGTAGTCACAACAGACCTACCAACCCTAGGAACAAGCCTCAAACAATCCCTAAGCGAAAGCGCAACTCAAGAAGCAAAAGACTTAGCAGCTCTGCGAGGCTCCGGGCGGACTGTCCGCAAGCACCGGGCAGACCGTCCGCGAGGCCTAGGCAGACCGTCTGCAAGCACAGGGCGAACCGTCCGAAAATAGTCCTCTAACCTTCAGTACTGCACCCCGAAAAACGGACTGTCCGTGCCCTACTCGCGGACCGTCCGCGTGGAAGCGACTGTCCGCACTCTCCTCGTAGACTGTCCGGCAAACTCCGAGCAACCAAAAGCACGGGACAAAATGGATCGAAACACGAGCATGCAAGAACACGTGAAGAACACAACGAACACCAGATCTATCGGCTCCTCGCGGACCCTCCGCGTGCCCGAGGCGGACTGTCCGCCAGGCACGGGAACAGCAGCCCGAACTCGAAAACAAGAGGTCAACCTCTCCTATCCATCCATGGATCTCCCAAATGGCTTGAGCTCTTGAGGCAAGATTTGCAGGAGATGTGAAGCATCCCTAGGAAATGCTATACCCCAAAACTTGAGACCTCAAACCAACTAAATCGCCGAGAATCGAATCGCAACCGAGCTCTACCAAAAAGCTAGGGTTCCAACCGAAATCCTTCATTCGGAGGCCAAATCCGGAGATTGGGGGGTCAAGATCAAGCACAAAGATGCACAAGACATCTATCCATGATCCCCACCAACAAATCCGAAACCAAACACATCAGAATCGAAGGAACAAGGTGCGCACAAAAATCCAACGAAAATAGCTCGAAAAAGACACGAAAATCACACGAGCTACAAGAAGGAAATCAACGCAACCATGAATGCTTCCATACACTTGGAGGACAGATTCTCTACAAAACGGTGAAGAAAATCTACGCCTATGAAGCAAGGAAATGAGAAGCAGTCCGGATGGATGGTTTGCCAGAAACCCTAGAGCTAATATATATGAGTCCCTCCGGGTCGGGCAAATGACCAAGCTACCCCTAGCACTTAAGTTGAGATACAAACCCTGAAGGGCAAATAGGTCATGTAACACTCCTCTTCATCGCACGGCCACACCTTCGCCGCAGTCCGCGTCCTCCCGACGCAAGCCCTGCGATCCCGCCACGTGTCTGCCGGCATCGAAGCTTCTCGGCGTGCCCGGATCCCGTCTCCGCCCGCCGAGCCTCCGGTCTTGGTTTTGTGGCTCAACCAAGTAACCCGACGGTTTTGTGGTGAACTGCAACAAACCCCGCGTGCAGACTCCGGTCGTGAGCCGCTACCCTACACCGGCTCCTATCCACGACTTCGTCTTGCTTTTCTTGCCACCATGCGGTCCGCACTTGACCCTGCTGGCCACCGGGTCCATCGAGCCGAGCCTACTTGTCTCTCCACTCCTCGGAGGCCCCGCAAGGCTAAGACCTTTCACGCCCGCTCTTCACCTGCACCAACATGAGTCAAACCGCAACCTGCACCTGTAATACTCAGCCAAGAGTCAGTCCACACCACGTTGTCAATCACTCATCACACCAGGGAGCAACCAACCACCGGTCCTCGGATGCTCCGGTCCTCAGCCGGCTATCCCCCACCAGTTCCCCATCGCGCCGGCTATCCCCCACTGGCTCCCCGTCGCGTCGGCTCTCACCCTCGCCCTTCAACCGATCCTCTGGCGCCAAATCCTCTTCACGTGCCCGTGACTAGGTGCCACTGCTCGACGGCTAGCACTTCACCCGCATGTTCACGGAGGCGCTGTGGGGCCACATCCACGGGATGCCGCCGCCGCGCTCCGACGCCGCCAACGTCGACCCACCGTCGCTCGTCGGCGGTTTCCCAAGAGCCGATGGTGGCTTGCCGGTGGATTCCCAGCCTCCTCCACCATCGCCGCCGCGCCCTCCGACGACGCCAACGTCGACCCGCCGTCGATCACTGGTGCTTTGCCAGGAGCAGCTGGTGTCTCGCCTGCGGATATCCAGCCTCCTTCACCGTCGCCACCTCGGAAACTTACGTTTACGGTTACCCTTCCTGCTGGTGAGTTTGACTCCGACTCCGATTCCCAAGCTGACATAGACTCGTTTGAGGACCGTTTCCACAGCTACATCCCTCCGGTCCCACGGGGTGATGCTTTTCGTGTCTTCCGGCGCTTGAACGGCACGTACGGGTGCCCTGTTTGCCCCAACCTTATGCACCGGTGGCACAAGCTGAATGAGGTCAAGGACCATGTCCTTGGGATGGCCAAGTCTACGCCCCTGAGGCAAAACTACAAGAAGAAGTGGAGCCGCCACCGCGTCGTGGCCAGGAATGAGGGATGGATGGAGTAGATGGAGAGAGCGAGCCGCGCCAGTGGAAGATCTATGTTGTTATGTTATCTGTGATGTTAATTAGTATCTTTAGATTTTGTTCCAACATTGTCTTATGTATGTGAACTTTGTGATGTTATGTTATTAGTGATGTTAATTAGTATCGTCAGATTTCGTTGGAACATTGTCTTATGTATGTGGAAATTGTGATGTTTAATTAGTCACTTTAGAATGGACTCTTTTTACTACTTTGGATGGATGTTCGTTCGAATAATGCAATCGTATTTTCCTAATAACAATTCAACGAACCATTTAGTCCGGTCTAGTCACTTTTGCAGATCAGTAAGATCCGACCGTTGTCATCCTATTTTGCCTTCAAAATCAACACTGAATTTAGTCCGGTCTGGTCACCTTTTCTTATCAGTAACTTCCAGTCGTAGCCTTCCTCGACAGGCTGAGGCGCCCGTTGCCTAATTTCCCATGGAAGCTTGTCACAACACCCCATGGAAGGCGGTTGCCATCATCAAGAGGTTAGGGACGTGTGGGTATACCCAGATGGTACCCACACGTCAGCCACTCAAACCTTGAAGATGAATAGCAGCCACTCGATCTTGAGGCCCGTTACTTAGCTTGTCACATAAGCTTGCACAACTTCTCATGGAAGCTGGCCATTGTATTCCTACCACCATCGGCGACCTCACTAGTTCCGAACCACTCTACCCATAGTTCTGTTCCCAAACACTCGCGTTTCAGTCCTACTGCCCGTCCGACTCAATGAAGCAATTAGTCTCCCCCAGACACACAGAGCTCAGGCGCATGGCCGTACCCGCCCCTGCTCATCGGTCCGGCGGCGTTGCCAGCCTCTCACCCACTGCCTCCTTAGGAGCCGAATCTGGGTCCTGGCTGTCACCGCCCGACATCCACTTCATCCGCGGCTACTTAGAGTGGCAAGGGCATCAATTCCACGGCATAGAGCTGCCCCGCTGCGACACCGCCAACGTCGACATGCCAATGCCCGGAGCCGCTAGTGCGTCGCCGACGGATTCCCAGCCCCCTCCACCACTTGCAGAGTTGGACTCCCACTCCAATTCCGACTCCAACTCCGACACCCAAACTTACATAGACCATCTTAAGACAATTGCTCTGCGCATCTTTCGGCGCACTACCAACACCTACAGGTGCCCTGTCTGTCCCAACCATATGCACCGGTGGAGGAACCTGAATGAGATCAAGGACCACGTCCTTGGGATGGCCAGGTCTGAGGCCCTGAGGGAGGACAACATGAAGAAGTGGAGCCGCCACCGTGTCCTGGCCAGAAACAAGGGATGGATGTAGATGGAGTGAGCGAGCCGCACCAGTGGAAGACCAATGCCAATATATTATCTGTGATGTTAATTAGTATCTCTAGATTTCGTGGGAACATTGTCTTATGTATGTGCATGGTCTCATGTTTGTCCGACCTGTTCGTGTTTCATAGACAAGAACATCCGCTCTTATTGTACTTACATGAGCGTGTTTCCTAGCGTGACACATGATCTGGAGAGGTTGAAGATCAATATTGGACGATTAATAAGAAATAGCAATGTGATCGTTGCTCACCTTGACCAAATTCAAAACAAGCATCCGGTTATTGCCAAACATCCGAAATGCTAATGCATCCCAAAGCCAAACCATGTTTGTGATTTTGGTTATCATTTGTTTGTTGATCAATCCCCTTGTTTGAAGTTGTTTATGCTTTGTTTCACTGACCATCTCTCTTCCATGTCTCCCTATAAATGTTATCCTATTTTCTCGCTCTCATAAACTATGAAATCATAGATCACCTTTGCCCAAAATCAAAACAAGCATCTTTTATAGGTCCGGAAATATTTGTCCTTTCTGTATATTTTCTAGAGTGAATCATTCGGTCTGTTAATGCATCCCATACCCGAACATCCGGTTTAATGGCAGTAAACAATTCATCTCTGCATGTTGAAGTGCTTGTAAATATAGTTTGCTCCAAATTCACTAAGATTATAAATTTACATAGTTCTTTTCTTTGCAAAAGACCGTTACATTATTAGAGATCGAGGCGTCTCCTTGCATTAGCGTGATACAACTCCCAAAGAGACACCCCGACTTTCCCTGAAACTAAGATCTATTAATATACCGGACTCTCCCAACTCCCTCCATTGCCTTGTCTCAAACTCTCTTCCTCCAGAAAACCACGACCACCATACCTTCTTCTCCGATTCGACTTCCCGCCTCCCCGTTCCCTTCCAACCGCTCCTCCATTGGGACACCACCCGACTCCCCCAACCAAGGGCATGCGTGCCATCTGAGCCCTCCTTGAGTGAATCTGATGTAGAAGACATGGAAAGGCAGGAGAGCGAGGACAGGGAGTACGACTACGTGGAAGAGGATGAAGAGGAAGAGACATGGGCGGCCATTGAGAAGAAGCGATTGGCGACCAAGAAGACGAAGCGGGTGGAGGCCAACAAGAGGAACCAACAGACAGAGGCGTTTGTGAGGCAGCTTTTGAAGGATTTCAAGGCCGGTAAGCTTGATTCGTTCAAGGGCATTCTGTCAGCGAAGAAGAAGAAGGGTGCAGAAGAGGAGGAGGAGGTGGACTTGAAGAGGACGAAGAAGAAGATGGACGTCGGTGCTAGTCCTTCAAATGCCGGCCCCGCCAATCCCGGTCCCGTGGCTCCCCCAACCATTGAAGCTCCCTCGACGCCAGAGTCATCGGGGAACTCCTCGGAGGGGTCATCTTAGATTATTCGGATTTAGGTTTTCTTTTTCATGTTCAAATAGGTGGTCCTGTGGATGGAAAGATCAAAGGTATGTTTTTTTGATGGAAAAGATCGATCCCCTGTTTTCCTGCTTGTAAATCTTGTAGTGGTAGGAAAATCACCTGTATCCCCTGTTATCCATGAAGAACATGGGTGTTCTTCTTTTCCATGATCGCCTTCCTTTCTTCAGTGGATTTCCCTGGTCATGATGTGTTGCCATAGTCTGAGATGTAATGTCTTGTCATGTGATATTTTATACTTATCCTACCACACTACATTGCAGATACACACGTAAATGATGACCGATTTTACAAATTTACCGTTTGACTAAATTCACCGTTTTGCCAAGAATATACAGAACGTAAATGATGCTCACATTGCCCAAGTTATTCAACTTAAATGTGCACATACATGATACATCCCAGAGACCTACACTTGTACAGTGGCACTGGCACAGGCGCGCACAAACACACACCCAGCAACGAAATCTTCGGACTTGGCAACGAGGAAGACAACAGACACGGTCATGGAGATGGATACGGCACACGCCTATCCCACCATACCTAGTGCGTGACGGAATATAGCAAAACAAGGAACCGTGTGGAGATATTCCTCCAATGCACGGTGCCAACCCCTCGACTTCATGGTACGTCCCGAGCAACCAATGCCAGAAGCATGCTGTAGGGTGTCACGAAAACCCCACTGCTGGTGAGGAAGATTGCAGTAAGGGCACACACAGCGACCATGGCGAAGCACACAAGTGTAACCCTGCTCCTGCAGCCAAGCCAAAGCATCTTTCTTCATCTCCTCCGTTTCTTCCTCGTCCGCTTCATCCATGTCGTACAGATCATATGGATCCATGTATCATGGCCGCTGCGGAGGTGGCACAACATGGAAGTTGGTGGTTCCTCTGTTCGCATCAGAAGCCATCCTCCTACACACTCGCCAACAACGTAAACATGATAAGCACTGACCAGAAACAATGATTGTAACCTGTAAAAACACGACGCGGAAGCTAAGAGCTCACCTCTTTTCACAGCACGCATAACCAAATAGAGAGGTCTGCTAGCACATTATGTGGAGGATGAAGAGGCGGTGAGCAAAGGCCTTAGGGGCACGCCTATTTATCGAACCATGACCGATATAAGGTAGTGTGCACCTCGTGGCAGAGCATGCCTCACGAGACTACAGTTGCCAGGAAAATACGTGGGATTCCCCGGTAGGCATGCGAAATATTTGGAGGGTACACGAGTGTGCTTTGGTCCGGATAAGAACGCTGAAGGAAGATCCTTATATCCGTATGACTTAAAAAATAGACGTGTAGGCATTGTAGTGGGAGGAGCAGCTGTTAGGCTTTGTGATCTTCGACTGGAAATGCACCCAGCTTCACTGAAGCGTGGGCCTCTTCCATATATCCGTCTCCCGCCTATATTGTACGCCACTAGAATCCCACCCAAACTCGTTGACAATATGGGGCCGCGATTGCACGACCTCACTTGTCAGTGGCCCCGAAGCAAGTGCAGCTTACCAGATTTTCATTTCGCAGTCAGGAAGTTGAAAGAGGGATTTTCAAATTCTGTATTCCTTCTCCGCCCCGAAATAATAAATACTCTACTCCATTGCTACCGCGTTGCGCCACTAAACTCCCGCCTTTCATTTCCAAAAAGCATCACTCTGCTTAGCTAGATCTGCGGTGGCGGTCCGACCTCACTGTCGTCAGTGGAGGGGGAGGGCTATCTCAGCGAGATGGTGGGCGGCAGATATCAGTTTTCTACTTGCATCTGCTCTGCTGGCCAAGCTGAGCAGTTGAGCGAGGATATGGCGCAAGCACCGGCTCCCGATACCTCCTCAATCGATGGGCCCCTGAATCTTGGAGCTTCACAAGTGAGAATCTCATTTCCTTTTCTTTCTAGTCCCGTAGTAGTATTTTCGTTGGCTTAGAAAGTAAATTGCTTCGTGTATTGTGTTAGTTCTGATATTCTTCTCTTAACTTTGCCGCTCTAGATCCAGTCACTGATTTGGAACACAAGTTAATCGATGAGCCATGCGTTGAAAGTAAATTGCTTTGTGTATTGTGTTAGATCGGAGATTCTTCTCTTACCTTGGCCGCTCTAGATGCAGTTACTGATTTGTAACACAACTTAATAGTTGAGCCATGCTTAGAAAGTAATTTACTTTGTTTATTGTCTTAGATTTCAGATCCTTCTCTTACCTTGACCGCTCAAGATCCAGTTCCATATTTGTAACTTATTGTACAGGGCCTAGCATCCCACTCCTGCATTGCTGAGATTCAATCACATGTCGTGGTATGTAACAGAACGCATGATTATCCTGCTAATTTATTCTTAGGATTATTCTTAAGTTTATTTGCTTGCTTCGTTTTAGGTTCAAGTTTGACTTCTCCTTTCATTTTTAGGCTCAAATGTTGAGGACAATCCTTGCGGTTCAAATATCAAATTCCTGTCCCTCCAATGTGAAGTCAAAGCCATTCATTGATTACATGCCTCGAGATGATCCAGCTTTCGCTACATGCTCAAGACCTGAAGTTTCATTGGGAGGGCTAGATGTAGCTGCTGACCTTGGTGAAACCTTTGTTGAACAGGACCAAGTTTTGACAGACTTGGAGATCAAGGCAGAAGCATCAGATGTAGCAATGAAAGTGCATACTGATGAGATTGAGAGGTTGAAGAAACAAGTAGAAACTACTAAGACCCTCCTTCGTCAACTGCTAAGCTTGCTCCTTGGGTAAGGCCACTGTGTTTCTTAGTCTTCTGCTTGTGTCCTCCAAGCTAGTTGTGCTGGTTTGTGAGTACTGAGCTTTGTTATCTTAGTGGGTTCTATTTCAAGACCAGCTTTATTTGTGAGCATGGAGATATCATGTGTATTGGTTTGTGAGCTCCTACTGACAATTTGCTTGTGGTTGTTCTGTGTTCATTGATAATAATGTGTCATGTGTGATCCGAAACATTTATTTGTATCAGTGGTATGGAAATATTATCTGTGATGTCAATTACTGAATTGATTAGCATGTAATATCATATTGAATTATATTGAATTAAGCGCTACCTGGAGTGCAGCCCAAAATAATAGGGAAAAAATATGTGGGCTTGCCCCCTCGGCCCATTATTTTTTTACAAATTCAAAAACGATTTATTAATAAAATGAGCCGTATCAAAAATGACGTCAGCGATTGGTGGGCTGGGTCCAATATCAGTTGGGCCTTAATCATTTTATGATGTCATCGAATACTGAACTCGATCCAACTAGTACTGTACCCAAAACAAATTAATGATGAATGCAATTATTGGGCTCGATCATACTAAAACCGGGCCTAAAACATTCTATGACGACCTTGATTATTGGGTCGGTCCAACCAGAATTATGCCTAAAAGTATCTATGATGACAACAATTATTGGGCTCCATCCAACCATAATAAGGCCTTAAACAATCTATGACGCAAACAATATTGGGCTCCATCCAACCTTAATAAGGCCTAAAACCAATTTGTGACGACCGAAATATTGGGCTCAGCTTAACATTAAGTGGGCCAAATTCAATCTATGACGACAAGGAATTTGGGGCTTGACCCAACAAAATATGGGCTGAATTCACTCAATGACAAAACGATTTGTCACAAAACGCTGTGCCACATCAGATTTTGGTCCGACGTGGCATGTACCTTATGACGCCTTAGTGTTACAAATTTATACGCGTCATTAAACTCATGACACTGCGAAATATGGTCTCGTCATTAATCACGGTTTGTGACGCTCGATTAATGACGATGTGTTTTCGTAACAACCGGCGTCATTAATCGCGGGTTATGATGAGAAACGACCTTTTTTTTGCGTCACTAGTCAGCGTTTTTCTTCTAGTGGATTAATATGACTAACCATATTGTTGAGCATGTCTTTGTAGGCATTCCTAGGTCCAATGGTATTACCACAAGTTAACATGTCATACCACAAGTTAAGTGAAGTTAACATACCATGAGCAAGTTAACATATACATAGCAAAAATCCAAAGTTAGTATATATTTTGAAGCTCTATGTAATGGTATGTTAAGTTCAAGTGATGGCAAGTTGAAGACGCAAAGAAAACAGCAAAAAGACACTATTGGATGATCCGACGGTCCAATTTCTACATGCATCAGATGAATGGAAAAGACGAAGCAGCAATAGTCAGTAGCACCATATGAACCGATGGTCTGGGTGGTTCAACCGCCGGTCTGTCTGATGGTTTGGTGAATCAAGACACTAAGGTTTTGAGTCAGAGGCATTCAGCACCGGATGAACCGGCGGCCAAGTATCGGTTCATCCGACGCCTATGTTTATTCTGTATAGAGAGGTTTTGGCTCAAAGTTTTCGGCACAGGATGAGCCGCCGCAGCATCGGATGTAGCGTCAGATGAATTGTGTCAGCGGATTTCCAACGGCCACATGACGTGGAGGGGCACCGGATGAACCGATGCCTATGAAAAGGGGAGCATCGGTTCATCTGATGGTATAGTTTTCTACAGCTTTTAGCCAACGGCTAGTTTTATGCCTTGGGATATTTATACCCCCTCCACTCACCCATTTGAGGGAGCTTGATTGTGCGGAAGTGCAGAGGAGTGGAAGACACTTAGAAGATCTTATCCAAGCCATCCAAGTGATAAATTACTCATCCAAAGACTTGGACATGCTTTGTGTGTGCTTAGTGCTAGGCTTAGATTAGAGATGAGTGAGTGCAAGGTGTGCCTACCTTGTGAGGTGGTTCTCGAGTGGATCAACCTATACAAGGTGTGCCAGAAGCCTTGGGGCCTAAGTGGCTCACCAGCAAACGTCTTCGACCCTCCGGCTTGGTTTGGAGCGACGATGACACTTTGTGTGGGGGACGTGGAGACCCCCTTCCCTTGGTGGAGAAGCACCTTAGTGGAGGCGGCATCAAGGTGACCAAGGGAGCTTGGCGAGTGCCTTGGTGACGAGCCTTTGTGGTAAATAAAGTGGTACTCTTGGGAGAGACTTGGTGACCGGGAAGCAACACTATTGTGTGAAGTGCTTCAATAACATGGACTAGTGGTGACTTAGTGCCTACCGATACCACGGGATAAATCGCTTGTCAAGAGTTTGCTCCCTCTCATCCCTCTTTACGTTCCCGCTTTACATTCTTGCAATCCTTGTTTTGGGATGAGGGTTTCACATTAGATCAACATTAAATTGCACATCTAAATAGAAATTGTCTAGTTTACTTTACGCAAAGTGGTGGAAGCCATAGGTTGAGTTTTTAAGTTGCCTAATTCACCCCTCCCTCTCTTAGTCCACGAGCATCCGATTCCTTACAATTACGATGTCTACTATTAGCCTGCAAAGTATCAAATAAAAAATGTAACTTGTGTATGGAGAAATAAAAAGGACAAATTGCATTATGAGTGAGTCGTTGAACCAAATAACATAGTTTAAGGGTAAACTAAACCAAAATAAATTTTAAAAGTTATATGACCTTTGGCTACATTTGAAGGGAGCAATTTTAACTTTTCCTATTTATTATGGTTACTTATGGTGAATTTATTGATTTATGAGGGGTAAATGTGCAAATGCTTATGCGTCACCATCTACGTCTATAACTTTTTTTTATACAATCTACGTCTATTCCTGTTTCGAGAAAAAAGAACTTGGCTGTTATTGACGTAGATGGTGACGTATAATCCCCTAAGTACCTGTGTTTCAAGATTTGCAACTTGGCTATTATACAATCTACCAACTATTTTGATGCGGTCGCTCAAATTAAACTGAACATTGTCCAAAATATAAGTGTGAGCAACAACCGAAGTAGGCGAAGCCTTGCTCGCAATCATGAGCAATAGCGCCAGCAAACATGAACGCAGGAACGCTGTTCAGCAACTGACCAAGTGATATACATTTAACTACAACACAACAGAAGCTGGTCTCGAAACCTTGACCGAAGCTAACATGTGTTTAAGTTTGAACATCTCTTCTATGATTTGATTCATTTGTTTTTGTTACCCAATGGTATCGTGATGTGGACCAATCTAATGCATGACAAGGGACAAATCTCTCTGGAATATTATAGACAAATATTACATCTTTCTAGTATGAACTCATAAAAAACAAATCCACGGATAAGCGTACAATGCAACTTAATAATCCCCTAAGAACCTTTGTTTCAAGATTCGCACATCTTCTTCCATCTGAAGGAAACCTCCAAAGAATTAACATTTCTCTATCCGGGGGGTCAAATCATCACCAAATAAAGTATCACAATAATGTTCAGATCTTACCGAGTGGATCCTACAAATGTTTATTCCATATGTCCCGCAACCGCAACCAACAACTTACCACTATGATTAAGGTGACATGACATTCTAACCTTCTCGTTGGTCAATACAGTATCAGATTTACCAGTGCTCACTCTTTTTTAGTGGCACTGGGACCTAGCTGGTCCTATCAGATATGTGGTCTGAATTTTCTAATCTTAGTCCATCTTTCGGAATCATGTCTATCTGTAGTTTATTCATCACTCCGGCCCATTTGTAATTCTGCAATTTTCATGTTTGAATTCACATTTTTTAGATTAAGGAAAAATAGTTTCGGTCTCAACAGTTACGAAGGACTGTCTACGACCAACAATACAATGACAACCATCAGCATCTAGGCTGCAAACCACCAAGTATAGACCAACAGCCTCGAGTAACAATCAAAACAAGCCAAAAATAATGAAAACTACTGCTTAACAGTTCGACACTAGCTTTTGATATGCTTCAAAGCATTCTAACCAGACTTGTTTATGATTCTCAAAGCCGTTGTCTCCAGCAAACGACAACATTCCTTCAAAATGATCCTTCCTTCCTCTTAGAAAGGATGGACCAACTCTTGATCCAGAACGCTCCCCTAAATATCACCTGCAAAATAGATTTAGATTTTGACCTTTGAAACACCAATACATTCCTACTGATCCACAAGGCGCAACAAAAGGCCGCCACACCGATCAGCACCAGGTTCCTTTGCTTATTTGAAAAACATCTAAGCCAAGGTCCAAAAAGATTATCTACACATGCAGGTTCTGTAATACCAAACGTAAAACTTATAATACTCCACATCAGTTTAGCCATAGAACAATCAAAAAATAAGTGTTGAATGGTTTCTTGCTCACTACAAAAGCAACACCGAGTGCACCCCTTCCATTGTCGCTTAACTAGATTATCTTTTGTTAAAATTACACCATTTTAAGATACCAGAGGAAGATTTTTATCTTTAATGGGATTTATGGCCTTCCACGTCCAACAATTTACTGGAATCCCCGATTTAACACTAAGTCATTTTACTTGTTTTACTGAAAAATTCTTGCTATCCGTCCAAATGAAGGAATCCTTACGTTCATTAAGACTTACCATAAGAATGCTCCCCACCAGACATAGCCATTTGTCCCAAATTTTCCCCACTAAGGCCGTCTGAAAGAGACATTTAGTGGAGTAGTATTTAATACTTGAGCCACTAAAGCGTTTTTATTTCTTACTATGTTATAGAGAGACGGGTACTTTTTCATTAAAGGTTCCCCTATCTAGAGATCCTCACAGAATCTAGTCTGGGTGCCATCCTGCACTTTAAACCTGCCTCTCTCCATTACCAAACTTTTAACTTCCATTAAACCCAACTAGAAGTGTGAATCCCCTTCCTTTCTTTCTACTCGAGAAAGAGTCTTGTCTCTAAAGTATTTTTTCTTAAGTAATTGCTGCCACATGCCCTCTTCATTTACCATCTTAAAAATCCACTTACTTAACAAGCATTTTATTTAGGGTATCCATGTCTACAATGCCCATCCACCCAATACTTTTAGGCTTATGGAGAATACTCCACTTAGCAAGCCTGTACTTCTTTTTGTGCTCATCATAATGCCAAAAAAATCTTGATATGTAATAATCTAACTTTTCAAGAACACCTTTAGGTATTTTGAAAAAGACAACATGAACATTCGCAAGCTTGAAAAAACCGAATTAATTAAGACTAATCGCCCTCCCGGCAAAAGCAACTTGCCTTTCCAACTGCTGAGTTTTTTCTGAAATCTCTCCTCAACCACCCTCCAATCTTTATTCGAGAGTCTACGGGCACTCATTGGAATTCCTAAATACCTGAATGGAAACTCCCCTTCTTTACAACCAAACAGTTCTAGATACTCCGCAGTCGTATCCTTTGTTTCCACAAAGTAGAATAACTCACTCTTATGGAACTTGATCTTAAGACCTGATAACTTTTCAAAAGCATTTAATACTAATTTCAAGTTTTTGGCCTTTTTTAAACCATCCTACAGAAAGACAAATTGTGTCATCCGCGTACTGTAGGATGGAGAGTCCGTACTCCACTAAGTGAGGAACAAACACTAGGCCAGAAACGATTTGTACTGGCGGCTAAAACGCATTTGTGCTGGCGGGCGCAACACCCGCCAGCATAGTGGATTTTCGAAATCAGCTCGAAAGAAACAGCAAAAAAATTTTATTTAGGAGAGGAACCCCACCAGCCAGCCACCCACCCGTCCCTCGTCATCAAGTCGCAAGTCGCGCTTTTTTTCGCGCAAAGTCGCGACGCTCCGCGGCTGCCGTGGTTCGAACCTGTGACCTCCCCCTCGCGCGAAGCCTCCTCTACCACTACACCACACACTCATATGCGTCCATATGCAGTTTTGATTCTACTCATATTATACTACACCGAGTGTAAATCGGTTTTTTGAGGCACTAAACGGATTCAAATTAAAAACTTGTCAACTACAAAGTTTCATAACTTTCTGAGATCTACAACTTTCATGTTGGGCGTTTTTCCATTTGTGGTCATTTATGAAATTTGAATTTCAAATTTGAGAGATTCAAATTTGGATTTCATTGACAATATGATTTCAAATAAAAAATTTGTAAACTATGAAGTTTCATAACTTCTCAGGATCTACAACTTTCATGTTGAGAGTTTCTCCATTTGAGGCCGTTTAAAAAATTCAAATTTTCAAAATTTCAAAAATTCAGACGTACTTTACTTCAACAAAAGTAATTCAAATAAAAAATGGTTCAACTACAAAGTTCTATAACTTTTGAAGATGAACAACTTTTATTTTGGTCATTTGCTCATCTGAAATAGTGGTAGCAACATTCTTCACAAATCTTATACACCTCTCACATAGTTTCTTCAAACTATATAAGAGATATAGATTTTGTGAACAAAATTACTAACACTTTGTCAAATGAAGCAACAACCCAAATAAAAATTGTACATATTGACAAGTTATGGAAGTATGGAACTTTGTAGTTTACAACTTTTTTATTTGACAACGTTTTACTGCTTTAAAAGGGGATTGTTGATTTTGCAAAGGCACAGTGATGGCGGGCGACATAAGGCACCCGCCACCACAAAAGGAAGCATTTGTGCTGGCGGGTGCCTTATGTCGCCAGCCAGTATTGTGCATTTGTGCTGGCGGGTGACATAAGCGCCCGCCAGCATTGTGCCCCCACCACTATGCTGGCGGGTGATAATTGCATGTGCCAGCAATCTATTTTTCATGTGTCAGCACAAATCGTTTTTGGCCTAGTGAAAGCTATCAAAGTAATTCCATTCTTTGACCTCTCAATCAAGACTGCTAGCATATTTGCTACTAAGTTGAAGAGAATAGGCGATAAAGGGTCACCTTGACTCAAGACCTTTCTTAGTTTGAAAATAATGCCCCATTTCGTCATTCACCTTTACCCCTCATGACAATTTTCTCTATCCATTGACACTATTTCCTTGGGAAACCTTTTAGCCAAATAACTTGTTGTAAGAAAGCCCAATTAACCTTGTCAAACACCTTCTCGAAGTCTAGCTTGAGAATAAGGCCCTTTCTCTTTTTCTTTTTGAGCTCATGAATAGTCTCATGTAGGATGACCACTCCTTCCAATATATATCTCCAGGAAGGAAAGCAGATTTGGAAGGCTTAGTAATCCTACACGCTATGGAGGAAAGTCTATTGGCTAACACCTTAGTAAAGATTTTAATGCTGACATTGAGCGTGCAAATGGGCTGGTACTGCTGAATTTTCTTGACTCCCTGCTCTTTTGGAAGTTGGGTTATAATTCAAAAATTAAGGCAGAAATGTGGGAGATCCCAATTATGGAAGTCTCGGAACATGGCCATTAGGTCATCCTTTATGAGACTCCAAAACACTTGATAAAATTCACCAGGAAACCCATCGGTCTAGGTGCTTTGTTATGTTTCATTTGGAAAATAGCATCCTGAACCTCCTTTTCTGAAACTCGACCTCGAGAAGTTCACTCTTAGTATTGGTGATTTGAGGAATATCCTCCACCATTGACTCATTTAGTGATAAATTACTACCCTCTGCTTTACCAAAAAGACCTTTATAATAATATGTAATGTACTTCTTCAGCTGATCCTGACCCTCCACTACCCCATCTTCCTGCTCGAGTCGGAAAATTCTAGTTTTCCTTCTTTTTCCATTTGCCACCATCTGGAAATACTTCGTATTATTGTCCACTTTTAAAATCTTGGTGGTCTTAGCCCTTTGGAACCACCTTATCTCCTCTGCCCTCAAAAGTTGAGAAATTCTTTTGTTAATGCTCTGCTTAAGGTCCGATTCTTGCTAACCTAGCAGTTATGACTCTGCTTTCTTGTCCAGTTGTTCGGCTCTCCTTAATAACTCCTGCTTTTCCTTTTTATAAGCACCATTCATATTCTTTGCACAACCTCTCAAAAATTGTCTCAACCTCATGATTTTATTTACCATCTTTGCATAAGATATTCTCCCCTATTTTCTTTCTTCCATACTTCTGAGACCAATTCAAAGAAACCATCCTTCAGAAGCCAACCAAGCTCAAATTTAAAGGGTGGCTATTTCTTGCCCTTGGTCCTTCACCGGTAATAAGTAAAATTGGGGTACGATCTGAAACTTCCCTACTAAGCACCTCCACTGTCGCTAATGGGAAGTTTTGTTCCCACTCAGTGCTAACCAACACTCTGTCAATTTCTCATAGGTAGGTACCCTGCGAGAATTTGCCCAAGTAAACTTACAACCTGACATTTCAATCTCTCGCAAATCCAAGCTAACTATGACAACAATGAAAAGGAATGGCCACTTCCTTCAAATCTATGATTGTTTTTTCACTACTGTTCCGAATGATATTAAAATCCCCCCTATGCACAAGGGAAGTCTCTCGTTACTACAAGACTGTACCAATTATGTAAGTAATGATTCCTTGAATGCAGGTTGGGTTGCCCCATAAACCACCACTAATACCCATTGAAAATCACTATTTCTGTCACTTAATCTAAACTTCACTAAGAAATCCCTTGCATCAATGCTGCCCACATCCATCACATCTAAATTCACCCCCAATAAAATACCTCTGGATCTCCCATGTGGTGTTGTCCAGTGCCATACAAAGTTCCTCCCCCCACTAAAATTATTTAGTGTTTCTTGGGGGAAATCCTTCTTACACGTTTCCAAAAGAGAAATAAAATCTAAGGTTTGCTCCCTGGAAGTATCTCTTAGAAATCTTGTTTTAGACAAGTCACTAAGACCTCTACTATAACACTTTTTAGAAAATTTTTCCCTCCTTGCCTTGCAAGTCTTCATCAAGCACAACTTAGCATGAGACTCGCCCTTACGACGCAAACCATCAAGCTCACAATTAATAGGGAAATTTGACTCATCAAAAACTTCTTCCATCAATTCCCCACACAAGCTTTTTAAAGAATTGCTCTCCATAGTTTCCAAATTTTCCTCCTCACTATTTGTGTCCCATTAATCCTGATCTAGTCCCCCAACCTCACTGTTTCCCTTTCCATTTCAAGATCAAAAAAATCTGAAAGTTATTATGTTTGTCTATGCTAGATTCCCCAAAATTAACTCATATTTGTTGCATACAATTTATGACCATGTCTTTATCAACTGAAAGTAAAGAATTAGGACAAGGATTACCTTCTTGAGATTCAAGATTCTTCCTAGCAGCCCTCCCCTCAGCTTTAGCCAAGATATCATCCCTAGACCGCTAAAGCCTAGGACTAGCTCGGACCTGTGTCTTTTTAGCTTTTGGGACAGCCGCTGCCCCCTTCACCCTTCTCTCCAACTCCTCTTCCTTGCCCAATGTTGACATCTTACCATTTCAAGCTTCTCCTGTTGTCCTTCCTCTTCTTCTCCCATCACCATCTCCACTAACTCATCAAACACCCCATCTGCTGCTTTATTTAGAATTTCCTTTGATTTCTTCATTAGAAAAACCTCAAACTCCTCTTTGACATATTCTGAACTTGTTCTTTCCAAGACACAAATCCAGCCGCATCGCCCTTGGTGGCCTTAGCCTCCCCCTCGGCCTCATTGCTGTCCACACTTCTCTTCTATTTCTTCAGCACCCTTTCTTCACTACAAGAAAAACACCGACTAGTCATGCAAAAAAGGTCGTTTCTTGTCATAAACCGCGATTAATGACGCCAGTTGTTACGAAAACGCTCCATCATTAATCGAGCGTCACAAACCGTGATTAATGACGGGACCTTATTTCGCGGCGTCATGAGTTTAATGACGCATATAAATTCGTAACACTAAGGCGTCATAAGGTACATGCAACGTCAGACCAAAATCTTATGTGGCACGACGTTTTGTGACAAACTGTTTTGTCATTAAGCGAATTCAGCCCATATTTTGTTGGGCAAAGCCCCAAATTCCTTGTCGTCATAGATTGAATTTGGCCCACTTAATGTTAAGCTGAGCCCAATGTTTCGGTCATCATAAATTGGTTTTAGGCCTTATTAAGGTTCGATGGAGCCCAATATTGTTGGCGTCATAGATTGTTTAAGGCCTTATTATGGTTGGATGGAGCCCAATAATTGCTGTTGTCATAGATACATTTAGGCCTAATTTTGGTTGGACCGATCCAATAATCGAGGTCGTCATAGAATGTTTTAGGCCTGGTTTTAGTATGACCGAGCCCAATAATTGCATTCGTCATTAATTTGTTTTGGGTCTAGTACTAGTTGGATCGAGTTCAATATTCGATGATGTCATAAAATGATTAAGGCCCAATTGATATTGGACCCAGCCCACCAATCGCTGACGTCATTTTTGATACGACCCATTTTATTAATAAATCATTTTTGAATTCGTAAAAAAATAATGGGCCAAGGGGGCAAGCGCACATATTTTTTCCCTGTTATTTTGGGCTGCACTCCAGGTAGCGCTTAATTAAATATAATTCAATCTCATGTTACATGTGAATCAATTCAGACATCACAGATAATATTTCCATACTAATGATACAAATAAATGTTTCGGATCACACATGACACATTATACTCAATGAACACAAAACAACCACAAGCAGATTGTCAGTAGGAGCTCACAAATCAATACATATGATATCTCCATGCTCACAAATAAAGCTGGTTTTGAAATAGAACCCACTAAGATAACAAAGCTCAGTACTCACAAACCAGCACAACTAGCTGGGAAGACACAAGCAGAAGACTAAGGAACATAGTGGCCTTACCCAAGGGGTGAGCTTAGCAGTTGACGAAGGAGGGTCTTAGTAGTTTCTACTTGTTTCTTCAACCTCTCAATCTCATCAGTCTGCACTTTCATTGCTACATCTGATGCTTCTGCCTTTATCTTCAAGTCTGTCAAAACTTGGTCCTGTTCAACAAAGATTTCACTAAGGTCAGCAGCTGCATCTAGGCCTCGCAACAAAACTTCAGGTCTTGAGCATGCAGCGAAAGCTGGATAATCTCGAGGCATGTAATCAATGAATGGCTTTGACTTTACATTAGAGGGACAGGAATTTGATATTTGAACCGCAAGGATTGTCAACATTTGAGCCAAAAATGAAAGGAGAAGTCAAACTTGAACCTTAAACGAAGCAAGAAAATAAACTTAAGAATAATCCTAAGAATAAAGTAGCAGGATAATCATGCGTTCTATTACATACCACGACATGTGATTGAATCTCAGCAATGCAGGAGTGGGATGCTAGGCCCTGCATAATAAGTTACAAATTAGGAACTGGATCTAGAGCGGTCAAGGTAAGAGAAAGATCTGAAATCTAAGACAATAAACAAAGTAAATTACTTTCTAAGCATGGCTCATCTATTAAGGTGTGTTACAAATCAGTAACTGCATCTAGAGCGACCAAGGTAAGAGAAGAATCTCCAATCTAACACAATACACAAAGCAATTTACTTTCAACGCATGCCTCATCGATTAACTTGTGTTATAAATCAGTGACTGGATCTAGAGCGGCAAAGTTAAGAGAAGAATCTCAGAACTAACACAATACACGAAGCAATTTACTTTCTAAGCCAATGAAAATACTACTAGGGGACTAGAAAGAAAAGGAAATGAGATTCTCACTTGTGAAGCTCCAAGATTCAGGGGCCCATTGATTGAGGGGGCATCGGGAGCCGGTGCTTGAGCCGTATCCTTGCTCAATTGCTCAGCTTGGCCAGCACAGCAGACGCAAGCAGAACACCGATATCTGCCACCCACCATCTTGCTGACATACCCCTCCCCCTCCACCGGCAACGGCGAGGTCGGACCGCCACCGCAGATCTAGCTGAGCGAAGTGATGCTTTTTGGAAATGGAAGGCGGGAGTTTAGTGGCGCAACGCGGTAGCAATGGAGTAGAGTATTTATTATTTCAGGGCAGATAGGGAATACAGAATTTGAAAATTCTGCTTTCGACTTCCTGACCGCGAAATGAAAATTTGGTAAGCTTCACTTGCTTCGGGGCCACTGACAAGTGAGGCCGTGCAATCACGGCCCCATATTGTCAGCGAGTTTGGGTTGGATTCTGGTGGCGTACAATATAGGCGGGAGACAGATATCTAGAAGAGGCCCACGCTTCAGTGAAGCTGGGTGCATTTCCAGTCGAGGATCACAAAGCCTAACAACTGCTTCTCCCACTATAATGCCTAGACGTCTATTTTTTTTAAGCCATACGGATATAAGGATCTTCCTTCTGCGTTCTTATCTGAACCAAAGCACACTCGTGTAACCACCAAATATTTCACATGCCTACCGGGGAAAAAGCCTGCATATTCTGCCCTATACTTGTGATAGGACTCCTGAGCAGTGTAGGCCTTCGTATTCTGAGCATCCCACGTATTTTCATGGCTACTGTAATCCTGTGAGGCATGCTCTGCCACGAGGTGCACGCTGCCTTATTATCGGTCATGGTTCGATAAATAGGCGTGCCCCCAAGGCCTTTGCTCATCGCCTCTTCATCCTCCACGTATTGTGCTAGCAGACCTCTCTATTTGGTTCTACACGCTGTGAAAAGAGGTGAGCTCTTAGCTTCCGTGTCTTGTTTTTATAGGTTACAATCATTGTTTTTGGTCAGTGCTTATCATGTTTACGTTGTTGGCGAGTGTGTAGGAGGATGGCTTCTGATGCGAACGGAGGAACCGCCTACTTCCATGTTGTGCCACCTCCGCAGCGGCCAGGATACATGGATCCATATGATCTGTACGACATGGATGAAGCGGACGAGGAAGAAACGGAGGAGATGAAGAAAGATGCTTTGGCTTGGCTGCAGGAGCAGGGTTACACTCGTGTGCTTCGCCATGGTCGTTGTGTGTGCCCTTACTGCAATCTTCCTCACCAGCAGTGGGGTTTTCGTGACATCCTACAGCATGCTTCTGGCATTGGTTGCTCGGGACGTACCATGAAGTCGAGGGGTAGGCACTGCGAATTGGAGGAATATCTCCGCACGGATCCTCATTATGCTACATTCCGTCATGCATTAGGTATGCTGGGATAGGCGTGTGCCGTATCCATTTCCATGACCGTGTCTGTTGTCTTCCTCGTTGCCAAGTCCGAAGATTTCGTTGCTGGGTGTGTGTTTGTGCGCTCCTGTGCCAGTGCCACTGTACGAGTGTAGGTCTATGGGGATGTATCATGTATGTGCACATTAAAGTTGAATAATTTGGGCAAGTGACCATCATTTACGTTCTGTATATTCTTGGCAAAATGGTGAATTTAGTCAAACGGTAAATTTGTAATATCGGTCATCAGTTACGTGTGTATCTGCAATGCGGTGCGGTGGGATAAGAATAAAATATCACATAACAAGACATTACATCTCAGACTATGGCAACACATCATGACCAGGGAAATCCACTGAAGCAAGGAAGGTGATCATGGAAAAGAAGAACACCCATGTTCTTCATGGATAACAGGGAATACAGGGAATTTTCCTACCACTACAAGATTCACAGAGCAGGAAAACAGGGGATTGATCTTTTCCATCCAAAAGAAAACATACCATTGATCATTCCATGCACAAGACCACCTATTTGAACATGAAAAAGAAAACCCAAATCCGAGTAATCTAAGATGACCCCTCCGAGGAGTTCCCCGATGACTCTGGCGTCATGGGGGCTTCAATGGCTGGGGGAGCCACGGGACCGGGATTGGCGGGGCTGACATTTGAAGGACCAGCGCCAACCTCCATCTTCTTCTTGGTGCTCTTCGAGTCCACCTCCTCCTCCTCCTCCTCCGCACCCTTCTTCTTCTTTGCCGACGGAATGTCCTTGAATGAATCAAGCTTACCGGCCTTGTCATCCTTCAAAAGCGGCCTCACAAACGCCTCCGTCTATTGATTCCTCTTCTTGGCCTCCACCTGCTTCCTCTTGTTGGCCGACAATCGCTTCTTCTCAATGGCCGCCCACGTCTGTTTCTCTTCCTCTTCCTCTTCCTCTTCATCCTCTTCCACGTAGTCGTACTCGTCCTCGCTGTCCTCACTCTCCTGCCTTTCCATGTCTTCTACATCAGATTCAATCAAGGAGGGTTCGGATGGCTCGCATGTGCTTGGTTGGGGGGAGTCGGGTGGTGTCCCGATGGAGGGGGGTTGGAAGGGAACGGGGAGGCGGGAAGTTGAATCAGAGAAGAAGGCATGGTGGTTGGGGTTTTTTGGAGGAAGAGAGTTTGAGACAAGGCAATGCAGGGAGTTGGGAGAGTCCAGTATATTAATAGATCTCAGTTTCAGGGAAAGTCGGGGTGTCTCTTTGGGAGTTGTATCACGCTAATGCAAGGAGGCGCCTCGATCTCTAATAATGTAATGGTCTTTTGCAAAGAAAAGAACTATGTAAATTTGTAATCTTAGTGAATTTGGAGCAAACTATATTTACAAGCACTTCAACATGTAGAGATGAATTGTTTACTACCATTAAACCGGATGTTCGGGTTTGGGATGCATTAACAGACCGGATGTTTCGGTCTAGAAAAATATACAGAAAGGACAAATATTTCCGGACCTGTAAATGATGCTTCTTTTGATTTTGGGCAAAGGAGATCTTTGATTTCATAGTTTATGAGAGTGATAAAATAGGATAACATTTATAGGGAGACAAGGAAGAGAGATGGTCAGGGAAACAAAGAAGAAACAACTTCAAACAAGGGGATTGATCAACAAACAAACGATAACCAAAATCACAAACATGGTTTGGGTTTGGGATGCATTAGCATTTCGGATGTTTGGTGATAACCGGATGCTAGTTTCGAATTTGGTCAAGGTGAGCAACGATCACATTGCTATTTCTTATTAATCGTCCAATATTGATCTTCAACCTCTCCAGATCATGTGTCACGCTAGGAAACACGATCATGTCAGTACAATAAGAGCGGATGTTCTTGTCTACGAAACACGAACAGGCTGGACAAACAAGAGACCATGTTTCATGAAAATGTAAAGTTACTAATTAACATCATGATGTTAACATACATAAGACAATGTTCCCATGAAATCTAAAGATACTAATTAACATCACAGATAACATATTGGCATTGGTCTTCCACTGGCGCGGCTCGCTCACTCCATCTACATCCATCCCTCATTTTTGGCCAGGACGGAGTGGCAGCTCCACTTCTTCATGTTGTCCTCCCTCAGGGCCTCAGACCTGGCCATCTGAAGGACCGGAACTGGCGACCAGAGAGGGGGGGAGTGAATGGGAGCCGATAAAAATTCTTCTCGAAGGGGATGACTTCCCCAACAAGATGAACTCGGTCGGATACCCAAAATCACACGCTCCGCACACAACCTTCCGTTTGTCAAAACCACGTAGCCACTGGAGTGCTACTGGTCCTAGGAACAAACACTACCTGCAGCCACAACTCCTACACACACACGGCAGCGGAAACAACTCGGAAGCTGCCTGCATGGAGGGGGCAGTTAGACCGGGTATGGGGGGCGGTTAGACCGCCTCCACCTAGTAACCAAGAAATCCTTCGAAACACCTCTTACGAGCTCCAAAACTCTCCACGGTTTCACCTACTGGATTCTCTGGTCAAGGCTAAGCTAGCTACCAGAAAATCTTGGGGAAAACCGAAACTCCACCCAGGGGCCTAGGGGTGGTTAGACTGGCTACCACAGGCGGTCTAACCTCCTGTAGCCAGCAACGAACTCCCGATCTCCCGATTCACCCCACGGATTGCAGCGAGACTTCGGGAATACCTGGGTTACCTCCTGGGCAACCTCTCCACCAAAGGAATCGACCCGAAATGCTCTCAATCAAAGGGAATCGCGGATCTTGGCCCTCTAGGTCATGAACTCGAGCAACTCGAAAAACCACCAAATCGAGGTCGATTCAAGGGAGTTCTTGGGGCAAAGTCACTAGCCAAAGAGGCACAAGGTCCTCATACGTGACACCCAACAAGAAACCCGCAAGAAATCGCCCTCAAAACTCCACCACGAAAATCACAAATAAGAGCTCCGAAAATCACCAAAAATGAAAATGGGAGAGGCAACACAAGGCCTTGAGGAACCACGCCGAATCATCTATACATACCATGAAGGTTCATACAAGGTCTAGCTTGCCACCCGGTCATCCATCCCTCTATCCAGATCTCACATGAAGCTCTCAAGCTAGTCCTAGAAAAACTAGAGGAAAATACAAACGAAAATGAGAAAGGAAAATGAGCTAGGGTTACAAGAGTTGGTTGCCATCCATCCCCTCAAGTGTTTATATGGGGGCAACCAAAAGACTAAACTACCCTTACTAGATAACTAGGGATACATGCCCCTCAAGGGCGAATTTGGAAGTCTTCAGTTTTTCACCATCGGACGGATGCCCAGCGACCGCAACCTTGCTTAGCCTCGACGCAAGCCTTGCGATCCCGACGAGTGTCCTCTGCTTCGAAGTTTCTCGACGGCTGCGACCCGGGCGGTCAGACCGCCGCCCTGGGCGGTTAGACCAGCCCAGGCGGTCTGACCACCCCTCCTGGGCGGTTGAACCGGCCTGGGTGGTCACAACTCCTCGTCGAGTCTTTGGCCTCGGTTTTGTGGCTCAACCGAGTAACCCAGTGGTTTTCTGGTGAACCACTGCAAACCCAGCGAACTCGGTGTAGCCTCCGCCAATCACCACTCATGACTCGGCTCCCACGTTGTCTCGGCTCGACCTTGGTTTTGAGGCTCAACCAAGAAGCCGTCCACGAGTTCGTCTTGCTGTTCTTGCCACCATGCGGCCCGCACTTGACCCCGCTGGCCACCGGGTCCCTCGAACCAAGCCTACTTGTCTTCCCCACACCTGGAGGCCTCACCGGCAACGACCTTTCGCGCTTGTTCTTCACCTACACCAACACCAGTCAAGCCGCAACCTGCACCTGCAGTACTTAGCCAAGAGTCAGTCCACACAACGTTGTCAATCACTCATCACACTAGGAAGCGACCATCCACCGGTCCTCGAACCACACATGCTCTCAATCTCCCCCTTGATGAGTGCATTGACAACACACATGATTGGTAACCAAAGAGAAAAGGAAAAGAAAAGAAACGACTAAAAGAAACTTCAACAAGCGATCGAAAGCCAAAGGAAAGGCAAAGAGCAAGATAACTTGAAGAAAGAAAATCTCGGTCCCCTTAGGCAAGGGCAACGGCTCGACACAACCGAGACAAAAACAAGCTCACACAAAGAGCAAAGACCACCAAAGGCACACAAGGTCGCAAACCAGAAACTCACACAAGAAGCTCCCCCTGCACATATGCAAGCTCCCCCTGAGCCAAAGCACACTCCCCCTGAACCAATGCAGCAATGCAACATGGGAATGCAAACAAGGAGCAAATTCCTGCACCTTTTCCCAGGGCGGTTAGACCGCATGCCCAGGGCGGTTAGACCGCCCCTCTGGGATCTGACCGCCTGGGGGCGGTTAGACCGCCCCAAGAAACCGGCCCTGCACCAAACTTTTCAAAAACTGCCCGAACCACTTGGAACACCTTCCAAATGCTCCCAGGTGCCCAAATCATGCCCAAACTTCTCCCCCTTGTTGACAATGCATGAATCAAGGCAAAATGCGAAAAGTTTCAACATATAGTTTCTCAAATAGACAAAATTCATCATAGTATGCTACACATATCCAAATGAGCAAGTTAGATACTCTATAGCTTCGTATGGACAAAAACTACAAGATCACCAAGTTTCACAACCATTGGGCAAAGCTAAGATAGAATTGACCATTTTTGCGAAAAATTACCCTCTCATGAGCAAAGTCCTAAACTTGAGCAAAACATGTCAAAATTGCAAAGCCACACAAACTTTATGCTAGGACAACCATTCTAAGCATAAGACCATCATAAACACCCACAAGCACCTCATGTCATGTCAAAGCCACCGAGCCATGTGCTTACTTCTAGATAGGAGACTTCTCATTGGTAAGCAACATGCAACGGTTTAGCACCCAAACACAAGTAAATTTAGCACATAGGACATGGGAGTACATTTTCCAAGCAATTTAAATTTCATTTTCAGATTCATAATTGGTACATGAAATGTCTTTGCGACAAAAAGGAACTTATGCCCCTCCACAAGATAAAGCATGGGGGCTAAACATTCATTATGGCAAATGAGCCTTTGGCCCCATATGATCAAAATAAGCTATCCAACCACAAATTAAGCATAGCAAAGCCACTAAAACATGTCATGATCATATAAAGGCATTTACTCACAAGAGAGCATACATAAGACATTTTTTCAAAAACATAGCTATCAACAATGGATATAAACCAAGATCATCAAGAGCTAAGCCACACTAAGCCATATCATACCAAACTAGCTCACAAGATCATATATAGCACAACATGGTGAACTATGTATATAAGAGAAGCTTTTATAAAATTATGCATATGATACTAAAATGCATGCAACCTATCATACACGGATGACTATACACCATGTTACACATGCCATACAAATGCAAGAATGCATAAAAGGAAAGCTATACATATGCTACAAAGGAGCTCCCACACACCCAACTCAGGAAATCAAACACACACCAAGCTCCCCCCACAAACGAGTGAAAATTGCTTGATCTATGGGCTTGGTGAAAATATCGGCTAGCTGGTCATGTGTGGGTACATGCATCAAAGAGATTTTTCCTTTCTCTATGTTGTCTCTCATGAAATGATACCTCACTTCTATGTGCTTGGTTTTGGAATGGAGCACTAGGTTCTTTGCAACACTTATGGCACTTGTGCTATCACATTGAAGTGGGACATGGGTATACTCCTCACGAAAGTCACTCATGGTGTATGTGATCCAAAGGAGCTAAGAGCAACAACTGGCTGCGACAACATATTCGGCTTCGGTTGTAGATTGAGCAACACTCGATTGTTTGCGAGAAGACCAAGACACCAAAGAAGAACCCAAGAACTGGCAAGTCCCAGAAGTGGACTTCCTATCCAACCGACACCCGGCAAAATCCGCGTCCGAAAATCCATGAAGAGCCAAAGAAGAAGACGTGGAGTACCAAAGGTCGAAGTCGGGAGTATGTCGCAAATACCTAAATATGCGCTTGAGTGCTTGCCGATGCAAAGTCCTCGGAGACGCTTGAAAACAAGCGCACAGACATACCAAGAATTGGATGTCCGGCCTCGTCACCGTCAAGTAGAGGAGTGACCCGATCATGCTTCGGTACTCATTCAGGTCCACGGGTTCACCGTCCTCGTCCGCATCAAGAGCTGTAGTCGTACTCATAGGCGTCGCCATGGCCTTGGAGTCCTCCATCTTGAACTTCCTCACAATGTCCTTGGTGTACTTGGCTTGGTGCACGAATGTTCCTTCCTTTGATTGCTTGATCTGGAGGCCAAGGAAGAACTGCAACTCACCCATCATGCTCATCTCAAATTCCCTGCTCATGTCTTCTGCAAACCTTGCAACCAAAGAGTTAGACGAGCCACCAAAGACAATATCATCCATGTATACCTGCACAATCAGGATATCTTTGCCCTGCCTGAGGAGAAACAAGGTCCGATCGACCTTCCCCATCTCAAACCCGCGCTCAAACAGGAACCCCCTCAACCTACTATACCAAGCTCTAGGCGCCTGCTTCAACCCATACAGCGCCTTCCTCAACTTGTACACCCGGTGGGGGTACTTCTCACTCTCAAACCTCGGTGGTTGCCTCACATACACTACTTCCTCCAAAACACCGTTCAGGAAAGCACTCTTGACATCCATTTGGTACAATTTGAACCCTTTAGCCACGGAAAAGGCTAGAAGGATCCTAATCGCCTCCAAACGGGCTACGGGAGCAAAGGTCTCCTCGTAGTCGATCCCCTCTTTCTGACTATACCCTTGCGCCACCAACCTCGACTTGTTTCTCACTACTTCTCCTTTCTCTCCCTCTTTATTTTTCCACACCCATTTTGTCCCAATCGGCTTACACCCCGGGGGAGGATCCACCAACTCCCAAACTTGGTTTCTCTCAAAGTTCTCCAACACCTCATGCATCGAATTAACCCAATTGTGATCAGATAGTGCATGTCCAATGTCTTTGGGCTCAAAAGTAGCAACAAAAGCAGCATGAGCAAAGTGAGAATTGTTTCGAACCCTCGACCGTGTAGTACGTTCATTGAGGTCGCCGATGATCCTCGAAGCTGGGTGATCCACTTGAACTCGCCGGGGAGGTTCTCGCCTTGATGCTACCTCCCCCTCAACAGCAGCTTCGCCTTGATCTGGGTTTGTCGTTGTAGGTGTGGGAGAAGGACCGTTCACCACCGTAGTCGAAGTAGTAGGTACATGCTCAGCTGCAGGTGCCACACCGCCATCTTCATCATCTCCATGTTCATGCTCCTCCTCCTGGAAAATCTCCTCACCAAGTTCATCGTCACCTGCACACTCAAAAACAAGCTGACTACGTGGCTGTGTCTCGTCGAAGGTTACCTCGCAAGTCTCCACGATTTGGTTAGTTTCAAGATTGAGCACACGAAATGCTCTAGAATGAGATGCGTAACCAAAGAAAATACCATCGACAGACCTAGCCTCGAACTTGTCCAACTTTTTCCCTTTCATAAGAATGAAGCATTTGCACCCAAACACGTGAAAGTGACTCACCTTGGGGGTTCTACTGTGCATCAACTTGTAGCAAGTTTTCTTCTTATGCACCCTGAGGTAAATCCTGTTCGACACAAAGCCTGCGGTATTCACCGCCTCAGCCCAGAACCTTCTCGGAGTCCTATGCTCATCGAGCATCATCCGAGCCATCTCGCACAAGGTTCTGTTTTTCCTTTCAACCACGCTGTTCTGGGGAGGCGTATACGGACTCGAAAACTGGTGTTCAAGACCCAAGTCATGGCAAAAGGTTTCGAAGCGAGAGTTTTTAAATTCCGAGCCATTGTCACTGCGGATCGCTCGTATGGCATCTCCGTGCCTCTCATTTCTCAACCTCAAGACAAGATCTCGAACAAAACCAAACGTCTCCCCTTTCTCCTCAAGAAAGAAAACCCACGCATACCGAGAGTAGTCGTCCACCACAACCAGGACGTACCACTTCCCACCCACAGATCGCACACGAGCTGGGCCAACAAGGTCCATATGGAGCAGCTCGCATGGACGCTCCGTCATCACATCGGTGAGGGGTGGATGGGAAGCAGCTACCATCTTAGCTTGCCGACACAGCGCACAAACCAACTCTTTCTCAAACCTCAGCCGTGGCAATCCTCGGACCAAATTGAGTTTACTCAAGCGAGACAAAAGGTGAAAGCTTAAGTGACCCAACTTCCTATGCCACTTCCACAACTCGCTTGAAGAACCAGCCAAGAAACAACAAGCCACACCCGAAGACTGAGAGAAATCCACTCGGAACACTTGACCCTCGGGAACGACCATGCAAACTAGGTCCCCTCGAGAATCTAAAATCCGAGAACCACCAGGACGAAACAACACCTCAAAACCCTCATCCAAAAGCTGGGACACAGAAAGCAAATTGAATACGAGCGATTGAACAAGAGCAACACGCCTGAGAGTGACCTTCTCACTTACCTTGATCTCACCTTCTGAAAGCACACGCCCTCGCCCATTGTCCCCAAAGGTGATGTATGTCTTGGACACCACCGGGACGAGACTTGAGAACCACCCCTTGTCTCCGGTCATATGCCTCGAGCAACCGGAGTCAATCAACCAAATGTTCCTCAAGTCTCACACCTGAAATTCAAAAACGAGCACGTGAGTGAACAAACGACTCTGCACTGGGGTTAGTACCAAAAGAGTAAAACCAGTGCCGAGCCATTTGCTCCAAAGTGGGGTTAGCACAAACCATATTATCACGCCTATCAAAGCTACCACCACGAGGGAACCACCCCTGTCTCGATGGAGGAGAACGAAAGCCATGAAAGGAAGACCGTGGGCCATTCCTCCTCTCCAACTCAAAGCTGAGAATGTCTAGCAAACTGACCACCACCAGACTCACCATGCCAACACCAGAACCACGACCACCAGAACTGAAACCACTCGAATCGCCACCTCGAAAACCAAACCGTCTAGAATTTTGGGGGGCCGGTCTGACCGCCTGCGAGGCCGGTCTAACCACCCCCCTCTGGGCAGGGCCGGTCTGAGCACCCCTCTAGGCTGGTCTGACTGCCCTCTCCAGAAAACCACCTCGACTGCAGGAACTCGCATCTCCCCATGCCGGAACACTTTTCACAACCGCCTTACCCCTGGGCAGTGGCATACGAGGCTCAGGTACACCATGAGAAGGGTGGTACCTGTCCTTGTTAGCCCACTCCTTAGCCATTCTCTCCGCACGCTTCCTCTTGAAGCAAAACTCACCCTTGTGATCATCTATCCCACAATAGTCATAATGAAACCGTATGAGCTTAGGTTTAGGCTTGGGTTGGGGCTGCTCACTTGGTTTCTCCTCACTTGGCTTCCACCCTTCTTCTCTCCAACCGCACTCTCCTTGGAGCTCACAAACTTCACCGGTTTTTGGAAATCATTTGTTGGGCGAGGAAATATGGGAGGATCTGGGGTTGTGTCAAGTTTGTTTCTCAGTGGGTTGGGCTTCGGAGCATAGGCATTTTTGTGGTAGGTTTTTGGTGGAGCTAGGATATCACCAATCTTCTCTCCTCCCTCAACACTACACTCTCCAACTTTCTCCGAGCCAAGCGCTTGCCCATCATAGCGCTAGTATGCCTCTATCATCATCCTAAGTTGTGGTTCATAACTCGACAACCAACCCATCATTTTCCTTAACTCATCATTCTCATCCTGCAAAGGATCCACATAATGTGCAAGTTCCAGATTTTTCAAAGCATGCAATTCACAAGTAGAGCAAGAAGTGGGAACACGTTCTTTCAACTTGGCCTCAAGCGAAACAGTGTAAGCATGCATCTCATCAATCTTTCCATGCAAAACAGGGCAAGAAGTGCAAGCACCTAGCAAAGCAGGTCTAGACTTAAGCTCAGCCACTTCAACCCTAAGCACATCTAGTTCATCACAAGTAGAAGCATGCTTATCCTTAAGAGCAGTAAGACCAGCTAGGTACACAGAGGAATCACAACAATCAATCTCATCAGAAACCACAGGTGAAGCCTTAAGCGAATCTATCTTAAGCTTAGCATCAAGGTTCTGGGTTTCTAATTCAGCTACTCGGTTCCTAGCATCTTCTAGTGAGGCCCTAAGCTCTTTCCTCATATTCTTTGCCTCTCTAAGCATGTCATCACGATTATCAAGCAACTTGCCAAGATGCTCGTTCTCCTCACGCAAGAAGGGAAGCTCGTCACGTACCTCATCCTCGGAGTCGGAGTCCGAGTCGCTCTGGTGACTCTTCTTGCTGCCGGAGCTACGAGCCATGCCGCAGAAGCCATCTCTCATGTAGCGGCTCAGCCCGCTCAAGTTCTTGGATGACTTCTTGTTCTTGCGCCGATCACCTTCATCTTCACTGCTACTCGAGCTCGAGGAAGAGTAGGCGGAGCTGGAGTCGACGTCGCTCACCCCGACCATCGCTCGGGCCTTCCTGCCGTGACCGTCCTTCTTCCTCAATCGTCGCTCGTCCTTATGCTTGTTCTTGTGCTTGTGATCGCGCCTTGATCGGTACTTGCCGTCCTTGTTCGACCGGTGGTTGTAGCCGTCCTTGTTCTCCATCTTCTCCGGGCAGTCGGTGACGAAGTGTCCTGGCTTGCCGCACTGAAAGCATGTCCGTGGATTCCTCCTTGTGTTCACCCGGTTTTCGTGCAGCCTCTCGAACCGCCTGGTCAGCAACACCAGCTCGTCCTCTCCAAGCACGTCGAACTCCTCGTCTGGCAAAGACATCGAAGAAGACAGAGAGTACATCCTGGAGGATGCGTTAGCATTAGACTTAGCTCCTTTGCCACCGACGAGAGCAAGACTATGAGAGTCAGTCGGGCTCTCGATCTTGGCTGTCATACCACGGTCCAACTCAGCCGACTTGAGCTTCGAGAATAGCCTCGATCTTTCCATCCCATACAGTGCGATCCAACGAGTGCAAGAGCTTCACAGCTCTATCATGATCATCGTATGGGAGCACGACCACATTGGCTCTCATGTTGTTCACCACAACCGTAAACCGCTGGAAAAGGGCATCGACGGACTCACCAGGGAGATGAGTGAAGTTCTCGTACTCTCTCCGGTAAGTCACGTACATCCGAGCCTGAACCTGAGCATTCCCAGCATGAGCATCCTTCAACTGCCTCTCAAATCCTACAAGCTAAGTCCTCTGTCTGAACCCGATCGAATTCGGACTGACACAGAGCACGAAACAAGTAGTCGACCGCTTTGTTGTTGGCGTCGAACATGTCCCTCGATCCTGGAGCAAGGAAGTTAATCGTATGAACATAAGCTGTGTTCACCGTAATGTCCCAAAGGATCTGTCCCTTGCCGCGGAGAAACGCAGCCATCCGTCTCTGCCACATCTGGTAGCTTTTGCCATCGAAGTGCGGAGTACCCGATCCCCGTTCCTGGTATGCCATCCTTGGATCTTAGACTGGTTAGAATCCGAAGATCCGTAACCGGCTCTGATACCACTTGAAGGACCGAAACTGGCGACCAGAGAGGGGGGGAGTGAATGGGAGCCGATAAAAATTCTTCTCGAAGGGGATGACTTCCCCAACAAGATGAACTCGGTCGGATACCCAAAATCACACGGTCCGCACACAACCTTTCGTTTGTCAAAACCACGTAGCCAGTGGAGTGCTACTGGTCCTAGGAACAAACACTACCTGCAGCCACAACTCCTACACACACACGGCAGCGGAAACAACTCAGAAGCTGCCTGCCTGGAGGGGACGGTTAGATCGGGTATGGGGGGCAGTTAGACTGCCTCCACCTGGTAACCAAGAAATCCTCCGAAACACCTCTTCCGAGCTCCAAAACTCTCCACGGTTTCACCTACAGGATTCTCTGGTCAAGGCTAAGCTTGCTACCAGAAAATCTTGGGGAAAACCGAAACTCCACCCAGGGGCCTAGGGGCGGTTAGACTGGCTACCACGGGCGGTCTAACCTCTTGTACCCAGCAACGAACTCAAGGCAAGAACTCCTAGCAAACTGCGCCGAAACGAACCAAGATTTCACCTGAACGCTCCTCTGATCAAGGTGAACGAACTCACAGAGGAAAATCTGACAAAACTAAAACTTTCACCTGGAAAGCCCAGGGCGGTTAGACCGCCCCTTCCAGAAAACTTGGCCGCTGGTCAAACCTCAACTTCCCATTGCCCGATCTCCCGATTCACCCCACGGATTGCAGCGAGACTTCGGGAATACCTGGGTTACCTACTGGGCAACCTCTCCACCAAAGGAATCGACCCGAAACGCTCTCAATCAAAGGGAATCGCGGATCATGGCCCTCTAGGTCATGAACTCGAGCAACTCGAAAAACCACCAAATCAAGGTCGATTCAAGGGAGTTCTTGGGGCAAAGTCACCAGCCAAAGAGGCACAAGGTCCTCATACGTGACACCTAACAAGAAACCCGCAAGAAATCACCCTCAAAACTCCGCCACGAAAATCATAAGAAAGAGCTCTGAAAATCACCAAAAATGAAAACGGGAGAGGCAACACAAGGCCTTGAGGAACCACGCCGAATCATCTATACATACCATGAAGGTTCATACAAGGTCTAGCTTGCCAACCGGTCATCCATCCCTCTCTCTAGATCTCACATGAAGCTCTCAAGCTAGTGCTAGAAAAACTAGAGGAAAATACAAACAAAAATGACAAAGGAAAATGAGCTAGGGTTACAAGAGTTGGCTGCCATCCTTCCCCTCAAGTGTTTATATGGGGCCAACCAAAAGACTAAACTACCCTTACTAGATAACTAGGGACACATGCCCCTCAAGGGTGAATTGGAAGTCTTCAGTTTTTCACCATCGGACGGATGCCCAGCGACCGCAACCTTTCTTAGCCTCGACGCAAGCCTTGCGATCCCGACGCGTGTCCTCCGCTTCGAAGTTTCTCGGCAGCTGCGACCCGGGTGGTCAGACCGCCCCCCTGGGCGGTTAGACCGGCCCAAGCGGTCTAACCGCCCCTCCAGGGCGGTTGAGCCGGCCTGGGTGGTCACACCTCCTCGTCGAGTCTTCAGCCTCGGTTTTGTGGCTCAACCGACTAACCCAGTGGTTTTCTGGTGAACCAATGCAAACCCCGCGAACTCGGTGTAGCCTCCGCCAATCACCACTCATGACTCGGCTCCCACATTGTCCCGGCTCGACCTTGGTTTTGAGGCTCAACCAAGAAACCGTCCACGACTTCGTCTTGCTATTCTCTCCACCATGCGGCCCGCACATGACCCCGCTGGCCACCAGGTCCCTCGAACCAAGCCCACTTTTCTTCTCCACACCTGGAGGCCTCACCAGCAATGACCTTTCGTGCTTGTTCTTCACCTGCACCAACACCACTCAAGCCGCAACCTGGACCTGCAGTACTTAACCAAGAGTCAGTCCACACAACGTTGTCAATCACTCATCACACCAGGAAGCGACCATCCACCGGTCCTCGAACCACACAGGCTCTCACCATCCCAAGGACGTGGTCCTTGACCTCATTCAGGTTCCTCCACCGGTGCATACGGTTGGGGCAGACAGAGCACCCATAGTTGCTGGTAGTGCATTGGAAGACGTGGAGAGCAAAGGTCTTAAGATGGTCTATGTCAGTTTAAGTGTCGGAGTTGGAGTCGAAATTGGAGTCAGAGTCCAACTCTGCAAGTGGCGGAGGAGGCTGGGAATCCGCCGGCAACGTACCAGCGGCTCCGGGCATTGGCGAGTCGACGTTGGCGGTGTAGCAGCGGGGCGGCTCCATGCTGTGGAATTGACGCCCTTGCCACTCTAAGTAGGCGCGGATGAAGTGGAGGCCACGCGGTGACAGCCAGGACCCGAATTTGGCTCCTGAGGAGGCGGTGGGCGAGAGGCTGGCAACACCACCGGACCGACGAGCAGGGGTGGGTATGGCCATGCGCCTGAGCTCTCTATGTCTGCGGGAGACTGATTGCTTCATTGAGTTAGACAGGTAGTAGGATTGAAACACGAGTGTTTGGGAAGAGAACTATGGGTAGAGTGGTTCGGAACTGGCGAGGACGCTGATGGTGGTAGGAATACAATGGCCAGCTTCCATGAGAAGTTGTGCAAGCTTATGTGACAAGCTAAGCAACGGGCCTCTAGATCGAGTGGCTGCTATTCATCTTCAAGCTTTGGGTGGCTGACGTGTGGGTACCATCTGGGTATACCCACACGTCCCTAACCTCTTGATGATGGCAACCGCCTTCCATGGGGCGTTGTGGCAAGCTTCCATAGGAAATTAGGCAACGGGCACCTCGGCCTGTCGAGGAAGGCAAGGGCCGGATGTTACTGATAAGAAAAGATGACCAGACCAGACTAAATTCAGTGTTGATTTTATGGGCAAAATAGGATGACAACAGTCGGATCTTACTGATCTGCAAAAGTGACCAGACCAGACTAAATGGTTCATTGAATTGTTATTAGGAAAATACGATCGCATTATTTGAACGAACATCCATCCAAAGTAGTAAAAAGAGTCCACTCTAAAGTGACTAATTAAACATCACAATTTCCACATACATAAGACAATGTTACAACGAAATCTGACGATACTAATTAACATCACTGATAACATAACATCACAAAGTTCACATACATAAGACAATATTCCAACAAAATCTAAAGATACTAATTAACATCATAGGTAACATAACAGCATAGATCTTCCACCGACGCGGCTCGCTCACTCCATCTACTCCATCCATCCCTCATTCCTGGCTATGACACGGTGGCGGCTCCACTTCTTCTTGTAGTTTTGCCTCAAAGCGTAGACTTGGCCATCCTAAGGACATGTTCCTTGACCTCATTCAGCTTGCGCCACCGGTGCATAAGGTTGGGGTAGACAGGGCACCCGTACGTGCCGTTGAAGCACCGGAAGACACGCAAAGCATCGCCCCAGGGGACCGTAGGGATGTAGCTGTGGAATTGGTCCTCAGACGAGTCTGTGTCAACTTGGGAGTCAGAGTCGGAGTCGGAGTCGGAGTCAAACTCACCAGCAGGAAGGGTAACTGTAAACATAAGCTTCCGAGGCGGCGACGGTGAAGGAGGCAGGATATCCGCCAGCGAGACACCAGCTGGTCCTGGCAAAGCGTCGGCGATCGACGGCGGGTCGACGTTGGCGTCGTTGGAGGGCGGCGGCGGTGACGGTGGAGGAGGCTGGGAATCCGCCGGTGAGCCACCACCGGCTCTTGGGAAACCGCCGATGAGCGACGGTGGGTCAACGTTGGTGGCGTCAGAGCTCAGCAGCGGTGGGTCGACGTTGGCAGTGTCGGAGCGCGGCGGCGGCGTGCCGTGGATGTGGCCCCATAGCGCCTCCATGAACATGCGGGCGAAGTGCTGGCCGTCGCGCGGAGGCACCCTGTCACGGGCGCGCGAAGAGGATGTGGTGCCGGAGGATCGGTTGAAGGGCGACGGTGAGAGCAGGAGCGACGGGGAGCCAGTGGGGGATAGCTGGCGCGATGGGGAACCGGTGGGGGATAGCCGGCATGACGGGGATCCGGATCGCTTCATTGCGTTGGCCGGGCAGTAGGAGTGAGGCGCGAGTGTTTGGGAAGTGGTAGAGTGGTTCGGAACTAGCGAGGACGCCGATGGTGGGGGGTAGGAATGGCGATTTATGTGGAGTTACTCGCCTTTCTTGGGAATTTGTGCCGCTTCGGTCAGAATGTAAGCAACGGGCGCCACTTGAGTATTTTGACTCTTGAGTGGCTTCCATTGATTTTCCACCATTGAGGAGCTGATGTGCGGGTCCCCGCGCTGTATGACCAACACGTCTGTGATCTCTTGATGATGGCAACCACCTTCCACGGGAAGTTGTGGCATGAGGATGGCAACGGGCGGATGTTACTGTTAAGAAAAAGTGACAAGACCGGACTAAATTATTTATTGATTTGTTGGCAAAATAGGTTCACATTTTTCGAACGAACATCCATCCAAAGTACTTCGTAGGAAGAAACAGAGTTCTCTGGTCATACAATCAGCATAATCAAATACGGAGAGACCAAACTTAATCAAAAACTATTAATTAGCATTACAGCAAAGTGACACTTGTTATTGTTGGCAATTATCTTTTCATCTAATCTGGGTCGTCTAGGATCAAAGGCGCCGCCTCACCGTCGAGCAGGAATGGCTCCAACATCGGTGGCTGAGCGGCTGGCAACGCCGCCAGCCTGTCGGGCAGGGACGGGAACGGCCGTGCGCCTGAGCTCTCTGGGACAGTCGGCGCGGCGGGTGCACTTGACATCAGTAGCGGAGTGGACAGCCACGAGAACTATGTGCAGTCTGCCCGGCCTCTCGGGCACTCCACCCACTGCATGCCTGCTTCTGGTGGCGACGGGTACAACCGTGCACCTGAGCTCTCCGGGACAGTCGAAGCGGCGGGCGCACTTGACATCAATGGCCGAGCGGCTGGTGACGCCGTCGGCCTGTGGAGCAGGGACGGGAATGGCCGTGCACCTGGGCTCTCCGGGACAGTTGAAGCGGTGGGTGCACTTGACATCAATGGCAGAGTAGAGGGCCACGGATGCCACGTGCGACCAGCCTGGCCTCTCGGGCACTCCACCCACTCCATGCCAGCTTCTAGTGGTGATGGTGAGACGGGAAGCATGGTTTGATAGGTCCAGAGAGAACGCTTGTCCCTCTGCTGCCCGGCATGCCAGCGACGAAGGCCGCAGTCGGCACAGATCGTGCCGGGCCCCATCGGCCTGGCCATCCATTGCGGTGTTTCTGCCTGCCGCAGTCACCGCATCTCGGCCCCGCCAGAGCTTTAGCCGGCGTGGATGATAGGAGAGAGAGATCCACAGGAGGCACATGATGATTGTCGTTGGCCATTAGGGGAGATGCTCTAAAATGCACATAGAAATTAGTTTGCTCAAAGAGGCAGAAAAGGTCGAAAGAACAAAGAAATCGATTGAATTGGGAGAGAGAACGATGGTACTTGTGCCGATAGGAGGCGATGTCGATGGGGTCTTCTAGTGCCGAGAGGAGGAGATGCCGATGGGGTTTTCTTTCATTGAGGAGTAGATGCAAAAGTGTTTTCCAGTATATATTAATAGGGAAAGGCGCAGGGTTGTAGCGAACATGGACCCATTTGCCATTGGTTTGAGTTGATTTTGGTGATTCATGCTAACACAAGCAATGGGACTAACCACATTGTCTAGCATGTCCTTGTAGGCATTCTTAGGTCCCATGGATATTAACAAGTTAACATACCATGCCCAAGTTAACATACCATGCATATGTTAAGTTACTCATAGCAAAAATGAGGACTTAGTATATATTTTGAGACTATAAGTGATGGCATGTTAAGTATGTTAAGTTGAAGCAATGACAAGTTGAAGACGTGAAGAAAAGGAAGGAAAAAGGCACCATCGGATGAGCCGACAGTACCCAAGGTAGAAGCGTCGGTGCACTTGGTACACTGCGCAGAAGGCCAAATGAAATTGACACGGTCGGATGAACCGACGATCCTTTTTGTAGTTGCGTCGGATGATTAGAAGAAGCACAGCTATTGACAGTGAATTTCCGTCAACCTAGCCATGAGTTTACCTTCGGTGTTGGCATGAATTTTATATCTTATCCATTGGAACTAACCCCCCGTATATAACAAGTTCACTCTTGCATGTCGATTTTGGAGTTTATTGTTTACGCAGGAAATCTACGCTAAAGAGGAGACTTTCAGGATAAGTTCATCAAGCACTTTGGAAGAAGATCATTAAGCCCGACAAGAGTCAAGTCACGCGATGAACATGACTCCAAATGACCCGAGGACCGAAGCGTCAACATGCAAATCTTCAGGGACTCAACCAGAAAACAACGAAGCTTGGATGGCAAGCATTCAAGCCTTAACCGCGAAGGAAACAACGTCAAAGGCCCACATGCAAGTGCACAAAAATAGGGAATCGCACGAGAAGCAACCGGGGAAGAAGGCGGGGCCGAACCAGGCCAAAAAGGCCCTGGGCCGACCGGCCTGGACGGACCGGCCTGGCCCGTTTTTGGCCCGGTTCGGGCTCCCCTTTGACCTAGCCCCTCTTCGGTCTATTTAAAGCCACGGTGCAAAAAGCCACGCATCAATTCATTCGTCATCCGCCGCCGAGGAGCAGAGAAGCTTGAGGGACACCATCTCGGAGAGGAGGGTCGTGCTTGTTGTCTAGGGTCTCCCTAGCCGACGTGGGAACCTTGCATGGAAGACCATGTCGGAGCTCTGGAGCAAGGATCAAGATCGAGGTAGGATCCCGGTGGTGATCTTGTTCATGTAATCATTCATGGTGAAGTCTTTATAGTGAATCCGATTTCTAGCGATCAAGTGCCTTCTCGATGATTTTGTTCTCCCTTGGTTTTGCTTCTTCCCCAATCTATACTTAAGATAGATTGCATAGGGTGCTCTTGTAGCCGTGGTGGCTAGAGGTGCATACTGGACCGACCAAGTGTTTTCAACTTGTTCTTCTCGAACTCGCCCTAGGCTAACCCGCACGAATAGGAGTGCATTGTGACAGAACGGTGGCTCCAAAAGGCGGGCGTCTTCGGAATCGAATCGGAGGCCACGGTTTAAAGATGCTTTTAATGAGATTCGCTTTTCTATCTTCATCTATCTTGTTTGGAGCTACAACATATGCATGATCTAGACTCTCTAGATCGGTTATCTCTTTGCTTTCTCTTGCTACCTCTTAGTAGATTAGATTAGATTAGATGTGTTTTCTTGATGATCTCTTAGATTAGATGCAACTTGGTTCTTCAAAAGAAAGAGTTTCCTTGCCTTACTAGATTAAATCCTTGCGTTGCACATTATTCCACGGATTCGATACCTTGGGTTCTCACACTTAAGGGAAGAAGGGTCCCTTGACTACGACGGGGGATTTGTCCGCTTGCAAATCCAAATGAACTTTGATACGACAATCAACCGTCAACAAGCCCCTTTTTCTGGCACTGTTGCCGGGGAACAAGCAATCAAGATCCAATCTAGTATCGCTTTTTTGTGAATATTTTTTTTCAGTTTTTCTTTTTATTTTCTTTTGCATCTCTTAACTTTGATCATCCTCAAAAAGAAAAAAAAATCAATCTAATCTAGTTTTTGATTAACCCTAATTTTTCTTTTTTAGATTTTTTGTTTTTGCTAACCCTAACCGGAGATGGTTGGCTACCTCTCCAAGAAACCCAAATATTTTTGTGGATGATCCAGGAAAACTTTACAGGCAAAGGAGATGTGCAGCACAAGCTAAAGGGTTGGAAATCCTAGATCCAAAAGCTGAAGTCGAAGGACCGTCGGAATCTCCAAGGGAATCACCACCTTCAAGTCCAAAGGAAGATCAACCTCAACTGCCACCCATGGGAGAACAACCGCAACCGAAGCGCAAGATCGAGCTATGCACCCCGGACGTCGTTGATCCACCTATCATAAACCTTCAAGACGCTGGAAGGCCGTTCAAGATCAAGGTCTCAACTATCCGCATGGTGCAACACTCGCCTTTCACCAGTAAGGAGGATCCGAACCTTCATCTCCAAGCATTTGTTCAACTATGTCAAACTTTCGATGAGGATGGGGTGACTCAAGATCAAATGAGGGCAAGGCTTTTTCCGTTCTCACTACATGGAAAAGCTTTGCGTTGGTTCCACACTTTACCGGCGGAGTCAAAACAAGATTGGGAAGGGTTGATGAGGAACTTTATGAAGGAATTTTATTCGCCGACCAAGACTCAGAGTTTGCGCAACAAGATTGATATGTTTGTTCAATTGCCCATGGAGACAATTGCGGAAGCTTTGGACCGTTTCAATGAATACATGCGAGCCGAATTCCTTGAGTGGCATATCGATTTCCTTATGAGGAGGATGGAGAAGATGGATATAGAGAGAGAAGCTCAAGACCTAATGGCTGCCGAGGCAAGATCCACATGCGAGGAGTGTGAGGAGTACGGCCATGTCCAAGGTAAACCCCGATTTAATGCAAGTTCGTCCATTCAAGATTTGGTTCCTCTTTGTACACAATTGAAGGACTTCATGGACGAGCAAGCTAAGATCAACAAGGACGCCATCACTAAGTTCGAGGCTATGGAGAAAATATTGGAGAATTTAGATGGTAAGGTGATGGAGGTTGGAAGCTCTATCCGTGAAGTGTTCATCGTGATGAAGATGCTAGAGACGCAAGTGGGACAACTTGTCGGGTACCTGATGGGTAACAAAGGAGAATTTCTGAGACAACCCCAAGGTCCCGAGACGGTGAAGGCTACTCAAACTCATTCGGGAGAGATGGAGGATCACACTAAGAAGACCATGAAGATCACGATCGAAGGACTGGAGTTTGAGATGCCGAGCCACTATATGAAGGAAGTTGTTGCATTCGTCAAGACCAAAGGACAAAGCCAGCCTATAAAGACCAAAAAAATGACTAAGCCAAAGAATAAGCCCGTGCCCAAGATGGTGCGGAAGTGGGTACCCAAGATTGCAACGCCCGGAAAGAGCGTTGATCTGAAGTAATCAAGTGAAGAAGTCTAGCCATGGACTATAAACGAAGCGCTAGGCGGGAGGCAACCCGTTTCGTCGAGTCAAGAATAAGCTACCGGGAGCACAACCAGATTCAAGATTTTTTGAGTCTTTTCAAGTAAGTTAGTTTTGAAATTTGCTACGCAAGACATTAGACTTAGAATGGTTGAATAATGTTAGAGACATAATTCTTGGTTGGATATTTCATTTGGATCATAAACCCTTTACATGAGCCATCCTATGTGTTATTTGCTTCTTTTCGAGAAACCAAAACCAAAAAAATTCAGAACCTATCTCAACCTTTCATCCTCTTCATGATGTTATGGTTGACTTGTTTTACATGTTAAAAACACACGAGTAGAGCCATGCCTTGTACCTAGATGTTATTTAAATTTCAGCGCATGGTAGGACTCGCGTGAACCTAGAAACTTGACTTTTGGTTGGTTTAAAAATCCATATGCTTGGTTTCTCTAGAGTTAGATTTTTTCTAAGCCTCATTTAATTTTATTTCATTCAAAATCTCTCTCATTTAACCAAAATTAGAACCTAAACCTATGCCCCCATGATCAAGCCGGGAAAAGCTTGCTCTCAACTAATGGAAGTAAACAATACCGGTGAGACCAAAATAAAAGTTGTCGGAAAACATTTTTGACTTACATTTGTTTTTAATTCTTTAAAAACTCCTCTAAATTTATATTTGAACTCATTGCAAGCTCTGAGTTTATTTTTATTTTTCAAAATTAGAGGAGTGCTTAGCATTAAAACATGCTTAGAAGGAGGCAATTTGATTAACTTAACCATGCATGCACCATGATGCATCACGGGATGCCCCTCCAACATCTTTCATCAAACCACATGCAAAGGACAAGCATGGGGGGCAGCCAAGGCTTTGTTTTGCAGGAATATCATGGAGGCATGAGAGGCAAGGGAGCATGGAAGCGACTCAAAGCAAAATCATCATGTGGAAGGAGCAATAATGCAAGCAAAGGAGTGGACGAGAACGTTTGGGCAGTGCAACCCCGTGGATCACACGGTCACAAAGCAACAAAGGAGCATGGTGTGCACTGGAGAAAATTGAAGCCGAAAGGGGCAGAGAGGACCCCAAGCCCGTCGGCCCAGGCCGGCCGGCCTCCCCCCTTCTTAAGCCCCCTGGTGCTCCCCTTCGGCAGGTAAGTCGCTCATCCAGTTCCTTGTTCGTGTACTTGAGCTTGTAGTCCAGAACCACCTTAGACTTAGCCTTCCACTTTGAGTTTGTTTCGTCCATCAAAATCCATCCTAATTCCACTCAAAGTCCATACCCCAAATAATATATGTGTGCCTTGTTACCGGTTGAAAACCCCGGATATATATTTGTGAGGAGAGTGCAGCAACCATGTGGAAGAAAACTACAAGTCTTTTAACCAAGAAGAAGGGATCATCGTCGCACAAGCCATCATCGACAACCGCTTCGAGGAGGCACTAGGTTTCTGAGTCTCCTCGGAGTATGGAGGAGGACACGGCACCGCTGAGGAGGAACGACACTCTTCTCCTCGGTGGCATGAGGGCCACACGAAGCTCATCTATGAGGTTCACCAAACCTCAAGGATGTACGGAGGAGCCGCCCGTCCAACCTCGTCGCTCGACACGATCATCCGCTCCACCTCCATATGCTCCGCGGTTCTCCGAATATGGGTTTATCATCATGACAGAGGAGGAGGAGAAGAAACTCACTCGTCTTGAGGAGAGGCTTGTGGCCAACGTCGACTTCGATGATCAAGCTCTCCAAGTGTTGGGTTTTCATACGGATATTTACTACATGTTGGGACACCTAGGTTGGATGCAATTCTCCAACGGAGTGTCGGTAAACACCCACAAGGAATTCGCCTTGGAAATTCTCATGACCATGGCGCCTATCCTTGATGAAGGAGTGCCGGGTCTCTCATTCCGTTTGGAGGGAGTTGAACAAGTGATTCCCTATGAGTATATTAGGGAATTACCCGGTTTTCAAAAGGGAGCCCCGAAACAAGTTGATGTGCATGGAGGCACATCGGAAGGTTTTTGGAGTATGATCGCGGGATAAGCTCACCAACAAAGAAATAGTATCTGGAACCCCATCATCTAAGTATTTCACACATGGATGTGCAAGAGGATTTTGGGGAGAATGAGAGAGACCAAGATAACCGACATGGAGGTGAATTGGCTTTACTCGGCTTTAATTGCCAGGCAGCCAATCGACCCCACTCACATTATGATCAACTGGTGGTGTTGTGAAGCAACATCGGGTTCGGGAGATATTGGCTCGGGGTGTTATCTCTCCATGTTGGCTATCTCTTTGAGACCGGGAATTCCAAGAAACCCGGAGCATCTCCTAGCCAGGACTTCCCTTGGATTTGAGTATGTGAAGCAAGGCAAGTACATAAGTGGAGATGAGAGAGGAGGTTTCAAAGTGGCCAAGGTGAATTTGCCCCTTCCGGATGGAAGATAAAGACTTTTTCTTGAGGAGAAAGAAGATTGGTTAGAGGAAGGACTTCTTGTGCCGGCGAAGAAAAATAAAAGAGGAAGGATTATAGGAGAAGGTTCTTCCACGGCCCAAGAAGGAGGTGCGCAACAAAATTATGTGCCACCATTTGGAGGAATTCCGGTGCCGCCGAGTTACTACGGTGGTGTACCAATGCAAGCATGGGGGAGTGGTGCAGCCATGCCCCCACCAATTTTTGCGGTGCCCAACGTAGCCTTTGCGGAGCCATATGCACATCTTCCTCAACCACAACAAAGTGTGGCCATCATTGGAGGATACGCTGCGAGAAACATGCAAAATATCGCAGCCATCCAAACCAATGCAAACCAAATGGGTGAAGGAAATGCAAACATCGCTTATGAGCTTGGACGCCTTCACTTAGCACCGCCGGGACAATTCATAGGAGGAGCGGTGCAATCCTATTATGAGCAAGGGTACAACAGTCAAGATTATCAATATCAACCACCGGCGGAAGATTAGAGAGAGGAAGAGCTTTAGTTTAATCTTTCCTTTTCCCTTTTTCTTTAATTTTCAGCTTGTATGCGCCTATGTATGCGTAGTGTTTTCAGTTTTTATTTAAATTTTCAGGATGCGTGTTAGTTTTTATTTTCATCATGAATAAAGTCACCACCTTGTTTTTACCTTTGGCAAAGATACAAAGTTTGTGCCATGATGATATATGATGATAGTTGCCGCTTTGTTTATCTTTGTACTTGTTTTATGCATGATTAAGCTAATGCTCTCTTAAAATACAAATCTGAAATTATCTAAATGCTAGCTTAATCTTTAGCGGAGGTTATGATAAAAATAAAGACCCATAGTGTTTTATGTGCTCTCAAGTTTTAGATGGATTAAAGATGATTTATTTTTGTTCTTAAAAGAAATGCTAACCTTGTCATAAATACCACTTGCTTGTTGCTCTACCTATCCAGAGCCATATATATATTTGAGTGCAAAAACTTAGTATACAAGGTTTATTTTTGGGTGAGTTATTTCAGGCCATGATTTCTCTGGCCCGAGACTAAGAAGCTGGTCATTCCGTTTTTGCGTATCTATCTTTTTGCTAGCCTTTTTATCCGTGCATTGTGTATCCCCACATCGGAGATTTCACAAACCTCGTCGGATATCCACCCTTAAAACTAAAATATCATCTTTTGTGTTTACCTCCTTGACCACAACCTATCATTGAGTATGGATCGTCAATTCGAGGAAGATCGCAAGATGGTGCCAAGATTGAAGATTTCAAAATATCTCTCCAAAGGAAAAATATTTCTAGTACCTACCTTATCTCTATCACCTCTTTGCTCGAGGACGAGCAAACGTCTAAGCATGGGGGAGGAGGTAGGTACAATGCAATTTTAGAGTTCAAGGGGAGCAAATAAAAAAAGAAAAAGAAAGAAAGAAAGAAAAAGAAAAAAAGTGAGTACAAAGAAAGAAAAAAATGAGAAAAGAAAAAAAATATGAGTATGTATGATATAAAAATAAAATAAAGTGAACTCCCCGGTTCTCTAAAAGTGCATTAGGAATTTCAAAGTTTCAAGATTAAAAGATCCAAACTCATCTTTCCAACCATGTGCAATCCGATAACGAGGACTTCCTTTGTGCCTCGGGATCACTCTTTGCCATTTGCACATGTCCACCTATCTCGAAGTGTGTGTATTTTTCTCTCCCCCTCCTTGATATAACATTATTTTCCAATGACCTTTTTGACGAGTCTTGGTAAGACCATGAGAAGCTTGTCTTGTTTTGACAACATCTCATTTATAGTATCTTGGTAGGACTAAAACTTTCCCAAAGAGCTCCATATAAAGCCTACCACTTACATATATGTTTTGAAAGGGAAAGGAGTAGAAGAAATAGGCTTGAGAGACAAGATAAGATGAGAGTTCATGAGCAAGATGCAAGGTGGTTTAAATTTTTGAACTTGGTTTAGCTCTTTTTCATCTCATTCTTTATTTCAAAATTTCTGAGATCCATTTGAATTTTGGGAGTATGTTCATACTTGTGGGAAGAGCTTAATTAATATCTACCCTCCGTAGGGATGAAGGCTAGTACATTATGGAACTTTAAAGAACTAAACTTTTGAGAGCATTATGTTTTCTCGTCTATTATCAAGTGCAGGGTTTGAACAATGAAGGGCAACGATGATATCCATCTAAGGCTTACTCGAGGACGAGCAAGGTTTAAGCATGGGGGAGATGTTGACGGTGAATTTCCGTCAACCTAGCCATGAGTTTACCTTCGGTGTTGGCATGAATTTTATATCTTATCCATTGGAACTAACCCCCCGTACATAACAAGTTCACTCTTGCATGTCGATTTTGGAGTTTATTGTTTACGCAGGAAATCTACGCTAAAGAGGAGACTTTCGGGATAAGTTCATCAAGCACTTTGGAAGAAGATCATGAAGCCCGACAAGAGTCAAGACACGCGATGAACATGACTCCAAATGACCCGAGGACCGAAGCGTCAACGTGCAAATCTTCAGGGACTCAACCAGAAAACAACGAAGCTTGGATGGCAAGCATTCAAGCCTTAACCGCGAAGGAAACGACGTCAAAGGCCCACATGCAAGTGCACACAAATAGGGAATCGCACGAGAAGCAACCGGGGAAGAAGCCGGGGCCGAACCGGGCCAAACAGGCCTTAGGCCGACCGGCCTGGGTGTACCGGCCTGGCCCGTTTTTGGCCCGGTTCGGGCTCCCCTTTGACCTAGCCCCTCTTCGGTCCATTTAAAGCCAAGGTGCAAAAAGCCACACATCAATTCATTCGTCATCCGCCGCCGAGGAGCAGAGAAGCTTGAGGGACACCATCTCGGAGAGGAGGGTCATGCTAGTTGTCTAGGGTCTCCGTAGCCGACGTGGGAACCTTGCATGGAAGACCACGTCGAAGCTCCGGAGCAAGGATCAAGATCGAGGTAGGATCCCGGTGGTGATCTTGTTCATGTAATCATTCATGGTGAAGTCTTTATAGTGAATCCGATTTCTAGCGATCAAGTGCCTTCTCGATGATTTTGTTCTCCCTTTGTTTTGCTTCTTCCCCAATCTATACTTAAGATAGATTGCATAGGGTGCTCTTGTAGCCGTGGTGGCTAGAGGTGCATACCGGACCGACCAAGTGTTTTCAACTTGTTCTTCTCGAACTTGCACTAGGCTAACCCACACGAATAGGAGTGCGTTGTGACAGGACGGTGGCTCCAAAAGGCGGGCGTCTTCGGAATCGGATCGGAGGCCACGGTTTAAACATGCTTTTAATGAGATTCGCTTTTCTGTCTTCATCTATCTTGTTTGGAGCCACAACATATGCATGATCTAGACTCTCTAGATCGGTTATCTCTTTGCTTTCTCTTGCTACCTCTTAGTAGATTAGATTAGATTAGATGTGTTTTCTTGATGATCTCTTAGATTAGATGCAACTTGGTTCTTCAAAAGAAAGAGTTTCCTTGCCTTACTAAATTGAATCCTTGCATTGCACATTGTTCCACGGATTCGATACCTTGGGTTCTCACACTTAAGGGAAGAAGGGTCCCTTGACTACGACGGGGGATTTGTCTGCTTGCAAATCCAAATGAACTTTGATACGACAATCAACCGTCAACAACAGCAGCAGAAGACAGAAGCGTCGGATGAACCGACGGTCCATTGGAGGGAACCGTTGGTCTATCTGGTGATCAAGTTTGATCAAGACAGAGACGCGCCAAGAATGGAGCAGTACCACCGAATGAACCGACGGTGGAGCAGCGGTTTATCCGACGGTCTCGAAGAAGCTAACAATAAAGTTTTGGCCGCGGGGTCTTCAGCACCGGATGAACCGACGGTGCGTCGAATGAAGTGTCGAAGCAGTTGTGTCAACGGTCATGTGCAGTGCAGGGCAACGGCTAGTAGCACCGGATGAACCGACGCCTGGAAAAGTATAGCGTCGGATCATCCGACGGTACTACTTTCAGCAGCTTTTAGCCAACGGAAAAGTATACCCCCTCCACTCACCCATTTGAGGTTGTTGGATTGTGTGGAAGTGCAGAGGAGTGCAAGACACCTAGAAGATCATATCCAATCCATCCAAGTGCAAAATTGCTCATCCATAGACATTCACATGCTTTGTGTGTATGCTTAGTGCTAGGCTTAGCTTAGAGCTGAGTGAGTGCAAGCTTGTGTCAACCTTGTGAGGTGATTCTAGAGTGAATCACGTTGTACAAGGTGCGCCGAAAGCCTTGGGGCCTAAGTGGCTCACCGGCAATCGTCTTCGACCCTCCGGCTTGGTGTAGAGTGGTGAGGACACTTTGTGCGGGGGACGTGGAGACCCCCTTCCTTGGTGGAGAAGCTCCTTAGTGGAGGCGGCATCACGGTGACCAAGGGAGCTTGGCGAGTGCCTAAGTGGCGAGCCTTTGTGGTGAGTCAAGTGGTGCTCTTGGGAGAGACTTGGTGACCGGGAAGCAATACTCTTGTGTGAGTGCTTCAACAACGTGGACTAAGGGTGGCTTAATGCCTACCGATATCACGGGATAAAGCACGTGTCAAGAGTTTGCTTCCTCTCATTCCTCTTTACGTTTCCGCATTTACTCTCTTGCAATCTTTGCTTGCCTTTACTTTCCTAGAGTAGTATCATGCTAGGATTGGCTATAGGTTGCAAAACTTGTTTTGGGATGGGAGTTTCACACTAGATCAACCTTAGATTGCACATCTAGATAGCTTGATCTAGTTTACTTTATGCAAAGTAGTGGAAGCCATAGGTTAAGTTTTTAAGAAGCCTAAGTCACCCTCTCCCCCTCTTAGGCTATGGGCATTTGATTCCTTACAAGTGGTATCTGAGCTGGGACTCACTTCCTTCACAAGGAAACTCCAATTCGATTGGTAAATTGTGAAAACCGGCTCATTGGAATGGTTAGGCTTCACCGCCTAGTGAGTTGCTCTATAGAGATATGAAAGGGGTGGATACCTTAGGTTTGGCTCCACATTTCGATGACACGGGCTATCCTCGGTGGAAGGTTCTCATGGAGGCCTATCTCCAAGCAAATGACCTTGATGTTTGGAGGGTCACCGATGAGGGCTTGAAAAATTGTACTAAGAAGGAAAAGCAATTTGATGTGATTGCTAAGAGTATCATTTTGTCCTCACTAGATGTAGGCATTTTTAATAGAGTTTTTAATTGTGAAAATGCTCATGAGCTATGGAAAACCATCAAGGAGCAAAATGAGGGTTCAAAGGAAGTTGCTAATGAACGCTACGGTTGTCTCTTGAGGAATTCAATAGCTTTAAGCAACTTGCAAATGAAAATGCCAAATCAATGTACTCACGCCTAAATGTGCTTGTCAATGAGATCAATGCTTTAGGTGTGAAGAACATCACGGACTTGAACATCAACTGCAAGATCCTACAAAGTCTCCGGAGGCCTAATTATGACTTGGTGAAAGCAATCATCTATGAGAAGAAGCTCGAAGAATTGAAGGCATCTCATATCTTGAGCAAGATCATGGCACATGAGCTTCAAATCATACCCAAGTCCAAGAAGGTGCCCCCAGAAAAGCCCCAAGAACCATCTTCTCCAACCACAAGCCATGCCCTCTCAAGCCAACAAGAGAAGGTGATGAGTAGGATGGCTACTCATGGAAGCTCAAGCGAAGATAATGGTGCGATGAAGACTCCTCAAGTGATGAAGAGGTCGAATCCATGGTGGCCATGTACGTGAAGAAGATCTTCAAGTATGTGAAGAAAATCAACATGTACGGCTACAACGTCCACTTGAGAGAAGGGTGTCATCATCAACACATCAAGTTTACCAAGATCGAGCACAAGCCCAAGAAGAAGGTGGTCAAGGAGAGGAGGCCAACGCAAGAAGCAACTATCGCCGTCCGTGAGTGGACAAGTGGTGGAGAATCAAGTTCTTGTAGCTCAAGCGATTAATCAAGAAAGAACTTCACCACCCGCTTCATGCAAGGTCCTTCATCATCACCACACATGTGCCTTATGGCCCAAGGTATGGAGAGCAATGTAAGTGATGATGAATTCGACACCACCTCTCTCGATGATCTTGTTGAGCTAGTTCATGAGCAAAAAGGAATACTTAAGAAACAAGCTAATGATATTAAAGAACTCAATGCTCTCAATGATCTTAGTGCAACCCTTGCTACAAATTATGAACATTTGTTATGCAAATTCAAATTGCTTAGCAAGGAGTGATGAGCTAAAATCTAAGCTTGAGAGCAATGAGACTAAAACAAGTAATTCCTTTGAGCTTGATGAATCATCTATCCCTTGTGAAATTCCTATCTCCAAGGTAGATGCTTCAACTTCTTGCATTGATTTAATTGATGAATCTTTCTCACCATCTTGCAATGAGAATGTTGTTATAGAAACATGTAATTGTCTCATAGGAAAGAAAAATGATGAGCTCAAGCAAGAAGTAAAATGGCTCCGAGAGAGGTTGGCAAGCTTGATGGGCAATGGCAAGAACAATGAGGAACAAGTGGACATCTCTCAAGACATGAAGAGCAAAGTCCAACCTTCTCAAGATAACTGTGATTCCACGGTGAAGAAGCTTGAGAAGGGTGCAACCGTGACTTGCTACAAGTGTCATGAAGAAGGGCACAAGTTCTACAAATGCCCTCAAATTGTCAAGAAGATGGACAAGGGCGAAAAGAAAAGGATGAAGCCCATCATCAAGAGCTCCCTCATCTACACCAAGCCCAACCGCAAGAACAAGACCAAGAGCAACACCTACGTCATCAAGAAGAAGACTAATGGCAAGATGGTTGCACACAAGGTTGGGAAGATAAGGACGGAGCGGGGTTGGAACCAACCCATTTGGGTGCCCAAGGAAGTCATCACCAACATGAAGGGGCCTCAAATGGTTTGGGTTCCAAAGGCCACTTGAAGGCCATGAGTATGGGGACTTGGGAGGCTTGGCACATAGAAGAGATGATAAGATTCAAGCCTAGAAGCCAAGCCTGTAAGTTGGACATGTGAGGACCATGTGTGGTTCGAGGACCGGTGGATGGTCGCTTCCTAGTGTGATGAGTGATTGACAACGTTGTGTGGACTGATTCTTGGCTAAGTATTGGAAGTGCAGGTTGCGGCTTGACTGGTGTTGGTGCAGGTGAAGAACAAGCGCGAAAGGTCGTTGCCGGTGAGGTCTCTAGGTGTGGAGAAGACAAGTAGGGTTGGTTCGAGGGACCCGGTGGCCAGCGGGGTCAGGTGCGAGCTGCATGGTGGCAAGAACAACAAGATGAAGTCGATGGACGGTTTCTTGGTTAAGCCTCAAAACTAAGGTCGAGCCGGGACTTCGTGGGAGCCGAGTCATGAGTGGTGATTGGCGGAGGCTACATCAAGTTCACGGGGTTTGCAGTGGTTCACCAGAAAACCACTGGGTTACTCGGCTGAGCCACAAAGCCGAGGCCGAAGACCGGGCGTGGCTGTCAGGCCAAAACCGGTCTGACCGATTTGGGAAACCGGTCTGACCGGTTTGGGAAACCGGTCTGACCGGTTTGGGGTCGCAGGGCGCCGGAAGCTTCGAAGCGGAGGACATGCGTCGGGATTGCAAGGCTTGCATCGAGGCTAAGCGAAGTGCGGTCGCCGGGCATCCGTCCGATGGTGTTGCGAAGACAATTTCCCAAAGTGCCCTTGGTGGGCGTGTATCCTAGTTTAGGCCTTAGGGGTATTTTACTCTTTCGGCTTGCCTCCATATAACCCAAGTGGTGAGAGGATGGCAGCCTTCTCTTGGAACCCTAGCTCATTTTGTTTTCCTATTTTCCCTTTCCAGTTTCCTTTGGAATTTCTAGGACTAGCTTGAGAGCTTCATGGTGAGATCTTGTGAGAGGGAAGGATGATCAGGCGGAAGCTAGACCTTGTATGAACCTTCATGGTATGTATAGATGATTCGGCGTGGTTCCTCAAGGCTTGATTGTGTTCTTCCCGTTTTTCCTTTTTGGTGATTTTTGGGAGGAAGGTTGATTGTGTTCTTCCCATTTTTCCTTCATGGTATGTATAGATGATTCGGCGTGGTTCCTCAAGGCTTGATCGAGTAGGTTTTGGGGATCAAGCTTCTAGCCAAAGGTAGCCCACGAGGTACCCATGCTATCCCCAAAGTCTCACTTGAATCAGTGGAATGAATCGGGAGATCGATTGAGGTGAAGGCTAGGTTTTTCCCGCAGGCAGAGTTCTTCCCGACTGTCCAGGCAAAACTGGCCTGACCGGTTTCCCAAACCGGTCTGACCGGTTTAGCCCCAGTGGGCTGTCGTGAGGGTTTTTGAACAGGAGAGTCTCGTTCGAGCTTTGGCTTTTCTCGTTCAAAGGTTGAGAGGTTCTTGAGGTGTTTTGGGTCAAGTTTGGTCTTGAAGGTCTTTTGGGGATTTCCTGGACAAAACCAGCCTGACCGGTTTGCCAAACCGGCCTGACCGGTTTCCCCTGCCTGTGAGAGGCTAAGTCCCAGAAGGTCGGTCTGACTGGTTTCAGAAACCGGCCTGACCGGTTTTGGTTGCCAGGATCAGTTTCGAGTTGTTTTCCGCTGCGTGTTTCATGTTGCTGTTGGTTGGATCTTGATCCTAGGTCCAGTAGCACTCCAGTGGCTCTGTGGACTTGGCAAGAGAAGCTTTTGGAGGTGTCTGAGTGATTTTAGGTTCATAGCCCGAATTCTTGAGTAGAATTTTTATCGGCTCCCATTCACTCCCCCCTCTCTGGTTCGCCGTTCCGGTCCTTCAAGTGGTATCAGAGCCGGTTACGGGTCTTGATTGACTCTAACCAGTCTAAGATCCAAAGATGGCGTACCAGGAACGGGGATCGGGTCCTCCACACTTCGATGGAAAGAACTACCAGATGTGGCAGAGACGGATGGCTGCGTTCCTTCGTGGCAAGGGACAGATCCTTTGGGATGTCACGGTGAACACAGCTTGTGTTCATCCGATGAACTTCCTTGCTCCGGGATCGAGGGACATGTTCAACGCCAACAACAAGGCGGTCAACTACTTGTTTCGTGCTCTGTGTCAATCCGAATTCGATCGGGTTCAGACAGAGGACCTAGTTGTAGGATTTGGTTAGAGCTGAAGAATGCTCATGCTGGGAATGCTGAGGTTCAGGCACGGTTGTATGCAACTTACCCGAGAGAGTACGAGAACTTCACTCATCTCCCCAGTGAGTCTATTGATGCCTTGTTCCAGTGGTTCACGGTGGTTGTGAACAACATGAGGGCCAATGTCGACGTCCTCCCGTACGATGACCATGATAGCGTTGTGAAGCTCTTACACGGGCTGGATCGTACCGTGTGGGATGGAAAGGTCGAGGCCATACTTGAGTCCGAGAAGTACACCACTTTGACGGTGAACGACTTGTTCTCTAAGCTTAAGTCTGCTAAGGTTGATCATGGTTTGACATCGCGTCTTGAGAGCCCGACTGACTCCCATAGTCTTGCTCTCGTCGGTGGCAAAGTGGCTAAGTCTAATGCTAACGCATCCTCCAGGATGTACTCTTTGTCTTCTTTGATGTCCTTACCAGACGAGGAGTTCGACGTGCTTGGAGAGGACGAGCTGGCATTGCTGACCAGGCGGTTCGAGAGGCTGCACGAGAACCGGGTGAACATGAGGAGGACAGCACGGACGTGCTTTAAGTGCGGCAAGCCAGGACACTTCGTCGCCGACTGTCCGGAGAAGATGGAGAACAAGGACGGCTACAAGCACCGGTCGAGCAAGGACGGCAAGTACCGATCGAGGCGCGATCACAAGCACAAGAACAAGCACAAGGACGATTGACGGTCGAGGAAGAAGGACGGCTGCGGTAGGAAGGCCCGAGCAATGGTCGGAGTGAGCGACGTCGACTCCAGCTCCGCCTACTCTTCCTCGAGCTCGAGTAGTAGTGAAGACGAAGGTGATCGGCGCAAGAACAAGAAGTCATCCAAGAACTTGAGCGGGCTGAGCTGCTACGCGAGTGATGGCTTCTGCGGCATGGCTCGTAGCTCTGGCAGCAGGAAGAGTCACCAGAGCGACTCGGACTCTGACTCTGAGGATGAGGTACGTGACGAGCTTCCCTACTTGCGTGAGGAGAACGAGCATCTTGGCAAGTTTCTTGATAATCATGATGACATGCTTAGAGAGGCCAAGAAGATGAGGAAAGAGCTTAGGGCCTCACTAGAAGATGCTAGGAACCGTGTGGCTGAGCTAGAAACCCAGAACCTAGATGCTAAGCTTGAGATTGATTCGCTTAAGGCTTCACCTGTGGTTTCTGATGAGATTGATTGTTGTGATTGCTCTGTGTACCTAGCTGATCTTACTGCTCTTAAGGATAAGCATGCTTCTACTTGTGATGAACTAGATGTGCTTAGGGTTGAAGTGGCTGAGCTTAAGTCTAGGCCTGCTTTGCTAGGTGCTTGCACTTCTTGCCCTGTTTTGCATGGAAAGATTGATGAGATGTATGCTTATATTGTTTCTCTTGAGGCTAAGCTGAAAGACCCTGTTCCCACTTCTTGCTCTACTTGTGAGGTGCATGCATTGAAAAATCTGGAACTTGCACATTATGTGGATCGCTTGCAGGATGAGAATGATGAGTTGAGAAAAATCATGGGTTGGTTGTCGGGTCATGAACCACAGCTTAGGATGAAGATAGAAGCATACAAGTGCTATGATGGGCAAGCGCTAGGTTCAGAGAAGGTTGGAGAGTGTAGTGGTGAGGGAGGAGAGAAGATTGGTGATATCCTAGCTCCACCAAAAACCTTCTACAAAAATGCCTATGCTCCTAAGCCCAACCCACTGAGAAACAAACTTGACACAACTCCAGATCCACCCATATTCCCTCACCCAACAAATGACTTCCAAAAACCGATGAAGTTTGTGAGACCTAATGAGAAGGTGGTAGGAGAGAAGAAGGGTGAGAAGTCAAGTGAGGAGAAACCGAGTGAGCAACCCCAACCAAAACCAAAGCCAAAACCAATTCGGTTTCATTGTGACTATTGTGGAGAGATGGTCACAAAGGAGAGTTTTGCTTCAAGAGGAAGCGAGAGGAGAGAATGGCAAAGGAGTGGGCAAACAAGGACAGGTACAACCCACCTCATAGTGTGCCTGAGTCTAGTATGCCACTGCTTAGGGGTAAGGCTATTGTTTGCACAGTTCCGGCTTGGGGAGAAAATAGTGCTTTGGGTGGAAGGGACCTTGCTGGAGAAATTAAATCGGCCAGACCGGTTTGGAAACTGGTCCGACCGGTTTGGGCTGCTCGTACAGCGAAACCAGTCAGACCGGTTCCAGAACTGGTCAGACCGGTTTGGAGGCAGCAGGGTGACCAGTTTGGTTTTCGTGCTCGGGATGAGGCTCGGTTTAGGTCCTTTGGTCGTGGTCCAGATGTTTGGCATGGAGAGTCTAGTGGTGGTCAGTTTGCTAAACGGTCTCCACCTCGTGCTCAATACGATGGTAGGAGGAATCGTAGCTTTGAGATGGAGTAGAGTAACGATCCACGGTCTTCCTTTCATGGTTTTCGTTCTCCTCCAGCGAGACAGGGGTGGTTCCCTAGTGGTGGTTCTCGTGGTGGCTTTAGTGGTGGTAGCTTTGATAGGCGTGATGATTTGGTTTGTGCTAACCCCACTTTGGAGCAAATGGCTCGGCACTGGTTTTACTCTTTTGGTACTAACCCCAGTGCAGAGTCGTTTGTTCACTCATGTGCTCATTTTTGAATTTCAGGTGGGAGACTTGAGGAACGTTTGGTTGATTGACTCCGATTGCTCGAGGCATATGACCGGAGACAAGGGGTGGTTCTCAAGTCTAGTCCCGGTGGTGTCCAAGACATACATCACCTTTGGGGACAATGGGCGAGGGCATGTGCTTTCAGAAGGTGAGATCAAGGTAAGTGACAAGGTCACTCTCAGGCGTGTTGCTCTTGTTCAATCGCTCGGGTTCAATTTGCTTTCGGTGTCCCAGCTTTTGGATGAGGGCTTTGAGGTGTTGTTTTGACCTGTTGGTTCTCGGATTTTGGATTCTCGAGGGGACCTAGTTTGCATGGTCGTTCCCGAGGGTCAAGTGTTTCGAGCGGATTTTTCTCAGTCTTCTGGTGTGGAGCGTTGTTTCTTGGCTGGATCTTCGAGTGAGTTGTGGAAGTGGCATAGGAAGTTGGGTCACTTAAGCTTTGATCTTTTGTCTCGCTTGAGTAAACTCAATTTGGTCCGAGGATTGCCACGGCTGAGGTTTGAAAAAGAGTTGGTTTGCGCGCCGTGTCGGCATGCTAAGATGGTAGCTGCTTCCCATCCACCTCTCACCGATGTGATGACGGAGCGTCCATGCGAGCTGCTCCATATTGACTTTGTTGGCCCAGCTCGTGTGCGATCTGTGGGTGGGAAGTGGTACATCCTGGTTGTGGTGGACGACTACTCTCGGTATGCGTGGGTTTTCTTTCTTGAGGAGAAAGGGGAGACGTTTGGTTTTGTTCGAGATCTTGTCTTGAGGTTGAGAAACGAGAGGCACGGAGATGCCATACGAGCGATCCGCAGTGACAATGGCTCGGAATTTAAAAACTCTCACTTCGAAACCTTTTGCCATGACTTGGGTCTTGAACACCAGTTTTCGAGTCCGTATACACCTCCCCAGAACGGCGTGGTGGAAACGAAAAACAGAACCTTGTGCGAGATGGCTCGGACGATGCTTGATGAGCATAGGACTCCGAGAAGGTTCTGGGCTGAGGCGGTGAATACTGCGTGCTATGTGTCGAACATGATTTACCTCAGAGTTCACAAGAAGAAAACGTGTTATGAGTTGATGCACAGGCGCACACCCAAGGTGAGTCACTTTCACGTGTTTGGATGCAAATGCTTCATCCTGAAGAAAGGTAAGAAGTTGGAGAAGTTCGAGGCTAGGTCTGTCGATGGCATTTTCTTTGGTTACGCATCTCATTCTAGAGCCTTTCGAGTGCTCAACCTTGAAACTAACCAAATCGTGGAGACTTGCGAGGTAACCTTCAACGAGACACAGCCATGTAGTAAGCTTGTTTTTGAGTGTGCAGGTGATGACGAACTTGGAGAGAAGATTTTCCAGGAGGAAGAGCATGAACATGGAAATGATGAAGATGGCGGTGTGGTGCCCGCGGCTGAGCATGTACCTACTACTTCGACTACGGTGGTGGACGGCCCTTCTCCCACACCTACAACGACAAACCCAGATCAAGGCGAAGCTGCTGTTGAGGGGGAGGTAGCATCAAGGCGAGAACCTCCCCGGTGAGTTCAAGTGGATCACCCAGCTTTGAGAATCATTGGCGACATCAATGAACGCACTACACGGTCGAGGGTTCGAAACGATTCTCACTTTGCTCATGCTGCTTTTGTTGCTACTTTTGAGCCCAAGGACATTGGACATGCGCTATCTGATCACAATTGGGTTAATTCGATGGATGAGGAGTTGGAGAATTTTGAGAGAAACCAAGTTTGGGAGTTGGTTGACCCTCTCCCAGGGTGTAAGCCGATTGGGACAAAATGGGTGTGGAAAAACAAAGAGGGAGAGAAAGGAGAAGTGGTGAGGAACAAGTTAAGGCTTGTTGCTCAGGGGTACTCACAGAAAGAGGGGATCGACTACGAGGAGACCTTTGCTCCTGTAGCTCATTTGGAGGCGATCAGGATCCTTCTAGCCTTTTCTGTGGCTAAGGGGTTCAAGTTGTACCAGATGGATGTCAAGAGTGCTTTCCTAAATGGTGTTTTGGAGGAAGTAGTGTATGTGAGGCAACCACTGGGGTTTGAGAGTGAGAAGTACCACCATCGGGTGTACAAGTTGAGGAAGGCGCTGTATGGGCTAAAGCAGGCGCCTAGAGCTTGGTACGGTAGGTTGAGGGGGTTCCTGTTTGAGAGAGGGTTTGAGATAGGGAAGGTCGATCAGACCTTGTTTCTCCTCAGGCAGGGCAGAGATATTCTGATTGTGCAGGTATACGTGGATGATATTGTCTTTGGTGGCTCGTCTAACTCTCTTGTTGCAAGGTTTGCAGAAGACATGAGCAGGGAATTTGAGATGAGCATGATGGGTGAGTTGCAGTTCTTCCTCGGGCTACAGATCAAGCAATCAAAGGAAGGAATATTTGTGCACCAAGCTAAGTACATCAAGGACATTGTGAGGAAGTTCAAGATGGAGGACTCCAAGGCCATGGTGACGCCTATGAGCACGACTACAGCTCTTGATGCGGACGAGGAAGGTGAACACGTGGACCAGAAGGAGTACCGGAGCATGATCGGGTTACTCCTCTACTTGACGGCGATGAGGCCGGACATCCAATTCTCGGTATGTCTGTGCGCTCGTTTTCAAGCGTCTCCGAGGACTTCGCATCGGCAAGTAGTCAAGCGCATATTCAGGTATTTATGTCATACTCCCGACTTCGGTCTTTGGTACTCCGCGTCTTCCTCTTTGGTTCTTCATGGATTTTCGGACGCGGATTTTGTCGGGTGCCGGTTGGATAGGAAGTCCACTTCTGGGACTTGTCAGTTCTTGGGATCTTCTTTGGTGTCTTGGTCTTCCCGCAAACAGTCGAGTGTTGCTCAATCCACTACCGAGGCAGAATATGTGGCCGCAGCTAGTTGTTGCTCTCAGCTCGTTTGGATCACATACACCATGAGTGACTTTGGTGAGGAGTATACCCATGTCCCACTTCAATGTGATAGCACAAGTGCCATAAGCGTTGCAAAGAACCCAGTGCTCCACTCCAAAACCAAACACATAGAAGTGAGGTATCATTTCCTGAGAGACAACGTAGAGAAAGGAAAAATCTCTTTGATCCATGTACCCACACATGACTAGCTAGACGATATTTTCACAAAACCCCTAGATCAAGCAAGTTTCACTCGTTTGCGGGGGGAGCTTGGTGTTTGTTTGATTTCTTGAGTTGGGTGTGTGGAGGCTCCTTTGTAGCATATGTATAGCTTTCTTTTGTGCATTCCTTGCATTTTGCATAGCATGTGTAACATGATGTATAGGCATCTTTGTATCTTAGGTTGCATGCATTTTGTATCATATGCATTGTGTAGGAAAAGCTTCTCCTATATACATTGTTCACCATGATATGCTATATATGATCTTGTGAGTTAGTTTGGTATGATATGGCTTAGTGTGGCTTAGATCTTGATGATCTTGGTTTATATCCATGGTTGATAGCTATGTTTTTTCAAAAAATGTCATATATATGCTCTCTTGTGAGTAAATGCCTTTATATGATCTTGACATGGTGTTGTGGCTTGGCTATGCTTAATTTGTGGTTGGATAGCTTATTTTGATCATATGGGGCCAAAGGCTCATTTGCCATCATGAATGTTTGGCCCCCATGCTTCATCTTGTGGAGGGGCATAAGTTCCTTTTTGTCGCAAAGACATTTCATGTACCAATTATAAATCTGAAAATGAAATGTAAATTACTTGGAAAATATGCTCCCATGTCATATGTGCTTAATTTACTTACTTTTGGGTGCTAAACCGTTGCATGTTGCTTACCAATGAGAAGTCTCATACATAGAAGTAAGCACATGGCTCGGTATGATTTGACATGACATAAGGTGCTTGTGGGTGTTTATGATGGTCTTATGCTTAGAAAGGTTGTCCTAGCATGAAGTTTGTGTGGCTTTGCCATTTTGACATGTTTTGATCATGTTTAGGACTTTGCTCATGAGAGGGTGATTTTTCGCAAAAATGATCACTTCTATCTTAGCTTTACCCAATGGTTGTGAAACTTGGTGATCATGTAGTTGATGTTCATACGATGTTGTAGAGTACCTAACTTGCTCATTTGATCATGTGTAGCATCTTGTGATGAATTTTGTCTATTTGAGAAGCTCTAGTTGCATCTTTTCCAAATTTGAGCCTTGATTCATGCATTGGCAACAAGGGGGAGAAACATTGGTTGAGAAACGTTGTATTGCATCCCTAGAACCTATCCCAACAGTTAAGGGGGAGCTTGTGCATTTTTTTTGCTTTTTTAGCTTTTGGGGGTGTTTCTGCCGAGCTAAATCGGTCTGACCGGGTTTGGGAACCGGCCTGACCGGTTTGGTGGAACCCGCTTGACCGGTTTGGGGAACCGGCCTGACCGGTTTGTGCCCAGTGTTGGCACATGTTCAGGGGGAGTATGCATATGTGCAGGGGGAGCTCTTGTATGCTTTGGTGGTTTGTGCTCTTTGCTTGAGCTTGTTTTTGACTCGGTTGTGTCGAGCCGTTGCCCTTGCCTAAGGGGACCGAGTCTTTCCTCTTTCAAGTGATCTTGCTTTTTGCCTTTGTTTGGCTTTCGATCACTTGTTTGAGTTTCTTTTAGTCATTTCTTTAATTTTCCTTTTCTCTCTGGTTACCAAAAGTGTGTGTTGTCAATGCACTCATCAAGGGGGAGATTGAGGACCATGTGTGGTTCGAGGACCGGTGGATGGTCGGTTCCTGGTGTGATGAGTGAATGACAACGTTGTGTGGACTGATTCTTCGCTAAGTATTGCAGGTGTAGGTTGCGGCTTGACTGGTGTTGGTGCAAGTGAAGAACAAGCGCGAAAGGTCGTTGCCAGTGAGGCCTCCAGGTGTGGAGAAGACAAGTAGTCTTGGTTCGAGGGACCCGGTGACTAGCGGGGTCAGGTGCGAGCCGCATGGTGGCAAGAACAGCAAGATGAAGTCGATGGACGGTTTCTTGGTTGAGCCTCAAAACCAAGGTCGAGCCGGGACTTCGTGGGAGTCGAGTCATGAGTGGTGATTGGCGGAGGCTACATCAAGTTCGCGGGGTTTGCAGTGGTTCACCAGAAAACCACTGGGTTACTCGGCTGAGCCACAAAGCCGAGGCCGAAGACCGGGCGTGGCTGTCAGGCCAAAACTGGTCTGACCGGTTTGGGAAACCGGTCTGGCCGGTTTGGGGTCACAGGGTGCCGGAAGCTTCGAAGCGGAGGACACGCGTCGGGATCGCAAGGCTTGCGTCGAGGCTAAGCGAAGTGTGGTCGTCGGGCATCCGTCTGATGGTGTTGCGAAGACAATTTCCCAAAGTGCCCTTGGTGGGCGTGTATCCTAGTTTAGGCCTTAGGGGTATTTTAGTCTTTCGGCTTGGCTCCATATAACCCAAGTGGTGAGAGGATGGCAGCCATCTCTTGGAACCCTAGCTCATTTTGTTTTCCTATTTTCCCTTTCCATTTTCCTTTGGAATTTCTAGGACTAGCTTGAGAACTTCATGGTGAGATCTTGTGAGAGGGAAGGATGATCAGGCGGAAGCTAGACCTTGTATGAACCTTCATGGTATGTATAGATGATTCGGCGTGGTTCCTCAAGGCTTGATTGTGTTCTTCCCGTTTTTCCTTTTTGGTGATTTTCGGAGCCTTTTCTTGGAATTTCCGATGGGAAGATTTGGGGGTGTTTCTTTGAGGGATTCTTGTTGGATGTCACATATGAGGACCTTGTGCCTCTTTGCTTGGTGATCTTGCTCCAACACACCCTCCGAAACGGCTTCAATTTGGTGGTTTTCGATGGAGTTCATGGGAAGGTGTTCTTGAGGGTTGACTTCCGATTCCTCTTGATCGAGTAGGTTTTGGGGACCGAGCTTCTAGCCAAAGGTAGCCCACGAGGTACCCCTACTATCCCCAAAGTCTCACTTGAATCCGTGGAATGAATCAGGAGATCGATTGAGGTGAAGGCTAGGTTTTTGCCACGGGCAGAGTTCTTCCCGACTGTCCAGGCAAAACCGGCCTGACCGGTTTCCCAAACCGGTCTGACCGGTTTAGCCCCAGTGGGCTGTCGTGAGGGTTTTTGAACAGGAGAGTCTCGTTCGAGCTATGGCTTTTCTCGTTCAAAGGTTGAGAGGTTCTTGAGGTGTTTTGGGTCAAGTTTGGTCTTGAAGGTCTTTTGGGGATTTCCTGGACAAAACCGGCCTGACCGGTTTCCCCTACCTGTGAGAGGCTAAGTCCCAGAAGGTCGGTCTGACCGGTTTCAGAAACCGGCCTGACCGATTTTGGTTGCCAGCAGTAGTTTCGAGTTGTTTTCTGCTGCGTGTTTCACGTTGCTGTTGGTTGGATCTTGATCCTAGGTCTAGTAGCACTCCCGTGGCTATGTGGACTTGGCAAGGGAAGCTTTTGGAGGTGTCCGAGTGATTTTGGGTTCATAGGCCGAATTCTTGAGTAGAATTTTTATCGGCTCCCATTCACTCCCCCCTCTCTGGTTCGCTGTTCCGGTCCTTCAACATGTGTTGCCCAAGTTCACCAGTTGAGGTAATGGAAACTAGAACCTATCTCATGTATCATTGTAGCTCCATTGCCTTGTCTAGGTTTGCATTTGTTACTATCCCTAGTTGTTTACATATGGTAGGTTGTTTGTGCCATGTGCTAACCCATGAGCAACCTACATGGTTTGTTTAGTGTGTAGGAAAGCTACACTTGTTCTTTCATGGTGCACTTTTACTTTTATAATATCTGTTGCCGGTGAATTTCCGTCAACCTAGTCATGAGTTTACCTTCGGTGTTGGCATGAATTTTATATCTTATCCATTGGTACTAACACCCTTGGTATAACAAGTTCGTTCGTGCATGTCGGTTTTGGAGTTTAATGTTTATGCAGGATTTTAGCGTTGAAAGCGAGACTTCCGGGTAAAGTTCATCAAGCACCTCGTGACAAGGCCTTGAAGCCTGGCACAAGTCAAGCAATGAAGTGAACATGACTCACCGAGGGAGGCGGCCACAAAATGGGCCGGAATGGGCCCAGGACGGTCGGCCCAGGCCGGTCGGCCCAGGCCGGCCGGCCCAGCCCATTCACTAGTAGAAATATGACCATCCATGACATTTTGCTCGTGACGCTGATTACTTTCGTCATAGAATGCTATCTTTCTATGACGAAATTTTCATATTCGTCATAAGTTACAAGTGACGAAGTTTTGGCTTGAACATTAATGACGAAAAGGAAAATAACGTCATAGAACACTAAAAGGAAATCGTCATAGAATCCATGACCATATGTTGCGCAGGTAGGAGTGTTACCCATGACCATACGTTGCACAGGAAATCGTCATAGAACTCATGACCAGACTTCACCTTTTTTGCATAGTGGGCCACAACTTTGGCTCGACAACAGGTTGGGCCTTGCCCAGACGGCCCGCTCCACCGTTTTTTTGCACAGTGGGCCACAACTCTGGCACGAAAGCAGCTTATTGGGTGTTACCCAAACGGCCCGCTCGAAATTCTTTTTGCAAAGAGGGAACGTGGCGATTTTGTGTCCCACCTGAGGGTTGCACCTTGCGAGTTAAAGTTTTTTTTGGAAAAAACAACCCCCGTGAAGCATTGAACCCATGACCATACGTTGCAGAGGTCCGAGTGTTACCACTAGACTAGTCAACCTTTCTTGTCGAAGGGATGTAAGTTTTTTTTATTTGTAACCTTTCAACATGATAATTGGATGGTGGCTCATTTAGTTCAGTCAATCAGAGGTGATGGCCCTAAACCCATAATCGCTCATTCCTGTTGACGACCTGATCGCCTGGGCGAGGCGGCAGCAGAGGCCTCTCAGTGGGTGATCGACATCATCGTAATTGTCCACAGGTGTGTGGCGGCGACAGAGCAGCAGTGGCGAGGGTAGAGTACAAGGTTTGATTTGTTTTTGGATTAATGTTACATATATGGATGTGTTTGATTCAGAAGAAAAATCAAAGTTTGTTAAACACAAAATAAAAATTACTACAAAGTGGAGAGATAAAACATTGTTGTAACTATTAAACTAGAGTTTACTGTAATTAATTAAACTAGTTTTGCGTTCCAAAAATTATGAAATTTGTATGGTAGCTTACTTTGGTGTGTAGGATTTATGATAAAAATTTTATAATCATTGGATATGGTATTAGTGAGTTATCAATTTATCTTACAAAAATGCAAAAAAAAAATTGCTTCATACAAATTCTGAACTCAAGACCTGGAGCATCACAACCAACCACTTCCCATTGGGCTACAACTAGTTTTGTTATAGTTGATGCACTTTAATGTATATATAATCTTTCTGCCACGTGATTTTAATTTTCCTTCATAAATCAAAATTATTTTTCCCGAGCCCAACCCCCTCTAGTCATGTGTGTAGATGTCGCCCATCCACTCCATGCCAAGAAAAAAATCAATCTAGATGAATAAAAGAAAAAATAAAGTATAAGCGAGGAATTGAACCTTCAACCTTTTGGTTGGAAGAAACCAAACTTAACCACTAGGCTAGAAGAATGTGTTATATAAAAAAATGCAATATGTGTTGGAGGGGCATAGACTAGCAGGCATGAAGTTCATCATAAGAGTTTTAGATCTGATTAGGATCTATTATTAGACAAATAGTACTATACATCCTTCGTAACCATGAACATCTCTCACTTAGTCATATAGAACTATGTGAGTCATGTATGCCTTTACGAGGGATGTGCACCAACACTTTATCGAAATCACTTGAATTTTTTATGTGATACTTATACACCAAAATCATCTGCCTCTGCAAGATTTTAGATTTTTCTAGCCACTTTATGGTATTTCAACATTTGTTACTTAGTAATTCAATAAATAATTACAGTAATAGATAAGCTTGGTCAAAAAATCCACAGATTCACACAATAACATATTTTGTCTCAATAATCACCTCATAAAAATTTCAAAGGATTTCGACAAAATAGTACTATACATCCTTCACAACCATGAACATCTCTCACTTAGTCATATAGGACTATATGAGTCATATATGCCTTTCTAAGTGATGTGCAACAATACTTTGTCAAAGTCACTTGAATTTTTTATATGATGCTTCTACACCAAAATCGTACGGTTGTGAAAGTTTTTATATTTTCCTAGCCACTTTATGGTATTTCAACATTTATTATTTAGTAATTTAACAAATAATTACAGTAATCGGTAAACTTGGTCTGAAAGTTCCGAAACTTCACACAACATCATTGTTTGGATCCACAAGCATCCTTTTGTGGGGATGTGCATCACCACCTTCATAACCATCTTATAAAAAGTTTCAAATAATTTCAACAAAGTGGTACTATACATCTTTACCCATGAGAGCCGAAAAAGAAAAAGAAAAGGAAAAAGAGAAAAATAATAAAAAAATGGAAAACAAAAGACAAAAGAAAAATAAAAATGGCCCATGAGAGTCGGCCCACAATCTCCACCCATTTAACATTGCAACAACCCTAGCTCCTCTATCCCTACTCCCTAACCCCGCCGCCGCTCAGCCCGTCTCCCAGCGCCGCCCGTCCCTCCCGTCGCCGCTGCTGCCGCCGCCTACTCCGCCCGCCCCTCCCCGCCTCACTCGTCTCCTCATGCCAGCCGTCCTCCCAAGCGCCGCCCTCTGCTCTGCCCAACGCCGCGTGAGTCAGGGGATTCGGCCAAGGGCGACGTAGAGGAGGCCGCCTGCACTCGATCCGACCTAGGACGATGCAGATGAGACTGCTGATGTCGAACCTCCTGCTGGTGGCACGGGATCTCGTTGGCCCCGACCACACGATCCGACGTCGTCGTCGGGAGCGACGGGAGGAAGGCCGGTGCCGCCGCCTGTTGCCTGCTTAACGGGGAGAAGGAGCGCCTGCAGCTGCTGCACTAGGCACTCCGGCCGGTTGGCTGCCGTAGGGCCGGCATGCTCATGATGGTCGTAGTGGCTCTACATCCACACCATGCCAGAATACAAGATCAATGTTTCCAAGAGCTCGGCCTTCTACTGCAGACAGATCCCCAGCGAGGTATTGTCTTTGCCTTTGCTAATAGTTTTTTTTGTTTCCCCCCAGTTATTCTGCTTCAGCTAGACAATACAGTAGAATCGATTATGAATTTGCGTGCATATCTTTGCCATACAGATGGAAATTCCTAATATTTGTTCAACGTATAGTTTCTTTACCTGCAGTTTGCTCATTGTTGCCCTCGTTAAATAGTAAGTAGCAAGTATAAGATTACCCGTCAGTCGTCAGTAGGATAATTAGCCCATGTTCTTAAACCTTGCCTGTTGACTTCCGTGCTATAGAATAGCATATTACAAATTATGGGATTCGGGAGGAAAATAGCGGTTATTTGCACCTCTAGTGTACAGAGTGTTGTCATACAAATGCTTTGTTTATACAGAACAATTCTTTGTTTAGTTTGTTCACTATTACGTCACTGAATTATTATAAGATAAGATAGATCAATCAATGAGATAATTAATGTGTTTATTAAAGTTTATCCATCGCCATCTTGTAGAAGAGCTTACCGCATGTTATTGGGAAGGAACAACAGTTCAGTACCAAGAAGGAAATATTGGCCATTTGAGGACTATATCTTATGCCTATTACTTGTGCTGCCTCTAAATGAATTTAGATCAGTAACACTTAGCTGAATATTTGAAATCTCGTACCATGTCGATGATATTGAGTTTTTTTAGGCTGGTGGTGAAGGGCAAGGGCACAGAAGGTAGAGTAGTGGCTGTTAGTGGTAATATTCTTGTTACTTTCACTTGCAGGACCTAGACGAAGAACCATATCCCGCCATGTTCTTTATTATGTTGTTCGATAGGTTGTTCCTTTCATTGATAGCAAACTATGCAAGGGGCTTTGGCATCGGGTACCATGCAATATTTGTATCTAACCTGAATGTTGCTGCTCTATTTACATGTACTGTAGGTTTAGATACTCGGTTCACTGCTCAAGTTGTTGATATCGCCAAAATTCATTGTTGCTCCGGCAAAGGCAACTGCTGCAGATGGGGTAATGTTCTGCTTGACTGCTCTTGCAAACCCAATAATGCACTACTTGGCTGCTCTTATATATGCTTGCCTTCACCGTAAAGTTGGCGTATATTATGTACCTCATGCAAAGTTGGCTGCGGCATGTTTATTAGTTAAAAGTAGTTGTGTTCAGTAATAATATCATAATAAAAATAAATCAATGACTTTATTGCTTTATTTTTTGCAGGAATAAAGATCTGCATTTGCCCTTTGGTGGTCACAGAGTCACTTTATCACAGTTGTCAAGTAGTGCCATGATACAAGTTGCTATTGTGAAGCCCACAATTCTTAGTGTCTGTATATGAGCTATAATAATACATATACTTTGGCTGTAATAGATGTTGATGTCTTTGCAACGAGTGCAACTTTTGTGGAGCACTAGATACTTGATTTGTTTATTTGTGAAATTGTTTGATCATTTTAATATTGTTTGCAAATAGTAATGAAACCATGTGCAACTTCGTGATGAAATGTATGAGTCTTCAGTGATCAATATATAATTATTTCTATGACGAATTGATAATAACATCTGCGACGAAAATCCTAACCAATCATAGCACGCCACGTGGCCCAATAAAAAGAGGACACGTGGTGGAACCTAATTTGGCCACGTGTCATTTAAAAATGCAACGTCAGCAGACATAGTGACATAAGGACGATAATGACGAAAAATAGGACTATTGATGACGTAATTGGATCGTCATAGAAAACAAACGCCGTTAACGGCGCCGTCAAGACGCCTGACAGACGGGAGATCATGATGAAAACGGTGTATCATCTATGACCAAAAGCGATCGTCATAGATTGAATTCATTTCCATGACGACGTCTAATTCGTCACAGAATGGAGGCACATCTGTGACGAAAATTACCATTTCGTCACCGATGACCAAATGTGACGCGACCATAGTGACGAAATCCAAATCGTCACAAACTCGTCACAAATGAACATCAGTGACGATTATGGCGTCTTCAGTGATGTTAGGTGAACGTCATCGATGACAACATCCCTACTAGTGATTTCTGGGCCCATTCGTGCCCCCCTTTGATCTAGCCGCCTCTCGGACTATTTATAGCCCCCTGGCCGAGAGCCACGCATCAACTCATTCATCATTCGTCGCTGAGGAGCAGAGAAGAGAGGGACACCATTCCGGAGAGGAGAGGGTCGAGCTAGTTGTCTAGGGTCTCCCTAGCCGACGTGGGAACCTTGCAAGGAAGACCACGTCGGAGTTCCAGGAGCTAGAAGCAAGATCAAGGTAGGATCCCGGTGGTGATCTTGTTCATGTATCATGTACTATGTCCAATTATCAAGTTGCAATCCGATTTCTCGCGATCGAGTGTTTCTCCTACGACTTTGATTTCAATTGGCTTTTCATACTTTAAGATCTATTCTCGAGATAGATCATACAGGGTGTTCTTGTAGCCGTGGTGGCTAGAGGTGCATGCCTGACCTTCCAAGAGATTTCAACTTGTCCATTGGACTCACCCTAGGCTAACCCGCACGAATAGGAGTGCATTGTGACAGAACGGTGGCTCCAAAAGGTGAGCGTCTTCGGAGTTGGACGGGAAACCGTGATTTAAAGATGCTTTTTATGAGATTCAACTTTGGCTATTTCTTCTTTGCTCGGAACTTCAACAAAAGCTTGATCCAATCTCTCTAGATTGGTTTTACCTATCCCTCTCTATCTCTTGCTACCTCCGGCTTTCATAGACTAGATTCATTTTTATGATGTTCTTTAGATTAGATGCAAAAGCATTCCCTTTGAAGATATAAGTGTTCTCAGCTTTATTAGATAGGTTCTTGCATCACACATTTGTTCCATGGATTCGATACCTTGGGTTCACACTTAAGGGAAGAAGGGTCCCTTGGCTACGACGGAGGACTTGTCCGCTTGCAAGTCCAAACGAAATTGGATACGCATATACACCGTCAACAAGCCCCTTTTTCTGGCGCTGTTGCCGGGGAACAAGTTATCAAGATTCGATCTTTTATTGCTTTTTGTGAATATTTTCAGTTTCTTTTGGTTTTTCTTTTTGCATCTACTAACTTTTGATCATCCTCAAAATCAATCTAATCTAGTTTGACTAACCCTAGTTTTCTTAGATTTGTTTTTATTTTCATTTTTGTATATATTTTGTTTGCTAACCCTAACAGGAGTTGGACGGCTACCTCTCCAACAAACCCGAAAATTTTGTGGATGATCCAAAAAAACTTTACAGGCTAAGGAGACGTGAAGCACAAGCTAAAAAGTTGGAATTTGCAGATCCAAAAGCGGAGGCCGAAGGATCGTCAGAGTCTCCAAAGGAATCACCACCTCCAAACCCTAGGGAGAATCAACTTCCACCGCTACCGATGGGAGAACAACCGCAGCCGGAGCGCAAGATCGGGGAGCTATGCACCCCAGACATCATCGACCTACCAATCTTGAACCTCGCCGAGATCGGAAGGCCGTTCGAGATCAAGACCTCAACAATTCGCATGGTGCAACATTCACCCTTCACCGGTAAAGAGGATCCGAACCTTCACCTCCAAGCGTTCGTTCAACTTCGTCAAACTTCAACATGGACGGGGTGACTCAAGATCAAATGAGGGCAATGCTCTTTCCATTCTCGTTACTCGGGAAGGCTTTGCAATGGTTCTACTCTCAACCGGCGGAGACGGTGCAAAATTGGGACACCTTGATGAGAGCCTTCATGAAGGAATACTACTCACCGGGTAAGACTCAAAGCTTGCGCAATAAGATTGCTACCTTTACTCAATATCCTATGAAGACTATATCGGAGGTATTCGAGCGCTTCAATGAGTACACTCGGGCAGTTCCACATCACAAGTTCCCGAAGGAAGATCTCGTTCAAAAGTTCTATCAAGGACTTACCATGGCGTCAAGGACAATCATCGATGCATCGGCGGGAGGATCCATCATCGAGCATACGCCGACTCAAGCTTTCACTCTATTCAAGAAGGTCGCAGACAATGACACATGGGCGTCATCCAGACGCTTACTTCCGGTTCAACCCACGAAGAACGTCAAGGGAGTCTTGCAAGTGGAGAAGGAAGATCTACTCGAAGGCAAGATCGATTCGCTTATGCAGAGGTTGAAGAAGATGGAGATAGAGAAGAAAGAAGCTCAAGATCTAAAGGCTGCCGAAGCAAGATCCACATGTGAAAAGTGCGGAGAATATGGCCATGTCCAAAATGATTGCCCGGAGGAAGCCAAGATGCTCGACTACATGAGGAAGGGGGATTTGCCGAACTTCCGCTACGGGCAAGGTAGACCTCAATTTAATGCAAGCTCATCCATTCCGAATTCAGTTCCGCTTCGTATACAATTGAAGGACTTCATAGACGAGCAAGCTAAGATCAACAAGGACACCGTCACCAAGTTCAAGGCCATAGACAAAGTGTTGGAGAACATCGATAGCGAGGTGACGGAGGTCGGAAGCTCCAACCATCAAGTGCTCAACATGATAAAGATGCTCGAGATGCAAGTGGGACAACTTGCCGGGCGCCTATCCGCTAATGAAGGGAAGCTTCCGGGACAACCTCAAGGTCCCGAGACGGCGAAGGCCATTCAAACTCGTTTGGGGAAGGAGACCGAAGATCCGGAGTGTTCCGCGGGAGCAAGAAAGCCTAAACCATCCACCGAGGCGGAGGAATTTGCTAAGGAGGAGGTTACCGAGATTGTCACCGAAGAGCTCAAGTTTGAGATGCCGGGAGAAGACACGAAGATACCGCAACTTAAGCAACGTTACTTTTGAGGTAAACTCGATAATCATTTTGAGAAGTTTGTGGAGGTTGTGCGTAGGTTAAGCATCAACATGCCGCTATTGGACGCCCTTCAAGTTCCTACATATTCTCGCTACTTCAAAGATATTCTTGCAAACAAGTATGAGATAGCAACACTCGGGGTAGATCATGTCAAGATGTCCGAGCAATGTAGCGCCGCTATTGCAAACGGACTAGAGAAGCAAGGAGACCCCGGATGCCCGACGATTCCATGTTCCGTTGGTTCGTTCAAGTTTGAGAAGGCATTATGCGACCTTGGAGCAAGTGTGAGCGTCATGCCAAGAGATGTGTTCGAGAAGCTACGCCTACCGGAGTTAGAGCCTACGGCCATGTGCTTAGAGTTGGGTGACAACTCCATTCGCTACCCTTTGGGCATCGTCGTGGATGTGCCCGTGAAGGTCGGACACCACTTCATCCCCGTCGACTTCGTGGTGCTCGAGATGGGAGAGAGGGAGAAGCCACCAATCATCCTTGGGAGGCCTTTCCTCAAGACCGTGGGAGCTACCATCGACGTCGGCAAGGGGGGGATCAAGTTCGACATCAACGGCGAGAGGAGTTCCTTCAAGTTTCGACCACGCTTCGAGGTATGCAATATGATCAAAGTTAAATATATTCCGCCTCATCGTCACACTAGTAAGGAAGAGCCAAGGAAGAAGAAAGAGCTGGAGAAGAAGGAAGCGAAGGAAATCAAGGAGGTTGTTGCATCCGTCAAGATAAAGGAACAAAAGCCGCCTGTGAAGACCAAAAAGATGACTAACCCGGAGAATAAGCCTGCGCCCAAGATGGTGCGGAAGTGGGTACCCAAGATTGCAACGCCCGCAAAGAGCGTTGATCCGAAGTAATCAAGTGAAGAAGTCTAGCCATGTACTATAAATGAATCGCTAGGCGGGAGGCAACCCGTTTCGTCGAGTCAAGAATAAGCTACCGGGAGAACAACCCGACCAAGATTTTTCGAGTCTTTCAAGTAAGTTAGTTTTGAAATTTTGCTACGCAAGACATTCTTAAACTTAAAGTGGTTGAATAATGTTTAGAGTTATAAATCTTGTTTGGATATTTTATTTGGATCATAAACCCTTTACATGAGCTATCCTATGAGTTATTTGCTTCTTTTCGAGAAACCAAAACCAAAAAAATTCAGAACCTATCTCAACCTTTCATCCTCTTCGTGATGTTATGGTTGACTTGTTTTACATGCTAAAAACACACGAGTAGAGCCACGCTATGTACCTAGATGCTATTTAAATTTCAGCGCACGGTAGGACTCGCGTGAACCTAGAAACTTGACTTTTGGTTGGTTTAAAAATCCATATCCTTGGTTTCTCTAGAGTTAGAATTTTTCTAAGCCTCATTTAATTTTATTTCATTCAAAATCTCTCTCATTTAACCAAAATTAGAACCTAAACCTATGCCCCCATGATCAAGCTGGGAAAAGCTTGCTCTCAACTAATGGAAGCAAACAATACCGGTGAGACCAAAATAAAAGTAGTCGGAAAACATTTTCGACTTAGATTTGCTTTTGATGCTTTAAAACTCCTCTAATTATATTTGAACTCAAAGCAACCTCTGAGTTTATTTTTATTTTTCGAAATTAGAGGAGTGCTTAGCATTAAAACACGCTTAGAGGGAGGCATTTGAGTTAACTTAACCTTGCATGCACCATGATGCATCACGGGATGCCCTTCCAACATCTTTCATCAAACCACATGCAAAGGACAAGCATGGGGGGGCAGCCAAAGCTTTGTTTTGCAGGAATCTCATGGAGGCATGTGAGGCAAGGGAGCATGGAAGTGACTCAAAGCAAAACCATCAAGTGGAGGGATCAATTATGCAAGCAAAGGAGTGGACGAGAGCATTTGGGCGGTGCAACTCTGTGGAGCACGCGGTCACAAAGTAACAAAGAAAGCATGAGTGCACTGGAGAAAAACCGAGCCAGGAGGAGCAGCATGGCCCCCAGGCCGGTCGGCCCAGGCCGGCCGGCCTCCCCCCTTTTAAGGTCCCCTGGTGCCCGTCTTCCTCAGGTAAGTCATTTGCCCAGTTCCTTGTTCGTGTGCTTGAGCTTGTAGTCCAGAACCACCTTAGACTTAGCCTTCCACTTCGAGTTTTGTTTCGTCCAACAAAATCCATCCTAAATCCACTCAAAGTTCGTAGTCCAAATAATATTTGTGTGTCTTGTTACCGGTTGAAAACCCCGGGTTTATATTTGTGAGGAGAGTGCAGCAACCATGTGGAAGAAAACTACAAGTCTTTTCACCAAGAAGAAGGGATCATCACCGTCCAAGCCATCATCAACAACCTCTTCGAGGAGGCACTCGGTCTCCGAGTCTCCTCGGAGTACGGAGGAGGACACGGCACCGCCGAGGAGGAATGACACTCTTCTCCTCGGTGGCATGAGGGCCACATGAAGCTCGTCTATGAGGTTCACCGAACCTCAAGGACGTACGGAGGAGCCGCACGTCAGACCTCGCCGCTCGACACGATCATCCGCTCCACCTCCATACACTCCGCGGTATTCCAAGTATGGGTTTATCATCAAGACGGAGCAGGAGGAGGAGAAGGTCACTCGCCTTGAGAAGAGGCTTGTGGCGAACGTCGACTTTGACGACCAAGCTCTCCAAGTGCTGGGTTTTTGTACGGATATTTACTACATGTTGGGACACCTAGGATGGGTGCAATTCTCCAACGGAGTGTCGGCAAACACCTACAAGGAATTCGCCTTGGAAATCCTCATGACCATGGCGCCTATCCTTGATGAAGGAGTGCCGAGTCTCTCATTCCGTTTGGAGGGAGTTGAACAAGTGGTTCCCTATGAGTATATTAGGGAGTTACTTGGTTTTCAAAAGGGAGCCCCGGAGCAAGTGGATGTGCATGGAGGCACATTGGAAGGTTTTTGGGGTATGATCGCGGGAGAAGCTAACCGACAAAGAAATAGTATCCGGAACCCCATCATCCAAGTGTTTCACTCATGGATGTGTAAGAGGATTTTGGGGAGAATGAGAGAGACCAAGATAACCGACATGGAGGTGAATTAGCTTTACTCGGCTTTGATTGCTAGGCAGCCAATCGACCCAACTCACTTTATGATCAACCGGTGGTGTTGTGAAGCAACATCGGGTTCGGGAGATATTGGCTCGGGGTGTTACCTCTCCATGTTGGCTATCTCTTTGAGACCGGGAATTCCAAGAAATCCGGAGCATCTCCTAGTTGGGACTTCCCTTGGATTTGATTATATGAAGCAAGGCAAATACATAAGTGGAGATGAGGGAGGAGGCTTAAAAGTGGCCAAAGTAAATTTGCCCCTACCGGATGCAAGATTAAGGCTTTTTCTTGAGGGGAAAGCAGATTGGTTAGAGGAAGGACTTCTTGTGCCGGGAAAGAAGAACAAGAGAGGAAGGATTATAGAAGAAGGTTCTTCCACAGCACAAGGAGAAGGTGCGCAACAAAATTATGTGCCACCATTTGGAGGAATCCCGGTGCCGCCGAGTTACTACAGTGGTGTACCAATGCAAGCATGGGGGAGTGGTGCAGCCATGCCCCCACCAAATTTTGCGGTACCCAACGTAGCTTTTGCAGAGCCATATGCACACCTCCCTCAACCACAACAAAGTGTGGCCATCATTGGAGGGTACGCTGCAAGAAATATGCAAAATAGCGCAGCCATCCAAACCAATGCAAACCAAATGGGTGAAGGAAATGCAAACATCGCTTATGAGCTTGGATGCCTTCACCTAGCACCGCCGGGACAATTCATAGGAGGAGCGGTGCAATCCTATTATGAGCAAGGGTACAAGAATCAAGATTATCAATATCAACCACCGGAGGAAGATTAGAGAGAGGAGGAGTTTTAGTTTAATCTTTCCTTTTCTCTGTTCTTTAATTCTCAGCTTGTATGCGCCTATGTATTCGTAGTGTTTTCTGTTTTTATTTAAATTTTCAGCATGTGTGTTAGTGTTTATTTTCATCATGAATAAAATCACTACCTTGTTTTTACCTTTGGCAAAGATACAAAGTTTGTGCCATGTTGATATATGATGATAGTTGCCGCTTTGTTTATCTTTGTACTTGTTTTATGCATGATTAAGCTAATGCTCTCTTAAAATGCAAATCTGAAATTATCTAAATACTACCTTAATCTTTAGCGGAGGTTATGATAAAAATAAAGACCCATAGTGTTTTATGTGCTCTCAAGTTTTAGATGGATTAAAGATGATTTATTTTTGTTCTTAAAATTAATGCTAACCTTGTCATAAATACCTCTTGCATGTTGCTCTACCTATCCAGAGCCATATATATATTTGAAGTGCAAAAACATAGTATACAAGGTTTATTTTTGGGTGAGTTATTTCAGGCCTTGTTTTCTCTGGCCCGAGACTAAGAAGCTGGTCATTCCGTTTTTGCGTATCTATCTTATAGCTAGCCCTTTTATCCGTGCATTGTGTATCCCCACATCGGAGATTTCACAAACCTCGCCGGATATCCACCCTTAAAACCAAAACATCATCTTTTGTGCTTACCTCCTTGACCACAACCTATCATTGAGTATGGATCGTCAATTCGAGGAAGATCGCAAGATGGTGCCAAGATTGAAGATTTCAAGTATCTCTCCAAAGGAAAAATAATTATAGTACCCACCTTATCTCTATCACCTTTTTGTCCGAGGACGAGCAAACGTCTAAGCATGGGGGAGGAGGTGGGTACAATGCAATTTAGAGTTCAAGGGGAGCAAATTAAAAAAAGAGAGAGAAAGAAAGAAAGAAAAAGAAAAAAAATGAGTATAAAGAAAAGAAAAATATATGAGAAAAGAAAAAAATATATGAGTGATATAAAAATAAAATAAAGTGAACTCCCCGATTCTCTAAAAATGCATTAGGAATTTCAAAGGTTTCAAGATTAAAAGATCCAAACTCATGTTTCCAACCATGTGCAATCTGATAACGAGGACTTCCTTTGTGCCTCGGGATCACTCTTTGCCATTTGCTCATGTCCACTTATCTCAAAGCGTGTGTATTTTTCTTTTCCCCTCCTTGATATAACAATATTTTCCAATGACCTTTTTGACGTGTCTCGGTATGACCATGAGAAGCTTGTCTTGTTTTGACAACATCTCATTTATAATATCTTGGTAGGACTAAAATTTCCCAAAAGAGGTCCACATAAAGCCTACCACCTACATATATGTTTTGAGAGGGAAAGGAGTAGAAGAAATAGGCTTGAGAAATAAGATAAGATGAGAGTTCATGAGCAAGATGCAAGGTGGTTTAGATTTTTGAACTTGGTTTAGCTCTTTTTCATCTCGTTCTTTATTTCAAAAATTTCTGAGATCCATTTGAATTTTGGGAGCATGTTTAATATCTGTGGGATGACCTTAATTAATATCCACCCTCCGTAAGGATGAAGGCTAGTACATTATGGAACTTTAATGAACTAAACTTTTGAGAGCATTATGTTTTCTCGTGCATGATCAAGTGCAGGGTTTAAACAATGAAGGGAAACGATGATATCCATCGAAGGTTTACTCGAGGATGAGCAAGGTTTAAGCATGGGGGAGATGTTGACGGTGAATTTCCGTCAACCTAGCCATGAGTTTACCTTCGGTGTTGGCATGAATTTTATATCTTACCCATTGGTACTAACCCCCTTGGTATAACAAGTTCGTTCGTGCATGTCGGTTTTGGAGTTTAATGTTTATGCAGGATTTTAGTGTTGAAAGCGAGACTTCTGGGTAAAGTTCATCAAGAACCTCGTGACAAGACCTTGAAGCCCGGCACAAGTAAAGCAATGTAGTGAACATGACTCCAAGAAGCCCAAGGACCAACCTGTGAAGACGGAAAACTCTGAGGACCTGAACTGAAAATGCTGAATCTTGCGGGACAAGGAGCTTCATCTAAACCGCGTAGAAACTGACGACAAGGGCCCACATGCAGAAGGGAGAACATTCTAGAAGACACGGGAAGCATCACCGAGGGAGGCGACCACGAAGGGCCGACCGGCCCGGCCCATTTCTGGGCCCATTCGTGCCCCCCTTTGACCTAGCCGCCTGTTAGACTATTTATAGCCCCCTGGCCAAGAGCCACGCATCAACTCATTCGTCATTCGCCACCGAGGAGCAGAGAAGAGAGGGACACCATTCCGGAGAGGAGAGGGTTGAGCTAGTTGTCTAGGGTCTCCCTAGCCGACGTGGGAACCTTGCAAGGAAGACCACGTCGGAGTTCCAGGAGCTAGAAGCAAGATCAAGGTAGGATCCCGGTGGTGATCTTGTTCATGTATCATGTACTATGTTGAATTATCAAGTTGTAATCCGATTTCTAGCGATCAAGTGTTTCTCCTACGACTTTTATTTCAATTGGCTTTTCTTACTTTAAGATCTATTCTCGAGATAGATCATAGAGGGTGTTCTTGTAGCCGTGGTGGCTAGAGGTGCATGCCCTTCCAAGAGATTTCAACTTGTCCATTGGACTCACCCTAGGCTAACCCGCACGAATTGGAGTGCGTTGTGACAGAACGGTGGCTCCAAAAGGTGGGCGTCTTCAGAGTTGGACGGGAATCCGTGATTTAAAGATGCTTTTTATGAGATTCAACTTGGCTATTTCTTCTTTGCTCGGAACTTCAACAAAAGCTTGATCCAATCTCTCTAGATTGGTTTTACCTATCCCTCTCTATCTCTTGCTACCTCCGGCTTTCATAGATTAGATTCGTTTTTATGATGTTCTTTAGATTAGATGCAAAAGCATTCCCTTTGAAGATCTAAGTGTTCTCGGCTTTAATAGATAGGTTCTTGCATCACACATTTGTTCCACGGATTCGATACCTTGGGTTCACACTTAAGGGAAGAAGGGTCCCTTGGCTACGACGGAGGACTTGTCCGCTTGCAAGTCCAAACGAAATTGGATACGCATATACACCGTTAACAATCTCTTTGCATCATGAGCAAGCTATAGGATTAGCTTCCCTTTTGTTGTCACAAACAATGTGCATACATTTGGGTGGTGATTCAAATAGTAAATGCACACATTTAGGGGGAACTCATCCTATGGTTTGGTTATGGGACTAACATTGTTTTAAGCTTATTTTGTGAAGTCCCTTGGTGACGCGTTCCGGTGCGGTGCTTCATTCTAAGAGAATGTTATTTCACTCTCAATGTGATCTAACATCTCTAAAAGAGTCAATATAGCAATATGAGCTTCATGCTATTGAGTCATGTCCTTGAGAGCTTATGTCTATATATAAGTTCAAAGGCAATGCACTCATACATTCCTAATCCTTGTGGTACCCAAGTGTCTTGTTTGCTAGCTCCTTTCAAGTGGTGTCACCTCCTAGTGATATCATTTCCAAGTGGCTCATCTCAACGTGGTGCCAACAAGGTAGAGAGAAATCCCCCGGAGGTATGCAATGATCAAAAGAGTACAAGTGGTATCTACAAGTGGTAATTACAAAAACTCATTTGTCTTGTCTCTTGTCCCTTAAGCTACCTCCTTGCATGATATGCTCTAAGCTTCCTTGTTCTACAAGTGTTTGTAGTTGTGCACTTGATTTCCACAATATCATATTGTGCACACACTTAGGGGGAGCTTAGTTTATATCATGCTAGTCTCATGAGCTTGTGATCCACCTTAGTTATTCGCACATGTGGTATCTTCATTGATATCATACATATGGATCATGGTTCATGCGGCTTTCTCCCTTGTGGCTAACATTTCTCTTTGAGCTATGTTTGCTAGGACTTGCTAGTTTCCTTGGAGACCTTTTGTTTTGAACCTTTTTGGAGATTTTATTCCAAAGGGGGAGAATATGGGACCAAAGCAAGCTAGTGTTTCCAAATGGGAAGAGGCAAGTTATGTGTGAACATAGGAAGAGAAGATCAAAAAGGGGGAAGTTTGATCTAGGGGGAGTTTGGATGATGGTAAGCATCCAAGCAAGTGTAAGTGGTTCTAATTTTGTCAATTTTTGCAAATTTATGCTTGCTTTGCTTGTGTTATCATAAATCACCAAAAGGGGGAGATTGTAGTGAACATGGCCCCATTTGCCATTTGTTCGAGTTGATTTTGGTGATTCATGCTAACACAAGCAATGGGACTAACCACATTGTCGAGCATGTCCTTGTAGGCATTCTTAGGTCCCATGGATATTACCAAGTTAACATACCATGCCCAAGTTAACATACCATGCATATGTTAAGTTACTCATAGCAAAAATGAGGACTTAGTATATATTTCGAGGCTATAAGTTATTGCATGGTAAGTATGTTAAGTTCAAGCAATGACAAGTTGAAGACGCGAAGAAAAGGAAGGAAACAGACACCGTCGGATGAACCGACGGTACCCAAAGAAGAAGCGTCGGTGCACTTGGTACACTGCGCAGAAGGCCAAATGAAATTGACACCGTCAGATGAACCGACGGTCCTTTTTGTAGTTGCGTCGGATGATTAGAAGAAGCACAGCAGCAGAAGACAGAAGCGTCGGATGAACCGACGGTCCATTGGAGGGAACCGTCAGTCTATCCGGTGATCAAGTTTGAACAAGACAGAGACGCGCCAAGAATGGAGTAGTAGCACCGGATGAACCGACGGTGGAGCAGCGGTTTATCCGACGGTCTCGAAGAAGCTAATAGTAAGGTTTTGGCCGCGGGGTCTTCAGCACCGGATGAACCTACGGTCCATCGGATGAAGCGTCGGAGCAGTTGTGTCAACGGTCATGTGCAGTGGAGGGCAACGACTAGTAGCACCGGATGAACCGACGCCTGGAAAAGTATAGCGTCGGATCATCCGACGGTACTACTTTCAGCAGCTTTAGCCAACGGCTCTTTGGACACCTTGGGCTATTTATACCCCCTCCACTCACCCATTTGAGGTTGTTGGATTGTGTGGAAGTGCAGAGGAGTGCAAGACACCTAGAAGATCATATCCAATCCATCCAAGTGCTAAATTGCTCATCCATAGACTTGCACATGCTTTGTGTGTATGCTTAGTGCTAGGCTTAGCTTAGAGCTGAGTGAGTGCAAGGTTGTGCCAACCTTGTGAGGTGATTCTAGAGTGAATCACGTTGTACAAGGTGCGCCGGAAGCCTTGGGGCCTAAGTGGCTCACCGGCAATAGTCTTCGACCCTCCGGCTTGGTGTGGAGTGGCGAGGACACTTTGTGCGGGGGACGTGGAGACCCCCTTCCTTGGTGGAGAAGCTCCTTAGTGGAGGCAGCATCAAGGTGACCAAGGGAGCTTGGCGAGTGCCTAAGTGGTGAGCCTTTGTGGCGAGTCAAGTGGTGCTCTTGGGAGAGACTTGGTGACCGGGAATCAATACTCTTGTGTGAGTGCTTCAACAACGTGGACTAGGGGTGGCTTAGTGCCTAACGATACCACGGGATAAATCACGTGTCAAGAGTTTGCTTCCTCTCATCCCTCTTTACGTTTCCGCATTTACTCTCTTGCAATCCTTGCTTGCCTTTACTTTCCTAGAGTAGTATCATGCTAGGATTGGCTATAGGTTGCAAAACTTGTTTTGGGATGGGAGTTTGACACTAGATCAACCTTAGATTGCACATCTCGATAGACTTGGTCTAGTTTACTTTATGCAAAGTAGTGGAAGCCATAGGTTAAGTTTTTAAGAAGCCTAATTCACCCCCTCCCCCTTTTAGGCTACGGGCATTCGATTCCTTACAAGGGTCTCATCGGGGTTTGTGTCAGGCAAATGTCCTAGGCGCGTAACTTGGAATCTTGTTGAACTTGGAGCAAACTTAATTCACTTGAACATGATGAGATCGAAAGTTGTCACGAGACCGGTTATTCTGATATACGAAACATTATCAGACCAGACTAAATCATTTGCTATGAGATAGGCAATAGAAGAAGGGCACGAAAGGAGGTCGGATGTTTGGGTTTACGAACCATGAGTAGACTGGAGAAATATTTTTAATCATTTGATGGAAAATGATGCTTGTTTTAAATTTTGACAATGTGAGCTATGATATCATCCTTCTTAGGGAGAGCCAAAAACGTGCACAATTCGAATGTGAAGCCGTGGCTTAGGTAGAGCAAATTGAAGCGATGGGCAACTAATTGACTTTCAGTAAGACGGTGTCTACTCTATCTAGTGTACACTACCCCATCTAGCAAAGATTTGTTTTTCAAAGACTTGGTTAGTAGGAAAGAATCGTGAAGACAAGCAAGCTGACTTAGAGTTTGACCACGACTTCATTCTTCCTTGTTGACGAGTCATGCTTGGTAACAACAAAATGAAAGCATGCAATGAGATAGGCAATACAACTCGGGCAGGACCGGATGTTTGGGTTTACGAAATATTAACAGATCGGACAAAAAATTTCATTCCTTTCGTGCAAAAGTTGCTTGTTTTGAATTGGGCAAACCTGATTACGGATTTCGTAGTTTCTGAGATAGTGAGATCACATTATTTGTTTTTTAATTGTCCAATATTGATTTTCCACCTCTCTAAATTGCAATGAACTATTCCAACTACCAGCCGTGGTAAATAAATGGGGGAAGACCACAAGTTGGTTTCCATCACGTCAATGCGTGTGCGAGTATTGCTACACGGGAACCAAGGAAGAGAGATAGAAACAGATATAAGTGGATTGATCTAGAAACAAAATATATCCAAAATCACTCTCACATGTCAGGGTAATTTATTTGGATGCAGATATCTAATTATTTTGCTAAAGAACAGATCACATTCAGCGTGAATTCTTCATTCCTCGTTACAAAAATGTGACCATTCTTCCCAGCTCATCTTGAAGCACAGGCGGCCTGCGCACTGATAATTGCCACACGCCACTGGCGGTGCCAGCGTTGCACGTCGGCGCCACGTCACTCGCCGGATCACCTCTGAGGCTGCCTCACGGCAACGCAGGAAACCCTTGTTCGTCTGCATCATCATCGATGTCGTGGATTCTTCCTTGCCCTCGACCTGTCTGATGTACCGCCTCGCAGTGTCATCATCACCGGCACCACCATTGGCCCTGTAGAGGACCATGGCGGCTACGTAGGCTGCCACATTGTGCCCAGCCTGGGCGGCCTCCTCGAGCTTGGTGATGGATGATCGGGAGCTGTAGCTTTTGAGAGCTGGTGTGGTTCGAGGACCGGTGGATGGTCGCTTCATAGTGTGATGAGTGATTGACAATGTTGTGTGGACTGACTCTAGGCTAAGTATTGCAGGTGCAGGTTGCAGCTTGATTGGTGCTGGTGCAAGTGAAGAACAAGTGCGAAAGGTCGATGCCGGTGAGGCCTCCAGGTGTGGAGCAGACAAGTAGGCTTGGTTTGAGGGACCCGGTGGCCAGCGGGGTCAAGTGCGGGCCGCATGGTGGAAAGAACAGCAAGACGAAGTCGTGGACGGTTTCTTGGTTGAGCCTCAAAACCAAGGTCGAGCCGGGACTTCGTGGGAGCCGAGTCATGAGTGGTGATTGGCGGAGGATACACCGAGTTCGCGGGGTTACCAGTGGTTCACCACAAAACCACTTGGTTCCTTGGTTGATCCACAAAGCCAACACCGAAGACCGAAGTGTAGCAGCACTAGACCGGTCTGACCGGTGTGGAAGGACGCCTTCCGGAGACTTCAAAGCGGAGGACACACGTCGGGATCGCAAGGCTTGCGTCGAGGCTAGGCAAGTTTGCGGTTGCTGAGCATCCGTCCGACGGTGCTACGACGAAGATTACCAAATTTCCCTCGGGGGCATGTATCTTACTTTTATGTCTTAGGGGTAGTTTCGTCTTTCGGTTGCCTCCATATAACCCAAGTGGTGAGAGGATGGCAGCCATCTCTTGGAACCCTAGCTCATTTGTTTAGGACTAGCTTGAGAGCTTCATGGTGAGATCCTTAGAGAGGGATGGATGATCGGGTGGCAAGCTAGACCTTGTATGAACCTTCATGGTATGTATAGATGATTCGGCGTGGTTCCTCAAGGCTTGATTGTGTCTCTCCTGTTTTCCCTTTTTGGTAATTGTCGGAGCCTTTTTTTGGTGAATTTCTGAGAGCCATGTGTGGTTCGAGGACCGGTGGATGGTCGCTTCCTGGTGTGATGAGTGATTGACAACGTGGTGTGGACTGATTCTTGGCTAAGTATTGCAGGTGCAGGTTGTGGCTTGACTGGTGTTGGTGCAGGTGAAGAACAAGCGTGAAAGGTCACTGCCGGTGAGGCCTCCAGCTGTGGAGAAGACAAGTAGGCTTGGTTCGAGGGACCCGGTGGCCAGCGGGGTCAAGTGCGGGCCGCATGGTGGCAAGAACGGCAAGATGAAGTCATGGACAGTTTCTTGGTTGAGCCTCAAAACCAAGGTCGAGCCGGGACTACGTGGGAGACGAGTCATGAGTGGTGATTGGCGGAGGCTACACCGAGTTCGCGGGGTTTCCGGTGGTTCACCAGAAAACCACTGGGTTCTTGGTTGACCCACAAAGCCAAGACCGAAGAACCGAAGACGGAGGTGCAGCAGCTCCAGACCGGTCTGACCGGTGTGCGACGATGCAGTCCGGAATCTTCGAAGCGGAGGACACGCGTCGGGATCGCAAGGCTTGCATCGAGGCTAAGCAAGTTTGCGGTCGCTGGGCATCCGTCCGATGGTGCGAAGACAAAGAATTCCAAATTTGCCCTTGAGGGGCATGTAGCCCTAGTTAGCTAGTAAGGGTATTTTAGTCTTTCGGTTGCCTCCATATAACCCAAGGGGTGAGAGGATGGCAGCCATCTCTTGGAACCCTAGCTCATTTGGTTTTCCTATTTTCTCTTCCTATTTTCCTTAGGATTTTCATAGGACTAGCTTGAGAGCTTCATGGTGAGATCTTGTGAGAGGGAAGGATGATCGGGCGGCAAGCTAGACCTTGTATGAACCTCTTTGGTATGTATAGATGATTCGGTGTGGTTCCTCAAGGCTTGGTTGTGTCTTTCCCGTTTCTCCTTTTTGTGATTTTCGGAGGCTTTTCTTGGCGAATTTCTTGTGGCGGTTTTGAGACCTTTCTCTTTGGGATTTGGTGGGGGATGTATGCATGAACCCCTCGTGGTTCTTTTCCCTTTGATTCCCCTCCTAAATCTGTGAGTAAAGGGGCTCGATTTTGGAGTTTTCTTGGCTCTAGGGTTAGAGGCGTTCTTGGCGGAAATCCTTCGATTCCTCTTGATTCAACGAGTTTTGGTGGACCATAACTTGGCTATGGAGTGCCCATGAGGTGTTCCAACTATCCCCAAAGTCTTGTGCGAATCCGTGGAGCGAATCGGGAGATCGGGAGTTGGATTTGGGGGAGTTGACTCGCGGGCGCTGTTCAACCCGAGCTACCCAGGCGCGACCGGTCTGATCGGTGCTCTTGACCGGTCTGACCGGTGCGAGCCCCTGGTGGGTTTTGTCTCGGGGAACTGCCGTGTTCGTGTGGTTTTGTCCCGTGGTCCTGCTGTCCAGTTCTTGGCCCGTTTGGAGTTGTCTTGCTAGGTTTTGTGAGGGGTTTTCCTTCTTGGCAGGTTGTTCTTTGGTTGTGGTTTTTGTTCCAGGGCCTAGAGGAGTCACTGAGGCTTCCTGGAACTTTGCTGTGCATCTGCGGTTTGCCACCGGCCTGACCGGCAGAGTCCACCGGTCTGACCGGTGCCATCGGTCGACCGGCAGGAGCCATCGGTCTGACTGGTGTGGCACAGACAGCAGGCCGTTCAGTTTTCCGCTGTGCGTTTGGGGTGTTTAGTTCGGTTGGTTGAGTTGTTGGTTCCTAGGACCAGTAGCTACGTGGTCTTGGCCAACTTGGGTAGTTGAGTCGGAGACGTGTGTTGGAAGCCGCCTTCATCTTGTTGGAGTCTCTATCTCCTTCGAGAAGAATTTTTATCGGCTCCCATTCACTCCCCCCCTCTCTGGTTCGCCTAATCGGTCCTTCAATTGGTATCAGAGCTGGTTCGGGTCTTCATTGACTCTTACCAGTCTAAGATCCAAAGATGGCGTACCAGGAACGGGGTTCGGGTCCTCCGCACTTCGATGGGAAGAACTACCAGATGTGGCAGAGGCGGATGGCAGCGTTCCTCCGCGGAAAGGGTCAGATCCTTTGGGACGTCACGGTGAACACAGCTTATGTTCATCCGATGAACTTCCTTGCTCCAGGATCGAGGGATATGTTCGAAGCCAACAACAAGGCAGTCGACTACTTGTTTCCTGCTCTGTGTCAGCCTGAATTCGATCAGGTTCAGACAGAGGACTTAGCTTGTAGGATTTGGGAGCAGTTGAAGGATGCACATGCTGGGAATGCATAGGTTCAGGCTCGGATGTACGCGACTTACCGGAGAGAGTACGAGAACTTCACTCATCTCCCCGGCGAGTCCGTCGATGCCCTTTTCCAGCGGTTTACGGTCGTTGTGAACAACATGAGAGCCAATGTGGTTGTGCTCCCATACGATGATCATGATAGAGCCGTAAAGCTCTTGCACTCGTTCGATCGTACCGTATGGGACGGGAAGTTTGAGGCTATCGTTGAGTCCGAGAAGTATGACACCTTGACCATGAACGAGCTGTTCTCGAAGCTCAAGTCGGCTGAGTTGGACCGTGGTATGACAGCCAAGATCGAGAGCCCGACGGATTCTCATAGTCTCGCTCTCGTTGGTGGCAAAGGAGCTAAGTCTAACGCTAACGCATCTTCCAGGATGTACTCTCTGTCTTCTTTGATGTCTTTGCCAGATGAGGAGTCCGACGTGCTTGGAGAGGACGAGCTGGCGTTGCTGACCAGGCGGTTCGAGAGGCTGCACGAGAACCGGGTGAACACGAGGAGGACAGCACGGACGTGCTTTCAGTGCGGCAAGCCAGGACACTTCGTCGCCGACTACCCGGAGAAGACGGAGAACAAGGACGGCTACAAGGACGGCTACAGGCACCGGTCGAGCAAGGACGGCAAGTACCGATCGAGGCACGATCACAAGCACAAGAACAAGCACAAGGACGAGCGATGGTCGAGGAAGAAGGACGGTCGCGGCAGGAAGGCCCGAGCAATGGTCGGAGCGAGCGACGTCGACTCCAGCTCTGCCTACTCTTCCTCGAGTTCGAGTAGCAGTGAAGATGAAGGTGATCGGCGCAAGAACAAGAAGTCATCCAAGAACTTGAGCGGGCTGAGTTGCTCGCACGAGATGGCTTCTGCGGCATGGCTCGTAGCTGTGGCAGCAAGAAGAGTCACCAGAGCGACTCGGACTCCGACTCCGAGGATGAGGTATGTGATGAGCTCTCTTCTTTGCGCAAGGAGAATGAGGAGTTGGTTGACTTGCTTGATAATCGTGATCACATGCTTAGAGAGGCCAAGAAGATGAGGAAAGAGCTTAGGGCCTCACTAGAAGATGCTAGGAACCGTGTGGCTGAGCTAGAAACCCAGAACCTAGATGCTAAGCTTGAGATTGATTCGCTTAAGGCTTCTCCTGTGGTTTCTGAGGATGTTTATTGTGTTAATTGCTCTGTGTACCTAGCGGATCTTACTGCTCTAAAGGATAAGCATGCTTCTACTTGTGATGAACTAGATATGCTTAGGGTTGAAGTGGCTGAGCTTAAGTCTAGACCTGCTTTGCTAGGTGCTTGTACTTCTTGCCCTGTTTTGCATGGAAAGATTGATGAGATGCATGCTTACACTGTTTCGCTTGAAGCTAAGTTGAAAGAGCCTATTCCCACTTCTTGCTCTACTTGTGAATTGCATGCGGTTAAGAATTTGGAGCTTGCACATTATGTTGATCGCTTGCAGGATGAGAATGATGAGCTGAGGAAATGTATGAGCTGGTTGTCGGGTCAGGAGCCTCAGCTTGGTATCATGATAGCGGCTTTCAAACGCTATGATGGTCAGGCACTTGGGGCTGACAAGCTTGGAGAGAACAGTGGTGAGGGAGTTGAGAGAGTTGGAGAGATTCCTATCCCACCACCAAATAGACACAAGAACAAATTTGAGCCTAAGCCTAACCATCTCAGAAACAAACTTGACACTACTCCAGATCCACCCATATTCCCTCACCCAACAAATGACTTCCAAAAACCTATGAAGTTTGTGAGCCCAAAGGGAGGTGAGGAAGGAGAGAAGAAGAGTGAGAAGCCGAGTGGAGAGAAACCCAGTGAACAGCCCCATCCCAAGCCTAAACCTAAGCCCGTGCGGTTTCATTGTGACTATTGTGGGAGAGATGGTCACAAGGGCGAGTTTTGCTTCAAGAGGAAGCGTGAGGAGAGAATGGCTAGAGAGTGGGCTAACAAGGACATGTACCACCCCTTTAATGGTGTACCTGAGCCTCGTATGCAGATGCCCAGGGCCAAGGGGATTGTGAGGACGGTTCCGGCTTGGGGAGACCGGAAGGCAGCAACTGGGGCTGTTGGCCGAGCCACACCGGTCAGACCGGTGCGCTACACCGGTCAGACCGGTGCAGGTCTGGACAGACAGCGGTCTGGTTTCGTGCTCGTGAGGATGCTCGGTTTGGTTCTGGTGGTCGTGGTTCTGGTGGTTGGTTTGGAAAGTTTGCAGGTGGTCAGTTTGCTAGGCGTTCTCCACCTCGTGCTCAATACGAGGGTGAGAGGAGTCGTAGCTTTGAGATGGAGAGGAGGAACGGTCCAGGGTCTGCTTTTCGTGGCTTTCGTCCTCCTCCAGCTAGAGAGGGTTGGTTCCCTCGTAGTGGTTACCGTGGTGGTATTCGTGGTGGTAGCTTTGATAGGCATGATGATATGGTTTGTGCTAACCCCACTTTGGAGCAAATGGCTCGGCACTGGTTTTACTCTTTTGGTACTAACCCCAGTGCTGAGTCGTTTGTTCACTCACGTGCTCGCTTTTGAATTTCAGGTGGGAGACTTGAGGAACGTTTGGTTGATTGACTCCGGTTGCTCGAGGCATATGACCGGGGACAAGGGGTGGTTCTCAAGTCTCGTCCTGGTGGTGTCCAAGACATACATCACTTTTGGGGACAATGGGCGAGGGCGTGTGCTATCAGAAGGTGAGATCAAGGTAAGTGACAAGGTCACTCTCAGGCGTGTTGCTCTTGTTCAATCGCTCGGGTTCAATTTGCTTTCGGTGTCCCAACTTTTGGATGAGGGCTTTGAGGTGTTGTTTTGGCCTGGTGGTTCTCGGATTTTAGATTCTCGAGGGGACCTTGTTTGCATGGTCGTTCCCGAGGGTCAAGTGTTCCGAGCTGATTTCTCTCAGTCTTCTGGTGTGGAGCGTTGCTTTTTGGCTGGTTCTTCGAGTGAGTTGTGGAAGTGGCATAGGAAGTTGGGTCACTTGAGCTTTGATCTTTTGTCTCGCTTGAGTAAACTCAATTTGGTCCGAGGATTGCCACGGTTGAGGTTTGAGAAAGAGTTGGTTTGTGCGCCGTGTAGGCATGCCAAGATGGTAGCCTCTTCTCACCCGCCTCTCACCGATGTGATGACTGAGCGTCCATGCGAGCTGCTCCATATGGACCTTGTTGGCCCAGCTCGTGTGCGATCTGCAGGTGGGAAGTGGTATGTCCTTGTTGTGGTGGACGACTACTCTCGGTATGCGTGGGTGTTCTTTCTTGAGGAGAAAGGGGATACGTTTGGTTTTGTTCGAGATCTTGTCTTGAGGTTAAGAAACGAAAGGCACGGGGATGCCATACGAGCGATCCGCAGTGACAATGGCTCCAAATTCAAAAACTCTCGCTTCGAAACCTTTTGCCATGACTTGGGTCTTGAACACCAGTCTTCGAGTCCGTATACGCCTCCCCAGAATGGCGTGGTGGAAAGGAAAAATAGGACCTTGTGCGAGATGGCTCGGATGATGCTCGACGAGCATAGGACTCCGAGAAGGTTCTGGGCTGAGGCGGTCAATACCGTGTGCTATGTGTCGAACAGGATCTACCTCAGGGTTCATAAGAAGAAAACCTATTACGAGTTGATGCACGGTCACACACCCAAGGTGAGTCACTTCCATGTCTTTGGTTGTAAATGCTTCATTCTGAAGAAAGGGAAGAAGTTGGATAAGTTCGAGGCTAGGTCTGTCGATGGCATTTTCTTTGGTTATGCATCTCATTCTAGAGCATTTCGTGTGCTCAATCTTGAAACTAACCAAATCGTGGAGACTTGCGAGGTAACCTTCGACGAGACACAGCCACGTAGTCAGCTTGTTTTTGAGTGTGCAGGTGACGACGAACTTGGCGAAGAGATCTTTCAGGAGGATGAACATGGAGATGATGAAGATGGCGGTGTGGTGCCCGCGGCTGAACATGTACCTACTACTTCGACGACGATCGAGAACGTGCCCTCTCCCACACCTACAACGACAAACCCAGATCAAGGCGAAGCTGCTGTTGAGGGGGAGGTAGCATCAAGGCGAGAACCTCCCTGGCGAGTGCAAGTGGATCACCCAGCTTCGAGAATCATCGGTGACATGAATGAACGTACTACACGGTCGAGGCTTCGGAACAATTCTCATTTCACTCATGCTACTTCTGTTGCCACGTTTGAGCCCAAAGACATTGGACACGCGCTATCTGATCATAATTGGGTTAATTCGATGCTTGAGGAGTTGGAGAATTTTGAGAGGAACCAAGTTTGGGTGTTGGTTGACCCTCCTCCAGGGTGTAAGCCGATTGGGACAAAATGGGTGTGGAAAAATAAAGAGGGAGAGAAAGGAGAAGTGGTGAGAAAGAAGTCAAGACTTGTTGCTCAGGGGTACAGTCAGAAAGAGGGGATCGACTACGAGGAGACTTTCGCTCCTGTAGCTCGTTTGGAGGCGATCAGGATCCTTCTAGCCTTTTCCGTGGCTAAAGGGTTCAAGTTGTAAAAGATGGATGTGAAGAGTGCTTTCCTGAATGGTGTGTTGGAGGAAGAGGTGTATGTGAGGCAACCACTGGGGTTTGAGAGTGAGAAGTACCCCCACCGGGTGTACAAGTTGAGGAAGGCGCTGTATGGGTTGAAGCAGGCGCCTAGAGCTTGGTATGGTAGGTTGAGGGGGTTCCTGTTTTTGAGAGGCTTTGAGATGGGTAAGGTAGATCAGACCTTGTTTCTCCTCAGGCAGGGCAAGGAGATCCTAATTGTGCAGGTCTACGTGGATGATATTGTCTTTGGTGGCTCGTCTAACTCTTTGGTTGCATGGTTTGCAGAAGACATGAGCAGGGAATTCGAGATGAGCATGATGGGTGAGTTGTAGTTCTTCCTCGGCCTCCAGATCAAGCAGTCGAAGGAAAGAACATTTGTACACCAAGCCAAATACACCAAGGACATTGTGAGGAAGTTCAAGATGGAGGACTCCTAGGCCCTGACGACGCCGATGAGTACGACTACAGCTCTTGATGCGGACAAGGAAAGAGAACACGTGGACCAGAAGGAGTATCAGAGCATGATCAGCTCCCTCCTTGACCTGACGGCGACGAGGTCGGACATCCAATTCTCGGTATGTCTGTGCGCTCGTTTTCAAGTGTCTCCAAGGACTTCGCATTGGCAAGCAGTCAAGCGCATCTCCAGGTATTTGCGATACACTCCCGACTTCGGCCTTTGGTACTCCGGGTCTTCTTTGGAGCTTCACAGTTTTTCAAACACGGATTTTCCCGGGTGTCTGTTGGATAGGAAGTCCACTTCTGGGACATGCCAGTTCTTGGGTTCGTCATTGGTGTCTTGGTCTTCCCGCAAACAATCGAGTGTTGCTCAATCTACAACCGAAGCCGAGCACGTTGCCGCAGCTAGTTGTTGCTCTCCGCTCCTTTGGATCACATACACCATGAGTGACTTTGGTGAGGAGTATACCCAGGTTCCACTTCTTTGTGATAGTACGAGTGCCATTACTGTTGCAAAGAACCCAGTGCTACATTCCAAAACCAAGCATATAGAAGTGAGATGCCATTTTCTGAGAGACAATATTGAGAAAGGGAAAATAGCTTTGATCCATGTACCCACACAAAACCAACTAGCAGATATTTTCACCAAGCCCCTAGATCAAGCAACTTTCACTCGTTTGCAGGGAGAACTTGGTGTGTGTTTGGTTTCTTGAGTTGGTGGTGGGAGCTCCTTGTGTAGCATATGTATAGTTTCCTTTTGTGCATTCTTGCATCTTGCATTGCATATGTGATATGGTGTATAGGCATCTTTGTATCTTAGGTTGCATGCATTTTGTATCATATGCATTTTATAGGGAAGCTTCTCCTATATACATTGTTCACCATGAAGTGCTATATATGATCTTGTGAGCTAGTCTGGTATGATATGGTTTAGTTTGGTTTAGCTCCTGATGATCTTGATTTATATCCATGGTTGATAGCTATGTTTTTGAAAAATGCTACATGTAAGCTCTCTTGTGAGTAAATGCCTTTGTATGATCATGACATGATTTAGTGGCATTTATATGCTTAATTTGTTCTTGGATAGCTTATTTTGAGCATATGGGGCCAAAGGCTCATTTGTCATCATGAATGTTTAGCCCCCTTGCTTTATCTTGTGGAGGGGCATAAGTTCCTTTTTGTCGCAAAGACATTTCATGTACCAAATATGAATCTGAAAATGAAATGTAAATTGCTTGGAAAATGTGCTCCCATGTCATATGTGCTTAATTAAATTGCATTTGGGTGTTAAACTGTTGCATGTTGCTTACCAATGAGAAGTCTCATATATAGAAGTAGGCACATGGCTCGGTGGCTTTGACATGACATGAGGTGCTTGTGGGTGTTTATGATGATCCTATGCTTAGAATGGTTGTCCTAGCATGAAGTTTGTGTGGCTATGCCATTTTGACATGTTTTGCTCATGTTTAGGACTTTGCTCATGACAGGGTAAATCTTTGCAAAAATGCTCAATTCTATCTTAGCTTTGCCCAATGGTTGTGAAACTTGGTGATCTTGTAGCTGATGTTCATACGAAGCTATAGAGTATATAACTTGCTCATTTGGTCATGTGTAGCATGTTGTGTTGAATTTTGTCTATTTGAGAAGCTCTAGGTTGAAATTTTCCTTATTTTGCCTTGATTCAAGCATTGGCAACAAGGGGGAGGTGGTTGTGAAGGAAAAATGCTACTGAATGTATTTAGAAGGTTTCCGAGTGGTTTCGATCCATTTTTGGGCTCTTGCTATTCCCAGGTGGTCACCGGTCTGACCGGTCAGGGTGTGTCGAGGTGTTTCGTGGCTGGTTCTTCAGGTGAGTTGTGGAAGTGGCATAGGAGGTTGGGGCACTTGAATTTTGACCTTTTTGTCACGTTTGAGTGGACTCAACTTTGTCCGAGGATTGCCCCGTTTGTGGTTCGAAAAGGATTTCGTGTGTGCTCCATGCAGGCATGCTAAGATGGTAGCTGGTTCTCATCCACCCCTCGCCGATGTGATGACGGAGCGTCCATGCGAGCTGCTCCATATGGACCTTGTTGGCCTAGCTCCTGTGAGATCTGTAGGTGGGAAGTGGTACGTCCTGGTTGTGGTGGACGACTACTCTCGTTATGCTTGGGTTTTCTTTTTGGAGGAGAAAGGGGAGACATTTGGTTTTGTTCGAGATTTTGTCTTGAGGTTGAAGAACGAGAGGCACGGAGATGTCATACGAGCGATCCGTAGTGACAATGGCTCGGAATTTAAAAACTCTCACTTTGAAACCTTTTGCCATGACTTGGGTCTTGAACACTAGTTCTCGAGTCCGTATACGCCTCCCCAGAACGGCGTGGTGGAAAGGAAAAATAGAACCCTATGTGAGATGGCTCGAACTATGCTCGATGAGCATAGGACTCCGAGAAGGTTCTGAGCTGAGGCGGTCAATAGCGCATGCTATGTGTCGAATATGATTTGTCTCCGGGTCCATAAGAAGAGAACTTGCTACGAGTTGATGCATGGTAGAACCCCTAAGGTAAATCACTTTCGTCTTTGGCTGCAAATGCTTCATTCTTAAGAAAGGCAAGAGTGTGGACAAGTTTGAGGCTAGGTCTATCGATGGCGTTTTCTTTGGTTACGCGTCTCATTCTAGAGCCTTTCGGGTGCTCAAACTTGAAACTAACCAAATCATAGAGACTTGCGAGGTTACCTTCAACGAGACACAGCCACGTAGTTCGCTTGTTTTTGAGTGTGCAGGTGCGAGGAACTTGGCGAGGGATTTTCGAGGATGGGAGATCGGGAAGTAGATTTGGAGGAGTTGACCGCAGGTTGCTGCTCATCTCGAGCGCCCAGGCCTGACCGGTCTGACCGGTGCCTTCCACCAGTCTGACAGGTGCAACCCCCTGTTGGGTTTTGGCTCGGGTGAACGTGCTGGTGTGTTCCCTAGTCTCTAAGCTTGCTGCTGTTTCAAGTTTGGTGCTGTTTGGAGCTCGGGAGGTTGGTTTCTTGGATTTGGGGTTTCCTGGCTTGGACCGGTCTGACTGGTGTGTTGTACCGGCCTGACCGGTGTAGGAGCCTTTCTATGGAAATCATCAAGTCTTGCTCGGGTGATCCGGCTTGGGGTCCAGGGTGACCCGGTGTCTCTCTGGAGAGTGTCGGGTAATCCGGCGGTCTAGTCCGGGTGACCCGGTTGGGACCGGTCTGACCAGTGGCTGTGACCGATCTGACCGGTGTGTTCTGAGAGTTGCTCGAGTGTTTGTTCCGCTGCGTTCTCAAGTAGGTTTCGGTGGTTGTTGGTTCCTAGGACCAGTAGCACTTCAGTGGCTACGTGGTCTTGACCAACTTGGGTAGTTGAGTCAGTGCAGTGATTTGGCCAAGCCGTGTTCATCTTGTTGGAGAAGACATCTCTTTCGAGAAGAATTTTTATCGGCTCCCATTCACTCCTCCCCTCTCTGGTCGCCAGTTCGGTCCGAGTGGTTTCAAGCCTATTTTGGACTCTTGTTGTTCCTAGGTGGTCAACGGTCTGACCAGTCGTGGTCACCCGTCTGACCGGTCAGGGTGTTGTCCCTGTGCAAATGTTGGGCACCGGTCTGACCGGAGCTGTGGTCCGGTCTGACTGGTCAGAGCTGAGCTGGTGCAGCTGCTCTGTTTTGTGAAGAGGTTTGCATGCATTCGTCCAGGGGGAGTTGAATTGGTTCAGGGGGAGCTTGCATGTGTGCATGGGAGCTCTTTGTGGTTTTCGAGCTTTGCTTTGGTGGTCTTTGCTCTTTGCTTGAGCTTGCTTTTGTCTCGGTTGTGTCGAGCCGTTGCCGTTGCCTAAGGGGATCGAGACTTTCCTCTTTCAAGTGATCTTGTTCTTTGCCTTTGGTTGGCTTTCGATCGCTTGTTTGAGTTTCTTTGTTTGTTTCTTTTCTTTTTCCTTTTTCTATTTGGTTACCAAATGTGTGTGTTGTCAATGCACTCATCAAGGGGGAGATTGAAAGCCGGTGTCGCTTCCTGGTGTGATGAGTGATTGACAACGTTGTGTGGACTGACTCTTGGCTAAGTATTGCAGGTGCAGGTTGTGGCTTAATTGGTGCTGGTGCAGGTGAAGAATAAGCGCGAAAGGTCTATGCCGGCGAGGTCTCCAGGTGTGGAGCGGACAAGTAGGCTTGGTTCGAGGGACACGGTGGCCAACGGGGTCAAGTGCGGGTCGCATGGTGGCAAGATCAACAAGACGAAGTCGTGGACGGTTTCTTGGTTGAGCCTCAAAACCAAGGTCGAGCTGAGTCATGAGTGGTGATTGGCGGAGGCTACACCGAGTTCGTAGGGCTTCCAGTGGTTCACCACAAAACCACTAGGTTCCTTGGTTGATCCACAAAGCCAAGACCGAAGACCGAAGTCTAGCAGCACTAGACCGGTCTAACCGGTGGGTCGGAACGGTCTGACCGGTGGGTACTGGTCTGACTGGTGAGGAGCACCGGTCTGACTGGTGTGCGACGATGCCTTCCGGAGATTTCGAAGTGGAGGACACACATCGGGATAGCAAGACTTGCGTCGAGGCTAAGCAAGTTTGCGGTCGCCGAGCATCCGTCCGATGGTGCTACAACGATGATTCCCAAATTGACCCTCGGGGGCGTGTATCTTAGTTTTATGTCTTAGGGGTAGTTTTGTCTTTCGGTTGCCTCCAAAAAACCCAAGTGGTGAGAGGATGGCAACCATCTCTTGGAACCCTAGCTCATTTGTTTTTGCTATTTTCCTCTTCCTATTTTCCTTAGGATTTTTAGGACTAGCTTAAGAGATCCATGGTGAGATCCTTAGAGAGGGATGGATGATCGGGTGGCAAGCTAGACCTTGTATGAACCTTCATGGTATGTATAGATGATTCGGCGTGGTTCCTCAAGGATTGATTGTGTCTCTCCCATTTTCCTTTTTTGGTAATTTTCGAAGTGTTTTCTTGGCGAATTTCTTGTGGTACTTTTGAGGCCTATCACTTTGGGATTTGATAGGGGATGTATGCATGAACCCTTTGTGGTTCTTTTCCTTGTGATTCCCCTCCCAAATTCGTGAGTAAAGGTGCTCGATTTTGGGGTTTTCTTAGGTTTCGGGAAAGTGGTGTTCTTGGTGGAAATCCTTCGATTTCTCTTGAGTCAACAAGTTTTGGTGGACCAAATCGTAGCTATGGGATGCCCATGAGGTACTCCTAGTATCCCCAAAGTCTTGTGTGAATCCGTGGAGCGAATCGGGAGATCGGGAAGGTTGTTTAAAGGGGTTGACCCGTGGCTCGCTGTTCATCCAGAGCACCCAAGCCCTGACCGGTCTGACCGGTGCCTTCCACCGGTCTGATCGGTGCAGCCCCCTGTTGGGTTTTCGCTCGGGTGAACTTCCTGGTTCGTGTGGCTTTGGGCTGTGGTGTTTCTGGTTTGTTCTTGGCAGGTTTCAAGGTAGTTTGCTTAGGTTTGTGTAGGATTTTCTTCCCCTTCAGTTTGAGTTTTGGAGGTGGTGTTTGTTCCAGGGCCTAGAGGAGTCACTAAGGCTTCCTGGAACATTGTTATGCCTCTGCTGTTGCCACCGGCCTGACCAGCAGTGTCCACCAGTCTGACCGGTGCCATCGGTCTGACCGGCAAGATCCATCGGTCTGACCGGTGTGGCACAGACAGCAGGTTGTGCAGTTTTCCGCTACGTGTTGGGAGTGGTTGTTTCGGTTGGTTGAGTGGTTTGCTCCTAGGGTCAGTAGCACTTTCAGTGGCTACGTGACTTTGGTAAACTTGGGTAGTTCGAGTCGAAGAAGTGTTGGATAGGCCGTGTTCGACTTCTTAGAGAAGCCATCTCCTTCAAGAAGAATTTTTATCAGCTCCCATTCACTCCCCCCCTCTCTGGTCGCCAGTTCGGTCCTTCAGTTCTCCCCGAACAGGATGTCCATCCCGGAGAGGAAACATGCCTCCGGGTTTCTTATGCGGGTCTGGCAATCGGGGAGGGCGTCGTAGCCCTTGCGGTCATTTCACTGCAGCTCGACGGCAAATCGCTCTAGGGCCACGCGCCGACCAACGGCCGCGTTCTTGCACACGCGACGCATCTCTCGGCAGGTCGCCCGTAGGCTGCGGAAGTCGTCCATGGCCCGCTCCGAGGTCGCAGCAAGGTGGACGGCGATGTCAATGTTCACGTCGGTAGGGAGCACCATCAGCGATAACGGCAACCGCCTCGACAACATGATTACTGACCTACGGCGTCCTGAAAATAGTTTGATCAAACATCAGAGTGCCACGTCAAATGCACATTCAAATTGATATAGAGACTTGGAAGAGAGCACTATACTCTCACGAATCTTCCTTCCGAGAGGAGGAGATGCAATTGTAAAAATGTTCTCTGTACCCCAGGCGGAAGAAGTCGATCAATGCCCCATTTACAACAAATCTACCATTTCTTTCTGCGCATTTACAGTAAATTCACCGCTCCTTCACCACCCAAAACAACCTTCGCTGCTGCTCTGTTGATTTCGAGATAACAATAATAATTCATTATGACTGTTGGGGAACCTAACGGAAATTACGTTCTTGGAAATGTGAACAGGTCGGACTAAAAGGTCAGTACAATGTGGTGGATACTAACTGCCGCGCATTTCTTGGTCGATTTTGGCAATACATCATCAGTACAATGCTCAGAAGCATAGGGCACAATGTTCAGAATACATGATCGACACATTGTTCACAATACCAAAGTGACACTTGCAGAATACATGATCGACACATCTAATTAGCCTTGCCACCGAGCATCAATCCCGCCATTCCCGCGAAAACAACAAATAAAGCAAGCAACACATGCGCGAGTTTGACATTGTGCCTATAATTCCAAATTGACATCAGCTCAGCGGTAGCCTTCTGAAGTTTTTGTCGCGCCATTTTGAGCTCATTCCTAATCTCTCTAAGCTCACAGTTAGCTTTTCCCAATTCCCCTCCCACTGCTTTGCATCCTCTTCAACTTTCGCTTTCTTCTTCATGAGCTTCACCATAACAGCATACGACCTTTCATCCCATTCTGGATCAATCCAGCAGAAGTAATCGCATTGCTCTTTTTCTTCCTGCAAATTAAACGACCCATTAGCAATAGCCGTTGACCACAGGAACCACATAAGCAGGTAGCCAACTAGCCATTACCTTTGGGCAGCCAGCAAACCGGCGACCAGGGTTGAGAAAGGTCCAAGCATACTTCACCACAGCTCTCAACCCGTGTTTGCACTTGTCTTTAGGATGCCAATGGCTACTATTGCAGAAGATGTCTCCGAGCAGCAACTACCAATGGAAGAAGATGCTGGAGTACACGGATGCTTTAAAAAAATTCATTGCAACTTGAAATCAATGCTTAGTTTTGCACTTTCTAAACTAAAGCCTATCAATCAACTTGTAACAACAATTGTGCTTCAACCGAAATCCCCAATTCCAAATATCACTTCTCTCTGACGAAAGGGGGAAGCAGAGGCATAAAAAAGGGTACTGACCTGACCGTAGCTCACTCTCCTCCATTCGATGTGAGGATCCGCCATTCCCGCCGTGGGTTGTAGATCTGCGCACCAACGCCTCTAGTCTAGATATTTGCCACAACGACCCACAGGAGCGTGCTGGCAAGCCCTTGTAGGGTACGCGGTTGATATAGCCATTGGCCACGGGTTTGACCCCTACTATTGACATAGTATCCTTTTAATTTTCCTCTATTTTTTTATCAGACTTACTTGTGGGACCTTATTAAATTTTATGACGAGTTGAAACCACAGTAGGAAACAAGCAGTTTCGCGATCGTTCCTCAAGAAGGTCCTTCCAGCAAAACATCCACAGACCGTAGCTTTGCCATCCACCGAGCAGGAAACATCATATTATGATCAAGTAGCATCAAGTTTCTCAACTCACGACCACAAAGTTTACAACAACAAGAAGCAAACATTATAGGATGATCATCATTACAATTTTCACAATAATCATAACCACCCATTTGTAATCAGAATGATAAGAACTAATCATCAATATCCATCTGTAGACATTGATTCTCCTTCCATAGCTCCATCCTGCAGTTGTCCCTTCACCTTCTGCAGCTCAGTGGCAGTAGCTTCAAGCTTCATGTTAGCTTCTGAGGATCCGTCCCATTGTTGATCCCTTTTCGCTTGCTTGACCTAAAGAAAACACAAGCCGTAAAAAGTTTCATAACACTACGTGGCATGGCCGTTCAGCAATATGAAGTGCATAGGAGCAACAACCAGTAATTAAACATCAACAAGGAACAAGTTTCATAATAATCAAGCACTACCTATTTTTATCTTTCTCGCACAGTATCCGTTGCTTCTCCTTCTTCGTCTGGACAATACTCTGTTGTATCCATTGCTTGTTCTTCTCCATCTCATTAATTACCTGATCAACCGATTGCTTATACACCTCCATCGCATGGATAGCATGTTCCAGCTTTCCCTTGTATTTGTTGGTCTCTTGCAATTGTTAATGTAACAATTGGTCAGACATCTCCTTGAATTTGGCCAGCTCTTCCATCTGGGCAATGTTGTCCTGTAACGATTGCTCATACAGGTGCTTCTTATTTACAGCCTCTTGATGCGCCATAAGTTCTCTGGCTTGTTGTTCTTGCAGGTCTCCCTTCACCACCTGCAGCTTAGCTTTAGTGGCTTCAAGCCCCTCCTGAAGCTAGTAAAATGCAAGGACCTATCAATCCATCAAACGATGCAAATTGAAAACTAACTGAATCTAACACCTATGAATTGTCTATAGCCTATCAACTTGTAAAACCAATCATAGTGCAAAAATGAGGCTACGCTGAAATCTGAATCTATTCTATGTGCTCATCAATCCGTTAGATCCCCAAATCTAGAAATCCCTAGGACAATAGGGGAAAATATAGTGGTTCAAACCAGAGAATTTACCTTGTCAGGCTGTTTTGAGCCTCTCGTAGCCAGGAGGTGACGGCGCAACCATCTTCCCGTCACTGCAAGGATCTGCCATTCCTGCCACGAGCTGTTGCAGATCTGCGCGTAGCAAAAGCCAAGAGTGGCTAAGGCAGTGAAGCGTTTCACTTGCGAGTTACTGATTTATATTAAAGACTCATCTGGCCCAGCCATAAGGAAAGTGTTTCCATTAAATTGACAAAACTAAAAGTTGTGCAGTGGTAAATAGCACAGTCTTGTTCCTATAGGTCTCTAGTTCGAACCCTTGCAATGGAAAGTTGTTTTTGCAACATTTCATGATAGTAGGAAATAAGCAGTTTCGCGATCGTTCCTCAAGAAGGTCCTTCTAGAAGAACATTAATAGACCGGACCTTTGTCGTCCACCGAGCAGCAAACATCATATTATGATCAGGTAGCATCAGTTTCTCAACTCATGACCACAAAGTTCACAACACCAAGTAGCAACAAGTTACAACACTAAGTAGCAAACATAATAGGATGATCATCACACCAAGTAGCAACAAGTTTCTTAACTCATGACCACAAAGTTCACAACACCAAGTAGCAAACATCATAGGATGATCATCATTACAATTTTCAAAATAATCATAACCACCGATTTGTAATCATAACGATAAGAACTGATCATCAATTTACATATGTAGGCATTGATTCTCCTTCCATAGCTCCATCCTGCAGCTGTCCCTTCACCTTCTGCACCTCAGCGGCAGTAGCTTCAAGCTTCATGTTAGCTTCTGAGGATCCTTCCCATTGTTGATCCCTTTTTCGCTTGGCTGACCTAAAGAAAACATAAGCACCAAGAGGAACAACCAATAATTAAACATCAACAAAGAACAAGTTTCATAATAATCAGTACTACCTATTTTTATCTTTCTCACGCAGAATCTGTTGCTTCTCCTTCTCCACCTGGATAACACTCTGTTGTACCGATTGCTTCTCCTTCTCGATCTCGATAACTAGCTGCTCAACCGATTGCTTATACACTTCCATCGCATCGATGGCATGTTTCAGCTTTCCCTTCACGTTTTTCAGCTCAGTGGTAGTTGCTTTAAGCTTGATGTTAGCCTTTGCGCATTCTTCCTTCCATGTCCTTGCCTCCTCTTCAGGTTTTGCCTTCCAGTCCAGTACTAGGTCCTTCGACTCTTGGTCAAGAATCTCACCTATTACTTTCAACAAGGCATTGTCCTGGCGTAACATATGGGCACACATCTCCTTGTATTTCTTGGTCTGTTGCAATTGTTCATGTAACAATTGGTCAGCCATCTCCTTGAATTTCCTCATCTCTTGCATAGTTGTATTTAAAATTTCCTGACACAGCTCCTTGTATTTTACAGCATCTTGCTGCGCCATGAGTTTTCTGCCTTCTTGTTCTTGCAGGTCTCTCTTCACCTCCTGCAGCCCAGCTTTAGTGGCTTCAAGCACCACTACAAGCTAGTAAAATAGAAGAACCTATCAATCCATCAAACCATGCAAACTGAATCTAACACCTATGAATTGTCTATAGCCTATCAACTTATAACACCAAACGAAGTGCAAATATGAGGGTATGATGAAATCTGATTCTAGTGTATATGCTCATCAATCCGTTAGATCCCCAAATCTGGAAAGCCCTAGGACGATAGGGGAAAATATAGCGGCTCAAACCAGAGAACTGACCTTGTCGAGCTGTTTCAGCTTCTTGTGGTTGGAAGGTGGCGGCATAACCATCTCCCGTCGCCTCTAGGATCCGCCATTCCTGCCACGAGCCATTGCAGATCCGCGCGTAGCAAAAGTCGATTCCATTTCTATGAACACTTGGACAAGTTCTGTCTGTGTTGGCTTACCCTTCTTCCTCTTCTGAAGCTCAGTGGTAGTATCTTCAAGCATCAATTTTTTAGTATCTCCAAGCTTCATGTTAGCCTTTCTACATTATTCTTTCCATGACCTTGCTTCCTCTTCAGCTTTTTCTATCCTACGTGTTAGCTTATTCAAAATAGCTTTAGTCCTACCATCCCATTCAGGATCAATCCAAACAAACGTCTGACATTGTTTTCCTTGAGGCTGCAGACACCAAATACATACATGTTCATAAAATTGTCCATTTTCAACACTAATATCAAGAGTACAAGTACTATAAGTCTATTGAAATTTAAACAAGTTATTGTTTACCTGACCACAGGTTCCATACCGGCGCCCAAGGGTGGTGAAGCTTTCCCTGACAAGGAGAGCATACCCATGTTGGCACTTGTTATAAGGATACACAATGATAAGATCAGCATCAGGAGGCTCCGATGTAATGAAATCAGTGGACCGAGCCACCACCAGATGCTAGAAAAATACAAGAACCTATCAATACATAAAATGATGCATTTCGAAAACTAATTGAATCTAACACCGATTATCTATAGCTGATCAACTTCTAACACCAATTGCAATGCAAATCTGAGTGTATGATAAAATCTGAATCTATTGTATATGGTCATCAATCCTCTAGATCCCCAAATCTAGAAATCCCCATCCCTAGATTGATAGGGGAATATAGTGGCTCAAACCAGAGGACTGACCTTGTCGTCCTATTTCATGAACTCATAGCCGGGAGGTGGCGCATAAGCCACCCTCTCATCGCCACTAGAATCCGCCATTCGTACCACGAGCCATTGCAGATCTGCGCGTAGCAAAAAGTCGAGAGGTTGCAAAGGCAGTGAAGTGTTTCGCTTGCGAATTACTGATTTATATTAAAGATTCACCTGAGACAACCATAAGGAAAGTGTTTCTTGTTAGCATAACACAACCAAGAAGTGGTGCAGTGGTAAGCAATGCAGTCTTGTTCCTATAGGTCTCTAGTTTGAACTCTTGCAATGGCAAGTTGTGTTTGCAACATTTCGTGACCTGGCCTCCGTTGACCTGGCAAAAATGCTTACATGTGGGACCCTAGAAAATTTTATGACAACTTGGAACACTCTAATTTCGAAAGAATGCTTACATGTGGGACCCTACTGAATTTTATGACGACTTGGAACACTCTGTTTTTAAAATATTTCGAAAGAATGCTAACATGTGGGACCCTACTGAATTTTATGATGACTTGGAACACTCTGGTTTTAAAATAATGCTTACATGTGGGACCGATGTTGGTTTATGACATTTTTTCAGAGCTTATGGCATCACAAAACAGCATGGAACAGGAACGCCCGGCTACAGTACCAACCGTAATGACAAAAAAAAATTTTGTCACTAAATTTGCTCGGAAGAGAAATATTATGATGAGATCAGCCAGGAACGTCATAAATCAATGACGCTAAAATGTGGTTGCGTCACTAGTCAACGATTTTCTTATAGTGCTTGCACCTCTATGTCTCCCTGCTGCCCACCATCATCGGAACCCCTTCCACCCGTCTCCAAGCCCCCTCCCTGCCACTCAAATTTTTCCTTCTCTCCATTTTCATCAATACCCAACTTCTCCACCTCAAATTCTAGTTCAAAGTACTAGTCACCAAAAACCACATCAAGCTACTCTAGAATTAAACTCGGATTAAGGATAGCCACCAGAATGCGCCCAAAGTCATTCTTCCGAGTGGTTTCCATATCCACAATTTGTGTCGATTCAAGCATAGACCCAACCGCCCACAGCTCGAGGAATTCATTAAGTTCTTTCCACATCCCAAACACCTTAATCCAAACTTTCGGCAGCAAGAAACCCACCTCTTTCTCATGCCACATCTCAAACTTGATCCTAGCCCCCGTCGGTGCATTAGCTCCTCTGATATCAGCCCTCCACCCCTTCGAAAGCCACTGCCCTTTGCAACTCTACTTTTGATGGAAATTTAGTCAACAAAGAATTATCTTCATGAGCCTTAAGCTCCCAACTCCACTTCCCCGGAAACAACCTCTCAAGCTGCTTCTTCACCTCCTCCATAGAGACTTGGCGACCTTGAACCGAAATAAGTGCAGTTCTTGAATCTATCCTTTCCCTTGGCAACAGAGGATGAGGTATGTGGTAGAAAGCTAGTCCATGAACTGCATATCCAACAACATGCGCCATGGGTCGCGACATCATCAATATAGGTCACTTGTAGTTGACATGATCATTGTGCTTGTCACAAATGACAGTATATCTCTGCCTTGCAGGCTTACAACTAGCAGCAAAGTGCCCTTTTTTGGTACACCAAGAGCACTTCATCCCCTGCCAATGCCTCTCCTCCCGCACGGTCATCCCCATCACCTGCCTCCCCCATCACCACGTCGCCATCCTCCTATTTCTGCTGTGGCTCCTTCATCATCTCCTTTTCCATCTACGCATTCCGCTCTTGTTTATCTTTGCTCTCCTCAAACATGGTCTTCTCCCCAGAATGAGAAGCATCACATTGCTCTTCCCTGTTCAACAGTCACCTGGGGCCGACCAGGCCTCTGCCTCCCCCTATTCCCATGTGACCACGCAGGACGCTGCGACCACAAAATCTACCTCTGCCCACACCAAAACCTTCTGACTCTCTGCCTTCGAAACTCCCCTATGAACCAAACCTCATCTCCATGTCTCTGTTCCGCTACTGTCCTCCATTGTCGTGAAACCCTGCCTCACATGTAGTGGTCTCTCTCCCTTCCCTGGACAGGACCTCCCTCTGCTCGATCTCCTCTGGACCTGAAGAACCTCTCTTCACGCTGCCTACCAGCCATTGCCGGCACTTTCGCCGTCGCACGAGAGAGAGGACTTCCAGGTGATGGGCGGCGGCACGATGGAATGGAATACCAACCAATTGGACCGATCGGCCTTGTTTCGGCCCACCTCAGCCCAAGTTACTGGCCCATGGAACTGAACGACACAGGCATCCCACTTTCAATTTTTGAATCCGGATCTCGCCAGTGCCCCTTCATCTTTCCCACCTCCGGCGACCCTACGGGCGGCAGCAAGAGAGCCTGTGTGGTTCGAAGACCAGTGGATGGTCGCTTCTTGGTGTGATGAGTGATTGACAACGTTGTGTGGACTGACTCTTGGCTAAGTATTGCAGGTGCAGGCTGCAGCTTGATTGGTGCTGGTACAAGTGAAGAACAAGCGTGAAAGGTCGACGCTGGTGAGGCCTCCAGGTGTGGAGCATACAAGTAGGCTTGGTTCGAGGGACCCGGTGGCTAGCAGGGTCAAGTGCGGGTCGCATGGTGGCAAGAACAGCAAGACGAAGTCGTGGACGATTTCTTGGTTAAACCTCAAAACCAAGGTCGAGGCGGGACATGGTGGGAGCCGAGTCATGAGTGGAGATTGGCAGAGGCTACACCAAGTCTGCGGGGTTTGCAGTGGTTCACGACAAAACCACTAGGTTACTCGGTTCAGCCACAAAACCGAGGCCGAAGACTCGACGAGGGAGTGCCTCCACCCAGGCCGGTTCAACCGCCCAGGAGGGCCAGTCTGACCGCCCCGATCACGGCCGTCGAGAAGCTTTGAAGCGGAGGACACGTCGCATGATCGCAAGAGTTGCGTTGGTGCTACGCAGGCTTGCAATGGATGCGCATCCGTCCGATGGTGCTGAACTGAAGGCTTCCGAAATTGCCCTTGAGGGGCTTGTATCCCTAGTTGCTAGTAAGGGTTGTTTAGTCTTTTGGTTGCCCCCGTATAAACACTTGAGTTGTGGGATGGCAGCCAACTCTTGGAACCCTAGCACATTTCCCTTTGCTATTTTCCCTTCCTATTTTCTTAGGATTTTCTAGGACTGGATTGAGAGCTTCATGGTGAGATCTTGAGAGAGGGATGTATGACCGGGTGGCAAGCTAGACCTTTTATGAACCTTCATGGTATGTATAGATGATTCGGTGTGGTTCCTCAAGGCCTTGTGTTGTCTCTCCCGTTTGTCTTTTTGGTGTTTTTCGGAGCTCTTTCTTGTGATTTTCGTGGCGGAGTTTTGAGGGTAATTTCTTGCAGGATTCTTGTTGGGTGTCACATATGAGGACCTTGTGCCTCTTTGGCTGGTGACTTTGCCCCAAGAACTCCCTTGAATTGACCTCGATTTGGTGGTTTTTCGAGTTGCTCGAGTTCATAACCTAGAAAGCCAAGATCCGTGATTCCCTTTGATTGAGAGCGTTTCAGTGCAATTCCTTTGGTAGAGAGGTTGCTCAGGAGGTAACCCAGGTATCCTCGAAGTTTCGCTGCAATCCGTGGGGTGAATCGGGAGATCGGGTGATGGGAAGTTGAGGGTTGACCCGCGGCCAGGTTTTCTGGGAGGGGCGGTCTAACCGCCATAGTGCGGCGGTCTAACCGCCCTGTGTCTCCCAGGTGGAAAGTTTGATTTTGCCAATCTTTCTCTGTGAGTTTGTTCGCCTTGATCAGAGGAGCATCCTGGTGAAATCTTGGCTCGTTTCGGTGTTGTTTGCTAGGAGTTCTTGGCTTGAGTTCTTTGCTGGGTACAGGAGGTTAGACCGCCCCTGGTAGCCGGTTTAACCGCCCCTAGGCCCTTGGGTGAAGTTTTGGTTTTCGCCAAGATTCTCTGGTAGCTTGCTTGGCCTTGACCTGAGAGTTTTGGAGCTCGGAGGATTTCTTGCCTGCCTAGGAGCAGGCGGTTTAACCTCCCCCATATCCCGGTTAAACCGCCCCTGCTGGCCAGACAACTTCCGAGTTGATTCTGCTGCCGTGTGTGTGTAGAAGCTGTGGCTTGAGGTAGTGCTTGTTCCTAGGACCAGTAGCACTTTCAGTGGGTACGTGGTTTTGGCAAACAGAAGGTTGAGTATGGAGCGTGTGATTTTGGGTATCTGACCGAGTTCATCTTGTTGGAGAAGTCATCTCCATTGAGAAGAATTTTTATCGGCTCCCATTCACTCCCCACTCTCTGGTCACCAGTTCGGTCCTTCAACTGGTATCAGAGCTGGTTACGGGTCTTTCAGGACTCTAACTAGTCTAAGATCCAAAGATGGCGTACCAGGAGCGGGGATCGGGTCCTCCGCACTTTGATGAAAAGAACTACAAGATGTGGCATCAGCGGATGGCTGCATTCCTCCGCGGCAAGGGTCAGATCCTTTGGGACGTTACGGTGAACACAACTTATGTTCATCCGACTAACTTCCTTGCTCCGGGATCGAGAGATATGCACGACGCCAACACCAAGGCGGTCGACTACTTGTTTCGTGCTCTGTGTCAGTCCGAATTTGATCTGGTTCAGACAGAGGACTTGGTTTGTAGGATTTGGGAAACGCTGAAGAATGCTCTCGCTGGAAACAATCAGGTTCAGGCTCGGTTGTTTGCGACTTACTGGAGAGAGTACGAGAACTTCGCTCATCTCCCCGGTGAGTCCATCGATACGATGTTCCAGCGGTTCACGGTGATTGTGAACAACATGACGGCTAATGTGACTGCGCTCCTGTACGATGATCATGACAGAGTCGTGAAGCTCTTGCACCCATTGGATCGTACTATTTGAGGTGGAAAGGTCGAGGCCATTTTAGAGTCTGAGAAGTATGAGACTCTGACGGTACACGAGCTGTTCTCGAAGCTCAAGTCGGCTGAGATGGATCGAGGTGTGACAGCCAAGATCGAGGGCCCGACTGACTCTCATTGTCTTGCCCTCAACGGTGGCTCAGGTGCAAAGTCTAACGCTAACCCATTGTGAGACATGGGTACCCCTGGGTCCCCACCGACCAGGCTCACGGCCGTCCCCGACAAGTGGGTCTGGCCTACCAGAAGACCTGTCGACCTCACAGTGGGCCTAACTAACCTAGTTGGTGGCCCACACGACCTCCTGAAGACCCCCCAGAAGATTCCAAGACGACCTTATCCAGAAACGACCTCAAGACTTGGCGTACAAGACAAGACATCCGGTGGATCCCGACCAAGCAGATCGACGGATATGGCAAGTGTTGTAATCAACTAGATTTAGGTCTCCTGGTCGTATCCGACCTGGAATCTGGGAACCGACCTTGTCCGCTGGCCAATATAAGGCGGGCAGGGCACCCCATGTACAATCATGCAATCCCCAAGCAATCTACACCAACAACTGGACGTAGGGTTTTACTCTCCGAAGGCCCGAACTAGTATAAACTCGCCGTGTTCTCTGTGTTCCGTGTGCTCGTGCGCAACCTTCGAGTTCTTAGCCCTAGATTCCCACTCACCGAACAGTTAAACCACCGGGGTTAACCCCCCTGTGGGCTATCTAGATCTAAACCTCTGACAGTTGGCGCGCCAGGTGGGGGAGAAATCCAGGGTTCTTCGTGCAACTCGATGGCTTCCACCAACAGCGTCATCTTCCCGGAGAGCATGGCGGACATCCTCGCCAATCCTATCGACATCTGCTTCGGCTCTATGCCGGTGGGATCCACCATTCCAGCCGCATGCCACGTCATCGAGAGCGCTGCGGTCACCTCCAACCAACAGGTCGGATCTGATCTGCTGGAGAAAACCCACCCACCCACACCTAGCGACCTGATCGCGGGACTCGATTGTGTTGAATACATGCTCTCAGACACGATCAAGGTCTGTGAGCGCGTCAAACGCCCTCGCAGGACCCCTCCATCTTCATCCCGCATGCCCTTGGCCTGCGGAATGGAACTCATGCAGCATCTCGCTACATGAAGAACAAGCTTTAGCTCCAATCTGAACCCAAGACTCTACATCATGGGAACCGCAGGGGTCACCTCGACGACCCTTGCCCCATCCATGAAGACACCAAACGCACGGCTCGCCAATGCTGTGTGCTCAAGAAGCTTCGCCGACCTCTCACCGTGGCTCATCGCCGCCAGTTTAACCGTGAGCCATCTCCGGACCGCCTCGCATTTCAGATCGCTCGTACGACCATCTCCCCGAACTATCCGGGAGAAGTGTTTGAGATCCCAGACCGAGAGGTCCTCGTGGTCTCCGCAGACGTGCCTCCTCAGTCCGGAGAAACAGATGAGCAATGCATAGAGTGTGAAAACGCCAACGCCGCAAGAGCTACACGCTGTCAGCAGGAGTTAGATGCAGCTGCCGCAGGCGTAGGTCAGCCCGCGGGCAATGTCGGGCAAGGTGCCAGCAACCAACCCGTAGGCAACGTCGTCAACGGGACGCAAGCCCCTGCAGCTCAAGCCGCTCCTCAACAGCAATAGAATCGCAACAAGCCTCGTCGAAACCGCCTCCGTGCAAGAGACCTCCTGAGGGACTTTGAGCAAGATGACCATGAAGTCTATAACTCTCCTCAATCAAACTTGGGTGCAGCTCTTGCCGCACTGGGTCAACTTGAGGACACTCCTGCAATACGGCGCCTACAAGCTCACATCCGCGTCGCTACCACCCAGGTCGAAGAAAGGGGTCCAGGATACAGCAGGTTAGCTTCAAGCTCTTACTCCAGGAGTAGGTCGGATCGACCTCGTCACCAACGTCACAACAATGCTCCCCTTGAGCCCGTAGCTGAAGAGGAAGGAGGCGAAAACGAAGTAGCACAGTCGGTCAATCCCGCTGCCAACGTCCCTGCCAATCAAGCCGCGAACGCTGTTGGTAACGCTCCTGGCAATGCCCAAAATAACACCGCCAATGCGGCTGGCGCCCAACAGCTGAATGTCGCCGCCAACGCAAGGCAGAACGCTGGAGCTCAACCTCCACCAGTACAAGCCAACCACGCTCAGGGCAGCCAACATCGACGTATACGAGACGAAGTGGAGATAGCACGCCGTGCTAACTACGACTGCGACAACGGGGTCCCTGATCCCCTTGACGCCAATAATCCTATCCAAGCAACAGAAGTTCGGCAGATGCACGACCAAGAGATCCTACGACGTGCCCAGTACGACCAAGATAATGGTCCTCCAGATGACCTCTACATTATCCCGACGGCCTATGCCCCATCAGCCAGTCCTGGAGCGGTCAACAACTTCCCGGCATTTTCACGTCGTCTCAGGACGATCAGATACCCCAAAGACTTCAAGCCAGCCATTGAAAAATATGACGGTCGCTCCGACCGAAGTATTTGGCTCAAGATGTATAGTATCGCAGCACGCGCCTCTGGAGGCAATGAGGATCACATGGTGGGATATTTTCCCCTCGTAATGGGCAAACCACCACTCCTGTGGCTCGACAATCTTCCTACGGAGTGCATCACCTCGTGGGTGACCTTGTCACGGCTCTTCACGACCAACTATCAAGCGACCTACAACCGTCCTGGCAACACACATCACCTCGCCAGAGTGCGGATGAGGCGTGACGAAACTCTCCGAGAGTACACTAACCGCTACTTTGAGAATCGCAACACCCTCGCAGGTGTCAAAGACGAAGATGTCATAGCCTACTACAAGAAGGGGGTAACCAACATCAAGCTCTTTGAGAAGATCCACGAAGCGGACGCCCACACCATCGCCGACCTCATGGCTTACGTCGACAAGCTTGTCGACACTCAAGATGCGGTGATGCACGACTTCAAAGGAGAAGATCACGATGACGGTGGCAGCAGGTCGCGCAATCCATGAAGGTGACTTCAACATGGTCATGGACGACTAATGACAGTTTCACCGCGATGCCAAGCATACCATGAGGGAGTGTGAACAGCTAAAGCGCGCCCTAGGGGTACCTCCAGAGCCCAAGAAGACCAAGAGCGGCAACAACGACGATCAGAACAGCAGCCGTCGCTACAACAACCGTAACCGCCGACCTGATCGATGTGATTATCGTGACCGCCGACCCAATCATCGCAACGACGATAGAGACCGCCGTGATTATCGCTGTGACTATCGCCGCGATGATTGCCGCGATGACCACCGTGATGATCAACGTAACGACTACCGCCACGATGATCGCCGCGAAGACAATCGTAGCGACAGGCGTGATCAACGCCGCGACGAACGGCGTGACGATCGTCGTCGACAAGACGACCACAACCGTAATGACAACAGCCGTAAGGAACCTTCTCCGCCACCACCGCAAAAAGGGGGCAACCCCAATGGCGCATTTCAGACCGCCAACCAGCAGATCAACTTCATCATCGGTGGTCATCAGGCAGCCAAGAGCAACAGACAGATACAATCAAACACAAGGGAGATTGGCCAAGTCAACACAGAAACTCCACAACCTCTACGTTGGTCGGAGTACCCCATCACTTTCTCAAGGAAAGACCATTGGGTCCACATACCTGACCCCGGGACCTACCCGCTGGTCGTCAACCCCATAGTGGATGGCGCGTTCCTGCCTAAGACCCTTATCGACGGTGGCAGCAGCTTGAACATCATCTTCACAGAGACACTGAGAAAGATGGACTTCGACTTCTCCAAGATGACTGCTTGCGACGAACCCTTCTACGGGGTCGTGCCCGGCAAGGCTGCATACCCCATAGGTCATGTATGCCTGCCAGTCACCTTCGGCAAACAAGAAAGCTTCCGCACAGAGTACTTGACGTTCGAGGTCGCGGACTTTTGCTCTTCCTACCATGCCATTCTTGGTCGACCTATGTTGGCAAGTTCATGGCTATACCACACCACACCTACCTCATCATGAAGATACGAGCACCAAACGGGATCCTTTCCGTCCACGGTGTCATCCTCGTCTCCTACAACTGTGAGAGCGACACTATCGACCTCTCCAAGGTCTCTGCGTGTAAAGCTGCTGCTACGATCATGGTCGCTCAGGCCGCCAAAATCGATGAAACCACTCCGGAGGTACCAGAACAGAAGCGTACGGCTACCGCTTTGGATCCAAGTCCTGCTGTGAAGAAAGTTTGCCTCGGCCTGCCTGACGCATCCAAGGAAGTCACCATCGGGGCCAACCTAGATCCCAAATAGGAACTCGCGCTCACCAGTTTCCTTAGGGACAACGCCGACATCTTCGCATGGAGTCCGTCCGACATGCCCGGTGTCCGTCGGAGGCTGGCTGAGCACGCCCTTGAAGTAAGCAAGACTGCTCGACCTATCAAGCAAAAGCTCCGGCGATTTGCAAAAGATAGAAAGCAAGCTATAGAAGTAGAAGTCAGCAAGCTCTTAGCTGCAGGATTCATCCACGAATGTAAACACCTGGTTTGGCTCGCAAACCCGGTCCTTGTACCTAAGAAAACTAGAGGATTAAGGATGTGCATTGACTACACCGACCTCAACAAGCACTGCCCGAAAGATCCCTTCCCTCTTCCTCGCATTGACCAGGTCGTGGACTCCACAGCTGGTAGCGTTCTATTATGTTTCCTCGACTGCTACTCAGGTTATCACCAGATAGCCTTGAATCCTGACGACGAAGACAAAACGGCATTCATAACGCCCAACGGCATCTACTGCTACAAGGTCATGACCTTTGGCCTCAAAAACGCTGGCGCAACATACCAGAAGGCGATACAGAAGTTCCTGAAGTCGCAGATCGGGAAGAAGGTAGAAGCTTACGTCGACGACGTAGTCGCCAAGACCACCGAGGAAGATCAGCTCATCACCGACCTCACCGAGACCTTCTCCAACCTACGTGAGTACCAGTGGAAGCTCAACCCGACCAAGTGCATCTTCGGTGCCCCCTCCGGATTGCTCCTGGGCTTCATGGTCGGACACCGGGGCATCGAAGCAAATCCCCTGAAGGTCGACACAATACGCAACATGGCCAAGCCATCTTGCAAGAAAGACGTCATGAAGCTCACAGGTATGATGGCGGCTCTAGGTCATTTCATCTGCAAGCTCGGCGAAAAAGGTCTACCTTTCTTCAAGCTATTGAAGAAGGCAGATAAGTTTGTATGGGATGAAGAAGCACAGAAGTCTTTCGAGGCTCTCAAAGAGTCCTTGACCATGCCTCCAGTCATGACGCCACCTATACTAGGAGAAACCCTCCTACTCTACATCTCTGCCACCACTCATGTGGTCAGCACGGTCCTCTTTGCAGAACAAGAAGAAGGGCAGGCCTACCCTATTCAATGACCTGTGTATTACGTAAGCGAGGTCCTCGCCGATGCTAAGACACGTTATTCACAGCCTCAGAAGTTGCTCTACGCACTCCTGATCACGTCGAGAAAATTGCGCCACTACTTCCAAGCTCACAAGATCACGGTGCCATCATCGTTTCCGCTTGGGGAGATCATCCGCAACCGCGACGCTAATGGCCGCATCGTCAAGTGGTCGGTCGAGCTTCGATAGTTCAACATCGAGTTCTACCCTAGGTAGGCAATCAAGTCCCAGATCCTAGCTGATTTTGTATCAGAGTGGACAGAGATCTAGATGCCCCCTCCCAAGGAGCGGCCTGAACACTGGATAATGTACTTCGATGGTGCCCTCAACCTCGAAGGCGCGGGAGCAGGAGTGCTATTCATCTCTCCTCAGGGAGAGCAGCTCAAGTACGTCCCGTAGATACACTACAAGGCCTCCAACAATGGAGCAGAATACGAAGCTCTAATTCATGGGCTCCGTATAGCAGTGTCCCTTGGCATCAAGTGACTACTAGCGTACGGCGACTCCAAGGTCGTCATCGAGCAAGTCAACAAAGAGTGGGACAGTGTTAAAGACACAATTGATGCTTACTGTGCTGAGATCCGCAAGCTCGAAGGCCACTTCGAGGGAATTGAGTTTCAGCACGTGCCACGCAACAATAATGTGGCCGCTGACGTACTATCTAAACTAGGCTCCCGGTGAGCTCTAGTCCCGGCGGGTGTGTTCGTCCAAGACCTACGCAAGCCGTCAATCAAGCTGTTGGACCCGGACAATCCGAACCAAGTACAGCCCGACCCAACTCCAGCACCTCCCCGCGACGTACTAATGACTGATAAAGAGGACGATTGGCGCGAGCCTTTCCTAGCCTTCCTACTCGACCAACGAGTCCCAGAAGACAAGGCTGAACGAGAGCGTATCACACGACGAAGTGCCAACTACATCGTGTTTGGTAACGACCTATATAGGAAAGCCGCCTCTACTGGCGTCTTGATGAAGTGCATCTTGCGATCGGAAGGTCTCCAGCTCTTGGCTGAGATTCACGGCGGTGAGTGTGGTTGCCACGCGGCATCTGCCAATCTGGTCGGCAAGGCGTACCGATCTGGCTTCTACTGGCCCACGGCCATGTCTGACGCTAAAGACCTCATCAAGAGGTGCAAAGGATGCCAATTCTTTGCCAAACAGCAGCACCTACCAGCTCAGGCCCTGGGCACAATTCCCCCATCTTGGCCCTTCGCCATGTGGGGCCTCGACTCCGTGGGTCCGTTCCGAACCGCCCCAGGTGGCTACAGGTATATCCTTGTGGCCGTCGACAAATTCACCAAGTGGATTGAAGTCCGACCTGTCGCAAAAGTCACGTCGGAGGAAGCAGCTAAATTCATGCAAGACGTAACACATCGCTTCGGTGTGCCCAACAGGATCATCACCGACTTAGGGACGGCCTTCACAGGGTCTGCCTTTTGGGATTTTTGCCAAGACAACACGATCGACGTCTACTACTCCTCGGTCGCTCACCCCAGGTGCAACGGCCTGGTCGAACGTGCCAATGGTATGGTTCTTCAAGCTTTCAAAGATCATATCTTTGATGACGCTTCGAACTACGCTACCCGGTGGTTAGCCGAGCTACCACACGTAATCTGGGGTCTAAGGACCCAAGTCCGCTCCGCTACGGGCTTCTCGCCCTTCTTCCTGGTCTATGGCTCAGAGGCCATCCTACCAAACGACGTTACCTTCGGAGCTCCACGCATACAGTTCTACGAGGAGGGAGAAGCCGAGCAGACTCGTCGTGTCGACCTCGATAGCCTCGAGGAGCAGAGAATGGCTGCTGTTATGAGGCAAGATCGTCACGACCAACAACTCTGTGGGTACCATGATCGCAACATCAAGGAGACCTCCTTCAACGTTGGCGACCTAGTCCAGAGGCGTATCCAGAAGACCGACGGCATGCACAAGCTATCTGCCCCTTGGGAAGGACCCTTCATCATCACCGAAGTCATTAGCCCATCTACATATCGCCTCCAGTGGGGTGACGGGCAAGGCATACCCAACTCTTGGAACGTGGAGCACCTACGATGATTCTACCCGTAGAATAGTTTTTATTACATCTATGTATCCCTCGTCTTTGTACTTTTTTCAGTTTAATAAATATTAATTCAAGCAGTCATCTGCTGTGTCTCGAGCCCTACCTTCTCCTCCTTCATGTCATGAACCCTCCCCCTCGACATGCTCGGGGGCTTGGCTAAAGCCAACACAAAGGTCGAAAGACCTGGGGGTTAAATTTCCTGCTCCTCCCCCTCGACATGCTCGGGGGCTTGGCTCAAGCCAACATAGGGGTTGCTCAACCTGAGGACGTCGTCCCTCATGACTAACTATTTTGTGTTGTTGCGAGCCTGCTTGGTCGTAAGGTTGCAAAACCTGAGTCCTAGACTCCCTCCCGCGCACCGATCACACGTAAGTCTCCCTGCTGAGCTGTGATGGTCGGTAAGCCAGCCTCTCCGTGAGTAGTGGTTAGCGGAGTATGATAAAAGACACATCATTTCAAGGCTACCAAGTTCGCGCAAACACAAAACAAGTACGTCATGCAGGCCACAAAGATAGTTATCAAGTAATATTTTACATGATTGGAGGAAGGAGGGGGTACAGCTCTAAGACTACATCTATTCTTCCCCGTCATCGCCCTCATAGTCAATGGCGTCCATTATTGCCATAGCGGCTTCCCGCACTTCAAGCTCCACGACCTTGGGATCCTTCGTCGCATCTGGGCCTTCTCCAACCTTGACCATGTCAACGTCGAGGTAGTGAGACTTCACCCGGACCAACGCCTCCGTAGCTGCCGCCAAGCTCATTGCGTTCAAGAGGTCGAGCAGCTTCTCGGGCACAGCCAGAAGACGGTCGATAGTAGGCTTGGGCTCCTCCCCCTTGACCTACGACGCCAATATGTACATCGCAAAGTAGGCATCATTCTTCAGGTCGTTAAGCTCCACCTCTTGCCTTGCAATGATCACCTGGTCATTCTTCAGCGCCTTCAAAGCTACCTCAAGACTGACCTCAAGATCCCTTCGAGCCTATTTCTCATAAGCCAGATTTTGAGATACAGCGTACTCACTGTCTATGGTGTCCTTCATCACTCGCTTCAGCTCCTCAGCACCAGCTTCGGCCTCCCGGAGGTTCACCTCCAAGCTTCGAACTTTCTCCTTAGTATTCTTCAGCTCGTTTTTGAGGTCATCCTCTCACCTGTGGAAATCTGCAATATACAAAAAAAAAATCCTGAGGTCCAGCCCTCAGCAGTATAAGGCAATGGTGGGAAAAGTTGTAAGAAAGTCAATCTTACCAATGTTCGCGGCGTTGAACTGCGAGTTGGCCTCTCGGGTCTTACGCTTCTCCTCGGCTAGCTTGTCCTCGAGCTTCTTCTTCTCCTCCGACGCCGTCTCACAGGCCTGCTTGAGCTCCTGCTCAAGCTCGACCACCCACAGCTGTAGAGCTGCAGCGCCCCTAAGCTAGTCGGCCCTGCACTTGGCACGGTCATCCAGCGACTGTTTTGCAAAAACAAAGTAGGTCGTTAGCTACATCCAAAAAACAAGTCATTTACCCAACTCAAAGACAGCGGCTCACCGTGAGAGATTGGTTCAGAGTCAAGATCGCACTACAGACCGACTTCATATCCTCGTCATCGTCAAAGATATCCTCCTCCCAGGGAGTGCCAGTCCAGTCGATGTCTTCACTCCTCAAGTTTGGCCCCGTCGACGTCGGACCTGATGCCTGCACACCGGTTGTTTCTGGGTCCTCCAGTGGCTGCTCGATCTGTATCGGATCCGCAGTTGGGTCCTGAGCTGATGTGCTGGGCATCGAGTTGATGGGGTCTGCATCGATAATAGGCGGAGAAGATGACGCCCCGACATCACCAATGGAACCTGTGTCCTGGCCTTAGTGACAGGCGGAGGAGCCGCCGTCCCCACGTCGCCGACCGAAGCCTGAGTCCCGACCTCATGGTCGGACGACCTTGTCCGTGACAGGTGAATCTTGAGCACCCAAAGCGCTCTGAGGTTGGACATCCGACCTACAGAAATCCTCGTCAACACAATACAAGAGCTGATAACAGTCAGCAAATAAGTCAACTCCAGTCCCACGATCTTACCTTACGGTAGCCGGGGCACGCAACTTCGGCCTAAAGGGCCGAACTCGAACCTGCACAGGCATCCTCGCATGCGCACCAGCAGCAGCCTGCTGCACCTCCCTCATCCGACGGAGGTCGTCTTCGTTTGTCTTTTGCTCCAACTCTCGCTGCCTCTTGGCAGCGGGACTGAGCAACCTCCTCGCCGTACGATCTTCAATAACCGGCGGATCATCGGTGGCCTCATCTTCATCTTCTTCGACCTCCTTGGTCAAAGGTGTAGGAATTATCGGCGTAGGGATCGCCAGAGGAGGGCTCGCCTTCCTCTTCCTCTTCTTCTTGTCAGCCTCAAGCTTGGCGGTCTTCGCCGTCTCGGCCTTGGCAGCAGCCCTCGAGGTCGGCTGCTTTGCCGTTGCTGCCCTTGTCCTACGCCTGGGCTTTGTGGCACTGCTCACCACAGAGCGGCTCGCCACATCATCACCGACTTCCGGGTCGGTATCCTCATCAGCTTCAACTGACGAATCAGATTGGTAATTCTCTAGCAGCATAGTCGCTGGAGGGTGATATTCCTCTGACCTTAGCTTCCGACGTGGTTCCTCACCCTGTGGCAAGGGTGCAGGACACCAAAACTGCATCTCCCGAACCTGCAACAGACAAGTAGCAAAGAGTAAGATCGACGTAAGCAAACAAACAGGACAAACGATCTAGTAGTCCCAGGACTTATAGGGTCACTCGGTTAGGTCAGGGAGTGTGCTTTTGGGCACTTTTTGCCCCAGGCACCCCCGGTGTAGATCTGTGACACCCTGGCCACCATCTCCCCTTGGGAGACCTTGCGAGTCACCTCGCATGTGGGGTCAAACTGCCCCCAGTACTCATACGCCGGATGCACCCAGTCCTTGATCGGCTGGATCAGGCGACGGCAGAACGACCTCGCCATCGAGCCCCCCGTCAGCCCGTTCTTCTTGAGGTCGCGCACCAGGGGGAGCCGCTCCTTGATGTCGTCCAGCTCGTGGGAGGACAGTGGCAGGTCCCACTCCGGTATCTTCTCGGGCTTATGCCCGGTTCGCTTCGGCAGCGCCGGCTTTTGGTCAGCGATATAAAACCACTCCGACCTCCAGCCAGCAGTGTTGTCCGGCAGGTCCATGTCTATCCATTCCGCTTTGAGACCTGACCTCAAGCAAAACATGACCGACCCTACTACACCTAGACGCTTGCCAGTGCTCTTGACATTGAACAGATGGCGCCAGAGGAAAAAGTGGGAGGGGGTATTCCAAGATACGCCTCACAGAAATAGATGAAGGAAGATACTACGATTATGGAGTTGGGGACGAGGTGTACCAGCTCCAGCTTGTAGTAGAAGAGGAGACCTCTGAAGAAGTCACTAGCGGGGATATTGAACCCGCGCTCAAAGAAAGACGCAAAGATGACCTGCTCCTTGTCATCCTCCGTCGGGAAGGCTTCACCCGCAGGTGCCTTCCACTCCACCACCGCCTTGGGCCCCAAGAGCCCGCGATCCACCAATGCCTGCACCTTCGCCTTGGTCATCACCGAGGGCTCCCACACCGACCGCGGGTCGGGGATCAGAGGAGCAGTGGCCGCCATTTCTCGAAATCGAGAAGCTTTGGATCTAAAATGCACTAGGGTTTTGACGTGCATGCGGAGCTGCGCGACGCATGGATGGCGGAGCTGGCGCTCGGTTTTCTACAGACGGTGGCGGGCTAAGGATCCCTGGGCGGAGCTTGGATGTGGAGTGCACAGAGGCTAGGGTACGGAGGTTGTGACGGAGACAGCAAGAGGAGGAAGAAGACGGAGGCGGACGGTCAACACCGGTCCCCGCCGCTCTATTTATAAGGGCCCCACCGTGGGTGCCCGTTACGGATCCTTACGATGCAAGGAGCTCGCCGTAACGGCTATGTGCCGCTAATTTCGCGAGACGATCTCACCGGATTTTATGCCAATGGCTATATGCCCAATGAAGAGTCTCACGACCTATGCCCTGAGTTTAGGTCGTGAGTACAAGTAAAATGTCAGGTCATCCTGACGGAACATTCGATCTCCATGAGGTTGATAAGCCCCCAAATTCCATCACTATAGGTCATTGATGAATAATTTCTTCAAAACGACCATTACATGACAGAGGAGAGCGAACATTACATGGGAACTTCGAAGGTACACAAGTCTCCTGCGACCTTATTGGATCCAGAACCCGTCACAAAAATACAAACATACTCAAAGACCTGATCTACCTAGAGCAATCCTTGAGGTGTACTCTGCTATAGCCGAGCATATCGCAAGAATTCTTCTAGCTTCAGGACCTCGATGGTGGCCTTGCGGTGAACAACTGCACGACGCTGCCCATAGCACGGCACGCTCTGTGCCGGACTATGGAATGCAGACACGAGCTTACTCTTCGGTGCGGACCGCAAGCCTTCGACGAGCATCACATGCTCACCAAGGACTTGCAGCTTCACCTCGAGCCTCTACAGCATCACCTCCAAACTCTCCTTGATTCCTGGCTGAGGCAAGGTACAAAGAGTGGGTGTGCTGCCTACATTTCGCAAGAATTCTTCTAGCTCCAAGCCGCTACAAACACAGCATCCTACAATCTGGTGGACGGACACATGCCCATGGCATGACCTCAATACTACCCTGCGGCTTCATAGCTCAACAATGCTTGGTGCTTGCCTCCTTCAGCCCTATGGTGCTATTTATAGCCAGAGCCAGGCCTCGAACAGCCGGCGAAGTGATGACACTGTCACCATGTGGTCCAGAGGGCCTGCAGACATGCGCATGATTAAAGGCGACGTCTTTTCCCTGCCTCACGACATCTTTGTCGCTAGTGCATCAATGATGCCTGAGCCCGCCGCAGCATCACATGGCTACTGTACACCCCTTGATTCGTGGGCAGTTTGTCATTTTCTGGGTGGCAAGAGAATCACCGACCACTGTTGACCCGTGACCCAGCAGTCTACAGAAGTACACAAGCCTGACCTTGTGTCAGAGGGCCCTGCGCCTCACTGCTACTACAGTCGACGACGATGATCAACGCACCCTTTATAGCTCTATGTTTTCATTGCACCCGCTAGGCTCTGCGTCCTGGTGCACCCGCTATGGCTCTGCATGTAAACAGACCTATTCCAATCATCCTATATTTTTGTTTCCTGAGCAAAATGGTCGTAGGTTCGATTGAAGACCTTCCGGGGTAGGCATGCCTCACTGCTCCGCCAGATCCGTCTGGGCGCTGTCGGTGTTTTAACCCGGCAACCTACCAATGGGAGTACCCAAGGTAGATGTTTGTGGCCTCGCCGAGATCAGGAACTCGAAGGAGAAACACGTGGCACACAATTTAGATAGGTTCGGGCCGCGAGGTGCGTAATACCCTACGTCTTGTATGATGCGTAGCTCTGGATTGATTTGGTGTGTTTACAAGATGATGCGGAAGAAGAGATAGGGGTCCCTGCCTCGCCTTATATAGTCCGGAAGGCAGGGTTACAAGTCGGTTTGTCAGAGGAGTACTAGTCATGTACAGCTAGGAGTACTCTACATGGATCCGGACATGTCTAGCTTCCTAACTGAGTACTAGTCCTCTGTATGCCTTGCGCTCCATGCCATCAGGTGCCGTGCAGCCCAAGTCGAGTCCCAGGGGCCCACGGAGTAGTCGGTCCCAGTACCCACCTGAGTAGTGGGCCTAGGGATGTCCGTACGACAAGCCCCCGAGTAATTTGTAGTCGAGCAGGATATCTTCGAGTAGTCTTGATGGCCTTAGCGAGTAGTCCTTGAGCGTCCCCGAGTTCCACAAGCCGAAAGTCCTCAAGAATGCTTGAATTATCCCGAGGCTGGAAGGTACTCCAGCTGATCTTTGAGTAGTCTTGAAGTCTTCTCGAGTAGTTCCCAAGCATCCCTGAGTGCTTCTCTCGAAGGTCTGCAATAATACTCGTGTTGTCTTGATGAAAAACCAGATGGAAAATGCGATTCAAAGAATCGCATTCCATATGGAATGTAGCCCCCGAGCCTTAGGTCGAATCGTAGATTCAAGCTGAGGGTCAATCTGAAGTTCTCCCAATCTTATCCCGAAAAATTCGGAGAAAAAACCGAAGGACACGTTGATACGGATGTTGTCCCGATCTTCACGACGTAGGATCTTGAACAAGATAACTAGTTGATAAATCAGCCAAGATAAATAGCTGCGAGCAGCCGGATAGGTAGTGCAACCTGACGACACGCACAAGAAGCCAACCACCGTCTCTATACGGCAGCCTGAATCAAGGATTCGCCCAATCACACTCTCAAAGAACCAACCTACGCAACCTGAACACGAAGTACCAGGAGCACGGATTGGGTGCCGATGAAGCGGTCGCCGATGTAATCCCACAGGAAATCACAAGAGCAAAGGGGTAGAGAATCACTCTCTGAATTTGTTAGCACGCAGCTGAACAAAGGGGTTCTATTGCATTATCAAAAGTCTTGATTATTTCAAAAATACATAGGGTTTTTATACAAGGAACAACCCTCCTTGTTGGGTGTGAATGGACCAATGTAGAACATTTAGGTAGTATAACATTCTTAGATATGTTAAAGTTAATTTCAGCTAGGAGAGAGTTCACCTCTTGTTGTAGTTTCTTGGCACGACTTCGTGTAATTGGTCCTTGATTTATATTTATTGGTGTGTTGTGTTCATCCACTTGTGTAACAGTACGGTCAGTGGGAATGTCCGCATCATCCTCCCTCTCTTGAAAAATGAGTCGTCCTCGACTCTGATTATTGTGGGCTTGGTCATGTTGATGATCATTGTTGTAGTCGAATATAGCAATGTGCTTGAGTCTGTAATCTTACAAGCCAAGTAGCAGCCTTGCTAAAGGAAAATAGTAAGATTTGGAATTAAGTATAGCTTTCACCTTGTATGAATGTTGAATATTGAGAGTATTTGTTGAAGTCTTTGACCGGGCCGCATCATCCTCCCTCCCTTGAAGAAAAGCTGCCCTCAGCTTTTGTTGACCTGAAATCAATCTATAAAAGGTAGAGGGTGGATATATATAGAATTTTCCATGATCATTCAAGTTAGAATCCTCATTACTTCCTTTCTCATCCATATTCATAGGTGCACAAGGATAACATGACGTATATGGGTTATGTACTTTATTAGAACGAGCTTGAAACATCAAATTCACTTTTCTAAACTCACAGTGAAAATGTTTTCTTGACGTTTGTAATCCTGCAAACAACTTCGTAGATGGAAGAACAATAATTTCTTGCAAGCAACACAATTTATTCAAAATCTCTAATTTCATCATTGCAACATTGAACATTTCAAAATTTGAAGAAAACATTGATCTCTTGTCATTCTCATAATTATTTTTATACATTTCTTTTGAAGGTTTAGATGCATACCTTCCAAATTCATTGCTCTTTGATGTGGATAGAAAAAATTTGGGTGAAGAGCTTGTTGTTCTTTGCACAAGGTCTCTTTCTTTTGTTGAACAATATGAGCATGGAAATAATATTTTTCTCTCAATATCACAAGCATTAAACAATTTATTCACTTTATGACCAGAAAAGTATGGCACACAATGATTGTCGTCCGACATGTTCAATTTAAATTCAACAAGCTTGTCACATGTTATGCACATAGAACTTACAAAGAACTTATCAACAACATGTTCAATAATCAAATTGAAAGTAAACTTGCAGCTATGAACATTATTCAAAGATGTCATGGATGTTAGCATAGACACATTTTGAAGCATTTCATTAATCTTAATAGGTTTATCAAGCATAGTGTAACTAAAACAATTAGAAGGAAATATTCTTCTGACAAATTCAGCATGAGTAATCAATCGAACATGGTGAAATTTATTATCATGTAAGGTATCACAAGGTTTCAAAATAGAATAGAAGTTACGCAAACTAGAACAAAGGTTATCAACTCGCAAAATTTTAGCACTTGAATTGACTTGTGAATGGACTGAATCAGAATAAAAACTTTAAGTAAGGTCAATTGAAATTGCAGCAGATGTTTTATCATCATTACTATCCATTTTACCTTGCAAATTCAGATCTGAATTATTTTCATTACTTTTTAGTTTTGATGTTTGTATATATACAATGGGTTGCACTTCTGAATTTTTACCTCCTTCATCTTCATGCTTCATGTTTATGGTAGCAACAAATTTGTTTTGTACAACAACAATATTCTCACCTCTCTCAACAAGTGGTGTTGTGTGATGAGAAATCACGTCTTTCTCAGTTTCTTTGCTAACCTGCACACTTTGAGAGACAACACAAGAAGTAGGGATGAGTGGGTTAGAATCATAAACATCCTCACACATCTTGTAATCAAGCTCTGTCTTTTTATGTGGTGTATATCCCTCACACTCATTGTGGATGCTCTCAATCTCACATTTTGTGGAATCACACAGCTCACTTTTATTTTCCCTTGCACTCAATTTGGCTATGTGGCTCTCAATCTCACATGGGTTTTGATGCAAAGCCTTCATAACTTTATTTGGAGCAGCAACTGCATTGTCACTTTCCTTCGTGAATTTCTCAACTAAGCATTGACCAGCAAAGGTCAAAGTGGAACAACCAACTTTAACAAGTTCCAGTGGTAATGGAACACCAACAATTTCAGTGGAATTTTTAATATGAGTTATGCCTTCAATCTGCACTTCATGAGGCATATTAGCACACTTAATTTCAGCATCTCTGTCCAATAATTCCTCACATACTACAGTTGATGGTGTAGTACATGTTGACATCTCTTTCAAGCATGGAACAACATCATGTTGCAACCATTGATCAGGTGGAATATGTTCAATTTGCTTTTGGATAGATTCATCAATCACACTTGGTGATGCACTAGCAACATATTTCTTCTCCAAATCTTCCCTCAAACCAAACGTTTGGTCTCTCTTTTCATTCAGATTATATGCAACTCTAAAAATGGGTGTCGAAACATACTCTGAATCTTGTAGTGACACTGATGCACCACCTTGCTGCATATCAGAACTATCAATAACATTGCGGCACTTAATTTCATCACAAATGGCACTTGAAAAAGGCATAGAACTTGTAGGAACATCAGCTCTTAGAATCTGAACCTGAGAAGATGTTTTATCATGTTCTTGTTGAACAAAATAAGCACCTTCACTTTGAAAATCAGCAGCAACCACCTCTTTCTTGCTTTCAATTATTTCTCTTGTTTGCAAATGATTGTGGCACTGTCCATTCTCATCTTGCACGATATGTGCAGCAACATCTCCAAATGGTTCATGCTCAAATTTTAAACAATCATTGGAGAGAACTTTATTGACTTCAGTCTTCTCAAACTCAGAGCCCAAACTAAAATTCTGGACAACCATAACACTAGGATAAGTTGTACCACTAGAATTGGTAGAAAGATCAATCACCATATCACTTCCCATGTCAACTTGTGGCACATACTTGTCTTCTTGCTGCACAACAATGCTCTTATTTTCAACACACTTAACATTAACATCCATTGATTCACACATGGTGACAATAGATCGTTTCTTCTTGCATGGAGTTGATGCTTGTTTACTTCCAACAACAAATGACACTTTGGGCTTCAACTCAGCATGTAACCTTGTAGCAATGTCTTTGCACAAATTAATCCACTTTGAAATATTATCTTGCTGCAGCTCTTTAATTTTTCTCTCTTCTTTGAGTGCATATGCCAAAAGATTGTGCACACTTCTTGCATACTTTCCCTTGATTGCAGCAACAATATTAGCATTGAGACCTCTCATGAAGTATTCTTTTGCAACCATGTCATCAACAATATTTGCTTGATGCATAGCAAAAGATAACTCATCATGATATGATTGGACAGATTTACTTCCTTGCTTGATGCGCTTCAAACGACGAAGTAAAATCAGCTCATATTCACGTGGAACAAATTCTTTTCTCATGGCTTTCTTCAAGTCTTCCCAACACTTGACAAAATGCTTATGTGGATATTTCTTCCACCAATCACGAGCATAATCTTCAAACTCAAGTGCAGCTCATGAAACCTTCTTTGCTTCTGGAAAATCTTGGAGTTCAAGTTCATACTCCATTTGTTCTTGCCAATCAAGAAATTCCTCCGGATCAACACTTTTGTAGAAAGGAAGTTGTGTATATACTCGACCTGCCATGGTTAATGTCTACAAAATTGCAAGCATATATGTGGAATAGGACAATATGTGGAACTCACAACCTCACCTTCTCTTACCAACCAAAACTCTTATGCTTCCCTGCAAGTTACTAAGGCAATCTGTTGGTGGTAAAGAGTAGTGATAATTGAGCGAATACAAGATCAGAAAACCGTAGATGATGGCTTTTATGTAGAGCTTGGTAGGGTATAAACATAAGGAGCAATCTGAATTCTAGTTGTTGTAAAGATAAGTAACAATCCAAACTAGAGATTCAATGCCTTGTGCTGATCACAAGATACGAAAGATGTGATGTAACAACACACGCACAAAAGACAGATTTCAGATTTGATGCAAACAAGGAATATGCTTGTGATGATTGATTTAAAGAGAATTACCTAGCAAAATTGCACCAAAATGATGATAGCAACCTGGTCACATAAATCGATATGAAGGTTCAAACACTTGGGCATACCAACAATCTGATCCTACTCCTTTCTTTCCAACACTTTCTTTTTTTTAACTTTCTCAACACTTTTTTTCAGCATTCTTTCTTCTCTTTTTTTGACACTTTTTTTTGCACAATACTAAACAAGATCAGATATAACACTTACACAAATTTAAGATGATAGAACCAAATATAACCAGCAACTATCTTAATAGGACAAAAGTTTTCGCAAAGGATAGAAATGTTTTACTTCTTTTTGTGGGGATTTTCAGATATATAGAAAGGCACAAAAAGGACACGCAAAGGATGATATGATCAGCAACTAAACAAGGACTCTAATGGACTGAAACTTAACCAAACTCACTAGATTAACAGATTGTAACAAAAGGCTATGACAGATTTTTTTAGGCTTTTTGGTGGATAGGACGAAGACAAAAATATTTGTAGCTAAGGGTAAAGAAAATCCTACCGTGGCAATGATGGCTCTGATACCAGATGATATGGATGTTCTCCCGATCTTCACGACGTAGGATCTTGAACAAGATAACTAGCTAATAAATCAGCCAAGATAAATAGCTGTGAGCAGCCGGATAGGTAGTGCAACCTAACGACACGCACAAGAAGCCAACCACCGTCTCTATACGGCAGCCTGAATCAAGGATTCGCCCAATCACACTCTCAAAGAACCAACCTACGCAACCTGAACACGAAGTACCAGGAGCACGGATTGGGTGCCGATGAAGCGGCCGCCGATGTAATCCCACAGGAAATCACAAGAGCAAAGGGGTAGAGAATCACTCTCTGAATTTGTTAGCACGCAGCTGAACAAAGGGATTCTATTTCATTATCAAAAGTCTTGATTATTTCAGAAATACATTGGGTATTTATACAAGGAACAACCCTCCTTGTTGGGTGTGAATGGACCTTTGAGTTTCTGGTGTTAGGCTACGTGAAAAGCCACCACGAACTGAAATCCCGAACAGCCTCGTGTGACTGTTGGGTTCCTGCACAGTCTTCACTAAATTGGTCATAACTCTTTATTGGGAAGTCCAATCGACATGTGGTTTCTTGCATTGGAAAGTTAACTTCAAGAAGGTTCCATGAAGTACTCATGCACCTCCAGAGCTATCGGGATTTAAGAGTTATGATCAAATCATTATGCAAGTCCGAACTTGTCCGAACTGATTGTCCGAACTGATCTGTGTGAACTGGTCCGAACTGAACTCTGTTGGATCATCCTTGGTCCGAACTGATCCACTTGTTTCTTCTTCTTTGCTTCCTCTCCGTGTATAGCTGCACCACCCCTCTCACATATATACCAAAGTACAACCAATGTAGAACATTTAGGTAGTATAACATTCTTAGATATGTTAAAGTTAATTTCAGCTAGGAGAGAGTTCACCTCTTATTGTAGTTTCTTGGCCCAACTTTGTGTAATTGGTCCTTGATTTATATTTATTGGTGTGTTGTATTCATCCACTTGTGTAACAGTACGGTCAGTGGGAATGTCCGCATCACACGTGGCACGGAGCCCCCGAGCCTTGAGTCGAGTACTTTCTCTCGAATTGAAGAGTCATCTTGACTGTAGAATGTGTCCTGAGTGGGATCTTGATCTGGTGTAGCCCACTGAGTCTGTCGGATGTAGTCGAGCCCCCGTGACTGAGAGTGTCGCTTACTGGAATATGAAGGGTCAGGCTGCCGCCGCTGAGTCACCCGCCTGGCGCTTATCCGCCCGTTCAAAACTGAGCCGCCCGATGGCTTATAAATAACCAGTGAGCCCCTTAGGGTTTTTTCACTCCCAGCGGTTGCATTCCTCACAGATTAGATCTGAGTGAGTGCCCCCCTACTCCTCTGCCGCCGCCGCCGCAAGGTAGATTAGATCTATGATCGCTCGCCGCCGTAGACCACCCTCCTCCGCAGCCCCTGAGCGAATGCGAGTGAAGACTCCCGTGACTTGGAGGATGAAGTCATCTCCGGCGAAGAGCTCGAAAACCGGTGCGTCGAAGAAGAGGAGCCGTGATGAGGTTGGAGACGCTGGCCAGTCGCCGTCATCGCCGCCCTCCACCCCTCGCCCCAATCCGGCGAAGGAGTGGAAGAAAGCGAAATTGAAGACCGAAGTCCTCCTTACCCTGGTCAACAGCGGATTCCTTCGCGAGAAGGAGATGGATCTGTGGTGCGCCGCCACTGGCGACCCGTACCCAATGGAGAAGAATACAGACGAGATTCCGATGTTCGCGCGGTTTGTGGAGCGTGGACTTGCGCTGCAGGCCTGCGACTTCTTCAAGGGGCTGCTTAGGTACTACGGCATCGAGTACCTCAACCTCAACCCCAACGGTATATTCTACGTCTCCATCTTCGAGCACTTCTGCGAAGCTTTTGTGGGGATCAAACCCCACTGGATTTTGTTCCGGAAGTTCTTCCAGGTGAAGCCGCAGCCGAGTACGGATGACCCGCGAGTAGTCGGAGGCGCCGGGATACAAATGCGTGAAGACGCCGCCGGGCAGTACTTGCCGTACAAGCTCATCGACTCCAATCAAGATTGGAAGGCGAAGTGGTTCTACATCAGCAACCACCACCCCGAGCTGCCGAAGCCCAGTGGCCGTCAACCGAAGCACGCGCCGTGGTGGAACATGGAGCCCACCATGCAGGAAGGTATTCAGCTACCTCCACTGCTGAAGAAGATCAAGGCCTTGCGGGAGGCCGGACTAAGGGCCGAGCACGTGGCCTTCAGTTTCATGAAGAGGAGGGTGCAGCCGCTGATGGTGCGAGACACCCTCAGGTACCAGTACACCGGCGACGAAGACACGTCCCGGATGCCTGGCGACGAGATTGAAGATGATGTAATCATCGAAAGGTTGGGCAGGATCTTTAAGGATATGCCCCCGTACATGCCGTGCCCGTTGCCAGAGTACTCCACGGCACGACCGCCAAACCAGGTCAGTAGTCATGGCTAGAGCCCCCAAGCACTGATTTGCATGACGTAGTCATACTCATGCTTGCTTGGTGTTGTAGGACGATGTGGAGAAGTACATCTGTGTTCCGCCTTCCCCACCTCGACTTGAAGGACCAGCGCAGGGGAAGGTGAAGGAGCGCCGTGAAGTCAGTGAAGGTGACGATGTCGTCGTCATTGAAGACACCTTAGACGACGAGGATGAGGAGACGCTACACCAGCGGTTCCAACTCCGCTCGAGGTTCAGCCGAGCTGGGATGCCGCACATCCCCGTCATCGAGAAGCCATCCAGCGTAGAGCCCAGCTTGCCAGCACCGCCCAGGAAGCCACGCAACATGGCGCGGAAACGCGCCGTGAAGAAGTTGAAGCTGTCGGAGGTCACCAGGCAAGAGGTGAGTACCGCGACTAGTCTAGTCGAGTAATGATGATGAGTAGTCTGTTGCTGACTGTATGACTTGTATTGTTGCAGGACATCCCCTCCGCGGACCCCACAGATCAGGGTGAGGAGGATGTCTGGGAAACTGTGGGGGTGATGACTGAGAGAAGCACTAGCCCGCCTCCAGCTACTGAAGATGCTGTGCCAGAAGGGGCATAACAGCAAACCGGCGCTGTGGAAGCACAGGCGTCGGTTGAAGAAGTACAGGACCCTCCACAGTTTCACGACTACGATTTCGTCGGGCCCCCGCGGTCGGTGTGCCTACTGCTAAGGTCGTCAATACCTTAGCGCCTTGGCTCTACCGGATGATCAGCAGCCATGCTGGTCGTCTGGACACCAAAACGGCCTCCCTGAGGTCGACATGCCTTAATATCTAGGTCTTGCAATACCTCGGTACGTCTATGGCTCTGCCAACCTAGTTGGGCGCCATGGATGCATGACCTTCCTGAAGTCGATGTGCTCTTGTAGCCCTGCCAGCCTGATCTGGACACCCATGATTTTACGTCGGGAATGAAGGCCTCCTTGTGGGGTGCGTGCCTAATGGCCCTGCCAAGTATCTCCAGGTGCTTGGGCACTGTCGCTTTGAGACCTTCTTAAGGTCAACATGCCTCGAGTGGCCCTGCCAGACTCTCTGCAGCTATGTAGGATATCTGGATGTCTCTACACTTCATTTGGTCAAGATCTCTATATTTTCTCATCAAACGATTCCGGTCATCACAACTTCAGCTATGATATAATTGACAACCTCTTCATGCACCTTTTAAGATCCTGCTAGGTATCCTTAGATACTGGACATTGTTGATTTGAGGCCTCTTTGAGGTCAGACCTGCCAGACTCCTTGCAGCCATGTTGGGAGATCTGGGTGACTCTACACTTTGTTCGATCAAGACCATGACTCAGTTTTTCTTCTCTTTTTGAGCATCAAACCAGCCATGCTGCCTGCTTCAATGCTCGGGGACTACTCTACGAGAGTGTCTCCGACGCCCTCTTGTTTTCTACGTTGTACCGACCTGTTGGGAAACTTGTTTCTCACCACGTCGTTACTCGACCTACTTTTTCTTCTATTTCTTTTTTGGATCATCATACCGGCCATCCTGCCCACCACGATGCTCAGATACTACTCTACAAGTGCATCTTTGATGCCCTCTGAAATTTTTCCATCATCGTTTCGATTTATTGGAAACCAGCTTCCTATAGATCGTCACTCAACCTCTCTTCGTTCAACAAGACTACAAACAGGTCGGCTGCTAAGCTGATTTCTTTTTGGACCAAGGCAACATGCTATTTGACCTATCGATAGTTCTACAACTTCGTCATGACCTCTCTAAGGTCGTTGTGCCTACACCTCGCTCTGGGGCTTGTGAGACATGGGTACCCCTGGGTCCCCACCGACCAGGCTCACGGCCATCCCCGACAAGTGGGTCCGGCCTACCAGAAGACCTACCAACCTGACAGTGTACCCAAACGACCTAGTTAGTGGCCCACACGACCTCCTGAAGACCTCCCAGAAGATTCCAAGACGACCTTATCCAGAAACGACCTCAAGACTTGGCGTACAAGACAAGACATCCGGTGGATCCCGACTAAGTAGATCGACGGATATGGCAAGTGTTGTAATCAACTAGATTTAGGTATCCTGGTCGTAACCAACCAGGAATCTAGGAACCGACCTTGTCCGCTAGCCAATATAGGGCGGGCAGGGTGACCCCTTGTACAATCACGCAATCCCCAAGCAATCTACACCAACAACTGGACGTAGGGTTTTACTCTCCGGAGGCCCGAACCAGTATAAACTCGCCGTGTTCTCTGTGTTCTGTGTGCTCGTGCGCAACCTTCGAGTTCTTAGCCCTAGATTCCCCCTCACCGAACAACTAAACCACCGGGGTAAACCCCCCTGTGGGCTGTCTAGATCTAAACCTCTGACACCCATCCATCAGGATGTACTCTTTGTCTTCCTTGAGGTCTTTGCCAGATGAGGAGTTCGACGTGCTTGGAGAGGATGAGCTGGCGCTGCTGACCAGGAGGTTTGAGAGGATGCACGAGAACCGGGTGAACACAAGGAGGAACACGAGGACGTGCTTTCAGTGCGCCAAGCCAGGACACTTCGTTGCCGACTGCCCTAAGAAGATGGAGAACAATGACAACTATGAGCACCGGTCGAGGACGGAGAGCAAGTACCGGTCGAGGTGCGATCACAAGCACAAGCACAAGAACAAGGACGAGCGAAGATCGAGGAAGAAGGACGGCGATGGCAAGAAGGCCCGAGTGATGGTCGGAGCGAGCGACGTCGACTCCAGCTCTGTCTACTCTACCTCGAGCTCGAGTAGTAGTGAAGATGAAGGTGATCGGCGCAAGAGCAAGAAGGGATCCAAGAACCTATGCGGGCTGAGATGCTTCATGCGAGACGGCTTCTGCGTCATGCACATAACTCCGGCAGCAAGAAGAGCTAGAAGGACGACTTAGACTCTGACTCCGAGGATGAGGTACATGACGAGCTTTCTTTCTTGCGCCAGGAGAATGAGGAACTAGGAAAACTGCTTGATAATCGTGATGACATGCTTAGAGAGGCTAAGAAGATGAGAAAGGAGCTTAGGGCCTCGCTTGAAGATGCTAGGAGTAGAGTAGCTGAGCTAGAAACACAAAACCTGGATGCTAAACTTGAAATTGACTCGCTTAAGACTTCACCTGTTGTTACTGATGAGGTTGATTGTGCAGATTGCTCTGTGTTCCTAGCTGATCGTACTACTCCTAGGGAAAAGCATGCCTCTAAGTGTAAGGAACTAGATGTGCTTAGGGTTGAGTTGGCTGAGCTGCAGTCTAGACCTTCTTTGCTAGGTGCTTGCCCATCTTGTCCTATTTTGCTTGGAAAGATTGATGAACTTCGTGCTCGCATTGTTTCACTTGAGGCTGATTTGAAAGTTCCTATTCCTACTTCCTGCTCTACTTGTGAATTGCATGCTGTGAAAAATCTGGAACTTGCACATTATGTTGATCGCTTGCAGGATGAGAATGATGAGTTGAGAAAGTGTTTGAGTTGGTTGTCGGGTCAGGAGCCTCAGCTTGGTATCATGATAGCGACTTTCAAACGCTATGATGGTCAATCACTTGGGGCAGACAAGATTGGAGAGAGTAGTGGTGAGAGAGATGAGAAAGTTGGAGATATCCCTATCCCACCACAAACAAAACACAAGAACAAGTTTGAGTCAAAACCTAACCATCTCAGAAACAAACTTGACACAACTCCAAATCCACCCATATTCCCTCACCCAACAAATAACTTCCAAAAACTGGTGAGATTTGTGAGCTCTGAGGAAAGTGTGGTTGGAGAGAAGAAAGGAGAGAAACCTAGTGAGGAGAAACTAAAAGAGAAGCCAAGTGAGCAGCCCCAACCCAAGTCTAAACCAAAACCCATACGGTTCCATTGTGAGTATTGTGGGAGAGATGGTCACAAGGGTGAGTTTTCCTTCAAGAGGAAGCGGGAAGAAAGGATGGCTAAGGAGTGGGTGTCGGTGTTTTAGACCAGCAAACCTACCATGGGGGTACCCGAGGTAGTGGATTGTGCGGTGAGGATCGTGATCGTGAGACCGAGAACTCGAAGGTATGCGCAAGGACACAGGACACAAGATGTATACAGGTTCGGGCCGCCAAGGTGGCGAACCCTACGTCCTGTTTGGGGGATCAAGTATGGCGCCCTGCGCTTGGTGTTGGGTTGTTCAGATGTCCTCCTAGGTACCCGGCCCTCCTTTATATAGTCCAGGGGGCGGGTTCCTAGTCGGTTACAAGTTAGGAGTCCTAGTAGGATTACACAAAACGAGTCCTAGTAGGATTACAAGGGAATTCTAGTAGGAGTCCGTCTTCATCCTTCCTTGTATGAGTACCCGGTGTGTATGCCCGACAAGCCCCCGAGCACGTTGGAGTCGAGAGTAGTAGTTCGAGTAGTCTTGAAGCCTCTTCGAGTAGTTCTTGATCGTCCTCGAGTACTGCTTGGAGAAGTCTTCAATAATACTGGAACTGCCACGAGGCTGGAAGGTGGTCCAGCTCATCAGTCTTGAAGTCGAGATTATATGGAAGTGCGATTGCAAAATCGCACTCGATATGGAGTAGCCCCCGAGCCTTAGGTTGAGTTGCAGACTCTAGCTAAGGGTCAATATTGATTCCGAATCTTTCGTCTTGAAAAAATTGAATGATGGTTATAGCATAGCAGCCCCCGAGCCTTGAAATGATTAGGTAATCAATCCAAGGGTGTTCAGTATTAGCGAAAGCCATCATCCGAGTACTCTTGCAACGTGTAGCCCCGATATAAGAGAGTCGTATGAGCCACGTCAAGTAGTTGTTGTGTAGTAGAGCCCTCGAGCTTGAGAGCGAGCGAAGCCTGCTGAAGTTATGCTCGAGTAGTAATTTGACGTCGAGTTGTGTAGCTTGAGAAGTAGTTGTGCCGTCAAAGCGGACTTTAGATGTGACCGAAGTCGACTTTAGTTGCCGTGTGGAGCGGACTTTGATATGCGACTTTAGAAGTCGACTTTAGATTGCCGCGTGGAGCGGACTTTAGATGCGACTACAATAGTCGACTTTGTGCCACGCGGGGTGGACTTAATATGCAAAAAACAAAGTAGCACTTTCCGGAAAGCCAAAGCGAATGAAAAATCAGAGAAAACGAGTAGTTTTTTTGCCGCCAGAGCGTGCTTAAGATTGCGACCGAAGTCGACTTGAGATTGCGACTACAGAAGTCGACTTGTGCCACTGGAGTGGGCTTGGATGCGACTGTTAGCGTCGACTTGTACCACTGTAGTGGGCTGGAGTACTTGAGCCATGGATTTCAGACCCAAGGTACGGTTGCCGCAGGAGCGAGCTTGAACGTGCGACCGGAGTCGACTTGTGTACCTGGGCCATGGATTTCAGACCCAAGGTACGGTTGCCACAGTAGTGGACTTGAGGTTGCGACCGAAGTCGACTTTAGTACTTAGGGTACTAGGACCCATGGTACGGAACATGAGTACTTAGGGTGCGAGACCCATGGTACGGAGCACGAGTACTTAGGGTGCGAGACCCATGGTACGGAGCACGAGTACTTAGGGTGCGAGACCCATGGTACGGAGCGAGAATACTTAGGGTACGAGACCCATGGTACGGAGCGCGAGTACTTAGGGTACGAGACCCATGGTACGGAGCGCGAGTACTTAGGGTACTTGGACCTATGGTACAGTGTGTGAAGACCGCGTGCAGCTAGGTTCCATCGTTGCCAGGATGCGAGGGCCACTTACAGCTAGGTTCCATCGAAGCTTACACACGCAGTATGCCGCCAGAGCGGGCTTGAGATTGCCTCCTTGGGATACAACCATTGTGACCTCTGAAACTCGGTACACCCAAAGCCATGGCGAGAGCCCTCAGGATGTAATGTAATGAGCTCGTGGCGGAGCCTCCAAAACTTAGTATACCAAATTCGTGGCCGGAGCCCCCGAGATTCAGTGTTGTAAGCCTGTGGCGGTTTGGTCGATATACCCCAAGAGTAGTCGGCAGAGTGTAGCTCTCGTGAAAACCCGCCGAGGAGCGTACACGAATGAGTAGTCGGCATGTTGTCCTGCATGATGAGGAGAACAAGCCAAGGAAAGAAAACATTAATCATTTAAATAAATGACTTAGCTTTGCTGCCTGGGCAGACTGTTGATGAAGCCGTGGCGGTCGGCGATGGAGCCACGATGGTTGTTGCTGAAGTTGACCAGTCAAAGTTGATTCCGACTAGTTGTTGGTTGCGTGACAGCCGTTAGTCGACGTGATGCGGCCAGAAGAGGGTGTCGAGGCGGCGCACAGCGTAGTCAAAGTAGAGCCGGTGCGGCCGCAAGACAATGCGGCAGCGCACGACATAGTTGAGGTAGAGCCGATGTGACAGAAGACGAGTATCCGCGGCGTACGGCGTAGTTGAGGTAGAGCCCGCAGCCGGGTGACGAGTAGTCATGGCGCACAGCAAGGTTGACGTAGAGCCCGTGCGTCCGGGTGACGAGTAGTCGCGGCGCACGGCAAGGTTGATGTAGAACCTGTGAGTAGCCGAGCGGCGAGATGGCGCGTCCAGATGCACGGCATAGGCACAGTAGAGCTGGTGCAGCCGGGCGACGAGTAGTCGAGCTGCGAGACGAAGTGACCGGGCGCACGGCCAGAGCCAGTGCGACCGACCGATGAGAAGTCGAGCAGCGAGACGACGCGTCCGGATGCACGGCAAAGGCGAAGTAGAGCCAGTGCGACCGGAAAACAAGTCGAGCAGCGAGACCATGCGACCGGACGCACGACATTGGCGAAGTAAAGCCGGTGTGGCCGGAAGATGATGTCGCAGCGGGCAGAGGCGATGTAGCCGAGGCGCACGGCATGGTTGAAGTAGTCGTACACCGGTTCATGCAGCTGAGAGTCGATGTAGCCGTACTCACGTACGTTGCTTGTGTGAGCCAAACCAAAGATCTTGAAGCCTTCATGTGTACAGCAACATATACGTGTAGTGGAACTCCAAAACATGGCTTTGCACTTCGAGTAATCAAGGTGGCTGTAGCCTTATCCGTGTACTAGCAGGTGACAGTAGAGGGATTTTTAACCGATCTTACCCTGGTTCCGTATAGGAGTAGAACTCGGACACTCTAGGAGATACAGAGCCAGGTGACTTCGACTAGAAATCGGAGACGAAAAAAGAATTTTTTTTATTCCGCTGGGGTAGCAATGCGCAATCAACTGCATGTGGGCCTGCTGGGACTCTTGATCACCTCTGTACTTGATTTCGAATTCGGCGAGAACACTTGAACCTATCTTGGATTGCCCACCGCATCGCCGATAGATGGAACTGAACAGCAACGTTGTCACATCGAGTAGATTGATCTTGCAGATGAGGTCCTTCGAATTCGCCCGGTGGTGATGATCACCCCTACCTGGCGCGCCAGCTGACGGTGTTTTAGACCGACAAACCTACCATGGGGGTACCCGAGGTAGTGGATTGTGCGGTGAGGATCGTGATCGTGACACCGAGAACTCGAAGGTATGCGCAAGGACATGGGACACAAGATGTATACAGGTTTGGGCCGCCAAGGTTGCGAACCCTACGTTCTGTTTGGGGGATCAAGTATGGCGCCCTGTGCTTGGTGTTGGGTTGTTCAAATGTCCTCCTAGGTACCCGGCCCTCCTTTATATAGTCCAGGGGGCGGATTCCTAGTCGGTTACAAGTTAGGAGTCCTAGTAGGATTACACGAAACGAGTCCTAGTAGGATTACAGGGGAATTCTAGTAGGAGTCCGTCTTCATCCTTCCTTGTATGAGTACCCGGGGTGTATGCCCGACAGTGGGTGAACAAGGACAGGTACCACCCATCTCATGGTGTGCCTGAGCCTCGTATGCCACTGCCATGGGGAGATGCGAGTTCCCGCAGCCGAAGGGCTTTTCTAGAGAGGGCGGTCAGACCGGCCTGGAGGGGCGGTCAGATCGGCCCTGCCCAGAGGGGGGCGGTTAGACCGGCCTGGCTAGGCGGTCAGACCGCCCCCCCAGAATTCAGGGCGGTTTGGTTTTTGAGGTGGTGATTCGAGTGGTTTCAGTTCTGGTACTGGTGGTTGGCATGGTGAGTATGGTGGTGTTGAGTTTGCTAGAAGTTCTCCACCTCGTGCTCAATACGAGGGTGAGAGGAGTCGTAGCTTTTAGTTGGAGAGGAGCTATGGTCCACGGTCTTCCTTTCGTGGCTTTCATGCTCCTCCAGCGAGACGGGAGTGGTTTCCCCGTGGTGGTTTCAGTTCTAATGGAGATGGTAGGATGGGTTCGAGGTTTGGTGCTCGTGGTAGGATTGATGCCCACTTTGGTAGGAATGCTAGGATGGATCGTGCTAACCCCACTTTGGAGCAGATGGCTCAGCACTGGTTTTATACTTTTGGTACTAACCCTAGTGTTGAGTCGTTTGCTCATTCACATGCTCGTTTTTTATTTTCAGGTGGGAGGCTTGGGGAATGTTTGGCTGATCGACTCTAGTTGCTCGAGACACATGACCGGAGACAGGGGGTGGTTCTCCAGCCTCACCCAGGTGGTGTCTAGGACATACGTCACCTTTAGGGACAGTGGGCGAGGGCGTATACTTGCGGAAGGTGAAGTGAGGGTAAGTGACAAAGTGGTGCTGAAGCATGTTGCCTTGGTCAAGTCGTTGGGGTTTAATTTGCTCTCTGTTTTCGAGCTTCTTGAGGAAGGTTTTGAGGTGTTGTTTAAGTCGGGTGGTTCTCAAATACTTGATGCTCGAGGTGACCTTGTCTGTGTGGTCGTTCCTGAGGGTCAAATATTCTGAGCGGATTTCTCTTAGAGTTCGGGTGTGTCGAGGTGTTTTGTGGCTGGTTCTTCGGGTGAGTTGTGGAAGTGGCATAGGAGGTTGTCAGATGTTTAGATCTGCACAGCCCATAGGGGGGCAACCCCAGTGGTTTATTTGTTCAGCGGGGTGGAATCTAGGGCCAAGAACTCAAAGGTTGCGCACGAGCACACGGAACACAGAGAACACGGCGAGTTTATACTGGTTCAGGCCTTCGGAGAGTAAAACCATACGTCCAGTTGTCGGTGTAGATTGCTTGAGGATTGCCTGATGTTACAAGGGGTCGCCCTGCCCGCCTTATATTGGCCAGCGGACAAGGTCGGCACCCAGACTCCTGGTCGATTACGACTAGGAGACCTAAGTCTAGTTGATTACAACCATTGCAATATATGTCGGACTGCTTATCGGAATCCACCGCTATCTTATCTTGCACATCAAGTCTTGAAGTTGTTCTGGATAAGGTCGTCTGGGAATCTTCTAGAAGGTCTTGAGGAGGTCGTGTGGGCAACCAACTAGGTCGGTTGGGCCCACTGTCAGGTCAGCGGGTCTTCTGGTGGGCCCGACCCACTTGTCGGGGACGGCCGTGAGCCTGCTCGGTAGGGACCCAGGGGTACCGATGTCTCACAAGCCCCCGAGTGATATGTAGGTGCAGTGACCTTGAGAGGGTCATGACGAAGTCTTGAAGCCATCGACAGGTCGAATAGCATGCACGTCGGTCCAAAAGAAAAAACTAGCCAGCTTAGCAACCGACCTGTTTGTAGTCTTGCCGAACGAAGACAGGTCGAGTGACGACCTATAGGAAGTAGACTTCCAATAGATCGAAATGACGATGAAAAAATTCAGAGGGCGTCAAGGACGCACTCATGGAGTAGTATCCGAGCATCGTGACGGGTAGGATGGCCGGTATGATGATCCTAAAAAGAAAGAGAAGAGAAAAAAAATAGGTCGAGTAACGACTTGATGAGAAACAGGTTGCCCAATAGGTCGGTATGACGAAGAAAACAAGAGGGCGTCGAAGACGTTCTCGTAGAGTAGTCCCCGAGCATTGAAGCAGGCAGCATCGCTGGTTTGATGCTCAAAAAAGAGAAGAAAAACTAGGTCATGATCTTGATCGAATGAACTGTAGAGACACCCAGATCGCCTAGCATAGCTGCAAGGAGTCTGGCAGGGCCGACCTCAAGGAAGTCTTTGTAGGCGTGCCGATCTCAGAGAGGCCTCAAATCAACATTACCCAGTATCCGAGGATACCCAGCAAGATCTTTAAATGCACACTGCATGAAGAGGTCTTCTGTAATGCCGTAGCTGAAGTTGTAATGTTCGAAACTGTCATCGATGAAGCTGTAGAAAATATATAGATCTTGAACGAATGGAGTGTAGAGACACCCAGATATTCTGCATAGCTGCGAAGAGTCTGGCAGAGCCACTCGAGGCATGCCGACCTCAGGAAGGTCTCAAATCAGAGGCGCCCAAGCACCCAGAGATACCTGGCAGGGCCATTAGGTGCGCACCCCACGGGGATGCCTTCATTCTGACATAAAAAATCCTGGGTGTCTAGAGCAGGCTGGCAGAGCTATAAAAGCACACCAACCTCGGAAGGTCACCCATCCGTGGCGCCAAACTAGGATGGCAGAGCCGTAGACATACCAAGGTATTGCAAGACCTAGGTATTAAGGCACGCTGACGTCAAGGACGTCGTTTTGGTGTCCAGACGACCAACATAGCTGCCAGCCATCCAGTGGAGCCAAGGTGCTAAGGTATTGACGACCTCAGCAATAGGCACACCGACCACGGGGGCCCGACGAAATCGTAGATTTGAAGCTTTTGATCTCCAGGCGCCCAGACAGATCTGGCAGAGCAGTGAGGCATGCCTACACCGGAAGGTCTTCAATCGAACCTATGACCATTCGACTCAGGAAACAGAAATATAGGCTGATTGGAATAGATCCGTTTACGTGCAGAGCCATAGCAGGTGCACCAGGACGCAGAGCCTAGCGGGTGCATTTGATTGTCGTCGTCTGTAGTTGTAGCGAGGCGTAGGGCTAGCTGACGTGGAGTCAGTCTTATCTTCTTCCGTAGACTGCAGGGTCACGGGTCAACAGTGGTCGGAGATTCCCTTGCCATCCAGAAAACGACAAGCTGCCCATTGATCAAGAGATGTACTGTAGCCATGTGACGCCGCAGCGGCCTCAGGCATCAGTGATACACAAGCGACAAAGGCGTCGCAAAGCAGGGGAAAAGGGCATCACTTTTAATCGTACACATGTCTACATGACCTCTCAATGACGTGGTAATAGTGTCACCACTTCACCGGCCTCACAAGGCTTGGGTCTGGCTATAAATAGCACCGGAAGGCTGAAGGAGGCAAGCACCGAGCATTGTTGAGCTATTTTTTTTTTGACGGTCACCGGGGGGGAGAGCATCCCCACCTGAATTTTCATTGATAGGCTTGTGGCAAGCCAAAATGCTACAACATTTGAGTTTAAGCAATTTTACAACCAAACACCACACAACACATAGAGATGGGGGGCAACTCTTACAGTTCTAGAAACAGCTAGGACACTAGCTAGAAAGACAACCACCGATCATCGACGGGAGCCACCACCGAACACATACTCACCGGATACACCGTAGCCATTGCTCCTCCACGCGCACCCCTCGTAGCTACGCCGCTCCGTTGTCACCCTCCATCTGAGGGTCAGGCCAACGGAGTGGGGACTAAAAGCGGCGGGAGGAGTGCAAACCAAGGTTCACCGAAAAACGACGATCTCCCCTTTTCATGCCGATGGAGCCACCTTTGAAAGCACATCCGGGCTCCCACTCACCACCCTCCAACACCGTGTAAGGGGAGGAAACCTCACAGGGGGAAGGTGGGAGAGTGAAAACACCCCCGGCATAAGATTTGATGACACCACAAGCGAGAAGAGCGCCGACGGAGCAGTGGCGCCAAATGGAGGACACCCACACGACTCACGACAAAAATCCACAACTTGTATCAGCCACGCGCTAGAACCAACACCATAACCACGGCTTCATGGGGGCAAATGGCAGTAGCACTTTGGGTGGAAGGAGATTTCGACATCGCCTCCAAGAAGGGAGTAGCACCCATAGGTGTCACCAATGTCGACAAGACCGGCGCAAAGCCGGGCTCAGGCTTCTCCTTGTGGTTTCCCACGTCCACCCGTCACCGTCAGGAATGGTTGGAGACCGCCACCGGCGATTCCACCTCCAATCACCTGCTACAACATGCCTCACATAGCAGTAGAGGACTAGCACAGACCTGCAGGAAGGGGGAGCATTGCGACAATGCCCCCAACGAGGAAACACAAAGTGTCGCCATTGCCGGCCGGCACGAGGCCAGGCAGGGATTTCTCCCATGCTCCTGCAACTACGGCCTAGGTGTGGAGGAGACGCAGTAGCGCTGGACGGCGACGCCGGGGGGCTCGCCAGCGCGGGGAAGGCGGATCTGGCCGCCGATGACCAACCGGTGGAGTTGGGCCTGGGCACCCGGCAGCACAGAGCCAGCGCCGGGGAGGACCAGATCTGTCGGTCGGCTGCCCGCCGGACCAAGTCCACCGGGCGGAGCGGCGCAAGGGGGCCGGTCAGCCACCAGTCCACCGGAGCCCGGCCAGCTCCCCACCGCGGCGCAAGTGCCAGGGAGGCGCTAGATCCGGCCGGGAGAGGACCGGATCTGCCCGCCGGCGACCCGCGAGAGCCGCTCCACGCGCGGGGCACGCCCAGCCATGGCGGCATAGAGTTGGGGGAAGAGCTGCTCGGGGAGGAAAGGGAAGATTGGGTTGTGTTGTTTGAGGCCTCGCCGCCGCCATCCTTGCGCCCGCGCGGGTTCCCGGCGGTGTGCTCCGGCGGCGGCGAGGGGACGGACGGGCGGCGGGGGTTCTGGGCGGAGGCGGCGGCGGACCGCTCGAGCCGCCCCTGTGGGCGACCGCATTGTAGTATTTTGGCCATGCCATGGGCATGTGTCCGTTCACCAGAGCATAGGATGCAAAGTTTGTTGAAGCTTGGAGCTAGAAGAATACTTGCGAAGTGTAGGTATCTCCCCCACTCTTTGTACCGTGCCTCAACGAAGAATCAAGGAGAGTTTGGAGGTGATGCTGTAGAGGCCCGAGGGGATGCTGCAGGTTCTTGGTAAGCATGAGATGCTCGTCGAGGGCTTGTAGTACACGCCAAAGAGCAAGCCCGTGACTGCAATTCATAGTAAGGCACAAAGTGTGACCTGTTATGCACAGCGTCATGCAGGCATTCGCCTCGAGGTCCCCATTGACGATCTGAAGCTAGAAGAATTCTTGCGATGTGCTCTGCTATAGTAGAGAACATGGCAAATATTGCTCTAGGTATATCAGGTCTTCAAATATGTTTGTATCTTGTAACAGGTTTTGGATCCAATGAGGTCGTAGGCGACCTGTGTACCTTTGTAGTTCATATGTATTATTTACTCTCTTTTGTCATGTAATGGTCATTTTGAAGAAATTATTCATCAAAGACCTAAAATGATGTGATTTGGGGGCTTATCAACCTCATGGAGATCGAATTTGATATCAGGACGACCTGGTTAGCATTGATGCATGTACGACCTAAACTCGGGGTGTTAGGTCGCTAGTTTATCCGGTGGGCATATAGCCGTTGGCGTGAAATCCGGCGAGATCGTCTCGCGAAATTAGCGGCGAAGAGCTGTTGCGTCAAATCCGTTGCGGCGATAGATCCGCAACGGGTATCCGCGGCGGGACTCATATATAAACAGTCGCGGGGATGGGCGTTGACCCTCCCCTGCCATCATCTTCTTCCTCCCGCCGCCTCCGCCAAAACCTTTCTTGCCCTAGCCGCCGCTCTTGCGCGTCCACCCCACCACATTCGCAGCTGGAGCTCGCCGCTGCCGTCCCTAGTAGGCCACGCGCCACTACTGTAACTCGTGCGCCGCGCCACTCTGCATGCGCATAAAAACCCTAGTGACATTTAGATCCAAAATCCAAAGATCCCCAAGAAATGGCGGCCGCGGCTTCCCAAATCCCCGCCCCGGAGACGGTTTGGGACCCCTCAGTGATGACCGAGGAGAAGATCCAGGCGCTGGTGTATTGCGGGCTGCTGAGGTCCAAGGCGGAGATGGAGTGGAAGGCGCCCACCAGCGAGGTGTTCCTGACGGAGGACGACAAGGAGCAGGTCATCGTCGCATCCTTCTTCGAGCGCGGGTTCAATGTGCCCACCGGTGACTTCTTCAGAGGTCTGCTGTACTACTACAAGCTGGAGTTGGTACACCTCGTTCCCAACTCCATTACAGTAGTATCCTCGTTCATCCAATTGTGCGAGGCGTATCTGGGGATACCGCCCAATTTTTTGTTATGGCGTTACTTCTTCAACGTCAAGACCACCGACAAGTGCACCGGCATTGTAGGCTCGGTGATGTTCTGCTTAAGATCAGGTCTTAAGGAGGAGTGGATAGATATGGATCAACTGGACAACACCTCCGGGTGAAAATCGGAGTGGTTCTATATCGTCCACCAGAAGCCGACGCTCCCGAAGCGGACTGGTCACAGGCCCGAGAAGATACCTGAGTGGGATATGCCCCTCACCTCCCGCGAGACAGAAGACCTTAAGGAGTTGCTCACCCTCCTCACTGACCTCAAGAAGAAAGGTCTGACAGGGGGCTCGGTGGCGATGTCGTTTTGTCGCCGCCTGATCCAGCCGATCAAGGACCGGGTACATCCGGCCTATGAGTACTGGGGTTAGTCGGACCCTACTCGCGTAGTCAACCGCAAGGTCTCCAGTGAAGAGATGGTGACCAGGGTCACGCAGCTGTACACCGGGCAGATTCTGAACAAGAAGTGCAAGAAGGCGCACTCCCTGACCCGACCAGCTGACCCAGTAAGTCTTCGAATAACTAACTCGTCATGAAATTCTTATTTGCCTTATGCCTTAGAGGTGGACCTCTTAGACCTTGCTTCTTGTCTTTGCAGGCTCGAGAGATGTAGTACTGGTGCCCTGCACCCCTACCAACCAGCGAGGAACCACGTCAGAAGTTGATGTTGCAGGACTACCGGCCTCCAGCAGCTGCTCTGCTGGAGAATTACATGTCGGACTCGTCGGTAGGGGCTGATGAAGACAGCGACCCGGAGGTCGGTGACGACGTGATGGACCGGCCTAAGGCAAGCAGTGCCACAAGGCCGGGACGTAAGACGAGGGCAGCAACGGTGAAGCAGTCAAGCTCGAGGGCTGCCGCGACGGCTGAGGCAGCGAAGACTGCCAAACTGGAGGCCGCGAAGAAGAAGAGGAAGAGGAAGATGATCCCCACCCCGACGTCCCGGGACGTCGAGAAGGAAGATGAAGCCACTGATGATCTGCCGATCATTGACGATCGTGCGGCAGCGAGGTCGTCGACTTCGACTTTGGTACTCCGCGTCTTCTTCTTTGGAGCTTCATGGTTTTTCAGACGCGGATTTTGCCGGGTGTCGGTTGGATAGGAAGTCCACTTCTGGGACTTGCTAGTTCTTGGGTTCTTCTTTGGTGCCTTGGTCTTCCTGCAAACAATTGAGTGTTGCTCAATCTACAACCGAAGACGAGTATGTTGTCGCAGCTAGTTGTTGCTCTCACCTCCTTTGGATCACATACACCATGAGTGACTTTAGTGAGGAGTATACCCAGGTTCCACTTCTTTGTGATAGCACGAGTGCCATTAGTGTTGCAAAGAACCCAATACTACATTCCAAAACCAAGCATATAGAAGTGAGATACCATTTTCTGAGAGACAATGTTGAGAAATGGAAAATCGCTTTGATCCATGTACCCACACAAAACCAACTAGCGGATACTTTTACCAAGCCCCTAGATCAAGAAACTTTCACTCGTTTGTGGGGGGACTTGGTGTGTGTTTGGTTTCTTGAGTTGGTGGTGGGAGCTCCTTGTGTACCATATGTATAGTTTCCTTTTGTGCATTCTTGCATTTTGCATTGCATATGTTACATGATGTATAGGCATCTTTGTATCTTAGGTTCCATGCATTTTGTATCATATGCATTTTGTAGGAAAAGCTTCTCCTATATACATAGTTCACCATGATGTGCTATATATGATCTTGTGAGCTAGTTTGGTATGATATGGTTTACTTTGGCTTAGCTCTTGATGATCTTGATTTATATCCATGGTTGATAGCTATGTTTTTGAAAAATACTACATGTATGCTCTCTTGTGAGTAAATGCCTTTATATGATCATGACATGTTTTAGTGGAATTTCTATGCTTAATTTGTGCTTGGATAGCTTATTTTGAGCATATGGGGCCAAAGGCTCATTTGTCATCATGAATGTTTAGTCCCCGTGCTTTATCTTGTGGAGGGGCATAAGTTCCTTTTTGTCGCAAAGACATTTCATGTACCAAATATGAATCTTAAAATGAAATGTAAATTGCTTGGAAAATGTGCTCCCATGTCATATGTGCTTCATTAAATTGCTTTTGGGTGCTAAACCATTGCATGTTGCTTACCAATGAGAAGTCTCATATATAGAAGTAGCCACATGGCTCGGTGGCTTTGACATGACATGAGGTGCTTGTGGGTGTTTATAATGATCTTATGCTTAGAATAGTTGTCCTAGCATGAAGTTTGTGTGGCTTTTCCATTTTGACATGTTTTGCTCATGTTTAGGACTTTGCTCATGAGAGGGTAATTTTTTGCAAAAATGCTCAATTCTATCTTAGCTTTGCCCAATGGTTGTGAAACTTGGTGATCTTGTAGCTGATGTACATACGAAGCTATAGATTATCTAACTTGCTCATTTGGTCATGTGTAGCATGTGATGTTGAATTTTGTCTATTTGAGAAGCTCAAGGTTGAAACTTTTCGATTTATGCCTTGATTCATGCATTGTCAACAAGGGGGAGAAGTTTATGCATGAGTTGGGCACCTGGGAGCATTTGGAAAGTGTTCAAAGTGGTTCTGGCAGGTTTTGAAAAGTTTGGTGCAGTGCCGGTTTCTTGGGCGGTCTAACTGCCCCCCAGGCAGTCAAACCCCAAAGGGGCGGTCTGACCGGCCTGGGCATGCGGTCTAACCGCCCTGGCTGTTGTGAGCAGGATTTTGCTCCTTGTTGCATTCCCATGTTGCATTGCTGCATTGGTTCAGGGGGAGTGTGCTTTGGCTCAGGGGGAGCTTGCATATGTGCAGGGGGAGCTCTTGTGTGAGTTTGTGGCTTGTGGCCTTGTGTGCCTTTGGTGGTCTTTGCTCTTTGTGTGAGCTTGTTTTTGTCTCGGTTGTGTCGAGTCGTTACCCTTGCCTAAGGGGACTGAGACTTTCCTTCTTCAAGTGATCTTGTTCTTTGCCTTTCCTTTGGCTTTCGATCGCTTGTTGAAGTTTCTTTTCTTTTCCTTTTCTCTTTGGTTACCAATCATGTGTGTTGTCAATGCACTCATTAAGGGGGGGATTGAGAGCCTATGTGGTTCGAGGACTGGTGGATGGTCGCTTCCTAGTGTGATGAGAGATTGACAACGTTGTGTGGACTGACCTTGGCCTAGTATTGCAGGTGCAGGTTGCGGCTTGATTGGTGCTGTTGCAGGTGAAGAACAAGCGCGAAAGGTTGATGCCGGTGAGGCCTCCAGTTGTGGAGCAGACAAGTAGGCTTGGTTCGAGGGACCCGGTGGCCAGCGGGGTCAAGTGCGGGTCGCATGGTGGCAAGAACAGCAAGACGAAGTCGTGGACGGTTTCTGGGTTGAGCCTCAAAACCAAGGTCGAGTCAGGACGACGTGGGAGCCGAGTCATGAGTGGAGATTGGCAGAGGCTACACCGAGTCTGCGGGGTTTGCAGTGGTTCACCACAAAACCACTGGGTTACTCGGTTGAGACACAAAACTGAGGCCGAAGACTCGATGAGGGAGTGCGGGCACCCAGGCCAGTTCAACTGCCCAGGAGGAGTGGTCACACTGCCTGGGCCGGTCTAAGCACCCACGGGGGCGGTCTGACCGCCCGGGTCGCAGCCGCCGAGAAGCTTCGAAGCGGAGGACACGCAGCATGATCGCAAGAGTTGCATTGGTGCTACGCAGGCTTGCGGTGGATGCGCATCCGTCCGATGGTGCTTAACTGAAAACTTCCAAAATTGCCCTGGAGGGGCTTGTATCCCTAGTTGCTAGTAACAGTAGTTTAGTCTTTTGGTTGCTCCCATATAAACACTTGAGTTGTGGGATGGCAGCCAACTCTTGGAACCCTAGCTCATCTCCCTTTGCTATTTTCCCTTCCTATTTTCCTTAGGATTTTCTAGGATTAGCTTGAGAGCTTCATGGTGAGATCTTGAGAGAGGGATGTGAAGGACCGGAACTGGCGACTAGAGAGGGGGGGGGAGTGAATGGGAGCCGATAAAAATTCTTCTCGAAGGAGATGGACACTCCAACAAGATGAACACGGCTTCCAAAGCACGTCTCCGACTCAACTACCCAAGTTGGCCAAGACCACGCAGCCACTGGAGTGCTACTGGTCCTAGGAACCAACAACCACCGAAGCTAACCTGAGAACGCAGCGGAAAGACCGGTCGCACACACCGGTCAGACCGGTCCCTACTGGAGCACCCTGACAGAACCTGAGAACTTCCACATAAAGCTCCTACACCGGTCAGGCCGGTGTAGCACGCCGGTCAGACCGGTCCGAGCAGGAAGCCCCAAATCCACAAACCGGACCTTCCGAGCTCCAAAACGAACCAAACTTTAAATAGCAGCAAAACAAGACAACAGGGAACTCTCCAAGGCGTTCACCCGAGCGAAACTCACCAGTCAGACCGGTGAGAGGCACCGGTCAGACCGGTGTGACCTGAGCTCTCGGGATGAACAGTGCCCGTGGGTCAACTCCCCCAAATCCAACTCCCGATCTCCCGAATCGCTCCACGGATTTGCACAAGACTTTGGGGATAGTAGGAACACCTCATGGGCACTCCATTACCAAGATTTGGTCCACCAAAACTTGCTAAATCGAGAGGAATCGAGGAAATCCCACCAAGAACGCCTCTAACCCCAGAGAGGAGAAAACCCCAAAATCGAGCCCCTTTGCTCACGGATTTGGGAGGGGAATCAAAGGGAAAAGAACCACGAAGGGTTCAAGCATACAGCCCCCACTAAATCCCAAAGAGAAAGGCCTCGAATCCATCACAAGAAAATCGCCAAGAAAAGGCTCCGAAAATCACCAAAAAAGAGGAACGGGAAAGACACATCCAAGCCTTGAGGAACCACGGCGAATCATCTATACATACCAAAGAGCTTCATACAAGGTCTAGCTTGCTGCCCGATCATTCTTTCCTCTCACAAGATCTCACCATGAAGCTCTCAAGCTAGTCCTAGAAATTCCAAAGGAAAAAGGAAGAGGAAAATAGCAAAACAAAATGAGCTAGGGTTCCAAGAGATGGCTGCCATCCTCTCACCACTTGGGTTATATGGAGGCAAGCCGAAAGACTAAAATACCCCTAAGGCCTAATACTAGGATACACACCCTCGAGGGGCACTTTGGGAATCTTTGTCTTCGCACCATCAGACGGATGCCCTGCGACCGCAAACTTGCTTAGCCTCGACGCAAGCCTTGCGATCCCGATGCGTGTCCTCCGCTTCGAAGTTTCCGGACTGCGTCGTCGCACACCGGTCAGACCGGTACCCACCGGTCAGACCGGTCCGATGCTACTGCACCTCGATCTTCAGTCTTCGGTCTTGGCTTTGTGGATCAACCAAGGAACCCAGTGGTTTTCAGGTGAACCACCGGAAACACCGCGAACTCGGTGTAGCCTCCGCCAATCACCACTCATGACTCGGCTCCCACGTAGTCCCGGCTTGACCTTGGTTTTGAGGCTCAACCAAGAAACCGTCCATGACTTCATCTCGCTGTTCTTGCCACCATGCGGCCCGCACTTGACTCCGCTGGCCACTGGGTCCCTCAAACCAAGTCTACTTGTCTTCTCCACACCTGGAGGCCTCGCCAGCAACGACCTTTCGCGCTTGTTCTTCACCTGCACCAACACCAGTCAAGCCGCAACCTGCACCTGCAATACTTAGCCAAGAATCAGTCCACACCACATTGTCAATCACTCGTCACACCAGGAAGCGACCTACCACCGGTCCTCGAACCACACAGGCTCTGAGGATGGATGACCGAGTGGCAAGCTAGACCTTGTATGAACCTTCATTGTATGTATAGATGATTCGGCGTGGTTCCTCAAGGCCTTGTGTTGCCTCCACCGTTTGACTTTTTGGTGATTTTCGGAGCTCTTTCTTGTGATTTTCGTGGCGGAGTTTTGAGGGCGATTTCTTGTGGGATTCTTGTTGGGTGTCACGTATGAGGACCTTGTGCCTCTTTGGTTGGTGTCTTTGCCCCAAGAACTCCCTTGAACCGACCTCGATTTGGTGGTTTTTTGAGTTGCTCGAGTTCATGACCTAGAGGGCCAAGATCCGCGATTCCCTTTGATTGAGAGCGTTTCGGTGTAATTCCTTTGGTGGAGAGGTTGCCTAGGAGGTAACCCAGGTATCACCGAAGTTTCGCTACAATCCGTGGGGTGAATCGGGAGATCGGGCGATGGGTAGTTGAGGGTTGACCCGCGGCCAGTTTTCTGAGAGGGGACGGTCTAACCGCCATAGGGGGGCGGTCTAACTACCCTGGGTCTCCTAGGTGGGAAGTTCGATTTTGCCAGATCTTTCTCTGTGAGTTTGTTCGCCCTGATCAGAGGAGCTTGTGAAATCTTGGCTCAATTCGGTGCTATTTGGTAGGAGTTTTTGTCTTGTGTTTCTTGCTGGGTACAGGAGGTTAGACCGCCCCTGGTAGCCGGTTTAACCACCCCTAGGCCCTTGGGTGAAGTTTTGGTTTTCGCCAAAATTCTCTGGTAGCTAGCTTGGCCTTGACAAGAGGATCCATTCGGTGAAGCCATGGAGAGTTTTGGAGCTCGGAGGAGTTAGTTTGGAGGATTTCTTGGTTACCAGGTGGAATCGGTTTAACCGCCCCCTATACCCGGTTCAACCGCCACCTTCCGGCAGGCGACTTCCGAGTTGTTTTCGCTCCGTGTGTGTAGAAGTTGTGCCTACATGTAGGGTTTGCTCCTAGGACCAGTAGCACTCTAGTGGCCACGTGGTTTTGACAAACGGAAGGTTGTGTATGAAGCGTGTGACTTTGGGTACCCGAACGAGTTCATCTTATTGGAGAAGTCATTCCCTCTCTGGTCACCTGTTCGGTCCTTCAAAGACTCGAGATGTCCAGGATCACAGGTGGAATCCTGACTACGATCTCCTCGGCGGCCACTTCAATGGCTGGTGGCTCCTGCTCCTGCATCTCTAGCTGCTCCACGGCTTCAGCCGCGGCTGGAGGGGGATCCTAGGTCTCCGCCGCAACCAGCTGCGGGTTAATGGCTTTGGCCCCCACGACTGTTGGCTGCTCCTGTGCCTATGGTGGCATGACTACTTCTACATAAACCATGGGCGACGCGCTTATGTTTTCTCCGGGTGGTGCCCCCACGGTTTCGTACTCTCCTTCTTCGTGGGCAGTCTCCTTGACTTGCCCCACGGGAGGAACATCCTACAAACACGACAATAACAAGTCATCAAACAACAACAACTAGCCAAAAGTACACAACTACTATAGTGGTGAGTACTTACTTCTGGTCTGGTGTCAGCTGACACCTTGATCTTCTTCGTGGCCTGCTTCCATTCCATGTTCCGAGCTTTCCTTCGCGGGCATCGTACCGCGTCTTCAAGCCTCTCCGTCGGTCTCTTCACGGGCACCGAGGGCATCCCAGCACGGTTGCACCGGGACTGCAGCTAGAAGCGCTGCTGCAGAGTCTCATCATCATCGACATCTGATGACCAGTCTTCAACCTCCACGACATCTTCGAGATTGGCGGTTGTCGCCTTACCCTTGTTTGTCGCGGCTACCCCCGCCTCGGGTTGATCTTCTGGCTCCGGCGCGAGGGCATCGACATGTAATTCTCGACGTCCTCCTACAACAAGCAATAACAGTATCAGTTTGTGTTGATGGTTAAAAGTTGTATCAAAGTTCATTTGGATTTGCAAGCGGACAAATCCCCGTCGTAGTCAAGGGACCCTTTTTCCCTTAATTGTGAACCCAAGGTATCGAATCTGTGGAACAATGTGCAACGTAAGGATTCAATCTAGTAAGGCAAAGAAACTCCTTTTGAAGAACCAAGTTGCATCTAATCTAAGAAATCATCAAGAAAACACATCTAGTCCAATCTAATCTACTAAACTCAAGAGATAGCAAGAGAAACCAAAGAGATAACTGATCTAGAGAGCCTAGATCATGCTTATGTTGTAGCTCCAAACAAGATAGATGAGGATAGAAAGCTGTGAGCCCTGGGTCCCCACCGACCAGGCTCACGGCCGTCCCCGACAAATGGGTCCGACCTACCAGAAGACCCACCGACCTGATAGTGGGCCCAACCGACCTAGTCGGCGGCCCACACGACCTCCTGAAGATCTTCTACAGATTCCAAGATGACCTTATCCAGAAACGACCTCAAGACTTGGCGTATAAGACAAGACATCGGGTGGATCCCGACCAAGCAGATCGACGGATATGGCAAGTGTTGTAATCAACTAGATTTAGGTCTCCTGGTCGTAACCGACCAGGAATCTGGGAACCGACCTTGTCCGCTGGCCAAAATAAGGCGGGCAGGGCGACCCCTTGTACAATCACGCAATCCCCAAGCAATCTACACCAACAACTGGACGTAGGGTTTTACTCTTCGGAGGCCCGAACCAGTATAAACTCGCCGTGTTCTCTGTGTTCCGTGTGCTCGTGCGCTACCTTCGAGTTCTTAGCCCTAGATTCCCCCTCACCGAACAACTAAACCACCGGGGTTAACCCCCCTGTGGGCTATCTAGATCTAAACCTCTGACAGTTGGCGCGCCAGGTAGGGGAGGAATCCAGGGTTCTTCGTGCAACTCGATGGCTTCCACCAACGGCGTCATCTTCCCGGAGAGCAAGGCGGACATCCTCGCCAATCCCATCGACATCTGCTTCGGCTCTATGCCGGCGGGATCCACCGTTCTAGCCGCATGCCACATCATCGAGAGCGCTGCGGTCACCTCCAACCAATAGGTCGGATCCGATCTGCTGGAGAAAACCCACCCACCCACACCTAGCGACCTGATCGTGGGACTCGATCGTGTCGAAGACATGCTATCTGACACGATCAAAGTCTGTGAGCGCGTCAAACGCCCTCGCAGGACCCGTCCATCTTCATCCCGCATGCCCCTTGGCTTGCGAAACGCAACTCATGCAGCATCTCGCTACATGAAGAACAAGCTTCAGATCTAATCTGAACCCAAGACTCTACATCGTGGGAACCGCAGGGGTCACCTCGACGACCCTTGCCCCGTCCATGAAGACTCCAAACGCACGGCTCGCTAGTGCCGTGAGCTCAAGAAGCTTCGCCGACCTCTCACCACGGCTCATCGCCGCCAGTTTAACCGCGAGCCGTCTCCGGGCTGCCTCGCGTTTCAGATCGCTCCCACGACCATCTCCCCGAACTATCCGGGAGAAGTGTTTGAGATCCCAGACCGAGAGGTCCTCGTGGTCTCCGCAGACGTACCTCCTCAGCCCGGAGAAACAGACGAGCAGCGCGTAGAGCGTGAGAACGCCAACGCCGCACGGGCTACATGCCGTCAGCAAGAGTTAGCTGCAGCCGCCGCAGGCGCAGGTCAGCCCGCGGGCAATGTCGGGCAAGGTGCCGGCGACCAACCAGTAGGAAACGTCGTCAACGGGGCGCAAGCCCCCGCAGCTCCAACAGCTCCTCAGCAGCAACAGAATCGCAACGAGCCTCGTCGAAACCGCCTACGTGCCAGAGACCTCCTGAGGGACTTTGAGCAAGACGGCCATGAAGTATACAACTCCCCTCAAGCAAACTTGGGTGCGGCTCTTGCCGCACTAGGTCAACTTGAGGATACTCCTGCAATACAGTGCCTACAAGCTCACATCCGCGTCGCTACCGCCCAGGTCGAAGAACGGGGTCCAGGATACAGCAGATCAGCTTCAAGCTCCTACTCCAGGAGTAGGTCGGATCGACCTCGTCACCAATGTCACAACAATGCTCCCCTTGAGCCCGTAGCTGAAGAGGGAGGAGGCGAAAACGAAGTAGCACAGCCGGTCAATCCTGCTGCCAATGTCGCTGCCAATCATGCAGCCAATCCAGCTGCCAACGCTGCTGGTAACGCTCCTGGCAATGCCCAAAACAACGTCACCAATGTGGCTGGCGCCCAACAGCAGAATGCTGCCGCCAACGCAAGGCAGAACGTTGGAGCTCAACCTCCACCAGTACAAGCCAACCATGCTCCAGGGCTTCATGGTCGGACACCGGGGCATCGAAGCAAATCCCGTGAAGGTCGATGCAATACGCAACATGGCCAAGCCATCTTGCAAGAAAGACGTCATGAAGCTCACAGGTATGATGGCGGCTCTTGGTCGTTTCATCAGCAAGCTCGGCGAAAAAGGTCTACCTTTCTTCAAACTATTGAAGAAGGCAGATAAGTTCGTATGGGATGAAGAAGCACAGAAGTCTTTCGAGGCTCTCAAAGAGTCCTTGACCACACCTCCAGTCATGACGCCACCTATACAAGGAGAAAACCTCCTACTCTACATCTCTGCCACCACTCATGTGGTCAGCACGGTCCTCGTTGCAGAATGAGAAGAAGAAAGGTAGGCCTACCCTATTCAATGACTTGTGTATTACGTAAGCGAGGTCCTCGCCGACGCTAAGACACATTATTCACAGCCTCAGAAGTTGCTCTACGCACTCCTGATCACGTCGAGAAAGCTACGCCACTACTTCCAAGCTCACAAGATCATAGTGCCATCATCGTTTCCGCTGGGGGAGATCATCCGCAACCGCGACGCTAACGGCCGCATCGTCAAGTGGTCGGTAGAGCTTGGAGAGTTCGACATCGAGTTCTGCCCTAGGCAGGCGATCAAGTCCAAGATCCTAGCTGATTTTGTATCAGAGTGGACAGAGATCCAGATGCCCCCTCCCAAGGAGCGGCCTGAACACTGGATAATGTACTTCGACGGTGCCCTCAACCTCGAAGGCGCGGGAGCGGGAGAGCTATTCATCTCTCCTCAGGGAGAGCAGCTCAAGTACGTCCTGCAGATACACTACAAGGCCTCCAACAATGGAGCAGAATACGAAGCTCTAATTCATGGGCTCCGTATAGCAGTGTCCGTATAGCAGCGTACGGTGACTCCAAGGTCATCATCGAGCAAGTCAACAAAGAGTGGGACTGTGTCAAAGACACAATGGATGCTTACTGTGCTGAGATCCACAAGCTCGAAGGCCACTTCGAGGGAATTGAGTTTCAGCACGTGCCACGCAACAACAATGTGGCCGCCGATGTACTATCTAAACTAGGCTCCCGGCGAGCTCTAGTCCCGGTGGGTGTGTTCGTCCAAGACCTACGCAAGCCATCAATCAAGCTGTTGGACCCGGACAATCCGTACCAAGTACAGCCCGACCCAACTCCAGCACCTCCCTGCGACGTGCTAATGACAGATAAAGAGGATGATTGGTGCGAGCCTTTCCTAGCCTTCCTACTAGACTAACGAGTCCTAGAAGACAAGGCTGAACGAGAGCGTATCACACGACGAAGTGCCAACTACGTCGTGATTAGTAATGACCTATATAGGAAAGCCGCCTCTACTGGTGTCTTGATGAAGTGCATCTTGCGATCGGAAGGTCTCCAGCTCTTGGCTCAGATTCACGGCGGTGAGTGTGGCTGCCACGCGGCATCAGCCAATCCGGTCGGCAAGGCATACCGATCCGGCTTCTACTGGCCCACAGCCATGTCTGATGCTAAAGACCTCGTCAAGAGGTGCAAAGGATGCCAATTCTTTGCCAAACAGCAGCACCTACCAGCTCAAGCCCTGCGCACAATTCTCCCATCTTGGCCCTTCGCCATGTGGGGCCTCGACTCTGTGGGTCCGTTCCGAACCACCCCAGGCGGCACAGGTATATCCTTGTGGCCGTCGACAAATTCACCAAGTGGATTGAAGTCCAACCTGTCGCAAAAGTCACGTCATAGGAAGCAGCTAAATTCATGCAAGACGTAACACATCACTTCGGTGTGCCCAACAGGATCATCACTGACTTAGGGACGGCCTTCACAGGGTCTGCCTTTTGGGATTTTTGCCAAGACAACACGATCGACGTCTACTACTCCTCGGTCGCTCACCCCAGGTGCAATGGCCAGGTCGAACGTGCCAATGGCATGGTTCTTCAAGCTCTCAAAGATCGTATCTTTGATGATGCTTCAAACTACGCTGCCTGGTGGTTAGCCGAGCTACCACACGTAATCTGGGGTCTAAGGACCCAAGTCAGCTCCGCTACGGGCTTCTCGCCCTTCTTCCTGGTCTACGGCTCAGAGGCCATCCTACCCACCGACGTTACCTTCAGAGCTCCACGCATACAGTTCTACGAGGAGGGAGAAGCCGAGCAGACTCGTCGTGTCGACCTCAATAGCCTCGAGGAGCAGAGAATGGCTGCTGTTATGAGGCAAGCTCATCATGACCAGCAACTCCGCCGGTACCATGATCGCAACGTCAAGGAGACCTCCTTCAACGTTGGCGACCTAGTCCTAAGGCGTATCCAGAAGACCAACGACATGCACAAGCTATCTGCCCCTTGGGAAGGACCCTTCATCGTCACCGAAGTCATCAGCCCATCTACATATCACCTCCAGTGGGGTGACGGGCAAGGCATACCCAACCCTTGGAACGTGGAGCACCTACGACGATTCTACCCATAGAATAGTTTTTATTACAGCTATGTATCCCTCGTCTTTGTACTTTTTTCAGTTTAATAAATATTAATTCAAGCAGTCATCTGCTGTGTCTCGAGCCCTACCTTCTCCTCCTTCATGTCATGAACCCTCCCCCTCGACATGCTCGGGGCCTTGGCTAAAGCCAACACAAAGGTCGAAAGACCTGGGGGTTAAATTTCCTGCTCCTCCCCCTCGACATGCTCGAGGCCTTGGCTCAAGCCAACATAGGGGTCGCTCGACCTGAGGACGTCGTCCCTCATGACTACTTATTTTGTGTTGTTTCGAGCCTGCTTGGTCGTAAGGTTGCAAAACCTGAGTCCTAGACTCCCTCCCGCACACCGATCACACGTAAGTCTCCCTGCTGAGCTGTGATGGTCGGTAAGCCAGCCTCTCCGTGAGTAGTGGTTAGCGGAGTATGATAAAAGACATGTCGTTTCAAGGCTACCAAGTTCGCGCAAACACAAAACAAGTACGTCATGCAGGCCACAAAGATAGTTATCAAGTAATATTTTACATGATTAGAGGAGGGAGGGGGTACAACTCTAAGACTACATCTATTCTTCCTCGTCATCACCCTCATAGTCAATGGCGTCCATTATCGCCATAGCGGCTTCCCGCACTTCAAGCTCCACGACCTTGGGATCCTTCGTCGCGTCTGGGCCTTCTCCGACCTTGACCATGTCAACGTCGGGGTAGTGAGACTTCACCCGGACCAACGCCTCCCTAGCCGCCGCCAAGCTCGTTGCCTTCAAGAGGTCGAGCAGCTTCTCGAGCACAGCCAGAAGACGGTCGATAGCAGGCTTGGGCTCCTCCCCCTTGACCTGCGATGCCAATATGTCCATCGCAAAGTGGGCAGCATTCTTCAGGTTGTTAAGCTCCACATATTGCCCTGCAATGATCACCTGGTCATTCTGCAGCGCCTTCAAAGCTACCTCAAGACTGACCTCAAGATCCCTTCAAGCCTGTTTCTCATAAGCCAGCTTTTGAGATACAGCGTACTCACTATCTATGGTGTCCTTCATCACTCGCTTCAGCTCCTCAGCACCAGCTTCGGCCTCCCGGAGGTTCACCTCCAAGCTTCGAACTTTCTCCTTAGTATTCTTCAGCTTGTTTTTGAGGTCATCCTCTCGCCTGTGGAAATCTGCAATATACAAAAAAAATGCTGAGGTCCAGCCCTCAGCAGTACAAGGCAATGGTGGGAAAAGTTGTAAGAAAGTCGATCTTACCAATGTTCGCGGTGTTGAACTGAGAGTTGGCCTCTCGGGTCTTACACTTCTCCTTGGCTAGCTCGTCCTCGAGCTTCTTCTTGTCCGCCGCCGCTGTCTCACAGGCCTGCTTGAGCTCCTGCTCAAGCTCGACCACCCGCAGCTGTAGAGCTGCAGCGCCCCTAAGCTGGTCGGCCCTGCCCTTGGCACGGTCTGCCAGCGACTGTTTTGCAAAAACAAAGCAGGTCGTTAGCTACATCCAGAAAACAAGTCATTTACCCAACTCAAAGACAGCGGCTCACCGTGAGAGATTGGTTCAGAGTCAAGATCGCACTACGGACCAACTTCATATCCTCGTCATCATCAAAGATATCCTCCTCCCAGGGAGTGCCAGTCCAGTCGATGTCTTCACTCCTCAAGTTTGGCCCCGTCGACGTCGAACCCGATGCCTGCACACCGGTTGATTCTGGGTCCTCCTGTGGCTGCTCGATCTATATCGGATCCGTAGTTGGGTCCTGAGCCGATGTGCTGGGCATCGAGTTGATGGGGTTTGCATCGACAATAGGCAGAGAAGATGACGCACCGACGTCACCAACGGAACCCTGTGTTCCGGCCTCAGTGACAGGCGGAGGAGCCGCCGTCCCCACGTTGCCGACCGAAACCTGAGTCCTGACCTCATGGTCGGATGACCTTGTCCATGACGGTGAATCTTAAGCACCCAAGGCACTCTGAGGTTGGACGTCCGACCTACAGAAATCCTCGTCAACACAATACAAGAGCCGATAACAGTCAGCAAATAAGTCAACTCCAGTCCCACGATCTTACCTTACGGTAGCCGGGGCACGCAACTTCGGCCTAAAGGGCCGAACTCGAACCTGCACAGGCATCCTTGCCTGCGCACCAGCAGCAGCCCGCTGCGCCTCCCTCATTCGACGGAGGTCGTCTTCGTTTGTCTTCTGCTCCAACTCCCGCATGAGTGACCTCCTCGCCGTACGATCTTCAACAACCGACGGATCATCGGTGGCCTCATCTTCATCTTCTTTGACCTCCTTGGTCGAAGGTGTAGGAATTATAGGCGTAGGGATCGCTGGAGGAGGGCTCACCTTCCTCTTCCTCTTCTTCTTGTCAGCCTCGAGCTTGGCGGTCTTCGCCGTCTCGGCCTTAGCAGCAGCCCTCGAGGTCGGCTGCTTTGCCATTGCTGCCCTTGTCCTACGCCTGGGCTTTGTGGTACTGCTCGCCGCAGGGCGGCTCGCCACATTGTCACTGACTTCTGGGCCAGTATCCTCATCAGCTTCAACTGACGAATCAGACAGGTAATTCTCCAGCAGCACAGCCGCTGGAGGGTGATATTCCTCTGACCTCAGCTTCCGATGTGGTTCCTCACCCTGTGGCAAGGGTGCAGGACACCAAAACTGCATCTCCCGAACCTGCAATAGACAAGTACCAAAGAGTAAGATCGACGTAAGCAAAGAAACAGGACAAACGACCTAGTAGTCCCAGGACTTACAGGGTCAGCCGGTCGGGTCAGGGGGTGTGCTTTTGGGCACTTTTTGCCCCGGGCACCCCCGGTGTAGATCTGTGACACCCTGGCCACCATGTCCCCTTGGGAGACCTTGCGGTTCACCTCACACGTGAGGTCAGACTGCCCCCAGTACTCATACGCCGGATGCACCCAGTCCTTGATCAGCTGGATCAGGTGACGGCAGAACGACCTCGCCACCGAGCCCCCCGTCAGCCCGTTCTTCTTGAGGTCGCGCACCAGGGGGAGCAGCTCCTTGATGTCGTTCAGCTCATGGGAGGACAGTGGCAGGTCCCACTCCGGTATCTTCTCGGGCTTATGCCCAGTTCGCTTCGGCAGCGCCGGCTTTTGGTCAGTGAGATAAAACCACTCCGACCTCCAGCCAGCAGTGTTGTCCGGCAGGTCCATGTCTATCCATTCCGCTTTGAGACCTGATCTCATGCAAAACATGACCGACCCTACTACACCTAGACGCTTGCCAGTGCTCTTGACATTGAACAGATGGCGCCAGAGGAAAAAGTGGGGGGGTATTCCTAGATATGCCTCACAGAAATAGATGAAGGAAGATACTACGGTTATGGAGTTGGGGACGAGGTGTACCAGCTCCAGCTTGTAGTAGAAGAGAAGACCTCTGAAGAAGTCACCAGCGGGGATGTTGAATCCACGCTCGAAGAAAGACGCAAAGACGACCTGCTCCTTGTCGTCCTCCGTCGGGAAGGCTTCACCCGCAGGCGCCTTCCACTCCACCACCGCCTTGGGCCCCAAGAGCCCACGATCCACCAATGCCTGCACCTTCGCTTCGGTCATCACCGAGGACTCCCACACCGACCGCGGGTCGGGAATCTGAGGAGCAGTGGCCGCCATTTCTTGAAATCGAGAAGCTTTGGATCCAAAATGCACTAGGGTTTTGACGCGCATGCGGAGCTGTGCGGCGCGTGGATGGCGGAGCTGGCGCTCGGTTTTCTACAGACGGTGGCGGGCTAAGGATCCCTGGACGGAGCTTGGATGTGGAGTACGCGGCGGCTAGGGTACGGAGGTTTCGACGGAGACAGCAAGAGGAGGAAGAAGACAGAGGGGTACGGTCAACGCCGGTCCCCGCCGCTCTATTTATAAGGGCCCCACCGTGGGTGCCCGCTGCGGATCCTTACGATGCAAGGAGCTCGCCATAACGGCTATGTGCTGCTAATTTCGCGAGACGATCTCGCCAGATTTTACGCCAACGGCTATATGCCCAATGAAGAGTCTCACGACCTATGCCCTGAGTTTAGGTTGTGAGTACAAGTAAAATGTCAGGTCGTCCTGACGGAACATTCGATGTCCATGAGGTCGATAAGCCCCCAAATTCCATCACTATAGGTCATTGATGAATAATTTCTTCAAAACGACCATTACATGACAGAAGAGAGCGAACACTACACAGGAACTTCGAAGGTACACAAGTCGCCTGCGACCTTATTGGATCCAGAACCCGTCACAAAAATACAAACGTACTCGAAGACCTGATCTACCTAGAGCAATCCTTGAGGTGTACTCTGCTATAGCCGAGCACATCGCAAGAATTCTTCTAGCTTCAGGACCTCGATGGTGGCCTTGCGGTGAACAACTGCACAACGCTGCACATAGCAGGGCACGCTTTGTGCTGGACTATGGAATGCAGACACGAGCTTGCTCTTCGGCGCGGACCGCAAGCCTTCAACGAGCATCACATGCTCACCAAGGACTTGCAGCTTCACCTCGGGCCTCTACAGCATCACCTCCAAACTCTCCTTGATTCCTCGCTGAGGCAAGGTACAAAGAGCGGGTGTGCTGCCTACATTTCGCAAGAGTTCTTCTAGCTCCAAGCCTCTACAAACACAGCATCCTACAATTTGGTGGATGGACACATGCCCATGGCATGACCTCAATACTACCATGCGGCTTCATAGCTCAACAATGCTCGGTGCTTGCCTCCTTCAGCCCTATGGTGCTATTTATAGCCAGAGCCGGGCCTCGAACAGCCGGCGAAGTGATGACACTGTCACCACGTGGTCCAGAGGGCCTGCAGACATGTGCATGGTTAAAGGCGCGTCTTTTCCCTACTTCGCGACATCTTTGTCGCTAGTGCATCAATGATGCCCGAGCCCGCCGCAACATCACATGGCTACAGTACACCCCTTGATTCGTGGGCAGTTTGTCGTTTTCTGGGTGGCAAGAGAATCTCCGACCACTATTGACCCGTGACCCAGCAGTCTACAGAAGTAAACAAGCCTGACCTTGTGTCAGAGGGCCCTGCACCTCACTGCTACTACAGTCGACGACGATGATCAACGCACCCTTTACAGCTCTATGTTTTCATTGCACCCGCTAGGCTCTGCGTTTTGGTGCACCCGCTATGGCTCTACATGTAAACAGACCTATTCCAATCTTCCTATATTTTTGTTTCCTGAGCAAAATGGTTGTATGTTTGATTGAAGACCTTCTGGGGTAGGCGCGCCACGCTACTCCGCCAGATCCGTCTGGGCGCCAGGAGATCAGAAGCTTCACGTCTACGATTTCGTCGGGCCCCCGTGGTCGGTGTGCCCGCTACTTAGGTCGTCCATACCTTTGTACCTTGCCTCCACCGGATGGCCAGCAGCCATGTTGGTCGTCCGGACACCAACACGACCTTCTTGAGGTCGGCGTGCCTTAATACCTAGGTCTTGCAATACCTCGGTATAGTTACGGCTCTACCAACCTAGTTGGGCGCCCTGGATGCGTGACCTTTCGAGGTCGGTGTGCTCTTGAAGCCCTGCCAACCTGCTCGGGACACCCAGGATTTTTACATCAGGAATGTAGGCCTCCCTGTGGGGTGCGCGCCTAAGGGTCCTGCCAAGTATCTCCGGGTGCTTGGGCGATTTTGATTTGAGACCTTCTTGAGGTCAGCATGCCTCGAGTGGCTCTGCCAAACTCTTTGCAACTATGTAGGATATCTGGGTGTCTCTACACTCCATACATTGAAGATCAACATTTTTCTACAACTTCATCGTTGACTGTATCGACCACTATAGAAGACCTCTTCATACGACATGGGTTTAAAGATCTTGCTGGGTATCCTTGGATTCTGGATATTGCTAATTTGAGGCTTCCTTGAGATCAGCACGCCTACAAGGCCTCCTCGAGGTCGGCCCTGCCAGACTCCTTGCAGCCATGTTGGGAGATCTTGGTGTCTCTACACTTTGTTCGATTAAGACCATGACTCAGTTTTTCTTCTCTTTTTGAGCATCAAACCAGCCATGCTGCTTGCCTCAATGCTCGGGGACTACTCTACGAGAGCATTTCCGACGCCCTCTTGTTTTCTACGTCATACTGACCTATTGGGAAACTTGTTTTTCACCACGTTGTTACTCGACCAACTTTTTCTTCTCTTTCTTTTTTTGGATCATCATACCGGTCATCCTGCCCGCCACGATGCTCGGATACATCTTTGATGCCCTCTGAATTTTTTCGTCATTGTTTCGATCTATTGGAAGCTTGCTTCCTATAGGTCGTCACTCGACCTCTCTTCATTCGGCAAAACTTCAAACAGGTCGGCTACTAAGTTGATTTGTTATTTTCTTTTTGACCGACGTGCATGCTATTCGACATGTCGATAGCTCTACGACTTCGTCATGACCTTTCTAAGGTCACTGCGCCTACACCCACTCGGGGGCTTGTGAGACATGGGTACCCCTAGGTCCCCACCGACCAGGCTCACGGCCGTCCCCGACAAATGGGTCCGGCCTACCAGAAGACCCGCCGACCTGATAGTGGGCCCAACCGACCTAGTCGGCGGCCCACACGACCTCCTGAAGACCTTCTAGAAGATTCCAAGACGACCTTATCCAGAAACGACCTCAAGACTTGGCGTATAAGACAAGACATCGGGTGGATCCCGACCAAGCAGATCGATGGATATGGCAGGTGTTGTAATCAACTAGATTTAGGTCTCCTGGTCGTAACCGACCAGGAATCTGGGAACCGACCTTGTCCGCTGGCCAATATAAGGCGGGCAGGGCGACCCCTTGTACAATCATGCAATCCCCAAGCAATCTACACCAACAACTGGACATAGGGTTTTACTCTCCGGAGGCCCGAACCAGTATAAACTCGTCGTGTTCTCTGTGTTCCGTGTGCTCGTGCGCAACCTTCGAGTTCTTAGCCCTAGATTCCCCCTCACCGAACAACTAAACCACCGGGGTTAACCCCCCTGTGGGCTGTCTAGATCTAAACCTCTGACAAAAGCAAATCTCATAAAAAGCATCTTTAAACCGTGGCCTCCGTTCCGATTCCGAAGACGCCCGCCTTTTGGAACCTTCATCCTGTCACGACGCGCCCCTATTCGTGCGGGTTAGCCTAGGGCGAGTTCAAGAAGAACAAGTTGAAAATACTTGGTCGATCCGGTATGCACCTATAGCCACCGCGGCTACAAGACCACCCTATGCAATCTATCTTAAGTGTAGGTTGAGGAAGAAGCAAAACCAAGAGAGGACAAAATCATAGAGAAGTCACTTGATCCACAACCTCGAGACCTCCTCAACACTTAGCGTACAAGACAAGACAGAAGAGGCGGCGCGAGGCGCCCTTAAGTCCGGATATCATGAGATAACTATTGTAAACCATAGAGATAGATTTCCCAATTGTAACCGACCTCGGAAACCCTAGTCTGCTGGCCAATATAAGGTGGCCTAGGGCGCCCTTCCGAGGACAACTCATTCTAGGATGAATCCCCCGCATACAAGCAATACAACCAAGAACTGGACGTAGGGTTTTACTCTCTAGAGGCCTGAACTAGTATAAACCTTCGTGTTCCCTGTGCTTCGCCATGTTCTGTGTGCAATCCTACGCAACCATCTCCGCTCTTAGACACCAGATCCCCATTAATCTGCAAACTGATCGGGTAGTCCCCCATAGCAGATCTGTCCAAGTCTCACCCCCTAACACGGAGCTCACGAACGATCTGTGGTGACTTGATTACGTCAGCTGTTCTTCGTGTTCTTCGCGAAAGAATTTTGAAAATCAGGTAAATGAACGTACAATCCATGAGGTTTCGTTCGAGGTGCAGTGTTTCTGGTGGTTTTTGTTAAGGATTACGAATAGTCCGAACTGCAGTGTCAGACAATCCACCATCCTGACGGACAATCTGTGAGGTGTAGACGGACAGTCCGTGTTAGCCGTATGGCTCACGGACAGTCCGTCCTACCCTGGCGGACGGTCTGAGCTAGGCCTCGCAGATTTGCCTAAGTTCTTTGCTTCTTGAGTTGTGCTTCTGTTTTGCTTTGAGTTTGGACTTGTTCCTAGGGTTGGTAGGTCTGTTGTGACTACGTGACCTTGGCAAGTTCGTGTGGGAAACCTTGGTTGTGATTTGACTTAGCTGTTTTTCTTTTGGAGATATTTTTTATCGGCTCCAATTCACCCCCCTCTGGTCGCCTAATCGTTCCTTCAGAAAATTTTCTCAAGCTGGCACAAAATTATTGGGATATCTATTTTTAGTTCTTGCAAGACATCCAACATCAGAGTTTTGCAACATAGTTGCCGAAAGAATTTTCCTACTTTCGCACTAGTTGTGTATATCTCTTTATCCACTAAACCGTGAAGACAAGCCGGCAAAACCCTTTGGAGCAGGATATGACAATCATGAGTTTTCTGTCTTTGTAGTTTGCATCCATGAACAATAATACACCTTGATAAGTTTGAAGCATATCAATCTGGGAACTTCATCGAACTTATAAAATCACAAAACAACTTTTGTTTCTTTTTTGAATGTACATACAGAGCTTCTAGCATTTTGCATGATTCACCATCCTCTGTTGCCACCATATGTAGATTTGATCTAATGTCCATCTCTTCCAAATCAACCCTAGCATTGATGGTGTCCTTTGTTTCCCAACAATTGTCCGGATTCCCGCTTCCTTTTCTTACCTTGAGGTAGAGGATGCTTTCCTGGTCTAACGTCTTTAACCTTCTCTAGTTGCTGCGTCAGCTCCTCATGGGTAAACTGCCCTGGCTTTTATCTGTTTTCAACAGTACCATCAAAATTTTCTCTCTTTATTCTCCATGGATGGTCAGTTAGAAGGAAACGACGATGCCCAGTGTAACATATCTTGTTCTTAAATCTCCTTGAGCAAGGATCCTTGTCACAATGCACACAGGCAAAATAGCCTTTCTTGACTCGCCCACACAACATGCTCAATCCTGGATATCATGTATGCACCAAAGAATCGCAACATGCAGTGTAAATTTTCTACCACTAACATCATCATTTCCCTCGACACCCTTCCAAAGATCCTTCAGCTCTTTGATGAGAGCTTCCATAAAGATATCAAAATTCTTTGATGGAGAACTCGGCCCAAGCATCAATAAGGCCATCATGAAGTTTGATTCTTCCATGCATACCCATGGTGGCATGTTATAGGGCACAACAAATACTGGCCACATACTATATGAGTTGGTCATGTTGCCAAATGGATTGAAACCATCGATTGCAAGACAAAGTCTAATGTTCCTAGCATCTTTTGCAAATTGTGGCCAAGTTTGATCAAAGTATTTCCATGCCTCACCATCAGCTGGATGGCTAAGCTCATTCTTCTCCGATTTTCTCTTCAACTTGAGTAATCGTGGATCCTTTATTGTTTTTGATGAAAGAAAAATCCTCTTCAGCATGGAAATTAGCGGAAAAATGGCTCAATACCTTTTGAGGATCGCACTTGTTGGTGTCTGCATCCTTCCATCATGAATCTGCTTCACAACATACTGGGCACACATGAAGTTTGGCATACTTCTCCTTGTGAAACAATACCCAATTATTTTTGCAAACATGGATTTTTTCATAGCTGAGTCCCATGGCATGTATGTACTTCATTGCCTCATCGAAAGATTTTGGAAGACACGCTTCTAGGAATCCTTTTTGTAACAACTTCATCGTTGCATTGAATGCGACGTTGCTCATCCGATTGAAGACTTTAAATGAAGTAACTTCACAACAAATATAAATTGTGCATATGTAGATGTCGGTGACACCTTACGGTTCAGATGTTCCTTTAAAAATTCATACATTTTCTCACCGAGCACCTCACTCTTGCCCAAGTCAGCAATCAATTCAGAAATTCCATCTCCAATGCCTTCATCCTCCCTCATACCCGATATGTATTGGTTTTCCTTGACCGTTTCCTGATCACCACCATCCTGTGGAGCTGCAATATCCACATCCCCCTCCGCATCTGACAGAATTGCAATTTCCTCAACCCCATCATCCTGCAGAACTGCTTTTTCCTGAACCCCATTATCCTGAACATTTGCATCTTCATCAACCATATCCTCCAAAGCTTCTCCATGATGGATCCACCTAGTGTAAGTGGTTGCCATCCCACTCACAAGTAAGTGAACTCCAATTTGCTCTATAGTCCCTGTAGAGTTATTGAGGCATCGACCACATAGCATAGTATTTCTTCATCGTCCTCAGCGTATCTGTCGGGCCCCGGGTACCCGCAAGGAAGAAGACGGACTCCTACTAGAATTCCCCTCTAATCCTACTACGACTCGTATTGTGTAATCCTACTAGGACTCCTACCTTGTAACCATCTAGTAACCCACCCCTAGACTATATAAAGGAGGGTCGGGTACACAGGAGGACAACCCATGAGGCAACACCTCAACACCCAAGTGCAGGGCGCAATATACTACACCAAATAGGATGTAGGGTATGCTACTTTGGCTGCATGAACCTGTATAAATTTGTATCGTGTTTCCTAGTGCATACCTTTGAGTTCCAGGTCTGGTGATCCCCCACTATGTACTCTCTGATGGGTACCCCCTATGGATGTTGCCGGATATAAAACTCCGACATTGGCGCCCACCGTGGGGCGATCATCACGATCATTGGGCGAATCTGAAGGACCTCAACTCTAAAAATCAATTAATTCGACGAGAATCAAGTCGTCAAAATTCCGATTCCAACCGCAGAAGCCTAGTCCAAGTTGAATCCAACAAAGCGAGTGGAGTCTACATCGATGTGTTGCAGCGGCTGAAGCTATGTTGATCTATTGCGATTCCACGCGAACACGAGGTGCGTCATGCCAAGACAGTTTCCAAAACGGAGTCCCAGGTCAACACGGAGTCCAATCAGACCAAGACCATGCAACATCTTCGGGACAGAGTTTGAGTAAAGCATCAGCCTCCTGACATGTCCGTGCAGCAGCAAATCAAAATTGTTGTAAACAACTACATGCACACATATGGGTACCAGGAGGCCTCAAGATCATTGCTTGACACACATAAGTGGCGTACGCAAGTACTACTATGGCCACATCAAGCTGCATCAACTTTGTATAAGACTACTTCGACTAATCATCTCGACTAGTTTCATCTAGAAAACTAGTCGAGAGCAGCTACTGCGCCATCAACAACTAGTCGGATCCACCTCCGACTAGTCGACTTCAACAACAACCGTCGCGGCTCCATCATCGACTGCCACGGCTTCGTCAACGCTCATCCACGAATCAAGTTAAGTCCCTTATTTCAATAATTATTTTTCTTTGGCTTGGTTTCCACATACAGGAACCAATGTCAAAGACTACTTCGTGTACGCCTCTCGATGGCTACTTGCCAGCATGAGGACCGGAGCGTTCGAGGACTGGTGGATGGTCGCTCCCTGGTGTGATGAGTGATTGACAACGTGGTGTGGACAGACTCTTGGCCGAGTATTACAGGTGCACGTTGCGGCTTGACTCATGTTGGTGCAGGTGAAGAGCGGGCGTGAAAGGTCTATGCCTTGCGGGGCCTCTGAGGAGTGGAGAGACAAGTAGGCTCGGCTCGAGGGACCAGGTGGCCAGCAGGGTCAAGTGTGGGCCGCATGGTGGCAAGAAAAGCAAGACAAAGTCGTGGACAGGAGCCGGTGTAGGGTAGCGGCTCATGACCGGAGTCTGCACGCGGGGTTTGCGGCGGTTCACCACAAAACCGTCGGGTTACTTGGTTGAGCCACAAAACCAAGACCGGTGGCTCGGCGGGCGGAGACGGGATCCGGGCGCGCCGAGAAGCTTCGATGCCGGCGGACACATGGCGGGATCGCAGGGCTTGCGTCGGGAGGACACGGACTGCGGCGAAGGCGTGGCCGTGCGATGAAGAGGAGTGCAAGTTGACCTATTTGCTCCTGAGGGGTTTGTATCTTAAGTTTAAGTGCTAGGGGTAGCTTGGTCATTTGCCCCACCTAGAGGGACTCATATATAGCTCTAGGGTTTTCTGGGCAACCCATCCATCCGGACTGCTTCTCATTTTCCTTGCTCCATAGGCATAGATTTTCTTCACCGCTTTGTAGAGAATCTGACCTCCGATTGTATGGAAGCATTCATGGTTGCGTTGATTTCCTTCTTGTAGCTCGTGTGATTTTCGTGTCTTTTTCGAGCTATTTTCATTGGATTTTCGTGCACGCCTTGTTCCTTCGATTCTGAGGTGTTTGGGTTCGGATTTGTTGGTGGGGATCATGGATAGATGTCTTGTGCATCTTTGTGCTTGATCTTGACCCCCCAATCTGCGGATTTGACCTCCGATTGAAGGATTTTGGTTGGAACCCTAGCTTTTTGGTAGAGCTCGGTTGCGATTCGATTCCCGGCGTTTTAGTTCATTTGAGGTCTCAAGTTTTGGGGTATAGCATCTCCTAGGGACGCTTCACTTCTCCCCCAAATCTTACCTCAAGAGCTCAAGCCGTTTGGGAGATCCATAGACGGATAGGTGCTTTGTGCTTGCGTTTTCGAGCTCGGGCTGCTCTGTCCGCACTTGGCGGACAGTCCACGCCTGGTCGGCGGACCGTCCGCAAGGAGCCCAGCAGCCGGCTGTTCGTCGTGTTCGTCGCGAGTTCTTGTGTCGCTTCGTTTCGATCCGTTTGGTCAGTAAGTTTTGGTAGGAGGTTGTTTGCCGGACCGTCCGCCCGGTGAGGCCGGACCGTCCGCGTGGAGCGGACTGTTCGCGGTGAGCACGCGGACCGTCTGAATTTCGGAGGGTGCATACTGGAGGTTCGGGGTTCTTTTGCGGATCGTCTGCCCCTGACCCGCGGACCGTCCGCCTGCCCCACGCGGACCGTCCGCCCGGTCACCACGGACTGTCCGCCTGGGACTTCGCAGATTGCCTAAGTCCTTTGCTTTTTGAGTTGCGCTTTCGCTTTAGGATTGTTTGAGGCTTGTTCCTAGGGTTGGTAGGTCCGTTGTGACTACGCGACCTTGGCAAGCTCGTGTGGGAATCCTAGGTTGTGAAGATGGGGCATAGGCCAAGTTCATCCTTCAGGAAGAATTTATATCGGCTCCCATTCACTCCCCACCCCTCTCTGGTCGCCTAATCGGTCCTTCACAGCAGAGATACAATGTGCCAACTATTCCTTGGGGATGGTGACCGAGTACCACAGGCTTGGTGCGCCAAATTAGGAGACTCTTGCCATGACATTTCATGTACTGAGTGTTGGAGGTGCACAACGGCTACACCCTGAGGAGGCACTGCGCACAACACACGCTCTCTTCTCTCTGCCACGTGGAAGTCTCAATGACTACTTTACGAGCAATCGCGCTCTCTCTTGTCGCCATGTCGACTACCTTTGTCTACCTCTTAATGGTCTCACTTCAGTAGCACATGCCTCAATCTGTGTAACACCTTGGCTCTCCTGTCATGCCTTCACGCCCACAATGGCTATGGCTAAATAGAGACCTAACAGACCGTGTGCTTAACCACATCAGGCTAACTACTCGGCGTCTTACGACCGCAACAAGAGCATGACACATGACATTTACATTTATATTCATATTTGTATTTGTCATTAGTAGATTCAATTTCTACAAATATGCTACATAATGTATGCATCTTTACTTTCAGGTCAAGCTCCGGCGACAACTATCCAGGACACTCCGCGTACCTCCACCGGCGCGGCTAGTTCCCAAAATTGGGGGACTACGTGCCAAATCACTACTCAATGGTGACTCGAGTAGTCTCCGCTAGCTCTCTAGCTCAGGGGCTCAGCACCAAAAACTACTCGACGTGGATCCTACGGCACGCCAGGCGACAAGCTCGGGGGCTGAACGCTACAAGAGTACTCAGATGATGACTTCCACAAACACTGAAGACCCTTGGATTAATTCTTCAATTGTTCCAAGGCTCGGGGGCTATTAGGCTACACCCATCAGTTGATTTTTCAAAGACGAAAGCAGAATCAAGATTGACCCTCAACCAAAGCTCGGGGGCTACTTGAAGGACCGAACTGGCGACCAGAGAGGGGGGAGTGAATGGGAGCCGATAAAAATTCTTCTCGGAGGAGATGGATACTCCAACAAGACGAACACGGCTAACCAAACACGTCTCCGGCTCAACTACCCAAGTTGGCCAAGACCACATAGCCACTGGAGTGCTACTGGTCCTAGGAACCAACAACCACCGAAACCTACTCGAGAACGCAGCGGAACAAGCAACTCGAGCAACACTGACCACACCGGTCAGACCGGTCACCTGCACCGGTCAGACCGGTCCCGGCCGGATCTTCCAGACTGAGCCGCCGGAACACCCGACACCCTCCAGAGACACTCCGAGTCACCCTGGACCTTGAGCCGGGTCACCCGAGCAAGACTTGGCAATTTCCACAGAAAAGCCCCTGCACCAGTCAGCCCAGTGCAGCTCACCGGTCAGACCGGTCTGAGCCTGGAAATCCCAAATCCACGAACATGACCACCCGAGCTCCAAACTGAACCAAACTCGAAACAGCAGCAACACAAGACACCAGGGAACTCACCAACACGTTCACCCGAGCAAAACCCAACTGGGGTCGGCACCGGTCAGACCGGTGAGAGGCACTGGTCAGACTGGTCAGGACCTGGGCTCTCGGGATGAACATCAACCCGCGGGTCAACACCCCCAAATCCAAATCTCGATCTCCCGATTCGCTAAACGGATTCGCACAAGACTTTGGGGATAGTAGGAACACCTCATGGGCACTCCATAGCCAAGATTTGGTCCATCAAAACTTGCTAAAACAAGAGGAATCGAAGAAATCCCGCCAAGAACGCCTCTAACCCTAGAGCCAAGAAAACCCCAAAATTGAGCCCCTTTACTCACGGATTTGTGAGGGGAATCAAAGGGAAAAGAACCACTAAGGGTTCATGCGTACATCCCCCACCAAATCTCAAAGAGAAAGGTCTCAAAACTGCCACTAGAAAATCACCAAAAAGGGAAAACGGGAGAGACACAATCAAGCCTTGAGGAACCACGCCGAATCATCTATACATACCATGAAGGTTCATACAAGGTCTAGCTTGCCTCCCAATCATCCTTCCCTCTCACAAGATCTCACCACGAAGCTCTCAAGCTAGTCCTCTAAATCCTAAGGAAAATAGGAAGGGAAAATAGCAAAAGCAAATGAGCTAGGGTTCTAAGAGATGGCTGCCATCCTCTCACCACTTGGGCTATATGGAGGCTAGCCGAAAGACGAAACTACCACTATTACATTAAACTAAGAAACACACCCCCGAAGGGCCTTTTGGGAAACTTCGTCGTAGCACCATCGGACGGATGCCCGACGACCGCAAACTTGCTTAGCCTCGACGCAAGCCTTGCGATCCCGACGAGTGTCCTCCGCTTCGAAGTATCCGGACTGCGTCGTCGCACACCGGTCAGACCAGTGTCCTCCACTGGCCAGACCAGTACCTACCGGTCAGACCGGTCCTGGTGCTGCTGCCTCCGGTCTTCGGTCTTGGCTTTGTGGATCAACCAAGGAACCCAGCGGTTTTCTGGTCTACTTGTCTTCTGGCCACCGTGTCCCTCGAGCCAAGCCTACTTGTCTTCCCCACACCTGGAGGCCTACCCGGCAACGACCTTTCGCGCTTACTCTTCACCAGCACCAACACCAGTCAAGCCGCAACCTGCACCTACAATACTTAGCCAAGAATCAGTCCACACAACGTTGTCAATCACTCATCACACCCGGAAGCGACCATCCACCGGTCCTCGAACCACACAGGCTCTCAATCTCCCCCTTGACGAGTGCATTGACAACACACACATTTGGTAACCAAAGAGAAAAGGAAAAGAAAAGAAACGACTAAAAAGAAATTCAATCAAGCGATCGAAAGCCAAACATAGGCAAAGAGCAAAGATCACTTGAAAGAGGAAAGACTCGGTCCCCTTAGGCAAGGGCAACGGCTCGACACAACCGAGTCAAAAACAAGCTCAAGCAAAGAGCAAAGACCACCAAAGCAAAGCTCGAAAACAACAAAGAGCTCCCCCTGCACACATGCAAGCTGCCCCTGAACCAATGCAACTCCCCTGGACGAATGCATGCAAACCACTTCACAAAACAGAGCAGCTGTCTCAGCCTTGCTCTGACCGATCAGACCGGTCTACCTCACCGGTCAGACCGGTGCACCAGATCGCCCAGCACATGACACGCACACCGGTCAGACCGGTGAGCAGCACCGGTCAGGCCGATGACGACTTGGGAACTGCACGAGCTCAAAAAAACTCGAAACCACTTGGAAACCTTCTAAATGCATGCAGCAAGCCAAAACATGCTCAAACTTCTCCCCCTTGTTGACAATGCATGAATCAAGCCAAAATTTGCAAAAACTCAACCTAGAGCTTCTCAAATAGACAAAATTCAACATAGCATGCTACACACATCCAAATGAGCAAGTTAGATACTCTATCGCTTTGTATGGACAAAAACTACAAGATCACCAAGTTTCACAACCATTGGGCAAAGCTAGGATAGAATTGACCATTTTTGCGAAAAATTACCTCTTATGAGCAAAGTCCTAAACATGAGCAAAACATGTCAAAATGGCAAAGCCACACAAACTTCATGCTAGGACCACCATTCTAAGCATAACACCATCATAAACACCCACAAGCATCTCATGTCATGTCAAAGCCACCGAGCCATGTGCTTACTTCTAAATATGAGACTTCTCATTGGTAAGCCACATGCAACGGTTTAGCACCCAAAAGCAAGTAAATTAAGCACATATGACATGGGAGCACATTTTCCAAGCAATCTACATTTCATTTTCAGATTCATTTTTGGTACATGAAATGTATATAAGAGAAGCTTTTCCTACAAAATGCATATGATACAAAATGTATGCAACCTAAGATACAAAGATGACTATACATCATGTTACACATGTAATGCAAAATGCAAGAAAGCATAAATGGAAAGCTATACATATGCTACAAAGGAGCTCCCACACCCAACTTAAGAGACCAAACACACACGAAGTTCTCCCCGCAAACGAGTGAAAGTTGCTTGATCTAGGGGCTTGGTGAAAATATCTGCTAGTTGGTTTTGTGTGGGTACATGGATCAAAGCGATTTTCCCTTTCTCAACATTGTCCCTCAGAAAATGGTATCTCACTTCTATATGCTTGGTTTTGGAATGAAGCACTGGGTTCTTAGCAACACTTATCGCACTCGTGCTATCACAAAGAAGTGGAACCTGGGTATACTCCTCACCAAAGTCACTCATGGTGTATGTGATCCAAAGGAGCTGAGAGCAACAACTAGCTGCGACAACATACTCGTGTTCGGTTGTAGATTGAGCAACACTCGATTGATTGCGGGAAGACCAAGACACCAATGAAGAACCCAAGAACTGGCAAGTCCCAGAAGTGGACTTCCTATCCAACCGACACCCGGCAAAATCCGCGTCTGAAAAATCGTGAAGCTCCAAAGAAGAAGACGCGGAGTACCAAAGGCCGAAGTCAAAAGTGTGTCGCAAATACCTGAAGATGCGCTTGACTGCTTGCCGATGCGAAGTCCTCGGAGACGCTTGAAAACGAGCGCACAGACATACCGAGAATTGGATGTCCGGCCTCGTCGCCGTCAGGTACAGGACGGAGCCGATCATGCTCCGGTACTCCTACTGGTCCACGTGTTCACCGTCCTCGTCCGCATCAAGAGCTGTAGTCGTACTCATCAGCGTCGTCATGGCCTTGGAGTCCTCCATCTTGAACTTCATCACAATGTCCTTGGTGTACTTGGCTTTGTGTACAAATGTTCCTTCCTTTGATTGCTTGATCTGGAGCCCGAGGAAGAACTGCAACTCGCCCATCATGCTCATCTCAAATTCCCTGCTCATATCTTCTGCAAACCTTGCAACCAAAGAGTTAGACGAGCAACCAAAGACAATATCATCCACGTACACCTGCACAGTTAGGATCTCTTTGCCCTGCCTAATGATGAAGGACCGATTAGGCGACCAGAGAGGGGGGGAGTGAATGGGAGCCGATAAAAATTCTTCCTGAAGGATGAACTCGGCATATGCCCCAACTTCACAACCTAGGATTCCCACACGAGCTTGCCAAGGTCACGTAGTCACAACGGACCTACCAACCCTAGGAACAAGCCCCAACTCAAAGCAACACGGAAACGCAACTCAAGAAGCAAGAGACTTAGCCGATCTGCGAAGCCTGGGGCGAACGGTCCGCGGTGACCGGGCGGACAGTCTGCTAGAGCCATGCGGACGGTCCGCGGGACCACGGCGGACGGTCCGCAAAAACTCCCTGAGCAAATAGTACTGCACATCAAAATACGGACGGTCCGTACCCTACCCTCGGACGGTCCGTGAGCAACCCGTACCTCACGGACAGTCCGGGACACCCGGGCGGACGGTCCGCAAACACCTTGCAACAAAACTCAACTTCTCCGACGGATCGAACCACGAACGCGCAAGAAAAGGTGACGAACTGGACGAACACCGGGCCACGCGGACTGTCCGCGCCTACCAGGCGAACTGTCCACCTGGTGCGGACAGAGCAGCTCGAGCCCGAAAATGAGAAGTCAACCCTTCCTATCCATCCATGGATCTCCCAAACGGCTTGAGCTCTTGAGGCAAGATTTGGGGGAGATGTGAAGCGTCCCTAGGAGATGCTATACCCCAAAACTTGAGACCTCAAACGAACTAAATCACCGGGAATCGAATCGCAACCGAGCTCTACCAAAAAGCTAGGGTTCCAACCGAAATCCTTCAATCGGAGGCCAAATCCAGAGATTGGGGGGTCAAGATCAAGCACAAAGATACACAAGACATCTATCCATGATCCCCACCAACAAATCCGAACCCAAACGCCTCGGAATCGAAGGAACAAGGCGCGCGCGAAAATCCAACGAAAATAGCTCGAAAAAGACACGAAAATCACACGAGCTCCAAGAAGGAAATCAACGCAACCATGAATGCTTCCATACACTCGGAGGTCAGATTCTCTACAAAGCGGTGAAGAAAATCTACGCCTATGGAGCAGGGAAAATGAGAAGCAGTCCGGATGGATGGTTTGCCCAAAAAACCCTAGAGCTATATATATGAGTCCCTCTGGGTTGGGCAAATGACCAAGCTACACCTAGCAGTTAAACTTAAGATACAAACCCCTCAGGGGCAAATAGGTCATGTAGCACTCCTCTTTATCGCACGGCCACGCCTTTGCCGCAGTCCGCGTCCTCCCGACGCAAGCCCTGCGATCCCGCCATGTGTCCGCCGGCATCGAAGCTTCTCGGCGCGCCCGGATCCCGTCTCCGCCCGCCGAGCCTCCGGTCTTGGTTTTGTGGCTCAACCAAGTAACACGACGGTTTTGTGGTGAACCGCCGCAAACCCCGCGTGCAGACTCCGGTCGTGAGCCGCTACCCTGCACCGGCTCCGGTCGACGACTTCGTCTTGCTTTTCTTGCCACCATGCGGCCCACACTTGACCCCGCTGGCCACCGGGTCCCTCGAGCTGAGTCTACTTGTCTCTCCACTCCTCGGAGGCCCGCAAGGCATAGACCTTTCGCGCCCGCTCTTCACCTGCACCAATGCAAATCAAGCCGCAACCTACACCTGCAATACTCGGCCAAGAGTCAGTCCACACCACGTTGTCAATCACTCATCACACCAAGGAGCGACCATCCACCGGTCCTCGGACGCTCCGGTCCTCAATCTCCCCCTTGATGAGTGCATTGACAACACACACATAGTAACCAATTCAGAGAAAAGAGAAAAAGAAAAGAAACGACTGAAAAACTCAAACAAGTGATCAAAGGCCAAACAAAAGCCAAAAAGAGATCACTTGAAAGAGAAAAATCTTGGTCCCCTAAGGCAAGGGAAACGACTCGACACAACCGAGATAAAATGCTCCAAAATTGCCAACTCCTCAAGGTGAGGCAAAAGGGCTCGACACCATCGGCAAAAGAGCACAACTAAAATCATGCGCAAAAGAGCTCCAAAGCACATGAATGCAAGCTCCCCCTGAACAAATGCATTTCTCCCCTTTGATGCAAAAACTCCCCCTGGATGCAAGAACTTTCTCCCAAAGCAAGAATTGGGTACTATTCCTCCCTCTTGTTGGTAATGCATGAATCAAGTCTACAAATGCAGGCATGTGCTTCTCAAATAGACAAAGAGCACTACAACATGCTAAATTGAGACATAGACAAGCAAGATAGCCACAAATTAAGTACAAGCATCGCCAACGAGAAAGATAGGGGCATATAAGCATGTGACATAGCCATGATCAAAATGAAGCAATTTTCATAAAAATTTCCCTCTCATGAGCATAGGACCTAAACATGATCAAAATGAGCACAAACAACACATAACTCACAAACTTCATGCAAGGTCACAAATTCTTATCACAAGATCATCACAGACACCTACAAGCTATCTCATGTCATGTCAAAGCCACCGAGCCATGTGTCCACTTCTAAATGTGAGACTTCTCAACGGTGAACATCATGCAATAGTTTAGCACCCAAGATAAGGAATTTAAAGCATATATGACATAGAAGCTTATTTCTCAAGCACAAGCATTTCATATACCAATTTCATGATTGACAAATTAAGCATGGTACATGAAGTGCCTTTGCGGCAAAAAGAAGCTTAGGCTTCTCCACAAGGTAGCATGTAGGCTAAACATCCATGATGATAAATGAGTCTTTGACCCCAAATGAAAAGAACATGGTTCCAAGCACAAATTAAGCAAGCTATAGCCATAAGTGCACAAATTTAACATGAAAGGCATTCAACTCATAAGAGAGAATCATATGTAGCATTTTTACAAAAGAAAGCCATTCACAAGCATATATATCCCAAAGCTATCAAGAGCATCGCTATCCATCATATGAGCATCACTAGCAAAGTCATAATCTCATATCTAGCACATCATAGTGATCCACGTATATAGGAGAAGCACATCTCATATGATACATATGCAGTCTATGATACAAAGATGCAAGCATGATATGATACAAAAAAGAAAACGCAACAAGAGTATGTACATCAAACCCCCCAACCAAAGCTCAAAAGGAAAAACAACACCAAGCTCCCCTCGCAAACGGGCAAATGTAGCTTGGTCCAAAGGCTTGGTTAGGATGTCGGCAAGCTGCTTTTCGGTTGGCACATGGATGAGGTCTATGTTTCCCTTCTCAATATTGTCTCTCAGGAAGTGGTACCTCACTTCTATATGTTTGGTTCTGGAGTGGAGCACGGGGTTTTTGGCAACACTAATGGCACTCGTGCTATCACACACGATAGGAACATGGGTACACTCCTAACCAAAGTCACTCAGCGTGTATGTGATCCAAAGCAGCTGTGAGCAACAACTAGCGGCAGCAACATACTCAGCTTCTGTGGTAGACTGAGCTACACTAGACTGTTTGCGAGAAGACCAAGAAACAAGTGAAGATCCCAAAAACTGACATGTCCCCGAAGTCGACTTCCTATCGACTCGACACCCCGCAAAGTCGGCATCCGAAAATCCAAGAAGCGAAAGAGAAGAGGATGCCGAGTACCAAAGATCGAGCTCAGGAGTGTATCGAAGATACCTGAAGATCTGCTTGACGGCCTGCCGATGTGAAGTCCTCGGTGACGCCTGAAAACGAGCGCACAGACACACAGAAAACTGAATGTCCGGCCTCGTCGCCGTCAAGTACAAGAGGGAGCCGATCATGCTCCGGTACTCCTTCTGGTCCACGGGCTCTCCGTCCTCGTCCGCATCCAACGCTGTAGTCATACTCATCGGTGTCGACAGGGGCTTCGAGTCATCCATCTTGAACTTCTTGAGGATGTCCTTCGTGTACTTGGCTTGATGCACAAAGGTTCCCTCCTTCACCTGCTTGATCTGAAGCCCGAGAAAGAACTGCAATTCTCCCATCATGGACATCTCGAATTCTTTGCTCATGTCCTCTGCAAACCTCACAACCAAAGAGTGAGACGAGCCGCCAAAGACAATATCATCCACGTACATCTGAACAATTAGGATATCATCACCTTGACTGAGGAGAAAAAGAGTCTTATCAACCTTTCCCATCTCAAACTCCTTGCTGAACAAGAACCCCCTCAAACAGCCATACCAAGCACGAGGAGCTTGTTTCAGCCCATACAACGCCTTCCTCAACCTATACACCCGGTGAGGAAACTCAGCACTCTCAAAGCCCGGTGGTTGCTTCACATAAACCTCTTCTTCTAAAAACCCATTCAAGAAGGCACTCTTCACATCCATTTGGTACAATTTGAACCCTTTAGCCACGAAAAAGGCTAGAAGGATCCTAATCGCCTCCAAATGGGCTACAGGAGCAAATGTCTCCTCATAGTCTATCCCCTCCTTCTGACTATAGCCCTGAGCAACCACCTCGATTTGTTTCTCACCACCTCACCATTCTCACCCTCTTTGTTCTTCCACACCCATTTTGTCCCGATAGGTTTGCAATGTGGTGGTGGCTCTACCAACTCCCAAACTTGGTTTCTCTCAAAGTTCTCTAACTCCTCATGCATTGCGTTCACCCAATTAGGATCAGAGAGGGCGTGTCCAATGTCTTTCGGCTCAAAGGTAGCAACAAAAGCCGAATGAGCAAAGTGAGAAACATTCCTGGACCTTGACCATGTCGTGCGTTCATTGATGTCGACGATGATTCTTGAGGGAGGATGATCAACTTGAACACGCCTCGGTGCCTCTCGCCTGGAGACAACCTCCCCCTCAGTTGCAGCTTCCACTTGATCTTGCTGGATCGTAGTCGGTGTAGGGGCTGGACCATCCTGCACCGTAGTCGTCGTAGTGGAAGTAGAGGGTACATGCTCGACTAGAGCTTCATCATCACCATCATCCTCTCCAGCATCCTCCTCGTCCTCAAAGATCTTCTTACCAATCTCGTCGTCACCTGCACACTCAAAAACAGACGAACTGCATGGCTGGGTCTCGTCGAAGGTAACCTCACAAGTTTCCATGACTAGGTTAGTATCAAGGTTGAGCACACGGAATGCTCGAGAATAACTCGCAGAACCCAAAAAGATCCCATCGGAAGACCTCGACTCAAACTTATCAAGCCTACCCTTCTTGAGAATGAAGCACCGACAACCAAAAGCCCTGAAGTGGCTCACTCTAGGTGCTCGCCCGTGCATGAGCTCATAGCACGCCTTGTTCAAGAAGGCCCTAAGAAAAATCCGGTTCCCAACATGGCACGCGGTATTCACTGCCTCAGCCCAATATCTCCTCGGAGTCCTATGCTCATCAAGCATCGTCCGAGCCATCTCACAAAGGGAACGATTTTTCCTCTCAACCACACCATTCTGACAAGCCACATAGGGAGAAGAGAATTGATGTTCGAGACCCAAATCACGACAAAAGGTTTCGAAAAGAGAGTTTTTAAATTCAGAACCATTGTCGCTACGGATAGCTCGAATGGCATCTCCATTCCTCTCATTCTTCAACCTCAAGATTAGATCCCTCACAAAACCAAACGTCTCCCCTTTGTCAGCCAAAAAGAAGACACAAGCATAGCGACAATAGTCGTCCACTATCACCAGGACATACCATTTCCCACCCGCCGAGCACACACGAGCTGGACCAACCAAGTCCATATGGAACAGCTCGCATGGCCTCTCAGTCATAACGGATGTCAGAGGCGGGTGAGAGGCGGCAACCATCTTACCATGCCTACACGGAGCACATACCAAGTCCTTTTGGTATTTCAACTTAGGCAATCCTTGGACCAAACCTAGCCCACTCAAGCGTGACAACAAATCAAAACTCAAGTGACCTAGTCTCCTATGCCATTTCCAAAGCTCCACCGAAACACCAGCAACCAAACAACGAGAAGAGCCGACACACTGAGAAAAATCAGCTCTGAAAATCTGACCCTTGGGGATGATCGTGCACACAAGATCACCTCGAGAATCCAAGACACGCGAAACTCCCGTTTTGAAACGGACCTCAAAACCCTCATCAAGAAGTTGGGAAACCGAAAGAAGATTGTACCCCAAAGACTTGACAAGAGAAACACGCCTAAGAGTCACAGACTCGCTCACCTTCACTGTGCCCACTGAAAGCACTCTACCTTTCCCATTGTCCCCAAAAGTGATCTACTCTTTGGTCATCACCGGGGTGAGGCTGGAGAACCACCTTCGATCTCCGGTCATGTGTCGAGAGCAACCGGAGTCGATCAACCAAAAGCCCTCCAAGCCTCCCACCTGCAAATCAAAAACGAGAGCGAGAGTGAGCAAACGACTCAGCACTGGGGTTAGTACAAAATGAATCAAACCAGTGCCGTGCCATTTGCTCAAAAGTGGGGTTAGCAAAATCCATCCTATCTCCTCTAGGTGGAACACCCACACGTCCCCTTGGAGGACTACGCGCACCACGAGGTGGAGACCGTGGCCCGTAGCTCCTCTGGGACCTAAAACTGCGATCGTTCCCCCCATACTCATATTGGCCACGAGCGAAGGAATGTCCAGCAAACTCACCACGCCCAAACCCAACACGCCTACCACCTTCTCTATGTTGTGGCTCACCTCGAGGCACAAACACATGCCTCTCTCGAGGGTAAATGGTATGCACCACACCCTCGCCCCTCGGCACCAACCCAGGCTCAGGCACACCATGAGAAGGGCGGTACCTGCCCTTGTTGGCCATCTCTCTAGCCAACCTCTCCTCACGCTTCCACCGGAAGCAAAACTCAGCAAGGTGCCCATCCCTCCCACAATGCTCACAATGGAAGGGTTTTGGTTTTGGCTTTGGTTTTGGGCTCTCTTTGGGCTGTGGCTTCTCCTCGCTCGGTTTCTCTCCCTTCTTCCCAAAGAACTCATTCCCCAAGTCACTCTTGAACTTGATGGGTTTCTGGAAATTGTCGGTATGTGGAGGAAACACGGGTGGAGCTGGGGTTGTGTCTAGTCGGTTCCTAAGTGGGTTTGGCTTAGGAGCATAGGCATTTTTGTGGTGGGTTTTTGGTGGCGATGGGATATCTCCAATCTTCCCCTCATTCTCACCACTTCCCTCACCAACCTTGTCTGCCCCAAGCGCTTGCCCATCATAGTGCTTTTATGCCTCAATCATCATCCTGAGCTGAGGCTCATGACCAGACAACCAACCCATCATCTTTCTCAACTCATCATTCTCATCCTGCAAACGATCAACATAGTGTGCAAGCTCCAAATTCTTCACGGCATTTACTTCACAAGTAGAGCATGATGTAGGAATAGGAGCTTTCAAAGCAGCTTTTAGAGATCTAGCATAAGCAACAGATTCATCTAGTTTCTCATGCAAAACAGGACAAGAAGTGCAAGCACCAAGCAAAGAGGGCCTAGATTTCATCTCATCTAGCTCAACCCTAAGCACATCTAGTTCCTCGACCTTGGAGGCATACTTTTCCTTAAGCACAGTCAATTCACCAAGAAAAGTGGAACAATCAGTGCATTCAGGTTCATCAGTCACAATAGGAGCAGACTTAAGAGAATCTAGCTCAACCACCTTCTCCTTAGCCTCTCCAAGCAAAGACCTATATTCCCTCTTCTCCTTGTTGGTCTTTCTAAGCACATCATCACGGTTGTCAAGCAAATCATTCAACCTAGCATTCTCCGCTATCAAGAAGGATGGATCATTGTTTACCTCTTCCTCGGAGTCGGAGCCCGAGTCATCCTTCTTACTCTTCTTGCTTGCGGAGCTATGTGCCATGCCGCAAAAGCCTTGGGCGGCAAAGCACAGGCCGTTGATGTTCTTGCTTGACCACTTGCCCTTGTGCCGGTTCTCATCTTCATCACTTGAGCTCGATGAAGAGTAGCAAGAGCTCGAGTCGATGTCGCTCGCTTCGGCAACCATCGCTCGTTCCTTCTTCTTCTGACCACCACTCCTCCTCGGCTTCCGCTCGGACTTGTTCTTGCCCTTGTGGTCGTCCCTCGAGCGGTGCTTGTGGTCGGTACTCGGACGGTGCTTGTGCTCAGGCTTCACCTCCATGGCTTCCGGGCACTCAGCGATAAAGTGCTCGTGCTTCCCGCACCGGTAGCACATGCCCGAGCTCCTCCGAGCGTTCTTTCGATTCGTGTACATGCGCTCGAACTGTCTACTCAGCAACGCGAGATCCTCCTCGCCAAGCACGTCAAACTCCTCATCTGGCATGGACACAAGACAAGACAAAGAGAAATGTCTTGAAGACATGTTAGCATTAGTCCTTGATCCAGTCACGAGAGCCAGACTATGAGGGTCAGTCGGGTTCCCGATCTTTGCACGCACCCCACGGTCCACCTCGGACGACTTGAGCTTGGAAAACAGCTCGTCCACCGTGAGGGTCTCATACTTCTCCGACTCAAGAATGGCCTCGACCTTCTCACTCCACACGGTACGATCCAGAGAGTGCAGGAGCTTGATAGCCCTGTCATGATCATCGTACGGGAGCACGGCCACATTAGCCCTCATGTTGTTCACAGTCACCGTGAACCGCTGGAACATGGCATCTATGGACTCACCGGGGAGATGAGTGAAGTTCTCGTACTCTCTCCGGTAGGTCGCAAATAGCCGAGCCTGAACCTGAGCGTTCCCAGCGTGAGCATTCTTCAGCTGCTCCCAAATCCTGCATGCCAAGTCCTCTGTCTGAACCCGATCGAATTCGGATTGTCACAGAGCACGAAACAAGTAGTTGACCGCCTTGTTGTTGGCGTCGAACATGTCCCTCGATCCTGGAGCAAGGAAGTTCACAGGATGAACATAAGCTGTGTTCACCATGACATCCCAAAGGATCTGACCCTTGCCGCGGAGGAAAGCAGCCATCCTCCTCTGCCACATCTGGTAGTTCTTACCATCAAAGTGTGGAGGACCCGAACCCCGTTCCTGGTACGCCATCTTTGGATGTTAGACTGGTTAGAATCACGAAGATCCGTAACCGGCTCTGATACCAATTGAAGGACCGATTAGGCGACTAGAGAGGGGGGGAGTGAATGGGAGCCGATAAAAATTCTTCCCGAAGGATGAACTCGGCCTATGCCCCAACTTCACAACCTAGGATTCCCACACGATCTTGCCAAGGTCACGTAGTCACAACGGACCTACCAACCCTAGGAAGAAGCCCAAACTTAAAGCAACACGGAAGCGCAACTCAAGAAGCAAGAGACTTAGCCGATCTGCGAAGCCTGGGGCGGACGGTCCGCGGTGACCGGGCGGACAGTCCGCTAGGGCCAGGCGAACGGTCCGCAGGACCACGGCGAACGGTCCGCAAAAACTGCCCGAGCAAACAGTACTGCACCTCGAAATACGGACGGTCCGTACCCTATCCTCGGATGGTCCGTGAGCAACCCGTACCTCGCGGACAGTCCGGGACACCCGGGCGGACGGTCCGCAAACACCTTGCAACAAAACTCAACTTCTCCGACGGATCGAACCACGAACGCGCAAGAACAAGCGACGAACTGGACGAACACCGGGCCACGCAGACTGTCCGCGCCTACCAGGGGAACTGTCCGCCAGGTGCGGACAGAGCAGCTCGAGCCCGAAAACGAGAAGTCAACCCTTCCTATCCGTCCATGGATCTCCTAAACGGCTTGAGCTCTTGAGGCAAGATTCGGGGGAGATATGAAGCGTCCCTAGGAGATGCTATACCCCAAAACTTGAGACCTCAAACGAACTAAATCGCCGGGAATCGAATCGCAACCGAGCTCTACCAAAAAGCTAGGGTTCCAACCGAAATCCTTCAATCGGAGGCCAAATCCAGAGATTGGGGGGTCAAGATCAAGCACAAAGATGCACAAGACATCTATCCATGATCCCCACCAACAAATCCGAACTCAAACACCTCGGAATCGAAGGAACAAGGCGCGCACGAAAATCCAACGAATATAGCTCGAAAAAGACACGAAAATCACACGAGCTACAAGAAGGAAATCAACGCAACCATGAATGCTTCCATACACTCGGAGGTCAGATTCTCTACAAAGCGGTTAAGAAAATCTACGCCTATGGAGCAGGGAAAATGAGAAGCAGTCCGGATGGATGGTTTGCCCAAAAAAACCTAGAGCTATATATATGAGTCCCTCTCGGTTGGGCAAATGACCTAGCTACCCCTAGCACTTAAACTTAAGGTACAAACCCCTCAGGGGCAAATAGGTCATGTAGCACTCTTCTTCATCGCATGGCCACGCCTTCGCCGTAGTCCGCGTCCTCCCGACGCAAGCCTTGCGATCCCGCCATGTGTCCGCCGGCATTGAAGCTTCTCGACGCGCCCGGATCCCGTCTCCGCCCGCCGAGCCTCTGGTCTTGGTTTTGTGGCTAAACCAAGTAACCCGACAGTTTTGTGGTGAACCGCCGCAAACCCCGCGTGCAGACTCCGGTCGTGAGCCGCTACCCTGCACCGGCTCCGGTCGACGATTTCGTCTTGCTTTTCTTGCCACCATGTGGCCCGCACTTGACCCCGCTGGCCACCGGGTCCCTCGAGCTGAGCCTACTTGTCTCTCCACTCCTCGGAGGCCCCGCAAGGCATAGATCTTTCGCGCCCGCTCTTCACCTGCACCAACGCAAATCAAGCCGCAACCTGCACCTGCAATACTCGGCCAAGAGTCAGTCCACACCTCGTTGTCAATCACTCATCACACCAGGGAGCGACCATCCACCGGTCCTCGGACGCTCCGGTCCTCAAAGGAGAAACAAGGTCTGATCTACCTTCCCCATCTCAAAACCTCTCTCAAACAGGAACTCTCTCAACCTATCGTACCAAGCTCTAGGCGCCTGCTTCAACCCATACAGCGCCTTCCTCAACTTGTACACCCTGTGGGGGTACTTCGCACTCTCAAACCCCGGTGGTTGCCTCACGAACATTTCTTCCTCCAAAACACCGTTTAGGAAAGTTCTCTTCACATCCATTTCTTACAATTTGAACCCTTTAGCCACGGAAAAGGCTAGAAGGATCCTAATCGCCTCCAAACGGGCTACGGGAGCAAAAGTCTCCTCGTAGTCTATCCCCTCTTTCTGTGTGTACCCCTGAGCAACAAGCCTTGACTTGTTTCATACCACTTCTCCTTTCTCTCCCTCTTTATTTTTCCACACCCATTTTGTCCCAATCGGCTTACACCCCGGTGGAGGCTCCACTAACTCCCAAACTTGGTTTCTCTCAAAATTCTCCAACTCCTCATGCATCGAATTGACCCAATTGTGATCAGATAGCGCATGTCCAATGTCTTTGGGCTCAAAAGTAGCAACAAAAGCAGCATGGGCAAAGTGAGAATCATTACGAGACCTCGACCGTGTAGTGCGTTCGTTGATGTTCCCGATGATCGTTGAAGCTGGATGATCCACTTATACTTGCCGGGGAGCTTCTCGCCTCGAAGCCACCTCCCCCTCATCTGGAGCTTCCTCACGATCTCAGCACGTCGTCGTAGGTGTGGGAGAAGGACCGTCCACGATCGTAGTCGAAGTAGTCTGTACATGCTCAGCCGCAGGCGCCACACCACCATCTTCATCATCTCCATGTTCATGTTCCTCATCTTGAAAAATCTCCTCACCAAGTTCCTCGTCATCTGCACACTCAAAAACAAGCTGACTACGTGGCTGTGTCTCGTCGAAGGTAACCTCGCAAATCTCCACGATTTGGTTAGTTTCAAGATTGAGCACTCAGAAGGCTCTAGAATGAGACGCGTAACCAAAGAAAATGCCATCGACAGACCTAACCTCGAACTTGTCCAACTTCTTACCTTTCTTCAGGATAAAGCATTTGCACCCAAACACATGAAAGTGACTCACCTTGGGGGTTCTACCGTGCATCAACTCGTAGCAAGTTTTCTTCTTATGCACCCTATGGTAAATCCTGATCGACACATAGCACGCGCTATTGACTGCCTCAGCACAGAACATTCTCAGAGTCCTATGCTCATCGAGCATCGTCCGAGCCATCTCGCACTAGGTTCTGTTTTTCCTTTCCACCACGCCATTCTGGGGAGGCGTTTACGGACTCGAAAACTGGTGTTCAAGACCCAAGTCATGGAAAAGGGTTTCAAAGCGAGAGTTTTTAAATTCCGAGCCATTGTCACTGCGGATCGCTCGTATGGCATCTCCGTGCCTCTCGTTTCTCAACCTCAAGACAAGATCACGAACAAAACCAAACGTCTCCCCTTTCTCCTCAAGAAAGAAAACCCACGCATACCGAGAGTAGTCGTCCACCACAACCAAGACGTACCACTTCCCACCCACGGATCTCACACGAGCTGGGCCAACAAGGTCCATATGGAGCACCTCGCATGGACGCTCCGTCATCACATCGGTGAGGGGTGGACGGGAAGAAGCTACCATCTTAGCATGCCGACACGGCGCACAAACCAACTCTTTCTCAAACCTCAACAGTGGCAATCCTCGGACCAAATTGAGTTTACTCAAGCAAGATAGAAGGTCACACCTTAAGTGACCCAACTTCCTATGCCGCTTCCACAACTCACTCGAAGAACCAGCCAAAAAGCAACGAGCCACACCAGAAGATTGAGAGAAATCCGCTCGGTAAACTTGACCCTCGGGAACGACCATGCAAACTAGGTCCCCTCGAGAATCCAAAATCCAAGAACCACCAGGCCGAAACAACACCTCAAAACCCTCATCCAAAAGCTGGAAAACGGAAAGCAAATTGAATCCGAGCGATTGAACTAGAGCAAAGGTGATGTATGTCTTGGACACCATCGGGACGAGACTTGAGAACCACCCCTTGTCTCCGGCATATGCCTCGAGCAACCGGAGTCAATCAACCAAACGTTCCTCAAGTCTCCCACCTGAAATTCAAAAATGAGCACGTGAGCGAACAAACGACACAGCATTGGGGTTAGTACCAAAAGAGTAAAACCAGTGCCGAGCTATTTGCTCCAAAGTGGGGTTAGCACAAACCATATCATCACGCCTATCAAAGCTACCACCACGAAAACTACCACGGGAACCACCACTAGGGAACCACCCCTGTCTCGCTGGAGGAGAACGAAAACCACGAAAGGAAGACCGTGGACCGTTCCTCCTCTCCAACTCAAAGCTATGACTCCTCCCACCCTCGTATTGAGCACGAGGTGGAGAACGTCTAGCAAACTGACCACCACCAGACTCACCATGCCAACCACCAGAACCACAACCAAAGAAACCAAACCGAGCATCCTCACGAGCACGGAAACCAAACTGCTGTCTGCCCAAACCAGCACCGGTCTGACCGGTCACCCTGACCGGTCTGACCGCTGGTGCTCGGCCAGCAGCACCACCTGCCATCTTTCGATCTCCCCAAGTCGGAACCGTCCTCACAATCGCCTTGGCCCTGGGCATCTGCATACGAGGCTCAGGTACAGCATTTGAAGGGCGGTACCTATCCTTGTTAGCCCACTCCTTAGCTATTCTCTCCTCACGCTTCCTCTTGAAGCAAAACTCACCCTTGTGACCATCTCTCCCACAATAGTCACAATGAAACCGTATGAGCTTGGGTTTAGGCTTGGGTTGTGGCTGCTCACTTGGTTTCTCCTCACTCGGCTTTTCAACCGGTTTCTCCTCACTAAGCTTCTCACCCTCTTTCCCAAAGAACACATTCCCCAAGTTGCTCTTGAACTCTATGGGTTTTTGGAAAACATTTGTGGGGTGAGGGAATATGGGTGGATCTGGGGTTGTGTCAAGTTTGTTTCTCAATGGGTTTGCTTAGGAGCATAGGCATTTTTGTGGAAGGTTTTTGGTGGAGCTTGGATATCACCAATCTTCTCTCCTCCCTCACCACTACACTCTCCAATCTTATCTGACCCAAGAGCTTGCCCATCATAGCGCTTGTATGCCTCTATCATCATCCTAAACTGTGGTTCATGACCCGACAACCAACCCATCATTTTCCTCAACTCATCATTCTAATCCTGCAAGCGATCAACATAATGTGCAAATTCCAGATTCTTCAAAGCATGCAGTTCACAAGTAGAGCAAGAAGTGGGAATAGGTTCTTTCAACTTAGCCTCAAGAGAAACAGTGTAAGCATGCATCTCATCAATCTTTCCATGCAAAACAGGGCAACAAGTACAAGCACCTAGCAAAGCAGGTCTAGACTTAAGCTCAGCCACTTCAGCCCTAAACACATATAGTTCCTCACACTTGGAGGCATGCTTTTCCTTGAACACAGTAAGATCAGCTAGGAACACAGAGCAATCAGCACAATCAACCTCATCAGAAACAACAGGTGAAGCCTTAAGTTAATCAGTCTCAAGCTTAGCATCTAGATTCTGTGTTTTTAGCTCAGACACTCTAGTCCTAGCATCCTCAAGCGAGGCCCTAAGCTCCTTCCTCATCTTCTTAGCCTCTCTAGGCATGTCATCACGATTATCAAGCAACTTGCTAAGCTGTTCATTCTCTTCACGCAAGAAGGGAAGCTCGTCACATACCTCATCCTCGGAGTCGGAGTCCGAGTCACTCTGGTGATTCTTCTTGCTGCCAGAGCTTCGTGCCATGGTGCAGAAACCATCTCTAGCGAAGCAGCTTGGCCGGCTCAAGTTCTTGGATGACTTCATGTTCTTGCGCCGATCACCTTCGTCTTCACTGCTACTCGAGCTCGAGGAAGAGTAGGCGGAGCTGGAGTCGACGTCACTTGCTCTGACCATCTCTCGGGCCTTGCTGCGACCATCCTTCTTCCTCGATCGTCGCTCGTCCTTGTTCTTGTGCTTGTGCTTGTAATCGTGCCTTGATCGGTACTTACCCTCTGTCTTCGATCGGTGCTTGTAGGTATCCTTGTTCTCCATCTTCTCGGGGCAGTCGGCGACGAAGTGTCCTGGCTTGCCGCACTGAAAGCATGTCCTCGTGTTCCTCCTTGTGTTCACCCGGTTCTCGTGCATCCTCTCGAACCTCCTGGTCAGCAGCGCCAGCTCGTCCTCTCCAAGCACATCGAACTCCTCATCTGGCAAAGACATCAAAGAGGACAAAGAGTACATCCTGGTGGATGGGTTAGCGTTAGACTTTGCACCTGAGCCACCGATGAGAGCGAGACTATGAGAGTCAGTCGGGCTCTCAAGCTTGGCTGTCATACCATGGTCCACCTTAGCCGAATTGAGCTTCGAGAACAGCTCGTTCACAGTCAAAGTGTTATACTTCTCCGACTCCGCAATGGCCTCGAACTTGCCATCCCAAATTGTACGATCCAGAGAATGCAAGAGCTTAACAGCTCTATCATGATCATCGTACGGGAGCACATCCACATTGGCCCTCATGTTGTTCACAACTACCGTGAACCGCTGGAACAAGGCATCAATTGACTCACCGAGGAGATGAGTGAAGTTCTCGTACTCTATCCGGTAAGTTGCATACATCCGAGCCTGAACCTGAGCATTTCCAGCGTGAGCATCCTTCAACTGACTCCAAATCCTACAAGCTAGGTCCTCCGTCTGAACCCAATCGAATTCGGACTGACACAGAACACGAAACAAGTAGTCGACCGCCTTGTTGTTGGCGTCGTGCATGTCCCTCGATCCCGAAGCAAGGAAGTTAATCGGATGAACATAAGCTGTGTTCACCATAACGTCCCAAAGGATCTGACCATTACCGCGGAGGAAAGCTGCCATCCGCCTCTGCCACATCTTGTAGTTTTTGCCATCGAAGTGTGGAGGACCCGAACCCCGTTCCTGGTACGCCATCCTTGGATCTTAGACTGGTTAGAATCCGAAGATCCGTAACCAGCTCTGATACCACTTGAAGGACAGAACTGGTGACCAAAGAGGGGGGAGTGAATGGGAGCCGATAAAAATTCTTCTCGAAGGAGATGGATACTCCAACAAGACGAACACGGCTAACCAAAACACGTCTTCGGCTCAACTACCCAAGTTGGCCACGACCACGTAGCCAATGGAGTGCTACTGGTCCTAGGAACCAACAACCACCGAAACCTACTCGAGAACGCAGTGAAACAAGCAACTCGAGCAACACTGACCACACCGGTCAGACCGGTCACCTGCACAGGTCAGACCGGTCCCGGCCGGATCTTCCAAACTAACCGTCGGAACACCCGACACCCTCCAGAGACACTCCGGGTCACCCTGGACCTTGAGCCGGGTCACCCGAGCAAGACTTGGCAATTTCCACAGAAAAGCCCCTGCACCGGTCAGGCCGGTGCAGCTCACCGTTCAGACCGGTCTGAGCCTGGAAATCCCAAATCCGCGAACCTGACCACCCGAGCTCCAAACTGAACCAAACTCGAAACAACAGCAACACAAGACACCAGGGAACTCACCACCACGGTCACCCAAGCAAAACCCAACTGGGGTCGGCACCGGTTAGGCCGGTGAGAGGCACCGGTCAGACTGGTCAGGACCTAGGCTCTCGGGATGAACAGCAACCCGCGGGTCAACACCACCAAATCCAAATCTCGATCTCCCGATTTGCTCCACGGATTCGCACAAGACTTTGGGGATAGTAGGAACACCTCATGGGCACTCCATAGCCAAGATTTGGTCCACCAAAACTTGCTAAATCAAGAGGAATTGAAGAAATCCCACCAAGGATGCCTCTAACCCTAGAGCCAAGAAAACCCCAAAATTGAGCCCCTTTACTCACGGATTTGGGATGGGAATCAAAGGGAAAAAAACCACGAAGGGTTCATGCATACATCCCCCACCAAATCTCAAAGAGAAAGGTCTCAAAACCGCCACTAAAAAATCACCAAGAAAAAGGCTCCGAAAATTACCGAAAAGGGAAAACGGGAGAGACACAATCAAGCCTTGAGGAACCACGCCGAATCATCTATACATGCCATGAAGGTTCATACAAGGTCTAGCTTGCCTTCCAATCATCCTTCCCTCTCACAAGATCTCACCATGAAGCTCTCAAGCTAGTCCTCTAAACCCTAAGGTGGGAAAATAGCAAAAGCAAATGAGCTAGAGTTCCAAGAGATGGCTGCCATCCTCGTTTCGCCTGCCTGGGTTTGGGATACAAGGGCGAGGCATCGCGCTATGGAGGAGTATCTGATCCAGGAGCCACGTTTTGCTGCACTCTGCGCAGTGGCTGGATTTACATGAGCCAGTGATGGTAGTAGTATGTCTTGATGGTAGTAGTATGAGCCGTGATGGTAGATGCTAGTAGTATGTGGTGATGGTAGTAGTATGAGCCGTGATGGTTGATGCTAGTAGTTGAAGGACCGGATTGGCGACCAGAGAGGGGGGGAGTGAATGGGAGCCGATAAAAATTCTTTCTCAAAAGAACTCGGCCTACATCCCAATCGCAACTCCGAGGGTCACACACGAACAAGCGGAAGCACACACAAACCTCTCTCGAGACCTTAGGAACAAAGCTTGAAAGGCTAGGAAGCAAAGCGGAAGCAAGCACGAAAGAACTCGAGCAACAAAGAGGAAGGCTGAGACCTACCGGGTCAACTGGCACAAGTGGCTGGGTCACCCTGAGCCTTCCAGAGCCGCACCGGGTCACCCGGGCACAAGTGACCGGGTCAACCTACCCCCTTCGAGTCACCCGGCACAAGTGACCGGATCACCCGGGACAGCCCAGAAAACTGCCCGTGAATTCGCCCCAAACTTTCGATCAATGGAATTCCCAAACCACTTGGAGTCTTGAGACGAAATTTTGGGGAGATGATGAACACCCCAAGGAGAGGTTATGCCCCAAAATTACGGCCTCAAACTCCCTACAACTCCCAGAATCGCAAATCCTTGCCAAGAGCACTATGACCTAGGGTTCATCCAAAAGTCAACGAATCGAAGGCCAAATCCGGCGTTTGAGGGGTCAAGATCATCCACAAAGAGGCACAAGGCACTCACCCATGATCCCCTCAAAGAAATCCGGAGAGAAATGCCCTCAAATCGACGAATCGAGCGACGAACGAAAATCCCAAGAAAAGGCTCCGAAAATCACCAAAAAGGGAAAACGGGAGAGACACAATCAAGCCTTGAGGAACCACGCCGAATCATCTATACATACCATGAAGGTTCATACAAGGTCTAGCTTGCCTCCCGATCATCCATCCCTCTCGCAAGATCTCACCATGAAGCTCTCAAGCTAGTCCTAGAAATTCCTAAGGAAAAAGGAAGAGGAAAATAGCAAAACAAATGAGCTAGGGTTCCAAGTGGTGGCTGCCATCCTCTCTCCTCTAAGTTTATATGGAGGCAACCGAAAGATGAAACTACCCCTATTACATGAAAGTAAGATACACGCCCCCGAAGGGCACTTTGGGAATTCTCGTCGTAGCACCATCGGACGGATGCCCGGCGACCGCACCTCGCTTCACCTCGACGCAAGCCTTGCGATCCCGACGCGTGTCCTCCGCTTCGAAGTCTCTCGGCGCGCCCGGATCCCGTCTCCGCCCGCCGAGCCTCCGATCTTGGCTTTGTGGCTCAACCAAGGAACCCCGACGGTTTTGTGGTGAACCGCCGCAAACCCCGCGGACTCGGTGCAGCCTCCACGCCAATCCCACTCATGACTTGGCCGCCACGTCATCCCGGCTCGGTGTTGGTTTTGTGGAGTAAACCAACCAAACCCCACGTGCAGACTCCGGTTGTGAGCCGCTACCCTGCACCGGCTCCACCTAGGTTTTGAGGCTCAACCAAGAAACCGTACCCGACTTCGTCTTGCTTTTCTTGCCACCATGCGGCCCGCACTTGATCCCATTCGGCCACCGGGTCCATCGAGCCGAGCCTACTTGTCTCTCCACTCCTCGGAGGCCACACAGGCTAAGACCTTTCGCGCCCGCTCTTCACCTGCACCAACGCAAATCAAGCCGCAACCTGCACCTGCAATACTCAGCCAAGAGTCAGTCCACACCACGTTGTCAATCACTCATCACACCAAGGAGCGACCATCCACCGGTCCTCGGACGCTCCGGTCCTCAATCTCCCCCTTGATGAGTGCATTGACAACACACATAGTCACCAATTCATAAGAGAAAGAAAAAGAAAAGAAACGAACAAAGATCTCAAACAAGTGATCAAAAGCCAAACAAAAGCCAAAACAAGATCACTTGAAAGAGCAAGTCTCGGTCCCCTAAGACAAGGGCAACGGCTCAACACAACCGAGACAAAATGCTCCAAACTGCCAACTCCTCAAGGTGAGGCAAAAGGGCTCGACACCATCGGCAAAAGAGCAAAGCACAAAGCAAATTCAGGCGACACAAAGAGCTCCCAAAGCATGAATGCAAGCTCCCCCTGAACAAATGCATGCAAACTCAAGTTCTCCCCCTGAACTGAGTATCCCTCTTTTTCTCCCCCTTGATGCAAAGACTCTCCCTTACAAAATGCATCTCTCCCCCTTGTTATGAATTAGATGCAGATTTCTCCCCCTTGTTGGTAATGCATGAATCAAGGCTATAAATGCAAGCATGTGCTTCTCAAATATACAAAGAGCACTACAACATGCTAAAAAGAGACATAGATAAGCAAGATAGCCACAAATTTAGTACAAGCATCGGCAACAAGATAGATAGGGACATATACACATGTGACATAGCCAAGATCAAAAGAAGCATTTTTCACAAAGATATCCCTCTCATGAGCATAGGACCTACACATGGTCAGAATGAGCACGAACAACATATAGCCCACAAACTTCATGCTAGGTCACACATTCTCATCAAAAGATCATCACAAACACCTACAAGCTATCTCATGTCATGTCAAAGCCACCGAGCCATGTGTCCACTTCTAGATATGAGACTTCTCATTGGTGAACATCATGCAACAGTTTAGCACCCAAGATAAGGAATTTAAAGCAAATTTGACATGGAAGCATATTTATCAAACATAGGCATCTCACATACCAAATTCATGATTTACAAATTAAGCATGGTACATGAAGTGCCTTTGCGGCAAAAAGAAGCTTAGGCTTCTCCACAAGGTAGCATGTAGGCTAAACATTCATGATGATAAATGGATCTTTGACCCCAAATGAAAAGAACATGGTTCCAAGCACAAATTAAGCAAGATATAGCCATAAGCACCCAATTTGAACATGAAAGGCATTCAACTCACAAGAGAGGATCATGTAGCATTTTTACAAAAGAAAGCCATCCACAAGCATATACATCCCAAAGCTACCAAGAGCACAGCTATACATTATATGAGCATCACTGGCAAGTCATAAGCTCATATCCAGCATATCATGGTGATCAAAGTATATAGGAGAAGCACATCTCTAGAGCATATGATACAAATGCAGTCTATGATACAAAGATGCAAACATGATATGAAAATGCAACATGCATATGTACATGAGATGCCCAACCCAAACTCAAAAAGGCAAAAGAGCACAAAACTCACAAGCTCCCCCTAAACACATGCACTGGGGCCAAAGAGCATACAAAGCTCACCCTAAATACATGATATGGGGCAAAGAGCACAAAGCTTACAAGCTCCCCCTAAATACATGCACTAGGATCAAAGAGCATACAAAGCTCATCCTAAGTACACGCGTAAGGGCAAAGAGCAAAAGAGACCAAGTGGCTTAACAAGAGCCACACATCTCAAAGTCTCCAAACTACTTACCTTGATCATTCGCTCTCGTTCATCATCCCTGAAAATGATGTTCTCCTTTGACACCACCGGGATGAGGCTTGAGGACCACCTTCGATCTCCGGTCGCCATCCTCCGGAGTCGATCCGCCAAAAGTCCTCCAAGCCTCCCGCCTGCAAAATCAAAACCAAGAGCGAGAGCGAGCAACCGACTCAACACTGGGGTTTGCACAAAAAGAGTCAAACCAATGCCGAGCCATTTGCTCAAAAGTGGGGTTAGCAAAATCCATCCTATCAGAGCTATGACCACCACAGGAAATCACCTCACGTCTCGCTGGAGGAGCACGAGCACCACGAACTGGCAGTCCCAGAAGTGGACTTCCTATCCAACCGACACTCGGCAAAATCCGCGTCCAAAAATCCATGAAGGGCCAAAGAAGAAGACGTGGAGTACCAAAGGCCGAAGTCGGGAGTATGACACAAATACCTGAATATGCGCTTGACTGCTTGCCGATGCGAAGTCCTCGGAGACGCTTGAAAACGAGCGCACAGACATACCGAGAATTGGATGTCCGGCCTCATTGCCGTCAAGTAGAGGAGTGACCCGATCATGCTTCGGTACTCCTTCTGGTCCACATGTTGACCTTCCTCGTCCGCATCAAGAGCTATAGTCATACTCATAGGCGCCGCCATGGCCTTGAAGTCCTCCATCTTGAACTTCCTCACAATGTCCTTGGTGTACTTAGCTTGGTGCACGAATGTTCCTTCCTTTGATTGCTTGATCTGAAGGCCGAGGAAGAACTACAACTCACCCATCATGCTCATCTCAAATTCCCTGCTCATGTCTTCTGCAAACCTTGCAACAAGAGAGTTAGATGAGCCGCCAAAGATAATATCATCCACGTATACCTGCACAATCAGGATATCTTTGCACTGCCTGAGGAGAAACAAGGTCTGATTGACCTTCCCCAACTCAAACCCTCTCTCAAACAGGGACCCCCTCAACCTACCGTACCCAGCTCTAGGCGCCTGCTTCAGCCCATACAACGCCTTCCTCAACTTGTACACCCGGTGGGGGTACTTCTCACTCTCAAACCCCGGTGGTTGCCTCAAATACACTACTTCCTCCAAAACACCATTTAGGAAAGCACTCTTGACATCCATATGGTACAACTTGAACCCTTTAGCCACGGAAAAGGCTAGAAGGATCCTGATCGCCTCCAAACGATCTACGGGAACAAAAGTCTCCTCGTAGTCGATCCCCTCTTTCTGTGAGTACCCCTGAGCAACAAGCCTTGACTTGTTTCTCACCACTTCTCCTTTCTCTCCCTCTTTATTTTTCCGCACCCATTTTGTCCCAATCGGCTTACACCCCGGTGGAGGATCCACCAACTCCCAAACTTGGTTTCTCTCAAAGTTCTCCAACTCCTCATGCATCGAATTAACCCAATTGTGATCAGATAGCGCGTGTCCAATGTCCTTGGGCTCAAAAATAGCAACAAAAGCAGCATGAGCAAAGTGAGAATTGTTTCGAACCCTCGACCGTGTAGTGCATTCATTGATGTCGCCGATGATTCTCGAAGCTGGGTGATCCACTTGAACTCGCCGGGGAGGTTCTCGCCTTCATGCTACCTCCCCCTCAACAGCAGCTTCGCCTTGATCCGGGTTTGTCGTTGTAGGTATGGGAGAGGGACCATCCACCACTGTAGTCGAAGTAGTAGGTACATGCTCAGCCGCGGGCACCACACCACCATCTTCATCATCTCCATGTTCATGCTCCTCCTCCTGGAAAATCTCCTCGCCAAGTTCATCGTCACCTGCACACTCAAAAACAAGCTAACTACGTGGCTGTGTCTCGTCGAAGGTAACCTCGCAAGTCTCCACGATTTGGTTAGTTTCAAGGTTGAGCACTCGAAAGGCTCTCGAATGAGACGCGTAACCAAAGAAAATGCCATCGATAGATCTAGCCTCGAACTTGTCCAACTTCTTACCTTTCTTCAGGATGAAGCATTTGCACCCAAACACATGAAAGTGACTCACCTTGGGTGTGCGCCTGTGCATCAACTCATAGCATGTTTTCTCCTTATGCACCCGGAGGTAAATCCTATTCGACACATAGCACGCGGTATCCACCGCCTCAGCCCAGAACCTTCTCGGAGTCCTATGCTCATCGAGCATCGTCCGACCCATCTCGCACAAGGTCCTGTTTTTCCTTTCCACCACGCCGTTCTGGGGAGGCGTATACGGACTCGAAAACTGGTGTTCAAGACCCAAGTCATGACAAAAGGTTTCGAAGCGAGAGTTTTTAAATTCTGAGCCATTGTCACTGCGAATCGCTCGTATGGCATCTCTGTGCCTCTCATTTCTCAACGTCAAGACAAGATCTCGAACAAAACCAAACGTCTCCCCTTTCTCCTCAAGAAAGAAAACTCACGCATACCGAGAGTAGTCGTCTACCACAACCAGGACGTACCACTTCCCACCCACAGATCGCACACGACCTGGGCCAACAAGGTCCATATGGAGCAGCTCGCATGGACGCTCCATCCTCACATCGGTGAGGGGTGGATGGGAAGCAGCTACCATCTTAGCATGCCGACACAGCGCACAAACCAACTCTTTTTCAAACCTCAGCCGTGGCAATCCTCGGACGAAATTGAGCTTACTCAAGCGAGACAAAAGGTCAAAGCTTAAGTGACCCAACTTCCTATGCCACTTCCACAACTCACTCGAAGATCCAGCCAAGAAACAACTCTCCACACCAGAAGACTGAGAAAAATCCGCTCGGAATACTTGACCGTCAGGAACGACCATGCAAACTAGGTCCCCTTGAGAATCCAAAATCCGAGAACCACCAGGCCGAAACAACACCTCAAAGCCCTCATCCAAAAGCTGGGACACCGAAAGCAAATTGAACCCAAGCGATTGAACAAGAGCAACACACTTGAGAGAGACCTTGTCACTTACCTTAATCTCACCTTCTGAAAGCACACGCCCTCGCCCATTGTCCCCAAAGGTGATGTATGTCTTGGACACCACCGGGACGAGACTTGAGAACCACCCCTTGTCTCTGGTCATATGCATCGAGCAACCGGAGTCAATCAACCAAACGTTCCTCAAGTCTCCCACCTGAAATTCAAAAATGAGAACGTCAGTGAACAAACGACTCTACACTGGGTTAGTACCAAAAGAGTAAAACCAGTGCCGAGCCATTTGCTCCAAAGTGAGGTTAGCACAAACCAAATCATCACTCCTATCAAAGCTACCACCACGAAAACCACCACAAGAACCACCACTAGGGAACCACCCCTGTCTAGCTGGAGGAGAAGGAAAACCACGAAAGGAAGAACGTGGACCGTTCCTCCTCTCCATCTCAAAGCTACGACTCCTCCCACCCTCGTATTGAGCACGAGGTGGAGAACGTCTATCAAACTGACCACCTGTAAACTCTCCAAGCCAACCACCAGAACCACGACCACCAAAACCGAACCGAGCATCCGTACGAGCACGAAAACCAGACCCCTGTCTGCCCAGACCTGCACCGGTCTGACCGGTGTAGTGCACAGGTCTGACCAGTGGTGCTCGGCCAGCAGCACCACCTGCTACCTTCTGGTCTCCCCAAGCCGGAACCGTCCACACAATCGCCTTGGCCCTGGGCATCTGCATACGAGGCTCAGGTACACCATCTGAAGGGCGGTACCTGTCCTTGTTGGCCCACTCCTTAGCCATTCTCTTCTCACACTTCCTCTTGAAGCAAACCTCACCCTTGTGACCATCTCTCCCACAATAGTCACAATGAAACCTTATGGGCTTTGGCTTAGGCTTGGGATGGGGCTGCTCACTTGGTTTCTCCCCACTCGGCTTCTCACCCTTCTTCTCTCCAACCTCACTCTCCTTGGAGCTCACAAACTTCACCGGTTTTTGGAAGTCATTTGTTGGGCGAGGAAATATGGGAGGATCTGGGGTTGTGTCAAGTTTGTTTCTCAGTGGGTTGGGCTTAGGAGCATAGGCATTTTTGTGGAAGGTTTTTGGTGGAGCTGGGATATCACCAATTTTCTCTCCTCCCTCACCACTACACTCTCCAAGTTTCTCCGAGCCAAGCGCTTGCCCATCATAGCGCTTGTATGCCTCAATCATCATCCTAAGTTGTGGTTCATGACCCGACAACCAACCCATCATTTTCCTCAACTCATCATTCTCATCCTACAAGCGATCCACATAATGTGCAAGTTCCAGATTTTTCAAAGCATGCACTTCACAAGTAGAGCATGAAGTAGGAACAGGTTCTTTCAACTTAGCCTCAAGCGAAACAGTATAAGCATGCATCTCATCATCTTTCCATGCAAAACAGGGCAAGAAGTGCAAGCACCTAGCAAAGCAGGTCTAGATTTAAGCTCAGCCACTTCAACCCTAAGCACATCTAGTTCATCACAAGTAGAAGCATGCTTATCCTTAAGAGCAGTAAGATCTGCTAGGTACACAGAGCAATCACAACAATCAATTTCATCAGAAACCACAGGTGAAGCCCTAAGCGAATCAATCTCAAGCTTAGCATCAAGGTTCTGGGTTTCTAGCTCAGTTACTCGGTTCGTAGCATCTTCTAGTGAGGCCCTAAGCTCTTTCCTCATCTTCTTTACCTCTCTAAGCATGTCATCACGATTATCAAGCAACTTGCCAAGACGCTCGTTCTCCTCACGCAAGAAGGGAAGCTCGTCACGTACCTCATCCTCGGAGTCCGAGTCCGAGTCGCTCTGGTGACTCTTCTTGCTGCCGGAGCTACGAGCCATGCCGCAGAAGCCATCTCTCACGTAGCAGCTCAGCCCGCTCAAGTTCTTGGATGACTTCTTGTTCTTGCGCTGATCGCCTTCGTCTTCACTGCTACTCGAGCTCGAGGAAGAGTAGGCGGAGCTGGAGTCGACGTCAGTCGCTCCAACCATCACTAGGGCCTTCCTGCCGCGGCCGTCCTTCTTCCTCGACCGTCGCTCGTCCTTGTGCTTGCGATCGCGCCTCGATCGGTACTTGGCGTCCTTGCTCGATCGGTGCTTGTAGCCATCCTTGTAGCCGTCCTTGTTCTCCGTCTTCTCCGGACAGTCGGTGACGAAGTGTCCTGGCTTGCCACACTGAAAGCACGTCCGTGTTGTCCTCCTCGTGTTCACTCGGTTCTCGTGCAGCCTCTCGAACCGCCTGGTCAGCAACGCCAGCTCGTCCTCTCCAAGCACGTCGAACTCCTCATCTGGCAAAGACCTCAAAGAAGATAGAGAGTACATCCTGGAGGATGCATTAGCGTTAGACTTAGCCACTTTGCCACCGACGAGAGCAAGACTATGGGAGTCAGTCGGGCTCTCAAGACGGTTTGTCAAACCACGATCAACCTCAGCAGACTTAAGCTTAGAAAATAGCTCGTTCACCGTCAGAGTGGTGTACTTCTCGGACTCAAGAATGGCCTCGACCTTTTCATCCCACACGGTACGATCCAGCGCGTGTAAGAGCTTCACAGCTCTATCATGGTCATCGTACGGGAGGATGTCGACATTGGCCCTCATGTTGTACACAACCACTATGAACCGCTGGAACAAGGCATCAATAAACTCACCAGGGAGATGAGTGAAGTTCTCGTACTCTCTCCGGTAGGTGTTGACGGTTGATTGTCGTATCAAAGTTCGTTTGGACTTGCAAGCGGACAAGTCCTCCGTTGTAGCCAAGGGACCCTTCTTCCCTTAAGTGTGAACCCAAGGTATCGAATCTGTGAAACAATGTGTAACGCAAGATCCAATCTAATAAGCGGAAAACACTTTGATCTTGAAAAGGGGTTTTGCATCTAATCTATGAAAGAACCATAAAACGCATCTAATCTACTAAACACCGGAGGTAGCAAGAGAAAGAGAGATAAAACCAATCTAGAGATTGGATTGGGTCTTTTGTTGAAGTTCCAAAACAAAGAAGAATAAAGCAAACGAATCTCATTACTAGCCTCTTTAAATCGTGGCTTCCGTTCCAACTCTGAAGATGCCCGCCATTTGGAGCCACCGTCCTGTCACAACGCACTCCTATTCGTGCGGGTTAGCCTAGGGCAAGTCCAAGAAGAACAAGTTGAAAACGCTCGGTAGATCGGGTATGCACCTCTAGCCACCATGACTACAAGAGCACCCTAAGCAATCTAGCTATAGACTAGATTAGGGAAGAAGCAAACCCAAGCGAAGACAAAGTTGTAGAGAAAGCACTTGATCGCTAGAAATCAGATTCAATCTTGCAAATTCAACACGAGAGTACAATACATGGACAAGATCACCACCGGGATCCTACCTTGATCATGATCCTAGCTCCGGGAACTCCGACGTGGTCTTCCATGCAAGGTTCCCACGTCGGCTAGGGGAACCCTAGTCAACCATCTCGACCCTCTCCTCTCCGGGATGGTGTCTCTCTCTTCTCTGCTCCTCGGCAGCGGATGACGAATGAATTCCTGCGTGGCTCTTGGCGAGGGGGCTATAAATAGTCCGAATGGCGGCTAGATCAAAGGGGGCGCCGAACCGGGCCAGGAATGGGCTGGGCCGGCCGGCCTGGGCAGACCGGCCTGGGCCCGTTTCGGCCCAGTTTGGCCCCGGCTTCCTCCCCGGTTGCTTCTCGTGCGATTCCTCATTTGTGTGCACTTGCATGTGGGCCTTTGACGTCGTTTCCTTCGCGGTTAAGGCTTGAATGCTTGCCATCCAAGCTTCGCTGTTTTCTGGTTGAGTCCCTGAAGATTTGCACGTTGATGCTTCGGTCCTCGGGTCATTTGGAGTCATGTTCATCACGTGTCTTGACTCTTGTTGGGCTTCATAATCTTCTTCCAAAGTGCTTGATGAACTTATCCCGCAAGTCTCCTCTTTAGCGTAGATTTCCTGCGTAAACAATAAACTCCAAAATCGACATGCAAGAGTGAACTTGTTATATACGGGGGGTTAGTCCCAGTGGTTAGAATAATAAATCAATGCCAACATTGAAGGTAAACTCATGGCTAGGTTGACGGAAATTCACCGTCAACAGTAGGTCGCATACAATCGTGCCTGAACCTCAGCATTCCTAGCATGAGCATTCTTCAGCTCCAACCAAATCCTACAAGCTAAGTCTTCTGTCTGAATCCGATCGAATTCGGATTGACATAGAGCACGAAACAAGTAGTTGACCGCCTTGTTGTTGGCGTCGAACATGTCCCTCGATCCCGGAGCAAGGAAGTTCATCGGATGAACTTAAGCTGTGTTCACCATGACATCCCAAAGGATCTGACCCTTACCACGGAGGAACGCCACCATCCGCCTCTGCCACATCTGGTAGTTTTTGCCATCAAAATGCGGAGGACCCGAACCCCGTTCCTGGTACGCCATCCTTGGATCTTAGACTGGTTAGAGTCAACAAAGACCCGTAACTGGCTCTGATACCACTTGAAGGACCGGAAAGGCGAACCAGAGAGGGGGGGAGTGAATGGGAGCCGAGAGATTGAAACTCCGACAAGACGAACAAGGCTTCCAAAGCACGTCTCCGACTCAACTACCCAAGTTGGCCAAGACCACGCAGCCACTGGAGTGCTACTGGTCCTAGGAACCAACAACCACCTACACCTACTCGAGAACGCAGCGGAACTAGCAACTCGAGCACCACTGACCTGCACCGGCCAGACCGGTGAGCAGCACCGGTCAGACCGGTTCCTGTTGGAACACCCCAACAGATCTTGAGAACTTCCATAGAAGGCTCCTACACCGGTCAGGCCGGTGTAGCATGCCGGTCAGACCGGTCTAAGCCAGGAAGCCCCAAAATCACAAACCTAACCTTCTGAGCTCCAAAACGAACCAAACTCGAAACAGCAGCAACACGAGATAATAGGGAACTCACCAAGACGTTCACCCGAGGCAAAACCCACAAAGCCTCTGCACCGGTCAGACCGGTGAGTAGCACCGGTCAGACCGGTCAGGCTGGGACGCTCGGGATGAACGGCACCCGCGGGTCAACTCCCCCAAATCCAACTCCCGATCTCCCGAATCACTCCACGGATTTGCGCAAGACTTTGGGGATAGTAGGAACACCTCATGGGCACTCCATAGCCAAGATTTGGTCCACCAAAACTCACAAAATCGAGAGGAATCGAAGAAATCCCACCAAGAACGCCTCTAACCCAAGAGCCAAGAAAACCCCAAAATCGAGCCCCTTTGCTCACGGATTTGGGAGGGGAATCAAAGGGAAAAGAACCACGAAGGGTTCAAGCATACATCCTCCACCAAATCCCAAAGAGAAAGGCCTCGAAACCCCCACAAGAAATTCGCCAAGAAAGGGCTCCGAAAATCACCAAAAAGGAGAAACGGGAAAGACACATCCAAGCCTTAAGGAACCATGCCGAATCATCTATACATACCAAAGAGGTTCATACAAGGTCTAGCTTGCCGCCCGATCATCCTTCCCTCTCACAAGATCTCACCATGAAGCTCTCAAGCTAGTCCTAGAAATTCCAAAGGAAAAAGGAAGAGAAAAATAGCAAAACAAAATGAGATAGGGTTCCAAGAGATGGCTGCCATCCTCTCACCACTTGGGTTATATGGAGGCAAGCCAAAAGACTAAAATGCCCCTAAGGCCTAATACTAGGATACACACCCCCGAGGGGCACTTTGGGAAACTTTGTCTTCGCACAATCGGACGGATGCCCGGCGACCGCAAACTTGCTTAGCCTCGATGCAAGCCTTGCGATCCCGACGCGTGTCCTCCGCTTCGAAGTCTCCGAACTGTGTCGTCGCACACTGGTCAGACCGGTGCTCCTCACCGATCAGACCGGTACCCACTGGTCAGACCGGTCAGACCCACCGGTCAGACCCACCGGTCAGACCGGTCCGATGCTGCTGCACCTCTGTCTTCGGTCTTCGGTCTTGGCTTTGTGGATCAACCAAGGAACCCAGTGGTTTTCTGGTGAACCACCGGAAACCCCGCGAACTCGGTGTAGCCTCTGTCAATCACCACTCATGACTCGGCTCCCACGTGGTCCCGGCTCGACCTTGGTTTTGAGGCTCAACCAAGAAACCGTCCATGACTTCATCTTGCCGTTCTTGCCACCATGCGGCCCGCACTTGACTCCGTTGGCCACCGAGTCCCTCGAACCAAGCCTACTTGTCTTCTCCACACCTGGAGGCCTCACCAGCAATGACCTTTCGCGCTTGTTCTTCACCTGCACTTGCATCAGTCAAGCCGCAACCTGCACCTGCAATACTTAACCAAGAATCAGTTCACACCACGTTGTCAATCACTCATCACAGCAGGAAGCGACCTACCACCGGTCCTCGAACCACACAGGCTCTCAACCTCCCAGGGCACCACCCACGGATGAGGCCGTCCCTCCAATGCTGCCGCCAGAGGATGATGTCGTTGCTCCATGGCTGCCGGTCGAGAACGGCCTTGGTGCCGCTCCATGGCGGATGATGTCGGCCGGTCGATGATGGCCTCTGCTCGGTGAGGATGGTAGAGATCGACTACCGTCGACCGATGAGGATGAGAGAGGGTGACGGCGCTTGGAGATGACAGTTTCCCGGCGAGTGGCGGTGCTTCCGCACCCTGACCCCTAGCACCTCTTGCTGATTTGCGAGGGGTGCGATGTTTTAGAGGCACATGATCTTGGATTTCATTTTGTTACACAAACTCCGAATCATCAGAGGATGTGTCAACCACCACCTGAATGGGCCTCCGCTCTGCCTCCTCTTCATCAGAGCACTGGAGATCCTCCCTTTCATCAGAAGAGGAGGAGGATGTGGCTTGCGCCGCACCTCTAGGAGACAATGGCTCCATGGGGAGAGGAAGAGAGCGCAGTGCGAGGATGGAGTTTTTTGTTGGTTGCAAGAGTTGGGAGAGGAAGAGGGCGTTGTGCGAGAATGGAGTTTTTTGTTGGTTGCAAGAGTGGGGAGAGGAAGAGGGCGCTGGGAGGAAGGGGGATATTTATGGCCAGAGGAACTCATTCAACCATTATTAAAAAAGCTGCTCCCAAAAAGATTAGAGTAGTTGTGGGATCCGTTCGGTTCAAACTAATTCAGTTTGACCAAATTTACACTTATATCTTCATATAAACTTACCGGGAAGTGAGAATTGCATTCTTTTGTGGATGGAGGGAGTACGTTCTGAGGAAGGGGGAAAGACCGTTCAGCGGAATGTTAACGGACCGGAAGAAATAATTGTAGTCCAGAAGGTCCTTTTAGCAATACATCAGTATACCGGACCTTCTGGACTACCTTTTCCACTCATTTGTCTTTGTTGGAGCTGAAACTCCTCCATTGTTCTCCCACAACCTTGTTCTTTGGCTATGCTGTCAATGATGCCTCGTCCCTGAGCAAATCTTATTCCTGACATTGTTGTGAGCGTCACCAATAAGATCAGTGATGCAAGAGATTTCATCATGTTCAAAGCTATCTGCAAGGGTTGGAACTGCGCTCGTTCAGATGAGGCACGCCCGTTTGACCTTTGGATTCTGAAATCTGAATTTATCGGTGAATCTGGAGCTGTGACATTCTCATCTGTCGCTGATATGCGGCTTTTTGAGGTCTCCTTTCCTGCATTGGCTGGGAAAAGGACTAGATTGATTGGTTGCGGCAGATCTGGAAGCCAAGTCGCCTTAGATTGCAGAGATTGGTGCATGTTGACGCTCTTTAGCCTCACTACTAAGTTTGCACTTACGGTGACGGCGCCAGGAATGCTTGAGGCACTCGCAAGCGTTGCTACCAGGTTTACACCCCTAGTAACGGGGCTAGGGATCATCTTTGGTAAAACACACGATCACAGAAAGGTCCGCAAGCGCACGGATTACCGTTGTAGCACTTCACCCGGTGGTATTCGGGTTATCGTATTTATATTTTCCCAAGGGAGGCACTACGGCAAGATGATCGAATAAACAGTGGAGAGAAACACGATTTGGTAAAGAGCTATAGCGGGGATAACGAATAAAGATATTCGGGGATAACTTGACACACGCAAGGAGATCTTGATAAAGGGTTAGAGAGGATCTAGTGAGCTGGGAGGACAACGAGACGAGAAAGGATCCTAACACAATCTATCTATTCTTGTCAACTCTAGGTAAAGAACTAAGGCAAAGAATAACCAAGGCAAGCTAAACTCGACAAGCTCTTCTAGTGCTGCAGGGGCATGCAAAGCCGTGCTCTCGGACTGGGATGAGAAGGGAGAACGACGACGCGCTGAATCCTACCGGCCCGAACTAACGTGGTGGACTACAAAGCCCGTCCGGAGCTGTCACCTCCTTAGGGTACCAGAACTATTCCATTGAATGGGACACCAATCTAAGACTAAGGTAAGCTCTGAGCACCACGCTCACAACGAACCAAAGAACCTTTCCCCGGATATCACGAAGGAAAGTCTCTCTCTACGGTGAAACACCAAAGATCAAGTGAAGAACGACCACAACACTATAGGGTTCAAGAGACCTATGCTAACGAAGACTAAACTAACTTTAGTCTAAACTAACTTTAGTCTAAACCAACAATAAAGCTTCTAGAGCAAAGTAAAAGCTGAATGTAATTGACTCGAAAGGTAAGATAGAAAGATAACTTGAATTGCACTTGAGTCTAAACAAAGAAATGATACAAGAGTAGTACCGGAACTCTGAAGAAGACTCCTCCGGAACCCCGAGACTAGCTCGACTCCACTCAAACTCCCAAGCTACACTAATCCTACTCTAAGTGAACAAAAGAGAGAAATGGAGATGCTCCTGCGTTGTGAGTCTGATCCAGTGAGTGGGAGGTGGCTTTTATAGGCAAGGAAGGTCGGTGGAGCGCAGGGGGGCCACATGCCAGGTGCGGTCGGCTCACCAGGTGCGGTCGGCCCTGGGATGTGCCGCCTCTCACCTTGGACGCCCCTGATCACTGCTCCTGAGGCGGTTGTAGGTCAGCTCCTTGGGTCAGTTTCGCCCGGCATGCGAATTGATAGGTGTGGCCGGCCCTCTAGGTGCGGTCGGCCCACCCCCGTGCCGTATGATGCACCAACTATGCTCGGGGACGCCTAGGATTGCCTCTGGATGACGGTTGTGGCCGTTGGGCGACCGGACAAGTGGACCCATTGATCCAAGTGATCCTAGCCTCCACCATTTGATCAAAACGACGTTTCCTTAGTGAATCTCGTTCGTCCAAGTTGTGCTCGTGGGAGAGGCGGTGCTTAGGACCAGAGACGTGCCACGGGGTAGGGCCGGCCGCACCAGGCAGGGCCGGCCGCACCTGCAGGGTCGGCCGCACCTTCCAGACCGGCCGCACCTGCATGGCCGGCCGTGCCTGGTGGTTCGGCCGTGCCTAGCACGTGTGGTGTGTTGGTCCCAATTTCTCCCAAAATGTGTACCTGCCTATGAAAATCACAACACAACTCGTGGAACTTTATTAGTACTAAAAATGTGCATGAAATTTGTCATATACTCCTCTCGAACCCAAGGTTTTGACGGTCGAATTTTTGTTGTAAGGACCGTCAACAAACTCCCCCAAGCTAAACGTTTGCTCGTCCTCGAGCAAAGCCTAGACTTGGCCTCGGTGGATCAAGAGTTGCATGATGTTACCACTCGGCAAGTACCTATGCACAAACCCATGCTCTTCTTGCTATTTGAACAGATTGGTACGAGAGAAACTTAGTCTTATCTTACCCGTGGGGCTTGAAGCTTTCCACCTCGTCTTCAGAGGTTGAAGAGTAGAATGGTTTTGACTTTGCATCACTCGCTCTTCGCTTTTCTGTATCCTATCTCGGAGTTTTTGAAAATTTTGCAAAGAAAGATAAGGTTCCTCGGATGGTTCCCTCGATCGCTCAAGTGGTATTTGTTACCTCACCAAAGGCTTTGAGCCTCAACTTCCTACTCTATGGTTTGTATGTGGAGTTTTGGGTAGGATAAGCATGAGACTCACTTGTGCCACATGATGTTGTTGAGCCAAAGACCGGATCCAAGAAGAAACTAGTCATGCAACTTGATCGAGATGTGCAAGTGTGTAGAATATTTTTATTTGTTTTTCTAAGTACTCCTCGCTTTGAGACTCTCCTCTTGCTTTTATTTTGGAGGGGGGTCATGCCTCATTTTTTTCTATGCTCTATGATTGGAGCACTTCTTTTTTTTCTATGCTTCTTGAGCATATACCCCTTTTTTCAATGACCCCTCTCTCCTTTTGCAAGAATACAAGAAGAGAAATCTCTTTGGAACTTTGGAGTATTTTTTTGGTGGGTGGATGGCATGTTTTGCGTAACTCCCGGTATGGAAGTTAGCTTGTATATGTGGGTGTACGTGATCTCGATCATGGAAGCATGAAAAGATTCTACCATGGGTCACAACAATTTGGCAAAACTAAATGGGTCAAAAGCAAGTATATGTAGAAGGTTTGTACTTTGATATCGACATATGGCTTTGGTAGGTAATATGACCATTGAGGAACTTGTCTTGTTTTATTTTCAAAAGAAATCATCCGAGATTTTCACCATACTATGAGATAGAGCAAGATCAACATTGCCTTACCATATCATACTAGTCAACACCCTAGGTTTGGTCATAAGCATTTGCTTCCCACAAAGTTTTATTTTAGGCTCTTGTCTCAAAGCATACCAACAAATTCAAATACTCATAGAGCACAAGGTTGTACACTAGGTTCTTGCAAAGTTTTAACATAACAACTATTCATCATTTCCAAAGTGAGGATATAGACAAGATTTCAAGCACATGATTGAAGCAAATATTTTTGTTGTTTTCCTTTTATTCAAATGTGATAAACAAGATGTTGAAAATTGGTTTGGATGGACATACCTTCCTTGATTGAAAATGGGGTCTCCCCCAAGCTAATTTTTGGCTACCTGGTTGGCGTGTCTTCATTTTGGTGATGAGTTGAGCACTTGGAAGCTTGTAGTGGTTGGCTTGATGGATTTGTGGAAAATCAAAGGTACGGCCGTACCACTAGGTTCGGCCGGCCCTACTATATTTGCTCCAAGCACTCGTGTCCCCTCCTGTAAACATCCTGCATAAAAATTTTGTCGAGGGGAGGTACGGCCGTATCTCTAGGTTCGGCCGTATCACCAAAAATCTCCAAAACTGTTTTTCTATGTCTTGTTTACTTACTGATGCAATGGTGAAATCAAATTAAATATGCTTGATGCACGAAATAAAGTGTTGGAAGGGAAATATGAGATAAATACCGGTTTACCTCACGGTGAGGGCTCGTAGTTTAGAGTCCGTGAGCAGGACTCCTCCGTTTGCTCAATTGATCTTGGACTCGTCCGGTCCCGGGGTGAAAGACTCGGACGATGCTCCCTTCACACGCCACACCCTCTTTGTTTTCTTCGGTGGCGCTGAAGTCGGTGAGGCTTTAGCGGGGTGTTTTTGGTTTCCGTCTTCTTTTTCCCCTTAGGCTTGTTGATTTCCTTTGGCTTCCTTGTTTGGTGGCGCCCTTTGAATGCTTCCACCTTGGGCTTGGTCGGGGCCACCCTATCTTTTTGCACACAGTTTGAAAATTTTCTATCGACTATTTGTACCTGTGAGCATTGTTCCACCTTTTGTCTAAAGGTGAATCGTTCTTCCTCATCATTGATATTAAGGCGGATTTCTCCGGCTCCTACATCGATGTTAGCATTGGCGGTACTCAAGGAAGGTCTCCCGAGGATTAGAGGCATCCTTGTATTGACATCCATATCGAGGACGACGAAATCCACGGGTACGAAGAAATCCCGAACTCTCACCGGAGTGTCCTCTGCTATCCCTGCCGGGTAGCGGACTGATTGATCCGCTAGCTGCAAGCACATGGTTGTAGGCGACAAGGATGTATAGTTAAGTTTGTCGAAGACTACCTTAGGCATGACGCTAGCGCTGGCTCCAAGGTCGCATAATGCATTCTCAAAGTGTTCGGACCCGATAGAGCAACTGATTGTAGGGCACCCGGGGTCTTTCTTCTTTAGAATGGCCGCACTACATTCCTCCGTAAGCTTGACCATATCCGTGGTGGGTAGAGGTCTCTTATTGTTGAGGATGTCCTTGAGGTACTTGGCGTAGGTTGGTACCTGCATAGCCTCAAGAAATGGTATGTTGACATTAAGTTTCTTGATTACCTCAACGAACTTCCCGAATTGCTCATCCACGGTAGGCTTCTTGATTCTTCGGGGAAATGGAAGTAGCGTGGTGTCGACGTAATCTTGGGGTGCTGTCTTCCTTAACCTTTCCTCATCGGGAGCTACCTTCTCGGTGTCCTCTTCTTCTTCCGACTCGGTGATCACTTCCTTCTATTTCTTCTCTGCGGGGTTAGGATATGGTGGATCCCGAGTGGTCTTACCACCTCTCGTGGTCACCGATTTTAAATTCTCTCGGGTAGGCTCGGGTTGCCCCGGGATTCCACCCGACTCAGAAGAAGGTAAAGAAACAGCAAGCTGAGCAAGTTGAGTTTCTATCATTTTATTAAAGCTTAGCTGATTCTTCATAGCAGTAGTGAAGGATTCTATAGTGGAATTTAGATTTTCAAGAACTTTATCATTGGCGTCTAGCTTCTTATTTAAGTTTTCATTAATTCTAGCTTGGCCAAAGACGAGATCTTTAATGGAAGGCTTATTATTGAAATTGTTAGAAAAATTACCTCCATTTTGATTGTTGAACGGGAAGTTGGGCCTCGAGTTCCACCCTTGATTGTTGTAGTTGTTGTTGCGGAACCTGTGTTGTTGCCACTGCTGATGAAGCTGGCTTCTTCCCTTGTCTCGGGACAATCATTTCCCGAATGACCCACAATACCACACACCTCGCACGTCATGCGAGCGTCCATAATCTTGGCGGTCTCCATATTGCTTGGTGCCTCCAATTTCTTCATTAGGAGGTCCATCTTGGCGGCGAGCATGTCGATTCCATCGACTTGGTGTACACCGCGGGTACGGGGTTGGAGATGATCTCCATCCCAACCTTCATTTGCCACCATCTTCTCGATCAATTCCTTGGCGGAGGGTACTTGTAGCGAGAAGAAGGCTCCTCCAGCGGCTGCATCTAGGTGTTCACGGGCGATACGCTTGAGCCCGTGGTAGAAGGTTTGAATCAAGAACCACCCCTGCATGCCATGATGTGGGCACGCGGTGATGTACTCCTGGAAGTGTTCCCATGCTTCCGGGATACTCTCATCATTCTGCTGCTGGAAACCCAAAATTCTTGCGCGGAGGGCATTTGTCTTGCCCACCGGGAAGAACTTTGTGAGAAATGCCTTTGAGCACTTATCCCATGTGTTGATGGCATCTCGCTCCACATAAAACCATTGCTTCGCCTTCCCGAGCAATGAGAATGGGAATAGGCGAAGACAGATTGCATCATCCGTCACTCCACGGATAGTGAAAGTCCTGCACACCTCCAGGAAATGCTGGAGATGTGCATTGGCATCTTCATTCGGCTTGCCGCAGAACGGATTTGCTTGCACCATGTTGATCAACGCCGGCTTGAGTTCAAAGTTTCCGTCAACCACCGTTGTGTTCGGGCCGGTAGGGACATTGGTGTTGGAGGGGGCAGAAAACTCGCAGATCATCCTCTCGGCCATCGGTGCTGACGAGGTGCTGTCTACGGGATCGACGGTGTTCGTCTCTTGACTCGAGAGAAACTTCTGAGGAATGAGGACGCGAGGTCGCACTCTCCTCACAAGTGACTCCGGATTGTCGTTAAAGTTGGACGGTAGGTCGAAACCGGTCATGCACTACTCTACGTACACGAGAGTAGAGCAAGGGTAAACCGGCTTAAATAGCGGTTCACCGAACCTAGATAACTCTACCACTAAGTTTAAACGATATCTATTACCTATTGCCTCCTCGGCAATGGCGCCAGAAATGCTTGTTGACGCTCCTTAGCCTCACTACTAAGTTTGCACTTACAGTGACGGCGCCAGGAATGCTTGAGGCACTCGCAAGCATCGCTACCGGGTTTACACCCCTAGTAACGGGGCTAGGGAACGTCTTTGGTAAAACACACGATCATAGAAAGGTCCGCAAGCACACAGATTACCGTTGTAGCACTTCACCCAGTGGTATTCGGGTTATCATATTTATATTTTCCCAAGGGAGGCACTACAACAAGATGCTCGAATAAACAGTGGAGAGAAACATGATTCGGTAAAGAGCTATAGCGGGGATAACGAATAAAGATATTCGGGGATAACTTGACACACGGAAGGTGATCTTGATAAAGGGTTAGAGAGGATCTAGTGAGCAGGGAGGACAACAAGACGAGAAAGGATCCAAACACAATCTATCTATTCTTGTGAACTCTAGGTAAAGAACTAAGGCAAAGAATAACCAAGGCAAGCTAAACTCGACAAGCTCTTCTAGTGCTGCAGGGGCATGCAAAGCCGCACTCTCGGACTGGGATGAGAAGGGAGAACGACGACACGCTGAATCCTACCGGCCCGAACTAACGTGGTGGACTACAAAGCCCGTCCGGAGCTGTCACCTCCTTAGGGTACCACAACTATTCTATTGAACAGGACACCAATCTAAGACTAAGGTAAGCTCTGAGCACCGCGCTCACAACGAACCAAAGAACCTTTCCCTGGATATCACGAAGGAAGGTCTCTCTCTACGGTGAAACACCGAAGATCAAGCGAAGAACGACCACAACACTATAGGGTTCAAGAGAGCTATGCTAACCAAGACTAAACTAACTTTAGTATAAACCAAGAATAAAGCTTCTAGAGCAAAGTAAAAGCTGAAAGTAATTGACTCGAAAGGTAAGATAGAAAGATAACTTGAATTGCACTTGAGTCTAAACAAAGAAATAATACAAGAGTAGTACCGGAACTCTGAAGAAGACTCCTCCGGAACCCCGAGACTAGCTCGACTGGACTCTAACTCCCAAGCTACACTAATCCTACTCTAAGTGAACAAAAGAGAGAAATGGAGATGCTCCTGCATTGTGTGTCTGATCCAGCGGGTGGGAGGTGGCTTTTATAGGCAAGGAAGGTCGGTGGAGCGCAGGGGGGCCACATGCCAGGTGCGGCCGGCTCACCAGGTGCGGCCGGCCCTAGGATGTGCCGCCTCTCGCCTTGGACGCCCCTGATCACTGCTCCTAAGGTGGTTGTAGGTCGGCTCCTTGGGTTGGTTTCGCCCGGCACGCGAGTTGATAGGTGCGGCCGGCCCTCTTGGTGCGGCCGGCCCTCCCCCGTGCCGTGTGATGCACCGACTATGCTCGGGGACGCCTAGGATTGCCTCTGGATGACGGTTTGTGGCGGTTGGGCGACCGAACAAGTGGACCCATTGATCCAAGTGATCCTAGCCTCCACCATTTGATCAAACCGACGTTTCCTCAGTGAATCTCGTTCGTCCAAGTTGTGCTCGAGGGAGAGGCAGTGCTTAGGACCAGAGACATGCCACGGGGCAGGGCCGGCTGCACCAGGCAGGGCCGGCCGCACCTGTAGGGCCGGCCGCACCTGCTAGGCCGGCCGTGCCTGGTGGTTCGGCCGTGCCTAGCACGTGTGGTGTGTTGGTCCCAATTTCTCCCAAAATGTGTACCTGCCTATGAAAATCACAACACAACTCGTGGACCTTTATTAGTACTAAAAATGTGCATGAAATTTGTCATATACTCCTCTCGAACCCGAGGTTTTGACGGTCGAATTTTTGTTGTAAGGACCGTCAACAGTGCAACGCGCTCATGCTGAATCCTTTGTCTCCTCGGAAGCACATTCGCCTTCCTCGACTTCTGAAATGGAGCCAAATGGCTACTCTCCAAGCTTGTATCTTGTGCCTTGAAACAACAACTGGTGCAGAGTCATTTGTCTTGATTACTTTCTTTTGGCCAGAGAAATCTTTTGCAGCGCTTGGGTCATTACCCGTTTCCATGTGGCATTTGGGTAGCCAATCCTACTAGACTACACTTCCTTCGAAAGATTTCTGGTGCAGTTCTTCTAAACACATGCGGATCTACTTGGGCCAAGATCTTCCAGCACCTCCCCATCCTGTTGGACTTCGGTTGTCATGGGTTATTGGCATGGGCAACTCTTCTCTACTCGAAGGTGAAGACCGATTGTTCTTTGTTGTTCTGGAGGAGAAAGAAGCTGAGGTGGTAGAATTAACTTTGCATTCATTCGTGGGGGACATTTGGCAACCTATTCCCTGGGAGAGAGCTCCTGTGTTCCGAAATAAGATCATCTTGTTTGGTCCTGGTAAGTGCATTGTTACAGAAGAGCATGCCATTTCTGGTTTGGCTGACCTGAAGGCAAATCACATTTACTTCCTACGAACTTAGCATCACAATGAAAAGAATAAGTACTGGATCTACCAGCAGGGAATAGGTATTGTTCCAGGCGTCAACACTACTCCGACGATCCGCATTAAGCAGGTTCTTGGGGACTGGATTTGGTCGCGAGGAACATGGCTGTTGCCTAGCTATCTGTAATGAGGAACTTTGAATGTGTACCACCTGTAATGCAATTCAGTGTACAAATATCTATATTATCATCCTTCGTCAATTATTCCACGCATATGTATGAGTTTCTACCACAATCACTGCAGGGAACAAGCAGTTACCACTACGTGAAAAACTCACTTTGGTAACGGGAATAGATGGCCTTTCGTAACGGGCAAAGTGCCCGTTACCGATCAAGTGTTACAAATGAGCCAAGAAAGGTAACGGGCAGATGCCCGTTACTGATAACACATATTCGTAACGGGCATCAAACAACGATCGTTACCACAACTAGCCACCGGTCACATGAAATGGCTGTTTCTCTGGGCCCACAGGAAACTTTGGTAACGGGCACCAAAACAGAACCCGTTACATTAGCTCAATATCGGAGACGCCTGCTGTGTACCTGCGTCTCCTCTATCTTGACGAAATGAGATGCGTCTATTTCACGCACGTCTCAGCACATCTAGGATTCGTAACGGGCATCAAACAACGACCGTTACCACAACTAGTCACCGGTCACGTGAAATGGCTGTTTCTCTGGGCCCACAGGGAACTTTGGTAACGGGCATGAAAACAGAGCACGTTACTGTGAAATCAACATAAGAGACACGTGCCATGAACCTGCGTCTCCTCTGTCTCGACGAAATGAGACGCATCTGTTACCACGCGTGTCTGCTTTCTCTCGATTAAAGGAGACGCGTGCTTTCAACATGCGTCTCCTATATCTTGATGAACAGGCCAGGTCCTGGGGCCCACCGGTCAGGACTGGTAATGGGCTTTTACACTACCTGTTACATTGTTGGCATGTTTGTAACGGGCCTTCCGAATGAAGCCCGTTACTCACTGATCAGTGTTTGTAACGAGCTTTAATTAACGCCCGTTACAGATACGTAGGCCACCCCTACAGTAACCTGCCCGCTTGCCGGCTGCATCCTGGAACCAGCCAGGATTTGGCAGCCATCAAGGGCTGCATCCTGCCATCCTGGAACCAGCCAGGATATGGCAGCCACCACGGCAAGGAGACATCACAAACACATTCTTACATCATCATAGATATAGGCAAGCAAGATCACATTTATAGACAAGCTAGGATCACATCAAGTTTCAAGTTACTCTCATCAGGGCTTGTTTGGATGGAGTCATGAGAAAACTACCTGAACCAGGCAGCATCTGACCCCAACCAAGCAAGCCAAGCAGGTTTCTCAGGCAACAACACCTAACTAAAGAAGACTGAATGAGTTTCAACTTTCTGGCTACAATGAACTCACTGTGCACCATTGTAGAAGTTTTCCTTTCGGTCGATGGTCTCCTTAAGAATGTACTCGCACAGCATCTCCCGGACACGCTTTAGATCTTCTGTGGAAACATCTACAGCAGATTTGAAATCTTGCAAAATACAATCATTTATGGGAATACAAGTAGAAATCAGTTTCTAAAATCAGATGGATAATATGAGCAGAGACAAGGTTGAGCATTATTATCTACTTACAGCAGCCTTCTTGATGTCAGGTATGTCATCGAGTAGTCTTAACATATGGAATGCCACATGGAATCCACACAAAGAGGACCCCCATGGCTGCTGAGCACACTGCATCGAGGTACCAAAATGACAAGTTAATGCAGTACCAAATAGGTAAGAAGGGACCATAAAAAAACCTCGGTCTTACAGCGATATTTGTTTTGTGCTTGAGTGTGGCTTTTGGCTTTTTTTCTTTCCTTTCGTCACTCTGTCCTGTGCATGTTCACCAAAGGCCCTGCATGATCAGCAATACCGATTAGAAACACTAAGAGATTGAATTTTTGTGAACAAAACCTACAAATAATGTACCAAAGGCCCTGCATGGTCAGCAATACCAATTAGAAACACTAAGAGATTGAATTTTTGTGAACAAAACCTACAAGATACTAACCAGTCCATAACAGTTTTGAGGTCTGAGAACTTTAGCGGGGGATGTTGTTTAGCAGAATCTAGATACCAAACCTCTTTGAACTTCATACAGATGATCACTGTTACCCAGTGGCTAGTTCAGTAGGCACCCACCACGTAGTCGTTGTTCATTGCATTTGAGATTGCTTTGGTAAGGAGAGAATGCTGAGAAATATTTGTGGAAGTAAACAAATCTGGATCTAAAAACCCAACACTGATCTGCATCACCGCTGCCTTGTCCATCATTTTCCTACAAGAACTCAAATTGTTAGCATGCATGAACTTTGTGGTCAAAATTAAAGAAATATCTTTTTAGGTTTTAAAGGACTTACAATGTCCACAACCTCAAGAAGGTAACATCCAGAGAAGCCAGGGTTATAAGGTTATACACGCTACTGAATGCAATGTTTAACATTAAAGCACCACAACCACCTTTAAAGTAGTGTTGATCCACCTTTGCTGGAAAGGCAAGTTTATCCTTACTGTGTTCCATGACGTAAGCATGCAACCTGGCACAATTTGGTCCAGCAGCCTCTAAGTTTGCTTCTGACAACATAGGTGCACCAGGCTTGTATTTTGGTCATTCTTGTTCTGTCCCAATAATATAGTTAAGAATCTCATCTTTAGACAGAGGTTTCCTGGCCTGGTTCCCCTTCTGTAGTGGAGATTGCCTGGGCTCCTCCTCCTGTTGCAGAGGCTGCTGTGCATGTTGCATCTGCTGCTTAGGGGGAGATTGCCTGCGCTCCTCCTCCTGCTGCTGGAGAGGCTGTTGTTTCGTCTGTTGCTTATCCTCATGTTGCAGCTGCTGCTTAGGCGGAGTTTGCCTGGGCTCCTCCGGCTGTTGTCGACGCTCCTGCTGCTGGAGAGGCTGCTGTTTCGTCTGTTGCTTATCCTCATGTTGCAGCTGCTGCTTAGGCGTAGTTTGCCTGGGCTCCTCCAGCTGTTGTCGACGCTCCTGCTACTGGAGAGGCTGCTGTTTCGTCTGTTGCTTATCCTCATGTTGCAGCTGCTGCTTAGGCGGAGTTTGCCTGGGCTCCTCCGGCTGTTGTCGACGCTCCTGCTGCGTAGTTTTGCTGATCTCCTATTGCTGCTGCTGATGTTGAGCCTTCTCTTGCTGACACTGAGCTGCAGTACATCCATCTGATGTTGTACCCCTGCTACCTGTTGCGGCTTCAGGGTTGGGATGTCTCGTCATGGGTGGTATAAGGATCTTGTCCTTTGGCCATTGGATCCTTTGAACGAGAGCCTCAGCTAGGGTTGCTATGTCACCCCCATCAATTGGTACAGGTAGAGGGTAGTGACCCGCGTTGGCCCACACATAAGTAGGTTGCACCACAACATACCCATCCTGCACCGGTACTGAATGGCAAGCCTTTTGAAATGGAAAGACTTTCGCTAGTGCGAGCTCCACATTAATCCCGGTGCCATCCAAAAGGCTGCACGCAGTTGGCTCTGTCAGCTTATCTATTGTGTCCAGCATAGGTGATCGACTATCACTTTGCACTTGATTCGCTTCGTCCTCGTTGGCATTCCAATGATCTTGCTCTCTGCCACACGCATCTTCCTCATTGTCATGCGCATGTTCTTCCTCGCGGTCATGCGCATCTTCTTCCTCGCTGCCATGCACATCTTCTTCCTCACTGCTACTGAAAGGCGCTGGTAATTGGGAAGGAAGAAGTACATTTTTCGGTATTTCGATGTCTGATAGTCTTAGAGCATGGACAATTGATTTAAATGTTATGTCCATCATATCATGAGCATCAGACCTCTTGTTCCTCTTCTTCCTGTACATTCCAACGAACTCTTCACCAAACCCTTTACCCCAGCCAAGTGAACTAGACATGCCTCGGACCCGACCTCGATGCTCTGTAGTCTCAAGTGCTGCGGTGAGGATATCATCCTCCCTAACCCCAGAGACAGAACCATCGCTACCCTGAGCTGCAAGTGTTTTCACCCTATCTGCTACCCCCACTACCGCAGGGTTACTGAATGTTATGCCCCCGCATCCTTCACTAGTATTCTTCCTCTTCTTCCCTGCCCTTGCCCGTAGATAAGGTCTCGAACGTCCAGGAAATTGGTCTCAAGGGTTCTGTTTTCCTTCTGCAGCTAGCTTTGCATCCTCCTCCTCCCACTCTTTCCTTTTACCACGATAACCTTTTCTGCCCGTCTTGTGTGGCTTATTATGCAATGCTCTCTTTTGTTTCATCTCCTGGCTCAATTGTTGAAATGAAGGAGAATTGGTTTCCTGCACAAACATGTCCCAGTCTTGTTGCTGCAAAAAGGCATGCTTCACAAAGGGAGTCTCCTCTTTTCTCACATATTTTTTTCTTAAATGGGCCTTGAACCGCCATTGCAAGGTTCCAATCTCTGATATAACTGCCTTAACTGCTTTCTTGCGAACAGATTCTTCCAGATTGGCTGGGTAATCTAGCTTTTCCTCTAAAACTGTGAACAGATGGTCCTTCTCAATTGGTGAGAGATCATCAACCGCCTTGTTGATTGACACCCTCTCCCGAGCAATGAGACCACAGACAAATACAAATCTATCCCTCGCAGCATCTGGGGTAGGCCAAAAATTGGCATCAAGTCCAGTTGCAGTCAACTTGTCTTCTGGCCATTTGGTTTGTGTCCTTGGCCCGCGGGATCGAGTACTACTCGCAGCAGTCTGTGCTGAGTGACCTTGTGAAGAAGGTTCACCGACGATGGGCTGTGATGATGCACTGGAGGTAGAGGAGTTTGTTGTTGTGGGAGACTACATAGATGATATGTTAGGTTGTCAGTAGAGCAACATAAGCAAGACTAAAATCTAAACAAAATTCTTATTAGATAAATTCGTTTTCTTTGACAGGCAAAATAGCTGATATTACACTAGAAATCATTACAAGTCATAAATAAAATCAGCATAGACATACACAGTTCATATTTTACTTAATTAGCATACAGGGATAGGTGCTAACCATTTTGACAGGGACACAACAATATGCTTATATATCAAAGCAGAGAATAAATTCCTTCAACTGCTTCCCTGTCTAACTTCATTAGCGATGGATTGTGTGTTCCATGTGTACATGCAACAAGAGGATAAAGCAATGGTCATGACATTATATATGACAGTAGTGAAACAACACTCACAACACATCATGACACCAACAGTAACAATATATATGACAGTAGTGAAACAATTAACACTCACAACAAAGCATAGGACAGTCTAGTTATCACTATATTATAAACCACTGCGATGCAATTCCCACTGACATTATGTGGCCATTAGAATTAAAGTATGCTAACAGGTCTAAAGCATAACTGTCGATCTGGTACATTCAAAGCATAGCAGAATTAAAGTATGCTAACATCCTTTATGCTTTTCTTGAATTTACAGTGCAAAAATTGTAGCACCAGGAACATGAAAATGAATTTCAACAGTTCATATAACTTCATCTGTTAGCAACAATTTATTCAAACAGACTTGGAGCAACAAAATCCATCCATCAAATCCACAGTTAATCAATTGAAGATGAAGTATTAAGGCATGTCTCCCTAATCCACCTTGACATGAATATATAGAAGATTGGGTGGACTACATTATAAACCACTGCGATGCAATTCCCATTGACATTATGTGGCCATCAGAATTAAAATATGCTAACAGGTCCAAAGCATAACTGTCGATCTGGTACATTCAAAGCATAGCAGAATTAAAGTATGCTAACAGGTCCAAAGCATAACTGTCGATCTGGTACATTCAAAGCATAGCAGAATTAAAATATGCTAACATCCTCAATGCTTTTCACGAATTTACAGTGCAAAAATTGTAGCACCAGGAACATGAAAATGAATTTCAACAGTTCATATAACTTCATCTGTTAGCAACAATTTATTCAAACAGACTTGGAGCAACAAAATCCATCCATCAAATCCACAGTCAATCAATTAAAGATGAACTATCAAGGCATGTCTCCCTAATCCACATTGACATGAATATATAGCAGATTTGGTGGCCGAGGAGAGAGAGGGCGTTGGGGGTTCAAGCAGGACTAACCTCTGTCGCGAATGAAGTAGTTGTTCTCGTGATGGTCGGAGGGGCTGGATCTACGTCGGCTCGTGGCCTGAGGTGGCCGGCTCGTCGTCGTGGCCGGGGATGCGGATCCGCGTCAACCATCTTTAGGTTGGCCGGGAAGCCGTCCGCATGCCAGTAACCACGTCCTCATCACCGTCGTCATGCAGGGAGCGGTGGGCTGGAGAAGAGCAGGGCTGCAGCGGGGAGAGAGCGGCGAAGGCGAGCGGGGAGAGAGCGGTGAAGGCGAGCGGGGAGAGAGCGGCGAAGGCGAGCGGGGAGAGTGGCGGCGGCGGTGGGAAGAGTGCGGGTGTTGTGGATCTGTCTAGCGAGGAGCCGAATATAAACTACGCGCGTAACTGTGTTTAAGGAAACTACTGGCGTGCCCTTGACGGCTCTCTGCTGGAATTGGAACTCCATGGGCATTATAGTCAATATAGGTGGGAAATTTTGAGCAGCCCACGCACGGTTTGCCTGCTGACACTGACGCGTGGGCCAGTGTCATTGGCGACGGTGGTTAGTGAACCCGCATCGCCTTTGTTGGCAGTTGGGTCCGGCGGGCGGGCAGCGGTTATCTTTTTATTTTGGCTGCTGACGCTGACGCGTGGGCCAGCCACTATTTTTTTCGAATGAAACGTGCTTCCCTAAAATATTAGAGCCCATAAAATAGCACCTAAAAATCATAAAAATACGAACAATTCGTATTTGGACATTTAGTATTTGAATAAAATATCAACAGTCACACTTGTGTGCCCAAGATTCTTAGAATTTGTTTTTACATCCCATGTTAATGATGTAATAATTCTAATAACATCTAGTGTGCTCTAAAAAATCTACAAATTGACTTGGCAACATAATTTGGGTACCTAGACTTGTCTTCAAAATATCAAATGGTTTCAATGAAGGAATAATATACTTGTGTACAAATATCTACATCTCTCACATAGTTGCCTAGAATGTTCCTTGAACATTGAAGTTTTCCACACTTTGCAACATGTTCGAACTCATATGCATTTGAACACTTAACAAAACCTTGTGGTTCACCTTAAGATTACGAAAATGCAAAGTTTCATTACAGGAGGTGTGGAAAACAAATATTATTTATATGTTGTACTTACATAGAACAAGGTAAGGCATATAAACATTGTTCAAGAAACGGAATATACACTAAACAATGAAAATAATGAAAACACGGTGATTTTAGAAAATTGTAGAAAAAAATAATCAAATTTGGACTAATTACGACGGAGAAATACATGTTACAAAATTTGATTGCGGATTAAAAAGAGAAATGCCATCGGCGATGTGGGACGGATAAACTGTTCTTCATTCTCCAATAGAACAAAGGAGGAAGCCGAGGGCACCGCCGCCCGCCGCCGCCCCCGCCGTGCCCGCTTCGGCGGTTTTGACACCCAAGAGGGCATCCTAGGCCTCGTCGGTGGCAAATGAGACCACCGCAACCTTCGATTTGACACACAAACGTGACAAATCAAATATTATCTATCAAAAACCGATTAAAAACTGACATCCCGATAAAATCAAATCCGCGTTTAGTAATATCTAATAATTTACATTCAAGATAGATAATGTTTATTGATGCTTGCGCCTACATCCCGATGTTCATCCTGCTGACGGCGTACTCCACGGCGGGGCGGAAGCTACGTGTCCAGAGGTCGAACTCATGACGGATGCAACACTCGGCACTGCAGTAGTGGATGATCTCTTTGGTATCCGGCTCGTAGCGCCTACATCCCGCTACCCAAATGCAGATGTGGGGATTCTGGACGGGCAGTAACAGAATGTCATCATCGCCGTCATCAAGCCAGTACCACCACGCAATGTTGTCGAGATCCTGGTTGACGAGGTAGCACAGCCACCATAGGTTGTGGTTCTTCCACCGCCCGTCAGGGGGCGACAGGCCACCGCTGATTTCCTGGAGCAGTGCCATGGCTTCGGGGTCCGCCGGGTTGCAACGGTACTTCAGCATCGCTAAGAAGTACTTGGCACCAGAGTCTTCAGCAGCGGCATCTTCGATGAGCTTCAGACCCTTATCGGGGTTCCGCCGCCTCATCAACCTCTCCATCCCCTCGAAGCATAATGCCTCTGAATGATTGGCCTCGCGGAAGCGCTGCTCAAAGCACGACCTGACGTAGCGATTCTTGCACACCCGATGAAGATCACGCAGTGACACGTGCAGTAGTACCTCATCGGAGTCGCAGATGCGCCGGAAGGTGCCGCAGATTTTATTGCGAAGGTTTAGAAAATGGAAGACGGGCTCATCCTTGATGGAGTGGATGATGATCTGGGTGACAAGATCATCTGGCAGCAGCTGCATCAAGCACATCGCGGCCATAAGGAGAAGGAGAGGAAATAGAAAAGCGACGGGGTTTGCAAATTGAAAGGCGGTGGGGGTTGAAGTTGGTGATGAGGGATGAAGTTGGCGACGAGGGTTGAAGTTGAAGAAGGCGACGAGGGTTGAAGTTGAAGAAGGCGCCTCGGCCATGTAAAACAATATATGGAAATTGAAAAGGCGCCGCAGTTTGGCTGCTGTCGTTGACGAGTGGGCCCGACATCATTGCCCCTGCCCCTTCTCCTTCCCGCGTAATTGAAAGGCGACGCGTGGTTTTGGACGGTTTTGCGCCCGAAACGGAGCCTGATGCGTAATTGAGTGGCACGTACTGGCAGTAATGGAGTAGTGGGTGGGGGCAGAGGCGCCTGATGGTTCCGCGTCTTGTCAATATAACTCCCCTGCCTTCCCCTGCTTTCCCCAGCTTCTTCCATAAGCTTATCATGTCTTTCGCTTCTTCTTCCTCGTCGCGATCCACCACTACAAATCTTCGGTCACCGAGAGAAGGAGGAGATGGCGTCGAGGAGCCCGCCGCCGTCGAAGCGGGGACGAAGGGAGGACGACGACGACGAAAGCCGCCATGGAGGAAGTTGGAGAAGGGGAAGGAGCCAGCGACCAAGGACGCCGATGAGGAACCGTTCTTCGACGACACTAAGTTCGTCGTCGACCTGCTCAGGAGCGCCTTCAGAAAGCTTGAAGATGTTGGCGCGGCCTTCGACATCAAGGCGCATCATGAAGTGGACAAGGACCCGAGCGTGAAGGGTCTCGCCTTCAGGATCCACGGGTTGGCTGAGAAGCTCGAGAACCTCCCTGTGGTCAAGCGGGCTGGCTGCCGTCACTTCGTCTTCGACGACGGCGGCTCCGACGGCGACGACAGCAGCCACGGTGGCGACGACGGCTCCGACGGCAGCCACGGCGGCAGCGACGACGGCTCCGATGGGAGCCACGGCGGCGACGACGGCGGGACTCCGACGGCGGCGACCGACTAAATGATAGACTCCTTCTTGTGTCGAACTACTTAGGTTGTGTGTGTGTTTGTGTTCGTCAGGTTGTTGAACTGCTTAGTTTGTTTCTAGATCATGAACTGCTAAGTTAACTAGTTTGGTTGTTTAATTTTGTTTGCTTAGTTAATTAGTTTGGTTGTTTGATCCATCCACGTCTCCTATGATATGTGTTCTGTTGTGATGAACTGGAGATCTGTTGAGATGAATTAGATCTTAGAGACAATGGATAGTCATTGCCGATGCGGGTTAGCCTGCTGACACGTGGGCCAGTGTCATTGGTGACGATGGTTAGTGAACCCGCATCGCCTTTGTTGGCAGTTGGGTCCGGGCGGGCAGGCAACGGTTATCTTTTTTATATTGGCTGCTGACGCTGACGCGTGGGCCCGTCACTATTTTTTTTGGAATGAAACTTGCTTCCCTAAAATATTAGAGCCCATAAAATAGCACCTAAAAATCATAAAAATACGAACAATTCATATTTGGTCATTTAGTATTTGAATAAAATATCAACAGTCACACTTGTGTGCCCAAAATTCATATATTTCGTTTTTACACAACATGGTAATTATATAATAATTCTAATAACATCAAATTTGCTCTAAAAAATCTACAAATTGACTTGGCAACATAATTTTGGTACCTAAACTTGTCTTCAAAATTTCAAATTGTATCGATGAAGGAATAATATACTTGTGTACAAATGTCTACATCTCTCACATAGTTTCCGAGAATGTTGCTTGAACATTGAAGTTTTCCACAATTTGCAACATGTTCGAACTCATATGCATTTGAAAACTTAACAAAATCTTGTGTTCACCTTAAGCTTACGAAATGCAAAGTTTCATCACTAATGGTTGTGTAAAACAAATATTATTTATATGTTGTACTTACAAAGAATAAAGTAAGGCATATAAACATTATTCAACAAACGGAATATACACTAAACAATAAAATTAATGAAAAGATGGTGATTTTAGAAAAATTTAGAAAAAAAATATCAAATTTGGACTAATTACGACGAAGAAATACTTGTTACAACATTTGGTTGCAGATTAAAAGGAGAAATGGGAACTGTTCTTCATTTGAATAGAACTGGGCCCCACAGTCATTAGCGACGCGGGGCTGATAACCTGCGTCGGCTTTGCTGCTCTTCCAAAATTTTACACAGATAATTCAAGCAACATACAAAAGCTAATCTACTACTGATTTCCTATTCCAATACTCCGTTCGAACTTCACCATTTCGCAGCGGAGCCTACAGTCTTCGCTGCAAAACAAAGAAATTCGAAGGCATCCTTTATCCACGCCGCAGCAGCCGCCGTTGCCTGCGCACAGCTGATCGCCGCGCACCTATGCCGGAGGCGGCAGCATTCACCCCAAATGCGCCAAGTCGAGGAGTGGATCGCACGCGCGGCCTTCTCGCGCAAAGGCAGACACCCCTCATTGCTCAGCCATCTCGACGTCGTACTGCCGCCGCCCACGACCCGCCTCTTGTACCGCTTCGCGGTGTCGTCGGCGGCGGCACCGCCATTGTCCCTGTAGAGCAAGATGGCGTATAGATAGGCCGCCGCATCGTGCCCACCCTCGGCGGTGCGCCGGAGATCATTGCATCCCCTGTTTTCCATGAAGACGGCTTTGATCCCGGAGAAGAAGCAAGCCTCCGCATTCCCGAGATCGGTCAGCATAGCAAGGAATGCTTTGTAAGCGGTGGGGTCCCACACCCAAGAAATCTCATCTCGTATCCCCTCTATCGACAAACGCCGGCCGACGTCGCCGTGGCCGCACACGCGGCGCATGGTCAAGCAAGTACCACGTAGGCTGCGGAGGTCAGCCAAGGGCCGCTCCGAGGTCGCACCGACGCGTGCCGCAATCTCAATGCGGAGGTCTTGAGGGAGGTCCAGCAGCGACGACGGCTGGTGCCGCCTGCTTCTTCCCGGCATGCTATTCATCTCCGGCCGGGAATGGTGACGATGAGGAGTAGGCAGTTGCTATTTTTTCACGGGTAGATGAAGGGGCAGGGGATCTAAATTATTTTGGAAGGAGAAGATACAAGAGATTTGTTTCCAAACACGGTTTAAGTAAGCAATGGAGACGACATTTGGCTAATCCGTGTATCCTTTAATTCTCCATTGCAGACGACGTTTGGTTAATCCGCGTATTCTTTAATTCTACTCCCTCCGTCCCAAAAAACATGCAATTATGGGAAACGTGCCAGTCAAACTATTACAACTTTGACCAAGTTTATAGCAAAAAATATTAGCATTTATGTCTTGAAATAACTTTTTTATAAAAAATATACTCCTCCAGATGTGAGAATTGCATGTTTTATTTTGTAATTGTTAGTAGTTTTTCATATAGTTTGACTCCTCAGGATGTGAGAATTGCATCTTTTATGGGACGGAGGGAGTACATTGGAGACGACGTTTGGTTAATCCGCGTATCATTTAATTCTACATTGGAATCACTACCTCTGCTCTTAGCCATTGACTGGGCAACTGTTTCCCCATTGACCGGATCTGGCATCAATTTCTTGGGAACCTTCCCGTTTCCTGTGCTCTTGATCTTATCCCTTCCTCTCTTTTTTTACAACCGATGTTATCCCTTCCTTGTTTTTGCTATAAAAAGGCACCGATGCCTATCGGTCCTCCTCACTTGCTTCCTTCTTCTCTAGATCTAGATCTAGCTATGGCACAAAGAATAGATCTTGTAGGGCGCAAGCTTTTGCTTTTCTCTCTTCTTCCTCCTCCTCGATCTCTCAGTTGCTAGAAGAATTCTTGTGATATGGGTGATTGGGTTGCTCATCCCTCTAGCACAGTTGCTAGAAAAATCCTTGTGATATATCAGCTGTCGGGGGAAGGTAGCCCAGAACCTCCTGGCATCAGGAAGAACAAGCCGACGGAAAGCCAGAAACATTATGCTGCAGCTTTCCCGTCAAACTTGCGCTTCCTTTTGCTTTCCCTCCTCCAGGAGGAGGATTTTTGAAGGGATATGTTTCCACCCTCTCTGTATCTTTCTCTTGTGCTCACTTGTAAGCATGAAGAAGAAGCCAGAATCTGGAGCATATCTCGTCATGAAGAACAACCCGACGGCCTCCTTTCTCTTCACCTCCGACGATCGACTGACGGGCAGGGAAGGAGAGCAAGATCGACCTTTGATCCTAGGGAAGGCGAGCAAGATCGACCTTTGAGCCTCAACATCGCCAAGTCAACACCTCTCGTCATGAAGAACAAGCTGACGGAAGTATATCTCTTTTGCTTAGTTTAGATCTATGTTCCTCATCCTGGTAGTGCCTAGTGATGATGAACATAGATGGCCGCTTTGTAACCTTCTGATGTATCAATGATGACTGTAATCTGTGTGTGTGATTTTGCATCTCAAGAGCTATGCTTGTGTGATTATCTGTATGCAGTACAATTTTTTGTATGATTTACCTACTCACTTGCAAGCATGAAGAAGAACAAGCCGACGGGGGCTGGCTAATCCGCGTCTCTTTTGATGTAATCTGTGTGTGTGATTTCGCATATCTCGCCCATAACAAAGGCGACGTGGGTTGGTTAATCCTCGTCTCTTGCCCTTAACAAAGGCGACGCGGGTTGGCTAATCCTCGTCTCTTTGATATTAAGGTACGTTACTGAACTGAAGCAGCCTGCAACATACTTACTGAACTGAAGCAGAATATAAACAGAATATATATAGTATCTTAGGCAGAATATATTACAAACAAGATTCAAATTCCACCACATCCCATATATTAAAAAAAGGATTCAAATTCCACCAATACATCGCATCCTTTATATTACAAAACGGATTCCATTTCCACCAATAGACACATCCTGCATTACAAAAAGGATTCAGCAGAAATCAGGCTTGCTTTTTCTTCCTTGATTTCTGCATATGGTTTTTTCACTATGGTCGCTTCGCAAGTACGGTGTTTTGTTAGTTCCCAAGAGTCGGGGCTTGTATGAAGTGTCAAAGGATGGAATTTCGTCAAACTGGTTGTATTCCTGCTCCTCAACAACATTTTCAACCCCAACAATCCTTTTTTTCAGGCATAACCACAGACCAGTTCTTCTTTGCAAGGTCAGGTACATAGAACACTTGCTCAACATCGTTGGCGAAGAAAAACGGTTCGTTTTTGTAACCAAAGACCCGGAGATCAACACTAACATAACCATATTTGTCCTTGCTCACAGCTCTCTTCCCATTGGTGACCCATCTACACCGAAACAAGGCTACCTTCAATCCTACATAATCAAGCTCCCATATCTCCTCTATTTGACCATAATATGTGTCTGTCTCCGTGTCATCATCATCATGATTGTCGTCGACGACGGCCCGTACACGCACACCACTATTTTGATAGACGCTCTTTTTATCCTGGGCCATGGTGTAGAACGTGTATCCATTGATATCCATTGCTTGGTATCTTGTAACAGTGAACAATGGCCCCGCTGCTAGATTCCTTATCTCGTCGGTTATTACAGCATTATTGCTGCATGTCTCGACATCATCTCGAAGCCACCTGCTGAAACCTTGCATGTGCATCTTTGCAAGCCAAGCCCTACCACGGTCAGGGTTGTCTTCATGTAGTTATCGCTTGTGCTCATTGGCAAACGGTGTAATTAGGTGCAGCTGTTGTATCATGGTGAAATGAACCTTTTGGAAGGCATCTGGTTCCGGAGTGACTGACTTTTTCCCCAGGGTCCCAACACTTGAAAGCCAAGGGTTTTTTTAGTCAGTTTGGGTAACTCCTCGATAGTTTTGATGTCCTTGACTTTCAAGTGGACCAGATCTTCAGTCACATGCAACGGCGCCTCTCGATTCTCCTTTTCCCCATTAAACTAACAATCCATGGCCCGGTATGGATGTTTCTTGCCGAGGAAACGACGGTGCCCAATAAATACGTATTTCTTTGAATGTCTTAGCCATACTGCGCAAGTATCTTCCAAGCAGTGTGGGCAAGCTGCACCTTTCCTTTTACTCTAGCCAGAGAGGTTGCGATGAGCCGGGTTGTCGTTGATGGTGGTGAACAACATGGCATGCATTGTGAACTCCTCACGCTTGTACTCATCCCAAACCTCCGGCACACCAGGCTTGCACAATATCTTCAAGTCATCAACTAGTGGCCTCAAGTAGACATCAATACGGTCGCCAGGTTGCTTTGGCCCGGAGACCAATATTGTCAGCATCATATATTTTTGTTTCTTGCATAGCCAGGGTGGAAGGTTGTACAACGACAGCATGACAGGCCAGGTGCTATGTGTTGAGCTCTGGTTACCGAATGGGTTCACGCCATCTGTGCTCATAGCAAACCGTATGCTCCTTGCGTCTTTGTCAAACCACGGAAAGTGGTAATTAATGTTACCCCATTGTGCTGCATCTGCGGGGTGCCTAAACTTGCCATCTTTCTTAAGCTCCTTTCGGCCTTTGTCATGCCAATGCAAGAGTTCGGCCTCCTTTCGTGTTGCGAACCATCTTCTCAGCCGAGGAATGATGCAAAAATACCATGCCACCCTCACAGGAGCCCCTCTGTTAGCCTTCTTCTTCTTGCCTCTGATCTCACCGGGCTCGTTCTTGTCATCAACATTATTATCATCTCCACCATCCTTTTTCCTCTTATACCGATCATAGCCACACTTGGGGCACTTGTCAAGGTCTGCATAATCTCCACGGAACAATACACAACTGTTCTTGCATGCATGGATTTTTTCAACCTCTATTCCCAGAGGACAGATTATCTTCTTCGCCTCATAGACAGACTCTGCTATTTGGTTTCCTTCAGGTAGCATGTCTCTAAGCACATCCAATAGATGTTTGAAACTTTTGTTGCTCCAACCATGATCTGCCTTAAGCTGCAGAAGTTTTAGATCACTAGAAAGGCGAGAGTACTTCTGGCAATCCGGATAGAGGAGTTTCTTTGAATCTTCAATGAACTGCTTCAGCCTCGCTAATTCAGAAGGTGTGTACACTCGTTGAAACTCAACATCCCGCAACATTTGATCAACATTGTGCACACGTTGCAACACCTCACCATCATCGAAGCCCCTAACTTCTTGATCAGTGATATCCTCAGGCCTCGTCACATTTGGTGGGAATAGTGGTTCATTTTCCTCAAAAACTCCACCGTCATCAAGGTCTTCATCATGGTCGGTAGCATGGTGTCGCACTTCACCTTCATTTAGGCAGCCTGCTTCGAGTTCATTAAGGCCTTCCTCACCATGTTTATTCCAACACGTGTAATTTTTTGTGAAACCACGTGTGACCAAATGATGAAAAATGATTTCCCGTTGTGCGAATTTCTTCTGGTTGAGACAATCTATACAGGGGCAAAGAATTGCCTGAACACCACAGTTTCTCATATCCGCCTCTTCTTGATTTAGAAAACCATTGACCCCGCTTAAGAAATTCTCCCAATCTTCTTGGGGCTGTCTGTACATCCAAGCCCGAGCAGCAGACGCCATCTGCATTCCATACACCAAATGAGCATAATTCATCACACAAAAAATTTCAATAAAAGGGGGCAATTAATTTCCACCTTGACGAGGAATTTCTACGAGGCGAGCGCGGCCGAGGAGGAGGATCGGAGGCGGCGTCGCGGCCGCGACGACAGCGCGGAGGACAGCGCGGTCGACGTCCGCTGGCCCCTTCCGCCGTCGTGCACGTGGCCGGCCGGCCGGCCTGCTGCAGCGCCGGCTTTCTGAGGAGAGAAATTAAGTGCGATCCTCAGAGCGCGCGTAGCTGGCGGCGGCGAACGGGACAGGCCGGCGTGGACATCTGAGCACAGAGATCGAGCGAGTGACCTTCTGAGGAGAGAGAGCGAGTATTGTTGTCGGAACGGGAGTGGCCTTCTGCGGAGAGAGAGCGAGTGGTGTCGGAAGGAGAAGACAGAGACGAGCAATAGAACGTGCATCTCCGATGTGAGAAAAAAGGCGACCCTGGGTGGCAATCAAAGGAGACGAGTCCTAAGACACGAGCGTATCCAATTGGGTCGCCAGCAAAGGAGACGCATCCTAACAAGCATGCGTCTCCAGTACGAAATTATCGGTAACGGACTTTATAGCCCGTTACCAATACGGTAGTGATCAGTAACGGACTTAAACAGCCCGTTACTGATAGCATATTGATCGGTAACAGACTTTACAAGCCCGTTACCGATAGGTTTAACATTTGTAACGGGCTCCATTTAACGTCCGTTACAACGAATTCATGTAACGGGCGTTTAAGAAGCCCGTTACCAGAAGTCCACATTGGTAACAGGCGTAGTGGAGGCCAACCCCGGGGTCGGCCTGCCGCGCTTATGGGTAACGGGCGCCAAACAACAACTGTTACAGATGTGGGTGGATGTAACGGGCGTTAAGGGCCCGTTACAAATGCTGTGTGACCTATTTGAGGTTTTCACGTAGTGTACACATTCGATAATCAGGAAGGTCCTTCCCGCAATGCATCAACAGAGCGGACAAGTATCAAACATCATAAGATTGCATCTCACAGCTACTCATCACCAAAAAGTTCACACCACCAACAAGTAGCAAATACCAAAATACAAGCATGATTAGCACCTCTAAATCGTCTACCTAACAATAACACCACGAATCACATTATGCCTCATTGTTGTCCTTGCTGAGTGACCTCTTATATGAGGCCTGCTTTAGCAATTCCCTCACCTTCTTCACCACAAGTGTTGCAGAATCCAGGAGCTGCTTGACCATCTGCAACTCAGCGACAGTCTCTTGAATCTCCCTGTTAGCCTTTGCACATTCTTCGTTCCACATCCTTGCCTCCCTTTCAGCGTTTAGGTACCTGTTGGCTTCACCCTTTTCTGTAGGAGACAACAGAGCATCGTTTCTCATTTTCTTTCTCGTCTCAAACAAGTTATGGGTTACCTCCCTGTAGTATCGCGTTATCATCTGCAGCTCAACTGCTTTGACATTGGCCTCCTCCTTAGCAGCTGTACATGCTTCTTTCCACGACCTTGCTTCCTCTTCTGCTTTTCCCTTCATTTCCATCAGTTTCTCTAGAACTTTTAGAGTCCTAATATCCCATTCAGGATCTATCCACCTAAACGACGTGCACTTCATGCCATCAGTCTGCAGTCACCGATTTTGTTCATATAATTAGCGATTGACCACACTGACATCAAACATAGAAGCAACATTTATTAGAAGTGATATATGTTATCGTTTACCTCGCAACAGCATACATATCGACACCCAGGGTTGGCGCCTGTCCAGTCATACCTCAGATGGACAGGCAACCCGTCCTTGCACTCGTTTTCATTAGGATCTATAACGATAACTTCACGAGGACCAGGCATCGGCGATCTGGAGATTTCGGAGTCTACTCCAAACACCTTTAAAATACATGAATATAGTCTGTTAACCCAGATCCCCAAATCCAGAATTCCCCTTAACTAGTATGACAGATCAAAGTAGCATGGCTAAACAGAGGACTGACCTGACCGGAGCGAGTCCTGCTTCTCCGTTCGCCGCTAGGGCCGCTACGATTCGCCATTCCCGCCACGGGCAACAGCAGATCTAAGCACCGACGGTAACTCTAGTCTTTGCCACAAGGAAAAGGAGCGTGGTGCCGGCGAGTCTTTTGCAGAGTTGCAGTAGTGTACACCGTGTCGTCGAGAGAAATGAGATATATACACTTGTCTGCGAAAAAACTTTTTTTGGCTGTCGCGCGCGCTTTTCTCCCGCCAACTTACCAGAACCACTCCGCGCTATTGTTGGGGCAGACATGTCCAGTTTCCGAGCGCGCGACGGCCGGACACATGGAATAGTCAGCACTTGGAAAGAAGCAGTTACACAATTGTTTCTCAGGAAGGTCCTTCCTGCAAACCATCAAAAGGACGGACGATCCGATTCTGGATCAATCCAAACAAACAGCATCTTAGCTTTTCCTCTTTTTTTACCACTAGGAAGGTCCTCCTTGCGAAACATCAATAGGCCGGAGTTTCCTCAATCAAAACTTCCCCCTTCTCTATCTATTATCACCATACCTCCATTGTTCTTCCTCTACCTCCATTGCAACGCGTATGAATTCCGAATGGTGAGTATGCTTGAAACGAATGAGTTTGGATCTTCTACGGAGATTGTGCATAAATTCGGGATGATCAGTACATACAACCGCCCAATCATATGTGAGTATTCCCTGAGAAAAGATTCGCTATAAGAGAGACATGCACTTGACCTGCAATTGTGTGCAATTAGTCTTCCCGAACAAATTAAAACAGAGGTCGCAGTTAGCTCATTCATATGGATGGGGCCATGTTTTCCGAAGGTAGTTCCTGAGGTGATTGCGACGGCGATCGAGATCCCATCCTAGCTCTCGTCTCTCCGGCGGGATCTAGGCGCTTCACCGCCGGCCACCTAGGCCCCGGTGTCCACGCCAACCCTGTGACGGTCCCTTCCGTCACCGGTAACTCTCAGCTCGTCGGTCCGCCGCTCTGGCACCGCCGACCAAAAAAACCCTAATTCCCAAATCTTTCTGCCGCTTAGGTTTTTAGATTGTGGGATCTCTGGTGCGATAGCTTCTCGCTATCCGGCACTATCTATGCCTCTCTGTAGGATTGCTATGGTGTCTCACAGAGGAGGTTTGAAGGAGGGCGGCGATGATGGCGCACCTGAACAGAGGTCGACCCGGGATGCAGGGGTTGCTGAACTACTGCAGAAGCTCAACCTTACGGAGGAAGAAGGGGGCGTGGCGGAATTCAGCGACGATGAGGATCTCGGGGATGCGGCAAAGGTAGAATGGGCGCTGCTGGGGAAGGTGCTTTCTCCAACAATCCTGAATGCGAACACGATCCGATCCGCCATGACGCCGGCGTGGGGTAACCCCTTCGGCTTGAAGGTGCGGTCCATTGGGGAGAAGAGCGACAACCTCTTTGTCGCGGAGTTTGGGAGCAAAGTAGACATGGAGCGTGTGCTGGCTGGAACCCCATGGCTTACCGACAAGCATGCAGTTATCTTGCAGGAATATGATGAGAAGTTGAAGCCATCAGAGATCCATTTTGATCGGATGGACATCTGGGCCAGGATCCTCAATCTCCCGCTAGGTTGGATGAATGAGCAGCGAGGGTCCCGGGTGATGAAGCTTCTAGGTGACATGAAGAAGATGGATGTTGATGAGGGGGGCAAGGCGAGTGGTGCCTTCCTGAGAGCTCGGGTGACTATTGCTCTTGATAAACCCATCAAGAGAGGAGTGCTGCTACGGATGTCCAAGACTGGAGATCCTGAATGGTTTGATGCCCAATATGAAAAACTCCCTTTCTTATGTTTTTCGTGTGGCATCCTGGGGCATGGAGGGATCGGTTGTGATAAACCGGCTTTAAGGAATGATGATGGAAGACTGCCGTATGATCGTGATCCTCCGCTGCGTGCACCTGACGACCGAAGGAAAAAATTGCAGAGTTTCTCAGAGGCTGCTGCGGAATCCTACGGAAGTGGTAGTTCATCGAACGCTCGGTCCATGCGTTCAGTGCCGAGTAAGTCTGGTGAGCGGGGTGGAGAGGAGAGGCGGGATGTGGAACGCCGACCGAATGCTGTTCCGGCCGATAACAACTTCGTCGATGGTGAGGAAGTCACCTCCCCCTTGAAGCGCGGCACCACTGATGCTAAGGGGAAGGAGACGACCAATAGTGGAACCGGGAGACGACTCTTTCAGGAGGAGAATGATGGGAAGAGGAAGAGGAAGCCAAGACGCTCGGGTACACCATCCTCGCAAGCACCTGATCTGAATCTGCCGCCTGATGCAGTAGCGTTGGTGCCTGTAGGTTTGGTGAGTGCCCGAGTGGGACAGCTGGGAGGTGTACGCCATGAGACTGAGATAGAGGAAGGCAGGGACGAGATACTTAAGAAGCAGAAGAGAGCAACAACCAACAACGACGCAAGATCAGCGGCGGCTGCAGGCAGCAGTCCCTGCCGGGCACAATGAAACTCTTATGTTTGAACTGCCGGGGAATGGGGCAGCCCGAGGCAGTTCAAGAAATTCGTAGCTTGTGTCAGCTACACCGCCCAATGGTGGTTTTTCTGTCAGAAACAAGATTGTTCTTCGATAAAGTGGATGATTTGAAACGTGTGCTGGGCTTTCCAAATGGTGTGGGAGTGGGAAGCTTTGGGCGTGGAGGGGGTTTGGCTCTCCTATGGACCCGGGAGGTGGACCTGGAGCTTAAATCCTATGATAAATTGCACATTGACATGGTTGTTCTGCATTCGAGTACTAAGGAGGAGCTATAGAGGTTCACCGGTTTCTATGGTGAATCAAGGAGAGAGCTCAGACACAGGAGCTGGGACTGTTTGCGATTGCTCAAGAGCAAATCGAACCTGCCTTGGTTGTGTGCTGGAGACTTCAATGAGGTACTCGAGGCTGGTGAACATTTTGGGGTTCAGGAGAAATCTGAACGTCAAATGGAAGGTTTCCGGGAGGCAGTGGCAGATTGTGGTTTTATGGATCTAGGATATACGGGTCTTCCCTATACGTGGGATACCAGGCAACAAGGGAGTCACAATGTTAAGGTCAGGTTGGACCGAGCTCTCGCCACTTGTGATTTCATGAGCCTGTTCCGGGATGTCCGAGTTACTCATGTCCAGACTACGGAGTCTGATCATTGTGCGCTATTGATCGAATGCTTTAAGGTTCGCCAATGGAAGAGGAGGAAACGGTCCTTCAGGTATGAAAACATGTAGCGGAGAGACCCGACGTATATGTGCACAGTGGAGCAGGCTTGGGAACCCGCTGAGGGGCCTGCATCTCTTGCGCAAGTTAAGCAGCAACTTGGGGAGGTACAGAGATCATTACAAAATTGGGAAATCAATGTTTTTGGCTCGGTTAGGAAGGAATTAACCAGGAGCCGCCAGGAGCTGGAGCAGGTGCGTCATCAGTCGATTGGAGCGGGACCGACACATCATGAGCGCCGGCTTATGGCACGAATCTCTGAAATGCTTTCACGAGAGGAGTGCATGGCGAAGCAGCGCTCTCGCATAGACTGGCTGAAAGATGGAGATCGAAATACCGCACTGTTTCAAGCCAAAGCACGGGAACGGGCGCGTAGCAACACGATCAAGTCACTGGTGTGTGATGACGGTTCTATTGCAGAAAAACAGGAAGAGCTCGAAGAAGTGGCTGTCTCGTTCTACAAGGATCTGTTCACAAAGCAAAATGACCTGGATACTGGTAGTATTCTGCAGCACGTGCAACGGAAGGTGTCCGGGGAGATGAATGCCTCCTTGACGAGGCCATACACAGCTGAAGAGGTTAAGCGGGCTGTTTTCATGATGAGCCCGAATAAAGCCCCTGGGCCAGATGGGCTCACGGCGGGCTTCTTTCACGTACATTGGGAATTAATCGGGCCACACGGGTATGTGAAGCAGTTCTGAATTTCTTGAATGGAGGGGAGATGCCGGATGATATTAATAGTACCACCATTGTTCTTATTCCCAAGTTCAAGAACCCGGTGGAAATGAAACAGTTTCGGCCAATCTCTCTGTGCAACGTCCTGTACAAAATCTGCTCGAAGGTGTTAGCTAACCGCTTGAGAGTATTTTTGGATGAGGTTATTTCAGAAGAGCAGAGTGCTTTTGTACCCGAGAGACTCATCACGGATAATGTTCTCATAGCATATGAGTGCACTAACTATTTGAAGCGGCGGAAAGGCAAGAATGGTGCATGTGCTGTGAAATTGGATATGGCCAAGGCATATGATCGGGTCGAGTGGGACTATCTTGAAGGAATTATGACCAAACTCGGCTTTCATGAGGAATTTATATCAAGAATCATGAGGTGTGTTACTTCAGTTTCTTTTTGTATTAGAACTAATGGGGTGCTTTCAGATTGTTTTAGACCGTCTCGTGGTATACGGCAGGGAGATCCGATTTCACCCTATCTGTTCTTATTATGCTCTGAGGGTTTATCATGCCTGTTTCGAGAGATTGGCCCAAAGCATCTCTCCAGGGGGGTACGCGTGGATGTTCACGCTCCCTGGGTGTCGCATTTGCTCTTTGCGGATGATTGCATAGTCTTTACAGAAGCATCGCAGAGAGGCACCGATCGCTTGAAGAAGGTCCTGGATATTTATAGTAGGGGAACAGGGCAGATGATTAATCGAGATAAATCGGCGATTTTCTTCAGTAAGAATTGCTCCGAGGAAGCAAAGAAGGGCATCGAGGATTGCTTGGACATTCACAATGAGGCTCTAGCTGAGAAATACTTGGGTTTACCTACCTCTGTTGGTCGTGGAACTCAGGAGGTTTTTGAATATCTGCCAGCAAAGGTCAAGGGCCTGATTGGTGGGTGGTGTGGTCGAGAGGCAAGTTGTGCAGGAAGGGAGGTTCTCCTTAAGTCAGTAGCGCAAGCAGTTCCTACCTACTCGATGAGCTGCTTCCTACTGCCTGGGGAAACATGCAAGAAGATGCGCCAAGCTATAGCCAACTATTGGTGGGGAAGTTCCGCAGATAACCGCCACATTCACTGGCTGCGGTGGGAGCGCCTCACACGATCAAAGCTCCAGGGAGGCATGGGTTTCCGAGACCTGAAGCTTTTCAACTTGGCAATGCTTGGAAAGCAAGGATGGCGACTTATGACACGGCCGGAATCATTATGTGCCCGTGTGTTGAAGGGGAGATACTACCACGATTCTAATTTTTTGGAGTGCTCCAGGAGAAAGAAGGCGAGCCATACATGGCGTTCCATCCTTGCTGGAAAGGATGTTTTAAAATCCAGCTTAATTAGGAGAATTGGTGATGGATCAGATACAAAAATTTGGGAGGACCGGTGGATCCCAAATCACTTCAGTGGCAGACCCTTAGCTATACGCCAGGACCAAGACCTCGTCCAAGTCCAGCAGCTCATCACTGCGAGTGGCCAATGGGATGAGGAGCTTGTTGGTGAGGTGTTCCTGCCCATCGATGTTGAAGCCATTCTGAGAACTCCAATTAGAGGGACAGGGGAGGACATTTGGGCTTGGAGTAAGGTGAAGCATGGTTGCTACTCTGTCCGTTCGGCATACAGGCTCCTCGACTCTGAGAGACAACAACAGGAGGACATGACGACTGCGAGTACATCCAGTAATGACTCTTGGAAGCGTATTTGGAAGTTAGATGTGCCGCCCAAAGTGAAGATTTTTTGGTGGAGAGTGATTAATGAATTCCTTCCTGCTAAACAAGTACTGCATAGGCGACATATTGAACCTACAGCGACCTGTGATACTTGTGGTGGCCGGGATGAATCGATTCGGCAAGTGTTGATGGAATGCACCGTGGCCAGATGTTTCTGGGAGCAGGCAAGGACTGATACTGGTGTGAAGTTACCCAAGCTACATCTGGCAACGTGGGCAAAGGACCTCATGGTTTTTGGCACGGCGAGAGAAAGAGCCTTCATTATTTGCGGAATGTGGTCTCTTTGGATGCAGCGTAATGACCGGCGACATGGGAAGGCTGGTTTGACGGTAAAGCAGGCGATCACTTGGGTTCGCGATACAGCCTTCGACCTTTGGCAAATCCTCCATCCTCCCAAGATGCCAAAGACAGATGTGGGGATATCGAAATAGGTGCGGCCTGATCATGGCTGGGTGAAATGCAATGTTGATGCTGCTTTCCAGAGGGAGAATGGGCAGGGAGCGACTAGAGCTGTCCTGAGGAATGGCGAAGGAAGGTTTCTAGGGGCTCAGTCTACTACATACTGTCACTGCATGGATGCGCTCACCATGGAAGCTTACGCTTGTAGGGATGGGATGATTTTGGCAGAAAAAAATGGAGTTGATCGTTTGTGCCTTGAAACAGATTGTCAGGAGCTCGTTACCCTGTGGGAACAAAAGGATGGAGGCCGGTCGGTGATCTCACCGATCATCTTGGAGATTCATGAGCTGAGTGTGTGTTTTCAAGTTTTTTCTTTGTCTTATGTCAGTAGACTTTGTAATAAAGTAGCTCATGAATTAGCCAAACAAGTTTGTGGTAGGGAAACGGTGGTGTGGCAAGAAGCCCCGTTATGCATCCACAGCTTGTTAGAGGCAGATTGTAACGTTGCTCCATGATGAAATGAAAGGCCTGTTTCCTCAAAAAAAAATTGTGTGCAGTTAGTCTGAATTACCCATCGTAGAAATGAAGTCACAGTTTCATCGCTTGCCATGTCCCACATCTTTGACGCATGGTGCAGCTTCAACCTTTCGACTTGGTACATGTCGGCGACCGGGAGTAAATAAGGCCAGGCATTGCGATTCACAATGATCGATACGTCCGTTCAGAGGGGGTGTGCACACAAGTTCGTCGGTTAACGCCCGGTGCCGGTCCTTAACTGCAATTCTCAATGACCTCCATTGCAATGCGTATGAATTCCGAAAGGTGAGTATGCTCGAATCAATTTGGAATAGATTAAACCAAATCGGCATAATAAGATGACATCTCATAGCAACTCGTCACCACAAAGTTCACACCACCAGTCCACCAACAAGTAGCAAACATCATACGATGATCCGGTAGCCAACACCAAAACACAATCATGATACAAGTTTCACAATAATCATCACTACTCATTCATAATCATAACTCCATCTCATGTTTGGCCTCCTGCAGCTGTTCCTTCACCTTCTGCACCTCCTACCGTGAATTTTTGGTCTTGCGGGACTCTCTTGCATTTCTTAAAGTTCTTTCAGAAGATCTGGATGTCTCGTCTCAGGGTGAGGACTCTATAGGATCTCGAAAGAGATTGAAAGCATGATACAACAACTAGTAGACAAAGAGAAAGAGCTTCAGTACACACCTAAGGACAAGACAACTGAGGGCAGAGATCATTCTTCTTACCATATACATTGGAATAAATGCGTCAATGAATGGGTAGGATATTGAGTTTGTTTGGTCAGTCTTTTCTTTTAAAATTTCAAGAAGTTCGTTGTCAGTTGGACTGAAACGGGTACTAATAGGCAAGGGTACCTGTTTCAGTCCAACTGACAACGAACTTCTTGAACATTTAAAAGAAAAGACGGACCAAACAAACTCAATGTCCTACCCATTTATGGACGCTTTTATTCCAATGTCTATGGTAAGAAGAATAAGCTCTGCCCTCAGTTTTCTTGTTCTTAGGTGTGTACTGAAGCTGTTTCTCTCTGTCAGCTAGTTGTTCTATCATGTTTTGGATCTCTTTAGAGATCCTAATAGAGTTTTCCCCTGAGACGAGGCATCCAGATCTTCTAAAATAACATTAAGATGTTCTTGTAGAAATAAACTCATCCTTGGAGAAAACTCATCTCGATCTGAAAAATAAACTCAACTCAATCTATAAAAAAATCTGAATCCCTTGAACCTAATTGTATGAGTACAGTAAAACAACCACCACACGCCACAAAACCTGGTTGTTTGCTACCTACATGTTGACGGTGAATTTTCGTCAACCTAGCCATGAGTTTACCTTCGGTGTTGGCATGAATTTTATATCTTATCCATTGGTACTAACCCCCTTGGTATAACAAGTTCGTTTGTGTATGTCGGTTTTGGAGTTTAATGTTTATGCAGGAATTTAGCATTGAAAGCAAGACTTCCGGGTAAAGTTCATCAAGCATCTCGTGACAAGACCTCGAAGCCCGGTACAAGTCAAGCAATGAAGTGAACATGACTCCAAGAAGCCCAAGGACCAACCCGTGAAGACGGAAAACTCCGAGGACCTGAACAGAAAATGCTGAATCTTACGAGACAAGGAGCTTCATCTAAACCGCGGAGAAACTGACGTCAAGGGCCCACATGCAGAAGGGAGGATACTCTAGAAGCTCGGGAAGCATCACCAGCGAAGGAGGCCACGATGTGGGCCGAAATGGACCCAGGCCGGCCGGCCCAGCCCATTTCGGGGCCCATTCGTGCCCCCCTTTGACCTAGCCGCCATTCGGACTATTTATAGCCCCCTGGCCGAGAGCCACGCATCAACTCATTCGTCATTCGTCGCCGAGGAGCAGAGAAGAGAGGGACACCATTCCGGAGAGGAGAGGGTCGAGCTAGTTGTCTAGGGTTCCCCTAGCCGACGTGGAAACCTTGCAAGGAAGACCACGTCGGAGTTCCAGGAGCTAGAAGCAAGATCAAGGTAGGATCCCGGTGGTGATCTTGTTTATGTATCATGTACAATGTTGAATTATCAAGTTGCAATCCGATTTCTAGCGATCGAGTGTTTCTCCTACGATTTTGATCTCAATCGGCTTTTCTTACTTTAAGATCTATTCTCGAGATAGATCATAGAGGGTATTCTTGTAGCCGTGGTGGCTAGAGGTGCATGCCTGACCTTCCGAGAGATTTCAACTTGTCCATTGGACTCACCTTAGACTAACCTGCACGAATAGGAGTGCGTTGTGACAGAATGGTGGCTCCAAAAGGCGGGCGTTTTCGGAGTCGGACGGGAAACCGTGATTTAAAGATGCTTTTTATGAGATTCAACTTGGCTACTTCTTCTTTGCTCGGAACTTCAACAAAAGCTTGATCCAATCTCTCTAGATTGGTTTTACCTACCCCTCTCTATCTCTTGCTACCTCTGGTTTTCATAGATTAGATTCGTTTTTATGATGCTCTTTAGATTAGATGCATAGGATTCTCTTTTGAAGATCTAAGTGTTCTCGGCTTTAATAGATAGGATTTTGCATCACACATTTGTTCCACGGATTCAATACCTTAGGTTCACACTTGAGGGAAGAAGGGTCCCTTGACTACGACGGAGGACTTGTCCGCTTGCAAGTCCAAACGAAGTTGGATACGCATATACACCGTCAACACTACATAAACTCAGCAAGGGCATGGTTGTCCTAACTGAACCTATCGATCCATTGAACAATGCAAATTGGAAAGTAACTGAATCTAACACCTATGAATTGTGCAAACGCTAACAATCATGGCAGAATCCAGATGTCCCTTCAACGGTCTGCAGCTCTGAAATAGTATCTTCAATCTACCAATTCATAAAACGATGGACCTATCAATCCTATCAATTGTGCACCTCGACAAAAATCCATAAAACGAGTGGCTTGAAGCACATCTAGAAGCTACTAAAATACAAAACCTACTGTAAGACGATGCAAATTGAAAACTAATTGAATCTAACATGAATTGTCTATAGCCTATCAACTTCTAACACCTATCGAAGTGCAAATCTGAAGGTACGATAATGAAATCTAAATCTACCATATATGCTCATCAATCCTCTAGATCCCCAAATCTAGACATCCCCAACCCTAGTAAGATAGGGGAAAATATAGCGGCTCAAACCAGAGGACCAACCTCGTCTTGCTGTCTCATCCTCTTGTTGCTGGGATGTGGCGGCGCAACCATCTTCCCCTCACTGCTAGGATCCGTCATTCCTACCATGAACTATTGCAGATCTGCACAGCAGAAGTCAAAAGTCTTTGCGAAGTCTGAGTGAAGTGTCTTGCCAGCCATTTGATACGTAATTATAGACTCAACTGAAACTTACATGTGGGACCTGGTCACAGTAAAGAATTCGCATGAACTATTAGTAGAGTTTCCCATAAACGTATCACAACCAACAAGTGGTGCAGTGATAAACAGCACAACCTTGTTCCTTCAGGTCCCTGGTTCGAACCCATGCCATGGCAAATTATTTTTGCAACATTTCGTGACCTATGCTTACACGTGGGACTCTGGAACTATTTATGACGACTTGGAACACTCTATTTTCGAAAAAATGCTTACATGTGGGACCCAACTGAATTTTATGACGACTTGGAACACTCTATTTTAACATAATGCTTACATGTAGGACCAAAGTTGGTTTATGACGCCGCTGACACGGCTAAAATGCTTACATGCCCTGGAAAATTTTATGACGACTTGGAACACTATATTTTCGAAAAAATGCTTACATATGGGACCCTACTGAATTTTATGACGACTTAGAACACTCTGTTTTTAAAATAATTTTTACATATGGGACCGATGTTGGTTTATGACGTTTTTTCAGAGCTTATGGCATCACAAAACAGCATGGAACAGGGAACACTCGGCTACAGTACCATCTGTAATGACGAATTTTTTTTTGTCACTAAATTTGCTCAGAAGAGAAATATTATGATGAGATCAGCCAGGAACGTCATAAATCAATGACGCTAAAATGTGGTTGCATCACTAGTCAACGATTTTCTTGTAGTGTTCGATGGGGCGCTAGCGGTTGGGCTCCAACTCTTTGAACCTACATGTGGGACCAAGGTTGGTTTATACTGTTGCATGAACTTCTATGTGGGACCGATGTTGGTTTATGGCGTCGCAAAACAAGTATGGAACAGGGAATGCTCGGCTATAATAGCAACCGTTATGACAAAAGTTATTTTTGTTACTAAATTTGCTCAGAAGTGAAATATTATGACGAGATCAGCTAGGAACATCATAAATCAATGACGCTAAAATGTGGTTGCGTCACTAGTCAATGTTTTTCTTGTAGTGATAGTACATTAGAACCTAGAACTAACTCGTATGTTGCTCCCTCTGTCGTAGTGTTCCTTGAGAGTAAGCATTGTGTGTCACACTACCCGTTATCATATCATTATCCTTACCCCTGTATTTGAGTGTTACATCTACTTCTATCTATGATCCAGTCTTGTTATCCACCATTGCCTTTCTTGGATTCGATACCCTTTGAAATACTCCGATAGGGAAATGCTGCAATAGTTTATCTATGCACTCGCGGATTTGTTTGTGATTGTTAGGATTACCACTGCAATTTCTGACGTCGTTGCTAGGAACACATAAACTTAGCAGCGACGTTAAGAAATGCCAACACATGGCATGCCAACCGTCAGTGTTTAGAAATCACTAGCTAGTAGAGTTTGTGTATTGTGCGTCAAATCGCGAATAGTTGTGCGAAAGGGGACACAAGATTTATGTTGGTTCGAGCAGTGTGGCTACGTCAAGTTTACGCTACTTGTGTTATTCGCATAGAGTTTGCAGTAGGGGGTTACAACAGGGTGAGAGAGGGAGAGGATCCCATATCTCTGGTGTGAAGCATGAGAGATGTGTGTGCGTGAGAGCGAGAGTGAGGTGAGTTGTGTCGTGCTTCTCCTTGCCTCTTGCCCTGCCTCCTCAGAAGCACGCTCTCCCCTCTTATAGTCCAAGGGGAGATTGTTTACAGGAGAAGGAAATAGAGGGGATAAAGAGTTTACGTGCTCCCTTGTCTCCTGCAGTAGACCAAATCATCTCGAGTCAAGATTCGTAGAAGTCCACTGTATTACAGTGATCACTCCGAGATCTCATTTTCTTGTAATTGTTCGACCCCTAGGCGACACGAACGAGATCCTCTGCCATTCAGTCTCTGCCATTGAGTCGCTGACGTGTGGGCCCAAACGCGGTGGGACCCACACGGCAGTGACCCAATGGCAGGGACGTGAACGTCAGAGGAACCGGTTCGAAGCGACGGGGTTGAGCGAGATCAGGCTGTCCAACCCTGACGTTTCAGGGTCAGGCGAGGTGGTGCAGTTCGACCCCTTCGTCGGGATCGAATGAGGCGGATGGCGCTGTTGGATCCAAGGCCATTGCACACTTACCGAGCCTTCGTGGGACAGTATTCTTGGCCTGCCTCTAAATCTTTTGGCCCCCTTATCTCTCGTTAATCAACTTTAATCCTAGCTAATTAGACATCCCTAATATTTACATCTGACACCACTATCTTCAAGATCTGCAACATGCCAACTCGGGCGGAAGGGTCGACGACGGCATGTGGGAGGTGTAGACAGCTGTTGACGACAGCGAGTGGGACATAATGAGCATGTTCGGCTTATCTCGGCTGGACTTAACTTTTTTCAACTTATTTCCTCTCACACAGCACTATTCGATCTACCAGTCGAACACTATTCTTTGTACCAGTCGAACAGGCTCAATGATACGGGGAGGTGACAATGTTGCAAAGAAGATGATGCCCCCCTCCTAAAAAAAAGAAAAGTGGGGTGGAACTTGAACTAGAATGTCATATACTCATGATCTTTCTATTTTGAACCGTAACATCATACAAACACAAATAGAGAGTAAAACAAAATGTTTTTTTCCCGAATTACATAGTACAACAGAGGCACTTACAACGCACGCACATTCTTCTCTATGAACACACGCGCAAATTCTACCTTTAGGAGCATCTTCGAAAACTAGTCACCACAAACGCCTCACTGTTCCCGTCGTCTACCATTGAAAGCACAAATGTCATTAATTCTTCAGAAATTCGCTCTCTCGGGAAGTCGAACTCAGGACCTTAGGTGCTTATGATACCTGCCTTTGTAAAGTGAAAACCAAATTATTTATGAGGTGCTAGGCTACCTGCCTTTTGTAAACTGAAAACGAAATTATTTTTTAAGAAAAATGAAATTATTTGGGTTTTATCATGGAAAAAGTCTGCATCACCCCCTTACCTATAAAAGGTGGGCTACATAAACCCCAACCTATGAAAAGGTCTATATTAGCCCTGAATTTTTCAAAACCGGTCAAATTACCCCTAAAAGCGGTTTTGAAAAATCATATTAAATCATAGAAAAATCATAAAATGGAAAATTAAATTGTGTTGGACTCCAAATGAGTAGATCTAAACAATGAACATATAATATAATATGCTTTAATACATTGTTTTTGTTGTAGCTTTAGATCTTTGCTTTTCTTCATTGTTGTAAAAAGATGTACTAAAACATACCATATTATACATTTACTGTGTAGATATATTGATTTGGAGTCCAACACAATTCGATTTCCATTTTATGATTTTTCTGAGATTTACTATGATTTTTTAAAATTGCTTTAGGGTAATTTGTCTGGTTGTGGAAAGTCCAAGACTTGATATATATAGTTTCATAGGTTGGGGATTACGTAGTCCACTCTCCGTAAACGAGGGTGATATAAATTTTTTTGTTTTCTTTTCAAGTAGAGACTACGGTACCCTAATTAGAAGGGGAGGGAACAGCAAAGAAAAGGGGGAGAGAGGGAGGGAGGGAAAAAAAAGCTCAGGCGAAATGGCGGCCTCAGGCGAGGGCGCGTCGCTGCCGTCTCCGGCGGGCGGCGAGGACGCGCACCGCCGCCGCGTGAGCTACTTCTACGAGCCGTCCATAGGTGATTACTACTACGGGCAGGGCCACCCGATGAAGCCCCACCGCATCCGCATGGCGCACTCTCTGGTGGTCCACTACGGTCTCCACCGCCTCCTCGAGGTCTCCCGCCCCTACCCGGCATCCGACGCCGACATCCGCCGCTTCCACTCCGACGAATACGTCGCCTTCCTCGCTTCCGCCACTGGGAATCCGGGCATGCTTGACCCGCGCGCCGTCAAGCGATTCAACGTCGGCGAGGACTGCCCCGTCTTCGACGGCCTCTTCCCCTTCTGCCAGGCCTCCGCGGGGGGAAGCATCGGCGCCGCGGTCAAGCTCAACCGCGGGGACGCCGACATCACTATCAACTGGGCGGGCGGTCTCCACCACGCCAAGAAGAGCGAGGCCTCTGGGTTCTGCTACGTCAACGACATCGTCCTCGCCATTCTGGAGCTCCTCAAGTTCCATAGGGTACGCGTGCTAAACTGTATTGTCCGTGGCTTTATTATCGGAGGAGATTGTTGAATAGGTTGGTTGCTAGATATTGTTCTAAAAAATTGGTTGGTTGCTAGGTTTAGATGCGAATTTTGTTATCGATTCATGTGATTGTTTTGAACCCTGATGCTTCTGGGAGTGGAGTAGGGCGCTAATCTGGAGATTGCTTCTGAGTTTCACTAGGGGCCAAACGAATTTTGCTTGTATTGATACCCAATCCAGTGGCCCCTTTCATTATCGGGGGCACTTATCTGGGCTAAAGGTTTTGGTTGCTAAATTGTTCCATACTTCCATCATAGGAGGAGAGGATCTATTAGGTCGTTTGCTAGATTTAGATGTGGATCTTTAATTGTTTATGATTGATGATGGATGCGGTTGTTTGGGAGGGGGCATTGATGTTGGAATTTGGTTTCTGTGATTGGAGTTGTACGGCACTAATCCCTAAGGGACTGGAGATTGCTTTGAGTTCTGCAGGGGCAAGAGCACTTTTTTTGTCTTTATTCCCTATTCATTTGTCCCTGACATTATATGGACAGGCCGATGCTATTTGCTTGCTGCCACTGAAGCTAGGAGTTTCTAGGTACTGTGTTCAAGGGTGCATTTGGGGAAGCTGGCGATGTCTTATGCATAGTAGACATTTATTGTCTTAGAGTTAGAGCATCTCCAGCAGATTGGTCATAGTCATCTCAAATACCAAAGAACTACCTTTTGTGAGATTTAGGAGATGGAAGAGAAATCCAGCAGACTACCAATCAGATCTCTGAAATTTTTTCAGCAATTACCAAAATATCACCTCCTTTCCCTTTGAGGGAGGGAGGGAGGGAGGAGGGCCCACTTACACATGGGGCCCACCAATCAGGGGAGCTATTGGTAATTGAGTTTTGGTAGTCTGCTGTAGCAATGAATCAGTGATGCTTGAAAACCCACAAATGTGCTATTGGTAGAGGGTGGAGAAAGATTGGCAATGAGGTAGGAGTAATCTGCTGGAGATGTTATCATATTATTATTTGTTTTCTGCCACTGTACCTATGGGTTTCTAGAGTAATGATGCATCAGAAAATTGGCTTTGTCTTATGCATAGATATTTATTGCTTTATGCTATTATGGTAATTGTTTGCTACCAGTGAAGCTAGGAATTTTGAGGAACTTTGTGCAATGGGTCATTTTGTTTCTTGAAGTTGGCATTCAGTGTTTCCTTGTAAATACATATTTCATCCAGTTTTCCACCAGTGCGAGTACCATAAGCTGCTTCTATTTAGGAATATGTTTTCTGATGAAACATCCTCCCCCATTTATGCATCTTATGTGAGTTTTTTAGATGAACTATTATCATTATGATAGAAGAGATCCTGGACACATACTGCAGTTAAAAACAATTAGAACAATTGGCGCGCGATGCGCGCCCTATCAAAAGTCATCAATAGAATCATAAAAGCATCAACATAAAAAGTACATGAAACATTGAACACATAAGTTGTCCCAACCAATTTCATTAAACAAAATGGATTAGTGACGACATCCGTCATACAAGTTTAGAAACAATAAACAAGATTTTACCCAACATACAATCATTAAACAGGATGCATTTCTTTCACTTGACAATAGATGAGATTTAGAAACATGTACAGATGGATACAAGTTTTGTGTATTCTATGTAAGAAAAATTTGCAAAGAAACATGCTTGTTGGTGAAGCCAACCTCTCTACCATGTCTTCATTGTAGAATCACAGTGCTACTCTGCATGAAACCACACCAAAAGAAACAATTAAGATCACTGGAACTCCAGCAGCCAGCACACTGCAATATGTTTAAATCAGTTGCATTTGCTCTCTTTTCTTTTTAATAAATCACATATTTTTACTACTTGTTTGCACAGGCATATATATTCATATGAAAGTTCTAAACCGAAAATCACTTCAGATTGTATGTACAGGCCATCTCATATGTATTACATTAATGCTAAACATATATCAAAAGCAGGAAATTGAACCTACCATTGCAATTTAAACCCTTCCTGGAGGTGGCCCATCAATGACCTAAGCAAGAAAGACAGAGAAACCTGTAGCCAGTTTACTTCAGACACCTTTCATACCAAATGTATCCAGTGAGTTTCAGAAAGAAACTAAATAGCCAGTTTACTTCAGAGTTCAGAAACCTTTCAGATTGAGCATTGGGGGTTCAGCCGAACAACATCAAATAAAAGAAAAAGAGACCCTCAAGCAGTCCTATCCTCCAAACAAAACGTAGCGCTAAACAAACAATCATATCCAGATACAGGACATCTCAGCGCTAAATTGGTTCATGATAGCATGTCACAGGACAGTCTATGTCAAACCAATAAGGCAATAAGTATGCACTCGAGTAAAAGCAATAAAGATAATATAGTGGGAGACCTCGTATGGGGCATATTGCTCAGATAGAGGCATGCCATCTCGTAGAACTCAGGTAATGTCTTATATGAGATTTTAATAGCATGGTATTGCTGACTGCATTGCCATGACAGCCCATAGGGTTATGTTCGGCAACATATTACATGTAACGATTGGAATTCATATAGCTACCAAACATTTCAGCCAATAGTTTGGAATACCAGCCAATATATATATATATATATATATATGAAGAATGCCAACTAATCACTCAGAATGCCAACTAATGCTCATAGGTACACATGAAAATAACCATGCATCTCCTTCCTTCTCTTCAGAAGATGGTTCCTCACCACTGACCTAAGTACGGAGAGGAAAAGACATAAGTCTCATAGTCAGCTGATATATCATTCAAAGTAACCACAAAGTACTAATCAAATTGAGCATCACCATCAGAGTGCATCCATGCAAAAAAAATAAATAAATGAGCTCATGGTAACCGATTAAGAAGTTGTAACTGAAACATAATTTCAATGAGAGTGCAAAAACATCTGGAAATAACTCAAGAATCCAATTAGATAATCCAGAATAGTGGGATAACCGAAACTGGACAGAGTTCCATCTGTACCTAAATATCTTTGTTTTAGTTTTCTTGAGATACATGAATGGTTAAAATTCGTGCCTGTGATGGAACTGAGCTTCAGAGGTTACATGTGCGCACCTTGACAGCAAAATTTGGAAATTAGGGAGAAAGCTGGTGAGGCTACGACACCACCGCCTTCTATCGCCAGGTCGCTCTGCCACCGTGTGGCTTCCCTGGTGAGACAATGCCGTCGCCGCTGTGCCTTCCCTTGCCGGCAAGGTCAACCTGCCATCGCTACCCCAGCCGCCACCGTCTGCCGAACCCTAGCAAGAAAAAAAAGGGATGAGGAGAAAGCAAATTGGAGGGGATGAGGTGGAGGAAGAGATCGAGGGAGCTCATGGTAACCGATTAAGAAGTTGTAACTGAAACATAATTTCAATGAGAGTGCAAAGACATCTGGAAATAACTCAAGAATCCAATTAGATAATCCAGAATAGTGGGATAACCGAAACTGGACAGAGTTCCATCTGTACCTAAATATCTTTGTTTTAGTTTTCTTGAGATACATGAATGGTTAAAATTCGTGCCTGTGATGGAACTGAGCTTCAGAGGTTACATGTGCAGTGCACTCACCTTGACAGCAAAATTTGGAAATTAGGGAGAAAGCTGGCGAGGCTACGACACCACCGCCTTCTATCGCCAGGTCGCTCTGCCACCGTTGTGGCTTCCCTGGTGAGACAATGCCGTCGCCGCTGTGCCTTCCCTTGCCGGCAAGGTCAACCTGCCATCGCTACCCCAGCCGCCACCGTCTGCCGAACCCTAGCAAGAAAAAAAAGGGATGAGGAGAAAGGAAATTGGAGGGGATGAGGTGGAGGAAGAGATCGAGGGAGGGGAGGAGGCAGCGTACCTGCCGTAAATCCGTGATTCGCCACTGCCGGCTTGGCCCGCCCGCCGCGCCATTTCGGCCAACACTTACCCTGCCCATACCGCGCGGAAGATGGCGGCGATGCAGCCGGTCGCCACGGCACTAAAGCCTCAGAGAGCTCTCCGCCTCGGCCCACACCGAAGGAGAGGGAGAGACGGCGGAGGCCCAGATCTGGTCTTAAGGCCCGCGCCTACGCTAGCGCAACCACCCTCTGGCCGGGGCTGTGCCGCGTTGAGCGCCGCTAGCATTCGTGCGCACACGGCGCACCCAAGTGGCCGCCTGCCCTAGACCCTGGTTGCGCCGCCATTGGGATACAGCGCCGCCGCCCGCCGTGCTGCCGGAGCCAAGCCGCCGCGGAGGCTGGAGGGGATGGAGGCAGCGACGGCGGAGAACAGAGAGCAGGGAGGGAGAGGTCAACAGCAGGGTAGGAGAAGGGTTCGGGCCGACGCGGGGCGGCGGGGGGATGTTGTACCGGTTGGGGTGGTGGGAGGGGGTCTTCGCAAAACACCTCGAGGGGGTATTTCAGAAAATGACACGATTCTGGAATTTTCTCTTCATGTAGAAGTAAAGTTTTTTTAGAGGTCATATATGAAAATATATGAACGTGGACGCCTTGCGGATTTGGACGCGCTGGACTCAGCTGCGATTCGTATCAAAGCGGATGGTTTTTTTGCAAAACCGTCGGCGTGCTGCGGGAGAGGCACACACGACGATGTGTCAAGCAGTGTGAGAGCCACCGATGCCTCAATCGCTGTGGTGCTGATAATGGGTTGGAGCTTTTCATATCTCTGATTAGGTTTCCTAAAATTTGTCATTTATATTTCTTGTTAACCTCTACGTCAACCTATGAAATTCTTCAGCATTCATGCATTATACTTGAGTGTATAATTCTGATGGCTATAATGCCCATCTGTTCCAGCGTGTGCTATATGTAGACATTGATGTTCACCATGGAGATGGTGTGGAAGAGGCCTTCTTCACTACAAACCGAGTTATGACAGTTTCCTTTCACAAGTATGGGGATTTTTTCCCTGGTACTGGGCACATCACCGATGTTGGGGCTGCCGAAGGGAAGCATTATGCTTTGAATGTCCCCCTGAGTGATGGTATTGATGATGCCACTTTCCGTGATCTGTTCCAATGCATCATGAAGAAAGTTATGGAGGTTTATCAGCCAGACGTGGTAGTCCTGCAATGTGGGGCTGACTCCTTGGCAGGAGATAGGTTAGGTTGTTTCAACCTGTCTGTGAAGGGTCATGCCGACTGCCTCCGTTTCCTTAGGTCGTACAATGTTCCGTTGATGATTTTAGGTGGCGGAGGCTACACCATCAGAAATGTTGCACGCTGCTGGTGCTATGAGGTATTTCTTCTCTTATTCCAAATATAAGCTAATTGCAGTAGTTGGTTGAGAGTTTATCACTTACCGGGGTGCTGACAGAACTGGGTTGTTGTGATGCAGACTGCAGTTGCTGTTGGAGTTGAACCTGATAACAAGTTGCCTTACAATGATTATTATGAGTACTTTGGCCCTGATTATACTCTTCATATCCAACCAAAAAGTGTGGAGAACACGAATACTACAAAGGACTTGGAGAACATAAAGTAAGTGAGCTGTTTGATGTCTATGAAATTCAGAGTGAGACGATTACCTGTGTTTTTCTTCTTAAGTATTTCATTTAGAATTCACAGTTCTCGTTTTTCATGTGTAAATCATCCTTTCCATAAGTGGAATTTCAATGTAACTTACGCATGCTGAGATTTTTCCATTCTTCTGTTATATGGGTTGATATTACTTTAGCTCATTCACTTGTTATAATTCCATTTCTCAATGGTTCATTTCACTTGGACCCCAATCTTTGACACTAAGCATACCTTTGCCGCTTTCCCTCTCCGCAGAGATTAACCTTTCTATGCAAATCTGCAGGAACATGATATTGGAGAATCTCTCAAGGATAGAACATGTTCCCAGCACTCAGTTCCATGACAGACCGCCAGATCCTGAAGCTCCAGAGGAGGTTTCCCTCATTCCATTATCAATTCCTTGTTTCAATTCAAGATCTCTTTGCTTTTCCTGTTTGTGCCCATTTGAGAGATTTTTTGCATTACAGAAAGAGGAGGACATGGACAAGAGGCCACCTCAGCGCAGCAGATTATGGAGTGGAGGAGCTTATGATTCTGATACAGAGGATCCTGACAATGTGAAAAGTGAGAGTACTGACTTAACTGCCAACTCGCACATGAAGGTTTGCCCTTCTGCTGCACATTATGTATTTCTTGCTCCCAGAATTAATAATGCATAGTGTCACCTGCCATGACTATCCTCTGCTGTTTTAGGGTTAGCTTGAAAAAAACAGTAGAATATAGGACCCAAAAATCGAGTATTTTGAACCTATTTAGGGCCTAACTACATATTCTTCTAAAAGCTGAGTCGTCTAAACCCAAAAGTTTAATGCTGTTGGTGCAGGAGGAACCGATTGATGGTCCATAGAGGAGGCCCTAAGCAAGTTCTCAGCACTCATGATCGTTGATGTGCATGCTGAAGAGTGGTGTGGGGAAGCATCTGAACTCGTCTTGATACCTTTCCCTGAGCATCTGTAGAATACAAATATTATTGGCTGGTTCTAACTCCGTGTGAACTCGATCTGGCCATTTGGTGTGCCCCTCAAACGTGTTGACTAGAGAGGCAAAATGATTGTGCTGGCATGAGTTGTGCTCTTGTGGATTTGGTGCTCTAGTGCGTTAGAACAATGCTGTAGTGAGTATAAATTAGCCCGTTGAATTTGATATTTTTAGGTGTCTGCAATTCTTCTAGGTTCTATTGTTTAATTTACTGCATGGATGGATGCAAACCGTATAGTTGGGCATGTGTGTGGCCGCCTGCAGGAATGTTACTGATGAAAATAGGGCGTTCCTCCGCCCTCCCCCTACGTCTGCTCTCCCGTTGAGGCGACACGGGGTTCCTAGCTTGTCGCTGCCGGACCCCCGCCCTTCGCCCCTCATTGTTGTCGCCAGAGCAGGAGGTTTGGGAAGCCTAGCACCCACAGGGACAGTAGCGGTGGGGCGCTGAGCAGCCTGCAGCGGTGGGGTGTTGTGCGGTCGGGCGGCGCGGCGTTCTCTCCCCGGGAGGGTTGTGGTGTGGTCGCCGGATCCGATGGTGCCTTGGGTGGATCTGACGCCCCATCGGGCAGATCTACGACCCTGGTAGCAAAAGCGGGGTGGTTGGCAGGTGTCGGCGTGTGTCAGATGGACGAGTGATGGCGGGTCAGATCTGGGTGTTGACCAGTGTGCGCCTTCAGGGGTCGGGCTTGGCGGTTGCGGCGCGAGGCGAGATGCGGTCGGACGGTGGGTGCAGCTCTAGGTCGCGAGGCAGTCTAGCTGTGGTGTCGGCGGTGAAGGTGCGGTGGAGGGCGACTGCGACATGGTGCCGCGTTGACCCGTAATAGACCGGGTTTTAGCAAGGTGTGTGTCGGGGTTCTCTACCGCCGGACAGTAAATTTGTATCGATCGTGTGCCGGACCCGGATGGTTAGCACGAGAGACAACGAGATTTATACTGGTTCGGGCCTCCGAGGAGTAATACCCTACGTCTAGTGTCGAGCTGCCGTGTTCCCACGCTAGGGTTGTTTGTAGTAGGGGGTACAAACTGGTCGGGAGAGGGTGTCGAGCCAAGTCTCTGAGTATGGGTGTTCGGTTCGTCAGATCGTCAGCCCCCGCGACGGTTGCCCTCCTCCTCCTTTTATAGATGCAAGGGGGAGGGGCAAAGGGGGGAAGAAAGAAAAGCTACAGCGTCGGCCATTGTATTGTCTTCTCGTGCGTTGCTGTCCGTCAGGATGCATTGAGGGGGACCCACTCCATGTCGTCGTAGAGGCCACCGCGTGGCCGGGCGGAGCTGTTCATTTTGGGACGCCTGGCGCTTCCTCCGAGTAGTTTGATGGCAACTCAATACGTCCGAGCACGGGGTGAGCCCGCCACGTTAAGGTCTAATCGTAGGCCTGCGCTCGTCGTAGGGGGTACTCGAGTGCCTCGGGTGGAGTTTGCGTGCTGCAGGGCCGGACGTGATGGTGATTTGATGGCTGCGCGGCTGATCAGAACTGCATTAAGGCTTCTGTCGGGGCCGGCTGCCCGCGCGGGCTGCCAGCTGGGGCGCTTGCATGGCATGGGGAACAAGCGCCCCACGCGTCGTAGCGGGAGAGTTCACGTGCCGGGGTCGCGCCACGTGGTATGGCTTGTGTCCTGGTCGGAGACGGAAAGTGCTCGTGCGAACGAGCAACTTGTCGTGCGAGGCGGAGACTTGTCGGAGGGGGTTCTTCTAGTAGGGAACTTGTCGTGGAAGCTCCCAACTAGTCGGGAACAAGACGTCTTGCCAGCGAGGGTCTTGACAGGGGTCTTAAGTCCTCCTCCTCTTGAATCTTGGCCTTCACGTTGTCAATCTTAGCCTTCACATTGTCAATGGTGTCGGAAGACTCCATCTCGAGAGTGATTATCTTGCCCTCAAAGGGGGCCCTAATCTGGGCCCTCGTCAGTGTGAATTTTTGAAAAATTTAAAACTTTTTGTTTGTTGTTGTGTGCTACCAAATTTTATCCTCGTTTGCTAGCCTCTCTCCTAAATTCTCCACAAATAAAACCAAATATAAAAATATAAATTCAAATTATGGTAAAATATGTGAGTTGGATTTTTCTTGGATTTTATTTGGAGTTAAATGTGTGTAGTTTGAATTTGAAAAAAATTCAAATTCAAACAATAATTCAAATCTATTTTCAAAACCAATTCCAAAAACACTAAGATCTCACTTGGGCTCTAACCCAGTAATCGAAGTCTGCTAGAGCTCCCTCAACTCTTTAGTTCAAACCCTTAAACAACCCCAGCCTTAACCGTCGGCCTGCTTAAGCCCAGCAGGCCGGCCCAGCCGCAGCGGCCCAGCAACCGCGCCGCATCCCCCTTTCTCTTTCTCTCTATGACCGGTGGAACCCCTTTGTCATCCCCTCTCTGGGCTTTGTCATCCCCTTTGTCGAACGACCCAAAAATTTTATTTTACAGGACCAACTCTTCGCTCCGGCATCGCCGGGTCGCTAGACCTCTCTCCAGCTCCGGCGTCGCCTTTGGCGAACCTTCCTCCGGCTCTGTCGTCATCGTCTTCAGGTCGCTAGACCTTCCTCCAGCCCCGTCATCGCTCTCGTCAGGTTGCTAGACCTTCCTGGTGGCTCCGTCGTCATCTTTATCCGGTCGCTCGACCTCCCTTCGGCTCCATCGTCGTCCTCGTCAGGTCGTTCGACCTTCCTCCAGCTCCGTCGTCGTCTTCGTCAGGTCACTAGACCTTCCTCCGGCTCCGTCGTCGTCTTCATCAGGTCGCTAGACCTTCCTCCGGCTCCGTCGTCATCTTCGTCATGTCGCTAGACCTTCCTCCGGCTCCGTCGTCGTCTTCATCAGGTCGCTAGACCTTCCTCCGGCTCCGTCATTGTCTTCGTCACGTCGCTAGACCTTCCTGGTGGCTCCGTCGTCGTCTTCGACAGGTCGCTCGACCTCCCTCTGGCTCTGTCGTCGTCCTCGTCAGGTCGCTAGACCTTCCTCCGGCTCCGTCGTTATCCTCGTCAGGTCGCTAGACCTCCCTACGGCTCCGTCGTCGCCTTCGCCAGCTCAGAAGACCTCCCCTAGGATTTTACGTCGGGAATGAAGGCCTCCCTGTGGGGTGCGCGCCTAATGGCCCTACCAAGTATCTCCGGGTGCTTGGGCGCTGCTGATTTGAGACCTTCTTGAGGTCGGCACGCCTACAAGGCCTCCTTGAGGTCGGCCCTGCCAGACTCCTTGCAGCTATGCTAGGAGATCTGGGTGTCTCTACACTCCGTTCGATCAAGACCATGACCAAGTTTTCTTCTTTTTTTTTGAGCATCAAATCAGCCATGCTGTCTGCTTCAATGCTCGGGGACTACTCTACGAGTGCGTCTTCGACGCCCTCTTGTTTTCTTCGTCGCTTCGACCTATTAGAAGGCTACTTCTTTTAGGTCGGCACTCAACCTCACTACTCTCGGGATACTACAAACAGGTCGGCTGCTAAGCTGGCTACTTTTTTCTTTTTGGACTGACGTGCACGCTATTCGACCTGTTGATAGCTCTATGACTTCGTCATGACCTTTCTAAGGTCGCTGCGCCTACACCTCGCTCGGGGCTTGTGAGACATGGGTACCCCTGGGTCCCCACCGACCAGGCTCACGGCCGTCCCCGACAAGTGGGTCCGGCCCACTAGAAGACCCGCCGACCTGTTAGTAGGCCTGTCCGACCTGACATGTGGGCCCGAAGATGAGAAGACAACTTGGCGTGCAAGACAAGGCAGTTCAGACGGATTGAGGCAGCTCGGATATGCTTTCCATGTTGTAATTGACTAGAGATAGGTTTCCTTGTTGTAACCGACTTGGACTCCGGTCCACCGACCATGTTCGTCGCCCAATATAAGGCGGGCAAGGGCGTCCCCCAAGGACATCGACAGACCACGGACCACCTCCACATCGACACCACGCAGGTCATCATGTAATCTCGCCACGCCAGCAATACAATCAAGAACTGGACGTAGGGTTTTACTCTCCGGAGGCCCGAACCAGTATAAAATCGCCTTGTCCCTTGTGTCTTGCTATGATTTCCGTGTGCTACGCTAGCATAACCATCGCGTTCTTAGCTCCCGATCTCCCCGCCGAACAAATAAACCATCGGGGTTAACCCCCCTGTGTACTGCTCAGACCTAAACCTCTGACACTCTCCCTTTCCTTCCCCTCACCTTTTCCCTTCCGCTCTCGACCGCGCCGCATCGTACGTGCCGCAGCCGCACACGCGCGGGGATGGGACGGCCGGGCCGCCGAGCTGGCACGCACGCCGAGCTCGTGCGCGCACCCGTGAGCCAGTCCAGAAGGATCCGCAGGGGGAAAAGACCGCCTTGCCCTTGCGCTGTGATGATAAAGGCACCCTAGCAGCCACTGGTGGCCGGCCATGTCGCTGTCTGAGCCACGGCCACGCGCTGGTGGTCTCGAGAGAGGTTTGTGTGTGCTTCCGCTTGTTCGTGTGTGACCCTCAGAGCAACAAAGAGGAAGGCTGAGACCTACCGGGTCAACCGGTCACAAGTGCCCGGGTCACCCTGAGACATCCAGAGCCGCACCGGGTCACCCGGCCACAAGTGTCCGGGTCAACCTATCCCTTCAGGTCACCTGACTACTAGTGTCCGGATCACCCGGGATATGCCCCAAAAATTTCGGCCTCTAACTCCCTACAACTCCCGAAATCGCGAATCCTTGCCAAGAACACTATGAACTAGGGTTCATCCGAAAATCAACGAATCGAAGGCCAAATCCGGTGTTTGAGGGGTCAAGATCATCCACAAAGAGGCACAAGGCACTCACCCATGATCCCCTCAAAGAAATCCGGAGAGAAACGCCTTCAAATCGATGAATCGAGCGACGAATGAAAATCCCAAGAAAAGGCTCCGAAAATCACCGAAAACGAGAAACGGGAGGAGCAACAAGAACGCTTGAGGAATCACGCCAAACCTTCTATACACACCATGAAAGATTCATACAAGGTCTAGCTTGCCTCCTCAACATCGATCCCTCTCTCAAGATCTCACCATGAAGCTCTCAAGCTAGTCCTACGGAAAACCTAAGGAAAATAGGAAGGGAAAATAGCAAAAGCAAATGAGCTAGGGTTTCAAGAGATGGCTGCCATCCTCTCTCCTCTAAGTTTATATGGAGGCAACCGAAAGACGAAACTACCCCTATTACATAATACTAGTTTACACGCCCCCGAACGGCACTTTGGGAATTCTCGTCGTAACACCATCGGACGGATGCCCGGCGACCGCACCTCGCTTAGCCTGGACGCAAGCCTTGCGATCCCGACGCGTGTCCTCCGCTTCGAAGTCTCTCGGCGCACCCGGATCCCGTCTCCGCCCGCCGAGTCTCCGGTCTTGGCTTTGTGGCTCAACCAAGGAACCCGACGGTTTTGTGGTGAACCGCCGCAAACCCCGCGGACTAGGTGCAGCCTCCACGCCAATCTCACTCATGACTTGGCCGCCACGGTCATCCCGGCTCGATGTTGGTTTTGTGGAGTAAACCAACCAAACCTCGCGTGCAGACTCCGGTTGTGAGCCGCTACCCTGCACCAGCTCCTGTCCACGACTTCATCTTGCTTTTCTTGCCACCATGCGGCCCGCACTTACTCTCGTTCAGCCAACGAGTCCATCGAGCCGAGCCTACTTGTCTCTCCACTCCTCAGAGGCCACACAGGCTAAGACCTTTCGTGCCCGCTCTTCACCTGCACCAACGCAAATCAAGCCACAACCTGCACCTGCAATACTTGGCCAAGATTCAGTCCACACTGAAGGACCCGAACTGGCGATCAAAGAAGGGGGGGGGGAGTGAATGGGAGCCGATAAAAATTCTTCTCGAAGGGGATGACTTCCCAAACAAGATGAACTCGGTCGGATACCCAAAATCACACGCTCCGCACGCAACCTTCCGTTTGCCAAAACCACGTAGCCACTGGAGTGCTACTGGTCCTAGGAACAAACACTACCTGCAGCCACAACAACACACACACACAGTAGTGGAAACAACTCGGAAGCTGCCTGCCTGGAGGGGACGGTTAGACCGGGTATGGGGGGCGGTTAGACCACCTCCACCTGGTAACCAAGAAATCCTCCGAAACACCTCTTCCGAGCTTCAAAACTCTCAACGGTTTCACCTACAGGATTCTCTGGTCAAGGCCAAGCTAGCTACCAGAAAATCTTGGCGAAAACCGAAACTCCACCCAAGGGCCTAGGGGCGGTTAGACCGGCTACCACGGGTGGTCTAACCTCCTGTACCCAGCAACGAACTCAAGGCAAGAACTCCTAGCAAACTACGCCGAAACGAACCAAGATTTCACCTGAATGCTCCTCTGATCAAGGTGAACAAACTCACAGAGGAAAATCCGGCAAAACCAAAACTTTCACCTAGAAAGCCCAGGGCGGTTAGACCGCCCCCTTAGGCGGTTAGATCGCCCCTTCCAGAAAACTTGGCCGCGGGTCAAACCTCAACTTCCCATCGCCCGATCTCCCGATTCACCCCACAGATTGCAGCAAGACTTCGGGAATACCTGGGTTACCTCCTGGGCAACCTCTCCACCAAAGGAATCAATCCGAAACGCTCTCAATCAAAGGGAATCGCGGATCTTGGCCCTCTAGGTCATGAACTCGAGCAACTCGAAAAACCACCAAATCGAGGTTGATTCAAAGGAGTTCTTGGGGCAAAGTCAGCAGCCAAAGAGGCACAAGGTCCTCATACGTGACACCCAACAAGAATCCCGCAAGAAATCACCCTCAAAACTCCGCCACGAAAATCACAAGAAAGAGCTCCGAAAATCACCAAAAGGGAAAACGGGAGAGGCAACACAAGGCCTTGAGGAACCACGCCGAATCATCTATACATACCATGAAGGTTCATACAAAATGAGCTAGGGTTCCAAGAGATGGCTGCCATCCTCTCACCACTTGGGTTATATGGAGGCAACCGAAAGACTAAAATACCCTTACTAGCTAACTTACATGCCCCTCAAGGGCGAATTTGGAAGTCTTTGTCTTCGCACCATCAGACGGATGCCCAGTGACCGCAAACTTGCTTAGCCTCGACGCAAGCCTTGCGATCCCGACGTGTGTCCTCCGCTTCGAAGTTCTCAGCGGCTGCGACCCAGGCGGTCAGACCGCACCCCTAGGCGGTTAGACCGGCCCAGGCGGTCTGACCGCCCCTCCTGGGTGGTTGATTAGGCCTGGGTGGTCACACCTCCTCGTCGAGTCTTCGGCCTCGGTTTTGTGGCTCAACCGAGTAACCCAGTGGTTTTCTAGTGAACCACTGCAAACCCCGCGAACTCGGTGTAGCCTCCGCCAATCACCACTCATGACTCGACTCCCACGTTGTCCCGGCTCGACCTTGGTTTTGAGGATCAACCAAGAAACCGTCCACGACTTCATCATGTTGTTCTTGCCCCCATGCGGCCCACACTTGGCCCCACTGGCCACCGAGTCCCTCGAACCAAGCCTACTTGTCTTCTCCACACCTGGAGGCCTACCCGGCAACGACCTTTCGCGCTTGTTCTTCACCTGAACCAACACCAGTCAAGCCACAACCTGCACCTGCAATACTTAGCCAAGAGTCAGTCCACACAACCTTGTCAATCACTCATCACACCAGGAAGTGACCATCCACCGGTTCTCGGACCACACAGGCTCTCACACACCACGTTGTTAATCACTCATCACACCAAGGAGCAACCATCCACCGGTCCTCGGATGCTCCGGTCCTCAACCACCATTCGGGTTCACACCAAGTATAGCCCCGAACACCAGCTCCTAAAAGGCTAAGATCGTCACGATCATGTTGGATCAAGGAATCACACCACAGGAGAGATGAACCGGGGCCAAGATGCAGGGCCGGCCGCACCACTAGGGCCGGCCGAACCTCCAGGGCCGGCCGCACCACTAGGGCCGGCCGCACCTACCCGACACGTCCAAATGTGCCACCGAGCCTCGGTCACTCCAGGGAGCACAGCTAGAAATGATCCTGATCGAGGAAACAAGGTCAGTTTGATCCAGAGGTTGAGATTAGCCTCACTTGGATCCATGGACCCACAAGCCAGTAAACAACCAACGTGGGACAACATCCAAGACTTCATCTACCCACTAGAGCATGATCCAAAGTGGATGACAACGGGGCCCAGGGCCAGCCGCACCAAGAGGTTTAGCCGCACCTCCTTCACTAAGCCAACTGACCCACAACCGTCTTCAACCCGCCTCAGGGACCAAAGCACGGACGCACGATCGAAGACAGTGGAAATTGGAGGGCCGGCCGCACCTAGAGGCACGGCCGCACCTCCTTGCCGGCCACTGCACCTCCCTCTCGCCTACAAGTAACCCTGCTGCAACCACTGACCCATTGGGGCTATATATAGAGCCTGGCACCTCGCAGGACACAAGTGATTGGAAGCAAGTGGCGGAGGCCTACAGAAGTTAGTATTCAGAGAGTAGGGAGAGAGAGTTGAGTGTTGGAGTAGAAGCCGGAGTGTCGGTCTTCTTCTTGTACCTCGGCGGGTGCGGTACAACTTCGGTCGTCCACACCCAGGATACTTTGTAAGTTCGGATTCGTGAGTAACTAAGTCTCGAGTCATTTCATTGTTCACTCTTAGGTTCCTCGATTGCGGTTTAGTAGTTTCTACTTATCGTGATTGCTTTGCTCTAGCGCGGAGTAAAGTAGTGCTTGGTTAGTAGACGCGGTGTCTAGGCTTTCCAGTACCTTGGAATGCTTCCCAGTTCAATGGAATAGTTGTGGTACCCTAGGTAGGTGACAGCTCCGGATGGGCTTTGTAGTCCACCACGTTAGTTCCGGCAGGTAGGAGTTACGACATCAGAGCCCCCTTCTCATCCCTTTTTGTGGTTCTTTTCCCTCTGGCCCCGACGAGCGACAAGTTCTGCCTTGATTCTATCCGTGACTCTCACGAGTCCCAAACTTCATCAGCTATCCCCTCTCTACCCGAAATCTACCCTTGCCTTTCTATCCTTCGTCACCATATCCCCCGGACGGATTAGTTCAGGTTCACAACACTTCTCGTTCCCCGTGGAAATCGATACCTTGGAATACTCCCGGGTGAAAGCTACAGCGGTATCCGTGCGCTTGCGGATTTATCTGTGATCGTATAGTTTACCAACAGGCTTTCTGGCGCCGTTGCAATTCTAGTAACGACGTAAGAAGTGCCAACACGTACTACAACAACCTTATGGTAAAGGAAGAACAACCTGCACTGCACGAAGAGCTGGAGAAGTTGAGAATCGATATCGTGGATAAAGGACAAGCTAATGAGCTGCAGGTAACCTACGACCTTGAGGAGCGCATCAGAAAAGCACAACGGTCGTGTGAGGAAATTGGAACCCTGCGTGAGCTGATGCTGAAAGGGAAAGCTGAGGATTACTGAGTGGATGACCAGGGCACTGTGTGGCTGAAAGATCGAATTTGCGTACCGCAAGACAAAGAACTCCGGGAACTGATTCTGAAGGAAGCCCACGACTCGAGATATTCTATCCACCCTGGAAGCACAAAGATGTACCAAGACTTGAGAATGAGGTTTTGGTGGAAAGACATGAGAAAGGACATAGCACACTACGTAGCTTGTTGTGACACTTGCAGCAGGGTGAAGATCGAGCACCAGAAGCCCGCAGGATTGCTTAAGCCTTTGGATATTCCTTTTTGGAAGTGGGAGGACATCTCCATGGACTTCATTGTGGGACTACCCCAAACACCAAAAGGAAATGACTCGATCTGGGTCATAGTGGACTGGTTAACCAAGGTGGCACACTTCATGCCGGTGAAGACTAGGTATGCGACAGAAAGATTGGCTGAACTGTACATGGAGCATATACTCAGGCTACACGGAGAACCCAAGAGCATAGTGTCTGATCGAGGGCCTCAGTTCGTGGCCAAGTTTTGGAGGAGCTTTCACAAGCTGATGGGCACAACACTCAACTATAGCACAGCTTTTCACCCACAGATGGATGGACAAACCGAGAGAGTGAACCAAATCTTGGAGGACATGCTACGAGCGTGTGCACTCACTTACGACATCGATTGGGAGAGCAGCCTACCCTACGTAGAGTTCTCGTACAACAACAACTTTCAAGCTAGTCTCCAAATGTCCCCTTTTGAAGCTCTCTACGGGAGAAAGTGCAGGACCCCGCTAGCGTGGTCAGAAGTGGGAGAAAGAACACTCTTTGGGCCAGCCATCATAGAAGAGGCAGAAGAAAAAGTGGAGAAAGTCCGTGAGAACCTGAGGATCGCTCAAAGCCGTCAGAAGAGCTATGCCGACAAGAGAAGGAGGGAATTGACTTTTGTAGAAGGAGATCGTGTGTACTTGAAAGTCTCACTACTTCGAGGAACGAAGAGGTTTTTGGTGAAGGGCAAGCTTGCTCCGAGATATGTAGGGCCATACCAGATAACCAAGAGGATTGGAAGTCTCGCATACCAGCTAGTGTTGCTAGAGACTATGGCCGGAGTGCACCTCGTGTTTCACGTATCACAATTGAAGAAGAGTGAAAAGGAAGTAGAGACAAAGCAAGTGCCCATAGAGTTGCTAGACTTGCAAGATACACTTACGCAGAGTACCCCGAGAGAATTCTGGATCGAGCAGTCAAAGAAACAAGAAGGACCACCATTCCATTTTGCAAGGTGCTATGGAGTAACCACACCGAGCGGGAAGCCACCTGGGAGAAGGAAGCCGACCTTCGCGAGGAGTTCCCTCACTTGTTTGAGGAGGAGGTTGAAGCCTAAATCTCGAGGACGAGATTCTCGGTGGTGGGGGAGAATGTAACAGACCGGGTTTTAGAAAGGTGTGAATTTTCAAAAAATTTAAAACTTTTTGTTTGTTCTTGTGTGCTACCAAATTTTATCCTAATTTGCTAGCCTCTCTCCTAAATTCTCCACAAATAAAACCAAATATAAAAATATAAATTCAAATTATGGTAAAATATGTGAGTTGGATTTTTCTTTGGATTTTATTTGGAGTTAAATGTGTGTGGTTTGAATTTGAAAGTAATTCAAATTCAAACAATAATTCAAATCTATTTTCAAAACTAATTCCAAAAACACTAACATCTGACTTGGGCTCTAACCCAGTAATCGAAGTCTGCTGGAGCTCCCTCAACTCTTTAGTTCAAACCCTTAAACAACCCCAGCCTTAACCGTCGGCCTGCTTAAGCCTAGCAGGTCGGCCCAGCCGCAGCGGCCCAGCAACCGCGCTGCATCCCCCTTTCTCTTTCTTTCGATGACCGGTGGCACCCCTCTGTCATCCCCTCTCCCTTTCCTTTCCCTCATTTTCCCCCTCTGCTCTCGACCGCGCCGCACTGTACGCACCGCAGCCGCACGCGCGCGCGGATGGGACGGCCGGCCGCTGAGCTGGCACGCATGCCGAGCTCGCGCGTGCACCCGTGAGCCAGTCCAGAAGGATCCGCAGGGGGAAAAGACCCCCTTGCCCTTGCGCCGTTACGATAAAGGCGCCCCGGCAGCCACTGGTGGCTGGCCACGTCGTCGCCTGAGCCACGGCTGCCAATGGGGGTGTGCCGGGAGTAATCCGCCCTTGCGCCGCCTTGACCAAGCCCCTTTAGAAGGAGCCCGAACCCTAGCCGCCTCTCCACCAACCCACCTGGGGTTTTGCCCCCTTTCTCTGTTTCGCCGTCGCAAGGAACAAGAAGGAGGGGAAGTGGAGGAGGAGTGGAGGAGGGAGAAGGAGGAGCCGCGCACGGCGTCACCGCCGACGCGCCGAAGCTGAAGCCGCCAAGAACCGGAGCATCGGAGGCCGTTCGAGGGAGCCGCGCTGGGATGCCGCCGCGGGGAAGAAGAAGCGGGGCAGGGACCTCGCCACCGTGTACGTCTGCGGCGAGCCGCTGTCTTCACCAAGTCGGCCACGCCTACACCATCGCCCCAACGTGAGCGCCGCCTCCCCCTTTCTCTCGTCTCTCCCCCTTGTTCCTTTGCCTGTTCGTGTGCCTTCGAGCCGCCGAGCGCCGCCGTTTCCCCATGAACGGTCGTCGAGCCGCGTTCGCTTTGCAGGAACCTCATCACCATGGCCGTCGAACGCTGCTGTGCCGAGCACCTTCACGCGCAAAGGCCAAGCTTTGACCTTTTAGTCAATCTCGCTGCACTCATCGCCGGCCCTTGTGCCGCCACGTTACAGAGCGCCGCCGCGCTCTCCTGTTTGCTTTGTCAATCCCAATCGAAATCCTGCCTATGACCGGCCTTCGTGCCGCGTAGATGTGGCCGTGTGCCCGGCCTTCGAGCTGCTTTGCAGGGACCGCGACGCGCCGCCTTTCTCTTGTGGCCTCGCCGTCGCTGTGCCGCGCGCCGAGTTCCTAGGCGCCACGCGCACGCGCCGGTCGCGTGGCGACCACGGCTGCCCTGCACTGGCGCGCGAGCCGACCGAAGCTGGCACGGCGCACCCCAGCACCCAAGGTCGAATCTTGGCCCTTGGCCAACCCCGCCATTTGCTGCGCCGCCGCACGCGCCGGTGCTGTGCCGTGCAGCGCAGTGCTCCGCCGCCGCACCTAAGCGCCTCGGTGAGCCCATGCGCGTGCTGTGGATCCTCCCCTGTAGCTAGCCGCCGTCCTGAGCCATCCCTGGTCCTAGCCCCACCTCGCTATCACCGCCGGACGCGTGCCGATGTGGTCGAACGCCGCGCTCCAGGGCGCAGTGTGATGGCAAGGAGCACCAGCGAACTCCAGCCGAGCTTGAGGTGCCCCAACGAACCCTAGGGTAGTTCGAGGACCGGCGTTAGACTTCTTTGTGCATAGATGTTAGATGGGCTCCAGCCAGATCTTTGGCCCATCAAAGCCTGACTGAGCCCATCGTTCCAGCGCCTGCGCAGTAGAGTTTAGGGGCCTTTTGTGGACTTTGTCCACTGGGCCTGTTGGGCCAGGTGCATTGGGCCACTTTCGGCCCACTGGTACTTTCAGCCAAATAACGGCCCACTAACTCATTGACTGCTGACGTCAGCATGTTTTGAATAAAAACCCTTTTTGTTTTAATAAAGGTTTTAATAAATGTTTTATAAATGCTTTTACCTCTGAAAAATCATAACTATTTATAGGAAGCTCAGAAAAAATATGAAACCAATTTCACTAATTTCGTAATTTGGAAACCTTGCTGATTGTAGCTAGTTTGTGATCTTTTGGGCTTTGTAAAAAGAGGTTTCTATTTGGAGTTATTGCTTAGTTGTTTGCCGATAAATTTACACGCATCGAATCTCGTGCATCCAGGCCCGAGCTTCGACCCGGAGGATCCCGAGGACCCTGTCTACACCGACAAGGACTACGTGAACGATGACCGCTACACAGGTGTCATGTCACTCCCAACCATGTAGATCCCATGTTTGCAATTAGATGCTAGTGCTTTAAATTCTTGTATGCATTGATGTGATGGATTGCATAGCCATTTGTTTAGCCACACCTTGCTGTTTGATATATCTTGTTTCCTTGCTTTACCCACCTCGGGACTAGCTACAGACCCCCAGCTAGTCCCCTTATACTCACTATCCATACTATTATTGCTCTAGAATATGGATGGTACTCTGGGTTTGGACTGAGATGTGGGAGATCTCGGTGTGTTCTAGCGTGAGTTCTGGGTGTGTTTTCCCTTGACGTGTTACTAGCGGGAGCGAGCCTTATGGTTACTTGAGAATGCCTAACTAGGGGAGATGCGACCTGATAGAGGCAGAGTGCCCAATCTTCCAGTGAGTAGAGATAAATCCGATTTGGTGGTTGTTGACCCTCACGATCCGACTACGACGAGCAAACTCGAAGCGCCAATGCAATCGCTGAACCAACTCCTGATGGTTACCAACCTTGCTGGTGCAAGGTCAACCTGATCACGAAGATCGTTTCCTGCATGCAATCGAAGAACGAACAAGAAAAAGAGGCGAGCAATCTTACTATCACTCGAAGGTGGAGTTCTGAATCACAGAGATTAGCACGTTTTTGTGCGTGGTCCGGTGTAGCTAAAGCTAGATGTAAAACAAAACTCAAGTTCTAAATGAAACGAGACTCTGACTAATAAAGGGAAAAGGGGGCGCAGCCCCTAGGAGGGGCGCGGCCAGCAAGGGCACCACCCCTGGCGTCTACGACGTGGGAGGGCGCAACCCTAGGGCGCCTTCTATTGGGCTAGCCCTAGGCGCCCACACACAAGGCCCCTGTTGGGCCAGTCTTCAGTCTTCTGGGCCTTCATTCTTCAACATCATGACGAAGTTCAACTCTCTTGCACGGGCCTGAGTAATTGGCCCAGAAGGTGGCGCCTGAGGAGGAGATGATGGCGCCTGCTCCGGAGAAGGTGTCGCTGATGTAGATGTACTCGGTGTCGCGGGTGTAGATGTACTCGTGGTGTAGGTGGTGTCCTCATCATCCTCCCCTTCTTGAACTGAAGTCGTCCTCGACGGCAACTCCTCATCTTCACCCGCATACGGCTTCAAATCTGCAACATTAAAACTAGTGGAAACCCCAAACTCCGCAGGCAGATCAAGAACATAAGCATTATTATTAATCTTAGTTAGTATCTTAAAAGGACCAGCAGCACGAGGCATCAATTTAGAACGGCGTAAAGCGGAAAATCGATCCTTTTTGAGATGCAACCAAACCATATCACCAGGTTCAAAAGTAACATGTTTTCTCCCTTTACTACCCGCAACCTGATTTTTAGCATTAGCAGCAGCAATATTTTGTTGAGTTTGTTCATGCAAACGAATCATGTTATCAACATGTGCAGCAGCATCTATGTGTGGTACGTCCTCAGCATCAAGCGCAAACAAATCAATAGGCGCCCTAGGAATATAACCATAAACAACTTGAAAGGGGCACATCTTTGTAGAAGAATGCGTAGCATGATTATAAGCAAACTCAACATGAGGCAAGCAATCCTCCCAACATTTCAAATTTTTATCTAAAACAGCCCTAAGCATGGTTGACAAAGTTCGATTAACCACCTCAGTCTGCCCATCAGTTTGAGGGTGACAAGTTGTGCTAAACAACAATTTAGTACCCATTTTATTCCACAGTGATCTCCAAAAATGACTGAGAAACTTAGCATCACGATCCGAGACCTTGTATTTGGTATACCATGCAAACGAATAATCTCTCTAAAGAACAATTCAGCCACATTGCTAGCATCATCAGTCTTATGACAAGGTATAAAATGAGCCATTTTAGAGAATCGATCAACTACCACAAAAATGCAGTCCCTCCCCTTCTTAGTTCTAGGCAATCCCAAAACAAAGTCCATAGAAATATCAAGCCAAGGGGAAGTAGGAACAGGCAAAGGCATATACAAACCATGGTTGTAAGTCGTGACTTAGCTTTCTGACAAGTAGTGCAGCGTGCAACAAAGCACTAAACATCACGGCGCATCTTGGACCAAAAGAAGTGGGCAGCCGACACCTCCTGTGTTTTGTAAACGCCAAAGTGTCCCATGAGACCGCCTCCATGCGCTTCCTGTAAAAACAAAAGACGAACCGAGCTTGCTGGAACGCACAGCTTGTTAGCGCGATACAGGAACCCATCCTGCATGTGAAATTTGCCCCATGGTTTCCCCATTATACAATTAGCAAAGGCATCTTTAAATTCATCATCGTCGACATATTGATCTTTTATGGTCTGCAAGCCAAAGATTTTAAAATCTAATTGGGATAGCATAGTGTATCGACGAGACAACGCATCAGCAATGACATTTTCCTTCCCGTTCTTATGTTTAATGATGTACGGAAAAGACTCAATGAATTCTACCCAATTAGCATGACGACAGTTCAGATTTGTTTGGGTACGAATATGTTTTAAAGCCTCATGATCAGAGTGAATAATGAACTCGCAATGCCAAAGATAGTGCTGCCATGTTTGCAAAGTGCGCACTAAAGCATAAAGTTCCTTATCATAAGTAGAATATCTCAGGCTAGCACCACTTAATTTTTCACTAAAGTAAGCAACAGGTTTTCCTTCTTGTAATAAAACAACACCTAGCCCAATCCCGCTGGCATCATATTCAAGCTCAAATATTTTATAAAAATCAGGCAGTTGCAAGAGAGGAGCATGTGTTAACTTATCTTTTAAAGTGCTGAACGCTACCTCCTGCGAATCACCCCAATCAAATGGCGCACCTTTCTTTGTAAGCTCGTGGAGAGGTGCTGCAATAGAGCTGAAATCAGGGACGAACCTGCGATAGAAACCTGCAAGTCTAAGAAAACTCCGGATCTGTGTGACCATCGTTGGTGTAGGCCACTCTCGAATGGCGTCGATCTTGCTGCTATCCACCTCAATGCCCTGTGGAGTAACAACATAGCCAAGAAATGAGACACGTTGCGTGCAATAGATGCATTTATCCATGTTACCAAACAAGTTAGCAGCACGCAACGTATCAAAAATAGCACACAAATGTTCTGCCATGGACTTGCTATAAATCAGAATATCATCAAAATAGACAACAACAAACAATCCAATGAAAGGCTGTAGAACTTCATTCATTAAGCGCATAAAGGTGCTAGAGCATTAGTCAATCCAAACGGCATAACCAACCATTCATATAAGCCAAATTTCGTTTTAAAAGCCGTTTTCCATTCATCACCCAGTTTCATTCTAATCTGGTGGTAACCACTATGCAAATCAATCTTTGTGAAAATAATGGCACCACTAAGCTCATCTAGCATATCATCAAGTCGTGGTATGGGGTATCGATAACTAATGGTGATGTTATTAATAGCACGACAATCTACACACATACGCCAGGATCCATCTTTCTTTGGAACAAGTAACACAGGAACCGAGCAAGGGCTAAGAGACTCACGAATGTAACCCTTATCAAGCAACGCCTGCACCTGGCGTTGAATCTCCTTCGTCTCATCCGGATTTGTACGGTACGGGGCGCGATTCGGAAGTTGTGTGCCTGGAATGAGATCGATCTGGTGCTCAATGCCACGTAGTGGTGGGAGACCCAGTGGCAAGTCTTTGGGAAAGAAATCAGCGTACTCCTGCAAAAGGTTAGAAACCACAGGCGGAATATCCAAAGATGGTGCATCATCAAGTGAAACAAGCACACTAGAGCATACAAGTGCATAGCATGGCAAATGAGCATCTCGAGTATCATCAAAATCAGCACGTGTAGCATGTAAAATAGGAGCATGCAACTTGATTTCAGATTTATCAGATGGTGATGGTGATGGTTCCTGTTGTTTAGCAGTTTTAGCAGCTCTAGCAAGATCATCTTTAGCAATTTGTTCAGGTGTCATAGGATGTATAATTATTTTCTGACCCTTCAACATGACGGAATAATGATTCGAACGACCATGATGCAAGCTATCAGTATCATATTGCCAAGGTCTACCAAGTAACAAAGAGCATGCATCCATAGGAACAACATCACAATCAACATAATCAGAGTAAGCACCTATCGAAAAAGGAACACGCACCGTCCGAGTTATTTTAATGTTCCCACCATCATTAAGCCATTGAACGGAATATGGATTTGGATGCTTACGAGTGGATAATGATAACTTCTCTACCAGCATAGTACTCGCCATATTGTTGCAACTGCTGCTGTCGATGATGATGCAAATCGACCGCTCCTGTACAACACCCTTTGTATGGAACAAAGTGTGCTGCTGATTCTTCTCGGCTGGGGCGACCTGTGTACTAAGAACACATTGCACAACAAGACTCTCGTACCTATCGGCGTCTCCCGGATTGACATGTATGTCCGTCTTAGCTGCATGGTCAGTGGCAAGCAAAGTATGTTCAATTTCTTCAGAATCACTAGCTGAAGAGTACTCACCATTATCACGAATGAGCAATGTGCGCTTGTTCGGGCAGTCCCGAGCCATGTGGCCACGTCCGCTGCAACGAAAACCCGTGATATCCCGCGTATATCCTGTGGTGGGTGCTGCGCCTGTGGGTGGAGCGGCACCTGCAGGTGTGGCCGCTCTATCCTGGGTTGTCGGCATAGCCGCAGATGCTGAAGGAGAGGCGGCCGTGGGGCTGGATGTTGAACTACGACCTGCAAAAGAGTTAGAAAATGTCTTTGAGCGGCGTCCCTGCACTTCACGAAAGCAAACTCAAATAGTTGGGTCATGTCAGCATATTCTTTATAATCAAGTATGTCCTGAATTTTGCGGTTCAAACCACCACGAAAGCGTGCCATTGCAGCGTTGGGTTCCTCCATTATACCACAACGAATCGTACATTTTTGTAACTCCTGGTAATAGTCCTCAACTGACTGAGAACCTTGCTGAAAACTCTGCATTTTGTTAAGCAAATCACGAGCATAATATGAGGGCACAAATCTATGTCGCATAGCAGTTTTTAATTGCTCCCAAGTGGTCGGAACAGCAGTAGGGTGTTTATTTTCATACTCACGCCACCAAATCAAAGCAAAATCAGTAAATTCGCTAATGGCAGCCTTAACTTGAGAACTAGCAGCAATATCATGACATGAAAATTTTTGTTCAACTTCTAACTCCCAATCAAGATATGCAGTTGGATCATATTTGCCATTAAAAGGTGGAATTTTAAATTTGATTTTAGAGAATGAATCGTTACCGGCGGGGCGGCGTGGTACACGGCGGGCATGACCGCGGCAGTCTCCGACGTCCAGCTCTGAGTCACCACCATAATCCTTCTGTAACTCCGTGATCGTGGTGTGCAATGAGTCGAGTCATGCCACAACGACATCGAGTGTGGTCTTAGCAGCCATTTGTGCGAGGTCGATCTGAACAAACCGCTCATTCGACGAAGTAACCGTCGAATCCAGGTGTTCATGTAGCGTCTTCATGTCCATGGTAAGTCCCTCAATCTGCATCCGCATGTCCTGCAGCTGGTCATCCTTCTTGTCGTCGCCGTCTGCCATGGTTAGCGCAAACACAAAAACAAAATCCACGACAACAATAGGGTGTAAAGCTCACAAAGGCACTCAAACTAGTGTTGTTATCAAATCCTTATCCGTTCTTACCAAGCACACAGGGGTGAACTGCAACCAACCGGTGGAACCTGTGAAAGATTGGAGGAGCGATTGCCTGGCAGAACAAAACCGGCTTGTCGGAGAACTTTGTGGAGTTCTGGGAAGGCTGCACTCAATTGAAGGATTAGCACAAATGAAATAATAATGCAAAGCTGAATAAGGGTGCTAAACACGTCACAAAAGTTGCTGGAAACAAGTGACACCGAAAGGATAGCAGCAAGGAAGGTGGCAAAGGTGGAGAGGGCGCAACAAATTGCTGATTGCTGCTGTTTTTTTTGCTTTTTTTTCTGGAGACCTCAAAACTGATAATATGAACACAGAGGATCTCCAACAGCAAGTTACGACACACACTTTTCGAAAAGTAAAGGGGTATTCCGGTAAAAAAAAAGATATGGTAAGGCAAACATCAAAATATGGTACCAAGAAAGAGAGATACGGATATGAAAGGGCGGGGGGAGGGGCCTCGGTACAGCCTTGCAAAAACAAACAGGGGTGAAACCACAGCATGGGGGGGGGGGTGCAACGCGGCATGCATGGTTGCCCTCGCGGCCAGGGAGCAGTCACGAACCGAAGGGGAGAGGGGCGCACAGGAGGAGTCCCACCGAACTGAACACGTCTCTTCTCTCGGTTGGACTTTTTCTTTTTTCTTTCTTTCCCTTTTTTGATCTTTCCTTTTTTTGAGAACTTTCCATTTTTTTACTTGCCAACCGAGGGTTCGATCACGGGGTGGGGCGTGGTGTGCCCTAGTCGGAGTCCAAGACGCAAGGGGAGATGTGTTTGCGAGGGAAAGGGGGGGGGGCGAAACGTGCGTGGGTTGAGGCGTGTAGTGGAGGAAAAAGGTGGCGGCGGCTAGGGTTTAGAGGAAAACAAGAAAACACAAGTAACCAGCGACGATTGAACGAACAAGCACACAAATTCAACAAAGACACTTATTGAAACAAAGTGCGAGGCTAAAAGGGGTTGCTGGGACAAAGATCTAACCTAAAACAAATTTTTGTTTGGTTTTTGTGGACTATAGGAATGAAAAACACTCGATAAACTCACTGATCAACCTGGAAAGCTGATACCACTTGATAGAGGCGGAGTGCCCGATCTTTCGGTGAGTGGAGATAAATCCGATTTGGTGGTTGTTGACCATCACGATCCGAATACGACGAGCAAACTCGAAGCGCCATTGCAATCGCTGAACCAACTCCCGATGATTACCAACCTTGCTGGTGCAAGGTCAGCCTGATCACGAAGATAGTTTCCTGCACGCAATCGAAGAATGAACAAGAAAAAGAGGCGAGCAATCTTACTATCACTCGAAGGTGGAGTTCTGAATCACAAAGATTAACACGTATTTGTGCGTGGTCTGGTGTAGATAAAGGTAGATGTAAAACAAAATTCAAGTTCTAAATGAAACGGGACTCTGACTAATAAAGGGAAAAGGGGGCGCAGCCCCTAGGGGGGGCGCGGCCAGCAAGGGTGCCGTCCCTGGCGTCTACGGCGTAGGGAGGGGCAACCCTAGGGCACCCTCTATTGGGCCAGCCCTAGGCGCCCACACACAAGGCCCCTGTTGGGCTAGTCTTCAGTCTTCTGGGCCTTCATTCTTCAGCATCATGACGAAGTTCAACTCTCTTGCACGGGCCCGAGTAATTGGCCCAGAAGGTGGCGCCTGCTCCGGAGAAGGTGTCGCTGATGTAGATGTACTCGGTGTCGTGGGTGTAGATGTACTCGTGGTGTAGGTGGTGTCCTCACCACGACTTTGCCTCTCACCGCTAGCGGCGTGACGGATTGGGTGGAGTTGTTGAGGTACTCTCTCCCTGCCCTTAAGGACCGATCATCAGTTGACCTTGCTTCTTTGGACTACTTTCGTACATACCGTCCGCCCTGTTATGGGTGGGGGTGCAGGGCGAGACTAGTAGTGGACAACATTTAGCCTGTAGGAGGATCGGTGTGATTGTGCGAGGAGGTGATGTGTTCCCCCCGAGAAGACGTCACCCCGGGATTGGCCCGGGGATGGTTCCATAGCTTTGACGCCCAAGGCTGGGTGATGTGTTCCCTAGTTGTGGACGAGTCAGGCTCGAAGAAATAGGAGATTGCTATCCACTTACTAGGACTCAATCCGTATGGTAGAGTTTGGGACGGTTGATCCCCATTTTGGCTCTATTCGAGCGGGTACAGATGTACAACCTCTGCAGAGTGTTTAAACCTAAAGCTATAGTTCGTGTCAACTGGTTATGGACAGTCCACAGATTTCTCACCTGACTAGACTCTTTTCTTGTGCTTCTTCTCTCTCCCCTGAGTGAGTTAGCCCGGCTTTGGCCGTTGAGATGTGGGGATAGGAGCAGGAGGGCCCCACATCACAGATCAGAGTTGGGAGCTGGATCGCTGGTTTGATTCAGTGCTTTGGTGTTGGATTCCTTATTGAGGGGTGTTGACCCCGAAGGAGTTGGCCTCGGAGGTGGGGACCTCGGAGGTGTGAACCTCCCTGAGGTGTTTACCCCGCTGCACATTTCTGCTTACCTTGAATGTTGCTACTGCTTCGCTACTTTGCTTAAGCCTTCTACAGCCAAAGTAGGTTATATATCCTACATAGTAGTTATTTACAACGCTTTTGCTCTTTGTTGGAAGCTGACATAACCTACCCGCTTATCGGGTAGATCCTGGCGTTTCTGACGTAGAGACAAACTACAACTTCGAGATCGATGAATGGGAAGACTAGGGCTGGTTCTTCGCTCGAGCTGCCTGAGGAGTTTGCGTCGACTTCACTTCATATGCTTCGCTGCGTACGATTTTACCTTGTTTGCTTCAGTCCTGTTGGACTTGTACCCGGCATGTGCCGAAGAGATGTACTCTGATTCATGTAATAAATAAATGTTGTTATTATTTTCCTTCTCTTTTTCTTGTGTTGTATGGATTTTTGGTATTACTGAGATAGGGATTGCACGTGGTAGCCTTCCTGGGACTACCACAGAGGTGCAGAGAGTCAGGTTTCCGTTCGCGGAAATTCGGTTCGTTTCATGACTGGCATGGTGTCAGGCGATGTCGATGTCAGGTGTGGTGGCAGTGGTGTGGAGGCGCAGTTGAGTGCGTAAGGAGGCTGGGCTGTGACTCCTGCGAGAGGAACCACGGCGGTGGTGCTGCGGGCTCGTGTGTCGACTGGCGCGGTGCCAGGCGACGCGTCGGGTAGTGGCTGCGGGGAGCAACAGTGGAGCGGAGTTTCGGCAGTGCGAAGCGTGGGAATGCAGCGGAGGAGTCGATCTGGTGGGGCTGTTCCAATGGTGGCGCTAGTGTGCCTTGTTGTGTGCGTGTGGCGGGGATTTGGATACTCCAAGCGAAAGCTTTAGCCAACCCCATGCTGGTGGCACGACGGCGGCGTCCTCGGACGTTGCTCTCCCCGTTGGCGGCATCATGATGGAGCTACAACCCTGCTGCACGGCTCTTTGGATGAAAATCCTGTCTAGCTCCCGGACGAGGGATGACGACGCTATTGGCATCGTGCCCTCCTTGGAGGCGTCATCTCTAAAAACCGCGCTCGGCCTTGGCTGCCATGGCGACTTCACTCAGTATTTGGCTTCTCTATTGGGTGGTAGATGTGAAGGGTGTTGGCTGCCTCACGACGGAGGAGGCTACCTTCTTGTTGGTGGAGGCTGCCTTCTTGTTGGTTTACAGGGTCGTCTCTTTGTTTTTGTTTGACTGCTTGCAGCGGGACAACGTCGATGGACGACACTTGTGACAACAACAATGGGGATGACTCGGCTTGTAGCGGATCGCAGCGGATCGCTTCAGCACGGCTGAAACAACCTGGTGTGTTAGAAAACTAAGCAATTTCCATATTATTTTAATCCAGAAAATTGACGGCTTAAACATGATGACATATATATGATTTATTACGATGAATAGAACAAATTCTAAACATGCATATAAAAAAGGAGCTATTAAGAACAGACAAGATGAACAACACATAAATAAAGAGAAGAGATTCAAACAGATACCAGTGGCATTGGAGGAACCCGTCGGATCCACCATGTTGTCGCTGTCGTCGTCGTAGCAGCGTAGTCATTGCAGACAGTCGGGAGTCGTCGTCGTCGCAGGTAGTCATGCGAACGCTCCCCAAAAACCAAATTGCCCGTACACTCCGAGCAGAGATCATATACAACGTCGGTTCTGGAGGCACCTGCCCTCTAGGGATCCATCGACAGTCAAGTTATCGGGCTTCCCCTCCGTGACATGATAGCAATGCATAGCAGTCAACCACAACTCCATCTTAGCATGCCAAGTCATGAAATTCTTTCCATCAAAAGCAGTAGGCTTCAACACAGCAGCAAAACCTGTAATGGGAAATTGCCTATAATTTGGTTTTTGGATTGTTAGAAAACTAAGCAATTTCCACGTTATTTTAATCCAGAAAATTGACGGCTTAAACATGATGACATATATATGATTTATTATGATGAATAGAACAAATTCTAAACATGCATATAAAAAGGAACTATTAAGAACAGACAAGAAGAACAACACATAAATAAAGAGAAGATTGAAACAGATACCCAGTGGCGTTGAAGGAACCCATCGGATCAACCATGTTGTCGCTGTCATCGTCATAGCAGCGTAGTCGTTGCAGACAGTCGGGAGTCATCGTCGTAGGCAGTCGCACGAACGCTCCCCAAAAACCAAATTGCCCATACGCTCCGAGCAGAGATCACGTACGGTGTCGGTTCTGGAGGCACCTACCCTCCAGCGATCCTGTGCGCGCAGGAAGAGCTGGACGGAGATTCCTTGAAGCAGCAGAGTTTCTGTTTGGTGTTTCTGATTTTCTCCAGTAACAGGATGAGGAAAACTCTCTCGTATATATAGAGCCAAGTCGCAGGAGGCATGCGCCGGCGCCTGCCGGATACAAAAGGAACAGACGAACACTAAGAGTTGTCATCAAATCCAACTCTGTTTCATTAAGGTAACTCCAGCACTTAATTGATAGTGCCTACCAAAATGAAGAGTCCGTCTGTCTGTTCGCTTGCCGCCTGCCTCGCCCGCACGCACCGAATTGCACAACTCGACTCGCTGCCTGCCTGCCATGCCTCGCCCACCCGCACGTCACGACTCGTCTCGGCTCGGCTCGGCTGGCCGACGGCGGCAGCGCGCGCACTTGTGGCACCCGAGTGCTCCTTCTCAACCTCTCTAATTAATTGGAATGAATCCAACTATTTAAGCTGAGTAGGAGACTCTTGAAATTTCCATCCGGTATTTTGTTATTCTCATACAAATATTATGTACCATAGAGTTGAATTAAATTTTAAATGGGCCAAGCCCAAGTAATATTCCCACATGGTGTAGTATAGGGTTGGACAATGACGCAAGCGGCAACCTTGGTCTGCTGGCTCGACGGCGTTGGCTTCTTGCGCGGGGAAGTTACGAGGGGACGTCGACTTATGGCGGCAATTTGTTTGCTTGATGTTGATCTCTGTGGGTGGGGCATCATTGCCCATGGCTTTGACAACAACCTTTGAAATGAAGTTTGAGCGTGGAGCATTGTGGTGGGTGAGGCGAGGAGGCCCCAGCGCACAAGAGGTCCAACGGCGGATGTGGCAAGGCCCTCAATGAATGTGACTAGACAATCATCCAAAATGCATAAACAATTAATCGAGTAGTACATCCATAATGCGGTATTTCCTATCCTAGTTCGCAAGAAAAAAATCACAGTATGTAGCACAACTAGCAAGCTAGGGTTTTACAAATTGGACATTGGAAGTTTGGAGCTTTTCAATTTTCATACCTTGAAATCATATGTGATCCGCGAGAGGTGCATCATCGTGTGGTCGCGAAGGTCAGAAGGGCAAAGGGCGCTGCGCAAGGACTCCGAAGGGGTTGAACGTCAAAGTCTAAAGGCAGCCAGGTGGCGGTCGTCACCATCACCCTGTGCGTAGCGCTCAGTCTCACGAGTCATGCTATGTGTGGGCTTGTGGACTTTCATCCTTTACTAATTACTCAGCTATAGTTAATGCACTTGGGTTGGAATTTTAGGTATGTCGTGGCCCATATGGACCACCCTGTAGGTCCGCCACTGCCTATGGTGGTCATTATAGCACCTTCCGCACACATGCAAAGATCTGGCAAAGTGGTTTCTTCTGGCCAACCATGTGTGAGGATACAAAAGATTTCATTCGAAGGTGTAGGACATGCCAGAAACATGGATGAATCACCACCCGAGATGCAATGCCCTTACATGACAATCTTCAAGTGGAACTTTTCTATGTATAGGGCATTGACTACATGGGACAATTCCAAACTCTCATGATGCTGAATATATCCTCGTAGTCGGTTGACTATGTGTCAAAATTGGTGGAAACAATACCTTGCTGAGCGGTTGATTCTAAGCATGCCAAGAAGATATTTCAAGAGATAATCTTCCCTCGGTTTGGTACACCAAGAATGGTGATTAGTGACGAAGGATCCCATTTCTTTGACAAAGGCTTCAGAAGTTTCCTTAAGGAACAAGGGATACATCATAGTGTTGCTACTCCATATCACCCACAGACAAATGGTTAAGCTGAAACCTCTAACAAGCAGATCAAGAACATCCTACAGAAGACTACATGAAGCAGACTGAGGACCGGAGTGTGAAGGCCTGAACTGGCGACCAGAGAGGGGGGAGTGAATGGGAGCCAAAAAAAATTCTTCTCGAAGGAGATGGCTACTCCGACAAGATGAACACAGCTAACCAAAACACGTCTCCGGCTCAACTACCCAAGTTGGCCAAGACCACGTAGCCACTGGAGTGCTACTGGTCCTAGGAACCAACAACCACCGAAACCTACTCGAGAACGCAGCGGAACAAGCAACTCGAGCAGAAACTGACACACACCGGTCAGACTGGTCACCTGCACCGGTCAGACCGGTCAAGGCCGGATCACCCGGACTAAGCCGCCGGATCACCCGACACCCTCCAGAGACACACCGGGTCACCTGAGCAGAACATGAAGATTTCCACAGAAAGCTTCTACACCGGTCAGGCTGGTGTAGCTCATCGGTCAGACCGGTCTAAGCCAGGAAACCCCAAATTCGCGAACCTGACCTCCCGAGCTCCAAAACACTCCAAACTCGAAACAGCAGCAAACACAGAGACTAGGGAACTCACCAAGACGTTCACCCGAGCAAGACCCAACAGGGGGTTGGCACCGGTCAGACCGGTGGAAGGCACCGGTCAGACCGGTCAAGCCCTGGGCTCTCAGGATGAACAGCAAGCCGCGGGTCAACTCCTCCAAATCCAAATCCCGATCTCCCGATTCGCTCCACGGATTCGCACAAGACTTTGGGGATAGTAGGAGTACCTCATGGGCATTCCATAGCCAAGATTTGGTTCACCAAACCTTGCTAAATCAAGAGGAATCGAAGGATTTCAACCAAGAACGCCTCTAACCCTAGAACGAAGAAAACCCCAAAATTGAGCCCCTTTACTCACAGATTTGGGAGGGGAATCAAAGGGAAAAGAACCACGAAGGGTTCATGCATACATCCCCCACCAAATCCCAAGGAGAAAGGTCTCAGAACCGCCACAAGAAAATAGCCAAGAAAAGGCTCCGATAATCACCAAAAAGGGAACACGGGAGAGACACAATCAAGCCTTGAGGAACCACGTCGAATCATCTATACATTCATGAAGGTTCATACAAGGTCTAGCTTGCCTCCCAATCATCCTTCCCTCTCACAAGATCTCACCATGAAGCTCTCAAGCTAGTCCTCTAAATCCTAAGGAAAATAGGAAGGGAAAATAGCAAAAGCAAATGAGTTAGCGTTCCAAGAGATGGCTGCCATCCTCTCACCACTTGGGTTATATGGAGGCTAGCTGAAAGATGAAACTACCCCTATTACATTAAACTAAGATACACGCCCCCGAAGGGCCTTTTGGGAAACTTCGTCGTAGCACCATCGGACGGATGCCCGACGACCGCAAACCTGCTTAGCCTCGACGCAAGCCTTCCGATCCCGATGCGTGTCCTCCGCTTCAAAGTCTCCGGATTGTGTCGTTGCACACCGGTCAGACCGGTACCCACCGGCCAGACCGGTCCTGGTGTTGCTGCCTCCGATCTTCGGTCTTGGCTTTGTGGATCAACCAAGAAACCCAGCGGTTTTCTGGTGAACCACTGGAAACCCTGCGAACTCGGTGTAGCCTCTGCCAATCACCACTCATGACTCGGCTCCCACGTTGTCCCGACTCGACCTTGGTTTTGAGGCTCAACCAAGAAACCATTCATGACTGCATCTTGCCGTTCTTGCCACCACGCGGCCCACACTTTACCCCGCTAGCCACCGGGTCCCTCGAGCCAAGCCTACTTGTCTTCTCCACAACTGGAGGCCCACCCGGCAACGACCTTTCACGCTTGCTCTTCACCTGCACGAACACCAGTCAAGCCACAACCTGCACCTGCAATACTTAGCCAAGAGTCAGTCGACACAACATTGTCAATCACTCATCACACCAGGAAGCGACCATCCACCGGTCGTCGAACCACACAGGCTCTCAATCTCCCCCTTGATGAGTGCATTGACAACACACACATTTGGTAACCAAAGAGAAAAGGAAAAGAAAAGAAACGACTAAAAAGAAACTCAAACAAGCGATCAAAATCCAAACAAAGGCAAAGAGTAAGATCACTTGAAAGAGGAAAGACTCGGTCCCCTTAGGCAAGGACAACGGCTCGACACAACCGAGTCAAAAACAAGCTCGAGCAAAGAGCTAAGACCACTAAAGCAAAGCTCGAAAACCACAAAGAGCTCCCCCTGCACACATGCAAGCTCCCCCTGAACCCATGCAACTCCCCCTGGACGAGTGCATGCAAACCCCTTCATAAAACAGAGCAGCTGCAACAGCCTTGCTCTGATCGGTCAGACCGGTCCACCTCACCGGTCAGACCGGTGCACTAGATCGCCCAGCACCTGACACTTACACCGGTTAGACTGGTGCATCCTATCGGTCAGGCCGATGGCCACCTGGGAAAAACTGGGAACTGCACGAGCTCAAAAATAGCTCGAAACCACTTGGAAACCTTCTAAATGCATTCAGTAGGCCAAAACATGCTAAAACTTCTCCACCTTGTTGACAATGCATGAATCAAGCCAAAAATTGCAAAAACTCAACCTAGAGCTTCTCAAATAGACAAAATTCAACATAGCATGTTACACACATCCAAATGAGCAAGTTAGATACTCTATAGCTTTGTATGGACAAAAACTACAAGATCACCAAGTTTCACAACCATTGGGCAAAGCAAAGATAAAATTGACTATTTTTGGGAAAAATTCCCTCTCATGAGCAATGTCCTAAACATGAGCAAAACATGTCAAAACGGCAAAGCCACACAAACTTCATGCTAGGACAACCATTCTAAGCATAAGACCATCATAAACACCCACAAGCACCTCATGTCATGTCAAAGCCACCGAGCCATGTGCTTACTTCTAAAAATGAGACTTCTCATTAGTAAGCAACATGCAACGGTTTAGCACCTAAAAGCAAGTAAATTAAGCACATATGACATGGAAGCACATTTTCCAAACAATTTACATTTCATTTTCAGATTCATATTTGGTACATGAAATGTCTTTGCGACAAAAAGGAACTTATGCCCCTCCACAAGATAAAGCATGGGGGCTAAACATTCATGATGGTAAATAAGCCTTTGGCCCCATATACTCAAAATAAGCTATCCAAGCACAAATTAAGCATAGAAATGCCACTAAAACATGTCATGATCATATAAAGGCATTTACTCACAAGAGAGCATACATGTGACATTTTTCGAAAGCATTGCTATCAACCATGGATATAAATCAAGATCATCAAGAGCTAAGCCACACTAAGCCATATCATACCAAACTAGCTCACAAGATCATACATAGCATATCATGGTGAACAATGTATACAGGAGAAGCTTTTCCTACAAAATGCATATGATACAAAATGCATGCAACCTAAGATACAAAGATGCCTATACATCATGTTACAAATGCAATGCAAAATGCAAGAAATGCACAAAGGAAACTATACATATGCTACACAGGAGGTCCCACACCCAACTCAAGAGACCAAACACACACCAAGTTCTCCCCGCAAACGAGTGAAAGTTGCATGATCTAGGGGCTTGGTGAAAATATCCGCTAGTTGGTTTTGTGTGGGCACATGGATCAAAGTGATTTTCCCTTTCTCAACATTATCCCTCAGAAAATGGTATCTCACTTCTATATGCCTGGTTTTGGAATGAAGCACTGGGTTCTTAGCAACACTTATTGCACTCATGCTATCACAAAGAAGTGGAACCTGGGTATATTCCTCACCAAAGTCACTCATGGTGTATGTGATCCAAAGGAGCTGAGAGCAACAACTGGCTGCGGCAACGTATTCGGCTTCGGTTGTAGATTGTTTGCGGGAAGACCAAGACACCAAAGAAGAACCCAAGAACTGGCAAGTCCCAGAAGTGGACTTCCTATCCAACCGACACCCGACAAAATCCGCGTCTGAAAAACCGTGAAGCTCCAAAGAAGAAGACGCGGAGTACCAAAGGCCGAAGTCGGGAGTGTATCGCAAATACCTGAAGATGCGCTTGACTGCTTGCTGATGCGAAGTCCTTGGAGACGCTTGAAAACAAGCGCACAGACATACCGAGAATTGGATGTCTGACCTCGTCGCCGTCAGGTATAGGAGGGAGCCGATCATGCTTTGGTACTCCTTCTGGTCCACGTGTTCACCATCCTCGTCCGCATCAAGAACTGTAGTCTTACTCATCGGCGTCACCATGGCCTTGGAGTCCTCCATCTTGAACTTCCTCACAATGTCCTTGGTGTACTTGGATTGGTGTACAAATGTTCCTTTCTTCAATTGCTTGATCTGGAGTCCGAGGAAGAATTGCAACTCGCCCATCATGCTCATCTCAAATTCCCTGCTCATGTCTTCTGCAAACCTTGCAATCAAAAAGTTAGACAAGCCACCAAAGACAATATCAACCATGTACACCTGCACAATTAGGATCTCTTTGCCCTGCCTGAGGAGAAACAAGGTCTGATCTACCTTCCCCATCTCAAAACCTCTCTCAAACAGGAACCCTCTCAACCTACCATACCAAGCTCTAGGCACCTGCTTCAACCCATACAACACCTTCCTCAACTTGTACACCCTGTGGGGGTACTTCTCACTCTCAAACCCCGGTGGTTGCCTCACGAACACTTCTTCCTCCAAAACACCATTCAGGAAAGCACTCTTCACGTTCATTTGGTACAATTTAAACCCTTTAGCCACAGAATAGGCTAAAAGGATCCTAATCGCCTCCAAACGGGCTACGGGAGCAAAGGTCTCCTCGTAGTCTATCCCCTCTTTCTGTGTGTACCCCTGAGCAACAAGCCTTGACTTGTTCCTCACCACTTCTCCTTTCTCTCCTTCTTTATTTTTTCACACCCATTTTGTCCCAATCGGCTTACACCCCGGTGGAGGCTCCACTAACTCCCAAACTTGGTTTCTCTCAAAATTCTCCAACTCCTCATGCATCGAATTGACCCAATTGTGATCAGATAGCGCATGTCCAATGTCTTTGGGCTCAAAAGTAGCAACAAAAGCAGCATGGGCAAAGTGAGAATCATTTCGAAACCTCGACCGTGTAGTGCGTTCATTGATGTTCCCGATGATCGTTGAAGCTGGATGATCCACTTATACTCGCCGGGGAGCTTCTTGCCTTGAAGCCACCTCCCCCTCAGCTGGAGCTTCCTCACGATCTCGGCACATCGTCGTAGGTGTGGGAGAAGGGCCGTCCACGATCATAGTCGAAGTAGTATGTACATGCTCAGCCGCGGGTGCCACACCACCATCTTCATCATCACCTTGCTGCACCTCATCCTTGAAAATCTCCTCGCCAAGTTCCTCGTCACCTGCACACTCAAAAACAAGCTGACTACGTGGCTGTGTCTCGTCGAAGGTAACCTCGCAAGTCTCCATGATTTGGTTAGTTTCAAGATTGAGCACTCGAAAGGCTCTAGAATGAGACGCGTAACCAAAGAAAATGCCATCGACAGACCTAGCCTCGAACTTGTCCAACTTCTTCCCTTTCTTAAGGATGAAACATTTGCAGCCAAAGACGTGAAAGTCACTCACCTTGGGGGTTCTACCGTGCATCAACTCATAGCAAGTTTTCTTCTTATGGACCCTGAGGTAGATCCTGTTCGACACATAGCACACGGTATTGACCGCTTCAGCCCAGAACCTTCTCTGAGTCCTATGCTCATCGAGCATCATCCGAGCCATCTCACATAGGGTTCTGTTTTCCCCTTCCACCACGCCGTTCTGGGGAGGCATATACGGACTAGAGAACTGGTGCTCAAGACCCAAGTCATGGCAAAAGGTTTCAAAGCGAGAGTTTCTAAATTTTGAGCCATTGTCACTGCGGATCGCTCGTATGGCATCTCCGTGCCTCTCGTTTCTTAACCTCAAGACAAGATCTCGAACAAAACCAAACGTCTCCCCTTTCTCCTCCAAAAAGAAAACCCATGTATACCGAGAGTAGTCATCCACCACAACCAGGACGTACCACTTCCCACCCACGGATCTCACACGAGCTGGGCCAACAAGGTCCATATGCAGCAGCTCACATGGACGCTCCGTCATCACATTGGTGAGGGGTGGATGAGAAGAGGCTACCATCTTAGCATGCCGACATGGCGCACAAACTAACTCTTTCTCAAACCTCAACCGTGGCAATCCTCGGACCAAATTGAGTTTACTCAAGCGAGACAAAAGGTCAAAGCTTAAGTGACCCAACTTCCTATGCCACTTCCACAAGTCACTCGAAGAACCAGCCAAAAAGCAACAAGCCACACCAGAAGACTGAGAGAAATCCGCTCGGAAAACTTGACACTCGGGAACGACCATGCAAACTAGGTCCCCTCGAGAATCCAAAATCTGAGAACCACCAGGCGGAAACAACACCTCAAAACCCTCATCCAAAAGCTGGGAAACGGAAAGCAAATTAAATCCGAGCGATTGAACAAGAGCAACATGCCTGAGAGTGACCTAGTCACTTACCTTAATCTCACCTTCTGAAAGCACACGCACTCGCCCATTATCCCCAAAGGTGATGTATGTCTTGGACACCACCGGGACGAGATTTGAGAACCACCCCTTGACTCCGGTCATATGCTCGAGCAACTGGAGTCAATCAACCAAACATTCCTCAAGTCTCCCACATGAAATTCAAAAATGAGCATGCGAGTGAACAAATGACTCAGCACTGGGTTAGTACCAAAAGAGTAAAACCAGTGCCGAGCCATTTGCTCCAAAGTGGGGTTAGCACAAACCATATCATAACGCCTATCAAAGCTACCACCACGAAAACCACCATGAGGGAACCACCCCTGTCTCACTGGAGGAGAACGAAAACCACGAAAGGAAGACCGTGGACCGTTCCTCCTCTCAAACTCAAAGCTACGACTCCTCCCACCATCGTATTGAGCACGAGGTGGAGAACGTCTAACAAATTGACCACCACCAGACTCACCATGCCAACCACCTATACCATGACCAAAGGAACTGAACCGAGCATCCTCACGAGCACGGAAACCAAACTATCAGCCACCTAGACCAGCACCGGTCTGACCAGTCACCCTAACCGGTCTGACCGGTGGTGGTCGGCCAGCAGCACCACCTGCCACCTTTCGATCTCCCCAAGTCGGAACCATCCTCACAATCGCCTTGGCCTTGGGCATTTGCATACGAGGCTCAGGTACACCATTTGAAGGGTGGTACCTGTCCTTGTTAGCCCACTCCTTAGCCATTCTCTCCTCACACTTCCTCTTGAAGCAAAACTCACCCTTGTGACCTTCTCTCCCACAATAGTCACAATGAAACCGTATGAGCTTAGGTTTAGGCTTGGGTTGGGGCTGCTCACTTGGTTTCTCCTCACTCGACTTCTCTTCCGGTTTCTCCTCACTCGGCTTCTCACCCTCTTTCCCAAAGAACACATTCCCCAAGTTGCTCTAGAACTTTATGGGTTTTTGGAAATCATTTGTGGGGTGAGGGAATATGGGTGGATCTGGGGTTGTGTCAAGTTTGTTTCTCAATGGGTTTGGCTTAGGAGCATAGGCATTTTTGTGGAAGGTTTTTGGTGGAGTTTAGATATCACAAATCTTCTCTCCTCCCTCACCACTACACTCTCCAATCTTATCCGACCCAAGCGCTTGCCCATCATAAAGCTTGTATGCCTCTATCATCATCCTAAGCTGTGGTTCATGACCCGACAACCAACTCATCATTTTTCTCAACTCATCATTTTCATCCTGCAAGCGATCAACATAATGTGCACGTTATAGATTCTTCACAACATGCAATTCACAAGTAGAGCAAGAAGTGGGAACATGTGCTTTCAACTTAGACTCAAGAGAAACAATGTAAGCATGCATCTCATCAATCTTTCCATGGAAAATAGGGCAAGAAGTACATCTAGTTCCTCACACTTGGAGGCATGCTTTTCCTTGAAAATAGTAAGATCAGCTAGGAACATAGAGCAATCAGCACAATCAACCTCATCAGAAACAACAGGTGAAGCTTTAAGCGAATCAATTTCAAGCTTAGCATCTAGGTTCTGTGTTTCTAGCTCAGCCACCCTAGTCCTAGCATCCTCAAGCGAGGCCCTAAGCTCCTTTCTCATCTTCTTATCCTCTCTAAGCATGTCATCACAATTATCAAGCAACTTGCCAAGCCGTTCATTCTCCTCACGCAAGAAGGGAAGCTAATCACGTACCTCATCCTTACCTCATCCTCAGAGTCGGAGTCCGAGTTGCTCTGGTGACTCTTCTTGCTACCAGAGCTTCGTGCCATGGTGCAGAAGCCATCTCTTGCATAGCAGCTCAGCCTGCTCAAGTTCTTGGATGACTTCTTGTTCATGCGCCGATCACCTTTGTCTTCACTGCTACTCAAGCTCGAGGTAGAGTACGAGGAGCTGGATTCGACGTCGCTTGCTCCGACCATCGCTCGGGCCTTCTTGTAGTGGCTGCCCTTCTTCCTTGATCCTCGCTTGTCCTTGTGCTTATGCTTGTGACCGCGCCTCGATCGGTACTTGCCGTCCGTCCTCGACCAGTGCTTGTAGCCATCCTTGTACTCCATCTTCTCAGGGCAGTCGGCGACGAAGTGTCCTGGCTTGCCGCACTGAAAGCATGTCCTCGTGTTCCACCTCGTGCATCCTCTCGAACCTTCTGGTCAGCAGCGCCAGCTCGTCCTCTCCAAGCACGTCGAACTCCTCATCTGGCAAAGACATCAAAGAGGACAAAGAGTACATCCTGGTGGAAGGGTTAGCGTTAGACTTTGCACCTGAGCCACCATTGAGGGCGAGACTATGAGAGTCAGTCGGGCCCTCAAGCTTGGCTGTCATACCATGGTCCACCTCAGCCGACTTGAGCTTTGAGAACAGCTTGTTCACCGTCAGAGTGTCATACTTCTCCGACTCTACAATGGCCTCGAACTTGCCACCCCTAATTGTACGATCCAGAGAGTGCAAGAGCTTAACAGCTCTGTCATGATCATCGTACGGGAGCACATCCACATTGTCCCTCATGTTGTTCACCACTACCGTGAACCGCTGGAACAAGGCATCAATTGACTCACCGAGGAGATGAGTGAAGTTCTCGTACTGTCTCCGGTAAGTCGCATACATCCGAGCCTGAACCTGAGCATTTCCAGTGTGAGCATCCTTCAACTGTCCCCAGATCCTACAAGCTAGGTCCTCTGTCTGAACCTGATCGAATTCAGATTGACACAAAGCACGAAACAAGTACTCGACTGCCTTGTTGTTGGCGTCATGCAAATCCCACGATCCCGGAGCAAGGAAGTTAATCGGATGAACATAAGCTGTGTTCACCGTAACGACCCAAAGGATCTGACCCTTACCGCGGAGGAAAGCTGCCATCCATCTGTACCACATCTGGTAGTTTTTGCCATCAAAGTGTGGAGGACCCGATCCCCGTTCCTGGCACGCCATCCTTGGATCTTAGACTGGTTAGAATCACGAAGATCCGTAACCGGCTCTGATACCACTTGAAGGCCCGAACTAGCGACCAGAGAGGGGGGAGCGAATGGGAGGCGAAAAAAAATTCTTCTCGAAGGAGATGGCTACTCTGACAAGATGAACATGACTAACCAAAACATGTCTCTGGCTCAACTACCCAAGTTGTCCAAGACCACGTAGCCACTGGAGTGCTACTGGTCCTAGGAACCAACAACCACCGAAACCTACTCGAGAACTGAGGACTGGAGCGTCTGAGGACCGGTGGATGGTCGCTCCTTGGTGTGATGAGTGATTGACAACGTGGTGTGGACTGACTCTTGGCCGAGTATTGCAGGTGCAGGTTGCGGCTTGACTCGTGTTGGTGCAGGTGAAGAGCGGGCGCAAAAGGTCTTAGCCTTGCGGGGCCTCCGAGGAGTGGAGAGACAAGTAGGCTCGGCTCGAGGGACCCGATGGCCAGCGGGGTCAAGTGCGGGCCGCATGGTGGCAAGAAAAGCAAGACGAAGTCGTCGACCGGAGCCAGTGCAGGGTAGCGGCTCACGACCGGAGTCTACACGCGGGGTTTGCGATGGTTCACCACAAAACCGTCGGGTTACTTGGTTGAGCCACAAAACCAAGACCGGAGGCTCAGCGGGCGGAGACGGGATCCGGGCATGTCGAGAAGCTTCGATGCCGGTGAACACGTGGCGGGATCGCAGGGCTTGCGTCGGGAGAACACGGACTGCGGTGAAGGTGTGGCCGTGCGATGAAGAGTAGTGCTACATGACCTATTTGCCCCTGAGGGGATTGTATCTTAAGTTTAAGTGCTAGGGGTAGCTTGGTCATTTGCCAACCCAGAGGGACTCATATATATAGCTCTAGGGTTTTCTGGGCAAACCATCCATCCGGACTGCTTCTTATTTCCTTGCTCCATAGGCGTAGATTTTCTTCACCGCTTTGTAGAGAATCTGACCTCTGAGTGTATGGAAGCATTCATGGTTGCGTTGATTTCCTTCTTGTAGCTCGTGTGATTTTCGTGTCTTTTTCGGGCTATTTTCGTTGGATTTTCGTGAGCGCCTTGTTCCTTCGATTCTGAGATGTTTGGGTTCGGATTTGTTGGTGGGGATCATGGATAGATGTCTTGTGCATCTTTGTGCTTGATCTTGACCCCCCCAATCTCCGGATTTGGCCTCCGATTGAAGGATTTCGGTTGGAACCATAGCTTTTTGGTAGAGCTCGGTTGCGATTCGATTCCCGGCGATTTAGTTCATTTGAGGTCTCAAGTTTTGGGGTATAGCATCTCCTAGGGACGCTTCACATCTCCCCCAAATCTTTCCTTAAGAGCTCAAGCTGTTTGGGAGTTCCATGGACAGATAGGTGAAGTTGCGTTTTCGTTTTCGAGTTCGGGCTGCTCTGTCCGCGTGTGGCGGACAGTCCGCTAGGTGCTCGCGGACGGTCCGCGAGGAGACGGCTGACCTGGTGTTCGTCGTGTTCTTCGTGAGTTCATGTGTTGCTTCTTTTCGATCTGTTTTGTCCGGTGCTTTTGGTTGCACAAAGTTTGCCGGACGGTCCGCGAGGTGAGTGCGGACAGTCTTCTCCGCGCGGACGGTCCGCGGGTAGGGAACGAACGGTCCGTTATTCGAGGTGCAGTACTAGAGGTTCGGGGGATATTTTCGGACGGTCCGCCCTGTGCTTGCGGACGGTCCGCCCTGTGCTTGCGGACGGTCCGCCTGACCCCCGCGGACAGTCCGCCCCCTCCATGCGGACGGTCCGCCCCAGGCTTTCCAGATTGCCTAAGTCCTTTGCTTCTTGAGTTGCGCTTCCGTGTTGCTTTGAGTTGGGGTATGTTCCTAGGGTTGGTAGGTCCGTTGTGACTACGCAACCTTGGCAAACTCGTGTGGGAATCCTCGGTTGTGATTTTGGGGCATAGGCCGAGTTCATCCTTCGAGAAGAATTTTTATCGGCTCCCATTCACTCGCCCCCTCTCTGGTCGCGTAATCGGTCCTTCAATTGGTATCAGAGCCTGTTACGGATCTTCGTGATTCTAACCAGTCTAAGATCCAAAGATGGCATACCAAGAACGGGGTTCGAGTCCTCCACACTTTGATGGTAAGAACTACCAGATGTGGTAGAGGCGGATGGCTGCTTTCCTCCGCGGCAAGGGTCAGATCCTTTGGGATGTCACGGTGAACACAGCTTATGTTCATCCGATGAACTTCCTAGCTCCAGGATTGAGGGATATGTTCAACGCCAACAACAAGGTGGTCGACTACTGGTTTCGTGCTCTGTGTCAATCCGAATTCGATCGGGTTCAGACAGAGGACTTGGCTTGTAGGATTTGGGAGCAGCTGAAGAATGCTCATGCCGGGAACGCTCAGGTTCAGGCTCGGCTATTTGCGACCTACCGGAGAGAGTACGAGAACTTCACTCATCTCCCCGTTGAGTCCATAGATGCCATGTTCCAGCGGTTCATGGTGATTGTGAACAACATGAGGGCTAATGTGGCTGTGCTCCCGTACGATGATCTTGACAGGGCTGTCAAGCTCCTGCACTCTCTGGATCGTACCGTGTGGAGTGGGAAGGTCGAGGCCATTCTTGAGTCAGAGAAGTATGAGACCCTCACGGTGGACGAGCTGTTTTCCAAGCTCAAGTCGTCCGAGGTGGACCGTGGGGTGTGTTCAAAGATCGAGAACCCGACAGACCCTCATAGTCTGGCTCTCGTTTCTGGATCAAGGACTAACGCTAACATGTCTTCTAGACAGTTATTTTTGTCTTGTCTTGTCTTGTGTCCATGCCAGATGAGGAGTTTGACGTGCTAGGCGAGGAGGATTTCGCCTTGCTGAGCAGGCGGTTCGAGCGCATGTACACGAACCGGAAGAACACTCGGAGGAGCTCGGGCATGTGCTACCAGTGCGGGAAGCATGGGCACTTTATCGCTGAGTGCCCGGAAGCCATGAAGGTGAAGCTCGAGCACAAGCACCGTCCGAGGACCGACCACAAGCACCGCTCGAGGGACGACCACAACGGCAAGAACAAGTCCGAGCAGAGGCCGAGGAGGAGTGGTGGTCACAAGAAGAAGGAGCGAGCGATGGTTGCCGGAGCGAGCGACATCAACTCAAGCTCTTGTTACTCTTCATCGAGCTCAAGTGATGAAGATGAGAACCGGCACAATGGCAAGCGGTCAAGCAAGAACATCAACAGCCTGTGCTTCGCCGCCCAAGGCTTTTGTGGCATGGCACATAGCTCCGCAAGAAAGAAGAGCAACAAGGATGACTCGGGCTCCGACTCCGAGGAAGAGGTAAACAATGATCCATCCTTCTTGATAGCGGAGAATGCTAGGTTGAATGACTTGCTTGACAACCATGATGATGTGCTTAGAAAGACCAACAAGGAGAAGAGGGAGTATAGGTCTTTTCTTGGAGAGGCTAAGGAGAAGGTGGTTGAGCTAGAGTCTTTGCTTGTTGATGCTAGGGCTCAAATAGATTCTCTTAAGTCTGCTCCTATTGTGATCGATGAACCTGAATGCACTGATTGTTCCACTTTTCTTGGTGAATTGACTGTGCTTAAGGAAAAGTATGCCTCCAAGGTCAAGGAACTAGATGTGGCTAGGGTTGAGCTAGATGAGATGAAATCTAGGCCCTCTTTGCTTGGTGCTTGCACTTCTTGTCCTGTTTTGCATGAGAAGCTAGATGTTTCGCTTGTTTATGCTAGATCACTAGAGGCTCAGCTGAAAGCTCCTATTCCTACATCATGCTCTACTTGTGAGATAAATGCTGTGAAGAATATGGAGCTTGCACACTATGTTGATCGCTTGCAGGATGAGAATGATGAGTTGAGAAAGATGATGGGTTGGTTGTCTGGTCATGAGCCTCAGCTCCGGATGATGATTGAGGCATACAAGCACTATGATGGGCAAGCGCTTGGGGCAGACAAGGTTGGTGAGGGAAGTGGTGAGGATGAGGGGAAGATTGGAGATATCCCGGAGCCACCAAAAACCCACCACAAAAATGCCTATGCTCCTAAGCCAAACCCACTTAGGAACCGACTAGACGCAACCCCAGCTCCACCCGTGTTTCCTCCACACACAGATACCTTCCAGAAACCCATCAAGTTCAAGAGTGACTTGGGGAATGAGTTCTTTGGGAAGAAGGGAGAGAAACCTAGTGAGGAGAAGCCAGAGCCCAAAGAGAGCCCAAAACCAAAGTCAAAACCAAAACCCTTCCATTGTGAGCATTGTGGGAGGGATGGGCACCTAGCAGAGTTTTGCTTCAGGAGGAAGCGTGAGGAGAGGTTGGCTAGGGAGATGGCCAACAAGGACAGGTACCGCCCTTCTCGTGGTGTGCCTGAGCCTAGGTTGGTGCCGAGGGGCGAGGGTGTGGTGCATACCATTTACCCTCGAGAGAGGAGTGTGTTTGTGCCTCGAGGTGAGCCACCACATAGAGAAGGTGGTAGGCGTGTTGGGTTTGGGTGTGGTGAGTTTGCTGGACGTTCCTTCGCTCGTGGCCAATACGAGTATGGGGGGAACGATCGCAGTTTTAGGTCCCAGAGGAGCTACGGGCCACGGTCTCCACCTCGTGGTGCGCGTAGTCCTCCAAGGGGATGTGGGGGTGTTCCACCTAGAGGAGATAGGATGGATTTTGCTAACCCCACTTTTGAGCAAATGGCACGTCACTGGTTTGATTCATTTTGTACTAACCCCAGTGCTCAGTCGTTTGCTCACTCTCGCTCTCGTTTTTGATTTGCAGGTGGGAAGCTTGGAGGGCTTTTAGTCGATCGACTCCGGTTGCTCTCAACACATGACCGGAGATCGAAGGTGGTTCTCCAGCCTCACCCCGGTGATGACCAAAGAGTACATCACTTTTGGGGATAATGGGAAAGGTAGAGTGCTTTCAGTGGGCACGGTGAAGGTGAGTGAGTCTGTGACTCTTCGGCGTGTTTCACTTGTCAAGTCTTTGGGTTACAATCTTCTTTCAGTTTCCCAGCTTCTTGATGAGAGTTTTGAGGTTCGTTTCAAAACGGGCGCTTCGCGTGTTTTGGATTCTCGAGGTGATCTTTTGTGCACGATCATCCCCGAGGGTCAGATTTTCAGAGTCGATTTTTCTCAGTGTGTCGGCTCTTCTCGTTGTTTGGTTGCTGGTGTTTCGGCGGAGCTTTGGAAATGGCATAGGAGACTAGGTCACTTGAGTTTTGACTTGTTGTCACGCTTGAGTGGGCTAGGTTTGGTCCGAGGATTGCCTAAGTTGAAATACCAAAAGGACTTGGTATGTGCTCCGTGTAGGCATGGTAAGGTGGTCGCCGCCTCTCACCCGCCTCTGACATCCGTTATGACAGAGAGGCCATGCGAGCTGTTCCATATGGACTTGGTTGGTCCAGCTCGTGTGTGCTCGGCGGGTGGTAAATGGTATGTCCTGGTGATAGTGGACGACTATTCTTGCTACGCTTGGGTCTTCTTTTTGGCTGACAAGGGGGAGACGTTTGGTTTTGTGCGGGATCTAATCTTGAGGTTGAAGAATGAGAGGAATGGAGGTGCCATTCGAGCTATCCGTAGTGACAATGGTTCTGAATTTAAAAACTCTTGTTTCGAAACCTTTTGTCATGATTTGGGTCTCGAACATCAATTCTCTTCTCCCTATGTGGCTTGTCAGAATGGTGTGGTTGAGAGGAAAAATCGTTCCCTTTGTGAGATGGCTCGGACGATGCTCGATGAGCATAGGACTCCGAGGAGATATTGGGCTGAGACGGTGAATACCGCGTGCCATGTTGGGAACCAGATTTTTCTTAGGGCCTTCTTGAACAAGACGTGCTATGAGCTCATGCATGGGCGAGCACCTAGAGTGAGCCATTTCAGGGCTTTTGGTTGTCAGTGCTTTATTCTCAAGAAGGGCAGACTTGATAAGTTTGAGTCGAGGTCTTCCGATGGGATCTTTTTGGGTTATGCTAGTCATTCTCGAGCATTCCGTGTGCTCAACCATGATACTAACCTAGTAATGGAAACTTGCGAGGTTACCTTCGATGAGACCCAGCCATGCAGTTCGTCTGTTTTTGAGTGTGCAGGTGACGACGAGATTGGCAAGAAGATCTTTGAGGACGAGGAGGACGATGCTGGAGAGGATGATGGTGATGATGAAGCTCCAGCCGAGCATGTACCCTCTACTTCCACTACGACGACTACGGTGCAGGATGGTCCAGCCCCTCACCGACTACGATCCAGCAAGATCAAGTGGAAGCTGCAGCTGAGGGGGAGGTGGTCTCCAGGCGAGAGGCACCGAGGCGTGTTCAAGTTGATCATCCTCCCTCAAGAATCATCGGCGACATCAATGAACGTACGGCACGGTCAAGGTCCAGGAATGTTTCTCACTTTGCTCATTCGGCTTTTGTTGCTACCTTTGAGCCAAAAGACATTGGACACGCCCTCTCTGGTCCTAATTGGGTGAACGCAATGCATGAGGAGTTAGAGAACTTTGAGAGAAACAAAGTTTGGGAGTTGGTAGAGCCACCACCACATTGCAAACCTATCGGGACAAAATGGGTGTGGAAGAACAAAGAGGGTGAGAATGTTGAGGTGGTGAGAAACAAATCGAGGTTGGTTGCTCAGGGGTATAGTCAGAAGGAGGGGATAGACTATGAGGAGACATTTGCTCCTGTAGCTCGTTTGGAGGTGATTAGGATCCTTGTAGCCTTTTCCGTGGCTAAAGGGTTCAAATTGTACCAAATGGATGTGAAGAGTGCCTTCTTGAATGGGTTTTTAGAAGAAGAGGTTTATGTGAAGCAACCACCGGGCTTTGAGAGTGCTGAGTTTCCTCACTGGGTGTTTAGGTTGAGGAAGCTGTTGTATGGGCTAAAACAAGCTCCCCGTGCTTTGTATGGCCGTTTGAGGGGGTTCTTGTTTAGCAAGGTTTTTGAGATGGGCAAGGTTGACAAGACTCTTTTTCTCCTCATGCAGGGCGATGATATCCTAATTGTTCAGGTGTACGTGGATGATATTGTCTTTGGCGGCTCGTCTCACTCTTTGGTTGCGAGGTTTGCAGAGGACATGAGCAAAGAATTCGAGATGTCTATGACGGGAGAATTCCAGTTCTTTCTCGGGCTTCAGATCAAGCAAGCGAAGGAGGGAACCTTTGTGCATCAAGCCAAGTAATCGAAGGACATCCTCAAGAAGTTCAAGATGGATGACTCGAAGCCCCTGTCGACACCGATGAGTACGACTGCAGGGTTGGATGCAGACGAGGACGGAGAGCCCGTGGACCAGAAGGAGTATCGGAGCATGATCGGCTCCCTCTTGGACTTGACGGCGACGAGGCTGAACATTCAGTTTTCTGTGTGTCTGTACGCTCATTTTCAGGCGTCGCCGAGGACTTCACATCGGCAGGCCGTCAAGCGGATCTTCAGGTATCTTCGATACACTCCTGAGCTCGGTCTTTGGTACTCGGCGTCCTCTTCTCTTTCGCTTCTTGGGTTTTCGGATGCCGACTTTGCGGTGTGTCGAGTCGATAGGAAGTCGACTTTGGGGACGTGCCAGTTTTTGGGTCTTCGCTTGTTTCTTGGTCTTCTCGCAAACAGTCTAGTGTAGCTCAGTCTACCACAGAAGCCGAGTATGTTGCTGCCGCTAGTTGTTGCTCACAGCTGCTTTGGATCAAATACACGCTGAGTGACTTTGGTGAGGAGTGTACCCATGTTCCTCTCATGTGTGACAACATGAGTGCCATTAGTGTTGCCAAAAACCCCGTGCTCCACTCCAGAACCAAACATATAGAGGTGAGGTACCACTTCCTGAGAGATAATGTTGAGAAAGGAAACATAGACCTCATCCATGTGCCAACCGAAAAGCAGCTTGCCGATATCTTAACCAAACCTTTGGACCAAGCTACATTTGCCCATTTGCAAGGGGAGCTTGGTGTTCTTTTTCCTTTTTGGGTTTTGGTTGGGGGTTTGATGTACATACTCATGTTGCATTTTCATTTATGTATCATATGAGATGTGCTTCTCCTATATACTTGGATCACTATGATATGCTAGATATGAGATTATGACTTTGCTAGTGATGCTCATATGATGGATAGCGATGCTCTTGATAGCTTTGGAATGTATATGCTTGTGGATGGCCATCTTTTGTAAAAATGCTCCATATGATCCTCTCTTATGAGTTGAATGCCTTTCATGTTAAATTTGTGCACTTATGGCTATAGCTTGCTTAATTTGTGCTTGGAACCATGTTCTTTTCATTTGGGGTCAAAGACCCATTTATCATCATGGATGTTTAGCCTACATGCTACCTTGTGGAGAAGCCTAAGCTTCTTTTTGCCGCAAAGGCACTTCATGTACCATGCTTAACTTGTAAATCTTGAAATTGGTATATGAAATGCTTGTGCTTGAAAAATATGCTTCCATGTCATGTATGCTTTAAATTCCTTATCTTGGGTGCTAAACCGTTGCATGATGTTCACCGTTGAGAAGTCTCACATTTAGAAGTGGACACATGGCTCGGTGGCTTTGACATGACATGAGATAGCTTGTAGGTGTTTGTGATGATATTGTGATGAGAATTTGTGACCTTGCATGAAGTTTGTGAGTTATATGTTGTTTGTACTCATTTTGATCATGTTTAGGTCCTATGCTCATGAGATGGAAATTTTTTGTGAAAATTGCTTCATTTTGTTCATGGCTATGTCACATGCTTATATGTCCCCATCTATCTCGTTGGCGATGCTTGTACTAAATTTGTGGCAATCTTGCTTGTCTATGTCTCTTTTTAGCGTGTTGTAGTGCTCTTTGTCTATTTGAGAAGCACATGCTTGCATTTGTAGACTTGATTCATGCATTACCAACAAGGGGGAGGAATAGTACCCAATTCTTGTTTTGGGAGAAAGTTCTTGCATCCAGGGGGAGTTTCGCATCAAAGGGGAGAAATGCATTTGTTCAGGGGGAGCTTGCATTCATGCATTTGGGAGCTCTTTTTCTCCTGAATTTTAGTTTTGCTCTTTTGCCGATGGTGTCGAGCCCTTTTGCCTCACCTTGAGGAGTCGGCAATTTTGGAGCGTTTTATCTCAGTTGTGTCGAGCCGTTGCCCTTGTCTTAGGGGACCGAGATTTTTCTCTCTCAAGTGATCTCTCTTTGGCTTTTTGTTTGGCTTTTGATCACTTGTTTGAGTTTTTCAGTCGTGTCTTTTCTTTTTCTCTTCTCTCTGAATTGGTTACTATGTGTGTGTTGTCAATGCACTCATCAAGGGGGAGATTGAGGACCGGAGCGTCCGAGGACCGGTGGATGGTCGCTCCCTGGTGTGATGAGTGATTGACAACGTGGTGTGGACTGACTCTTAGCCGAGTATTGCAGGTGCAGGTTGCGGCTTGACTCGTGTTGGTGCAGGTGAAGAGCGGACGCGAAAGGTCTTAGCCTTGCGGGGCCTCCGAGGAGTGGAGAGACAAGTAGGCTCGGCTCGAGGGACCCGATGGCCAGCGGGGTCAAGTGCGGGCCGCATGGTGGCAAGAAAAGCAAGATGAAGTCGTCGACCGGAGCCAGTGCAGGGTAGCGGCTCATGACCGGAGTCTGCACGCGGGATTTGCGGCGGTTCACCACAAAACTGTCGGGTTACATGGTTGAGCCACAAAACCAAGACCGGAGGCTCGGCGGGCAGAGACGGGATCCGGGCACGCCGAGAAGCTTCGATGCCGGCGAACACGTGGCGGGATCGCAGGGCTTGCGTCGGGAGGATGCGGACTGCGGCGAAGGCGTGGCCGTGCGATGAAGAGGAGTGTGACATGACCTATTTGCCCCTGAGGGGATTGTATCTTAAGTTTAAGTGCTAGGGGTAGCTTGGTCATTTGCCCAACCCAGAGGGACTCATATATATAGCTCTAGGGTTTTCTGGGCAAACCATCCATCCGGACTGCTTCTCATTTCCTTGCTCCATAGGCGTAGATTTTCTTCACCGCTTTGTAGAGAATCTGACCTCCGAGTGTATGGAAGCATTCATGGTTGCGTTGATTTCCTTCTTGTAGCTCGTGTGATTTTTGTGTCTTTTTCGTGCTATTTTCGTTGGATTTTCATGCGCGCCTTGTTCCTTCGATTCTGAGGTGTTTGGGTTCGGATTTGTTGGTGGGGATCATGGATAGATGTCTTGTGCATCTTTGTGCTTGATCTTGACCCCCCAATCTCCGGATTTGGCCTTCGATTGAAGGATTTCGTTTGGAACCCTAGCTTTTTGGTAGAGCTTGGTTGCGATTCGATTCCTGGCGATTTAGTTTGTTTGAGGTCTCAAGTTTTGGGATATAGCATCTCCTAGGGACGCTTCACATCTCCCCCAAATCTTTCCTCAAGAGCTCAAGCTGTTTGGGAGTTCCATGGACGGATAGGTGAAGTTGCGTTTTCGTTTTCGAGTTCGGGCTGCTCTGTCCGCGTGTGGCGGACAGTCCGCCAGGTGCTCGCGGACGGTCCGCGAGGAGCCGGCTGACCAGGTATTCGTCGTGTTCTTCGCGAGTTCTTGCGTCGCTTCTTTTCGATCCGTTTTGTCTGGTGCTTTTGGTTGCACAAAGTTTGCCGGACGGTCCGCGAGGTGAGTGCGGACAGTCTTCTCCGCGCGGACGGTCCGCGGGTAGGGCACGGACGGTTCGTTATTCGAGGTGCAGTACTGGAGGTTCGGGGGCTATTTTCGGACGGTCCACCCTGTGCTTGCGGACGGTCCGCCTGACCCCCGCAGACAGTCCGCCCCCTCCATGCGGACGGTCCGCCCCAGGCTTTCCAGATTGCCAAAGTCCTTTGCTTCTTGAGTTGCACTTCCGTGTTGCTTTGAGTTGGGGTTTGTTCCTAGGGTTGGTAGGTCCGTTGTGACTACGTGACCTTGGCAAACTCGTGTGGGAATCCTCGGTTGTGATTTTGGTGCATAGGCCGAGTTCATCCTTCGGGAAGAATTTTTATCGGCTCCCATTCACTCCCCCCCCCCCTCTCTGGTCGCCTAATCGGTCCTTCAAGAACGTAGCGGAACAAGCAACTCGAGCAGCTACTGACACACACCGGTCAGACCGGCCACCTGCACCGGTCAGACCGGTCAAGGCCGGATCACCCGGACTAAGCCGCCGGATCACCCGACACCCTCCAGAGACACACCGGGTCACCCTGGACCCTGAGCCGGACACCCGAGCAGAACTTGAAGATTTCCCCAGAAAGCTTCTATACCGGTCAGGCCGGTGTAGCTCACCGGTCAGACTGGTCTAAGCCAAGAAACCCTAAATTCGCGAACCTGACCTCCCGAGCTCCAAAACACTCCAAACTCGAAACAGCAGCAAACACAGAAACTAGGGAACTCACCAAGATGTTCACCCGAGCAAAACCCAACAGGGGGTTGGCACCGGTCAGACCGGTGGAAGGCACCGGTCAGACCGGTCAAGCCCTGGGCTCTTGGGATGAACAGCAACCCGCGTGTCAACTCCTCCAAATCCAAATCCCCATCTCCCGATTCGCTCTACGGATTCACACAAGACTTTGGAGATAGTAGAGTACCTCATGGGCATTCCATAGCCAAGATTGGGTCCACCAAAACTTGCTAAATCAAGAGGAATCGAAGGATTTCCACCAAGAATGCCTCTAACCCAAGAACGAAGAAAACCCCAAAATTGAGCCCCTTTACTCACGGATTTGGGAGGGGAATCAAAGGGAAAAGAACCACGAAGGGTTCTTGCGTACATCCCCCACCAAATCCCAAAGAGAAAGGTCTCAAAACCGCCACAAGAAAATAGACAAGAAAAGGCTCCGAAAATAACCAAAAAAGGAACACGGGAGAGACACAATCAAGCCTTGAGAAACCATGCCGAATCATCTATACATACCATGAAGAAGGTTCATACAAGGTCTAGCTTGCCTCCCAATCATCCTTCCCTCTCACTAGATCTCACCATGAAGCTCTCAAGCTAGTCCTCTAAATCCTAAGGAAAATAGGAAGGGAAAATAGCAAAAGCAAATGAGCTAGCATTCCAAGAGATGCCTGCCATCCTCTAACCACTTGGGTTATATGGAGGCTAGCCGAAAGACGAAACTACCCCTATTACATTAAACTAAGATACACACCCCCGAAGGGCCTTTTGGGAAACTTCGTCGTAGCACCATCGGACGGATGCCCAGCGACCGCAAACTTGCTTAGCCTCGACGCAAGCCTTGCGATCCCGACGCGTGTCCTCCACTTTGATGTCTCCGGACTGCATCGTCGCACACCGATCAGACCGGTGTCCTCCACCGGTTAGACCGGTTCTGGTGCTGCTGCCTCCGGTCTTCGGTCTTGGCTTTGTGGATCAACCAAGGAACCCAGCGGTTTTCTGGTGAACCACTGGAAACCCCACGAACTCGGTGTAGCCTCTGCCAATCACCACTCATGACTCGGCTCCCACGTAGTCCCGACCCGACCTTGGTTTTGAGGCTCAACCAAGAAACCATTGATGACTTCATCTTGCCGTTCTTGCCACCATGCGGCCCGCACTTGACCCCGCTGGCCATTGGGTCCCTCGAGCCAAGCCTACTTGTCTTCTCCACACCTGGAGGCCTACCCGGCAATGACCTTTCGCGCTTGCTCTTCACCTGCACCAACACCAGTCAAGCCGCAACCTGCACCTGCAATACTTAGCCAAGAGTCAGTCCACACAACGTTGTCAATCACTCATCACACCAGGAAGCGACCATCCACCGGTCCTCGAACCACACAGGCTCTCAGAGTGTCCGAGGACCGGTGGATGGTCGCTCCTGGCTATGATGTGTGATTGACAACGTGGTGTGGATTGACTCTTGGCCGAGTATTGCAGGTGCAGGTTGCGGCTTGATTTGCGTTGGTGCATGTGAAGAGCAGGCGCGAAAGGTCTTATCCTTGCGAGGCCTCGGAGGAGTGGAGAGACAAGTAGGCTTGGCTCGATGGACTCAGTGGCTGACCTGGATCAAGTGCGGGTCGCATGGTGGCAAGAAAAGGAAGGCGAAGTCGTGGACTTGAGTCCGTGCAGGGTAGTGGCTCACAACTGGAGTCTACACACGGGGTTTGCGGCGGTTCACCACAAAACCGTCAGGTTACTTGGTTGAGCCACAAAACCAAGACCGGAGGATCGGTGGGCAAAGACGGGATCCGGGCGCGCCGAGAAGCTTCGATGCCGGGGGACACGCGGCGGGATCGCGGGGCTTTCATTGGGAGGACGCGGACTGCGACGAAGGCGTGGCTGCCCGATGAGAATGTTCGCTACTTGACCATATTGAAGGACTGGAAAGGCAAACCAGATGGGAGGGGAGTGAATGGGAGCCGATAAAAATTCTACTCAAGAATTCGCCCTATCAACCCAAGATCACTCGGAGACCTCCTGCGCTTCTCTTGCCAAATCCACGTAGCAACTTAAGTGCTACTGGACCTTGGAACAAGATTCAAACCACCCAGCACTCAAAAACACGCAGCGGAAAACAACTCTAGCACACCTACCAGAGATAAACCCGTCAGGCTGGTTTTTGAAACCGGTCAGGTCGAATCTCACAGACTTAGCCTCTCACAAGCCAGGGGAAACCAGTCAGACCGGTTTGGCAAACCGATCAGGCCGGTTTTGTCCAGAACACCCCAAAGGATCAACGAGGCCAAACTTGAGCAAACAAACTCCAAACTCCATGAAACTTGGACAAGTGAAGCCACTATCACAGAAAGACTTGCTCGCCCAAAATTCCTCTCGAAAGCCCACTAGAGGTCAAACCAGTCAGACTGGTTTCTGAAACCGGTCAGGCCGGTTTTGCCTGGGCAGTCAGGAAGAACACCACCCGCGGGAAAAACTCGAACTTCACCTCAATCGATCTCCCAATTCGCTCCACGGATTCAAGTGAAACTTTAGAGATAGCAAGGGTACCTCATGGGCTACCTTTGGCTAAAATCTCAAGCCCCAAAAGTCACAGAATCAAGAGGAATCGAGACTCAACCTCCAAAACCACCTCTCCAAGAACTTCACCGAAAACCACTAATCAAAGGATTTTCCACGGATTTGAAGGGGCAAGATCACCAAGAAAAGAGGCACCACGTCCTCATGTGTGATTCCCACACCAAAACACGCAAAGAAACTCCTCCAAAATATTCCCACGAAAATCACAAGAAAATGCTCCGAAAATAGCCAAAAAAGGAAAACGGGAGACGCAACAAGAACACTTGAGGAATCACGCCGAACCTTCTATGCATACCATGAAAGATTCATACAAGGTCTAGCTTGCCTCCTCAACATCCATCCCTCTCTCAAGATCTCACCATGAAGCTCTCAAGCTAGTCCTATAGAAAACCCTAAGGAAAAAGGGGAAAACTAGGAAGCAAATGAACTAGGATTCCAAGAGAGATGACTGCCATCCTCTCGCCTCTAAGTTTATATGGAGACAACCGAAAGAAGAAACTACCCCTCTTACACAATAGAAGATACACACCCCCGAAGGGCACTTTCAGAATTTGTCATCGTATCACCATCAGACAGGTGCGCATCCACCGCAAGCTTGCATAGCACCAACGCAACCCTTGCAATCATGCCACGTGTCCTCCGCTTCGATGCTTCCCGACGCCCTTGACCCCAAACCAGTCAGACCGGTTTTGGCCTGACAGCCACGTCAAGTCTTCGGTCTTGGCTTTGTGGCTCGGCCAAGTAACCCAGTGGTTCTATGATGAACCACTAGAAACCCCGCGGACTTGGTGTGACCTCCGCCAATCTCCACGTCGTCCCAGCTCGACCTTGGTTTTGAGGCTCAACCAAGAAACCATACATGACTTCATCTTACTATTCTTGCCGCCATGCGGCCCACACTTGATCCCACTGGCCACCAGGTCCCTTGAACCAAGCCTACTTGTCTGCTCGACAATTGAAGGCCCACTGGCATAGACCTTTCGCGCTTGTTCTTCACCTGCATCAACACCAATCAAGCCACAACCTGCACCTGCAATACTTAGCCAAGAGTCAGTCCACACAACGTTGTCAATCACTCATCACACTAGGAAGCGACCGTCCACCAGTCCTCGAACCACACAGGTCCTCAATCTCCCCCTTGATGAGTGCATTGACAACACAAACTTTGGTAACCATAAGAGAAAAAAGAAAAGGAAAAAGAAAAGAAATGAACAAAAGAACTCAAACAAGCGATCGAAAGTCGAAACAAAGGCAAAGAGTAAGATCACTTAAAAGAGGAAAGTCTCGGTCCCCTTAGGCAAGGGCAACGGCTCAACACAACCGAGACAAAACAAGCTCACAACAAAGGAGCAAACCACCAAAGTAACCAAAGTTTGAACTCACACAAGAGCTCCCCCTGCACATATGCACACTCCCCCTGAACTTGTGCTTGCACTGCACACAAACCGGTTAGGCTGGTTCCAAAACCGGTCAGGCCGGTTTAACCAGACAGAACTTGCCCCCCCCAAAACCAAAAAAGCAAAGGATATGCACAAACTCCCCCTTGACAGCTGGAACAAGTTCTAAAGAGGATATGCAACTTTTCTCAGCCTTTCTTTCTCCCCCTTGTTGCCAATGCATGAATCAAGGCAAAATTTTTAAAAGATGCAATCTAGAGCTTCTCAAATAGACAAAACTCACAAGATACTAGACATGACCAAATGAGCGAGTTAGATACTCGATAGCTTCGTAAGAACATAAGCTACATGACGGCAAAGTTTCTTAGCCATCCGACAAAGCTATGATCAATTTAAGCATTTTTTCGAAAAAAATTCCTCTCATGAGCAAAAGCCTAAACATGAGTAAAAACATGCCAAAGTGATATTATCACACAAACCTCATGCTAGGAAACATGTTCTAATTAAAAGATCATAACAAACACCCACAAGCTACTTCATGTCATGTTTGCCACCGAGCCATGTGTCTACTTCTAAACATGAGACTTCTAATTCGTAGACATCATGCACCGGTTTAGCACCCAAAGCAAATTAAACTAAGCACAAAGACACGGGAGCATAGTTTTCAATAATAAAGCACTTAAAATTCAGATTTATACATGGTACATGAAGTGCCTTTACGGCAAAAAGGAACTTATGCTCCTCCAAAAGATAACACGAGGGCTAAGCATTCATAATGACTAATGAGTCGCTATCCAACCATGAAATCATGGTTGGATAGCATGTTTTGATCAAATGGGGTCAAAGATCATATAAAGGCTTTTACTCACAAGAGGGCCTACAACTAGCATTTTCCAAAAGCACAGCATTCTCACATGGATATAGAACTCAACCATCAAGAGCTTAGCCAAACATAACCATATCATACCAAACTAGTTCACAAGTTCATCCATAGCATATTATGGCCAATCATGTAGATGAGAGAAGCTTTTCCTACAAAATGCATATGATACAAATGCAATGCACATCTAAGATACAAAGATGCCTATACATCATGATACATATGCAATGCAAACATGCACAAATGCACAACCCAAAGGAAACTATACATATGCTACAAAGGAGCTCCCACCGCCAGCTCAAGAAACCAAACAAACACCATGTTTTCCCCGCAAACGAGTGAAAGTTGCCTGATCAAGGGGCTTGGTGAAGATATCTGCTAGCTGGTTTTGTGTGGGCACATGGATCAAAGCAATGTTCCCTTTCTCGACGTTGTCTCTCAAGAAATGGTATCTCACCTCTATGTGCTTGGTTTTGGAATGGAGCACTGGGTTCTTAGCAACACTTATGGCACTTGTGCTGTCACATAGGAGGGGAACATGGGTATACTCCTCACCAAAGTCACTCATGGTATATGTGATCCAGAGGAGCAGAGAGCAACAACTAGCAGCAACTACATACTCAGCCTCGGTAGTGGACTGTGCAACACTCTACTGCTTGTGGGAAGACCAAGACACCAAAGACGAACCCAGGAATTGGCAAGTCCCAGAAGTAGACTTCCTATCCAAACGACAACCGGCAAAATCCGCGTCCGAAAAACCATGAAGAGCCATAGAAGAGGACGCGGAGTACCAAAGCCCGAAAGCAGGGGTGTATCGCAAATACTTGAAGATCCGCTTGACCACCTGCCGATGCGATATCCTTGGAGACGCTTGAACACGAGCGCACATGCACACACTAAACTGTATGTCCGGCCTCGTCGCCGTCAGGTATAGGAGGGAGCCGATCATGCTCCGGTACTCCTTCTGGTCCACGTGTTCACCTTCCTCATCCGCATCGAGAGCTATAGTCGTACTCATCGGTGTCGTCATGGCCTTCGAGTGTTCCATCTTGAACTTCCTCACAATGTCCTTCATGTACTTAGCTTGATGCACGAAGGTCCCTTCCTTCGACTACTTGATCTGGAGGCCGAGAAAGAACTGCAATTCACCCATCATGCTCATCTCGAATTCCCTGCTCATTTCTTCTGCGAACCTTGTAACCAAAGAGTCAGACGAGCCACCAAAGACAATATCATCCACGTACACCTGCACAATTAGAATGGCAATGCCCTGCCTGAGGAGAAACAAGGTCTGATCTACCTTCCCCATCTCCAAGCCTCTCTCAAACAGGAACCCCCTCAATCTACCATACCAAGCTCTAGGCGCCTGCTTCAACAATCATACATCACCTTCCTCAACTTGTACACTCGGTGAGGGTACTTCTCACTCTCAAAGCTCGGGGGTTGCCTCACATAGACTTCTTCCTCAAACACACCATTCAAGAAGGCACTCTTCACATCCATTTGGTGCAATTTGAACCCTTTAGCCACTGAAAAGGCTAGAAGGATCCTAATCACCTCCAAACGAGCCACCAGGGCAAATGTCTCCTCATAGTCTATCCATCTTTCTGGCTAAACACCTGAGAAAATAATCTCGCTTTGTTTCTCACAACCTCACCATTTTCTCCCTCTTTGTTCTTCCACACCCATTTTGTCCTGACAGGGTTTGCAACCTGGTGGAGGCTCTACTAACTCCCAAACTCTGTTTCTCTCAAAGTTCTCTAACTCCTCATGCATTGCATTCACCCAATTGGAATCAGATAGTGCATGTCCAATGTCTTTGGGCTCGAAAGAAGCAACAAAAGTAGCATGGGCAAAGTGAGAGTTATTTCGAAACCTCGACCGTGTAGGCGTTCGTTGATGTCCTCGATGATCCTCGAAGCTGGGTCATCCACTTGTACTCGCCGGGGAGCTTCTCGCCTTGAAGCCAACTCCCCCTCAGCAACAGCATCCTCTGGATCTCGGCACGTTGTCGTAGGTGTAGGAGAGCGTCCGTCCTTGATCGTAGTCGAAGTAGTAGATACATGCTCAGCTGTGGGCACCACACCACCATCTTCATCATTTCCTGGTTCCTGCACTTCATCCTCAAAGATCTCCTTGCCAAGTTCATCATCTCCTGCACACTCAAAGACCAAAGAACTATGTGGATGTGTCTTGTTGAAGGTCACCTCGCAAGTCTCCACGATTTGGTTAGTTTCCAAATTGAGCACACGAAATGCTCTAGAGTGAGTAGCATAACCAAAGAAAATACCATTGACAAACCTAGCCTCAAACTTATCCAAATTCTTGCCCATCTTGAAAATGAAACACTTGCAACCAAAGACATGAAAGTGACTCCCCTTGGGAGTGCGACCATGCATAAGCTCATAGCATGTCTTCTTCTTGTAGGCCTGGAGAAAAATCCTGTTCGACACATAGCACGCGGTATTCACCACCTCAGCCTAGAACCTTCCCGGAGTCGTATGCTCATCAAGCATCTTCTAAGCCATCTCACCCAAGGTTCTATTCTTCCTTTCCACAACGCCATTTTGAGGAGGGGTGTACAGAGAAGAAAACAGGTGCTCAAGACCCAAGTCATGGCAAAGGGTTTCGAAGAAAGATTTTTAAATTATGTGCCATTGTCACTGTGAATCACTCGATTGGCTTCTCCGTGCCTCTCGTTCTTCAACCTCAAGACTAGATCTCGAACAAAGCCAAACGTATCACCCTTGTCCTCCAAAAAGAAAACCTAGGCATACCGAGAGTAATCGTCCACCACAACCAAGACGTACCACTTACCACCCACCGAGCGCACACGAGTTGGGCCAACGAGGTCCATATGGAGCAGCTCACATGGACGCTCTGTCATGACATTGGTCAGGGGTGGATGGGAAGAGGCAACCATCTTGGAATGCCTGCACGGCGCACACACCAAATCTTTCTCGAACCGCAACCGGGGCAATCCTCGGACCAAGTTAAGTCCACTCAAGCGAGATAAAAGGTCAAAGCTCAAGTGACCCAACCTCTTATGCCAGTTCCACAACTCACCAGAAGAACTAGCCACAAAACACCTAGAAACACCTTAACACTGGGAAAAATCCGCATGGAAAATTTGACCCTCGGGAACAACCATACATACAAGATCCCCTCGAGCATCAAGAATCCGAGAAGCACCAGACTTAAACAACACTTCAAAGCCCTCATCAAGAAGCTAAGACACCGAAAGCAAATTAAACCTGAGCGACTTGACTAAGGCAACACATTTCAGAACCACTTTGTCACTTACCTTCACTTCACCTTCTGGAAGCACACATCCTCGTCCATTGTCCCCGAAAGTGATGTACACCTTCGACACCACCGGGGTGAGGTAGGAGAACCACCCCCGATCTCCGGTCATATGCCTTGAGCAACCGGAGTCGATCAGCCAAACGTTCCCCAAGCCTCCCGCCTGAAAATAAAAAATGAGCACATGAGTGAGCAAACAACTCAACACTGGGGTTAGTGTTGACGTTTCTTAGCCTCACTACTAAGGTTGCACTTACGGTGACGGCGCCAGGAATGCTCGAGGCACTCGCAAGCGTCGCTACTGGGTTTACACCTCTAGTAACGGGGCTAGGGAACATCTTCGGTAAAACACACGATCACAGAAAGGTCCGCAAGCGCACGGATTACCATTGTAGCACTTCACCCGGTGGTATTCGGGTTATCGTATTTATATTTTCCCAAGGGAGGCACTACGGCAAAGATAATCGAATAAACGGTGGAGAAAGACAAGACTTGGTAAAGAGCTATAGCGGGGGTAACGAATAAAGATATTCGGGGATAACTTGACACACACAAGGAGATCTTGATAAAGGACTAGAGAGGATCTAGCGAGCTGGGAGGACAATGAGACGAGAAAGGATCCTAACACAATCTATCTATTCTTGTCAACTCTAGGCAAAGAACTAAAGCAAAGGATAACCAAGGCAAGCTAAACTCGACAAGCTCTTCTAGTGCTGCAGGGGCATGCAAAGCCGCGCTCTCAGACTGCGATGAGAAGGGAGAACGATGACGCGTTGAATCCTACCGGCCCGAACTAACGTGGTGGACTACAAAGCCCGTCCGGAGCTGTCACCTCCTTAGGGTACCACAACTATTCCGTTGAACGGGACACCAATCTAAAACTAAGGTAAGCTCTGAGCACCGCGCTCACAACGAACCAAAGAACCTTTCCCCGGGCACCACGAAGGAAGGTCTCTCTCTCCCGTGAACCACCGGAGATCAAGCGAAGAACGACCACAACACTATAGGGTTCAAGGGAGCTATGCTAACCAAGACTAAACTAACTTTAGTCTAAACCAAGAATAAAGCTTCTAGAGCAAAGTAAAAGCTGAATGTAATTGACTCGAAAAGTAAGATAGAAAGATAACTTGAATTATACTTGAGTCTAAACAAAGAAGGATACAAGAGTAGTACCGGAACTCTGAAGAAGACTCCTCCGGAACCCCGAGACTAGCTCGACTCGACTCTAACTCCCAAACTACACTAATCCTACTCTAAGTGAACAAAAGAGGGAAATGGAGATGCTCCTGCATTGTGTTTTCAATCCAGCGAGTGTGAGGTGCCTTTTATAGGCAAGGGAGGTCGGTTGAGCGCGTGGGGCCAAGATCACAGGTGCGGCCGGATCAGGAGGTGCGGCCGGCCCTATGATCCACCGCCTCTTGCCTTGGACGCCCCTGATCACTACTCCTGAGGCGGTTGTAGGTCGGTTCCTTGGGTCGGTTTCGCCCGGCACGCGGATGGATAGGTGCGGCCGGTCCTCTAGGTGCGGCCGGCCCACCTCCGTGCCGTATGATGCACCGCCTTCGCTCAGGGACGCCTAGGATCGCCTTGGAATGACGGTTGTGGCGGTTGAGCGGCCGGACAAGTGGACCCATTGATCCTAGCCTCCACCTTTGGATCAAACCGACGTTCTTCAGTGAATCGTGCTCGTCCAAGTGTTGCTCGAGGGAGAGAAGGTACTCTGGACCAGGCACGAGCCACGAGGCAGGGCCAGCCGCACCTGGCAGGGCCGGTCGCACCTGCATGGCCGGCCACACCTGCCAGGCCGGCCGCACCTGCAGGGCCGGCCGGACCAGGTGATTCGGTCATGCCTTGCTCATGTGGCATGTTGGTTCCAATTTCTCCCAAAATGTGTACCTGCCTATGAAATTCACAACACAACTCGTGGAACTTTATTAGTACTAAAAATGTGCATGAAACTTTCCATATACCCCTCTCGAACCTGAGGTTTTGACGGTCGAATCTTTGTTGTAAGGACCGTCAACAGTTAGTACCAAAAGAGTAAAACCAGTGCTGAGCCATCTACTCCAAAGTGGGGTTAGCACGATCCATCCTACTACGCTCATCACCTCTCAAATCTATCCTACCAAAACTGAACCACCACGGTAAAACCACTCCCATCTTGCTAGAGGAGTATGAGTACCATGAAAGGAAGACCGTGGACCGTAGCTCCTCTGAGACTCAAAGCTGCGACTTCTCTCAAACTCGTATCGACCACGAGGACGAGGACGTCTAGGAAACTCACCACCACTAGACTCAACACGCCTACCACCTGTACCACGACCAAAGGAACTGAACCGACCATCTCCATGAGCACGAAACGCAAACTGCTCACCCTGCTGCCTCCAAACCGGTCTGACTGGTTCTGGAATCGGTCTGACCACTTGAACGCTCAGCCCAAACCGGTTTGACCGGATTCACAATCGGTCTGACCGATTTTACCCAGCCAGCAGGGTCTCTTCCACTCAAAGCACTCCTATCTCCCCAAGCCGGAACCGTACGCACAATGGCCTTTCCCCTAGGTAGTGGCATGCGAGGCTCAGGCACACCATGAGAAGGGTGATACCTATCCTTGTTTGCCCACTCCTTAGCCATTCTCTCCTCTCGCTTCCTCTTGAAGCAAAACTCTTCCTTATGACCATCCCTCCCACAATATCCATGATGGAAGCGGACTGGTCTTGGCTTGGGCTTTGGTTGTGGTTCCTCACAAGGCTTCTCTCTCGGTTTCTCTCCCTTCTTCTCTCCAACCACATCTCCCTTGGCACTAACAAATCGAACTAGTTTTTGGAAGTTGTTCGTCTGGAGAGGAAACACTGGAGGATCTGGGGTTGTGTCTAGTTTGTTCCTGAGATGGTTGGGCTTAGGTGGAAATGCGTTCTTGGGAGTTGTTTGTGGTGGAATAGGGATCTCTCCAATTTTCTCATCTCTCTCACCACTACACTCCCCAACCTCTTCAGACCCAAGCGCTTGACCATCAAAACGCGTAAACGCAGCTATCATCATGTTTAGCTGTGGCTCATGACCCGATAACCAACCCATCCGTTTTCTCAAATCATCATTCTCATCTTGTAGATGATCAACATAATGTGCAAGTTCCAAATTCTTCACAGCATGCAATTCACAAGTAGAGCAAGATAGCAATGGGAGATTTCAATTCAGCCTCAAGTGAAATAATGCAAGAACAAGACTCGACAAGCTTTCCATGCAAAACTAGACAAGAAGTGCATGCCCCTAGCAAAGCAGGTCTAGACTGCAACTCAGCCAGCTCAACCCTAAGCACATCTAGTAAAAAGAAAAAGAAAAGAAATAAACAAAAAACTCAAACAAGTGATCAAAAGCAAAAGAAAAGCCAAAACAAGATAACTTGAAAGAGGAAAATCTCGGTCCCCTAAGACAAAGGCAACAGCTCGACGCAACCGAGATAAAATGCTCCAAAATTGCCGACTCCTCAAGGTGAGGCAAAAGGGCTCGACACCGTCGGCAAAAGAGCACAACTAAAATCAGGCGGCAAAGAGCTCCCAAAGCATGAATGCAAGCTCCCCCTGAACAAATGCATTTCTCCCGAATTTGTCTCCCCAAAACTCCCTCTGGATGCATGAATTGAGTACTTTCCTCCCCCTTGTTGGTAATGCATTAATCAAGTCTACAAATGCAAGCATGTGCTTCTCAAATAGACAAAGAGCACTACAACATGCAAAAAAGAGACATAGACAAGCAAGATAGCCACAAATTAAGTACAAGCATCGCCAACAAGGTAGATAGGGGCATATAAGCATGTGACATAGCCATAAGTAAAATGAAGCATTTTTTTCACAAAATTTCCCTCTCATGAGCATAGACCTCAACATGATCAAAAAGAGCACAAACAACATATAACCCACAAACTTCATGCAAGGTCACAAGTTCTCATCACAAGATCATCACAAACACCTACAAGCTATCTCATGTCATGTCAAAGCCACCGAGCCATGTGTCCACTTCTAAATATGAGACTTCTCTATGGTGAACATCATGCAACGGTTTAGCACCCAAGATAAGGAATTTAAAGCAAACTTGACATGGAAGCATATTTTTCAAGCATAGACATTTCATATACCAATTTCATGATTTAAAATTAAGCATGGTACATGAAGTGCCTTTGCGGCAAAAAGAAGCTTAGGCTTCTCCACAGGGTAACATGTAGGCTAAACATTCATGATGACAAATGGGTCTTTGACCCCATATGAAAAGAGCATGATTCCCAAGCACAAATTAAGCAAGATATAGCCATATGAGCACACTTGGAGCATGAAAGGCATTCAACTCACAAGAGAGGATCATATATAGCATTTTCACAAAAGTAAGCCATCCACATGCATATACATCCCAAAGCTACCAAGAGCATAGCTATATATCACAAGAGCTTCACTAGCAAAGTCATAAGCTCACATCTAGCATATCACATTGATCAATGTATATAGGAGAAGCACATCTCTAAAGCATATGATACAAATGCAGTCTATGATACAAAGATGCAAAAATGATATGATACAAGAAAGAAAATGCAACATGCATATGTACATCAGACTCCCAACCGAAGCTCAAAAAGGAAAAACCACACCAAGCTCCCCTCGCAAACGAGCAAATGTAGATTGGTCCAAAGGCTTTGTTAGGATATCAGCGAGTTGTTTCTCGGTTGGACATGGATGAGGTCTATGTTTCCCTTCTCAACATTGTCTCTCAGGAAGTGGTACCTCATCTCTATATGTTTGGTTCTGGAGTGTAGCATGGGATTTTTGGCAACACTAATGGCACTCGTGCTGTCACACATGAGCGGAACATGGGTACACTCCTCACCAAAGTCACTCAGCGTGTATGTGATCCAAAGCAGCTGGGAGCAACAACTAGCGGCAGCTACATACTCGACTTCTATGGTAGACTGAGCTACGCTTGACTGTTTGCTAGAAGACCAAGAAACAAGTGAGGAATCCAAAAATTGGCACGTCCCCGAAGTCGACTTCCTATCGACTCGACACCCCGCAAAGTCAGCATCCGAAAAACCAGGAAGCGAAAGAAAAGAGGACGCCGAATACAAAAGACCAAGCTCAAGAGTGTATCAAAGATACCAGAAGATCCGCTTGACGGCCTGACGATATGAAGTCCTCGGCGACGCCTGAAAACGAGCGCACAGACACACAGAAAACTGAATGTCCGGCCTCATCGCAGTCAAGTGCAAGAGGGAGCCGATCATGCTCCGGTACTCCGTTTGGTCCACGGGCTCTCTGTCCTCGTCCGCATCCAGTGCTGTAGTCGTACTCATCGGTGTCGACGGGGGCTTCGAGTCATCCATCTTGAACTTCTTGAGGTTGTCCTTTGTGTACTTGGCTTGATGTACAAAGGTTCCCTCCTTCACCCGCTTGATCTGAAGCCTGAGAAAAAACTACAATTCTCCCATCATAGACATCTCGAATTCTTTGCTCATGTCCTCTGCAAACCTTGCAACCAAAGAGTGAGACGAGCCGCCAAAGACAATATCATCCACATACACCTGAACAATTAGGATATCATCGCCCTACCTAAGGAGAAAAAGAGTGTTATCTACTTTGCAAATCTCAAACCCCTTGCGGAACAAGAACCCCCTCAAACGGCCATACCATGCCCGGGGAGCTAGTTTCAGCCCATACAATGCCTTCCTCAACCTATACACTCGGTGGGGAAACTCAACAATCTCAAAGCCTGGTGGTTGCTTCACATAAACATCTTCCTCCAAAAACCCATTCAAAAACGCACTCTTCACATCCATTTGGTACAATTTGAACCCTTTAGCCACAGAAAAGGCTAGAAGGATCCTAATCGCCTCCAAACTAGCTACAGGAGCAAATGTCTCCTCATAGTCTATCCCCTCCTTCTAACTATAGCCCTAAGCAACCAACCTCGATTTGTTTCTAACCACCTCACCATTCTCACCCTCTTTGTTCTACCACACCCATTTTGTCCCAATAGGTTTGCAATGTGGCGGTGGCTCTACCAACTCCCAAACTTGGTTTCTCTCAAAGTTCTCTAACTCCTCATGCATTGCGTTCACCCAGTTAGGATCAGAGAGTGCGTGTCCGATGTCCTTCGGCTCAAAGGTAGCAACAAAAGCTGAATGAGCAAAGTGAGAAACATTCCTGGACCTTGACCGTGTCGTACGTTCATTGATGTCGCTGATGAATCTTGAGGGAGGATGATCAACTTGAATGCGCCTCGGTGCCTCTCGCATGGAGACAACATCCCCCTCAACAGCAGCTTCCACTTGATCTTGCTGGATCGTAGTCGGTGTAGGGGATGGGCCACCCTGCACCATAGTCGTCGTAGTGGAAATAGAGGGTACATGTGCGGCTGGAGCTTCACCATTATCACCATCATCCTCTCCAGCATCATCCTCCTCGTCCTCAAAGATCTTCTTGCCAATCTCGTCGTCACCTGTACACTCAAAAACAGACGAAATGCATGGCTGGGTCTCATTGAAGGTAACCTCGCAAGTTTCCATGACTAGGTTAGGATCAAGGTTGAGCACACGGAATGCTAGAGAATGACTAGCATAACCCAAAAAGATGCCATCGGACGACCTCGACTCAAACTTATCAAGCCTACCCTTCTTAAGAATAAAGCACCGACAACTAAAAGCCCTGAAATTGCTCACTCTAGGTGCTCACCCGTGCATGAGCTCATAGCACGTCTTGTTCAAGAAGGCCCGAAGAAAAATCGGGTTCCCAACATGCCACGCGCTATTCACCGCCTTAGCCCATTATCTCCTCGGAGTCCGATGCTCGTTGAGCATCGTCCGAGCCATCTCACAAAGGGAACGATTTTTCCTCTCTACCACTCCATTCTGACAAGCAACATAGCGAGAGGAAAATTAATGTTCGAGAACCAAATCACGACAAAAGGTTTCGAATCGAGAGTTTTTAAATTCAGTGCCATTGTCGCTACGGATAGCTCGAACAACATCTCCATTCCTCTCATTCTTCAACCTCAAGATTAGATCTCGGACAAAACCAAATGTCTCCCCTTTGTCAGCCAAAAAGAAGACCCAAGCATAGCGAGAATAGTCGTCCACTATCACAAGGACGTACCATTTCCCACCCGCCGAGCACACACGAGCTAGACCAACCAAGTCCATATGGAACAACTCGCATGGCCTCTCTGTCATAACGGATGTCAGAGGCAGGTGAGAGGCGGCGACCATCTTACCATGCCTACACGGAGCACATACCAAGTCCTTTTGGTATTTCAACTTAGGCAATCCTCGGACCAAACCTAGCCGACTCAAGCGTGACAACAAGTCAAAACACAAGTGACCTAGTCTCCTATGCCATTTCCAAAGCTCCGCCGAAACACCAGCAACTAAACAACGAGAAGAGCCGACACACTAAGAAAAATCGGCTCTAAAAATCTAACCCTCGGGGATGATCGTTCACACAAGATCACCTCAAGAATCCAAAACACGAAAAGTGCCCATTTTGAAACGGACCTCAAAACACTCATCAAGAAGTTGGGACACCGAAAGAAGATTGAACCCCAAAGACCTGACAAGAGCAACACGCTTAAGAGTCACAGACTCGCTCACCTTCACCGTGCCCAATGAAAGCACTCTACCTTTCCCATTGTCCCCAAAAGTGATGTACTCTTTCGTCATCACCGGGGTGAGGCTGGAGAACCACCTTCGATCTCCGGTTATGTGTCGAGAGAAACCGGAGTCGATCAACCAAAAGCCCTCTAGGCCTCCCACCTGAAAATAAAAAATGAGAGCGAGAGTGAGCAAACGACTCAGCACTGGGGTTAGTACAAAATGAATCAAACCAGCGCTGTGCCATTTGCTCAAAAGTGGGGTTAGCAAAATCCATCCTATCACTCCTAGGTGGAACACCCACACACCTCCTTGGAGGACTACGCGTAGCACGAGGTTGAGACCGTGGCCCGTAGCTCCTCTGAGACCTAAAGCTGCGATCGTTCCCCCCATACTCATATTGGCCACAAGCGAAGGAACGTCCAGCAAACTCACCACGCCCAAACCCAACACGCCTACCACCATCTCTCTGTGGTGGCACACCTCGAGGCACAAACTCACGCCTCTCTCGAGGGTAAATGGTACGCACCAAACCCTCACCCCTAGGCACCATACGAGGCTCAAGCACACCACGAGAAGGGCGGTACCTGTCCTTGTTTGCCATCTCCCTAACAAACCTCTCCTCACGCTTCCTCCTGATGCAAAACTCTGCAAGATGCCCATCCCTCCCACAATGCTCACAATGGAAGGGGATTAGTTTTGGCTTTGGCTTTGGACTCTCTTTGGGTTGTGGCTTCTCCTCACTCGGTTTCTCTCCCTTCTTCCCAAAGAACTCGTTCCCCAAGTCACTCTTGAACTTGATGGGTTTCTGGAAGTTGTTGGTTTGTGGAGGAAACACGGGAGGATCTGGGGTTGTGTCTAGTCGGTTTCTAAGTGGGTTTGGCTTAGAAGCATAGGCATTTTTGTGGAAGGTTTTTGGTGGAGCTGGGATATCACCAATCTTCTCCTCCTTCTCACCACTGCACTCCCCAATCTTATCCGACCCAAGCGCTTTCCCATCATAGCGCTTGTATGCCTCAATCATCATCTTGAGCTGAGGCTCATGACCCGACAACCAACCTATCATCTTCCTCAACTCATCATTCTCATCCTGCAAGCGATCAACATAGTGTGCAAGCTCCAAATTCTTCACAACATTTATTTCACAAGTAGAGCATGATGTAGGAATAGGAGCTTTCAGCTTAGCCTCTAGTGATCTAGCATAAGCAAGCGATACATCTAGCTTCTCATGCAAAACAGGACAAGAAATACAAGCACCAAGCAAGGAGGTCCTAGATTTCATCTCATCTAGCTCAACCCTAAGCACATCTAGTTCCTCAACCTTGGAGGCATACTTTTCCTTAAGCATAGTCAAATCACCAAGAAAAGTGGAACAATAAGTGCATTCAGGTTCATCAGTCACAATAGGAGCAGACTTTAGAGATTCTATTTGAGCCCTAGCATCAACAAGCAAAGACTCTAGCTCAACCACCTTATCCTTAGCCTCTCCAAGCAAAGACCTATACTCCCTCTTCTCCTTGTTGGCCTTTCTAAGCACATCAACACTATTGTCAAGCAATTCATTCAACCTAGCATTCTCCGCTACCAAGAAGGTAGGATCATTGTTTACCACATTCTCGGAGTTGGAGTCCGAGTCATCCTTGTTGCTCTTCTTGCTCCCGGAGCTGTGTGCCATGCCGCAAAAGGCTTGGGCAGCGAAGCACAGGCCGTTGATGTTCTTGCTTGACTGCATGCCCTTGTGCCGGTGTTGGTATTTCTTAACGTCGATGCTAAGTGATGAGTTCCTAGCAACGATGCCAGAAATGACCAGATGGTAAGCCTAACGATTACAAGAGTCGTACGATTGTAGCATTTCCCCAAAGGAGTATTCCAAAGGGTATCGAATCCAAGGAAGGCTGGGTGGATTAACAAGTTCAACACTATTGCAAGGAGTATAAATCATAGACGAGAACGAACCAGACACTCAAGTACAGGGGTGAGATATGATAGATAAGATAGTAGTGTGAACACACAAATGCACTCTCTCTAAAGGTCCTAGGCTTAGGAGGCAACATACGAGTTAGTTCTAGGTCCTAAGGTACTAAGCATATAAAGTTAGTCAGACGAGTTAGACACACTCTAGCATCGCATGATCGACGGCTCAAGCACCCAGGTAGAAATGGGGAGCTAACCTCCCGCGTCGCTTACGCACGACTCCGGTTGTTAGACTTTAGACTCCTACAGCGTATCCGAACGTGGGGGGTTCCAGAAGGGTCCAACGGCTGTCACCACCGCGGCCTACCCCAAGACAAACTGTGGGATACACTTGTAAGCAACGTAGCTACACAACCCAAGCACCACGCTTACGTTGTTAGCAGGACCCTGACCGGTCTGGGCTATTGTGACCCAGGTCAGAGCCACCAGATAAACCGGCCAATTACACTGAGTACCGTAGCTTGAGCACGGACTTCATACAACACAAACATGGGATCTAACTAGATCAAACTAGGCTAAGTACATAAACGGATTTGTGCTTTCCTATGTCTATTCAACAAATCAAAGGGTCGTGTTCGTGATGAACACGAGCCTCTAACTTATGAACAAACACCGAAAACATGTATAAGTCACTCGTCAACTGGATCGAAAGGCCTTGTTCACCAAGAACATGAGCCTCTAAATGATGAATGAGCGAAGAACACATGAACAAATCACCCATGTATACAAGCACAACTTTATATGAAATAGCTGAATAACTGAAGTAGATCAAAGTCATACAATAAAATAAAGATACAAGAGGACTCATACCTACATCCCAAAGTAGACTTGGAACCTGAAGCAGAACTACTCTAGCCTACCTCCTAGCCTTAGAAACCAAAAGTGAGAGAGGAAGAGTAAGGTGTACTGGTAAGAAATGAACCCCCTCCCCTTCTATTTATAGGCCAGAGCACCGGCGCAAGAAGGAGTGAAACACCCCGGGGATGACCTCTAGGACCAATGGACAAGCACCACGTGGAGGCCCTGGATCAGCCGACCCAAGGTCGGTTCGACCGATCCTAGGGTCGGCCGACCCCAGGTGGGCCGCACTCGGGGTGTGCTTCCTCGGGGTGGCTGTCCTGTGGGCCCTTAAGTCGGTCCCTGGTGTACACGTGCTCTTGAGGCGGTTTAGGAGCTCTGGTGGGCCCATGGATCCATGTGAAGTCCACGTGTCACTCTCTGATTCGTCGGGGCTTGCCTCTCTTGGATTGGTGACATGGCATGCATGCATGGCACCTGAGGTGGCTTAGCTTGTAGGCATGACACCTGAGGTGGCAGCCACTCCTTGAGGTGACGTGGCATGAATCATAGAAGGTGAGTTTGCCACTTCTTTTATGCATATTTTCCTGCAATCACATAATCTCCAAGGACAAGTGGAACTACATTTTTCTTAACTAAAATGTGTGTAAGAAATGCCTCTTGCTCCTTTATTCATGAGTAAATTGACGGCTAAAGTAAGCACTTAACAGCCGTCAACAACTCCCCCAAGCTAGCCTCTTGCTCGTCCCGAGCAAGATACTTAGGACTTAGGTTGGTCGATCAGGAGTTGCTACGATGTTGTATTCCTAATTTATGACAAGTATACGATTAGGTACTCTATCAAGAATTAGATGAGTTGGCATTGATCTTACCTTACGCTTGATTGCTATGGGGCTTGTAGCTTCACCTGCCTTGGGCGGTTGAAAGATAGAACGGTTGAACAGAAATTACTAATCACAAGTACGTTGATCAATCGTCAATCCGGAGGTTTTGCTAATTTTTATAAAGAAATCAAAGTTCTTCGAATGATACTCTCGGATCACTCAGTGTGTATGATTCCTCACCAAGGCATTAAGTTGCCTTCTTTCTCCACCTACACCTAATATGCTTATATGTGGAGCTGTAGGTAGGGAAAACATGTGGCATACCTACTTCTCATGTATTTGTCGAGTCGAAAAGCGGATCCTTGGGAGCAACAAGTCATACAGCCTGATCAAGATGTGCATGTGTGTATATGGTGGATGGATAAAGAACTCCTTTTGTTATATGATTCTCTCCTCTCCTTTTGAGATTTTTGAGACTTGGGCTATGTCTCTTTATTCTTTCTCTTTCTCTTTCTCTTTCTTTTCTCTTTTTTTTCCCATGCTCCTGAGCATGTGCTGCTTTTTTTCGCATAGCCCATAGTCCTTGCTGAATATTTTTGGAGAGAGAGTAATAATGAAACAATGCACGGAGCTTTATTTGCTGAATGGATGGGGGATGGATGAAATGATGGGTGCCAACTTCCGGTGTAGAAGTTCAGCATATAGTGGTTGCGTACGTGATTTTGATCATGGGAGCATGACAAGTTTCTCGCCGAGGGTCACAACAATTCGACAAGACTCAATGAAGAAAGCAAGCAGCATATGTGGAGGCTAACAACAGCTAGGATCTACATATGGCTTTGGATAGGAATTTCTCATCATTGAGGAACTTATCATTTTATCATTTTTCAAAAGAAAACTCCGGATGTCAAACATCACTTAGCACAGGCTCATAGCAACCCTATTATACCATATCATACCTCACAACAACCTAGGCAAAGGTCATACTTTTTGCTACCCACAAGTTTCAAGCTAAGGTTTGATCATACAAGCCAACTAACTCAAAACTAAGATAGGATACTAAGCTGTAGCAAGGCATATAAAAGGAATAAACAGAGCAACTTTTCATCATTTCGACCATGAAGGACAGAAAGCATTCTTATCGCGCATATGAAAGCAAACTAATTTAAGAAAGCAAATAAATATTTTTTGTCTTTTTAATTTTGCGGATTTTTATGTGTTTTTAGCATATGAGATTCTGAAAATAAAGATACAAGTTACCTCAGAGTGGGGGTCCTCCCCCAAGCTAGCTTCAGGCTCACTATTGTGGAGGGGGAAATCCCATCCATCGGTAGTAGGCCCTCTGCTCCTCCATCTGCTGCTGCTGTGCCAGCTCGATGGCGTGAAGTCTCTCGCCAGACATCCGCTGCCAGTCCTGGGTGGACTTGACGTGATGGTGCACGGTGTCCTCCATGTCGCCGACTCGGATGTTGAGCTCGCTCATCTGCTGAGTGAGGGTGGCCCCATGAGATGATGAGCGCAATTCGGACGACGAAGATGTCGCATCTCCGTAGGCAGTACCAGCAGGGACGGCCCACTCGCCACTGCCTGCGCTAGCACAAGCCGAGCTACTCGCACCCTATTGGTACATGGGCTGGTCCCAACCGGGAGCATATCCGGGAGTAACCCCAGGCATGTACTCGGTAAAGGTCCATGTACCCGACGGAGGTGTGGTAGGCTGAGGCTGTGGCTGAGGCGACAGCTGCAGAGACGGCTGTGGTGGCGGCTGTTGTGCTCCGGCTGCTCTCCTCGATGCACTCCTAGTTACCCTGTCACCAGAGACACTAGAATGATGAGGTTCCTCGAGAGGAACGGTCAGTGGCCCCTGGCCGTACAACCAGAAATCTGGGTTAGGTAACTGGATCTGGTTTGTATGGCCCGGGTAAAAGAAAACCAATGAATCATCCGGACCATTCTTAAGAATATGCCCCTGAGTCAAGTAAGCCTCGTCAATTTGAGTCCGGGGATTAGCAATGGAGGGCACGTTGGGCCCTTGCGTAATCCCAAGATTCGTGACGATGCGAGAAATGAAAGACGTACACTCAATAGAACCCATCATCTTAAAATTTGTTAACCACTACCGAATCATAGCTTGCACAGGGGAGATCTTGATTCGTCTGACCACGGCATATAAGATCATCATCTTGTTAGTGCGCACGGGTCGTATGTCATCCCTTGGAAAGAGAGTGACGGCGAACCACTTGTGCCACAGTTGGAGAGTGGGATGCAAGATATCGTTGCACCTCGGTATTAACTTGCCGCGAACAGGCCGATCAGAGATCTCTTCCCAAAAACTCTCACGATTAAAACCAGCACAAGCTTGCTCAAGAGAAATAGCGCAGCGACGATGAAAACCGAGGGTGCGACTAAGATCTTTCCATGAAACTCGATATGGAACTCCATGAAATCGAAATGAAAAACCGAACGCATCCTCTTGAAGAGTGCAGAGAAACTGGATGGTGGTAGATCTAGAACCAACCTCCTAAACTGGGACAAAATCCTCCCATCCTAGGTGTGACAACCCGCCCAGGAAAATACCGTACTATCGCCTAAACCAATCCATTTTGGTCATTAAGCAATAATAAAGTATCATCCCGTCGTTGGTTGCCGGGTTAACGCCCGGTAAATCACTTGGAATTCACACAGAGGATCGAACATATGCATTAAAACTCACACGAAGGCGAGTCCAAAGTACAAACACAAATTTAATCCAAATTACCCCTAAGGGTTTAATTATTACAAAAAATTGTTCATGACATGATAAGTAAAAGTTCAAAGTTCAAAAAAAGCGGAATAAAATAAACTAGTGCAACGGTCAACATCACAGGAGGCCGTCCATGATGTCGTTACTCGTCGTCATCCACCCATTCCAGCTCCCAGCCGGGTGGAATCTCACCAGGCCAAACAACACCTGCAACAACATTTTTAAAGCAAGGCTGAGTATACTAATACTCAGCAAGACTTAACCGTCGGGTGATAACTACATCACCAAACTCTAGACATGAGAGGCTTTTTGGCCGGTGGAGTTCTTTTGCTGAAAAGCAACAAAGAGTATGTCCTTACTTTCAATATTTTAGCACAAGTTCTAGTTAATTACCATTTCTAAGTGTGCCAACTAATTCAATCAAGAATTGTACAATACAATTAATTCAAGCAATAATATTCACAAAGTTCCATCAATAAGGGATATCATGGCCAGTTGATTAAGCAGTCTCAGATAACGGTGAGAGGCCGACAATCGATTGGTTATTAACCTTGCAAGGTAGACCTAAACACACGGTAGGGTGCCCTCACACTGGACAACCTCCAGGCGGTTCCCAAAAGTCCTCGGCTTGGGATCGAAGCTTACAGTCCCGGGTACGCGGCTATCTGGCATGCCCCACATAGTACACCCAGCCTCACACATGTACCCACCTCCCGGTTGCAAGTCGGGTAGGTGATTACTCAAGATTAGTAATAGTAAGTTCCCGCACCGTCTCATTAAGGTACTAGGCTTACCAGTCCCATTCCCGACAAGTGCTTAGTACGTTCAAAACCTTAGCCCACGAAAGCCACTGGACCAGAGCCCAAATCCCATGCTCTTACCACATGAGCAATTCATTTATAAAGATCTTATGATTGCAACATAAGAACCTATTCTCGCGAGTGAAGAACATCACTCGACTTGTACCGGTCCTATAGCATAACAGCTATCAACCTAGCATACTAGTAAAAGAGCATAGGTACCTAGGGATCATGCATCTAGGGTTTCAATTCAACTCCTGAAACGTAAATGCACAAACATAGCAAAGGTAATTGCATAATTTTAAAAGACAGGGTTAATGATCCGGGGCTTGCCTTCGCTGGCAAGATTGGCCTTGGGCCCTTCTGGACTTTGGTCCAGGTCTTGAGCTACGTTCACGTACTGCAGCTCACCGTTAGCACCTTCGTCTCCTCCTTCTGGCACGAGCGTATAGCTACCGTCGGGAAGATCTACACGAGGATGCAAATGCAAGATTTAATTGACGGTTTTGATTTAATTAATTACAAAACATCATATGACAACCATGGGGTGCATGGTTGACCACATTCACCTAGATAAGAATACATTCAGCATACTCTTCCAATAAAGGAACAATATGGGGTTCTTTATTAATTATTCTTTTTGATAGTGACTGTGTACATATTTAGGTAAATAAATTAATTTAAATTTCACAAAACAACAAGGGTGTGTCACTTAGCTTCTTAGCATGATTTACATGACCACAAAGGGTCATTAGTTGTGTGTTGGTGATTTTCCAATTTAATTTAATATTAAGCTTCAAATTTGCCTTTATTGCTTTTATTCATAATATAAATTAATAAAATTCAGTGGGGGTGTTTCTGAAGCACTATAACCTAAACAAAGCCACTGCACACACATGCACACTTAGGAGAGCTATGAAATTAAATATACCGAAAATAACAAATGCTAGCTACCAAAACATGATAAATGCATATACAAAAATAAATAAGCATCAAAAGGATTCCAACTTTCTCACACATGGCCTCTGGTCCAAAACTAAGCTAGGCATGCAACATATACACCTAGAGCTACTATAGATCTTGAGCTATGCGTTTACAAAGAAAATTAGGCATAAAACAAGATTAAATACTTCTGGCAGATATAAAATTGTGAATAATTTACCAGAGATGCACTTAAACATACTCCCTCTGTCCCAAAATTAGTGCAATTCTAGGATTCAAATTTTGTCCCACAAAGAATGCAACTTTGACTAACCAACTATAAAAGACAAGAGACTCTAGAACCTTCTCATACAAAAGACAAGCTCACACCTAGATCTTTCTTATATAAGACAAGGGGTAATTTGGTCATTTTACCCTTACATTGGTTTGCGTGCTTGGTCCTAGAATTGCATTTATTTTGGGACAGAGGGAGTAACAAGATAACATGCAGAAGTTGAGCACAAAAATCTAATTATTTTTAGCTACAAAAATCATTTGGACAGAATCAGCATAAATACAAAACAATTCCTAATAAAAGATCTACAAAATAACTTTGTGCAATTCTTGGTACAGAAGCTAGGCATGACATAGCACACAACATATCCAAAATTCAGCTCAAGAGCACTTGTAGATTTTGAACTACAACAGATCTAGGTTTAACTGATTTGTATTTTTCGTACAAAAACTATCACTCCAAAGTGGTGTCATACTTTACAAAAGTTGTAGTGTTCTTCACAAGGAAACCAACAAAATTAAGTTTACATTTTTCTGATTTTTCTACAATTTTCTATGGATTTTACAAGATTCAGCAAAAACACACTAAGGATGGAAGAATCTATTTACGAGCAGGTCCCTGGAAACTTTTGGGTTTTCACAACTATGCTCTCGGTTCTCACACAAATTCCCTCGAGGCCAAAGTCTCTCACAAGCATGCCCTTGCCGGCGGTGGCGGGCTCACCGGCGGCGAGAGACGGCCGGACTCGGGCAACAAACGGCGCAGGAGTGTGATTCAACTCACATAGGCCCGATTGGTGGTGGAAACGAAGGCAGGGGCGGCTCCGGCGAGCGTGCTCGGTGGCGTACGGCGGCGGCGGCCGCTGCGACCCAAATTCCGGCGAGGAGACCTGCGCGGCTAAGCAATGCGCGACGGCTAGAGCTATAGGGGGTCCTAGGGGATGTGTTTGAGGCATTAAGCGGCTCGGGGAGCAAGCGCAGGGGTGAGCTCCGCACGGCGGCGGCAATGGCGGGCGGTGGTTTCGGTGCTCACATGCGCGAGGAGGAGCAGCAGTGCCTTTTATAGACGGGCGAGGGTGTGTGGCTCCAAGCCTTCGCCGCGAAGGATACCCCAGCCTTAATGTCGCGGGTACGGCGGCGTGGGTGCAACAGGGAGGGGGCCGGCGTCGCGGGCGCGCATACACGCCGCGTGGCCTGCGCGGCTCCCTGGCCGAGGCACCGTCTCGGGGCTTGCGCGGGAGGCTGACGCCTGCGCCTGGCGCGCACGGACCGGCGGTCGTAGGCCAGTCTCGGTGTGCGCGTACAGAGGTACGGCGGCGGCCGACGTGGAGTGGCGCGCGCGGGCGCTCTGGAGCGCGGGAGCGCGGCTCGGCGTCTGTTCAATTCGGTTTAGGTCCTTTTGACCATGATTTTCTCCCGAATTTTGAACTGAAGTGCACTAAGTGGTAATAAGCAAAGTTGGAGATCTACTAACCCTCTACAACTTTTACAAAGGCCGACAGGTGTTTTGATCAACGGTTTTTGCGTAAACTGCTGGCCAAGTTGGAGTTTTTCTTGGCGCCGGTGAACAGGAACTGCTGGCGTTGACCACAGCTTCACACCATTTTCCCCTCCAAATTTCAAATGCCACCCAACATGAAAGTTGTGTCCCTCGAAAAACTAGACAACTTTTATATTGGTAGAATTTGAAGTGTTTAGGTGAAATTTGGAGAACGCGGCAAAAGTTCCAGAGGAGGTTCAAAGACATTGGGGTTTGACTAGGGTTTTAGCTAGGGTTTGACCAAGCTTTGACCCAAGGTTGACCATTAGGGGTTGTTGGTTAGGTTTTCGAGGTGATAATCCAGGTTGACCAAGGTTTGACTAGAGTCAACGTGTTTGACTCAGTCATTAGCACTTAATGATGCTAATTAAAAACCTGGGGCGTCACAGCCTACCCCCTTAAAAAGAATCTCGTCCCGAGATTCGAAAGTAAAAGACGAACGTAGGGTGGTGTGCTCGGATAGAGATGTTACCCATGAAATTAAGCTGGCCTTGCTTCACTTGAAAGTTCGGCTTCTTGCCGTGATTCCCTTTGTCTGCTCCGGGGTTCTGATTCTGCTGCTGGGGCTTCTGCTGCTTAGGGTTCGGGCATTCATTCGCATAATGCTCGGGCTGTCTACAGTTGTAGCAAATGCGGGGAGGGAGTTCCTTAGGCTTTGAAACTTGTTGCTGATCCTTCCGGTACTAGAAATTTCCTGAAGGTTTATCCTGGGATGGAGTCACTCTCCACTGCCCAGATGACGGGGATTGTGAGGACCCCTGACTATGCTTCTTGACAAAACGGAACTTCTTGCTCGACTCACTTCCCGGAGTGAAGTCAGCTTGTCGCTTCCTATTTTTCTGTGCCTTCTTCATGGCATCTTCCTGAGAGATAGCTTTGTTTACCAACTCATGATAACTATTGGGCTCCAGCAGATTGAGCCTTTCGTACATGTCACCATTAAGACCATCACGGAAACGTTCCATCTTCTTGTCATCGTTGTCCACGTGATGTCCTCCGTACTGACAGAGACTGTTGAACTTCTGTGCATATTGATACACAGTATCAACTCCCTGCTTAAGAGCCAACAACTCTTTCATCTTTCTATCCATGAGTCCTTTAGGGATATGGTGGTCCTTGAAAGCTTTCTTGAATTCAGCCCAAGTGACTTCATGTCCGGCGGGTTGCATGGACTTGAAATGCTCCCACCACATCGGTGCTTCACCACGAAGCTGCAAGGTCGCAAAGTTTGCCTTGCGCTCCTCAGAGCAAGGCAGGGTAAAAGCAGAAAATTTGGCCTCTATGGCCCTGACCCATCCATCAGCTTCAAGCGGTTCTTGTGCCTTAGTGAACGTTGGGGGCTTCATCCCAATAAACTAGTTGTAGGTGGTGACCGTATGTGGTCCCTCATGATTGGCCAAAAGCGGAGGTCTGAAGGACCGATTAGGCGACCAGAGAGGGGGGGAGTGAATGGGAGCCGATAAAAATTCTTCCCGAAGGATGAACTCGGCCTATGCCCCAAATTCACAACCAAGGATTCCCACACGAGTTTGCCAAGGTCACGTAGTCACAACAGACCTACCAACCCTAGGAACAAACCCAAACTCAAAGCAACACGGAAGCGCAACTCAAGAAGCAAAGGACTTAGGCAATCTGCGGTGCCTGGGGCAGACCGTCCGCATGGACCAGGCGGACTGTCCGCGGGGGCCTGGCGGACTGTCCGCGGGGGCCTGGCGGACCGTCCGCGAGTTCACTGCGGACCGTCCGAAATAGCCTCCCGAACCTCCAGTACTGCACCTCGAAAAACAGACCATCCGTACCATACCCGCGGACCGTCCGAGGGCAACACGTACCACGCGGACTGTCTGCAAACTCCTTGCAAACAAAAGCAACTTTCACGATGGATCAAACCACGAACACGCAAGAACAAGTGACGAACTGGACGAACGCTGGGCCGCGCGGACTGTCCACGCCTACCAGGCGGACTGTCCGCCAGGTGCGGACAGAGCAGCTCGAGCCTGAAAACGAGAAGTCAACCCCTCCTATCCATCCATGGATCTCCCAAACGCCTTGAGCTCTTGAGGAAAGATTTGGGGGAGATGTGAAGCGTCCCTACGAGATGCTATACCCCAAAACTTGAGACCTCAAATGAGCTAAATCGTCGGGAATCGAATTGCAACCGAGCTCTACCAAAAAGCTAGGGTTCCAACCAAAATCCTTCAATCGGAGGCCAAATCCGGAGATTGGGGGGTAAAGATCAAGCACAAAGATGCACAAGACATCTATCAATGATCCCCACCAACAAATCCGAACCCAAACACCTCAGAATTGAAGGAACAAGGCGCACACGAAAATCCAATGAAAATAGCCCGAAAAAGACACGAAAATCACACGAGCTACAAGAAGGAAATCAACGCAACCATGAATGCTTCCATACACTCGGAGGTCAGATTCTCTACAAAGCGGTGAAGAAAATCTACGCCTATGGAGCAAGGAAATGAGAAGCAGTCCGGATGGATGGTTTGCCCAGAAAACCCTAGAGCTATATATATGAGTCCCTCTGGGTTGGGCAAATGACCAAGCTACCCCTTAGCACTTAAACTTAGGATGCAAACCCCTCAGGGGCAAATAGGTCATGTAGTACTCCTCTTCATCGCACGGCCACGCCTTCGACGCAGTTCGCGTCCTCGCAACGCAAGCCCCGCGATCCCGCCACGTGTCCGCCGGCATCGAAGCTTCTCGGTGCGCCCGGATCCCGTCTCTGCCCGCCGAGCCTCTGGTCTTGGTTTTGTGGCTCAACCAAGTAACCCGACGGTTTTGTGGTGAACCGCCGCAAACCCCGCGTGCAGACTCCGGTCGTGAGCCGCTACCCTGCACGGGCTCCTGTCCACGACTTCGTCTTGCTTTTCTTGCCACCATGCGGCCCGCACTTGACCCCGCTGGCCACCGGGTCCCTCAAGCCGAACCTACTTGTCTCTCCACTCCTCGGAGGCCCCGCAAGGCATAGACCTTTCGCGCTCGCTCTTCACCTGCACCAACACGAGTCAAGCCGCAACCTGCACCTGCAATACTCGGCCAAGAGTCAGTCCACACCACGTTGTCAATCACTCATCACACCAGGGAGCGACTGTCCACCGGTCCTCGGACGCTCCGGTCCTCAATCTCCCCCTTGATGAGTGCATTGACAACACACACATAGTAACCAATTCAGAGAAAAGAGAAAAAGAAAAGAAACGACTGAAAAACTCAAACAAGTTATCAAAAAGCCAAACAAAAGCCAAAGAGAGATCACTTGAGAGAGAAGAATCTTGGTCCCCTAAGGCAAGGGCGACGGCTCGACACAACCGAGATAAAATGCTCCAAAATTGCCGACTCCTCAAGGTGAGGCAAAAGGGCTCGACACCATCGGCAAAAGAGCACAACTAAAATTCAGGCGAAAAAGAGCTCCCAAATGCATATGAATGCAAGCTCCCCCTGAACAAATGCATTTCTCCCCCAAAACAAGAATTGGGTACTATCTCTCCCCCTTGTTGGTAATGCATGAATCAAGTCTACAAATGCAAGCATGTGCTTCTCAAATAGACATAGAGCACTACAACATGCTAAAAAGAGACATAGACAAGCTAGATTGCCACAAATTTAGCACAAGCATCACCAACGAGATAGATAGGGACATACAAGCATGTGACATAGCCATGATCAAAATAAAGCAATTTTTCACAAAATCTTCCCTCTCATGAGCATAGGACCTAAACATGATCAAAATGAGCACAAACAACATATAACTCACAAACTTCATGCAAGATTACAAATTCTTATCACAAGATCATCACAAACACCTACAAGCTATCTCATGTCATGTCAAAGCCACCGAGCCATGTGTTCACTTCTAAATGTGAGACTTCTCAACGGTGAACATCATGCAACAGTTTAGCACCCAAAATAAGAAATTTAAAGCATACATGACATGGAAGCATATTTTTCAAGCATAGGCATCTCACATACCAAATTCATGATTTACAAATTAAACATGGTACATGAAGTGCCTTTGCGGCAAAAAGAAGCTTAGGCTTCTCCACAAGGTAGCATGTAGGCTAAACATTCATGATGATAAATGGATCTTTAACCCCAAATGAAAAGAACATGGTCCCAAGCACAAATTAAGCAAGCCATAGCCATAAGTGCACAAATTTAGCATGAAAGGCATTCAACTCATAAAAGAGGATCATATATAGCATTTTCACAAAAATAAGCCATCCACAAGCACATACATCCCAAATCTATCAAGAGCATCGCTATCCATCATATGAGCATCAAAAGCAAAGTCATAATCTCCTATCTAGCATATCATAGTGATCAAAGTATATAGGAGAAACACATCTCATATGGTACATCTGCAATCTATGATACAAAGATGCAAGCATGATATGATACATAAATGAAAATGCAATATGAGTATGTACATCAAACCCCCAACCAAAGCTCAGAAAGGAAAAAGAACACCAAGCTCCCCTCGCAAACGGGCAAATGTAGCTTGGTCCAAAGGCTTGGTTAGGATGTCGGCAAGTTGCTTTTCGGTTGGCACATGGATGAGGTCTATGTTTCCCTTCTCAACATTGTCTCTCAGGAAGTGGTACCTCACCTCTATATGTTTGGTTCTGGAGTGGAGCACGGGGTTTTTGGCAACGCTAATGGCACTCGTGCTATCACACATGAGAGGTACATGGGAACACTCCTCACCAAAGTCACTCAACGTGTATGTGATCCAAAGCAGCTGTGAGCAACAACTAGCGGTAGCAACATATTCGGCTTCTGTGGTAGACTAAGCTACACTAGACTGTTTGTGAGAAGACCAAGAAACAAGCGAAGATCCCAGAAACTGACATGTCCCCGAAGTCGACTTCCTATCAACTCGACACCCCGCAAAGTCGGCATCCGAAAACCCAAGAAGCGAAAGAGAAGAGGACGCCGAGTACCAAAGACCAGGCTCAGGAGTGTATCGAAGATACCTGAAGATCTGCTTGACGGCCTGCCGATGTGAAGTCCTCGGCGACGCCTGAAAATGAGCGCACAGACACACAGAAAACTGGATGTCCGGCCTCGTCGCCGTCAAGTACAAGAGGGAGCCGATCATGCTCCGGTACTCCTTCTGGTCCTTGGGCTCTCAGTCCTCGTCTGCATCCAATGCTGTAGTCGTACTCATCGGTGTCGACAGGGGCTTCGAGTCATCCATCTTGAACTTCTTGAGGATGTCCTTCGTGTACTTGGCTTGATGCACAAAGGTGCCCTCCTTCGCCTGCTTAATCTGAAGCCCGAGAAAGAACTGCAATTCTCCCATCATAGACATCTCGAATTCTTTGCTCATGTCCTCTGCAAACCTCGCAACCAAAGAGTGATACGAGCCGCCAAAGACAATATCATTCACGTACACCTAAACAATTAGGATATCATCGCCCTGCCTGAGGAGAAAAAGAGTCTTATCAACCTTGCCCATCTCAGACACCTTACTGAACAAGAACCCCCTCAAACGGCCATACCAAGCACAGGGAGCTTGTTTCAGCCCATACAACGCCTTCCTCAACCTATACACCCTGTGAGGAAACTCAGCACTCTCAAAGCCCGGTGGTTTCTTCACATAAACCTCTTCTTGTAAAAACCCATTCAAGAAGGCACTCTTCACATCCATTTGGTACAATTTGAACCCTTTAGCCACGGAAAAGGTTAGAAGGATCCTAATTGCCTCCAAACGGGCTACAGGAGCAAATGTCTCCTCATAGTCTATCCCCTCCTTCTGACTATACCCTTGAGCAACCAACCTCGATTTGTTTCTCACCACCTCACCATTCTCACCCTCTTTTGTTCTTCCACACCCATTTTGTCCCGATAAGTTTGCAATGTGGTGGTGGCTCTACCAACTCCCAAACTTGGTTTCTCTCAAAGTTCTCTAACTCATGCATTGCGTTCACCCAATTAGGATCAGAGAGGGCATGTCCAATGTCTTTCGGCTCAAAGGTAGCAACAAAAGCCGAATGAGCAAAGTGAGAAACATTCCTGGACCTTGACCGTGTTGTACGTTCATTGATGTCGCTGATGATTCTTGAGGGAGGATGATCAACTTGAACGCGCCTCGGTGCCTCTCGCCTGGAGACAACCTCCTCCTCAGCTGCAGCTTCCACTTGATCTTGCTGGATCGTAGTCGGTGTAGGGGCTGGACCATCCTGCACCGTAGTCGTCGTAGTGGAAGTAGAGGGTACATGCTCGGCTGGAGCTTCATCATCACCATCATCCTCTCCAGCATCATCCTCCTCGTCCTCAAAGATCTTCTTGCCAATCTCATCGTCACCTGCACACTCAAAGACAGACGAACTGCATGGCTGGGTCTCGTCGAAGGTAACCTCGCAAGTTTCCATGACTAGGTTAGTATCAAGATTGAGCACACGGAATGCTCGAGAATGACTAGCGTAACCCAAAAAGATTCCATCGGAAGACCTCGACTCAAACTTATCAAGCCTACCCTTCTTGAGAATAAAGCATCGACAACCAAAAGCCCTGAAACGGCTCACTCTAGGTGCTCGCCCATGCATGAGCTCATAGCACGTCTTCTTCAAGAAGGCCCTAAGAAAAATCTGATTCCCAACAAGGCACGCGGTATTCACCGCCTCAGCCCAATATCTTCTCGCAGTCCTATGCTCATTGAGCATCGTCCGAGCCATCTCACAAAGGGAACGATTTTTCCTCTCAACCACACCATTCTGACAAGCCACATAGGGAGAAGAGAATTGATGTTCGAGACCCAAATCAGGACAAAAGGTTTCGAAATGAGAGTTTTTAAATTCAGAACCATTGTCTCTACGGATAGCTCAAATGGCGTCTCCATTCCTCTCATTCTTCAACCTCAGGATTAGATCCCTCACAAAACCAAACGTCTCCCCCTTGTCAGCCAAAAAGAAGACCCAAGCATAGCGAGAATAGTCGTCCACTATCACCAGGACATACCATTTCCCACCCGCCGAGCACACACGAGCTGGACCAACCATGTCCATATGGAACAGCTCGCATGGCCTCTCTGTCATAACAGATGTCAGAGGTGGGTGAGAGGCGGCGACCATCTTACCATGCCTACACGGAGCACATACCAAGTCCTTTTGGTATTTCAACTTAGGCAATCCTCGGACTAATCCTAGCCCACTCAAGCGTGACAACAAGTCAAAACTCAAGTGACCTAGTCTCCTATGCCATTTCCAAAGCTCCGCCGAAACGCCAGCAACCAAGCAACGAGAAGAGCCAACACACTGAGAAAAATCGGCTCTGAAAATCTGACCCTCGGGGATGATCGTGCACACAAGATCACCTTGAGAATCCAAGACACGCGAAGCGCCCGTTTTGAAACGGACCTCAAAACCCTCATCAAGAAGCTGGGAAACCGAAAGAATATTGTACCCCAAAGACTTGACAAGAGAAACACGCCTAAGAGTCACAGACTCGCTCACCTTCACCGTGCCCACTGAAAGCACTCTACCTTTCCCATTGTCCCCAAAAGTGATGTACTATTTGGTCATCACCGGGGTGAGGCTGGAGAACCACCTTCGATCTCCCGTCATGTGTCGAGAGCAACCGGAGTCAATCAACAAAAAGCCCTCCAAGCCTCCCACCTGCAAATCAAAAATGAGAGCGAGAGTGAGCAAACGACTCAGCACTGGGGTTAGTACAAAATGAATCAAACCAGTGCCATGCCATTTGCTCAAAAGTGGGGTTAGCAAAATCCATCCTATCTCCTCTAGGTGGAACACCCACATGTCCCCTTGGAGGACTACGCGCACCACAAGGTGGAGACCGTGGCCCGTAGCTCCTCTGGGACCTAAAACTGCGATCGTTCCCCCCATACTCGTATTGGCCACGAGCGAAGGAACGTCCAGCAAACTCACCACACCCAAACCCAACACGCCTACCACCTTCTCTATGTGGTGGCTCACCTCGAGGCACAAACACACGCCTCTCTCGAGGGTAAATGGTACGCACCATACCCTCGCCCCTTGGCACCAACTTAGGCTCAGGCACACCACGAGAAGGGCGGTACCTGTCCTTCTTAGCTATCTCCCTAGCCAACCTCTCCTCACGCTTCCTCCTGAAGCAAAACTCTGCTATGTGCCCATCCCTCACACAATGCTCACAATGGAAGGGTTTTGGTTTTGGCTTTGGTTTTGGGCTCTCTTTGGGCTCTGGCTTCTCCTCACTCAGTTTCTCTCCCTTCTTCCCAAAGAACTCATTCCCCAAGTTGCTCTTGAACTTGATGGGTTTCTGGAAGTCATCGGTATGTGGAGGAAACACGGGTGGAGCTGGGGTTGTGTCTAGTCGATTCCTAAGAGGATTTGGCTTAGGAGCATAGGCATTTTTGTGGTGGGTTCTTGGTGGCTCTGGGATATCTTCGATCTTCCCCTCATTCTCACCACTTCCCTCACCAACCTTGTTTGCCCAAGCGCTTCTCCATCGTAGCGCTTGTATGTCTCGATCATAATCCTCAGCTGAGGCTCATGACCAGACAACCGACCCATCATCTTTCTCAACTCATCATTCTCATCCTGCAAACGATCCACATAGTGTGCAAGCTCCATATTCTTCATAGCATTTATTTCACAAGTAGAGCATGATGTAGGAATAGGAGTTTTCAGCTGAGCCTCTAGAGATCTAGCATAAACAAGCGAAACATCTAGCTTCTCATGCAAAATAGGACAAGAAGTGCAAGCACCAAGCAAAGAGGGCCTAGATTTCATCTCATCTAGCTCAACCCTAAGCACATCTAGTTCCTCGACCTTGGAGGCATACTTGTCCTTAAGCACAGTCAATTCACCAAGAAAAGTGGAACAATCAGTGCATTCAGGTTCATCGGTCACAAAAGGAGTAGACTTAAGAGAATCTATTTGAGCCCTAGCATCAACAAGAAAAGACTCTAGCTCAACCACCTTCTCCTTAGCCTCTCCAAGCAAAGACATATACTCCCTCTTCTCCTTGTTGGTCTTTCTAAGCACATCATCACGGTTGTCAAGCAAGTCATTCAACCTAGCATTCTCCGCTATCAAGAAGGATGGATCATTGTTTACCTCTTCCTCGGAGTCGGAGCCCGAGTCATCCTTGTTGCTCTTCTTGCTTGCGGAGCTATGTGCCATGCCGCAAAAGCCTTGGGCGGCGAAGCACAAGCCGTTGATGTTCTTGCTTGACCGCTTGCCCTTGTGCCGGTTCTCATCTTCATCACTTGAGCTCGATGAAGAGTAGCAAGAGCTCGAGTCGATGTCGCTTGCTCCGGCAACCATCGCTCGCTCCTTCTTCTTATGACCACCAATCCTCCTCAGCCTCCGCTCAGACTTGTTCTTGCCCTTGTGGTCGTCCCTCGATCAGTGCTTGTGGTCGGTCCTCGAACGGTGCTTGTGCTCGGGCTTCACCTCCATGGCTTCTGGACACTCAGTGATAAAGTGCCCGTGCTTCCCGCACCGGTAGCACATGCCCGAGCTCCTCTGAGCGTTCTTCCGGTTCGTGTACATGCGCTCGAACCGCCTGCTCAGCAACGCGAGATCCTCCTCGCCTAGCACGTCGAACTCCTCATCTGTCATGGACACAAGACAAGACAAAGAGAACTGTCTCGAAGACGTGTTAGCCTTAGTCCTTGAACTAGACACGAGAGCCAGACTATGAGGGTCAGTCGGGTTCTCGATCTTTGCACGCACCCCATGGTCCACCTCGGACGACTTGAGCTTGGAAAACAGCTCGTCCACCATGAGGGTCTCATACTTCTCCGACTCAAGAATGGCCTCAACCTTCTCACTCCACACGGTACGATCCAGAGAGTGCAGGAGCTTGATAGCCCTGTCATGATCATCGTACGGGAGCATGGCCACGTTAGCCCTCATGTTGTTCACAATCACCGTGAACCGCTGGAACATAGCATCTATGGACTCACCGGGGAGATGAGTGAAGTTCTCGTACTCTCTCCGGTAGGTCGCAAAGAGCCGAGCCTGAACCTGAGCGTTCCCAGCATGAGCATTCTTCAGCTGCTCCTAAATCCTGCACGCCAAGTCCTCTGTCTGAACCCGATCGAATTCGGATTGACACAGAGCACGGTACAGGTAGTCGACCGCCTTGTTGTTGGCGTCGAACATGTCCCTCGATCCTGGAGCAAGAAAGTTCACGGGATGAACATAAGCTGTGTTCACCGTGACATCCCACAGGATCTGACCCTTGCCGCGGAGGAAAGCAGCCATCCACCTTTGCCACATCTGGTAGTTCTTACCATCAAAGTGTGGAGGACCCGGACCCCATTCCTGGTACGCCATCTTTGGATCTTAGACTAGTTAGAATCACGAAGATCCGTAACCGGCTCTGATACCAATTGAAGGACCGATTTGGCGACCAGAGAGGGGGGGAGTGAATGGGAGCCGATAAAAATTCTTCCCGAAGGATGAACTCGGCCTATGCCCCAAATTCACAACCAAGGATTCCCACACGAGTTTGCCAAGGTCACGTAGTCACAACGGACCTATCAACCATAGGAACAAACCCAAACTCAAAGCAACACGGAAGCGCAACTCAAGAAGCAAAGGACTTAGGCAATCTGCGGTGCCTGGGGCGGACCGTCCGCATGGACCAGGCGGACTGTCCGCGGGGGCCTGGCGGACCGTCCGCGAGTTCACTGCGGACCGTCCGAAATAGCCTCCCGAACCTCCAATACTGCACCTCGAAAAATAGACCGTCCGTACCCTACCCGCGGACCGTCCGAGGGCAACTTGTACCACGCGGACTGTCCGCGACTAGCGGGCGGACTGTCCGCAAACTCCTTGCAAACAAAAGCAACTTTCACGACGGATCAAACCACGAACGCGCAAGAACAAGCGACAAACTGGACGAACGCCGGGCCGCGCGGACTGTCCGCGTCTACCAGGCGGACTGTCTGCCAGGTGCGGACAGAGCAGCTCGAGCCTGAAAATGAGAAGTCAACCCCTCCTATCCATCCATGGATCTCCCAAACGGCTTGAGCTCTTGAGGAAAGATTTGGGGGAGATGTGAAGCGTTCCTATGAGATGCTATACCCCAAAACTTGAGACCTCAAACGAGCTAAATCGCCGGGAATCGAATTGCAACCGAGCTCTACCAAAAAGCTAGGGTTCCAACCGAAATCCTTCAATCGGAGGCCAAATCCGGAGATTGGGGGGTCAAGATCAAGCACAAAGATGCACAAGACATCTATCCATGATCCCCACCAACAAATCCGAACCCAAACACCTCAGAATCGAAGGAACAAGGCGCGTACGAAAATCCAACGAAAATAGCCCGAAAAAGACACGAAAATCACACGAGCTACAAGAAGGAAATCAACGCAACCATGAATGCTTCCATACACTCGGAGGTCAGATTCTCTACAAAGCAGTGAAGAAAATCTACGCCTATGGAGCAAGGAAATGAGAAGCAGTCCGAATGGATGGTTTGCCCAGAAAACCGTAGAGCTATATATATGAGTCCCTCTGGGTTGGGCAAATGACCAAGCTACCCCTTAGCACTTAAACTTAGGATACAAACCCCTCAGGGGCAAATAGGTCATGTAGTACTCCTCTTCATCGCACGGCCACAGCTTCGCCGCAGTTCGCGTCCTCCCAACGCAAGCCACGCGATCCCGCCACGTGTCCGCCGGCATCGAAGCTTCTCAGCGCGCCCGGATCCCGTCTCCGCCCGCCGAGCCTCTGGTCTTGGTTTTGTGGCTCAACTACCGCAAACCCCGTGTGCAGATTCCGGTCGTGAGCCGCTACCCTGCACCGCCTCCTGTCCACGACTTCGTCTTGCTTTTCTTGCCACCATGCGGCCCGCACTTGAGCCCGCTGGCCACTGGGTCCCTCGAGCCGAACCTACTTGTCTCTCCACTCCTCGGAGGCCCCGCAAGGCATAGACCTTTCGCGCCCGCTCTTCACCTGCACCAACACGAGTCAAGCCGCAACCTGCACCTGCAATACTCGGCCAAGAGTCAGTCCACACCACGTTGTCAATCACTCATCACACCAGGGAGCGACCGTCCACCGGTCCTCGGACACTCCGGTCCTCAAGGTCTCTGTTCCAGCTACTGTATCCGTTGGGCCATCTGCTGCTGCGTCTGCAGGAGCTGGCGTAATGCTTCGGTTTGCGCTGCCAGGAGTGCCTCTGCCGGTGTCATGGGTGGTGGCGGCGGTGGGTCACCACTACCCGACGCACCAAAACCATTGGGAGTGCTGCGTGTCGGTCCGACCATCTGAAAAATTGAGTTTTCATTAAACACACATTCATAAGCTTGTTCATAACATTAACAAGTAGAATATGCACGACGAAAACTCATTAATGGTAAATTTTGCGAAACCGGACAGCACAACGGTCATAAGCATAAAATTCATAAATCTCTGCTCATGTACCGAAAAAAAATTCTCATTTTTTTGGTTAGTAGGCGTAGGATTTCATAGCTCTAAAGTGGTTATTCCACTCCGAGGCAAACTCTAGGTTTAACACGCTGGAAAAAAATTCCATCACCGATGTTTGGCTAGCTGATTGGGACAGCGAGCAAAATTTCACTAAGGAAATTTCATAACTCCCAGTAGGGATGTGCAAAAATGCTGAAATTTGGTGAACATGATCATCATAAAATCCAGCTCAACTCCGGTATTCATCATGGAACTCCGATCTGACCACAACTAGCTCCATTAAATATTCAACACACCACAACTGAGGGTGTTCAACCATAGCATTACATTGATGAAAGGTTTCGGGATCACCATAATAACACCTGGGGTTACAATGCAGCCTAGCCGCATAAAAGAAGGCTCCTAGTTCATCCTACCACAAAAACCAACCAAAAGCGGCTGCACACACTAGGGTTCCTTATCACTACTACACTCGTACAACTTCTTACTTTATTACAAGCGTAACAACTGCCAACTAGACGACAAGCTAGCCTTAGGTTTACTTCCTACTGGTTGAGCTTCCATGCCGAAGAAAAGCTAAGGTGAAGCAGGTCCAGACTCTACTCCAGATTCTCCTTGAATTTCCTCAGCATCTTCTTCTTCTCCTGGTTCGGGAATGATAGGTTCCGGAGGTGGAGGTGCTATCGCTTCTAGCTGATTCTCTAGTTCGAGCATATATTGGTCATTATGCTGCAACATGAAATTCTGCTCATGAATAACTTCACTCAATTCTCGTATCTTTGCCTTATCCTTGCGTCTTCCCTTCTTAAGAGTGGCTATCATTGCTCGGGCTTCCTTCCATGCTTGAGCGGTACTTTCCACTTTCTTAACTCATTGTCTATAGATTTGGCGTCTATAGAATGCACTTTCTCCCAGCTTCAGTCGGTAGGTGTCAAACATGGCTTCGGAAAAGCGAACTGAGGTGACAAGATCAGGACTATAGTGAGAGTTGCCCTGAGCTAAGAGAAAAGCTTCACGTTCGACCCATGGTCCAGTGCGTCGCTCAGGTAAAGGAATTACTTTGGCGGCAGTGCCGGCTACCGAGTCAGTGTGCTTCCCACAAAAAGTCAGTGTAGCCTTCTGCAGAGTGTCAGCCAGGTTCAATCCTTGTGCCTTACACTCCCACTCTTCCCAAGTAGGATTTGTCGGGCACACGGGGATCTTCACCTTCACCTCACAACGAAAGAGCTGGCCTGTGGTCATGACCTCATGTGTTGAGTACTCTGGGTAAGCTGTGTACCCAAAGTCCTTCAGAGTGTCCCACAAGAGCGTAGGGAATCCACCCTCCTTGAGACAGTCCACGAGAGTCCATGCTTCCACATTAGCCGACACAGATCCGATGTTGTCCATCTGGACATAACGATAAAAGTGAGAACCAGACGGATGTGAGTGTACAAGGATAGATTCGGTCAACGATAAAAGAGCACGTAGTTAAGAAATGGGGTAGCCATTGGTACAAACATACAATTTGGCAAATCCTGGCAGTTGTGAACAAAAATTCATAACTTAAAAATCCAGAGCCCCAAAAATTCCCAATTTTGACCAGCAACTCAGTGAGTTTATGACACACATCTTTGGTACGCAACGGTTGATCTAGAAAGGCTAGGAAAGTACTCAACTAAGCAAGATTTCAGATTCGGTTCCCGAAAAAACAGCAGGACAAAGGTTCACTAATCTGAGCATAACTTGAGATATACAAAGGCTATGTCCATGAATTTTTGCGAGCAGGAACTAGATTAGATATGGAGCAACTTTGGTATAGATCTTCTGGGCAAATTGATTCTTGAGCAAGGTGCACAAATCAAGCAAACCGCCCTATCAGATTTTGGACAGCAACACATCTGCACACGAGAGGCTTTGCAAAGAGAATCACACTAGCAAAGTCTCCTTAGAGAGCACATAAAACATGTGTAGGGTTCAGTTTTTAAAATTTCCACGATTTTTAACATGATGCAAGACGTCCTATTCGTCCTCACTCGGCGATCAAGCCGAAAATCGAAGTTAGTGCCGGTGGCAAGGCATATACGCGTTTCTCCCTATAATAACTAGTCGAGAACTAGTCGATGCTCACTTAGCGACTTACGAAACGCGGTTAGTGTACCTGCAGAAGATCACAGAACGCAACGAACCTTTCGTGCCAGCACTCACGAAAGCGTCCACATACATTACCGTTCACTATAGAAACAGCACCCATGCGATTATCGCTGCATGGACAGCGTCCAACCTCAGACACCCTCCGTTTGAATGGAGTGTATCCTTTCCTCGCATTTTCATAATGCGGAACGTCCACGTATGGCACAACGTGACGAGACACAGACGCGACGGTGGGTTCCCATTGGATTAGGTCCCATCCATCCCTCACAGGACTTTCCTGTGGCACCACCACGTATGGCAAAACGTGATGAACTAGTATGGTTGTACAGAAAGTAAGTTCTGACAAGAATAAAATGTGCTGGAAGTTAGCAAAATAAACCATAGATTTGTAAGCCACCTGAAAGAACCCAAAATTCCCTCTAGGGCCTCTCGGTCTATACCCATCCTTAACGGACCAACGTATTTTGCAAATCCAAACAATCTTGGCAAATTTTATTCAAAAACCAGTGATTAAGGTTGTTAATTAAACTCTGGTGCATATAATCGCTCTGGTACCAGCTGTGACAACCCGCCCAGGAAAATACCGTATTATCGCCTAAACCAATCCACTTTGGTCATTAAGCAATAATAAAGTATCATCCCGTCGTTGGTTGCCGGGTTAACGCCCGCTAAATCACTTGGAATTCACACAGAGGATCGAACATATGCATTAAAACTCACACGAAGGCGAGTGCAGAGCACAAACACAAATTAAATCCAAATTACCCCTAAGGGTTTAATTATTACAAACCATTATTCATGACATGATAAGTAAAAGTTCAGAGTTCGGAAACAGCGGAATAAAATAAACGAGCGCCACGATCTACATCATAGGAGGTCGTCCATGATGCCGTTACTCATCGTCATCCACCCATTCCAGCTCCCAGCCGGGTGGAATCTCACTAGGCCAAACAACACCTGCTACAACATTTTTAAAGCAAGGCTGAGTATACTAATACTCAGCAAGACTTAACCATCAGGTGATAACTACATCACCAAACTCTAGACATGAGTGGCTTTTTGGCTGGTGGAGTTCTTTTGCTGAAAAGCAACAAAGAGTATGTCCCTACTTTCAATATTTTAGCACAAGTTCTAGTTAATTACCATTTCTAAGTGTGCCAACTAATTCAATCAAGAATTGTACAATACAATTAATTCAAGCAATAATATTCACAAAGTTCCATCAATAAGGGATATCATGGCTAGTTGATTAAGCAGTCTCAGATAATGGTGAGAGGCCGACAATCGATTGGTTATTAACCTTGCAAGGTAGACCTAAACACACGGTAGGGTGCCCTCACACTGGACAACCACCAGGCGGTTCCCAAAAGTCCTCGGCTTGGGATCGAAGCTTACAGTCCCGGGTACGTGGCTATTTGGCATGCCCAACATAGTACACCCAGCCTCACACATGTACCCACCTCCCGGTTGCAAGTCGGGTAGGTGATTACTCAAGATTAGTAATAGTAAGTTCCCGCACCATCTCATTAAGGTACTAGGCTTACCGGTCCCATTCCCGACAAGTGCTTAGTACGTTCAAAAGCTTAGCCCACGAAAGCCACTGGACCGGAGCCCAAATCCCATGCTCTTACCACATGAGCAATCCATTTATAAAGATCTTATGATTCCAACATAAGAATCTATTCTCACGAGTGACGAACATCACTCGACTTGTACCGGTCCTATAGCATAGCAGCTATCCACCTAGCATACTAGTAAAAGAGCATAGCTACCTAGGGATCATGCATCTAGGGTTTCAATTCAACTCCTGAAACGTAAATGCACAAACATAGCAAAGGTAATTGCATAATTTTAAAAGATAGAGTTAATGATTCGGGGCTTGCCTTCGCTGGCAAGATTGGCCTTGGGCCCTTCTGAACTTTGGTCCAGGTCTTGAGCTACGTTCACGTACAACAGCTCACCGTCAGCACCTTCGTCTCCTCCTTCTGGCACGAGCGTATAGCTACCGTCGGGAAGATCTACACGAGGAAGCACTATAACCTAAACAAAGCCACTACACACACATGCACACTTAGGAGAGCTATGAAATTAAATATACCGAAAATAACAAACGCTAGCTACCAAAACCTGATAAATGCATATACAAAAATAAATAAGCATCAAAAGGATCCCAACTTTCTCACACATGGTCTCTGGTCCAAAACTAAGCTAGGCATGCAACATATACACCTAGAGCTACTATAGATCTTGAGCTATGCATTTACAAAGAAAATTAGGCATAAAACAAGATTAAATACTTCTGCAAGAAATAAAATTGTGATTAATTTACCAGAGATGTATTTAGACATAACAAGATAACATGCAGAAGTTGAGCGCAAAAATCTAATTCTTTTTAGCTACAAAAATCATATGAACAGATTCTGTATAAATGCAAAACAATTCATAATAAAAGATCTACAGCATAACTTTGTGCAATTTTTGGTACACAAGCTAGACATGACATAACACACAACATACCCAAAATTCAGCTCACGAGCAGTTGTAGATTTTGGACTACAACAGATCTAGTTTCAACTGATTTGTATTTTTCATCCACAAACTATCACTCAAAAGTGGTGTCATGCTTTACAAAAGTTGTAGTGTTCTTCACAAGGAAACCAACAAAATTGAGTTTGCAGTTTTCTGATTTTTCTACAATTTTCTATGGATTTTACAAGATTCAGCAAAAACACACTAAGGATGGAAGAATCTATTTACGAGCAGGTCCATGGAAAGTTTTGGGTTTTCACAATGCCCTCGGTTCTCACACAAATGCCCTCAAGTCCAAAGTCTCTCACAAGCATGCCCTTGCCGGCGGTGGCGGGCTCGCCGGCGGCGAGAGATGGCCGGACTCGGGCAACAAACGGCGCAGGAGTGTGATTCAACTCACATAGGCCCGATTGGTGGTAGAAACGAAGGCAGGGGCGGCTCCGCCGAGCGTGCTCGGCGGCGTACGGCGGCGGCGGCCGCTGCGACCCAAATTCCGGCGAGAAGACCTGCGCGGCTAAGCAATGCGCGACGGCTAGAGCTATAGGGGGTCCTAGGGGATGTGTTTGAGGCGTTAGGCGGCTCGGGGAGCAAGCGCAGGGGCGAGCTCCGCACGGCGGCGGCAATGGCGGGCGGCGGTTTCGGTGCTCACACACGCGAGGAGGAGCAGCAGTGCCTTTTATAGACGGGCGAGGGTGTGCGGCTCCAAGCCTTCGCCGCGAAGGATACCCCGGCGTTAATGTCGCCGGTACGGCGGCGCGGGCGCGACAGGGAGGAGGTCGGCGTCGCGGCTGACGTGGCGCGGCGCGCGCGGGCGCTCTGGAGCGCAGGAGCGCGGCTCGGCGTCTGTTCAATTCGGTTTAGGTCCTTTTGACCACGATTTTCTCCCGAATTTTGAACTGAAGTGCACTAAGTGGTAATAAGCAAAGTTGGAGATCTACTAACTCTCTACAACTTTTACAAAGGCCGACAGGTGTTTTGATCAACGGTTTTTGCGTAAATTGCTGCCAAGTTGGAGTTTTTCTTGGCGCCGGTGAACAGGAACTGCTGGCGTTGACCGCAACTTTACACCATTTTCCCCTCCAAATTTCAAATGCCACCCAACATGAAAGTTGTGTCCCTCAAAAAACTGGACAACTTTTATATTGGGAGAATTTGAAGTGTTTAGGTGAAATTTGGAGAACGCGGCAAAAGTTCCAGAGGAGGTTCAAAGACATTGGGGTTTGACTAGGGTTTTAGCTAGGGTTTGACCAAGCTTTGACCCAAGGTTGACCATTAGGGGTTGTTGGTTAGGTTTTCGAGGTGATGACCCAGGTTGACCAAGGTTTGACTAGAGTCAACGTGTTTGACTCGGTCATTAGCACTTAATGACGCTAATTAAAAACCTGGGGCGTCACACTAGAGCTTGCCAAATGGAATTGAACTCGGAGTCCATACCTGTTTTCTCGAGAAGGTCCGGGTCGAACTCCTTGGTGTTGGCGAAGACTCGGTCCTTGATGAGAGCGTAGGCTTGTCTCTCGCGATAACTCCTCAAGTCGATGAAGGCGGCGTCGACAGTGTACACTTCCTCGGCTTGTGGCGTAGGTAGCTCTTCTTCTCCTTCCTCTTCACGGTCGGTCTACATTGGGCTTGGTGCAGCTTCGCAATGACGAGATGAGCTCCCCCCGTCACGTGAACGGCGTGAGCGAGTCAACTTCCGGAATGCGCCGGAGGCCCAACTCATCTTGCACAACGATTGACAATACGAGCAACTCGGTGATAGGTTAGTGAAACCGAATGAAATTCTTACCGAGTTTGTTCCACCAATAATCAATACTTCAGCAGCACTTAGAGAGAATACTTGGCACCTCAATCTCGAGTGAAAAATCCACGAAAACCAGAGAGCAAGAACAAGAGAGGGAGAGAGTGTTGCAATGGGTGAAGACACCCCTCAAACCCCCTGGTATTTATAGGCAATGAAGCCGGGCACCGAGACATGGGCCGTGTGCAACGGCTAGGAGCCGTTGGAGGAAGGAGGGCCGGGTTAGCCGTTAGGCTGGGTCGGCCGACCTGTGGGGTCGGCCGAACCCACCTCGGGTCCGCCCGCCTCCAGCTTTTTGCAACGGCTCTCTAATGGTCACTTGGGGGCCTGCCTAGGTGTCCCGGTCCAAATTTACCCAGAAACTTGCTCAAATGAATTTTTAAGGATTTTCCAACTCAAAATTTTATTTTCAGAATTTTTATTGAAAAAAAGGGAATTTGGCTAGAAAGAATTCTAGCATGCAAATGCAAGAATGGAAAATTTAAATATGCATTGTGAAAAATTAAACTAAATTTTGAAAAGGGAAATATGAAGGACCGGAACTGGCAACCAGAGAGGGGGGGAGTGTATGGGAGCCGATAAAAATTCTTCTCGAAGGAGATGGATACTCCAACAAGACGAACACGGCTTCCAACACGCTTCTCCGACTCAACTACCCAAGTTGGCCAAGACCACGCAGCCACTGGAGTGCTACTGGTCCTAGGAACCAACAACTCAACTGAACGAAACAAACACTCCAAACACGCCGCGGAAAACTGCACAGCCTGCTGTCTGTGCCACACCGGTCAGACCGATGGCTCCTGCCGGTCAGACCGATGGCACCGGTCAGACCAGTGAACTCTGCCGGTCAGGCCGGTGACACACAGCAAGTGCACAGCAAAGTTCCAGGGAGCCTCAGTGACTTCTCTAGGCCCTGGAACAAAAAGCACCTCCATAACTCAAACTGCGGAGGAAGAATCCCTTCAGAAATCCTAGCAAAACTTCTCGAAACCTGCCAAGATCTAACCAGCAACAACTCAGCCCAAAGACACACGAACCAGGCAGTTCACCCGAGGCAAATCCCACAAAGGGCTCGCACCGGTCAGATCGGTCGCGCCTGGACAGCTCGGGATGAACAGCGCCCGCGGGTCAACTCCCCCAAATCCAACTCCCGATCTCCCGATTCGCTCCACGGTTTTGCACTAGACTTTGGGGATAGTAGGAACACCTCATGGGCACTCCATAGCCAAGATTTGGTACACCAAAACTTGCTAGAACGAGAGGAATCGAAGAAATCCCGCCAAGAACGCCTCTAACCCTAGAGCCAAGAAAACCCCAAAATTGAGCCCCTTTACTCACGGATTTGGGAGGGGAATCAAAGGGAAAAGAACCCCGAGGGGTTCATGCATACATCCCCCACCAAATCCCAATGAGAAAGGTCTTAAAACCGCCACAAGAAAATCGCCAAGAAAAGGCTCCGAAAATCACCAAAAAGGGAAAACGGGAAGTACACAATCAAGCCTTGAGGAACCACGCCGAATCATCTATACATACCATGATGGTTCATACAAGGTCTAGCTTGCCTCCCAATCTTCCTTCCCTCTCTCAAGATCTCACCATGAAGCTCTCAAGCTAGTCCTAAAAATTCCAAAGGAAAATGGAAGGGGAAAATAGGAAAACAAAATGAGCTTGGGTTCCAAGAGATGGCTGCCATCCTCTCACCACTTGGGTTATATGGAGGCAACCGAAAGAATAAAATACCCTTACTAGCTAACTAGGGATACATGCCTCTCAAGGGAGAATTTGGAAGTCTTTGTGTTCGCACCATCGGACGGATGCCCAGCGACCGCAAACTTGCTTAGCCTCGACGCAAGCCTTGCGATCCCGATGCGTGTCCTCCGCTTCGAAGATTCCGGACTGCGTCGTCGCACACCGGTCAGACCGGTGCTCCTCACCGGTTAGACTGGTACCCACCGGTCTGACCGGTCCGATGCTGCTGCACCTCCGTCTTCGGTCTTCGGTCTTGGCTTTGTAGATCAACCAAGGAACCCGTGGTTTTCTGGTGAACCACCGGAAACCCCGCCAACTCGGTGTAGCCTCCGCCAATCACCACTCATGACTCGGCTCCCACGTAGTCCCGGCTCGACCTTGGTTTTGAGGCTCAACCAAGAAACCGTCCATGACTTCATCTTGCCGTTCTTGCCACCATGCAGCCCACACTTGACTCCGCTGGCCACCGGGTCCCTTGAACCAAGCCTACTTGTCTTCTCCACAGCTGGAGGTCTCACCAGCAACGACCTTTCGCACTTGTTCTTCACCTGCACCAACACCAGTCAAGCCGCAACCTGCACCTGCAATACTAAGCCAAGAATCAGTCCACACCACGTTGTCAATCACTCATCACACCAGGAAGCGACCTACCACCGGTCTTCGAACCACACAGGCTCTCAATCTCCCCCTTGATGAGTGCATTGACAACACACACGTTTTGGTAACCAAAGATAAAAGGAAAAGAAAAGAAACGACTAAAAGAAACTCCAACAAGCGATCGAAAGCCAAAGGAAAGACAAAGAGCAAGATCACTTGAAGAAGACAACTCTCGGACCCCTTAGGCAAGGGCAATGGCTCGACACATCAGAGACAAAACCATGCTCAAGCAAAGAGCACAAACCACCAATCCAACGCTCGAAAACCACAAAGAGCTCCCCCTGCACACATGCAACCTCCCCTTGAACCAATGCAACTCCCCCTGGACGAATGCATGCAAACCATAACGCAAAACAGAGCAGCTGCTTAAGCCTTGCTCTGACCGGTCAGATCGGTCCTCCTCACCGGTCAGACCGGTGGCCAAGATCGCCCAGCACCTGGGAACTCACACCGGTTAGACCGATGGAAGACACCGGTCAGGCCGATGACCATCAGGGAACTGCACGAGCTCAAAAATAGCTCGAAACCACTTGGAAACCTTCTAAATGCATGCAGCAAGCCAAAACATGCTCAAACTTCTCCCCCTTGTTGACAATGCATGAATCAAGCCAAAAATGCAAAAAAATGCAACCTAGAGCTTCTCAAATAGACAAAATTCAACATAGCATGCTACGCACCTCCAAATGAGCTAGTTAGATACTCGATAGCTTCGTATGGACAAAAACTACAAGATCACCAAGTTTCACAACCATTGGACGAAGCTAAGATGGAAATGACTATTTTTGCGAAAAAATTCCCTCTCATGAGAAAGTCCTAAACATGATCAAAACATATCAAAATGGCAAGGCCACACAAACTTCATGCTAGGACAACCATTCTAAGAATAAGACCATCATAAACACCCACAAGCACCTCATGTCATGTCAAAGCATACCGAGCCATGTGCTTACTTCTAGATATGAGACTTCTCATTGGTAAGCAACATGCAATGGTTTAGCACCCAAAAGCAAGTAAATTAAGCACATATGACATGGGGGCACATTTTCCAAGCAATTAACATTTCATTTTCAGATTTATGATTGGTACATGAAATGTCTTTGCAACAAAAAGGAACTTATGCCCCTCCACAAGATGAAGCATGGGGGCTAAACATTCATGATGGCAAATGAGCCTTTGGCCCCATATGATCAAAATAATCTATCCAACCACAAATTAAGCATAGCCAAGCCACAAAAATATGTCAAGATCATATAAAGGCATTTACTCACAAGAGACCATACATGTGATATTTTTGAAAAACATAGCTATCAACCATGGATATAAGCCAAGATCATCAAGAGCTAAGCCACACTAAGCCACATCATACCAAACTAGCTCACAAGGACATATATATCATACCATGGTGAACAATGTATATAGGAGAAGCTTTTCCTACACAATGCATATGAAAAAAATGCATGCAACCTATCATACAAAGATGACTATACATCATGATACATATGCAATGCAAATGCAAGAAAGCATAAAAGGAAAGCTATACATATGCTACAAAGAAGCTCCCACACACCCAACTCAAGAAATCAAACAAACACCAAGCTCCCCCCGCAAACGAGTGAAAGTTGCTTGATCTAGGGCTTTAGTGAAAATATCGGCTAGCTGGTCATGTGTGGGTACATGGATCAAAGCAATTTTCCCTTTCTCTACGTTGTCTCTCAGGAAATGATACCTCACTTATATGTGCTTGGTTTTGGAATGGAGCACTGGGTTCTTTGCAACACTTATGGCACTAGTGCTGTCACATTGAAGTGGGACATGGGTATACTCCTCACCAAAGCCACTTATGGTGTATGTGATCCATAGGAGTTGAGAGCAACAACTAGCTGCGGCCACATACTCCGCCTCGGTAGTGGATTGAGCAACACTCGATTGTTTGCGGGAAGACCAAGACACCAAAGAAGATCCCAAGAACTGGCAAGTCCCAGAAGTGGACTTCCTATCCAGCCGACACCCGGCAAAATCCGCGTCCGAAAATCCATGAAGAGCCAAAGAAGAAGACGCGGAGTACCAAAGGCCGAAGTCGGGAGTATGTCGCAAATACCTGAATATGCGCTTGACTGCTTGCCAATGCGAAGTCCTCAGAGATGCTTGAAAATGAGCGCACAGACATACCGAGAATTGGATGTCCGGCCTCGTCGCCGTCAAGTAGAGGAGTGACCCGATCATGCTTTGGTACTCCTTCTGGTCCACGTGTTCATCATCCTCGTCCACATCAAGAGCTGTAGTCGTACTCATAGCCGTCACCATGGCCTTGGAGTCCTCCATCTTGAACTTCCTCACAATGTCCTTGGTGCACTTGGCTTGGTGCACAAATGTTCCTTCCTTTGATTGCTTGATCTGGAGGCCGAGGAAGAACTGCAACTCACCCATCATGCTCATCTCAAATTCCCTGCTCATGTCTTCTACAAACCTTGCAACAAGAGAGTTAGACGAGCCACCAAAGACAATATCCTCCACGTATACCTACACAATCAGGATATCTTTGCCCTGTCTGAGGAGAAACAAAGTCTGATCGACCTTCCCCATCTCAAATCATCTCTCAAACAGGAACCCCCTCAACCTACCGTACCAAGCTCTAGGCGCCTGCTTCAACCCATACAGTGCCTTCCTCAACTTGTACACCCGGTGGGGGTACTTCTCACTCTCAAACCCCAGAGGCTGCCTCACATACACTACTTCCTCCAAAACACCGTTCAGGAAAGCACTCTTCACGTCCATTTGGTACAATTTGAACCTTTTAGCCACGGAAAAGGCTGGAAGGATCCTAATCGCCTCCAAACGGGCTACGGGAGCAAAGTTCTCCTCGTAGTCGATCCCTTCTTTCTGACTATACCCTTGTGCCACCAACCTCGACTTGTTTCTCACCACTTCTCCTTTCTCTCCCTCTTTATTTTTCCACACCCATTTTGTCGCAATCGGCTTACACCCTGGTGGAGGATCTACCAACTCCCAAACTTGGTTTCTCTCAAAGTTCTCCAACTCCTCATGCATCGAATTAACCCAATTGTGATCAGATAGCGCGTGTCCAATGTCTCTGGGCTCAAAAGTAGCAACAAAAGCAGCATGAGCAAAGTGAGAATTGTTTCGAACCCTCGACCGTGTAGTGCGTTCATTGATGTCGCTGATGATTCTCGAAGCTGGGTGATCCACTTGAACTCGTCGGGGAGGTTCTCGCCTTGATGCTACCTCCCCCTCAACAGCAGCTTCGCCTTGATCTGGGTTTGTTGTTGTAGGTGTGGGAGAAGGATCAGGTACATGCTCATCCGTGGGCACCACACCGCTATCTTCATCATCTCCATGTTCATGCTCCTCCTCCTAGAAAATCTCCTCACCAAGTTCATCGTCACCTACACACTCAAAAACAAGCTGACTACGTGGCTGTGTCTCGTCGAAGGTAACCTCGCAAGTCTCCACGATTTGGTTAGTTTCAAGGTTGAGCACTCGAAGGGCTCTAGAATGAGACGCGTAACCAAAGAAAATGCCATCAACAGACCTAGCCTCGAATTTATCTAACTTCTTACCTTTCTCCAGGATAAAGCATTTGCACCCAAACACATGGAAGTGACTCACCTTGGGTGTGCACCCGTGCATCAATTCATAGCATGTTTTCTTCTTGTGAACCCTGAGGTAAATCCTGTTCGACACATAGCACGCGGTATTCACCACCTCAGCCCAGAACCTCCTCGGAGTCCTATGCTCATCAAGCATCGTCCGAGCCATCTCGCACAAGGTTCTGTTTTTCCTTTGAACCACGCCATTCTGGGGAGGCGTATACGGACTCGAAAACTGGTGTTCAAGACCCAAGTCATGGCAAAAGGTTTCGAAGCGAGAGTTTTTAAATTTTGAGCCATTGTCACTGCGAATCGCTCGTATGGCATCAACGTGCCTCTCTTTTCTTAACCTCAAGACAAGATCTCGAACAAAACCAAACGTCTCCCCTTTCTCCTCAAGAAAGAAAACCCACGCATACCGAGAGTAGTCGTCCACCACAACCAGGACGTACCACTTCCCACCCACAGATCGCACACGATCTGGGCCAACAAGGTCCATATGGAGCAGCTCGCATGGACGCTCCGTCATCACATTGGTGAGGGGTGGATGGGAAGCAGCTACCATCTTAGCATGCCGACACGGCGCACAAACCAACTCTTTCTCAAACCTCAGCCATGGCAATCCTCGGACCAAATTGAGTTTACTCAAGCGAGACAAAAGGTCAAAGCTTAAGTGACCCAACTTCCTATGCCACTTCCACAACTCACTCGAAGAACCAGCCAAGAAACATCGCTCCACACTAGAAGACTGAGAAAAATCTGCTCAGAACACTTGACCCTCGGGAACGACCATGCAAACTAGGTCCCCTTGAGAATCCAAAATCCGAGAACCACCAGGTCGAAACAACACCTCAAAGCCCTCATCCAAAAGCTGGGACACCTCAAAGCCCTCATCCAAAAGCTGGGATAGCAAATTGAACCCGAGCGATTGAACAAGAGCTACACGCCTGAGAGTGACCTTGTCACTTACCTCAATCTCACCTTCTGAAAGCACACACCCTCGCCCATTGTCCCCAAAGGTGATGTATGTCTTGGACACCACCGGGACGAGACTTGAGAACCACCCCTTGTCTCCGGTCATATGCCTCGAGCAATCAGAGTCAATCAACCAAACATTCCTCAAGTCTCCCACCTGAAATTCAAAAACGAGCACGTGAGTGTACAAATGACTCTTCACTGGGGTTAGTACCAAAAGAGTAAAACCAGTGCCGAGCCATTTGCTCCAAAGTGGGGTTAGCACAAACCAAATCATCACGCCTATCAAAGCTAACACCACGAAAACCACCATGGGAACCACCACGAGGGAACCACCCCTGTCTAGCTGGAGGAGAACGAAAACCACGAAAGGAAGACGGTGGACCGTTCCTCCTCTCCATCTCAAAGCTACGACTCCTCCCACCCTCGTATTGAGCACGAGGTGGAGAACGTCTAGCAAACTGACCACCTGCAAACTCTCTATGCCAACCACCAGAACCATGACCACCAGAACCGAACCGAGCATCCGCACGAGCATGGAAACCAAACCGCTGTCTGTCCAGACCAGCACCGGTCTGACCGGTGGACTGCACCGGTCTGACCGGTGGTGCTCGGCCAGCAGCACTGCCTCCCACCTTTCGATCTCCCCAAGCCGGAACCGTCCTCACAATCACCTTGGCCCTGGGCATCTGCATACGAGGCTCAGGTACACCATCTGAAGGGCGGTACCTATCCTTGTTAGCCCACTCCTTAGCCATTCTCTCCTCATGCTTCCTCTTGAAGAAAAACTCACCCTTGTGACCATCTCTCCCACAATAGTCACAATGAAAGCGTATGGGCTTAAGCTTAGGCTTGGGATGGGGCTGCTCACTTGGTTTCTCCCCACTCGACTTCTCACCCTTCTTCTCTCCAACCTCACCCTCCTTAGGGCTCACAAACTTCACCGGTTTTTGGAAATCATTTGTTGGGCGAGGAAATATAGGAGGATTTGGGGTTGTGTCAAGTTTGTTTCTCAGTGGGTTGAGCTTAGGAGCATAGGCATTTTTGTGGAATGTTTTTGGTGGAGCTGGGATATCACCAATCTTCTCTCCTCCCTCACCACTACACTCTCCAACCTTCTCCGAACCAAGCGCTTGCCCATCATAGCGCTTGTATGCCTCTATCATCATCCTAAGCTGTGGTTCATGACCCGACAACCACAAGTAGAGCAAGAAGTGGGAACAGGTTCTTTCAACTTAGCCTCAACCGAAACAGTGTAAGCATGCATCTCATTAATCTTTCCATGCAAAACAGGGCAAGAAGTACAAGCACCTAGCAAAGCAGGTCTAGACTTAAGCTCAGCCACTTCAACCCTAAGCACATCTAGTTTATCACAAGTAGAAGCATGCTTATCCTTAAGAGCAGTAAGATCAGCTAGGTACACAGAGCAATCACAACAATCAATCTCATCAGAAACCACAAGTGAAGCCTTAAGAGAATCAATCTCAAGCTTAGCATCAAGGTTCTGGGTTTCTAGCTCAGCTACTCGATTCCTAGCATCTTCTAGTGAGGCCCTAAGCTCTTTCCTCATCTTCTTCGCCTCTCTAAGCATGTCATCACGATTATCAAGCAACTTGCCAAGACGCTCGTTCTCCTCACGCAAGAAGGGAAGCTCGTCACGTACCTCATCCTCGGAATCGGAGTCCGAGTCGCTCTGGTGACTCTTCTTGCTGCCGGAGCTACGAGCCATGCCGCAGAAGCCATCTCTCGCGTAGCAGCTCAGCCCGCTCAAGTTCTTGGATGACTTCTTGTTCTTGCGCCGATCACCTTCATCTTCACTGCTACTCGAGCTCGAGGAAGAGTAGGCGGAGCTGGAGTCGACGTCGCTCGCTCCGACCATCGCTTGGGCCTTCCTACCGCGGCCGTCCTTCTTCCTCGACCGTCGCTCGTCCTTGTGCTTGTTCTTGTGCTTGTGATCGTGCCTTGATCGGTACTTGCCGTCCTTGTTCGACCGGTGCTTGTAGCCGTCCTTGCAGCCGTCCTTGTTCTCCATCTTCTCTGGATAGTCGGCGACAAAGTGTCCTAGCTTGCCGCACTGAAAGCATGTCCGTGGATTCCTCCTTGTGTTCACCCGGTTCTCGTGCAGCCTCTCGAACTGCCTGGTCAGCAATGCCAGCTCGTCCTCTCCAAGCATGTCGAACTCCTCGTCTGGCAAAGACATCAAAGAAGACAGAGAGTACATCCTGGAGGATGCGTTAGCGTTAGACTTAGCCCCTTTGCCACCGACGAGAGCAAGACTATGAGAGTCAGTCAGGCTCTCGATCTTGGCTGTCACACCACGGTCCAACTCAGCCGACTTGAGCTTCGAAAACAGCTTGTTCACGGTCAGGGTGTCGTACTTCTCAGACTCAAGAATAGCCTCGACCTTCCCGTCCCATACGGTGCGATCCAGCGAGTGCAAGAGCTTCACAGCTCTATCATGATCATCGTATGGGAGCACGGCCACATTGGCTCTCATGTTGTTCACCACAACCGTAAACCGCTGGAAAAGGGCATCGACGGACTCGCCGGGGAGATGAGTGAAGTTCTCGTACTCTCTCCGCTAAGTCGCGTACATCCGAGCCTGAACCTGAGCATTCCCAGTATGAGCATCCTTCAACTGCTCCCAAATCCTACAAGCTAAGTCCTCTGTCTGAACCCGATCGAATTCGGGCTGACACAGAGCACGAAACAAGTAGTCGACCGCCTTGCTGTTGGCGTCGAACATGTCCCTCGATCCCGGAGCAAGGAAGTTCATCGGATGAACATAAGCTGTGTTCACCGTGACATCCCAAAGGATTTGACCCTTACTACGGAGGAACGCCGCCATCCGCCTCTGCCACATCTAGTAGTTTTTGCCATCGAAGTGTGGAGGACCCGAACCCCGTTCCTGGTACACCATCCTTGGATCTTAGACTGGTTAGAATCTGAAGATCCGTAACTGGCTCTGATACCATTTGAAGGACCGGAACTGGCAACCAGAGAGGGGGGGGGAGTGAACGCGAGCGGATAAAAATTCTTCTTGAAGGAGATGGATACTCCAACAAGACGAACACGGCTTCCAACACGCTTCTCCGACTCAACTACCCAAGTTGGCCAAGACCACGCAGCCACTAGAGTGCAACTGGTCCTAGGAACCAACAACTCAACCGAACGAAACAAACACTCCAAACACGCAACGGAAAACTGCACAACCTGCTGTCTGTGCCACATCGCTCAGACCGATGGCTCCTGCCGGTTAGACCGATGGCAACGGTCAGACCGGTGAACTCTGTCGGTCAGGCCAGTGACACACAGCAAGTGCACAGCAAAGCTCCAGGAAGCCTCAGTGACTTCTCTAGGCCCTGGAACAAAAAGCACCTCCAAAACTCAAACTGCGGAGGAAGAAACCCTTCACAAATCCTAGCAAAACTTCTCGAAACCTGCCAAGAACTGACCAGCAACAACTCAGCCCAAAGACACACGAACCAGGCAGTTCACCCGAGGCAAATCCCACAAAGGGCTCACACCGGTCAGACCGGTCAAGAGCACCGGTCAAACCGGTCGCGCCAGGACAGCTCGGGATGAACAGCGCCCGCGGGTCAACTCCCCCAAATCCAACTCCCGATCTCCCGATTCGCTCCATGGTTTTGTACAAGACTTTGGGGATAGTAGAAACACCTCATGGGCACTCCATAGCCAAGATTTGGTCCACCAAAACTTGCTAGAACGAGAGGAATCGAAGAAATCCCGCCAAGAACACCTCTAACCCTAGAGCCAAGAAAACCCCAAAATTGAGCCCCTTTACTCACGGATTTGGGAGGGGAATCAAAGGGAAAAGAACCAAGAGGGGTTCATGCATGCATCCCCCACCAAATCCCAAAGAGAAAGGTCTCAAAACTGCCACAAGAAAATCACCAAGAAAAGACTCCGAAAATCACCAAAAAGGGAAAACAGGAAGAACACAATCAAGCCTTGAGGAACCACGCCGAATCATCTATACATACCAAGAAGGTTCATACAAGGTCTAGCTTGCCTCCCAACCTTCCTTCCCTCTCTCAAGATCTCACCATGAAGCTCTCAAGCTAGTCCTAGAAATTCCAAAGGAAAATGGAAGGGGAAAATAGGAAAACAAAATGAGCTTGGGTTCCAAGAGATGGCTGCCATCCTCTCACCACTTGGGTTATATGGAGGCAACCGAAAGACTAAAATACCATTACTAGCTAACTAGGGATACATGCCCCTCAAGGGCGAATTTGGAAGTCTTTGTCTTCGCACCATCGGACGGATGCCCAGCGATAGCAAACTTGCTTAGCCTCGACGCAAGCCTTTCGATCCCGACGCATGTCCTCCGCTTCGAAGATTCCGGACTGCGTCATCGCACACCGGTTAGACTGGTGCTCCTCACCGTTGAGGACCATGTGTGGTTCGAGGACCGGTGGATGGTCGCTTCCTGGTGTGATGAGTGATTGACAACGTTGTGTGGACTGATTCTTGGGTAAGTATTGCAGGTGTAGGTTGCGGCTTGACTGGTGTTAGTGTAGGTGAAGAACAAGCGCGAAAGTTCATTGCCGGTGAGGCCTCTAGGTGTGGAGAAGACAAGTAGGCTTGGTTCGAGGGACCCAGTGGCAAGCGGGGTCAAGTGCGGGCCGCATGGTGGCAAGAACAGCAAGATGAAGTCGGTGAATGGTTTCTTGGTTGAGCCTCAAAACCAAGGTCGAGCCGGGACTTTGTGGTAGCCGAGTCATGAGTGGTGATTGGCGGAGGCTACATCAAGTTCGCGGGGTTTGCAGTTGTTCACTAGAAAACCACTAGGTTACTCGGCTGAGCCACAAAGCCGAGGCCAAAGACCGTCCGTGGCTGTCTGGCCAAAACCGGCCTGACCGGTTTGGGAAACCGGTCTGACCGGTTTGGGGTCGTAGGGCGCCGGGAAGCTTCGAAGCGGAGGACACGTGTCGGGATCGCAAGGCTTGCGTCGAGGCTAAGCGAAGTGTGGTCGCCGGGCATCCGTCCGATGGTGTTACGAAGACAATTTCCCAAAGTGCCCTTGGTGGGTGTGTATCCTAATTTATGTAATAGAGGTAGTTTAGTCTTTTGTCTAGCCTCCATATAACCCAAGTGGTGAGAGGATGGCAGCCATCTCTTGGAACCCTAGCTCATTTTCCCTTTGCTTTTTTCCTTCATATTTTCCTTAGGATTACTAGGACTAGCTTGAGAGCTTCATTGTGAGATCTTGTGAGAGGGAAGGATGATCGGGCGGCTAGACCTTGTATGAACCTTCATGGTATGTATAGATGATTCGGCGTGGTTCCTCAAGGCTTGATTGTGTTCTTCCCGTTTTCCCTTTTTGGTGATTTTCGGAGCCTTTTCTTGGAATTTCCGTGGGGAAGTTTTGGAGGCGTTTCTTTGAGGGATTCTTGTTGGATGTCACATATGAGGACCTTGTGCCTCTTTGCTTGGTGATCTTGCTCCAACAAACCCTCCAAAACGGCTTCAATTTGGTGGTTTTCGGCGGAGTTCTTGGGAAGGTGTTCTTGAGGGTTGACTTCCGATTCCTCTTGATTGAGTAGGTTTTGGGGACCAAGCTTCTAGCCAAAGGTAGCTCACGAGGTACCCCAGCTATCCCCAAAGTCTCACTTGAATCCGTGGAACGAATCGGGAGATCGATCGAGGTGAAGGTGAGGTTTTTCCCGCGGGCTGAGTTCTTCCCGACTGCCTGGGCAAAACCAGCCTGACCGGTTTCCCAAACCGGTCTGACCGGTTTACCCCCAGTGGGCTGTCGAGAGGTGGTTTTGAACAGGAGAGTCTCTTTCAAGCTATGGCTTTTCTTGTTCAAAGGTTGAGGGGTTCTTGAGGTGTTTTGGGCAGGTTTGGTCTCGAAGGTCTTTTGGGGATTTCCTAGACAAAACCGGCCTGACCGGTTTGCCAAACCGGCCTGACCGGTTTCCCCTGCCTGTGAGAGGCTAAGTCCCAGAAGGTCGGTCTGACCAGTTTTAGAAACCGGCCTGACCGGTTTTAGTTGCCAGCAGCAGTTTCGAGGTGTTTTCCACTGCGTGTTTTGTGTTGCTGTTGGTTGGATCTTGCTCCAAGGTCCGGTAGCACTTCAGTGGCTACGTGGACTTGGTAAGAGAAGTTTGTGGAGGTGTCCGAGTGATTTTGGGTTAATAGGCTGAATTCTTGAGTAGAATTTTTATCGGCTCCCATTCACTCCCCCCCTCTCTGGTTCGCCGTTCCGGTCCTTCAACCGGTCAGACCCACCGGTCCGACCGGTCCGAAGCTACTGCACCTCCGTCTTCGGTCTTCGGTCTTGGCTTTGTGGATCAACCAAGGAACCCAGTGGTTTTCTGGTGAACCACCGAAAACCCCGCGAACTCGGTGTAGCCTCCGCCAATCACCACTCATGACTCGGCTCCCACATAGTCCCGACTCGACCTTGGTTTTGAGGCTCAACCAAGAAACCGTCCATGACTTCATCTTGCCGTTCTTTCCACCATGCGGTCCGCACTAGACTCCGCTGGCCACCGGGTCCCTCGAACCAAGCCTACTTGTCTTCTCCACACTTGGAGGCCTCACCAGCAATGACCTTTCACGCTTGTTCTTCACCTGCACCAACACCAGTCAAGCCGCAACCTGCACCTGCAATACCTACACAGGCTCTCAAAATATGAGATACCTACCAATTTTATCTTTTGGCAAAAGGACTCATCTTTTTAAGTCCGAGAGCGGGACTTTTCTCGGTGATCAGTTCCACTCGTCACCCCACTCCCGAGAAGTAGAGGGGTGTGATCTCTGTAGCTGCCGCCACACCTTCCGTGTTTTCCTTGATCTTCTTGGTGCGGTCGAAGGTTGTGTGAGCTGGGGTTGTGGCTCCGTCCACCCCCAGGTTTTCTCATCATTTCCTTGCACTAAATAGCATTGCTCTTTTGTTGGTCAAAATCGGAACATCAAGTTCTTCTTCCCAATGCGGAAACGGATGGTCCCATTTTCTACATTGATCCTTGCCCGAGTGTCACTTAGGAACGGCCTCCCAAGAATGAGTGGCATTTCCGCATCATCTTGCATATCAAGGACCACAAAATCCGCGAAGATGCAAGAACCTTGGACAAATACTAGTAGACTCTCCACAATCCCCTCCGGATACCGGATCGATGCATCAACAAGTTGAATTGTCCTCGAGGTTGGGGTAAGAGCAGGATATCCCAATCTTTCAAACATAGCCTTGGACATGAGGTTGACACTCGCACCAATATCACAGAGAGCATTCCTAATTTTCTGGTAGTATATAGTGCAAGTGATAGCCGGATAACCAGGATCTTTCCCGTGCACAATTGCTGAAGATTCCCATGGATCAAAAACCTGTTGTATGGGTCTCCCTGCATAGTCAGCAGCTCGTGCCCTCCCAGATGGCTTGCCCCATCTGGTGGACACTGCACAAACATTCTCACAAGAAGACACGGGTTGCCCCGGAATCTTCCCGTCTTCAGCAGAGGGAACCAAAGCAGCTAACTGAGCCAACTGGGTTTCTATCATTTTGTTAAAGCTCAGCGGGTTCTTAAGAGCAGAAGAAAGGCTATCGATTTTAACGTTGAGGCTTTCTAAAGCCTTATCAAAGGCAGCTGTTTTCTTGTTAAAACCATCATTGATCTTAGCTTGCCCGAAAACCAGATCTTTCAGGGAATGTTGGTTCGGATTGTAAGTATTACCTTGATTACCTCCCTGATAGTAAAGGCGTGATTGATTCCACGTTTGACCTCCTTGTGGACGATAACCATTGTCGTTGCTGTTCATGTACATCACATCCTCCTAGGTAGCAGGGCAATAATTCCCTGAATGCCCAGTGTCACCACAGACTTCGCAGGTCATGCGAGCATCCATAGCTTGAGTAGTGATGGCCATGGCAGCGTTCTCACTGGTCAGAGCATCCATTCTCTTCATGAGTAGGTCCATCTTGGCGTGCAGCATATCCGCTTCCTTGACGGTATGTGTACCCCTTTGATGTGGCTAGAGTCGATCATCACTCCACACTTGGTTGGAGACCATCTTCTCAATAAGTTTAGTTGCTTCAGCGATAGTGAGAGAGAAGAAAGCCCCTCCAGCAGCAGCATCAATATGGCCCTGGGTTGTCGGAGTCAGCCCATTGTAAAAACTTTGCAGAATAAGCCAGTTGTCCATCCCATGATGGGGACAAGCCAGGATGTACTCCTGAAGCCTCTCCCAAGCTTCTGGAATGGTTTCATTTGCTGCTTGCTGAAAGCTTGAAATTCTTCCCCGGAGGGCATTGGTTCTGCCCAACGGAAAGAACTTCGCGAGGAACGCTGCTGAGCACTTCGCCCAGGTGTCAATATCTGCTCGGTTCGCATAGAATCACTGCTTCACCTTTCCCAGCAGTGAGAATGGAAACAGCCGCAGACGAATGGCATCTTCCTCCACTCCTCGTATAGTGAAGGTATTGCACAGCTCCAAGAACTGTTGCAAGTGGGCGCTCGCGTCTTCATTAGGCTTGCCATAGAATGGGCTAGCCTGTACCATCGTGATGAGGCCAGTCTTGATCTCGAAGTTTCCGTTCCCGGTGTTGATCTCGGAGCCAGTAGGCACCTGATCAGCAGAGGGAGCAGAGTATTCGCGAAGAGTCTTCTCTTGATTGGCCATAGGAGTTGATGTAGATGGCACAAAGGAAGCTGGGTCGACTTCCGTACGTACACGCTGGGGAGAACCGAAATGAGTTCTAGCTCTCCTCACGAGTGACTCAGGATCTTCAGTGAAATTCGGAGGTAAGTCGAAACCAGTCATACACTACCTGTCTTCATCATCGATAGACAAAGAAGACATTCAAAGTTAGCCTGCATTGAGAACTATTTTATTCCTGTCATGATTATAAACATTGCAAAGTGTTGACATGTTATCCTTAGCCTTCCCCGGCAATGGCGCCAGAAATGCTTGTTGGTATTTCTTAACATCAATGCTAAGTGATGAGTTCCTAGCAATGATGCCAGAAATGACCAGATGGTAATCCTAACGATTACAAGAGTCCGCAAGCACACGGAAGTACCATTGTAGCATTTCCCCAAAGGAGTATTCCAAAGGGTATCGAATCCAAGAAAGGCTAGGCGGATTAACAAGTTCAACACTATTGCAAGGTGTATAAATCATAGACAGGAACGAACCAGACTCTCAAGTACAGGGGTGAGATATGATAGATAAGATAGTAGTGTGAACACACAAATACACTCTCTCCAAAGGTCCTAGGCTTAGGAGGCAACATACGAGTTAGTTCTAGGTTCTAAGGTACTAAGCATATAAAGTTAGTCAGATGAGTTAGACACACACTAGCATCGCATGACTGCTGGCTCAAGCACCCAGGTACAAATGGGGAGCTAACCTGCCGCATCGCTTACGCACGACTCCGGTTGTTAGACTTTAGACTCCTACAGTGTATCCGAACATGGGGGATTCCAGAAGGGTCCAACGGCTGTCACCACCACGGCCTACCCCAAGACAAACCGTGGGATACACTCGTAAGCAACGTAGCTACGCAACCCAAGCACCACGCTTACGTTGTTAGCAGGACCCTGACTGGCCCGGGCTATTGTGACCCAGGTCAGAGCCACCAGATAAACCGGCCAGTTACACCGAGTACCGTAGCTTGAGCATGGACTTCATACAACACGAACATGGGATCTAACTAGATCAAACTAGGCTAAGTACACAAACGGATTTGTGCTTTCCTATGTCTATTCAACAAGATCAAAGGGTCGTGTTCGTGATGAACATGAGCCTCTAACTTATGAACAAACACCGAAAACATGTATAAGTCACTCGTCAACTGGATCGAAAGGCCTTGTTCATCAAGAACATGAGCCTCTAAATGATGAACGAGCGAAGAACACATGAACTAATCACCCATGTATACAAGCACAACTTTATATGAAATAGCTGAATAACTGAAGTAGATCAAAGTCATACAGTAAAATAAAGATACAAGAGGACTCATACCTAGATCCCAAAGTAGACTTAGAACCTTAAGTAGAACTACTCTAGCCTACCTCCTAGCCTTAGAAACCAAAAGTGAGAGAGGAGGAGTAAGGTGTGTTGGTAAGAAATGAACCCCCTCCCCTTCTATTTATAGGCCAGAGAACCGGTGCAAGAAGGAGTGAAACACCCTGGGGATGACCTCTAGGACCAATGGACAAGCACCATATGGAGGCCCTGGATCAGCCGACCCAAGGTCGGTTCGGTCGATCCTAGGGTCGGCCGACCCCAGGTGGGCCCCACTCGGGGTGTGCTTCCTCGGGGTGGCTGTCCTGTGGGCCCTTAAGTCGGTCCCCGGTGTACACGTGCTCTTGAGGCGGTTTAGGCGCTCTGGTGGGCCCATGGATCCATGTGAAGTCCACGTGTCATGCTCTGATTCGTCGGGGCTTGCCTCTCTTGGATTGGTGACATGGCATGCATGCATGGCACCTGAGGTGGCTTAGCTTGCAGGCATGGCACCTGAGGTGGCAGCCACTCCTTGAGGTGATGTGGCATGAATCATAGAAGGTGAGTTTGCCACTTCTTTTATGCTTATTTTCCTGCAATCGCATAATCTCCAAGGACAAGTGGAACTACATTATTCTTAACTAAAATGCGTGTAAGAAATGCCTCTTGCTCCTTTATTCATGAGTAAATTGACGGCTAAAGTAAGCACTTGATAGCCGTCAACAGGCGGTTCTCTTCTTCATCACTTGAGCTTGATGTTGATGGTCCTTACAACAAACTTTTGACCGTCAACATCTCGGCTACGGTATCGCTTTATAATGAATTTCATGCATATTTTAGGTGCTAACGAGGCTCCACGAGTTGTGTTGAGTTTTTATCTGCAGGATCAAGATTAGGGGGCAATTCCGGAGCACTGAGCCACATAAGGTAGGCACGGCCGCACCTAGTGGTACGGCCGGCCCTACCTTGCACCACTATGCAGGTTCACACCGAGTGAAGTCCTGTGCATCAGCTCCCAAAAGACCAAACTCATCACGATCGTGTTGGATCAAGCAAACACACCACAAGCGAGCAACACAGGAGCCAGGGGCAGGGCCGGCCGCACCACCAGGGCCGGCCGAACATCCAGGGCCGGCCGCACCACTAGGGCCGGCCGCACCTGCCCGACTCGCCCAAACATGCCACTAAGCCTCGGTCACTCAAGGGAACACAGCTACGAACGATCCTGATCGAAGGAAAAAGGTCGGTTTGATCTAGAGGTTGAGATTAGCCTCACTTGGACCTATGGACCCACAAGCCAGTGAACAACCGACGTGGGGCAACGTCCAAGACTTCATCTACCCATTAGAGCATGATCCGGAGTGAATGACAAGAGGGCCCAGGGCCAGCCGCACCAAGAGGACCGGCCGAACCTCCATTACTCAGCAAACCAACCCACAACCGCCTTCTAACCGCCTCAGGGACCAAATCACAGACGCACGATCGAAGGCGGTGGAAATCACAGGGCCGGCCGCACCTGGAGATACGGCCGCACCTCCTTGCCGGGCACTGCAGCTTCCGCTCGCCTACAAGTACCCCCTCATGCAGCCACCGACCTATTGGGGCTATAAATTGAGCCAGGTACCTCGTGGAACAACACAAGTGATTAGAAGCAAGTGGCGGAGCCCTATAGAAGTTAGAGAGTAAGTGTTGGAGTAGAAGCCGGAGTCGGTCTTCTTCTTGTACCTCGGCGGGTGCGGTACTTCTTCGGTCATCCACACCCGGGATACTTTGTAAGTTCGGATTCGTGAGTAACTAAGTCTCAAGTCATTTCATTACTCGCTCTTAGGTTCCTCGATTGTGGTTTAAGTAGTTTCTACTTATCGTGATTGCTTTGCTCTAGCGCGGGGTAAAGTAGTGCTTGGTTAGTGTAGACGCGGTGTCTAGACTCTTCGGTACCTTGGAATGCTTCCCGGTTCAACAGAATAGTTGTGGTACCCTAGGGAGGTGACAGCTCCGGACGGGCTCTGTAGTCCACCACGTTAGTTCCAACAGGTAGGAGTTACGACATCAGAGCCCCCTTCTCACCCCTTTTTGTGGCTCTTTTCCCTCTGGCCCCGACGAGCGACAAGTTGTGCCATGATTCTATCCGTGACCCTCACGAGTCCCAAACTTCATTAGCTATCCCCTCTCTACCCGAAATCTACCCTTGCCTTTCTATCCTTCGTCACTATACCCCCCGGACGAATTAGTTCAGGTTCTCTACACTTCTCGTTCCCCGTGGAAATCGATACCTTGGAATTCTCCCGGGTGAAAGCTACAACGGTATCTGTGCGCTTGCAGATTTATCTGTGATCGTGTAGTTACCAACAGGCTTTCTAGCGCCGTTGCAAATCTAGTAACGACGTAAGAAGTGCCAACAAGCTTTCTGGCGCCGTTGCCGGGGAACGGTAGCTGTTCTGATCCCAAACCCAGTTTGTCTGTGTATCACCCCATTTATCCCATGGATTCCAATCCAACCCTTTTCGATTTTTCCGCTCCAAAGGGCGATCATTTGGAGCCTCCACCTTCATCACATTCCATTGAAACACCTAGCTATGAGCTAAGTCCCGGCTTCATAGCTATGGTCCGAGAGCAAAGCTTCTCCGGAGATAAGGATGAAAGTCCTTACTCCCACTTGCGCGAGTTCGAACAACTTTGTTCGTGTCTTGTGATCGCATGAATGAGTCAAGATACCTTGAAGTAGAAACTCTTTCCATTTTCATTAACGGGGAGAGCAAAACAATGGTATTCGCTCAATGTGAGAAGTATGGAGGGGGACTGGGAAAGTTTACGAAAGGCTTTTTGCCTAACATTCTTCCCGACTCCCCAAGTAATGAAACTCCGACGAGAGGTCATCTGTTTCGAGCAACAGAAGACCGAATCTCTAGGAGCCGCATGGGCAAGATTTACGAAAACCGTAGACTCTGGTCCAGACCTTGGTATCGCAGAGCCCATCCTTTGGCAACATTTTCACGATGGTCTTGGACCAGAGTCAGCAATTTTCTTAGACTCTTCTTCCGGAGGATCTTTTGCTCATCTCACCTTGTCTGAGTGTAAGGACATTTTAACAAAAATCCTTTAAAATACCCCTTACACGGGTGTTTATGATGAATTCCCAGATGCGGAAGAGATCACTCAGGAGGAGCACATGCCAAACACTCTCTCGGAACCAAAACCCATAGAGGAGGAACCCACTTTCCCAAGTATCCAATCCGTAGAGGATTGCACTCCTCTAACAAAAACATGGTTCACCGATGAACCATTTCAACCATACAGAGAGTTTGACGACCCCTCGTGCGATTTTGTCTACGAGTTTTACGATGAGCTATTTGCTGACTTTGGGAATACTTGGAATTACCAAAGAGTAGAGAGACCAAAAGCACAAGAGGAGCCAGAAACTCCTATCTCTTGCTCAGAGGAATGAGCCGAGCATTTTAGGCTCATTACGAACCTTTCGTCCATCGTGAGTAGAGAATGGTTGGATGAGGCAGAAGCCTCGACCGATGTCATAAAACTCCCAACCAAAATGAGGCACACTAGATGTGAACTCATGGGAAATAAGCATGATGTCAGGTATGAACCTAGCCTAGGGATCAACATTATCAGTTCATCCTTAGCGAAATCCCTAGCAGCTGTATCTTCTCTCTCAGGATCTTCGAAACTCCTTAACATTCCTTCAGGAGAGACATTAGGTTGCCAGGGCATTCTTCGGGTGTTTCCCGTAAAATTTACGGAACACGAGCTTTATCTTGATTTTCATCTTTTTGATCTACCTTGTCATCACACCCATTCAATCATCATCGGTACACCTATCATGAAAATCTTAGAGCAATCCCCAAGGAAACCAGTGTTAGAGCTAAAGATCGGTGACGACTTCCTACCAGTGTCTTACCTTAGAACCGAAAACACCACCATAGAAGCTGAACCCAAACCAGATCTACTAGAGGAGGTAATGGCCGCTTCCCTAGCAGAGCTAGCTCAACCAAACTTTGAAGAGGAAATCCCGTTGTTCACAGAGGAGGATGAGGGCCCAGTCTCATTTAAGCTAGACACGACCGAAAAGTCAGAACGGCCACCAATAGAGCTCAAACCTCTTCCTCCGGGATTAAAGTACGCGTTTCTCCATGGGAATCGAGAAACTCCAGTGATCATCAGCGATAAGCTATCTAAGGTGGAAACTCGGCAGCTCATCACTGTTCTTGAAACCCATCGATCAGTACTAGGATATTCTATTCAAGATCTCAAGGGAATCAGCCCCACTCTTTGCACACATAGGATTCCCATCGAACCCGACACAACCCCTTCAAGAGAACCTCAACGTCGGCTCAACAACAACATGAGGGAGGTAGTGAAAAAGGAAGTCTTAAAACTCCTTCATGCCGGGATTATCTACTCGGTACCCAATAGTGAATGGGTTAGTCCCGTTCAAGTTGTGCCAAAGAAGGGAGGCATGACAGTAGTGCGCAATGATAAGAATGAGCTTATCCCTCAGCGCACCGTCACAGGGTGGCGTATGTGCATAGATTATCGCAAGCTTAAAAGGGCACCAAGAAAGACCACTTTCCCCTTCATTTCATAGACGAGATGTTGGAACGGCTAGCAAAGCATTCCTTCTTTTGCTTCCTAGACGGCTATTCTGGTTATCACCAAATTCCTATCCACCCCGATGACCAAGATAAAACCACTTTTACATGCTCTTACCGAACTTATGCCTACCGGCGAATGTCCTTTGGGCTATGTAATGCTCCAGCCTCTTTTCAACGTTGCATGATGTCAATCTTCTCGGATATGATTGAGCAAATCATGGAAGTATTCATGGACTATTTCTCGATTTATGGAAAGACCTTCTCAGAATGCCTTAAAAATCTTGATAAAGTTCTTAGAAGGTGTTCCGAAAAGGATCTTGTCCTCAATTGGGAAAAATGCCATTTCGTGGTAAGAGAAGGGATTGTTCTCGGACACAGGGTGTCCGAACGAGGGATAGAGGTGGATAGAGCTAAGATAGATGTTATTGAACAACTTCCACCTCCGGCCAATGTCAAAGGCATCCGTAGTTTCCTAGGCCACGTAGGATTCTACCGTAGGTTCATCAAAAACTTCTTAGAGATTGCCCGTCCTTTGACCAAACTCTTAGCCAAGGACACCCCTTTCGTTTTTGATGAAGAGTGCCTTATCACATTCCATACCCTCAAGAAAGCCTTGATCTCAGCCCCAATTATCCAACCTCCCGATTGGAGTTTGCCTTTTGAGATCATGTGCGATGCTAGCGATTATGTCGTTGGGGCAGTCCTAGGACAAACTAAGGACAAGAAACACCATGCTATAGCCTACGCTAGCAAGACTCTCAACGGTGCTCAGCTGAATTATGCTACCACCGAGAAAGAGCTCTTAGCTGTGGTCTTTACAATAGACAAGTTTAGGTCCTACCTAGTGGGGCCAAGGTGATTGTCTTTACAGATCACGCCGCTCTCAAGTATCTCCTCACCAAGAAAGAGGCAAAGCCAAGATTGATCCGATGGATTCTACTACTCCAAGAATTTGGCATAGAAATCAAGGACAAACCAGGAGTGGAAAATTCAGTAGCAGATCACTTATCAAGGCTTCATCTAGAGCATGATTCATCGCTGCCAATCAATGATTTCTTGAGGGACGATACACTCCTCATGGTAGACAACAATGATCCTTGGTATGCAGACATTGTCAATTTTATGGAATCAGGATATGTGCCACCTGGGGGAGATAAGAGGAAGTTGATATACGAGAGTAGACTCCACATATGGGACGAGCCCTATCTATTCCGCATATGCACAGACGGTCTCCTACGACGTTGCGTACCATCATGGGAAGTGAACGGCATCTTAGAAAGGTGTCACTCGTCAGAATATGGAGGACACTATGGAGCATTCCGCACTAATGCGAAAGTTTGGCAGTGTGGTTTCTTTTGGCCGACTATGTACCAAGATGCCAAGGATTTTGTGAGAAGATGCCCAAGATGTCAGAAGCATGGTAACATTAGTACAAGTGATGCCATGCCCCTCACCACCAATCTTCAAGTCGAAATCTTTGATGTCTGGGGGATTGACTACATGGGACCTTTTCCAATGTCAGAGAATTGTGAATACATAGTAGTGGCAGTGGATTATGTGTCAAAATGGGTAGAAGCAATACCCTGTCATACAACAGCTGCTCGAAGCTCGAAGAAAATGTTCCACGACATAATATTCCCTAGATTCGGAGTACCGAAGGTAGTCATCAGTGACGGGGGATCACATTTCATTGATGGAAACTTCAGAAGATACTTGAAAGCTCAAGGAGTGGAGCATTGAGTCGCTACTCCATATCATCCCCAAACAAGTGGCCAAGTTAAAACATCAAACAAGAAAATCAAGAACATCCTTCAAAAGACTGTCCATGAGATGGGAAGAGGATTGAAAGATAAACTTCCCGAAGCATTGTGGGCATATCGCACGGCGTACAAAACTCCCATTGGTATGACACCATACCAATTGGTCTATGGGAAAACATGTCACTTGCCCGTGGAATTGGAGTACAAATCACATTGGGCTATCAAGAGATGGCATATGAATCTTCCCAGCGCCGGAATCAAAAGACAAATGCAATTGGGTGAACTCGAGGAATGGAGGGAGAAGGCATATCATAATGCAAAGATATATAAAGAGAAAACCAAGAGGTGGCACGATAAGAGGATCAAGAAGAAATCTTTTGAACCGGGAGATAAGGTACTACTCTTTAACTCTCGCTTTAAACTTTTTGGTCGTGGAAAGCTTAGAAGTAAATGGGACGACCCTTTCACGATTTTAAATTCTGCTTCGCATGGGGCTGTAACCCTACAAGATTCAGACGGAAACACTTTTAATGTAAATGGGCAAAGACTTAAAATCTTCCTTGAACCAAACATGCCTAACCTCGAAGAATTTGACATTATCGAGGTCATTAACTTGGAATGATTGGAGTCTTGCTTGTCTTGTGTATATAGAGTGTTTCTTGTTTGTTTTCCTGTTTCTTTTTGCTCTCCTTTCATAGTTGCCACAAAGCCAGCCTTTTGGGGGAATGGGCTAGGGCCGGCCGCACCTCCCTCATTTGGCTCTCGGCTGCGCATGATCTAGGGTATCTAGTATCTCCCCGTGTGCTATCTAGATAATCCCTGAAAACCTCGCTTAATGAGTTCCTCTCCAGAAACCAATCTCCTTTCCAAAAACCCTCGCTTTCTCGTCTTCTCCTAGCAAACCATGGGTGGTGATGACCCTAGCAACCTCTCCAAGAGCTCGACACCAACCACCCCTAGCAGTGCGTCCTCGAAAGCGCTCGCAGGAGGTTCCGGGGTAGGATCGAGCCAAAACTCGCCTCGCCAGGGGCCCTGGCCCTTGCTCATGCATCCCAGGAGGCAACCCTAGGAGGGGGTAGGACCGGTCGCACAACCCAGGTCCGGCCGCACCAAGCCCGTTCGGCCAGCCCGGCCGATGTGCAGAGGAGGTCCTTGTCCCCCAGGAGAACGATCGGGAAAGGGAAACCCCGACGTTCAGAGTCACCGGCACGCCCTACAACGAGCCAGCTGAGGCTGAAGGAGCCGGAGACGCCAATCTCTAGGCGGCTCTTCAACGAGTCGCCAAGAGAGAACATCTTCGCCATAAAGACGGCCGGGGCAGAATTCTTCAAGCCCCCAGATCTCTACGACTGCGTTTTGCCTTAGATCTCTAAGCGTAGGATCCGTGTAGCATCTCGTTAGTGTCGTTCTTGTGTGTTAGTTTTGCTTTTTCAAAAACTTGTTTGCTTTAATTCATTTAGGTTTGCCTGAATAAAGAGATGCTACAAACGCTTTGACCGCCTTTAAATCTCTGGTTATTTTGCTGCTCTGGCTGGTTATTTGAGCCAGCCAGAGAATGTTATTTCACCCGGTTCACGAGTGCACAGGAAAAATGAAAGGAGGTAGGGCCGGCCGCACCTAGAGGGCCGGCCGCACCTACTTTCATCACACAAAAGTGAAACCAACGACGTGCAGGTAACCGAGGTGCACCAGAGACAGCTCCCAAAGCACGACACAAAATTTGGGAGGGCCGGCCGCACCTGTCAATTCTTCACGAACCGAACATCTTCATGCCGAGTCACGCTGGTTTGAATCCCTAACTCATCTCGTGATGTTATCTTATGGCTATCCTATTTATCTTGCTTAGTATCAAAACTGCCTTAACATGCTCTTGAAAACCTTGCCTACCTATCCTCACTTCGGAGATGATGACTAATTGCTAAAGTTGAACCCTTGCAAGAACCTAGTATACAATTTTATACTCTATAGGCTTGATGAATTTATTGGTTCTCTTCGAAACAAGAGCCGGAAATAAACCTTTGTGGGAAGCAAATGCTTATGACTAGACCTAGGGTGTTGACTAGTATGATATGGTTAGACAATGTTGATCTTGCTCTATCTCATAGTATGGTGAAAATCTTGGATGATTTTCTTTTGAAAATAAAACAAGACAAGTTCCTCAATGGTCATATCACCTACCAAAGCCATATGTTGCTATCAAAAGTTAAACATTCTACATATGCTTGCTTGTGAGCCATTGAGTTTTGCCAAATTGTTGTGACCCTTGGTAGAATCTTTTCATGCTTCCATGATCGAGATCACGTACACCCACATAAACATGCTAACTCTTACACCGGGAGTTACGCAAAACATGCCATCCATCCACCAAAAATAAGTACTCCAAGTTCCAAAGAGATTTCTCTTCTTGCAAAAGGAGAGAGGGGTCATTGAAAAAAAAAAGAGAAAGTGAAAAAATAAATGCTCAAAGAAGCATAGAAAAATATGCTCCAATCAAAGAGCATAGAAAAAAAAGAAGAAAGCATGACCCCCTCCAAAAAGCAAAAGGAGAATCTCAAAGCAAGGAGTACTTAGAAAAAAAACAAACAAAAATATTCCACACACTTACACATCTCGATCAAGTTGCATGACTAGTTTCTTCTTGGATCCAGTCTTTGGCTCAAAAACATCATGTGGCACAAGTGAGTCTCATGCTTATCCTACCCAAAGCTCCACATACAAGCCATAGAGTAGGAAGTTGAGGCTCATTCAAAAGCCTTTGGTGAGGTAACAAACACCACTTGAGCGATTGAGGGATCCATCCGAGGAACTTTGTCTATCTTTGCAAAAATTTTCAAAACTCCGAGACAGAATCCAGAAAAAGAGAAGAGTGAGTGATGCAAAGTCAAAACCGTTCTACTCTTCAAGCTCTGAAGGCAAGGTGAAAAGTTACAAGCCCCACAGGTAAGCAAGGCAAAGTTTCTTTGGTGCCAATACTTTCAAATAGCCAGTAGGGCATGGAATTGTGCATCAGTGCTTGCAGGGAGGTAACACGAAGCAATGTCCGATCGATCTTTCAAGACTAGGCTTTGCTCGAGGACGAGCAAACATCTAGCGTGGGGAAGTTTGTTGACGGTCCTTACAACAAACTTTTAACCGTCAACATCTCGGCTACGGTAGCGCTTTATAACGAATTTCGTGCACATTTTAGGTGCTAGCGAGGCTCCACGAGTTGTGTTGAGTTTTTATCTGCGGGATCAAGATTAGGGGGCAATTCCGGAGCACTGAGCCACATAAGGTAGGCACGGCCGCACCTAGTGGTACGGCCGGCCCCTACCTTGCACCACTATGCAGGTTCATACCGAGTGAAGTCCTGTGCATCAGCTCCCAAAAGACCAAACTCATCACGATCGTGTTGGATCAAGCAAACACACCACAAGCGAGCAACACAGGAGCCAGGGGGCAGGGCCGGCCGCACCACCAGGGCCGGCCGAACCTCCAGGGCTGGCCGCACCTGCCTGACTCGCCCAAACATGCCACCAAGCCTCGGTCACTCAAGGGAACACAGCTACGAACGATCCTGATCGAAGGAAAAAGGTCGGTTTGATCCAGAGGTTGAGATTAGCCTCACTTGGACCCATGGACCCACAAGCCAGTGAACAACCGACGTGGGGCAACGTCCAAGACTTCATCTACCCATTAGAGCATGATCCGGAGTGAATGACAAGAGGGCCCAGGGCCGGCCGCACCAAGAGGACCGGCCGCACCTCCTTTACTCAGCAAACCGACCCACAACCGCCTTCTAACCGCCTCAGGGACCAAATCACAGACGCGCGATCGAAGGCGGTGGAAATCACAGGGCCGGCCGCACCTGGAGATACGGCCGCACCTCCTTGCCGGGCACTGCAGCTCCCTCTCGCCTACAAGTACCCCCTCCTGCAGCCACCGACCTATTGGGGCTATAAATTGAGCCAGGCACCTCGTGGAACAACACAAGTGATTAGAAGCAAGTGGTGGAGCCCTACAGAAGTTAGAGAGTAGGGAGAGAGAGTTGAGTGTTGGAGTAGAAGCCGGAGTCGGTCTTCTTCTTGTACCTCGGCAGGTGCAGTACTTCTTCGGTCATCCACACCCGGTATACTTGGTAAGTTCGGATTCGTGAGTAACTAAGTCTCAAGTCATTTCATTACTCGCTCTTAGGTTCCTCGATTGTGGTTTAAGTAGTTTCTACTTATCGTGATTGCTTTGCTCTAGCGCGGGGTAAAGTAGTGCTTGGTTAGTGTAGACGCGGTGTCTAGACTCTCCAGTACCTTGGAATGCTTCCCAATTCAACGGAATAGTTGTGGTACCCTAGGGAGGTGACAGCTCCGGATGGGCTCTGTAGTCCACCACGTTTGTTCCGGCAGGTAGGAGTTACGACATCAGAGCCCCCTTCTCATCCCTTTCTGTGGCTCTTTTCCCTCTGGCCCCGACGAGCGACAAGTTGTGCTAAAACAAGATCACTTGAGATAGAAAAATCTCGGTCCCCTAAGGCAAGGGCAACGGCTCGACACAACCGCGATAAAATGCACCAAAATTGCCGACTCCTCAAGGTGAGGCAAAAGGGCTCGACACCATCGGCAAAAGAGCACAACTAAAATCAGGCAACAAAGAGCTCCCAAAGCACATGACTGCAAGCTCCCCCTGAACAAATGCATTTCTCCCAATTTTTCTCCCTTGATGCAAAACTCCCCCCTGGATGAGTGAATTGGGTACTTTCCTCCCCCTTGTTGGTAATGCATGAATCAAGTCTACAAAAGCAAGCATGTGCTTCTAAAATAGACAAAGAGCACTACAACATGCTAAAAATGAGACATAGACAAGCAAGATAGCCACAAATTAAGTACAAGCATCGCCAACAAGGTAGATAGGGACATATAAGCATGTGACATAGACATAAGTAAAATGAAACATTTTTTTCACAAAATTTCCCTCTCATGAGCATAGGACCTCAACATGATCAAAAAGAGCACAAACAATATATAACCCACAAACTTCATGCAACGTCACAAGTTCTCATCACAAACACCTACAAGCTATCTCATGTCATGTCAAAGCCACCGAGCCATGTGTCCACTTCTAAATATGAGACTTCTCTATGGTGAACATCATGCAACAGTGTAGCACCCAAGATAAGGAATTTAAATCAAACTTGACATGGAAGCATATTTTTCAAGCATAGACATTTCATATACCAATTTCATGATTTAAAATTAAGCATGGTACATGAAGTGCCTTTGCGGCAAAAAGAAGCTTAGGCTTCTCCATAAGGTAACATGTAGGCTAAACATTCATGATGACAAATGGGTCTTTGACCCCATATGAAAAGAGCATGATTCCCAAGCACAAATTAAGCAAAATATAGCCATATGTGGACAATTTGAGCATGAAAGGCATTCAACTCACAAGAGAGGATCATATATAGCATTTTCACAAAAGTAAGCCATCCACATGCATATACATCCCAAAGCTACCAAGAGCATAGCTATACATCACAAGAGCATCACTAGCAAGGTCATAAGCTCACAATCAACATATCATAGTGATCAAAGTATATAGGAGAAGCACATCTCTAAAGCATATGATACAAATGCAGTATATGATACAAAGATGCAAACATGATATGATACAGAAAAGAAAATGCAACATGCATATGTACATCAGTCCCCCAACCGAAGCTCAAAAAGGAAAAACCACACCAAGCTCCCCTCGCAAACGAGCAAATGTAGCTTGGTCCAAAGGCTTTGTTAGGATATCAGCGAGTTGTTTCTCGGTTGGCACATGGATGAGGTCTATGTTTCCCTTCTCAACATTGTCTCTCAGGAAGTGGTACCACACCTCTATATGTTTGGATCTGGAGTGTAGCACGGGATTTTTGTCAACACTAATGGCACTCGTGCTATCACACATGAGAGGAACATGGGTACACTCCTCACCAAAGTCACTCAGCGTGTATGTGATCCAAAGCGGCTGGGAGCAACAACTAGTGGCAGCTACATACTCAACTTCTATGGTAGACTGAGCTACACTTGACTGTTTGCGAGAAGACCAAGAAACAAGCGAGGAATCCAAAAATTGGAACGTCCCCGAAGTCGACTTCCTATCGACTCGACACCCCGCAAAGTCAGCATCCAAAAAACCAGGAAGCGAAAGAGAAGAGGACACCGAATACCAAAGACCAAGCTCAAGAGTGTATCGAAGATACCTGAAGATCCGCTTGACGGCCTGATGATGTGAAGTCCTCGGCGACGCTTGAAAACGAGCGCACAGACACACAGAAAACTGAATGTCCGGCCTTGTCGCCGTCAAGTACAAGAGGGAGCTGATCATGCTCCTATACTCCTTTTGGTCCACGGGCTCTCCGTCCTCGTCCGCATCCAGCGCTGTAGTCGTACTCATCGGTGTCGACGGGGGCTTCGAGTCATCCATCTTGAACTTCTTGAGGTTGTCCTTTGTGTACTTGGCTTGATGTACAAAGGTTCCCTACTTCACCTTCTTGATCTGAAGCCAGAGAAAAAACAACAATTCTCCCATCATAGACATCTTGAATTCTTTGCTCATGTCCTCTGCAAACCTTGCAACCAAAGAGTGAGACGAGCCGCCAAAGATAATATCATCCACATACACCTGAACAATTAGGATATCATCGCCCTGCCTGAGGAGAAAAAGAGTTTTATCTACTTTGCCCATCTCAAACCCCTTGCTGAACAAGAACCCCCTCAAACGGCCAGAGCATGCCCGGGGAGCTTGTTTCAGCCCATACAATGCCTTCCTCAGCCTATACACTCAGTGGGGAAACTCAACACTCTCAAGGCCCGGTGGTTGCTTCACATAAACCTCTTCCTCCAAAAACCTATTCAAAAAGGCACTCTTCACATCCATTTGGTACAATTTGAACCGTTTAGCCACAGAAAAGGCTAGAAGGATCCTAATCGCCTCCAAATGGGCTAAAATAGCAAATGTCTCCTCATAGTCTATCCCTTCCTTCTGACTATAGCCCTAAGCAACCAACCTCGATTTGTTTCTCACCACCTCTCCATTCTCACCCTCTTTGTTCTTCCACACCCATTTTGTCCTAATAGGTTTGCAATGTGGTGGTGGCTCTACCAACTCCCAAACTTGGTTTTTCTCAAAGTCCTCTAACTCCTCATGCATTGCGTTCACCCAATTAGGATCAGAGAATGCGTGTCTAATGTCTTTTGGCTCCAAGGTAGCAACAAAAGCCGAATGAGCAATGTGAGAAGCATTTCTGGACCTCAACCATGTCGTATGTTCGTTGATGTTGCTGATGATTCTTGAGGGAGGATGATCAACTTGAACATGCCTCGATGCCTCTCGCCTGGAGACGACCTCCCCCTCAACAGCAGCTTCCAATGGATCTTGCTGAATCGTAGTCGGTATAGGGGATCGGCCATCCTGCACCGTAGTTGTCGTAGTGGAAGTAGAGGGTACATGTGTGGCTAGAGCTTCACTATCATCACCATCATCCTCTCCAGCATCATCCTCCTCGTCCTCAAAGATCTTCTTGCCAATTTTGTCGTCACATGCACACTCAAAAACAGACAAACTGCATGGCTGGGTCTCGTCAAAGGTAACCTCGCAAGTTTCCATGACTAGGTTAGTATCAAGGTTGAGCACCCGAAATGCTCGAGAATGACTAGCATAATCCAAAAAGATGCCATCAGAGGACCTCGACTCAAACTTATCAAGCCTATCCTTCTTGAGAATAAAGCACCGACAACCAAAAGCCCTGAAATGGCTTACTCTAGGTTCTCGCCCATGCATAAGCTCATAGCACGTCTTGTTCAAGAAGGCCCGAAGAAAAATCCAATTCCCAACATGGCACGCGGTATTCACCGCCTCAGCCCAATATCTCCTCGGAGTCCTATGCTCGTCGAGCATCGTCTGAGCCGTCTCACAAAGGGAATGATTTTTCCTATCTACCACACCATTCTGGCAAGCAACATAGGGAGAAGAAAATTGATGTTCGAGACCCAAATCACGACAAAAGGTTTCAAATTTAGAGTTTTTAAATTCAGTTCCATTGTCGCTACGAATAGATCGAACAGCATCTCAATTCCTCTCATTCTTCAACCTCAAGATTAGATCCCGGACAAAACCAATTGTCTCCCCCTTTTCAGCCAAAAAGAAAACCCAAGCATAGCGAGAATAGTCATCCACTATCACAAGGACGTATCATTTCCCACCCGCCGAGCACACACGAGCTGGACCAACCAAGTCCATATGGAACAGCTCGCATGGCCTCTTTGTCATAACGGATGTGAGAGGCGGCGACCATCTTACAATGCCTACACAGAGCAATACCAAGTCCTTTTGGTATTTCAACTTAGGCAATCCTTGGACCAAACCAAGTCCACTCAAGCGTGACAACAAGTCAAAACTCAAGTGACCTAGCCTCCTATGCCATTTCCAAAGCTCTGCCGAAACACCAGCAACCAAACAATGAGAAGAGCCGACACACTGAGAAAAATCAGCTCTGAAAATCTGACCCTGGGGATGATCGTGCACACAAGATCACCTCGAGAATCCAAAACACGAGAAGCACCCATTTTGAAACGAACCTCAAAACCCTCATCAAGAAGTTGGGACACCGAAAGAAGATTGAACCCCAAAGACTTGACAAGAGCAACACGCCTATGAGTCACGCTCTCACTTACCTTCACCGTGCCCACTGAAAGCACTCTACCTTTCCCATTCTCCCCAAAAGTGATGTACTCCTTGGACACCACCGGGGTGAGGCTGGAGAACCACCTTCGATCTCTGGTCTAGTGTCGAGAGGAACCGGAGTCGATCAACCAAAAGCCCTCCATGCCTCCCACCTGTGAAATCAAAAATGAGAGCGAGAGTGAGCAAACGACTCAGCACTGGGGTTAGTACAAAATGAATCAAACCAGTGTCGTGCCATTTACTCAAGAGTGGGGTAGCAAAATCCATCCTATCACTCCTAGATGGAACACCCACACGTCTCGTTGGAGGACTACGCGTACCATGAGGTGGAGACCGTGGCCCGTAGCTCCTCTGAGACCTAAAACTGCAATCGTTCCCCCTATACTCGTATTGGCCAAGAGCGAAGGAACGTCCAGCAAACTCACCACGCTCGAACCCAACACACCTACCACCATCTCTCTGTGGTGGCACACCTCGAGGCACAAACTCACACCTCTCTTGAGGGAAAATGGTACCATACGAGGCTTAGGCACACCACGAGAAGGGCGGTACCTATCCTTGATTGCAATCTCACTAGCAAACCTCTCCTCACGCTTCCTCCTGAAGCAAAACTCAGCAAGGTGCCCATCCTTCCCATAATGCTCACAATGGAAGGGGATTGGTTTTGGCTTTGGCTTTGGGCTCTCTTTGGGCTGTGGCTTCTCCTCATTAGGTTTTTCTCCCTGCTTCCCAAAGAACTCGTTCCCCAAGTCACTCTTGAACTTGATGGGTTTCTGGAAGTTGTTGGTTTGTGGAGGAAAGACAGGAGGATCTGGGGTTGTGTCTAGTCGGTTCCCCAAGTCCTCTGTCTGAACCCGATCAAATTTGGATTGACACGGAGCACGAAACAAGTAGTCGACCGCCTTGTTGTTGGCGTCGTGCATGTGCCTCGAACCCGGAGCCAGGAAGTTAATCGGATGAACATAAGCTGTGTTCACCGTAACGTCCCAAAGCAACTGACCCTTGCCGCGAAGGAAAGCGGTCATCCTTCTCTACCACATCTGGTAGTTCTTACCATCAAAGTGTGTAGGACCCGAACACCGTTCCTGGTATGCCATCTTTGGATCTTAGACTGGTTAGAATCACGAAGATCCGTAACCGGCTCTGATACCAATTGAAGGACCGAATTGGCGACCAGAGAGGGGGGTGAGAGACATGGGTACCCATGGGTCTCCACCGACCAGGGTCCCAGAGGTCCCTGTCAAGTGGACCCGACCTGCCAGAAGCCCCGCCGACATGCAAGTGGGCCTAGAGACCTTATCCACAACCCCGACGACCTTGGAAGACTCCAGAACACCTTATCCAGATCCCGGAGGATCCGCCAGGCTTGTGGCGCAAGACACATTCCTAGGTCGCGGCTCGACGCCGCCTGTAGGTCCGCAGATCGCGGGATTCACCCTGTAATCAAGGAAGATGACCTTCCTATTTTGTAACTGACCTCGATGAGGGTCCACCTTACTCGAATGGAATCCCTTGCCCGTTGACCATATAAGGCAGCCTAGAGCTCCATTCGAGGGGACCTCCCTTCCACGCATAATTCCACCCCATACTGGACGTAGGGTTTTACTCTCCGGAGGCCTGAACCAGTCTAAACCCTTGTGTCCATCACCATTCTCGCCGTGTTCCGAGTTCCATTCGTGAACTACCACCTACGCTCTTAGTTCTCGATCCCCTCCAATTAACCTACAACCGCTTGGGTCGCCGCCTTGCGGATCTGTCCAGGTCTCACCCCCTGACAGTTGGCGCGCCAGGTAGGGGTGATCGGGAACTCACTGTGCAGCATGGTGGCCCGATCTGGTGTCATTTTTCCGGCGAGCATGGCGGACATCCTCGCCAACCCAGGGGAGATCTGCTTTGGTTCTTTCACGGCGACCTCGATTGTTCTAGCGGCCACGACCTCTCCGGCGACCGCTGCGAAGATCGTGGCGGCACCCGTCGCCGCCCCTGTTTCCGATCTAGCATCGGAGACCCAACCGCCCAAACCCTATGACATCGTTCAGGGAATGGAGCGCGTCATCAGCATGATGGAGGAGACCCTCCAGATCTGCGAGAGAGCCCAGCGCTCAATGCAGATGGCATCACGCCGCAAGACCTTCCCGTTCGGTCTACGACCACCCAGCGACGTCTACGCTCGCCAGGCGGCCAAGTCCTCCCAGATCCAATCTGGGAGGCGGCAGCCATCTGGCGACCTCAAGCACGAGCTCCGCGCATGCCGCGATCCGCTCGACGTACCGTGCACCTACCACAAGGGCGCACGACATACTCTCCGCGGTTGCCGACTGCAGAAGAAGATCGACCAGGAGCGTACTCCCCGTACCTCGCGAGCTCCCACGTCTTCGGATGGTGGCGAGTTCCAGAAGGTCCGGATCCACGTCTCCCCCAACGACTAGGGCTCAATCCTTCGCCGAGTCTTGGTGGTGTCTGAAAATGAACCACCACGTCGCGGTGCCACAGACTCCGAGGAGGCGCGACGGATCCAAGGCAACGCCAACCGCGCCCCGCGACATGCAGAGGAACAGCACCGCGCGGTACCTCCTTGCGCTCGAGACCTTCGCCTTGAGTTCGAGGAAGCGGGGCTACCAACGTTCAATAGCCCCCAGGCCAACCTGGGTGCTGCCATGGCGCGCCTTCAGCAAGCCGACCCCACACCTGAGGCCGAAGCAGCCATGGCCTACCTTCGGGTTGCCACGGCCCTGGTGGACGAGAAGAGCGCAGCAGCCAAGTCCGGTGCATCGTCATCAAGCCGTCACTCGCGCAGCCGATCTAATCAGCCTGCGCGCAGCAACCTCCCCCCCATCCAGGAGGAGGTCGATCAAAACAACCCTGATCAGCCTCGGGCGAACAGCGCAAAAGACGACAACCTCCGCACCAATCTCGACAAGAACAGGCGTGCCCGCGACGCCCGCGGCTACATCGACCAACGCCACCGTGAGCGTGAAGAGCGAGAGCTACGACGTCACGCGGACTACGATCACGAATACGGACATCCCGGTGCCGTCCATCGCATCATGATGCGTGAGGAGCGCGACCGCCATGACGTCGAGAACAGGCGCCGTGCTCAGTACGAGGCGGACTACAGCCACCCGGAGGGCGGTATCCCAAATCCAGATCGCCAACCCAGATCCCAGATCGTCGCCCCTGCGCAGAGCAGAGGCGGCACTCAAGTTGGAAACGCTGCCGACGACATGGCCATCACCGCCTTCCCCGCGTTGGCTCCTCGCCTTAGGTCGGTGGCCTACCCCGACAACTTCAAGCCCAACATCCAGAAGTACGACGGCCGCTCCGACCCCAACATCTGGTTGTCGACCTACTACATCACCGTCAAGGCGGCCGGCGGCAACTTTGACCACATGGCAGCGTACTTCCCACTGGTGGTGGGTGACGTGCCATCACTCTGGCTCAACAACCTCCCAGCGGGTAGCATCACGTCTTGGGCCGACCTGTCTCAGGCCTTCACGTCCAACTTCCAGGCGACCTACAATCGCCCTGGGAATTCCTTCAACCTCGGGAGGGTCACCATGAAGCCCAACGAGCGGCTCCGCGACTACACCAACCGGTTCTTCGAGAACCGCAACACTTGCGTCGGTGTCAGGGACGACCAGGTCGTCGAAAGCTACAAGAAGGGTGTCAGAGATCGCAAGATCTTTGAGAAAATCCATGAGTCAGGGGCCACCACCATCGCAGCCCTCATGGACGTCATCAACAAGCTGATCGACACCGACGAGGCGCTGGTCAACCAGTTTGACTACGACGCCAAGCGCGACGTGGGCATTTCCGGCACTGCTGGAGACTCGAGCTCCAAACTGCGCAAGAGACCTTCAGAGGTGCTTGCGGCGGAGGCACGTTGACCTTCGACGTTCAACATCGACGAGTTCAATGCAGCACTCGACAGCCCCTGCGCGTTCCACGAGGTGGCCACCCACACAGTTCGCGAGTGCTCGCAGTTCGAGAGGGCGTTCCGTACCCCTGAAGACCCTAAGCGACCTAGAGGCGACGGCGACCGATCCTCATCACGTCGCTACAACAACAAGGACCGTGATGATCGACGCGGTCGTGGCGATGACGGCCGCCGTGATGACCGACGTCGCGAGGAGCAGCAGTCGGAGGACCTCCGTGATGAGCGCGACCTACCCTCTCCACCGGCGACGGGCAATCCCAACGGCCCCTTTCAGCAGGCCAAGAGGTCGATCAACATGATTGTCGGTGGCTTCAAATCCAGCGTGAGCAGAAGGCAATATCGCAAGGATAAGCGCGAGATCCAACTCATCCACACCAAGCCGTCGCAGCCCCTACGTTGGTTGGAGCAGCCAATCACGTTCTCCAGGGCCGATCACTGGGTCCACATCCCAGATCCAGGGTCCTACCCGCTCGTCGTCGAGCCCATAGTGGAGGGTGCCCTGCTCCCTCAGACCCTCATCGACTGAAGAAGTGGGCTCAACATTATCTTCGTCGAGACCTTGAAGAAGATGGACTTCGACTTCAAGAGGCTGACAGCGTGTGACGAGCCTTTCTTTGGCATCGTCCCTGGCAAGGCGACCTACCCCATGGGTCGGATCTCCCTCCCTGTGACCTTCGGTACAGAGGACCACTTCCGCACGGAGTACCTCAGCTTCGAGGTCGCTGACTTCAAGTCTTCCTACCATGCCATCCTAGGTTGCCCCATGCTGGCTAGGTTTATGGCCGTCCCGCACTACACCTACTTGGTGTTGAAAATGTCGGCCCCAAACGGGGTCCTCTCTGTCTATGGCGACCTTATAGTCTCGTTCAAGTGCAACAATGAGGCCCTCAACATCACCACGACAAACGCCTGCGTCGATGCCTCAGCCGTCATGATCGCTGAGGCCGCGAAGGTCGCTCCGAGCGACCTGACCATCCCGGAGCAGAAGCGCACCGACACCGCCCTCGATGCCACACCGTCGACAAAGAAGGTTTGTTTCGGCCTAGCCAACCCAGAGAAGATGGTGGTCATCGGCGACAACCTCAGGGAGAAATAGGAACTCGCGCTCACCAGTTTCCTCCGGGACAACGCGGACATATTCGCATGGACCCCATCGGATATGCCGGGTGTTCCAAGGGAGCTGGCTGAGCACTCCTTGGATGTAAGCAAGATGGCCAAGCCTGTCAAGCAGAAGCTGCGCCGCTTTGCGAAGGATTGCAAGGTGGTCATTAGGGTAGAAATAATAAAGCTCCTAGCTGCCGGATTCATCCGTGAATGTAAAAATCCGGTTTGGCTCGCCAACCCGGTGCTTGTACCCAAGAAAACCGGTCAATGGAGAATGTGTATCGACTACACCGATCTCAACAGGCACAACCCTAAAGACCCCTTCCCTCTTCCGCGCATCGACCAGGTCGTTGACTCCACAGCCGAAAGCGTCCTGCTATGCTTCCTCGACTGCTACTCAGGGTATCACCAGATAGCCCTGAAGGTCTCTGACCAAGACAAAACGGCGTTCATAACGCCGCACGACATCTACTGCTACACGGCCATGACGTTCGACCTCAAGAATGCTGGAGCGACCTACCAGAAGGCCATCCAAAAGTGCTTGGAGTCTCAGATTGGCGACAACGTCGAAGCCTACGTCGACGACGTAGTTGTCAAGACCACGGTGGAGGACAACCTCATCGCCGACCTCGCCCAGACCTTCGCAAACCTCCGACGCTACCGCTGGAAGCTCAACCCATAGAAGTGCATTTTCAGTGTTCCATCTGGCAAGCTTCTAGGCTTCATGGTCAGCCACCAGGGCATTGAGGCGAACCCCACCAAGGTCGACGCCATCCGCAGGATGAAGAGACCTACCGGGAAGAAATACGTTGTTGACGCTTACTAACGTCGCACCAGGTTTATATCCCCGGCAACGGCGCTAGAAAGCTTGTTGGCACTCTCTAGCGTCGCTACTAAATGTGCAACGACGCCAGAGGGCCTATTGGTATAAATAACGATCGCAGAAAAGTCCGCAAGCGTACGGATACCGGTGTAGCTTTCACCCAGGAGTATTCCAGGGTATCGAATCCACAGGGAACGTGTGTGCACTAGTGAAGAATCAAGATCGGCATTAGACGAGAGAAGATATGGTAATAGTGTAGGAGGGGTAGAGAGGGTTTCGAAGGATTCCAGATACTAAAGATAAGATCAGCGTTTGCTACGATGCTTGCTTCGGGACGCTCAACCGTCCTAACCCGGAAAGGGGTAAGAAGGGGGCTAGGCAAGCCAAGCAGGGGTCCTATTGCGCTCTAGTGGATCTCACGTGGTGGACTACGTAGGCCGTCAGGGCCGTCACCACCTGGGGCTACCACAACAATCCGTGCCACTAGGTGTACTCCAAGGTAATCGCAAGACTAGACACCACGTCTACTCTAGTGACTACTATTCTAGCTTTGCAATTACTAGAGCACTAATCAAAGCAAGGAGCCCACAAGCATAAATAAAAAATCTGAACTTAATTAATTAAAAGAATTCAGAATGCCTAAGAGTTACCCGGATGTTACTCGAAGTGGAGCCGCATCCGCCGAGGTACAAGAGGAAGGGAGGAAGCCGACAACTCCGGTTTCTCCCGGACTCGCACCTCAACTCTCTCCTAAGTTTTGGTAGAGCTTCGCCTTGATCTTTGCTTCTCTTCTTCGTGTCTTGAAGTGAGGAATGGGGCTTCTATTTATAGGGGGAGGAGACTTGGGAGAGTGGAGGAGCTCCCCCTCTTTCCAGCACCCAAACTGACCCCCACGGCACTGTAGCGTGCAGGGGAAGGTGCCTGAGGCGGTGGAAGAAGGAACCGGCGAAGAACCGGACTCTAGGCACGTGAACCGGGGCCAAACCGGCTGTCTGGGCGCTGAACCGAGCGATTTCTGGGCAAAACTGGCAGCAAAGGGGGCCAGACCGGCCGAGCCGGCCAACCGACCTCCCGCCAGCCACTAGGAGCCCGCCACCTGGCATGGCCGGGCCGGCCCGCGCGGCTCCCGCGTGCACACACTGGGGCTTTGACCTGCAGCACGGTCGGCCGGCCAACTGCGTCGCGCCATGTGTCCCTGGCTGGGTCCAACCCGCGGCCCGCGCGGGCGCGCGCGCGTGATAGCCGTCGGGCGCCAGTCGCTTGGCGACGCGTGGCAGGGGGGAGGGGGATTTCCCGCGTTGCCGCACACGTGCGGAGACGCGCCGCAGCGTCCTCTGCGGGCCAATGGCGTGCTACCACGTGGCGCCCCTGGTATTCTCCCACGTATGCGCATGCATGGCGGTGTAGAGTGGGTTCCACAGTGACATCAGCTATTTTGTCTTTTTCCTATCTTGCGCATACGAGCTCCAAAGTATACAAATGATATGTCCATTTCGATCGTCTCGACAAGCCCGTCGCAATGGTGTAGTCCAAATTTGCATTTGAGGTTGTTTGTGATAATGCCATAGTTTCTTCTATAATTGCTCATTTGCACCTGCGACCAAATATACACCAAAGCTTGTGGAATTTGTTAGATTATAACCCTATAGCTATGGTGCACACTTTCATGGAGTAACTTTTATCCGAAGTTGAAGGTCAAAAATAGGGACTTAACGACCGTCAACAAGCTCCCCACACTTAGCCCTTTGCTCGTCCTCGAGTAAAGGTTAAGGACTAGGGTGGAAAACATGAATCCAAAATGATATGATGCAAGCATGTAAGATATTCCAAGACATACCTGTACTTGTGACTCTTTGGGGTGTCTACCATGTCATCTTGGATGGTTGAAGAATGGAACGGTCGGATTTGAATCACCTCAACTCCTTCTGTAAAGTAGCTTGGGTTTTTGATAAAATATTTTTTTTTCAAAACTTAGCCTTACTTGACTCCTCAAATGATGCTCTCAAATCGCTCAGTGTGTATGATTCCTCACCAAGGCATTAAATTTACCTTTCTTCACCCTACTTCTAATGATGGCTATATGTGGAGCTCAAGGTAAGGTTGAAGATATAAGGCATACTTGTATCACATAATATTGCAAAGTCAAAAACTGGATCCAAGAAGAAAACTCGTCATACAATCTGATCAAGATGTGCAAGTGTGTGGAAAGGGGATGATATGGAAAAATATACTCCTTGTTGTATGATCTCTCTCCCTTTGAACTTTATTTTGAGAACATGGCTATCTTTTTTTTCTTTCTTTCTTTCTCTTTTTTTTCTTTGTTTTTTTTCAGCATGCTTGAGAAGATTTTCTCTTGAGCATGTGGTTTTATCTTTTTTTTAGCCCATGTCTCTTTTGAGGGAAAATCTAGGGAGAGAGATTCATAAATTTAATGGAGTATATATTTTTTGTGGATGGATGGATGTTGCTAACTTCTAGTGTAGAAGTTTAGCATATGAAGGTGGAGTGTACGTGATCTTGATCATGAAAGCATGAAAAGCTTCTAGCAAGGGTCACAACAATTTTACAAAGCTCAATGTAATAACAAGCAGCATATGTATGAGGTTTTCTAATGTAGAACAACATATGGCTTTGGTAGGAATATATCATCACTGAGGAGCTTGTAAGGCTATTTTTTTTCAAGTAATACATCCCAAGTACTTCGCCAGAGAGAGAGAGAGGTTCATCACATCGTACCATATCTCATTAATCAACCATTTAGATGAACATGTTTTCCTAATGATATTTGATCACAAGCAACAGATGTATGTGCTAGGAATAAAGAACATGCAAGCCAATCAATTGAAAACATGTATAACAATGGAGCATCAAGATTCATTGAGTTTAAATTAAAGATTGTCTTATGAAAGGAATTATAACTCATGAATCATGGAATTGGGGGGATAAAATTTTTCAAACCAGGTTGTTCCTTTGAATGTCGGGAGAAGTTGACTCTCGGTACCTCCCCCACACTATCTTTTGCTGTGTCTTTTCCTGCACACTCTTAGACAAAGATGAGATACATGGATTTGGCTAGTACAGATTGTACTAGTCAAATCAAAGCAAAGTTTTATTTTATTTATTATTATTCACCATGAGACTGATGGTGAACATCGGGCAACCTCCCGGAAGGGCTTTGTTTAAACTCAAAAGCAGGACGTACCTAACTGGGCAAGAGACAAGAGCTAACATCATCTCCAAACCATATTAAGATTTGGATGAGGGGAACTGTACTCAAGATGCTCACATACCCCCCCCCCCACACTTGAAGTTTGCATTGCTACGCAACAAAACTCAAGTGTGTGGAGATCAAGCTTCCTTTTGTAAATGTCCTCTCACCAAAAACTTATAAAGGCGGAGTAGTGATGTAGCTCGCATGTTCTTAGGCATCACCTGTCCATCATTCTTTTCAATCTCCACCTGAAAGGTTAGCGACCAAAAATACCCGAAGGACAACTTCATCCTAAAAATATGCTCTTGCTTTTTATTTGAAAAAGGGAAATAAAACAAACCTATGCTAATCCAGGCTATCTCCTGGTAGTGCTTTGTTTACGGTCATAAGCTCGACCCTGGGAACCTTCTCCCTGCAGCTATCATTGGTGATGTGATTCTCGTCTCACCACCAATTGTTGATGTATCAGTGAAGCTTCAGCTGCAAGGTTAGTGCAATAGTGCGTACACGAATTTTGCAATGCTTATGGTAAACATATGCATCTACAACCATCCTTCTAAACTTTTTACAAGAGAGGACCATAAGGCGGTTGTAGTCCTCGTGTGTGCTCTGTGCACTGAGCATGGCTGACTTTGGAGAGACATGATGCAAGCATGGTTCCTGAGGTAAATCAAGAGTAAAGCTACCATGCTTGTCGATGAGATCCTTTCCTTCGGACCCCAGAGTCGGCGCCTTATAGATTTCCATGGCCCATGAATTCTCCATCTTAAGAGATGCATCATGGAAACTCAATGTCGAATCTCGACCAAGGTTGAAAACAACATGATACGGGCCAGTGGGAAGAGGCTCAAAATCAATCAAGGGTGATGATGATCGTTCGTCTTCGCAAAGGTGAAGCAGGTCTTCCGAGTCATACTCCTGAGAAGTAGAAAATTCTACAAGCTCAGCGAGAATGGGCTCGGACGACACGAACGGAGATACATGCATCATCTCCTCGAACGGGTTTTGCTTGGGAAGCGGCGTCACTATAGAATTTTCTGAGAACAAGGGAGTGGTGGCCGAAACGGCTTCCCTAAGCTTTTTATCTAGGCTTCCTCGAGATGCATCGAGAAGTTTTTCTATAGGGGAGCCTAGGAGGAGATCAAGATCGAGGACATCGAAGACGTGGAAATCTAGATTAACCTTAATCTTGTCTACTAGGAGTGGCACAGCACATGCAACCCCCCGACACTCAAGAATGTGTCCGGAGAGACAACTCTTGAGGAGCTTGTCGGATGGTCTTAGCGTCACGTTGCCCAATAGAGTGTACGCTAAGTGCCATGGCATAATATTAACCTCCATGAAGGGGTTAAGATGGGCTTCTATGGTAATCCCTTTTATGGAACAAGGAAGGATCGTAGAAGGTGAACAAATCCAAAGTGCTTCGGAAAAGTGTTCCACTCCAGTCGACCACTTCTTTTCCATGGCATCCATGATAGATATTTCGGTTGGAGGATCAGGAGGCAAAGGAGGGATCGTAGGCCTAGGGGAAGATTCTGTCAAAAGATTTCTAGCTGGATGGATTTGGACAGAAGAGGGCTCCTTTCCTTGTTCGGCATCCAAGAGATTCAAGGTGTCTTCGGGATTCTCAGTGGGATCATCCTCGAATTGGTCATGGAACTTTGCTATTGCATTCCGTGCACGAGCTAAGGAGACAGTTTGTGTGGATTCTTCTAGTTGCACGGCTAGGCTACAATTAGCCATTTCTTGGAAAAGCCTCTCGGTAGGCCATCCTATAAGAATAGGTATGTCCGGATTATCATAGACATGGAAGTGCAGAAAGATCTCGGCCTCATTGGCAACTACCGGGACTGTTCTGACAACACCGCAACATTCCAACATGGTCCCATAAGGATCTTGAAAAATCTTTCGAGACGAACATAGGGTCATGTTGGGATAGAGCTGTTGGGCAAGAGATTTTGAGATGATATTTATCCCAACAGTGGGGTTGTACTGGACATCCATCATGACGCCTTGTATTTGATAGGAAAGAAGAGTGGACGGCATGATGAGTCTAACTACCTCGGGCGATGTCTCGGCTTCTCTCAACCATTCCACACTCATAGCCGCCGACAAGCATTTAAGGTCTTCTTTGAGAATGGGCTTATCGGGTTGGCTAGCATTTTGTTGAAACGGAGAGTTGCACGCTCGAGGCTTTGGTTGGATCAGAAAATTCGAGGCATTTCCAAAGTCTGAGAACAGATCATCCTCGATTTCACCGATAAAGTCCATTGGATGAGTTTCCTCATCTTTTAGACTCTGGAGATTTTCTACGGGAGGCTCTACTTTTTATTGGCTTAGAGAGAGGAGCGGTCACGGGTGTAAGCTGGATAGGTGAAACCTCATCTTCCGGCTCAAGGATTTCATCAACCTCTTCTTCGGAAAATTCATCAAAAATACCAGTGTAGGGGGTATTCTCAAGGATTTTGTTGAGAACGTTCCTCCCTTCACTAGGTGTCAAATGAGTGAAAGAACCTCCCGAAGAAATATCGAGAAACTGGGCGGACTCCTTGCTAAGGCCTTTACGAAAATGCTGTAAAAGCATCGGTTCGGAGAGTTCGAGGTTGGGACCGGACATGTTTAGGTCCAAAAATCGTGCCCAGGCTGCTCCTAAGGTTTCTTTTTCCTTTTGCCTAAAGCCTAAGACTTCCATACGGAGGTCGACCAATCGGGATTCCGGGAAGAAAGCTAGATAAAATTTGTTTCGCAAAACTTCCCAATCTCCCTTGACACCCCTAACGGTTTGAGCATACCATTTCTTGGAAATCCCCGTCAAAGAGAACGGGAAAAGCTTCCATTTTAATGTTTCGTGTGACATGCCACGAATGACCAGGCACGAGCACACTTCCTCAAAACCGCGAAGGTGGGTGTACGGATTTTCCTCTTCTGCTCCAGAAAAAGATTGCTCCCGTACCATAGCTATGAGGGCGGGATGAAGTTCATAGCTAGGTGCATGGATGGGTAATGATGAGGATGGAGGCTCCAGATCTTCGCCCGTTGGAGCCGAAAACTGATTGATAGGTTTGGAATCCATATGGGGATATGTGATGGTATGGATGGGGATACACAGACGACTCGGTTCGACACTAGTACAGCAACCGTTCCCCGGCAACGGCGCCAGAAAGCTTGTTGACGCTTACTAACGTTGCACCAGGTTTATATCCCCGGCAACGGCGCCAGAAAGCTTGTTGGCACTCTCTAGCGTCGCTACTAAATGTGCAACGATGCCAGAGGGCCTGTTGGTATAAATAACGATCGCAGAAAAGTCCGCAAGCGTATGGATATCGGTGTAGCTTTCACCCAGGAGTATTCCAGGGTATCAAATCCACAGGGAACATGTGTGCACTAGTGAAGAATCAAGATCGGCCTTGGATGAGAGAAGATATGGTAATAGTGTAGGAGGGGTAGAGAGGGTTTCGAAGGATTGCAGATACTAAAGATAAGATCAGCGTTTGCTACGATGATTGCTTCGGGACGCTCAACCGTCCTAACCCGGAAAGGGGTGAGAAGGGGGCTAGGCAAGCCAAGCAGGGGTCCAACTGCGCTCTAGTGGATCTCACATGATGGACTACGTAGGCCGTTAGGCCTGTCACCACCTGGGGCTACCACAACAATCCGTGCCACTAGGTGTACTCCAAGGTAATCTCAAGACTAGACACCACGTCTACTCTAGTGACTACTATTCTAGCTTTGCAATTACTAGAACACTAATCAAAGCAAGGAGCCCACAAGCATAAATAAAAAATCTGAACTTAATTAATTAAAAGAATCCAGAATGCTTAAGAGTTACCCGGATGTTACTTGAAGTGGAGCCGCATCCACCGAGGTACAAGAGGAAGGGAAGAAGCCGACAACTCCGGCTTCTCCCGGACTCGCACCTCAACTCTCTCCTAATTCTAACACTAATTTTGGTAGAGCTTCACCTTGATCTTTGCTTCTCTTCTTCGTGTCTTGAAGTGAGGAATGGGGCTTCTATTTATAGGGGGAGGAGACTTGGGAGAGTGGAGGACCTCTCCCTCTTTCCAACGCTCAAACTGACCCCCACGGCACTGTAGCGTGCAGGGGAAGGTGCCTGAGGCGGTCGAAGAAGGAACCGGTGAAGAACCGGACTCTAGGCACGTGAACCGGGTCCAACCCGCGGCCCGCGCGGGCGCGCGCGCGTGACGGCCGGCGGGTGCCAGTCGCATGGCGACGCGTGGCAGGGGGGAGAGGGATTTCCTGCGGGGCCGCGCACGTGCGGAGACGCGCCGCAGCGTCCTCTGCGGGCCAATGGCGTGCTGCCATGTGGCCACCCTTGGTATTCTCCCACATATGCGCATGCATGGCGGTGTAGAGTGGGTTCCACCGTGACATCAGCTATTTTGTCTTTTTCCTATCTTGCGCATACGAGCTCCGAAGTATACAAATGATATGTCCATTTCGATCGTCTCGACGAGCCCGTCGCAATGGTGTAGTCCAAATTGGCATTTGAGGTTGTTTGTGATAATGCCATTGTTTCTTCTATAATTGCTCATTTGCACCTGCGACCAAATATACACCAAAGCTTGTGGAATTTGTTAGATTATAACCCTATAGCTACGGTGCACACTTTCATGGAGTAACTTTTATCCAAAGTTGACGGTCGAAAATAGGGACTTAACGACTGTCAACAGACATCATGAAGCTCACCGGCATGATGGCCGCTCTAGGTCGCTTCATCAGGAAGCTCGGGGAGAAAGGCCTGGCCTTCTTCAAGCTGCTAAAAAAGTCAGACAAGTTCGTGTGCATGGGCGAGGCCGACCAGGCACTAGAAGAGCTGAAGACCTTCCTTACAACGCCTCCTGTCATGGTGCCCCCGGTGCCAAAAGAGACCTTGCTGCTCTACATCTCCGCGTCTACCCAGGTGGTCAGCGCGGTGCTGGTGGCGGAACGACCTGAGGAAGGCCAACCCTACCCCGTCCAGCGACCTGTCTACTACGTCAATGAGGTCCTCTCCGATAGTAAGATCAGGTACTCGCAACCCCAGAAGATGTTGTACGCCCTCCTCGTCACCTCGCGCAAGCTCCGGCACTACTTCCAGGCGTACAAGATCAAGGTCGTCTCAAGCTTCCCCTTGGGAGAGATCCTACGCAGCCGTGATAGCACAGGGCACATCGTCAAGTGGTCGGCCGAGTTAGGAGAGTTCAAACTTGAGTTCAGTCCACGATAGGCCATCAAGTCCCAGATCCTTGCGGACTTTGTCTCTGAATGGACAGACTCAGCAACCCACATCGGCGGAGAAGCCAGAGCACTGGAAGATGTACTTTAATTGTTCCCTCAACCTCGAAGGAGCGGGTGCAGGTATACTCTTCATCTCCCCCAAGGCGATCATCTGAAGTACGTCCTGCAGATCCACTATAAGGCGTCCAACAACGGTGCCGAGTACGAGGCCCTGATTCACGGGTTGCGCATCGCCGTTTCCCTAGGGATCAAGCGGCTCATTGCCTATGGTGACTCCAAGGTCGTCATCGACTCGGTCAACAAGACGTGCGACATCAAGAAGGACACGATGGATGCCTACTGCGCCAAGGTCCGGAAGCTTGAGGCCCACTTCGAAGGCCTGGAATTCCACCACGTCTGCCGTGATAACAATGTGGCAGCAGACGTCCTCTCCAAGCTGGGGTCCAAGCGCGCGCTGGTCCCGGCCGGTGTGTTCGTCCAGGACATACGCAAGCCGTCGATCAAGCTCCTTAGCGACCCAGAGATGTCACCTGGCGACACACCCCCGCAAGGTAGTCGCGACGACCTCATGACAGAGGCCGAAGATGATTGGCGCCTCGACTTCATAGCCTATATCTTAGAGCACCGAGTCCCTGAGGACAATGTCGAACAGGAGAGGATCGTAAGGCGCAACGCCAATTACGTTGTCATCGGCACAGAGCTCTATCGGAGGTCCGCTTCCAACGGCGTGCTGATGAAGTGCATCCTAAGGTCTGAAGGTCTCAGGCTCTTGCAGGAAAACCACGGTGGACAATGCGGCAACCACGCAGCCTCCGCTAATCTGGTGGGAAAGGCCTTTAGGTCAGGATTCTACTGGCCTACTGCCATGGCTGACGCTCAGGACCTAGTCCGAAGATGCAAAGGGTGCCAATTCTTCGCCAAGCAGCAGCACGTCCCAGCTCAAGCCCTGAGGACAATCCCTTCATCTTGGCCCTTCGCTATATGGGGCTTGGACTCAGTAGGACCCTTCAGAACCGCCCCTGGCGGATACAAGCACATCCTTGTGGCAGTGGACAATTTCACCAAGTGGATCGAGGTCCGCGCTGTTGCCAGTGTTACGTCGAAGGAGGCGGCAAAATTCATTGAGGACATTACTCACCGCTTTGGGGTCCCCAACAGGATCGTCACCGACCTAGGCTCGGCCTTCACAGGAGCCAACTTTTGGGACTTCTGCCAAGACAACCTTATCGACATCTATTACGCCTCGGTGGCACACCCACGCTGCAATGGCCAGGTCGAGCGCGCTAATGGCATGGTGCTTCAAGGCATCAAGGACCGAATCTTCGATGACGCCTCCCAATACGCCACCAGGTGGCTAGCGGAGCTCCCGCACGTGATCTGGGGTCTCCGGACCCAGGTCAGCTCAGCTACAGGATACTCGCCATTTTTTCTGGTCTATGGGTCGGAGGCTGTCCTCCCGACCGACCTCGCCTTCGGTGCTCCCCGCATCCAGCACTACGAAGAGGGCGCAGTAGAAGAGACGCGCAAAGTTGACCTCGACAGCATTGAGGAACACTGCGTGGCCGCGCTGATGCGGCACACCCGCCATGAGTAGTAGATACGTCGCTACCACGACCGCAACGTGCGGGAGTGATCCTTCAATGTGGGCGACCTAGTCCTGCGACACATCCAAGACATCAAGGGAATGCACAAGCTCTCGGCACCTTGGGAAGGCCCCTTCATCGTGCAAGAAGTCATTGGGCCAGCGACCTACCACCTCCATTGGGCCGATAGTCAGGGTGTCCCAAACGTCTGGAACATCGAGCACTTGCGTCGCTTCTATCCTTAGAAGATCTTTATCAAAATAAAAAGCTATGTACTCTCCCCTCTTGTAAATTTCCAGTTAATAAAAGTGTGATTCCCTCTTGGCAGTCCTTCTGCCGACCTGCACCTGCGTCCCCCTTTACTTTTTGTTCTATTTACCCTTTCCCCCTCGAAACGCTCGGGGGCTTGGTTTAAGTTAGGCCCGACGCGCTCGGGGGTTGGCTTTGCCAACCTAAGGGTCTCACGACCTGAAGGGGTTTCTTATGTTTTATGTCTTTACGCGTCCCCCATCTACGCAGCTCTTGGTCTCTTTATGCACGTTCCTAAGCTACTTGATTGTGAGACCTAGGGTCCAAGACCCCCCTCTGCGCGCCGGCTGTACCTAAGCCTCCACGCTGAGCCATACAGTCAGTAAACCATTCCTCCACTGATTTGCATGTCCAATTGGGATGCACGCTTTAATCAAGTTTGCATGTCTTTATTACGGCAAAAGTACTTGTTACATCAATAGGCCCTAGGCCTAAACCTGCATCTACAGCTTGATACAGTTCGAATTTTAATTTTCAGAGGTCGAACTTCTTCACGACCTCCTCTGCGGCAGCCTGGATGTCTTCACGGTTCACCAGCTCTGATTGGTCGACGTCCTCCGCGACCTTCTGCAGGTTGAAAGATGGCTCGTGGTATTTCACCGCGGCCAACACCGCGGACGCGGCGAGCTTGCTGGTGTCCAACAGCAAGGCCTTCATCCGGCCATCAGCTTCATCTAGATGATCCAACAGCTCCTTTGGCTCTGCCCCCTCCACCTGAGGAACGTAGATGTCCATCAGGTATTGGGCGGCCTCCTTGAGGTCGGTGAGCTGCTTCTCCAAACCTGCGTAAACAAAAGGTGGATCGCTCACATCCTCCGTCCAACAACGACAAAGACCTATGGGAGATAAGGTCACTCACCTCGCTGGACCTCCGCAGTCCTCTCCTTGAGGACCGTCACCTGGTCCTTGACCTCCGCGAGCTCCTTCTTGATGGCATCCTCTATCTCCCTGGCGCCTGGACACATTGAAGGTCGAAATTAGGCAAAGACCCAAAAGAGACACGGAGATAACACCCAGCGACCAAACAAACTTACCGTCTGCCACGGCCTAAGGTCGTTTGTGGCATCCTTCGCCTTCTGCTGAGCCGCCTCCAGCTTCTTCTTCAAGGAGGCCACCTCCTTCTCCGCCTGTCGAGCCAGCGCCTCCTTCACGCGCTTGACTTCCTGTGCAGCCTCGATCTTAGCTTGCAGTGAAGCCTCTCGAGCTGCGGCTGCCTACACGTGGGCATTGGTGACCTTCCTTACTAAGGCCGCCCGAGCTTGCGCCCGCTCCGCAAGCGACTGCAACACAAGAAGACACGTCTCGTGTCAAGACCTCGAAATATAGTCCGGGTATGTGTCAAAAATCAGAGCAGCAGGGTTCAAGCTCTTACCGAGAGCATCCGCGCGATTGTCCGCGACGCTTCTTTGAAGTCGTGGACGTCACAGCGGTCGGTGATGACGTCGTTCTCCCATGGAGTCCTGACATACAGGCACCTGTTGTTGTCGTCCTCGGCGCTGGTGCCGCCCACCTCTGCAGCCTGTTGGCCTAGCGTTGGCGGTGGGTCGGTCACACATAGGTCGTCCTGATGACCTCCAATGGGCGGAGCTGTGCTGGCGCCGCCCTTCTCCACCTCCGATGCCGCTGTCGCCCCAGCTCCAAGGGCCTGGCTCGAGACCTCTGCAGTTGAGGCCGCCGGTGACTGCTCCACCGGCGCCTCCCTCCCCCTGTGCCCAAACGCTTCTTGACTTGAGGCATTCTTGGCGCTGTCGAACGTTGCCGGGGTCGACCTGCGTCCAAACAAAAGACCTCCATCAGCAAGAACAATGGCGAATCCGACACAACAGCAAAACTAGAGCACGGCCGTGACTTACTTGCTCGCGGACCTAAGTCCAGGCTTGATGGGCTTAGGCGGGGCCCTCCTCGCCCTCTTCTGCGACCCTGGGTTGCCCAAAACATCCGCGCCCGACCTCGAGCGCTCCTCTGCCGTGACGTCCTTGCGGGGTGTCTCCATCACCCGCTCCTCCACTGCGGCGACCTTGCGAGGCGTCTCCGTGGGCGGCACTGTCGCCGTGCTAGGTGACTTCGCGTCGTCCTCCTCCTCCTCGACGTTGATGGTTTCAATGTCGGAGCTGGCCGTAGCCGTATCTGCCGATACAGCAGGGCCGACCCTCTTCCTCTTCTTCTTCTTCGCTTCCGCCGTCTGGGTGGCAGCGATCGTGGCCGCGGCCCGAGATGCGAACATTTTGCCTGCAGTCTGCCGCGTGCGTCGTGGCAGGGCCGTGGTGACCCTCGGCAGCGCCCTTCTCGTGGTGGGACCGTCATCGTCGCTCCCCACCGACGAGTCAGAGATGTACTCCTCAATGCATTGCTGCCGAGGGACCGTGTCCCCCGTAGCACGGACCTTGAAGCTTCGGTCCTCCTCGTTGCGCAACGGTGCCGGACACCAGTAGATGCCTTCATGAAACTGCAAAAGAAAAGACCTACAACAAAATTGCACAAACTCTCAGGCCGCCAAGGAAACAAGGTCGGAGACTTACAGCATCGGAAGGTCGTCGGTACATGCTGAGTGCCTTGGGGCACGCTCGGTTGCGGATGCGCCCGGCAAAGATATTCTTCACCCGCGCCGCCATCTCCTCCTTGGAGACCTTGCGCTTGACGACCCGGGTGGGGTCGGATTGCCCCCGGTACTCGTAGGCCGGGTGTACCCGGTCTTGGATAGGCTGCAGCAGCCGGCGGCTGAAGCCCTTCCGCCTTCAACTTCTCCAGGTCTTCCAGCAGCAGCCGCAGCTCCTCAGTCTCCCGCGACGTTAGCTGATTGGTCCACTCCGGGAACGGGACGGGAGCGCCCCCCGACCTGGCGGGGAGCACCGGCTGTCGTACGGACATCCCTGGGCCCACTACTCAGGTGGGTACTGGGACCGACTACTCCGTGGGCCCCTAGGACTACTCGACTTGGGCTGCACGACACCTGATGGCGTGGAGCGCAAGGCATACAGAGGACTAGTACTCGGTTAGGAAGCTAGACATGTCCGGATCCATGTAAAGTACTCCTAGCCGTACACGACTAGTACTCCTCTGTCAAACCGACTTGTAACCTTGCCTCCCGGACTATATAAGGCGAGGCAGTGACCCCTATCTCATCATCCGCATCATCCTGTAAACACACCCAATCAATCCAGAGCTACGCAACATACAGGACGTAGGGTATTACGCACCTCGCGGCCCGAACCTGTCTAAATTGTGTGCCACGTGTCTCTCCTTTGAGTTCTCGATCTCGGCGGGGCCATAAACATCTACCTCGGTACTCCCCTTGGTATGTTGCCGGGTTAAAACACCGACAGCTGGCGCGCCAGGTAGGGGATCTTGCCGAAGATCACATGGCAAACTCGACAGTTTCTATCGTCATCAAGCCAACCGCTGCCTTCAACCGCGGCGACACCTTCGTCTTCGGCTTCTGAGTCTGCACATCCGACGGCGCTAGATCATTCCAGCGCTACATCACCATGACCCCGGACCCGGAGACTGGACTTGTGACGCTTCCCGAAGCCATTATAGGTCGACTCATCGAGAAATTCGATGAATTTTCGCTCTGCAACCAAGTCACCGACTTCGAGCCTGGATCCACCTCCAAATCGAACTCGACGTCGCCATGGATCGAACCACGCAAGCTGGCTCCTGAGCCAACATGCGAACCAGTCCTCCCCCATGAGCACTTCCTGTACGGCCTCTGCAACTCTAGCAAAGCCTACGCGGAAGCACTCACCTCGCGTCGGGGTGGCAAGGAGATCATCTCCGAGTACTCCTCGGACTCCAACACTGCCCCCGACTACAACTCGGACTCCTCGTACGAGTTTGACTTCGGCCTCGATCCGATCGAGTCTGAATCCGAGCTCAACGCCATTGAGGAACCGTTGTCAGGTCCTGCTACTGGCTTGGTCATCACGTCTACTCCTGCCGGCAGATTCGTCTACTGGCCCGACCGCAAGCCCGCAGACCTGATCAACGACAACTCATGCTGCGTCGTCTACCTCGAGACACTCCCCTTCCAAGAGGGGACACCACTGACTCCGACCGAGGAAGAGCACACGCCAACCGAGGTGGCGACCACCGACTCTAGACTCTGCACGCCTGATCGTGAAGTATTCATGGCAGCCGGGGAAGCTGGAACCTCAAACAACCAAGTTGATCGCTACCTTGAAGACATCTCAGAAGACGAGGTATCAGCCAATGCACCCGCGGATGAGACAACTGATGCCAAGAATGCCCGGCGCGTGCGCAACAGAAAATGAGTTGATCGACCCAAGCGCCTCCGAGAAGCTTTTCCCATCCGGAACCTCACAGAGGCTATCGATCAAGTCGAGAACCGGGTACACACCACCTCTGAGTAATGCCTCATGTCTATCACCATGATAGCACGGACAGCTCAGGGGCACCGCGCAGGCGAACTCATCACCAAGCTTGCCGAGGACGCCTACTTCATGTGGGTCAACAACAGAACCGCCGGAGTCGGAAACCATGAAGCCACTAGTCGCAGCCGTACCCCAGCAGATGGCGGACGCAACCGCGTCCGTGGCGAACAACAGCCAACTCCCAATCGCTCCAAAGCCTCTGTAGGAGCACCAAGCGGCAGCGGCGGTGGCGGCGGTGGCAGCAGTGGTAGCTCATCCCATCACGGTGGTAGAAGAGCCGGTGGCGGCGGCGATCGCGGAGGCCGAGGCCACGCTAACAGCCACGTCACCGGCAACGCTCGTGGTGACTACGATGCCCACCACAGAATCGATGAGATCCGCCGTGCCAAGAAGACTACTGAAGTCAGTGACAGCGATGGCTTCCCTGCCTACTCCGCACGACTTCGCGATCTGCTTCTTCCCGAGAAATTCAAACCCCTCGCGATTACCAAGTACGACGCGAAGCAAGACCCAGTCCAGTGGCTCAGGTGCTATGCCCTGGCTATTGAAAATGCTGGTGGCAACAACGACACCAAGTGCCGCTACTTCCCCTTCTGTCTGGATCAAGCCCCACTTACATGGCTCGAGTCGCTCGACAAGAACTCGATCGACAAGTGGGACCAGCTGAAGGCTCAGTTCACCAGCAACTTCGAGGGTGCCATGGGACGCTCGGGTACCCGCATGGATCTGGCGATGGTCAAGCAGGAGCAAGGCGAGACCCTACACCAGTACATGCGCCGCTTTTTCGACAAGCGCGCGACCGTAGTCGACGTCACCGACAAAGAAGTCATCGACCTCTTCCAAGATGGGCTCTACCACCGTCGCACCTTCGAAGACTTCGGTCGCCGTCGCCTGAGTTCTATCACCAAGCTCAAAGACATGATCACCTCATGGGCCGACGAAGAGGACAAGGCGAACGCCAAGTACGACTCCATTCACGGCAAAAGCAAAAACAACACGGGCGGCAACAACAACAAAAAGAATCAAGGGGGTTGCAACAACAACAACTACTCGGGTCCTAACCGCAAGCGCAAGCCAGACAACACAGTCGCGGCTATACAGTGCCCTGCGAAGGACAGCTCTAAAAAGTCCTCCGGCTCAAAGAGAAGTGCCTGTGGCATCTGGATGGTAATCACACAACCGACCAGTGCTACCAACTCCGGCGAGCACTCAAGGATATTCCCGAGCCACGGCCTCCTCACGACAAAAAGGGCAAGAAGAAAGTCGACGAAGGCAACGTCGACTTCCAAGAACCTGACAAGACGGTGAATGTCCTCTTCGGCGGACTACCCACCAGACGATCTCAGAAGCTCACTCTATGGGAAGTCTTGAACATTGAACCAGCGGTGCCGACGCCTCTAAGGTGGTCAGAGGTACCCATCACCTTCTCCCGCGTGGATCAATGGACAAGCTTCTCTGAGCCAGGATGTTTTCCACTCGTCCTGAAACCAGTAGTCGCGGGCTCCAGACTCAACAAGGTACTCATCGACGGCGGGAGCGGACTCAACGTCCTCTTCACCAAGACCTTGAAGAAGATGAAGCTCGACATCACCGACATGCTCACCAAGAGCGCGTTGCCTTTCTATGACATCATCCCGGGTAACGCGGCTATACCACTTGGCTCAGTGGTCCTGCCAGTTACCTTCGGGGAAACAAGGGAGAACTACCACACCGAGTACATCAAGTTCGAGGTTGCGGACTTCGAAACCTCCTACCATGCCATCCGTGGCAGACCAGCCATCGCCAAGTTCATGGCGGTCCCTCACTATACCTACTTGGTACTCAAAATGCCAAGTCCTGCCGGAGTACTCGCGCTGCAAGGGGACTTGAGGATTTCTTATGACTGCAACACCGAAGCCGTGGAACTCGCAGTGACCAATCATGTACCCAACGCAATGATGGAAATCTTCGCTGCATCCAAAAAACTCGCGCCACCTGAACTCGAGATACCTGAGAAGACCGATGCCTCAAACAAGCCTCAGCCAACAGAGGAAGTTCAGGTGAAGGCTATCGACCTCGGGACCGGTGACAGCAGCAAGACTACCATGATCGGCGCGGGGCTCGACCCGAAATAGGAAGACGCGCTCATCAGCTTCCTTCGGGCTAACCGAGACATCTTCACGTGGAAGCCAGCGGACATGCCAGGTGTGCCCAGGATGTTGATTGAGCACTCACTCAACGTCGACCCTAAAGCTACCCCCAAGCGACAACACCTCCGCCGCTTTGCAGACGACCGACGGGATGCCATCAAGAAGGAATTCGCCAAACTACTCACGGCTGGCTTCATCCGAGAAGTCTTCCATCCTGAGTGGCTCACCAACCCCGTCCTCGTCCGCAAGAAGAACACGAACGAGTGGAGAATGTGCGTCGACTACACCGATCTCAACAAGCACTACCCCAAGGACCCCTTCGGGTTGCCGCGGATTAATCAAGTCATCGACTCCACGACGAGCTGTGACCTGCTCTGCTTCCTCGAATGCTACTCCAGGTACCACCAGATCGCTATCAAGGAAGAAGACCAGGAGAAGACCGCGTTCATCACCCCGTTCGTCGCATACTGCTACACGACAATGTCGTTCGTGTTGAAGAACACCAGCGCTACCTACCAACGAGCTATCCAGGCCTACTTCAAGAAGCAGCTCAACAAGAACGTCGAAGCCTATGTGGATGACGTGGTCATCAAGACCAGAAATTCCGACACGTTCATCGCCGATCTTGAAGAGACCTTCGCATCTCTGCGAGAGTACCAGTGGAAGCTCAACCCCAACAAGTGCGTCTTCAGCGTACCTTCGGGGAAACTACTCGGCTTCATCATCAGCCATCGCGGCATCAAAACCAATCCCGAGAAGATCTCCGCCATCACCAATATGAAAGCTCCAACCTACATCAAGGATGTCCAGAAGCTGACCGGGTGTATGGCGGCCTTGAACAGATTCATCTCGAACCTTGGAGAACGTTGACTACCCTTCTTCAAACTACTCAAGCACCAAGAGAAGTTCGTGTGGACCGCGGAGGCTGATCAAGCTCTGACGCAGCTTAAAAACTTCCTGTCAAAGCCCCCGGTCCTCACGGCTCCTCGCAAAAAGGAGCAGCTACTGCTCTACCTCGCTGTGACTACTCATGTGGTCAGTACTGCCATCGTCGTCGAGCGGCAGGAAGAAGGCCACGCCTACTCAGTCCAGCGACCAGTCTACTTCGTCAGCGAGGTCCTGTCCGAGTCCAAGGCACGGTACCAACCGGTCCAGAAGCTACTCTATGCAGTACTCATCACCTCGCGGAAGCTACAACACTACTTCCAGGAGTACTTGATCACCATCGTCACCGACTACCCGCTCGGTGACATACTCCGTAATCAAGATGCTACTGGAAGAATCTCCAAATGGGCGGTCGAACTGGGCGCCCTCAACATTGATTTCAAGCCACGCACCGCTATCAAGTCTCAAGCACTAGTCGACTTCATGGCAGAGTGGCGGGAAAATCAGCTACCAACTCCTACAGAGCGGCCAGAGCACTGGGTGATATACTTCGACGGCTCACTCAAGCTCGAAGGCACGGGTGCAGGAGTACTCCTGATTTCTCCAAAGGGCGAACAACTCAAGTACGTCCTGCAGATCTTCTGGAAGGTCTCAAACAACGAAGCCGAGTACGAAGCCCTACTGCATGGGCTCCGCCTCGCAATCTCACTGGGCATCAAGTGACTACTAGTCTACGGCAACTCCACAGTGGTCATCAACCAATTCAACAAGTCTTGGGATCGCAACAAGGAGAACATGGACGCCTACTGTCTTGAAGTCCGCAAGCTCGAGAACAAATTCTATGGTCTCGAGTTCCACCACGTCATCCGCGACAACAACGTTGCAGCGGACGTCCTATCAAAGCTTGGCTCTACTCGCGCACAAGTACCCATGGGAGTCTTCGTCCACGAGCTTCACGCGCCATCCATACCGGAGTCGGTGCCAACGACCACTGACCTTGGGCCACCAGAGCCCGGTCAGGAGGTCATGATGATCGATGTGGACTGGAGACAACCCTTCATCAACTACATCCGCGAACAGAAGGTTCCTTCCGACAAGAACAAGGCCGAACAACTCGTCTGCCGAGCCAAGACCTACGTACTAGTCAGAGACAAGCTCTACAGATGGGGTGCCACTTCTGGAGTACTCATGAAGTGCATACCTTGGGATGAAGGCAAGGACAACTTGGAGGAGATCCACAAGGGCGTCTGCGGCAACCACGCGTCTTCCGACGAGCTTTCTACTGGACCACAGCCCTGGCCGACGCTGAAGAACTCGTCAGAAGGATTCAACAGAGTCTTGGTGGGGGCTCGACATGATTAGGCCTCTACCAACTACGCCAGGAGGATTCAACAGAGTCTTGGTGGCCATCGACAAGTTCACCAAGTGGATCAAAGTCAAGCCGGTTACCTGCCCAAAGGCTGACAGAGTACTCGACTTCTTGGATGAACTCGTGCATCGCTACGGGCTACCCCACCGCATCATCACAGACTTGGGTTCCAACTTCAACCACCATCAGTTCTGGGAATACTGCGAGAACAGCGGGATCGACGTCCGGTACGTCTCAGTCGCCCACCCGCGCGCCAACGGTCAAGTTGAGCGCGCCAACGGGATGGTACTCGACACCCTCAAGAAGCGATTGCACGACGCAGCTAACAAGAAAGGAGGCAAGTGGATCAAGGAACTACCCAATGCACTATGGGGGCTTCGTACTCAACCTACCAAGCCAACAGGGCAGTCGCCTTACTTCCTGGTCTACAGCTCCGAAGCTATTCTACCTGCCGACATGATGTGGGAATCCCCGGCAGTAGAACAATATGACGAAGGCATCTCAGAAGACAGTCGACGGGTTGATATCGACAGCCTCGAAGAAACCCGCTGCGCTGCCCTCGTCCAGTCAGCAAGGTACCTAGAGGGTATCCGACGCTACCATGATCGCAACGTCAAGGAACGCTCCTTTAATGTCGGCGATCTAGTCCTCCATCGCATCCAGAACACGGACGGACTACACAAGCTCAGCTCGCCATGGGAAGGTCCTTTCTCAGTCTCCAAGGTGACCGGACCTAGCTCATATCACCTCCAAACACTTGAAAGCGACGACATCAGCAACTCGTGGAATGTCGACCAGCTGTGTCTCTTCTACGCGTAGTCGCTCGACTACTCATCTATGGGTCCAGCCTATACGGCTACTCACAGACTATTCGCTGTAAGCGGCCTCTCGGTCCTAGCACAAGTCTCCGGACTACTCTTATCTAAGATCCAGCGTCAATGGCTACTAACGGATCCTTGGCCGCACAGAGCAGAAGGACTCTGGCAGCGGTCTACAGACCATGTACTCTCTAGATCCAGCCTATGCGGCTACTAACGGATCTCCAGCTATAAGCGGCTCAAGGGCCCTAGCAATCATTTAGCTGTAGGCGGCCTACGGGTCCTGGCGACTACTCATTTGTACTGGCCCTAGCCATCCAGGTGTATTTCTTCATCAGTAATAAAGTTTGGTTCTGCTCAACTTGTTTACTGTGCATTCTAACTAGGCAGTTCCTACTGAGTACTACTACTCACCACTTCTCTCACGGCTTGGTACTCTGCACACTTCACTGCAAGTGGCAGCAATGAGTCCTCATTACACATACAATCAGTGGACAAATTTCATTGATATTTCAATCAAGTCTCTGACTACTTTGCTTGTCTTACATCAACTACTCTAAGCTACCTCTACAGGTACATCTACTGGAGATTCAGCTTCTTCGCCACCTGCTCCGCGATGGGAGCCATCTCCTCTAGGAGGGTCTTGTACTGCTCATCCATGCAGTTCGCCGCAAGACCGCCGGCCACCACATCCACTGGCGCCTTCGGGAAGTACGACTTCATGTACGCAAGCACCTGGTTGGGTATGGACTTCGCCAGATGCTTGACGTACGTCGCTAGACGCCCGGGGGCTTCCTTCAGCCTGTCTACCAGTGGGGCTATCTTCGGTCTGCCTCGATGGGGTACCAACAGTCTTGCGATGGGAAGCGTAGCTTCTTCGAGTTCCTTCAGCTGACCTCGAAGCTTCTCACAGTCTTCATTGAGCTTCTGTAGAGATTTATAATAGTTCACAAGGTCACGATCTGAGGCTTCACGGAGCTCCATGTGCGTGATACACTTGTGGCGCAACTTGGCGTACTCATACTCAAGTACCTCTCTCTTGTCAGTCTTGCGCTACACGATGTTCTTGAGGTCCATCTCAGATGCCTTCAGCTGGTTGACTTTTGCCTCAAGATCTGCAGACAACTCGTCATAGTATCAGAATGCTCACAAGTACTACAATAAGCACTCGATGGCATCGGCGGAAGACACACCTTTGTTCTTCTGGCACAACGACTTGTTCTTCCGGATCAGGTTGTCCCTCTTCGGCCGCATCTCTTGTACCTCATTGTGGTACTGGGCGAAGGCACCATCAAGCTTGGATTGGAGCAATGCCGCATGTTTCTTCGACTTGTCCAGCTCCTTCTCCAAACCTTCGGCGCAGAGAACTGTGTCGCCGTACCCCTTCAGAAGTTCAGACTTCTGGCGGGACCTCTCCACCACGTCCTGCGCAAGACAGAACGACCAACAAGTAATCAGTACTAAAAAAGGCAAGATTATTCAGGGTACTCATAACGCACCTTGACCCATTGCTCTGTGCGGCGCCATGACTCCATGCTCAGAGACACGATGGCCGGGTCAACCAGATTGTCCTCCAGCAACTCGAGACCTTCGCGGCTTGAAGATCCTGTCTTTGGCATGGGCGCCGAGCGAAGTGGCGCAGCTTCTTCTATTATCTCCTCCCGGACGACAACGTCAGTACTCGCCTCGGGGTGCGGATCAACCCGAGCTTCCGTGCTCAGCTCGGGGGCTACCATAGTCCCTAGCCCGGGAGCTGTTGCTGTCGCCGCCTCGGCCACTAGCCCTATGGCCACCGTCTCCACAGCAGCCGTCTCCATGGCTACTGCCTCGGGGATCGTAGCCCCCTCGGCTTGTGCTCCTGTCAGGATCAATTCAACAAGTCAGCAATGGCTACGATTACTCTACATTATAACTACTCGTGGTGGCAGGAAGCATACCTTCAACCAGGGTAGCCTCTTCAAGCATCGGCTCCACCGTGGCATCAGCCTGTGGTGGTGGCATGGGTTCTCGCACCTCAGCCGAGCGGTCTTCTCCATCAGCCGGAGTGCTAGTCTCCCCCCATCCCATGACTACGTGACTACTCAAGAGTTCAGGGAACTTACAGAGTCGACCGCACCATGGTGACGATCGGAGCGCCTAGTATCCTGGCGATATCCACTATGCTAGCCTCGCTAGTGGCTCCGGCCTCGACAGGAGGCTCTTCTACCCTCTCCTCTGGCTGCTCAACGGCCACGGCCGCAGCCGGAGGAGGGCCCTGTACTCCTTCAACCGACGCCTGCACTTCCACGGTGCCAGTTTGCTGTTGTGCCCCTTCTGGCACAGCATCTTCAGTAGCTGGAGGCGGCCTAGTGCTTCTCTTAGCCGTCGCCCCCACAGTATCCCAGACATCCTCCTCGCCCTGGTCAGCGAGGTCCGAGGAGGGGATGTCCTGCAACAATACAAGTCAAACAGTCAGCAACAGACTACTCATTGGCGGTACTTGACTACTATAGTCATGGAACTCACCTCTTGTCTGGTGGCTTCAGACAGCTTCAACTTCTTCAAGCGTGTTTCTGCGCCACGTTGCGCGGCTTCCTGGGCGGCGCCGGCAAGCTGACCTCCAGGCTGGATGGCTTCTCGATGACCGGGATGTGCGGCATCCCAGCTCGGCTGAACCTCGAGCGGAGCTGGAATCGTTGCTGCAGCGTCTCCTCATCCTCGTCATCGAAACTGTCCTTAATAACGACGACATCGTCGTCTTCACCGACTTCACGGTGCTCCTTCGTCTTGGGTTCCGCCTTCCCCTGTGCTTGTCCCTCAAGTCGTGGAGGGGAGGGCGGGACGGAGACGAACTTCTTCACATCGTCCTACAACACCAAGCAAGCATGAGTACGACTATATCAAGCAAATCAGTACTCGGGGGCTTATGCCACGACTACTGACCTGATTCGGTGGCCGTGCCGCGGAGTACTCTGGCACCGGGCACGACGTGTACGGGGGCATATCTTTGAAGATCCTGCCCAGCCTCTCAATGATGACATCATCCTCAATCTCCTCTCCAGGCATCCGGGACGTGTCTTCGTCGCTGGTGTACTGGTACCCGAGGGTGTCTCGCACCATCAGTGGCTGTACCCTCCTCTTCATGAAACTGAAGGCCACATGCTCGGCCCTCAGTCCGGCCTCCCACAAGGCCTTGATCTTCTTTAGCAGCGGTGGTAGCTGCAGACCTTCCTGCATGGTGGGCTCCGTGTTCCACCACGGCACGTGCTTCGGTTGACGGCCGCTGGGCTTCGGCAGCTCGGGGTGGTGGTTGCTGATGTAGAACCACTTCGCCTTCCAATCTTGATTGGAGTCGATAAGCTTGTACGGTAAGTACTGCCTAGCGGCGTCTTCACGCATCTGAATCCCGGCGCCTCCGACTACTCATGGGTCATCTGTGCTTAGTTGCGGCTTCACCCAGAAGAACTTCTGGAATAAGATCCAGTGGGGCTTGATCCCCACAAAGGCTTCGCAGAAGTGCACGAAAATGGAGACGTGGAAGATACCATTGGGGTTGAGGTTGAGGTACTCGATGCCGTAGTACCTGAGCATCCCCTTGAAGAAATCGCTGGCCGGCAGCGCAAGTCCACGCTCCACGAACCGCGCGAACATCTGAATCTCGTCCGAGTTCTTCTCCATCGGGTACGGGTCGCCAGTGGCGGTGTGCCACAGATCCATTTCCTTCTCGCGAAGGAATCCGCTGTTGACTAGGGCAAGGAGGTCCTCGGTCTTCAGCTTCACTTTCTTCCACTCCTTCGCCGGGTTGGGGCGAGGGGAGGAGGGCGGCGACGACGACGACTGGCCGGCGTCTCCGGCCTCATCACGGCTCCTCTTCTTCGACGCACCGGTCATCGAGCTCTTCGCTGGAGATGACTTCATCCTCCAAGTCATGAGAGTCTTCACTCGCATTCGCTCGGGGGCTGCGGAGGAGGGTGGTCTACGACGGCAAGCGAGCGTAGATCTAATCTACCTTGCGGCGGCGGCGGTAGCAGAGGAGCAGGGGGCAGTCACTCAGATCTAATCTATGAGGAAAGCAACCGCTGGGAGTGACAAAACCCTAAGGGGTTCACCGGTTATTTATAAGCCATCGGGCGGCTCAGTTCCGAACGGGCGGATAAGCGCCAGGCGGGTGACTCAGCAGCGGCAGCCTGACCCTTCATATACCAGTACTCGATGCTTTCAGTCTCGGGGGCTCGACTACATCTGACGGACTTAGTAGGCTACACCAGATCAAGATCCCACTCAGGACACGTTCTACATTCAAGATGACCCTTCAATTCGAGAGAAAGTACTCGACTCAAGGCTCGGGGGCTCCGTGCCACGTGTCCTTCGGTTTTTTCTCCGATTTTTCGGGATAAGATTGGTAGTACTTCAGATTGACCCTCAGCTTGAATCTGCGATTCGACCTAAGGCTCGGGGGCTACATTCCATATGGAATGCGATTCTCCAAATCGCATTTTCCATATGGTTTTTCATCAAGACAACACGAGTATTATTGAAGACCTTCGAGAGAAGCACTCGGGGACACTTGGGGACTACTCGAGAAGACTTCAAGACTACTCAAAGATCAGCTGGAGTACCTTCCAACCTCGGGATAATTCAAGCATTCTGGAGGACTTTCGGCTTGTGGAACTCGGGGACGCTCAAGGACTACTCGCCAAGGCCATCAAGACTACTCGAAGATATCCTGCTCGATTACAAAGTACTCGGGGGCTTGTCGTACGGACATCCCTGGGCCCACTACTCAGGTGGGTACTGGGACCGACTACTCCGTGGGCCCCTGGGACTACTCGACTTGGGCTGCACGGCACCTGATGGCGTGGAGCGCAAGGCATACAGAGGACTAGTACTCGGTTAGGAAGCTAGACTTGTCCGGATCCATGTAGAGTACTCCTAGCCGTACACGACTAGTACTCCTCTATCAAACCGACTTGTAACCCTACCTCCCAGACTATATAAGGCGAGGCAGGGACCCCTATCTCATCATCCGCATCATCCTGTAAACACACCCAATCAATCCAGAGCTACACAGCATACAAGACGTAGGGTATTACGCACCTCGCGGCCCGAACCTATCTAAATTGTGTGCCACGTGTCTCTCCTTCGAGTTCCCGATCTTGGCGGGGCCACAAACATCTACCTTGGGTACTCCACTTAGTAGGTTGCCGTGTTAAAACACCGACACCGGTGCCGGATTGTTGAGGTAGAATCACCCCTGTTTCCAGCCGGTGGTGTCGTCGGGGAGCTCTAGGTCGATGTATTCCGGTGTAGCATGAACCCGACGCTCCCTACGACGTCTGATTTGCCTGTCTTCTTCAGCTCGAAGAAGTGCCGCCACAGGTGGAAGTGTGGCGGTATCCCGAGGTTGGCCTCACAGAGATGAATGAAGGAAGAAATGATGGTGATGGCATTGGGGACAAGATGCACCACCTCGATCCTGTAGAAGTACAGGAGCCCGCGGAAGAAGTCACCGACCGGAACCCCGAACCCGCGCTCGATGTGCACGAGGAAGATGATGGCCTCGCCGGACCCCTCGGTACGGAACTCCTCGCCCGCCGCCGGCCTCCAGCCGACCTCCGCCTTGGGCCTCAGCAACCCGCGGGTCGCCAGGGCCTGGATCTGCTCCTCCGTCACCACAGACGGCTCCCAGATGGTCTCCAACGCCGGGACCTAAACGGGCTCCATCTTCTCCTCCTCTACCCCGATGGATTTGGATATAAACACCACAAGTGTCTTGGTTCGCATGCGAGGACACGAAGCGCGACCGACCTAAGCATGGCGGCACTGCTGTTCTATCTAAGCAATGGAGCGGCGGCACAACCCTAGCACGGAGCGGAAATGAGAGCAAGTGGAGGTCCCTAGCCCACGGCTCGGCCTTATATAGTTAGGCCCCAGCGGCGCAATGGGCCGCTGCGCCCAGCATCTCTCCAGCGGAAGTCACGGCGACCCAATGGATCTGCGCCTCCCACGGATCTACCACTCAACGGAAAAAGGCAGTAACGGCTAGTTCTGTACGGGAATCTGCCTCCGCCAGGTCTCGGTCAGCACCCCGGCGGACGTGGACCCGTTATGCCCCACCTTCAAGCCCCCCAAACATAATATTTTTGATGCCACACTCAAGGTCGTCACGACCCACGGACAACCTATGGACCAGTTCTACCACCTCATTGAGGTCGTCAAGAGACCGGCAGCCTCCTAGGTTGCCTCAGCCTCCAAACGGCGGGTTCACACCACGTCCCCTAGGCCTAGCTGCCCACATGCCTTCTAGGTCGCTTCGACCTACAGCGGCCAACCCGACCAACGGCTCCGCGCTTAAAGGCTCTACTACCCGTTGGCGACCTACCGGTCGTAATCACAGCTCCTTGCTGAGGCCCTGCTGCCTTCTAGGTCGATAAAGACCTACAGATTTCAGGATTGACACCGTGCGTTGCGCCACTGCACAATAGCCATGTTGACCCAGGTCGACACGAGTTCTTTTGTCGATTTCCACGGCCTTCTGAAGGTCGGCGCGCTTCCACAGCCCCGTCGGGACCTTGGCCATGCCATCGCTGCCCGGGTGCCTCTATATAATAATCAAGATACATCGTTTGCCATGCAAGCACGTGTATACAAGCTTCGTAAGCTACAAAGGACTATGGCCTATAGCCAATTACAAGATGCAAACATATTAAAGGTCCTGATCTACCTTACATGGTGCCTACGGTGCAACCTAGACTGATGAAGCGCGTCGCAAGCATTCTTCTAGCTTCAGGACCTACTTGGAGCCCTCCACCGCCGCCGAGGTCGCGGCTGCCACACAGCCACCTCTACTCTAGCCCTCGAAGGTTTCCTGTGGTGCCCCATCTTTTGCTAGGGTGCTCCCACAAGATCCCAAATCGGGCCGGCGTCACCTTGGGCCTTCCCCGGTACAGCATGGCGGTCTCCAACACCACATTAGGCCTCTGCTCACAAGGTCTGTCAAGGCATGTACCGCCCCATGCCGCACCTGGATTCCCCGCTGGGTGCGGGTGAAGTGGCTGATGGAGTTCTCCCAACTTCGCAAGCATTCTTCTAGCTCCAGATGACAATAACCTAGCGCTATTTTCTGGTGGACGGACATAAGCCCAGCCTGTTGCAAAATTACTAAGCTGCTTCGCCATGATGCTCCTACCTGGTTCAAGTAGCAAGCTATGGGGTCACCTATTTATAGCGGCGGAGCTTGGCCTTGGATGCTGTCTACGCTTCAGCTGGCGTGGCGTCCTTATCCAATCACTGTTACCACGTGGAGCACGAGGTTCCTGTTCGCCTCTGGGGAGCACTAACACGTCGGTCGACTGCCTGGTGACACCTTTTTCAGCTTTTGTCTCTTGCGGGTAGCGACTGCATCCCTGCTCGGGGCAGGTCTCGTGACAGTGCAGTATGCCTGTAAGGTGCCACACGACAAGGCTGCTGGCATCTGGCACTATCCTCCAAGATTCCTGATGGTTTGTCTTATTCGGTGGGCAGAGCATCTAAAGGACAAGCAGAAGGCCGTAGGTTCTCTGTTCATTCTTCGAGCATCAATCCGACCATCCAGGTTGCCTTACTGCTCAGGGGCTACTCCACGAGTGCGTCTTATGAAGCCCTCTTTCTTCTACGTCGCATCGACCTACTAGAAGCCCGCTTCCACTACATCCTCGCTCGACCTCCTTTCGATTGGCAGAGGGACCTTCTTCGAGGTCATCATGATTTTTTGGCGGCTGCCTGCCTTAGGTCAGGTCGGCGGTTCTTCAAGGATGGCGCCTTATCTTCGCTTCGACCCCCTGGACCTATGTTCCAGGAGCTCGATACTTGACGTCGTGCGCGCTGGAGGAGTATTCTTTCTTTTTTGGATCCCCGTGCACCCTACACGGCCTTGACGACGTCGTGTCTTCGCCAAGCTTCGACATGACCTTGCCTCGGCCGCTACACCTACACGTCGATCGGGGGATTGAGAGACATGGGTACCCATGGGTCCCCACCGACCAGGGTCCCAGAGGTCCCTGTCAAGTGGACCCGACCTGCCAGAAGCCCCGCCGACCTGCAAGTGGGCCCGGAGACCCTATCCATAACCCCAGCGACCTTGGAAGACTCCAGAAGACCTTATCCAGATCCCGGAAGATCCGCCGGGCTTGTGGCACAAGACACATTCCTAGGTCGCAGCTCGACGCCGCCTGTAGGTCCGCAGATCGCGGGATTCACCCTGTAATCAAGGAAGATGACCTTCCTATTTTGTAACTGACCCCGATGAGGGTCCACCGACCTCGAATGGAAGCCCTAGCCCGTTGACCATATAAGGCGACCTAGAGCTCCATTCGAGGGGACTTCCCTTCCACACATAATTCCACCCCATACTGGACATAGGGTTTTACTCTCCGGAGGCCTGAACCAGTCTAAACCCTTGTGTCCATCGCCATTCTCGCCGTGTTCCGAGTTCCATCCGTGAACTACCACCTACGCTCTTAGTTCTCGATCCCCTTCAATTAACCTACAACCGCTTGGGTCGCCCTCTTGCGGATCTATCCAGGTCTCACCCCCTGACAGGGGAGGGTGAATGGAAGCCAATAAAAATTCTCTCAAAAGAACTCGGCCTATATCCCAATCGCAACTCCGATGGTCACACACAAACAAGCGAAAGCACACACAAACCTCTCTCGAGACCTTAGGAACAAAGCTTGAAAGGCTAGGAACACTACGTGAAAAACTCACTTTGGTAACGGGCATAGATGGCCTTTTGTAACCGGCAAAGCACCCGTTACCGATCAAGTGTTACAAATGAGCCAAGAAAGGTAACGGGCAGATGCCCGTTACTGATAACACATATTCGTAACGAGCATCAAACAATGACCGTTACCACAACTAGCCACCGGTCACGTGAAATGGTTGTTTCTCTGAACCCACAGGGAACTTTGGTAACGGGCACCAAAACAGAACCTGTTACACTAGCTCAATATCGGAGACGCCTGCTGTGTACCTGCGTCTCCTCTATCTTGACGAAATGAGATGCGTCTATTTCACACGCGTCTCAGCACATCTAGGATTCGTAACGGGCATGAAACAACGACCGTTACCACAAGTAGTCACTGGTCACGTGAAATGGCTGTTTCTCTGGGCCCACGGGGAACTTTGGTAACGGGCATGAAAACAGAGCCCGTTACTGTGAAATCAACATCAGAGACTCGTGTCGTGAACCTGCGTCTCCTCTGTCTCGACGAAATGGGACGCATCTGTTACCACACGTGTCTGCTTTCTCTCGATTAAATGAGATGCGTGCTTTCAACCTGCGTCTCCTATATCTCGATGAACAGGCCAGGTCCTGGGGCCCACCGGTCAGGACTGGTAACGGGCTTTTACACTGCCCTTTACATTGTTGTCATGTTTGTAACGGGCTTTCCGAATGAAGCCCGTTACTCACTGATCAGTGTTTGTAACGAGCTTTAATTAACGCCCATTACAGATACGTAGGCCACCCCTATAGTAACCTGCCCGCTTGCCGGCTGCATCCTGGAACCAGCCAGGATTTGGCAGCCATCAAGGCTGCATCCTGCCATCCTGGAACCAGCCAGGATATGGCAGCCACCACAGTAAGGAGACATCACAAACACATTCTCACATCACAGATATAGGCAAGCAAGATCACATTTATAGACAAGCAAAAAGATCACATTTATAGACAAGCCAGGATCACATCAAGTTTCAAGTTACTCTCATCACGGCTTGTTTGGATGGAGTCATGAGAAAACTGCCTGAACTAGGCAGCATCTGACCCGAACCAAGCAAGCCAAGCAGGTTTCTCAGGCAACAACACCTGACTAAAGAAAACTGAATGAGTTTCAAGTTTCTGTCTACAATGAACTCACGGTGCACCATTGTAGAAGTTGCCCTTTCGGTCGATGGTCTCCTTAAGAATGTACTCGCACAGCATTTCCCGGACACGCTTTAGATCTTCTGTGGAAACATCTACAGCAGATTTGAAATCCTGCAAAATACAATCATTTATGAGAATACAAGTAGAAATCAGTTTCTAAAATCAGATGGATAATATGAGCAGAAACAAGGTTGAGCATTATTATCTACTTACAGCAGCCTTGTTGATGTCAGGTATGTCATCGAGTAGTCTTAACATATGGAATGCCACATGGAATCCACACAAAGAGGACCCCCATGGCTGCTGAGCACACTGCGTCGAGGTACCAAAATGACAAGTTAATGCAGTATCAAATAGGTAAGAAGGGACCATAAAAAAACCTCGGTCTTACAACAAGATTTGTTTTGTGCTTGAGTGTGGCTTTTGGCTTTTTTTCTTTCCTTTCGTCACTCCGTCCTATGCATGTTCACCAAAGGCCCTGCATGATCAGCAATACCGATTAGAAACACTAAGAGATTGAATTTTTGTGAACAAAACCTACAAATACTGTACCAAAGGCCCTGCATGGTCAGCAATACCAATTAGAAACACTAAGAGATTGAATTTTTGTGAACAAAACGTACAAGATACTGACCAGTCCACAACAGGTTTGAGGTCTGAGAACTTTAGTGGGGGATGTTGTTTAGCAGAATCTAGATACCAAACCTCTTTGAACTTCATACAGATGATCACTGTTACCCAGTGGCTAGTGCAGTAGGCACCCACCACGTAGTCGTTGTTCATTGCATTTGAGATTGCTTTGGTAAGGCGAGAATGCTGAGAAATATTTGTGGAAGTAAACAAATCTGGAGCTAAAAACCCAACACTGATCTGCATCTCCGCTGCCTTGTCCATCATTTTCCTACAAAAAATCAAATTGTTAGCATGCATGAACTTTGTGGTCAAAATTAAAGAAATATCTTTTTAGGTTTTAAAGGACTTACAATGTCCACAACCTCAAGAAGGTAACATCCAGAGAAGCCAGGGTTATAAGGTTATACATGCTACTGAATGCAATGTTTAACATTAAAGCACCACAACCACCTTTAAAGTAGTGTTGACCCACCTTTGCTGGAAAGGCAAGTTTATCCTTACTGTGTTCCATGACGTAAGCATGCAACCTGGCACAATTTGGTCCAGCAGCCTCTAAGTTTGCTTCTGACAACATAGATGCACCAGGCTTGTATTTTGGTCATTCCTGTTCTGTCCCAATAATACAGTTAAGAATCTCATCTTTAGACAGAGGTTTCCTGGCCTGGTTCCCCTTCTGCAGTGGAGATTGTCTGGGCTCCTCCTCCTGTTGCAGAGGCTGCTGTGCATGCTGCATCTTCTGCTTAGGGGGAGGTTGCCTGCGCTCCTCCTGCTGCTGCTGGAGAGACTGCTGTTTCGTCTATTGCTTATCCTCATGTTGCAGCTGCTGCTTAGGCGGAGTTTGCCTGGGCTCCTCTGGCTGTTGTCGACGCTCCTGCTGCTGGAGAGGCTGTTGTTTCGTTTGTTGCTTATCCTCATGTTGCAGCTGCTGCTTAGGCGTAGTTTACCTGGGCTCCTCCGGCTGTTGTCGACGCTCCTGCTGCTGGAGAGGCTGCTGTTTCGTCTGTTGCTGATCCTCATGTTGCAGCTGCTGCTTAGGCGGAGTTTGCCTGGGCTCCTCCGGCTGTTGTCGATGCTCCTGCTGTGTAGTTTTGCTGATCTGCTGCTCCTGCTATTGAGCCTTCTCTTGCTAACACTAAGCTGCAGTACCTCCATTTGATGTTGTACCCCCGCTACCTGTTGCGGCTTCAGGGTTGGGATGTCTCGTCATGGGTGGTATAAGGATCCTGACCTTTCGCCATTGGATCCTTTGAACGAGAGCCTCAGCTAGGGTTGCTATGTCACCCCATCAATTGGTATAGGCAGAGGGTAGTGACCCGCGTTGGCCCACTCATAAGTAGGTTGCACCACAACATACCCATCCTGCACCGGTACTGAATGACAAGCCTTTTGAAATGGAAAGACTTTCGCTCGTGCGAGCTCCACATTAATCCCAGTGCCATCCAAAGGGCTGCACGCGGTTGGCTCTGTCAGCTTATCTATTGTGTCTAGCATAGGTGATCGACTATCACTGTGCACTTGATTCGCTTCGTCCTCGTTGGAATTCCAATGATCTTGCTCTCTGCCACACGCATCTTCCTCGCTGTCATGCGCATCTTCTTCCTCGCGGTCATGCGCATCTTCTTCCTTGCTGCCATGCATATCTTCTTCCTCGCTGCTACTGACAGGCACTGGTAAGTGGGAAGGAAGAAGTACATTTTTCGGTATTTCGATGCCTGATAGTCTTAGAGCATGGACAATTGATTTAAATGTTATGTCCATCATATCATGAGCATCAGACCTCTTGTTCCTCTTTTGAGATGGAGAGGAGGAATGGTCCACGGTCTTCCTTTCGTGGTTTTCGTTCTCCTCCAGCTAGACAAGGGTGGTTCCCTCGTGGTGGTTCCCGTGGTGGTTTTCATGGTGGTAGCTTTGATAGGCATGATTATATGGTTTGTGCTAACCCCACTTTGGAGTAAATGGCTCGGCACTGATTTTACTCTTTTGGTACTAACCCCAGTGCAGAGTCGTTTGTTCACTCACGTGCTCGTTTTTGAATTTTAGGTGGAAGACTTGAGGAATGTTTGGTTGATTGACTCCGGTTGCTCGAGGCATATGACCGGAGACAAGGGGTGGTTCTCAAGTCTCGTCCCGGTGGTGTCCAAGACATACATCACTTTTGGGGACAATGGGCGAGGGCATGAGCTTTCAGAAGGTGAGATTAAAGTAAGTGAGAAGGTCACTCTCAGGCGTGTTCCTCTTGTTCAATCGCTCGGATTCAATTTGCTTTCCGTTTCCCAGCTTTTGGATGAGGGTTTTGTGGTGTTGTTTCGGCCTGGTGGTTCTCGGATTTTGGATTCTCTAGGGGACCTAGTTTGCATGGTCGTTCCCGAGGGTCAAGTGTTCCGAGCGGATTTCTCTCAGTCTTTTGGTGTGGCTCGTTGCTTTTTGGCTGGTTCTTCGAGTGAGTTGTGGAAGTGGCATAAGAAGTTGGGTCACTTAAGCTTTGACCTTTTATCTCGCTTGAGTAAACTCAATTTGGTCCAAGGATTGCCACGGCTGAGGTTTGAAAAAGAGTTGGTTTGTGCGTCGTGTCGGCATGCTAAGATGGTAGCTGCTTCCCATCCACCCCTCACCGATGTGATGACGGAGCGTCCATGCGAGCTGCTCCATATGGACCATGTTGGCCCAGCTCATGTGCGATCTGTGGGTGGGAAGTGGTACATCTTGGTTGTGGTGGACGACTACTCTCGGTATGCGTGGGTTTTCTTTCTTGAGGAGAAAGGGGAGACGTTTGGTTTTGTTCGAGATCTTGTCTTGAGGTTGAGAAACGAGAGGCACGGAGATGCCATACGAGCAATCCGCAGTGACAATGGCTCGGAATTTAAAAACTCTCGCTTCGAAACCTTTTGCCATGACTTGGGTCTTGAACACCAGTTTTTGAGCCCGTATACGCCTCCCCAGAACGGCGTGGTTGAAAGGAAAAACAGAACCTTGTGCGAGATGGCTCGGACGATGCTCGATGAGCATGGGACTCCGAGAAGGTTCTGGGCTGAGGCGGTGAATACCGCGTGCTATGTGTCGAACAGGATTTACCTCAGGGTTCACAAGAAGAAAACATGCTATGAGTTGATGCATGGTCGCACACCCAAGGTGAGTCACTTCCATGTGTTTGGGTGCAAATGCTTTATCCTGAAGAAAGGTAAGAAGTTGGACAAGTTCGAGGCTAGGTCTGTCGATGGCATTTTCTTTAGTTACGCGTATCACTCTAGAGCCGTTCGAGTGCTCAATCTTGAAACTAACCAAATCGTGGAGATTTGCAAGGTTACCTTCGACGAGACACAGCCACGTAGTCAACTTGTTTTTGAGTGTGCAGGTGACGATGAACTTGGCGAGGAGATTTTTCAGGAGGAGGAGCATGAACATGGAGATGATGAAGACGGCGGTGTGGTGCCCGAGGCTGAGCATGTACCTACTACATCGACTACGATCGTGGATGGTCCTTCTCCCACACCTACAACGACAAACCCAGATCAAGGAGAAGCTGTTGTTGAGGGGGAGGTAGCATCAAGGCGAGAACCTCCCCGGCGAGTTCAAGTGGATCACCCAGCTTCGAGAATCATCGGCGACATCAATGAACGTACTACACGGTCGAGGGTTCGAAACAATTCTCACTTTGCTCATGCTGCATTTGTTGCTACTTTTGAGCCCAAAGACATTGGACACGCGCTATCTGATCATAATTGGGTTAATTCAATGCATGAGGAGTTGGAGAACTTTGAGAGAAACCAAGTTTGGGAGTTGGTGGATCCTCCACCAGGGTGTAAGCCGATTGGAACAAAATGGGTGTGGAAAAACAAAGAGGGAGAGAAAGGAGAAGTGGTGAGAAACAAGTCGAGGTTGGTGGCGCAAGGGTATAGTCAGAAAGAGGGGATCGACTACGAGGAGACCTTTGCTCCCGTAGCCTGTTTGGAGGCGATTAGGATCCTTCTAGCCTTTTCCGTGGCTAAAGGATTCAAATTGTACCAAATGGATGTGAAGAGTGCTTTCCTGAACGGTGTTTTGGAGGAAGTAGTGTATGTGAGGCAACCACCGGGCTTTGAGAGCGAGATGTACCCCCATCGGGTGTACAAGTTGAGGAAGGCGTTGTATGGGCTGAAGCAGGCGCCTAGAGCTTGGTACTGTAGGTTGAGGGGGTTCCTGTTTGAGAGAGGTTTTGAGATGGGGAAGGTAAATCAGACTTTGTTTCTCCTCAGGAGGGCAAGGATATCCTGATTGTGCAGGTATACGTGGATGATATTGTCTTTGGTGGCTCGTCTAACTCTTTGGTTGCAAGGTTTGCAGAATACATGAGCAGGGAATTTGAGATGAGCATTATGGGTGAGTTGCAGTTCTTTCTCGGCCTCCAGATCAAGCAATCGAAGGAAGGAACATTTGTACATCAAGCCAAGTACACCAAGGACATTGTGAGGAAGTTCAAGATGGAGGACTCCAAGGCCATGGCGACGCCTATGAGTACGACTACAGGTCTTGATGCGGACGAGGACGGTGAGCACGTGTGTTGACATTTCTTAACGCCACTTCCAAAGAATAGATCTAGAATCCATTCTAAGCAATGGCGCAAGAAATGTTGGTTGGTATAAGATAAGCCTACAGAAATATTATGGTAGATAATTCGCAAGCGCACGGATACCGGTGAGCATTTCACCCGGGGTGATGGGTTTTAAAATATCGTATCCACAGGGAAGATGGATGGATGTAACAACAGACATAGGGATGGCAGTAGACTACTTTATGGACTTTGATGGAATGGCACATACTGTAACAGGGGTAAGTCAAATGATAAAGTAATGATAAATCAGACAGGCAGAGGCACATGTGGAGCATAGAACATACTATTCCTAGTCTAGATTAGAATTGGATTTACTTAAGAGGCACAATTCTATATAGCATACAAAGACTGGGTTATTCATCTATTCTAATGTAGCATATCATCACATATAGCATAGTCATGGATAAATGTGAACACCCCGAAGATTACCCAAGAAGATCAAGGACGGAACTTGATCCTCCCAAGAATCATTGTTCGACTAGTCTTATACTCGGGGGGTGGACTGCAAAGGACTCAATAGGCCTGTCACGCCCACGATCTACCACACGACCCGGAGTATAAGGTGAATCCGCAAGTAAATTATATCTAAGCACCATGCTTACATACTTTCTACTACCTAGCATACATGCGTAATATACTAGGAGCTCTACGAATAAGTGCGTAGACTTATCATTAATCATGACTATATCAAATATACTACTAGAATAAAGTAAGAACTTAGCAATTGCACACATATCATTGAAATAGCATAAAGTCATTGAGAAATAATATAAGAACTGAATCTTGATAACTTACAGATCTAGAACTGGAGCAAAGCTCAACTCTACTCGAATCTGACTCTCTATCTAGAACTAGGTTCTTGATCTAGAAATTAGATCTTGAACTATGAAGTAGCTATCCTCTCTCTGATGTATCCTCTTCTTCTCCTGTCTTGGCCTGATGATGATGATCTTCTGAGAGATGCATACCATGCCCTAGGGGGGGTCTGGGGTTGCTTATATAGCCCGGAGGGATAATCCATCGCCGTAGGATCAAACCGACCTAAACAAGTGGTTTAGATTAACCCTAAGAGGCGGTGGAGGAACCTTCCCGAAACAGGGCCTGATCCGGGCCAGGCGGAGCCCGATCGGCCTCCCTATAGGGCCGGTCGGCCTGGGATAGGCCCCGGCTGGGCTCCGCCTTCGCGTGTGGGCCTCTTGTCCCTTCTAGATGCATATTTTCTTGGAGCCCACTTCGGTTGAGTTTGGGAGTCTTCTGGAGCCTTCTAGAATTCATTCTTTTCGCATTTTCCTGAATAGTCCCTGAAAATATATAATTCACCAAAACTCGTGGAATTCATTAGTCCAAGGCCCTATACTACTGTTGATTTATCTTTTTGGTCCTTTTTCATGTATTGTTGATGCATAAAAATAAGAGTTAGTGAGCATCAACAAACTCCCCCAAGCTTACCTCTTGCTAGTCTCTTAGCAAGACTCAGTGTTACCACAATAAATTCTTTTCCAAGGTAGGATGAAAAAGTCAGACTTTTAAAACCTGCTTATATCTGCTTGAGAACATGGGGCTTTTATCTGTACTTGGGTCTTGAGCAGTTGAAAGATATAATAATTAAGTCAAGCACCATGTCTCAAGTTCTTGGTTTCACTAAAATTCTGGAGTTTTGCAAAAGATGTTCAAGTTAAAGCTTAGAGTACTCCTGTATGACAACTTGATATGATAAAACATAAAAACTTTCAACTTTAGCCTGCCTTTGCTTCTTTTGTTCCTGAAATATATCTCTCTTTCTAGCAATAATCTTAAGAGAACCTTGGGTTACATGACATTAGGAGAGGTGGGCCCTACTCACCCCGGACTTTTGTCCATTTTTCTCTCTCCTTAGAGATGTGGGCTCTTCTCGCCCTCGGACTTGTGTCCATTATTCATCTCTAATTTATTCTTTTTAGGGAGGTAGGCCCTTCTCGCCTAGTAGAACACTTGTTCATTTCTCTCCCTCTCTCATCTCACTTTTTCCTCTTTTTTTTTTATGTCATGCCCAAGTCTCTTTGAAGGCATAGAGAGATAAAACTGGAACATTCTGAGCAAATTTTTAACAAGGCTCTTTTTTTTTAACAGGACATAAAGTCTTGTGTCATACAGGAGACTCGTTGTATATGAATTTTATGATTAAAAAGTGAATCTCCAGAATTTAGTGTTACTTTGAACAAGATAAACAGCAGCTCAACTTAATCATGTCAATCAATCAATCACCTAGACTTAGATCGAGAAATTGCTCCCACAAGAATCTCAAGCTCAAAGCATGTTTCAAAATCTAAACAATTGTATCCATGTCTTGGGAGAACTTCAAAAGATGGTAAGCTAGGCATTTGCAGCAATGAAGAGCATTTGTTTATCATGTCCATTTAGCATACTTCTCTAGTTCTTTATTTATTTTAAACTTATCAAACTAAACAAAACTTAAAATAAAAATATATAAATAGATAGTTGATACTTACCTTGGGGGCTTCTCCCCCAAGCTGCTTGATTCTACATCCCCCACTGGCGAAATTTGCTTGCCAGTAGTTCAGCGTTTGCGTCTGCGGTTTCTTGTATATCTTCTAATCGTTGTCCTGCCTGGTCCATCCACTGTTGTTGTTGGCGTAGCATGTTGGTGTGGGTATCCTGAGTGCTCATTTGCGTCCTCATGTTGTCATGGACACCTTGGCGGAACGTCGCAGAATACTGATGGTCGAATCCTGAAAAAGAGTTACGGGCAGGTACAAAATTCGAAGATGATGCATAAAACCTGCCACTTCCAAACTCCTGTCTTCCGAGGTTGCTCGGTCCTTGCGATGGTAAACCTCCTCATTGGTACGCGTGACGAGGGTATGTTGGCACGAAGTTTTCATATGATCGATACGCGGCGTCTTCGGACAGTGGGTCAGCTCCGACGTAGTTTGACGATGAGGCTCGAGCTGACGTTCGTGGAGGTTGCTGCTGGACCGGTTGTGCCTGCTCATTGATCAGAAAAGATTGCACAAAATATATACCCAATCCCGGGTTAGGTAACGGGATTGTGCTCTTATTGTGGATATAGTGCAATTTTTCTTAAATTTTCTTCACCCATCTTCCTTGGCGGAAGTAATCGTAGCCGATGATCTCACGAGGAGTATCAATGCTGATGAAAGTGGCATCTCCAAGGATGCCCAAGTCATCGGCTATCCGGGTGATCAGAGAGGTGCAACTTACGTCTCCAACTAGGTTGGGGAACGAGAGCCAGTGCTCTACTAGCATCTTAACATGGGACACAGCTTTTCTTTTCAGAGCAGCATAAATCAACTGCATGTCCCCTACTCTCACGCTGATATTGTCATTGCGTGGAAAAAGGACAAGGCTTATCCACTTGTGCTCAATATCATTGGTGCGTGGCTTGTGTGCGTTCTCTTTCCCTGTAATGTCCGTCCAGAGGTGTAGCCTATCAAAATCTTCAAGAGACGAGTCTAAATCTAAGGCACATCCTTCTGCGAACCCTAAGGCGTTACTCAGCCTTCTCCAAGATAGAGTGTGCTCTTGACGGAACAACCGAAAGGTTACCCCATCGTTAGAGGATTTCAAAGTGCAAAGAAACTCTAAAGTGAGGAGACAGCAACCCCTTTCAGAAGTGTGATAAAAAGAGGTCCACCCCAGCAGAGCAAAAATCTGGCTGAACTCAGAGTTCAAGCCTGCTTCTTGCATGAATTCTTCGCTAAACATGAGTGTAAGGACAAATAAATGTTTCTTCAGTTTCTCATACCTTTCCTTCTCTTCTCCTCTCCTGATGTGCAAATGCACATCATTGGTTAGGATCTTTCCTTGTGATTGCGATGCCGAAGGAGAGGGGTTAGAGACCGGTGAGGGAGACTCCTGAGAGTCTACACTCATCGACCGCTGGGAGTTGGCTCTGGAACTAGAGCGTCTGAGGATTCTCCCAAACATGGTGTCTAAGGCCTTCAAGGGTGTAAGAGAAAAGTTTAGAGCTAGGCTACCCTTGGATTTCTTCTCCACTCTCTTCCTAAGCTTCCTTTCTCTTGAGGCAGCACTGCAAAAGCTCGAAGGTGAGGTTTTCTGGGTTGGTGTGTGTGTGAAGAACTGGGTAGGAGGTGGCTGCTTATATAGGCCCAAGGGGGGTGGCCGACCGGCCTGGTGGTGGGGCCAGTCGGCCCCACCTGGCCTCCACTCGGGTGCCCTCTCCTCCATCCATTTCCTGCTGTCTTCCAACGCTAGATAAAGTGCCTTGTGAGTGGGAAAAGAAGGTGCTGGTGGAAAAAGTGATAAGATAAGGTAGGTAAAGACTTGATGTGTATCCATATGGCATGTGGGTCCCATGTGTAAGGGTAAAGGCAAATATAACAGCAAAAATATAGTAGTAAAAATATTTTTATGCCAGCACGAAAAATCATTATACGGGTTTTGACACACTGTAAAATTATTTACCATGGGGCGTGAAAAAGTTTTTACTGTAGTAAATATGAAATTCAAAAATATATTTTTGTGTTTTTACTGGTTACCTTTGACGAGGGTTCGTAGTTTGAGTCCTCGAACGGGACTTCCAAGTCTTCTAATATTCAGGTGCATCCTCCGTCTTCAGAGATAATAGTCCTTCTGATGATGTCTTTTCTTGATCGATCATGTTCGCGTTGATGCTGAGCTCTGGTCTGGGTCTGAAGGCAAACTTCTCCTCCTTTCCATTGATCTCAAATGTGATCTCCCCTCTGCCTACATTGATGCGTGCATTGGCGGTGCTTAGGAATGGTCGCCCGAGAATTAGTGAAACCCTGGAGTCTGGGTGCATATCCAATACCACGAAATCAACTGGCACCAAGAACTCTCGGATTTTCACTGGAACATTCTCGGCGATTCCTGATGGGTAGCGAACTGATTGATCTGCCAATTGGAGACACATTGATGTTGGAACCAAGGTAGGGTGCTTGAGCTTGTCGAAGACAACCTTGGGCATCACACTAACACTTGCTCCAAGATCACAGAGTGCATTGTTGAAGTATTGATTTCCAATGGAGCACTTTATAGTGGGGCATCCTGGATCATTTTTCTTGATGAGCGATGTGTTCAGGATTGCCGCACTACATTCTTCGGTCAACTTGATGATCTCCGTAGTTGGCAAAGGTTTCTTCTTATTCAGGATGTCTCGGATGTACTTGGCATATGTCGGGACTTGCATGGCATCCAATAGAGGTATGTTGAAATAAAGCTTCTGGATGACTTTGATGAACTTCACGAATTGATCATCAACTTGAGGTTTTCTCACTCTTCTTGGATATGGTATGAAGTTGGTGTCGTGGAAATCTTGTCTTGCCGAGTCTTGTTCTTCTTGCACGACTTCTTCTACGTCATTATCCTTCTCTGGAGCTTCGGCTGGTGCTACAGGTACTGCAGATGTTGCAGGTGCTGTGGGTGTTCTAGCCGGTGGTCTTGCTGTGCCCTTGGGATATGGTGGATCTGTTGTTTGCTTGCCACCTCTTGTTCGGACATTAAATACCTGCTCAGGGTTAGTGGCAACAGGTGCAACAACAGACAATTTTGATAACTTTGATTCTAGTTTAGCATTAAAGATAGCTTGATCTTTTAAGATTTCAGAAAAATTATCCATCTTAACATTTATGTCTTCTAGAATCTTATCATTAGCAACAAGCTTCTTAGAGAGATTATTGGTTATTTTATCCTGTTCTTCAATTAACTCTCGTAGCGAAGGTCGCTTGGAATTATTACCTGTATACTTACCTGCGTAAGTTGGTCGTGGTTGTAGGTCTTTTTCTTGGGTTGGTGCTGACTTGTGGACCACCAAGCTTGAATTTCTTGAAGTATTCATCGAATCTTGTAAAGCTTGTCGATCCTTCTTGAAGTTGGCTCGTTCCTCAAGCCTGTTCAACAGCACGTCCATACGAGTTGATAGTTCTTTCAACTCTTCATCTTCTTGTACTTCTTCACTCTGACGACAGTGTTGAGTGTTCTTCTGGGTCCAGCCTTGATTTTCAGATATCTTCTGCATAAGTGTATTGGCTTGTCTCGTAGTGAGTGACAAGAATGATCCTTTAGCAGCTGCATCTAGGTGCTCAGACACTTTTTGATTTAATCCATGGTAAAAGCTTTGTAAGAGCATCCATTCTTTTATTCCATGGTGAGGGCAATCTGATATATATTCTTGCAAACGTTCCCATGCCTCTGGAATTGACTCGCCTTTCTGCTACTAGAAATTGGTGATTTTTCCACGTAAAGCATTGGTTTTGCCTGTGGGGAAAAACTTTGATAGGAAGGTTGTAGAACATTCCTCCCATGTGTTGATTTCATTGGAGTAGAACCATTGTCTCGCCCTTCCCTTTAGTGAAAATGGGAATAAGCGGAGTAGGATCGTTTCCTTGGGAATGTCCTTGATGGAGATGGTGGTGCCTTTCTCCAAAAAGTTTTGGAGATGAGCGCTTGCATCTTCATGTACCTTTCCACTGAATAGATCAGCTTGCACCATGTTGATGAGGCTAGGCTTAAGCTCGAATTCATGATCGATTGTTGGTCCAATGCGAATGTTATTGATGTTTGGAGCAGAGAATTCCAACAACGTCTTCTCAGCCATGGCTTCAGAACTTGGTGTAAAGCTTCCTTGGTTGATTTGACTCAAATAATTGAAGTGTGGTGAATCACAATCAAACCTGTTAATACCCTTCAAATAAGATAGACAAAAACAAACAAGGGTAATTCTGTTTAAGCAGAGGTGCCAAATTACAAAGTCTCATTAAAGTATCTAGCCATCGATTTTCAAAAGGTAGCCATCCAATCTTCCCTGGCAACAGCGCCAGAAATGCTTGTTGACATTTCTTAACGCAACTTCCAAAGAATAGATCTAGAATCCATTCTAAGCAATGGCACAAGAAATGTTGGTTGGTATAAGATAAGCCTACAGAAATATTATGGTAGATAATCCGCAAGCACACGGATACCGGTGAGCATTTCACCCTGGGTGATGGGTTTTAAAATATCGTATCCACAGGGAAGATGGATGGATGTAACAACAGACATAGGGATGGCAGTAGACTACTTTATGGACTTTGATGGAATGGCACATACTTTAACAGGGGTAAGCCAAATGATAAAGTAATGATAAATCACACAGGCAGAGGCACATGTGGAGCATAGAACATACTATTCCTGGTCTAGATTAGAATTGGATTTACTTAAGAGGCACAATTCTATATAGCATACAAAGACTGAGTTATTCATCTATTCTAATGTAGCATATCATCACATATAGCATAGTCATGGATAAATGTGAACACCCCAAAGATTACCCAAGAAGATCAAGGACGAAACTTGATCCTCCCAAGAATCATTGTTCGACTAGTCTTATACTCGGGGGGTGGACTGCAAAGGACTCAATAGGCCTGTCACACCCACGATCTACCACACGACTCGGAGTATAAGGTGAATCCGCAAGTAAATTATATCTAAGCACCATGCTTACATACTTTCTACTACCTAGCATACGCGCGTAATATACTAGGAGCTCTACGAATAAGTGTGTAGACTTATCATTAATCATGACTATATCAAATATACTACTAGAATAAAGTAAGAACTTAGCAATTGCACACATATCATTGAAATAGCATAAAGTCATTGAGAAACAATATAAGAAATGAATCTAGATAACTTACAGATCTGGAACTGGAGCAAAGCTTAACTCTACTCGAATCTAACTCTCTATCTAGAACTAGGTTCTTGATCTAGAAATTAGATCTTGAACTATGAAGTAGCTATCCTATCTCTGATGTATCCTCTTCTTCTCCTGTCTTGGCCTGATGATGATGATCTTCTGAGAGATGCATACCATGCCCTAGGGGGGGGTCTGGGGTTGCTTATATAGCCCGGAGGGATAATCCGTCGCCGTAGGGTCAAACCGACCTAAACAAGTGGTTTAGATTAACCCTAAGAGGTGGTGGAGGAACCTTCCCGAAACAGGGCCTGATCGGGGCCAGGGGGAGCCCGATCGGCCTCCCTATAGGGCCGGTCGGCCTGGGCTAGGCCCCGGCTGGGCTCCGCCTTCGCGTGTGGGCCTCTTGTCCCTTCTAGATGCATATTTTCTTGGAGCCCACTTCAGTTGAGTTCGGGAGTCTTCTGGAGCCTTCTAGAATTCATTCTTTTCGCATTTTCCTGAATAGTCCCTGAAAATATATAATTCACCAAAACTCGTGGAATTCATTAGTCCAAGGCCCTATACTACTGTTGATTTATTTTTTTGGTCCTTTTTCATGTATTGTTGATGCATAAAAATAAGAGTTAGTGAGCATCAACAACGTGGACCAGAAGGAGTACCGAAGCATGATCGGGTCACTCCTCTACTTGACGGCGACGAGGCTGGACATCCAATTCTCGGTATGTCTATGCGCTCATTTTCAAGTGTCTCCAAGGACTTCGCATCGGCAAGCAGTCAAGCGCATATTCAAGTATTTGCGACATACTCCCAACTTCGGCCTTTGGTACTCCGCGTCTTCTTCTTTGGCGCTTCATGGATTTTCGGACGCGGATTTTGCCGGGTGTCGGTTGGATAGGAAGTCCACTTCTGGGACTTGCCAGTTCTTGGGTTCTTCTTTGGTGTCTTGGTCTTCCCGTAAACAATCGAGTGTTGCTCAATCTACAACCGAAGCCGAATATGTTGCCACAGCTAGTTGTTGCTCTCAGCTCCTTTGGATCACATACACCATGAGCAACTTTGGTGAGGAGTATACCCATATCTCACTTCAATGTCATAGCAGAAGTGCCATAAGTGTTGCAAAGAATCTAGTGCTCCATTCCCAAACCAAGCACATAGAAGTGAGGTATCATTTCCTGAGAGACAACGTAGAAAAAGGGAAAATCTCTTTGATCCATGTACCCACACATGACAAGCTAGCCGATATTTTCACCAAACCCCTAGATCAAGCAACTTTCACTCGTTTGCGGGGGTAGCTTGGTGTGTGTTTTATTTCCTGAGTTGGGTGTGTGGGAGCTCCTTTGTGCATTTCTTGCATTTTGCATTGCATTTGTATCATGATGTATGTTGACGCTCCTTAGCCTCACCACTAAGGTTGCACTACGGCGACGGCGCCAGGAATGCTTGTAGGCACTCGCAAGCGTCGCTACCGGGTTCGCACCTCTAGTAACGGGGCTAGGGAACGTCTGGGTAAAACACACGATCACAGAAAGGTCCACAAGCGCACAGATTACCGTTGTAGCACTTCACCCGGTGGTATTCGGGTTATCGTATTTATATTTTCCCAAGGGAGGCACTACGGCAAAGATAATCGAATAAACGGTGGAGAAAGACAAGACTTGGTAAAGAGCTATAGCGGCGGTAACGAATAAAGATATTCGGGGATAACTTGACACACGCAAGGAGATCTTGATAAAGGACTAGAGAGGATCTAGTGAGCTGGGAGGACAACGAGACGAGAAAGGATCCTAACACAATCTATCTATTCTTGTCAACTCTAGGCAAAGAGCTAAAGCAAAGGATAACCAAGGCAAGCTAAACTAGTCAAGCTCTTCTAGTGCTGCAGGGGCATGCAAAGTCGTGCCCTCAGACTGGGATCAGAAGGGAGGACGACGACGCGCTGAATCCTACCAGCCCGAACTAACGTGGTGGATTACAAAGCTCGTCCGGAGCTGTCACCTCCTTAGGGTACCACAACTATTTCGTTGAACGGGACACCAATCTAAGACTAAGGTAAGCTCTGAGCACCGCACTCACAACGAACCAAAGAACCTTTCCCCGGATATCACGAAGGAAGGTCTCTCTCTCCCGTGAAACACCGGAGATCAAGCGAAGAACAACCACAACACTATAGGGTTCAAGAGAGCTATACTAACCGAGACTAAACTAACTTTAGTCTAAACCATGAATAAAGCTTCTAGAGCGAAGTAAAAGCTGAATGTAATTGACTCGAAAGGTAAGATAGAAAGATAACTCGAATTGTACTTGAGTCTAAACAAAGAAAGGATACAAGAGTAGTACCGGAACTCTGAAGAAGACTCCTTCGGAACCCCGAGACTAGCTCGACTCGACTCTAACTCCCAAGCTACACTAATCCTACTCTAAGTGAACAAAAGAGGGAAATGGCGATGCTCCTGTGTTGTGTGTCCAATCCAGCGAGTGTGAGGTGCCTTTTATAGGCAAGGGAGGTCGGTTGAGCGCGTGGGCCCAAAATCACAGGTGCGGCCAGATCAGGGGGTGCGGCCGGCCCTGTGATCCACCGCCTCTCGCCTTGGACGCCCCTGATCACTGCTCCTGAGGCGGTTGAGGGTCAGTTCCTTGGGTCGGTTTCGGCCGGCACGTCGGTTGGGAGGTGCGGCCGGCCCTCTAGGTGCGGCCGACCCTCCTTCGTGCCCTGTGATGAACCACCTTCGCTCAGGGACGCCTAGGATTGCCTTGGAATGACGGTTGTGGCGGTTGATCGGCCGGACAAGTGGACCTATTGATCCAAGTGATGCTAACCTCCTCCATTCGATCAAACCGACGTTTCCTTGGTGGATCTCATTCATCCAAGTTGTGCTCGCGAGAGAGGAGGTGCATTGGACCAGGCACGAGCCACGGGGCAGTGCCGGCCGCACCTGGCAGGGCCGGCCGCACCTGCAGGTTTGGCCGTGCCTAGCCCGTGTGGCACATTGGTTCCAATTTCTCCCAAAATGTGTACCTGCCCATGAAAATCACAACACAACTCGTGGAACTTTATTAGTACTAAAAATGTGCATGAAACTTGTCATATACTCTTCTTGAACCCGAGGTTTTGACGGTCAAATCCTTGTTTTAAGGACCGTCAACAATGTATAGTGATTTTTGTATGATAGGTTGCATGCATTTTGTATCATATGCATTGTGTAGGAAAAGCTTCTCCTATATACATTGTTTACCATGGTATGATATATATGTCCTTGTGAGCTAGTTTGGTATGATATGGCTTAGTGTGGCTTAGCTCTTGATGTTCTTGATTTATATCCATGGTTGATAGCTATGTTTTTGAAAAATGTCATATGAATGCTCTCTTGTGAGTAAATGCCTTTATATGATCTTGACATGTTTTTGTGGCTGGGCTATGCTTAATTTGTGGTTGGATAGCTTATTTTGATCATATGGGGCCAAAGGCTCATTTGCCATCATGAATGTTTAGCCCCCATGCTTTATCTTGTGGAGGGGCATAAGTTCCTTTTTGTCGCAAAGACATTTCATGTACCAATTATAAATCTAAAACTAAAATGTAAATTGCTTGGAAAATGTGCTCCCATGTCATATGTGTTTAATTTACTTGCTTTTGGGTGCTAAACCGTTGCATGTTGCTTACCAATGAGAAGTCTCATACATAGAAGTAAGCACATAGTTCGGTATCCTTTGACATGACATGAGATGCTTGTGGGTGTTTATGATGGTCTTACGCTTAGAATGGTTGTCCTAGCATGAAGTTTGTGTGGCTTTGCCATGTTGACATGTTTTGCTCATGTTTAGGACTTTGCTCATGAGACGGAAATTTTTCGCAAAAATAGTCATTTCTATCTTAGCTTCGTCCAATGGTTGTGAAACATGGTGATCTTGTAGTTTTTGTCCATATGAAGCTATAGAGTATCTAACTTGCTCATTTGGAGGTGTGTAGCATGCTATGTTGAATTTTTTCTATTTGAGAAGCTCTAGGTTGCATTTTTTGCTTTTTTGGCTTGATTCATGCATTGTCAACAAGGGGGAGAAGTTTGAGCATGTTTTGGCTTGCTGCATGCATTTAAAAGCTTTCCAAGTGGTTTCGAGCTATTTTTGAGCTCGTGCAGTTCCCAGTTTTTTCCCAGGTGGTCATCGGCCTGACCGGTGGGATGCACCGGTCTGACCGGTGTGAGGGTCAGGTGCTGGACGATCTTGTCCATCGGTTTGACCGGTGGGGTTGACCGGTCTGACCGGTCAGAGCAAAGCTGAGGCAGCTGCTCTGTTTCGTGAAGTGGTTTGGATGCATTCGTCCAGGGGGAGTTGCATTGGTTCAGGGGGAGTTTGCATATGTGCAGGGGGAGCTCTTTGTGGTTTTCGAGCTTTGGATTGGTGGTTTCTGCTCTTTGCTTGAGCATGGTTTTGTCTTGGATGTGTCGAGCCGTTGCCCTTGCCTAAGGGGTCCGAGACTTGTCTTCTTCAAGTGATCTTGCTCTTTGCCTTTCCTTTGTCTTTCGATCGTTTGTTGGAGTTTCTTTTAGTAGTTTCTTTTCTTTTCCTTTTCTCTTTGATTACCAAAATGTGTGTGTTGTCAATGCACTCATCAAGGGGGAGATTGAGAGCCATGTGTGGTTCGAGGACCGGTGGATGGTCGCTTCCTGGTGTGATGAGTGATTGACAACGTGGTGTGGACTGATTCTTGGCTAAGTAATGCAGGTGCAGGTTGCGGCTTGACTGGTGTTGGTGCAGGTGAAGAATAAGCGCGAAAGGTCGTTGCGGGTGAGGCCTCTAGGTGTGGAGAAGATAAGTAGGCTTGGTTCGAGGGACCCGGTGGCCAGCGGAGTCAAGTGCGGGCCGCATGGTGGCAAGAATGGCAAGATGAAGTCATGGACGGTTTCTTGGTTGAGCCTCAAAACCAAGGTCGAGCCGGGACTACGTGGGAGCCGAGTCATGAGTGGTGATTGGCGGAGGCTACACCGAGTTCGCGGGGTTTCCAATGGTTCACCAGAAAACCACTGGGTTCCTTGGTTGATCCACAAACCAAGATCGAAGATCGAAGACGGAGGTGCAGCAACATCGGACCGGTGAGGAGCACCGGTCTGACCGGTGTGCGACGACGCAGTCCGGAGACTTCGAAGCGGAGGACACGCGTCGGGATCGCCAGGCTTGCGTCGAGGATAAGCAAGTTTGCGGTCGCCGGGCATCCGTCTGATGGTGCGAAGACAAAGATTCCCAAAGTGCCCCTCGGGGGTGTGTATCCTAGTATTAGGCCTTAGGGGTAATTTAGTCTTTCGGCTAGCCTCCATATAACCCAAGTGGTGAGAGGATGGCAGCCATCTCTTGGAACCATAGCTCATTTTGTTTTGCTATTTTCCTATTCCTTTTTCCTTTGGAATTTTTAGGACTATCTTGAGAACTTCATGGTGAGATCTTGTGAGAGGGAAGGATGATCGGGCGGCAAGCTAGACCTTGTATGGAACTCTTTGGTATGTATAGATGATTCAGCATGGTTCCTCAAGGCTTGGATGTGCCTTTCCCATTTCTCTTTTTTTTGGTGATTTTCGGAGCCCTTTCTTGGCGATTTTCTTGTGGAGGATTCGAGGCCTTTCTCTTTGGGATTTGGTGGGGGATGTATGCTTGAACCCTTCGTGGTTATTTTCCCTTTGATTCCCCTCCCAAATCCGTGAGCAAAGGGGCTCGATTTTGGGGTTTTCTCCTCTCTAGGGTTAGAGGCGTTCTTGGTGGGATTTCTTCGATTCCTCTCGATTTAGCAAGTTTTGGTGGACCAAATCTTGTCTATGGAGTGCCCATAAGGTTTTCTTACTATCCCCAAAGTCTTGTGAAAATCCGTGGAGAGATTCGGGAGATCGGGAGTTGGATTTGGGGGAGTTGACACGCGGGCGCTGTTCATCCTGAGCTGCCCAGCCTGACCGGTCTGACTGGTGCAGTCGACCGGTCTGATCGGTGTAGAGGCTTTGTGGGATTTGCCTCGGGTGAACGTCTTGGTGAGTTCCCTGTTGTCTCGTGTTGCTGTTGTTTCGAGTTTGGTCAGTTTTGGAGCTCGGTAGGTTTGTTCGGTGGATTTGAGATTTCCTGGCTTGGACCGGTCTGACCAGCGAGCTATACCGGCCTGAACGGTGTAGGAGCCTTCTGTGGAAGTTCTCAGATTTTGCCAGGTTGCTCCAGCAGGGACCGGTCTGACCGGTGCTACTCACCGGTCTGACCGGTGCAGTCCACTGGTGCTCGAGTTGCTTTCTCCGCTGTGTTCTCGAGTAGATCTAGGTGGTTGTTGGTTCCTAGGACCAGTAGCACTCCAGTGGCTGTGTGGTCTTGGCCAACTTGGGTAGTTGAGTCGGAGACGTGTTTTGGAAGCCGTGTTCGTCTTGTTGAAGTTCCCATCTCCTTCGAGAAGAATTTTTATCGGCTCCCATTCACTCCCCCCTCTCTGGTCACCAGTTTCGGTCCTTCACGTCTGAGTCACCCCGGTGCGGCTCTGGATGCCTCAGCGTGACCCACACGTTTGTGGCCGGTTGACCTGGTAGGTCTCAGCCTTCCTCTTTGTTGCTCGGGCTCTTTCGTGCTTGCTTCTGCTTTGCTTCCTAGCCTTTCAAGCTTTGTTCCTAAGGTCTCGAGAGAGAGGTTTGTGTGTGCTTTCGCTTGTTTGTGTGTGACCCTCGGAGTTTGTTGGTATTTCTTAACGTCAATGCTAAGTTATGAGTTCCTAGCAACGATGTCAGAAATGACCAGATGGTAATCCTAACGATTACAAGAGTCCGCAAGCGCACGGAAGTACCATTGTAGCATTTCCCCAAAGGAGTATTCCAAAGGGTATTGAATCCAAGGAAGGCTGGGTGGATTAACAAGTTCAACACTACTGCAAGGAGTATAAATCATAGACGGGAATGAACCAGACACTCAAGTACAGGGGTGAGATATGATAGATAAGATAGTAGTGTGAACACACAAACACACTCTCTCTAAAGGTCCTAAGCTTAGGAGGCAACATACGAGTTAGTTCTAGGTTCTAAGGTACTAAGCATACATAGTTACTCAGACAAGTTAGACACACACTAGCATGACATGATTGCTGGCTCAAGCACCCAGGTACAAACGGGGAGCTAACCTCCCGCGTCACTTACGCACGACTCCGGTTGTTAGACTTTAGACTCCTACAGCGTATCCAAACGTGGGGGATTCCAGAAGGGTCCAACGACTGTCACCACCGCGGCCTACCCCAAGACAAACCGTGGGATACACTCATAAGCAATGTAGCTACGCAACCCAAGCACGATGCTTATGTTGTTAGAAGGACCCTGACCGGCTCGGGCTATTGTGACCCAGGTCAGAGCTGCCAGGTAAACCGGCCAATTACACCGAGTACAGTAGCTTGAGCACGAACTTCATGCAACACGAACATGGGATCTAACCAGATCAAACTAGGGTAAGTACACAAACGGACTTGTGCTTTCCTATGTCTATTCGACAAGATCAAAGGGTCGTGTTCGTGATGAACACGAGCCTCTAACTTATGAGAAAACACCAAAAACATGTATAAGTCACTCGTCAACTGGATAGAAAGGCCTTGTTCATCAAGAACATGAGCCTCTAAATGATGAACGAGTGAAGAACACATGAACAAATCACCCATGTATACAAGCACAACTTTATATGAAATAGCTGAATAACTGAAGTAGATCAAAGTCATACAATAAAATAAAGATACAAGAGGACTCATACCTAGATCCCAAAGTAGACTTGGAACCTGAAGTAGAACTACTCTAGCCTACCTCCTAGCCTTAGAAACCAAAAGTGAGAGAGGAGGGGTAAGGTGTGTTGGTAAAAAATGAACCCCCTCCCCTTCTATTTATAGGACAGAGCACCAGCGTAAGAAGGAGTGAAACACCCCGGGGATGGCCTCTAGGACCAATGGACAAGCGCCATGTGGAAGCCTAGGATCAACCGACCCAAGGTCGGTTCGGCCAATCCTAGGGTCGGCCGACCCCAGGTGGGCCCCACTCCGGGTGTGCTTTCTCGGGGTGGCTGTCCTGTGGGCCCTTAAGTCGGTCCCCGGTGTACACGTGTTCTTGAGGCGGTTTAGGCGCTCTGGTGGGCCCATGGATCCATGTGAAGTCCACGTGTCACACTCTGATTCATCGGGGCTTGCCTCTCTTGGATTGGTGACATGGCGTGCATGCGTGGCACCTGAGGTGGCTTAGCTTGCATGCATGGCACCTGAGGTGGCAGCCATTCCTTGAGGTGACGTGGCATGAATCATAGAAGGTGAGTTTGCCACTTCTTTTTTGCTTATTTTCCTGCAATCACATAATCTCCAAGGACAAGTGGAACTACATTATTCTTAACTAAAATGCGTGTAAGAAATGCCTCTTGCTCCTTTATTCATGAGTAAATTGACGGCTAAAGTAAGCACTTAACAGTCATCAACAACTCCCCCAAGCTAGCCTCTTGCTCGTCCCGAGAAAGATACTTAGGACTTAGGTTAGTCGATCAGGAGTTGCTATGATGTTGTATTCATAGTTTATGACAAGCATATGACTAGGTACTCTATCAAGGATTGAATGAGTTGGCATTGATCTTACCTTACGCTTGATTGCTATGGGGCTTGTAGCTTCACCTGCCTTGGGCGGTTGAAAGATAGAACGGTTGTATAGAAATTACTAATCAAAAGTACCTTGATCAGTCGTCAATCTGGAGGTTTTGCTAATTTTTATAAAGAAATCAAAGTTCTTCGAATGATACTCTCGGATCGCTGTAGGTATTTCTTAACCTCACCACTAGTGGCGCGTCTAGCATGAGCGTGTAAGGAACACCCGGGTACACTGACGGGTGCGAACGAATCCGCAAGCGCACGGATACACCGTCGTAGCACTTCTCCCTCGGGAGTATTCCAAAGGGTATCAAATCCAAGGAACGGTTGGGTACTCTACGAGTGATTTATCCAAGGACACAGGATCTCTGCTAAGGTAGGTGAGAGGTATGGTTTCCCTTGTAGGCACTTGGTTCTAGGGAAGTACAAGCTGCAAAGTATCTCGCTTCGGACACCGAACCCTCCTGGCTATAATAGTCGGTTCACGGCAAATGGTTGCCTACACCTGTATCCAAAAGTGGGGGATTCCGAAAGGGTCCAACGGCTGTCACCACCGCGGCCTACCCCAAGACAAACCGTGGGATATAGGGCAATCGAAGGATAACTCATAGTCCACACACCACGTCTGCACCACTGACTACTAGTATAGCACGGCTACGCCTAACGTCTCGTAGCAACACTATAGCACTCCGTAGGAATACGGAGCGACGAACCCGCGAGTACAACTAGACCTTACCCATCATGGAATCAAGATCATACAAAGGATATGAATGACACTTTAGTCTAAACCAGATATGCAGAGTACTCACTATATTCTAATTGACAAGCAGTCATACAAACGGAATGCAGAAGTACTCATCTAATCAACAAGATCAGAGGATCGTGTCACGAAGAACACGAGCCTCTAAACGATGAACAGATGAAGAACTCTAGAACATATCACCCATGTATGAACACGACTTTAGTCTAATTGGAATATAACGAAATACTCACTTTAGTCTAAATGAAGAACAGTATCACTCACGAGGTACAAAGAGATGATGAACGAAGAACGGAACATCACATCTCCCTTCTACTCACCCAACTCTCTCCTCTCTACCTAGCACTACCTAAGCTAGATCCTCCTCACACTCATATTCCTGGTGGGATGTGGTTTCACCTCCACCAAGAAGGAATGAGAGGGAGGAGAGCAGGCTAAGGTAAGAAGTTGCCTTCAAGTGTGTTGTCCTATTCTTACCCCGCTCTCCTTCTATTTATAGGCGCGGGCACCGGCGTCAAGTGGAGCGAGACACCCCGGGGATGGCCTCTAGGACCAATGGGCGAACACCACATGGAGGCCTGGGATCAGCCGACCAAAGGTCGGTTCGGCCGATCCCAGGGTTGGTTGATCCCCATGTGGCCCGCCTCGGCCTGTGCTTTCTCTGAGCGGTGAAGGACCGGATTGGCGACCAGAGAGGGGGGGGAGTGAATGGGAGCCGATAAAAATTCTTTCTCGAAAGAACTCGGCCTATATCCCAATCGCAACTCCGAGGGTCACACACGAACAAGTGGAAGCACACACAAACCTCTCTCAAGACCTTAGGAACAAAGCTTGAAAGGCTAGGAAGCGAAGCGGAAGCAAGCATGAAAGAACTCGAGCAACAAAGAGGAAGGCTGAGACCTACCGGGTCAACCGGCACAAGTGATCAGGTCACCCTGAGCCTTCCAGAGCTGCACCGGGTCACCCGGGCACAAGTGTCCGGGTCAACCCACCCCCTTCAGTTCACCCGGCCACTAGTGACCGAATCACCCGGGACAGCCCAGAAAACTGCCCGCGAATTCGCCCCAAACTTTCGATCAATGGATCTCCCAAACCACTTGGAGTCTTGAGACGAAATTTTGGGGAGATGATGAACACCCCAAGGAGAGGATATGCCCCAAAAATTTCGGCCTCTAGCTCCCTACAACTCCCGGAATCGCGAATCTTGGCCAAGAACACTATGAACTAGGGTTCATCCGAAAATCAACGAATCGAAGGCCAAATCCGGTGTTTGAGGGGTCAAGATCATCCACAAAGAGGCACAAGGCACTCACCCATGATCCCCTCAAAGAAATCCGGAGAGAAACGCCCTCAAATCGACGAATCGAGCGATGAACAAAAATCCTCCAAAAATACCTCTGAAAATCACAGAAAAAGAAAAATGCCGGGAGCAAAGGATTTGACACAAGATTGAGAAGGATGATTTCACTATGAATATCTTAGTCAAATCCGGTTACATGCCACTCACAAGAATCACAAATCCTGGATGGCAAAAACCTCAAACAAAGAGTCTCACTCACCTCTCTCCCTCTCTCCCAAAGAGCACCCCAAAATGAAAGAGCACTCCCACCTCTAGCCAAAGAGTTGGCTGAAAATTCAGCCCCCTCCTCCTATATATAGGCCCTCCGGAAAAGACCGAAGTGCCCCTACACTAGGAGTTACAACACAAGCCCTCACAGGGGCATTTTGGTCAACACATGAAGTTCTACATCGGACGGCCGCACATCCATCGGGCCTTCACGTCCTCCCAACGCAAGCACCTCGATCATGTCGCGTGTCGCCCGCTTCGAAGCTTCTCGGCGCGCCCGGATCCCATCTCCGCCCGCCGAGCCTCCGGTCTTGGTTTTGTGGCTCAACCAAGTAACCCCGACGGTTTTGTGGTGGACCGCCGCAAACCCCGCGGACTCGGTGCAGCCTCCACGCCAATCCCACTCATGACTTGGCCGCCATGTCGTCCCGGCTCGGTGTTGGTTTGTGGTGTAAACCAACCAAACCCCGTGTGCAGACTCCGGTTGTGAGCCGCTACCCTGCACCGGCTCCACCTTGGTTTTGAGGCTCAACCAAGAAACCGTACACAACTTCGTCTTGCTTTTCTTGCCACCATGCGGCCCGCACTTGATCCCGTTCGGCCACCGGGTCCATCGAGCCGAGCCTACTTGTCTCTGCACTCCTCGGGGGCCACATAGGCTAAGACCTTTCACGCCCGCTCTTCACCTGCACCAACGCAAATCAAGCCGCAACCTGCACCTGCAATACTCGGCCAAGAGTCAGTCCACACCACGTTGTCAATCACTCATCACACCAAGGAGCGACCATCCACCGGTCCTCAGACGCTCCGGTCCTCAATCTCCCCCTTGATGAGTGCATTGACAACACACATAGTCACCAATTCATAAAAGAAAGAAAAAGAAAAGAAACGAATAAAGAACTCAAACAAGTGATCAAAAGCCGAACAAAAGCCAAAACAAGATCACTTGAGAGAGAAAGTCTCGGTCCCCTAAGGCAAGGGCAACGGCTCAACACAACCGAGACAAAATGCTCCAAACTGCCGACTCCTCAAGGTGAGGCAAAAGGGCTCAACACCATCGGCAAAAGAGCAAAGCATAAAGCAAATCCAGGTGACATAGAGAGCTCCCAAAGCATGAATGCAATCTCCCCCTGAACAAATGCGTGCAAACTCAAGTTCCTTTTTCTCCCTCATGATGCAAAACTCTCCCCCTTGTTATACAAAGTGCATCTCTTCCCATGTTATGAATTGGAGACACAATTCTCCCCCTTGTTGGTAATGCATGAATCAAGCCAAAATGAAAACATGCAACCTAGAGCTTCTCAAATAAACAAGATTCAACACAAGATGCTACACATGTCCAAAAGAGCAAGTTAAATATGCTATAGCTTCGGATGAACATTAGCTACAAGATTACCAAGTTTCATAACCATTGAGCAAAGCTAAGATAAAAATGAGCAATTTTTCGAAAAATCACTCTCTCATGAGCAAAGTCCTAAACATGAGCAAAACATGTCAAAATGGCAGAGCCATACAAACTTCATGCTAGGACAACCATTTTAATCATAAGATCATCATAAACACCCTCAAGCATCTCATGTCATGTCAAAGCCACCGAGCCATGTGCCTACTTCTATGTATGAGACTTCTCATTGGTAGGCATCATGCAACGGTTTAGCACCCAAAGCTATAAAAATTAAGCACATATGACATGGGAGCACATTTTCCAAGCAATTAACATTTCATTTTCAGATTCATATTGGTACATGAAATATCTTTGCGACAAAAAGGAACTTATGCCCCTCCACAAGATAAAGCAAGCGGACTAAACATTCATGATGACAATTGAGCCTTTGGCCCCATATGATCAAAATACACTATCCAACCACAAATTAAGCATAGCCAAGCCACAAAAACATGTCAAGATCATATAAAGGCATTTACTCACAAGAGAGCATACATGTAGCATTTTTCAAAAGCATAGCTAGCAACCATGGGCATAAACCAAGATCATCAAGAGCTAAGTCAAACTAACCATAGCATACCAAACTAGCTCACAAGATCATGTATAGCACTTCATGGTGAACAATGTACATAGGAGAAGCAAATTTCTAAAGCATATGATACAAATGCAGTCTATGATACAAAGATGCAAGCATGATATGATACATGAATGCGAGATGCAAAATGCATATGTACATGGGATCCCCAACCCAAGCTCAAAAGGGCAAAAGAGCACAAAACTCACAAGATCCCCATAAACACATGCACTAGGGCCAAAGAGCATACAAAGCTCACTCTAGCCACATGTGAGAAGGCGAAGAGCAAAAGAGACCAATGGCTTGACGAAAGCCACACAACTCAAAGTCTACAAACTACTTACCTTGATCACTCGTTCTCGTCCATCGTCCCCGAAAATGATGTTGTCCTTTGACATCAACGGGGTGAGGCTTGAGGACCACCTTCGATCTCCGGTCGCCTTCCTCCGGAGTCGATCCACCAAAAGTCCTCCAAGCCTCCCGCCTGCAAAATCAAAACCAAGAGCGAGAGGGAGCAACCGACTCAACACTGGGGTTAGCACAAAAAGAGTCAAACCAGTGCCGAGCCATTTGCTCAAAAGTGGGGTTAGCAAAATCCATCCTATCAAAGCTATGACCACCACGGGGAAACCACTCTTGTCTCGCTGGAGGAGTACGAGCACCACGAAAAGGAAAGCGTGGTCCGTAGTCCCTCTGAAACTAAAAAATGCGACCCCTCCCATACTCGTATCGACCACGAGGTGGAGAGCGTCCAGCAAACTCAACACCACCAAACTGAATAACAGCTCCAAAGATCTCAATTGAGTACCATAGAGAGGATACCAATTGAAAGATCACAAATGGCTACCAAAAGCCAAGGCAAACTCTTGAAACCAATTTCCCATCAAAAGGCCAAGCTCCCCCTCACCCGAAGCCAACTAGGAAGCAAAAGCTAGGAAAAGAAGGAGCAAAAGAAAAGCTCTAAACCCAAATGAAAAGAAGAAGCAAAACACAACCCGAAGACAAGGCAAGCCCAAAGCCACAAGGAAAGCTCAAAACATGCTACACAAAGCATTGACAATACCAATTAAGATAAATGAAGCATTGTAACATGATTCCACATATATGATAAGCATGGGCTAGCAAACATGTCAACAAGGTGCATAACTATATAAAAAGCCTAGCACAAAAAAATACCAATGAACAACATGCCAAATATGATACAAGAACTAAGCAAAGGCATGATACAAGTTCACATGGATCAACCACCAAGATATATCACAAAGCTAGCATGACAAGATATACATGAGGGGGCAAACATGCTAACAAGAGAGGATACCATGGAGCTAGACAAAAATGATATGGATGAACAACATGTCATAACCACAAGAGGACAACCATGCCATAAAGCATGGCATGATGTTCATATATATCATCCACCACAATATCATAAAAAAGATAGCAAGATAGGTATACAAGATCACAAAGCTATCATGAACAAGGTGGCTAGCCTACCATGGTTTATACACAAGCATGACACAAGAGCAAAGCATGAAACAAGTATACAAGTGAGTACAAGGAGAAAACGAAAACTCACTATACATGTGTACAAAGGCTTTCAACAGTCATCCAAAGTGGTGTGGAGAACCATCATTTCTTGATCACCTCACGAACAAAAGATCAAGTACCATCGGGCTCATGTTCTCCAACCGCGTCTCCATACCTACACACAAGGAGACAAAGAAGACCGAGCCTTGGATCCCAAAGGGTTAGCAAGCACACACTTGGGTATCCAATACTTGGTCACACGGGTAAGGGATGCACTCAACTTATCAAGTGGGTTAGCATGATGCAAATGCTGGTTCGAGTGAAAAGGATTTCTAACACTCTCAGAATCGTGCCTCAAAGGAGCAACTCGCGAAGAAAACCGAGTGCTACCATAAGCAAAAAGGCACATATCCTTTGAGGTTGTAGGAGAAGAACCAACACAAACACCACGGGAAACATGTCGTGGACCAACACAAGAAGCACTAGAAGCATGTCCACATGCATGGTCTAACTCACTAGAAAGAGTGTCATAAAACCCGTCAACAAAATGTGCCTTCTTAGACTCACAAGTGTTCATGCCATGAAAAGGGCCATGAACAACCAAAGGCCTAGAAGCACAAGCTCGCCGCATTTTCCTTGCACGGCGGTAGCAAAAGCTATCTTGATGCCCATCCTTCCCACAAAGAGAGCAATGGTACAAAGGTCTATCGAGAGGCACAGTCCGAGTGGACGAATCACCATTCTCTTGTATGTGAGAAGTCCCTTGGGACATAGAGCAAGAAGCATCAACCCCAACACTCGACTTGGTGCCCACATTAGAATCACACGTGCCATGAGAAAGGCTACGTGGCTTAAAAGCTTTGGCACGCACACGTCGCTCATGCTTGACACGGCGAAAGCAAAACTCCACGGTATGCCCATCTTTCTTGCAAAAGGTGCAATGGAACTTCGATTTGGAAGTATGAGTTCCAAAGAAATGAGAAGCACCCTTGTCATTCGAATCACCTTGGGCAACACCGGAAGAAGCAACAAGCTTAGGAGTAGCTATGGGAGAGCTATCCAAAGCACTAGCACACTTACCACCATCCAAAGACTCACGCTCAAGAGAAGAAGTCAACTCCCGTTGAGAAGCAGCTATTTTGGAAGCATCAACATCAGAGTTAGAAGAAGAGCAAGAATCCAAACCCTTGGCACAAAGACTCTTGCACCTTGTGCGCAAAACCTCATTTTCAGATTTGAAGCACTCACAAGTACCACATGTCATATTTCTTAAATTATCAATTTCCTCTTCAATGCATTTAGCATATGTGGTACGCAAGAGTTCATTTTCTTTCTCAAGGTTGGCACTCATCTCATCACGCTCAACCAACTTGGCGCTCATATCCTCACGCATCTTTTTCAAAGCCAAAACTTTACTTTCCAAATAAATTCAAGAGGTGCAAACGAAGTCACATGAACAAGCAACATCATTTACATCTCGCAAAGCATTATCATCATCACAAGAAGTATGGGAAGCACCCTCTACAAGCAACAAAGAGCACTTGCTACAAGGCATAGACTTTAACTCACAAATTTCAGCCCTAGCATGCTCAAGTTCATCTACACATGTGGTGTGAGTCAATTTTAGTTCATTTATTTCAGCAAGCAAAGACTCATAAGAAACACATGGCAATGAAGCACTTGTCTCCAACAAAGCAATCTTACTTCTAGCCACATCAAGATTTAAATTCAAAGCAACACAAGAGTTGCACGGCACAGAAGCATTAGATTTCAACAAGTCAATTTCAGATTGCAAGTTAGCAAGAGATGATCTCAAATCATCATTCTCAAAATCAAGATTGTCACATGCTCTCCTAAGAGCTTCAACATGCTTATTGCGACAACTAGTTTCATGTTTTAGCTTCTCATTTTCAGCACACAAGGCATCACAAGATTTGCATGGCAAAGGAGAGTTCTTAAGCTCAACAAGCATCTCGCCATAAGCACAAAGACCAGTGAACAAACCAATGATACCTTGGGAGAGCTTCACTTTGCTTCTCTTGATAAGCTTATCTTGGAGATCATCTTCTTGAACCACCAAAAGCCGGATCAACGCCGACGCCTCCTTGTCATTCTCCAACTCCTTGCACATTCTCCTCCACTTGTGGTCATCTCCCAAAGCACTCTCCTTCACACCAATCTCAGAAGGCAAAGACACACAAGAAGAAGAGCTTGGTGCCATAACTCAAAGCACCGGTTAGGATTAGCCAAAAACAAGCTCAAACCACGCAAATCAAATCCGCAAGCAAAAGCGTCATTTTCTCTATCGCCCTATGGATCCTAGACTTGTTAGAGTCACATGAATCCGCAACTGGCTTTGATACCAATTGAACGACCGGATTGGCGACCAGAGAGGGGGGGAGTGAATGGGAGCCGATAAAAATTCTTTCTCAAAAGAACTCAGCCTATATCCCAATCGCAACTCCGAGGGTCACACACGAACAAGCGGAAGCACACACAAACCTCTCTCGAGACCTTAGGAACAAAGCTTGAAAGGCTAGGAAGCGAAGCGGAAGCAAGCACGAAAGAACTCGAGCAACAAAGAGGAAGGCTGAGACCTACCGGGTCAACCGGCACAAGTGACCGGGTCACCCTGAGCCTTCCAGAGCCGCACCGGGTCACCCGGGCACACGTGTCTGGGTCAACCCACCCCCTTCGGGTCACCCGGCCACTAGTGACCGGATCACCCGGGACAGCCCAGAAAACTGCCCGCGAATTCGCCCCAAACTTTCGATCAATGGATCTCCCAAACCACTTGGAGTCTTGAGACGAAATTTTGGGGAGATGATGAACACCCCAAGGAGAGGATATGCCCCAAAATTTTTTCGGCCTCTAGCTCCCTACAACTCCCGGAATCGCGAATCTTGGCCAAGAACACTATGAACTAGGGTTCATCCGAAAATCAACGAATCGAAGGCCAAATCCGGTGTTTGAGGGGTCAAGATCATCCACAAAGAGGCACAAGGCACTCACCCATGATCCCCTCAAAGAAATCCGGAGAGAAACGCCCTCAAATCGACGAATCGAGCGATGAACAAAAATCCTCCAAAAATACCTCCGAAAATCGCATAAAAAGAAAAAACGTTGGGAGCAAAGGATTTGGCACAAGATTGAGAAGTATGATTTCACTTTGAATATATTAGTCAAATCCGGTTACAAGCCACTCACAAGAATCACAAATCCTGAATGGCAAAAAGCTCAAACAAAGAGCCACACTCACCTCTCTCCCTCTCTCCCAAAGAGCACCCCAAAATGAAAGAGCACTCCCACCTCTAGCCAAAGAGTTGGCTGAAAATTCAGCCCCCTCCTCCTATATATAGGCCCTCCGGAAAAGACCGAAGTACCCCTACACTAGGAGTTACAAAACAAGCCCTCACAGGGGCATTTTGGTCAACACATGAAGTTCTCAATCGGACGGCCGCACATCCATCGGGCCTTCGCGTCCTCCCAACGCAAGCACCTCGATCATGTTGCGTGTCGCCCGCTTTGAAACTTCTCGGCGCGCACGGATCCCATCTCCGCCCGCCGAACCTCCGGTCTTGGTTTTGTGGCTCAACCAAGTAACCTCGACGGTTTTGTGGTGAACCGCCGCAAACCCCGCGGACTCGGTGCAGCCTCCACGCCAATCCCACTCATGACTTGGCCGCCACGTCGTCCCGGCTTGGTGTTGGTTTTGTGGAGTAAACCAACCAAACCCCGCGTGCAGACTCCGGTTGTGAGCCGCTACCCTGCACCGGCTCGACCTTGGTTTTGAGGCTCAACCAAGAAACCGTACACAACTTCGTCTTGCTTTTCTTGCCACCATGCGGCCCGCACTTGATCCCGTTCGGCCACCGGGTCCATCGAGCCGAGCCTACTTGTCTCTCCACTCCTCGGGGGCCACATAGGCTAAGACCTTTCACGCCCGCTCTTCACCTGCACCAACGCAAATCAAGCCGAAACCTGCACCTGCAATACTCGGCCAAGAGTCAGTCCATACCACGTTGTCAATCACTCATCACACCAAGGAGCGACCATCCACCGGTCCTCAGACGCTCCGGTCCTCAAGCGGCTGGCTGGTGGGTCCTGAGGTCAGTTCCCGGTGTACACATGTGTTGGATGCGGTTTAGGTGCTCTGGTAGGCCCATGGATCCATGTGATGCACGCGTGGCGATCTCTGATTCGCCGAGGCTCTCTCTCTTGGATTGGTGACATCATTGATCCAGGAGATGCTTGCATGGCAGCTCCTCATTGGCTGAGCCTGAAGTGCTAGGATCATAGAGGTATGCTTTCTCCTCATTCTTATGCAAAACACCTGCATTCATCTCCATACAGCCACTTGTGGAAATTGTTAGTTTAAAGCCCTATTCTAGTGTGGATGCATGATTCTCATGTTGAAATGCAGGGATTAACAGCCCTAAATTAGGTACTTAACAGCCTTCAACAACTCCCCCACACTTGCCCTTTGCTCGTCCCGAGCAATAGGGAAGAGATTGAGCGGGTTAAACCATGGGTATGAAACATACATAAGAATTATTCCAGGTCATACCTTGCTCTTGTGAACTTTGTGGAGTGGCTACCATGCCATCTTGGGTAGTTGATAAAAGCAATGAACATGAATCGAATCCCCCAGACTTTTGAGGGTAAGCACTTGGGGTTTTTTCAAGATTTTCAAGAAAAGCACGCTTTGCCTTCTTCTTTGATTCTCTCAGGTCGCTCAATGTGTATATGTCCTTACCTGGGCATAACTGCCTTAAATCTATCCTATCTCTAGCAGGCTTATGTGGAGCTCAGGGTAGTATATTAATAGTAAGGCATACTTGCATTGCATGTATTGCAAAGTCAAAATCTTGATCCAAAGAGTAAATCAAGTCATGCAGTCAGATCAAGAAGTGCACGTGTATGGATGTGATGGGTATGGTAAGGTGGAGACTAGGCCCAAAATGGGTGCTAGATATTACCATATATATGATGAATGTTGTGGCAATGGTAAGGTGGACACTAGCCCCGGAGTAGGTACTAGTTATTACCATCATGTGATGAGTGAGCTGAATGACTCCATTGCATGATTCTCTCTCTCTCGTATAAATGAAAAGTCTTATGAGAGCAGGGCTATCCTCTCTTTTTAATGGACCTTCATGTGCCCACACTTTTTTTTTCATAACTGAGGGACCTTCATGTGTCCCCTCTTTTTTTAGACAGCCATGTCTCTTTACAAAATGCTTGAGGAGAGAGAATTCAATGCATATGATGGAGCATTTATGTAGATGGATAGATGAATGATACAATGCTAACTTCCAGAGTAGAAGCATAGCAAGGGGGAAATGATGGTGTGCACATAAATCTTGATCATGAAAGCATGAAAAGAATTCTCATAGGGTCACAGAATTTGACAAAGCTCAATGCAACAACAAGTAGCATATGAGTATAAGGTTTTCAACTAGTAACATCATATGGCTTTGGTAGGACTGCGACAGATCAAAGAAGAGCTGCAAGATCATTTTTTTTCAAATAAACCCAAGAACTTAAACCTTCAGAGTTGAGATCATGTCTTCAAGCCATATCTCTCTTGTCAACCACTTAGATAAACATGCTGTCCTTATAAAGATATGGTTCACAAGCCTCAAGAGTATAAACACGAGATAGAACTTATGCATGTCAACCACAGGTACGGAGCAAGCATTAACGTGAAACTCTTGAGTTGTTCATAAAAGATTTTATAAATAGGGCATAACGAACTCAAGCATTATGGTTGAAAGGGGTAGAGATGCAAACCAGCACTGGTTGTTGATGCGGACCGAACGGGGTTTTCGTGATGTGAAAATGTGTCTCTGTTCAGGTTCTTTAAACGCGAGTGATCGTAGCGCTGTGCGAGTGCGGTGTGGGTGCAAATATCCATCGTGTTCGCATCTGGAGAGTGCGACTCTCCCCCACACTATCTTGTACCTGGGTGAGTTCTTCAAGACAAACAAAAAAATAGAAACAAACGACGCATATGCGACTCAACTGGGTTATATGACCAGTGGAGCCAAAATTATTTTATTCAAGTTCATAATGAAATAGGCGCTTACACACATGATGGAAATAAAAATTGAAAGGGAAATAAACTTACAAGGAAATAAATTAAACTGAACTAAGCGCCCTTGGAAAATGGAAAGTGAGCGTAGCCTTCTACTCCGCGTCGTAGAGGTCCTCGTGCCCTGTGGCCTCAAAGAGGTGCCTCATCTTGGCACACAGGCCACGACGAAGGTCGCGGAGGTCATCCCTCAGCTCAGCGAGGTCCATCTTCTGCTCTGCACTGATGGACTCCAGCTTCTCACACTTCTTGCCAAGCTCTTCGACCAACGGGGCAATCCGGGCAGAGGGAGTCTTGGGAGATCACTCGGTTGCCCGAGTATTCTCCCTCAACTTCCTGGGTGCCCGTGGTGTGGAGCTGCTACCCAACTCAAAGTCCTCATCAGTCGCCTCCAGAGTCACCGATGCTCGGGTGGCCTTCCTGCCGGTGCTACCTGGGCTAGCGAACCTGAGATTCCCAGGCTGCGAAGTCGGCAGAGGAGACATCGGTGCAGCGGGAGTCGGATGCCCCCTTGCCCCTGAGGCTCCTGGAGCGTCGGTCCGAAATGGTGGAACCACCGGTGGTGGCGGAATCACCATGGGGGTCAGCCGAACCCATATGGGCCCCGCTGGGCCTCCCCTTCGGCTTGTGGGTTCTAGCAAGTGGGCCAGGTGTCCTGCAGATTTTGAGGTTGGAGGCTCCAGTAATGGCTAAGACAAGGTGTTGAGCATAAATGCTCTCACTCCTCTTTTAGCATTACTCAAAACTCCTCCCGCATAAATGGTGCGGCATCGGGGGGTTCACCTGGACCCATATCTCCGAAAGCATGGCTCAAGAACACTCGGACCCCAGATCAAGCGAATGGGATTCCATGGGTCAGAGGAACATTCGAGCCTTAGGTCAAGAGAAGCAAACTTTGCAGTGCACTCTCTCCTTGGGTTGCCACAGGTTCTCACCCTCACTAATGCGAGGACAACACGTGGGCCAACCCAGCTTCCAACGGAAGTGCAAATGGTAGGAATGCAACCACCCTTCCGTAGGGCATCGGTCAAGTCAGAGTATTAGAATGGGATTTATGCCTACTGAGCTTGATCGGCATCGGTCCTAGCTGAGCTCGTGATGATGAGATAAGTTGCTCGGCTGGACCGGTATAAAGCGGTGCTTTCCAAGGCCAAAAGTTTAGGGACTTGCAATCCTGAGGCCAGTGTCTTGACCCGACCCTCGGTGTGGCGGCACCTCAGGCTGAGCCTTGACATAAAGCACAAAACATCTATCGTAACCACTCCCAGAAAGTCGTAGTCCAAGTCGTGATAGTTGTTCTTGCAAGGAACAAACCACCCTTCTTTGATTACTCCTTTCCCTCTTCCTTCGAGACTAAGTCTCGAAGGTCAGGGTTTTAAGAGAAGAAACGATAGGGGAACCTAAGGGCAGAACTCACACTAGGTGCTCTTTCCCAAAGATTCCTGCTAGTCAAGAATGACATCTTCAACAAGAGTGTAGAGAAGGTTGGTATGTAGGCTCGAGCTCTCTCAAAGATGGGTCTAGGCAACTCATTACTATGGTTGGCTACCTCGACGCTCAGGACAGGCGGGGAGCTGAAATCCCGGAGTTTCTCTAGAACTTCCTTTCCCCGCTCCGGCTCTAAGAACACGAAGGCGCCTCCTGACATGGCATCAAGCGTCATGCCACTGTCCCTTAGCAAACCAAACCGGAAATGCTGCAAGAGCACTAGGTCTAACAGATCAAGGACTGGGCATGACTCGGTCATAGAGGCAAAATGATGCCATGCCATGCCTAGAGATTCCTTCTCTCTTTGTTGGAAACTGAGGATCACTATTCTTAGGGAAATGATATGCCTCAAAGGAAAGAATAGGGTGCAGAAAGCTGCTCTCAATGCTCCCCAATTGAGGTGATCACGCCCAAAACAACAGTACCAAGTTCTCGCCCCCCCCCGAAAGGGAGAATGGGAACAAGTTCCTCCTAAGAATATCTTGTGTCACCCCGGTCTTACACTGGGTAGAGCACAGTTGTTCAAAGTCTCTCACATGGGCGTAGGGATTTTCATGATTTTCCCCTGAGAAGGAATTGTTCTCAACCAGCTTAATGATGGATGGATGAACCATGCAGGGTGTTAAGGAGATGGGTCGCCTCCACAAAGTTGATTCCATTGGTTCACTCATAATGAGCGGAAGGTGTGTACAAGGATAACCTTCCTGGGGTAACAGGGGTAAAGGTAGAGATAAAAAGGAAAACAAAAGATACGAGGATAATCGGGTTCGTAGATTCTTGACAACCGTTCCCTGGCAACGGCGCCAGAAATACTTGTTGGTATTTCTTAACCTCACCACTAGTGGCGCGTCTAGCGTGAGCGTGTAAGGAACACCCGGGTACACTAACAGGTGCGAACGAATCCGCAAGCGCACGAATACACCATCGTAGCACTTCTCCCTCGGGAGTATTCCAAAGGGTATCGAATCCAAGGAACGGTTGGGTACTCTACGAGTGATTTATCCAAGGACACATGATCTCTGCTAAGGTAGGTGAGAGGTATGGTTTCCCTTGTAGGCACTTGGTTCTAGGGAAGTACAAGCTGCAAAGGATCTCGCTTCGGACACCGGACCCTCCTGGCTATAACAGTCGGTTCACGGCAAATGGTTGCCTACACCTGTATCCGAACGTGGGGGATTCCGAAAGGGTCCAACGGCTGTCACCACCGCGGCCTACCCCAAGACAAACCGTGGGATACAGGGTATTCGAAGGATAACTCATAGTCTAGACACCACGTCTGCACCACTGACTACTACTATAGCACGGCTACGCCTAACGTCTCGTAGCAACACTATAGCACTCCATAGGAATACGGAGCGACGAACCCGTGAGTACAACTAGACCTTACCCATCATGGAATCAAGATCACACAAAGGATATGAATGACACTTTGGTCTAAACTAGATATGCAGAGTACTCACTATATTCTAATTGACAAGCAGTCATACAAACGGAATGCAGAACTACTCATCCAATCAACAAGATCAGAGGATCGTGTCACGAAGAACACGAGCCTCTAAACGATGAACAGATGAAGAACTCTAGACCATATCACCCATGTATGAACACGACTTTAGTCTAATTGGAATATAACGAAATACTCACTTTAGTCTAAATGAAGAACAGTATCACTCACGAGGTACAAAGAGATGATGAACGAAGAACGGATCATCACATCTCCCTTCTACTCACCCAACTCTCACCTCTCTACCTAGCACTACCTAAGCTAGATCCTCCTCACACTCATATTCCTGGTGGGATGTGGTTTCACCTCCACCAAGAAGGAATGAGAGGGAGGAGAGGAGGCTAAGGTAAGAAGTTGCCTTCAAGTGTGTTGTCCTATTCTTACCCCCCTCTCCTTCTATTTATAGGCACGGGCACTGACGTCAAGTGGAGCGAGACACCCCGGGGATGGCCTCTAGGACCAATGGGCGAACACCACATGGAGGCCTGGGATCAGCCGACCAAAGGTCGGTTCGGCCGATCCCAGGGTCGGCCGATCCCCACGTGGCCCGCCTCGGCCATTGCTTTCTCTGAGCGGCTGGCTGGTGGGTCCTGAGGTCGGTTCCCAGTGTACACTTGTGTTGGAGGCGGTTTAGGCGCTCTGGTGGGCCCATGGATCCATGTTATGCACGTGTGGCGATCTCTGATTCGCCGAGGCTCTCTCTCTTGGATTGGTGACATCATTGATCCAGGAGATGCTTGCATGGCAGCTCCTCATTGGCTGAGCCTGAAGTGCTAGGATCATAGAGGTATGCTTTCTCCTCATTTCTTATGTAAAACACCTGCATTCATCTCCATACAGCCACTTGTGGAAATTGTTAGTTTAAAGCCCTATTCTAGTGTGGATGCATGATTCTCATGTTGAAAAGCAGGGATTGACGGCCCTAAATTAGGTACTTAACAGCCGTCAACAATCGCTCAGTGTGTATGATTCCTGACCAAAGCATTAATTGCCTTCTTTCTCCACCTACTCCTAATGAACTGATATGTGGAGCTGTAGGTAGGGAAAACATGTGGCATACCTGTTTCTCATGTATTGTCGAGTCGAAAACCGAATCCTTGGGAGCAACAAGTCATACAACCTGATCAAGATGTGCATGTGTGTGTATATGGTGGATGGATGAAGAACTCCTTTTTGCATATGATTCTCTCCTCTCCTTTTGAGATTTTTTGAGACTTGGGCTATGTCTCTTTATTCTTTCTCTTTTTTTATACTCCTGAGCATGTGCTCCTTTTTTTCGCATAGCCCATAGTCCTTGCTGAATATTTTTGGAGAGAGAGTAATCATGAAACAATGCGCAGAGCTTTATTTGCGAAATGGATGGGGGATGGATGAAATGATGGGTGCTAACTTCCGGTGTAGAAGTTCAGCATATAGTGGCTGTGTACGTGATCTTGATCATGAGAGCTTGACAAGTTTCTCGCCGAGGGTCATAACAATTCGACAAGACTCAATGAAGAAAACAAGCAGTATATGTGGAGGCTAACAACAGCTAGGATCTACATATGGCTTTGGATAGGAATTTCTCATCATTGAGGAACTTATCGTTTTATCATTTTTCAAAAGAAAACTCCGGATGTCAAACATCACTTAGCACAGGCTCATAGCAACCCTATTTTACCATATCATACCTCACAACAACCTAGGCAAAGGTCATGCTTTTTGCTACCCACAAGTTTCAAGCTAAGGTTTGATCATACAAGCCAACAAACTCAAAACTAAGATAGGATACTAAGCTGTAGCAAGGCATATAAAAGGAATAAATAGAGCAACTATTCATGATTTCGACCATGAAGGACATAAAGCATTCTTACCGCGCATGTGAAAGCAAACTAATTTAAGAAAGCAAATAAATATTTTTGGTCTTTTTAATTTTGTGGATTTTTATGTGTTTTTAGCATATAAAATTTTGAAAATAAAGATACAAGTTACCTTACAGTGGGGGTCCTCCCCCAAGCTAGCTTCAGGCTCACTACTGTGGAGGGAGAAATCCCATCCACCGGAAGTAGGCCCTCTGCTCCTCCAGCTGCTGCTGCTGTGCCAGCTCGATGGCGTGAAGTCTCTCACCAGACATCCGCTGCCAGTCCCGGGTGGACTCGACGTGTTGGTGCGCGGTCTCCTCCATGTCGCTGATTCGGACGTTGAGCTCGCTCATCTGCTGAGTGAGGGTGGCCCCACAAGATGACGAGCGCAATCCGGACGACGAAGATGTTGCATCTCCGTAGGCAGTAGCAGCAGGGACGGCCCACTCGCCACTGCCCGCACTAGCCCAAGCTGAGCTACTGGCACCCTGCTGGTACATGGGTTGGTCCCAACCGGGAGCATATCCGGGAGTAACTCCAGGCATGTACTCGGTAGAGGTCCATGTACCAGACGGAGGTGTGGTAGGCTGAGGCTGTGGCTGAGGCGACAGCTGTGGAGATGGCTATGGTGGCGGCTGTTGTGCATCATGGTTTAATACTCAAGGTGGTTGTCCGGATGGACTCCCATGAGCTTGAATCCCAAATAAGAGTTCGAGCAAACAGATCGAGCAGGAATAGCTTGTTTCTATTAGAAGTTAGAATCTTTTTATTGAAGGAAACATCTTACCGGTCTTACCTATCGCCGCAGGGCTCTTTATTCAAATCTTCTAGAGCCCCCGACTACCTTCCCGTCACTTACCTAGGTGACAGGTCTGCCTTTGAGGATGAAGGAGTCAGCTCCCCGCCCACTCTTCTCCACACCTTCTTGATGTTCTGTTGCTTCCTAAGTGTGGGGTACTGCTTCTTGGATGGGGGCTTAAACTCCAGCTTTTGTCTTTGAGAATCCTCCACGGGAGTAATGAAGTTGCCCCCTTGTGACTGTATAAATTCAACATCTTGGGCAAGGGTGTCCATCCTTGGTATGTCCTCAACCATTGAACATTGTTCCTTACGCGGACGGAATTCAAACCTTTCCTCTCGACCATTAATGTGGAGTCAGATTACTCTGGCACCAACATCAATTTGTGCATCAGCCGTGCTCAGAAATGGACGCCCCAGAATGAGAGGTATTTCATCTCCAATGTCCATGTCGAGTACCATAAAGTCCACTAGGATAAAACAATCTTGCACCTTCACCAGGATGTCCTCGGCTATCCCCGCTGGGTACCGTACTGATGAATCGGCTAGTTGTAGCCGCAGGGTGGTTGGGGACAATTTCTTATAATTGAGCTGGTCGAAGACTATCTTTGGCATCACGCTAACACTGGCACCCAGATCACAGAGGGCATGGTCAAATCTCTGCGATCCAATCGTGCATGTGATCGTAGGGCACCCTGGATCCTTTTTCTTTTCTGGAAGGTGATTGAGTATAGCTGCGCTACACTCCTCCGTAAGCTTTACCACCTCCGATGTGGGTAGAGCCCGTTTCTTGGTAAGAATATCCTTGAGGTAATGTGCGTATGTGGGAACACGCATGGCCTCAAGGAGGGGAACATTCATGTGGACCTTCTGAATCATATCCACGAAGCGAGTGAATTGCTCATCCACTGTCACCTTTCTATTTCGCTGAGGGAACGGCAGTATATTTGTGTCAATAAACTCAGGCTTGTCTACCTTCTCTTCTGGTAGTCTTGCCTGTGAAGGTTCCCTCATGCCTAACGACTCGTCGTCGCGATCTTCGCCCTCTTTCGGGATTTTCTTGGGTCCTGCACGGTTAGGATAAGGAGGGTCGCGAGTGGTCTTACCCCCTCTCGTGACTACCGCTTTTGCATTCTCAACTGGAGGAACCAAAGCGATCAAATGAGCTAACCGGTCTTCTATCATTTTATTAAAGCTCGCTTGATCCTTAAGAGCAGAAGAAAGGCTATCAATTTTAACGTTGAGGCTTTCTAAAGCCTTATCATAGGCATCTGTTTTCTTATTAAAACCATCATTAATCTTAGCTTGCCCGAAAACCAGATCTTTCAGGGAAGGTTGGTTCGGATTGTAAGTATTACCTTGATTACCCCCCTGATAGTAAGGGCGTGATTGATTCCACGTTTGACCTCCTTGTGGACGATAACCACTGTTCTTGCCGTTCATGTACATCACATCCTCCTGGGTAGCAGGGCAGTAATTCCCTGAATGCCCAGTGTCACCACAGACTTCGCAGGTCATGCGAGCATCCATAGCTTGAGTAGTGATGGCCATGGCAGCCTTCTCACTAGTCAGAGCATCCATTCTCTTCATAAGTAGGTCCATCTTGGCGTGCAGCATATCCGCTTCCTTGACGGTATGAGCACTCCTTTGACGTGGCTGGAGTCGATCATCACTCCACCCTTGGTTGGAGACCATCTTCTCAATAAGTTTAGTTGCTTCAGCGATAGTGAGAGAGAAGAAAGCCCCTCCAGCAGCAGCATCAATATGGCCCCGAGCTGTCGGAGTCAGCCCATTGTAGAAACTCTGCAGAATAAGCCTGTTGCCCATCCCATGATGGGGACAAGCCAGGATGTACTCCTAAAGCCTCTCCCAAGCTTCTGGAATGGTTTCATTTGCTGCTTGCTGAAAGCTTGAAATTCTTCCCCGGAGAGCATTAGTCCTGCCCAACGGAAAGAACCTCGCGAGGAACGCTGCTGAGCACTTCACCCAGGTGTCAATGTCTGCACGGTTCGCATAGAACCACTACTTCGCCTTTCCCAATAGTGAGAATGGAAACAGCCGCAGACGAATGGCATCTTCCTCCACTCCTCGTATAGTGAAGGTACTGCACAGCTCCAGGAACTATTGCAAGTGGGTGCTCGCGTCTTCATTAGGCTTGCCACAGAATGGGCTAGCATGTACCATCGTAATGAGGCCAGTCTTGATCTCGAAGTTTCCGTTCCCGGTGTTGATCTCGGGGCCAGTAGGCACCTGATCAGCAGAGGGAGCAGAGTATTCGCGAAGAGTCTTCTCTTGATTGGCCATAGGAGTTGATGTGGATGGCACAAAGGAAGCTGGGTCGACTTCCGTACGTACACGCTGCAGAGAACCGAAATGAGTTCTTGCTCTCCTTACGAGTGACTCAGGATCTTCAGTGAAATTCGGCGGTAAGTCGAAACCAGTCATACACTACCTGTCTTCATCAATGATAGACAAAGAAGACATTTAAAGTTATCCTGCATTGAGAACTGTTTTATTCCTGTCATGATTATAAACATTGCAAAGTGTTGACATGTTATCCTTAGCCTTCCCCGGCAACGGTGCCCAAAAATGCTTGTTGGTATTTCTTAACGTCGATGCTAAGTTATGAGTTCCTAGCAACGATGCCAGAAATGACCAGATGGTAATCCTAACGATTACAAGAGTCCGCAAGCACATGGAAGTACCATTGTAGCATTTCCCCAAAGGAGTATTCCAAAGGGTATTGAATCCAAGGAAGGCTGGGCGGATTAACAAGTTCAACACTATTGCAAGGAGTATAAATCATAGACGGGAATGAACCAGACACTCAAGTACAGGGGTGAGATATGATAGATAAGATAGTAGTGTGAACACACAAACACACTCTCTCTAAATGTCCTAAGCTTAGGAGGCAACATACGAGTTAGTTCTAGGGTCTAAGGTACTCAGCATACAAAGTTAGTCAGACGAGTTAGACACACACTAGCATGGCATGATTGCTAGCTCAAGCACCCAGGTACAAACGGGGAGCTAACCTCCCGCGTCGCTTACGCACGACTCCGGTTGTTAGACTTTAGACTCCTACAGCGTATCCGAACGTGGGGGATTCCAGAAGGGTCCAACGGCTATCACCACCGCGGCCTACCCCAAGACAAACCATGGGATACACTCATAAGCAACGTAGCTACGAAACCCAAGAACCACGCTTATGTTGTTAGCAGGACCCTGACCGGCCCGGGCTATTGTGACCCAGGTCAGAGCTGCCAGGTAAACCGGCCAATTACACTGAGTACCATAGCTTGAGCACGAACTTCATGCAACACGAACATGGGATCTAACCAGATCAAACTAGGCTAAGTACACAAACGGACTTGTGCTTTCCTATGTCTATTCAACAAGATCAAAGGGTCGTGTTCGTGATGAACACGACCCTCTAACTTATGAACAAACACCGAAAACATGTATAAGTCACTCGTCAACTGGATCGAAAGGCCTTATTCATCAAGAACATGAGCCTCTAAATGATGAACAAGTGAAGAACACATGAACAAATCACCCATGTATACAAGCACAACTTTATATGAAATAGCTGAATAACTGAAGTAGATCCCAAAGTAGACTTGGAACCTGAAGTAGAACTACTCTAGCCTACCTCCAAGCCTTAGAAACCAAAAGTGAGACAGGAGGAGTAAGGTGTGTTGGTAAAAAATGAACCCCCTCCCCTTCTATTTATAGGCCAGAGCACCGGCGCAAGAAGCAGTGTAACACCCCGGGGATGGCCTCAAGGACTAATGACAAGCGCCACGTAGAAGCCCAGGATCAGCCGACTCAAGGTCGATTCGGCCGATCCTAGGGTCGGTCGACCCCAGGTGGGCCCCACTCGGGGTGTGCTTCCTCGGGGTGGCTGTCCTGTGGGCCCTTAAGTCGGTCCCCGGTGTACACATGTTCTTGAGGCGGTTTAGGCGCTCTGGTGGGCCCATGGATCCATGTGAAGTCCACGTGTCACACTCTGATTTGTCGGGGCTTGCCTCTCTTGGATTGGTGACATGGCGTGCATGCGTGACACCTGAGGTGGCTTAGCTTGCATGCATGGCACCTGAGGTGGCAGCCATTCCTTGAGGTGATGTGGCATGAATCATAGAAGGTGAGTTTGCCACTTCTTTTATGCTTATTTTCCTGCAATCACATAATCTCCAAGGACAAGTGGAACTACATTATTCTTAACTAAAATGCGTGTAAGAAATTCCTCTTGCTCCTTTATTCATGAGTAAATTGACAACTAAAGTAAGCACTTAACAGCCGTCAACAGAGTTGCGATTGGGATATAGACCGAGTTCTTTTGAGAAAATTTTTATCGACTTCCATTCACTCCCCCTCTCTCTGGTCGCCAATCCGGTCCTTCATCACTTGAGCTTGATGAAGAGTACAAGGAGCTTCAGTCAATGTCGCTCGCTCCGGCAACCATCGCACGCTCCTTCTTCTTGTGACTGCCACTCTTCCTCGGCCTCTGCACGGACTTGTTCTTGCCCTTGTAGTCATCCCTCGAGCGGTGCTTGTGGTCGGTCCTCAGATGGTGCTTGTGCTCGGGCTTGATCTCCATGGCCTCCGAGCACTCAGCGATAAATTGCCCGTGCTTCCCTCACCGGTAGCACATGCCCGAGCTCCTCTGAGCGTTCTTCCGGTTCGTGTACATGCGCTCGAACCGCCTGCTCAACAACGCGAGATCCTCCTCGCTAGTACATCGAACTCCTCATCTGGCATGGACACAACACAAGACAAAGAGAACTATCTTGAAAACAGGTTAATGTTAGTCCTTGGTCCAGAAATGAGAGCCAGACTATGAGGGTCAGTCGGGTTCTCGATCCTTGCTCGCACCCCACGGTCCACCTCGGACAACTTGAGCTTGGAAAAAAGCTCGTCCACCGTGAGGGCCTCATACTTCTCCGACTCTAAAATAGCCTCGACCTTCTCACTCCACACGGTACGATCCAGAGAGTGCAGGAGCTTCACAGCCCTGTCATGATCATCGTACGGGAGTGCAGCCACATTAGCTCTCATGTTGTTCACGATCACAGTGAACCGCTAGAACATGGTGTCTATGGACTCACCGGGGAGATGAGTGAAGTTCTCATACTCTCTCCGGTAGGTCACAAACAACCGAGCCTAAACCTGAGCGTTCCCAGCGTGAGCATTCTTCAGCTGCTCCTAAATCCTACAAGCCAAGTCCTCTATTTGAACCCGATCGAATTCGGATTGACACAGAGCATGAAACAAGTCATCGACCACCTTGTTGTTGGCGTCGTGCATGTCCCTCGATCCTGGAGCTAGGAAGTTAATCGGATGAACATAAGCTGTGTTCACCGTAACATCCCAAAGGATCTGACCCTTGCTGCAGAAGAAAGCAGCCATCCGCCTCTGCCACATCTGGAAGTACTTACCATCAAAGTGTGGAGGACCTGAACCCCGTTCTTGGTACACCATCTTTGGATCTTAGACTGGTTAGAATCACGAAGATCTGTAACCAGCTCTGATACCAATTGAAGGACCGATTTGGCGACCAGAGAGGGGGAGTGAATAGGAGCCGATAAAAATTCTTCCCAAAGGAGGAACTCAGCATATACCCTGATTGCCACTCCGATCACTTGCACACACCAAAGAAGCTCTAGACTAGGCACACACAAGCCTACGAGTCCTAGAGACAAGACACGAATCAAAGAGCGGAAGCACTAGACAAGAATCAAAAGACTTAGCCAAATCTGCGATGCCCTGGGCGGACAGTCCGCGTGAGTACGGTGGACGGTCCGTGAGCCTGGCGGACAGTCCGCCACCCCTCGGCGGTCAGTCCGAAAAACAACACCGAACCTCCAGTAGCACACCGAGGAAATTCGGACAGTCCGGGCGAGCACCGCGGACGGTCCGTGCCTCGCGAACAGTCCGGCCCCACCTGGCGGACAGTCCGGCAAACCACGTCCAACCAAAAACTCCAAACTCGACGGATCAAAACACAAGCACACACGAACACGGACAGTAACCCGACGAACACACGCTATGCGCATAGTCCGCGACCCACGGGCGGATAGTCCGCAAAGCGCAGACAGAGCAGAAACAGCCCGACCCCGCGAGGTCAACTCTCCAAATCCACCACCGGATCTCCCAAAACACTAGAGCTCTTGAGACAAGATTTGGGGGAGATGAGAAGAATCCTATGAGATGCTATGCCCAAAAACTTGAGGCCTCAAACCAACTCAATCGTCGGGAATCGATCACGAACCGAGCTCAACCAAAAAGCTAGGGTTCCACCCGAAATCCTCAAATCCAAGGCCAAATCCGGAGTTTGAGGGGTCAAGATCAAGCACAAAGATGCACGAGGCATCTATCCATGATCCCCACAAAGAAATCCGAACACAAATGCCTCGCAATCGAAGGAACAAGTCACGCACGAAAATCCAACGAAAATAGCCTGAAAAAGACACGAAAATCACTCGAGCCACAAGAAGGAAATCGACGCAACCATGAAAGCTTCCATACACTCGGAGGTCAGGTTCTCTACAAAACGGTAAAGAAAATCTAAGCCTAAAGAGCAGGGAAATGAGAAGCAGTGCAGATGGATGAGTTGCCCTGAAACTCTAGAGCTATATATATGAAGTCTCCCGGGTTAGGCAAATGACCAAGCTACCCCTAGAACTTAAAATGAGATACACACCCCTCACGGGCAATATGGTCAAGTAGCAATCCTCTTCATTGGGTAGCCATGCCTTCGCCACAGTCCGCGTCCTCTCGACGCAAGCCCTGCGATCCCGCTGCGTGTCCCCCGGCATCGAAGCTTCTCGACGCACCCGGATTCCGTCTTCGCCTGCCGAGTCTCCGGTCTTGGTTTTGTGGCTCAACCAAGTAACCTGACGGTTTTGTGGTGAACCACCGTAAACCCCGTGTGCAGACTCCGGTCGTGAGCCGCTACCCTGCACCGGCTCCAGTCGATGACTTCGTCTTGCTTTTCTTGCCACCATGCGGCTCGCACTTGATCCCGTTCGGCCACCGGGTCCATCGAGCCGAGCCTACTTGTCTCTCCACTCCTCGGAGGCCCCGCAAGGCTAAGACCTTTCCCGCCCGCTCTCCACATGCACCAACGCAAATCAAGCCGCAACCTGCACCTGCAATACTTGGCCAAGAGTCAGTCCACACGACGTTGTCAATCACTCCTCACAGCAAGGAGCTGCCATCCACCGGTCGTCAGACGCTCCAGTCCTCAATCTCCCCCTTTATGAGTGCATTGACAACACACATAGTAACCAATTCAGAGAAAAAAGAAAAAGAAAAGAAACAAACTAAAAAATCAAACAAGTGATCAAAAGCCAAAACAAGATCACTTGAAAGAAAAAATTTCGGTACCCTAAGACAAGAGCAATGGCTCAACGCAACCGAGATAAAATACTCCAAAATTGCTGACTCCTCAAGGTGAGGCAAAAGGGCTCGACATAGTCGGCAAAAGAGCACAACTTAAATCAGGCGGCAAAGAGCTCCCAAAGCATGAATGCAAGCTCCTCCTGAACAAATGCATTTCTTCCAAATTTGTCTCCCCCATGATGCAAAACTCCCCCTGGATGTATGAATTGGGTACTTTCTCCCCCTTGTTGGTAATGCATGAATCAAGTCTACAAATGCAAGCATGTGCTTCTCAAATAGACAAAGAGCACTACAACATGCCAAAAAGAGACACAGACAAGCAAGATAGACACAAATTAAGTACAAGCATCGCCAACAAGGTAGATAGGGGCATATAAGCATGTGACATAGCCATAAGTAAAATGAAGCATTTTTTCACAAAATTTGCCTCTCATGAGCATAGGACCACAACATGATCAAGAAGGGCACAAACAACATATAACTCACAAACTTCATGCAAGGTCACCAGTTCTCATCACAAGATCATCACAAACACCTACAAGCTATCTCATGTCATGTCAAAGCCACCGAGCCATGTGTCCACTTCTAAATATGAGACTTCTCAATGGTGAACATCATGCAACGGTTTAGCACCCAAGATAAGAAATTTAAAGCAAATTTGACATGGAAGCATATTTTTCAAGCATAGACATTTCATATACCAATTTCATGATTTGAAATTAAGCATGGTACATAAAGTGCCTTTGCGGCAAAAAGAAGCTTAGGCTTCTCCACAAGGTAACATGTAGGCTAAACATTCATGATGACAAATGGGTCTTTGACCCCATAAGAAAAGAGCATGATTCCCAAGCACAAATTAAGCAAGATATAGCCATATGAGCACAATTTGAGCATGAAAGGCATTCAACTGACAAGAGAGGATCATATATAACATTTTCACAAAAGTAAGCCATCCACATGCATATACATCCGAAAGCTACCAAGAGCATAGCTATACATCAAAAGAGCTTCACTAGAAAAGTCATAAGCTCACATCCAGCATATCACAATGATCAATGTATATAGGAGAAGCACATCTCTAAAGCATATGATACAAATGTAGTCTATGATACAAAGATGCAAACATGATATGGTACAAGAAAGAAAATGCAACATGCATATGTACATCAAACTCCCAACCGAAGCTCAAAAAGGAAAAACCACTCCAAGCTCCCCTCGCAAACGAGCAAATGTAGCTTGGTCCAAAGGCTATGTTAGGATATCAGCGAGTTGTTTCTCGGTTGGCACATGGATGAGGTCTATGTTTCCCTTCTCAATATTGTCTCTCAGGAAGTGGTACCTCACCTCTATATGTTTGGTTCTGGAGTGTAGCACGGGATTTTTGGCAACACTAATGGCACTCGTGCTATCACACATGAGAGAAACATGGGCACACTCCTCACCAAAGTCACTCAGTGTGTATGTGATCCAGAGCAGCTGGGAGCAACAACTAGCGGCAGCTACATACTCGGCTTCTATGGTAGACTGAGATACACTTGATTATTTGCATGAAGACTAAGAAACAATCGAGGAACCTAGAAACTAACACGTCCCGAAGTTGACTTCCTATTGACTCGACACCCCGCAAAGTCGGCATCCGAAAACCCAAGAAGCAAAAGAGAAGAGGACACCGAGTACCAAAGACCGAGCTCAGGAGTGTATCTAAGATACTTGAAGATCCGCTTGACGGCCTGCTGAGAGCCATGTGTGGTTTGAGGACCGGTGGAAGGTCGCTTCCTGGTGTGATGAGTGATTGACAACGTTGTGTGGACTGACTCTTGGCTAAGTATTGCAGGTGCAGGTTGCGGCTTGACTGGTGTTGGTGCAGGTGAAGAACAAGCGCGAAAGGTCGTTGCCGGGTAGGCCTCCAGGTCTGGAGAAGACAAGTAGGCTTGGTTCGAGGGACCCGGTGGCCAGCGGGGTCAAGTGCGGGCCGCATGGTGGTAAGAACAGCAAGATGAAGTCGTTGGACGGTTTCTTGGTTGAGCCTCAAAACCAAGGTCGAGCCAGAACTTCGTGGGAGCCAAGTCATGAGTGGTGATTGGTGGAGGCTACATCAAGTTCGCGGGGTTTGCAGTGGTTCACCAGAAAACCACTAGGTTACTCGGCTGAGCCACAAAGCTGAGGCCGAAGACCAGGCGTGGCTGTCAGGACAAAACCGGTCTGACCGGTTTGGGAAACCGGTCTGACCGGTTTGGGGTCGCAGGGCGCCGGGAAGCTTCGAAGCGGAGGACACGCGTCGGGATCGCAAGACTTGCGTCGAGGCTAAGCGAAGTGCGGTCGCCGGGCATCCGTCCGATGGTGTTACGAAGACAATTTCCCATAGTGCCCTTGGTGGGTGTGTATCCTAGTTTATGTAATAGGGGTAGTTTAGTCTTTTGGCTAGCCTCCATATAACCCAAGTGGTGAGAGGATGGCAGCCATCTCTTGGAACCCTAGCTCATTTTCCCTTTGCTATTTTCCTTCCTATTTTCCTTAGGATTTCTAGGACTAGCTTGAGAGCTTCATGGTGAGATCTTGAGAGAGAGATGGATGATCGGGAGGCAAGCTAGACCTTGTATGAACCTTCATGGTATGTATAGATGATTCGGCGTGGTTCCTCAAGGCTTGATTGTGTCTCCCCCATTTTCTCTTTTTCGTGATTTTCGGAGCCTTTTTCTTGGATTTTTCGTGGTGAAGTTTTGGGAGCGTTTCTTTGAGGGATTCTTGTTGGATGTCACATATGAGGACCTTATGCCTCTTTGCTCGGTGATCTTTCTTGAACAAACCCTCTGAAACGGCTTCGATTTGGTGGTTTTCGGTGGAGTTCGTGAAAAGGTGTTCTTGAGGGTTGACTTCCAATTCCTCTTAATTGGGTAGGTTTTGGGGACCGAGCTTCTAGCCAAAGGTAGCCCACGAGGTACACCAGCTATCCCCAAAGTCTCACTTGAATCCGTGGAACGAATCAGGAGATCGATTGAGGTGAAGGTTGAGTTTTTCCCGCGGGCTAAGTTCTTCCCGACTGTCCAGGCAAAACCGGCCTGACCGGTTTAGCCCCAGTAGGCTGTCATGAGGGGTTTGTGGACAGGAGAGCTTCTTTCATGCTATGGATTTCTTGTTCAAGGGTTGAAGGGTTCTTGAGGTGGTTTGGCTAGGTTTGGTCTCGAAGGTCTTTTGGGGATTTCCTGGACAAAACCGGCCTGACCGGTTTGCCAAACCGGTCTGATCGGTTTCCCCTGCCTGCGAGAGGCTAAGTCCTAGAGGATCGGTCTGACCGGTTTCAGAAACCGGCCTGACCGGTTTTGGCTTCAAGCAGCTGTTTTGAGTTGTTTTCCGCTGCGTGTTTTGAGTGGGTATTGGTTGGATCTTGCTCCTAGGTTCAGTAGCACTCCAGTGGCTACATGGATTTGGCAAGAGAAGTTTGCGGAGGTATCCGAGTGATCTTGGGTTCATAGGCTGAATTCTTGAGTAGAATTTTTATCGGCTCCCATTCACTGCCCCCCTCTCTGGTTCGCCGTTGCGGTCCTTCAAGTGGTATCAGAGCCGATTATGGGTCTTTATTGACTCTAAGCAGTCTAAGATCCAAAGATGACGTACCAGGAACGGGGATCGGGTCCTCCGCATTTCGATGGAAAGAACTACCAGATGGATGGCTGCGTTTCTCCGTGGCAAGGGTCAGATCCTTTGGGATGTTACGGTGAACACAACTTATGTTCATCTGATTAACTTCCTTGCTCCGGGATCGAGGAACATGTTCGACACCAATAACAAGGTGGTCGACTACTTGTTTCGTGCTCTGTGTCAATCCGAATTCGATCGTGTTCAGACAGAGGACCTAGCTTGTAGGATTTGGGAGCAGTTGAAGGATGCTCACGCTGGTAATGCTCAGGTTCAGACTCGGATGTATGCGACTTACCGGAGAGAGTACGAGAACTTCACTCATCTCCCCGGTGAGTCCATTGATGCCTTGTTCCAGCGGTTTACGGTTGTGGTGAACAACATGAGAGCCAATGTGGTCGTGCTCCCATATGACGATCATGATAGAGCCATGAAGCTCTTACACTCGCTGGATCGTACAGTATGGGACAGAAAGGTCGAGGCTATTCTTGAGTCCGAGAAGTATGACACTTTGATGGTGAATGAGCTGTTCTCAAAGCTCAAGTCGGCTGAGGTGGATAGGGGCATGACAGCCAAGCTCGAGAGCCCGACTGACTCTCATAGTCTCGCTCTCGTCGGTGGCTCAGGTGCTAAGTCTAACGCTAACCCATCCACCAGGATGTACTCTTTGTCCTCTTTGATGACTTTGCCAGACGAGGAGTTCGACGTGCTTGGAGAGGATGAGCTGGCGCTACTGACCAGGCGTTTCGAGAGGATCCACGAGAACCGCGTGAACACAAGGAGAACACGAGGACATGCTGTCAGTGCGGCAAGCCAGGACACTTCGTCGCCGACTGCCCCGAGAAGATGGAGATCAAGGACAACTACAAGCACCAGTCGAGGACGGACAAGAAGCACAGATCGAGGCGCGATCACAAGCACAAGCACAAGAACAAAAATGAGTGACGATCGAGGAAGAAGGACGGCCGCGACAGGAAGGCCCGAGCGATGGTTGGAGTGAGCGACGTCGACTCCAGCTCCGCCTAGCCTTCCTCGAGCTCGAGTAGCAGCGAAGATGAAGGTGATCGGTGCAAGAGTAAGAAGTCATCCAAGAACTTGAGCAGGCTGAGCTGCTTCGCAAGAGATGGCTTCTGCGGTGTGGCTCATAGCTCCGGCAGCAAGAAGAGTCACCAGAGCGACTCGGACTCTGACTCCGAGGATGAGGTACGTGACAAGCTTCCCTTCTTGCGTGAGGAGAATGAGCGTCTTGGCAAGTTGCTTGATAATCGTGATGACATGCTTAGAGAGGCAAAGAAGATAAGGAAAGAGCTTAGGGCCACACTAGAAGATGCTAGGAACCGAGTAGCTGAGCTAGGAACCCAGAACCTTGATGCTAAGCTTGAGATAGATTGGCTTAAGGCTTCACCTGTGGTTTCTGATGAGATTGATTGTTGTGATTGCTCTGTGTACCTAGCTGATCTTAGTACTCTTAAGGATAAGCATGCTTCTACTTGTGATGAACTAGATGTGCTTAGGGTTGAAGTGGCTGAGCTTAAGTCTAGACCTGCTTTGCTTGGTGCTTGCACTTCTTGTCCTATTTTGCATGGAAAGATTGATGAGATGCATGCTTATACTGTTTCTCTCGAGGCTAATTTGAAAGAACCTATTCCCACATCTTGCTCTTGTTGACGAGAAAATAGGACGTCACCTCCGCGCGCAGCACACGTGACTCCCCGGTCTGTAGCGAGGCGTGCCAGCCAATCTGACCTGTTGATTAACAATGGAAAATATTAGGGATCGGCTAGAGAACCGATGGCCTTGTAGAGACACGTGTACCAGCCAATCGGCCGACACAGGGTAAAGGCGGGATCGGCCGGCTCGGGAGCGACCGAAGCGCAAGTGGATAGATCGACTGGATCGGCCGATCGTGACGTCAGCACTCGAGTAGGTCAGAATCGGCTACGGTGTTAGAAGCCGATAGGATCTAGATCGAGTGGAGAATAATGATAATAGCTAAAACCACAAGAATTGGTACGAAAAACTTGCAGATCTAGCTAAAACGGTACTAGAACTAGACGAAACCTCAGCGATGCGCCCGGAGGTTAAAGCCTAGGATTATTCGGTAAAACGGTACTCACAAGCTTGCCGGAGGTCAGCTGATGCAGCCTGACGAACTCGAAGCACGACGTTGTAGAAAAGGGAAAAAATGCAATGGTGAAGTCACCGAAAAGTAGATGCTGTAAAGGTAAATGCTGTAAAGTAGATGCAGTAAAGTAAAGGGTTTGCCCGGAGGCGGTTTGTTTGATATTGGTGTGTACAGATTTTTCGACCACACAGGGTCGCTATTTATGTCCTGAGGACAACCCCGACTCCTACCCGATCACGGCACTGCTTACTTGCATCTAAAGACAAAAAAACTACTAAAAATAAAAAAGGACTCTCGCAGGAGTAAAAACTTCCTAAAACTGACTCTTTGACCCGTTGCCAATTGTAGATTGACCCGCCTCCACCATGCCTTCCTTTTGGCGTATTACCGCATTCTTCCTCTCCATCGGCCGATTCTCTAGTTAACCATCGGCTGATCACTCCGACCCGCTGGCCCATTGTCAGGGTTGAGCCTCCTTGACCATCGGCGAGTCCCGTTGACCATCCCTTTCTCTCTTTCAATCGGCCGATTGCACTCTGTTTTCATCGGCTACTCCCTTTTGACTTGTTTTCCCAAAAAACGGTGTCAACACATGCCCCCCAGTTTCGGAGTAAATGATCCTTTTGCTCCGAAATTCGCTTGATATCATTTGAATAATAGTCGAATCTCTTCACGTGATCGACATGATCAATCTCCATTGATAATGTCTTGTCCTTTTTATCTGAATTTCTTCAGGGTTGTTCACCATGTGACTCCTTGGCTCTTTCGTTCTCCTTCCCTATAAGACTCATCCTTTTACCTGGGGGTTTCTTGTATACCTTTTCGCCCTTGGGTTTTTCCTGATGTAGGTGTTAGCTCTTTCAGTCTTATGGGTATGAGAGGCATCTTCCCCTGGGAAACTCGGTGAGCATTGATGATCATCACTGGCCATTGACAGACTTCAACTCAAAATAGTGTTCCTCCTGAGTACTGCTAGTGAGCTAGTAGACTCTGTCCATAATATTGGGTAGAAGATTTCTGTGAACTATGCTCTGCAGTTTGTTGACGCGATAGAGAGACTTCCCATCGTTTAAGTGTATATGGGTCATCCTTTATTTGGGGGTGATTTCTCTGAATCTGTCATCCTTTGGAAACTGAGTCATTCACGGGTTATCTGTTTCCCCCTTTGCCGGATCTAGCATCTTCAGTTTCCGTCTTTTCTGGCTCCTTCATCCCTATCTCTTCCGGCGCTCTAGCTATAAATAGCCGTCCTCATACCTTCACGGAGACCACACCCTTTCGACCATGGCTCGAGATACAGGTCCAAGGAACTTTAGACTCTTGCTCTTTGATTCCTTTCTTCTTCCCTAACTCAAGATGGCTAGAAGAATTCTTGTGAAACAGCCTAGAACATACTTCCCTCTCTAGCCTCCTTTTGTGAAGCCAGGAGGTCCAACAGCTAGAAGAAGCCTTGTGATGCAGCTTAGGTGCATCAACTGGTGGAGGAGGGCGGAAGTTGCCCCTGGGTGCTGCGGAAAGAAGAACAACCCTATGTCTTCCTTCCCAACAATCTTGACTGGAAGAATTACCCCATCTAGTGATTCATCTTTGTCAAATTTGCCCTTTCTTTTTTGCTTTTATCTTTCTTCGTCCCCATCGTCTGTTTTAGTGATAACTGATGTAATAGACCTATAATGGATCATCCAAGTCTATCTTCAAATGTATTCTTCAGATCTGTACTTGTGATGTCACCATTGTAATTGAAGACGAGAGAAAATATATATATATATTTTTTATTCTAAGGGCGATTTGTACATCGGCCATATTATGAAACCGAACATGCTTTTGATAATTCGGTTTCTTGCCACTAGAGGCGATTCTATCCGCAATCGGCCATAACCTGAGTCTCAAATCGGCCGCTTTTAGGCTCTGACTGGACTAAGCGTCTACCCATATGCTTGGATAGTATTTCTTTAAATACTTCCAATTTAATGCTCTGGCAAACTTTTCTCCTTCCAATGTCTCCAAGATATATGCATTGCCTGGCACGCATTGACTGATCCGATATGGTCCTTCCCAATTAGGTGACCACTTCCCATATTTAGGATCCTTTGAGCCGATGGGTAATATGAGCTTCCAAACCAGATCTCCTTCAGCGAATTCTTTAACTTTGACTTTCTTGTCATACCATCTGGCTATCCTTCTTTTATTCTTTTCGATATTTTCCAAAGCTCTCAGCCGATTACCAGCAAGATCTTCTAATTCCTCTTTCATCATAGCTGAATAATCATCGGCCGATAGCTGATCTTGTAAAGAAGTCCTTCTAGATCTAGTTTTTAGTTCCCAAGGCAGTACAGCATCATGACCATATACCACTTGATATGGTGATAACTTGGTTGCTCTGTGGCATGCCATTCTATATGCCCATAGTGCTTCGTTAAGGACCATATGCCATCGCTTAGGATTTTCATCAATTTTGCGCTTGATCAATTTGATAATGCCCTTGTTCGCTGCTTCTGCCTGTCCGTTTGCCTGGGCATAATATGGAGACGAATTTAACAGTTTGATTCCTAAAGAATTTGCATATTCTTCAAACTCCCCTGAAGTGAATTGACTCCCTTGATCGGTTGTGATAGTTTGAGGTATACCAAACCGATAGACAATGTGCTCATTAACAAAATCAATCATATTGCCTGATGTCACAGTCTTGATTGGGATGGCTTCAACCCACTTTGTGAAATAATCAGTAGCCACTAGCACGAATTTATGACCTGTGCTTGATGGTGGATATATCTGCCCGATCAGATCAATTGCCCAACCTCTGAATGGCCATGGTTTAATTATTGGGTTCATTGCCGATGCTGGAACCCTCTGAATGCTCCCAAATTTCTGACATTCTTGACATCCTTTGTAATATTTGAAGCAATCTTCCAATATTGTCGGCCAATAATAGTTATTATTTCTGATCATCCATTTCATCTTAAATGCTGATTGATGAGCTCCACAGACTCCTTCGTGAATTTCTCCCATTAAGGTTTTAGCTTCCTCTTCACCAAGACATTTGAGCAGAACTCCGTCAATGGTACGATAGTATAACTCATCTTCCAGCAGAACATACTTAATGGCCTTGTACCTTAATTGTCTATCAAACTTTTTGGATGGATCTTTCAGATAGTCTATTATCTCCTTCCTCCAATCTTCAGCTGACAACTCCATAACCAGAATCGGCCGATATCCTGACGCCCCTTGGGCTATCCGATTAGCCTCACTATTGTGACACTTAGGGATATGTTCAAGTTTTACTATTTTGAACTCTCAGAGAAGTTGAAGACACCCTTCGTGATAAACCCTTAATATGTCATCTTTGCACTCATATTCCCCTACTAATTGATTTATCACGAGTTGAGAATCTCCAAATATCTCAACAACTTCAGCATTGACTTCTCGTAGTAGTTTTATCCCTTTTAGTACTGCCTGGTACTCAGCTTGATTGTTTGTCGAAGTCTTCTCAATTTGGATGGAAAACTCATAATTTGCTCCTTGAGGTGAGATGAGTACGATTCCGATCCCAGCTCCTACTCCACATGATGATCCATCAAAGAACATAGTCCATTGAATAGGTTCTACAATTGCAACTTCAGGTCCACAATGTTGAGTTACCAGATCGGCCATTACTTGCCCTTTGATTGCCTTGGCCGATTGATAGGTCAAATCAAATTCTGACAAAGCTAAGATCCATTTTCCAATCCTGCCCTTCAAGATTGGTAATGACAACATATATTTGACCACATCATCTTTGCACACCACGGTGCACTCGGCAGTTAATAGGTAAGGCCTCAACTTCGTGCACGAGAAATATAAGCACAAGCAAAGTCTTTCCACCGCCGAATATCTTGTTTCTGCATCCAGGAGTCTTCTACTTACGAAATATACAACTCGCTCTTTTCCTTCAAATTCTTGAACAAGGGCCGATCCAATAGCCTGCTCATTAGCCGATAAGTATAATTTGAATGGCTTCTTGTCTTGAGGAGGCATTAAAACAGGAGCAGATTTTAAGTACTGCTTGACATTATCTAGAGCTTTCTGCTGTTCTTCTCCCCATACAAATTTCTGATCGGCCTTGAGCTTCAGTAGAGGTGTAAATGGCTGAATCCTTTCCAATAGATTAGATATAAATCTTCTGATGAAATTGATCCTGCCAATTAATGACTGGAGCTCTTTCTTGTTTGTCGGTGCTTTTATGTTGTCAATTGCGCTGATCGACTTTTGGCCCACCTCGATTCCTCTTTCGTGTATTAAGAAACCCAGGAATTGACCAGCTGAAACACCGAAAGCACATTTATTGGGATTCATCTTCAAACCATGCTTCCTAGTAAGTTCCAATGTCTTTCGTAGATCTGCCAAATGTTCCTTGTAGCTCTTTGACTTGACAACTACATCATCAATGTAGATTTCTACTATCTTGCCGATGAGTTCATGGAATATATAATTCATGGCTCTTTGATATGTAGCACCAGCATTCTTCAACCCAAATGTCATGACGATCCACTTGTACAATCCAACGTGGTCGGGGCACCTGAAAGCAGTCTTTGCAATATCTTCTATGGCCATGAATATTTGATTGTACCCGGCATTACCATCCATGAAGCTGATGACCTTGTGCCCTGCAGCAGCGTTGACCAATGCATCGGCCACTGGCATCGGATATCCATCCATCGGCGTTGCTTTGTTTAAGTCACTGAAATCAATGCACATGCGTAGTTTGCCGTTTTTCTTGTAGACAGGGACTATATTAGAAATCCATTCGGCATATCGACATTGCCGAATAAAACCAGCTTCGAGTAACTTCGTTATCTCGGCTTTTATATCAGGATAAATCTTTAGATTACACTGCCTCGGGTGCTGCTAGAATGGACGATATCCTGGTTTAATGGGCAATCGATGCTCAACGATGGATCGGTCTAAGCCAGGCATCTCATAATATTCCCAAGCAAAGCAATCCTTGAATTCTTTTAATATTGCGATCAATTCTTTCTTGTACTCTTCTTCTAGCTTGGCACTGATGTATGTCGGCCTTGGTTTGTTTCCATCTCTAAGATCTATCTTCTCTAATTCATCGGCCAATGTAAACCCATGCCCAAGCTTTCCTTCATCTTCAATGAATTGATCCATTAAATCTTGTCATCAGAGCCGACTGCTTGAACCGGCTTTAGTCCGAAATCGGACACTTTGAGATACTTGGTGTCCCATGCTTTTCCAGATATGCATCTCACTTGATCGTAAGTCCATCCTTGTGCTTCTGTAGCTGCTACTATCAAGGAGGTTTCTCCTTGGACCACCTCCACTAAATCTCCGATCCATTGGATGATGCATTGATGCATGGTAGATGGTATGCAACAATTGGCATGTATCCAATCCCGACCCAGCATTAGATTATAAGATCCCCTCCCTTTAATGACAAAGAAAGCGGTCGGAAGATTCTTACTGCCGATGGTGAGCTCCACGCAGATTGCTCCTTGAGCTGGAGAGACGTTGCCTTCGAAGTCCACCAACATCATGTCGGTTTGGGTCAAGTCTTCATCAGACTTCCCAATCTTGCGCAGCATGGTGTATGGCATCAAGTTAACTGCTGCTCCTCCATCTACTAGCATCCTGGTGACCGGTTTCCCGTTGACAAATCCCTTGAGAAACAAAGCCTTCAAGTGTTGTCTCTTCTCATCTTCTGGCTTCTCAAAGATGGCTTGTCTAGGTTCCAGTGTTAATTGAGCCATGCCAAGTTCTTCATCGGACATATCCGAATCAACTGGAGCCATGAACTCTTTTGGTAGGATGACAACCATATTTATATCAGCGTGTGGTTTGTCATCCTTTGCTTCATCGGCCTCAGGCTTTGGGCGCCAAACCTTGGACCGAACTTTCTTCTTGTCCAGCACATGTTTCTCTGCTTCTTCATGCTGCTCTAGCTGACGTAGGCGCTGGACTCTCCTTTTCTGGGATTTGGTCAAACCATCTGGACACCACTGCGGATTAGGCTTCTTACGTGTTTGGCTTGATCCTTCATCGTCCAATTGCAATGTGCGTCGGCGCTCAGGAGCTCGGCACATGATGTTCTCATCAAGCACCAGTGAATCGGCCATCTCTTCCAGCCGATTGTTTGACTCTTCATTGACTCGGCCTCCGAGCCGATCATGAACACTAGCCTTGCCCCCCAGCCGATCGTGGATGCTGGCTTTGCCCCCCAGCTGATCATGGATTGAGACCCATTGATTATTGAATTCACGGTGATCTCTGGCTGCAGGTCTTCCATCATTAAAGCAAACCCTTTTGGATGAGTTGCTATTATTGTAGGCCCTGTTGCACTCTGGACAGTTTTCTACTGTCGGCAGCTTGATTCCTTCTTCCCAATAGTACTTGAAGAACGGACATCTCCAATGTCCTTCATTGCGTCGTGCCCACTCTTCTCTTCCCCTTGCTTTCTCTTGTCGGCGCTGGAACTTGTTGATTAACATCTGGGAAGTGACAGGTCGGCGTGGCTTTAAGTCTCCCTCTTCAAGTAGTAACCCTTTTCTTTTGACATCGACAGCGGTTACTTGTACTTTGGGATCAACGGCTCCTTTATTTTGAGCCGAATCAGATGTCAACAACTTAACTTGTGACGTGCCTTTGCTAGACACCTCAACCGTGTTAGTTGGGAAGGGGTGCTGATCAATCTTCATCGGCTTCTCAGCTTTGGCAGGAGTTTCAAATTTAAGCCTTCCTTGCTCAATAGCTGATTGAATCTGTTGTCTAAAGATCTTGCAATCATTCGTGTCGTGCGAAGTTGCATTGTGCCACTTGCAATATTTCATCCTCTTCAGCTCTTCTGCAGATGGTATGGTATGGAACTGGGATAGCTTAATCTGCCCCTGCTGAAGTAATGGATCGAATATCTTATCGGCCTTAGTAATATCAAAGCCGAATTTCTCTGGTTCTTTCTTGCCAAATGGACAGGACACTGTCTTCTTGCCTTTGACCCACTCTGCAAGCCCTATCATATTATCTTCATCTTCTGAATCAGAGTAATCCACATAGGACACCTTCTTCTGAAAGTTTCTTCTAGGCTCATAGGACTTTGCAGTTTCCTGACTCATCCGACTGACCAACTGGCTGAGGCTCTCGAAGTCATGTGATGCATATTTCTCCCTCAAGGTCGGCAAGAGACCTTGAAAAGCTAGCTCAGCCAATTATTTGTCTCCCAGATTCAAGCTATAGCATTTATTTCTGACCTCTCTGAATCTTTGAACGAATCCAGCAACTGTTTCATCGTTCCTTTGCTTGAGCCTGGTCAGATCAGTGATTTTCATTTCATGGACGCCAGAGAAGAAGTAGTTATGGAACTATTGTTCCAAATCGGTCCACTTGATGATAGAGTTAGCTGGCAGTGATGTGAACCATGAGAATGCTGGCCCTGATAGAGATGAAGATAACAGACATATCTTAAGTGCATCAACGTTCCCTGCTTCCCCACATTGGATGATAAACCGAGTGATATGCTCTATAGTGGATGTTTCATCTTGCCCAGAGAATTTGGTGAAATCTGGCACCTTGAATCTTGGAGGGAATGGTACCTGGTCATAGCCAGATGGATATGGTGTCCTGTACATGCAGGACAGCTGTTTGGGTTTCATCCCATATTGCTTTTGCAGCACCTACAAGAAGTGGTCGATCAACTCCTGCTTCATGTGCGTCTTCAACTCAGCAGATGCTTGTTCAATTGCTTGTGTCTCAGCTGGAGTTTCTGGAGGTCATTCTTGTGGATTTGGTACTGCTGACACCCCTGTCCCAGAAGAACCTTGCACATTTGAAATAGGTGGAGCTTGTTCGATCGGCTGACCAGCCGATGGAGTTGGCTGCTGCAAATTCGATTGGCTTGAGATAGCCAATTGATTTAGAAGTGTTTGCAGTAGTTGTGCAGAATCCACTTGTGGAAATACTGGCTGCCCTGTTACCCCTTGGTTGATCGGCTGCTGAGGCGATGATCTTGTATGAACCACTGTGTTGGCTGGGGTTAAGACAGGCTGCATTGATGTTGACTGCTGTAACGGGGCAGTCTGTACAGGCATCCCCAATGTTGGCTGCTGTAGTGGAGCAGTTGGCATGGGCATCCCAAGTATCGGTTGTTGAGCCGATCTCTGAGGAGTTGGTCTCTGATGTGGAACAGAAGTCTTTTTCTCTGTTGGTATGACCATATGAGCATGAGCTGGACTGATTTTGACTCTTTCGAAAGCCTTGCTCCCGTGATTGAAGTAGACGAACTCCACTCCATCCCCATTCATCTGCACAGTCCCTGGAGTACCCCCAAACATAGCTTGATAAGACTGAGGGTACTTAACTTCTGGGATTTCCTCAGGCTGAGGCTCAAGAAAGTTTGAGATGTTAGTCTCAAATGATCACGGGGTAAACCCCATCCTGCAAGCCTTCCATCTTGCTCTCTCATAGGAGGATACTTTTGATTTTGCACTGGAAAGACCTGATCTTGGGCACTGGACTGTACTTCATGTGTTTGAACCACAGGCGTGGTAACAGCAGGATCTTTGGCTTTTTCCCCAACACCTTTGTTCTGAATCGGCTGAGAGTCCGATGAAGAACTAAGAGCGACTGTATTGACCTGTGGAGAAGGTGAGATCCCTACTGTTGGATTATCAATCGGCGGGGTGGCCGATTGGTCTTGTTGGAACATTGGAGGAGTTCAGTTTGGTTGAAAATATGCAGGTCCCAGGTATCCTCCTTCTGCTCCTTTCTTGACTGCATCAATTATGGCTTTCTGGATAGTATTGGCGAAAACCTTAGATTGATCAATCATTGTTTGATGCATCGCCTTAGTCATCATGTCTTGAAGCCCTTCAGGATCGGCTGAGAAGGTGACTTGCTTAGGTGTTGGCAAAGGATTCTTTTTGAAGACTCCACTTTTAGTCTGACCATATGATGCCAGGCAAAGCTCTTCATAATGCTTCATGTAAGCTTCGAGCTCTGCTTTGTCTGTATCTTTCAGCTGATCCTTGATGATTGGTTGAACATTCTCTGGATCTACTTCATGAGGACCAGTATTCGTAGGCTTCGTCATTGTTGACTTTTCGGGTCCCACTGGGCGTGCCAAAACTGTGTTGACGCGAAAATAGGACGTCACCTCCGCACGCAGCACATGTGACTCCCCGGTCTGTAGCGAGGCATGCCAGCCAATCTGACCTATTGATTGACAATGGAAAATATTAGGGATCGGCTAGAGAATCGATGGCCTTGTAGCGACACGTGTACCAGCCAATCGGCCGACACAGGGTAAAGGCGGGATCGGCCGGCTCGGGAGCGACCGAAGCGCAAGTAGATAGATCGGCTGGATCGGCCGATCGTGATGTCAGCACTCGAGTAGGTCGGAATCGGCTGCGGTGTTAGAAGCCGATAGGATCTAGATCGAGTGGAGGATAATGATAATAGCTAAAACCACAAGAATTGGTACGAAAAACTTGCAGATCTAGCTAATATCGGTAAGGGGTGAATAAAGAACTAGATGAAACCTCAGCGATGCGCCCGGAGGTTAAAGCCTAGGATTATTCGGTAAAACGGTACTCACAAGCTTGCCGGAGGTCAGCTGATGCAGCCCGACGAACTCGAAGCACGGCGTTGTAGAAAAGGGAAAAACGCAGTGGCGAAGTCACCGAAAAGTAGATGCTGTAAAGGTAGATGCTGTAAAGTAGATGCAGTAAAGTAAAGGGTTTGCCAGGACGCGGTTTGTTTGATATTGGTGTGTACAGATTTTCCGACCACACAGGGTCGCTATTTATGTCCTGAGGACAACCCCGACTCCTAGCCGATCACGGCACTGCTTACTTGCATCTAAAGACAAAAAACTACTAAAAATAAAAAAGGACTCTCGCAGGAGTCAAAACTTCCTAAAACTGACTCTTTGACCCGTTGCCAATTGTAGATTGACCCGCCTCCACCATGCCTTCCTTTTGGCGTATTACCACCTTCTTCCTCTCCATCGGCCGATTCTCTAGTTAACCATCGGCCGATCGCTCCGACCCGCTGGCCCATTGTCAGGGTTGAGCCTCCTTGACCATCAGCGAGTCCCGTTGACCATCCCTTTCTCTCTTTCAATCGGCCGATTGCACTCTATTTTCATCAGCTACTCCCTTTTGACTTGTTTTCCCAAAAAACGGTGTCCACAGCTCTACTTGTGAATTGCATGCTTTGAAGAATCTGGAACTTGCACATTATATTGATCGCTTGCAGGATGAGAATGATGAGTTGAGTAAAATGATGGGTTGGTTGTCGGGTCATGAACCACAGCTTAGGATGATGATAGAGGCATACAAGTGCTATGATGGGAAAGCGCTTGGATCGGATAAGATTGGAGAGTGTAGTGGTGAGGGAGGAGAGAAGATTGGTGATATTCAAGCTCCACCAAAAACCTTCCACAAAAATGCCTATGCTCCTAAGCCCAACCCACTGAGAAACAAACTTGACACAACTCCATATCCACCCATATTCCCTCACCCAACAAATGACTTCCAAAAATCGGTGAAGTTTGTGAGCCCTAAGGAGAGTGCGGTTGGAGAGAAAAAGGGTGAGAAGTCAAGTGAGGTGAAACCGAGTGAGCAACCCCAACAAAAACCAAAGCCAAAACCAATCTGGTTTCATTGTGACTATTGTGGGAGAGATGGTCACAAAGGGGAGTTTTGCTTCAAGAGGAAGCGAGATGAGAGGATGGCTAAGGAGTGGGCAAACAAGGACAGGTACAATCCATCTCATGGTGTGCCTAAGTCTCGTATGCCACTACCTAGGGGTAAAGCCATTGTTCGCACAGTTCCAGCTTGGGGAGACAAGAGTGCTTTGGGTGGAAGGGACCCTGCTGGAGGAATTAAATCGGTCAAACCGGTTTGGAAACCGGTCAGACCGGTTTGGGCTACTCGTACAGCAAAACCGGTCAGACCAGCTCCAGAACCGGTCAAACCGGTTTGGAGGCAGTAGGGTGATCAGTTTGGTTTTCGTGCTCGTGATGAGCATCGGTTTAGGTCCTTTGGTCGTGGTGCAGATGTCTGGCATGGTGAGTCTGGTGGTGGTCAGTTTGCTAGACGTCCTTGTCAGGGGGTGAGACCTGGACAGATCCGCAAGGGGGCGACCCAAGCGGTTGTAGGTTAATTGGAGGGGATCGAGAACTAAGAGCGTAGGTGGTAGTTCACGGATGGAACTCGGAACACGGCGAGAATGGCGATGGACACAAGGGTTTAGACTGGTTCAGGCCTCCGGAGAGTAAAACCCTACGTCCAGTATGGGGTGGAATTATGCGTGGAAGGAAAGGTCCCCTCGAATGTAGCTCTAGGCCGCCTTATATGGTCAACGGGCTAGGGCTTCCATTCGAGGTCGGTGGACCCTCATCGGGGTTAGTTACAAAATAGGAAGGTCACCTTCCTTGATTACAGGGTGAATCCCGTGACCTGCGGACCTACAGGCGGCGCCGAGCCGCGACCTAGGAATGAGTCTTGCGCCACAAGCACGACGGATACTCCGGGATCTGGATAAGGTCTTCTGGAGTCCTCCAAGGTCGGCAGGGCTTCTGGCAAGTCGGGGCCACTTGATAGGGACATCTGGGACCCTGGTCAGTGGGACCCATGGGTACCCATGTCTCTCAAGCCCCCAATCAACGTGTAGGCGTAGCGGCGGAGGCGAGGTCATGTCGAGACTTGGCGAAGTCGTGGCATCGTCGAGGTCGTGTAGGGTGCACGGTGATCCAAAGAAGAAAGAAATCCCCTTCAGCGCGCACGAAGTCGAACATCGAGCTCCTGGAACATGGGTCCAGAAGGTCGAAGTGAAGACAAGGTGTTGTCTTTGAAGAACCGCCGACCTGACCGGAGTCAGACAATCAGGAAGATATCATCGTGACCTCGAAGAAGGTCCCCTTGCCAACTGAAGGGAGGTCGAGCGAGGAAGAGGTGGAAGCGGGCTTCTAGTAGGTCGATGCGACGTAGAAAAAAGAGGGTGTCGTAAGACGCACTTGTGGAGTAGCCTCTGAGCAGTAAGGCGATCTGGATGGTCGGATTGATGCTCGAAGAATAAAGAGAGAACCTACAGCCTTCTGCTTGTGCTTTAGATGCTCTGCCCACCAAATAAGACAAACTATTAGAAATCTTGGAGGGTTGTGCCGGACACCAGCAGCCTTGTCGCGTGGCACCCCACGGGCGTACTGTACTGTCACGAGACCTGCCCCGAGCAGGGATGCAGTCACTGCCCGCAAGAGACAAAAGCTGAAAAGTTGTCATCAGGCAGTCGACAGACATGTCAGTGCTTCCCAGAGGTGAATAGGTACCTCGTGCTCCACGTGGTAACAGTGTTTGGATAAGGACACCACGCCAGCTGAAGCGTAGACAACATCCAAGGCCAAGCTCCACCGCTATAAATAGGAGACCCCATAGCTTGCTTCTTGAACCAGGTAGGAGCATCATGGCGAAGCAGCTTAGTAATTTTGCAACAGGCTGGGCTTATGTCCGTCCACCAGAGCATAGCGCTAGGTTATTGCCATCTGGAGCTAGAAGAATGCTTGCGAAGTTGGGAGAACTCCATCAGCCACTTCACCCGCGCCCAGCGAGGAATCCAGGTGCAGCATGGGGCAGTACATGCCTCGACGGACCTTGTGAGCAGAGGCCTAAGGTGGTGTTGGAGACTGCCATGATATACCAGTGAAGGCCCGAGGTGACGCTGGTCCGATTTGGGATCTTGTGGGAGCACCCTAGCAAAAGGTGGGACACCACAAGAAACCTTCTGGGGCTAGAGTAGAGGTGGCTATGTGGCAGCCGCGACCTCGACGGCGGTAGAGGGCTCCAAGTAGGTCCTGAAGCTAGAAGAAAGCTTGCGACGTGCTTCATCAGTCTAGGTTGCGTCGTTGGCACCATATAAGGTAGATCAGGACCTTTAATATGTTTGCATCTTGTAATTGGCCTTGGGCCATAGTCCATTGTAGCTTACGAAGCTTGTATACACATGCTTGCATGGCAAACGATGTATCTTGATTATTATATAGAGGCGCTCGGGCAGCAATAGCGTGGCCAAGGTCCCGACGGGGCTGTGGAAGCGCACCGACCTTCAGAAGGTCGTGGGAATCGACAAAAGAACCCGTGTCGACCTGGGTCAACACGGCCGTTGTGCAGTGACGCAAGGCAGGGTCTCAATCCTGAAATCTGTAGGTCTTTATCGACCTAGAAGGCAGCAGGGCCTCAGCAAGGAGCTGTGATTACAACAGGTAGGTCGCCAACGGGCAGTAGAGCCTTTAAGCGCGGAGCCGTTGGTCGGGTTGGCCGCTGTAGGTCGAAGCAACCTAGAAGGCATGTAGGCAGCTAGGCCTAGGAGACGTGGTGTGAACCCGCCGTTTGGAGGCTAAGGCGACCTAGTAGACTGCCGGTCTCTCGACGACCTCAATGAGGTGGTAGAACTGGTCCATAGGTCGTCCGTGGGTCGTGACGACCTTGAGTGTGGCATCAAAAATATTATGTTTGAGGGGCTTGAAGGTGGGGCATAAAGGGTCCACGTCTGCCGAGGTGCTGACCGAGGGCTGTCAGATGCAGATTCTCGTACGGAACTAGCCGTTACTGCCTTTCTTTACGTTAGGCCGAAAGAGCCGTTCAGCGGTAGATCCGCGGGAGGCACAGATCCGTTGGGTCGCCGTGACTTCCGCTAGAGAAACGTTGGGCACGGCGGCCCGTTACGCTGATGGGGCCCAACTATATAAGGCCGAGCTGCGAGCTGGGGACCTCCACTTGCTCTCATTTCCGCTCCGCGCTAGGGTTGTGCCGCCGTTCCATTGCTCAGATAGAACAGTAGCGCCGCCGTGCTTAGGTCAGCCGCGCTTTGTGTCCTCGCATGCGAACCAAGACTCTTGTGGTGTTTAGTTCCAAATCCATCGGGGTAGAGGAGGAGAAGATGGAGCCCGTGCAGGTCCCGGCACCGGAGACAGTCTGGGAGCCGTCCGTGGTGACGAAGGAGCAAATCCAGGCCCTGGCGACCCGCGGGTTGCTGAGGCCTAAGGCGGAGGTCGGCTGGAAGCCGGCGGCAAGCGAGGAGTTCCCTACCGAGGGGACCGGCGAGGCCGTCGTCTTCCTCGCGCACATCGAGCGCGGATTCGGGGTCCCAGTCGGCGACTTCTTCCGCGGGCTCCTGTACTTCTACAGGATCGAGGTGGTGCATCTTCTCCCTAATGCCATCACCATCATTTTTTCCTTCATCCATCTCTGTGAGGCCTACCTCGGGATACCGCCACACTTCCACCTGTGGCGACACTTCTTCGAGCTGAAGAAGACGGGCAAATCCGACGTCGTAGGGAGCGTCGGGTTCATGCTACAGCGGTACATGAAGCTGGAGTACATCGACCTGGTGCTCCCCGACAACACCACCGGCTGGAAGCAGGGGTGGTTCTACCTCGACAATCTGGTCCCGGCGCTCCCTGCCAGGTCGGGGAGCGCTCTCGTCCCGTTCCCGTAGTGGACCAATCAGCTGACGTCACGGGAGACTGAGGAGCTGCGGCCGCTGCTGGAAGACCTGGAGAAGCTGAAGATGGAGGGGCTGACCGGCAGCATGGTGGCGATCAGCTTCAGCCACCGGCTGCTTCAGCCTATCCAAGATCGGGTACACCCGGCCTACGAGTACTGGGGGCAGTCCGAACCCACCCGGGTCATCAGGCGCAAGGTCTCCAAGGAGGAGATGGCAGCGCGATTGAACAACATCTTCGCTGGGTGCATCCGCAACCGGGAGTGCCCCAAGGCGCTCAGTGTGTATCGACCTTCCGATGCGGTAAGTCTGCGACCTTGTTTCTTTTGCCATCCGAGAGCTTGTGCAGTTTTGACGTAGGTCTTTTCTTCTTTCTTTTTGTTTTCAGTTTCGTGAGGGCATCTATTGGTGCTCGGCACCACTGCGTAATGAGGAGGACTGAAGCTTCAAGGTCAGTGCTGCGGGGGACGTCCAGGTCCCTCCGCAGCAGTGCATCGAGGAGTATATCTCCGACTCGTCTGTGGGAAGTGACGATGAAGGTCCCACCACGAGAAGGGCGCCACCAAAGGTTGCCACGTCTGCGCCGCGGCGCACGCGGCAGACTGCGGGCAAAATGTCCGCGTCCGGGCCGCGACAACGATCGCCGCCACCCAGACGGCGGAGGTGAAGAAGAAGAAGAGGAAGAGGGTCGGCCCCGCTATGTCGGTGGATACGGCGACGGTCAGCTCCGACGTTGAAACCATCAACGTCGAGGAGGAGGAGGATGATGCGAAGTCGCCTGACGTGGCGATAGTGCCGCTCGCGGAGACGCCTCGCAAGGTCGCCGCAGCGGAGGAGCAGGTGATGGAGACACCCTACAGGGCCGTCGCGGCGGAAGAGCGCTCGAGGTCGAGCGCGGATGTCTTGGGCGACGCGGGGTCGCAGAAGAGGACGAGGAGGGCCCCGCCTAAGCCCATCAAGCCTGGACTTAGGTCCGCGATCAAGTAAGTCACGGCCATGCTCTAGTTTTCTTGATGCGTCTAATTTGCCGCTGTTCTTACTAATGAAGGTTTTTGGTTTGGATGCAGGTCGGCCCCGGCGACGTCCGACAGCGCCAAGAATGCCTCAGGTCAAGAGGTGTTTGGACACAAGGGGAGGGAGGTGCCGGTGGAGCAGTCACCGACGGCCTCAACTGCAGAGGTCTCGAGCTAGGCCCTTGGAGCTGGGGTGATGGCGGTGGAGGAGGTGGAGAAGGGCGGCGCCAGCACTGCTCCGCCGGTTGGAGGCCATCAAGACGACTTATGTGTGACCGACCTGCCGCCAACGCTGGGCCAACAGGCTGCAGAGGTGGGCGGCACAAGTGCCAAGAATGACAACAATAGGTGCCTGTACGTCGGGACTCCGTGGGAGAACAACGTCGTCGCTGACCACCGCGACGTCGACGACTTCAAAGAAGCGTCGTGGACAATCGCGCGGACGCTCTCGGTAAGAGCTTGGACCCTGCTGATTTGATTTTTGACGCGTACCCTGACTGTCTTGCGAGGTCTTGACACGAGACGTATCTTCTTGTGTTGCAGTCGCTTGCGGAGCGAGCGCAAGCTCAGGCAGCCTTAGTGAGAGAGGCCGCCAACGCCCACGCGGATGCAGCCGCGGCTCGAGAGGCTTCACTGCAAGCAAAGGTCGAGGCTGCGCAGGAGGTCAAGCGCGTCAAGGAGGCGCTGGCTCGACAGGCGGAGAAGGAGGTAGCCTCCTTGAAGAAGAAGCTGGAGGCGGCCGAGCAGAAGGCGAAGGATGCCGCGAACGACCTCCAGGCCGTGGTGGAGGGTAAGTTTGTTTGGTCGCTGGGTGTTGTTTCCGTGCCTCTTCTGGGTCTTTGCTTGATTTCGGCCTTCAATGTGTTCAGGCGCTAGGGAGACAGAGGGTGCCCTCAAGAAGGAGCTCGCGGAGGTCAAGGACTAGGTGACGGTCCTCAAGGAGAGGACTGCAGAGGTCCAACGAGGTGAGTGACCTTATCTCCCATAGGTCTTTGTCATTGTTGAACGGAGGGTGTGAGCGATCCACCTCTTGTTTGCGCAGGTCTGGAGAAGCAGCTCACCGACCTCAAGGAGGCTGCCCAATACCTGATGGACGTCTACGTTCCTCGGGAGGAGGGGGAGAGCCAAAGGAGCTGCTGGATCGTCTGGACGAGGCTGATGGCCGGATGAAAGCCTTGCTGTTGGACACCAGCAAGCCCGCCGCGGCCGCGGCGTTGGCCGCGGTGAAATACCACGAGCCATCTTTCGACCTGCAGAAGGTCGCGGAGGACGTCGACCTGTTGGAGCTGGTAAACCGTGAAGACGTCCAGGCTGCCGCAGAGGAGGTCGTGAAGAAGTTCGACCTCTGAAAATTAGAATTCAAACTGTATCAAACTGTAGATGCAGGTTTAGGCCTAGGGCCTATTGATGTAACAAGTACTTTTGCCGTAATAAAAACATGCATATTTGATTAAAGCGCACATCCCACTTGGACAGTGAAAATGCTCGTTGTGTAAGCTCGAAAGTAACAAAATTGCGAAGTGTACCCTCCGCTAACCCAACTCAGTGGAGGAATGGCTTACCGACTGTACGGCTCAACGTGGAGGGTTAGGTACAGCCAGCGCGCGGAGGGGGGTCTTGGACCCCAGGTCTCACAATCAAGTAGCTTAGGAACGTGCATGAAGAGAGCAAGGGTTGCGCGGGTGGGGGACGTGCAAAAACATAAAACATAAGAAACCCCTTCAGGTCGCGAGACCCTTAGGTTGGCAAAGCCCAGCCCCCGAGCGCGTCGGGCCTAATTTAAACCAAGCCCCCGAGCGTTTCGAGGGGGAAGGGTAAACAGAACAAAAAGTAAAGGGAGACCCAGGTGTAGGTCGACAGGAGAACTGCCGAGAGGGAATCACACTTTTATTAACTGGAAATTTACAAGGGGGAGAGTACATAGCTTTTTATTTCGGTACAGATCTTCTAAGGATAGAAGCGATGCAAGTGCTCGATGTTCTAGACGTTCGGGACGCCCTGACCGTCGGCCCACTGGAGGCGGTAGGTCGCTGGCCCAATGACCTCTTGCACGATGAAGGGGCCTTCCCAAGGTGTAGAGAGCTTGTGCATTCCCTTGGTGTCTTGGATGCGTCGCAGGACTAGGTCGCCCACGTTGAAGGATCGCTCCCGCACATTGCGGTCGTGGTAGCAATGTATCTGCTGTTCATGTTGGGTGTGCCGCATCAGCGCAGCCACGTGGTGTTCCTCAATGCTGTCGAGGTCGACTTTGCACGTCTCTTCTGCCGCGCCCTCTTCGTAGTTCTGGATGCGGGGGGCACCGAAGGCGAGGTCGGTCGGGAGGACAGCCTCCGACCCATAGACCAAGAAAAATGGCGAGTATCCTGTAGCTGAGCTGACCTGGGTCCGGAGACCTCAGATCACGTGCGGGAGCTCCGCTAGCCACCTGGTGGCGTATTGGGAGGCGTCGTCGAAGATTCGGTCCTTGATGCCTTTAAGCACCATGACATTGGCGCGCTCGACCTAGCCGTTGCAGCGTGGGTGTGCCACTAAGGCGTAATAGACGTCGATAAGGTTGTCTTGGCAGAAGTCCCAAAAGTCAGCTCCTGTGAAGGCCGAGCCTAGCTCGGTAACGATCCTATTGGGGACCCTGAAGTGGTGAGTAATGTCCTCAATAAACTTCGCTGCCTCCTTCGACGTGACGCTGGCAATAGCCCGGACCTCGATCCATTTCGTGAACTTGTCCACTGCCACGAGGATGTGCTTGTAGCCGCTAAGGGCGGTTCTGAAGGGTTCTACTGAGTCCAAGCCCCATATAGTGAAGGGCCAAGATGGAGGGATTGTCCTTAGGGCTTGAGCTGGGACATGCTGCTACTTGGCGAAGAATTGGCAGCCTTTGCATCTTCGGACTAGGTCCTGGGAATCAGCCATGGTAGTAGGCTAGTAGAATCTGGACCTAAATGCCTTTCCCACCAGATTAGCGGAGGCTGCGTGGTTGCCACACTCTCCACCGTGGATCTCCTGCAAGAGCCTGAGACCCTCAGACCTGAGGATGCACTTCATCAGCATGCCATTGGAAGCGAACCTCTGATAGAGCTCCGTGCCAATGACGACGTAATTGGCGCTCCGCCTGACGATCTTCTCCCGTTCAACCTTGTCTTCTGGGACTCGGTGCTCCAGGATATAGGTGATAAAGTCGAGGCGCCAATCATCTTCGGCCTCTATCATGAGGACGTCGCAGCCACCTTGTGGGGGTGCGTCACCAGGCGATGTCTCTGGGTCGCTGAGGAGCTTGATCGACGGCTTGCGTAGGTCCTGGACAAACACACCGACCGGATCCCAACTTGGAGAGGACATCTGCCGCCACGTTGTTATCACGGCAGACGTGGTGGAACTCCAGGCCCTCGAAGTGGGCCTCAATCTTCCGGACCTCCGCGCAGTAGGCGCCCATCGTGTCCTTCTTGATGTTGCACGTCTTGTTGACCTGGTCGATGACGACCTTGGAGTCACCGTAGGCAATAAGTTGCTTCATCCCTAGGGAAACGGCGATGCACAACCTGTGAATCAGGGCCTCGTACTCGGCTTCGTTGTTGGACGCCTTGTAGTGGATCTGCAAGACGTACTTCAGGTGATCGCCTTGGGGGGAGATGAAGAGTACTCCTGCACCCGCTCCTTCGAGGTTCAGAGAACCATCAAAGTACATCTTCCAGTGCTCCGGCTTCTCCGCCGGTGGGGGTTGCTGAGTCTCTGTCCATTCAGAGATGAAGTCCGCAAGGATCTGGGACTTGATGGCCTGTCGTGGACAGAACTCAAGTTCGAACTCTCTTAAATCGACCGACCACTTGACGATGCGTCCTGTGGTGTCGCGGCTGCGTAGGATCTCTCCCAGGGGGAAGCTTGAGACGACCTTGATCTTGTGCGCCTAGAAGTAGTGCCGGAGCTTGCGTGAGGTTACGAGGAGGGCGTACGACATCTTCTGGGGTTGTGAGTACCTGATCTTGCTGTCGGAGAGGACCTCACTGACGTAGTAGACAGGTCGCTGGACGGGGTAGGGTTGGCCTTCCTCAGGTCATTCGACCACCAGGACCACGCTTACCACCTGGGTGGACGCGGAGATGTAGAGCAGCAAGGTCTCTTTCGGCGCCGGGGGCACCATGACTGGAGGCGTCGTAAGGAAGATCTTCAGCTCTTCTAGAGCCTAGTCGGCCTCATCCGTCCACACGAACTTGTCTGACTTTTTCAGCAGCTTGAAGAAGGGCAGGCCTTTCTCCCCGAGCTTGCTGATGAAGCGGCCTAGAGCGGCCATCATTTCGGTGAGCTTCATGACGTCTTTCTTCCCGGTAGGTCTCTTCATCCTGTGGATGGTGTCGACCTTGGTGGGGTTCGCCTCAATGCCCCGGTGGCAGACCATGAAGCCTAGAAGCTTGCCAGATGGAACACGGAAGACGCACTTCTCTGGGTTGAGTTTCCAGCGGTAGCGTTGAAGGTTGGCGAAGGTCTGGGCGAGGTCGGCGATGAGGTTGTCCTCCACCGTGGTCTTGACAACTACATCGTCAACGTAGGCTTCAACGTTGTCGCCGATCTGAGACTCCAAGCACTTCTGGATGGCCTTCTGGTAGGTCGCTCCAGCATTCTTGAGGCCGAACGTCATGGTCGTGTAGTAGTAGATGCCGTGCGGCGTTATGAACACCGTTTTGTCTTGGTTAGAGACCTTCAGGGCTATCTGGTGATACCCTGAGTAGCAGTCGAGGAAGCATAGCAGGACGCTTCCGGATGTGGAGTCAACGACCTGGTCGATGTGCGGAAGAGGGAAGGGGTCTTTAGGGAAGTGCCTGTTGAGATCGGTGTAGTCGATACACATTCTCCATTGACTGGTTTTCTTGGGTACAAGCACCGGGTTGGCGAGCCAAACCGGATTTTTACATTCACGGATGAATCCAACAGCGAGGAGCTTTATTATTTATACCCTAATGACCTCCTTGCGATCCTTCGCAAAGCGGCGCAGCTTCTGCTTGACAGACTTGGCCGTCTTGCTTACATCCAAGGAGTGCTCAGCCAGCTCCCTTGGAACACAACTCCAACAAGTGGTTCAGTATATATAAATAAACTTCTGCAAACATACACAACTCCACTTGTAGCTCAGTGGTAACACATCTTCCTGCCATCCCACAGGTCGTGGGTTCGAGACCCGTTCCGCACCATTTTTGCGCCAGTTTCTATTTCGGGGCGCTGCGCATTATATTCCGGAGGCCGTTTGGGCCAGCGTGGGTCGGTTGTCTATGCAGACCTGATCCATTCCATCACGTGGGCCGTTGTGCATGATGTGTGTGCATGCATTCTGCGCATGCGTTCATCCACTTTCTTTAGTTGTGCTAAAAAAACCACTTTCTTTAGTCTGGGCTGCTCGCACACTTTCGGCCTAATATTGTCACTCTTTAATACTCCTACTAAAGCGTTGGCAGGGCTGGACCATTAAGGCCATGAACATGCAAGGTGGCAGGGTTGGCCCACCGATTATGTCATGTGGGACCATGGGATGGTGGGATCCGGACCCATGGTCGGACCCATAATTACACGTGGTTAAATGTGGGACCAAATTTTCAGATTGTTTTGTGACGATAATGTTGGTGTTCTGTGACGCCTATTTGCATTCGTCATTGGTTCCTCACGGGCAGAACTGGAATGATTCATCTGTGACGAACAGGTTCGTTGTTCGGTGACGATCCTCTGAGTTTCGTTATTATTTTTAGTGGCTTGGCACCATCACTCGTTATCTGTGACGAAGTTACAAAATCGTCATGGTAGAGACCACTTCCATGACGAATAAATATACCGTCACTGTCAAATCGTCATATATATTAACATTTCTACTAGTGACCCGGCATATCCGATGGGGTCCATGCGAATATGTCCGCGTTGTCCCGGAGGAAACTGGTGAGCGTGAGTTCCTATTTCTCCCTGAGGTTGTCGTCGATGACCACTGTCTTCTATGGGTCGGCTAGGCCGAGACAGACCTTCGTTGTCGACGGTGTGGCATCGAGGGTGGTGTCGGTGCGCTTCTGCTCCAGGATAGTAAAGTCGCTCGGAGCGACCTTCGCGGCCTCGGCGATCATGACGGCAGAGGCGTCGACGCAGGCGTTCGTCGTGGCGATGTCGAGGGCCTCATTGTCGCACTTGAACGAGACTATAAGGTCACCGTAGATGGAGAGGACCCCATTTGGGGTCGGCATCTTCAACACCAAGTAGGTGTAGTGCGGGACGGCCATGAACCTGGCCAGCATGGGGCGACCTAGGATGGCATGGTAGGAGGACTTGAAGTCAGCGACCTCGAAGCTGAGGTACTCCGTGCAGAAGTTGTCCTCCGTACCGAAGGTCACAGGTAGGGCGATCCGACCCATGGGGTATGCCGCCTTGCCAGGGACGATGCCAAATAATGGCTTGTCACATGCTGTCAGCCTCTTGAAGAGAAGTCCATCTTCCTCCGTCGATGAGGGTCTGAGGGAGCAGGGAGCCCTCCACTATGGGCTCGACGACGAGCGGGTAGGACCCTGGATCTGGGATGTGGACCTAGTGATCAGCCCTGGAGAACGTGATTGGCTGCTCCGACCACCGCAGAGGCTGCGACGGCTTGGTGTGGATGAGGTGGATCTCGCGCTTATCCTTGCGGTATTGCCTTCTGCTCACGTTGGACTTGAGGCCACCGACGATCATGTTGATCGACCTCTTGGCCTGCTGAAAGGGGCCGTTGGGGTTGCCCGTCGCCGGTGGAGGAGGTAGGTCGCGCTCATCGCGGCGGTCCTCCGGCTGCTGCTCGTCGCGACGTCGATCGTCACGGTGGCCGTCATCGCCACGACCGCGTCAGTAGTCACGACCCTTGTTGTTGTAGCGACGTGAAGAGGATCGGTCGCCGTCGCCTCTAGGTCGCTTAGGGTCTTCAGGGGTACGGAACGCCCTCTTGAACTGCGAGCACTCGCGAACTGTGTGGGTGGCCCCCTCGTGGAACGCGTAGGGGCTGTCGAGCGTTGCATTGAACTCGTCGGTGTTGAACGTCGAAGGTCGACATGCCTCCGCCGCAAGCACCTCTGAAGGTCGCTTGCGCAGTTTGGAGCTCGAGTCTCCAGCAGTGCCGGAAGTGCCCGCGTCGCGCTTGGCGTCGTTGTCAAATTGGTTGAACAGCACCTCGTCGGTGTCGATCAGCTTGTTGACGACGTCCATGAGGGCCGTGACAGTGGTGGCTCCTGACTCGTGGATTTTCTTGAAGATCTTATGATCTCTGACACCCTTCTTGTAGCTTTCGACGACCTGGTCGTCCCTGATACCGACGCACGTGTTGCGGTTCTCGAAGAACCGTTTGGTGTAGTCGCGGAGCCGCTCATTGGGCTTCATGGTGACCCTCCCGAGGTTGAAGGTGTTCCCAGGGCGATTGTAGGTTGCCTGGAAGTTGGACGTGAAGGCCTGGGACAGGTCGGCCCAAGACGTGATGCTGCCCGCCGGGTGGTTGTTGAGCCAGAGTGATGGCGCGTCACCCATCACCAGCGGGAAGTACGCCGCCATGTGGTCGAAGTTGCCGCTGGCCGCCTTGACGGCGACGTAGTAGGTCGACAGCCAGATATTGGGGTCGGAGCGGCCGTCGTACTTCTGGATGTTGGGCTTGAAGTTGTCGGGGTAGGCCACCGACCTAAGGTGAGGAGCCAACGCAGGGAAGGCGGTGATGGCCATGTCGTCGGCGGCGGCTCCAACTTGAGCGCTGCCTCTGCTCTGCGCAAGGGCGACGATCTGGGATCTGGGCTGGCGATCTGGATTTGGAATACCGCCCTCCGGGTGGCCGTAGTCCGCCTCGTACTGAGCACGGCGCCTGTTCTCGACGTCGTGGCGGTCGCGCTCCTCACGCTCCATGATGCGATGGACGGCGCCGGGAGGTCCGTACTCACGGTCGTATTCCGCGCGATGTCGCAGCTCTCGCTCTTCACGCTCGCGGTGGCGCTGGTCGATGTAGCCGCAAGCGTCGCGGGCACGCTTGTTCTTGTCGAGATTGGCGCGGAGGTCGCCGTCTTTTGCGCCGTTCGCCCGAGGCTGATCGGGGTTGTTTTGATCAGCCTCCTCCTGGATGGGGGGGGAGGTTGCTGCGTGTAGGCTGATTAGATCGGCTACGCGAGTGACAGCTTGATGACGATGCAGCGGTCTTGGCTGCTGCGCTCTTCTCCTCCACCAGGGCCGTGGCAACCCAAAGGTAAGCCATGGCTGCTTCGGCCTCAGGTGCGGGGTCGGCTTGCTGAAGGCGCGCCATGGCAGCACCCAGGTTGGCCTGGGGGCTGTTGAACGTCGGTAGCCCTGCTTCCTCGAACTCAAGGCGAAGGTCTCGAGCGCAAGGAGGTACCGCGTGGTGCTATTCCTCTGCACGTCGCTGGGCGCGGTTGACGTTGCCTTGGATCCATCGCGCCTCCTCGGAGTCTGTTGCACCATGACGTGGTGGTTCATTTTCAGACACCACCAGGACCCGACGAAGGATGGAGCCCTAGTCGTTGGGGGAGACGTCGATCCGGACCTTCTGGAACTCGCCGCCGTTCGGAGACGTGGGAGCTCACGTGGTACGGGGAGTAGTACGCTCTTGGTCGATCTTCTTCCGCAGTCGGCAGCCGCGGAGGGTATGTCATGCACCCTTGTGGTAGGTGCACGGTACGTCGAGCGGATTGCGGCGTGCGCGGAGCTCGGGGTTGAGGTCGCCAGATGGCTGCCGCCGCCCAGAATGGATCTGGGAGGACCTGGTCGCCTGGCGAGCGTAGACGACGCTGGGTGGTCGTAGACCGAAGGGGAAGGTCTTGCGGCGCGACTCCATCTGCGTTGAGCGCTGGGCTCTCTCGCAGATCTGGAGGGTCTCCTCCATCATGCTGATGACGCGCTCCATTCCCTGAATGATGTCATATGGTTTGGGCGGGTGGGTCTCCGATACTAGATCGGAAACGGGGGTGGCAGCGGGTGCCGTCACGATCTTCGCGGCAGTCACCGGAGAGGTCGTGGCCGCCGGAACAGTCAAGGTCGCCGTGAAAGAACCAAAGCAGATCTTCACGGGGTTGGCGAGGATGTCCGCCATGCTCGCCGGAAAAACGACACCAGATCGGGCTACCATGCTGCACAGTGAGTTCCCGATCACCCCTACCTGGCGCGCCAACTGTCAGGGGGTGAGACCTGAACAGATCCGCAAGGGGGCGACCCAAGCGGTTGTAGGTTAATTGGAGGGGATCGAGAACTAAGAGCGTAGGTGGTAGTTCATGGATGGAACTCGGAACACGGCGAGAATGGCGATGGACACAAGGGTTTAGACTGGTTCAGGACTCCGGAGAGTAAAACCCTACGTCCAGTATGGGGTGGAGTTATGCGTGGAAGGAAAGGTCCCATCGAATGTAGCTCTAGGCTGCCTTATATGGCCAACGGGCTAGGGCTTCCATTCGAGGTCGGTGGACCCTCATCGGGGTCAGTTACAAAATAGGAAGCTCACCTTCCTTGATTACAGGGTGAATCCCGCGATCTGCGGACCTACAGGTGGTGCCGAGCAGCGACCTAGGAATAAGTCTTGCGCCACAAGCCCGGCGGATCCTCCGGGATCTGGATAAGGTCTTCTGGAGTCCTCCAAGGTCGGCGGGGCTTCTGGCAAGTCGGGTCCACTTGACAGGTACCTCTGGGACCCTGGTCGGTGGGGACCCATGGGTACCCATGTCTCTCAATTTTCCACCTCGTGCTCAATACGATGGTGGGAGGAGTCGTAGCTTTGAGATGGAGAGGAGGAACGATCCACAGTCTTCCTTTCGTGGCTTTCATTCTCCTCCGGCGAGACAGGTGTGGTTCCCTAGTGATGGTTCCCGTGGTGGCTTTCGTGGTGGTAGCTTTGATAGGTGTGATGATTTGGTTTGTGCTAACCCCACCTTGGAGCAAATGGCTCGGCACTGGTTTTACTCTTTTGGTACTAACCCCGGTGCTGAGTTGTTTGTTCACTCACGTACTCATTTTTGAATTTCAGGTGGGAGACTTGAGGAATGTTTGGTTGATTGACTCCGGTTGCTCGAGGCATATGACCGGAGACAAGGGGTGGTTCTCAAGTCTCGTCCCGGTGGTGTCCAAGACATACATCACCTTTGGGGACAATGGGCGAGGGCATGTGCTTTCAGAAGGTGAGATTAAGGTCAGTGAGAAGGTCACTCTCAGGCGTGTTGCTCTTGTTCAATCGCTCAGGTTCAATTTGCTTTCGGTGTGCCAGCTTTTGGATGAGGGTTTTGAGATGTTGTTTCGGCCTGGTGGTTCTCGGATTTTGGATTCTCGAGGGGACCTGGTTTGCATGGTCATTCCCGAGGGTCAAGTGTTCCGAGCAGATTTCTCTCAGTCTTTTGGTGTGGCTCATTGTTTCTTCGCTGGTTCTTCGAGTGAGTTGTGGAAGTGGCATAGGAAATTGGGTCACTTAAGCTTTGACCTTTTGTCTCGCTTGAGTAAACTCAATTTGGTCCGAGGATTGCCACGGCTGAGGTTTGAAAAAGAGTTGGTTTGTGCGCCGTGTCGGCATGCTAAGATGGTAGCTACTTCTCATCCACCCCTCACCGAGGTGATGACGGAGCGTCCATGCGAGCTGCTCCATATGGACCTTGTTGGCCCAGCTCGTGTGAGATCCGTGGGTGGGAAGTGGTACGTCCTGGTTGTGGTGGACGACTACTCTCGATATGCGTGGGTTTTCTTTTTGGAGGAGAAAGGGGAGATGTTTGGTTTTGTTCTTGATCTTGTCTTGAGGTTGAGAAACGAGAGGCATGGAGATGCCATACGAGCGATCCGCAGTGACAATGGCTCGGAATTTAGAAACTCTCGCTTCGAAACCTTTTGCCATGACTTGGGTCTTGAACACTAGTTCTCTAGTCCATATACGCCTCCCCAGAACGGCGTGGTGGAAAGGAAAAACAGAACCTTGTGCGAGATGGCTCGGACGATGCTCGATGAGCATAGGACTCCGAGAATGTTCTGGGCTGAGGCGGTGAATACCGCGTGCTATGTGTTGAACAGCATTTACCTCAGGGTGCATAAGAAGAAAACTTGCTACGAGTTGATGCACGGTAGAACCCCCAAGGTGAGTCACTTTCACGTGTTTGGGTGCAAATGCTTTATCCTGAAGAAAGGTAAGAAGTTGGACAAGTTCGAGGCTTGGTCTGTCGATGGCATTTTCTTTGGTTACGCGTCTCATTCTAGAGCCTTTCGAGTGCTCAATCTTGAAACTAACCAAATCGTGGAGACTTGCGAGGTTACCTTCGACGAGACACAACCACGTAGTCAGCTTGTTTTTGAGTGTGTAGGTGATGATGAACTTGGCGAGGAGATTTTCCAGGAGGAGGAGCATGAACATGGAGATGATGAAGATGGCGGTGTGGTGCTCGCGGCTGAGCATGTACCTACTACTTCGACTACAATCGAGAACGGGCCCTCTCCCACACCTACGACGACAAACCTAGATCAAGGAGAAGCTGCTGTTGAGGGGGAGGTAGCATCGAGGCGAGAACCTCCCCGGCGAGTTCAAATGGATCACCCAGCTTCGAGAATCATCGGTGACATCAATGAATGTACTACACGATCGAGGGTTCGAAACAATTCTCACTTTGATCATGCTGCTTTTGTTGCTACTTTAGAGCCCAAAGACATTAGACATGTGCTATCTGATCACAATTGGGTCAACTCGATGCATGAGGAGTTGGAGAATTTTGAGAGGAACCAAGTTTGGGAGTTAGTGGATCCCCCACCGGGTTGTAAGCCGATTGGGACAAAATGGGTGTGGAAAAATAAAGAGGGAGAGAAAGGAGAAGTGGTGAGAAACAAGTCGAGGTTGGTGGCGCAAGGGTATAGTTAGAAAGAGGGGATTGACTACGAGGAGACCTTTGCTCCCGTAGCCCGTTTGGAGGCGATTAGGATTCTTCTAGCCTTTTCTGTGGCTAAAGGTTTCAAATTGTACCAAATGGATGTGAAGAGTGCTTTCCTAAATGGTGTTTTGGAGGAAGTAGTGTATGTGAGGCAACCACCGGGGTTTGAGAGTGAGAAGTACCCCCACCGGGTGTACAAGTTGAGGAAGGCGTTGTATGGGCTAAAGCAGGCGCCTAGAGCTTGGTACGGTAGGTTGAGGGGGTTCCTGTTTGAGAGAGGTTTCGAGATGGGGAAGGTAGATCAGACCTTGTTTCTCCTCAGGCAGGGCAGAGAGATCCTGATTGTGCAGGTATACGTGGATGATATTGTCTTTGGTGGCTCGTCTAACTCTTTGGATGCAAGGTTTGCAGAAGACATGAGCAGAGAATTTGAGATGAGCATGATGGGTGAGTTGCAGTTCTTCCTCAGCCTCCAGATCAAGCAATCGAAGGAAGGAACATTTGTGCACCAAGCCAAGTACACAAAGGACATTGTGAGGAAGTTTAAGATGGAGGACTCCAAGGCCATGGCGACGCCTATGAGTACGACTACAACTCTTGATGCGGACGAGGAAGGTGAGCACGTGGACCAGAAGGAGTACCGGAGCATGATCGGGTCACTCCTCTACTTGACGGTGACGAGGCCGGACATCCAATTCTCGGTATGTCTGTGCGCTCGTTTTCAAGCGTCTCCAAGGACTTCACATCAGCAAGCAGTCAAGCGCATATTCAGGTATTTGCGACATACTCCCGACTTCGGCCTTTGGTACTCCGCGTCTTCTTCTTTGGCTCTTCATGGATTTTCGGACGCGGATTTTGCCGGGTGTCGGTTGGATAGGAAGTCCACTTCTGGGACTTGCCAGTTTTTGGGTTCCCCTTTGGTGTCTTGGTCTTCCCGCAAACAATCGAGTGTTGCTCAATCCACTACCGAGGCAGAGTATGTGGCCGCAGCTAGTTGTTGCTCTCAGCTCCTTTGGATCACATACACCATGAGTGACTTTGGTGAGGAGTATACCCATGTCCCACTTCAATGTGATAGCACAAGTGCCATAAGTGTTGCAAAGAACCTAGTGCTCCATTCCAAAACCAAGCACATAGAAGTGAGGTATCATTTCCTGAGAGACAACGTTGAGAAAGGGAAAATCGCTTTGATCCATGTACCCACACATGACCAGCTAGCCGACATTTTCACCAAACCCCTAGATCAAGCAACTTTCACTCGTTTGCGGGGGGAGCTTGGTGTGTGCTTGATTTCTTGAGTTGGGTGTGTGGGAGCTCCTTTGTAGCATATGTATAGTTTCCTTTGTGCATTGTTTGCATCTCGCATGGCATGTGTAACATGATGTATAGTCATCTTTGCATCTTAGGTTGCATGCATTTTGTATCATATGCATATTGTAGGAAAAGCTTCTCCTATATACATTGTTCACCATGATGTGTTATATATGATCTTGTGAGCTAGTTTGGTATGATATGGCTTAGTGTGGCTTAGCTCTTGATGATCTTGATTTATATCCATGGTTGATAGATATGTTTTTGAAAAATGTCATATGTATGCTCTCTTGTGAGTAAATGCCTTTATATGATCATGACATGTTTTAGTGGCTGTTGACGGTGAATTTCCGTCAACCTAGCCATGAGTTTACCTTCGGTGTTGGCATGAATTTTATATCTTATCCATTGGTACTAACCCCCTGGATATAACAAGTTCGTTCGTGCATGTCAGTTTTGGAGTTTGATGTTTATGCAGGAATTTAGCGTTGAAAGCAAGACTTCCGGGTTAAGTTCATCAAGCACCTCCTGACAAGACCTTGAAGCCTGGTACAAGTCAAGCAATGAAGTAAACATGACTTGAAGAAGCCCAAGGACCAACTCGTGAAGATGGAAAACTCTGAGGACCTGAACAGAAAATGCTGAATCTTGCGGGACAAGGAGCTTCATCTAAACCACGGAGAAACTGACGTCAAGGGCCCACATGCAGAAGGGAGAATACTCTAGAAGACTCGGGAAGCATCACCAGCAAAGGTGCCACGAAATGGGCCAGAATGGGCCCAGGCCGGTCGGCCCGGCCCATTTCTGGGTCCATTCGCGCCCCCCTTTGACCTAGCCGCATCTCGGACTATTTATAGCCCCCTGGCCAAGAGCCACGCATCAACTCATTCGTCATTCACCGCCGAGGAGCAGAGAAGAGAGGGACACCATTCCGGAGAGGAGGGGGTCGAGCTAGTTGTCTAGGGTTTCCCTAGCCGACGTGGGAACCTTGCAAGGAAGACCACGTCGGAGTTTCAGGAGCTATAAGCAAGATCAAGGTAGGATCCCGGTGGAGATCTTGTTCATGTATCATGTACTATGTTGAATTATCAAGTTGCAATCCGATTTCTAGCGATCGAGTGTTTCTTCTACGACTTCGATTTCAATTGGCTTTTCTTACTTTAAGTTCTATTCTCGAGATAGATCATAGAGGGTGTTCTTGTAGCCGTGGTGGATAGTGGTGCATGCCTGACCTTCCAAGAGATTTCAACTTGTCCATTGGACTCGCCCTAGGCTAATCCGCACGAATAGGAGTGCGTTGTGACAGAATGATGGCTCCAAAAGGTGGGCGTCTTCGGAGTTGGACGGGAAACAGTGATTTAAAGATGCTTTCTATGAGATTCAACTTGGCTATTTCTTCTTTGTTCGGAACTTCAACAAAAGCTTGATCCAATCTCTCTAGATTGGTTTTACCTATCCCTCTCTACCTCTTGCTACCTCCGGCTTTCATAGATTAGATTCGTTTTTATGATGTTCTTTAGATTAGATGCATAAGATTCCCCTTTGAAGATCTAAGTGTTCTCGGCTTTAATAGATAGGTTCTTGCATCACATATTTGTTCCACGGATTCGATACCTTAGGTTCACACTTTAGGGAAGAAGGGTCCCTTGGCTATGACGGAGGACTTGTCCGCTTGCAAGTCCAAAGGAAATTGGATACGCATATACACCATCAACAGTGGCATTTCTGTGCTTAATTTGTGCTTGGATAGCTTGTTTTGAGCATATGGAGCCAAAGGCTCATTTGCCATCATGAATGTTTAGCCCCCATGCTTTATCTTGTGGAGGGGCATAAGTTCCTTTTTGTCGCAAAGACATTTCATGTACCAAATATAAATCTGAAAATGAAATGTAAATTGCTTGGAAAATGTGCTCCCATGTCATATGTGCTTAATTTACTTGCTTTTGGGTGCTAAATTGTTGCATGTTGCTTACCAATGAGAAGTCTCATATCTAGAAGTAAGCACATGGCTCGGTGGCTTTGACATGACATGAGGTGCTTGTGGGTGTTTATGATGGTCTTATGCTTAGAATGGTTGTCCGAGCATGAAGTTTGTGTGGCTTTGCCATTTTGACATGTTTTGCTCATGTTTAGGACTTTGCTCATGAGAGGGTAATTTTTTGCAAAAATGCTCAATTCTATCTTAGCTTTACCCAATGGTTGTGAAACTTGGTGATCATGTAGTTGATGTTCATACGAAGATGTAGAGTATCTAACTTGCTCATTTGATTGTATGTAGCATCTTGTGATGAATTTTGTCTATTTGAGAAGCCCTAGTTGCATCTTTTCCAAATTTGGGTCTTGATTCATGCATTGGCAACAAGGGGGAGAAATGTTGGTGGAGAAAAGTTGCATTGCATCCCTAGAACATATCCCAATAGTCAAGGGGGAGCTTGTGCATTTCTTTTGCATTTTTGGCTTTTGGGGGTGAGCTTCTGCCGAGTTTAATCGGTCTAACTGGTTTTTCGAACCGGCCTGACTGGTTTGGGGAAACCGGCCTGACCGGTTTCGGAAACCGGTCTGACCGCCTTACCAGTTTGGGAAACCGGTCTGACCGGTTTGTGCCCAGTGCTGGCACATGTTCAGGGGGAGTGTGCATATGTGCAGGGGGAGCTCTTGTGTGTTTTTGAGCTTTGCATTGGTTGTTTGCTCCTTTGTGGTGAGCTTGTTTTTGACTCGGTTGTGTCGAGCCACTGCCCTTGCCTAAGGGGACCGAGTCTTTCCTCCTTCAAGTGATCTTGCTCTTTGCTTTTGTTTGGCTTTCGATCGCTTGTTTGAGTTTTCTTTAGTAGTTTCTTTTCTTTTCCTTTTCTTTCTGGTTACCAAATGTGTGTGTTGTCAATGCACTCATCAAGGGGGAGATTGAGAGCCATGTGTGGTTCGAGGATGGTGGATGGTCTCTTCCTGGTGTGATGAGCGATTGACAATGTTGTGTGGACTGACTCTTGGCTAAGTATTGCAGGTGCAGGTTGCGGCTTGACTGGTGTTGGTGCAGGTGAAGAATAAGCGCGAAAGGTCATTGCCGGGTAGGCCTCCAGGTGTGGAGAAGACAAGTAGGCTTGGTTCGAGGGACCCGGTGGCCAGCGGGGTCAAATGCGGGACGCATAGTGGCAAGAACAGCATGATGAAGTCGTTGGACGGTTTGTTGGTTGAGCCTCAAAACCAAGGTCGAGCCGGAACTTCGTGGGAGCCAAGTCATGAGTGGTGATTGGCGAAGGCTACATCAAGTTCGCGGGGTTTGCAGTGGTTCACCAGAAAACCACTGGGTTACTCGGCTGAGCCACAAAGCTGAGGTCGAAGACCGGGCGTGGCTGTCAGGCCAAAACCGGTCTGACCGGTTAGGGAAACCGGTCTGACCAGTTTGGGGTCGCAGGGCGCCGGGAAGCTTCGAAGCGGAGGACACGTGTCGGGATCGCAAGGCTTGCGTCGAGACTAAGCGAAGTGCGGTCGCCGGGCATCTGTCCGACGGTGTTACGAAGATAATTTCCCAAAGTGCCCTTGGTGGGCGTGTATCCTAGTTTATATAATAGGGGTAGTTTAGTCTTTTGGCTAGCGTCCATATAACCCAAGTGGTGAGAGGATGGCAGCCATCTCTTGGAACCCTAGCTCATTTTCCCTATGCTATTTTCCTTCCTATTTTCCTTAGGATTTCTAGGACTAGCTTGAGAGCTTCATGGTCAGATCTTGAGAGTGGGATGGATGATCGGGAGGCAAGCTAGACCTTGTATGAACCTTCATGGTATGTATAGATGATTCGGCGTGGTTCCTCAAGGCTTGATTGTGTCTCCCCCATTTTCTCTTTTCGGTGATTTTCGGAGCCTTTTTCTTGGATTTTTCGTGGTGAAGTTTTGGGAGTATGAATAGATGATTCGGCGTGGTTCCTCAAGGCTTGATTGTGTCTCTCCCGTTTTCTCTTTTTGGTGATTTTCGGAGCCTTTTTCTTGGATTTTTCATGGTGAAGTTTTGGGAGCATTTCTTTGAGGGATTCTTGTTGGATGTCACATATGAGGACCTTGTGCCACTTTGCTCGGTGATCTCGTTCCAACAAACCCTCTGAAACGGCTTCGATTTGGTGGTTTTCGGTGGAGTTCGTGAAAAGGTGTTCTTGAGGGTTGACTTCCTATTCCTCTTGATTGGGTAGGTTTTGGGGACCGAGCTTCTAGCCAAAGGTAGCCCACGAGGTACCCCAGCTATCCCCAAAGTCTCACTTGAATCCGTGGAACGAATTGGGAGATCGATTGAGTTGAAGGTTGAGTTTTTCCCGCGGGCTGAGTTCTTCCTGACTGTCCAGGCAAAACCGGCATGACCGGTTTAGCCCTAGTGGGCTGTCGTGAGGGGTTTTTGGACAGGAGAGCTTCTTTCATGCTATGGCTTTTCTTGTTCAAGGGTTGAAGGGTTCTTGAGGTGGTTTGGCTAGGTTTGGTCTCGAAGGTCTTTTGGGGATTTCCTGGACAAAACCGGCCTGACCGAATTCTTGAGTAGAATTTTTATCGGCTCCCATTCACTCCCCCCCTCTCTGGTTCGCCGTTCCGGTCCTTCACCTGCCGATGTGAAGTCCTCGGCGACGCCTAAAAACGAGCGCACAGACACACAGAAAACTGAATGTCTGGCCTCGTCGCCGTCAAGTACAAGAGGGAGCCTATCATGCTCCGGTACTTCTTCTGGTCCACAGGCTCTCCGTCCTCATTCGCATCCAGCGCTATAGTCGTACTCATTGGTGTCGATGGAGGCTTCGAGTCGTCCATCTTGAACTTCTTGAGGATATCCTTCGTGTACTTGGCTTGATGCACAAATGTTCCCTCCATCGCCTGCTTGATCTGAAGCCCGAGAAAGAACTACAATTCTCCCATCATGGACATCTCGAATTCTTTGCTCATGTCCTCTGCAAACCTTGACCGTGTCGTACATTCGTTGATGTCCCCGATGATTCTTGAGGGAGGATGATCAACTTGAACGCGCCTCGGTGCTTCTCGCCTGGAGACGACCTCCCCCTCAGCAGCAGCTTCCACTTGATCTTACTAGATCGTAATCGATGTAGGGGATGGGCCATCCTGCACCGTAGTCGTCGTAGTGGAATAAAGGGTACATGCTCGGCTGGAGCTTCACCATCATCACCATCATCCTCTCCAGCATCATCCTCCTCGTCCTCAAAGATCTTCTTGCCAATCTCGTCGTCACCTGCACACTCAAAGACAGACGAACTGCATGGCTGGGTCTCGTCGAAGGTAACCTCGCAAGTTTCCATGACTAGGTTAGTATCAAGGTTGAGCACACGGAATGCTCGAGAATGACTCGCATAACCCAAAAAGATCCCATCGGAAGACCTTGACTCAAACTTATCAAGCCTACCCTTCTTGAGAATAAAGCACCAACAACCAAAAGCCCTGAAATGGCTCACTCTAGGTGCTCGCCCGTGCATGAGCTAAAAGCACGTCTTGTTCAAGAAGGCCCGAAAAAAATCCGGTTCCCAACATGGCACGCGGTATTCACCGCCTCAGCCCAATATCTCCTCGGAGTCCTATGCTCGTCGGGCATCGTCCGAGCCATCTCACAAAGGGAATGATTTTTCCTCTCAACCACACCATTCTGACACGCCACATAGGGAGAAGAGAATTGATGTTCGAGACTCAAATCATGACAAAAGGTTTCGAAACGAGAGTTTTTAAATTCAGTGCCATTGTCGCTACGGATAGCTCAAATAACATCTCCATTCCTCTCATTCTTGAACCTCAAGATTAGATCCCGGACAAAACCAAACGTTTCCCCCTTGTCAGCCAAAAAGAAGACCCAAGTATCGCGAGAATAGTCGTCCACTATCACCAGGAAGTACCATTTCCCACTCGCCGAGCACACACGAGCTGGACCAACCAAGTCCATGTTGACGTTCCTTAGCCTCACTACTAGGTTTGCACTCACGGCAACGGTGCCAGAAATGCTTGTTGGCACTTGCTAGTGTAGCTACCGGGTTTATACCCCTAGTAATGGAGCTAGGAACGTCTTAGGTAAAACACACATCACAGAAAGGTCCGCAAGCGCATGGATTACCGTTGTAGCACTTCACCCGGTGGTATTTGGGTTATCGTATTTATATTTTCCCAAGGGAAGCACTACGACAAAGATGATCAGATAAATGGTGGAGAGTAACAAGACTTGGTAAAGAGCTATAGCGGGGGTAACGAATAAAGATATTCGGGGATAACTTGACACACACAAGGAGATCTTGATAAAGGGTTAGAGAGGACCTAGTGAGCTGGGAGGACAACGAGACGAGAAAGGATCCTAACCCAATCTATCTATTCTTGTCAACTCTAGGTAAAGAACTAAGGCAAAGGATAACTAAGGCAAGCTAAACTCGACAAGCTCTTCTAGTGCTGCAGGGGCATGCAAAGCCACGCTCTCAGACTGGGATGAGAAGGGCGAATGACAACACGCTGAATCCTACCGGCCCGAACTAACGTGGTGGACTACTGAGCCCGTCCGGAGCTGTCACCTCCCTAGGGTACCACAACTATTCTGTTGAACGGGACACCAATCCAAAACTAAGGCAAGCTCTGAGCACCGCGCTCACAACGAACCAAAGAACCTTTCCGCGGATATCACGAAGGAAGGTCTCTCTCCACTACTAAGCACAAACGTACTCGGTAGAAGATCAAGCGAAGAACGACCACAACACTATAGGGTTCAAGAGAGCTATGCTAACCAAGATTAAACTAACTTTAATCTAAACCAAGAATAAAGCTTCTAGAGCAAAGTAAAAGCTGAATGAAATTGACTCGAAAGGTAAGATAGAAAGATAACTTGAATTGTACTTGAGTCTAAACAAAGAAAGGATACAAGAGTAGTACCGGAACCCTAAAGAAGACTCCTCCAGAACCCCGAGACTATCTCGACTCGATTCTAACTCCCAAACTACACTAATCCTACTCTAAGTGAACAATAGAGAGAAATGGAGATGCTCCTGCATTGTGTGTCCATTCCAGCGAGTGTGAGGTCCCTTTTATAGGCAAGGGTGGTCGGTGGAGCGCAGGGGAGGAGAACCCTAGGTGCGGTCGTATCTGGTCGTCGTTGTTGCCGCTCTTGGTTTTCTTTGGCTCTAGAGGTACTCCCAGGGCGCACTTTAGCTGCTCACACTCCCTCATGGTATGTTTGGCGTCGCAGTGGAACTGACACTGGTCATCCAAGGCCATGTTGAAGTCACCTTCAAGGAAGGTGGAAGGTTTGGGTGGGTCGGTAGCGTAAACCTCGCCAGTTCGCTTGCGCGACCTGCCTCCACCGTCGCTATGGTCGTCCCCTTTGAAGTCGTGCACCACTGCATCTTGAGTATCGACGAGCTTGTCGACGTAGGCCATGAGGTCGGCGATGGTGTGGGCATCAGCTTCGTGAATCTTCTCAAAGAGCTTGAGGTTGGTTACCCCCTTCTTGTAGTAGGCTATGACGTCCTCGTCCTTGACTCCTGCGAGAGTGTTGCGATTTTCAAAGTAGCGGTTAGTGTACTCACGGAGAGTCTCGTCGTGCCTCATCCGCACTCTAGCGAGGTGGTGAGTGTTGCCGAGGCGATTGTAGGTCGCTTGATAGTTGGTCGTGAAGAGCCGCGACAAGGTTGCCCATGAGGTAATGCATTCTGCAGGAAGGTTGTCGAGCCACAGGAGTGGCACTTTGCCCATCACGAGAGGAAAGTATCCTGCCATGTGGTCTTCATTGCCTCCAGAAGCTTGAGCTGCAATGCTGTACATCTTGAGCCAAATACTTGGGTCAGAACGACCGTCGTATTTTTCGATGGCTGGCTTGAAGTCCTTGGGGTATCTGATCGTCCTGAGACGTCGCGAGAATGCCGGGAAGTTGTTGATTGCTCCAGGACTAGCTGATGGGGTGTAGGCTGCCGGGATGACATAGAGGTCATCGGGAGGACCGTTGTCCTGGTCGAACTGGGCACGTCGTAGGAGCTCTTGATCGTGCATTTGCCGAAGTTCCGTGGCTTGGATGGGGTGATTGGCGTCAAGGGGATCAGGTACCCCGTGATCACGATTGTAATTAGCACGTCGTGCTATCTCAACTTCGTCTCGTACGCGCTGACGTTGACTGCTCTGAGCGCGGTTGGGTTGCACTGGTGGAGGTTGGGCTCCTGCGTTCTGTCCTGCGTTGCCGGTAGCGTTCTGCTGTTGGGTGCCAGCAACATTGGTGGTGTTGTTTTGTGCATTACCAGGGGCGTTACCAGCGGCGTTGGCGGCTGAATTGGCTGCTAGGTTGGCAGCGGCGTTAGCAGCAGGGTTGACCGGCTGTACGACTTCATTCTCGCCTCCTCCCTCCTCGGCCACGGGCTGAAGGGGGGCATTGGTGTGGCGTCGCTGGCGAGGTCGCTCCGACCTACTTCTGGAGTAGGAGCTTGAAGCTGACCTGTTGTACCCTGGTCCTCTTTCTTCGACTTGAGCAGTGGCGATGCGGATGTGAGCTTGCAGACGCCGAGTTGCAGGAGTATCCTCAAGTTGTCCCAGCTCGGCTAGGGCTGCGCCTAGGTTAGCTTGAGGCGAGTTGTAGACTTCATGGCCGTTTTGCTCAAAGTCCTTCAGGAGGTCTCTAGCACGTAGGCAGTGTCGTCGAGGCTCGTTGTCCTGTTGCTGCTGAGGGGGTGCCTGAGCCGCGGGAGGTGGCCCCCCGTTGATGGCGTTGCCTGCGGGTTGGTCGCTGGTACCTGGCACAACATTGCCAGCAGGCTGACCTGCTGCTGTGGTAGCTGCATCTACTGCCTGCTGACGACACGTAGCTCGTTGTTGACGGCTGTTAAGTGCTTACTTTCGCCGTTAATTTACTCATGAATAAAGGAGCAAGAGGCATTTCTTACACGCATTTTAGTTAAGAATAATGTAGTTCCACTTGTCTTTGGAGATTATGTGATTGCAGGAAAATAAGCACAAAAGAAGTGGCAAACTCACCTTCTATGATTCATGTCACGTCACCTCAAGGAATGGCTGCCACCTCAGGTGCCGTGCATGCAAGCTAAGCCACCTCAGGTGCCACGCATGCACGCCTTGTCACCAATCCAAGAGAGGCAAGCCCCGACGAATCAGAGCGTGACACATGGACTTCACATGGATCCATGGGCCCACCAGGGTGCCTAAACCGCCTCAAGAACACATGTACACCGGGGACCGACTTAAGGGCCCACAGGACAGCCACCCCGAGGAAGCACACCCCAAGTGGGGCGCACCTGGGATCGGCCGACCCTAGGATCGGCCGAACCGACCTTGGGTCGGTTGATCCTAGGCTTCCACGTGGCGCTTGTCCATTGGTCCTAGAGGCCATCCCCGGGGTGTTTCACTCCGTCTTGCGCCGGTGCTCTGGCCTATAAATAGAAGGGGAGGGGGTTCATTTCTTACCAACACATCTTACTCCTCCTCTCTCACTTTTGGTTTCTAAGGCTAGGAGGTAGGCTAGAGTAGTTCTACTTCAGGTTCCAAGTCTACTTTGGGATCTAGGTATGAGTCCTCTTGTATCTTTATTTTATTGTATGACTTTGATCTACTTCAGTTATTCAGCTATTTCATATGAAGTTGTGCTTGTATACATGGGTGATTTGTTCATGTGTTCTTCGCTCGTTCATCATTTAGAGGCTCCTGTTCTTGATGAACATGGCCTTTCGATCTAGTTGATGAGTGACTTATACATGTTTTCGGTGTTTGTTCATAAGTTAGAGGCTCGTGTTCATCACGAACACGACCCTTTGATCTTGTTGAATAGACATAGGAAAGCACAAATCCGTTTGTGTTCTTAGCCTAGTTTGATCTAGTTAGATCCCATGTTCGTGTTGTATGAAGTTCGTGCTCAAGCTACGATGCTCGGTGTAATTGGCCGGTTTATCTGGTGGCTCTGACCTGGGTCACAATAGCCCGGGCCGGTCAGGGTATCGCTAACAACGTAAGCGTGGTGCTTGGGTTGCGTAGCTACGTTGCTTACGAGTGTATCCCACGGTTTGTCTTGGGGTAGGCCGCGGTGGTGACAGCCGTTGGACACATCTGGAATCCTCCACGTTCGGATACGCTATAGGAGTCTAAAGTCTAACAACTGGAGTCGTGTGTAAGCGACGTGGGAGGTTAGCTCCCCGTTTGTACCTGGGTGCTTGAGCCAGCATCATGCGATGCTAGTGTGAGTCGAACTTGTCTGACAAACTTCGTATGTATAGTACCTTAGAACCTAGAACTAACTCGTATGTTGCCTCCTAAGCCTAGGACCTTTAGAGAGAGTGTGTTTGTGTGTTCACACTACTATCTTATCTATCATATCTCACCCCTGTACTTGAGTATCTGGTTTGTCCCCGTCTATGATTTATACTCCTTGCAATAGTGTTGAACTAGTTAATCCGCCCTGCCTTCCATGGATTCGATACCCTTTGGAATACTCCTTTGGCGAAATGCTACAATGGTACTTCTGTGCGCTTGCGGACTCTTGTAATCGTTAGGATTACCATTTGGATATTTCTGGCATCGTTGCTAGGAACCCGTAACTTAGCATCGAGGTTAAGAAATACCAACAAGCATTTCTAGCGCCGTTGCCGGGGAAGGCTAAGGATAACATGTCAACACTTTGCAATGTTTATAATCATGATAGGAATAAAACAGTTCTCAATGCAGGCTAACTTTGAATGTCTTCTCTGTCTATCGATGATGAAGCCAGATAGTGTATGACTGGTTTCAACTTGCCGCTGAATTTCACTGAAGATCCTGAGTCACTCGTAAGGAGAGCTCAAAGTCATTTCGGCTCTCCCCAGCGTGTACGTACAGAAGTCGACCCAGCTTCCTTTGTGCCATCTACATCAACTCATATGGCCAATCAGGAGAAGACTCTTCGCGAATATTCTACTCCCTCTACTGATCAGGTGCCCACCGGCCCTGAGGTCAATACCGGGAACGGAAACTTCGAGATCAAGACTGGCCTCATTACGATGGTACAGGCTAGCCCATTTTGTGGCAAGCCTAATGAAGACGCGAGCGCCCACTTGCAACAGTTTCTGGAGCTGTGCAGTACCTTCACTATACGAGGAGTGAAGGAAGATGCCATTCGTCTGCGGCTGTTTCCATTCTCACTCCTGGGAAAGGCGAAGCAGTGGTTCTATGCGAACCGTGCAGATAGTGACACCTGGGCAAAGTGCTCAACAGCATTCCTCGCGAAGTCCTTTCCGTTGGGCAGGACCAATGCTCTCCGGGGAAGAATTTCAAGCTTCCAGCAAGCAGCAAACAAAACCATTCCAGAGGCTGGGAATAGGCTCCAGGAGTACATCCTGGCTTGTCCCCATCATGGGATGGACAACTGGCTTATTCTTCAGAGCTTCTATAATGGGCTGACTCCGACAGCCCGAGGCCATATTGATACTGCTGCTGGAGGGGCTTTCTTCTCTATCACTATCGCTGAAGCAACCAAACTTATTGAGAAGATGTTGACGGTGAATTTCCGTCAACCTAGCCATGAGTTTACCTTCGGTGTTGGCATGAATTTTATATCTTATCCATTGGTACTAACCCCCTTGGTATAACAAGTTCGTTCGTGCATGTCGGTTTTGGAGTTCAACGTTTATGCAGGAATTTAGCGTCGAAAGCAATACTTCTGGGTAAAGTTCATCAGGCACCTCGTGACAAGACCTTGAAGCCCGGTACAAGTCAAGCAATGAAGTGAACATGACTCCAAGAAGCCCAAGGACCAACCCGTGAAGATGGAAAACTCCGGGGACCTGAACAGTAAATGCTGAATCTTGCGGGACAAAGAGCTTCATCTAAACCATGGAGAAACTGACGTCAAGGGCTCACATGCAGAAGGGAGAATGTTCTAGAAGACACGGGAAGCATCACCGAGGAAGGCAGCCACGAAGTGGGCCAGAATGGGCCCAGGCCGGTCAGCCCAGGCCGGCCGGCCCGACCCATTTCTGGGCCCATTCGTGCCCCCCTTTGACCTAGCCGCCTCTCAGACTATTTATAGCCCCCTGGCCGAGAGCCATGCAGGAACTCATTCGTCATTCGTCGCCGAGGAGCAGAGAAGAGAGGGACACCATTCCGGAGAGGAGAGGGTCGAGCTAGTTGTCTAGGGTTTCCCTAGCCGACGTGGGAACCTTGCAAGGAAGACCACGTCGGAGTTCCAGGAGCTAGAAGCAAGATCAAGGTAGGATCCCGGTGGTGCTCTTGTTTATGTATCATGTACTATGTTGAATTATCAAGTTGCAATCCGATTTCTAGCGATCGAGTGTTTCTCCTACGACTTTGATTTCAATCGGCTTTTCTTACTTTAAGATCTATTCTCGAGATGGATCGTAGAGGGTGTTCTTGTAGCCGTGGTGGCTAGAGGTGCATGCCTGACCTTCCGAGAGATTTCAACTTGTCCATTGGACTCGCCCTAGGCTAACCCGCATGAATAGGAGTGCGTTGTGACAGAACGGTGGCTCCAAAAGGTGGGCGTCTTCGGAGTTAGACGGGAAACCGTGATTTAAAGATGCTTTTCATGAGATTCAACATGGCTATTTCTTCTTTGCTTGGAACTTCAACAAAAGCTTGATCCAATCTCTCTAGATTGGTTTTACCTATCCCTCTCTATCTCTTGCTACCTCCGGGTTTCATTAGATTAGATTCGTTTTTATGATGTTCTTTAGATTAGATGGATAAGATTCCCCTTCGAAGATCTAAGTGTTCTCGGCTTTAATAGATAGGATTTTTCATCACACATTTGTTCCATGGATTCGATACCTTGGGTTCACACTTGAGGGAAGAAGGGTCCCTTGGCTACGACGGAGGACTTGTCCGCTTGCAAGTCCAAACGAAGTTTGATACGCATATATAGCGTCAACAAGCCCCTTTTTCTGGCGCCGTTGCCAGGGAACAAGTCATCAAGATTTGATCTTTTATTGCTTTTTGTGAATATTTTCAGTTTTCTTTTTGTTTTTTCTTTTTGCATCTACTAACTTTTGATCATCCTCAAAATCAATCTAATCTAGTTTTTGACTAACCCTAGTTTTCTTAGATTTGTTTTTGTTTTGTATATATTTTGTTTATTGCTAACCCTAACAGGAGATGGACGGCTACCTCTCCAACAAACCCGAAAATTTTGTGGATGATCCAGAAAAACTTTACAGGCTAAGAAGACATGAAGCACAAGCTAAAAAGCTGGAATTTGCAGATCCAAAAGCGGAGGCCGAGGGATCGTCGGAGTCTCCAAAGGAATCACCACCTCTAAGCCCAAAGGAGAATCAACTTCCACCGGTACCGATGGGAGAACAACCGCAGCCGGAGCGCAAGATCGGGGAGCTATGCACCCCGGACATCGTCGACCTACCAATCTTGAACCTTGCGGAGATCGGAAGGCCATTCGAGATCAAGACCTCAACAATCCGCATGGTGCAACATTCACCCTTCACCGGTAAAGAGGATCCGAACCTTCACCTTCAAGCGTTTGTTCAACTTTGTCAAACATTCAACATGGACGGGGTGACTCAAGATCAAATTAGGGCAAGGCTCTTTCCGTTCTTGTTACTCGGGAAGGCTTCGCAATGGTTCTACTCTCAACCGGCGGAGACGGTGCAAAATTGGGACACCTTGATGAGGACCTTCATGAAGGAATACTACTCGCCGGGTAAGACTCAAAACTTGCGCAATAAGATTGCTACTTTTGCTCAATATCCTACGGAGATCATATCGGAGGCATTCGAGCGCTTCAATGAGTACACTCGGGCGGTTCCACATCACAAGTTCCCGAAGGAGGATCTCGTTCAAAAGTTCTATCAAGGACTTACCATGGCGTAAAGGACAATCATCGATGCATCGGCGGGAGGATGCATCATAGAGCTTACGCCGACCCAAGCTTTCACTCTATTCAAGAAGGTCGCGGACAATGACACATGGGCGTCATCCGGACGCTTACTTTCGGTTCAACCCACAGGGAACGTCAAGGGAGTCTTGCAAGTGGAGAAGGAAGATATACTCGAAGGCAAGATCGATTCGATTATGCGGAGGTTGGAGAAGATGGAGATAGAGAAGAAAGAAGCTCAAGATTTAAAGGCTGCCGAAGCAAGATCCACATGTGAAGAGTGCGGAGAATATGGCCATGTCCAAAAGGATTGCCCGGAGGAAGCCAAGATGCTCGACTACATGAGGAAGGGGGATTTGCCGAACTTCCGCTACGGGCAAGGTAGACCTCAATTTAATGCAAGCTCATCCATTCCGAATTCGGTTCCGCTTCATATGCAATTGAAGGACTTCATGGACGAGCAAGCTAAGATCAACAAGGACACCGTCACCAAGTTCAAAGCCATAGACAAGGTGTTGGAGAACATCGATAGTAAGGTGACGGAGGTCGGAAGCTCCAACCATCAAGTGCTCAACATGATGAAGATGCTCGAGACGCAAGTGGGACAACTTGTCGGGCGCCTATCCGCTAATGAAGGGAAGCTTCCGGGACAACCTCAAGGTCCCGAGACGGCAAAGGCCATTCAAACTCGTTCGGGGAAGGAGACCGAAGATCTGGAGCATTCCGCGGGAGCTAGAAAGCCTAAACCATCCACCGAGGCGAAGGAATTTGCTAAGGAGGAGGTTACCGAGATCGTCACCGAAGAGCCCAAGTTTTATATGCCGGGAGAAGACACGAAGATACCGCAACTTAGGCCACGCTACTTCCGGGGTAAACTCGATAATCATTTTGAGAACTTTGTGGAGGTTGTGCGTAGGTTAAGCATCAACATGCCGCTATTGGATGCCCTTCAAGTTCCTACATATTATCGCTACTTCAAAGATATTCTTGCAAACAAGTATGAATTATCAACACTCGGGGTAGATCATGTCAAGATGTCCGAGCAATGTAGCGCCGCTATTGCGAACGGACTAGAGAAGCAAGGAGACCCCGGATGCCCGACGATTCCATGTTCCGTTGGTTCATTCAAGTTTGAAAAGGCATTATGCGACCTTGGAGCAAGTGTGAGCATCATGCTAAGAGATGTGTTCGAGAAGCTACACCTACCGGAGTTAGAGCCTACGGCCATGTGCTTGGAGTTGGGTGACAACTCCATTCGCTACCCTTTGGGCATCGCCGTGGATGTGCCTGTTAAGGTCGGACACCACTTCATCCCCATCGACTTCGTGGTGCTCGAGATGGGAGAGAGGGAGAAGCCACCACTCATCCTTGGGAGGCCTTTCCTCAAGACCGTGGGAGCTACCATCGACGTCGGCAAGGGGGAGATCAAGTTCGACATCAACGGCGAGAGAAGTTCTTTCAAGTTTCGACCACGCTTCGAGGTATGCAATATGATCAAAGTTAAATATATTCCGCCTCATCGTCGCGTTAGTAAGGAAGAACCAAGGAAGAAGGAAGAGCCGGAGAAGAAGGAAGCGAAGGAAATCAAAGAGGTTGTTGCATCCGCCAAGATAAAGGAACAAAAGCAGGCTGTGAAGACCAAAAAGATGACTAAGCCGGAGAAGAAGCCCGCGCCCAAGGTGGTGCGGAAGTGGGTACCCAAGATTGCAACACTCGCAAAGAGCATTGATCCGAAGTAATCAAGTGAAGAAGTCTAGCCATGGACTATAAACGAAGCGCTAGGCGGGAGGCAACCCGTTTTGTCGAGTCAAGAATAAGCTACCGGGAGGACAACCCGATTCAAGATTTTTCGAGTCTTTTTCAAGTAAGTTAGTTTTGAAATTTGCTATGCAAGACATTAGACTTAGAGTGGTTGAATAATGTTAGAGACATAATTCTTGGTTGGATATTTTATTTGGATCAAAAACCCTTTGTATGAGCCATCCTATGTGTTATTTGCTTCTTTTCGAGAAACCAAAACCAAAAAAAATTCAGAACCTATCTCAATCTTTCATCCTCTTCATGATGTTATGGTTGACTTGTTTTACATGTTAAAAACACACAAGTAGATCCACGCCTTGTACCTAGATGTTATTTAAATTTCAGCACATGGTAGGACTCGCGTGAACCTAGAAACTTGACTTTTGGTTGATTTGAAAATCCATATCCTTGGTTTCTCTAGAGTTAGAATTTTTCTAAGCCTCATTTGATTTTATTTCATTCAAAATCTCTCTCATTTAACCAAAATTAGAACCTAAACCTATGCCCCCATGATCAAGCCGGGAAAAGCTTGCTCTCAACTAATGGAAGCAAACAATACCGGTGAGACCAAAATAAAAGTAGTCGGAAAGCAATTTCGACTTACATTTGTTTTTAATGCTTTAAAAACTACTCTAAATTTATATTTGAACTCATTGCAAGCTCTGAGTTTATTTTTATTTTTCGAAATTAGAGGAGTACTTAGCATTAAGACATGCTTAGAGGGAGGCAATCTAGTTAACTTAACCATGCATGCACCATGATGCATCACGGGAAGCCCCTCCAACATCTTTCATCAAACCACATGCAAAGGACAAGCATGGGGGGGGGGCAGGCAAGGCTTTGTTTTGTAGGAATATCATGGAGGCATGTGAGGCAAGGGAGCATGGAAGTGACTCAAAGCAAAACCATCAAGTGGAGGGATCAATAATGCAAGCAAAGGAGTGGACGAGAGCATTTGGGCGGTGCAACCCCGTGGAGCACGCGGTCACAAAGCAACAAAGGAGCATGTAGTACGCTGGAGAAAATTCAAGCCAAATGGAGCAGCAAGGGCCCCAAGCCGGTCGGCCTAGGCCAGCTGGCCTCACCTCGTTTTATACCCCCCGGTGCTCTCCTTCGGCAGGTAAGTCATTTGCCCAGTTCCTTGTTCGTGTGCTTGAGCTTATAGTCCAGAACAACCTTAGACTTAGCCTTCCACTCCAAGTTTGTTTCGTCCAACAAAATCCATCCTAAATCCACTCAAAGTCCATACTCCAAATAATATTTGTGTGCCTTGTTATCGGTTGAAAACCCCGGATATATATTTGTGAGGGAGAGTGCAGCAACCATGTGGAAGAAAACTACAAGTCTTTTCACCAAGAAGAAGGGATCATCGTCGTCCAAGCCATCATCGACAACCTCTTCAAGGAGGCACTCGGTTTCTGAGTCTCCTCAGAGTATGGAGGAGGACACGGCACCACCGAGGAGGAATGACACTCTTCTCCTCGGTGGCATGAGGGCCACACGAAGCTCGTCTATGAGGTTCACCGAACCTCAAGGACGTACGGAGGAGCCACCCGTCCGACCTCACCGCTCGACACGATCATCCGCTCCACCTCCATACGCTCCGTGGTACTCCGAGTGTGGGTTTATCATCATGACGGAGGAGGAGAAGAAGCTCACTCGCCTTCAGAAGAGGCTTGTGGCAAACGTCGACTTCGACGATCAAGCTCTCCAAGTGTTGGGTTTTCATACGGATATTTACTACATGTTGGGACACCTAGGTTGGGTGCAATTCTCCAATGAAGTTTTGGCAAACACCCACAAGGAATTTGCCTTGGAAATTCTCATGACCATAGCGCCTATCCTTGATGAAGGAGTGCCGAGCCTCTCATTCCGTTTGGAGGGAGTTGAACAAGTGGTTCCCTATGAGTATATTAGGGAATTACTTGGTTTTCAAAAGGGAGGCCCGGAACAAGTGGATGTGCATGGAGGCACATTGGAAGGTTTTTGGAGTATGATCGCGGGAGAAGCTCACCGGCAAAGAAATAGTATCCGGAACCCCATCATCCAAGTGTTTCACTCATGGATGTGTAAGAGGATTTTGGGGAGAATGAGAGAGACCAAGATAACCAACATGGAGGTGAATTGGCTTTACTCGGCTTTGATTGCCAGGCAGCCAATCGACCCCACTCACCTTATGATCAACCGGTGGTGTTGTGAGGCAACATCGGGTTCGGGAGATATTGTCTCGGGGTGTTATCTCTCCATGTTGGCTATCTCTTTGAGACCGGGGATTCCTAGAAACCCGGAGCATCTCCTAGTCAGGACTTCACTAGGATTTGATTATATGAAGCAAGGCAAATACATAAGTGGAGATGAGAGGGGAGGCATCAAAGTGGCCAAAGTGAATTTGCCCCTTCCGGATGGAAGATTAAGACTTTTTCTTGAGGGGAAAGAAGATTGGTTAGAGGAAGGACTTCTTGTGCCGGTGAAGAAAAATAAGAGAGGAAGGATTATAGAAGAAGGTTCTTCCACGACCCAAGAAGGAGGTGCGCAACAAAATTATGTGCCACCATTTGGAGGAATCCCGGCACTGCCGAGTTACTACGGTGGTGTACCAATGCAAGCATGGGGGAGTGGTGCAGCCATGCCCCCACCAAATTTTGGGTACCCAACGTAGCCTTTGCGGAGCCATATGCACATCTTCCTCAACCGCAACAAAGTGTGGCCATCATTGGAGGATACGCTGCGAGAAACATTCAAAATATCACAGCCATCCAAACCAATGCAAACCAAATGGGTGAAGGAAATGCAAACATCGCTTATGAGCTTGGACGCCTGCACTTAGCACCGCCAGGAGAATTCATAGGAGGAGCGGTGCAATCCTATTACGAGCAAGGGTACAACAATCAAGATTATCAATATCAACCACCGGCGGAAGATTAGAGAGAGGAGGAGCTTTAGTTTATCTTTCCTTTTCCCTTTTCTTTAATTTTTAGCTTGTATGCGCCTATGTATGCGTAGTGTTTTCAGTTTTTAATTTTCAGCATGTGTGTTAGTGTTTATTTTCATCATGAATAAAATCACTACCTTGTTTTTACCTTTGGCAAAGATACAAAGTTTGTGCCATGTTGATATATGATGATAGTTGCCGCTTTGTTTATCTTTGTACTTGTTTTATGCATGATTAAGCTAATGCTCTCTTAAAATACAAATCTGAAATTATCTAAATGCTAGCTTAATCTTTAGCGGAGGTTATGATAAAAAATAAAGACCCATAGTGTTTTATGTGCTCTCAAGTTTAGATGGATTAAAGATGATTTATTTAAGTTCTTAAAAGTAATCCTAACCTTGTCATAAATACCACTTGCGTGTTGCTCTACCTATCCAAAGCCATATATATATTTGAGTGCAAAAACTTAGTATACAAGGTTTATTTTTGGGTGAGTTATTTCAGGCCTTGATTTCTCTGGCCCGAGACTAAGAAGCTGGTCATTCCGTTTTTGCGTATCTCTCTTATTGCATGCTTTTCTATCCGTGCATTGTGTATCCCCGCATCGGAGATTTCACAAACCTCGCCGGATATCCACCCTTAAAACCAAAAAAATATCATCTTTTGTGTTTACCTCCTTGACCACAACCTATCATTGAGTATGGATCATCAATTCAAGGAAGATCGCAAGATGGTGGCAAGATTGAAGATTTCAAATATCTCTCCAAAGGAAAAATATTTCTAGTACCTACCTTATCTCTATCACCTCTTTTCCCGAGGACGAGCAAATGTTTAAGCATGGGGGAGGAGGTAGGTACAATGCAATTTAGAGATCAAGGGGAGCAAATAAAAAAAAGAAAGAAAAGAAAAAGAAAAGAAAATGAGTATAAAAAAATGTATGAGAAAAGAAAAAGAAAAATATGAGTATGTATAAAAATAAAATAAAGTGAACTCCCTGGTTCTCTAAAGTGCATTAGGAATTTCGAAGTTTCAAGATTAAAAGATCCAAACTCATCTTTCCAACCATGTGCAACCCGATAACGAGGACTTCCTTTGTGCCTCGGGATCACTCTTTGCCATTTGCACATGTCCACCTATCTCAAAGTGTGTGTATTTTTCTCTCCCCCTCCTTGATATAACATTATTTTCCAATGATCTTTTTGACGAGTCTCGGTAAGACCATGAGAAGCTTATCTTGTTTTGACAACATCTCATTTATAATATCTTGGTAGGACTAAACTTTCCCAAAGAGCTCCACATAAAGCCTACCACTTATATGTATGTTTTGAGAGGGAAAGGAGTAGAAGAAATAGGCTTGAGAGACAAGATAAGATGAGAGTTCATGAGCAAGATGCAAGGTGGTTTAAATTTTTGAACTCGGTTTAGCACTTTTTCATCTCTTTCTTCATTTCAAAAATTTCTGAGATCCATTTGAATTTTGGGAGCATGTTAATACTTGTGGGAAGAGCTTAATTAATATCTACCCTCCGTAGGGAAGAAGGCTAGTACATTATGGAACTTTAACGAACTAAACTTTAGAGAGCATTATGTTTTCTCGTGTATGATCAAGTGCAGGGTTTTAAGCAATGAAGGGCAATAATGATATCCATCGAAGGCTTACTCGAGGACGAGCAAGGTTTAAGCATGGGGGAGATGTTGACGGTGAATTTCCGTCAACCTATCCATGAGTTTACCTTCGGTGTTGGCATGGATTTTATATCTTATCCATTGGTACTAACCCCCTTGGTATAACAAGTTCGTTCGTGCATGTCGGTTTTGGAGTTCAACGTTTATGCAGGAATTTAGCGTCGAAAGCAAGACTTCCGGGTAAAGTTCATCAGGCACCTCGTGACAAGACCTTGAAGCCCGGTACAAGTCAAGCAATGAAGTGAACATGACTCCAAGAAGCCCAAGGACCAACCCGTGAAGATGGAAAACACCGGGGACCTGAATAGTAAATGTTGAATCTTGCGGGACAAGGAGCTTCATCTAAACCGTGGAGAAACTGACGTCAAGGGCCCACATGCAGAAGGGAGAATGTTCTAGAAGACATGGGAAGCATCACCGAGGAAGGCGGCCACGAAGTGGGCCAGAATGGAACCAAGCCGGTCGGCCCAGGCCTGCCGGCCCGGCCCATTTCTGGGCCCATTCGTGCCCCCCTTTGACCTAGCCGCCTCTCAGACTATTTATAGCCCCCTGGCCGAGAGCCACACAGGAACTCGTTCGTCATTCGTCGCCGAGGAGCAGAGAAGAGAGGGACACCATTCCAGAGAGGAGAGGGTCGAGCTAGTTGTCTAGGGTTTCCCTAGCCGACGTGGGAACCTTGCAAGGAAGACCACGTCGGAGTTCCAGGAGCTAGAAGCAAGATCAAGGTAGGATCCCGGTGGTGATCTTGTTTATGTATCATGTACTACGTTGAATTATCAAGTTGCAATCTGATTTCCAGCGATCGAGTGTTTCTCCTACGACTTTGATTTCAATCGGCTTTTCTTACTTTAAGATCTATTCTCGAGATAGATCGTAGAGGGTGTTCTTGTAGCCGTGGTGGCTAGAGGTGCAAGCCTGACCTTCCGAGAGATTTCAACTTGTCCATTGGACTCGCCCTAGGCTAACCCGCACGAATAGGAGTGCGTTGTGACAGAACGGTGGCTCCAAAAGGTGGGCGCTTCGGAGTTGGACGGGAAACCGTGATTTAAAGATGCTTTTCATGAGATTCAACTTGGCTATTTCTTCTTTGCTCGGAACTTCAACAAAAGCTTGATCCAATCTCTCTAGATTGGTTTTACCTATCCCTCTCTATCTCTTGCTATCTCCGGTTTTCATTAGATTAGATTCGTTTTTATGATGTTCTTTAGATTAGATGCATAAGATTCCCCTTCGAAGATCTATGTGTTCTCGGCTTTAATAGATAGGATTTTGCATCACACATTTGTTCCACAGATTCGATACCTTGGGTTCACACTTGAGGGAAGAATGGTCCCTTGGCTACGATGGAGGACTTGTCCGCTTGCAAATCCAAACAAAGTTTGATACGCATATATACCGTCAACAGAAGATGGTCTCCAACCAAGGGTGGAGTGATGATCGACTCCAGCCACGTCAGAGGGGTACACATACCGTCAAGGAAGCGGATATGCTGCACGCCAAGATGGACCTACTCATGAAGAGAATGGATGCTCTGACCAGCAAGAAGGCTGCCATGGCCATCACTACTCAAGCTATGGATGCTCGCATGACTTGCGAAGTCTGTGGTGATACTGGCCATTCAGGGAATTACTGCCCCACTACCCAGGAGGATGTGATGTACATGAACGGCAACAACAATGGTTATCGTCCACAAGGAGGTCAAACGTGGAATCAATCACGCCCTTACTATCAGGGAGGTAATCAAGGTAATACTTACAATCCCAACCAACCTTCCCTGAAAGATCTGGTTTTCGGGCAAGCTAAGATTAATGAAGGTTTTAATAAGAAAACAACTGCCTATGATAAGGATTTAGAAAGCCTCAACGTTAAAATTGATAGCCTTTCTTCTTCTCTTAAGGATCAAGCGAGCTTTAATAAAATGATAGAAACCCAGTTGGCTCAGTTAGCTGCTTTGGTTCCCTCTGCTGAGGACGGGAAGATTCCGGGGCAACCCGTGTCTTCTTGTGAGAATGTTTGTGCAGTGTTCACTAGATGGGGTAAGCCATCTGGGAGGGCACGAGCTGCTGACTATGCAGGGAGACCCATATAGCAGGTTCTTGATCCATGGGAATCTTCAGCAATTGTGCACAGGAAGGATCCTGGTTATCCGGCTATCACTTGCACTATATACTACAAGAAAATTAGGAATGCCCTCTGTGATCTTGGCGCGAGTGTCAACCTCATGTCCAAGGCTATGTTCAAAAGATTGGGATATCCTGCTCTTACCCCAACCTCGAGGACAGTTCAACTTGTTGATGCATCGATCCGGTATCCAGAGGGGATTGTGGAGAGTCTACTGGTATTTGTCCAAGGTTCTTGCTTCTTCGCAGATTTCGTGGTCCTTGATATGCAAGATGTTACGGAAATGCCACTCATTCTTGGGAGGTCGTTCCTAAGTGATGTTCGGGCAAGGATCAATGTGGAAAGTGGGATCATCCGTTTCCGCATTGGGAAGAAGAACTTGATGTTCCGATTTCGACCAACAGAAGAGCAATGCTATTCAGTGCAAGGAAATGACGAGCAGACCTGGGGTGGACGGAGCCACAACCCCAGCTCACACAACCTCTGACCACACCGAGAAAATCAAGGAAGGCACGGAAGGTGTGGCGGCAGGTACAGAGATCGCACCCCTCTACTTCTCAGGAGTGGGGTGACGAGTGGAACTGATCACCGAGAAAAGTCCCGCTCTTGGACTTAAAAAGATGAGTCCTTTCGCCAACACATAAAATTGGTGAGATATCTCATATTTCCCTTCCAAAATTTAATTTAATTTTTCCCGATGCATGTTTGAATTTTCCATCTTTGCATTTGCATACTAGAATTTTTTCTAGCCAAATGTCCCTTTTTAATAAATAATTCCGAAAATAAAATTTTGGGTTGGAAAATCCTTGAAAATTCATTCGAGCAAGTTTCCGGGCAAATTTGGACCGGTACACCTAGGCAGGCCCTCATGTGACCGTTAGAGAGCCGTTGCAAAAAGCTGGAGGCGGGCGGACCCGAGGTGGGTTCGGCCGACCCCACAGGTCGGCCGACCTAGCCTAACGGCTAGCTCGGCCCTCCTTCCTCCGACGGCTCCTAGCCGTTGCACACGGCCCATGTCTCGGTGCCCGGCTTCAATGCCTATAAATACAAGGGGGTTTGAGGGGTGTCTTCACCCATTGCAACACTCTCTCCCTCTCTTGTTTCCACTCTCTAATTTTCGTGGATTTTTCGCTCGAGATTAAGGTGCCAAGTACTCCCTCCAAGTGCTGCTGAAATATTGATCGTTGGTGGAGCAACCCCGATAAGAATTTCATTCGGTTTCACTAACCCATCACCGAGTTGCTCGTGTCGTCCGATAGTTGTGCAAGATGAGTTGGGCTTCCGGCGCATTCCGGAAGTTGACGCGCTCACGCCGTTCACGCGACGGGGGGAGCTCGTCTCGCCATTCTGAAGCTGCACCAAGCCCAATGTCGACCGACCATGAAGAGGAAGGAGAAGAAGAGCTACCCACGCCACAAGCCGATGAAGTGTACGCCATTGACGCCACCTTCATCGACTTGAGGAGTGATCGTGAGAGACAAGCCTACGCTCTCATCAAGGACCGAGTCTTCGCCAACACCAAGGAGTTCGACCCGGACCTTCTCGAGAAAACAGGTATGGACTCCGAGTTCAATTCCATTTGGCAAGCTCTAGGCTGGGTAGATTTTGTCCCAGTTCAGGAGGTTGGTTCTAGACCTACCACCATCCAGTTTCTCTGCACTCTTTAAGAGGATGCGACTGGTATTTCATTTCGATTTCATGGAGTTCCGTATCGAGTTTCGTGAAAAGATCTTAGTCGCACCCGCGGTTTTCATCGTCGCTGCGCTATTTCTCTTGAGCAAGCTTGCGCTGGTTTTAATCGTGAGACTTTTTGGGAAGAGATCTCTGGTCGTCCTGTTTGCGGCAAGTTAATACCGAGGTGCAACGATATCTTGCACCCCACTCTCCGACTGTGGCACAAGTGGCTCGCCGTCACTCTCTTTCCAAGGGATGACGTATGACCCGTGCGCACTGACGAGATGATGATTTTATATGCCGCGGTCAGATGAATCAAGATCTCCTCTGTGCAAACTATGATTCGGCAGTGGTTAACAAATTTTAAGATGATGGGTTCTATTGAGTGTACGTCTCTGATTTCTCGTATCGTCACGAATCTTGGGATTACGCAAGGGCCCAACATGCCCTCCATTGCTAATCCCCGGACTCAGATTGACGAGGCTTATTTGACTCAGGGGCATATTCTTAAGAAGGGTCCGGATGATTCTTTGGTTTTCTTTTACCCAGGCCATACAAACCAGATCCAGTTACCTAACCCAGATTTCAGGTTGTACGGCCAGGGGCCACTGACCGTTCCTCTCGAGGAACCTCGTCGTTCTAGTATCTCTGGTGACAGGGTAACTAGGAGTGCATCGAGGAGAGCAGCCAGAGCACAACAGCCGCCACCATAGCCGTCTCCGCAGTTGTCGCCTCAGCCACAGCCTGAGCCTACCACACCGCCGTCTGGTGCATGGACCTCTACCGAGTACATGCCTGGGGGTACTCCCGGGTATGCTCCTGGTTGGGACCAGCCCATGTACCAGTAGGGTGCGAGTAGCTCGGCTTGGGCTAGCACAGGCAGTGGCGAGTGGGCCGTTCCTGCTGGTACTGCCTACGGAGATGCGACATCTTCGTCATCCGGATTGCGCTCGTCATCTCGTGGGGCCACCCTCACTCAACAGATGAGCGAGCTCAACATCCAAGTCGGTGACATGGAGGAGACCGTGCACCAGCACGTCGAGTCCACTCGGGACTGGCAGCGGATGTCCGGCGAGAGACTTCACGCCATCGAGCTGGCACAGCAGCAGCAGCTGGAGGAGCAGAGGGCCTACTACCGGTGGATGGGATTCCCCCCTCCACAGTAGTGAGCCTGAAGCTAGCTTGGGGGAGGACCCCCACTCTGAGGTAACTTGTATCTTTAGTTTCAGAATCTCATATGCTAAAAACACATAAAAATCTGCAAAATTAAAAAGACCAAAATTTTTTTTTATTTGCTTTCTTAATTTAGATTGCTTTCTTATGTGCGGTGAGAATGTTCTATGCCCCTTCATGGTCAAAATGATGAAAAGTTGCTCTGTTTATTCCTTTTGTATGCCTTGCTACAGCTTAGTATCCTATCTTAGTTTTGAGTTTGTTGGCTTGTGTGATCAAACCTTAGCTTGAAACTTGTGGGTAGCAAAAAGCTGACCTTTGCCTAGGTTGTTGTGAGGTATGATATGGTATAATAGGGTTGCTATGAGCCTGTGCTAAGTGATGTTTGATATCCGGAGTTTTCTTTTGAAAAATGACAAAAAGATAAGTTCCTCAATGATGAGAAATTCCTATCCAAAGCCATATGTAGATCCTAGCTGTTGTTAGCCTCCACATATGCTGCTTGTTTTCTTCATTGAGTCTTGTCGAATTGTTGTGACCCTCGGCGAGAAACTTGTCATACTCCCATGATCAAGATCACGTACACAGCCACTATATGCTAAACTTCTACACCGGAAGTTAGCACCCATCATTTCATCCATCCCCCATCCATTCCACAAATAAAGCTCCGCGCATTGTTCCATGATTACTCTCTCTCCTAAAATATTCAGCAAGGACTATGGGCTATGCGAAAAGAAAAAAAAGGAAGAAGAGAAGAAAAAAAAAAGAGAAAGAATAAAGAGACATAGCCCAAGTCTCAAAAATCTCAAAAGGAGAGGAGAGAATCATATAAAAAAGGAGTTCTTCATCCATCCACCGTATACACACACATGCACATCATGATCAGGCTGTATGACTTGTTACTCCCAAGGATCCGGTTTTCGACTCGACAATACATGAGAAACAGGCATGCCACATGTTTTCCCCTACCTATAGCCCCACATATCAGCTTATTAGAAGTAGGTAGAGAAAGAAGGCAAATCAATGCCTTGGTGAGGAAGCATACACACTGAGCGATCCGAGAGTATCATTCGAGGAACTTTGATATCTTTGCGAAAATTTGCAAAACCTCCGGATTGACGACTGATCAAGGTACTTGTGATTAGTAATTTCTATACAACCGTTCTATCTTTCAACCGCTCAAGGCAGGTGAAGCTACAAGCTCCATAGCCATCAAGCGTAAGGTAAAGATCAATGCCAACTCATTCAATTCTTGATAGAGTACCTAGTCGTATGCTTGCCATAAACTAGGAATACAACATCGTAGCAACTCCTGATCGACCAACCTAAGTCCTAAGTATCTTGCTCGGGACGAGCAAGAGGCTAGCTTGGGGGAGTTGTTGATGGTTGTTAAGTGCTTACTTTAGCCGTCAATTTACTCATGAATAAAGGAGCAAGAGGTATTTCTTACACGAATTTTAGTTAAGAACATGGCCTTTCGATCCAGTTGATGAGTGACTTATACATGTTTTCGGTGTTTGTTCATAAGTTAGAGGCTCGTGTTCATCATGAACACGACCCTTTGATCTTGTTGAATAGACATAGGAAAGCACAAATCCATTTGTGTGCTTAGCCTAGTTTGATCTAGTTAGAGACCATGTTCGTGTTGTATGAAGTTCGTGCTCAAGCTACGGTGCTCGGTGTAATTGGCCGGTTTATCTGGTGGCTCTGACCTGGGTCACAATAGCTCGGGCCGGTCAGGGTCCTGCTAACAACGTAAGTGTGGTGCTTGGGTTGTGTAGCTACGTTGCTTACGAGTGTATCCCACGGTTTGTCTTGGGGTAGGCCGCGGTGGTGACAGCCGTTGGACCCTTCTGGAATCCCCCACGTTCGGATACGCTGTAGGAGTCTAAAGTCTAACAACCGGAGTCGTGTGTAAGCGACGCGGGAGGTTAGCTCCCTGTTTGTACCTGGGTGCTTGAGCCAGCATCATGCGATGCTAGTGTGAGTCTAACTTGTCTGACTAACTTCGTATGTATAGTACCTTAGAACCTAGAACTAACTCGTATGTTGCCTCCTAAGCCTAGGACCTTTAGAGAGAGTGTGTTTGTGTGTTCACACTACTATCTTATCTATCATATCTCACCCCTGTACTTGAGTATCTGGTTTGTCCCCGTCTATGATTTATACTCCTTGCAATAGTGTTAAACTAGTTAATCCGCCCAGCCTTCCTTGGATTCGATACCCTTTGGAATACTCCTTTGGGGAAATGCTACAATGGTACTTCCGTGCGCTTGCAGACTCTTGTAATCGTTAGGATTACCATTTGGATATTTCTAGCATCGTTGCTAGGAACCCGTAACTTAGCATCGAGGTTAAGAAATACCAACACTAGTGCAGCGTTAGCATTCTCGCGCTGTATGCACTGCTCATCCGTTTCACCAGCTTGAGGGGGTACGTCGGCAAAGACCACGAGGACCTCTTGGTCTGGGATCTCAAACACCTCGCCCGGATAGTTGGGGGAGATGGTCGTGCGGACGATCCGGAACGCGAGGCGGTCCGGGGACGGCTTGCGGTTGAACTATCGGCGATGGGCCGTGGTGAGAGGTCGGCGAAGCTTCTTGATCACACGGCACTGGCGAGCCATGTGTTTGGAGTCTTCATGGATGGGGCAAGGGTTGTCAAGGTGACCCCTTGAAGGACCGATTAGGCGAACCAGAGAGGGGGGAAGTGAATGTGAGCCGATAAAAATTCTTCTCGAAGGAGATGAGAACTCCAACAAGACGAACACGGCTTCCAAATCACGTCTCCGACTCAACTACCCAAGTTGGCCAAGACCACGCAGCCACTGGAGTGCTACTGGTCCTAGGAACCAACACACAACCCTCCGAGCCAGAACTCACCAAAACACACAGCGGAAACTTGCACGGCTTGCTGCCAGTGCTACACCGGTCAGACCGATGACCTGCGCCGATCAGACCGGTGACACCGGTCAGACCGGTGGACAGAGCCGGTCAGGCCGGTGGCTACAGCAGCCGCACAGCAAATGTTCCAGGAAGCCTCAGTGACTCCTCTAGGCCCTGGAACAAAAACCACCTCCGAAACACAACCTGGAAGTAAGAAGAACCCCTCACAAAACCTAGCAAAACAACTCCAAACATGCCAAGAACTGACCAGCAGAACCACGGGACAAAACCACACGGACAAGGCTGTTCCCCGAGACAAAAACCCACCAAGGGCTAGCACCGGTCAGACCGGTCAAGAGCACCGGTCAGACCGGTCGCGCCTGGGCAGCTCGGGATGAACAGCGCCCATGAGTCAACTCCCCCAAATCCAACTCCCGATCTCCCGATTCGCTCCACGGTTTTGCACAAGACTTTGGGGATAGTAGGAACACCTCATGGGTACTCCATAGCCAAGATTTGGTCCACCAAAACTTGTCAAATCAAGAGGAATCGAAGAAATCCCACCAAGAACGCCTCTAACCCTAGAGCCACGAAAACCCCAAAATCGAGCCCCTTTGCTCACGGATTTGGGAGGGGAATCAAAGGGAAAAGAACCACGAAGGGTTCATGCATACATCCCCCACCAAATCCCAAAGAGAAAGGCCTCAAAATCGCTCCAAGAAACTCGCCAAGAAAGGGCTCCGAAAATCACCAAAAAGGAGAAACGGGAAAGACACATCCAAGCCTTGAGGAACCACGCCGAATCATCTATACATACCAAAGAGGTTCATACAAGGTCTAGCTTGCCGCCCGATCATCCTTCCCTCTCACAAGATCTCACCATGAAGCTCTCAAGCTAGTCCTACGAAAATCCTAAGAAAATAGGAAGGAAAATAGGAAAACTAAATGAGCTAGGGTTCCAAGAGATGGCTGCCATCCTCTCACCACTTGGGTTATATGGAGGCAACCGAAAGACGAAAATACCCTTACTAGCTAACTAGGGATACATGCCCCTCAAGGGCGAATTTGGAAATCTTTGTCTTCGCTCCATCGGACGGATGCCTAGCGACCGCAAACTTGCTTAGCCTCGACACAAGCCTTGCGATCCCGACGCGTGTCCTCCGCTTCGAAGATTCTGGACTGCGTCATCGCACACCGGTCAGACCGGTTCTCCTCACCGGTCAGACCGGTACCCACCGGTCAGACCGGTCAGACCCACCGGTCAGACCGGTCTGGAGCTGCTGCACCTCCGTCTTCGGTTCTTCTGTCTTGGCTTTGTGGATCAACCAAGGAACCTAGTGGTTTTCTGGTGAACCACCGGAAACCCCGCGAACTCGGTGTAGCCTCCGCCAATCACCACTCATGACTCGGCTCCCACGTAGTCCCGGCTCGACCTTGGTTTTGAGGCTCAACCAAGAAACCGTCCATGACTTCATCTTGCCGTTCTTGCCACCATGCGGCCCGCACTTGACCCCGCTGGCCACCGGGTCCCTCAAACCAAGCCTACTTGTCTTCTCCACACCTGGAGGCCTCACCGACAATGACCTTTCGCGCTTGTTCTTCACCTGCACCTGCACCAGTCAAGCCGCAACCTGCACCTGCAATACTTAGCCAAGAATCAGTCCACACCACGTTGCAATCACTCATCACACCAGGAAGCGACCATCCACCGGTCCTCGAACCACACCTGGCTCTCACCCCTGCAATTTCCACGATGTGGGATCTTGGGTTCAGATTAGATCTGAAGCTTGTTCTTCATGTAGCGAGATGCTGCATGGGCTGCGTTCCGCAAACCAAGGGGCATGCGGGATGAAGATGGAGGGGTCCTGCGAGGGCGCTTGACGTGCTCATAGACCTTGATTGTGTTGGAGAGCATGTCTTCGACGCGATCGAGCCCCACGATCAGGTGGCTAGGAGTGGGTGGTAGGTTTCCTCCAGCAGATCGGATCCGACCTGCTGGTTGGAGGTGACCGCAGCGCTCTCGATGACGTGGCATGCAGCTAGAACGGTGGATCCTGCCGGCATAGAGCTGAAGCAGATGTCGATGGGGTTGGTGAGGATGTCCACCATGCTCTCGGGGAAGATGACGCCGCTTCACGAAGCCATCGAGTTGCACGAAGAACCCTGGATTCCTCCCCTACCTGGCGCGCCAACAATCAGAGGTTAAGATCTAGACAGCCCACAGGGGGGTTAACCCCGGTGGTTTATTTGTTCAGCGGGCTGGAATCTAGGGCTAAGAACTCGAAGGTTGCGCACGAGCACAAGGAACACAGAGAACACGGCAAGTTTATACTGGTTCGGGCCTCCGGTGAGTAAAACCCTACGTCCAGTTGTTGGTGTACATTGATTGAGGATTGCGTGATTGTACAAGGGGTCGCCATGCCCGCCTTATATTGGCCAGCGGACAAGGTCGGTTCCCAGACTCCTGGTCGGTTACGACCAGGAAACCTAAGTCTAGTTGGTTACAACACTTGCCATATCCGTCGATCTGCTTGGTCGGAATCCACCGATGTCTTGTCTTGCACGCCAAGTCTTGAAGTCGTTCTGGATAACGTCGCACGGGGAATCTTCTGGAAGGTCTTCAGGAGGTCGTGTGGGCCACCAACTAGGTCGGTTGGGCCCACTGTCAGGTCGGCTGGTCTTCTGGTAGGCCGGACCCACTTGTCAGGGACGGCCGTGAGCCTGGTCGGTGGGGACCAAGGGGTACCCCTGTCTCACAGCCGGCCCTAAGATGTGCCGCCTCTCGCCTTGGACGCTCCTGGTCACTGCTCCTGAGGTGGTTGTAGGTCGGCTCCTTGGGTCGGTTTCGCCCGGCACGCCAAGTGATAGGTGCGGCCGGCCCTACCCCGTGCCGTGTGATGCACCGACCGTGTTAGGGGATGCCTAGGATTGCCTCTGGATGACGGTTGTGGCGATTGAGCGATCAGATAAGTGGACCCATTGATCCAAGTGATCCTAGCCTCCACCCTTTGATCAAACCGACGTTTCTTCAGTGAATCACATTCATCCAAGTTGTGCTCGAAAGAGTAGGGGCACTAGGGACCAGAGGCGTGCAACCGGGCAGGGCCGGCCGCACCTGCAGGTCCGGCCAGACCAGGTGGTTCGGCCGTTCCTGGTACATGTGGCGTGTTGGTCCCAAATTCTCCAAAAATGTGTACCTGCCTATGGAATTCCCAACACAACTCGTGGAACTTTATTAGTACTAAAACAGTGCATGAAACTTTTCATATACTCCTCTCGAACCCGAGGTTTTGACGGTCAAATTTTTGTTGTAAGGATCGTCAACAAACTCCCCCAAGCTAAATGTTTGCTCGTCCTCGAGCAAAGCCTAGACTTGGCCTCGGTGGATCAAGAGTTGCATGATATTACCACTCTGCAAGTTTCTGTGCACAATTCCATGCTCGACTTGCTATTCGAAAAGATTGGTACGAGAGAAACTTAGCCTTGTTTTACTTGTGGGGCTTGTAACTTTCCACCTTGCCTTTGGAGGTTGAAAGGTAGAATGGTTTTGACTTTGCATCACTCGCTCTTCTCCTTTCGGGATCCTATCTCGGAGTTTTGAAAATTTTGCAAAGAAAAACAAGGTTCCTCGGATGGTTCCCTCGATCGCTCAAGTGGTATTTGTTACCTCACCAAAGGCTTTTGAGCGAGCCTCAACTTCCTACTCTATGGCTTGTATGTGGAGCTTTGGGCAGGATAAGCATGAGACTCACTTGTGCCACATGATGTTGTTTAGCCAAAGACCGGATCCAAGAAGAAACTAGTCATGCAACTTGATCGAGATGTGCAAGTGTGTGGAATATTTTTGTTTGTTTTTCTAAGTACTCCTTGCTTTGAGATTCTCCCCTTGCTTTTATTTTGGAGGGGGGTTCATGCTTTATTTTTTTTCTATGCTCTTTGATTGGAGCACAAATTGTCAGGGGGTGAGACCTGGACAGATCCACAAGGGGGCGACCCAAGCGGTTGTAGGTTAATTGGAGGGGATCGAGAACTAAGAGCGTAGGTGGTAGTTCACGGATGGAACTCGGAACTCGGCGAGAATGGCAATGGACACAAGGGGTTAGACTGGTTCAGGCCTCCGGAGAGTAAAACCGTACGTCTAGTATGGGGTGGAATTATGCGTGGAAGGGAAGTCCCCTCGAATGGAGCTCTAGGCCGCCTTATATGGTCAACGGGCTAGGGCTTCCATTCGAGGTCAGTGGACCCTCATCGGGGGCAGTTACAAAATAAGAAGGTCATCTTCCTTGATTACAGGGTGAATCCCGCGATTTGCGGACCTACAGGCAGCGTCGAGCCGCGACCTAGGAATGTGTCTTGCGCCACAAGCCCGGCGGATCCTCCGAGATCTGGATAAGGTTTTCTACAGTCTTCCAAGGTCGTCGGGGTTGTGGATAATGTCTTCGGGCCCACTTGCAGGTCGGCGGGGCTTCTGGCAGGTCAGGTCCACTTGACAGGGACCTCTGGGACCCTGGTCGGTGGGGACCCATGGGTACCAATGTCTCTCAAGCCCCCGATCGACGTGTAGGCGTAGCGGCCGAGGCAAAGTCATGTCGAAGCTTGGCGAAGACACGACATCGTCAAGGTCGTGTAGGGTGCACGGGGATCCAAAAAAGACAGAATACTTCTCCAGCACGCACAACGTCAAGTATCGAGCTCCTGGAACGTAGGTCCAGGGGGTCGAAGCGAAGATAAGGCGCTGTCCTTGAAGAACCGCCGACCTGACCTAAGGTAGGTAGCCGCCAAAAAATCATGATGACCTCAAAGAAGGTCCCTCTGCCAATCGAAAGGAGGTCGAGCGAGGATGTAGTGGAAGCGGGCTTCTAGTAGGTCGATGCGACGTAGAAGAAAGAGGGCGTCATAAGACGCACTCGTGGAGTAGCCCCTGAGCAGTAAGGTGACCTGGATGGTCGGATTGATGCTCGAAGAATGAACAGAGAACCTACGGCCTTCTGCTTGTCCTTTAGATGCTCTGCCCACCGAATAAGACAAACCATCAGGAATCTTGGAGGATAGTGCCAGGCGCCAGCAGCCTTGTTGCGTGGCACCTTACGGGCGTACTATACTGTCACGAGACCTGCCCCAAGCAGGGATGCAGTCGCTGCCTGCAAGAGACAAAAGCTGAAAAAGGTGTCACCAGGTAGTCGGCCGACGTGTCAGTGCTCCCCAGAGGCGAACAGGAACCTCGTGCTCCACGTGGTAACAGTGATTGGATAAGGACGCCACGCTAGCTGAAGCGTAGACAGCATCCAAGGCCAAGCTCCACCGCTATAAATAGGTGACCCCATAGCTTGCTACTTGAACCAGGTAGGAGCATCATGGCGAAGCAGCTTAGTAATTTTGCAACAGGCTGGGCTTATGTCCGTCCACTAGAACATAGCGCTAGGTTATTGTCATCTGGAGCTAGAAGAATGCTTGCGAAGTTGGGAGAACTCCATCAGCCGCTTCACCCGCACCCAGCGGGGAATCTAGGTGCAGCATGGGGTAGTACATTCCTTGACGGACCTTGTGAGCAGAGGCCTAATGTGGTGTTGGAGACCGCCATGCTGTACCGGGGAAGGCCCGAGGTGACGCCGACACGATTTGGGATCTTGTGGGAGCACCCTAGCAAAAGATGGGGCACCACAGGAAACCTTCGGGGGCTAGAGTAGAGGTGGCTGTGTGGCAGGCACGACCTCGGCGGCGGTGGAGGGCTCCAAGTTGGTCCTGAAGCTAGAAGAAAGCTTGCGACGCGCTTCATCGGTCTAGGTTGCGCCGTAGGCACCATGTAAGGTAGATCAGGACCTTTAATATGTTTGCATCTTGTAATTGGCCATAGGCCATAGTCCTTTGTAGCTTACGAAGCTTGTATACATATGCTTGCATGGCAAACGATGTATCTTGATTATTATATAGAGGCGCCCGGGCAGCGATGGCATGGCCAAGGTCCCGGCGGGGCTGTGGAAGCGCGCTGACCTTCAGGAGGTCGTGGAAATCGACAAAAGAACCCGTGTCGACCTGGGTCAACATGGTCGTTGTGCAGTGGCGCAACGCAGGGTGTCAATCCTGTAATCTATAGGTCTTTATCGACCTAGAAGGCAGCAGGGCCTCGGCAAGGAGCTGTGATTACGACCGGTAGATCGCCAATGGCCAGTAGAGCCTTTAAGCGCGGAGCCGTTGGTCGGGTTGGCCGCTGTAGGTCGAAGCGACCTAGAAGGCATGTGGGCAGCTGGGCCTAGGGGACGTGGTGTGAACCCACCGTTTGGAGGCCAAGGCGACCTAGGAGGCTGCCGGTCTCTTGACGACCTCAATGTGGTGGTAGAACTGGTCCATAGGTCGTCTGTGGGTCGTGATGACCTTGAGTGTGGCATCAAAAATATTATGTTTGGGGGTTTGAAGGTGGGGCATAACGGGTCCACGTCCGCCGGGGTGCTGACCGAGGCCTGGCGGAGGCAGATTCCCGTACGGAACTAGCCGTTACTACCTTTTTCCGTTAGGCCGAAAGAGTCGTTGAGCGGTAGATCCGTGGGAGGCGCAGATCCGTTGGGTAGCTGTGACTTCCGCTGGAGAGACGTTGGGCACAGCGGCCTGTTGGGCCGTTGGGGCCCAACTATATAAGGCCGAGCCGCGGGCTAAGGACCTCCACTTGCTCTCATGTTCGCTCCGCGTTAGGGTTGTGCCGCCGCTCCATTGCTCAGATAGAACAGCAGTGTCGCCGTGCTTAGGTCCGTCGCGTTTCGTGTCCTCGCATGCGAACCAAGACACTTGTGGTGTTTAGATCCAAATCCATCGGGGTAGAGGAGGAGAAGATGGAGCACGTGCAGGTCCCGGCACCGGAGACCGTCTGGGAGTCGTCCGTGGTGACGGAGGAGCAGATCCAGGCCCTGGCGACCCGCGGATTGCTAGCGGCGGGCGAGGAGTTCCCTACCGAGGGGACCGGCAAGGCCATCGTCTTCCTCGCGCACATCGAGCGTGGGTTCGGGGTTCCGGTCGGTGACTTCTTCCGCGGGCTCCTGTACTTCTACAGGATCGAGGTGGTGCATCTTGTCCCTAATGCCATCACCATCATTTCTTCCTTCATCCATCTCTGCGAGGCTGTTGACGGTGAATTTCCATCAACCTAGCCATGAGTTTACCTTTAATGTTGGTATTGATTTATTATTCTAACCACTGGAACTAACCCCCCGTATATAACAAGTTCACTCTTTCATGTCGATTTTGGAGTTTATTGTTTACGCAGGAAATCTACGCTAAAGAGGAGACTTTCGGGATAAGTTCATCAAGCACTTGGGAAGAAGATCATGAAGCCCGACAAGAGTCAAGACACGCGATGAACATGGCTCCAAATGACCCGAGGACCGAAGCGTCAACGTGCAAATCTTCAGGGACTCAACCAGAAAACAGCGAGGCTTGGATGGCAAGCATTCAAGCCTTAACCGCGAAGGAAACGACGTCAAAGGCCCACATGCAAGTGCACACAAATGAGGAATCGCGCGAGAAGCAACCAGGGAGGAAGCCGGGGCCGAACTGGGTTGAAACGGGCCCAGGCCGGCCGGCCCAGCCCATTCCGGGCCCGGTTCGGCGCCCCCTTTGACCTAGCCGCCATTCGGACTATTTATAGCCCCCTCGCCAAGAGCCACGCATCAATTCATTCGTCATCCGCCGCCGAGGAGCAGAGAAGAGAAGGACACCATCCCGGAGAGGAGAGGGTCGAGATGGTTGACTTGGGTCCCCCTAGCCGGCGTGGGAACCTTGCATGGAAGACCACGTCGGAGTTCCCGGATCTAGGATCAAGATCAAGGTAGGATCCCGGTGGTGATCTTGTCCATGTATCATTCGTTATGTTGAATTATCAAATTGAATCCGATTTCTAGCGATCAAGTGCTTTCACTACGATTTTGCCTTTGCTTAGGTTTTCTTATTCTCCAATCTATTCCGCGGATAGATTGCATAGGATGTTCTTGTACCCATGGTGGCTAGAGGTGCATACCTGACCTACCGAACGTTTGCAACTTGTTCTTCTTGAACTCGCCCTAGGCTAACCCGCACGAATAGGAGTGCATTGTGACAGGACGGTGGGTCCAAAAGGCGGGCGTCTTCGGAGTTGGAACGGAAGCCACGATTTAAAGAAGCTTTTAATGAGATTCATTTGCCTTATTCTTCTCGGTTTTGGAACTTCAACAAAAGACCCGATCCAATCTCTAGATTGGTTCTCCCCTCTCTTTCTCTTGCTACCTCCGGTGTGTGGTAGACTAGATGAGTTTTGATGATGATCTAGTAGATTGGATGTGTTTTATGGTTCTTCCATAGATTAGATGCAAAACCCCTTTTCAAGATCAAAGTGTTTTCCGCTTATTAGATTGGATCTTGCGTTACACATTGTTCCACGGATTCGATACCTTGGGTTCACACTTGAGGGAAGAAGGGTCCCTTGGCTACGACGGAGGACTTGTCCGCTTGCAAGTCCAAACAAACTTTGATACGACAATCAACCGTCAACAAGCCCCTTTTTCTGGCGCCGTTGCCGGGGAACAAGTAATCAAGATTCAATCTAGTTTGCGTTTGTGAATATTTTCAGTTTTTTTCTCTTGATTTTTCTTTTGCATCTCTTAATTTTGATCGTCCTCAAAACAAAAAAAAATCAATCTAGGGTTTTGCTAAACCCTAGTTTTCTTTTAAGTTTTTGTATATATTTTGTTTATTGCTAACCCTAACCGGAGATGGACGGCTACATCTCCAACAAAAAAACATATATTTTGTGGATGGTCTAGAAAAACTTTGCAGGTAAAGGTGACGTGCAACACGAGATCTAAAAGCGGAGGCCGAAGATCGTCGGAATCTCCAAGAGAAACTCCACCTCCAAGATCGAAAGAAGATCAACCTCATCTACCACTCATCCTAGGGAGATTGTTCCTCAAGATCGTCGAAGCAATCGACGTCGGCAAGAGGGAGATCAAGTTCAACATCGATGGCGTGAGGAGTGCATTCAAGTCAACTACGATTCGAGGTATGTATCATGATCAATGTTAATTATGTTCTACCTCCTCATCACATCGGAAGGGAGGAGCCAAAGGAGAACGAAGCCAAGGAAGAAAAGATGTTGCATCCGTCAAGACCATGAATCAACGTCCGCCTGTGAAGACCAAAAAGATGACTAAGCCGAAGAATAAACCTACACCGAAGCCATGGATGGTGTAGAAGTGGGGTCCCCAAGATTGCAACGCCCGCAAAGAGCGTTGATCCGGAGCGAAGAGAAGAAGTCTAGCTATAGACTATAAACGAAGCGCTTGCGGGAGGCAACCCGTTCGTCAAGTCAAGAATAAGCTACCGGGAGGACAACCCGTTGAAGAGTCAAGCTACCGGGAGGGCAACCCGAAGAATTTTTCATGTTTTCAAGGTAAGTTGGGCTTAGAATTTGCTATGCATTACATATTATAAATTCCTATGTGGTTGAATAATCTTTGGAGACATTATAATTGCTCGGTCATTTTACTTGAATTTTATATTGATCATAAACCAATGACTTGAGCCATCCGAAGTTTTGTTTGCTTCTTTTTGAGAAACCAAGACCAAAAATTCAGAACCTACCCCAACCTTTCATCCTCTCCATGATGTTTAGGTTGGCTTGTTTCGCATATTAAAAACACACGGGTAGAGCCTTGCTATGTTCTTTAATGTTTTTAATCTTTGATGCATGGTAGGACTCGCGTGAACCTAATCAACTTTATTTTTGGTTTCATTCAATCCACCGGTTTCTCTAGATTTAGATTTTTTTTAAGGCCCATTGACTTTACTTTTTTCAAAATCTCTCTCTCATGTTTGGCCGAAAATTAAAACCTAAACCTATGCCCCCACGGTCAAGCCGGAGGAACTTGCTATCAATTAATGGAAGCAATCGATCCCGGTGCAACCAAAATAAATTTTATAATTGTTTTTGATGCCTAAAAGCTACTCTAATGATATATTTGGACTCATCGCTAGCGCAGAGTTAATTTTTAAAGTTTCAAAATTAGAGGAGTGATTAGCATCTAAACATGATTAAGGGAGGTTTTTGAGCTTAATTAACATATAGTGCCCCACGATGCATCACGTATCCATTATTTGGCATCTTGGGCACGTACAAAGGACAAGCATGGGGGGAAGCAAGGGCTTTGTTTTGTAGGAAATTGGTGGAAGCACAAGAGGCAAGGGAACAAGATGTGAAGTAAAACAATGGAGGTGGAAGATTAATCCCGCAAGCAAAGGAGTGGTTGTGAACGGTTCGGGCAATGGAATCTCGTGGATCACACGGACACAAGGCAAGAAGGGAGAAAGAAGTATCTCGGAGAAAGATCAAAGCAAATGGAGTAGGAGGGCCCCTAGGCCGATCAGCCTAGGCCGGCCGGTCTAGCCCCCACTTATGTCCCCCGGTGCTCCCCTTCGCCTGGTAAGTATTTTATGCATTTGTTAATTTGTGTTCTTGAGTTCATAGCCCATAAGTTTCAGAAACAACCTAGAAAAATTTGAGTTCCATGGTGTTGTAGGATCTTGTCATGTAATCGCTGAATCTTTTGTTTCATTCATGTTGATAATGTTTTGATGCTTAAGGTTAGCCACCATGCTTTTCGGGAGTATAGGTCTCACTACTCCCGTCGATCCCATCAACTTATCTTTTGTAGGTTTAGCTAAAGTGGCCTCATGTTCACACCTCAATGAATTAGTTTAGCTTCACCTCGATAGGCGGTTGCATGTTCAAGAATCCACAAACCCTATGGGCTAATATCCATCCTAACTTGTGCACCTCACTCACCACCCTCCAACAACAATAATAAAGAAAATTCACCATAATTTCCATCACTCCATATACTTCTCTTGTGTGTTTTTCCCACCGGCAAGAAACCCCCAGTGCACTCGTTGTGAGTTAGTGCAACAACAATGTGGAAGAGAGCCACCAATATCTTCCCTAAGAAGACACGATCGTCGGAGCCACCATCAAGCTCTTCGAGGAGGCACTCGATTTCCGAGTCTCCTTGAAGCATGGAGGAAGATGTGGAACCACCGAGGAGCAACACACTACCCCATGGTGGCATGAGGAGTACACAGAGTTCATCCATGCGGTATACCGAACCGCGAGGACACACGAAGGAGCCACTCGTTCCACTATGACGCTCAACTCGTTCATCCTCTCCACCACCATACACTCCGAGGCGTTCCATGGATGTATCATGAAGACGGAGGAGGAGGAGGAGAGGCTTGTTTGTCTTGAGAAGAGGCTCTAGCCAAATGTTGATTTCGATGATGCCCTCCAAGTGTTGGATTCTACTCGGATATCAAATCTTGAGCAACCTTGGATGGGTGCGATTCTTTATGGAGTTGGTGTGAATACTCACAAGGAGCTTGATTTGGATGTTCTTATGACACTAGCACCGGTCATTAATGAAGGAATGTCGTGCCTCTCATTCCGCCTTGAAGATGAAGAGCAACTAGTTCCTTATGGACATATTGGAGAACTACTCGGTTACAAGAAGGAAGGCCGGAGCAAGTTGATGTCCAAGAAAAATGTTTGAAGGATTTTTGGGGAATGATTTCGAGAGAAGATTACAAGGAACCCAAAATTTCTCCTTGTCGGGATTTCTTTGGGATCGAGTACATGAAGCAAGGAAAGTGGAGATTAGAGGAGAAGGTACAAGTTGACGAAGGTTAATATTCCCTTCCCAACGAGAGGCTGAGATCATATGAAGACTAAATTGGTTAGAGGAAGGATTTCTTGTACCGGCAAAAAAAAGGGGATTAAAAAGGAGAATTGTGTAAGAGGGATCATCCTCCGTAGCCCAAGACGAAGGAGGGGCTGCGCATGAAGCTAAATAAACAACCATGGAAGGATTCCAATGCCACCACCATATGAAGTATGTCAAATGCGAGCATGGGGGAGTGGGGCAGCCACGCCACCACATCCTCCACCATACATGTTCCTCACGAAGTTTTCATGGCGATCCATCGAACAAATGCAAGAAGAAGGGACCGCAAACATTGCCTATCAAATTGGTCACCTACACCATTGGAGCAATTTAGAGGAGGACCGGCGCAATCATAATACAAGCATGGATACAATGCGCCGGACCATCAATATCAACCACCGGAAAATAAAGGAAGAAGGAGGAAGAAAAGAAAATAATAAATTCGGTTTGATTTTCTCCTTTTCCTTTTCTTTATTTTCAGCTTTTGTGCAAGTTTATATATGTGTAGCATTTTCTGTTTTATTTATTTTCAGCATGTGTGATAATAGTAGAGTTAGTTTAAGATCACCATGAATAAAGTTTCCCACCTTGATCAACCTTTGGTAAAAATATTAAGTTGATGCCATGATAATATATGATGAAAAGTTGCCACTTTGCTCAACTTTTGTACTTGTTTTATGCATGATTAAGCTAATGCTCTCTTTAATATGAATCTGAAATTAATTAAAAGCAAGCTTAATCTTTTGTAGAGGTTATGATAAAAATAAGACCCATAGTATTATTTTCATGCTCTCAATTTTGGATGAGTTAAAGATGATTTGTTCTTAAAAATATATATGCTAACCTTGTCATTAATGCTACTTGCATTTTGCTCTACCTATCCAAAGCCATATATATATATATTGAGTGCATAAACAATAGTATACAAGAATTATTTTTGGGTGAGTTATTTCAGGCCATGATTTCTCTGGCCCGAAACTAAGAGGCTGGTCATTCCATTTTTGCGTATCTATCTTTTTGCTAGCCTTTCTATCCGTGCATTGTGTATCCCCAATCGGAGATTTCACAAACCTCGCCGGATATCCACCCTTAAAACCAAAAATATCATCTTTTGTGTTTACCTCCTTGACCACAACATATCATATGAGTATGGATCGTCAATTCAAGGAAGATCGCAAGATGGTGTCAAGATTGAAGATTTCAAATATATTTCTAGTACCTACCTTATCTCTATCACCTCTTTGCCCGAGGACGAGCAACGTCTAAGCATGGGGGAGGAGGTAGGTACAATGCAATTTAGAGTTCAAGGGGAGAAAATAAAAAAATGATGAAAGAAGAACAAAAAAAATGAGTATAAAGAAAAAAAGAGATAAAGAAAAATATGTATGAGAAAAGAAAAAATATGAGTTTATAAAAATAAAATAAAGTGAACTCCCCGGTTCTCTAAAGTGCATTAGGAATCTCAAAAGTTTCAAGATTTAAGATCCAATCTCATCTTTCCAACCATGTGCAATCTGATAACGAGGACTTCCTTTGTGCCTCGGGATCATTCTTTGCCATTTGCACATGTCCACCTATCTCAAAGTGTGTGTATTTTTCTCTCCCCCTCCTTGATATAACATTATTTTCCAATGACCTTTTTGACGAGTCTCGGTAAGACCATGAGAAGCTTGTCTTGTTTTGACAACATCTCATTTATAATATCTTGGTAGGACTAAACTTTCCCAAAAAGCTCCACATAAAGCCTTCCACTATATATATTGAGAGGGGAAAGGAGTAGAATGAATAGGTTTTGAGAGACAAGATGAGATGAGAGTACATGAACAAGATGCAAGGAAGTTTATTTTTGAACTTAGTTTAGCTCTTTTTCTTCATCTCGCTCTTAATTTCAAAATTTCTAAGATTCATTTGAAATTTGGGAGCATGAGGTAATTACTTGTGGGAAGTGCTTAAATTAATATCTACCCTCCATAAGGATGAAGGCTAGTACATTATGGAACTTTAATGATTAAATCCTTGAGAGCATTATGTTTTCTCGTGTATGATCAAGTGCAGGGTATAAGCAATGAAAGGCAACGCTGATATTCATTAAAGGCTTGCTCGAGAATGAGCAAGGTTTAAGCATGGGGGAGATGTTGACGGTGAATTTCCGTCAACCTAGCCATGAGTTTACCTTTAATGTTGGTATTGATTTATTATTCTAACCACTGGAACTAACCCCCCGTATATAACAAGTTCACTCTTGCATGTTGATTTTGGAGTTTATTGTTTACGCAGGAAATCTACGCTAAAGAGGAGACTTTCGGGATAAGTTCATCAAGCACTTGGGAAGAAGATCATGAAGCCCGACAAGAGTCAAGACACGCGATGAACATGACTCCAAATGACCCGAGGACCGAAGCGTCAACGTGCAAATCTTCAGGGACTCAACCAGAAAACAACGAGGCTTGGATGTCAAGCACTCAAGCCTTAACCGCGAAGGAAACGACGTCAAAGGCCCACATGCAAGTGCACACAAATGAGGAATCGCGCGAGAAGCAACCAGGGAGGAAGCCGGGGTCAAACTGGGCTGAAACAGGCCCAGGCCAGTCGGCCCAGGCCGGCCGGCCCAGCCCATTCCGGGCCCGGTTCGGCGCCCCCTTTGACCTAGCCACCATTCGGACTATTTATAGCCCCCTCGCCAAGAGCCACGCATCAATTCATTCGTCATCCGCCGCTGAGGAGCAGAGAAGAGAAGGACACCATCCCGGAGAGGAGAGGTTCGAGATGGTTGACTAGGGTCCCCCTAGCCGGTGTGGGAACCTTGCATGGAAGACCACGTCGGAGTTCCCGGAGCTAGGATCAAGATCAAGGTAGGATCCCGGTGGTGATCTTGTCCATGTATCATTCGTTATGTTGAATTATCAAATTGAATCTGATTTCTAGCGATCAAGTGCTTTCACTACGATTTTGCCTTTGCTTGGGTTTTCTTATTCTCCAATCTATTCCGCGGATAGATTGCATAGGATGTTCTTGTAGCCATGGTGGCAAGAGGTGCATACCTGACCTACTGAGTGTTTGCAACTTGTTCTTCTTGAACTCGCCCTAGGCTAACCCGCACGAATAGGAGTGCGTTGTGACAGGACAGTGGCTCCAAAAGGCGGGCGTCTTCAGAGTTGGAACGGAAGCCACGATTTAAAGAAGCTTTTAATGAGATTCATTTGCCTTATTCTTCTCGGTTTTGGAACTTCAACAAAAGACCCGATCCAATCTCTAGATTGGTTCTCCCCTCTCTTTCTCTTGCTACCTCCGGTGTGCGGTAGACTAGATGAGTTTTGATGATGATCTAGTAGATTAGATGTGTTTTATGGTTCTTCCATAGATTAGATGCAAAACCCCTTTTCAAGATCAAAGTGTTTTCCGCTTATTAGATTGGATCTTGCGTTACACATTGTTCCACGGATTCGATACCTTGGGTTCACACTTGAGGGAAGAAGGGTCCCTTGGCTACGACGGAGGACTTGTCCTCTTGCAAGTCCAAACGAACTTTGATACGACAATCAATCGTCAATAGAGGCCTACCTCGGGATACCGCCACACTTCCACCTGTGGCGGCACTTCTTCGAGCTGAAGAAGACGGGCAAATCCGATAGGGAGTGTCGGGTTCAAGCTGCGCCGGTACATGAAGCCGTAATACATCGACCTAGTGCTCCCCGACAACACCACCGGCTGGAAGCAGGGGTGGTTCTACCTCGACAATCCGGCGCCAGTGCTCCCCGCCAGGTCGAGGCGCGCTCCCGTCCCGTTCCCAGAGTGGACCAATCAGCTGACGTCGCGGGAGACTGAGGAGCTGCGGCTGCTGCTGGAAGACCTGGAGAAGTTGAAGGTGGAAGGGCTGACCAGCGGCGCGGTGGCGATCAGCTTCAGCCGCCGGCTGCTGCAGCCTATCCAAGACCTGGTACACCCGGCCTACATGTACTGGGGGCAATCCGACCCCACCCGGGTCGTCAAGCGCAAGGTCTCCAAGGAGGAGATGGCAGCGCGGGTGAAGAACATCTTCGCTGGGTGCATCCGCAACCGAGCGTGCCCCAAGGCGCTCAGCGTGTACCGACCTTCCGACGCAGTAAGTCTCCGACCTTGTTTCCTTGGCGGCCTGAGAGTTTGTGCAGTTTTGATGTAGGTCTTTTCTTTTGCAATTTCGTGAAGGCATCTACTGGTGTCCGGCACCATTGCGCAACAAGGAGGACCGAAGCTTCAAGGTCCAGGCTGCGGGGGACGTGTAGGTCCCTCCGCAGCAATGCATTGAGGAGTACATCTCCGACTCTTCGGTGGGTAGCGACGATGACGGTCCCACCACGAGAAGGGCACCGCCGTGGGTCGCCGCGCCCCCGCCACGACGCACGCGGCAGACTGCGGGCAAAATGTCCACGTCTCAGGCCGCGACCACGATCGCCACCACCCAGACGGCGGAAGCGAAGAAGAAGAAGAGGAAGAGAGCCGGCCCCGCTGTGTCGGCGGATATGGCTACGGCCAGCTCCGACATTGAAACCATCAATGTCGAGGAGGAGGAGGACGACGCGAAGTCGCCTAGCACGGCGATAGTGCCGCCCACTGAGACGCCTCGCAAGGTCGCCGCAGCGGAGGAGCGGGTGATGGAGACACCCCGCAAGGCCGTCATGGCGGAGGAGCGCTCGAGGTCGGGCGCAGATGTTTTGGGCGACGCGGGGTCGCAGAAGAGGGCGAGGAGGGCCCTGCCTAAGCCCATCAAGCCTGGACTTAGGTCCGCGAGCAAGTAAGTCACGGCCACGCTCTAGTTTTGTTGTTGTGTCGGATTCGCCGTTGTTCTTGCTAATGGAGGTCTTTTGTTTGGACGCAGGTCGAACCCGGCGACGTCCGACAGCGCCAAGAATGCCTCAGGTCAAGAGGCATTTGGGCACAAGGGGAGGGAGGCACCAGTGGAGCAGTCACCGGCGGCCTCAACTGCAGAGGTCTCGAGCCAGGCCCTTGGAGCTAGGGCGACGGCGGCGTCGGAGGTGGAGAAGGGCGGCGCCAGCACAGTTCCGCCCGTTGGAGGTCATAAGAACGACCTATGTGTGACCGACCAGTCGCCAACGCTGGGCCAACAGGCGGCAGAGGTGGGCGGCACCAGCGCCGAGGACGACAACAATAGGTGCCTGTATGTCGGGACTCCATGGGAGAACGACGTCATCGCCGACCGCCGCGACGTCGACGACTTCAAAGAAGCATCGCGGACAATCGCGCGGACGCTCTCGGTAAGAGCTTGAACCCTGCTGCTCTGATTTTTGACACGTACCCGGACTATATTTCGAGGTCTTGACACGAGACGTGTCTTCTTGTGTTGTAGTCGCTTGCGGAGCGAGCGCAAGCTCGGGCGGCCTTAGTAAGGGAGGCCGCCAATGCCCATGCAGAGGCAGTCGCAGCTCGAGAGGCTTCACTTCAAGCCAAGATCGAGGCTGCACAGGAAGTCAAGCGCGTGAAGGAGGTGCTAGCTCGACAGGCGGAGAAGGAGGTGGCCTCCTTGAAGAAGAAGCTGGAGGCGGCCCAGCAGAAGGCGAAGGATTCCACGGACGACTTCCAGGTCGTGGCGGACGGTAAGTTTGTTTGGTCGCTGGGTGTTATCTTCGTGTCTCTTTTGGGTCTTTGCCTAATTTTGACCTTCAATGTGTCCAGGCGCCAGGGAGACAGAGGATGCCCTCAAGAAGGAGCTCGCGGAGGTCAAGGACCAAGTGACGGTCCTCAAGGAGAGTGACCTTATCTCCCATAGGTCTTTGTCGTTGTTGGATGGAGGATGTGAGCGATCCACCTCTTGTTTGCGCAGGTCTGGAGAAGCAGCTCATCGACCTCAAGGAGGCCACCCAATACCTAATGGACATCTACGTTCCTCAGGAGGAGGGGGCAGAGCCAAGGGAGCTGCTGGATCGTCTGGACGAAGCTGATGGCCGGATGAAGGCCTTGCTGTTGGACACCAGCAAGCTCGCCGCGGTCGCGGCGTTGGCCGTAGTGAAATACCACGAGCCATCTTTCGACCTGCAGAAGGTCGCGGAGGACGTCGACTTGTCGGAGCTGGTGAACCGTGAAGACGTCCAGGCTGCCGCGGAGGAGGTCGTGAAGAAGTTCGACCTCTGAAAATTAAAATTCCAACTGTATCAAGCTGTAGATGCGGGTTTAGGCCTAGGGCCTATTGATGTAACAAGTACTTTTGCCGTAATAAAGACATGCAAATTTGATTAAAGCGTGCATCCCACTTGAGCAGCGAAAACGCTCGTTATGTAAGCTCGAAAGTAACGAAATTGCGAAGTGCGCCCTCCGCTAACCCAACTTAGTGGAGGAACGGCTTACCGACTGTACGACTCAGCGTGGAGGCTTAGGTACAGCCGGCGCGCGGAGGGGGTCTTGGACCCTAGGTCTCACAATCAAGTAGCTTAGGAACGTGCATAAAGAGAGCAAGAGCTGCGCAGATGGGCGACGCGTAAAGACATAAAACATAAGAAACCCCTTCAGGTCGCGAGACCCTTAGGTTGGCAAAGCCAAGCCCCCGAGCGCGTCGGGCCTAACTTAAACCAAGCCCCCGAGCGTTTCGAGGGGGAAAGGGTAAACAGAACAAAAAGTAAAGGGGACCCAGGTGCAGGTCGGCAGAAGGACTACCGAGAGGGAATCACACTTTTATCAACTGGAAATTTACAAGAGGGGAGAGTACATAGCTTTTTATTTCGGTAAAGATCTTCTAAGGATAGAAGCGACGCAAGTGCTCGATGTTCCAGACGTTCGGGACACCCTGACCGTCGACCCACTGGAGGCAGTAGGTCGCTGGCCCAATGACTTCTTGCACGATGAAGGGGCCTTCCCAAGGTGCCGAGAGCTTGTGCATTCCCTTGGTGTCTTGGATGCGTCGCAGGACTAGGTCGCCCACGTTGAAGGATCGCTCCCGCACGTTGCGGTCGTGGTAGCGATGTATCTGCTGCTCATGGCGGGTATGCGGCATCAGCGCGGCCACGCGGTGTTCCTCAATGCTGTCGAGGTCGACTTTGCGCATCTCTTCTGTCGCGCCCTCTTCGTAGTGCTGGATGCGGGGAGCACCGAAGGCGAGGTCGGTCGGGAGGACAGCCTCCGACCCATAGACCAGAAAAAATGGCCAGTATCCTGTAGCTGAGCTGACCTGGGTCTGGAGACCCCAGATCACGTGCGGGAGCTCCGCTAGCCACCTGGTGGCGTATTGGGAGGCGTCGTTGAAGATTCGGTCCTTACTGCCTTGAAGCACCATGCCATTAGCGCGCTCGACCTGGCCGTTGCATGTCACACCCTGAAATTTCTAATTTCAGGATGTGAATAGAAAAAATAATTAAATAACGATTTCTCATAATTTTAAAACTTTTCCAACATTTATTTTCTTTACAGGAAATATAGTATAGGAAAAAAAGCTATTGATTGATTTTAAATAAATTAAATGGTTCTAAGTGAGTGTTGCATACATGCCGATGCATTCTAGTGTTTTTTTGAGTGCAAAATATTTAAAATGAGTTTAGATGTCGATCAAGTTCCTCTAAGAATTTTTTTTTCCAAATATATCTGGCAGTGATGTTTAATTTTCCCATATCCAAATCTATCTACTAGAAAACTCCAAAATCTCATGAGATCCAAGTATTTTAATTGGATTCCTCATTTCCCAAACTATCTTTGAGCCTCGGAGCCCCTATTCTTCCATGGCTGAAAAACCGTGAGCTTCCCAAGTTTGAGCTGAGTTCTTCATCATCATCGTTTGTTGTACATCTACTGCCAGTGAGGACTTGTATGCATGAACTCCTTCGTTCATCTATCCATGTAACCTGGCCGTGCCCTGTTGTTTGTTGCATTATAAGCCACAACGGTGAGTGCAAGTAAACAACATGCATGCCTGCGTATGCATACGAGCAAGCAAGCAGTTCTTCATGTTCTGTACCTGCCTGCCAACTATACGTGCGTGCTGCAGTCAAACTCGAGTTCGAGTCCGAGTTCCTCTCACGCCCGTGCCTGGCACGCACGCAGAGGCCGACCTAAGCCTATAAATCATCACAGCCGTTTCTGCAAGATCTTTTTGCCCTAGCTATCTCCTTCGCAGCCGCAGCCCTAACGCCCGCGCCGCGTGCCGTCTTTGTCGTGTGATCCGCCGCCTTTTCCTTGCGGTGCACCGTCAGATCAAGCTACATGCTGCCGCCATCGATCTCATCTGCACGAGCAGCTCGCCGACGCCGATCGCTGAAGCAAGTCAGCCCTGCCACGCTAGGAGCCATTCGACATCAAGCTGTACACCAGCCGCTGCCCAATTCATCCATGCCCTGAAGCTACGAACCGTCGCTGCATGAAGCCCATCACGAAGGCCATCCCGAGGTCACCGTTACGGCAAGAATCAACCGTCCTTGTCGAGATCGATCTGAAGCCGTCGTTCATATTTTGCTTTGGGTGAGAATACTGGCACGTCGCTAATCTTCTCCTCGTTTCGTTTTGCATCTGATGATCCTCATCTTTCATGATCTGTAGCTTTGCCTATCAATCTACACCCATAACTCATCTAGTTTCTGTTCTCCACCAGTTGTTTCCTGTCATGGCGAGTTATCTGATCTGCTAGCCCACTCCGTGCTGATCAGTGATCACCCATCGTTGCCGGCCGTCGTCGCAGCTAGTGAAAGACCTGCACATCTTGCACTTCCCCGTCTATGTTTTCTATCTTATTCATGCTGCGTACAACTCATTGTTGTTCCTTGACGACTGAGCTGAAGCCACCTCCTGTCTCTTTGCAGCCATGCCGTAGTTAGCCATCAAGTTCAAAGCAAGCTAGGGAAGCCCGGACACGCCAGAACTCCAACGCTGTCGTTGCCACATGCCATCATCGCCAGCAAGTGCTTTCCTCTGGCCGAGTTCATCCTCGTCGCCGCTGGTGAGATGACCTGCGCACGCACACCTCTGTCCATCGTTTTTCTCTAATCCGTGCAACTTTGCAATCTATGCTGCAGTCTTGCCTGCGGCCATGTCCTGATGTTGCATGCCGAGCTAGCTGCTGCAGCTTGCGCTTGCTTCGCGCTGCTGTTGCCTGTCGGTCAGTGCAAGATGCAAGTTAACAAGGCCATGCACGCCTGTATGCATGCGAGGAGGCAGGTGAACATCAATTCCTTTGCCATATTATTATTTATATTGCTTAAGTATCTTGATGATGTCATGCCTACATCATGCTTAGCAATGACTGTGTTTCTACATGCACGCAGCAAGCAGCCATGGTTACTATCCATCTCCTTTTCATCTTAAAAAAAATCAATATCTTATTCAATTCTTTTCCGTTTTTAGCAATCCTTCAGCTCACGTGTTTATCTTGACATGTAGATTAGTTTTGCACCGCTTTTCGGTACGTTTTATGATGATTGGTGTACTGTTTTGAATTTAGAGTGTTTGATTGCTAGAATATGTGTGCTCCGGATGTTTTGCTTTGGATGATTGATGCGAGTAGATTGAACGTTGTCCGAGAAGTTTGAAGAGCTTGAAGTTGAAGATATTCTGAGCAAAAACTACTTTGGTTAAAGGCAAGTGTGTCCTTGATCTTTTGTCCCAATAATGTGTTTAATCACTCATTGCATATGCTTGCATTTAATCTGATGGGTCCTATTAAGGTTTGCCTAGTCTTTATTATCATTCCTTGTTAACCTGGGTTTACCTTTATGTTGGGTAGCTCTTGCTTAGCTGCTATACTTTGGGTTATGGTGGTTATAATGAACAATAATGATGAACATGATTTACCTTTATGTTATCTTTGGTTGCTTAATACAAGATCATATACTTAATCAGAACATGGAGCGACCACCCAGGAAAACCGTACAACCACAAGGCATATGGCTCTGCCTTAGCTGAATAATTAGAGGACTCTAGTGTTGGACTGGTGATTAGGGGGGGCAGGACTCGCGGAACCTCGTGCACTGGAACACACTAGGGAAGTCTTTGTAAAGGCCTCGTAGCGTCCCTATGCAATCACACCTCGGTAGTGTGGTATGATGCCTAGCTAGCATCGCATGGTTGGGTCCAAAACTCTTCGGAGTTTTTATGCGACTTGTGGTGAAAGTGTACAACCTCTGCAGAGTGTAAAACTAATCGATTAGCCGTGCTCACGGTCAAGAGCGGCCTGGACCCTCACATGATAATTAAACTTGAAGATGGACCTAAATCGTTATTATGCTTGCCATATGCTTATGGCGTATCTTATCTATCTCTTTATGTTAAATGTGGGTTGGTATAAACTTATACATTATTAGTAATCAGGTGCTAATAAATTTGGACCAACTAAAATGCTAAATGCTTAGAGCCCAGTCGACTATAAAGCCTTTGCATTCATACTTTCCCCACACTTGCTGTGTACGACAAGTACTCACCCTTGCTATAAACAATGTTGCTCAGAAGGAGGAAGCCGCTATGAAGATGTTGCTGGTGCTAGGCGTACGCAACCCCTAGTCGACTGCCTGTGAAGTTTGGTGCTTTCGTTTCCAGGATTAAGCGTAAATCTCTGATAATCTCCCTTTTTCTTACGTGATACTGTTTCTGTATTCACTTATATGTCACTATATGCATGAAACTTGATCCTGGCATGCATATAGATTTGCACTTGGTTTTCTTTGGAAAAACAGGTGTGACATTGCAGCGTGGGTGTGCCACCGAGGCGTAATAGACGTCGATAGGGTTGTCTTGGCAGAAGTCCCAAAAGTCGGCTCCTGTGAAGGCCGAGCCTAGGTCGGTGACGATCCTGTTGGGGACCCCAAAGCGGTGAGTAATGTCCTCAATGAATTTTGCCGTCTCCTTCGACGTAACACTGGCAACAGCGCGGACCTCGATCCACTTGGTGAACTTATCCACTGCCACAAGGATGTGCTTGTATCCGCCAGGGGCGGTTCTGAAGGGTCCTACTGAGTCCAAGCCCCATATAGCGAAGGGCCAAGATGGAGGGATTGTCCTCAGGGCTTGAGCTGGGACGTGCTGCTGCTTGGCGAAGAATTGGCACCCTTTGCATCTTCGGACTAGGTCTTGAGCGTCAGCCATGGCAGTAGGCCAGTAGAATCCTGACCTAAAGGCCTTTCCCACCAGATTAGCAGAGGCTGCGTGGTTGCCGCATTCTCCACCGTGGATTTCCTGCAAGAGCCTGAGACTTCAGACCTTAGGATGCACTTCATCAGCACACCGTTGGAAGCGGACCTCCGATAGAGCTCTGTGCCGATGACAACGTAATTGGCACTGCGCCTTACGATCTTCTCCCGTTCGACCTTGTCCTCAGGGACTCGGTGCTCTAGGATATAGGCGATGAAGTCGAGGCGCCAATCATCTTCGGCCTCTATCATGAGGACGTCGCGACTACCTTGCGGCGGTGTGTCGCCAGGCGATGTCTCTGGGTCGCTAAGGAGCTTGATCGACGGCTTGCGTAGGTCCTGGATGAACACACCGGTCGGGACCAGCGCGCGCTTGGATCCCATCTTGGAGAGGACGTCTGCTGCCACATTGTTATCACGGCAGACGTGGTGGAATTCCAGGCCTTCGAAGTGGGCCTCAAGCTTCCGGACCTCGGCGCAGTAGGCATCCATCGTGTCCTTCTTGATGTCGCACGTCTTGTTGACCTGGTCCATGACGACCTTGGAGTCACCGTAGGCAATGAGCCGCTTGATCCCTAGGGAAACGGTGATGCGCAACCCGTGAATCAGGGCCTCGTACTCGGCTCCGTTGTTGGATGCCTTGTAGTGGATCTGCAGGACGTACTTCAGATGATCGCCTTGGGGGGAGATGAAGAGTACGCCTGCACCCGCTCCTTCGAGGTTGAGGGAACCATCAAAGTACATCTTCCAGTGCTCCGGCTTCTCTGCCGGTGGGGGTTGCTGAGTCTCTGTCCATTCAGAGACAAAGTCCGCAAGGATCTGGGACTTGATGGCCTGTCGTGGACAGAACTCAAGTTCGAACTCCTGTGGTATCACGGCTGCGTAGGATCTCTCCCAAGGGGAAGCTTGAGACGACCTTGATCTTGTGCGCCTGGAAGTAGTGCCGGAGCTTGCGCGAGGTGACGAGGAGGGTGTACAGCATCTTCTGGGGTTGCGAGTACCTGATCTTACTGTCGGAGAGGACCTCACTGACATAGTAGATAGGTCGCTGGACGGGGTAGGGTTGGCCTTCCTCAGGTCGTTCTGCCACCAGCACCGTGCTGACCACCTGGGTGTACGCGGAGATGTAGAGCAGCAAGGTCTCTTTTGGTGCCGGGGGCACCATGACTGGAGGCGTCGTAAGGAAGGTCTTCAGCTCTTCTAGTGCCTGATCGGCCTCGTCCATCCACACGAACTTGTCTGACTTTTTTAGCAGCTTGAAGAAGGGCAGGCCTTTCTCCCCGAGCTTGCTGATGAAGCGACCTAGAGCGGCCATCATGCCGGTGAACTTCATGACGTCTTTCTTCCCGGTAGGTCTCTTCATGCTGCGAATGGCGTCGACCTTGGTGGGGTTCGCCTCAATGCCCCGGTGGCTGACCATGAAGCCTAGAAGCTTGCCAGATGGAACACCGAAATCGCACTTCTCTGGGTTGAGCTTCCAGTAGAAGCGTCGGAGGTTAGCGAAGGTCTAGGCGAGGTCGGCGATGAGGTTGTCCTCCACCGTGGTCTTGACAACTACGTCGTCGATGTAGGCTTCGACTTTGTCGCCAATCTGAGACTCCAAGCACTTCTGGATGGCCTTCTGGTAGGTCGCTCCAGCATTCTTGAGGCCGAACGTCATGGCCGTGTACCTGTAGATGTCGTGCAGCGTTATGAATGCCGTTTTGTCTTGGTCAGAGACCTTCAGGGCTATCTGGTGATACCCTGAGTAGCAGTCGAGGAAGCATAGCAAGACGCTTCCGGCTGTGGAGTCAACGGCCTGGTCGATGCACGGAAGAGGGAAGGGGTCTTTAGGGCAGTGCCTGTTGAGATCGGTGTGGTCGATACACATTCTCCATTGACCGGTTTTCTTGGGTACAAGCACCGGGTTGGCGAACCAAACCGGATTTTTACATCCACGGATGAATCCGACAGCTAGGAGCTTTATTATTTCTACCCTAATGACCTCCTTGCAATTTTTTGCAAAGCGGCGCAGCTTCTGCTTGACAGGCTTGGCCGTCTTGCTTACATCCAAGGAGTGCTGAGCCAGCTCCCTTGGAACACCCAGCATATCCGATGGGGTCCATGTGAATATGTCCGCGTTGTCCCGGAGGAAACTGGTGAGCGCGAGTTCCTATTTCTCCCCGAGGTTGTCGCCGATGACCACCGTCTTCTCTGGGTCGCCTAGGCCGAGACAGACCTTCTTTGTTGACGGCGTGGCATCGAGGGCGGTGTCGGTGCGCTTCTACTCCTGGATGGTTAGGTCGCTCGGAGCGACCTTCGCGGCCTCAGCGATCATGACGGCTGAGGCGTCGACGTAGGCATTCGTCGTGGTGATGTCGAGGGCCTCATTGCCGCACTTGAACGAGACTATAAGGTCGCCGTAGACGGAGAGGACCCCGTTTGGGGCCGGCATTTTCAACACCAAGTAGGTGTAGTGCGGGACGGCCATAAACCTGGCCAGCATGGGGCGACCTAGGATGGCGTGGTAGGAAGACTTGAAGTCAGCGACCTCGAAGCTGAGGTACTCCGTGCGGAAGTTGTCCTCCGTACCGAAGGTCACAGGGAGGGAGATCCGACCCATGGGGTAGGCCGCCTTGCCAGGGACGATGCCAAAGAAAGGCTCGTCACATGCTGTCAGCCTCTTGAAGTCGAAGTCCATCTTCTTCAAGGTCTCGACGAAGATAATGTTGAGCCCGCTTCCTCCGTCGATGAGGGTCTGAGGGAGCAGGGCGCCCTCCACTATGGGCTCGACGACAAGCGGGTAGGACCCTGGATCTGGGATGTGGACCCAGAGATCAGCCCTGGAGAACGTGATTGGCTGCTCCGACCAACGCAGGGGCTGCGATGGCTTGGTGTGGATGAGGTGGATCTCGCGCTTATCCTTGCGATATTGGCTTCTGCTCACGCTGGACTTGAGGCCACCGATGATCATGTTGATCGACCTCTTGGCCTGCTGAAAGGGGCCGTTGGGATTGCCCGTCGCCGGTGGAGGGGGTAGGTCGCGCTCATCGCGGCGGTCCTCCGGCTGCTGCTCGTCGCGACGTCGGTCGTCGCGGCGGCCGTCATCGCCACGACCACGTCGGTCGTCATGGTCCTTGTTGTTGTAGCGACGTGAAGAGGATCGGTTGCCGTCGCCTCTATGTCGCTTAGGGTCTTCAGGGGTACGGAACGCCCTCTCCAGCAGTGCCGGAAGTGTCCGCGTCGCGCTTGGCGTCGTAGTCAAACTGGTTGACCAGCGCCTCGTCGGTGTCGATCAGCTTGTTGACGACGTCCATGAGGGCCGCGACGGTGGTGGCTCCTGACTTGTGGATTTTCTCAAAGATCTTGCGATCTCTGACACCCTTCTTGTAGCTTTCGACGACCTGGTCGTCCCTGACACCGACGCAAGTGTTGCGGTTCTCGAAGAACCGGTTGGTGTAGTCGCGGAGCCGCTCGTTGGGCTTCATGGCGACCCTCCCGAGGTTGAAGGTGTTCCCAGGGTGATTGTAGGTCGCCTCGAAGTTGGACGTGAAGGCCTGGGACAGGTCGGCCCAAGACGTGATGCTACCCGCCGGGAGGTTGTTGAGCCAGAGTGATGGCGCGTCACCCATCACCAGCGGGAAGTACGCCGCCATGTGGTCGAAGTTGCCGTCGGCCGCCTTGACAGCGACGTAGTAGGTCGACAGCCAGATCTTGGGGTCGGAGCGGTCGTCGTACTTCTGGATGTTGGGCTTGGAGTTGTCGGGGTAGGCCACCGACCTAAGGCGAGGAGCCAACGCGGGGAAGACGGTGATGGCCATGTCGGCGGCGGCGGCTCCAACTTGAGCGCCGCCTCTGCTCTGCGTAGGGGTGATGATCTAGGATCTGGGCTAGCGATCTGGATTTGGGATACCGCCCTCCGGGTGGCCGTAGTCCGCCTCGTACTGAGCACGGCGCCTGTTCTCGGCGTCGTGGCGGTCGCGCTCCTCGCGCTCCATGATGCGATGGACGGCGCCGGTAGGTCCGTATTCGCGGTCGTAGTCCGCGCGACGTCGCAGCTCTCGCTCTTCACGCTCATGGTGGCACTGGTAGATGTAGCCGCGGACATCGCGGGCACGCCTGTTCTTGTCGAGATTGGCGCGGAGCCGCCTTTTGCGCTGTTCGCCCGAGGCTGATCGGGGTTGTTTTGATCGACCTCCTCCTGGATGGGGGGGAGGTTGCTACGCACAGGTTGATTAGATCGGCTGCGCGAGTGAGGGCTTGATGACGATGCAGCGGACTTGGTTGCTGCGCTCTTCTCCTCCACCAGGGCCGTGGCAACCCGAAGGTAGGCCATGGTTGCTTCGGCCTCAAGTGTGGGGTCGGCTTGCTGAAGGCGCGCCATGGCAGCACCCAGGTTCGCCTGGGGACTGTTGAACGTCGGTAGCCCCGCTTCATCGAACTCGAGGCGAAGATCTCAAGCGCAAGGAGGTACCGCGCGGCGCTGTTGCTCTGCACGTCGCTGGGCATGGTTGGCGTTGCCTTGGATCCGTCGCACCTCCTTGGAGTCTGTAGCACCGTGACGTGGTGGTTCATTTTCAGACACCACCAAGACCCGGCGAAGGATTGAACCCTGGTCGTTGGGGGAGACGTGGATCTGGACCTCCTGGAACCGGCAACCGCGGAGGGTATGTCGTGCGCCCATGTGGTAGGTGCACGGTACGTCGAGCGAATCGCGGCGTGCGCGGAGCTCGGTCTTGAGGTCGCCAGATGGCTCCCGCCACCCAGATTGGATCTGGGAGGACTTGGCCGCCTGGCGAGCGTAGACGTCGCTGGGTGGTCGCAGACTGAAGGGGAAGGTCTTGCAGCGCGATGCCATCTGCGTTGAGCGCTGGCTCTCTCGCAGATCTGGAGGGTGTCCTCCATCATGCCGATGACGCGGTCCATTCCCTGAACGATGTCATAGGGTTTGGGCGGGTGGGTCTCCGATGCTAGATCGGAAACGGGGGCGGCGACGGGTGCCGCCACGATCTTCGCAGCGGTCGCCAGAGAGGTCGTGGCCGCCGGAACAATCGAGGTCGCCGTGAAAGAACCAAAGCAGATCTCCACAGGGTTGGCGAGGATGTCCACCATGCTGCACAGCGAGTTCCCGATCACCCCTACCTGGCGCGCCAACTGTCAGGGGGTGAGACCTAGACAGATCCGCAAGGGGGCGACCCAAGCAGTTGTAGGTTAATTGGAGGGGATCGAGAACTAAGAGCGTAGGTGGTAGTTCACGGATGGAGCTCGGAACACGGCGAGAATGGCGATGGACACAAGCGTTTAGACTGGTTCAGGCCTCCAAAGAGTAAAACCCTACGTCCAGTATGGGGTGGAATTATGCGTGGAAGGGAAGTCCCCTCGAATGGAGCTCTAGGCCGCCTTATATGGTCAATGGGCCAGGGCTTCCATTCGAGGTTGGTGGACCCTCATCGGGGTCAGTTACAAAATAGGAAGGTCACCTTCCTTGATTACAGGGTGAATCCCGCGATCTGCGGACCTACAGGCGGCGTCGAGCCACGACCTAGGAATGTGTATTGCGCCACAAGCCCGGCGGATCCTCCGGGATCTGGATAATGTCTTCTGGAGTCTTCCAAGGTCGCCGGGGTTGCGGATAAGGTCTCCGGGCCCACTTGCAGGTCGGCGGGGCTTCTGGCTGGTCGGGTCCACTTGACAGGGACCTCTGGGACCCTGGTCGGTGGGGACCCATGGGTACCCATGTCTCTCACAAATATATATACTTTTTTCTTTTGATGACCCCTCTCTCCTTTTGCAAGAATACAAAAAGAGAAATCTCTTAGGAACATTGGAGTATTTATTTTTGGTGGGTGGATGGCATGTTTTGCGTAACTCCCGGTGTGGAAGTTGGCTTGTATATGTGGGTGTACGTGATCTCGATCATGGGATCATTAAAAGATTCCACCAAGGGTCACAACAATTTGGCAAAACTCAATGGGTCACAAGCAAGCATATGTAAAAGGTTTAAACTTTGATATCGACATATGGCTTTGGTAGGTGATATGACCATTGAGGAACTTGTCTTGTTTTATTTTCTCAAAAGAAATCATCCGAGATTTTCACCATACTATGAGATAGAGCAAGATCAACATTGTCTCACCATATCATACTAGTCAACACCCTAGGTTTGGTCTTAAGCATTTGCTTCCCACAAAGTTTTATTTCAGGCTCTTGTCTCAAAATATACCAACAAATTCAAATGCTTATAGAGCACAAGGTTGTACACTAGGTTCTTGCAAAGTTTTAACATAGCAACTATTCATCATTTCCAAAGTGAGGGTATATAGACAAGATTTCAAGTGCACATGGTTGAAGCAAATATTTTTGTTGTTTTTCTTTTATTCAAATGTGATAAACAAGATGTTGAAAATTAGTTTGGATGGACATACCTTCCTTGATTGAAAATGGGGTCTCCCCCAAGCTAATTTTTGGCTACCTGGTTGGTGTGTCTTCATTTTGGTGATGAGTTGAGCACTTGGAAGCTTGTAGTGGTTGGCTTGATGGATTCGTGGAAGATCATAGGTACGGCCGTACCACTAGGTTCGGCCGGCCCTACTCCATTTACTCCAAGCACTCGTGTCCCCTCCTGTAAACATCCTACCCAAAAATTATGTCGAGGGGGGGTACGGCCGTACCTCTAGGTTCGGCCGTATCACCAAAAATCTCCAAAACTGTTTTTCTATGTCTTGTTTACTTACTAATGCAATGGTGAAATCAAATTTGAAATTTAAATATGCTTGATGCATGAAATAAAATGTTGGAAGGGAAATATGAGATAAATACCAGTTTACCTCACGGTGAGGGCTCGTAGTTTAGAGTCCATGAGCGGGACTCCTCCGTTTGCTCAATAGATCTTGGATTCGTCCGGTCCCGGAGTGGAAGACTCAGATGATGCTCCCTTCACACGCCACACCCTCTTTGTTTTCTTCGGTGGCGTTGAAGTCGGTGAGGCTTTAGCGGGGGTATTCTTAGTTTCCATCTTCTTTTCCCCCTTAGCCTTGTTGATTGCTTTCGGCTTCCTTGTTTGGTGACGCCCTTTGGACGCTTTGTCTTGTTCCTAACGCTTCCTCATTGTGGCAATGAGACTATCTACTTTGGGCTTGGTTGGGGCCACCTTCTCTTTCTTGTATTAGGGCTGTGGCTTCCTCCACTCCCTAGATTCCTCATCTTGCACTAGGTAACATTGTTCTTCTTTTGCTTGAAACTTGATCATCATGTTCCTTTGCCCTATGCGAAATTGAATCTTTCCGGCTCGGACATTAATCCTTGCATTGACATCTCTTAGGAATGGTTGCCCGAGAATAAGCGGCATTTCCCCATCATCTTGTGTGTCGAGGACCACGAAATCCGCAAAGACATAGGAGCCCTTGACATTCACCAAGAGGCTCACGACTATGCCATCGGGATATCTAATCGATGAGTCGACAAGTTGGACTGTCATCATTGTCGGAGAGAGACCAGGATATCCTAACTCCTCAAACATAGCCTTGGACATGAGGTTGACACTCGCACCAAGGTCACAAAGAGCATTCTTGATCTTTTGATAGTAGATCGTGCATATGATAGCCGGATATCTGTTGTCTTTCCTGTGCAAGACTACTGATTTCTCCCATGGGTCTTGGATTTGGTGTATGAGCTTCCCTACATGGTTAGGTGCATACACCCTCCTAGATGGCTTACCTCATCTTGGTGGATACAACGCTAACATTCTCTCGGGTAGGCTCGGGTTGCCCTGGGATTCCACCTGACTCGGAAGAAGGTAAAGAAGCAGCAAGCTGAGCAAGTTGAGTTTCTATTATTTTATTGAAGCTTAGCTGATTCTTCATAGCAGTAGTGAAGGACACTATAGTGGAATTCAAATTTTCAAGAACTTTATCATTGGTGGCTAGCTTCTTGTTTAAGTTTTCATTAATTCTAGCTTGGCCAAAGACAAGATCTCTAATGGAAGGCTGATTACTGAAATTGTTGGAATAATTACCTCCATTTTGATTGTTGAACGGGAAGTTGGGCCTCGAGTTCCACCCTAGTAGTTCTTACCATCAAAGTGTGGAGGACCCGAACCCTATTCCTAGTACGCCATCTTTGGATCTTAGACTGGTTAGAATCCCGAAGATCCGTAACCGGCTCTGATACCAATTGAAGGACCGATTAGGCGACCAGAGAGGGGGGGAGTAAATGGGAGCGGATAAAAATTCTTCCTAAATGATGAACTCGACCTATGCCCCAAATCCACAACCAAGGATTCCCACACGAGCTTGCCAAGGTCACGTAGTCACAGCGGACCTACCAACCCTAGGAACAAGTCCAAACAAGTTGCAAAGTGGAAGCACAACTCAAGTAGCAAAGGACTTAACCAAATCTGGGAGGTCCCTGGCGGACAGTCGGCGGGTGTACGGCGGACGGTCCGCGAGCCTGGCGGACAGTCCGCTACCCCTCGGCGGACAGTCCATAAAATGCAACCGAGCCTCCAATACCGCACCTCGGAAAATCGGACAGTCCGAGCCGGGTCCGCGGACAGTCCGAGCTCGGCGGACAGTTCGTGACCCACTGGCGGACAGTCCGCAAACAGCCTCCAACAAAACCCTAACCCTTTCGCGGATCCAAACGACTCATGCTCACAAGCTGAAGAACACGCGACGAACACCCGATGAATAGCCCTCGCGTGGACAGTCCGCAGGCCACGGGCGGACAGTCCGCAGGCCACGGGCGGACAGTCCGCCGGCCTCGAACAGAGCAGCCCGAGCTCAAAACCGTGAGGTCAACTCCACCAACCCATCCATGGATCTCCCAAACGGTTGAATGGATTGAGACAATATTTGGGGAAGATGTGAAGCGTCCCTAGGGGATGCTATGCCCCAAAACTTGAGCCCTCAAACCAACTAAATCGCCGGGAATCGAATCGCAACCGAGCTCACACAAAAAGCTAGGGTTCCACCCGAAATCCTCAAATCCAAGGCCAAATTCGGAGTTTGAGGGGTCAAGATCAAGCACAAAGATGCACAAGGCATCTATCCATGATCCCCACTAGAAAATCCGAACCCAAACACCTCAGAATCGGAGGAACAAGCCACGCACGAAAATCCAACGAAAATAGCCCGAAAAGACACGAAAATCACACGAGCTACAAGAAGGAAATCGACACAACCATGAAAGCTTCCATACACTCGGAGGTCAGATTCTCTACAAAACTGTGAAGAAAATCTAAGCCTATGGACTAGGGAAATGAGAAGCAGTCCAGATGGATGATTTGCCCAAAAACCCTAGAGCTATATATATATGGGTCCCTCTGGGTTGGGCAAATGACCAAGCTACCCCGAGCACTTAAACCAAGATACAATCCCCTCAGGGGCAATATGGTCAAGTAGCACTCCTCTTCATCAGACGGCCACACCTTTGCCGCAGTCCGCGTCCTCCCGACGCAAGCCTTGCGATCCCGCCGCGTGTCCACTGGCATCGAAGCTTCTCGGCGCACCCGGATCCCATCTCCGCCCGCCGAGTCTCCGGTCTTGGTTTTGTGGCTCAACCAAGTAACCCGACGGTTTTATGGTGAACCGCCGCAAACCCCACGTGCAGACTCCGGTTGTGAGCCACTACCCTGCACCGGCTCCGGTCGACGACTTCGTCTTGCTTTTCTTGCCACCATGCGGCCCGCACTTGACCCCGTTCGGCCACCGGGTCCATCGAGCTGAGCCTACTTGTCTCTCCACTCCTCGGAGGCCCCGCAAGGCTAAGACCTTTCGCGCCCGCTCTTCACCTGCACCAACACGAGTCAAGCCGCAACCTGCACCTGCAATACACGGCCAAGAGTCAGCCCACACCACGTTGTCAGTCACTCATCACAGCTAGGAGCGACCATCCACCGGTCCTCGGACGCTCCGGTCCTCAGCTATATATATGGAGTCCCTCTGGGTTGGGCAAATGACCAAGCTACCCCTAGAACTTAAACTGAGATACAAACCCCTCAGGGGTAATATGGTCAAGTAGTTCCACTTCATCGGGCGGCCTCGCCTTCACCGCAGTCCGCGTGCTCCCAATGCAAGCCCTGCGATCCCGACGCGTGTCCCCCGGTATCGAAGCTTCTCGACGCACTCGGATCCCGTCTCTGCCCGCCGAGCCTCCGGTCTTGGTTTTGTGGCTCAACCAAGTAACCCGACGGTTTTGTGGTGAACCGCCGCTAACCCCACGGGCAGACTCCGGTCGTGAGCCGCTACCCTGCACTGGCTCCAGTCGATGACTTCGTCTTGCTTTTCTTGCCACCATGTGACCCGCACTTGATCCCGTTCCGCCACGGGGTCCATCGAGCCGAGCCTACTTGTCTCTCCACTCCTCGGAGGCCCCACAAGGCTAAGACCTTTCACGTTCGCTCTTCACCTGCACCTGCAATACTCGGCCAAGAGTCAGTCCGCACCACGTTGTCAATCACTTATCACACCAGGGAGCGACCATCCACCGGTCGTCGGACGCTCCGGTCCTCACCCAAACACTATGACGTTGTGCCAATTTTTTTATAATCCGACCCAGAATGCGTGTTAGCATTTTGTCATGATCAATAAATGAGAAAAAACTTTCATGTAATGTGTGAAAAAATAAAGATCGTCACAATCAATAAATTAAAAACTTCATGTGTTAGAGAAATCATGGAGAAAAAATGGAGTGATAGAACTTTGAAGTTTTCCTATAAGACAATTCAATTTTTCGTCAATCTTTAAGATGTGGGCTAGAATGAAACATAGTCACCTAAATATTGTTTTTTTGAATTTTTTTAATATTATTAGAGGTACATATAGGTCAATTTGGAATTACTTTCAGTAAACTTGCATAAATTCATTTAAATGATATAAAATAGTAAATCTAATTGAAAATTCTTGAAACTCTTAGGTGACAACTTATATGTTGTTTGTTACCTGTGAAAAATATATTGGGAGCATATAAGATAACGATTTTGCAACTTACTTCACAAAGGTGTATTCATTAGTGATTTAAAAAATAGAAAATATCTTTTTTCACAACAAATGGCAATGTGAATCCCCTTATGTTAATTTGAAAGTAAATGTAAGGATATGTTCAGAATTGAGGTGTACATAGGTAAGAAAATACTTTAGGGTATATACAAACTTCAAAGTTTAAGTTGAGTTATATAAAAGAATGCGAGAGAACTATCGAGTTTATGAACAATCTTTACTCCAATTTTCAAAAAATCTTATGAAACTTTTTGTAAAGCTTGTACATCCATAAAATGATTCTATGCCAATTTACACAATTTTTGGAGTAGTTTTAGGTATTATTATCATTATTTTGTAACAAGGTGACTAATAGAAGTTCGAGTTTTCCCTACAAGTCAATTGAATTTTTCATCAATCTCCTATATGTAGGCTAGAATGGACCATAGGTGACTAAATATAGTTTTTTGAAATTTTTGAATCTTATTAGAGGTACATATAGGTCAATTCGTAATTACTTTCGGTAAATATGCAGAAATTCATTTAAATGATAGAAAATAGCAAATCTACTTGAAAATTGTTGAAACTCCTAGGTGACAACTTATATGTTGTCTGTTGTATATAAATCATAAATTTGTGTATAAATGATAATTATTTTTATGTGTTAATTCACAATAGTGTAATTAAATGGAAAATGAAAAGAAAAACGTTAACCAAAGAAGCCCATACCGGCCCAACTATTTTCGACCGTCGATCCGATGGTTGCTATCGCGTTTCCTTGTTATATAATATGTTGCATCCAGTCCAAACTCCTCCCGCACACTCCACACCCAGCCGCACCCCCTCCTTCCCTCCGCCGCCTCCTTCCCAGCCTCTGCCTCCACCGCCTGCTCCCCATCTGGCCGCGCCCCCCTCGCCTCCGCCGCCTCTTCCCCGGCCTTGCCACCTCCTCCCAGCCTCCTCCTTTACCTTCGGTCCCCTTCCCTGCACGGGCGATGCGCTCTGGGAGCCTCGGCGCGCGGCCCGGTTGGTCCGGTCCGAGCACGCGGCGGCCGCGGGCACCCTCCTTGCCGCTCCCCTCCGCCACGACCGCGACTCCCGGGTGCGCTTGGCAGCCACACGCTCTCCTCCAAGCTCGCCAGGTACCGGGACCCGGAGGCCTCCTGGGACAAGGTACGCCCCCGCCGCCCTGGCTCCCGATCTCGGCTCCTGTGTCGCTGCCGCTGATGCTCTCAGCTCGGTTTTTCCTCCCATTGTCTCCTCCAGTTGACCTGAGTGTTTATTTATTTCGCTATTTTCGGATGACTTTTCTGGTGAATTTTCATTCGCGGATTTGAGCTCGGGATTGAGGAGATTTCGTTTGCGAAGTCATTGCTGGTGTATCCATGAACCTTCTCATGGTGATTCCTTAATAAATCCGCACTCACATCTCTCGGATTTGTAGTTTCTCTCAAATCGTTCTTCTCCTAGGGTTAGCCCAGATTATCTGAAATTGGAGTTGAAGGGTCAAACTTTTCGGATGTTTTCGACTGAAATAGTTTGCTTATAATCTGCTGAGGCTGTGGATTGAGTTTCAGGTGAACAGGATTTGTTTTGCCTCGATTCGGTGTAGTGCTCGCACTGTTCTGTGCCCTGCGGTTTGTTCTGTGTCAGTGAGCAGGCTAGTGCCCTGTGATTTGTGCCCAAATCAATTTGGCTTTTAGTTTCTCTGCTTTGGATGTGATTTGGTTCCTACGTAGCCACAGCTGGTTCTTGTTCACAAGGCAGCAGTTCACCTCGAGGGAGTAGTGTAGGATGACTGGTTCCTTGCCTCTGCCAATCTAGCAAAAGAGCGTGGAGGGGTAGCACAGGTTGCAGGCTTGATCTCATTCTAATTTCTGCATTGCGTCTTTGGTTCTCTAGCCTTGCAGCTTATTCTTGTAGTTCGTGATTTCCCTTCTGCAAGCTCGGTTTTTGATCCAAGTTTTGACCTTTAGATTTTAGTGCAATAGTAGCTATTTGTTTTGCTGTGCTCTATAGATTTCGTCAGCAGCATGAAGCATCAACGCCTGCAGTTTTTGCTCCACACAGGTAATGGGTTTGATGCAGTTAGGTGAGCAGCAGGTAATGTAGGAACGCATCAACAGCTCAAGCCTCTGTTTCTTTTCCCAGGTGAGAAGTAAGTGCGGAGTTTCAGAAATGACAACTGTAGCTTAGCATGTTTGCATTTCTCTCCAGCACTAAGCAGGGCTAGTTCTCAGTTAATTGTTTGCTAACAGCAGAAGCACAATTTGTTTGCATGTGAATGTGAAAATGTTGCTTTCATGCTACAGTATATAATGACTAGGCAATCAATGTTGTACTAGTTATTTAATTAATTGAGCCCTTGCTTGTTTGGCCGGCTGAATCTTTGGTTGGTCCTGTAGTAGCTTTTTATTTAGTTCCTAGATGCTTGTGTTAGTCGGCAATTTAATTGCTTGTATCTCTAGGTGATTATCTTTAGATAGCTTTGCTGAAATGATGATTGTCTCTATTATTAATTGATCGATCCTTGTCACTTGCTCTTGCTATTCATGCTTGGTTCCTACTTAATCAATTAACCTTGTGCATGTTTAGTGAGTGATTCTTTAATTGGGATTTGACTTTTCCATTGTGCAAGCTTTAATGATGATTGGAATATTATTGGTGTTAGTTACCTGTTGTAGCAGTTCAGCTTGTTTTCTACCATTGTGCTTCCCTGGTCCATCTTGATCCATGGTCTAGAACTTTAAGCTAGGACAATATTTAAGAACTTTTATACTTGCCCAAACATAGCATTTTCAGTATTTTCTATATCAATTGTCCACTGATAAGTGTTTGGCAATGTTCTATTTTCAGGTCGAGGATTGGATGAGAAGCAAGCCATTATAAGTGATTAGATCAGCAAGAAAATGACCTGATACTGCTAGCGATGCTACAAGAATACATTTGATCTGTGGTTTTGATGTCATGTTATGGTGTTCTTGTCCGTAATTGCTTGTGATTTCTGAGTTTTTTCTGCATGTTGATAAGTCTGGTTGAAAATTAGGCATGTTGAGTTGAATTTTATATGAGCAGTGTATTTATTGTTCAATTACTCTGGTTGGACTCAATTTTGTATGGGGTGAGCATATATTTGTGAATGACACGGGTTGTGAATGGGTTGTGTATTTGTAAATGGGCTGTCGTGGGCCGGAATCTTATGGGTCGTATAGAGCTAGGTTCTTAAATTTGGGTCGTATAGAGCTAGGTTCTTAAATTTTGCCACGTCATCATCCACGTAGGATGCCACATTAGAGCCACATGGCTGCCTAGTCAGCGCCACGTGGTTGCCACATCAGTGCCATGAGGCTGCCAAGTCATCTGCCATGTGGTTGCCACATCATCTGCCACGTGGTTGCCACGTCATCACTGCCATGTCATCAATTGCCTCATCCACGTCCGCAACCAACTCATATCTACAAGTGACGTGGCAAGTTAATCCATGACGATCACTTTCGTCACAGATTTTGGGCTTTGGGCTGGGTTCAGTGGGCTTTACACCAATCTATGACGGCTTGAGAACGTTGGATCATGCTAATCTATGATGAAAATGTTAGTTCGTCGCGGCGCTTAATCTGTGACGCTCAATACATGACGTTATGAAAATTCATCATAGATGTCGTTTTATGACCAAATTTTGATGATCCGTGACAAAAATTGACCGTCATGGATCACAAGATTTTTTGTACTGAAACGTGAAACGTGAAAGGAGTCTAGCGGGTGCCGCTCTACCAGCTCCTGAAGAATTCAGAACACTTCACCTGGACCCAGGAGGCCTAGGAAGCGCTCGCGTCACTGAAGAAGTTGCTGGAAAATCCGCCCATCCTCACGGCGTCGACGTCAGGGAAACCTATGTTGTTGTACATCGCCGCGACAACTCAAGTTGTGAGCGCCGCCCTTGTTGTCAAACGAGAGGAACCTGACAAGACCTTGATGGTGCAACGACCCGTTTACTTCGTCAGTGAGGTGCTCTCTAACGCCAAGACGTGCTATCCTCAAGTCCAAAAGCTAATCTACACCATGCTAATCTCCAAGAGGAAGCTCTGACACTACTTTCTATGCCCACCCCATCACGGTAGTCTCAATGTATCCGCTCAAGCAGGTGATCCAGAGCCCCGAGGCAGAAGAAAGAATCGCGAAGTGGGCCCTCGAGCTGATGGGGTAGAGCATCACCTACGCCCCCCGCACCGCCATCAAGTCGCAGGCCCTCACCGATTTCGTCGCTGAATGGACAGAGGTCTAGATGCCCTAGGCGCCAATCAAGCATGAGACTTGGATGATGTACTTCGATGGATCCCTCACGAAGGTGGGAGGTGGGGCCGGACTTGTCTTCATCTCGCCCCTAGGCGTGCATATGGAGTACATGGTTCGACTTCACTTCCCTGTGTATAACAATGTCGCTGAGTACGAGGCCTTCCTGAATAGCCTCAAGGATTCTCCGCTTCGAGGTCAGGGGGCGACTCGGAACTCATCATCAGCCAGGTGATAAAGGAAGCAAACTGCGTCAACCCCAAGATGGCAGCCTACTGCAGGGCAGTCCAGGAAATAGAGGACAAGTTCTATGGACTCGAGCTCAAGCACATGCTACGAAGATATAACAAGGCGGCCTACACTCTCGCCAAGGCGGCCTCGAACCGGATGCCCGTACCCAACAGCGTGTTCGCAAGCGACCAGTATGAGCCTTCCGTCTGATACAATGACGATGACCGCCCACCCAAGCCGACGACCCAAGAAGTCATGGCACTCGAAGAGGTTTAGGAGCCTAACCTTAAGGACCTGGACTGGAGAGTTCCACTCCTGGAGTGGATGGTATAGGGCAAGCTTCCGCCCGACAATACCGAGGTTCGGCGCATCGCGCGCCTAGCAAATCCTTCAAGCTCATCGACGGGAAACTCCACTGGCGCGGTGCGGCATGCATCCTCATGCGCTGTGTCCACGCCGACCAAGGTTGAGAGCTACTGGAAGACATTCACGCGGGAGAGTGTGGGCACCACACGGCTCCCAGAACGCTGGTCGAAAAGGCGTTTCGACAGGGCTTCTACTAGCCGACGGCGATCGCGGACACCAAGAACATCATGCGCAGTTTGCGAAGGCCACCAGTTCTATGCACGACAAATACACCTCCCGACGCAAGCACTCCAAACCACCCCCCTCACTTGGCCCTTCACGGTGTGGGGCTCAACATGGTCAGGCCGCTGAAGAAAGCGCTTGAGAGCTTCACACACCTACTCGTGGTGACCGACAAGTTCTCCAAGTGGATCGAGGCTCAACATATCTGTAGTGTTTGATCCGATGAAGCCGTCGAGTTCTTCACTGACATCACCTACCTCTTCGGGATCCCAAACACCATCATCACCGACAACAGCTCGAACTTCACCAATAAAAAGTTCCTCCATTTCTACGATAACAATAATATCTGAGTGGATTGGGCCGCTGTCAGTCATCCAAAGACCAATAGACAAGTCGAGAGGGCGAATGGGATGATCCTGCAGGAGCTGAAGCCACGCTTGTTCAAGAGGCTTGAAAAGTTCAACGCAAGGTGGGTTGCTGAACTCCCATTTGTGCTATGGAGCTGGCGAACCACCCCAACCCGCGGTACCGGATGCATGCCTTTCTTCATGGTCCACAGGTTGGAAGCGGTCCTGCCGACCGACATTGAGTACGGAAGCCCGAGGGTGCAGCCTACATTGACGAAGGAAACCAAGTAGCCCTCGAAAAAGCCATCGACCAACTCGACGAGGCACGTGACGTTGCCTTATTCCACTTCGCCTAGCACCAACAGGCCACGCGGTGCTACCACGACTGCAACGTCCGCGAAAGGGCGTCCCAAGTTGGCGACCTAGTGCTCCAGCGAGTCCAGAGCAACAAAGATCGTCATAAGCTATCACCGCCATGGAAAGACCCGTTCATCATCGAGCAAGTCCTCCGCCCCGGCACATTCAAGCTCAAGGACGAGGACAGTCGACCCATCACCAACACCTGGAACATAGAACAACTACGTTTTTGCTATCCTTGAAAAAGTACCCATACGCTTACTATGAATAAGAATGCCCGCACCTCTCTGAGCATTTCTTTCCATGAGCAACAATCTATTTTTTTCCTCACACCCAAAATCCCTTGTTGCTCGGGGGCTCCACCCGGGGACACGACATCACGCCACTCCTTTTTTCGAAATTTTTTATAACTTGCTCGACTGCAGAAGTCAGAGAGACTGAGCCCCGACAACTCAGCGGCTACGCTCCCCCGGGACTCGTGCACGGACGCCCCCACGGCTGCATGCACAAACCCTCGTGAGCTAAGTCCAAGTTGTCGGCTTGGCTCCTCCTGACCGAAACTATTGGCAAGGACACCACATTAACTAGGCTTCATCCGTGAAGAGTATCTGGGTTCATAACCCGTTCTCCCTCAACCTACCAAAGATACTCAAGGGCCGATGAAACCCCACCCACAACACGCATATTTAGAAGTACTCAGAATAAAAAAAGGTAAAGAAACAAGTAACTCGAGTTCTGTAGACATAAAGCTCCTAATAGGGGAGCACTATTAAACAAAAGTAGTGGGCGCAACAACGACCGACTTCACCTACATCCACCATGCTTGGCAGCGGCGCCATCATGAAGAACCACGTCAACATCAACCTCCGCGGTAATGGCATCAGTGCGCACGCAAACGACGGAGGTCCGCGTCGTAGTTCGCCGGCCACCCGGGTAGCATATCGACAAGCCACGACTCATCGGACTGAGCGTCGGTCGCGGCCAGCACGTCCGCCACCCCTTCGTGCACCCGGCGCGCACCGCCTCCCTGACCCGGTCAGGTAGCGCATGCAGGCAGTCAGCCAGTAGAGTAGGCCCGGACGACACGAGCTCAACGGCAATTTGTGCCGCCATCGTAAGGACATCGAGGCATGTCGCCGTCTCAAACTCTTGACGGCGAAGATCCCCTATCTCCCCACGAATAATGAGCATCCTCTCCTCTGCATCTGGCAAACCAGAGGAAATGAGGAAAAACCATGAGGAGTTTTCGAGTCACTCACCAAGACGGCGGGCCTTCGCCTCGTCGGCGGCAACGCGAGCCGCGTCGACCTCCGCCTCAGGGCACCGATCGCAACTTGGGCGGCCTCCAGAGCCTCCACGAGTTGACGGTAGGTGCACAAGGCTTCCAGCAGACTGCTCCCCGTCCCCGCCACCTGCTCCATCAGCCGGCGGATGTCATCCTGGTACACTGTGATCACAGGGTTCAGTAATGTCGACACCTAGCCGCCAGAAGACAACCCACCAGCCGGACCGGTGGCATCACCATGAAGAACCCTGTGCGCAAGAAGGGTCAGCAAAAGTCATGCCAAGCGCGAAAGATGGAGCAAAGTAGTGAATGCCTCCCGCTCAAGGCAAAGCCAACCTCCAGCGATGCGGCGACAGCGGCTGCGACACCTCCTTCGACGCGGCGCGTTTCCCCCTATCCATCGTCGACAAGGGAGCCTACGTATCTCCTGCCAAATGCTTGACCACGAAAACTGCTGCAGCGACTTGTGAAAGGCCGGGACGATGGGATTTAAAGGGGTGATGGCCGACGAAAACATAAGGGCACGACTGCCCTCTCTTCCCCCCCCACGATCTCCACGATCAATATGCCCACTCCGGCTAGGAGGCCAACTGCCCCCCCATACACTGGTCGACATTTTCTGAAGACGAAGCGACCCGTGTAACACAATCCATCAAGAGGCCCCATAAATCGAAACTGACGCGTGGTTCAAAGGCTGGCTCAGCGAAGGGTTCTGATAGCCGCCGCTGCCACAAGAGCAAGGGGCAAAAAGGAATGGGCCCGCAAGCGGCCAACACCCGGGCACACGGCTGCTCCGGGCATTCCGACTCGTGTTCAAGCCCCTAGCGAAAAAATCTCATGGTATTCCCACTGCAGGGGAGGCAACGAGCCACCAGAGTCGGTCGAATGATTCTAGAACTAAATGAGATGATCATAGGGGTTTAATAAGACCTATCACCAGTTGATCCTGTCGGGACCCCGCGAGCGGGACCCGGGTCTTACTCAAACTAACCCACTAGTAGCTCCATGAGTATCATGGCTAAGCCACCAAGGTAAGCTGTGGTGACGCTCACCCCTCCTCCCTGGCAAAGGGGACGCGTGAGGTAGAACGTGATAAGCATTCACGAGCGGATCAAGGGCCGGCCCAACGAAGGGTTCGACGGTCGCCTCCGGGCACGCCGACGAACAAACAAGAAAGGTAGAGTCCCTAGATCCTGGGGGCCCGCATTCGGGTACACGAATGCCACGGGCATCCTAAACAACATTCGAGTTCCCCGCAGTGTGCAAAGGACGCAAAAGTCAAGCCGCTTCAGATGCAGAAACATTCAAGGAAGACAAATCAATTACATGGGCCCTAGAAAACAAAGGTACAAATGGACGGTCGCCGAGACCATACAATGACGTACAAAGACGAGTCGCCATGTGAATGGCGTCCTAGTTCTTTGGCAGGCCACTGACAGAAACAGAAGCTCATGCAATTCCGTATCGCGAGGCTTCCTCCGCCGTCAAAAGCTGTCGCGGAGCGACCCCTGGGGATCCAGAGAAGCGACCCGACCGAAACAGACTAGCAGAAGTGCAGTTGATACGGATTCTCGGAGATCCAAACTCCTAGAACATGACACCGACCTCCACCGGAAGGGAAAGGACTCGCTAGCTTCTGGGATTACAACGCGGAACGGTCACTGTCGGCGGAACGACGTGCCCCGAGAACAGTCAATGGCGCGCTCACGATGATGCTGATGAAGCATCCCCCCGAGCCAGAGGAAGAGCTCTCTCGGAAGGGCATGGGAGACTGGCCAAGCCCTTGAAAGCCTCCACGTTGCGGACCGACGAGTGTAAGGAGATCCAAACCCAAAGTATTGTGCTTGTCTCGCGACAGGTGAAGATACCTCGGGAGAAGGATCACCAACCTCATGAATCCCCGTCCATTTGCTGGACTCCCTCTAACACTGGAGGAGGCGAGGACTATCACTACACTCAGGGGGACAAACCCCCATGATAGGACAAGCAGCAGGGTGTTTCTTCTCTCCATCTGGCTATCACGGAGTCTCACCGAAGTGATGTGAATCCCATTTATAGAGCCACGGTGGTCGAGCCTCACGCGAGGAATAGTAGCGGAGTTGGTGCGGCTTATGAAGCAAGCCTCCACTGCCAGCTTCCTACCCCGACCTGAGCTATGGCAGCGGAGTAATGGCCTGGCCTCGTCCTGTCACGTCAACAAAGATGGGCTGCAGTCATAAACGTCAGGTCAAATCCCGCTACCCGGCCACGCCACCATTAAAAGGCGAGCCCGTCCTCTTCGGATTTAAATAAAACCCAGTGGCAAAGTCCTTGACTCCACCACGGGCTCAGGGACTACACCCGGCGGGTGCGCTCACACGCTCCCACCAAAGCAGAGAAAGATCGACGAAGAAGCGTTGCAGTTCACTAAGCCTAAGGGAAAATCTAAGACTTCCTCTCAGGCTCGGAGCTACTGATGAGGGGATGAACCAGGTGTGATTAACTCAACCACTAATCCCTCCATTAACAAGACTAAGAAAGCCCACAATGAGTGAGGCCTAGCAACAACACGGACAAGAATCCTCGCACAAGCAGGACAACTGGGGGCCACCTCCGCCATGCCAGAATCCCATGCTGCCTGACGCCCCATCTCCGACCAAGGTTCCCGCCTCGTACGACCTAAGGAACCATCCCGACATAATGGGCGTCTCGACGGAAGACTCCGCCTCACACGACCTAAGGCCTCGCCCCCTGGACCAAACGCGGGGCCCACCAAGGAACACCGTGACATGGGGATACCAGCTCTGTGCCACCCACGAACGTGCCAGGGTCACATGACGAGCGAATCTCCGATTGTCAGGTAATGGTGAGATCTTTCCCCGTGTGGGGGCGCTGTAAAAACGTCCCGTCACTTATGAGCGCCACAGTGACCGAGGACAGGCGAATCCTTTGCGAGTAAGCCATCGACTGGCGCGCCCCGATCAAGCACCCGTCTGGAGTTAAGTCGAGGGCTCATGCGGAGAGCCTCTGACCTATCAAGCACACCGAATCAATAGCTGGGGCCAGCTGCCCTGAGGCAAGGGCTCGCCACCTACGCCACCATAGATGAGGGCTACCGCGGCTAGCCAACGTACGACTCCAATCCAAGACGAAGGCCTGCGCCACGACACTATTCTGACACTGTAGCAGGACATGTTTTTACCTTCTTACCTCTTGTACACCTGCTCCACTTGTACTATAAAAGGAGGAGCTGAGGCCTATGCTATGGCACTGTTCCGACACTGTAGCGGGACATGTTTTTACCTTTCTACCCCCTTGTACACCTGCTCCTCTTGTACTATAAAAGGAGGAGCAAAGGCCTTTAACAAGGGGAGTGACAACGGATAGAGGCAATGAACACCACGACACAACGCACACAGACAACAACCAACAATCAGTCTAGCAATCACACACATAATGACTCAAGCAAACAATCGAGCACCTCACGCTCACAACACCATAGAGACTTGGGATCGGGTCCCTCTCCCGTGCTAGACTTGTATCCCCTATTACGAGCCCTCTAGGCATAAAGAACAGTTGACCTCGTCAAGCTGAAGGAGGGCGGTCGACCTCACCAAGCTGAAGGAGGCCTGACGGGCGGTGCTGTGGCGATAAGTTTCAGTCGTTGCCTAGTGCAACCGATTAAGGACTGCGTCCACCCCTCGTACGAGTACTGGGGGCATACAAATCCGACCTAAGAGGTGAACCAGTAGGTCTCCAAAAAGAAGATGGTGGCACGTGTGTGCCAGTTCTTTTGTGGTACTATCCACAACAAGACCTGCCCGAAGGCGCATTCACTAGTTCGCCCAGCCGACCCATTATATAATCGAGTCGACCTTCTTTTTGTTTTCTGTTTTGTGTAGTGTCTCACGTCGATGTTGCTTTCAGGAACGCGAGAGGCAGTTCTGGTGCCCGGCACCGTTGCCCGGAGGTGTGGAGCCTCACTCCAAGCTAAGAGAAAGGGAGGACTTTAGGGCACCACTGGCCGACCTCATGGCGACCTACGACTTGGACTCATCTGTCAAGGCGGATGACAATGAGGAGGTCACCGCGCCACTGCAGGTGCCGGTGGCGGCATTAGCCATAAGGCGAACCAGGGGTGTTGTTGGGAAACAATCAACCTCCAAGGCCGAGGTTGCCAGAACTGCCAAGCTTGTGGCAGAAAAGGAATGAGAAGAGGAAGAGTGGCGGAGCCATAATGAGGTCAGCGAAGACCTCATCCGGTGAGGATGCCAAGTCCGCATCTGATTCTGAAGAAGAAGATGCGCTAAAGTCGCTGAGCCCGGAGACCAAGAGGAAGAAGATCGAGGTGTTAAAGGTGACTGAGGAGGACGACCGGCGCGTCAGGGAAGCGCTGAGGGCTATGTCTGGGGCCAGGGGCAAGGTACCGGTCAGGCTGCCCCCACAAGCATTGTGCCCGAAGTTGAGAAGGGTCCCAAAGTAAGTTGCTCGTCTGTTCTTGTCTTGATTCTTGGTCTTTTAGGCCTTTATATAGTCTTGACGTGGATAAAATACGCAGGTCGACCGACCACTTCAGGCCAGAGCGGCGCGGGGGATAGCATTGCTGGCATCAAGGTGATGGAGACACCGGTCATATCTTCGTCGACTCAGCTGTCGCCGGCCAGGTGGTCGCTGGCGGGACGAGCCAGCCATCACTGACCAAGTTGGTCGTTGGCAAGACGAGCCAACCGTCGCTGATCTAGGAGTAGCCGACCACATTGGATGCAGGGTCGGTGGAGCCACAGCAGGTCGATCCATGCCCGGATCAGCCACAATTTAGTGGCTTGCAGCTAGGTAGGGCAAACGAGCAGGTTGGTGATGACGAACTGACTGAGCAGCCATTCGCGAGTGAGGACGTCGACTTCAAGGGGATGCTGTTCGCCGAGGGCATTGCCAAGGACTGGGAAGACTTGGCCACGATCAAGGAGGCCAACCATGTCCTGGGTGGCACTTTTTTTGTATCTGTCGATGCTGACCTTTTTTCTTCATTGGTTATGGACTGTTAGCTGATGTTCCTGGCATTCTTTTTTGTGCAGGCCATGGCAAAGCGAGCCTAGGCCCGGGCCGACCTTTGCCGACAGGCTGCCGTGACGCGCATGAAGGCTAGGTTTCTGGAGTAGGAGCTCAAAAGGTTGTGGCTGCCGAGGAGGTTTGCCAGGCGAAGCTTAAAGCGGAGGAGGAGGTCCGCCAGGCGAAGGATGCCATCGTGCAGCAGGCAGCCAAGGAGGTGGCGCGGGCCAAGAAGGAGTTCAAGATCGTGCTCATGGCGGAGAGGAAGAAGATCGAGTAGGCTAATGACCACCTCAACGCCGTTATTCTTGCATCTTGAATTTTTGGCTGATTATATGGTCGTGGTGACCTGAATTCTTCTGTAGGTGCCAATAAAAAGGAAAAGGGCCCAAGGCTGAGCTGAAGGAGGCTCAGGACACCATGGAGGTGCTCAAGGAGAGCACGAAGACCTCCTGTGATAGTGAGTATGCTATGACCTAGAAGCTAGCATATGGAAAGCACGTCTAGAGGGACCTGAAGGTCGACCTCGTGGTTGCTATGCCAGACCTTGCAGAATGACAAGGTCTCAATTGTAGGGCTTGAAGCAGAGATGGGAGACCTCAAGGAGGCCACGAGAGATGGTGGTGCCTCAGGCTCGCACGAGGGAACCGACCCCCTTGCTGGATCGTCTGATTGCAGTGCCGGAGCGCGTGACAAACCTACTGAGGTTGATGGGCAAGACAGCGGCTGTTGGAGCATTGTCCTAGGTGAAGTCCCATTACCTGGACATAGAGGTCGCCAAGGTGGAAGCCGTCCTAGATGAAGGAGCCAACCTAGAGACTTAGGAGGCACCGTTGCTGACAAGGTCGTGAAGCATCTTGATCTGTAAAAAAATTTAGTACTTGGTGTCGGTACAATGGTGCCGGCAGTCCACCATGGGGTAGGCTATGGTGGTAGATTGTGTGAAGGGGATCGCCAAGACCGGAGCTAGATGGTGGGATGAAGGACACAAGGGTTTATCCAGGTTCGGGCCGCAAAGATGCGTAATACCCTACGTCCTGCGTCTGGTGATTGTATTGCTTTGGGAATCCGAATGGACTTGTTTCTGAGGGGGGTCCCTGCTGCCCTTATATAGGCTTGGGGGGGCAGGGTTACAGATCACATGGGATCTAGCCTAGTCGATTATACAAGATCTTTCCTCATTTACATGTAATATCTTTCCTAACCAACTACTCTTTATCTATGGAACCCTATCTCCTCAGGCGCCGCCTCATTCCTGATCCGTTCGCCCGCGCCAGGTGCCTCCATGTGGGCCCTCGTTGTCCCTGAAGAAACACTGTGGGCCCCTTCCATGAGGCACCCCGGGGGTATATCCCCCACAGCAGTCCCCGAGCGCTTCTTAACCAGACTGCGACCTCAATCATCGATCTTGGGGCTTCATCCGAGTGCTTACTGTTTCAGCCGAGTGCTTCGTATTCCGCCTTGGTCGATTCTTGTCACAGCCAAGTGGTTTTCGAAACTCGACTCGTGGTTGCCGGGTGGTTGAGGAGAGCTCTAAGTTTCACTGAGTTAGATCACCAAGCCAGAAAATGTACACTCTTCGTCAGAGACGAAGTGTACATACTTAGTCCCCGAGCCTTGATAAAATTGAACAAGGTTTATCAAGGGTCAGAATGGAATAAAGCGACTGGATTTCGATGTCTTAAGGTGGGTAACCCAAGCCAGGCTTCCCCCAAGTGCCTCCCAAGGCTTCAACTTATGTCCAGGTTCATACGCTTGGCCAAGGGCCTCGCTTCTGGCTCTGGATGATCTTGGTGACACTTTCGTGCTCACTGAACGGGCGCATCTCTAGGGCAGTCCTCGAGGTTCGGAATAGTTAGAATAACCATTTCGAAACTCTAAAAGAATACTTTAGATTGGAATTACTGTCATCCCATTTGGAAGAGTACCTTTTCAGATCATCTGACCTGGTACAGTGCCCGGAAAGAGCTCCAGCTCTAGACCAGATTTGCCATATGGTGCACCATGTTCCCAAGGAGTCCTTGCGCGAGGTCACCAGCCCTAGCCATTGTTTATGTGGCTTCTGAGCAGCTCTGGCCTATATTCGGCATGCCTACCAAAGGAATCTCTCCTGAGCTAGAAGGACGGAACCTCTTGGGATTCGCACCGTATAATTTCGAGGGCGAGTTATCAAATAACCTGGCTATCCATGGCTCTAGGTCATGGCCTATGAGTTGGCTTGTGCACCAAATCTATTTGGAAACACTTTAATCACACCTCAAGAGCGAATTTCACTCCTGGGCCCATTTAATGTTTCGGCCTAGCAGGCCTGTACGGCGGGGAATCGGAAGCATCGGGCTAACGGCGTGAGGCGCGAGTCGGTCTCGCGTGAATCTCACGAGTTAATCCCACGCAGACGTGGCCTGGTGATGGATCGGAGGGGGCCCGCCATGATTCCCTCTCCTATCCACCCGCATTTAAGGCAAGCCAGGTGGTAGCATGCACCTCCCACTCCCGTCACTTCACGTCGCGTCGCCTAGCTTAGGAGAGCTCGCTGCTGCCGCTTCACCTTCCTCTCCGGTCGCTCCGCCGCTGCATCCGCTTGATCCGTAGCCGCATCCGCACGCACTCCACCGGATCTGCCCCGGTGGAAGCCTAGATCCAGATCCACCGCTCGACCTCACCCCCAATCTTAGCTTCTTCTCCCTGCAGTCCCCGAGCGTAGCGAGGAAAGATGCCTCCAATGGGCCGCCAGATCAGGAGGGATTCGAGGGTGAGCACGGCAGAGGCGAGGCGATCCGCCTCACCGCCAGCGCCGCTGAGCCGCGACGAGGAGTGGGTATGCTCCGTATCGATGAAGGAGCAGATCATCTCCCTGATGTGGGATGGTGTGATGCTCGACGTGGCCACCGAGGGGTGGCGCCTAGCAGTGGGGGAGGAGTTCCCGACGCCAGAGACGCACGAGGCTGTCGTCTTTGAGTCAGCGTACCTCCACGGCTTCGGGCTTCCTGCGCACCCCTTCTTCCGCGGGCTGCTCTACTACTATGGGTTAGAGCTTTGCCATCTCAACCCTAACTCCATCTTGCACATCGCCATCTTCATTCATCTGTGCGAGGCATACATTGGTATCGCCCCGCACTTCAATCTCTTTCGGTACTTCTTCTAGGTGAAACCCCACAAGAGTACCAAGAAGCCAAACATGGTCGATGGTGCCGGGATTCAGCTCAAGCAGAAGCATTATGCCGATACATCTCCGTGCCACTAACCAGTTCCAACAAGGGGTGGCACGCCGAGTGGTTCTACACCACCAACCACGCCCCGCAGGTCCTGTGCAACATCGACGCGCGGCCGGTTCCTCTCAAGTGTAGGATGAGGAGCCGAGTGACGCCGAGATGGGAGAGGTGCGGGAGCTGCTGAAGCGAATCCAGAAGTTGAAGGCGGTCGGGCTCACCGGCGTGGCGGTCATGGCGAATTTCGCCACCAGGCAGCTGCAACCGCTGAAGGATAGGGTCCACCCAGCGTATGAGTACACCGGTGAGGACTAGGACTCCACGCGGCACGTGCCGGAGCTGGGGAAGCATGACGAGCTGGTGGAGCGCATCCGCCAGTGCTTCGTTGCTGGCACGCGATTACTGTAAGTGCAATCAAGCCCCTATGTTGGTTTTGGTGATGTTGACCACTTAATTAAAGGTCTAATGAGCTTTTGAGTATGAGTGACAGGTTTAAAGTTCAAGAAAGGTGAAAAGGAAATAAAGGTGACCCCTCATTATTTGAAGAGGCTTCCTAGGGCTCAAGACAAGCTTTAATTTCATTTTTCTATTTTGAATTTGATTATAGGACAAGCCGTACTATCAAGAGGGATACTAATAGTGCCATGGATGAAACCAAGTGCTTAAAGATCGTCTCTAAAACCCAAATCATCCCAGCCACATATGACCTATCAGCTAGCTGTCTTAGCCTTGAACACACCTTTCCCGGAACCTCTGAGTTTTTCCCGGAAGTTCCGAGCTGCTCCCTAGACAGCCTGCTGAAGTTCGCCTTTCCCGGAGGTTCTGAGATCTAGCCCGAAGGTTCCGGATTTTCGAAAAGAGCCGTTGCTGTTCTAGATCTGAGGGTATTTATACCCCCTTGTCTCCCAACGGTCTTCTTCTTCCTCCTTGTGATGAACAGTAACATTTGCCCCCTTCTCTTCCAAGCATTGACTCCCACCTACTTGAATCCAAATCTAACCCTAGCATTCAAGTGTGGAGTGATTCCTTGTGAGAAAAAGCAAATCCAAGCCCTTTCTTGTGTCCTTGAGCACTTGGTGGACCCCTAGCTCCTTGGTGGATCTTTTACTCTTGGAGCCTTGCTCCTAGATGGCTAGAGGTTGCTTGGAAGCTCTCCAATCGATTGTGGAAGCTCCAAGAAGTTTGTATTACCCTCACTTGCTTAGTGGAAACCCTCCATCTATTACCTTGGTGATAGGTGTGAGAGAGGAGTGGATCTAGAGAGATTCCATAGCCTTTGTGGCTAACCTCAATAACGTGGATGTAAGCGAACCTTTGTGGTGAGCTGAACCACAGGATAAATTGTTGTCCCTTGTGCTTTACCTTTCATATGTTGTTGGTTGCTTGCTCTAGGTTATTTGCTCACTAGATCTATTAGCGTTTGCTAAGTTTCTTGCTATCTCTTTGACCCTAAGGTTGCTAGTGTGAGAAGGCTCTATCTCTAAGTATTTGTAACCAATTTTCTGCTCTCTATTTGCTCTCTAACCCTTTTATCCGCAGCAAATCTACAGAAGTTCGTTTTCCCAAAAGCTCCAGCAAAATACACCTAAGTCCATTTTCCCGGAGGTTCATGGGAAAAACCCAGAGGTTCCGGGGTCTGGGTAGTATTTGGCAGAAATTGGTTGAATTTGTTTTGCAGGCCTATTCACCCCCCCCTCTAGGCCACTTGCATTGATCCTTTCAATTGGTATCAGAGCTGGTTATCCTTGCTAACACTTAACCGTGTGAGGATATGGCAAGTGGTGATGACAAGGAAGAAGAAGAGGAGTTTGAAGACATACCAAGTGAGGTTGATGGTGATGCCTCGGAGGTTGGCAACACATCAGCCTAAGAGAAGTTCGACAAGCTCAAGAAGGCTGTGAAGGAAAGCTCCAAGGAAAACAGCAAGAAAAGCAAGAAAGAAGAAAAGAAGAAAGAGAAAGAAGAAGAAAAGAAGAAAGATGACAGCAAGCAAGAAAAGAAGAAGAAAAGGAAGGAGGAAAAGAAGAGAAGAAAGAGAACACCTTCACCATCTTCATCACCATCTTCATCATCCTCATCATCTTCTTCATCTAGTGAGAATGGAGATGGGGATGATGAGCACTATGGCACAAGAATTCCCAAGAGAACTCTCAAGCCCAAGCCCAAGTCCAAGAATGATTATAGAAGCGTATCCTTTAACTATGATTCTTTGGAGACTAAATCTAAGAATGATGTCACTATACCCATTGGCAAGTTGCCCCAATTTGATGGGACCAACTTTGCTAAATGGAAGCATATGATGAAAGCTTATCTAATCAGTTTGAGTTTGGAGTTGTGGAACATTGTGTGTGTAGGTTTTGATGATCCCGAAGACTTTGGAAACCTCACCCCACGTGATCGCCGCAACATCAAGAGGAATGCTCAAGCTACAAGCATACTCCTTAGTGCCTTGAGTGCTCAAGAGTACAATCGGGTCAATGGACTAGAGATTGCCAAAGAGATTTGGGACACCCTCCTCATTGCTCATGAGGGTGTTGACAAGGTTAAGAAGTCCAAGATCAACATATTGATGGCCGAACTTAATAGGTTCAATATCTTTGATGGAGAAGGGCCACAAGAGATGTTTGATAGATTAATGGTCATAGTTGGGAAGATAAGAGGTTTAGGTGGTGATGAGTTGGATGACCACAATGTTGTGAAGGTGATGTTGGAGGCCTTTGCTCCAAGAAATCCTACTCTAGTCACCTTGATTAGAGAGAAGAAGAGATTTGAGGAGTTCTCTCCAAATGATGTTCTTGGGAGAATTCTTACTCATGAGCTTATGGACAAGGAAATCCAACATAGGAAGAAGATTGGTGAGCTAGAAGCCAAGTTGAACAACTTGAAGGTCAAAGATGTTGCTCTCCATGCCAACAAGTCAAGCAAGTCTACTACTTCATCCAAGCACTCTACTTCATCCAAGCCCTCCAAGTCAAAATCAAAGAAAGTGGAAGTAGAGAGCTCTACAAGTGACTCAAGTGAAGATGAAGATGAAAGTCCTCATGTTGAGATTGGGGGATATGGCTTTGTTCATGAAGACATATAAAAGAGGCTTGAAGAAGCAAGGTTACAAGTTTGCCAAGAGGAAGTTCCCCAACAAGAAAAAGAGAACTTGCTACAATTATGGAAGCACCGAACACTTCATTGCGGATTGCCCCAATGAGAAGAAAGAGAACAAGAACGACAAAGGCAAGGGAAGCTACAAGAAAGATCAAAAACCACATCACAAGAGAAGAAACTATGGTGGAGAAGCTCACATTGGTCATGAATAGAATTCCGGAGATGAGGGCTCTAGTGAAGGAGAAGGGAAGAAAGTTGCAACCGTGGCTATCAAGAAGCTTCCTTCTACCTCAAGGTTGTTTAACAACTTGACCGATGATGAAGAGATCTCATCCATTCATTGCTTCATGGCCAAGGGTGAGAAGGTAAAGACTAGCTCAAAACCCTCTCCTCCACCTAGTGATGAGTCGGAAATGGACTCTAGTGATGAATCTAGTGATGAAGAAGTAAACCAACTTGTTAGTGAGATGGATAAGCAATCTAGAGACTTTATGGCTAAGTTAGTAGTGGAACTAGAGAAAACCCAAGACATTCTTACATCTGAAAGAAGTGAGCTTGAGGCTTTGCGTTTGGAAGTTAGCCAAGCAGAGAGTATCATAGCTACTCTCAAGGAAGACCTTGCTGCCTCTCAATCTCAATGCAATTCTCTCAAGTCGAGGAATGAAGAGCTTGAGGAGTAATATAGTCTCCTTTGGAGTAGCACCTCCCATCCTTCGAAGGTAAAGGGTGACTCTAGTGCTTCTACTAGCAAGGGCTGTGATAGATGCTGCAATATTGATCTTGAATCTTATGCTACTAACCTTGCTAACATGGAAGCTATGAAAAAGGAAATTGTTAGGCTAAACTCAATCATAGCGAGAGGATGCATGAGTGAAGGGAACAAGAAAGGAAAGGCCCCCAAGAAAAAGATAATGGAGAAGAGTGAGAAACCTGGTTTTGGCTATATTGAAGGTGGCAAGACTAGTGAAAGAAAGATCATCAAGGAAAAGGAATGCCTAGAGTTCAAGAGTACAGGGTTTCTGTTTACCCAGACCCCGGAGGTTTTGAGCTCAAAGCCCGGAGGTTCCGGAGTCTGGAAGCCTCATGCCACACAGTCAGGAGAACCCGGAGGTTCCGGGAATATTCCCGGAGGTTCCGGGGTCTGCAAGGACAGAACCAAGAAGAAAGGCAAGGCTCAACACCAACATGTTCCCAAGGCATCTAACACTCGTCTGCAGGTCCAGAACCATCCAATCATGCCTAGAAGGAACTTGTCTCCCAACAAGAACAAGGCTCATGCATCCAGTGACATACCTCCTAGCTATGTGTTGAGACGCAACAACCTTGGTAAAGTTGTTTCCACGTATGTTGGAAATGAGTCCAACATATATGTGAAAAGATCTCTATGGGTTCCTAAAGTTTTGGTCGCTAACGTGGAATGCCCCAAGTCAAATTGGGGACATAAAAGAAGGACCTAAATTGTTTTGTAGGCATACTCCTCCGGTGGATCAAGTTGGGTGCTTGATAGCGGATGTACACATCATATGACCAGAGAAAGGAGTATGTTATCATCCTACCTCCATTTGGAAGGGCCAAAAGAAACTATTGCTTATGGAGGGGATACAAAAGACGTCATCAGTGTAGGTGATATCCCTATCTCAAAAATATTCAATTACAAATGTTCTTCATGTAGATCCGTTGGGTTACAATCTATTATCGGTTTCACAACTTAGTGAGATTGGTTTTGATTGTCACTTTTCAGATAAGGGTGTGTCCATCATAAGAAGGGAGGATTCCTCTATTGTCCTTACAGGTCGCTTGAGGGGGAGGCTTTACCTAGTTGATCTCAACAAAAGCAAGGTTTCCCCCAAGACTTGTTTAGTGGCAAAATCTAGCATGGGTTGGCTATGGCATCGCCGACTAGCCCATGATGGCATGAGGAACTTGGCCAAACTTTTGAAAGATGAACACATCCTTGGACTAACAAATGTGCATTTTGAGAAAGATAGGATATGTAAAGCATGCCAAGCCGGAAAGCAAGTAGGAGCACCTCACCCACCAAATAGCATCCTCACTACATCAAACCCGTTGGAGCTCATTCACATGGATCTATTTGGACCGGTGGCCTACATAAGTATTGGTGGTGATAAATATGATTTGGTTATTGTTGATGATTATTCTCGCTTCACGTGGGTGTTCTTTGTATTTGACAAGAGTGAAGTACAAGGGAAGGTGAAGACCTTTATAAGAAGAGCACAAAGGGAGTTTGAGCTACCCATCAAGAAAGTAAGAAGTGACAATGGCTTAGAATTCCGAAACACCAATGTTGAAGAGTTTCTTGATGAAGAGGGCATCAAGCATGAATTTTCAGCTCCATATACCCCTCAATAAAATGGGGTGGTTGAGAGGAAGAATCGGACTCTTATTGAGATGGCAAGAACCATGTTGGACGAGTACAAGACTCAAGACATCTTTTGGGCCGAAGCTATAAACCCGGCTTGCCATGCTATCAACTGCCTCTATCTTCACAAGTTTCACAAGAAGACCTCCTATGAGCTCATCACCGGTAAAAAGCCTAAGGTGTGTTACTTTAGAGTGTTTGGGTGCATATGTTTCATTCTAGACAAGAGGCCTCGAACTTCTAAGTTTGCACCAAAGGTTGATGAAGGATTTCTTCTTGGTTATGGTCCAAATGAGCATGCTTACCGAGTCTTCAATCTAACCATCAGGAGGATTGAAGTCACGGTAGATTTGACCTTTGATGAATCTAATGGCTCTCAAGTGGAGCAAGTTGACTTAAATGTTGTAGGTAATGAGAAGGCATCTTGTCAATCAATCAAGCAATTGGCCATAGGTGATGTTAGACCAGTTGAAGCACAAGAAGAAGATGAAGAACAACTCCAAGCTTCAACACCACTCGAAGGGCCAAAGGTCACTGGTTCTGCAGAAGAGCAGACTCCGGAGGTTCCGAGGAATTCCCCAGAGGTTCCGGGAAATGCTGCTGGAACTCAACCTCTGGGAAAATCTCCGGAGGTTCCGGGGTCTGGGAACTCAGCACCACAAGACACTGCAAACCAGCAATCAGATCAGCAAGAGGCTGCTCAAGCAAGTACATCTGAGCCTCAAGCTGATGAAGAGGATGAAGACCAACCTCTACACCAACCTCTTGGACCATCACATCCCCGTGTACATCAAGTCATACAACGGTATCATCCCGTTGACAATATCCTTGGGAGCATAAGGAGAGGGGTAACAACACGGTCTCGTCTTAAGAATTTTTGCACATTTTACGCGTTTGTTTCCTCTCTTGAACCTATCAAGGTAGAGCAAGCTCTTGAGGATCCGGATTGGGTGGTGGCTATGCAAGAGGAGTTGAACAACTTTGAAAGAAATCAAGTGTGGGAGTTGGTGGAAAGACCGAAGACAAACATCATTGGCACCAAATGGGTCTTTCGAAACAAGCAAGATGAGTTTGGTATTGTGATTAGGAACAAAGCAAGATTGGTTGCTCAAGGGTACACTCAAATTGAAGGACTATACTTTGGAGAAACATATGCACCGGTGGCAAGACTTGAAGCAATTCGATTCCTACTTGCCTTTGCTGCCCATCACGACTTCAAGCTATATCAAATGGATGTCAAGAGTGCATTTCTCAATGGACCACTCTCCGAAGAAGTCTATGTGGAGCAACCACCGGGTTTTGAAGATCCCAAGCGTCCTAATCATGTTTACAAACTCCGTAAGGCACTCTATGGGCTTAAGCAAGCTCCAAGAGCATGGTATGAATGCCTTAAGGAATTCTTGCTCAAGCAAGGCTTTGAGATAGGCAAAGCCGATGCTACTCTCTTTACTAGAAAAGTTGATGGTCATATTTTTGTGTGCCAAATATATGTCGATGACATAATATTTGGTAGTACTAATGAAGCTTTTTGTGAAGAGTTTAGTAGGGTGATGACAAAGAGGTTGAGATGTCCATGATGGGTGAGCTCAAGTTCTTTCTTGGATTTCAAATCAAACAAGCAAAGGAAGGGACATTCATATGTCAAACCAAGTACACAAGGGATATGCTTAAGAAGTTTGACAATAGGTATTGTTCCAGGCATCAACACTACTCATGCGATCTGCATTAAGCAGGTTCGTGGGGACTGGATTTGGTCGCGAGGAACATGGCTGTTGCCTAGCTATCCGTAATGCGGAACTTCAATTGTGTACCACCGGTAACGCAATTCAATGTACAAATATCTATATTATCAGCCTTCCTCAATTATTCAGCGCATATGTATGAGTTTCTACCACAATTAATGTACCAGAATCACAGTAGGGAACAAGCAATTACGCATTCGATAATCAGGAAGGTCCTTCCGGCAAAACATCAATAGACTGGACAAGTCGCAAACATCATAAGATGGCATCTCACAGCTACTCATCACCACAAAGTTCACACCACCAACAAGTAAAAAACATCATAAGATGGTCAGGTAGAAAAACCAAAATACAAGCATGATTAGCACCTCTAAACCGTCTACGTAGAAATAACACCACGAATCTCATTATGCCTCATTGTTGTCCTTGAGTGACCTCTTATTTGAGGCCTGTCTTAGCAATTCCTTCACCTTCTTCACCACAATTGTTGCAGAATCCAGGAGTTGCTTCACCATCTGCAACTCAGAGACAGTCTCTTGAATCTCCTTGTTAGCCTTTGCACATTCTTCCTTCCACATCCTTGCCTCACTTTCAGCTTTTAGGTACTTGTTGGCTTCACCCTTTTCTGTAGGAGACAACAGAGCATCGTTTCTTATTTTCTTTCTCGTCTCAAACAGGTTATGGGTTACCTTCCCGTAGTATCGCGTCATCGTCTTCAGCTCAACTGCTTTGACATTGGCCTCCTCCTTAGCAGCTGTACATGCTTCTTTCCATGACCTTGCTTCCTCTTTTGCTTTTCCCTTCATTTCCATCAGTTTCTCTAGAACTTTTAGAGTCCAAGTATCCAATTCAGGATCTATCCACCTAAACAACGCGCACTGCATGCCATCAGTTTGCAGTCACCAATTTCCTTCATATAATTAGCGATTGACCACACTATCATCAAATGCAGAAGCTACATTTATTAGAAGTGAAACAAGTTATCGTTTACGTCGCATTAGCATACATACCGACGCCCAGGGTTGGCGCCTGTCCAGTCATACCTCAGATGGACAGGCAACCCGTCCTTGCACTCGTTTTCATTAGGATCTAGAATGATAACTTCACGAGGACCAGGCGTCGGCGATGTGGAGCTATCGGAGTCTACTCCAAACACCTTTAAAATACATGAATATAGTTTGTTAACCCAGATCCCTAAATCCAGATTTCCCCTTACCTAGTATGACAGATCAAAGTAGCATGGCAAAACAAAGGACTGACCTGACTGGAGCGAGTCCTGCTCCTCCGTTCACCGCTAGGGCTGCTACGATTCGCCATTACCGCCACGGGCAAGAGCAGATCTAAGCACCGACGCTAGCTCCAGTCTTTGGCACAAGAAACAGGAGCATGGTGCCAGCGAGTCTCTTGCAGAGTTGCAGTAGTGTACGCCGTGTCATCGAGAGAAATGAGATATATACACTTGTCTGCGGGAAAACATTTTTTTTGGCTGTCGCGTGGGCTTTTCTCCCGCCAACTTACCAAAACCGCTCCGTGCTGTTGTTAGGGCTGGCGTGTCTAGCTACCGGGCGCGCGGCGGCTGACCACGTGGAATACGTGGCACTTGGAAACAAGCAGTTACACAATTGTTACTCAGGAAGGTCCTTTCTGCAAAACATCAAAAGATCGGACGATCCGATTCAATCAATTTATCACTAGGAAGGTCCTCCTTGCGAAACATCAACAGACCGGACTTTCCTCAGTCATAACTTCCCCCTTCTCTACCTATTATCACGATACCTCCATTATTCTCCCTCTACCTTCTGTTTTGCCTCATTCTGCAGTTATGCAATGTGTATGAATTCCGAATGGCGAGTATGCTCGAATCAATTTGGAATAGATTAAACCAAATCGGCATAATAAGATGGCATCTCATAGCAACTCATCACCACAAAGTTCACACCACCAGTCCACCAACAAGTAGCAAACATCTTAAGATGATCTGGTAGCAAACACCAAAATACAAGCATGATACAAGTTTCACAATAATCATAACTACACATTCATAATCATAACGATTTGTTGGAACTTCTCCATCTCATGTTTGGCCTCCTGTAGCTGTTCATTCACCTTCTGCATCTCCTGCATTCACCTTCTGCATGTTTTGTTTCTCTGGAGGATGCTATCAAGTTGACTCGAGCCCACCCATCACTAAATCTCCAAGTGAAAACTTTGTCCTAGCGTGCAATGACGACATCAACTATCATTGTTTTCTCAATGTAGGCTTCATTTCAGAGATTTTGAGTGGTGCTGTACTTCGTGCCGGTATTATGGTTGCTCAACTTGGACTTTTCAATAGATGTTGGTATCTTGCTTATACCTACTAAAGTGTGGATGATTTTGCTGTAGTCTTGAATTTGTGGTCAAAGTGACAAATGATAGATGGATTTGCTTCTCTCCTTCATCGTTGGATTGGATTATTATTTGTTTTTATTTCACTTATTGAGGAGAAGTCGGTTAATTTGAAGGGGACATTATGAAACAAGATGTAGATGGAGATTACTAACAAGTCCCAGATGGAGATCAGTGAAGTAGCTTGTAGAGTTTTTGAGTTGTACTTTTCTTATTTTTGTTATCTCTCTTTTGTACATTATGTTTTGTGATGTTTTAGCTACATATTCCTTTATACTATGTGCCACTCCATAATCTTAATGGTATGATGTATTCTTGAAAAAAAATGTTTGAAAAATCTTGCATTATCTAAAAAAATGTATTGGAAAACATGAGCAATGTGTACAGAGGGAACATTGCCTTGCTTTGGCCTCAATATAGCTCGAGGTAATAGATGCAGTGTCTCTGTTGCGTTTGACAGGCATCATGGTGTCATAAAGTGGCAACATAAGAAGATGGACGTAATGTTGGAGAGGAAGAAAAGGCACATGTTAGATCGGAAAGGGACCGTAGCTAGATCCTTAGATCTGAAATGGCTAAGGTCTCATTTGTTTCTTTCAGAATCACCCAGATCAAGATTTATTTCATACTGATTGATTTGATCTGGTTTGAATCATTCGGTTCGAATTGAAATAGAAATGACGTGGATTCTATTCCAGTTCATTTTAATTATTCCCACCTTTCATATATTCTAATCAAACTTCATGTCTTAACCTTCGGAACTAAACCCTTTAGGATCGAGTGACAGAATCGTGTAAGAATCGCATGAAAACAAATAAAATCAAATCCCAAATCGTGTATTTGCAACGGTTTACCACCTTTCTAAATTTTCAGCGATAATGACAAACATACGTCATCCGCTGGTGGCTTGGTCTACAGTCCGCCCAGTCCCCGAAATCCACGTGTCATCCGCTAATACGCTCAACATCTTTAGCCGTTCAAGTCTCATCTCTCTTTAGCCGTTCAGTCCCCATCTCTCTTTAGCCGTTCAAGTCACCATCTCATCAAGCTGCATAGGCAAGCGCTGCACCGCGCCCACAAACCGTACCCACGGGCCACGGGGAACGGAGCCCCCTGAGGGGCCCACACGTCAGTGAAACAGCTATCCCGTCCCCTTGTGCCAGATCATCTCAAATCTCGCGCATGCGGCTAAAATCTCACCCAAACCCCCCGCCCCTCTGCAGTCTGCACCACTCGCCGACCTCTCGTGCCCGCGACGCCACCGACCTCTGCTGCTTTGCACCACTGCTCTGTGCTCTCCGGCGCAGGCAGCAGGCCACCCCGACCCTCTAGCGAAGGTTCTAGAACGTTCCCGGGATGCAGAGCGCCGCGGCGTTGCGGCCGTGTCCCGCACAGCCGCTGGTGAGCCCTAACACTAGCCGCCCCCTCCTCCCGGCCCGCCCGCTGCGCGTCTCCTCCGCCGGCGTAGGCGCCGCTGCCGCCACCACCACCAGATGCGGCGCCGTGGGCCCGCGGGGTCACGGGATCGGCTTGCAGCCGGTCTCGCCGGATTGGGAGCCCAAGGCCAGCCAGCGCCAGGTGGCGTGCGGCGCGGCCGGCGCCGCCGGGAAGGCGGAGGAGGAAAGCGGCGGCCTCATGAAGACGCTGCAGCTCGGCTTGTTCTTCGGCCTCTGGTACCTGTTCAACATCTACTTCAACATCTATAACAAGCAGGTGAGTGGAGCAGATGGGATGCCGTGTACTTGGGCGGGCGGGCGAGCGAGCGATGTTGATCTGACATAATTGGTTACCTCAGAGATTGTGGCTGTTTAGCTGTTCTGTTTGGGTGATGACTGATGAATGATATTGTTTTGTGTCAATGTGAGGGTCCTAGCAGCAATTATTGGGAAAATCTAGAGTAGTTTTTATGCTCTTTTGGTGGGTCTGATGATTACTTGGTACTTGAGAGTCAGAGATGGTCATTGTAATATGGTTGCATATGGTTCTTTTCGTGTTTCTTATTGCTTATTAATATAATTGCTTAGTATTGCCAAAAAAAAATCCAGGTTTATCTATCTAGGATGAGGATGTTTGCCGTAAGTGGTATTTTGTTGCTAAAAGTATAGAAGATTGCAATCTGATATCACTCTTTTGTCTTTTTTGGTGTTATTAGTGTATAAATGGAAAAGTAGTGTGAATATTCAAGAAAGTGGAAAATCTTTTCTGCTTTTGGTGTTACTGCTTATATATTTGACATATGCTACTATGGCTGCAGTTTTTTGTTTCATGCATGGTACCTATGCTAGGAGGGCCTTACATATGGTCGATTTGGATTGGACTTATAAGACCTTGGTTGAAAACTAAATCTCTGTGCTAGATTGGATTGTTTCGTTATGAGCTATGACAGATGTCGACCTTGTTTTAGGATTTAGCTTCCAACAGTCTGGCCTACCGACTAGTGGCCATTTTTCTAATTGTAATTGCGACCGCTTTGCTGAATCTCTTTTCCATTCCTCTCATTATTCTGCTGGTTCACTCTGCCCTGGCAGCATGCTACTGATACTCAATGTAGAAGTTTGTGATCGCTAGCTTAGAGGGTTTCCTTTTCTTGACAGAATGCTAGATGCCTAAATCTTACTGATATCCATGAAGATAAACTGCAACTTTTCTCGCTGTTACTGTATATGGCAGGTTCTCAAGGTTTTCCCGTACCCCATAAACATTACGGAAATTCAATTCGCTGTTGGATCTGCAGTTGCTTTGTTTATGTGGATCACTGGTATCCTTAAGAGACCAAAGATTTCTAGTGCACAGGTAGACCTTTAACATTTTCTTACAAACTTTAGTCTATTTAGTGGGATCTGTATGGACATTCATGCTCTTTTCTTTTTCAGCTTGTAGCTATCCTACCTCTGGCTGTAGTCCATACTCTGGGCAATCTTTTCACCAACATGAGCCTTGGGAAGGTTGCAGTTTCATTTACGCATACCATCAAGGCTATGGAACCTTTCTTTTCTGTTCTTCTTTCTGCAATATTCCTTGGCGAGGTAATTTTTTATCCCTATACAAATGCAATGCACCTGTGTTTCAAACTTTAAGAAATTCATTTGTTTTATATGGCTTTGCAGTTACCTACTATTTGGGTAGTACTATCTCTTCTTCCAATTGTTGGTGGTGTTGGATTGGCATCTCTTACTGAGGCATCCTTTAACTGGTATGTAACAAGTACTATCATTTGAATCCAAGCGTACCCAAACTAAACTGTAGATGATAAGAGCTTCTGACAAATGTTCTCTGCCTTCTGTGCTTCTTGTGCCATTCTATTTCTCCTTTATCTTTTACTCTACCGGTTTCAAATTGTAACTCATTTTGAATTTCCTAGGTACATAGCTTTTACTATGCACCTAGATAAATGGTCTGTCCACATGCATAGTAGGAACTGTGTATTTAGGAAAGGTAAAATGACTTACAATTTGGAACGGAGGGAGTATGTTAGACCTGGATGTAGGATTTTTTATGTATTTAACATTAGTATGTTTAGTATTTGTGCAAATTATAGCTATGCTTTATTCAGATTATGATATGTCATCTACAAATTGTGATCCACCTCCTAACGGTAAATACCTAACCTGTTAAATGCAATTTTATTACAAGAACAACAAACCCTTCAGTCGCGTGCAAATTGGGGTTGGCTAGACCGCTAGAGTTGAAATTGAAACCCAACATGAGGTACCAGCATAATGGGATTTAGAGTCTGTTTATGGTGAATTCTATTTTGATTATTTCAAAAGTAATTACGGTGCAATATAATGTTAATACAATAATGCTCAAATAGCTAGTGTTCTAAAATTGTTTCACTCAACAATGCATGTCTTCTTAAAATATTCTTAAATCTTATTTACAGTTGAAACACGGCCATGGTATTTTTGAATTCTTTTTCATTAATATCTTTGAGTTCTGCTATGGAGTATTTAACTCGGTGGTAATTTTATGACAACAGGCCTGGCTTTTGGAGTGCAATGGCTTCAAATGTTACCTTCCAATCGCGGAATGTACTGAGCAAGAAGGTCATGGTTAAGAAGGAGAATGAGGTAATTGGAATATCTATATTTGCGTTTTAATTACGATTTATTTATGAAATTGCATTGCTTTCTTTTCTTTGTCATGTCTATTATGTGCAGTAGTGCATTTCCATCTCTAATTCCTAATCCACTTCATATGTTTACTTTGTGCAGGAATCCTTGGACAACATTAATCTCTTCTCGATAATTACAGTGATGTCCTTTTTCATATTGGCCCCTTTTACCTTCTTTACGGAAGGTGTCAAAATAACTCCTACATTTTTGCAATCTGCCGTAAGTGTAATAATGTTTGACTTTAAATCCATTGCTTGCAAGCAAAAAAAAAAAGATAGGGAAAATATTGCAGCTTGCCTAACCATCAGGGTAAACTCTGATAGGCTTTATGTGTTTGTAGGGTTTGGATGTACAACAGGTCCTTACAAGGTCTCTGCTTGCTGCACTTTGTTTCCATGCATATCAACAGGTTTGTCATCAAATTACTCCATGCACTTTGTTGCGATGTATTCACATCTTGAGTTGGATACTGCAGTCTGTTGTCTATTTGGTGTGTAAGGTTTATGCAAAACTCAGAGGCGCACAGATAACAAAACTATATAGTTTTATTCCTCACATGTAGCTTGCAGTAGCTGCAAGTGGCATCTGGACTTGTCTTCCATGTCTTAAAATCCAAACTCTCTGCAATATTTGTAGTCCATGAGTTAAGTGGCTAATGAGTAATGACCTGCTTGGAGGGAGGAATTGGTCTTGAGCATTTTGAGAATGTGGTTAAATTTTGGACATCGGATATGGATTTGAGAGCCCCTTTTCTAACAGACTCCATAAAGATAAAAAATGATGTACTTCATATTAGTCATCATATCCAATTTTATATCTTAGGTTCCTATTCTATTTTGCATTGTTCTTCTTGATTCATTTCTCTATACAGAAATAATTGTGCACTATTATTCAATTTTTTTATCGATATTAAATTTGAACTAGAACAAGAAATTTCAATGGAACCTCCCAATCAAAATAGGAACTACTCCTAACAATTATTTAGGAATGGACAAAATTAGTTATTGATTACATGTGGAAGGGTTTCTATTAAATTCCTAAATGAGTCAGCATGCAAATACCTGGAGCAACCCTTAACCTCATCCCTCTCTAGAGCATCTGCTAGAATTAGAGCATCATGTGCAGATCCCTCCCATCCAGCCAAGACATATGTGAATCTCAGATCAAAGTTAACTGCAGCAAGCACATTTTGAGTAGGATGGTGCTTCCTACGCCTAAAGGCTGCAGAAATCTTTGCTGGTACCCTAGCATGTACATGAGTACCATCTATTGCACCAATGCAGTCCTACAATGAATCATTAATAGACATTACATTTTGGTCATGCATGGAATTAACCACAACCCAACCTCCCACCAATTTATTTACCTTAAGGTATGGATACCACCTTGGGCTGATTTTGAGAGGTGTCTCATTTGATGGTGGCCTGATCATCTCCCCCCTAAGCTCACTAATAGCATATAACACCTCCCTAAAATACCTACTGACAGTTTCCATAGACCTCCTAAAGTTTTGATGGATGACTCTAAACCTTTGGTTGTGCCCAACATGGAGAAACATGGCAACTTGTTCCTCAATAGAACTGTTTATGGTGTCTTTAAGCAAGGATGTGTCCCTAAGTAGGTTACACAAGTTGAAGAAGGGAGCTCTACGCATACGAAGCATGTTAACACACTCTATGTCATTGCAATTGTAAATTTTGTCAAGGTTGGCTTGTCGTTCCTGATCCATGGCACTCATTGGGGCATATGAGACACGAGGCTGTGATTTACGAGCAGCCTTGAGCCTACTGATGAAGTATGCATAGACAACAGACACAAATGCAGCAACTTTGGTCACCAGCATGCGTTTCTGCTAGACAGGATTTATCTGTAGCAGTGCAACAAACATGCAAACCATGTCTTAGCTAGGAAAAGGGACATGAAAATATATGCACTGATCAGAACTTGCATCATTGTACTAGAGAAATCAAAGCATCATCACCTAACACACATGTGCTCAGACATAGCAATATTTGCTTAACAAACAACCATCAGAAGCTAAGGACATGTGCTCAGATTTCATCAAATGGAATAACAAGACATCATCAGCTAAGAAATTGTGCTCATCTTTCATCAAATGGAATAACAAGACATCATAGGCTAATACATGAGCTTAGTTGCAAATAAACCATTTCCACTTCATCATAGAATGGATAAATCGTCACATTAAATCATCATAGTGCAAGTAAGCCATGTAGCATAGGGAGGAAGAGAGGGGAAACTGCACTGGTTACCGCAAGATCTTGAACAGAGACAGAGGGGATTACGAAGACCAACAGAAATGCAAAGATATCAGCAGATCTACACATGAAAACAACTATTAGTACCCAGAAACAAGTAGATCTACACGAAATAGAGATAGGTTAGTGTTAGATACTTGACTGTTTACCTCGAACCAAAGGCAAAACACAAATCAACCCCTGCAGTCAAAGACTAGGGTTAGAACGGGCGACATACACCACACAAACATCAGCACCTTCTAGATCTAGAGCGGGGATGGTGGATTACCTGCACTGTAGGCCTCGAAACCCTAGCAAATCAAGGTCCAAACCTGCACAAATCAAGAACACAATACGACAGTGGTTAGTGTTACCGGTGATTCTCACCCCCATGGATCGATTCACATCTCCATGGATCTAAACGATGAGGGAGAGAAGAAGATGAGGGCATCACCTGCTACCTCCAGGAGTAGAAGGTTCGAGAGGATGGAGGAAGCACCGAGCGAGAGGAGGACAGAGGGAGGTGAGGCGCACCGGTGATATATACCCGAGCAGATGGTGTGAAAAGGGGGGCGGTGACCCTAGGGTTCCCGCGCTCGCCCGCCTGCACGCGCGCAACCACCTTCTGAAGCTCCCGCGCGCACCCGTGGAGCTCTCGTACGCTTGCCAGCGCCTGCACGCGGAGAAATGGAGGGGAATGGCGTTTCTGGGGATGCAGGCTGACGGCTAGGTTTTGCACGAGCGGAGCCTGTATGAGGGGGTTGTCCAGGCAACCAATCGGCCGTGGGCTGCATCCCACGGGCCTGGTTGGCCCATATACAAGGAACCAAATGCACCCTAATCGCGTCCGTAGTTTATCACGGTACTGTATCTGGGTGTGTATAGACACTGACATGATTGCAGACATGAAGGTGGTGTAGTGTTAGCTAAAATCAAGATTTGATTGCTATCGCATGACATTTTTGTTTCGAACAAATTCGGGGGGGGGGGCCCTTCCCCCACCTACTTTTCATTGATCGAAGGGGTCCCAAGACGGAACTGTTGCAATGAGCTTACAAAGATCATCTCAGCAAGCCGATGAGAACAACATGAGGTCGGCAAAGTCGTAAAGAGAAATTACAGAAGGTGAGATTACACATAATAACTTGTGATACAGCTCCATGGAAGTCTACCCAAAAGATTCTACCAAACATCCATGAAACCAAAGCTGAACAACTTGGTTTCTAGGTTCACCGTAGCCAAAGTGCCACCGCAACACCCCTCGCAGCTACGCCGCTCTGTGGTCACCCTCCAATGATTTGGGAGGGTTTACCGACATAATTGAAGCTAAGGGTGAGCGGTGGCATCTTAACCAAAATGTCACTGGAAACGATGACCTCCCTTCAAGTTGATGGCAAAACCAACTGAGGCACATCCAGTTTACGCCATCCAACGCCCTTCGAGAGGAGAAAACCCCAAAGGAGGGATGGTCAGCAAAGGTGACGACCAACATTTGATTTGGTATACCGTCAACAAGGAGAGCGCCGACGAAGAAGAGGCGCCAGCAGTGAGTAGTTCTGGTTACCACTCCGATGACGGTGAAGTGGCGCAGGGCCTCCCGCCCGAGTCACCCTGGGGATCGGGGATTTATTATTTACTTTATGTATCGTTATTAATCTTATTATTAGCTGCATGTGTGTTGCAACACTGTTTTCTCTGTGTCATCATTTCTCTTGTTTGATTCTGTTGAAGGTGTCATACATGATTCTGGAGAGGGTGTCTCCTGTTACTCATTCCGTGGGAAACTGTGTTAAGCGTGTCGTGGTCATCGTAACATCAGTGCTGTTCTTCAGGACTCCCGTTTCTCCTATCAACTCCCTCGGTAACCTTGCTGCCTCCATTTGCTTCTCTCTGCTTTTGACTGATTAGTTTCCTCTATCCTCAGTTATCTCACCATACCTGCTTTCCCTTATTTGTGTAGGTACCGGGATTGCACTTGCTGGAGTTTTCCTGTACTCACAACTGAAGAGACTGAAGCCCAAGCCAAAGGCTGCTTGAAATAGATATTGTAATTACCATATATCTCGTGTTTGTGGAGTCAAGTCATGGCAGCACTCCTTGAAATTGTTGATTTTAGTGTATAAATGTTTTTCTCTTGAAGCAATACGAATTCACTGTTAGGGTAATTTGTCATTGTACTGTTGTTAATCAAAACAGGTTTGAAAATTTGTGTCTGCAGAAGAGCGTAGCGTGCCTCAGGTCCCCTAGCCATGGTGGTTAGATGACCGAGTGGTACTACTGTGGTTTTGGGTTTGATTTCCTCTTGAAGCTAATTTCAGCTCGTCTTTCCACGTCAAAGCATAGGCCTAAGGCTTGCCCTTTTCTCATGCAGGTTGAGTTTTATTTAAGAGCAGGCCTGTTTGTTCGCGTGCTGCCGTGCTGGTATCTAATTATAAGTAGCATGTTCGTTTGGCTTATTAGTCACTAGCTAATAATTTTCTTAAAAAACAAATCAGTCACCAGCCAGTAGTAATTTTCTCTCAAAACAAATCAGCACCGGCCACCAGCCAAATAGATGGGCTGATTATTGCTTAATATTTGACTGCTATGAGTCACAAAACAAACATATAGAGATCATTTGCCGTATAGAATGCTAAAGGTCCTTTAGCCGTTGGTCAGAGGGGTTTGCGGTATGGTCGCAATCGGGAGACATAGGTTCGATTTCTCGTTGGAGTGAATTTACAGGATTGGTTTAAAAAAATTCCCTCGCCGGTGAAGCTGGGGTTCGGGGATTTCTAAGACGGGATTAGGTTCCCTTCTCTTAATGAAAACCGTGAAGCGCATTATAATTCCTGAAGACTAAAATTTCTATCCATGTGCAACCATCCAAGTGAATACATGTTGTTCGCACCCAAAATTGGCACAAAGCCGATCAGGCTGACGCCACGGGTCAAACCGATGTCCCTGGGCGATCTGACTGGTCGGGTCCTGTAGCAGATCTGGCAATGGCCGCACCGGTCTGACCGGTGGGCCCAACCGGTTTGACCGGTGGACCCCGAGTCCGAGTAAAATTGAGGAGTCCCAGTGTTTTTCAAGTTGTAAAGGACTTCCTTGCGGGGCAAGACCTCCCACCCTATAAATATGAAGGGCCACGACCGGTTGAAGCTATCACCCAATTGATCAATTACTCTCTACAACTTTTATCTCCAAACCCTAGCTTTTCCAACCCTTTGCTTTCTTTACTTGTCTCGACGACGTTCAAGGATGTCCTGAGTGGCCTTGCCGACCTCAGAGCAACCCTAGGCACGCCACCTCCGACGGGGTCCTTCATGAGGCGGCATTCGTAGGTTTTCCCGGCGTCCATGCGCGCACCGGTCGGACCGGTGCCCCCGACCGGTCAGACCGGTAACGACAGAGGCTTCGGCGAGTTCAAGATTTCGACTGCTGCGCGATCTAGCGTTTTCGTGTGTTGACCAGTAAAAGCGTCAGCATATTTTGGCGACTCCGCTGGGGAACAAAGATCTGGTTTCAAAGACCGTTCAATCTAGCCCTAGATAGATGTCTCGGTGCGAGCTCGACATGAACAACATTGTGACCGCGTCGCTAGAAGATCTCTCTCAGGAGGAGCAGGAGAAGTTCAAGGTGCTACAAGAGTACGTGCAAGTACAATTCCTAGCTGGCGTCACTAAGGATCGTTCAGGCAAGGTGGCAAGATTGAAAGAATTCGAACTGTCGGTGATCAAGCTAAACAACAACACAGTTGAGGTAATCCCCACTATAAGCAAACCCCCTCCTACTACAGCTCCTCAAAAATCTACGGTGGATAATGATGGATTGCTTACTTCCTATATTGCTCGTTTAGAACGTTTAGAGGATCTTGAAAAAGATAGGAACATTGCTTACAATAATAATGAAATTAGTAGTAGTGCTCCTAAAATTTATCCTCATGGGGTTTATCCTAGCTTAGCTCCTTTGCATGTTACTAATAATGCAAATTATATGTATGGCATGCCATAGGAAACTCCCTTTGGTCAAAACCTGCAGTTTCAACTGCTAAGGCCAAATATGGCCACATCGGTTTGACCGATGCAAGGTACTGATCTGACCGGTCAGACCGATGTGGTGGAGATGGTGCTCGAACAGTCTCCGCCACTTTCTGTCGTGCCAAGTTCAGTGGCTCCTACTTTTTCTAATACAATTAGTAACACTAGACCTCATTATAGTACAACAATGAATACATCGTCCCCAAAAACTCTAATTCCGGACGATGTGTTTCAAAGTTATAGGCTAGCTCAAGCTAAGATAGCTCCCTATTTAAGTAAGATGAATTTGGAGAATCCTGAGCCACAACAGCCAAATAATTCTAATTGGGCGGAATTTAATAAATTGAAAAAAGATTTGGCTAATGTGGTAAAAACTAAACTTGGTGTTGATATTGGTAATACTAATTTGTACCAAAAACCATATGATGCTAAGTTTGATAAATTTCCTCTCCCACGTGGTTGGCGTGTGCCTGATTTAATTAAATTTAGTGGTGATGATGACCGAACCACATGGGAACACATTAGTCAATACACTGCTCAACTAGGTGAAGCTGGTGCTTAGAATGCTCTTAAAGTGTGTTTGTTTTCTTTATCTTTAACTGGCACCGCTTTTGCTTGGTTTTCTTCGCTTGCTCCCGGTTCTATTATATCTTGGGATATGTTAGAGTGTAAATTTCATGATCACTTTTATAGTGGGAGCATGCAATTATAATTGACAGATTTAACATCGGTTAGACTAGGGAGAGATGAGGCTGTCTCTGCCTAGGTTAAAAGGTTTAAAGAAACTAAAAATTGTTGCTTTAATTTGTCAATTACTGATATGAACCTTGCAGACATTACACTACAAGAAATCAGTGACTAGTGACGCAACCACATTTTAGCAACATTGATTTATGACGTTCCTGGCTGATCTCATCATAATATTTCACTTTGAGCAAATTTAGTGACAAAAAAACTTTTGTCATTACGGTTGCTACTGTAGCCGGGCATAGGGGTGGGCATTCGGTTTAACCTATGACTTCGGTTCGGTTTTTTTGGTGCACTTAAAATTCGGTTGTGGGCAGACAGGAAACCGATTGGTGTTGAGAAAACAGAGAAACCGACGAATTCGGTGTCAGTTTAATCGGTTCGGTGTTCGGTTTTTTACCGAAGTTCATGCTCTTCGTTCATCCTCATCCCAACTTCTCAATCCATATTTGTCTTCACCAATCACCAAGAAGCCCAAATCGAACCAAATCGAACAAGCAAGCAAGAAAAAAAGACTCAGCAAGGAAAGAATGGAGGCAAGCAAGAAATCAAAACACACACTGGTCACTCACGAACTAACCCATGCGGCCATGCGGGCGTGTAGCTGCCGCATGCCACCTTGGAGCTATACACGGATACGCCTGTGCGGACGCGCCCACTAACCGCCTGTGATGTGTTGGGCACCCGTCGCCGCATTCTGCCGTCCACCAGTGTCGCACGGCCGCTGCTCGTGTGCGTCGCGAGATCTCGTCAAGCACCGCCACCGGATGAGCTGATGTGGGTGGGAGCTAAAGGATAGGGTTTGCGCGAGAGAGTTCGAGAAGGGCGTCCAGGGTGGGCCGGTGATGCTGCATGTGACTATTATTGGGCTGAGGTTGGCGTGGTGGGCTAAAGTGGTCCAATTAGTGCTACGGGAGGGAAGGATGGCGAGCAAAATACGATTTGATCGGTGGTTCGGTTTGGTAGCACGCAGAAACCGAAGCCGACACCGAATTTCCCAGGGACTAAAACCGAAGTCGAAACCGAAAACCGAAAAACTGACATTTCGGTTCGGTTTCGGTTCGGTTCAGTTTTGTTTGACTTTCGGTTTTCGGTGTAAAAGTGCCCACCCCTAGCCGGGCATTCCCTGTTCCATGCTGTTTTGTGACGCCATAAGCTCTGAAGAACGTTATAAACCAAAATCGGTCCCACATGTAAGCATTATTTTAAAAACAGAGTGTTCCAAGTTGTCATAAAATTCAATACGGCCCCACAAGTAGGCATTCTTTCGAAAATAGAGTGTTCCAAGCCGTCATAAAATTTTCTAGGGTCCCACATGTAAGCATTTTCGCTAGGTAAGCGGAGGCCAGGTCACGAAATGTTGAGAAAATAATTTGCCATTGCAAGGGTTCGAACTAGAGACCTATAGGAACAAGACTGCGCTGTTTACCACTGCACCACTTCTTGGTTGTGTCAATTTAATGGGAAACACTTTCCTTATGGTTGTGCCAGGTGAGTCTTTAATATAAATCATCAGTAACACACAGGCGAAACGCTTCACTGCCTTCACAAAGATTCTCGATTTTTGCTACGCGCGGATCTGCAACGGCTTGTGGCAAGAATGGCGGATCCTAGCGGCGTCGAGAAGATGGTTGCGCCGCCACCTCCCAGCTACAAGAAGCTGAAACAGCTCGACAAGGTCAGTTCTCTAGTTTGAGCCACTATATTTTCCCTTATCGTCTTAGGGATTTCTAGATTTGGGGATCTAACGGATTGATGAGCATATACACTAGAATCAAATTTCATTGCACCCTCATATTTGCACTTCAATTGGTGTTACAAGTTGATAGGCTATAGACAACTCATAGGTATTAGATTCATTTAGTTTTGAATTTGCATCGTTTGATGGATTGATAGATTCTTGTATTTTACTAGCTTCTCGAGGTGCTTGAAGTCACTAAAGCTGGGCTGCGGGAGGTGAAGAGAGACCTGCAAGAACAATAAGGAAGAAAACTCATGGCGCAGCAAGAGGCTGTAAAATACAAGGAGTTGTGTCATGAAATTTTAAATAAAAATATGCAAGAGATGAGGAAATTCAAGGAGATAACTGACCAATTGTTACATGAACAATTGCAACAGACCAACAAATACAAAGAGATGTGTGCCCATATGTTACTCCAGGACAATGCCTTGTTGAAAGAAATAGGTGAGAATCTTGACCAATGAAGGACCGATTAGGCGACCAGAGAGGGGGGGGGGGAGTGAATGGGAGCCGATAAAAATTCTTCCCGAAGGATGAACTCGGCCTATGCCCCAAATCCACAACCAAGGATTCCCACATGAGCTTGCCAAGGTCGCGTAGTCACAACGGACCTACCAACCCTAGGAACAAGTCCCAAACCAATCCAACGCGGAAGCACAACTCAAAAACCAAGGGACTTAGGCAATCTGGAAAGCACCAGGCGGACTGTCCGCGAGGAGGGCGCGGACTGTCTGCGGGTAGGGGGCGGACCGTCCGAAATTGCTACCCGAACCTCCAGTAGTGCACCGAGAAAAACGGACCATCCGTGATGGACCCGCGGACCGTCCGCCTCGTCATGGACCGTCCGACACTCTAGTACGGACCGTACGCAAACTTCATGCACCAAAAATCCACCGACAAAAAGGATCGAAAGGAAGGCGCTCAAGAACTCGCACGAACACGAAGAATAGCCGGGCTGTCAGGCACCTTGCGGACGGTCCGTGGTGACCTCGCGGACGGTCCGCGGCTACCTCACGGACGGTCCGCGGTGACCTCGAGGACGGTCCACCAGGTGCGAATCACCACAGCCGAGAAACCCGAGAAACAACCTCAAACTTCCGATCGACGGATCTCCCAAACCACATGGAGTCTTGAGACGAAATTTTGGAGAGATGATGAGTACCCTAAAGTAAAGATATGCCCAAAAAATTATGGCCTCTAACTCACTACAACTCCCGGAATCGCAAATCTCGTGCCTCTACCTCAAGAACACGAAGAACTCGAAAACCACCAACATCGAAGGCCTACCTACGGGATTTGAGGGGCAAGATCACCAAGAAAAGAGGCACACCAACCTCATGTGTGATTCCCAAAACAAATCCCGCACAAAAACACCTCCAAAAGCTTCTCACAAAAATCCCAAGAAAGGGCTCTGAAAATCACCAAAAAGGGAAAACGGGAGAGACAACAAATAGCCTTGAGGAATCACGCCGAATCTTCTATACATGCGAAGAAAGATTCGTACAAGGTCTAGCTTGCCTCCCGATCATCCATCCCTCTCTAAAGATCTCACCATGAAGCTCTCAAGCTAGTCCTATGGAAAAACCTAAGGAAAATAGGAAGGGAAAATGAGAAAGCAAATGAGCTAGAGTTCCAAGTGGTGGCTGCCATCCTCTCTCCTCAAGTTTATATGGAGGCAACCGAAAGATGAAACTACCCCTATTACATAGTACTAGGATACACGCCCCCGAAGGGCACTTTGGGAATTCTCATCGTAGCACCATCGGACGGATGCCCGGCGACCGCACCTCGCTTCACCTCGACGCAAGCCTTGCGATCCTGACGTGTGTCCTCCACTTCGAAGTCTCTCGGTGCGCCCGGATCCCGCCTCCGCCCGCCGAGTCTTCGGTCTTGGCTTTGTGGCTCAACCAAGGAACCTTGACGGTTTTGTGGTGAACCGCCGCAAACCCCGCGGACTCGGTGCAGCCTCCACGCCAATCCCACTCAAGACTTGGCCGCCACGTCGTCCCGGCTCGGTGTTGGTTTTATGGAGTAAACCAACCAAACCCCGCGTGCAGACTTCGGTTGTGAGCCGCTACCCTGCACCGGCTCCACCTTGGTTTTGAGGCTCAACCAAGAACCGTACCCGACTTCGTCTTGCTTTTCTTGCCACCATGCCGCCCGCACTTGATCTCGTTCGGCCACCGGGTCCATCGAGCCGAGCCTACTTGTCTCTCCACTCCTCGGAGGCCACACAGGCTAAGACCTTTCGCGCCCGCTCTTCACCTGCACCAATGCAAATCAAGCCGCAACCTGCACCTACAATACTCGTCCAAGAGTCAGTCCACACCATGTTGTCAATCACTCAACACACCAAGGAGCGACCATCCACCGGTCCTCAGACGCTCCGGTCCTCAACCAAGAGTCGAAGGACCTGGTACTGGACTGGAAGGCAAAACCTGAAGAGGAGGCAAGGTCATGGAAAGAAGAATTCACAAAGGCTAACATCAAGCTTAAAGCAACTACCACTAAGCTGGAAAACGTGAAGGGAAAGCTGAAACATGCCATCCATGCAATGGAAGTGTATAAGCAATCGGTTGAGCAGCTAATTATCGAGATCGAGAAGGAGAAGCAATTGATTTGTTGGTGCCCTGTCTGCCCCAACCTTATGCACTAGTGGGGCAAGCTGAATGAGGTCAAGGACCATGTCCTTGGGATTGCCAAGTCCGCGCACCAAAGGCAGAACTACAAGAAGAAGTGGAGCCGCTACCGCGTCGTGGCTAGGAACGAGGGATGGATGGAGTAGATGGAGTGAGCGACCTGCGCTGGTGGAAGATATATGTTGTTATGTTATCTGTTATGTTAATTAGTATCTTTAGATTTCGCTGGAACATTATCTTATGTATGTGAACATTGTGATGTGTTAATTAGTATCATTAGATTTCGATGGAACACTGTCTTATGTATGTGGATATTGTGATGTTTAATTAGCAACTTCAGAATGGACTCTGTTTCCTACTTCGGATGGATGTTCATTCGAATAATGCGGTCGTATTTTCCTAACAAATCAACGAACCATTTAGTCCGGTCCGGTCAACTTTGTAGATAAGTAAGATCCGGCTGTTGTCATCCTGTTTTGCCCACAAATCAACACACAATTTAGTCTGGTCTGGTCACTTTTTCTTATCAGTAACATCCGGCCGGCTGCTTTCCTCCGCGGCAAGGGTCAGATCCTGTGGGATGTCACGGTGAACACAGCTTATGTTCATCCTGTGAACTTCCTTGCTCCAGGATCGAGGGACATGTTCGACGCCAACAACAAGGCGGTCGACTACCTGTACCATGCTCTGTGTCAATCCGAATTCGATCGGGTTCAGACAGAGGACTTGGCGTGCAGGATTTGGGAGCAGCTGAAGAATGCTCATGCCGGGAATGCTCAGGTTCAGGCTCGGCTCTTTGCGACCTACCGGAGAGAGTACGAGAACTTCACTCATCTCCCCGGTGAGTCCATAGATGCTATGTTCCAGCAGTTCACGGTGATTGTGAACAACATGAGGGCTAATGTGGCCGTGCTCCCGTACGATGATCATGAAAGGGCTATCAAGGTCCTGCACTCTCTGGATCGTACCGTGTGGAGTGAGAAGGTCAAGGCCATTCTTGAGTCGGAGAAGTATGAGACCCTCACAGTGGACGAGCTGTTTTCCAAACTCAAGTCGTCTGAGGTGGACCGTGGGGTGCGTGCAAAGATCGAGAACCTGACTGACCCTCATAGTCTAGCTCTCGTGTCTGGATCAAGGACTAACGCTAACATGTCTTCGAGACAGTTCTCTTTGTCTTGTCTTGTGTCCATGCCAGATGAGGAGTTTGACGTGCTTGGCGAGGAGGATCTCGTGTTGCTGAGCAGGCGGTTCGAGCGCATGTACACAAACCGGAAGAACGCTCGGAGGAGCTCGGGCATGTGCTATCGGTGCTGGAAGCACGGGCACTTTATCGCTGAGTGCCCGGAAGCCGTGGAGGTGAAGCCCGAGCACAAGCACCGTCCGAGGACCGACCACAAGCACCGCTCGAGGGACGACCACAAGGGCAAGAACAAGTCCGAGCAGAGGCCGAGGAGGAGTGGTGGTCACAAGAAGAAGGAGCGAGCGATGGTTGCCGGAGCAAGCGACATTGACTCGAGCTCTTGCTACTCTTCATCGAGCTCAAGTGATGAAGATGAGAACCGGCACAAGGGCAAACGGTCAAGCAAGAACATCAACGGTTTGTGCTTCGCCGCCCAAGGCTTTTGCGGCATGGCACATAGCTCCGCAAGCAAGAAGAGCAATAAGGATGACTCGGGCTCCGACTCCGAGGAAGAGGTAAACAATGATCCATCCTTCTTGATAGCGAAGAATGCTAGGTTGAATGACTTGCTTGACAACCGTGATGATGTGCTTAGAAAGACCAACAAGGAGAAGAGGGAGTATAGGTCTTTGGTTGGAGAGGCTAAGGAGAAGGTGGTTGAGCTAGAGTCTTTGCTTGTTGATGCTAGGGCTCAAATAGATTCTCTTAAGTCTGCTCCTATTGTGACCAATGAACCTGAATGCACTGATTGTTTCACTTTTCTTAGTGAACTGACTGTGCTTAAGGAGAAGTATGCCTCCAAGGTTGAGGAACTAGATGTGCTTAGGGTTGAGCTAGATGAGATGAAATCTAGGCCCTCTTTGCTTGGTGCTTGCACTTCTTGTCCTGTTTTGTATGAGAAGCTAGATGTTTCGCTTGTTTATGCTAGATCTCTAGAGACTCAGCTGAAAGCTCCTATTCCTATATCATGCTCTACTTGTGAAATAAATAATGTGAAGAATATGGAGCTTGCACACTATGTTGATCGCTTGCAGGATGAGAATGATGAGTTGAGAAAGATGATGGGTTGGTTGTCTGGGCATGAGCCTCAGCTCCGGATGATGATTGAGGCATACAAGCGCAATGATGGGCAAGCGCTTGGGGCAGACAAGGTTGGTGAGGGAAATGGTGAGGATGAGGGGAAGATTGGAGATATCCCAGAGTCACAAAAACCCACCACAAAAATGCCTATGCTCCTAAGCCAAATCCACTTAGAAACCGACTAGACACAACCCCAGCTCCACCCGTGTTTCCTCCACACACAGACAACTTCCAGAAACCCATCAAGTTCAAGAGTGACTTGGGGAATGAGTTCTTTGGGAAGAAGGGAGTGAAACCGAGTTAGGAGAAGCTAGAGCCCAAAGACAGCCCAAAACCAAAGCCAAAACCAAAACCCTTCCATTGTGAGCATTGTGGGAGGGATCGGCACCTTGCTGAGTTTTGCTTCAGGAGGAAGCGTGAGGAGAGGTTGGCTAGGGAGATGGCCAACAAGGACAGGTACCGCCCTTCTCGTGGTGTGCCTGAGACTAGGTTGGTGCCAAGGGGCAAGGGTATGGTGCGTACCATTTACCCTTGAGAGAGGCGTGTGTTTGTGCCTCGAGGTGAGCCACCACATAGAGAAGGTGGTGGGCGTGTTGGGTTTCGGCATGGTGAGTTTGCCGGACGTTCCTTCGCTCGTGACCAATACGAGTATGGGGGGAACGATCACAGTTTTAGGTCCCAGAGGAGCTACGAGCCATAGTCTCCACCTCATGGTGCGCGTAGTCCTCCAAGGGGACATGGGGGTGTTTCACCTAGAGGAGATAGGATGGATTTTGCTAACCCCACTTTTGAGCAAATGGCACGGCACTGGTTTGATTCATTTTGTACTAACCCCAATGCTGAGTGGTTTGCTCACTCTCGCTCTCGTTTTTGATTTGCAGGTGGTAGGCTTGGAGGGCTTTTGGTTGATCGACTCCGGCTGCTCTCGACACATGACCGAAGATGGAAGGTGGTTCTCCAGCCTCACCCCGGTGATGACCAAAGAGTACATCACTTTTGGGGACAATGGGAAAGGTAGAGTGCTTTCAGTGGGCACGGTGAAGGTGAGCGAGTCTGTGACTCTTAGGCGTGTTTCTCTTGTCAAGTCTTTGGGGTACAATCTTCTTTTGGTTTCCCAGCTTCTTGATGAGGGTTTTGAGGTCCGTTTCAAAACGGGCGCTTCGCGTGTCTTAGATTCTCGAGGTGATCTTGTGTGCACGATCATTCCCGAGGGTCAAATTTTTAGAGCCGATTTTTCTCAGTGTGTTGGCTCTTCTCGTTCTTGGTTGCTGGCATTTCGGCGGAGCTTTGGAAATGGCATAGGAAACTAGATCACTTGAGTTTTGACTTGTTGTCACACTTGAGTGGGCTAGGATTAGTCCGAGGATTGCCTAAGTTGAAATACCAAAAGGACTTGGTATGTGTTCCGTGTAGGCATGGTAAGATGGTCGCCGCCTCTCACCCGCCTCTGACATCCATTATGACAGAGAGGCCATGCGAGTTGTTCCATATGGACTTGGTTGGTCCAGCTCGTGTGTGCTCAGCGGGTGGGAAAAGGTATGTCCTGGTGATAGTGGACGACTATTCTCGCTATGCTTGGGTCTTCTTTTTGGCTGACAAGGGGGAGACGTTTGGTTTTGTGAGGGATCTAATCTTGAGGTTGAAGAATGAGAGGAATAGAGATGCCATTCGAGCTATCCGTAGCCATAATGGTTCTGAATTTAAAAACTCTCGTTTTGAAACCTTTTGTCGTGATTTGAGTCTCGAACATCAATTCTCTTCTCCCTATGTGGCTTGTTAGAATGGTGTGGTTGAGAGGAAAAATCGTTCCCTTTGTGAGATGGCTCGGACGATGCTCGACGAGCATAGGACTCCGAGGAGATATTGGGCTGAGGCGGTGAATACCGCGTGCCATGTTGGGAATCGGATTTTTCTTAGGGCCTTCTTGAACAAGACGTGCTATGAGCTCATGCACGGGCGAGCACCTAGAGTGAGCCATTTCAGGGCTTTTGGTTGTCGGTACTTTATTCTCAAGAAGGGTAGGCTTGATAAGTTTGAGTCGAGGTCTTCCGATGGGATCTTCTTGGGCTATGCTAGTCATTCTCGAGCATTCCGTGTGCTCAATCTTGATACTAACCTAGTCATGGAAACTTGCGAGGTTACCTTCGACGAGACCCAGCCATGCAGTTCGTCTGTCTTTGAGTGTGCAGGTGGCGACGAGATTAGCAAGAAGATCTTTGACGACGAGGAGGACGATGCTGGAGAGGATGATGGTGATGATGAAGCTCCAGTCGAGCATGTACCCTCTACTTCCACTACGACGACTACGGTGCAGGATGGTCCAGCCCCTACACCGACTACGATCCAGCAAGATCAAGTGGAAGCTGCAGCTGAGGGGGAGGTTGTCTCCAGGCGAGAGGCACCGAGGCGCGTTCAAGTTGATCATCCTTCTTCAAGAATCATCGGCGACATCAATGAACGTACAACACGGTCAAGGTCTAGGAATGTTTCTCACTTTGCTCATTCGGCTTTTGTTGCTACCTTTGAGCCGAAAGACATTGGACACGCTCTCTCTGATCCTAATTGGGTGAACGCAATGCATGATGAGTTAGAGAACTTTGAGAGAAACCAAGTTTGGGAGTTGGTAGAGCCACCACCACATTGGAAACCTATAGGGAAAAAATGGGTGTGGAAGAACAAAGAGGGTGAGAATGGTGAGGTGGTGAGAAACAAATCGAGGTTGGTTGCTCAGGGGTATAGTTAGAAGGAGGGGATAGACTATGAGGAGACATTTGCCCCTGTAGCCCGTTTGGAGGCAATTAGGATCCTTCTAGCCTTTTCCGTGGCTAAAGGATTCAAGTTGTACCAAATGGATGTGAAGAGTGCCTTCTTGAATGGGTTTTTAGAAGAAGAGGTTTATGTGAAGCAACCACCGGGCTTTGAGAGTGCTGAGTTTCCTCGCCGGGTGTATAGGTTGAGGAAGGCATTGTATGGGCTGAAACAAGCTCCCCGTGCTTGGTATGGCCGTTTGAGGGGGTTCTTGTTCAGCAAGGGGTTTGAGATGGGCAAGGTTGATAAGACTCCTTTTCTCCTCAGGCAGGGCGATGATATCCTAATTATTCAGGTGTACGTGGATGATATTGTCTTTGGCGGCTCGTCTCACTCTTTGGTTGCGACGTTTGCAGAGGACATGAGCAAAGAATTCGAGATGTCTATGATGGGAGAATTGCAGTTCTTTCTCGGGCTTCAGATCAAGCAGGCGAAGGAGGGAACCTTTGTGCATCAAGCCAAGTACACGAAGGACATCCTCAAGAAGTTCAAGATGGACGACTCGAAGCCCCTGTCGACACCGATGAGTATGACTACAGTGTTGGATGTGGACGAGGACGGAGAGCCCGTGGACCAGAAGGAGTACCGGAGCATGATAGGCTCCCTCTTGTACTTGACAGCGACGAGGCCAGACATTCAGTTTTCTGTGTGTCTGTGCACTCGTTTTCAGGCGTCGCCGAGGACTTCACACCGGCAGGCCGTCAAGCGGATCTTCAGGTATCTTCGATACACTCCTGAGCTTGGTCTTTGGTACTCGACGTCCTCTTCTCTTTCGCTTCTTGGGTTTTGGGATGCCGATTTTGCGGGGTGTCGAGTCGATAGGAAGTCGACTTCGGGGACTTGCCATTTTTTGGGATCTTCGCTTGTTTCTTGGTCTTCTCACAAATAGTCTAGTGTAGCTCAGTCTACCACAGAAGCCGAATATGTTGCTGCCGCTAGTTGTTGCTCACAGCTGCTTTGGATCACATACACTCTGAGTGACTTTGGTGAGGAGTGTTCCCATGTACCTCTCATGTGTGATAGCACGAGTGCCATTAGCGTTGCCAAAAACCCCGTGCTCCACTCCAGAACCAAACATATAGAGGTGAGGTACCACTTCCTGAGAGACAATATTGAGAAGGGAAACATAGACCTCATCCATGTGCCAATCGAAAAGCAACTTGCCGACATCCTAACCAAGCCTTTGGACCAAGCTACATTTGCCCATTTGCGAGGGGAGCTTGGTGTCCTTTTTCCTTTCTGACCTTTGGTTGGGGGTTTGATGTACATACTCATATTGCATTTTCATTTATGTATCATATCATGCCTGCATCTTTGTATCATAGACTACATATGTATCATATGAGATGTGCTTCTAGTATATACTTGGATCACTATGATATGCTAGATAGGAGATTATGACTTTGCTTTTGATGGTCATATGATGGATAGCGATGCTCTTGATAGATTTGGGATGTATGTTCTTGTGGATGGCTTATTTGTGTGAAAATGCTTTACATGATCCTCTCTTATGAGTTGAATGCCTTTCATGCTAAATTTGTGCACTTATGGCTATAGCTTGCTTAATTTGTCCTTGGGACCATGTTCTTTTCATATGGGGTCAAAGACCCATCTATCATCATGGATGTTTAGCCTACATGCTACCTTGTGGAGAAGCCTAAGCTTCTTTTTGCCGCAAAGGCACTTCATGTACCATGCTTAATTTGTAAATCTTGAAATTGGTATATGAAATGCTTGTGCTTGAAAAATATGCTTCCATGTCACGTATGCTTTAAATTTCTTATTTTGGGTGCTAAACCGTTGCATGATGTTCACCATTGAGAAGTCTCACATTTAGAAGTGAACACATGGCTCGGTGGCTTTGACATGACATGAGATAGCTTGTAGGTGTTTGTGATGATCTTGTGATGAGAATTTGTGACCTTGCATGAAGTTTGTGAGTTATGTGTTGTTTGTGCTCATTTTGATCATGTTTAGTTCCTATGCTCATGAGAGGGAAATTTTGTGAAAATTGATTTATGTTGATCATGGCTATGTCACATGCTTATATGTCCCTATCTATCTCGTTGGCGATGCTTGTACTAAATTTGTGGCAATCTAGCTTGTCTATGTCTCTTTTTAGCATGTTGTAGTGCTCTTTGTCTATTTGAGAAGCACATGCTTGCATTTGTAGACTTGATTCATGCAATACCAACAAGGGGGAGGAATAGTACCCAATTCTTAATTTGGGAGAAAGTTCTTGCATCCAGGGGGAGTTTTGCATCAGAGGGGAGAAATGCATTTGTTCAGGGGGAGCTTGCACTCATATGCATTTGGGAGCTCTTTTTCGCCTGAATTTTAGTTGTGCTCTTTTGCCGATGGTGTCGAGCCCTTTTGCCTCACCTTGAGGAGTCGACAATTTTGGAGCATTTTATCTCGGTTGTGTCGAGCCGTTGCCCTTGTCTTAGGGGACCGAGATTTTTCTCTCTCAAGTGATCGCTTCTTAGCTTTTGTTTGGCTCTTGATCACTTGTTTGAGTTTTTTAGTCGTTTCTTTTCTTTTTCTCTTTTCTCTGAATTGGTTACTATGTGTGTGTTGTCAATGCACTCATCAAGGGGGAGATTGAGGACCGGAGCGTCCAAGGACCGGTGGATGGACGTTCCCTGGTGTGATGAGTGATAGACAACGTGGTGTGGACTGACTCTTGGCCGAGTATTGCAGGTGCAGGTTGCGGCTTGACTCGTGTTGGTGCAGGTGAAGAGCGGGCGCGAAAGGTCTATGCCTTGCGGGGCCTCCGAGGAGTGGAGAGACAAGTAGGCTCGGCTCAAGGGACCCGGTGGCCAGCGGGGTCAAGTGCGGGCCGCATGGTGGCAAGAAAAGCAAGACGAAGTCGTCGACCGGAGCCGGTGCAGGGTAGCGGCTCACGACCGGAGTCTGCACGCGGGGTTTGCGGTGGTTCACCACAAAATCATCGGGTTACTTGGTTGAGCCACAAAACCAAGACCGGAGGCTCGGCGGGCGGAGACGGGATCCGGGCGCGCCGAGAAGCTTCGATGCCGGCGGGCACGTGGCGGGATCACAGGGCTTGCGTCGGGAGGACGCGGACTGCGGCGAAGGCGTGGCCGTGCGATGAAGAGGAGTACTACATGACCTATTTGCCCCTGAGGGGATTGTATCTTATGTTTAAGTGCTAGGGGTAGCTTGGTCATTTGCCCAACCCAGAGGGACTCATATATATAGCTCTAGGGTTTTCTGGGCAAACCATCCATCTGGACTGCTTCTCATTTCCTTGCTCCATAGGCGTAGATTTTCTTCACCGGTTTGTAGAGAATCTGACCTCCGAGTGTATGGAAGCATTCATGGTTGCATTGATTTCCTTCTTGTAGCTCTTGTGATTTTCGTGTCTTTTTCGAGCTATTTTCATTGGATTTTCGTGCGCGTCTTGTTCCTTCAATTCTGAGGTGTTTGGGTCCGGATTTGTTGGTGGGGATCATGGATAGATGTATTGTGCATCTTTGTGCTTGATCTTGACCCCCCAATCTCCGGATTTGGCCTCCGATTGAAGGATTCCGGTTGGAACCCTAGCTTTTTGGTAGAGCTCGGTTGCGATTCGATTCCCAGCGATTTAGTTCGTTTGAGGTCTCAAGTTTTGGGGTATAGCATCTCCTAGGGACGCTTCAAATCTCTCCCAAATCTTACCTCAAGAGCTCAAGCCGTTTGGGAGATCCATGGACGGATAGGTGAACTCGTGCTTGCGTTTTCGAACTCGGGCTGCTCTGTCCGCACCTGGCGGACCGTCCGCGCCTGGTCAGCGGACCGTCCGCGAGGAGCCCGGGAGCTGGCTGTTCGTCGTGTTCGTCGCGAGTTCTTGCGTTGCTTTGTTTCGATCCGTCGAGTTGGGTGTTTTCGGTTGGAGGAGGTTTGCCGGACTGTCCGCCCGGGGTTGCCGGACCGTCCGTGTGGGTCGGACTGTGCGCGGGTTGGCCATGGACCGTCCGTATTTCGAGGTGCAGTACTGGTTGTTCGGGTTGCATTTTTGGACTGTCCGTCGTGGCCTCACGGACTGTCCGCCTAGCCCTTGCGGACTGTCCGCCTGGTCATCACGGACCGTTCGCCCCAGGCATCGCAGATTGCCTAAGTCCTTTGCTTCTTGAGTTGCGCTTCCGTGTTGCTTTAAGTTTGGGTTTGTTCCTAGGGTTGGAAGGTCCGTTGTGACTACGTGACCTTGGCAAACTCGTGTGGGAATCCTTGGTTGTGAATTTGGGGCATAGGCCGAGTTCATCCTTCGGGAAGAATTTTTATCGGCTCCCATTCACTCCCCCCCTCTCTGGTCGCCTAATCGGTCCTTCACAAGTGGTCAAGCAAGAACATCAACGGCCTCTGCTTCGCCGCCCAAGGCTTTTGCGGCATGGCACATAGCTCCGCAAGCAAGAAGAGAAACAAGGACAACTCGAACTCTGACTCCGAGGATCAGGTAAACAATGATCCATCCTTCTTGGTAGTGGAGAATGCTAGGTTGAATGACTTGCTTGACAACCGTGATGATGTGCTTAGAAAGATCAACAAGGAGAAGAGGGAGTATAGGTCTTTGCTTGGAGAGGCTAAGGAGAAGGTGGTTGAGCTAGAGTCTTTGCTTGTTGATGCTAGGGCTCAAATAGATTCTCTTAAGTCTACTCTGATTGTGACCGATGAACCTGAATGCACTGATTGTTCCACTTTTCTTGGTGATTTGACTGTTGTTAAGGAAAAGTATGCCTCCAAGGTCGAGCTTAGGGTTGAGCTAGATGAGAAGAAATCTAGGCCCTCTTTGCTTGGTGCTTGCACTTCTTGTCCTGTTTTGCATGAGATGCTAGATGTTTCGCTTGTTTATGCTAGATCACTAGAGGCTCAGCTGAAAGCTCCTATTCCTACATCATGCTCTACTTGTGAAATAAATGTTGTGAAGAATATGGAGCTTGCACACTATGTTGATCACTTGCAGGATGAGAATGATGAGTTGAGGAAGATGATGGGTTGGTTGTCTGGTCATGAGCCTCAGCTCAGGATGATGATTGAGGCATACAAGCGCTATGATGGGCAAGCGCTCGGGGCAGACAAGGTTGGTGAGGGAAGTGGTGAGAATGAGGGGAAGATCGGAGATATCCCAGAGCCACCAAAAACCCACCACAAAAATGCCTATGCTCCTAAGCCAAACCCACTTAGGAACCGACTAGACACAACCCCAGCTCCACCCGTGTTTCCTCCACATACCGACAACTTCCAGAAACCCATCAAGTTCAAGAGTGACTTGGGGAATGAGTTCTTTGGGAAGAAGGGAGAGAAACCGAGTGAGGAGAAGCCACAGCCCAAAGAGAGCCCGAAACCAAAGCCAAAATCAAAACCCTTCCATTGTGAGCATTGTGGGAGGGATGGGCACCTAGCAGAGTTTTGCTTCAGGAGGAAGCGTGAGGAGAGGTTGGCTAGGGAGATGGCCAACAAGGACAGGTACCGTCCTTCTCGTGGTGTGCCTGAGCCTAGGTTGGTGCCGAGGAGCGAGGGTGTGGTGCATACCATTTACCCTCGAGAGAGGCGTGTGTTTGTGCCTCGAGGTGAGCCACCACATAGAGAAGGTGGTAGGCGTGTTGGGTTTGGGCGTGGTGAGTTTGCTAGACGTTCCTTCGCTCGTGGCCAATACGAGTATGGGGGGAATGATCACAGTTTTAGGTCCCAGAGGAGCTACGGGCCACGGTCTCCACCTCATGGTACGCGTAGTCCTGCAAGGGGACGTGTGGGTGTTCCACCTAGAGGAGATAGGATGGATTTTGCTAACCCTACTTTTGAGCAAATGGCACGGCACTGGTTTGATTCATTTTGTACTAACCCCAGTGCTGAGTCGTTTGCTCACTCTCGCTCTCGTTTTTCATTTGCAGGTGGGAGCCTTAGAGGGCCTTTGGTTGATCGACTCCGGTTGCTCTCGACACATGACCGGAGATCGAAGGTGGTTCTTCAACCTCACCCCAGTGATGACCAAAGAGTACATCACTTTTGGGGACAATGGGAAAGGTAGAGTGCTTTCAGTGGGCACAGTGAAGGTGAGCGAGTCTGTGACTCTTAGGCGTGTTTCTCTTGTCAAGTCTTTGGGTTACAATCTTCTTTCGGTTTCCCAGCTAATTGATGAGGGTTTTGAGGTCCGTTTCAAAACGGGCGCTTCGCATGTTTTGGATTCTCGAGGTGATCTTGTGTGCACGATCATCCCCGAGGGTCAGATTTTCAGAGCTGATTTTTCTCAGTGTGTCGGCTCTCCTCGTTGTTTGGTTGCTGGTGTTTCGGCGGAGCTTTGGAAATGGCATAGGAGACTAGGTCACTTGAGTTTTGACTTATTGTCACGCTTGAGTGGGCTAGGTTTGGTCCGAGGATTGCCTAAGTTGAAATACCAAAAGGACTTGGTATGTGCTCCGTGTAGGCATGGTAAGATGGTCGCCTCCTCTCACCCGCCTCTGACATCCGTTATGACAGAGAGGCCATGCGAGCTGTTCCATATGGACTTGGTTGGTCCAGCTCGTGTGTGCTCGGCGGGTGGAAAATGGTATGTCCTGGTGATAGTGGACGACTATTCTCGCTATGCTTGGGTCTTCTTTTTGGCTGACAAGGGGGAGACATTTGGTTTTGTGCGGGATCTAATCTTGAGGTTGAAGAATGAGAGGAATGGAGATGCCATTCGAGCTATCCATAGCGACAATGGTTCTGAATTTAAAAACTCTCATTTCGAAACCTTTTGTCGTGATTTGGGTCTCGAACATCAATTCTCTTCTCCCTATGTGGCTTGTCAGAATGGTGTAGTTGAGAGGAAAAATCGTTCCCTTTGTGAGATGGCTCGGACGATGCTAGATGAGCATAGGACTCCGAGGAGATATTGGGCTGAGGCGGTGAATACCGCGTGCCATGTTGGGAACCGGATTTTTCTTAGGGCCTTCTTGAACAAGACGTGCTATGAGCTCATGCACGGGCGAGCACCTAGAGTGAGCCACTTCAGGGCTTTTGGTTGTCGGTGCTTTATTCTTAAGAAGGGTAGGCTTGATAAGTTTGAGTCGAGGTCTTCTAATGGGATCTTTTTGGGTTATGCGAGTCATTCTCGAGCATTCCGTGTGCTCAACCTTGATACTAACCTAGTCATGGAAACTTGCGAGGTTACCTTCGACGAGACCCAGCCATGCAGTTCGTCTGTTTTTGAGTGTGCAGGTGACGACGAGATTGGCAAGAAGATCTTTGAGGACGAGGAGGATGTTGCTGGAGAGGATGATGGTGATGATGAAGCTCCAGCCGAGCATGTACCCTCTACTTCCACTACGACGACTACGGTGCAGGATGGCCCAGTCCCTACACCGACGACGATCCAGCAAGATCAAGTGGAAGCTGCAGCTGAGGGGGAGGTTGTCTCCAGGCGAGAGGCACTGAGGCGTGTTCAAGTTGATCATCCTCCCTCAAGAATCATAGGCGACATCAATGAACGTACGACACGGTCAAGGTCCAGGAATGTTTCCCACTTTGCTCATTCGGCTTTTGTTACTACCTTTGAGCCGAAAGACTTTGGACATGCCCTCTCTGATCCTAATTGGGTGAATGCAATGCATGAGGAGTTAGAGAACTTTGAGAGAAACCAAGTTTGGGAGTTGGTAGAGCCACCACCACATTGCAAACCTATCGGGACAAAATGGGTGTGGAAGAACAAAGAGGGTGAGAATGGTGAGGTGGTGAGAAACAAATCGAGGTTGGCTGCTCAGGGGTATAGTCAGAGGGAGGGGATAGACTATGAGGAGACATTTGCTCCTGTAGCCCGTTTGGAGGCGATTAGGATCCTTCCAGCCTTTTCCATGGCTAAAGGGTTCAAATTGCACCAAATGGATGTGAAGAGTGCCTTCTTGAATGGGTTTTTAGAAGAAGAGGTTTATGTGAAGCAACCACCAGGCTTTGAGAGTGTTGAGTTTCCTCACCGGGTGTATAGGCTGAGGAAGGCGTTGTATGGGCTGAAACAAGCTCCCCGTGCTTGGTATGGCCGTTTGAGGGGGTTCTTGTTCAGCAAGGGGTTTGAGATGGGCAAGGTTGATAAGACTCTTTTTCTCCTCAGGCAGGGCGATGATATCCTAATTGTTCAGGTGTACGTGGATGATATTGTCTTTGGCGGCTCGTCTCACTCTTTGGTTGCGAGGTTTGCAGAGGACATGAGCAAAGAATTCGAGATGTCTATGATGGGAGAATTGCAGTTCTTTCTCGGGCTTCAGATCAAGCAGGCGAAGGAGGGAACCTTTGTGCATCAAGCCAAGTACACGAAAGACATCCTCAAGAAGTTCAAGATGGACGACTCGAAGCCCCTGTCGACACCGATGAGTACGACTACAGCGTTGGATGCAGATGAGGACGGAGAGCCCGTGGACCAGAAGGAGTACCGGAGCATGATCGGCTCTATCCTGTACTTGACGGCGACGAGGCCGGACATTCAGTTTTCTGTGTGTCTGTGCGTTCGTTTTCAGGCGTCGCCGAGGACTTCACATCAGCAGGCCGTCAAGCGGATCTTCATGTATCTTCGATACACTCCTGAGCTCGGTCTTTGGTACTCGGCGTCCTCTTCTCTTTCGCTTCTTGGGTTTTCGGATGCCGACTTTGCGGGGTGTCGAGTCGATAGGAAATCGACTTCGGGGACGTGCCAGTTTTTGGGATCTTCGCTTGTTTCTTTGTCTTCTCACAAACAGTCAAGTGTAGCTCAGTCTACCACAGAAGCCGAGTATGTTGTTGCCGCTAGTTGTTGCTCACAGCTGCTTTGGATCATATACACGCTGAGTGACTTTGGTGAGGAGTGTTCCCATGTACCTCTCACGTGTGATAGCACAAGTGCCATTAGCGTTGCCAAAAACCTCGTGCTCCACTCCAGAACCAAACATATAGAGGTGAGGTATCACTTCCTGAGAGACAATGTTGAGAAGGGAAACATAGACCTCATCCATGTGCCAACCGAAAAGCAGCTTGCCGATATCCTAACCAAGCCTTTGGACCAAGCTACATTTGCCTGTTTGCGAGGGGAGCTTGGTGTTGTTTTTCCCTTTTGAGCTTCGGTTGGGGGTTTGATGTATATACTCATGTTGCATTTTCATTTATGTATCATATCATGCTTGCATCTTTGTATCATAGACTGCATATGTATCATATGAGATGTGCTTCTCCTATATACTTGGATCACCATGATATGCTGGATGTGAGATAATGATTTTGCTTGTGATGCTCATATGATGAATAGCGATGCTCTTGATAGCTTTGAGATGTATATGCTTGTGAATGGCTTTCTTTTGTAAAATTACCATATATGTTCCTCTCTTATGAGTTGAATGCCTTTCATGTTAAATTTGTGCACTTATGGCTATAGCTTGCTTAATTTGTGCTTGGAACCATGTTCTTTTCATATGGGGTCAAAGACCCATTTATCATCAAGGATGTTTAGCGTACATGCTATCTTGTGGAGAAGCCTAAGCTTCTTTTTGCCGCAAAGGCACTTCATGTACCATGCTTAATTTGTAAATATTGAATTTGGTATATGAAATGCTTGTGCTTGAAAAATATGCTTCTATGTCAAATTTGCTTTAAATTCCTTATCTTGGGTGCTAAACCGTTGCATGATGTTCACCATTGAGAAGTCTCACATTTAGAAGTGGACACATGGCTCGGTGGCTTTGACATGACATGAGATAGCTTGTAGGTGTTTGTGATGATCTTGTGATGAGAATTTGTGACCTTGCATGAAGTTTGTGAGTTATATGTTGTTTGTGCTCATTTTGATCATGTTTAGGTCCTATGCTCATGAGAGGGATTTTTTTGTGAAAAATGCTTCTTTTTGATCATGGCTATGTCACATGCTTATATGTCCCTATCTATCTTGTTGGCGATGTTTGTACTAAATTTGTGGCTATCTTGCTTTTATATGTCTCATTTTTAGCATGTTATAGTGCTATTTGTCTATTTGAGAAGCACATGCTTGCATTTGTAGACTTGATTCATGCATTACCAACAAGGGGGAGAGATAGCACCCAATTCTTGCTTTGGGGAGAAAGTTCATGCATCTAGGGGGAGTTTTGCATCAAGGGGAGAAAAGTTGGGAGAAATGCATTTGTTCAGGGGGAGCATGCATTCATGTGCTTTGGAGCTCTTTGTCGCCTGATTTTAGTTGTGCTCTTTTTGCCGATGGTGTCGAGCCCTTTTGCCTCACCTTGAGGAGTCGGCAATTTTGGAGCATTTTATCTCGGTTGTGTCGAGCCGTTGCCCTTGTCTTAGGGGACCGAGATTTTTCTCTCTCAAGTGATCTTGTTTTGGCTTTTGTTTGGCTTTTGATCACTTGTTTGAGTTTTCCATTCGTTTCTTTTCTTTTTCTCTTTTCTCTGAATTGGTTACTATGTGTGTGTTGTCAATGCACTCATCAAGGGGGAGATTGAGGAAAGGAGCGTCCGAGGACCGGTGGATGGTCGCTCCCTGGTGTGATGAGTGATTGACAACGTGGTGTGGACTGACTCTTGGCCGAGTATTGCAGGTGCAGGTTGCAGCTTGATTTGCGTTGGTGCAGGTGAAGAGCGGGCGCGAAAGGTCTTAGCCTTGCGGGGCCTCTGAGGAGTGGAGAGACAAGTAGGCTTGGCTCGATGGACCCGGTGGCCGAACGGGATCAAGTGCGGGCCGCATGGTGGCAAGAAAAGCAAAACGAAGTCGTGGACAGGAGCCGGTGCAGGGTAGCGGCTCACGACCGGAGTCGGCACACGGGGTTTGCGGCGGTTCATCACAAAACCGTCGGGTTACTTGGTTGAACCACAAAACCAAGACCGGAGGCTCGGTGGGCGGAGATGGGATCCGGGTGCGTCGAGAGACTTCGAAGCGGAGGACACGCGTCGGGATCGCAAGGCTTGCGTCGAGGCTAAGCAAGGTGCGGTCGCCGGGCATCCGTCCGATGGTGCTACGACGAGAATTCCCAAAGTGCCCTTTGGGGGCATGTATCCTAGTATTATGTAATAGGGGTAGTTTCGTCTTTCGGTTGCCTCCATATAAACTTAGAGGAGAGAGGATGGCAGCCATCTCTTGAAACCCTAGCTCATTTGCTCTTGCTATTTTCCCTTCCTATTTTCCTTAGGTTTTCCATAGGACTAGCTTGAGAGCTTCATGGTGAGATCTTGAGAGAGGGATAGATGTTGAGGAGGCAAGCTAGACCTTGTATGAATCTTTCATGGTGTGTATAGAAGGTTTGGCGTGATTCCTCAAGCGTTCTTGTTGCTCCTCCCGTTTCTCTTTTTCGGTGATTTTTGGAGCCTTTTCTTGGAATTTTCGTTCATCGCTCGATTCGTCAATTTGAGGGCGTTTCTCTCCAGATTTCTTTCAGGGGATCATGTGTGAGTGCCTTGTGCCTCTTTGTGGATGATCTTGACCCCTCAAACACCGGATTTGGCCGGAGATCCGTTGATTGAAAGTTTGGGGTGAATTCGCGGGCTGTTTTCTGGGCTGTCCCGGGTGATCCGGACACTAGTGTCCGGGTGACCCGAAGGGGGTAGGTTGACCCGGACACTTGTGGCCAGGTGACCCGGTGCGGCTCTGGATGTCTTAGGGTGACCCAGACACTTGTGACCGGTTGACCTGGTAGGTCTCAGCCTTCCTCTTTGTTGCTCGAGTTTTTTCGTGCTTGCTTCCGCTTTGCTTCCTAGCCTTTAAAGCTTTGTTCCTAAGGTCTCGAGAGAGGTTTGTGTGTGCTTTCGCTTGTTCGTGTGTGACCCTCAGAGTTGCGATTGGGACATAGGCCGAGTTCTTTTGAGAAAGAATTTTTATCGGCTCCCATTCACTCCACCCTCTCTGGTCGCCAATCTGGTCCTTCAGACATCCCAAGAGTTACGCAAGATCAAGTATCAGGCACACAAGCTCAAGTGATTCGAGGCCCTCCGCGCTAAGAAACTCCAACAAAAGGTGAACTCAATCCTAGCTGAAATTAACCTTAACATATCTGAGAATGTTATACTACCTAAATGTTCTACATTTGTTGTACTTAGGTATATATGTGAGAGGGGTGGTGTAGCTATACACGGAGAGGAAGCAAAGAAGAAGAAACAAGTGGATCAGTTCGGAACAAGGATGATCCAGCAAAGTTCAGTTCGGACCAGTTCACACAGATCAGTTCGGACAATCAGTTCGGACAAGTTCGGACCTGCATAATGATTTGATCATAACTCTTAAATCCTGATAGCTCTGGAGCTGAATGAGTACTTCATGGAACCGTCTTGAAGTTAACTTTCCAATGCAAGAAACCGCATGTCCATTAGACTTCCCAATAAAGAGTTATGACCGATTTAGTGGAGGCTGCACAGAAGGTCAACAGCCACGCGAGTCCACCTCGGGAGTTGATTTCTGAAGAGTCTTTTCACATACTTAGCCTCTTCATTTTCCTCTCGAGTTCACACCCAACTAGGAGGGTTGTTCCTAGTATAAATACCCCCCTATGTACTACTAAGAACCCAGTTTTTGATTAATAGTTGTTAACCACATACGGTTGATCGCAGCCTCGCTACTGAGTGTTCTTACACACCTTTGTTCTTACGAGTTCTTCTTGGGCTTGTGAGAGATCTCTCTGAGGTCCCCTACTTCGTGCTCTATGGTTTCCGTTCGGCTGTGCCGTATTGTGTGGATTAGTCCCGGTTTGTGGTTCTGCGATCGTTCGAAGATCGAGTCGAAGTCCTTCGCGGTTTCGGTGCCTCTCTCCCCGTCGTTTGGTCACAACCAACCTTTGTCAGGTATAAAGCTAGTTATCCCTGCTGTTCTACAGCAATTTATCCTTGTTCTTGAACCTACTGTCGTGAAGATCGGGCAATCCTTGTGCTGATCCAAGTCGGCACCTATCACAGGGACCCCTATCTCTTCATCCGCATCATCTTGTAAACACACCCAATCAATCCAGAGCTACGTAGCATACAGGACATAGGGTATTACGCACCTCGCGGCCTGAACCTGTCTAAATTGTGTTCCACGTGTCTCTCCTTCGAGTTCCCGATCTCGGCGAGGCCACAAACATCTACCTCGGGTACTCCCCTTGGTAGGTTGCCGGGTTAAAACACCGACAGCTGGCGCGCCAGGTAGGGGTTCTCGCCGAAGATCACATGGCGAACTCGACGGCTTCAATCGTCATCAAGCCAATCGCCGCCTTTAACCGCGGCGACACCTTCGTCTTCGGCTCCTGGGTCTGCACCGCTGATGGCGCTGGATCATTCCAGCGCTACCTCACCATGACCCCGGACCCAGAGACTGGACTCGTGACGCTTCCCGAAGCCATCACGGGTCAACTCGCCAAGAAATTCGACGAATTTTTGCTCTGCAACCAAGTCACCAACTTCGAGCCCGGATCCACCTCCAACTCGAACTCGACGTCACCTTGGATCGAACCGCGCGAGCTGGCTCCTGAGCCATCGCGCAAACCGGTCCTCCCCCACGAGCACTTCCCGTACGGCCTATTGTTCTCTAGCAAAGCCTACGCAGAAGCACTCACCTCTCGTCGGGCCGGCATGGAGCTCGTCTCCGAGTACTCCTCGGACTGCAACACCGTCCCCGACTACAACTCGGACTCCTCCTACGAGTTTGACTTCAGTCTCGATTCGATCGAGTCTGAGTCCGAGCTCAACACCATTGAGGAGCCGTTGTCAGGTCCTGCTGCTGGCTTGGTCATCACGTCTACTCCCGCCGGCAGATTCGTCTACTGGCCCGACCGCAAGCCCGCAGACCTGACCAATGACAACTCACGCTGCGTCGCCTACCTCGAGACACTCCCCTTCCAGGAGGGGACACCGCTAACTCCGAACGAAGAAGAACACACGCCAACCGAGGTGGCGACTACCGACTCCGGACTCTGCACGCCTGACCGTGAGGTATTCATGGCAGCCGGAGAAGCCGGGACCTCAAACAACCAAGTTGATCGGTACCTTGAGGACATTTTAGAAGATGAGGAATCAGCCAATGCACCCGCGGATGAGACTACTGACACCAAGAATGCCCGGCGCGAACGCAACAGAAAACGAGCTAATCGACGCAAGAGCCTTCGAGAAGCTTTCCCTGTCCGGAACCTCGCAGAGGCTCTGGACCAAGTCGAAAACCGGGTACACACCACCCCTGAGCAATGCCTCATGTCTATCACCACGATAGCACGAATAGCTCAGGGGCACCGCGCATGCGAACTCATCGCCAAGCTTGCTGAGGACACCTACTTCATGCGGGTCAACAACAGAACCGCCAGAGCTGGAAACAACGAAGCCAATAGTCGTAGCCCGGCAGATGGCGGACGCAACTGCGTCCGTGGCGAACACCAGCCAAACCCCAACCACTCTAGAGCCTCTGCGGACCCTCACACGGTGGCCACAGTGGTGGGGGCGGCGGCGGCGGTGGCGGAGGCAGCAGCGGCGGTAGTTCCTCCCACGATCGCGGAGGCTGAGGCCACGCGAACAGCCACGCCACCGGCAATGCACACGGCGGCTACGACACCCGCAACAGGATCGACGAGATCCGCCGCGCCAAGAAGACTACCGAAGTCAGCGACAGCGACGGTTTCCCCGCCTACTCTGCACGACTTCGCGATCTGCTTCTTCCCGAGAAATTTAAACCTCTCGGGATCACCAAGTACGACGCGAAGCAAGACCCAATTCAGTGGCTCAGGTGCTATGCCCTGGCCATCGAAAACGCTGGTGGCAACAACGACGTGAAGTGTCTCTGCTTCCCCTTCTATCTGGACTAGGCTCCACTCACATGGCTCGAGTCACTTGACAAGAACTCGATCGACCAGTGGGACCAGCTGAAGGCCCAATTCACCGGCAACTTCGCGGGCGCCATGGGGTGCTCGGGTACTCACATGGACTTGGCGATGGTCAAGCAGGAGCAAGGCGAGACGCTCCGCCAGTACATGTGCCGCTTTTTCGATAAGCGTGCGACCGTAGTCGACGTCACCGACAAAGAAGTCATCGACCTCTTCCAAGACGTGCTCTACCACCGTCGCACCTTCGAAGACTTCGGTCGCCGTCGCCCGAGTTCTATCACCAGGCTCAAAGACATGATCACCTCATGGGCCGACGAAGGGGACAAGGCAAACGCCAAGTACGACTCCATTCGCGGCAAGAGCAAAAACAACACGGACGGCAACAACAATAACAGGGATCAAGGGGGTCGCAACAACAACAACAACTACTCAGGTCCTAACCGCAAGCGCAAGCCAGACAACACAGTCACGGCTATACAGCGCCCCGAAGGACAACTCCAAAAAGACCTCCGGTGGCTTCAGAGACTTGCTCAAAGAGAAGTGCCCGTGGCATCTGGATGGTAACCACACAACCGACCAGTGCTATCAACTCCGGCGAGCACTCAAGGATATTCCCGAGCCACGGCCTCCTCACGACAATAAGGGCAAGAAGAAAGTCGACGAAGGCAATGGCGACTTCCAAGAACCAGACAAGACGGTGAATGTCCTCTTCGGGGGACTACTCACCAGACGGTCTCAGAAGCTCACTCTACGGGAAGTATTGAACATTGAACCAGTAGTGCCGACACCTCTAAGGTTGTCGGAGGTACCCATCACCATCTCCCGTGTGGATCAATGGACAAGCTTCTCTGAGCCAGGACGTTTCCCACTCGTCCTGAAACCAGTAGTCGCGGGCTCCAGACTCAACAAGGTACTCATTGATGTTGGGAGCGGACTCAATGTCCTCTTCACCAAGACCTTGAAGAAGATGAAGCTCGACATCACCGACATGCTCACTAAGAGCGCGTCGCCTTTCTACGGCATCGTCCCTAGTAACGCGGCTATTCCACTTGGCTCAGTGGTCCTGCCAGTTACCTTCGGGGAGATAATGAAGAACTACCGCACCGAGTACATCAAGTTCGAGGTTGCGGACTTCGAAACCTCCTACCATGCCATCCTCGGCAGACCAGCCATCACCAAGTTCATGGTGGTCCCCCACTATACCTACTTGGTACTCAAAATGCCAAGTCCTGCCGGAGTACTCGCGCTGCAAGGGGACTTGAAGATTTCTTATGTCTGCGACACCGAAGCTGTGGAACTCACAGCGACCAACCAAGTACCCAACGCAATGATGGAAATCTTCGCTGCATCCAAAAAGCTCGCGCCAACTGAACTCGAGATACCCGAGAAGACCGACATCACTGTTGATGCAAAAATAGGATGTCACCTCCGCACGCAGCACACGTGACTCCCCGGTCTGTAGCGAGGCGTGCCAGCCAATCTGACATGTTGATTGACAATGGAAAAGATTTGGGATCGGCTAGAGAACCGATGGCCTTGTAACGACACGTGTACCAGCCGATCGGCCGATACAGGTAAAAGCGGGATCGGCCGGCTCGAGAGCGACCGAAGCGCAGGTGCGTGGGTAGATGGATCGGCTGGATCGGCCGATCGTGACGTCAGCACTCGAGTAGGTCGGAATCGGCTGCGAAGTTAAAAGCCGATAGGATCTAGATCGAGTGGATGATAAAGATAATAGCTAAAAACCACAAGAATTGGTACGAAGACTTGCAGATCTAGCTAATATCGGTAAGGGGTGAATAAAGAACTAGACGAAACCTCAGCGATGCGCCCGGAGGTTAAAGCCTAGGATTATTCGGTAAAACGGTACTCACAAGCTTGCCGGAGATCAGTTGATGCAGCCCGACGAACTCGAAGCACGGCGTTGTAGAAAAGAGAAAATCGCAGTGGCGAAGTCGCCGAAAAGTAGATGCTGTAAAGTAGATGCAGTAAAGTAAAGGGTTTGCCCGGAGGCGGTTTGTTTGATATTGGTGTGTACAGATTTTCCGACCATGCAGGGTCGCTATTTATGTCCTGAGGACAACCCCGACTCCTAGCCGATCACGTCACTGTTTACTTGCATCAAAAGACAAAAAACTACTAAAAATAGAAAGGACTATCGCAGGAGTCGAAACTTCCTAAAACTGACTCTTTGACCCGTCGCCAATCGTGGATTGACCCGCCTCCACCATGCTTTCCTTCTGGCATATCTCCTTGATTACCGCCTTCTTTCTCTCCATCGGCCGATCCTCTAGTTATTCATCGGCCGATCTTTCTAACCCACTGGCCCACTAACAGAGTCAAAACTCCTTTTGACCATCGGCGGACCCTGTTGACCACCCTTTTTCTTTCTCTAATCGGCCGATTGCACTCTGTTCTCATCGGCTACTCTTCCTTATCCTTTTAGACTTGTTTTTCCAAAAAACGGTGTCAACACATGCCCCCCAGTTTCGGAGTAAATGATCCTTTTGCTCTGAAATTCGCTTGACATCTTTTTAATAATGGCCAAATCTCTTCACGTGATCGACGCGATCAATTCCCATTGATAGTGTCTCCTCCTTTCTATCTGACTTTCCTCAGGGTTGTTCACCATGTGACTCTTTGGCTCTTTCGCCCCCCTTCCCTATAAGACTCACCCTTCTATCCGGGGTTCTCTGTATCCTTTTCAGCCCTTTGGATTTTCCTGATGTAGGTGTTAATCCCCTTAGCTTTTGAGTATGAGAGGCATCTTTCCCTGGAAAACTCTGCGGGCGTCGATGATCATCACTGGTCTTTGACAGATTCTAGCTTGAAATAGCATTTCTCCTAGGTGCTGCTAGTGAGCTTGTAGACTCTGTCTGCAATGTTGGGCAGAAGATTTCTGTGAGCCATGCTCTGCAGTTTGTGGACGTGTCAGAGAAACTTCCCATCGTCTTGTGTGCGTGTATCCTTTATTTGGAGTCGATTCCTCTGAATCAGTCATCCTTTTGGAAACTGAACCATTCACGGGTCATCTGTTTCCTTTTTTACCGGATCCAGCATCTTCGATTTCCGTCTTTTCTGGCCCCTTCATCCTTATCTCTTCCGGTGCCTTGGCAATAAATAACCATCCTCATACGCTCATGGAGGCCTCACCTTTCCCTTCATCCATGGCTCGAGATATAGGTCTAGGGAGCTTTAGGCTCTTGCTGTTTGGCTCCTTCCTTCTTCCCTGACAAGATGGCTAGAAGAATTCTTGTGAAACAGCCTAGAACATACTCCCCTCTCTAGTCTCCTTTTGTGAAGCCAGGAGGTCCAACAGCTAGAAGAACCCTTGTGATGCAACTTAGGTGCATCAGCTGGTGGAGGAGGGTGGAGGTTGTCCCTGGGCATTGTGGAAAGAAGAACAACCCTATGTCTTCTTTCCCAACAAACTTGACGGGGAGAGTTACCGAATCTGGTGATTCATCTTCGTCAAATCTATGCTTTTCTTTTTTGTTTTTCTCTTTCTTCATCCTCATCGCTTGTTCAGTGATGACTAATGTAATCGATCTGTAATGAACCATTCAAGTTTGTCTTCTCAATGTATTCTTTCAGATCTGTACTGTAATGTCACCATTGTATTCGAATATGAGAGAAAAAATATATATATATATATATTTTGTTCTAAGGGCGATTTGTACATCGGCCATAACTTTAGACCGAACATGCTTCGATGATTCGGCTTTCCGCTGCTAGAGAAGATCTCATTTTCAATCGGCTGTAATTCGAGTCTCCAATCGGCCGCTTTCAGGCTCTGATTGGACTAAGCATCTACCCATATACTTGGATAGTGTTTCTTTAAATACTTTCCATTCAATGCTCGGGAAAACTTCTCTCCTTCCAATGTTTCTAAGATATATGCATTGCCAGGGACGCATTGGCTGATACGAAACGGCCCTTCCCATGTTGGCGACCACTTCCCGTACTTAGGATTTCTTTAAATTCTTTGGTTTTAACCTTCTTATCATACCATCTAGCTATCCTTCTTTTGTTCTTTTCAATATTTTCCAAAACTCTCAGCCGATTACCAGCAAGATCTTCTAATTCCTCTTTCATCATGGCCGAATAATCATCGGCTGATAGCTGATCTTGTAAAGAAGTTCTTCTGGATCCGGTCTTTAACTCCCAAGGCAGTACAACATCATGACCATACACCAATTGATATGGCGATACTTTGGTTGCCCCATGGCATGCCATCCTGTATGCCCATAATGCTTCATTAAGGATTGTATTCCATCGCTTGGGATTTTCATCGATCTTGCACTTGATCAATTTGATGATGCCCTTGTTCGCCGCTTCTGCCTGTCCGTTGGCTTGAGCATAATAGGGAGATGAGTTTAACAGCTTGATTCCCAAAGAATTTGCATATTCTTCAAACTCCCCTGAAGTGAATTGACTCCCTTGATCGGTTGTGATAGTCTGAGGTATACCAAACCGATAGACAATATGCTCCTTAACAAAATCAATCATATTGCCTGAAGTCACAGTCTTAATTGGGATGACCTCAACCCACTATGTGAAATAATCTGTAGCCAGCAGCACGAATTTATGACCTTTGCTTGATGGTGGATATATATGTCCGATCAGATCGATTGCCCAACCCCTGAATGGCCACGGCTTGATTACTGGGTTCATGGCCGATGCTGGAACTCTTTGAATGCTTCCAAACTTCTGACATTCTTGGCATCCTTTGTAATACTTGAAGCAATATTCTAATATCGTCGGCCAATAGTAGTTATTATTTCTGATCATCCACTTCATCTTGAATGCTGATTGATGAGCTCCACAGACTCCCTCGTGAATTTCCCCCATTAAAGTTTTAGCTTCTTCTTCACTGAGACATTTGAGCAGAACTCCATCGATGGTACAATAGTATAACTCGTCTTCTAGCAGAACATATTTAATGGCTCTGTACCTTAATTGTCTATCAACCTTCTTGGATGGATCTTTCAGATAATCTATTATCTCCTTCCTCCAATCTTCAGCTGATAACTCCATAGCCAGAATCGGCCGATATCCTGACGCCCCTTGGGCTAGCCGATTAGCCTCACTGTTGTGACACTTAGGGATATGTTCAAGTCTTACTATTTTGAACTCTCGGAGTAGTTGAAGACATTCTTCGTGATAAACCCTTAATATGTCATCTTTGCATTCATATTCCCTTGCCCATTGATTTATCACAAGTTGAGAATCTCCAAATATCTCAACAACTTCAGCATTGACTTGTCGTAGTAGCTTTATCCCTTTTAGCACTGCCCGGTACTCAGCTTGATTGTTTGTCGAAGTCTTCTAAATGGGGATGGAAAACTCATAATTTGCTCCTTGAGGTGAGATGAGGACGATTCCGACCCCACCTCCTACTCCACATGATGATCCATCAAAGAACATAGTCCATGGAATAGGTTCTACAACTGCAACTTCAGGTCCACAATGCTGAGTTACCAGATCGGCCATTACATGCCCTTTGATTGCTTTGGCCGATTGATAGGTCAAATCAAATTCTGATAAAGCTAAGATCCATTTTCTGATCCTACCCTTCAAGATTGGTAATGACAACACATATTTGACCACATCATCCTTGCACACCACGCTGCATTCGGCAGTCAATAGATAGGGCCTCAACTTTGTGCATGAGAAATATAAGCACAAGCATAGTCTTTCCACCGCCGAATATCTTGTTTCTGCATCCAAGAGTCTTCTACTCACGAAATATACAACTCTCTCTTTTCCTTCAAACTCTTGCATCCAATAGCCTGCTCATTAGCTGATAAGTATAACTTGAACGGCTTCTTGTCTTGAGGAGGCATTAAGACAGGAGGAGATTTTAAGTACTGCTTGACATTATCTAGAGCTTTCTGTTGTTCTTCTCCCCATACGAATTTCTGATCGGCCTTGAGCTTCAGTAGAGGTGTAAATGGTTGGATCCTTTCTGACAGATTAGATATAAATCTTCTGATGAAATTAATCTTGCCAATTAATGACTGAAGCTCCTTTTTGTTTGATGGTGCTTTTAAATTGTCAATCGCGCTGATCGACTTCTGGCCCACTTCGATTCCTCTATCGTGTATTAAGAAACCCAAGAACTGACCAGCTGAAACATCGAAAGCACATTTGTTGGGATTCATCTTCAAACCATGCTTCCTAGTGCATTCCAATGTCTTTCGTAGATCTGCCAAGTGTTCCTTGTACCTTTTGACTTGACAACTACATCATCAATGTAGATTTCTACTATCTTGCCGATGAGTTCATGGAATATGTAATTCATGGCTCTTTGATACGTGGCACCAGCATTCTTCAACCCAAAGGTCATGACAATCCACTCATACAATCCGACGTGGCCGGGGCACCTGAAAGCAGTTTTTACAATATCCTCCATGGCCATGAATATTTGATTGTACCCAGCGTTACCGTCCATGACGCTGATGACTTTGTGCACTGCAGCAGCAATAACTAATGCATCGGCTGCTGGCATCGGATACCCATCCATCGGCGTTGCTTTGTTCAAGTCCCTGAAATCAATGCATACACGTAGTTTGCCATTTTTCTTGTAGACAGGGACTATATTAGAAATCCATTCGGCATATCGACATTGCCGAATAAAACCAGCTTCGAGTAACTTCGTTATCTCAGCTTTTATATCAGGATAAATCTTCAGATTACACTGCCTTGGGTGTTGCTGGAAAGGTCGATACCCTGGTTTAATAGGTAACCGATGTTCAACAATGGACCGGTCTAAGCCAGGCATCTCATAATATTCCCAAGCAAAGCAATCCTTGAATTCTTTTAACAATGCGATCAATTCTTTCTTGTATTCAGCATCCAGCTTGGCACTAATGTATGTCGGCCTTAGTTTGCTTCTATCTCCAAGATCTATCTTTTCCAATTCATCAGCCGACGTAAACCCGTGCCCGAGTTTTCCTTCGTCTTCAATGAACTGATCGATCAAATCTTGTCATCAGAGCCGACTGCTTGAACCGGCTTTAGTCCGAAATCGGACACTTTGAGATACTTGGTATCCCAGGCTTTTCCAGATATGCAGCTTACTCGATCATAAGTCCATCCTTATGCCTCTGTAGCTGCTACTGCCAAGGAGGTCTCTCCTTGGACCACTTCCACTGAATCTCCGATCCATTGGATGATGCATTGATGCATTGTAGATGGTATGTAACAATTGGCATGTATCCAATCCCGACCCAGCAGTAGATTATAAGATCCCTTCCCTTTAATGACAAAGAAAGTGGTCGGAAGGGTCTTACTACCGATGGTGAGCTCCACGCAGATTGCTCCTTGAGCCGGAGAGACATTGCCTTCGAAGTCCACCAACATCATGTCGGTTTGGGTCAAGTCTTCATCAGACTTCCCAATCTTGCGTAGCATGGTGTACGACATCAGGTTGACTGCTGCTCCTCCATCCACAAGCATCCTAGTGACTGGCTTCCCGTTGACAAATCCTTTGAGAAACAAAGCCTTCAAATGTGTCTTTACTCGTCTTCTGGCTTCTCAAAGATAGCATGTCTAGGTTCTAATGTTAGCTGAGCCATGCCAAGTTCTCCATTGGATAGATCCGAATCGACTGGAGCCATGAACTCTTTTGGTAGAAAGACAACCATATTTATATCGGCCAGTGGCTTGTCATCCTTCCTATCATCGGCCTTAGGCTTTGGGCGCCAAACTTTAGACCGAACATTCTTCTTGTCCAGCACACATCTCTCTGCTTCTTCATGTTGTTCTAGCTGACGTAGGCGCTGGACTCTCCTCTTATGTGACTTGGTCAAGCCATCTGGACACCACTGTGTATTGGGCTTCTTACATGTTTGGCTTGACCCTTCATCATCCAATTGCAACGTGTGTCGACGTTCAGGAGCTCGGTACATGATATCTTCATCAGGGACCAGAGAATCGGCCATCTCTTCCAGCCGATTGTTTGACTCTTCATTGACTCGGCCTCCCAGCCGATCATGAATACTGGCTTTGCCCCCCAGCCGATCGTGGACGCTGGCTTTGCCCCCCAGCCGATCGTGGACATTGGCTTTGCCCCCCAGCCGATCGTGGACTGAGACCCGTTGATTATTGAATTCACGGTGATCTCTAGCTGCAGGTCTTCTGTCATTAAAGCAAACCCTTTTGGATGAGTTGCTATTATTGTAAGCCCCGTTGCACTCTGGACAGTTTTCTACCGTTGGTAGCTTGATCCCTTCTTCCCAGCAATACTTGAAGAACAGACATCTCCAATGTCCTTCGTTACGTCGTGCCCACTCTTCTCTTCCCGTTGCTTTTTCTTGTCGATGTTGGAACTTGTTGATTAGCATCTGGGAAGTGATAGGTCAGCGTGGCTTTAAGTCTCCCTATTCAAGTAGTAACCCTTTTCCTTTGACATCAGCAGTGGATACTTGTACTTTGGGATCAACGGCTCCTTTATTTTGAGCCGAATCAGATGTTAGCAACTTAACTTGTGACGTGTCTTTGCTAGACACCTCAACTGTGTTAGTTGGGAAGGGGTGCTGATCAATCTTCATCGGCTTTTCAGCTTTGGCAGGAGTTTCAAATTTAAGCCTTCCTTGCTCAATAGCTGATTGAATCTGTTGTCTGAAGATCTTGCAGTCATTGGTGTCGTGCGATGTTGCATTGTGCCACTTGCAATACTTCATCCTCTTCAGCTCCTCTGCAGATGGTATAGTATGGAACTGAGAGAGCTTAATCTGCCCCTGCTGAAGCAACAGATCAAATATCTTATCGGCCTTAGTGATATCAAAGCCGAATTTCTCTGGTTCTTTCTTGCCAAAGGGACAGGACACTGTCTTCTTGCCTTTGACCCATTCTGCAAGCCCTATCATATTATCTTCATCTTCTGAATCAGAGTAATCCACATAGGACACCTTCTTCTGAAAGTTTCTTCTAGGCTCGTAGGATTTTGCAGTTTCTTGACTCATTCGACTGACTAACTGGCTGAGACTCTCGAAGTCATGTGATGCATATTTCTCTCTCAAGGTTGGCAAGAGACCTTGAAAAGCCAACTCAGCCAGTTGTTTATCTCCCAGATTCAGACTATAGCACTTGTTTCTGACCTCTCTGAATCTCTGAATGAACCCAGCAACTGTTTCATTGTTCCTTTACTTGAGTCTGGTCAGATCAGTGATCTTCATCTCATGAATGCCAGAGAAGAAGTAATTATGGAACTGCTATTCCAAATCGGACCACTTGATGATAGAGTTAGCTGTCAATGATGTGAACCATGAGAATGCTGGCCCTGATAGAGATGAAGAGAACAAACGTATCCTGAGTGCATCAATGTTCCCTGCTTCTCCACATTGGATGATGAATCGAGTGATGTGCTCCATAGTGGATGTTTCATCTTGCCCAGAGAACTTGGTGAAGTCTGGCACCTTGAATCTTGGAGGGAACGGTATCTGATCATAGCCAGATGGATACGGTGTCCTGTACATGCAGGATTGCTGTTTGGGTTTCATCCCATATTGCTTCTGCAGCATTTCCGAGAAGTGGTCGATCAACTCCTGCTTCATGTGAGACTTCAATTCAGCAGATGCTTGTTCAATTTCTTGTATCTTAGCTGGAGTTTCTGGAGGTCGTTCTTCTAAGGTTCTTGGCTGTGGATTTTGTACCATTGATGTCCCTGCTCCAGAAGATCCTTGCACATTTGTAACAGGTGGAGTCTGCCCGATCGGCTGACCAGCCGATGGAGTTGGCTGCTGCAAATTCGATTGGCTTGAGATAGCCAATTGATTTAGAAGTGTTTGCAGTAGTTGTGCAAAATCCACTTGTGGAATTACTGGCTGCCCTGTTACCCCTTGGTTGATCGGCTGCTGAGGCGATGATCTTGTATGAGCCACTGTGTTGGCTGGGGTTAAGACAGGCTGCATTGGTGCTGACTGCTGTAACGTGGCAGTCTGTACAGGCATCCCCAATGTTGGCTACTTTAGTGGAGCAGTTGGCACGGGCATCCCAAGTATCGGCTGTTGAGCCGACCTCTGAGGTAGAACAGGAGTTGGTCTCTGAGGTGGAACGGGAGTTCTTTTCTCTATTGGTATGACCATATGAGCATGAGCTGGACTGATCTTGACTCTTTCAAAAGCTTTGCTCCCGTGATTGAAGTAGACGAACTCTACTTTATCCCCATTCATGTGCACAGTCCCTGGAGTACCCCCAAACATGGCTTGATAAGACTGTGGATACTTCACTTCCGGAATTTCCTCAGGCTGAGGCTGAAAGAAATTTGAGATGTTAGTCTCAAAGTGATCACGAGGTAAATCCCATCCTGCAAGCTTCCTATCTTGATTCCTCATGGGAGGATACTTTTGATTTTGCACTGGAAATGCTTGATCTTGGGCATTGGACTGTACTTCATGTGTTTGAATCACAGGTGTGGTAACAGCAGGATCTTTGGCTTTTTCCCCAACACCTTGGTTCTGAATCGTCTGAGAGTCCGATGAAGAACCAGTAACAACATGTGGAGATGGTGTAACCCTTACTGTTGGATCATCAATCGGCGGGGTGGCCGATTGGTCGTGTTGGAACATTGGAGGAGTTCGGTTTGGTTGAAAATATGCAGGCCGCAGGTATCCTCCTTCTGCTCCTTTCTTGAGTGCATCAATTATGGCATTCTGAATAGTATTTGCGAAAACCTTAGATTGATCAATCATTGTTTGATGCATCGCCTTGGTCATCATGAAGGTGACTTGCTTAGGTGTTGGCAAAGGATTCTTCTTGAAGACTCCACCTTTAGTCTGACCGTATGATGCCACGCAAAGCTCTTCATAATGCTTCATGTGAGCTTCGAACTCAGCTTTGTCTGTGTCTTTCAGCTGATCCCTGGTGATCGTTTGGACGTTTTCTGGATCAACCTCAGAAGGACCAGTCTTCATAGGCTTCGTCATTGTTGATTTTTTCGGGTCCCACCAGGCGTGCCAAAAGTGTGTTGACGCGAAAATAGGACGTCACCTCCGCGCGCAGCACACGTGACTCCCCGGTCTGTAGCGAGGCGTGCCAGCCAATCTGACCTGTTGATTGACAATGGAAAAGATTAGGGATCGGCTAGAGAACCGATGGCCTTGTAACGACACGTGTACCAGCCGATCGGCCGATACAGGTAAAAGCGGGATCGGCCGGCTCGAGAGCGACCGAAGTGCAGGTGTGTGGGTAGATGGATCCGGTGGATCAGCCGATCGTGACGTCAGCACTCGAGTAGGTCGGAATCGGCTGCGAAGTTAAAAGCTGATAGGATCTAGATTGACTGGATGATAAAGATAATAGCTAAAAACCACAAGAATAGGTACGCAGACTTGCAGATCTAGCTAATATCAGTAAGGGGTGAATAAAGAACTAGACGAAACCTCAGCGATGCGCCCGGAAGTTAAAGCCTAGGATTATTCGGTAAAACGGTACTCACAAGCTTGCCAGAGATCAGTTGATGCAGCCCGACGAACTCGAAGCACAGCATTGTAGAAAAGAGAAAATCGCAGTGGCGAAGTCGCCGAAAAGTAGATGCTGTAAGGGTAGATGCTGTAACATAGATGCAGTAAAGTAAAGGGTTTGCCCGGAGGCGGTTTGTTTGATATTGGTGTGTACAGATTTTCCGACCACGCAGGGTCGCTATTTATGTCCTGAGGACAACCCTGACTCCTAGCCGATCATGGCACTGTTTACTTGCATCTAAAGACAAAAAACTACTAAAAATAGAAAGGACTCTCGCAGGAGTCGAAACTTCCTAAAACTGACTCTTTGACCCGTCTCCAATCGTGGATTGACCCGCCTCCACCATGCTTTCCTTCTGGCATATCTCCTTGATTACCACCTTCTTTCTCTCCATCGGCCGATCCTCTAGATATTCATCGGCCGATCGTTATGACCCATTGGCCCACTAACAGAGTCAAAACTCCTTTTGACCATCGGCGGACCCTATTGACCACCCTTTTTCTTTCTCTAATCGGCCGATTGCACTCTGTCCTCATCGGCTACTCTTCCTTATCCTTTTAGACTTGTTTTTCCAAAAACGGTGTCAACAATCGCAAACAAGCCTCAACCAACAGAGGAAGTACAAGTGCAGGCCATTGACCTCGGGACGGGCGACAGCAACAAGACTACCATGATCGGCACAGGGCTCGACCCGAAATAGGAAGACGCGCTCGTCAGCTTCCTTCGGGCTAACCGAGACATCTTCGCGTGGAAGCCAGCGGACATTGCAGGTGTGCCCAGGAGGCTGATTGAGCACTCACTCAACGTCGACCCTAAAGCTACCCCCAAGTGACAACACGTCCGCCGTTTTGTCGACGACCGACGAGACGCCATCAAGAAGGAACTCGCCATACTACTCGCGGCTGGCTTCATCCAAGAAGTTTTCCATCGTGAGTGGCTCGCCAACCCCGTCCTCGTCCGCAAGAAGAACACAAACGAGTGGAGGATGTGCATTGACTACACCGACCTCAACAAGCATTGCCCCAAGGACCCCTTCGGGTTGCCGCGGATTGATCAAGTCATCGACTCCACAGCGGGCTGCGACCTGCTCTGCTTCCTCGACTTCTACTCCGGGTACCACCAGATTGCTTTCAAGGAAGAGGACCAGGAGAAGACCGTGTTCATCACCCCGTTCGGCGCCTACTGCTACACGACAATGTCGTTCGGGTTGAAGAACACCGGTGCTACCTATCAATGAGCTATCCAGGCCTGCTTCAAGAAGCAGCTCAACAAGAATGTTGAAGCCTATGTGGACGACGTGGTCATCAAGACTAGAAACTCCGACACGCTCATCGCCAATCTTGAAGAGACCTTCGCATCTCTGCGAGAGTACCAGTGGAAGCTCAACCCCAACAAGTGCGTCTTCATCATCAGCCATCGTGGCATCAAAACCAATCCCGAGAAGATCTCTGCCATCACCAATATGAAAGCTCCAACCTGCATCAAGGATGTCCAGAAGCGACCGGGTGCATGGCGGCCTTGAACAGATTCATCTCGAAACTCGGAGAACGGGGACTACCTTTCTTCAAGCTACTCAAGAACCAAGAGAAGTTCCTGTGGACCGCGGAGGCTGATCAAGCTCTGACGTAGCTTAAATACTTCCTGGAGAAGCCACCGGTCCTCACGACTCCTCGCAAAAACGAGAAGTTACTGCTCTATCTCGCTGTGACTACTCATGTGGTCAGTACTTCCATCATCGTCGAGCGACAGGAAGATGGTCACACCTACTCAGTCCAGCGACCAGTCTACTTCATCAGCGAGGTCCTGTCTGAGTCTAAGGCACGGTACCAACCGGTCCAGAAGCTACTCTATGCAGTACTCATCACCTCGCGGAAGCTACGACACTACTTCCAGGAGTACTCGATCACCATCGTCACTGACTACCCGCTCGGTGACATACTCCATAATCAAGATGCTACTGGAAGAATCTCCAAATGGGCAGTTGAACTAGGTGCCCTCAACATCAACTTCAAGCCACACACTGCTATCAAGTCTCAAGAACTAGTCGACTTCATGGTAGAGTGGCGGGAGAATCATCTACCAACTCCAACAGAGCGACCAGAGCATTGGGTGATGCACTTTGACGGTTCTCTCAAGCTCGAGGGCGCAGGCATAGGGGTACTCCTGATTTCTCCAAAGGGTGAACAACTCAAGTACGTCCTGCAGATCTTCTGGAAGGTCTCAAACAACAAAGCCGAGTACGAAGCCCTACTACATGGGCTCCGCCTCGCAATCTGACTGGGCATCAAGCGACTACTAGTCTACGGCGACTCCGCAGTGGTCATCAACCAAGTCAACAAGTCTTGGGATCGCAACAAGGAGATCATGGACGCCTACTGTCTTGAAGTCCGCAAGCTCGAGAACAAATTCTATGGTCTCGAGTTTCACCACGTCGTCTGCGACAACAACGTTGCAGCGGACGTCCTGTCGAAGCTTGGCTCTACTCGCGCACAAGTACCCGTCGGAGTCTTCGTCCACGAGCTTCACGCGCCATCCATCCCGGAGCCGGCGCCAACGACCACTGACCCTCTACCACCACAGTCCGGTCAGGAGGTCATGATGATCGATGTGGACTGGAGACAACCCTTCATCGACTACATCCGCGAGCAGAAGGTTCCCTCCGACAAGAACAAGGCCAAACAACTCGTCCGCCGAGCCAAGACCTACGTACTAGTCGGAGACAAGCTCTACATGCGGGGTGCCACTTCTGGAGCACTCATGAAGTGCATACCCCGGGATGAAGGTAAGGACATCTTGGAGGAGATCCACAAGGGCATCTGCGACAACCACGCGTCTTCTCGCACGCTGGTGAGCAAAGCCTTCCAACGAGCTTTCTACTGGCCCACAGCTCTGGCCGACGCTGAAGAACTCATCAGAAAGTGCCAAGGATGTCAATTCTTCACCAAGCAGCAACACGTCCTGGCCTACAAGCTAGTCACCATACCACCGACCTATCCCTTTGCCTGCTGGGGGCTCGACATGATTGGGCCTCTTCCAACTGCGCTAGGAGCATTCAACAGAGTCTTGGTGGCCATCGACAAGTTCACCAAGTGGATCGAAGTCAAGCCGGTTACCTGCCCAAAGGCCGATAGAGTACTCGACTTCTTGAATGAACTCGTGCATCGCTACGGGCTACCCCATCGCATCATCACAGACTTGGGTTCCAACTTCAACAACCATCAGTTCTGGGAATACTGCGAGAACAGCAGGATCAACATCCGATACGTCTCAGTCGCCCACCCTCGCGCCAACGGTCAAGTCGAGTGCGCCAACGGGATGGTACTCGACGCGCTCAAGAAGCGATTGCACGACACAACTAACACCAAAGGAGGCAAGTGGATCAAGGAACTACCTAATGCACTCTGGGGGCTTCGTACTCAACCTACCAAGCCAACAGGGCAGTCGCCCTACTTCCTGGTCTACGGCTCCGAAGCTATTCTACCCGCCGACGTGATGTGGGAATCCCCGGCAGTAGAACAATATGACGAAGGCATCTCAGAAGACAGTCGACAGTTTGACATCGACAGCCTCGAAGAAGCCCGCTACGCTGCCCTCGTCCAGTCAGCAAGGTACCTAGAGGGTATCCGACGCTACCATGATCGCAATGTCAAGGAACGCTCCTTCAACGTCGGCGATCTAGTCCTCCGTCGCATCCAGAACACGCAGGGACTACACAAGCTCAGCTTGCCATGGGAAGGTCCCTTCTCAGTCTCCAAGGTGACCGGACCAGGCTCATATCGCCTCCAAACACTTGAAGGCGACGACATCAGCAACTCGTGGAACGTCGACCATCTGTGTCGCTTCTACGCGTAGTCGCTCGACTACTCATCTACGGGTCCAGCCTATACGGCTACTCATGGACTCTTCACTGTAAGTGACCTCTCGGTCCTAGCACAAGTCTCCGGACTACTCTTAGCCAAGATCCAGCGTCAACGGCTACTAACGGATCCTGGGCCGCACAGAGCAGCAGGACTCTGGCGGCGGTCTACAGACCATGTACTCTCTAGATCCTGCCTATACGGCTATTAACGGATCTCCAGCTGTAAGTGGCTCAAGGGCCCTAGCAATCACTTAGCCATAGGCGGCCTACGGGTCCTGGCGACTACTCATTTGTAACGGCCCTGGCCATCTAGGTGTACTTCTTCATCAGTAATAAAGCTTGATTCTACTCAACTTGTTTATTGTGCCTGCTAACTAGGTAGATCCTACTGAGTACTACTACTCACCACTTCTCTCACAGCTTGGTACTCCACACACTTCACTGCAAGTGGCGGCAACGAGTACTCATTACAAATACAAGCAGTGGATAAATTTCATTGATATTTCAAACAAGTCTCTAACTACTTTGTTTGTCTTACATCAACTACTCCAAGCTACCTCTACAGGTACATCTACTGGAGATTGAGCTTCTCTGCCACCTGCCCCGCGATGGGCGCCATCTCTTCCAGGAGGGTCTTGTACTGCTCATCTGTGCAGTTTGCCGCAAGACCGCCAGCGACCACATCCACCAGCGCCTTTGGGAAGTACGACTTCATGTAGGCCAGCACCTAGTTCAGGATGGACCTCGCCAGATGCTTAACGTATGTCGCCAAGCACCCGGGGGCTTCCTTCAGCCTGTCTACCAGAGGGGCTATTTTGGGTCCGCCCGGATGTGGCACTAGTAGCCTCGTGATGGGTAGCGCGACTTCTTCGAGTTCTTTCAGCTGGCCTCGAAGCTTCTCGCAATCTTCATTCAGCTTCTGCAGAGATTTATAACAGTTCACAAGGTCACGGTCTAAGGCTTCATGGAGCTCCATGTGCGTGATACACTCATGGCGCAACTTGGCGTACTCATAGTCAAGTACCTCACTCTTGTCGGTCTCACGGTACACGATGTTCTTGAGGTCCGTCTCAGATGCCTTCAGCTGTTCAACCTTTGCCTCAAGATCTGCAGACAACTTGTCACAGTGTCAGAATACTTGGTGGCCTCGGCGGAAGACATACCTTTGTTCTTCTGGCGCAGCGACTTGTTCTTCCGGATCAGGTCGTCCCTCTTCGCTTGCATCTCCAGTACCTCGTTGTGGTACTGGGCGAAGGCACCATCAAGCTTGGATTGGAGCAGCGCCGCATGCTTCTTCGACTTGTCCAGCTCTTTCTCCAAACCTTCGACGCGGAGAACTGTGTCGCCGTACCCCTTCATTAGTTCAGACTTCTGACGGGACCTCTCCACCACATCCTGCGCAAGACAGAACGGTTAATGTTTCTGTGTCACCGTAATCAGTACTCAACAAGGCAAGACTACTCGGGGGCACTCGTAACATACCTTGACCCACTGCTCTATGCGGTGCCATGACTCCATGCTCAGAGACACGACGGCCGAGTCAACCAGATTGTCGTCCAGCAACTCAAGACCTCCGTGGCTTGAAGATCCTGTCTCTGGCATGGGCGCCGAGCGAAGCGGCGTAGCTTCTTCTATCACCGCCTCGCGTACGACAACGTCAGTACTCACCTCGGGGTGCGGATCAACCCGCGCTTCCGCGCTTGGCTCGGGGGCTACCGTAGTTCACGATCCGGGGGCTGTGGCTGCCGCCGCCTCAACAACTGGCTCTGTGGCCACCGTCTCCACCGTAGCCGCCCTAATGGCTACGGCCTCAGGGATCGCAGCTCCCTCGGCTTGTGCTCCTACCAGGATCAATTCAACAAGTCGAGTATCGGCTACGACTACCCTCCATAATAACTACTCGTGGTGGCAGGAAGCATACCTTCAACCAGGATAGCCTCTTCAAGCATCAGCTCCGCCGTGGCATCAGCCTGTGGTGGCGGCGTGGGTTCTCGCACCTCCGCCGAGCGGTCTTCTCCATCAGCCGGAGTGCTAGTCTCCCCCCCATCCCACGACAAGTCTGTGGATTTCCTACACCATGAAGTACCCAGTCAACAAGGCAAGCTTGACGACTACGTGACTACTCAAGAGTTCAGGGAATTTACAGAGTTGACCGCACGACGGTGACAGTCGGAGTGCCTAGTATCCTGGTGATATCCACAATGCCAGCCTTGTTAGCGGCTCCGGCCTCAACAGGAGTCTCCTATGGCTGCTCCACAGCTACGGCCGCTGCTGGAGGAGGGCCCTATCCTTCTTCAACTGACGCCTACGGCTCCACGGCGCCGGTCTGCTGCTGTGCCTCTTCGGGCACAACGTCTTCAGTAGTTGAAGGCGGGCTAGTATTTCTTTCAGCTGTCGCCCCATAGTTTCCCAGACATCCTCCTCACCCTGGTCAGCGGGGTCCGGGGAGGGGATGTCCTGCAGCAATACAAGTCAAACAGTCAGCAACAGACTACTCATTGGCAGTACTCGACTACTCTAGTCGTGGTACTCACCTCTTGTTTGGTGGCTTCAGACAGCTTCAACTTCTTCACGGCGCGTTTTCGTGCCACGTTGCGTGGCTTCCTAGGAGGCGCCGGAAAGCTGGCCTCCAGGATGGATGGCTTCTCGAAGACTGGAATGTGCGGCATCCCAGCCCGGCTGAACCTCGAGCGGAGCTGGAACCGCTACTGCAGCGTTTCCTCATCCTCGTCATCGGAGCTGTCTTCAATGACGACGGCATCGTCGCCCTCACTGACTTCGCGGCGCTCTTTCACCTTGGGTTCTGCTTCCCCTGGCGCTTGCCCCACAAGTCGCAGAGGGGAGGGCGGGACGGAGACGAACTTCTTCAGCTCGTCCTACATCACCAAGAAAGCTTGAGTACGACTACATCAAGCAAATCAGTACTCGGGGCTTAGCCACGACTACTGACCTGGTTTGGCAGCCGCGCCGCAAAGTACTCTGGCACCGGGCACGACGTGTACAGGGGCATATCTTTGAAGATCCTGCCCAGCCTCTCGATGATGACATCATCTTCAATCTCCTCGCCAGGCATCCGGGATGTGTCTTCGTCGCTGGTGTACTGGTACCCGAGGGTGTCTCGCGCCATCAGTGGCTGCACCCTCCTCTTCATGAAACTGAAGGCCACGTGCTCGGCCCTCAGTCCAGCCTCCCGCAAGGCCTTGATCTTCTTCAGCAGCGGAGGTAGCTGAATACCTTCCTGCATGGTGGGCTCTGTGTTCCACCACGGCGCGTGCTTCGGTTGACGGCCGCTTGGCTTCGGCAGCTCGGGGTGGTGGTTGCTGATGTAGAACCACTTCGCCTTCCAGTCTTGATTGGAGTCGATGAGCTTGTACGGCAAGTACTGCCCGGCGGCATCTTCACGCATCTGAATCCCGGCGCCTCCGACTACTCGCGGGTCATCCGTGCTTGGCTGCGGCTTAACCCGAAAGAATTTCCAGAACAAGATCCAGTGGGGCTTGATCCCCACAAATGCTTCGCAGAAGTGCACGAAGATGGAGACGTGGAAGATTCCATTGGGGTTGAGGTTGAGGTACTCGATGCCGTAGTACCTGAGCATCCCCTTGAAGAAGTCGCTTTCCGGCAGCGCAAGTCCACGCTCCACGACCCGCGCGAACATCGGAATCTCGTCCGGGTTCTTCTCCATTGGGTACGGGTCGCCAGTGGCGGTGCGCCACAGATCCATCTCCTTCTCGCGAAGGAATATGTTGTTGACCAGGGCAAGGAGGTCTTTGGTCTTTAGCTTCGCTTTCTTCCACTCCTTCGCCGGGTTGGGGCGAGAGGTGGAGGTTGGCGACGACAACGACTGACCGGCGTCTCTGGCCTCATCACGGCTCCTCTTCTTCGATGCACCGGTCTTTGAGCTCTTCGCCGGAGATGACTTCATCCTCCAAGTCACGGGTGTCTTTACTCGCATTCGCTCGTGGCTCCGGAGGAGGGTGGTCCGCGGCGGCGAGCAAGGATAGATCTAATTTACCTTGCGGCAGCGGCGGCGACAGAGGAGCAGGGGGGCAGTCACTCAGATCTAATCTGTGACGAATGCAACCACTGGGAGTTAAAAACCCTAAGGGGTTCACCGGTTATTTATAAGCCATCGGGCGGCTCAGTTCTAAACTGGCGGATAAGCGCCAGGCGGGTGACTCAGTGGCGGCAGCCTGACCCTTCACATTCTAGTACTCGACGCTCTCAGTCTCGGGGGCTCGACTACATCAGATGGACTCAGTGGGCTACCCCAGATCAAGATTCCACTCAGGACACATTCTACAGTCAAGATGACCCTTCAATTCGAGAGAAAGTACTCGACTCAAGGCTCGGGAGCTCCGTGCCACGTGTCCTTCGATTTTTTTCTCCAGATTTTTCGGGATAAGATTAGCAGAACTTCAGATTGACCCTCAGCTTGAATATGTGATTCGACCTAAGGCTCGGGGGCTACATTCCATATGGAATGCGATTCCCCGAATCGCATTTTCCATATGGTTTTTCATCAAGACAACATGAGTATTATTGAAGACCTTCGAGAGAAGCACTCGGGGACGCTTGGGAACTACTCGAGAAGACTTCAAGACTACTCAAAGATCAGCTGGAGTACCTTACAGCCTCGGGATGATTCAAGCATTCTTGAGGACTTTCGGCTTGTGGAACTCGGGGACGCTCAAGGACTACTCGCCAAGGCCATCAAGACTACTCGAAGACATCCTGCTCGACTACAAAGTACTCGGGGGCTTGTCGTACGGACATCCCTGGGCCCACTATTCAGGCGGGTACCAGGATCGACTACTGCGAGGGCCCCTAGGACTACTCGACTTGGGCTGTACGGCACCGGATGGCGTGAAGCACAAGGCACACGGAGGACTAGTACTCGGTTAGGAAGCTAGACATGTCCGGATCCATGTAGAGTACTCCTAGCCGTGTACGACTAGTACTCTCCACATCAAACCAACTTGTAACCCTGCCTCCCGGACTATATAAGGTGAGACAGGGACCCCTATCTCTTCATCTGCATCATCTTGTAAACACACCCAATTAATCCAGAGCTACGCAGCATACAGGACGTAGGGTATTACACACCTCGCGGCCCAAACCTGTCTAAATTGTGTGCCACGTGTCTCTCCTTCGAGTTCCGGATCTCGGTGAGGCCACAAACATCTACCTCGGGTACTCCCCTTGGTAGGTTGCCGGGTTAAAACACCGACAAGGACGTACCATTTCCCACCCACCGAGCACACACGAGTTGGACCAACCAAGTCCAAATGGAACAGCTCGCATGGCCTCTCTGTCATAACGGATGTCAGAGGCAGGTGAGAGGCGGCGACCATCTTACCATGCCTACATGAACTCATGCCTCTCTCGAGGGTAAATGGTACGCACTACACCCTCACCCCTAGGCACCACACGAGGCTCAGGCACACCACGAGAAGGTTGGTACCTGTCCTTGTTTGCCATCTGCCTAGCAAACCTCTCCTCACGCCTCCTCCTGAAGCAAAACTCAGCAAGATGCCCATCCCTCCCACAATGCTCACAATGGAAGGGGATTGGTTTTGGCTTTGGCTTTGGGCTCTCTTCGGGTTGTGGCTTCTCCTCACTCGGTTTCTCTCCCTTCTTCCCAAAGAACTCGTTCCCCAAGTCACTCTTGAACTTGATGGGTTTCTGGAAGTTGTTGGTTTGTGGAGGAAACATGAGAGGATTTGGGGTTGCGTCTTGTCGGTTCCTAAGTGGGTTTGGCTTAGGAGCATAGGCATTCTTGTGGAATGTTTTTGGTGGAGCTGGGATATCACCAATCTTCTCCTCCTTCTCACCACTGCACTCCCCAATCTTATCCGACCCAAGCGCTTGCCCATCATAGCGCTTGTATGCCTCAATCATCATCCTGAGCTGAGGCTCATGACCCGACAACCAACCCATCATCTTCCTCAACTCATCATTCTCATCCTGCAAGCGATCAACATAGTGTGCAAGCTCCAAATTCTTCACAGTATTTATTTCACAATTAGAGCATGAAGTAGGAATAGGAGCTTTCAGCTTAGCCTATAGTGACCTAGCATAGGCAAGCGATTCATCTAGCTTCTCATGCAAAATAGGACAAGAAGTGCAAACACCAAGCAAGGAGGGCCTAGATTTCATCTAATATAGCTCAACCCTAATCACATCTAGTTCCTCAGCCTTGGAGCCATACTTTTCCTTAAGCACAGTCAAATCACAAAGAAAAGTGGAACAATCTGTGCATTCAGGTTCATCGGTCACAATAGGAGCAGACTTCGGAGAATCTATCTGAGCCCAAGCATCAACAAGCAAAGACTCTAGCTCAACCACCTTCTCCTTAGCCTGTCTAAGCAAAGACCTATACTCCCTCTTCTCCTTGTTGGTCTTTCTAAGCACATCATCACGATTGTCAAGCAATTCATTCAACCTAGCATTCTCCACTACCAAGAAGGCAGGATCATTGTTTACCTCATCCTCGGAGACGGCGTCCAAGTCATCCTTGTTGCTCTTCTTGCTCCCGAAGCTGTGTGCCATACCGCAAAAGCCTTGGGAGGTGCAGCACAAGCCATTGATGTTCTTGCTTGACCCCTTACCCTTGTGTCGGTCCTCTTCTTCATCACTTGAGCTTGATGAAGAGTAGAAGGAGCTCGAGTTGATGTCGCTCCCTCCGGCAACCATCGCATGCTCATTCTTCTTGTGACCGCCACTCTTCCTCAGCCTCTGCTCGGACTTGTTCTTGCCCTTGTGGTCGTCCCTTGAGCGGTGCTTGTGGTCGGTCCTCAGACGGTGCTTGTGCTCGGGCTTGATCTCCATGGCCTCCAGGCACTCAACGATAAAGTGCCCGTGCTTCCCGCACCAGTAGCACATGCCCGAGCTCTTCCGGGCGTTCTTCCGGTTCGTGTTCATACGCTCGAACCGCCTGCTCAGCAATGCGAGATCTTCCTCACCCAGCACATCGAACTCCTCATCTGGCATGGACACAAGACAAGACAAACATAACTGTGTCGAAGCCAGGTTAGTGTTAGTCCTTGGTCCAGAAACGAGAGCCAGACTATGAGGGTCAGTCGGGTTCTCGATCCTTGCTCGCACCCCACGGTCCACCTCGGACGACTTGAGCTTGGAAAACAGCTCAAACACCGTGAGGGTCTCATACTTCTCCGACTCGAGAATAGCCTCAACCTTCTCACTCCACACGGTACAATCCAGTGAGTGCAGGAGCTTCACAGCCCTGTCATGATCATCGTACGGGAGCGCGGCCACATTAGCTCTCATGTTGTTCACAATCATAGTGAACCGCTAGAACATGATGTCTATGGACTCACCCGGGAGGTGAGCGAAGTTCTCATACTCTCTCTGGTAGGTCGCAAACAAACGGGCCTGAACCTGAGCGTTCCTAGCGGGAGCATTCTTCAGTTTCTCCAAAATACTACAAGGCAAGTCCTCTGTCTAAATCCGATCGAATTCGGATTAACACAGAGCACGAAACAAGTAGTCGACCGCCTTGTTGTTGGCGTCGTGCATGTCCCTAGATCCAGGAGCGAGGAAGTTAATCGGATGAAAATAAGTTGTGTTCACCATAACATCCCAAAGGATCTGACCCTTGCCGCGGAGGAAAGCAGCCATCCGACTCTGCCACATCTGGTAGTTCTTACCATCAAAGTGTGGAGGACCAGAACCCCATTCTTGGTACACCATCTTTGGATCTTAGACTGGTTAGAATCACGAAGATTCATAACTGGCTCTGATACCAATTGAAGGAGCGATTAGGCGACCAAAGAGGGGCGGGGGGGGGGGGGAGTGAATGGGAGCCGACAAAAAGTTCTCCGAAGAAACGTGGACTCAATCCCAAAATCACAACCACAGATTCCCACACAAGCTTGCCAAGGTCGCGTAGTCACAACAGACCTACCAACCCTAGGAACAAGTCCCAACTCAAAGCAACGCGGAAGCACAACTCAACAAATGAGGGACTTAGGCAATCTGGAAGGCACCAGGCAGACTGTCCGCAGTACCCGGGCGGACCGTCCGCGAGGAGAGCGCGGACCGTCCGCAGGTAGGGAACGGACCGTCCGAAATTGCTACCCGAACCTTCAGAAGTGCACCGCAAAAAATGGACTATCCGTGGAGGACCCGCGGACTGTCCGCCCCGACACGAACTGTTCGCCACTCTAGTGCGGACCGTCCGCGAACTCCGTGCACCAAAAATCCACCAACAAAATGGATCGGATCAAAAGAAAGACTCGCAAGAACTCGCAACGAACACGAAGAACAGCTGGGCTGTCAGGCTCCTCGCAGACCGTCCGCCATGACCTCGCAGACTGTCCGCCAGGAGCAGTTCTGCAGCCCGAGCTCGAGATCCTCAAAGTCAACCCTTCCTTCCCTTTGCCCATCTCCCGAATCAACAAAGGGAAATCTACCAAATCATAGGTGAAGATGAAGCGCCTCTAGGAGATGCTATACCTACGAATTTGTAGCCTCAAACCCACTGAATCGAGAGGAATCGAGATTCTACCGAGCTCACACATAAAAGCTAGGGTTCCAACCAAAATCCTTCAACCGAAGGCCAAATCCATAGTTTGAGGGGTCAAGATCAAGCACAAAGATGCACAAGACATCTATCCATGATCCCCACAAAGAAATCCGAAGACAAACGCCTCAGAATTGAAGGAACAAGCTGTGCACCAAAATCCAATGAAAATAGCTCGAAAAAGATACGAAAATCACTCGAGCCACCAGAAGGAAATCGGCGCAACCATGAATGCTTCCATACTCTTGGAGGTCAGATTCTCTACAAAATGGTAAAGAAAATCTAGCCTAAAGAGCAGGGAAAATGAGAAGCAGTCGGATGGATGAGTTGCCCTGAAACCCTAGAGCTATATATATGAAGTCTCTCCGGGTTGGGCAAATGACCAAGCCACACCTTAGGGGCAATATGGTCAAGTAGCACTCCTCTTCATCGGGCGGCCACGCCTTCGCCGCAGTCCGCGTCCTCTCGACGCAAGCCCTGCGATCCCACCGCGTGTCCCCCGGCATCGAAGCTTCTCGGCTGTTGACGGTGAATTTCCGTCAACCTAGCCATGAGTTTACCTTTAATGTTGGCATTGATTTATTATTCTAACCACTGGAACTAACCCCCCGTATATAACATGTTCACTCTTGCATGTCGATTTTGGAGTTTATTGTTTACGCAGGAAATCTACGCTAAAGAGGAGACTTTCGGGATAAGTTCATCAAGCACTTTGGAAGAAGATCATGAAGCCCGACAAGAGTCAAGACACGCGATGAACATGACTCCAAATGACCTGAGGACCGAAGCGTCAACGTGCAAATCTTCAGGGACTCAACCAGAAAACAGCGAAGCTTGGATGGCAAGCATTCAAGCCTTAACCGCGAAGGAAACGACGTCAAAGGCCAACATGCGAGTGCACACAAATAAGGAATCGCGCGAGAAGCAACCGGGGAGGAAGCCGGGGCCGAACGGGGCCGAAATGGGCCCAGGCCGGTCGGTCCAGGCTGGCCGACCCAGCCCATTCCGGGCTCGGTTCGGCGGCCCCTTTGACCTAGCCGCCATTCGGACTATTTATAGCCCCCTCGCCAAGAGCCACGGAGGAATTCATTCGTCATCCGCCGCCGAAGAGCAGAGAAGAGAGAGACACCATTCCGGAGAGGAGAGGGTCGAGATGGTTGACTAGGGTTTCCCTAGCCGACGTGGGAACCTTGCATGGAAGACCATGTCGGAGTTCCCGGAGCTAGGATCAAGATCAAGGTAGGATCCCGGTGGTGATCTTGTCCATGTATTATACTCTCGTGTTGAATTTGCAAGATTGAATCCGATTTCTAGCGATCAAGTGCTTTCTCTACAACTTTGTCTTCGCTTGGGTGCTTCTTCCCCAATCTAGTCTATAGCTAGATTGCTTAGGGTGCTCCTGTAGTCATGGTGGCTAGAGGTGCACACCCGATCTACCGAGCGTTTTCAACTTTTTCTTCTTGGACTCGCCCTAGGCTAACCCGCACGAATAGGAGTGCATTGTGACAGGACGGTGGCTCCAAAAGGCGGGTGTCTTCAGAGTTGGAACGGAAGCCACGATTTAAAGAGGCTAGTAATGAGATTCGTTTGCTTTATTCTTCTTTGTTTTGGAACTTCAACAAAAGACCCGATCCAATCTCTAGATTGGTTTTATCTCTCTTTCTCTTGCTACCTCCGGTGTTTAGTAGATTAGATGTGCTTTCATGGCTCTTTCTTAGATTAGATGCAAAACCATACCTCTCAAGATCAAAGTGTTTTCCGCTTATTAGATTGGATCTTGCGTTACACATTGTTCCACGGATTCGATACCTTGGGTTCACACTTATGGGAAGAAGGGTCCCTTGACTACGACGGAGGACTTGTCCGCTTGCAAGTCCAAACGAACTTTGATACGACAATCAACTGTCAAGAAGCCCCTTTTTCTGGCGCCGTTGCCGAGGAACAAGTAATCAAGATTCAATCTTGTTTGCGTTTGTGAATATTTTCAGTTTTTCTCTTGATTTTTCTTTTGCATCTCTTGATTTCGACCATCCTCGAAAAAAAATCAATCTAGGGTTTTACTAAACCCTAGTTTTCTTTTAAGTTTTTGTATATATTTTGTTTATTGCTAACCCTAACTGGAGATGGACGACTACATCTCCAACAAAAAAAACATATATTTTGTGGATGGTCTAGAAAAACTTTGCAGGTAAAGGTGACGTGCAACACAAGATCTAGAAGTGGAGGCCAAGGATCGTCGGAATCTCCAAGAGAAACTCCACCTCCAAGATCGAAGGAAGATCAACCTCACCCGCCACTCATCCTAGGGAGATCGTTCCTCGAGATCGTCAGAGCAATCGACGTCGGCAAGAGGGAGATCAAGTTCAACATCGATGGCAGAGGAGCTAAAGGAGAACGAAGCCAAGGAAGAAAGATGTTGCATCCGTCAAGATCATGAATCAACGCCCGCCTGTGAAGACCAAAAAGATGACTAAGCCGAAGAATAAACCTACACCGAAGCCATGGATGGTGTAGAAGTGGGGCCCCCAAGATTGCAACGCCCACAAAGAGTGTTGATCCGAAGTGAAGAAGAGAAGAAGTCTAGCTATAGACTATAAACGAAGCGCTTGCGGGAAGCAACCCGATCGTCGAGTCAAGAATAAGCTACCGGGAGGACAACCCGTTGAAGAGTCAAGCTACCGGGAGGGCAACCCGAAGAATTTTTCAAGTTTTTTGAGTAAGTTGGTCTTAGAATTTGCTATGCAATACATACCATGAACTCTTATGTGGTTGAATAATTTTTAGAGACATTATAATTGCTCGGTCATTTTACTTGAATTTTATATTGATCTTAAACCAATGACTTGAGCCATCTGAAGTTTTGTTTGCTTCTTTTTGAGAAACCAAGACCAAAAATTCAGAACCTACCCCAACCTTTCATCCTCTCCATGATGTTTAGGTTGGCTTGTTTTACATGATAAAAACACACGAGAGGAGCCTTGCTATGTTTCTTAATGTTTTTAAGCTTTGACGCATGGTAGGACTTGTGTGAACCTAGAAAACTTGATTTTTGGTTTCATTCAACTTGACATCCATTGGTTTCTCTAGATTTAGAATTTTCTAAGCCCCGTTGACTTCATTTTTTATTCAAAATATATCTCTCATGTTTGGCCAAAATTAGAACCTAAACCTATACCCCCACGGTCAAGCCGGAGGAACTTGCTATCAATTAATGAAAGCAATCGATCCCGGTGCAACCAAAATAAATTTTATAATTGTTTTTGATGCCTAAAAGCTCCTCTAATGATATATTTGGACTCATCGCTAGCGCTGAGTTAATTTTTAAAGTTTCAAAATTAGAGGAGTGATTAGCATCTAAACTTGATTAAGTGGAGGTTTTTGAGCTTGATTAACATATAGTGCCCCATGATGCATCGCGGGAAGCCTCCATCTTTTGGCATCTCGGGCACATGCAAAGGACGAGCATGGGGGGAGCAAGGGCTTTGTTTTGTAGGAAATTGGTGGAAGCACAAGAGGCAAGGGAACAAGATGTGACATGAAGCAAAACAATGGAGGTGGAAAATTAATCCCGCAAGCAAAGGAGTGGTTGTGAACGGTTCGGGCAATGGAACCTCATGGATCACGCGAACACAAGGCAAGAAGGGAGCAAGAAGCATCTCAGAGAAAGATCAAAGCGAAAGGAGCAGGAGGCCCCCTAGGCCGATCGGCCTAGGCCGGCCTGGCATCCTCTCATGGGCCCCGGTGCTCCCCTTCGCCTGGTAAGTAATTTATGCATTTGTTAATTTGTGTTCTTGAGTTCATAGCCCATAAGTTTCAAAAACAACCTAGAAAAATTTGAGTTCCATGGTGTTGTAGGATCTTGTCATGTAATCGCCGAATCTTTTGTTTCATTCATGTTGATAATGCTTTGATGCCTAAGGTTAGCCACCATGCTTTTCGGGAGTATAGGTCTCACTACTCCCGTAGATCCCATCAACATATCTTTTGTAGGTTTAGCTAAAGTGGCCTCATGTTCACATCTCAATAAATTAATTTAGCTTCACCATGATAGGCGGTTGCATGTTCAAGAATCCACAAACCCTGTGGGCTAATTTCCATCCTATCTTGTGCACCTCATGCTCCACCCTCTAAAAAATAATAATTATAATAATAATAAACTCTACCCTCCATATACTTCTCTTGTGTGTTTTTCCCACCGGCAAGAAACCCCCGGTGCACTCGTTGTGAGTTAGTGCAACAACAATGTGGAGGAGAGCCACCAATATCTTCCCCAAGAAGACACGATCATTGAAGGCACCATCATCGAGCCCTTCGAGGAGGCACTCGGTCTCCGAGTCTCCCTGAAGCATGGAGGAAGATGTGGCACTACTGAGGAGCAACACGCTACCCCTCGATGGCATGAGGAGTACACGAAGCTCGTCCGTGCGGCACACCGAACCGCGCGGACACACGGAAGAGCCACCCGTTCCACCATGATGCTCAACTCGTTCATCCTCTCCACCACCATACGCTCCGAGGCGTCCCAATGGATTTATCATAAAGACGGAGGAGGAGGAGGATAGGCTTGTTCGTCTTGAGGAGAGGCTTGTGCCAAATGTTGACTTTGATGATGCCCACAAAGCATTGGGATTCTACTCGGATATCAAATCTTGAGAAACCTTGGATGGGTGCGATTCTTTATGGAGTTGGTGTGAGTACTCACAAGGAGCTTGATTTGGAAGTTCTTATGACACTAGCACCGGTCATTAATGAAGGAGTGTCGTGCCTCTCATTCCGCCTTGAAGATGAAGAGCAACTAGTTCCTTATGGATATATTGGAGAACTACTCGGTTACAAGAAGGAAGCCCGGAGCAAGTTGATGTCCAAAAAAATGTTAGAAGGATTTTTGGGGAATGATTTCGAGAGAAGACTACAAGGAACGCAAAATTTCTCCTTGTCGGGATTTCTTTGGGATCGAGTACATGAAGCGAGGAAAGTGGAGATGAGAGGAGAAGGTACAACTTGATGAAGGTTAATATTCCTCTTCCCAACGAGAGGCTGAGTTCATTTGAAGACAAAAATTGGTTAGAGGAAGGATTTCTTGTACCGGCGGAAAAGATTAAAAAGGAAAATTGTGTAAGAGGGATCATCCTCCGTAGCCCAAGACGAAGGAGGGGCTGTGCATGAAGCTAATAAACAACCATATGAAGGAAGTATGTCAAATGCAAGCATGGGGGAGTGGGGCAGCCACGCCACCACATCCTCCACCATACATGTTCCTCACAAAGTTTTCATGGCGCTCCATCCAACAAATGCAAGAAGAAGGGACCGCAAACATTGCCTATCAAATTGGTCGCATTCACCATTGGAGCAATTTAGAGGAGGACCAGCGCAATCATAATACAAGCAAGGATACAACACGCCGGACTATTAATATCAACCACCAGAAAATAAAGGAAGAAGGAGGAAGAAAAGAAAATAATAATGCTTTCAAATTCGGATTGATTTTCTCCTTTTCCTTTTCTTTATTTTCAGCTTTTGTGCAAGTTTATATATGTGTAGCATTTTCTCTTTTTATTTATTTTCAGCATGTGTGATAATAGTAGAGTTAGTTTAAGATCACCATAAATAAAGTTTCCCACCTTGATCAACCTTTGGTAAAAATATTAAGTTGATGCCATGATAATATATGATCAAAAGTTGCCACTTTGCTCGACTTTTGTACTTGTTTTATGCATGATTAAGCTAATGCTCTCTTTAATATGAATCTGAAATTAATTAAATGCTAGCTTAATCTTTTGTAGAGGTTATGATAAAAATAAGACCCATAGTGTTATTTTCATGCTCTCAATTTTGGATGAGTTAAAGATGATTTGTTCCTAAAAATATATATGCTAACCTTGTCATTAATGCTACTTGCATTTTGCTCTACCTATCCAAAGCCATATATATGTATATTGAGTGCATAAACCTTAGTATACAAGAATTATTTTTGGGTGAGTTATTTCAGGCCATGATTTCTTTGGCCTGAGACTAAGAAGCTGGTCATTCCGTTTTTGCGTATCTATCTTTTTGCTAGCCTTTCTATCCGTGCATTGTGTATCCCCATATCGGAGATTTAACAAACCTCGCCGAATATCCACCCTTAAAACCAAAAATATCATCTTTTGTGTTCACCTCCTTGACCACAACCTATCATTGAGTATGGATCGTCAATTAAAGGAAGATCGCAAGATGGTGCCAAGATTGAAGATTTCAAGTATCTCTCCAAAGGAAATATATTTCTAGTACCTACCTTATCTCTATCACCTCTTTGCCCGAGGACGAGCAACGTCTAAGCATGGGGGAGGAGGTAGGTACAATGCAATTTAGAGTTCAAGAGGAGCAAATAAAAGAAAATGATGAAAGAAGAACAAAAAGAAAAAAAATGAGTATAAAGAAAAAAAAAGAGAGAGATAAAGAAAAAGTATGTACGAGAAAAGAAAAAATATATATATGAGTTTATAAAAATAAAATAAAGTGAATTCCCCGGTTCTCTAAAGTGCATTAGGAATCTCAAAAGTTTCAACATTTAAGATCCAAACTCATCTTTCCAACCATGTGCAATCCGATAACGAGGACTTCCTTTGTGCCTCGGGATCACTCTTTGCCATTTGCACATGTCCACCTATCTCAAAGTGTGTGTATTTTTCTCTCCCCTTCCTTGATATAACATTATTTTCTAATGACCTTTTTGACGAGTCTCGGTAAGACCATGAGAAGCTTGTCTTGTTTTGACAGCATCTCATTTATAATATCTTGGTAGGACTAAACTTTCCCAAAAAGCTCCACATAAAGCCTTCCACTATTTATCGAGAGGGGAAAGGAGTAGAATGAATAGGTTTTGAGAGACAAGATGAGATGAGAGTACATGAGCAAGATGCAAGGAAGTTTATTTTTGAACTTGGTTTAGCTTTTTTTCTTCATCTCGCTCTTAATTTCAAAATTTCTAAGATTCATTTGAAATTTGGGAGCATGAGGTAATTACTTGTGGGAAGTGCTTAAATTAATATCTACCCTCCATAAGGATGAAGGCTAGTACATTATGGAACTTTAATGATTAAATCCTTGAGAGCATTATGTTTTCTCGTGTATGATCAAGTGCAGGGTATAAGTAATGAAAGGCAATGCTTATATTCATTAAAGGCTTACTCGAGGACGAGCAAGGTTTAAGCATGGGGGAGATGTTGACGGTGAATTTCCGTCAACCTAGCCATGAGTTTACCTTTAATGTTGGCATTGATTTATTATTCTAACCACTGGAACTAACCCCCCGTATATAACAAGTTCACTCTTGCATGTCGATTTTGGAGTTTATTGTTTACGCAGGAAATCTACGCTAAAGAGGAGACTTTCGGGATAAGTTAATCAAACACTTTGGAAGAAGATCATGAAGCCCGACAAGAGTCAAGACACGCGATGAACATGACTCCAAATGACCCGAGGACCGAAGCGTCAACGTGCAAATCTTCAGGGACTCAACCAGAAAACAGCGAAGCTTGGATGGCAAGCATTCAAGCCTTAACCACGAAGGAAACGATGTCAAAGGCCCACATGCGAGTGCACACAAATAAGGAATCGCGTGAGAAGCAACCGGGGAGGAAGCCGGGGCCGAACTGGGCTGAAATGGGCCCAGGTCGGTCGGCCCAGGCTGGCCGGCCCAGCCCATTCCGGGCCCGGTTCGGTGCCCCCTTTGACCTAGCCACCATTTGGACTATTTATAGCCCCCTCGCCAAGAGCCACAGAGGAATTCATTCGTCATCCGCCGCCGAGGAGCAGAGAAGAGAGGGACACCATTCCGGAGATGAGATGGTCGAGATGGTTGACTAGGGTTTCCCTAGCCGACGTGGGAACCTTGCATGGAAGACCACGTTGGAGTTCCCGGAGCTAGGATCAAGATCAAGGTAGGATCCCGGTGGTGATCTTGTCCATGTATTATACTCTTGTGTTGAATTTGCAAGATTGAATCCGATTTCTAGCAATCAAGTGCTTTCTCTACAACTTTGTCTTCGCTTGGGTTTGCTTCTTCCCCAATCTAGTCTATAGCTAGATTGCTTAGGGTGCTCTTGTAGTCATGGTGGCTAGAGGTGCACACCCGATCTACTGAGCGTTTTCAACTTGTTCTTCTTGGACTCGCACTAGGCTAACCCGCACGAATAGAAGTGCGTTGTGACAGGACGGTGGCTCCAAAAGGCGGGCGTCTTCGGAGTTGGAACGGAAGCCACGATTTAAAGAGGCTAGTAATTAGATTCGTTTGCTTTATTCTTCTTTGTTTTGGAACTTCAACAAAAGACTCGATCCAATCTCTAAATTGGTTTTATCTCTCTTTCTCTTGCTACCTCCGGTGTTTAGTAGATTAGATGTGCTTTCATGACTCTTTCTTAGATTAGATGCAAAACCATACCTCTCAAGATCAAAGTGTTTTCCGCTTATTAGATTGGATCTTGCGTTACACATTGTTCCACGGATTCGATACTTTGGGTTCACACTTAAGGGAAGAAGGGTCCCTTGACTACGATGGAGGACTTGTCCGCTTGCAAGTCCAAACGAACTTTGATACGACAATCAACCGTCAACATCAGCGCGCCCGGATCCCGTCTCCGCCCGCCAAGCCTCCGGTCTTGGTTTTGTGGCTCAACCAAGTAACCCGACTATCTTGTGGTGAACCACCTCAAACCCCTCGTGCAGACTCCGGTCGTGAGCCGCTACCCTGCACCGGTTCTAGTCGACGACTTCGTCTTGCTTTTCTTGCCCCCATGCGGCCCGCAATTGATCACATTCGGCCATCGGGTCCATCGAACCTAGCCTACTTGTCTCTCCACTCCTCGGAGGCCCCGCAAGGCTAAGACCTTTCGCGTCCGCTCTTCACCTGCACCAACGCAAATCAAGCCGCAACCTGCACCTGCAATACTCGGCCAAGAGTTAGTCCACACCACGTTGTCAATCACTCATCACACCAGGGAGCGACCATACACCGGTCCTCGGACGCTCCGAACCGCGACAAAACCCACGTGCAGACTCCGGTCGTGAGCCACTACCCTGCACCGGCTCCTGTCCACGACTTCGTCTTGCTTTTCTTGCCACCATGCGGCCCGCACTTGATCCTATTCGGCCAAAGGGTCCATCGAGCCGAGCCTACTTGTCTCTCTACTCCTCGGAGGCCCCACAAGGCTAAGACCTTTCGCACCCGCTCTTCACCTGCACTAACGCAAATCAAGCCATAGCCTGCACCTGCAATACTCAGCCAAGAGTCAGGCCACACCACGTTATCAATCACTCATGACACTAGGGAGCGGCCATACACCGGTCCTCGGACGCTCCGGTCCTCAAAGGGTGGACGCGGACCACTCGGCAGCATGCACGGCTTCGTTCAGTTTCCATCTGAAGGAACAAAAAAAACCATCTACATGGATATACGACCAGCAATGAGGTTACTTTTCCCTATTTCTGATTTTTTTTTGTCAGAATAAATCAGCCACATCATAATTTTGTATGTTTAACCATATGCTAACGTATGCTGCATGGAGCTCTGCTCGTCAAATAATGATTTGCAGATACCTACACACTACCCTGCATCGATCGATTAGAGTTGCATCCGCTAGCAACCAACGGTAGATCCCATGAGATGTGCCAACAATGGCACGCTGCACAACGCAGTGCGCATGTGTGGACCACCTGGAGGCAGCGTCATCACTCGACGCCAACATGCCTGCGACAGTTGCATCAACAACTCGGCACTCGGCGTGAGGGCCACCACGACATCACGTGTTGCTGCCTCACGAAGCTGACTAGTTCGACCACTCGGATATGACTCGACGGTGTTGGGAATGAGTCCTATGAGTAGCGTACGCTACCGATAATCAGTTTGGTGCCATTGTTAGCTACATCACCGACCCCTCGCTCGGTCACTATCGTATGGACATCCCTGGGCCCACTACTCATGCGGGTACCAGGACCGACTACCGCATGGGCCCCTGGGACTACTCGACTTGGGCTGCACGGCACAAGGCGGCATGAAGCACAAGGCATCTAGAGGGTTAGTAGTCGGTTAGGAAGCTAGACATGTCCGAATCCGTGTAGAGTACTCCTAGCCGTGTACGACTAGAACTCTCTCCCTCAAACCGACTTGTAACCCTACCTCCCGGACCATATAAGGCGAGGCAGGGACCCCTATCTCATCATCCACATCATCTTGTAAACACAACCAATCAATCCACAGTGACGCAGCATACAGGACGTAGGGTATTACGTACCTCGCGGCCTGAACCTGTTTAAATTGTCTGCCACGTGTCTCTCCTTCGAGTTCCCGATCTCGGTGAGGCCACAAACGTCTACCTCGGGTACTCCCCTTGGTAGGTTGCCGGGTTAAAACACCGATAGCTGGCGTGCTAGGTAGGGGATCTCGCTGAAGATCTCATGGCGAACTCGACAGCTTCAATCGTCATCAAGCCAGCCGCCGCTTTCAATCGCGGCGACACCTTCATCTTCGGCTCCTGGGTCTGTACCGCCGATGGTGCTGGATCCTTCCAACGCTACCTCATCATGACCCCGGACCCGGAGACCAGACTCGTGACACTTCCCGAAGCCATCATGAGTCAACTCGTCGAAAAATTCGATGAATTTTCGCTCTACAACCAAGTTGTCGACTTCGAGATTGGATCCACTTCCAACTCGAACTCGATGTCACCCTGGATCGAACCGCGTGAGCTGGCTCCTGAGCCATCGTGTGGACTGGTTCTTCCGCATGAGCACTTCCCGTACAGCCTCTACAACGCTACTGCGGTCTACGAGGATGCGCTCGTCTCGCGTCGGGCTGGCAAGGAGGTCGTCTCCGAGTACTCCTCGGACTCCAGTAATGTCCCCGACTACAACTCGGACTCCTCCTATGAGTTCGACTTCGGATTAGATCTGATCGAGCCCGAGTCCGAGCTCAACTCTACTGAGGAGCCGTCGTCAGGTCCTGCTGCTGGCTTGGTCATCACGTCAACTCCCGCCGGCAGATTCGTCTACTGGCCCGACCGCAAGCCCGCAGACCTGACCGACGACAACTCACACTGTGTTGCCTACCTCGAGTCACTCCCCTTCCAGGAGGGAACACCAATGACTCCAACTGCAGAGGAGTATTCGCCAACCGAGGTGGCAACTACCGACTCCAGACTCTGTACACCCGACCGCGAAGTGTTCGTGGCAATTACGAAAGCTGGAACCTCAGAGGCCCGACCTGATCGGTACCTCGACGACATCTCAGAGGACGAGGAATCAGCCAATGCACCTGCAGACGAGACTACCGAAGCCAAGAACGCCCGGCGCGACCGCAACAGGAAGCGAGCAGATCGATGGTGGCGGCTTCGGGAAGCTCTCCCCATCCGGAACCTCAACGAGGCTCTCGACGAAGTCACCAATCGAGTTCACACGACCCCCGAGCAATGCCTCATGTCCATCAACAGGATAGCTCGATCAGCTCAGGGGCACCGTGCAGGCGAACTCATCACCAAACTCGCTGAGGACACCTACTTCATGCGGGTCAACAAAAGGGTTGCCAGAGCCGGAAACCACGAAGCTACTAGTCGCAGCCGCACCCCAGCAGAAGTTGGACCCAACCGCGTCCGGGGTGAACACCAGCCGACCCCCAATCGCTCTAGAGCCTCTGGGGAGGACCTTCACAAGGCAGCGCTAGCGGCATTGGCCGCGGCGGCAGCAGCAGCAGTAGCTCCTCCCATGGCGCCGGAAGAAGAGGTGGTGGCAGCGGCGATTGCGGAGGCCGAGGCCGCGCGAACAGCCACGCCGCCGGCAATGAACCTGGCAGCTACGACGCCCGCCACAGGATCGACAAGATACGTCGTGCCAAGAAGACTACCGACGTCAGCGACAGCGACGGCTTCCCCGCCTACTCTTCACGACTTCGCGCTCTGCTTCGTCCTCAGAAGTTCAAGCCTCTCGGGATCACCAAGTATGACGCGAAGCAAGATCCAGTTCAGTGGCTCAGGTGCTATGCCCTGGCCATTGAGAATGCTGGTGGCGACAACGACACCAAGTGTCTCTACTTCCCCTTCTGTCTGGACCAGGCTCCACTCACTTGGCTCGAGTCGCTCGACAAGAACTCGATCGATGAATGGGACCAGCTGAAGGCGTAGTTCACAGCAACTTCGCGGGCGCCATGGGACGCTCGGGTACTCGCATGGACCTGGCAATGGATAAGCAGGAGCAAGGCGAGACGCTCCGCCAGTACATGCGCCACTCCTTTGATAAGCGTGCGACCGTAGTCGACGTCACCGACAAAGAAGTCATCGACTGCTTCCAAGATGGTGTCTACCACTGTCGCACCTTCGAAGACTTCGGTCGCCGCCGCCCAAGTTAAATCACCAATCTCAAGGACATGATTACTTCATGGGCCGATGAGGAGGACAAGGCTAACACCAAGTACGTCTCCAACCGCGGCAAGAGCAAGAACAACACGGGTGGCAACAACAACAACAAGGACCAAGGGGGTCGCAACAATAACAATAACAACTACTCGGGTCCTAACCGTAAGCGCAAGCTAGACAACACAGTCGCGGCTGTCAAGCGTCCTGCGAAGGACAGCTCCAAGAAGACCTCCGGTGGCTTCAAAGACTTGCTTGAAGAGAAGTGTCCGTGGCATCTGGATGGGAACCACACAACCTGTTGACACCGTTTTTTGGAAAAACAGGTCAAAAAGAGATAAGGGGAAACGGCCGATGAAAAACAGAGTGTAATCGGCCGATTGAAGGAAGAGAAGGACGGTCAACACGAATCGCCGATGGTCAGAGGGATTCAACCCTGACAGTGGGCCAGCAAGTCAGAGCGATCGGCCGATGACTAACCAGAAGATCGGCCGATGAGCGTGAAGAAGGCGGTATTCAAAGGGATACGCCAAAAGGAAAGCACGGTGGAGGCGGGTGAATCCACGATTGACAACGGGTCAAGAGTCAGTTTTTTAGAGGGTCTTTAGACTCCTGCGAGAGTCCTTTTTCTATTTTTAGTAGTTTTTGCCTTTAGATGCAAGTAATCAGTACCGTAATCGGCTAGGAGTCGGGTTTGTCCTCAGGACATAAATAGCGACCCTGTGTGGTCGGAAAATTTGTACACACCAATATCAAACAAACCGCCTCCCGGCAAACCCTTTACTTTTACTGCATCTACTTTACAGCATCTACCTTTACAGCATCTACTTTTCGGTGACTTCGCCATTGCGATTTTCTCTTTTCTACAACGCCGTGCTTCGGGTTCGTCGGGCTGCATCAGCTGATCTCCGGCAAGCTTGTGAGTACCGTTTTACCGAATAATCCTAGGCTTTAACCTCCAGGCGCATCGCTGAGGTTTCGTCTAGTTCTTTTTTCATCCCTTACCGATATTAGCTAGATCTACAAGTTTTCGTACCAAATTCTTGTGGTTTTAGCTATTATCTTTACCTTCCACTCGATCTAGATCCTATTGGCTTCTAACACCGCAGCCGATTCCGACCTACTCGAGTGCTGACGTCACAATCGGTCGGTCCAGCCGATTGATCTGCTTACGCACCCGCACTTCGGTCGCTCTCGAGCCGGCCGATCCCGCTTTACCCTGTATCGGTCGATTGGCTGGTACACGTGTCGCTGAAAGGCCATCGGTTCTCTAGCCGATCCCTCATATTTTCCATTGTCAATCAACAGGTCAGATTGGCTGGCACGCATCGCTACAGACCGGGGAGTCACGTGTGCTGCGCGCGGAGGTGACATCCTATTTTCATGTCAACACACTTTTGACACACCCAGTGGGACACAAAAAGGTCAACAATGACAAAGACTACGAAGACTGGTCCTCACGAAGTAGATCCAGAGAACGTTCAACCCATCACCAAGGATCAGCTGAAAGATTTTGACAAAGCTGAGTTAGAGGCTCACATGAAGCATTATGAAGAGCTTTGTCTGGCATCATATGGTCAGACTAAAAGTGGGGTCTTCAAGAAGAGTCCGCTGCCAACGCCTAAGCAAGTCACCTTTTCAGCTGATCCTGAAGGGCTTTAAGACATGTTGACCAAAGCAATGCATCAAACAATGATTGATCAATCCAAGGTATTCACAAATACTATTCAGAATGCCATAATTGATGCACTTAAGCAAGGAGCAGAAGGAGGATATCTGGGACCTACATACTTTCAACCAAGGCGAACTCCTCCAATGTTCCAGCAAGACCAATCGACCGCACCACCGATTGATGACCCAAAAGCAACACCATCTCCACAAGCTGCTACTAGTTCTTCATCGGACGCCCAGCCGATTCAGAATCAAAGTGGTAATGGTAAAGCTAAAGACCCTGCCATCACATCACCAGTGCAGTCTAACGTCCAGGATCAAGTGCTTCTAGTGCAGAATCAGCAAAAATATCCTGCGATGAGAGATCAACATGGGAAGCTTGCAGGATGGGATTTACCTCGTGATCACTTTGAGACTAACATCTCAAATTTCTTTGAGCCTGTGCCTGAGGAAGTTCCAGAAGTGAAATACCCACAGTCTTACCAAGCTACATTTGGAGGTACTCCAGAGACTGTGCACATGAATGGGGAAGGAGTGGTGTTTGTCTACTTCAATCATGGGAGCAAAGCCTTTGAGAGAGTCAAGATTAGCCCAGCTCATGCTCATATGGTCATACCAACAGAGAAAAGGGGTCCTATTCCACCTCAGAGGCCAAATCCCACTCCACCTCAGAGATCGGCTCAGCAGCCGATACTCGGGATGCCTGTGCAAACTGCTCCACTACAGCAACCAACGCTCGGGATGCCCATACAGACTGCCCCGCTTCAACAGTCAACGACAATGCAGGTTGTCTCAACCCCAGCTAATACGGTGGCTCATACAAGATCATCGCCTCAGCAGCCGATCAACCAAGGGGCAACAGGGCAGCCAGTGGTTCCACAGGTGGATTCTGCGCAATTACTGCAAACACTTCTGAGTCAATTGGCTATTTCAAGCTAGTTGAATACGCAGCAATCAGCCCCATCGGCTAGTCAGCCGATTGAACAGACTCCACCTGTTACAGGTCATTCAAAAGGTTCTGCTGAAGCAAGGACATCAACAGCTCCAGATCTACAGTCAAGAATCTTAGAAGAAAGGCCTCCAGAAACTCCAGCTGAGATACAAGCGATTGAGCAAATATCTGCTGAATTGAAATCTCATATGAAGCAGGAGTTGATCGACCACTTCTCGGAGATGCTACTGAAGCAATATGGGATAAAGCCCAAGCAGCAGTCCTGCATGTACAGGACACCGTATCCCATTGGCTATGATCAGATACCATTCCCTCCAAGGTTTAAAGTGCCAGATTTCACCAAGTTCTCTGGGCGAGATGAAACATCTACTATGGAGCATATCACTCGGTTTATCATCCAATGTGGAGAAGCAGGGAATGTTGATGCACTCAGGATACGCTTGTTCTCTTCATCTCTGTCAGGGCCAGCATTCTCATGGTTCACTTCATTGCCATCAAACTCCATAATCAAGTGGTCCGATTTGGAATAGCAGTTCCATAACTACTTCTCTGGCATCAACGAGATGAAGATCACTGATCTGACCAGACTCAAGCAAAGGAACGATGAAACAGTAGCAGGATTCGTTCAAAGATTAAGAGAGGTCAGAAACAAGTGTTACAGTCTGAACTTGGGAGACAAACAACTAGCTGAGTTAGCTTTCCAAGGTCTCTTGCCAACCTTAAGGGAGAAATATGCATCACATGATTTTGAAAGCCTTAGCCAGTTGGTTAGTCGGATGAGTCAGGAAACTGCAAAGTCCTATGAGCCTAGAAGGAACTTTCAGAAGAAGGTGTCATATGTTGACTACTCTGACTCAGAAGATGAAGATAATATGATAGGGCTCACAGAGTGGGTCAAAGGCAAGAAGACAGTGTCCTGTCCCTTTGGCAAGAAAGAGCCAGAGAAATTCGGCTTTGATGTCACTAAGGCCGATAAGATATTTGATCTGTTACTTCAGCAAGGGCAGATTAAACTCTCCCAGTTCCATACTATACCATCTGCAGAGGAGCTGAAGATGATGAAGTATTGCAAGTGGCACAATGCAACATCGCACGACACCAATGATTGCAAGATATTCAGACAACAGATCCAATCAGCTATTGAGCAAGGGAGGTTTAAATTTGAAACTCCTACCAAAGCTGAAAAGCCGATGAAGATTGATCAGCACCCCTTCCCAACTAACACAGTTGAGGTGTCTAGCAAAGACATGTCACAAGTTAAGTTGCTGACATCTGATTCGGCTCAAAATAAAGGAGCTGTCGACCCCAAAGTACATGTAACCACTGCCGATGTCAAAGGAAAAGGGTTACTACTTGAAGAAGGAGACTCAAAGCCACGCCGACCTGCCACGTCCCAGATGCTGATCAACAAGTTCCAGCGTCGACAAGAGAAAGCAAGGGAGAGAGAAGAGTGGGCACGGCGTAATGAAGGACATTGGAGATGTCCGTTCTTCAAGTACTGTTGGGAAGAAGGGATCAAGCTACCGACGGCAGAAAACTGTCCAGAGTGCAATGGGGCTTACAATAATAACAACTCATCCAAAAGGATTTGCTTTGATGACAGAAGACCTGCAGCCAAGGATCACCGTGAATTCGATAATCAACGGGTCTCAGTTCACGATCGGCTGAGGGGCAAAGCCAGCGTCCACGATCGGCTGGGGGGCAAAGCCAGCGTCCACGATCGGCTGGGGGGCAAAGCCAGCGTCCACGATCGGCTGGGTGGCAAGGCCAGCGTTCATGATCGGCTGGGAGGCCGAGTCAATGAGAAGTCAAACAATCGGCTGGAAGAGATGGCCGATTCACTGGTTCCTGATGAGGATATCATGTGCCGAGCTCCTGAACGTCCACGCACATTACAACTGGATGATGAAGGGTCAAGTCAAACACGTAAGAAGCTCAATCCGCAATGGTGTCCAGATGGCTTGACCAAGTCCCAAAAGAGAAGAGTCCAGTGCCTACGTCAGCTAGAACAACATGAAGAAGCAGAAAGACATATACTAGACAAGAAGAAGATTCGGTCTAAAGTTTGGCGCCCAAAGCCTAAGGCCGATAGTAAGGAAGATAACAAACCACAAGCTGATATAAACATGGTTGTTTTCCGACCAAAAGAGTTCATGGCTCCAGTTGATTCGGATGTGTCCGATGAAGAACTTGGCATGGCTCAATTGACACTGGAACCTAGACAAGCCATCTTGGAGAAGCCAGATGATGAGAAGAGACAACACTTAAAGGCTTTGTTTCTCAAAGGATTTGTCAATGGCAAACCAGTCACCAGGATGCTAGTAGATGGAGGAGCTGCAGTTAACCTGATGCCGTACACCATGCTACGCAAGATCGGGAAATCTGATGAAGACTTGACCCAAACCGACATGATGTTGGTGGACTTCAAAGGCAACGTCTCTCCAGCTCAAGGAGCAATCTGCGTGGAGCTCACCGTCGGCAGTAAGACCCTTCCGACCGCTTTCTTTGTCATTAAAGGGAGGGGATCTTATAATCTACTGCTAGGTCGGGATTGGATACATGCCAATTGTTGCATACCATCTACAATGCATCAATGCATCATCCAATGGATCGGAGATTCAGTGGAGGTGGTGCAAGGAGAAACCTCCTTGACAGTAGCAGCTACAGAAGCACAAGGATGGACATATGATCGGGTGAGCTGCATATCTGGAAAAGCATGGGATACCAAGTATCTCAAAGTATCCGATTTCGGACTAAAGCCAGTTCAAGCAGTCGGCTCTGATGACGAGACCTAATGGAGCAATTCGTTGAAGACAAAAGGAAGCTTGGGTTTGGAGTCATAGCAGCCGATGGATTGGACACCCAAGTATGTCAACAATTGTACAAGCCGATTGTCTTATCATGCCTATCGGCCGATTGAGTTTTCGAGCTAAGAGCCGATTGCTAATGTAATCGTAGAATAGCCGATATCTGTAAAAGAATCACCTTTAGTAACAAAAATGTAAAAACCGATATACAAAATCAATATATTCGGTTATAGTCGATACATATATCGCCTTCAGAACAAAAATACATGTTTATCTCTTCTGCTTTGGATTACAACAATATTACAACTCAGATCTACAGATTACATATATTCTCAAGAGGTCACAAGAAGGGCATTGTCCTAACTCCCAGTGTGATGAGGATATTGAATCGATGAATGGGAGAAAGACACACGCGAAGAGGAAACGGAAGATTAAGATCTTCACCCGATTCTGCAATCTTCCGCCAGAAGGAGCCCGAGTTGATGACCAAGATGGCCGTTCCTTTGGCACGCTCTTCCTCTGATAAATGTGTAGCAAGACACCCTACTAGTCTTCTTCCCCTAAAGCCAGGTCCTCACAAGGATTCTTCTGGCTATAATGCCTCCTGGATTTTCAAAAGGAGACGAAGAAGAAGAGGGGGCACTACACTATTTCACAAGAATTCTTCTAGCTATGAGGGAGAAAAGAAAGAGAAGAACACTCATACAGCAAGAGCCTGTAATCTATCTGAGTTGATTGAGGCATGGCTGATGAGAGTGAGTTTTACTCTATCGAGCTTCTGGCCTATTTATAGCCTCAAGATACAGAAGGGATAACTACAAGAGGGAAGTGAAAAGGGGGAAATGAAGAGCATCCAATGCAGTCAAAGAAAGAACAGTTTCCCCGTGAAAGTCTCAGGCTGGACAGTGGGCAGGCATGCAGTGATGCGTTTCCCAAAATTCAGGGGCTGGCTTTGAAAGAGGATTAAATAATAATGTGTGGCCCTACTCTGTACTCCAGAAGAGGAGGCTGTCCGGATACCTCTCCCTCAACATTTCTAGCAACAACGACAAGCTTCGATGCATCATTAGGATACAAGAAATCTTCAAAGAGAAACTTGTCAAGGAGTGGAAATAATTGTGTTTTCCTGAAGATTCTCTCGGAGGAACATGCCTCTCATTCCTAACAGCCAATTTGGTTCATAGGTAAAAAGTGGTGATGCTACACGAAGAACAAGATGAGTTTTTATAGCAAAGAAGTTGAACCAAGTCATAAAGAAGCACCTACAAGTATGGGTGGAGATTTATCACCAGAAAGTGAATAACAATCAGGAGGTGAAGACTTTCATTTATAAAAGGCCGATTGCATCAGCTAGCAGTACATCAGAATTTAAAGGAGGCTCTTGGCCTTGTCTAACTCTACCCTAGTTTGGTTTATTTCTTCACCTATGCGGTCTAGTTCTTGAAAAAGAGCTGTCCTCCTGGCTTCTCCTCCAACTTCTCCTCCTTATTAGCTATTACCAGACGGAGACCACGTTCTTGCCTAGATGGATGGTTTGGCTGGTTTGAGCCAAAGGCGTTGATGTTCAAGACGATCTTTTCCACAGCATCACGATTTGGAGACTAAGAAAAGAAGAAATGTTAGGGAAAGAGATCGTGAAAACAAGGAAGAAGAAGAAAAGGACCAACCTGATTCACAGAGGAGGAGGAAGAAGAAGAAGCCATCGCAAAAGGAAAATGACAGTTCTAAAAGACTAAAGGGAACTAGTAATATATAAAGGCCAATTGAAATGTTCGGTCAAAGCATTCAATATGGAGCGTTGGAACCTGGCCAGGAAGAGGCCAATCACAGTTTACGAAATTACAAATAAAGTTCAAACTATGCCTAAAAGATGGATGGCATTGATGAGATCCAGGCGCAGCTGGTCAACCACTTCTATCTCCTGGCGATCGGCATCGGCCGAACCAGGAATCGGCTGCTCCTGACCACGTATAACTTGAGCTTGGCGTGCAACAGAATCTCTCTATTCTTGCATGGCAGCAATGGTGCCTGGAAGATCTGTAAGCTTCTGCTCTTCAACAGATAAGTCCTGATCGACCTAGCTTAGCTCTTTCATCAACTCAGCACGACGTTTCTTCAAGCGATCAATGCTACTAACAATATCAGGACGAGAAGAAGATAGGAATTCAATCCTATTGTCAAGGTCGGCCATACTGCTGTCCAACTTCTCCCAGTCCTGCGTAAGTTGCTCTTGACGTCGCCTTTCTTCCAGCCGATCTTGAGCTTCTTGGACTATGAGCTGCCGATTCTCGATGAAAGCAACCTGGAGCATCTTCGCCTTAAGGTCTCTAGGCAATTGGCCCTGAATTTGCTTAAAGATAGCTCTGATCGGTTCAGCATCTTGTACAAGTTGTCCAATGTTCTGGTTCAACAATGGCAGCACTTCAACCAGCTTAGCCTTCACTTCATCCGGAAGGGTAACTGCCAATGTACCCTGAACAGAAGACAAGTTTGTTAGGTACACTGCAGGTAAAACAAAAAAGAGCTAAAGGAGAAATATGAAGAAGTCAGGAAATTTACCTCTACAATAGAAGGTGTTGCCCGAATTTGAGCGGTTTCAGCCAATGATGATTCAGGAGCTTCAATAATCGGCAACTATGACTGGTCACCGGCATCTTGTTGAAGATTACCCAAAGATCTGTCATGAACTTCAGTTGATATCCTGACAGTATTCTGGAGCAAGAAACAAGGAGTCAAAGAATGAGAGTGATGAAAAAACAGGATGTGAAAATCATACTTTTGTTCGTTGTTCAGCTTGAAGATCGGCTTGGTCAGAAGAACGTTGAGGCCGATTAGCGAGAGCATCTGATGCATCTGTCCTCTGAATATCAGATGGTTCGACCAAGATATTATCAGCTGGGACTTCTTGAATTGGATCCAACACTGGACCTCTACCAGAATCAGTAACATCGGTCTGTGGTTGACTAGTTAATCCCGAAGACTGCACAAAGAAGATCGGTGAGAAAATGCAAAAGGGAAAGGTAAAATGTTAAAGAATCAGTACCTCGGAAGCACTCGCCAACTTCCCAGCCAGATCGGGAATGTCAACAACTGCAGTGTCAATTTTCCTCCTTGTTTTCCGAGCAAGAGTCTTGTTAGGTACACCTTTCCTCTTGAGCGTCGACAAGGGCAGATTATCTGGGACAGGATTGGTTCTAGGACCTTGCATGACTGAGGAGATTGAGGGAGCTTTATGGCCTATATATGGTGCCCGTCTTGGTGGCCAGTATCGAATCGACTTGCCACTTCTGCTGACAACAGGGGGCTCTGTAGTTTCAGGCTGAAAAGGAAAAAGAAGGATATAACAAATCTGGGTATAATCAAGCAATGCGTAAAGTAACCAGATAAAGGGAGTACCTCATCAGCCGATGCCACATAATCGGGATCCAATTGCTCACAGTAAATTCATGGGGAAACACAGAAGAGAGGGGAAGAAAAGCCAGAAAATCTCCAAGAATCAAGATTAATAGTGGAAGAATCAGGGACCCTATCCAAAAGGCGCTGATAACAAGTGCCACTAGGAATAATCTCCCGTGGTTTAATGAAATCAGAGAAGTAAAGGCCAATCGGCAATTGGCCAAAACCCAGCTGACGTGCACATACTGAAGGGTTATAAAATTCATAGGTGGCCGATTGATCTTTTCCAATGACACAAGAAGGAAGAACCCCTGGTTTGATGATTTCTACAAAGGCAATCCTATCTTCATCATCCTTGTGGATATCATCGAAGTTGAATGTGGTCTCAAAGTGGGGTTCATCGTCTTTATATGCAAACCAGATAATGGAATTTGAGTTAAAGCCGAGGTAGAAGCTTCTGAAGTGCTCTGCTATACGAGAAGGAGTTCTTTTGTGTCCTGGAAAGGCAGAGACAGCTTCTCCAAAATTCATACATCGACGTTTCACGATTTGAACACCATCTGGTTGATCTCCTGGGAAAGTCTTGGCAAAAATATTCTGCTCTAATCTATCTCGAAGATGAAGGTTTAACCACATGTTGATGAACCACCAGGGGCCTCCAGGAGTACCTATGGGAGAATTGGTTGACAGGCTGACTGCTACTTGATGAAGGAGGTGGTAAACCGCACCTAAAAGATATTTTCCAAGGGGGATATGATTGCCAGCAGCCAACCGCTCAGCCACTATCTGATAATTAGCGGTAGGACCAAAAGTTTTGCCACAGAAGACAAATTTCTCAAGCCACATGTTCAGGAAAGCAACATGTTCCCTCTGTCCCACGGTTCCCTCTTTCTTGTGCTCGGCAATATAACCAGACCATCCGCCTATGTTCTTGGTCTTCAACTGATGAGAAAGTTTGTCATTTCGGTGGCTAAAAAGGGTGTCTGAAGAAGAGATGTCTAGACCAGTCAACATGAGGACATCGGCTAAGGTTGGAGCCATCGGCCCATGGCCAAACAAAAAAGCATTAAGTGCATCAGACTAAAAGTAAGAGGCAGCTATCAGAAGAGATTCATTCCGAGACATCTCAGACAGGGATAAGGTGATGCATTGACTAATTTTATACTGCTCCCAAGATCCCTTGTTCTTCGCAGAAACTCTGAGATACCAATCTCTCCATCCTTTGACATAGCCGGTCCAAGACCTGAAACAACTGTCCCAATCGGCCAAATTCAAGGAAGCATGCTTAAAGGGAATTCGGCCGGTTTCAAAGTTAATCATCTCGATGGGGTCAGTATCACCCATTGGTTCAAGGAAAGTCAGTCCGGGTTTATCATCAACAGGGATAGTGAGATGGGATCTAAGTTCCTGGAGAGATAAATAAATCTGGGCTTCAGGCAAAGCTGAACAGCGATATTTAAGGACAAATAAAAGCGAAAGGGTGAAAGAAATACCGGAGGAACTGAAGAAAGAGATGCCTTCGGAGGTGCAGAAGCAAAGTCAGAACCTCTGGCGGAGCTTGAGGATGCCATGGATCAGCAGAAGCTTTGAAGCTTAGGGTTCGTCGCTTGAAAGCTTGAGCTGTTAGAGCAACAAGATTTGGGGGAAAAAGAAAGAACCAAGGCGGCTGTATTTATGACCCCGAAGATTTGTTGAGATCCTGCTGCCGATTTCGAATCGGTGGAGATAACGGATTCGAGGAAATTTCGGAGCAAAAGATTATTTACTCCGAAACTAGGGGGCATGTGTTGACACCGTTTTTTGGAAAAACAGGTCAAAGAGAGATAAGGGGAAACAGCCGATGAAAAACAGAGTGTAATCGGCCGATTGAAGGAAGAGAAGGACGGTCAACACGGATCGCCGATGGTCAGAGGGATTCAACCCTGACAGTGGGCCAGCAAGTCAGAGCGATCGGCCGATGACTAACCAGAAGATCGACCGATGAGCGTGAAGAAGGCGGTATTCAAAGGGATACGCCAAAAGGAAAGCACGGTGGAGGTGGGTCAATCAACGATTAACAACAGGTCAAGAGTTAGTTTTTAGAGGGTCTTTAGACTCCTGCGAGAGTCCTTTTTCTATTTTTAGTAGTTTTTGCCTTTAGATGCAAGTAAACAGTACCGTAATCAGCTAGAAGTCGGGTTTGTCCTCAGGACATAAATAGCGACCCTGTGTGGTCGGAAAATTTGTACACACCAATATCAAACAAACCGCCTCCGGGCAAACCCTTTACGTTTACTGCATCTACTTTACAGCATCTACCTTTACAGCATCTACTTTTCGGTGACTTCGCCATTGCGATTTTCTCTTTTCTACAATGCCGTGCTTCGGGTTCGTCGGGCTGCATCAGCTGATCTCCGGCAAGCTTGTGAGTACCGTTTTACCGAATAATCCTAGGCTTTAACCTCCGCGCGCATCGCTGAGGTTTCGTCTAGCTCTTTATTTATCCCTTACCGATATTAGCTAGATCTACAAGTTTTCATACCAAATTTTTGTGGTTTTAGCTATTATCTTTACCTTCCACTCGATCTAGATCCTATCGGCTTCTAACACTGCAGCCGATTCCGACCTACTCGAGTGCTGACGTCACGATCGGCCGGTCCAGCCGATCGATCTGCTTATGCACCCGCGCTTCGGTCGCTCTCGAGCCGGCCGATCCCGCTTTACCCTGTATCGGCCGATTGGCTGGTACACGTGTCGCTGAAAGGCCATCGGTTCTCTAGCCAATCCCTAATATTTTCCATTGTCAATCAACAGGTCAGATTGGCTGGCACGCCTCGCTACAGACCGGGGAGTCACGTGTGCTGCGCGCAGAGGTGACGTCCTATTTTCGCGTCAACACAACCGACCAGTGCTACTAGCTCCGGCAAGCACTCCAAGATGTCCCTGAGCCACGACACCCTCACGACAAGAAGGGCAGGAAGAAGGTCGATGAAGGCAACAACAACTTCCAAGAGCCCGACAAGATGGTGAACGTCCTCTTCGGCGGACTACCCACCATGCGTGCGCAGAAACTTACTCTGCGCGAAGTCTTGAACATTGAACCAGCAGTCCCAACACCTCTCAGGTGGTCGGAGGTACCCATTACCTTCTCCCGTGCGGATCAATGGACAAGCTTCTCTAAGCCAAGACGTTTCCCACTCGTCCTAAACCCAGTAGTCGCGGGCTCTAGACTCACCAAGGTACTCATCGACGGTGGCAGCGGACTCAATGTGCTATTCACCAAGACCTTGAAGAAGATGAAGCTCGACATCACTGGCATCCTCACCAAGAGCACGTCGCCCTTCTACAGCATCGTCCTAGGCAACGCGGCTATACCACATGGCTCAGTGGTTCTGCCAGTTACTTTCGGGACAAGGGAGAACTACCGCACCGAGTACATCAAGTTTGAGGTTGCGAACTTCGAAACCGCCTACCACGACATCCTCGGCAAACTAGCTCTTGCCAAGTTCATGGCGATTCCTCACTACGTGTACTTGGTCCTCAAAATGCCAAGTCCTGCCGGAGTACTCACGCTGCAAGGGGACTTGAAGGTTTCCTATGACTGCAATACCGAAGCCGTGGAACTCGCAGCAAACAATCAAGTACCCAATGCAATGATGGAGATCTTCGCTGCATCCATGATTGGCGCACCAACCGAACTCGAGATACCTGTGAAGACCGACACCTCCAACAAACCTCAGCCAACAGAGCAAGTACAGGTGAAGGCCATTGACCTCGGGACCAACGACAGCATCAAGACTACCATGATTGGCGCGGGCTCGACCCTAAATAGGAAGACACGCTCGTCAGCTTCCTCCGGGCTAACCGAGACATCTTCGCGTGGAAGCCAGCGGACATGCCAGGTGTCCCCAGGAGGCTGATCGAGCACTCACTCAAAGTCGATCCTAAAGCTAAGCCCAAATGACAACATCTTCGCCGTTTCACTGACGACCAACGGGATGCCATCAAGAAGGAACCCGCCAAACTTCTCGCGGTCGGCTTCATCTGAGAAGTCTTCCATCCTGACTGGCTCGCCAATAACGTCCTCGTCCGCAAGAAGAACACCAACGAGTGGAGGATGTGCGTCGACTACACCGACCTCAACAAGCACTGCCCCAAGGACCCCTTCGGGTTGCCACGGATTGATCAAGTCATCGATTTCACAACGGGCTGCGACCTGCTCTGCTTCCTCGACTGCTACTCCGGCTACCACCAGATCGCGATCAAGGAAGATGACCAGGAGAAGACCGCGTTCATCACCCCGTTCGGCGCCTACTACTACACGACGATGTCGTTCGGGCTGAAGAACGCTGGTGCTACCTACCAACGAGCTGTCCAGGCCTGCTTCAAGGAGCAGCTCAACAAAAACGTCGAAGCCTATGTGGATGACGTGGTCGTCAAGACCAGAAACTCCGACACGCTCATCACCGATCTTGAAGAGACTTTCGCGTCCCTGAGGGAGTACCAATGGAAGCTCAACCCCAACAAGTGCGTCTTCGGTGTACCTTCGGGGAAACTACTCGTCTTCATCATCAGCCACCACAGCATCGAAGCCAACCCTGAGAAGATCTCTGCCATCACCAACATGAAAGCTCCAACCTGCATCAAGGATGTCCAGAAGCTCACAGGCTGTATGGCAGCCCTCAACAGATTCATCTCAAAACTTGGAGAATGGGGACTACCCTTCTTCAAGCTACTCAAGCACCAAGAAAGGTTCACGTGGACCGCGGAGGCTGACCAAGCTCTGTCGCAGCTCAAGGACTTCCTGTCCAAGCCACCAGTCCTCATGGCTCCTCGCAAACAGGAGTAGTTACTGCTCTACCTCGCTGCGGCTACTCACGTGGTCAGTACTGCCATCGTCGTTGAGCGGCAAGAAGAAAGCCACGCCTACCCAGTCCAGCGACCAGTCTACTTCATCAGCGAGGTCCTATCCGAGTCCAAGGCACGGTATCAACCGGTCCAGAAGCTACTCTACGTAGTACTCATCACCTCGCGGAAGCTACGACACTACTTTCAGGAGTACTCGATCACCGTCATCACTGACTACCCGCTCAGTGATATACTTCGCAATCAAGATGCTACCGGAAGAATCTGCAAGTGGGCAGTCGAGCTTGGCGCCCTCAACATCGACTTCAAGCCACGCACCGCTATCAAGTCTCAAGCACTAGTCGACATCATGGCAGAGTGGCGGGACAATCAACTACCCACACCAACAGAGCGACCAGAGCACTTGGTGATGTACTTCGACGGCTCACTCAAGCTTGAGGGCACAGGCGCAGGGGTACGTCCTACAGATCTTCTGGAAGGTCTCAAATAACGAAGCCGAGTATGAAGCCCTACTGCACGGGCTCCGACTCATAATTTCTCTGGGCATCAAGCGGCTACTAGTCTACGGTGACTCTGTAGTGTTTATCAACCAAGTCAACGACTCTTGGGACTGCAACAAGGAGAACATGGACGCCTACTGCCTTGAAGTCCGCAAGCTCGAGAACAAGTTCTACGGCCTTGAGTTCCACCACGTCGTCCGCGACAACAATGTTGCAGCAGACGTCCTGTCGAAGCTTGGTTCTACTCGCGCACAAGTACCTACTGGAGTCTTCGTCCACGAGCTTCACACGTCATCCATCCCAGAGCCGGCGTCAACGACCACTGACCCTGGGCCATCACAGTCCAGTCAGGAGGTCATGACGATCGACGTGGACTGGAGACAACCCTTCATCGACTACATCCGCGAGCAGAAGGTTGCTTCCGACAAGAATGAGGCAGGACAACTCGTCCGTCAAGCCAAGACCTACGTACTAGTAGGAGACAAGCTCTATAGGCAGGGTGCGACTTCTGGAGTACTCATGAAGTGCATACCTCAGGAAGAAGGCAAGGACATCTTGGAGGAGATCCACAAGGGTGTCTGCGGCAACCACGCATCCTCCCGTACGCTGGTGAGCAAAGCCTTCCGACGAGCTTTCTATTGGCCCACAGCTCCGGGTGACACCAAAGAACTCGTCAGAAGGTGGCAAGGGTGCCAATTCTTCGCCAAGCAGCAACATGTCCTGGCCTACAAGCTAGTCACCATACCGCCAACCTGGCCCTTTGCCTGCTGGGGGCTCGACATTATTGGGCCTCTGCCAACTGCGCCAGGAGGATTCAACAGAGTTCTGGTGGCCATCGACAAGTTCAATAAGTGGATAGAAGTCAACCCAGTCACCTACCCCAAGTCTTGGTGGCATCGCCGACCTCTTCGCGGCTCCTCTTCTTCGACGCGCCGGTCTTGGTGCTGTTCGATGGAGATGCCTTCATTCTCCCAGTCACGAGTGTTTTCACTCGCATTCGTTCGGGGGCTGCGGGGGAGGGCAGACTACGGCGGTGGCGCAGAAGTAGATCTAATCTACTCAGCGGTGGCGGCGGAAGCAGAAGTGAAGGGAGGAGATGACTCAGATCTGATCTCAGAGAAATGCAACTGCTGGAAGTGAAAAAACCCTAAGGGATTCCCCCGTTATTTATAAGCCACCGGGTGGCTCAATTTCGAGTGAGCGGCTAAGTTTCAGGCGGCTAATTTAGCGTGACGGACTGACTCTTCATCTTCCAGTACTCGACGCTCTCAATCTCTGGGCTCGACTTCGATCGACGGATTCAGTGGGCTACAGCAAATCAAGATCCCACTCAGGACACTTTCTACAGTCAAGATGACCCTTCAATTTGAGAGAAAGTACTCGACTCAAGGCTCGGGGGCTCCGTGCCACGTGTCCTTCGTTTTTTCTCTGGATTTTTCAGGATAAGATTGGCAGAACATCAGATTGACCCTCAGCTTGAATCTACAATTCGACGTAAGGCTCGGGGGCTACATTCCATACGGAATGCGATTCGTTGAATCGCATTTTCCATATGGTTTTTCGTCAAGACTTCACGAGTATTATTCAAGACCTTCGAGAGAAGTACTCGGGGATGCTTGGGGACTACTCGAGAAGTCTTCAAGATTACTCAAAGATCTGCTGGAGTACCTTCCAGCCTCGGGATGATTCAAGCATTCTTGAGGACTTTCGGCTTGTGGAACTCGGGGACGCTCAAGGACTACTCGCCAAGGCCATCAAGACTACTCGAAAACATACTGCTCGACTACAAAGTACTCGGGGGCTTGTCACATGGACATCCCTAGGCCCACTACTCAGGCGGGTACCAAGACCGACTACCGCATGCGCCCCTGGGACTACTCGACTTGGGCTGCACGGCACAAGACGGCGTGAAGCACAAGGCATCTAGAGGCCTATTACTCAGTTAGGAAGCTAGACATGTCTGGATCCGTGTAGAGTACTCCTAGCTGTGTACGGCTAGAACTCTCTCCCTCAAACCGACTTGTAACCCTGCCTCCCGGACCATATAAGGCGAGGCAGGGACCCCTATCTCATCATCCGCATCATCTTGTAAACACACCCAATCAATCCAGAGCTACGCAGCATACAGGACGTAGGGTATTACGCACCTCGCGGCCCGAACCTATCTAAATTGTGTGCCACGTGTCTCTCCTTCGAGTTCCCGATCTCGATGAGGCCACAAACGTCTACCTCAGGTACTCCCCTTGGCAGGTTGCCGGGTTAAAACACCGACAGTCACAACGGCGACAAGACGACACTCGGGGGCATGTCAGCCCAAATACGATGATGATGCTACATGAACTACACCGATAGTCGTGCTCTAGTAAACATTATTTATCTCATCTTGACTGCATGCTTTCGGTTAAATGCCACAGTCGAGAGCTACACCCCATGGGTTGTGATGATCATCATGCTACCATTGTTGCACATTTTCTACAATACAATTATTCATATAATTTTCATCAACTTGATGTCTACTCTTAACGATCCATAAAGTATTCGGGGAGAACACACCTTAAATCGAGGGACTGAGAGTTTTCGCCAAGGCAAGGTACGACGCGTGCACGAGAGTACGCCCTCTGCGCTAGGAAACTGAGGCAAATGAGACTATAGGTTCCCGTAACAGGTCAACTACCTCAGAGAAATTAAGATCTAAAAGAGCCGGATATAAAATATCTAATTTACATACATGAAAAAGTCTTTGCATACATCGCACGTTTTATGATTTTGTAGCAAGTATATATTATTTGTTAGATCATATACTACCCATTCTACATGTTTATATTTCAGGGTACTTGAGCTTATTTCTACGCTTCGGGGCTGGATGCAGAGCCGTGAAGTTTTCCAACACTTCACGAGGACAAAGTCGAGTGCTCGCGCGAATCAGCACTCGAGCATCGATGGCGACCGAGTGCTTGCACCAGTCAGCAATTGGTTATAACGATGGATCACCTGAACAGGGTCGACAATAGGCCAGCGAGAACACTCGTAGGCAAAAGCCACTCAGATGCATTATATTGTCCGGAACACAGCAGTTACCTTGTAACCTCAGTCCAGAAAGGCTCTTGGATGTTGTGATTTTATTGCACTTGCATGGATTTCCCAATGCAATGCCAGATGGTACCACTTGGGAGAGACCACCTAGGAACACGGAGCGGCATATGCCAAATTTGGTACTCGCCTGAGCGGGAATCGAGTCCTGTCCGAGTCAAATGACTCGAGTAGTCTGCTCTTGTGGTGACGACCGCGGTGGGAGATGACAACGGTGTCCCTAGTGGTCAAATTGGATCTTGCCGGAGCGAGATTCAGCACCATCGAGCTGGGATCTTTAGTAATCTTCAGTATCATATCCCTGGAGGGATGGTTGACGTCCCCAGAGGGGCGATCGACAAAAATTACAAGACGCCACTTCTATAGCTTCACATTGGGGATTGGCATGCGGAGAAAGCGGACTGACGTCCAACGTCGCTGCACGTGACATCCCCACCGCTGCGCCAGAGTGCTCCTCCAAAGTACTCGGCTGCAACACATTCGGGTTGATGGGTGGCACAGGCACCCCTTTTTATTAAGGGGAAGATCGACCGCATTCTTCCAAACAACAGTTCCAACAACAACACCACATTATCAATTCAAGCACCAGTACGCAAGCAAAACATGGCAGAAAATCCAAGGTGCAATGGAGAAGCTTACATTGTCGACATGCGCGCCCTTGTTGTCCGCAAAAGCTGAAGATGAAGACCCGAAACTTATGCTCTTTTTGGACCCTCGACCAGCATATTCTATCCTGCTCGAGGCTCGGGGGCTAAGTGTGTACACTTCACCTTCGCTGAGTGTAAAAGAAGACGGATCGTGGTACTCGGTAGAAGCAGTCGGACGAAGCTAAAAGCACTCGGAGATAGCGTAGAAGACTTCACAGAAGGCATGAAGACCCTGGACCAGTTTATTCTAATCTGCTCGAGGCTCGGGGGCTACTGTGGGGGATATACCCCCCGAGTACCATAGATACGTAGACGTTGGAGCCCATCTGGGACTCCCCAAATATTCTGTTGTAATCCAGATAGTTCTCTTGCATTGTAACTGACTAAGGCTTTCCATGAAACCCATCCCCACCGGACTATATAAGGAGGGGTCGGGGTCCCTAGATCAGGAGAACCAACCGCAGGCTTATGAGCCTAGCACCTAACATACATGAGCGCAGGACGCAATACAATCCACCAAACAGGACGTAGGGTATTACATCAATTTGATGGCCCGAACCTGTATAAATCCTTGTTCCTTTGTCTTCCTGCATACCATCTTGCTCCTAATCCGGCTACCCCTCCACACAATCTACCACCATAGCCTACCCCATGGTGGACTGCCAGCACCATTGTACTGATAGATAGCATCATAGGGTTCTCTGCAATAATAGCATAATCCATTGGCTCTGCAGAAATCTCTGAGTTGTCTCTCCTTACTCAGCTTAGGAGCAGGGGTCTGACTCTTGCTATTCCACTTGTTGCATGGCAGTGGTGTTTTTGGTCTTGGATTTGCCTTGGACAACTTGTGCTTAGTTCTCCTGGATGCATTCTTGTATCTTGGCCAACCACACAGTCCTCTCCATAGTCACTGTCACTTGTCCTTGCACATTGTATCTGATCTCAGGTTTCAGTCATTTTATGAACTGTGATATGAAATATGTAGTTCCCATCCCTTGATCATGCATAGTGATCAGATATTGGAGAGACTCAAATTCATTGGCATATTCCTCAACAGTACCCGTCTGTTGTAACTCTTAGAGTTCATCAATAGCATGCTGATAATCATAAGCTCCAAACTTCTGTTGCACTGCAGCAATAAAAGCTCTCCCAAGAACCCAGTCCATATTTCAGTTTGTACCACTGCATCCACTTCTCTACATTATCATCCATATATAAGTTAGCTCCTGTTGTCCACATAGACTAAGGGATGTTCAACAGAGTGCAATAATCCTCACACTTGTTCTTCCATATAGTAGGATTTTTTCCATTGAACCGAGGGAAATTCATCTTAGGTGATAACCCAAAACATTACCCTAAGATTTCTCACCATTTGGCCCCTGGTAACTCCTCTTGTTGTAATGGTACTTGGGTGGACCAACTACATATGGATTTGGCTTGGCAAAAGGATTATCAGCTGATGTATCAGAATCAGTGGAACTCTACTGTGCTTCTTCTTTATCCTTCATCTGGTTAATCGTGAGTTGAGGCACTGCCTGCCAAGTAGCTTCCAATTGCTTAGCCATGACTTGCTGATCCTTCAGCATTTGCTCCAAAACCTTGGTTGACATATCGATTTTCCCATCCGCTGTCTGCTGATTCTTCTCAATCTGTTGTACATTGGCGGATAACAAGTCCAGACTATCCGTAACTGAATTCCACTTGTCTTCTGCACTCTTGCAAATTTCTCCATCTTCGACAGCAGAATCTGAGTCTACACTGAGGGCTTAACCAGCGTCGTGGTGTCTGACCTCAAGCCAAGCAAACTAAGATTTGAATTGATGCAACCTCCTCCTCGAGGCTCAAATCTAGTCGCTCCAAGCCGAAGAAATAACCCAAACACTCAACCGGAATCGTGAACTTCACACGAGAGATTCGTGAAAAGCGCCCTTGCAAACTCGCCGAGAAATCCAATCTCCAACACCACCCGAAATCCCCAACGAACCCAACTCCTGCGCCACCAGAAATTGAATCAGGGAAAGAGAAAGTCCATTATGATGTGAGGCAGATTGGACGAACTGGAACTGGATCTCCCGCAAATCAACCTGCGTGCTTAGAATTACAGGGAAATCAATGGTCGTAGCTGGTTCTGTGCGGCATACGTCCCGATTTCACCCAACCTCGGTGTTGCAGGTTTGACCGACAGCTTCCAGAGATACAGCAGCAGTGTGCCCAGAATCGGTGAATCGGATACCAATCTGTAACAACCCGTAAACCACGGCGATGTGCCGGACGTGAGAATATCAGAGATAGCACGGGGATAAAGAATGAGGCAGGGTGATGAACCCTGACACCCGAGTTCTTCGATTAGCAAAAGCAAATACAGAGTTGTTCGTCTCAGTTACAAACGTTCTTCTTTTAAACGCATACGTGACACTGATCCTCTGGGCCCACCAACACACGCAGCACCCATGCTACAATGCTTAACATCCTGGTGACACGTCGATGGCGTCCTCCACATTTCCCGCCTTCAGCTCCACGCGTTACATGCATCCAGTGAGTCATTTGAAATTACCTACTTGTAAGGGTAGGTGGCACTTGAGAGGAATGTGCAATGGAGGAAAATGGATGGTAAAGTCGAGAGGATGCAGCAGCCATGAGAGGGGGGAGGGAATGAAAGGCCAGACAGAGAGAGATATTTTGCTGTTGCGTGTGTTCTCTTGATTCGAATTTCACAGTTTCTAAGATCAAATAGTTGTTTCTTTAAATTGAGCCTGTTTGTAATTTAGCTGTACCTCTTTCTTTCGATTGAGCCTATTTGTAATTTAATCATTCACTGAAAGAATGTTGAAATCCTACATCATCATCATCATCATCATGTCTGATTTGCATCTTGGCCCTACGCTTGTAAAATTATGTCACTACTAATGTTATTCTTTTCTTCAATTGTTTTACGGACTACAACAAATCTGTGTGCTCCTATTGCAAAGCAATTTGAGAACGCTGCACTCTCATGCTATCCTAAATGGAACAGTTAGATCAAAGAATACTTTCCACAGCTGGCCCAAACATGTGGTTGCTGGTCCTTGCCTTCCTATTTTGGGTTTGTGAAGATGTGCAATGGTGAGTTCAGTGCATGGACAACCTTAATTTGTTATGCAAGCGCATAGCTCTTCGATTGCTTTCAAAATCAGAATCTATAAAACGATGCCTGTTCTGCATTTCTTATCTTTAAGATAAGCTTAGTCATGTGGCACTGTCTATTTAGATTGATTTGCATGCAGCATGAGGATAACTGTATTGAATGCATGTATCTGGATCACCAGTTCAGTTTTTCATATATCATTTTGTGGGGCTGATACATGGTATGCATTTTTAAGTTGATTTAACTCAGTTAAGGTTTCACGTCATGTTGGATGTTAAAACTTATGCATTTTAGGATGTTAAAACTTATGCATTTCAAGTTAAAATTTTGGAGTTTGCAAGTTGTAGTTGGAGCATGGTGCAAGATTCATTAGTTATTTTAGTTCTCAATAAATTTTATCAGAAAAGCATGGATATATTTTTCCCCCCTAAAATTGATCAACGGAACAAATTCACCACATGCAGTGTGACTCTCTAAGTCTCCAACCCATAGCTTTAGTTTTCGTAAGATACTTACTTGCCTTTTTAATATTCTTTTCAAGATAGCCTTAATTTTTGCAAGATGCTTACTTGTATTAATAAAATTATTTTTCCAAGATCACCTCACTACTACACAACTCGGCATTCGTCCCAAGCACTTAGTACCGGGCGCAATTTCGCCCGGTACAAAGTGGAGAAATTAGTACCGGGCAAAGTCTACAGTAACCCAGCAGGCATATTAGTACCGGCCGGTATAACGAGCCGGTACAAAATGGCGCCGAGGACCCCACCCGCACTGCAGCCAGTGGGCCCTGTGGATGCAATTAGTACCGGCTCGAAACACCAGCCGGTACTTGCTTCCAAACAGTTTAGTACCGGCCCTTGTTTCCAGCCGGTATTAAGTGGCACAGCAGACCCCGCCGCTGCTAACGGCTAGTGGGCCCGGCGTAAACATTTAGTATCATCTGGAAACAAGGGCAAGTACTAATCGTCTCGTGGGGCCAGTCTAGCCCTTTAGTACCGGCTGGTAATACCACCCGGTACAAACTGTCCTCAGCTATATATACCCTTCTTCCTCCCCGAGCCCGAGCTGAAGCTCTCATTTCCCAGCTTGAGCTTCACACTCCTCCCATGGCGCCCTATGATGTGATGTCCCTTTCTTCCTAGATTTGAAGGTGTTTTGCAGCTCCAACATCTTCAAAAGGTTAGGAATCGAATCCTTTCTTTGCTAATATGTATAATGTTAGGATTTGTGCTTTGTAGTTAGAAAAAATAGAGTTTATTAGATTATAGACTTTGAGTTGGAGAAATTCGATTTAGATACATGTTTTAGAGGCAATTATTTTTTATTAATTAGTGAATTACTGTAGTTACTTTTTATTATTTTATTTTTATTAATTAGTTGATTATGATACATAATTAGTGTGTTCTATTTAGTGAATTATGATACATAATTAATATTAGAGATAATTGTATTTTATTAATTAGTGAATTATGATAGTTACTTTTTTTATTAGTTTTTTATTAGTTATTGAATTATGATAGTACCTTTTTATTAGTTTTATTTTTCGATTTATCTGAAATAGTTAGAGGTAGTTAACTTCAGTAAAATATGTGAATTTAAATTTTTTTAAAGGTTCTTACCTTAGTTGTGTTTGCAGATGGACCTACAATGGATGTACGGTGATCTATGCGGTAGGGCCTTTATTACTGGCCTAATGAATTTTTTCCAAATTGCTGAGGTGAACAAGTCTATGATGGGTTTCATGTGTTGTCCATGTAGAATGTGCAGAAATAACAAGGAGTACTCAAGTCGAAAGACTCTCCACGATCACATATATAGATGGGGTTTCATGGAAAACTATATTCTTTGCACCCATCATGGCGAAAGAGGAGTTGTATTGGAAGACGGCGAAGAAGATGACTATGATGATAACTACATTCCTGCTGATTGTGTTGAAGGCGAAGCATTTTTAGATGTTGCAATGGGCGAAGGTAGGGAAGATGGCGAAGATGAACCGCTCGACGATTTTGGTCAGGTGTTGGAAGATGGACGACAAGGCACCCAAAATGCAAAGGGAAAGAAGAAGTTTGAAAAGATGTTAGAGGATCACAAGAAGTTGTTGTACCCCGACTGCAAACAGGGCCACAAAAAGTTGAGTACCACGTTGGAAATGATGCAGTGGAAGGCAGCAAATGGTGTTACCGATAAGGGATTTGGGGAGCTTTTGGAAATCGTAAAGAATTTGCTTCCCAAGGACAACCAACTTTCCTCAAGCACATACGAAGCAAAAACGGTCATTTGCCCTTTAGGATTGGAGGTACAGAAGATACATGCATGCCCTAATGATTATATCATGTATCATGTTAAGGAATATGAGAATTTGCAAGCTTGTCCTGTTTGCAAGGCATTGCGGTATAAGATCAGGCGTGATGACCCTGGTGATGTCAATGGGGAGGTTGTTAAGAAGAAAATTCTAGCGAAGGTGATGTGGTATTTCCCTATAATACCACGTTTGAAGTGTTTGTTCAGAAATAAATCACACGCTAAGTTGATGCGATGGCACAAAGAAGATCGTTTGAAAGATGGTATGCTAAGACACCCTGCAGATGGTAGTCAGTGGAGAAATATTGATAGAGAATTTGCAGACTTTGAGGAGGAAGCAAGGAACATCAGGTTTGTTGATGATTGATTGTCGTATCAAAGTTCGTTTGGATTTGCAAGCGGACAAATCCCACGTTGTAGTCCAGGGACCCTTCTTCCCTTAAGTGTGCGAACCCAAGGTATCGAATCCGTGGAACAATGTGCAACGCAAGGATTCAATCTAGTAAGGCAAGGAAACTCTTTCTTTTGAAGAACCAAGCTGCATCTAATCTAAGAGATCATCAGGAAAACACATCTAGTCTAATCTAATCTACTAAACTCAAGAGGTAGCAAGAGAAAGCAAAGAGATAACCGATCTAGAGAGCCTAGATCATGCTTATGTTGTAGCTCCAAACAAGATAGATGAAGATAGAAAAGCGAATCTCATAAAAAGCTTCTTTAAATCGCGGCTTCTGTTCCAACTCCGAAGTCACCCTCCTTTTGGAGCCACTGTCCTGTCACAATGCACTCCTATTCGTGCGAGTTAGCCTAGGGCGAGTTAAAGAAGAACAAGTTGAAAAGACTTGGTCGGTCCGGTATGCACCTCTAGCCACCGCGGCTACAAGAGCACCCTATGCAATCTATCTTAGGTATAGATTGAGGAAGAAGCAAAACCAAGGGAGAACAAAATCAATGAGAAGGCACTTGATCGCTAGAAATCGGATTCACTATAAAAACTTCACCATGAATGATTACATAAACAAGATCACCACCGGGATCCTACCTCGATCTTGATCCTTGCTCTGGAGCTCCGACGTGGTCTTCCATGCAAGGTTCCCACGTCGGCTAGGGAAACCCTAGACAACTAGCACGACCCTCCTCTCCGAGATGGTGTCCCTCTAGCTTCTCTACTCCTTTGTGGTGGATGACGAATGAATTGATGTGTGGCTCTTGGCAGGGGGGCTATAAATAGTCTGAGGAGCAACTAGGTCAAAGGGGGCGCCAAACGGGGCCCAGAATGGGCTGGGCCGACCGGCTTGGGCCCATTCTGGCCCGGTTCGGCCCCGACTTCCTCCCCGTGGCTTCTCGCATCTTCTAGAAGTTTCCCCCTTCTGCATGTGGGTCCTTGACGTCAGTTTCTCCACAGTTTGGATAGGGCTTCTTGTCGCGCAAGCTTCAGCATTTTCTGTCCAGGTCCTCGGAGTTTTTTGCCTTCATGGTTCGGTCCTTGGGCCACTTGGAGTCATGTTCACTTCGTGTCTTGACTTGTGCGGGCGTCATGATCTTCTCACAAAGTGCTTGACGAACTTTCCTGGGAAGTCTCCCTTTTAGCGTTAAAACCATGCGTAAACAATAAACTCCAAAAACCACATGCGAATGCGAACTTGATATATCATGAGGGTTAGGATCATTAGTTTGGATATTAAATCAATGCCAACACCGAAGGTAAACTCATGGCTAGGTTGATGGAAATTCACCGTCAACAGCTCCCCCATGCTTAAACCTTGCTCGTCCTTGAGTAAGCCTTCGATGGATATCAGTGTTGCCTTTCATTATTTAAACCCTACACTTGATCATACACGATAAAACATAATGCTCTCTAAATTTATATTTGTTAAAGTTCCATAATGAAGCCAACCTTCATCCCTACGGAGGGTGGATATCAATTAAGCTCTTCCCACAAGTAATTAGTCATAATCCCAAATTTCAAATGAATCTCAGAAATTTTGAAGTGTAGAGCAAGATGGAGAAAAGAGCTAAACCAAGTACAAAAATTTAAACCACCTTGCATCTTGCTCATAAACTCTCATCTCATCTTGTCTCTCAAGCCTATTTGTTCTACTCCTTTCCCCTCTCAAAAATATATATAAGTGAAAGGCTTTATCTGGAGATTTAGGGAAAAGTTTAGTCCTACCAAGATATTATAATTGAGATATTATCAAAACAAGACAAACTTCTCATGGTCTTACCGAGACTCGTCAAAAAGGTCATTGGAAAAATAATGTTACAAGGAAGGGGGAGAGATGAACACACACTTTTTGAGATAAGTGGACATGTGCAAATGGCAGAGTGATCCCGAGGCACAAACAAAGTCCTTGTTATCAGATTGCACATGGTTGGAAAGATGAGTATGGGTCTTGATCTTGAATCCTTTTGAAACTCCTAATGCATCTAGAGAGCCGGGGAGCTTTATTATTATTATTTTTTCTCACATATTTTTTTCTTCCCTCTTTTTCTTTTTCTTTTTTTCTTTTTCTTTCATACTTCTTCTTTCTCTCTTTTTTTTCTTCTTCTTTTTTCTTCTTTTTTTATATATATACTCCCCTTGAACTCTAGATTACATTGTACCTACCTCTTGGCAACTCCCCCCATGCTTAGAAGATTGCACGTCCTCGGGCAAAGAGGTGGAAAAAATTTTTGGGCCAAGGTAGGTACTAAAGGTTCTATATTTTTCGGGAGAAAAACACTTGAAATCTTCTAGGGATCCTTCACGCAACCATATCGTCTTGGAGGTCTCCCAAAATTATACTTCAATCCTTGGCACCTTCATTCTTTGTGATCTTCCTCGAAATGTTCATCCATACTCAAATGTTGGGTTGTGGTCAAGGAGATAAACACAAAACGATGTATTGGGTTTTTGGGTGGATATCCGGTGAGGTTTGCAAAATTTTTGATGTGGAAACTTACAATGCACGGATAGAAAAGGCTAGCATTATGATAGATATGCAAAAACGGAATGACCCACTTCTTAGTCTCGGGCCAGAGAAGTCAAGCCCTGAATTAATTCACCCAAGAATAAATCTTGTATACTAAGTTTTTGCACTCAAATAAATATAAGGCTTTGGATAGGTAGAGAAACATGCAAGAGGTATTAATGACAAGGTTAGCATTACTTTTAAGAACAAAAATAAATTATCTTTAACCCATTCAAAAATTGAGAGCATGAAAATAAAACTATGGGTCTTATCTTTATCATAACCTCCACAAAGGATTAAGCTAGCATTTAAATTAATTTCTGATTTGCATTAAAGAGAGCATTAGCTTAATCATGCATAAAACAAGTACAAAGATATTCATATGCAACAGTCATCATATATCAACTTGGCACAATTTTCCATCCATATTAAATATCATAAAACGATGGTGAATTTTATTCATGGTGGTGGAAAACAAAAACTACTAGTACCACACACATGCTGAAAATAAATAACATAGAAAATGCTCGCACACACAAATTTGCACACAACTGAAAAATAAAGAAAAGGAGAAGGAAAAATCAAACCAAATTGGAAGCATTATTTCTCCTTCCTTCCTTCACTCTTCCTCCAATGGTTGATCCTTTGTCTTTATGATGAAAACAAGCTTGGAGTGCCTCGGAGTATATGGTGGTGGAGCGGATGAACGAGTTGAATGTCAAGGTTGAACGTGCGGCTCCTCCGTGTGCCCTTGCGGTTTCTCCCACATGGACAAGCTTCGTGTACTCCTCATGCCTCCAAGGAACAGCGTGTCTTTCCTCGACGGTGCCACGTCCTCCTCCATGCTTCGCGGAAACTTGGAAATAGAATGCTTCCACAAAGAGTTAGATGGTGCCTCCAATGATGATGATTGTGTCCTCCTTCCGAGGATGATGTTCATGGCCTTTTTCATCATGCCTTGCTACACAAATTCACAAACAACTCTCCCGGGGGTTTCTCGCCGGTAGAAAAATGCACAAAGAAAGTGTATGGAAGGACAAGAATTGTAACAAATTTTCGGGAATTTTTAGAGAAGGAAGTGAGGTATGAAATTTTTTGAGTGGTTCGTGAGGTTTCTGGACTATGAACTTGGGAGCATGAACTTGCACATGAATGAGAGGCTTACATGAGGAAGATGGACACTGGGGGCCACAAAAAGAGGCCAGGCCGACCAGACCAGGCCGTCCGGCCTGGGGACCTTGCTGCCCCAATTGCCTCGGCTCTTCTCCCACTTGCTCCTTGCTGCATTATGTCCTTGTGTCCTCATGCTCCACAAGAATCACTACAAGAAAATCGTTGACTAGTGACGCAACCACATTTTAGCGTCATTGATTTATGACGTTCCTGGCTGATCTCGTCATAATATTTCACTCCCGAGCAAATTTAGTGACAAAAAAAATTCGTCATTGCAGTTGGTACTGTAGCCGGGCGTTCCCTGTTCCATGTTGTTTTGTGACGCCATAACCTTTGAAAAAACGTCATAAACCAACATCGGTCCCACATGTAAGCATTATTTCAAAAACAGAGTGTTCCAAGTCGTCATAAAATTTTCCAGGGTCCCACATGTAAGCATTTTAGCCATGTCAGCGGCGTCATCAACCAACTTTGGTCCCACATGTATGGATTTTTGTCGAGGTGCACAATTGATAGGATTGATAGGTCCATCGTTTTAGGAATTGGTAGATTGAAGATACTATTTCGGAGCTACAGACCGTTGAAGGGACATCTGGATTCTGCCACGATTGTTAGCATTTGCACAATTCATAGGTGTTAGATTCAGTTAGTTTCCAATTTGCATCGTTCGATGGATCGATAGGTTCAGTTCGGACAACCATGCCCCTGCTGAGTTTATGTATGTAGCAAACAACCAGGTTTTGTGGCGTGTGGTGGTAGTTTTACTGCACTCATACAATTGGGTTCAAGGGATTCAAGTTTTTTTATAGACTGAGTTGAGTTTATTTTTCAGATCGAGATGAGTTTTCTCCAAGGATGAGTTTATTTCTACAAGAACATCTTAATGTTATTTTAAAAGATCTGGATGCCTCATCTCGGGGGAGAACTCTATTAGGATCTCCAAAGAGATCCAAAACATGATAGAACAACTAGCTGACAGAGAGAAACAGCTTCAGTACACACCTAAGAACAAGAAAACTGAGGGCAGAGGTTATTCTTCTTACCATAGACATTGGAATAAAAACGTCAATAAATGGGTAGGACATTGAGTTTGTTTGGTCCGTCTTTTCTTTTAAATGTTCAAGAAGTTCGTTGTCAGTTGGACTGAAACGGGTACCCTTACCTATTAGTACCCGTTTCAGTCCAACTATCAACGAACTTCTTGAACATTTAAAAGAAAAGATTGACCAAACAAACTCAATATCCTACCCATTCATTGACGCATTTATTCCAATGCATATGGTAAGAAGAATGATCTCCGCCCTTAGTTGTCTTGTCCTTAGGTGTGTACTGATGCTCTTTCTCTTTGTCTACTAGTTGTTGTATCATGCTTTCGATCTCTTTCGAGATCCTATAGAGTCCTTGCCCTGAGACGAGACATCCAGATCTTCTGAAAGAACTTTAAGAAATGCAAGAGAGTCCCGCAAGACCACAAATTCACGGTAGGAGGTGCAGAAGGTGAAGGAACAGCTGCAAGAGGCCAAACATGAGATGGAGTTATGATTATGAATGAGTAGTGATGATTATTGTGAAACTTGTATCATGATTGTGTTTTGGTGTTGGCTACCGGACCATCGTATGATTTTTGCTACTTGTTGGTGGACTGCTGGTGTGAACTTTGTGGTGATGAGTTGCTATGAGATGTCATCTTATTATGCCGATTTGGTTTAATCTACTCCAAATTGATTCGAGCATACTCACCATTCGGAATTCATACGCAATGCAATGGAGGTCATTGAGAATTGCAGTTAAGGACTGGCACCGGGTGTTAACTGACGAACTCGTGTGCACACCCCCTCTGAACGGACGTGTCGATCATTGTGAATCACAATGCCTGGCTTTAGTTACTCTCGGTCACCGACATGTACCAAGTCGAAAGGTTGAACCTGCACTGTGCGTCAAAGATGTGGAACATGGCAAGCGAGGAAACTGTGACTTCATTTCTACGACGAGCAATTCAGGTTAACTACACACTATTGCAGGACAAGTGCATGTCTCTCTTAGAGCGAATCTTTCCTCACGGAATACTCACATATGATTGGGCGGTTGTATGCACTGATCATCCTTAATTTATGCACAATCCCCGTAGAATATCCAAACTCATTCGTTTCGAGCATACTCACCATTCGGAATTCATACGCGTTGCAATGGAGGCAGAGGAAGAACAATGGAGGTATGGTGATAATAGATAGAGAAGGGGGAAGTTTTGATTGAGGAAACTCCGGCCTGTTGATGTTTCGCACAGAGGACCTTCCTATTGGTAAAAAGGGAGGAAATGTTAAGATGCTGTTTGTTTGGATTGATCCAGAATCGGATCGTCCGTCCTTTTGATGGTTTGCAGGAAGGACCTTCCAGAGAAACAATTGTGTAACTACTTGTTTCCAAGTGCCGACGATTCCAAGTGTCCGGCCGCCGCGCGCCCGGAAACTGGACATGTCTGCCCCAACAATAGCACGGAGCGGTTATGGTAAGTTGGCGGGAGAAAAGCGCGCGCGACAGCCAAAAAAAAGTTTTCCCGCAGACAAGTGTATATATCTCATTTCTCTCGACAACGCGGCGTACACTGCTGCAACTCTGGAAGAGACTCGCTGGCACCACGCTCCTTTTCCTTGTGGCAAAGACTAGAGCTAGAGTCGGTGCTTAGATCTGCTGTTGCCCGTGACTGGAATGGCGAATCGTAGCGGCCCTAGCGGCGAACGGAGAAGCAGAACTCGCTCCGGTCGGGTCAGTCCCCTGTTTAGCCATGCTACTTTGATCTTTCACACTAGTTAAGGGGAATTTTAGATTTGGGGATCTGGGTTAACAGACTACATTCATGTATTTTAAAGGTGTTTGGAGTAGACTCTGAAAGCTCCAGATCACCGACGCCCGGTCCTCGTGAAGTTATCGTTATAGATCCTAATGAAAACGAGTGCAAGGACGGGTTGCCTGTCCATCTGAGGTATGATTGGACAGGCGCCAACCATGGGCGTCGATATGTATGCTGTTGTGAGGTAAATGATAACCTGTATCACTTCTAATAAATGTTGCTTCTGCGTTTGATGTTAGTGTGGTCAATCGCTAATTATATGAACGAAATCGGTGACTGCAGACTGATGGCATGAAGTGCGCGTCGTTTAGGTGGATAGATCCTGAATGGGATATTAGGACTCTAAAAGTTCTAGAGAAACTGATGGAAATGAAGGGAAAAGCAGAAGAGGAAGCAAGGTCGTGGAAAGAAGCATGTACAACTGCTAAGGAGGAGGCCAATGTCAAAGCAGTTGAGCTGCAGACGATAACGCGATACTACGGGGAGGTAACCCATAACCTGTTTGAGACGAGAAAGAAAATGAGAAATGATGCTCTGTTGTCTCCTACAGAAAAGGGTGAAGCCAACAAGTACCTAAAAGCTGAAAGGGAGGCAAGGATGTGGATGGAAGAATGTGCAAAGGCTAACACGGAGACTCAAGAGACTGCCGCTGAGCTGCAGACGGTCAAGCAGCTCCTGGATTCTGCAACACTTGTGGTGTAGAAGGTGAGGGAATTTCTGAGACAGGCCTCATATAAGAGGTCACTCAGCAAGGACAACAATGAGGCATAATGTGATTCGTGGTGTTATTGCTAGGTAGACGGTTTAGAGGTGCTAATCATGCTTGTATTTTGGTATTTGCTACTTGTTGGTGGTGTGAACTTTGTGGTGATGAGTAGCTGTGAGATGCCATCTTATGATGTTTGATACTTGTCCGCTCTGTTGATGCTTTGCGGGAAGGACCTTCCTGATTACTGAATGCGTAACTTCTTGTTCCCTACAGTGATTGTGGTAGAAACTCATATATATGCGCGGAATAATTGACGAAGGATGATAATATAGATATTTGTACATTGAATTGCGTTACAGGTGGTACACAATCGAAGTTCCTCATTACGGATAACTTGGCAACAACCATGTTCCTCGCGACCAAATCCAGTCCCAACGAACCTGCTTAATGTGGATCGCCGGAATAGTGTTGATGCCTGGAACAATACCTATTCGCTGCTGGTAGATCCAATACTCATTCTTTTCATCGTGATGATAAGTTCATAGGAAGTAAATGTGATTTGCCCTCAGGTCAGCCAAACCAGAAATGGCATGCTCTTCTGTAACAATGCACTTGCCAGGACCAAACAAGATGATCTTATTCCGGAACTCAGGAGCTCTATCCCAGGGAATCGAATGCCAAATGTCCCCCACGAATGAATGCAAAGTTAATTCTACCACCTCAGCTTCTTTCTCCTCCAGAACAACAAAGAACAATCGGTCTTCACCTTCGAGTAGAGAAGAGTTGCCCATGCCAATAACCCATGACAACCGAAGTCCAACAGGATGGGGAGGTGCTGGAAGATCTTGCCCCAAGTAGATCCGCATGTGTTCAGAAGAACTGCACCAGAAATCTTCCGAAGGAAGTGTAGTCCAATCGGATTGGCTACCCAAATGCCACATGGAAACGGACAATGTCCCAATCTCTGCAAAAGATTTCTCTGGCCAAAAGAAAGTAATCACGACAAATGACTCTGCACCAGTTGCTGTTTCAAGGCACAAGATAAAAGCTTGGAGAGTAGCCATTTGGCTCCATTTCGGAAGTCAAGGAAGGCGAATGTGCTTCCGAGGAGACAAAGGATTCAGCATGAGTGCGTTGCACCAATCTCTACAATCTAAGGCGACTAGGCTTCCAGATCTGCCGCAACCAATCAATATAGTCCTTTTCCCAGCCAATGCAGGAAAGGAGGCCTCAAAAAGCCGCATATCAGCGACGGATGCGAATGTCACTGCTCTAGATTCAACGATAAATTCAGATTTCCGAATCCAAGGGTCAAACGGGCGTGCCTCACCTGAACGAGCGCAGTTCCAACCCTTGCAGACAACTTTGAACATGATGAAATCTCTTGCATCACTGATCTTATTAGCGACGCTCACAACAATGTCAGGAATAAGATTTGCCCAGGGACGAGGCATCATTGACAGGATAGCCAAAGAACAAGGTTTTGGGAGAATAATGGAGGAGTTACAGCTCCAACAAAGACAAATGAGTGGAAAAGATAGTCCAGAAGGGCCGGTATACTGATGTATTGCTAAAAGGACATTCTGGACTACAATTATTTCTTCCAGTCCGTTAACATTCCACTGAACGGTCTTTCCCCCTTCCTCAGAACGTCCTCCCTTCATCCACAAAAGAATGCAATTCTCACTTCCCGATAAGTTTATATGAAGATATAAGTGTAAATTTGGTCAAAATTGAATTAGTTTGAACTGAACGGATCCCACAACTACTCTAATCTTTTCGGGAGCAGTTTTTTCAATAATGGCTGAATGGATTCCTCTGACCATAAATATCCCCCTTTCTCCCAACAGCCTCTTCCTCTCCCCACTCTTGCAACCAACAAAAAACCCCGTTCTCACACAGCGCCCTCTTCCTCTCCCAACTCTTGCTACCAACAAAAAACCTCATCCTCGCACAGCGCTCTCTTCCTCTCCCCATGGAGCCATTGTCTCCTAGAGGTGCGGCACAAGCCACATCCTCCTCCTCTTCTGATGAAAGGGAGGGTCTCCAGTGGTCTGATGAAGAGGAGGTAGAGCGGAGGCCCATTCGGGTGGTGGTTGACACATCCTCTGATGATTCGGAGTTTGTGGAACAAAATGAAATCCAAGATCATGTGCCTCTGAAACATCTCACCCCTCGCAAGTCAGCAAGAGGAGCCATGGGTCAGGGGCGCGAAAGCATCGCCACTCGCCGGGAAACTGTCATCTCCAAGCGCCGTCAACCTCTCTCATCCTCATCGATCGGCGGCAGTAGATCTCTGCCCTCCTCACCGAGCAGAGGCCATCATCGACCGGCCGTCATCATCAGCCATGGAGCGGCGCCAAGGCCATGCTCGACCGGCCGCCATGGAGCAGCGACATCATCCTCTGGCGGCGGCATTGGAGGGACGGCCTCATCCGCAGGCGGCGCCCTAGGAGGTCCGCCACCATCTTCCATAGGCGGTGGCAACAGAGCGACATCCTCGACCGTGAGCAGCAGCAACAAGGCGTCGGGTGCACCATCGACAAAGAAGCGGCGCCTTGATTAGTGGATTAGTGGTAACTCCTACTAGTAGAAGTAGGAGTAGAAGTCTGGTCTGATTGAATACTACTACTACTATTTTTTTCTTGTAAGATGTTGGTTTTCTCATTGCGTAGCAGTGACAGTTTAATCCGGTCCGACTGAAAACTACAAACCGGACTTTCGTCCTGTGTTCATCCGGTATTTAAGAAATTAATGGAATGGACTTTCCGTATACAATGAATTTATACCGAGGGAGTACACACACATTACCATTTTATTAGAAACAACACAATCCAAATACAAACGACACAAATGCATGCATACGCATTGATTACACATGAGGATGGATCGATCCACCATAGTTGGAACTACAGCGACATACTGAACGACATACTACTAGCATCTACCATCACGGTGTTAGGGTAAATATTTCGCAACTAACCCCCCTCCCACATCTTCGGCTCAATGGGGAAGATCGGGAGTCGTCTTTGCTTTACCTTTGCTATTTCAGGGAATGATCGCTGGTCAGTGGGCGAGGATCCAGTGAAGCTGGGGATCTTCGTTTGGCAGGAGCCAGGCCCATTGAGCGATGGGTCAAGCGAAGCTGAGGACTTTCACTCCAAGAGGACGCGGCCCACACGCGAAGACGCAGGGGGCAGAGCTGCCGCGAAGTCAAGATAAGGCCGGGTGAAGATGCGATGCAAAGAAGAACGACCAGAGATGAGGTGCATGATCTTCAGAGAATTACTCTTCGTTCTATCTTCGGGTGGTGATGGTGAAGAGGCAGACAGCGATCAAGAGAAGGTCCGCGAAGAAGAGAGCTTCACGAGGGGACGAGCGAAGAACGACCTACCATGGTAGCAGACACGTGGGCAGGCGATGTGTAAAGCGATTGTTTGTAAAGTTTGAGTACAGAGCCCTGCGAGGTTTCCAAAATACCCCTAAGATGCTTCGCACAGCGTGAAAAGGCGATCGTAGGTGTCATAAAGTGTAATTGTTACGGGCCTATAAAAAGGACTCGACGGTAATGAAATGGGGGCGATCGGAACGTGACTAAATTTTCTTACACTTAGTTACTCTGGAGTTTTACATTCTTCGGTTTGGCAGTTGCATTCTCCCACCCTTAGTCCGTTTCGACTGTTGGCCCCTCTTCGGGGAAGATTTCTATCCCAACAGTTAAGGCGCCCACCGTGTTTCGTCCTAGCCATGCCATCAAAGAAGCAACCAAAGAACACACAACCACATCCAAATAGGGCGACCGATGATCCTTCGGAAGTAGAGAGCGAAAACCCTAGAGAGAGACAAGTACCAGATAACACAAACACGATGCGAGACATAGTCCTAAGTCCATGAAACCAAAGAGCAGGAGAAGATCAAGAGCAAGAGGCGGAAGATGTTGCAGAACGAGGTCGGGTTAGCAGACGTGGGAGTCGAAGATGAGGACATTGCTGCGTTAAGAAGAATCGAAGAAAGACTTGTTGCCAAGATGAGAGAAAGACCAATGCCAGCGAACATTCGTACAAGAGCTCAGGCGGAAGCCACCATACTCAGGGCGAAGGAAATACAGAACGAAGACCCAATGCAAGAGAGGGCAAGATACAATGAAATGTTGCAGCAAGTCAATAAGAAGAGAATGCTATTGCAACAGCTGCGGCAAGACGAAGAGCAGGAAGAAGTAAGGAACAAAACATTACAGCTGCAAGAACAAATGGCAATCTTACAAGCTCAGCTGAACTTCATCCAACCACAAGAACAGACCCAGCATCCTCGCAAAGCACAAGATCAAAGCAAAAAATGAAGACCGATAATCATCGATGAAGAAACTTACGAAGAGGAAGAGGAGAATGAGGAAGGCTCCATATATTATGACTCAGAAGAAGAGGCATATGTGGAACGTAGGCCACAAAAAAAGATACAGAGATACGTTTTCAAGCAAAACAAAGCCCGCTTCTCCCATTTCGCTAGAACTTGATAATGCTGATTGGCCGCCGAAATTCAAGTTGCCCGCATCCCTGCCAGAGTTCGACAGTGAGTCAGACCCAAGACAATTTCTTTCGAAATAAATTGTGGCAATATCTTCAGGCGGAGGAGATGAGGTAGCAGTGGCAAGAGCTATGATAATGGCCCTCAAAGGCTCAGCACAACAGTGGTACGCTTCACTGCCAAAAGGAAGTATCAGGTCATGGGAACAACTTCGTCGAAGAATAGAGAACAACTTCCAAGGGTATCAACCCCAAGATCTCACATCAGGAGATCTTCACCTCATAAAACAAGGAGACAAAGAACCATTGCAAGAGTACATCAAGCGATTTGCCAAAGCAAGAGCTAGAGCACCACATGTACAATCCACAACAGTAATTGACGCAGCAATAGATGGCCTTGTGGTAGGACCTTGCGGAGCGTATCTTGACTGAAGAAGACCGAAAACAGAGAAGCAGCTGTTTGACATAATGCAAGAATATTGCAAATCAGACAGAGGAAAACAGCGAAGAGTAGATGAATACAACAAAAGAAAAAATCAAGCGAAGTCTCAGCCAGAGTGGGGGAACAGGCCTCAGAGCAATCAAGGACCTTCGACAAGGTCCAACTTCTACAACAGAAGTGATGTGAACAATGTTTCAAGAAACAACTCACAAATGGCATCTTCGGCTGTAACAGGAGGCAGAGGTCAAAATTCGGGCAGAGGCCCACCACAATACGTGTGCTCCCTGCACGGTCTTAACAAAGGGCATTGGTCATACTAATGCAGAATGCTTCTTCGCAGGAAGCAGATCGAAGAAGACAAGAAGAGAATAGCACAGAGCAAATTCTTAGTCTAGGGCCAGAGAAGTCAAGCCCTGAATTAATTCACCCAAGAATAAATCTTGTATACTAAGTTTTTGCACTCAAATAAATATAAGGCTTTGGATTGGTAGAGCAACATGCAAGAGGTATTAATGACAAGGTTAGCATTACTTTTAAGAACAAAAATAAATTATCTTTAACCCATTCAAAAATTGAGAGCATGAAAATAAAACTATGGGTCTTATCTTTATCATAACCTCCGCAAAGGATTAAGCTAGCATTTAAATTAATTTCTGATTTGCATTAAAGAGAGCATTAGCTTAATCATGCATAAAACAAGTACAAAGATATTTATAGGCAACGGTCATCATATATCAACTTGGCACAATTTTCCATCCATATTAAATATCATAAAACAATGGTGAATTTTATTCATGGTGGTGGAAAACAAAAACTACTAGTACCACACACATGCTGAAAATAAATAACATAGAAAATGCTCACACACACAAATTTGCACATAACTGAAAAATAAAGAAAAGGAGAAGGAAAAATCAAACCAAATTGGAAGCATTATTTCTCCTTCCTTCCTTCACTCTTCCTCCAATGGTTGATCCTTTGTCTTTATGATGAAAACAAGCTTGGAGTACCTCGGAGTATATGGTGGCGGAGCGGATGAACGAGTTGAATGTCAAGGTTGAACGTGCGGTTCCTCCGTGTGCCCTTGCGGTTTCTCCCACATGGACAAGCTTCGTGTACTCCTCATGCCTCCAAGGAACAGCGTGTCGTTCCTCGACGGTGCCACGTCCTCCTCCATGCTTCGCGGAAACTCGGAAATAGAATGCTTCCACGAAGAGTTAGATGGCGCCTCCGACGATGATGATTGTGTCCTCCTTCCGAGGATGATGTTCATGGCCTTTTTCATCATTCCTTGCTACACAAATTCACAAACAACTCCCCCGGGGGTTTCTCGCCGGTAGAAAAATGCACAAAGAAAGTGTATGGAAGGACAAGAATTGTAACAAATTTTCGGGAATTTTTAGAGGAAGAAGTGTGGCATGAATTTTTTTGAGTGGTTCGTGAGGTTTCTGGACTATGAACTTGGGAGCGTGAACTTGCAAATGAATGAGAGGCTTACCTGAGGAAGATGGACACCGGGGGCCACAAAAAGAGGCCAGGCCGACCAGACGAGGCCGTCCGTCCTGGGGACCTTGCTGCCCCAATTGCCTCGGCTCTTCTCCCACTTGCTCCTTGCTGCATTATGTCCTTGTGTCCTCATGCTCCACAAGAATCACTACAAGAAAATCGTTGACTAGTGACGCAACCACATTTTAGCGTCATTGATTTATGACGTTCCTGGCTGATCTCGTCATAATATTTCACTCCCGAGCAAATTTAGTGAAATTTTTTTTTCTTAATTACAGTTGGTACTGTAGCCAGGCGTTCCCTGTTCCATGCTGTTTTGTGATGCCATAAGCTCTGAAAAAACGTCATTAACCAACATCGGTCCCACATGTAAGCATTATTTCAAAAACAGAGTGTTCCAAGTCGTCATAAAATTTTCCAGGGTCCCACATGTAAGCATTTTAGCCATGTCAGCGGCGTCATAAACCAACTTTGGTCCCACATGTAAGCATTATTTTAAAATAGTGTATTCGAAGTCGTCATAAAATTCAGTTGGGTCCCACATGTAAGCATTTTAGCCATGTCAGCGGCGTCATAAACCAACTTTGGTCCCACATGTAAGCATTATTTTAAAATAGTGTATTCGAAGTCGTCATAAAATTCAGTTGGGTCCCACATGTAAGCACTTTTTCGAAAATAGTGTGTTCCAAGTCGTCATAAATAGTTCCAGGGTCCCACGTGTAAGCATAGGTCACGAAATGTTGCAAAAATAATATGCCATGGCATGGGTTCGAACCAGGGACCTGAAGGAACAAGGTTGTGCTGTTTACCACTGCACCACTTGTTGGTTGTGATAGGTATATGGGAAACTCTACTAATAGTTCATGCGAATTCTTTACTGTGACTAGGTCCCACATGTAAGTTTCAGTTGAGTCTATAATTACGTATCGAATGGCTGGTGAGACACTTCACTCAGACTTCACAAAGACTTTTGACTTCCGCTACACAGATCTGCAATAGTTCATGGTAGGAATGGCGGATCCTAGCGGTGAGGGTAAGATGGTTGAGCCGCCACATCCCAGCAACAAGAGGATGAGACAGCAAGACGAGGTTGGTCCTCTGGTTTGAGCCGCTATATTTTCCCCTATCTTACTAGGGTTGGGGATATCTAGATTTGGGGATCTGGAGGACTGATGAGCATATTGGGTAGATTTAGATTTCATTATCGCACCTTTAGATTTGCACTTCGATAGGTGTTAGAAGTTGATAGGCTACAGACAATTCATGTTAGATTTAGTTAGTTTTTGCATCGTCTTACAGTAGGTTTTGTATTTTTGTAGCTTCTAGATGTGCTTCAAGCCACTCATTTTATGGATTTTTGTCGAGGTGCACAATTGATAGGATTGATAGGTCCATCGTTTTATGAATTGGTAGATTGAAGATACTATTTTGGAGCTGCAGACCATTGAAGGGACATCTGGATTCTGCCACGATTGTTAGCGTTTGCACAATTCATAGGTGTTAGATTCAGTTAGTTTCCAATTTGCATCGTTCGATGGATCGATAGGTTCAGTTCGGACAACCATGCCCTTGCTGAGTTTATGTATGTAGCAAACAACCAGGTTTCGTGGCGTGTGGTGGTAGTTTTACTGCACTCATACAATTGGGTTCAAGGGATTCAGGTTTTTTTATAGACTGAGTTGAGTTTATTTTTCAGATCAAGATGAGTTTTCTCCAAGGATGAGTTTATTTCTACAAGAACATCTTAATGTTATTTTAAAAGATCTGGATGCCTCATCTCGGGGGAGAACTCTATTAGGATCTCCAAAGAGATCCAAAACATGATAGAACAACTAGCTGACAGAGAGAAACAGCTTCAGTACACACCTATGAACAAGAAAACTGAGGGCAGAGGTTATTCTTCTTACCATAGACATTGGAATAAAAACGTCAATAAATGGGTAGGACATTGAGTTTGTTTGGTTCGTCTTTTCTTTTAAATGTTCAAGAAGTTCGTTGTCAGTTGGACTGAAATAGGTACCCTTGCCTATTAGTACCCGTTTCAGTCCAACTGACAACGAACTTCTTGAACATTTAAAAGAAAAGACTGACCAAACAAACTCAATATCCTACCCATTCATTGATGCATTTATTCCAATGTATATGGTAAGAAGAATGATCTCCGCCCTCAGTTGTCTTGTCCTTAGGTGTGTACTGAAGCTCTTTCTCTTTGTCTACTAGTTGTTGTATCATGCTTTCTATCTCTTTCGAGATCCTATAGAGTCCTCGCCCTGAGACGAGACATCCAGATCTTCTGATAGAACTTTAAGAAATGCAAGAGAGTCCCGCAAGACCACAAATTCACGGTAGGAGGTGCAGAAGGTGAATGAACAGCTGCAAGAGGCCAAACATGAGATGGAGTTATGATTATGAATGAGTAGTGATGATTATTGTGAAACTTGTATCATGATTGTGTTTTGGTGTTGGCTACCGGACCATCGTATGATTTTTGCTACTTGTTGGTGGTCTGGTGGTGTGAACTTTGTGGTGATGAGTTGCTATGAGATGTCATCTTATTATGCCGATTTGGTTTAATCTACTCAAAATTGATTCGAGCATACTCACCATTCAGAATTCATACGCAATGCAATGGAGGTCATTGAGAATTGCAGTTAAGGACTGGCACCGGGCGTTAACCAACGAACTCGTGTGCACACCCCCTCTGAACGGACGTGTCAATCATTGTGAATCACAATGCCTGGCCTTATTTACTCATGGTCACTGACATGTACCAAGTCGAAAGGTTGAAGCTGCACTGTGCGTCAAAGATGTGGAACATGGCAAGCGAGGAAACTGTGGCTTCATTTCTACGACGAGCAATTCAGGCTAACTGCACACAATTGCAGGACAAGTGCATGTCTCTCTTAGAGTGAATCTTTCCTCACGGAATACTCACATATGATTGGGCAGTTGTATGCACTGATCATCCTGAATTTATGCACAATCTCTGTAGAAGATCCAAACTCATTCGTTTCGAGCATACTCACCATTCGGAATTCATACGGGTTGCAATGGAGGCAGAGGAAGAACAATGGAGGTATGGTGATAATAGATAGAGAAGGGGGAAGTTTTGATTGAGGAAACTCCGGCCTGTTGATGTTTCGCACAGAGGACCTTCCTATTGGTAAAAAGGGAGGAAATGTTAAGATGCTGTTTGTTTGGATTGATCCAGAATCGGATCGTCCGTCCTTTTGATGGTTTGCAGGAAGGACCTTCCAGAGAAACAATTGTGTAACTACTTGTTTCCAAGTGCTGACGATTCCACGTGTCCGGCCGCCGCGCGCCCGGAAACTGGACATGTCTGCCCCGACAATAGCATGGAGTGGTTCTGGTAAGTTGGCGGCAGAAAAGCGCGCGCAACAGCCAAAAAAAAGTTTTCCCGCAGACAAGTGTATATATCTCATTTCTCTCGACGACGCGGCGTACACTACTGCAACTCTGGAAGAGACTTGCCGGCACCACGCTCCTTTTCCTTGTGGCAAAGACTAGAGCTAGAGTCGGTGCTTAGATCTGCTGTTGCCCGTGGCTGGAATGGCGAATCGTAGCGGCCCTAGCGGCGAATAGAGAAGCAGGACTCGCTCCGGTCGGGTCAGTCCTCTGTTTAGCCATGCTACTTTGATCTTTCATACTAGTTAAGGGGAATTCTAGATTTGGGGATCTGGGTTAACAGACTATATTCATGTATTTTAAAGGTGTTTGGAGTAGACTCCGAAAGCTCCAGATCGCCGATGCCCGGTCCTCGTGAAGTTATCGTTATAGATCCTAATGAAAACGAGTGCAAGGACGGGTTGCCTGTCCATCTGAGGTATGACTGGACAGGCGCCAACCCTGGGCGTTGATATGTATGCTGTTGTGAGGTAAATGATAACCTGTATCACTTCTAATAAATGTTGCTTCTGCGTTTGATGTTAGTGTGGTCAATCGCTAATTATATGAACGAAATCGGTGACTGCAGACTGATGGCATGAAGTGCGCGTCGTTTAGGTGGATAGATCCTGAATGGGATATTAGGACTCTAAAAGTTCTAGAGAAACTGATGGAAATGAAGGGAAAAGCAGAAGAGGAAGCAAGGTCGTGGAAAGAAGCATGTACAACTGCTAAGGAGGAGGCCAATGTCGAAGCAGTTGAGCTGCAGACGATAACACGATACTACGGGGAGGTAACCCATAACCTGTTTGAGACGAGAAAGAAAATGAGAAACGATGCTCTGTTGTCTCCTACAGAAAAGGGTGAAGCCAACAGGTACCTAAAAGCTGAAAGGGAGCCAAGGATGTGGATGGAAGAATGTGCAAAGGCTAACACGGAGATTCAAGAGACTGCCGCTGAGCTGCAGACGGTCAAGCAGCTCCTGGATTCTGCAACACTTGTGGTGAAGAAGGTGAGGGAATTACTGAGATAGGCCTCATATAAGAGGTCACTCAGCAAGGACAACAATGAGGCATAATGTGATTCGTGGTGTTATTGCTAGGTAGACGGTTTAGAGGTGCTAATCATGCTTGTATTTTGGTATTTGCTACTTGTTGGTGGTGTGAACTTTGTGGTGATGAGTAGCTGTGAGATGCCATCTTATGATGTTTGATACTTGTCCGCTCTGTTCATGCTTTGCGGGAAGGACCTTCCTGATTACCGAATGCGTAACTTCTTGTTCCCTACAGTGATTGTGGTATAAACTCATACATAAACTCATACATATGCGCGGAATAATTGACGAAGGATGATAATATAGATATTTGTACATTGAATTGCGTTATAGGTGGTACACAATCGAAGTTCCTCATTACGGATAACTAGGCAACAACCATGTTCCTCGCAACCAAATCCAGTCCCCACGAACCTACTTAATGCGGATCGCCAGAGTAGTGTTGATGCCTGGAACAATACCTATTCCCTGTTGGTAGATCCAATACTCATTCTTTTCATCGTGATGATAAGTTCATAGGAAGTAAATGTGATTTGCCCTCAGGTCAGCCAAACTAGAAATGGCATGCTCTTCTGTAACAATGCACTTGCCAGGACCAAACAAGATGATCTTATTCCAGAACTCAGGAGCTCTCTCCCAGGGAATCGGCTGCCAAATGTCCCCCACGAATGAATGCAAAGTTAATTCTACCACCTCAGCTTCTTTCTCCTCCAGAACAACAAAGAACAATCGGTCTTCACCTTCGAGTAGAGAAGTGTTGCCCATGCCAATAACCCATGACATCCGAAGTCCAACAGGATGGGGAGGTGCTGGAAGATCTTGCCCCAAGTAGATCCGCATGTGTTCAGAAGAACTGCACCAGAAATCTTCCGAAGGAAGTGTAGTCCAGTCAGATTGGCTACCCAAATGCCACATGGAAACGGGCAATGACCCAATCACTGCAAAATATTCCAAAAGAAAGTAATCACGACAAATGACTCTGCACCAGTTGCTGTTTCAAGGCACAAGATACAAGCTTGGAGAGAAGCCATTTGACTCCATTTCGGAAGTCGAGGAAGGCGAATGTGCTTCCGAGGAGACAAAGGATTCAGCATGAGTGCGTTGCACCAATCTCTACAATCTAAGGCGACTAGGCTTCCAGATCTACCGCAACCAATCAATCTAGTCCTTTTCCCAGCTAATGCAGGAAAGGAGGCCTCAAAAAGCCGCATATCAGCGACGGATGCGAATGTCACTGCTCCAGATTCAACGATAAATTCAGATTTCAGAATCCAAGGGTCAAACGGGCGTGCCTCACCTGAACGAGCGCAGTTCCAACCCTTGCAGACAACTTTGAACATGATGAAATCTCTTGCATCACTGATCTTCTTGGCGTCGCTCACAACAATGTCAGGAATAAGATTTGCCCAGGGACGAGGCATCATTGACAGGATAGCCAAAGAACAAGGTTGTGGGAGAAAAATGGAGGAGTTATAGGTCCAACAAAGAAAAATGAGTGGAAAAGATAGTCCAGAAGGTCCGGTATACTGATGTATTGCTAAAAGGACCTTCTGGACTACAATTATTTCTTCCGGTCCGTTAACATTGCGCTAAACAGTCTTTTCCGCTTCCTTAGAACGTCCTCCCTCCATCCACAAAAGAATGCAATTCTCACTTCCCGATAAGTTTATATGAAGATATAAGTGTAAATTTGGTCAAAATTGAATTAGTTTGAACTGAATGGATCCCATAACTACTCTAATCTTTTCGGGAGTAGTTTTTTCAATAATGGCTGAATGGGTTCCTCTGACCATAAATATCCCCCTTCCTCCCAGCACTCTCTTCCTCTCCCCACTCTTGCAACCAACAAAAAACCCCATTCTCACACAGCGCTCTCTTCCTCTCCCAACTCTTGCAACCAACAAAAAAATCCCATCCTCGCACAGCGCTCTCTTCCTCTCCCCATGGAGTCATTGTCTCCTAGAGGTGCGGCGCAAGCCACATCCTCCTCCTCTTCTGATGAAAGGGAGGGTCTCCAGTGGTCTGATGAAGAGGAGGCAGAGCAGAGGCCCATTCGGGTGGTGGTTGACACATCCTCTGATGATTCGGAGTTTGTGGAACAAAATGAAATCCAAGATCATGTGCCTCTGAAACATCGCACCCCTCGCAAGTCAGCAAGAGGTGCCATGGGTCAGGGGCGCAGAAGCACCGCCACTCGCCAGGAAACTGTCATCTCCAAGCGCCGTCATCCTCTCTCATCCTCATCTGTCGGCGGCAGTCGATCTCTGCCCTCCTCACCGAGCAGAGGCCATCATCGACCGGCCGTCATCATCAGCCATGGAGCGGCGCCAAGGCCGTGCTCGACCGGCCGCCATGGAGCAGCGACATCATCCTCTGGCGGCAGCATTGGAGGGACGGCCTCATCCGCGGGTGGCGCCCTGGGAGGTCCGCCACCATCTTCCACAGGCGGCGGCAACAGAGAGACATCCTCGTCTGTGAGCAGCAGCAACAAGGCACCGGGTGCACCATTGACAAAGAAGTGGCGCCTTGATTAGTGGATTAGTGGTAACTCCTCCTAGTAGAACTAGGAGTAGAAGTCTGGTCTGATTGAATACTACTACTACTATTTTTTCCTTGTAAGATGTTGGTTTTCTCATTGCGTAGCAGTGACAGTTTAATCCGGTCCGACTGAAAACTACAAACCGGACTTTCGTCCTGTGTTCATCCGGTATTTAAAAAATTAATGGAATGGACTTTCCGTATACAATGAATTTATACCGAGGGAGTACACACACATTACCATTTTATTAGAAACAACACAATCCAAATACAAACGACAGAAATGCATGCATACGCATTGATTACACATGAGGATGGATCGATCCACCATAGTTGGAACTACAGCGACATACTGAACGACATACTACTAGCATCTACCATCATGGTGTTGGGGTAAATATTTCGCAACTAACCCCCCCCCCACATCTTCGGCTCAATGGGGAAGATCGGGAGTCGTCTCTACTCTACCTTTGCTATTTCAGGGAATGATCGCTGCTCAGTGGGCGAGGATCCAGCGAAGCTGGGGATCTTCGTTTGGCAGGAGCCGGGCCCATTGAGCGAAGGGTCAAGCGAAGCTGGGGACTTTCACTCCAAGAGGACGAGGCCCACACGCGAAGACGCAGGGGGCAAAGCTGCCGCGAAGTCAAGATAAGGCCGGGTGAAGATGCGACGCGAAGAAGAACGACCAGAGATGAGGCGCATGATCTTCAGGGAAGTACTCTTCATTCTATCTTCGGGTGGTGATGGTGAAGAGGCAGACAGCGATCAAGAGAAGGTTGTAAAGCGAAGAACGACCTGCCATGGTAGCAGACACGTGGGCAGGCGATGTGTAAAGTGATTGTTTGTAAAGTTTGAGTACAGAGGCCTGCGAGGTTTCCAAAATACCCCTAAGATGCTTCGCACAACGTGAAAAGGTGATGGTAGGTGTCGTAAAGTGTAATTGTTACGGGCCTATAAAAAGGACTCGACGGTAGTGAAATGGGGGCGATCGGAAGGTGACTAAATTTTCTTACACTTAGTTACTTTCGAGTTTTACATTCTTTGGTTTGGCAGTTGCGTTCTCCCACCCTTGGTCTGTTTCGACTGTTGGCCCCTCTTCGGGGAAGATTTCTATCTCAACAGTTAAGGCGCCCACCGTGTTTCGACCCAGCCATGCCATCGAAGAAGCAACCAAAGAACACACAACCACATCCAAAAAGAGCGACCGATGATCCTTCGGAAGCAGAGAGCGAAAACTCCAGAGAGAGACAAGTACCAGATAACACAAACACGATGCGAGACATAGTCCTAAGTCCATGAAACCAAAGAGCAGGAGAAGATCAAGAGGAAGAGGCGGAAGATGTTGCAGAACGAGGTCGGGTTAGCAGACATGGGAGTCAAAGATGAGGACATTGCTGCGTTAAGAAGAATCGAAGAAAGACTTGTTGCCAAGATGAGAGAAAGACCAATGCCAGCGAACATTCGTACAAGAGCTCAGGCGGAAGCCGCCATACTCAGGGTGAAGGAAATACAGAACGAAGACCCAATGCAAGAGAGGGCAAGATACAACGAAATGTTGCAGCAAGTCAAGAAGAAGAGAATGCTATTACAACAGCTGCGACAAGACGAAGAGCAGCAAGAAGTAAGGAACAAAACATTACAGCTGCAAGAACAAATGGCAATCTTACAAGCTCAGCTGAACTCCATCCAACCACAAGAACAGACCCAGCATCCTCGCAAAGCACAGGATCAAAGCAAAAAACGAAGACCGATAATCATCGATGAAGAAACTTACGAAGAGGAAGAGGAGAATGAGGAAGGCTCCATATATTATGACTCAGAAGAAGAGGCGTATGTGGAACGTAGGCCACAAAAAAAGATACAGAGATACGTTTTCAAGCAAAACGAAGCCCGCTTCTCCCCTTTCGCTAGAACTTGAGAATGCTGATTGGCCGCCGAAATTCAAGTTGCCCGCAGCCCTACCAGAGTTCGACGGTGAGTCAGACCCAAGACAATTTCTTCAGAAATACACTGTGGCAATATCTTCGGGCGGAGGAGATGAGGTAGCAATGGCAAGAGCTATGATAATGGCCCTCAAAGGCTCAGCACAACAGTGGTACGTTTCACTGCCAAAAGGAAGTATCAGGTCATGGGAACAACTTCGTCGAAGAATAGGGAACAACTTCCAAGGGTATCAACCCCAAGATCTTACATCAGGAGATCTTCACCTCATAAAACAAGGAGACAAAGAACCATTGCAAGAGTACATCAAGCGATTTGCCAAAGCAAGAGCTAGAGCACCACATGTACAATCCACAACAGTAATTGACACAGCAATAGATGGCCTCAAGGTAGGACCTTGCGGAGAGTATCTTGACCGAAGAAGACCGAAAACAGAGAAGCAGCTATTTGACATAATGCAAGAATATTGCAAATCAGACAGAGGAAAACAGCGAAGAGTAGATGAATACAGCAAAAGAAAAAATCATGCGAAGTCTCAGCCAGAGTGGGGGAACAGGCCTCAGAGCAATCAAGGACCTTCGGCAAGGTCCAACTTCTACAACAGAAGTAATGTGAACAATGTTTCAAGAAACAACTCGCAAATGGCATCTTCGGCTGTAACAGGAGGCAGAGGTCAAAATTCGGGCAGAGGCCCACCACAATACGTGTGCTCCCTGCACGTTCTTAACAAAGGGCATTGGTCATACTAATGCAGAACGCTTCTTCGCAGGAAGCTGATCGAAGAAGACAATAAGAGAATAGCACAGAGCCAGGCGAAGCAACACCTTTGATGGCTCAGAGCTCAATGCAAAATGGGCAACCTTACATCCCACAACCATGCTTTCAACAAATGCCACTACCACCTCCGCCGATGTTCAACCCGAACATGATACAACTACAGCAACAAAGCACTGCGTCATACCAGCCAAAACCAGAGCCCGCTCATCAGGCACCTTCGCAAGCAAATTAGAACAGAGAAGATGAAGATCGCTACCGAAGAATGAACATAATCAATGCTATCACAGGTCGCTGCAACTCACCTGAACACTTGACGAAGAGGCAGAAGAAAGATCAGCAGAGAGAAGTGAGTCATGTATGTGCAGGGAAAGTTTTCAAAACAGAGTGGTCACACATCCCAATAACTTTCACAGAAGCAGATTTAAAGCTGAAGAAGTATCCTCACGAAGACCCTCTAGTCATCAGAGCAGTACTGGGAAAGAACACAAAATACTTGTTGGGTAATGATGTAGGAGGCATCCTCGTAGACAATGGTAGGTCCGCAGACATCATAACTTATGAATTTTTCAAGAGGATGGAGTTTAGAGATGATCAACTTCAGAAAACCTCAAAGCCATTATACGGCTTCGTTAACAAGAAGGTAGAGGCTTTGGGAACAATCAAAATGAACGTAAGTCCGGGAACAGGAGCATTGATGAGAACAAAGATGGTGACCTTCGATGTAGTGGACATTCCATATGCATACAAAGCAATCTTCGGGAGAGGGGTCATAAACAAATTCGCAGCAGTGATACACATGCCATTTTTGTGTATGAAGATACCAATTGCTAATGGCATTCTCACAATATACGGAGATCAGGAAGATGCACACGACCGAGAGTACAATATGGGAAGCAACCAGAAACCGATCCACGTAGTCGGAAACAGCGAAGACACTGTACAAAGCGAAGAAGAAGAGCCCGAAGAGCTCGAAATGAAAAAGAGACTTTGCCAAGACGAAAAGAAGAGAATGCAACCTCACGAAAACACAAAGAAGGTGCGTCTCTGCGAAGATGTTCATGACAAAACGGTCACTATAGCAAGAGGGATGACCGAAGAAGAGGAGAATGCACTCATCACATGCCTTCGCAACAATCAAGATGTATTTGCCTGAAGCAAGAGGGTTCTTAAGGGGGTGCCTCGCGAAGTGATAGAGCATGCACTGCGCCTAGATCCTAAGATTCCATCAAAAAGACAAAAGCTCAGAGCATCTCACCTCAGAAAGAATTGGTAGCGCAAAGCGAAGTAGACAAATTGTTAGATGCAGGTGTCATCAGAGAAATATAGTTCATAACTTGGCTTTCAAACATATTGATGGTACCGAAGAAGAATGGAGGGCAGAGAATGTGCATTGATTTCACGCTTTTGAACAAGGCTTGCCCAAAAGATGACTATCCCTTACCAAGAATCAACATGTTGGTGGATGCAGCAGCAGGGTGTGAGAGAATGTCGTTGCTAGATTGCTTCTCCGGATATCACCAAGTCTGGATGAAGAAAGAAGACGAAGATAAAACAAGCTTCATAACACCCTTTCGGAGTATACTGCTTCATCAGAATGCCAGAGGGCCTACGCAATGCTGGCCCAACGTTCAACAGAATGGTGAAAATTGTACTTGGCCCACAACTGAGAAGAAATGTATCAGCTTATGTGGATGATGTGGTCATACACAGCAAAAGAAAGACCAGCACATCGAAGATCTCAGAGAAACCTTCGCCAACTTGAGGAAGTATTGTCTTATGTTAAATCCAGAAAAATGTATCTTCGGGGTATCCAGGGGAAAGCTCTTAGGTTGCATGGTGTCAAAGTCCGGCATAGAAGCAAATCCAGAGAAGATAGAGGCAATTCGAAACATGAGAATGCCACAAAGAAAAAGAGATATTCAGAAACTTACGGGAAGAATAGCAGCACTGGGTCGCTTCATAGCGCGATCAGCAGAACGAAGTTTACCATTCTTCAAGTTGTTGTCTGCGAAGAACAAAATAACTTGGAGGTCCGAAGAGCAGGAAGCATTTGAGCAGTTTAAATTGTACTTGGAAAATTTGGCAGTGTTAACAAGTCCAGGAGACAAAGCGAAGTTGTTGCTTTACATAGCAGCCTCCGCAAGTGCAGTAAGTGCAGCTCTGGTAGAGGAGAAGTACGATGAGGGGCAACTCAAGCAAGTGCTAGTATACTTCGTCTCTGAGGCTCTATCAGGAGCGAAGAAGTTCTACTCTGAGTTGGAGAAGATGACATACGCAGTGGTAATGGCGGAAAGAAAGTTAAAGCATTACTTCCAAAGTTACTCAATCATTGTCCCAACATCATATCATCTTCGTGAAATACTAGAGAACAAGGAATCTTCGGCACAGATAGGAAAATGGGCAACAGAACTATCACAGTACGCCATAGAGTTCACGGCCAGAACAGCCATCAAGTCTCAAGTTCTAGCAGACTTCATCGCAGATTGGACACCAAGTCAAGGTGACAAAATGAACGAAGACAGGCCAGAAACACCATGGGTCATGCATTGTGATGGAGCTTACTGTGACGATGGAGCCGCATCTTCGGCAATCTTAATGTCACCATCAGGCATATAGATGAGATATGCTGTGAGACTCGACTTCGAAGGCAAGACAAACAATGTGGCAAAGTATGAGGGATTGTTGCTGTGACTTCGCAAGGCAAGAGCGATAGGGGCACGAAGAGTAGTCATAAACACAGACTCTGAATTGATCACTAGGCAGATTGGCAAGTCATATAAGGCAAAACACGATGAAATGGCAAAATAATTGAGAACGGTTCGAGGCATGGAAAAAATCTTCTTCGGCTTCACGGTCAAGAAAATACCAAGAGATCAAAACAATGAGGCAGACATGCTAGCAAAGGCAGCAGCACAAAAAGAACCATTACCACCAAATGTCTTCTACAAAGTTCTGAAGTGCAAGTCAGTACACTGTGATGAAGCACCAGTCAGATATATAAATGCAATATCAAGCGAAGATTGGAGATCTTCGATAATGGCATTCCTGAGAGGCCACTACGAACCACAGTCAAAGGAGGAAAACAAGAGAATGTCCTTGAGAGCGAGATCATATGAAATAAGAGGAGACAACTTGTACAAAAGCAGAGTGTGCGCACCTCTGCTCAAGTGCATCTCCATAGATGAAGGAAAAGACTTGTTGCAGCAGATCCACTCTGGAATGTGTTCTTCTCACATTGGGACACAAAGACTAGTCGCAAAGGCATTCCGTCAGGGATTCTATTGGCCAACGGCAGTTAGAGATGCCGAAGACATAGTGCGAAGATGTGATAATTGTCAAAAGCACCGCAACTACACAAAAACTTCTCCATATGAGATACAACTGCTGCCGCCAATTTGGCCCTTCGCAAGGTGGGGAATTGACATCGTGGGTCAGTTACCGACAGCACCAGGCAACTACAAGTACGCAATAGTGGCAGTGGAGTACTTTTCAAAATGGATAGAGGCAAGACCAGTGCAAAGAATAACTTCGCAGGTGATACAAAAATTCTTTTGGCAAAGTATCATGTGCAGATTTGGAGTTCCTTACGAAGTGACAGTAGACAATGGCATGCAATTTGATAGCATAGACTTCAGAAGGTTTTGCTTCAACTTGGGCACCAAACTGTGCTTTGCTTCGGTATATCACCCAGAATCCAACGGAGCAGTAGAAAGGGCAAATGGCATCATCTTTACTGGAATCAAAAAGAACTTGACAGGAATGGCCAAGGGGAAATGGGCCGAAGAGCTGCCTAGAGTTGTGTGGTCTCACAACACAACTACATCCAGAGCTACAAACTTCACACCCTTCAGATTGCTATACGGGGAAGAGGCTGTCATTCCTAGAGAGAAAAAGCTAGGGTCATTGAGGACAGACCGAGAACTAAGAAACGAAGAGGACGCAAACTTGGCAGTTGACACTAGAGAAGAAGATAGACTTCAAGCATTGAGCAACATAGAGAAATACCAAGATGAAACGAGGAAGTGGAGAAATAAGAGGGTTCGCGAACAAAAGATATCCACTGGAGACATGGTGCTCCGAAGAAAAACAAGAGGAGTGGGAAAATTGGAAGAAAAGTGGGAAGGCCCGTTCTTGGTATCAGAAACAAGGCAGGGGGCTTACAGATTGCAAACCTTGGAGGGAGAAGAGGTACCTTACTCATGGAATCAGCATAAGTTGCAGAAGTACTGGCTCTGAGAATAATTGTATTATATGTTACATTTTATCATTTTTTAGTTTCTCTTCATTTTTCAGCTTTTGTAATCTTCATTTCAACTTCTTTTCCATTTTCAACTTTTGTAAATACGTAGTGAAGTCCATACTCTCTTCCTCACGGGGAGAGTCTTCGGTGGTCTCACAACGGGATCACCGAAGATGCGAGGTTTTTAACGAGGCGGACTTATGTAATATCCCCTTGAGAAATATAATAAGGGCTCCCCAAAAAAGACAGCTGTTTTCTATCATCGGTCCCGAAGTAACAATCATCCGAAGAGATTGTTACTTTCGGGAAAACATTGCAGAAGTAAGTGAACACATGCGCCTGGCCTCGCGAAGATAAGTCGCATTTAGTTCACTTAAGAAAAAAAAATTTGATTAAGGGGGCGCATGTGGGAACTATTCTGCAAAGGTCGCGAAGATGTTAAGGAGCATGCTACAATCTGTTCCAAAGAGGAGGGCATGACTCGCTTAAAGGCCTACTTTCCGCGAACAAAAAGTCTTCGGCAGTCAATGCGCGAAGCCCCTCAGTAAAATACTGCAGGGATAAGTCGACCCGTTAAGGGGCGTGGTCCCAAAATCATCCGCTTTATCACAAGCGAAGAAGCCTTCGGCGGTTAATGCGTGAAGCAAATTGTGAGGCAGGGCTGACGAGCCACCTCGAGGTCAAACTATGATGAAGTTGGGCTATCATGCCACTTCGCACCTATGGGCTATCACGCCATCTTTGGGCTATCACGCCGTTTTGCATATTTAAGTTATAATGTTGCTTTGCATGAGTGAGAGTTTGTATGCAAGATAGATCAAACATTCTTTATGCAGGACTTGTTTCCATGATACAGCACATGTTTGAAAAGAGACGACTTGCGAAGATAAAAACAGGAAACTGGGGGAGGCGCTTTAAGAGCGCAGTTCCCTTGTTTTAATCTTCGGAAAAAGAAATACAGGGAAGGTCCAGTAAGCATGCAAAGTAAATAAACTAGACCATCATCTTCGCACAAGGGTGATTACAATAGAGTCATGACATACACGTTTATTGAAAAAATGCATTACAGACACGGCAGTTCATCACAACAGCATAGTACAAACAATTACAAGAATGGTAGCAGAGTCGACGAAGATGGATACATCGTAAACAAATCAACTAGGGAGCTTGTACATATACTCATATTCCGCCTCTTTAGTGAGATCAATAACTTCAACCTTAGGCATAGCAAGGGGGCATGATGACGAAGGTGGGTTTTCGCGAGCAGGTGCAGCAGAAGATGGTTCAGATCCTTCAATTTGACGGCGACGAGTATCATCATGACAAAGACGATTGCGCGCATGTGCGAAGATATTCTTCGCATCTAGATTTTTCTTTTCGTATTTTTCTATCTTACGCGACATAAACACATCAAAGGGCACGTCGGGAAACTTAGAATTAAACTTGCGCCAAATAGAACCAGACATGAAATAATCACCGAAGTTAATAGTTACAGGACAAATATCTTCGGCAACATGTGTAGGATACACCTCCGACACCTGCGCAGAGTTGCAAAATGTTTCAGACAGATTGTTCACAAAAGGCTCTCAACTACCCAAAACACCAAGGCTACACGCTCCCTCACACCTCTGGGGCTCCTGATGTGACGTCGGTGGTTCGAACTTCGTGTGGAGAAGCAGCCTGGATAGACGGCACAGCTGAAGACACCGCTGCCGATGATGGACCGCCTCCGCCACTAGAAGATGCAGCAGTAGGCGAAGGTGTGGGTACAGAACTGGGCTGAAACGAATAAGAAAAGCATAAGCATAAGAAAGAAAATGGTTCAGAAAAACATAATAGCACGAACCTTGCAAAGCACACGCCGACCTTCGGCAACAGTCAACCCAAAACCAAGCTTCTTGAAGAAAGTTTGCATAAAGTTCTTAGCAATGTTTTTGGGTAAGACAGAAATCTTCTCCACAGATGTCTCAGTTGGCCAAGAGAAATTGACATCACGAAGTTGACGAAGATCACTCTTCGTAAGACTTGGCTCTCCATCTTCAGAGGATTTAAACAGAGAGTATACTATGTGAGATAAGCTGCGGGAAGCAACAACGGCCCCAAGTTCTCCGAAGGAGCGCCCAGCAGATGCAAGTGAACTAACCCCACTAGAAAGCCAGTCAAAAATTTGACCTATAAACATCTCTTTAATATCATAAGGAGCGGGACTGAGTCCGTAGTCAACTAGGAGATCGTGGAGCTTCTTGCAAAGAGGAGAAACATGACATTCAATTTCATCGCAGTAAGTCTCGTGCTCCGAAGTTAAGTTGTCATGTGCCCGACGAAGATCCGCGAGCTCGGCGACTTTAGCATCATACAACTTCTGCAGGTCCTCAGCCTTTTTCTTCTCATCCTCCGCACTGGAGGCCAGACGATGAAGTTCATTCAGTTGTACTTCCAGTTCAACATTTTTCTTAGCCAGGTCATCCTTCTCCTTAGCAATATCAACACACTTCTTCTTTTCAGCCTCAAGCGAAGACGAGAGGGAAACCTTTTCAGCTTGTAGAGTCTTCACGACATCGATTTCCTTGTTAAGAGCAGTAGCAGAGGTTTTCTCAGACAGTTGTCGGGATCGAAGGTTAGCACGGCACCGGCGTTGAGCAGCACGACACGCTAAGAAAGATTTCATGCTCAAATCTTGAGCTTGGTATAGAATCTCTTCGGCACTCTCTTGGCCAAGCTCATCTTCGATAATAGGGAAGCCAAAACTGTCACCAGCCTCTTGAAGCAAGGTATGCTCGCGGTCATCACTGCAGAATTGGAGAACTTTACACATAGAGTCACCGAAGATACATGCATTTGGCTTCATACCAAGAAGCCGGGCAACAACGCTAGGTGACTCACTGCTCACAAAAACACCACCACTTCTAGTGTCACTCTCCGTCTCAGACGAAGAGCCATCTTCTTCCATACAAGTCAAAGTTCTGTGGTGAATAGCAGACACAATCTTGCTTCCGCCAGGGGCTTTAGCAAGAGAAGGAACCACAGCTTCGACAGCTGAAGGAGGAGGTATAGGAGACTTGTCTTTCGAAGACCGAGCGCGGGTGGCACAATCTTCGTCGCTCTCGGGTTCAAGATCACTATAGTCAATATTCAGAGGATCAGCAAGAGTAGCACCAGCAGCAACAGCACCAGGAGAAAGAGAAACAACATCCACTATCTCTTCGGTTGGGTCAGCTGGAGGAGCTTCAATGTTTGTGCCAGAACCAGCACCAGCTTTGCCAGGACGTGTTTCATTATCACTTTTTGAATGGCCAAACTCTTCGGGGCTGGATGACACAGCCTCGGAAGTAGATACTGGGGCGGTTCTTTGACGCTTAGAAACACCTCGGCCACCGCCGTGACCACGACGCTTCTTGATAACCTTCGCGCATGCGGCAGGGGCTGCGGCCTCAGAACTTCCTTGGCCAGCTTTCTTCGATGCCCGCTTCGCTTGAGCTTCGCGGTGAGCAATAGTAACAGAACGATCACCAGCATGAATACCGAAGAAAAAGAAGAGACGATTGTCTCGACTGCCACCAAGGGGTTCTTGAATTTCAACATCTTCCTTCGAAGAAATAGGCCCAAGAATTTTGTTCGCTCGAGCTTCAATTTCAGCAACATTGATAGCTGTAATAAGAGATGAAAACAAGTATCAGTAACATAAAAAATATACGTAAACAAGAACATTAAATGAAGAAAAGTAAGAAATAACAAAGAAGAAAGAGAGAGGTAAGCACCATTCTTCGTCAAGCCAAAACTCCTAGCGAACTCAGGAATCTTGATCACCGAGGAGAAGTCGCTCCAAGCGACGACAGAGCACCAAGCACGAACAGGAAATATCTCCGTGCCAATATATTCTTCTACCAGGTCGCGGGTGGCATAAGTCTTCGCCAACTCCTGGAAAGCAGTGAGGAAAAGACGATCCGCATCTCCATCCTCATAAGCAGTGCCAACACCTTTGGGCAGGGGCTCAAATTGTGTGACACAAGAGGGAGCTCTTCATCGTCAACAGTGTAATAAAACCAATAATGGTTCCAGTTTTCATCCTACTTGTTCTTTTAGACGACGACAGGAACATCAGTGTCACCATGATACTTGAAGTTCAGAGAGGCAAACTGAGCCTCTTCGCGAGCAAGTGCACCATCAACAAGACAATCTATCTTCAAAGGTTGGTGATGAACGGTATGAACTCTGACGAAATTCGCAGTGGTAGGGCTCACAGACATTGTCTTGCTGGCCCACATATAAACACTAAGCTGAAGAATGGCATTGGGGGTGAGGTGATGAAGATACATCCCAAAATTCTGAAGAATGGAGATGACAGCTCCATCAAGAGGAAAACGATGCCCAGCAGTAAATAGATCCCGAAAAACAACCACCTCTTTGGGGCGAGGAGCTGGAGTAGTCTCAGGACCAGGGGCTCGACCTCTTCCCTCCTTAATGAACCCGGAGGTAACGAACTCAGCAATGTGCGCTTCAGAAACCTTACTCCCACCGAAGACAAAGGTGGGGGGCGCTTTATCAGTCTTGGGAGACATGGGAGCGAAGAAGAAGACTACACATGCGTAAAAGCAAATAAACAATTGAACTAGAAAAAGAGACAGAAAAACAGAAAGAGAACAAAGAGAACATAAGATGCTCACGAAGAGAAGGAAGCGAAGAAGTCCGCAGCCCTCGCGAAGCCAATCAAAATTCTTCAGCTCTCGCGAAGGCAAAGGTAAATCTGCAAACAATTTACTGCGGTGAAAGCGACTTCAAGCGGGGACCGGCTTTATATAGGCAGCCAAAGACGGGAATCTCGGAGATCCTGTAGCGAAAGACGTGGCGAAAATCACAGAGCTTCGCGGATAAACATGCAAAACAGTGGAAAAGAATTTGAAAATAATTAATAATAATAATAATAATAATACGAAAAAAAGAAGGAGAAGAGAAGAAGTTTTCTGCAAAGACGAGCCGAAGAGGGGAGGCGCTTTGGAGCGAAACATTTTCACCCGTCACAGAAAGGGTTTGCTAGTTCGGCTTGTCTTCGGTGGAAACCCTCACTAGCAAGGGGCTGAATGTTGGGGTAAATATTTCGCAACTAACCCCCCCCCTCCCACATCTTCAGCTCAATGGGGAAGATCGGGAGTCTTCTCTGCTTTACCTTTGCTATTTCAGGGAATGATCGCTGGTCAGTGGGCGAGGATCCAGCAAAGCTGGGGATCTTCGTTTGGCAGGAGCCGGGCCCATTGAGCGAAGGGTCAAGCAAAGCTGGGGACTTTCAGTCCAAGAGGACGAGGCTCACACGCGAAGACGCAGGTGGCAGAGCTGCCGCGAAGTCAAGATAAGGCCGGGTGAAGATACGACGCGAAGAAGAACGACCAGAGATGAGGCGCATGATCTTCAGAGAAGTACTCTTCGTTCTATCTTCGGGTGGTGACGGTGAAGAGGCAGCCAACGATCAAGAGAAGGTCCGCGAAGAAGAGAGCTTCGCGAGGGGACGAGCGAAGAACGACCCGCCACGGTAGCAGACACGTGTGCAGGCGATGTGTAAAGCGATTGTTTGTAAAGTTTGAGTACAGAGCCCTGTGAGGTTACCAAAATACCCCTAAGATGCTTCGCACAATGTGAAAAAGCGATGGTAGGTGTCGTAAAGTGTAATTGTTACGGGCCTATAAAAAGGACTCGACGGTAATGAAATGGGGGCGATTGGAAGGTGACTAAATTTTCTTACACTTAGTTACTTTCGAGTTTTACATTCTTCGGTTTGGCAGTTGCGTTCTCCAACCCTTGGTCCGTTTCGACTGTTGGCCCCTCTTCGGGGAAGATTTCTATCCCAACACACGGCTCATACTACTACCATCACCACATACTACTAGCATCTACCATCACCAGATACTACTAGCATCTACCATCACGGCTCATACTACTACCATCACCACATACTACTACCATCATGGGCTCATGGAAATCCAGCCGCTGCACGGAGTGCAGCAAAACGTGGCTCCTGGATCAAATACTCCTCCAAAGCACGATGCCTCGCCCTTGCATCCCAAACCCAGGCAGGCGAAACAGCGATGTTATGCGCGTGTAACAGCAGGTCACGAATGGTCCATTGCCTGTGACCCTTGTGGAAAAAAGGGCACACCCACATTGCTTCGTGATAAACACGAGCGGGCCCGCCTTGCTGAAGGCAAAGCAACACATACCATTTCAGGTCATGCGTTTCATCTTGTTCAATGAGCACTGGTCGCGGGGGTGGCATTTCAACGGGCAACAGCAGACGTGGCGGCCTGGGCCGTGGGCGAAAAGGTGGTGCCATGAGGTTCAGCTGATCCTGAGCTACCGTTGCTAGCGGCTGGACTGGAGGTGGCATCACCCCCAGGTGTTGCTGAGGTGCCAATGCCAGCGGAAGTGGAGGTGCCATTGGGGCCGGGTGCTGCTGAGGTGCCGATACCAGCAGAAGTGGAGGTGCCATTGGGGCCGGGTGCTGCTGCGGTGCCGATGGCAGTGGCTGAACCGAGTGGTCGTGAGGTGCTATTGCGCCCGACAGCTCCCCCTTCCCCGACTCCTCCAAGTTCCATGCTCCGTCCCTTCCTTGCTAGGCCATTCCCCACGTACTGCATACACAAACGAAAAACAAACCCTACATAAGCTAACAATGTGACCGTCTCGATACCATGCATACATAAAGTAAACAAGATTAGCCAACAAAATGATCTCACCCTTGTATCCCAATGAAGTAGAGAAATGCAAGATGGGGAACCGATGAGTGTTGGCCTGGCCTTTCAAGAACGTTGTGCTGCACTCGCCTATTTATGAGGACTACAGCGGTCACGTGAGCTCGGCATAGCATTGCTAAAGTTACTAAGGAAAACATGAGATGCTCGGAATATAGTCAGGCCTACGTGTGATAGGAATCTATCTAGGTCAGAATCTTCAGTGGCGTGCATCGATTACATGTGTAGACGATGGGTATCATGGGATGAGCCCGACGTGTCTAGGTATGTGTTTACTTTCGGACTTTCATCTCTGTAGAGCACAAGAAAGTCCTGCAGACAAATCACGCCACATCAGCTGCATCTAATGGCCGTCTCACTGCGTCAGCTCATGCCGCATCAACAACGAGACAACTCTCTACCGTTTATTTATGTAATGGTTTAGGTGTCAATTGCATCTGGAGAACAAGATTGGGCACTGTAATCAGATGGACCGGATGGTCCTTGCGTTGCAACACGCAGGGTGCGGGATGACTTGACAAGTCCTCCTCGATCAGGTACGCTGCGTGAGTCGTGACTGTAAAGGTCTACGAATGGTCTGGATTCGCACTTGATGATTCCTGCTGGCCTTGGAGACTGAGAAACGTGATGAACTTGTTGACGCAACAAGACCAAAATGGAATAAGCTGGAATTGGAATAGCAATATATGTTTTTTTTGTGTGTGTAATATTAACATGCATATAAGCACAGAAGGGCATCTTGAATGGGTGTTTGGGAACAACACGCTCTCACAAGTTGATCCACGTGTCGATCATTGAGAATTGCAGTTAAGCACTGGCACCGGGCGTTAACCGACGAACTTGTGTGCACACGCAGCACACCACCTCTAAACAGACATGTCGATCATTGTGAATTGCACTTAAGACTAGAACCAGGAAGTTCATGATGCGAACGTGGCCACACCCGCTCTGAAGGGACGCATCCATTCCGGGTGGTAACTGATGTCCACGAACGGACATTTCGGAATGACACATTCACTCCCACTATAATAAGAGACACTTTAGGCACGAGATGATCAATGCAGGCCATTTGTGTTAATGGCTTTAGACGCTAAAATGATTCCTTCCATGCAAGTCGACTTCTCAGTCTCAAGCCAGGAAGCGAAAGCCGAAGGAACCACGGGCAACTTGAAGGAATCTGGTACGTTCATGGTGGGAGGCCGTCAATGGAAACTACGTTGCTATCCTACAGGTATGAATGATCATCAGTGGATGGATGTTCCAGACGGCATTGCCGTCGTCCTCGTTCCTCTGCACAAATCCCAAATGGTACGTGTCTCGTTGCTACTATGAAGACACACACTCACACATGGTGATACGGTCGCATTATGTTATTGTTTGTCAAACCTGTGACTGCTTCCACGTAGGTGCGAGTATTGTTGCGTGTGATGGCTGGATACCCAAACGATGAAGATGATACGTTTCGAGTTCAAGCTACAAAAGAAGTTTGGTTCATGAATCGGGATCTACAAGCAAGAGGATTTGAATGTCTGGTGGAGCATCATGACATTGAGCGCGTGACATCCAGTGAAGATCGCATACACATATCATGTGTTGTTTCAGTACTGGAGGACAACTGCATTGAAGTTCCTCCATCAGTGCAAAGAAGCATATGCCAAAGCGTTGCAGCCCAAGTCCCTGTGGAAGTTGTGTTCCACGTAGGTGCAGAATGCCGGGTGATACGAGCGATACGTGCCGATGTGGCGAAAGTATCTTGTGTGATGGAGGCAATGCTCTGCGGCCTAAGAGTGGAGTCTAGCTCTGAAACTGTTACAATTATTGACACACACCCTGATGGCTTCTAGGTCCTGATCAAATATGCTAGTGAAGGATCACTTCCGGAGGAGGCTGATTTATGGGACACTCCTGCCAATTCCTGGCCTTATTTACTCTCGGTCGCCGACATGTACCAAGCCGAAGGGTTGAAGCTGCACTGTGCATCAAAGATGTGGGACATGGCAAGCGAGGAAACTGTGACTTCATTTCTATGATGGGCAATTCAGGCTAACTGCAAACAATTGCATGACAAGTGCATGTCTCTCTTAGAGCGAATCTTTCCTCACGGAATACTCACATATGATTGGACGGTTGTATGCACTGATCATCCCGAATTTATGCACAATCTCCGTAGAAGATTACCTGAAGGGTTGTACCAGGGTCCCCTATAGTTTTCATGTTTTATTTAAGTGTTTGTAGTCATGTAATAAACAGTTGAAACGGTACGTTATTTTGTTGCAGTGAGTACATTTGTAATGCGAAAATCGGATCACCCGTCTAACGTGAATATGAAGTAGAGTATAGTCCTGTGTGTGTTTGTCCATTCCATGATCCATGGTGGCACGGATAACCCAGTCAACAACTTGCCTCTCTGCGAAAGGTCACTGACATTTGGGTCAACACCCAAGCGGTCTTTCGTTTGGGTCACTGACGTTTGGGTCCATGATCCAAAGTCTTTCGTTTCTCGCTCTGGACCACAAAGGCGGGACTTGAAATTTTGAATTCCCCGCTCCTCCTTCTGGTCCTCCTCATTTATATATATATATATAACAAACAGGGAAACCAGGTCTCCCAATTCCCTCCTGGTAATTTTCCAAAATCAAGGGATCTTCTCCTTGACCGCCGAAGAGACCTAGATCTGCGGCGGAAGCAGCAACGGAGGCCTAGCTACCGACGACGGCTTCCTCTTCTACGAGCGGCGGCCTTCCTCGGCAACGTCCTTGAAGCTGCGAGATGGTTCAAACTCGTTGCTCCGTCAGCTCCCTCGAGGCTCACCCTGGCGGCCGCAGATCTGCAACAGTTGCGCAGAACATCGTGCTGAAGGCGCAAGATCGGGCTGCTAAATCGGAACAGCATTCGGCACCTTCTTCCTGTCCTATTCGTCAGGTCTATGGTCTCCTCCCTATATTGATCGATTGAATTAGATTGCTTCCCCATGCTCTTTGGCTTTCTATAATATTCTTTCATGTTTGGGTGATTGTGGATCTACTGTACCCTATCGCAAGAGTTTGTTAGAAGTCATTTTATTTGAGGTTTGTAGAAATTTGTAGATGAAATTGTTGGATTGCTTCCCCATGCTCTTTGCCTTTGAATATTGTTGTTGCATGCTTGGGTGATTGTGGATCTTCTGTTCCCTATTGCAAGAGATTGTTCCAAGTCAACTTATTTGAGGTTTGTGGAAATTAAAGGATGAAATTATTATATTGCTTACCCATGTTCTTTGGCTTTCCATATTTTTGTTGCATGCTTGGGTCATGATGGATTGGGTGTGATCGTTCATGTACCACATTGAACTTAATAGATGAAATTGCTTCTCATTGCTAATGATCTCAACCCTTATCTCTTGTTCTTGTACTTGTTTCAGCGGGCCAAAGGGTCAACATCTGTAGTAGCTCCTGTTCAGACCTGCTCCAAGGTAACAAACTCAACACCTTCTTTGTTTCCGATTGCGAATGATCTCAACCCTTACCTCTTGTTCATGTACTTGTTTCAGTGGGCAAAAGGGTCAACGTCTGAAGTCGCTCCTGTTCAGACCTACTCCAAGGCAACAAACTTAACACCTTTTTTTCCGATTGCGAACGATCTCAACCCTTACCTCTTGTTCTTGTACATGTTTCAGCGGGCCAAAGGGTCAACATCTGAAGTCGCTCCTGTTCAGATCTGCTCTAAGGTAACAAACTTAACACCTTTGTTTCCTTAGTTCGAATCAATTACAAGGTCCTAATCTGACTTGGGATGCACTATTGCTAGATGGAAGCTACCAAGTTAATGATGCTTCTTCCCGAACAAATTAAAACAGAGGCAGCCGAGTACTCAAGAATGGGTACCAAATCCTTATGTAGTAGTGTTGATGAAGAGCGAGTTGACGCTCCCAATCAGGATGGGGTACAACTATGACAACGATTTGTTGCTCACCAGAAAGAGTTATGTAGCTTGAAGAAAAAGACCGAAGAATCAGAACCAACTCTGAAAATGCAGTCGGTTGAGATTAAGTGGTTGCAGAAGCTAACCGAAGACAGTGAGGACCTCCTTCGTCTACTGCTTAGCAGTAAAAGATGAAGAGGTTAAGATCATTAGATCAAATCTCCACTTTCTCTTGTGATTATGAACAGGATTTAGCTTTGTTAATCAATGTTCTTTGTGATACTATTATCTTGTAATAGTTTGTGATATGTGATGAACAATATGGTCGTGCTTGATAATAAACAACAGTTTGCTTTATTGTATAAAGAAATATGTGCTGATTACTATTTTCCCAACCAGATCAGAATTATTCAAAAAAAGGATCAGAATTGAAATTAAATCCATTAATACTGATGCATGATTAGTTAATTTTATATTGTCCTTCAGTGGTCTTAGCCCACTTTTAATTGGTCCAAAAGTCATTTTTTTTCAAATTAACATGACACAGAAGGCCGCAACAATGTGCGCACTTGTTGGACTCGACCCAACCAAAACGGGCACACCCTAATCAAATTTCATCTGAAAAAGCTACAATTGGGCCCAACCAAATCTTATTTGGGTTATATGAACAACGCCAGCCTACAGGAACAATTTTGGCCTCAACCCAGCTACAAACGGGCCAAATTCCTTTTATGACGCATACGATTTGTCACAATTGGCATGCTGCACGGATGCCACATCAGATTCTGTCCAGCGTGGCAAAGCTGCAGGAACGAAGTTATGATGCATTGTATAGACGAATTTCCACGCGTCATTAAACTCATGATGCCGGGAAATAAGGTCTCGTCATTAATCGCGGTTTATGACACTCGATTAATGACGAAGCATTTTCGTAACGACCGGCGTCATTAATCGCGTTTTATGACGAGAAATGACCTTTTTTTGCATCACTAGTCGGCGTTTTTCTTGTAGAGAATCCATCGGCCAAACTCCCTCGTCCACTCCTTTGTTTTGAATGATGAGATCAATACCTCCCTCCTTAACTTTGTGTCACTTTTTGTCTTCCATGGTTCATGTGCTTTCACTTTTTTCCTGCAAAACAAAGTCATGTTGACCTCCCCCATGCTTGTCCTTTACATGTGCCCAAGATGTTTTGACAATAAAGCCTTCCCGTGATGCATCATCAAGCACAAGGTGTTAAATAAACCTCAAAACCTTCCTTTGATAACGTTTAAATGCTAATTACTCCTCTAATTTTTGATAAATTAAAGATTAACTCTAGCTAGCAATGAGTCCAAATATATTATTAGAGGAGTTTTTAAACATCAAAAACAATCTATAGGTCGAAAACTTTCCGACTACCTTTATTTTGGTTGCACCGGGATCGTTTGTTTTCAATAATTGATAGCAAGTTCCTCCGGCTTGACTGTGGGGTTATGGGTTTAGGTTCTAAATTTGGCCAAAACATGAAAGAGAAATTTTGAATAAATAAAAACAAAAGGTGTTTGGAAAAACTCTAGCTCTAGAGAAACCGGTAGATGTTAAGTTAGATAAAACCAAAAATCGAATTCCTTAGGTTCACGCGAGTCCTAGCATGCGTCAAACGATTTAAAAACATTAAGGAACATAACGAGGCTCTACTCGTGTGTTTTTAAAATTCATAACAAAATTGAACCTACCATCATGGAGAGGGTGGAAGGCTCAAATAGGATCTGAATTTTTAGTTCTAGTTTCTGGAAAAGGGGCAAATAAAACATGGGATGGCTCATGTCATTGGTTTAAGACATAGCAATAGCGATCTAACCATGGCGACTGAGGCGACTCTGGTGATGCCGGCGCCATGGCGCCTCTAGGTCGGCGATCGCCGTGTTTCTGCTCCTCTCGGCCTCATGGCAGGCCTCTCCGATCTCGACTTCTCCCCTGGCCTTGAGTTCCAGCGGCTTGTGCAGGAACGCTTCTCTACTCCAGTTAGTTTCCAACCTTCCCCTACTGCCCATGAGTTCTAATTTCTGGTTGTCTCCTTTGGAAAATCGGCAATCTGGCTGAATGAGGACTCTATCTCTCTCATTCTCCAATCTTGCCTTGGTGGCGTAGCTAAAAACTTCAATGTGCTTCATCTTTCGGGCAAATGCTTTCATTTCTCGTTGTTCTCAAAATCGGTTGGTTTAATGGTTTACCATCTCAAGGCCGTCAAATGTGCTAAGTTTGCTATTTTCTTTGACCTCTGGGGAAATGGCGGCCCGAATTGGATTAGGGAACATTCTGCTTGGATCAACGAGATTGATTCCTTTTGGATGCATGTCAGCAAATCAAAGAAAAAATCCTTTGCTGAGGTTGTTAAGGAATCCAAATCTTTCCCGACTTCCAAACCTTCGGTTTTTGCTAGGCTGGATTTTTCCTCTGTGCCTAATCGCATTTTTCTCGCTTCGAAGCACCCTAGACGCATGATGAACACGGGATCCCATTCAAATTTCAAAACCTCCAGCTCTTCCCGTGCCTCTTTTTCACCAGGACATAAGGGATCGTTTACGCCCTCTGCTGGTCGCCGTGATTTTAGCTATTTCCGTTGCCTGGCTCCCGGTCACACGGCAAAATTCTGTACAAGCCAAGTTCGTTGCCGATCTTGCTACCGCTGTGGGCACACGACGTACACATGTCTTTCAAGGAAACCGGCTCCTTTCGCCTATCGGCCCAAACAGCAGGGGCCACAAAATCCGCCACCTGGGGACGCTTCCATAAATGTTGAGCAGTCGCCTTCCTTTATTCCTCCTGCTGCCGATTCATCTTCTCCTCTACTACAGGAGAAAACCCCATTCCCGTCCTCGGCGGATTCGCCACTCCCACCTCCCCCTTTCGGCCCTGCGCCCATGGCGAACTTCGCTATCGATCCTCGTCCCCATGCTCCCGGGGGTTTCGAGGTCATTCCCCATGACCCAGAAGATCTACCGCGTCGGCTCTCAGTGTACCTTGGTGGGTACATGGATGCGCTCAACGATGATGTCACCATTGCCATGTTGGTGCCAGCGGTGGCCAAGGAGGACCTCATCCCCATGTCTGAAGCCAACAAGAACTACTTCGTCCACACTCACCGTGTCTGGCTCATGGAGGTACAACCTTGTGCTATTGGAGATGCTTATATCAGATTTGCTAGTTCTCTTGAGCGTGAACGCTTCCTAGATGGTATCTATCAGTTGTCGCCTGATTATCAAATGCATTTTGTGAAACACGATGAGGGGGTCAATGCTCGTAGTCATGCTGCTGATCGGGAGGCTTGGGTCATGTTGTTGAACTACCCTTTGGATGCTAAGAACAATGCTTTAGTGGCAAAGGCGGTGGCAGGTTTTGGTGTGCTGCGCTACTGGCATGACACTAATTACATGGCTAGGATCGTGGTTCGAGTGATTCTAAAGGAAGATGCTCAAATCCCCCATGATGTCACTGTGGAGGTTGGAATGCCGCCTACCATGAGATCCTGGACGTGCCCTGTTTTTGCTCTAAAGAGGAAGAATGTCACTCTGTTAGCTGATGATGATGAGATACCTGACTTTGGCCCATTGCATCCTTTACTAGTTGGCCTGCCTAGGTGGATGGGGCCTAATCCTGCTGGACACTCTTCAGTTCTGCAAGACCCTCCTGTTGGAGCCGATGCGGATGATGAGCAGACAGTTGAGGGAGCTCAGATTCAGAATGCTGATCAGTTGGTTGCTGATGGACAGCTTGATGATGTGGATGCTATCAGTCAGGCTGCTGATCAGGCTGCGGATGCTGCTCGAGCTGTTGTTGTTCCACCTTCTGAAGATGCTATTCAGGCTGCTTTTGGTCAGTCAAACAATGCTCAGTCAGTTGATGATGGTATTCCTGTTGCTGCTGAAGGCCTGCTTGCCCTGGGCAATCATGTTAGTTCTGTTGGTGGGTTTGCTGATGTTGCGGCTCTGACAGTGGCCAATGCAACTTCTGGCACTAAGGTGACTTTTTTGCTGAATCTCAGATCAATCCCTTCATCCATCCCCCATTCATCTTTCACCAATCTATCTGTCTTTGAGGTGAATTTTGATACTTTGGTGCCTCCATATATCTCTGATGATTCTGTTCTCCTTTTCCTGGCTTCTATTTCTTTGGAACAGGATGATTGTGTTGACTCGACTCTGATTGGGCCCCTGCTTCCTCTCACTGGGCTTCCTTTGGTCCCCTATGAAGATAGTGACGATGAAGAGGTGGTGGAGATCCTTGGCCCCATCACCCCTACCTCCAGGAAGCGTCGGGCTCGCAGGATGAAAGAGCCCCTGGAAGCCTCCTTCATTCGCCGTAGCAGGCATCTCAACCCCGACTTGGGGGGTTTCTGTGATCATGCCAGTGCCCAGGCTGCTGGTGCTGCTGTTGGCGATCCTCCTGTTCCTGCTGATGCCCTGGTGGTGGTGTCTGATCCATCCCCCTACCTTGCTGCTGTTATGGAGCCGTCTTTCTCTGCTCCCCATCTTCCTCTGTCAACAATTCCAGGCATGGCGACGGGTTTCCTGAAGATGCAGCCTGAGGCTGTGTCTGCTGCTGCTCTTCTTGAACTTGATGATGATGATGCTGAGGCCTAAATGGTCTTGTAATAGGGCTAGCTCTCTTTTAGTAGCCCTCTGGATGTTAGGTTTCTCTTTTGTGGCGCTTTCAGGTGCCTTTGTCTCTGGCTCCTGTAAACTTGCGACCCTTGTCATGGTGTCACTCAAACAGATGGTGTCTCATGTGAATCAGTTGGTTTGTTACTTGTGTGTCTCTTGGTTGACTGGTGTGTTGTGCACTCCAGTGTTGCTTTCCATCTATCCGTTTTTTAATCATGAATCGATCTAGAGCAATCAAAATCTTGGTTTGGAATGTCAGAGGCATCAATTCTCAATCAAAATGGGATGCTGTTCAGGATAAAATTGGGAATCCTCTCCCTCAATTATCTGTCTTCAAGAGACCAAAAGAAGCTCTTTTGATGCTGCCTATTTGAGTAAATTTTGTCCTAGGTTCTTGAGGAAATTCAAATTTTTTCCTTCAGCTGGTGCTCGAGGGGGCTTAATTACAATATGGAACCCTGCTCTATTTGATGGAGTCCTAATTCAGGCCAATGCTTATGCAGTGACTATCAAACTGTCTTATGTGCTTACTGGGAAGACCTTCTGTCTCACCAACATATATGGCCCTAGTGTTGCAGAAGAGAAAGCTGCTTTCATCAATTGGTTGTAAAATTTTGTTTACTAAGATTTGGATGATTGGATTTTTGCAGGGGACTTTAATCTCATCAGATCACCTGAAGATAGAAATAGAGATGGGGGAACTCTTAATGATATGTTTTTGTTCAATGATTTGATTCAACACTTGGATCTTGCAGAAATAACTTTTCAGGGTAGGCGTTTTTCTTGGAGTAACATGCAGTAGGATCCTCTTCTTGAAAAATTAGATTGGGTGTTCACTTCTTCAACATGGGCTCTTTCTTACCCAAATACTTCTGTTCAAGTTCTTGGTAGACCTGTGTCTGATCATACTCCCTTTGTTGTAACCATTGGCACAAATGTTCCCAGGTCAAAGCTGTTCAGATTTGAAAATTACTAGATCGACTTCCCTGGCTTTCTTTCGGTGGTTGAGCTCCACTGGAATACTTCCCCTTATTTTGCTAATGCTGCTAAAACTTTGAATGCTAAATTCAGAAAAGTCAGGGCTGGTCTTAAGCTGTGGAGCAGAGAATTGTCTAAGTTGGGGAAGCTTGTAAACAATTGCAACTTTGTTTTAGCTCTCCTTGATGGCTTGGAAGACTTAAGGCCTCTCAGTCAACTTGAAAGTGCCTTTAGGAGGTTAGTGAAGCAGCATCTCTCTAAATTGCTAGAGGCCAAAAGAATTTATTGGAAGCAGAGAAACACAGCTAGATGGGTTGTTTTAGGGGATGAAAACTATAGTTTGTTCCAAGCTATGGCCACTTATTCGATGAGAAGGAACTTCATTAGCTCTCTCACCCTTGATGATGGTTCTGTTATCACAGATCATGAGCAAAAAGCTGGTGCTTTGTGGTTGGCTTATAAAGATAGGTTGGTGTCGGGGTTCTCTACCACCGTACAGTAAATTTGTATCGGATTGCGTGCCGGGTCTCGGACGGTTGCGCAAATGGGGTTACATAGGATTTATACTGGTTCGGGCCTCCGGAGACTAACACCCTACGTCCAGTTCGTGCTGCTGTATTAGTTGTGCTGATTTGTAGTAGGGGTACAAATGGGCGAGAGAGGGACGAGTTCCCAAGTCTCTGTAATCTGTAGAAGCCATGGCTGGCTGGAGGTAGAAGAAGAAAGGGAGTGCTCCTCCAGGGAGGAGAAGGAAGAAGTCAAAGTAAAAAAGGCCAGCCCCCACGAGAGGACCCTTGCCCTCCCCTTTATTAGACAAAGGGTGCAGGCTACATTAGTGAAGAGAGAGAGGTTGCACATACACAACAGCTGTAAAGGGGGGAGGTCTTTTCCCATGCGGCTGGTCCCACTGCCCTTGGTTCCTGCTGGCCGCTGTTGCCATGTGTGATGGCCCTTGACACCTGGTGCACGCATACTTCTCGGGAAGTCTTCCAGCTTGTCGGAAGTGGCTTGTACGTGAGGTGATGGAGGTGGTCTTTGGCCGTTTTCCTTCACAAAAATAATTCTCAGAATACCAGTTGATTTTGGAGCTGTTTTCCTTCACAAAAATAAATCCAGAAAGCCACCAAAAAATATGTCGAGGGTCATCGTAGCTGTGATAGTCACTCGTAATCACTGTCTTTGGGTACCCATAATATTGGGTCCCGTCAGTAGCCCCTGAGCCTGGGAGGGAGTCGTAGACTCGTTCCCAGGTTCTGTCGTCGCAGTAAAGAGGTAGATCGTCGTCCGTACGGCGGGGGCGCGCGAGCACACCCACTGCGTGTAGCCCCCGAGCGCGCGGGGGAGTCAGAGACTTACTCGCAGGGTTAGTGATTTCGGGGCCGAACATCGTTTCGTCGGAGGTGTCGTCCCACCCGAGTTTGCGGGAGGAAGATGAATTTTTGGTGACCTCGCACGGCGTGAGGCACTAGTCTGGGAGTCGGTTTCCCTTTTCGTTGCGTCTCCCTCGCGCATCCTTTTCGTTAGGAAGGAGGGGCTGGATGAGGTCGAAGCTTGCCTCACTGGCCGAGCCTCGGCACCCCGTGAGCTGCATTCGGGTGAGCTCGAGTGAAGCCTCGGAGCCCCATTCGTCGGGCTCCGAACGGATCAGCAGGTGATCGACCTCAGATTCTTGGTGGCGAAGTCATCTAGTTATCGAGCCCGTTCGGTTGGACTCAGCAGCTCGTTGCCTTTCCGTCGGGGAAAAACCATGACCTCCTTTTCCATGAAAACTCGAACGCAGTTCAGGATGCCCACGGCGCTCGTGCGCCTCTGTTCCAGCCGCTGGGGCCCATCCCTCGCCGCCCCTTGCTCGGGTGTCCAGGAGCGGCTGTCGAACCCTTCGATGGGCCAGCCTTCGAACTCCCAGTCGTCGGTGTGTGGCGCCGGCCCTCGGGTGCAGAGCCGCAAGGAGCCGTCGGGGCCATCGGAAGAGTACAATGTCGTCGTCGCGACGGTCAAGTAGTTGTCGCCCAACCCTCGAGTGCGAGGGCCGAGTAGTCGTCTAGCCCCCGAGCGTGAGGGCGGGGTGGCAGTCGTCGTCTCCCAGCCCCCGAGCACGAGGGTCGAGTCTGCGGATGTGTTCCTGCAAAATGAAATCAGAGGACAGCAGTACGTGGTGCGACAAATACCAATTCTGAGGAAAAAGCATTTGACAATTTACAACGAGAATTCTAAGTCGAACTCCTTTAAGTCTATTTAATTTCCTCGGGTAGTGTTCCTATTGCGTTTAAGCACCAGACCCCTGACAGCCGCATCCGTAGCGTAGGGAGTTGGCCGCATGCACGTGTGGGAATTGTAGGCGTGGGGTCAAGGTTTCACAGTTTAAGGCGTGTGTTCCCCGAGTACTTTTAGCAACTTATGCGAGAGAGGAAAAAGAAAGTGCGCTGATGTGTCCCGGCGACGAGTGCCGGGGTGTGTTATAGCTGGAAAAACGGTGGTACTAGGAGTATGCTTAGCTCGATTTCTGTTCGCGTCGGGGGAGTCGGCGTGTCATTCCCGGGCCCGTCCTGACCAGCCCCCGAGCTCCGTGTCGCCCGCGGTGATCGAGCGGACGGCTGTCGAGGCGGTCGGCGATTTGTCGGAGTCGTCGTTGGTTTCGTGCGGGAGACGTCCTGGGTTCGTTCAAGGCGGTTGCCAGATGGCTGCCAGCGCCATTGACCGTTGTTGTTGATGGCGACACCACGGTTGGTCGGGGTGTGCTCGTGAGCGATGAAGGTGCGAGCTGGGTCGTAGCGGCGAGGTATGCGAAGAAGGTTGGGGTCAATGACGAGCAGTCACGTAGAGGCCGGTCTCGGCTTGCCGCCACTCGCCGCGTTGCTCGAAATGGCTTTGTCCTGATCGGGGTGGTGGACGGCTGATGCTGCAGTTCGTTACCTACACACAAGAACTTGGGTACTGACGAGAAAATCATGTTTTTAGGTCAGAAAGGCGATGTTCCCGAGCGGGAACTTCAATTGTTCGAGTTGTTTTTCCGTCCCCGAAGAGTTTCTTGGAGTAGGCTCATTCGCACAACTTCCTTCCGCCTCGCACGAGTACTCTCCGTCTCGCACGAGAAGGTCTTCCGAGGAGTTCCTTCGAGCAGGCCTTCCGAGGGGTTTCCGCCTCGCACGAGAAGCCCTTCCGAGAAGTTCCTCCGAGAAGCCCTTCCGAGGAGTTTTCCACCTCGCACGAGAAGCCCTTCCGAAGAGTTCCTCCGAGAAGCCCTTCCGAGGAGTTTCCGCCTCGCACGAGAACTTTCCGCCTCCGAGTAGGAGCGAGTTGCATGAGGACTATCCGCCTCACACGAGAAGTATGTCCGCCTCCAAGCAGTTTTGGAGTAGTTTTGCGAGCAACTCGCTAGGACGCCCGAGCACTAATCCTACAAACAAAAGGGAAAAAGAAACACGTCTCCTGCGTGGGGGACAGCTCGCTGCAAAGGGAAAATGGATGTGCGCTCGTCCGGTCGCCGCGGTCCGCGGCCGCGGTTCTGCCCCACTCGTGTCGTCTCCGGGTCGAACCGCCGTCGGGTCGCAGGCCACCGGTGGAGGTGCGGAGAAGGAGGCCGGGCACCGTGTTGAGCGGACACACCGAGGTGGAGGGGGCGGTGCGCCCCGCCACCAAGCCACCCTGACGAGGTGGAGAAGCCGGAGTGCCGCACCGCGTCGTGCCATAGCTCAGAGAAGAATGGGTCGCGGGTGCAGAAGAGTCTGTGGGCGCCGCGTCACCACAGTTGATGGGTCTCGCTTCGGGCCGCGACGCGAGGAGAAGGGCGTGGCAGTCGTGTCGTTGTGGTGGTCGGCGGGCCACCGCGTCGGGGTGCCGCTCCACCTGGTGCTTCGCCCACCGCGCCACGAGGAAGAGGTGGTATGCGCCGGCCTGTGGTGCCACGAGGGGGAGTGGCGCGGGCGCCACGCCGCCGAGCGAAGAGGCTGGCCATGGGGCGCCGCATCGATTCGCCGGACGGGACGAAGAGGAGGAGGAGGAGCCGCGTCCACGCGCCGCCCGAGATGCGTGCCCGTCCCCCGCACCGAGGTGAAGAGAGGCCGCTCGCAGTGTCGAGATGAATGGTGATCGCGGGTGCTGCCTCACCTTCTACGCCGGGGGTGAGGTCCACCGCATTGCTTGCCGTGCCAAGGCCCGCTATCCCGAGCGAGGAGCCGAGGGAGGATGTTGTCGCTTCGCGTGCCGGCCCGAGGGAGGTGGAGTCGTGGGTCACGGGCACCGCCGCGGGCGGAGAGGTGGAGGGGCGCGCCGCGGACGCGGCCGCGAGGAGCGTGCGCTAGCCAGCCGCTCCACGAGGAAGAGGAAAGCGCGCGGGAGGTGGAGGCGCGCGCCGGTGCGATAGAGCGAGGAAGGCGGGCGCCGCGGCGGCCTCGGCGGGCCGCTCCTCTTCACCTCCCCGCGGTCCAAAGGCGCCGGGAGGTCGCCGGTCGGTGAGGAAGTCGGGGAGGCGCGGGGCCGCTGTCTAGTGGAAAAGCCGAGGCCGCGCGAGGCCGCGTCGGGGCAATCCGCGCCCTGGGCGGCGGCGGCGAGAGCCGGCCCGCGGCAGAGGGAAGAAGAGGAAGCTTGTGCTGGGGCCGCCGCACGGTGGTGTGGAGGTGAGGCGTGCCGCCGCGTCAGGACACCGCTCGCCTGCCGTGAGGAAGTGAACGCGACGCGGGTCGCCGCGTCAGGGCTCCGCCCGCCCGCGCGAGGAGGGAGCAGCTGTCGGGACGGGGCGCCGCCCGCCCACGCACCGGGGTGGAGGTGCCGTGGCGGCGCAGGGTGCCGCCGTGGAGGGAAGAAGATGAGGCGGCACGGGGCTCCGCACGCCACGGTGGTGCCGAGGGTGAGGCCGCCGGCCGCGTCGATGAGGGAGAAGACCGGGTCGCATCGAGGTGGGAAAAAGAAAAACTGCGTCCGCCCCGAGGTGAAGGAGAAGGAGCACGCCGCGGGCGCTGCCGCGGGCGGAGGGCAGGAGCGTAGCGCCGGCTCATGGTACCGCGAGGAGGAGTTCGCCCGCCATGCCGCGTTGCCTGGTGAAGAGGTGGGGCCGGACCCTCGGTGGCAGGTGTCGAAGCGCGCGGTGCCGCTGCTTGGCGAAGGAGCCGAGGCGCGCGGGGCCACTGCTCGGTGGAGTAAATGAGGAAGAGCGACGCGGGGCACTACTCGGGGTCCCTGCGCGGTGAACTAGAAGTCAGGCGCCGCGTCGGGGAAGATGGAGTCGCGCGCAGCCTCGTCTTCCGTGCCGAAGAGGAACTCCATCCGAGTAGTTTTTGCTCTGTCCGAGCAGCCGGTTCGCACGCCTATTCGTCCGTCTGAGTATTTTCCGCTCTGGTCGTTGTCAGCGGCATTGTTGTCGTAGTTGGCCGTTTGAGACCTGAAAAAATGTCGTGACACGCAGGAGGCCCCTACCTGACGCGCCAACTGTCGGGGTTCTCTATCGCCGGACAGTAAATTTGTATCGGATTGCGTGCCGGGTCTCGGACGGTTGCGCAAATGGGGGTACACAGGATTTATACTGGTTCGGGCCTCCGGAGAGTAACACCCTACGTCCAGTTCGTGCTGCTGTATTATTTGCGCTGATTTGAAGTAGGGGTACAAATGGGCGAGAGAGGGACGAGTTCCCAAGTCTCTGTAATCTATAGAAGCCATGGCTGGCTGGAGGTAGAAGAAGAAAGGGAGTGCTCCTCCAGGGAGGAGAAGGAAGAAGTCAAAGTAAAAAAGGCCAGCGCCCACGAGGGGACCCTTGCCCTCCCCTTTATCAGACAAAGGGTGCAGGCTACATTAGTGAAGAGAGAAAGAAAAAGAGAGAGAGGCTGTGCATGCACAACAGCTGTAAAGGGGGGAGGTCTTTTCCCATGCGGCGGGTCCCACTGCCCTAGGTTCCTGCTGGCCGCTATTGCCATGTGTGATGGCCCTTAACACCTGGTGTATGCATGATTCTCCGGAAGTCTTCCAGCTTGTCGGAAGTGGCTTGTACCTAAGGTGATGGAGGTGGTCTTTGGTTGTTTTCCTTCACAAAAATAATTCCCGGAATACCAGTTGATTTTGGAGCCGTTTTCCTTCATGAAAATAAATCTAGAAAGCCACCAAAAAATATGCCGAGGGTCATCGTAGCTGTGATAGTCGCTCGTAATCACTGTCTTTGGGTACCCATAATATTGGGTCCTGTCAGTTGGGAATCTCAGAGTTCAAAGAGATTTTATATGAACTTTCTGAACTTATTCAGGTGGTTGATCTACCTTCTCTGGATGATCCTTTCTCTCTAGAAGGGATCCAAGCTATTTTGAAAGATATGCCCTTTGATCATGCACCTGGGCCTGATGGCTTCAATGGAGCCTTCTTCAAGAAATGCTGGTCTATTATTCGAGAGGATGTTCTCATATTTTGCAAGGATTTTGTTGATGGAACCCTGAACCTTGCCAGTATTAACTGTTGATGATTTTAGGCCCATTTCTCTACTGAACTACTCCCTAAAGTTCTTAACTAAGCTTCTTCCTAACAGACTTCAGGCTGTGATTTTGAAGGTTGTTCATGCTAATCAATATGGTTTTATTAAGGGCAGAACCATACAAGACTACCTGGCCTGGGCTTTTTAGTTTTTGCACATCTATCATAAGTCTAAGAGGGAAATTGTTCTCCTGAAATTAGATTTTGAGAAAACCTTTGATAAAATTGAGCATGAGGTCATCTTAGAGGTTATGAGACACAAGGGTTTCTCTGATAAGTGGATCTCTTGGATTAAGGCAATTTTATCTTCTGGGACGTCCTCTGTCCTTCTAAATGGGGTGCCTGGGAAAGAATTCAAATGCAAAAGAGGGGTTAGGCAAGGGGATCCCTTACCCCCCTTGCTGTTTGTTCTTGGTGCTGATCTCCTCCAATCAGTTGTCAATACAGAAGCTTTGTTGGGAAATCTTTCTCACCCCCTTGGTCCTGATTTTGGTGGAGATTTTGCAATCATTCAATATGCTGATGATACTTTGGTTGTCCTCCCTGCTGTTCCAACTCAGATTGCTCATCTCAAGAATGTGCTAGAGGTTTTTGCCTACTCAACAAGGCTCAAGCTTAATTTTGGGAAATCTTTTTTGGTGCCCATTAATGTGGAGGAATCCAAGTGGCCATCACTCACTAATGCTTTGGGCTGCCAGTTAGGGACTCTTCCTTTTACTTATCTGGGGCTGCCTCTCGGCACCACCAGGCCCTCAGTGCAAGACCTCTCTCCTATTCTAACAAGACTGGAAAAACGTTTAATGGGAATTTCCAAGCATCTCACTTATGCAGGGAGGCTTATGTTGGTGAACTCTGTGTTTTCTGCTCTGCCCACTTTTATATGTGTTCTATTAAGCTTCCAATGGAGCTTCTGGAACAAATTGATAAGTACAGGAAACATGTCTTGTGGCATGGTGGAGATGTTACTAAGAAGGGAGGATATCTAGTAGCTTGGAAGCGTGCTTGCCGAAGTAAGGAGGAAGGTGGTCTTGGCATTATCAATTTAAAGAACCATAATTCAGCTCTTCTCATGAAATTCCTGCAGAAATTCTACAACAGGCTTGATCTACCCTGGGTTGAATTAACTTGGCAGAACTTATACAAGAGTAGTAAGCCCCCTCATGAAAGGAAGAATGTCGGGTCTTTCTGGTGGAGAGACATAATGTCCATAGCCCCAAACTTCCTCCAGATGTCAAGGTGCAATGTCAGAAGTGGTTTGTCTGTCTCCTTCTAGAATGATCATTGGGACTTTGGGGTCATTAAATCTCTCTTCCCTCAGCTTTTTTCCTTTGCCAGGAAAAAATTTTGTTCGGTCAAATAGTTTCTCCTTTGGGATGAGAGCACATCCTTTTTTCTACCTCTGTCTCAGATTGCTTTTCAGCAACTTTCTGATATGAAGGCTGCTATTTCCTCATCTCTTTAGCCTTCTAATGGACATGATGAATGGACTTTCGCTTGGGAGTCTAATCAGTACTCTTGCAGCAAAGTTTATAGCTTCTTGCAGGGCTCTCACCCAGTTTCTCTTCTATTTAAATGGATGTGGAAATCTCGTGTTCAAAACAAGCACAAGTTCTTCTTTTGGTTATTCCTTTGGGATAGGATCAACACCCGGAATCTGTTGCAGCGGAAAAATATGAGCTTACCTTCCTACACTTGTGCAATGTGTGTGGAAAATGTGGTGGAAGACATCCAGCACCTCTTCTTTGGTTGCCCTTTCAGTGATGCTTGCTGGACTAATTTGGGAGTTCATTGGGACTTATCTCTAGATTTCCAGGCTATGGTGTTGCATGCTAGGATTCAGTTCAATTCAGTTATTTTCAGAGAGGTCTTCATCATTAGTTGCTGGTCTTTATGGTGTCATCGAAATGACATTATTTTTGATGCTGCTTCTTTATGTTTTTCACAGTGGAGAAGATTATTTATTAGTGAGTTACAGGCAGTCTCCCTCAGGGTTAAATCGCAGGTGAAGGAGAAAATCAGGATTTTTTGAGTAGCCTTTTATAATTCCTTCTTTTTTCCCTTTGGGCCTGCGGCCTTGTACAATGTACATATTTTATTTTTATATATATAAAAAATAGGGGTAGGGGCCTCCCCTGCTGATTCCCGTCAAAAAAAGATATAAAAATTCAAATATAATGACTAAGCAAATAAAAGGTTTTCTAAAAACTTGTTCAACCACTTAAGAGTTAATAAAATGTCTTGCGTATGAGAGCCATGTGTGGTTCGAGGACCGGTGGATGGTCGCTTCCTGGTGTGATGAGTGATTGACAACGTGGTGTGGACTGATTCTTGGCTAAGTATTGCAGGTGCATGTTGCGGCTTCACTGGTGTTGGTGCAGGTGAAGAGCAAGCGCCAAAGGTCGTTGCCGGGTCGGCCTCCAGGTGTGGAGAAGCCAAGTAGGCTTGGTTCGAGGGACCCGGTGGCCAGCGGAGTTAGATGCGGACCGCATGTTGCAAGAATGGTAAGATGAAGTCGTGGACGGTTTCTTGGTTGAGCCTCAAAACCAAGGTCGAGCCAGGACTACGTGGGAGCCGAGTCATGAGTGGCAATTGGCGGAGGCTACACCTAGTTCGCGGGGTTTCCGGTGGTTCACTAGAAAACCACTGGGTTCCTTGGTTGATCCACAAAGCCAAGACCAAAGACCTAAGACGGAGGTGCAACAACATCATACCGGTCTGACCGGTCTAACCGGTGGGTACCGGTCTGACCAGTGAGGAGCACCGATCTGACCGGTGTGCGACGACGCAGTCCGGAGACATCGAAGCGGAGGACACGCGTTGGGATCGCAAGGCTTGCGTCGAGGCTAAGCAAGTTTGCGGTCGCTGGGCATCCGTCTGATGGTGCGAAGACAAAGATTCCCGAAATGCCCCTCGGAGGTGTGTATCCTAGTATTAGGCCTCAGGGGTAGTTTCGTCTTTCGGCTAGCATCCATATAACCCGAGTGGTGAGAGGATGGCAGCCATCTCTTGGAACCCTAGCTCATTTTGTTTTGCTATTTTCCTCTTCCATTTTTCCTTTGGAATTTCCAGGACTAGCTTGAGAGCTTCATGGTGAGATCTTGTGAGAGGGAAGGATGATCGGGCGACAAGCTAGACCTTGTATGAACCTTCATGGTATGTATAGATGATTCGGCGTGGTTCCTCAAGGCTTGATTGTGTCTCTCCCGTTTTTCCTTTTTGGTGATTTTCGGAGCATTTTCTTGGCGAATTTCTCATGGCAGTTTTGAGACCTTTCTCTTTGGGATTTGATGGGGGATGTATGCATGAACCCTTCGTGGTTCTTTTCCCTTTGATTCCCCTCCCAAATTCGTGAGTAAAGGGGCTCAATTTTGGGGTTTTCTTGGCTCTAGGGTTAGAGGCGTTCTTGGAGGAAATCCTTCGATTCCTCTTGCTCTAGCAAGTTTTGGTGGACCAAATCTTGGCTATGGAGTGCCCATGAGGTGTTCCTACAATCCCCAAAGTCTTGTGCGAATCCGTGGAGCGAATTGGGAGATCGGGAGTTGGATTTGGGGGAGTTGACCCGCGGGCTGCTGTTCATCCCGAGCTGCCCAGGCGTGACCGGTCTGACCGGTGCTTTTGACCGGTCTGACCAGTGCAAGGCCTTTGTGGGATTTGCCTCGGGTGAACTGCCTGGTTTGTGTGTTTTTGGGCTAAGTTGTTGCTGGTCAGTTCTTGGCAGGTTTCGAGGAGTTTGGCTAGGCTTTGTGAAGGTTTTTCTTCCTGAGCAGTTTGGGCTTTGGAGGTGGTTTTTGTTCCAGGGCCTAGAGGAATCACTGAGGCTTCCTGGAACATTTTCTGTGCGGCTGCTGTAGCCACCGGCCTGACCGGCTCTGTCCACCGGTCTGACCGGCACAGGCCATCGGTCTGACCGGTGTAGCACAGGCAGCAAGATGTGCAGATTTCCGTTGTGCATTTGTTGTGTTTGGTTGGGAAGGTTGTTGTGTTGGTTCCTAGGACTAGTAGTACTCCAGTGGCTATGTGGTCTTGGCCAAGTTGGGTAGTTGAGTCGGAGACGTGATTTGGCTAGCTGTGTTCATCTTGTTGGAGTAGCCATCTCCTTCAAGAAGAATTTTTATCGCCTCCCATTCACTCCCCCCCTCTCTGGTCGCCAGTTCGGTCCTTCAATTGGTATCGGAGCTGGTTCGGGTCTTTCGAGGCTCTAACCAGTCTAAGATCCAAAGATGGCATACCAGAAACGGGGATCGGATCCTCCGCACTTTGATGGGAAAAACTACCAGATGTGGCAGAGACGGATGGCTGTGTTCCTCTGTGGAAAGGGTCAGATCCTTTGGGACGTTACGGTGAACACAACTTATGTTCATCCGATTAACTTCCTTGCTCCAGGATCGAGGGATATGTTCGATGCTAACAACAAGACGGTCGACTACTTGTTTCGTGCTCTGTGTCAGTCCGAATTCGATCGGGTTCAGACAGAGGACTTAGCTTGTAGGATTTGGGAGCAGTTGAAGGATGCTCATGCTGGGAATTCTCAGGTTCAGGCTCGGATGTACGCGACCTACCGGAGAGAGTACGAGAACTTCACTCATCTCCCCGGCGAGTCCGTCGATGCCCTTTTCCAGCGGTTTACAGTTGTGGTGAACAACATGAGAGCCAATGTGGATGTGCTCCCATACGATGATCATGATAGAGCCGTGAAGCTCTTGCACTCGTTGGATCGCACCGTATGGGACGGAAAGGTCGAGGCTATTCTTGAGTCCGAGAAGTATGACACCCTGACCATGAATGAGCTGTTCTCGAAGCTCAAGTCAGCTGAGTTGGACTATGGTGTGACTGCCTGTCTTGAGAGCCCGACTGACTCTCATAGTCTTGCTCTCGTCGGTGGCAAAGTTGCTAAGTCTAATGCTAACGCATCCTCCAGGATGTACTCTCTGTCTTCTTTGATGTCTTTGCCAGATGAAGAGTTCGACGTGCTTGGAGAGGACGAGCTGGCGTTGCTGACCAGGAAGTTCGAGAGGTTGCACGAGAACCGGGTGAACACAAGGAAGAATCCACAGACATGCTTTCAGTGCGGCAAGCCAGGACACTTCGTCGCCGACTGTCCAGAGAAGATGGAGAACAAGGACGGCTACAAGAACCGGTCGAGGACGGACGGCAAGTACCGATCAAGGCGCGATCACAAGCACAAGAACAAGCACAAGGACGAGCGACGATCGAGGAAGAAGGACGGTCGTGGCAGGAAGGTCTGAGCGATGGTCGGAGCGAGCGACGTCGACTCCAGCTCCACCTAATCTTCCTCGAGCTCGAGTAGCAGTGAAGATGATGGTGATCGGCACAAGAACAAGAAGTCATCCAAGAACTTGAGCGGGTTGAGCTGCTACGCGAGAGATGGCTTTTGCGGCATGGCTCGTAGCTCCGGCAGCAAGAAGAGTCACCAGAGCGACTCGGACTCCGACTCCGAGGATGAGGTACGTGATGAGCTTCCCTTCTTGCATGAGGAGAATGAGCATCTTGGCAAGTTGCTTGATAATTGTGATGACATGCTTAGAGGGGCAAAGAAGATGAGGAAAGAGCTTAGGGCCTCACTAGAAGATGCTAGGAACCGAGTAGCTGAGCTAGAAACCCAAAACCTTGATGCTAAGCTTGAGATAGATTCGCTTAAAGCTTCACCTATGGTTTCTGATGAGATTGATTGTTGTGATTGCTCTGTGTACCTAGCTGATCTTACTAGTCTTAAGGATAAGCATGCCTCTGCTTGTGAGGAACTAGATGTGCTTAGGGTTGAAGTGGCTGAGCTTAAGTCTAGACCTGCTTTGCTAGGTGCTTGCACTTCTTGCCCTGTTTTGCATGGAAAGATTGATGAGATGCATGCTTACACTGTTTCTCTTGAGGCTAAGTTGAAAGAACTTGTTCCCACTTCTTGCTCTACTTGTGAATTGCATGCTTTGAAGAATCTGGAACTTGCACATTATGTGGATCGCTTGCAGGATGAGAATGATGAGTTGAGAAAAATGATGGGTTGGTTGTCGGGTCATGAACCACAGCTTAGGATGATGATAGAGGCATACAAGCACTATGATGGGCAAGCGCTTGGTTCAGAGAAGGTTGGAGAGTGTAGTGGTGAGGGAGGAGAGAAGATTGGTGATATCCAAGCTCCACCAAAAACCTTCCACAAAAATGCCCATGCTCCTAAGCCCAACCCACTGAGAAACAAACTTGACACAACCCCAGATCCTCCCATATTTCCTCGCCCTACAAATGACTTTCAAAAACCGGTGAAGTTTGTGAGCTCCAAGGAGAGTAAGGTTGGAGAGAAGAAGGGTGAGAAGCCGAGTGAGGAGAAACCAAGTGAGCAGCCCCAACCCAAGCCTAAGCCTAAGCTCATACGGTTTCATTGTGACTATTGTGGGAGAGATGGTCACAAGGGTGAGTTTTGCTTCAAGAGGAAGCGTGAGGAGAGAATGGCTAAGGAGTGGGCTAACAGGGATAGGTACCGCCCCTCAAATGGTGTACCTGAGCCTCGTATGCAAATGCCCAGGGCCAAGGCGACTATGAGGACGATTCCGACTTGGGAGATCGAAAAGTGGCAGGTGGTGCTGCTGGCCGAGCACCACCGGTCAGACCGGTGCACTCCACCGGTCAGACCGGTGCTGGTCTGGGCAGACAGCAGTTCGGTTTTCATGCTCGTGCAGACGCTCGGTTCAGTTCTGGTGGTCGTGGTTTTGGTGGTTGGCATGGAGAGCATGCAAGTGGTCAGTTTGCTAGACGTTCTCCACCTCGTGCTCAATACGAGGGTGGGAGGAGTCGTAGCTTTGAGATGGAGAGGAGGAACGGTCCACGGTCTTCCTTTCGTGGTTTTCGTTCTCCTCCAGCTAGACAGGGGTGGTTCCCTCGTGGTGGTTCCCGTGGTGGTTTTCATGGTGGTAGCTTTGATAGGCGTGATGATATGGCTTGTGCTAACCCCACTTTGGAACAAATGGCTCGGCACTGGTTTTACTCTTTTGGTACTAACCCCAGTGCTGAGTCGTTTGTTCACTCACGTGCTCACTTTTGAATTTCAGGTGGAAGACTCGGAGAACGTTAGGTTGATATCGGGGGTGGTCTCCGGCCTCATACCCCTGTGGTGATATGGAGGTACATCACTTTCGGGGATGGTGGACAAGGACAAGTGACTTCTGAAGAAATGATCAAGGTAAGTAATTTTGTGATTTTCAAGTGTGTGGCCTTGGTCAAGCCACTTGGTTCGTTTTGCTCTTTGTCCTATCTCATGTGTGTAAGGTGAGCTTTGTATGCTCTTTTGCCTTAATGCATGTGTTTAGGGGGAGCCTGTGTGCTTAGTGTGTTTTTTGGTCTATCATGTGTACTAAGGGTGAGCTTTGTATGCTCTTTGGCCCTAGTGCATGTGCTTAGGGGGAGCTTGTGAGTTTTGCTCTCCTTTGCTCTTTTGCCAGTGGTGTCGAGCCCTTTTTGCCTCCCCTCGAGGAGCCGGCCGTTTGTGAGCTTTGTGTGTGATTGATTTCTTGAGTTGGTTGTAGGAGCTCTTTTGTAGCATATGTATAGCTTTCCTTTGTGCATTTCTTGCATTTTGCATGGCATATGTAACATGATGTATAGGCATCTTTGTATCTTAGGTTGCATGCATTTTATATCATATGCATTGTGTAGGAAAAGCTTCTCCTATATACATTGTTCACCATGGTATGATATATATGTCCTTGTGAGCTAGTTTGGTAAACTATGGTTAGTTTGGCTTAGCCCTTGATGATCTTGATTTTTATCCATGGTTGCTAGCTATGCTTTTTGAAAAATGTCACATGTATGCTCTCTTGTGAGTAAATGCCTTTATATGATCTTGACATGTTTTTGTGGCTTTGCTATGCTTAATTTGTGGTTAGATAGCTTATTTTGATCATATGGGGCCAAAGGCTCATTTACCATCATGAATGTTTAGCCCCCATGCTTTATCTTGTGGAGGGGCATAAGTTCCTTTTTGTCGCAAAGACATTTCATGTTCCAAATATAAATCTGAAAATGAAATGTAAATTGCTTGGAAATTTTGCTCCCATGTCATATGTGCTTAATTTAATTGCTTTTGGGTGCTAAACCGTTGCATGTTGCTTACCAATGAGAAGTCTCATATCTAGAAGTAAGCACATGGCTTGGTGGCATTGACATGACATGAGGTGCTTGTGGGTGTTTATGATGGTCTTATGATTAGAATGGTTGTCCTAGCATGAAGTTTGTGTGGCTTTGCCATTTTGACATGTTTTGCTCATGTTTAGGACTTTGCTCATGAGAGGGTGAATTTTCGCAAAATTGCTCAATTCTATCTTAGCTTCGCTCAATGGTTGTGAAACTTGGTGATCTTGTAGTTGATGTCATTACTAAGCTATAGGGTATCTAACCTGCTCATTTGGATATGTGTAGCATCCTATGTTGAATTTTGTCTATTTGAGAAGCTCTAGGTTGAAATTTTCCTAGTTTTGGCTTGATTCATGCATTGTCAACAAGGGGGGAGAAGTTTGAGCATGTTTTGGCCTAATGAATGCATTTGGAGGGTTTTCAGATAGTTTCGAGCCATTTCTGGGCTCTGTTGTGCACCGGTCTGACCGGTTGAGGTCACCGGTCTGACCGATCAGGGTGCTGGCCCTGTTCACATGTTGGGCACCGGTCTGACCGGTGAGGTTGACCGGTCTGAGCTGAGCTGAGGCAGCTGCTTTGTTTCGTGAAGTGGTTTGCATGCATTCGTCCAGGGGGAGTTGCATTGGTTCAGGGGGAGCTTGCATGTGTGCAGGGGGAGCTCTGTGTGGTTTTCGAGCTTTGGTTTGGTGGTTTGTGCTCTTTGCTTGAGCATGTTTTGTCTCGGTTGTGTCGAGCCGTTGCCCTTGCCTAAGGGGTCCGAGACTTGTCTTCTTCAAGTGATCTTGTTCTTTGCCTTTCTTCTGGCTTTCGATCGCTTGTTGGAGTTTCTTTTAGTCGTTTCGTTTCTTTCCTTTATCTCTTTGGTTACCAAAACGTGTGTGTTGTCAATGCACTCATCAAAGGGGAGATTGAGAGCCATGTGTGGTTCGAGGACCGGTGGATGGTCGCTTCCTGGTGTGATGAGTGATTGACAACGTGGTGTGGACTGATTCTTGGCTAAGTATTGCAGGTGCAGGTTGCGGCTTGACTGGTGTTGGTGCAGGTGAAGAGCAAGTGCCAAAGGTCGTTGCCGGGTAGGCCTCCAGGTGTGGAGAAGACAAGAAGGCTTGGTTCGAGGGACCCGGTGGCCAGCGGGGTCAAGTGCGGACCGCATGGTGGCAAGGACGGCAAGATGAAGTCGTGGACGGTTTCTTGGTTGAGCCTCAAAACCAAGGTCGAGCCGGGACTACGTGGGAGCCGAGTCATGAGTGGCGATTGGCGGAGGCTACACCGAGTTCGCGGGGTTTCCGGTGGCTCACCAGAAAAGCACTGGGTTCCGTGGTTGATCCACAAAGCCAAGACCGAAGACTGAAGACGGAGGTGCAGCAGCATCGGACCGGTCTGACCGGTGGGTACCGGTCTAACCGGTGAGGGGCACTGATCTGACCGGTGTGCGACGACGCAGTCCGGAGACTTCGAAGCGGAGGACACGCATTGGGATCGCAAGGCTTACGTCGAGGCTAAGCAAGTTTGCGGTCGTTGGGCATCCGTCCGATGGTGCGAAGACAAAGATTCCCAAAGTGCCCTCAGGGTGTGTATCCTAGTATTAGGCCTTAGGGGTAGTTTCGTCTTTCGGCTAGCCTCCATATAACCCAAGTGGTGAGAGGATGGCATCCATCTCTTGGAACCCTAGCTCATTTTGTTTTGCTGTTTTCCTCTTCCATCTTTCCTTTGGAATTTCTAGGACTAGGTTGAGAGCTTCATGGTGAGATCTTGTGAGAGGGAAGGATGATCGGGCGGTAAGTTAGACCTTGTATGAACCTTCATGGTATGTATAGACGATTCGGCATGGTTCCTCAAGGCTTGATTGTGTCTCTCCTGTTTTTCTTTTTGGTGATTTTCGGAGCCTTTTCTTGGCGAATTTCACGTGGCGGTTTTGAGACCTTTCTCTTTGGGATTTGGTGGGGGATGTATGCATGAACCCTTCGTGGTTCTTTTACCTTTGATTCCCCTCCCAAATTCGTGAGTAAAGGGGCTCAATTTTGGGGTTTTCTTGGCTCTAGGGTTAGAGGCGTTCTTGGTGGAAATCCTTTGATTCCTCTTGTTCTAGCAAGTTTTGGTGGACCAAATCTTGGCTATGGAGTGCCCATGAGGTGTTCCTACTATCCCCAAAGTCTTGTGCGAATCCGTGGAGCGAATCGGGAGATCGGGAGTTGGATTTGGGGGAGTTGACCCGCGGGCTGGTGTTCATCCCGAGCTGCCCAAGCGTGACCGGTCTGACCGGTGATTTTGACCGGTCTGACCGGTGCAAGGCCTTTGTGGGATTTGCCTTGGGTGAACTACCTGGTTTGTGTGTTTTTGGGTTGAGTTGTTGCTGGTCAGTTCTTGGCAGGTTTCGAGGAGTTTGGCTAGGCTTTGTGAAGGTTTTTCTTCCTGAGCAGTTTGGGTTTTAGAGGTGGTTTTTGTTCCAGGGTGTAGAGGAATCACTGAGGCTTCCTGGAACGTTTTCTGTGCAGACCAGCACAGGCCATCGGTCTGACCGGTGTAGCACAGGTAGCAAGCTGTGCAGATTTCCGCTGTGTGTTTGGTGTGCTTGGTTGGGAAGGTTGTTGTGTTGGTTCCTAGGACCAGTAACACTCCAGTGGCTACGTGGTCTTGGCCAACTTGGGTAGTTGAGTCGGAGATGTGATTTGGCTAGCCGTGTTCGTCTTGTTGGAGTAGCCATCTCCTTCAAGAAGAATTTTTATCGCCTCCCATTCACTCCCCCCCCCTCTCTGGTCGCCAGTTCGGTCCTTCAGCGTAGCAAATTCTATGACCAACTTACTTGGAATTCGGAAATTTTCCGGGTTGCCCTCCCGGTAGCTTTTAATATTGATCGACGAACGGGTTGCCTCCCGCCTAGCACTTCATTTATAGTCCATAGCTGTTGACGTGAAAATATGACGTCACCTCCGCGTGCAGCACACGTGACTCTCCGGTCTGTAGCGAGGCGTGCCAGCCAATCTGACCTGTTGATTGACAATGGAAAATATTAGGGATCGGCTAGAGAACCGATGGCCTTGTAGCGACACATGTACCAGCCAATCGGCCGACACAGGGTAAAGGCGGGATCGGCCGGCTCGGGAGCGACCGAAGCGTAAGTAGATAGATCGGCTGGATCGGCCGATCGTGACGTCAGCACTCGAGTAGGTTGGAATCGGCTGCGGTGTTAGAAGCCGATAGGATCTAGATCGAGTGGAGGATAATGATAATAGCTAAAACCACAAGAATTGGTACGAAAAACTTGCAGATCTAGCTAATATCGGTAAGGGGTGAATAAAGAACTAGACGAAACCTCAGCGATGCGCCCGGAGGTTAAAGCCTAGGATTATTCGGTAAAATGGTACTCACAAGCTTGCCGGAGGTCAGCTGATGCAGCCCGACGAACTCGAAGCACGGCATTGTAGAAAAGGGAAAAACGCAATGGCGAAGTCACCGAAAAAGTAGATGCTGTAAAGTAGATGCAGTAAAGTAAAGGGTTTGCCCGGAGGCGGTTTGTTTGATATTGGTGTGTACAGATTTTCTGACCACACAGGGTTGCTATTTATGTCCTGAGGACAAACCCCGACTCCTAGCCGATCACGGCACTGTTTACTTGCATCTAAAGACCAAAACTACTAAAACTAGAAAAGGACTCTCACAGGAGTCAAAAACTTTCTAAAACTGACTCTTGACCCGTTGCCAATCGTGGATTGACCCGCCTCCACCATGCTTTCCTTTTGGCGTATCTCCTTGATTACCGCCTTCTTCCTCTTCATCGGCCGATCTTCTGGCTGACCATCGGCCGATCGCTTTGACCAACTGGCACATTGTCAGGGTTGATCCTCCTTGACCATTGGCGAGTCTCGTTGACCATCCTTCTCTCCCCTTCAATCGGCCGATTGCACTCTGTTTTCATCGGCTACCTTTCCTTATCTCTTTTGACTCATTTTTTCCAAAAAACGGTGTCAACACATGCCCCCTAGTTTCGGAGTAAATAATCTTTTTGCTCCGAAATTTCCTCGAATCCGTTATCTTTCTTGATTCGAAGTCGGCTGTAGAATCTCAACAAATCTTCAGGGGTCATAAATACAGCCGCCCTGGTTCTTTCTTTTCCCCCAAATCTTGTTGTTCCAACAGTTCGAGCTTTCAAGCGACAAACCCTAAGCTCCAAAGCTTCTGCTGATTCATGGCGTCTTCAAGCTCCGCTGGAGGTTCTGGCTCTGCTTCTGCGCCTCCGAAGCCGTCTCTTTCTTCAGTTCCCCCGGTATTTTCTTCAATCTTTTGTTTTTATTTGTCTTTAAATACCGCTGTCCCTCTTTGCCTGAAGCCTAGATTCATCCATCTCTCCAGGAACTTAGATCCCATCTCACCATTCCTGTTGACGATAAGCCTGGGCTCACCTTCCTTGGACCAATAGGTGATACTGACCCCACCGAGATGATCAACCTTGAAACCGGCCGAATTCCTTTCAAGCATGCTTCTCTAAACTTGACCGATTGGGATGGTTGCTTTAGGTCTTGGACAGGTTATGTCAAAGGGTGGAGAAATTGGTACCGTAGGGTATCTACTAAAAACAGAGGTCTCTGGAAGGATTATAAGATCAACCAATGTATTACCCTGTCTTTGTCTGATATGTCTCGGAACGAATCTCTCCTAATAGCTGCTTCTTATTTTTGGTCCGATGCGCTCAATGCCTTCTTATTTGGCCATGGGCCGATGGCCCCAACTTTGGCTGATGTTCTTCTGTTGACTGGCTTGGACATATCTTCTTCAGATACCCTTTTCAGTTATCGTGACGTCAAACCTTCCCACCGTCTGAAAACTAAAAGTGTGGGTGGCTGGGCTGGATATATCGTCGAGCATATGAAGGATGGCACTGTTAGTGACAGAGAACATGTGGCCTTTCTGAACATGTGGCTTGAAAAATTCGTCTTCTGCGGCAAATCTTTTGGCCCCACCTCTAATTGTCAGATTGTGGCCGGGCGATTGGCCATTGGTTCCTCCATCCCTCTTGGCAAATACCTTTTGGGGGCTGTGTACAATCTCCTTCATCAAGTGGCTATCAGCTTGTCAACCAATTCCCCAATAGGTACCCCAGGGGGTCCTTGGTGGTTTATCAACATGTGGCTGAATCTTTACCTTCGAGATAAACTGGAAAAAGATATTTTTCACATGCGTTTTCCGGGAGACCAACCAGATGGTGTTCCAGTCGTTAAACGTCGATGCATGAACTTTGGAGAAGCTGTTTCTATGTTTCCTGGACATAAGAAAACTCCATCTCGCATAGCAGAACATTTTAGGAGCTTTTATCTCGGCTTCAACCCAGGATCCATCATCTGGTTTGCGTATAGGGATGATGATAACAACTTCGAGACTTTGTTCAGCTTTGATGATATTCATAGAGATGATGAGAACAGGATTGTCTTTGCGGAAATAATCAAACCAGGGCTTCTTCCTGCTTGCGCCTTTGGCAAAGATCAATCGGCTACTTATGAATTTTATAACCCTTCAACGAGTGCTCGTCAGCTGGGGTTTGGTCAGTTACCGATTGGTCTCTATTTCTCTGATTTGATCAAGCCACGGGAAATTATTCCTAATAATATACATTACCGGCATCTCCTGGACCGGGTTCCTGATTCTGCCACCATTGATCTTGATTCCTGGAAGTTTTCTAGTTTTTCTTCTCCTCTTTTCAATATCTGGTGGGCAGAATGGTATGATCATCTCTTCTGTGTATCCCCAAAGATCTACTGTGAAAAGTTGGATCCTGATTATGTGGCATCGGCTGATGAGGTATTTTTTCTTGACTGCCTTGTGTATCTTTCAACATATTCTGATTAATATGCTGATTTGTTTCCCTTTCCTTTTCAACCTGAAACCACTGAGCCCCCTGCTACTAGCAGAAGTGGCAATACGATTTATTATTAGCCACCAAGACGAACTCCATATATCGGCTATAATGCCCCTTCAATCTCTTCAGTCATGCAGGGTCCCAAGATCAATCCTTCTCCGGACAATTTTCTTCTGTCGACCCTCAAAAGGAAAGATATGCCTCGTAAAGCTCTTGCTCACAGAAAGAAGAAGAAGATTGACTCTACGGTTGTTGACATCCCTGACTTAGCTGAAAAACTGGCAGGTGCTTTTGAGGTATGTCTTTTGCTCAATTCATCCCTTTTCTCTTCGTATTTTTCATTAATCCATTCCTTTGCACAGTCTTCGGGATTAATTGGACGATCAGGATAGGCCAATGTCACTGATTCTGATAGAGGTCCAGTATTGGAGCCACTCCAAGAAGTCCCAGCCGATGATATTTTGATTGAGTCATCTGAACAACCTGAGTCGGATAAAGCCATGGAGAATCCAATTGATGATGTCTTGATTGAACAACTTGATCCTCAAAGAGTCAATGTCTCAGATGCTCCTATTGGTCAGCCTCAGCGTCTTCTTGAATAAGCCGATCTTCAACCAGCTGAGGTACAATCTCCGTCGGTTGTTTCTTTATTATTTTCATCCTCTAACTCTCTGTCTTTGTTCCAGGATACTGTCAATATATTATCTGAGGTTCATGATCAACCACAGTTACCGATCGTTGAAGTCCCTAAATCATCATCGGTTGGAAATCCGACTGCCAAGATTCGAGCAACACCTTCCACTGTAAAGGTAAACTTCTTGATCTCTTCACATTTTTAGCTCCTTCGCCTTTTCTGTAGGTTTTAACAAACTTGCCTTCTGTTCAGGGCACATTGGCAGTTGTTCTCCCAGATGAAGTGAAGGCTAAGCTGACCGAGGTGTTGCCATTGCTGAACCAGGATATTGGTCAACTTGTACAAGATGCCGAGCCGATCAGAGCCATCTTTAAGCAAATTCAGGGTCAGCTGCCTAGAGAACTTAAAGCGAAGATGCTCCAAGTCGCTTTCATTGAGAATTGGCAGCTCGTAGTCCAGGAAGCCCAAGATCGGCTGGAAGAAAGAAGACGCCAAGAGCAACTTACTCAAGACAGGGAGAACCTGGATAGCAGTATGGCCGATCTAGACAATAGAATTGAAGTTCTGGCTTCTTCTCGCTCTATCATCGTCAACAATATTGATCGTTTGAAGAGACATCCTGCTGATCTTATGAAAGAACTCAGTCAAATTGATCAGGACATAAAAGCTGAGGAGCAGAAGCTCACAGATCTTCCAGGCACCATTGCTGCCATGCAAGAACAGAGGGATTCTGTTGCACGCCAAGCTCAAGTTCTACGTGGACAAGAACAGCCGATTCCTGGTTCGGCCGATGTCGATCGTCAGGAGATAGAAGCGGTTGACCAACTGCGCCTGGATCTCATTAATGCCATTCACCTTTTAGGCATAGTTTAAACTTTATTTGTAATTTTGTAAACTGTGATCGACCTTTATTGGCCAACTTCCAATGTTCCGCATTGAATGCTTTGACCGAACGTTTCAATCGGTCTTTATATATTGCTAGCCTCCTTTTAATCTTTTAGAACTGTCATCTCCCTTTTGCGATGGCTTCTTCTTCTTCCTCCTCCTCTGTGAATCAGGTTGGTTTCTTCTTTCTTTTCCTTGTTTTCACGATTTCTTTTTCCTGATGTCTTTTCTTTCCTCAGACCTCAAATCGTGATACTGTGGAGAAGATCGTCTCGAACATCAACGCTTTTGGTGCAAATCGGCCGAACCACCCGTCTAGACAAGAACGTGGTCTCCGTCTGGTGATTGCCAACAAGGAGGAGAAGTTGGAGGTTCTTGAAGCCAGGAGGACAGCTCTTCTTCAAGAACTGGACCGCATAGGTGAAGAAATAGCACAAACTAGGGTAGAGTTAGACAAGGCCAAGAGCCTCCTTTAAACTCTGATGTACTATTAGCCGATGCAATCGGCCTTTTTATGAATGAGAATCTCCACCTCTTGATTGTTATTTGATTTAATGTACCACTTTTTGATGATGAATTCTCACCTATACTTGTAGGTGCTTCTTTATGATTCGGTTCCACTTTCTTTGCTATAAGAACTCAGCTTGCTTCATGTAGTATCACCATCTTTTGCTTATGAACCAAATCGGCCCTTTGTTAGGAATGAGAGGCATGTTCCTCCGAGAGAGTCTTCAGGAAAGCACAATTATTTCCATTCCTTGACAAATCTCTTCCCGAAGCAACCTTGTAACTAGATAACACATTGGAGCTTGTCGTTGTTGCTGGAAATGTTGAGGGAGAGGAATCCGGACAGCCTCTTCTTCTGGAATACAGAGTAGGGCCACACATTATTATTCAATCCTCTTTCAAAGCCAGCCCCTGAATTTTGGGAAACGCACCACTGCATGCCTGCTCATTGTTCAGTCTGAGACTTTCACGGGGAAACTGTTCTTGCTTTGACTGCATCGGATGCTCTTTATTTTCCCCTTTTCAATTCCCTCTTGTAGTTATCCCTTCTGCATCTTGAGGCTATAAATAAGCCTGAAGCTCAATGAGGAAACTCATTCATCGGCCATGGCACAACCAGCTCAGATAGATCACAGACTCTTGTTGTATGATTGTCCCTTCCTTTTCTTTCCTCTTCAATAGCTAGAAGAATTCTTGTGAAGTAGTATAACACCCCCTCTTTTTCTTCATCTCCTTTTGAAAATCCAGGAGGCATCATAGCCAGAAGAATCCTTGTGAGGATCTGGCTTCGGGAGAAGGAGACAGGTAGGGTGTCTTGCTACACATTTATCAGAGGAAGAGCGTGCCAAAGGAACGACCATCTTGGTCATCAACTCGGGCTCCTTTTGGCAGAAGATTGCAGAATCGGGTGAAGATCTTAATCTTCCGTTTCCTCTTCGCGTGTGTCTTTCTCCCATTCATCGATTCAATATCCTCATCACACTAGGAGTTAGGACAGCTCATCTCTTGTAACCTTTTGAGAACACATGTAATCCGTAGATCTGAGTTGTAATATCACTGTTGTATTCCAAGACAAAGGAAATGAAAATTATATTCATTTTATTCTGAAGGCGATACATGTATCGGCTATAACCGAATATACTAATCGATTTTACATTTTTTGCACTAAAGGCGATTCTTTACAGATATCGGCTATCTTACGATCACATTTGGAATCGGCTATAACCCAAAAACTCAATCGGCCGATAGGCACGATAAGACAATCAGCTGGTACAACTTTTGGTATACTTGGACGACCAATCCATCGGCTGCTGTAACTCCAAGCCCAAGCTTCTTTTCGTCTTTAATGAATTGATCCATTAAGTCTTGTCTTCAGAGCCGACTGCTTGAACCGGCTATAGTCCAAAATCGGACACTTTGAGATACTTGGTATCCCAGGCTTTTCCAGATATGCAGCTCACTTGATCGTAAGTCCATCCTTGTGCTTCTGTAGCTGCTACTGTCAAGGAGGTTTCTCCTTGAACCACCTCCACTGAATCTCTGATCCATTGGATAATGCATTGATGCATCGTAGATGGTATGCAACAATTGGCATGTATCCAATCCCGACCAGCAGTAGATTATAAGATCCCCTCCCTTTAATGACAAAGAAAGCGGTCGGAAGGGTCTTACTGCCGATGGTGAGCTCCACGCAGATTGCTCCTTGAGCCGGAGAGACGTTGCCTTCGAAGTCCACCAACATCATGTCGGTTTGGGTCAAGTCTTCATCAGACTTCCCAATCTTGCGCAGCATGGTGTATGGCATCAAGTTAACTTCTGCTCCTCCATCTACTAGCATCCTGGTGACCGGTTTCCCGTTGACAAATCCCTTGAGAAACAAAGCCTTCAAGTGTTGTCTCTTCTCATGTTCTGGCTTCTCAAAGATGGCTTGTCTAGGTTCCAGTGTTAATTGAGCCATGCCAAGTTCTTCATCGGACATATCCGAATCAACTAGAGCCATGAACTCTTTTGGTAGGAAGACAACCATATTTATATCAGTGTGTGGTTTGTCATTCTTTGCTTCATCGGCCTTAGGCTTTGGGCGCCAAACCTTGGACCAAACTTTCTTCTTGTCCAGCACATGTTTCTCTGCTTCTTCATGCTGCTCTAGCTGACGTAGGCGCTGGACTCTCCTTTTCTGAGATTTGGTCAAACCATCTGGACACCACTGCGGATTGGGCTTCTAACGTGTTTGGCTTGATCCTTCATCATCCAATTGCAATGTGCGTCGGCACTCAGGAGCTCGGCACATGATGTCCTCATCAGGCACCAGTGAATCGGCCATCTCTTCTAGCCGATTGTTTGACTCTTCATTGACTCGGCCTCCCAACTGATCATGAACACTGGCCTTGCCCCCCAGCCGATCGTGGACGCTGGCTTTGCCCCCCAGCCGATCATGGATTGAGACCCGTTGATTGTTGAATTCACGGTGATCTCTGGCTGCAGGTCTTCCATCATTAAAGCAAACCTTTTTGGATGAGTTGCTATTATTGTAGGCCCCGTTGCACTCCGGACAGTTTTCTGTTGTCGGCAGCTTGATTCCTTCTATCCAACAGTACTTGAAGAACGGACATCTCCAATGTCCTTCATTGCGTCGTGCCCACTCTTCTCTTCCCCTTGCTTTCTCTTGTCGGCGCTGGAACTTGTTGATTAACATCTGGGAAGTGACAGGTCGGCGTGGGTTTAAGTCTCCCTCTTCAAGTAGTAACCCTTTTCTTTTGACATCGGCAGCGGTTACTTGTACTTTGGGATCAACGACTCCTTTATTTTGAGCCAAATCAAATGTCAGCAACTTAACTTGTGACGTGCCTTTGCTAGACACCTCAACCGTGTTAGTTGGGAAGGAGTGCTGATGAATCTTCATCGGCTTCTCAGCTTTGGCAGGAGTTTCAAATTTATGCCTTCCTTGCTCAATAGCTGATTGAATCTGTTGTCTGAAGATCTTGCAATCATTGGTGTCATGCGAAGTTGCATTATGCTACTTGCAATATTTCATCCTCTTCAACTCTTCTGCAGATGGTATGGTATGGAACTGGGATAGCTTAATCTGCCCCTGCTGAAGTAACATATCGAATATCTTATCGGCCTTAGTAATATCAAAGCCGAATTTCTCTTGTTCTTTCTTGCCAAATGGACAGGACACTGTCTTCTTGCCTTTGACCCACTCTGCAAGCCCCATCATATTATCTTCATCTTCTGAATCAGAGTAATCCACATAGGACACCTTCTTCTGAAAGTTTCTTCTAGGCTTATAGGACTTTGCAGTTTCCTGACTCATCCGACTGACCAACTGGCTGAGGCTCTCGAAGTCATGTGATGCATATTTCTCCCTCAAGGTCGGCAAGAGACCTTGAAAAGCTAGCTCAGCCAATTGTTTGTCTCCCAGATTCAAGCTATAGCATTTATTTCTGACCTCTCTGAATCTTTGAACGAATCCAGCAACTGTTTCATCATTCCTTTGCTTGAGCCTGGTCAGATCAGTGATTTTCATCTCATGGATGCCAGAGAAGAAGTAGTTATGGAACTGCTGTTCCAATTCGATCCACTTGATGATAGAGTTAGCTGGCAGTGATGTGAACCATGAGAATGCTGGCCCTGATAGAGATGAAGAGAACAGACGTATCCTAAGTACATCAACGTTCCCTGCTTCCCCACATTAGATGATAAACCGAGTGATATGCTCCTTAGTGGATGTTTCATCTTGCCTAGAGAATTTGGTGAAATCTGGCACCTTGAATCTTGGAGGGAACGGTATCTGGTCATAGCCAGGTGGATATGGTGTCCTGTACATGCAGGACAGCTGTTTGGGTTTCATCCCATATTCCTTTTGCAGCACCTCCGAGAAGTGGTCGATCAACTCCTGCTTTAAGTGCGTCTTCAACTCAGCAGATGCTTGTTCAATTGCTTGTGTCTCAGCTGGAGTTTCTGGAGGTTGTTCTTGTGGATTTGGTACTGTTGACGCCCCTGTCCCAGAAGAACCTTGCACATTTGAAATAGGTGGAGCTTGTCCGATCGGCTGACTAGCCGATGGAGTTGGCTGCTGCAAATTCGATTGGCTTGAGATAGCCAATTGATTTAGAAGTGTTTCCAGTAGTTGTGCAGAATCCACTTGTGGAAATACTAGCTGCCCTGTTACCCCTTGGTTGATCGGCTCCTGAGGCGATGATCTTGTATGAGCCACTGTGTTGGCTGGGGTTAAGACAGGCTGCATTGATGTTGACTGCTATAACGGGGTAGTCTGTACAGGCATCCCCAATGTTGGCTGCTGTAGTGGAGCAGTTGGCATGGGCATCCCAAGTATCGGTTGTTGAGCCGATCTCTGAGGAGTTGGTCTCTGAGGTGGAACAGAAGTCCTTTTCTCTGTTGGTATGACCATATGAGCATGAGCTGGACTGATTTTGACTCTTTCGAAAGCCTTGCTCCCGTGATTGAAGTAGACGAACTCCACTCCATCCCCATTCATGTGCACAGTCCCTGGAGTACCCCCAAACATAGCTTGATAAGACTGAGGGTACTTAACTTCTGCGATTTCCTCAGGCTGAGGCTCAAGAAAGTTTGAGATGTTAGTCTCAAAATGATCACGAGGTAAACCCCATCCTGCAGCCTTCCATCTTGATCTCTCATAGGAGGATACTTTTGATTTTGCACTGGAAAGACCTGATCTTCGGCACTGGACTGTACTTCATGTGTTTGAACCACAGGCGTGGTAACAGCAGGATCTTTGGCTTTTTCCCCAACACCTTTGTTCTGAATCGGCTGAGAGTCCGATGAAGAACCAGGAGCGACTGTATTGACCTGTGGAGAAGGTGAGATCCCTACTGTTGGATTATCAATCGGCGGGGTGGCCGATTGGTCTTGTTGGAACATCGGAGGAGTTCAGTTTGGTTGAAAATATGCAGGTCCCAGGTATCCTCCTTCTGCTCCTTTCTTGAGTGCATCAATTATGGCATTCTGGATAGTATTGGCGAAAACCTTAGATTGATCAATCATTGTTTGATGCATCGCCTTAGTCATCATGTCTTGAAGCCCTTTAGATTCGGCTGAGAAGGTGACTTGCTTAGGTGTTGGCAAAGGATTCTTTTTGAAGACTCCACTTTTAGTCTGACCATATGATGCCAGGCAAAGCTCTTCATAATGCTTCATGTAAGCTTCGAGCTCAGCTTTGTCTGTATCTTTCAGCTGATCCTTGGTGATTGGTTGGATGTTCTCTGGATCAACTTCATGAGGACCAGTCTTCGTAGGCTTCGTCATTGTTGACTTTTTCGGGTCCCACCAGGCGTGCCAAAAGTGTGTTGACGCGAAAATAGGACTTCACCTCCGCGCGCAGCACACGTGACTCCCCGGTCTGTACCGAGGCGTGCCAGCCAATCTGACCTCTTGATTGACAATGGAAAATATTAGGGATCGGCTAGAGAACCGATGGCCTTGTAGCGACACGTGTACCAGCCAATCGGCCGACACAGGGTAAAGGCGGGATCGGCCGGCTCGGGAGCGACCGAAGCGTAAGTAGATAGATCGGCTGGATCGGCCGATCGTGACGTCAGCACTCGAGTAGGTCGGAATCGGCTGCGGTGTTAGAAGCCGATAGGATCTAGATCGAGTGGAGGATAATGATAATAGCTAAAACCACAAGAATTGGTACGAAAAACTTGCAGATCTAGCTAATATCGGTAAGGGGTGAATAAAGAACTAGACGAAACCTCAGCGATGCGCCCGGAGGTCAAAGCCTAGGATTATTCGGTAAAACAGTACTCACAAGCTTGCCGGAGGTCAGCTGATGCAGCCCGACGAACTCGAAGCACGACGTTGTAGAAAAGGGAAAAAACGCAATGGTGAAGTCGCCGAAAAGTAGATGCTGTAAAGGTAGATGTTGTAAAGTAGATGCAGTAAAGTAAAGGGTTTGCCCGGAGGCGGTTTGTTTGATATTGGTGCGTACAGATTTTCCGACCACACAGGGTCGCTATTTATGTCCTGAGGACAAACCCCGACTCCTAGCCGATCACGGCACTGTTTACTTGCATCTAAAGACAAAAACTACTAAAAATAGAAAAGGACTCTCACAGGAGTCAAAAACTTTCTAAAACTAACTCTTGACCCGTTGCCAATCGTGGATTGACCCGCCTCCACCATGCTTTCCTTTTGGCATATCTCCTTGATTACCGCCTTCTTCTTCTTCATCGGCCGATCTTCTGGCTGACCATCGGCCGATCGCTTTGACCAACTGGCCCACTGTCAGGGTCGATCCTCCTTGACCATCGTCGAGTCTCGTTGACCATCCTTCTCTCCCCTTCAATCGGCCGATTGCACTCTGTTTTCATCGGCTACCTTTCCTTATCTCTTTTTACTCATTTTTTCCAAAAAACGGTGTCAACAATAGCCAGACTTCTTCTCTTCTTCACTTCGGATCAACGCTCTTTGTGGGCGTTGCAAGCTTGGGTACCCACTTCCGCACCATCTTGGGTGTGGGCTTATTCTTCGGCTTAGTCATTTGTTTGGTCTTCACAGGCTGGCTTCGTTCTTTGGTCTTGACGGATGCAACAACTTCCTTGATCTCTATTTCCTTCTTATTCTTTGGCTCTTCCTTGATAAAGCGACGATTAGGTGGAACATATTTAACATTGAACGTGTTGCATACCTCGAAACGTGTTTGAAACTTGAATGCACTTCTCTCGCCATAGATGTGGAACTTGATCGGTAGGTGTATCTTCTCAAACACGTCTCTTGGCATGACTCCCACACTTGCTCCAAGGTCGCATAATGTCATCTCGTGCTTGTTGGCAAGCATGTCTCGGAAGTAGTGTGGAGGCATCTTCATATATTGGCTCGACATCTCAAACTCCGGTCCTTCGGTTGTGATCTCCGTAATAGTGGTAACCTTCTCCTTAGTGTGATCCTCCGTCTCTCCCGAATGAGTTTGAATAGCCATCACCATCTCGGGACCTTGAGGTTGTCCCGGCAATCTTCCTTCGTTACCCATCGGGCGCCCGGCAAGTTGTCTCACTTGTGTCTCTAGCATGTTCATCATGTTGAGCACTTGATGGATAGAGCTTCCGACCTCCATCACCTTGCCATCTATATTCTCCAATATTTTGTCCATAGCTTTGAACTTAGTGATGGTGTCCTTGTTGATCTTAGCTTGCTCGTCCATGAAGTCCTTAAATTGTATACAAAGTGGAACCGGATTTTGAATGGACGAACTTGCATTAAATTGAGCTTTACCTTGCTTGTAGCGGAAGTTTGGTGAGTCTCCTTTCCTCATGTAGTTGAGCACCTTTGCTTCCTCCGGACAATTTTCTTCGACATGATCGTACTCCCCACACTCCTCGCATGTGGATCTTGCTTCGACAGCCTCTAGGTTTTGAGCTTCTCTCTCTATCTCCATCTTCTCCAACCTCCTCATGAGTAAGTCGACCTTCCCTTCAAGGAGTTTGGCTCGCATGTATTCATTGAAATGCTCCAAAGCTTCCGCAATTGTCTCCGTTGGGAATTGAGCAAATGTATCAATCTTGTTGCGCAAACTCTGAGCCATGGCCGCGAATAAAATTCCTTCAAGAAGGCCCTCATCAATGCTTCCCAATCTTGTTTCAACTGCGCCGGTAGAGTGTGGAACCAACACAAAGCTTTTCCAACGGAAAAAGCCTAGCCCTCATTTGATCTTGAGTCACCCCATCCTCATCGAAAGTATGACATAATTGAACAAATGCTTGGAGGTGAAGGTTCGGATCCTCTTTACCGGTGAAAGGCGAGTGTTGCACCATGCGGATAGTTGAGACCTTGATCTTGAACAGCCTTCCGGCGTCTTGAAGGTTTATGATAGGTAGATCAACGATGTCCGGGGTGCATAGCTCCCCGATGTTGTGCTCCAGCCGTGGTTGTTCTCCCATTGGTGGTGGTTGATGTTGATCTCTCTTCGGACTTGGAGGTGGAGTTTCCTTTGGAGATTCTGGCGATCCTTCGGCCTCGGCTTTTGGATCTAGGGTTTCCAATCCTTTAGCTTGTGTTGCATGTCTCCTTTGCCTGTAAAATTTTCCTGGATCATCCACAAAAGAAAGTTTGGGTTTCTTGGAGAGGAAGCCGTCCATCTCCGGTTAGGGTTAGCAATAAACAAAAATCTAAAAAAAGAAAAATTAGGGTTAGTCAAAAACTAGATTAGATTGATTTTTTTTCTTTTTGAGGATGATCAAAATTAAGAGATGCAAAAGAAAAATCAAAAGAAAAAACTGAAAAATATTCACAAAAAAAACGATACTAGATCGGATTTTGATTGCTTGTTCCCCGGCAACGGCGCCAGAAAAAGGGGCTTGTTGACGATTGATTATCGTATCAAAGTTCGTTTGGATTTGCAAGCGGACAAATCCCCCGTCGTATTCAAGGGACCCTTCTTCCCTTAAGTGTGAGAACCCAAGGTATTGAATCCGTGGAACAATGTGCAACGCAAGGATTCAATCTAGTAAGGCAAGGAAACTCTTTCTTTTGAAGAACCAAGCTGCGTCTAATCTAAGAGATCATCAAGAAAACACATCTAGCCTAATCTAATATACTAAACTCAAGAGGTAGCAAGAGAAAGCAAAGAGATAACCGGTATAGAGATCCTAGATCATGCTTATGTTGTAGCTCCAAACAAGATAGATGAAGATAGAAAAGCGAATCTCATAAAAAGCATCTTTAAACCGTGGCCTCCGATCTGATTCCGAAGACGCCCGCCTTTTGGAGCCACCGTCCTGTCACAACACACTCCTATTCGTGCGGGTTAGCCTAGGGTGAGCTCAAGAAGAACAAGTTGAAAACACTTGGTCGGTCCGGTATGCACCTCTAGCCACCGCGGCTACAAGAGCACCCTATGCAATCTATCTTAAGTATAGATTGAGGAAGAAGTAAAACCAAGGGAGAACAAATTCATCGAGAAGGCACTAGATCGCTAGAAATCGGATTCACTATAAAAACTTCACCATGAATGATTACATGAACAAGATCACTACCGGGATCCTACCTCGATCTTGATCCTGACTCCGGAGCTCCGACGTGGTCTACCATGCAAGGTTCCCACGTCGGCCAGGGAAACCCTACACAACTAGCACGACCTGCCTCTCCGAGATGGTGTCCCTCTAGCTTCTCTGCTCCTTGGCGGCGGATGACGAATTAATTGATGTGTGGCTCTTGGCAGGGGGGCTATAAATAGTCTGAGGAGCAACTAGATCAAAGGGGGCGCCGAATAGGGCCCAGAATGGGCTGGGCCGACCGGCCTGGGCCCATTCTGGCCCGGTTCGGCCACGGCTTCATCCCCGTGGCTTCTTGCGTCTTAACTTTCCCCTTTCTGCATGTGGGTCCTTGACGTCAGTTTCTCCGCGGTTTGGATAGGGCTTCTTGTCGCGCAAGCTTTAGCATTTTCTGTCCAGGTCCTCGGAGTTTTCTTCCTTCACGGTTCGGTCCTTGGGCCACTTGGAGTCATGTTCACTTCGTGTCTTGACTTATGCCGGGCTTCATGATCTTCTCACAAACTGCTTGATGAACTTTCCCGGGAAGTGTGACATCCCAGCCCAAGACTTAATATGATTGATAAGGATACTCATACCAATAAGTTGCAACTTCTTTTCCGGATGCCCATCACTAAAAAACTCCAAAGTTAAGCGTGCTTGGCTTGGAGTGATGGGTGACTGACTGGGAAGTCCTTCCCGGGTGTGCATGAGTGAGGACAAAGTGCGCAGAAAAGACATGTGTTGGTCTGTGGGGATATTCTTGGGGTCCTAGAGAGCTACCAGGCGTTGGCGGGCCCGGCCTCGTGGAGGCGGGTCGTTACAGGAAGTCTCCCTTTTAGCGTTAAAACCCTGCGTAAACAATAAACTCCAAAAACTACATGCGAATGCGAACTTGATATATCATGAGTGTTAGGATCATTAGTTTGGATATTAAATCAATGCCAACACCGAAGGTAAACTCATGGCCAGGTTGACGGAAATTCACCATCAACAAGGTTCGGCTTAAGCACTGATGGAATGAATCCTTTCGGTGAGTTTGGCAGTGCACACAGTACATGGCCTGTGACCTTATGTATGTTCAATCTTCGTTCTTGGTTGTGCATGAAGCGGAAGTTTATCATGATGTATGTCCTCATCCAAGGGTCAAAACAACCGGGCAACGACATTGATGTGTACCTAAGACCTTTGGTTGACAAACTTTTAACACTGTGGAGCAAAAAAGGCATACCTGTTTGGGATGCGAACAAAGAGGAGACCTTCGATCGTAGAGCATTGCTTTTCGTAACCATCAATGATTCGCCTGCACTTAGCAACCTGTCAGGGCAGTCAAACAAGGGATATAAGGCATGCACCCATTGTCTAGAAGATACGGAAAGCATTTATTTGAGAAACTGTCGGAAGCTGGTATATATGGGCCATCGTCGATTCTTGCCTAAGAATCACCCTCTAAGAAAGAAAGGCAAGCATTTTAAAGGGGAGCTTGACACTCATCCTAAGCCTTTGCACCGTATAGGAAAGTATGTACATGACATGGTAAAGGATGTGAAAGTAATCTTTGGTAAGCGATCCGGTAGCCAACCTGTTCCGAATGATGAGGACGGACGTGCAGCTGTGTGGAAAAAGAAATCAATATTTTGGGAGCTACCTTATTAGCAAATTTTAGAGGTTCGCAACGCAATTGATGTGATGCACCTGACAAAAAATCTTTGTTTGAACCTGCAAGCATTCCTCAGTGTTTATGGCGCATCGAAGGATACAATTGAAGCAAGGGAGGACTTGAAATAGATGGAACATCGAGAGAACCTACATCTTGAACAGAGAGATAACGAGGAACATTACTTACGTCCTGCCAGCTACACTCTCAGCCGCGAGGAGAAAGAAAGCATGTTTTCTTGCTTGAATAGTAAGAAGGTCCCATCTGGGTACGGCTCTAACATGAAGAGAATAATTAACATGAAAGAGAAGAAATTCACAAATCTAAAGTCGCATGATTGTCACGTCTTGATGACTCAGTTTCTTCCGATTGCATTAAGGGGTATTTTACCAGAGAACGTGATATTGGCAATTGTAAAGCTATGTGCATTCCTTAATGCAATACAACAGATGGCAATGAATCCAAACGATCTAATAAGGCTTCAAAATGATGTGGTCCAATGCCTTGTCAGCTTTGAGGTGATCTTTCCACCATCTTTCATTAACATTATGACTCATCTCTTGGTTCACCTTGTAAAAGAGATAACCATTCTCGGTCCAGTTTACCTACATAATATGTGGCCTTTCGAGAGGTTCATGGGAGTCCTAAAGAAGTGGGTTCACAATCGTGCTTGTCCAGAAGGTAGCATCGCCCAGGGATATGAAATAGAGGAGGTCATTGAATTTTGTGTTGACTTCTTTGAAGAACTTGATCCCCTTGGCATCCCAGTGTCACGCCACGAGGGTCGTGTGAAGGGTAAGGGCACACTAGGGAAGAAAGCAAACATGAATGTACCCGAGCCTAAGATTCGAAAAGCAAACTTCACTGTGATGCAGAATTCATCTTTGGTGGCTCCATATATTGAGGAACACAAGGATCTTGTAGAGTCTGAAAACTCGGGGAAGTCCGAAAACTGGATTACACGGCACCACATAGATACTTTTGCCATATGGTTTCGACGACGTCTCATGGGTAACTCTACTGTTGATTTGCAACTTCAATGGTTATCTAGAGGACCATCTATCACGATATTGCATTACCAAGGGTACGAGATAAATGGGTATACATTTTATACGAGAAGTCAAGATGAAAAGAGTACCAACCAAAATAGTGGTGTCCGTATGACTGCAATTGACACTAATAGAAATAACGAGAACTACTATGGTGTCATAGAAGAGATATGGGAACTGGATTACGAGCCTTTAAAGGTTCCTCTATTTCGGTGCAAGCGGATTGCTAGAGGAAGTGTAACAAAAGACAATTATGGAATGACAATAGTAGACCTTAACAAGATTGGATACAAAGATGAACCGTTTGTCCTAGCCAAGGATGTCAGTCAGGTTTTCTATGTGATGGACATGTCTAGCAAACCTAAGACGAAGGTCGGGTAAAAGTCAGGAGGTGAGCCAAAATGCCACATAGTTATGCCAGGAAAAAGAAAGATAGTTAGAGTTGAAGACATTTCGGACAAGTCAGAAGATTACGATCTATTTGATGACCTTCCTCCATTCTCAGTTAATGCTGACCCTAGCATCGTACTATCCAAAGAAGACTTCCCGTACTTGCGTAGTGATCATGACCAAGGGACGTTTGTCAGAAAGAAGATTATCAATGTTCCTATCATTAATGATGAGTAGCTTTGTAATTCGAAAAAATATGTGTAATGTATTTTGTAATATGTTAATTATTCTCCGCATGCTGAATATGTGATCCAAACTTTTGTGAATTGCATATCGAAAACACAAGGATTGTTCCTTGTCTTAATTTATAAAACATTTTTATTTAATTTGCTCACTTTATTTTCACTTACCAAATAGGACACAAAATAAAAGAAGAAAGAGAAATAGTGTTGGCGGGAAAGGGGGAAATGGCGGGTGAAATTTAGTACCGGGCCTAAAAACCACCTGGTACAAACTACATCTTAGTACCGGGTCTAAACGTTGCCCGGTACTAAATTTCTTCACGTTTTGGGATCCTGCGCGACATGGTCACTTTGTACCGGGCAGTAGGGTTGACCAGTACTAATTTTCGCATCTTTGTGCTGGGCGCTAGGGTTGCCCGATACTAAATACCACTGATGGCGCAATTTTGTAACGGGCAGTTGGGTTGCCCGGTACTAAATGCCACCGGGGGCAATTTTGTACCGGGCGCTAGGGTTGCCCGGTACTAAATTGGCACTGCCTATATATAGCACCCTCCTCCTCCTCAGCGCTTCCGCCTCCCCGCCACCTTGCCCCCGCCCCCAGTCATCGTATCGTCGTCCTCGCCGCCTTGACGTCGATCCGCCCGGTCCCGCCACCTCCACATCGATCCGCCCCGGCCTCGCCGCTTCCGTCGCTGATCCGCGCCCCCACGGCCCCGTCGACTCCGGCGCCTCCACCGCCCTCCACCGTGACGCGCCCGTCCTCACTCCTCAACACACATCGTCGTCCTCGCGCCGGCCCGCTCGATCTACCCCGCCTTGCCACCATCCACGTCGATCCTCGTCAGCTTTGTCGACTCCGCGCCGTCCCCCATCTCCACCGTGACGCGGGCGCCGCGCGTCACTCCACTGCCGCGGCCACGCACGTCGACAACCTAAGGCCTCCGCGCTGCCGCCACACGCGTTGACAGCCACGCTCCTCGTTTCCGAGCCATCGCCGGCCCGCCACCTCTTCCACTCCAGCGCCACCTCGTCCAAGGCCTCGCCGTGCCCCGTCCCGCGCGCTCTCGTCGACCCGCCGCGACGCCCCGGCCCCGCCTCTCTACGCCACGCCGCCCTTCCGCCGCGGCAACGCCTGTGCGCCTTGGCGCCCTGACCGGCCGTCGCCTCGTCGCGCCGCCACAGCACACAAGGCTGGCACCCTCCAGGACGGCGCCCACAAGCTAAGGGGCGGGTGTGGCCACAGCTGACGTAAGCCCAAGGCCCATATGATGTCATGGATGAATGTTTAATTTTACAGGATGAATGTGCTATGTGTGGATGAGTGTTTAATTTTGGAGGATGAATGTGCTAGTAGATGATAAGAAATTACTTATGAAAATATTATCATGTAGGATGGATGTGGTATGAGATGGATGGAAATGTAAAAATGAGTTAGAAAATTAGCAACAAATTATATAGTAATTAAATTTTAATGAGTTAAAAATGAGTTATTAATTGAGTTTGAAATTGAATTAATAAATATCTATTATTTTGTATTGAATATAATGTTATCTTTCATTCTATCTTGCATTATAGAAATTAGTCATCGATTTGTCGGCACTCGACGTCGACTTCGCTCTCGAGTCGCCACTCGACGTCGACTGCGCTCTCGAGTCGCCACTCGACGTCGACTCCGTTCTCGAGTCGGCACTCTACGTTGCCTTCGCTCTCGAGTCGCCACTCGACGTCGACTTCGCTCTCAGAGCCGCCACTCTACATTGACTCTGCCCTGCGCCCCTCGACGTAAGCACTCAGAGACAATTATGAAAATTTATTCCTTATGTATGAAAATTAGAGAAATTGTTAGAAATTATGGAAATTCATTTATTATGTATGAAAATTAGAGAAATTGTTAGAAATTATGGAAATTCATTTCTTGTGTATGATAATTAGAGGAATGATTAGAAATTATGAAAATTCATTCCTTATGTATGAAAACTAGAGAAATTGTTAGAAATTGTGAAAATTCATTTCTTATGTATGAAAATTAGAGAAATTGTTATAAATTATGGAAATTCATTTCTTATGTATGAAAATTAGAGAAAATGGGAGATAGGATGGAAATTCATTTCTTATGTATGAAAATTAGAGAAATTGTTAGAAATTATGGAAATTCATTTCTTATGTATGAAAATTAGAGGAATGATTAGACAATAATGAAAATTCATTCCTTATGTATGAAAATTAGAGAAATTGTTAGAAATTATGAAAATTCATTTCTTATGTATGAAAATTAAAGAAATTGTTAGAAATTATGGAAATTCATTTCTTATGTATGAAAATTAGAGAAAATGGGAGATAGGACGGAAATTCATTTCTTATGTATGAAAATTAGAGAAATTGTTAGAAATTATGGAAATTTATTTCTTATGTATGAAAATTAGAGAAATTGTTAGAAATTATGAAAATTCATTTCTTATGTATGAAAATTAGAGAAATTGTTAGAGATTATGAAATTTCATTTCTTATGTATGAAAATTAGAGAAATTGTTAGAAATTATGGAAATTTATTTCTTATGTATGAAAATTAGAGAAAATGGGAGATAGGATGGATGAGGAAGAGATCCTTCATGATATGATCAATCAAGGAACGATGTATGCACGCTCTAGAGAAGGTGGGGAGGACGATGGCAGCCAGTATTTAAATGAGACTGGCGATGGTGCTGAAGATGATAATATTGGAATAGAAGAGGACATACCAATAACTGAGGTATAATGTTTGATACTTCATGATTTACACAGAACACTATATATATAGATAGTTAATGATACCATTTTTTATTAGCCATCTACATCATCATCGAGGCCAAGACGTAAACGAGGCGGGAAAGCAAAAATGGAGGGCAAAATCATTATAACAGAAGTGGACAATGATGACACACCAATTGCACCCCCTGGTGTTTAGACAACATTTGTCAATCAGTGTGGTTGTATTGTTCAGGAGAACATCCCCATCAATATTAAGAACTGGAAGATAACAAAAAAGATTGATCGACCTGAAGATGTTGTCCCTGACCATGAGAAGAACATGTGTTGGGAATAGATGAAACTATACTTCTCATTTCCAGAAGAAGAAGAAAATGAGCTGAAGGATTTTGCCTTCAAAAAGATGGCAATTGCATTTGGGACGTACAAGAAGAATTGTACATATCTTTATCAAGAAGGGCATCGAACCCGATTTGGTGAACAAGTACCAAAAGAAGCCAGTGGAGCAACCAATTGATGAAAAAACGAGGCAATACTTTAGATCACTCAGACAACCAAAAGTCGTCAAAGAAAAAGAGCCAATCTCCGACTATCATCGTCATATCAGAAAGTCGTGGAACGAACAACGAAGGTCAAAGACGGTCAAAAAAGTTTCTCAGCTTGGAGAACAACCAGAGCAATCGCTCCCACCGTTCAGAGTGTTGTCAAAAGAAGATGAGGAATTGGCTAAGATTATAGAGTAGACAGGCCTCACAAGAGAGCAACTTCTCGGGGGAGCCGATATCCCCCGACACGAAGGTGCTAATAGAAAGTCGTTTGTGCTCGGGGAACCTCTTATGTGGCCACAGCTGGTGGATCTCCTGCCAACGAAAATGTGTTTATTGCATATTTGGTACATGGAGCAATCTAAAGAAGGACGTGAGATGTTCGCTGCTCGTGTCCATGATCACGATTTTTTTAGGGGGGCAGATGACTTATGGATTGAATTTGAAAGTCTACGGTTTTCTACAATCAAGACGCTGTTGACAAATCGCTAATGAGTGCACGGGTTCTGTGAGTGTTTCCTCTCATTTCTAATCGTACACTAATTGTGTTGTCTCATTTGATGTATTTTATTTTATATCATGCAGAATGGAGATTCAGTTGTGCCGGGAAAAATGTACTATCATGTGGGCTTCATGGACCCCCAGATTGTTAACAACAATATGCTAAAGGAATGGCCAAATAGGACCATGAAAAATATCTTCAACTACTGGAAAAGCAGCATCACATGCCTTACATACTTCTCTCGTACCACTTTGGGTGAGTTCATTATCCTTATTATTTATACTTTCAATGAATATGGCGATACATGTAACATCTCTATTATGTATATATGAACATGTTCCACTAGATATTGATTGTTATCGAGATTGATCGTGGCGAAATCACAGTGATGGACCCAAAGCAATACCCCACCTCAATGTACCCAGAACTCGTGGATTAACTTCGCTTAGTATGGGCCCGCTTTGTAAAAAAATATCCGGGACAATTCAAGGAAGACTTTTACTTGCGCGACAGATTTCATGTGTGTATTTACTTTCATTCTATTTTCGCGATTGATAACAAGAATTTTATTATCCAAAGAAATTGTTTTAACTTGTTCTTTCCTATTTAGTGCTTGAGACAGGAACATGGTAACAATTTATGTGGATTTTACATTTGTGAGTTCATCCACAACTTCACTGTTGACCCGATAAAAAAGCGATGATCAAAAATTGGTACGTATAGAAAATTAATTCATTTGTTGACTTTTGTACTTTAATTTCCATAAATATTAATTCATTGATTTTTATCTTGTGATTTTGCATGTGACAGCTGAAAGAAATGAGAAGTGAGATCCTCCCCCAAGAACGAATACGGGCGACTCAAGAACAACTATGTGGATTTCTATTATCTGAGGTCGTAAATCCAAAAGGAGAATTTTATTTCGACGGAAAAAGTGTGGGTACAATTAATCCAATCAGGAACGACCCTGACACCTTTGGGTGAGTCTATGTTGGTCACACTTGTGAGTTGAGGCCACTTTTGAGTTGTATCAAACATGTCAAACTCAAATAGTTGACACAAGTGTAATATTTGCAATATATATAATATATGCTAGATCTATATGTAATATTTATTGGCAATATATATGAATACGACTACGAATACGAATACGAATGCGAATGCGACTACGAATACGAGCCGAATACGAATATTAAAATAATATAACCGGGTGATATTATGGCCCCGTACTAAACTGCTCAGCAAACAACGTGGGGTGGCCGCAATTTAGTACCGGTCATTGTTACCGGTCGGTACTAAATTGCAACTTAGTACCAGGCGGGCGGCCGGTACAAATTATCGTGGCAATTAGTACCGGCCAGCTTGTACCGGGCAAGCGCCCGGTACTAACCTGGCCTTTTGCCCAGTACTAATGCCCGGATCTGTAGCCGTGCCTTGTAGGTTTCTAATCTAGGATTTTTGTCTTTCAGCTACACAAAAAACAGAGAGAAGGATTGTGGCAGTGATTGCTTAAGGCAAAAATAGCACTATGATGAAGGTGAGATGGTTTCATGTCCCATGATTATTTTATCAGTAATGCTTTAGTGAGTCATGATGACATCTATTTTTTTATTCCTAATTGTCGTTTAAGTTTGCATAAAGAGAGTACATATCCATGATTCAGTCACCGTTTTGTGCGTGTTTGCCATTTAAGGTGTTTTGGCCATATCTGTAAATTGCATTCACAGTTCAGAATCTGCTCAGATTAGTTTGGTCAGCAGCATTTAAAATGGTTAAGCTGTGAAGACCAAAGTGACATGGAAAATTGGAAGCCCTGTATTTCATTAGTGTATGCGGCATGACTACATGTTTGTTTCAGCCGTGTTTCAGTGCTTTCAGAAAAAAGTATAGGACATGATGTTTTATGAAATGTCAAAATGTTTGCTTTAGAATTTTCGATCCATATGATTACTTATTGCACCTCACTCACTGCTATACATATACTCGGCCCCCATGTTTCTTTGGTTCCACCTTTTGGAATGTAATATGAGTTAACTGAGAAGATCATTTTAAAACACAAGTGGACTTGTGCTTTGGTGTTTATGTTTGCAGGTGAAGTGTGTGTAGATCAAGAGCATTATGGGAAGCTAAACAGAGTGTTCTTCATGCAAGTACAAGTGGTGTGGTCATTAACTTGCACAAAGATTAAATGAAGCAAACATATTGTTGTAATATATTATCGGATAAATGACTTAATAATCTAATCAGTTGCTGGTTATGTTATGAAGATAGCTAGAAAAGGAACCTGAGGACATGCCATTGCATTTCATGGTGACCCTTTCCACTTTAGCATCATGAATGTAATTTGATCTTTGGAGTCTGATATGCTTCCGTGTAGATATAGCATCATGAATGGGGCTCTTTTACAGTTGAGCATACCACCCTATACTACTATTGGAAATGGACCAGTATGAAAGGATCCGACGACTGAGATTAATTTTATACCACCACAACTTGTACCTGTGGTATAGCGTGGTATACATAGGTGGTATAATTAGAGGTTTTATCTCGGTGGCATAAACAAAATATATGATTTCTTCATTTCAAAAATTTTCTTTTCCCTCTCGTGACATGGCCAATTTTTTTTTCAAATTTCAAATGGAAATTTTCATTTCAATTTAAAAAATGAAAAATCTCAAAAATTTTCATTTCAAGTTTCAAAAATGAAATTTTTCAAAAATTTTCATTTCAAATTTTCGTGGCATATTTCAATTTTTTCATTTCCCTCTCGTGGTCTGGCCAAATTTGTTCAAATTTCATTTAAAATTTAAAAATTGATTTTTTTTCAATTTTTTCCATTTCCCTCTAGCCAAATTTTTTTCAAAATTCAAAAACAAAAATTTTCAATTCAAATTTCAAAAATGAAAATTTTAAAATTTTTTCATTTCAAATTTTCCCTGTGGCATAACTGAAATTTTTTTCTCAGCCTGAGGTTGGAAAATTACTGAAAAGATTGCAAAAATTACCTATTTACCCTTACCAAAAATAGCAATATACTGCATATATGGTGCACCATAAAAGAGCCCCATGATTCCATGAATGACTCTTTCCTCTTTCCCCTTTCTTGTGTTACTTTGGTTATTAACAGTTAGATTTGGTGTTGATTATAGTTACGTAATGTTATGTTTACAATAGGGCGCGCAATCCTGCATGAGTGATGGTTGCCGCTCAGTTCGCTCAACATCTTGGAAGGCAATACTTTGGGGCCACATTCCTCCATGTTATTGCTGACATCAACGATGATGTCTACGCTCGTGGGGCAGCATGGTCGCATGGTGCAAGACAAGCTGCTGCCTGGGCCTTGTCATCTGCGTCCCGCATTCTCGCATTGAACATGTGGAACTCATCCGACGCGCGGAGCCTCACCTTCCAACGGCTCCCCTCAGCGTCCCCGGAATCCCCGAGCGTGAAGCCCTCATGATGCGCCAAATACTGCGCATCCACCACGCCCATATGCTCCTTAGGATCCTGCAAGTTCACATATTGGTTTAATATATCAACATAAGTTCAGACGACCAGCTGCGGGTACTGACGAGGACAAGTTCCATCGTACATCAACACATCTCCAGAAATTCCAGTCGAGGCCCCAGCCATGAACCAGGTCGCTCTGGATCATGTGCCAGACGCATTTCCACGCCTCCCTGGAGAAGACGGGCGAGTTCACCTCCACGAACTCACTGCACGGCCGCTTGTGCACGTCCGTACCGCAGCCCCCCGTAGACGTCGACCTGTACGTGTGCATAGATGTTAACAATCCCATCAATTTTAAGACGTGCAAAGCACGTTTTTCATTAAAAGAAGAGAATTAAAATACAAAGAAGCGACTCTGTGAGAGATCTAAAGTGCAGAACACAAGACCAACAAAACAAGCTACAGGGAGAAAGAGAACCTCATACCACCACCACACCAAACAATAAACTAGAACTAAGGGGAGGTGAGGCGACCTGACAACATGGACGCCAAGAACACACGCACGTCACCGGACGCCTAACAACTAGAGGCCTTCAAAACAATCCCATCAATTCAGTTGCATATATAGATCTTTGATGAGGTTAGAATATCTTTCAGCGAGCAAGCTGAAACTTACTTGTGCATCTCGCTGTCGCTCACTCTGACGTTGATGTCGTAGGTCTTCGCCCCCCTGGTGATGTCCATGCCCGGTTGCGAGATCTCCAGGCCGTGCTTCCTCACAATCTTGATGTACTCCTCTGCATCGAAGGTCTCAGCGCCCATGTCCTGGTCCCAGATGAAGATGTACTCATAGGGTGCGACAATGCTAGGGTGCAGGAACCTCTTGGCATACCACCTACGCCGCATTCCGATCAGTTCCAACATTCTTAACAATCAGATGGATAAACTTGCATCTGGGGTATTTGCATATATGATGGACAAATGGTAGGAATCATCACCATTTGGCCTGCTTCCTGGCGCTGACATGGATGGCTTGCTTGGACCACTCGAACTCGTCCCACTCTGTTGTCCGTCCATCGTAGTGAAATAACACAATGTCGAAGTTCTCCGAGAACTGCGTGATGCATTGTTCGCAAGGACAGATGCATGATATCGTTCAGTTAATTTACGGGTGCTTATTGAATAATCTGGAACAAAACAATATCAAGACATTACTTCTCACTTTGTGAACCGTCGCATTCACGTTGACTTTCTCACTGTAACCAACTGTCAGCGCCAAAAGATACTTGCGAGTGGGCGTGTCCTGGTCAGTAATCCCACAAGCAAGTTCAATCAGGCAAAGGTAACAATCAAATCAAAAAGGTTCAGAGTTGCGGATGAAAGACTACTAAGATCAGCGACCTCACGTGGGTCTCCCCACAGCCGGCGCAGGTGAAGATCAGTGTCTGGAACTACGATATTTGGTGGTAGCCTGTCCGCGCCTTTTGGTTTAGCCGGCGAAACAACATTCTACAGCACACCATAAAAGAAAAAGAACCTGATCGTGCATCTATCCATATAGAGGAAGCATGCCGGTATAGGATTAAATTGTCATCAAGTTCAGAGCGGTACCTCTGAAGTGGCATTTGGCAACAGGAGTGGAGTGTGATCAACGGTTGAAGTGTTGTTTCTGAATGGCGTTGAGATTCTGCCATGTATGTTGCTACCGGAGGTGCAGTTTCCATCACCAATGCTCAATGGGAATACTATCGGTGTGCTTTGGATAGGAAAAGAAACGCCGATGATGAATCCAATTGCTGCTGCGGTCAACACCGTAAGGACCGTATTTGATCTCATTCTCGCTGTTCACTAGAAGATGAGAAGTACATATTAGTCTTATGAGTTCAGAATTAAAGGTTGATCAATAGAATAAAAGTTGAATTTATTTGAAGGTTAAGGCTCCCATTTTTAACTAAGGAAAAATGTAGATGGAGTTTGCTTGTAGGAAACTCTCTCTTAGAATTTGAAACCTCTTGTTATGCGCAGCACTTGCACCATTTAAAGAACAATGTAGACGAATGCAGTTTTAAAGAACAATGTAGACGAATGCCATGTTCTTGATAGGTACAAGCTCGTATTGTACTTGCAATGTCTATTTACGAGCTCAATTAAAGAAGGACCGTAAATTGGGTTTTAGATCAACTCCAAAAATCTCCAAAAATTTTATTCCCCAAAACTCTGTATTGTGTTCCACTCCTACAGAAAACATTTGTTAGAGCCACCAGTTTTTTCAGGAGCTGGCGATTTTGCCGCCCGATCTAAGAAAAACACGCAGCACTGTAGCAGCTAAACCTGCACCTAGAAATTATTTTTAGGAGCGATTGACTCTATCACCCGCACCTAGAAATCATTTTCAGTTGCGGGTGACGCCATGATCCGCTCTTGAAAATATCCTCATTTCTAGGAGCGGGTGATGTCGTCACCCGCACCTGAAAATTTCAGGTGCGGATGATGATGTCACCCGCTCTTAGAAATTGATTTCTAGGTGCGGGTGATGACATCAACCGCTCCTAGAAATGGTCTCATGCCAAAAAATTCATAACTGATTCATATGATCTCGGACGAAGACAAATTTTATAGCAAAAATGTATAGCTCGACGAGACCTAAAACTTTGTAGTTGACAAGTTTTTTATTTGAGATTCTTTAATATTTCAAAATATCCATATAAGTACTATGAGATTGTTTGCAAAAACCTATACCTCTTATATAGTTTCATGAAACTATATGAGAGATGTATAAGATTTGTGAAGAATGTTACTACCACGATACCAGATTCTAAATGACCAAAATAAAACTTTGTAGTTGAACCATTTTGTATTTGAATTACTTTTGTCAAGATAAAGTACGTCTAATTTTTGAAATTTGAAAACTTGAATTTTTCAAACAACCTCAAATGGAGAAACTCTCAACATGAAAGTTGTAGATCCCGAGAAGTTATGAAACTTTGTAGTTTACAACATTTTTATTTGAAATCATATTGTCAATGAAATACAAATTTGAATCACTCAAATTTGAAATTCAAATTTCGTAAACGACCTCAAATGGAAAAACTCCCAACATAAAAGTTGTAGAAAGCCTAAACCATCTACCGAGGCGGAGGAATTAGCTAAGGAGAAGGTTACCAAGATCGTTACCGAAGAGCCCGAGTTTGAGATGTCGGGGGAAGACACGTAGGTGCCGCAACTCAAGCCACATTACTTCCGAGGTAAACTTGATAATCATTTTGAGAAGTTTGTGGAAGTGGTGCGCAGGTTAAGCATCAACATGCCGCTATTGGACGCTCTCCAAGTTCCTACATACTCTCGCTACTTCAAAGATATACGTGCAAACAAGTATGAGATAGCAACACTCGGGGTGGATCACATCAAGATGTCCGAGCAATGTAGCGCCGCTATTGCAAACGGACTAGAGAAGCATGGAGACCCCGAGTGCCCGACGATTCCATGTTCCGTTGATTCTTTCAAGTTTGAGAAGGCATTATGCGACCCTAGAGCAAGTGTGAGTGTCATGCCAAGAGATGTGTTCGAGAAGCTACGCCTACCGGAGCTAGAGCCTACGACAATGTGGTTGGAGTTGGGCGACAACTCCATTCGCTATCCTTTGGGCATCGCCGTAGATGTGCCCGTGAAGGTCGAACACCACTTCATCCCGTCGACTTTGTGGTGCTTGAGATGGGAGAAAGGGAGAAGCCGCCGCTCATCCTAGGGAGTTCTTTCCTCAAGACCGTCGGAGCTACTATCCATGTCGGCAAGGGAGCGATCAAGTTCGACATCAACAACGAGAGAAGTTCTTTCAAGTTTCGACCACGCTTCGAGGTATGCAACATCATCAACGTTAAATATGTTCCACCTCATCGTCACTTTAGCAAGGAAGAGCCAAGGAAGTAGGAAGAGCTGGAGAAGAAGGAAGCGAAGGAAATCAAAGAAGTTGTTGCATCCGTCAAGATCAAGGAACAAAAGCCGCTTGTGAAGACTAAAAAGATGACTAAGCTGAAGAATAAGCCTACGCCTAAGCCAAAGATGGTGCAGAAGTGGGTACCCAAGATTGCAATGCTCACAAAAGAGCGTTGATCCAAAGTGAACAAGTGAAGAAGTCTAACCATGGACTATAAACGAAGCACTAGGCAGGAGGCAACCAGTTCGTCGAGTCAAGAATAAGCTACGGGAGGACAACCCGATCAAGATTTTTCTGAGTCTTTCAAGTAAGTTGGTTTTAGATTTTTGCTACGCAAGACATTCTATAAACTCTTAAGTGGTTGGACAATGTTTATAGTTATAATATTTGTTTGGTTATTTTATTTGGATCATAACCCCATGACATGAGCCATCTTATGTGTTATTTGCTTCTTTTTGAGAAACCAAAACCAAAATTTCAGATTCTACCTCAACTTTCATCCTCATCATGATGTTAAGGTTGATTTGTTTTACATGTTAAAAATACACGAGTAGAGCCACGCTATGTTTCTAGATGTTTTTAATTTTTAACGCATGGTAGAACTCGCGTGAACCTAGGAAACTCGACTTTTGGTTTGATTAAAATTCATATCCTCTGGTTTCTCTAGAGCTAGAATTTTTTCTACTTGATTTTATTTTATTCAAAATCTTCCTCTCACATTTTCCCCAAAATTAGAACCTAAACCTATGCACCCACGATCGAGCCAGGAAAAGCTTGCTCTCAACTAATGAAAGCAATCAATACCAGAGTGACCAGAATAAAAGTAGTCGGAACACCTTTTTTTCTTCAACTCACATTTGTTTTTATGCTTGAAAACTCTAAATATATTTGAACTCATTGCTAGCTCCGAGTTAAATTTTATTTTTCGAAATTGGAAGAGTACTTAGCATTAAAACACTATTAGAGGGAGGTAATTGAGTTCACCTAACTACACAAGCACCATGATGCATCATGGGAGGCCCCTCCATTATTTAACCTCATGGCACATGCAAAAGACAAGCATGGGGGCAGCCAAGACATTGTTTTGTAGGATTCCCATGGAGGCATGTGAGGCAAGGAGGCGTGGAGATGACACAAAGCAAAGCAATCATGTTGGAGACCCAATTATGCAAGAAAAGTAGTGACGAGAGAGTTTAGGCGGTGCAACCCCATGGATGTTATGTATGGAGGAATTGGTGGGAGGAATATAGCGAAGGTTGTATTCGAATGGGTAGCTGGCCGTGGTCCTGGACCGCGCCGGCGCTGCGGAGCCATGATGGCTGCGACAGCGCACCAGGGAGGCAGGCGATAGGCTACAGATAAGTTACAATCTAAGCCTACTCCCATCTATCTAATCTCCTGGGCTTATATGGCGCCCCTAACTAACCAATCTCCTAACAAATTTCTAAACCAAGTTGTTCCTCAAGCTAACCAAACTTATCTCTAACTACTCTACTTATTTTTTGGCATCCTTGACCTTCTGGCGCCTGCCGAAGGTGGCGCCATACATCACATCTCTCCCTCCCTGGAGAAGCAGCTCATTCGCGAGCTGAAAATTTGGATACTGCTCCATGAACTCAACCAAGTCCACCCAAGCTGACTCCACCGCAGGGGCGCCGTTCCACCGTACCAACAACTGACGCCTTCCCCTCGCCAATCGGCTCTTAAGCACCGTCTCTGGTTCCATGAGACCCTGTGTGGTTCAAGGACCGGTGGATGGTCGCTTCCTGGTGTGATGAGTGATTGACAACATTGTGTAGACTGACTCTTGGCTAAGTATTGCAGGTGCAGATTGCGGCATGACTGGTGTTGGTGCAGGTGAAGAGCAAGCACGAAAGGTCGTTGCCGGGTAGGCCTCCAGGTGTGGGGAAGACAAGTAGGCTTGGCTCGAGGGACCCAGTGGCCAGTGGGGTCAAGTGTGGGCCGCATGGTGGCAAGAACGGCAAGATGAAGTCACGGACGGTTTCTTGGTTGAGCCTCAAAACCAAGGTCGAGCCGGGACTACGTGGGATCCGAGTCATGAGTGGTGATTGGTTTCCAGTGGTTCACCAGAAAAACACTGGGTTCCTTGGTTGATCCACAAAGCCAAGACCGAAGACCGGAGGCAGCAGCACCAGGATCGGTCTGACCGGTGGAGGACACCGGTCTGACCGGTGTGCGACGACGCAGTCCGGAGACTTCGAAGCGGAGGACACGCGTTGGGATCGCAAGGCTTGTGTCGAGGCTAAGCAAGTTTGCAGTCGTCGGGCATCCGTCTGATGGTGCTACGACGAAGTTTCCCAAAAAGGCCCTTCGGGGGCGTGTATCTTAGTTTAATGTAATAGGGGTAGTTTCGTCTTTTGGCTAGCCTCCATATAACCCAAGTGGTGAGAGGATGGCAGCTATCTCTTGGAACCCTAGCTCATTTGCTTTTGCTATTTTCCCTTCCAATTTTCCTTCGGATTTAGAGGACTAGCTTGAGAGCTTCATGGTGAGATCTTGTGAGAGGGTAGGATGATTGGGAGGCAAGCTAGACCTTGTATGAACCTTCATGGTATATATAGATGATTCGGCGTGGTTCCTCAAGGCTTGATTGTGTTCTTCCCATTTTTCCTTTTTGGTGATTTTCGGAGCCTTTTCTTGGTAATTTTCTTGTGGCGGTTTTGAGACCTTTCTCTTTGGGATTTGGTGGGGATGTAAGCATAAACCATTCGTGGTTCTTTTTCCTTTGATTCCCCTCCCAAATCTGTGAGTAAAGGGGTCAATTTTGGGGTTTTCTCCTCTCTAGGGTTAGAGGTGTTCTTGGCGGGATTTCTTCGATCCCTCTTGATTTAGCAAGTATTGGTGGACCAAATCTTGGCTATGGAATGCCCGTGAGGTACTCCTACTATCCCCAAAGTCTTGTGCGAATTTGTGGAGTTAATCGGGAGATCGGGATTTGGATTTTGAGGAGTTGACCCGTGGGTTGCTGTCCATCCCGAGAGCCCAGGGCTTGACCGGTCTGACCGGTGCCTTCCACCGGTCTGACCGGTGCCAAACCCCAGTTGGGTTTTGCTCGGGTGAACGTCTTGGTGAGATCTCTAGTCTCTATGTTTGCTGCTGTTTCGAGTTTGGTGTGTTTTGGAGCTCAGGAGGTCAGGTTCGCGAATTTGGGGTTTCTTGGCTTAGACCGGTCTGACCAGTGAGCTACACCGGCCTGACCGGTGTAGAAGCTTTCTATGGAAATCTTCAAGTTCTGCTCGGGTGACCCGGCTCAAGGTCCAGGGTGACCCGGTGTGTCTCTGGAGGGTGTCGGGTGATCCAGCGGCTTAGTCCGGGTGATCCAGCCTTGACCGGTCTGACCGGTGCAGGTGATCGGTCTGACCGGTGTGTGTCATTAGCTTCTCGAGTTATTTGTTCCACTGCGTTCTCGAGTAGGTTTCAGTGGTTGTTGGTTCCTAGGATCAGTAGCACTCCAGTGGCTACGTGGTCTTGGCCAACTTGGGTAGTTGACCCGGAGACGTGTTTTGGTTAGCCGTGTTCATCTTGTTGGAGTAGCCATCTCCTTCGAGAAGAATTTTTATCAGCTCCCATTCACTCCCCCCTCTCTTGTCGCCAGTTCGGTCCTTCAAGTGGTATCAGAGCCGGTTACGGATCTTCGGATTCTAACCAGTCTAAGATCCAAGGATGGCGTACCAGGAACGGGGATCGGGTCCTCCGCACTTCGATGGCAAAAACTACTAGATGTGGCAGAGGCGGATGACAGCTTTCCTCCGCGGTAAGGGTCAAATCCTTTGGAACTTTACGGTGAGCACAGCTTATGTTCATCTGATTAACTTCCTTGCTTCGGTATCGAGGGAGATGCATGACGCCAACAACAAGGTGGTCGACTACTTGTTTCGTGCTCTGTGTCAATCCGAATTCGATCGGGTCCAGACAGAGGACCTAACTTGTAGGATTTGGGGGCAGTTGAAGGATGCTCACGCTGGAAATGCTCAGGTTCAGGCTCGAATGTATGTGACTTACCGAAGAGAGTACGAGAACTTCACTCATCTCCCCGACGAGTCAATTGATGCCTTGTTCCAACGGTTCACAGTAGTGGTGAACAACATGAGGGCCAATGTGGACGTGCTCCCGTACGATGATCATGACAGAGCTGTAAAGCTTTTGCACTCTCTGGATCGTACAATTTGGGATGGAAAGTTCAAGGCCATTGTAGAGTCTGAGAAGTATGACACTTTGACGGTGAACGAGCTGTTCTCGAAGGTCAAGTCGGCTGAGGTGGACCGTGGTATGACAGCCAAGCTTGAGGGCCCGACTGACTCTCAAAGTCTCACCCTCATCAGTGGCTCAGGTGCATAGTCTAATGCTAACCCATCCACCAGGATGTACTCTCTGTCCTCCTTGATGTCTTTGCCAGATGAGGAGTTCGACGTGCTTGGAGAGGATGAGCTGGCGCTGCTGACCAGGAGCTTCGAGAGGATGCACGAGAACCAGGTGAACACAAGGAGGAACACGAGGATGTGCTTTCAGTGCGGCAAGACGGTACACTTTGTCATCGACTGCCTCGAGAAGGTGGAGAACAAGGACGGCTACAAGCACCGGTCGAGGACGGACGACAAGTACCGATCGAGGTGCGATCACAAGCAGAAGCACAAGCACAAGGACGAGCGACGATCAAGGAAGAAGGACGGACGCGGCAAGGCCCGAGTGATGGTCGGAGCGAGCGACGTCGACTCCAGCTCCACCTACTCTTCCTCGAGCTCCAGTAGCAGTGAAGATGAAGGTGATCGGCGCAAGAACAAGAAGTCGTCCAAGAACTTGAGCGGGCTGAGCTGCTACGCGAGAGATGGCTTCTGCACCATGCCACGAAGCTCCGGCAGCAAGAAGAGTCATCAGAGCGACTCGGACTCCGACTCCGAGGATGAGGTACGTGACGAGCTTCCCTTCTTGTGTGAGGAGAATGAACGGCTTGGCAAGTTGCTTGATAATCGTGATGACATGCTTAGAGAGGTTAAGAACATGAAAAAGGAGCTTAGGGCCTCGCTTGAGGATGCTAGGACTAGAGTGGCTGAGCTAGAAACACAGAACCTAGATGCAAAGCTTGAAATTGATTCGCTTAAGGCTTCACCTATTGTTTCTGATGAGGTTGATTGTGCTGATTGCTCTGTGTTCCTTGCTGATCTTACTGTTTTTAAGGAAAAGCATGCCTCAAAGTGTGAGGAACTAGATGTGCTTAGGGCTAAAGTGGCTGAGCTCAAGTCTAGACCTGCTTTGCTAGGTGCTTGTACTTCTTGCCCTGTTTTGCATGGAAAGATTGATGAGATGCATGCTTACACTGTTTCTCTTGAGGCTAAGCTGAAAGCACCTATTCCCACTTCTTGCTCTACTTGTGAATTGCATGCTGTGAAAAATCTGGAACTTGCACATTATGTTGATCGTTTGCAGGATGAGAATGATGAGTTGAGGAAAATGATGGGTTGGTTGTCGGGGCATGAACCACAGCTTAGGATGATGATAGAGGCATACAAGCGCTATGATGGTGAGGGGGGGAGAGAAAATTGGTGATATCCAATCTCCACCAAAAACCTTCCACAAAAATGCCTATGCTCCTATGACAAATCCATTGAGAAACAAACTTGACACAACCCCAGATCCACCCATATTCCCTCACCCCACAAATGATTTCCAAAAACCCATAAAGTTCAAGAGCAACTTGGGGAATGTGTTCTTTGGGAAAGAGGGTGAAAAGCCTAGTGAGAAGAAACTAGAAGAGAAGCCGAGTGAGGAGAAACCAAGTGAGCAGCTCCAACCCAAGCCTAAACCTAAGCTCATACGGTCTCATTGTGACTATTGTGGGAGAGATGGTCACAAGGGTGAGTTTTGCTTCAAGAGGAAGCGTGAGGAGAGAATGGCTAAGGAGTGGGCTAACGAGGACAGGTACCACCCCTCAAATGGTGTACCCGAGCCTCGTATGGAAATGCCCAGGGCCAAGGCGATTGTGAGGACGGTTCCGACTTGGGGAGATCGAAAGGTGGCCGGTGGTGCTGCTAGCCGAGCACCACCGGTCAGATCGGTCAGGGTGACCGGTCAGACCGGTGCTGGTCTGGGTGGCTGGCAGTTTGGTTTCCGTGCTCGTGATGATGCTCGGTTCAGTTCCTTTGGTCATGGTATAGGTGGTTGGCATGGTGAGTCTGGTGGTGGTCAGTTTGCTAGACGTTCTCCACCTCATGCTCAATACGATGGTGGGAGGAGTCGTAGCTTTGAGTTGGGTTGGAGGAACGGCCCACGGTCTTCCTTTCATGGTTTTCGTTCTCCTCCAGCGAGACAGGGTTGGTTCCCTCGTGGTGGTTCCCGTGGTGGTTTTCATGGTGGTAGCTTTGATAGGCGTGATGATATGGTTTGTGCTAACCCCACTTCGAAGCAAATGGCTCGGCACTGATTTTCTCTTTTGGTACTAAGCCCAGTGCTGAGTCGTTTGTTCACCCGCGTGCTCATTTTTGATATTTAGGTGGGAGACTTGAGGAACGTTTGGTTGATTGACTCCGGTTGGTCGAGGTATATGACCGGAGACAAGGGGTGGTTCTCAAGTCTCGTCCCGGTGGTGTCCAAGACATACATCACCTTTGGGGACAATGGGCGAGGGCGTGTGCTTTCAGAAGGTGAGATTAAGGTAAGTGACAAGGTCACTCTCAGGCGTGTTACTCTTGTTCAATCGCTCGGATTCAATTTGCTTTCCATTTCCCAGCTTTTGGATGAGGGTTTTGAGGTGTTGTTTCGGCCTGGTGGTTCTCGGATTTTGGATTCTCGAGGGGACCTAGTTTGCATGGTCGTTCCCGAGGGTCAAGTTTTCCGAGCGGATTTCTCTCAGTCTTCTGGTGTGGCTCATTGCTTTTTGGCTGGTTCCTCGAGTGAGTTGTGGAAGTGGCATAGGAAGTTGGGTCACTTAAGCTTTGACCTTTTGTCTCGCTAGAGTAAACTCAATTTGGTCCGAGGATTGCCACGGCTGAGGTTTAAGAAAGAGTTGGTTTGTGCGCCATGTCGGCATGCTAAGATGGTAGCCTCTTCCCATCCACCCCTCACCGATGTGATGACGGAGCGTCCATGCGAGCTGCTCCATATGGACCTTGTTGGCCCAGCTCGCGTGCGATCTGTGGGTGGAAAGTGGTACGTCCTGGTTGTGGTGGACGACTACTCTCGGTATGCGTGGGTTTTCTTTCTGGAGGAGAAAGGGGAGACATTTGGTTTTGTTCGAGATCTTGTCTTGAGGTTGAGGAATGAAAGGCACGGAGATGCCATACGAGCGATCGACAGTGACAATGGCTCGGAATTTAGAAACTCTCGCTTCGAAACCTTTTGCCATGACTTGGGCCTTAAACACCAGTTCTCTAGTCTGTATACGCCTCCGCAGAACGGCGTGGTGGAAAGGAAAAATAGAACCTTGTGCGTGATGGCTCGGACGATGCTCGATGAGCATAGGACTCCGAGAAGGTTCTGGGCTGAGGTGGTCAATACCGCGTGCTATGTGTCGAACAGGATCTACCTCAGGGTCCATAAGAACGGTAGAACCCCCAAGGTGAGTCACTTTCACGTATGTGGCTACAAATGTTTCATCCTTAAGAAAGGTAAGAATTTGGACAAGTTTGAGGCTAGGTTTGTCGATGGCATTTTCTTTGGTTACGCGTCTCATTCTAGAGCCTTTCGAGTGCTCAATCTTGAAACTAACCAAATTGTGGAGACTTGCGAGCTTACCTTCGACGAGACACAGCCACGTAGTCAGCTTGTTTTTGAGTGTGCAGGTGACCAGGAACTTGGCGAGGAGATTTTTGAGGATGAGGTGCAGCAAGGTGATGATGAAGATGGTGGTGTGGCGCCTGCGGCTGAGCATGTACATACTACTTCGACTACGATCGAGGACGGGCCCTCTCCCACACCTACGACGACGTGCCGAGATCGTGAGGAAGCTCCAGCTGAGGGGGAGGTGTTCTTGGCGGGATTTCTTCGATTTCTCTTGATTTAGCAAGTTTTGGTGGACCAAATCTTGGCTATGGAATGCCCATGAGGTACTCCTATTATCCCCAAAGTCTTGTGCCGATCTGTGGAGTGAATCGGGAGATTGGGATTTGGATTTTGAGGAGTTGACTCACGGGTTGTTGTTCACCCCGAGAGCCCAGGGCTTGACTGGTTTGACCGGTGCCTTTCAACGGTCTGACCGGTGCCAACCCCCTGTTGGATTTTGCTCTGGTGAATGTCTTGGTGAGATCCCTAGTCTCTGTGTTTGCTGCTGTTTCGAGTTTGGAGTGTTTTGGAGCTCGAGAGGTCAGGTTCGCGAATTTGGGGTTTCCTGGCTTAGACCGGTCTGACCGGTGAGCTACACTGGCCTGACCAGTGTAGAAGTTTTCTGTGGAAATCTTCAAATTCTTCTCGGGTGACCCGGCTCAGGGTCCAGGGTGACCCGGTGTGTCTCTGGAGGGTGTCGGGTGATCCGACGGCTTAGTCCGGGTGATCCGGCCTTGACCGGTCTGACTGGTGCAGGTGACCAGTCTGACCGGTGTGTATCAGTAGCTGCTCGAGTTCTTTGTTCCGCTGTGTTCTCGAGTAGGTTTCGGTGGTTGTTGGTTTCTAGGACCAGTAGCACTCCAGTGGCTACGTGGTCTTGGCCAACTTGGGTAGTTGAGCCGGTGACGTGTTTTGGTTAACCGTGTTCATCTTGTTGGAGTAGCCATCTCCTTCGAGAAGAATTTTTATCGGCTCCCATTCACTTCCCCCCTATCTGGTCGCCAGTTCGGTCCTTCATTCCACCAGCACGCGCCCATGTTGCACAGGAGGAAGTATCGGCGGCTAGCCGGGCGGCACGCCATGAAAGGGTTTAAGCAACCCAACATGGAAAACATCATGAATCCATGCTCCTGACGGCAGCTCCAGCCTGTAGGTCACATCACCGACGCGTTCCAACACCTAATAGGGCCCAAAGAACTTAGGCCCAAGCTTTCCCCTTCCCTGTACCTGCAGCGACGCCACCGGCCAATGCAGCAGCCGCATCCACAGCCACTGCCCGGGCTCAAACTCCACCGGTCGATGGCTATGATCATACACAGCCTTGTAGTGCTGTTGTGCTTGCTCCAGCCGATCCCGCACTTCCGCCAAAAATTCATCCCTGTCCTGCAGCGCGCACTCCATAGCCGGCAATCGAGCCTCCCCTGGCGTGTAGGATCCAACAGAAGGAGGCGAGCGGCCATACACCAGCTCGAAAGCAGAAATCTTGATGGCCTACTGGTAGGAAGAATTGTAGCAAAACTCTGCCCAAGGTAGCCACTCCAACCACTGGCGGGGACGATCTCCAGTTAATGACCGGAGGTACATAGCAATGATCTTGTTCGTCGCCTCTGACTAGCCATCAGACTGGGGATGGAACGCGGATGTCATCTAGAGCTTGGTGCCCGCCAAGTGCAACAATTCCCGCCAGAGCATGCTGGTGAACACGGGATCCCGATCGCTCACAATGGACGACGGAATACCATGTAGACGTACGATCTCAGTGAAGAACACGCACGGCACGGACGTCGCTGTGTAGGGATGCCCCAGCCGAATGAAGTGTGCTGCCTTGGAGATTCTATCCACCACCATCAAGATGACCGTCTTCCCATTGACCTTTGGCAGCGCCTCAACGAAGTCCATAGCCACATCTTCCCAAACTGCAGATGGAACGCCGAGAGGCTGGAGCAGGACGCTAGGAAAATTAAAGAGAGGAGAAGCTTATTTGTTTTACTTTGGTTTGATTTTTCCTTTTCCTTTTCTTTATTTTTCAGCATGTGTGTGTTTATGTATGCCTAGTATTTTTCTGTTTTCTTTTTTTATTTATTTATTTTCAGCATATGTGCTAGTAATGTTAGTTTTATATTATCATGAATAAAGTCACCACCATGTTATTACCTTTGGTCAAGATAAAAAGTTTGTGTCATGTTGATAAATGATGATAGTTGCCACTTTGCTCATCTTTGTACTTGTGTTACGTATGATTAAGCTAATGCTCTCTTAAAATACAAATCTGAAATTAATCTAAATGCTAGCTTAATCCTTTGTGGAGGTTATGATAAAAATGAGACCCATGGTTTTTCTTATGCTCTCAGTTTTTGGATGGGTTAAAAGATGATTTATTTTGGTTCATAAAAAGTTATGCTAACCTTATCATTAATACCACTTGCATGTTGCTCTACCTATCCAAAGCCTTATAATTATTTGAGTGCAAAAACTTAGTATCCAAGATTTATTTTTGGGTGAATTAATTCAGGGCTTGATTTCTCTGGCCCGAGACTAAGAAGCTGGTCACTCCGTTTTTGCGTACCTATCTTATTGCTAGCATTTCTATCTGTGCATTATGAATCTCCACATCGGAAATTTCGCAAACCTCGCGGGATATCCAACCATAAAACCATAAATATCATCTTTGTGTTTACCTCCTTGACCACAATGTATCATTTGAGTATGGATCATGAACTCGAGGGAGATCGCAAGATGGTGCCAAGATTGAAGATTTCAAGTATCTCTCCAAAGGAAAATATATTTCTGGTACCAACCTTATCTCTATCACCTCTTGGCCCGAGGACAAGCAAACGTTTAAGCATGGGGGAGGAGGTAGGTACAATGCAATTTCGAGTTAAAGGGGAGTAATAAAAAAAGAATGTATAAAAAGAAAGTATAAAAGAGAGAGAGAGACAGAGAAAAAAAGAGATAAAGAAAATATATGTATGAGAAAAATATGTATAAAAAGTAAAGTGAACTCCCCGGTTCTCTAAATGCATTAGGAATTTCAAAAAGCTTCAAGATCAAGATCCAAACTCATCTTTCAAACCATGTGCAATGCGATAACAAGGACTTCCTTTGTGCCTCGTGATCACTCTTTACCATTTGCACATGTCCACCTATCTCAAAGTGTGTGTATTTTTCTTTCCCCCCTCCTTGAAATAACATTATTTTCCAATGACCTTTTTGACGAGTCTCGGTAAGACCATGAGAAGCTTGTCTTGTTTTGATAATATCTTGGTAGGATTAAACTTTCCCAAAAGCTCCATATAAAGCCTACCACTTATATATGTTTTTGAGAGGGAAAGGAGTAGAACAAGTAGGCTTGAGAGACAAGATTAGATTAGTGTTCATAAGCAAGATGCAATCTGGTTTAAATTTTTGAACTTGGTTTAGCTCCTTTTCATCTTATTCCTTATTTCAAAATTTATGAGATCTATTTAAATTTTGGGAGCATGTTTAATTACTTGTGGGAAGAGATTAATTGATATCCACCCTCTATAGGGATGAAGGCTAGTAAAAATGTAATTCTAATAAATTAAAATTTTGAGAGCATTATGTTTTCTCGTGTATGATCGGGCGCAGGGTTTGAACAATGAAGGGCAACACTGATATCCATCGAAGGCTTACTTGAGGACGAGCAAGGTTTAAGCATGAGGGAGCTATTGACGGTGAATTTCCGTTAACCTAGCCATGAGTTTACCTTCGGTGTTGGCATTAATTTAATATCTTATCCATTGGTACTAACCCCCTTGATATATCAAGTTCGCTCTTGCATGTCGCTTTTGGAGTTTATTATTTATCCAGGACTTTAGCGCTAAATGTAAGGCTTCAGGGTAAAGTTCATCAAGCACCTCGTGAGAAGATTATGAAGCCCGGTACAAGTCAAGATATGAAGTGAGCATGACTCCAAGTGGCCCAAGGATCGAACCGTGAAGGCAGAAAACTCCGACGACCTATACAGAAAATGCTGAAACTTGCGCGACAAGGAGCCCTATCCAAACCGCGGAGAAACTAACGCCAAGGGCCCACATGCAGAAGGGTGAAGGTTCCAGAAGACACGATAAGCATCACCGACGAAGGTGGCCGCGAACCGGGCCGGGGTGGGCCCAGGCCGGCCAGCCCAGCCCACTTCGGGCTCCATTCACCACCCCCTTTGACCTAGACGCCCCTCAGACTATTTATAGTCCCCGTGCGAAGAGCCACGCATCATACCATTTGTGATTAGCTGCCGAGGAGCAGAGAAAAGAGGGACACCATTTCGCAGAGGAGAGGGTTGAGATAGTTGACTAGGGTTTCCCTAGCCGGCGTGGGAACCTTGCAAGGAAGACCACGTCGGAGTTCCAGGAGCTAGGATCAAGATCAAGGTAGGATCCCGGTGGTGATCTTATCCATGTATCATTTACTATGTTGAATTTGCAAGTTGGAATCCGATTCTTAGCGATCAAGTGCTTTCTCTATGACTTTGTCTTCGCTTGGGTTTTCTTTCTCCTCGATCTATTATCGATATAGATCGCATAGAATGTTCTTGGCCATAGTGGCTAGAGGTGCATGCCTGACCTACCGAGCATTTTCATCTTGTTCATCTTGAACTTCCCCTAGGATAGCCTGCACGAATAGGCGTCGTGACAGGACGAAGGTTCCAAAAGGCGGGCGTCTTCGTAGTTGGAACACAAGCCATGATTTAAAGAGGCTTTTTATGAGATTCAATTTGCTATCTTCTTCTCTAGTTGGAACTTCAACAAGAGCTCGATCCAATCTCTCTAGATTGGTTTTACTTCCCCCTCTCTATCACTTGCTACATCTGGTGTTCCTTAGATTAGATGAGTTTTCTTCATGTTTTCTTAGATTAGATGCAAAAGCAACCTTTTCAATATCTAATGTTCTCGGCTTTATTAGATTGAATCTTGCATCGCATATTGTTCCATAGATCGATACCTTGGGTTCACACTTAAGGGGAGAAGGGTCCCTTGACTACGACGGAGGATTTGTATGCTTGAAAATCCAAACGAACTTTGATACAAATATTAACCGTCAACAGCACATCTCGTTCCGAGGTTCCTCGGCCAACCCCCGAGATGGCCCCGAAGAAGAACACCAGCGACACCAGGGGAAACGGCCCCCAAGAAGCCACACAAGGAGAGCATCAGGAAGGCCAATCATCCCTTCACTCGAGAGTTGAGCCGGAGCGTCATTGCTGCGGCCTTCCTGGACGAGCTCCACTGCCGGGAGCTGGTGGTTGACCGGAGCTCCGTCTGCCCTCCGGGGGATAAGTTGATTCCCTCGCCGTGACCCGGGGAGGTGGTGGTCTTTGCCGAGCAGCTCGAGTGTGGCCTCCGCCTCCACTGTTCGGACTTTCTCCGCGAGGTGCTGAAGCTCTACAACATAGTCATTTGGCACCTTTCTCCTAACTCGGTCGTCTGAGAGCCATGTGTGGTTTGAGGACCGGTGGATGGTCGCTTCCTCGTGTGATGAGTGATTGACAACGTGGTGTGGACTGATTCTTGGCTAAGTATTGTAGGTGCAGGTTGCGGCTTGACTGGTGTTGGTGCAGGTGAAGAACAAGCACGAAAGGTCATCGCAGGTGAGGCCTCCAGGTGTGGAGAAGACAAGTAGGCTTGGTTCGAGGGACCCGGTGGCCAGCGGGGTCAGGTGCGGGCCGCATGGTGGCAAGAACAGCAAGATGAAGTCATGGTCGGTTTCTTGGTTGAGCCTCAAAACCAAGGTCGAGCCGGGACTACGTGGGAGCCGAGTCATGAGTGGTGATTGGTGGAGGCTATACCGAGTTCGCGGGGTTTTCGTTGGTTCACCAGAAAACCACTGGGTTCCTTGGTTGATCCACAAAGCCAAGACCGAAGACGGAGGTGCAGCAGCATCGGACCGGTCTGACCGGTGGGTACCGGTCTGACCGGTGAGGTGCACCGGTCTGACCGGTGTGCGACGACGCAGTCCGGAATCTTCGAAGCGGAGGACACGCGTCGGGATCGCAAGGCTTGCGTCGAGGCTAAGCAAGTTTGCGGTCAATGGGCATCCGTCCGATGGAGCGATGACAAAGATTTCCGAATTCGCCCTTGAGGGGCTTGTATCCGTAGTTAGCTAGTAAGGGTATTTTAGTCTTTCGGCTTGCCTCCATATAACCCAAGTGGTGAGAGGATGGCAGCCATCTCTCGGAACTCTAGCTCATTTGTTTTCCTATTTTCCCTTCCTATTTTCCTTAGGAATTTCTAGGACTAGCTTGAGAGCTTCATGGTGAGATCTTGTGAAAGGGAAGGATGATCGGGCGGCAAGCTAGACCTTGTATGAACCTCTTTGGTATGTCTAGATGATTCAGCGTGGTTCCTCAAGGCTTGGATGTGTCTTTCCCATTTCTCCTTTTTGGTGATTTTCGGAGCCCTTTTTTGGTGATTTTCTTGTGGCGGATTCGAGGCCTTTCTCTTTGGGATTTAGTGGGGGATGTATGCTTGAACCCTTCATGGTTCTTTTCCCTGTGATTCCCCTCCCAAATCTGTGAGCAAAGGGGCTTGATTTTGGGGTTTTCTTGGCTCTAGGGTTAGAGGCGTTCTTGGTGGGATTTCTACGATTCCTCTCGGTTTGGTGAGTTTTGGTGGACCAAATCATGGCTATGGAGTGCCCATGAGGTGTTCCTACTATTCCCAAAGTATTGCGCAAATCTGTGAAGTGATTCGGGAGATCGGGAGTTGGATTTGGGGGAGTTGACCCGCGGGTGCTGTTCATCCCGAGCATCCCAGCCTGACCGGTCTGACCGGTGCTGCTCACCGGTCTGACCGGTGCAGAGGCCTTACGGGTTTTGCCTCGGGTGAACGTCTTGGTGAGTTCCCTGTTGTCCCGTGTTGCTGCTGTTTCAAGTTTGGTTCGTTTTGGAGCTCGGGAGGTTGGTTTCTTGGAATTGGGGTTTCCTGGCTTAGACCGGCCTGACCGGTGAGCTACACCGCCTGACCGGTGTGGGGGCCTTTCGGTGGAAATCTCCAAGTCCTGCTAGGGAGACCCGACTCTGGGTCCAGGGTGCCCCGTGTGTCTCTGGTGGGTGTCAGGTGATCCGGCGGTCTAGTCCGGGTGATCCGGCCTTGACCGGTCCGACCGGTGTAGGTGACCGGTCTGACCGGTGTGGTCAGTAGCTGCTCGAGTAGCTTGTGCCACTGCGTTCTCGGGTTAGCTTCGGTGGTTGTTGGTTCCTAGGACCAGTAGCACTCCAGTGGCTGCGTGGTCTTGCCAACTTGGGTAGTTGAGTCGGAGATGTGCTCTGGAAGCCTTGTTCATCTTGTTGGAGTGTCCATCTCCTTCAAGAAGAATTTTTGTCGGCTCCCATTCACTCCCCCCCTCTCTGGGTCGCCGTTTCGGTCCTTCAAGTGGTATCAGAGCCGGTTACGGATCTTCGGATTCTAACCAGTCTAAGATCCAAGGATGGCATACCAGAACGGGGTTCGGGTCCTCCGCACTTCGATGGCAAAAACTACCAGATGTGGCAGAGGCGGATGGCGGCGTTCCTCCGCGGTAAGGGTCAGATCCTTTGGGATGTCACGGTGAACACAGCTTATGTTCATCTGATGAACTTCCTTGCTCCGGGATCGAGAGACATGTTCGACGCCAACAATAAGACGGTCGACTACTTGTTTCGTGCTCTGTGTCAGTCCGAGTTCGATCGGGTTCAGACAGAGGACTTAGCTTGTAGAATTTGGTTGGAGCTGAAGAATGCTCATGCTGGGAATGCTGAGGTTCAGGCACGGTTGTATGCGACTTACCGGAGAGAGTATGAGAACTTCACTCATCTCCCCGGTGAGTCTATTGATGCCTTGTTCCAGCGGTTCACGGTGGTAGTGAACAACATGAGGGCCAATGTCGACATCCTCCCGTACGATGACCATGATAGGGCTGTGAAACTCTTACACGCGCTGGATCGTACCGTGTGGGATGGAAAGGTCGAGGCCATTCTTGAGTCCGATAAGTACACCACTCTGACGGTGAACGAGCTGTTCTCGAAGCTCAAGTCTGCTGAGGTTGATCGTGGTTTGACAACCCGTCTTGAGAGCCCGACTGACTCCCGTAGTCTTGCTCTCGTCGGTGGCAAAGTGGCTAAGTCTAATGCTAACGCATCCTCCAGGATGTACTCTCTGTCTTCTTTGATGTCTTTGCCAGACGAGGAGTTCGACGTGCTTGGAGAGGACGAGCTGGCGTTGCTGACCAGGCGGTTCGAGAGGCTGCACGAGAACCGGATGAACACGAGGAGGACAGCACGGACGTGCTTTCAGTGCGGCAAGCCAGGACACATCGTCGCCGACTGCTCGGAGAAGACGGAGAACAAGGACAGCTATAAGGACGGCTACAAGCACCGATCAAGCAAGGACGCCAAGTACCGATCGAGGCGCGATCACAAGCACAAGAACAAGCACAAGGACGAGCGACGGTCGAGGAAGAAGGACGGCCGCAGCAGGAAGGCCCGAGCGATGGTCGGAGCGAGCGACGTCGACTCCAGCTCCGCCTACTCTTCCTCAAGCTCGAGTAGCAGTGAAGATGAAGGTGATCGGTGCAAGAACAAGAAGTCATCCAAGAACTTGAGCGGGCTGAACTGCTACGCGAGAGATGGCTTCTGCGGCATGGCTCGTAGCTCCGGCAGCAAGAAGAGTCACCAGTGCGACTCAGACTTAGACTCCGAAGATGAGGTACGTGACGAGCTCCCCTTCTTGCGTGAGGAGAACGAGCGTCTTGGCAAGTTGTTTGATAATCGTGATGACATGCTTAGAGAGGCCAAAAAGATGAGGAAAGAGCTTAGGGCCTCGTTAGAAGATGCTAGGAAGCGTGTGGCTGAGCTAGAAACCCAGAACCTAGATGCTAAGCTTGAGATTGATTCGCTTAAGGCCTCACATGTGGTTTGTGATGAGATTGATTGCTGTGATTGCTCTGTGTACCTAGCTGATCTTACTGCTCTTTAGGATAAGCATGCTTCTACTTGTGATGAACTAGATGTGCTTAGGGTTGAAGTGGCTGAGTTTAAGTCTAGAACTGCTTTGCTAGGTGCTTGCACTTCTTGCCCTGTTTTGCATGGAAAGATTGATGAGATGCATGCTTATACTGTTTCGCTTGAGGCTAAGCTGAAAGAACCTGTTCCCACTTCTTGCTCTACTTGTGAAATGCATGCTTTGAAAAATCTGGAACTTGCACATTATGTGGATCGCTTGCAGGATGAGAATGATGAGTTGAGAAAGATGATGGGTTGGCTGTCGGGTCATGAACCGCAGCTTAGGATGATGATTGAGGCATACAAGCGCTATGATGGGCAAGCGCTTGGCTCGGAGAAAGTTGGAGAGTCTAGTGGTGAGGGAGGAGAGAAGATTGGTGATATCCAAGCTCTACCAAAAACCTTCCACAAAATGCCTATGCTCCTAAGCCCAACCCACTGAGAAACAAACTCGACACAACCCCAGATCCTCCCATATTTCCCCACTCCACAAATGATTTCCAAAAACACATCAAGTTCAAGAGTAACTTGGGGAATGAGTTCTTTGGGAAAGAGAGTGTGAAGCCTAGTGAGGAGAAACCGGTTGAGAAGCCGAGTGGAGAGAAACCAAGTGAGTAGCCCCATCCCAAGCCTAAACCTAAGCCCGTACGGTTTCATTGTGACTATTGTGGGAGAGATGGTCACAAGGGTGAGTTTTGCTTCAAGAGGAAGCGTGAGGAGAGAATGGCGAAGGAGTGGGCTAACAAGGACAAGTACCACCCTTCCAATGGTGTACTAGAGCCTCGTATGCAGATGCCCAGGGCCAAGGTGATTGTGAGGACGGTTCCAGCTTGGGGAGATCGGAAGGTAGCAGGTGGTGCTGCTGGCCGGGCTACACCGGTCAGACCGGTGCGCTACACCGGTCAGACCGGTGCAGGTCTGGGCAGACAGGGGTCTGGTTTCCGTGCTCGTGCGGATGCTCGTTTCGGTTCTGGTGGTCGTTGTTCTGGTGGTTGGTCTAGAGAGTTTGCAGGTGGTCAGTTTGCTAGACGTTCTCCACCTCGTGCTCAATATGATGGCGGGAGGAGTCGTAGCTTTGAGATGGAGAGGAGGAACGGTCCACGGTCTTCCTTTCGTGGCTTTCGTCCTCCTCCAGCTAGAGAGGGTTGGTTCCCTCGTAGTGGTTACTGTGGTGGTGTTCGTGGTGGTAGCTTTGATAGGCGTGATGTTTTGGTTGGTGCTGACCCCACTTTGGAGCAAATGGCTCGGCACTGGTTTTACTCTTTTGGTACTAACCCCAGTGCAGAGTCGTTTGTTCACTCACGTTGTCGCTTTTGAATTTTAGGTGGGAGACTTGAGGAACGTTTGGTTGATTGACTCCGGTTGCTCGAGGTATATGACCGGAGACAAGGGGTGGTTCTCAAGTCTCGTCCCGGTGGTGTCCAAGACATACATCACCTTTGGGGACAATGGGCGAGGGCGTGTGTTGTCAGAAGGTGAGATTAAGGTAAGTGATAAGGTCACTCTCAGGCGTGTCGCTCTTGTTCAATCGCTCGGGTTCAATTTGCTTTCGGTGTCCCAGCTTTTGGATGAGGGCTTTGAGGTGTTGTTTCGGCCTAGTGGTTCTCGGATTTTGGATTCTCGAGGCGGCCTTGTTTGCATGGTCGTTCCCGAGGGTCAAGTGTTCCGAGCGGATTTTTCTCAGTCTTCTGGTGTTGAGCGTTGTTTCTTGGCTGGATCTTCGAGTGAGTTGTGGAAGTGGCATAGGAAGTTGGGTCACTTAAGCTTTGACCTTTTGTCTCGCTTGAGTAAACTCAATTTGGTCCAAGGATTGCCACGGCTAAGGTTTGAGAAAGAGTTGGTCTGTGCGTCGTGTCGGCATGCTAAGATGGTAGCTGCTTCCCATCCACCCCTCACCGATGTGATGACGGAGCATCCATGCGAGCTGCTCCATATGGATCTTGTTGCCCAGCTCGTGTGCGATCTGTGGGTGGGAAGTGGTACGTCCTGGTTGTGGTGGACGACTACTCTCGGTATGCGTGGGTTTTCTTTCTTGAGGAGAAAGGGGAGACGTTTGGTTTTGTTTGAGATCTTGTCTTGAGGATAAGAAACGAGAGGCACGGAGATGCCATACGAGCGATCCGCAGTGACAATGGCTCGGAATTTAAAAACTCTCGCTTCGAAACCTTTTGCCATGACTTGGGTCTTGAACACCAGTTTTCGAGTCCGTATACGCCTCCCCAGAACGGCGTGGTGGAAAGGAAAAACAGAACCTTGTGCGAGATGGCTCGGACGATGCTTGATGAGCATAGGACTCCGAGAAGGTTCTGGACTGAGGCGGTGAATACCGCGTGCTATGTGTCGAACAGGATTTACCTCAGGGTTCACAAGAAGAAAACGTGCTATGAGTTGATGCACGTGTGCACACCCAAGGTGAGTCACTTCCATGTGTTTGGGTCCAAATGCTTCATTCTGAAGAAAGGTAAGAAGTTGGACAAGTTCGAGGCTAGATCTGTCGATGGCATTTTCTTTGGTTACGCATCTCATTCTAGAGCCTTTCGAGTGCTCAATCTTGAAACTAACCAAATCGTGGAGACTTGCGAGGTAACCTTCGACGAGACACAGCCATGTAGTCAGCTTGTCTTTGAGTGTGCAGGTGACGACGAACTTGGTGAGGAGATTTTCCTGGAGGAGGAGCATGAACATGGAGATGATGAAGATGGCGGTGTGGTGCCCGCGGCTGAGCATGTACCTACTACTTCGACTGCGGTGGTGGACGGCCCCTCTCCCACACCTACAACGACAAACCCAGTTCAAGAAGAAGCTGCTGTTGAGTGGGAGGTAGCATCAAGGCGAGAACCTCCCCGGCGAGTGCAAGTGGATCACCCAGCTTCGAGGATCACCGGCGACATGAATGAACGTACTACACGGTCGAGGGTTCGGAACAATTCTCACTTCGCTCATGCTGCTTTTCTTGCCACCTTTGAGCCCAAGGACATTGGACACGCGTTATCTGATCACAATTGGGTTAATTCGATGCATGAGGAGTTGGAGAATTTTGAGAGGAACCAAGTTTGGGAATTGGTTGACCCTCCCCCAGGGTGTAAGCCGATTGGGACAAAATGGGTGTGGAAGAACAAAGAGGGAGAGAAAGGAGAAGTGGTGAGGGACAAGTCAAGACTTGTTGCTCAGGGCTACTCACAGAAAGAGGGGATCAACTACGAGGAGACCTTTGCTCCCGTAGCTCGTTTGAAGGCGATCAGGATCCTTCTAGCCTTTTCCGTGGCTAAAGGGTTCAAGTTGTACCAGATGGATGTCAAGAGTGCTTTCCTAAATGGTGTTTTGGAGGAAGTAGTGTATGTGGGGTAACCACCGGGGTTTGAGAGTGAGAAGTACCCCCACTGGGTTTACAAGTTGAGGAAGGCGCTATATGGGCTGAAGCAGGCGCCTAGAGCTTGGTATGGTAGGTTGAGGGGGTTCCTGCTTGAGAGAGGGTTTGAGATGGGGAAGGTCGATCAGAACTTGTTTCTCCTCAGGCAGGGCAGAGATATCCTGATTGTGCAGGTATACGTGGATGATATTGTCTTTGGTGGCTCGTCTAACTCTCTTGTTGCAAGGTTTGCAGAAGACATGAGCAGGGAATTTGAGATGAGCATGATGGGTGAGTTGCAGTTATTCCTCAGGATACGAATCAAGCAATCAAAGGAAGGAACATTTGTGCACCAAGCTAAGTACACCAAAGACATTGTGAGGAAGTTCAAGATGGAGGACTCCAAGGCAATGGCGACGCCTATGAGTACGACTACAGCTCTTGATGCGGACGAGGAAGGTGAACACGTGGACCAGAAGGAGTACCGGAGCATGATCGGGTCACTCTTCTACTTGACGGCGACGAGGCCGGACATCCAATTCTCGGTATGTCTGTGCGCTCGTTTTCAAGCGTCTCCGAGGACTTCGCATCGGCGAGTAGTCAAGTGCATATTCAAGTATTTGCGGCACACTCCCGACTTCGGCCTTTGGTACTCCGCGTTTTCTTCTTTGGCTCTTCATGGATTTTCGGACGCGGATTTTGCCGGGTGTCGGTTGGATAGGAAGTCCACTTCTAGGACTTGCCAGTTCTTGGGTTCTTCTTTGGTGTCTTGGTCTTCCCGCAAACAGTCGAGCGTTGCTCAATCCACTACCGAGGTAGAGTATGTGGCCGCAGCTAGTTGTTGCTCTCAGCTCCTTTGGATCACGTACACCATGAGCGACTTTGGTGAGGAGTATACCCATATCCCACTTCAATGTGATAGCACAAGTGCCATAAGCATTGCAAAGAACCCAGTGCTCCATTCCAAAACCAAGCACATAGAAGTGACGTATCATTTCCTGAGAGACAACGTAGAGAAAGGAAAAATCTCTTTGATCCATGTACCCACACATGACCAGCTAGCCGATATTTTCACCAAACCCCTAGATCAAGCAACTTTCACTCGTTTGCGGGGGGAACTTGGTGTTTGTTTGATTTCTTGAGTTGGGTGTGTGGGAGCTCCCTTGTAGCATATGTATAGCTTTCCTTTATGCATTTCTTGCTTTTGCATTGCATTTGTATCATGATGTATAGTCATCTTTATATGATAGATTGCATGCATTTTGTATCATATGCATTGTGTACGAAAAGCTTCTCTTATATACATTGTTCACCATGGTATGCTATATATGATCTTGTGAGCTAGTTTGGTGTGATATGGCTTAGTGTGGCTTAGCTCTTGATGATCTTGGTTTATATCCATGGTTGATGGCTATGTTTTTCAAAAATCTTATATGTATGCTCTCTTGTGAGTAAATGACTTTATATGATCTTGACATGTTTTAGTGGCTATACTATGCTTAATTTGTGGTTGGATAGTTTATTTTGATCATATGGGGCCAAAGGCTCATTTGCCATCATGAATGTTTAGCCCCCATGCTTCATCTTGAGGAGGGGCATAAGTTCCTTTTTATCGCAAAGACATTTCATGTACCAATTTCAAATCTGAAAATGAAATGTAAATTGCTTGGAAAATGTGCTCCCATGTCATATGTGCTTAATTTACTTGCTTTTGGGTGCTAAACCGTTGCATGTTGCTTACCAATGAGAAGTCTCATACATAGAAGTAAGCACATGGCTCGGTATGCTTTGACATGACATGAGGTGCTTGTGGGTGTTTATGTTGGTCTTACGCTTAGAATGGTTGTCCTAGCATGAAGTTTGTGTGGCTTTGCCATTTTGATATGTTTTGATCATGTTTAGGACTTTGCTCATGAGAGGGTATTTTTTCGCAAAAATAGTCATTTCTATCTTAGCTTCGCCCAATGGTTGTGAAACTTGGTGATCTTGTAGTTTTTGTCCATACGAAGCTATCGAGTATCTAACTTGCTCATTTGGATGTGTGTAGCATGGTATGTTGAATTTTGTCTATTTGAGAAGCTCTAGGTTGCATTTTTCGCATTTTTGGCTTGATTCATGCATTGTCAACAAGGGGGAGAAGTTTGAGCATGTTTTGGCTTACTGCATGCATTTAGAAGGTTTCCAAGTGGTTTCGAGCTAGTTTTGAGCTCGTGTAGTTCCCAGTTTTTCCCAGGTGTCATCGGCCTGACCGGTGAGGTACATCAGTCTGACCGGTGTGAGGTTCAGGTGCTGGGCGATCTAGCACACCGGTTTGACCGGTCTGAGCAAAGCTAAAGAAGCTGCTCTAGTTTGTGAAGTGGTTTGCATGCTTTCGTCCAGGGGGAGTTGCATTGGTTCAGGGGGAGCTTGCATGTGTGCAGGGGGAGCTCTTTGTGGTTTTCGAGCTTTGGATCGGTGGTTTGTGCTCTTTGCTTGAGCATGTTTTGTCTCGGATGTGTCGAGCCGTTGCCCTTGCCTAAGGGGTCCGAGACTTGTCTTCTTCAAGTGATCTTGCTCTTTGCCTTTTCTTTCGCTTTTGATCGCTTGTTGGAGTTTCTTTTAGTCGTTTCTTTTCTTTTCCTTTTCTCTTTGGTTACCAAAAATGTGTCTGTTGTCAATGCACTCATCAAGGGGGAGATTGAGAGCCATGTGTGGTTCGAGGACCGGTGGATGGTCGCTTCCTGGTGTCATGAGTGATTGACAACATGGTGTGGACTGATTCTTAGCTAAGTATTGCAAGTGAAGGTTGCGGCTTGACTGGTGTTGGTGCAGGTGAAGAACAAGCGCGAAAGGTCATCGCCGGTGAGGCCTCCAGGTGTGGAGAAGACAAGTAGGCTTGGTTCGAGGGACCCGGTGGCCAGCGGGGTCAGGTGCGGGCCACATGGTGACAAGAACGGCAAGATGAAGTCATGGACGGTTTCTTGGTTGAGCCTCAAAACCAAGGTCGAGCCGGGACTACGTGGGAGCCGAGTCATGAGTGGTGATTGGCGGAGGCTACACCGAGTTCGCAGGGTTTCCGGTGGTTCACCAGAAAACCACTGGGTTCCTTGGTTGATCCACAAAGCCAAGACCGAAGACCGAAGACGGAGGTGCAGCAGCATCGGACCGGTGGGTCTGACCGATCTGACCGGTGGGTACCGGTCTGACCGGTGAGGTGCACCGGTCTGACCGTTGTGCGACGACGCAGTCCGAAACCTTCGAAGCGGAGGACACGTGTCGGGATCGCAAGGATTGCGTCGAGGCTAAGCAAGTTTGCGGTCGCTGGGCATCCGTCCGATGGAGTGATAACAAAGATTTCCGAATTCGCCCTTGAGGGGCATGTATCCCTAGTTAGCTAGTAAGGGTATTTTAGTCTTTCGGCTTGCCTCCATATAACCCAAGTGGTGAGAGGTTGGCAGCCGTCTCTCGGAACTCTAGCTCATTTGTTTTCCTATTTTCCCTTCCTATTTTCCTTAGGAATTTCTAGAACTAGCTTGAGAGCTTCATGGTGAGATCTTGTGAAAGGGAAGGATGATCGGGCGGCAAGCTAGACCTTGTAGGAACCTCTTTGGTATGTATAGATGATTCGGCGTGGTTCCTCAAGGCTTGGATGTGTCTTTCCCGTTTCTCCTTTTTGGTGATTTTCGGAGCCCTTTTCTTGGTGATTTTCTTGTGGCGGATTCGAGGCCTTTCTCTTTGGGATTTGGTGGGGGATGTTTGCTTGAACCCTTCGTGGTTCTTTTCCCTGTGATTCCCCTCCCAAATCCGTGAGCAAAGGGGCTTGATTTTGGGGGTTTCTTGGCTCTAGGGTTAGAGGCGTTCTTGGTGGGATTTCTTCGATTCCTCTCAGTTTGGTCAGTTTTGGTGGACCAAATCTTGGCTATGGAGTGCCCATGAGGTGTTCCTAGTATTCCCAAAGTCTTGCGCAAATCCGTGGAGCGATTCGGGAGATCGGGAGTTCGATTTGGGGGAGTTGACCCGCGGGTGCTGTTCATCCCGAGCGTCCCAGCCTGACCGGTCTGACCGGTGCCGCTCACCGGTCTGACCGGTGCAGAGGCCGTGTGGGTTTTGCCTCGGGTGAACGTCTTGGTGAGTTCCCTGTTGTCCCATGTTGCTGCTGTTTCGAGTTTGGTTCGTTTTGGAGCTCGGGAGGTTGGTTTCTTGGAATTGGGGTTTCCTGGCTTAGACCGGCCTGACCGGTGAGCTACACTAGCCTGACCGGTGTAGGGGCCTTTCGGTGGAAATCGCCAAGTCCTGCTAGGGTGACCCGGCTCAGGGTCCAGGGTGACCCGGTGTGTCTCTGGTGGGTGTCGGGTGATCCGGCGGTCTAGTCCGGGTGATCCGGCCTTGACCGGTCTGACCGGTGTGGTCAGTAGCTGCTCGAGTAGCTTGTTCCGCTGCGTTCTCGGGTTAGATTCGGTGGTTGTTGGTCCTAGGACTAGTAGCACTCCAGTGGCTGCGTGGTCTTGGCCAACTTGTGTAGTTGAGTCGGAGACGTGCTCTGGAAGCCTTGTTCATCTTGTTGGAGTGTCCATCTCCTTCAAGAAGAATTTTTATCGGCTCCCATTCACTCCCCCTCCCCCTCTGGTTTGACGTTTCGGTCCTTCATCGTCCTCTTGTCCGCTTTCGAGTGGGCCTTTCGGATGGAGGGCACCGTCCCTTTAGCAGCCACATACGCTAGCCTCCACACCGCTAGGTGCCGGGGTAAATACATCTTCCCTAATGGAGTGAAGACGGAGATCTACTACGGGGGTGTCTACTCTACCGCCTGCTCGGGCTCCGCTGTCCCCGGGCATGCGTACAAGGACCGGATGGAAACTGGCTGGCCGAACACCTAGTTCTCTCATTCTGTTCCGCCAGAGTGCGGCTTGGTTCCTTCCTGTCAGCCTCCGGAGCTCATCCAGAAGACCGACGTGAGGATTGACGCCATGATACGCACCCATATCCGTCTCCTAGGGACTTAGCCATTCGAGACCTGGTGGAGGATTTCATCGCCGCCCGTGTGTGGCCGTTGGTCGCCTCCTGGACGTTCCCGGTAGAAGGGAAGAACGTGGCCAACCCCATGGGTCGCTGATGTGAGTTATCCTACTTCCGGGATGACTTGCCGCGGAAGCTTCCTGGTGAGTGATCCCTTTACTTCTTCTTTTACATGTTCTGGCGGCCTCACTAGAGATTAAGACTCACCTCCGGGTTGGCTGTTTTCATTTTCTTGCAGAGCTATCCCTTGCCGAGATTGAGCAAAAAAACATACGGTTGTTGGGTTCCTACAGTAGGAAGGAGCACTTGGCCCCGGCCGTCCTAGTGCTAGGGGCCCGGCTCAACCGCATCCTCGTGCTCTAGTTGGGCGAGACCCCGGAAAGGCTCATCCCCACGGAATGATCGGAGAAACATAGTAAGGGAGCGAGCAATGCCACCTCCGAGTCCGAGCAAGTTCCGGAGGACGGGGGCGATGACGGTGACGAAGAAGAGTTAGCGAGGCCAGCTCAGCGGGCCCGACAAGGCGCCTCCCCGCGTTGCCCCCAGGCCCCTTCTGCAGGCGGGACTTCCTCGGCCCCCACCTTCAACCTTCCGGAGTTCGACGATGAGTTGGGCTCCGATGAAGACATGGATAAGGAGCTTGATGAGATTCGTTAGTGCATGTCTTCTCCTGGACTGATCCGAATTCCCCCTGCCGCCTTACTTACTTGAGTGGGCCCCTCCCTCATCCCTTACAGCCCTTGAGACTCTTCCGAGGTCTGGCGGCCGGGGGTCCCCCCCAACTTAGGTCGAACGCCAAAACGCCGGGAAAGACCTGTCAAGCGGGTCTCAGGGCCTAGGAGTCCAGAAGGGACTATTCAGCGGGATTGTCTGGGGAGCTCCCCTAATCTCCGAAGATCTGGTGGGCCGTCCAGAGGTCCAAGTACTCTTTGTGGATCTGGAAAAGGGCCTACCTGATTCTACCTCCCAGGCGCTGACGGAACAATACCCGCCCGAGGTGAAGATGGAGTCCTTGGCTGGTCTCGGTGTGCAGGTAGGCGACCTTCCGGGCTTCTTGTTCTCGTGACTGATTCTCCTTGTATCCTGAACCTCCCTCTCCCCCTTTTTTTCATTTCAGATCTTCCTCCTAGCAAGATCCCTCTCCGGGGGGATGCCGTCAGTGGGCTCCACTCGGGAGCTGGAGGAGGCTTTGGCCCAGGCCAAAGCAGAGATGGCGGATGCTGAGCACCGCGTGTGTGAGGTGGAGGAATACCTGAAGACTGTGGAGGGCCTCATGAAGAGGAGGAGGGACTCCGGAAAAAGGCTGAAGCTGAGGGCGCCTCGGCTCAGGAGGCACTGGCCACGACTGGGGCAGAGCTCCGCTTGCTCAGGGAGGCGTGGAATGATGCTGCGGCGGAGGCAGTGGGGGTCATGGACTCCCTTTCCGCTGGCCTGGCGGACCTCAGGGTCGTCATGTCGCAGCCCACACATTCTCCGGAAGAGCTCTCCGCCCACCTAGCTTGGATAAGCGAGGGGGTCCCTGCCATGGCGAGAGGGGCTCAAGCCTTTGCTGGGGTCAGTGCCTAGACCGCTTGGCGGGGGGCGTTCCTCTCCCTCTTCCGGGACGGTTGCACCCATCTGCCTCATGTGAAGGACATCATCAGAGGCCTTCCTTCCACCAGCTTAGACTTCCATCGTGAGGTCAATGACGTGAAGAAGACATCACGGGCCTTCCATGACTATTGGGCAGCACACGGCCTTGACATTGCTCGCCAGATGCGAGCAGCGAGCGCGGAGACGCGGGCCGCCATTTCAGTGGAGAAGCCTTCTGCCGGAGGTTCTTCCAAAACGGGAGGGGGGAACTCCCGGGATGAGACCCAGGTTTGAACCCTTCCCATCTCCGCCTCCGTTTAGCGTAGCTCCCCATTTTTCCTTTTTGTAGTTTCTTTTGCAGGGCCTCCTTCTTGAGGGAGGGAAGGGAGCCCTTTTGCCCCTTTTGTAAAGTCCGGGGGGGGGGAACCTGGGGTGTGCCTTCTCTGGACCTCCTCCTCTTTTGGATATGGAAAAAAGGCAAATGCTTTCTTTGTTCAAATTCCTTTAGTTGGTGAATGCGCTCCTTGTATATCCCAGATACCGCGTCGTGGCTGCAAAGCGCCAGCCCGGACGGGTCTTTCGCCACTACTGTCTCTCGTTCCAAGCGGGGCTTCCCCGGGCGTCCCTTGTACCGCCGACTCCCCGAAGACGACCTGTTCCGGGAAGGCTTGATCTTCCGGGGGATGTATATTAGCGGCCCATTCCTTCGCGACTGGTCTCGTTGGGCGGAGCGTCATCGTGCCCCCTTGGCGACCCAGCGGCACCCAGAGGAAGACTTTCCGGGATTTTGTGGAGGAGTGTCATCATCTATTCGACCTGCTGCGGCCTTCTTCCGTCCCGCGACTACCAGGACCCTCCGGCGTTCCTTCGGTGACAGGGGAGCCGCAGCCTGCGGATTTTCCGGGAGCATCTCCGGCCCAAGTGGAAGCCCCCTCTGCGGCTTTCCCTTGGGCTCCTCCGGCTAGTAGTGGGAGCCCTTTCGTAGTTCCTTCCAGGGCTCCCCCAGTTTGCACAGGGAGCCCTTTTGTGACTTCTTCCGAGGCTAGCCCGATTCGTGCGGGGAGCCCTATTGTAACCTTTCCCGGGGCTTCCCCGACTCACGCGGGGGGTCCCTTTGTAAACGCCTCCATGGCGGGTGATTTTTCACCGGGGTCGAAGGATCCTTCTCGTTCTCCCCCTGCTGCTCCGGGGGCTCCACCCTCAACTCTGGATGTTGCCACTTCTTTGGAGGTGTGATGCCCTGGCACTTCTCATTGTACTTCCCCCTTGTATCTCTGCATTTTCCGCACTCCCCTACTCCTTTCCCTTCTTTTTCATCGTCATAATAAAAAGGACCTGAGAAAGGGGAATTCTTCCCCGATTCCTTGTCTTCGCCTGTTCGCAGCTCCTAGAGCCCGCACCATGGAAAGAAAAAGAAGGGACTCCTTGGAGGGCCTTTTATGTTGTTGGGGCTTCGTTTCCCTGTCGGGGCTCCCAGCATACGCTACTACCCCCTGGCCATGGGGTGGCCTTTCAGGGCTGAGTAGTTCTTCGCGAAATTTCTAAAGGGGATGTTGTGTTCTTGTTTGTGCAGGTGCCTGAGATGGGCGGGTCCCACTGCGATCCCCCTCTTCGATCCGAGGGTGCCCTAGGCTCCTCCCGGCAAGGGAATGGGAAAGAAGTCATCTCGGATGGCTCCGGAGGCTCTCAGTCGATGTACTGCCATAAGAGAGTGAAAACTTATCGGACCCGCGGGCTGCAGCCGATGAGGAGCTAGCTCGTTGTGTCGCAGCGGCTGACTTCGCCTCGCCAGACGGGGATGTGCTGGCGGCGCAGCGTGCAGGCATGGAGGGCTCTTCCATAGACCTAGAGGGACAATCCAACCGGGGCGTCCGTCGTCCTTGTCGGGGGGGGGGCGATCCAGCGCTCGTCGGGTGTCCGGGCCAATGGGGCGCGGAGGTGCCCGTCTGCGGCGCACATTCCTTGATTATTTGGATCGAAATGATTCGTATCAATGAAAAAATAAAAAATGAAAATAGGAAATAAAAAACATACGAGAAGTGCATGTTTCATTTTTGGCACATCGTGTGTTTGGGGAAGTTTCCAGATCGGCCCATTGGGTCCACTCCATGGTTTGCCGCCAAGTGTTCGAGCACCACTTGTCCTTAAATGTTGAGTCGTCCTTGCCATATAGCCCACCGTGGGGCTTATAAAAGGACCCCTCGACCCGGTCCCTAGGGCATGTGGTCATACATAGGTTGCTCGTACTTGTGAACATCTGAGCCAAGCGGATAGGTGACGATATGCCGCGTCGCCGATCGGGGTGGCACCCCGGAGCTTTTCCGGGTTGTGGCCCTTTCCCTCAGTGCTAGAAGGTGGCTTGCGAAGATGAGCGAATTGTCGAGGCGAATCTGTGAAGGGAGGTCGCGAGGGCGAGAGCCCTTCCGCTTCCATCTATGATTGCTCTCCGACAGATACGTCTTGGGAAGAGGAGCAGAAGTCTACCCCGTCACCTTCTTCGTCGTGTTTTCCTCTGGCATTCCGAATGCCGGAAGGAAGCTTGCGAGGTGGGGTAGTGCGGTTGCCCAAGTGCTACAAGGAGTCTTGCGAGGAATGCTTCCTCTCCGAGCTGGTTCCGCCTACATCGTAGCTGTCGGTCTCCGCTGTCCCCTCCTTTTCCCGTGTATCCCGGCTGCGTCTGGAAGCCGCCGTTTTTTACTTCCCCGTAGTTTGTCCCTAGGGAACTTCTCTTGTTTTGATTAAGCGGGAAGAGTATCCCGTCATTGTAATATATTTTTCTTTGACGCACCGCGTCTTTCATTTTTAGCCTGGGCCCCGAGAGGCATCGCTCCAAAGAGGCTGGATCTTCTTTTCGATCTTGATTCTGGGAAGCATCGCATCCGTGCGATTTTGTTGTTCCACGTCGGGCCCCCAGAAGGCATCGCTTCCGGGCCCCTCCACACTAAGTTGCTTTCGGGATTCCGGGGGACACCCCTCCCAGCTTACTTCCGCCTGGGTCCCCCCTTTGGGGTCATCACATGCATATTATCAAACCCTCACGCCGTCCTTTGCTCTGGAAACTGATGCCCTTGAGCGAGGCCGTGCCCCGGGTCGGAGCACTTTAGTCCCATCGAGACTTCTCCCCAAAAGCGTCCTCTCGGGGTGGGATCGTGAACGCCACATTGTTGTTAAGATTCCCGACCAGCCCTTTGGCCCTTTAGAAGAAAAACTCACTTCCGGAATCAAAATGTTGGGTTTGCTGAGGAGTGCCTTTCCTGGGACCCTTGGGTAGCCTTTTCACCGAGGCTCTTCGGAAGGACAAAGCTTCCAGCAGGGCAGCGAACGCAGCACGTGCCGTGACGCTTAGGGTGATCAGCCCTTTAAGCCATTCCGCACGGCTCTTCAGAATAGGGTCATTTTCCGGAATCTAGAGTCGAGCGTTGGTTGCAACGCTGGTACTCTGGCCCTTTCTTAGGCCCCTCGGGAGGTTTTTGACACCTCCCGGAATCTGGGTGGTGGGAGCAGCGGGATTCTGGCCGACCCCCCCCCCCCCCCCAAGTCGCGTTTGGCTTCTTCGGAAATGTTTCATTGTCCCGGGACGTAGATTCCGACGCATGGTGCTGGGCCGGGATCTTTAAACCTGTCCGAGGCTTCTTCGGGAGGAGTTTTTACTCCCGGGGTCAAGGCAAGCTTCGTCCCGTGCTTCCAAGACGCGGGTCAGTGACCACTTGCCCTGCCCATTTCGGGAAGGCGTCCCTTACGAGGTAGGGTGACATTTGTACGAAGCATCCCCTCCCCTTGGTCCGCTCTTGTGACCCTTCGGAAAACACCCCCTTTACCTGGGATCTGGTCGCGGTCGTGCGCTGCCACACCGGACCTCTGGTCAGTATACGGCGAGCGGGACAGGGGGGAGGGGTGGGCACATCTCTATCTCCCCCTGCCCTGACCTTCGCTTGCCACAGTAGGGGGTTCCGGTGTGCGGTGCTATGCCGATGTGCCCGGAGCTTCCAATGCATTTTCTTCTTCAAGGATTGCTCAAAACTTGTTCAACACATACAAGGATTACAAAAGTAACCATCGGATGGCCACATGCGGCCTACTTCCGGCTCGCGACCCTTCCTAGTGTGGCGCTACACGGAGGAGCGTCCGACTTTACAAAGTCATTACAAAAGTTCGGGACTGGGCTTCTAGTGAGCCATGCCTCAGTAGTGGCCCCCGGGCTGTAGCCCGCCTCGGGGTCTTACGGATAGTAACGGATGAGTTGGTCGGCATTCCATGAGTAAGGGTCCTCGATTACGTCGGGAGTCATCAACCGGTAAGCTCCGGCGTGGGGGTTCCCGTGACCACATAAGGTCCCTCTCACTTGCTTTCAAATTTCCCCTAGGAGTCGGCGTCTCGCCTTCTGCTTAGAACTAGATTGCTCGTCATGAAGGAGCGGAGCTTGAGTTTCTTGTCTTGCTACGTCTTGGTCTCTTTCTGGTACTTGGCCAGATTCTCGACCTCATGCAAATGATGTTCTTCTTGCAAGTCTTGGGTCACAGTGGCGGCTTCTGCTTCATGTTCCGAAATCATCCGGGAGGCTCCGACTAATGCATCCTACGGGGTGACCGCCTCTTCTCCGAACAGCAACTTGAATGGCATGAAGCCGGTGGGGCGCGTGGTGGCGATACGACGTGCCCACAACACATTCGGCAATTCATCGGCCCACGTCCCCTTCGGAGCCCCAAAAATGCGCTTGCTGAGTGACGAGAAGATGATCCCATTGGCTCTTTCGCATGCTCCATTCGTTTGGGGGTGGTATACTGACGCAAAACACTCCTTGGTCCCTATCTCTTTGCAGTATGTTCGGACGCGTTCTGAGTTGAACTGCTTCCCATTGTCAACCGTAACCTCTCGCGGTATGCCGAAACGGCATATGAGGTTCTTCGAGAAAAACTTGATGATGTCAGCCACCCGGATGGTAGTGATAGGCTCGACCTTGACCCATTTCGAGAAGTACTCGACCGCCACCACGGCGAAGCAAAAACTTCCTGGGGCAGTGGGTAGCGGCTCGACCAGGTCGATCCTCCACCGCGCCATGGGCCAGACCAGGGTGACCGCCTGGAGTGTTGTGGTAGGCAGGCAGCTCATTCGGCTCATGCGCTGGCAAGTGTCACAGCGGCGCACCAGCTCTTGGGCGTCAGACAGCACCATGGGCCAGTTGACCCCTTGCCGGAAGACTCGCCCCACCAAGTTCCGGGGTGCGGCGTGTGCTCCGAACGAGCCGGAATGGATTTGTTCGAGCAGCTTCCTTCCTTCTTCCCGACTCGCGCACCGGAGCAGGGGGTGGTGACTCCAGCCTTGTATAGTGTGCCATCAACCAGCTTGAAACTTCGACAACGGTGGCTCATTCGGCGTTCCTCCGGGAGTTGCGTTGGACGATAAAGTCCCTAGAGGTAGGCGATGATTGGGGTTCTCCAATCGTCGCTCCGGATGACATTCACATCGCAAACAACCCCCTGTCACCTGTCCCAGGCGACTGTCGATGGGACGGTGTACAGGAATTCAAGACGTATGGTGTACAACAACTCCTGCCCCGTCGGGGAGTAGATGGCTGTAGCGGCCCCGACCCCGGATGCACCCCAGTCTCCATCGACGAAAACGGTCCATCACGGGTCCTGCCGGGGTCGCTCCGTTCCTTCCTCCGACGGAGTCCAGTCTGCTATGAAATCCACCAGCGCCTGGGATTTTATCGAGGTGCTTGCTTTGAACTTGAGATGGTACGGGGCGAGTTCGACCGCCCACTTCGACTCCACCCGACAGCCTCCCGGTTCTCGAACACATCCCGAAGCGGTAGGGAAGTAGGCACTGTGATGGGGTGTCCGGTGAAGTAGTGCTTGAGCTTCCGAGAGGACATGACGACGGTGTAGGCTAGCGTCTCGAGTTCGGAGTACCGGAGCTTCGGCCCCGCTAGGGCTTCGGAAGCATAGTACACCAGGACTTGCACCCACCTCCCTTCTCGGAGAATCTCCTACACCAGCGCGGCGCTCACTACCGTGGAGGACGCGGTGACGTACAGGAGGAGGGTTGCCAGGGACCAGGGCTGGTGAGTGTCTCCGGGTGCTGCAGGTAGTCTTGTAGGTGCTAGAAGACTTGCTGCCATTCGTTGTTCCACCGGAAGGGGTGGATCCCCATAGCGCCTTGAAAAAGGCGAGGCTCCTTTCGGCGGAGCGCGAGATGAAGCGCTCGACAGCAGCGAGGCACCCCATCAGCCTTTTGGCGTCCCACATCATTGTCGGAGGCTTCATTTTGCGGATGGCTCGGATCTTCTCCAGGTTGGCCTCGATGCCCCGCTGGGACGACGACTCCGGTGTGTTGCAGGTTTTTGAAGGTTTCCCTTATGTCCGCCAGTAGGTTCTCCTCCTTCCGGCTGCAGACGACGACATCGTCCATGTATGCTTCGACATTCCTCCCGATTTGGCTCTCGAAAACCTTCTAGACGAGCCTGGCGAAGGTGGCCCCTGCATTCCGCAACCCGAAGGGCACCCGGGTGAAGGAGTAGGTGCCGGAGGGAGTGATGAAGCTGGTGTGCGGTTCGTCTTCCTTAGCCATCTAGACCTGGTGGCACCCCGAATACGCGTCGAGGAAGCAGACATGCTCGCATCCTGATGTGAAATCAATGATCTGATCGATCCACGTGAGGGGAAAATCGTCCTTGGGGCACGCCTTATTGAGGTTGGTGATGTCCATGCACATCCTCCATTTCCCGTTGCTCTTCTTCACTAGCACCGGGTTGGTGAGCCATTCCGTGTGCACGACTTCTCAGATCACCTTTTCTTCGAGTAGTTTCCGGACTTTCTCTTGGGCTGCTGCCTTCCTTTTCGTCGACATCTTCCAGACCTTTTGCTTGTGCGGCTTCTTCTTGGGGTTGATCCGGAGGTGATGCTCAATGAGGTTCCTTCTTACCCCCTGCAAGTCGGACGGGCTCCACGCCATTACATCCTCATATTCCCGGAGGAGGGCGAGGAGGTCGTCTTCCAACCCCGGTTGGAGGGCCTTCGCGATGCGGATGGTTCGGTCGGGAATATGTTCCCGTAGAGGGACCTCTTTAACGCCTTCTCCCGGACGTGCCTTCGGGACGTAGCGGGTGGTGGATGGGACGCTTTCTAAGGGGTCTTCCAGAATCAACTCGTTGACCTCTCGCTGCCTCGGGGCTCTCCCGCGGTCGATAAGACGAGACACCCTCTGGTCTCCTAGCACCTTGATGATCCCGCGAGGGCCCGGCATCTTTATGCCTAGGAAGTCGTGATGCGGCACCATGTAGAAAGCGTTCAGCAGCCGCCTTCCGAAGATGGCGTTGTACTGGTGTGGAGTGTCGACTACGTTGAAGATGATGTCTTCCGTCTGGGCGTAGTTCCCGTGCCTGAACGGGACCGACAGCGTGATCTGCCCTAGGGTCTGCACTATCCCTCTGTCGAACCCCCGCAGCAGAGTCTCGACATTGAGCAGCTGTGATCGAGACATCCCCATCTCGTTATATGCAAAGTCGAAGAGGATGTCTGTCGAGCTGCCTCTGTCGATGAGGATCCTATGCAGTTCTACTCCGTTGACATTGGCGGAGATCACGAATGCGTCTTCATGAGGTAGAAGGGCGCGTTGTAGTTCTCAGTGTGGAACGTGATGGGCACCACGTCGTAGGCGGGGAGCTGCGACAGTGCGGCGGGGTTTAGGTGGCACACCTCTCGTATGTAGGCTCGCCTCTGCCGGTTGGAATCCAGAGCCCAGAAGAACCCCCAAAGATTGGGAGTACAACACGGTGCGTCCCCACGACATGCTACACATCCCGCATCTCGGCTTCCGTCTTGGTGGGTCCCGGAGCCACGTGACTTCCGAGGATCCCCGCCGAAGGTATGAGGTACACCGGAGGATGGGCCCATACCGGAGGCGGCGGCCCGGGAGGGGGCGCCCACACAGGGGTGGTATGAATGACGGGCCGTTCTCTCCTGGGCCCCTTTTGTGACGTCGCGGCTGCCTTGGCGGTGGACGATGCAGAACATCTTGCAGCCGTTCTTTCCGTGTGGGGAAGCCTCTTCCGCCTTGGACTGGCCCTCTAGGGGCCCTCAAGACTAGCCTGTTGTCTTCTCCCTCTTCCTGTCATCCCATCGCTCCTCCCGGCCGTCCTCCCATCTTTCACCCCGTCCTCTGGGGGGTGTCAACGGTATGGACTTCGCGGACAGGCCGTGAGGAAGAATCTGGCTTCTAGCGAGGTTCATCCCCCTCGGAGCACCGCACGCGCTCCCGATCCTTTGCCTTCCAGTCGTCTTGGTTGGAACGGTGTTCTCCGGCTTGCTTCCTCTGCTTCTGTCGCAGTTTGTCGTCCTCCGCCTGCGCGTATTCTTCCATCTTCCTCATTAACTCCGACACCGTTTGAGGGGTTTGGGGGGACAGGAGGGACTGGAGCGAGTCGTGGAGAAGCCCCTCCTAGGCTAATGGTGCACTCGCTTAGTCCACTTGCATGGCACTTGACGTTTACGAAGCGGCAGACAAAGCTCTAGAGGGTCTAGTTCCTCCCCTACTTTATAGCAAAGAGGTGCCCTGAGGTGACAGGATCGTCGTAGTTGCCCTGGAAGTTTTCCAGCATCAGCTCCCAGGAGTGGATCTTCTCAGCGTCCAAGGTGGTGTACTAGGTGCGGGTGATCCCGGTGACAGCTGTCATGAAGCTCTTAGCCATGGTGAACTCGTCTCCGCCCATAGACTGGATGGCTACCTCGAAGCCATGAGGAAGGCCGCCAGGTCGGTCTTCCCGTCGTAGGGTGTGATTTGAGGCATCTTCAAGCCCTTAGGCCAGCTGAGCGACTGGAGGGGTGGAGCCAGAGGCGACTACGGGTCGTGGAGCCCTCTGCGCTTCGCGGGCGTCTCAGTGCGGTCCTGGTCCAGGGATCAGGGTGGTTCACGGCTGCCCTTACCGGAGCTCTCTCATGGCGTCTTTCCGGTGTTGAGGTCCTCCAGGAGCTTCTTCAGCTCACGCGCCTTCCGATTCGCCTCCGCCCTCCTTCGGAGGTACTTTTCTCCCTTCGTCCAGCCTCCCGATCGATCTCCGCCCGGGCGGTTGAATCTTGCCGCTCCGCTCTTCTTCGCGCCTCTCGGACCTGGACCTGAAGGTCCTCCACCTCTTGTTCCATGTTGAGGGCCTCCCGCTCCTCCTGGGAGGCGTCATCCTCTCCCCCCTGCACCGGAGGAGGGTATTCGGCTCCTCCCTGGTCCTCCTCCGCCCCCTACTGGGGGTTTTCTAGGCCCGCTCCATCAGCAATGCGGGTCTCTCCGGAGGAACCCGGGGTGGGGGCTCCGGATGCATCACCTTCTGTCTGAGGTGGCTCACTCTGGGACTCCTTCGTGGATCTCTTACCCTTCTTCTTTGCCAGAGCCATTTTTGCTTTTCTCAGTCATACACGTCCCCACAGACGGCGCCAACTGTTGCTGGTTACAATGGCCCGAACAATAAAGGAGTGGGCTCTTGGTCCTCGTATGGTGGCCTAGGAGAGCTACTAGGGGACTGAGTGACTAGTAGAGTGAGTATATCGCAACTTAGGAAAAATTACATGGGGTTGGCCCCTTCTTTTATATGCACGAGGCGTCCCCGGTACAATGTCCGTTTTACCCCCGGTATGTCCCTGGTACAATGTTCGAATTACCTCCGGTACGGCCCCGGTACGGACTCCTGAACCTAAACCCTAGATCGGGGGCAAGACGGTCTATTCCCTCTCATGGGTCCTCTGCCCACGTGATGCTACAGTGATGAGTGGTCCCTTCTGCGCCCGCTTCCGGAACCTCCCCCGGCCTCATCTTTTGCCCTAATGATCTTCTGGCTCTTCCCGCGCAGAGATCCTCCGTCTCATCTTCTCGTCCAGTGCCTCTCCCTGCACGGCGCCCGGACGGGGCGCCGACTTTCCAGGCAGCAACGCGGGCGCGCCCACCGTTGGAGGGGGCCTTCTCAATGGGCCTGGGAGTGGCCCACCAGGATGCTTGGGCCCCTCCTCCCGATCCCCAACAGGTGGCATCTTTGAAACGGGTCCGGAGCGTGAGCTTGGTGGCGGGCGTGGCGAGGCCCCTGCACACGAGAGAGGAGTCGAGCGGCGGATGTGGCGAGGCCACCGCGTGTGGAGAGTTGCTCGGACCCAGTGTTTTGCTCCGCCAGGAAGTTTTGCTTTGTTGCAGTAGCACTGTGGCGAAGGGTCCTGCACAGCAGTGGCCTTCTCGGTGTAGTGGCGTCTGCGCCATTTTGCTTCTTTTCAGCATTGGGCCTTGTGGAAGGCTCGATCTCTACATGTGTGTGTGTGTGTGTGGTGGGCGTGCGCTTCTGACGTGCCTTCTCCTCTATGGCTGTGGTGTATAGGGGTGCAAAGTTGAGTGGTGCGGCCGTGTTGAGGTCCCAATCCAACCAGTCGTTGAGCGGTAACCCGTGTTGATGTCCCAATCCAACCGTGCGAGTTTCTTTTTCCTTTCTTTTTGTTTTCCTGCCTATCGCTTCCCAGAGCCGTAGTCTTGTATTTTTCTTCTATATCAATGAAACACGCACTGTCTTGTGCAGTTCGTTCAAAACACATTATCCTCATTGTCCTGAGTTTGTGGTATATCTATATACTTGTCGTATTGGTGTATCCTTATTTTTGAAAAATGTTACATCAATGTAGAACTCCTTGAATCTATGCAAAAAATAAACGTAAGGTGATCAAACAAGTCTACCGTGTCAAAAAAGATAGTAGATTAAATCAAAATTCAGATTTGACGCTAGACATAGAAAAGTTGACTATTAAAGAAACATCGACTTGTTCTGTTTGTCAAATTGTCTCCAATGATGACCATGTTCCAAACAATGTTGCTGAGAAACAATGAAGTTCGACTAGGGGCAAGATGATCTTCAAGTAGCTAGTTAGGAACATGTCTAACCGGTGACTAAATTAGTCTGACCAATCTTGCAACAATTTTTGGTAGAGCTTCAAATGTCAACCCAAAAAGTAACATGGTGAAGAAGAACCCAGGCTTTAATATGAGAAAATAACCCAACAAAAGCAAATCAATCGGTTAGGAGACAATAAATTTTTTCTTTTGGAAATAGGTATTGGAGCCTTGGAATTAGTATTGATGGTCTTCAATACCAGCTGTATGGGTGTCTTAGAATTGGTATTGATGTCTTCAACACAGTGCGCTATTGAACGCACGCGCGCCCTGTTGTCCTAGATACCAAGCTTCTCCCCTCTGAATTGGCTCGAATCGTCATTCTTCTGTCTCCCGCATCTCTCTATCTCTCCCGTCTCTCTCGCAATGCCCCGCCGCCCCTCTACGGAAGCCACCCTCCGCCCCGTCGCCGCGCTGTCCTCCCCCTCCCTCTGCCTTCGAGTCGCGTATCCCTCTCCTCCCTCCGCCGACAGGCCACATCGCACTCCCCTCCCTCACTCCGCCAGCGATGGCGGCTCGCGCGAATAGGGGCATGCGGAGCAGCAACCGGAGGTGGCGGCCCGCGTGCGGCTGGGTAGAGCAGATGTGCGGGGCTGTCTAGGAGGAGGAGCCGACGACTCCTTCCTCATGGCCCGCCACTCTTTCTTCCTCATGGCCGGCGGCCCCTTCTTCCTCATGGTTGGCGGGAGAGGGTGGCCTTGTCCGGATGGAGCTTCGTCCCGGATGCAGAGGGCGGCCTTCTCCGACGAGGTGTGGGTGGCGCGGGGGAGCTCCGCCCTCGAAGTGGCTTTCTCCGGTGAGGTGTGAGGGGCCTGGGTGAGCACCGCCGCCTATGTAGCTGAGGTGGAGAGGAGCAAGAAGACGGTCAAAATCAGATGCCACGGTATGACATCTAAACATAAATCGGTATTGACAAGCTTCTTTGATTCTTGCCGGCCGCAGGCCCCACATGCTCTGCTGGCCGTGCCAGCTGTGCTCGCCCCACAGGTCGCGTCGACTGCTGAGGGAGCTGGCGGTGCAGGCCGCTCCGGCCGCGCTCGCACATAGGAGGAAGCTCGCCCGCGTGGCCGCAGAAGCCTTGCGCTAGTCCACCCCCTGCAGCTCGCTTGGCTCACTGGTGCGAGGATGAGTGCAGGAGGGTGGAGGAAGAAAGGGATAAGAGAGAGAAAATCTGGCATTTATTATATCAAGACACTCCTCATTGTGAGCTGTAGTTTCTAAACAAATTTTGATGATGTATATCTCTTAAATATCGTACCTGGTTTCTACCTTAGGGACCGGCTAAAGAGAGTTCTAGATTGAAGGCTAGGCTGGTGGCACTTCGAAGGAATTGAAGGTGGCCTGAGCTTTTCAAGTCCTGATTCTACACTGTTTGTTTATATTCTTTCAAATCTGTGAGCTGTTGGGTCACTGGTTTAGATGCTGTCCCTCAGACCTGCGCCCTCAATATACCACAAATTGTAAGGTTGTCACGAGGGAGCGTGTTCTTTGAGATTGCTTGGTAGCTGGAGCGGGTCGTACTTTTTTCAAGTTTCCTGTTGTAAGCTGGTAACTGCAGCAGGACTAATGGCTGTGCTTTCAAAAATGCAGGTATTTTGGAAAACGCTTAGAATATAGGATTGAGTTGCAATTAAATTCAATGACATTACTATAGAATAGCTTGTTCCATTGGGATTTTGGAAGAATTAACTGAGCTTCATTGAAAGTTCTCTTAGTGCGTGCCGCTCTTCAAGAAAATTCCAGTGTTTTCTTAGGCCAGTCTCAGTGCAGAGTTATGAACATGATTACCTAGAGTGACACATCATCTAAAAACATTTGAAACAATAATGAAACACCTCACTCCCAATCCATAATTTCATCTATTGTTGTTTTCTAGGTTGCATGCAAGACACAAGTTGTCTAGGTAACTGTGTATAGGGGGTGTCATCCTCATGAAACTCATTTTATCTCTCTTCATTAATACACTGCCACATCATCAAAACTGCTCACGTAGCAGCATATTTAATGTTTATGAACCCCCCACTGAGACTGGCCTTACGCTCTATCCAAACATCCTTTCATGAAGTTTCTTGTGTTTCCTTGTCCCACAGGCCTAAAGAGATCATCGTGCACTCTTTTCATGTTTTTTCTATTGCAAATCCTACATGGAGATGCCTCTTGATTTAGTCTTAGATCGAGAGCCCCCAATATGGAAAAAACGAGGTAATCAGAAGCAACAGCAGATCGAGAGCCCCCAATATTGAAAATTGTAGGTTATGAAGTACCATGGTTTTGACCAGGTATTCATTAAAAAAAAGGCTTCAGTAGATTGGCACATCCCATAGGGCTGAGGCGCTGAGCTAGATAAAGATTTGTGACATTGTTGGTGTATCAGATTAAAAATGAGAATTTTGTCTAACAGCAACCAACTACTGTGAAGGCTAGTATTGTTTGTCAGAAGGTTTATCAGAAAGCAGAAAATCAAAAAAGGACAACAAAAGGCAAGATGTTGAAATTATCAAACATGACAAAAAACAATGGGTGAGTTTAACACTTACAAGCTAATAATAGACGTAGCGCCAAAGGTTATCCACAGTGTGCTGAGTGCTGGTAGAACAGCGATTATCTGAACTTCTGAAAATTGCGGTGGTGTTCCCTGAATGATCTTCATGCAGGTCCTATCCTTGATTTGTTCATTCACTCAGAGAGGATTTCTTTTCAGCATTCGGCTTCGGCATATTTATTTTTATCTGACTCCCTAGCTAGTCCATATACATTGTATGTCGCATCGTACGTGCTCTTTCAGCTATTCATAGTCGTAGTTGAAAACTTGTAACGTATAGAGTAGCAGTACAAAGAAGACTGAAAGCATTAATTATTGTCAAAATGTGCAGCTCTTCATAGACCAGCAAGCACCTACAAGGCTCAAGAACAAGTCGTCGATTGGTGGTAGAGTTGCATCATGAATTCGTGATCCGTGAAGTTAGGCGTATATGTACGATGTAGCTAAAATCACTCCACCTGGACCCACAGCAATATTCTTGGCAGATTGTCGACGCCATTCAAAAACAACACAATTCTAGGCCGGGCCTCCATTATTCATGGGTTTGTCTTATTTTAATACTAATTCGTAGACAACTACGATAATGTTTCTTGAGTAAAAAGAAATTTCAACAGCATACCATTGTTATCCACTGGTTGTGTAAACAGTGGCGGAGCTAGCTTTCGGCCTAGACTAGAGCCTGCCTAGTGTGGCATACCTAGTATGATAAGAAACAAGTCTTGAAGACTTGTTTTTGGTTCAAAAATTTAGGTGGTTAGTGGACTTTCTTGGGCCACGAGTAGTGCCTCAGCCGGGGTGGCATGGGTCGTAGCTCCGCCACTGTATATAAAATCAAGATTTTGGTTGGCTGGGTGGATGAAATACAGAACTAGTGATTTGTGCACACCCATGCATGTGGATCATTGAGTGGTTGTATTATGTTTCCTTTAGAAAATTGTGAAAACTGATAGAACGTGATGAGAACATTGAAAACCATAGGGTCACACAGCAGGTCTTAAATGCATAAGCCAGCAGATTGGTTGTGAGAGAAATATACTACGTAAGAAATTGTACGGCAGATTAGTTTTGAGAGGAAAGTACTGTGCAATAAGCCAAGCAAGACCTTCCGAACGCTCTCATAGTTGATATAACATTGTTGTAGACTAAATAGAAATCATAGGGTGACACATATAGTAGATACAACATTATTCTAGATAACTTCTCTCGGATGAGCACTCGACCTTGCTTCTGCTTTAGTCATCTAGTTAGCACCCGTTTTGTCAATGAGCAGTCTTAAGAATTGTCCGGTGTGTCAAGTTATCCCATTAGAATATTTACCACATTATTCCATATAGAAGAAAAGTGGCTTAGTATGAGCCTGAAATTGCAAATTGAATTTGAAGCCTAATGTCATGTAGGCTCAGAAATCTGAAAGCTACAAATTCACTAAGAAAGAAGTAAAATTACTTTATTTGAGGTAGTGTAGTTGCATCGACGGCATCGGCATCTAGGACAGTCTAGACTGCATGGTTTACTGCACATATTACATGAAGGGAGCCACCAATGCATATCTGGATCTAAATTGTAAGGAATCAGATGCTCGTAGCCTAAGAGGGGGAGGGGTGAATTAGGCAACTTAAAACCTTAATCTATAACTTCCACTACATTGTATAAAGTAAACTAGATCATTTCTATCTAGATGTGCAATCTATGGTTGATCTTGATGAGGACATGACAACCATGCATACGACCATGATTGGTGCATGGAATGGAGTCGAAGAAGTCCAGCAAGGTGTCCAAGTCGAAGAGGAGGCATGAGGCTAATCCAGTTCGAGTCCCCAAGATGGAGGCCCAAAACAATTCAAGTTCGAGCCCAGTTCGGAGTCCAGGAGCAGTGTCCACAACAAACGACGCCCAGGTCGCATACAGAGTCGGTTTTGGACGTTCTTCATATGGTTGGACATTCTTCCAATGGTACAGGTCTCAGGCCCAAATTCGTTTTGAGTCAACGGGAATCGTCGAAACAAGGTGACGTCCAGAATCTACCAAGGTGCTGCGTCGCCAGTATGTTGGGGCTTCGGCCCAAGTTGTGGGCGCCCCAATCTAGGTCGCCCCAACCCTAGGACATCCTCCTCTCATATACTCAGTAGTCGCCGCCTTAGAAACTTGAATTTTATTTTACATCTAGCTTTAGCTACCCCAGAACACGCACAAATACGTGCTGTCCTCTGTGATCAGAACTCCACCTCAAGTGATATTAAGATTGCTCGCTTAAGATTCTTGTACGTTCTTCGATTGTGCACAGGAATTGATCTTCGCGATCAGGCTGATCTAGCTTCAACAAGGTCGGTAACCACAGGGAGTTGGTTCAGCGATTGCATTGGCGCTTCGGGTTTGCTCGTCGTAGTCAGATCGTGAGGGTCAACTTCCACCAAATCAGATTTATCTCCACTCAACGAAAGATCGGGGACTCCGCCTCTATCAAGTGGTATCAGCTTTCCAGGTTGATTGGTGAGTTTATCGAGTGTTTTTATTTCCTACAGTCCACAAAAACCAAACAAAAATTTGTTTTTAGGTTAGATCCTTGTCCCAACAACCCTTTTAGCCTCCCACCTTCATTCAATAACTTGCTTTGTTGAGTTTGTGTGCTTGTTCGTTCAAATGTTGCTGGTTACTTGTGTTCTAGCTTTTGTTTCTCATTTTTCTCCTAAACTCTAGCTGCCGCCGTCTTTTTTTTTCTGCTGGTAGACAACCCACCACGCACCGCACCCCCTCTCGCGAACATCCCCCCCCCCCCCTCGCGCCAACCCTCGTGCCGCGGACTCTCTTGGTCGGGCACTGCATGCCTTCCCCGATTGCCCCTCCCTGCCGTGATTTGTTGGAAAGTCAAAAAAAGGAAACCAATAAAAAGAAAAGGAAAGTGAAAAAAGGAAAGAAACAAAAAAAAAGAAAAGAGTTCAACATGGAAATAGAGGCTCATTCAGTTCGGGAAGAGCCCCCCCACACCCGCGTCGCCCCCCTGGGTCGCGAACCCCCTAAGGCCTTGTTCAGTTACCCCCTCCCCGGTCGGGAACACGGCCCGACCCACGGGGGTACCCCGGTCCGGGGTCAGATACCGGCCCACTAAATTTTCAACGTTCGGTTCGCCCCGAGATGGTTTGTTCCCGGCCCAAAACCCCTCTCATCCTCCCAAATCCGGCCGGGATCAAAAAATCGTCGGCCTGCTCGTGGGAACAAACCCCTCACGCGAGGGGGAGGAAACACGAGGCGACTCTGGTGGCGGCGGCACGGCTCTGGTGGGTGGCGGGCTGGCGGTGTGGCTCTGCAACACCTCCGTTCAGCGGCGGCGGATCGGGTCAAGCAGCAGGAAAACTTCTTCCGACGACCCCTACGACGGCTGCGGCACCTCCCGGCGGCGACTCCTCCCGGCGGCAGCGGTGGATCCTCCAAAGTCGCCCGACAGGATGGCAACGCCGGTGCGGTCTTCTTCCCCGTCCCTTCTAGCAGTCGCCTTCTCACCGGTGAGTCAATCCTCCTCACCCTTCACCCCTTCTCTCTTTACACGCCAGGGTTCTTGAGGCACATGCCCAAATCTAGATATCCAAGTAGGCACATATTCTTGATTTGTGTAGTGATTGTCGTAAGAACCAGTGGTGATTCGCCTAAATATTGGATCACAAAGGTCTGGTTGTCCTTTGCAAAGTTCATTGGTTATATTATGTGATCCTGAATATTGCAAAGTTCGTTGTAATCCAAACACTACCAGAAACCGGAGATTTCGTGAGAGTGAAAAAAAGTCACGAAAAACAGTTTTACTCTCATGAAAATCATGCGTGAGAGTACACCGTCACGCATAACTTGTCACAGTATTAGACTCATGAAATACACACTTTCATGAGAGTTCACCGCCACAGATTCTTTTCATGAGAGTTCACCGTGACGGTCACTCTCATAAAAAGAGCATTGCCGTCAGATTTGCATCGTTATTTTCATGGCGGTTTTTTTATATATTTCGTGAGAGGCCACCGTCACGAAGTTATTTCGTGAGACTTGTGGCATTTCATGAGAGACCACCGTCACCAAGTTATTTCGTGAGACTTATGGCATTTCGTGAGAGTCCACCGTCACTAAGTTATTTCGTGAGACTTATGGCATTTCATGAGAGGCCACCGTCACCAAGTTATTTCGTGAGACTTGCAGTATTTTGTGAGAGGACACCGTCATGAAGTTATTTCATGAGACTTATGGTATTTCGTGAGAGCTCAGTGTCATGGAATTATTTCATGAGAGCTATGGTATTTTCATGAGAGTCACACTCACACAATGAAATTCGTGAGAGTTTAAGAATTTAACAGGAAATATAGTATTTCATGAGAGCACACCATCACAAAAATATGTCTAGACCATCACAAAAAGTATATTTTCATGAGAGTCAATGCCTATCATGAAAATAACATAACAGCAAGCTGCTCAAACCAAATTTCAAATACACACATGATCCAAATGTCAATCCAACAAGCATATAATGCATATATATGTCTGATTCCAATTGCGTTACATTCTAACTCCATCCAAGTGTCCAACCACTACATTATAAAAGGCTGTCTTAGACATCCAACATGTTAAGTTCCAACACATAGTCCTAACCTTCCAATATTACAAGTTCCAACACATACACATAATTACTACAACACCAAAAGAAGGACAAGGTTCCAGCACATACACATACTTACTCTATCCAAGTGTTGAAAGCATGGGCAAGCATGGCTGGTTAGCAAAAGAAGCCAAAAGGTTAGCAATGGTCAAGTTTCAGTCACATCCATTGCATTAGTTATCACTGATATCAGCCCCACTGTCCTCATTGTGATTGCAGCCATCCTCCTCTTCATGGTAGCTCATGTCATCTTCACTACCCCTCATGTCATCTTCACTGCCCCTCATGTCATCTTCACTACCCCTCATGTCATCTTCACTACCCCTTGAATCATCAGAACCACAATCATCTTCATTAGAGTCATCATCATAGCTGTTACTGTCATCCATCTCATTGTAGTCATAGTCATCATCATCAGTGACTATGTCATTGGCACCGCTAAGCATTTCAAGAGGATGAGTGGCAGCATGTGATGATATAGAGACCTAAAAAAGAACAAGTGTGTTTGAAACATTTTAGTGTTCAAGTAAAATGATCAGATCAGCCATTATACATTTTTGTGCATACAAATAACTCAAAGATTAGATCAGCCCCCACACTATGCATGATCAGTTCACAAATATTCTTTTCTGCTACTAATTACATCTAATAAACAGGAGAAGCCAATCAGCTATGCATCGATCTATTATTTACTTGACTTCATGAAATGCATGCATGGATGCAATCATTTGGTTTCAGGTTGAGTGGCCCCCTAGCTTTATTGAAACGTATAGCTTTATTACTTGGAACCAAAAAGAAATAGGAGTTCAAAACAGCTGTGAACTTTCTGCAGATCAAGTAGGAAGAATCGTGACTAATGCATGTGTTCCACATCACAGATTCACATACAGTCAAAGATTATGAAGCAACCTGAAGGAAGTAAACTGCACTAAAAGTACTTTTTGATCTACTCATGGCAAAACAAGACAGAGATCTGATCCTTTTAAATGGAGAGCAACCTGAAGACAAGCTCAGGTTTGGTGAATAGAACCACACTTACCTGATGACGACCAGCTTCAAGATTTACTAAACGTTCCATCAGATCAGCAGGTGGTTCCTTACGAAGATCTTCAAAAATTTTCTGAAATTTTTTATCTGTAAGCACGTGAAATCCAATGCATATGGTCAGTACTTATTCAAATCCATCAGATCAGCAGGTGGTTCCTTACCATCATAAGCGCACGATTAACACTATTTTCCTCAATGAGAATCTCATTATTCTCATTCAATTTCTTATTTGTTTGTTCCAAGGCATCATTCCTCTCCTGCAACTGCTCATATTCATCTAACATGTTTTGATAAGCAGCAGTTCTTGATGAAGAATGACTAGCTTTAGCTGTTGCTGCAAGTGCTTGCTTGTCCACACAACCATCATAGCAACACTTTGCGTGGCACTTGACCATTACCGCAACACTTTGCGTGGCACTTGACCATTACCTTCATAGCGAGACAAACCACAAACATCACACTTGTCTTTGTCTTTATTATCTTTGTAGTAAAGCATGCAGGTATTGTAACAAACATCAATTTTGACATATGCCATACCAAGACCCTCAAATAGCTTCTTTGACTGGTAGAAGTCCTTGGGCAACTTAGATTCTGGAGGCAATAGCTCATGAATTAATTCTAAGTTTGCCTCAAAGTGTCCAATTGACATGTTATACTGTGCTTTCAATGCCAGCAGGCATGCTATAGCAGATAGGGATGAGTGTGATGTATTCTCATGTACTAATTGATCAATGTTTTCTACCATCCTATAAAAAGCTCGAGCATAGGCAGGTGGCTGCTCATCAATTGGTGGTGGATTGTCACCGACTAGGGTAGCCAACATTTCATCCATGTGGTCAGTTTCAGGAAAAAAACTGTCATCATGTCCACCTTCAACATAGGTACCGGCAAGTCCCTCACCATGTGCTGTCCATATCCTGTAGTCTTCCTTAAAGCCAACTCTGCACAAGTGCATCTCTACTGTTAACCTATTGTGCCTAACACAATTGCGACATACCGCACAAGGACACTTAATGGTGTTGTCTTCAACTAGATTAGGCATAGAGAAGGCACGATCCAAAAACTGGTTGGTATTGTCTATCCAATCATTAGAGGGGGGCTGTGCACGAGACCAACCAGTGTACATCCAGTCACGTTCTGCCATTCCCTTTGTTCTGGTTTTATTAAAAATATATAATTTTAGATATAGAACAAATCTACACAGCTATCAAATAAAGAAAAACAATATATATATATATATATATATATCAACGAACAACCAGCCACAAATAACATTATTTTTCATACCATCGAACATCAAGGCATGATATTCTAGTATATATTGAACAGAAAACTTGATACTCAGCATATATAGACCAATGTAAATTAATAATGAACACACCATAGCATCACTTATGTTTAGATGTGAGCCAAAATTTGGATTTAGTACAGACCTTGCAAAATTGATACTACACACAACACAATTCATATAATCCCAATTGAGTTCAGTGCAACAGAAAATTGGGGGGGGAGGTGAAGCTTTGTTACCTCACTTGGATTGAAGCAGAAGCCCAGATCGGCGACCCTGAATCCTCAATTCGGTGTCACTGCTGTCTTCTCCCCCAAACTAGCTTGAACTTGCTGCTGCCTTCTACTCCTTAAACCTTCGCCTTCGACAGAGCTCAAGAGTGGAGGCGGGATCCAGGGCGCGGTCTTGGATCAGAGCTGTAAAAAAAGGTACGTACTAAGTACTTCTGTTTATACATAATCTAACAAGAACTACAGTCAAGTAAATAATAACTACAAGAAGTAATAAATAACTCTTTGCAGGAAGGAAAGATCATCTGGAGTTCAGATTGAAAAATAGATCAGGTGTGGCCTTCAAAGGATCTGAGGATGCAATGAGTGGCCTAAAATGAGCCTCAAATTTTATTTGTCGCATATATATTATTTAGCATCCTAATAAATCTACGTGTTTCTCTTACCAAAAGTTGCTCATCATTGCTATTTTATATGTCACGCATTACTATGCTTTGCTTCGTGGAACAAACTGATTTGTATTACTAATGCAGGATTGCCTTGCTGCATACTCACGTAAATAGAAGAAAGAAAACACAGCAGCGGAATGGTAATCCTCAAACAATATAATCCTCTAACGTTTAGAGCATAGCACAAAAAATTGGGGGGAATGAAATCGAAGCTTTATTACCTTTGAATTGAAGCAGAAGTCCAGATCAACGACCCTGAATCCCCGGCTCGACGTCACTGGTTCTCCTCCAAATCTTGCTCAACCCTGTTGCCTTCTCCTCAAAGCTTCGACAGAGGGTTGTGGAGGCGGGATCCAGGAGCACGAGGGGCCTCCCGCCGGGCAGCAGCGGCGACCTGAGAGGGCGGCGCAGCGCCGGCCGGAGAGGGCGGCGTCACTGCTGGCTAGGACGCCGGTGAGTGAAGCATCGCGGCCATGGGGCCTCCCGCCTGGCAGTGGGGGCGACCTGAGAGGGTGGTTGCGGCCGAAGAGAGCGGCGTGGCGGCGGCCGGAGAGAGGGGCGTGGCTGTTGGCTAGGACAGCGGCAGGGATGGGGCGGCGGCGGCATTTTTTTTTGTTCGATGAGAGGCGCGAGGTCGGGAAGGAGCGACTAGGAGGATAGGGTTTGGGGTGGTGTCCATCTGGTGTATTTTGTGGAAAAAAAACTTGTCCCGGGCCTTTTTTTTGGCGCCAATGCCAATCCATGGCGGGCTTTGGCGGGAATGTAATTTTTCAGCCCACGAAATTGAGGAGAGCAAGTTTTCGTGAGAGGTGGGACGCGGTTTCAGCCTACGAAAATGAGGAGAGCAAGTTTTCATGAGAGTTGGAGCAATTTTACGTGAGAGTCTATCCTCACGAAAGTTTTAATTTTAATTTCAATTTGCACAAACTTTATATTTAAGACAATTTTAGTGTTTCAAATGCAAAAGTAGACATATTGTGTTCTATCATGAATGTATTGGTCATTTTTACAAATGAGTTCGTTCGAATGATACAAATTTTGAATTTCAAATTTTGACAACTTTAAATAAAAATTTTGTTAACAAAATGAATTCAGTCGAAAAAGTCATGAACATCAAAAGTGTACAACTCAACAGGATCTACAATTTGTATTTTGGTCATTTTTCCATTTGACAAAGTCATGTTAACGTTGTTCACAAATTTTAGATATCTCTCTTGTAGTTTCATAAACTATAGGAGAGATATCTAAAATTTATGAACGACATTATCATGAGTTTGTCCGATGAAAAAATGATCAGGATACAAATTGTAGATCTTGATGAGATGCACAACTTCGGGGTTCATGACTTTTTCGACTGAAATCTTTTACTCCTTCAAAATGTTGCTTGGATTTGTCATTTTTTGAAATCCAAATTTTGAATTGATATAACAAAGTCACATAAAAATATGAAAAGAAATAATATCTATAAGAACATAATAAATTAATAGAGCATGATTTTAGAAACATTTAGGAAAAAGAATCACCGCATTTGGAGTTAGTACGAGGGAGAAAAACTAGTTACAAAATTTCACCGCAGATTAAAATGAAAAAAACTTTTGTTCGTGTTCTTCAATTTTTAGAATTTATGGAATTATTTTTCTGTTGAAAAATGGCAACCCATATTTCGATCCGTATTTTCATGAGTGTTTTTCATAGTATTTCGTGAGAGTAAACCTTCACGAATTTATTTCATGAGACTTTGGTATTTTAGTGAGAGTAAACCTTCATGAGGGGATGTTGCCACGATGTGTTGCATCGGTGTTTCCATGAGTGGTTTTTGTGGTATTCGTGAGCGTAAACCTTCACTAATGGGTTTCGTGAGACTTTGATATTTTCATGAGAGTTGACCTTCACGAATGGATATTGCCACCAAGTTTTGCATCAGTGTTTTCATGACTGTTTTTATGGTATTTCGTGACAGTGAACCTTCATGAATCGAATTCGTGAGACTTTGATATTTTCATGAGAGTTGACCTTCACGAATGTATACTGCCACCAAGTTTGCATCAATGTTTTCATGACTGTTTTTATGGTATTTCAGGAGAGTGGACCTTCACAAATGGAATTCGTGAGACTTTGGTACTTCCGTGAGAGTAAACCTTCACAATTAGATGTTGCCACTAGGTCTGCATCGATGTTTTCATGAGTGATTTTTATGGTGTTTCGTGAGAGTAAACCATCACGAATGGATTTCGTGAGACTTTTGTATGTCTGTGAGAGTAAACCTTCACGAAAAGAGCTGATTTTCATGACGTTGTGTGGAGTACTCTCATGAAAATACGTTTTCGTGGCGGGTTTTACATCACTCTCATGAAAATTTTAGTTTCATGAGAGTTTATTTTTCACTCTCACGAAAAATCACTCCTCTCACAAAATATCCAGTTTCTGGTAGTGAAAGTCTGATTAGCATGCTGTATGTTGGAATGTTCCTGTTATCAGAAAAATGGAAAGCATATAACATAGTTGTGGGCCTGTGGCTGTGTCAGTTAATTAGCGACATCTCTGAACTTCGAATTTTAGTCAATCTAACTCATGTACAGATGCCAAATAACTGACTAAACTAGTCTTTCATCTGGATAGGCTTCGTTGGACACATAACTTGCTGAATGTTACTTGCTTTTCAGCATCTATTCAGGCAGATAGTGAAATCCATTATTTAGTCCTTCATCCTATTTTTTCTTGCTGTCATATATTCTGTCATCCCTCACCGTTCTCAAAGGAAGCTTGATATATTCAGAAAATTTTGTCATGGGAAACTAATCCTGTCATTGTCACTGCCTTTCCTCTCCTGTGCATGGTAAGACATTAGATCATATGTTGTTTCATGTAACCTGATACTGCTATTGGCCATTGCTTGAGTAGATTAATTGCACTATTGTTAACCTGGTGCTGGCTGTTTAAACTTAATCTGTCTACTGGTAACCTACTGCGAGCTCTGTGAAAGTTAGGAACTATTGCTAGGAGAAACCAGTTGCTTTGCTATATTGCAGTTGATGCCGGTCTGCCGCAATTCAAGAGCCTAACCTGAAATGTTGTGCTGCATTGTGTTTCAGTACTTGCAGGTGGGGAACGCCAAGGTGTGGCTGACCAAGTGGGAGGACACGAAGCAGCTTCCGCAACAAGATTTACTTTCAAGATAGATAAGAGTAATCCAAAGGAGTGGTGGCTCCGATGTACAATGCGTGTTTCTGAGTCAACCATATATCCCTAGCTATTAATGTTATCCTTTGCTTCTACTGTCTTCTTTTTTCAGATTATCCCTGCACCAGTTCGACTCGGAGAGGACGAGCCTCCACCGTCTTGGGATCCGGTACCCTCTCCTAGAGATGACTCCATATTCTCCAAAATAATCACACATCTGATTGTGCATTGCTTCAGTTCTATTATATCCAAATCGCTTATAGTCAAGTATGCACATGATTCTTGTTTCTGTTAGTAACTAGTAGTCTAGACTAGAGAGCTGATTATTGTCTTAAAAGTTTTGTTCTTGATCGGTCTGGTTGGTGGATGCCATGGTACGGAGGCTGGATAAGGACAGTAGTGGATTTAGTATGTTTGGCTGGCTGCTCTGACATATGTTGGCCGCTTATGGAGTCTTCATTTCTTAGTATGCCTACTGGTGCCATAATAATTTCAGACAATTTGTTGGGAAGGTCATTTGGGTTCTTCACGGTGAACTGTGAGTAATCCATCGTGATGAAAGGTCTGTCATGCTTAGCTTAGAAGTTTTATCCATCCTCAATGGATTCTTGCACTTAAATATTTAGCAGCATTTTTTTTGATTTGTTGAATGTATTATTCCTGTTCTTACTGTCATATGTTGATCTGTCTGTCATATGATTAGGCATAGCATCACTCAATATTGTACCTGTGTACATTGAACTTTTGCATTGCAACAACTAGTATATGGAGTCACAGTAGTCACAGCAACATGCTGTTTACTGAATTTATGAACAAAGCATAGATTTTTGTGATATGTATCAGTGCTACAGTCCTTTTTTCTTTTTTGCATCCGCATGTTTGTGGACCTAGAACTACTTGTATGAGAGCATGATGACCTGCTATACTTGCCTTGCAATGTAACCTAGATGCATAACAGTAGTGGTGGCCTCCCACTCTTATCACCATCAGCAACCTACTGTTTCTCCTTAGCAGCTTTAGGCACTGTTATTTTCTCCTTGATGATGAACCATCCATTAGTCTCTGAAAATGGTTACTGACAATACACAGTATGTTAAGTACATTAGTTTCCTTATGTCAAATTTGACACTTCAACTTCTTGTCTTATGATGTCATCTACATTCTATTATTCATCAGGCTATTTCCTGGGATACTTTCCCTGAACAATGTAGGATAAGGAGGTGGTGTTGGTGGCCTGTTGCTGGTGAAGAAGAGGGAGCACACACTGTCATTGCAGAAGCATGAGCTGCTTTTAAATAAGATATTTAAAATATGTGTAAACTGAAACCAGAGTTGTTGCATTATACTCTCATATCCTTGTCTGTTGGAATATGTCATATGGCTTGGTATATATTGCAGAATTAAACATCAAGTCATTGCCGTTTTGTATACTAAGCTTTCCTGGATATTGTACTGTCTCCTAATGCTCATACAGTACGGGTGCTTTGTGTGGTAGTAGGTAGTACTACAATGGCCATGTGCATTGTTGAGATGATTAATCCCAGCCACAACCGAAGACATGGTTTCAAGAAGGGGATTAGATTCAGAAGGTATTTATCCCCACAGGGTTTGGGTGGCAAGAGGGGGATCCACTTAATCCCTCCTTGTATTAAACCCACCTGGGGGTTGAACCCCTGCATGCCTGTCGGGGTTCTCTACCGCCGGACAGTAAATTTGTATCGATCGTGTGTCGGGCTCGGATGGTTAGCGCGAGAGACAACGGGATTTATACTGGTTCGGGCCTCCGAGGAGTAATACCCTATGTCCAGTGTCGGGCTGCTGTGTTCCCACGCTAGGGTTGTTTGTAGTAGGGGTTACAAACTGGTCGGGAGAGGGTGTCGAGCCCAAGTCCCTGAGTATGGGTGTTCGGTTCGTCAGATCGTCAGCCCCCGCGACGGTTGCCCTCTTCCTCCTTTTATAGGTGCAAGGGGGAGGGGCAAAGGAGGAAAGAAAGAAAAGTTACAGTGTCGGCCACTGGATTGTCTTCTCGTGCGTCGTTGTCCGTCAGGATGCATTGAAGAGGAGACGCTCCGTGTTGTCGTAGAGGCCACCGCGTGGCCGGGCGGAGCTGTTCATTTTGGGACGCCTGGCGCTTCCTCCGAGTAGTTTGGTGGTGACTCAATACTTCCGAGCACGGGATGAGCTCGCCACGTTAAGGCCTAATTGTAGGCCTGCGCTCGTCATAGGGGGCACTCGAGTGCCTCGGGTGGAGTTTGCGTGCTGCAGGGCCGGACGTGATGGTGATTTGATGGCTGCGCGGCTGATCAGAGCCGCATTAAGGCTTCTGTCGAGGCCGGCGGCCCGCGCGGGCCGCCAGCTGGTGCGTTTGCATGGCATGGGGAACCAGCGCCCCATGTGTTGTAGCGGGAGAGTTCGCGCGCCTGGGTCGCGCCACATGGTACGGCTTGTGTTCTGGTCGGAGATGGAGAGTGCTCGTGCGAACGAGCAACTTGTCATGCGAGGCGGAGCCTTATCGTGCGAGGCGGAGACTTGTCGTGCGAGGTGGAGACTTATCGGAGGGGGTTCCTGTAGTAGGGAACTTGTCGTGGAAGCTCCCAACTAGTCGGGAACAAGACGTCTTGCCAGTGTGGGTCTTGACAGGGGTCTTAAGTCCTCCTCCTCTTGAATCTTGGCCTTCATGTTGTCAATCTTAGCCTTCACATTGTCAATGGTGTCAGAAGACTCGGTCTCGAAAGTGATTATCTCGCCGTCAAAGGGGGCCCTAATCTGGGCCCTTGTCAGTAGCCCTCAAGCCTGAGAGGGAGTCAAGGACTCGCGCACAGGCTCAGTCGAAAAGGCTTTTCATCAGTCTTCATTCTCGGTTGTCCCGGTGGGTGCGTGCGAGCGCATTCGTCGGATGTAGCCCCCGAGCCCATGAGTGAGTTGTAGACTCGCTCGTGGGGTTTTATGCTTTTGAGGTGTTGTCGTGGCCTTAGATTACTTTGTTGGGGTAGTCATGGCTGTCGTAGCCGTCGTGGGCGTCGTGGGCGTCGTAGGCGACGTGGGCGGTGCGGACGCTGCGGGCGGCGCGGGTGTCTCGGCCGCTGTGGCGGACGAGATGGTTTGAAGTGACGAAGCAGGGACGGTTCAGGCCCTTGGGCCCAGCGAGGATCGAGGCGTCGCGCGGGCGGACGCCAGTCACGCCGGTGCACGCGCATGCGGGCGGGCGTTTCTCTGACGCGGTGGGCCCGGCATTTAAGGCTGGCGGTCGCGCCCCTTCCTTTTAACCGCGCGCCGGCCGAAGATTTGGGGTCCTTTACTCCTTTGCCTTCTTCCTCTGCTCTTGTCTCCCGTTTCCCTGCGCCCGCAGCGCCGCCACCACTTCCGCCGCAGTCTCGCTCGAAAGCTCGTCGTCGCCATGTCGAACTGGACGCGCTCCAACGTGACCCGCTCAATGCTGCGCCACCTTGTCGAGGCTGGGCAACTTCCTCCGCTCACCGACGCCGTTGAGTGGAAGGTGCCCAGCGAGGAGTCTGTGCCTCGCCCGCCCAAGGGGTACGTCGTGTCGTTCGTGGCCTTCCACGAGCGCGGCTTCTCCGTCCCTGCCAGGCGGTTCATCCGAGCGGTCCTCTATGAGTACGGGATCCAGTTGCAGCACCTCAACCCGAACAGCATCCAGCAGATGGCGACGTTCGAGGCACTGTGTGAGAGGTACTTGGGGATTAGTGCCCATTGGCACCTCTTCAAGTACTTCTTCATGTTTGCGTGCCTGAAGGACGGCTCCAAGGCGGCGACGATCGGTTGTGCCAACCTCCGGATGAAGCAAGGCCGGGGTGATAGCTACATCCCGTTCTCGTTGACTAGCTCGAACAACGGCTGGCACAAGGGGTGGTTCTATCTCAGGAACGACCCCGAGTTCGCGCTGCCGGTGTTCACCGGGAACTCCATCGCGCAGGGTCCGAGGAATTGGACCGACGCCCCCCCCGAAGGCGGAGCAGGAGAAGATGCTCAAGGACCACTGGGCGGCGCTGACCTGCCTCCGAGAGGCCGGGGTCAACCTGGCGACCGTCATTGGCCAGTACCACGCCCGGGGAGTCGTCCCGCTCCGGAGGCGGCCGCTGCGCCTCTACGAGATGACTGCCGATAGGGCCCCCTGCTGAACGAAATCCAGCGCCGCGTGGCGCTGGCGATCGGGAAGTCGACCTTCGTGTGGCCACCAACGCGGCTTCTTCCGATGCTCCCCAACGAGGCGACTGAAAAACTTGTAAGTGATTTCATCTTTCGACAAGCTTCTCGACAAACTTGGCTCCTTGAATTGATGTTGATCTTCTCGGAGGTTCTCGACGATCACTGACTCTCTCACTCCTTGCTTTCCCAGCTGAGGAACTCGCGCCTTGTGCCTGCAAAGGCGCCTCTCCCGGAGGAGGCGATCTTCAAGCGCAACCAGGCGGCCGCGAAAAAGCGGCAGGCCGCGCGCAAGGCACAGCACAAGGAGAAAGAGATCGCGAAACGCGATCGAAACGACAACCGCATCAAGCGCCGGAAGGCGGGGTAGCGTAATGTCTCCTCCGACGAAGATCCATCACCGCCCTCGGCATGGAGCGGAGACGAGCCCAGCGCCATGGTTGACTGGAGCGACATGTCCGAGTCGCCCTCGCCTTCGCCACACGGGGCGGCGGAGGTGAGCTCGTCGCGGCGGCCAGAGCCAGCCGCTCGTGAGAAGGGTGCGGGCTCGAGCTCGCGGCCGGGGGCCCACCCGTCCGAGAAGATCAGAGAGTGACCCACTCTCACACGGCGCCTGGCGGCCCTGGCGCCTCCGAGGGGCGGAGGGATCCTCCTCGCCGGGACAATCCGCCCAGGCGGCCGGCGGAGCACGAGCCCTCACCCCGTCATCTCTTATGCACGACGACGCCGACGCCTGCACCGGGTGCGCCGCAGGGGGTGGACGCGAGCTCCCCCGCGGCGCCTCCAGTCTTTGATCATCCGGGGCGGCAGGGCCCCGGACGTGCATGTTCCCCTCTCCTCCGGCGGGAGTCAGGGGTCGGCCTCCGACGCGGTGGAGGTCGGGAGGACAGCCCCCGAGCAGCAAGGGAGCGAAGCGCTGCCCTCGAGCCAGCGGGGAGGAGTGGGCCAGCCCCCCAGTAGACGGAGCGTCGGGGGCCGGCCTCTGAGTCGGCTGGGGCCAAGAGATTAGCCCCCGAGTAGGGCTCATTGGACAGGCCAGTGAAACGGGCCCGCGTCCGCTCCAGCATGTAAGCTCCTGTCTGCTTTCTTCTGTCGTTCTTGATTCCTTCATCCTGTTCGTTTCTTGATTTTGATTTGTCTTTGTTTCAGCCGCGCCGACACCGGTGTGCTCAGCCTCGCGCCTCTGAAGCGCGCGGTGCTGAGCGCGCGCGGCCAGCAGCCCGAGCCCCGCTCGCTGCCCCCCTACGCTGAGCCGCTGGCGGGGCAGACCCAGAGCAGGCTGACCGTGGCCACTGAGGTGGTTGAGCCGGCGGCGCCACCCCCTCCTTCGGGTATCAACAACTCGAGCTCGGGGCGGACGGCTCCAGAAGCGGTCGTGGCCCGAGCGGCGACAGAGCCGCTGGTCGTAGCCACCTCGGGCGATGGGGATGTCGTGGCAGCGTCCACCGAGGAGATCGCGCCCCCGCCACCACCGGCCGGGGGACACGAAATCGAGGCATCGGCGGCGGCGGAAGCTCCAGCGCTTGCGGTGGCACAGGTGGGCGAGTACGTGGCGTAGGCGTCGACGACTAGCACCATGTCAGCCGGCACCCTTGGGGTCATTGATCTCGACGCTCCCGACCTACCGAGCAACGACCGGGACATTTACGAGGCCGTGCTGTAGCGCATGCTGGGCGGGACGGAGAGGTCGGAGGTCATGGCCCCCGAGTCTGCCGCCCCCACGGTCGCAGCCTCAACCGAGGTGGTGGGTCCGGCCGGTGAGGAGCCTACGGCTGACGCAGCTGCAGCAAGCCAGTCGGAGGCGGGTCCGACAGGAGTTTTCGGGGCTTCCGAGCCTTTAGTCGTCGCGGAGGCGACCGAGGAGGGCCTCAGGGAACCCGCTGTCGGGGCGGAGCTGATCCCCGCTGCGTCTTCACCCTCGGCCGCGGTGGCGGATCCGGCTGCGGCAAGCGCACTGGAGCCACCGTCACTTCAGCCTGCCGCCCCTGTCGACGAGGCGGCGCCCACGGCGAGCCCGATCCTCCCGGCCCCGGAAAGACATGAAGTCCCCGGGAGCGCGGCGAGAGCCGCCTCCCCGGAGATCCAAGAGATCGGGGAAGGCTCTGGTGCGGGCCTGTTGCCGGACTTTGAGGAGGGTGGCGTTCGGATCTCCGATCTTGTGCGCTTCCCTTGGATGGCCACCTACGAGGCGGGGGTGTCCGACGACGAGGACAAGGAGTCCGAGGCGTGCCGACGTCTCGAGCGGGGTCTCGAGCAGGCGCGTCGCGCGTTCGACGAGCTCATCCTTCCGGCGACGATGGTAAGCATCTTCGAATCGGGATTTCGATTTTGTCTCACATGTTTCCATGAATCTTATGATCTGTATCTTCTCGTCCGGTGCAGGTACTCACGAGGTGCGCCAAGAAGAAGGCGCGCACCATTGTCGAGCTTCAGGCGGAGAAGACCCAGCTGGAGATGCAGCTGGCGGTTGCTCGCCTTGCTGCCGCTGGTGTGGTGGTGAATGAGGCATCGTCGAGGGCCGTGCTCGAATCCGTCGTGAAGTCCGCGGAGGACCGCGGCATGGCCGCAGAGGGCCGTGCCACGAATGCAGCGAGGCCACCAGGGCAGCGACGGAGCGAGTGCCCTTGGAGACAAGGCTGGCCCAGGCGGAGGCGAAGGTCGAGGAGTTGCGGGCCGCCATGGCGACTGCTAATGACGCCGCCGACAAGGCTGCAACCGCCGCCGCCGCGTCCGAAACTGCCGCCCAGGCAGCCGCCCAGGCGGCCGCCCAAGAGAAAGCGGCGCTCGAGTCGAAGGTGTCGGAGCTAGGGGAGGAGCTGGTCGCGGCAAGAGCAGACCTCAGGACGGCCAACCGCCAGTTCACCGAGGTGACCAAGAAGCTCCAGGAGGTCACTGAGGAGGCGACCCGGCTCCGCGAGGACAACTCCAAGTTGTTGCAGGACCTCGACGATGGGGCTTGACGCAGCTTCTCGCAACTCCCCTCCTTTTGCGCGTTCATTGTCCGTGCTGACTTGTCTCCTCACATTCCAGGGATGCGCGCATACCATGCCGGGATGACCGTGAAGCTCACGGAGAAGACGCAGGAGCTGAACGCCGCCCTGCTCAAGATCATCGAGAAGGACAGCTCGATCGAGCGGCTGTCGGAGTAGCTCGAGAGTAAGCCCCGCACCTTGACTTCATTCTTGCCTTTCCTTTGAGTTGATGGTGGTATGTTTGTTGACTTCGATTTGTCGATTTTCTCAGAGTCCAGGGCTGAGCTCGAGCAGTCTCGGATGGCTCGAGAGCAGGTCGCGGCCGAGCTAGGGCAGGCCAAGATCGCGCAGTGCGAGACGAAGGAGTCCCGTCGGGCGAGCATCCTGGAGCACGCCAAGCTCGGGAGGGCCATTGTTGTGGTCTTGTCGGAGTTCGGTATCCCCGGCGGACCGACGCTCGCCGAGAGGCTTCTGGAAGAGGTCGGCCGCCTCCCGGAGATGATTAAGGAGCGGGAGTTGTCGACAGCTCGGAGGGCGGTGTACCGGGTGCTCGCCATGTTCGAGTCACACTACCAGGGGTTGGACCGCATGGCTCTCAGTGGCGGCTGGGCCCCCGGCATCTCCGACACTCAGTGCGCCACCTTCGCCCGCGATATGGCCGACGCCGCCTTGAAGGACGTGGACCTGCTGCCAGAAGATGCACCAGAAGACCCGAGAAGCTCCAGGCCTTCAGCTTAGATGTATCATCTTAAGTGCATGTAATTTTAAGAACAGTTCTTATGCGCAACAACGCAAAACATCATCGTGTCGTCGATAACTTGTTCAAAAAATGTTACGGCTCGAACTCTCCCGAGTACCCAGGGTCGATCACTGTAACGCGTAGCAGGCCTTAGAAATTCGAGATGACCCAGCTCTACTCTGGAGCCGCGGGGGCGTAGGAGTCGAGAAGTTAACCCTCTCGAACCACTAAGAGGTGCCATACGTTCGCAGCCCCCGAGCACTTGAGAGCTTCGTGAAGTAACTCGCGAGGTTTGTCGTGAAAACCGTTTTAGACTGGAGTCTGAGCGGTTGCTCGAACACTTTTGAAAAGAGGTCGGACGAAGGCCTGAGGACTTGAGCTGTGCCCGCAAGCCTTCGCACCGTAGCCGCGGAGGCGTAGAAGCTAGGAACTTTGAACGGGCAGCAACGTCTTGCCCCACGCAGGCCATCATCTTTACTTCTCGCAAGGCCAAGCTTTCCGTCAAAAAACCTTTCGCTCGTGCGATCGGCTACGACATAGATGTCGAGAGATTTTTTTTTGAAAAAGTCGCAAAAAACGGAAGGAGGGCATCGTGCCCTGGGTAGCGCCCGAGCAGGGAGCGTTTCTGCACGGATGCAGGGACGCTCGCTGCTCAGCCTTTGGGGAAGTCAGACATTCAGAAACATGGCAACCGAGAAGTTTTTTGAACTTATAGCCATATGAACAAAGCATGCGGCATTTATTTATTGATGTATAAGATTTAAACAGTTACTCAAGGGTAAAATGGCCACAGGTGTTCGATGTTCCATGTGTTGGAGATGACTCGTCCGTCCTCGTATCAGATCTTTTATGTTCCGGGTCGAAGCACCTGGTCGATGATGAACGGCCCCTCCCATGGGGGCAAAAGCTTGTGTCGATCCTTGCTACCTTGAACTCGTCGGAGGACCAGATCCCCGACGTGAAACTCGCGTGGGCGCATGTTGCACTCGTGATAGCGTCGTAGAGCTTGCTGGTACTTGGCGCAGCGTAGGAGCGTGACGTCTCGCACCTCATCGAGCTGGTCGATCGCGTCTTCAAGCGCGACCTGGTTGCCTTCCTCAGTGTAGGCTCGTACTAGTGGGCTACCATAGTCGATGTCCGTTGGTAGGACCGCTTCCGACCCGTGCACCATGAAGAAAGGCGTGAAACCAGTCGCCCGACACGGTGTGGTGCGCAGGCTCCATAGCACGAACGGCAGCTCAGCCACCCATCTTGCTCGAAACTTCTCGAGACGCTTGAAGATGCGAGGCTTTAACCCTTGCAAGATCATGCCGTTCGCCCTCTCGACTTGCCCGTTTGTCTTCGGGTGCACCACGGCAGACCAGTCCACGCGAATGTTGTTGTTGTCGCAGAAGTTGAGGAATTTCTTCCCCGTGAACTGGGTGCCGTTGTCGGTGATGATCGTGTTGGGTATGTCGAAGCGGTAGATGATGTCGGTGAAGAATGTAACGGCTTCCTCGGAGCGGACGTTCACAATAGGTTGGGCTTCAATCCATTTGGAGAACTTGTTGACAGCCACGAGGAGGTGCGTGAAGCCCCCGGGCGCTTGCCGGAGTGGCCCCACCATGTCGAGGTGCCACACAGCGAAAGGCCACGTGATGGGGACGGTTTGAAGCGCTTGCGCCGGGAGGTGAGTTTGTCGAGCGTAAAACTGGCACCACTCGCAACGGCGTACGATGTCCTTGGAGTCCGCCACCGCTATAGGCCAGTAGAACCCTTGTCGGAACGCTTTCTAGACAAGAGTCCTCGGACCGGCGTGATGCCCGCACGTGCCGGCGTGGATCTCGCCTAGTAGCTCCCTGCCTTGATCTCCGAGGATGCACCGCATGAGTATGCCTGCGGCTCCCCGTTTGTAGAGCTCGCCCTCGATGAGAACGAACGCTTTGGCTCGCCGTGCGATGCGGCGCGCCTCTGTCTGGTCGGGGGGAAGCTTCCCCTCGACAAGCCACTCGAGGATGGGGAAACACCAATCAGGATCTTCGAGGTTCGGCTCGGGCGGTTGGTCGATCTCCATGACCTCTGGCTCTTCAACCTCTGGCAGCTTCTCCCCCTCTGCTCGAACAGAGGGCACATGTTGGTCGCTCACGAAGACCCCGTGCGGCACCGGCTTGCGAGTTGATGCGGTCTTGGCGAGGACGTCGGCGGCTTTGTTGTAGTCGCGCAGCACGTGATGAAGCTCAAGCCCATGGAACTTGCCTTCGAGCTCACGAACAGCCTGGCAGTACGCCGCCATCTTTGGGTCCACACAGTTCTTCTCCTTCATGACTTGGTCCACGACAAGCTCTGAGTCTCCTCTGATCTCGAGGCGATGGATCCCGAGCTCGACCGCTATTCGGAGGTCGTTGATGAGCGCTCGTACTCAGCGACGTTGTTGGAGGCCGGGAAATATAGTCGGACCATGTACTCCATGCGCACGCCGAGAGGCGAGATGAAGACCAGGCCTACACCCGCTCCTTCCTTCATGACCGAGCCGTCGAAGTACATAGTCCACGTCTCGTGCTCGATGGGTGCCGGCGGAGTTTGGATCTCCGTCCACTCGGCAACGAAATCCGCCAGCACTTGGGACTTGATGGCACTGCGAGGTGCATACGAGATTTTCTGCCCCATCAGCTCGAGGGCCCACTTGGCTATCCTTCCTTTGGCTTCTGGGTTCTGGATGACTTCTCCGAGCGGGTACTTGGACACCATGGTGATGGGGTGTGCGTCGATGTAGTGGCGGAGTTTGCGCTTGGTCATCAAGACAGCGGACATGAGCTTCTACATCTGCGAGTAGCGGATCTTGGAGTCGGAGAGTACCTCACTCACGAAGTACACTGGGCACTGCACCTTTAGCGACCTTCCGAGCTCTTCTCGTTCGACCAGCAACATGGCGCTGACCACCTGGGTTGTTGCGGTGATGTACAGGAGCATCGGTTCTTCAGGTGTCGGAGCCGTGAGTATCGGCGGGCTCTTCAACATGTTCTTGAGGGAGTCGAGCGCCTCCTGTGCCTCAGAGGTCCATGTAAAGTGGTCGGACTTCTTCATCAGGCGGTACAATGGTAGGCTACGCTCTCCGAGTCGTGCTATGAAATGGCTCAAAGCTGCGAGGCAGCCCGTGACACGCTGTACGCCCTTCAAGTTCATGATCGGCCCCATGTCCGTGATGGCCGAGATCTTCTCGGGGTTTGTTTCAATGCCGCGTTCTGACACGACAAAGCCGAGGAGAATGCCCCTCGGGACCCCAAAGACGCATTTCTCGGGGTTCAGCTTCACCCCATGCTGTCTCAGCTTTGCGAATACCTCCGTGAGGTCTGGGACCAGATCGCCGGTCTTTTTCGACTTGACTACGATGTCGTCGACGTACACCTCGATGATGCATCCTATGAGCTCTCCGAAGACACATCGCATGCATCTCTAGAACGTAGCGCCCGCATTCTTGAGCCCGAACGGCATCGTCTTGTAGCAATAAGCGCCGAACGGAGTGATGAACGAGGTTGCGAGTTGGTCCGCTACGCACATCCCTATCTGGTGGTACCCGGAGTACGCATCGAGAAAACAGAGGGTTTCGCACCCAGCTGTCGAATCGACTACCTGATCTATGCGAGGCAAAGGAAATGGATCCTTGGGACATGCCTTGTTAAGGCCCGTATAGTCAACACACATCCTCCATTTCTTATTCTTCTTCTTTACAAGTACAGGGTTAGCAAGCCACTCGGGGTGGAATACTTCTCGGATGAACCCTGAACTAAGGAGCTTCTTGATCTCCTCGCTAATCGCCTTGCACTTCTCGTCGTTGAAGCGGCAAAGGCGTTGCTTTACCGGTTTCGATCCCGGCTTGATGTTTAGTTTGTGCTCGGCAACCTCTCTCGGGATCCCCTTCATGTCAGAGGGTTTCCATGCGAACACGTCGAGGTTCGCTTTGAGGAAGTCGACAAGCGCGCTTTCCTATTTAGGATCGAGCGCCGTCCCGATACGGAGCGTACGACCGTCGTCGGAGACAGCCGCATCCTTGACGTCCTTGGCGGGCTCGAAAGAGCAGGCCGCTCGCTTGGACGACTCGGGGATATCCTGGTCCTCGGATGGGGGCTCGACGTGGAGCCTCTCAGACCGGATTACCACCTCCGCAAACAGGAAGCACTCAGCGTCGCACTCAAATGCGCGCTGATACGTGGTCCCTACTGTGATGATCCCCTTCGGGCCGGGAATCTTCAGCTTCAGGTACGTATAGTTGGGCACGGCCATAAACTTCGCTTATGCCGGCCTCCCGAGGATGGCGTGGTACGTCCCCGAGAACGCCACCACTTCGAAGGTGAGGGTTTCCATGCGAAAGTTTCGCAGGTCCCCGAACGTGATGGGCAGATCGATCTGCCCGATGGGGAGTGCTTCCATTCCAGGGACGACCCTGTGGAACGGCGCAGTCGACGGCCGCAGCTTGGATCGCGGGATGCCTATGTCATCAAGCGTTGACGCATAGAGCACGTTGATCCCGCTTCCTCCATCCATCAGGACCTTGTGGATCCATTTGGATTTGAACAGAGGAGCTACCACTAGTGGGTAGGATCCCGGCTGCGGCACGTGGTTGGGATGGTCCTTGCGGTCAAAGGTTATCGGAACCTCCGACCACTTTAGGTAGGACGTCTTCGCGAGGTCGGTGTTGAGGACTTCTTGTCAGATCAGCTTCTCGCGGCGCCTTGAGGGTCGCGCCGGCGACCCGCCGAAGATCATGTGGACCGCGCCATCTTCACCCGGCTACCGTGTCCCCGTGTCGTCATCATCATTGTCGGGAGGTGGTGCCGCCTTCTTGGGTCGTTGACGTAGTTCTTGATCAACCGGCAGTCCTTGAGCGCGTGCTTGACGGGGACCTCATGGTGTGGGCATGGCGCGTCTAGGAGCTGCTCGAAGTGGTCCTTTGTAAGAGCAGCCTTGGACGGGTTGCCCTTGGGGTGCGACGCCTTGCGCTCGACCGCCGCAAACCAAGTTGTCGTCGCGACGACGCTTGTCGTTCTTCTTGAAGCGCGAGGACATCCCCTTACCATGGTCCACGACCTGCTTCCCCTTGCCCTGAGGGGTGTTGAGGGTCGCCGCGACCGCCTCCTCGCCATCTGCATGGTTGCTCGCGATGTCGAGGAGCTCCCGCGTGGTTCGGGGCATGCGGCGCCCGAGTCGATGGATGAGGGAGGTGCAGGTTGTGCCGTTCTGGAACGTCGAGATGGCGTCGTTGTCCGTCGCACCGGGCAGCTCGGTGCAGCGCTTGGAGAAGCGTCGGATGTACTCGCGCCGGCCCTCCCTCGGCTTCTGCTTGCAGTTGCGCAGCTCCCACTGCTTGCCGGGGCGAGTGTACGTGCCTTGGAAGTTGCCAAGGAAGACCCGACGTAGGTCGGTCCAGTCGTTGATCTTGTTGCGGGGCAGATGCTCGAGCCACGTCCGCGTGGAGTCACCGAGGTAGAGCGGCAGGTTCTTGATGATGAAGAGGTCGTCCATCGCTCCTCCCGCGTGGCACGCTAGCCGGTAGTCCTCCAACCATACGCTGGGGTTGGTGTCCCCGTCGTACCGGGGAATGTTGGTCGTAGCTCGGAAACACGAGGGGAACCTCGCATCTCGTACGCCCTGGCCAAAAGCTCGCGGTCCCCTCTGGCTTGGCGACCAGCTGCGGTCGCGGTCATCATCGCTGTCGTAGCGTCGTCCACGTCCTCGGTCGTCGTGGTGGCGCGAACGGTGCTCATCGCGGCGGTCACGGTCGTCGCGGTCGCGGTGGTTATCGACGCTCGCTGCCCGTCGGCGAGCCTCGATGGAGTTCTGGGCATCGCGGTTGGGCCCGAGCCGGCTCTTAACTGCCGATGCCGCCGCCCCGGCCCCGCCTCCGCGGTCCTGATTCCGGGAGGGGGGCGGGTTCGGATGTTGTGCAGAAGGCGCCGCACCTTGGTCGCGCTCCAACCGCTGGCGTGTGGCAGAGCTCTCCGCCTGCTGCGCCGCCGCCGCTTCGAGTAGCGCCTTGAGTTGTTGGTGCACTCGTCTTTCCTCAGAGGTTGCCACTCCGGGCAGCCGCGCAGCAGCATGGCTGCGGCGGCCAGGTTCTGCGACACCCGCCTAAAGAGCGGCGGGGCGTCACCGTCAGGGTTGGTGTTGGCGTTGACGTTGGCACCTTCATTGGCGCGTCGGTCGTTGTCGCGCGTGCGTCCTCGAGCCGGCAGCGTCGGGGCGCGAGCTCGAGGTTGTTAGGCAGCAGGACGGCGCTCCTGCCGCTCGCCGTCCCCCTCACAGCGTTGCTCCTGCACCGGGACCAACTGCACGGCCGGCAACGGGGCGGGTTGCCAGTTACGGGGTTCGTGGTCCTCCCCGAGCTCTCGGTGGAGGTTGGCAGCTCGTCGTCAAGCTGGCGCCTGGCCTCGGCGAGCTCGTCGAGGCATGCCATGCATTGGGCGTCGGTGGCGCGATGGCGTGGCGCTGGCTCCGGGTCGGAGCTGCTCGAGGCCGACGCCACGCAAACGAAGCACTCGCGCGTGGAGTTGTGTGCGGGCGCTCGCGGTTCCCTCCGGGCCGTCGGAGTGCCAGAGGCGATGCGGGTCGCTCGCAGGTCGTTCATGTAGGCCGTCACCGGGTTGTCCGGGAGGCCTGGCTGTCCACGGGGGTACATGGCGGTGTACCGCTCCATGAACTCCCCCCAGGCGAGCTGCTCGGCTCCGCTGGCCTGGAAGGCGAGGTCGGTGAGGTAGTAGGTGGCGAGCCTAAAACGCTCCTGCGTTGGGTTTGGCCCCAACATGGCCATGATCATCTCGTCCGAGAAGCCTCGGACAAACGCCGCACGTCCCGCTGCCCCCGTCAGGACGTTGGGACGGGCCGGCCGGGCGAAGGTGCGCCCGGCGACGGACTCCGCCGGCCCGGTGTAGACGAAGCCGAGGGAGCCGAAGCGGATCGTGGCCCCAGGGGTTAGCGAAACCCTACGGCCCTCCATCCGAGTCGCTGGTGAAGTTCGTCGAGACACACCATGTGCCCCTACCTGGCACGCCAACTGTCGGGGTTCTCTACCGCCGGACAGTAAATTTGTATCGATCGTGTGTCGGGCTCGGATGGTTAGCGCAAGAGATAACGGGATTTATACTAGTTCGGGCCTCCGAGGAGTAATACCCTACATCCAGTGTCTGGCTGCCGTGTTCCCACGCTAGGGTTGTTTGTAGTAGGGGTTACAAACTGGTCAGGAGAGGGTGTCGAGCCCAAGTCCCTGAGTATGGGTGTTCGGTTCGTCAGATCGTCAGCCCCTGCGACGGTTGCCCTCTTCCTCTTTTTATAGATGCAAGGGGTAGGGGCAAACGGGGAAAGAAAGAAAAGTTACAGTGTCGGCCACTGGATTGTCTTCTCGTGCGTCGCTGTCCGTCAGGATGCATTGAAGAGGAGCCGCTCCGTGTTGTCGTAGAGGCCACCACGTGGCCGAGCAGAGCTATTCATTTTGGGACGCCTGGCGCTTCCTCCGAGTAGTTTGGTGGCGACTCAATACTTCCGAGCACGGGGTGAGCTCGCCACGTTAAGGCCTAATTGTAGGCCTGTGCTCGTCGTAGGGGGCACTCGAGTGCCTCGGGTGGAGTTTGCGTGCTGCAGGGCTGGACGTGATGGTGATTTGATGGCTGCGCGGCTGATGAGAGCCGCATTAAGGCTTCTGTCGGGGCCGGCGGCCCGCGCGGGCCGCCAGCTGGTGCGCTTGCATGGCATGGGGAACCAGCGCCCCACGTGTTGTAGCGGGAGAGTTCACGCGCCTGGGTCGCGCCACGTGGTATGGCTTGTGTTCTGGTCGGAGACGGAGAGTGCTCGTGCGAACGAGCAACTTGTCGTGCGAGGTTGAGACTTGTCGTGTGAGGCGGAGACTTGTCGTGCGAGGCGGAGACTTGTCGTGCGAGGCGGAGACTTATCAGAGGGGGTTCCTCTAGTAGGGAACTTGTCGTGGAAGCTCCCAACTAGTCGGGAAGAAGACATCTTGCCAGTGTGGGTCTTGACAGGGGTCTTAAGTCCTCCTCCTCTTGAATCTTGGCCTTCACGTTGTCAATCTTAGCCTTCACATTGTCAATGGTGTCAGAAGACTCCGTCTCGAAAGTGATTATCTCGCCGTCAAAGGGGGCCCTAATCTGGGCCCTCGTCAATGCCGAACAAGGCCTAACGTGTGACGCGAGTTCCTTCCCCACCTCAGCACGCCGAGTGCACCATGCACGCCAGGTCGTGCCCCTGCTCGTGGTTCCTACCTGGGCAAGTGCCGCACTCCCCCCTCCCACCGAACCTTCCCCCCTTCTTCCCACGGTTTGATCCCTTGCTTTCATCCACTTTTGCACTCATTTCCAACTACTTTTTGTTCGTATTTAGCACTATAATTCAAACTTGCATTATTGTTTGATTGTGCTAATCCTTCAATTGAGTGCAGCCTTCCCAGAACTCCACATAGTTCTACGACGAGCTGGTTTTATTTGTCCAGGCAATCGCTCCTCCAATCTTTCGCAGGTTCCACTGGTTGATTGCAGTTCACCCATGTGTGTTTGGTAAGAACGGATAAGAATTTGATAACAGCACTAGTTGTAGCACGTTGTGAGCCGTTACACCCCTGTTTTTTCATCACTTCTATTTTTGTGTTTACGCTAAGCATGGCAAACGGTGACGCCGCGAGGGTTGACCAGGAGCAGGATGATGGAGACCACTGAGGCTGTGCCCGCCGTGTGCCACACCGTTCCGGTAATGATTCATTTGTTAAGATTAAATTTAAAATTCCACCTTATAATGGCAAATATGATCCTGCTGCATATCTTGATTGGGAATTAGAAGTTGAACAACAATTTTCATACCATGATATTTCTGCTAATTCCCAAGTTCAAACTGCTATTAGTGAATTTACGGATATTGCTTTAATGTGGTGGCGTGATTATAAACAAAGACATCCTAGTACAATTCCAACCACTTGGGATCAATTAAAAGCTACTATGCGACATAGATTTGTACCTTCTTATTATGCTTGCGATTTGCTTAAAAAAATGTAGTGTTTTCAGCAAGGTTCCCAATCTGTACAAGACTATTATCGGGAATTGCAAAAAGGCATGTTTCGTTGTTGGTTGTTTGAGGAAAATGACGCTGTTATGGCACGTTTTCGTGGTGGTTTCAGCCGCGAAATTCAGGATATACTTGATTATAAGGAATATGTAGATATGACCACATTGTTTTAATATGCTTGCAAAGCTAAACGTGAAGTGCAGGGTCGCCGCTCGAAGACATTCTAACTCCTTTGCAGGAGGAAGCTCGACATTCGGCTGAGCGCCCGCTCTTCTAGCGCCATCCATGCCCACCACTACACCACGTGAGAGGACGGACAAACCTACAGGTGCATCCTCATGTGCAAATTCAGAACCATCACTTCACAATGCACCTAATACTCACGGAAGGTGAGAATTGTGTTAATGTGTTGAATTTTTCCACAAATCATGCTATAGTTGAGGAATTAATAGTGGAACCATCTCTTGATTAATCTTTGTCACATGGTGATATGCTTGATGTTTCTTGTGATAAAAATGAATTGTGTGCTACTACTTCAGTTTTACATGCTAGTGCTAAAAATAAACATGTTATGCTGTAAAAATGAGGAGCTACATTTGTTGTCTTCTTTACATACCTCGGGTTACGTTGAATTTGATGATTTGTGTAATCTAGATTATTTAGAAGAGATAATTTTTGCATATGCTGATTTGCCATGGTTGTCTAGACATTCGTATCATGTTATTGGCAAATATAACAACAAAGCACAATATATGGTACGTCGGGTTTATGTTTGTACAAATCTGAATTCTCCTTATGTTGTGCAAGATTATGATCGATTAGAGGGTAACCATCCTACAAACATATTCACATGTTACTCTAGTAGTTTTGTTTCGCAAGAAGGGAAGCATTACTGGTGGCTCTCTATGATTTTTGGTGCTGAATTTTCTTGAAATAAACCGGGTATTCTTGTTGTGTCCTTTGTTGGTACTAATCTTTTGCTGGATAGTAATGACAAACATCTTGTGTCTTTCGATAACGAAGTGTCCAGAGATACTGAAATTTTTATGCGACGTGACATGATACATAATTTGAAACATGGTCGCATTCCTCCTCACAGTTGTGTTGGTTTGCTTTATTTCCGCATCCCCGTTCTCCTTTGTGTTGTGAAGGATCGTTTTCAAGTATAATCGACATCGAGGACGACTTTTCTTCAAGAAGGGGAGAATTATGAGGACATGACACCCATGCAAATGACCATAATTGGTGCAAGGAATGGAGTAGAAGAAGTCCATCAAGGGTGTCCAAGTCGAAGACGAGGCACGAGGCTAATCTAGTTCGATTCCCCAAGTTGGAGGCCCAAAGCAATTCAAGTTCGAGCCCAGTTCGGAGTCCAGCAGAATTGTCCACTAAAAATAACGCCCAGGTTGCATACTGAGTCAGTTTTGGACGTTCTTTATATGGTTGGAACCATAATTTCATAGAGCTTCCAATGGCACTGGTCACAGGCCAAATTCTTTCTGATTCAACAGGAATCATCGAAACAAGATGACGTCCAGAATCTGCCAAGGTGCTGCGTCGCTAGTTTGTTGGGCCTTAGGCCCAAGTTGTGGGCACCCCATCCTAGGTCTCCCCCAACCCTAGGACGTCCTTCTCTCATATACTCAGTAGCCACCACCTTAGAAACTTGTGTTTTATTTTACATCTAGCTTTAGCTACCCCAGAACACGCACACATATGTGTTGTCTTTTGTGATTCAGAACTCCACCTCGAGTGATATTAAGATTGCTCGCTTAAGGCTCTTGTTCGTTCTTCGATTCCGTACTGGAATTGCTCTTCATGATCAGGTTGATCTTGCATCAACAAGGTCGGTAACCACAAGGAGTTGGTTCAGCAATTGCATTGGCGCTTCGGGCTTGCTCGTCGTAGTTGGATTGTGAGGGTCGACTTGCACCAAATCGGATTTATTTCCACTCACCAAAAGATCGGGCACTCCATCTCTATCAGATCTAGTGTGAAACCGCTATCCCAAAACAAGTTTTGCAACCTATAGCCAAACCTAGCAAGATACTACTCTAGGAAAGTAAAGGCAAGCAAGGATTGCAGGAAAGTAAAGCGGAAACGTAAAGAGGGATGAGCGGAAGAAATCTCTAGGCACGCGATTTATCCCATTGTATTAGTAGGCACTAAGGCACCCCTAGTCCACATTGTTGAAGCACTCCAATCAAGAGTATTGCTTTCCGGTCACCAAGTCTCTCCAAGACCGCCACTTGACTCGGCACAAAGGCTCGTCACGAAGGCACTCGTCAAGCTCCCTTGGTCACCTTGATGCCGCCTCAACTAAAGAGCTTCTCCACCAAGGAAGGGGGTCTCCACGTCCCCTGCACAAAGTGTCCTCGACTGCACACCAAGGCAGAGGGTCGAAGACATATGCTGATGAGCCACTTAGGCCCCAAGGCCTCAAGCAGCACCTTGTATAGTCTTTTTTTGAGGAATCGCATCTTGTACAGCTTGATCCACTGAAGAATCACCTCACAAGGTTCGCACTAAGCACACACAAAGCATGTGCAGGTCTTTGGATGAGCAATTTAGCACTTGGATGGCTTGGATATGATCTTCTATGTGCTCACACTCCTCTGGTCTTCCTCATACTCCAGCAACCACAAATGGGCGAGTGGAAGGGGTATAATTAGGTCAAGGAGTTGAACTAGCCGTTGGCTAAAAGATGCAAAAAAACTATACCATCAGATGATCTGACGCCATGCCTTTTCCGGGCGTCAGTTCATTTGGTGCTACTAGTTGTTATCTTCCACCGCACATGAACGTTGACACAAATCATCCAAAGCTTCATCTGATGCACCATCGGTTCATCCGGTGCTAAAGACGTTCCCGCCAAAACCTCTATATATCGTATCTCATAACCATCAGATGAACCGCTGCCTGGACCATCGGTTCATCCGGTGCTTAAGGCCTTTGACTCAGAACATCTCTGTCTTGATTTGTTGACTCATCGGATAGACTGACGGTCGAACCAACTAGACCATCAGTTCATCCAGTGCTACTGACTTCTGTTGCTTCATCTCTTCCATTCATCTGACACATGTAGAAATTGGACTGTCGGATCATCTGACGGTGTCTTTTTGCTATTTTCTTTACGTATTCAACTTTCCATAAGTTGAACTTAACATGCCATCACTTAAACTTAACATACCATCACTTAGAGCCTCAAAATATATACTAACTCTGGATTTTTGCTATGTATATGTTAACTTGCCCATGGTGTGTTAACGTCGCTTAACTTGTGGTATGACATGTTAACTTGGAGTGGTATGTTAACTTGTGGTAATATCCATGGGACCTAGGAATGCCTAGAAGGACATGCTTAGCAATATGGTTAGTCACATTGATCATGTTGTAATTAATCACCAAAATTAAACTCGAACAAATGGCATATGAGATCATGTTCACTACATAAATGTGCATAATGGGAAAGGAACACTGGTAGGGATAGGGGCTTTAGTCCCGGTTGGTAGAGGCCTTAGGTCTCTCATGTCCAACCGGGACTAATGATGAGAGACAAAAGGCCCTCCCTTTAGTCCCGGGGTGAACCAACCTGGAATAAAGGGGTCATTTAGTCCCGGTTCGCATTACGAACTGAGACTAAAGGGGGGCACGCCAGCGCCTGCTGAAGGACCGGAACAGCGAACTAGAGAGGGGAGAGTGAATGGGAGCTGATAAAAATTCTACTCAAGAATTCGGCCAATGAACCCAAGATCACTCGGATACCTCCGTAAACTTCTCTTGCCAAATCCACGTAGCCACTGGAGTGCTACTGGACCTAGGAGCAAGATCCAGCCAACAGCCTTTGAGAACACGCAGCGGAAAACAACACGAGACAGCTGCTGGAAGCCAAAACCGGTCAGGCTGGTTTCTGAAACCGGTCAGACCGATCCTCTAGGATTTAGCCTCTCACAGGCAGGGGAAACTGGTCAGACCGGTTTGGCAAACCGGTCAGGCCAGTTTTGTCCAGGAAATCCCCAAAAGACCTTCGAGACTAAAACCTAGCAAAACCACCTCAAGAGCCTTCCAACCTTTGAACAAGAAAAGCCATAGCCTGAAAGGGACTCTCTTGTCCAAAAAACTCTTCACAGCAGCCCACCGGTCATACCAGTTTAGGAAACCAGTCAGGCCGGTTTTGCCTGGACAGTCAGGAAGAACTCAGCCCGCGGGAAAAACTCAACCTTCTCCTTGATCGATCTCCCGATTCGTTCCACAGATTCAAGTGAGACTTTGGGGATAGCTAGGGTACCTCGTGGGTTACCTTTGGCTAGAAGCTCGGTCCGCAAAACCTACCCAATCAAGAGGAATTGAAAGTCAACCCTCAAGAACACCCTTCCATGAACTCCACCAAAAACCACCAAATCGAAGCCATTTCGGAGGATTTGCTGGAGCAAAGTCACCAAACAAAGAGGCACAACGTCCTCATATGTGACATCCAACAAGAATTCCTTAAAGAAACGCTCCTAAAACCTCACCACGAAAATCACCAAGAAAAGCTCCGAAAATCAACAAAAAGGGAAAACAGGAGAGACACAGTCAAGCCTTGAGGAACCACGCCGAATCATCTATACATACCATGAAGGTTCATACAAGGTCTAGCTTGCCTCCCGATCATCCAACCCTCTCTCAAGATCTCACCATGAAGCTCTCAAGCTAGTCCTAGAAATCCTAAGGAAAATAGGAAGGAAAATAGCAAAGGGAAAACGAGCTAGGGTTTCAAGAGATGGCTGCCATCCTCTCTCTACTTGGTTTATATGGAGGCAACCGAAAGACGAAACTACCCATATTACATAAACTAGGATACACGCCCCCGAAGGGCACTTTGGGAAACTTTCGTCGTAGCACCATCGGACGGATGCCCAGCGACCGCACTTCGCTTAGCCTCGACGCAAGCCTTGCGATCCTGACGCATGTCCTCCGCTTCGAAACACTTCGGTGCCCTGCGACCCCAAACCGGTCAGACCGGTTTCATCAACTGGTCAGGCAGGTTTTGGCCTGACAGCCATACCGAGTCTTCGGCCTTAGCTTTGTGGCTCAGCCAAGCAACAAAGTGGTTTTCTGGTGAACCACTGCAAACCCCGCGAACTTGATGTAGCCTCCGCCAATCACCACTCATGACTTGCCTCGCACGAAGTCCCGGCTCGACCTTGGTTTTGAGGCTCAACCAAGAAACCGTCCACGACTTCGTCTTGCTGTTCTTGCCACCATGCGGCCCACACTTGACCCTGCTGGCCACCGTGTCTCACGAACCAAGCCTACTTGTCTTCTCCACACTTGGAGGCCTCACCGGCAACGACCTTTCGTGCTTGTTCTTCACCTGCACTAACACCAGTCATGCCACAACCTGCACCTGCAATACTTAGCCAAGAGTCAGTCCACACAATGTTGTGAATCACTCATCACACCAGGAAGCAACCTGTCAGAGGTTTAGATGTACGCTTCTATTCCGACACCTCAAGAGTAGTTTGGTCGATCTTGGTAGCCTAAGCGACCATGACCGTGGCGACAGCTTTACACGCAGAGACCTTGGAGAGGTCGATAGTGTCACTCTCGCAGTTGTATGAGACGAGGATGTCACCGTGGATGGAAAGGATCCCGTTTGGTGCTGGCATCTTTATGATGAGGTAGGTGTGATGCGGTATGGCCATGAACTTGGCCAACATAGGTCGACCAAGGATGGCATGGTAGGAGGAGCAGAAGTCCGCGACCTCGAACGTCAGGTACTCTGTGCGGAAGTTTTTCTTTTTGCCGAAGGTGACCGACAGGCATACACGACCTATGGGGTATGCGGCCTTGCCGGGCATGACCCCGTAGATGGGTTCATCGCAGGCGGTCATCTTGGAGAAGTCGAAGTCCATCTTTCTCAGTGTTTCTATGAAGATGATGTTCAAACTGCTGCCCCCATCGATGATGGTCTTAGGCAGGAATGCGCCATCCACTATGGGGTTGACGACCAACGGGTAGGTCCCGGGGTCAGGTATGTGTACCCAATGGTCTTTCTTGGAGAAAGTAATGGGGTACTCCGACCAACGTAGGGGTTGCGGGGTTTCAGTGTTGACTTGGCCGATCTCCCTTGCGTTTGACCGCTGCTGTCTGTTGCTCTTGGCTGCTTGACGGCCACCGACGATGAAGTTGATTTGTCGGGTGGTGTTCTGGAATGCATCGTTGGGATTGCCCGTTTTTAGTGGAGGTGGAGGAGAAGGCTCCTTGCGACGGTTGTCGTTGCGGTCGCGATCATCATGTTGTCGTCGATCATCATGCTGACAGTGATCATCACGCCGGTCGTCGCGGCGTTCATCACGGTGATCGTTACGGTGGTCGTCACGACGATCATCACAACGGTAGTCGTCACGATGGTCATCACGTCGGTCATCGCGGCGATAGTCGCGGCGATAGTCGCGGCGATAGTCACGGCGATCCCTGTCGTCATTGCGACGGTAAGGTCGCTGGTCGCAGTAATCTCGTCGGTCAGGTCGACGATTCTGGTTGTCATAGCGGCGGCCGCTGTTCTGGTCGTCGTTGTTGCCGCTCTTGGTCTTTTTAGGCTCTGGAGGTACTCCTAGTGCGCTCTTTAACTGCACGCACTCCCTCATGGTATGTGTTGGTATTTCTTAACCTCGACTCCTCGTATAGTGAAGGTACTGCACAGCTCCAAGAACTGTTGCAAGTGGGTGCTCATGACTTCATTAGGCTTGCCACAAAATGGGCTAGCCTGTACCATTGTAATGAGGCCAGTCTTGATTTCAAAGTTTCCATTCCCGGTGTTGATCTCAGGGCTAGTGGGCACCTGATCAGCAGAGGGAGCAGAATATTCGCGAAGAGTCTTCTCCTGATTGGCCATAGGAGTTGATGTAGATGGCACAAAGGAAGCTGGATCGACTTCCGTGCGTACACGATGGGGAGAACCGAAATGAATTCTAGCTCTCCTTACGAGTGACTCAGGATCTTCAGTGAAATTCGGCGGTAAGTCGAAACTAGTCATACACTACCTGTCTTCATCATTGATAGACAAAGAAGACATTCAAAGTTAGCCTGCATTGAGAACTATTTTATTCCTATCATGATTATAAACATTGCAAAGTGCTGACAAGTTATCCTTAGCCTTCCCCGACAAGTGTTGGTATTTCTTAACCTCGATGCTAAGTTACGGGTTCCTAGCAATGATGCCAGAAATATCCAAATGGTAATCCTAACTATTACAAGAGTCCGCAAGCGCACGGAAGTACCATTGTAGCATTTCCCCAAAGGAGTATTCCAAAGGGTATCAAATCCAAGGAAGGCTGGTCGGATTAACTAGTTCAACACTATTGCAAGGAGTATAAATCATAGATGGGGACAAACCACATACTCAAGTGCAGGGGTAAGATAAAATAGATAAGATAGTAGTGTGAACACACAAACACACTCTCTCTAAAGGTCCTAGGCTTAGGAGGCAACATACGAGTTAGTTCTAGGTTCTAAGGTACTAAACGTACGAAGTTAGTCAGACAAGTTAGTCACATACTGGCATCGCATGATGCTGGCTCAAGCACCCAGGCACAAACGGGGAGCTAACCTCCCGCGTCGCTTACGCACGACTCCGGTTGTTAGACTTTAGACTCCTACAGCATATCCGAACGTGGGGGATTCCAGAAGGGTCCAACGGCTGTCACCACCGTGGCCTACCCCAAGACAAACCGTGGGATACACTCGTAAGCAACGTAGCTACGCAACCCAAGCACCACCCTTACGTTGTTAGCAGGACCCTGACCGGCCCGGGCTATTGTGACCCAGGTCAGAGCCGCCAGGTAAACCGGCCAATTACACGGAATACTGTAGCTTGAGCACGAACTTCATGCAACACAAACATGGGATCTAACTAGATCAAACTAGGCTAAGCACACAAACGGATTCGTGCTTTCCTATGTCTATTCAACAAGATCAAAGGGTCGTGTTCGTGATGAACACGAGCCTCTAACTTATGAACAGACACCAAAAACATGTATAATCCACTCTTCAACTGGATCGAAAGGCCTTTTTCATCAAGAGCAGGAGCCTCTAAATGATGAACGAGCGAAGAACACATGAACAAATCACCCATGTATACAAGCACAACTTTATATGAAATAGCTGAATAATTGAAGTAGATCAAAGTCATACAATAAAATAAAGATACAAGAAGACTCATACCTAGATCCCAAAGTAGACTTGGAACCTGAAGTAGAACTACTCTAGCCTACCTCCGAGCCTTAGAAACCAAAAGTTAGAGAGGAGGAGTAAGTTGTGTTGTTAAGAAATGAGCCCCCTCCCCTTCTATTTATAGGCCAGAGCACCGGCGCAAGAAGGAGTGAAACACCCCAGGGATGTCCTCTAGGACCAATGGACAAGCGCCACGTGGAAGCCCAGGATCAACCGACCCAAGGTCGGTTCGGCTGATCCTAGGGTCGGCCGATCCCAGGTGGGCCCCACTCTGGGTGTGCTTCCTCGGGGTGGCTGTCCTGTGGGCCCTTAAGTCAGTCCCCGGTGTACATGTGTTCTTGAGGTGGTTTAGGCGCTCTGGTGGGCCCATGGATCCATGTGAAGTCCACGTGTCACACTCTGATTCTTCGGGGCTTGCCTCTCTTAGATGGGTGACATGGCGTGCATGCGTGGCACCTGAGGTGGCTTAGCTTGCATGCATGGCACCTGAGCTAGTAGCCATTCCTTGAGGCGACCTGGCATGAATCATAGAAGGTGAGTTTGCCACTTCTTTTGTGCTTCTTTTCCTGCTATCACATAATCTCCAAGGACAAGTGGAGCTACATTATTGTTAACTAAAATGCGTGTAAGAAATGCCTCTTGCTCCTTTATTCGTGAGTAAATTGACGGCTAAAGTTAGCACTTAACAGCCGTCAACAACTCCCCCAAGCTAGCCTCTTGCTCGTCCTGAGCAAGATACTTAGGACTTAGGTTGGTCGATCAGGAGTTGCTGCGATGTTGTATTCCTAGTTTGTGACAAGCATACGACTAGGTACTTTATCAAGAATTGAATGAGTTGGCATCGATCTTACCTTACGCTTGATTGCTATGGAGCTTGTAGCTTCACCTGCCTTGAGTGGTTGAAAGATAGAACGGTTGTATAGGATTTACTAATCACGAATACCTTGATCAGTCGTTAATCCAGAGGTTTTGCAAATTTTCGCAAAGAAATCAAAGTTCCTCGAATGATACTCTCGGATCGCTCAGTGTGTATGATTCCTCACCAAGGCATTGATTTGCTTTCTTTCTCCACCTACTTCTACTCAGCTGAAATGTGGGGTTGTAGGTAGGGAAAACATGTGGCATACCTGTTCCTCATGTATTGTCGAGTCGAAAACCGGATCCTTGGGAGTAACAAGTCATACAGCCTGATCAAGATGTGCATGTGTGTGTATATGGTGGATGGATGAAAAACTCCTTTTTGTATAAGATTCTTTCTCTCCTTTTGAGATTTTTGAGACTTGGGCTATGTCTCTTTATTCTTTCTCTTTTTTCTCTATTTTTATTCATAGCCCATAGTCCTTGCTGAACATTTTTGGAGAGAGAGTAATCATGAAACAATGCACAGAGCTTTATTTGCGGAATGGATGAAATGATGGGTGCTAACTTCCGGTGTAGAAGTTTAGCAAATAGTGGCTGTGTACGTGATCTTGATCATGGGAGCATGACAAGTTTCTCGCCAAGGGTCACAACAATTCGACAAGACTCAATGAAGGAAACAAGCAGCATATGTGGAGGCTAACAAAAGCTAGGATCTACATATGTCTTTGGATAGGAATTTCTCATCATTTAGGAACTTATCATTTTATTGTTTTTCAAAAGAAAACTCCGGATATCAAACATCACTTAGCACAGGCTCATAGCAACCCTATTATACCGTATCATACCTCACAACAACCTAGGCAAAGGTCATGCTTTTTGCTACCCACAAGTTTCAAGCTAAGGTTTGATCGTACAAGCCAACAAACTCAAAACTAAGATAGGATACTAAGCTGTAGCAAGGCATACAAGAGGAATAAACAGAGCAACTATTCATCATTTTGACCATAAAGGGACATAAAGCATTCTTACCACGCATATGAAAGCAAACTAATTTAAGAAAGCAAAATAAATATTTTTGGTCTTTTTAATTTTGCAGATTTTTATGTGTTTTTTAGCATATGAGATTCTGAAAATAAAGATTCAAGTTACCTCAGAGTGGGGGTCCTCCCCCAAGCTAGCTTCAGGCTCACTACTGTGGAGGAGGGAATCCCATCCACCGGTAGTAGGCCCTCTGCTCCTCCAGCTGCTGCTGCTGTGCCAGCTCGATGGCGTGAAGTCTCTCGCCGGACATCCGCTGCCAGTCCCGGGTGGACTCGACGTGCTGGTGCACGGTCTCCTCCATGTTGCCGACTCGGATGTTAAGCTCGCTCATCTGCTGAGTGAGGGTGGCCCCACGAGATGACGAGCGCAATCCGGACGATGAAGATGTCGCATCTCCGTAGGTAGTACCAGCAGGGACGGCCCACTCGTCACTACCCGCACTAGCCCAAGCCGAGCTACTCGCACCCTGCTGGTACATGGGCTGGTCCCAACCGGGAGCATACCCGGGAGTGACCCCAGGCATGTACTCGGTAGAGGTCCACGTACCAGGCGGAGGTGTGGTAGGCTGAGGCGACAGCTGTGGAGACGGCTGTGGTGGCGGCTGTTGTGCTCCAGCTGCTCTCCTCGATGCGCTTCTAGTTACCCTATCACTATAGACACTAGAACGACGAGGTTCCTCGAGAGGAACGGTCAGTGACCCCTGGCCGTACAACCTGAAATCCGGGTTAGGTAACTGGATCTGGTTTGTATGGCCTGGGTAAAAGAAAACTAAAGAATCATTCGGACCCTTCTTAAGAATATGCCCCTGAGTCAAATAAGCCTCGTCAATCTGAGTCCGGGGATTAGCAATGGAGGGCACGTTAGGCCCTTGCGTAATCCCAAGGTTCGTGACGATGCGAGAAATCAGAGACGTACACTCAATAGAACCCGTCATCTTAAAATTTGTTAACCACTGTCGAATCATAGCTTGCACAGGGGAGATCTTGATCCGTCTGACCGCGGCATATAAGATCATCATCTCGTCATTGCGCACGGGCCGCACGTCATCCCTTGGAAAGAGAGTGACGGCGAGCCACTTGTGCCATAGCCGGAGAGTGGGGTGCAAGATATCGTTGCACCTAGGTATCAACTTGCCGCGAATAGGACGACCGGAGATCTCTTCCCAAAAACTCTCACGATTAAAACCAGCGCAACCTTGCTCAAGAGAAATAGCGCAGCGACGATGAAAACCGAGGGTGCGACTAAGATCTTTCCACGAAACTCGATACGAAACTCCATGGAATCGAAATGAAATACCAGACGCATCCTCTTGAAGAGTGCAGAGAAACTGGATGGTGGTAGGTCTAGAACCAACTTCCTGAACCGGGACAAAATCCTCCCATCCTAGAGCTTGCCAAATGGAATTGAACTCGGAGTCCATACCTGTTTTCTCGAGAAGGTCCGGGTCGAACTCCTTGGTGTTGGCGAAGACTCGGTCCTTGATGAGAGCGTAGGCTTGTCTCTCGCGATCACTCCTCAAGTCGATGAAGGCGGCGTCGACGGCGTACACTTCATCGGCTTGTGGCGTGGGTAGCTCTTCTTCTCCTTCTTCTTCACGGTCGGTTGACATTGGGCTTAGTGCAGCTTCGGAGTGACGAGACGAGCTCCCCCCGTCGCGTGAGCGGCGTGAGCGAGTCAACTTCCGGAATGCGCCGGAGGCCCAACTCATCTTGCACAACTATCGGACGACACGAGCAACTCGGTGATGGGTTAGTGAAACCGAATGAAATTCTTACCGAGTTTGCTCCACCAATGATCAATATTTCAGTAGCACTTGGAGAGAATACTTGGCACCTCAATCTCGAGCGAGAAATCCATGACAACCAGAGAGCAAGAACAAGAGAGGGAGAGAGTGTTGCAATGGGTGAAGACACCCCTCAAACCCCCTTGTATTTATAGGCATTGAGGCCGGTCACCGAGACATGGGGCATGTGCAATGGCTAGGAGCCGTTGGAGGAAGGAGGGCCGGGCTAGCCGTTAGGCTAGGTCGGCCGAACCCACCTCGGGTCCGCCTGCCTCCGGCTTTTTGCAACAGCTCTCTGATGGTCACATGAGGGCCTGCCCAGGTGCATTGGTCCAAATTCGCCCAAAAACTTGCTCGAATGAATTTTCAAGGATTTTTCATCCCAAAATTTTATTTTCAGAATTTTTATTTTTTTAAAGAAAAAGGGAAATTTGGCTAGAAAGAATTCCAGCATGTAGATGCAGGGATGGAAAATTCAAACATGCACCGGGAAAAATTAAATTAAATTTTGGAAGGGAAATATGAGATAGCTCACCAATTTTACCTTTTGGCGAAAGGACTCATCTTTTTAAGACCGAGAGCGGGACTTTTCTCGGTGATTAGTTCCACTCGTCACCCCACTCCCGAGAAGTAGAGGGGTGCGATCTCTATACCTACCTCCACACCTTCCGTGCCTTCCTTGATTTTCTTGGTGTGGTCAGAGGTCGTGTGAGCTGGGGTTGTGGCTCCGTCCACCCCCAGGTCTGCTCATTGTTCCCTTGCACTGAATAGCATTGCTCTTCTGTTGGTCGAAACAGGAACATCAAGTTCTTCTTCCCAATGAGGAAATGGATGGTCCCACTTTCCACATTGATCCTTGCTCGAGCGTCACTTAGGAACGGCCTCCCAAGAATGAGTGGCATTTCCGCATCATCTTGCATATCAAGGACCACGAAATCCGCGAAGATGCAAGAGCCTTGGACGAATACCAGTAGACTCTCCACAACCCCCTCCGGATACCGGATCGATGCATCAGCAAATTGAACTGTCCTCGAGGTTGGGGTAAGAGCGGGATATCCCAGTCTTTCGAACATAGCCTTGGACATGAGGTTGACACTCGCGCCAAGGTCACAGAGGGCATTCCTAATTTTCTGGTAGTATATAGTGCAAGTGATGGCTGGATAACCAGGATCCTTTCTATGTACAATTGCTGAAGATTCCCATGGATCAAGAACCTGCTGTATGGGTCTCCCTGGATAGTCAGCAGCTCGTGCCCTCCCAGATGGCTTACCCCATCTGGTGGACACTACACAAACATTCTCACAAGAAGACACGGGTTGCCCCGGAATCTTCCCGTCCTCAGCAGAGGGAACCAAAGCAGCCAACTGAGCCAACTGGGTCTCTATCATTTTATTAAAGCTCAGCTGGTTCTTGAGAGCAGAAGAAAGGTTATCGATTTTAACGTTGAGGCTTTCCAAAGCCTTATCGTAGGCAGCCGTTTTCTTGTTAAAGCCTTCATTAATCTTGGCTTGCCTGAAAACCAGATCTTTTAGGGAAGGTTGTAAATATTACCTTGATTACCCCCTGATAGTAAGGGCATGATTGATTCCACGTTTGACCTCCTTGTGGATGATAACTGTTGTTGTTCATGTACATCACATCCTCCTGGGTAGCGGGGCAATAATTCCCTGAATGCCCAGTATCACCACAGACTTCGCAGGTCATGCGAGCATCCATAGCTTGAGTAGTGATGGCCATGGCAGCCTTCTCGCTGGTCAGAACATCCATTCTCTTCATGAGTAGGTCCATCTTGGCGTGCAGCATGTCCGCTTCCTTGACGGTATGTGTACCCCTCTGACGTGGCTGGAGTCGATCATCACTCCACCCTTGGTTGGAGACCATCTTCTCGATAAGTTTGGTTGCTTCAGCGATAGTGAGAGAGAAGAAAGCTCCTCCAACAGCAGCATCAATATGGCCTCGGGCTGTCGGAGTCAGCCCATTATAGAAACTCTGAAGAATAAGCCAGTTGTCCATCCCATGATGGGGACAAGCCAGGATGTACTCCTGAAGCCTCTCCCAAGCATCTGGAATGGTTTCATTTGCCGCTTGCTGAAAGCTTGAAATTCTTCCCCGGAGAGCGTTGGTCCTGCCCAATGGAAAGAACTTCGCGAGGAATGCTGCTGAGCATTTTGCCCAGGTGTCAATATCTGCACGGTTCGCATAGAACCACTGCTTCGCCTTTTGCAGGAGTGAGAATGGAAACAGCCGCAGACGAATGACATCTTCCTCCACTCCTCGTATAGTGAAGGTACTGCACAACTCCAAGAACTGTTGCAAGTGGGCGCTCGCGTCTTCATTAGGCTTGCCACAGAATGGGCTAGCCTGTACCATCGTAATGAGGCCAGTCTTGATTTCAAAGTTTCCATTCCCGGTGTTGATCTCGAGGCCAGTGGGCACCTGATCAGTAGAGGGAGCAGAATATTCACGAAGAGTCTTCTCCTGATTGGCCATAGGAGTTGATGTAGATGGCACAAAGGAAGCTGGATCGACTTCCGTGCGTACACGATGGGGAGAACCGAAATGAATTCTAGCTCTCCTTACGAGTGACTCAGGATCTTCAGTGAAATTCGGCGGTAAGTTGAAACCAGTCATACACTACCAGTCTTCATCATTAATAGACAAAGAAGACATTCAAAGTTAGCCTGCATTGAGAACTGTTTTATTCCTGTCATGATTACAAACATTGCAAAGTGCTGACATGTTATCCTTAGCCTTCCCCGGCAACGGCACCAGAAATGCTTGTTGGTATTTCTTAACCTCGATGCTAAGTTACGGGTTCCTAGCAACGATGCCAGAAATATCCAAATGGTAATCCTAACGATTACAAGAGTCCGCAAGCGCACGGAAGTACCATTGTAGCATTTCCCCAAAGGAGTATTCCAAAGGGTATCGAATCCAAGGAAGGCTGGGCGGATTAACTAGTTCAACACTATTGCAAGGAGTATAAATCATAGACGGGGACAAACCAGATACTCAAGTGCAGGGGTAAGATAAAATAGATAAGATAGTAGTATGAACACACAAACACACTCTCTCTAAAGGTCCTAGGCTTAGGAGGCAACATACGAGTTAGTTCTAGGTTTTAAGGTACTAAACGTACGAAGTTAGTCAGACAAGTTAGTCACATACTGGCATCGCATGATGCTGGCTCAAGCACCCTGGCACAAACGGGGAGCTAACCTCCCGCGTCGCTTACGCACGACTCCGGTTGTTACTTTAGACTCCTACAACGTATCCGAATGTGGGGGATTCCAGAAGGGTCCAACAGCTGTCACCACCGCGGCCTACCCCAAGACAAACCGTGGGATACACTCGTAAGCAACGTAGCTACGCAACCCAAGCACCACGCTTACGTTGTTAGCAGGACCCTGACCGGCCCGGGCTATTGTTACCCAGGTCAGAGCCGCCAGGTAAACCGGCCAATTACACCGAATACCGTAGCTTGAGCACGAACTTCATGCAACACAAACATGGGATCTAACTAGATCAAACTAGGCTAAGCACACAAACGGATTCGTGCTTTCCTATGTCTATTCAACAAGATCAAAGGGTCGTGTTCGTGATGAACACGAGCCTCTAACTTATGAACAAACACCGAAAACATGTATAAGTCACTCGTCAACTGGATCGAAAGGCCTTGTTCATCAAGAGCAGGAGCCTCTAAATGATGAACGAGCGAATAACACATGAACAAATCACCCATGTATACAAGCACAACTTTATATGAAATAGCTGAATAACGGAAGTAGATCAAAGTCATACAATAAAATAAAGATACAAGAAGACTCATACCTAGATCCCAAAGTAGACTTGGAACCTATAGTAGAACTACTCTAGCCTACCTCCTAGCCTTAGAAACCAAAAGTGAGAGAGGAGGAGTAAGTTGTGTTGTTAAGAAATGAGCCCCCTCCACTTCTATTTATAGGCCAGAGCACCGGTGTAAGAAGGAGTGAAACACCCCGGGGATGGCCTCTAGGACCAATGGACAAGCGCCACATGGAAGCCCAGGATCAACCGACCCAAGGTCGGTTCGGCCAATCCTAGGGTCGGCCGATCCCAGGTGGGCCCCACTCGGGGTGTGCTTCCTCGGGGTGGCTGTCCTGTGGGCCCTTTAGTCTGTCCCCAGTGTACACGTGTTCTTGAGGCAGTTTAGGCGCTCTGGTGGGCCCATGGATCCATGTGAAGTCCACGTGTCACACTCTGATTCGTCGGGGCTTGCTTCTCTTGGATTGGTGACATGGCGTGCATGCGTGGCACCTGAGGTGGCTTAGCTTGCATGCATGGCACCTGAGGTGGCAACCATTCCTTGAGGCGACGTGGCATGAATCATAGAAGGTGAGTTTGCCACTTCTTTTCTGCTTCTTTTCCTGCAATCACATAATCTCCAAGGACAAGTGGAGCTACATTATTCTTAACTAAAATGCGTGTAAGAAATGCCTCTTGCTCCTTTATTCGTGAGTAAATTTATGGCTAAAGTAAGCACTTTACAGCCGTCAACAGTATGCTTGGCGTCGTGGTGGAATTGGCACTGGTCGTCCATGACCATGTTGAAGTCACCTTCAAGGAAGGTGGATGGTCTGGGTGGATCGGTAGTGTAAACCTCACCAGATCGGTTGCCCGACCTGCCTCCACCGTCGTTGTGGTCATCCCCTTTGAAGTTGTGCACCACCTCATCTTGAGTATCGACGAGCTTGTCAACGTAACCTATGAGGTCGGCGATGGTGTGGGCATCAGCTTCGTGAATCTTCTCGAAGAGCTTGAGGTTGGTTACCCCCTTCTTTTAGTAGGCTATGACGTCTTCGTCCTTGACTCCTACAAGAGTGTTGTGATTCTCGAAGTAGCGGTTAGTGTACTCACGGAGAGTCTCGTCGTGCCTCATCCGTACTCTGGCAAGGTGGTGGGTGTTGCCGGGGTGATTGTAAGTCGCTTGATAGTTGGTCGTGAAGAGCCGCGACAAGGTCACCCATGAGGTAATGCACTCTGCAGGAAGGTTGTCGAGCCACAGGAGTGGTGCTTTGCCCATCACGTGAGGAAAGTATCCTGCCATGTGGTCTTCATTGCCTCCCGAGGCTCGAGCTGCGATGCTATACATCTTGAGCCAAATACTCGGGTCGGAACGACCGTCGTATTTTTTGATGGCTCGCTTGAAGTCTTTGGGGTATCTGATCGTCCTGAGACACCGCGAGAACACCGGCAAGTTGTTGATTGCTCCAGGACTAGCTGACGGGGCGTAAGCCGTCAGGATGACGTAGAGGTCGTTGGGAGGGCCATTGTCCTGGTCGTACTGGGCACGTCGTAGGAGCTCTTGATCGTGCATTTACCGCAGTTCCGTGGCTTGGATGGGGTGATTGGCATCAAGGGGATCAGGGACCCCGTGATCGCGGTTGTAGTTAGCACGTCGTGCTATTTCCACTTCGTCTCGTATGCGATGACATTGACTGCTCTGAGCGTGGTTGGCTTGTACTGGAGGAGGTTGAGCTCCTGCGTTCTGTCTTGCGTTGCCGGCAGCATTCTGCTGTTGGGCGCCAACAGCATTGGCGGCGTTGTTTTGAGCATTACCAGGAGCGTTACCAGCGGCGTTGGCAGCTGGATTGGCTGCTGGGTTGGCAGCGGCATTAGCAGCGGCGTTAGCAGCGGGGTTGACCGGCTGTACGACTTCATTCTCGCCTCCTCCCTCCTCAGCCACGGGCTGAAGGGGGGCATTGGTGTTGCGTCGCTGGCGAGGTCGTTCCAACCTACTCCTGGAGTAGGAGCTTGAAGCTGATCTGCTATATCCTCGTCCCCTTTCTTCGACCTGGGCAGTGGCGATGCAGATGTGAGCTTGTAGGCGTCGAGTTGCAGGAGTATCCACAAGTTGTCCTAGCTCGGCAAGGGCTGCGCCTAGGTTAGCTTGAGGTGAGTTGTAGACTTCATGTCCATTTCGCTCAAAGTCCTGCAGGATGTCTCTGGCACGTAGGCGGTGTCGTTGAGGCTCGTTATCCTATCGCTATTGAGGAGGGGCCTGAGCCGCGGCAGCGGCTGCACCGTCTGGGATGTTGCCTGCGGGTTGTCCATCAGCACCGGGTACGACGTTACCTGCAGGTTGACCTGCGGCTGCTGCAGCTGCATCTACTTCCTGCTGACGACGCGTAGCCCGTGCTGCGTTAGCATTCTCGCGCTGTACGCGCTGCTCATCTGTCTCACCAGCTTGAGGAGGTACGTCGGCAGAGACGACAAGGACCTCTCAGTCTGGGATCTCAAACACCTCACCCGGATAGTTGGGGGAGATGGTCATGCGGGCGATCTGAAATGCAAGGCGGTCCGGGGACGACTCGCGTTTGATCTGTCGGTGATGAGCCGCTGTGAGATGTCGGTGAAGCTTCTTGAGCACACGGTACTAGCGAGCCGTGTGTTTGGAGTCTTCATGGATGGATCTTGGGTTACACGATGTGGGATCTTGGGTTCAGATTGGATCTGAAGCTTGTTCTTTATGTAGCGAGATGCTACATGAGTTGCATTCCACAGACCAAGAGGCATGCGGGATGAAGATGGAGGGGTCCTGCGAGGGCGCTTGACGCGCTCACAGACCTTGATCGTGTCGGAGAGCATGTCTTCGATGCGATCGAGCCCCGCGATCAGGTCGCTAGGAGTGGGTGGGTGGGTTTTCTCCAGCAGATCGGATCCGACCTGCTGGTTGGAGGTGACCGCAGCGCTCTCGATGACATGGCATACAGTTGGAACGGTGCATCCCGCCGGCATAGAGCCGAAGCAGATGTCGATGGGGTTGGCGAGGATGTCCGCCATGCTCTCCGGGAAGATGACGCTGCTTGACGAAGCCATCGAGTTGCACGAAGAACCCTGGATTCCTCCCCTACCTGGCGCGCCAACTGTCAGAGGTTGTTCGGCGAGGTGGAATCTAAGGCTAAGAACTCGAAGGTTGCGCACGAGCACACGGAACACAGAGAACACAGCAAGTTTATACTGGTTCGGGCCTCCGGAGAGTAAAACCCTACGTCCAGTTGTTGGTGTAGATTGCTTGAGGATTGCGTGATTGTACAAGGGGTCGCCCTGCCCGCCTTATATTGGCCAGCGGACAAGGTCGGTTCCCAGACTCTAGGTCGGTTACGACCAGGAGACCTAAGTCTAGTTGATTACAACAGTTGCCATATCCGTCGATCTGCTTGGTTGGAATCCACCGATGTCTTGTCTTGCACGCCAAGTCTTGAAGTCGTTCTGGATAAGGTCGTCTGGAATCTTCTGGATGGTCTTCAGGAGGTCGTGTGGGCCGCAAACTAGGTCGGTTGGGCCCACTGTCAGGTCGGCGGGTCTTCTGGTAGGCCGGACCCACTTGTCGGGGACGGCCGTGAACCTGGTCGGTGGGGACCCAGGGGTACCCATGTCTCACACAACCATCCACCGGTCCTCGAACCACACAGGTCCTCACCTGTGCCCACCCCCTTTAGTCTCATCTCATTTTTCTGTTGTTTTCAATTTGAGCGTATATTCTAATTGTTGCCTTACTCGTATATGTACGTATACGTATTTGCACTTAATATCTATGTATACCTGTCCATATATGTACCATATATGCACTTAGACTTATATATAAACTTTATATCTACATATATAAACTTAGAAATATATACATCAAAATAGATAGTATTTATACATCAAAATATCGTTTACTTCAAATTTCTAGTCTCTACTGGATTTGTTAGATCCATCATAATAATGTTTTCCTGCTGGATTAACCACCTCGTCCAAAAGGAATCCAATGAGACTTTCTTGAATCGCCAAAAGACGATCCTTCTGAATGACCTCGTCCTTAACCATATCCATCTGTAAAGTGCAAATATGTTAATATATTACACCCAATGATTAAATATATAAGCGGTTGGGAAATGATGTATTATTAATAGGTTTATTTAATTAACTTACATTATAATTTTCGGGGTTTGCACTTACCAAACATCGTATGTGCTCACAGACATAGTATCCGCATAGATTATTTCTTGTTCCTCTCTCAAACACTAAAGTGGATAGGAGAAAATATTATGAAATATAATTGTGATAAAATTTATTTTTTCTCAATCTGAAGTTGTTATTTGGATTACGTACCGGATAATCAGTATAAAATGTAATTGTTGGTTTAAATTGACCTTCTTTCTCTGCAATGAATTTTTCCCAAGCTCTGAGGAAAATTAATGAAAGATAGTGTGTTAGTAAAAGCAATCTATATATATTGCATTAAAGAAAACGTCTTAGATAGAATTATTACTCTTGAAACAAATTTTGAAGGTCTTGGTAACTTGCGGGGTTTTGTCTCAACGAATCCCACACCATGACGCTGCTATTGTCGACTTGAATTATCATAAGAATCCAGTGGAAACTGTGTATACATGGTCATAATACTCATACCAATTAGAACTAAATAGAATTAGCAAGGACAATTAGATGGCAAATGCACATACTTGCAGCTGTAAGGTAGTAGTATGAGATCCTTGTCATGAAACTTAGACAAGGTCCTATAGACTTGGCTCCCACGAAGTTCCGGCTCGACCTTGGTTTTGAGGCTCAACCAAGAAACCGTCCAGGACTTCGTCTTGCTGTTCTTGCCACCATGCGGCCCGCACTTGACCCCGCTGGCCACTGGGTCCCTCGAACCAAGCCTACTTGTCTTCTGCACACCTGCAGGCCTCACTGGCAACGACCTTTCGCGCTTGTTCTTCACCTATACCAACCCCAGTCAAGCCACAACCTGCACCTGCAATACTTAGCCAAGAGTCAGTCCACACAACGTTGTCAATCACTCATCACACCAGGAAGCAACCATCCACCGGTCCTCGAACCACACAGGTCGTCAATCTCCCCCTTGATGAGTGCATTGACAACACACACATTTGGTAACCAAAGAGAAAAGGAAAAAGAAAAGAAACGACTAAAATAAATTCAAACAATCGATCGAAAACCAAACAAAGTCAAAGAGCAAGATCACTTGAAAGAGGAAAGACTCGGTCCCCTTAGGCAAGGGCAACGGCTCGACACAACCGAGTCAAAAACATGCTCAAACCAAGAGCATAAACCACCAAAGCAAGGTTCAAAACACACAAGAGCTCCCCCTACACATATGCACACTCCCCCTGAACATGTGCCAGCTCTGGGCACAAACCGGTCAGGCCGGTTTCCCAAACCGGTCAGGCCGGTTCCACCAAACCGGTCAGGCCGGTTTTCAAACCGGTCAGACCGATTAAACTCGGCCGAAGCTCACCCCCAAAAGCCAAAAATGCAAAAGAAGTGCACAAGCTCCCCCTTGACTGCTGGGATATGTTCTAGGTATGCAATGCAACTTTTCTCCACCAACATTTCTCCCCTTGTTGCCAATGCATGAATCAAGGCTCAAATGTGAAAACGATGCAACCTAGAGCTTCTCAAATAGACAAAATTCATCACAAGATGCTACACATGTTCAAATGAGCAAGTTGGATACTCTATAGCTTCGTATGAACATCAACTACGAGATCACCAAGTTTCACAACCATTGGGTAAAGCTAAGATAGAATTGAGCATTTTTGCGAAAAAACACCCTCTCATGAGCAAAGTCCTAAACATGAGCAAAACATGTCAAAATGGCAAAGCCACACAAACTTCATGCTAGGACAACCATTCTAAGCATAAGACCATCATAAACACCCACAAGCACCTCATGTCATGTCAAAGCCACCGAGCCATGTGCTTACTTCTAGATATGAGATTTCTCATTGGTAAGCAACATGCAACGGTTTAGCACCCAAAAGCAAGTAAATTAAGCACATATGACATGGGAGCACATTTTCCAAGCAATTTACATTTCATTTTCAGATTCATATTTGGTACATGAAATGTCTTTGCGACAAAAAAAGAACTTATGCCCCTCCACAAGATAAAGCATGGGGGCTAAACATTCATGATGGCAAATGAGCCTTTGGCCCCATATGCTCAAAACAAGCTATCCAAGCACAAATTAAGCATAGAAATGCCACTAAAACATGTCATAATCATATAAAGGCATTTACTCACAAGAGAGCATACATGTGACATTTTTCAAAAGCATAGCTATCAACCATGGATATAAATCAAGATCATCAAGAGCTAAGCCACACTAAGGCATATCTTGCAAAACAAGCTCAAAAAGATCATATATAGCACATCATGGTGAACTATGTATATAAGAGAAGCTTTTCCTACAAGATGCATATGATACAAAATGCATGCAACCTAAGATACAAAGATGCATATACATCATGTTACACATGCAATGCAACATCCACAAAGGAAAGCTATACATATGCTATAAAAGAGCTCCCACACACCCAACTCAAGAAATCAAGCACACGCCAAGCTCCCCCGCAAACGAGTGAAAGTTTCTTGATCTAGGGGCTTGGTGAAAATGTCGGCTAGCTGGTCATGTGTGGGTACATGGATCAAGGCGATTTTCCCTTTCTCATCGTTGTCTCTCAGGAAATGATACCTCACTTCTATGTGCTTGGTTTTGGAATGGAGCACTGGGTTCTTTGCAACACTTATGGCACTAGTGCTATCACATTGAAGTGGGACATGGGTATACTCCTCAACAAAGTCGCTCATGGTGTATGTGATCCAAAGGAGCTGAGAGCAGCAACTAGCTGCGGCCACATACTCTGCCTCCGTAGTGGATTGAGCAACACTCGATTGTTTGCGGGAAGACCAAGACACCAAAGAAGAACCCAAGAACTGGCAAGTCCCAGAAGTGGACTTCCTATCCAACCGACACCCGGCAAAATCCGCGTCCGAAAACCCATGAAGAGCCAAAGAAGAAGACGCGGAGTGCCAAAGGCCGAAGTCGGGAGTGTGCCGCAAATATCTGAATATGCGCTTGACTGCTTGCCGATACGAAGTCCTTGGAGACGCTTGAAAACGAGCGCACAGACATACCGAGAATTGGATGTTCGGCCTCATCGCCGTCAAGTACAGGAGTGACCCGATCATGCTTCGGTACTCCTTCTGGTCCTCGTCCGCATCAAGAGCTGTAGTCGTACTAATAGGCGTCGCCATGGCCTTGGAGTCCTCCATCTTGAACTTCCTCACAATGTCCTTGGTGTACTTAGCTTGGTGCACGAATGTTCCTTCCTTCGATTGCTTAATCTAGAGGCCGAGGAAGAGCTGCAACTCACCCTCATGCTCATCTCAAATTCCCTACTCATGTCTTCTGCAAACCTTGCAACCAAAGAGTTAGATGAGCCACCAAAGACAATATCATCCACGTATACCTGCAGAATTAGGATCTCTTTGCCTTGCCTGAGGAGAAACAAGGTCTGATCTACCTTCCCCATCTCAAAACCTCTCTCAAACAGGAACCCCCTCAACCTACCATACCAAGCTCTAGGCGCCTGCTTCAACCCATACAGCGCCTTCCTCAACTTGTACACCCGGTGAGGGTATTTCTCACTCTCAAACCTTGGTGGTTGCCTCACATACACTACTTCCTCCAAAACACCGTTCAGGAAAGCACTCTTCACGTCCATTTGGTACAATTTGAACCCTTTGGCCACAGAAAAGGCTAGAAGGATCCTAATCGCCTCCAAACGAGCTACGGGAGCAAAGGTCTCCTCGTAGTCGATCCCCTCTTTCTGACTATACCCTTGCGCCACCAACCTCGACTTGTTTCTCACCACTTCTCCTTTCTCTCCCTCTTTCTTTTTCCACACCCATTTCGTCCCAATCGGCTTACAACCCGGTGGAGGATCCACTAACTCCCAAACTTGGTTTCTCTCAAAATTCTCCAACTCCTCATGCATCGAATTAACCCAATTGTGATCAGATAACGCGTGTCCATTGTCTTTGGGCTTAAAGGTAGCAACAAAAGCAGCATGGGCAAAGTGAGAATTGTTTCGAACCCTTGACCGTGTAGTACGTTCATTGATGTCGCTGATGATCCTCGAAGCTGGGTGATCCACTTGAACTCACCAGGGAGTTTCTCACCTTGAAGCTACATCTCCCTCAATAGTAGCTTCTCCTTGATCTGGGTTTGTCGTCGTAGGTGTGGGAGAGGGCCTGTTCTTGATTCTAGTCGAAGTAGTAGGTACATGCTCAGTCGTGGGCACCACACCGCCATCTTCATCATCTCCATGTTCATGCTCCTCCTCCTGAAAAATCTCCTCACCAAGTTCCTCGTCACATGAACACTCAAAAACAAGCTGACTATGTGGCTGTGTCTCGTCGAAGGTAACCTCGCAAGTCTCCACAATTTGGTTAGTTTCAAGATTGAGCACTCGAAAGACTCTAGAATGAGACGCGTAACCAAAGAAAATGCCATCAACAGACCTAGCCTCGAACTTGTCTAACTTCTTACCTTTCTTCAGGATGAAGCATTTGCACCCAAACACATGAAAGTGACTCACCTTGGGAGTTCTGCCGTGCATCAACTCGTAGCAAGTTTTCTTCTTGTGGACCCTGAGGTAAATCCTGTTTGACACATAGCACGCGGTATTGACCGCCTCAGCCCAGGACCTTCTCGGAGTCCTATGCTCATCGAGCATCGTCCGAGCCATCTTGCACAGGGTTCTGTTTTTCCTTTCCACTACGCCATTCTGGGGAGGCATATACGGACTAGAGAACTGGTGTTCAAGACCCAAGTCATGGCAAAAGGTTTCGAATCGAGAGTTTTTAGATTCCGAGCCATTGTCACTGCGGATCGCTCGTATGGCATCTCCGTGCCTCTTGTTCCTCAACCTCAAGACAAGATCTCGAACAAAACCAAACGTCTCCCCCTTCTCTTCCAAAAAGAAGACCCAAGCATACTGAGAGTAGTCGTCTACCACAACCAGGATGTACCACTTCCCACCCACGGAACTCACACAAGCTGGGCCAACAAGGTCCATATGGAGCAGCTCGCATGGATGCTCCATCATCACATCGGTGGGGGGTGGATGGGAAGAGGCTACCATCTTAGCATGCCGACACGGCGCACAAACCAACTCTTTCTCAAACCTTAGCCGTGGCAATCCTCGGACCAAATTGTGTTTACTCAAGCGAGACAAAAGGTCAAAGCTTAAGTGACCCAACTTCCTATGCCACTTCCACAACTCACTCGAAGAACCAGCCAAAAAGCAATGAGCCACACCAGAAGACTGAGAGAAATCTGCTCGGAAAACTTGACCCTCGGGAATGACCATGCAAACTAGGTCCCCTCGAGAGTCCAAAATCCGAGAACCACCAGGTCGAAACAACACCTCAAAATCCTCATCCAAAAGCTGGGACACGGAAAGCAAATTAAACCCGAGCGATTGAACAAGAGCAACACGCCTGAGAGTGACCTTGTCACTTACCTTAATCTCTCCTTCTGAAAGCACACGCCCTCGCCCATTGTCCGCAAAAGTGATGTATGTCTTGGACACCACCAGGACGAGACTTGAGAACCACCCCTTATCTCCAGTCATATGCCTCAACCAACCGGAGTCAATCAACCAAACGTTCCTCAAGTGTCCCACCTGAAAATCAAAAGTGAGCAAGTGAGTGAACAAACGACTCAGCACCGGGGTTAGTACCAAAAGAGTAAAACCAGTGCCGAGCCATTTGCTCCAAAGTGGGGTTAACACAAACCATATCATCACGCCTATCAAAGCTACCACCACGAAAACCACTATGGGAACCACTCCAAGGGAACCAAACCTGTCTAGTTGGAGGAGAACGAAAACCACGAAAGGGAGACTGTGGACCGTTCCTCCTCTCCATCTCCAAGCTACGACTCCTCCCACCATCGTATTTAGCACGAGGTGGAGAACGTCTAGCAAACTGACCACCACCAGACTCACCATGCCAAACATCTGTACCATGACCAAAAAACCTGAATCGAGCCTCATCACGAGCATGAAAACCAAACTGGTCACCCTGCTACCTCCAAACCGGTCTGACCGGTTCTGGAACCGGTCTGACCGGTTTCTCTGTACGAGCAGCCCAAATTGGTCTTACTGGATTAACTTGTCTAGTAGGGTCCCTTCCACCCAAAGCACTCTTGACTCCCCAAGCCGGAACTGTGCGAACAATGGCTTTACCCCTAGGTAGTGGCATACGAGACTCAGGCACACCATGAGATGGGTTGTACCTGTCCTTGTTTGCCCACTCCTTAGCCATTCTCTCCTCTCGCTTCCTCTTGAAGCAAAACTCTCCTTTGTGACCATCTCTCCCACAATAGTCACACTAAAACCGGATTGGTTTTGGCTTTGGTTTTGGTTGTGGTTGAGATTGCTTGTTTGGTTTCTCCTCACTCGGCTTCTCACCTTCTTCTCTCCAACCACACTCCCCTTAGAGCTCACAAACTTCACCGGTTTTTGGAAATCATTTGTTGGGTGAGGAAATATGGGAGGATCTGGGGTTGTGTCAAGTTTGTTTCTCAGTGGGTTGGGCTTAGGGGCATAGGCATTTTTGTGGAAGGTTTTTGGTGGAGCTTGGATATCACCAATCTTTTCTCCTCTCTCACCACTACACTCTCCAATCTTATCCAACCCAAGCGCTTACCCATCATAGTGCTTGTATGCCTCTATCATCATCCTAAGCTGTGGTTCATGACCCGACAACCAACCCATCATTTTCCTCAATTCATCGTTCTCATCCTGCAAGCGATCAACATAATGTGCAAGTTCCAGATTCTTAACCGCATACAATTCACAAGTAGAGCAACAGTGGGAACAGGTCCTTTCAACTCAGCCTCAAGAGAAACAAGGTAAGCATGCATCTCATCAATCTTTCCATGCAAAACAGGGCAAGAAGTGCAAGCACCAAGCAAAGCAGGTCTAGACTTAAGCTCAGCCACTTCAACCCTAAGCACATCTAGTTCCTCACACGTGGAGGCATGCTTATCCTTAAGAGCAGTAAGATCAGCTCGGTACACAGAGCAATCACAAAAATCCACCTCATCAGAAACAACAGGTGAAGCCTTAAGCGAATCAATCTCAAGCTTAGCATCTAGGTCCTGTGTTTCTAGCTCAGCCACTCTAGTCCTAGCATCCTCAAGCGAGGCCCTAAGCTTCTTCCTCATCTTCTTAGCCTCTTTAAGCATGTCATCACAATTATCAAGCAACTTGCCAAGTCGTCCATTCTCCTCACGCAAGAAGGGAAGCTCGTCACGTACCTCGTCCTCGGAGTCGGAGTCCGAGTCGCTCTTGTGACTCTTCTTGCTGCTAGAGCTACGTGCCATGCCACAGAAGCCACCTCTTGTGAAGCAGCTCAGCTCGCTCAAGTTCTTGGATGACTTCTTGCTATTGCGTCGATCACCTTCATCTTCGCTGCTACTTGAACTCGAGGAAGAGTAGGCGGAGCTGGAGTCGACGTCGCTCGCTCCGACCATCACTTGGGCCTTCCTGGCGCGGCCGTCCTCCTTCCTCGATCGTCGCTCGTCCTTGTTCTTGTGCTTGTGCTTGTGATCGCGCCTCAATCTGTACTTGTTGTCCGTCCTCGACCGGTGCTTGTAGCCGTCCTTGTTCTCCACCTTCTCCGGAAAGTCGGTGACGAAGTGTCTTGGCTTGCCGCACTGAAAGCATGTTCGTGGGCTCTTCCTCGTGTTCACCCGGTTCTCGTGCAACCTCTCGAACCTCCTGGTCAGCAACGTCAGCTCGACCTCTCCAAGCACGTCAAACTCCTCATCTGGCAAAGACATCAAAGAAGATAGGGAGTACATCCTGGAGGATGCGTTAGCGTTAGACTTAGCACCTTTGCCGCCAACGAGAGCAAGACTATGGGAGTCAGTCGGGCTCTCAAGACGGGTTGTCACACCACGATCCAACTCAGCTGACTTGAGCTTCGAGAACAGCTCGTTCACCATCAGGGTGTCATACTTCTCAGACTCAAGAATAGCCTCGACCTTTCCGTCCCATACTGTATGATCCAGCGAGTGCAAGAGCTTCACGGCTCTATCACAATCATCGTATGGGAGCACAGCCACATTGGCTCTCATGTTGTTCACCACAACCGTAAACCGCTGGAACAAGGCGTCAATGGACTCACCGGGGGAGATGAGTGATGTTCTCGTACTCTCTCCGGTAAGTCACATACATCCGAGCCTGAACCTGAGCATTCCTAGCGTGAGCATCCTTCAACTGCTCCCTAATCCTACAAGCTAGGTCCTCTGTTTGAACCCGATCGAATTCGGATTGACACAGAGCACGAATCAAGTAGTCAACCGCCTTGTTGTTGGCGTCGAACATGTCCCTCGATCCTGGAGCAAGGAAGTTAATCGGATGAACATAACTTGTGTTCACCATAACGCCCCAAAGGATCTGACCCTTGCCACGGAGGAACGCAGCCATCCGTCTCTGCCACATCTGGTAATTCTTCCCATCGAAGTGCGGAGGACCCGATCCCTGTTCCTGGTACGCCATCTTTGGATCTTAGACTGGTTAGAGTCAATAAAGACCCATAACCAGCTCTGATACCACTTGAAGGACCGGAACGGCGAACCAGAGAGGGGGGAGTGAATGGGAGCTGATAAAAATTCTACGCAAGAATTCGGCCTATGAACCCAAGATCACTCGGATACCTCTATAAACTTCTCTTGCCAAATCCATGTAGCCACTGGAGTGCTACTGGACCTAGGAGCAAGATCCAACCAACAGCCTTTGAGAACACACAGCGGAAAACAACACGAAACAGCTGCTGGAAGCCAAAACCGGTCAGACCGGTTTCTGAAACCGGTCAGACCGATCCTCTAGAACTTAGCCTCTCACAGGCAGGGGAAACTGGTCAGACCGGTTTGGCAAACTGGTCAGGCCGGTTTTATCCAGGAAATCCCCAAAAGACCTTCGAGACTAAAACCTAGCAAAACCACCTCAAGAACCTTCCAACCTTTAACCAAGAAAAGCCATAGCCTGAAAGGGACTTTCCTGTCCAAAAACTCTTCACGATAGCCCACTGCGGCTATACCGGTCAGACCGGTTTAGGAAACCGGTCAGGCCGGTTTTGCCTGGACAGTCGGGAAGAACTCAGCCCGCGGGAAAAAACTCAACCTTCTCCTTGATCGATCTCCCGATTCGTTCCACGGATTCAAGTGAGACTTTGGGGATAGCTGGGGTACCCTGTGGGTTACCTTTGGCTAGAAGCTCAGTCCCCAAAACCTACCCAATCAAGAGGAATCGGAAGTCAACCCTCAAGAACACCCTTCCATGAACTCCACCGAAAACCACCAAATCGAAGCCGTTTCGGAGGGTTTGCTGGAGCAAAGTCACCAAACAAATAGGCACAACGTCCTCATATGTGACATCCAACAAGAATTCCTTAAAGAAATGCTCCTAAAACCTCACCACGAAAATCACCAAGAAAAGCTCCAAAAATCAACAAAAAGGGAAAACGGGAGAGACACACTCAAGCCTTGAGGAACCACGCCGAATCATCTATACATACCATGAAGGTTCATACAAGGTCAAGCTTCGCTCAGCCTCGATGCAAGCCTTGCGATCCCGACGTGTGTCCTCCACTTCGAAACACTTCGGTGCCCTGCGACCCCAAACCGGTCAGACCGGTTTCACCAACCGGTAAGACCGGTTTTGGCCTGACAGCCACACCGAGTCTTCGGCCTTGGCTTTGTGGCTCAGCCAAACATCCCAGTGGTTTTCTGGTGAACCACTGCAAACCCCGCGAACTTGATGTAGCCTCCACCAATCACCACTCATGACTTGGCTCCCACGAAGTCAAGAAACTGTCCCCGACTTTGTCTTGCTGTTCTTGCCACCATGCGGCCCGCACTTGACCACGCTGGCCACTGGGTCCCTCGAACCAAGCCTACTTGTCTTCTGCACACTTGGAGGCCTCACCGGCAACGACCTTTCACGCTTGTTCTTCACCTGCACTAACACCAGTCAAGCTACAACCTGCACCTGCAATACTTAGCGAAGAGTCAGTCCACACAACAATGTCAATCACTCATCACACCAGGAAGCAACCATCCACCGGTCCTCGAACCACCCAGGTCCTCACCTACGCCCACCCCCTTTAGTCTCGGTTGGTAATATCAACCGTGACTAAAGGGTCTCGTCTCTTTTTTTTTGTTGTTTTCAATTTGAGCGTATATTCTAATTGTTGTCTTACTCGTATATGTACGTATACGTATTTGCACTTAATATCTATGTATACCTGTCTATATATGTACCATATACGCACTTAGACTTATATATAAACTTTATATCTACATATATAAACTTAGAAATATACACATCAAAATCGATAGTATTTATACATCAAAATATCGTTTACTTCAAATTTCTAGTCTCTACTGGATTTGTTAGATCCATCATAATAATGTTTTCCTGCTGGATTAACCACCTCGTCCAAGAGGAATCCAATGAGACTTTCTTGAATCGCCAAAAGACGATCCTTCTGAATGACCTCGTCCTTAACCATATCCATCTGTAATGTGCAAATATGTTAATATATTACACCCAACGATTAAATATAGAAGCGGTTAGGAAATGATGTATTATTAATAGGTCTATTTAATTAACTTACATTATAATTTCTGGAGTTTGCACTTGCCAAACATCGTAGGTGCTCACAGACATAGTATCCACATAAATTATTTCTTGTTCGTGTCTCAAACACTAAAGTGGATAGGAGAAAATGTTATGAAATATAAGTGTGATAAAATTTAATTTTTCTCAATCTGAAGTTGTTATTTGGATTACGTACCGGATAATCAGTATAGAATGTAATTGTTGGTTTAAATTGACCTTCTTTCTCTGCAATGAATTTTTCCCAAGCTCTGAGGAAAATTAATGAAAGATAGTGTGTTAGTAAAAGCAATCTATATATATTGCATTAAAGAAAACATCTTAGATAGAATTATTACACATGAAACAAATTTTGAAGGTCTTGGTAACCTGCGAGGTTTTTTCTCAATGAATCCCACACCATGACGTTGCTATTGTCGACTTGAATTATCATATGAATCCAGTGGAAACTATATATATATGGTCATAATACTCATACAAATTAGAACTAAATAGAATTAGCAAGGATAATTAGATGGCAAACGCACATACTTGCAGCTGTAAGGTAGTAGTATGAGATCCTTGTCATGAAACTTAGACAAGGTCCTATAGATTGTTGCGATTATTGTGTCTGATTGATGCTTGACCTCAAACTAGTTAACTTTTGATGGGTCCATGAAACCAATTCTGTTGGTAATATTCTTTTTTTGCATCTCTTGTTTTTGCAGGCTACCAAAAATGAAATACAAAGTTAATTAGTAGATCCACATGCGTAATAAATTTATTAATAAACATAAAAAACACGTCACTTACAGACACCAAGTGATGATAAGATCGGTATTCAGGGCGTCTAGATGGTAAACTTCATAAATATACTTGAATTCCAGCCAGACCACCTTGTTGCCTTCACTGGCAAAATCTTTCGGTCTAGCTAGTATACCTATGGTATCTACGCCTTTCGCTAAGTGCCGCATGTACCACTCATGAAATTTGTACATCTTAGGTGAGAGCTTATATACCAGTTCTTGCCGGATAAGAGGTTTTCCTAGATGAAAGGGCCATCTATGTACGAAACATGGATCCCGGGGTGGTTCTTCATGGCCGAGTGCAACACTTATAGGCATCCCTGATTGTTCCATGAAATCAATGACCTACACTAATTTATGTGTAGGCAATTCTGCTACATCTCGTTCATCTGCATTGAGGCCAGAGGCAACGTAAGTCTGTTTACTCATCGACGCATTTGTTTTCTGCTCTAGCTTCTTTGCATGAGTATCTTCTTTATACGATGTCGACATCATTATGGGTATCATTTTCTTGTTGTTTTCGCTCATTAATTTGAAAATCCAAGTTTGCCCGGATCTACATTTTTGGTCTTCTTGAGCTCCCTCCGTTGCTGTTTTGTATTCAAATTGTTGAAAAATTCATGGACATGTTGGGCACCGATCGTCGTTTTTCCTTCTTCTTTTGTCATCTCCCATGCTAGCTTCCTTTTGCTGATGGGCTCAACCATTTTATTTATCGTTGGTGGTTTTTTCTGCTTTGGTGGTTGCACTGGGTTGGAAGACTGTGCTCCGGCGGTTTTTTCGGTTGTGCTCTCGTGGCTAGGTGGTTTTTTCTGTGGTGGTTTCGTGGTTTTCTCTGATGTGCTTTGGTGGTTGGGTGGTTTTTTCTGCGGTGCTTTGGTGGTTTTTTCTGGTTTTGATAGCGTTTGCTTTGCTGCCATTGGTTTTTTCTGCTTTTTTGGAGGTGATTCGGGATGGATGTCATTATCGTGGCTGGAGCTCGCACCTCCGGAATTGAATAATGGTTCTTGTGTAGATGGTGAGCGAGGTGATATTGAAGGTCGTGAGGACAGCCTCGGAGATGACGATGGTCGCGGCTACCGGGGATCTGTAGGAGGGATTGATCCCTCCGTCTGGGGGATTATAATGTAACGTTTGGGCCACAATATGATACCGTGAAACGCATCCTTGAGTGTCCTTTCACTGTCACCTCCTGGGATGTCTAGCTCTAGATCTTCAAATTGTTGCTGACAAATCTCCTCCACAGCAACTGAGGCGTAGCCAGGTGGAATCAGCACGCCATGGCTAGTCTGTCCAGGAAAATGCGCAAAAGCACTTCCGTACGCCACCTATATATGTAGAGAAATAAGGAATTTATTACATTTCTCAGTGATGCATCAAAAGTTGAGCTAATTGCATGTAATATTTATATTTATATATACCTGCATTGTGATGTTGCTGAATGGCTTGTGCAGCTCACATGGGGTGCAACGACAGAGAGAATCCACAGGGTATTGTTGGTTGTCATCCACTGGAACTCCTTCGATTGCCCTCAGCTCTTCAGGGCCCTTTGTGCAAGCACCTGCTACGACCTCTATGCAAGCACCTTCTGCGACCTCTGTAGAAGCACAACTGCTTTTGCGAGCGTAAGGGCTAATGACGGGATCTAGTGGTACTTCGGGTAGTGCTCCAGACTGGGTTATCTGAGATATTGTTATGGCCACTCGTCGTTCAATCTCTACTTGCATCTTTTCTTCTTGTTGTTTAAGTCTTTGCTCCATCATTTGACGCCAATGCTCCTCTTTGCACTCTCTTCTTCTTTTGCGACTTTTATAGCTATCGAGGTTTCCCTTGAAAGCATACTTCCACGGCACCACCCCGTAGCCCCTGCAACGTCTTGGGTGTTCTGGATTCCCGAGCGCCATAGTGAGCTCATCCATTTCTCTGTCAACCTTCAATCTACCAGCTCTGACATCTTCTATTTTTTTAGTATCTCAAGTGCCTTCTCTCATAACGTGGGTGGGAATTTAAGGGTACCACCATCCGGGTTCAATCTTCCTCCATGCGCATAATACCAATTCTTCGATCGATCGGGCTAGTGAAAGATCGCTGATATGATACCTTTGGCGATAAGGTCTTGTTCCATCTTCCGCCACTTAGGAATTGCTACCGCGTAACCACCTCGACCAAGACGATGGTCGTACTCCCCTTTCTTACTGGCACTTCAACAAAGGACTTCCAGTAATCTTTTATCTTCGGATATTCATCCCAATTTGGAGTTCGGTTGTTCTTGATAAAATCTCTAGTCAACTTCTTCTTGAAATTCTGAAATTGAGTTGCCATCTTCTGTAGAGTCCAACCCTTAACAAGGTTTGCGTCGACACCTTCAGGAAGTGTGAAGTATTTTAGCACATCATTCCACAACTGGTCTTTTACTGTGTCCGGAACCACGTATGGATTACTTGGTTTTCCCTTCCATTTTCTATACTTGGTGGGCACGTTGTCCCTTACAATTGCCCCGCATTGAGACACGAACTTGTCTTTGATTTTTTTGGAGCACATGGCTGGCCAAGCTCTGACACCTCCATGATACGATACATCACATCGTCGATGATTAGTTGTGTACAGCCTCTCTTAGTCTTTTTTGTCGTCGATCTAGAAGCCTACAAGTACCATATTCGTTATTTATTTATGTAAGAAATGGGGTTATCAAATTAATACTAATGCATGATATATGTATACCTCGTTTGAACCTTCTGCGTTAGCATCCTCAAGGTCCTCATTATTTTCTGAGTTGGCGGCTATGTCGTCCTCATTATTTTCGAAGTCCTCGGCGGTGATGCCTCCTTCCTTGTTCATATTTATGTTGAGGAGCCTGTCTACCTGGCTACACTCCTCGTCGGTGTAGGTTGCAACGGTATTTGTACCGCGAGCAATAATGTCCTCCATAATCTTTTCATCGTTGTCATTGTTATCCATCTAGAATAAACACGAATTTTCTATGAATCGACACAAGTTTCTGAGAATATACAATAACTTTCTATTTCTAGAATAAATAAGAATAAACACTAATTTTCTATGAATAGACACGAATTTCTGAGAATACACAATAACTTCTATCTATTTCTAGAGTAAACAAGAATAAACACTAATTTTCTATTAATCGACACGAATTTATGATAATATACAATAATTTCTATCTATTTCTAGAATAAACACGAATAAACACAAATTATCTATGAATCGACACAAATTTATGAGAATATACAATAATTTTTATCTATTTCTAGAATAAACAAGAATAAAAACTAATTTTCTATGAATCGACACGAATTTCTGAGAATATACAATAACTTTCTATTTCTAGAATAAACAAGAATAAACACTAATTTTCTTTGAATAGACACGAAATTATGAGAATATACAATAACTTCTATCTATTTCTAGAGTAAACAAGAATAAACACTAATATTCTATGAATCGACACGAATTTATGAGAATATACAATATTTTCTATCTATTTCTAGAATAAACAAGAATAAACACTAATTTTCTATGAATAGACCTGCATTTTCTACAATAATTCATATTAATTTCTATCAATTTCTAAAATAACCACGATTTTATCGGTAGTGGCGCCTACCGGAGTCGGCGAGGAGCCGGGGAGAGACGGCGGCGGGATCCTGGGTGCGTCGAGGGAGGCAGCAGGGAGCCGGGGAGAGACGGCGGTCAGCAATGCTGGGGAGACACATTTAATTAGAATTATTATACACATATTTAGTACAATTTTATACTTCAATTTTAATCTTCAATTCGAACTAAAAAAATTACAGACGCAAACAATACATTTGTTTGCGTCAGCAAGTCCCAAAACCCCCCAAATTTGGGGCAGGGCTGTGGTAGGACGGCGGCCGGGGGGGAAGGTGGCGCCCCTTCCGGCGTGGGGATGACGACCGTGAGGATGAAGGCAGAGCGCAACAGGACGAGGCGATGGAGGAGTGGGACAGACGATGTTGATGCGCGCGCGGAGGTGACGGGCTGGCCGGCCGGGCGGCACGCGGCGGCGGTGGAGCCTCGGAGGCCGGGGAGGACAGCACGGAGGAGGATGGGTAGAAGGCCGACGCGCGGAGGAGCCCCAGAGGCCGGTGGAGGCCGTGGGATGCGGCGGTCAGGGAGGATGCTGCCGCGTTCCGGGGGCCGACGGCGTCAGCGAAAAAGGGCCGCGTCGGTGGACGGTGGATTCTGGGAGGCCGACGACGGTGGCGAATTCCGGGGGGGCCGAGGACGATGGAGGACGCGGGATGCGGCGGTCGGGGAGGATGACGATGGCGGAGGAGGAGGAGGATATGACGATGGCGGCAGAATGGGGACAAAAAACCATTAGTCGGGGAGCACATGTTGGAGGGGGTCGCTATTCTTATATATACACCCCCCCTTTAGTCCAGGGTCGTGTAACCAACCGTGACAAAAGGGGTGCCTTTTGTCACGATTGGTAACACCACCCAAGACTAAAGGGTGATTTCGCATGGGAGCCCCCAAAAGGGAAAATTTCCCTCTTTAGTCCTGGGTGGTGTTACCACCCGAGACAAAAGGCCCTCCTTTTTCTCGGTTTGTTACACGAACCGAGACTAAAGGGTTATTTTCCCTCCTTATTTTCTCATTCTTTCTTTTTGCAATATTTTTTTAAAAATGGTAGGTTTAATATTTGAACCATGAAAAATTATTTTGAGTTAAGAATTAACAACCTTCACTTTCCTATATAACAGTTAATTTAATAGTTGAAATAATTCTTTTACTTTTCCGTTTATATCTACCTTTTCCCAATTTTTAGTGATAAAAATGCTAATTTCAGTTCATATAAATTTTAAAAACAATAATTATACATCGGACTCGACAATATTTGTCTCCTAAGACATAATATACTATGTGGCAAAATTTGGCACCATTCCATATCTTTTTAGTGGTGGACTTAGCTCAATGTTTAATTACCAGGCGATATAGCACGAAAATTCAATTAAACTGAAAAACTGCTCAACTAATTCAGAAAAATGTCAAACTTTGTGGTTACTTCTCGCAGGGCATCTGAAAGCCTTTAACAAGTTTTAGTTCAAATACATAAAGTAATACACTCATACAACATTACACAAATGATTTGAACATTAATCATTATAATACAGCATTGAAGTTCCTTTTCTTGACGAAAGTTCCTTGGTCATGGTCGTGGCGTAAGTATGGTGTCTCTTCATTTCCAAGCGATATGCTTGGGTCAACTTTGACAACGAATGGAGGCATGCCATCGAACTGATCATAGTCATCTGGTTTGCCTGTTCTGTCCTCGACTCCCACGATTACTCTTTTACCTAGAAGAACAATGTGACGCTTTGGCTCTTGTGGTCCATCTTGGGGATTTGTATTCTTCGGTTTGCTAGTCATATCCTTGACATCGAAAACTTGATGCTCATTTTTGGCAAGGACGAATGGTTCTTCTTTGAAACCAATCTTGGTCAGGTCCAATGTTGACGGTGTATTTTGGTGCACCAAACATGTTCATTACACTTTGGTTTGAGCTTGATTATGGAACTAACCCGCCACTAGGCAACTAATGATATAACAAGTTCATCTTTGTATGTGCATTTGGAAGTGTTGTGTTTTGCAGGAAAACATGGACTAAAGGGACGAAGTCACAACAAGTTCGAAGGAGCAAATGAGGAGTCCCGTTCGTGTTCAAGTGCATGATGAAATCACTCCCAAAGGTGGCAAGGACTGAAGTGTTACAAAGGAACATCCCCGAGGATTGAAGCGTAAAAGACCGAACTTCGTGCGAGAAGACCCTCTATCTTGGAAGTGAGGATGATGTCACCAAAATGATGCAACTGAAGGGGGCAAAGTGCAAAATGGCAAGAGGACCCACGTGTGCGAAGAGGCGACCGAACTGGGCCGAAATGGGCTTGGGCCGGTCGGCCCAGGCCGGCCGGCCTGGCCCATCCCGACGTCGGTTCGGTCCCCCATTTCTTGAGCACGAAAATGATGCAACCCTAAGTCCATGTGGGCGCCGCCATTCGTAGAGGGAGAGCCATTCAGCCGAGAGGTCCTCCACAAGCTAGAGAGGAAGGAGAGGAGAGAGATCATTCGCAAGAAGGATTGCTCGAGTCCGAGGAAGCAACCACAAGTGGAGGAGGACGTCGAGGTCCTGCCACGACACCCCCAGAGGAGAAGGAAGACACCGTCGGAAGCGTCACCATGATCAACGGCGCCATGTCTAGCACCTTGATGGGGTAATCTTCTCATTTGTCCATGGGTTGTAAACAATCTTGAGATGTAATTGTTACTTTTATGGTTTCAATCTATCATCTAATGTTGAAGATGCTTTCATGTTTACGGTTAGCTACCGTGCCTTTTTGGGAGTATATATCTCACTCCTCCCTTAGAACGCTTCAATACGCCATGATCATCATAGGTCTAGTCACGAATACCTCTGTGTAGTGACAGTACGGGGGGAGGGAAGGGGCGAAACCGTGGTCACAACCCCCGGTAGATTAGATCGGTTTTCATATCTCTAAGCGGTTGCATGTTCAAGTATCGTAGACCCTTGGGCAAGTGTCTTTTATATATCTTGTGAGTCTCACAACCCTCTCTAGTGTAGCGTAGTGTTCTTTAGATTAGTCTTTAGTTAGGGTTTGGTTAGTTAACTAGGTAGTGCTAGATCAAACGCTTGTAATCCCCTTGCTCCGCGGATTGACAAGAACCTAGGGAATCCCGTGGTGGAAAAGGTGTAGGTACGTACGCTTGCGGATCGTAGGTGGATACGAGTTTTATCTGTCAACAAGCCCCTTTTTCTGGCGCCGTTGCCGGGGAGCAAGCTAGTTTACATCGTTTGGTTTTGCATTTATTTTCGTTTGTCGTTTATTGCTAACATCTAACCCCTATTACATAGAAAACCACTTTGTTTTGTTTTTCTAATTTGTTGTCTAGATGGCGTTCGTGAACCACCCTATGGAAGAACCGGAGAAATCTCTACGGGATTACGCTAGCCCTCGATGCGAAGACATTAAAGTACAAGAGTCGGATTCGAAGCTCGAAGCGACCAAGTATGAAATCAAGGCTAGGATCATCGAGATAGCAGCGGCAACCCCATTTAGAGGGATGGAGATGGAGAACCCGTATAGACATATAAAGCATTTCACGATGCTATGAAACACGTTGCGTCAAGGAGTTCCCGACGAATGGTTCAAGTGGAATCTCTTTCCATACTCACTTGCCGACGAAGCAAAGACATGGTACTCATTTGCGTCCTTTGAAGTTGAAGGGAACTGGAACAAGTTGACGAAGAAATTTTGTGAGAAGTTTTTTCCAATAAGCAAGGTTCAACATCTACGGAGGCAAGTGATCACCTTCACGCAAGAACAAGAGGAAGGAATAGATTTTGTGAGAATGAAGTGATCACCTTCTCCGGTGACGTACTTTTGCATACATTTTTGTTTTTCCTAACCCCTAGTTGCATGGAACATATTCAAATGTGTGCAGGTGGGGATCTCATGGAGAAAACACTTACTGAAGCCGCTCAACTTTTACAAAAGATTAGCAAAGCGGCGGCCATGCGAAGAGATTGGGAAACACGACTTTCGGGAGAGCCGGAACATGATTCAAGGATGAAGACATGTGCTGAAATTTCCAAAAAGGCAACCCCAGAAGACAAGAAAGAGGAGCCAATCCTGGAAAAGCTTGAAGAAGTACACACCGAGATAGGAACCACCCCAAACGTTGACTTCGCCAAGTCAAATGAAACAAACAAAAGGAGTATGTCAAGTGCGAAGCCATTAAGGGAGTTCGAGCAAATGGATTTGGTTCCAATAGACTATGGAGAAGTATTCGACAATAGAAGCCCGTTCCCTAACCAAAAGGGAATGGCAAGAGAATTAGAAGTGGATTTCCCACCGGAAAAGCAAGCGAAAGATTTGTACGATCTTGATACCACCAGTGAGATCTTTCGAAAGCTCTTTAGTGATGATGAAGTGGATCCGGATCATATAGCCGAGGTGAAGAGAATCATGGGAATCAAGCTCGAAGCATCGCCATATGCTCGCCTCGCCGAAGTTTACACAATAGGATCCAATCAAGAAGAGAAGACGACACCACACTTGAGTTGCGAGATCAATGGAATTCAATGCAAGGCTTTATGCGACATCGGAGCTCAAGTGTCATATCCTCTAAAATTTACGATAAAGTTCAAGACCATAACCTAGACTTAGCTCCAACTCCAACAAAATTAATTATGGGAGATGGTAGAACTATTAAACCTCTAGGTATTGCTTGCAACATTAATGTAATCATCTCTAGAAAGTGCATACCAACCGATTTCTTTATTATAGATGTCTATTGTGAAAATCATGATCACATAATCTTTGGTAGGCCTTTCCTTAAGTTGGTTGATGCCGTGTTGGTGCCGAAAAAGGCAAAGTAACAATAAATTTTAATGGAGATAAGTACACAAATAATTTTTTTCACGCTTCTAGTCATGCTTCAACCTTTCCTCCCGAGGATGATGAAGAAGAGGAGGTAGGTAGTCTTTGTTTTGTTGAAACCTTAAGGGACCCGCTGCAAAGAGCAATAGAGAACCAACCCAATGATCAACAAGACGGGGAACTAGAGGAAGCGACAAAAGGATTAGAACCACAAGATGGAAGCGTGTAGAAAGAAAAATTCGAAGACATAGGAGATACTAAACCCGAAAAACCACAAGTGCCCGAGGTGGATCTCAAACCTTTGCCCAAGGGATTGAAGTACGAATTTTTGGGCCCAGACAAGACTTATCTAGTCATCGTGAGCGACGAGTTATGTCCCGAAGAAAATGAGAAGTTGCTGAATTTATTGAAAAAGCACAAGAAGGTGATCGGATATTCAATCAATGATCTCAAAGGACTCAACCCAGCCTTTTGCACTCATTGTATACCAATGGAAGAACAATGTAAGCCCGTAGTGGACCATCAAAGAAGGTTAACCCATGCCATGCGAGAGGTAGTGGAGAAGTAGGTTATCAAGCTACTTGATGCCGAAATCATCTACCCGGTGCCACATAGCGAGTGGGTGAGCCCCGTACATTGTGTGCCGAAGAAAGGAGGTTTGACCGTGGTGAAGAATGAGAAGAACGAATTAATACCGCAAAGAACTGTGACAGGATGGCGGATGTGTATCGATTATCAAAAGCTAAACAAGGCAACGAAGAAAGATCACTTCCCCCTACCGTTCATTGACGAGATGCTCGAGAGGTTAGCAAACCACACATATTTTTGCTTTCTTGATGGATACTCAGGGTTCATGCAAATTCCTATTCACCCGGATGATCAGCGCAAGACAACATTTACTTGCCCTTATGGAATGTTTGCATAAAGAAGGATGCCCTTTGGTTTATACAACGCTCCGGCCTCTTTTCAATGTTGCATGATGGCGGTATTCTCGGAATTTATCGAGGAAATTGTCGAGGTTTTCATGGATGATTTTTCCGTTTATGGGAAGACATTCGTGGATTGCTTGGCAAACTTAGACAAGGTTCTCACGGGGTGTACGGAGGTCGATCTAGTGCTAAATTGGGAAAAGTGCCACTTCATGGTAAAACAAGGCATAGTGCTCGGACAGGTTATATCTGAGAGAGGAATTGAAGTGGACAAGGCTAAAGTGGAGACGGTTGAGCAACTCCCACCTCCAACAGATGTTAAGTCTTTGAGAAGCTTTCTAGGTCATGTCGGATTCTATAGAAGATTCATTAAGGACTTCTCAAAGATCACTAAGCCTTTAACTCAACTTCTTCAAAAAGATGTGGCTTTTGACTTTGATGAGAAGTGCTTAGCGGCATTCCGGACCTTGAAAAATGCATTAGTAAGTGCCCCTATCATTCAACCTCCGGATTGGAGTCAACCTTTCGAGATCTTGTGCGATGCAAGTGACTATGCCGTAGGGGTGGTTTTAGGGCAAAGAAAGGAAGGCCGAGTTCACGCCATATATTACGCTAGTAAAACTCTCAGTGAGGCACAATTAAATTATGCCACTATGGAAAAGGAGTTGCTAGCGGTTGTTTTTGCTTTTGAAAAATTTAGATCTTACATCGTGAACTTGAAAGTCATTGTCTACACCGATCATGCGGCAATCAAGTATCTTTTGGCTAAGAAGGATGCTAAACCAAGATTGATTTGTTGCATCCTTCTTCTCCAAGAGTTCGATGTTGAAATTCGTGATAAAAAGGGGGGTGGAAAACATTGTGGCCGATCATTTGTCTAGGATGAACTACGGACAAGATGACAAAGAGCCCATAGAGGATAAGATGAGAGATGACCACCTCTACCGAATAATCGACAAGGATACTTGGATGATCGATATCATTAGGGCAATTCGGAGAATGCCTCTTGTTCACTTAGATAAAAACACTCAAAGGAGGATAATATCCGAAAGTCGAAAATATTTTTGGGATTTACCTTACCTCTTTAAACTTGGGAATGATGGAGTAATGAGAAGATGTGTACCAAGAGAAGAGAGGCAAGAGATTTTGAGAAGTGTCATTCAGCGGAGTACGGTAGACACTATAGTCATTTTTGAACTCAAGCAAAAGTATGGTGCAGTGGATTCTTTTGGCCGGAGTTGCATGAAGATACTAAAAGATATGTTGCATCATGCCTCGAATGCCAAAGGACCGGAAACATATCTCAAAGGAATGCTATGCCCTTGAATTACAATCTACAAATCGATTTATTCGATGTTTGGGGAATTCACTTCATGGGCCTTTCAAAAATTCACATGGATTTGAGCACATCCTAGTTATGTTTGATTATGTATCCAAGTGGGTAGAGGCCATCCAATGTCGTAAAGCTTCCACGGAAGAATCCATCGCGATGATTAATAGTGTGATTTTCCCTCGCTTCGGTACCCCGAGAATCTTGATAAGCGATGGAGGAACTCACTTCACCGGGAAGAACTTTAAGAAGTGTTTGTCCAAGTTAGGGATTAAACATAGAGTGGCTATGGCATATCACCCACAAACCAATGGACAAGCGGAAACATCGAATAGGCAACTAAAGAGCATCCTCAATAAGACTATAGAGAAAGGAGGCAAGGATTGGTCAAAGAAATTGGATGGAGCATTGTGGGCATATTGAACGACATTCAAGACACCGATAGGTATGACTCCGTACCAATTCGTCTATGTCAAAGCATGTCATCTCCTGGTTCAGCTAGAACACAGGGCATATTGGGAAATAAAAGAGATGAACCTCGATCTAGACGCCGTGGGAATAAAACGGAGGATCCAAATTAGCGAGCTAGAGGAGATGAGATTGAAAGCTTATTAAAATGCAAGCATCTACAAGGAGAGAATAAAGAGATGGTACGACAAAAGACATAAGAAGAAGGAGTATAAAAAATGAGATAAGGTCCTCCTCTATAATTCAAGATTCAAAACTTTCGGAAAGGGGAAGTTGCAAACCAAGTGGGATGGACCTTATGTTGTTCATTCGGTGCTCTCCAATGGAGCGGTTACCATCATGGATATGAAAGGAGATCAATTCATGGTGAATGGTCAACGACTTAAGGTGTATTTCGAGCCCGATGTCGTGCCCCTTCACCATATTGATATTTTCATCATGGAGGATGAGCCCGAACGTCAAGCCTAGGACGTAAAACAAGGTGAACGATTTGTAAATACCTCTCTTTTATTTTTCTGGAGTTTTTCGCAAGTTTTACCATGCCAATTTCTCTACATGTGCTACCAATTAAAAAATAGTGGAGCACGCGAAAAACTGGACCGAACCGGCCCGCGAACCAGGGCAGGCCGGCCGGCCCAGTCCGATCGGCCCTCTGGGCCAGGGCAGTGGTTCGTCCCCATTTTTCTATGGGACGCGCGTTTTCGACTTCCATGTTTGGTCAGAAAATTTTAGGGAAGTCAAGAAAAGGAAAGGATGGGTTCTAGGGCATTCTTTCTCGGACTATTTAAAGAACGAGATTGGAGCTCGGGAATCCATCCCAATTCGGATCCTTTTGCCCACGCATTAGCTATAGCAGCAGCCATGACATCCCCAAGGAGCGAGGAGATCAAGCTAGGTGCCGAGAAGCTTTTGAAGCCGGAGGAGGCAAAGTGATGCGAGCTTAAGCCTACAATGGAGATCAAGAGGACCGCCCGCATCTGTTGTGGAGGGCGTGTCACGACCGGGCCGATCGCATCCTATCACCATGTGAAGGAGGAGAAGGTCTCAACTCCCGTCTGAAGATCGGAGTGACTTCGGGGCATGAAGAGTAAAGACTACAAGGAGGAGATGCCTGAGCCAAAGGACTATGGGGGGAGCGATTACTCCGACGACCGCAGCCCGAGCTCGTGGGCAGCCGCCGGAAGGGACAACAATGACCTGTTCTATTGGGAGGAGGTGCCTAAAGAGCCGACTCCCGAAGGTCCAAACGTCGGCAGTGATCCCGACGATGGTGGCAACGGCGACAATGGCGACAACCCCGGTAATGACGACCCGTTTGGAATGCACCCGTTATTTTGTGGGGCTTGCCGTCACTCCATATCGGACCTCTACGCGTCGGTCAAGGAGTGCTTCGAAGCTATGGAGGCAATGAGGCAGAGACTGGAGGATTTGGAGCGTGTAGTCGACGACGACTACAAGTGCCTTAATAGGAACGTGAGGAAGCTATTCGGGATGGTCGGCAACATGAAAAAAAGGTGGTGCAAGGATTGCGGGAAGTTCCACTAGATAGTTAGGGTTTTCCCCCTTAAGATTTTTGTAAAATACGACGAGGACGTTGTATGGTTTTAGCGTGGGGGAGAGCTAGCTAGCTAGGTTTAAAACTTTTGAGCCTTAGTAAGTTTAGTTTGGTTTGGTTTAGAGTTTGCGAGTTAAACTTTTGAGTGTGCTTTTGAATTATTTAGCTTGAAGTGTGTTAATTTAGTGTTTGAGTCGAAAAATCAAATAAAAAGTGTCTTTTAATTTTTGTCTCATGCGATGCTTTTTCTTTCTTTACTTGTATGTTTGTCTTTAATTTTTGATATATAAGCATGAGCATTTGGTTTGAAACGTTTATCGTGGTGCTTAGTGGAGTTTTTGCCTTTAAAAGTGCCCGCACTATACTTTGATCTCGAACCTTGTTTCGGTTGTGCTAAGTTTGATGCTAATGTTGGAGGAGTTTAATGCTGAAAATTATATGAAAAACCCTTGTAATAAAGGTTAGCAAACTCTCTTTTTCCAAGTTGAGAGACAAAGAAAAAATCCTATACAAGGCCAACTCAATATCCGCTCCACCATAAATACGGTTAGCATGATGAGTTGGGCTAGGATCCTTCTCTCTTGGAAGTTTTAATTTCGAGCAATGATCATGTCCTTGTATATATCTTTTATTGCTAGCCTCGTCATGTATTCGGTAACGAGACTCTCACATCAAAAGTCCCGTACATCGCTAAATTCCATACCCAACCCATTATATCTCTTTTGTACATCGTATTCCTTGAACACAACCTATCTTTCAGATTGTATTTATGCAAGAAGAGATGAGCAAAGAGCTTCGTAAAAGAGGTAAAGATGTCAAGAGAGAGAGAGAGAGAGAGAAGAAAAGAAATATGTGTATGGAAAAGAAAAGAAAAGCAAAAAAAAGTGAGAGAGAAAGAAAGAAAGATAGAAAGAGGAAAGGCAAGAAAGGTATGAACAGGGATGAATCAAGTGAAGATTAAATGAAGTGTAAGGAAGGATACCAAGTTGTTGTTAAGAGACGAATCTTCCATTTTTCCAACCATGTGCAATCCAACAGCGAGGACGTCGTCGGTGCCTCGTAGTCTTATTTTCTTCTGCCCTTACACATGTCCACCCTTCTATATCTTCTTATCCTTGACATCCCCACATCATGGTTTAATTCTCATGATCATTGGCTCGAAAGGTAAACAACCATTAGAGGAATTTCTTAGCTTGACAATATTTGTGTTGATCTCACTAGCCATACCTATAGCTCCACCTTACATGATAATATGAGAGATTTGTGGGAGGTAAGAGTTTATGGATTGTTTAGGATAGCCACTTCAAATGAGCGATATGTGAGAACTTGGAGAAAGGATTTTGTCTAATACTTGTTGCAGGAATTTTATTTCGAAAAATCATGAAAACCCTCTGATGGAAGCAAAGAAGTAAGCATGGCTGGAATTGAGGACCTCGAATGAAAGGTATGAGTTGTGGGGTAAATCTCGATTTGGTAAAAATTTTAAACGCCCATGTTTATGTATCATGATCATTGCTTCATGTTTATTATATTAAAGATAAAGGATTGACTAACTTGTGAAGGAAGAAATAGCGAAGCATGTTTTCAACACCATGGACAAAAGTTCTTTTACGAGGGCTTGCTCGAGGACGAGCAAGATCTAAGCGTGGGGGAGATGTTGACGGTGTATTTTGGTGCACCAAAATGTTCATTACACTTTGGTTTGAGCTTGATTATGGAACTAACCCGCCACTAGGCACACTAATGATATAACAAGTTCATCTTTGTATGTGCATTTGGAAGTGTTGTGTTTTTGCAGGAAAAGATGGACTAAAGGGACAGAGTCACAACAAGTTCAAAGGAGCAAATGAGTAGTCCCGTTCGTGTTCAAGTGCATGATGAAATCACTCCCAAAGGTGGCAAGGACCGAAGTGTTAGAAAGGAACATCCCCGAGGATTGAATCGTAAAAGACCGAACTTCATGCGAGAAGACCCTCTATCTTGGACGCGAGGATAACGTCGCCAAAATGATGCAAGTGAAGGGGGCAAAGTGCAAAATGGCAAGAGGACCCATGTGTGCGACGGGCTACCGAACCGGGCTGAAATGGGCTTTGGGCCGGTCGGCCCAGGCCGGCCGGCATGGCCCATCCCGACGTCGGTTCGGTCCCCCATTTCTTGAGCGTGAAGACGATGCAACCCTAAGTCCGTTTGGGCGCCGCCATTCGCAGAGGGAGAGCCATTCACCCGAGAGGTCGTCCACAAGCTAGAGAGGAAGGAGAGGAGAGAGATCATTCGCAAGAAGGATCGCTCGAGTCCGAGGAAGCAACCACAAGTGGAGGAGGACGTCGAGGCCCTGCCACAACACCCCGGGAGGAGAAGGAAGACACCATCGGAAGCGTCACCATGATCAACGGTGCCATGTCTAGCGCCTTGATGGGGTAATCTTCTCATTGGTCCATGGGTTGTAAACGATCTTGAGATGTAATCGCTACTTTTATGGTTTCAATATATCATCTAGTGTTGAAGATGTCTTCATGTTTACGGTTAGCTACCGTGCCTTTTTGGGAGTTTAGATCTCACTTCTCCCTTAGAACCCTTTAATACGCCGTGATCATCATGGTCTAGTCACGAATACCTCCGCGTAGTGACAGTACGGGGGGAGGGAAAGGGCGAAACTGTGGTCACAACCCCCAGTAGATTAGATTGGTTTTCATATCTATAAGCGGTTGCATGTTCAAGTATCGTAGACCCTTGGGCAAGTGTCTTTTATATATCTTGTGAGTCTCACAACCCTCTCTAGTGTAGCGTAGTGTTCTTTAGATTAGTCTTTAGTTAGGGTTTGGTTAGTTAACTAGGTAGTGCTAGATCAAACGCTTGTAATCCCCTTGCTCCGCAGATTGACAAGAACCTAGGGAATCCCCGTGGTGAAAAAGGTGTAGGTCCGTACGCTTGCGGATCGTAGGTGGATACGAGTTTTATCCGTCAACATCTACTATTGTCATTCCATATTGATCTTTCCTTATGCCACCTCTAGTTAGTTTTACCCATTGGCAATAAAATAGAGGGATGTTAAGCACCCCGTTCTCAAGCTCCCATATCTCTTCTATGACACCATAATAGGAGTTCTTGTTATTGTTGCTATCCATGGCGTCTATACGGACACCACTATTTTGGTGTGTGGTTTTCCGATCTTGGTCTCTTGTGTAAAAAGTATAGCCATTTATATCATAAGCTTGGAATATCAGAATTGTACTAGAAGGTCCCCTAGCTCACAAAGCGAGTTGTGGGTGAATCGTGGAATCACCGATAACTTGTTCACTCAACCATGAGGTAAAATTTTCCAAGTGATGGCGTATAACCCATGCTTCGGTTTTGGTTGGATTTTGAGAAGAAATAATATGCTTGTGTTCCTCTATATACGGAGTCACCAAGGTTGATTATTGCAGAACAGCTAGGTGTGCTTTATTGAACAAATCAGTATCATTGCACAAACTTGCTTTCTTCCAATGGTGCCCTTTCCTAGTGGCCTCCCCTTGTGTCGTGATAGTGGAACCCCAATCGAGTCAATTGTGTCGGTGTTCGGATTAGTCCCGACACTAACTAGTGAGATACACTGTGATTAGCCTCTCGATGGTCGGTGCAAATGGCAACACAGAGACACGGGTTTATCCTGGTTCCGGCCGTGGGGCTGTACGTCCAGCAGATTACATGTGCGTGCTGTATTGATCTGCACCGGTGGTGCCTGTAAAGGGGGGCTACAAGCAAGGCGGGAGAGGAGGAGAAGCCTCCAAGTCCCTGCTAGGACATTGAAGCAAAGTGCCAATATCGGGAGTTGTGAAGATGAGTGAAAGAGCAGTTGGGGTTGTATGATTGCGGATACCCTCGGCTGGGCGGCTGCCTCCTCCTTTTATAGGCCAAGGGGAGGCAGCTTACAGACGTGTTGCATGGTGCTATACAGTGTTGATGTACCGGCGTACAGTGCTCCTGGCGTGACGGTTGTCCTGGCGAATCTTTGGCTCCGGGGTGGCTTGACGGGGAATCCCGGCTTCCGCGGGCATTGTGGTGGCTCTTGTACTTGTCTGGAGATGGCTTCAAGGGTGGCCTTGGCTTCAAGGGTGGCCTTGACCGGTGTTACCGCCCGTACGACGGTTCAAGGGTGTGCCCATGCCGGGTCAAGGGTCTTGCTGATGGGAGAGCTTTGGTCGCATAGGGGTCGGCGTGGCGATGTCCCATCAGCATAGGGCTGCACAGCGCCGGGAATGACTCCACAGCACCAGGGATAGCCGCACAGCGCCGAGGATGGCCGCACAGCACCGGGGATAATGGATAGAATGTGCTCTGCGTATCCCGCGCCACGGTGTCGCCTGGGTCGTGTGCCTGGTCGCCGCCCGTACACTCTTCAAGGGTGTCCCCGTACCCTTTCGAGGGGCTCGAAATGGGCGAAAGACGGGAGCAGGCGGCACAGTGTTATGGAATGACATGGGATGGCCTCACAACGGCGGGTTGGCCGCATAGTGCAGGGGCCAAATTCCGGGGCGGTGTCAGTGGGGCGGCGTGGCGAGGATTCGCCTTTTAACTATGGCACCTGCGGCGAGTCAGAGCATTTAATGCCCCTGTCAGGGGAAATAGGCGGGGCGCCGTGGGTCGAGGGTAAGCCTCGAGCGAGGCAGAGATTCGCTCAAGGGGCACTAGACCCTCGAGCGAGGCGGAGATTCGCTCGAGGGGCGCTGGACCATTGAGCGAGACGGAAACCTGCTCGAGGGGCGCTGGACCCTTGAGCGAGACAAAGATCCATTCGCGGGGCGCCCGACCCTCAAGAGAAGCGGATATTGGCTAGAGGACGATCGGGACCCTCGTTAGATGGGCCTTGGGAGCCGCTGGGCTGTAACAGGCCGTGGGCCTTCCGTGTGTTAGGTTGTGGTCAATTTGTGAGGCACTTTTGGATGTGGTTGCATTTTTAATAGGGTGGTTTTCCCCGTAGTTAGGGGACCCTTATGGCCGCCCCCGACAGTAGCCCCCGAGCCTTTGTCGAAACGGTGGTTAGTTTCGCAAAGGCTGGTAGTTCCCTGTAGGACTTTTTCCCATGAGTGTGTGCTGTTTTCCGTGGGGGCGCGCTAGCGCACCCGCGGGTGTAGCCCCTGAAGCCTTGGAGGAGTGCACGCACTCATGCAAGGTTTTACAGACGTTGAGTGACGGGCTCATGACGTGTTTGTTTCAGACGACTTCAGCAATATTTTAGCTGGCATCGGCGATCTACGTGTAAGAGGTGGCGTCAGCCCTATCCGGAGCAAGATCTAGAGGGTTTTGCTCACTGTATTTTAGAGGGGGACGACCCTTCACAGATTTTTGTAATCGCGTGACATGCTTAGAGGGTGTGGCCGTGCGAGGAGCCCCCGAGCCCCGGCCCAAGTAGGGACGATCAGGGTGAGTCCTTGACATTGCTTTACGGCCCTCACCGCCTTTCCGCGGGGAGAAGGGGTGAAACGATCCGTGCTTCCCATCGGGCGGGCCGCGAGTCACGGATGTTTCGTCGAGCTATTATCGGGTGGTTCAAATGGACGCCCGTGCACTGTTCGATAAGGGTTGGCTCGTGGTCCAGAGACACGTTCATAAGAGCGCTCGCAGAGGTTTGCTAGGTAGAGCTCGGTCCCGTTCGATGGGGACCGAGGGCGTGGAAGCTCTCCCTCGATGGGATCTCTCGACTAGCTGCCTTTGTCTGGCCTTGAAGACGAACTATGGGGCACCCCCGAACTTTGCATTCGGGGATCGGCTCGATCGTGCATGCCCTGGTCGTCCCTGACTCTGTTGATCTGAAATGCCTGTTCGAACCATTCGCAGGTCAGGGCTCGTATTTCTTATCTGTAGGGCCTCGCGGGGAGCGTCATATGTCCCCGGCTTTGTTGATCTGTAGCGCCTGTCGAACCCTTGTTGGGCCAGGCTTCGAACCACTGATCAGTAGAAGCCTTGTTAGGAGGTGCATCTATGGTGCCCGTCGGACCCTCAGCGGGTTGGGCCTCGAACCACTGATGAGTAAGAATTTTGGGGTGAGGCACCGGTGCGTCTCGAACCACACTTTCGAGGGCCATCTCGAGCAAGCGCGTTCGAGGGCACCTCTGACTCCTCTGGGCATGCGTGCGGCTCCCCTTCGAGGTGTCGAGCCACGAACCCCTGTTGGATGGGACTTAAGGGGCAACCTTCCTTTCGTGGACCGGTTTTGACCGTTCCCACGTGGTCGTGGCCGACATGACGTTTTGTGGACGTGATGGGCGCGCCTTTTTAGGTGGAACCATGCGAGTGATTGGCCATCTGAGACGACATGCGGCGGTTCGCGTTTTTACCACGCCGTTATGATGGCGCCAGTGTCGGTGTTTTAGACCGGCAACCTACCTAGGGGAGTACCCGAGGTAGATGAATGTGGCCTCGCCGAGATCGGTAACTCGAAGGAGAGACACGTGGCACACAATTTAGACAGGTTCGGGTCGCGAAGTGCGTAATACCCTACGTCCTGTATGCTGCGTAGCTTTGGATTGATGGGGTGTGTTTACAAGATGATGCGGATGATCAGATAGGGGTCCCTGCCTCGCCTTATATAGTCCGGGAGGTAGGGTTACAAGTCGGTTTGCCAGAAGAGTTCTAGTCGTGTGCGGCTAGGAGTACTCTACATGGATCCGGGCATGTCTAGCTTCCTAACCGAGTACTAGTCCTCTGTATACCTTGCGCTCCACGCCATCAGGTGCCGTGTAGCCCAAGTCGAGTAGTCCCAGGGGGCCCACGGAGTAGTCGGTCCCTGTATCCACCTGAGTAGTGGGCCCAGGGATGTCCGTACGGCAAGCCCCCGAGTACTTTGTAGTCGAGCAGGATGTCTTCGAGTAGTCTTGATGGCCTTGGCGAGTAGTCCTTGAGCGTCTCCGAGTCCCACAAGCCGAAAGTCCTCAAGAATGCTTGAATCATCCCGAGGCTGGAAGGTACTCAAGCTGATCTTTGAGTAGCTTGAAGTCTTCTCGAGTAGTCCCCAAGCGTCCCCGATTGCTTCTCTCAAAGGTCTTCAATAGTACTCGTGTTGTCTTTGATGAAGAAACCATATGGAAAATGCGATTCGGAGAATCGCATTCCATATGGAATGTAGCCCCCGAGCCTTAGGTCAAATCGCAGATTCAAGCTGAGGGTCAATCTGAAGTTCTGCCAATCATATCCCGAAAAATCCGGAGAAAAAACCGAAGTACACGTGGCACAGAGCCCCCGAGCCTTGAGTCGAGTACTTTCTCTCGAATTGAAGGGTCATCTTGACTGTAGAATGTGTCCGGAGTGGGGTATTGATATGGTGTAGTCCACTGATTCCGGTAGCTGTAGTCGAGCCCCCGAGATGGAAAGCATCGAGTACTGGAATACGAAGAGTCAGGCTGCTGCCGCTAGGTCACCTGTCTGGCACCTTATCTGCCCGTTGAGAACTGAACCGCCGGGCCGGTTATAAATAACCGGTAAGCCCTTAGGGTTTTCACTCCTAGCAGTTGCATTCCTCAGATTAGATCTGAGTCTTCGCCCCCTCTACTCCTCTGCTGCCGCCGCCACCGCTCAGAGAGGTAGAGCGCCCGCCGACGGAAACCACCCACCTCCGTGGCCCCTGAGCGAATGCGAGTGAAGACTCCTGTCACTTGGAGGATGAAGGGGTCTCCAGCAAAGAGAAAGAAAACTGGCACGTCGAAGAAAAGGAGCCGTGAAGAAGCCGGGGATGCCGGCCAGTCGTCGTCGTCGCCACCCTCGTCCCCTCGCCCCAATCCGACGATGGAATGGAAGAAGGCGAAACTGAAGACCGAGGATCTCCTCGCCTTGGTCAATAGTGGATTCCTCCGCGAGAAGGAGATGGATCTCTGGCGCACCGCCACCGGTGACCCGTATCCGATGGAGAAGAACCCGGGCAAGATCCCAATGTTCGCGTGGTTCGTGGAGCGTGGACTTGCGCTGCCAGCCAGCGACTTCTTCAAGGGTATGCTCAGGTACTATGGCATCGAGTATCTAAACCTCAACCCCAACGGGATCTTCCACACCTCCATCTTTGTCCACTTCCGCGAAGCTTTCCTGGGGATCAAACCCCACTGGATCTTGTTCCGGAAGTTCTTCCGAGTGAAGCTGCAGCCAAGCACTGACGACCCATGAGTAGTCGGAGGCGCGGGGATTCAGATGCGCGAAGACGTCGCTGGCCAGTACCTGCCCTACAAGCTCATCGACTCCAACCAGGACTGGAAGGCGAGGTGGTTTTACATCAGCAACCACCACCCCGAGTTGCCGAAGCCGAGCGGGCGCCAGCCAAAGCATGCGTCGTGGTGGAACACGGAGCCCATCATGCAGGAGGGTATTCAACTACCCCCTCTGCTGATGAAGATCAAAGCCCTGCGGGAGGCCAGACTGAGGGCCGAGCATGTGGCCTTCAGTTTCATGAAGAGGAGGGTGCAGCCATTGATGGCGCGAGACACCCTCGAGTACCAATACACGGGCGACGAGGACACCTCGCGGATGCCTGGCTTCGAAGTTGAGGACGATGTCATCGTCGAGAGGCTGGGCAAGATCTTCAAGGACATGTTGTCGTACACACCTTGCCCAGTCCCCGAGTACTCCGCAGCTCGGCCGCCAAGCCAGGTCAGTAGTTGTGACAGAAACCCCCGAGTACTGATTAGCTTGAAGTAGTCATACTCACATATGCTGTATGTTGTAGGACGATGTGGCGAGATACGTCTCAATCCCACCCTCCCCTCCATGACTTGAGGAGCAACCGCAGGGGAAGGGCAAGAAGAAGGAACGCCGCGAAGTCGGTAAAGGTGATGATGCCGTCATCATCGAACGTAGTTCTGATGAGGATGACGAGGAGACACTGCAGCAGAGGTTCCAGCTATGCTCAAGGTTTAGCCGGGCAGGGATGCCAGACATCCCAGTCATCATCGAGAGGCCATCGAGCCTTGAGGCTAACCTGCCGGTGCCGCCGAGGAGGCCGCGCAATGCGACGCGGAAGCACTCCGCCAAGAAGTTGAAAATCTCCGAAGCCACCAGCCAAGAGGTCAGTACCACTACCAGAGTAGTCGAGTACCACCAATAAGTAGTCTTGTGCTGACAAGCCCGGTTGAACCGTCGCAGGACATACCCTCCTCGGACCTCGTGGATCAGGTCGACGATGGCGCCTGGGATACGGTGGGGGCGGCGGTTGAAAGGAGTGTCAGCCCACCTCTGACCACTGAAGAAGCCGTACCAGTGGCGGCACAACAAGAGACCGGCGCCGTGGAGTCACGGGCGTCAGTCGAAGAAGGACAGGGCCCCTCTCCGGCTGCAGCGGTAGAGCAGCCAGAGGAGATTCTCACTGAAGCCGGAGCTGCCAGCGAGGCTGGCATAGTTGACATCGCCAGCATTTTGGGCGTACCGACCGTGACTGTGGTGCGGTCAACCATGTAAGTTCTCTGAGCTCTCGAGTAGGCATGTAGTCATTAATCTCATGTTGCTGACTGGATACTTCGTGATGCAGGAAATCCACGGACTTGTCGTGGGATGGTGGGAGACCAGCACACCGGCTGATGGAGAGGACCGCTCAGCGGAGGCACGCGAACCCACACCACCGCCACAAGCTAAAGCCGTAACAGAATCAACACTGGAAGAAGCCACCTTGGTTGAAGGTATGTAGCCTGGCACCAATGGTAGTCATCATGTGTAGTAGTCGTAGTCGTTGAAATTGACTTCGTGTACTCATTTTGATAGGAGCACAAACTGAGGGAGCCGTGATCCCGGAAGCCGTAGCCATGGAGACGGCAACTCTGGAGGCGGAGCCCACAGAAGCAGTTGCTGGGGCGGCGGAAGCGACATCCCCCGGGCTGGGAACTACGGTAGCCCCCGAGCTGGGTGCAGAGGCACGGGTCGATCCACTCCTCGGGGCGAGCACGGACGTAGTCGTCCGTGAACCCATCATAGAAGAAGCCGCGCCGCTTCGCTCGGCACCCATGCCAGAGGCGGCGTCATCTAGCCATGGGGGCCTTGAGCTGCTGGAAGACAACCTCATCGACCCGGCTGTAGTTGCCCTGAGCATGGAGTCATGGCGCCGGACGGAGCAATGGGTCAAGGTACGTTGCGAGTACCCTGAGTAGTCTTGCATTGCGAAATACAGGATACCCATTTGACTGTTCTGTCTTGTGCAGGATGTTGTTGAATGGTCCCGCCAGAAGTCTGAGCTTCTGAAAGGGTTTGGCGACACGGTCCTCCGCGCCGAGGCCTTGGAGAAGGAGCTCGAGAAGTCGAGGAAGCATTCTGCTTTGCTCCAGTCCAAGCTCGACGGCGCCTTCGCTCAGTACCACAACGAAGTACAAGAAGCGTAGGCGAAGAGGGACGACTTGATCCGGAAGAACAAGTCACTGCGCCAAAAGAATAAGGGTACGTCCTCCGTCGAAGGCTTTGAGTACTTATTGGAGTACCTTGGAGTAGTCTGACACTGCGTTGAGTTGTCTGCAGATCTTGAAGCAAGAGTTGACCAACTGAAGGCTTCAGAGACGGACTTGAAGAATATTGTTTATCGGGTGACCGATAAAAGAGAGGTACTCGAGTACAAGCATACTCAGTTGAGCCATGAGTGCATCTATCACATGGAGCTCCGTGAAGCCTCAGACCGTGATCTTGTAAATTGCTTTAAATCTCTGCAGAAATTGAATGAAGACAGCGAGAAGCTCCGAGGCCAATTGAAAGAACTCGAGGAAGCCGCACTGCCCATCGCAAGGTTGCTGGTACCGCACCCGGGCGGGCCCAAGATAGCTCCACTGGTAGACCGGTTGAAGGAAGCCCCCGGACGACTGGCGACGTATGTCAAGCACCTGGCGAAGTCTATTCCAAACCAGGTGCTGGCGTACATGAAGTCATACTTCCCGAAGGCACCAGTGGATGTGGTAGCCGGCGGTCTTGCGGCTAACTGTAGCGATGATCAGTACAAGACCCTCCTCGAGGAGATGGCGCCCATTGCAGAGCAAGTGGTGGAGAAGCTCAATCTGCAGTAGATGTACCTGTAGAGGTAGCTTAGGGTAGTTTATGTAAGACAAACAGAGTAGTTAGTAACTTCTTTGAATTATCAATGAAAGTTATCCACGCTGTGTATGTGAAATGAGTACTCGTGGCCGCCACTTGCAGCGAAGTGTGCGGAGTACCAAACCGTGGAGAACTCGTGAGTAGTAGTACTCGGTAGAGTCTGCCTGATTGGAAGGCTCAGCAAAGAAGTTGAATAGAATCAATCTTTACTACTGATGAATGAGTACACCTGGATGGCCAGGGCCATTTACAAGTGTAGTCGCCAGGACCCGTAGGCCTCCTACGGCTAAGTGGTGCTAGGGCCCTTGAGCCGCTTACAGCTGGAGATCCGTTAGTAGCCGTATAGGCTGGATCTAGAGTCCATGGTCTTATAGACCGCCGCCAGAGTCCTCAGTGCTCTGAGCGGCCAAAGATCCGTTAGTAGCTGTTGATGCTGGATCTTGGAGAGAAGTAGTCTAGCGACTAGTGCTGGGACCGAGAGGCCGCTTACAGCGAAGAGTCCGTGAGTAGCCGTATAGACTTGGATCCATAGATGAGAAGTCGAGCGACTACGCGTAGAAGCGACACAGCTGGTCGACGTTCCACGAGTTGCTGATGTCATCGCCTTCAAGTGTTTGGAGGTGCTAGGAGCCTGGTCCGGTCACCTTGGAGACTGAGAAGGGACCTTCCCATGGCGAGCTGAGTTTGTGTAGTCCTTCCGTGTTCTGGATGCGACGGAGAACTAGATCGCCGACGTTAAAGGATCGCTCCTTGACGTTGCGATCATGGTAGCGTCGGATACCCTCTAGGTACCATGCTGACTGGACGAGGGCGGCGCAGTGGGCTTCTTCGAGGCTGTCGATGTCAACCCGTCTGCTGTCTTTTGAGACGCCTTCATCATATTGTTCTACTGTCGGGGATTCCCACATCACGTCGGCAGGTAGAATAGCTTCGGAGCCGTAGACCAGGAAGTAGGGCGACTGCCCTGTCGGCTTGGTAGGTTGAGTACGAAACCCCCAGAGTGCATTGGGTAGTTCCTTGATCCTCTTGCCTCCTTTGGTGTTAGCTGCGTCGTGCAATCGCTTCTTGAGGGCGTGGAGTACCATCCCATTGGCGCGCTCGACTTGATCGTTGGCGCGGGGGTGGGCGACTGAGACGTACCGGACGTCAATCCCGCTGTTCTCGCAGTACTCCCAGAACTAGTGGTTGTTGAAGTTGGAACCCAGGTCTATGATGATGCGATGGGGTAACCCGTAGCGATGCACTAGCTCATCCAAGAAGTCGAGTACTCTGTCGGCCTTTGGGCAGGTGACCGGCTTGACTTCGATCCACTAGGTGAACTTGTTGATGGCCACCAAGACTCTGTTGAATCCTCCTGGCGCAGTTGGTAGAGGTCCAATCATGTCGAGCCCCCAGCAGGCAAAGGGCCAGGTTGGTGGTATGGTGACTAGCTTGTAGGCCGGGACGTGTTGCTACTTGGCGAAGAATTGACATCCTTGGCACTTTCTGACGAGTTCTTCAGCGTCGGCCAGGGCTGTAGGCCAGTAGAAAGCTCGTCGGAAAGCCTTGCTCACCAGCGTGCGGGAAGACGCGTGGTTGCCGCAGACGCCTTTGTGGATTTCCTCCAAGATGTCCTTGCCTTCATCCTGAGTTATGCACTTCATGAGTACTCCGGAAGTGGCACCCCGCCTGTATAGCTTGTCTCCGACTAGTATGTAGGTCTTGGCTCGGCGGACGAATTGTTCGGTCGTGTTCTTGTCGGAGGGAACCTTCTGCTCGCGGATGTAGTCGATGAAGGGTTGTCTCCAATCCACGTCAATCATCATGACCTCCTGACCGGACTGTGGTGGCACAGGGTCAGTGATTGCTGGCGCCGGCTCCAGGATGGATGGCGCGTGAAGCTCGTGGACGAAGACTCCGACGGGTACTTGCGCGTGAGTAGAACCAAGCTTCGACAGGACGTCCGCTACAATGTTATTGTCGTGGACGACGTGGTGGAACTCGAGACCGTAGAACTTGTTCTCGAGCTTGCGGACTTCCAGACAGTAGGCGTCTATGTTCTCCTTGTTGCGATCCCAAGACTTGTTGACTTGGTTGAGGACCACTACGGAGTCGTCGTAGACTAGTAGCCGCTTGATGCCCAAAGAGATTGCGAGGCGAAGCCCATGCAGTAGGGCTTCGTACTCGGCTTCGTTGTTTGAGACCTTCCAGAAGATCTGCAGGACGTACTTGAGTTGTTCGCCCTTTGGAGAGATCAGGAGTACTCCTGCACCTGCGCCCTCGAGCTTTAGTGAGCCGTCAAAGTACATCACCCAGTGTTCTGGCCGCTCGGTTGGAGTTGGTAGCTGATTCTCCCGCCACTCTGCCATGAAGTCGACTAGTGCCTGGGACTTGATAGCAGTATGTGACTTGAAGTCAATGTTGAGGGTGCCGAGTTCGACTGCCCACTTGGAGATTCTTCTAGTAGCATCCTGATTGCGGAGTATGTCACCGAGCGGGTAGTCGGTGATGACGACGATCGAGTACTCCTGGAAGTAGTGTCGTAGCTTCCGCGAGATGATGAGCACTGCGTAGAGTAGCTTCTAGACCGGCTGGTACCGTGCCTTTGACTCTGACAGAACCTCGCTGATGAAGTAGACTGGTCACTGGACTGGGTAGGCGTGGCCTTCTTCCTGCCGCTCAACAACGATGGCAGTACTGACCACATGAGTAGTCGCAGTAAGGTAGAGCAGTAGCTGCTCCTTTGTGCGAGGAGTCGTGAGGACCGGTGGCTTTGACAGGAAGTCTTTGAGCTGCGCCAGAGCTTGATCAGCCTCCTCAGTCCACACGAACTTCTCTTGGTGCTTGAGTAGTTTCAAGAAGGGTAGTCCCCATTCTCCGAGCTTCGGGATAAATCTGTTCAGGGCCGCCATACACCCGGTTAGCTTCTGTACATCCTTGATGCAGGTGGGAGCTTTCATGTTGGTGATGGCGGAGATCTTCTCGGGGTTGGCTTCGATGCCGCGATGGCTGATGATGAAGCCGAGTAGTTTCCCAGATGGTACGCCGAAGACGCACTTGTTGGGATTGAGCTTCCATTGGGACTCTCGCAGGGATGCGAAAGTCTCTTCAAGATCGGCGATGAGCGTATCGGAGTTTCTGGTCTTGACGACCACATCATCCACATCGGCTTCGACATTCTTGTTGAGCTGCTTCTTGAAGCAGGCCTGGATAGCTCGCTGGTATGTAGCACCGGCGTTCTTCAACCCGAACGACATTGTCGTGTAGCAGTAGGCGCCAAACGGGGTGATGAATGCGGTCTTCTCCTGGTCTTCTTCCTTGATAGCGATCTGGTGGTACCTGGAGTAGCAGTCGAGCCCACCGTGGAGTCGATGACTTGATCAATCCGTGGCAACCCGAAGGGGTCTTTGGGGCAATGCTTGTTGAGGTCGGTGTAGTCGACGCACATCCTCCACTCGTTCGTGTTCTTCTTGCGGACGAGGACGGGGTTGGCGAGCCACTCAGGATGGAAGACTTCACGGATGAAGCCCGTCGCGAGTAGTTTGGCGAGTTCCTTCTTGATGGCATCCCGTCGGTCATCAGCGAAGCGGCGGAGGTGTTGTCGCTTGGGGGTAGCTTTAGGGTCGACGTTAAGTGAGTGCTCGATCAGCCTCTTGGGCACCCCTGGCATGTCCGCTGGTTTCCACGCGAAGATGTCTAGGTTAGCCCAGAGGAAGCTGACGAGCGCGTCTTCCTATTTCGGGTCAAGACCCGCCCCAATCATGGTAGTTTTGCTGCTGTCGCCCGTCCCGAGGTCAATGGCCTTCACATGAACTTCCTTTGATGGATGAGGCTTGTTTGCTGTGTCAGTCTTCTCAGGTATCTCGAGTTCGGTTGGGGCGAGCCTCTTGGATGCAGCGAAGATCTCCATCATTGCATTGGGTACTTGGTTGGTCGCTGCGAGTTCCACGGCTTCAGTGTCGCAGTCGTAAGAGATCTTCAAGTCCCCTTGCAATGTGAGTACTCCGGCGGGACTTGGCATCTTGAGTACCAAGTAGGTGTAGTGGGGTACCGCCATGAACTTGGCGATAGCTGGTCTGCCGAGAATGGCATGGTAGGAGGTTTCGAAGTCCGCAACCTCGAACTTGATGTACTCGGTGCGGTAGTTCTCCCTTGTCTCCCCGAAGGTAACTGGCAGGACCACTGAGCCTAGTGGAATAGCTGTGTTACCGGGGACAATGCCGTAGAAGGGTGACGCGCTCTTGGTGAGCATGTCGGTGATGTCGAGCTTCTTCTTCTTCAAGGTCTTGGTCAAGAGGACATTGAGCCCACTTCCGCCGTCGATGAGTACCTTGTTGAGTCTGGAGCCCGCAACTACAGGTTTCAAGACGAGTGGGAAACGTCCCGGCTCGGAGAAGCTTGTCCATTGGTCCGCGCGGGAGAAGGTAATGGGTACCTCCGACCACCTTAGAGGTGTCGGCACCGCTGGTTCAATGTTCAAGACTTCCCATCGGGTGGCCTTCTGAGACCGTCTGGTGGGTAGTCCGCCAAAGAGGACATTCACCGTCTTGTCAGGTTCTTGGAAGTCGCCGTTGCCTTCGTCGACTTTTTTCTTGCCCTTCTTGTCATGAGGAGGCCGTGGATCGGGAGTATCCTTGAGTGCTCGCTGGAGCTGGTAGCACTGGTCGGTGGTGTGGTTGCCATCCAGATGCCACGGGCACTTCTCTTTGAGCAAGTCTTTGAAGCCGCCAGAGGTCTTTTTGGAGTTGTCCTTCACAGGGTGCTGTATAGCCGCGACCGTGTTGTCTGGCTTGCGCTTGCGGTTAGGACCCGAGTAGTTGTTGTTGTTGCGACCCCCTTGATCCTTGTTGTTGTTGTGGCCGCCCGTGTTGTTCTTGCTCTTGCCGCGGATGGAGTCGTACTTGGCGTTCGCCTTGTCCTCCTCGTCGGCCCATGACGTGATCTTGTCTTTGAGCTTGGTGATGGAACTCGGGTGGCGGCGACCGAAGTCTTCGAAGGTGCGATGGTGGTAGAGGCCGTCTTGGAAGAGGTCGATGACTTCTTTGTCAGTGACGTCGACTACGGTCGCGCGCTTGTCGAAAAAGCGCCGCATGTACTGGCGGAGCGTCTCGCCTTGTTCTTGCTTGACCATTGCCAGATCCATGCGGGTACCCGAGCGCCCCATGGTGCCCGCGAAGTTGCTGGTGAACTGAGCCTTCAGCTGGTCCCACTCGTCGATCGAGTTCTTGTCGAGTGACTCGAGCCAAGTGAGTGGGGCTTGGTCCAGACAGAAAGGGAAGTAGAGGCACTTCGTGTCGTTGTTGCCACCAGCGTTTTCAATGGATAAGGCATAGCACCTGAGCCACTGAACTGGGTCTTGCTTCGCGTCGTACTTGGTGATCCCGAGAGGTTTGAATTTCTCAGGAAGGAGCAAGTCACGAAGTCGTGCAGAATAGGCAGGGAAGCCATCGCTGTCGCTTGCTTCGGTAGTCTTCTTGCGACAGATCTCGTCGATCCTATGGCGGGCGTCGTAGCCGCCACATGAGTTGCCGGTGGCGTGGCTATTTGCGTGGCCTCGGCCTCCGCGATCGCCGCCGCCACCAGCTCTTCTGCCGGCGCCATGGGATGAGCTTCCGCCGCTGCTGCCACCACCATCGCCGTCGCCGCGGCTACCACCAGCGCCGCCGCGGCTACCACCGGCGCTGCCCTGGCTGTTGCCGCCCTATGAGGGTCCTCCAGCTGAGGCCCTAGAGCGGTTGGGGTTTGGCTGGTGTTCTCCACAGACACGGTTGCGTCCGCCATCTGCCGGGATGCGACTAGTGGCTTCGTGGTGTCTGGCTTCATGATTTCTGACGTGGGGTACTTGGGCGACCTTGTTGTCGACCCGCATGAAGTAGGCGTCTTCAGCGAGCTTTGCGATGACTTCGCCTGAGCGAATCCCCTGGGCCTGCCGTGCTATCGTGGTGATAGACATGAGGCACTGCTAAGGATGGTGTGTACCCGGTTTGCAACTTGATCCAGAGCCTCGTTGAGGTTCCGGCTAAAGAGGGCCTCTCGGAGACGTCTGCGCCGATCGTTCCGCTTCCTGTTAGGGTCATGTCGAGCATTCTTGTATTCGGTGGTCTCGTCGGGAGGTGCGTTGGCGGACAACTCATCCTCTGAGATGTCATCAAGGTACCGGTCGGGTCGATTCTCCGAAGTCCCGGCGTCACCGGCTGCCATGAAGACTTCACGGTCGGGAGTGCAGAGACTGGAGTTAGTAGTCACCACCTTGGTTGGGGTGTGCTCGTCGTTTAGAGCCAGCGGGGTCCCCTCTTGGAAGGGGAGTGTATCGAGGTAGGCGACGCAGCGTGAGTTGTCGTCTGTCAGGTCTGCAGGCTTGCGGTCGGGGCAGTAGACGAATCTACCGGCGGGAGTAGATGTAATGACCAAGCCGGTAGCAGGGCCAGACAGCGGTTCCTCAGTCATGTTGAGCTTGGACTCAGACTCGATTGGGTCCGATCCGAAGTTGAACTCATACGAAGAGTCCGAGTAGTAGCCGGATGCGGTGTTGGAGTCCGAGGAGTACTCGGAGGCGATCTCCTTGCCGGCCCAGCGTGCGGCGAGAGCTTCCGCGTGGGCCCTGCTAGAGTTGCAGAGACCGTATGGGAAGTGCTTGTGGAGGGGGCCGCTTCACACGATGGCTCAGGAGCCGGCTCGCATGAGGCGATCCAGGGTGACGTCGAGTTCGAGTCAGAGGTGGATCCAAGCTCGAAGTCGGCGACTTGGTTGTAGAGCGAAAATTCGCCGAATTTTTCGGAGAGTGTGCCCATGACGACTTCGGGAAGTGTCACGAGCCCGGTCTCCGAGTTCGGGGTCATGGTGAGGTAGCGCTGGAACGATCCCACGCCGTCAGTAGTGCAGACCCAGGAGCCGAAGACGAAGGTGTCGCCGTGGTTGAAGGTGGCGGTTGGCTTGATGACAATTGAAGCCATCGAGTTCGCCATGTCATCTTCGACGAGATCCCCTACCTGGCGCGCCAGCTGTCGGTGTTTTAGACCGGCAACCTACCTAGGGGAGTACCCGAGGTAGATGAATGTGGCCTCGCCGAGATCGGTGACTCGAAGGAGAGACACATGGCACACAATTTAGACAGGTTCGGGCCGCGAAGTGCGTAATACCCTATGTCCTGTATGCTGCGTAGCTTTGGATTGATGGGGTGTGTTTACAAGATGATGCGGATGATCAGATAGGGGTCCCTGCCTCACCTTATATAGTCTGGGAGGCAGGGTTACAAGTCGGTTTGCCAGAAGAGTTCTAGTCGTGTGCGGCTAGGAGTACTCTACATGGATTCGGGCATGTCTCGCTTCCTAACCGAGTACTAGTCCTCTGTATACCTTGCGCTCCATGCCATCAGGTGCCGTGTAGCCCAAGTCGAGTAGTCCCAGGGGGCCCATGGAGTAGTCGGTCCCTGTATCCACCTGAGTAGTGGGCCCAGGGATGTCCGTACGACAGCCAGCGCGTGCGTGTGTTGGTTTCAGAGTTGTGGGGCCCGAGCGGCGTTTATCGCATTGAACTACGGCTGTGCGTCCCGGTCCCAGCCTTTCGATTCCCCCCTTTTATTCTATATAAGACAGGGAGCGAAGGGGAGAACCTTACCTTTACCATTCGCTCCCGCCGCTCTTGCCATCTTCTTCCTCCCGCGTTCCTTGAGCTTTGCCGCGAGAGATCCGAGTGCGCCCATTCGCCCCTTCCATCTCCGTTTTCGTCCCCCCACCTTGCATCCTCCATGACGTAGGTTAAGTACCTTGAGGCTCTGCTGTGGAGCCGGTCAAACATGGATGAGCACACCCTCCAGGGGCTCGTCGCCGGTGGGCAGTTGACGGCCAACACCGACCCAAACAGGCCAACATGGATCATTCCGCCAGCGCGGCATTAGGAGCCGCACCCCGAGGAGGGGTACGTGGTGAACTTTGCTCGCTTGCATGAGCGGGGGTTCAACGCCCCAGCCAGCCGGTTCATGCGGGGGTTGTGCTACTACTACAGTGTAGAGCTACATAATTTTGCACCCAACGCCATTTCTCAGGCGGCGACCTTCGTCGCCATCTGTGAAGGGTTTCTGGGCGTCCCCGCCCAGTGGGACTTGTGTATTCACCTCTTCTGAAGTGAACTCTTCACAATGTCTGCTGGGGCAAAGGGCATGCGCCGGCCCGTTCACTCTGGGCTTACGTTCGCACTGCAGGAGAGGGGGAACCACATGTACCCCGCATGCAACATGACGACCAACAACTCGGACTGGGACAAGGGGTGGTTCTATCTTCACAATGACGGCGCCGTGCTTCTGCCGTACACCGACAAGGTGCTGACGGACCGCCCAGTGAGGTAAGCTTTCAGGGTATTAGACTCCGTGTGGCGGAAGAAGGTCGACCCTTATTTGGGGGCCCTGCGGACCTTGATGCAAGCAGGACTGAGCGCGGCGGCCGTCATCGCGCAGTTCCACCGGCGGCGAGTGATCCCCCTCATGGAGAGGGCACTCCCCATCTTTGAGATGGCATAGGGCGCAGACCCCGATGCATTGGAGCGCTCACGGCTGGTGGCCGAGCCTTTCCCCCCGGCATATGCGGCCTAGAGGGCGAGGCGCGCAGTGGACACCAAGAAGGTGTTATGCAACCCCGACGAGGTGTTGTGGTCACCTAAGATGCGTCCTGAGGACGGGCACATTGAGTTGGTAAGGAATCCCCCTGAATCTTGTTTGATTTTGGGTTTATTTCGATTTCGACTGCTAACTGCTGATGGTTATGGTGATGGCAGCCGAAGCTTGAGACGAGCGCCTACTACTCGAACCCCCCTACGCCTGACTCCCGCGCGGCCAACCGCGGGCGACAGCAGGAGGAGAAGGCAAGGGCGGACGCCTGGAAGGTGAAGAAGCATAGGCGTCAGGAGCGCCACGAGGCGCATAGCCTAGCGTGGGTGCAGCGGGAGAAGGAGGGTCTCCCTCTCCCACTGATCCCTGAGAACACGAGCTGCAGCACTGACAGCAACTGCGGTGCTGGGTGGTCCCCTATCGAGAGTGAGGAGGAAGAAGATGTGGTGCCCTTGGCCCCGGGGGCCATGGGCAAAGAGGTTGTTGTTTACTCCGCGCCCACAACAGCGCGGGCTCGGGCCGCGCCTACCTCCGCGGCGGACGCGACGTCAGTTGGTGGAGACGCCTCTTCGAGGGGCGTGCTCGATTCGAGGGCTTCACCGCCGCCGAGCACCTCGAAGAAGCGCAAGCGTCCCGTGGTGATCCAACAGTGAGTCTCGTGTCGACCCTATTCCGCTTACTCTTGTTTGATCGAGATTTTGACGCCTTCCTGCCCTTTCTGTCAGCCGCACTGGTGCCCCAATCGCACCTGCGCTGGCGCCTGTCAAAGTGCTGAGGGCAGGAGTGCGCGACGCGCCCTGCACGACAGAGCTCCGTTTGGTTAGGGTGCCACGGTCGGCGACGACGCCATCCCCTCAAGCGATGATGGCACAGGGCACCACGCAGGAGGAGGAGCAGGCTTGCGCGGCCAGGTCGGGGACAAGAGACAGCTCGAGGGGGGAGGTCCCTCGAACCGGTGATGTGGGGGCGGCCTTGCCGGCGGAGGATGTGGTTTAGCAGGCGGACCCGACATGTGCCCAGGACACGGTTCTGGTGACGGGCGACAACGTGTGGGAGCAGGCGATGGTCCGGTTTGTGCCTAGGGTGCCATAGGCATGGCCTAGAGGCCCACAAGGAGCTGGTGCATCCTCCTCACACCAGCCCAATGCCATCGGTTTCCCCAGAGGGTGGTGTACCGGACTCGATCAGCCCGGGGTTCCGGCTGGAACGGTGGAGCGCGCGATGGCGGAGTATGGCGACTAGTAGGAGTTCTTTTGGGTCGGGTGCGCTGTGCAGAGCCTGCTTCGCCAGGCCTCCGCACTCCATTCCAATGACACGACGCAGATTTTCCAGGTGTGCGTGTTTGTTTTGCCGCCTCTTGCCCTTTCTCTGCTCTTGCTCGTGCCTTACCCGAGCTTTCCCCCCTTTTTTCTTTTGGCAGCAGCTACAGGAGGACGCCGGGAAGAAGGTCTCCTACATCACCGACCTGCATGCCCAGCTGGAGGACGTGCACCGGGAGAACGAGCACCTGGGCCCGGCGGTGGAGTGCCTTCGCGATCATCTATACAAGGTGCAGGCGAACTTCCGCCAGAATGAGTATGCCTTGCTTCTTGCACAGCAGGAGCACGACACCAACCGCGCCGCGGTGGAGCAGAAGGCTAAGGAGGCTGAGCAGCTCGGCACCGCGCTGCAGAACAAGGAGGAGGAGCTTCAACGGGAGCGCGCGGTGCTTGGCGAGGCAAAGTCCCAGCTCGCGCTGAAGGATACGGCCCTCGCTGAGGCGCAGGCTCGTGCCGAGTGTGAGCGTAAGGCGTTCGAGGAGATGCAGGCTCGTCTTGCCTCGGCCGAGCAGAAGGCTCAAGAGGCTGAGCAGCTCGCCGCCGCCCTTCAGGAGAAGAGCGACGCGCTGGTGGTGGTGGAGGGTCAGCTCTAGCAGGAGCGCACCGCACATGAGGGGGCGCAGTCCCAGCTCACGCTGAAGGACGCGACCCATGCTGAGGTGCAAGCCCAGCTCGAGCGGGAGTGCAAGGCTCTCAAACAGGCGCAGGCCCAGCTCTCCCAGGCTGCGCAGAAGGCCTAGGAAGCTGAGCAGGTGAGCACTGCCCTCAAGGAGGCGCAGTCTCAGCTCCAGCTCGAGCGTGCGGAGCTCGAGGGTGCGAGGTCCATGCTTCAGCAGCGGGATGCCTCGATCCTCAAGCTGCAGCAAGACGCACTCGAAGATCAGAAGAAGCGGGCCGATGGTAAGTCGCATCCCCCAGCTGCGTTAGTTTTTCCTTGGATCTTTTCGGGACTTGATGTTTGTTTTCACGTAGCAGAGCTGCAGAGGGGCTTGGCGGATCCTTCAGCGGAGATGCAGGCTCTCCAGGTCGCCTACGACTAGGCCCAGGGTGAGCTTGAGACTCTTGAGGTGGGCGCTCTTGAGGTGTGCCAGGAGATCTAGGTGGCGGAGGGTCAATCCTCGGTTAGCTTGATAGCGAGCCGCCTAAGGTCCCTGGGCGGCCGGGTTGTCGAGCACCTGCGGGGCGCCCTTCACCTCAGTGTCCAAAAGACCCTAGGGTTGACTTCGACGTACTACCTCGTCGACTTCAACATGCTGCAGGAACGCTATCTTCTCCCTGAGGGGGTTGAGGGCAACGACACCGAGCTTCAGGCCATCAGGGAGGCGGACGCCACCGTAGCGGGGCCCGCCGCGGTCCTTGCCGAGCTGTTTGAGGGGGATCTATTCCCCAACATGGTTGAAGACGAAGCTGCCGCTGCTCCGAGCCCCCACGTACCCTTAGGATCTGGGCCTCGAGGCCCGTTAGTTTGTGTTAGGTCTTCGGCCAAGTGCCAGCTATTGTACAAACAGAGTGTTTATTTGTAAGTTTTATTTCGTGTGTTATTGTGTTTTCCTCGCGCTTTTGGAAGAATTTCGACCGGGAGGTTTGCGTTCGCGAGCCAACTTAGCATAGGGTAGCGAGGGGGATGCCGTATCCCCTCGGATGCGTAGGCGATCCCACGGCTCGTCCGGCCCTAGACTTAGTGTTGACGGTGAATTTCCGTCAACCTAGCCACGAGTTTACCTTTAATGTTGGCATTGATTTATTATTCTAACCACTGGAACTAACCCCCCTAACAAGTTCACTCTTGCATATCGATTTTGGAGTTTATTGTTTACGTAGGAAATCTACGCTAAAGAGGAGACTTTCGGGATAAGTTCATCAAGCACTTTGGAAGAAGATCATGAAGCCCGACAAGAGTCAAGACACGCGATGAACATGACTCCAAATGACCCGAGGACCGAAGCGTCAACATGCAAATCTTCAGGGACTCAACCAGAAAACAGCGAAGCTTGGATGGCAAGCATTCAAGCCTTAACCGCGAAGGAAACGACGTCAAAGGCCCATATGCAAGTGCACACAAATGGGGAATCGTGTGAGAAGCTTCGGGACAAAAGACGGCGGCGAAACGGGCTGAAATGGGCCCAAGCTAGTCAGCCCAGGCCGGCCAGCCCAGCCCATTCCGGGCCCAGTTCGGCGCCCCCTTTGACCTAGCCGCCCTTCGGACTATTTATAGTCCCCCTGCCAAGAGCCACGGAGATTCATTCGTCATCCGCCGCTGAGGAGCAGAGAAGAGAAGGACACCATTCCAGAGAGGAGAGGGTCGAGATGGTTGATTAGGGTTCCCCTAGCCGGCGTGGGAACCTTGCATGGAAGACCACGTCGTATTTCCAGGAGCTAGGATCAAGATCAAGGTAGGATCCCGGTGGTGATCTTGTCCATGTATTACTCTTATGTTGAATTAGTAGATTGAATCTGATTCTTAGCATCAAGTGCTTTCGTTGTGATTTTGTCTTAATTTTGGTGTTTCCTCCCCGATCTATCCCGCGGGTAGATTGCATAGGATGTTCTTGTAGCCATGGTGGCTAGAGGTGCATACCCGATCTACCAAACATTTTCAACTTGTTCTTCTTGAACGCGCCGAGTTGTACCAACCCGTAAGATTATCCCCCGTAGTGACAGTACGGTAAAGGAGAAAAACGGGAGTCCTCGGAGTCAAAACGGGAGCCATGCTTCTAATGAGATTCGTTTTGCTACATTCTTCTTTGCTTTGGAACTTCAACAAAAGACCCGATCCGATCTCTAGATTGGTTCTCCCCTCTCTTTCTCTTGCTACCTCCGGTGTTTAGTAGATTAGATGAGTTTTGATGATGATCTAGTAGATTAGATGTCAAAACAACCTCTCGAGATCAAAGCTTTTCCGCTTATTAGAATGGATCTTGCGTTACACGTTGTTCCACGGATTCGATACCTTGGGTTCACACTTAAGGGAAGAAGGGTCCCTTGGCTACGACGGAGGACTTGTCCGCTTGCAAGTCCAAACGAAATTGGATACACATATACACCGTCAACACTTAGCCAGTTCGCGCCCGACTTCTACTCCTTTAAACGATCGAGGCATAACACTTTAACGTTTTTGAAAGAAAACATGTTTTTGTGAAAAAAGTTGGGACACTTCGGGATGGGGGGACCCCCCGTTGTAGCCCCCGAGGGAGACTTGGTTTGTTATCGAGGCCCTGACCAAGGGTAAAACGAGTCGCCCTATCTTTATTTATGACTTTATTTGCAATTTCGAGTATGAAACGCCCGATATGTACAAAGGAGGCTTGGAAACTTATGGATAAAAGCGACGTAGCTGCTGTATGTTCCAAGTTTCACAACCATTGGACGAAGCTAAGATAAAATTGAGCATTTTTACGAAAAAGTCCCTCTCATGAGCAAAGTCCTAAACATGAGCAAAACATGTCAAAATAGCAAAGCCACACAAACTTCATGCTGGGACAATCATTCTAAGCATAAGACCATCATAAACACCCACAAGCACCTCATGTCATGTCAAAGCATACCGAGCCATGTGCTTACTTCTATGTATGAGACTTCTCATTGGTAAGCAACATGTAACGGTTTAGCACCCAAAGGCAAGTAAATTAAGCACATATGACATGGGAGCACATTTTCCAAGCAATTTACATTTCATTTTCAGATTTAAAAAAGGTACATGAAATGTCTTTGCGACAAAAAGGAACTTATGCCCCTCCACAAGATGAAGCATGGGGGCTAAACATTCATGATGGCAAATGAGCCTTTGGCCCCATATGATCAAAATAAGCTATCCAACCACAAATTAAGCATAGCATAGCCACTAAAATATGTCAAGATCATATAAAGGCATTTACTCACAAGAGAGCATACATATGACATTTTTGAAAAACATAGCCATCAACCATGGATATAAACCAAGATCATCAAGAGCTAAGCCACACTAAGCCATATCATACCAAACTAGCTCACAAGATCACATATAGCATACCATGGTGAACAATGTATATAGGAGAAGCTTTTCCTACACAATACATATGATACAAAATGCATGCAAGCTATCATACAAAGATGACTATACATCATGATACAAATGCAATGCAAATGCAAGAAATGCACAAAAGAAAGATATACATATGCTACAAAGGAGCTCCCACACACCCAACTCAAGAAATCAAACAAACACCAAGCTCCCCCCGCAAACGAGTGAAAGTTGCTTGATCTAGGGGTTTGGTGAAAATATCGGCTAGCTGGTCATGTGTGGGTACATGGATCAAAGAGATTTTTCCTTTCTCTACGTTGTCTCTCAGGAAATGATACCTCACTTCTATGTGCTTAGTTTTGGAATGGAGCACTGGGTTCTTTGCAACACTTATGGCACTTGTGCTATCACATTGAAGTGGGACATGGGTATACTCCTCACCAAAGTCGCTCATGGTGTACGTGATCCAAAGGAGCTGAGAGCAACAACTAGCTGCGGCCACATACTCTACCTCGGTAGTGGATTGAGCAACACTCAACTGTTTGCAGGAAGACCAAGACACCAAAGAAGAACCCAAGAACTGGCAAGTCCCAGAAGTGGACTTCCTATCCAACCAACATTCGGCAAAATCTGCATCCGAAAATCCATGAAGAGCCAAAGAAGAAGACACCGAGGACCAAAGGCTGAAGTCGGGAGTGTGTCGCAAATACCTGAATATGCGCTTGACTGCTTGCCGATGCGAAGTCCTTGGAGACGCTTGAAAACGAGCGCACAGACATATCGAGAATTGGATGTCTGGCCTCGTCGCCGTCAAGTAGAGGAGTGACCCGATCATGCTTCGGTACTCCTTCTGGTCCACGTGTTCACCTTCCTCGTCTGCATCAAGAGCTGTAGTCGTACTCATAGGTGTCGCCATGGCGTTGGAATCCTCCATCTTGAACTTCCTCACAATGTCCTTGGTGTACTTAGCTTGGTGCACAAATGTTCCTTCCTTTGATTGCTTGATCTGTAGCCCGAGGAAGAACTGCAACTCACCCATCATGCTAATCTCAAATTCCCTGCTCATGCCTTCTACAAACCTTGCAACAAGAGAGTTAGATGAGCCACCAAAGACAATATCATCCACATATACCTGCACAATCAGGATATCTCTGCCCTGCCTGAGGAGAAACAAGGTCTGATCGACCTTCCCCATCTCAAACCCTCTCTCAAACAGGAACCCCCTCAACCTACTGTACCAAGCTCTAGGTGCCTGCTTCAGCCCATACGGCGCCTTCCTCAACTTGTACACCCGGTGGGGGTACTTCTCACTCTCAAACCCCGGTGGTTGCCTCACATACACTACTTCCTCCAAAACACCGTTTAGGAAAGCACTCTTGACATCCATCTGGTACAACTTGAACCCTTTAGCCACGGAAAAGGCTAGAAGGATCCTGATCGCCTCCAAACGAGCTACGGGAGGAAAGGTCTCCTTGTAGTCGATCCCCTCTTTCTGTGAGTATCCCTGAGCAACAAGTCTTGACTTGTTCCTCACCACTTCTCCTTTCTCTCCCTCTTTGTTCTTCCACACCCATTTTGTCCCAATCGGCTTACACCCTGGGGGAGGGTCAACCAATTCCCAAACTTGGTTCCTCTCAAAATTCTCCAACTCTTCATGCATCGAGTTAACCCAATTGTGATCAGATAGCGCGTGTCCAATGTCCTTGGGCTCAAAGGTGGCAACAAAAGCAGCATGAGCAAAATGAGAATTGTTCCGAACCCTCGACTGTGTAGTACGTTCATTCATTGCGCCGATGATCCTCGAAGCTGGATGATCCACTTGCACTCGCCGGGGAGGTTCTCGCCTTGATGCTACCTCCCCCTCAACAGCAGCTTCTTCTTGAACTGGGTTTGTCGTTGTAGGTGTGGGAGAGGGGCCGTCCACCACCATAGTTGAAGTAGTAGGTACATGCTCAGCCGCGGGCACCACACCGCCATCTTCATCATCTCCATGTTCATGCTCCTCCTCCTGGAAAATCTCCTCGCCAAGTTCGTCGTCACCTGCACACTCAAAGACAAGCTGACTACGTGGCTGTGTCTCGTCGAAGGTTACCTCGCAAGTCTCCACGATTTGGTTAGTTTCAAGATTGAGCACTCGAAAGGCTCTAGAATGAGATGCGTAACCAAAGAAAATGCCATCGACAGATCTAGCCTCGAACTTGTCCAACTTCTTACCTTTCTTCAGAATGAAGCATTTGCACCAAAACACATGAAAGTGACACACCTTGGGTGTGCGCCCGTGCATCAACTCATAGCACGTTTTCTTCTTGTGAACCCTGAGGTAAATCCTATTCGACACATAGCACGCGGTATTCACCGCCTCAGCCCAGAACCTTCTCGGAGTCCTATGCTCATCAAGCATCGTCCGAGCCATCTCGCACAAGGTTCTGTTTTTCGTTTCCACCACGCCGTTCTGGTGAGGCGTATACAGACTCGAAAACTAGTGTTCAAGACCCAAGTCATGGCAAAAGGTTTCGAAGTGAGAGTTTTTAAATTCCGAGCCATTGTCACTGCGAATCGCTCGTATGGCATCTCTGTGCCTCTCGTTTCTTAACCTCAAGACAAGATTTCGAACAAAACCAAATGTCTCCCCTTTCTCCTCAGGAAAGAAAACCCACGCATACCGAGAGTAGTCGTCCACCACAAACAGGACGTACCACTTCCCACCCACAGATCGCATACGAGCTGGGCCAACAAGGTCCATATGGAGCAGCTCGCATGGACGCTCCATCATCACATCGGTGAGGGGTGGATGGGAAGAAGCTACCATCTTAGTATGCCGCCACGGCGCACAAACCAACTCTTTCTCAAACCTCAGTCGTGGCAATCCTCGGACCAAATTGAGTTTACTCAAGTGAGACAAAAGGTCAAAGCTTAAGTGACCCAACTTCCTATGCCACTTCCACAACTCACTCGAAGATCCAGCCAAGAAACAACGCTCCACACCTGAAGACTGAGAAAAATCAGCTCGAAACACTTGACCCTCAGGAACGACCATGCAAACTAGGTCCCCTCGAGAATCCAAAATCCGAGAACCACCAGGCCGAAACAACACCTCAAAGCCCTCATCCAAAAGCTGGGACACGGAAAGCAAATTGAACCTGAGCGATTGAACAAGAGCAACACGCCTGAGAGTAACCTTGTCACTTACCTTAATCTCACCTTCTGATAGTACACGCCCTCGCCCATTGTCCCCAAAGGTGATGTATGTCCTGGACACCACCGGGACGAGACTTGAGAACCACCCCTTGTCTCCGGTCATACGCCTCGAGCAACCGGAGTCAATCAACCAAACATTCCTCAAGTCTCCCACCTGAAATTCAAAAATGAGAACGTGAGTGAACAAACGACTCAGCACTTGGGTTAGTACCAAAAGAGTAAAACCAGTGCCGAGCCATTTGCTCCAAAGTGGGGTCAGCACCAACCAAAGCATCTCTCCTACCAAAACTACCACCTCGAAAACCGCCACGAGAACCACCACTAGGAAACCATCCCTGTCTCGCTGGAGGAGAACGAAAGCCACGAAAGGAAGACCTTGGACCGTTCCTCCTCTCCATCTCAAAGCTATGACTCCTCTCACCCTCGTATTGAGCACGAGGTAGAGAACGCCTAGCAAACTGACCACCTGCAAACTCTCCAGACCAACCACCAGAACCAAACCGAGCATTCGCACGAGCACGGAAACCAGACCCTGTCAGTGTTTTAGACCGGCAACCTACCAAGGGGAGTACCCGAGGTAGATGAATGTGACCTCGTTGAGATCGGTAACTCGAAGGAGAGACACGTGGCACACAATTTAGACAGGTTCGGGCCACGAGATGCATAATACCCTACGTCCTGTATGCTGCGTAGCTCTGGATTGATTGGATGTGTTTACAAGATGATACGGATAGATGAATAGGGGTCCCTGCCTCGCCTTATATAGTCCGGGAGGCAGGGTTACAAGTCGGTTTGCCAGAGGAGTACTAGTCGTGTACGGCTTGGAGTACTCTACATGGATCCGGACATGTATAGCTTCCTATCCGAGTACTAGTCCTCTGTATGCCTTGCGCTCCACACCATCAGGTGCCGTGTAGCCCAAGTCGAGTAGTCCAAGGGGCCCACGGAGTAGTCGGTCCCAGTACCCACCTGAGTAGTGGGACTAGGGATGTCCGTACGACAAGCCCCCGAGTACTTTCTAGTCGAGCAAGATGTCTTCCAGTAGTCTTGACGGCCTTGGAGAGTAGTCCTCGAGCGTCCCCGAGTTCCACAAGCCGAAAGTCCTCAAGAATGCTTGAATCATCCTGAGGCTGTAAGGTACTCCAGCTGATCTTTGAGTAGTCTTGAAGTCTTCTCGAGTAGTTCCCAAGCGTCCCAGAGTGCTTCTCTCGAAGGTCTTCAATAGTACTCGTGTTGTCTTGATGAAGAACCATATGGAAAATGCGTTTCGGAGAATCGCATTCCATATGGAATGTAGCCCCCGAGCCTTAGGTCGAATCGCAGATTCAAGCTGAGGGTCAATCTGAAGTTCTGCCAATCTTATCCCGAAAAATCCGGAGAAAAAACCGAAGGACACGTGGCACGGAGCCCCCGAGCCTTGAGTCGAGTACTTTCTCTCGAATTGAACGGTCATTTTGACTGTAGAATGTGTCCTGAGTGGAATCTTGAACTGGTGTAGCCCACTGAGTCCGCCAGATGTAGTCGAGCCCCCGAGGCTGAGAGCATCGAGTACTGGAATATGAAGAGTCATGCTGCCGCCACTGAGTCACCCGCCTGGCGCTTATCCGCCCGTTCGGAACCGAACCGCCAGATGAGTTATAAATAAGCGGTGAACCCCTTAGGGGTTTTCACTCCTAGTGGTAGCATTCCACAGATTAGATCTGAGTGTGTGCTCCCTCTGCTCCTCTGCTGCTGCCGCCGCCGCGAAGTAGATTAGATCTACACTCGCCTGCCGCCGTAGTCCGCCCGCCGCTGTATCCCCCGAGCGAATGCGAGTGAAGACACCCGTGACTTGGAGGATGAAGACGAAGAGCTCGAAGACCGGTGCATCGAAGAAGAGGAGCCGTGATGAGGCCGGAGATGCCGGCCAGTCGTCGCCATAATCGCCCTCCACCCCCTGCCCCAATCCGGTGAAGGAGTGGAAGAAGGCAAAGTTGAAGACCGAGGACCTCCTCGCCTTGGTCAACAGCGGATTCCTCCGCGAGAAGGAGATGGATCTCTGGCGCACCGCCACCGGCGACCCGTATCCAATGGAGAAGAACCCAGACGAGTTTCCAATGTTCGCGCAGTTCGTGGAGCGTGGACTTGCGCTGCCGGCCAGTGACTTCTTCAAGGGACTTCTCAGGTACTACGGAATCGAGTACCTCAACCTCAACCCGAATGGGATCTTCCACGTTTCCATCTTCGTACATTTCTGCGAAGCCTTCTTGGGGATCAAGCCCCACTGGATCCTGTTCTGGAAGTTCTTCCGCGTGAAGCCACAGCCAAGCTCGAATGATCCGTGAGTAGTCGGAGGTGCCGGGATCCAGATGCGAGAAGACGCCACCGACCAGTACTTGCCGTACAAGATTATTGACTCCAATCAAGACTGGAAGGTGAAGTGGTTCTACATCAGCAACCACCACCCCGAGTTGCCGAAGCCAAGCGGGCGGCAGCCGAAGCACGTGCCGTGGTGGAACACGGAGCCCACCATGCAGGAAGGTATCCAGCTACCTCCCCTGCTGAAGAAGATCAAGGCCCTGCGGGAGGCAGGACTAAGGGCCGAGCACGTGGCCTTCAGTTTCATGAAGAGGAGGGTGCAGCCACTGATGGCGCGAGACACCCTCGGGTACCAGTACACCGGCAAAGAGGATACATCCCGGATGCTTGGCGAGGAGAGTGATGATGATGTCATCATCGACAGGCTGGGCAGGATCTTCAAAGATATGCCCCCGTACACACCGTGCCCGGTGCCCGAGTTCTCCGCGGCACGGCCGTCGAACCAGGTCAGTAGTCGTGTCATTAGCCCCCGAGTACTGATTTGCTTGTCGTAGTCGTACTCATGCTTGCTTGATGTTGCAGGATGATCTGGAGAAGGATGTCTCCGTTCCGCCCTCCCCTCCGCGACTTGAAGGACAACAGCAGGAGAAGGGAGAACCCAAGGTGAAGGAGCGCCGCGTAGTCGGTGAGGGTGACGATACTGTCGTCGTTGAAGACAGCTCTGATGACGAGGACGAGGAGACGCTGCAGCAGCGGTTCCAGCTCCACTCAAGGTTCAGCCGGGCTGGGTTGCCTCATATTCCCGTCATCGAGAAGCCATCTAGCCTGGAAGCTAGTTTGCCGGTGCCGCCTAGGAAGCCGCGCAACATGGCACGGAAACGCGCTGTGAAGAAGTTGAAGATCTCCGAAGCCACCAGCCAAGAGGTGCGTACTGGAGTAGAGTAGTCGAGTTCCGCCAATGAGTAGTCTGTGGCTCTAACTGTATGACTGTGTTGGTGCAGGACATCCCCCCATCGGACCCCGCCGATCAGGGTGATGAAGATGCTTGGGAGACAGTAGGGGCGACGGCTGAGAGGAGTATCAGCCCGCCTCCGGCTACCGAAGTCGTCGTGCCAGAAGAGGCACAACAGCAAACCGGCGCCATGGAGCCGCAGGCGTCGGTTGGAGAAAGACATGGCCCTCCTCCGGTTGCAGCTGTAGAGCAGCCAGAGGAGGCTTCTGTTGAGGTCGAAGCTACCGGCGAGGCTGGCATAGTCAATATCGCTAGTATACTAGGCGCGCCGACCGTGACCGTGGTGCGGTCAACACTGTAAGTTCGCTGAACTCTCGAGTAGTCATGTAGTCGTCAAGCTTGATGTGGTTGACTGAGTACTTTGTGATGCAGGAAATCCACGGACTTGTCGTGGGATGGTGGGGAGACCAGCACTCCAGCTGATGGAGAAGACCGCTCAGCAGAAGTGCGGGAACCCACACCACCACCACAAGCTGGTGTCGCGGTGGAGCCAATGCTCGAAGAAGCGACGTTGGTTAAAGGTATGCCTCCCTGCCACAGCGAGTAGTCATTATGGACGGTAGCCGTAGTCGTTGACTTGACTTCTTGTACTGGTCTTGACAGGAGCACAAGCCAAAGGAGCCTCAATCCCTGAGGCTGTAGCCATGGAGACGGCTGCTATGGAGACGGAGTCCACAGAGCCAGTTGTTGGGGTAACGGCAGCAACAGCCCCCGAGCTGAGCGCGGAGGCGCGGGTTGATCCGCTCCCTAAGGCGAGCACGTACGTAGTTGTCCGTGAGCCAATCATAGAAGAGGCTGCGCCGCTTCGCTTGGCGTCCATGCCAGAGGCGGCATCTTCAAGTCGTGGAGGACTCGAGTTGCTGGAAGACAATCTTGTTGATCCGGCCGTTGTCGCTCTGAGCATGGAGTCATGGCGCCGCACCCAGCAGTGGGTCAAGGTGTTGACGCTCCTTAGCCTCACAACTAAGGTTGCACTACGGCGACGGTGCCAGGAATGCTTGTAGGCACTCGCAAGCGTCGCTACCGGGTTCGCACGTCTAGTAACGGGGCTAGGGAACGTCCAGGTAAAACACACGATCACAGAAAGGTCCGCAAGCACACGGATTACCGTTGTAGCACTTCACCCGGTGGTATTCGGGTTATCGTATTTATATTTTCCCAAGGGAGGCACTACGGCAAAGATAATTGAATAAACGGTGGAGAAAGACAAGACTTGGTAAAGAGCTATAGCGGGGGTAACGAATAAAGATATTCGGGGACAACTTGACACACGCAAGGAGATCTTGATAAAGGACTAGAGAGGATCTAGTGAGCTGGGAGGACAACAAGACGAGAAAGGATCCTAACACAATCTATCTATTCTTGTCAACTCTAGGCAAAGAGCTAAAGCAAAGGATAACCAAGGCAAGCTAAACTAGTCAAGCTCTTCTAGTGCTGCAGGGGCATGCAAAGCCGTGCCCTCAGACTGGGATGAGAAGGGAGGACGACGACGCGCTGAATCCTACCGGCCCGAACTAACGTGGTGGACTACAAAGCCCATCCGGAGCTGTCACCTCCTTAGGGTAATACAACTATTACGTTGAATGGGACACCAATCTAAGACTAAGGTAAGCTCAGAGCACCGCGCTCACAACGAACCAAAGAACCTTTCCCCGGATATCACGAAGGAAGGTCTCTCTGTCCCGTGAAACACCGGAGATCAAGCGAAGAACGACCACAACACTATAGGGTTCAAGAGAGCTATGCTAACCAAGGCTAAACTAACTTTAGTCTAAACCAAGAATAAAGCTTCTAGAGCAAAGTAAAAGCTGAATGTAATTGACTCGAAAGGTAAGATAGAAAGATAACTTGAATTGTACTTGAGTCTAAACAAAGAAAGGATACAAGAGTAGTACCGGAACTCTGAAGAAGACTCCTGCGGAACCCCGAGACTAGCTCGACTCGACTCTAACTCCCAAGCTACACTAATCCTACTCTAAGTGAACAAAAGAGGGAAATGGAGATGCTCCTGCGTCGTGTGTCCAATCCAGCGAGTGTGAGGTGCCTTTTATAGGCAAGGGAGGTCGGTTGAGCGCATGGGCCCAAAATCACAAGTGCGGCTGGATCAGGGGGTGCGGCTGGCCCTGTGATCCACCGCCTCTCGCCTTGGACGCCCCTGATCACTGCTCCTGAGGCGGTTGAGGGTCGGTTCCTTGGGTCGGTTTCGGCCGACACGTCGGTTGGGAGGTGCGGCCGGCCCTCTAGGTGCGGTCGGCCCACCTCCGTGCCGTGTGATGAACCGCCTTCGCTCAGGGACACCTAGGATTGCCTTGGAATGACGGTTGTGGCGGTTGATCGGCCGGACAAGTGGACCCATTGATCCAAGTGATCCTAACCTCCTCCATTCGATCAAACCGATGTTTCCTTGGTGGATCTCATTCATCCAAGTTGTGCTCGCGGGAGAGGAGGTGCATTGGACCAGTCTCGAGCCACGGGGCAGGGCCGGCCGCACCTGCAGGGCCGGCTGCACCTGCCAGGCCGGCCGCACCTGCAGGGCCGGCCGTGCCTGGTGGTTCGGCCGTGCCTAGCCCGTGTGTCACATTGGTTCCAATTTCTCCCAAAATGTGTACCTGCCCATGAAAATCACAACACAACTCGTGGAACTTTATTAGTACTAAAAATGTGCATGAAACTTGTCATATACTCCTCTCGAACCCGAGGTTTTGACAGTCAAATCCTTGTTGTAAGGACCGTCAATAAACTCCCCCAAGCTAAATGTTTGCTCGTCCTCGAGCAAAGTCTAGACTCGGCCTCGGTGGATCAGGAGTTGCATGATGTTATCGCTCGGCAAGTACCTGTGCATAAACTCCATGCTCTTCTTTCTAAGTTGAAAAGGTTGGTACGAGAGAAGCTTAGCCTTACTTTACCTGTGGGGCTTGTAGCTTTCCACCTTTCCTTCGGAGGTTGAAGAGTAGAATGGTTTTGACTTTGCATCTCTCACTCTTCTTCTTTTCTAGATCCTATCTCGGAGTTTTTGAAAATTTTGCAAGAGAGACAAGGTTCCTCGGATGGTTCCCTCGATCGCTCAAGTGGTATTTGTTACCTCACGAAAGGCTTTAAGCGAGCCTTCAACTTCCTACTTCTATGGCTTGTATGTGGAGCTTTGGGTAGGATAAGTGTGAGACTCACTTGTGCCACATGATGTTGTTGAGCCAAAGACCGGATCCAAGAAGAAACTAGTCATGCAACTTGATCAAGATGTGCAAGTGTGTGGAATATTTTTGTTTGTTTTTCTAAGTACTCCTTGCCTTGAGATTCTCCTCTTGCTTTTATTTTGGAGGGGGGTCATGCTTTCTTTTTTTTCTATGCTCTTTGATTGGAGCACTTTTTTTTCTATGCTTCTTGAGCACATACTTTTTTCCCCAATGACCCCTCTCTCCTTTTGCAAGATCACAAGAAGAGAAATCCCTTTGGAACTTTGGAATATTTATTTTTGGTGGATGGATGGCATGTTTTGCGTAACTCCCGGTGTAAGAGTTAGCATGTATATGTGGGTGTACGTGATATCGATCATGGAAGCATGAAAAGATTCTACCAAGGGTCACAACAATTTGGCAAAACTCAATGGGTCACAAGCAGGCATATGTAGAAGGTTTAAACATTGATATCAACATATGGCTTTGGTAGGTAATATGACCACTGAGGAACTTGCCTTTGTTTTATTTTCAAAAAGAAATCATCCGAGATTTTCACCATACTTTGAGATAGAGCAGATCAACATTGTCTCACCATATCATACTAGTCAACACCCTAGATTTGGTCATAAGCATTTGCTTCCCACAAAGTTTTATTTCAGGCTCTTGTCTCAAAACATACCAACAAATTTAAAAAGACATAGAGCACAAGGATATGCACTAAGTTCTTGCAAAGTTTTAACAAAGCAACCATTCATCATTTCCAAAGTGAGGGTATATAAACAAGATTTCAAGCACATGGTTGAAGCAAATCTTTTTGTTGTTTTTCTTTTATTCAAAAGAGATAAACAAGATGTTGAAAATTGGTTTGGATGGACATACCTTCCTTGATTGAAAATGGGGTCTCCCCCAAGCTAATTTTTGGCTACCTGGTTGGCGTGTCTTCATTTTGGTGATCAGTTGAGCACCTGGAAGCTTGTAGTGGTTGATTTGATGGATTTGTGAAAAATCAAAGGTACGCCCGGCCCTACTATATTTTCCCCAGGCACTCGTGTTCCCCCCTGTAAACATCCTGCACAAAAATTTTGTCGAGGGGAGGTACAGTCGTACCTCTAGGTTTGGCCGTATCACCAAAAAATTTCCAAAACTGCTTTTCTATGTCTTGTTTACTTACTAATGCAATGGTGAAAACAAATTTGAAATCTAAATATGCTTGATGCATGAAATAAAAGATTGAAAGGGAAATATGAGATAAATACCGGTTTACCTCTCGGCGAGGGCTCGTAGTTTAGAGTCCGTGAGCGGGACTCCTCCGTTTGCTCAATTGATCTTGGATTCGTCCGGTCCCGGAGTGGAAGACTCGGACGATACTCTCTTCACACGCCACACCTTCTTTGTTTTCTTCGGTGGCGCTGAAGTTGGTGAGGCTTTAGCGGGGGTGTTCTTGATTTCCGTCTTCTTTTCCCCCTTAGCCTTGTTGATTGCTTTCGCCTTCTTTGGTTGGTGGCGCCCGTTGAATGCTTTGTCTTGCTCCCAATGCTTCCTCATCGTTGTAATGAGGCTATCCACCTTGGGCTTGGTTGGGGCCACCTTCTCTTTCTTGTGTTGGGGCCGTGGCTTCATCCACCCCCTAACTTCCTCATCTTGCACTAGGTAACATTGCTCTTCTTTTGCTTGGAATTTGAATGTCATGTTCCTTCGCCCTATGCGAAATTGGATCTTTCTGGCTCCGACATCAATCCTTGCAATGACATCTCTTAGGAATGGTCGCCCGAGAATAAGCAGAATTTCTTCTTATGTGTCGAGGACCACGAAATCCGCAAAGACATATGAGCCTCTGACATTCACCAAGAGATTTTCTACTATGCCCTCTTGATATTTGATCGATGAGTCGGCAAGTTGGACTGTCATCGTCGTCGGAGAGATAGCCGGATATCCTAACTCCTCAAACATGGCTTTGGGCATAAGGTTGACACTCGCTCCAAGGTCACAAAGAGCATTCTTGATCTTTTGGTAGTAGATTGTGCATGTGATAGCCGGATATCCATTGTCTTTCTTGTGCAAGACTGCTGATTCGTCCCATGGGTCTTGGATTTGATGTATGAGCTTCCCTACATGGTTAGGTGCATACATCCTCCTAGATGGCTTACCCCATCTGGTGGATATAGCGCTAACACTCTCTCGGGTAGGTTCGGGTTGCCTCGGGATTCCACCCGACTCAGAAGAAGGTAAAGAAGCAGCAAGCTGAGCAAGTTGAGTTTCTATCATTTTATTAAAGCTTAGCTGATTCTTCATAGCGGTGGTGATGGATTCTATGGTGGAATTTAAATTTTCGAGAACTTTCTCATTGGCGGCTAGCTTCTTGTTTAGATTTTCATTAATCCTAGCTTGGCCAAAGACAAGATCCTTAATGGAAGGCTGATTATTGAAATTGTTAGAATAGTTACCTCCATTTTGATTGTTGAACGGGAAGTTGGGCCTCGAGTTCCACCCTTGATTATTGTAGTTGTTGTTGCGGAACCCGTTGTTGTTGCCATTGTTGATGAAGTTGGCTTCTTCCCTTGTCTCGAGACAATCATTGCCCCAATGACCAACATTACCGCAAACCTCGCACGTCATGTGTGCATCCATAATCTTGGCGGTCTCCATGTTGCTTGATGCCTCCAATTTCTTCATGAGGAGGTCCATCTTAGCGGCGAGCATGTCGACTCCATCGACTTGGTGTACACCGCGGGTACGGGGTTGGAGACGACCTCCATCCCAACCTTGATTTGCCACCATCTTTTCGATCAATTCCTTGGCGGCGGGTACTTGTAGTGAGAAAATGGCTCCACCAGCGGTTGCATCTAGGTGCTCACGGGCGGTACGCTTGAGCCCGTGGTAGAAGGTTTGAATTAAGAACCACCCCTGCATGCCATGATGCGGGCATGTGGTGATGTACTCCTGGAAGCGTTCCCATGCTTCCGGGATACTCTCATCATTCTGTTGCTGGAAGCCCGAAATTCTTGCGCAGAGGGCATTAGTTTTGCCCACCGGGAAGAACTTTGTGAGAAATGCCTTTGAGCAGTTATCCCATGTGTTGATGGCATCTCGCTCCGCATAAAACCATTGCTTCGCCTTCCCGAGCTGTGAGAACGGGAATAGGCGAAGACGGATTGCATCATCCGTCACTCCACGGATAGTGAAAGTCCTACACACCTCCAGAAAATGCTGGAGATGTGCATTGGCATCGTCATTGGGCTTGTCGGAGAACGGATTTGCTTGCACCATGTTGATCAACGCTGGCTTGAGTTCAAAGTTTCCGTCTATCACCGTCACGTTCGGTCCGGTAGGGACATTGGTGTTGGAGGGGGCGGAAAACTCACGGATCGTCCTCTCGGCCATCGGTGCTGATGAGGTGCTGTCTACGGGATCAACGGTGTTTGTCTCTTGATTCGAGAGAAACTTCTGAGGAATGAGGACATGAGGTCGCACTCTCCTCACAAGTGACTCCGGATTGTCGTTAAAGTTGGACGGTAGGTCGAAACCGGTCATGCACTACTCTGCGTACACGAGAGTAGGGCAAGGGTAAACCCGCTTAAATAGCGGTTCAACGAACCTTGATAATTCTACCACAAAGTTTAAACGATATCTTATGCCTATTGCCTCCCCGACAACGGCGCCAGAAATGCTAGTTGACGCTCCTTAGCCTCACCACTAAGGTTGCACTACGGCGACGGCGCCAGGAATGCTTGTAGGCACTCGCAAGCATCGCAACCGGGTTCGCACCTCTAGTAACGGGGCTAGGGAACGTCTGGGTAAAACACACGATCACAGAAAGGTTCGCAAGCGCACGGATTACCGTTGTAGCACCTCACCCGGTGGTATTCGGGTTATCGTATTTATATTTTCCCAAGGGAGGCACTACGGCAAAGATAATTGAATAAACAGTGGAGAAAGACAAGACTTGGTAAAGAGCTATAGCGGGGCTAACGAATAAAGATATTCGGGGATAACTTGACACACGCAAGGAGATCTTGATAAAGGACTAGAGAGGATCTAGTGAGCTGGGAGGACAACGAGACGAGAAAGGATCCTAACACAATCTATCTATTCTTGTCAACTCTAGGCAAAGAGCTAAAGCAAAGGATAACCAAGGCAAGCTAAACTAGTCAAGCTCTTCTAGTGCTGCAGGGGCATGCAAAGCCGTGCCCTCAGACTGGGATGAAAAGGGAGGACAACGACGCGCTGAATCCTACCGGCCCGAACTAACGTGGTGGACTACAAAGCCCGTCCGGAGCTGTCACCTCCTTAGGGTACTACAACTCTTCCATTGAACAGGACACCAATCTAAGACTAAGGTAAGCTCAGAGCACCGCGCTCACAACGAACCAAAGAACCTTTCCCCGGATATCACGAAGGAAGGTCTCTCTCTCCCGTGAAACACCGGAGATCAAGCGAAGAACGACCACAACACTATAGGGTTCAAGAGAGCTATGCTAACCAAGGCTAAACTAACTTTAGTCTAAACCAAGAATAAAGCTTCTAGAGCAAAGTAAAAGCTGAATGTAATTGACTCGAAAGGTAAGATAGAAAGATAACTTGAATTGTACTTGAGTCTAAACAAAGAAAGGATACAAGAGTAGTACCGAAACTCTGAAGAAGACTCCTGCGGAACCCCGAGACTAGCTCGACTCGACTCTAACTCCCAAGCTACACTAATCCTACTCTAAGTGAACAAAAGAGGGAAATGGAGATGCTCCTGCGTCGTGTGTCCAATCCAGCGAGTGTGAGGTGCCTTTTATAGGCAAGGGAGGTCGGTTGAGCGCATGGGCCCAAAATCACAGGTGCGGCCGGATCAGGGGGTGCGGCCGGCCCTGTGATCCACCGCATCTCGCCTTGGATGCCCCTGATCACTGCTCCTGAGGCAGTTGAGGGTCGGTTCCTTGGGTCGGTTTCGGCCGACACGTCGGTTGGGAGGTGCGGCCGGCCCTCTAGGTGCGGCCGGCCCTCCTCTGTGCCGTGTGATGAACCGCCTTCGCTCAGGGATGCCTAGGATTGCCTTGGAATGACGGTTGTGGCGGTTGATCGGCCGGACAAGTGGACCCATTGATCAAAGTGATCCTAACCTCCTCCATTCGATCAAACCGACGTTTCCTTGGTGGATCTCGTTCATCCAAGTTGTGCTCACGGGAGAGGAGGTGCATTGGACCAGGCACGAGCCACGGGGCAGGGCCGGCCGCACCTGCAGGGCCGGCCGCACCTGCCAGGCCGGCCGTGCCTGGTGGTTTGGTCGTGCCTAGCCCGCGTGGCACGTTGGTTCCAATTTCTCCCAAAATGTGTACCTACCCATGAAAATCACAACACAACTCATGGAACTTTATTAGTACTAAAAATGTGCATGAAACTTGTCATATACTCCTCTCGAACCCGAGGTTTTGACGGTCAAATCCTTGTTGTAAGGACCGTCAACACAAGGTACGTTGCAGGTACCCTGATTAGTCTTGCTTTGTAGAGTACTGGGTACTCATTGGTCGTTCTGTCTTGCGCAGGACGTTGTTGAGAGGTCCCGTCAGAAGTTTGAACTTCTGAAGGGATATGGCGACACGGTCCTTTGTGCCGAAGGCTTGGAGAAGGAGCTGGACAAATTGAAGAAACATGTTGCTCTGCTCCAGTCCAAACTGGATGGCGCCTTCGCCCAGTACCATAACGAGGTGCAGGAGATGCAGGCGAAGAGGGACGAGTTGATCCGGAAGAACAAGACGTTACGGCAGAAGAACAAAGGTATGTTTTCCACTGAGGCATTGAGTACTTATTGTAGTACTTTATGAGTAGTATGACCTTGAGATGAGTTGTCTGCAGAACTTGAGGCAAAGGTTGACCAGCTGAAGGCGTCGGAGACAGACCTCAAGAACACCGTGTACCGAGAGACCGACAAAAGAGAGGTACTCGAGTACAAGTACACCCAGTTGAGCCATTAGTGTATCTACCACATGGAGCTCCGTGAAGCCTCAGACCGTGACCTTGTCAATTGCTATAAATCTCTGCAGAAGCTCAATGAAGACTACGAGAAGCTTCGAGGCCAGCTGAAAGAGCTTGAGGAAGCCGCGCTGCCCATTGCGAGGCTGCTGGTGCCACATCCAGGCGGGCCGAAGATTGCGCCACTGGTGGACAGGCTGAAGGAAGCCCCTGGGCGCCTGGCGACATACGTCAAGCATCTGGCAAAGTCCCTCCCGAACCAGGTGTTGGCGTATACGAAGTCGTACTTCCCCAAAGCACCTGTGGATGTGGTCGCTGGTGGACTTGCGGCAAACTGCAGCGACGAGCAGTAGAAGGTTCTCCTCGAAGAGATGGCACCTATTGCTGAACAGGTGGCGGAGAAGCTTAATCTCCAGTAGATGTACCTGTAGAGGTAGCTTAGGGTAATTCATGTAAAGCAAACAAAGTAGTCAGTAACTTGTTTGAATTATGAATGAAAGTTGTCCACACCTTGTATGTGGAATGAGTACTCGTGGCCGCCACTTGTAGCGAAGTGTGCGGAGTACCAATCCATGGAGAAGTCGTGAGTAGTAGTACTCGGTAAAGTATGCCTAGCTGGAAGGCACAGTAAATGAGTTGAGTAAAATCAAACTTTATTACTGATGAAGAAGTACACCTGGGTGGCCAGGGCCATTACAGATGAGTAGTCGCCAGGACCCGTAGGCCGCCTACGGCTAAGTGTTTGCTAGGGCCCTTGAGCCGCTTATAGTTGAAGATCTGTTAGTAGCCGTATAGGCTGGATCTAGAGTACATGGTCTATAGACCGCCGCCAGAGTCCTTCTGCTCTGAGCAGCCGAAGATCCGTTAGTAGCCGTTGACGCTGGATCTTGGAGAAGAGTAGTCCAGAGACTAGTGCTAGGACCGAGTGGCCGCTTACAGCGAAGAGTCTGTTGGTAGCCGTATAGGCTGGACCCATAGAAGAGTAGTCGAGTGACTACACGTAGAAGCGACACAACTGGTCGACGTTCCACGAGTTGCTGATGGGCTCACCTTCAAGTGTTTGGAGGCGATAGGAGCCTGGCCCGGTCACCTTGGAGACTGAGAAGGGACTTTCCCAGGGCGAGCTGAGCTTGTGTAGTCCGTCCGTGTTCTGGATGCGACGGAGGACTAGATCACCGACGTTGAAGGAGCGTTCCTTAACATTGCGATCGTGGTAGCAACGGATACCCTCTAGGTACCTTGCTGACTGGACGAGGGCAGTGCAGCGGGCTTCTTCGAGGCTGTCGATGTCAACCCGTCTGCTGTCTTCAGAGATGCATTCGTCGTATTGTTCTACTGCCGGGGATTCCCACATCATGTCGGCGGGTAGAATAGCTTCGGAGCCGTAGACCAGGAAGTAGGGCGACTGCCCTATTGGCTTGGTAGGTCGAGTACGAAGCCCCCAGAGTGTGTTGGGTAGTTCCTTAATCCACTTGCCTCCTTTGGTATTAACCGCGTCGTGCAAACGCTTCTTGAGGGCATCGAGTACCATCCTGTTGGCGCTTAACTTGATCGTTGGCGCGGGGGTGGGCGAGTGAGACGTACCGGACGTCGATCCCGCTGTTCTCGCAGTACTCCCAGAACTGATGGTTGTTGAAGTTAGAACCCAAGTCTATGATGATGCGATGGGGTAGCCCATAGCGATGCATGAGTTCATCCAAGAAGTCGAGTACTCTATCGGCCTTTGGGCAGGTAACTGGCTTGACTTTGATCCACTTGGTGAACTTGTCGATGGCCATCAAGACTCTGTTGAATCCTCCTGGCGCAGTTGGCAGAGGCCCAATCATGTCGAGCCCCCAGCAGGCAAAGGGCCAGGTTGGTGGTATGGTGACTAGCATGTAGGCCGGGACGTGTTGCTGCTTGGCGAAGAATTGACATCTTGGGCACTTTCTGACGAGTTCTTCAGCGTCGGCCAGAGCTGTGGGCCAGTAGAAAGCTCATCGGAAAGCCTTGCTCACCAGCGTGCGAGAAGACGCATGGTTGCCGCAGACACCCTTGTGGATCTGCTCCAATATGTCCTTGCCTTCATCGCGAGGTATGCACTTCATGAGTACTCCAGAAGTGGCACCCCGCCTGTAGAGCTTGTCTCCGACTAGTACGTAGGTCTTGGCTCAGCGGACGAGTTGTTCGGCCATGTTCTTGTCGGAGGGAACCTTCTGCTCGCGGATGTAGTCGATGAAGGGTTGCCTCTAGTCCACGTCGATCATCATGACCTCCTGACCGGACTGCGATGGCGCAGGGTCAGTGGTCATTGGCGCCGGCGCCGGGATGGATGGCGCGTGAAGCTCGTGGACGAAGATTCCGATGGGTACTTGTGCGCGAGTAGAACCAAGCTTCGACAGGACGTCCGCTGCAACATTGTTGTCGCGGACGACATGATGGAACTCGAGACCATAGAATTTGTTCTCGAGCTTGCGGACTTCTAGACCGTAGGCGTCCATATTCTCCTTGTTGTGATCCCAAGACTTGTTGACTTGGTTGATGACCACTGCGGAGTCGCCATAGACAAGTAGCCGCTTGATGCCCAGTGAGATTGCGAGGCGGAGCCCATGCAGCAGGGCTTCGTACTCAGCTTCGTTGTTTGAGACCTTTCAGAAGATCTGCAGGACGTACTTGAGTTGTTCGCCCTTTGGAGAGATCAAGAGTACTCCTGCGCCTGTGCCTTCGAGTTTGAGTGAGCCATCGAAGTACATCGCCCAGTGCTCTGGTCGCTCTGTAGGAGTTGGTAGCAGATTCTCCTGCCACTCTGCCATGAAGTCGACTAGTGCTTGAGACTTGATAGCGGTACGTGGCTTGAAGTCGATGTTGAGGGCGCCAAGTTCGACCGCCCACTTGGAGATTCTTCCAGTAGCATCTTGATTGCGGAGGATGTCACCGAGCGGATAGTCGGTGATGACGACAATTGAGTACTCCTGGAAGTAGTGTCGTAGCTTCCGCGAGGTGATGAGTACTGCGTAGAGTAGCTTCTGGACCGGCTGGTACCGTGACTTGGACTCTGACAGAACCTCGCTGACGATGTAGACTGGTCGCTGGACTGGGTAAGCGTGGCCTTCTTCCTGCCACTCGACGATGATGGCACTACTGACCACGTGAGTAGTCACAGTGAGGTAGAGCAGTAGCTGCTCCTTTTTACGAGGAGCTGTGAGGACCGGTGGCTTGGACAAGAAGTCTTTGAGCTGTGCCAGAGCTTGATCAGCCTCCGCGGTCCACACGAACTTCTCTTGATGCTTGAGTAGTTTGAAGAAGGGTAGTCCCCGTTCTCCAAGCTTTGAGATGAATCTGTTAAGTGCCGCCATGCACCCAGTCAGCTTCTGGACATCCTTGATGCAGGTTGGAGCTTTCATATTGGTGATGGCGGAGATCTTCTCGGGGTTGGCTTCGATGCCGCGATGACTGATGATGAAGCCGAGTAGTTTCCCAGATGGTACGCCAAAGACGCACTTGTTGGGATTGTGCTTCCATTGGTACTCTCGCAGAGATGTGAAAGTCTCTTCAAGATCAGCGATGAGCGTATCGGAGTCTTGTTGGGATGAGCACTTGTTAGCCCGAAGGAAGCTAACGAGCGCGTGTTCCTATTTCGGGTCGAGCCCCGCGCCGATCATGGTAGTCTTGCTGCTGTCGCCTGTCCTGAGGTCAATGGCCTTCACCTGCACTTCCTCTGTTGGCTGAGGCATGTTTGCGGTGTCGGTCTTCTCAGGTATCTCGAGTTCAGTTGGGGCGAGCTTCTTGGAGGCAGCGAAGATCTCCATCATTGCATTGGGTACTTGATTAGTGGCTGCGAGTTCCACGGCTTCGGTGTCGCAGTTGTAAGAAACCTTCAAGTCCCCTTGTAGCACGAGTACTCCAGCAGGACTTGGCATCTTGAGTACCAAGTAGGTGTAGTGGGGGACCGCCATGAACTTGGCGATCGCTGGTCTGCCGAGGATGGCATGGTAGGAGGTTTCGAAGTCCGCAACCTCGAACTTGATGTACTCGGTGCGGTAGTTCTCCCTTGTCTCCCCGAAGGTAACTGGCAGGACCACTGAGCCAAGTGGAATAGCCGCGTTACCCGGGACGATGCCGTAGAAAGGCGACGCACTCTTGGTGAGCATGTCAGTGAAGTCGAGCTTCATCTTCTTCAAGGTCTTGCTGAAGAGGACATTGAGTCCGCTCCCGCCGTCGATGAGTACCTTGTTGAGTTTGGAGCCCGCGACTACTGGTTTCAGGACCAGTGGGAAATGTCCCGGCTCAGAGAAGCTTGTCCATTGATCCGCGCGGGAGAAGGTGATGGGTACCTCTGGCCACCTTAGAGGTGTCGGCACCGCTGGTTCAATGCTCAAGACTTCCCGTAGAGTGAGCTTTTGGGACTGCTTGGTGGGTAGTCCGCCGAACAGGACATTCACCGTCTTGTCAGGTTCCTAGAAGTCGTCGTTGCCTTCATCGACTTTTTTCTTGCCCTTCTTGTCTTGAGGAGGCCGTGGCTCAGGAATATCCTTGAGTGCTCGCCGGAGTTGGTAGCACTGGTCGGTGGTGTGGTTGCCATCCAGATGCCACGGGCACTTCTCTTTGAGCAAGTCTCTGAAGCCGCCGGAGGTCTTTTGGAGTTGTCTTTCGCAGGACGCTGTATAGCCATGACTGTGTTGTCTGGCTTGCGCTTGCAATTGGAACTCGAGTAGTTGTTGTTGTTGCGACCCCCATGATCCTTGTTGTTGTTGTTGTTGGCGCCCGTGTTGTTTTTGCTCTTGCTGCGAATGGAGTCGTACTTGGCGTTCGCCTTGTCCTCTTCGTCGGCCCATGATGTGATCATGTCCTTGAGCTTGGTGATGGAACTCGGGCGGCGGCGACCGAAGTCTTCAAAGGTGTGACGGTGATAAAACCCGTCTTGGAAGAGGTCGATGACTTCTTTGTCGGTGACATCGACTACGATCGCGCGCTTGTTGAAGAAGCGCCGCATGTACTGGCGGAGCGTCTCGCCTTGTTCCTGCTTGACCATCGCCAAGTCCATGCGGGTACCTGAGCGCCCCATAGCGCCCGCGAAGTTGCTGGTGAACTAAGCCATCAACTGGTCCCACTCGTCGATCGAGTTCCTTTCGAGTGACTCGAGCCATGTGAGTGGAGCTTGATCCAGGCAGAAGGGGAAGAAGAGGCACTTTGCGTCGTTGTTGCCACCAGCATTTTCGATGGCCAGTGCATAGCATCTGAGCCACTAGACTGGGTCTTGCTTCGCGTCGTACTTGGAGATCCCGAGAGGTTTAAATTTCTCAGGAAGAAGCAGGTTGCGAAGTCTTGCAGAGTAGGCGGGGAAGCCGTCGCTGTCGCTTGCTTCAGTAGCCTTCTTGTGGCGGATCTCGTCGATCCTGTGGCGAGCCTCATAGCCGCCACGTGCGTTGCTGGTGGCGTGGCTATTCGTGTGGCCTCAGCCTCCACGATCACCGCCGCTACCAGCTCTTCTGCCGGCGCCATGGGATGAACTTCCGCCGCTGCTGCCGCCACCACCGCCGCCGTCGCGACTACCTCCAGCGCCGCCGTGACTACCGCCGACGCCCGCCTGGCTATTGCCGCCCTGTGAGGGTCCTCCAGCCAAGGCCCTAGAGCGGTTGGGATTTGGCTGGTGTTTACTACAGACGCGATTGCGTCCGCGGTCTGCCGTGCTGCGGCTAGTGGCTTCGTGGTTTCCCGCGGGAGGAACTTGGGCGACCCTGTTGTCGACCCACATGAAGTAGGCGTCTTAAGCAAGCTTGGCGATGACTTCGCCTGCGCGGTGCCCCTGGGCCTGTCATGCTATCGTGGTGATAGACATGAGGCACTGCTCAGGGGTGGTGTGTACCCGGTTGGCAACTTGATCCAGAGCCTCGTTGAGGTTCCGGATGGGGAGAGCTTCCCGGAGACGTCGGCGTCGATCGTTCCGCTTCCTGTTGCGGTCATGCCGGGCGTTCTTGTCTTCGGTAGTCTCGTTCGGAGGTGCGTTTGCGGACAGCTCGTCCTCTGAGATGTCGTCGAGGTACCGGTCGGGTCGATCTTCCGAGGTTCCAACATCCCCGGCCGCCATGGAGACTTCACGGTCGGGGTGCAGAAGCTGGAGTCGGTAGTCGTGACCTCGGTGGGCGTGTGCTCTTCCTCGAGCGGGTTCAGCGGTGTCCCCTCCTGGAAGGGGAGTGTCTCGAGGTAGGCGACGCAACGTGAGTTGTCGTTGATCAGGTCTGTGGGCTTGCGGTCGGGCCAGTAGACAAATCTGCCGGCGGGAGTAGATGTAATGACCAAGCCAGTGGCAAGGCCTGACAGCGGTTCCTCAGTCGTGTTGAGCTCGGATTCGGACTCGATTGGGTCTGAACCGAAGTCGAACTCGTAGGAAGAGTCTGAGTAGTAGCCAGGTGCGGTGTTGGAGTTCGTGGAGTACTTGGAGACGATCTCCTTGCCGGCCCGGCGTGCGGCGAGAGCTTCCGCGTGGGCCCTGCTAGCATTGCAGAGGCCGTATGGGAAGTGCTCATAGAGGAGGACCGTGTCACACGATGGCTCGGGAGCCAGCTGGCATGACTCGATCTAGGGTGTTGTCGAGTTCGAGTTGGAGTCGGATCCAATCTCGAAGTCGGTGACTTGGTTGTAGAGCGAAAACTCGCCAAATTTTTTGACGAGTGGACCCGTGATGACTTCGGGAAGTGTCACGAGCCCGGTCTCCGGGTCCGGGGTCATGGTGAGGTAGCGCTGGAACGATCCAGTGCCGTCAGTGGTGCAGACCCAGGAGCCGAAGACGAAGGTGTCGCCGCGGTTGAAAGCGGCAGTTGGCTTGATGACGATTGAAGCCGTCGAGTTCGCCATGTGATCTTCGGCGAGATCCCCTACCTGGCGCGCCAGCTGTCAGTGTTTTAGACCGGCAACCTACCAAGGGGAGTACCCGAGGTAGATGAATGTGGCCTCGCCGAGATCGGTAACTCGAAGGAGAGACACGTGGCACACAATTTAGACAGGTTCGGGCCGCAAGATGCATAATACCCTACGTCCTGTATGCTGCGTAGCTCTGGATTGATTGGATGTGTTTACAAGATGATGCAGATAGATGAATAGGGGTCCCTGCCTCACCTTATATAGTCCGGGAGGCAGGGTTACAAGTCGGTTTGCCAGAGGAGTACTAGTCGTGTACGGCTAGGAATACTCTACATGGATCCGGACATGTATAGCTTCCTAACCGAGTACTAGTCCTCTGTATGCCGTGCGCTCCACGCCATCTGGTGCTGCGTAGCCCAAGTCGAGTAGTCCAAGGGGCCCACAGAGTAGTCGGTCCCAGTACCCACCTGGGTAGTGGGCCCAGGGATGTCCGTACGACAGACCCCTGTCTGCCCAGACCTGCACCGGTCTGACCAGTGTAGTGCACCGGTCTGACCGGTGTAGCCCGGCCAGCAGCACCTCCTGCTACCTTCCGATCTCCCCAAGCCAGAACCATCCTCACAATCACCTTGGCCCTGGGCATCTGCATACGAGGCTCAAGTACACCATTAGAAGGGTGGTACTTGTCCTTGTTAGCCCACTCCTTCACCATTCTCTCCTCTCGCTTCCTCTTGAAGCAAATCTCGCCCTTGTGACCATCTCTTTCACAATAGTCACAATGAAACCGCACGGGCTTAGGTTTTGGCTTGGGATGGGGCTGCTCACTTGGTTTCTCTCCACTCGGCTTCTCAACTGGTTTCTCCTCACTAGGCTTCACACACTCTTTCCCAAAAAACTCATTCCCCAAGTTACTCTTGAACTTGATAGGTTTTTTGAAATGATTTGTGGAGTGGGGAAATATGGGAGGATCTGGGGTCGTGTCGAGTTTGTTTCTCAGTGGGTTGGGCTTAGGAGCATAGGCATTTTTGTGGAAGGTTTTTGGTGGAGCTTGGATATCCCCAATCTTCTCTCCTCCCTCACCACTAGACTCTCCAACTTTCTCCGAGCCAAGAGCTTGCCCATCATAGCGCTTGTATGCCTCAATCATCATCCTAAGCTGCGGTTCATGACCCGACAACCAACCCATCATCTTTCTCAACTCATCATTCTCATCCTGCAAGTGATCCACATAATGTGCAAGTTCCAGATTTTTCAAAGCATGCACTTCACAAGTAGAGCAAGAAGTGGGAACGGGTTCTTTCAGCTTAGCCTCAAGCGACACAGTATAAGCATGCATCTCATCAATCTTTCCATGCAAAACAGGGCAAGAAGTGCAAGCACCTAGCAAAGCAGGTCTACACTTAAGCTCAGCCACTTCAACCCTAAGCACATCTAGTTCATCAGAAGTAGAAGCATGCTTATCCTTAAGAGCAGTAAGATCAGTTAGGTACATAGAGCAATCACAGCAATCAATCTCATCAGAAACCACAGGAGAAGCCTTAAGCGAATCAATTTCAAGCTTAGCATCTAGGTTCTGGGTTTCTAGCTCAGCCACATGGTTCCTAGCATCTTCTAGTGAGACCCTAAGCTCTTTCCTCATCTTCTTGGCCTCTCTAAGCATGTCGTCATGATTATCAAGCAACTTGCCAAGACGCTCGTTCTCCTCACGCAAGAAGGGAAGCTCGTCACGTACCTCATCCTCGGAGTCAGAGTCCGAGTCGCTTTGGTGACTCTTCTTGCTGCCGGAGCTACGAGCCATGCCGTAGAAGCCATCTCTCGCGTAGCAGCTCAGCCCGCTCAGGTTCTTGGATGACTTCTTGTTCTTGCGCCGATCACCCTCGTTTTCACTGCTACTCGAGCTCGAGGAAGAGTAGGCAGAGCTGGAGTCGACGTCACTCGCTCCGACCATCGCTCGGGCCTTCCTGCTGCGGCCGTCCTACTTCCTCGATCGTCGCTCGTCCTTGTGCTTGTTCTTGTGCTTGTGATCGCGCCTCGATCGGTACTTGGCGTCCTTGCTTGAATGGTGCTTGTAGCCGTCCTTGTTGCCGTCCTTGTTCTCCGTCTTCTCTGGGCAGTCGGCGACGAAGTGTCCCGGCTTGCCGCACTGAAAGCACGTCCGTGCTGTCCTCCTTGTGTTCACCTGGTTCTCGTGCAGCCTCTCGAACCACCTGGTTAGCAACGCCAGCTCGTCCTCTCCAAGCACGTCGAACTCCTCATCTGGCAAAGACATCAAAGAAGACAAAGAGTACATCCTGGAGGATGCGTTAGCGTTAGACTTAGCCACTTTGCCACCGATGAGAGCAAGACTATGGGAGTCAGACGGGCTCTCAAGACGGGCTGTCAAACCACGATCAACCTCAGCAGACTTGAACTTCAAGAACAGCTCATTCACCGTCAGAGTGGTGTACTTCTCGGACTCAAGAATGGCCTCGACCTTTCCATCCCACACGGTACGATCCAGCGCGTGTAAGAGCTTCGCAGCCCTATCATGGTCATCGTACGAGAGGACGTCGACATTGGCCCTCATGTTGTTCACAACCACCGTGAACCGCTGGAACAAGGCATCAATAGACTCACCGGGGAGATGAGTGAAGTTCTCGTACTCTCTCCGGTAAGTCGCATACAACCGTGCCTGAACCTCAGCATTCCCAGCATGAGCATTCTTCAGCTCCAACCAAATTCTACAAGCTAAGTCTTTTGTCTGAACCCGATCGAACTCGGACTGACACAGAGCATGAAACAAGTAGTCGACCGCATTATTGTTGGCGTCGAACATGTCTCTTGATCCCGGAGCAAGGAAGTTCATTAGATGAACATAAGTTTTGTTCACCGTGACATCCCAAAGGATCTGACCCTTACCGCGGAGGAACGCCGCCATCCGCCTCTGCCACATCTGGTAGTTTTTGCCATCGAAGTGCGGAGGACCCGAACCCCGTTCCTGGTACGCCATCCTTGGATCTTAGACTGGTTAGAATCCGAAGATCCGTAACCGGCTCTGATACCACTTGAAGGACCGAAACGACGAACCAGAGAGGGGGGGAGTGAATGGGAGCCGATAAAAATTCTTCTCGAAGGAGATAGAGACTCCAACAAGATGAACACGGCTTCCAACACACGTCTCCGACTCAACTACCCAAGTTGGCCAAGACCACGTAGCCACTGGAGTGCTACTGATCCTAGGAACCAACAACTCAACCAACCGAACCAAACACCCCAAACGCATAGCGGAAAACTGAGCAGCCTGCTGTCTGTGCCACACCGGTCAGACCGATGGCTCCTGCCGGTCAGACCGATGGCACCGGTCAGACCGGTGGACTCTGCCGGTCAGGCCAGTGGCGAACAGCATATGCACAACAAAGTTCCAGGAAGCCTTAGTGACTCCTCTAGGCCCTGGAACAAAAACCACCACCAAAGCTCAAACTGCAGAGAAGGAAAACCCTACACAAAGCCTAGCAAAACTCCTCGAAACCTGCCAAGAACTGACTAGCAACAACACAGCCCAAAGACACACGGATCAGACAGATCGCCCGAGGCAAATCCCACAAAAGGCTCGCACCGGTCAGACCGGTCACGCCTGGGCACCTCGGGACGAACAGCGCCCGCGGGTCAACTCCCCCAAATCCAACTCCCGATCTCCCGATTCGCTCCACGAATTCGCACAAGACTTTGGGGATAGTAGGAACACCTCATGGGCACTCCATAGCCAAGTTATGGTCCACCAAAACTCGTTGAATCAAGAGGAATCGAAGGATTTCCGCCAAGAACACCACTAACCCTAGGACAACGAAAACCCCAAAATTGAGCCCCTTTACTCACGGATTTTGGAGGGGAATCAAAGGGAAAAGAACCACGAGAGGTTCATGTATACATCCCCCACCAAATCCCAAAGAGAAAGGTCTCAAAACCGCCTCAAGAAAATCAACAAGAAAAGGCTCCGAAAATCACCAAAAAGGAAAACCGGGAAGAACTCAAACAAGCCTTGAGGAACCACGCCGAATCATCTATGCACACCATGAAGGTTCATACAAGGTCTAGCTTCCGCCCAATCATCCTTCCCTCTCACAAGATCTCACCATGAAGCTCTCAAGCTAGTCCTAGAAATTCCAAAGGAAAAATGGAAAGGGAAAATAGGAAAAAAAATGAGCTAGAGTTCCAAGAGATGGCTGCCATCCTCTCACCACTTGTGTTATATGGAGGCAAGCCGAAAGACTAAAATACCCTTACTAGCTAACTAGGGACATGCCCCTCAAGGACGAATTCGGAAGTCTTTGTCATCGCTCCATCAGATGGATGCCCAGCGACCGCAAACTTGCTTAGCCTCGACGCAAGCCTTGCGATCCCGACGCATGTCCTCTGCTTCGAAGATTCCGGACTGCGTCGTCACACACCGGTCAGACCGGTGCTCCTCACCGGTCAGACCGGTACCCACCCGTCGGACCGGTCAGACCGGTCCGATGCTGCTGCACCTCCGTCTTCGGTCTTCGGTCTTGGCTTTGCGGATCAACCAAGGAACCCAATGGTTTTCTGGTGAACCACTGGAAACCCCGCGAACTCGGTGTAGCCTCCGCCAATCACCACTCATGACTCGGCTTCCACATAGTCCCGGCTCGACCTTGGTTTTGAGGCTCAACCAAGAAACCGTCCATGACTTCATCTTGCCGTTCTTGCCACCATGCGGCCCGCACTTGACCCCGCTAGCCACCGGGTCCCTCGAACCAAGCCTACTTGTCTTCTCCACACCTGGAGGCCTCAGTGGCGACGACCTTTCGCGCTTGTTCTTCACCTGCACCAACACCAGTCAAGCCGCAACCTGCACCTGCAATACTTAGCCAAGAATTAGTCCACACCACGTTGTCAATCACTCATCACACCAGGAAGCGACTTACCACCGGTCCTCGAACCACACAAGCTCTCAATATCTCTCCAAAGGAAATATATTTCTAGTACCTACCTTATCTCTATCACCTCTTTGCCTGAGGACGAGCAACATTTAAGCATGGGGGAGGAGGTAGGTACAATGCAATTTAGAGTTTATGGGGAGCAAATAAAAAAAATGATGAAAGAAAAAAAAGAAAAGAGAAAAAAAATGAGTATAAAGAAAAAAAGATAAAGAAAAATATGTATGAGAAAAGAAAAAAAATATGAGTTTATAAAAATAAAATAAAGTGAACTCCCCGGTTTTCTAAAATGCATTAGGAATCTCAAAAGTTTCAAGATTTAAGATCCAAACTCATCTTTCCAACCATGTGCAATCCGATAATGAGGACTTCCTTTGTGCCTCGGGATCACTCTTTGCCATTTGTACATGTCCACCTATCTCAAAGTGTGTGTATTTTTCTCTCCCCCTCCTTGATATAACCATTTTTTTCCAATGACCTTTTTGACGAGTCTCGGTAAGACCATGAGAAGCTTGTCTTGTTTTGACAACATCTCATTTATAATATCTTGGTAGGACTAAACTTTTCCCATATAGCTCCACATAAAGCCTTCCACTTTATATATTGAGAGGGGAAAGGAGTAGAATGGATAGGCTTTGAGAGACAAGATAAGATGAGAGTACATGAGCAAGATGCAAGGAAGTTTATTTTTGAACTTGGTTTAGCTCTTTTTCTTCATCTCGCTCTTAATTTCAAAATTTTGAAGATTCATTTGCAATTTGGGAACATGAGGTAATTACTTGTGGGAAGTGCTTAAATTAATATTTACCCTCCATAAGGATGAAGGCTAGTACATTATGGAACTTTAATGATTAAATCCTTGAGAGCATTATGTTTTCTCGTGTATGATCAAGTGCAGGGTATAAGCAATGAAAGGCAACACTGATATTCATTAAAGGCTTACTCGAGGACGAGCAAGGTTTAAGCATGGGGGAGATGTTGACGGTGAATTTCCGTCAACCTAGCCATGAGTTTACCTTTAATGTTGGCATTGATTTATTATTCTAACCAATGGAACTAACCCCCCGTATATAACAAGTTTACTCTTGCACGTCGATTTTGGAGTTTATTGTTTACGCAGGAAATCTACGCTAAAGAGGAGACTTTCGGGATAAGTTCATCAAGCACTTTCGAAGAAGGTCATGAAGCCCGACAAGAGTCAAGACACGTGATGAACATGACTCCAAATGACCCGAGGACTAAAGCGTGAACGTGCAAATCTTCAGGGACTTAACCAGAAAATAGCGAAGCTTGGATGGCAAGCATTCAAGCCTTAACCGCGAAGGAAACGACGTCAAAGGCCCACATGCAAGTGCACACAAATGGGGAATCACGCGAGAAGCTTCGAGACAAAAGACGGCGGCGAAATGGGTCGAAATGGGCCCAGGCCGGCCGGCCCAGCCTATTCTGGGCCCGGTTCGGCACCCCCTTTGACCTAGCCGCCCTTCGGACTATTTATAGTCCCCCTGCCAAGAGCCACGGAGATTCATTCGTCATCTGCCGTTGAGGAGCAGAGAAGAGGACACCATTCTAGAGAGGAGAGGGTCGAGATGGTTAATTAGGGTTCCCCTAGCCGGCGTGGGAACCTTGCATGGAAGACCACGTCGGATTTCCAGGAGCTAGGATCAAGATCAAGGTAGGATCCCAGTGGTGATCTTGTCCATGTATTACTCTTATGTTGAATTAGTAGATTGAATCTGATTCTTAGCATCAAGTGCTTTCGTTTGGGTGTTTTCCTCCCTGATCTATCCCGCGGGTAGATTGCATAGGATGTTCTTGTAGCCATGGTGGCTAGAGGTGCATACCCAATCTACCAAACGTTTTCAACTTGTTCTTCTTGAACCCGCCGAGTTGTACCAACCCGTAAGATTATCCCCCGTAGTGATAGTACGGTAAAGGAGAAAAACGAGAGTCCTCGGAGTCAGGACGGGAGCCATGCTTTTAATGAGATTCATTTTGCTACATTCTTCTTTGCTTTGGAACTTCAACAAAAGACCCGATCCGATCTCTAGATTGGTTCTCCCCTCTCTTTCTCTTGCTACCTCCGGTGTTTAGTAGATTAGATGAGTTTTGATGATGATCTAGTAGATTAGATGTAAAAACAACCTCTCGAGATCAAAGCTTTTCCGCTTATTAGATTGGATCTTGCGTTACACATTGTTCCACGGATTCGATACCTTGGGTTCACACTTAAGGGAAGAAGGGGCCCTTGGCTACGACGGAGGACTTGTCCGCTTGCAAGTCCAAACGAAATTGGATACGCATATACACCGTCAACACTTAGCCAGTTCGTGCCCGACTTCTACTCCTCTAAACGATCGAGGCGTAACACTTCAACATTTTTGAAAAAAAACATGGTTTTGTGAAAAAAGTTGGGACACTTCGGGATGGGGAGACCCCCCGTTGTAGCCTCCGAGGGAGACTTGGTTTGTTATCGAGGCCTTGACCAAGGGTAAAATGAGTCACCCTATCTTTATTTATGACTTTAGTCGCAATTTCGAGTATGAAACGCCCGATATGTACAAAGGAGGCTTGGAAACTTATGGATAAAAGCGACGTAGCTGCTGTATGTTCCAAGCGTTGGTGAGGACTTCGCCCGTCTCGTTTGCAAGCATGTACGTGTCGGGCTTGAGCACTTTGACGATGACATAGGGCCCTTCCCATGGCGGCGACAGCTTGTGTCGACCCCGGTTATCTTGCCATAACCTCAGCACTAGGTCTCCCTCACTGAAGTCCCGACGTCGGATCTTTTCGGCTTGGTACCGCCGGAGGGACTACTGGTATCTTGCCGATTGCAGTATTGCCACGTCTCGGGCCTTGTCTACGTGGTCCAGTGAGTCCTCGCGAGCTCACTGGTTCTGGCTTTCTTGATAGGCCTTGAGCCTGGGGGACCCATACTCCAAGTCTGTGGGGAGGATGGCCTCTGCGCCATAGGCGAGGAAGAACGGGGTGAATCCCGTGGCTCTACTCGGGGTGGTCCTGAGGCTCCATATGACCGACGACATCTCTTGGATCTATTTTCGGCCAAACTTGTTCAGCTTGTTGAAAATTCTGGGCTTGAGGCCTTGTGGAGTCATGCCATTGGAACGCTCCACTTGACCATTGGTCTGTGGGTGTGCGACGGCTGCCCAGTCCACGCGGATGTGGTAGTTGTCGCAGAACTCTAGGAACTTCTTGTCGGCAAATTGGGTGCCATTGTCGGTGATGATGGAGTTTGGTACCCCGAACCTGTGCACAATGTCCGTGAAGAACAGCACGGCCTGCTCGGATCTGAGGTTGGTGATAGGGTGTGCCTCAATCCATTTTGAAAACTTGTCGATTGCGACCAACAAGTGTTTGAAGCCCCCGGGCGCCTTCCACAGGGGCCCGACGAGGTCCAGTCCCCACATAGCGAACGGCCATGTGATGGGCATGGTTTGGAGGGCGTGAGCTGGGAGATGTGTCTTGCGAGTGTAAAACTGGCACCCCTCGCAAGTGCACACCACCTCACTAGCGTCGGCGACCACCGTGGGCCAATGAAAGCCCTGGCGGAATGTGTTGCCCACGAGGGTGCGCGGCGCCGCATGGTGGCTGCATATGCCCGCATGGATGTCTTGAATCAGCTCCCGACCCTCAGGTATGGGGATGTAGCGCTGCAACACCCCCGAGGCACTGCGCTTGTACAATTCTCCGCCGATCATGGTGAATGATTTGGCCTTTCTGGCGATGCACCTTGCCTCGGTCCGGTCCGAGGGTAGTTCCCCTCGATCGATACAGGTGATGTACTTGCTCAGCCAGTCTTGAGAGGATGGAGCCTCATCAATCTCCATGGCCTCGGCTTCATCCGCCCAGGACCCCTCAGGGTTGGAGACCTCGAGCTCCCCGTTTGAGGGGTCCTCGTCCATGGGCTCTGCACCCGTGGTCTTTGAAGGAGCCCCCAAAGATTTTTTGGGATCCTGGGCCATCTTGCTGAAATCGACTGATGGTTTGGTGAGGTCACGAGCGAAGGTGTTCGGGGGGACGGTGATCCACCCCGACGTGATCTTTGCCAGCTCGTCCGCCTCCTCGTTGTACTTGCGTAGTATGTGGTTGAGCTCGAGGTCGTAGAACTTGTCCTCGAGCGCACGCATGGCGTTGCAGTACGCCTCCATCTTTTCGTTGTGGCAGCATGCATTCTTCATCACTTGGTCGATCACCAGCTGGGAATCTCCCCTTGTGTCGAGGCGCTTGACGTAGAGCTCGATGGCGATGTGGAGGCCACTGAGGAGGGCCTCGTACTCCGCCATGTTGTTTGACGTAGGGAAATGCAAGCGCACCACATAACATATGTGTTCTCCGAGGGGTGAGACGAAGAGCAGGCCCGCGCCTGCACCTGTTTTCATCACTGACCCGTCGAAGTACAGGGTCCAACACTCAGCCTGGATCTGCTTCGGGGGCGGCTGAGTGTCGGTCCATTCAGCGACGAAGTCCGCCAGGATCTGTGATTTGATCACCTTACGCGGCGCGTAGGTGAGGGTTTCACTCATGAGTTTCACTGACCACTTCGCAATCCTACCTGAGGCATCCGGGTTGCGGACTATCTCTCCCAAGGGGAAAGATCAGACCACGGTGATCGGATGAGCCTCGAAGTAGTGCCGCAACTTGCGCCGCGTGAGCACCACCGTGTAGAGCAACTTTTGGATCTGCGGATATCGCGCCTTGGTCTCGGACAACACCTCATTGATGTAGTATACCGACCTCTGGATAGGCAGGGTGTGGCCTTCCTCCATTCTCTCCACGACGATGACCGCGCTGACCACTTGGGTGCTCGCAGTGACGTAGAGGTACAGAGGCTCGCCATCCTAGGCGGCGTGAGGATCGGTGCGCGTGCGAGTGTCACCTTTAGTGTGTCGAGGGCCTCCTGGGCCTCGACGGTCCAGGAGAAATGCTCGTGCTTCTTGAGGAGTCAGTACAGGGGTAAGCCTTTCTCGTCGAGGCGCAAAATGAAGTGGCTCAAAGCCGCTAGGCACCCAGAACCTTCTGCACTCCCTTTAGGTCTCGGATTGGCCCCATTCAATCGAGGGTCGAGACTTTCTCAGGGTTGGGCTCAATGCCCCGCTGGGAGATGACAAAACCCAATAGCATGCCACGCGGCACCCCGAAGATGCACTTCTCTGGGTTTAACTTCACCCCATTTGCCCGCAAGCAGTCGAATGCTGCGCGCAGATCGTTGACCAGGTCGTCTGCCTTCCTGGTTTAACTATGTCATCTACGTAAGCCTCAATAGTCCGCCCGATGTGATCTCCGAAAACATGCTGCATACATCGTTGTATGTAGCTCCAGCGTTCCAGAGACCAAATGGCATTGTCACATAGCAAAACATGCCGAATGGCGTCATAAAAGAAGTCGTGAGCTGGTCGGACTCTTTCATCTTTCTTTGGTGGTAACCGAAATAGGCATCAAGGAAACATAAAAGCTCACACCTCATGGTAGAGTCTATGATTTGATCAATTCATGGCAAAGGAAAAAGAACTTTGGGACATGCTTTATTTAAACCGGTATAATCTACACACATCCGCCACTTCCCATTCTTTTTCTTAACTAGTACAAGATTAGTTAGCCACTCGGGGAGGAACACCTCCTTGATGAATCCGGCCTCTAAGAGCTTCCGCAGCTCCTCTCCAACTGCCCGGTGCCTTTCTTCGTCAAAGCGTCGCAGGCGTTGCTGTACAGCCCTGGAGTGAGGTAGGATGTCAAGGGAGTGCTCGGCTGAGGACCGGAGCAGCCGAGGACCGGTGGATGGTCGCTCCCTGGTGTGATGAGTGATTGACAACGTGGTGTGGACTGACTCTTGGCCGAGTATTGCAGGTGCAGGTTGCGGCTTGACTCGTGTTGGTGCAGGTGAAGAGCGGGCGCGAAAGGTCTATGCCTTGCGGGGCCTCCGAGGAGTGGAGAGACAAGTAGGCTCGGCTCGAGGGACCTGGTGGCCAGCGGGGTCAAGTGCGGGCCGCATAATGGCAAGAAAAGCAAGACGAAGTCCTGGACAGGAGCCGGTGCAGGGTAGCGGCTCACGACCGGAATCTGCACGCGGGGTTTGCAGCGGTTCACCACAAAACCGTCGGGTTACTTGGTTGAGCCACAAAACCAAGACCGGAGGCTCGGCGGGTGGAGACGGGATCCGGGCGCGCCGAGAAGCTTCGATGCCGGCGGGCACGTGACGGGATCGCAGGGCTTGCGTCGGGAGGACGCGGACTGCGGCGAAGGCGTGGCCGTGCGATGAAGAGGAGTGCTACATGACCTATATGCCCCTGAGGGGATTATATCTTATGTTTAAGTGCTAGGGGTAGCTTGGTCATTTGCCCAACCCAGAGGGACTCATATATATAGCTCTAGGGTTTTCTGGGCAAACCATCCATCCAGACTGCTTCTCATTTCCTTGCTCCATAGGCGTAGATTTTCTTCATCGTTTTGTAGAGAATCTGACCTCCGAGTGTATGGAAGCATTCATGGTTGCGTCGATTTTCTTCTTGTGGCTCTTGTGATTTTCGTGTCATTTTCGAGCTATTTTCATTGGATTTTCGTGCGCGCCTTGATCCTTTGATTCTGAGGTGTTTGGGTTCGGATTTGTTGGTGGGGATCATGGATAGTTGCCTCGTGCATCTTTGTGCTTGATCATGACCCCTCAAACTCCGAATTCGGCCTCCGATTGAAGGATTTCGGTTGGAACCCTAGCTCTTTGTGTGAGCTCGGTAGAATCTCGATTCCTCTCGATTCAGTGGGTTTGAGGCTACAAATTCATAGGTATAGCATCTCCTAGAGGCGCTTCACCTTCACCTATGATTTGGTAGCAACTCCTTGGTTGATTCGGGAGATCAGGTAAAGGGAAGGAGGTGTTGACCTTCAAGAGGTCGGGCTCGAGCTGCAGTCTGCGCACCACGTGGACGGTCCGCGCGCCCCTGGCGGACGGTCTGCGAGGAGGCTTTCAGCCAGCAGTTCGTCGAGTTCTTCGTGTGTTCTCGTTCACCTTTCGTTTGATCCGTGTGGCCGTGTGCTTTTGGTTGCACAAGGTTTGGCGGATAGTCCGCAAGGTGAGGCCGGACAGTCCGTTCAGCACGGACGGTCCGCGGGTAGAGGACGGACGGTCCGTTTTTTGTGGTGCTCTACTGGAGGTTCGGGAACCAATTTCGGACTGTCCGCCGCGAGCTCGCGGACGGTCCGCCTGGTGCCCGCGGACAGTCCGCCCCCTCCATGCGGACGGTCCGCCCAGGCCACTGCAGATTGCCTAAGTCCTTTGCTTCTTTAGTTTCGCTTTCGCTTTGGGATTGTTTGGGGTTTGTTCCTAGGGTTGGTATGTCCGTTGTGACTACGTGACCTTGGCAAACTCGTGTGGGAACTCTTGGTTGTGAATTTGGGGCATAGGCCGAGTTCATCCTTCGGGAAGAATTTTTATCGGCTCCCATTCACTCCCCACCCCTCTCTGGTCGCCTAATCGGTCCTTCAATTGGTATCCGAGCCGGTTACGGATCTTCGTGATTCTAACCAGTCTAAGATCCAAAGATGGCGTACCAGGAACGGGGTTCGGGTCCTCCACACTTTGATGGTAAGAACTACCAGATGTGGCAAAGGCGGATGGCTGCTTTCCTCCGCGGCAAGGGTCAGATCTTGTGGGATGTCACGGTGAACACAGCTTATGTTCATGCGATGAACTTCCTAGCTCCAGGATCGAGGGATATGTTCGACGCCAACAATAAGGTGGTCGACTACTTGTTCCGTGCTCTGTGTCAATCCAAATTCGATCGGGTTCAGACAGAGGACTTGGCTTGTAGGATTTGGGAGCAGTTGAAGAATGCTCATGCTAGATATGCTTAGGTTCAGGCTCGTTTGTTTGCGACCTACAGGAGAGAGTACGAGAATTTCACTCATCTCCCCGGTGAGTCCATTGACAGCATGTTCCAGCGGTTCACGGTGATTGTGAACAACATGAGGGGCAATGTGGCCATGCTCCCGTACGTTGATCATGACAGTGTTGGATCGTACCGTGTGGAGTGGGAAGGTCGAGGCCATTCTTGAGTCGGAGAAGTATGACACCCTCACGGTGGACGAGCTGTTTTCCAAGCACAAGTCATCCGATGTGGACCGTGGGGTGCGCGCAAAGATCAAGAACCTGACTGACCCTCATAGTCTGGCTCTTGTATCTGGATCAAGGACTAACGCTAACATGTCTTCGAGACAGTTCTCTATGTCTTGTCTTGTGTCCATGCCAGATGAGGAGTTCGACGTGCTAGGCGAGGAGGATCTCGCGTTGCTGAGCAGGCGGTTCGAGCGCATGTACACGAACCGGAAGAATGCTCGGAGGACCTCGGGCATGTGCTACCGGTGTGGGAAGCACGGGCACTTTATCGCTGAGTGCCCGGAAGCCATGGAGGTGAAGGCTGAGCACAAGCACCGTCTGAGGACCGACCACAAGCACCGCTCGAGGGACGACCACAAGGGCAAGAACAAGTCCGAGCGGAGGCCGAGGAGAAGTGGTGGTCACAAGAAGAAGGAGCGAGCGATGGTTGCCGGGGCAAGCGACATCGACTCGAGCTCCTATTACTCTTCATCAAGCTCAAGTGATGAAGATGAGAACCGGCACAAGGGCAAGCGGTCAAGCAAGAACATCAACGGCTTGTGCTTCGCCGCCCAAGGCTTTTGCGGCATGGCGCATAGCTCCGCAAGCAAGAAGACCAACAAGGATGACTCGGGCTCCGACTCCGAGGATGAGGTGGGAGGCATGGAGGGCTTTTGGTTGATCGACTCCGGTTGCTCTCGACACATGACCGGAGATCGAAGGTGGTTCTCCAGCCTCACCGCGGTGATGACCAAAGAGTACATCACTTTTGGGGACAATGGGAAAGGTAGAGTGCTTTCAATGGGCACGGTGAAGGTGAGCGATTCTGTGACTCTCAGGCGTGTTTCTCTTGTCAAGTCTTTGGGGTACAATCTTCTTTCGGTTTCCCAGCTTCTTGATGACGGTTTTGAGGTCTGTTTCAAAACGGGCGCTTCGCGTGTCTTGGATTCTCGAGGTGATCTTGTGTGCACGATCATCCCCGAGGGTCAGATTTTCAGAGACGATTTTTCGCAGTGTGTTGGCTCTTCTCGTTGCTTGGTTGCTGGCGTTTCGGCAGAGCTTTGGAAATGGCATAGGAGACTAGGTCACTTGAGTTTTGACTTGTTGTCACGCTTGAGTGGGCTAGGATTAGTCCGAGGATTGCCTAAGTTGAAATACCAAAAGGACTTGGTATGTGCTCCGTGTAGGCATGGCAAGATGGTCGCCGCCTCTCACCCGCCTCTGACTGCCGTTATGACAGAGAGGCCATGCGAGCTGTTCCATATGGACTTGGTTGGTCCAGCGCGTGTGTGCTCGGCGGGTGGGAAATGGTATGTCCTGGTGATAGTGGACGACTATTCTCGCTATGCTTGGGTCTTCTTTTTGGCTGACAAGAGGGAGACGTTTGGTTTTGTGAGGGATCTAATCTTGAGGTTGAAGAATGAGAGGAATGGAGATGCCATTCGAGCTATCCATAGCGACAATGGTTCTGAATTTAAAAACTCTCGTTTCGAAACCTTCTGTCGTGATTTGGGTCTCGAACATTAATTTTCTTCTCCCTATGTGGCTTGTCAGAATGGCGTGGTTGAGAGGAAAAATCGTTCCCTTTGTGAGATGGCTCGGACGATGCTCGACGAGCATAGGACTCTGAAGAGATATTGGGCTGAGGCGGTGAATACCACGTGCCATGTTGGGAATCGGATTTTTCTTAGAGCCTTCTTGAACAAGACGTGCTATGAGCTCATGCACGGGCGAGCACCTAGAGTGAGCCATTTCAGGGATTTTGGTTGTCGGTGCTTTATTCTCAAGAAGGGTAGGCTTGATAAGTTTGAGTCGAGGTATTCCGATGGGATCTTCTTGGGTTATGCTAGTCATTCTCGAGCATTCCGTGTGCTCAACCTTGATACTAACCTAGTCATGGAAACTTGCGAGGTTACCTTCGACGAGACCCAGCCATGCAGTTCGTCTGTCTTTGAGTGTGCAGGTGACGAAGAGATTGGCAAGAAGATTTTTGAGGATGAGGAGGATGAGGCTGGACAGGATGATGGGGATGATGAAGCTCCAGCCGGCCATGTACCCTCTACTTTCACTACGACGACTACGGTGCAGGATGGTCCAGCCCCTACACCGATAACGATCCAGCAAGAACAAGTGGAAGCTGCAGCTGAAGGGGAGGTTGTCTCCAGGCGAGAGGCACCGAGGCGCGTTCAAGTTGATCATCCACCCTCAAGAATCATCGGCGACATCAATGAACGTACGACACGGTCAAGGTCCAGGAATGTTTCTCACTTTGCTCATTCGGCTTTTGTTGCCACCTTTGAGCCGAAAGACATTGGACACGCTCTCTCTGATCCTAATTAGGTGAACGCAATGCATGAGGAGTTAGAGAACTTTGAGAGAAACCAAGTTTGGGAGTTGGTAGAGCCACCACCACATTGCAAACCTATTGGGACAAAATGGGTGTGGAAGAACAAAGAGGGTGAGAATGGTGAGGTGGTGAGAAACAAATCGAGGTTGGTTGCTCAGGGGTTTAGTCAGAAGGAGGGGATAGACTATGAGGAGACATTTGCTCCTGTAGCCTGTTTGGAGGCAATTAGGATCCTTCTAGCCTTTTCCGTGGCTAAAGGGTTCAAGTTGTACCAAATGGATGTGAAGAGTGCCTTCTTGAATGGGTTTTTAGAAGAAGAGGTTTATGTGAAGCAACCACCGAGCTTTGAGAGTGCTGAGTTTCCTCACCGGGTGTATAGGTTGAGGAAGGCGTTGTATGGGCTGAAACAAGCTCCCCGTGCTTGGTATGGCCGTTTGAGGGGGTTCTTGTTTAGCAAGGGGTTTGAGATGGGCAAGGTTGATAAGACTCTTTTTCTCCTCAGGCAGGGCGATGATATCCTAATTGTTCAGGTGTACGTGGATGATATTGTCTTTGGCGGCTCGTCTCACTCTTTGGTTGCGAGGTTTGCAGAGGACATAGCAAAGAATTCGAGATGTCCATGATGGGAGAATTGTAGTTCTTTCTCGGGCTTCAGATCAAGCAGGCGAAGGAGGGAACCATTGTGCATCAAGCCAAGTACACGAAGGACATCCTCAAGAAGTTCAAGATGGACGACTCGAAGCCCCTGTCGACACCGATGAGTACGACTACAGCGTTGGATGCGGACAAGGACGGAGAGCCCGTGGACCAGAAGGAGTACCGGAGCATGATTAGCTCCCTCTTGTACTTGACGGCGATGAGGCCGGACATTCAGTTTTCTGTGTGTCTGTGCGCTCGTTTTTAGGTGTCGCCGAGGACTTCACATCGGCAGGCCGTCAAGCGGATCTTCAGGTATCTTCGATACACTCCTGAGCTTGGTCTTTGGTACTCGGCGTCCTCTTCTCTTTCACTTCTTGGGTTTTCAGATGCCGATTTTGCGGGGTGTCGAGTCGATAGGAAGTCGACTTCGGGGACTTGTCAGTTTTTGGGTTCCTCGCTTGTTTCTTGGTCTTCTCGCAAACAGTCTAGTGTAGCTCAGTCTACCACAGAAGCCGAATATGTTGCTGCCGCTAGTTGTTGCTCACAGCTGCTTTGGATCACATACACGCTGAGTGACTTTGGTGAGGAGTGTTCCCATGTACCTCTCATGTGTGATAGCACGAGTGCCATTAGCGTTGCCAAAAACCCCGTGCTCAACTCCAGAACCAAACATATAGAGGTGAGGTACCACTTCTTGAGAGACAATGTTGAGAAGGGAAACATAGACCTCATCCATGTGCCAACCGAAAAGCAGCTTGCCGATATCCTAACCAAGCCTTTGGACCAAGCTACATTTGCCCGTTTGCGAGGGGAGCTTGGAGTTCTTTTTCCTTTTTGAGCTTTGGTTGGGGAGTTTGATGTACATACTCATGTTGCATTTTCATTTTTATATCATATCATGCTTGCATCGTTGTATCATAGACTGCATATGTATCATATGAGATGTGCTTCTCCTATATACTTGGATCACTATGATATGCTAGATGGGCGATTATGACTATGCTTTTGATGCTCATATGATGGATAGCGATGCTCTTGATAGATTTGGGATGTATGTGCTTGTGGATGGCTTGTTTTTGTGAAAATGCTATATATGATCCTCTCTTATGAGTTTAATGCCTATCATGCTAGTTTTGTGCACTTATGGCTATAGCTTGCTTAATTTGTGCTTGGGACCATGTTCTTTTCATATGGGGTCAAAGACCCATCTATCATCATGGATGTTTAGCCTACATGCTACCTTGTGGAGAAGCCTACGCTTCTTTTTGCCGCAAAGGCACTTCATGTACCATGCTTAATTTGTAAATCTTGAAATTGGTATATGAAATACTTGTGCTTGAAAAATATGCTTCTATGTCATGTATGCTTTAAATTCCTTATTTTGGGTGCTAAACCGTTGTATGATGTTCACCGTTGAGAAGTCTCACATTTAGAAGTGAACACATGGCTCGGTGGCTTTGACATGACATGAGATAGCTTGTAGGTGTTTATGATGATCTTGTGATGAGAATTTGTAACCTTGCATGAAGTCTGTGAGTTATATGTTGTTTGTGCTCATTGTGATCATGTTTAGGTCTTATGCTCATGAGACGGAAGTTTTTGTGAAAAATTGCTTTATTTTGATCATGGCTAGGTCACATGCTTGTGTGTCCCTATCTATCTCGTTGGCGATGCTTGTGCTAAATTTGTGGCAATCTAGCTTGTCTATGTCTCTTTTTAGCATGTCGTAGTGCTCTTTGTCTATTTGAGAAGCACATGCTTGCATTTGTAGACTTGATTCATGCATTACCAACAAGGGGGAGGAATAGTACCCAATTCTTGCATCTAGGGGGAGTTTTGCAAGTTTTGCATCAAAGGGGAGAAATGCATTTGTTCAGGGGGGAGCTTGCATTCATATGCATTTGGGAGCTCTTTTTCGCCTGATTTTAGTTGTGCTCTTTTGCCGATGGTGTCGAGCCCTTTTGCCTCACCTTGAGGAGTCGGCAATTTTGGAGCATTTTATCTCAGTTGTGTCGAGCTGTTGCCCTTGTTTTAGGGGACCGAGATTTTTCTCTCTCAAGTGATCTTTTCTTGGTTTTTGTTTGGCTTTTGATCACTTGTTTGAGTTTTTCAGTCGTTTCTTTTCTTTTTCTCTTTTCTCTGAATTGGTTACTATGTGTGTGTTGTCAATGCACTCATCAAGGGGGAGATTGAGGACCGGAGCGTCCGAGGACCGGTGGATGGTCGCTCCCTGGTGTGATGAGTGATTGACAACGTGGTGTGGACTGACTCTTTGCCTTGTATTGCAGGTGCAGGTTGCGGCTTGACTCGTGTTGGTGCAGGTGAAGAGCGGGCGCGAAAGGTCTATGCCTTGCGGGGCCTCCGAGGAGTGGAGAGACAAGTAGGCTCGGCTCGAGGGACCCGGTGGCCAGCGGGGTCAAGTGCGGGCCGCATGGTGGCAAGAAAAGCAAGACGAAGTCCTGGACAGGAGCCAGTGCAGGCTAGCGGCTCACAACCGGAGTCTGCACGCGGGGTTTGCGGCGGTTCACCACAAAACCGTCGGGTTACTTGGTTGAGCCACAAAACCAAGACCGGAGGCTCGGCGGGCGGAGACAGGATCCGGGCGCGCCGAGAAGCTTCGATGCCGGCGGGCACGTGGCGGGATCGCAGGGCTTGCGTCGGGAGGACGCGGACTGCGGCGAAGGCGTGGTCGTGCGACGAAGAGGAGTGCTACATGACCTATATGCCCCTGAGGGGATTGTATCGTAAGTTTAAGTGCTAGGGGTAGCTTGGTCATTTGCCCAACCCAAAGGGACTCATATATATAGCTCTAGGGTTTTCTGGGCAAACCATCCATCCGGACTGCTTCTCATTTCCTTGCTCCATAGGCGTAGATTTTCTTCACCATTTTGTAGAGAATCTAACCTCCGAGTGTATGGAAGCATTCATGGTTGCGTCGATTTTCTTCTTGTGGCTCTTGTGATTTTCGTGTCATTTTCGAGCTCTTTTCGTTGGATTTTTGTGCGCGCCTTGTTCCTTTGATTCTGAGGTGTTTGGGTTCGGATTTGTTGGTGGGGATCATGGATAGTTGCCTCGTGCATCTTTGTGCTTGATCATGACCCCTCAAACTCCGAATTCGGCCTCCGATTGAAGGATTTCGGTTGGAACCCTAGCTCTTTGTGTGAGCTCGGTAGAATCTCGATTCCTCTCGATTCAGTGGGTTTGAGGCTACAAATTCGTAGGTATAGCATCTCCTAGAGGCGCTTCACCTTCACCTATGATTTGGTAGCAATCCCTTGGTTGATTCGGGAGATCGGGCAAAGGGAAGGAGGTGTTGACCTTCAAGAGGTCGGGCTCGAGCTGCTGTCTGCGCACCACGCGGACCGTCCGCGCGCCCCTGGCCGACGGTCCGCGAGGAGGCTTTCAGCCAGCAGTTCGTCGAGTTCTTCGTGTGTTCTCGTTCGCCTTTCGTTTAATCCGTGTGGCCGTGTGCTTTTGGTTGCACAAGGTTTGGCGGACAGTCCGCAAGGTGAGGCCGGACAGTCCGTTCAGCGCGGACGGTCCGCGGGTAGAGGACGGACGGTCCGTTTTTCGTGGTGCGCTACTGGAGGTTCGGGAACCAATTTCGGACAGTCCGCCGTGAGCTCGCGGACGGTCCGCCTGGTGCCCGCGGACTGTCCGCCCCCTCCATGCAGACGGTCCGCCCAGGCCACTGCAGATTGCCTAAGTCCTTTGCTTCTTGAGTTTCGCTTTCGCTTTGGGATTGTTTGGGGTTTGTTCCTAGGGTTGGTAGGCCCGTTGTGACTACGTGACCTTGGCAAACTCGTGTGGGAACTCTTGGTTTTGAATTTGGGGCATAGGCTGAGTTCATCCTTCGGGAAGAATTTTTATCGGCTCCCATTCACTCCCCCCCTCTCTGGTCGCCTAATCGGTGCTTCATCGGCGACCTCCCTCGGAATGCCCGGCATATCTAAGGGGCTCCACGCAAAGATGTTTGCGTTGGCGCGGAGAAACTCGACGAGCACCACTTCCTATTTCGGATCGAGGGTGGAGCTGATCCTCAACGTCTTGCCCTCGGGGGCAGCAGGGTCGAGGGACACATCTTTGGTCTGCTTAGCAGCCTCGAAGCTACCCGCATGCTTGCTGGGGGAGTCGAGGCCTTCGTTGGCCAACTTCTCCATGTCTACCACGAGCAACTTGTCGAGCGTGAGCGCCTCAGTGTGCTCGACGCACTCGACATCGCAGTCGAACGCGTGCTCGATCGATGAGCCCACCGTGATGACGCCTTTCAGCCCTGGCATCTTCATCTTGAGGTAGGTGTAGTTGGGGACCGCCAGGAACTTGGCGTAGCTGAAGGACCGATTAGGCGACCAGAGAGGGGGGAGTGAATCGGAGCCGATAAAAATTCTTCCCGAAGGATGAACTCGGCCTATGCCCCAACTTCACAACCTAGGATTCCCACACGAGCTTGCCAAGGTCACGTAGTCACAACGGACCTACTAACCCTAGGAACAAGCCTCAAACAATGTCAAAGCGAAAGCGCAACTCAAGAAGCAAAGGACTTAGGCAATCAGCGAAGTCCCAGGCGGACAGTCCGGAGTGACCAGGCGGACGGTCCGCGAGGGGCAGGCGGACGGTCCGCGGGTCAGGGGTGGACGGTCCGCAAATCGACCCCGAACCTCCAGTATGCGCCCTCCGAAATTCAAACGGTCCGCGAGCTCACTGCGGACGGTCCGCTCCTCACGGACGGTCCGGCCTCACCGGGCGGACGGTCCGGTCAACGACTTCCAACCAAAACCTACCGACCAAACGGATCGAAACGAAGCGACTCAAGAACTCGCGAAGAACACGACGAACAGCCGGCTGCTGAGCTCCTCGTGGACGGTCCGCCGATCCCGCGCGGACGGTCCGCCAGACACGGGAACAGCTGCCCGAGCCCGACCTCCCAAAGGTCAACTCCTCCTTCCCTTTGCCCGATCTCCCGAATCAACCAAGGGATTGCTACCAAATCATAGGTGAACATGAAGCGTCTCTAGGAGATGCTATACCTATGAATTTGTAGCCTCAAACCCACTGAATCGAGAGGAATCAAGACTCTACCGAGCTCACACAAAGAACTAGGGTTCCAACCGAAATCCTTCAATCGGAGGCCGAATCCGGAGTTTGACGGGTCATGATCAAGCACAAAGATGCACAAGACATCTATCCATGATCCCCACCAACAAATCCGAACCCAAACGCCTCAGAATCGAAGGTACAAGGCGCGCACGAAAATCCAACGAAAATAGCTCGAAAAAGACACGAAAATCACACGAGCTACAAGAAGGAAATCAACGCAACCATGAATGCTTCCATACACTCGGAGGTCAGATTCTCTACAAAGCGGTGAAGAAAATCTACGCCTATCGAGCAAGGAAATGAGAAGCAGTCCAAATGGATGGTGTGCCCAGAAAACCCTAGAGCTATATATATGAGTCGCTCTGGGTTGGGCAAAAGACCAAGCTACCCCTAGCACTTAAACTTAAGATACAAACCCCTCAGGGGCAAATAGGTCATGTAGCACTCCTCTTCATCGCACGGCCATGCCTTCGCCACAGTCCGCGTCCTCCCGACGCAAGCCCTGCGATCCCGCCACGTGTCCACCGGCATCGAAGCTTCTCGGCGCACCCGGATCCCGTCTCCGCCCGCCGAGCCTCCGGTCTTGGTTTTGTGGCTCAACTAAGTAACCCGACGGTTTTGTGGTGAACCGCCACAAACCCTGCGTGCAGACTCCGGTCGTGAGCCCTTACCCTGCACCGGCTCCTGTCCATGACTTCGTCTTGCTTTTCTTGCCACCATGCGGCCTGCACTTGACCCCGCTGGCCACCGGGTCCCTCGAGCCGAGCCTACTTGTCTCTCCACTCCTCGGAGGCCCCGCAAGGCATAGACCTTTCGCGCCCGCTCTTCACCTGTACCAATGCCAATCAAGCCGCAACCTGCACCTGCAATACTCGGCCAAGAGTCAGTCCACACCACGTTGTCAATCACTCATCACACTAGGGAGCGACCATCCACCGGTCCTCGGACGCTCCGGTCCTCAATCTCCCCCTGACAACACACACATAGTAACCAATTCAGAGAAAAGAGAAAAAGAAAAGAAACGAATGAAAACCTCAAACAAGTGATCAAAAGCCAACAAAAGCCAAGACGAGATCACTTGAGAGAGGAAGATCTCGGTCCCCTAAGACAAGGGCAACGGCTCGACACAACCGAGATAAAATGCTCCAAAATTGCCGACTCCTCAAGGTGAGACAAAAGGGCTCGACACCATCGGCAAAAGAGCACAGCTAAAATCAGGCGAAAGAGAGCTCCAAAGCACATGAAAATGCAAGCTCCCCCTGAACAATTGCATTTCTCCCCTTTGATGCAAAGCTCCCCCTGGATGCAAGCAAGAATTGGGTACTATTCCTCCCCCTTGTTGGTAATGCATGAATCAAGTTTACAAATGCAAGCATGTGCTTCTCAAATAGACAAAGAGCACTACAACATGCTAAATTGAGAGAGAGACAAGCAAGATAGCCACAAATTGAGTACAAGCATCGCCAACAAGATAGATAGGGACATATAAGCATGTGACATAGACAAGATCAAAATAAAGCAATTTTCACAAAAAAATTCCCTCTCATGAGCATAGGACCTAAATATGATCAAAATGAGCACAAACAACACATAACTCACAAACTTCATGCAAGGTCGCAAATTCTCATCACAAGATCATCACAAACACCTACAAGCTATCTCATGTCATGTCAAAGCCATCGAGCCATGTGTCCACTTCTAAATGTGAGACTTCTCAACAGTGAACATCATGCAACGGTTTAGCACCCAAAAAGAATTTAAAGCATACGTGACATAGAAGCATATTTTTCATGCACAAGCATTTCATATACCAATTTCAAGATTTGCAAATTAAGCATGGTACATGAAGTGCCTTTGCGGCAAAAAGAAGCTTAGGCTTCTCCATAAGGTAGCATGTAGGCTAAACATTCATGATGATAAATGAGTCTTTGACCCCAAATGAAAAGAACATGGTTCCAAGCACAAATTAAGCAAGCTATAGCCATAAGTGCACAAATTTAACATTAAAGGCATTCAACTCATAAGAGAGGATCATATATAGCATTTTCACAAAAATAAGCCATCCACAAGCACATACATCCCAAAGCTATCAAGAGCATCGCTATCCATCATATGAGCATCACTAGCAACGTCATAATCTCATATCTAGCATATCATAGTGATCCAAGTATATAGGTCAAGCACATCTCATATGATACATATGCAGTCTATGATACAAAGATGCAAGCATGATATGATACATAAATGAAAATGTGACATGAGTATGTACAGTAAACTCCCCAACCAAAGCTCAAAACGAAAAAAACACACCAAGCTCCCCTCGCAAACGGGCAAATGTAGCTTGGTCCAAAGGCTTGGTTAGGATATCGGCAAGCTGCTTTTCGGTTGGCACATGGATGAGGTCTATGTTTCCCTTCTCAACATTGTCTCTCAGGAAGTGGTACCTCACCTCTATATGTTTGGTTCTGGAGTGGAGCATGGGGTTTTTGGCAACGCTAATGGCACTCGTGCTATCACACATGAGAGGTACATGGGAACACTCCTCACCAAAGTCACTCAGCGTGTATGTGATCCAAAGCAGCTGTGAGCAACAACTAGCGGCAGCAACATACTCGGCTTCTGTGGTAGACTGAGCTACACTAGACTATTTGCGAGAAGACCAAGAAACAAGCGAAGATCCCAAAAATTGGCACATCCCCGAAGTCGACTTCCTATCGACTCGACACCTCGCAAAGTCAGCATCCGAAAACCCAAGAAGCGAAAGAGAAGAGGACGCCGAGTACCAAAGACCGAGCTCAGGAGTGTATCAAAGATACCTGAAGATCCGCTTGACGGCCTGACGATGTGAAGTCCTCGGCGATGCCTGAAAATGAGCGCACAGACACACAGAAAACTGAAGGTCCGGCCTCGTCGCTGTCAAGTACAAGGGGGAGCCGATCATGCTCCGGTACTCCTTCTGGTCCACGGGCTCTCCGTCCATGTCCGCATCCAACGCTGTAGTCGTACTCATCGACAGGGGCTTCGAGTCGTCCATCTTGAACTTCTTGAGGATGTCCTTCGTGTACTTGGCTTGATGCACAGAGGTTGCCTCCTTCGCCTGCTTGATTTGAAGCCCGAGAAAGAACTGCAATTCTCCCATCATGGACATTTCGAATTCTTTGCTCATGTCCTCTGCAAACCTCGCAACCAAAGAGTGAGACGAGCCACCAAAGACAATATCATCCACGTACACCTGAACAATTAGGATATCATCACCCTGCCTGAGGAGAAAAAGAGTCTTATCAACCTTGCCCATCTCAAACCCCTTGCTGAACAAGAACCCCCTCAAACGGCCATACCAAGCACGGGGAGCTTGTTTCAGCCCATACAATGTCTTTCTCGGCCTATACACCCGGTCAGGAAACTCAGCACTCTCAAAGCCCGGTGGTTGCTTCACATAGACCTCTTCTTCTAAAAACCCATTCAAGAAGGCACTCTTCACATCCATTTGGTACAATTTGAACCCTTTAGCCACGGAAAAGGCTAGAAGGATCCTAATCGCCTCCAAATGAGCTACAGGAGCAAATGTGTCCTCATAGTCTATCCCCTCCTTCTGACTATACCCCTGAGCAACCAACCTCGATTTGTTTCTCACCACCTCACCATTCTCACCCTCTTTGTTCTTCTACACCCATTTCGTCCCGATAGGTTTGCAATGTGGTGGTGGCTCTACCAACTCCCAAACTTGGTTTCTCTCAAAGTTCTCTAACTCCTCATGCATAGCGTTCACCCAATTAGGATCAGAGAGGGCGTGTCCAATGTCTTTCGGCTCAAAGGTAGCAACAAAAAATGAATGAGCAAAGTGAGAAACATTCCTGGACCTTGACCGTGTCATACGTTCATTGATGTCACCGATAATTCTTGAGGGAGGATGATCAACTTGAACGCGCCTCGGTGCCTCTCGCCTGGAGACAACCTCCCCCTCAACTGCAGCTTCCACTTGATCTTGCAGGATTGTAGTCGGTGTAGGGGCTGGACCATCCTGCACCGTAGTCGTCGTAGTGGAAGTAGAGGGTACATGCTCGGCAGGTGCTTCATCATCACCATCACCTCTCCAGCATCATCCTCCTCATCCTCAAAGATCTTCTTTCCAATCTCGTCGTCACCTGCACACTCAAAAACAGACGAACTGCATGGCTGGGTCTCGTCGAAGGTAACCTCGCAAGTTTCCATTACTAGGTTAGTATCAAGGTTGAGCACACGGAATGCTCGAGAATGACTCGCATAACCCAAAAAGATCCCATCGGAAGACCTCGACTCAAACTTGTCAAGCCTACCCTTCTTGAGAATAAAGCACCGACAACCAAAAGCCCTAAAATGGCTAACTCTAGGTGCTCGCCCGTGCATGAGCTCATAGCACGTCTTGTTCAAGAAGGCCCTAAGAAAAATCCAGTTCCCAACATGGCACGCGGTATTCACCGCCTCAGCCCAATATCTCCTCGAAGTCCTATGCTCGTCGAGCATCGTCCGAGCCATCTCACAAAGGGAACGATTTTTCCTCTCAACCACACCATTCTGACAAGCCACATAGGGAGAAGAGAATTGATGTTCGAGACCCAAATCACGACAAAAGGTTTCGAAACGAGAGTTTTTAAATTCAGAGCCATTGTCGCTACGGATAGCTCGAATGGCATCTCCATTCCTCTCATTCTTCAACCTCAAGATTAGATCCCTCACATAACCAAACGTCTCCCCCTTGTCAGCCAAAAAGAAGACCCAAGCATAGCGAGAATAGTCATGCACTATCACCAGGACATACCATTTCCCACCCGCCGAGCACACACGAGCTGGACCAACCAAGTCCATATGGAACAGCTCGCATGGCCTCTCTGTCATAACGAATGTCAGAGGCGGGTGAGAGGCGGCGACCATCTTACCATGCCTACACGGAGCACATACCAAGTCCTTTTGGTATTTCAACTTAGGCAATCCTCGGACCAATCCTAGCCCACTCAAGCATGACAACAAGTCAAAACTCAAGTGACCTAGTCTCCTATGCCATTTCCAAAGCTCTGCCGAAACACCAGCAACCAAGCAACGAGAAGAGCCAACACACTGAGAAAAATCGGCTCTGAAAATCTGACCCTCGGGGATGATCGTGCACACAAGATCACCTCGAGAATCCAAAACACGCGAAGCCCCCGTTTTGAAACGAACCTCAAAACCCTCATCAAGAAGCTGGGAAACCGAAAGAACATTGTACCCCAAAGACTTGACAAGAGAAACACACCTAAGAATCACAGACTCACTCACCTTCACCGTGCCCACTGAAAGCACTCTACCTTTCCCATTGTCCCCAAAAGTGATGTACTCTTTGGTCATCACCGGGGTGAGGCTGGAGAACCACCTTCGATCTCTGGTCATGTGTCGAGAGCAACCGGAGTCGATCAACCAAAAGCCCTCCAAGCCTCCCACCTGCAAATCAAAAACGAGAGCGAGAGTGAGCAAACGACTCAACATTGGGGTTAGTACAAAATGAATCAAACCAGTGCCGTACCATTTGCTCAAACATGGGGTTAGCAAAATCCATCCTATCTCCTCTAGGTGGAACACCCCCACGTCCCCTTGGAGGACTACGCGCACCACGAGGTGGAGACCGTGGCCTGTAGCTCCTCTGGGACCTAAACTGCGATCGTTCCCCCTATACTCGTATTGGCCACGAGCGAAGGAACGTCCAGCAAATTCACCACGCCCAAACCCAACACGCCTACCACCTTCTCTATGTGGTGGCTCACCTCGAGACACAAATACACGCCTCTCTCGAGGGTAAATGGTACGCACCATATCCTCGCCCCTTGGCACCAATCTAGGCTCAGGCACACCACGAGAAGGGCGGTACCTATCCTTGTTGGCCATCTCCCTAGCCAACCTCTCCTCACACTTCCTCCTGAAGCAAAACTCAGCAAGGTGCCCATCCCTCCCACAATGCTCACAATGGAAGGGTTTTGGTTTTGGGCTCTCTTTGGGCTGTGGTTTCTCCTCACTCGGTTTCTCTCCCTTCTTCCCAAAGAACTCATTCCCCAAGTCACTCTTGAACTTGATGGGTTTCTGGAAGTTGTCGGTATGTGGAGGAAACATGGGTGGAGCTGGGGTTGTGTCTAGTCGGTTCCTAAGTGGGTTTGGCTTAGGAGCATAGGCATTTTTGTGGTGGGTTTTTGGTGGCTCTGGGATATCTCCAATCTTCCCCTCATCCTCACCATTTCCCTCACCAATCTTGTCTGCCCCAAGTGCTTGCCCATCATAGCGCTTGTATGCCTCAATCATCATCCTGAGCTAAGGCTCATGACCAGACAACCAACCCATCATCTTTCTCAACTCATCATTCTCATCCTGCAAGCGATCAACATAGTGTGCAAGCTCCATATTCTTCACGGCATTTATTTCACAAGTAGAGCATGATGTAGGAATAGGAGCTTTCAGCTGAGCCTCTAGAGATCTAGCATAAACAAACGAAACATCTAGCTTCTCATGCAAAACAGGACAAGAAGTACAAGCACTAAGCAAAGAGGGCCTAGATTTCATCTCATCTAGCTCAACCCTAAGCACATCTAGTTCCTCGACCTTGGACCATCAGTTCTCACGCAAAACAGGAGCCCCGGTCAGTCCATAGATCAAGTTCTCGTACTCTCTCCGGTAGGTCGCAAATAGCCGAGCCTGAACCTGAGCGTTCCCGGGGTGAGCATTCTTCAGCTGCTCCCAAATCCTACAAGCCAAGTCCTCTGTCTGAACCCGATCAAATTCGGATTGACACAGAGCACGAAACAAGTAGTCGACCGCATTGTTGTTGGCGCCGAACATATCCCTCGATCCTGGAGCTAGGAAGTTCATCAGATGAACATAGGCTGTGTTCACCGTGACATCCCACAAGATCTGACCCTTGTCGCGGAGGAAAGCCGCCATCCGCCTTTGTCACATCTAGTAGTTCTTACCATCAAAGTGTGGAGGACCCGAACCCCATTCCTGGTACGCCATCTTTGGATCTTAGACTGGTTAGAATCACGAAGATCCGTAACCGGCTCTGATACCAATTGAAGGACCGATTAGGCGACCAGAGAGGGGGGAGTGAATGGGAGCCGATAAAAATTCTTCCCGAAGGATGAACTCAGCCTATGCCCCAACTTCACAACCTAGGATTCCCACACGAGCTTGCCAAGGTCGTGTAGTCACAATGGACCTACCAACCCTAGGAACAAGCCTCAAACAATCCCAAAGCGAAAGCGTAACTCAAGAAGCAAAGGACTTAGGCAATCTGTGAAGTTCCAGGTGGACAGTCCGGAGTGACCGGGCGGACGGTCCGCGGGTCAGGGGAGGACGGTCCGCAAATCGACCCCGAACCTCCAGTATGCACCCTCCGAAATTCGGACGGTCCCCGAGCTCACTACGGACGGTCCGCTCCTCGCGGACGGTCCGGCCTCACCGGGCGGACGGTCCGGCCAACGACTTCCAACCAAAACCTACCGACCAAATGGATCAAAACGAAGCGACTCAAGAACTCGCGAAGAATACGACGAATAGCCAGCTGCCGAGCTCCTCGCGGACAGTCCGCCGACCCCGCGCGGACGGTCCGCCGACCTCGCGCGGACGGTCCGCCAGGCACGGGAACAGCAGCCCGAGCCCGACCTCCCAAAGGTCAACTCCTCCTTCCCTTTGCCCGATCTCCCGAATCAACCAAGGGATTGCTACCAAATCATAGGTGAAGATGAAGCGTCTCTAGGAGATGCTATACCTATGAATTTGTAGCCTCAAACCCACTGAATCGAGAGGAATCGAGATTCTACCGAGCTCACACAAAGAACTAGGGTTCCAACCGAAATCCTTCAATCGGAGGCCAAATCCGAAGTTTGAGGGGTCATGATCAAGCACAAAGATGCATGAGACATCTATCCATGATCCCCACCAACAAATCCGAACCCAAATGCCTCAGAATCAAAGGAACAAGGCGCGCACGAAAATCCAACGAAAATAGCTCAAAAAAGACACGAAAATCACACGAGCTACAAGAAGGAAATCAACGCAACCATGAATGCTTCCATACACTCGGAGGTCAGATTCTCTACAAAGCGATGAAGAAAATTTACACCTATGGAGCAAGGTGTTGACACTCAAAATTGGCAAAAGCCGATTCAGGTCAGGCAGGCCGGTCAGACCGGGTACCAGGGGCGGTCTGACCGGGTTGCACTGTAGCTGGTCCGGCAAAAGTGGCCAGGGCGGTCAGACCGCGTGGCCGGGGCGGTTAGACTGCCTCCCCCTGAGTCCGAACCAAATTGAGGAATCCTTGTAGATTTCGAGTTGTAAAAGGTTTCCTTGCGGGGCAAGACCTCCCCACCCTATTTATAAAGGGCCGTGGCCGATTGAGGGCCGATCACCCATTCGATCATTTATCTTTTTACACTTTTATCTCCAAACCCTAGCTTTTCCAACCCTTTTGCTTTCTTTGCTCGTCTCTACGGCGTTCAAGGATGTTCTGAGTGGCCTGCCGATCTCAGAGCAACCCTAGGCTCGTTGTCCCTGACGGGGTCCCTCCCGGGGCAGCGGATTTAGGTTTTCGGCGATCCTCTGACAGAGGCGGTTAGACCGCCCCCCATAGGCGGTTAGACCGCCCCCTGCTGGTGGTTTCGACGAGGAGCGTTTCGACGACCGCGCGACCTAGCGCACCAGTGTGTTCGACCGGAAAAAGCGTCAACACACTTTTGGCGACTCCGCTGGGGACAAGAAGATCTGGTTTTCAAAACCGTTCAATCTTGCCCTAGTAAGATGGGATCTCGGTGCGAACTTGATATGGAGAATATCATCACGGCTTCGATGGAGGATCTCTCTCTGGAGGAACAGCAGAAGTTCCAGGCGCTGCAAGAGTACATGAAGGTACAATTTCTAGCAGGTGTCAAGAAAGATCGTCATGGCAAGGTAGCAAGATTGAAGGAATTCGAGCTGCCGGCGATCAAGTTGAACGACAATAATGTTGAGGTAATTACCGCTGTAAGTCAATCTCCACAAAATCCTTCTATTTCTCAAAAAACGACTGTGGAAAGTGATGAGTTGATTGCCTCGTATATTGCTCGTTTAGAAAGATTAGAAGATCTTGAAAAGGATAGGAGTGCTGATTTTTACAATAATAATGAAACTAGTAATAGTGTTCCTAAAATTAATACTAGTGGGGTAGTTAATCCTAGCTTAGCGCCTTTGCCTAGTACTAACACTGCAAATTACATGTATGGCATGCCACCTGACTTCAACGTTGGTCAACAAACGCCGATCCAGCCGCAATGGCCGAACACGGCCGGGGCGGTTAGACCGCCCCTGACAGGCGGTCAGACCGGCCTGACCAGCACCATGGAATTGGTGCCTGAATAGCCTTTACCACTTTCTGTTGTGCCGAGTTCAGTGGTTCCTAATTTTTCTAATACAGTTGGTAATGCTGGACCTCATTATAATACAACAGTTAACACATCTGCTCAGCCAAATTTAATTCCTGATGATGTGTTTGAAAGTTATAGGCTAGCTCAAGCTAAGATAGCTCCCTACTTAAATAAGATGAATTTGGTGAATGCAGCCCCGCAACAGCCAAATAATCCTAATTGGGCGGAATTTAATAAATTTAAGGAAGATTTGGCTAGCGTGGTTAAAAATAAACTTGGTGTTGATATTGGTAATACTAATCTATATCAAAAGCCATACGATCCCGAGTTTGATAGGTTTCCTCTCCCACGTGGTTGGCATATGCCTGATTTGATCAAATTTAGTGGTGATGATGACCGAACCACATGGGAGCATATTAGTCAGTATACGGCTCAACTTGGTGAAGTGGGTGCTTATAATGCTCTTAAAGTGCGTTTGTTTTCTTTATCATTGACTAGCACCGCTTTTGCTTGGTTTTCTTCACTTGCTCCCGGCTCTATTATATCTTGGGATATGCTAGAGCATAAATTTCATGATCACTTTTATAGCGGGAGTGTGCAATTAAAATTGACAGATTTAACATCGGTTAGGCAAGGTAGAGATGAAACTGTCTCTGCTTACATTAAAAGGTTTAAAGAAACTAAAAACCGGTGCTTTAATTTGTCAATTACTGATATGGACCTTGCTGATATTTGCTTAAAGGGCTTAAGGTCTTCAATTAGAGATAAAATAGAGGGTTCTGATTTTCTTTCGGTTGCTCAAGTTCAAGTGAGAGCTTTAATTATTGAAAACCGAATGAATAAGGAAAAAGATAGCTCTAAGTCACGTCGTTCTAATATGCATATTATTGACTATGATTCTGATAGTTCGAGCGATAGTGACAAAGAGGTATATGCTGCTGAATTTGTTTGGCCCTCTAAAGAAAAAGCTTATTCTTGTTCATCACTTAAACCGGCTCATAAGAGTCGGCAAGAAGAAGTAAAATTTACTTTTGATGTTTCTAAATGTGATCGTATCTTTGATGAATTACATAAATCTGGAAACATTAAATTGACTCATACTTTGCCTCCACTTGAAGAAATGAAAAGACGTGCATATTGTAAGTATCATAATTCTTATTCTCATGCTACTAACGACTGCAATGTGTTTCGTCGTCAGGTTCAATCGGCCATAAATGAAGGTCGTTTGATGTTTCATGAGATGCAAGTGGACAAGCAACCTTTTCCTGTCAATACCATGGATTTGCAGCAGCCCAAGGTACTGGTTCGGCCTCATCAAGTCGATTCAACCAAGGGAAAGAATGTGGTAGTAGGGGAGGCAAAGCCCGATTTGAGAGGAAAAGAGTTGACAAGGGAAGTAGCATATGAGAAGACCCCTGATGGCAGAGAAACGTTTAAAATTACTGTCAAAGCTTCTGGACATGGGGGGCAAGGGTCGTCCACATCTACAACACCTACTGATCAACAGCCATCTGCACCTGTTCAGGTAGGGGCGGTTAGACCGGGTGTGGCAGGCGGTCAGACCGCCCCTGTACATGGCCGTCCAAAGATGCTTATTCCAAAGCGGCCGGAAGTTGGAAACTGGAAGCTCAACATGGCAAAGAATCAGGGGAGTGTTTCAAAACCAAAGGTCACGTTTGATATGCTATTTGACAAATACTCTAAACAAAAGGCCGTTACAAGTGATCGGCCGCTAAAAAAAGGATGAGATCACCTCCACGTCAAAAGAGGTCGTCGTCGCCTCCAAGAGCAGCTACAAGATTCAAAGGTGATTCATCACAGCAAGGACAACGATTTACTCCACAATGGGAACCTCGTCCGGTTTATGATGACAATGGAGTAATGTGGGTGCCTTTTCAGCAGTCCTTCCATCCTGGATGGGGAGGGCCAAGAAGACCAGCATTGGATCGGATTTCACGACCTACACAGGATCGTTGGGCTCCACGTTGGTCAGGGCAGCATCGGTTGGCCAACGCGGTCAGACCGCCTCTTACACGCGGTCAGACCGCCCTGAGGGCCAACGCGGTCAGACCGCCCCCTATACGCGGTCAAACCGCCCTGCCCAGAGAAAATGTTCAATCTCCTCCGCGACAGGTGTACAAGCCCAAGATCAGAGAAGAGGAGGTCAAGAAGATGGATATTGATCCAGAGAGGACTACTGGCCAAGACATCATACAGATTGGAACAATGGATGTTCCTATTGAGAAAGGTGGCAAAGGACCGGTTGTGTTAAACAATCAGGTTATGACACCTGTTCAGAAAGAATGTGCTGCTAATGATCATGAGGCCAGTGGGAGTGGTTCCAACTCCAAGTACTTCTTACCAAGGTGGTGTCCTCCCGGTTTGACACGTACACAAAGGAGGAAGCTTCAACGCTTGAGGTTTCGAGAGAAGAAGGAAAATGACTTGGAGAAACAGAGAGATGATATGTTCAACATCTACAGACCAATGGCACCACAAGGGAAAGAGTGGAGAGTCAAGGCGACACTACAGGCAGCACCTCAGGCAGAGGCGGTCAAAACGCCAGCTGAGGCGGTTAAACCGCCAGGGGCAGTCAGACCGCGTCTGGAGGCGGTTAGACCGCCTGGTCCAGAAAATTTGCCCGTTTCAGATTCTTCGACTCTGATATCTTCAGTGCCTGCGCTAGAGGATGATGAGCAGCTTGTTGACTACAGTTCCTCTCCTGAGCAGATGAACCTTGAAATTAATGTTATACATATGTCTAGTGATGGTTTTATGCTTTCAGAAGAGGACATTGCTCACCTTGATTTGGGGCCGAAAGATGCTGTATTCCAGAAGCCAAAAGAGTCTGAAAATCATCTGAAGGCTTTATACGTCAAAGGGCACATCAATGGGAAGCCGGTCACTCGGATGCTTGTTGATGGGGGAGCGATCTTCAACTTAATGCCATACTCCTTATTCAAGAAAATTGGAGGTTCAGATGAGGAGTTGAAAAAGACCAACATGACTGTCAGCGGTGTGGGAGGAGGCAAGCCGATGAGTGCCAAAGGCGTTGCTTCTATGGAGCTCACCGTTGGGAGCAAGACGTTAGCTACAGCTTTCTTCGTCGCTGAGATGCAAGGTAACTATAGCTTAATCCTTGGTCGTGATTGGATTCATGCAAATCAGTGTGTGCCTTCTTCCTTGCATCAGTTTTTAATACAATGGGTAGATGATGAGGTAGAAGTTGTGCATGGTGATAATTCTGCTTGTGTAGCTATAGCTGATAGCAATTCTATAGGGGTGCATGATGATGTAAAATGTCTATCTGGCTTAGATTTATCTAATTATGAGTTCATTAGTTGTTCTAAAGATGGCTTTATCCCTGCTGTCATAAAGCCGGTGAATAATCGGCTAAACCATTTCATGTGATTTGATGGAGTCAAATCAAGAGTGGTTGCAGCGGAGACTTGAACACCATCGGGCGCAAAAGAACGATACGTGTGAAGCTGTCGAAGATCTTGATGATTTGGGCAAGCTAGGACAAGGGTTTACGTCGGCCGATCCTCTTGAGGAGGTAGACATTGGTGACGGCATTATACCCAGGCCGACATTTGTAAACAAGAATCTTGATCCTGTTTTTAAGTCCGAATTAATAAAGTTCTTAAAGGAGTATGTTGATTGCTTTGCATGGAGTTATAATGAGATGCCTGGTTTAAGTCATGATTTAGTTGAACATAAATTGCCAATTAAACCTAGTTTTAGACCTTATAAACAACCTCGTAGGAATTTTAATCCTGATATTTATGACCGAGTGAAAGAAGAAATCAATCGGTTGCTTGATGCTAAGTTTATTAGGCCTTGTCGATATGCTGATTGGATTTCTAATATTGTGCCTGTGGAGAAAAAAGGAACTAAGAAACTTCGTGTTTGCATTGACTTTAGAGATCTTAACAAAGCTACTCCTAAAGATGAATATCCTATGCCTATAGCCGATTTTCTTGTTAATGCTGCATCCGGACATAGAATTCTTAGCTTTCTTGATGGTAATGCTGGTTATAATCAAATCTTTATGGCCGAAGAGGATGTTTCTAAAACGGCCTTTATATGTCCGGGATTTGTAGGCTTGTTTGAGTGGGTAGTCATGACTTTTGGTTTAAAAAATGCTGGTGCTACTTATCAAAGAGCTATGAATTTGATTTTTCATAACTTGCTTGGTATAATAGTAGAAGTTTATATCGATGATATTGTAGTCAAATCGGCTGGTTTAAATTCTCATCTAGCTGATTTAAGACTTGCATTTGAAAAAATGCGCCGATATAATTTAAAAATGAATCCACTCAAATGTGCTTTTGGTGTATCGGCTGGTAAATTCTTGGGCTTTATTGTACATGAGAATGGTGTTGAGATAGATCCTAAAAAGATTGAGTCCATTCGAAAAGTACAAGCTCCTACTTGCAAGAAAGATTTGCAAAGATTCTTGGGCAAGGTAAATTATTTGAGGCGGTTTATTTGTAACTTGTCCGGGAAGGTAAATGCTTTTACTCCTTTACTTCGGTTAAAAAGTGGAGCTGAATTTACTTGGGGGGCAAAACAGCAAGAGGCATTTGATGAGATTAAAAATTATTTAACTTCGCCGCCCGTTCTTCAAGCTCCCAAGAGTGGTATTCCTTTCAAGTTATATATAGCGGCTGAAGATAGTGTTATTGGGGCTGTTTTAACTCAAGAGACCGATGGCAAGGAGTATATTGTAGCTTATGAGAGTAGAAGATTATTGGACGCCGAGACAAGGTACACTTTTATTGAGAAATTATGCTTATCCTTGTATCATGCTTGTACCAAGTTAAGGCATTATTTGTTATCAAGTATTTGTGTGGTAGCATGTCAAACCGACATAATTAAATATATGTTGCAAAAACCTATTCTAAGTGGTAGAGTCGGCAAATGGGCTTATGCACTTGTTGAATATGATTTATGTTATGAGCCATTACAAACTATGAAAGGACAAGTTGTAGCCGACTTTATTGTAGAACATAGAATTGATAAACAACTTGATTTAGATGTCGGTTACATTACTTTTACTCCATGGAAATTGCATTTTGATGGATCGGTTTGCAAAAGTGGTTGTGGTGTTGGAGTGATTATTATTTCCCCCACTGGAACGATTTTTGAAGCTCTTAACCGATTGGATCATGATTGTACTAATAATCAAACCGAATATGAGGCTCTCTTGTTTGGTTTGCAAATCTTGCATGACATGGGAGTAAAACATGTAGAAGCTTATGGTGATTCTCTACTGGTGGTGCAGCAAGTCTCCAAGGTATGCCAGTGTCTAAATGGTTATTTAAATGCTTATCTTGATAAATGCTTGGACATTATATCTTGTATGGATGAATTTGTGATTTATCATGTGCCAAGAGAAGAGAATCCAAGGGCAAATGCTCTGGCTCAGCAAGCATCTGGTTATGATGTTCAGAAAAGAAATTTTCATGAACAAAAACCGATGTTTAGCAAAGCCGAGGGTTATGCCCTGGAGGAGGCGGTCAGACCGCGTACTCCACCCGGTTAGACCGCCCTACCCGGTCTGACCGCCCTGCCAGGCCGGTCTGACCGCCCTGCAGAGGAAGAAGTCGCTTCGGCCATTGTTTCTTCCAAAACTGATAAGGACGAAGTTGAAGATTGGAGGAAGCCTCTGATTAACTATTTGCAGGATCCTAAAGGTACAGTTGACAGAAAAATCCGGCGATGGGCTCTCAAGTTTGTTTTGGAAGATGGTGAATTGTATCGTCGGACTACAGATGATTTGCTTTTCAAATGTTTAGGACCTGATCAAGCAAGGTTAGCTATGGCAGAGGTTCATGAAGGAATTTGTGGTACTCATCAATCGGCTCCTAAGATGAAGTGGCTCCTTAAGAGAGCTTGCTTTTATTGGCCTACTATGATAGCTGATTGTTTTCGGTACTACAAAGGGTGTGAAGATTGTCAAAAGCATGGGGATATTCAGTTGGTACCTGCTGCGTTGATGCATCCGATTATCAAGCCATGGCCTTTCAGAGGTTGGGGTTTGGACTTTATTGGCAAAATTCATCCTCCTTCATCAAAGGGACATTGCTTTGTGATTGTGGCAACTGACTATTTTACTAAGTGGACTGAAGCAATTCCTCTTAAGAATATGACTCATCGGGAAGTAATTGAGTTTATTACGAAGCATATTATTCATAGGTTTGGCATTCCACAAACTTTGACTACAGATCAAGGAACTTCATTTGTATCTAAAGAGGTGCGTGATTTTATCAATTCCTATGGTATTAAGTTGCTCAATTCATCTCCATATTATGCTCAAGCTAATGGTCAAGCCGAGTCTAGCAATAAAATCTTAATTAAGCTCATTAAGAAGAAGATAGAGGACAATCCTAGAAGATGGCATGAGGTATTATCCGAAGCTTTATGGGCTCATCGTATTTCTAGACATGGTGCTACTAAAGTTACTCCTTATGAGCTTGTGTATGGTCAAGAGGCCGTTTTGCCCGTTGAGGTGAATCTAGGCGCATATCGACTTGCAAAGCAAAGTGATCTTGATTTTGACACATATTATGCTTTGATGATGGACAATATTGATGAGGTGACCGACAAGCGATTGGAAGCCTTGGAGGCAATTGAAAGGGACAAGAGGCGAGTTGCTAGAGCATATAACAAGAGAGTTAAAGTCAAATCTTTTCAGGTAGGTGATCTGGTTTGGAAAACTATTTTGCCTATAGGATCTAAGAGCAACAAGTTCGGTAAGTGGTCTCCAAGTTGGGAGGGGCCATACAAGATTGTGAGAGTTTGCTCTGGAAATTCTTATATGGTGGAGACTTTGCAAGGACAGCAGCTGCCCAGGGCTATCAATGGGAGATATTTGAAGAAGTTCCATCCAAGTGTTTGGCAAGATGCTTGAGAAGACATGGCCGATTTAGATAAATCGCCCTTAGAACAAAAAATGGCCGATGAAAGGTATCACATCGACCTTAGATTTATTTTTTAGCACGCAAGCTTTACTAAAAAACAGGGGGGCATATGTTGACACTCAAAATTGGCAAAAGCCGATTCAGGTCAGGCAGGCCGGTCAGACCGGGTACCAGGGGCGGTCTGACCGGGTTGCACTGTAGCTGGTCCGGCAAAAGTGGCCAGGGCGGTCAGACCGCGTGGCCGGGGCGGTTAGACCGCCTCCCCCTGAGTCCGAACCAAATTGAGGAATCCTTGTAGATTTCGAGTTGTAAAAGGTTTCCTTGCGGGGCAAGACCTCCCCACCCTATTTATAAAGGGCCGTGGTCGATTGAGGGCCGATCACCCAATCGATCATTTATCTTTTTACACTTTTATCTCCAAACCCTAGCTTTTCCAACCCTTTTGCTTTCATTGCTCGTCTCTACGGCGTTCAAGGACGTTCTGAGTGGCCTACCGATCTCAGAGCAACCCTAGGCTCGTTGTCCCTGACGGGGTCCCTCCCGGGGCAGCGGATTTAGGTTTTTGGCGATCCTCTGACAGAGGCGGTTAGACCGCCCCCCATAGGCGGTTAGACCGCCCCCTGCTGGTGGTTTCGACGAGGTGCGTTTCGACGACCGCGCGACCTAGCGCACCAGGGTGTTCGACCGAAAAAGCGTCAACACAAGGAAATGAGAAGCAGTCCGATTGGATGGTTTGCCCAGAAAACCCTAGAGCTATATATATGAGTCCCTCTAGGTTGGGCAAAAGACCAAGCTACCCCTAGCACTTAAACTTAAGATACAAACCCCTCAGGGGCAAATAGGTTATGTAGCACTCCTCTTCATCGCACGGCCACGCCTTCGCCGCAGTCCGCGTCCTCCCGACGCAAGCCCTGCGATCCCGCCACGTGTCCACCGGCATCGAAGCTTCTCGGCGCGCCCAAATCCCGTCTCCGCCCGCCGAGCCTCCGATCTTGGTTTTGTGGCTCAAACAAGTAACCCGACGGTTTTGTGGTGAACCGCGGCAAACCCCGCGTGCAGACTCCGGTCGTGAGCCGCTACCCTGCACCGGCTCCTGTCCATGACTTCGTCTTGCTTTTCTTGCCACCATGCGGCCCGCACTTGACCCTGCTGGCCACCGGGTCCCTCGAGCTGAGCCTACTTGTCTCTCCACTCCTCGGAGGCCCCGCAAGGCATAGACCTTTCGCACCCACTCTTCACATGCACCAACGCAAATCAAGCCGCAACCTGCACCTGCAATACTCGGCCAAGAGTCAGTCCACACCACGTTGTCAATCACTCATCATACTAGGGAGCGACCATCCACCGGTCCTTAGACGCTCCGGTCCTCAGTAGCACGGGAGCCCGAGAATGGCGTGGTACGCGCCCCGGAACCCCACCACCTCGAAGGTGAGCATCTCCTTGCGGAAGTTATCCGGCATGCCAAACCAGACAGACAGGTCCATCTGCCCGAGAGGTTGGACCCACTTGCCCGGCGCGACGCCGTAGAACGGCGTCTTGCTGGGCTGCAGCTTGTCCAGGCCCATCCCCATCAACCGCAAGGTGTGGGCGTACAGGATGTTGAGGCTGCTACCTCCGTCCATCAGTACCTTGGAGAACCGCGAGTGGCTAATGATAGGGTCGACAACCAGTGGGTACTGCCCCGGGTTCGGGATGCGGTTCGGGTGATCCTCACGGCTGAAGGTAATGGACTCCTCCGACCAGTCGAGGAAAGACGACACGGCCCTATCCACGGCAAGGACCTCGTGCCGCTCGCGCTTGCGTTCGCTAGTGGACATGATGGGAACTGGGTGGCCTGATCTCCCGTTAGGTAAGGGTAACTTTCGATTTGGTCGGAGGGCGACACACTTCAGATCCAAAGACCCGAACCCTGCAACCTTAGCACCACGTCTCCTCTAGTTATCAACCATGTCACAAGCCATTTGACCTCGCCAGGAAGGCTAATCCCAGCTGCGAATCGAAGAACACAAGCAAGAACAAGGTAAAATGCAACTCAATTGAAGTGACAATTGCAGATGTATGATTAAGATCTCAACGTGGGGTTTCACAAACCGATAATGGCGACTGTTCAAAGACAAATAACTCTAAAGAAAAACCCAAGCCCTAACGAGGGTGTGGCGGCTGCTAATAAAGTCCCTAGGGTCGTGCAAGACACCCTGGACGCGCCCCTATTGGGCTCCAACATGATACAAGGCCCAAAGACAAAAACCAACGTCGCAGCGTCAGGACAAATTCTGGACGTCAAATTGTTCGGACGATTCCCGTCGACTCCGAATGAATTTTGGCCTGAGACCAGTGCCATTGGAAGCGTAATGAGATTATCTTTCCAAACATATAAGGAACATCGAAAACCGAGCCCATATGCGATTTGAGCGTCCATTTTAGTGAACGCTGCTCCTGGACTCCGAGACAGACTCAAAACTGACTTGATTGGGCCTCCAACTTGGTTTGGACGCCCATGCTGTCCTCCTAAGGTGGTGGCCAAGGTGGAAGACGTCTTGCACCATTCTTAAAGTGTTCTCCACACCCTTCAAGCATGCTCCTACTTGAACCGGGTCCCAAGGGCGAATATCATGCTCATGATGACGACGTCGCTTCCAAATGTTGGACTTTGATGAGGTTGCACTTTGAAACACACCTTCAATCAAAGAAAGACATGTACATGTCAAACCAAGTGAGTTGTACCAAGAGTTACTCTGCAAATATCAAAACGAGTTCACCATATAATCAATGGTCGTATTCGAAGATATCATGTCCTCATCAGGACATGTCCACCGTTGGTCCCCCGAGGATGAGGAAGACGTTCTCCACAGCGGGGAAACCGTCGGCGCCCCCGTCGTCCGCATCCTTCTTGGCCTCATCATCCTTCGCAGCGATGCGGCTATAGTACTTCTTGAGCATGTCGCACTGCTCGAGGGTGTGGGCGACCGGGGTCTTATGGTACGGGTAGGGCTTCTTCAGCATGTCATCGAACACGCTAGGCCCTCGAGGGGGGCCTCGAGGACCCTTGCGTGTAGGGTCGACCGCGTGGTGTCGTCATCCTCGCCGCGCTCCTACGTGTGAGCGGCGCTTCTTGCCTTTCTTGCCCCGCTTCTACTTCTTCGCAGAGTCTTTGGACTTGCTGTCCTCCGCGAACGCGTCCTCTACGTGCTTGCCCTTCTTGCCGTCGAAGACCGCCCCAGCTGCCTCTTCTCTAGAGGCGAAGCTGGTGGCAATGTGGAACAGCTCGTTGGCATTCACCGGCGGGCTCCTCCCAAGTTCGCGCACCAGGTCCAGGCAAGTCGTGCCCTCGAGATAGGCGTGCACGATCTCGGACTGGGCGACGCTCGGGAGCTCGGTGCACGGTCTCGCCGGTCCTTTGGGTGCACCCTCGCAGGTCCCAGGAGTTCCCGGGGCACACGTATGTGCCGTAGAAGTTCCCCACGAAGGTGCGGACCAGGTCGTCCCAGTTGTGGATTTGGCTGGCGGGCAGGTGCTCGAGCCATGTTCGAGCTGAATCTGTGAGGTGTAGTGGTAGGTTGTGGATGATCATGGCGTCATCGGTGGCGCCGTCCAGCTGGCAAGCCAGGCGGTAGTCATTGAGCCATACCTGGGGGTCCGTCTCCCCTGAGTACTTGATGATGGTGGCGGGTTGGCGGAAGCGCGGGGGGATGGTCGCCGTGCGGATCTCCCGGCTGAACACACGGGTTCCCGAGGGCTCCGGCGATGGGTCCTGTCCTCCCAGTTGTCGTAGCGGCCACCACGTCGCGGGTGGTAGCCATGCTCCATTGCGGCGTCCTGTCCCCTTTGGTTCAGGACGTTGCGGGCATCGCCATCGTTGGCTTTGCCATGCGTGTCAAGGATCCGGTCCCTGACGGGTGTTCTGTCTTGGTTCGTTGGCTGGCCCGCTGCTCCCCCTTGCAGGGCATGGACCGAGGCCTCCTGCTCCGGTGCGCCGTTGCCAGCCCGCGCGCTGGGCTGGTTGCGGATGCGGGTGTTGACACGATAATAGGATGTCACCTCCGCGCGTGACACACGTGACTCCCCGGTCTGTAGCGAGGCGTGCCAGCCAATCTGACCTGTTGATTGACAATGGAAAATATTAGGGATTGGCTAGAGAACCGATGGCCTTTTAGCGACATGTGTACCAGCCAATCGGCCGATATGGGTAAAGCGGGATTGGCCGGCTCGAGAGTGACCGAGGCGCAAGGTTGTGGATAAGAGATCGGCTGGAATCAGCCGATCGTGACGTCAGCACTCGAACAGGTCAAAATTGGGTTTGGTGTTAGAAGCCGATAGAATCTAGATTGAGTGGAATAATTGGTGATAATAGCTAAAACCACAAGAATTGGTACGAAAACTTGCAGATCTAGCTAATATCGGTAAGGGGTGAATAAAGAACTATACGAAACCTCAGCGATGTGCCCAGTGGTTAAAGCCTAGGGTTATTCAGTAAAACGGTACTCACAAGCTTGCCGGAGATCGATCGATGCAGCCCGACGAACTTGAAGGACGGCGTTGTAGAAAAGGAAAAAACGCAATGGCGAAGTCGCCGAAAAGTAGATGCGGTAAAGTAGCTGCTGTAAATTGTAAAGGGATTGCCCGGAGGCGGTTTGTTTGATATTGGTGTGTACACTTTTTCCCGACCACGCAGGGTCGCTATTTATGTCCTGAGGACAACCCGACTCCTAGCCGATTACGACACTGTTTACTTGCATCTAAAGAAAACGAACACTACTAAAAATAGAAAAGGACTCTCATAGGAGTCAAAACTCCCTAAAGCTGACTCTTTGACCCGTTGCCAATCTTGGATTGACCCGCCTCCACCGTGCTTTCCTTCTGGCGTATCTTCTTGATTACCGCCTTCTTTCTTTCCATCGGCCGATCCTCTGGTTGACCATCAGCCGATTGGTTGACTCGACAGTCCGTCGATAGGATTGGACTTTTTTGACCATCGGCGAATTCTGTTGACCATCCTTCTCTCTCTTCAATCGGCCGATTGCCTCGTTTCTTCATCGGCTGCTCCTTCTTATCCTTTTGACATATTTTTCCAAAAAATGGTGTCAACACATGCCCCCAGTTTCGGAGTAAATAATCTTTTTGCTCCGAAATTTCCTCGAATCCGTTATCTTCCATGATTCGAAGTCGTCCGAAGAATCCAAACAAATCTTAGGGGCCATAAATACAACTGCCTCGACTCTTCTTTTCCCCCGAATTTTGTTGCTCCAATAGCTCAAGCTTCCAGGCGACGAACCCTAAGCTTCAGAGTTCTTGCTGATTCATGGTGTCTTCAGGCTCTGCCGGAGGTTCTCATTATGCCTCTGCGCCTCCGAAGGCGTCTCTTTCTTCAGTTCCCCTGGTATTTCTCCTGTTCTTTGGATTTTATTTGTTCCTAAATGCCGCCGTACTGCTTTACCTGAAGCCTAGATTTATTTAATTTCTTCAGGAACTTAGATCCAATCTCACTATTCCTATTGATGACAAATCTGGGCTCACTTTTCTTGGACCAATGGGTGATGTCGACCCCACTGAGATGATTAACTTTGAAACTGGCCGAATCCCTTTTAAATATGCTTCCCTGGATTTGGCCGATTGGGATGGTTGCTTTACGTCTTGGACGGGGTATGCCAAAGGGTGGAGAAATTGGTATCGTAGGGTATCTGCCAAGAACAGGGGTTTCTGGGAGAAGTATAAGATCAATCAATGCATTACTCTGTCTTTGTCTGATATGTCCCGGAATGAGTCTCTCCTAATAGCCGCCTCTTATTTTTGGTCTGATGCGCTTAGTGCCTTCTTATTTGGTCACAGGCCGATGACTCCGACTTTGGCTGATGTTCTTCTGTTTACTGGCTTGGACATTTCTTCCTCGGATGCCCTCTTTAGTTGCCGTGACCTTAAACTTTCCCACCGTTTGGAAACTAAGAATGTGGGTGGCTGGTTGGGATATATTTCTGAGCACATGAAAGAAGGCACCGTAACTGACAGAGAACATGTGGCTTTCCTGAACATGTGGCTTGAAAAATTCATCTTCTGTGGCAAATCCTTTGGCTCCACCTCCAATTATCAGATCGTAGCTGAACGGTTAGCTATTGGGTCTTCCATTCCTCTTGGCAAATACCTTTTGGGGGCAGTGTACAATATCCTCCATCATGTGGCAGTTAGCCTGTCAACCAATTCCCCAATAGGTACTCCAGGAGGTCCTTGGTGGTTTATTAACATGTGGTTGAATCTTCACCTCCGAGACAGATTGGAACAGAATATTTTTGATATGCGTTTTCCAGGAGACCAGCCAGATGGTGTTCCGATCGTTAAGCGCCGATGCATGAACTTTGGAGAGGCGGTCTCTGTATTTCCAGGTCATAAGAAGACTCCATCGCGTATAGCAAAACATTTCAGGAGTTTCTATCTCGGCTTTACTCTAGGTTCCATTATCTGGTTTGCATATAGGGATGATAATACCAATTTCGAGACCATTTTTAGCTTTGACGACCTTCATGAGGATGATGAAAACAGGATGATCTTTGTGGAGATGATCAAACCAGGACTTCTTCCTTCCTGCGTTTTTGGGAAAGATTCATTAGCCACTTATGAATTTTACAATCCTTCAGTGAGTGCTCGTCAGCTGGGGTTTGGTCAACTGCCGATTGGTCTTTACTTCTCCAATTTGATCAAACCATGGGAGGTTATCCCTAGTGGCACCCACTACCGGCGTCTGCTGGATTTAGTCCCCGATTCTTCCACTATTGATGTTGATACTTAGAAATTTTCCAGTTTTACCTCTCCTCTCTTGAATATCTGGTGGGCAGAATGGTGCGACCATCTTTTCTGTGTGTCCCCCAAAATTTTCTGTGAGAAGCTAGATCCTGATTATGTGGCATCGACTGACGAGGTACTTTCTCATTTGATTGCTTTGTGCATTTCCAACATGTTTTGACCGCTTGTACTTTTAATATGTCCTGATTGCTTTCCCTTCTCTTCAGCCTGATACTTCTAAGCAGCCTGCTAAAAGCAAGTGTGGCAAGCCGATTGGTTATTGGCCACCGAGGTCTTTACCATATATCGGCTACAATGCTCCCGCAATTTCTTCAGTCATGCAGGGCCCCAAGACCAATCCTGCTCCGGACAATCTTCCTCTGTCGACCCTTAAGAGAAAAGGTGTAACTAGCAAAGTTCTCTCCCGCAGAACAAAGAAGAAGATTGACACTGTGGTCGTTAGCATTCCTGACATGGCTGAAAAGTTGGCGGGCGCTTTTGAGGTACTGGCTTTCTTCAACATTCCCTTTTCCTCTTTGTATCTTTCACTGATCATCTTTTTTGTGCAGTCTTCAGGATTAATCGGTCAGTCAGAACAAACCACCACTGCTAATCTTGGTCAGGACAAGACCCTGCAAGAGATTCCGGTCGATGATGTTTTGATTTCGTCAACCGAGCAGCCTGAAACTCATCAAAAGGCTGATGTCTTAGATGCTTCTGGTGGTCATCCCTAGCATTCTCCTGAACGGGTCGATCTTCAAACTGAACAACCAATTGAGGTAGAATCCCTATTAATGTTTTTCCTCATTCTTCCTATATTTAACCCCTTGTCTTTGTTTAGGACGTGGTTGAGACGTCAATCGAGATCCGAGACAAGCCCTTGGATGACCTTCAGCAGGACACTTGTGATCAACCACAATCGCCAGTTATTGAGGTCCCTGAATCAGAATCGGCTGAAAATCCGATTATTGAAGTGCAGACAACTTCTGCTGCAGAGGTAAATTTCTTGATCTTCTCGGATTTCTTCATTAATCCTTTTTCGCTTATTCATACTTTCTCTGCAGGTTCCACCAACCTTGCCTCTTGTTGTTCAGGGCGCATCAGCGGCCACTCTTCCAGATGATGTGAAAACCAAGCTGATCGAGGTGCTCCCATTACTGAACCAGGACATCGGCCGACTTGTACAAGACGCTGAGCCGATCAGAGCTATTTTTAAGTAGATTCAGGGCCAGTTGCCCAGAGATCTCAAGGCGAAGATGCTTCAAGTTGCTTGGCAGCTTGTAGTCCAGGAGGCCCAAGATCGGCTGGATGAAAGGAAGCGCCAGGAGGAACTTACCAAGGACAGGGTGAACCTGGACAGCGGTATGGCTGATCTCGATAACAGAATTGAATTCCTGGCTTCTTCACGTCTTGACATTGTCAACAACATTGATCGTCTGAAGAGGCGTCGTGTTTATTTGATGAAGGAGCTTGGCCAAGTTGAGCAAGACTTGGCGACTGAAGAGCAAAAGCTTGCAGATCTTCCAGGCACCATTGCTACCATGCGAGAGCAGAGGGATTCTGCTGCACGTCAAGCCCAAGTTCTATGTGAACAAGAGCAACCGATTCCTGGTTCGGCCGATGCCGATCGCCAGGAGATAGAAGCGGTTGACCAGCTGCGCCAGGATCTCATTAATGCCATCCATCTTTTGGGCATAGTTCAATCTTTTATTTGTAATTTTCAGAACTGTAATTAGCCTTTGCTGGCCAACTTCCAACCCTTGGCATTTATTGTTTTGACCGAACATTCCAATCGGCCTTTATACGACGCTTAGATCTCTTTTGCCCTTTGAACCGTACTCCTTTCTTTTGTGATGGCTTCCTCTTCTTCTTCTTCCTTTGTGAATCAGGTCGGGTTTTCTTTTATTTTCTTCATTCCTATGATTCTTTCCCTGATATTTCCTCTTTTCACAGTCTCCAAATCGTGACACTGTGGAAAGGATCGTGTTGAGCATCAATGCCTTTGGTGCAAATCGGCCAACCCAACCGTCCAGGCAAGAACGGGGCCTCCGCCTTGTGATCGCGAACGACGAGAAGAAGCTAGAAGTTCTTGAAGCCAGGAGGACTGCTCTTCTTCAGGAACTGGATCGCGTGGGTGAAGAGATAGCCCAAGTTAGAGCAGAGCTAGACAAGGCAAAGAGTCTCCTTTGAATCTTGATGTATTATCAGCCGATGCAATCAGCTCATTTATGAATAAAATCATTATCTCTTATGGGCATTGATGGACTTGAATGTACTATTTTCCTGGTGATGGCTTCCTTGCTATAAAATGTGACTCGTTCCTCATGTGGCATCATATTCTTCTGAGTATGAATCGAATTGGTTCCCATTAGGAATGAGAGGCAAGCCTCTTCTAGAGCGTATCCAGGAAAATGCAACCATCCCCATTCCTTGACAAGTTTCTTCTTGAAGTGTTCTTGCATCCAAATGATGCATCAAAGCTTGTCGTTGCTGCCGAAAATGTTGAGAGAGGGGAATCCTGATAGTCTCCTCTTCTGGAGTACAGAGTGGGGCCACACATTGTTATTCAATCCATCTTCAAAGCCAGCCCCTGATTTTCAGGAAACGCATCACTGCATGACTGCCCATTGCTCAGTCTGAAACTTTCATGGGGAAACTGTTCTTGCTTTGACTGCATCGGATGCCCTTCATTTCCCCTTTTTCAATTCCCTCTTGTAGTTATCTCTTCTGCCATCTAGGGCTATAAATAGGCCTAAAGCTCGATGGAGAAAACTCACACTCATCGGCCATGGCGCAACCAACTCATATAGAATATAGACTCTTGTTGTATGACGGTTCCCTTTTCCTCTCTCTCTCTTTCATGGCTAGAAGAATTCTTGTGAAGTAGTGTAGCGACCCCTCTTCTTCTTCATCTCCTTTCGAAAAGCCAGGAGGCATTATAGCTAGAAGAATCCTTGTGAGGATCTGGCTTTAGGGGAAGGAGCAAGGTAGGGTGTCTTGCTACACATTTATCAGCGGAGGAGCGTGCCAAAGGAACGACCGTCTTGGTCATCAACTCGGACTCCGGTGAAGATCTTAATCTTTCGTTTCCTCTTCACTGTGTCCTTCTCTCATTCATCGATCCAATATCCTCATCGTATTGGAGATAGGACAACGCACCCCTTGTAACTTCTTGAGAACGCATGTAATCTTTAGATCTGAGTTGTAAGATCATTGTTGTAATCCAAAACAGAGGAAATGAAAATATATTGATTTTATTCTGAGGGCGATATGTGTATCCGCCACAACCGAATATGTTAATTGTACATCGGTTTTTCATTTTTTGTACTAAAGGCGATTCTTTACGGATATCGGCTATTCTACTAGAAATGCTTACATTTGCAATCGGCTACAGCTCGAAAATCCAATCGGCTGATAGGCTCGATACGACAATCGGCTCATACAACTGTTGATATACTTGGGCGACCAATCCATCGACTGTTGTGATTCCACGCCCAAGCTTCCTTTGTCTTCAATGAATTGATCCATTAAATCTTGTCATCAGAGCCGACTGCTTGAACCGGCTTTAGTCCGAAATCGGACACTTTGAGATACTTGGTATCCCATGCTTTTCCAGATATGCAGCTCACTCGATCGTAGGTCCATCCTTGTGCTTTTGTAGCTGAAACTATCTAGGAGGTTTCTCCTTTGACCATCTCCACTGAATCTCTGATCCATTGGATGATGCATTGATGCATTGTAGATGGTATGCAACAATTGGCATGTATCCAATCTCGCCCCAGCAGTAAATTATAAGATCCCCTCCCTTTAATGACAAAGAAAGTGGTTGGAAGTGTCTTACTGCCGATGGTGAGTTCCACGCTGATCGCACCTTGAGCTGGAGATATGTTGCCTTCGAAGTCCACCAGCATCATGTCGGTTTGGGTTAAATCTTCATCAGATTTCTCAATCTTGCGCAGCATGGTGTATGGCATCCGATTGACTGCTGCTCCTCCATCCACAAGCATCCTATGACTAGTTTCCCATTAACAAAGCCTTTGAGAAACAACGCCTTCAAATGTTAGCTCATCTCATCATCTGGCTTCTCAAAGATAGCTTTGAGCCATGCCCAGTTCTTCATCGGACACGTCCGAATCAGCTGGAGCCATGAACTCTTTTGGTAGGAGGACAACCATGTTCCCATCATCGGCCTTAGGCTTGGGACACCACACTTTAGACCGAACCTTCTTCTTGTCCAACACGTGTCTCTCTGCTTCTTCTTGCTATTCTAACTGGCGTAGGCGCTGGACTCTCCTTTTCTGGGACTTGGTCAAGCCATCTGGACACCATTGTGGATTAGGCTTCTTGTATGATTGGCTTGACTCTTCATCATCTAGTTGTATGGTGCGTCGACGTTAAGGAGCTCGGCACATGATATCTTCATCAGGGACCAAAGAATCGGCCATATCTTCCAGCTGATTATTTGACTTTTCATTGACTCGGCCTCCCAGCCAATCATGAACACTGGCCTTGCCCCCCAGCCAATCATGGAGGCTAGCCTTGCCCCTAGCTGATCGTAAACTGAGACCCGTTGCTTGCTGAATTCACGGTGGTCCCCTGCAGCAGGCCTTCTGTCATCGAAGCAAACCCTCTTAGATGAGCTGTTATTGTTGTAAGCCCTATTGCACTCTGGACAATTCTTTGCTGTTGGTAGCTTGATCCCTTCTTCCCAATAGTACTTGAAAAATGGACATCTCCAATGTCCTTCGTTGCGTCGTGCCCACTCTTCTCTTCCCTTTGCTTTCTCTTGTCGGCGCTGAAACTTGTTGATTAGCATCTGGGACGTGACAGTTCGGCGTGGCTTTATGTCTCATTCTTCAAGCAGCAACCCTTTTCCTTTAACATCGGCAGCGGTTGCTTGCACCTTGGGATCGACAACTCCTTTATTTTGAGCCGATTCAGATGTTAGCAGCTTAACATGTGACGTGTCTTTGCTAGACACTTCAACTGTATTAGTTGGGAAGGGGTGCTGATCAATCTTCATCAGCTTTTCAGCTTTGGTAGGGGTTTCAAACTTGAGTTTCCCTTGCTCAATAGCTAATTGAATCTGTTGTCCGAAGATTTTGCAATCATTGGTGTCGTACGATGTTGCATTGTGCCACTTGCAATACTTCATCCTTTTGAGCTCCTCTGCAGATGGTATGGTATGGTATGGAATTGGGAGAGTTTGATCTGCCATTGCTGGAGCAACAGATCAAATATCTTATCGGCCTTAGTGATGTCAAAGCCGAATTTTTCTAGTTCCTTCTTACCAAAGGGGCAGGATACTGTCTTCTTGCTTTTGACACACTCTACGAGCCCTATCATGTTATCTTCATCTTCTGAGTCAGAGTAATCCACATAAGACACCTTCTTCTGGAAATTCTTCCTAGGCTCATAAGATCTTGCAGTCTCTTGACTCATTCGACTGACTAGCTGGTTGAGACTCTCGAAGTCATGTGACGCATATTTCTCCCTCAAGGTTGGCAAGAGACCTTGGAATGCAAACTCAGCCAGTTGAAGGACCGGAAAGGCGAACCAGAGGGGGGAGTGAATGGGAGCTGATAAAAATTCTTCTCGAGGGAGTTTGAAACTCCGAGAAGACGAACAAGGCTTCCAAAGCACGTCTCCGAGTCAACTACCCAAGTTGGCCAAGACCACGCAGCCACTGGAGTGCTACTGGTCCTAGGAACCAACAACCACCGAAGCTAACCCGAGAACGCAGCGGAACAAACAAGTCGAGCAGCTACTGTCCTGCACCGGTCAGACCGGTGAGCAGCACCGGTCAGACCGGTCCCTGCAGGAGCACCCCAACTGATCCTGAGAACTTCCACAGAAAGCTCCTACACCGGTCAGGCTGGTGTAGCATGCCGGTCAGACCGGTCTAAGCCAGGAAGCCCCAAAATCACAAACCTGACCTTCCGAGCTCCAAAACGAACCAAACTCGAAACAGCAGCAACACGTGACAACAGGGAACTCACCAAAGTGTTCACCCGAGGCAAAACCCACGAAGCCTCTGCAACGGTCAGACCGGTGAGCAGCACCGGTCAGACCGGTCAGGCTGGGACGCTCGGGATGAACAGCACCCGCGGGTCAACTCCCCCAAATCCAACTCCCGATCTCCCGAATCGCTCCACGGATTTGCGCAAGACTTTGGGGATAGTAGGAACACCTCATGGGCACTCCATAGACAAGATTTGGTCCACCATAACTCGCTAAATCGAGAGGAATCGAAGAAATCCCACCAAGAACGCCTCTAACCCTAGAGCCAAGAAAACCCCTAAAACGAGCCCTTTTACTCACGGATTTGGGAGGGGAATCACAGGGAAAAGAACCACGAAGGGTTCAAGCATACATCCCCCACCAAATCCCAAAGAGAAATACCTCGAAACCACCACAATAAATTCGCCAAGAAAGGGCTCCGAAAATCACCAAAAAGGAGAAACGGGAAAGACACATCCAAGCCTTGAGGAACCACGCCGAATCATCTATACATACCAAAGAGGTTCATACAAGGTTTAGCTTGCTGCCTGATCATCCTTCCCTCTCACAAGATCTCACCATGAAGCTCTCAAGCTAGTCCTAGAAATTCCAAAGGAAAAAGGAAGAGGAAAATAGCAAAACAAAATGAGCTAGGGTTCCAAAAGATGGCTGCCATCCTCTCACCACTTGGGTTATATGGAGGCAAGACGAAAGACTAAAATACCCCTAAGGCCTAATACTAGGATACACACCCCCGAGGGGCACTTTGGGAATCTTTGTCTTCGCACCATCGGACGAATGCCCAGCGACCGCAAACTTGCTTAGCCTCGACGCAAGCCTTGCGATCCCAACGCGTGTCCTCCGCTTCGAAGTCTCCGGACTGCGTCATCGCACATCGGTCAGACCGGTGCTCCTCACCGGTCAGACCGGTACCCACCGATCAGACCGGTCAGACCCACCGGTCAGACCGGTCCGATGCTGCTGCACCTCCGTCTTCGGTTTTCAGTCTTGGCTTTGTGGATTAACCAAGGAACCCAATGGTTTTCTGGTGAACCACCAGAAACCCCGCGAACTCGGTGTAGCCTCCGCCAATCACCACTCATGACTCGGCTCCCACGTAGTCCCGGCTCGACCTTAGTTTTGAGGCTCAACCAAGAAACCATCCATGACTTCATCTTGCCGTCCTTGCCACCATGCCGCCTGCACTTGACTCCGTTGGCCACCGGGTCCCTCGAACCAAGCCTACTTGTCTTCTCCACACCTGGAGGCCTCACCAGCAACGACCTTTCGTGCTTGTTCTTCACTTGCACTGTCAGATGTTTAGATCTGGACAACCCACAGGGGGGTTAACCCCAGTGGTTTAGTTGTTCAGCGAGGGGGAATCTAAGCTTAAGAACTCGAAGGTTGCACACGAGCACACGGAACATAGAGAACACGACGAGTTTATACTGGTTCAGGCATCCGAAGAGTAAAACCCTACGTTCAGTTATTGGTGTAGATTGCTTGGGGATTGCGTGATTGTACAAGGGGTCGCCCTGCCCACCTTATATTGGCCAGCGGACAAGGTCGGTTCCCAAATTCCTGGTCGGTTACGACCAGGAGACCTAAGCCTAATTGATTACAACACTTGCCATATCCGTCGATCTGCTTGATCGGGATCCACCGATGTCTTGTCTTGCACGCCAAGTCTTGAGGTCGTTCTGGATAAGGTCGTCTGGAGAATCTTCTGGAAGGTCTTCAGGAGGTCGTGTGGGACGCCAATTATGTCGGCTGGGCCCACTGACAGGTCGGCGGGTCTTTTGGTAGGCCGTACCCACTTGTCGGGGACGGCGGTGAGCCTGGTCGGTGGGGACCCAGGGGTACCCATGTCTCACAAGCCCCCGAGCAAGGTGTTGGCGCAGCGACCTTAGAAAGGTCATGACGAAGTCGTAGAGCTATCGACAGGTCGAATAGCATGCACGTCGGTCAAAAAAGAAAAGAACAAATCGACTTAGAAGCCGACCTGTTTGAAGTCTTGCCGAACGTAGAGAGGTCGAGTGACGACCTATAGGAAGCAGGCTTCCAATAGATCGAAACGATGACGAAAAAATTTCAGAGTGCATCAAGGATGCACTCATACAGTAGTATCCGAGCATCGTGGCGGGCAGGATGGCCGGTATGATGATCCAAAAAAGAAAGAGAATAGAAGAAAAGTAGGTGGAGTAACGACGTAATGAGAAATAGGTTTCCCAATAGGTCGATACGACGAAGAAAACAAGAGGGCGTCGAAGACGCTCTCGTAGAGTAGTCCCCGAGCATTGAAGAAGGTAGCATGGCTGGTTTGATTCTCAAAAAAGAGAAGAAAACTGAGTCATGGTCTTGATCAAACATATTGCAGAGACACCCAGATCTCCTTGCATGACTGCAAGGAGTCTGGCAGGGCTGACCTCAAGGAGGCATTGTAGGCGTGCCGACCTCAAAGAGGCCTCAAATCAACAATGTCCAGTATCCGAGGATACCCGGTAAGATCTTGAAAGTCGCATGAAGAAGTCGTCAATGATGTTGTAGTTGCGATGAGGTTCCAGATTGACAGGAGGTGACAACCTGGGAGGTCCTCGTACGCGGCCATGTCCGTGCTGACTAACGAGGTGTATGTCGCAGCTGAGTTGCGCGTCCCGTGGGAACATTGCGGCCCCGCGGTCGTGCTTTCCCCGATGGGAGGCGTCGTCGAGTCCGTTGGTGGAGGTGCGTCTCCTTGTGCTGCAGCGCGCGCCGCCCGACGTCGCTCCATGCGCACTTGCCGCTAATGCTTGCCTGAGCGCTTGCGGTGCCAGGGCAGTGTTGATGTCATAGCCGCCGTGGCGGCCGGTGCCGGGGCGCTTCGTGCCGGTGCGGTCAGCACGGGGCCAGGCCTGGATGAACGTCGGGAGTGGAGCTCATGCCGGTTAGTGATGCACATGAAGTAGCTGTTGCCCATCACCTGGAAGTTCAGTCTCCGGAACCGGATTTTGAATTCGGTTGGGAAGGAGTCGGACTCCCCCAAACGGGCCGTGACGATGTCTTCTCGGTGCGGATCACCATCGAGAGAGCTAGTGGCCGGGGAAACGATCATAGCGCGGTCCCCTACCTAGCGCGCCAACTGTCGATGTTTGGATTAGTCCCGACACTAACTAGTGAGATACGCTGTGATCAGCCTCTCAATGGTCGGTGCAAATGGCAACTCAGAGACATGAGTTTATCCTGGTTCCGGCCATGAGGCTGTACATCTAGCAGATTGCGCATGCGTGCTGTATTGATCTGCACCGGCACTGTAGAGGGGGGCTACAAGCAAGGCAGGAGAGGAGGAGAAGCCTCCAAGTCCCTGCTAGGAGATTGAGGCAAAGTGCCAATATCGGGAGTTGTGAAGATGAGCGAAAGTGTGGTTGGGGTTGTATGATTGCGGATGCCCATGGCTGGGCAGCTGCCTTCTCCTTTTATAGGCCAAGGGAAGGCAGTTTACAGACGTGCTACATTGTGCTGTACAGTGTTGATGTACCAGCGCACAGTGCTCCTATCGTGACGGTTGTCCTGGCGAATCTTTGGCTCCGGGGTGGCTTGACGGTGAATCCCGGCTTCCGCGGGCGTCGTGGCGGCTCTTGTACTTGTCCGGAGATGGCTTCGAGGGTGGCCTTGACCGGTGTTGCCGTCCGTATGACAATTCGAGGGTGTGCCCATGCCGGGTCAAGGGTCCTGCTGATGGGAGAGCTTTGGTCGCGCAGGGGCCGATGTGGTGATGTCCCGTCGGCACAGAGCTGCACAGCGCAGGGAATGGCTCCACAGCACCGGGGATGGCCGCACAACACCGGGGATGATGGATAGGAGGTGCTCCGCGTATCCCGCGCCACGGCGCCGCCCGGGTCGTGTGCGTGGTCGCCGCCCATACACTCTTCGAGGGTGTCCTTGTGCCCTTTCGAGGGGCTCGAAATGGGGGAAGGACGGGAGTAGGCGGCATAGTGTTATGGAATGACATTGGCCTGTTCGCACAGTATGAGCACCAGGGATGGCCTCACAGTGGCGTGTTGGCCGCATAGTGCCGGGACCAAATTCCTGGGCGGTGTCAGTGGGGCGGCGTGGTGAGGATTCGCCTTTTGACTATGGCACCCACAGCAAGTCAGATCATTTAATGCCCCTGTCGGGGGAAACAGGCGGGGCGCTGTGGGTCGAGGGTAAGCTTGGAGCGAGGCGGAGATTCGCTCGAAGGGCACTGGACCCTCGAGCGAGGTGGAGATTCGCTTGAGGTCTTGGACCCTCGAGCGAGGCGGAAACCTGCTCGAGGGGTGCTGGACCCTCGAGCGAGGCAGAGATCCGTTCGCGGGGCGATCGACCCTCGAGCGAAGTGGAGATTTTCTAGAGGACGATTGGGGCCCTCGTTAGATGGGCCATGGGAGCCGCTGTGTCGTAACAGGCCGTGGGCCTTCCGTGTGTTAGGTTGTGGTCAATTTGTGAGGTGCTTTTGGATGTGGTTGCGTTTTTAAGAGGGTGGTTTTCCCCTTAGTTAGGGGAACCTTATGGCCGTCCCCGACAAATTGAGTCGACAAAGTCAACACAAAACTCAATCACCTCCTCAGTTACATATCCTTTGGCGATGCTTCCTTCCGGACGTGCGCGGTTAAGAACATATTTCTTGAGGACTGACATGAACCTCTCAAAAGGACACATGTTGTGCAGGAATACTGGACCAATAATAGTAATCTCTTTCACAAGGTGCAATAGGAGGTGAGTCATAATATTGAAGAATGAAGGTGGAAATGCCAACTCAAAGCTGACAAGACATTGCACAACATCATTCTGTAGCTTCACTAGGTTCCTTTGATCGATTGCCTTCTGTCAAATTGCATTGAGAAATGCACAAAGCTTTACGAGTGCTAATCGTACTTTATCTGGTAGAACACCCCTCAACGCAACTAGAAGTAACTGTGTCATCAACATGTGGCAGTCATGGGCCTTTAGATTTGTGAACTTCTTGTCTTTCATATTTATGATCCCTTTTATATTCGATGAGTAGCCAGATGGAACCTTCATACTATTTAGGCAATCAAACATGATGTCCTTCTCTTCCTTGCTTAGGGTGTAACTAGCAGGACCTAAGTAATCTTGTTCTTCTTCCTCAACCTCTTCAGGATCTACTTCTTCATCAACCACTTTCAGAGGTGTTTCATTCCTATGAATATCTTTTAGGTCCCGTCATGCTTCCAATGTATCCTTAGAGTTACCGTAACAACCCAAGAAGCCTAGCACATTCAAACAAACATTCTTCATCAAGTGCATCACGTCAATTGCGTTCCGGACCTCAAGAATTTCCCAATAAGGTAACTACCAAAATATAGATTTCTTCTTCCACATTGGTGCACACCCGTTAGCATCATGTGCAATAGGTTCACTACCGTCACCCATTCCAAAGACTACCCTTAGATCCTTTACCATCTCAAATATCTCCTCTCCTTTAAAATGGGTGGGCTTTGTACGATGATCAGCCCTTCCTTTCCAATGCATACCTTTCTTCCTGAAGGGATGCTTCTCAGGAAGAAAGCGACGGTGACCCATATACACAACTTTCTTACAATTTTTCAGATGAATACTGTCTGTTTTATGTAAATAGTGGGTGCAGGCCCGATATCCTTTGTTTGAGTGCCCTGATACGTTACTTAAAGTAGGCCAATCGTTGATGGTAATGAACAACAATGCTCGTAGGTTGAAGTTCTCTTGCTAATCCTCATCCCACACACGTACACCTTCTTTTTTTCCATAGCAGTAATAGTTCATAGACCAATGGTCTTAGATACACATCAATGTCATTGCCAGGTTGTTTTGGACCTTTGATTAGCACCGGCATCATAATGAACTTTGGCTTCATGCACATCCAACTAGGAAGGTTGAACATGCATAGGGTCACAGGCCAAGTGCTATGACCACTACTAAACTCACCAAATGGATTGAAACCATCTGTGCTTAAACCAAATCTTATGTTTCTTGCTTCCCTAGCAAAATCTTTGTATTTTCTATCAATCTTTCTCCACTGAGACCCATCTGCCAGATGTCTCAGCATGTGGTCTTGCTTACGATCCTTTTTGTGCCATGTCATCAACTTAGCTTGTTCTTTGTTCCTGAACAAATGCTTCAAAAGTGGTATTATAGGAAAATACCACATAACCTTCGCCGGAACTTCCGTCGTCTTGGGAGGTGTCCCTTCGAGAGCACCAGGATCATCATCTCTCTGGATCTTATAACGTAGTGCTTTGCACACAGGACAAGCTTCCAAATTCTCGTGTTCCTTGCCTCGATATAGGATGCAATCATTAGGGTAGGCATGGATCTTCTGAACCTCCAACCCCAGAGGGCACACAGTCTATTTCGATTCATATGTTGTCGATGATAATTCATTGTTCTCGGGAAGTTTGTCCTTCACAATTTTTAGCAGCCCCTCAAATGCCTTACCAGACACACCATATTTTGCCTTCCATTGCAACATTTCAAGTGTAGTACCAAGCTTTTTGTGACCCTGTTTGCAATCTTGGTACAATAGTTTTCTGTGATCTTCTATCATACGCTGCAACTTTGCCTTTTTATTATCATTTTTGCAGTCCCTTTGTGCATCTTTTAGAGTCTGACCAAGTTCATCAACATGGTCGTCTTCCGGTATTTCTTTTTCGTCAGTATCTTCCATTAAAGTATCCGCAAAAGCTTGCCCCACGGCCCAGTTTGGAATGTTATTATCATCCTCCTCTTCTTCGTTGTCTTCCATCACAACCCCTCTTTCACCGTGCCTGGTCCAAAGCACATAGTTCGCCCTGAATCCGTTTTTAATCAAGTGGAGGTGAAGAGTCCCCCAGTCAGAGTAGTCTTTGTCGTTTCTGCACACAGAGCATGGACAACACATGAATCCCTTTGGGTTCTTGTTGGCTTTGGACACTTCGAGAAAAGCATGCATGCCAGCAATGTACTCCGGGGATCGTCTGTCGGCATTCATCCATTGCCGATTCATCTGCATCGTATTAAGTCCAAAAATTATTTCCTTTAAATCAGAATAACAAAGACAAAGATGAAGAAGGGTGAGTTTGATGATGTATTCCGTTATGAATTGGATGATGAGAACTGGAGGCCTACCTACATTCTTCTTGAACATGTTGATCATTTCAAGACAATACGTGAATTCATAAATGTGTTTGAAGCAGAGGTTCAAAAGCTAGAAGCTGACCAGTTTCAGCTTGGGACTTGTACTCATTGCTATTAATGCCGTGCCTTGTAATAGCCATCAGGTGACCTCTGTATGTATGTCATTGTAGCACAACCGCAACAATCATTGGATCCTAACTGAACTACATACATCTGTCCATTTGTTGTGATACAATGACATATAGAGGTCACGTGATGGCTATTTTTTTATCTCCATTATTAGTGACCACATTTTTTATAAACTACCACTACGTGAAAACCTCAAATAGGTCACACAGCATTTGTAACGGGCCCTTAACACCCGTTACATGAACCCACATCTGTAACGGTTGTTGTTTGGTGCCCGTTACCCATAAGCGCGGCAGGCCGACCCGGGGTTGGCCTCCACTACGCCCGTTACCAATGTGGACTTCTGGTAACGGGCTTCTTAAACGCCCGTTACATGAATTCATTGTAACGGACATTAAATCGAGTCCGTTACAATAGTTAAAGCTATTGGTAACGGGCTCACAAAGTTCGTTACCGATCAATGCCCTTTCGGTAACGGGCCCTTTAAGTCCGTTACTGATCGCTACCGTATCGGTAACCGGCTTTAGTGTCCGTTACCGATGACCATTTGAAGCCCGTTACTAGACTGAGAGCTCAATAATTAAAGTCTAATAGCACTCTTCACTGCCGTGAAGCGGGAGCACGGCGGTAGTGAACAAAGGAGACGGAGGTTTGTTAATCCGTGTCTCCTTTGAGTCTGTCTTCATTGACAGGTCAGCTCGATCTCTCATTGCTTCCATTTCGACATACAGGCACAATCAACACATATATCTTTTGAGACGAAACTGACATCATAAGAGAGATAACTTGTCCACATAGATGAAGATAACTTGTACACATAAATAAAGAATAATTATTACAAACAATTAACTTAACTTGTCCATCAGGCTAGGACTTAACTTGTCCATCACATTAACTATTTACTATGGTCGTGCTATCTGACCATACTCATCAACAAAAGCATGCCCCTTGAACATCCACAAAAGTATGGCTATCTGACCCTGCACATCAACAAGCTTGAACTTCCTCATGCCCCATCAAGATTGGCTCTTTTTGCAGCCTCTTTGTAAGCAACCAAGGATTCTTAAAGCCCTTCGACCGCATCTTCAATGGGCTCAAGATTTTGTTCAGTAGTATACTTGTACCTCCTTATGTGCTTAGCCTTTTTGATGAGGATGTTCACTTCTTTCGTGATTTTTTCAAACTCAGGTTTCACATAATCCCAGACATTAAGGTTTAGAAGTAACTCAAGCTCTGCTCACGACTCATAGAGTTTTGCCTGAAACAGGGTTAAACATGGTATAAGAATAACATAGTTAATTCAGAACTAATTTGCCTCAGAACTTGGAGCAGTATAGGCACAGTAATCATCATAGGAAAATTATATAAGTACTTGAAAATTATCTTAGGCTTCATAGCTGGGTGTGACAAGTAAAAGCAGAACTTAGTTCAGAACTGATTTGCCTCAGAACTTGGTATAAGATCATGACAAGCATGGAAGACATCATCATAGGCACTAACTTTATCAAGCTCAAGCTCAAGCTAGCTCAAGCTCCATCTATACAACAAGTAAAAAGGCAGTGAGATTCAGAGAAACTTGCCTCGCTGTCGTCGTGGTCATTGCCAGAGTCAGAGATGAGGTCCTCTACACCTTCGCTGCTCCCTCGACCCCTCTTCGTCGTTGCCAGACACTTGGGCTCGCAGACGTGAGGCAGGCGCCTCGCCCACTTCGCTACCCCCTCGCCGGCACGCTCCTCCTTGCCGCTGCTTGGCCCGTCGTCGGAACCCAAGAGGATCCAGTCGAGGACCCTAGTCTCCGGCATTGGGTTCACTCCACCGCCGCTTAGCCCCTCTCCGGCGCTCATCGTCGTCTCCCTCTTCGCCGCAATCTCGCCGGCTCGCGCGCGGATCCAGTTGCCGCACCGCTTCGCATTCCGAGTCTCCTCGATCCCGGGTGCGCGGGGTCGTCCACTGCTTGGCTCCTCGCCGGCGCTCATCGTCGTCTCTATCTCCACGCCTCCTCTCACGCCTCCTCTGCGCTTTTTTTAAGGAAAGTGTTGCGCTTATCCATTCGGAAAGAAGAAGGGGAGACGGAATGGGCCGGGCGATTGAATATTCATTTGGCAAAATGGATAGTCACTACCGACACAGGTTAGCAAACCCGCGTCGCTTTGTTGGCTGGTGCGCGGGCGGGCAACGGTTACCTTCTTTATACTAGGCTGCTGACGCTGACGCGTGGGCCCGACACTTTTTTTTTGAAATGACACTTGCTTCCCTCAAAAATTAGGGCCCATAAAGCAGCACCTAAAAATTAATAAAAATACGAATAATTCATAGTTTTTTTAGAATCGAACAACTCATAGTTGGGCATTTGGTATTTTGAATAAAATATGAACAGTCACACGTCTCCTTGTGACCACATGTCTCTTTTGTGGCCAAGAGCTCACCTGAGTGTACACGGGTTCCGAGGCGCGTGACCGGCCGCCTGATGGTTCCCCGTCTTGTCAATATAAATCCCCGGCCGGCCAAGAACTTCGCCAACCGTGGCACCATGAAAACCCCAGCACCACCATCTCCGGTCACCAAGAAGTGAATCCAAGAGCTTCTTCTTCCTCAAGCGTGCGCATGGCATCGTCAAGCGAGCCATCCAGGAAGCGGGGGAGGGAGGAGGATGATGACGACGAAAGCCGCCGCCATCGGCTCATCATGGAGGGGACGGCGCTGGCGCCCGAGGAGGTGCTGCCGCCCCCGCCCAATGAGCCCGAGGAGGTGTCACCGCCCCCACCCGAGGAGGCGCTGGCGCCGCAGCCCGTGGAGGCCGTTTCTGCTCCTGCACTAACTGCTGACGAAGCCACTTGGTCAGTCAACTTGTTCCGCGAAGATTTCAACAGGCTTCGATAGGTGGCCGTTCATCTCGGGGTCCGAGAACCCAATGATCCGATGCAGAGGACCGTGAAGGATTACGCCTTCAAGATCCATATCTTGGCTGGGGACCTTGAGAGAGGCATGCTCGCCCCCGTCGATGACGACGGCGGCGACGATGGCAGCCTCGACGGCTCCGGCTCCGACTTTGACTCCGACTCCGACAGTGGGGCTCCTCCGGCGGCGACTACCTCTGCTTAATTAATTTGTTCCTCTGTTAATGTGTTACTCCTGTGTGTTTGTTGAACTTGTGATGAACTAGTAGATCCTCTGTTAATGTGTTCCCCCTGTGTGTTTGTTGAACTTGTGATGAACTAGTAGATCTAAGAGACGCAGGTAGATCAATCCATGTCTCCTATAACGCATTGCAATGTCTATGGCAGCAGCTTACAATGAATTGCAATGTGTATGCCAGAAGTTTGTTACTCTATTTGTGTCATTATATGTCAGCAGTTTACAATGAATTGCAATGTGTATGCCAGAGTTATGCCAGAAGTTTGTTAATCTGTTTGTGTTAATCCACGTCTCCTTTGCCTCGTGCTGCAATGAAATGTCAGCACAGATGAATTGATGAGTTTTGTGATATGTGACACATTAAGATTTGTGACCCAATTATCATTCCATCCATTCTTCATTCATACATTTAAGTTTGTCATCTGTGACAGATTTTTCATTCTTCATCCACACAGATGAAGCAAAAGCACCACTTTTGACATCAGAATTACTTCTTTGCAGCATACATCCCCAGTAAACATCCAAATACTACACAAACAATAGCCACGATAATCAAGTTCATCTTCTAGATCACATTGTCCATCTTCTACTCCAGTGCTTTCTTCCTCTACTTGTCCTCTAGTGCTTGCCTCTGCTCGACGCTCCCAATTTGACATTCCACTGAATCAACTACTTCATCAACCGCGTCTGCCCAGTTCGACAGTCGAAAAACAATGACGCCAACATCCTTTAGCATCTGGAGATACTCCTTGTGGAAACGATAAAATCCACAATTCTTGTTGTACTGCAAATCAAAAGCACATAAGAACCCTAACTCAGATTTGGGAAATACAGCAGACTACTCACCAAGTTCCTTGCACACTTGAAATAAAGACGACCGTGGTTTTCACCTTCCTTCTTCGTCTGCCCCTCCACCACCCGAGCCATACCACAGTCCGGGCAAGGGACTAGTGGAAAGCCGCTTAGCTCACCAACTGGATCCAAGCCGATGGAGTGATTGCGGCAGCTCCGGCAACCTTGAACCATGCTCCTCGCACGTGCACCTCCAGACGAATCGGTGTAGTGCGACATGTGCGCGACGGCGGAGAAGGACGGGCGGGCGGCGGCGGTGGAGCTCAGATCGGGGAAGAAGAAGGCAGCCGGGGCCGGGGCGTATGGATATTCATTCAGCCAGGGGCATTTCGGACAATGGAGCACTAGTTGGCGACGAGGGTTAGTGTACCAGCGTCGCCAGGGCGGATGCATATTCATTCGGCCAGCGGCATTTCGAACAATAGAGCACTTGTTGGCGACGAGGGTTAGTGTACCACCGTCGCCGGAGCGGATGCATATTCATTAGGTCAGGGGCATTTCAGACAATGGAGCACTTATTGGCGACGCGGGTTAGTCTACCCGCATCGCCTTTGTCGGTCGGGCAGGGAACGATTATCTTTTTTTATATAGGCTTCTGACGCTGATGCGTGGGCCCGACACTATTTTTTCTGAATTGAAACTTGCTTCCCTAAAAAATTAGAGCCCATAAACTGCACCAAAAAATTAATAAAAAATATGAACAATTCATAGTTGGTAATTTAGTATTTGAATAAAATATCAACAGTCACACTTGTTTAACCAAATTTCTTAAAATTAGATTTTTTTATCTCTTGTTTACGATTTAATAATTATAATAACATCTTAGTGTGTTCTAAAAATTCTAGAAATTGACTTGGTAACATGATTTAGGTCCCTAAGCTTGTCTACAAAAATTCAAATGGTTTCGAAAATGGAAGATTATACTTGTGTACAAATGTCTACATCTCTCACATAGTTTCTTAGAATGTTACTTCAACATTGAAGTTTTCCACACTTTAAAACATGTTCGAACTCATATGCATTTGAAATTTTAACATAACCTTGTGTTCACCATAAGATTACGAAATGCAAAGTTTCATTAGTAATGGTTGTGTAAAACAAATATTAGTTCTATGTTGTACTTATAAGAAACAAGATAAGGCGTATGAACAACATCCAAGAAATGGAATTACATATGAAAAAATGTCATAAATGAATAGATGTTGATTTTAGAAAAATTCAGAAACAAATATCATCAAATTTGGATTATGGATGACGGAGAAATACGTGATACAAAATTTGATCGCAGATTAAAAGGGGAAAAGTAAACTGTTCTTCATTCGAATAGACCTGGCCCCGCCCCTTCATTGGCAATGGGTGGTTGTTAATTAGCGTATCATTTGCGCATCCGAACCTTTTTAATAAACGCTCCGCCCCGCCTTCTGCCTTCTATCCCCTTCTCCGGCTTCCGCCTTCCTCGTCTCCGTCGCAGCCTCGTCTCCGTCGCAGGGATGGCCCGCGACTCTAGGGGGAGGTTGTGCAAGGAGGAGGCCCCGCGGCCACGTCCCCGTCCGTCTTCCTCGGTGCTGTCCGCCGCCCCCGCCAAGAGAGTGAGGTTCCGCGGTGACGAAGAGGAGCCGTCCCAGCGCGCCGCCACGTGCGTCTTCCTCGGCGCTCCATGCAAGAGGCCGGTTCTTCGTCGGCTCGGGGGAGGAAGCCGTACACGCGCGCAAGGGCCAAGTTGGCGGACTCCAGTGACGCCCGCCATGGAGAGGCAGGGTTTTTTTCCTCGACGCGAAGGAAGAAGCGGTCCACGCGCATTGAGGTGAGCGCGGACTCCTCCGGCGACGACCCGGGCAGAATAGTGGTGGTTGACCTCATCTCCTCTGGCGACGACTCTGGCAACAACTCCGGCGATGACTCTAGCAACAACTCCGGCGACGATTCTGGAGACCATGAGGCAAGTTCTGAAACCATCACGCACGATTTGTCCTTGTACCTTCACATCTTCACTGATCAATTGTTCTAATGCATCAATTTCCATTTGTTGTAGGAAGTTGTTGCACATGACATTGACATGATTTGGACTGAAATCAACAAGCTCAAGGAATCAGCTGAAGAGAAGCAGGCAAGTTTTGAAACCAGTTAGAGCTAAACAGCTTTCTTGTAAGAAGTTACAACTGTTATGAAGCTTGCATCAATATAATTTTCCTTTGTTTTAGGAACGGGCTGTTACTCGGGATGACATTGACTACATCTGGAAAGGAATTGACAAGTAGGATGAGCAGCTTAAAGCCGCACAAAAGAGGCAGGAGATTGAACTTCTAAAGAAGAATGCTGAGCAGGCAGAAAGAGTTGCAAAACTAGAGACAAGGATAGCTAAACTTGAGGCAGCAGCACAAAAGAAGAATGCTGAGCAGGCAGAAAGAGTTGCAAAACTAGTGACAAGGATAGCTGAACTTGAGGCAGCAGCACAAAAGAAGCCATCTAGCTAACTAGTTCCCTTGCAGCTACAATCTAGTTTGGTGACGCGCCCAGCTGATGCAGTCTTATTTTGGTGATGTACCCTGCTGATGCATGTCAGATGTGAATATGTTTGTTATGAGTTAGTTTGCTTGGTGATGTGAACTTGTGATGCATGTCATATGTGAACATGTGATGTGATGCTATATCAACAGTCACACTTGTTTGCTTGGTGATGTGAACTTCTGATGCATGTCATATTAGAGCTCATAAATAGCACCTAAAAATTCGTAAAAAATACAAAAAAATCATAGTTGGTAATTTAGTATATGAATAAAATATCAATAGCCACACTTGTTTAACCAAATTTCTTAAAATTAGATTTTTTATCTCATGTTTATGATATAATAGCAGAGTAGTACTTGACTACATTACTCGTTTTAAGGCCCACACAAGCTCACTCGCGCTAGGTTAGTAGGGAAGGATGCCTCCCTCACACAGTCTCCTCCCACTCTCCCCTCGCGCCGCCGCCATCACTTTCTCCCCCTCACCTTCGTCCCCCTTACCTCCCCCCAAGCCGTGACGCATGCTACACCCCTTCACTGAGACGCACGCCACACCACACTCGGCGCGACGTGTGCCACACCTCTGACAGCGAGATCTGGAGGAGGAGGGACCCAGCAGCGGCGACGACGACTAGAGGAGGGATCCAGCGACGACGACGACTAGGAGGAGGAGGAGGGATCCAGCCACGAGGTCGACGCGAGGACGAGGACGTGGAGGCGAGCAGGCAGCGACGAGGAGTAGAGATCCCTCCGCTCCGACAGTGACAAGGTCAGTGGTGAATCTTGGATTTGAGTTTATGGTATGCCGCTGTAAAAATGTCTTATACAATTCGGTAAATCCATTCTACCAACTCGGTAATAATTGTAAAATTAACAACAATGCAGTAATAACTGTAAAATTAACAACGTAATTTGGTATATTTGCTCAAGTTTATGCAATTAGGCCAAGCGAGCGTATGCAGCACACATGCGTTCAGATAATCAAGTATACAACATATGCGTGCGTATGCTTTTCTTTTTATATAAATGCGTATAAATATACTTGTACTTGTGGAATTACAGGGTATGTCGTGGCTCCTTTGTATAAGTACATGTGGACATACTTAGCTGTTGATGGTATACATACTTAGCATTTCCCTTAGATTGACTCTTATATTTGGTTTTGCTCTTGTTCCTATGTACATGTGCACATTCTCTTCAAGTTGAATAAGTACCTCATCAACAACAGAGGCAGCCTGCATCTTCCTCTTTAAAATGGTAAGGTCGCATTGCCTGAACTAATTTTTTGGTTACTGAATTTTGCATTTATGTTAATAGTTTACCAAGAACCAATGATATTACAGCGGGCTAAAGTAGTTACTGTAATTGTTTTCTTATGTGTTTTCTCATGCTTAGCTGCTAAGCATGGTTAACTAAAAATGTGCTCGACTTGTCTCCTATTGTAGCATGTCTCCTGGGAGAGCTAGCAGTATGGTCTGCTTTTTGTGCTATTCTTGGACACTGAGCCGACCTTTCTCAAAATCCCTTGACTATTAATTAACATGATAAATCTAATGAGGACTATAGATCTGGGCCACAAGATGAAGAAGAGGGTTATGGCACTGCTAGTGCACAACAAGACCAGGTGGGTGGGGCTCAGCACCGAGGCAGAGCGCCAAGGACATCCACAAAGTGGCCAAGTGACATAATGATAGTCACTGAGGTCGACATAGGGGGGATGCCAATACCATTGACTCAAAAGCGCAGGTTCTGGGCGCTTACGGGGCTCGTTGCTAGACAAAAGATACCTTTGCACTTGCCAGAAGTTAAAGAACTAAGCAATGATGAAAAGTGGGACTTGTTTGATAAGCATGTGCAGAAACACTTGAAGTTCCAGGAAGGCGTGAAACCGCAGGCCTTCAAGCTTTTCTGGAAGACAGCAGCCAAGGCATGGAGACAGTTCAGATTTTAGCTTAGGTGAGATTTTATCAAAAAAGGACTTGAGCCATTTACAAGGCACCCGTTAATCATCCTAGAACAGTGGAAGGAGTTCATGAAACAGGAGGAAACCGAGCAAGCCTCATCTGTTAGTGTCAAGTTCAAAGAACTCCGAAGCCGGAACACAAGCGAGCACAGCATGGGTCCAGCTGGTTATACTGTGAAACTAGAACAATGAGAGGAAGAGGACAGACAATTAGCTGCAGCTGGTATCCCCAACCCATATGACGCCTACCCTGACGATCGTTCCAAGAATTGGCTGTGAGCAAGGAGTAAGCTAGTGATTAAAGACCGTGTTGTCGTGATAGTGTTCAACAACAAAGAGACAGAAAAATTGGGTGCAGACATCAAGGAGAAGATTGCATGTGCAGAATCTTCAGGAATGGCAGGGCAGAGGGAGTATGATGTGCTAAGTCAGTGCTTGGGCCGCCCTAAACAACCAGGTCGCGTGCGTGGTGTCTCCAGCTACCAGGGCTGGAAGTATGCATGACCTCAGCACGCTTCCATGTATAAGAAGAGGAAGAGGACGAAGACCGACGCATCAGTTGATACGGAAAAGATAAAGGAACAAATCAAGCAAGAACTGGTGGCTGAGATGAGATGCAGATGCAGAACATGCAGATGCATAACAATTTACTAAAGAGGTGGTGTTGTCACCAGTGTCCAATCACGCAAGCCCTTCACCCGCCACACTGAAGAGTAGTTGTGCATCCGCAGATAATGTAGGTTTGATCGATGGCACTGTAGAGTTGGCGACGGAGGTGCGCTGTGACGATCGTACACAGGAAGACCTTATAGGCATGTTGACTGAACCCACACACTGTGGCCTATGGATCACGTGGAGAGGTCTTGAATGTGAGGCTGCAATTGGTCTTGTTCATGCAGAGCAGACTACGCTACAAACAGTCCCGATTCATGAAGACTGTGTTGTGGTTGAAGTGCTCACTGTATATAATATCTTTGCGGATGAACTGGTGGAATACCCTCCTAATGACGAGGTGATGAAACTCAGACAAGCTGAAGGTCAGAGGTTACAGTGGAGAAGGTGTCGGATTCACATCAAGGGAGCACCAACATGTAAATCTCGTTCACAGGCTACGGTAGAGATTCCTTGTAGTTCACAGAGTACGGGACAGGTTCCTTCCTCACATGGTTCCCCACATCCTCCTCCTCCTCCTCCTCAATCCCCACATTCGCAAGATGTTCCATTCGGACCTCCTCCTCCTCGTCCTGAAAAACTTGCATCCCCACCTCCTCGTCATCCCGAAAACACAGAAAAACTTGCATCCCCACATCCGCAAGATACACCAAATATTCCATCCCCACCTACTACTAGTCCTGAAAACACAGAAAAACATGCATCCCCACATCTGCAAGAGACACCAAATATTCCATCCCCACCACCACCTCCTCCCCCTCCTCCTCCTCCTTCTCCTCCTAATGAAACAACAAAACCTACACCCCTAAACGAAAGTGCTCAAAACAATCATGCCAAAGTTGGAGCCCAGATTGATATGTTGGCTGATGCTGATAAATCTACCGTCGACATTTCGAAGAAAGCTGCAGGTACATCTGGGCCTAGTACCTCTGTAATAGCTCCTGGTGAGACACCACTGTTACCAGGCAACCAGAGTGATGTGTTGGCTGGTGCGGATAAATCTGTCGACGATATTTGGAAGAAAGCTGTAGGTACATCTGCGCCCAATACCTCTATAATAGCTCCTGGTGAGACACCACTAGGACAGAAAGCCCTTGAGAAATCTTCAGCCATTTCAAAGCAGTAAGGAAAGAAACTTGCCAAAAATAAAATCTCTACACCACGTACAGCGGGCAAGAAAGCCCTTGAGAAACCTTCAGCCATTTCAAAGCTGCAAGAAAAGAAACTTGCCAAAAATAAAAGCTCTACACCACCTACAGCAGGCAATCAAGCCCTTAAGAAACCTTCTTCAGCCATCTCAAAGCAGCAGGAAAAAATTTGCTGTAAATAAAACCTCTAAGATGCCTACTAGAAAGCGATCTGAGAGAAACACCGAGAAGCATCCTTTGGCTATGACTAACCCAAAGCGATCTGAGAGAAATACCAAGAAGAATCCTTAGTCTATGACTAACCCAAAGCAATCTGAGAGAAACACCAAGAAGAATCCTTGGGCTATGTTTAACCCAAATTACAAATTCAGAAACAGCCTTCTTAGTGATGATGATCTCAGAATGGTGGCTGCTCCTTGCACCAGAGATCTCCACACATTCTACATGCAACGTGCTAAGTAAGATGATGATTCTCCGATTATGGTCGCACTTCGGCCCGGGACCAATGCATGGCCTAAGAGAGGAGATGAATCGTCAAACGGACTCGAGCAGATATCTGTGCCACTCAGTGATTTGTACAATCTCTTCAACTTGGATGCTTTGGATCTGGTACTTCTCCGCTGCTTCATCCTGTAAGTTGCTTGAAAATTTAATCTGCTTCTCACTAATCATTCTCTATCGAAATGTGCTTTTTGCCTCACATCATCTTTACCATGTATTTTGCCTGCTTACACTTTGTTTTTTTCTTACTAATAGGAATATGGCTGTAGAAGTTGAGGAGACGGGCGCTGCAGTTGGCTTCCTTTATCCTGAATGCCTTTGCTTGACAACATTGACCAGCACGGATGACACTCTGCTTTCTCTGTGTCCCAGATGCACAGTGCCTTCAAACTATATGCTAAAAAGAAACTCATCCTTACCGCTTATCTCAGTAAGAACCACTAGATTGCAGTGGCGATCATTCGGAAGCAGCAGAAGGTCTACTATCTTGATTCATTCAAGAGCATTAAGACTGATACTACCCCTTTCGAACAAATCATTATTGAGTAAGTTATTTCTTTCTTATCCTATGGACGTTGCTCAACAAACTGTGCAGAGTATGTTAATTAATAGTGCCCTAACCATTGTTGCATGTTTCGTTGTAGGGGTTGGGAACGTTACTGCGCCAAAAAGAAGTTGCGCCTTAGCACCTTGGAACATGTCAAAGATGTTAAGGTACATACCACTTATTTCCTTCCTGTGGAAGCTAGTACTAAAGCTTGAGTTTATTTCTTCTCGATCACCACTATTTTTCTTTGTACATTTATTGCAGTGCCACCTACAACCTGCTGAATCCAAACTCTGCGGCTTCTATTGTGCCTATCACATGCTTAAATTAAAAGATAGAGGCCCAAATATGGAGGTACTTTCTTGGGATCTTCATTTGTAAAACCTGCAACTGAGCATAGTTCTTGCTTATTAGCACTGCACATGTTTGGTAACCACCTATATATGTGTGCTGACTGGTGACATTATTATATCCAGAGATTAGAGCTAGATGAGCATCCTCTCCACAAATCCACGCTGGTCTATGTTCGTGATAGAATTGCCACATTCCTCATGGAATAGGTGATCGCAGTCGGAGGAAAATTTCGTGCTGATGAAACTGTGTGGGCTAATATTGTATATGGTTCTTTGGAAATTTTTGCATTCCTCTTTGTCCCATGAATTTTATGATATTGTTCTCAAGCTAGTTAACTATGGTTGTGATATTGTTGTCAAGCCAGTGATGCTTCTTTACTTGTGAGATGATGATGCTGAATTTTGTCATATGATGCATGTGAATTATGTGGATTTCTACGAATTTGGATGCTGGATCTAATTTCTATGAATTTAGTCATATCCTGGCTGGTTCCAGGATGCAGCCCCTGATGGCTGCCAAATCCTGGCTGGTTCCAGGATGCAGCCGGCAAGTAGGCAGCAGATTATTGTAGGGGTGGCCTACATATCTGTAACAGGCGTTAATTAAAGCTCGTTACAAACACTGATCAGTGAGTAACGGGCTTCATTCGGAACTCCTGTTACAAACATGCCAATAATGTAACGGGCAGCATAAGAGCCCATTACCAATACTGGCCGGTGGGCCCCAGAACTTGGCCCGTTCGTCAAGACAGAGGAGACGCAGGTTCACAGCATGCGTCTCCTATATTGAATTACTGTAACGGGCTCTGTTTTGGTACCCGTTACCACAGTTCCCTGTGGGCCCAGAGAAACAGTCATTTTCACGTGACCAGGGACTAGTTGTGGTAACGGTTGTTGTTTGATGCTCGTTTCGAATCCTAGTTGTGCTGAGACGCGCGTGAAATAGACGCTTCTCATTTCGTCAAGATATCGGAGACACAGGTACACAGCACGCGTCTCCGATGTTGAGTTACTGTAACGGGCTCTGTTTTGGTGCCCGTTACCAAAGTTCCCTGTGGGCCTAGAGAAACAGCCATTTCACGTGACCGGTGGCTAGTTGTGGTAACCGTCGTTGTTTGGTGCCCGTTACGAATATGTGTTATCAGTAACGGGCATCTTCCCGTTACCTTTCTTGGCTCATTTGTAACACTTGATCGGTAATGGGCGCTTTGCCTGTTACTAAAGGCAATCTATGCCGGTTACCAAAGTGAGTTTTTCACGTAGTGTACCATGTAAAAAATTAGCTAAATGTAAAATTAATAATTAGTTATATGTATCATTTTATCAAAAAGTAAACAAAGACAAAGATGAAGAAGGGTGAGTTTGATGATGTATTCCATTATGAACTGGATGATGAGAACTGGAAGCCTACCTACATTCTTCCTGAATGTGTTGATAATTTCAACACAATACGTGAATTCATAAATGTGTTTGAAGAAGAGGTTCAACAGCTAGAAGCTGACTAGTGTCAGCTTGGGACTTGTACTCATTGCTATTAATGTCGTGCCTTGTAATAGCCATCAGGTGACCTCTGTATGTATGTCATTGTACCACAACCGCGACAATCATTAGATCCTATGTGAACTACATACATCTGGCCATTTGTTGTGATACAATAACATACAGAGGTTACCTGATGGTTATTTTTTTATCCCCCATATTTTTTGTAAACTAACTTCTAAAAGATTAGCTAAATGTAAAATTATAATTATTTCTATATATCATTATATCAAAAAGTAAAATTCAATTTTCTCTACATCAATTTAAAAGATAACAAGAGAATGCTAGTATCTAGCCAACCACTTTTTTCTAAATCTAAAGTATATAAATAACATCATCTCTTATTAGCTCCTCCCACCTAGGATTTAAGATTTCTATTTTCTCCATCTCTAAAATATATAAAAAAATTAATCACAACAAATGAAGGGAGGAAGAAGAATCAAACCTTGGCAACACTTTAGAGGAGAGAAATCTTCACAAATTGATGAAGAAAAAATTCAGCAACACCTCTCCAAGGTTGAGGCGCCATGGAGGAGGAGCTTGTGCTCTAGGTGAAGAATGGCTCGGGCAAGAGAAAGAGGAAGATGAAGCTGGATTTATAGGGCACGGGCTTTAGTCCCAGGTGGAATTACCAACCGAGACTAAAGGGAACCCTTTAGTCTCGGTTGGTAATTCCACCCGGGACTAAAGCATTAGCACCGGGTGGAGTTACCAACCGAGACCCTAAAACCCTGAGACTAAAGGGGCACCCTTTAGTCTCAGTTGGTAACTCCACCCGGTGCTAAAAGCCCGTGTAAATCATTGCTAGAAAAAGACGTTGGGAGACAACCCTTTTGTCACTGTTGGTTATACCAACCGGGACTAAAGGGGGTGCCTCCCGCAAGCATTTCGGGCCACGTCGACGAAAGGCCTTTAGTCCCGGCTCCAAAGTTCAACCGGGACTAAAGGGGCGTACCAAAGCCTCGGTGTCTACCAGTGGAACTTAAGTGGTTGTATTATAATAAATTGGTACAAAGGTGAGTCCTGGTCCACTGAAGGACCAGATTGGCGACTAGAGAGGGGGGGAGTGAATGGGAGCCGATAAAAATTCTTTCTCAAAAGAACTCGGCCTATATCCCAATCGCAACTCCGAGCGTCACACACGAACAAGCGGAAGCACACACAAACCTCTCTCGAGACCTTAGGAACAAAGCTTGAAAGGCTAGGAAGCAAAGCGGAAGCAAGCACGAAAGAGCTCGAGCAACAAAGAGGAAGGCTGAGACCTACCGGGTCAACCGGCCACAAATGTCCGGGTCACCCTGAGGCATCCAGAGCCACACCGGGTCACCCGGCCACAAGTGTCCGGGTCAACCTACCCCCTTCGGGTCACCCGGCCACAAGTGTCCGGATCACCCGGGACAGCCCAGAAAACTGCCCGCGAATTCGCCCTAAACTTTCGATCAATGGATCTCCCAAACCACTTGGAGTCTTCAGACGTAATTTTAGGGAGATGATGAACACCCCAACGGGAGGATATGCCCAAACAATTTCGGCCCCTAACTCCCTACAACACTATGAACTAGGGTTCATCCGAAAATCAACGAATCGAAGGCCAAATCCGGCGTTTGAGGGGTCAAGATCATCCACAAAGAGGCACAAGGCACTCACCCATGATCCCCTCAAAGAAATCTTGAGAGAAACACCCTCAAATCGACGAGAGCCACTCATACCTCTCTCCCTCTAGCCAAATCCGGTTACAAAGGACCTCAAAAATCGCAGAAAAAAGAAAAACGTCGGGAGCAAAGGATTTGACACGAGATTGAGAAGAAAGATTTCACTATGAATATCTTAGCCAAATCCGGTTACAAGCCACTCAGAAGAATCACAAATCTTGGATGGCAAAAAGCTCAAACAAAGAGCCACTCATACCTCTCTCCCTCTCTCCCCAAGAGCACCCCAAAATAAAAGAGCACTCCCACCTCTAGCCAAAGAGTTGGCTGAAATTCAGCCACTCCTCCTATATATACGCCCTCCAGAAATGACCGAAGTTCCCCTACACTAAGAGTTACAACACAAGCCCTCACAGGGGCATTTTGGTCAACACATGAAGTTCTCCATCGGATGGCCGTGCATCCACCGGGCCTTCGCGTCCTCCCGACGCAAGCACCTCAATCATGCCACGTGTCGCCCGCTTCGAAGCTTCTCGATGCGCTCGGATCCCGTCTCCGCTCGCCGAGCCTCCGGTCTTGCTTTTGTGGCTCAACCAAGGAACCCCGACGGTTTTGTGGTGAACCACCGCAAACCCCGCAGACTCGGTGCAGCCTCCAGGGCAATCCCACTTATGACTTGACCGCCATGTCGTCCCGGCTCGGTGTTGGTTTTGTGGCCAAGCCGACAAACCGTCGTGCCCGGCTTTGTGGAGCAACTAAGGAACCCGACGGTTTTTTGGTGAACCGCCGAAAACCCCGCATGCAAGGCACAACCTCACCTCGCCAAGCATCGGGCCTGCCAAGCCTTTCACCTCTGACTCCCGGACGGTCTACTCGGTCTTGCCCCGTTCAATGACTTGGCCGCTACCTTGCACCAGCTCGACCTTGGTTTTGAGGCTCAACCAAGAAACCGTACAAGACTTCGTCTTGCTTTTCTTGCCACCATGCGGCCCGCACTTGATCCCGTTCGGCCACCGGGTCCATCGAGCCGAGCCTACTTGTCTCTCCACTCCTCAGAGGCCACACAGGCTAAGACCTTTCGTGCCCGCTCTTCACCTGCATCAACGCAAATCAAGCCGCAACTTGCACCTGCAATACTTGGCTAAGAGTCAGTTCACACCACGTTGTCAATCACTCATCACATAAAGGAGCGACCATCCACCGGTCCTCGGACGCTTTGGTCCTCAATCTCCCCCTTGATGAGTGGATTGACAACACACATAGTCACCACTTCATAAAGGAAAGAAAAAGAAATGAAATGAACAAAGAACTCAAACAAGTGATCAAAAGCCAAACAAAAGCCAAAAACACGATCACTTGAATGAGAAAGTCTCGGTCCCCTAAGGCAAGGGCAACGGCTCAACACAACCGAGACAAAATGCTCAAAATGTCGACTCCTCGAGGGGAGGCAAAAGGGCACGACACCATCGACAAAAGAGCAAAGCACAAAGCAACTTTCAGGCAACACAAAGAGCTCCCAAAGTATGAATGCACACTACTACAGAACATGGATATTGTAACACCAACTTGTGTTACTATAGGCTAATAAAAGTGTTACTAGGATGCCTAGTAACACATCTTATTAGTGTTACCTATTCCACTGTTACCATAGCCCAATCTCTAGTAACACAAAATGTGTGTTCTTTAACATCTAAATATGTGTTACTATTGTGTAACACAATTTCTTACCTAGTGGAACATTTATCAAGTGTTACAATGACTTTCTTAGTAACACATTTTTGAAGCTATAGTAACACTTTCACTTTGTGGAGAGAGTACATGAACGCAATTTAGAACACATGATTTGGAACACATGTTTTACCTATCGTAACACATGTCAATTTTACAATAAATATTATTTTACATTTTCATTTGGCATATAATGTTGATATGAAATTTTCGTAGTGAACATGACACATTACAGAATAAGACAAAACCATATGTAATGCAATAAAGATAGAAAGCTGCATTGATTGCAGAAAAGTTACAATAGTAATACTTTTGATTTCCACCTCGTGTTGTAGTACACATACATAAAGATATGATTCTACCATAATTAAGAGTATAAAGTCCATAACAATAGAAAACGAAAAAAAAGAAAATGTAGACATAAACTTCAATTCTTGAACTGTATTGCTCCTTTTCCGTTCTTGTATGCATTGATACAAGAATTTGGTCACTGATCATACCGAAGCTTCCTCCTCATATTCAAGATCTGGGGTCTAAGTATCAACAACCTTGGTCAACTATAGTCTACCATAACCTGAGCACCAATATACCAAAATAAAACATAGTAAGCAAAATTTTAATAATAGTACATTGAATCTATCAAAATTCTTGGTAACTAATATTAACATTGTGGCCACTGCTTTCATTGTACTTTGTGGAACTAAACTAAACAGCAAAAAGAATAGTCCTAGTGCTTTCCATTTAATTCAGAGATGCCATGCATTTAATTTCAGTGACAGTGATATATATATATATATATATATATATATATTTGCTTTAAAAGTAAATAGACCACAATAACTGATAATCAAATGAGGCAGCAGAGTAAAAGATCATGTCATTTTGAAAAGATACATTTTGTGTTTTTAATCTGGTAACAAAAGAGTATAGTGAGCAAAGTGTAGATGATTATTATTCACCAGCACATGACTCAGGATAGGAAAAGAGAAGGAAAACACAGGTGAACCTGAGAAATTCTGATATAATGATATTTTATTATAATAGCTAGAGAAGTGAAAATACGAAACCTGAAAAATTCCAATATCAGGATATTAACTTGAGGCCTTTGGATTGTTCTGCTGTAAAGATTCTAACAAGCAAATGATAAATTGTAGGGTCCTGTTAGAATTTCCCATAATACAAACACAAAGAAAAATAAGCTATCTAACAGTCGAAGTGCTACAGCGAGCGATAAAACAAGAAAGCATGCAGTACATTTAAATTTGTTTTCCCTATGATGTCCCTTGCCTTCTGCCTGGCCTATGTTTGGTCATTAAATTCTGGTGGCACCCAACGGGACTCTGCAGCAGTATCTTGTGACAGCCCTGAAAGAACATGCACAAAAAGATCAATCTACAACAGATCGAGGGAGGAGTGGATTAGCACTGCAACAGACAAATTAGGGGAGGCGATGATTATTGCAGTCAGAGTATTTTTAATTAAGCATAGTACAAAATAAAAATAATAATTAGATCTAGAAGAAAGAAAAGCCAGATGTGTTCAGATTCGGATCCTCTGCGCCTAATCATTACGGCATCGAGAATCCAAGATCGTAAAGGCCCATGGATACCATCTTATAGCATCAAAGAACACAAATGAACTATACCAGATCGAGCACACAGAAACGGCCAAACGGGCTTTGAGGCACTGCACGGACCTGCACCGACAGCGACGATGGTTCATCTTCAACTCGTCGAGAGACCGAGTCATGGCGTCCACGGCGGCAATGGCGGCGAGAGGCCGAGTCATCGGCGTCTGGGAGAAGGTTGATGGGGACATGCGACGAGGGGACGGCGTGTGTCAGTTACGATGCACAAAGGGAGGAGGGACGGTTGCCAAAATCGGAGACCTACTATGGGGGCAGCTGCTGCAACCAAATTACTAAGCTTTTACATATTTTTTGTTTTATTAGTTTTTTAATGTTGCTATAAATATGTCTGTGTGTTGCAACAGAAAAAATATGACTCGCTTCATTGTCATCCATCCCGACCATGTCGTCACACGGGCGCCCCTCCTCCCCGAACTTGCCATTGTCCCTATTGTGCCGTGCCATCCCAACTTTACCCGCCGTCATTTTGCCTCCCAAACCTCTCCTCGTTTTCCTGACCTTGCCTTGTCCAACTGCATTTTGGTTCCCATTGTACCTGTCCCACTCAGAACTCGCTTGCTATTGTCTGCGCCCCTCCCCATCCTCACCGTCATTCGCCCCAGTCGTACCATCATCCTTGCCTCCCTAGCTTCACCGTCGCGCCCAAACTACCGCCTCACCGTCACGCCTGTGCAACACCAAACTCCCACCTTTCTTGGCCTTGTCATCATCCCCACTACCCATGAACCTCTCCAATATTAATAGACCGAGATAATTTTTTATTCTATATAGATGTTTAACATGCTTTCATGGGGACTTGAACCTACTGTATGATACTTAAGTGCTCTAACCACTAAAATTAGATGTCCAACCAATTGTTATCCATGAGAATGGATTGTTATCAAATAGTTGGTCAAAGTTTAGACGTGCATCAAAACAAATAAAACTCCATGATAATTGAATAATGAAATATAGTTGGTACGGTATGGATACCCTTCTTGTGGAAAAGGGAGGTTCTGGGTACGATGTTAGAATTGAAATATTTTTAGTTCTCTTATTTATTTATTTTTTCCGACTCTGATCAAGAGGTTAGTAGGCTAGTACCGAGTATTTTCTTAGTAACAAAAAACAGTTTCTCTACGTGTTTATCCTGGAGATATTACGAAACCATGGCCAAGATATGAATATTGCATTGTAACACTTGAATTGTAACATTATTTTGTGTTATAGTACGACATGTTCTATCCAGTTATGTGTTACAACATACTGCCACATTGTAACACTTCAATTGTAACATTATTTGTGTTACAATAATCATCATATACTATACAATTTTACAAAGAAAGCGCTATGTGTTACGATCTTCATTTGGAACACATAGGTTTGTGTTCCTACGAAATTTCTTTGTAACACAATGGTAAATGTGTTACAAAGGTGTGTTACATTATCCATGTTTTGTAGTAGTGGCAAGCTCCCCCTGAACAAATGCGTGCAAACTCAAGTTCTCCCCCTGAATTGAGTATCCATCTTTTTCTCCCCCATGATGCAAAACTCTCCCCCTTGTTACAAAATGCATCTCCCATGAATTGGATGCACATTTTCTCCCCCTTGTTGGCAATGCATGAATCAAGGCTAAAATGAGATTGAGCTTCTCAAATAGATAATGAGCAGACTAATATGCTTGAAATGAAACATAGAGCATACAAGAAGGCTCAAACATCTGTACAAGCATCGCCAACATGAGAGCAAAGACATATATATACATGTGACATGGCTAGGAGCAAATTGAAGCATTTTTCAACAAAAATTCCTCTCATGAGCATAGGACCTCAACATGGACAAAGTGAGCACAAACAACATATAACTCACAAACTTCATCCAAGGTCACAGGATCTTATCACAAGGTCATCATAAACACCTACAAGTCATCTCATGTCATGTCAACGCCACCGAGCCATGTGTCTACTTCTAAACATGAGAATTGTCAATGGTAGACAACATGCAACAGTTTAGCACCCAAGATAAAGAATTTAAAGCACATATGACATGAAAGCATATTTTTCAAGCATAGGCATTTCAGTATACCAATTTCATGATTTAAAATTAAGCATGGTACAAGAAGTGCCTTTGTGGCAAAAAGAAGCTTAGGTCCTCCACAAGGTAACATGTAGGCTAAACATTCATGATGACAAATGGGTCTTTGACCCCAAATGAAAAGAGCATGATACCCAAGCACAAATTAAGCAAGATATAACCATTTGAGCACAAAATGAGCAAACAAGGTATTCAACTCACAAGAGAGGATCACATTTAGCATTTTCACAAAATATAGCCATTTCACATGCATACATATCCAAAGTTTGTCAAGAGCATAGCTACACATCATAAGAGCTCATAAGCATGATCATAAGTTCATATCCAACATATCACGATGATCAATGTATATGAGAGAAGCACATCCTCCAAAGCATATGATGCAAATGCAGTCTATGATACAAAGATGCTAAAAATGATATGTTACATGAATGGACCATGCAAGATGCTTATGTACATGAGATCCCAAACCCAAGCTCAAAACTCACAAGCTCCCCCTAAACACATGCACTAGGGTCAAAAAGCATACAAAGCTCACCCTAAATACATGCGATAGGGAAAAGATCACACCAAGCTCACAAGCTCCCCTAAGCACATGCACTAGGGTCAAAGAGCATACAAAGCTCACCCTAAACTCATGCGAAAGAGCAAAGAGCACAAAGAAACCAAGTGGTTTTCATAAGCACAAGAAGAAGGAAAACTCACTATACATGTGTAGAGAGGCTTTCAAAAGCCATCCAAAGCGGTGTGGAGAACCGTCTTGTCTTGATCATCTCACGGGCCAAAGATCAAGTACCATCGAGCTCATGTTCTCCAACCGCGTCTCCATACCTACACACAAGGAGACAAAGAAGACTGAGCCTTGGATCCCAAAGGGTTAGCAAGCACATACTTGGGAATCCAATACTTGGTCACACGGGTAAGAGATGCACTCAACTTATCAAGTGGGTTAGCATGATGCAAATGCCTGTTCGAATGAAAAGGATTTCTAACACTCTCAGAATCATGCCTCAAAGGAGCAACTCGCGAAGAAAACTGAGTGCTACCATAAGCAAAAATGCAAAGATCCTTCGAGGTCGTAGGAGAAGAACCAACACGAACACCACGGGAAACATGTCATGGACCAACACAAGAAGCACTAGAAGCATGTCCACGAGCATGGTCTAACTCACTAGAAAGAGTGTCATAAAACCCGTCAACAAAATGTGCCTTCTTTGGCTCACAAGTGTTCATGCCATGAGAAGGTGTTGACAATGTTTTTTGGAAAAACAGGTCAAAAGAAATAAGGAGAAGCAGCTGATGAAAAACAGGGTGCAATTGGCCGATTGAAGAGAGAGAAGGGTGGTCAATAGGATTCGCAGATGGTCAAGAGAGCTCAAACCTGTCGTTGAACCAGCGGGTCAAACCAATCGGCTGATGGACAAACGGAGGATCGGCCGATGGAGAGAAAGAAGGCGACAATCGAGAAGATACGTCAAAAGGAAAGTACGGTGAAGGCGGGTTAATCCACGATTGACAACGGGCCAAGAGTCAGTTTTAGAGAGTTTTTGACTCCTACGAGAGTCCTTTTCTATTTTTAGAAGTGTTTTGTTTTCTTTAGATACAAGTAAACAGTGCCATGATCGGCTAGGAGTCAGGTTGTCCTCAGGACATAAATAGCGACCCTGCGTGGTCGGGAAAAAGTGTACACACCAATATCAAACAAACCGCCTCCGGGCAAACCCTTTACAATGTACAGCATCTACTTTTTTGGCGACTTCGCCATTGCGTTTTTTCCTTTTTCTACAACGCCGTCCTTCAAGTTCGTCGGGCTGCATCGATCGATCTCTGGCAGGCTTGTGAGTACCGTTTTACCGAATAACCCTAGGCTTTAACCTCCGGACGCATCGCTGAGGTTTCGTCTAGTTCTTTATTCACCCCTTACCGATATTAGCTAGATCTGCAAGTTTTTGTACCAATTCTTGTGGTTTTTAGCTATTATCACCAATTATCCCCACTCGATCTAGATCCTATCGGCTTCTAACATTACTGCCGATTCTGACCTGTTCGAGTGCTGACGTCACGATAGGGCGATTCCAGCCGATCTCTTATCCACACCCTCGCGCTTCGGTCGCTCTCGAGCCGGCCGATCCCGCTTTACTCGTATCGGCCGATTGGCTGGTACACATGTCGCTAAAAGGCCATCGGTTCTCTAGCCGATCCCTAATATTTTCCATTGTCAATCAACAGGTCAGATTGGCTGGCACGCCTCACTACAGACCGGGGAGTCACGTGTGTCGCGCGCGGAGGTGACGTCCTATTTTCGCGTCAACACACTTTTGGCACACCTGGTGGGACCCGAAAAAGTCAACAATGATGAAGAACACTAAGAGTGGTACTTTCGAGGTTGATCCAAGCAATGCTCAACCAATCACCAGGGATCAGCTGAAGGATGCAGACAAAGTAGAGTTCGAAGCTCACATGAAGCATTATGAAGAGCTATGTCTGGTATCATATGGTCAAACCAAGAGTGGAGTCTTCAAGAACGATCCTTTGCCAACACCTAAGCAAGTCACCTTCTCAGCCGATCCCGAAGGGCTTCAAGACATGATGAACAAGGCGATGCATCAGACAATGATTGATCAAGCTAAGGTTCTTGCCAACGCCATCCAAAATTGTCTTACTGAAACACTCAAGAAAGGAGCAGAAGGGGGATACCTATGGCATGCGTACTTCCAACCAAATCGAACTCCTCCAGTGTTCCAGAAAGCCCAATCGGCTTCTCTGCTGATTGATGATCCCACAATGGGGGTTACACCATCTCCAAAGATCAATGCAACTGCTCCTGGTTCTTCATCGGATTCCCAGCCGATTCAGAATCAAAGTGTTGGAGATAAGTCCAAAGACCCTGTTGTTACACATCCAGCACACTCCAAGACACAAGATCAGGCATTCTCAGTGCAGAATCATCATCAGAAGTATCCTGCAATGAGAGATCAGGATGGAAAACTCACAGGATGGGATTTGCCTCGTGATCAGTTTGAGACTGATATCTCAAATTTCTTTGAATCTCAGCCTGAGGAAGTTCCGGAAGTGAAGTACCCACAATCTTATCAAGCTATGTTTGGAGGTACTCCAGGGACTGTGCACATGACCAAGGAAGGAGTAGAGTTTGTCTACTTCAATCACGGGAGCAAGGCTTTTGAAAGAGTCAAGATCAGTCCAGCTCATGCCCATACGGTCATACCGATAGAAAGGAAAGCTCATGTTCTACCACAGAAATCGGCTCAGCAGCCGATGCTAGGGATGCCTGTGCAGACTGCTCCAGTGCAACAGTCGCCATCATTGCAGCCTGTCTTAACCCCAGCTAAAACAGTTGCTCATACAAGATCGTCACCTCAGCAGCTGATCAACCTGGGGATGGCAGGACAACCAATAGCACCACAACAACTGGTGGGCCCAGCACGAGTGATGCAAATGCTCCTAAATAAATTGGCTATCTCAGGCCAGTTGAATTTGCATCAACCAGCTCCATTAGCTGGTCAGCCGATCGGACAGATTCCACCTATGACAGGTCAATCAAATACACAAGGTTCTTCTAGAGCAGGGACATCAACGGCACCAAATCCACAGCCAAGAACCTCAGAAGGACAGCCTCCAGAGACTCCATCAGCTGAGATGCAAGCGATCGAGCAAGTGTCGGCTGAGTTGAAATCTCACATGAAACAGGAGTTGATTGACCACTTTTCAAAGATGCTGCAGAAGCAATACGGGATGAAACCTAAACAACAATCCTGCATGTACAGGACACCGTATCCATCTGGTTATGATCAGATACCTTTCCCTCCAAGATTCAAGGTACCAGACATCACAAAGTTCTCTGGTCAAGATGATACATCCACAATGGAGCATATCACTCGGTTCATCATCCAGTGTGGGGAAGCAAGGAATATTGATGCACTCAGGATACAGTTATTCTCTTCATCCCTCTCAGGGCCAGCATTCTCATGGTTTACCTCATTGCCAGCTAACTCCATCATCAAGTGGTCTGATCTAGAGCAGCAGTTCCACAATTATTTCTTCTCTGGCATCCATGAGATGAAGATTACTGATCTGACCAGACTCAAGCAAAGGAACGATGAAACTGTTGCTGCATTCATTCAGAGATTCACGGGGGTCAGAAATAAATGCTATAGTCTGAATCTGGGAGACAACCCACTAGCTGAATTGGCATTCCAAGGTCTCTTACCAACCATGAGGGAGAAATATGCATCACATGACTTTGAGAGTCTCAGCCAGCTGGTCAGTCGAATGAGTCAAGAGACTGCAAGATCTTACGAGCCTAGAAAGAATTTCCAGAAGAAGGTATCTTATGTGGATTACTCTGACTCAGAAGATGAACATAACATGATAGGGCTTGCAGAATGGGTCAAAGGCAAAAAGATAGTGTCTTGTCCTTTTGGTAAGAAGGAACCAAAAAAATTCGGGTTTGACATCAATAAGGCCGATAAGATATTTGATCTGTTGCTCCAGCAAGGGCAGATCAAGCTCTCCCAGTTCCACACCATACCATTTGCAGAAGAGCTCAAGAGAATGAAGTATTGCAAGTGGCACAATGCAACATCGCACGTCACCAATGATTGCAAGATCTTTAGACAACAAATTCAGTCAGCTATTGAGCAAGGGAAACTCAAGTTTGAAACTCCTGCCAAAGCTGAAAAGCCGATGAAGATTGATCAGCACCCGTTCCCAACTAATATAGTTGAAGTGTCTAGCAAAGACACGTCACGTGTTAAACTGCTAACATCTGAATCGGCTCAAAATAAAGGAGTTGTCGATCCCAAGGTACAAGCAACCGCTGCCGATGTTAAAGGAAAAGGGTTGCTACTTGAAGAAGGAAACTTGAAGCCGTGCCAAACTGTCACGTCCTAGATGCTGATCAAGAAGTTTCAGCGCTGACAAGAGAAAGCCAAAGGGAGAGAAGAGTGGGCACGGCGCAACGAAGGACAATGGAGATGTCCATTCTTCAAGTACTGCTGGGAAGAAGGGATTAAACTGCCGACAGCAGAGAATTGTCCAGAGTGCAATGCGGCTTACAACAATAGCAGCTCATCTAAGAGGGTTTGCTTCGACGACAGAAGACCTGCAGCTGGGGATCACTATGAATTCTGCAACATGGGTCTCAGTCCATGATCGGTTGGGGGGCAAGGCTAGAGTCAACGATCGGCTGGGGGGCAAGGCTAGCGTTCATGATCGGCTGGGAGGCCGAGTCAATGAAAAGTTAAACAATCGGCTGGAAGAGATGGCCTATTCTCTGGTCCCTGATGAAGATATCATGTGACGGGCTCCTGAGCGTCGACACACCATACAACTGGACGATGAAGGATCAAGCCAAACATACAAGAAGCCCAAATCCCAATGGTGTCTAGACGGCTTGACCAAGTCCCAAAAAAGGAGAGTCCAGTGCCTACGCCAGCTAGAACAGCAAGAAGAAGCAGAGAGACGTGTGATGGATAAGAAGAAGGTTCGGTCTAAAGTTTGGCGTCCAAAGCCTAAGGCCGATGATGGGAAGGATGACAAACTGCAAGCTGATATAAACATGGTTGTCCTCCTGCCAAAAGAGTTCATGGCTCCAGTTGATTCAGAAGTGTCCGATGAAGAACTTGGCTTGACTCAATTAACACTGGAACCTACACAAGCTATCTTTGAGAAGCCAGATGATGAAAAGAGATAACACTTGAAGGCTTTGTTTCTCAAAGGTTTTGTCAATGGCAAGCCAGTCACCAGGATGCTTGTGGATGGAGGAGCAGCGGTCAATCTGATGCCATACACCATGCTGCGCAAGATTGGGAAGTCCGATGAAGATCTGACCCAAACCGACATGATGCTGGTGGACTTTGAAGGCAACATTTCTCCGGCTCAAGGTGCAATCTGCGTGGAGCTCACCATCGGCAGTAAGACCCTCCCAACTGCTTTCTTTGTCATTAGAGGGAGGGAATCTTATAGTTTGCTGTTGGGACGAGATTGGATACATGCCAACTGCTGCATACCATCTACAATGCACCAATGCATCATCCAATGGATCGGAGATTCAGTGGAGGTGGTCCAAGGAGAAGCTTCCTTAACAGTGGCAGCCACGGAAGCACAGGGATGGACCTATGATCGAGTAAGCTGCATATCTGGAAAAGCATGGGATACCAAGTATCTCAAAGTGTCCGATTTTGGACTAAAGCCGGTTCATGCAGCTAGCTCTGACGACAAGATTTAATGGATCAGTTCGTTGAAGAAAAAGGAAAGCTTGGGCACGGAATCACAACATCCGATGGATTGATCGCCCAAGTATATGAACAGTTATGTAAGCCGATTGCCGTATCGAGCCTATCGGCCGATTGGATTTTCGAGCTATAGCCGATTGCAAATATAATCATTTCTAGTAGAACAACCGATATCTGTAAAGAATCGCCTTTAGTACAAAAAATGTAAAAGAAACCGATGTACAAAATTAATGTATTCGGTTGTGGCCGATACACATATCGTCCTTAGATCAAATGAATGCATTCTCATTCCTTCTATTCTGGATTACAACAATGATGTTACAACTCAGATCTAAAGATTACATGCGTTCTCAAGAAGTTACAAGGGGTGCGTTGTCCTATCTCCAGTATGATGAGGATATTGAATCGATGAATAAAGAGAAGGACATCGCGAAGAGGAAACAAAAGACTAAGATCTTCACCCGATCCTGTAATCTTCCGCCGAGAGGAGCCCGAGTTGATGACCAAGATGGTCGTTCCTTTGGCACGCTCTTCCTCTGATAAATGTGTAGCAAGACACCCTACCTGGTTCCTTCTCCTAAGGCCAGATCCTCACAAGGATTCTTCTGGCTATAGTGCCTCCTGGCTTTTCAAAAGGAGGCAAAGAAGAAGAGGGTCGCTACACTAGTTCACAAAAATTCTTCTACCTATAAAGGGAGAAAGAAAAGGGAAACAATCATACAACAAGAGTCTATAATCTATCTGAGTTGGTTGCGCCATGGCCGATGAGTGTGAGTTTCTCCATCGAGCTTCAGGCCTATTTATAGCCCCAAATGGCAGAAGGGATAACTACAAGAGGGAATTGAAAACGGGGAAATGAAGGGCATTTGATGCAGTTAACGCAAGAATAGTTTCCCCGTGAAAGTCTCAGACTGAGCAATGGACAGTCATGCAGTGATGTGTTTCCCGAAAATCAGGAGCTGGCTTTGAAGGAGGATTGAATAACAATGTGTGGCCCTACTCTGTACTCTAGAAGAGGAGACTATAAGGATTCCCCTCTCTCAATATTTCCAGCAATAACGACAAGCTTTGATGCATCATTTGGATGCAAGAACACTTCAAGAAGAAACTTGTCAAGGAATGGAAATGACTGCATTTTCCTGGAAACACTCCGGAGGAAGCCTACCTCCTATTCCTAATGGAAGCTGATCTGGTTCATAGTCAAAAGATTGTGATACTACATAAGGAGCAAGCTACATTTTTATAGCAGGAAAAGTCAAACCAAATCATAATGGGCACCTACAAGCGTAGGTGGGAATTCATCACTGAGAAATAACACTTTCAAATCCATCAATGAATAGTGATTTCGTTCATAAAAGCTGATTGTATCGGCTGGCAATACATTAAGGATTAAAGAAGAATTTTTTCCTTATCTAACTCTGCCTTAACTTGGGATATTTCCTCGCCCACGCGATCAAGTTCCTGAAGAAGAGCAGTCCTCCTAGCTTCAAGTACTTCCAGCTTCTTCTCGTCGTTTGCAATCACCAGACGGAGACCGCGTCCTTGTCCAGATGGTTGGGTTGGCCGATTTGCACCGAAGGCATTGATGCTTGACACGATTCTTTCCACGGTATCACGATTTGGAGACTGTGAAGAGAGGAAATATCAGGGAAAGAGTCATGAGAATGAGGAAAATAACAAGAAAACCAACCTGATTCACAGAGGAAGAGGAAGAAGAGGAAGCCATCGCAAAAGAGAGATAACAGTTCAAAAAGCAAAGGAGATCTTGCGATATATAAGGCCGATTGAAATGTTCGGTCAAAACAATAAAGGCCAAGTGTTGGAAGTTGGCCAGTGAAGGCCAGTTATAGTTCAAAAGTTACAATATTCAAAGGAAAATTAAACTATACCCAGAAAGTGAAGGGCATTAATGAGGTCCATGCGCAGCTGGTCGACTGCTTCTATATCCTGACGATCAGCATCGGCCGAACCAAGAATCGGCTGCTCTTGTTCAAGAAGAATTTGGGCTTGTTGTGTGATGGAGTCCCTCCGCTCTCGCATAGTAGTTATGGTGCCTGGGAGATCTACGAGCTTCTGCTCTTTAGCTGCTAAGTCTTGATCGACTTGACCAAGTTCTTTCATCAGTTCAGCACGACGCCTCTTCAAACTGGGTGTCTAGGTTCTCCCTGTCTTGGGTAAGTTGCTCTTGGCGCCTCCTTTCATCTAGCCGGTCTTGAGCTTCCTGAACTACAAGCTGCCGATTTTCAATGAAAGCAACTTGAAGCATCTTCGCCTTGAGATCTTTGGGCAACTGGCTTTGAATCTGCTTAAAAATGACCCTGATCGGCTCAATATCTTGCACAAGTTGGCTGATGTCTTGGTTTAGTAGTGGAAGCATATCAGTCAGCTTAGCCTTCACATCATCCGAAAGAGCAGCTGCCGCTGATGTGCCTTGAACAACAAGAGGCAAGATTGGTGGAACCTGCAGAGAAAGTAAGGATGAGCAAAAAAGAGTTTAGTAAGAAGTCTAAGAAGATCAAGAAATTTACCTCTGCAGCAGAAGTTGTCTGCACTTCAATAATTGGATTTTCAGCCGATTCTGATTCAGGGACCTCAATAACTGGCGATAGTGGTTGATTACCAGTGTCCTGTTGGGAGTCATCCAAGGGCCTATCTTGGATCTCGACTGGCGTCTCAACCACGTCCTGAACAAAGACAAGAGGTTAAATATAGGAAGAATGAGAAGAAACATTAATAGGGATTCTACCTTAATTGGTTGTTCAGTTTGAAGATTAATCCGTTCAGGAGAATGCTGGGGGTGGCCACCAGAATCATCTAAGACATCAGCCTTTTGATGAGTTTCAGGCTGTTCGGTTGACGAGATCAAAACATCATTGACCAGGATTTCTTCCAGGGTCTCTGTGAGACATGGGTACTCCTGGGTCCCCACCGGCCAGGCTCACGGCCGTCCCCGACAAGTGGGTTCGGCCTACCAGAAGACCCGCCGACCTGTTAGTGGCCCCAACCGACCTAGTTGGCGGCCCACACGACCTTCCAGAGGATTCCCCAAACGACCTTATCCAGAACGACTTCAAGACTTGGTGTGCAAGACAAGACATCGGTGGATTCCGACCAAAGCAGATCGACGGATATGGCAAGCGATGTAATCAACTAGATTTAGGTCTCCTGGTCGTAACCGACCAGGAGTCTGGGAACCGACCTTGTCCGCTGGCTAATATAAGGCGGGCGAGGCGACCCTTGTACGATCACGCAATCCTCAAGCAATCTACACCAACAACTGGATGTAGGGTTTTACTCTTCGGAGGCCCGAACCAGTATAAACTCGCCGTGTTCTCTATGTTCCGTGTGCTCGTGCGCAAATTTTGAGTTCTTAGCCTTAGATTCCCCCTCGCCGAACAACTAAACCACAGGGATTAACACCCCCATGGGCTGTCTAGATCTCACCATCTGACAGTTGGCGCGCCAGGTAGGGGAGGAATTCAAGGTTCTTCATGCAACTCGATGGCTTCAACCAATGGCGTCATCTTCCCGGAGAGCATGGCGGACATCCTGGCCAACCCCGTCGACATCTGCTTTGGCTCTATGCCGGCGGAATCCACCACTCCTGTCGCTTGCCTCCTCATCGAGAGCAACGCGGTCACCTCCAACCAGCAGGTCGAGACAGATCTGCTGGCGGAAACCCACCCACCCACTCCTAACGACCTTTGTCACGGCTCTTCACGACCAACTACCAGGCGACCTACAACCGCCCTGGAAATACTCACCACCTCGCCAGAGTGCGGATGAGGCACGACGAAACTCTCCGGGAGTACACTAACCACTATTTTGAGAATCGCAACACCCTTGCAGGTGTCAAAGACGAAGACGTCATCGCCTACTACAAGAAGGGAGTCACCAACATCAAGCTTTTCGAGAAGATTCATGAAGCTGACGCCCACACCATTGCTGACCTCATGGCATACGTCGACAAGCTCGTCGATACTCAGGACGCGGTGATGCATGATTTCAACGGAGAAGACCATGACGACGGTGGAAACAGGTCGCGCAAGCGATCTGGCGACATCTACGCAACGGAACCACCCAGACCCTCCACTTTCCTGGAAGGTGACTTCAACATGGTCATGGACGACCAATGCCAATTCCACCGCGATGCCAAGCACACCATGAGGGAGTGTGAACAACTAAAGCGTGCTCTAGGGGTACCCCCGGAGCCCAAGAAGACCAAGAGCGGAAGCAACGACGACCAAAACAGCGGCCGCCGCTACGACAACCGTAACCGTCGACCTGATCGACGTGATTACCGTGAGCGACGTCCTTACCGTCGCAACGACGATAGGGACTGACGTGATTATCACCGTGACTATCGTCGTGATGACCGCCGCAATGATCAACGCAACGACTACCACCGCGGTCGCAATGACCGGCGGGACGATCGTCGCGACGACCAATGTGAGGAGCGCCGCGGCGACCGAAGGGATGATCGTCACCGCCAAGACGGCCACAATCGCAACGACAACAACCGCAAGGAACGCTCTCCACCACCACTGCCAAAAGGGGGCAACCACAATGGCGCATTTCAAACCGCCAACCGAGAGATCAACTTCATCGTTGGTGGTCGCCAAGCTGCCAAAAGCAACATGAAGATACGGTCGAACGCAAGGGAGATCGGCCAAGTCAATACTGAAACACCACAACCCCTGCGTTGGTCGGAGTACCCAATCACTTTCTCCAAGAAGGATCATTGGGTCCATATACCTGACCCCGAGACCTTCCCGCTGGTCGTCAACCCCATAGTTGATGGCGCGTTCCTGCCTAAGACCCTCATCGATGGGGGCAGCAGCTTAAACATCATTTTCACAGAGACATTGCGAAAGATGGACTTTGACTTCAACAAGTTGACCGCCTGCGACGAACCCTTCTACGGGGTTGTGCCCGGCAAGGTTGCGTACCCCATAGGTCGTGTATGCCTACCGGTCACATTCAGCACAAAGGAGAACTTCCATACTGAGTACCTGACGTTCGAGGTCGCGGACTTCCGCTCCTCCTACCACGCCATCCTCGGTCGACCTATGTTGGCTAAGTTCATGGCCGTACCCCATCACACCTACCTCATTATGAAGATGCCAGCACCAAACAGAATCCTTTCCGTCCTCGGCGACATAATGGTCTCCTACAACTGCGAGAGCTCTACCGTCGAGCTCGCCAAAGACTCTGCCTGCAAAGCCGCAGCCACGGTCATGATCGCTCAAGCTGCCAAGATCGACCAAACCACTCTGGAGGTGCCAGAGCAGAAGCGTACAGCCACAGCTTTGGACCCAAGTCCTGTTGTGAGGAAAGTTTGCCTCGGCCTGTCCGACGAGTCCAAGGAAGTCACTATCGGGGCCAACCTCGACCCCAAATAGGAACTCGCGCTCACCAGTTTCCTCAGGGACAACGCCGACATCTTCGCATGGAGTCCATCCGACATGCCCGGTGTCCCCAGGGAGCTGGCTGAGCACGCCCTTGAAGTAAGCAAGACCGCTCGACCTATCAAGCAAAAGCTCCGGCGCTTTGCAAAATATAGAAAGCAGGCTATAGAAACCGAAGTCTGCAAGCTCTTAGCTGCAGGATTTATTCGTAAATGTAAACACCCGGTTTGGCTCGCAAACCCGGTCCTTGTACCCAAAAAGACTGGAGGATTAAGGATGTGTATCGATTACACTAACCTTAACAAGCACTGCCCAAAAGATTCCTTCCCCCTTCCTCGTATCGACCAGGTCGTGGACTCCACGGCTGGTAGCGTCCTACTCTGCTTCCTCGACTGCTACTCAGGTTATCACCAGATAGCTTTGAATCCTGACGACGAAGACAAAACGGCGTTCATAACGCCCCATGGCATCTATTGCTACAAGGTCTTGACTTTTGGCCTGAAAAACGCTGGAGCAACGTATCAGAAGGCGATACAAAAATGCCTGAAGTCGCAGATCGGGAAGAACGTCGAAGACTACGTTGATGATGTGGTCGTCAAGACCACTGAGGAAGATCAGCTCATCGCCGACCTCGCCGAGACCTTCACTAACCTACGAGAATTCCAGTGGAAGCTCAACCCGACCAAGTGTGTCTTCGGTGTTCCCTCCGGATTGCTCCTGGGCTTCATGGTCGGACACCGAGGCATTGAGGCTAACCCCGTGAAAGTCGACGCAATACGCAACATGGCCAAACCATCTTGCAAGAAAGACGTCATGAAGCTCACAGGTATAATGGTGGCTCTAGGTCGTTTCATCAGCAAGCTCGGCGAGAAAGGTCTGCCTTTCTTCAAGCTATTGAAGAAGGCAGATAAGTTCGTATGGGACGAAGAAGCACAGACGGCGTTCGAGGCTCTCAAAGAATCCTTGACCACACCTCCAATCATGACACCACCAATACCAGGCGAAACACTCCTCCTCTACATCTCCGCCACCACCAACGTGGTCAGCACGGTTCTCGTCGCAGAACGAGAAGAAGAAGGGCAGACCTACCCTGTTCAACGACCTGTGTATTACGTGAGCGAGGTCCTGGCCGACGCTAAAACATGGTATTCACAGCCTCAGAAGTTGCTCTATGCACTCCTGATCACGTCGAGAAAGCTGCGTCACTACTTCCACGCCCACAAGATCACGGTGCCTTCGTCGTTCCCTCTAGGAGAGATCATATGCAACCGTGACGCCAATGGCCGCATCGTCAAGTGGTCGGTGGAGCTTGGAGAGTTCGACATCGAGTTCTGCCCCAGGCAGGCAATCAAGTCACAAATCCTCGCTGACTTCGTGTCGGAGTGGACAGAAATCCAGATGCCCCCTCCCAAGGAGCGGCCTGAACACTGGATAATGTACTTCGACGGCACCCTCAACCTCGAAGGCATAGGAGGATGTGTGCTACTCATCTCTCCTCAGGGAGAGCAGCTCAAGTATGTCCTACAGATACACTACAAAGCCTCCAACAATGGAGCAGAGTACGAAGCTCTAATTCACGGGCTCCGTATAGCAGTGTCCCTTGGCATCAAGCGACTACTGGCTTTTGGCGATTCCAAGGTCATCATCAAACAAGTCAATAAAGAGTGGGATTGTGTCAAAGACACAATGGACACATACTGCGCTGTGATCTGCAAGCTCGAAGGCCACTTCAAGGGAATTGAATTTCAGCACGTGCCACGCAACAACAACGTCGCCGCCGACGTACTTTCTAAACTAGGCTCCCGGCGAGCTCTAGTCCCAGTGGGTGTGTTCATTCAAGACCTACGCAAACCATCAATCAAGTTGTTGGATCCGGACAATCCAGACCTAGTACAGCCGGACCAAACTCCAGCACCTCCCCGCGACGTGCTGATGACAGAAAAAGAGGATGATTGGCGCGAGCCTTTCTTAGCCTTCCTACTCGACCAACGAGCCCCAGAAGACAAGACAAAGCGTGAGCATATCACACGACGAAGTGCCAACTATGTTGTGATTGGTACCGACCTATACAGAAAAGCCGCTTCTACGGGCGTCCTGATGAAGTGCATTTTGCGATCAGAAGGGATCCAGCTCTTGGCCGAGATCCACGGTGGAGAGTGTGGCTGCCACGCGGCATCCGCCAACCTGGTTGGCAAGGCATACCGATCTGGTTTCTACTGGCCCACGGCCATGGCTGACGCAAAAGACCTCGTCAAGAGATGCAAAGGATGTCAATTCTTTGCCAAACAGCAGCACTTTCCAGCTCAGGTCCTGCGCACAATTCCTCCATCTTGGCCCTTCGCAATGTGGGGCCTTGACTCTGTAGGTCCGCTCCGAACTACCCCAGGTGGCTACAGGTACATCCTTGTGGCCGTCGACAAATTCACCAAGTGGATTGAAGTCCGACCTGTCACAAAAGTCACGTCGGAAGAAGCGGTAAAATTCATGCAAGACGTAGCACACCGCTTCGGTGTGCCCAACAGGATCATCACCGACCTAGGGACGGCCTTCACAGGGTCCGCCTTCTGGGATTTCTGCCAAGACAACACCATCGACGTGTACTACTCCTCGGTCGCCCACCCCAGGTGCAACGGCCAGGTCGAACGTGCCAATGGCATGGTTCTCCAAGCCATCAAAGATCGTATCTTTGACGACGCTTCAAACTACGCTACCCGGTGGCTAGCCGAGCTACCACACGTAATCTGGGGTCTAAGGACCCAAGTCAGTTCTGCTACGGGCTTCTCGCCCTTCTTCCTGGTCTATGGCTCCGAGGCCATCCTACCCACCGACGTTGCCTTTGGAGCTCCACGCATACAATTCTACGAGGAGGGAGAAGCCGAGCAAACCCGTCGTGTCGACCTTGATAGCCTTGAAGAGCAAAGAATGGCTACTGTCATGAGGCAAGCTCGTCACGACCAGCAACTTCGACGGTATCACGACCGCAACGTTAAGGAGACCTCCTTCAACGTTGGCGACCGAGTCCTAAGGTGCATCCAGAAGACCGACGGCATGCATAAGCTTTCTGCCCCTTGGGAGGGACCCTTCATCGTCACCGAAGTCGTTAGCCCATCCACATATCGCCTCCAATGGGGTGACGGGCAAGGCGCACCCAACACTTGGAACATGGAGCATCTACGACGATTCTATCCGTAGAATTGTTTTTATTACAGCTATGTATTCCTCGTCCTTGTACCTTTTTCAGTTTAATAAATATTAGTTCAAGCAGTCGTCTGCTGTGTCTTGAGCCCTACCTTCTCCTCTCTCATGTCATCAACCCTCCCCCTCGACATGCTCGGGGGCTTGGCTAAAGCCAACACATGGGTCGTAAGACCCGGGGGTTAAATTTATTCTGTTCCTCCCCCTCGACATGCTCGGGGGCTTGGCTCAACGCCAACCTAAGGTCATTCGACCTGAGGACATCATCCCTCATGACTACCCGCTTTGTGTCGCTGCGAGCCTGCTTGGTCGTAAAGGTTGCTAAACCTGAGTCCTAGACTCCTTCTCGCGCGCTGATCACATGTAAGCCTCCCTGCTGAGCCGTGGTCGGTAAGCCAGTCTCTTCGTGAGTAGTGGTTAGCGAGGCAAGATACAAGACGTCGTTACTTCAAAGGGACTACCAAGTTCGTACAGACACAAAGCAAGTACGTCATGTAGGCAACAAAAGACGGTTTCATCAAGTATTATTTTACATGGCTGGGAGAAGGAGGAGGTACAGCTCCTAGACTAAGACTACTCTTCGCCGTCATCACCTTCGTAGTCAAGAGAATCCATTACCGCCGTAGCGGCATCCCGCACTTCAAGCTCCAGGGCATTGAGGTCCTTTGTCGTGTCTGATCCCCCCCGACCTTGATCATGTCAACCTCTGGGTGGTGCGACTTCACTCGCACTAACACCTCTGTGGCCGCCGCCAGGCTCATTACCTTCAACAGGTCGAGCAGCTTCTCGGGCATCACTATCAGACGGTCAATAGCAGGCTTGGGCTCCTCCCCCTCGACCTGCGACGCTACCATGTCCATGGCATAATGGGCAGCGTTCTTCAGGTCGTTCAACTCCACCTCTTGCCCTGCAGTGGTTACTTGGTCATTCTGCAGTGACTTCAAAGCTACCTCGAGATTGACCTCAAGGTCCTGCCGAGCCTGTTTCTTATAAGCCAGCTTTTGAGATACAGCGTACTCACTGTCGACGGTCTCCTTCATCACCCGTTTCAGCTCCTGACCGCCAGCTTCGACCTCCCGGAGGTTCACCTCCAAGGTTCGAACCTTCTCCTTGGTGTTTTTTAGCTCGTTCTTGAGCTCATCCTCCCGACGTTGAAATTCTGCAACACGCCAGTAACATCCCGAGGTCAGAACCTCGGTAGTACAAGACTCTGACAACAATGTTTAAGAAAACTGTAAGAAAATTTCGATCTTACCGGTGTTCACGGTGTTAAACTGCGCATTAGCCTCCCGGGTCTTGCGCTTCTCCTCAGCCAGCTTGTCTTCGAGCTTCTTCTTGTCCGCCGCCGCCACCTCACGGACCTGCTTGAGCTCCTGCTCAAGCTCGACCACTCGCACCTGTGTGGCTGCAGCATTCCTCAGCAGGTCAGCCTTGCCCTTCGCACGGTCAGCCAGCGACTGCTCCAAGAAATCAGGTCATCAAATACAGTTTGAAAGTACGTCTTCACAGATAACGCAAGAGAAAGGCTTACCGTCAACACCTCGTTAAGCGTCAAGATCGCGTTTCGGACCGCCCTCATATCCTCATTGTCGTCGAAGATATCCTCCTGCCAAGGAGTACCATTCCAGTCAATCTCCCTACGCCTCAACGTTGGCCCTGTCAATGGCGAACTCGGTACCTGCGCGCCGGATGTTTCTGGATTCTTTGGCGGCTGCTCGATTTGAATCGGGTCCCCAGTCAGGTCCTGATCCGACGTGCTGGGCACCGCGTTGATGGGGTCCACGTCGATGATGGGGAGAGGTCGACGCCCCGACGTCGCCTACAGAACCCTATGCCCCAGCGTCAGCAGCAGGTGGAGGAGTTGCCATCCTCGCGTCGTCAACCAGGGTCCGAGCTCTGACCTCATGGTCATCCGACCTGGTTCGCGAAGGTGACCCTTGATCGCCCTGGGCGCCCTCAAGTTGGACAACCGGCCTGCAGAAATCTTCATCAAAAACAATGCAAAGAAAAAGAAAAACCAACAAAGACCAACACATGAACAAGTTTGAGAAAAACGACCCTACCTCACAGTAGCCGAGGTGCATAGCTTAGGCCTGAAAGGCCGTACTTTCACCAGCATAGGCATCCTTGCCTGCGCTCCGGCAGCAGCCCGCTGCGCCTCCATCCCTTGACGGAGGTCGTCCTCTGTTGCCTTCTGTGTCACCTCCCGCTGCCTCTTGGCCGCGGGACTCAACGACCTCCTCGGCGTCCGGTCTTCAACAACCGACGGGTCATCGGTAGCTTTATCTTCTTCATCTTCGACCTCCCTGGTCAAAGGTGTGGGAATCGTCGGCGTTTCAATCGTTGGTGGGGGACTTACCCTCCTCTTCCTCTTCTTCTTCTCTGCCTCGAGTTTGGCGGTCTTTGAGGACCATGTGTGGCTCGAGGACCAGTGGATGGTCGCTTCCTGGTGTGATGAGTGATTGACAACGTTGTGTGGACTGATTCTTGGCTAAGTATTGCAGGTGCAGGTTGCGGCTTGACTGGTGTTGGTGCAGGTGAAGAACAAGCGCGAAAGGTTGTCGCCGGTGAGGCCTCCAGGTGTGGAGAAGGCAAGTAGGCTTGGTTCGAGGGACCCGGTGGCCAGCGGGGTCAAGTGCGGGCCGCATGGTGGCAAGAACAGCAAGATGAAGTCGGTGGACGGTTTCTTGGTTGAGCCTCAAAACCAAGGTCGAGCCGGGACTTCGTGGGAGCCGAGTCATGAGTGGTGATTGGCGGAGGCTACATCAAGTTCGCGGGGTTTGCGGTGGTTCACCAGAAAACCACCGAGTTACTCGGCTGAGCCACAAAGCCGAGGCCGAAGACTGGGCGTGGCTATCAGGCCAAAACCGGCCTGACCGATTTGGGAAACCGGTCTGACCGGCTTGGGGTCGCAGGGCACCGGAAGCTTCGAAGCGGAGGACACGCAGCGGGATCGCAAGGCTTGCGTCGAGGCTAAGCGATGGTGGCCTTGCGGTGAACAGCTGGATGACACCGCACGTAGCAGGGCATGCTCTGTGCCGGACTATGGAATGCAGACACGAGCTTGCTCTTCGACGCGGGGCGCAAGCCTCCGACGAGCATCTGATGCTCACCAGCGATTTGCAGCTGCACCTCGAGCCTCTATAGCATCACCTCCAAACTCTCCTTGATACGTCACAGAGGCACGATACAAGGAGTGGGGGTGCTACCTATACTTCGCAAGAGTTCTTCTAGCTCCAAGCCTCTACAAAACACAACATCCTACAATCTGGTGGACGGTCACATGCCCATGGCATGGCCTCAAAACTATCCTGCGGCTTCATAGCTCAACAATGCTCAGTGCTTGCCTCCTTCAGCATCACGGCGCTATTTATAGCCAAAGTCAGACCTCGGGTGGTTGGCAGAATGATGACACTGTCACCACGTGGTCCAGAGGGCCTGTAGACATGTGCACGATTAAAGGCGATGACTTTACCCCTGTCTCGCGACGTCTTTGTCGCTACTACATCAATGATGCCTGAGCCCGCCGCACAGTCACATGGCTACAGTACCCCCCCTTGATTCGTGGGCAGTTTGTCATTTTCTAGGTGGCAAAGGAATCTCCGACCACTATTGACCCGTGACCCTGCAGTCTATGGAAAAAGACAAAGCCTCGCTCTATGTCAGAGGGCCCAGCGCCTTGGTATATCTACAAGCGACGACAACTCAACGACCGTCTTCTATGACTCGATGTTTTTATTTGCACCCGCTAGGCTCTGCGTCCTGGTGCACCCGCTATGGCTCTGCACGTAAACTGACTTATCCCAATCAGCATATATTTCTGTTTCCTAAGTAGAATGGTCGTAGGTTCGATTGAAGACCTTCCGGGGTAGGTGTGCCTCGCTGCTCTGCCAGATCTGTCTGGGCGCCTGGAGATCAGAAGCTTCACATCTATGCTTTCGTCGAGCCTCCGTGGTCGGTGTGCCTATTGCTGAGATCGTCCAATACCTTAGTCTCTGGCTCTGCTGGATGGCCGGCAGCTATGTTGGTCGTCTGGGCACCAAGATGACGTTCCTGAGGTCGGCGCGCCTTAATACCTAAGTCTTGCAATACCTCGGTATATCTACGGCTCTGCCAACCAAGTTGGGCGCCCTGGATGAGTGACCTTTCCGAGGTCGGTGTGCTCTCATAGCTCTACCAGCCTGCTCTGGACACCTAGAATTTTACGTCGGGAATGAAAGCCTCCCTGTAGGGTGCGCGCCTAATGGCCTTGCCAAGCATTTCCGGTGGCTTGGGCGCTTTTGATTTGAGACCTTCTTGAGGTCGGCATGCCTCGGGTGGCTCTGCCAGACTCTTTGCAGCTATGCAGGATATCTGGATGTCTCTACACTCCATACGTTGAATACCTACATATTTTCAACGACTTTGATAGTTACGGCTCCAGACATCGCAACTTAAGCTACGACAAGATTGATGACCTCTTCATCAGATGTGTGTTTCAAGATCCTGCTGGGTATCCTCGGATACTGGGCAAAATTGATTTAAGGCCACTTTGAGGTCGGCACGCCTATAAGGCCTCCTCGAGGTTGGCCCTGCCAGACTCCTTGAAGCTATGCTAGGAGATCAGGGTGTCTCTACACTTCGTTTGATCAAGATCATGACTTAGTTTTTCTTCTCTTTTTTGAGCATCAAACCAGCCATACTGCCTGCTTCAATGCTCGGGGACTACTCTACGAGAGCGTCTTCGACGCCCTCTTGTTTTCTTCATCGTACCGACCTGTTGGGAAATCCGTTTCTCAACATGTCATTACTCGACCTACTTTTTTCTTCTCTTTCTTTTTTGGATCATCATACCGGCCATCCTGCCCGCCATGATGCTCGGATACTACTCTATGATTGCATCTTTGATGCCCTCTGAATTTTTTCATCGTCGTTTCGATCTATTGGAAGCCTGCTTCCTATAGGTCGTCACTCGACCTTCCTTCGTTCGGCAAGACTTCAAATAGGTCGGCTGCTAAGTCGATTTGTTCTTTTCTTTTTTTGACCAACGTGCATGCTATTCGACCTGTCGATAGCTCTACGACTTCGTCATGACCTTTCTAAGATCGCTGCGCATACACCTCGCTCGGGGGCTTGTGAGACATGGGTACCCCTAGGTCCCCACCGGCCAGGCTCACGGCCATCCCCGACAAGTGGGTCCGGCCTACCAGAAGACCCGCCGACCTGTTAGTGGGCCCAACCGACCTAGTTGGCGTCCCACACGACCTTCCAGAAGATTCCCCAGACGACCTTATCCAGAACGACTTCAAGACTTGGCGTGCAAGACAAGAGATCGGTGGATTCCGACCAAAGCAGATCGACGGATATGGCAAGTGATGTAATCAACTAGATTTAGGTCTCCTGGTCGTAACCGACCAGGAGTTTGGGAACCGACCTTGTCCGCTGGCTAATATAAGGGGGGCGAGGCGACCCTTGTACGATCACACAATCCTCAAGAAATCTACACCAACAACTGGACGTAGGGTTTTACTCTCCGGAGGCCCGAACCAGTATAAACTCGCTGTGTTCTCTGTGTTTTGTGTGCTCGTGCGCAACCTTCGAGTTCTTAGCCTTAGATTCCCCCTCGCCGAACAACTAAACCGCAGGGATTAACACCCCCGTGGGCTGTCTAGATCTCACCATCTGACAGTCTCCTGACCAAGATCGGCAGTGGTGGCTTGTTCTGACTGATTGATTAATCCTGAAGACTGCGCAAAAAGATGATCAATGAAAGATACAAAGAGGAAAAGTAAATGTTGAAGAAAGCCAGTACCTCAAAAACGCCCGCCAACTTTCCAGCCATATCAGGAATGTTAACGACCACAGTGTCAATCTTCTTCTTTGTTCTGCGGGTGAGAACCTTGCTAGTTACACCTTTTCTCTTAAGGGTCGACAGAGGAAGATTGTCTGGAGTAGGATTGGTCTTAGGACCCTGCATGACTGAAGAAATTGCGGGAGCATTGTAGCTGATATATGGTAAAGACCTCGGTGGCCAATAACCAATCGGCTTGCCACTCTTGCTTTTGGCAGGCGGCTCAGAAGTATCAGGCTGAAGTAAAAGGGAAAACAATCAGAACATATTGAAAGTACAAGCGGTTAGAGCATGTTGGGAAAAGTACAAAGCAAATACCTCATCAGCCGATGCCACATAATCAGGATCTAGCTTCTCACAGTAAATTCTGGGAGATATACAGAAAAGTTGGTCGCACCATTCTGCCCACCAAATATTGAAGAGAAGAGAGGTAAAACTGGAAAATTTCCAAGTATCAAGATCAATAGTAGAAGAATCAGGGACTAAATCCAGCAGACGCTGATAGTGGGTACCACTAGGGATAACCTCCCGTGGTTTGATCAGATTGGAGAAGTAAAGACAAATCGGCAGTTGACCAAACCCGAACTGACGAGCGCTCACTGAAGGATTATAAAATTCATAAGTGCCTGATGAATCTTTCCCGAAAACACAGGATGGAAGAAGTCCTGGTTTGTCATTTCCACAAAGACCATCCTGTTGTCATCATCCTCGTGAAGGTCGTCGAAGCTAAAAATGGTCTCGAAATGGGTATTATCATCCCTATATGCAAACCAGATAATAGAACCTGGAGTAAAGCCGAGATAAAAACTCCTGAAATGTTCTGCTATACGGGATGGTGTCTTCTTATGACCTGGAAATACAGAGACCGCCTCTCCAAAGTTCATGCATCAGCGTGTAACAATCGGAACACCATCTGGCTGGTGTCCTGGAATGCGCATATCAAAAATATTCTGTTACAATCTATCTCGAAGGTGAAGATTCAACCACTTGTTAATAAACCACCAAGGACCTCCCGGGGTACCTATTGGGAATTGGTTGATAGGCTAACTGCCACTTGATGGAGGAGATTGTACACTACCCGCAAAAGGTATTTGCCAAGAGGAATGGAAGACCCAATAGCTAACTGTTCGGCTACAATCTGATAATTGGAGGTGGGGCCAAAGGATTTGCCACAGAAGACGAATTTTTCAAGGCACATGTTCAGAAAAGCAACATATTCTCTGTCACTTACAGTGCCTTCTTTCATGTGCTCAGAGATATATCCCGACCAGCCACTCACATTCTTAGTTTTCAAATGGTGGGAAAGTTTAAGGTCATGGCAACTAAAGAGGGCATCTGGGGAAGAAATGTCCAAGCCAGTCAACAAAAGAACATCAGCCAAAGTCGGAGTCATCGGCCCATGACCAAATAAGAAGGCATTAAGAGCATCAGACCAAAAATAAGAGGCGGCTATTAGGAGAGACTCATTCCGGGACATATCAGACAAAGACAGGGTAATGCATTGATTGATCTTGTACTTCTCCCAGTAACCCCTATTCTTGGTAGATACCCTACGGTACAAATTTCTCCACCCTTTGGCGTACCCCGTCCAAGACCTAAAGCAACCATCCCAATCGGCCAAATTCAGGGAAGCATATTTAAAAGGGATTCGGCCAGTTTCAAAGTTAATCACCTCAATAGGGTCCACATCACCCATTGGTCTAAGAAAAGTGAGCCCAGGCTTGTCATCAACTGGGATGATGAGATTAGATCTAAGTTCCTGAAGAAATAAATGAAGAAAAAATCTAGGCTTCAGAAAAAACAGAGCGGCGGCATTTGGGAGCAAATAAAAGCAAAAGAGCAGAAGAAATACCAAGGGAACTGAAGAAAAAGACGCCTTCGGAGGCGCAGAAGCAGAATGAGAACCTCCGGCAGAGCCTGAAGACGCCATGGATCAGCAAGAGCTTTCAAGCTTAGGGTTCGTCGCATGAAAACTTGAGCTGTTGGGGCAACGAGATTCAGAGGGAAAAAAGGAGTCGAGGCAGTTGTATTTATGGCCCCTAAGAATTGTTTGGATTCTTCGGCCGACTTCGAATCAAGGAAGATAACAGATTTAAGGAAATTTCGGAGCAAAAGATTATTTACTTCGAAACTGGGGGGCATGTGTTGACACCGTTTTTTGGAAAAATAGGTCAAAAGAAATAAGGAGAAGTAGCTGATGAAAAACAGGGTGCAATCGGCCGATCGAAGAGAGAGAAGGGTGGTCAATAGGATTCGCCGATGGTCAAGGGAGCTCAAACCTGTCGATGGACCAGCGGGTCAAACCAATCGGCCGATGGTCAAACAGAGGATCGGCCGATGGAGAGAAAGAAGGCGACAATCGAGAAGATACGCCAAAAGGAAAGTATGGCAGAGGCGGGTCAATCCAGGATTGACAACGGGCCAAGAGTCAGTTTTAGAGAGTTTTTGACTCCTGCGACAGCCCTTTTCTATTTTTAGAAGTGTTTTGTTTTCTTTAGATACAAGTAAACAGTGCCGTGATCGGCTAGGAGTCAGGTTGTCCTCAGGACATAAATAGCGACCCTGCGTGGTCGGGAAAAAGTGTACACACCAATATCAAACAAACCGCCTCCGGGCAAACCCTTTACAATTTACATCATCTACTTTACAGCATCTACTTTTCCGGCGACTTCGCCATTGCGTTTTTCCCTTTTCTACAACGTCGTCCTTCAAGTTCGTCAGGCTGCATCGATCGATCTCCGGCAGGCTTGTGAGTACCGTTTTACCGAATAACCATAGGCTTTAACCTTCGGGCGCATCGCTGAGGTTTCGTCTAGTTCTTTATTCACCCCTTACCGATATTAGCTGGATCTTCAAGTTTTTGTACCAATTCTTGTGGTTTTTAGCTATTATCACCAATTATCCCCACTCGATCTAGATCCTATCGGCTTCTAACATTACAGCCGATTCCGACATGTTCGAGTGCTGATGTCATGATCGGCCAATTCCAGCTGATCTCTTATCCACACCCTCGCGCTTCGGTCGCTCTCGAGCCGGCCGATCCCACTTTACTCGTATCGGCCAATTGGCTGGTACACGTGTCGTTAAAAGGCCATCAGTTCTCTAGACGATCCCTAATATTTTCCATTGTCAATCAACAAGTCAGATTGGCTGGCACGCATTGCTACAGACCGGGGAGTCACGTGTGTCGCGCGTGGAGGTGACGTCCTATTTTCGCGTCAACAGAAGGGTTATGAACAACCAAAGGCCTAGAAGCACAATCTCGCCACATTTTCCTTGCACGGCGGTAGCAAAAGCTCTCTTGATGCCCATCCTTCCCACAAAGAGAGCAATGGTACAAAGGCCTATCTAGAGGCATGGTCCGAGTGGACGAATCATCATTCTCTTGTAAATGAGAAGTCCCTAGGGACTTAGAGCAAGAAGCATCAACCCCAACACTCGACTTGGTGCCCACATTAGAATCACACGTGCCAAGAGAAAGGCTATGTGGCTTCTTAAAAGCTTTGGCACACAAACGTCGCTCGTGCTTGACACGACGAAAGCAAAACTCCACGGTATGCCCATCTTTCTTGCAAAAGGTGCAATGGAACTTCAGTTTGGAAGTATGAGTTCCAAAGAAATGAGAAGCACCCTTGCCATTCGAATCACCTTGGGCAACACTGGAAGAAGCCACAAGCTTAGGAGTAGCTATGGGAGAGCTATCCAAAGCACTAGCACACTTGCCACCATCCAAAGACTCACGCTTAAGAGAAGAAGTTAACTCCGGTTGAGAAGAAGCTATTTTGCAAGCATCAACATCGGAGTGACAAGAAAAGTGAGAATCCAAACCCTTGGCACAGAATCTTGCACCTTGTGCGCGAAACCTCATTTTCAGATTTGAGGCGCTCACAAGTACCACATGTCATATTTCTTAAATTATCAATTTCCTCTTCAATGCATTTAGCATATGTGGTACGCAAGAGTTCATTTTCTTTCTCAAGGTTGGCACTCATCTCATCATGCTCAACCAAATTGGCGCTCGTATCCTCACGCATCTTTTTCAAAGCCAAAACTTCACTTTCCAAATCAATGCATGAGGTGCAAATGAAGTCGCATGAACAAGCAACATCATTTACATCTAACAAAGCATCGACCTTATCACAAGAAGTGTGGCAAGCATCCTCAACAAGCAACAAAGAGCACTTGCTACAAGGCATGGATTTCATATCACAAATTTCAACCCTAGCATGCTAAAGTTCATCTACACATGTGGAGTAAGTCAATTTTAGTTCATTAATTTCAGCATGCAAAGACTCACAAGAAACACATGGTAGGGAAGCACTTGATTCTAACAAAGCAATCTTACTTCTAGCCACATCAAGATCAATATTCAAAGCAACACAAGAGTTGCATGGCATAAAAGCATTAGATTTCAACAAGTCAATTTCAGATTGCAAGTTAGCAAGAGATGATCTCAATTCATCATTCTCAAAATCAAGATTGTCACATGCTAATCTAAGAGCTTCAACATGCTTATTGCGACAACTAGTTTCATGTTTTAGCTTCTCATTTTCAGCACACAAGGCATCACAAGATTTGCATGACAAAGGAGAGTTCTTAAGCTCAACAAGCATCTCGCCATAAGCACAAAGACGAGTGAACAAACCAATGATACCTTGGGAGAGCTTCACTTTGCTTCTCTCGATAAGCTTATCTTGGAGATCATCTTCATGAGCCACCAAAAGCCGCATCAACGTCATTGCTTCCTTATCTTCCTTTTACTCCTCACACTTCCGTCTCCACTTGTGGTCATCTCCCGATGCAAAGTCCATCACATCATTCTCTGAAGACAGAGACACACAAGAAGAAGTGTTTGGTGCCATACTCAAAGCATCAGTTAGGATTAGTTGAAAGCAAGCTCAAAATGCACAAACCAAAGCCGCAAGCAAAAGCACTCTTTTCTCCGTCGCCCTAAGTATCACAAAGCCGGTTAAGGTGGAGTGATTTGTAACCAAGCTCTGATACAAATTGAAGGACCGGATTGGCGACCAGAGAGGGGGGGGAGTGAATGGGAGCCGATAAAAATTCTTTCTCAAAAGAACTCGGCCTACATCCCAATTGCAACTCCGAGGGTCCCACACGAACAAGCAGAAGCACACACAAACCTCTCTCGAGACCTTAGGAACAAAGCTTGAAAGGCTAGGAAGCAAAGCGGAAGCAAGCACGAAAGAGCTTGAGTAACAAAGAGGAAGCCTGAGACCTACCGGGTCAACTGGCCACAAATGTCTGGGTCACCCTGAGGCATCCAGAGCCACACCGGGTCACCCGGCCACAAGTGTCCGGATCACCCGGGACAGCCCAGAAAACTGCCCTCGAATTCGCCCCAAACTTTCGATCAATGGATCTCCCAAACCACTTGGAGTCTTGAGACGAAATTTTGGGGAGATGGTGAACACCCCAAAGGGCAGGATATGCCCCAAACATTTCTGCCTCTAACTCCCTACAACTTCTGGAATCGCGAATCCTTGCCAAAAACACTATGAACTAGGGTTCATCCGGAAATCAACGAATCGAAGGCCAAATCTGGCATTTGAGGGGTCAAGATCATCTACAAAGAGGCACAAGGCAGTCACCCATGATCCCCTCAAAGAAATCCGGAGAGAAACACCCTCAAATCGACGAATCGAGTGACGAACAAAAATCCTCCAAAAAGGACCTCGAAAATCGCAGAAAAAGAAAAACGCCGGGAGCAAAGGATTTGGCATGAGATTGAGAAGGAAGATTTCACTATGAATATCTTAGACAAATCCGGTTACAAGCCACTCACAAGAATCACAAATCTTGGATGGCAAAAAGCTCAAACAAAGAGCCACTCACACCTCTCTCCCTCTCTCCCCAAGAGCACCCGAAAATGAAAGAGCACTCCCACCTCTAGCCAAAGAGTTGGCTGAAATTCAGCCACTCCTCCTAATATAGGCCCTCCGGAAATGACCAAAGTGCCCCTACACTAAGAGTTAAAACACAAGCCCTCATAGGGGCATTTTGGTCAACACATGAAGTTCTCCATCGGATGGCCGTGCATCCACCGGGCCTTCGCGTCCTCCCGACGCAAGCACCTCGATCATGCCACGTGTCGCCCGCTTCGAAGCTTCTCGACGCGCTCGGATCCCGTCTCCGCCCGCCGAGCCTCCAGTCTTGGTTTTGTGGCTCAACCAAGGAACCCCGATGGTTTTGTGGTGAACCACCGCAAACCCCGCGGACTCGGTGCAGCCTCCACACCAATCCCACTCATGACTTGACCGCCACGTCGTCCCGGCTCGGTGTTGGTTTTCTGGCCAAACCAACAAACCGTCGTGCTCAGCTTTGTGGAGCAACCGAGGAACCCGACGGTTTTCTGGTGAACCGCCGAAAACCCCGCATGCAAGGCACAGCCTCACCTCGCCAAACATCGGGCCCGCCAAGCCTTTCACCTCCGGCTCCCGGACGGTCTACTCGGTCTTGCCCCGTTCAATGACTTGGCCGCTACCTTGTACCGGCTTGACCTTGGTTTTGAGGCTCAACCAAGAAACCGTACACGACTTCGTCTTGCTTTTCTTGCCACCATGCGACCCGCACTTGATCCCGTTCGGCCACCGGGTCCATCGAGCCGAGCCTATTTGTCTCTCCACTCCTCGGAGGCCACACAGGCTAAGACCTTTCGCGCCCGCTCTTCACCTGCACCAACGCAAATCAAGCCGCAACCTGCACCTGCAATACTCGGCCAAGAGTCAGTCCACACCACGTTGTCAATCACTCATCACACGAAGGAGCGACCATCCACCGATCCTCGGACGCTCTGGTCCTCATCCACTAACCGGGAGATCATAAGGGTATATGATAACCATGCCATGTAACACATGTGGAGGTTGGGCTAGGGCTAGTTCTTGTGCAGGAACACCAATGCGCCTGATCTGTATGCTTTGACTTTGGAGCTTACTTTCAGCAGTTCTTTACCTGCCGATTGACAGCATTACTCGTTCTTCTTTGCCCACCTTTTCTTTGCCCACCTAATCGGAAAAGCCACCAAGACAAATAATCATGTAAGCATTTAAACTTTTGACTTTTTGAGAATGCCGCTTATAATAAAAATAAAATAAAACTTCCTAAATTGCATTATGTTTAAACATTTCTAAGCACATGAAGGTAATCTAATATGCACCCCTATAAATCACAAACCTTGGAGCTGCATTAAAAAGGAGTGTATAGTGTATTTTATTAATGGGTTCAAACTATACTGTAGTGGCTTTCCTAAAGCATATGTATCAGACTAAAGAATGTTAAAGCTTGCATTGACATGTATCATGTCGACAACAGGGGAATAGGAGCATTGACATGCACCCTTCGTGCCTAAAACCTCCACTTAGTCAAACACTATCAAAATGGGTGTTTAATTTGTTACTCATTGTCTCAATGTTAATTGATTACCACTGAAAAAAGAAGAGACGAGATTCCATGTTGCTCAATCTCCAACAATGTCAGAAGCATGCTCTGTTTTGAACCATATTGTATATTGGAAACTGGATATCTTAAATATTCGAGCCACTAATCTTAAACTAAAATTCATCTTAGCCAGTGGACAGTGGTTGGCAAACAGCTCCCCACCTAACATATAAGCAGCCTTCCTTAGTTAGAGAGTAAGAATTTATTGTAAAAAGATGAGCCATTGTAATAATGAATGCTGAATTTGCACAAGGCACTTCCATCGAGGAAGCAATAAATTTTACATAGATACAATACAATATCAATTTTATCCTAAAATATCACAGCAATTATAAATTGTAACGATTCAAAACTTAAAAACAAACATTGGGAGATATGTATTCAGTCAGGCCCAATCTAACATTCTCTTTGTAGATATTATTTTTCATATGATCATCTCTTCCATAGAAAAAGGTTCATGACATAACCAAACAAAATTTCTTTTAAGAGAATAAAAGATATTGTGAATTAGCCACCATTTTTCATCTGTGTACCTTTGGCTATTTTAATTCATTTTACATGCTAGGTAGAGAATGAACCTCAATCAGCATCTTCATTATATGATTGATCCCCAATAAGATAAGAAAGAGACTGGCGGCAAAAAAAAAACAAAAAAAATCAATATATATAGTCGAGAACTCACCAAGGGGATGGAAAAAAATTGGGTGCGCACCAGGCGCACTACAACCCCGATGCGCACCCCCTCATGTCCTCGTGCGATTGGCTGGAGCGAGCGCTGGGCCGTGCATCCCCGCTCACGGCTCCCGCACAGGCACGATCGACTCGATCCTGTCCGCACGGCTCGATGCCGCCCCCTGTCACCCGATCGTCTTGCTCTTGTCCACCTAAATCTGGCACTCAATGCTGAAATCATTTTTTGGAGCTCTATTAAAATAACTTAACTCCAACATCTAGCTCAACAAATAAGAGTACATGTTCACCAATGTTCATAGATCTCATTTTGCTACTATGGCGCCAAAGGTTAGATGCAAAGTTTCTCAGAAATTATTTTCAAAAATAACTAAATGATGTTGTTTCATACATCACTCCTGTCCCTAAGTCTAGCATCCAGTGCTGAAATCAGTTTTTGGAGCTCTTTTAAAATTACTTAACTCCAGCATCTAGCTCAACATATGAGAGTACATGTTCACCAATATTTATAGACCCCATTTTGCTATTGTGGCGCCAAAGTTTAGATACAAAGTTGCTCAGAAATAATTTTCAAAAAGTGTTAAATGATGCAGTTTCAGACTTTACTCCCGTCCCCCTAATTATGGCGCCCAGTGCAGAAATCAATTTTCGGAGCTCTCTTAAAATTACTTAACTCCAACATCTAGCTAAACAAAAGAGAGTACATGTTCACCAATGTTCATAGATCCCATTTTTCTACTGTGGAGGCAAAGTTTAGATGCAAAGTTGCTCAGAAATAATTTTCAAAAAAATAGCTAAATGATGTTGTTTCAGACTTTACTAATTCTCTGAATTTTCAGATTATGAATAGTAACCTCTAATCATCAACTTGGAAGATAATTGAGCTGTTTAGGGACTAAGTTGAACTCCCAAAGAACTCTTACAAAATACTCTGATGTTGACATTTGAAACACGTGCCGCGTTTCGATCAGCAAGCGTACGGATCACGTGTGGCCCTTTTCACTCGGGGTAACCCACGGTATCAATTCGTGGATCGCAAGCAAAGTACCTAGGGTTTTCCAACTAATCTAACCAGTCTAACCCTACATGAGGTGTTGATTGCATATGAGAGGTAAACCTAATAGATATAAGTGGTAGCATATAGGTTGATCACATCCACAAACATAGGCTAGGTAAAGCGCGACCGAAGGGGTAACTAAGCCTATCGCCTTCTAATTGTAGTTCCAGCTAAAGAGAAACAAATTAAGCATCTCATCTAATAGAATCCTTAAACTCCTACCTCCGGGCTTCCTCCCAAAAACACCCGCCTTTCAGGACCCCCATCCTGTCACGATGCGTCCTTATTCATGCGGAGAGTCCAAGGGCACGTCCAAGTGAACGTGTCTACAAACCATGAGGGATCGACATACTAGATCTAATCACCATGATTACATAAAGCATGTTAAGTAGTCTAACCGTGCATTAGACTAAGGAACAAGCATATTCACAATAGGTAGAAAGCATGAATGGAGACATGGATTCACTTAAAAGATCGGATGACAAGATTATCATTACTCACATGAAAGTATGCATTACCCTATCACCATCGAGGCCATACCTATGATGACGTATGCGTAGCTCCAGAACTCCACCATGGCTCAACCGTGAAAGGAGGCCATGGCATATAGGGTAGGCCTAGGCCATCTCCTAGACAACTTCGAGGACTCGCGACGGTCGTCGTCTCCCTCCGGTGCTTGCTTCTAAGTTTCGCCGAGTTGTGATGAATGAATTGATTCCTCTCCTCTCCTTGGGCACCCAGGGGTTGTATTTATGCCCATGGGGATCCTTGAGGTGTTCTCCACCTTTCCTTGCATGAGATCTTCCATGAGAGAGAAGCAAACTTGGTTTCCATAAAATCAGCCTCGCCCTAATTTTCCTGTTTCGCAGCCCTACCTTGCCGACGTCATATCTCCCACATCCGGACTCCAAGTAATGCGAATTCGATGTCTAAATTGTGTGGCACACAATTATCTCCAACTTTAGTGTTCATTGGTTTCCTTGGAAACAAACATAAGATCCCCAAAACGGCCTCGGAAGTAATCTGTCTGATTTCGGACTTGTCTGCGCAGCAGGTATTTCAGGGGCATATCTCCTAGCTCCTTGATCCGAACTGGGCTTTTCATATGTACAAATAGAAGCTCTCAACAAGGTCCACAACTTTTGTAGTCAATATTTTGCCATTAGAGGCCGTTTAAGTTCCCAAATCTACATCGAAAGATCATGTTGTTCTAGGCTGTGCGAATATCTCTCGGGTTGAGTTGATCTCATGGGTAAATCTCCAAATCTCAAGGCGACCTTGGGCCATTTGGACTCATGTTCACTTAGAGTCTTGACTTGTGTTGGGATTCATTATCTTCTTATATAGTGCTTGATGAACTTAACCCGGAAGTGCTACCTTAAGCACTTAAATCCTGCGTAAACAACATACGCCAAAAACCGTATGCAAGTGCGAACTTGTTATATCAAGGGGGTTAGTACCATTAGTTTGGATATCAAATCAGTGCCAAAGTTGATGGTAAAATCATAGCTAGGGGTACCAAATTTGACTGTCAACAGACCCCCATGCTTAAACCTTTCTCGTCCTCGAGCAAGTCCAGGAAGCTTGCTTGATCAAGAAATCAGCGTTGTCCTTCGATGTAGTCCCTACACTCAATCTTACACAACAAGGCACATTGCTCTCTCTAGAATTGAGTATTTAGGTTCAAGTTTTAATCGTCTACTTCATCATTATGGAAGATTGCCTATCGATAAAGATCATGCCACAATAAAGTAATTATAGCGCTCCTTGAACTTATGCAAACTTCAACGCTTTACCTTGTTCGATCATGAAGAGTTTTTCAAAAAGTTGCACATCTAACATAAGTGAGGTTCTCTTGCAAAAGCTCATGGACACACTCATCTCATCGAGTCACTCAAACCTATACTAGATTATTTTCAACCTATTCTACTCATATATGAGAGTGGAAGGCTTATATGGAGCTTGGTAGGTGAAAAATAGTCCTAGCAAAACATTGTATTTTGAAATATTGTCAAACTATGAGAGATATCTATTGGATTTACTGAGACTTGTCAAAAAGGCCATGGAAAATAATGTTGAAGAGGGAGAGAGATGGAACACACGCATTTAGATAAGTGGACATGTGCTAGTGGCAAGTGGATGATCCCAAGGCACAAATGTAGTCCTTATTATTAGATTGCACATGGTTGGAAACTTGAGTATGGGGTTTGATCTTGAAACACCTCTGAAAATACAAATGAAGCTAGAGAACCGGGGAACTTTATTGATATCTCTTTTCTTCTTTTTTTTTCTTTTAATTTCTTCTATTTCTTTTTTTAGATTCACACTTTTTCTTTTTTTCTTTGTTATTTTTTTCATTCCCCTGTACTCCAAACAACATAGTACCTTCTTAGCATCTCCCCCCATGCTTAGACACTTGCTCGTCCTCGACCAAACAGGGGGGGGTTATATATACTTTTTGTTACTAAGATAGGTACATAAAATCTCATATCTCGTCTTGAAAATGATTGAAATCTTCTGGGACTTCTCCACACTAGGAGGCCTCAAAAAATTATCCTTCATGTGGCGTCTTGATTCCTTCAGATTTTCCTTGGAATAATAATTCATACTAAAATATTGGGTTATGGACAAGGAGGGTATCACAAAAAGGTATTTGGGTTTAAGGGTGGATATCCGGCGAAGCTTCCAAAATTCCCAATGTGGAAACTCAAAATGCACGGATTGAAAGGCTAGCAAAAATACGTTATGCAAAACGAAATGACCAACTTCTATGTCTCATACCAAAGAACATCAATCTTAAACCAACTCATCAAAATATTAGTTTGCAATCTAAAGGTTTCATCATGAAAGATCATAAGTATATAGGCTTTGGTAGGTAGAACCTTGCAAGAGATCCACAAATGTAGATAGCATAGGAATTAAGTTTTAAATAAATGAAACAAGTTATCAGGTCATTGGTAAACTGTTGACATTTCTGACGTGCCACCAAAGTTTTTACCTTCAGCAACAGCGTCAGAAACGACCGGTTGATGGGTTTTGTGAAATCATCACTTGGGTGGTGTTTTATGAAGTTAGTTATAAAAAGATATGTTGAGTGGGCGCTCTTAATAACACTACCGAGTATGGGACTCGATAATATTATCAAGGAATGAGCCTTATTAATGGGGTGAGATGTATCCACAAGCGTACAGATACATACTTTATTATTCGGTTGTAGCATTTCACCCATGAGTATTCCCAAGGGTATCGTTATTTATATTTTACCGGAAGATGGACTTATGAAAATGTAGATAAATATATATGTGTATGTATAATCATGTTGTATCAATATATCGGATACAAGCCAAGGATGTTATGAATAAGTAATGTGTACCAAAGCTTAATATAGGAGTAAGCAAGGAATTGAGTATAAGATATATATGATATGATCGGTTGACACATACACGACCATCATCTCAGATAAAGAACAAAGAATAAACTAAGGTTAGTAGGAGCAAGGCACTAGAGTCGTCCTTAGTCATATATACTAGCAAAGCATACATCATATGATTAGTCTAGACTTATTCTATTGCACCAAGGATAACACACCCCCTGGTCTGCCAGGGTAGCACGTCCTTATGTACCTCCAACGCCCACAAACTCACGTGGGGGAATACAAGGGATGTACGGGGCTGTCACCACCCGTAAACCTACCCCGACATACCGTGGAATACGGCTACCCGAAGTGGATCCTACAGCTCCGAGCACCACGCTCGCGGCCATAATCACTACTCTAGCCCCTCCGGCACCTGAGCCATGATGACCCACAGGCTGGAGGCTAAAGCAAGCCCGAGAGCACACCCCACCTTTACAATAGAGCAAACCTATACTAAACATACTAGTATAGCACATGAAAGCATATAAATAGGTACACCATACTACAAGAGTAGAAATACCAAACTCTCTTAAATACGAAATGTACGAAGAGAGTACATAGCCATACCGTAGGCCGGTGGTTGATCCAGCAGGCCCAAGGCGGTCGCTAAGAAATGCTAGCGAGAAAGCACTAGTCCTAAGCTCCACTAACTAGGCTAATGATTACAAAGGGAGAGAGAAAGAGGCTCATTGTGTGGTGAGTGTCAATGAGGGGGGTAGAGGCCTCCTTATATGGGGGTGGAGAGGCGGCTCCCAAGGGCTTTTGTCGCCAACTCCACCGCCAACCGCCTTGGCTTCGCGCGGGAGATCTTGGCGGGAAAATTAGACACGAACGGCGCCGGCCCTGGTTCGGCCGAACCAGGCCTGGCCCATCTAGCTGCCGCCTTGGGCTGGTGGGCTGCTGTAGCCACCTTATCTTGTGGGCCCCTCTTGTATTGAGTTGTTTAGTTTTGGTTTTGGGTCCATTCTTGACCATGCAGAGTACTCTTGTCTTGATCTTCGTGTAAGTCTGGTAGTTTGGCATGGTTTTCCCCCGTTTCTGGCTTCTCATCCCTGAAATACATCATTGATAGAATGCTCGATAATATATTAGTTAGAGATGCTAATCCCCTCTTATTGAAATAATGTTGACGGTCAATTGTTTGTTGTAAGGACCGTCAACATAAGCTTAAATCAAAGAGCAACATAAAGTATGTGGGTCTAGAATTTAGACATTTAACCTGCGCAAATTAAAGAGCCAGTATTTATTGAATTTAAGATCATTTAATAGAGAGCAATTAGCCAAGTCATATACAACATCATGTAGGTAAAACAAAGCGGCAACCTTCATCATTTTTCCACAAGCAAGATCATGTCAAAATATTATCATCATGGTGAGCACAAGGTGATGGTAATCATGATCTAAACAAAAGCAAAAACTAGGTCGTACTCCTAGAAGCCATGTTATTAACAAGAGAGTTATACAAAGGTCACTTCTAAGGCTATTGAAGGCATATACATATGTACAGGCATTTAGAAAGACAAAGACAAAGAGAGGGTTGATGAATTGTTATCGTCATTTGATGCTTGTAGCATAGCGTAGTCTCCCCCATGCTTAAACATTGTGCATAGCTTGGAAGAAGGAGGATTGGCATCTCATGGCAACCGTGATCCTTCTACTCCATGAGGTCTTCTCATGTCCCCCATACTTAGTATGTTGCTAGGCATGGAAGATGATGAACCATCTTGTAATTCTTGAAGTCCTACCACTATGTGTGGAGATCATCATCATACTCTTCACTTTTGTTGCCTTGATTGTCCATCCTCCCATTGTCACAAGCCTTAGTCCCAATCGTTTCTCAAATCGTCTTCACCTCCTTCCATGTTATGCTTTATCACTGCTTCAACTTCCACGAATTTTTCTTCAACTTCCAAAACACAACATATACTGAAGTATTGCTCCATTATAAAGTGCTTGAAATTATCTTTCCAATGATGTTCATTCAGCCCAATCGGACTCCGAACAAGCGAGTTACGCCCTTTTTACTCCATCAATGCAAATTTGTCCCAGGCTGATTTCAGAACGTGTGACGCCCAAAGATTTGGTTGTAACTCCTTGCACCGGTCTCCTAAAATGTTCAATCTCGATGCAAAAGAATACTTAGTGGAGCTCTTGAATATAAAAATTTCCTCTTTTGTACAACTCTGAACATGTGCTTAATCTTGATGAAGACAATGGTCTTTCCTTGGGGGTTTGGAGCTGTTTATGATCTTAATTTCACCTTTTATCACAAAGTCATGGGAGTGATTCGCCATGCCTGCAAAACAACTCTAAAGCACAAAGTACCCCGAGGTGACGGTTGGAAATACTCACCCTATACTACAAACCAAAGACATCCCCTAAGATCTTAACTTGTGGCATACTTAATATAGTGAAAGAAAAATTAAGAATCTAATGGGTGTACGTGTGTGCAAGCTTGCATGCAAATGATGGGATGGTATAAAAATAAAACAATGTTTCCACCAAATTCTAAGGTCCTTGCTTTGAAAGTGGTTGCCAAACTTTTCCATCACCATAAAGATTTATTAACCAAGGTCAAAACACCATGCTTATCCCAAGATTAACAAGTCTTTGTAGTGTAAGAGAAGTAGGGTGCATTGCAAAGTCTATAAACCAACCAATGCAATATGATAGTTGTGTGTATAAAACTGTGAGACATGGGTACCCCTGGGTCCCCACCGGCCAGGCTCACGGCTGTCCCCGACAAGTGGGTCCGGCCTACCAGAAGACCCGCCGACCTGTTAGTGGGCCCAACCGACCTAGTTGGCGGCCCACACGACCTTCCAGAAGATTCCCCAGACGACCTTATCCAGAACGACTTCAAGACTTGGCGTGCAAGACAAGACATCGGTGGATTCCGACCAAAGCAGATCGACGGATATGGCAAGCGATGTAATCAACTAGATTTAGGTCTCCTGGTCATAACCGACCAGGAGTCTGGGAACCGACCTTGTCCGCTGGCTAATATAAGGCGGGCGAGGCGACCCTTGTACAATCACACAATCCTCAAGCAATCTACACCAACAACTGGACGTAGGGTTTTACTCTCTGGTGGCCCGAACCAGTATAAACTCGCCGTGTTCTCTGTGTTCCGTGTGCTCGTGCGCAACCTTCGAGTTCTCAGCCTGAGATTCCCCCTCGCCGAACAACTAAACCACAGGGATTAACACCCCCGTGGGCTGTCTAGATCTCACCATCTGACAGTTGGTGCGCTAGGTAGGGGTGGAATTCAAGGTTCTTCGTGCAACTCGATGGCTTCGACCAACGGCGTCATCTTCCCGGAAAGCATGGCGGACATCCTCGCCAACCCCGTCGACATCTGCTTTGGCTCTATGCCGGCGGAATCCACCGCTCCAGCCGCTTGCCTCCTCATCGAGAGCAACGCGGTCACCTCCAACCAGCAGGTCGGGACAGATCTGCAGGCGGAAACCCACCCACCCACTCCTAACGACCTGATCGCGGGACTCGATCGTGTCGAAGGCATGCTCTCTGACACGATCGAGGTCTGTGAGCGCGTCAAACGCCCTCGCAGGACCCCTTCGTCCTCATCCAGCATGCCCTTCGGCCTGCGGAACGCAACTCACGTAGCATCTCGCTACTTGAAGCGCAAGATCCAGATCAAATCTGGACCTAAGACACCAGATCGTGGAAACTACAGAAGCCACCTCGACGACCCTTGCCCCATCCACGAGAACTCCAAACACACAGCTCGCCAATGCTGTGTGCTCAAGAAGCTACGCCGACCTCTCACCGCGGCTCATCGCCGCCAGATCAACCGTGAGCCGTCTCTGGACCACCTCGCGTTTCAGATCGCCCGTACAACTATCTCCCCGAACTATCCGGGAGAAGCATTTGAGACCCCGGATCGTGAGGTCTTGGTAGTCTCTGCAGATGTACCGCCTCAAGACGGAGAGACAGATGAACAGCGCATAGAGCGTGAAAACGCCGATGCTGCAAGAGTTGTACGTCGTCAGCAGGAGTTAGTTGCAGCTGCCCTGGCTGCAGGTCAGCATGCAGGCAATATCGGTCAAGGCGCCGGCAATCAACCAGCAGGCAACATCAGGGCGCAAGCACCCGCGGCTCCAGCAGCTCCTCAGCAACGCAACGAACCTCGTCGAAACCGTCTACGTGCCAGAGACCTCCTGCGGGATTTCGAGCAAGATGGCCACGAAGTCTACAACTCTCCTCAAGCGAACCTGGGTGCAGCCCTTGCCGCGCTAGGTCAGCTCGAGGATACTCCTACAATACGGCGACTTCAAGCTCACATCCGCGTCGCCACCGCTCAGGTCGAAGAAAGAGGCCCAGGATACAGTAGATCGGCCGCAAGATCCTACTCCAGAAGTAGATCTGAGCACCCTCGCCAGCGATGTCGCAGCAACGGTCCCCTTGAGCCCGTGGCTGAAGAGGGACGAGGTGAAAACGAAGTGGTGCAGCCAGTCAACCCTATTGCTAATGCTGCCGCTAATGCTGCAGCCAATCCTCCAGCCAACGCCGCCGCCAACGCTGCAGGCAACGTCGCTAACAACGCAGCTAACGCTACCGGCGTCCAGCAAAATACAGCCGCCAACGTAGGACAGAACGCTGGAGCTCAGCCTCCACCAGTTCAGGCTAACCACGGTGAGAGCAGTCAACGTCATCGGATACGAGATGAAGTGGAGATAGCGCGTCGTGCTAATTACGATCGCGACCATGGGGTCCCTGATCCCCTCAATGCCAACAATCCTATTCAGCCAACGGAAATCCGGCAGATGCATGACCAAGAGCTTCTATGTCGTGCCCAGTACGACCAAGATAATGGTCCTCCAGACGACCTCTACATCATCCCGACGGCCTATGCCCCGTCAGCCAGTCCTGGAGCGGTCAACAACTTCCCAACATTCTCACGACGTCTCAGGATGATCAGATACCCTAAAGACTTCAAGCCAGCCATCAAAAAATACGACGGTCGCTCCGACCCAAGTATTTGGCTAAAGATGTACAGCATCACAGCACGCGCCTCTAGTGGCAATGAAGACCACATGGCGGGATACTTCCCCCTTGTGATGGGCAAAGCACCACTCCTGTGGCTCGACAACCTCCCAGCAGAGTGCATCACTTACTGGGCGACTTTGTCACGGCTCTTCACAACCAATTACCAGGCGACCTACAACTGCCCTGGAAATACTCACCACCTCGCCAGAGTGCGGATGAGGCGCGACGAGACTCTCCGAGAGTACACTAACCGCTACTTTGAGAATCGCAACACCCATGCAGGTGTCAAAGACGAAGACGTCATCGCCTACTACAAGAACGGAGTCACCAACATCAAGCTTTTTGAGAAGATCCATGAAGCTGACGCCCACAACATTGCTGACCTCATGGCATACGTCGACAAGCTCGTCGATACTCAGGATGCGGTGATGCATGATTTCAACGGGGAAGACCATGACGACGATGGAAATAGGTCGCGCAAGCGATCTGGCGACGTCTACGCAACGGAACCACCCAGACCGTCTACCTTCCTGGAAGGCGACTTCAACATGGTCATGGACGACTAGTGCCAATTCCACCGCGATGCCAAGCACACCATGAGGGAGTGTGAACAACTAAAGCGTGCTCTAGGGGTACCCTCGGAGCCCAAGAAGACCAAGAGCGGAAGCAACGACGACCAAAACAGCGGTCACCGCTACGACAACCGTAACCGTCGACCTGATCGACGTGATTACCGTGACCGACGTCCTTACCGTCGCAGCGACGATAGGGACCGACGTGATTATCGCCGCGACTATCGCCGTGATGACCGCCGCGATGATAAACGCAACGACTACCACTGTGATCGCAACGACCAGCGGGACGATCGTCGCGACGACCGACGTAAGGAGCACCAGGACAATCGAAGGGATGATCGTCACCACCAAGATGACCACAATCGCAACGACAACAACCGCAAGGAACGCTCTCCACCACCACCGCCAAAAGGGGGCAACCCCAATGGCGCGTTTCAGACCGCCAACCGGGAGATCAACTTCATCGTTGGTGGTCGCCAAGCTGCCAAAAGTAACAGGAAGATACGATCGAACGCAAGGGAGATCGGCCAAGTCAATACTGAAACTCCACAACCCCTGCGTTGGTCGGAGTATCCAATCACTTTCTCCAGGAAGGATCATTGGGTCCATATACCTGACCCCGGGACCTACCCGCTGGTCGTCAACCCCATAGTTGATGGCGCGTTCCTACCTAAGACCCTCATCGATGGGGGCAGCAGCTTGAACATCATCTTCACAGAGACATTGCGAAAGATGGACTTTGACTTCAACAAGATGACTGCCTGCGACGAACCCTTCTACGGAGTTGTACCCGGCAAGGCCGCATACCCCATAGGTCATGTATGCCTACCGGTCACATTCGGCACAAAGGAGAACTTCCGTACCGAGTACCTAACGTTTGAGGTCGCGAACTTCCGCTCCTCCTACCACGCCATCCTCGGTCGACCTATGTTGGCTAAGTTCACGGCCATACCCCATCACACCTACCTCATCATGAAGATGCCAGCACCAAACGGAATCCTTTCCGTCCTCGGCGACATAATGGTCTCCTACAACTGTGAGAGCTCTACCGTCGAGCTCGCCAAAGACTCTGCCTGCAAAGCCGCAGCCACGGTCATGATCACTCAAGCTGCCAAGATCGACCAAACCACTCTGGAGGTGCAAGAGCAGAAGCGTACAGCCACAGCTTTGGACCCAAGTCCCGCTGTGAAGAAAGTTTGCCTCGGCCTGTCCGATGTGTCCAAGGAAGTCACTATCGGGGCCAACCTCGACCCCAAATAGGAACTCGCGCTCACCAATTTCCTCAGGGACAACGCCGACATCTTCGCATGGAGTCCATCCGACATGCCCGGTGTCCCCAGGGAGCTGGCTGAGCACGCCCTTGAAGTAAACAAGACCGCTCGACCTATCAAGCAAAAGCTCCGGCGCTTTGGAAAAGATAGAAAGCAGGCTATAGAAACCGAAGTCTGCAAGCTCTTAGCTGCAGGATTTATTCGTGAATGTAAACACCCGGTTTGGCTCGCAAACCCGGTCCTTGTACCCAAAAAGACTGGAGGATTAAGGATGTGTATCGATTACACCGACCTCAACAAGCACTGCCCAAAAGATCCCTTCCCTCTTCCTCGTATCGACCAGGTCGTGGACTCCACGGCTGGTAGCGTCCTACTCTGCTTCCTCGACTGCTACTCAGGTTATCACCAGATAGCTTTGAATCCTGACAACGAAGACAAAACGGTGTTCATAACGCCCCATGGCATCTACTGCTACAAGGTCATGACTTTTGGCCTGAAAAATGCTGGAGCAACGTATCAGAAGGCGATACAAAAGTGCCTGAAGTCACAGATCAGGAAGAACGTCAAAGCCTACGTCGATGATGTGGTCGTCAAGACCACCGAGGAAGATCAGCTCATCGCCGACCTCGCCGAGACCTTCACCAACCTACGAGAATTCCAGTGGAAGCTCAACCCGACTAAGTGTGTCTTCGGTGTTCCCTCCGGATTGCTCCTGGGCTTCATGGTCGGACACCGAGGCATTGAAGCTAACCCCGTGAAGGTCAACGCAATACGCAATATGGCCAAACCATCTTGCAAGAAAGACGTCATGAAGCTCACAGGTATGATGGCGGCTCTGGGTCGATTCATTAGCAAGCTCGGCGAGAAAGGTCTGCCTTTCTTCAAGCTATTGAAGAAGGCAGATAAGTTTGTATGGGACGAAGAAGCACAAAAGGTGTTCGACGCCCTCAAAGAGTCCCTGACCACACCTCCAATAATGACACCACCGATACCAGGCGAAATGCTCCTCCTCTACATCTCCGCCACCACTTATGTGGTCAGCACGGTTCTCGTCACAAAATGAGAAGAAGAAGGGCATGCCTACCCTGTTCAACGACCTGTGTATTACGTAAGCGAGGTCCTGGCCGACGCTAAAACATGCTATTCACAGCCTCAGAAGTTGCTCTATGCACTCCTGATCACGTCGAGAAAACTGCGTCATTACTTCCAAGCTCACAAAATTACGGTGCCATCATCGTTTCCATTGGGAGAGATCATCCGCAATCGCGACGCCAACGGCCGCATCGTCAAGTGGTCGGTGGAACTTGGAGAGTTCGACATCGAGTTCTGCCCTAGGCAGGCAATCAAGTCGCAGATCCTAGCTGACTTCGTGTCAGAAAGGACAGAGATCCAGATGCCCCCTCCCAAGGAGAGGCTTGAACACTGGATAATGTACTTCGACGGCGCCCTCAACCTCGAAGGCGCAGGAGCAGGTCTACTACTCATCTCTCCCCGGGGAGAGCAGCTCAAGTACGTCCTTCAGATACACTACAAGGCTTCCTACAATGGAGCAGAGTACGAAGCTCTAATTCACGGGCTCCGTATAGCAGTGTCCCTTGGCATCAAGCGACTACTGGCTTTTGGCGATTCCAAGGTCGTCATCGAACAAGTCAATAAAGAGTGGGATTGTGTCAAAGACACAATGGACGCATACTGTGCTGAGATCCGCAAGCTCGAAGGCCACTTCGAGGGGATTGAATTTCAGCACGTGCCACGCAACAATAACGTCGCCACCGACGTACTCTCTAAACTAGGCTCCCGGCGAGCTCTAGTCCCAGCGGGTGTGTTCGTCCAAGACCTACGCAAACCATCAATCAAGCTGTTGGATCCGGACAATCCAGAACAGCCCGACCAAACTCCAGCACCTCCCCGCGACGTGCTGATGACAGAAAAAGAGGATGATTGGCGCGAGCCTTTCTTAGCCTTCCTACTCGACCAACGAGTCCCAGAAGACAAGGCAAAGCGTGAACGTATCACACGACGAAGCGCCAAGTACGGCGTGATTGGTACCGACCTATACAGAAAAGTCGCCTCCACTAGTGTCCTAATGAAGTGCATCTTGCGATCAGAAGGGATCCAGCTCTTGCCTGAGATCCACGGTGGAGAGTGCGGCTGCCATGCAGCATCCGCCAATCTGGTTGGCAAGGCATACCGATCCGGTTTCTACTGGCCCACGGCCATGGCTGACGCCAAACACCTCATCAAGAGATGCAAAGGATGTCAATTCTTTGCCAAACAGCAGCACCTGCCAGCTCAGGTCTTGCGCACAATTCCTCCATCTTGGCCCTTCGTAATGTGGGGCCTTGACTCTGTGGGTCCGTTCCGAACTGCCACAGGTGGCTACAGGTACATCCTTGTGGCCGTCGACAAATTCACCAAGTGGATTGAAGTCCGACCTATCACAAAAGTCACGTCGGAAGAAGTAGCAAAATTCATGCAAGACGTAGCACACTGCTTCGGTGTGCCCAACAGGAGCATCACCGACCTAGGGACGGCCTTCACAGGGTCCGCCTTCTGGGATTTCTGCCAAGACAACACCATCGACGTGTACTACTCCTCGGTCGCCCACCCCAAGTGCAACGGCCAGGTCGAACGTGCCAATGGCATGGTTCTCCAAGCCATCAAAGATCGTATCTTTGACGACGCTTCAAACTACACTAACCGGTGGCTAGCCGAGCTACCACACGTAATCTGGGGTCTAAGGACCCAAGTCAGTTCTGCTATGGGCTTCTCGCCCTTCTTCCTGGTCTATGGCTCCGAGGCCATCCTACCCACCGATGTTGCCTTTGGAGCTCCACGCATACAATTCTACGAGGAGGGAGAAGCCGAGCAGACCCGTCGTGTCGACCTTGATAGCCTTGAAGAGCAGAGAATGGCTGCTATCATGAGGCAAGCTCGTCACGACCAGCAACTTCGACGGTATCACGACCGCAACGTTAAGGAGACCTCCTTCAACGTTGGCGACCTAGTCCTAAGGCGCATCCAGAAGACCGACGGCATGCATAAGCTTTCTGCCCCCTGGGAGGGACCCTTCATCGTCACCGAAGTTGTTAGCCCATCCACATATCGCCTCCAATGGGGTGACGGGCAAGGCGTACCTAACCCTTGGAACGTGGAGCATCTACGATGATTCTATCCGTAGAATAGTTTTTATTACAGCTATGTATTCCTTGTCCTTGTACCTTTTTCAGTTTAATAAATATTAGTTCAAGCAGTCATCTGCTGTGTCTTGAGCCCTACCTTCTCCTCTCTCATGTCATCAACTCTCCCGCTCGACACACTCGGGGGATTGGCCAAAGCCAACACATGGGTCGTAAGACCTGGGGGTTAAATCTACTCTACTCCTCCCCCTCGACATGCTCGGGGGCTTGGCTCAATGCCAACCTAAGGGTCGTTCGACCTGAGGACATCATCCCTCATGACTACCCGCTTTGTGTCGCTGCGAGCCTGCTTGGTAGTAAAGGTTGCCAAACCTGAGTCGTAGACTCCCTCTCGCGCACCGATCACACATAAGCCTCCCTGCTGAGCCGTGGTGGTTGGTAAGCCAGCCTCTCCGTGAGTAGTGGTTAGCGAGGCAAGATACAAGACGTCATTACTTTAAAAGACTACCAAGTTCGTACAGACACAAAGCAAGTACGTCATGTAGGCAACAAAAAGACGGTTACATCAAGTATTATTTTACATGGCTGGGAGAAGGAGGAGGTACAACTCCTAGACTAAGACTACTCTTCGCCGTCATCACCTTCGTAGTCAAGAGCATCCATTACCGCCGTAGCGGCGTCACGAACTTCAAGCTCCAGGGCTTTGAGGTCCTTTGTCGTGTCTGATCCCCCCCGACCTTGATCATGTCAACCTCGAGGTGGTGCGACTTCACTCGCACTAATGCCTCTGTGGCCGCCGCCAAGCTCGTTGCCTTCAGCAGGTCGAGCAGCTTCTCGGGCATCGCTATCAGACAGTCAATAGCAGGCTTGGGCTCTTCCCCCTCGACCTGAGATGCTACCATGTCCATGGCATAATGGGCAGCATTCTTCAGGCCGTTCAACTCCACCTCTTTCCCTGCAATGGTTACTTGGTCATTCTGCAGTGACTTCAAAGCTACCTCAAGACTGACCTCAAGGTCCTGCCGAGCCTATTTCTCATAAGCCAGCTTTTGAGATACAGCGTACTCACTGTCAACGGTCTCCTTCATCATCCGTTTCAGCTCCTGGCCCCTAGCCTCGACCTCCCGGAGGTTCACCTCCAGGGTTCGAACCTTCTCCTTGGTGTTCTTTAGCTCGTTTTTGAGCTCGTCTTCCCGGCGGTGAAATTCTGCAACACGCCAGTAACATCCCGAGGTCCGAACCTCGGTAGTACAAGACTCTGACAACAATGGTGAAGAAAACTGTAAGAAAATTTTGATCTTACCGGTGTTCACTGTGTTAAACTACGCATTAGCCTCCCGGGTCTTGCGCTTCTCCTCAGCCAGCTCGTCTTCGAGCTTCTTCTTGTCCGCCGCCGCCGCCTCACTGACCTGCTTGAGCTCCTGCTCAAGCTCGACCACTCGCAGCTGTGTGGCTGCAGCATTCCTCAGCAGGTCGGCCCTGCCCTTCGCACAGTCAGCCAACGACTGCTCCAAGAAATCATGTCATCAAATACAGTTTGAAATTACGTCTTCGCAGATAACGCAAGAGAAAGGCTTACCGTTAATGCCTCGTTAAGCGTCAAGATCGCGTTCTGCACCGCCCTCATATCCTCATTGTCGTCGAAGATATCCTCCTACCAAGGAGTACCATTCCAGTCAATCTCCCTACGCCTCAACGTTGGCCCTGTCGATGGCGAACTCGGTACCTGCGCGCCAGATGTTTCTGGATTCTTCGGTGGCTGCTTGATTTGAATCGGGTCCCCAGTCAGGTCCTGATCCGACGTGCTGGGCACCGCGTTGATAGGGTCCACGTCGATGATGGGGGGAGAGGTCGACACCTCGACGTCGCCTACAGAGCCTTGTGCCCCAGCGTCAGCAGCAGGCGGAGGAGTGCCGTCCTCGCGTCGTCAACCAGGATCCGAGCTCCGACCTCATGGTCATCCGACCTGGTTCGCGAGGGTGACCCTTGATCGCCCAGGGCATGCTCAGGTTGGACAACCGGCCTGCAGACGTCTTCATCAAAAACAACGCAAAGAAAAAGAAAAACCAACAAAGACCAACACATGAACAAGGTTCAGAAAAATGACTCTACCTCACAGTAGTCGGGGCGCATAGCTTAGGCCTGAAAGGCTGTACTTTCGCCAGCACAGGCATCCTTGCCTGCGCTCCGGCAGCAGCCCGCTGCGCCTCCATCCCTTGACGGAGGTCGTCCTACGTCGCCTTCTGCGTCACTTCCCGCTGCCTCTTGGCCGCGGAACTCAACGACCTCCTCGCCGTCCGGACTTCAACAACCGGCGGGTCATTGGTAGCTTCATCCTCTTCATCTTCGACCTCCCTAGTCGAAGGTGTGGGAATCGTCGGCGTTTCAATCGCCGGGGGAGGACTTACCCTCCTCTTCCTCTTCTTCTTCTCCGCCTCGAGTTTGGCGGTCTTCGCCACCCCGACCTTGGCAGGAGCCGTCGTGGCTGACTGCTTCACCGTTGCCACCCTCGTTTTGCGCCTAGGCTTTGCGGCGGTGCTTGCCTCTTGGCGGTTTGCTGCATCATCACCAACCTCTGGGTCGGTGTCTTAATCAGCCTCCACCGATGAATCTGACTCATAATTCTTGTCCGACCTCAGCTTCCGACGAGGTTCTTCGCCTTTCGGAAGAGGGGTCGGGCACCAAAACTGCCTCTCTCAATCCTGCAACAGATAAAGAGCAAAGGAGTAAGAACGACGTAAAGCAACGGAACAGAATAAATGACCTAGTAGTTCCAGGACTTACTGGGTCAGCCGGCCGACTCAACGAATACGCCTTTGGGCACTTCTTGATTTGTGCCTTCCCTGCGTAGATCTGAGAAACCCTGGCCGCCATCTCCTCCTTGGGGACCTTGCGGTTTGCCTCATGAGTGGGGTTTGATTGCCCCCAGTACTCGTACGCCGGGTGCACCCGATCCTTGATCGGTTGGATCAGGCGCCGGCAGAAAGACCTAGCGACAAAACCTCCTATCACGCCCCTCTCCTTGAGGTCGCTGACTAGTGCAAGCACCTCCTTGACGTCGTCCACCTCGCGCGAGGACAGCGGCAGGTCCAATTCCGGTATCTTCACGGGCTTGTGCCCAATTCGTTTTGGGAGCACCGGCCATTGAACAGCGATGTAGAACCAATCCGACCTCCACCTAGCGGTGTTGTCCGGTAGGTCCGTATCAATCCACTCCGACTTGAGGCCCGACCTCAAGCAGAACATGACAGCCCCTACAACACCGGCACACTTGCCGGTGGTCTTCACGCAGAAGAGATGCCGCTAGAGAAGAAAGTGGGGCGATATCCCCAGATACGCCTCACAGAAATGAATGAACGTCGATACTACAGTTATGGAGTTGGGGACGAGGTGTTCCAGCTCCAGCTTGTAGTAGAAGAGAAGACCCCGGAAGAAATCACAGGCGGGGATGTTGAACTCGCGCTCGAAGAAGGAACCGAAGACGACCTGCTCCTTGTCGTCCTCTGTCGGGAAAGCCTCGCCCGTAGGCGCCTTCCACTCCACCACCGCCTTGGGCCTCAACAACCCGCGGTCCACCAGTGCTTGAATCTTCGCTTCCATCATCGTTGAGGACTCCCACACCGTCCGCGGGTCTGGGATCTCACGAGCCGGCGCCGCCATTTCTCGAGCTTGAATGGATCTGGATCTAAAGGTTACTAGGGTTTTTACGCGCATGCGCAGCAGAGCAGGATGCGAATGGCAGGGTTAGCGCGCGGCCCGCTATTGATGGTGGCGGATTGAGAGAGCTAGGGCGGAGGCTGGATGCGGGGCCGCGGCGGCTATGGCGCAGTGGCTTTGGAGGTGATGGCGACGGGAGGAAGAAGATGAAGAGTGCGGTCAACGATGGTCCCCGCCGCTCTATTTATAAGGGCCCACGGGTCTGCCCGTTGCGGTTCCTTCTACTGTACGGAGCTCGCCCTAACGGCTCTGTGCCGATAATTTCGGGAGTCGATCTCGCCGGATTTTGCGCCAACGGATAGCCCAGCAACCTACACCCTGGGTTTAGGTCGTGAGGAACGTCAAAGTTATCAGGTCGTCCTGGTAACAACATTTCGGTCTTCACAAGGTCGATAAGCCCCCAATCACATCACTTTAGGTCTTTGATGAATAATTTCGTCAGAACGACCAGTACATGACAGAAGAGAGCGAATATTACACGGATCCTCTGAAGGTACACAAGTCGCCTGCAACCTTATTGGATCCAGAACCCGGCATAAAAATACAAACGTACTCGAAGACCTGATCTACCTAGAGCAATCCTTGAGGTGTACCCAGCTACAGCCGGGCACGTCGCAAGAATTCTTCTAGCCTCAGGACCTCGATGATGGCCTTGTGGTGAACAGCTGGACGACGCCGCACGTAGCAGGGCATGCTCTGTGCCGGACTATGGAATGCAGACACGAGCTTGCTCTTTGACGCGGGGCGCAAGCCTCCGACGAGCATCTGATGCTCACCAGCGATTTGCAGCTGCACCTCGAGCCTCTACAGCATCACCTCCAAACTCTCCTTGATACCTTACAGAGGCACGATACAAGGAGAGGGGGTGCTGCCTATACTTCGCAAGAGTTCTTCTAGCTCCAAGCCTCTACAAAACACAACATCCTACAATCTGGTGGACGGTCACATGCCCATGGCATGGCCTCAAAACTATCCTGTGGCTTCATAGCTCAACAATGCTCGGTGCTTGCCTCCTTCAGCATCACGGCGCTATTTATAGCCAAAGCCAGACCTCGGGTGGTTGGCAGAGTGATGACACTGTCACCACGTGGTCCAGAGGGCCTGCAGACATGTGCACGATTAAAGGCGATGACTTTACCCCTGTCTCGTGATGTCTTTGTCGCTAGTGCATCAATGATGCCTGAGCCCGCCGCAGAGTCACATGGCTACAGTACACCCTTGATTTGTGGGCAGTTTGTCATTTTCTGGGTGGCAAAGGAATCTCCGACCACTGTTGACCCGTGACCCTGCAGTCTACAGAAAAAGACAAAGCCTGGCTCTATGTCAGAGGGCCCAGCGCCTTGGTATATCTACAAGCGATGACAACTCAACGACCTTCTTCTACGACTCGAGGTTTTTATTTGCACCCGCTAGGCTCTGCGTCCTGGTGCACCCGCTATGGCTCTGCACGTAAACGGACCTATCCCAATCAGCCTATATTTCTGTTTCCTAAGCAGAATGGTCATAGGTTCAATTGAAGACCTTCCGGGGTAGGCATGCCTCGCTGCTCTGCCAAATCTGTCTGGGCGCCTGGAGACCAGAAGCTTCACGTCTGCGATTTCGTCGGGCCCCCGTGGTCGGTGTGCCTATTGCTGAGGTCGTCAATACCTTAGTGCCATGGCTCTTCTGGATGGCTAGCAGCTATGTTGGTCGTCTGGACACCAAAATGGCCTTCCTGAGGTCGGCGTGCCTTAATACCTAGGTCTTGCAGTACCTTCGTACGTATACAGCCCTGCCAGCCTGCTCTGGACACCCAGAATTTTACGTCGGGAATGAAGGCCTCCGTGTGGGGTGCGCGCCAAATGGCCCTGCCAAGCATCTTCGGTGGCTTGGGCGCTTTTGATTTGAGACCTTCTTGAGGTCGGCATGCCTCGGGTGGCTCTGCCAGACTCTTTGCAGCTATGCAGGATATATGGGTGTCTCTACACTCCATTCGTTCAAGATCAACATTTTCCTTTGGCTTTATCATTGACAATTTCGACCACTACAGAAGACCTCTTCATACGACGTGCCTTTCAAGATCCTACTGGGTATCCTCGGATACTGGACATTATTGATTTGAGGCCTCTTTGAGGTCGGCACGCCTACAAAGCCTCCTGGAGGTCGGCCGTACCAGACCCCTTGCAGCCATGCTTGGAGATCTGGGTGTCCTTACACTTCGTTTAATCAAGACCATGACTTAGTTTTTCTTCTCTTTTTTGAGCATCAAACCAGCCATGCTACCTGCTTCAATGCTCGGGGACTACTCTACGAGAGCGTCTTCGACACCCTCTTGTTTTCTTCATCGTACCGACCTGTTGGGAAATCCGTTTCTCATCACGTCGTTACTCGACCTACTTTTTTCTTCTCTTTCTTTGTTGGATCATCATACCGGCCATCTTGCCCACCATGATGCTCGGATACTACTCTATGAGTGCATCTTTGATGCCCTCTGAATTTTTTTATCGTCGTTTCGATCTATTGGAAGCCTGCTTCCTATAGGTCGTCACTCGACCTTCCTTCGTTCGGCAAGACTTCAAATAGGTCGGCTGCTAAGTCGATTTGTTCTTTTCTTTTTTTTGATCGACGTGCATGCAATTCGACCTGTCGATAGCTCTACAACTTCATCATGATCTTTCTAAGATCGCTGCGGATACACCTCGCTCGGGGGCTTGTGAGACATGGGTACCCCTGGGTCCCCACCGGCCAGGCTCACGGCCGTCCCCGACAAGTGGGTCCGGCCTACCAGAAGACCCGCCGACCTGTTAGTGGGCCCAACCGACCTAGTTGGCGGCCCACACGACCTTCCAAAAGATTCCCCAGACGACCTTATCCAGAACGACTTCAAGACTTGGCGTGCAAGACAAGACATCGGTGGATTCTGACCAAAGCAGATCGACGGATATGGCAAGCGTTGTAATCAACTAGATTTAGGTCTCCTGGTCGTATCTGACTAGGAGTCTGGGAACCGACCTTGTCCGCTGGCTAATATAAGGCAGGTGAGGCGACCCTTGTACGATCACGCAATCCTCAAGCAATCTACACCAACAACTGGATGTAGGGTTTTACTCTCCGGAGGCCCGAACCAGTATAAACTTGCCGTGTTCTCTGTGTTCCGTGTGCTCGTGCGCAACCTTCGAGTTCTTAGCCTTAGATTACCCCTCACTGAACAACTAAACCACAGGGATTAACACCCCCGTGGGATGTCTAGATCTCACCTTCTGACAGTCACCTTGGAGACTGAGAAGGGACCTTCCCAGGGTGAGCTGAGCTTGTGTAGTCCATCCGTGTTCTGAATGCGACGGAGAACTAGATCGCCGACGTCGAAGGAGCGTTCCTTGACGTTGCAATCATGGTAGCGTCGGATACCCTCTAGGTACCTAGCTGACTGGACGAGGGCAGCACAGCGGGCTTCTTCGACGCTGTCGATGTCAACCCGTCGACTGTCTTCTGAGATGCCTTCGTTGTATTGTTCTACTGCCAGGGATTCCCACATCACATCGGCAGGTAGAATAACTTCGGAGCCGTAGACCAAGAAGTAGGGCGACTGCCCTGTTGGCTTGGTAGGTTGAGTACGAAGCCCCCAGAGTGCATTGGGTAGTTCCTTGATCCACTTGCCTCCTTTGGTGTTAGCTGCGTCGTGCAACCACTTCTTGAGGGCGTCAAGTACCATCCCGTTGGCACGCTCCACCTGGCTGTTAGTGCGCGGGTGGGTGACTGAGACATATCAGATGTCGATCCCGCTGTTCCCGCAGTACTCCCAGAACTGATGGTTGTTGAAATTGGAACCCAAGTCTGTGATGATGCGATTGGGAAGCCCGTAGTGATGCACGAGTTCATCCAAGAAGTCGAGTACTCTGTCGGCCTTGGGGCAGGTGATTGTCTTGACTTCGATCCACTTGGTGAACTTGTCGACAGCCACCAGAACCCTATTGAATCCTCCTGGCGTAGTTGGTAGAGGACCAATCATGTCGAGCCCCCAGCAGGCAAAGGGCAAGATTGGCGGTATGGTGACTAGTTTGTAGGCCGGGACGTGTTACTGCTTGGCGAAGAGTTGGCATCCTTGGCACTTCCTGATGAGTTCTTCAGCGTCGCCCAGAGCTTTGGGCTAGTAGAAAGCTCGTCGAAAAGCTTTGCTCACCAGCGTGCGGGAGGACGCATGGTTGCCGCAGAATCCCTTGTGGATCTCCTCCAAGATGTGCTTGCCTTCTTCCCGGGGTATGCACTTCATGAGTACTTCAGAAGTCGCACCCCGCCTGTAGAGCTTGTCCCCGACTAGTACGTAGGTCTTGGCTCGACGGACGAGTTGTTCTGCCTCGTTCTTGTCGGAAGGGACCTTCTGCTCGCGGATGTAGTCGTTGAAGAGTTGCCTCCAGTCCACGTCGATCATCATGACCTCCTGATTGGGCTGTGATGGCCCAGGGTCAGTGGTCGTTGGCGCCAACTCCGGGATGGATGGCATGTGAAGTTCGTGGACGAAGACACTAGCGGGTACTTGGGCACGAGTAGAACCAAGCTTCGACAAGACGTCTGCTGCAACGTTGTTATCACGGACGATGTGGTGGAACTCGAGACCATAGAACTTGTTCTCGAGCTTGCGGACTTCTAGGCAGTAGGTGTCCATGTTCTCCTTGTTGCGTTCCCAGGAGTCATTGACTTGGTTGATAACCACAGCAGAGTCGCCGTAGACTAGTAGCCGCTTGATGCCAGTGAGATTGTGAGTCGGAGCCCATGTAGCAGAGCTTCGTACTCGGCTTCGTTGTTTGAGACCTTCCAGAAGATCTGCAAGACGTACTTGAGTTGTTTGCCCTTTGGAGAGATCAGGAGTACCCCTGCGCCCACTGTCGACCATACAACCCGAGTACCCATGCAAGGAAGGATGAAGACGTACTCCTACTAGGATTCCCATGTATTCCTACTAGGACTCGTACCATGTAATCCTAATAGGACTCCTACCTTGTAACCGACTATGCACCCGCCCCCTGGACTATATAAAGGAGGGTCGGGTACCTAGGAGGACACACACAATCCCTCCGGGGAACAACACCCAAGCGCAGGGCGCAATACTACTCCAAACAGGACGTAGGGTACTCTACTCTGGCTACCCGAACCTATATAAATCTCGTGTCTTGTGTCCTCGTGCATACCTTCGAGTTCCTGGTCTGGCGATCCCCACTATCTACTCTCCGACGGGTACCCCCTATGGAGGTTGCCGGATATAAAACTCTGACATTGGCGCCCACCGTGGGGCGATCGTCATGATCATTGGGCAAATTCGAAGGACAATCAACGTACGCGAAGACGTGACGAATTGGCAGCATGCAAGTCCACAACTCGCCGCGTCCTTGTGTCAATATTCAATCTGCTCAACGCAATTGAAATTCACGACGGATTCGATCCTGATGCGGCGTCTTAACGGAATCTCAAGGAGTCGACTCCTGTACTGAGTCCGAAGAAAGCAAGTATTTGGTATCACCAAGTTTCCGCCGGATTTTTTTTTAAAAAAAACTGCAGCACCAGATCGGTCTGAGAAATAGAAAAATCGGCCTCGTCGAAGTCAAAATCGGAGTGCAAGCGGACATATCTGCGCCCCTGGCCAGCAAATTCATCATCGCCATGACTTGGCTGCTGAAGGCGCCGAGTCCAAAGCGGATTCCAGTACATATCCAAGTCTAAGGCTCAAGACCTGTGGTGGCAGAGTTGAGACAGACCATCAATTACTGAAGACGCATGCACATGAACACCATATGTAGCATTGGCTCTTTGCTTGGCGCACACAAGAGACATACGCAAGCACTACTACGGTCACGTGCGACTACATCGACTCACCGACGACTACTTCGACTACTCATCTCGACTAGTAAACTAGTCGAGGACGGCTTCCACACCACCACGCACTTGTCGGATCCGCCTCCGACTAGTCGACTTTAGCAACAACCGTCGCGGCTCCATCGCCGATCGCCACGGCTTCATCGACTCTCGTCCGCGAATCAAGCTAAGTCACTTATTTCAATAATTATTTTTTCTTTGGCTTGTTTTCCACATACAGGAACCAACGCCGACTACTTCGTGTACGCCTCTCGACGGCTACCTGCCAGCGGAGCTACACCATGCCAATTATTCCTTGGGGAGGTTGACCGACTGCCACAGGCTTAGTGCACCAAATTAGGAGGCTCTTGCCACGACGTTTCGTGTACTGAGTGCTGGAGGCGCATAACAGCTACACCCTGAGGAGGCACTGCGCAATCTTGCTCTCCGCCATGCGGAACAAAGAGCAATCGTGCTCTCTCTTGTCGCCATGCCGACTACCATTGTCTACCTCTTAATGGTCTCGCTTCAGTAGCACATGCCTCAATCTGTGCAAAGCCTCGGCTCTCCTGTCATGCCTTCACGCCCACAACTGGCTATGGCTAAACAGAGACCTAACAGAGATCGTGTGCTTAACCACATCCTTGCAATAGTGTTGAACTAGTTAATCCGCCCAGCCTTCCTTGGATTCGATACCCTTTGGAATACTCCTTTGGGGAAATGCTACAATGGTACTTCCGTGCGCTTGCGGACTCTTGTAATCGTTAGGATTACCATTTGGATATTTCTGGCATCGTTGCTAGGGACCCGTAACTTAGCATCGAGGTTAAGAAATACCAACAAGCATTTCTGGCGCCGTTGCCGGGGAAGGCTAAGGATAACTTGTCTGCACTTTGCAATGTTTATAATCATGACAGGAATAAAACAGTTCTCAATGCAGGCTAACTTTGAATGTCTTCTTTGTCTATCGATGATGAAGACAGGTAGTGTATGACTGGTTTCGACTTACCGCCGAATTTCACTAAAGATCCTGAGTCACTTGTGAGGAGAGCTAGAACTCATTTCGGTTCTCCCCAGCGTGTACGCACAGAAGTCGATCCAACTTCCTTTATGCCATTGACATCAACTCCTATGGCCAATCTAGAGAAGACTCTTTGTGTATATTCTGCTCCCTCTGCTGATCAGGTGCCTACTGGCCCCGAGATCAACACCGGGAATGGAAACTTCGAGATCAAGACTGGCCTTATTACGATGGTACAGGCTAGCCCATTCTGTGGCAAGCCTAATGAAGACGCGAGCGCCCACTTGCAACAGTTCCTGGAGCTGTGCAGTACCTTCACCATACGAGGAGTGGAGGAAGATGCCATTCGTCTGCGGCTGTTCCCATTCTCACTCCTGGGAAAGGTGAAGTAGTGGTTCTATGCAAACCGTGTAGATATTGACACCTGGGAAAAGTGCTCAGCAGCATTCCTCGCGAAGTTCTTTCCGATGGGCAGAACCAATGCTCTCCGGGGGAGAATTTTGAGCTTTCAGCAAGCAGCAAATGAAACCATTCCAGAGGCTTGGGAGAGGCTTCAGGAGTACATCCTGGCTTGTCCCCATCATGGGATGGACAACTGGCTTATTCTTCAGAGTTTCTATAATGGGCTGACTCCGACAGCCCGAGGCCACATTGATGCTGCTGCTGGAGGGGCTTTCTTCTCTCTCACCATCGCTGAAGCAACCAAACTTATCGAGAAGATGGTCTCCAACCAAGGGTGGAGTGATGATCGACTCCAGCCACGTCAGAGGGGTACACATACCGTCAAGGAAGCGGATATGTTGCACGCCAAGATGGACCTACTCATGAAGAGAATGGATGCTCTGACCAGCGAGAAGGCTTCCATGGCCATCACTACTCAAGCTATGGATGCTCGCATGACCTGCGAAGTCTGTGGTGATACTGGGCATTTAGGGAATTATTGCCCCGCTACCCAGGAGGATGTGTATATGAATGGCAACAACAATGGTTATCGTCCACAAGGAGGTCAAACGTGGAATCAATCACGCCCTTACTATCAGGGGGGTAATCAAGGTAATACTTACAATCCCAACCAACCTTCCCTGAAAGATCTGGTTTTTGGGCAAGCCAAGATTAATGAAGGCTTTAACAAGAAAACGGCTGCCTACGATAAGGCTTTGGAAAGCCTCAACGTTAAAATCGATAGCCTTTCTTCTGCTCTTAAGGATCAAGTGAGCTTTAATAAAATGATGGAAGACCGGTTAGCTCGTTTGATCGCTCCGGTTCCTCCAGTCGAGAATGCTAAGGCGGTAGTCACGAGAGGGGGTAAGACCACTCGCGACCCGCCCTATCCTCACCATGTAGGACCCAAGAAAACCCCGAAAGAGGGCGAAGATCGCGATCGCTAGGCATGCCAGAACCCTCACAGGCAAGGGTAGTAGAGGAGAAGGCAGACAGGCCTGAGTTTATTGATACAAATATACTGCCATTCCCTCAGCGAAATAGGAAGGTGACAGTGGATGAGCAATTCGCTCGCTTCGTGGATATGATTCAGAAGGTCCACATTAATGTTGCCCTCCTTGAGGCTATACGTGTAACCACATACGCACGATATCTCAAGGATATCCTTACCAAGAAACGGGATCTACCCACGTCGGAGGTGGTAAAGCTTACGGAGGAGTGTAGCGCGGCTATACTCAATCACCTTCCAGAAAAGAAAAAGGATCCAGGGTGCCCTACGATCACATGCACGATTGGGACGCAGAGATTTTACCATGCCCTCTGTGATCTGGGTGCCAGTGTTAGCGTCATGCCAAAGATAGTCTTCGACCAACTCAATTATACGGAATTGTCCCCAACCACCCTGCGGCTGCAGCTGGCCGATTCCTCAGTACGGTACCCAGCAGGGATAACCGAGGACATCCCGGTGAAGGTGCGAGACTGTTTCATCCCAGTGGACTTTGTGGTACTCGACATGGACATTGGTGATGAAATACCTCTCATTCTGGGGTGTCCATTTCTGAGCACGGCCGATGCACAAATTGATGTTGGCACCGGAGTAATCCGGCTCCACATTAATGGCCGGGAGGAAAGGTTTGAATCCCGTCCACGAAAGGAACAATGCTCAATGGTCGAGGACGTACCAAGGACGGATACCCTCGCCCGAAATGTTGAATCTATTAAGTCACAAGGAGACAACCTCATTACTCCCATGAAGGATTCTCGAAGACAAAAGCTGGAATCTAAGTCCCCATCCAAGAAGCAGTACCCCACACTTAAGCAGCAACAGAACATCAAGAAGGTGTGGAGAAGAGTGGGCGGGGGGCTGACTCTTTCTTCCTCAAAGGCAGACCTTCCACCAAGGTAAGTAAAAGGGAAGGTAGTCGGGGGCTCTAGAAGATTTGAATAAAAGAGCTCTGCGCCGACAGGTAAGAACGGTAAGACGTTTCCCTCGAATAAAAAGATTCTAACACCTAGTAGAAACAAGCTACTCGTGCTCCATCTGCTTGCTTGCACTAAGATTCAAGCTCATTGGAGTCCGTCCGGACACCCTCTTGAATTTGGACCTTGTTCACGCCATTGAGCTAGCATAGCAGCAGCAGCTGGAGGAGCAGAGGGCCTACTATTGGTGGATGGGATTCCCTCCTCCACAGCAGTGAGCCTGAAGCTAGCTTGGGGGAGGACCCCCACTCTGAGGTAACTTGTATCTTTATTTTTAGAATCTCATATGCTAAAAACCCATAAAAATCTGCAAAAGCTAAAAAGACCAAAAATATTTATTTTTCTTTCTTAAATTAGTTTGCTTTCGTATGCGCGGTAAGAATGCTTTGTGTCCCTTTATGGTCGAAATGATGAATAGTTGCTCTGTTTATTCCTCTTGTATGCCTTGCTATAGCTTAGTATCATATCTTAGTTTTGAGTTTGTTGGCTTGTATGATCAAACCTTAGCTTGAAACTTGTGGGTAGCAAAAAGCATGACCTTTGCCTAGGTTGTTGTGAGGTATGATACGGTATAATAGGGTTGCTATGAGCCTGTGCTAAGTGATGTTTGATATCCGGAGTTTTCTTTTGAAAAGCAATAAAATGATAAGTTCCTCAATGACGAGAAATTCCTATCCAAAGCCATATGTAGATCCTAGCTTTTGTTAGCCTCCACATATGCTGCTTGTTTTCTTCATTGAGTCTTGTCGAATTGTTGTGACCCTCGGCGAGAAACTTGTCATGCTCCCATGATCAAGATCACGTACACAACCACTATTTGCTAAACTTCTACACCGGAAGTTAGCACCCATCATTTCATCCATTTTCCATCCATTCCGCAAATAAAGCTCCGCGCATCATTCATGATTACTCTCTCTCCAAAAATGTTCAGCAAGGACTATGGGCTATGAAAAAAAAAGAGAAAGAAAAAGAAGCAGTCCATGCTCAAGAGCATGGAAAGAAAGAAAAGAAAAAAAAAGAAAAGAGAGAAAGAATAAAGAGACATAACCCAAGTCTCGAAAATCTCAAAAGGAGAGGAGAGAATCATATACAAAAAGGAGTTTTTTATCCATCCACCATATACACACACATGCACATCTTGATCAGGCTGTATGACTTGTTACTCCCAAGGATCCGGTTTTCGACTCGACAATACATGAGGAACAGGTATGCCACATGTTTTCCCTACCTACAACCCCACATATCAGCTTGTTAGAAGTAGGTGGAGAAAGAAGGCAAATCAATGCCTTGGTGAGGAATCATACACACTGAGCGATCCGAGAGTATCATTCGAGGAACTTTGATTTCTTTACGAAAATTTGCAAAACCTCCGGACTGACGACTGATCAAGGTACTCGTGATTAGTAAATCCTATACAACTGTTCTATCTTTCAACCGCCCAAGGCAGGTGAAGCTACAAGCCCCATAGCTATCAAGCGTAAGGTAGGATCAATGCCAACTCATTCAATTCTTGATAGAGTACCTAGTTGTATGCTTGTCATAAACTAGGAATACAACATCGTAGCAACTCCTGATCGACCAACCTAAGTCCTAAGTGTCTTGCTCGGGACGAGCAAGAGGCTAGCTTGGGGGAGTTGTTGACGGCTGTTAAGTGCTTACTTTAGTCGTCAATTTACTCATGGATAAAGGAGCAAGAGGCATTTCTTACACGCATTTTAGTTAAGAATAATGTAGTTCCACTTGTCCTTGGAGATTATGTGATTGCAAGAAAATAAGCACAAAAGAAGTGGCAAACTCACCTTCTATGATTCATGCCACATCACCGCAAGGAGGGGCTACCACCTCGGGTGCCATGCATGCAAGCTAAGCCACCTCAGGTGCCACGCATGCATGCCATGTCACCAATCCAAAGGAGGCAAGCCCCGACGAACCAGAACGTGACACGTGGACTTCACATGGATCCATGGGCCCACCAGAGCGCCTAAACCGCCTCAAGAACATGTGTACACCGGGGACCGACTTAAGGACCCACAGGACAGCCACCCCGAGGAAGCACACCTCGAGTGGGGCCCACCTGGGGTCGGCCGACCCTTGGATCGGGCGAACCGACCTTGGGTCGGTTGATCCCGGGCTTCCACGTGGCGCTTGTCCATTGGTCCTAGAGGCCATCCCCGGGGTGTTTCACTCCTTCTTGCGCCGGTGCTCTGGCCTATAAATAGAAGGGGAGGGGGCTCATTTCTTACCAACACAACTTACTCCTCCTCTCTCACTTTTGGTTTCTAAGGCTAGGAGGTAGGCTAGAGTAGTTCTACTTCAGGTTCCAAGTCTACTTTGGGATCTAGGTATGAGTCTCCTTGTATCTTTATTTTATTGTATGACTTTGATCTACTTCAGTTATTCAGCTATTTCATATAAAGTTGTGGTTGTATACAAGGGTGATTTGTTCATGTGTTCTTCGCTCGTTCATCATTTAGAGGCTCCTGTTCTTGATGAACAAGGCCTTTCGATCCAGTTGACGAGTGACTTATACATCTTTTTGGTGTTTGTTCATAAGTTAGAGGCTTGAGTTCATCACGAACACGACCCTTTGATCTTGTTGAATAGACATAGGAAAGCACGAATCCGTTTGTGTGCTTAGCCTAGTTTGATCTAGTTAGATCCCATGTTTGTGTTGTATGAAGTTCGTGCTCAAGCTACGGTATTCGGTGTAATTGGCCAGTTTATCTGGCGGCTCTGACCTGGGTCACAATAGCCCACGCCGGTCAGGGTGCTGCTAACAACGTAAGCGTGGTGCTTGGGTTGAGTAGCTACGTCGCTTATGAGTGTATCCCACGGTTTGTCTTGGGGTAGGCCGCGGTGGTGACAGTTGTTGGACCCTCTAGAATCCCCCACGTTCGGATATGCTGTAGGAGTCTAAAGTCTAACAACCGGAGTCGTGCTTATGATGCCAATACTCGCAAAATGTTCGACCTTCATGCTGCAGCTTTGTGGTGCATCCATGATTACCCTGCTTTGAGCACTCTTTCAGGTCGTACCACAAAAGGTTATTTTGCATGTACTCACTGTGACAAGCACCCTCTTTCCTATGGCCTAAGGAGCAAAATTGGTTATTTTGGACACTACTGTTTCCTTCTAGAGGGACATCCATTGCAGAGAAACAATCTATTTGCCGGCCTTCATGAAAGCGATGATCCACCAGGCCAATTCACTATGGAAGAGCTGTTAGCTGAATTGGAGAAAGCAATGAATCCGCAAGTATGTGGGAAAAGGAAATCTTCTAACTCTGAAGGTGCTCATGTGAAAATATGGAGCCGCATGATGTGTTTGTGGAAGATGCCATACTGGCATAAATTGAAGTTAAGGCACAATCTCGATGTCATGCACATCGAGAAAAACATATGTGAGAGCCTGATTGCGACAATTCTCAATATACTTAGGAAGAGAAAGGACACAGTTAAAGCTAGGCTTGATTTGAAAGATCTAGGAATTAGAAAGGAGTTGCAATTTAAAGAGAATGGAGATTCATGTGAGATGCCACATGCTCGATATACTTTGTCGAAAGAAAAAAAGGACTTTTGTGATTTTCTAAGAGAGGTAAAGTTTCCAGATGGCTTTGCTTCCAATATCTCAAGATGTATAAATGCTGATGGAACCAAGGTACAAGGCCTCAAAACGCATGATTGTCATATCATGTTGTAAAGAATATTACCTGCTGCTATTAGAGGATTTTTGGTAGAAGAATGATTGTTTCATTTTGGCCACTCAGGCTAGAAAGATCTTCTATTTACCAGACACCAAGTTGAGAAAAAATTGGCAAGTTGTCCAAACATTTGACCATAGGCATCTTTTCAATGTGAGGGAAATCGAATCTGTAGACTACAATGCTCCTGCATATCAAGAGGATGAGTGCTGTGAAGAGGATGGTACACGAGAACTAGTTTCAAGCACTACAACTGATAAGCCCTTAAATAGAGATGATGAACAAGGTCTTATGTTTGAAGCTGCTGATACTGCTCGGTTCATGAAAGATAGAGACAAAGAAGCACAAGTCAGTGGTGGTGAGGAAGATGAAGAGGACACACTTTTGGAGTACTGCAGCGATGAAGAAGGTCGTGCTGAAATGGAGGTTGACAGTGATGATGAATAACTGTAAGTCCATCTTCTCTAGCAATTTGCTGTTATACTGCTGTCCATCTTCTCTAGCAGCAGCTAATTTAGAATATTTTGTGTGAAATGAAACTTGTACCATGTTGGTCAGATCATGATTTTTTAAAGTCCATCTTCTCTAGCAATTTGATTTTTATGATTTTCAGGTTCAGCTGCTCGGAGGCAACATCAGATGAAGAAGATGGTGACATGAAGTGAGGTGGATCAGTGAAGTGAGGTGGATTAGTTGTTATTGCACACAGACGAAGATGGTGATATGCTGTTGCTGGGCGTCCATGGCACATGTCCATGAGAAGTAGATGATACCTATTATACCTAGTTAATAAGCTGGGAGTTGTAATGCTTCGGTTGTACTGAGCTAAGATTGTGGAGTTCTAAATTATTTATGTAAGACATGCAGTTCTAAATTATTTGAATAAGAAATTTTTGAATTTTCGCCATTATTATTTGTGATATTGAAAACTGAGAAAGAAGTGTTGATATGTTCAGCCTGTGATATTGAAATCTGGGAAAGAAGTGTTGATATGTTCAGCAGTTGTCCAACTTGTGAGATTAATTGAGTAACATGTGATGCTGCCATTCAGATGATAAAGATGGAATGTTGCTGCATTTTAGTGTCAACTTGTGAGATTATTCAGCTGATCTATTTTCAACCTGTGAGATTATTGATTAATGATTGGCAGGACCTTCAATTCTTCAGAACAACAAAATTGTGTGTGCAACAGGAAGTTGATCACAAGTTCAGATTCCATCTGGAGACCAAACATGCAATTGCTCATCTGGAGATGCATGCTATAAGGCTGGCAGTTCAGGCGAGGATAACTTGTCAAGAACACGACCAACTTTTTCACATCAAGGATAACAGAGCTCAAATTGTCAAGAGACACTTGCAATTGTTCTAAAAGCAACATCTTTCTATTGGAAGAAATGATTCCTTTCAGAGAATTTACTTTGGAGACACTTGCAATTACTCTGCAACATTCCATTTTTTGTCAGCATCACAATCTGGCATGTATGCTCTGTAGCCATCACACAACAATCTGCTTTCAGCCATCACACAACACAGTAGTAGGAGAAGATTCACCACATCACTACGAAGGAATAATGACAAGATAGATAATAGGACACAGTTTCATAAAGTTTCAGCCATCACACATGATTTCAACCATTCACACATGGTTTCAGCCATCATCATTGACAGCATATATACATGACACATTTCTACTAGAGGGCTTATGATCCTTAGCAGGAACACCAACAGCCGTCAAACAAAACATAGATCATGTCCTTAGCAACAACATGTCGTTGCTGATGTTGGTCCTAATGCGGCATCCATGCTATTGGTCCTAAGAGGGTTGCCACCAAAAGCAAAACAAACTTCTAACTCCCAGATTGCTTCAACTATGCCTTCTTGTCCACATCTGCTAGTTGACGCTCAAGCGACTTCATCTTTGCCTTTTCGCATGCAATCTCACGAACAAGGAAGCTGATCCTAACATTTGTTGCTGCTATCTTCTTCTGCAATTCCCTCTTCTTCTCAAAATGAACCTGCAAATTCAATTGGAAAAATTCAGGGAAACATGAACTTCCTGTGGGAGATTACCAACAGCAATATAAATTAAGAGAAACCTCCAAAGTCTTAATTAGAACTTCGACTCCCACTATATATATAATCCCCACAAAGTAATCCAATTAAATAGCTGGATTGCATACTAATCAAAAAACTGAGTTGGGCTATCTGATGTGATGGGAACTGTCAAACGGGTTACTGGCTTCGCAGACAGATTGGGCTAACACCCTGATAAATTCAACAACGCAAAATATACAATGGCAACCTACAATCCACAGCATTGATATGCTGCAGGCAAGCAGACAAGAGGAAGAAGATAACAGATCAGGTAATTTATCTCGAAGACAAACAAACACAAGTTAACCCATCTGACCAGTGAGTTCAGACCCACAGACTAACTAGCATAACATATCACATCAAACTAGATATCTTGGAAGCATAATTAGATTCTTTGTGATAATTTGTTCCAAACAAACTCTGCATAAACAAGTCTACTACATTATCCAAAGCAACAAACCGAGATATGATATTCGAGTATTCGACACATCGAGACATAACACAGCTTGGATATATAACAGAAAGTTTAGAGGTACTCCAAAATTAGGCTAGAAAGCTAAATCATTTGCATCAGTTCTTCACTACTGCAAGGATCCAATGTACAACTAGCAGATTAATCAATAGTAAAGGAACTACAAATAAAAAAAGATGAAACTGAAATTGATGTGTTGGCGAAATAGAGAGGTCACCTTCTTCTCTAAATCCTTCTCCTTTCCCTTCCTCTTCTTCTCTGTAGCCTTCTCCTTCCCCTTCCCCATCTTCTTTGTAGCCTTCTCCTTCCCCTTCTTCTTTGTAGCCTTCTCCTTCCCCTTCATGTTCTTGCTAGAGGTCATCTTAGCACAAATCTCCTCCTTCTCATCACTCCCAATCTCTTCCTCATCACTCGAGATCAAATTGATGGCATTAGAACGGCTGTTACCAGTGTTATTCCCAATGGGCCCGCCATCTCTGTCGGCGGAGCTATTGTCGATGCATCTGAAGTCCATGGAGCTCCCATCACTGGAGCTCCCATTGGTGGACCTCCCGTTGGTGGAGCTCCCGTCGGTGGAGCTCCCGTCACTGGAGCTCCCATCGGTGGAGCTCCCGTCGATGGAGGGGGAAGGGAGGCGCATCTCGCAAAAGCGGCCGAACTCGTCGCGATCTTGGCGACGGGCATGCGCAGAGTGCTTCCGGGTCGCGCTCTTGGCGGGTGGCATGCCGGAGGAAGGGGCGGCCGGTGAGAAGACACCGAGGCGGGTGGGTGAGAGGAGAACCGGATGGGGGAAGAGGAGGAGACGTCGAGGCACGGGATGGGTGTAGAGGAGGAGACTCTGAGGCACGGGGGAAATAGGGGAAGAGGAGGAGACAGCGAGAAGACCAGGGTTCGAATCCGGGTACAACTACCAGAAGCTGGCGGCGCGGCGAGCGTACAACTACCACCGGCGACCTCAAGCTCCTACCCCAAGACCTGCAGCACCAATCCCAAGACCTCCAGCGCTGACCCCAAGACCTCCAGTGCCGACCCCAAGACCTCCAGCGCCAACCCCAAGACCTCCACCATGCCTACGATGCCAATCTGTGTGGTTGGGTCTTAGAACCTTGCTCGATTTCATGTCAATCTGTGTGGTTACAATGCTCTAGTTAGGGTGTTCTGGTTAGGATGTGTGGTTAGAATACTCTAGTTACAATGCTCTTGTTGTGATGCTTTGCTCGATTTAATTGTCCTGGGTAGTGGATAGAAGTAGGTTTAATTGTACTGGATGTAAATAAATTCCGTGCATCCAGTCTGGGTCTGATTAGCTTAATTAAGTTTCATGTCGACCCTTAAACTGCATCGCTAGTAAACCTGTGTATATAGTGCTGTACGGATGCAAGTAAATGCTATGTTTGCAACAGTTCAATGGAGTTATTTGGAGAAGTTGTTGGCCAAATGAATTTGCATTTACGTTTTCCATATACCTTAGCTGTACATTATGGACCCTATCCCTTTATACTTAATTCATGGTTACACTATCAGTGTATCTCTAGGAGGCTAAAAGTGCTTGATTATGCCTATTTTTTAGTTCTGTGAGTCTGTGACTTGCACACTAGATTATTTCCTAAAGTAAAAACACTAGGCAGTCAAGTGTTCTGTCACTAAACTCTTCTATAGTATGATCTATAAATTTAGCTTGATATTTTTTACACATACTTGTGACACTTGTTGCTTGAGATTTCCTGAGCTAAACTATAAGCAATTTGGTGAAAGATCCTTGTTGCTTCTGTACTGACAGCACTCATGTACTGACAACACTTCACATATCCTGACTGTTATTCTACAACCAGTGGTGTGCTAGGCCTATGGGATATGTTTATAATCTTTGTACAACTTGTTTACTTGTCATCAAACTTTAGTGTGCTCTGGATACTTAGTTATTTGATTCTATCGCATGCCCAGAAATGCAATAGTTGTAATTTGCATATGATGAGAACTTGTCCTTATTATTTATTCCAGAAAGGCAGCTCACTGCATGTTCATTATCATGGCTTTGCCTTCTCCTTCTCCGCTCCTGTTATTTGATATTGTCTATGTGTGGTGTGACAGAACCGCTCAAATTAATTCCATATTATTGCCTAAACCACTCCACTTGGCCATTAAGCAATAATATAGAAGTAACTTGTCGTCTCTGCCGGGTCAAACCCGGTAAATCACTTACATCACAAGATCGACAATTGTACATCAAAACTCACACGAAGGCGAGTCTAGAGATAAACAAGTCACAAATTATTACATAACATCCTTCAAAGGTTCATTATTACAAACCAAGTCTGTTGCATAAAGGTAAATGGTTCAGAGTTTGAAACACAGCGGAAATAAAGTACTAAACGACATAAGTAACATCACACGAGGCCATCTGTGTTGCCACTAAGCACTGTCATCCTCCCACTCGTACTCCCAACCGGGTGGGAGAGAACCAGGCCACGGAAAGCCATCATCACACACATCATTACCTGAAAAACATCAACAAAAGCAAGGCTGAGTATACTAATACTCAGCAAGACTTAACCGTCGGGTGATTGGAAAAATCACCAACTCTCTAAACATGCAAGGCTTTATGGCTAGTGGGTTGTTTTGCTGAAAAGCCACAAAGAGTATGTCCTTACTTTCAAATTTTAGCTCCAGATTCTATTCATTTAACCATTACTAGATTAGCAAACTAGTTCAAGCATGAGTTGTACAATACAAATTAAACAAGTATACAAATTCCTTCTCAATTCCATCATTAAGGGACATAGAGTGGATGGTTAAGCAGTCTCAGATAACGGTGAGAGGCCGACGATCGATCGATTAATAACTTTGCAAGGTGGACCTAAACACACGGGAGAATGCATACCCCAAGAATGCCAACTAAAACCAAAAGGGGTGGGGTACACACCAACCAGGCGGTTCCCAACCGTCCTCAGTTCAGGATCAAGTCCACAGTCCCTGGTACAAGGTTATTCGGTCACGGTATCTGACCGCCCGGATCCACACATGTACCACTGCCTAGTAACTCGGGATCACTCCCGGGATTAGTGGTAGAGAGTTCCCTTGCGGGATCAGGAAAGTACTAGGCTTACCGGTCCCATTCCCGACAAATGCTTAGTACGTTCAAAAGCTTAACCACTGACATCTGTTGACCGGAGTCGATCCCATGCTCTTACCACATGAGCAGATAAGTTTAACAATCTTATGATTCCAACATAAGAGACCTATAGCTCGCGAGTGACGGTCATCACTCGACTTTTACTGTGGTCCTAAGCATGGCAACTAGCGACCTGTCATGCTAGTATTTGAACATAGGAACCTAGGATCATGCATCTAAGGTTTCAATTCAACTCCTGAATGTAAATGCACAAACATTGCATAAAGGATTGCATAAGTTAACAAAATTAGGTTATGCTCCGGGGCTTGCCTTCACTGGCAAAGTCAGTAGCGAGATCCTCCGAACTTTGGTCCGGGTCTTGCTGCACTTCCACCACGTTCACTTCTCCCTCAGCTGGTTCCCCTTCAGACTCAGGCACCAGCTCGTAGTTTCCGTCGGGAAGTTCTATACGATATGCAGATGCATTATTATTCAAGTACACAAATTTAAGAAATGAAATTCAGTTCTGAATTCAGAGATAAACATGGGATGTTTTTGTTGGCCATATTCACCTTGACAAGTTTTTAATAAACTTTTCTTCACCAAGGACAAGTGGATGTGTGTGACACTTTATTCGTATTTGATGGTGACTGTGTGCATATTTAAGTTCATTAGTTAAGTAAACTTCACCAAAATAACTTGGGGCTGTTCATGGGTGATTTGGTAAATCTCAAGCTTTTAATTTAAGTTGCAAACATAAATATTTCTGTTTTCCATTTGTTTCATTCATTTAAAGCTTGACTACTTAGGAAATTAATTCTGGAAAATATATGAACAAACTGACCATGAGACTTTACCAGCATGCATATATTAGCAACACAGAAATAATGACCAAACATGAGGTAAAACAAAGCTACAAAATAATTATGCTAAATGCAACAAGTTAAAGCTACTAGGAGCATGAATAAATCATAAATCAAAATATAAATATGATCTGAGGCTATAACTTGGAACACAACATGATAAAGATATATCTAGCTCACACACCAAAATTTGGATCCATTACTGCAGCAGAAATAGGAATTTGAATTTAACTCAAACTAATCACCATAAATCAGAAGAATAATCTACACATGCCAAAAATTCATCTCCTATTTATGACCGCTACTTATAAGCATTATAAATCTACTGAAGAAAATTGGATGGCATTTGCTCAATAGATAAATTTAAACAATTCATACATTAAGACTAGGCTGAAATAAAAATAAATTCATAACTGGAGTTATCTACATGATTTGTGTGCCAGTTTTCTACACAATGCCAGGTATGATAATATTAACAACATATCCAAAATTCACATGCATAGCATTTATAGATTTCAAGTTATTTCAAATCTACTCAAACTCATCAATTCAAATTCATTTAAAAACTATACTGAAATTTGAAACCTCCCTTTCTAGAAAAGTTAGCTGTCTTCACAAGGATTCCAGAACAGTTGAGTTTGTATTTATCTGATTTTTCTACAATTTACTACATATTTTACAAGTTTCAGAAATTTGCATCTAGGGTTTAAGATTCCTTTTTCAGATAAGCCCCTGGAATCTTGCACACAGGCCCCTGCAAAGAACTCCAGGTCAGCAATGTAGCCCCTGGCGGCGGCAGGGGCTCGCCGGCGGCGGGAGGAGGCCGGACTCCGGTGTGCAAGCGGCTAGGGGTGGGATTGGACTCACCCTAGGCCGACTTGTGGCGTTGGTTTGCCCGGAGATGACTCCGGCGATGGCCGGCGGCAAGGAGGGTGGCGGACGGCCGCGGCGTCCGCGATTCCGGCGAGTGGGCGGTTCGGCCGGCCAATGCGTGTGCACGGGAGGGTTCACGGGGTGTGGGTGGTGGCTCGGGATGTGCTTGTAGTCGAGGAGGGGCGGTGGAAGGTGGGGCACGCCGGTGGGCACTGTCCGGCGGCGATGGCGGGCGCGGCGGAGGGGCCCTGTGATGCACCCAGGCAAATGCGAGGGAGGAGGGCGCGAGGGGCGTCGCGCGGGGGTATGGCCACGCATGCACGCCAGCTGGCTCGGCCAGCTGGACCACGGCGCGCGAACGCGCGGCGCATGGCAGGCGGACGGCGGCCAAACGGCGCGGCCCGGCCAGCGGCGAGGTGCGCGCGGGGCGCTTGTCCGTGTGGCCGTGGGCCCGGCCACGATGGCTGACGCGTGGTCCATGCCGTGACGGCGTACGGACGGTGGGTGGTGTGGGCCCAGCGCGGACGTCGGCGCGGTGCCGACGGCGTGACGTCGCGCACGGAACGCGCGCTCCGGCGTTCTGGCCTCCTTTGAGTTTGCTGAAGCCTACTTTGACCGGCTCAAAATAAAAAATTTTGAACTAAAGTTCAAATTCACCAAATACAAAAGTTGTAGACCAGAAAACCATCTCCAACTTTTGCAAAGGCCGACCTACCAAAATGTCAACAGATTTGGAGATAAACTTGCCCAAACTCTGAGTTTTTCTCTGCTCGGTCAAACTGTTCAGCAGAGCTTTGACTGAGTTTTTGAAGGTTTAAACCTCAAAATTTGAAATGCTAGTAATTGAATGAAATGTGTTCCCGGAAAAACTGAGCAACTTTTATATTGGCCGAATTTGAAGTTCTATTGAGAAATTTGGAGATTTGACTAAAGTTCTAGGGATAGGTCTAAGGCTCTAAAGGGGTTTGACCACTATTAAGGACTTTGACTTGGTCAACTCATGATTAAGCTTCATTAGTGACTGAGATTAAGATTAAAAACATCAGGGATGTTACAACCTACCCCCCTTAAAAAGGATCTCTTCCCGAGATCGGAATTAAAAGACAAAGGTAGGGAAAAACACTTACGATTTTGAACTTGTAAGAATCCCGGATAATGAGTGTTAAGGTAGTGTTCAGTTTCCCATGTAGCTTCTTCTTCGGTATGATGACTCCATAAGATCTTGTACATGGTCACTGATTTTCTTCTTGTTTCTCTTTTCTTTGTGTCAAGAATTCGCATGGGATGTTCAACCACAGAAAGATCCGATTGTATCCATGCGTTGGCTTCATTGATAACCCTCATTTCAGGTTCATGGGCACACTTCCTTAGTTGAGATACATGAAACACGTTGTGGACAGCAGCAAACCGTTCCGAAAGACGAATGCGATAAGCAACAGGTCCACAAGTTTCTGTAATCTCATAAGGACCAATGTATCGTGGAGCTAATTTACCTTTCACTCCGAACCTTTGTACTCCTTTTGTTGGTGAAACTCTCAAATACACCTTTTCACCAACTTCGTATTCCCTTACTGCTTTTCTCTTGTCATGATAACTCTTTTGTCTCATTTGTGCGGCTTTTAGGTTTTCTTTTATCACTTCAACCCTTTCTTCGGCTTCTTTAACTAAAGTTGGGCTAATGAACTTCTGCTCTCCCGCTTGAGACCAATTCAAAGGGGTGCGACATCTTCGCCCATAGAGAGCTTCAAAAGGTGCCATCTTCAAGCTGGCTTGATAGCTATTGTCATAAGAAAATTCTGCCAAGGCTAAGCATTTGTCCCAACTCTTGTCAAAGTGAATGATACATGCCCGAAGCATGTCCTCGACAATCTGGTTGACTCGTTCCGTCTGTCCATCCGTCTGAGGATGATAGGAGGAACTACGGATTAATTTGGTTCCCAAGTTTTCATGTAACTGCTCCAAAAAATGAGCTATAAACTGAGGACCTCGATCAGAAATGATGGTCTTTGGAATTCCATGCAATCGCACTATGCGATCAAGATAAATCTCTGCATAGTCTTTTTGCTGAGTAAGTGTTGTTGACAGCGATAAAATGCGCAGTCTTGGTTAACCTATCCACCACGACCCAGATAGAATCGTGATTCCTGGACGTGAGTGGCAATCCCACAATGAAGTCCATACTGATGTCATCCCATTTCCAAGAAGGTATGGGCAAAGGTTGAAGAGTACCCGCTGTTCTTAAATGGCTTGCTTTGATTCTGGAACATGTGTCACACTCAGAAACATATTTTGCTATGTCGATTTTCATATTGGACCACCAGAAATTTTCTTTCAAATCTTGGTACATTTTACTACTCCCAGGGTGAATCGAGAATTTTGAGAGATGAGCCTCATCCAAAATTTCCTTCATGTGGGTAGGATCTTCTGGAACAACTAGACGTTGCCCAAACCAGATTGTACCATTTGGATCTTGTCGAAAGCATGTGTATTTTGGATCATTATGAGACAACCTCTGTTTGATGGTTTTGTTTCCCTCGTCATTGACTTGAGCCATTAATAATTTATCCCACAAGACAGATTCTACTGAGATGGTATTCAACATGCCTTGAGGAACAATTTCTAGGCGTAGTTTACCTAGCTCGCTGCACAGGGTATCCCTATATGACTCTTCGGACAAGCAGTTGCAATGAACCTTGCGGCTGAGAGCATCCGCAACTACATTTGCTTTGCCGAGGTGATAGTGTACCTCAAGATCGTAATCTTTAATGAGCTCTAACCATCTCCTTTGACGCATATTCAGATCGGCTTGGGTAAAGATATACTTGAGACTTTTATGATCAGTGTAGATGTTGCAACGGGTTCCCATTAGGTAATGCCTCCAGATTTTCAAGGCATGAACAACCGCTGCTAACTCAAGATCATGAGTTGGATAGTTCTTCTCATGTGGTCGAAGTGCTCTGGAAGCATAAGCAATAACTCGGTTTTCTTGCATAAGGACACAACCCAGACCTGTGCCCGAGGCATCACAATAAACCTCATATGGCTTGGAGTTATCGGGTTGAGCTAACACTGGGGCTGAAGTTAAGTGTTGCTTTAGAGTTTGGAAAGCATTCTCGCATTTTTCATCCCACACAAACTTGACTCCTTTCTTCAACAATTCGGTCATAGGTTTGGCAATTCTGGAAAAAACTGGGACAAAGCGAGGGTAATACCCAGCTAACCCAAGAAAGCTTCTAATTTGATGAACGGACTCTGGTGGATTCCAGTCCATCACTTCTTGTACTTTACTTGGATCCACAGATATACCTTCACTAGAAATGGTGTGCCCCAAAAACTTGACACTATCCAGCCAGAATTCGCATTTGGAGAACTTAGCATAGAGTTTATGATCTCTCAAACATTGAAGAACAATGCGAAGATGTTCAGCATGCTCTTCTTCGTTTTTGGAGTAAATCAAGATGTCATCGATGAAAACCACAACGAATTTGTCCAGTTCAGACATTAATACTAAGTTCATGAGGTACATGAAGTAGGCAGGTGCATTCGTAAGACCGAAGGACATAACTAGATATTCATATAGCCCATATCGTGTGGAGAAGGCAGTCTTAGGAATATCACAAGGCCGAATCTTTATCTGATGATAACCCGACCTAAGATCAATTTTGGAAAAGACATTTGCTCCAGCTAGTTGATCAAACAGTACATTAATGCGGGGCAGGGGATATTTATTTTTGATAGTAACCGCATTGAGGGGGCGGTAGTCCACACATAGCCTCAAACTACCATCTTTCTTTTTAACGAAGAGAGCATGACATCCCCAAGGAGAAGAACTCGGGTGAATGAAACCCTTATCTAATAAATCCTGAAGCTGGGTCTTCAACTCAGCCAGCTCCTTGGGTGGCATACGGTAGGCTCTTTTTGAAATAGGTGTCGTACCAGGTTGTAGTTCAATCACGAACTCAATGTCCCGGTCCGGTGGCATACTCGGCAGATCATCTGGAAAGACATCCGGATATTTACAAACCACTGGGATTTCTTCTAAGTTTGTAGCTATTTAGACATAGGCACTAGGGTTCATAGATTCCCTCAATGGTAGGTAAAGAGTTGAGGCACCGACAGCAGGTGAATTAATTTCTATTCTTCGATCAGCAATATCCGTGGTTACTTTATGATGTGTCATCCAATCCATTCCCAAAATGACATCTATTCCATCTAGCCCCAAGGTTAAGAGATTTGTTTGAAAGACCTTGCTACCTAGTTGCAAAGGTACACTCTTGACTAGTGTGTTGGAGGATATTTTCCCTCCGGGGGTTGCAATCTTATACTCACTCTTAACTCGAAGCACATTTAGACCCAAGTTGATTTGTGTACTCTGGTTCATAAAACTATGTGTAGCACGGGAATCAAACAAAATCTTAACAGGTTTGCTATGGATAGAGAAAGTACCCGTCATAACTGCTGCTCCCTCAGGAATTCCCACCATTGTGGTGAAGTTGAGACGACCCTGCTTGACTTGCACGGTCTGCTTCTTTCCCTTGTCCTTATTGTTCTGATTCTGTCCACGTCCCTGATTCTACTGCTTGGGGTGAGGACAGGCATTCATATAATGCCCGGTTTCCCACAATTGTAGCAGCGGCCTTCATTGTTGTTGCGGGCAGGTGGGGGTGCATTGGGCCTAGCATTCTGCTCCTGAAAATTTGGGGAACGGGAATTCCCTTGCTGCTGATTTTGGGGAGGCCTCACAACCCAACGTCCAGAACGTTGGTTCCGCTGAGAATTCTGTGGAGACTTCTGAACTATGCAGAACTTGCGATTAGGCGCGTTGTTAGAGTTGAACGCAGCCTTCCTTTTCTTTGCATTCTGCACCCTCTTCATCGCATCCTCCTGGGACATGGCCAGGTCCACTATCTCATGATAGCTGTTGGTCTTGATGGGGTTCAGTTTTTCATAGAGCTCTGGATCAAGACCTCTACGGAAACGATCCATTTTCTTTGCATCCGTGTCAACATAGTAGTCACCATACTGACACAGATTGTTGAATTTCTGTGCATACTGATACACAGAGTCAGAACCTTGCCTCAAGGTCAACACCTCATTCAACTTCCTCTCCACCATTCCCTTAGGAATGTGATGGTTCTTGAATGCAGTTTTGAATTCTGCCCAAGTAATCTCATGCCCATTTTGCTGCATCATCTTGAAATGATCCCACCAAAGCAGTGCCGGACCACGAAGATACATTGCTGCAAATTTATCCTTTCGCTCCTCAGAGCATGGCAAGGTGAGAACATCCAACTTGGCCTCAATTGCACGCAGCCAAGCATCAGCCTCTAATGGTTCCTCCGCTTTGTGAAAAAGCGGCGGTTTCAGTGCGGAGAACTGAGCATAGGTAGCCACTCGGGGATCTTCATCTTGCTGATCATTACGCCGCTGATTCATCTGCTGTTGATTATGCAGGATCTGGCGCATCATATCAGCTTGAGCAAGGAGGAAGGTCTCCATAGGCGTCATGTTCGGTGGGGGAGGTGGTGGCGGCGGATTGCTGCCCCTAGCACCACTAAACCCATGGGGAGTACCGCGCGTTGATCCCACCATCTGAAAAATTTGTAATGGAGGTTAGCCACATATCCATAATCTTGCCAATAGAAGCATAAACAAGAAGAACATGTGAAAAATTTTCCATCCGTGCACAAAATTTCCAGAGGGGACAGCCACACACTCTGTCGTAGAAAATTCATATCTTGCAGCTCGATTATCGAATGATGCTCAATTTTGGTCAGTAGTAGCAAAATTTCATACACTACAACTTTGGTATTCAACTGAACCATGAATTCTTACGTTAACATGCCTGAAATATTAAAATTCCATCTGTCTGTCCAGACTGAATTTCAGACAACAGCCAGTTACAAAAAAATTCATATCTCCCAGATCGTAAAAGCAATGAGGCTGAAATTTCACGAGCATGCACACAAGGAAATTTCCAACAACTTTGTTATTCATTGCACAGCCCAGTTCTGACCATAAAGAGGTTCAAACTTCCCATTACATAACTGCTGCGCCCAGATCGCAGCATTCAGCTAGCATACTTAATTACAACACATGAGCATAACCTTAGCAGTCTTCATTCTAAGTTACATAGTGGTTAACTGGTAGCATCAGGCTACCCAAAAGAATACTCTTCCTACGTCAGCCTATCCCATTCACAGACCAAAATTAGGCCACCCGTATGAGTATGACACAACACCATCAACTAACTAGTGAGCACCACCACCACCCGAGGCATTGCTAGCAGCAGGCGACCCAATATCCATAGGGTCCAGCAGTGGAGCCTCGCTATCGTCCACCATGGACTGAGCATCGTCCGGGTCACCCTCCATAGCTCCCGGGGCTGGTGGTGGAACAGGGCGCGAGGGGCGTTGCGCGGGGGTATGGCTGCGCATGCACGCCAGCTGGCTCGGCCAGCTGGGCCATGGCGCACGAACGCGCGGCGCGTGGCCGGCGGACGGCGGCCGAACGGCGCGGCCCGGCCAGCGGCGAGGCGCACGCGGGGCGCGTGTCCGTGTGGCCGTGGGCCCGGCCACGATGGCCGACGCGTGGTCCATGCCGTGACGGCGTACGGACAGCGGGCGGTGTGGGCCCAGCGCGGACGTCGGCGCGGCGCCTCCTTTGAGTTTGCTGAAGCCTACTTTGACTGGCTCAAAATAAAAATTTTTGAACTAAAGTTCAAATTCGTGAAATACAAAAGTTGTAGATTAGAAAACCATCTCCAACTTTTGCAAAGGCTGACCTACCAAAATGTCAACAGATTTGGAGATAAACTTGCCCAAACTCTGAGTTTTTCTCAGCTCGGTCAAACTGTTCAGCAGAGCTTTGACTGAGTTTTTGAAGGTTTAAACCTCAAAATTTGAAATGCCAGAAATTGAATAAAATGTGTTCCCGGTAAATCTGAGCAACTTTTATATTGGCCGAATTTGAAGTTCTATTGAGAAATTTGGAGATTTGACCAAAGTTCTAGGGATAGGTCTAGGGCTCTAAAGGGGTTTGACCACTATTAAGGACTTTGACTTGGTCAACTCATGATTAAGCTTCATTAGTGACTGAGATTAAGATTAAAAACATCTGGGATGTTACATGTGGTCAGTCTTAGGGAGCCGATAAAAATTCTGCTCAAGAATTCGGCCTGTGAACCCACTGGAGTGCTACTTAGCCTCAAGCGAAACAGTATAAGCATGCATCTCATCAATCTTTCTATGCAAAATAGGGCAAGAAGTGCAAGCACTTAGCAAAGCAGGTCTAGACTTAAGCTCAGCCACTTCAACCCTAAGCACATCTAGTTCATCACAAGTAGAAGCATGCTTATCCTTAAGAGCAGTAAGATCAGCTAGGTACACAGAGCAATCACAACAATCAATCTCATCAGAAACCACAGGTGAAGCCTTAAGCGAATCAATCTCAAGCTTAGCATCTAAATTCTGGGTTTCTAGCTCAGCCACACGGTTCCTAGCATCTTCTAGTGAGGCCCTAAGCTCTTTCCTCATCTTCTTGGCCTCTCTAAGCATGTCATCACGATTATCAAGCAACTTCCCAAGACGCTCGTTCTCCTCACACAAGAAAGGAAACTCGTCATGTACCTCATCCTCGGAGTCGGAGTTCAAGTCGCTCTGGTGACTCTTCTTGCTGCCGGAGCTACAAGCCATGCCGCAGAAGCCATCTCGTGGAAGCAGCTCAGCCTGCTTAAGTTCTTGGATGACTTCTTATTCTTGCGCCGATCACCTTCATCTTCACTGCTACTCGAGCTCGAGGAAGAGTAGGCGGAGCTGGAATCGACGTCGCTCGCTCCGACCATCGCTCGAGCCTTCCTGTCGCGGCCGTCCTTCTTCCTCGACCGTCACTCATCCTTGTGCTTGTTCTTGTGCTTGTGATCGCGCCTCGATCGGTACTTGTTGTCCTTGCTCGACCGGTGCTTGTAGCCGTCCTTGTAGCCGTCCTTGCTCTCCATCTTCTCCGGACAGTCGGCGACGAAGTGTCCCGGCTTGCCGCACTGAAAGCACGTCCGTGCTGTCCTCCTCGTGTTCACCCGGTTCTCGTGCAACCTCTCGAATCGCATGGTCAGCAACGCCAGCTCGTCCTCTCCAAGCACGTCGAACTTCTCGTCTGGCAAAGTCATCAAAGAAGACAAAGAGTACATCCTGGAAGATGTGTTAGCGTTAGACTTAGCACCTTTGCCACCGACGAGAGCAAGACTATGGATATCAGTCAGGCTCTCAAGACGGGCTGTCAAACCCCGATCAACCTCAGCAGACTTGAGCTTAGAAAACAGCTCGTTCACCGTCAGAGTGGTGTACTTCTCGGACTCAAGAATGACCTCGACCTTTCCATCCCACATGGTACGATCCAACGCGTGTAAGAGCTTCACAGCCCTATCATGATCATCGTACGGGAGGACGTCGACATTGCCCTCATGTTGTTCACAACCACCGTGAACCGCTGGAACAAGGCATCAATAGACTCACCGAGGAGATGAGTGAAGTTCTCGTACTCTCTCCGGTAAGTCGCATACAACCGTGTCGGAACCTTAGCATTCCCAGCATGAGCATTCTTCAGCTCCAACCAAATCCTACATGCTAGGTCCTCTGTCTGAACCTGATCGAATTCGGATTGACACAGAGCACGAAACAAGTAGTTGACCGCCTTGTTGTTGGCGTCGAACATGTCTCTCGATCCCGGAGCAAGGAAGTTCATCGGATGAACATAAGCTGTGTTCACCGTGACATCCCAAAGGATCTGTCCCTTACCACGGAGGAACGCAGCCATCTGTCTCTGCCACATCTGGTAGTTCTTTCCATCGAAGTGCGGAGGACCCGATCCCTGTTCCTGGTACGCCATCTTTGGATCTTAGACTGGTTAGAGTCAATCAAGACCCGTAACCGGCTCTGATACCACTTGAAGGACCGGAACGGCGAACCAGAGAGGGAGGAGTGAATGGGAGCCGATAAAAATTCTACTCAAGAATTTGGCCTGTGAACCCAATTTCACTAGGACACCTCCGCAAGCTTCTCTTGCCAAGTCCACGTAGCCACTAGAGTGCTACTGAACCTAGGAGCAAGATCCAACCAACAGCAACACAAAACACGCAGCGGAAAACAACACGAAACAGCTGCTGGCAACCAAAACCGGTCAGGTCGGTTTCTGAAACCGGTCAGACCGATTCTCTGGGACTTAGCCTCTCACAGGCAGGGGAAACCGGTCAGGCCGGTTTGGCAAACCGGTCAGGCCGGTTTTGTCCAGGAAATCCCCAAAAGACCTTCGAGACCAAACTTGACCCAAAACACCTCAAGAACCCCTCAACCTTTGAACAAGAAAAGCCATAGCTTGAACGAGACTCTCCTGTTCAAAAACCTTCACGACAGCCCACTGGGGCTAAACCGGTCAGACCGGTTTGGGAAACCGGTCAGGCCGGTTTTGCCTGGACAGTCGGGAAGAACTCAGCCTGCGGGAAAAACCTATCCTTCACCTCGATCGATCTCCCGATTCATTCCACGGATTCAAGTGAGACTTTAGGGATAACTGGGGTACCTCATGGGCTACCTTTGGCTAGAAGCTCGGTCCCCAAAACCTACTCAATCACGAGGAATCGGAAGTCAACCCTCAAGAACACCTTCCCAAGAACTCCACCGAAAACCCCAAATTGAACCCGTTTCGGAGGGTTTGTTGGAGCAAGATCACCAAGCAAAGAGGCACAAGGTCCTCATACGTGACATCCAACAATAATCCCTCAAAGAAACGCCCCCAAAACTTCCCCATGGAAATTCTAAGAAAAGGCTCCGAAAATCACCAAAAAGGAAAAACGGGAAGAACACAATCAAGCCTTGAGGAACCACGCCGAATCATCTATACATACCATGAAGGTTCATACAAGGTCTAGCTTCCGCCCGATCATCCTTCCCTCTCACAAGATCTCACCATGATGCTCTCAAGCTAGTCCTAGAAATCCTAAGGAAAATAGGAAGGAAAAATAGCAAAGGGAAAATGAGCTAGGGTTCCAAGAGATGGCTTCCATCCTCTCACCACTTGGGTTATATGGAGGCAAGCCGAAAGACTAAAATACCCCTAAAGCCTAAACTAGGATACATGCCCACCAAGGGCACTTTGGGAAATTGTCTTCGTAGCACCATCGGACGGATGCCCGGCGACCGCACTTCGCTTAGCCTCGACGCAAGCCTTGCGATCCCGACGCGTTTCCTCCTCTTCGAAGCTTCCGGCGCCCTGCGACCCCAAACCGGTCAGGCCGGTTTTGGCCTGACAACCACGCCCGGTCTTCGGCCTCGGCTTTGTGGCTTAGCCGAGTAACCCGGTGGTTTTCTGGTGAACCACCGCAAACCCCGCGAACTTGATGTAGCATCCGCCAATCACCACTCATGACTCGGCTCCCACAAAGTCCCGGCTCGACCTTGGTTTTGAGGCTCAACCAAGAAACTGTCCACCGACTTCATCTTGCTGTTCTTGCCACCATGCGGCCCGCACTTGACCCCGCTGGCCACTGGGTCCCTCGAATCAAGCATACTTGTCTTCTCCACACCTGGAGGCCTCACCGGCGACGACCTTTCGCGCTTGTTCTTCACCTGCACCAACACCAGTCAAGCCGCAACCTGCACCTGTAATACTTAGACAAGAATCAGTCCACACAACGTTGTCAGTCACTCATCACACCAGGAAGCGACCATCCACCGGTCCTCGAACCACACATGGTCCTCAATTATTAATCTTTTGTAATTTTTCTCTGAATTTTGGTCCATATACCTGTGTTGTCTGAACCATTGGTCCTGAGCATTCCTAAACTGAATCAATCTTCTTTTCAGTATATTTACTTAATCGAAAGTAATACATGATCTCAGTATATATGTCTTCGAAAGTAGTACCAGCGATGAGGGGACATTCATGAATCTGCAACTTCTAGGAATAGTAGTAGTTGTAGCTAGTATTTCTACTCATTGTAGTATGTACCTAGAGTTGACTTTGTGCTCTACAAAAGAAATGGAGCAGCTGCAAAGTAAAGTAGTTCAGCAGAAACCACTTGAGCAGCAACTGGGTTGGCGTGTGTGTGTGTGTGTGTTGAGCTCTGTGTTCTCTCCCTCACCTCCCTTTCTTCCACCTCTAGCAGTGTCAGGTGTGAGCTGGGAGCTTACCTGGCAAGGCAAGCAGCTGCTGGGCAGTTGCGGTTGCCAACACAATAAACATATCATAATACTTCTATTTTCTATGCCAATTTGTGATCTCTGCTTACACTATATCGTGCTAACAGGTCATTAATATGTTCTTCTTTCCTTTTGTCTCTTAGAAACACCACTAGAGGAGTACGAAGAGTGCGCCTGCGAAATTTTATGCAGAACAGTGCACGGCTGCGGGAGCTCGAAATCATTGACAAGTATCCGTACTTTGGGAACACAAGTACTTCAGAGGCTCCTGTTAGGTTTCAGTCTCATAAGAGTGTTGTTGCACCTGAACTACCCGCTAGGCATACAAAATCAAAGCAAAGCAATGCTGAGCCAGCTGAACATTGTGACCCCCATGTGCCTACTGCTGAAACAAGTGATCTTCATGTGCCAGCTGCTGAACCAAGTGACCCCATGTTCCATTTGCTGAAGCTGAACCAAGTGACCCCCATGTGCCATTTGCTGAAGCTGAACCAAGTGAGGTTCATGTGCCATTTGCTGCCATTTGCTGATGATGGTCATGAGGATAACAACAATATAGATGACAGTGACAACCAGATGACAGATGAAGGTGATTGTTTGTTCATTATTTTTCATATTGCATATTACTTTGCTGGTTTGGTTGTTGTACGCTAATAGCAATTTTATTGATCATTTATTACAAGGAGTAGAGGTGCCTTGGAATCGAGGAGTTAACATGGGGCATGGCCTCCAGAGGATAAACAGATCTTGCTGTGGCAAGCTACCAATTATTATACCTGAACGAAGCATCAGGCCCCTCAAACCTATTATTGCTACCAAGTTTGCCACTAAATGCAATATTGCAGTTAGAAACCATGTGCCCGTGTTGTTGCATTGGAAGGAGTACAAGAAAAGACCTGCACTGATTGAAGCTTTTTTGGGATACCTTCGTGTAAGTTCATTCTCTAAACTTTCAGAATCTGCTAGCAAATATGGTAGGAATCATATATATGTTTGTGTCTCCAGTTTCCAATCTATGTGTGGCTATTTGTTCTACATCATTGATCTTTACGTCCCATGTAGCTAGTGAGAGCTTTCTTAGACATGACATGACTTTTACCTTACAACTATGTTAAATTTGTGAAATGGTACTCATTTTGTGGCTGGTACTTATCCGCTGCCTTTGAGTTGTTTCTGTTCATGACATTACTATTTTTTAGACATGACATGACTGTTTGTTAATGTGTTACAAAGTATAAACCAAACATATGTGTACTGCTTTCTGATATTTATCTAATATGAAGTCAATTGATAAGCTGAAGTTAAATGTCTTGCAAGTTATTTCTTTTGTCAAATATTATATTTCTTATACGTGTTCCATCTGGTTAGGCCAAGTTCGACATCAACACTGATGATGCTACAGTTAGAAAGGGTTGTGTTGAGATGATGAAAACTGCAGTTCGCCAACAATGACATAGGCTAAAGGAAAAAAATTTTGATCCTTTCCCACTCCACTTGGTCACGAGGACTTCTCCAATGAACCCGCCGACAACTGATGATGAGTGGCTTCGGCTTGTGGAAGCATGGAAGAAACCTGAAACAATGGTACAAAAAACCAACTCTTGCCTTGTACTTACTACTTTGGCACTTGTCTAACTTTTATTCTTTATATGATGTAGGTGGCCTGTCAAAAGAACAAGGACAACCGGGAATTGGTCCAGTTCCCTGGAACAACTGGCTCATGTAGCTATCCAGTTTTTGTAGAGAAATTGGTAAGTTAGACTTGGTTACTTGCAACAATTGCAAATCAGTTTTGTTCAAGTGAACATGCAGTTCTGTTAGGTTTTAGCAAATCAATGATGTTTAATTTCTTGCTGCACAAATACGAAGTTCCTTGCTGCACTAATATTAAGTTTGTTGCTGCACAAATATGAAATTTCTTTCTACACTAATATTAAGTTTCTTGCTGCACAAATATAAAATTTCTTGCTGCACATTGTTTTCAAGTAGGCGAGAATGAGGGTAATGAACTGGATGCTTTTGGTTTGTTCAAGCTGACTCACTTCAGCAAGAGGAAGAATGGCTACATGCCTAATGTACAATCAGCCATTGTAAGTTTGTTCTCCTATGAAAGCTGTTTTCAGTTGCTTATTTTAAAATGTCCTTAGTTACATCAAATGTTAGTTGCTGCTTTCTTTCTGGACTGAAATGGAGAATCAGTTGGCTGCATCACCAATTGAAGGTGAAGAACCAAGCTCTGCAAACCAGGTTGTAGCTGATATACTCCATGACAAGTGCAAAAACAGTACATTCCTACAGAACATGGGGATCGTGTCAGCGAGACCAAGATCCAGTGTCAAGAATGTTCAAGCACAACTATAAGTAGAGATAAGGGACAATGGTGACCTAAGATCTGTTGTGAGCAGTCAGTGTGTCGAAATTGATGTTTTGTCAAGGCAACTACAGGAAACGGAACAAGCAAGGTTAGGGGACAAGGAGGAGATGGAGAAGAAGCAAGCTGCTTTGGAAGCGAAACTTTAACATTTGCTCGGTCAGGCATCAACCAATGGATTGACATGAGGGTATGTTATATTTTCCTGGAACCAAACATATGTTGTTTCGCAAGTTGGATTGCCATATGTTGTCCTTTGCTTGTCCTTGCGTGGATCTGGATCCTTGTTTACCCTTCTTGTCGATAAATGATGGATGCACACAACATGCGATCTGCATGGTAGCTCTCTAGAAGTTTCTGTTACTTGTTAGCTTGTTAATACTAACTGACATGATACTAGATGTGGATTTGTGATTTAGATCTGTGGGCGGATCTGTGCCGCCCAGTTTCTCTGATATTTGTGGTTTAGTGGTTCTATATTGTAGGAATGGTTCTATATGTTTTCTTCTAAACAATCTGGCATGCTACTAGCTACAAAGTATTGTTTTTGTCTTATTAGCACTACAAGTTAACTGTCTTATTTTTTTGGTTCTGAGGATGACATCCTGGTGACCTGCATGTCTGATGGTGATAAGTTGTTGGCTCATGGTGTGATCTACAACTGATGCTTCAATCATCCTAGCGACATGCATGTCTTTTTTGTTGGCCTTGCCTTGCTTCTGATGCAAGATGTGGCTGCTATATAGAGCTTTTTGTTGGTTCATACTTTTGTGCGCCTTGCTTCTGTTTGTGTGGAGCTTCATTTTTGCTGCTGTATAGATGCTGCTGATGACCTGCTGTATAGATGTTGCTGATGCAACTATGCAAGATGTGACAGATTTTTGTGTTGCCTTGCAAGATGTGACAGATTTTTGTGACGCAACTAGAGAAGATTATATGTGATACAAATGTTAAACTAGAGAAACTTATGTGATTGTCTTTGGAGCTGAATTTGATTGTATTTGGGCTGAAATGACTGCTGTATTTATTTTATTGGTTTAAATGTGATGGGTATTTTCAGTGGGCTGAAATGGTTTCGATGGGCTGAAATTTTGGGTCACAATGTGGCCCACTTCTAAAATGGGCCCATTAGCCCAGGAGTTCTAAAATTCCACGTCAGCAAGACATGTCATTGGCCACACATCTCTGTCGTCCAGTCAGCAGCCACGTGGCTTGCTACGTAAGCAGCCACGTGGCATGCAACGCTAGCACCCATGTCAGCAGCCAAGTGGCATCCACATCAGCACCCATGTCAGCAGCCACATGGTAGCTACGTCAGCAGCCACGTGGCATCCACGTGGCATCCACATCAGCAGCCATGTCACATCCAAGTCAGCAGCAATCGTGACGAAACGATTTATTTCGTCACGGATAGTGGGTTAGGGGTTGGGCTGCATGGGCCTCGGGCTACTCCGTGACGATCCAGATACGTCACAGACCGTGACGTTTATTAAGAAACGTCGACCGATTTAATCAATGACGCCCATTCCACCACGAAAATTTAAATCGTCGCGGACACTGATTTGCGACGAATTTTCAATGATCCGTGACAGAATGATTGTGTCACAGATTAAATAGTTTCTTGTAGTGCAAAGGCTACTCAAGATCATTTCGGAAAGGAGATGGAGATCACTACCGAATACCCGGAGTTTGAGATGCCAAGCCAAGACATGAAGATGCCTCCACGCTACTTCCGAGACATGCTTGCCAACAAGCACGAGATGACATTATGCGACCTTAGAGCAAGTTTGGGAGTCATGCCATGAGACGTGTTCGAGAACTATGCCTACCGCTCGAGCCTGTGTCCATGTGTCTAAAGTTGGGAGACAACTCTATTCACAATCCCATGGGAATCGCCGAAGATGCACCCGTAAAAGTTGGATAGATCAAGTTTGACATCTACAGTGAGAGAAGTGCATCCAAGTTTCAACCACGTTTCGAGGTATGCAACACGTTCAATGTTAAATATGTTCCACCTCATTATCGCTTCGTCAAGGAAGAGCCAAAGAAGAAGGAAGAGCCGGAGAAGAGGGAAACAAAGATCAAGGAAGTTGTTGCATCCGTCAAGACCAAAGAACAAAGCCAGCCTGTGAAGACCAAAAAAATGACTAAGCCGAAGAATAAGCCCGTGCCCAAGATGGTGCGGAAGTGGGTACCCAAGATTGCAACGCCCACAAAAGAGCGTTGATCCAAAGTGAAGAAGAGAAGAAGTCTAGCTATGGACTATAAACAAAGCACTTTGCGGGAGGCAACCCGTCGTCGAGTCAAGAATAAGCTACCGGGAGGACAACCCGATCAAGAATAAAAGCTACCGGGAGGGCAACCCGGAAAATTTCCGAATTCCGACTAAGTTAATCATAGAATTTGCTACGGTAGACATTTTATTAATTCTTAAGTGGTTGAACAAGTCTTTAGAGATCCTTTTATTTGCTCGGTCATTATATTTGAATTTTTCTATCTTAAACCAATGACATGAGTCATCCCATGTTTTATTTGCCTCTTTTCGAGAAACTAGAACCAAAAATTCAGATCCTATTTGAGCCTTCCATGCTCTCCATGATGGTATGTTCAATTTTGTTTTGCATATTAAAAACACACGAGTAGAGCCTCGCTTTGTTCCTTAATGTTTTTAAATCATTTGACGCATGCTAGGACTCACGTTAACCTAAGGAATTCATTTTTTTTGTTTCATCTAACTTAACATCTTCCGGTTTCTCTAGAGCTAGAGTTTTTCCAAGACCCATTGTTTTTATTTATTCAAAATCTGTCTCTCATGTTTGGCCAAATTTACAACCTAAACCCACAACCTCACGGTCAAGCCGGAGGAGCTTGCTAACAATTAATGAAAGCAAACAATCCCGGTGCAACCAAAATAAAGGTAGTCGGAAAGTTTTCAACTTACAAATTGTTTTTGATGTTTAAAAAACTCTAATAATATATTTGGATTCATTGCTAGCGGAGTTAATCTTTAATTTTCAAAATTAGAGGAGTAATTGGCATCTAAACATGATCAAGGGAAAGATTTGAGGTTTATTTAACACCTTGTGCTCGATGATGCATCACGGGAAGGATTTATCATCAAAACGTCTTGGGCACATGTAAAGGACAAGCATGGGGGAGGGCAACATGACTTTGTTTTGCAGGAAATAAGTGAAAACACATGAACCATGGAAGACAAGAAGTGACACAAAGCTAAAGAGGGAGGCATTGATCTCATCATTCAAAACAAAGTTGTGGCTGAGAGCATTTGGCCGATGGATTCTTGTGGAGCATGAGGACACAAGGACATAATGCAACAAACAGCAAGTGGGAGAAGAATCGAGGCAAGGCAGGAAGGGAGGATCCCAGGCCGGTCGGCCTAGGCCAGCCGGCCTGCCCTTTTGTGGCCCCCAACGTCCATCTTCCTTAGGTAAGCCTCTCGCTCATTTTCAAGTTCATGCTCCCAAGTTCATAGTCCAGAGACCTGATAAACCACCCAAAACAAATTCATGCCTCACTTCCTTCTCTAACAATCCCCAAAAATTTGTTACATTCTTCTCCTTCCATATACCTTTTTGTGCATTTTTCTACCAGCGAGAAACCCTCGGGAGAGTTGTTTGTGAATTTTTGCAGCAAGGCACGATGAAAAAAAGCCATGAACATCGGCCTCAGAAGAAGGATACGATGATCATCATCGAAGGCGCCATCTATCTCTTCACGGAGGCACTCTATTTCTGAGTCCCCGCGAAGCATAAAGGATGACGTGGCACTGTCGAGGAGCACACAAAGCTTGTACATGCAACACAAACCGCAAAGGCACACGGAGGAGCCGCACGTTCAACCTCGACGCTCAACTCGTTCATCCGCTCCGCCACCATATACTCTGAGGCACTCCAAGCTTGTTTTCATCATAAAGACGGAGGATCAACCATTGGAGGAAGAGTGAAGGAAGGAAGAAGAAATAATGCTTCTAATTTGGTTTGATTTTTCCTTCTCATTTTCTTTATTTTTCATTTATTTGCAATTTTGTGTGTGCGAGCATTTTCTATTTTATTTATTCTCAGCATGTGTGTGGTAGTAGCAGTTTTTGTTTTCCATCACCATGAATAATTTCACCATCGTTTTATGATAATTAATATGAATGGAAAATTGTGCCAAGTTGATATATGGTGATTAATCCTTTGCGGAGGTTATGATAAAAATGAGACCCATAGGTTTTCTCATGCTCTCAATTTTGGATAGGTTTAAGATGATTTATTTTTGTCCTTAAAAGTAATGCTAACCTTGTCATTAATACCTCTTGCATTTTGCTCTACCTATCCAAAGCCTTATATTTATGTGAGTGCAAAACTTAGTATACAAGGTTTATTTTTTGGGCGAGTTAATTCAAGGCTTGATTTCTTTGGCCCAAGACTAAGAAGCTGATCATTCCGTTTTTGTGTATCTATCTTAATGCTAGCCTTTTCTATCCGTGCATTGTAAGTTTACACATCGGAAATTTTGCAAACCTCGCCAGATATCCACCCAAAAACCCAATATATCTTTTTGTGTGTTACCTCCTTTACCACAACCCAATATTTGAGTATGGATGAATATTTCGAGGAAGATCACAAGAATGAAGGTGCCAAGGATTGAAGTATAATTTTGGGAGACCTCCAAGATGTCATGAAGATTGCGTGAAGGATCCCTAGAAGATTTCAAGTGTTTCTCTCCAGAAAAACATAGAACTTTTAGTACCTACCTTAGCACAAATTTTGCCACCTTTTTGCCCGAGGACATGCAATCATCTAAGCATGGGAGGAGCTGCCAAGAAGGTAGGTATAAAAAAAGAAAAAGGAAAAAAGGAAGAAGGAAAGAAAAAGGAGAGAAGAAAAAATGTGTATATATATAAAAAAGAGAGAGAGAGAGAAAGAAAAAAATAATAAATAAAGCTCCCTGGCTCTCTAGATGCATTAGGAATTTCAAGAGGATTCAAGATCAAGACCCATACTCATCTTTCCAACCATGTGCAATCCGATAACGAGGACTTCGTTTGTGCCTCGGGATCACTCTTTGCCATTTGCCAAAGTGTGTGTTCATCTCTTACCCCTCCTTGTAGCATTATTTCCAATGACCTTTTTGACGAGTCTCGGTGAGACCATGAGAAGCTTATCTTGTTTTGGTAATATCTCCATTATAATATCTTGGTAGGACTAAACTTTTTCCTAAAGCTCCAAATAAAGCCTTCCACTTATATATTCTGAGAGGGGAAAGGAGTAGAATAAATAGGCTTTGAGAGACAAGATGAGATGAGAGTACATGAGCAAGATGCATGGAGGTTTAAATTTTTGAACTTGGTTTAGTTCTTTTTATTCATCTTGCTCTACACTTCAAAATTTCTGAGATTCATTTAAATTTTGGGAGCATGTCTAATTACTTGTGGGAAGAGCTTAATTGATATCCACCCTCCGTAGGGATGAAGGCTGGTTTCATTATGGAACTTTAACAAATAAAAATTTAGAGAGCATTATGTTTTCTCGTGTATGATCAAGTGCAGGGTTTGAACAATGAAGGGCAACACTGATATCCATCAAAGGCTTACTTGAGGACGAGCAAGGTTTAAGCATGGGGGAGCTGTTGATGGTGAATTTCCATCAACCTAGCCATGAGTTTACCTTCGGTGTTGGCATTGATTTAATATCCAAACTAACGAACCTAACCCTCATGATATATCAAGTTCGCACTCGCATGTGGTTTTGGAGTTTATTGTTTACGCAGGGTTTTAACGCTAAAAGGGGGACTTCCCGAGAAAGTTCATCAAGCACATTGTGAGAAGATCATGAAACCCAGCACAAGTCAAGACATGAGGTGAACATGACTCCAAATGATCCAAGGACTAAAGCGTGAAGCCTTGAAACACCGAGGACCTGAACAGAAAATGTTGAAGCTTGCGCGACAAGGAGCCCTATCCAAACCGTGGAGAAACTTACGCCAAGGGCCCACTTGCAGAAGGGTGAAGGTTCTAGAAGACACGAGAAGCGACGGGATGGAAGCCGGGGCTGAACTTGGCCGAAATGGGCCCAGGCTAGTCGGCCCAGGCCGGCCTGCCTAGCCCATTCCGGGCCTGGTTCGGCGCCCCCTTTGACCTAGCTGATCCTCGGGCTATTTATAGTCCCCTTGCCAAGAGCCACACATCAATTCATTCGTCATCCGCCGCCGAGGAGTAGAGAAGCTAGAGGGACACCATCTCAGAGAGGAGGATCGTGCTAGTTGTCTAGGGTTTCCCTAGCCGACGTGGGAACCTTGCATGGAAGACCATGTCGGAGCTCTAGAGCAAGGATCAAGATCGAGGTAGGATCCCGGTGGTGATCTTGTTCATTAAATCATTCATGGTGAAGTTCTTTAAGTGAATCCGATTTCTAGCGATCAAGTGCCTTCTCTATGATTTTGTTCCCTCTTGGTTTTGCTTCTTCCTCAATCTATACTTAAGATAGATTGCTAAGGGTGCTCTTGTAGCCGCGGCGGCTAGAGGTGCATACCGGACCGACCAAGCATTTTCAACATGTTCTTCTTGAACTCGACCTAGGCTAACCCGCACGAATAAGGGCGCGTCGTGACAGGACGAAGGTTCCAAAAGGCGGGCGTCTTCAGAACAGGAACGGAGGCCACGGTTTAAATATGCTTTTTATGAGAATCGCTTTGCTATATTCATCTATCTTGTTTGGAGCTACAACCTAAGCATGATCTAGGCTCTCTTGATCGGTTATCTCTTTGCTTTCTCTTGCTACCTCTTGTGTTTAGTAGATTAGATTAGATTAGATTAGATGCAACTTGGTTCTTCAAAAGAAAGTGTTTCTTTGCCTTACTAGATTGAATCCTTGCGTTGCACATTGTTCCACGGATTCGATACCTAGGGTTCACACTTAAGGGAAGAAGGGTCCCTTGCACTACAAGAAAATCGTTGACTAGTGACGCAACCACATTTTAGCATCATTGATTTATGACGTTCCTAGCGGATCTCGTCATAATATTTCACTTCCGAGCAAATTTAGTGACAAAAAAAAACTTTTGTCATTACGGTTGGTACTGTAGCCGGGCTTTCACTGTTCCATGCTGTTTTGTGATGCCATAAGCTCTGCAAAACCGTCATAAACCAACATCGGTCCCACATGTAAGCATTATTTTAAAAATAGAGTGTTCCAAGTCGTCATAAAATTTGGTTGGGTCCGACATGTAAGCATTTTTTCGAAAATAGAGTGTTCCAAGTCGTCATAAATTTTTCCAGGGTCCCACATGTAAGCATTTTCGCCATGTCAGCAGCGTCATAAACCAACTGTGGTCCCACATGTAAGCATTATTTTAAAAATAGAGTTTTCCAAGTCGTCATAAAATTCAGTTGGGTCCCACATGTAAGCATTTTTTTCTGAATCTTTAATATAAATCAGTAATTCGCAGGTGAAACGCTTCACTACCTTCGCAAAGACTCTCGACTTTTGCTATGCGCAGATCTGCAACGGCTCGTGGTAGGAATGGCGGATTCTGGCGGTGATGAGAGGGTGGTTTATGCGCCACCTCCTAGCTACGAGTTCACGAAACAGGACGACAAGGTCAGTCCTCTGGTTTGAGCCACTATATTTTCCCCTATCGAACTAGGGATGGGGATTTCTAGATTTCAGGATCTAGAGGATGGATGACCATATACAATAGATTCATATTTCATCGTACACTCAGATTTGAATTGCAATTGGTGTTACAAGTTGATTCAGTTAGTTTTCAGTTTGCATCGTTTGATGGATTGATAGGTTCTTGTATTTTTCTAGCTTCTGGAGGTGCTTGAATCCACTGAATAGCTGAGCTGATTTCATCGTACACTCAGATTTGAATTGCAATTTGTGTTAGAAGTTGATTCAGTTAGTTTTCAGTTTGCATAGTTTGATGGATTGATAGGTTCTTGTATTTTTCTAGCTTCTAGAGGTGCTTGAATCCACTAAAGCTGAGTTGCAGAAGGTGAAGAGAGACCTGCAAGAACAACAAGTTAGCGAGCTCAAGTCACTTCAAGAGGCTCTAAATTACAAGCACATGTATGAGCAATCGTTACAGCAGCAGAATGAACAACTGTAAGAGATGAATCAATTGCTGCAACAGGAGAATGACCAGCTGAATGAAATGGCATTGTTACAGCAGGAGAACATTGCCCTGATGGAAGAGCTGACCAAAGAGAGGAGCCATGTTAATCAATTGTTACGGTAGCAGAATGACCAGCTGAAAGAGAATCAACAATTGTTAGCGGAGAATGCCCTGTTGAAAGAAAGAGCAAATATACTCTGACTGAGCTGCAAACAATCGATAAAACATGTCTGGTGTTACTGCTAGCTAGACGGTTCATAGGTGGTGTGTACTTTGTGGTGATGAATTTGTTTGTATTTTTGTGTTTGCTACTTGCTGGTGGTGTGAACTTTGTGGTGATGAGTGCTATGAGATTCCATCTTATTATGCCGATTTGGTTTAATCAGTTTCAAATTGAGTCGAGCATACTCACCATTCTGAATTAATTTTGCTGATGTTTTGCTGGTCCGTTCTGTTGATGTTTTGCTGGAAGGACCTTCCCCTGAGTAACTATCGTGAAACTGCTTGTTTCCTACTGTTGGTCACGAAATGTTGCAAAAACAATTTGCCATAGCAAGGGTTCGAACTAGAGACCTATAGGAACGAGACAACACTATCTACCACTGCACCACCTCTTGGTTGTGTCAATTTAATGAGAAACACTTTCCACCCCAACCACAGCACGGAGCGGTTGTTCTGATAAGTTGGCGGGAGAAAAGCCCGCGCTGTAGCAAAAAATAGTTTTCCCGCAGCCTGCTGCCCCGAAACGGAAAAACGAAGAACGGAGAGGCGAGTAGGCTACCAAAACGGATCATTCCGGCGGTGATTTGCGACTTCCAACAGCTGCTCACTCCTACGGGCGCAACTTGGGTGATACATGCTGCAGCGGCATGCCAATCTGGTATGTAATTTTGTGTTCAATCCGGAAAATTTCGTTTTGTAGAATGTTCTCCTTTTCGATTCGTTCTGTGGTCAGTAATTTTGAGTTGGATTCGCCAAAAACTTTCCAGATGCTGGATAACTGGTTGTACTGGTTTTACCACCGATCATGAGAAAGGGGTCCAGTATTTCTTGGCATTTCTTCGGACAAGATACGCTGAGGATGAAGAAATACTATGCCCGTGTCGTCGATGCCTCAATAACTCTACAGGGACTATAGAGCGAATTGGAGTTCACTTACTTGTGAGTGGGATGGCAACCACTTACACTAGGTGGATCCATCATGGAGAAGCTTTGGAGGATATGGTTGACGATGATGAAAATGTACAGGATAACGCAATTCTGTCGGATGCAGAGGGGGATGTGGATAATGCAGCTCCACGGGATGGTGGTGATCAGGAAACGGTCCAGGAAAACCAATACATATCGGGTATGGAGGAGGATGAAGGCCCTAGAGACGATGGGATGTCTGAATTGATTGCTGACTTGGGCAAGGGTCAGGTGCTCGGTGAGAAAATGTATGAATTTGTAAAGGAACATCTGAACCGTAAGGTGTCACCGACATCTTCATATGCACAATTTACATTTGTTGTGAAGTTACCTCATATAAAGTCTTTCAGTCGGATGAGCAACGTCGCATTCAATGCAACGATGAATTTGTTACAAAAAGGATTCCCAGAAGCGTGTCTTCCAGACTCTTTCGATGCGGCAATGAAGTACATACGTTCCATGGGACTCGGCTATGAAAAAATCCATGTTTGCAAAAATAATTGTATATTGTTTCGCAAGGAGAAGTATATCAAACTTGATGTGTGCTCAGTATGTTGTGAAGCGGATTCAAGATGGAAGGATGCAGACACCAACAAGCACATTCCTCAAAAGGTATTGAGGCATTTTTCGCTGATTTCTAGGCTGAAGAGGATGTTTCTTTCATCAAAAACTGCAAAGGATGCACGATGGCACGAGTCGAAGCAAAAACCGGTAAACAATGAGCTTAGCCATCCAGCTGATGGTGAGGCCTGGAAAGAATTCAATAAAAGATGGAAAAAATTTGCAAAAGATGCTAGGAACCTTAGACTTGGTCTTGCAACCGATGGTTTCAATCCATTTGGCAACATGAACAACTCATATAGTATGTGGCCAGTATTTGTTGTGCCATATAACATGCCACCATGGGTATGCATGGAAGAATCAAACTTCATGATGGCCTTGTTGATCCCTGGGTCGAGTTCTCCATCAAAGGATTTTGATATCTTCATGGAACCTCTCATCGAAGAGTTGCAGCAACTTTGGAAGGGTGTCTGGGCAGTCGATGCTGTTGAGGGTAAAGGATTTAAACTGCGTGCTGTGGTTCTTTGGTGCATACATGATTATCCAGCATTGAGCACATTGTCTGGGCGAGTCACGAAAGGCTATTTTGCCTGTGTGCGTTGCGACAAGGATCCTTGCTCAAGGAGATTGAAGAACAAGATATGTTACATTGGGCATCGTCGTTTCCTTCCAACTGACCATCCATGGAGTAGAAAGAGAGCAGATTTTGATGGTACTATTGAAAACCGAGAAAAGCCAGAGCTGTTTACCCATGAGGAGCTGAAGCAGCAACTGGAGAAGGTTAAAGACATTAGACCAGGAAAGCATCATCTACCTCAAGGAAAGAAAAGGAAGCGGGAATCTGGACAGTGCTGGAGCCGAAGGGTTTGTTTATGGGACTTGCCGTACTGATCATCTCTAAAGTTGGCACATAACCTTGATGTGATGCACATTGAGAAAAACATATGCGAAAACCTTATTGGAACGTTGCTTAAAATTGGTGGGAAGATAAAGGACACCATCAATGCTAGGGTTGATTTCGAAGAGATGAGCGTAAGATCAAATCTACACATGGTGGCAACTGAGGATGGTGAGTCATGCAAAATGCCAGAAGCTCCGTATGTACTTTCAAAAACGAAACAGAAGCTGTTTTGTGATTTTATAAGTTCGGTGAAGTTCTCAGATGGATATGCTTCAAACTTAGGTAGGTGTATTGCTGCAGATGGATGCAAACTACAAAGAATGAAAACTCATGATTGTCATATCCTACTCCAACGGGTTTTGCCGGCTTGTCTTCGCGGTTTAGTGGACAAAGAGATATACACAGCTCTTGCAGAATTAGGAAACTTCTTTCGGCAACTATGTTGCAAAACTCTGAAGTTGGATGTCTTGCAAAAATTGAAAACAGGTATCCCAATAATTTTGTGCAAGCTTGAGAAAATTTTCCCTCCTGCCTTCTTTGATGTTATGGTCCACTTGGCTGTCCATTTGCCTGAGGAAGCAATCCTGAGAGGTCTAGTACAATATGGATGGATGTATCGCGTCAAAAGAAGGCTATGCACATTGAAGCGTTCAGTGAGAAACCAAGCTAGGCCTGAAGGATCCATTGCAGAAGCATATGTTGCTAATGAGGCCTTGAAATTTTGCTCTAGGTACTTCGCGGCTGATGATGTGGCCACACGATTCAATTAGGTTGGAAGGAGCAGAGAGAATGCTGATTTGTCTGTAGATGGAACATCCTGTTTCGATCACAATGTTCAAGTACTTGGAGTAAGGACCACTTGTTGGCTTGGGTCAAAGTACGACAAGGTGGTTTGGTATGTGCTAAACAATTGTGAAGAGGTGAAGCCATATATCGAGTAAGTAAATCACCATTGCAATGATAGAAATACAATTATTTCGTTCTAACTTTGAGATGGTACTGCTTTGCAGAGTGTTCAAGAATGAATTAAAAGCGAAAGGTGTGTCGGACGAGGATATTGGTCGTCGAATTGCTACAGAATTTCGGCACTGGTTTAGATCGCATGTTAGTATTCATTTTTTTGTTTGGTAGCTAGCTTATATTACCTTGTGAGGACCTTTACATAAGACTATATTAGAAAAACTATAGCTCTTCTGTACAGATTTCAAACAATCCAGTGAGCGATGACAACCTATATGCATTATCCGCTGAACCAGACCGGCGAGCAAAAACTTATACAACATGTATTGTAGGCGATGTGCGGTACCACACCAAGGCCCGAGAGGCAAATAGGAAGACACAGAATAGTGGAATCATGACTACAGGATCACATAAAGACATTACAGAAATTGAGTTTTATGGTTCACTAAGAGACATTATTGAGCCACGGTACAACTCGGGGCTTGACAGAGATCGAACTGTTGTTTTATTCCAGGTTGACTGGTCTGATCTGGAAGGGACCAAGAAGGAATTGAAGATTAGAAATGATGGTTACTTCAGAAGCATCAATACTAGAGATTAATGGTACCAAGATGATCCCTACATTCTTGCTGAACAAGCAACGAAGGTCTTTTACTTGCCAGACACCCTACTACAACACCCATGGAGAGTGGTGCAAAAATTTGAGCACATGCATTTGTGGAGCTATAATGAAAATGAGGAGGACATAGCTCCCACTAGCATGGTACTTGCATATCAAGATGATGAAATTGACCAAACCTTGCATGATGTTACACTTGATGATGGTCTCGATGATGGTTCGGAGGTTTCGGTTCCTATTACTGGCGAGGAGACTGTGGTTGCAGCCGCTGAAGTTGACGCAATTTGCTAGAAGGAGCTGTCTGATGTGGATGGATTCAATTCTGAAGATGAGGACAACGACACTCTATGGCAATACGTCGATGAAGATGAAAATGCTGCCGATGAAAGTGATGACGACTAGGATATCAAATCAGTAAATGTTTGAGTCGATCCGAACTGAAATCATGTGGACCTTATGATTTATATGTAATTTATATGTAGTTGAAGTGTACTTTCCTGAATATTAAACCTGCCATAGGTGCCTACTATCTGGTTCACTGTATTATGTAGCATCGGAACTTCCTGTTGCGTCTTTACAAAATATACAATCGCGCATGGGGATGCCGATTATTTGGTACGTTGTATTATAAAACAACGGAACGTCCTGTTGGGCTACGTGAATGCGTTAATCTCTAATGTGGGCATGATCGAGGAGTATGCAACGTGACGTGCTCATGATCATGTAGTACTAGGCGAACGAATCAACGAAGGAAGGGCTGTGTTGATCTCCAATGTGGCCATGATCGAGTAGTATGCAACGTCATGTGCTCATGATCATGTAGTACTGGGCGAACGAATCGACGAAGGAAGGGATGTGTTGATCTCCAATGTGGGCATGATCGAGTAGTATGCAACGTGACGTGCTCATGATCATGTAGTACTAGGCGAATCGAATCGACGAAGGAAGGGATGTGTTGATCTCCAATGTGGGCATGATCGAGGAGTATGCAACGTGACGTGCTCATGATCATGTAGTACTAGGCGAACGAATCGATGAAGGAAGGGCTGTGTTGATCTCCAATGTGGGCATGATCGAGTAGTATGCAACGTAACGTGCTCATGATCATGTAGTACCAGGCGAATGAATCGACGAAGGAAGGGGTGTGTTGATCTCTAATGTGGCCATGATCGAGTAGTATGCAACGTGACGTGCTCATGGTCATGTAGTACTAGGCGAATCGAATCGACGAAGGAAGGGATGTGTTGATCTCCAATGTGGCCATGATGGAGTAGTATGCAACGTGACGTGCTCATGATCATGTAGTACTAGGCGAATCGAATCGACGAAGAAAGAGATGTGTTGATCTCTAATGTGGGCATGATCGACTAAGTATGCGAATGGATTGTCCGGTTCTTTGTATTATGTACGACAGGACCATCCTGTTATGACTTTCATACTCATCGACATATGTCCGGAGGATGGTCCGGTCTGGTATACATCGGAACAAAGGAACTTCCTTGTAAACTACTGGTACGAAAGGCGCTTCCCATTTCTGTGACGCCCCAGGTTTTTAATTAGCATTATTAGTGCTAATGACCGAGATAACCAACGTCAAACGCGTTGACTTGAGTCAAACCTTGGTCAACCTGGGTCATCACCTGGAAGTCCTAGTCAACAATCACTAATGACCCTCTTAATCGAGTCAACACACACTTGTAGTCAAACCTTGGTCAAACCCTAGTCAAATGTTGGTCAAAACCCCTGTTGTCATTGAGCCCTCTCAGAACTCTTGCCGCGTTCTCAATTTTTCACTTAAACACTTCAAAATCGGCCAATACAAAAGTTGTTCACTTTTCGAGGGACACACTTTTCATAATTGGCGGCATTTGAAATTTTGAGTGGAAATAGCCCAAAAATGCGGTCAACTACAATCGAGCACTATTCACTAGCGCCAAGAAAAACCTGATCTTTGCCAGCAGTTTATGCAAAATCCGTTGCTCAAAACCCCTATGAGCCTTTCTAGAAGTTGTAGAGGGATCTTTGATCTACAACTTTGCTATTTACACTTTAGTGCACTTTAGTTCAAGTTTTTGGAGATATCGTCGGTCAAACAGGGGTAAGTGAGCCGCTTTTGGCGACGTCGCGCCGCGACGTCGTGGCCGCGCTCCTAGAGCGCGCCCGCGCGCGCTGCCACGCGTCCGCCGCCGCCCCCCGGCGTCCGGGTCCCCCGCGACCTCGAGCCCGATGCGGCGTGGGTCCCATGCGCCGCACGCGTTCTCACGCACACACCCCTATGCGCCGGACCCCCTCGCCACTCCTCCTCCATGCGCGCCATGCGCAGCGCGTTGACGCCGGCCCCTACCGTGCGCCTGCCGCTGCCACCGGCCATGCCAGGTCCCCCCTGTCCTCGTTCCGTTGCTTCGCGGTGAAGAGATGGCTCCCCCACTCATCGCGCACCGCCTATATAAGCAGCCCCGCGCTCCTCCCCGCGCGTGTGCCCCTCCACCGCCTGCCATTGCCGTCGTCGTGCTGAGCTTCTGCTCTCGCTCACTCACTCGGCCGCTCCACCCCTTGGCGCCTTCCCTGGATCCCACTAGAGCTCTAGCACCCGCGTGTTGCTCCGCATTGGCCGCCGTCTCGCCGGAGCAGTCGTTTCCGCGGCCGCCGCCGCCTTGCTCCGCCGTGCAAGCTCGCCGCCAGCATTTCTGCCCAGTCTCCGGCCACCAATCGAGTCTGTGCGAGCATGTGGTCCTCCCCCGCCGCTTCTCCAGCCAAGAACGGAGGCGAGCTCGCCGGAATCCGGCCGCCCCAAGGGCCACATTGCAAGGCTCTGCTTCTTTCCAAGGTCTTTAATGCAAACAAGGGACCTTTCTGTCAGAGTCTGAAAACATCCAGGGGCTTCAATGCAAGTAGATTCTTAAATATTGTATGCTTTTCAGCTGAATATTAGAAAATTCATAGAAAATCATACACAATTCCGAAAAATGCAATCTCAATTTTGTTGGTTTCCTTGTGAATAACTCTACAACTTTTGTAAAGCGTGGCCCTACTTTTGAGTGACAGTTTTTGCACGAAAAATAGAAATCAGTTAAACCTAGATCTACTGTAGTTCAAAATCGACAAGTGCTCTTTAGCTGAATTTTGGATATGTTGTGCATTATGTCATGCCTAGGTTTTGTACCAAAAATTGAACAGAGTTACTAAGTAAATATTTTAGTATGATTTATTTTGTATTTAATCTGAAATTATCTAAATGATTTTTGTAGCTAAAAATAAATAGATTTTCATTCTCAACTTCTGCATGTTATCTTGCTATGCTTAAATGCACCTCTGGTGAATTAATCCCGATTTTATGTCTGTCAAAAATAATTATTCTAGATTTATTCTTAGTTTTAAATATAAATGCATAGCTCAAGATCTAGAGTAGCTCTTGATTTGTTTGTTGACCTCCTAGCCTTGAATTGAGTCAGAGAACCAGTGAGAGAAAGTTGGAATCTATTTGTTGTGTATTTATTTTGTATGCATTTATCTTGCTTTGGTAGCTAGATTTTGTTATTTTTGTTGTAATTAATTTATAGCCCATGTGAATGTGAAATCTTGTTCAGTGGCTTTATCTAGGTTTGTAGTGCTTCAGAAACAGCCCCACTAAATTTTATGAAATTATTTTATGAATAAAAGCTATGGAAGCCAATTCAAGCTTAATATTGAGTTAAATTGGAAAATCACCAACTACACACCTAATGGCCTCCTAGTTGTGATGTAAATCATGGTAAGAAGCTAAGTGTCACCACCCCTTGCTGTTTGTGAAATTAAATAAAATTATTTACATAAATATGTACACAGTCACTATTAAAAAGATTAAATAATAAAGAACCCCATATTGTTCCTTTATTGGAAGAGTATGCTGAATGTATTCTTATCTAGGTGAATGTGGTCAACCATGCACCCCATGGTTGTCGTGTGTTGTTTGTAATTAATTAAATTGAAACCGTCAATTAAATCTTGCATTTGCATCCTCGTGTAGATCTTCCCGACGGTAGCTATACGCTCGTGCCGGAAGGAGGAGACGAAGGTGCTGACAGTGAGCTGCAATACGCGGACGTAGCTCAGGACCTGGACCAAAGTCCAGAAGGGCCCAAGGCCAGCCTTGATAGCGAAGGCAAGCCCCGGATCATTAGCCCTTCTTTTTAAAAATTATGCAATTACCTTTGCTATGTTTGTGCATTTACGTTTCAGGAGTTGATTTGAAACCCTAGATGCATGATCCCTAGGTACCTATGCTCTTTTACTAGTATGCTAGGTCGATAGCTCTATGCTAAGGACCGGTAAAAGTCGAGTGATGTTCGTCACTCACGAGAATAGGTTCTTATGTTGGAATCATAAGCCCTTTTTAAATGGATTGCTCATGTGGTAAGAGCATGGGATTTGGGCTCCGGTCTAGTGGCTTTCGTGGGCTAAGCTTTTGAACGTACTAAGCACTTGTCGGGAACGGGACTGGTAAGCCTAGTACCTTAATGAGACGGTGCGGGATCTTACTATTACTACTCTTGAGTATTCACCTGCCCGGCTAGCTACCGGGAGGTGGGTACATGTGTGAGGCTGGGTGTCTTGCGGGGCACGCCAGATAGCCGTGTATCCGGGACTTTAAGATTCGATCCCAAGCCGAGGACTTTTGGGAACCGCCTGGTGGTTGTCCAGTGTGAGGGCACCCTACCGTGTGTTTAGGTTTACCTTGCAAGGTTATAAATCAATCGATTGTCGGCCTCTCACCGTTATCTGAGACTGCTTAATCAACTGGCCATGATATCCCTTAATGATGGAACTTGTGAATATTACTGCGTGAATTAATTGTATTGTACAATTCTTGATTGCAATAGATGGCTCACGTAGAAATGATAATTACCTAGAATTTGAGCTAAAATATTGAAAGTAAGGACTTACTTTTGTTGCTTTTCAGCAAAAGAACTCCACCGGCCAAAAAGCCTCTAATATCTAGAGTTTGGTGATGTAGTTATCACCCGACGGTTAAGTCTTGCTAAGTATTAGTATACTCAGCCATGCTTTATAAATGTGGTTGCAGGTGGTTTGGCCTGGTGAGACTCCACCCGGTTGGAAGCTGGAATGGGTGGATGATGACGAGTGATGGCATCACGGACAGCCTCCTGTGATGTTTACCGTTTCGCTAGTTTATTATTCCGCTGTTTTCGAACTCTGAACCTTTACTTAACATGTCATGAACAATAGTTTGTAATAATTAACCCTTAGGGGTACAATTTGGATTTAATTTGTGTTTGTACTCTGGACTCGCCTTCGGGTGAGTTTTAATGCATATGTTCGATCCTCTGTGTGATTTCCAAGTGATTTACCGGGCGTTAACCCGGCAGCTTATGACGGGATGGTACTTTACTGTCGCTTAATGGCCAAAGTGGATTGGTTTAGGCGATAGTACGGTATTTTCCTGGGCGGGTTGTCACAGCTGGCATCAGAGCGATTAATATGCACCAGAGTTAATTAACAATCTTAATCACTTGTTTTTGAATAAAACTTACCAAGATTGTTTGTATTTGCAAAATACGTTGGTTCGTTACGGATGAAAATATACCGAGAGGCCCTAGTGGGAATTTTTTTGGGTTCTTTAAGGTGGCTTACAAATCTATGGTTTATTTTGCTAACTTCCAGCACATTTTATTCTTGTCAGAACTTACTTATTGCACAACCATACTAGTTCATCACGTTTTGCCATACGTGGTGGTACCACATGAAAGTCATGTGAGGGATGGATGGGACCTCTTCCAATGGGAACCCACCATCGTGTCTGTGTCTCGCCACGTTTTGCCATACGTGGACGTTCCGCATTGTGAATATGCAAGGCAAGGATGCACTCCATTCAAACGGAGAGTGTCCGAGGTTGGACGCTGTCCATGCAGCGATAAACGCATGGATGCCATTTCTATAGTGAACGGTAATGTATGTGGACGCTTTCGTGAGTGCTGGCACGAAAGGTTCGATGTGTTCTGTGATGTTCTGCAGGTACACTAACCACGTTTCGTAAGTCGCTAAGTGAGCATCGAGTAGTTCTCGACTAGTTATTATAGGGAGAAACGCGTATATGCCTTGCCACCGACACTAACTAGGATTTTTGGTTTGATTGCCTTGTGAGGACCAATAGGACGTCTTGCATCATGTTAAAAAGTATGGAAACTTAAAACTGAACCCATACATGTTTTGTGTGCTCTCTAGGTGAAATTTTGCTAGTGTGCGATTTTCTTTGCATAGCCTCTCATGTGTAGAAGTTGTGCTGTCCAAAAATCTAGTGTGGCTGTTTGCTTGAATTTTTGCACCCTGTTCAAAAATTAATTGGACTAGATGATCTATACCAAAGTTGCTCCATATCTAATCTAGTTTTTGCTCGCAAAAATTCACGGTCATAGCTTTTGTATATCTCAGGTTATGCTCAGATTAGTGAACCTCTGTCCTGCTGTTTTTCCGGGAACCTAATCTGAAACCTTGCTTAAGTTGAGCACTTTCCTAATCTTTCTAGATCAACCTTTGAATACCAAAGATGTGCCAGAACTTTATGTCATTATGTGTGTTCTAACATACAATTGTACCTTTGTACACGTGACTACCCCAGTTTTTGCCCAGCATGAGAAAAGAACTTTTTCTGTTCTTCCATGTCAGTTGGGTAATGTCTTGATCTTAGAGTTCAATCTTTAGTTGTAATCTTCTCATGTCAACAGGTATCTCCATCGACATGTATTCCTTCCACCCCCTTGTATTTATACATGTTGAAGCACTGAGCTATTCCTTGTATTAATATCCTTGTCTGGATTACTTTGATCTTTCAATCTTGAATTGATTCTTCTTGATCTTGCTCACAACATTTTGAATTAAAAAATGTCAAGCTTTTTGGGAATGCATTTGCATCGCACGTGCATTTTGGAACCTTGGGTGAACTAATGTGCATACGCATGGAAGATTTCAATATTCCTACTCTATCCTTCTTATGATTGGTGATGTTGATGTCCCATAACCAAAGGTGCCGCGACGGAGCCTAGGGCATCATGTGCGCTGCAGCCATATGATTACCACTAGGAGCGCGCTAGGTATCTTTGTTGTGAGAATGCGACTTGCCACACATATACTCTGTCTCAACTCTATGATTGTCATCTCCATCACTGACTCGTCCCATGGGTAACCGAGTCATGCTAACATGCATCATGAGCACCATACCGCATGAGCCTGTGCATCATGCCTTCATAAACATGTGCATCACACAAACTTTTAAAATCATTGCACCGTTAATGTAACGAATCGATACCACCCAAATTCACAAGTTAAATAACATGTGAGCAAGATCATTCTGAAATTCCTATACCAACTTATCTCTTCATACTTTCTCCGCTTGCATCCACAAGTAAACTCCCTGCAAAAGCTCTCCATGACTTGTCGCCTTTGACTACTCTTACGGGCTAACCTTGAACGGATGATGGTACGACTCTTGATCTATAATTCTGTAACATACCAGAATTTTGAATGATTTACCATGTGTGAATTTTCGCAAAAATTTAAAACTTTTTGTTTGGACATGTGTGCTACCAAATTTTGAACCGATTTGCTAGCCTCTCATCTTAAATCCCATATAAACTAAAACCATATAGAAATTATTTTCAAACTATGGTATAAATTTTGATTTGGAGTTCTTGGATTTTAATTTGGAGTTTCAAATTGTGTGAAGTTTGAATTTGAATTGTATCCAAATTCAAACTATATGGTTTAGGTAAAATACAAAACCTATTTTGAAAAACCTTTAACTAACTCAGCCTTTAACCCAACCCACCTAACCTAAACCAGCCCGGCCCACCTTTTTCCATCACCGCATGGCCCAAGTCAGCCCAGCAAGCCGCTGGCCTCCTTCCTCTCCTTTCTTTCACTGACACATGGGGCCCACCCGTCGGCGCCCCTGTTTTCCCTTCTCCTTCCTCGCGACCGTACACACCACGCGCGCAGCGCGTGTGCCCCCGATGGGACGCGCTCACCGGTCGGACCGCGTGGGCGCGCACCCCTGCACCTGCCCGCACACCCAGGTCCTTGCCCGCGCCTCGCTTTTGCCCTGGAGGTCATGGATGGGCGCCACGCCAGCTGAGCCACGCCGCCCACTGCATCTCGGCCGCCCGCCTGCCGGCACCGCACCCCTGGGTGCCCAAACCCTAGCCTTGCGCCGCCACTACTTAAGAAGGCCGCTCGGCCTCTTCCCCAAGGCCGCCGCCACTCCCTGCAGCCACCCTTGGGGTCTTCCCCTTCTGCATCGCCAAGAAACAGAGGAAAGAAAAGAAAAGGGAGAAGCAGAGGAGAAGAAGGAAAGAGGAGCCGAGCACCATCACGACGTCGCCATCCTGGAGCCATGCACCGCACTGGAGCTTTTGAAGCCTCGCCGCAGCGCCACCTTCGTCGCGCCGAAGCCAAGGACCAGGAGGCCATGGAGCCTCTGCATCCCGCTGGACCTCGTCCTCACCGCCATGGACAACGACACCGGAGCACCGCGAGCCGGCAGGGAGTTCAACGATGCCGCCAAGCTGAAGATGCCGCCACAGACACCGCCGTCGACACACCGAGCCGCATCGCGCCCTGACGCTGAACCGGCCACGTCTTCACCGCCGTACCGCGCCGCGCCGGGAGCGTCATGCCTTTGCCGCCGAGGAAGCCATGTACACCTTCGACAAGACACCGCCCCGTTCAGCAGCCATGCCGACCGGAGTTTCTGCACAACTTCGCCAAGCGAAGACCAGCCACCTACCTCGTCCACACCAGTGCCGCCGCCCTGCAGTCACCGCCACCGTCCGTGAGGAGCCGAGGTCGCTGCCACCCATGGACATCTCGATGTTGCCGCCACGATGTCGCCATCCTGGAGCTCGACGTTGGCCATGAAACCGCGAGCACCAGCCTGCCTCACCTCGCCGTGGCATCCTGCCATCCCCGAGCCCATGATGAGCCACACGACCGACCTCGTCCTTGCCCTCTAAGTGTTCGATAAAATGCATGAACGTATCATGTGGCCAGAGCCTTCTCCTGTGATCATGCCTGTGTCGCCAGCCATCGTGTTGTGCCTGCTGTTTGTCTCCTCTGTCACATCAGCAACCATAGTTGCCTTGTTGAAGCTGCATCTTTGACATGCCCACCACGTGTTCGACGTTATGCACAAAAGAATGCAGCCACACGTTTCTCCCCTTTTTCTCCGCCTCTGTCCGGCCGTCGTGCCGTGGTCTTCTGCAGGTGCCACCGCTGCCCCTGCTTGTAGCAGTCGTGGCATTTGGCCAGCCTCGCATCGCGCCGCCACCTTTGCATCGCCACCATGTCGACGCTGGCCGTGGAGGTCCAAAGCTTGGACCTTGGCCACGTCTGGTGGCCAGTTGTGACCTAGCCGACGAATCCCTAACCTCGTCATGTCACTGGAGACCTAACCACCGCTCGCCGTGCGCCGCCGCCAGCGAAGCGCTGCGCCCGACCGTGCCGAGGACGCACTCTCGCGTCAGGGGACGCTGTTGAACTCCAGCAAAGACCAGGTGGCAGATCCAGACTTCTGCGAGTAAAACCCTAGACGGGCTTAGGTGAGCTCTGGCCCATTGGAGCCCATTCAAGCCCGTCGGTTTCCAGCCGGAAGTTAGTCCAGGGTGGTTTTCTGGACTTGGTTCACTGGACCCTATTGGGCCAAGTCTATTGGGCCACTTTTGAGCCCACTAACAGTTTCGGCCCAAGTACGGCCCACTAACTTGTGGGTTGCTGATGTCATGCTGATGTCAGCATGTTTTTAATAAAACCCCTTTTCTGTTTTAATAAAGGTTTTAATAAATGATTTATAAATGCTTTTACCTTTGAAAAATCATAACTATTTATCGGGAGCTCCGAAAAATGTGAAACCAATTGCGTTGGTCTCGTAATTCCGAGATGCTCGCTGCTAGCCCGTCCTTTTCTACTCTAGCCCTTGAACCGAGCCCCCTTTTGCTGCGTTCTTGGTGTAGAATTCGTGGCCGCTGCCCGCCACTGCGCTATTGTGGGTCTGGGACGCCGGAGCCCCGCAACTAGCCATTGGCGTGCCGCGGACAGGAATCCTACCCCATGTTCGCATCGCTTACCTTTCCTATACCGCTGCCTCTGCTTTGTGCTGCTTCGCGCATAACCCGCTCTCGCTCTACGTTGCTATGTGCTATGAAGCGTGTACCAAGCCATGTGCTTGAAACTAGAATGCCGCATGTGATGGACGGCCGTGTCGTGAGCAGAGGCCTCTGCTTCACGCACGGCAACCCCGAGCCACAACCTAGCAGCCTAGCCATGGTTGTTGCCGCATCACTAGTACATGCCCCTTAGCGCTCTTAAGCATGCCCTACCGCATCACCACCCGATATCGGTCGCAAGTTGATCCTTTCATCTCTTTTGAGCTGTCGCCGCACATCTTGGCATGAAATGACTTTTCTAGTTATCTTTGTCTCAATGTGCCACCATCATCCTTTGGGCTACTGCTTTGACCCTCCATGAACTTAAACCTTGCAAGTGCTTGATCTCAGCCACTCTGCCTTCCGTTTGCAAGCATGATCATTTGAGATCTTAGCCGGGAGACCCGTAAACTGACTTTTGATCCTATCTTGTTATCTAGTATATAAAAACTAGTTGCTTAAAGTACTTTTGTTTTGAAATCAATTGCTCTATTTTCATTAATTAAACTAGTGCTGCTTGTATTTACTCTGGAGTTTATTTGGATCTTCTAAGTTGGTTCTTATTGATGTTTTTTTGCATTAGATGAATGCTCGTTATTTATTTTCCGCGTCGCATCTCGTGTAGGCTTGTGTTCTTGTTTGAAGACCCGAGCTGCGACGACTGAGGAGACTCGTCTACCTCGACTTTGCCCGTGAGGACGCTCAACCTCTACTACTCTACGTCGACTACCGTCAGGTGTCATGTCACTCCCAACCATGTAGAACCCATGCATGCTATTAGTTGCTAGTGCTATATTTATGTTACTTGATTTGATGGATTGCATAGCCATTTGTTTAGCCATGCCTTGATATTTAATATATCCTGTTTCCTTACTTTACCTACCTCGGGACTAGCTACAGACCCCTAGCTAGTCCCATATACTTACTATCCATACTTTATTGCTTGATTATGGATGGTTCTCTGGGTTTGGACTGAGATGTGGGAGATCTCGGTGTGTTCTAGCGTGAGTTCCGGGTGTGTTCTTCCTTGACGTGTTACTGGCGGGAGCAAGCCATTTGGTTACTTGTGAACGCCTACCTTGGGGAGATGCGATCTGGCCTCTCGCACGAGCGGCGTGTCGGACGTGATGGAGATGGGGAGTGCTCACTCTCGGACCTTAAGGACCGATCGTCAATCTCACCATGTTTCTTTGGACTCTTACCGTACAAACTGCCTGCCTTGTTATGGGCGGGGGTGCGGGGTGAGACTCATAGTGGATAGCACCCTGCCTGTAGGCGGATCAGTGTGATCGTGATGGGAGACGGCGTTCCTCCATAGAAGACTTCGCCCCGGCGAGGCCGGGGAAGGGTTCCACAGCTTCGAGGGACCCCTCGCTGGCAGTACGAGCTCTACAGTAGGGCTGCGCCAGACTCGGAGACGCAGGAGGGTACTATCCACTTACTTGGACTCCAGCCGTATGGTAGGGTTTCGGGCGGTTCGCTACCGTTCGGGCTCTATTCGGGCAGGTACAGTTGTACAACCTCTGCAGATTGTTTAAACCTATAGCTATAGTCCGTGTCCACAGGTTATGGACAGTCCTGAGATCTGTTATTCTGGCTAGACTCTTTTCTTGTGTTTCTTCTCTCCCCTGAGTGAGTGAGCCCGGCCTGAGGCCGTTGAGATGTGGGGATAGGAGCAGGTGGGCCCCACATCGCAGATGAGAGTTGGGAGCTGGATCGGGTGTGATTCAGTGCTTTGGTGTGGACTTCCTTGTTGAGGGGTGTGGACCCCGGAGGTGTGGACCTCGCTGCTTATTCTGCATACCTTGATTGTTGCGTCTGTGCTGCTGCATGCACAGCTTTCTACAGCCAAATGTTGGTTTTATCCATGCATATTAGATTCATCCACCGCTTTTGCTCTTTGTTGGGAAGCTGACATGACCTACCCGCTTATCGGGTAGATGCTGGCATTTCAGACTTGGTAACCGTCTACGACTACAACTTCAACGACGAAGGTGTGAAGACTAGAGCTGGTCCTATGCTCGAGATTGCCTGTGGAGCTGGAGTCGCTTCGCTTCTTTAGATTCGCTGCGTAGATGTTTTACCTTTCTTGCTTCAGTCCTGTTGGACTTGTACCCGGCTTGTGCCGAAGAGTTGTACTCTGATGTTGTAATAATATAATGTAATGTCTCTTTTATTCCCGTGTTGTATGGATTTGTACCACTTGAGACAGGGATTGCACGTGATAGCCGCTTCCTGGGACTATCACAGAGGTGCAGAGAGTCGAGTTTCCGTTTGCGGAAATTCGGTTCGTTTCAAATTCCCTCCTGGTTACTCCCCAAAGTAATTCCGGAAATCTTAGAAGACCACCCTCCCTACTTTCGTCTTTGACCTTCGAATCTCGGGACGAGATTCTATTTAAGGGGGGTAGGCTGTGACGCCCCAGGTTTTTTAATTAGCATTATTAGTGCTAATGACCGAGTTAAGCAAAGTCAAACATGTTGACTTGAGTCAAACCTTGGTCAACCTGGGTCATCACCTCGAAGACCTAGTCAACCATCACTAATGACCCTCTTAATCGAGTCAACACACACTTGTAGTCAAACCTTGGTCAAACCCTAGTCAAATGTTGGTCAAAACCCCTATTGTCTTTGAGCCCTCCCAGAACTTTTGCCGCGTTCTCAATTTTTCACTTAAACACTTCAAAATCGGACAATACAAAAGTTGTTCATCTTTTCGAGGGACACACTTTTCATAATTGGCGGCATTTGAAATTTTGAGTGGAAATAGCCCAAAAATGCGGTCAACTGCAACTGAGCACTATTCACTAGAGCCAAGAAAAACCTGATCTTTGCCAGCAGTTTATGCAAAATCCATTGCTCAAAACCCCTATGAGCCTTTCTAGAAGTTGTAGAGGGATCTTTGATCTACAGCTTTTCTATTTACACTTTAGTGCACTTTAGTTCAAGTTTTTGGAGATATCGTCGGTCAAACAGGGGTAAGTGAGCCGCTTTTGGCGACGTCGCGCCGCGACGTCGTGGCCGCGCTCCAAGAGCACGCCCGCGTGCGTTGCCACGTGACCACCGCCGCCCCTTGGTGTCCGGGTCCCCCGTGACCTCGAGCCCGATGCGGCGTGGGTCCCACGCGCCGCATGCGTTCTCACGCACACACCCCTATGCGCCGGACCCCCTCGCCACTCCTCCTCCACGCGCGCCACGCGCAACGTGTCGATGCCGGCCCCTACCGTGCGCCCGCCGCTGCCGCCGGCCATGCCGGGTCCCCCCTGTCCTCGTTCCGTTGCTTCGCGGCAAAGAGATGGCTCCCCCACTCACCGCGCACCGCCTATATAAGCTGTCCTGCGCTCCTCCGCGTGCGCGTGCCCCTCCGCCGCCTGCCATTGCCGCCGCCGTGCTGATCTCCTGCTCTCGCTCGCTCACTCGGCCGCTCCACCCCCTTGGCGCCTTCCCTGGATACCCTTAGAGCTCTAGCACCCGCGTGTTGCTCTGCATTGGCCGCCGTCTCGCCGGAGCAGTCGTTTCCGCGGCTGCCGCCGCCCTGCTCCGCCCTGCAAGCTCGCCGTCGGCATTTCCGCCCAGTCTCTGCCACCAATCGAGTCCGTGCGAGCATGTGGTCCTCCCCCGCTGCTTCTCCGGCAAAGAACGGCGACAAGCTCGCCGGAATCCAGCCGCCCGCGCCGCCGGCCGCCCCAAGGGCCACATTGCAAGGCTCTGCTTCTTTCCAAGGTTTTTAATACAAACCAGGGACCTTTCGGTAAGAGTCTGAAAACATCCAGGGGCTTCAACGCAAGTAGATTCTTAAATAGTGTATGCTTTTCAGCTGAATCTTAGAAAATTCATAGAAAATCGTAGAAAAATCAAAAAAATACAAACTCAATTTTGTTGGTTTCCTTGTGAATAACTCTACAACTTTTGTAAAGCATGACCCTACTTTTGAGTGCTTGTTTTTGTAGCGAACATGGCCCCATATGCCATTAGTTCGAGTTTGATTTTGGTGATTCATGACAACATGATCAATGGGACTAACCATATTGTCTAGCATGTCCTTGTAGACATTTATAGGTCCCATGGATGTAACCACAATTAAAGCCAAAATACCACATGCCAATTTTTCAAGGTTATACAACAGTGGTAAGATGGCTCCAAGAGGTGGCAAGTTGAACCAAAGTCAAAGACGCAAGAAAACAGGAAATGGCACCGTCGGATGAACCGACGGTACCCTAGAGGCGAGCGTCGGTGTACTTGGTACACTGCGCAGAAGGCCAACTGAATTGGCACCATCGGATGAACCGACGGTCCACATTCTAGTTGCGTCGGATGAGTTGCAGAGCTGAAGCCGCGAAGACAGAAGTGCCGGATGATCCGACGGTCTGAGAGAGGACACCATCGGTCTATCCGACGCTCAGTTTGAATCAAGACAGAGACGCGCCAAGACAGCCTCTTCAGCACCGGATGAACCGACGCCTTGGTCAAGTGGTAGCATCGGTCTATCCGACGGTCACGAAGCAGCATACAGAGACGTTTTGGCCGCGAGGTCTTCAGCACCGGATGAACCGACGGTGCATTGGTGTATAGCGTCAGAACAGTTGTGTCAGCAGAGCTGCAATGGCTAAGTGATGTGGAGGGCACCGGATGAACCGACGCCCTGGAAAAGCATAGTATCGGTTCATCCGATGCTACCTTTTTCAGTGGCCGTTAGCCAACGGCTAGCTGAGTGCCTTGGGCTATTTATACCCCCTCCACTCACCCATTTGAGTGTGTTGGATTGTGTGGAAGTGCAGGAGAGTGCAAGACACCTAGAAGATCATATCCAATCCATCCAAGTGCTTAATTGCTCATCCATAGACTTGCATATGCTTAGTGTATGTGCTTAGTGCTAGGCTTAGCTTAGAGCTGAGTGAGTGCAAGGTTGTGCCAACCTTGTGAGGTGATTCTTGAGTGAATCAAGGTGTACAAGGTTCGCCGGAAGCCTTGGGGCCTAAGTGGCTCACCGGAAATCGTCATCTACCCTCCGGCTTGGTGTGGAGTGGCGAGGACACTTTGTGCGGGGGACGTGGAGACCCCCTTCCTTGGTGGAGAAGCTCCTTAGTGGAGGCGGCATCAAGGTGACCAAGGGAGCTTGGCAAGTGCCTAAGTGGCTAGCCTTTGTGGCGAGTCAAGTGGTGCTCTTGGGAGAGACTTGGTGACCGGGAAGCAATACTCTTGTGTGAGTGCTTCAACAACGTGGACTAGGGGTGGCTTAGTGCCTACCGATACCACGAGATAAATCGCGTGTCAAGAGTTTGCTTCCTCTCATCCCCTTTACGTTTCCGCATTTACTCTATTGCAATCTTTGCTTGCCTTTACTTTCCTAGAGTAGTATCATGCTAGGATTGGCTATAGGTTGCAAACCTTGTTTTGGGATGGGAGTTTCACACTAGAACAACCCTAGTTGCACATCTAGATAGTATGTTCTAGTTTATCTTTGTGTAAAACTAGTGAAGCCATAGGTTAAGGTTTTAAGATTGCCTAATTCACCCCCTCCCCCTCTTAGGCTACGAGCATCCGATTCCTTACAGTTTTGCATGAAAAATAGAAATCAGTTAAACCTAGATCTTTTGTAGTTCATAATCTACAAGTGCTCTTTAGCTGAATTTTGGATATGTTGTGCGTTATGTCATGCCTAGGTTCTATGCCTAGTAAATCTTTTAATATGATTTATTTTGTATTTAATCTAAAATTCCCTAAATGATTTTTGTAGCTAAAAATAAATAGATTTTTGTGCTCAACTTCTGCAAGATATCTTGTTTTGCATCAATGCACCTCTGGTGAATTAATCCTGATTTTATGTCTGTCAGAAATAATTACTCTTGATTTATGCTTAGTTTTAAATATAAATGCATAGCTCAAGATCTAGAGTAGCTCTTGATGTGTTTGTTGATCTCCTAGCCTTGAATTGAGTCAGAGAACCAGTGAGAGAAAGTTGGAATCTATTTGTTGTGTATTTATTTTTATATGCATTTATCTTCCTTTGGTAGCTAGATTTTGTTATTTTTGTTGTAATTAATTTATAGCCCATGTGAATGTGAAATCTTGTTCAGTGGCTTTATCTAGGTTTGTAGTGCTTCAGAAACAGCCCCACTGAATTTTATTAAATTATTTCATGAATAAAAGCTATGGAAGCCAACTCAAGCTTAATATTGAGTTACATTGGAAAATCACCAACTACACACCTAATGACCTCCTAGTTATGATGTAAATCATGCTAAGAAGCTAAGTGTCACCACCCCTTGCTGTTTGTGAAATTAAATCAAATTATTTACATAAATATGTACACAGTCACTATTAAAAAGATTAAATAATAAAGAACCCCATATTGTTCCTTTATTGGAAGAGTATGCTGAATGTATTCTTATCTAGGTGAATGTGGTCAACCATGCACCCCATGGTTGTCATGTGTTGTTTGTAATTAATTAAATTGAAACCGTCAATTAAATCTTGCATTTGCATCCTCGTGTAGATCTTCCTGACGGTAGCTATACGCTCGTGCCGGAAGGAGGAGACGAAGGTGCTGACGGTGAGCTGCAGTACGCGGACGTAGCTCAGGACCTGGACCAAAGTCCAGAAGGGCCCAAGGCCAACCTTACCAGCGAAGGCAAGCCCCGGATCATTAACCCTTCTTTTTAAAAATTATGCAATTACCTTTGCTATGTTTGTGCATTTATGTTTCAGGAGTTGATTTGAAACCCTAGATGCATGATCCCTAGGTACCTATGCTCTTTTACTAGTATGCTAGGTCGATAGCTGCTATGCTATAGGACCGGTACAAGTCGAGTGATGTTCGTCACTCGCGAGAATAGGTTCTTATGTTGGAATCATAAGCCCTTTTTAAATGGATTGCTCATGTGGTAAGAGCATGGGATTTGGGCTCCGGTCCAGTGGCTTTCGTGGGCTAAGCTTTTGAACGTACTAAGCACTTGTAGGGAATGGGACCGGTAAGCCTAGTACCTTAATGAGTTGGTGCGGGATCTTACTATTACTACTCTTGAGTATTCACCTGCCCGGCTAGCTACCGGGAGGTGGGTACATGTGTGAGGCTGGGTGTCTTGCGGGGCACGCCAGATAGCCGTGTACCTGGGACTTTAAGATTCTATCCCAAGCCGAGGACTTTTGGGAACCGCCTGGTGGTTGTCCAGTGTGAGGGCACCCTACCGTGTGTTTAGGTTTACCTTGCAAGGTTATAAATCAATCGATTGTCGGCCTCTCACCGTTATCTGAGACTGCTTAATCAACTAGCCATGATATCCCATAATGATGGAACTTGTGAATATTACTGCGTGAATTAATTGTATTGTACAATTCTTGATTGCAATAGATGGCTCACGTAGAAATGATAATTACCAAGAATTTGAGCTAAAATATTGAAAGTAAGGACTTGCTCTTGTTGCTTTTCAGCAAAAGAACTCCACCGGCCAAAAAGCCTCCCATATCTAGAGTTTGGTGATGTAGTTATCACCCGACGGTTAAGTCTTGCTGAGTATTAGTATACTCAACCTTGCTTTATAAATGTGGTTGCAGGTGGTTTGGCCTGGTGAGACTCCACCCGGCTAGAAGCTGGAATGGGTGGATGATGACGAGTGATGGCATCACGGACGGCCTCCTGTGATGTTTACCATTTCGCTAGTTTATTATTCCGCTATTTTCAAACTCTGAACCATTACTTAACATGTCATGAACAATGGTTTGTAATAATTAACCCTTAGGGGTACAATTTGGATTTAATTTGTGTTTGTACTCTGGACTCGCCTTCGGGTGAGTTTTAATGCATATGTTCTATCCTCTGTGTGATTTCCAAGTGATTTACCAGGTGTTAACCCAGCAGCTTACGACCGGATGGTACTTTACTGTCGCTTAATGGCCAAAGTGGATTGGTTTAGGCGATAGTACGGTATTTTCCTGGGCAGGTTGTCATAATTTCCTGGTCACAGGGTGCCAACAGTGCACTACACACACCTTTATGGCTTTATCTAATGGCATGTCACTCGTGCTGACCCGCCATCCCCCCATTTACTATCTCCTCACTTGAACCCCTTGGTAAGGTTCCGCCGCTACCGCCGCTGCCTGCAGCAGCCTCCAGTGGATACCTCAATCCATCGCCGAAATCAGAGGTATGCGTCCGCCTCCAGGATCCAGCGGATACCGCAATCCGCCGCCGAATTCTTGGAATGACACTAATTCAAGAAATTCATTGCAGATGGGACGAGATGGTGGCAAGAGAGATGGAAAGGCGCTTGATCCTCCTCCGGTGAAGCAACAACGAAAGTCGCAGTTGACTTCTGAAGGCATGTCTGGTCCTCAGATGAGGCTAAGGTGCAGGCATGCGGCACGGGATTCTTCCTCTGCTGCTACACACCGCACACGGGGTGGGTCAACCTCGGTGCCTTCCTGCCGCACACGGGGTGGGTCAAGCTCGGCGCCTTCCTACCACACACGGGGTGGGTCAAGCTCGGCGCCTTCCTGCCGCACACGGGGTGGGTCAACCGCGGGCCGTCGCCCGCCGCGCCCTTCAGAGTTTCCTGCGCCAAATCCCAGGAAGGAGAAACAGGTACAACTTCACCCTCCACCCGAAGAGCCGCTTAAGATGATGGACCTGCGCAACCACACCTACCAAATGATTAAATGTATTAGATGGGTGCCCGAGAAGCATTGGTGGGACAAAACCAAGGACAAACGGGTCGAACCAAGATTTAGGAATGTCCTTCAGCAAACTTTCTATTACAACTCAAATACCTGCCCATGAATCTGTACCAGCACAGGGTTATAAATTGGGATCATATGACGTTGGCCGCGGGAGGGGATGTTAAGGCATACTTCGATGATCATCCCGGATTGGCTGATTTGGTCTCAATGCATCATAAGTATGTTGAGGATTGGGTGGGAGTTTTTTATGCTACTGTGTACATTGCCAATACTATGGAGTACATCATGTTCATGTTTTAGGGACGCCAGTATACTCTTTTTCGACACCATATTGCTGACAAACTTGGATTGAGGGATTTTGAAATAGGAAAGTACAACCATAAGACATCCCTAGATAATATTGTCTATGGGGATCGTTAACCACGTCGGCGTAGTTTGCCCGGTGGGTTCTTCCCGTCCGATGAGGAGATGGCAGGACTTTTTGTTGTGTCATTCACAAGTAGGCGAGCATATCGCACGCCTAACATGCTTACCCCTGAGGCAAATGTGGTTCACCGGGCACTACGGAAGACATTGTTACCACGGATTGGCAATGCAGAGTCGATCACTAGTCTTCAGCGGTGGCTTCTCCTTCACGTCATGACTGGCCAGCCCTTCAACATCGTGGACTTCATTTTAGCAGAGATTGAAGATGTTATCTTTGATGGGTTTACCGTGGCCCGAAATATGCCATATGCTCACTGGAATTCCTTCATGCTGAGTAGTGTTACCAGAGTAGATGAAGATGGGGAAAGGGTGCGAACTGGACCCAAAGATTGGCGTCCCGAGTACATGATGTCCGAGACACATTTCAAGGAATACAGGCCTGCGAGAGCAGGAGACAGACATCGTGGCCTAAGGGCTACAATTGAGCCATCTCCTGATGACATTTGTTCCTCAGACAGTGAAGGCAATGAGGCGTCTCCAGTGAGACATCTCCGAGTACATGATGGTGCATCACTACCCACTGAAAAAACAGAAACAGTTCCAGTCACTCCAGCAACAACCAGTGAGCCAATGGACTCTTCCTTCTTTGTGAAACTGATCCTTGAAAATCAGCGTGACCAGAGAAAGTTCCAGTCAATGATGGAGATGAGGATGGCACAACAGGAGGAGTTAAACCGCGCACACTCGGAGTAGATAGCACAAATGGTAACACAGCACCAGCGCAATATGGAGAATTTTGTGAATGCTTCACTCAGTCTCCTTCACCAAGTTAACGGCTTACCGCCACCGCCCGCTCTACTCGCACCTATTGGTCAGACTCCCTTGCAACTCATGCCTCCTGCTAACTTGGGTAAATCATCTGAAGTCTATGAGCTGCCTCACAGTTCAGCAATTGGTTCACAATGGATGACAGAAAAGGATTCCAACGAAGAAAAGGAAGCAGATGCAACAATACTCAAGGTTCTATCTGATATTGCAGCGGAGGAAACGAATAAGGAAGTTCCTTTGGCGGCAACAGCAAATGGTCCGGAAGATCCTGCTCCAGCTACCTCGGAAGGCTCTCGTGGAGCTGATCCTGCTCCAGCTCCTGCTACGTCGGAAGGCTTTCCTGCTCCTGCTCCTGCTACCTCAGAAGGCTCTCCTGCTCCTGCTCCTGCTACCTCAGAAGGCTCTCCTGCTCTAGCTCCTACTACCTCAGAACTCTCTCTTGCTCCTGCTACCTCAGAAGGCTCTCCTGCTCCAGCTCCTGCTACCTCAGAAGGCTCTCCTGCTCCAGCTCCAGCTACCTCAGAAGGCTCTCCTGCTCCAGCTCCTGCTCCTGCTACTAAAGAAGGCTCTCCTGCTCCTGCTCCTACTCCGGCTCCTGATGACCCTCTTCACAATCCTGTTACATCGGCTCCTTCGAACACCGACGAAAAAGAGGTAGAATGTTAAACATTCCTTTTATTGTCATTGATTCCATTTGATTGTTGTATTCAAGTTGAACAATACATTTTTCTTCACGTGTGCGAACCAGCTATAAATAATCGTTTTGCCTAGGCTTTGTGCTCAGGTTTTCACAATTGTTGACCAAGATGAAATTGTACCGGAGTCAGAAGACTCCCAATACTCTTGTACCGGGTTGCGGAATGAGATACAGGTACCAGCACTTTGTTTCCAGAATAGAACATCGTACTTGTGTCGTGACGTTGAAGACTGTGACTTCTATACGATTGAATCCTCCGATTGGATTAATGGCTTGGATCAATGTGGGATTCCTACAACCAAAACGGAGAGTTCTACGGCCTCGACATCACGCAATGCATGAGTTGTGCTATGCATAAACGAACCCAACACACCCTACGCATGCTTTTGTTTGTAATTTTCAATGTAATCCTTAAATCATGTTACAATACCGATGTTTGATGAGAGGAAGGGATGTGTTGATCTCCAATGTGGGCATGATCGAGGAGTATGCAACGTGATGTGCTCATAATTTTGTAGTACTAAGAATCGAATCGACGAAGGAAGGGATGTGTTGATATCCAATGTGGGCATGATCGAGGAGTTTGCAACGTGATGTGCTCATAATCTTGTAGTACTAAGTGTTGGGTATTTTAGCGATACACGAAATAAATCCGCAAGCGCACGGATACCATTGCAGCTTTCACCTTAGAGTATTCCATGGGTATCGAATCCAAGGGAACGTGTGTGTACTAACTTTGTATAGTCGGTCCAAGGACACACCCAGATAAGAGGCAAGGATAGAGAGGATTCCTAAAGATAGTGCTATAGATGAGATTAAAGGTCGATCTCTAGATAGAACTTAGCTCAGGATACCGATAGCCCTGACTTAACAGGCGACTCCGGTATGCGGATCTATGTGGAACGGAGCTCTGACTATATCCAGCTGCGGAGGATCAACGAGGGCCAGAAGGGCTGTCACCACCTCCTGGACTGCCTCTACCTAACCTTGGGATAAGCCAAACGGATGATAACCGGTAGCGTGTCACAACGTCCATGCTGTGGTTACTGCCGTAGCCAATGGACTACGACACCCTGTACTATTAGAACCACGACCACGGAAGAGAACTGATATCACTCACTATAGGTACTACTAGCTTATACTAAAGGCATACGAGAGAGCACTCAGTTCCGTAGTGTGCTTCCAACGTATACGAATGACTTGCAGCAGACGAACGCATAAACCCAAGATCTATGCACTAGCAGAGGAAAAAGGCTACTCATGCAACCAAGCATAAACTATTAGAAAGGAATCACGAACACACTTTATTCTAATCAGAGCATGCAAGCATATCCACTTTATTCTAAATGACGAACAAGCATACAAACGGATATGAGCACTTATGAACCTATGCTACAAGATCGGAAGGTTGCGTTCGCGAAGAACACAAGCCTCTAAATCAAGAACACACGAAGAACATAAGAACATATCACCTATGCATGAATGCTACTTTAGTCTAAATAGGAAATGCAGAAATACTTACTTTACTCTAATTGAAGAACAAGCAGCCATAGAAATACAACTCTCTCTCTCTCTCTCCCTACTCTCTAATCTACCAAGGAGAGGTCTCTCCTTTTAAGGGAAGCTCTCCTCCTTGGGTGATGTGGTGTCTCATTTCTTACCCCCTCCCCTCATATTTATAGGCCACGAGGAGCTCCCTAGGTTGCCTTGGGCGCCACCAAGGCACCAATGAGGTGGTGACATGTGGCGCAGAGGAGTGGGGGCCAAGTTGGTGAATCTTCCATGAGAAGGAGCTGCAAGCTTTCGAGTGGATATTTGGGCATACACCTGGCACCGCCTTTTGGCTCGTCACGACAAGACGACACGTGGAAGGGCGGCGCGAGAGGCCTCAGAGTGGGTTCGGCCGACCTAGGGGATCGGCCGATCCAGGGGTGGCCCCGATCGCGCCGGTTTTCGCCCAGGTTACTGCCAGGTGGGTCCCAAGGTGGGTATGGGGGTGTTTGTGTTGTTTCTAGCCCGTTATCTCGTGGTTGTGGGCCCTTGGATCCACGTGCTTGCTCCTGATTGGTCGAGAGTGTGCTTCTTTGGATCGGTGAGGTGTCATGCCCACGTGGGCGCCTATGTGGCAGCACGTCGCCACGTGGCCTGGTGTGGGTCCCACCGGGTCCGCATGATGTCTTGTGCATATCTCTCTCATCCGGGCTCCGATGTATGCAAATGATATATCCATTTCGATCGTCTCGATGAGCCTGTTGCAATGGTGCAGACCAATTTGGCAATTGAGGTTGTTTATGATGATGCCATATCTATGCCATTGGTTTACTTGCTCTCAACTATATCATTCCATGCGCATTTACATGTGTCTTGCAACAAAAGATAGAAACACCAACACTTGTGGACATTGTCAGTATAAAGCCCTATTCTAGTGTTGATGCCCACTTTCGATTCATTTTATGCAGGAGTTGACAGTGTAAAAGTGGTACATAACAGCCGTCAACACTAAGCCAATCGAATCGACAAAGGAAGGGTTGTGTTGATCTCCAATGTGGGCATGATCGAGGAGTATGCAACGTGACGTGCTCATAATCTTGTAGTACTAAGCCAATCGAATCGACGAAGGATGGGTTGTATTGATCTCTAATGTGGGCATGATCAAGGAGTATGCAACGTTACGTGCTCATAATCTTGTAGTACTAAGCCAATCGAATCGACGAAGGAAGGGATGTGTTGATCTCAAATGTGGGCATGATCGAGGAGTATGCAACGTGACGTGCTTATAATCTTGTAGTACTAAGAATTGAATCGACGAAGGAAGGGATGTGTTGATCTCCAATGTGGGCATGATCGAGGAGTATGCAACGTGACGTGCTCATGATCATGTAGTACTAGGCGAATCGAATCGACGAAGGAAGGGATGTGTTGATCAATATAAGGGGAGCAATACATAAACGAAATGAGTAGTTCCTAGTCAAGGAATATCCTATCTAGTAGTATCTTGATTAGAGGAACATCCTTTGCCGCAGTATATAGCGCTGACCAGCCCTCAGAACAAATCGGCGTGCGATTCAAATATTCGGAATTTCGGACGCCCGGGCAAAGCAGGTGTTAAATGTCTTTTTGCTTCCCCCTTCCCAATGCACCCCGTTTCAGTCACCACCATAATGAAAGGGTATATTGGTAATCTGACAAGGCCCTCCACCGAAATGGATAAATTACCCCCGCCTCCGTCCCTTCCCTCCCTTCTACTCCTCTCCTCGCCATCTCAAATCTTTCCACCCCATTTCACCTTCCCTCCTGGCCGGCAGCCCAAATCTTCACCTCCTCTCCTCCATCGTCTCAAATCTACCACTCATAGCTCTAGCCCTTTCCCATCTACCTCTGTAGTAGCAGCGGCGGTGACACAATGGCACCCGGAGGGAAGGTCGTACGAAGGAAATATCCAGAACAAGGTACAATATTTTCCTCCTCGGTTCAGCTTCCCCGGTGGATTCGTACTTGCGTGTTTTCCCATGTGGCAAATCCCATGTGTGCACTAGTTTTTTTTGATCAGTTAGATCCCATGTCTACACTAGTTCTTCTTAGGATCTTGTTTTGACTAGGAACATCTTTTCAGGATCTTGTTCAGCTAGGAACATCCTACTGGTTCTTATAGAAGTTTTTAGATCTGACAAATCCCATGTCTACACTACTTCTTCTCATGATCTTGTTTTGACTAGGAACATCTTTTTCAGGATCTTATTTCGGCTAGGAACATCCTACTGGTTCTTATAGAAGTGTTTAGATCTAGTTTTATTTACAGTGGTAGGCCAACCATACAGAAGTTTCTCTGCTTTCCTAACAAAAGTAGACGAGTGCGGCGATTACGAGTGGCAGAGGGACATGAATGTTTTGAAGAATCACAATTTCTTCTCTAGTCTTGGCATCGAGAAAATGAAAGCACTTTTAGCAGCTGACCGACCAAGCAGAAAGGGTACCAACGATACAACAATACACGATTTGGATCCGGAGTACAACCCTTCTAATGAACATGAATCTGACCCAGAGACATGTCAACAAGAGGTAGTCTTATCATGAACTCATTTCATGTACTAGTTATGTAGGATTGCTTCTGATCTTCTCTTTCTTTGTTGAATTTTGTGTAATCAGGTCACTCATAGCATACTTGTTAGTGGAGGAAGAGGGACCAAGAGAATTTGGGCACCAGATGACCCTACCAGAATGCCTCCTAGACTGACTAGGACCAAGGCAAGGGAATTGGCTTTAGCTGATGGGAGTAGGACAACTCTTGATACAAAAGAATTGCCCACTGAAGGCCAAGCAACAGCAACCCACGATGAGAACATCATTGACATGACGACTGCAGAAGGCAAGTCATTTGATCTCATATTCGAATGTCCTAATTACCAACTGAATAATTATTAACTTGTATGGCTATAACAAACTTGTTAGGTGATGCACGCCCTTCCAGAGCACAATGGGGGCCGCGGGATTCAAGAAGATTGGGCAGAGATCTGGACCGAATTAGCCGAGGCTTAAATGGCAAGATCCCTATACACATTTAAGAAGGGCTCAAACGCCCAGAGGCACCAATGCAAGCTGCAAAGTTTGCATCAGAAGGTGGGATCATAGTGCATGGGCACATACCGATCCTTCCTAGCTGGAAGGACTACAAGCCAAAGAAGAACCAGCAAGATGGTGAAAAGACTGAAGACCATCTCAAGAACTACATGGGCAAACTAGCGGTGTGCATGTGTCCACTCATCTACTACCATAGTTCTTTGCATCCATTCTTGCCATCCATTTTTCTGATAATTGTCTTGTGCTAGGGGCAATTCGACATTGACACCACCAGTGAGCCTGTAAGGGTGGCATGCACTGACATGCTGAAGTCGATACAGAGACAGGCGAGGTATCGCCTGAAGCAAAAGTCCTTCAATGAAGTTCCAGCAAATGCAGTCCCAACTAAATCTCCTGTGCCCAATCTGACCGACGCCCAATGGAAGGCACTGGTTAACATGTGGTCTTCCCCTGAGCACAGGGTATGATAGAACTTCAACTTGCCACTACCACATTTTCATGTACTTATATATTGTTCTTAATCTTATTTCTTACACGAGTTCTTATTATTGTAAAGGCAAGGTGTAGTACAAACACCGGTAATCGAGGAAAGGTCAAGTACCATCAGCACACAGGATCTCGAAGCTACATTGTACAAGCTAATCTTGTGGTAGGCAGATGAACAAGTCATGTTTTTGCTCTGTAGTTAATTTCATGAACCATTTTACAATGCTAGCACTTTGATAATTATACCTATTTTTGAAACATATTTAGAGGCAGAAGTATACTGCTGAAGGAGAAGGGCTAAGTCCACTTGATTATTTCAAGTCCTTCCACTGCAACAAGAATGGCTTCACCGCTCCAGTACAGGCAGCCATTGTAAGTACTTGTCTGCTTTTGCATTTTTCTATGCAACAATACTAGAAACATGTGTGACTATTTTATTTTAAACATTTCATTTTATTTCCTTTTTAGGCTTGCATGGAACAAATTGTCGCTGAACCTCAAGGCGACCAACCAAGAAAGACTGCTGCTGAAGCAGTGGCGGAAGTTGTCCAATCTAGGACTTTTCGGGAGGTTGCTGGCATTCGCCCGCCCTCCATGAAAAAGACTAGGGTTACTACTGCACTTTAGGTTCAGGAAATACGAGCTAGACTTAACAATGAGAAGCAAGGGGGGCACAACTGCGGCAGAAGATGGTTGAACAGGAGGCCGAGATGAGCGAACTGAGATTGAAGGCTCAAGAACAGGAGACAACATTGAAATCTCAAACAGAAACGCTTGAAGCTTTGAAGAAGAGCACAACTGACATGCATAATCTGATCCAAGGCTTGATAAATTTCAGCTAGGTTTATCCTCCTCTCAACTGAAGTGCGGTCCTGGTGAACTTGTGTTGCTAATGACTTGTTGTATGTTGATTCGATTCGATGCTAACTTGATGTATATTGCACAATTGTACTGGTTGAACTATTCCCTAAATGTGGTGTGAATTATATGGAAGTGGGAAATGTTTTGTTTTGTTGTCTGATTATGTGCTGGCGATCAGCAGCCAGAACAGTATACAGTGCCCTGCGAAATGCAATATGGGCTGATCTAAAAAAAGCAATATGAGCTGAGGCCCAGGAAAGGCCCTATGGATAATTTCCAAAATCAAATGTCCAAGCATAATGTAATATGGGCCAAGTTCATTAGATTGCTAGGGCCCAAAATAAAATAGCCCAATTTACTGTGCAACAAACATTTCGGGAATGGCCAAAAAAATAACACGAAAACCTGAAACGGGCTAAAATTGGCCCAACAATATTAGGCGCACAAAAGGCTCTTACAACAAAATCGTCATAACCCCCTGCCACGTCGGAGCCATGATGGATGTCAGTCCGACATGGCAGGTAGCTTATGACACCTTAGTGTTACGAATTTATACGCGTCATTAAACTCATGACGCCGGGAAATAAGGGCTCGTCATTAATCGCGGTTTGTGATGCTTGATTAATGACGGAGCATTTTCGTAACAACCAGCATCATTAATCGTGGTTTATGACGAGAAACGGCCTTTTTTGTGTCACTAGTCAGCGTTTTTCTTGTAGTGTTGACTACGACGGGGATTTGTCCGCTTGCAAATGAGGACCGGAGCGTCCGAGGACCGGTGGATGGTCGTTCCCTGGTGTGACGAGTGATTGACAACGTGGTGTGGACTGACTCTTGGCTGAGTATTGTAGGTGCCGGTTGCAGCTTGATTTGCGTTGGTGCAGGTGAAGAGCGGGCGCAAAAGGTCTATGCCTTGCGGGGCCTCCAAGGAGAGGAGAGACAAGTAGGCTCGGCTCGAGGGACCCGGTGGCCAGCGGTGTCAAGTGCGGGCTCCATGGTGGCAAGAAAAGCAAGACGAAGTTGTCGACTGGAGCCGGTGCAGGGTAGCGGTTCACGACCGGAGTCTACACGCGAGGTTTGCGGCGGTTCACCACAAAACCGTCGGGTTACTTGGTTGAGCCACAAAACCAAGACCAGAGGCTCGGCGGCCGGAGACGGCATCCGAGCGCACCGAGAAGCTTCGATGCCGGCGGACACGTGGCGGGATCACAAGGCTTCCGTCGGGAGGACGCGGACTGTGGCAAAGGCGTGGCCGTGCGATGAAGAGGAGTGCTACTTGACCTATTTGCCCCTGAGGGGTTTGTATCTCAACTTAAGTGTTAGGGGTAGCTTGGTCATTTGCCCAACCCGGAGGGACTCATATATATTAGCTCTAGGGTTTCTGGGCAAACCATCCATCCAGACTGCTTCTCATTTCCTTGCTCCATAGGCGTAGATTTTCTTCACCGTTTTGTAGAGAATCTGTCCTTCGAGTGTATGGAAGCATTCATGGTTGCGTTGATTTCCTTCTTGTAGCTCGTGTGATTTTCGTGTCTTTTTCGAGCTATTTTCGTTGGATTTTCATGCGCGCCTTGTTCCTTCAATTCTGGGTGTTTCGGTTCGGATTTGTTGGTGGGGATCATGGATAGATGTGTCATGCATCTTTGTGCTTGATCATGACCCCTCAAACTCCGGATTTGGCCTCCGATTGAAGGATTTCGGTTGGAACCCTAGCTCTTTGTGTGAGCTCGGTAGAATCTCGGTTCCTCTCGATTCAGTGGGTTTGTCGCTACAAATTCGTAGGTATAACATCTCCTAGAGGCGCTTCATCTTCACCTGTGATTTGGTAGCAATCCCTTTGTTGATTCGGGAGATCGGGCAAAGGGTAGGAAGAGTTGAACTTCAAGAGGTCGGGCTCGGGCTGCTGTCTGCGAGCCTGGGGGACAGTCTGCGACCACCGTGCGGACTGTCCGCGAGGTGCTGTTCAGCCAGGTGTTCATCATGTTCTTCGCGAGTTCTTGCGTCGCTTTGTTTCGATCCGTCGAGCTGAGTGGTTTGGTTGGAAGATGTTTGCCGGACTGTCCGCCCGGGGTTGCCGGACTGTTCGCGCGGGTCGGACCATACGCAGGTAGGCTACGGACCGTCCGTTTTTTGAGGTGCAGTACTGGTTGTTCTGGCAGCTATTTTGGACTATCTGCTGTGACCTTGCGGACTGTCCGCCTGGCCCCTGCGGACTGTCCGCCTGGTCACCTCGGACCGTCCGCCCCAGGCACCGCAGATTGCCTAAGTCCTTTGTTTCTTGAGTTGCGCTTCTGTGTTGCTTTGAGTTGGGGTTTGTTCCTAGGGTTGGTAGGTCCGTTGTGACTACGCGACCTTGGCAAACTCGTGTGGGAATCCTCGGTTGTGATTTTGGGGCATAGGCCGAGTTCATCCTCTGGGAAGAATTTATATCGGCTCCCATTCACTCCCCCCGCCCTCTCTGGTCTCCTAATCGGTCCTTCAATTGGTATCAGAGCTGGTTACGGATCTTCATGATTCTAACCAGTCTAAGATCCAAAGATGGCGTACCAGGAACGGGGTTCGGGTCCTCCACACTTTGATTGTAAGAACTACCAGATGTGGCAAAGGCGGATGGCTGCTTTCCTCCGCAGCAAGGGTCACATCTTTGGGATGTCATGGTGAACACAACTTATGTTCATCCTGTGAACTTCCTTGCTCTAGGATCAAGGGACATGTTCGACGCCAACAACCAGGCGGTCGACTACCTGTACCGTGCTCTGTGTAATTACGAATTCGATCGGGTTTAGACAGAGGACTTGGCGTGCAGGATTTGGGAGCAGCTGAGGAATGCTCACGCTACGAATGCTCAAGTTCAGGCTCGGCTATTTGCGACCTACCGAAGAGACTACGAGAAGTTCACTCATCTCCCCGGTGAGTCCATAGATGCCATGTTTCAGCGGTTCACGGTGATTGTGAACAACATGAGGGCTAATGTGGCCGTGCTCCCGTATTATGATCATGACAGGGCTATCAAGCTCCTGCACTCTCTGGATCGTACCGTGTGGAGTGAGAAGGTCGAGGCCATTCTTGAGTCGGAGAAGTATGCGACCCTCATGGTGGACGAGCTGTTCTCCAAGCTCAAGTCGTCCGAGGTGGACTGTGGGGTGTGTGCAAAGATTGAGAACCCGACTGACCCTCATAGTCTGGCTCTCGTTTCTGGATCAAGGACTAACGCCAACATGTCCTTGAGACAATTTTCTTTGTCTTGTCTTGTGTCCATGCTCCTGTTGTGACCGATTAACCTGAATGCACTGATTGTTCCACTTTTCTTGGTGATTTGACTATGCTTAAGGAAAAGTATGCCTCCAAAGTCGAGGAACTAGATGTGCTTAGGGTAGAGCTAGATGAGATGAAATCTAGGCCCTCCTTGCTTGGTGCTTGCACTTCTTGTCCTGTTTTGCATGAGAAACTAGATGAATCAGTTCCTTATGCTAGACCTCTAGAAGCTGCTTTGAAAGCTCCTATTCCTACATCATGCACTACTTGTGAAGTAAATGCTGTGAAGAATTTGGAGCTTGCACACTATGTTGATCGTTTGCAGGATGAGAATGATGAGTTGAGGAAGATGATGGGTTGGCTGCTGGTCATGAGCCTCAGCTCAGGATGATGATTGAGGCATACAAGCGCTATGATGGGCAAGCGCTTGGGGCGGATAAGGTTGGTGAGGGAAGTGGTGAGAATGAGAGGAAGATCGGAGATATCCCAGAACCACCAAAAACCTACCACAAAAATGCCTATGCTCCTAAGCCAAACCCACTTAGGAACTGACTAGACACAACCCCAGCTCCACCCGTGTGTCCTCCACACACAGACAACTTCCAGAAACCCATCAAGTTCAAGAGTGACTTGAGGAATGAGTTCTTTGGGAAGAAGGGAGAGAAACCGAGTGAGGAGAAGCCAGAGCCCAAAGAGAGCTCAAAACCAAAGCCAAAACCAAAACCCTTCCATTGTGAGCATTGTGGGAGGGATGGGCACCTAGCGGAGTTTTGCTTCAGGAGGAAGCGTGAAGAGAGGTTTGCTAGAGAGATGGCAAACAAGGACAGGTACCGCCCTTCTTGTGGTGTGTCTGAGCCTAGGATGGTGCCAAGGGGCGAGGGTGTGGTGCGTACCATTTACCTTCGGGAGAGGCGTGAGTTTGTGCCTCGAGGTGAACCACCACATAGAGAAGGTGGTAGGCGTGTTGGGTTTGGGCGTGGTGAGTTTGCTGGACGTTCCTTCGCTCGTGGCCAATACGAGTATGGGGGCGAACGATCACAGTTTTAGGTCCCAGAGGAGGTACGGGCCACGGTCTCCTCCTCGTGGTACGCGTAGTCCTCCAAGGGGACGTGTGGGTGTTCCACCTTGGGGAGATAGGATGGATTTTGCTAACCCCACTTTTGAGCAAATGGCACGACACTGGTTTGATTCATTTTGTACTAACCCCAGTGCTGAGTCGTTTGCTCACTCTCACTCTCGTTTTTTATTTACAGGTGGGAGGCTTGGAGGGCTTTTGGTTGATTGACTTCGGTTGCTCAGGACACATGACCGGAGATCGAAGGTGGTTCTCCAGCCTCACCCCGGTGATGACCAAAGAGTACATCACTTTTGGGGACAATGGGAAAGGTAGAGTGCTTTCAGTGGGCATGGTGAAGGTGAGCGAGTCTGTGACTCTTAGGTGTGTTTCTCTTGTCAAGTCCTTGGGGTACAATCTTCTTTCGATTTCTCAGCTTCTTGAGGAGGGTTTTGAGGTCCGTTTCAAAATGGGTGCTTCGTGTGTTTTAGATTCTCGAGGTGATCTTGTGTGCACGATCATCCCCAAGGGTCAGATTTTCAGAGCTGATTTTTCTTAGTGTGTCTGCTCTTCTCGTTGTTTGGTTGCTGGTGTTTTGGCAGAGCTTTGGAAATGGCATAGGAGACTAGGTCACTTGAGTTTTGACTTGTTGTCACGCTTGAGTAGGCTAGGTTTGGTCCGAGGATTGCCCAAGTTGTAATACCAAAAGGACTTGGTATGTGCTCCATGTTGGCATGGTAAGATGGTCGCCGCCTCTCACCCGCCTCTGACATCCGTTATGACAGATAAGCCATGCGAGCTGTTCCATATGGACTTGGTTGGTCCAGCTTGTGTGTGCTCAGCGGGTGGGAAATGGTATGTCCTGGTGATAGTGGACGACTATTCTCGCTATGCTTGGGTCTTCTTTTTGGCTGACAAGGGGGAGACATTTGGTTTTGTGCAGGATCTAATCTCGAGGTTGAAGAATGAGAGGACTGGAGATGCCATTCGAGCTATCCGTAGCGACAATGGCTCTGAATTTAAAAACTCTCATTTCGAAACCTTTTGTCGCGATTTGGGTCTCCAACATCAATTCTATTCTCCCTATGTGGCTTGTCAGAATGGTGTGGTTGAAAGGAAACATCGTTCCCTTTGTGAGATGGCTCGGATGATGCTTGATGAGCATAGGACTCCGAGAAGACATTGGGCTGAGGCGGTGAATACCACGTGCCTTGTTGGGAACCGGATTTTTCTTAGGGCCTTCTTGAACAAGACGTGCTATGAGCTCATCCACGAGCGAGCACCTAGAGTGAGCAATTTCAGGGCTTTTGGTTGTCGGTGCTTTATTCTCAAGAAGGGTAGGCTTGATAAGTTTGAGTCGAGGTCTTCCGATGGGATCTTTTTGGGTTATGCGAGTCATTCTCGAGCATTCCGTGTGCTCAACCTTGATACTAACCTAGTCATGGTAACTTGCATAGTTACCTTCGACGAGACCCAGCCATGCAGTTCGTCTGTTTTTGAGTGTGCAGGTGACGACGAGATTGGCAAGAAGATCTTTGAGGACGAGGAGGACGATGCTGGAGAGGATGATGGTGATGATGAAGCTCCAGCAGGAGCATGTACCCTCTACTTCCACTACGACGACTACGGTGCAGGATGGCCCAGCCCCTACACCGACTACGATCCAGCAAGATCAAGTGGAAGCTGCAGCTGAGGGGGAGGTAGTCTCCAGGCGAGAGGCACCGAGGCGCGTTCAAGTTGATCATCCTCCCTCAAGAATTATCAGCGACATCAATGAATGTACGACAAGGTCAAGGTCTAGGAATGTTTCTCACTTTGCTCATTCGGCTTTTGTTGCTACATTTGAGCGGAAAGACATTGGACACGCCCTCTCTGATCCTAATTGGGTGAACCCAATGCATGAGGAGTTAGAGAACTTTGAGAGAAAACAAGTTTGGGAGTTGGTAGAGCCATCACGACATTGCAAACCTATCGGGACAAAATGGGTGTGGAAGAACAAATGGGGTGAGAATGGTGACGTGGTGAGAAACAAATCGAGGTTGGTTGCTTAGGGGTATAGTCAGAAGGAGGGGATAGACTATGAGGAGACATTTGCTCCTGTAGCCCGTTTGGAGGCGATTAGGATCCTTCTAGCCTTTTCTGTGGCTAAAGGGTTCAAATTGTACCAAATGGATGTGAAGAGTGCCTTCTTGAATGGGTTCTTAGAAGAAGAGGTTTATGTGAAGCAACTACCGGGCTTTGAGAGTGCTGAGTTTCCTCACCGGGTGTATAGGCTGAGGAAGGCGTTGTATGGGCTGAAACAAGCTCCCCGTGCTTGGTATGGCCGTTTGAGGGGGTTCTTGTTCAGCAAGTGGTTTGAGATGGGCAAGGTTGATAAGACTCTTTTTCTCCTTAGGCAGGGCGATGATATCCTAATTGTTCAGGTGTACGTGGATGATATTGTCTTTGGTGGCTCGTCTCACTCTTTGGTTGCGAGGTTTGCAGAGGACATGAGCAAAGAATTCGAGATGTCCATGATGGGAGAATTGCAGTTCTTTCTCGGGCTTCAGATCAAGCAGGCGAAGGAGGGAACCTTTGTGCATCAAGCTAAGTACACGAAGGACATCCTCAAGAAGTTCAAGATGGACGACTCGAAGCCCCTGTTGACACCGATGAGTACGACTACCGTGTTGGATGCGGATGAGGACAGAGAGCCCGTGGACCAGAAGGAGTACCGGAGCACGATCGGCCCCCTCTTGTACTTGACGGCGACGAGGCCGGACATTCAGTTTTCTGTGTGTTTGTGCGCTCATTTTCAGGCATCACCGAGGACTTCACACCTGCAGGCTGTCATGCGGATCTTGAGGTATCTTCGATACACTCCTGAGCTCGGTCTTTGGTACTCGGCGTCCTCTTCTCTTTCGCTTCTTGGGTTTTCGGATGCCGACTTTGCGGGGTGTTGAGTCGATAGGAAGTCGACTTCGGGGACGTGCCAGTTTTTGGGTTCCTCGCTTGTTTATTGGTCTTCTCGTAAACAATCTAGTGTAGCTCAGTCTACCACAGAAGCAGAGTATGTTGCTGCCGCTAGTTGTTGCTCACATCTGCTTTGGATCACATACACGCTGGGTGACTTTGGTGAGGAGTGTTCCCATGTACCTCTCATGTGTGACAGCACGAGTGCCATTAGTGTTGCCAAAAACCCCGTGCTCCACTCCAGAACCAAACATATAGAGGTGAGGTACCACTTCCTGAGAGACAATGTTGTGAAGGGAAACATAGACCTCATCCATGTGCCAACCGAAAAGCAGCTTGCCGATATCCTAACCAAGCCTTTGGACCAAGCTACATTTGCCCGTTTGCGAGGGGAGCTTGGTGTTGTTTTTCCTTTTTGAGCTTTGGTTGGGGGTTTGATGTACATACTCATCTTGCATTTTCATTTATGTATCATATCATGCTTGCATCTTTATATCATAGACTGCATGTCTATCATGCTTTAGGAATGTGCTTCTCCTATATACTTGGATCACCAGGATATGCTGGATATGAGATTATGACCTTGCTAGTGATGCTCATATGATGGATAGCTATGCTCTTGATGGCTTTGGGATGTATATGCTTGTGAATGGCTTTCTGTAAAAATGCTATATATGATCCTATCTTATGAGTTGAGTGCTTTCATGTTAAATTTGTGCACTTATGGCTATAGCTTGCTTAATTTGTGCTTGGAACCATGTTCTTTTCATTTGGGGTCAAAGACCCATTTATCATCATGGATGTTTAGCCTACATGCTACCTTGTGGAGAAGCCTAAGCTTCTTTTTGCCGCAAAGGCATTTCATGTACCATGCTTAATTTGTAAATCTTGAAATTGGTATATGAAATGCTTGTGCTTGAAAAATATGTTTCCATGTCATGTATGCTTTGAATTCCTTATCTTGGGTGCTAAACCGTTGCATGATGTTTACCGTTGAGAAGTCTAACATTTAGAAGTGGACACATGGCTTGGTGGCTTTGACATGACATGAGATATCTTGTAGGTGTTTGTGATGATCTTGTGATGAGAATTTGTGACCTTGCATGAAGTTTGTGAGTTATATGTTGTTTGTGCTCATTTTGATCATGTTTAGGTCCTATGCTCATGAGAGGGAAATTTTTGTGAAAAATGCTTTATTCTGATCATGGCTATGTCACTTGCTTATATGTCCCTATCAATCTTGTTGGCGATGCTTGTACTAATTTTGTGGCTATCTTGCTTGTCTATGTCTCAATTTTAGCATGTTGTAGTGCTCCTTGTATATTTGAGAAGCACATGCTTGCATTTGTAGACTTGATTCATGCATTACCAACAAGGGGGAGGAAAGTACCCAATTCATGTTTCCAGGGGGAGTTTTTGCATCAAGGGAAGAAAATTTGGGAGAAATGCATTTGTTCAGGGGGAGCTTCATTTGTTCAGGGCGAGCTTGCATTCATGCATTTGGGAGCTCTTTTTCGCCTGAATTTTAGCTGTGCTCCTTTACCAATGGTGTCGAGCCCTTTTGCCTCACCTTGAGGAGTCGGCAACTTTCGAGCATTTTATCTCGGTTGTGTCGAGCCGTTGCCCTTGCCTTAGGAGACTGAGATTTCTCTCACTCAAGTGATCTTGTTTTGGCTTTTGTTTGGGTTTTGATCACTTGTTTGAGTTTTTCAGTCATTTCTTTTCTTTTTTCTCTTTTCTCTGAATTGGTTACTTGTGTGTGTTGTCAATGCACTCATCAAGGGGGAGATTGAGGACCGGAACGTCCGAGGATCGGTGGATGGTCGCTCCCTAGTGTGATGAGTGATTGACAACGTGGTGTGGACTGACTCTTGGCTGAGTATTGCAGGTGCAGGTTGCGGCTTGATTTGCGTTGGTGCAGGTGAAGAGCGGGCACGAAGGGTCTATGCCATGCGGGGCCTCCGAGGAGTGGAGAGACAAGTAGGCTCGGCTCGAGGGACCCGGTGGCCAGCGGGGTCAAGTGCGGGCCGCATGGTGGCAAGAAAAGCAAGACGAAGTTGTCGACTGGAGCCGGTGCAGGGTAGCGGTTCACGACCGGAGTCTGCACACGGGGTTCGTGGCGGTTCACCACAAAACCGTCGGGTTACTTGGTTGAGCCATAAAACCAAGACCGGAGGCTCGGCGGGCGGAGACGGGATCCGAGCACGCCGAGAAGCTTCGATGCCGGCGGACACGTGGCGGGATCGCAGGGCTTGCGTCGGGAGGACGCGAACTGTGGCAAAGGCGTGGCCGTGCGATGAAGAGGAGTGCCACTTGACCTGTTTGCCCCTGAGGGGTCTGTATCTCAACTTATGTGCTAGGGGTAGCTTTGTCATTTGCCCAACCCGGAGGGACTAATATATATTAGCTCTAGGGTTTCTGGGCAAACCATCCATCCGGACTGCTTCTCATTTCCTTGCTCCATAGGTGTAGATTTTCTTCACCATTTTGTAGAGAATCTGTTCTCTGAGTGTATGGAAGCATTCATGGTTGCGTTAATTTCCTTCTTGTAGGTCGTGTGATTTTTGTGTCTTTTTCGAGCTATTTTCGTTGGATTTTCGTGCGCACCTTGTTCCTTCGATTCTGGGGTGTTTGGGTTTGGATTTGTTGGTGGGGATCATGGATAGATGTCTCATGCATCTTTGTGCTTGATCATGACCCCTCAAACTCCGGATTTGGCCTCCGATTAAAGGATTTCGGTTGGAACCCTAGCTCTTTGTGTGAGCTCGGTAGAATCTCGATTCAGTGGGTTTGTGGCTACAAATTCGTAGGTATAGCATCTCCTAGAGGCGCTTCATCTTCACCTATGATTTGGTAGCAATCCCTTGGTTGATTCAGGAGATCGGGCAAAGGGAAGGAAGAATTGACCTTCAAGAGGTCGGGCTCGGGCTGCTGTCTGCGAGCCTGGCGGACAGTCCGCGACCACCGTGCGGACCGTCCGCGAGGTGCTGTTCAGCTAGGTGTTCGTCGTGTTCTTCGCGAGTTCTTGCATCGCTTTGTTTCGATCCGTCGAGCTGAGTGGTTTTGGTTAGAAGAGGTTTGCCCTACTGTCCGCCCGGGGTTGCCGGACTGTCCGCGCGGGTCGGACCGTACGCGGGTAGGCTACGGACCGTCCTTTTTTCGAGCTGCAATACTGGTTGTTCGGGCAGCTTTTTCGGACTGTCCGCCGTGACCTTGCGGACCGTCCGCCTGGCCCCTGCGGACTGTCCGCCTTGTCACCTCGGACCGTCCGCCCCAGGCACCGCGGATTGCCTAAGTCCTTTGCTTCTTGAGTTGTGCTTCCGTGTTGCTTTGAGTTGGGGTTTGTTCCTAGGGTTGGTAGGTCCGTTGTGACTACGCGACCTTGGCAAACTCATGTGGGAATCCTCGGTTCTGATTTTGGGGCATAGGCCGAGTTCATCCTTCGGGAAGAATTTTTATCGGCTCCCATTCACTCTCCCCCATCTCTGGTCGCCTAATCGGTCTTTCAGTAAATCCAAATGAACTTTGATACAACTATTAACCGTCAACACCATGGAAACTCCGACTGTGGACCTCGTCGACGACGTCACAATGGCTGAACAGGCCTATAACAGCTATGTTGTCTCTACCCTTGCAAAAGTACCATGTACTCCTTATGCTTATGACGAATAAAACTGCCAACGCCTTTTCCCTTTTTTCCACATCGTAAGTACGGCTTTCGAAAAAAGCTTCTTTGGTGCGAGCAATCCTAAGAAACAAACCATTTTACAGTTTCTGACCTAAAAATCCCTTGTTACTCGGGGGCTCCAACCAGGGGCACGATGCCCCTCTCCTTTTAAAATAGAAAAGTTTTTCTTGAGAAAACTTTCTGAGGTATGCCGCGCTAACTCAAGAACGGAGAGGGAGGAACCAACAACTATCTGTCTACTCTCAGCAGAGTACTAACGCCTCCGCGGCTACACGTACAAGGTTCCATGAGCTACGGCCAGGATGGTTAGGTCCACTCCCTCCCTACGCTTCTAAGTTCAGCGATAAGCGCTACCTCGCCCCTTTTTCTTGAAAAGTAACTTGATACCCGACCTATCCGAACTCTCCAAAAGAAGCTCGGGGGTTGCTGGCCTAAGGGAACCCCGACGCGACTGTTGACACCGTTTTTTTAAAAAATAGGTCAAAAGGAATAAGGAGGGGCAGCCGATGAAAAGGCAGTACAATCGGTCGATTAGAGAGAGAGGACGGTCAGCAGGACTCGCCGATGGTCAAAGGAGTATAACCCTGTCTGTCGATGAGCTAGCGAGTCAGACCGATCGACCGATGGTTAACTAGGGAATCGGCCGATGGAAAGAAAAGAAGGTGGAAATCAAGAAAACACGCCAAAGGGAAGACACGGCGAAGGCGGATCAATCTATGATTGACAACGGGTCAAGAGTCAGTTTTAGGAGAGTTTGACTCCTGCGTGAGTTTTTTTTCTATTTTTAGTAGTGTTCGTTTTCTTTAGATGCAAGTAAACAGTGTTGTAATCAGCTAGGAGTCGGGTTGTCCTCAGGACATAAACAGCGACCCTGCGTGGTCGGGGAAAAAGTGTACACACCAATATCAAACAAACTGCCTCCGGGCAAACCCTTTACAAATTACAGCATCTACTTCACAACATCTACTTTTCGGCAACTTCGCCAATGCATTTTTTCTCTTTTCTACAACACCGTCCTTCAAGTTCGTCGGGCTGCATCAATCGATTTCCGGCAAGCTTGTGAGTACCATTTTACCGAACAACCCTAGGCTTTAACCTCCGGGCGCATCGCTGAGGTTTCGTCTAGTTCTTTATTCACCCCTTACCGATATTAGCTAGATCTGCAAGTTTTCGTACCAATTCTTGTGGTTTTTAGCTATTATCACCAATTTATCCCACTCGATCTAGATCCTATCGGCTTCTAACAACACAGCCGATGCCGACCTATTTGAGTGTCGACGTCACGATCGGCCGATTCCAGCCGATCTCTTATCCACGTTCTCGCGCCTCGGTCGCTCTCGAGCCGGCCGATCCCGCTTTTTCGTATCGGCCGATTGGCTGGTACACGTGTCGCTAAAAGGCCCATCGGTTCCCTAACCGATCCCTAATATTTTCCATTGTCAATCAACAGGTCAGATTGGCTGGCACGCCTGGCTACAGACCGGGGAGTCACGTGTGTCGCGTGCGGAGGTGACGTCCTATTTTCGCGTCAACACACTTTTGGCACGCCCGGTGGGACCCGAAAAAGTCAATAATGTCGAAAAATTTGAAGAATAATGAAGTTGACCAAGGCAACATTCAGATAGTCTCCAAAGATTAGCTGAAGGATGCAGACAAAGCCGAGTTCGAAGCTCACATGAAGCGATTTTAAGAACTATGCTTGGCTTCGTATGGTCAAACTAAGAGTGGGCTCTACAAGAAGAATTCTCTTCCAATACCCCAGTAGATCACCTTCTCATCTGATCCTCAAGGACTTCAAGATATGATGAACAAGGCTATGCATCAAACGATGATCGATCAATCTAATGTCCTTACCAATACTATCCAGAACTGTCTGACTGAGACACTCAAGAAGGGAGCAGGAGAGGGATACGTGGGACTTGCATACTTCCAACCAAATCGAACTCCTCCAGTGTTCCAAAAAGACCAATCCGCTTCCCTGCCGATTGACGATCCAACAGTAGGGGTTACATCATCTCCACAGATCAATGCAACCGATCCTGGTTCTTCATCGAGTGCCCAGCCGATTCAGAATCAGAATATTGGGAATATGTCTAAAACCCTGCTGTCACGGTGCCAATTGTTCAAATCTATTCAGCACAGTCCAAACTCCAGGATCAGACATTCTCAGTGCAGAATCATCACCAGCAGTATCCTGCGAAGAGAGATCAGAATGGAAGACTTGTAGAGTGGAGCATGCCTCATGACCACTTTGAGACTGATATCTCAAACTTCTTCAAATCTCACCCTAAAGAAGTTCCAGAAGTGAAGTACTCGGAGTCGTATCAAGCTATGTTTGGGGGGTACTCCAGGGACTGTGCTTATGACCAAAGAAGGAGTGGAGTTTTTCTATTTAAATCATGGGAACAAAGCTTTTGAAAGAGTTAAGATCAGTCCAGCTCATGCGCAAATGGTTATACTAATGGAAAGAAAAGGTCCCGTTCCACCTTAGAGACCGGTTCCTCAACCAACTTTGGGGATGCCCATACAAACTACTCCACTGCAACAGTCAACATCAATGCTGCCTGTCTTAACCCTAGTGTTGACGGTCCTTACAACAAAAATTCGACCATCAAAACCTCGGGTTCGAGAGGAATATATGGCAAGTTTCATGCACATTTTTAGTACTAATAAAGTTCCATGAGTTGTGTTGTGATTTTCATAGGCAGGTACACATTTTGGGAGAATTTGGGACCAACACACCACACGTGCTATGCACGGCCGAACCACCAGGCACGGCCGGCCCTGCAGGTGCGGCCGGCCTGGCAGGTGCGGCCGGCCCTGCCCCGTGGCATGTCCCTGGTCCTAAGCACCGCCTCTCCCTCGAGCACAACTTGGACGAACGAGATTCACTAAGGAAACGTCGGTTTGATCAAATGGTAGAGGCTAGGATCACTTGGATCAATGGGTCCACTTATCCGGTCACTCAACCGCCACAACCGTCATCCAGAGGCGATCCTAGGCGTCCCTGAGCATGGTCGGTGCATCACACGGCACGGGGGTGGGCCGGCCGCACCTAGAGGGACGACCGCACCTATCAACTCGCGTGCCAGGCGAAACCGACCCAAGGAGCTGACCTACAACCGCCTCAGGAGCAGTGATCAGGGGCGTCCAAGGCAAGAGGCAGCACATCCCAGGGCCGGCTGCACCTGGCATGTGGCCCCCCTGCGCTCCACCGACCTTCCTTGCCTATAAAAGCCACCTCCCACTCGCTGGAACGGACACACCGCAGGAGCATCGCTATTGTCCACTTTTGTATCTTAGAGTAGGAAGTAGTGTAGTTTGGGAGTTAGAGTCGAGTCGAGCTAGTCTCGAGGTTCCGGAGAAGTCTTCTTCAGAGTTCGGGTACTACTCTTGAATCTTTCCTTTATAAGACTTAAGTGCATTTCATGTTATCTTTCTATCTTACATTTCGAGTCAATTACATTCAGCTTTTACATAGCTAATAGAAGCTTTATTCTAGGCTTAGACTAAAGTGAGTTTTGCCTCGGTTAGCGTAGCTCTCTTGAACCCTATAGTGTTGTGGTCATTCTTCGCTTGATCTCCGGTGTTTCATCGGAGAAAGAGACCTCTCTCTAAAGGCCTTAGGGAAGGTTCTTTGGTTCGTTGTGAGCGCGGTGCTCAGAGCTTGCCTTAGTCTTAGATTGGTGTCCCATTCAACGGAATAGTTGTAGTACCCTAAGGAGGTGACAGCGCCAGACGGGCTTTGTAGTCCACCACGTTAGTTCAGGCCGGTAGGATTCAGTGCGTCATCGTTCTCCCTTCTCATCCTAGTCCGAGAGCGCGCCTTTGCATGCCCCTGCAGCACTAGAAGAGCTTGTTGACCCTATCTTACCTTGGCTCTGCTTTACCTTAGTTCTTTTCCCGGAGTTGACAGGAATAGATAGATTGCCTTAGGATCCTTTCTCGTCTCGTTGTCCTCCCAACTCACTAGGACCTCTCTAGTTCTTTTATCAAGATCTCCTCGCGTGTCCAATTACCCACGTATATCTTTATCATCACCCTTACTACAAGACCCCTTTCACTGAGCCTCGATCCTATCTACCATTCGTTTGATTATCTATGCCATAGTGCTTCCCTTGGGAAAATATAAATACGATAACCCGAATACCACCGGGTGAAGTGCTACAACGGTAATCTGTGCGCTTGCTGTTGACGGCTGTTAAGTACCACTTTTACACTGTCAACTCCTGCATAAAATGAATGGAGAGTGATCATCAACACTAGAATAGGTCTTTATACTGACAAGTTCCACAAGTGTTGGTGTTTCTATCTTTTGTTGTAGGACACATCAAAATACGCATGGAATGATATAGTTGAGAGCAAGTAAACCAATGGCATAGATATGGCATCATCATAAACAACCTCAAATGCCAAATTGGTCTGCACCATTACGACGGGCTCGACGAGACGATCGAAACAGATATATCATTTGCATACATCAGAGCCCGGATGAGAGAGATGGGCACAAGACATCATGTGGACCCGGTGGGACCCACACCAGGCCACGTGGCGACATGCTGCCACACAGGCGCCCACGTGGCCATGACACCTCAACAATCCAAAGAAGCACACTCTCGACCATCAGGAGCAAGCACGCGGATCCAAGGGCCCACAACCACGAGATAACGGGATAGAAACAACGCAAACACCCCCATACCCACCTTGGGACCCACCTGGCAGTCACCTGGACGAAAACCGGCGCGATCGGGCCCACCCCGGGATCGGCCGATCCCCAGGTCGGCCGAACCCACTCTGAGGCCTCTCGCGCCGCCCTTCCATGTGTCGTCTTGTCGTGACGAGCCAAAGGCGGTGCCAGGTGTATGCCCGAATATCCGCCCGGAAGCCTGCAGCTCCTTCTCATGGAAGATTCACCAACTTGGCCCCCACTCCTTTGCGCCACGTGTCACCACCCCATTGGTGCTTTGGTGGTGCCCAAGGCAGCCTAGGGAGCTCCTCTTAGCATATAAATATGAGGGGAGGGGGCAGAGAATAGGACACACTTCACCAATTCACCTAAGGATGAGAGCTTCCCTTCAAAGGAGAGGCCTCTCCTTGGTAGATTAGAGAGTAGGGAGAGTGAGAGAGAGAGTTGTATCTGTATGGATGCTTGTTCTTCAATTAGAGTAAAGTAAGTATTTCTGCATTTTCTTTTTAGACTAAAGTAGCATTCATGCATAGGTGATATGTTCTTATGATCTTCGTGTGTTCTTGATTTAGAGGCTTGTGTTCTTCGCGAACACAACCTTTCGATATTGTAGCATAGGTTCATAAGTGCTCATATCCGTTTGTATGCATGTTCTTCATTTAGACTAAAGTGGATATGCTTGCATGCTCTGGTTAGAATAAAGTGTGTTCTTGATTCCTTTCTAATAGTTTATGCTAGGTTGCATGAGTAGCCTTTTTCCTCTACTAGTGCGTAGATCCTGGGTTTATACGTTCGTCTGCTGCAAGTCGTTCGTATACATTGGAAGCTTAGTACGGGACCGAGTGCTCTCTCATATGCCGTTAGCATAAACTAGTAGTACCTATAATTGAGTGAGATCAGTTCTCCTCCTTGCGGGTTCGTCGCTCTATATTTAATATAGAGTGCCGTATGTTGCTACACACCGCGGGATAGCGTAGTCAGGCTGCGGTAGTAATCAGTAGCATAGACGTAGTGTCTAGGCTAAGGGTTATCCTTCGTTTGCCCTATATCCCACGGATTGGTAGAGATAGATCGCAGGTGGTGACAGGCCTGTTGATCCTTTGAAATCCTCCACGTTCGGATATAGTGCAGGTTGAGATTCGTCTTAGATCCGTAGGCCGGAGTCTCCTGACAGATCAGGGGTTAGCCGGTGCCCGAAGCAAGTTCTTGAGAGATCGACCTTTAACCTCATCTGTAGAGCTCTCCGTAGGAATCCTCTCTCTATCCTTACCTCTTATCTGGGTGTGTCCTTGGACCGACCGTACGAAGTTATTACACACGTTCCCTTGGATTCGATACCCTTGGAATACTCTGAGGTGAAAGCTACAACGGTATCCGTGCGCTTGCGGATTTATTTCGTGTGACGCTAATATACACAACAAGCTTTCTGGCGCCGTTGCCGGGGAACGGTTGCTGTATCTTTCTTTGTACCCAGTGGTCCTCGTATCTTTTCATTTTTCTTCATTCTACCTTTACCCTCGTTACCCATGGAGAGGCCATCCTTTTATGACCTCTCCACCTCAACTTACGAGTTCAATGATCCATCAACGTTTTCATCCAACCATGAACTTCATTTCCACATTATGGGCATGGTTCAGGATCGACCCTTCTTTGGAGCGATCAATGAAGACCCCTACTTTCATTTGGAAGAATTCGAGGAACTGTGTTCGCGTCTGGTTCTCCCAGGCATGACACAGGAATCCATAAGGTGGAAGTTGTTCCCCCTCTCTCTGTCAGAAAGGGTGGAGCAATGGTACACTGACACTATAAAAAGTGTAAATGGTGATTGGGGCAAACTTTGAGATAACTTTTGCAACTCATTCTCTCTCGCGGAGAGGACGGTGCAATGGTATACTCATATGGCCTCTCTCCCAGGGGATATTCTCGAGTTCGAACAATTAGAGGAGGAGTCTATAGGAGCAGCATGGGCTAGGTTCATACGCCTTTGTGCATCTGGACCCGGCTCATTTCTACCCGATGATGTCTTGCTTTACGCATTTTGCATGGGTTTAGACATGGACGCTGCCCAAGATCTTGACATCGCTGCTGGAGGTTCATTTGCACAAAAAACTTTAGTGGAAGGAAGAGCAATCCTAGATAGCCTCTTAGAAAACTCTTCCCTTCTTACCTGCCATAACGAACCCCGCCAAGAATCAGAGTCGATCCATAAGAGTCTCTCAACAGCTGAACCCGAGCCTTTGACTTCCACATCCCAAGATTCATCTGTTGAGCCCTCTCTCGAACCAGGAACAATGGAGGAAGAAGGAATTCAACCTCCAGAGTTCCTCTATCGATTCGGGGATGACCCTCTTGAAAATCTCAGAAACACCTCGAATTGCTTAGATGTCCAACTAGGGAAGGAGCCCTCTTCTGTCCAAATCCAACCAGCTAGAAATCTTTTGATAGAACCTTCCCATAGGCCTACGGTACCTCCTTTGCCTCCCGATCCTCCAAACGAAAATCTATCATGGAGGCCATGGAAAAGAAGTGGTCGACTAGAGTGGAATACTTTTCTGAAGTTCTTTGGATTAGTTCACCCTCTACGATCGTTTCTTGTTTCATAAGGGGAATTATCGTAGAAGCCCATCTTAACCCCACTATGGAGGTTAATGTCATGCCATGGCACATAGTGTACACTTTGTTGGGCAACGTTATGCTAAGACCATCCGACAAACTCCTCAAGAGTTGTCCCTCCGGACATATTCTTGAGTGTCGGGGGGTTGCATGTGCTGTGCCGCTCGTAGTAGACAAGATCAAGGTTAATCTAGACATCCACATCTTTGATGTCCTCGATCTTGATCTCCTCCTAGGTTCCCCAGCAGAAAAACTTCTCGATGCATCTCGAGGGAGCCTAGATGAAAAGCTTAGGGAAGCTACTTCTGCCACCACTCCCTTATTTTCAGTGACTTCTATGGTGAAGCCTCTTCCCAAGAAAAACCCGCTCGAGGAGATGAAGCATGCATCTCCGTTTGCATCCTCCGAGCCCGTTGTCATTGAGGTTGTAGAATTTTCTACTCCTCAAGGGTATGACTCGGAAGATCCTCTTCACCTTTGTGAAGGCGAACAATCCTCATCACCCTCGATTGAGTTTGAGCCTCTTCTCATTGGCCCATATCATGTTGCTCTCGACCTTGATCGAGAATCAACATCGATCTTACACGATGAATCTCCTGAGATGGAGAATTCATGGGCCATGAAGATCGAGGCGCCGACTCTGGAGTCCAAAGAAAAGGATTCCATTGATGAGCATGGTAGCTTCGTTCTTGGTACACCACATGAACCATGCTTGCATCATGCCTCTCCAGAGTCAGCCATGCTTAGTGCACTGAGCACGCACGAGGACTACAACCACCTTATGGTCCTCTCCTGTAAAACGTTTAGAAGGATGGTTGTAGATGCATATGTTTACCATAAGCATTGCAGATTTCGTGTATGCATTGTGGCACTAACCTTGCAGCTGAAGTTCCCATGGTCGAGCTTATGACCATAAACAAAGCACTACTAGGAAATACCCTAGATTAACATAGGTTTGTTTTATTTCCCTTTTCAAATAATAAAGAGAAAGAGCACGTTTTTAGGATAAGGTTGTCCTTCGGGTAATTTTGGTCGCTAACCTTTCAGGTGGAGATTGAAAAAAATGATGGACAGGTGATGCCTAAGAACATGCGAGCTACATCACTACAACACCTTTATAAGTTTTTGTTGAGCGAACATTTACAAAATAGAGCTTGATCTCCACACACTTGAGTTTTGTTGCCTAGCAATGCAAACTTCAAGTGTGGGGGAGGTATGTGAGCATCCTGAGTAAAGTTCCCCTCATCCAAATCTTATCCTGGTTTGAAGATGATGTTAGCTGAAGCCTCTTGTCTAGTTAGGTACGTCCTGCTTTTGACATTAAACAAAGCCCTTCCGGGAGGTTGCCCGATGTTCACCATCTTACGCTCATGTTTATGTCCTTTTGAAATGGCTTGATCATGCTTTCATGCTTCCTTTATCTATGTTCGTAATGCTATGGTTTGAGTGCATGCTTAGCTACGTGTATTCATAGGTTGTTTAAATTAAGCATGGTGCTTAGGTTAAAGCTGGCTTCTTCAATCAAACAAGACATGGTGTCGAGTTTGATTGATGAACCTTATAGTATATGCTTTCATGGATATTGGTTGTATATGCGGACTAACCCTTGCAGGAATTTCGAATCCAAATGGGGTAAGTCATCGAGCTTGATTCAAATGGAAAGGTAAGCCAAGGCATACCAGCCTTGTTTGAGCTAAGTCTCATGGTGAATTTATTTTTGAATTTGAATAAAGGCTCCCTGGTTCTTGAACCAGTAGAGTCCCTCTTGTGTTTTTTTCCATTTTTGTTTGAAGACAGCACCAGGTACATGAACAAGTGTGGGGGAGATCTCCCAAACTTATCATCGACATACACACTTGAGATCTCCCACAAAGGTGTTGTACAACATCGACTGCACTTTCATGACAAGGGACAAGGTAAACTATAGTGATCCGGCTGCCCCATGGGTTAGGTGAACCACCACTGGCCTCCTTTGTCTCTCATTTTCTTCAGGAGCGATGGTATGTGCACCCTTTATCTCACTCTCTTTGATTCATGAGTTTGAATGAGTTTCAATTCTTATCTGCTAAATCAAACTCTTGGAATCGTGCTCTACTTGCTCTACATGTTTTCCTGTGGTTGGCTCGCATATGTTTTATTCCGTGCTTATTATCTTGATGCTTGTGAACAAATATCATTAGGGAACTCATGCTCATCTAAGTAGTTGATGTTTGTGATATGGTTTGATGATATGATCTTCTCTCTAAATGTTTGAGTGCTTGGGGATTTTTATTTGAAAACTTGAAAACCCTTTGCAAAGCTCCTCTTTGATATGCCATAGTCCTACCAAAGCCATATGATGTTTTTAGTAGAAAACTTTATACTCATATGCTGCTTGTTATTGCATTGAGCTTTGTCAAATTGTTGTGACCCTTGTGAGAATTCTTTTCATGCTTTCATGATCAAGATCCATGTGCACTCCGTTTCCCCTTGCTATGCTTCTACACTGGAAGTTAGCATTGTACCGTCCATTCATTCCATAAAAATAAAGCTCCATGTGTGGTGTGACCTCTCTCTCCAAAAGTATTCTTGAAAAAAGAGACAAGGGCTATGAAAAAAAAGAAAAAAAAACACCATGCTCAAAGCATGAGTGAAAAAAAAGGATGCCTAAGGCATGAAAAAAAGAAGGATAGCCCATGTCCAAAAGAAGGAAGAAAAAGGAGAGAGATGGAATCATGCAAAAAGGAGTTCCAATAAATTTGATGGTAATAACTAGTACCCGTTTCGGGCCTAGTGTCCACCTTACCATCACCACAACATTCATCATATATATGTTAATATCTTGCACCCACTCTGGGCCTAGTATCCACCTTACCATATCCATCACATCCATACACGTGCACATCTTGATCCGATTGTATGAATTGTTTTTCTCCGTGGATCCAGTTTTTGACTTAGCAATATATGTGATGCAAGTATGCTTTATCTTTATCCTACCCTGAGCTCCACATATAGCCATCATTAGAAGTAGGATGAAAGAAAGCAAAGCTATTGCCTTGGTGAGGACATATACACACTGAGTGATCTGAGAGAATCAAACGAGGGGCTAAGCAAAGTTTGTTTTGAAAAAACTATTACAAAACCCCAAGCTACTCGACATGATGAGCAGAGGTAATTTGATTCATGACCATTCCATTCCTCAACTACCCAAGATGGCGTGATAGACACTCCACAGAGTTCACAAGTACAAGGTATGGTTTGGAATATCTCTTATGCTCGCTTCATATCTTTGGATATCATATCCCACTTGATTTGTTCTCCCTTCACTCGGGACGAGCAAATGTCAAGTGTGGGGGTGTTGTTGACGGCTGTTTAGTACCACTTTTACACCGTCAACTCCTGAATAAAATAAATGGAAAGTGATCATCAACACTATAATTGGTCTTTATACAGACAAGTTCCACAAGTGTTGGTGTTTCTATCTTTTGTTGCAGGACACATCAAAATACGCATGGAATGATATAGTTGAGAGCAAGTAAACCAATGGCATAGATATGGCATCATCATAAACAACCTCAAATGCCAAATTGGTCTGCACCATTATGTCGGGCTCGACGAGACGATCGAAACGGATATATCATTTGCACACATCAGAGCCCGGATCAGAGAGATGTGCACAAGACATCATGTGGACCCGGTGGGACCCACACCAGGCCACATGGCGACATGCTGCCACACAGGCCATGACATCTCAACGATCCAAAGAAGCACACTCTCGACCAATCAGGAGCAAGCACGCAGATCCAAGGGCCCACAACCATGAGATAACGATATAGAAACAACACAAACACCCCCATACCCACCTTGGGACCCACCTGGCAGTCACCAGGACGAAAACCGACGCGATCGGGCCCACCCCAAGATCGGCCGATCCCCAGGTCGGCTGAACCCACTCTGACGCCTCTCGCGCCACCCTTCCACGTGTCGTCTTGTCGTGACGAGCCAAAGGCGGTGCCAGGTGTATGCCCAAATATCCGCCCGGAAGCCTGCAGCTCCTTCTCATGGAAGATTCACCAACTTGGCCCCCACTCCTCTGCGCCACGTGTCACCACCTCATTGGTGCTTTGGTGGCACCCAAGGCAGCCAAGGGAGCTCCTCTTGGCCTATAAATATGAGGAGAGGGGGTAGAGAATAGGACACACTTCACCACTTCACCCAAGGATGAGAGCTTCCCTTCAAAGGAGAGGCCTCTCCTTGGTAGATTAGAGAGTAGGGAGAGTGAGAGAGAGAGTTGTATCTGTATGGATGCTTGTTCTTCAATTAGAGTAAAGTATTTCTGCATTTTCTATTTAGACTAAAGTAGCATTCATGCACAGGTGATATGTTCTTATGTTCTTCGTGTGTTCTTGATTTAGAGGCTTGTGTTCTTCGCGAACACAACCTTTCGATCTTGTAGCATAGGTTCATAAGTGCTCATATCCGTTTGTATGCATGTTCTTCATTTGGACTAAAGTGGATATGCTTGCATGCTCTGGTTAGAATAAAGTGTGTTCTTGATTCCTTTCTAATTGTTTATGCTAGGTTGCATGAGTAGTCTTTTTCCTCTGCTAGTGCGTAGATCTTGGGTTTATACGTTTGTCTGCTGCAAGTCGTTCGTATACGTTGGAAGCTTAGTACGAGACCGAGTGCTCTCTCATATGCCATTAGCATAAGCTAGTAGTACCTATGGTTGAGTGAGATTAGTTCTCCTCCTTGCGGGTTCGTCACTCTATATTTAATATGGAGTGCCATAGGTTGCTCCGCACCGCGGGAAAGCGTAGTTAGGCTGCAGTAGTAGTCAGTAGCATAGACGTAGTGTCTAGGCTAAGGGTTATCCTTCGTTTGCCCTATATCCCACGGATTGGTAGAGGTAGATCGCAGGTGGTGACAGCCCTGTTGATCCTTTGAAATCCTCCACGTTCGGATATAGTGCAGGTTGAGGTTCGTCTTAGATCCGTAGGTCGGAATCTCCTGACAGATCAGGGGTTAGCCGGTGCCCGAAGCAAGTTCTTGAGAGATCGACCTTTAACCTCATCTGTAGAGCTCTCCATTGGAATCCTCTCTCTATCCTTACCTCTTATCTGGGTGTGTCCTTGGACCGACTGTACGAAGTTAGTACACACGTTCCCTTGGATTCGATACCCTTGGAATACTCTGAGGTGAAAGCTACAACGGTATCCGTGTGCTTGCGGATTTATTTCGTGTGACGCTAAAATACCCAACACTTGCGGACCTTTCTGTGATGTGTGTTTTACCAAAGACGTTCCTAGCTCCATTACTAGGGGTATAAACCTAGTACTGAGGCTAAGGAGCGTCAACACCCAGCCAATACAGTTGCTCATACAAGATCGTCGCCTCAGCAGCCGATCGACCAGGGGATGACAAGGCAGCCAACAGCACCACAGCAACAGGTGGATCCTATGCAAACGATGCAGATGCTCCTAAATCAATTGGCTATCTCAGGCCAGTTGAACTTGCATCAGCCAGTTCCATCAGCTGGTCAGCCGATCGGACAGATTCCACCTGTGACAAGTCAGTCAAATACACAAGGTTCTTCTGGAGCAAGGACATCGGCGGAACCAAATCCACAGCCAAGAACTTCGGAAGAACAGCCTCCAGAGACTCCATCAGCTGAGGTGCAAGCAATAGAATAGATATCTGCTAAGTTGAAGTCTCATATGAAGCAAGAATTGATTGACCATCTTTCAGAGACTCTGCAGAAGCAATTTGGGATAAAACCCAAGCAGCAAACTTACATGTACAGGACTCCGTATCCATCTGGCTACGATCAAATACCGTTCCCTCCAAGATTCAAGGTGCCAGACTTCACCAAGTTCTCTGGACAAGATGATACATCCACAATGGAGCATATCACTCGGTTCATCATTTAGTGTGGACAAGTAGGGAACGTTGATGCACACAGGATACGATATTTCTCTTCATCTCTCTCAGGGCTAACATTTTCATGGTTTACCTCATTGCCGGCCAACTCTAACATCAAGTGGTCCGATCTGGAATAGCAGTTCCATAATTATTTCTTCTCGGGAATTCATGAGATGAAGATCACTGATCTGACCAGACTTAAACAAAGGAACGATAAACTATTGCTGGATTCGTTCAAAGGTTCAGGGAAGTCAGAAATAAATATTGGAAGGCAATGCTGATTTCTCCTTTAAGCAAGGATTACTTACTCGAGGACGAGCAAGGTTTAAGCATGGGGGTATGTTGACGGTCGATTTTGGTACACCTAGCTATGAGTTTACCGTCAACATTGGCACTGATTTGATATCCAAACTAATGGTACTAACCCACTTGGTATAACAAGTTCGCACTCGCATGTGGTTTTGGGAGTATGTTGTTTACGCAGGATTTAAGCACTTAAAGGAGCACTTTCTGGCAAAGTTCGTCGAGCACTTTATGAGAAGATAATGAAGCCCGACATAAGTCAAGACTCGAAGTGAACATGACTTCAAATGGCCCAAGGTCGCCTTTAGATTTGGAGATTTATCCATGAGATCAACTCAACCTGAGAGATATTCGCGCAACCCAGGACAGCATGATCTTTCGATGCAGATTCGGGGACTTAAACGGCCTCTAATGGCAAAATGTTGACTACCAAAGTTGTGGACCTTGTTGAGAGCTTCTATTTGGACATACGGAAAGCTCAATTTGGACCAAGGAGCTAGGAGATATGGCCCCCGAAATACCTGCTGTGCAGACAAGTCTGAAATCAGACAGATTATCTTCCGAAGCTGTTTTGGGATCTTATCTTTTTTCCAAGGAACCCAATGAATACCAAAGTTGGAGATAATTTCATGCCACACAAGTTAGACACCGAATTTGCATTATTTGGAGTCCGGACGTGGGAGATATGACATCGGCAAGGAAGGGGTGCGAATCAGGAAATTCTGGGCGAGGCTGATTTTATGGAAACCAAGTTTGCTTCTCTCTCAAGGAAGATCTCGTGCAAGGGAAGGTGGAGCACGCCCCAAAACTCTCTAAGGGCATAAATACAACCCCCTAGGCACCCAAGGGGGTTATCATTGAGATCCAATCATTCTACCGACACCCATTCACCGGAAAGCCGCCGCCGCAAGATGAGGGAGAAAGTTGGATGAGCTCGTCGCAAGGATTAACGCCGGCGGAGGGAAGGAAGCAAGAGGAGGACTCGAAGCTGCTGGCCTAGGGGTGTTCCCAAGCTTCATCACCGCCATCTTCATCGACGACGTTCTCCGGAGTCTCCATCACCCCTATGTGTGCTTGAATCCATGTAAGATGATGGGTAATGCTTCCGTTCGTCGCTAGGGTTAGATGGATACAAGATATATAATCTCTACATGAATCTTATGGCTTTCAATGCTCCATGGTCTATGTCTTTGCGATTGCTTTATTTACATATGTGTGTACAACATGTGGTCTTAGTAGGGTTTATGGTAATCGTGGTGATTAGCTTAACCCTATGGATGCTTAGGTATAGATGCGGCTATCTGCGAAAGTGGTTGATTACCTTGTGTAGTGACAGTACGATTTAGGGAAAAGGCTTAGCGGCCGCATAACCGCCATGAAGCTAGTGAAGGCAACACCCTTTTTCATGTAGTAGATGCATGTTCATGAGATCCTAAACCTTAGGGAGGGAACACTTATCTACCTTAATCTCTCTCTTGTATCCACCCTTTGCCATCCAGTTTAACCTTAGATTTAATCTTAGATTAGCATAGGTTAGATTGCATTTACTTTAGATTAATACCTCTTTCAAAGGTTTTCCAATCAACTAGATTAGTACTTTGTTAAGCGCTAGGAATCCCCTTGCTCCGCGGATTGAAAAGAACCTTAGGGGTCACCCCGTGGTGAAAAGGTGTAGGTCCGTGCGCTTGCGGATCGAAGGTTGTTACGTGTTTCAACCATCAACAAGCCCCTTTTTCTGGCGCTGTTGCCGGGGAGCAAGCCAGTTTGCTATGTTTAATCTAGTATTAATTTTGTTGATTACTAACATCTTACCCTTATTTTCTAGAAAAATTCTTTTTTGTTTTTCTTTCTATTTTCTTGTGCCTTGATGGATTTGTTCACCTCACCATTGGAAGACGAAGAGATGTCGCTAAGGGAGCTAGCAATGTCGTCAATGGAGGACATTAAGATACAAAAATCAGATTTGACGCTTGCTACAACCCACTATGAAGTGAAGCCTAGAATCATCAAGTTAGTGGCGACAAACCCCTTTAGAGGTTTGGAGGATACAACCCATATAGACACATTAAGGAATTCACGATGATATGCAACACGGTGCAACAAGAAGGAGTTCCGGCCGCTTGGTTCAAGTGGAATCTTTTTCTGTTCTCTCTCGAAGATGAAGCGCGAAGATGGTACACACTTGCGTCCATTGAAGCAAAAGGAAATTGGGATGAGCTAGTGAATAAGTTTCTTTTGATGTTCTTTCCCATAAGTAAGGTTCAAGAATTAAGGAGGCAAGTGCTTATTTTCAAGCAAGGAGAAGATGAAGGAATTGATGAAGCTTGGGACTGTTTTAATGAACTACTTGAGCAAGGCCCGAACTTGGTGTTGGGGAATTGGGTAAAAACCTTGCACCCTCGAAACTTCAGAGATTTCATAAGTCTAGCGAATTCGGAGAAGTGGGCTGGAAAGAATCAAGCGGAGTATTCGTCTTCATGATTCCCGAATTCGGAAGTCTTGGCACGAATTGTTAAGAATCACTAACCTGTTACTATTGGGTGATGAGGTCGCTGAAGGAGTACTAGTTCGTGAGTTTGTTTATCATTTCAGGACGATGGAAACTTCGGGGATCTTTGCAGATTCGGGGAAATCTCACCTCGGTGATGGTTTCGGCGATGAGAGGCGGGAATCTGAGCACCTGTGAATCTTCGCGAGGATGAGGCAAGAGTCACGAATAAACCAAGTCAAAGGGGCGGAGCCAAAAGTCCAGGTTCGAGGTGTGAACTAGTGGCCGGCTCGTAAATATATGAAATTAGCTCCGCAAATCACGGGATGTAAAGACATTCATGTACAGTTCACATTTGGAATATTCTTTAGATCCAAGGGCAATCTCGGAATGTGAAAGTCCCTTCGTCTCCCAATAAAAGGGGGTCCGAGGGCACGTGTAAAGGGGTTCACAACTTTTGAGGCGAGTACAGACTTTCGGAGATTCTTTGTCTCCGCGTTCCTAAACACTTTCGTGTGTTTGTTCGTAAATCTCCCTTCACCTGTGTTCGGGAGTCCCATCCAATTTTCTGACTCCCCAACATTGGCGCCCACAGTGGTCTCAGCCGATAAACAACTCACGATGCCTCCACAGAAGAAGTCCAAGAAGAACACACCCACTGAGCCAGATCAGGAAGATCACCACATCGAAGAAGACAATGGAGACTCTCTCGCTGCAGAACCTTCCCAGATCTCAGACCAGGAAGGAAGAGCAAAACTAGAAGCCCTCCAGAAGGCACGACCGCACAAGCAGAGAAAACTGCGCACACTCTGGAAGCATTTACCGAAGAAGAAGCTGAAGAGGAAGATGATGAGGCTATGGACAGACAACTAGAAGCAGTGAACCAAAAGGTGCTAATGCTTCAGAAGGAGAAGGAAAGATTCGCGAGTCAGCTGGAAGCAAAAAGAAAAGCTTCGGAGAAGCTGGAGAAACTAAACCAGGCAAAAGAACAGCTGGAAAAAATGCAAAAAGAAATCAATGAAATGAAAGAACTAGAAAATAGTTCACTCTGGCGCGATTCGCCATACCAGAACTCTGGCCAGCACAAAAGAAACCCAAGCGAAAACTTCTTCATGGGCAATGGAATCTCGCAATTCGCGGACCCAGAATCGCCACTTTCACTCGGGTTGCAAACAGCACCATGGCCCCTGAAGTACAAGCCAGTCTCTCTCCTAAAGTACAATGGATACGGAAACTCCAGACAGTTCCTTATGAGCTACGAAGCAGCTGTAAATTCAGCAGGAGGAGATGATGTTGCACTGGCCAAATCTTTTATCATTGCTTGCGAAGGCCCAGTCCTCAACTGGTATTCCTTGCTACCTCCGCACTCAATTTGCAGCTGGATTGATCTCAAGACAAAGTTCATTCAAGCATTTCAAGTGTTTCATGAAACATCCGCAAAGCCATCAGATCTTTTCAGTTGCAAGCAAAGAGACAGGGAGCCACTGCAGAGCTTCGTAAGAAGATTCATGCAACAAAAATCACAAATTCCGGGAACAGATGACAAAACAACAATCCAAGCACTAGTCAGAGGTCTGACTCCAGGACCAACTGCTTCGCACTTAACCAGAAAAGAACCACAAAGCATTGGAGAACTCTTTGACGAACTAGAAAAATACATCAAGTCTAATGAAGATCATCAAAAAAAGTTGCTGAGCGAAATCAAGCAAGGCAAGGCAATAGAGGAACAGGATGGAGGCCTCAGTTTCAAACTCCACAAAACATCAACAATGTGGAAAATCCTCCACCGCAGTTCAACCAAGACAATAGGCCAAGCACAAGAGGGGGCTTTCCATCAAGTGGAAGAGGAAGAGGACCTCCGAAGATCCAAAATCATGACACAAGAGATCCATACTTTTACTGCAGATATCATGAGAGAGGTCACAGCACCGAAGCTTGCCCAGAAATTAGAAAGAACATAGCAAGAATCCGACAAGAGAAAACCATGATGTCCATTGCCTCCACAATGCCGAACCAGTTCCGTCAAAACTTCTGGCAACCGCAGCTCATGGGTCCTCAGCCAAGCCCAATCCCAATTCAGCAATTCCAACAGGCACAGTCATCATGGCAGCCTTCGCAACAGTTTTTTCCTCAATCTCAGGCAATTCAAACCATCCAGCAGCCTCAACCAATTCAAGAAATGCTGCCGTCGCCACCAGACAATTCAGCAAAGCCAGAGTCAAGTTCGAGAGGTCACAATCCAAAAGCATTACCTTCCTTCGGAACTATCATGCCTATCACTGGAGGCTCAGCCATGGAGTTTGAAACAAAGAGGCAGAGGAACAATTACTTCAGATCTATGAACACGGTTATCAATGATAGCCCAGCAGCGCGACCAGAATGGGCCAAGGTGCCGATAACATTCACCGAAGAAGACTTCAAGTTGAAATCCACTGATCACAATGACGCCATGGTCATCGAGGTGAATATCACCGGATGGGTGATCGGAAAGGTCCTTGTGGACAATGGAAGTTCGGCTGATATACTATTCATGAAAACCTTCGAGAAAATGAGCTTGAGCCCACACATGTTGCAACCACAAGAATACCCACTGCTGGGCTTTGGAGGAAAGCCAATCAAGCCAGCAGGAAAGATACCTCTCCCAGTATCCTTCGGAGATCTGGATAATGCTAGAACTGAGACTCTCACTTTCGATGTGGTCGACATGTATCATCCGTACCTCGCAATCTTCGGCAGAGGGTTCATCAACAAGTTCGACGCCGTGATAAGACAGCAGTTCCTGTGCATGAAAATCCCAGCACCTAAGGGAGTCATCACAGTATTTGGTGATCAACAAGAAGATAGAAACATAGAGAAGGGCCACACACCCGGCCAAAGCAATGTCCATCACTTGAACTCCACCGAAGAACACAAAGAACCATATGTTGAAGCCAAAAGAGACAGAGAGAAAGTAGAGATCAGTGCTGATGGCGAAACGAAAAAAGTGTACCTAGATGACATGCTAGATAGAGCGGTGGTGATAGGGGCTCAACTCAGTCCCAAAGAAGAGAAAGAGCTCATTGAGTTCTTGATCAAGAATAAGGATGTCTTCGCTTGGTCAGCAAAAGATTTGCAAGGTGTCAACCGGGATATCATCGAACATACCCTAGGCACAGATGACAAAATAACTCTGAAGAAGCAAAAACATAGAAAAATGTCCGAAGAAAAGGCCAAAGCAGTGGAGGCCGAAGTGCAAAGGCTTCAGGACGCCAAAGTGACCAGGGAGGTCATGTACCCTGTGTGGTTGGCCAACACTGTTCCAGTAAAGAAGAAGAATGGGAAGTGGAGAATGTGTGTGGACTTCACAGATCTGAACATGGCTTGCAAGAAAGATGATTTCCCCCTAGAAAGGGTGGACAAGGTTGTTGATGACGCTGCGAACAGCGAGATGCTTTCACTCCTGGACATGTTCTCAGGATATCACCAGATCAGGGTGCGAAGAGAAGACGAGGAAAAAACAAGTTTCATTACACCATTCGGGACTTATTGTTTCATCAGAATGCCAGAAGGCCTGAAGAATGCCGGATGCACTTTTTCAAGAATGATTGCAATAGTGCTGCATCCTCAACTTCGGAGAAATATTCTCACATATGTCGATGACATAATCATCAAAAGCATTCAAAGAAGAGACCACATCAGTGATTTGGCAGAAACCTTCGCGAATCTCAGAGCAAGAAATCTCAAGCTAAATCCCGACAAGTGCGTCTTTGGCATTCACAAGGGAAAGGTCTTGGGCTGTTTGGTTTCAACAAAGGGTATTGAAGCAAACCCTGACAAAATCAAGGCTCTAGTTGAGATTCAAGAGCCCGTTTTGGTGAAAGACGTGCAAAAACTGACAGGGAGAGTGGCTGCCCTTAACAGATTCATACCCAGAGCTGCAGTGAGAAGTTTGCCTTTCTTCCAAGTTCTCCGAAGTTCCAAGAATTTTTAGTGGTCTGAATCTCAGAAGCAAGCCTTCCAAGAACTCAAAGATTACTTGTTAAACATGACGAAGCTATGTCCTCCAGAGCCAAAATCGCTACTTCTGTTGTACTTGTCTGCTTCTGATTCAGCCGTGAGCACTGTATTAGTGCAAGAGAAAGAGGTAGAGGGAAAATTGAAACAAATTCCAGTGTACTTCGGTTGAGAAGCTCTTTCAGGATCCAAACTTTTCTATTCTGAGCTAGAAAAGATAGCATACGCAGTTATCATGGCAACAAGAAAACTAAGACACTATTTCAAAGGACACAGAATAAGGGTAATCACAAACCAAGCACTGAACGACCTATTCACGAACAAGGAAGCATCAACTAGAATCATTAAATGGGTAGCAGAACTATCAGAATACACTTCGGACTTTGAAAGAAGAAACACGATCAAATCGCAAGTCCTGGCAGACTTTGTCGTAGACTGGACATCGCCATCCCAAGACTCTGGCGAAGATATAACCACGCCATGGGTGGTGCACTGTGATGGGGCTTGGTGTGATAGAGGGGTTGGAATAGCAGCGATTGTGATATCTCCAGTAGGAGTCGTGATAAGATATGTTGCTCGGCTTGATTTCGCGGATGACGTCCCTTCCACGAATAACACAACAGAATATGAAGCTCTACTGCTATCATTGAGAAAAATGAAAGCTTTGGGTCAGCAAACGTTCATCATCAAAACAGACTCGAAAGTGATTCAAGAACACATCGAGAAAGAAAGCGAAGCAAGAAATCCGATCCTAGTGAAGTATCTCGAGAAAGTTAGAGAAATGGAGAAGCATTTCAAGGGCTACACAGTACAACACATCTCAAGAAATGACATCAACGAGGTAGACAAGCTAGCGAAAGCAGCAGCACAAAAGCAAGCGATACCTTCAAATGTGTTCTTCGAAATCACCATAGAACCATCCATCAAAGACCCGAAGCCAAAAACTGTGAACAACATAGAAAGTCATGACTGGAGGGCCAAAATCATGGCCTACTTGAGGGGTCACTATGAACCACAGGATGAATTGGAGGAAAAAAGGCTATGGCAAAGGGCAAGGCACTATGCCGTAGTGGATGAGAGCTATACAAGTCTGGAGTAACCGAACCATCGCTAAGGTGTATAACATCCGAAAACGGTGTAGAACTTCTCAAAGAAATCCATAGCGAATTTTGTGGTGCGCACGTAGGCACAAGAGCACTAGCAGGAAAGGCAATAAAGCAGGGATTCTTTTGGCCTTCCATTGTTGACGCGAAAATAGGACGTCACCTCCGCGCGCAGCACACGTGACTCCCCGGTCTGTAGCGAGGCATGCCAGCCAATCTGACCTGTTGATTGACAATGGAAAATATTAGGGATCGGCTAGAGAACCGATGGCCTTTAAGCGACACCTGTACCAACCAATCAGCTGATACAAGTAAGCGGGATCGGCCGGCTCGAGAGCGACCGAAGCGCGCGGGTGTGGATAAGGGATCGGCTGGAATCAGCCGATCGTGACGTCACGACTCGAACTAGTCAGAATCGGCTGTGATGTTATAAGTCGATAGGATCTAGATCGAGTGGGATAATTTGTGATAATAGCTAAAAACCACAAGAATTGGTACAAAAACTTGCAGATCTAGCTAATATCGGTAAGGGGAGAATAAAGAACTAGACGAAACCTCAGCGATGCGCCCGAAGGTTAAAGCCTAGGGTTATTCGGTAAAACGGTACTCACAAGCTTGCCGGAGGTCGATCGATGCAGCCCGACGAACTTGAAGGGCGGTGTTGTAAAAAAGGGAAAAACACAATGGCGAAGTCGCCGGAAAAGTAGATGCTGTAAAGTAGATGCTGTAATGTAGATGCTGTAAAGTAAAGGGTTTGCCCGGAGGCAGTTTGTTTGATTTTGGTGTGTACACTATTTTCCGACCGCGCAGGGTCGCTATTTATATCCTGAGGACAACCCGACTCCTAGCCAATTACGTCACTGTTTACTTGCATCTAAAGAAAACAGACACTACGAAAAATAGAAAAGTACTCTCGCAAGAGTCAAAACTCCCTAAAACTGACTCTTTGACCCGTTGCCAATCGTGGATTGACCTGCCTCCACCGTGCTTTCCTTCTGGCGTATTTCTTTGATTACCGCCTTCCTTCTCTCTATCGGTCGATTCTCTGGTTGGCCATCGGCCGATTGGTTGACTCGTTAGTATGTCGATAGAGTTGAACTCCTTTGACCTATCAGCGAGTCCTGTTGACTACCCTTTTCTCTCTCTTCAATCGGCCGACTGCACTCTCGCCTTCATCGAATGCTTTTCCTTATCTTTTTGACTTGTTTTTCCAAAAAACGGTGTCAACACATGCCCCCCAGTTTCGGAGTAATTATCTTTTGCTCCAAAATTCGCTTGAAATCTATATCTTTCTCTTAATTCGAATGATAGCCAAATCTCTTCACGTGATTGATGCGATCAATCCCCATTGATAGTGTCCTGTCCTTTCAATCTGACATTTTCCAGGGCTATTCACCATGTGACACTTTGGCTCTTTCGCTCCCCTTCCCTATTAGTCTCACCCTCATATCCAGGGGTTCCATGACTTCTCCAGACTTGGTTCTTCCGGATGTAGCCATTCGCCACTTTAGTTTTTAGGCATGAGAGGCATTTCCTCCTGGAAAACTCCTTAGGGGATAATGGTTGTCGCTGGTCATTGACAGACTTTAACTTGAAACAACATTTCTTCTGGGTGCTGCTAGTGAGCTTGTAGACTCTGTCTGCAATGTTGGGCAGACGATTTCTATGAACTATGCCCTGCAGTTTGTGGACGTGCTAGAGAAATTTCCCACCGTTTGTTTGTATGTGTGTCGTCCTTTTTTTTTGGGGGGTGATTCCTCTGAATCGGTCATTCTTTGGAAATCGAACCATTCATGGGTCATCTGTTTTCTTTTTTACCGGATCCAGCATCTTCGGCTTCCATCTTTTCTGGCTCCTTCATCTTTGTCTCTTCCGGTGCCTTGGCTATAAATAACCACCCTCACACCCTTATGGAGAACGCACTTCCCCATCATCCATGGCTCGAGATATAGATCCAGGGAGCTTTAGGGTCTTACTCTTCGGTCCCTTTCTTCTTCTCTGACTCATGATGGCTAGAAGAATTCTTGTGAAATAGCCTAGGACTTACTTCCCTCTCTAGTGTCCTTGTGATGCAACTTAGGTGCATCAGCTGGTGGAGGAGGGTGGAGGTCGTCCCTGGGCATTGCGGAAAGAAGAACAACCCTATGTCTTCTTTCCCAGCAAACTTGACGGGGAGAGTTACCGAGTCTGGTGATTCATCTTCGTCAAATTTACACTTTTTTTTGTTTTTCTCTTTCTTCGTCCCCATCACCTGTCCAGTGTTTGACGAATGTAACCGATCTGTAATGAACCATCCAAATTCGTCTTCTCAATGTATTCTTCAGATCTGCACTGTAATGCCACCATTGTAATCGAATATGAGGGAAATAACTTATATATATTTTTTTATTCTAAGGGCGACTTGTACATCGGCCATAACCTGCAACCGAACATGTTTCGATGATTCGGCTATCCCATAATAAAGACGATTATGCTTGCAATCAGCTGTAGCTTGAGTCTTTAATCAGCCGTTTTCAGGCTCTGATTGGACTAAGCGTCTACCCATATGCTTGGATAGTATTTCTTCAAATACTTCCCATTCAGTGCTCTGGCAAACTCCTCTCCTTCCAACGTTTCTAAGATATATGCATTGCCTGGGACACATTGGCTGATACGATACGGTCCTTCCCAAGTTGGTGACCACTTCCCGTATTTAGGATCTCTAGAGCCGATTGGTAATATGAGTTTCCAAACAAGATCTCCTTCGGCAAACTCTTTAACTTTGACTTTCTTATCATACCATCTGGCTACCCTTCTTTTATTCTTTTCGATATTCTCCAAAGCTCTCAGCCGATTACCAGCAAGATCCTCTAGTTCCTCTTTCATCATGGCTGAATAATCATCGGGCGATAGCTGATCTTCTAAAGAAGTCCTTCTGGATCTAGTTTTCAACTCCCAAGGCAATACAGCATCATGACCGTACACCAATTGATATGATGATACTTTGGTTGCCCCATGGCATGCCATCCTGTACACCCATAGTGCTTCATTAAGGATCGTATGCCACCGCTTGGGATTTTCATCGATCTTGCGCTTGATTAACTTGATGATGCCTTTGTTTGCTGCCTCTGCTTGTCCGTTTGCTTGAGCATAGTAGGGAGATGAGTTTAGCAGCTTGATCCCCAAAGAATTTGCGTATTCCTCAAATTCCCCTGAAGTGAATTGACTCCCCTGATCTGTTGTGATGGTCTGAGGTGTACCAAATCGATAGACAATATGTTCTTTAACAAAATCAATCATATTGCCTGATGTCACAGTTTTGATCGGGATGGCCTCAACCCACTTTGTGAAATAATTTGTAGCCACCAGTACGAATTTATGACCTTTGCTCGACGGTGGATATATCTGTCCAATCAGATCAACGCCCAACCTCTGAACAGCCATGGCTTGATTATTGGGTTCATTGCCGATGCTGGAACTCTTTGAATGCTTCCAAACTTCTGAATTTCTCCTATTAAGGTTTTAGCTTCCTCTTCACCAAGACATTTAAGCAGAACCCCATCGATGGTACGATAGTATAACTCATCTTCCAGTAGGACGTATTTAATGGCCCTGTACCTTAATTGTTTATCAACCTTCTTGGATGGATCTTTCAGATAATCCACTATCTCCTTCCTCCAATCTTCGGCTGATAACTCCACAGTCAGAATCGGCCGATAACGTGATGCTCCTTGAGCCAGCCAATTAGCTTCACTGTTGTGACACTTAGGGATATGTTCAAGTTTTACTATCTTGAACTCTCGAAGTAGCTGAAGACATTCCTCATGATAAATCCTTAATATGTCATCTTTACATTCATATTCTCCTGCCAATTGATTTATCACGAGTTGAGAATCTCCAAATATCTCAACAACTTCAGCATTGACTTCTCGCAGTAGCTTTATCCCCTTTAATACTGCCTGGAACTCAGCTTGATTATTTGTTGAAGTCTTCTCAATTGGGATGGAAAACTCATAATTTGCTCCTTGGGGTGAGATGAGGATGATTCCAATCCTAGCTCCTACTCCACACGATGATCCATCAAAGAACATAGTCCACGGAATAGGTTCTACAACTGCAACCTCAGGCCCACAATGCTAAGCTACCAGATCGGCCATCACTTGCCATTTAATTGCTTTGGCTGATTGATTGGTCAAGTCAAACTCTGATAAAGCTAAGATCCACTTTCCGATCCTGCCCTTCAAAATTTGTAATGACAGCATACATTTGACCACATCATCATTGCAAACCACAGTGCATTCAGTAGTTAATAAGTAAGGTCTCAATTTTGTGCACGAGAAATATAAGCACAAGCACAATCTTTCCACTGCTGAATATCTAGTTTCTGCATCCAAGAGCCTTCTGCTAATGAAGTATATGACTCGTTCTTTTCCTTCGAACTCTTGTACAAGGGCCGATCCAATAGCCCGCTCATTAGCCGATAAATACAATTTGAACGGCTTTTTATCTTGAGGGGGCATCAGGACAGGAGGAGATTTCAAGTACTGCTTGACGTTATCCAAAGCCTTCTGTTGTTCTTCTCCCCATACGAATTTCTGATTGGCCTTGAGCTTTAGTAGAGGCGTGAATGGCTGAATCCTCTCAGATAGGTTAGATATAAATCTTCTGATAAAATTGATCTTGCTGATCAATGACTGAAGCTCTTTCTTATTCGATGGTGCCTCTATTTTGTCAATCGCACTGATCGACTTCTGACCCACTTCGATTCCTCTTTCATGTATCAAGAAACCCAGGAACTGACTAGTTGACACATCGAAAGCACATTTGTTGGGATTCATCTTTAAACCATGCTTCCTAGTACATTCCAATGTTTTTCGTAGGTCAGCCAGGTGCTCCTTGTAGCTCTTTGACATGACAACCACATCATCAATGTAGATCTCTACTATCTTGCTGATTAGCTCATGGAATATGTAATTCATGGCTCTTTGATATATGGCACCAGCGTTCTTCAACCCAAAGGTCATGAAAATCCACTCATATAATCCAACGTGGCCAAGGCATCTGAAAGCAGTTTTTGCAATATCTTCTATAGCCATGAATATTTGATTGTACCCAGCATTACCGTCCATGAAGCTGATGACTTTGTGCCCTACGGCGGCATTGACCAATGCATCGGCTACCGGCATTGGATACCCATCCATCGGCGTCGCTTTGTTCAAATCCCTGAAATCGATGCATACGTGAGTTTGCCATTCTTTTTGTAGATAGGGACTATGTTAGAAATCCATTCGCCATACCGACACTGCCGAATAAAACCAGCTTCGAGTAACTTTGTTATCTCGGCTTTTATATCAGGGTAGATCTTCAGATTACATTGCCTTGGGTGTTGCTGGAAGGGTCGATACCCAGGTTTAATAGGTAACCGATGCTCGACAATGGATCGTGTTGACGCGAAAATAGGACGTCATCTCCGTGCGCAGCACACGTGACTCCCCGGTCTGTAGCGAGGCGTGCCAGCCAATCTGACATGTTGATTGACAATGGAAAATATTAGGGACCAGCTAGAGAACCGATAGCCTTTTAGTGACACATGTACCAGCCAATCGGCGGATACAAGTAAGCGGGATCGGCCGGCTCGAGAGCAACCGAAGCGCGCTGGTGTGGATAAGGGATCAGCTGGAATCGGCTGATCGTGACGTCAGCACTCGAACAGGTCAGAATCGGCTGTGATGTTAGAAGCCGATAGGATCTAGATCGAGTGGGATAATTTATGATAATAGCCTAAAACCACAAGAATTGGTACAAAAACTTGCAGATCTAGCTAATATCGGTAAGGGGTGAATAAAGAACTAGACGAAACCTCAGCGATGCACCCGGAGGTGAAAGCCTAGGGTTATTCGGTAAAACGGTACTCAGAAGCTTGCCGAAGGTCAATCGATGCAGCCCGACGAACTTGAAGGACGGCGTTGTAGAAAAAGGAAAAAACGCAATGGCGAAGTCACCAGAAAAGTAGATGCTGTAAAGTAGATGCTGTAATGTAGATGCTGTAAAGTAAAGGGTTTGCCCAGAGGCGATTTGTTTGATATTGGTGTGTACACTTTTTTCCGACCGCGCAGGGTCGCTATTTATGTCTTGAGGACAACCCGACTCCTAGCCGATTACGGCACTGTTTACTTGCATCTAAAGAAAACAGACACTACCAAAAATAGAAAAGGACTCTCGCAGGAGTCAAAATTCCCTAAAACTGACTTTTTGACCCGTTGCCAATCGTGGATTGACCCGCCTCCACCGTGCTTTCCTTCTGGCATATTTCTTTGATTACCGCCTTCCTTCTCTCTATCGGCCGATTCTCTGGTTGACCATCGGCCGATTGGGTGACTCGTTAGTCTGTCGATAGAGTTGAACTATTTTGACATTTCGGCGAGTCCTGTTGAGTACCCTTTTCTCTCTCTTCAATCGGCCGACTGCACTCTCGCCTTCATTGGCTGCTTTTCCTTATCTTTTTGACCTGTTTTTCCAAAAAACGGTGTCAACACATGCCCCCCAGTTTCGGAGTAAATATCTTTTGCTCCGAAATTCGCTTGAAATCGACATCTTTCTCTTAATTCGAATGATAGCCAAATCTCTTCATGTGATTGATGCAATCAATCCCCATTGATAGTGTCTTGTCCTTTCAATCTGACATTTTCCAGGGCTGTTCACCGTGTGACACTTTGGCTCTTTCGCTCCCCTTCCCTATAAGACTCACCCTCTTATCCAGGGGTTCCATGACTGCTCCATACTTGGTTCTTCCGGATGTAGCCATTGGCCACTTTAGTTTTTTGGCATGAGAGGCATTTCTTCCTGGAAAACTCCTTAGGGGATAATGGTTGTCGCTGGTCATTGACAGACTTTAACTTGAAACAACATTTCTTCTGGGTGCTGCTAGTGAGCTTGTAGACTCTGTCTGCAATGTTGGGTAGACGATTTCTATGAACTATGCCCTGCAGTTTGTGGACGTGCTAGAGAAATTTCCCACCGTTTGTGTGTATGTGTGTCATCCTTTTTTTGGGGGGGCTGATTCCTCTAAATCGGTCATTCTTTGGAAACTGAACCATTCACAGGTCATTTGTTTCCTTTTTTACCGGATCCAGCATCTTCGGCTTCCGTCTTTTCTGGCTCCTTCATCTTTATCTCTTCCAGTGCCTTGGCTATAAATAACCGCCCTCACACCTGTGACAAAACAGCTCAAATTAATTCCATATTATTGCCTAAACCACTCCACTTGGGCATTAAGCAATAATATAGAAGTAACTTGTCGTCTCTGCCAGGTCAAACCCGGTAAATCGCTTACATCACAGGATCGACAATTGTACATCAAAACTCACACGAAGGCGAGTCCAGAGATAAACAAGTCACAAATTATTACATAACATCCTTTAGAGGTTCATTATTACAAACCAAGTCTCTTGCATAAAGGTAAATGGTTTAGAGTTTGAAACACAGCGGAAATAAAATACTAAATGACATAAGCAACATCACACGAGGCCATCTGTGGTGCCACTAAGCACTGTCATCCTCCCACTCGTACTCCCAACCGGGTGGGAGAGAACCAGGCCACGGAAAGCCATCATCACACACATCATTACCCGAAAAACATCAACAACAGCAAGGCTGAGTATACTAATACTCAGCAAGACTTAACCGTCGGGTGATTGGAAAATCACCAACTCTCTAGACATGCAAGTCTTTATGGCTAGTGGGTTGTTTTGCCGAAAAGCAACAAAGAGTATGTACTTACTTTCAAATTTTAGCTCCAATTTCTATTCATTTAACCATTACTAGATTAGCAAACTAATTCAAGCATGACTTGTACAATACAAATTAAACAAGTATACAAATTCCTTCTCAATTCCATCATTAAGGGACATAGAGTGGATGGTTAAGCAGTCTCAGATAACAGTGAGAGGCCAACGATCGATCGATTAATAACCTTGCAAGGTGAACCTAAACACACGGGAGAATGCATACCCCAAGAATGCCAACTAAACCAAAAGGGGTGGGGTACACACCAACCAGGCGGTTCCCAACCGTCCTTAGTTCAGGATCAAGTCCACAGTCCCTGGTACAAGGTTACCCGGTCACGGTATCTGACCGCCCAGATCCACACACATACCACTGCCTAGTATCTGGGGATCACTCTCGGGATTAGTGGTAGAGAGTTCCCTTGCCGGATCAGGAAAGTACTAGGCTTACCGGTCCCATTCCCGACAAATGCTTAGTACGTTCAAAAGCTTAACCACTGACATCTATTGACCGGAGTCGATCCCATGCTCTTACCACATGAGCAGATAAGTTTAACAATCTTATGATTCCAACATAAGAGACCTATAGCTCGCGAGTGACGGTCATCACTCAACTTTTACCGTGGTCCTATGCACGGCAACTAGCGACCTATCATGCTAGTATTAGAACATAGGAACCTAGGATCATGCATCTAAGGTTTCAATTCAACTCCTGAACGTAAATGCACAAACATCGCATAAAGGATTGCATAAGTTAACAAAAGTAGGTTATGCTCGGGGGCTTGCCTTCACTGGCAAAGTCAGTAGCGAGATCCTCCGAAATTTGGTCCGGGTCTTGCTGCACTTCTACCACGTTCACTTCTCCCTCAGCTGGTTCCCCTTCAGACTCAGGCACCAGCTTGTAGTTTCCGTCGGGAAGTTCTATACGATATGCACATGCATTATTATTCAAGTACACAAATTTAAGAAATGAAATTCAGTTCTGAATTCAGAGATAAACATGGGGTGTTTTTGTTGGCTATTTTCACCTTGACAAGTTTTAAATAACCTTTTCTTCACCAAGGACAAGTGGATGTGTGGGACACTTTATTCTTATTTGATGGTGATTGTGTGCATATTTAAGTTCATTAGTTAAGTAAACTTCACCAAAGTAACTTGGGGCTGTTCATGAGTGATTTGGTAAATCTCAAGTTTTTAATTTAAGTGGCCAACATAAATATTTCTGTTTTCCATTTGTTTCATTCATTTAAAGCTTGATTACTTAGGAAATTAATTCTGGAAAATATATGAACAAACTGACCATGAGACTTTACCAGCATGCATATATTAGCAACACAGAATTACTGACCAAACATAAGGTAAAACAAAGCTACAAAATAAATATGATAAATGCAACAAGTTAAGGCTACTAGGAGCATGAATAAATCATAAAACAAAATATACATATGATCTCAGGCTATAACTTGGCACACAACATGATAAAGATATATCTAGCTCACACACCAAAAATTGGATCCATTACTGCAGCAGAAATATGGATTTGGATTTAACTCAAACTAATCACCATAAATCTGAAGAATAATCTACACATGCCAAAAATTCATCTCCTATTTATGAAAGATACATATAAGCATGATGGAGCTACTGCAGAAAATTGGATGGCAGTTGCTCAACAGATAAATTTAAACAAATCATACATTAAGACTAGGCTGAAATCAAACTAAATACATAACTGGAGTTATATACATGATTTATGTACCATTTTTCTACACAATTCCAGGAATGATAATTGTAACAACGTATCCAAAATTCACTTCCATAGCATTTATAGATTTCAAGTTATTTCAAATCTACTCAAACTGATCAATTCAAATTCATTTAAAAACTATACTGAATTTTGAAAACTCCCTTTCCAGAAAGATTAGTTATCTTCACAAGGATTCCATAACAGTTGAGTTTGTATTTTTCTGATTTTTCTACAATTTACTACGCATTTTACAAGTTTCAGAAATTTGCATCTAGGGTTTAAGATTCCTTTTTCAGATAAGCCCTTGGAATCTTGCACACAGGCCCCTGCAATGTGGTCCCTGGCGGCGGCAGGGGCTCGCCGGCGGCGGGAGGAGGCCGGACTCCGGTGTGCACGCGGCTAGGGGTGGGATTGGACTCACCCTAGACCGGTTTGTGGCGTCGATTTGCCCGGAAACGACTCCGGCGATGGCCGGCGGCGAGGAGGGCGGCGGACGGCCGCGGCGTCCGCGATTCCGGCGAGCAGGAGGGTCGGCTGGCCAATGCGCGTGCACGGGAGGGCTCACGGGGTGTGGGTGGAGGCTAGGGGTGTGCTTGCACTCGAGGAGGGGCGGTGGAAGGCGGGGCGCACCGGCGGCACCGTCCGGCGGTGATGGCAGGCGCGGCAGAGGGCTCTGTGTTGCGCCCTAGGAAAATGCGAGGGAGGAGGGTCGAGAGGGGCATCGGGCGGGGCTATGGCCGCGCATGCACGCCAGCTGGCTCGGCCAGCTGAGCCACGGCGCGCGGACGCGCGGCGCGTGGCAGGCGACGGCGGCCGAACGGCGCGGCCCGACCAGCGGCGGGGCGTGCGCAGGGCGCATGTGCGCATGGCCGTGGGCCCGGCCACGATGGCCGACGTGTGGTCCATGCCGTGACGGCGTACGGACGGCGGGCGTGTGGGACCAGCGCGGGCGTCGGCGCGGCGCCGACGGCGCGACGTCACGCGCGGAACGCGCGTTCCGGCGTTCTGCCCCTTTTCTTAACTCGCTGAAGCCTACTTTGACTGGCTCAAGATCAAAATTTTTGAACTAAAGTTCAAATTCGCCAAATACGAAAGTTGTAGACCAAATAACCATCTCCAACTTTTGCAAAGGCCGACCTACCAAATTGTCAAAAGATTTGGAGATAAACTTGCCTGAAGGTACAGATTTTCTTGGCTCGGTCAAACTGTTTAGCAGAGCTTTGACTGAGTTTTTGAAGGTTTAAACCTCAAAATTTGAAATGCCAGTAATTGAATGAAATGTGTTCCCGGAAAAACTGAGCAACTTTTATATTGGCCGAATTTGAAGTGCTATGGAGAAATTTTGAGATTTGACCAAAGTTCTAGGGATAGGTCTAGGGCTCTAAAGGGGTTTGACCACTATTAATGACTTTGACTTGGTCAACTCATGATTAAGCTTCATTAGTGACTGAGATTAAGATTAAAAACATTAGAGATGTTACAACCTACCCTCCTTAAAAAGGATCTCGTCCCGAGATCGGAATCAAAAGACAAAGGTAGGGGAAAACACTTACGATTTTGAACTTGTAAGAGTCCCGGATAATGAGTGTTAAGGTAGTGTTCAGTTTCCCATGTAGCTTCCTCTTCGGTATGATGACTCCATAAGATCTTGTACATGGTCACTGATTTTCTTCTTGTTTCTCTTTTCTTTGTGTCAAGAATTCGCATGGGATGTTCAACCACAGAAAGATCCGGTTGTATCCATGCGTTGGCTTCATTGATAACCCTCATTTCAGGTTCATGGGCACACTTCCTTAGTTGAGACACATGAAACACGTTGTGGACAGCAGCAAACCGCTCTGGTAGACGAATGCGATAAGCAACTGGTCCACAAATTTCCGTAATCTCATAAGGACCAATGTATTGTGGAGCTAATTTCCCTTTCACTCCAAACCTTTGTACTCCTTTTGTGGGTGAAACTCTCAAATACACTTTTTCACCTACTTCGTATTCCCTTACTGCTTTTCCCTTGTCATGATAACTCTTTTGTCTCATTTGTGCCGCTTTTAGGTTTTCTTTTAGCACTTCAACCCTTTCTTCGGCTTCTTTAACTAAAGTTGGACCAAAAAACTTCCGCTCTCCCGCTTGAGACCAATTCAAAGGGGTGTGGCATCTTCGCCCATAGAGAGCTTCAAAAGGTGCCATCTTCAAGCTAGCTTGATAGCTATTATTGTAAGAAAATTCTACCAAGGCTAAGCATTTGTCCCAACTCTTGTCAAAGTGAATGATACATGCCCGAAGCATGTCTTCGACAATTTGGTTGACTCTTTCCGTCTGTCCATCCGTTTGAGGATGATAGGCGGAACTACGGATTAATTTTGTTCCCAAGTTTTCATGTAACTGTTCCCAAAAACGAGCTATAAACTGAGGACCTCGATCAGAAATGATGGTCTTTGGAATTCCATGCAATCGCACTATGCGATCAAGATAAATCTCTACATAGTCTTTTGCTGAGTAAGTTTTGTTGACAGCGATAAAATGTGCAGTCTTGGTTAACCTATCCACCACGACCCAGATAGAATCGTGATTCCTGGACGTGAGTGGCAACCCCACAATGAAGTCCATACTGATGTCATCCCATTTCCAAGAAGGTATGGGCAAAGGTTGAAGAGTACTCGCTGTTTTTAAATGGCTTGCTTTGATTCTAGAACATGTGTCACACTCAGAAACATATTTTGCTATGTCGATTTTCATATTGGACCACCAGAAATTTTCTTTCAAATCTTGGTACATTTTACTACTCCTAGGGTGAATCGAGAATTTTGAGAGATGAGCCTCATCCAAAATTTCCTTCCTGAGGGTAGGATCTTTTGGAACAACTAGACGTTGCCCAAACCAGATTGTACCATTTGGATCTTGTCGAAAGCATGTGTATTTTGGATCATTTTGAGACAACCTCTGTTTGATGGTTTTGATTCCCTCGTCATTGGGTTGAGCAATTAATAATTTATCCCACAAGACAGATTCTACCGAGATGGCATTCAACATGCCTTGAGGAGCAATTTCTAGGCGTAGTTTACCCAGTTCGCTGCACAAGGTATCACCATACGACTCTGCAGACAAGCAGTTGCAATGAACCTTGCGGCTGAGAGCATCCGCAACTACATTTGCTTTGCCGGGGTGATAGTGTACCTCAAGATCGTAATCTTTAATGAGCTCTAACCATCTCCTTTGACGCATATTCAGATCAGCTTGGGTAAAGATATACTTGAGACTTTTATGATCGGTGTAGATGTTGCAACGGTTTCCCATTAGGTAATGCCTCCAGATTTTCAAGGTATGAACAACCGCTGCTAACTCAAGATCATGAGTTGGATAATTCTTCTCATGCGGACGAAGTGCTCTAGAAGCATAAGCAATCACTCGGTTTTCTTGCATAAGGACACAACCCAGACCTGTGCCCGAGGCATCACAATAAACCTCATATGGCTTGGAGTTATCGGGTTGAGCTAACACTGGGGCTGAAGTTAAGTGTTGCTTTAGAGTTTGGAAAGCATTCTCGCATTTTTCATCCCACACAAACTTGACTCCTTTCTTCAACAATTCGGTCATAGGTTTGGCAATTCTGGAAAAATCTGGGACAAAGCGACGGTAATACCCAGCTAACCCAAGAAAGCTTCTAATTTGATGAACGGACTTTGGTGGATTCCAGTCCATCACTTCTTGTACTTTACTTGGATCCACAGATATACCTTCACTAGAAATGGTGTGCCCCAAGAACTTAACACTATCCAACCAGAATTCGCATTTGGAGAACTTAGCATAGAGTTTATGATCCCTCAAATGTTGAAGAACAATGCGAAGATGTTCAGCATGCTCTTCTTCGTTTTTGGAGTAAATCAAGATGTCATCGATGAAAACCACAACGAATTTGTTCAGTTCAGACATGAATACTGAGTTCATGAGGTACATGAAGTAGGCAGGTGCATTGGTAAGACCGGAGGACATAACTAGATATTCATATAGCTCACATCGTGTGGAGAACACAGTCTTAGGAATATCACAAGGCCGAATCTTTATCTGATGATAACCCGACCTAAGATCAATTTTGGAAAAGACCTTTGCTCCGGCTAGTTGATCAAACAGTACATCAATGCGGGGTAGGGGGTATTTATTTTTGATAGTGACCGCATTGAGAGGGCGGTAGTCCACACATAGCCTCAAACTACCGTCTTTCTTTTTAACAAAGAGAGCAGGACATCCCCAAGGAGAATAACTCGGGCGAATGAAACCCTTATCCAATAAATCCTGAAGCTGGGTCTTCAACTCAGCCAGCTCCTTGGGTGGCATGCGGTAGGCTCTTTTTGAAATAGGTGCCATACCAGGTTGTAGTTCAATCACGAACTCAATGTCCCGGTCCGGTGGCATACCTGGCAGATCATTAGGAAAGACATCCGGATATTCACAAACCACTGGGATTTCTTCTAAGTTTGTAGCTATTGAGACATAGGCACTAGGGTTCACAGATTCCCTCAATGGTAGGTAAAGAGTTGAGGCACCGACAGCAGGTGAATTGATTTCTATTCTTCGATCAGCAATATCCATGGTTACTTTATGATGTGTCATCCAATCCATTCCCAAAATGACATCTATTCCATCTAGCCCCAAAGTTAAGAGATTTGTTTGAAAGACATTGCTACCTAGTTGCAATGGTACACTCTTGACTAGTGTGTTGGAGGATATTTTCCCTCCGGGTGTTGCAATCTTATACTCACTCTTAACTCGAAGCACATTTAGACCCAAGTTGATTTGTGTACTCTGGTTCATAAAACTATGTGTAGCACCGGAATCAAACAAAATCTTAACAGATTTGCCATGGATAGAGAAAGTACCCGTCATAACTGCTGCTCCCTCAGGAATTCCCACCATTGTGGTGAAGTTGAGACGACCCTGCTTGACTTGCACGGTCTGCTTCTTTCCCTTGTCCTTATTGTTCCGATTCTGTCCACGCCCCTGATTCTGCTGCTTGGGGTGAGGCAGGCATTCATATAATGCCCGGGTTTCCCACAATTGTAGCAACGTCCTTCATTGTTGTTGCGGGCAGGTGGGGGTGCATTGGGCCTAGCATTCTGCTGCTGCAAATTTGGGGAACGGGAATTCCCTTGCTGCTGATTTTGGGGAGGTCTCACAACCCAACGTCCAGAACATTGGTTCCGCTGAGAATTCTGTGGAGCCTTCTGAACTATGTGGAACTTGCGATTAGACGCGTTGTTAGAGTTGAACGCAGCCTTCCTTTTCTTTGCATTCTGCACCCTCTTCATTGCATCCTCCTGGGACATGGCCAGGTCCACTATCTCATGATAGCTGTTGGTCTTGATGGGGTTCAGTTTTTCATAGAGCTCTGGATCAAGACCCCTACGGAAACGATCCATTTTCTTTGCATCCGTGTCAACATAGTAGTCACCATACTGACACAGATTGTTGAATTTCTGTGCATACTGATACACAGAGTCAGAACCTTGCCTCAAGGTCAACAGCTCATTCAACTTCCTCTCCACCATTCCCTTAGGAATGTGATGGTTCCTGAATGCAGTTTTGAATTCTGCCCAAGTAATCTCACACCCATTTTGCTGCATCATCTTGAAATGATCCCACCAAAGCAGTGCCGGACCACGAAGATACATGGCTGCAAACTTGACCTTTCGCTCCTCAGAGCATGGCAAGGTGAGAACATCCAACTTGGCCTCAATTGCACGCAGCCAAGCATCAGCCTCTAATGGTTCCTCCGCTTTGTGAAAAAGTGGCGGTTTCAGTGCGGAGAACTGAGCATAGGTAGCCACTCGGGGATCATCATCTTGCTGATCATTACGCCGCTGATTCATCTGCTGTGGATTATGCAGGATCTGGCGCATCATATCAGCTTGAGCAAGGAGGAAGGTATCCATAGGCGTCATGTTCGGTGGGGGAGGTGGTGGCGGCGGATTGCTGCCACTAGCACCACTAAACCCATGGGGAGTACCGTGTGTTGATCCCACCATCTGAAAATTTGTAATGGAGGTTAGCCACATATCCATAATCTTGCCAATAGAAGCATAAACAAGAAGAACATGTGAAAAATTTTCCATCCATGCACAAAATTTCCAGAGGGGACAGCCACACACTCTGTCGTAGAAAATTCATATCTCGCAGCTCGATTATCGAATGATGCTCAATTTTGGTCAGTAGTAGTAAAATTTCATACACTACAACTTTGGTATTCAACCGAACCATGAATTTTGACGTTAACATGCCCGAAAAATTCAAATTCTATCTGTCTGTCCAGACTGAATTTCAGACAACAGCCAGTTACAAAAAAATTCATATCTCCCAGACCGTAAAAGCAATGAGGCTGAAATTTTACGAGCATGCACACAAGGAAATTTCCAACAACTTTGTTATTCATTGCACAGCCCAGTTCTGACCATAAAGAGGTTCAAACTTCCCATTACATCACTGCTGCACCCAGATCGCAGCATTCAGCTAGCATACTTAATTACAACACATGAGCATAACCTTAGCAAGTCTTCATTCTAAGTTACATAGTGGTTAACTGGTAGCATCAGGCTACCCAAAAGAATACTCTTCCTACGTCAGCCTATCCCATTCACGGACCAAAATTAGGCTACCCGTATGAGTATGAACACAACACCATCAACTAACTAGTGAGCACCACCACCACCCGAGGCAGCGCTAGCAGCAGGCGACCCAATATCCATAGGGTCCAGCGGTGGAGCCTCGCTATCGTCCACCATGGACTGAGCATCGTCCGGGTCACCCTCCATAGCTCCCGGGCTGGTGGTGGAACAGGCTGCTGCAGCATCTGGATCATCTCGTTGGCCGCCTCTAAGTCCTGGTCCATAGCCTCAAGCTGACCATCCATGTCCACCAGTGCTTGGAGGTGAACAAACCTCTCATCCTTCAGCTGCTCTATCTCCTCTCGCAGCTGCTCCCTCTGCTCCTGCAGCCCCACAATGGCATGGAGACGGTCGGTGAGCACGTTGACCCACTGAGCCTCACGTGCCACCCAGTTGGCCTCACGGGCCTCCAGCTGTCCAACCCTCAGCCGTGCCTCGGCAAGGTCTCGCTCAAAGCCCACGTAGCCAAACGAGAGGGAGCGCAAGTGGTGGGTGCACACTCCCAACTCCCCAGCGGAGTCGAGGGCAGAGGTGGTCACCGCAGTGGAAGCAACACTGCGGAGAGCCTGTAGATGGTACAGCGCACCCTCGCGCCGAACCATCTCCTGCAGTGCGTCGAGTGGGCGCATACCGGCCAGAAGATCAGCCATGTGCCCCATACGGTGCCTCCACGCGGGGTCCACGGTCGGTAGGAGTCCCACCAGCGAAGAAGACACCTCGCCAGGGTGCTGGTCGCAGAAGGAGTTGAGCACTCCCAAGGCGGCCACCTCCAGCGTCTCCATCAGCTGGACGCTCACCACGTCCGTGCTCAGGTCGGCCCACTCCGGGTGGTCGGGGTGGAGCGGCACGGTCACACGAACGCGGCAGCGGGGCACGCCCTGCTGCGTGGTCTCCATCGCCTCGTAGGTCGGAGGCGTAGGGTACCCTGACGAGCGAAGGGCATCCCACAAAATGCGGGCAAAGCCCTCAAGGTGCAGCCCGTCGGTACGGACTGAACCGTCAGGACGAACCTCCCAGAAAAGCCGTCCAGCCATCTGCATCACAAAACCCCCACTGGTTAGCGTGAGTTAAAAGATGACAGATTCTGTACAGTGCATAAAAATGCATGTAACTCAAAAACTGTTAAGCCAAAAATTCCCAAATTTCACCAGATTCTTGCTGAGATATTTAGACACAAGTTTGGTATTCAAAAGTGGAGCTAAAAACAAAAGGAAAATGCTCAAACAGTTCAATGTTCAGATTGCTGTCACCCAGAAATTCCAGCCAACAGCACTGCACTAAACAGAGCATAACTCCTAATTCCCTTACTCAAAATTTCTGAAATTTGCACAGCAGAACCACAACAAGATTTAGAGCAACTTTTGTATCTAGCACTTTTCCAGGAAACTTGATTTTGGGGGCCGAAAAATTTCAGAACTGAACTGCTCTCAAAAGATAGCTAGATTAGGCCTTAGGAAAAAGATCATAACTTGAGTTTGGTTGATCCAAATTTTATGAAATTTTTACAGCATATCCCTTAGAAGATTTGGAACCTTTTTCTTATAGATAATTTCTGGAGAAAACTTGTTGTATTGATCGGAAAAAGAATTCCAGACCAGCAGCTTGATCACATGACAACTAGATGGACCTTAAGTGCTTTTTGACAGATTTTGATCAAGACTTGACTTCAAGTTTTAATGCTTATTATTGCTGTTCAGTTATGATTTTTAACATGATGCATGCACAACCTATGCGTCCTCATAGACAATTTCTTGTCAACACAAAGTCGGAAGCTAGTCGGAAGCTATTCATTTTTTTAGTTACCGTACCTAACGAATCGTGGTTAGTGTACCTGCAGAAAATCACAGAACATTCCGAACCTTTCATGCCAGCACTTATGAAAGCGTCCACATACATTACCGTTCACTATAGAAACGGCATCCATGCATAAAGCCGCTGCATGGACAACGTCCAACCTCAGACACTCTCCGTTTGAACGGAGTGCATCCTTGCCTCGCATTTTTGTAATACAGAACGTCCACGTATGGCAAAACGTGGCGAGACACAGACGCGACGGTGGGTTCCCTTTAGAATAGGTCCCATCCATCCCTCACATGACTTCCATGTGGCACCACACACGTATAGCAAAACGTGGTGTACTAGTATGGTTGTGCGAGAAAGTAAGTCTTGACAGAAAGTAATGTGCTGGAAGTTAGTCTAGATAAACCATAATTAACTAGCCACCAGAAAAACCCAAAAACCTCTAGGGCCTCTCGGACTAAACAATCCTTAGCATCCCTAACGTATTTTAGAAAACACACCTTAATCTTGCAAGTTTTATTCTAAAACATGTTATTAAGGGTGTATTAAGACCTCTGGTGTACAAGTGAAGCTCTGATGCCAGCTGTAACGACCCACCTCCCCGAGGCCGGGCCCGCCTACGCTTGGCAGCTCTCTAGGACCCCATGAATATCCCCACAGACCAACACATGTCTTTTCTGCGCACTTTGTCCTCACTCATGCGCACCCGGGAAGGACTTCCCGGTCGGTCACCCATCGCTCCAAGCCAAGCACGCTTAACTTTGGAGTTTTTTTTGTGATGGGCTTCCGGAAAAGAAGTTGCAACTTATTGGTATGAGTATCCTTATCGATCCTATTAAGCCTTGGGCCGGGATGTCACATACACCCCCCCTTAGAAGATCGATGTCCTCGTCGATCAACCCCAAGCCAGGAACGTCCTCTCTTGGCCACATCCGTGGGTCCAGTGCCAGCTCATGTGCCATGCTGCGTGACCACTCAGGGCCCACACCAGCCACGCACACCATGCCTGCGCAACTGCGATCACACGCGCCTGTGAAACCGCGAGAGTCAGCTCTGATACCAGCTGTGACAGAACCGCTCAAATTAATTCCATATTATTGCCTAAACCACTCCACTTGACCATTAAGCAATAATATAGAAGTAACTTGTCGTCTCTGCCGGGTCAAACCCGGTAAATCACTTACATCACAGGATCGACAATTGTACATCAAAACTCACACGAAGGCAAGTCCAGAGATAAACAAGTCACAAATTATTACATAACATCCTTTAGAGGTTCATTATTACAAACCAAGTTGGATGGCAGTTGCTCAACAGATAAATTTAAACAAATCATACATTAAGACTAGGCTGAAATCAAACTAAATACATAACTGGAGTTATATACATGATTTATGTACCATTTTTCTACACAATTCCAGGAATGATAATTCTAACAACATATCCAAAATTCACTTCCATAGCATTTATAGATTTCAAGTTATTTCAAATCTACTCAAACTGATCAATTCAAATTCATTTAAAAACTATACTGAATTTTGAAAACTCCCTTTCCAGAAAGATTAGTTATTTTCACAAGGATTCCATAACAGTTGAGTTTGTATTTTTCTGATTTTTCTACAATTTACTACGCATTTTACAAGTTTCAGAAATTTGCATCTAGGGTTTAAGATTCCTTTTTCAGATAAGCCCCTGGAATCTTGCACACAGGCCCCTGCAAAGACTTCAATCCCTGCAATGTGGTCCCTGGCGGCGGCAGGGGCTCGCCGGCGGCGGGAGGAGGCCGGACTCCGGTGTGCACGCGGCTAGGGGTGGGATTGGACTCACCCTAGACCGGTTTGTGGCGTCGATTTGCCCGGAAACGACTCCGGCGATGGCCGGCGGCGAGGAGGGCGGCGGACGGCCGCGGCGTCCGCGATTCCGGCGAGCAGGAGGGTCGGCCGGCCAATGCGCGTGCACGGGAGGGCTCACGGGGTGTGGGTGGAGGCTTGGGGCGTGCTTGCACTCGAGGAGGGGCGGTGGAAGGTGGGGCGCACCGGCGGCACCGTCCGGCGGCGATGGTGGGCGCGGCGAAGGGCTCTGCGTTGCGCCCTGGGCAAATGCGAGGGAGGAGGGTCGAGAGGGGCGTCGGGCGGGGCTATGGCCGTGCATGCACGCTAGCTGGCTCGGCCAGCTATGCCACGGCGCGCGGACGCGCGGCGCGTGGCCGGCGACGGTGGCCGAACGGCGCGGCCCGACCAGCGGCGGGGCGTGCGCGGGGCGCGTGTGCGCGTGGCCGTGGGCCCGGCCACGATGGCCGACGCGTGGTCCACGCCGTGAAGGCGTACGGATGGCGGGCGTGTGGGACTAGTGTGGGCGTCGGCGCGGCGCCGATGGCTCGACATCACGCGCGGAACGCGCGTTCTGGCGTTCTGCCCCTTTTCATAACTCGCTGAAGCCTACTTTGACTGGCTTAAGATCAAAATTTTTGAACTAAAGTTCAAATTTGACAAATACGAAAGTTGTAGACCAAATAACCATCTCCAACTTTTGCAAAGGCCGACCTACCAAATTGTCAACAGATTTGGAGATAAACTTGCTTGAAGTTACAGATTTTCTTGGCTCGGTCAAACTGTTCAGCAGAGCTTTGACTGAGGTTTTGAAGGTTTAAACCTCAAAATTTGAAATGCTAGTAATTGAATGAAATGTGTTCCCGAAAAAACTGAGCAACTTTTATATTAGCCGAATTTGAAGTGCTATGGAGAAATTTTTAGATTTGACCAAAGTTCTATGGATAGGTCTAGGGCTCTAAAGGGGTTTGACCACTATTAAGGACTTTGACTTGGTCAACTCATGATTAAGCTTCATTAGTGACTGAGATTAAGATTAAAAACATCAGAGATGTTACAACACCCTTATGGAGAACGCACTTCCCCTTCATCCATGGCTCGAGATATAGATTCAAGGAGCTTTAGGCTCTTACTCTTTGGTCCCTTTCTTCTTCTCTTACTCGTGATGGCTAGAAAATTCTTGTGAAATAGCCTAGGATATACTTCCCTCTCTAGTCTTCTTTTGTGAAGCCAGGAGGTCCAACAGCTATAAGAACCCTTGTGATGCAACTTAGGTGCATCAGCTGGTGGAGGAGGGTGGAGGTCGTCCCTGGGCGTTGCGGAAAGAAGAACAACCCTATGTCTTCTTTCCAGCAAACTTGACGGGGAGTGTTACCAGCTATGCCACCGCTTGGGATTTTCATCGATCTTGCGCTTGATTAACTTGATGATGCCTTTGTTTGTTGCCTCTACTTGTCCGTTTGCTTGAGCATAGTAGGGAGATGAGTTTAGCAGCTTGATCCCCAAAGAATTTGTGTATTCCTCAAATTCCCCTGAAGTGAATTGACTCCCCTGATCTGTTGTGATGGTCTGAGGTATACCAAATCGATAGACAATATATTCTTTAACAAAATCAATCATATTGCCTGATGTCACAGTTTTGATCGGGATGGCCTCAACCAACTTTGTGAAATAATCTGTAGCCACCAGTACGAATTTATGACCTTTGCTCGACGGTGGATATATCTGTCCAATCAGATCAATCGCCCAACCTGTGAACAGCCATGGCTTGATTATTGGGTTCATTGCCGATGTTGGAACTATTTGAATGCTTCCAAACTTCTGACACTCTTGGCATCCTTTGTAGTACTTGAAGCAATCTTCCAATATCGTTGGCCAATAATAGTTATTATTTCTGATCATCCACTTCATCTTAAACGCCGATTGATGGGCTCCACAGACTCCCTCATGAATTCCCCCCATTAAGGTTTTAGCTTGTTCTTCACCAATACATTTGAGCAGAACCCCATCGATGGTACGATAGTATAACTCATCTTCCTGTAGGACGTATTTAATGGCCCTGTACCTTAATTGTTTATCAACCTTCTTAGATGGATCTTTCAGATAATCCACTATCTCCTTCCTCCAATCTTCGGCGGATAACTCCACAGTCAGAATCGGCAGATAACCTGATGCTCCTTGAGCCAGCCAATTAGCTTCACTGTTGTGACACTTAGGGATATGTTCAAGTTTTACTATCTTGAACTCTTGAAGTAGCTGAAGACATTCTTCATGATAAATCCTTAATATGTCATCTTTACATTCATATTCTCCTGCCAATTGTTTATCACGAGTTGAGAATCTCCAAATATCTCAACAACTTCAGCATTGACTTCTCGCAGTAGCTTTATCCCCTTTAATATTGCCTGGTACTCAGCTTGATTGTTTGTTGAATTCTTCTCAATTGGGATGGAAAACTCATAATTTGCTCCTTTGGGTGAGATGAAGACGATTCCAATCCCAGCTCCTACTCCACACGATGATCCATCAAAGAACATAGTCCACGAAATAGGTTCTACAACTGCAACCTCAGGCCCACAATGCTGAGCTACCAGATCGGCCATCACTTGCCCTTTAATTGCATTGGCCGATTGATAGGTCAAGTCAAACTCTGATAAAGCTAAGATCCACTTTCCGATCCTGCTCTTCAAAATTGGTAATGAGAGCATATATTTGACCACATCATCTTTGCAAACCACGGTGCATTCAGCAGTTAATAAGTAAGGTCTCAATTTTGTGCACGAGAAATATAAGCACAAGCACAATCTTTCCACAGCTGAATATCTAGTTTCTGCATCCAAGAGCCTTATGCTAATGAAGTATATGACTCGTTCTTTTCCTTTGAACTCTTGTACAAGGGCCGGTCCAATAGCCCGCTCATTAGCCGATAAATACAATTTGAACGGCTTTTTATCTTGAGGGGGCATCAGGACAGGAGGAGATTTCAAGTACTGCTTGACGTTATCCAAAGCCTTCTGTTGTTCTTCTCCCCATACGAATTTCTGATCGGCCTTGAGCTTCAGTAGAGGTGTGAATGGCTGAATCCTCTCAGATAGGTTAGATATAAATCTTCTGATAAAATTTATCTTGCCAATCAATGACTGAAGCTCTTTCTTATTCGATGGTGCCTCTATTTTGTCAATCGCACTGATCGACTTCTGGCCCACTTCGATTCCTCTTTCATGTATCAAGAAACCCAGGAGCTGACCAGCTGACACACCGAAAGCACATTTGGTGGGATTCATCTTCAAACCATGCTTCCTAGTACATTCCAATGTTGTTCGTAGGTCAGCCAGGTGCTCCTTGTAGCTCTTTGACTTGACAACCACATCATCAATGTAGATCTCTACTATCTTGCCAATGAGCTCATGGAATATGTAATTCATGGCTCTTTGATATGTGGCACCAGCGTTCTTCAACCCAAAGGTCATGACAATCCACTCATATAATCCAACGTGGCCAGGGCATCTGAAAGCAGTTTTTGCAATATCTTCTATAGCATGAATATTTGATTGTACCGAGCATTACCGTCCATGAAGCTGATGACTTTGTGCCCTGCGGCGGTGTTGACCAATGCATCGACTACTGGCATTGGATACCCATCCATCGGCGTCGCTTTGTTCAAATCCCTGAAATCGATGCATACGCGTAGTTTGCCATTCTTTTTGTAGACAGGGACTATGTTAGAAATCCATTCGGCATACCGACACTGCCGAATAAAACTAGCTTCGTGTAACTTTGTTATCTCAGCTTCTATATCAGGGTAGATCTTCGAATTACATTGCCTTGGGTGTTGCTGGAAGGGTCGATACCCCGGTTTAATAGGTAACCGATGCTCAACAATGGATCGGTCTAAGCCAGGCATTTCATAATACTCCCAAGCGAAACAATCCTTGAACTCTTTTAACAGTGCGATCAGTTCTTTCCTGTATTCCGCATCTAGCTTGGCACTGATATACGTCGGCCTTGGTTTGCTCCCATCTCTAAGGTCTATTTTTTCCAACTCATCAGCCGATGTAAACCCATGCCCAAGCTTCCCTTCATCTTCAATGAACTGATCCATTAAATCTTGTCATTAGAGCCGACTGCTTGAACCGGCTTTAGTCCGAAATTGGACACTTTGAGATACTTGGTATCCCATGTTTTTCCTGATATGCAGTTTACTCGATCATAGGTCCATCCTTGTGCTTCTGTAGCTGCTACCATCAAAGAGGTTTCTCCTTGGACCACCTTCACTGAATCTCCGATCCATTGGATGATGCATTGATGCATTGTAGATGGTATGCAACAATTGGCATGTATCTAATCCCGACCCAGCAGTAGATTATAAGATCCCCTCCCTTTAATGACAAAGAAAGCGGTCGGAAGGGTCTTACTGCCGATGGTGAGCTCCACGTAGATTGCTCCTTGAGCCAGAGAGACGTTGCCTTCGAAGTCCACCAGCATCATGTCGGTTAGGGTCAAGTCTTTATCAGACTTCCCAATCTTGCGCAGCATGGTATATGGCATCAGATTGACTGCTGCTCCTCCATCTATTAGCATCCTGGTAACTGGCTTGCCATTGACAAATCCTTTGAGAAACAGAGCCTTCAAGTGTTGTCTTGTTTCATCATCTGGTTTCTCAAAGATGGCTTGTGTAGGTTCCAGTGTTAACTGAGCCATGCCACGTTCCTCATTGGACACATCCGAATCAACAGGAGCCATGAACTCTTTTGGTAGAAGGACAACCATCTTTATATCAGCTTATGGTTTGTCATTCTTCCCATCATCGGCCTTAAGCTTTGGATGCCAAACTTTAGACTGAACCTTCTTCTTGTCCAGCACGTGTCTCTCTACTTCTTCTTGTTGTTCTAGCTGGCGTAGGCGCTGGACTCTCCTTTTTTGGGATTTGGTCAAGCCATCTGGACACCATTGTGGATTAGGCTTCTTGTATGTTTGGCTTGATCCTTCATCGTCCAGCTATAGAGTACGTCGACGTTCGGGAGCTCGACACATGATATCTTCATCAGGGACCAAGGAATCGGCCATCTCTTCCAGCCGATTGTTTGACTTTACTGTGACTCGGCTTCCCAGCCCATCATGAACATTGGCCTTGCCCCCCAACCGATCGTGGACGCTGGCCTTGCCCCCCAGCCGATCGTAGACTGAGACCCGTTGATTGCTGAATTCACAGTGATTTCCAGCTGCAGGTCTTCTGTCGTGCAAACCCTCTTAGATGAGCTGCTATTATTTTAAGCCTCGTTGCATTCTGGACAATTTTCTGTCGTCGGCAGTTTAATCCCTTCTTCCCAGTAGTACTTGAAGAATAGACATCTCCAATGTCCTTCATTGCGCAGTGCCCACTCCTCTCTCCCCCTTGCTTTCTCTTGTCATTGCTGAAACTTCTTGATTAGCATTTGGGATGTAACAGGTCGGTGTGACTTTAAATCTCCTTTTTCAAGTAGCAACCCTTTTCCTTTGACATCGGCAGTGGTTGCTTGTACCTTGGGATCGACAACTCCTTTATTTTGAGCTGATTCAGACGTCAGCAGTTTAACACGTGACGTGTCTTCGCTAGACACTTCAACTGTATTAGTTGGGAATGGGTGCTGATCAATCTTCATCGGCTTTTCAGCTTTGGCAGGAGTTTCAAACTTGAGTTTCCCTTGCTCAATAGCTGACTGGATTTGTTGTCTGAAGATCTTGCAATCATTGGTGTCGTGCGACGTTGCATTGTGCCACTTGCAATACTTCAGTCTCTTGAGCTCTTCTGCAGGTGGTATGGTATGGAATTGGGAAAGCTTGATCTGCCCTTGCTGGAGCAACAGATCAAATATTTTATCAGCCTTTGTGATACCAAAGCCGAATTTTTTTGGTTCCTTCTTGCCAAAGGGACAGGACACTGTCTTCTTGCCTTTGACCCATTCTGCAAGCCCTATCATGTTATCTTCATCTTCTGAGTCAGAGTAATCCACATAAGACACCTTCTTTTGGAAATTGTTTCTAGGCTCATAAGACCTTGCAGTCTTTTGACTCATTCGACTGACCAGCTGGCTGAGGCTCTCGAAGTCATGTGATGCATATTTCTCCCTTAAGGTCGGCAAGAGACCTTGGAACGCCAATTCAACTAGTTGTTTGTCTCCCAGATTCAGGCTATAGCACTTGTTTCTGACCTCCCTGAATCTCTGAACGAATCCAGCAACTGTTTCATTGTTCCTCTGCTTGAGTCTGGTCAGATCAGTAATCTTCATCTCATGGATGCCAGAGAAGAAATAATCATGGAACTGCTGCTCTAGATCAGACCACTTGATGATGGAGTTAGCTGGCAATGGGGTAAACCATGAGAATGCTAGCCCTAAGAGAGATGAAGAGAATAACCGTATCCTGAGTGCATCAACGTTCCCTGCTTCTCCACACTGGATGATTAACCGAGTACTATGCTCCATTGTGGATGTGTCATCTTGACCGGAGAACTTTGTGAAGTCTGGCACCTTGAACCTTGGAGGGAACGGTATCTGATCGTAGCCAGATGGATACGGTGTCCTGTACATGCAGGATAGCTGCTTAGGTTTCATCCCGTATTTTTTCTGCAGCATCTTTGAAAAGTGATCAATCAACACCTGCTTCACATGAGACTTCAACTCGGCCGATACTTGCTCGATTGATTGTATCTCAGCTGATGGATTCTCTAGATGTTGATCTTCCAAGGTCCTTGGTTGTGGATTTAGTGTCATTGATGCTCCTGCTCTAGAAGAACCTTGCGTGTTTGACTGACTTGTCACAGGTGGAATCTGTTTGATCGGCTGACCAGCCGATGGAGCTTGCTGATGCAAGTTCAATAGGCCTGAGATAGCCAATTGATTCAGGAGCATTTGCAGCACTTGTGTAGAATCTACTTGTGGAATTGTTGGCTGTCCTGTCACCCCTTGGTTGATCGGCTGCTGAGGCGATGATCTAGTGTGAGCAACTGTGTTAGCCAGGGTTAAGACAGGCTGCATTGAAGTGGACTATTGTACTGGAGTAGTCTGCATGGGCATCCCTAGCATCGGCTGCTGAGCCGATTTTTGAGGTTGAACAGGGGCTTTTCTCTCTGTTGGTATGACCATATGAGCATAAGCTGGACTGATCTTGACTCTTTCAAAAGCCTTACTCCCGTGATTGAAGTAGACAAACTCTACTCCATCCTTGTTCATGTGTACAGTCCCTGGAGTACCTCCAAACATGGCTTGATAAGACTGCGGGTACTTCACTTTTGGAATTTCCTCAGGCTGAGGTTCAAAGAAGTTTGAGATATTAGTCTCAAAATGATCCCGAGGCAAATCCCATCCTGCAAACTTTCCATCCTGATTTCTCATGGCAGGATACTTTTGATGCTGATTCTACACTGAGAATGTCTGATCTTGGATGTTGGACTGTGCTGAATGTGTTTGGACCACTGGCATTGTGACAACAGGGTCTTTAGACTTATCTCCAGCACTTTGATTCTGAATCGGCTGGTAATCCGATGAAGAACCAGGAGCAGTTGCATTCATTTGCGGAGACGGTGTAACCCCCACTGTTGGATCATCAATCGGCAGGGAAGCCGATTGGTCTTTTTGGAACACTAGAGGAGTTCAATTTGGTTGGAAGTATGCAGGTCCCAGATATCCTCCTTCTGCTCCTTTCTTGAGGGTTTCAGTCAGAGAATTCTGAATGGTATTGGCGAGAACTTTAGCTTGATCAATCATTGTCTGATGCATCGCCTTGTTCATCATGTCTTGAAGCCCTACAGGATCTGCTGAAAAGGTGACTTGCTTAGGTGTTGGTAAAGGATTCTTCTTGAAGACTCCACCTTTAGTCTGACCATATGATGCCAGGCAATGCTCTTCATAATGATTCATGTGAGCTTCGAACTCGGCTTTGTCTACGTCTTTCAGCTGATCCCTGGTGATTGCTTGGACATTGTCCGGATCAACCTCGAAAGTGCCACTCTTGGTGTTCTTCATCATATTGACTTTTTCGGGTCCCACCGGGCGTGCCAAAAGTGTGTTGACGCGAAAATAGGAAGTCACCTCCGCGCGCAGCACACGTGACTTCCCGGTCTGTAGCGAGGTGTGCCAGCCAATCTGACCTATTGATTAACAATGGAAAATATTACGGATTAGCTAGAGAACCGATGGCCTTTTAGTGACATGTGTACCAGCCAATCAGCCGATACAAGTAAGCGGGATCGGCCGGCTCGAGAGCGACCGAAGCGCGCGGCTATGGATAAGGGATCGGCTGGAATCGGCCGATCGTGACGTCAGCACTCGAACAGGTCGGAATCGGCTGTGATGTTAGAAGCCGATAGGATCTAGATCGAGTGGGATAATTTGTGATAATAGCCAAAATCCACAAGAATTGGAACAAAAATTTGCAGATCTAGCTAATATCGGTAAGGGGTGAATAAAGAACTAGACGAAACCTCAGCGATGCGCCCGGAGGTTAAAGCCTAGGGTTAATCGGTAAAACGGTACACACAAGCTTGCCGGAGGTTGATCGATGCAGCCCGACGAACTTGAAGGACGACATTGTAGAAAAGGGAAAAACGCAATGGCGAAGTCACCGGAAAAGTAGATGCTGTAAAGTAGATGCTGTAATGTAGATGTTGTAAAGTAAAGAGTTTGCCCGGAGGCGGTTTGTTTGATATTGGCGTGTACACTTTTTTCCGACCACGCAGGGTCGCTATTTATGTCCTGAGGACAACCCGACCCCTAGCCGATTACGGAACTGTTTACTTGCATCCAAAGAAAACAGACACTACCAAAAATAGAAAAGGACTCTCGCAGGAGTCAAAATTCCCTAAAACTGACTCTTTGACCCGTTGCCAATCGTGGATTGACCCGCCTCCACTGTGCTTTCCTTTTGGTATATTTCTTTGATTACCGCCTTCCTTCTCTCTATCGGCTGATTCTCTGGTTGGCCATCGGCCGATTGGTTGACTCTTTAGTTTGTCGATAGAGTTGAACTCCTTTGACCTATCGGCAAGTCCTGTTGACTACCCTTTTCTCTCTCTTCAATCGGCCGACTACACTCTCGCCTTCATCGGCTGCTTTTCCTTATCTTTTTGACCTGTTTTTCCAAAAAAATGGTGTCAACTGATCGGTCTAAGCCAGGCATTTCATAATACTCCCAGGCGAAACAATCCTTGAACTCTTTTAACAGTGCGATCAGTTCTTTCCTGTATTCCGCATCTAGCTTGGCACTGATATACGTCAGCCTTGGTTTGCTCCCATCTCCAAGGTCTATTTTTTCCAACTCATCAGCCGATGTAAACCCATGCCCAAGCTTCCCTTCATCTTCAATGAACTAATCCATTAAATCTTGTCATCAGAGCCGACTACTTGAACCGGCTTTAGTCCGAAATTGGACACTTTGAGATACTTGGTATCCCATGTTTTTCCTGATATGCAGTTTACTCGATCATAGGTCCATCCTTGTGCTTCTTTAGCTGCTACCGTCAAAGAGGTTTCTCCTTGGACCACCTCCACTGAATCTCCGATCCATTGGATGATGCATTGATACATTGTAGATGGTATGCAACAATTGGCATGTATCCAATCCCGACCCAGCAGTAGATTGTAAGATCCCCTCCCTTTAATGACAAAGAATGTGGTCGGAAGGGTTTGTGAGACATGGGTACCCCTCGGTCCCCACCGACCAGGCTCACGGCCGTCCCCGACAAGTGGGTCCGGCCTACCAGAAGACCCACCAACCTGACAGTGGGCCCAACCGACCTAGTTGGTGGCCCACACGACCTCCTGAAGACCTTCCAGAAGATTCCCCAGGCGGCGTTATCCAGAGCGATTTCAAGACTTGGCGTGCAAGACAAGATATCAGTGGATTCCGACCAAGAAGATCGACGGATATGGCAAGTGTTGTAATCAACTAGATTTTGGTCTTCTGGTCGTAACCGACCAGGAGTCTGGGAACCGACCTTGTCCGCTGGCCAATATAAGGCAGGCAGGGTGACCCCTTGTAACCATACGCAATCCTCAAGCAATCTACACCAACAACTGGACGTAGGGTTTTACTCTCTGGAAGCCCGAACCAGTATAAACTCGCCGTGTTCTCTGTGTTCCGTGTGCTCGTGCGCAACCTTCGAGTTCTTAGCCCTAGATTCCACCTCGCCGAACAAATAAACCACTGTGGTTAACCCCCCTGTGGGCTGTCTAGATCTAAACCTCTGACAGTTGGCGCGCCAGGTAGGGGAGGAATCCAGGGTTCTTCGTGCAACTTGATGGCTTCGTCAAGCGGCGTCATCTTCCTGGAGAGCATGGCGGACATCCTCGCCAACCCCATCGACATCCGCTTCGGCTCTATGCCGGCGGGAACCACCGTTCCAGCCGTATGCCACGTCATCAAGAGCGCTGCGGTCACCTCCAACCAGTAGGTTGGTTTCGATCTGCTAGAGAAAACCCACCCACTCCTAGCGACCTGATCGCGGGGCTCGATCGCGTCAAATACATACTCTCCGACACGATCAAGGTCTGTGAGTGCGTCAAGCGCCCTCGCAGGACCCCTCCATCTTCATCCCGCATGCCCCTTGGTCTGCGGAACGTAACCCATGCAGCGTCTCGCTACATGAAGAACAAGCTTCAGATCCAATCTGAACCCAAGATCCCACATCGTGGAAACTGCAGAGGTCACCTCGACGATCCTTGCCCCGTCCATGAAGACTCCAAACACACGGCTCGCCAGTGTCGTGTGCTCAAGAAGCTTCGCTGATCTCTCAGCGCGGCTCATCGCTGACAGTTCAACCGCGAGCCGTCTCCGGACCGCCTCGCATTCCAGATCACCCGCACGACCATCTCCCCCAACTATCCGGCGAGGTGTTTGAGATCCCAGACCGAGAGGTCCTCGTGGTCTCTGCCGACGTACCCCCTCAAGCTGGTGAGACAGACGAGCAGCGCATACAGTGTGAGAATGCTAACAACGCACGAGCCACGTGTCGTCAACAGGAAGTAGATGCAGCTGCCGCAGCAGCAGGTCAGCCTGTAGGCCATGTTGTGCTAGGTGCCGGCGACCAACCCGCAGGCAACACCGTCAACGGGGGGCCACCCCCCGCGGCTCCGGCTGCCCCTCAGCAGCAACAGGACAATGAGCCTCGACGACTCTGCCTATGTGCCAGAGACCTCTTGAAGGACTTTGAACAAAATGGCCACGAAGTCTACAACTCGCCTCAAGCTAACCTAGGCGCGGCCCTCGCCGAGCTGGGACAACTTTTGGATATTCCTGCAACTCGGTGTCTGCAAGCTCACATCCGCATCGCCACTACTCAAGTCGAAGAAAGAGCACCAGGATACAGCAGATCAGCTTCAAGCTCCTACTCCAGGAGTAGGTCGGAGCGACCTCGCCAGCGACGCCACATCAATGCCCCCTTCAGCTCGTGGCCGAGGAGGGAGGAGGCGAGAATGAAGTCGTACAGCTGGTCAACCCCGCTGCTAACGCCGCTGCCAACCCAGCAGCCAATCCAGCCGCCAACACCGCTGGTAACGCCCCTGGTAATGCACAAAACAACGCCGCCAATGCTGCTGGCGCCCAACAGTAGAACGCAGTCGGCAACGCAGGACAGAACACAGGAGCTCAACCTCCACCAGTGCAAGCCAACCGCGCTTAGAGCAGTCAACGTCAGCGCGTATGAGACGAAGTGGAGATAGCACGACGTGCTAATTACAACCGCGACCACGGTCCCTGATCCCCTTGATGCCAATCACCCCATCCAAGCCACGGAACTTCGGCAAATGAACGATCAAGAGCTCCTGTGACGTGCCTAGTACGACCAGGACAATGGTCCTCCCGACAACCTCTACGTCATCCCGACGGCTTACACCCCGTCAGCTAGTCTTGGAGCAATCAACAACTTCCCGGCGTTCTCGCGACGTCTCAGGACGATCAGATACCCCAAGGACTTCAAGCCAGCCATCGAAAAATACGACGGTCGTTCTGACCCAAGTATTTGGCTCAATGTTGGGTATTTTAGCGACAAACGAAAAAAATCCGCAAGCGCACGGATACCGTTGTAGCTTTCACCTCAGAGTATTCTAAGGATATCGAATCCAAGGGAACATGTGTGTACTAACTTCGTATAGTCGGTCTAAGGACACACCCAGATAAGAGGTAAGGATAGAGAGAGGATTCCTATGGAGAGCTCTACAAATGAGGTTAAAGGTCGATGTCTCAAGAACTTGCTTCGGGCACCGGCTAACCCCTGATCTGTCAGGAGACTTCGGCCTACGGATCTAAGAGGAACCTCAACCTGCACTATATCCGAACGTGGAGGATTTCAAAGGATCAACAGGGCTGTCACCACCTGCAATCTACCTCTACCAATCCGTAGGATATAGGGCAAACGAAGGATAACCCTTAGCCTAGACACTACGTCTATGCTACTGATTACTACCGTAGCCTGACTACGCTATGCCGCGGTGCGTAGCAACCTACGGCACTCTATATTAACTATAGAGTGACGAACCCGCAAGGAGGAGAACTGATCTCACTCAACTATAGGTACTACTAGCTTATGCTAACGACATATGAGAGAGAGCACTCAGTCCCGTGCTAAGCTTCCAACGTATACGAACGACTTGCAGCAGACGAACGTATAAACCCAGGATCTACGCACTAGCAGAGGAAAGAGGCTACTCATGCAACCTAGCATAAACTATTAGAAAGGAATCAAGAACACACTTTATTCTAATCAGAGCATGCAAGCATATCCACTTTATTCTAAACGACGAACATTGCATACAAATGGATATGAGCACATGTGACCCTATGCTACAAGATCGAAACGTTGTGTTCGCGAAGAACACAAGCCTCTAAATCAAGAACAAGCGAAGAACACAAGAACATATCACCTATGCATGAATGCTACTTTAGTCTAACTAGAAAATGCAGAAATACTTACTTTACTCTAATTGAAGAACAAGCATCCATACAGATACAACTCTCTCTCTCACTCTCTACTCTCTAATCTACCAAGGAGAGGCCTCTCCTTTGAAGGGAATCTCTCATCCTTGGGTGAAGAAGTGAAGTGTGTCTCATTCTCTACCCCCTCCACTCATATTTATAGGCCAAGAGGAGCTCCCTAGGCTGCCTTGGGCGCCACCAAAGGACCAATGAGGTGGTGACACATGGCGCAGAGGAGTGGGGGCCAAGTTGATGAATCTTCCATGAGAAGGAGTTGCAGGCTTCCGGGCGGATATTCGGGCATACACCTGGCACCGCCCTTGGCTCGTCACGACAAGACGACGTGTGGAAGGGCGCCTCGAGAGGCCTCAGAGTGGGTTCGGCCGACCTGGGGATCGGCCGATCCCGGGGTGGGCCCGATCGCACCGGTTTTCGTCCAGGTGACTACCAGGTGGGTCCCAAGGTGGGTATGGGGGTGTTTGCGTTGTTTCTAGCCCGTTATCTCGTGGTTGTGGGCCCTTGGATCCGCGTGCTTTCTCCTGATTGGTCGAGAGTGTGCTTCTTTGGATCGGTGAGGGTCATGGCCACGTGGGCACCTGTGTGGCAGCACGTGGCCACGTGGCCTGGTGTGGGTCCCACCGGGTCCACAAGATGTCTTGTGCACATCTCTCTCATCCGGGCTCCGATGTATGCAAATGATATATCCGTTTCGATCGTCTCGACGAGCACGTCGCAATGGTGCAGACCAATTTGGCATTTAAGGTTGTTTATGATGATGCCATATCTATGCCATTAGTTTACTTGCTCTCAACTATACCATTCCATGCGTATTTTGATGTGTCCTGCAACAAAAGATAGAAACACCAACACTTGTGGAAATTGTCAGTATAAACCCCTATTCTAGTGTTGATGATCACTTTTCATTTATTCTATGCAGGTATTGACGGCCTAAAAGTGGTACTTAACAGCCGTCAACAACACCCCCACACTTGACCTTTGCTCGTCCCGAGTGAAGGGAAAACAAATCAAGGTGAGACATGATATCCAAAGGTATGAAGCGAGCATAAGAGATATTCCAAACCAGACCTTGTACTTGTGAACTTTGTGGAGTGTCTATCATGCCATCTTGGGTAGTTGAGGAACAGAACGGTCATGAATCAAATCACTTCTGCTCATCATGTCAAGTAACTTGGGGTTTTGCCATAAGTTTTCAAAACAAATCTTTGTTTAGCTCCTCATTTGATTCTCTCATGTCACTCAATGTGTATATGTCCTCACCAAGGTATTATACTTGCCTTTCTTTCATCCTACTTCTAATGATGGTTGTATGTGGAGCTCAGGGTAGGATAAAAGATAAAGCATACTTGCATCACATCTATTGCAAAGTCAAAAACCGGATCCAAGGAGAAAATCAAATCATACAATTAGATCAAGATGTGCACATGTATGGATGTGATGGATATGGTAAGGTGGATACTAGGCCCGGAATGGGTGCTAGATATTACCATATAATTTATTGGAACTCCTTTTTGCATGATTCCATCTCTCTCCTTTTCCTTCTTTATTTTGGACATGGGCTATCCTTTCTTTCTTTTTTTCTCTCTCTTTTTTTTATCATGCCTTGAGCATGGTGTTTTTTTCACCTATGCCGTTGAGCATGGTTTTTTTTGCTTAGCCCATGCCCTTTTTCAAGAACACTTTTGGAGAGAGAGGTCACATACGGAGCTTTATTTTGTGGAATGGACGAAAGATACAATGCTAACTTCCAGGGTAGAAGCATAGCAAGGGGATAAAGGAGTGCACATGAATCTTGATCGTGAAAGCATGAAAAGAATTCTCACAAGGGTCACAACAATTTGACAAAGCTCAATGCAAAGACAAGCAGCATATGAATGAAGGGTTTTCATGATAACTCATCATATGGCTTTGGTAGGACTTTGGCATATCAAAGAGGAGCTTTGCAAAGGTTTTTCAAGTTTTCAAATAAAAAAAAACCCAAGCACTCAAACATTTAGAGAGAAGATCATATCATCAAACCATATCTCAAACATCAACTACTTAGATGAGTATGAGTTCCCTAATGATATTTGTTCACAAGCATCAAGATAATAAGCATGGAATAAAACATATGCAAGCCAACCATAGGAAACATGTAAAGCAGGTAGAGCACGATTCCATGAGTTTGATTTAGCAGATAAGAATTGAAACTCATTCAAACTCATGAATCAAAGAGAGTGAGATAAAGGGTGCACATACCATCGCTCCTGAAGAATATGAGAAACAAAGAAGACTGGTGGTGGTTCAGCTGACCCATGGAGCAGCCGGCTCACTCTAGTTTACCTTGTCCCTTGTCATGAAGCGCAGTCGATGTTGTGCAACGCCTGTGTGGGAGATCTCAAGTGTGTATGTTGATGATAAACTTTTGAGATCTCCTCCACACTTGTTCATGTACCTGGTGCTGTCTTCAAATAAAGTGGGAAAATAAAAGATGGACTCTACTGGTTCGAGAACCAGTGAGCCTTTATTCAAATTCAAATATAAATTCACCATGAGACCTAGCTCAAACAAGGCTGGCATGCCTTGGCTTACCTTGCCTTTTGAATCAAGCTCAATGACTTACCCCATTTGGATTCGAAATTCCTGCAAGGGTTAGTCTACATATACAACCAATATCCATGCAAGCATTAACTATAAGGTTCATCAATCAAACTCGACACCATGTCTTGTTTGATTGAAGAAGACAGTTTTAACCTAAGCACCGTGCTTAATTTAAAACAACCTATGAATGCACGTAGCTAAACATGCACTTAAACCATAGCATTACCAACATAGATAAAGGAAGCATGAAAGCATGATCAAGCTATTTCCAAAGGGGTATAAACATGAGCATAAGATGGTGAACATCGGGCAACCTCCCGGAAGGGCTTTGTTTAAAGTCAAAAGCAGGACGTACCTAACTAGGCAAGATGTAAGAGCTAACATCATCTCCAAACCAAGATAAGATTTGGATGAGAGAAACTTTACTCAGGATGCTCACATACCTCCCCCACACTTGAAGTTTGCATTGCTATGCAACAAAACTCAAGTGTGTGGAGATCAAGCTTCCTTTTGTAAATGCTCTCTCAACAAAAACTTATAAAGGTGTTGTAGTGATGTAGCTCGCATGTTCTTAGGCATCACCTGTCCATCATTCTTTTCAATCTCCACCTGAGATGTTAGCGAGAAAAAATACCCGAAGGGCAACCTTATCCTAAAAACATGCTCTTGCTTTTTATTTGAAAAGGGAAATAAAATCTATCCTAATCCAGGCTATCTCCTGGTAGTGCTTTGTTTATGGTCATAAGCTCGACCCTGGGAACTTCTTCTTGCAGCTATCATTGGTGATGTCATTCCCATCTCACCGCCAATTGTTGATGTATCAGTGAAGCTTTAGCTGCAAGGTTAGTGCCATAGTGCATACACGAAATCTGTAATGCTTATGGTAAACATATACATCTACAACCATCCTTCTAAACTTTTTACACGAGAGGACCATAAGGCGGTTGTAGTCCTCGTGCGTGCTCAGTGCACTAAGCATGTCTAACTCTGGAGAGGCATGATGCAAGCATGGTTCATGTGGTGTATCAAGAATGAAGCTACCATGCTCATCAATGGAATCCTTTCCTTTGGACTCCAGAGTCGGTGCCTCGATCTCCATGGCCCATGAATTCTCAATCTCAGGAGGTTCATCGTGTAAGATCAATGTTGATTCTCGATCAAGGTCGAGAGCAACAAGATATGGGCCAATGGAAAGAGGCTCAAACTCGATCGAGGGTGATGAGGATCATTCGCCTTCACAAAGGTGAAGAAGATCTTTCGAGTCGTACTCTTGAGGAGTAGAAAATTCTACAACCTCAATGACAATGGGCTCGGAGGATGCAAACGGAGATACATGCCTCATCTCCTCGAGCGGGTCTTGCTTGGGAAGAGGCTCTGCCATAGAACTCTGTGAAAACAAGGGAATGATGGCAGAAGAGGCTTCCCTAAGCTTTTCATCCAGGCTCCCTCGGGATGCATCGAGAAGTTTTTCTATAGGGGAGCCTAGGAGGAGATCAAGATCGAGGACATCAAAGATGTGGAAGTCTAGATTAACCTTGACCTTGTCTACTAGGAGCAGCACAGCACATCCAACCCCCCGACACTCAAGAATATGTCTGGATGGACAACTCTTGAGGAGTTTGTCAGATGGTCTTAGCGTAATGTTGCCCAACAAAGTGTATGCTATGTGCCATGGCAAGACATTAACCTCCATAGCGGGGTTAAGATGGGCTTCTACGATAATTCCCCTTATGGAACAAGAAATGATCGTAGAGGGTGAACGAATCCAAAGTGCTTCGGAGAAGTTTCCCACTCCAGTCGACCACTTCTTCTCCATGGCCTCCATGATAGATATTTCATTTGGAGGATCGGGAGGCAAAGGAGGTACTGTAGGCCTAGGGGAGGGTTCTGTCAAAAGATTTCTAGCTGGCTGGATTTGGACAGAAGAGGGCTCCTTCCCTAGTTGGACATCTAAGCAATTCGAGGTGTTTCTGAGATTTTCAAGAGGTTTATCCTCGAATCGATAGAGGAACTCTGGAGGTTCTTCCTCCACTATTCCTGGTTCGGGAGAGGGCTCAACAGACGAATCTTGGGATGTGGAAGTCGAAGGCTCGGATTCGGATGTTGAGAGACTCTCATGGATCGAATCTGATTCCTAGTGGGGTTCGTTATGGTCGGTAGGGAAGAAAGAGTTTTCTAAGAAGCTGTCTAGGATTGCTCTTCCATCCACTAGGGTTTTGTGTGCAAACGAACCTCCAGCAGCGATGTCAAGGTCTTGGGCAGCGTCCATGTCTATACTCATGCAAAATGCGTAAAGCAAGACATCATCGGGTAGAAATGAGCCGGGTCCAGATGCACAAAGGCGTCTGAACCTAGCCCACGCTGGTCCTATAGACTCCTCCTTTAATTGTTCGAACTCGAGAATAACCCCTGGGAGAGAGGCCATATGAGTATACCATTGCACCGTCCTCTCCACGAGAGAGAATGAGTTGCAAAAGTTATCTCGAAGTTTGCCCCAATCACCATTTACACTTTTTACAGTGTCAGTGTACCATTGCTCCACCCTTTCTGACAAAGAGAGGGGGAACAACTTCCACCTTATGGATTCCTGCGTCATGCCTGGGAGAACCAGACGCGAACACAGTTCCTCGAATTCTTCAAAATGAAAGTAGGGGTCTTCATTGATCGCTCCAAAGAAGGGTCGATCCTGAACCATGCCCATAATGTATAAATGAAGTTCATGGTCGGATGTGGAAGTTGATGGATCATTGAACTCATAAGTTGAGGCGGAGAGGTCGTAAAAGGATGGCCTCTACATGGGTAACGGGGGTAAAGGTAGAATAAAGGAAAGTGAAAAGATACGAGGACCACTGGGTATGAAGATAGATACAGCAACCGTTCCCCGGCAACGGCGCCAGAAAGCTTGTTGGGTATTTTAGCGACAAACGAAAAAAAATCCGCAAGCGCACAGATACCGTTGTAGCTTTCACCTCAGAGTATTCCAAGGGTATCGAATCTAAGGGAACGTGTGTGTACTAACTTCGTATAGTCGGTCCAAGGAGAAACCCAGATAAAAGGTAAGGATAGAGAGAGGATTCCTATGGAGAGCTCTACAGATGAGGTTAAAGGTCGATGTCTTAAGAACTTGCTTCGGGCACCAGCTAACCCCTGATCTGTCAGGAGACTCCGGCCTACGGATCTAAGACGAACCTCAACCTGCACTATATCCGAACGTGGAGGATTTCAAAGGATCAACAGGGCTGTCACCACCTGCGATCTACCTCTACCAATCCGTGGGATATAGGTGTTGACGCGAAAATAGGACGTCACCCCCGCGCGCAGCACACGTGACTCCCCGGTCTGTAGCGAGGCGTGCCAGCCAATCTGACCTATTGATTGACAATGGAAAATATTAGGGATCGGCTAGAGAACCGATGGCCTTTTAGCGACACGTGTACCAGCCAATCAGCCGATACGGGGTAAAGCGGGATCGGCCAGCTCGAGAGCGACCGAAGCGCGGGTGCGTAAGCAGATCGATCGGCTGGATTAGCGGATCGTGACGTCAGCACTGGAGTAGGTCGGAATCGGCTACGGTGTTAGAAGTCGATAGGATCTAGATCGAGTGGAAGGTAAAGATAATAGCTAAAACCACAAGAATTTGGTACGAAAACTTGTAGATCTAGCTAATATCGGTAAGGGGTGAATAAAGAACTAGACGAAACCTCAGCGCTACGCCCGGAGGTTAAAGCCTAGGATTATTCGGTAAAACAGTACTCACAAGCTTGCCGGAGATCAGCTGATGCAGCCCGACGAACCCGAAGCACGGCGTTGTAGAAAAGAGAAAAATCGTAATGGCGAAGTTGCCGAAAAGTAGATGCTGTAAAGGTAGATGCTGTAAAGTAAATGCAGTAAAAGTAAAGGGTTTGCCCGGAGGTGGTTTGTTTGATATTGGTGTGTACAAATTTTCCGGCCACGCAGGGTCGCTATTTATGTCCTGAGGACAAACCCGACTCCTAGCCGATTACGGCACTGTTTACTTGCATCTAAAGGCAAAAACTACTAAAAATAGAAAAAGGACTCTCGCAGGAGTCTAAAGACCATCTAAAACTGACTCTTGATCCGTTGTCAATCGTGGACTGACCCGCCTCCACCATGCTTTCCTTTTGGCGTATCCCTTTGAATACCGCCTTCTTCACGCCCATCGGCCGATCTTCTAGTTAATCATCGGCCGATCGCTCTGACTTGCTGGCCCACTGTCAGGGTTGAATCCCTCTGACCATCAGCGATCCGTGTTGACCGTCCTTCTCTTCCTTCAATCGACCGATTACACTCTGTTTTTCATCGGCTGTTTCCCCTTATCTCTTTTTGACCTGTTTTTCCAAAAAAACGGTGTCAACACATGCCCCCCAGTTTCGGAGTAAATAGTCCTTTTGCTCTGAAATTCCCTTGATATCTTTTAAATAATAGTCGAATCTCTTCGTGTGATCGACATGTTCAATCCCCATTGATAGTGTATCGTCCTTTCCATCCGACTCTCCTTAGGGTTGTTCACCATGTGACTCCTTGGCTTTTTGCTCTCCTTCCTTATAAGACTCGCCCTTTTACCCAGGGGTTCTTTACATTCCTTTCGCCCTTGGGTTTTTCCTGATGTAGGTGTTAGCTCTTTCAGTCTTATGGGTATGAGAGGCATCTTCCCTTGGAAAACTCCGTGAGCGTCGATGATTATCACTGGTCGTTGACAGACTTTAGCTCAAAATAGCATGCCTCCTGAGTACTGCTAGTGAGCTAGTAGACTCTGTCTATAATACTGAGCAGAAGATTTCTGTGAATGATACTCTGCAGTTTGTTGATGTGATAGAGAAACTTCCCATCGTTTAAGTGCATATGGGTCATCCTTTATTTGGTGGTGATTTCTCTGAATCGGTCATCCTTTGGAAACGGAGTCATTCACGGGTTATCTGTTTCCCCCTTTGCCGGATCTGGCATCTTCAGTTTCCGTCTTTTCTGGCTCCTTCATCTCTATCTCTTCTGGCGCTCTAGCTATAAATAGCCGTCCTTATATCTTCACGGGGGTCACACCTTTCTCCTCACCCATGGCTCAAGATATAGGTTCAGGGAGCTTTAGGCTCTTGCTCTTCGGCTCCTTTCTTCTTCTCTGACATAAAAAAATGGCTAGAAGAATTCTTGTGAAATAGCCTAGAACATACTGCTCTCTCTAGTCTCCTTTTGTGAAGCCAGGAGGTCCAACATCTAGAAGAATCCTTGTGATGCAGCTTGGGTGCATCAACTGGTGGAGGAGGGTGGAGGTTGTTCCTGGGCGTTGCGGAAAGAAGAACAACCCTATGTCTTCTCTCCCAACAAACTTGACGGAGAGTTACCGCATCTGGTGATTCATCTTCGTCAAATCTATGCTTTTTCTTTTTTGTTTTTCTCTTTCTTCATCCCCATCGCCTGTTTCAGCGATGACTGATGTAATAGATATGCAATGGATCTTCCAAGTTTGTCTTCAAATGTATCCTTCAGATCTGTACTTGTAATGCCATCATTGTAATCGAAGATGAGAGAAAAAATATATATATATTTTTATTCTAAGGGCGATTTGTACATCGGCCATAACATGAAACCGATCATTCTTCGATGATTCGGCTTTCTGCTACTAAAGATGATTTACCCGCGATCGGCTGTAACTTGAGTCTCAAATCGGCCACTTTTAGGCTCTAATCGGACTAAGCGTCTACCCATATGCTTGGATAGTATTTCTTTAAATACTTCCCATTTAGCGCTCTGGCAAACTTTTCTCCTTCCAATGTCTCCAAGATATATGCATTGCCTGGTACGTATTGACTGATTCCCAATTAGGTGACCACTTCCCATATTTAGGATCCCTTGAGCCGATTGGTAATATGAGCTTCCAAACCAGATCTCCTTCAGCGAATTCTTTAACTTTGACTTTCTTGCCGTACCATCTGGCTATCCTTCTTTTGTTCTTTTCAATATTCTCCAAAGCTCTCAGCCGATTACCAGCAAGATCTTCTAATTCCTCTTTCATCATAGCTGAATAATCATCGGCCAATAGCTGATCTTGTAAAGAAGTTCTTCTGGATCCAGTTTTTAGTTCCCAAGGCAGTATAGCATCATGACCGTACACCAGTTGATATGGTGATACCTTGGTCGCTCCGTGGCATGCCATCTTGTACACCCATGGTGCTTCATTTAGGATTGTATGCCATCGCTTAGGATTTTCATCAATTTTGTGCTTGATCAATTTGATGATGCCCTTGTTCGCTGCTTCTGCCTGTCCATTGGCTTGAGCATAATAGGGAGATGAATTTAACAGCTTGATTCCCAAAGAATTTGCATATTCTTCAAACTCCCCTGAAGTGAACTGACTTCCTTGATCGGTTGTAATAGTTTGAGGTATACCAAACCGATAGACAATATGCTCATTGACAAAATCAATCATATTGCCTGTCGTCACAATCTTGATTGGGATGGCTTCAACCCACTTTGTGAAATAATCTGTAGCCACCAGCACGAATTTATGACCTCTGCTTGATGGTGGATATATCTGTCTGATCAGATCAATTGCCCAACCTCTGAACGGCCATGGTTTGATTATTGGGTTCATCGCTGATGCCGGAACCCTTTGGATGCTTCCAAACTTCTGACACTCTTGGCATCCTTTGTAATACTTGAAGCAATCTTCCAATATCATTGGCCAATAATAGTTATTATTTCTGATCATCCATTTCATCTTGAATGCTGATTGATGAGCTCCACAGACTCCCTTGTGAATCTCTCCCATTAAAATTTTAGCTTCTTCTTCACCGAGACATTTGAGCAGAACTCCATCGATGGTACGATAATACAGCTCTTCTTCCAGCAGAACGTACTTAATGGCCTTGTACCTCAGTTGTTTGTCAACCTTCTTGGATGGATCTTTCAGATAATTTATTATTTCTTTCCTCCAATCTTCAGCTGATAATTCAACAGTCAGAATCGGCCGATATCCTGATGCCCCTTGGGCCAGCCGATTAGCTTCACTATTATGACACTTAGGGATATGTTCAAGTTTTACTATCTTGAACTCTCGAAGTAACTGAAGGCATTCTTCATGATAAACCCTTAATATATCATCTTTGCATTCATATTCTCCTGCCAATTGATTTATCACGAGTTGAGAATCTCCAAATATCTCAACAACCTCAGCATTGACTTCTCGTAGTAGTTTTATTCCCTTTAGTACTGCTTGGTACTCAGCCTGATTGTTTGTTGAAGTCTTCTCAATTGGGATGGAAAACTCATAACTTGCTCCTTGAGGTGAGATAAGGACAATTCCGATCCCAGCTCCTACTCCACATGATGATCCATCAAAGAACATAGTCCATGGAATAGGTTCTATGACTGCAACTTTAGGTCCACAATGCTGAGTTACCAGATCGGCCATTACTTGCCCCTTGATTGCTTTGGCCGATTGATAGGTCAAATCAAATTCTGACAATGCTAAGATCCATTTTCCAATCCTACCCTTCAAGATTGGTAATGATAGCATATACTTGACCACATCATCTTTGCACACCACGGTGCATTCGGCAGTTAATAGATAAGGCCTCAACTTTGTGCATGAGAAATATAAGCACAAGCACAGTCTTTCCACCGCCGAATATCTCATTTCTGCGTCCAAGAGTCTTCTGCTTACGAAGTATACAATTCGTTCTTTTCCTTCAAACTCTTGCACAAGGGTCGATCCAATAGCCTGCTCATTAGCCGACAAGTATAACTTAAACAGCTTCTTGTCTTGAGGAGGCATTAAGACAGGAGGAGATTTTAGGTAATGCTTGACATTATCTAAAGCCTTTTGCTATTCCTCTCCCCATACGAATTTCTGATCGGCCTTGAGCTTCAGTAGAGGTGTAAATGGCTGAATCCTTTCCGACAGATTAGATATAAACCTTCTGATGAAATTGATCTTGCCAATTAATGACTGAAGCTCTTTCTTATTTGATGGTGCTTTTATGTTGTCAATTGCACTGATTGACTTTTGGCCCACCTAGATTCCTCTTTCGTGTATTAAAAACCCAGGAACTGACCAGCTGAAACACCGAAAGCACATTTATTGCGATTCATCTTCAAACCATGCTTCCTTGTGCATTCCAGCGTTCTTCGTAGGTCTGCCAAGTGTTCCTTGTAGCTCTTTGACTTGACAACCACATCATCAATGTAGATTTCTACTATCTTGCCGATAAGTTCATGGAATATGTAATTCATGGCTCTTTGATATGTAGCACCAGCATTTTTCAACCCAAAGGTCATGACAATCCACTCATACAATCCGACGTGGCCGGGACACCTGAAAGCAGTCTTTGCAATATCCTCTATGGCCATGAATATTTGATTGTACCCGGCATTACCATCCATGAAGCTAATGACTTTGTGCCCTGCAGCAGCATTGACCAGTGCATCGGCCACTGGCATCAGATACCCATCCATCGGCGTTGCTTTGTTCAGGTCCCTGAAATCAATGCACACGTGTAGTTTGCTGTTTTTCTTGTAGACAGGGACTATATTAGAGATCCATTCGGCATATCGTCATTGCCGAATAAAACCAGCTTCGAGTAACTTTGTTATCTCAGCTTTTATGTCAGGATAAATTTTCGGATTACACTGCCTCGGGTGCTGCTGGAATGGACGATATCCTGGTTTAATGGGCAATCGATGCTCAACAATGGATATGTCTAAACCAGGCATCTCATAATATTCCCAAGCAAAGCAATCCTTGAATTCTTTCAATAATGCGATCAATTCTTTCTTGTACTTTTCTTCTAGCTTAGCACTGATGTATGTCGGCCTTGGTTTGCTTCTATCTCCAAGATCTATTTTTTCTAATTCATCGGTCGATGTAAACCCATGCCCAAGCTTCCCTTCATCTTCAATGAATTGATCCATTAAATCTCATCATCAGAGCCGACTGCTTGAACCGACTTTAGTTCGAAATCGGATACTTTGAGATACTTGGTATCCCATGCTTTTCCAGATATGCAGCTCACTCGATCATATGTCCATCCTTGTGCTTCTGTAGCTGCTACTGTCAAGGAGGTTTCTCCTTGCACCACCTCCACTGAATCTCCGATCCATTGGATGATGCATTGATGCATTGTAGATGGTATGCAACAATTGGCATGTATCCAATCCCGACCCAGCAGTAGATTATAAGATCCCCTCCCTTTAATGACAAAGAAAGCTATCGGAAGCGTCTTACTGCTGATGGTGAGCTCCACGCAGATTTCTCCTTGAGCTGGAGAGACGTTGCCTTCGAAGTCCACCAACATCATGTCGGTTTGGGTCAAGTCTTCATCAGATTTCCCGATCTTGCGTAGCATGGTGTACGGCATCAGGTTAACTGCAGCTCCTCCATCTACTAGCATCCTGGTGACTGGTTTGCCATTGACAAATCCTTTGAGAAACAAAGCCTTTAAGTGTTGTCTCTGCTCATCATCTGGCTTCTCAAAGATGGCTTGTCTAGGTTCCAGTGTCAATTGAGCCATGCCAAGTTCTTCATCGGACACATCCGAATCAACTGGAGCCATGAACTCTTTTGGTAGGAAAACAACCATGTTTATATCAGCTTGTGGTTTGTTATCTTCCACACTATCGGCCTTAGGCTTTGGGCGCCAAACTTTAGACCGAATCTTCTTCTTGTCCAGCACATGTGTCTCTGCTTCTTCATGTTGTTCTAGCTGACGTAGGCGCTGGACTCTTCTCTTTTGGGACTTGGTCAAGCCATCTGGACACCATTGCGGATTGGGCTTCTTACGTGTTTAACTTGACTCTTCATCATCCAGTTGTAATGTGCGTCGACGTTCAGGAGCTCGGCACAAGATATCCTCATCAGGAACCAGTGAATCGACCATCTCTTCCAGCCGATTATTTGACTTCCCATTGACTCGGCCTCCCAGCCGATCATGAACGCTGGCCTTGCCCCCCAACCGATCGTGGACGCTGGCTTTGCCCCCCAGCCGATCGTGGACGCTGGCTTTGCCCCCAGCCGATCGTGAACTGAGACCCGTTGATTGTCGAATTCACAGTGATCCTTGGCTGTAGGTCTTCTGTCATCAAAGCAAATGCTTTTGGATGAGTTGCTATTATTGTAAGCCCCGTTGCACTCTGGACAGTTTTTCGCCATCGGCAGCTTGATCCCTTCTTCCTAACAGTACTTGAAGAACGGACATCTCCAATGTCCTTCATTACACCGTGCCCACTCTTCTCTCTCCCTTGCTTTCTCTTGTCGACGCTGGAACTTGTTGATCAGCATCTGGGACGTGGCAGGTCGGCGTGGCTTTGAGTCTCCTTCTTCAAGTAGTAACCCTTTTCCTTTGACATCAGCAGTGGTTACCTGTACTTTGGGGTTGACAGCTCCTTTATTTTGAGCCGAATCAGATGTCAGCAACTTAACTTGTGACGTGTCTTTGCTAGAAACCTCAACTGTGTTAGTTGGGAAGGGGTGCTGATCAATCTTCATCGGCTTTTCAGCTTTGGTAGGAGTTTCAAATTTAAGCCTCCCTTGCTCAATAGCTAATTGGATCTGTTGTCTGAATATCTTGCAATCATTGGTGTCGTGCGATGTTGCATTGTGCCACTTGCAATACTTAATCCTCTTCAGCTCTTCTGCAGATGGTATGGTATGGAATTGGGAGAGTTTAATTTGCCCTTGCTGAAGCAACAAATCAAATATCTTATCGGCCTTAGTGATATCAAAGCCGAATTTCCTTGGCTCTTTCTTGCCAAAGGGACAGGACACTGTCTTCTTGCCTTTGACCCACTCTACGAGCCCTATCATATTATCTTCATCTTCTGAGTCAGAGTAGTCCACATATGACACCTTCTTCTGAAAGTTCCTTCTAGGCTCATAGGACTTTGCAGTTTCCTGACTCATCCGACTGACCAACTAGCTGAGGCTTTCAAAATCATGTGATGCATATTTCTCCCTCAAGGTTGGCAAGAGACCTTGGAAAGCTAACTCAGCTAGTTGTTTGTCTCCCAAGTTCAGACTGTAACCCTTGTTTCTGACCTCTCTGAATCTTTGAACGAATCCAGCTACTGTTTCATCGTTCCTTTGCTTGAGTCTGGTCAGATCAGTGATCTTCATCTCGTTGATGCCAGAGAAGAAGTAGTTATGGAACTGCTGTTCCAAATCGGACCACTTGATTATGGAGTTTGCTGGCAATGAAGTGAACCATGAGAATGCTGGCCCTGACAGAGATGAAGAGAACAAGCGTATCCTGAGTGCATCAACATTCCCTGCTTCTCCACATTGGATGATAAACCGAGTGATATGCTCCATAGTGGATGTTTCATCTTGCCCAGAGAGCTTGGTGAAATCTGGCACTTTGAACCTTGGAGGGAATGGTATCTGATCATAGCCAGAGGGATACGGTGTCCTGTACATGCAGGACTGCTGTTTGGGCTTTATCCCATATTGCTTCAGTAGCATCTCCGAGAAGTGGTCGATCAACTCCTGTTTCATATGAGATTTCAATTCAGCAGATATTTGCTCAATCGTTTGTATCTCAGCTGGAGTTTCTGGAGGCCGTTCTTCTACGATTCTTGGCTGTGGATCTGGAGCTGTTGATGTCCTTGCTTCAGCAGAACCTTTTGAATGACCTGTAACAGGTGGGGTTTGTTCAATCGGCTAACTAGCCGATGGAGCTAGTTGCTACGTATTCAACTGGCTTGAAATAGACAATTGACTCAGAAGTGTTTGCAGTAATTGCGCAGAATCCACCTGTGGAACCACTAGCTGCCCTGTTGCCCCTTGGTTGATCGGCTGCTGAGGCGATGATCTTGTATGAGCCACCGTATTAGCTGGGGTTAAGACAGCCTGCATTGTCGTTGACTGTTGAAGCGGGACAGTCTGTATGGGCATCCCGAGCGTTGGTTGTTGTAGTGGAGCAGTTTGCACAGGCATCCCGAGTATCGGCTGCTGAGCCGATCTCTGAGGTGGAGTGGGATTTGGCCTCTGAGGTAGAATAGGAGGTCTTTTCTCTGTTGATATGACCATGTGAGCATGAGCTGGGCTGATCTTGACTCTTTCAAAAGCTTTACTCCCATGATTGAAGTAGGCAAACACCACTCCTTCCCCATTCATGTGCACAGTCCCTGGAGTACCTCCAAATGTAGCTTGGTAAGACTGTGGGAACTTTACTTCTGGAACTTCCTCAGGCACAATTTCAAAAAAGTTTGAGATATCTTTCTCAAAATGATCGTGAGGCAAGCTCCAACCTGTAAGCCTTCCGTCTTGATCTCTCATTGCAGGATATTTTTGCTGATCCTGCACTGGAAGCACCTGATCCTAGACGACAGATTGCACTGGTGTTGTGACGGCAGGGTCTTTAGCTTTACCATCACCACTTTGGTTCTGAATTGGCTGGGCATCCGATGAAGAACTAGTAGCAGCTTGTGGAGATGGTGTTACTTTCGCTGTTAGATCATCAATCGGCAGTGCAGCCGATTGATCTTGCTGGAACATTGGAGGAGTACGCCTTGGTTGAAAATATGCAGGCCCCAGATATCCTCCTTCTGCTCCTTGCTTAAGTGCATCAATTATGGCATTTTGAATAGTATTTGCGAATACCTTGGATTGATCAATCATTGTTTGATGCATTGCTTTGGTCATCATGTCTTGAAGCCCTTCAGGATCGGCTGAAAAGGTGACTTGCTTAGGCGTTGGCAGTGGACTCTTCTTGAAGACCCCACTTTTAGTCTGACCATATGATGCCAGACAAAGCTCTTCATAAAGCTCCATGTGAGCCTCTAACTCAGCTTTGTCTGAATCTTTCAGCTGATCCTTGGTGATTGGTTGAACGTTCTCTGGATCGACTTCATGAGGACCAGTCTTCGTAGTCTTTGTCATTGTTGACTTTTTCGTGTCCCACTGGGCGTGCCAAAAGTGTGTTGACGCGAAAATAGGAGGTCACCTCCGCGCGCAGCACACGTGACTCCCCGGTCTGTAGCGAGGCGTGCCAGCCAATCTGACCTGTTGATTGACAATGGAAAATATTAGGAATCGGCTAGAGAACCGATGGCCTTTTAGCAACACGTGTACCAGCCAATCGGCCGATACAGGGTAAAGCGGGATCGGCCGGCTCGAGAGCGACCGAAGCGCGGGTGCGTAAGCAGATCGATCGGCTGGATCAGCCGATCGTGACATCAGCACTCGAGTAGGTCGGAATCGGCTACAGTGTTAGAAGCTGATAGGATCTAGATCGACTGGAAGGTAAAGATGAAGGACCGATTAGGCGACCAGAGAGGCGGGGAGTAAATGGGAGCCGATAAAAATTCTTCCAGAAGGATGAACTCGGCCTATGCCCCAAATTCACAACCAAGAGTTCCCACACGAGTTTGCCAAGGTCACGTAGTCACAACGGACCTACCAACCCTAGGAACAAACCCCAAACAATCCCAAAGCGAAAGCGAAACTCAAGAAGCAAAGGACTTAGGCAATCTGCAGTGGCCTGGGCGGACCGTCCGCATGGAGGGGGCAGACTGTCCGCGGGCACCAGGCGGACCGTCCGCGAGCTCGCGACGGACTGTCCGAAATTGGTTCCCGAACCTCCAGTAGCGCACCACGAAAAACGGATCGTCCGTCCTCTACCCGCGGACCGTTCGCGCTAAACGAACTGTCCGGCCTCACCTTCCAGACTGTCCGCCAAACCTTGTGCAACCAAAAGCACACGGCCACACGGATCAAACGAAAGGCGAACGAGAACACACGAAGAACTCGACGAACTGCTGGCTGAAAGCCTCCTCGTGGACCGTCCGCGTGGTGCGCAGACAGCAGCTAGAGCCCGACCTCTTGAAGGTCAATACATCCTTCCCTTTGCCCGATCTCCCGAATCAACCAAGGGTTGCTACCAAATCATAGGTGAAGGTGAAGCGCCTCTAGGAGATGCTATACCTACGAATTTGTGGCCTCAAACCCACTGAATCGAGAGGAATCGAGATTCTACCGAGCTCACATAAAGAGCTAGGGTTCCAACCGAAATCCTTCAATCGGAGGCCGAATTCGGAGTTTGAGGGGTCATGATCAAGCACAAAGATGCACGAGGCAACTATCCATGATCCCCACCAACAAATCCGAACCCAAACACCTCAGAATCAAAGGAACAAGGCGCACACGAAAATCCAATGAAAATAGCTCGAAAATGACACGAAAATCACAAGAGCCACAAGAAGAAAATCGACGCAACCATGAATGCTTCCATACACTCGGAGGTCAGATTCTCTACAAAACGGTGAAGAAAATCTACGCCTATGGAGCAAGGAAATGAGAAGCAGTCCGGATGGATGGTTTGCCCAGAAAACCCTAGAGCTATATATATGAGTCCCTCTGGGTTGGGCAAATGACCAAGCTACCCCTAGCACTTAAACTTAAGATACAATCCCCTCAGGGGCATATAGGTCATGTAGCACTCCTCTTCATCGCACGGCCACGCCTTCGCCGCAGTCCGCGTCCTCCCGACGCAAGCCCTGCGATCCCGCCACGTGCCCGCCGGCATCGAAGCTTCTCGGCGCGCCCGGATCCCGTCTCCGCCCGCCGAGCCTCCGGTCTTGGTTTTGTGGCTCAACCAAGTAACCCGACGGTTTTGTGGTGAACCACCGCAAACCTCGCGTGCAGACTCCGGTCGTGAGCCGCTACCCTGCACCGGCTCCTGTCCAGGACTTCGTCTTGCTTTTCTTGCCACCATGCGGCCCGCACTTGACCCCGCTGGCCACCGGGTCCCTCGAGCCGAGCCTACTTGTCTCTCCACTCCTCGGAGGCCCCGCAAGGCATAGACCTTTCGCGCCCGCTCTTCACCTGTACCAACACGAGTCAAGCCGCAACCTGCACCTGCAATAATCGGCCAAGAGTCAGTCCACACCACGTTGTCAATTACTCATCACACCAGGGAGCGACCATCCTCCGGTCCTCGGACACTCCGGTCCTCAATCTCCCCCTTGATGAGTGCATTGACAACACACACATAGTAACCAATTCAGAGAAAAGAGAAAAAGAAAAGAAACGACTGAGAAACTCAAACAAGTGATCAAAAGCCAAACAAAAGCCAAGAAAAGATCACTTGAGAGAGAGAAATCTCGGTCCCCTAAGACAAGGGCAACAGCTCGACACAACCGAGATAAAATGCTCCAAAATTGCTGACTTCTCAAGGTGAGGCAAAAGGGCTCGACACCATCGGCAAAAGAGCACAACTAAAATCAAGCGAAAAAGAGCTCCCAAATGAATATGAATGCAAGCTCCCCTTGAACAAATGCATTTCTCCCCTTTGATGCAAAACTCCCCAACCAAAGCTCAAAAAGGAAAAAGAACTCCAAGCTCCCCTCACAAACGGGCAAATGTAGCTTGGTCCAAAGGCTTGGTTAGGATATCGGCAAGCTGCTTTTCGGTTGGCACATGGATGAGGTCTTTGTTTCCCTTCTCAACATTGTCTCTCAAGAAGTGGTACCTCACCTCTATATGTTTGGTTCTGGAGTGGAGCACGGGGTTTTTGGCAACGCTAATGGCACTCGTGCTATCACACATGAGAGGTACATGGGAACACTCCACCAAAGTCACTCAGCGTGTATGTGATCCAAAGCAGCTGTCAGCAACAACTAGCGGCAGCAACATATTCGGCTTCTGTGGTAGACTGAGCTACACTAGACTATTTGCGAGAAGACCAAGAAACAAGCGAGGAACCCAAAAACTGACAAGTCCCCGAAGTCGACTTCCTATCGACTCGACACCCCGCAAAATCAGCATCTGAAAACCCAAGAAGTGAAAGAGAAGAGGACGCCGAGTACCAAAGACCAAGAACAGGAGTGTATCGAAGATACTTGAAGATCCGCTTGATGGCCTGCCGATGTGAAGTCCTCGGCGACGCCTGAAAATGAGCGCACAGACACACAGAAAACTGAATGTCCAGCCTTGTCACCGTCAAGTACAAGAGGGAGCCAATCATGCTCCGGTACTCCTTCTGGTCCACGGGCTCTCCGTCCTCGTCTGCATCCAACGCTGTAGTCGTACTCATCGGTGTCGATAGGGGCTTCGAGTCGTCCATCTTGAACTTCTTGAGGATGTCCTTCGTGTACTTGGCTTGATGCACAAAGGTTCCCTCCTTCGCCTGCTTGATCTGAAGCCCGAGAAAGAACTGCAATTCTCCCATCATGGACATCTTGAATTCTTTGCTCATGTCCTCTGCAAACCTCGCAACCAAAGAGTGAGACGAGCCGCCAAAGACAATATCATCCACGTACACCTGAACAATTAGGATATCATCGCCCTGCCTGAGGAGAAAATGAGTCTTATCAACCTTGCCCATCTCAAACCCCTTGCTAAACAAGGACCCCCTCAAATGGCCATACCAAGCACGGGGAGCTTGTTTCAGCCCATACAACACCTTCCTCAACCTATACACCCGGTGAGGAAACTCAGCACTCTCAAAGCCCGGTGGTTGCTTCACATAAACCTCTTCTTCTAAAAACCCATTCAAGAAGGCACTCTTCACATCCATTTGGTACAACTTGAACCCTTTAGCCACGGAAAAGGCTAGAAGGATCCTAATTGCCTCCAAACGGGCTACAGGAGCAAATGTCTCCTCATAGTCTATCCCCTCCTTCTGACTAAACCACTGAGCAACCAACCTCGATTTGTTTCTCACCACCTCACCATTCTCACCCTCTTTGTTCTTCCACACCCATTTTGTCCCAATAGGTTTGCAATGTGGTGGTGGCTCTACCAACTCCCAAACTTGGTTTCTCTCAAAGTTCTCTAACTCCTCATGCATTGCGTTCACCCAATTAGGATCAGTGAGAGCGTGTCCAATGTCTTTCGGCTCAAAGGTAGCAACAAAAGCCGAATGAGCAAAGTGAGAAACATTCCTGGACCTTGACCGTGTCGTACGTTCATTGATGTCGCCGATGATTCTTAAGGGTGGATGATCAACTTGAATGCGCCTCGGTGCCTCTCGCCTGGAGACAACCTCCCCTTCAGCTGCAGCTTCCACTTGTTCTTGCTGGATCGTTGTCGGTGTAGGGGCTGGACCATCCTGCACCGTAGTCGTCGTAGTGGAAGTAGAGGGTACATGGCCGGCTGGAGCTTCATCATCACCATCATCCTCTCCAGCCTCATCCTCCCCATCCTCAAAAATCTTCTTGCCAATCTCTTCGTCACCTGCACACTCAAAGACAAACGAACTGCATGGCTGGGTCTCGTCGAAGGTAACCTCGCAAGTTTCCATGACTAGGTTAGTATCAAGGTTGAGCACACGGAATGCTCGAGAATGACTAGCATAACCTAAGAAGATCCCATCGGAAGACCTCGACTCAAACTTATCAAGCCTACCCTTCTTGAGAATAAAGCACCGACAACCAAAAGCCCTGAAATGGCTCACTATAGGTGCTCGCCCGTGCTTGAGCTCATAGCACGTCTTGTTCAAGAAGGCTCTAAGAAAAATCTGATTCCCAACATGGCATGCGGTACTCACCGCCTCAGCCCAATATCTCCTCGGAGTCCTATGCTCGTCGAGCATCGTCCGAACCATCTCACAAAGGGAATGATTTTTCCTCTCAACCACGCCATTCTGACAAGCCACATAGGGAGAAGAAAATTGATGTTCGAGACCCAAATCACGACAGAAGGTTTCAAAACGAGAGTTTTTAAATTCAGAACCATTGTCGCTACGGATAGCTCGAATGGCATCTCCATTCCTCTCATTCTTCAACCTCAAGATTAGATCCCTCACAAAACCAAACGTCTCCCCCTTGTCAGCCAAAAAGAAGACACAAGCATAGCGAGAATAGTTGTCCACTATCACCAGGACATACCATTTCCCACCCGCCGAGCACACACGAGCTGGACCAACCAACTCCATATGGAACAACTCGCATGGCCTCTCTGTCATAACCGAAGTCAGAGGCGGGTGAGAGGCGGCGACCATCTTGCCATGCCTACACGGAGCACATACCAAGTCCTTTTGGTATTTCAACTTAGGCAATCCTCGGACTAATCCTAGCCCACTCAAGCATGACAACAAGTCAAAACTCAAGTGACCTAGTCTCCTATGCCATTTCCAAAGCTCTGCCGGAACGCCAGCAACCAAGCAACGAGAAGAGCCAACACACTGAGAAAAATCAGCTCTGAAAATCTGACCCTCGGCGATGATCGTGCACACAAGATCACCTCGAGAATCCCAGACACGCGAAGCGCCCATTTTGAAACGGACCTCAAAACCCTCATCAAGAAGCTAGGAAACCGAAAGAAGATTGTACCCCAAAGACTTGACAAGAGAAACACGCCTGAGAGTCACAGAATCGCTCACCTTCACCGTGCCCATTGAAAGCACTCTACCTTTCCCATTGTCCCCAAAAGTGTTGTACTCTTTGGTCATCACCGGGGTGAGGCTGGAGAACCACCTTCGATCTCCGGTCATGTGTCGAGAGCAACCGGAGTCGATCAACCAAAAGCCCTCCATGCCTTCCACCTGCAAATCAAAAACGAGAGCGAGAGTGAGCAAACGACTCAGCACTGGGGTTAGTACAAAATGAATCAAACCAGTGCTGTGCCATTTGCTCAAAAGTGGGGTTAGCAAAATCCATCCTATCTCCTCTAGGTGGAACACCCACACGTTCCCTTGGAGGACTACGCGCACCACGAGGTGGAGACCGTGGCCCGTAGCTCCTCTGGGACCTGAAACTGCGATCGTTCCCCCATACTCGTATTGGCCACGAGCGAAGGAACGTCCAGCAAACTCATCACACCCAAACCCAGCACGCCTACCACCTTCTCTATGTGGTGGCTCACCTCGAGGCACAAACACACGCCTCTCTCAAGGGTAAATGGTACACACCATACCCTCACCCCTTGGTACCAACCTAGGCTCAGGCGCACCACGAGTAGGGCGGTACCTGTCCTTGTTGGCCATCTCCCTAGCCAACCTCTCCTCACGCTTCCTCCTGAAGCAAAACTCAGCAAGGTGCCCATCCCTCCCACAATGCTCACAATGGAAGGGTTTTGGTTTTGGTTTTGGCTTTGGTTTGGGCTCTCTTTGGGCTCTGGCTTCTCCTCACTCGGTTTCTCTCCCTCCTTCCAAAAGAACTCATTCCCCAAGTCACTCTTGAACTTGATGGGTTTCTGGAAGTTGTCTGTGTGTGGAGGAAACACGGGTGGAGCTGGGGTTGTGTCTAGTCGGTTCCTAAGTGGGTTTGGCTTAGGAGCGTAGGCATTTTTGTGGTGGGTTTTTGGTGGCTCTGGGATATCTCCAATCTTCCCCTCATCAACCTTGTCTGCCCCAAGCGCTTGCCCATCATAGCACTTGTACGCCTCAATCATCATCCGGAGCTGAGGCTCATGACCAGACAACCAACCCATCATCTTTCTTAACTCATCATTCTCATCCTGCAAACGATCAACATAGTGTGCAAGCTCCATGTTCTTCACAGCATTTATTTCACAAGTAGAGCATGATGTAGGAATAGGAGCTTTCAGCTGAGCCTCTAGTGATCTAGCATAAACAAGCGAAACATCTAGCTTTTCATGCAAAACAGGACAAGAAGTGCAAGCACCAAGCTAGGAGGGCCTAGATTTCATCTCATCTAGCTCAACCCTAAGCACATCTAGTTCCTCAACCTTGGAGGCATACTTCTCCTTAAGCACAGTCAATTCACCAAGAAAAGTGGAACAATCAGTGCATTCAGGTTCATCGGTCACAATAGGAGCAGACTTAAGGGAATCTATTTGAGCCCTAGCATCAACAAGCAAAGACTCTAGTTCAACCACCTTCTCCTTAGCCTCTCCAAGCAAAGACCTATACTCCCTCTTCTCCTTGTTGGTCTTTCTAAGCACATCATCACGGTTGTCAAGCAAGTCATTCAACCTAGCATTCTCCGCTACCAAGAAGGATGGATCATTGTTTACCTCATCCTCGGAGTCGGAGCCCGAGTCATCCTTGTTGCTCTTCTTGCTTGCGGAGCTATGCGCCATGCCGCAAAAGCCTTGGGCGGCGAAGCACAAGCCGTTGATGTTCTTGCTTGACCGCTTGCCCTTGTGCTGGTTCTAATCTTCATCACTTGAGCTTGATGAAGAGTAGCAGGATCTCGAGTCGATGTCGCTCGCCCCGGCAACCATCGCTCGCTCCTTCTTCTTGTGACCACCACTTCTCCTCGGCCTCCGGTCGGACTTGTTCTTGCCCTTATGGTCGTCCCTTGAGCGGTGCTTGTGGTCGGTCCTCGGACGGTGCTTGTGCTCGGCCTTCACCTCCATGGCTTCCGGGCACTCAGCGATAAAGTGCCCGTGCTTCCCGCACCGGTAGCACATGCCCGAGGTCCTCCGAGCATTCTTCCGGTTCGTGTACATGCGCTCGAACCGCCTGCTCAGCAACGCGAGATCCTCCTCGCCTAGCACGTCGAACTCCTCATCTGGCATGGACACAAGACAAGACAAAGAGAACTGTCTCGAAGACATGTTAGCGTTAGTCCTTGATCCAAAGACCAGAGACAAACTATGAGGGTCAGTCGGGTTCTCGATCTTTGCGCGCACCCCACGGTCCACTTCGGACGACTTGAGCTTGGAAAACAGCTCGTCCACCGTGAGGGTGTCATACTTCTCCGACTCAAGAATGGCCTCGACCTTCCCACTCCACACGGTACGATCCAGAGAGTGCAGGAGCTTGACAGCCCTGTCATGATCATCGTACGGGAGCATGGCCACATTGGCCCTCATGTTGTTCACAATCACCGTGAACCGCTGGAACATGCTGTCAATGGACTCACCGGGGAGATGAGTGAAATTCTCGTACTCTCTCCGGTAGGTCGCAAACAAACGAGCCTGAACCTGAGCATTTCCAGCATGAGCATTCTTCAACTGCTCCCAAATCCTACAAGCCAAGTCCTCTGTCTGAACCCGATCGAATTCGGATGCACACAGAGCACGGAACAAGTAGTCGACCGCCTTATTGTTGGCGTCAAACATATCCCTCGATCCTGGAGCTAGGAAGTTCATCGGATGAACATAAGCTGTGTTCACCGTGACATCCCACAAGATCTGACCCTTGCCGCGGAGGAAAGCAGCCATCCGCCTTTGCCACATCTGGTAGTTCTTACCATCAAAGTGTGGAGGACCCGAACCCCGTTCCTGGTACGCCATCTTTGGATCTTAGACTGGTTAGAATCACGAAGATCCGTAACCGGCTCTGATACCAATTGAAGGACCAATTAGGCAACCAGAGAGGGGGGGAGTGAATGGGAGCCGATAAAAATTCTTCCCGAAGGATGAACTCGGCCTATTCCCCAAATTCACAACCAAGAGTTCCCACACGAGTTTGCCAAGGTTACGTAGTCACAACGGACCTACCAACCCTAGGAACAAACCCCAAACAATCCCAAAGCGAAAGCGAAACTCAAGAAGCAAAGGACTTAGGCAATCTGTAGTGGCCTGGGCGGACCGTCCGCATGGAGGGGGCGGACTGTCTGCGGGCACCAGGCAGACCGTCCGCGAGCTCGCGGCAGACTGTCCGAAATTGGTTCCCGAACCTCTAGTAGCGCACCACGAAAAACGGACCGTCCATCCTCTACCCACGGACCGTCCGCGCTGAACGGACTGTCCGACCTCACCTTGCGGACTGTCCGCCAAACCTTGTGCAACCAAAAGCACACGGCCACACGAATCAAACGAAAGGCGAACGAGAACACACGAAGAACTCGATGAACTGGTGGCTGAAAGCCTCCTCGCGGACCGTCCGCCAAGGGCGCGCGGACCATCCGCGTGGTGCGCAGACAGCAGCTCGAGCCCGACCTCTTGAAGGTCAACACCTCCTTCCCTTTGCCCGATCTCCCGAATCAACCAAGGGATTGCTACCAAATCATAGGTGAAGGTGAAGCGCCTCTAGGAGATGCTATACCTACGAATTTGTACCCTCAAACCCACTGAGTTGAGAGGAATCGGGATTCTACCGAGCTCACACAAAGAGCTAGGGTTCCAACCAAAATCCTTCAATCGGAGGCCGAATTCGGAGTTTGAGGGGTCATGATCAAGCACAAAGATGCACGAGGCAACTATCCATGATCCCCACCAACAAATCCGCACCCAAACACCTCAGAATCAAAGGAACAAGGCGCGCACGAAAATCCAATGAAAATAGCTCGAAAATGACACGAAAATCACAAGAGCCACAAGAAGAAAATCGACGCAACCATGAATTCTTCCATACACTCGGGGTCAGATTCTCTACAAAACGGTGAAGAAAATCTACGCCTATGGAGCAAGGAAATGAGAAGCAGTCCGGATGGATGGTTTGCCCAGAAAACCCTAGAGCTATATATATGAGTCCCTCTGGGTTGGGCAAATGACCAAGCTACCCCTAGCACTTAAACTTAAGATACAATCCCCTCAGGGGCATATAGGTCATGTAGCACTCCTCTTCATCGCACGGCCATGCCTTTGCCGCAGTCCGCGTCCACCCGACGCAAGCCCTGCGATCCCGCCACGTGCCCGCCGACATCGAAGCTTCTCGGTGCGCCCGGGTCCCATCTCCGCCCGCCAAGCCTCCGGTCTTGGTTTTGTGGCTCAACCAAGTAACCCGACGGTTTTGTGGTGAACCGCCGCAAACCTCGCGTGCAGACTCCGGTCGTGAGCCGCTACCCTGCACCGGCTCCTGTCCAGGACTTCGTCTTGCTTTTCTTGCCACCATGCAGCCCGCACTTGACCCCACTGGCCACCGGGTCCCTCGAGCCGAGCCTACTTGTCTCTCCACTCCTCGGAGGCCCCGCAAGGCATAGACCTTTCGCGCCCGCTCTTCACCTGCACCAACACGAGTCAAGCCGCAACCTGCACCTGCAATACTCGGCCAAGAGTCAGTCCACACCACGTTGTCAATCACTCATCACACCAGGGAGCGACCATCCACCGGTCCTCGGACGCTCCGGTCCTCAAAAGATAATAGCTAAAACCACAAGAATTTGGTACGAAAACTTGTAGATCTAGCTAATATCGGTAAGGGGTGAATAAAGAACTAGACGAAACCTCAGTGATGCGCCCGGAGGTTAAAGCCTAGGATTATTCGGTAAAACGGTACTCACAAGCTTGCCGGAGATCAGCTGATGCAGCTTGACAAACCCGAAGCACGGCGTTGTAGAAAAGAGGAAAATCGCTATGGCGAAGTCGCCGAAAAGTAGATGCTGTAAAGGTAGATGCTGTAAAGTAGATGCAATAAAAGTAAAGGGTTTGCCTGGAGGCGGTTTGTTTGATATTGGTGTGTACAAATTTTCCGACCACGTAGGGTCGCTATTTATGTCCTGAGGACAAACCCGACTCCTAGCCGATTACGGCACTGTTTACTTGCATCTAAAGGCAAAAACTACTAAAAATAGAAAAAGGACTCTCGCAGGAGTCTAAAGACCCTCTAAAACTAACTCTTGACCCGTTGTCAATCGTGGACTGACCCTCCTCCACCGTGCTTTCCTTTTAGCGTATCCCTTTGAATACCGCCTTCTTCATGCCCATCGGCCGATCTTCTGGTTAATCATCGGCCGATCGCTCTGACTTGCTGGCCCACTGTCAGGGTTGAATCCCTCTGACCATCGGCGATCCGTGTTGACCATCCTTCTCTTCCTTCAATCTGCCGATTACACTGTTTTTCATCAGCTGTTTCCCCTTATCTCTTTTTGACCTGTTTTTCCAAAAAACGGTGTCAACAATAGGGCAAACGAAGGATAACCCTTAGCCTAGACACTACGTCTATGCTACTGATTACTACCGTAGCCTGACTACGCTATACCACGGTGCGTAGCAACCTACGGCACTCTATATTAAATATAGAGCGACGAACCCGCAAGGAGGAGAACTGTTCTCACTCAACTATAGGTACTACTAGCTTATGCTAACGGCATATGGGAGAGAGCACTCGGTCCCGTGCTAAGCTTCCAACGTATACGAACGACTTGCAGCAGACGAACGTATAAACCCAGGTTCTACGCACTAGCAGAGGAAAGAGGCTACTCATGCAACCTAGCATAAACTATTAGAAAGGAATCAAGAACACACTTTATTCTAATCAGAGCATGCAAGCATATCCACTTTATTCTAAATGACGAACATTGCATACAAATGGATATGAGCACATGTGACCCTATGCTACAAGATCGAAAGGTTGTGTTCGCGAAGAACACAAGCCTCTAAATCAAGAACAAGCGAAGAACACAAGAACATATCACCTATGCATGAATGCTACTTTAGTCTAAATAGAAAATGCAGAAATACTTACTTTACTCTAATTGAAGAACAAGCATCCATACAGATACAACTCTCTCTCTCACTCTCTACTCTCTAATCTACCAAGGAGAGGCCTCTCCTTTGAAGGGAAGCTCTCGTCCTTGGGTGAAGAAGTGAAGTGTGTCTCATTCTCTACCCCCTCCCATCATATTTATAGGCCAAGAGGAGCTCCCTAGGCTGCCTTGGGCGCCACGAAAGAACCAATGAGGTGGTGACACATGGCGCAGAGGAGTGGGGGCCAAGTTGGCGAATCTTCCATGAGAAGGAGCAGCAGGCTTCCGGGCGGATATTCGGGCATACACCTGGCACCGCCTTTGGCTCGTCATGACAAGACGACACGTGGAAGGGCGGTGCGAGAGGCCTCAGAGTGGGTTCGGCCGACCTGGGGATCGGCAGATCCCGGGTGGGCCCGATCGCACCGGTTTTCGTCCAGGTGACTGCCATGTGGGTCCCAAGGTGGGTATGGGGGTGTTTGCGTTGTTTCTAGCCCGTTATCTCGTGGTTGTGGGCCCTTGGATCCGCGTGCTTGCTCCTGATTGGTCGAGAGTGTGCTTCTTTGGATCGGTGAGGTGTCATGGCCACGTGGGCGCCTGTGTGGCAGCACGTGGCCACGTGGCCTGGTGTGGGTCCCACCGGGTGCACATGATGGCTTGTGCACATCTCTCTCATCCGGGCTCCGATGTATGCAATTGATATATCCGTTTCGATCGTCTCGACGAGCCCGCCGCAATGGTGCAGACCAATTTGGCATTTAAGGTTGTTTATGACGATGCCATATCTATGCCATTGGTTTACTTGCTCTCAACTATATCATTCCATGCGTATTTTGATGTGTCCTGCAACAAAAGATAGAAACACCAACACTTGTGGAAATTGTCAGTATAAACCCCTATTCTAGTGTTGATGATCACTTTTCATTTATTCTATGCAGGTATTGACGGCCTAAAAGTGGTACTTAACAGTCGTCAACACTCAAGATGTACAGCATCGCAGCTCGAGCTTCTAGAGGCAATGAAGACCACATAGCAGGATTCTTTCCTCTCGTGATGGGCAAAGCGCCACTCCTATGGCTCGACAACCTTCCTGCAGAATGCATTACCTCATGGGCGACCTTGTCGTGGTTCTTCACGACCAACTATCAAGCGACCTACAATCGCCCCGGCAACACTCACCACCTCGCCAGAGTGCGGATGAGGCACGAGGAGACTCTCCGTGAGTACACTAACTGCTACTTCGAGAATCGCAACACTCTCGCAGGAGTCAAAGACGAAGACGTCATAGCCTACTAAAATAAGGGGGTAACCAACCTCAAGCTCTTTGAGAAGATTCACGAAGCTGATGCCCACACCATTGCCGACCTCATGGCCTATGTCGATAAGCTCGTCGATACCCAAGATGCGGTGGTGCATGACTTCAAAGGGGATGACCATCACGACGGTGGAGGCAGGTCGCGCAAGCGATCTGGCGAGGTCTATGCTACCGACCCACCCAGACCTTCCACCTTCCTTGATACGGATGTTGTCCCAATCTTCACGATGTAGGATCTTGAACAAGATAACTAGCTGATAAATCAGCCAAGATAAATAGCTGCGAGCAGCCGGATAGGTAGTGCAACCTGACGACACGCATAAGAAGCCAACCACCGTCTCTATACGGCAGCCTGAATCAAGGATTCGCCCAATCACACTCTCAAAGAACCAACCTACGCAACCTGAACATGAAGTACTAGGAGCACGGATTGGGTGCCGATGAAGCGGCCGCCGATGTAATCCCACAGGAAATCACAAGAGCAAAGGGGTAGAGAATCACTCTCTGAATTTGTTAGCACACAGCTGAACAAAGGGGTTCAATTTCATTATCAAAAGTCTTGATTATTTCAGAAATACATAGGGTATTTATACAAGGAACAACCCTCCTTGTTGGGTGTGAATGGACCTTTGAGTTTCTGGAGTTAGGCTACGTGAAAAGCCACCACGAACTGAAATCCCGAACAGCCTCGTGTGACTGTTGGGTTCCTGCGCAGTCTTCACTAAATCGGTCATAACTCTTTATTGGGAAGTCCAATGGACATGCGGTTTCTTGAATTAGAAAGTTAACTTCAAGACGGTTCGACGAAGTACTCATGGGGCTCCAGAGCTATCGGGATTTAAGAGTTATGATCAAATCATTATGCAGGTCCGAACTTGTCTGAACTGATTGTCCGAACTGTTTTGTGTGAACTTGTCCGAACTGAACTTTGCTGGATCCTCCTTGGTCCGAACTGATCCACTTGTTTCTTCTTCTTTGCTTCCTCTCCGTCTATAGCTGCACCACCCCTCTCACATATATACCTAAGTACAACCAATGTAGATCATTTAGGTAGTATAACATTCTCAGATATGTTAAAGTTAATTTCAGCTAGGAGAGAGTTCACCTCTTGTTGTAATTTCTTGGCATGACTTCGTGTAATTGGTCCTTGGTTTATATTTATTGGTGTGTTGTGTTCATCCACTTGTGTAACAGTATGGTCAGTGGGGATGTCCGCATCATCCTCCCTCTCTTGAAAAAGGAGTCGTCCTCGACTCTGATTATTGTAGGCTTGGTCATGTTGATGATCATTGTTGTAGTCGAATATAGCAATGTGCTTGAGTCTGTATTCATACAAGCCAAGTAGCAGCCTTGCTAAAGGAAAATAGTAAGATTTGGAATTAAGTATAGCTTTCACCTTGTATGAATGTTCAATATTAAGAGTATTTGTTGAAGTCTTTGACCGGGCCGCATCATCCTCCCTCCCTTGAAGAAAAGCTGTCCTCAGCTTTTGTTGACCTGAAATCAATCTATAAAAGGTAGAGGGTGGATATATATAGCATCTTTCATGATCAATCAAGTTAGACCCCTTATTACTTCCTTTCTCATCCATATTCATAGGTGCACAATGATAACATGACATATATGGGTTATGCACTTTATTAGGATGAGCTTGAAACATCAAATTCATTTTTCTAAACTCACATTGAAAATGTTTTCTTGGTGTTTGTAATCCTGCAAACAACTTAGTAGATGGAAGAACAACAATTTCTTGCAAGCAACACAATTTATTCAAAATCTCTAATTTCATCATTGCAACATTGAAAATTTCAAAATTTGAAGAAAACATTGATCTCTTGTCATTCTCATAATTATTTTTGTACAGTTCTTTTGAAGGTTTAGATGCATACCTTCCAAATTCATTGCTCTTTGATGTGGATAGAAAAAATTTGGGTTAAGAGCTTGTTGTTCTTTGCACAAGGTCTCTTTCTTTTGATGAACAATATGAGCATGGGAATAATATTTTTCTCTCAATATCACAAGCATTAAACAATTTATTCACTTTATGACCAGAAAAGTATGGCACCCAATGATTGTCGTCCGACATGTTCAATTTAAATTCAGCAAGCTTGTCACATGTTATGCACATAGAATTTACAAAGAACTTATCAACAACATGTTCAACAATCAAATTGAAAGTAAACTTGCAGCTATGAATTTTATTCAATGATCTCATGGCTGTTATCATAGACACATTATCAAGCATTTCATTAATCTCAATAGGTTTATCAAGCATAGTGTAACTAAAACAATTAGAAGGAAATATTCTTCTGACAAATTCAGCATGAGTAATCAATCGAACATGGTGAAATTTATTATCATGTAAGGTATCACAAGGTTTCAAAATAGAACAGAAGTTACGCAAACTAGAACAAAGGTTATCAACTCGCAAAATTTTAGCACTTGAATTGACTTGTGAATGGATTGAATCAGAATAAAAACTTTGAGTATGGTCAATTGAAATTGCAGCAGATGTTTTATCATCATTACTATCCATTTTACCTTGCAAATTCAGATATGAATTATTTTCATTACTTTTTAGTTTTGATGTTTGTATATGTACAATGGGTTGCACTTCTGAATTTTTACCTCCCTCATCTTCATGCTTCATGTTTATGGCAGCAACACCTGGAGGCCTCACCAGCAACGACCTTTCACGCTTGTTCTTCACCTGCACCTGCACCAGTCAAGCCGCAACCTACACCTGCAATACTTAGCCAAGAATCAGTCCACACCACGTTGTCAATCACTCATCACACCAGGAAGCGACCATCCACCGGTCCTCGAACCACACCTGGCTCTCAGCGTACGTCGACGACGTGGTCGTCAAGACCACCGAGCAAGATCAGCTCATCACTGACCTCGCCGAGACCTTCTCCAACCTACGCACCTACCAGTGGAAGCTCAACCCGACCAACTGCGTCTTCGGTGTCCCCTCCGAATTGCTCCTGGGCTTCATGGTGGGACACCGGGGCATCGAAGCTAATCCCGTCAAGGTCGACGCAATACGCAACATGGCCAAGCCATCTTGCAAGAAAGACGTCATGAAACTCATAGGCATGATGGCGGCCCTAGGTCGTTTCATTAGCAAGCTCGGCGAAAAAGGTCTGCCCTTCTTCAAGCTATTGAAGAAGGCAGATAAGTTCGTATGGGATGAAGAAGCACAAAAGGCTTTCGAGGCTCTCAAAGATTCCTTGACCACGCCTCCAATCATGACGCCACCTATACCAGGGGAAACGCTCCTCCTCTACATCTCCGCCACCACTCATGTGGTCAGCACGGTCCTTGTCGCAGAACGAGAAGAAGAAGGGAAGGCCTATCCTGTGCAACGACCTATGTATTACGTAAGCGAGGTCCTTGCCGATGCTAAGACACGTTATTCATAGCCTCGGAAGTTGCTCTATGCACTTCTGATCATGTCGAGAAAGCTTCGCCACTACTTCCAAGCCCACAAGATCACGGTACTATCATCATTCCTGCTAGGAGAAATCATCCGCAACTGCGACGCTAACGGCCGCATCGTCAAGTGGTTGGTGGAGCTTGGAGAGTTCGGCATCGAGTTCTGCCCTCAGCAGGCGATCAAGTCGAAGATCCTAGCTGACTTCGTGTCAGAGTGGACAGAAATCCAGATGCCCCCTCTCAAGGAGAGGCCTGAACACTGGATAATGTACTTTGACGGTACTCTTAACCTCGAAGGTGCAGGAGCAGGAGTGTTATTCATTTCTCCTCAGGGAGAATAGCTCAAGTACGTATAGCAGTGTCCCTTGGCATCAAGCGACTACTAGCATATGGCGATTCCAAGGTTGTCATCGAGCAAGTCAACATGGAGTGGGATTGTGTCAAAGACACAATGGATGCTTACTGTGCTGAGATCCGCAAGCTCGAAGGCCACTTCAAGGGAATTGAGTTTCAGCATGTGCCATGCAATTACAACGTGGCTGCCGACGTGCTATCCAAACTAGGGTCCAGGCGAGCTCTAGTCCCAGCGGGTGTGTTCGTCCAAGACCTACGCAAGCCGTCGATCAAGCTGTTGGACCCGGACAACCCGGACCAAGTATAGCCCGACCCAACTCCAGCACCTCCCCGCGACGTGCTGATGACAGAAAATGAGGACGATTGGAGCGAGGCTTTCCTAGCCTTCCTACTCGACCAACGAGTCCCGAAAGACAAGGCCGAACAAGAGCGTATCACACGACGAAGTGTTAACTACGTCGTGATTGGTAACGACCTATACAAAAAAGCCGCCTCTACTGGCGTCTTGATGAAATGCATCTTGCGATCAGAAGGTCTCCATCTCCTGGCTGAGATTCACGGTGGTGAGTGTTGCTGCCACGCGGCATCCGCCAATCTGGTCGGCAAGGTGTATCGATCTGGCTTCTACTGGCCCACGGCCATGTCTGATGCCAAATACCTCGTCAAGAGGTGCAAGGGATGCCAATTCTTTGCCAAACAGCAGCACCTGACAGCTCAGGTGCTGCGCACGACCCCCCTATCCTGGCCTTTCACCATGTGGGGCCTTCACGCCGTAGGACCATTCCGAACCGCTCCGAGTGGCTACAAGCACATCCTTGTGGCCATCGACAAATTCACCAAGTGGATTGAAGTCCGACCTGTCGCAAAGGTCACGTCGGAAGATGCGGCGAAATTCATGCAAGACATAACACATCACTTCGGTGTGCCCAACAGAATCATCACCGACCTAGGGTCGGCCTTCACAGGGTCTGCCTTCTAGGATTTTTGCCAAGACAACACGATTGACGTCTACTACTCCTCGGTCGCCCACCCCCGGTGCAACGGACAGGTCGAACGTGCCAACGGCATGGTCCTTCAAGCTCTCAAAGATCGCATCTTTGATGACGCTTCAAATTACGCCACCCGGTGGTTAGCCGAGCTACCACATGTAATCTGGGGTCTAAGGACCCAAGTCAGCTCTGCTACGGGCTTCTCGCCGTTCTTCCTAGTCTACGGTTCGGAGGCCATCTTACCTACCGACATCACCTTTGGAGCCCCACGCATACAGTTATACGAGGAGAGAGAAGCCGAGCAGACCCGTCGTGTCGACCTTGACAGCCTCGAGGAACAGAGAATGGCAGCCGTTATGAGGCAAGCTCACCACGACCAGCAACTTCACCGGTATCATGATCGCAACATCAAGGAGACCTCCTTTAATGTTGGCGACCTAGTCCTAAGACGTATCCAGAAGACCGACGGCATGCACAAACTGTCTGCCCCTTGGGAAGGACCCTTCATCGTCACTGAAGTCATCAGCCCGTCTACATATCGCCTCCAGTGGGGCGACGGCCAAGGAGTACCCAACCCATGGAATGTGGAGCACCTACGACGATTATATCCATAGAATAGTTTTTATTACCGCTATGTATTCCTCGTCTTTGTATTTTTAGTTCAATAAATATTAGTTAAAGCAGTCATCTGGTGTGTCTCGAGCTCTACCTTCTCTTCTTTCATGTCATGTAACCTCCCCCTCAACATGCTCAGGGGCTTGGCCAAAGCCAATACAAGGGTCGAAAGACCTGGGGGTGAAGTTTCCTATTCCTCCCCCTCGATATGCTCGGGGGCTTGGCACAAGCCAACGTAAGGGTCGCTCGACCTGAGGATGTCGTCCCTCGTGACTACTTACTTTATGTTGTTACGAACCTGCTTGGTCGTAAGGTTGCAAAACCTGAGTCCCAAACTCCTTCCTGCACGTCGATTGCACGTAAGTCTCCCCGCTGAGCTGTGGTAATTGGTAAGCCAGCCTCTCCGTGAGTAGTGGTTAGCGGGGTATGAAAAAGACATGTCGCTCCAGGGCAACCAAGTTCGTGCAAACATAAGCTGAGTATGTCATGCAGGCCAAAAGAAGATTATAGTTGCTATTTACATGACTGGAGGAAGGAGGGGGTACAGCTCTAAGACCACGACTACTCTTCACCATCGTCGCCCTCGTAGTCGATGGCGTCCATTATCGCCATGGCGGCCTCTCGTACTTTAAGCTCCACGGCCTTGAGGTCCTTCGTCACGTCTGGGCCTTCTCCGACCTTGACCACGTCACCGTCGGGGTGATGAGACTTCACCCGCAGCAGCGACTCAGTAGCCGCCGTCAAGCTCGTCTCCTTCAAGAGGTCGACCAACTTCTCTGGTGCAGCCAGAAGCCGATCAATAGCCGGCTTGGGCTCCTCCCCAGCGACCTGCGTCTCCACCATGTCCATCACATAGTGGGCAGCGTTCTTCAGGTCGTTCAGCTCCACTTCTTGCCCTGCAATAGTCACCTGGTCATTCTGCAACGCCTTCAAAGCTACCTCGAGACTGACCTCAAGGTCCTTTTGAGCTTGTTTCTCATAAGCCAGCTTCTGGGACACGGCATACTCACTGTCTATGGTGCCCTTCATCAGCTGCTTCACCTCTTTAGCACCGGCCTCTGCCTCCTGCAAGTTCACTTCCAGGCTTCGAACCTTCTCATTAGTGTTTTTCAGGTCGTTCTTGAGGTCATGCTCTCTCCTGTGAAAATCTGCGACGTACAAGACATATTGAGGTCCAGCCTTCAGCAGTAGAAATCAATGATGATCGAAGCTGTAAAGCAGTTGGTCTTACCAGTGATCATAGTATTGAATAGAGTATTGGCCTCCCAATACTTACGCTTCTCTTCATTTAGCTCGTCTTCGAGCTTCTTCTTGTCAGCCGCTGCCGCTTCACGGACCTGCTTGAGCTCTTGTTCGAGCTCCCCCACCCGCAGCTGCAGAGCTGCGGCATCCTTGAGCTGGTCGGCCCTGCCCTTGGCACGGTTGGCCAGTGACTGTTTTAAAAAATAAGACAGGTCGTCAGCCACATGCAGAAAATAAGTCGTTTGTTTAACTCAAGGTCATTTGCTCACCGTGAGGGATTGATTGAGCGTCAAGATCTACCAGCAGACCTCCTTCATATCCTTGTCATCCTCGAAGATATCTCCCTCCCAAGGAGTGCCACTCCAGTCGATGTCCTCCCGCCTTAAACCTGACCCCGTCGACGTCGAACCCGGTGCCTGCACACCGGTTGTTTCTGGGTTCCCCTGTGGTGGCTCGATCTGAACCGGGTCCACAGTCGGGCCCTGAGCCGACGTGTCGGGCATCGAGTTGATGGGGTCCACATCAATAACAGGCGGAGGAGCCGACATCCCCACGTTTCCGACCGAACCTTGAGTCCCGGCCTCAAGCTCGGACGACCTTGTCCGCGAGGGTGAATCTTGAGCACCCAGGGCGCTCTGAGGTTGGGCATCCGACCTACTGTCGTGCTATAGCAAAGCTTAACCGTACTGGGCTCGATTCCGAATCCCCCAACACCTACAGTAATCTTCGTCAACATAATAGAAGAAGCTAACAACAGCTTGCAACGAACTAACTTCTATACTAAGACCTTACCTCACGGTAACCGGTGCACGCAGCTTCGGCCTCAGGGGCCAAACTCGTATCTTCACAGGCATTTTGGCATGTGCACTAGCGGTAGCCCGCTGTGCCTCCCTCATTCGACAGAGGTCTTCTACCGTCACTTGTTGCTCTAGTTCCCGTTGCCTCTTGGCCACGGGACTCAGCGACCTCCTTGCCGAACGATCCTCAACAACTGGAGGATCATCGGTAGCTTCGTCTTCATCCTCCTCGACCTCCTTAGTCGCCGGAGTGGGGATCGTCGGTGTGCGGATCGTCGGAGGAGGGCTCGCCTTCCTCTTCCTTTTCTTCTTGTTGGCCTCGAGCTTGGCATTCTTGGCTGCCTCGGCCTTGGCAGCAGCTCTTGTGGTCGATTGCTTTGCTGCTGCCGCCCTCGTCTTGCGCCCAGGCTTTGTGGCGCTGCTTGCCTCGGGGCAGCTCGCTACATCGCCACTGACCTCTTGGTCGGTATCTTCATCAACTTCAACTGATGAATCTGATTGATAATTCTCCAGCAGTTGTGCTGCTGGATGCTGGTATTCCTCCGTCCTCAGCTTCCGACGTGGTTCCTCACCCTTCGGTAAGGGTGTAGGGCACTAGACCAGCATCTCCCGAGCCTGCAACAAAGAAGCAACAAGGAATAAGATTGACGCAAACAACTAAACAAGCCAAGACGACCTAGTAGTCTCAGGACTTACAGGGTCAGCGGGTCGAGTCAGGGAGTGTGCCTTCGGGCACTTCCTACCCCGGGTACCCCTGGTGTAGATCTGCGACACTCTGACCGCCATCTCCTCCTAGGAGACCTTGCGGTTGACCTCGCGAGTGGGGTCTGACTGCCCCCAATATTCGTATGCCGGATGCACCTGGTCCTTGATCGGCTGGATCAGGCGGTGACAGAACGACCTCACCACCGAGCCTCCTGTCAGCCCTTTCTTCTTGAGGTCGCTCACCAGGGTGAGCAACTCCTTGACGTCGTCCAGCTCACAGGAGGTCAGCTGCATGTCCCACTCTGGTATCTTCTCGGGCTTGTGCCCGGTCCGCTTCGGGAGTACCGGCTGCTGGTCGGCGATGTAGAACCACTCCGACCTCCACCCAGTGGTATTGTTCGGCAGGTCCATATCTATCCATTCTGCCTTGAGACCTGATCTTAGGCAGAACATAACCGATCCTACCATGCCAAGGCGCTTGCCAGTGCTCTTGACATTGAAAAGATGAACGACGACACCACAGTTATGGAGTTGGGGATGAGGTGTACCAGCTCCAACTTGTAGTAGAAGAGGAGACCTCTGAAGAAGTCGCCGGCGGGCACGTTGAACCCGCGCTCGAAGAAGGAGGCGAATACGACCTGCTCCTTGTCGTCCTCCGTCGGGAAGGCCTCGCCCGTGGGTGCCTTCCACTCCACCTCCGCCTTGGGCCTCAGGAGCCCGCGATCCACCAGCGCTTGAATCTCCCCCTCGGTCATCACCGAGGGCTCCCAAAATGTCTGCGGGTCCGGGATTTGGGAAGCAGCAGCCGCCATTTCTTGAGGATGAGGAGCTTTGGATCTAAAGTTGACTAGGGTTTTGACGCACACGGGGAGCGGCGCGGCGCGTGGATGGCAGAGCCAGCACGCGGTCTGCTATAGATGACGGCGGGCTGAGGATTCACGGGTGGAGGATGGATGTGGAGCTCGCGGCGGCTAGGGCACGAAGATTCCGGCGGAGATGGCGAGAGGAGGAAGAAGATGGAAAGGGATGGTCAACACCGGTCCCCGCCGCTCTATTTATATGGGCCCCGCCACGGGTGCCCGTTGCGAATCTATCGCCGCAATGAGCTACATCGCCGGATTTCACACCAACGGTTATATTCCCAACGGATAGTTTGGCGACCTACACCCTGAGTTTAGGTCGTGAATACAACAAAGATATTAGGTCGTCCTCATAGCACATTCGATCTCCATGAGGTCGACAAGCCCCCAAATTACGTCACTTCAGGTCATTGATGAATAATTTCTTCACATCGACCATTACATGACAGAAGAGAGCGAACATTACACGGGAACTTCGAAGGTACACAAGTCGCCTCCGACCTCATTGGATCCAGAACTCATTACAAGATACAAACATATTCGAAGACCTTGTCTACCTAGAGCAATCCTTGAGGTGTACTCTGCTATAGTAGAGCACATCGCAAGAATTCTTCTAGCTTCAGGTCCTCGATGGTGGCCTTGCGGTGAACAACTGCACAACGCTGCACATAGTAGGTCACACTTTGTGCCTGACTATGGAATGCAGATACGAGCTTGTCTTCGGTGCGGACCGCAAGCCCTCGACGAGCATCACATGCTTACCAAGAACTTGCAGCGTTACCTCGGGCCTCTACAGCATCACCTCCAAACTCTCCTTGATTCCTCGTTGAGGCACGATACAAAGAGTGGGTGTGCTACCTAAATTTCGCAAGAGTTCTTCTAGCTCCAAGCCTCTACAAACTTTGCATCCTACAATCTGGAGGACGGACACATGCCCATGGTATGGCCTCAATACTACTCTGCGGCCTCATAGCTCAACAATGCTCGGTGCTTGCCTCCTTCAGCTATGTGGTGCTATTTATAGCCCGAGCCAGGCCTTGAGTGGCCGGTGAAGTGGAGACACTATTACCATGTGATCGAGAGGACCTGTTGGCATGTGCATGATTAAAGGCAATGTCTTTTACTAGCCTCGTGACACCTTTGTCGCTGGTGCATCAATGATGCCTGAGGCCGCTGCGGTGTCACATGGCTACAGTACACTCCTCGATCAGTGGGCAGTTTGTCGTTTTCTGAGTGGCAAGAGAATCTCCGACCACTGTTGACCCGTGACCCAGCAGTCTACGGAGAAGGTAAAGCCTGACTTTGCGTCAGAGGGCCCTGCGCCTCATTACATCCACGGACGACGACGGTCGAACGCAACCTTTACGGCTCTGCGTCTTCATTGCACCCGCTAGGCTCTACGTCCTAGTGCACCCGCTATGGCTCTGCATGTAAACGGACCTATTCCAATCAGCCTATATTTCTGTTTCCTAAGCAGAATGGTCGTAGGTTCGATTGAAGACCTTCCGGGGTAGGCGTGCCTCGCTGCTCTGCTAGATCCGTCTGGGCGTTTGGAGATCGGAAGCATCAAATCTACGATTTTGTCGGACCCCCGTGGTCGGTGTGCCTATTGCTGAGGTCGTCAATACCTTAGTGCCATGGCTCTGCTGGATGGCTGGTAGCTATGTTGGTCATCTGGGCACCAAAACGACCTCCATGAGGTCGGCGTGCCTCAATGCCTAGGACTTGCAATACCTTGGTATGTCTATGGCTCTGCCAACCTAGTTGGGCGCCATGGATGCGTGACCTTCCGAGGTCGGTGTGCTCTTGAAGCCCTGCTAGCCTGCTCTGGACACCCAAGATCATACGTCGGGAATGAAGGCCACCCTGTGGGGTGCGCCCCTAATGGCCCTGCCAAGTATCTCCGGATGCTTGGGCGTTATTGATTTGAGACCTTCCTAAGGTTGGCATGCCTCGAGTGGCCCTGCCAGACTCTCTGCAGCTATGTAGGATATCTGGATGTCTCTACACTCCATATGTTCGAGATCTCTATATTTTCTCATCAAACGGATTCCGGACATCACAACTTCAGCTACGACATCATTGACGACCTCTTCATGCGATGCGCGTTTCAAGATCTTACAGGGCATCCTCGGATACTGGACATCGTTGATTTTAGGCCTCTTCGAGGTCGGCACGCCTACGAGGCCTCCTAGAGGTCAGCTCTGCCAGACTCCTTGCAGCCATGCTGGGAGATCTGGGTGCCTCTACACTTCGTTCGATCAAGACCATGACTCAGTTTTCTTCTCTTTTTTTAGCATCAAACCAGCCATGCTGCCTGCTTCAATGCTCGGGGACTGCTCTACGAGAGCGTCTTCAACACCCTCTTGTTTTCTTTGTCGTACCGACCTGTTAGGAAACCTGTTTCTCATCATGTCGTTACTCGACCTACTTTTTTCTTTTCTTTCTTTTTTGGATCATCATAACGGCCATCCTGCCTGCCACAATGCTCCGATACTACTCTATGAGTGCATCCTTGATGCCCTCTGAAATTTTTCATCGTCGTTTCGATCTATTGGAAGCCTGCTTCCTATAGGTCATCACTCGACCTCTCTTCGTTCGGTAAGATTATAAACAGGTCGGCTGCTAAGCTGATTTCTTTCTTTTGGACCGACGTGCATGCTATTCGACCTGTCGATAGCTCTACGACTTCGTCATGACCTTTCTAAGGTCGCTGTGCCTACAGATCGCTCGGGGGCTTGTGAGACATGGGTACCCCTGGGTCCCCACCGACCAGGCTCACGGCCGACAAGTGGGTCCGGCCTACCAGAAGACCCGCCGACCTGACAGTGGGCCCAACCGACCTAGTTGGTGGCCCACACGACCTCCTGAAGACCTTCCAGAAGATTCCCTAGGCGACCTTATCCAGAGCGATTTCAAGACTTGGCGTGCAAGACATGACATCGGTGGATTCCGACCAAGCAGATCGACGGATATGGCAAGTGTTGTAATCAACTAGATTTAGGACTTTTGTTCGTAACCGACCAGGAGTCTGGGAACCGACCTTGTCCGCTGGCCAATATAAGGCGGGCAGGGCGACCCCTTGTAACAATACGCAATCCTCAAGCAATCTACACCAACAACTAGACGTAGGGTTTTACTCTCCGGAAGCCCGAACCAGTATAAACTCATCATGTTCTCTGTGTTCCGTGTGCTCGTGTGCAACATTCGAGTTCTTAGCCCAAGGTTCCACCTCGCCGAACAAATAAACCATCGGGGTTAACCCCCCTGTGGGCTGTCTATATCTAAACCTCTGACAGGGTCTTACTGCCGATGGTGAGCTCCACGCAGATTGCTCCTTGAGCCGGAGAGACGTTGCCTTGAAGTCCACCAGCATCATGTCGGTTTGGGTCAAGTCTTCATCAGACTTCCCAATCTTGCACAGCATGGTATATGGCATCAGATTGACTGCTGCTGCTCCATCTACTAGTATCCTGGTAACTAGCTTGCCATTGACAAATCCTTTGAGAAACAGAGCCTTCAAGTGTTGTCTCTTTTCATCATCTGGTATCTCGAAGATGGCTTGTGTAGGTTCCAGTGTTAACAGAGCCATGCCACGTTCCTCATTGGACACATCCGAATCAACAGGAGCCATGAACTCTTTTGGTAGAAGGACAACCATGTTTATATCAGCTTGTGGTTTGTCATTCTTCCCATCATCAGCCTTAAGCTTTGGACGCCAAACTTTAGACCGAACCTTCTTCTTGTCCAGCACGCGTCTCTCTGCTTCTTCTTGTTGTTCTAGCTGGCGTAGGCGCTGGACTCTCCTTTTCTGGGATTTGGTCAAGCCATCTCGACACCATTGTGGATTAGGCTTCTTGTATGTTTGGCTTGATCCTTCATCGTCCATGTGCAGAGTACGTCGACGTTCGGGAGCTCGACACATGATATCTTCATCAGGGACCAAGGAATCGGGCATCTCTTCCAGCTGATTGTTTGACTTTTCATTGACTCGGCTTCCCAGCCGATCATGAACACTGGCCTTGCCCCCCAGCCGATCGTGGATGCTGGTCTTGCCCCCCAGCCGATCATTGACTGAGACCCGTTGATTGCTGAATTCATCGTGATTTCCAGCTGCAGGTCTTCTGTCGTCGAAGCAAACCCTCTTAGATGAGCTGCTATTATTGTAAGCCCTATTGCATTATCGACAATTTTCTGCCGTCGGCCGTTTAATCCCTTCTTCCAAGCAGTACTTCAAGAATGGACATCTCCAATGTCCTTCGTTGCGCCGTGCCCACTCCTCTCTGCCCCTTGCTTTCTCTTGTGGTTGCTGAAACTTCTTGATTAGCATTTGGGATGTAACAGGTCGGCGTGGATTTAAATCTCCTTTTTCAAGTAGCAACCCTTTTCCTTTGACATCGGCAGCAGTTGCTTGTACCTTGGGATCGACAGCTGCTTTATTTTGAGCCGATTCAGACGTCAGGAGTTTAACACGTGACGTGTCTTCGCTAGACACTTCAACTGTATTAGTTGGGAACGGGTGTTGATCAATCTTCATCAGCTTTTCAGCTTTGGCAGGAGTTTCAAACTTGAGTTTCCCTTGCTCAATAGCTGACTGGATTTGTTGTTTGAAGATCTTGCAATCATTGGTGTCGTGCGACGTTGCATTGTGCCACTTGCAATACTTCAGTCTCTTGAGCTCTTCTGCAGATGGTATGGTGTGGAATTGGGAAAGCTTGATCTGCCCTTGCTGGAGCAACAGATCAAATATTTTATCGGCCTTTGTGATATCAAAGCCGAATTTTTCTGGTTCCTTCTTACCAAAGGGACATGACACTGTCTTCTTGCCTTTGACCCATTCTGCGAGCCCTATCATGTTATCTTCATCTTCTGAGTCAGAGTAATCCACATAAGACACCTTCTTTTCGAAATTCTTCCGAGGCTCATAAGACCTTGCAGTCTCTTGACTCATTCGACTGACTAGCTGGCTGAGGCTCTCAAAGTCATGTGGTGCATATTTATCCCTTAAGGTCGGCAAGAGACCTTGGAACGCCAATTCAGCCAGTTGTTTGTCTCCCAGATTCAGGCTACAACACTTGTTTCTGACCTCCCTGAATCTCTGAACGAATCCAGCAACTGATTCATCGTTCCTCTGCTTGAGTCAGGTCAGATCAGTAATCTTCATCTCATGGATGCCAGAGAAGAAATAATTGTGGAACTGCTGCTCTAGATCAGACCACTTGATGATGGAGTTAGCTGGCAATGAGGTAAACCATGAGAATGCTGGCCCTAAGAGAGATGAAGAGAATAACCGTATCCTGAGTGCATCAATGTTCCCTGCTTCTCCACACTGGATGATGAACCGAGTAATATGCTCCATTGTGGATGTGTCATCTTGACGAGAGAACTTTGTGAAGTCTGGCACCTTGAACCTTGGAGGGAACGGTATCTGATCGTAGCCAGATAGATATGGTGTCCTGTACATGCAGGATAGCTGCTTAGGTTTCATCTCATATTGTTTCTGCAGCATCTCTGAAAAGTGATCAATCAACTCCTGCTTCACATGAACTTCAACTCGGCCGATACTTGCTCGATTGCTTGTATCTCAGCTGATGGAGTCTCTGGAGGTTGATCTTCCAAGGTCCTTGGTTGTGTATTTGGTGTCATTGATGCTCCTGCTCCAGAAGAACCTTGCGTGTTTGACTGACTTGTCACAGGTGGACTCTGTTCTATCGGCTGACCAACCGATGGAGCTGGCTGATGCAAGTTCAATTAGCCTGAGATAGCCAATTGATTCAGGATCATTTGCAGCACTTGTGTAGAGTCTACCTGTGGAATTTTTGGTTGTCCTATCACCCCTTGGTTGATTGGCTGTTGAGGCGATGATCTAGTGTGAGCAAATGTATTAGCCCGGGTTAAGACAGGCTGCATTGAAGTGGACTATTGTACTGGAGTAGTCTGCACGGGCATCCCTATCATCAGCTGCTTAGCCGATTTTTGAGGTTGAACATGGGCTTTTCTCTCTGTTGGTATGACCATATGAGCATGAGCTGGACTGATCTTGACTCTTTCAAAAGCCTTACTCCCGTGATTGAAGTAGACAAACTCTACTCCATCCTTGTTCATGTGTACAGTCCCTGGAGTACCTCCAAACATGGCTTGATAAGATTGCGGGTACTTCACTTCTGGAATTTTCTCAGGCTGAGGTTCAAAGAAGTTTGAGATATTAGTCTCAAAATGATCCCGAGGCAAATCCCATCCTACAAGCTTTCCATCCTGATTTCTCATGGCAGGATACTTTTGATGCTGATTCTGCACTGAGAATGTCTGATCTTGGATGTTGGACTGTGCTGAATGTGTTTGGACCACTGGCATTGTGACAACAGGGTCTTTAGACTTATCTCCAACACTTTGATTCTGAATCAGCTGGGAATCCGATGAAGAACCAGGAGCAGTTGCATTGATCTGCGGAGACGGTGTAACCCCCACTGTTGGATCATCAATCGGCAGGGAAGTCGATTGGTCTTTTTGGAACACCAGAGGAGTTCGATTTGGTTGGAAGTATGCAGGTCCCAGATATCCTCCTTCTGCCCCTTTCTTGAGGGTTTCAGTCAGTCAATTCTGAATGGTATTGGTGAGAACTTTAGCTAGATCAATCATTGTCTGATGCATCGCCTTGTTCATCATGTCTTGAAGCCCTTTAGGATCTACTGAAAAGGTGACTTGCTTAGGTGTTGGTAAAGGATTCTTCTTGAAGACTCCACCTTTAGTATGACCATATGATGCCAGGTAAAGCTCTTCATAATGCTTCATGTGAGCTTCGAACTCGGCTTTGTCTGCGTCTTTCAGCTGATCCCTGGTGATTGCTTGGACATTGTCTGGATCAACCTCGAAAGTACCACTCTTGGTGTTCTTCGTCATATTGACTTTTTCAGGTCCCACCGGGCGTGCCAAAAGTGTGTTGACGCGAAAATAGGACGTCAACTCCGATCTGGCACCTCGCTACAGACCGGGGACGTCACCACCTCGCATACATGACTCCCCGATCTGTAGCGAGGCATGCCAGCCAATCTGACCTGTTGATTGACAATGGAAAATATTAGGGATCGGCTAGAGAACCGATGGCCTTTTAGCGACACGTGTACCAGCCAATCGGCCGATACAAGTAAGCAGGATCGGCCGGCTCGAGAGCGACCGAAGCGCGCGGGTGTGGATAAGGGATCGGCTAGAATCGGGTGATCGTGACGTCAGCACTCGACCAAGTCGGAATCGGCTGTGATGTTAGAAGTCGATAGGATCTAGATCGAGTGGGATAATTTGTGATAATAGCCAAAAACCACAAGAATTGGTACAAAAACTTGCAGATCTAGCTAATATCGATAAGGGGTGAATAAAGAACTAGACGAAACCTCAGTGATGCGCCCGGAGGTTAAAGCTAGGGTTATTCGGTAAAACGGTACTCACAAGCTTGCCGGAGGTCGATCGATGCAACCCGACGAACTTGAAGGACGGCGTTGTAGAGAAGGGAAAAAACGCAATGGCGAAGTAGCTGGAAAAGTAGATGCTGTAATGTAGATGCTGTAAAGTAAAGGGTTTGCCCTGAGGTGGTTTGTTTGATATTAGTGTGTACACTTTTTTCTGACCGCGCAGGGTCGCTATTTATGTCCTGAGGACAACCCGACTCCTAGCCGATTACGGCACTGTTTACTTGCATCTAAAGAAAACAGACACTACCAAAAATAGAAAAGGACTCTCGCAGGAGTCAAAATTCCCTAAAACTGACTCTTTGACCCGTTGCCAATTGTGGATTGACCCGCCTCCACCATGCTTTCCTTCTGGCGTATTTCTTTGATTACCGCCTTCCTTCTCTCTATCGGCCGATTCTCTGGTTGGCTATCGGCCGATTGGTTGACTCGTTAGTCTGTCGATAGAGTTGAACTCTTTTGACCTATCGGCGAGTCCTGTTGACTACCCTTTTCTCTCTCTTCAATCGGCCGACTGCACTCTCACCTTCATCGGCTGCTTTTCCTTATCTTTTTGACCTGCTTTTCCAAAAAATGGTGGCAACATCCATAAACCTCGATGCAAAGAAGCTGGTTCAGGAATGTGAAGCCTGCCAAAAAACAGCGAATCAGCAGAACTTACCATCCATGCCAGTTCACCTAATTCCACCATCATGGCCGCTGTAGAGATGGGGAATGGATTTGGTCGGCCCATTGCCGACAGCTCAAGGAAATTGCAAGTTCGCAGTAGTTGCAATTGATTACTTCAGCAAATGGGTGGAAACGAAGGCATTGGTGAATATCACCGCATCGACAGATCAGAAGTTCTTCTGGTAAGACATAATCTGCAGATTCGGAGTCCCGAGAGAGTTAATAGTGGACAACAGAAAACAATTCGATTGCTATTCTTTCAAGGAATATTGCAAAACTTTGGGCACTCACGTGAAGTACTCCTCAGTTTACCATCCGCAGTCCAATGGGGCTGTAGAAAGGGCGAATGGGCTGATCTTTTCGGGAATCAAGAAGTGTCTATATGATCAGAAGAAAGGCAAGTGGATAGATGAGTTGCCGAGGATAATCTGGTCTCACAACACAATAGTGTCGAGGGCAACAGGTTTCACACCTTTTAGCTTGTTATTTGGGACTGAAGCAATGACACCAGAAGAAATTAAGATTGAAAGTTTGAGAGACCAAAAGGCAAAAGAAATTGAAGAAGTTGACATGAAGGTAGAGAAGGACATGATTGAGCTCACAATCCTCGAAGCTTTAGAGAACATTGAAAAATATCAAAGGGAAACCAAGGCATGGAAAGACAAGAAAATAGTCAGGAAAGACATCAAGAATGGTGATTTAGTGCTGAAAAGAAAGAAAAATTGGGAGAATTTCGGGAAACTTCAGGAATCTTGGGAAGGACCCTACATAGCAAAAGAAACCAGTATGCCAGGAGCCTTTCGCTTAACAGACCAAACCGGTGAAGAATTGCCGCATTCGTGGAATGCAGACAATCTAAAGAGGTACTACCCTTGAGGATCATGAAAGTAGTTAAATTTAGTTTTTAGCATTTCCTTTCGCAGATTTAAATTCTATAAAAATTGTAAAAACCTGAACCACAGAACTATAAGTGGTTTCGGGAAAAAAAATATTTACTTCACGCATTTACCTTAGAATAAAAAAGACCGTACTCTTTTCCTTGCAAAGGGGGGCCTAAATCAAGGGGCAAGGTTTTTAATGAGGCAGATCTTATGTAAATACTCTTTATGTTACATATATGAAAAGAGCTTTCCCCCAAAGTTTTTGTGTCTTCCGAAATTCTATCATGTGAAAGAAAAGTTCGTGACGCCCATATGGTGCAGCTCGCATGGACGCCCCGTCATCACATCGGTGAGGGGTGGATGGGAAGCTGCTACCATCTTAGCATGCCGACACGGCGCACAAACCAACTCTTTTTCAAACCTCAGCCGTGGCAATCCTCGGACCAAATTGAGTTTACTCAAGTGAGACAAAAGATCAAAGCTTAAGTGACCCAACTTCCTATGCCACTTCCACTATTCACTTGAAGATCCAGCCAAGAAACAACGCTCCACACAAGAAGACTGAGAAAAATCCGCTCGAAACACTTGACCCTCGGGAACGACCATGCAAACTAGGTCCCCTCGAGAATCCAAAATCCGAGAACCACCAGGTTGAAACAACACCTCAAAGCCCTCATCCAAAAGCTGGGACACCGAAAGCAAATTGAACCCGAGCGATTGAACAAGAGCAACATGCCTGAGAGTGACCTTGTCACTTACCTTAATCTCACCTTCTGAAAGCACACACCCTCGCCCATTGTCCCCAAAGGTGATGTATGTCCTAGACACCACGGGGACGAGACTTGAGAACCACCCCTTGTCTCCGGTCATATGCCTCGAGCAACTGGAGTCAATCAACCAAACGTTCCTCAAGTCTCCCACCTAAAATTCAAAAACGAGCACGTGAGTGAACAAACGACTCTGCACTGGGGTTAGTACCAAAAGAGTAAAACCAGTGCCAAGCCATTTGCTCCAAAGTGGGGTTAGCACAAACCAAATCATCACGCCTATCAAAGCTACCACCACTAAAGCCACCATGATAACCACCACTAGGGAACCACCCCTGTCTCGCTGGAGGAGAACGAAAACCACGAAATGAAGACCGCGGATCGTTCCTCCTCTCCATCTCAAAGCTACGATTCCTCCTACCATCGTATTGAGCACGAGGTGGAGACCGTCTAGCAAACTGACCACCACCAGACTCTCCATGCCAAACATCTGGACCACGACCAAAGGACCTGAACCGAGCCTCACCCCGAGCACGAAAACCAAACTTGTCACCCTGCTGCCTCCAAACCGGTCTGACCGGTTCTGGAACCGGTCTGACCGGTTTCGCTGTACGAGCAGCCCAAACCGGTCTGACCGGTTTCCAAACTGGTCTGGCCGGTTTAATTTCTCCAACAAGGTCCCTTCCACCCAAAGCACTCTTTTCTCCCCAAGCTAGAACTGTGCGAACAATAGCCTTACCCCTAGGCAGTGGCATACGAGACTCAGGCACACCATGAGGTGGGTTGTACCTGTCCTTGTTTGCCCACTCCTTAGCCATTCTCTCCTCTCGCTTCCTCTTGAAGCAAAACTCTCCTTTGTGACCATCTCTCCCACAATAGTCACAATGAAACCGAATTGGTTTTGGCTTTGGTTTTGGTTGGGGTTGCTCACTCGGTTTCTCCTCACTTGACTTCTCACCCTTCTTCTCTTCTACCACCTTCTCATTAGGTCTCACAAACTTCACCGGTTTTTGGAAGTCATTTGTTGGGTGAGGGAATATGGGTGGATCTGGAGTTGTGTCAAGTTTGTTTCTCAGTGGGTTGGGCTTAGGAGCATAGGCATTTTTGTGGAAGGTTTTTGGTGGAGCTAGGATATCACCAATCTTCTCTCCTCCCTCACCACTACACTCTCCAACCTTCTCCGAACCTAGCGCTTGCCCATCATAGCGCTTGTATGCCTCTATCATCATCCTAAGCTGTGGTTCATGACCCGACAACCAACCCATCATTTTTCTCAACTCATCATTCTCATCCTGCAAGCGATCCACATAATGTGCAAGTTCCAGATTTTTCAAAGCATGCGCCTCACAAGTAGAGCAAGAAGTGGGAACAGGTTCTTTCAGCTTAGCCTCAAGCGAAACAGTATAAGCATGCATCTCATCAATCTTTCCATGCAAAACAGGGCAAGAAATGCAAGCACCTAGCAAAGCAGGCCTAGACTTAACTTCAGCCACTTCAACCCTAAGCACATCTAGTTCATCACAAGTAGAAGCATGCTTATCCTTAAGAGCAGTAAGATCAGCTAGGTACATAGAGCAATCACAACAATCAATCTCATCAGAAACCACAGGTGAAGCCTTAAGCGAATCAATCTCAAGCTTAGCATCTAGGTTCTGGGTTTCTAGCTCAGCCACACGGTTCCTAGCATCTTCTAGTGAGGCCCTAAGCTCTTTCCTCATCTTCTTGGCCTCTCTAAGCATGTCATCACGATTATCAAGCAACTTGCCAAGACGCTCGTTCTCCTCACGCAAGAAGGGAAGCTCGTCACGTACCTCATCCTCGGAGTCGAAGTCCGAGTCGCTCTGGTGACTCTTCTTGCTGCCAGAGCTACGAGCCATGCCGCAGAAGCTATCTCTCGCGTAGCAGCTCAGCCCGCTCAAGTTCTTGGATGACTTCTTGTTCTTGCGCCGATCACCTTCGTCTTCACTGCTACTCGAGCTCGAGGAAGAGTAGGCGGAGCTGGAGTCGACGTCGCTCCGACCATCGCTCAGGCCTTCCAGCCGTGGTCATCCTTCTTCTTCGACCGTCGCTCGTCCTTGTGCTTGTTCTTGTGCTTGTGATCGCGCCTCGATCGGTACTTACCGTCCTTGCTCGACCGGTGCTTGTAGCTGTCCTTGTAGCCGTCCTTGTTCTCCATCTTCTCCGGACAGTCGGCGACAAAGTGTCCTGGCTTGCCGCACTGAAAGCACGTCCGTGCTGTCCTCCTCGTGTTCACCCGGTTCTCGTGCAGCCCCTCGAACTGCCTGGTCAGCAACACCAGCTCGTCCTCTCCAAGCACGTCGAACTCCTCGTCTGGCAAGGACATCAAAGAAGACAGAGAGTACATCCTGGAGAATGCGTTAGCGTTAGACTTAGCCACTTTGCCACCGATGAGAGCAAGACTATGGGAGTCAGTCGGGCTCTCAAGACGGGCTGTCAAACTATGATCAACCTCAACAGACATAAGCTTAGAGAACAACTCGTTCACCATCAAAGTGGTGTACTTCTCGGAATCAAGTATGGCCTCGACCTTTCCATCTCACACGGTACGATCCAGCGAGTGTAAGAGCTTCACAGCCCTATCATGGTCATCGTACGGGAGGACGTCGACATTGGCCCTCATGTTGTTCACAACCACCGTGAACCGCTAGAACAAGGCATCAATAGACTCACCGGGGAGATTAGTGAAGTTCTCGTACTCTCTCCGGTAAGTCGCATACAACCGTGCCTGAACCTCAGCATTCCCAGCATGAGCATTCTTCAGCTCCAACCAAATCCTACAAGCTAGGTCCTCTTTCTGAACCCGATCGAATTCGGATTGACACAGCACGAAACAAGTAGTCGATCACCTTGTTGTTGGCATCGAACATGTCCCTCGATCCCGGATAAAGGAAGTTCATCGGATGAACATAAGCTGTGTTCACCGTGACATCCCAAAGGATCTGTCCCTTGCCACGAAGGAACGCAGCCATCCGTCTCTACCACATCTGGTAGTTCTTTCCATCGAAGTACGGAGGACCCAATCCCCGTTCTTGGTACGCCATATTTGGATCTTAGACTGGTTAGAGTCAATCAAGACTCGTAACCGGCTCTGATACCACTTGAAGGACCGGAATGGCGAACCAGAGAGGGGGAGTGAATGGGAGTCGATAAAAATTCTACTCAAGAATTCGGCCTATGAACCCAAAATCACTCGGACACCTCCACAAGCTTCTCTTGCCAAGTCCACGTAGCCACTGGGGTGCTACTGGACCTAGGAGCAAGATCCAACCAACAACAACACGAAACACGCAGCGGAAAACAACTCGAAACTGCTGCTGGCAACCAAAACCGGTCAGGCCGGTTTCTGAAACTGGTCAGACCGACCTTCTGGGACTTAGCCTCTCACAGGCAAGGGAAACCGGTCAGGCTGGTTTGGCAAACCGGCCAGGCCGGTTTTGTCCAGGAAATCCCCAAACGACCCTCAAGACCAAACTTGACCCAAAACACCTCAAGAACCTCTCAACCTTTGAACGAGAAAAGCCATAGCTCGAACGAGACTCTCCTGTTCAAAAACCCTCACGACAGCCCATTGGGGCTAAACCGGTCAGACCGGTTTGGGAAACTGGTCAGGCCGGTTTTGCCTGGACAGTCGGGAAGAACTCTGCCCGCGGGAAAAACCTAGCCTTCACCTCAATCGATCTCCCGATTCGTTCCACGGATTCAAGTGAGACTTTGGGGATAGCTGGGGTACCTCGCGGGCTACCTTTGGCTAGAAGCTCGGTCCCCAAAACCTACTCGATCAAGAGGAATCGGATGTCAACCCTCAAGAACACCTTCCCATGAACTCCATCGAAAACCACCAAATTGAAGTCGTTTCGGAGGGTGTGTTGGAGCAAGATCACCAAGCAAAGAGACACAAGGTCGTCATATGTGACATCCAACTAGAATCCCTCAAAGAAACGCCCCCAAATCTTCCCACCGGAAATTCCAAGAAAAGGCTCCGAAAATCACCAGAAAGGACAAACGGGAAGAACACAATCAAGCCTTGAGGAACCACGCCGAATCATCTATACATACCATGAAGGTTCATACAAGGTCTAGCTTCCGCCCGATCATCCTTCCCTGTCACAAGATCTCACCAGGAAAAATGGAAAGGGAAAATAGGAAAACAAAATGAGCTAGGGTTTCCAGAGATAGCTGCCATCCTCTCACCACTTGGGTTATATGGAGGAAAGCCGAAAGACTAAAATATCCCTAAGGCCTAAACTAGGATACACGCCCACTAAGGCCACTTTGGGAAATTGTCTTCGCAACACCATCAGACGGATGCCCGGCGACCGCACTTCGCTTAGCCTCGACGCAAGCCTTGCGATCCCAACGTGTGTCCTCCGCTTCGAAGCTTCCGGCGCCCTGCGACCCCAAACCGGTCAGACCGGTTTCCCAAACCGGTCAGGCCGGTTTTGGCCTGACAGCCACGCTCGGTCTTCGGCCTCGGCTTTGTGGCTCAGCCGAGTAACCCAGTGGTTTTCTGGTGAACCATTGCAAACCCCGCGAACTTGATGTAGCCTCCGCTAATCACCACTCATGACTCGGCTCCCACAAAGTCCCGGCTCGACCTTGGTTTTGAGGCTCAACCAAGAAACCGTCCATCGACTTCATCTTGCTGTTCTTGCCACCATGCGGCTCGCACCTGACCCCGCTGGTCACCGGGTCCCTGGAACCAAGCCTACTTGTCTTCTCCACACCTGGAGGCCTCACCGGCAACGACCTTTCGCGCTTGTTCTTCACCTGCACCAACACTAGTCAAGCCGCAACCTGCACCTGCAATACTTAGCCAAGAATCAGTCCACACAACGTTGTCAATCACTCATCACACCAGGAAGCGACCATCCACCCTTCCTCGAACCACACATCATCCTCAGTTATGAGAAAACCAAAATAAGCAGGAGGAAACCCGCACGAAATTTTGCATGAAAACGGCAAGGTGGGAAGGGTGACGTTTTTTCTTAAAAAATGAGTTTATTGCCTTAGTTTCATACAAGATTTCATAAAAATGCAGTTACACAGCTTTGAAGAGCTATAAAGTCAAAAAGGTAGTTTGATAATGCGGCCCGGACTCCGGCCACGGTTTTCCGCAACATCACTAGCATAAGCAAAGCTGCAATCGCCGCTTATGGGGCTAGGGGGCTCTGCCTTCACGTAGGGGCGCGAATTTGAACCTTCAGTCGCAAGAGCATAATCGTCGTGGTGAAGAAAAAACCAACTTAGTTGGAAGCTACGCATCGAGAAATATTGACAGCAGTAAAGCCAAAAATCGAAGAATTGGCATCTAGGATGAGCTTCTTTATACAATCGCCAAGCTTCACCGCTAACTATCTGGTCCTGGCGATGGATTCGCAAAGGTATGACATCCTGCACAAGCCCACCTTGCAGGACCTGCGCAGGTTAAGGTTTACAAAACAAAGTTTAGAAAGGGTAGCAACCCATGAATATACAAGTTCACAACTTCCAAACATCAAAAGCAATGGTTCAGAAAAGTTCTGTCTCATCCAACAACATTGACCTTTGGAGCTCTATTGCACCGTTCGGAGCTCTCATCCTCTTCATCGTTGTCTCCGTCACCGCTGCTGCTGCTTCCACTTCTCGAACCGTCTTCAGTCTCGTCATCTTCACCAATTCGGCCATCCGATTCAGAGCTAATCTCGAGAGCTTCACGAATCTCCTCACTTGTTTCTTTCCTTATCAGCTGAAGAAAGTTGAACGATCGGAAGTGATTAAAAACAAAAAGAACTTAGTACGCGAAGTCAGCACAACGCAAACATGAAGAAAGTCGGAGATCCAAAGAAATGGTTACCTCTTCAAGTTTGTCACGAGCGACTTTCTTCGCAAATTCTTTACCACTGGCCACCCAAAACTCCTTCATAAATTTTATTTTCAGAGCTCGAACATCTTTGTGGCTTCAGATGAGAGAGGTGCTGCCAGCATCAGGGAACCTCTGCATAGCATTCTTGAACTTCTCAAAGTCCACGCTATCGTAATTCTCCAGAAGTTTCAGCAAACTTTCCACGCTAAAAGAAGTGGCAAAGTCACTAGCGTTAGATATAACTTCAGGAAGAGCATCGAATTCTGATAGCATCCACCCCATCACTTCCTCCGCTTCATAGGACTCGGGAAAAGGTTGCGAACGAGCGCCAAACTGATCCAAAGCTTCGCTATATTTTTCGAACAAAGTTCAAAAACGCTTTTCAATCCCGTCAGCCCCTCTGTTCAGCACGTCATCTCGTTCGTCAACCATCTTCTCAAGTTCAAGAATCCTTGTGTCCCGTTCGCTAATCTTGCCAACAAGTTCGGAGTTCTACTTAAGAAGATTCGTGTTTGTTCCCCGAAGCTCTGTGATAGCAGTGGTTCCATCATCGACTGATTTGCGAAGTTCTTCAGTGACTTGAACATCATTGTTCCTAGCATCAATAAGCTTGTCATGTTCCTTCTTCAAGTTATGATGAGCGGCATCCACAAGCTTCTTTTCGTTCTGCAAAGACTTTAAAGCATCTGAAAGATCCTTAACTTTAGTCGCCAGCTCGTGACTTGAGGATTGAGCTTTCTCTAAGTCTTGTCTCAGAACGAGAACTTGTTGTTCATCGTCTTTAAATTTTGTCGATAGCAGCCTACCGGCAACAGCTGATTTTAACCCAAGAATGGCGTTGAATCGAGAGAGCTCTGATGTAGAAAGGTTCTGGATAGATGACTCGAAAGCTGAAGAAGAAAGCAAAGGAGTAAGAATTTACGAAGAAGAAAACGAAGAGAGAGAAAGAGGTAGAAGCCAAACCTTCTGAATCAAAAGTCTTTAAGGATGTATCACCAGTGGTTTCAGCAACTTCCACAGATTTCTGACAAGGAGAAGAAGTATGTCCCTCATGAGTGATAACCGCCTTGTCAGCAAGAATAGGCATTCCCTTCGAAGCGTCTCCTCCTGTTCCACTCACTGATTTAGTTACAAACTTAGGAGAATGCCACAACACAGAAGAGCTATGAATGCCACTAATTTCATCTACCACCGGACATTCAATACTCAGAAGTTCACCCCTGAAAGACGTACCGAAGCTCGCGTTGTATGCAGCAACTTCAGGAGTAGGATCCTGAGTATCAGGAATGTCTTCGCGGTTTTCAATCAAAGGAAGCTTTTCGAGAGATCCGCCACTACGGTCCACCATATGCTCCAACTCCACAGAAAATTTCTGTGATGCTTCGCCAGTAGCAATAAGAGCATTGGCAGCTTCGACCTCAGAAGAAGCAACGACAATGGGATCTTCAAAAATGTCTTGAGCTCCGGGCAGTGCATCTGAAAAAGTTTCAACATCTACGAATTCAGTCTCTGAACCAGGAGTGCAAACAGAATGAAGCCCCTACCTCAACAAGCAGCAAAAACAAGGAGGATAACCTGATTGGCGTGGCTCATCTTCGGCTTTGTCATCAGAAAAAGCCGGAGCGACACGTTGAATAATCGTAACCTTCTTCACAACCTTTTTAGACTTCTTCTTGCTTAGTGCTGCAAGACCATATGCTGCTTGATCCTCAGCATCAGAAGCGCCCTCAGAAGCCTTTCTATTTCTCTTACTAGATTCCAAGGATTTAGTTTTTGTCGGGCAAATTGCAGGGGAGGAAGTGTCGGCAGCACCATCCGTGGCTTTCCTTTTTCGTGAAACCCTCTTTCTTCGAGGCTTAGGGAGAGCAACCGAAGGATCAACCGCAGCAAGAGTTGGAGTCTTCTTGTCCACACCAGGCGGGCGAGATCGAAGAGCGGTCTCAGTGCCAAGTTCAGAGAACACACAATTGACTCTCTTCTTGTGTTTCACGATATGCTTATAGGCCTTATATTCGTTCAGAGTGAATTCGCCAACCATTTCGGTGACCCTATCTTCAACTTCGAGAATGAAATCATCCAGGCTCTAACCATCTTCAATTCGTAAGCCGAAGCGCGGAAACAGCACTTTCTGAGAAGCCCAATCCACTTCAAGAGAAATTATTTCTGAAGGCGTCCAGCCATGTGACAGGGGCCAAACTCGAGAAGCAACAAATTCTTCAATGGCGTCGCGACCACCGAGAATGGTGCTGGCAAGGTAGAAACCATTTTCGCAACTCTTGAAGCCAAAGGCCCGGCTGTTAAAAGTAGCAGTAGTAACAGCGGTGACCGGGGTCATTGGCGAATAAAATGGATGAGCCAGACCAGTATAACCAGGAACCTTGGACATGTCAACCTTCAAATAAAACCAGTATGACCGCCACTCTTCGGGCAAGTTGCTTTTACCGCAAGGGGCATGTTGAATGCGAGTAAGATTCTAGAAAGAGTTCTTCCTTCGGGTATTGAAGGTGTAGCACCCATAGTGAGCTTCGTAGAAGTTTCCATCATTGAGTTTGAGGATATCCTTCTCAATAACAAGCTCGAACAGACGCGTGAAAACATCAGCACTAGCAGTGCATTTGAAAGTCTTCATAATCCAGAAAAACTTCGAGAGTTCCAGAAAAGAGTTAGGTGTCAGTTGATGTATCTTTACAGAGAACTTCTCAAGAATAGCGGGAAGAAGAGCATCGCAGGGAAATCTGAGGCCGCAAAAGAAAAAATCCATGAAAACAACAGTCTCATCTGCCTCGAGAGAAGAAGTCTCTTCGTCAGAAGGTGGACGACCATCACCAGAAGGGAAGAAGCCAGCCCCTTCATATTCCTTGATAAGTTCGGAGGTTACTTTTGATCTCCCGAAAACAAAGGCCGGGGGATATGAAGCTTTCGAAGAAATTAGCGCACTAAGATTGACCTCGACGTTAGAAATATCTTCGCCATCGCCAGATTCGCGCCCAGATCTGATTTCTTCGTCCTCGTGGCTGCTAGATTCCCGAGCAGCTTCGGCAACCTGAGTACTTGTACTTGGAGGAACGTTCTCCGACACCGAAGGAACACCGGCAGCGGCCAACTCTTCGAAAGTCATCGGTCTAGCTATACTTTTCGTGCGAGCCACCTTCCAAAGAACAGAGACATCAAAACCTTGTTAACCAAGCGGGAAACGAAAGTCCAGGAAAACATAAGCGATAACTAAGAATACAAGAAAAATAAGTAAATTACCTTCAAAAAGCGAAGAAGCTACCGAACTTCGGGGATCTTGAGGCAAAAGGCTTTGTGCTACGAATGCCACGAAAGTTCGGAGGAGATGACAAAACGGTGAAATAAAGTTACCACGCAGGGTCTCTATTTATAGGGTAAAGGGGGGTAGTTTCCAGAAGACGTCTCGAGATGACCGTTGCGCAGCCTAGGGGGGACGCGTGTACACTCCGACGTTCCGAGGGTGACGTTTTTTACCGAAATTCAGAGGGTTTTCGTGGAAACGGATCGTCGGAGTCAACCCGCTTTCCCGAGGGGCTAGTGTTGGGTAATTGGGTAAAAACCTTGCACCCTCAAAACTTCAGAGATTTCATAAGTCTAGCGAATTCAGAGAAGTGGGCTGGAAAGAATCAAGCGGGGTATTCGTCTTCATGATTCCCGAATTCAGAAGTCTTGGCACGAATTGTGAAGAATCACTAACCTGTTACTCTTGGGCGATGAGATCACTGAAGGAGTACTAGTTCGCGAGTTTGTTTATCATTTCAGGACGATGGAAACTTCAGGGATCTTTGCAGATTCGGGGAAATCTCACCTCGGCGATGGTTTCGGCGATGAGAGGCGGGAATCTGAGCACCTGGGAATCTTCGTGAGGATGAGGTAAGAGTCACGAATAAACCAAGTCAAAGGGGCGGAGCCAAAAGTCCAGGTTCGAGGTGTGAACTAGTGGCCGGCTTGTAAATATATGAAATTAGCTCCGCAAATCACGGGATGTAAAAGACATTCATGTACACGTTCACATTTGGAATATTCTTTAGATCCAAGGACAATCTCGGAATGTGAAAGTCCCTTCGTCTCCCTATAAAAGGGGTCCGAGGGCACGTGTAAAGGGGTTCACAACTTTTGAGGCGAGTACAGACTTTCGAAGATTCTTTGTCTCCGCGTTCCTAAACACTTTCACGTGTTTGTTCGTAAATCTCCCTTCACCTGTGTTCAGGAGCCCCATCCGATTTTCTGACTCCCCAACACTTGGGATTTTCCGGTGACTTGATGTTGCATACCTTTTATTTTTCACTAACCCCTAACTCATCTAGTTTTGTAAGTGTGTGTGCATGGGGTGATTTAATGGATAAAACAATTAGTGAAGCCGCACAAATCTTACAAAGGATAAGTAATGGAAGAAGAACACAACGAGATTGGCAGAGACGTTGTCGGGAGGAGCAAAACGACAAAAGCAAGCCCGAGGTGCTTGCTGAAATTTCTGAAAAAGATGAACCGGAGGTCAAGGAAGATGAACAGACCATATAAGAAATTTAAGAACCACTTCCTAAGGTAAGCGAAGTCATTTCAGATGTTAAAAATGTTGAAACTAACATGAATGTAGGCTGAAGTATGGTGAATGCTAGACCATTAGCGGAGTTCAATCAATCCGGTTGGATACAAGTTGATTTTGCCCCCATAATCAGCTACAAAAGGAAGGAGGAACACCGACACGTCGCCAAGAGAGTTGAAGACATTTTTGATCAAGAGATGAGTGGAGAATCGATCCAAAATATATTTGAAGAAGAAGACGAAGAAAATGAAGGATGGATCGATTAATATGACGTCTTGAAGATTTATGATGAAGAAAGAGAAGAGCACAACCATGACGAGCCTAGTGACTCGAAGGATAAATGGGAGAAGATAGGATTCAAGCTAGAAGATGAGTGGGAAGGAGATGACACAAGGCAAACACACCTACATGACCCCTCTCCACAAGGTTATAGCTTGTGTGCTATTGAAGCCTACACACTAGCAAATCAAAATGTGGAAGTGCTCAATGATGAAGAAAAGAGTAAATCAACGATGAGCAATCTAGACGACATGTGGTACATGGAAGATAAAGAAAGCTACATTTGAGACTTTGAAGATAAAGATTGGGATGACAATGAAGACTTTAAAGAAGAGACAAATGCAAATGTAGTTGATGGATTACACGTTCTACATGATGATATGGAGGGGATGCAAAAAGGTAACAAAGAGACACCTTCACTCGTTGAGATTGATTAGCCTTCAACACCGCTAGGTGAACCAAATATCACTCTTATTGAAAAAGCTCTAAGGCCAAGGTACACGCTGAAATCTCAAGATATTATTGGTATTGATGATGATAAATTCAAATACTCATGCTCAACCAATAGAATAAATGATAGTTTAAATTCTATGCCTTGTGATAATAAGGATCATGTTGATAGGCTAGATTTTCTTGAGAATGAAAAAGAGGCAACATTTATGTTTGATATAATTGATTCTATGCCCAAAGAACCTTTCCCTAAAGATGAGCTAAGTGTTTTGCATTAAACATATGCTTCCTTTATTTACACCTTGATATGTTGCTACAATTTGCTTGTGGTTGTAATTATGGACGCGTATGTTTACAATAAGTTTTGCAAATCTCGATCATGCTTTGCACTTGGTCAAGCTGATGACCTTAAAGAAGCACATGTCGGGAAAAGGCCGGTTTTCAGTAACCATGTAGACAAGGCTTGAATAATGAAAAGAGAAGTCGTGCCTAAAGAATTGCAAGATAAATCATCAACCTCTCCAAATCCCGTGATGGATGCTGCTGTCTTCATCAATTTGAGAGCTTGTTCAGAGGTGTACAAATGAAGAAAATGAGATATTCAGAAGCTCCATAAAGTTTCCATTCCAATGCATCAAGAACCAACGAATTTGAAGACACGTGCAAGGAGTTAAGGAGAAAACATTGAGCGTTGCGCGTTCTGAAATTTCAGGACAGATTTCATCGTCGAAGTAAAACAGACGTAACTCTCTTGTTTGGAGCCCGATTTGAGAAAATAAAGACTTGTTGGAAAGAATTTTGTGCACTTTGAAATGGAGTAGATTTTGAGTATACTTTATGTTCTGGACATTAAAGAACAATTCGTGGAGTGAAGGTAGCACAACAGGGTGATAAAGAAGGAGAAAGCTATGATGTCAGATACCTTGGGCAAGTCCTCTATTAATGATCAAGTACAACATGGGAAGTGAATTAAAGATGCATGAATACCTTTACTTCTTGCATGAAGGACCATGGCTTTGCGGCAATAACAAGGTATGTGAGAAAGTCGAGTTCTATGACTTTAAATGAAGCGCTTTTCGGGAGGCAACCCGTTTCTTTATGTTTTTATTCCTTTCTTAGAGAGAATAAAGAATGGCACCATCCTATGATGATTAACTTGTGGCCAATTAATCTAAGCTTCATTTTATTTTTAGAACCCCCATCATGTTCATTCTCATATTTATCTTTTTGCATGCATTGCACTTTGTCATCAATGTGGTGTTTGTTTCTTCGCATATACATGTTTTGCATATAGTTGGCTTGGTTGTTTTAAGGCTCAATGATGTATGCTTTCATATCCATGTTAATGCTCCAGCTGGGCATTTTCCTTTTGTAATCTTGTGTAAACGTGGTGTTTAAACATGATTGCGGACCATCATCGTTAAGTTGGATAAACCTTGCTAGCTTTTCATATTTTTCAGATTGCATTGGTTAGTTTATAAGTTTTGCAATGCGCTTAGTTTTTCTTGTGCTATAAGAGTTATTGATCTAGGGATAGACATGCTGTTTTAACCCTAGATAATTAAATCTTTATGGCTATGAAGAAATTCGGCAACCTAGTTGTGAACATGGTGTTTAGAATTAGGTGAAAACATTGTCTTTGTTTATATGCTTTCCTCTCATGTGCATACACACTTTGCACCACGCACACCCATTAGGTTTTTATTTCTCATTAGACTAAATATTATTGGATTGTTGGCAATTCTATCTACTCCCAACTGTCACCTTGGGGGTAGAATGTGCTCTTAAAACATCTTGCAGGCAAGATAAAGACTCTCACTACAAGGAAATTGAAGGATGGCTAAGATAAAAATGTTTTGTCTTCTTCTTCCATGCCTAGCAAAATGGTAAGCATGGGGGAGACCCTGAATCTTCAACACGGAAGTGCAACAAGAAGATAGAATGATCAAGATCATCAACATCCCCGAATCAATGCACAAGCTATTGGTCTCATCAAATTTCTGCATGGTCTCGAAGGAAATATACTAAATACTTTCAGATATTTAGAAGCCCCATGAAGTTACAATTCCAACAAATCAAGAATCAAGACAATCGGAGGTTCCTACAAGCGGTTATGCCCGAATCACCGAGTGCAACACGTCCTGAAATCAGTTTTGGACAGCACGCAGCGCTGAAGTAAAACAGACATAGCTCCCTTGTTTCAACTCCGTTTTCGATGAATGACCACACTTTGGAAAGCAAGGAGATGATGAGAACAAGAAAGAGGAGATGGTGATGACAACATTGAAGAGAAGGCGACCATTGACTCCATTAAGCATACATGATCAAATTCAGAAGTTTAGGAGCATTGGAAAATCAAGACAAAAGCAAAGCCACATTCGATACATGGAGATGTCGGGAGAAGATAAGGAAGAACTACAAAAGATGGTAACACCTCCATGGACCTTCTCTTTTCTGAACATAAATGCTTGTAAGTATGCCTTCAACCTCAACTAGGTGCAACTTTCGTTTTTTTTCCTTCGACAATAACATGGCTACTAGGAGGACAACCTAGATTTCTTTTTTATTTTCAATAAATAGGCATGACCATGTGTTCACCTCAATGTTTTATATTGCCTATGCTTATGGAAAAATGATGAAAGTTGCCGCTTTGTTTTACCTACATGAAGTTATACATGATCTGAAATTAATTTAAATACCGACTCTTTTATTTGTGGAGGTGAAATGACTATGCTCTAGACCCACATACATATCTTTGCTCTTTGATTTAAGTTTATGGATAGCCGGATAACTTGTTGTTTTTATTGAAAACTTAACTTTTATGCTATCTACATATTTGTGATGCTCTTGCAAAGTTCTACCTACCAAAGCCATATACTTATATGTTCTATGATAACAAAACCCATAGACTGCAAACATATGTTTTGATGAGTTGGATTAGGATTGATTTCTATGGTTCGAGACTAACAAGCTGGTCATTCCTTTGTGTAACTTTTCATGCTAGCCTTTTTTGTCCATGCATTGTGGGTTTTCACATCGAAAATTTCACAAACCTCGCTGGGCATCCACCCTAAACCAAAAACATCTTTTTGTGATCACCTCCTTGTCCACAACCCGATTTGAGTATGGAGTAAAATTCGCGATGGAGACTCAAATATTCCGCAAGATTATGGAATTTATGCTTACTTTAGCAGTCATTTCCCCCCTCTTTTATGCTCGAGGATGAGCATCGTTCAAGCATGGGGGAGGAGTCATCACATCATCTCTGACAAATGCTATGTAAGTATTATGTTGCAAAAGTTCCGAGGAACAAAAAATTGAAAAATGAAAAAAAGTTATGATGAGGAAAAAGAAAAGAAAAGTAAGAAAAAAGAATGAAGAAGAAAAAAAGAATGAAGAATGAGAATAAAGTAAAAGTAAAAAAATAATAAAGTTGCTCCACGGTTCTTTTTGCTTCATAAGTTCTCAAGTGCCTTGAAGACAAATCCATACTCAAATCTTCCAACCATATGCAATCCGATAACGAGGACTTCACTTGTGCCTCGGGATCATCCATTTGCCACTTGCACATGTCCACCTATCTAAATGTGTGTGTTTCATCCCTCTCTCTTTCCAACATTTATTTTCCATGACCTTTTTGACGAGTCTCGGTAATTCCAGTAGATCTCTCTCTTAATTTGACAATATTTCGGATGTATGTTTTGCTAGGATTGTTTTTAACCTACCAAGCTCCGCATAAGCCTTCCACTATCACATATGAGTAGAATAGGTTGAAAATAATCTAGTATAGGCTTGAGTGACTTGATGAGATGAGTGTTTCCATGAGCTTTTGCAAGAGATTTTCACTTATGTTGGATATGCATCTTTTTGAAAATTCTTCTATGGAACAAGGTAACAGTTTGAAGTTCACTTAAGTTTGAGAGCGTCGTGTTTATTAAATGTGGCTTGTTCCTTATTGTTAGTCTACCTTCCATAATGAAAAAGAAGTCGGTAACAACTTGAACTTTAAAACTAAATTCTTAAGAAAGAGCTATTTGCCTCGTCATGAATGACTAAGTGCAGGGAAAATATTGGAAGGCAACGCTGATTTCTCCTTTAAGTAAGGATTACTTACTCGAGGATGAGCAAGGTTTAAGCATGGGGGTATGTTGACGGTCGATTTTGGTACACCTAGCTATGAGTTTACCGTCAACATTGGCACTGATTTGATATCCAAACTAATGGTACTAACCCCCTTGGTATAACAAGTTCACACTCGCATGTGGTTTTTGGAGTATGTTGTTTACGCAGGATTTAAGCACTTAAAGGAGCACTTTCAGGCAAAGTTCATCGAGCACTTTATGAGAAGATAATGAAGCCCGACATAAGTCAAGACTCGAAGTGAACATGACTCCAAATGGCCCAAGGTCGCCTTTAGATTTGGAGATTTACCCATGAGATCAACTCAACCCGAGAGATATTTGCGTAGCCCAGGACAGCATGATCTTTTGATGCAGATTCGGGGACTTAAACGGCCTCTAATGGCAAAATGTTGACTACCAAAGTTGTGGACCTTGTTGAGAGCTTCTATTTGGACATATGGAAAGCTCAATTCAGACTAAGGAGCTAGGAGATATGGCCCCCGAAATACCTGCTGTGCAGACAAGTCCGAAATCAAACAGATTATCTTCCGAAGCCGTTTTGGGATCTTATCTTCGTTTCCAAGGAACCCGAATTTGCATTATTTGGAGTCCGGACGTGGAGATATGACGTCGGCAAGGAAGGGGTGCGAATCAGGAAATTCTGGGCGAGGCTGATTTTATGGAAACCTAGTTTGCTTCTCTCTCAAGGAAGATCTCATGCTAGGGAAGGTGGGGCACGCCCCAAGACTCCCTAAGGGCATAAATACATCCCCCTAGGCACCCAAGGGGGGTTACCATTGAGATCCAATCATTCTACCGACGCCCATTCACCGGAAAGCGGCCGCCGCAAGATGAGGGAGAGAGTTGGATGAGCTCGTCGCAAGGATCAACGCCGGCGGAGGGAAGGAAGCAAGAGGAGGACTCCAAGCCGCTGGCCTAATGGTGTTCCCAAGCTTCATCGCCGCCATCTTCATCGACGACGTTCTCTGAAGTCTCCATCACCCCTATGTGCTTCAATCTGTGTTAGATGATGGGTAATGCTTCCGTTCGTCCCTAGGGTTAGATGGATACATGATATGTAATCTCTACATGAATCTTATGCCTTTCAATGCTCCATGGTCTATGTCTTTGCTATTGCTTTATTTACATATGTGTGTACAACATGTGGTCTTAGTAGGGTTTATGGTAATCGTGGTGATTAGCTTAACCCTATGGATGCTTAGGTATAGATGCAGCTATCCGCAAAAGTGGTTGATTACCTTGCGTAGTGACAGTACGATTTAGGGAAAAGGCTTAGCGCCGCATAACCGCCATGAAGCTAGTGAAGGCAACACCCTTTTTCATGTAGTAGATGCATGTTCATGAGATCCTAAACCCTAGAGAGGGAATGCTTATCTACCTTAATCTCTCTCTTGTCTCCACCCTTTGCCATCTAGTTTAACCTCAGATTTAATCTTAGATTAGCATAGGTTAGATTGCATTTACTTTAGATTAATACCTCTTTCAAAGGTCTTCCAATCAACTAGATTAGTACTTGGTTAAGCGCTAGCAATCCCCTTGCTTCGAGGATTGACAAGAACCTTGGGGGTCACCCCGTGGTGAAAAAGGTGTAGGTTCGTACGCTTGCGGATCGAAGGTTGTTATGTGTTTCAACCATCAACACATGATAGGGCTTGCAGAGTGGGTCAAAGGCAAGAAGACAGTATCCTGCCCCTTTGGGAAGAAGGAATCAGAAAAATTCGGCTTTGACATCACTAAGGCCGATACGATATTTGATCTGTTGCTTCAGCAAGGGCAGATCAAACTCTCCCAGTTCCATACCATACAATCTGTAGTGGAGCTCAAAAGGATGAAATATTGCAAATGGCACAATGCAACTTCGCATGACACCAATGATTGCAAAATTTTTAGACAACAGATTCAATCAGCTATTGAGCAAGGGAAACTCAAGTTTGAAACCCCTACCAAGCTGAAAAGCCAATGAAGATTGATCAGCACCCTTTCCCAACCAATACAGTTGAGATGTCTAGCAAAGACACGTCACGAGTTAACCTGCTGACGTCGGGATCGGCTCAAAATAAAGGAGCTGTTGATCCTAAAGTACAAGCAACCGCTGCCGATGTTAAAGGAAAAGGCTGCTGCTTGAAGAAGAAGATCTAAAGCCACACCGGCCTGTCACGTCCCAAATGCTGATCAACAAGTTTCAGCAACAGCATGAGAAAGCAAGAGAAGAGTGGGCACAACGCAATGAAGGACATTGGAGATGTCCGTTCTTCAAGTACTGCTGGGAGGAAGGAATCAAGCTGTCGACGGGAGAAAATTGTCCAGAATGCAACGGGGCTTATAACAATAGCAGCTCATCCAAGAGGGTTTGCTTCAATGATAGAAGGCCTGCAACTGGGAATCACCGTGAATTCAACAATCAACGGGTCTCAGTTCATCAATGGCTAGGGGGCAAGGCCAGCGTCCACGATCGGCTGGGGGGCAAGGCCAGTGTTCATCATCGGCTGGGAGGCCGTGTCAATGAAAAGTCAAACGATCGGCTAGAAGAGATGGCTGATTCCTTGGTTCCTAACGAGGATATCATGTGCAGAGATCCTGAACATCGATGCAGTAATGATGAAGGGTCAAGCCAGTCATGCAAGAAGCCTAATCCACAGTGGTGTCCAGATGGCTTGACCAAATCTTAGAAAAGAAGAGTCCATCGTCTATGACAGCTAGAACAGCAAGAAGAAGAAGAAAGACGTGTGCTAGACAAAAGGAAGGTTCGGTCTAAAGTATGGCGCCCAAAGCCTAGCCGATGATGGAAAGGATGATAAACCACAAGCTGATATAAACATGGTTGTCCTTCTGCCAAAAGAGTTCATGGCTCCGGTTGATTTGGATGTGTCCGATGAAGAACTTGGGATGGCTCAGTTAACACTGGAACCTACACAAGCTATCTTTGAGAAACCAGATGATGAAAAGAGACAACACTTGAAGGCATTGTTTCTGAAAGGTTTTGTCAATGGGAAGCTAGTCACCAGGATGCTAGTAGATGGAGGAGCAGCAGTCAATCTGATGCCATACATCATGCTGCGTAAGATTGGAAAGCCTGATGAAGATTTAACCCAAACCGACATGATGCTGGTGGACTTCAAAGGCAACGTCTCTCCGGCTCAATGTGCAATTTGCGTGGAGCTCACCATCGGCTGTAAGACCCTTCCAACCGCCTTCTTTGTCATTAAAGGGAGGGGCTCTTATAATCTACTGCTGGGTCAGGATTAGATACATGCTAATTGTTGCATACCATCTACAATGCATCATGCATCATCCAATGGATCGGAGATTCAGTGGAGATGGTCAAAGGAGAAACCTCCTAGACAGTGGCAGCTACAAAAGCACAAGGGTGGACCTATGATCAAGTGAGCTGCATATCAGGAAAAGCATGGGATACCAAGTATCTCAAGGTGTCCGATTTCGGACTAAAGCCGGTTCAAGCAGTCGGCTCTGATGACAAGATTTAATGGATCAATTCATAGAAGATGAAGGGAAGCTTGGGCATGGGTTCACATCAGCCGACAAACTAGAGAAGATAGATCTTGGAGATGGAAGCAAACCAAGGCCGACATACATAAGTGCCAAGCTAGATGCATAATACAAGAAAGAACTAATTGCAATATTAAAGGAATTCAAGGATTGCTTTGCCTGGGAATATTATGAGATGCCCGGTTTAGACCGATCAATCGTTGAACATCGGTTACCTATTAAGCCAGGATATCGACCTTTCCAACAACCTCCTAGGCAATGCAACCCCAAGATTTACCCCGATATAAAACTGAGATAACAAAGTTACTCGAAGCTGGTTTTATTTGGCAATGTCGGTATGCCGAATGAATTTCTAATATAGTCCCTGTCTACAAGAAGAATGGCAAACTACGTGTGCGCATTGATTTCAGGGACTTGAACAAAGCGACGCCAATGGACGGATATCCGATGCCGGTAGCCAATGCATTGTTCAACGCCGCCACAGGGCACAAAGTCATCAGCTTCATGGACGGTAATGCTGGATACAACCAAATATTCATGGCTATAGAAGATATTGCAACAACTGCTTTCAGATGCCCTGGTCACGTTGGATTGTACAAGTGGATTGTCATGACCTTTGGTTTGAAGAACGCTGGTGCCACATATCAAAGGGCCATGAATTATATATTCCACGAGCTCATCGGAAAAATAGTGGAGATTTACATTGATGATGTAGTTGTCAAGTCAAAGAGCTACAAGGAGCATCTGGCCGACCTACGAAAAACATTGGAATGCACAAGAAAGCATAGTTAAAAATGAATCTCAACTAATGTGCTTTCGGCGTTTCAGCTGGTCAATTCTTGGGTTTCTTGATACATGAAAGAGGAATTGAAGTTGGTCAGAAGTCAATCAGCGCAATTGATAAAATAGAGGCACCATCAAATAAGAAAGAGCTTCAGTCATTGATCGGCAAGATCAATTTTATCAAAAGTTTTATATCTAATCTGTCTGAAAGGATTCAGCCGTTCACACCTCTATTGAAGCTCAAGGCCGATCAGAAATTTGTATGGGGATAAGAACAATAGAAGGCTTTAGATAACATCAAGCAATACTTGAAATCTCCTCCTGTCCTAATGCCTCCTCAAGATAAAAAGCTGTTCAAATTATATTTATCAGCTAATGAGCGGGCTATTGGATCGGCCCTTGTACAAGGGTTCGAAGGAAAAGAGCGAGTCGTATATTTCATGAGTAGAAGACTCTTAGATGCAGAAACAAGATATTCGGCGGTGGAAAGATTATGCTTGTGCTTGTATTTTTCATGCACAAAGTTGAGACCTTATCTACTAACTGCTGAATGCATCGTGGTTTGCAAAGATGACGTAGTCAAGTATATGCTGTCATTACCAATCTTGAAGGGCAGGATCGGGAAGTGGATCTTAGCTTTGTCAGAATTTGACATAACCTATCAATCGGCCAAAGCAATCAAAGGACAAGTAATGGCCGATCTGGTAACTCAGCATTGTGGGTCTGAGGTTGCAGTTGTAGAACCCATCCCATGGACCATGTTCTTTGATGGATCATCCTGTGGAGTAGGAGTTGGGATTGGAATTGTCCTTATTTCACCTCAAGGAGCAAATTATGAGTTTTCCATCCCAATTGAGAAAACTTCAACCAACAATCACGCTGAATATCAGGCGGTATTAAAAGGGATACAACTATTGCGAGAAGTTAATGCTGAAGCTGTTGAGATATTTGGAGATTCTCAACTAGTGATAAATCAATTGGCAGGAGAGTATGAATGCAAGGACGCACTACTACGTTTTGTCCCTGTTGCAACACAAGAATTTTGTTGCAATATGCCATATTTGGTTGCAATACCTGTAATTGCAACCAAATTGTTTCGTCAACCACCTCATGCGAAAGGTCACGCTGCAATAGCATGAGGCGCCGGTGGTCATTTTGTGGTTGCATTAGTTGTTCTATTACAACACAATTAGACGTTGCAACTTCGCGCTCGTGTTGGTTGCAAGTCATAGTATTGCAATGCATCTGTGGTTGCCATAAGTGCAATTGCATCGTACCAAACGCGTTGCAATGCCTAAATTTTTGTGTTGCAACGAATTCTATTGCTACATTCTTATTGTGGGTGCAATAGGGGAAGCACCTCTATTGCCACCAAATTGTTTTGGGTACTATATGTGGTTCCATCTATTACCACGAAGTTGATTTGGGTGCTATAGTTGGTGTCCTCTAATGCCACGCAGCAGAGATGGTTGTTATAGGTGCAACATTCTATTACAACCAAAATATATAGGTTCGCAGCAATAGGTGGGGCACTCTAATGCCACCTTTTTTGCTTTCTATTGCCACGAAACTTATTTGGGTGCAATATGTGTTTCCTTATATTACAACGAAGTGGAATATGGTGCTATAGGAGGTGTTCTATATTGCCATGAATCAGGGATGGTTGTTATAGGCGCAACTTTCTAATACCACCAAGATAAATAGGTTCGAGGCAACAGGTGGGGCACTCTGATGCCACCTAGTTTACTTGGTTGTAATATGTTTCCTATGCTGTTGCTTCGAAAATGATTCAGTTGCCAAAAGTTCATGCCTCTATTACCACCATAATACAAGGTTGCTACATGTGGAACCTACTATTGCCACAAGCCTTTGTGACACCGAAAAATATTGGTTGCGATAGGGTGATTTCTCTTCTGCAACGAAAGGAGTTGATGCCATAGTTTTGTTGCACGCCATATATTTATTCTGCCATGCTCATTTATTTGTAGCAGCAATAATTTAAAACATTAAAATACAGGATCTTCAATAATATTTATTATGCATTTATAATTCATGGTGCAATAAGTACTGAAATACTAATTAGCAACCACACGGATAAATGAAACCATCCACTGGGAACATTCAACCATCCACACTGATAATTAAGTTGAATGACACACTAAGTACTGAAATACTACTAAGTTTTCAAGAGGACATTGCTTCAACACAAATGATGTTGACTTGAAGACGATCACATCAGTTGATCAGCCAAGGATTGTTTCAACAAAGAGTTGGGTGGCTTGAAGGAGATCCCATCACTTGATCAGCAAAGTGTGACTTCAAGAAGGTCCCATCACCTGTTTGCTCCATTCGAAACGGCTTAGCTTTCTGAAATGAATGAATAACTTTTGTAAGCATCAAGTAATTTGTAATATTGGAAATGGTGCAACAACAGCATGTACCAAACTAAAGTTTTATTTTCATTCATAAAATTCTCAAAATGATATCAAATAATCAACACGTCTATAAACACTTTGACAGCTGAAACATGAACATTCACAACTAAAATTTCACCTCCTGTTTTTTTGGCTTGTTGTCGTCTCCTACTTGCTGCTTGTGCCTGTAGCTGTTGAGATGAAATTTTTGCTTGGGGCTGGACGGAAGGTGCTTCAGGATTGGTACCAGATTTATTACTTCTTGTATTGTGAATGCTAGCCGCCCTTTGTTTAGCACTGACTTCAGGTTGCTTCTCCTGAGAACAAAAAATATATGGGAGGGAAAAATTAGGCTCCATTTTGATCAGTACCTGATGATAGAAGTAAAAAGTTGTCAATCCACAAAACAACCTGACTAGAAGAGAGCACATTCGTTGAGCCTGTCTGCACATCTTCAGTTCTCGTGACTGATGCAGCCGCCGCCGCAATGTCTGCAGATGCAATGACATTGTTGTTTGGCTGGACAGATGTTGGCAGGACAATCTATGAAAAGATACAGACATTTAGATATAGATGTTGGGATATAAACCTTCCCCGAAGAGGGGCCAACAGTCGAACCGGACCAGGAGTGGAAAAACGCAACGACCAAACCGAAGAATAAGAAAACCTGAAGATAGCTAAGTGTAAGAAAATTTAGCCACCTTCCAATCGCCTCCATTTCATTACTGTTGAGTCCCTTTTATAGGCCCGTAACAATTATGCTTTACAACGCTTGCTACTACTTTTTCACCTTGTGCGAAGAATCACAAGGGCATTTCGGTAACCTCGCAGGGCTCCGTACTCACAGACTTTACAGATGATCACTTTACGCCTAGCTTCTCCACGTGTCTGCTGTCGTGGCAATTTCATCTTCGCATGCCTGCATACGCTTCACGCGACTCTTCGTTGAAGTTTCTCTCCCCCAGCAGGCCTTCTTTTGATCATCACTTCGCACCTTCAACATCATCGCTCGAAGATCACGTGTGGACCACTTCTCCGAAGACCATGTCCTCGCATCAGGACGCTTCGCCTCGCTCTTCATCTTTCTCTTCGCGTCTTCGCGCGCAGACTCCATCCTCTCCGAGAGAAGACGCATCTTCGCTTGATTCTTCGCGATGAACTGGGCCTCTGCAAAAAAGGCGAAGATCTCCAGCCGTGTCCGATCTTCGCCGGCCGACTCTCAGCTAGTTTCCTGAAACAGTAAGCGCAAAAGCAAAAACGACGCTCGATCTTCTTCTTAGAGCCGAAGATACGGGGGGGAGGGGGGGTTAGTTGCGAAATATTTACCCCAACAATAGAACCTAAGGAAAGAAAGTCATTCATGCAACTAGCTTGACCAGTAGCTGCGGAATTTGTGCCTGTCCATTTGCTGCTTGCAGCATTGATCGGAACTCTTTCCTAAACTGTTGCAGATCATCCTCCCTTTTCTTGTTACCTTCTTCAAGTTGTCGTGCATGTTCTCTTCTTTCTGCTTCCCGTTCATCTTCCCATGTTGACATTTTTTCTTGTAGCAGCCCAAATGCATCCATGAGCTCGACGTGTTCCTGATATTGTAGCTCTTCCCTACGAATTTGTTCCTGGCGCTCCGCATTGAGTAGCCTTCTAGTTGGGTTTTTTGCCAGGTACCATTACCATACAACTTGGCTGATTTGCACTTTGTGACTTCCTTGTATGCCTTCTGGAACATCTTGTTTTTTTCCTTTTGGGAAACGAAGTTGTTCTCTACATTTGATTCCGCCTCAGCAATAACACTACTTGCTTTGTCCTAACATTTACAAGGCACAGATGGAGGAGTTAGTTTAACAAGAAATTGCTTGCATTCTATAATTGCATGGACTATGTATAGTAATGTATGTACACATTCATTGAGAACTCACATAGACATTTTTAGATTGTTCGTCTGTCCATTCCCCATGCTTAGTGTGAGTTAACCACCAAAGTTCCATATCATCGGGCTCGTCACCAGTTTCTGGGTCTCTCTGTTAAGCCAAGAACATAACAAATTAGTTATTCATCCTGCAAGACAGATTGGAGATGTGCTTGTCCAGTTATTACCTTCTCATAGCTGCGTTGAGAAAAAGGCTTACAGCCTGACAAATGTCTTGTCCTTTGTTGGCCTCGAATCACAGAATTTTGTGCACTCCTTTCCTATAGAATGTCAATATTTGAACAATAATCTTAAAGACTTAGACATTGCCATTTGTATGAAAAATGTATTGCTCAGTAATAGTAACAATGTGGAACAAACCTTGAATTTAGCAGTACTGAAATACTTCAGCAGATAGTGCCATTCAACAATATCTAATTCTTTAGGCTTATGTAACATTCTCTGGTGGTAGCTGTCATATGTCGTGGCCGTAGCACTGAAAGTTGAACGCCATCCTTTGTAACGCTCCTTAGCAATCTTCCATATCTTTTCCCTTGAATCAGCATTATCTTCCTTGTCCCACTTTGCCTGTTATATAATCACAATAGCATGAAAATACTATGTGAGTTGTTACGTACGTTAGTTTATAATTGAATTGTATTCAAAAGCAAAGTTTATGATTATATACCAATACATCAGTTGCTATTGCGTCTTTGACTTCTTTCTTGACATGTTTCCACGATTTCACTCCAATGACTGGCGTCCTTTTCCTTGTATACATGACTACTTCATCAACGAATGAGTGGTAGTTATTACCTACCGGTCCTCCATGTTTTGAGAATTGAATGTCCAACTGCTATTTCCCCGCCTTGATTCTCTTGGCGATTACCTTCAAGGCTCTTACGGGACCGCGTCCTCTTTTCTTCACATTTTGTGAGCCTAGTCCATGGGAACAAAATGTAATAATACCCACAGAAAAACATACTATGCATAGACAGGTAATTTCTTATAAAGACAAGTTACCATCTCCTTGTTCCTGCTGTTTCCAACACCGAGCATGAGATGGAGGCTACACTGGAGGTGTTCGGTTCATGTCATGCCTGTGTTGCAAAATAAAGGTGGGGTCCACATTGTTGATGCGAAAATAGGACGTCACCTCCGCGCGCAGCACACGTGACTCCCCGGTCTGGAGCGAGGCGTGCCAGCCAATCTGACCTGTTGATTGACAATGGAAAATATTAGGGATCGGCTAGAGAACCGATGGCCTTTCAGCGACACGTGTACCAGCCAATCGGCCGATACAAAGTAAAGCGGGATCGGCCGGCTCGAGAGCGACCGAAGCGCGGGTGTGATCGGCTGGATCGGCCGATCGTGATGTCAGCGCTCGAGTAGGTCGGAATCGGCTGCGGTGTTTGAAGCTGATAGGATCTAGATCGAGCGGGAGGTAAAGATAATAGCTAAAACTACAAGAATTTGGTACGAAACTTGTAGATCTAGCTAATATCGGTAAGGGGTGAATAAAGAACTAGACAAAACCTCAGCGATGCGCCCGGAGGTTAAAGCCTAGGATTATTCGGTAAAACGGTACTCACAAGCTTGCCGGAGATCAGGTGATGCAGCCCGACGAACTCGAAGCACGACGTTGTAGAAAAGAGAAAAAACGCAATGGCGAAGTCACCGAAAAGTAGATGCTGTAAAGTAGATGCAGTAAAGGTAAAGGGTTTGCCCGGAGGCGGTTTGTTTGATATTGGTGTGTACACATTTTCCGACCACGCAGGGTCGCTATTTATGTCCTGAGGACAAACCCGACTCCTAGCCGATTACGGCACTGTTTACTTGCATCTAAAGATAAAAAACTACTAAAAATAGAAAAGGACTCTCGCAGGAGTGTAAACTTCCTAAAAACTAATTCTTGACCCATTGCCAATCGTGGATTGACCCGCATCCACTGTGCTTTCCTTTTGGCGTATCCCTTCCAATACCGCCTTCCTCATGCCCATCGGCCGATCTTCTGGTTAGTTATCGGCCGATCGCTCTGACTTGCTGGCCCATTGTCAGGGTTGAATCTCTCTGACCATCGGTGATCCGTGTTGACCGTCCTTCTCTTCCTTCAATCAGCCGATTTCACTCTGTTTTTTCATCGGCTGCCTCCCCTTATCTCTTTTGACCTGTTTTTCCAAAAAACGGTGTCAACACATGCCCCCAGTTTCAGAGTAAATAATCTTTTGCTCCAAAATTTCCTCGAATCCGTTATCTTCCTTGATTCGAAGTTGGCCGTAGAATCTCAACAAATCTTCAGGGGTCATAAATACGACCGCCCAGGCTCTTTCTTTTTTCCCCCAAATCTTGTTGCTCAATAGCTCAAGCTCTCAAGCGACGAACCCTAAGCTTCAGAGCTTCTGCTGATCCATGGCGTCCTCAAGCTCCGCTGGAGGTTCTGTTTCCGCTTCTGCACCTCCGAAGGCATCCCTTTCTTCAGTCCCTCCGGTATTTCCTCCAATCTCTCGCTTTTATTTATCTTTAAATATTGTCGTTCCGCTTTGTCTGAAGCCCAGATCCATTTATCTTTCCAGGAACTTAGATCCCATCTCACCATCCCTATTGATGATAAACCCGGACTCACTTTCCTTGGACCAATGGGTGATGCTGACCCCTTTGAGATGATTAACTTCGAAACCGGCCGAATCCCTTTCAAGCATGCTTCCCTGAATTTGGCCGATTGGGACGTTTGTTTTAGGTCTTGGACAGGATACGCCAAGGGATGGAGAAATTGGTACTGAAGGGTATCTGCTAAGAACAGGGGTTTCTGGGAGAAATATAAAATCAATCAATGCATCACCTTGTCTTTGTCTGATATGTCTCAGAATGAATCTCTCTTAATAGCTGCCTCTTATTTTTGGCCTGATGCTATTAATGCCTTTTTATTTGGTCACGGACCAATGTCTCCAACTTTGGCTGATGTCCTTTTGCTCACTGGTTTGGATATTTCTTCTTCGGATACTCTCTTCAGTTGCCGTGATCTTAAACTTTCCGATCGTTTGAAAACCAAAAACGTGGGCGGCTGGTCTGGGTATATCTCCGAGCATATGAAGGAAGGCACCGTAACTGACAGAGAACACGTGGCTTTTCTGAACATGTGGCTTGAAAAATGTCTTCTGTGGCAAGTCCTTTGGTCCTACCTCCAATTATCAGATTGTAGCCGAGCGGTTAGCTGTCGGGTCTTCCATTCCTCTTGGGAAATACCTTTTAGGAGCAGTATACAATCTCCTTCACCAAGTGGTAGTTAGCCTGTCAACCAACTCCCTAATAGGCACTCCAGGAGGTCCTTGGTGGTTTATCAATATGTGGTTGAATCTTCATCTTCGAGGGAGGATTGGAACAAGATATTTTTAGTATGCGCTTCCCGGGAGACCAGCCAGATGGTGTTCCGATTATCAAGCGTCGATGCATGAACTTTGGAGAAGCGATCTCTGTGTTTCCTAGACATAAAAAGACTCCATCTCGCATAGCAGAGCATTTCAGGAGTTTCTATCTTGGTTTTACTCCAGAATCCATCACCTGGTTTGCGTATAGGGATGATAATACCAACTTCGAGACTGTTTTTAGCTTCGATGATCTCCATGAGGATGATGAAAACAGTGTGGTTTTCGTGGAAATGATCAAGCCGGGACTTCTTCCGTCATGTGTTTTTGGGAAAGATTCATCGGCCACTTTTGAATTTTACAACCCTTCAGTGAGTGCTCGTCAGCTGGGGTTTGGTCAGTTGCCGATTGGTCTTTACTTCTCTAATCTGATTAAGCCACGGGAGGTTATCTCTAGTAGTCTCCATTATCGGCGTTTGCTGGACTTGGTCCCTGATTCTTCCACCATTAACCTTGATACTTGGAAATTTTCCAGTTTTGCCTCTCCTCTTTTCAATATCTGGTGGGCAGAATGGTGCGATCACCTTTTCTGCGTGTCTCCCAGAACTTACTGTGAAAAACTGGATCCTGATTATGTGGCATCGGCTGATGAGGTATTTGATTGTCTTGTGTACTTTCAACATATTCTGACTGTTTATACTTTTAACACATGCTGATTTGCCTCTTCTTCTCTTCAGCCTGTCACCACTGAACCTCCTGCTACCAGCAGAAGTGGCAAACAGATTCAATATTGGCCACCAAGACGGGCACCATATATTGGCTACAAAGCCCCTTCGATTTCTTCAGTCATGCAGGGTCCCAAGACTAATCTTGTTCCAGACAACCTACCTCTGTCGACGCTCAAGAGAAAGGCCGTGAGTAGCAAGGTTCTTACTCATAGATCAAAGAAGAGGATCGACACTAAGGTCATCAATGTCTCGGATATGGCAGGAGTACTAGCAAGTGCTTTCCAGGTACTGACTTTCAGCCTTTTCTCCTCCTTTCTATATATGTGATTGATCATCTTCTTTTGCAGTCCTCAGGATTGATTGGTCAATCAAAACAAACCACCACTGCTGACCTTGGTCAGGGCAAGGTTTTGGAAAAAACCCTAGTCGATGACGTTTTGATTTCGTCAGCCGATCAAACCGGAACTCATCAACGTGTTGATGCTTCTGCTGACCAACTCCAAAGTTCTCCTGCATGGGTTGATCCTTTCATTGAAGACCCAATCGAGGTAGTATCCTTATTAATGTTTCCTTTCATTTTTCCCCATGTCTAATCCTTTGTCTCTATTCAGGATGTGGTCGAAATGCCAGTTGAGACCCAAGACAGGCCTTTGAAGGATTCCCAGCAGGATACCAATGATCAATCACAATTGCCAATTGTCGAATTTCCTGGATCAAAATCGGCTGATAATCCGATTATTGAAGTGCAGACACTTGCTGTAGAGGTGAACTTCTTGATCTCACCAAACTTCTTTTTTAGCTTTCTTTTACTTATTTGCACTCCTTCTGCAGGTTCCAATAACCTCATCTCTTATCACTCGGAGTGAATCAGTAACCGTTCTCCCTGATGATGTAAAGGCCAAGCTGATAGAAGTGCTTCTGTTGCTGAACCGAGATATCGACCAACTTGTACAAGACGCCGAGCCGATCAGAGCCATCTTTAAGCAGATTCAGGGTCAATTGCCTAGGGACCTTAAGGCGAAGATGCTCCAGGTTGCTTTCATCGAGAATCGGCAGCTCATAGTGCAGGAAGCTCAAGATCAGCTGGATGAAAGGAGACGTCAAGAGCAACTTACCCAGGAAAGGGAGAACCTGGATAGCAGTATGGCCGAACTGGACAACAGGATTGAGTTCCTATATTCTTCTCATCCTAATATCATCAGCAGCATTGATCGCTTGAAGAAACGTTGTGCTGAGTTGATGAAAGAACTCAATCAAGTTGATCAGGACTTAAAAGCGGAAGAGCAAAAGCTCGCAGATCTTCCACGCACCATTGCTGCCATGCAGGAACAGAGGGATTCTGTTGCACACCGCGCCCAAGTTCTTCGTGGACAAGAACAGCCGATTCCTGGTTTGGCCGATGCCGACCGTCAGGAGATAGAAGCGGTTGACCAGCTACACCTGGATCTCATCAATGCCATCCATCTCTTGGGCATAGTTTAAACTTTATTTGTAATTTGTAAACTGTGATTGGCCTTTACTGGCCAACTTCCAACGCTCCGTATTGAACGCTTTGACCGAACGTTTCAATCGGTCTTTATATATTACTGTCCTCCTTTTAGTCCTTTAGAACTATCATCTTTCTTTTGCGATGGCTTCTTCTTCTTCCTCCTCTGTGAACCAGGTTGGTCTCTTTTTTCTTTTCTTGTTTTCACGATTTCCTTCTCTTGACATCTTTTCTTTTCTCAGTCCCCAAATCGTGATACCGTGGAGAAGATTGTCTCGAATATTAACGCCCTTGGTGCAAATCGGCAAAACCACCCATCTAGGCAAGAACGTGGTCTCCGTCTAGTGATTGCCAACAAGGAGGAAAGGTTGGAGGTCCTTGAAGCCAGGAGGACAGCTCTTCTTCAAGAACTAGATCGTTTAGGCGAAGAAATAGCCCAAACTAGGGTAGAGTTAGACAAGGCCAAGAGCCTCCTTTAAACTCTGATGTACCGTTAGCCGATGCAATCGGCCTTTTATGAACGAGAGTCTCCACCTCTTGATTGATATAATGTACCACTCTCTGGCAATGAATTCCCATCCATATTTGTGGGTGTCGTTTTTATGATTTGATTCAACTTCTCTACTATAAAATGGCAACCCACTCCTTATACAGCACCATGATTTCTTCGGCTATGGACCAAACTAGTTCTAATTTAGGAATAAGAGGCAAGCCTCCTCCAGAGTGCTTCCAGGAATATGCAACCATTTCCACTCCTTGACAAGTTTCTCTTTGGAGATTTCTTGTATACTAATGATGTGTCGAAGCTTGTCGTTGTTGCTGGAAATGTTGAGGGAGAGGAATCCGGACAGCCTCCTCTTCTGAAGTACAGAGTAGGACCACATATTATTATTTAGTCCTTCTTCAAAGCCAGCCCCTAAATTTTGGGAAACGCATCATTGCATGCCTGCCCACTGTCCAGTCTGAGACTTTCACGGGGAAACTGTTCTCGCCTTGACTGCATCGGATGCTCTTCATTTTCCCTTTTTCAATTCCTTCTTGTAGTTATCTTCTCTGCATCTTGGGGCTATAAATAGGCCTGAAGCTCGATGGGAAGAACTCACTCTTCATCAGCCATGGCACAACTAACTCAGATAGATTACAGACTCCTGCTGTATGACTATTCCTTTCCTCCTTCTCTCTTTTATAGCTAGAAGAATTCTTGTGAAGTAGTGTAGTGGTCCCTCTTCTTCTTTGTCTCCTTTTGAAAAGCCAGGAGGCGCCATAGCTAGAAGAATCCTTGTGAGGATCTGGCTTTGGAGGGAGAACACATGTAGGGTGTCTTGCTACACATTTATCAGAGGAAGATCGTGCCAAAGGAATGGCCATCTTGGTCATCAACTCGGGCTCCTTCCGGCGGAAGATTGAAGATCTTAATCTTTTGTTTCCTCTTCGCGTGTGTCTTTCTCCCATTCATCGATTCAATATCCTCATCATACTGGCAGTTAGAACAATGTCCCTCTGTAACTTCTTGAGAATGTATGTAATCTGTAGATCTGAGTTATGATATCATTGCTGTAATTCAAAACAGAAGTATAAACGTGTATTCACTTTATTCTGAAGGTGATACATGTATCGGCTATAACCGAATATATTGATTTTGTACATCAGTTTTACATTTCTTATGCTAAAGGCGATTCTTTACAGATATCGGCTATTCTACGATTACATTCGCAATCGGCTGTAGCTCGAAAACTCAATCGGCCGATAGGCACGATAGGACAATCGGCTGATACAACTGTTTTTACACTTGGGCGACCAATCCATCGGCTGCTGTGACTCTGAGCCCAAGCTTCCTTTCGTCTTCAATGAATTGATTTATTAAATCTCATCATCAGAGCCGACTGCTTGAACCGGCTTTAGTCCAAAATCGGACACTGAGATATTTGGTATCCCAGGCTTTTCCAGATATGCAGCTCACTTGATCATAGGTCCACCCTTGTGCTTCTGTAGCTGCTACTGTCAAGGAAGTTTCTCCTTGCACCACCTCCACTGAATCTCCAATCCATTGGATGATGCATTGTAGATGGTATGCAACAATTGGCATGTATCCAATCCCGACCCAGCAGTAGATTATAAGATCCCCTCCCTTTAATGACAGATAAAGCGGTCGGAAGGGTCTTACTGCCGATGGTGAGCTCCACGCAGATTGCTCCTTGAGCCGGAGAGACGTTGCCTTCAAAGTCCACCAACATCATGTTGGTTTGGGTCAAATCCTCATCAGATTTCCCAATCTTGCGCAGCATGGTGTATGGCATCAGGTTGACTGCTGCTCCTCCATCTACTAGCATCCTGGTGACTGGTTTGCCATTGACAAAACCTTTGAGAAATAGAGCCTTCAAGTGTTGTCTCTTCCCATCTTCTGCCTTCTCAAAGATAGCTTGCTTAGGTTCCAGTGTTAATTGAGCCATGCCAAGCTCTTCATCGGACACATCCGAATCAGCCGGAGCCATGAACTCTTTTGGTAGGAAGACAACCATATTTATATCAGCTCGGGGTTTGTCATCTTCCTCACCATCGGCCTTAGGCTTTGGGCGCCAAACTTTAGACCGAACCTTCTTCTTGTCCAGCACAAGTTTCTCCGCTTCTTCATGATGTTCTAGCTGACGTAGGCGCTGGACTCTTCTCTTCTGGGACTTAGTCAAGCCATCTGGACACCATTGTGGATTAGGCTTCTTACGTGTTTGGCTTGACCCTTCATCATCCAGTTGCAATGTGCGTCGACGTTCAGGAGCTCGGCACATGATGTCCTCATCAGGGACCAGAGAATCGGCCATCTCTTCCAGCCGATTGTTTGACTCCTCATTGACTCGGCCTCCCAGCCGATCATGAACGCTGGCCTTGCCCCCCAGCCGATCGTGGACGCTGGCTTTGCCCCCCAGCCGATCGTGAACTGAGATCCGTTGATTGTCGAATCCACGGTGATCCTTGGCTGCAGGTCTTCTGTCATCAAAGCAAACCCTTTTGGATGAGTTGCCATTATTGTAAGCCCCGTTGCACTCTGGACAGTTTTCTGCCGTCGGCAGCTTGATCCCTTCTTCCCAGCAGTACTTGAAGAACGGACATCTCCAATGTCCTTCATTACGCCGTGCCCACTCTTCTCTTTCCTTTGCCTTCTCTTGTCGGCGCTGGAACTTGTTGATCAGTATTTGGGACGTGACAGGCCGGCGTGGCTTCAAATCTCCCTCTTCAAGTAGTAACCCTTTTCCTTTGACATCGGCCGCGGTTACTTGTACCTTGGGATCGACGGCTCTTTTATTTTGAGCCGAATCAGATGTCAGCAGCTTAACTCGCGATGTGTCTTTGCTAGACACTTCAACTGTATTAGTTGGGAAAGGGTGCTGATCAATCTTCATCAGCTTTTCAGCTTTGGTGGGAGTTTCAAATTTAAGCCTCCCTTGCTCAATAGCTAATTAGATCTGTTGTCTAAAGATCTTGCAATCATTGGTGTCGTGCGATGTTGCATTGTGCCACTTGCAATACTTCATCCTCTTCAGCTCTTCTGTAGATGGTATGGTATGGAACTGAGAGAGTTTAATTTGCCCTTGCTGAAGCAACAGATCAAATATCTTATCGGCCTTAGTGATATCAAAGCCGAATTTCTCAGGCTCCTTTTTGCCAAAGGGACATGACACTGTCTTCTTGCCTTTGACCCACTCTGCGAGCCCTATCATATTATCTTCATCTTCTGAGTCAGAGTAGTCCACATACGATACCTTCTTCTGAAAGTTCCTTCTAGGCTCATAGGACTTTGCAGTTTCCTGACTCATCCGATTGACCAACTGGCTGAGGCTTTCAAAATCATGTGATGCATATTTCTCCCTCAAGGTCGGCAAGAGACCTTGGAAAGCTAGTTCAGCCAATTGCTTGTCTCCCAAGTTCAGACTATAGCATTTATTTCTGACTTCTCTGAATCTTTGAACGAATCCAGCTACTGTTTCATCGTTCCTTTGCTTGAGCCTGGTCAGATCAGTGATCTTCATCTCGTTGATGCCAGAGAAGAAGTAATTATGGAACTGCTGTTCCAAATCAGACCACTTGATGATAGAGTTAGCCGGCAGTGATGTAAACCATGAGAATGCTGGCCCTGACAGAGATGAAGAGAACAAACGTATCCTGAGTGCATCAACATTCCCTACTCCCCACACTGGATGATGACTCGAGTGATATGCTCCATAGTGGATGTTTCATCTTGCCCAGAGAACTTGGTGAAATCTGGCACTTTGAACCTTGGAGGGAACGGTATCTGATCGTAGCCAGAGGGATACGGTGTCCTGTACATGCAGGACTGCTGCTTGGGTTTTATCCCATATTGCTTCAGTAGCATCTATGAAAAGTGGTCGATTAACTCCTGCTTCATATGAGATTTCAACTCTATAGCCACTTGCTCAATTGCTTGTATCTCAGCTGGAGTTTCTGGAGGTCGTTCTTCTAAGATTCTTGTCTTTGGATCTGGAGCTGTCCTTGCCTCAGTAGAACCTTGAGTGTTTGAATGACCTGTAACAGATGTAGCCTGTTCAATCGGCTGACTAGCCAATGGGGCTGGTTGCTGCGTATTCAACTGGTTTGAAATAGCCAATTGATTTAGAAGTGTTTGCAGCAATTGCGCTGAATCCACCCGTGGAACCATTGGCTGCCCTGCTGCTCCTTGGTTGATCGGCTGTTGAGGTGAAGATCTTGTATGAGCCACCGTATTAGCTGGGGTTAAGACAGCCTGCATTGTCGTTGACTGTTGAGGCGGGGCTGTCTATATGGGCATCCCAAGCGTTGGTTGCTGTAGTGGAGCAGTTGGCATGGGCATCCCGAGTATCGGCTGCTGAGCCGATCTCTGAGGTGGAGTGGGGTTTGGCCTCTGAGGTGGAATAAGAGGTCTTTTCTCTATTGGTATGACCATGTGAGCATGAGCTGGACTAATCTTGACTCTTTCAAAGTTCTTGCTCCCATGATTGAAGTAAACGAACACCACTCCTTCCCCATTCATGTGCACAGTCCCTGGAGTACCTCCAAATGTAGCTTGGTAAGACTGTGGGTATTTTACTTCTGGGACTTCCTCAGGCACAGGCTCAAAGAAATTTGAGATGTTAGTCTCAAAGTGATCACGAGGTAAATCCCATCCTGCCAACTTCCCATCTTGATCTCTCATTGCAGGATATATTTGCTGATTCTGCACTGGAGGCACTTGGTCCTGGACGACAGATTGCACTGGTGTTGTGACGGCAGGATCTTTAGCTTTACCATCACCACTTTGGTTCTGAGTTGGCTGAGCGTCTGGTGAAGAACAAGTAGCAGCTTGTGGAGATGGGTTAGCTTTTGCTATTGGATCGTCAATCGGCGGGTTGGCCGATTGGTTTTGCTGGAACACTAGAGGATTTTGTTTCGGTTGGTAATATGCAGGCCCCAGATATCCTCCTTCTGCTCCTTTCTTGAGTGCATCAATTATGGCATTCTACATAGTATTTGCGAATACCTTGGATTGATCAATCATTGTTTGATGCATAGCCTTGGTCATCATGTCTTGAAGCCCTTCAGGATCGGCTGAGAAGGTGACTTGCTTCGGTGTTGGCAAAGGATTCTTCTTGAAAACACCACTTTTAGTCTGACCGTATGATGCCAGACAAAGCTCTTCATAATGCTTCATGTGAGCCTCCAACTCAGCTTTGTCTGAATCTTTCAGCTGATCCTTGGTGATTGGTTGAACGCTCTCTGGATCGACTTCATGAGGACCAGTCTTCGTAGGCTTCGTCATCGTTGACTTTTTCGTGTCCCACCGGGCATGCCAAAAGTGTGTTGACGTGAAAATAGGACGTCACCTCCGCGCGCAGCACACGTGACACCCCGGTCTGTAGCGAGGCGTGCCAGCCAATCTGACCTGTTGATTGACAATGGAAAATATTAGGGATCGGCTAGAGAACCGATGGCGTTTCAGCGACACGTGTACCAGCCAATCGGCCGATACAAAGTAAAGCAGGATAGGCCGGCTCGAGAGCGACCGAAGCGCGGGTGTGATCGGCTGGATCGGCCGATCGTGACGTCAGCGCTCGATTAGGTCAGAATCGTCTGCGGTGTTGGAAGCCGATAGGATCTAGATCGAGCGGGAGGTAAAGATAATAGCTAAAACTACAAGAATTTGGTACGAAAACTTGTAGATCTAGCTAATATCGGTAAGGGGTGAATAAAGAACTAGACGAAACCTCAGCGATGCGCCCAGAGGTTAAAGCCTAGGATTATTTGGTAAAACGGTACTCACAAGCTTGCTGGAGATCAGGTGACGCAGCCCGATGAACTCGAAGCACGACGTTGTAGAAAAGAGAAAAAACACAATGGCGAAGTCGCCGAAAAGTAGATGCTGTAAAGGTCGATGCTGTAAAGTAGATGCAGTAAAGGTAAAGGGTTTGCCCAGAGGCGGTTTGTTTGATATTGGTGTGTACACATTTTCCGACCACGCAGGGTCGCTATTTATGTCCTGAGGACAAACCCGACTCCTAGCCGATTACGGCACTGTTTACTTGCATCTAAAGATAAAAAACTACTAAAAATAGAAAAGGACTCTCGCAGGAGTCTAAACTTCCTAAAAACTAATTCTTGACCCGTTGCCAATCGTGGATTGACCCACCTCCACCGTGCTTTCCTTTTGGCGTATCCCTTCGAATACCGCCTTCTTCATGCCCATCGGCCGATCTTCTGGTTAGTTATCGGCCGATCGCTCTAACTTGCTGGCCCATTATCAGGGTTGAATCTCTCTGACCATCGGCGATCCGTGTTGACCGTCCTTCTCTTCCTTCAATCGGTCGATTTCACTCTGTTTTTTTCATCGGCTGCCTCCCCTTATCTCTTTTGACCTGTTTTTCCAAAAAACGGTGTCAACACACATACCGTTCTTCAGACAATTTTGTGGCATGATGAGCTAGCATAATTTGTAGTCTGACAAAGAATGGTAATTTGCTTGCCAATTAGGAGAGGGATATTACCGATGTCGTCAAGTAGTCCTACAACATTCAGGTATTCTTGGTATGTGTCGATTGTGTCCTCCCTAAATATGTCTTTTAATTCTGAAAAAGGATCCATAATTAATTTCAATCATGTGAGTGAACTGGACAATCATGTGTATATATATACAAATATTGGGCTGTACCATATCTTACCCAAGGCTTTCTTCTCTTTATGCAGTGCAGCTAGCCAAACTTTGTATTCATCTAATTCAGATTCTTCGACTTCTTCATCATCATCATCATGTGTGGAAACACTTTTGGATTTCAATGGTGTTATGGGCATGGTATGGTTTTTAGGTATTGGCCCTCTGGATACAACTAAGTTGATCACCATCTCCTCCTCGTGAATCTTTTTCATTTTTGCTACATCGACCTCGTAGTCAATCTCAGTGAGTGTTGCTTCCGCAGGAGATTCAGGAATTCTAGTCTTGTAGTAAACCAAGTCCCTGTTCTGATACCCCAATTTTTGTTTCAACTAGTTTACGATTTCTAGGTTGATTTGTTTCCCAAGAGGTTTACATGTTTGTTTTTCATCTCCCTCCCCATCTCTACCCTTTTCAATCATATACATGGTCCAAATCTGCTCATCTTTTGATCTGCGCATTCATCGATGGCATTTCAAAAATTTGAAGAAATTTGGTGTGCAAATCGCGTGAACCAATGCATGAAATCTAGGGTACCAGTGCGTGCACAAGTGCATGAAATATAGGTGGTAGTACGAGGGGAAAGATCGAACGCGGAAACAGTGTACCTAGCCTCGGTCGTCTCGTCCTGAGACGAAGGTACCACATCTTGGTCTGCATCTAGGCCATCGACGATTGCTTCTGTGTCGCCCGAACCTTGTGATGCATTTTGGGACGAAGGTGATGATCCAAAGAGCGCAGTCGTCGCCCTAGCCCTGGTGGACATGCTACGGGGAGGTTCAGCACTCGCCGTACCAGAGGTTGGTGTGAACATTGGAGGTAGCATCACCGACGAAGGTGTGCGCAGTGCTTCAGATGACAAAGGGGTCACCCTTGCCGCCTCGCTAGATGTCGGCATCCTCGTGTAAGGCGAGAAGCAACTTGGCGGCGGCACCGGTCGTCGTCGACTACCCGGCCCCTAACTGACCGAGATGTAGATTGGTTTTGCGAGGGGATTATGGAGGGAAACTAAAGACGCACGACTTACTACTCTAAAAACCCGGTGTTTCGCAACAACGTGGTGGCCCTAGTCATGGTAGCGCGGTAGTTTGGGCCTTTGTTAATTATTTCGGATGGAAAAATTGGCGCCACATTCCAAATCGTTGGCTACCAAATTTTCTGAACGCTTGCCGTATTTGAGGGGTGTGTTTTCGTGTGTCCTGCTGACGAGTGGGTCCCACTCAGTTTCATATATATTTGTAAAGATGATGCGTTGAACATAATCAAGTTTTATAAATATAATTTTATATAATTTATCTTAGTTTACTTCTTGTTTACTATGTATTTGCACAAGATGACACATGTTATTGTATATTGCTTATAGTAAAGTTTTTGTGGTCAAAGTAAATTTTGAATATCATCTTTCCACCAACTTTAGCAGAATAACATTCCTCACATCAATTTCATACCAGAGTAACATGCATCACACAAATTAAGTAACAACATGAAGATCGGCAGCCAGTGCGTACGATATATGAGGACTGAGTTTACACATAGGCTTCCCGAGCCACGATGACACCACAGCAACTAAGGATCATCAAAAACATGCTCCACATCGACACAAGTTGAGAGACACATGGACCAAAGACACAACTTCAGAGACATGCTTCGAGTTTATTTGCTGGATTTCTTCAAAGTTCGGCCTAAAATGATGCCAAAGCCTCTCCGCAAGGTCCCTCCTCAGTGCCAGATAAATTTCTTGAAAAAAAAGAAAGCATTCACCGAACTGTCAGAACAATTGAATTCCTGATAACTGAAATCCTGTGAACTGAAAGAATTTTTAGCAGTCAGCTGAAGTTTAAGAACATAAGAATTCCAGATGTAAAGTGAATTCCTGATGAGTAGCAGACAAGAAATAAAGCAAACATGTAAACTGAAATCCTGAATGTCTTTTATGGTGCATCATGTCTGGAACAAATTAATCAAAACATATCAACAATCACAAACTTTTTACCTTGTATCAGATAACATTAAACGCTTCCTTGAGTGTGAAGAAGAACCAATCACGCTCGTTCCGGATCCTACACTCCTTGCTGCAGAATCTACACCACGAGTAGGAAGCATGCCATCCTGCGTGGTTGCCACACCCGCGACCTGCACACTGAAAATCGTCTTGGCGAGATACGGGCGCCGCCACCGGTGGCACGGCAAACGCCGCCGACGGCCGTAAGTGCCACGTCACCGAAATGATCCTGGAGTGGCGTTTCCAAGGAAGCGTCGTCGCCCCCTCTTCGGGTCCCTCAACCAAGTGCAGGAGCTGCCGGGCCTCGTCGTCGTCGGCCTCGCCGCTGTTGGGCCTGTAGAGGAAGAGGGTGAGGGTGTACATCGATACCTTGTGGCCCGCCTCCGTGGCGCGCCTTAGCTGGTCAAGGCAAGGCATGATTACGCCGTGCTTGTTCCCCAATAATGCGAGGCACAACCCGCTGCGGAACAAGGCCTCCGGGTTGCCGACGGTGGCCAGTGTGGTGATGAGCGCCGTGCGAAATTCCGGGTCGAGGTTGAATCGACGCCGTAGGACACGTTTCAGGGGTAGGCATCGTCCGACAGTGGTGGCGCTGCACACCACGCACATTGCCTTGCATGTTGCGTGCAGGTTCCGGAGATCCTCCATGGAGTCCTCTGACTGAGCAGCGACTCGGGAGACGATGTCAATCGTCAGCTCCTTCTGCAGTTCCACCAGCCTCGACGCCTCGTAGCGTGCCGTGGCAACCTTTTCCATGGAGTGATTGTAGTTCATCACGCGCGGGGGCTGATTGGATGTGCGAGGCTGTGCTCCCTAGCGAGGATGAGGTAGAAGATGAGGGCGAGATGTCAGGGAAGATGGAGAAGAACCGCCGCCGCCAGATCAGGTTGCTGATTGAATTAGGAGGGTCCCAGGGTATATTGGTTTTTAGAAAATTGCGCTTTCTTAAGGAGGACATGTAAACATAGAGTTGTGGGTCCCACCTGTCGGCACCCAGATTGTGATGTGTTCTTGAGTTCTTCATGGACCTAATTAACTTGATTCTTTGATTCATATAATCATAGCTACAAACTTGTTTAGATTTCACAAATGACGTCCAAATCAGGAAATTTTTTTTCCTACATTCTTATGAAACAATAATCTAGCTCATGGCGTCCACTGCATCTCATGTTAGTATGTTTCAACAATCATAATTAAGAAATAGAACAATTCAAAACTAGAATCAAGATTTTCAAATAGTAGATGATGTCACATGGAAAAGTGATGAATACCAAAGTTTCATTGCTCATCGAGATGAACAATCTTTATTTTGGTCAGATTTTCATTTGACGAAGTGGTACTACACATTGTTCATTAATCCTAGGTTCACTCAGAAAGTTTAAGAAACTTGGTTGGAGACATGTCAATTTTGTACTACATGATAGTACCAATTCGTCAAATGCAAGACCGACCAAAATAAAGATTGTTCATCTCGATGAGCAATGAAACTTTGGTATTCATCACTTTTCCATTTGACATCATCTACTGTTTGAAAATCCTGATTCTAGTTTTGAATTATACTATTTCTTAATTACGATTGTTGAAACATACTAACATGACATGTAGTGGACACCATAAGCTAGATTATTGTTTTATAAGAATGTAGGGGAAAAAATCCTGATTTGGAAGTCATTTGTGAAATCTATACAAGTTTGTAGCTGTGATTACGAATCAAAGAATCAAGTTAATTAGGTCCATGAAAAACTCAAGAACACATCACAATCTGGGCGCTGACAGGTGGGTCCCACAACTATGCCGACAGATGGGATCTACAACCCTGGCCGCCGTACCCCCGAGCCTGCACGTCGATGCGCCGGAAAACCCACCGCCTAAGGACCATGCCACGACCCCTGTAGACGACGAAGGCAGGCGAAACTGCCTCTCCACGCCACTCCGCCGCCATCCGTCATTAGCACCGCCACCGGTGAACCTTCCCTCCGCTCACGTCCGTGACCAACCCGTGCCTCAGAGCTCGTCCCTAGGACACAATCGCACCTCCCCGTCACTTGTTTGCCTGCTCCGGCCCTACCTCGCCGGCGGCGAGCTCACCCCCGCCGCCGAGGGTAGAGTTGTGAAGGTCACAGATTTGTAGGGACCCTGTAGAAACGTCGAGGGCATATCTGTGAAAAGTTTAATCTTTGTAAGGGCTGGGTTGCAAGTAGATTCTTAACCATTCCACCCATAGGTCCAGATCTTGGAAATTTCATATAAAATCACAGAAAAATCAGAAAAATATAAAATCAATTTTGTTGGTTTCCCCGTGAGCATACCTACATCTTTTGCAAAGCATGACCCTACTTTTGACTAATAGTTTTTGCACGAAAAATTGATATCAGTTTGGCCTACTTTTGCTGTATTTCAAAATCTACTTGTGATCTCAAGCTGAACTTTGGATATGTTGTTGTAGATACCATGTGTAGGCTCTGCACCAAAATTTGCACAAAATTACTGACTAAATCTTTTATTATGATTTATCCTTTATTTATGCTATCTTTATTTAGTCTTGAAATGCCTAGATGCACCCTTGCTGATTTGATCATGATTTTAGGAGTGATAGAAATATTTGTTCCTGATTTATGCTTGGTTTTAATCATAAATGCCTAGTTCAAGATCTAAAATGGCTCTTGGTGTATTTGTTGGTTTCATAGCCTTGTTTAAGGTCAGAGGTGATGTAGGAGAAAAATAGGATCCAGAAGTGATGTACACAATCACTATAAAGAGAAGAATAAATAATAAAGCACTTCATAATATTCTTTAAAAGGAAGAGTACGATGAATATATTTTCTCAAGGTGAATATGGTCAACCATGTGCTTCTTGTAGTCATGTGTTGCTGCTTTTAATGAAGTTAAATTAATTTCTTGTGAGCAAATGGATAACACATCTGCAATCACATGGATGATCAAGGGTAATAATAATACTAGCATTCACTAGCTACCATATATTTCCACTAAAGTAATGCCATTATACAAGGTCATTACACGAAAGCCTCATTCATCAAATCTAGATGTTAATGAGGGAGTAGTTCACCACACAAAAGCTATCTATCATTCATTGCAGGCGTGCCTACGGGAGTGCCCAGCGCTTCAGCGCCAGCCGGATGTCCTCCACCTTAGCCTCAATCTGAAATGGTTTTACAATGCATTATCTATGTGATAAGTACATGAAAATTTGAATGAAACTGAACATAGTCAACATAGGGAATGAAGGTAATACCTCGGCATCAGTAGGACGTTTCCGATAGGGGCCCGGGAGGCAGACCTCATCGTCGCTGTCGTCATTGCATTCCACGAATAGCCTAACTCGTGCGAAGTTGAACTCATAAGTCACCTTCGGCCCAAGATCCTGAATTAAGAAATCAAGACATGAACAACAATATTCCACTTGTGAACTTAACATTAATCATGTTGCAATCAGAGGTGATCGAAAATTTGTTTCAAACTGTCCAAGATAAAATTCACATAGACACTTGTGTACCAAGAATGCTACTACACAGAATGTTGAGATGGATTTGCTCAATGATTCTTAACTGGATGATCTCTACCAAAAATTTCCATATGTACCCTAGTCAAGAAATCCTAAACTGCAAGTCCTAGAATTGATTATGACTCAGAAACAATTTCACAATCACACAAAAATAATCACTTCAATGTACTAAGCAACCAGAGGAATTAAAGACTGAGTTCTCGAATAATAAAGGGGGAACTTAAATTTGGTACGAGTAAGAAAAATTACCGGGTGCTCCCATCCGAAGTCTTGCCATATGGGGGGGTACAACTCCTCGCTGGACTCCTCCGCCGGCTTCAACTTCTTGGCGTTGGGGTGCTGAAAACCCTCATCATCGGCCTTCCGCTTCCGAGGCATCCTAGCAGATTCAGCGTCCGCTTCCTCGGATGCCTGACGAACATCAGGGCAAGGAAACCACCCCAGCCTCGCCCCCTCCGCCGCCGGTCCCATCGAGGACCCCATCTCCCGGCTCGTCGAGGATGCCGGCAATGCGGCCTTCGGCGAGGAACGGTGACGAGAAACCCTCGACACCGCGAGCGAGTCCAGCTCCATCTTGGTGTGTGGTGGGAAGGTTTGGAAAGTAATCGGAGTTAGGCGACGGTGGGGAGGTTTGCAAAGTAATCGGAGTTGGGCAGCGGTTGGGTGGTTTCTACTGTAGCGAGGCGCTTGGGAAGGGGCGAGACAAGAAGTGAAGCGTCGGGGAAGGCGGGGGCGTCTAGGCACACACAGGGAGCGGTTGACACCAGTTGTTTTCCACCCCAAGCGGCTGACAAATGGAGCCCACCACGAAGGGCCCACAAAGAAACCCCACACCAAAGGGATGCGACCCACGAGTACCTCACGTGTGCTTTTTCATCCTTGCGTTTGACTTACGGGTCCCACCTGTCGGCAAGTGATGAACTTATTTTTGTATTTTCATTCATAATCAAAACTTAAAACATGTTTATATTACATGTATGATGCCCAACTCAGGTGGTTTTCTCCCCTACATTCTTAGAAAACAAGAACCTATCTCATGAGTCCAGTGCAATTCGAAATTACAAAGTTTGAACCATCAAATTTTCGAAATTCAAAGATTGATATCTAGAATTGATTTTTTCAAACACTAGATGATGTCAAATAGAAAAGTGATGAACACCAAAGTTTCGTAGCTCATCGAGATGAACAATGTTTATTTTAGGCGGTTTTTCATTTGACGAATTGGTACTATCATGTAGTACAAAATTGACATGTCCCCAACCAAGTTTCTTAAACTATGTGAGTGAACCTAGGTTAATGAACAATGTGTAGTTCCACTTTGTCAAATGAAAATCCAACCTAAATAAAGTTCATAGATCTTGTTGAGATATGAAACTCTGGTATTCACCACTTCTCCATTTGACATCATCTGGTGTTAAAAAATATCGATTGTAGATATCATTTTTTGAATTTCGAAATTTGTCCTATTCAAACTCTGTCAAATGGATTAATGACTTAAATAAAGATTGTAGGCCTTGACGAGTTGTATAGGTTTGGTATTCAAGAAATTTTCATTTGACAACTTTTGACAACTATATTCAAACTCTGTCAATTTTTGAAGGTTTTTGAGAACAGAAGCAATTTGCATCATCTTCCCCATGTGTGGGACCAGGTAGCTGCACGACTACACGAGCACTCATGGTGTTGACGAAGTTGTGTCCCCACTTCCTTTTAGCTTATAGACGAAGCTGAACAGACAACAGAGAATATTGCTGCATCCCTGTTCCCCCAAACCGTCTCATCAAAACTTGGGGTTTTCTTGCCTTCCGCCATCGCCGGCGACCGCCAAGCTTCCAATCTCGGACGCCATTGTCACGCCACCTAGCTCTGAAGCAAGATTGGCACCTGCATTGACCCGATGCGACGCAGCGAAGGCAGCGCCGCCCCTGGAAGGAAGGGGGAAGCACTCGGGGCAACCGCCGCCGCCGGCCCCCACAGCAACCAAGGTGCTGCAGTCGGAGCAATCGCCGCCACGTCAGTAGAGCGCTTCAATTTCCAGGTCAGCCCTTCACGGCCAGCATGTACATTGTGTAGGTAGTCGTGGATTTGTAGCAAGATTGAACTGTATGATTAAGATTCCGAACTCTGTTTTCTTGGATTGGTACTGTAGGGTCGCAAGCGTCACGCCGTGGATGTGTGGGACGCCGCTGCCGATGCTGTCAACGTTCAAGTAGGCAATGGCTGGGATGAATGGCACCCCGCCGTCGTCCATCCACAGCGTTCGCCGATTCCAGGACCAGCCCCAACTTCGGTCCGTGAGGTCACATTCTTCAAGGAGCGGTACCCAAGCATCAAGACCACAATCACTTGCGACGCGGAAGTAGTGGCGGAGTACATCAAAGAAATCAAAGGTAACCCTCCTCCAGATCGTTTGCTCGTCGGATTGGACACCGAGTGCATTGAGCTTCGCAGTGGCGAGCACAAGGTCGCATTGTTGCAATTGTGCGTCGGGCCGTGTTGCCTTATTTACCAGGTGCTCCATGCCGGCTACAAGCTACCTGATGTCCTGAGCAAGTTTCTCAGCGGGGAAGGCCACATCTTTGTCAGAGCGCATATCTCGATTGATGTTGAACGCCTAGAGCAGGACTGCGGCATCACGATTTCTAATTGGAGAGAGCTTCAACTGATTATTTCTGAGGTTGATGACAAGTACAGCAATCTGTACCAAAATGGTTACAGGTCATCACTAGAGAAGATTGGAAATGTGGTACTAGACCTACCTCTATTCAAGAACAGAAGAGTGAACCACAGGCTGTGGGGTTCGAGGTGTTTGGAAGACTGGCAGGTGCAATACGCCACCAAGGATGCATTTCTGTCTTTCGTATATATGTGCAAGTCTTTTTAATGATGTCAAATGGAAACTTTGGGATCATATGTTGCCACCACACCACATGCATTGACACCCAGCCACACCTGGTCGCGCCCAGCCACGCTCCCCAGCCACAGCCGGCCAAACCCGAGCCACGGCCGGCCACAGCCCCGCAGCGGCTGAAGGACCGATTAGGCGACCAGAGAGGGGGGGGGAGTGAATGGGAGCCGATAAAAATTCTTCCCGAAGGATGAACTCGGCCTATGCCCCAAAATCACAACCGAGGATTCCCACACGAGTTTGCCAAGGTCGCGTAGTCACAACGGACCTACCAACCCTAGGAACAAACCCCAACTCAAAGCAACACGGAAGCGCAACTCAAGAAGCAAAGGACTTAGGCAATCTGCGGTGCCTGGAGCGGACGGTCCGAGATGACCAGGCGGACAGTCCGCAAGGGCCAGGCGGACAGTCCGCAAGGTCACGGCGGATAGTCCGAAAATGCTGCACGAACAACCAGTACTACACCTCGAAATACGGATGGTCCGTACCCTACCCGTGGACAGTCCGACCCGCGCGGACAGTCCGGCAACCACGGGCGGACAGTCCGGCAAACCTCCTCCAACCGAAAACACCCGACTCGACGGATCGAAACAAAGCGACGCAAGAACTCGCAACGAACACGACGAACAGCCGGCTGCCAGGCTCCTCACGGACGGTCCGCCGACCAGGCACGGACGGTCCGCCAGGTGCGGGCAGAGCAGCCCGAGCTCAAAAATGAGAGGTCAACCTCTCCTATCCATCCATGGATCTCCCAAACGTCTTAAGCTCTTGAGGAAAGATTTGGGGGAGATGTGAAGCGTCCCTAGGAGATGCTATACCCCAAAACTTGAGACCCCAAACGAACTAAATCACCGGGAATTGAGTCGCAACTGAGCTCTACCAAAAAGCTAGGGTTCCAACCAAAATCTTCAATCGGAGGCCAAATCCGGAGATTTGGGGGTCAAAATCAAGCACAAAGATGCACAAGACATCTATCTCCCCACCAACAAATCCGAACCCAAACACCTCAGAATCAAAGGAACAAGGCGCGTACGAAAATCCAACGAAAATAGCTCGAAAAAGACACGAAAATCACACGAGCTACAAGACGGAAATCAATGCAACCATGAATGCTTCCATACACTCGCAGGACAGATTCTCTACAAAACGGTGAGGAAAATCTACGCCTATGGAGCAAGGAAATGAGAAGCAGTCTGGATGGATGGTTTGCCCAGAAACCCTAGAGCTATAAATATGAGTTCCTCTGGGTTGGGCAAATGACCAAGCTACCCCTAGAACTTAAACTTAAGATACAATCCCATCAGGGGCAATATGGTCAAGTAGCACTCCTCTTCATCGCACGGCCACGCCTTTGCCGCAGTCCGCGTCCTCCTGACACAAGCCCTGCGATCCCGCCACGTGTCCGCCGGCATCAAAGCTTCTCGGCGCGCCCGGATCCTGTCTCCGCCCGCCGAGCCTCCGGTCTTGGTTTTGTGGCTCAAACTAGTAACCCGACGGTTTTGTGGTGAACCGCCGCAAACCACGCGTGCAGACTCCGGTCGTGAGCCGCTACCCTGCACCGGCTCTGATTGACAACTTCGTCTTGCTTTTCTTGCCACCATGCGGCTGGCACTTGACCCCGTTCGGCCACCGGGCCCAACGAGCCGAGCCTACTTGTCTCTCCACTCCCCGGAGGCCCCGCAAGGCTAAGACCTTTCGTGCCCGCTCTTCACATGCACCAACACGAGTCAAGCCGCAGCCTGCACCTGCAATACTCGGCCAAGAGTCAGTCCACACCACGTTGTCAATCACTCATCACACCAAGGAACGACCATCCACCGGTCCTCGGACGCTCCGGTCCTCAGCGGCCGCGCCCAGCCACGCAGCGGCCGGCCACGCCACGACACGCCAGTTTGATCCCACACCATGACACGCCACTTCTGATGTTCAGTTGTTAATTTCTTTGGAAATAACTTGAGAGGCCTGCGCCGGTTATTGGAATCTCGAAAGACGCCGTCGGTTCTTGGAAAGTCCTCTCCGCCCACATCTCACACTACCCTGCCGCGCCCTCTCCGCCCACACATCTCAAGCTCCACCGCCGCGCCCTCTACGCCCACATCTCACGCTCCGCGCCGCGCGACTTCCCTTCCATGGCATCGAGGGAGCACCCTCGGTCGCTCGCGGGACTCCCGATTGAGTTGTGAGCAATCATCGCTGGCCGTGTCGATGCGACATCGAAGCAGCCAATGGATGACCTCTGGAGCCTACGTGCCCCCTGCAAGAGCATGCTCGGCCCCTACCACGACATAGACGTCGGTAGGCACCTAGCACTAGGTTGGGTTCCAGTCGAGCAGATGCAGAACGCCGACCCCGACGGCTACGACGTCTTCGTTCGTAGCCTGGCTGCAGCTGGCAACCCGGTGGCCGGCTTCCTCACCGGGATGGACGACTTCTTCGGCAGGAACCGCGGACGGCATCCTCCCCTAGACGAGATACACCGCGCTGCCCACACCGGGAACAGAGGGGTGGCCTATGTGGCGGCCGTCCTCCTCTACAGGTTCTACAGCGGGGCCGACGCCGACGCCACTGCATTTGCGTACATGAAACAGGTTGAGGGCGAGGCTCAAGGTCCGCGGATGATCATCAACTTGCAGTCTGAATAATTCCGAACTCGTGGTGTTAATCTTGCGAAGCAAATGAGGAGTATTGCCCTCCGCCGGGGCCGCCGCCGACCGACGCTGCCACTGGCGGTGGCGCGAGGCAACATTCAACACTGCGTAGGCCGAACCATCTGCGGTAGGGAGCCGAGCCGGAGGGGGTTTGCCTTTTATTTCTATAGTGATGAATGTAGGCTTCGTTTTGAATGCGATGCCTTCTTCTTTAGTGTTAATCATGTTTACAGAGGCTAAAATGGTGTAAAGTGTATCATCTGCTAGAACTTCCTATTAAGCTTCATGCTGATGATGTGTCCCAAGCGGAATAAAGAAATAATAAGTTATGTGCATACAACACTTGTTTTTCTACAGATTCTTCTACATTGGTAGGAACCTACCTTTGCCAATATTACAATACTTATTATTCAAATGTAGTGAGAATGTAACATCTTGGGAATAGTGACCACAAATACACCTCATGCTTTAGTTTTGTGGCACGACATAATGATGAAAAAAATGTTGAAAACAATTGTCATGGCAAGATTAAATTGGCTCTTAACACGCCAAACAAAATCGACTAAGTATCAATCGAAAAATTCATCATCTTGGGCATCTTGAACAATTGGTGCAACAACTCCATCATCAATGTACGTGTCATCTGCATCATGTTCATCATCATCATCAAATACATCATCGTCTGGTTCATCAACTGCCTCGGCCCGCACCTGATTAATAACTGTGACATCCCCGGTTGTGCCTTCCTTGCCCGATCTTCACCAATTTGTCAAATCCTGGTGTTCACCGAGCAAATTAATACCTTCGATACCCACAGCAATTGAGTCCTCAAGATCTAATTCAGGCATGGCAAACAAGTTCCTTGGTTTCAATGAAATAACACTGCTCCAACTAGGTTTGTTCACCAGATTCAAATAAAACACCAGTTCTGCCTGTGTTGCCAGAATGTAGGGTTCATTCTTATACCTATGTCGAGTAGTATCGATGTCAATCACCCCAATTTTATCTTTACTGTATCCTTTGCCTCTGTTGGTACTTGTGGCAGCAGGCACATCAAACCAGTCACACTGGATAAGCACACCCTTGACAGTGAGATCATTCTTTTAATCACCCCATACCAGTTCGTGCCTCCTTTCTCACCCTTGACAAGCACACCACTATTTTGTGTCGCGAGGGTTTTCTCAATGCTAATGGTTCGAAACAGCCAATTATTGATATGACATCTATTCATTGTACGAGGTCGGGGATCCGGTCCTTGAGCAAGTGCAAACAACTCTGAACTTACTTCCCCTCTCGCATGTAGACCTTTGATCTTGCCTTCAAACCATCTTACGAGTTGATCCTCATGTCGCTTATCAAGATTTCTGGTTCCATATTCCTTTAGTTCTTCCAAATGCGCACTGCATAAAAAAGAATATTACTGTTAGTTTGAAATTCAAAATTACAAGCAATAAATGATGTTGAGTAGTGTATCTTACTCGACATATGGTCTAGCTTCATCACAATTGCAAATTATATAGTGCCTCATCTTCCGAAAGTCATCTGGTGGAACTTCGTTGACCGTCTGTCCTCTCCTCTTGTAATCCATTTCAGAAAAAATGCTTAAACCAGATGGTGGCTCATTCATAGTAACTGTTTCATGTCGATCAACACGATTCTCTTTGGTGTCGATGTCCAAGAATCTTGAGCAGAATGTAAGGCACTCCTCGAGTATGTATCCCTCAGCAATTGAACCTTCAGGGTGAGCCTTGTTCCTCACATATCCTTTCGCAGTGCATAGGTACCGCTCCACTAGGTACATTCATCTGTAACACACTGGCCCCCCAATTTTAGCTTCCTCAGCTAGATGAACAGGCAAATGGATCATGATATCAAAAAATGCAGGTGGGAATATCATCTCAAGTCGACAAATAGCCTCCCTAATTGAACAGCTTAGCCTGTCCAATTCTGCTTCCACCAGCTCCTTTGAACATAGTGCATCGAAGAAATTACTATGCTGAATCAATCCGATGACAACAGCTTCTGGCAAAATCCTACGCACCACTAAGTGTAAAAGTTTCTGTAGAATTAGATGGTAATCATGAGTTTTCAAGCCAGACACCTTACGTGACTTTACGTCAACACATCTTCTTATACTTGAGGAAACCCCATCAGGCATCTTCACTCCATATAGAAATTCACACAAACTTTCCCTGGCATCCTTATCTAACTCATACAAGGCTGATGGCAAGGTATACTTATCATCTTTAATCACAGGGTGCTGATCTGGTCGTATCCGTAGATGCTCCATGTCAAGCCTGGCATTCTCCCCGTCCTTACATTTGCCGTCCAATTTAAGCAGAGTGCCTAGTATGCTCTCGCATATATTTTTCTCAATGTGCATGATGTCCAAATTATGCCTAATGAGCAAAGAAGACCAGTAAGGGAGCTCAAAAAAAATACTCTTCTTCCTCCAGTTGTGCCATCTGTTGTCTTCGTCACGCTTCCTTTTTTGGATAACAAGGTCGTTCCAAATTCTACTTGTTCAAAAGTATCATACTGCTCAAGTACCTGTGCACCAGATAGTGGTTCTTGTGCCTCCCTGGTTTCGACCTTGTTGTTGAAGCTGACCACGTTGTTGCGCCATGGATGGTCGGGGGGCAAGAAACGTCGATGTGCCATGTAGCAGTGCTTCTTCCCATGTTTCAACCACAAATAGTCAGTATGTTTGTGGCAGTATGGACATGCAAACATTCCTTTAGTGCTCCAACCAGACAGCATAGCATAAGATGGGAAGTCATTAATTGTCCAAAGAAGGATAGCGCGCAATGTAAAATTCTTCTTAGTCCCTGCATCTCTTGTTTTAACACCATTATTCCAAAGCTCCTTGAGCTGCAGTATAAGGGGCCTCAAATATACATCAATATCCATTCCAGGAGATTTTGGACCAGGTATCAACATTGACAAGATCCAGTTAGATTGTTTCTGACACAACCATGGAGGCAAATTGTAAGGTATCGGGATGACAGGCCATATGGAGTATGTAAGACTTTGCATGCCAAAGGGATTGAACCCATCAGAAGCAAGACCCAGCCTAACATTACGACCTCCTTTTTCTGAAAACCATTTAAACTCTGAATCCACATGCTTCTATGCCTTTGAGTCAGCAGGGTGACGCATTTTCCCATCATTCACCAATTCTTTCTTGTGCCACTGCACATCCTCTAACATTTTCTTTGACATTTACATTCTTTGCAGCCGAGGAATAAGAGGAAAGTAGCGTAGGATCTTAACTGTTAACCGCTTCTTAACAGTAGTAGCACCAACTGCACTGTCATTATTGCCACAAGTTTTTTCTACAACTTTCCACCTTGACTACTTACAAATGGGACATGTCTCCAGATTTGCGTATTGCTCAAAAAATAACACACAATCATTTTCACATGCGTGTATCTTGACATAGTTCAAGCCCAGGTCTCGAACCACCCTTTGCACTTTATCCAAGGAGTCAGGAATAGAATGCCGTTCAGGGAGAACCTTTCCAAAGAGCTTAAGTATGACCTCCAACGCCGCGTTACTTAAGCCATACATGCACTTTATCTGAAAAAGCTCCACGATAAAAGAGACCTTAGTTGCATTTTTGAATCCTGGATACAATTCCTTCTTTTCCTGGTCTAATAGTTTCAAAAAAATCTCTACCTGCTTATCTGCCTCATCATCTTTGGTTTGTCCATGAAGTATAGTGCCACTGATAATGTTTCTAATCAGAGTATTAGTGGCAGTAGGGTTATCATCACAACCGTCTTCTTCATCGTCTTCTCCAAAATAAGGTGTTGTATCATCAGCTGTAGGTTGTGCATCATGATTGTTGAGATCAGGAGTGACATCATGATTCACACGACCCTCAGATGATGAGGTATTAGTTTGGCCTTGAATGTTACCTTCATCGATGAAACAATCAGCAAAGCCTCTAGTCATTAAATGAATTTGAATGGGAAACAAGGTGTCATGTCTGATCATGCATTGACATACAGTACATGGGCACACAATAGATTGACCTCACACTGATACGACGGTAAAGGTTTGAAAAAAAGATCGGAAATTGATCTGCCAATCCGCCGAGTGTCGAGGCAAGCGCATCCAACTCTGATCTTCATGTGATGCCATTAATTTGCATTCATGTTTCAAACGACCTAGATCATGATATAGCAATATGCATATATATGCAGGGAACGAAGATATATACGAGATCAAGACAACAGTACCGGTCGTGGCACCGCACAGATGTTGATTGATCGCCGTGGAGATTGAGAGCCAGGTGTGGTTCGAGGACCAGTGGATGGTCGCTTCCTGGTGTGATGAGTGATTGACAACGTGGTGTGGACTGATTCTTGGCTAAGTATTGCAGGTGCAGGTTGCGGCTTGACTGGTGTTGGTGCAGGTGAAGAACAAGCATGAAAGGTCGTTGCCGGTGAGGCCTCCAAGTGTGGAGAAGACAAGTAGGCTTGGTTCGAAGGACCCGGTGGCCAGCGGGGTCAAGTGCGGGCCGCATGGTGGCAAGAACGGCAAGATGAAGTCATGGACGGTTTCTTGGTTGAGCCTCAAAACCAAGGTCGAGCTGGGACCACGTGGGAGCCGAGTCATGAGTGGTGATTGGCGGAGGCTACACCGAGTTCGCGGGGTTTCCAGTGGTTCACCAGAAAACCACTGGGTTCCTTGGTTGATCCACAAAGCCAAGACCGAAGAACCGAAGACAGAGGTGCAGCAAATCCGGACCGGTCTGACCGGTGGGTCTGACCGGCCTGACAGGTGTGCGACGACGCAGTCCGGAATATTCGAAGCGGAGGACACGCGTCGGGATCGCAAGGCTTGCGCCGAGGCTAAGCAAGGTTGCGGTCGCTGGGCATCCGTCCGATGGAGCGAAGACAAAGATTTCCGAATTAGGCCTTGAGGGGCATGTATCCCTAGTTAGCTAGTGAGGGTATTTTTGTCTTTCGGTTCCCTCCATATAACCCAAGTGGTGAGAGGATGGCAGCCATCTCTTGGAACCCTAGCTCATTTGGTTTTCCTATTTTCCTTCCTATTTTCCTTAGGATTTTCTTAGGACTAGCTTGAGAGCTTCATGGTGAGATCTTGTGAGAGGGAAGGATGATTGGGCGGCAAGCTAGACCTTGTATGAACCTCTTTGGTATGTATAGATGATTCGGCGTGGTTCCTCAAGGCTTGGATGTGTCTTTCCCGTTTCTCCTTTTTGGTGATTTTCGGAGCCCTTTCTTGGCGATTTTCTTGGAGCGATTTCGAGGCCTCTCTCTTTGGGATTTGGTGGGGGATGTATGCATGAACCCTGCGTGGTTCTTTTCCCTTTGATTCCCCTCCCAAATCCGTGAGCAAATGGGCTCGATTTTGGGGTTTTCGTGGCTCTAGGGTTAGAGGCGTTCTTGGTGGGATTTCTTCGATTCCTCTTGATTTAGCAAGTTTTGGTGGACCAAATCTTGGCTATGGAGTGCCCATGAGGTGTTCCTACTATCCCCAAAGTCTTGCACAAATCCGTGGAGCGATTCGGGAGATCGGGAGTTGGATTTGGGGGAGTTGACCTGCGGGTGCTGTTCATCCCCGAGCGGCCCAGCCTGACCGGTCTGACCGGTGCTGCTCACCGGTCTGACCAGTGCAGAGGCTCTGTGGGTTTTGCCTCGGGAGAACGTTCTGGTGAGTTCGTTGTAGTCTCGTGTTGCTGCTGTTTCGAGTTTGGGTCAGTTTGGAGCTCGGTAGGCCTGTTTGGTGGATTTGGGGTTTCCTGGCTTGAACCGATCTGACCGGTGAGCTACATCGGCCTGACCGGTGTAGGGGCTTTCTGTGGAAGTTTCCAGGTTTTACCAGCAGGGACCGGTCTGACCGGTGCTGCTCACCGGCCTAACCGGTGTAGGTCAGTGGTGCTCGAGTTGGTGTTCCGCTGCGTTCTCGAGTCCGTGAAGGTGGTTGTTGGTTCCTAGGACAAGTAGCACTCCAGTGGCTGCGTGGTCTTGGCCAACTTGGGTAGTTGAGTCGGAGACGTGAATTGGAAGCCGTGTTCGTATTGTTGGAGTTCTCATCTCTTTCGAGAAGAATTTTTATCGGCTCCCATTCACTCCCCCCTCTCTGGTTCGCCTAATCGGTCCTTCAATTGGTATCAGAGCCGGTTCGGGTCTTTATTGAATCTTACCAGTCTAAGATCCAAAGATGGCGTACCAGGAACGGGGTTCGGGTCCTCCGCACTTCGATGGGAAGAACTACCAGATGTGGCAGAGGCGGATGGCAGCGTTCCTCCGCGGAAAGGGTCAGATCCTTTGGGACGTCACGGTGAACACAGCTTATGTTCATCCGATGAACTTCCTTGCTCCAGGATCGAGGGATATGGTCGAAGCCAACAACAAGGCTGTCGACTACTTGTTTCGTGCTCTGTGTCAGCCTGAATTCGATCGGGTTCAGACAGAGGACTTAGCATGTAGAATTTGGGAGCAGTTGAAGGATGCTCATGCTGGGAATGCTCAGGTTCAGGCTCGGATGTACGCGACTTACCGGAGAGAGTACGAGAACTTCACTCATCTCCCCGGCGAGTCCGTCGATGCCCTTTTCCAGCGATTTATGGTCGTTATGCACAACATGAGAGCCAATGTGGCCGTGCTCCCATATGATGATCATGATAGAGCCGTGAAGCTCTTGCACTCGTTGGATCGTACCGTATGGGACGGGAAGTTTGAGGCTATTGTTGAGTCCGAGAAGTATGACACCTTGACGGTGAACGAGCTGTTCTCGAAGCTCAAGTCGGCTGAGTTGGACCGTGGTATGACAGCCAAGACCAAGAGCCCGACTGATTCTCATAGTCTCGCTCTCGTTGGTGGCAAAGGAGCTAAGTCTAACGCTAACGCATCCTCCAGGATGTACTCTCTGTCTTCTTTGATGTCTTTGCCAGACGAGGAGTTCGACGTGCTTGGAGAGGACGAGCTGGCGTTGCTGACTAGGCGGTTCGAGAGGCTGCACGAGAACTGGGTGAACACGAGGAGGACAGCACGGATGTGCTTTTAGTGCGGCAAGCCGGGACACTTCGTCGCCGACTGCCCAGAGAAGATGGAGAACAAGGATGGCTACAAGGACGGCTATAGGCACCGGTCGAGCACGGATGGCAAGTACCGATCGAGGCGCGATCACAAGCACAAGAACAAGCACAAGGACGAGCGACGGTCGAGGAAGAAGGATGGTCGCGGCAGGAAGGCCCGAGCGATGGTCGGAGCGAGCGACGTCGACTCCAGCTCCGCCTACTCTTCCTCGAGCTCGAGTAGCAGTGAAGATGAAGGTGATCGGCGCAAGAACAAGAAGTCATCCAGGAACTTGAGCGGGTTGAGCTGCTTCGCGGGAGATGGCTTCTGCGGCATGGCTCGTAGCTCCGGCAGCACGAAGAGTCACCAGAGTGACTCGGACTCCGACTCCGAGGATGAGGTATGTGATGAGCTCTCCTCTTTGCGAAGGAGAACGATGAGTTGGTTGACTTGCTTGATAATCGCGATCACATGCTTAGAGAGGCTAAGAAGATGAGAAAAGAGCTTAGGGCCTCACTAGATGATGCTAGGAACCGTGTGGTTGAGCTAGAAACCCAGAACCTAGATGCTAAGCTTGAGATTGATTCGCTTAAGGCTTCTCCTGTGGTTTCTGATGAGATTGATTGCTGTGATTTCTCTGTGTACCTAGCTGATCTTACTGCTCTTAAGGATAAGCATGCTTCTACTTGTGATGAACTAGATATGCTTAGGGTTGAAGTGGCTGGGCTTAAGTCTAGACCTGCTTTGCTAGGTGCTTGCACTTCTTGCCCTGTTTTGCATGGAAAGATTGATGAGATGCATGCTTACACTGTTTCGCTTGAGGCTAAGTTGAAAGAGCCTATTCCCACTTCTTGCTCTACTTGTGAATTGCATGCGGTTAAGAATTTGGAGCTTGCGCATTATGTTGATCACTTGCAGGATGAGAATGATGAGCTGAGAAAATGTATGAGCTGGTTGTCGGGTCAGGAGCCTCAGCTTGGTATCATGATAGCGGCTTTCAAACGCTATGATGGTCAGGCACTTGGGGCTGACAAGCTTGGAGAGAACGGTGGTGAGGGAGTTGAGAGAGTTGGAGAGATTCCTATCCCACCACCAAACAGACACAAGAACAAGTTTGAGCCCAAGCCTAACCATCTCAGAAACAAACTTGACACTACTCCAGATCCACCCATATTCCCTCACCCAACAAATTATTTCCAGAAACCGGTGAAGTTTGCGAGCCCAAAGGGAGGTGAGGAAGGAGAGAAGAAGGGTGAGAAACTGAGTGGGCAGCCCCAACCCAAGCCAAAGCCTAAGCCACAGCCCATGAAGTTCCACTGTGGGTACTGTGGGAGAGATGGTCACAAGGATGAGTTTTGCTTCAAGAGGAAGCGTGAGGAGAGAATGGCTAGAGAGTGGGCTAACAAGGACAGGTACCACCCCTCTAATGGTGTACCTGAGCCTCGTATGCAGATGCCCAGGGCCAAGGTGATTGTGAGGATGGTTCCGGCTTGGGGAGACCAGAAGGCAGCAGGTGGTGCTGCTGGCCGAGCTACACCGGTCAGACTGGTGCACTACACCGGTCAGACCGGTGCAGGTCTGGACAGACAGCGAGTGGGGTTTCGTGCTCGTGAGGATGCTCAGTTTGGTTCTGGTGGTCGTGGTTCTGGTGGTTGGTCTGGAAAATTTGCAGGTGGTCAGTTTGCTAGGCGTTCTCCACCTCGTGCTCAATACGGGAGTGGGAGGAGTCGTAGCTTTGAGATGGAGAGGAGGAACGATCCATGGTTTTCCTTTTGTGGCTTTCGTCCTCCTCCAGCTAGAGAGGGTTGGTTCCCTCGTAGTGGTTACCGTGGTGGTGTTCGTGGTGGTAGCTTTGGTAGGTGTGATGATTTGGTTTGTGCTAACCCCACTTTGGAGCAAATGGCTCGGCACTGGTTTTACTCTTTTGGTACTAACCCAAGTGCTGAGTCGTTTGTTCACTCACGTGCTCGCTTTTGAATTTCAGGTGGGAGACTTGAGGAACGTTTGGTTGATTGACTCCGGTTGCTCGAGGCATATGACCGGAGACAAGGGGTGGTTCTCAAGTCTCGTCCCGGTGGTGTCCAAGACATACATCACCTTTGGGGACAATGGGCGAGGGCGTGTACTATCAGAAGGTGAGATCAAGGTAAGTGACAAGGTCACTCTCAGGCGTGTTGCTCTTGTTCAATCGCTGGGGTTCAATTTGCTTTCCGTGTCCCAGTTGTTGGATGAGGGCTTTGAGGTGTTGTTTCGGCCTGGTGGTTCTCGGATTTTAGATTCTCGAGGGGACCTTGTTTGCATGGTCGTTCCCGAGGGTCAAGTGTTCCGAGCTGATTTCTCTCAGTCTTCTGGTGTGGAGCGTTGCTTTTTGGCTGGTTCTTCGAGTGAGTTGTGGAAGTGGCATAGGAAGTTGGGTCACTTGAGCTTTGACCTTTTGTCTCGCTTGAGTAAACTCAATTTGGTCCGAGGATTGCCACGGTTGAGGTTTGAGAAAGAGTTGGTTTGTGCGCCGTGTAGGCATGCCAAGATGGTAGCCTCTTCTCACCCGCATCTCACCGATGTGATGACTGAGCGTCCATGCGAGCTGCTCCACATGGACCTTGTTGGCCCAGCTCGTGTGCGATCTGCGGGTGGGAAGTGGTATGTCCTTGTTGTGGTGGACGACTACTCTCGGTATGCGTGGGTGTTCTTCCTTGAGGAGAAAGGGGAGACGTTTGGTTTTGTTCGAGATCTTGTCTTGAGGTTAAGAAACGAGAGGCACGGAGATGCCATACGAGCGATCCACAGTGAAAATGGCTCGGAATTCAAAAACTCTCGCTTCGAAACCTTTTGCCATGACTTGGGTCTTGAACACCAGTTTTCGAGCCCGTATACCCTCCCCAGAATGGCGTTGTGGAAAGGAAAAACAGGACCTTATGCGAGATGGCTCGGACAATGCTCGACGAGCATAGGACTCCGAGAAGGTTCTCGGCTGAGGCGGTCAATACCGCGTGCTATGTGTCGAACAGGATCTACCTCAGGGTTCATAAGAAGAAAACCTGTTACGAGTTGATGCACGGTCGCACACCCAAGGTGAGTCACTTCCATGTCTTTGGTTGTAAGTGCTTCATTCTGAAGAAAGGGAAGAAGTTGGACAAGTTCGAGGCTAGGTCTGTCGATGGCATTTTCTTTGGTTATGCATCTCATTCTAGAGCATTTCGTATGCTCAATCTTGAAACTAACCAAATCGTGGAGACTTGCGAGGTAACCTTTGACGAGACACAGCCACGTAGTCAGCTTGTTTTTGAGTGTGCAGGTGATGACGAACTTGGCGAGGAAATCTTTCAGGAGGAGCATGAACATGGAGATGTGAAGATGGCGGTGTGGTGCCCACAGCTGAACATGTACCTACTACTTCGACGACGATCTTGAACGGGCCCTCTCCCACACCTACAACGACAAACCCAGATCAAGGTGAAGCTGCTATTGAGGGGGAGGTAGCATCAAGGCGAGAACCTCCCCGGCGAGTGCAAGTGGATCACCCAGCTTCGAGAATCATTGGCGACATGAATGAACGCACTACACGGTCGAGGGTTCGGAACAATTCTCATTTCGCTCATGCTGCTTTTGTTGCCACCTTTGAGCCCAAAGACATTGGACACGCGTTATCTGATCATAATTGGGTGAACTCGATGCATGAGGAGTTGGAGAATTTTGAGAGGAACCAAGTTTGGGTGTTGGTTGACCCTCCTCTAGGGTGTAAGCCGATTGGGACAAAATAGGTGTGGAAAAATAAAGAGGGAGAGAAAGGAGAAGTGGTGAGGAACAAGTCGAGACTTGTTGCTCAGGGGTACAGTCAGAAAGAGGGGATCGACTACGTGGAGACTTTCGCTCCTGTAGCTCGGTTGGAGGCGATCAGGATCCTTCTAGCTTTTTCCGTGGCTAAAGGGTTCAAGTTGTACCAGATGGATGTGAAGAGTGCTTTCCTGAACGGTGTGTTGGAGGAAGAGGTGTTTGTGAGGCAACCACCGGGGTTTGAGAGTGAGAAGTACCCCCACAGGGTGTACAAGTTGAGGAAGGCACTGTATGGGTTGAAGCAGGCACCTAGAGCTTGGTATGGTAGGTTGAGGGGGTTCCTGTTTGAGAGAGGGTTTGAGATGGGAAAGGTCGATCAGACCTTGTTCCTCCTCAGGTAGGGTAGAGATATCCTGATTGTGCAGGTATACGTGGATGATATTGTCTTTGGTGGCTCGTCGTCTCTTGTTGCAAGGTTTTGAGATGAGCATGATGGGCGAGTTACAGTTCTTCCTCAGGCTACAAATCAAGCAATCAAAGGAAGGAACATTTGTGCACCAAGCTAAGTACACCAAGGACATTGTGAGGAAGTTCAAGATGGAGGACTCCAAGGCCATGGCGATGCCTATGAGTACGACTACAACTCTTGATGCGGACAAGGAAGGTGAACACGTGGACCAGAAGGAGTACCGGAGCATGATCGGGTCACTCCTCTACTTGACGGCGACGAGGCCAGACATCCAATTCTCGGTATGTCTGTGCGCTCGTTTTCAAGCATCTCCGAGGACTTCGCATCGGCAAGCGGTCAAGCGCATTTTCAGGTATTTACGACACACTCCCGACTTCGGCCTTTGGTACTCTGCGTCTTCTTCTTTGGCGCTTCATGGATTTTCAGACGCGGATTTTGCCGGGTGTCGGTTGGATAGGAAGTCCACTTCTGGGTCTTGCCAGTTCTTGGGTTCGTCTTTGGTGTCTTGGTCTTCCCGCAAACAGTCAAGTGTTGCTCAATCTACTACCGAGGCAGAGTATGTGGCCGCAGCTAGTTGTTGCTCTCAGCTCCTTTGGATCACATACACCATGAGTGACTTTGGTGAGGAGTATACCCATGTCCCACTTCAATGTGACAGCACCAGTGCCATAAGCGTTGCAAAGAACCCAGTGCTCCATCCCAAAACCAAACACATAGAAGTGAGGTATCATTTCTTGAGAGACAACGTAGAGAAAGGAAAGATAGCCTTGATCCATGTACCCACACATGACCAACTAGCTGATATTTTCACCAAACCCCTAGATCAAGCAACTTTCACTCGTTTGCGGGGGGAGCTTGGTGTTTGTTTGATTTCTTGAGTTGACGTGTGGGAGCTCCTTTGTAGCATATGTATAACTTTCCTTTGTGCATTTCTTGCATTTAGCATGGCATATGTAACATGATGTATAGGCATCTTTGTATCTTAGGTTGCATGCATTTTGTATCATATGCATTGTTTAGAAAAGGCTTCTCCTATATACATTGTTCACCATGGAATGATATGTATGTCTTTATGAGCTAGTCTGGTAAGCTATGGTTAGTTTGGCTTAGCTCTTGATAATCTTGGTTTATATCCATGGTTGATGGCTATGTTTTTGAAAAATTTCATATGTATGCTCTCTTGTGAGTAAATGCCTTTACATGATCTTGACATGTTTCTGTGGCTTGGCTATGCTTAATTTGTGGTTGGATAGCTTATTTTGATCATATGGGGCCAAAGGCTCATTTGCCATCATGAATGTTTAGCCCCCATGTTTGATCTTGTGGAGGGGCATAAGTTTCTTTTTGTCGCAAAGACATTTCATGTACCAATTTCAAATCTGAAAATGAAATGTAAATTGCTTTGAAAATGTGCTCCCATGTCATATGTGCTAATTTTAATTTGCTTTGGGTGCTAAACCGTTGCATGATGCCTACCAATGAGAAGTCTCATATATAGAAGTAGGCACGTGGCTCGGTGGCTTTGACATGACATGAGGTGCTTGTGGGTGTTTATGATGGTCTTATGCTTAGAATGGTTGTCCTAGCATGAAGTTTGTGTGGCTTTGCCATTTTGACATGTTTTGCTCATGTTTAGGACTTTGCTCATGAGAGGGTGATTTTTCGCAAAATTGCTCAATTCTATCTTAGCTTCGCCCAATGGTTGTGAAACTTGGTGATCTTGTAGTTGATGTCATTACGAAGCTATAGAGTATCTAACTTGCTTTTTTGGACATGTGTAGCATCCTATGTTGAATTTTGTCTATTTGAGGAGCTCTAGGTTGCATTTTTTGCATTTTTGGCTTGATTCATGCATTGACAACAATGGGGAGAAGTTTGAGCATGTTTTGGTTTGCTGCATGCATTTAGAAGGTTTCCAAGTGGTTTCGAGCTAGTTTTGAGCTCGTGCAGTTCCCAGTTTTTCCCAGGTGGTCATCGGCCTGACCGGTGAGGTACACCGGTCTGACCGGTGTGAGGTTCAGGTGCTGGACGATCTAGCACACCGGTCTGACCGGTGTGGTTGACCGGTCTGACCGGTCAGAGCAAAGCTGAAGCAGCTGCTCTGTTTTGCGAGGTGGTTTGCATGCATTCATCCAGGGGGAGTTGCATTGGCTCAGGGGGAGCTTGCATGTGTGCAGGGGGAGCTCTTTGTGGTTTTTGAGCTTTGGATTGTTGGCTTGTGCTCTTTGCTTGAGCATGGTTTTGTCTCGGATGTGTCGAGCCGTTGCCCTTGCCTAAGGGGTTCGAGACTTGTCTTCTTCAAGTGATCTTGCTCTTTGCCTTTCTTTGGCTTTCGATCGCTTGTTGGAGTTCCTTTTAGTCGTTTCTTTTCTTTTCCTTTTCTCTTGGTTACCAAAATGTGTGTGTTGTCAATGCACTCATCAAGGGGGAGATTGAGAGCCAGGTGTGGTTCGAGGACCGGTGGATGGTCGCTTCCTGGTGTGATGAGTGATTGACAACGTGGTGTGGACTGATTCTTGGCTAAGTATTGCAGGTGCAGGTTGCGGCTTGATTGGTGTTGGTGCAGGTGAAGAACAAGCGTGAAAGGTCGTTGCCAGTGAGGCCTCCAGGTGTGGAGAAGACAAGTAGGCTTGGTTCGAGGGACCCGGTGGCCAGCGGGGTCAAGTGCGGGCCGCATGGTGGCAAGAACGGCAAGATGAAGTCATGGACGGTTTCTTGGTTGAGCCTCAAAACCAAGGTCGAGCCGGGACTACGTGGGAGCCGAGTCATGAGTGGTGATTGGCGGAGGCTACACCGAGTTCGCGGGGTTTCCAGTGGTTCACCAGAAAACCACTAGGTTCCTTGGTTGATCCACAAAGCCAAGACCGAAGAACCGAAGACGGAGGTGCAGCAGCTCCAGACCGGTCTGACCGGTGGGTCTGACCGGTCTGACCGGTGGGTACCGGTCTGACCGGTGAGGAGCACCGGTCTGACCGGTGTGCGACGACGTAGTCCGGAATCTTTGAAGTGGAGGACACGCGTCGGGATCGCAAGGCTTGCGCCGAGGCTAAACAAGGTTGCGGTCGCTGGGCATCCGTCCGATGGAGCGAAGACAAAGTTTTCTGAATTCGCCCTTGAGGGGCATGTATCCCTAGTTAGCTAGTGAGGGTATTTTCGTCTTTCGGTTGCCTCCATATAACCCAAGTGGTGAGAGGATGGCAGCCATCTCTTGGAACCCTAGCTCATTTGGTTTTCCTATTTTCCTTCCTATTTTCCTTAGGATTTTCTTAGGACTAGCTTGAGAGCTTCATGGTGAGATCTTGTGAGAGGGAAGGATGATCGGGCGGCAAGCTAGACCTTGTATGAACCTCTTTGGTATGTATAGATGATTCGGCGTGGTTCCTCAAGGCTTGGATGTGTCTTTCCCGTTTCTCCTTTTTGGTGATTTTCGGAGCCCTTTCTTGGCGATTTTCTTGGAGCGATTTCGAGACCTCTCTCTTTGGGATTTGGTGGGGGATGTATGCATGAACCCTTCGTGGTTCTTTTCCCTTTGATTCCCCTCCCAAATCTGTGAGCAAAGGGGCTCGATTTTGGGGTTTTCGTGGCTCTAGGGTTAGAGGTGTTCTTGGTGGGATTTCTTCGATTCCTCTTGATTTAGCAAGTTTTGGTGGACCAAATCTTGGCTATGGAGTGCCCATGAGGTATTCCTACTATCCCCAAAGTCTTGCACAAATCCGTGGAGCGATTCGGGAGATCGGGAGTTGGATTTGGGGGAGTTGACCCGCGGGTGCTGTTCATCCCTGAGCGGCCCAGCCTGACCGGTCTGACCGGTGCTGCTCACCGGTCTGACCGGTGCAGAGGCTCTGTGGGTTTTGCCTCGGGAGAACGTTCTGGTGAGTTCGTTGTAGTCCCGTGTTGCTGCTGTTTCGAGTTTGGGTCAGTTTGGAGCTCGGTAGGCCTGTTTGGTGGATTTGGGGTTTCCTGGCTTGAACCGGTCTGACCGGTGAGCTACATCGGCCTGACCAGTGTAGGGGCCTTCTGTGGAAGTTTCCAGGTTTTACCAGCTGGGACCGGTCTGACCGGTGCTGCTCACCGGCCTGACCGGTGTAGGTCAGTGGTGCTCGAGTTGGTGTTCCGCTGTGTTCTCGAGTCCGTGAAGGTGGTTGTTGGTTCCTAGGACAAGTAGCACTCCAGTGGCTGCGTGGTCTTGGCCAACTTGGGTAGTTGAGTCGGAGACGTGAATTGGAAGCCGTGTTCGTCTTGTTGGAGTTCTCATCTCCTTCGAGAAGAATTTTTATCGGCTCCCATTCACTCCCCCCTCTCTGGTTCGCCTAATCGGTCCTTCAGAGATCTATACGTACATCGTGGAGATCGATCTAGATGGAGACCTATACGCTGTCGTGGAGATCTTGATGGAGACGGAATGGAAATTCATCGAAGACTTGGAAATTTGGAACGGTCCCGATGAGTCCCTATCTAATCGTCGTTTTGATCTCCTGCATAAGCATCGCGATAGACAAATTACAGTGCAACCAAGGAATACCTCCTTGCAATATTTCTGAGGCTGTACGTATTATGACCTTTCACAGGGTCCACATTATGTGCCTCGGGTTTTCAACAGATGCGTAATTCATGATTTTTCTTTTCCGATCGACTACTATAGAGGCTAACTATAATACACATAATTCAGGAGTTCTAGTGAAGAGTCTCCAGATTGTTTATCACAAATTTAAGTATGCACCAGATTGTTGTTCACAAAATAACTCCAGATTGTTGATCACAAAGATTTGTGAATATACACTAGTCTAGCATAAACAATAGCATGTCGCAATTAAGAAAACAGACATATGGTTACTCCAAAAATGCATGACAGGACCCAGCAGATTTCAATTTGTGTCACTCATAAGTTAAAATATTTTGCAAGGGCTCATCTAGATCCAAACACATAAAGACATACGAACAGGCATATATACAAGTTTTAGCACACAACCATACTTAGACGAAGTACTACAATTACAATATAGAGGTTCGAAGTTATTACTTAGATGTTGGCATACTTAGATGTTACCACATACACAACCATTCTTAGACCATTCACCAGCATCTGCATAACATCCACCTAGGACCTGGTTATGCTACGTACTAAGCTAGATTACTACTACTTGCTTTTGACTTTATCCTGAACCATGCGGATCTTCTTCTCCATCCCTTCTAACTTGTCAGCAACAGTCTCCATGAATTCCTTCAGGGTCAACTCCATGTCTTCCTGCGTTCCAGCAATGTCCACCTTAGGTTCTCAATCTGCTCCCACAAATCATCATAGCGATCCTTCAGCTGCTGAACCATTTGGCGCAAGGGCATTTCCTACAGCTGGCAACAAACACAAGTTACTAACATGAAATGTGTTACAACAGCAATGGCCAATGCTGCCAAATAATCAAAAAAATGCACCTTTCTTTTCGATGATCCCGAAGCTTTCGATGGCGACGGTTTCTTGTTGATGTCCTGCTCATCATCTGAGTCCGGAATGATGATCCTCACCTGATTAGAAGTGTTCACTAGCTTGACCAAACAAAACAATTTGTTGTTTCTTAGATTTGTTTAAAACAGCCTATTCAATCTCTTGACTGATATTGTATACCAATTTACCCGTGATGAATGAAAGCATACCAATAAAAAAACTAGTGTTTGCAAATCACATACAACAATCAACCTTGTGAAAAAGAGTAAAAGCAATTAAAGGTCTAACTATTTAATATTTGAGCATATAAGTTCACAACTCTCTCCTGGTAATACACAGGTTCATCATCACAAAACTATGAAGATATGGTACACAGGCTCCATCTCACCTCATTTGCATCATATGACCTCTAGGCTGATACTACTTCGCTTATAAACAATAAACAAGGAAGAAAGGTTGATCCCCCTACTAGCTGCCAGAAAAGGCCTAACCTACTAATTGGGACAGCCTGCGCAAACTAACTTCATTTGGCTGGCTTTGTTTTGAGCATTGTGATCAAATGTACATAGGTCAGATTCACAGCAAAAGATGGCAAGAAATCAAGCCAATTATCATTGTCATTATCTAGTATGAGGTGAGATGGATCCACACAAAAACCCAATTATCATTATCTAGTATGAAAATTTGATTACTATGAACCACTAACGTTTTTCTAATTGCAAAAGGAGTCACCCAATTCCTAGAAAGTCAAAGAGGGCAGGGCAGTGTACCTCACTTCACTTCTGGACCGCTTGCATCCGACTAGGTCCTGCTTACACTTACCAGATGGATCGACTTGGCGATGCAGGCCGTCGGACGATGAGGAGGAGGTGGCGGTGCCGTGCGTACCGGAGGACAACGGGGTTGGGGTGCCACCGACCGTACCGGAGGACGACGAGGTCGGTGGTGTGGTAAACTTGAACCGCTCGCGTGCATCGCGCTTCTGCGTGGCGGCGCTGTGGCCCCTCCTTACGCCGCCGCCGCTCGCCTGCAAACCCTCGGTGCGGCCCCGCCGTCTGCCGCGGCCACTCGCCTGGATCCCCTTGATGCGGCCCCACCTGCCGCAGCCGCCACTCAGCTGCGTTGCGGCGCTGTGGCCCCTCCGTCCGCGCCCACCGCTGGCTGGGAAGGCTCGATGTGGCCACTTCGGCCGCTATCGCCGCTCGCCGCCGGGGAAACCTCGATGCGGGGCATCTCGATGTGGAGGCGTCGGTCAAAGCCGACGAGGGGGATGGTCGGGAGCTGAAGTGTATTGCGGGTGGGGGAGCTGAAGGTTATAGACGATTTGGGCCGGCGCATCCTTGTTTTTATTACTCTCACCGGCCCATTTGGCTTCTTTGCAGCGGTGTCGCACTCCAGGACCTTTAGTGCTACCCCGGAAACTGAGAAGGGGGTATCCCAGCTTAAAAGGGGAGGCGTGCCTGCGCTCTCGAACTCCGAATTACCGTCATCCACTACTACTTGCTACTTGTGCTATGGGGCTTAATGGGCTGGCCAGCCCACTCGGGCTCCCGCTCGCTGGGCTTTACGCTCACCGGTTGAGCCTGTTGTGGCCTGGCTTAGCCCTACATCCCCATAGCACACCATTTTTTTCATCTAAACAAATCCTCTCTTTTTTTCATGGTACCTATAGTCTATACCATATTGTAAAATTCATATTTTTCATAATAACATTTACCTATTAAATCGCATTTTAAATTTCGCTACAGCCCCATAGCACAAAATTTTTTTTTTCATCAAAACAAATTTCATGGCAATACGTACACGATATTCCTTCTTGAGGCTAGAAATGAAGCAATAGCCCTCCAAGTATTGCAACAACGCAAAGATATATTTGCAACCCAAATAAGACACTGCGATATAGCCGTTCAAACACAACCAACCCTAGTATAGTGGCCATAGCAACTTTCTATTACAACACACGAATTGCTAGTGCAACGCAGAAATGGGGTAGCAGTATTTTTTACCAAATGCAACACAAATAATCATAATAGGTGCGTTAGCGTCAACCTGTTGCAACAACGCAAAGATATATTTGCAACCCATATAAGACATTGCGATATAGCCGTTCAAATGCAACCAACCCTAGTATGGTGGCCATAGCAACTTGCTATTGCAACACACGAAATGCTAATGCAACGCGGAAATGGGGTAGCAGTATTTCCAACCAAATGCAACACAAATTCTCATAAAGGGAGCATTAGCGTCAACCTGTTGCAACACAAAAAATAAATATTGCAACTCAAATTTTGTGTAGCAATAGACACACATATTACAACCAAATTTGTGGTGTCGCCTAAGAGTTCTTTTGCAATAGGGGGAAAACCTTGTAGTGACGACATATTGAGGATTTATCATGAAGAATGTCTTCTGCTACTTAGAGAGTTCAAGATAGTGAAACTCGAACATATCCCTAAATGTCACAACAGTGAAGCTAATCGGCTGGCTCAAGGAGCATCAGGATATCGGCCGATTATAGATGTAGAGCTATCAGCCGAGGATTGGAGAAAGGAGATAATGGATTATCTGAAAGATCCATCCAAAAAAATTGATAAACAATTAAGGTACAGAGCCATCAAATACGTTTTACTAGAAGATGAGTTATACTACCGAACCATCGACGGGGTATTGCTCAAATGTCTTGGTGAAGAGGAGGCTAAAACCTTAATGAGTGAAATTCACGAGGGAGTCTGTGGAGCCCATCAATCGGCATTCAAGATGAAGTGGATGATCAGAAATAACAACTATTATTGGCCAACGATACTGGAAGATTGCTTCAAATACTACAAAGGATGCCAAGAGTGTCAGAAGTTTGGAAGCATTCAAAGAGTTCCAGCATCAGCAATGAACCTAATAATCAAGCCGTGGCCGTTCAGGGGTTGGGCAATCGATCTGATCGGACAAATATATCCACCATCGAGTAAAGGTCATAAATTGGCACTAGTGGCTACGGATTACTTCACGAAGTGGGTTGAAGCCATCCCGATCAAGACTGTGACATCAGGCAATATGATTGAGTTTGTTAAGGAGCATATTGTCTATAGGTTTGGTATACCTCAAACCATTACAACCGATCAAGGAATTCAATTCACTTCAGGGGAATTTGAGGAATACGCAAACTCTCTAGGGATCAAGCTGCTGAACTCGTCTCCCTACTATGCTCAAGCAAATGGACAGGCAGAAGTAGCAACCAAAGGCATCATCAACTTGATCAAGCGTAAGATCGATGAGAATCCCAAACGGTGGCACACAATCCTTAATGAAGCACTGTGGGTGTACAGAATGGCATGCCATGGGGCAACCAAAGTGTCACCATATCAACTAGTGTATGGTCATGATGCTGTATTGCCTTGGGAATTAAAAACCTGATCCAGAAGGACTTCTTTACAAGATCAGTTATCAACCGATGATTATTCCGCCATGATGAAAGAAGAACCGGAAGACCTTGCTGGTAATCGGCTGAGAGCTTTGGAGAATATTGAGAAGAATAAATGGAGAATAGCCAGAATACTGATAAGAAAGTCAAAATTAAAGAGTTTGTCAAAGGAGATCTAGTTTGGAAACTTATATTACCAATCGGATCTAGAGACCCAAAGTACGGGAAGTGGTCACCAACTTGGGAAGGACCGTATCGTATCAGCCAATGTGTGCCAGGCAACGCGTATATCTTAGAAACGTTGGAAGGAGAAAAGTTTGCCAGAGCACTAAATGGAAAATACTTGAAAAAAATACTATCCAAGCATATGGGTAGACGCTTAGTCAAATGAGAGCCTAAAACGGTGGATTAAAGACTCAAGTTACAGCCGATTGCAAGTGTAATCATCTTCAGTATAAAGTAGCCGATCATCAAAACATGTTCAGTTCTAGACCATGGCCGATGTACAAATCGCCCTTAGAGCAAATATATATATATATATATATATATATACATATATATATTTCTCATCTTCGATTACAATGGTGATGTTACAGTATAGATCTGAAGAATACATTGAGAAGACAAGTTGAAATGAATCACAACAGGTTGATAAGATTCATCATCACTGGACGGGTGACGGGGCGAAGAAAGAGAAAAACAAAAAAGGAAGCATAAATTTGACGAAGATGAATCACCAGATTCAGTGACTCTCCCCGTCAGGATTGTTGGAAAAGAAGACATAGGGTTGTTCTTCTTTCCAAAACGCCTGGGGACGACCTCCGCTCTCCTCCATCAGCTGATGCACCCAAGACGCATCACAAGGGTTCTTCTAACTATTGGACCTCCTGGCTTCACAAAAGGAGACTAGAGAGGGAAGTATGCCCTTGACTATATCACAAGAATTCTTCTAGCCATCATAAGTCAGAAAAAAAAGAAAGAGACCGAAGTGTAAGAGCCTAAAGCTTGTTGGATCTATTCCTCGAGCCATGGATGAAGGAGAGATGTGTTCTTCATAGAGGACGAGGGCAGTTATTTATAGCCAAGGCACCAGAAGAGATAAACATGAGGGAACCAGAAAAGGAGGAAGCCAAAGATGCTAGATTCGGCAAAAGAGGAAACAGATGAATGGTTCAGTTTCAAAAGGATGACCGATTCGGAGAAATAACTCCCAAAAATAGGGTTAACACGCGTACATCGTGAATGGTGGGGAAATTTCTCTAACACGTCCACAAACTATAGAGCATGGTTCACAGAAGTCTTCTGCCCAGCGTCGCAGACAGAGTAGACAAGCTCACTAATAGCACCCAGGAGAAATGCCATTTCAAGTGAGAGTTTGTCAATAACCAGTGGCACTCATCATCCCCTAAAGAGTTTTCCAGGAAAAAATGCCTCTCATGCCAAAAAACTCAAGAAGCCAATATCTACATCAGGAAGATCCAAAAAACTGGAGAAGCCATGAAAAAACCCCTGGATAAAAGGGTGAGTCTTATAGGGAAGGAAGACGCAAAAGCCAAAAGTGTCACATGGTGGACAGCCCTAGAGAAGTATCAGATGATCTGTTACATTGAGAGGATAGGACACTATCGATGAAAGCAATGGAGACTGATCGCATCACGTGAAGAGATTTGGCTATCTTTTGAATTAAGAAGGATGCCAGATTAGAGTAAATTTCGGACCAAAAATTATTTACTGCGAAACTGGGGGGCATGTGTTGACACCATTTTTTGGAAAAACAGGTCAAAAGGAATAAGGAGGGGCAGCCGATGAAAGGGCAGTACAATCGGTCGATTAGAGAGAGAGAGAAGGGCGGTCAGCAGGACTCGCCGATGGTCAAAGGAGTATAACCCTATCTGTCGATGAGCTGGCGAGCCAGATCGATCGGCCGATGGTTAACTAGGGAATCGGCCGATGGAAAGAAAAGAAGGCGGAAATCAAGAAAACACGCCAAAAGGAAGACACGGCGGAGGCAGATCAATCTATGATTGACAACGGGTCAAGAGTCAGTTTTAGGAGAGATTGACTCCTGCGTGAGTTTTTTCTATTTTTAGTAGTGTTCATTTTCTTTAGATGCAAGTAAACAGTGCCGTAATCGGCTAGGAGTCGGGTTGTCCTCAGGACATAAATAGCGACCCTGCGTGGTCGGGGGAAAAGTGTACACACCAATATCAAACAAACCGCCTCCGGGCAAACCCTTTACAATTTACAGCATCTACTTTACGGCATCTACTTTTCGGCGACTTCGCCATTGCGTTTTTTCTCTTTTCTACAATGTCGTCCTTCAAGTTCATCGGGCTGCATCGATCGATCTCCAGCAAGCTTGTGAGTACCGTTTTACCGAATAACCCTAGGCTTTAACCTCCGGGTGCATCGCTGAGGTTTCATCTAGTTCTTTATTCACCCCTTACCGATATTAGCAAGATCTGCAAGTTTTCGTACCAATTCTTGTGGTTTTTAGCTATTATCACCAATTTATCCCACTCGATCTAGATCCTATCGGCTTCTAACACTACAGCAGATTCTGACCTACTCGAGTGCTGACGTCACGATCGGCCGATTCCAGCTGATCTCTTATCCACATTCTCGCGCCTCGTTCGCTCTCGATCCGGCCGATCCCGCTTTTTCATATCGGCCAATTGGCTGGTACACATGTCGCTAAAAGGCTCATCAGTTCCCTAGCTGATCCCTAATTTTTTCCATTGTCAATCATCAGGTCAGATTGGCTGGCATGCCTCACTACAGACCGGGAGTCATGTGTGTCGCATGCAGAGGTGATGTCCTATTTTTGCATCAACAGCGACTAAGCCTGGTTGATGCTCTCGAGTCCTTACGCTCCAGCAGCTACGGGATGGAGTAAAACCAACGACGTCCTAAGGGCAACCTTGCTGGCCTAAAGATCCTGAGCCTCTCAAAGAGAGAAAAGGAACAACCCTTGCCCAAGAAAGAAAATTGCAAGTTTATTACACAGCAAGCCCCCAGTGCTACTAAACTATTTTCTTGTGATTAGTGCTCGTCATCGAGCCATCCCAGGTCCTCCACTGCGGAGTCGGCAACCTTTCTAGCAAACTCGTTGCACCCCGTCAGGATCTGAGGATAACGGTGATTCTCGTAGCCAGGAGCCCATACACCTGCCAGCGCCTCGCGATCCATGTCGGGGTAGTGTGAGAGGAACATGGACACAGCTCGGTGGACTAGCTGCCGAGCCATAGCCATTCCCCGCTCGCGTGCAACTCCACCGACTATCCTGATGCGCTCGACCAAGGATGCCTCGTCACCAACACTGATGCCCTCCAGCAGCTGCACGACGGCTTGGGTAACCACCCGGTGAGTTTCTTCTCTCTCCAGGATGGTCGCCCGGGCTGTGGCAGTGGTCGGGGAGGACGGCTTGAGCGTTGCTGCCCTCTCTATAGAAGAAAAGAAGGTGAGGCGCACATTGCCGAAAGATGCGAGTGGAACAAGACATAGTGACACTTAACCATCCAGCCACCTGCAAGCAACGACACGAGCGCCGCCAGCTCCTCCTACTTGGTGATGGTCTCGTTCATCCAGGTGGCGTCAGCTGCCCGCTTGTTCTGCAGATCGTGAAGCTCTGCGCACACACCCCACAACAACAACCACAATAAGCCTGTCAGCAAATAGACATAGGAACGGAGCCAGAAGATTACACGAGGAAGTTGGCTCACCAATCAGCTCCTTGTCGTGATCGATGGCGACCACCAGCAGCTGTCTCTGCTCATCGACGGTGATGCCGAGCTGATCTCGCATGGTGGCAATCTACCCTCGGGCAGCCTCGAGGCCGCGGGCGGAATTCACCGCAGCTTCTGTCAGCTCCACCATCCGCGTCATTAGAATGGCATGCTCCCGGGCCGCCTCCTACATAGCAGCATCGGAAGCAGACCGCACACCCTCCACCTGTAGTAGGGCCTCGGCCAGCTTCGACGTGAGAGCTGCCTCCTACACAGTTTTGCTTCAAGAGGAAGCGAGAGGAGAGAATGGCTAAGGAGTGGGCGAACTAGGACATGTACCACCCTTCTTATGGTGTGCCTAAGCCTCATATGCCACTACCTAGGGGTAAATCCATTGTGCGCACAGTTCTGGCTTGGGGAGTCAAGAGTGCTTTGGATAGAAGGGACCCTTCTAGACGGGTCAATCCGATCCGACCGGTTTTGATTCCGGTCAGACCGGTTTGGGCTGCCCGTACAGAGAACCTGGTCAGACCAGTTCCAGAACCGGTCAGACCGGTTTGGAGGCAGCAGGGTGACTAGTTTGTGTTTCATGCTCATGGAGATGGTCGTTTCAGTCCCTTTGGTCATGGTACAGGTGGTAGGCGTGTTGATTCTAGTGGTGTCGAGTTTGCTCGACATTCTTCTCCTTGTGATCAATACAAGTTTGGGAGAAGTCACAACTTTGAGTCTCAAAGGAGCCACGGTCCACGATCTTCCTTTCGTGGATTTCATACTCCTCCAGCAAGACGGGGGTCGTTTCCCCATGGTCGTTCCAGTTTTGGTAGAGATGGTAGGATTGACTCGAGGTTTGATGATTGTGGAAGGATGGATTCCAGTTTTGGTAGGAATGATAGGATGGATCGTGCTAACCCCACTTTGGAGCAGATGGCTCAGCACTAGTTTTACTCTTTTGGTACTAACCCCAGTGTTGAGTCATTTGGTCATTCACGTGCTCGTTTTTGAATTTCAAGCGGGTGGCTTGGGGAATGTTTGGCTGATCGACTTCGGTTGTTCGAGACATATGACCGAAGATCGGGGGTGGTTCTCCAGCCTTACACCGGTGGTGTCAAAGGTGTACATCACGTTCGGGGACAATGGGCGAGGGCGTGTACTTTCAGAAGGTGAAGTGAGAGTTAGTGACAAAGTGGTGCTGAAGCGTGTTGCCTTAGTCAAGTCGCTCGGATTCAACTTTCTTTCGGTTTCTTAGCTTCTTGATGAGGGTTTTGAGGTGTTGTTTAATTCTGAAGCTTCTCGGATACTTGATGCTCGAGGTGACCTTGTCTGTATGGTCGTTCCCAAGGGTCATATATTCCGAGCGGATTTCTCTCAGTGTTCGGGTGTTGCAAGGTGTTTTGTGGCTGGTTCTTCGGGTGAGTTGTGGAAGTGGCATAGGAGGTTGGGTCACTTGAGGTTTGACCTTTTGCCTCGCTTGAGTGGACTTAACTTGTCCGAGGATTGCCCTGGTTGAGGTTCGAGAAAGATTTGGTGTGTGCGCCGTGCAGGCATGCTAAGATGGTAGCTACTTCCCATCCACCCCTCACCAATGTGATGATAGAGCGTTGTTGACAGCTGTTAAGTACCACTTTTAGGCCGTCAATTCTTGCATAAAATAAATGGAAAGTGATCATCAACACTAGAATAGGGGTTTATATTGACAATATCCACAACTGTTGGTGTATCTATCTTTTGTTGCAGGACACATCGAAATGCACATGGAATGATACAAATCAAAGCAAGTAAACCAATGGCATAGATATGGCATCATCATAAACAATCTCAAATGCTAAATTGGTCCGCACCATTGCAACAGGCTCATCGAGACGATCGAAATGGATATATCATTTGCTTCCTTTTGAGTTCGAATGAAAGAGATATGCACAAGATATCATGTGGGCCTGGTGGAACCCACATCAAGCCACATGGCGACGTGCTGCCACACATGAATCCATGTGTCCATGACACATCATCAATCCAAAGAAACACACTCTCGACCAATCAGGAACAAGCACACGGATCCAAGGCCCACAACCACGAGATAACTGGCTACAAACAACGCAAGCACCCACATACCCACCTTGGGATCCACCTGGTAGTCACCTGGACGAAAGACGGCGCGAACGGAGCTACCTCGAGATCGGCCGACCCCACCTTGAGGCCTCTTGTGCCGCCCTTCCACGTGTCGGCTTGTCATGACGAACCAAAATATTCCCTCAGGGTCCTGCATCTCCTTCTCATGGAAGATACACCAACGTGGCCCCACTCCTCAGTGCCATGTGTCGCCACCTCATTGGTGGCGCCCAAGGCAGCCTAGGAGCTCCTCTTAGCATATAAATAGAAGTGGAGGGGGTTAGAATAGAGACACAACATCCCAAGTCCTCTCCTCTCTCATTTTCTCACTTGGAGAGGTGAGTTCTCACCTCTCCATGTGTAGTTGGGTGTAGGTGCTATGTAGACAGTGATGTGGGTGAGAAGCTCCACTTGTTCTTCATTTAGAGCAAAGTGAGTATTTCTATAGTTTCCATTTAGACTAAAGTGATATTCTTGCATAGGATGATATGTTCTTGAGTTCTTCATCTGTTCATCACTTAGAGGCTCATGTTCTTCGTGACACGATCCTATGATCTTGTTGACTAAGTGCTTAATTCTGCATATCATTTGTGTGAATTATCCTGTTAAATCTTGTTGGAGTACATTAATCTGTTGCAAGTTGTTCTTCCTGTCGCCTATATGATTCCATGATAAGTGAGACCAATCTCGTACTCGCGGGTTCGTCGCTTCGTACTTGTACGAAGTGCTATAGTGTTGTTACGGGTCGACAGACGTAACCGTGCTATAGTAGTGATCGGTGGTGTAGACGTGGTGTCTAGACTTCGGGTTATCTTTCGTTTGCCCCGTATCCCATGGTTTGTCTTGAGGTAGGCCGCGGTAGTTACAGCCGTTGGACCCTTTGTACTCCTCCACATTCGGATACGGCGGAGAGCCAGGAGAGAACCGGTGCTCGAAGAGAGTAATTACGACAAGTCTGCTCCTCCTTTAGAATCAATACTCATAGGAAGCACCTCATCATTTCCCTACCATATTAGGGGCTTGTTGTCCTTGGACCATTCTGCTAGGATAGAAGGTAGTGCACATCGTTCCTTGGATTCGATACCCTTTGGAATACTCCTTAGGTGAAGTGCTACAATGGTGTATCTGTGGGCTTGCGGATTCGTTCGCACCCGTTAGTATACCGGGGTGATTGTTACACGCTCACGCTATCTCAGAGTTGTAGTGGTGACGTTAAGAAATACCAACAAGCATTTCTGGCGCCGTTGCCGGGCAACGGTTGTTGTATCTATCTTCGAACCTAGTGGTCCTCGTATCTATCTTTTTCATTTTCTTTGTTTCTGCCTTTACCCCCGCTATCCATGGAAGGTTATCCCATACAAACCTTTCGACCCTCCAGGAGTGAATCTTTAGAGCCATCCATTCTGGAATCATTCAACATCCGGCTATAAGATCCACCCCTCACTCATGACGCTTGTTGAGGAAAATTCCTTCTCGGGGTTATGTCATGAGAACCCCTATCACCATGTGAGAGACTCTGAGCACTTGTGCTCTTAAGACGGTACTATTGCTTGGGGATAGACGAAATCCTAGGCTCATCATTTGTTTAAGCATAAGATCCCTCAGTTTCAAGCAAGGACGGAGGAATTGTTAGGTGCAACTTGATGCTCTCTCAAAGGCCAGTCTGTGTCACGGATCCTGCTCACCGATGTTCCAGAGAGAGAACGTTGAGCCACCTAGAGTTATCATCAGCAGAGTTCGAGTTTTCACCTCTATCATCTTAAACCTCTAGCCGACGGTACTCTACCTGAACAGTAGGAATCTAAGGGCAAGATCACCTAGTGTGAATCCTACCCCTAGGTTCCCCTATTGTATTCTCTTTTGAGCTCTCCTCGAGGCATTTGTCTCGGGGAAGGTTCGGGAAGGAGTGGTTGAAGGAAAACAATTGTTCCTGGCAAGAATAGTTGTTCAATTCAACTATTACTCCCTATAGAGGATATGGTAGGCATATTGTCTTCCCACGTCGAAGCTTTACCCAAGGTGTTTATATGCCGAGGAGTATGCTTAGGCATTGATCACAACTTCACCGTCCACCGGACTCATCCTTTGGTCAAGGGAGCACGACCATCTTTTCGGTCGAATCGAGTGAATCACTCTCATTATCTTAACCTCGATTTTCAATCGATGCCGATCAAGTCAAGCAAATCTAAACTCTTATCTTTCTCCTTGACTTGATCGATGCCCAATGGAAGTTGAGCCTTCATGTTATATCAAATGAATTTCCATTGGAAGCCTAGGTTGAATAGCGATGTTGCTCCTTCATGGAGTGCAAAGTCGTTCACCTAAGGAGACGGTGAGTTGAGAAACTCATTTCTCTCAACTACACCTCCCCCGAACCACGAACACCGGGGGAATAAGAAATTCAACCTTCGGAGTTCACTTCCAGATTCGAGAATGACCCATCTTAGACACCTCGAATTCATTGGATGCCCAGTCGGGGAAGGAACCTTCTTCTTGTAGGTTGACATCTTACCATGGCACTTAGCGAAACTTCTTCTGGGCAACGTTCCGCCAGAACCACCTGACACATTCTTCAAGTTTTGTCCCTTGGTACACATGCTTCACTGTCGAGGAGTCACATGTGCCACGGTAGATAAGATCAAGGACAATCTAGACTTTCACACCTTTCATTCCTGATCTTGATCTTTCCCTAGGCTCTCCATTACTCTGCACATCTTTCCCTAGGCTCCCCATTACTCTGCACATTCTTTGCCGAAGCCATTCCCTTGACAAAACCCACTCGAAAAGATGATGCATGTATCTCCGTTCGTATCATACGAGCCTTATTTACTGAGGTTGAAGGATTCCCTTTTCCTCACGAGTATGGCTCGGAAGATATTCTTCACCTTTGTGAAGATGAACGATCATCATCCATCTCGACGGAGTTTTGAGCCTCTTCCCACTGGCCCAATCTATGTTGCTTCCGACCGTGATCGGGAGTTAACATTGAGCTTTCACGACGTATCTCTTGAGATGGAGAATCTCTAGGCCACGGAAATTTGTGAGGCACTGCCTCTGAGCCAGGAGGCAAGGATTCCATTGACGAGCATGGTAGCTTCACTCTTGATCTACCCTATGAACCATGTCACATCTTGGCTCTCCAGAGTCAGCTATTTTTAGTGCACCGAGCATGCACAACGACTACGACAACCCCTCGTTCTCTTTTGCTAAGAGTCCTAGAACGATTGTTGTAGATGCATTTGTTCACTATGGGCATTGCAGACTTTGTGTGTGCCCGGTGGCACTAGGCTTGCAGCCTAAGTTTCACCGATACACTCATGATTGGTGGTGACACGGGAATGCCATCACCAATGGTAACTGCAAAATGAAGTTCCCAAGGTCGAGCTTATGACCTTGAATAAACAAAGCACTACCAGGAGATAGCCTGGATTAGCATAGGTTTTATTTCCTTTTGAATAAAAGCAAGAACATGTTTTTGGCATAAGTTGTCCTTCGGTTATTTTTAGTCGCTAACCTTTCAGGTGGAGAATGAAAAGAACGATGAATAGGTGATGCCTGAGAACATGTGAGCTACATCAGCTGTAGCATCTTGGTACATTTTGGCGAGGGAACATTTGCAAAAGGAAGCTTGATCTCCGCACACTTGAGTTTTTTGCCTAGCAATGCAAACTCTAAGTGTGGGGGAGGTATGTCAGCATCCTGAGTAAAGTTCCTCTTATGCCAAACCTTATCCTGATGAGGAGATGATGTAAGCTCTTTTATCTTGCCTGACTAGCTTGGTATGTCCTGCTTTTGACTTTAAACAAAGCCCTTCCGGGAGGTTGCCTGATGTTCACTGTCATATGCTCATGCTTATGTTCTCTTTGAAAATAGTTTGATCATGCTTGCATGCTTCCTTTATCTCGGATCACATGCTCTGGTTTGAATGTGTGAGTACGCGCACATTCAGAGACTGTTTTAAATTAAGAGTGGTGCTTAGGTCAAAACTGTCTTCTTCAATCAAAACAAGACATGGTGATGACATGCTTGATAATTGTGATGACATGCTTATAGAGGCTAAGATAATGAGGAAAGAGCTTAAGGCCTTGCTTGATGATGCTTGGAATAGGTTGGCTGAGTGTTGACGGTGCAAAACCGTGCTCAAGTTCACCGCAAGCCTACGGGTGACTTGGTGTCTTTTTCACCAAGGAGGGTCCTCCCTAGATTTGTCAATCCAAGGATCGGAAGCAAACTCCTAAAGCTATCCATCTAACCTACTGGTCTAACCATATGTGAAGCGTAGATTGCATAAAGATTAAACATACATGAAAGGATGTATGGATCACATCCACCTAGCCATAAAGGTAAGCATCCAAAAGGTAAGCCTAGCCTATCGTCTTCTTGTTGCCGTTCCGGCCAAGGTGTCAAACCAATCTAAACCTATACTATGATAAGGAGTACACTCGATATGGAGTAACCCGATATGGATGGTCTGATACACGTTCGCTTGCCGCTTTCTCCTCCACTGTACTGTCACTACGCAAGGATATTCATCACCGAACGACAACCTAGGTCCGTGCACTACTTCAATGTATCCGCAAGACATAGATTAGATCTATTCCTACTAAGGTCATATGCTAGCTACACACATGAATGAGAGAAGGCATGCATCGAAGTAGATCAAAAGTAAAGACAAGATTAGATTGATATCACCGTCAAAAGTACATGTGCCTTGATGAATCCAAGGCATGGCTCCGGAACTCCACCATGGCTTCACCACGCAAGGCCAACCATTGCGGCTAGGGTCTAGCCTAAGCCATCTCCTAGGCAACTCGAGGACTTGCGGTGGCCGTCGGCTTCCTCCCGGTGCTTCTCCTTCGTGTCGGCGACTCTCTGATGAATGGATCGATGTGGCGGCCGACGGAGGCAGAGGCAATTTATAGAGGAGCACGTAGGTCAAAGGGGGGCGCGAACCGGGCTCAAAACAGGCCAGGCCAGCCGGCCTGGGCCGACCGGCCCAGGCTCGTTTTGGCCCGGTTCGGCCCCGTCTCGCTCCCCGATGCTTCTCGGTCAATTGCTGACTTGCTCCCTTCTACATGTGGGCCCTTGACGCCGTCTTCTCCACGGTTTAGATAGAGCTCCTTGTCGCGCGAGCTTCAGCATCTTCTGTTCAGGTCCCTGGAGTTTTACAGCTTCATGCTTCGGTCCCTGGGCCATTTGGAGTCATGTTCATGATGTGTCTTGACTTGTGCCGGGCTTCATGATCTTCTTTTGAAGTGCTTGATGAACTTATCCCGAAAGTCTCCCTTTAAGCGCTAGTTTCCTACGTAAACAACAAACTCCAAAATCGACATGCAAGAGTGAACTTGATACCTCCGGGGGGTTAGTACCATTAGTTAGAATATCAAATACGTGCAAATGTTGACGGTAAACTCATAGCTAGGTGTACCAAAATCGACCGTCAACATACCCCCATGCTTAAACCTTGCTCGTCCTCGAGCAAGTCCAAGATCTTTGCTTAACTTGGAAATCAGCGTTGCCCTTCAATGTCTTCCCTGCACTTAGTTATACACAACAAGACATATTGCTCTATCAAGTATTTAGCATTTAAGGTTCAAGTTTTGACTGGCTATTTCATTATCGAAGATAGACTATCATTAAAGAACATGCCACAATAAAAACAAATATAGTGCTCTCAAACTTAAGCAAACTTTAAACCTTTACCTTGTTGCATCGTGAAGAGTTTTCAAAAAGTTGCACATCTAACATAAGTGAGGTTCTCTTGCAAAAGCTCATGGAAACACTCATCTCGTCAAGTCACTCAAGCCTACACTAGATTATTCTCAACCTATTCTACTCATATATGAAAGTGGAAAGCTTATGAGGAGCTTGGTAGGTAAAAACAATCCTAGCAAAACATTATACTTGCAATATTGTCAAACTAAGAGAGAGATCTATTGGACTTACCGAGACTAGTCAAAAAGGTCATGGAAAATAAATGTTGGAAAGGGAGAGAGATGGAACACACGCATTTAGAAAGGTGGACATGTGCAAGTGGCAAATGGGTGATCCCGAGACACGAATGAAGTTCTCGTTATCGGATTGCACATGGTTGGAAAAGATTGAGTATGGACTTGTCTTCAAAGCTCTCTAAGATTTAAATGAAGCTAAAAAGAACCGAGGAGCATTTTTATTTTTCTCTCTTTTGTTTTTTTTCTTTTCTTATTTTTTCTTTCTTCTTCTTTTATTCTTTCTTTCCCTCATTTCTTTCTTCTCTTTTATTTTTTTTATTCATCATTTTTATGCTCCTCTGAACTTTTAAGCAACATAGTACTTGCTATAGCAGTCCTCTCCCATGCTTAAATGATTGCTCACCCTCGAGCATAGAAGTGAGGGGACCTATGGCTGCTAGAGAAGTACAAAATCCTTGTGTTCCTTTATAAATCTTTTGAAATCTTCAGGGTCATCCTCCATGTCAAAACTTCACATGATCTTGGTTGCATTGATGAGTCCCTCCATATGTTATATGTCTTGAAATCTTGCCAGAAAAACTTCAGAAAATTCGTCGAAAGATCATCCATACTCAATTTGGGTTGTGGTCAAGGAGGTAATCACAAAAAGATGTTTTGGGTTTAGGGTGGATGCCCAACGAAGTTTGTGAAATTTCCAATGTAGAAACTCACAATGCATGGACAAAAATGGCTAGCATAAAAAAGATACGCAAAGGAATGACCAGCTTCTTAGTCTCGTACCAAAGAAATCAATCCTAATCCAACTCATCAAGATATAAGTTTGCAAACTAAAGGTTACATCATGAAAGTACTTGTATGTGTAAAGGCTTTGGTAGGTAGAGCCTTGCAAGAGATTCACAAATGTAGATAGCATAATAATTTTTAATAAAACAAGTACAAGGCATAGGTCATCGGTAAACTTAAATCAAAGAGCAACAAAAAGTATGTGGGTCTAGAATTTAGTCACTTAACCTCCACAAATGAAAGAGCCGGTATTTAATCAATTTAAGCTCCTTTTAATAGAGAGCAAAAAGTCATGTCATATAAAACATCATGCAAGTAAAACAAAGCGGCAACTTTCATCACTTTTCCATAAGCAAGGCATACAAATGATAACATCGTGGTAAGCTCAAAAGAGATGGTGATTCATTTATTGAAAAATAAAAACTAACTAACCTAGGTTGTCCTCCTAGTAGCCATGTTATTGATCGAGAGATAGATACAAAGGTTGTCTATGGTTTGAAAGCATATATGTGCAAGTATTTAAATGGATATGAACAAAGATAAAGTTAAGGGTGAGTTACCATACTTAATGAAGTGCAGCGTGGCCTCCACCATGCTTAAGCATTGTCCTTGGTATGGAAAAAGAATGATGAGCATCTTGTGGTGAAGGTGATCCTTGAACTCCATGTGGCCTTTTTTCCCCTTCGTCCTTCAAATCCTCCCCCATGCTTAGCATGTTGCTAAGTGTGGAAGAACTTGAATCGCTCGTAATCCCTTATTGCCATGTGTTTGAGAATCATCTTCACTATCTTGCCTTTGTTTCTCAGTTATCCCTCAACTTCTTCTTATTATCATCGAGCCATGGTTCCAATCCTTCATCATATAGTCATCACCGACTTCCATCTCGTCATTGTCACTGTCTCATCTTACACAGTTTTTCTTTTACTTCCAGAACAGAACATGTACTGAAAAACCCCTCCAAGTTGAAGTTTATGGAATTATCTTTCCAACGAGCCATCATACGCATGAAACGGGTTCCGAACAAGAGAGTTGTGCCTATTTTACTCCGGCGATGCAATCTGTCCAAGGCTGATTTCAGACCGCGCAACGCTCAATGTTTCTGCCATATCTCCTTGTACGGGTCTTCAAAATTGATGATTATTGATGCGTTGGAAAGAAGGTTTGAAGGAGCTTCTGAATATTAACTTTTTTTCCATTGTACATCTCTGAACACGTGCTCAAATCTTGATGGAAACAGCACCTTCCCTCTCAAGCCTTGTAGATGACTAACGATCTTGATTGCAATTGGTCAAGAACTCATGGGAATACTTCACCATGCCTGCAAAACAATTCAAATACACATTCTACCCCCGGGGTGATGGTCGGGAGTAGAAATAATTGCCAACAAACCAAATACATCCCTAAGATCTTAACTTGTGGCATAGCTTACCTAGTAAAGAGAAAAGCAAGAACCTAATGAGTGTACGTGCGTGTAGGTGAAAATGCAAATGAAAGGAAGGGATATAAACAAAACAATGTTTACACCAAATTCTAAGCTCCATGCTTACAAAGTGGTTGCCAAACTTCTCCACTGCCATAAAGATTTATTAACCAAGGTCAAAACACCATGTTTATCCCAAGATTAACAATTCTTTATAGTGTAAGAGAGGTAGGGCGCATTGTGAAGTTTATAAACCAACCAAATGCAATATAATTTAACAAGGCTTTAAAAACTCAAATGATGATTGTCCGCAATCAAGTCTAAATACCACGTTTACACAAGATTACAAAAGAAAATGCCTCGCGCGCGCGAAGCACCATTATGGAAATAAAGCATTCATCAAAAAGTTTCGCGAAAAAGCCAAGCTAACCTATGCATGATAGAACAAAGGGGGTTCATGCAAAATGCAAATGCAATGGAGTTAGTGAAAAGGGTCAACAATGTTTGAAAAAGGCTTTCGATGTTGTTCCTCATGAGAGGTAAAGTCTTCACAACAAAATCTTTTATCAAAAGACCTAAGCAAACATGCCAACAAGGTTTTAAGGTAAGGCTTATGGGTATCCTATATTTTTGGCTTAAGATAAGAATTTTGAAAAGATAAGTCGGGTGAAGAAATTCTATCTAAGGTGGTTTTGGAAGAGAAGAAAAGAAAACAAGGGTTAGATTTTTGGATGACAAACAAACCTATGGTTTTAGGATTACTAAAGGTATGAAGGGATTTTCCTAAGGGTTTAGGATGAGGCTAGTCAAAATTTTAATTAGAAAAGGGATAAAGATAGACTTTGTCGACTTGACATAAGTCGATTCCCCCTTTTGTTGGCTAGGGTTATAGGTGTGGTTTGATAGGAAGGTTTAGGCAAAGTTGATATTTATTTTTTTTGACAAAAAGAGTTTTAAATATGGTATGCATCATGCAACAAAATGCAAGGGTGGAGAACAATGTGGAATGAAGTGCAACATGATATGAATGAACAAAAAGACATGACATGATATGGTGGTGATCTAAAGTAAAAGTTAGCCTAAGTTAACTAGCCACAAGTTTAGAATCAAAAGGGATCATGCTTCATATTTCTCTCTAAAAAGACACAAATAAAAAGACTCTAAACACTAATAAGCACACAGAAAAAAGTGGTCTACAAGTTTCCCAAAATTCAAGTAGCAAAGTGCTCACTCAATATATATTAAAGCATACAAGATGTGGTTGTGACATTTACTAGAGCAGTGGTACAATGTTACTTGAGGTTTTCAAATAAAGAACACAATGTAGACTTGTCATAGTTTATATAGATATATAAAAAGATCGGGTTGCCTCCCACAAAGCACTTCATTTTAAGTCATAGAGCTTGACTTTCTCACATACCTTTCCATCGTCGTGAAGCCATGGTTACTTGTGCGAGAATCCAAAGTAGCCATGCAGCTTGATGTTGCCTCATGAAATCGGTAGCGGTTCGCTTCCAACATCATCATGTGTTGAGTGGTGCCTCTTATGTCTTCATTCATCCATGCTCCGGAGGGTTTGTTTTAGTCCTTAGCTTCTGAATTTCATCATGTACGTGTTGTGGAACCGTTGCCCCATCTTCTCTTTATTGACACCATGTCCATCTCCTCCATCTTGTCGTCATCGCCTTGTTGCTGCCTCCTCTTTGTGGATTTACCCCTGCATACAGAACAGAACATATACCAAAATATAGTTCTATTGAAAAATTTATAAAATTATCTTTCCAATGGGTACTCATTCGTCTTAATCGGAGTCCGAATGACGGAGCTATGGCTGTTTCACTTCAGCATTGCTTGCTGTCCAGAATTTCAGCACGTGCAACCTACGGTGATTCGGCCATATCCACTTGTAGGAACCTCCGATTGCCTTGCCGCTTGATTCATTGGAACGTAGACTTCATGGAGCTTCTGAAAATCCAAATATATCTAATTGTTTTCTGCTGAGGCTCATGCAAACATCGTGATGACATCGTTATCCTTTCGTCCATCGATCCGGAGATGTACGTGTGGTCCTCATCTTGAAGTCTTTTAGGGCACCATGCCACTCATCCCTTGGCTTCAAAAATCATTACCATCGCTGCATGAGCATGACGGTAATGGAATCCTTCTCCATCGCACTTGACATGGTCATTTCCGAAACCTAAAGCTTGAACAAACAATCCTCCAAAAGAAATTAGTCTTAAAAACTTAATTGACACACGTAGGCATACCTTGTTCATCTTCGTTTGCTTTGGGTGGGGGCTCAATAGCGGATGTTGGGCCACTAACCAAGGTTAGCACCTACCACTAAAGAACAAATCTTTGTGTAGCCATCAACTTGGTTGAGCGAGGTTGGACTTGTCGAAGTCCGAATGTTGAAAACTTCTCGATCGCTTTGTGTCTAGCTTTCCACCTACTTTCAAGGACACAAACAAGAAAGCAAGGGTATATGCAATGATAAAATAAGGGTTAGTTAAAAGAAAGATAGATCGCCCTAGGGTTCGAGTTGCCAATCCCCGACAACGGCGCCAAAAAAAGGGGCTTGTTGTCAGTGCAAAACCGTGCTCAAGTTCACCGCAAGCCTACGGGTGACTTGGTGCCTTTTTCACCAAGGAGGGTCCTCCCTAGATTTGTCAATCCAAGGATCGGAAGCAAACTCCTAAGGCTATCCATCTAACCTACCGGTCTAACCATATGTGAAGCGTAGATTGCATAAAGATTAAATATACATGAAAGGATGTATGAATCACATCCACCTAGCCATAAAGGTAAGCATCCAAAAGGTAAGCCTAGCCTATCGTCTTCTTGTTGCCATTCCGGCCAAGGTGACAAACCAATCTAAACCTATACTATGATAAGGAGTACACTTGATATGGAGTAACCCGATATGGAGTGGTCCGATACACGTTCGCTCGCCGCTTTCTCCTCCATCGTACTGTCACTACGCAAGGATATTCATCACCGAACGACAACCTAGGTCCGTGCACTACTTCAATGTATCCGCAAGACATAGATTAGATCTATTCCTACTAAGGTCATATGCTAGCTACACACAAGAATGAGAGAAGGCATGCATCGAAGTAGATCAAAAGTAAAGACAAGATTAGATTGATATCACTGTCAAAAGTACATGTGCCTTGATGAATCCAAGGCATGGCTCCGGAACTCCACCATGGCTTCACCACGCAGGGCCAACCATGGCAGCTAGGGTCTAGCCTAAGCCATCTCCTAGGCAACTCGAGGACTTGCGGCAGCCGTCGGCTTCCTCCCGGTGCTTCTCCTTCGTGTCGGCGACTCTTTGATGAATGGATCGATGTGGCGGCCGGCGGAGGCAGAGGCAATTTATAGAGGAGCACGTAGGTCAAAGGGGGGTGCAAACCGGGCTCAGAACAGGCCAGGCCGGCCGGCCTGGGCCGACCAGCCCAGGCCCGTTTCGGCCTGGTTCAGCCCCGTCTCGCTCCCCGATGCTTCTCGGACAATTGCTGACTTGCTCCCTTCTGCATGTGGGCCCTTGACGCCGTCTTCTCCACGGTTTAGATAGAGCTCCTTGTCGCGCGAGCTTCAGCATCTTCTGTTCAGGTCCCTAGAGTTCCCTGGGCCATTTGGAGTCATGTTCATGATGTGTCTTGACTTGTGCCAGGCTTCATGATCTTCTCTTGAAGTGCTTGATGAGCTTATCCCGAAAGTCTCCCTTTAAGCGCTAGTTTCCTACGTAAACAACAAACTCCAAAATCGACATGCAAGAGTGAACTTGCTACCTCCGGGGGGTTAGTACCATTAGTTAGAATATCAAATACGTGCAAATGTTGACGGTAAACTCATAGCTAGGTGTACCAAAATCGGCCGTCAACACTGAGCTAGAAACATAGAACCTTGATGCTAAGCTTGAGATAGACTCACTTAAGGCTTCTCATGTTGTTTCTGATGAGGTTGATTGTGGTGATTGCTCTGTTTTCCTAGTTGATCTTACTAATCTTAAGGAAAAGCATGCCTCCAAGTGTGAGGAACTAGATGTGCTTAGGGTTGAGTTGGCTGAGCTGCAGTCTAGACCTACTTTGCTAGGTGCTTGCACTTATTGTCCTATTTTGCATGAAAAGCTTGATGAGTCTCGTTCTCGCATTGCTTCTCTTGAGGCTAAATTAAAAGCTCCTATTCCTACTTCGTGCTCTACTTGTGAATTACATGTTGTAAAGAATTTGGAGCTTTCACACTATGTTGATCGCTTGCAAGATGAGAATGATGAGTTGAGGAAGTGTTTGAGTTGGTTGTCGGGTCAGGAGCCTCAGCTTGGCATCATGATTGCCGCCTTTAAGAACTATGATGGTCAAGCACTTGGAGATGACAAGATTGGAGAAAACAGTGGTGAGAGAGATGAGAAAATTGGAGAGATTCCTATCCCACCACAAACAACGCCCAAGAACAAGTTTGATCCTAAGCCTAACCATCTCACAAACAAACTTGACACAACCCCAGATCTAACAGTGTTTCCTCCCCAAACAAACAACTTCCAAAAACCGGTGAGATTTGTGAGTCCCAAGGGAGATGTGGTTGGTGAGAAGGAGGGAGAGAAATCGAGAGAGAAGCCATGTGAGGAACCACAACCAAAGCCCAAGCCAAAACCAATCCGCTTCCACTGTGAGTATTGTGGGAGAGATGGTCACAAGGATGAGTTTTGCTTCAAGAGGAAGCAAGAGGAGAGAATGGCTAAGGAGTGGTCGAACAAGGACAGGTACCACCCTTCTCATCGTGTGCCTAAGCCTCGTATGCCACTACCTAGGGGTAAATCCATTGTGCGCACAGTTCTGGCTTGGGGAGTCAAGAGTGCTTTGGGTAGAAGGGACCCTGCTGGACGGGTTAATCCGGTCCGACTGGTTTTGAATCCGGTCAGACCGGTTTGGGCTGCCCGTACAGAGAACCCGGTCAAACCAGTTCCAGAACCGGTCAAACCGGTTTGGAGGCAGCAGGGTGACCAGTTTGTGTTTCGTGCTCATGGAGATGGTCGTTTCAGTCCCTTTGGTGATGGTACAGGTGGTAGGCATGTTGATTCTGGTGGTGTTGAGTTTGCTCGACATTCTTCTCCTCGTGATCAATACAAGTTTGGGAGAAGTCACAGCTTTGAGTCTCAAAGGAGCTACGGTCCACGATCTTCCTTTCGTGGCTTTCCATACTCCTCCAGCAAGACGGGGGTGGTTTCCCCACGGTGGTTCTAGTTTTGGTAGAGATGGTATGATGGACTCGAGGTTTGATGATTGTGGAAGGATGGATTCCAGTTGTTGTAGGAATGATAGGATGAATCGTGCTAACCCCACTTTGGAGCAGATGGCTCAACACTGGTTTTACTCCTTTCGTACTAACCCCAGTGTTGAGTCATTTGGTCATTCACGTGCTTGTTTTTGAATTTCAGGCGGGAGGCTTGGGGAACGTTTGGCTGATCGACTTCGATTGTTCGAGACATATGACTGGAGATCGGGGGTGGTTCTCCAGCCTTACACCAGTGCTGTCAAAGGTGTACATCACGTTCGGGGACAATGGGTGAGGGCGTGTACTTTCAGAAGGTGAAGTGAGGGTAAGTGACAAAGTGGTGTTGAATCTTGTTGCCTTAGTCAAGTCGCTCGGATTTAACTTTCTTTCGGTTTCTTGGCTTCTGGATGAGGGTTTTGAGGTGTTGTTTAATTTTGGTGCTTCTCGGATACTTGATGCTCGAGGTGACCTTGTCTGTATGGTCATTCCCAAGGGTCATATATTCTGAGCGAATTTCTCTCAGGGTTCGGGTGTTGCAAGGTGTTTTGTGGTTGGTTCTTCAGGTGAGTTGTGAAAGTGGCATAGGAGGTTGGGTCACTTGAGCTTTGACCTTTTGCCTCGCTTGAGTGGACTTAACTTGTCCGAGGATTGCCCCGGTTGAGGTTTGAGAAAGATTTGGTGTGTGCGCCGTGCAGGCATGCTAAGATGGTAGCTACTTCCCATCCACCCCTCACCAATGTGATGACAGAGCGTTGTTGACAGCTGTTAAGTACCACTTTTAGGCCGTCAATTCTTGCATAAAATAAATGGAAAGTGATCATCAACACTAGAATAGGGGTTTATATTGACAATTTCCATAACTGTTGGTGTATCTATCTTTTGTTGTAGGACACATCGAAATGCACATGGAATGATACAAATCAGAGCAAGTAAACCAATGGCATAGATATGGCATCATCATAAACAACTTCAAATGCTAAATTGGTCCACACCATTGCAACAGGCTCGTCGAGACGATCGAAATGGATATATCATTTGCTTACTTTGGAGTTCAAATCAAAGAGATATGCACAAGATATCATGTGGGCCCGGTGGGACCCACATCAGGCCACATGGCGATGTGCTGCCACACATGAGTCCATGTGTCCATGACACATCATCAATCCAAAGAAACACACTTTCGACCAATCAGGAGCAAGCACACGGATCCAAGGGCCCACAACCACGAGATAACTGGCTACAAACACCGCAAGCACCCCCATACCCACCTTGGGATCCACATGGTAGTCACCTGGACGAAAGACGGCACGAACGGAGCTACCCCGGGATCGGTCGACCCCACTTTGAGGCCTCTTGTGCCGCCCTTCCACATGTCGGCTTGTCATGACGAACCAAAATATTCCCTCGGGGTCCTGCAGCTCCTTCTCATGGAAGATACACCAACTTGGCCCCACTCCTCAGTGCCACGTGTCACCACCTCATTGGTGGAGCCCAAGGCAGCCTAGAAGCTCCTCTTAGCATATAAATAGAAGTGGAGGGGGTTAGAATAGAGACACACCATCCCAAGTCCTCTCCTCTCTCATTTTCTCACTTGGAGAGGTGAGTTCTCACTTCTCACCTCTCCATGTGTAGTTGGGTGTAGGTGCTATGTAGACAATGGTGTGGGCGAGAAGCCCCACTTGTTCTTCATTTAGAGCAAAGTGAGTATTTCTGTAGTTTCCATTTAGACTAAAGTGATATTCTTGCATAGGATGATATGTTCTTGATTTCTTCATCTGTTCATCACTTAGAGGCTTGTGTTCTTCGTGACACGATCCTATGATCTAGTTGACTAGGTGCTTAATTCTGCATATCATTTGTGTGAATTATCCTGTTAAATCTTGTTGGAGTACATTAATCTACTGCAAGTCGTTCTTCCTGTCGCCTATATGATTCCATAATAAGTGAGACCAATCTTGTACTCGTGGGTTCGTCGCTTCGTACTTGTACGAAGTGCTATTGTGTTGGTACGGGTCGACAGACGTAACCGTGCTATAGTAGTGATCGGTGGTGTAGACGTGGTGTCTAGACTTCGGGTTATCCTTTGTTTGCCCCGTATCCCATGGTTTGCCTTGAGGTAGGCCGTGGTAGTTACAGCCGTTGGACCCTTTGTACTCCTCCACATTCGGATACGGCGGAGAGCTTTCGGCCAGAACCAACTATTATAGCCAGGAGAGAACCGGTGCTCGGAGAGAGTAATTACGACGAGTCTGCTCCTCCTTTAGAATCAATACCCATAGGAAGCACCTCATCATTTCCCTACCATATCAGGGGCTTGGTGTCCTTGGACCATTCTGCTAGGATAGAAGGTAGTGCACATCGTTCCTTGGATTCGATACCCTTTGGAATACTCCTTAGGTGAAGTGCTACAACGGTGTATCCATGCGCTTGCGGATTCGTTCGCACCCGTCAGTATACCCGGGTGATTGTTCACGCTCACGCTATCTCAGAGTTGTAGTGGTGACGTTTAGAAATATCAACAAGCATTTCTGGCGCCGTTGCCAGGGAACGGTTGTTGTATCTATCTTCGAACCTAGTGGTCCTCGTATCTATCTTTTTCATTTTCTTTGTTTTTGCCTTTACCCCCGCTATCCATGGAAGGTTATCCCATACAAACCTTTCGACCCTCTAGGAGTGAATCTTTAGAGCCATCCATTCTGGAATCATTCATCATCCGGCTATAAGATCCACCCCTCACTCATGACGCTTGTTTAGGAAAATTCCTTCTCGGGGTTATGTCATGAGAACCCCTATCACCATGTGAGAGATTCTGAGCACTTGTGCTCTTAAGAGGGTACTATTGCTTGGGGATAGACGAAATCCTAGGCTCGTCATTTGTTTAAGCATAAGATCCCTCAGTTTCAAGCAAGGACGGAGGAATTGTTAGGTGCAACTTGATGCTCTCTCAAAGGCCCGTCTGTGTCACGGATCCTGCTCACCGATGTTCCAGAGAGAGAACGTTGAGCCACCAAGAGTTATCATCAGCGGAGTTCGAGTTTTCACCTCTATCATCTTAAACCTCTAGCTGGCGGTACTCTACCTGAACAGTAGGAATCTAAGGGAAAGATCACCTAATGTGAATCCTACCCCTAGGTTCCCCTATTGTATTCTCTTTTGAGCTCTCCTCGAGGCATTTGTCTCGAGGAAGGTTTGAGAAGGAGTGGTTGAAGGAAAACAATTGTTCCTGGCAAGAATAGTTGTTCAATTCAACTATGACTCCCTATAGAGGATATGGTAGGCATATTGTGTTCCCACGTCGAAGCTTTACCCAAGGAGTTTATATGCCGAGGAGTATGCTTAGGCATTGATCACCACTTCATCGTCCACCGGACTCATCCTTTGGTCAAGGGAGCACGACCATCTTTTCGGTCGAATTGAGTGAATCACTCTCATTATCTTAACCTCGATTTTCAATCGATGCCGATCAAGTCAAGCAAATCTAAACTCTTATCTTTCTCCTTGACTTGATCGATGCCCAATGGAAGTTGAGCCTTCATGTTATATCAAATGAACTTCCATTGAAAGCCTAGGTTGAATAGCGATGTTGCTCCTTCATGGAGTGCAAAGTCGTTCACCTAAGGAGAGGATGAGTTGAGAAACTCATTTCTCTCAACTACACCTCCCCCGAACCACGAACACTGGTGGAATAAGAAATTCAACCTTCAGAGTTCACTTCCAGATTCGAGGATGACCCATCTTAGACACCTCAAATTCATTGGATGCCTAGTCGGGGAAGGAACCTTCTTCTTGAGGGTTGACATCTTACCATGGCACTTAGCAAAACTTCTTCTGGGCAACGTTCCGCCAGAACCACCTGACACATTCTTCAAGGTTTGTCCTTTGGGACACAAGCTTCACTGTCGAGGATTCACATGTGCCACGGTAGATAAGATCAAGGACAATCTAGACTTTCACACCTTTCATTCCTGATCTTGATCTTTCCCTAGGCTCTCCATTACTCTGCACATCTTTAGGAAGCCTAGATGAAAAGTTTAGGGGAACTGCTTCTGCCACCACTACCTCATGCTTAGGACATTCTTTGGCGAAGCCATTCCCTTGACAAAACCCACTCGAAAAGATGATGCATGTATCTCCGTTCGTATCATACGAGCCTTATTTACTGAGGTTGAAGGATTCCCTTTTCCTCACGAGTATGGCTCGGAAGATATTCTTCACCTTTGTGAAGATGAACGATCATCATCCATCTCGACGGAGTTTTGAGCCTCTTCCCACTGGCCCAATCTATGTTGCTTCCGATCGTGATAGGGAGTTAACATTGAGCTTTCACGACGTATCTCTTGAGATGGAGAATCTCTAGGCCACGGAAATTTGTGAGGAACTGACTCTGAGCCAGGAGGTAAGGATTCCATTGACGAGCATGGTAGCTTCACTCTTGATCTACCCTATGAACCATGCTCACATCTTGGCTCTCCAGAGTCAGCTATTTTTAGTGCACCGAGCATGCACAACGACTACAACAACCGCTCGTTCTCTTTTGCTAAGAGTCCTAGAACGATTGTTGTAGATGCATTTGTTCACTATGGGCATTGCAGACTTTGTGTGTGCCCGGTGGCACTAGGCTTGCAGCCTAAGTTTCACCGATACACTCATGATTGGTGGTGAGACGGGAATGCCATCACCAATGGTAACTGCAAAATGAAGTTCCCAAGGTCGAGCTTATGACCTTGAATAAACCAAGCACTACCAGGAGATAGCCTGGATTAGCATAGGTTTTATTTCCTTTCGAATAAAAGCAAGAACATGTTTTTGGCATAAGTTGTCCTTCGGTTATTTTTAGTCGCTAACCTTTCAGGTGGAGAATGAAAAGAACGACGAATAGGTGAGGCCTAAGAACATGTGAGCTACATCAGCTGTAGCATCTTGGTACATTTTGGCGAGGGAGCATTTGCAAAAGGAAGCTTGATCTCCGCACACTTGAGTTTTGTTGCCTAGCAATGCAAACTCTTAGTGGGGGGGAGGTATGTCAGCATCCTGAGTAAAGTTCCTCTTATGCCAAACCTTATCCTGATGAAGAGATGATGTAAGCTCTTTTATCTTGCCTGACTAGCTTGGTATGTCCTGCTTTTGACTTTAAACAAAGCCCTTCCGGGAGGTTGCCTGATGTTCACCGTCATATGCTCATGCTTATGTTCTCTTTAAAACTAGTTTGATCTTGCTTGCATGCTTCCTTTATCTCGGATCACATGCTCTGGTTTGAATGTGTGAGTACGCGCACATTCATAGACTGTTTTAAATTAAGCGTGGTGCTTAGGTTAAAACTGTCTTCTTCAATCTAAACAAGACATGGTGTCGAGTTTTGATTGATAAACCTTAGAGTTATATCTTCACAGATCTTGGTTGCATGTATATGGACTAACCCCTGCAATTCAAAAGGGTAAGTCATTGAAGCTATATCCATTGGGAAGGTAACTTAAGGTGTCAGATTTGTTTTGCACAACATATGAAGGATGTACATTCGACGTCGTAAAGGTCTCAGGTAAGTATACCTTCTTTATCTATGAAGTGCGGTGTTGATCTAACCCTGCTTGAGTAAATGACATGGTGACAATAAAAAAACTAAAAATATTTTCTTTTGAATAAAGGATCTATGGTTCTCGAACCAGTAGAGTACATCTTTTGTTCTCACTTGTTCAGAGAACAGCACCAGTACAAGCACTAGTGTGGAGGAGTTCTCTCAAGCTCATCAACATACCCACTTAAGAACTCCCACACAAGGGCTGCACGACATTGTCTACACCTTCATGACAAGGACAAGGTAAACTAGAGTGAGTTGGCTACCCCACGGGTCAGCCAAATCACCACTAGTCTTCCCTGTTCCCCATATCTTTCAGGAGCACTGGTATGTGCACCCTTCATCTCACTTTCTCTACATATGAGTTTGAATGATCTTCAATTCTTATCTAGTGAATCAAACTCAAATAATGGCGCTCTGCTTGCTCTACATGAATCATGTGGTTGGCTTGCATATGTTTTATTCCTTACTCATTATCTTGATACTCGTGAACAAATATCATTAGGGAACTCATGTTTATCTAAGTAGTCGGTGTTTGAGATATGCTTTAATGATATGATCCTCTCTCTTAATGCCTGAGTGCTTGGGAATTTTATTTGAAAAATCAGAAAGCTCTCTGCAAAGCTCCTCTTTGATATGCCACAGTCCTACCAAAGCCATATGATGTTCTAGTTGAAAATGTTATACTCATATACTGCTTGTTATTGCATTGACCTTTGTCAAATTGTTGTGACCCTTGTGAGAATTCTTTTCATGCTTCCATGATCAAGATTAATGTGCGCACCATTTCCACCTTGCTATGATTCTACACTAGAAGTTAGCATTGTATCGTCCATATATTCCACCAAATAAAGCTCCATGCATTGTTCCATGATTTACCTCTCTCCAAATATCTCCAAAAGAGACTGGGCTATGCAAAAATAAAAAAAAGAGGGAAAGACATGCTCAAAACTGAAGGACCGGAACGGCGAACCAGAGAGGGGGGAGTGAATGGGAGCCGATAAAAATTCTACTCAAGAATTCGGCCTATGAACCCAATTTCACTCGGACACCTCCGCAAGCTTCTCTTGCCAAGTCCACGTAGCAACTGGAGTGCTACTGAACCTAGGAGCAAGATCTAACCAACAGCAACACAAAACACGCAGCGGAAAACAACACGAAACTGCTGCTGGCAACCAAAACCGGTCAGGCCGGTTTCTGAAACCGGTCAGACCGCTTCTCTGGGACATAGCCTCTCGCAGGCAGGGGAAACCGGTCAGGCCGGTTTGGCAAACTGGTCAGGCCGGTTTTGTCCAGGAAATCCCCAAAAGACCTTCGAGGCCAAAACTGCCCCAAAACACCTCAAGAATATCTACACCTTTGAACAAGAAAAGCCATAGCACGAACAAAACTCTCCTGCTCAAAAACCTTCACGACAGCCCACTGGGGCTAAATTGGTCAGACCGGTTTGGGAAACCGGTCTGGCCAGTTTTGCCTGGACAGTCGGGAAGAACTCAGCCCGCGGGAAAACCTAGCCTTACCTCGATCGATCTCCCGATTCGTTCCACGGATCAAAGTGAGACTTTGGGGATAGCTAGGGTACCTCGTGGGCTACCTTTGGCTAGAAGCTCGGTCCCCAAAACCTACTCTATAAAGAGGAATCGGAAGTCAACCCTCAAGAACACCTTCCCATGGAATCCACCGAAAACCCCAAATTGATGCCGTTTCGGAGGGTTTGTTGGAGCAAGATCACCAAGCAAAGAGGTACAAGGTCCTCATACATGACATCCAACAAGAATCCCTCAAAGAAACGTCCCCAAAACTTCCCACCGGAAATTCCAAGAAAAGGCTCCGAAAATCACCAAAAAGGGAAAACGGGAAGAACACAATCAAGCATTGTGGAACCACGCCGAATCATATATACATACCATGAAGGTTCATACAAGGTCTAGCTTCCGCCCGATCATCCTTCCCTCTCACAGGATCTCACCATGAAGCTCTCAAGCTAGTCCTAGAAATCCTAAGGAAAATAGGAAGGAAAATAGCAAAGGGAAAATGAGCTAGGGTTCCAAGAGATGGCTGCCATCCTCTCACCACTTGGGTTATATGGAGGCAAGCCGAAAGACTAAAATACCCCTAAAGCCTAAACTAGGATACACGCCCACCAAGGGCACTTTGGGAAATTGTCTTCGCAGCACCATCGGACGGATGCCCGGCGACCGCACTTCGCTTAGCCTCGACGCAAGCCTTGCGATCCGGACGCGTGTCCTCCGCTTCGAAGCTTCCGGCGCCCTGCGACCCCAAACCGGTCAGACCGGTTTCCCAAACCGGTCAAGCCGGTTTTGGCTTGACAGCCACGCCCGGTCTTTAGCCTCGGCTTTGTGACTCAGTCGAGTAACCCGGTGGTTTTCTGGTGAACCACCGCAAACCCCGCGAACTTGATGTAGCCTCCGCCAATCACCACTCATGACTCGGCTCCCACGAAGTCCCGGCTCGACCTTGGTTTTGAGGCTCAACCAAGAAACCGTGCATCGACTTCATCTTGCTATTCTTGCCACCATGCGGCCCGCACTTGACCCCGCTGGCCACCGGGTCCATCAAACCAAGCCTACTTGTCTTCTCCACACCTGGAGGCCTTACCGGCAATGACCTTTCGCGCTTGTTCTTCACCTGCACCAACACCAATCAAGTCGCAACCTGCACCTGCAATACTTAGCCAAGAATCAGTCCACGCAACGTTGTCAATCACTCATCACACCAGGAAGCGACCATCCACCGGTCCTCGAACCACACATGGTCCTCAATCTCCCCCTTGATGAGTGCATTGAAGACACACACATTTGGTAACCAAAGAGAAAAGGAAAAGAAAAGAAACGACTAAAAGAAACTCAAACAAGCGATCGAAAGCCAAACAAAGGCAAAGAGCAAGATCACTTGAATGAGGAAAGACTCGGTCCCCTTAGGCAAGGGCAACGGCTCGACACAACCGAGTCAAAAACAAGCTCAAGCAAAGAGCACAAATCACCAAAGCATACAAGAGCTCCCCCTGCACATATGCATACTCTCCCTGGACATGTGCCAACCCTGGGCACAAACCGGTCAGGCCGGTTTCCCAAACCGGTCAGGCCGGTTCCACCAAACCGGTCAGGCCGGTTCCCAAAACCAGTCAGACCGATTTACCCAGCAGAAACACCCCCCAAAAGCCAAAAATGCAAAAGAAATGCACAAGCTCCCCCTTGACTGTTGGGATAGGTTCTAGGGATGCAATGCAACTTTTCTCAACCAACATTTCTCCCCCTTGTTGCCAATGCATGAATCAAGGCTCAAATTTGGAAAAGATGCAACTAGAGCTTCTCAAATAGACAAAATTCATCACAAGATGCTACACATGATCAAATGAGCAAGTGAGATACTCTACAGCATCGTATGAACATCAACTACATGATCACCAAGTTTCACAACCATTGGGTAAAGCTAAGATAGAATTAAGCATTTTTGCGAAAAAATCACCCTCTCATGAGCAAAGTCCTAAACATGAGCAAAACATGTCAAAATGGCAAAGCCACACAAACTTCATGCTAGGACAACCATTCTAAGAATAAGACCATTATAAACACCCACAAGCACCTCATGTCATGTCAAAGCATACCGAGCCACGTGCCTACTTCTATGTATGAGACTTCTCATTGGTAGGCATCATGCAACGGTTTAGCACCCAAAAGCAAGTAAATTAAGCACATATGACATGGGAGCACATTTTCCAAGCAATTTACATTTCATTTTCAGATTTATAATTGGTACATGAAATGTCTTTGTGACAAAAAGGAACTTATGCCCCTCCACAAGATGAAGCATGGGGGCTAAACATTCATGATGGCAAATGAGCCTTTGGCCCCATATGATCAAAATAAGCTATCCAACCACAAATTAAGCATAGCCAAGCCACAAAAACATGTCAAGATCATATAAAGGCATTTACTCACAAGAGAGCATACATGTGACATTTTTCAAAAACATAGCTATCAACCATGGATATAAATCAAGATCATCAAGAGCTAAGCCACACTAAGCCATATCATACCAAACTAGCTCACAAGATCATATTTAGCATATCATGGTGAACAATGTATATAGGAGAAGCCTTTCCTACCAAATGCATATGATACAAAATGCATGCAACCTAAGATACAAAGATGCCTATACATCATGTTACATATGCCATACCAAATGCAAGAAATGCACAAAGGAAAGCTATACATATGATACAAAGGAGCTCCCACACACCCAACTCAAGAAATCAAACAAACACCAAGCTCCCCCCGCAATCGAGTGAAAGTTGCCTGATCTAGGGGTTTGGTGAAGATATCGGCTAGCTGGTCATGTGTGGGTACATGGATCAAAGCGATTTTTCCTTTCTCTACATTGTCTCTCAGGAAATGATACCTCACTTCTATGTGCTTGGTTTTGGATTGGAGCACTGGGTTCTTTGCAACGCTTATGGCACTTGTGCTATCACATTGAAGTGGGACATGGGTATACTCCTCACCAAAGTCGCTCATGGTGTATGTGATCCAAAGGAGCTGAGAGCAACAACTAGCTGCGGCCACATACTCTGCCTCGGTAGTAGATTGAGCAACACTCGACTGTTTGCGGGAAGACCAAGACACCAAAGAGGAACCCAAAAACTGGCAAGTCCCAGAAGTGGACTTCCTATCCAACCGACACCCGACAAAATCCGCATCCGAAAATCTATGAAGAGCCAAAGAAGAAGACGTGGAGTACCAAAGGCCGAAGTCGGGAGTGTGTCCCAAATACCTGAATATGCGCTTGACTGCTTGCCGATGCGAAGTCCTCGGAGATGCTTGGAAACGAGCGCACAGACATACCGAGAATTGGATGTCCGGCCTCGTCACCGTCAAGTAGAGGAGTGACCCGATCATGCTCTGGTACTCCTTCTGGTCCACGTGTTCACCTTCCTCGTCCGCATCAAGAGCTGTAGTCGTACTCATAGGCGTCACCATGGCCTTGGAGTCCTCCATCTTGAACTTCCTCACAATGTCCTTGGTGTACTTAGCTTGGTGCACAAATGTTCCTTCCTTTGATTGCTTGATCTGTAGCCCGAGGAAGAACTGCAACTTACCCATCTTGCTCATCTCAAATTCCCTGCTCATGTCCTTTGCAAACCTTGCAACAAGAGAGTTAGACGAGCCACCAAAGACAATATCATCCACGTATACCTGCACAATCAGGATATCTCTGCCCTGCCTGAGGAGAAACAAGGTCTGATCGACCTTCCCCATCTCAAACCCTCTCTCAAACAGAAACCCCCTCAACCTACCGTACCAAGCTCTAGGCGCCTGCTTCAACCCATACAACGCCTTCCTCAACTTGTACACCCGGTGGGGGTACTTCTCACTCTCAAACCCCGGTGGTTGCCTCACATACACTACTTCCTCCAATACACCATTTAGGAAAGCACTCTTGACATCCATCTGGTACAACTTGAACCCTTTAGCCACGGAAAAGGCTAGAAGGATCCTGATCGCCTCCAAACGAGCTACGGGAGCAAAGGTCTCCTCGTAGTCGATCCCCTCTTTCTGTGAGTACCCCTGAGCAACAAGTCTCGACTTGTTCCTCACCACTTCTCCTTTCTCTCCCTCTTTATTCTTCCACACCCATTTTGTCTCAATCGGCTTACACCCTGGGGGAGGGTCAACCAATTCCCAAACTTGGTTCCTCTCAAAATTCTCCAACTCCTCATGCATCGAATTAACCCAATTATGATCAGATAGCGTGTGTCCAATGTCTTTGGGCTCAAAGGTGGCAACAAAAGCAGCATGAGCGAAATGAGAATTGTTCCAAACCCTCGACCGTGTAGTACGTTCATTCATGTCGCCGATGATCCTCGAAGCTGGGTGATCCACTTGCACTCGCCGGGGAGGTTCTCGCCTTGATGCTACCTCCCCCTCAACAGCAGCTTCTTCTTGAACTGGGTTTGTCGTTGTAGATGTGGGAGAAGGGCCGTCCACCACCGTAGTCGAAGTAGTAGGTACATGCTCAGCCGCGGGCACCACACCACCATCTTCATCATCTCCATGTTCATTCTCCTCCTCCTGGAAAATCTCCTCGCCAAGTTCGTCGTCACCTGCACACTCAAAAACAAGCTGACTACGTGGCTGTGTCTCGTCGAAGGTTACCTCGCAAGTCTCCACGATTTGGTTAGTTTCAAGATTGAGCACTCAAAAGGCTCTAGAATGAGATGCATAACCAAAGAAAATGCCATCGACAGATCTAGCCTCGAACTTGTCCAACTTCTTACCTTTCTTCAGGATGAAGCATTTGCACCCAAACACATGGAAGTGACTCACCTTGGGTGTGCGCCCGTGCATCAACTCATAGCATGTTTTCTTCTTGTGAACCCTGAGGTAAATCATGTTCGACACATAGCACGCGGTATTCACTGCCTCAGCCCAGAACCTTCTCGGAGTCCTATGCTCATCAAGCATCGTCTGAGCCATCTCGCACAAGGTTCTGTTTTTCCTTTCCACCACGCCGTTCTGGGGAGGCATATACGGACTCGAAAACTGGTGTTCAAGACCCAAGTCATGGCAAAAGGTTTCGAAGTGAGAGTTTTTAAATTCTGAGCCATTGTCACTGCGAATCGCTCGTATGGCATCTCCGTTCCTCTCGTTTCTTAACCTCAAGACAAGATCTCGAACAAAACCAAACGTCTCCCCTTTCTCCTCAAGAAAGAAAACCCACGCATACCGAGAATAGTCGTCCACCACAACCAGGACGTACCACTTCCCACCCACAGATCGCACACGAGCTGGGCCAACAAGGTCCATATGGAGCAGCTCGCATGGACGCTCCGTCATCACATCGGTGAGGGGTGGATGGGAAGAAGCTACCATCTTAGCATGCCGACACGGCGCACAAACCAACTCTTTCTCAAACCTCAGCCGTGGCAATCCTCGGACCAAATTGAGTTTACTCGAGCGAGACAAAAGGTCAAAGCTTAAGTGACCCAACTTCCTATGCCACTTCCACAACTCACTCGAAGAACCAGCCAAGAAATAACGCTCCACACCAGAAGACTGAGAAAAATCAGCTCGAAACACTTGACCCTCGGGAATGACCATGCAAACTAGGTCCCCTCGAGAATCTAAATTCCGAGAACCACCAGGCCGAAACAACACCTCAAAGCCCTCATCCATAAACTGGGACACCGAAAGCAAATTGAACCCGAGCGATTGAACAAGAGCAACACGCCTGAGAGTGACCTTGTCACTTACCTTAATCTCACTTTCTGATAGCACACGCCCTCGCCCATTGTCCCCAAAGGTGATGTATGTCTTGGACACCACCGGGACGAGACTTAAGAACCACCCCTTGTCTCCGGTCATATGCCTCGAGCAACCGGAGTCAATCAACCAAACGTTCCTCAAGTCTCCCACTTGAAATTCAACAACGAGAACGTGAGTGAACAAATGACTCTGCACTGGGGTTAGTACCAAAAGAGTAAAACCAGTGCCGAGCCATTTGCTCCAAAGTGGGGTTAGCACAAACCAAATCATCACGCCTAGCAAAGCTACCACCACGAAAGCCACCACGAGAACCACCACTAGGGAACCACCCCCTGTCTCGCTGGAGGAGAACGAAAACCACGAAGGGAAGACCGTGGACTGTTCCTCCTCTCCATCTCAAAGCTACGACTCCTCCCACCATCGTATTGAGCACGAGGTGGAGAACGTCTAGCAAACTGACCACCACCAGACTCTCCATGCCAAACATCTGGACCACGATCAAAAGACCTGAACCGAGCCTCATCCCGAGCACGAAAACCAAACTGGTCACCCTGCTGTCTCCAAACCGGTCTGACCGGTTCTGGAACCGGTCTGACCGGTTTCGCTGTGCGAGCAGCCCAAACCGGTCTGACCGGTTTCCAAACCGGTCTGGCCGATTTAATTCCTCCAGAAAGGTCCCTTCCACCCGAAGCACTCTTTTCTCCCCAAGCCGGAACTGTGCGAACAATGGCCTTACCCCTAGGCAGTGGCATACGAGACTCAGGCACACCATGAGGTGGGTTGTACCTGTCCTTGTTTGCCCACTCCTTAGCCATTCTCACCTCTCGCTTCTTCTTGAAGCAAAACTCTCCTTTGTGACCATCTCTCCCACAATAGTCACAATGAAACCGGATAGGTTTTGGCTTTGGTTTTGGTTGGGATTTCTCACTCGGTTTCTCTTCACTCGCCTTCTCACCCTTCTCACTAGGCTTCACACTCTCTTTCCCAAAGAACTCATTCCCCAAGTTGCTCTTGAACTTGATGGGTTTCTGGAAATCATTTGTGGAGTGAGGGAATATGGGAGGATCTGGGGTTGTGTCAAGTTTGTTTCTCAGTGGGTTGGGTTTAGGAGCATAGGCATTTTTGTGGAAGGTTTTTGGTGGATCTTGGATATCACCAATCTTCTCTCCTCCCTCACCACTAGACTCTCCAACTTTCTCCAAGCCAAGCGCTTGCCCATCATAGCGCTTGTATGCCTCTATCATCATCCTAAGATGCGGTTCATGACCCGACCACCAACCCATCATTTTTCTCAACTCATCATTCTCATCCTGCAAGCGATCCACATAATGTGCAAGTTCCAGATTTTTCAAAGCATGCACTTCACAAGTAGAGCAAGAAGTGGGAACAGGTTCTTTCAACTTAGCCTCAAGCGAAACAGTATAAGCATGCATCTCATCAATCTTTCCATGCAAAACAGGGCAAAAAGTGCAAGCACCTAGCAAAGCAGGTCTAGACTTAAGCTCAGCCACTTCAACCCTAAGCACATCTAGTTCATCACAAGTAGAAGCATGCTTATCCTTAAGAGCAGTAAGATCAGCTAGGTACACAGAGCAATCACAACAATCAATCTCATCAGAAACCACAGGTGAAGCCTTAAGCGAATCAATCTCAAACTTAGCATCTAAGTTCTGGGTTTCTAGCTCAGCCACACGATTCCTAGCATCTTCTAGTGAGGCCCTAAGCTCTTTCATCATCTTCTTGGCCTCTCTAAGCATGTCATCACGATTATCAAGCAACTTGCCAAGACGCTCGTTCTCCTCACGCAAGAAGGGAAGCTCGTCACATACCTCATCGTCGGAGTCGGAGTCCGAGTCGCTCTGGTGACTCTTCTTGCTGCTGGAGCTACGAGCCATGCCGCAGAAGCCATCTCGTGCGAAGCAGCTCAGCCCGCTCAAGTTCTTGGATGACTTCTTGTTCTTGCGCCGATCACCTTCGTCTTCACTGCTACTCGAGCTCGAGGAAGAGTAGGAGGAGCTGGAGTCGACGTCGCTCGCTCCGACCATCGCTCGGGCCTTCTTGCCGCGGCCGTCCTTCTTCCTCGACCATCGCTCGTCCTTGTGCTTGTTCTTGTGCTTGTGATCGCGCCTCGATCGGTACTTGCCGTCCTTGCTTGACCGGTTCTTGTAGCCGTCCTTGTAGCCATCCTTGCTCTCCATCTTCTACGGACAGTCGGCGACGAATTGTCCTGGCTTGCCGCACTGAAAGCACGTCTGTGCTGTCCTCCTCGTGTTCACCCGGTTCTCGTGCAGTCTCTCGAACCGCCTGGTCAGTAATGCCAGCTCGTCCTCTCCAAGCACGTCGAACTCCTCATCTGGCAAAGTCATCAAAGAAGACAAAGAGTACATCCTGGAAGATGTGTTAGCGTTAGACTTAGCACCTTTGCCACCGACGAGAGCAAGACTATGGGAATCAGTCAGACTCTCGAGACGGGTTGTCAAACCCCGATCAACCTCAGCAGACTTAAGCTTAGAAAACAAGTCGTTCACCGTCAGAGTGGTGTACTTCTCGGACTCAAGAGTGGACTCGACCTTTCCATCCCACACGGTATGATCCAGCGCGTGTAAGAGCTTCACAGCCCTATCATGGTCATTGTATGGGAGGACATCGACATTGGCCCTCATGTTGTTCACAACCACCGTGAACCGCTGGAACAAGGCATCAATAGACTCGACGGGGAGATGAGTGAAGTTCTCGTACTCTCTCCGGTAAGTCACATACAACCTTGCCTGAACCTCAGCATTCCCAGCATGAGCATTCTTCAGCTCCAACCAGATCCTACATGCTAGGTCCTCTGTATGCACCCGATCGAATTTGGATTGACACAGAGCACGAAATAAGTAGTCGACCGCCTTGTTGTTGGCGTCGAACATGTCCCTCGATCCCGGAGCAAGGAAGTTAATCGGATGAACATAAGCTGTGTTCACCGTAACATCCCAAAGGATCTGTCCCTTACCACGGAGGAACGCAGCCATCCGTCTCTGCCACATATGGTAGTTCTTTCCATCGAAGTGCGGAGGACCCGATCCCCGTTCCTGGTACGCCATCTTTGGATCTTAGACTGGTTAGAGTCAATCAAGACCCGTAACCGGCTCTGATACCACTTGAAGGACCGGAACGGCGAACCAGAGAGGGGGGAGTGAATGGGAGCCGATAAAAATTCTACTCAAGAATTCGGCCTATGAACCCAATTGCACTCGGTCACCTTTGCAAGCTTCTCTTGCCAAGTCCACATGGCCACTGGAGTGCTACTGAACCTAGGAGCAAGATCTAACCAACAGCAACACAAAACACGCAGTGGAAAACAACACGAAACTGCTGCTGGCAACCAAAACCGGTCAGGCCGGTTTCTGAAACCGATCAGACCGCTTCTCTTGGACTTAGCCTCTCGCAGGCAGGGGAAACCGGTCAGGCCGGTTTTGTCCAGGAAATCCCCAAAAGACCTTCGAGGCCAAAACTGCCCCAAAACACCTCAATAATCTCTCCACCTTTGAACAAGAAAAGCCATAGCACGAACAAGACTCTCCTGCTCAAAAACCTTCACGACAGCCCACTAGGGCTAAATCAGTCAGACCGGTTTGGAAAACCGGTCAGGCCAGTTTTGCCTGGATAGTCGGGAAGAACTCAGCCCGCTGGAAAAACCTAGCCTTCACCTCGATCGATCTCCTGATTGGTTCCACGGATCAAAGTGAGACTTTGGGGATAGCTGGGGTACCTCGTGGGCTACCTTTGGCTAGAAGCTCGGTCCCCAAAACCTACTCTATCAAGAGGAATCGGAAGTCAACCCTCAAGAACACCTTCCCATGGAATCCACCGAAAACCCCAAATTGAAGCCGTTTCGGAGGGTTTGTTGGAGCAAGATCACCAAGCAAAGAGGTACAAGGTCCTCATACATGACATCCAACAAGAATCCCTCAAAGAAACACCCCCAAAACTTCCCACCGGAAATTCCAAGAAAAGGCTCCGAAAATCACCAAAAAGGGAAAACGGGAAGAACACAATCAAGCCTTGAGGAACCACGCCGAATCATCTATACATACCATGAAGGTTCATACAAGGTCTAGCTTTCGCCCGATCATCCTTCCCTCTCACAAGATCTCACCATGAAGCTCTCAAGCTAGTCCTAGAAATCCTAAGGAAAATAGGAAGGAAAATAGCAAAGGGAAAATGAGCTAGGGTTCCAAGAGATGGCTGCCATCCTCTCACCACTTGGATTATATGGAGGCAAGCCGAAAGACTAAAATACCCCTAAAGCCTAAACTAGGATACACATCCACCAAGGGCACTTTGGGAAATTGTCTTCGCAGCACCATCGGACGGATGCCCGGTGACCGCACTTCGCTTAGCCTCGACGCAAGCCTTGCGATCTTGACGCGTCTCCTCCGCTTCGAAGCTTCCGGCGCCCTGCGACCCCAAACCGGTCAGACCGGTTTCCCAAACCGGTCAGGCCGGTTTTGGCCTGACAGCCACGCCCGGTCTTCGGCCTCGGCTTTGTGGCTCAGCCGAGTAACCCGGTGGTTTTCTGGTGAACCACCGCAAATCCCGCGAACTTGATGTAGCCTCCGCCAATCACCACTCATGACTCAGATCCCACGAAGTCCCGGCTCGACCTTGGTTTTGAGGCTCAACCAAGAAACCGTCCATCAACTTCATCTTGCTGTTCTTGCCACCATGCGGCCCGCACTTGACCCCGCTGGCCACCGGGTCCCTCGAACCAAGCCTACTTGTCTTCTCCACACCTGGAGGCCTCACCGGCAATGACCTTTCGCGCTTGTTCTTCACCTGCACAAACACCAGTCAAGTCGCAACCTGCACCTGCAATACTTAGCCAAGAATCAGTCCACACAATGTTGTCAATCACTCATCACACCAGGAAGCGACCATCCACCGGTCCTCGAACCACACATGGTCCTACAAAACGCATGTTCAAAAAAAGAGAGATAGCCCATGTCTCAAATATTTCAGGAAGGAGAGAGGAGAAAATCATGCAAAAGGAGTTTCATAATTTAGATGGTAATAACTAGTACCTACTTTGGGGCTAGTGTCCACCTTACCATCACCATAGCATTTCATCGTGTATGGTAATATCTAAAACCCATTCCGGGCCTAGTGTCCACCTTATCATACCCATCATACCCATACACATGCACATCTTGATCTGATTGCATGATTTCATTTTCTTCTTGGATCCGGTCTTTGACTTTGCAATATATGTGAAACAAAACAAGTATGCTTTATCTTTTATCCTACCCTGAGCTCCACATATAGCCATCATTAGAAGTAGGAGGAAGAAAGGCAATCCTAATGCCTTGGTGAGGACATATACACACTGCGTGATCTGAGAGAATCAAATGAGGAAGTTGAGCACAGTTTGTTTTGAAAACTTATTGCAAAAACCCCAAGTTACATGACATGATGAGCATAAGTGATTTGATTCATGACCGTTACATTCCTCAACTACCCAAGATGGCATATAGACACTCCACATAGTTCACAAGTACAATGTATGGTTTGGAATATCTCTTATGCTCGCTTCATACTTTTGGATATCATGTCCCACTTGATTTGTTCTCCCTTTACTCGGGATGAGCGAAGGTCAAGTGCGGGGGAGTTGTTGATGCATATTAAGTACCACTTTTAGGCTGTCAATTCCTGCATAAAATAAATGGAAAGTGATCATCAACACTGGAATAGGGAATTATACTGACAATTTCCACAAGTGTTGGTGTTTCTATCTTTTGTTACATGACACATCGAAATGCACATGGAATGATACAATTGAGAGAAAGTAAACCAATGGCATAGATATGACATCATCATAAACAACATCAAATGCTAAATTGGTATGCAGCATTGCAACGGGCTGGTCAAGAGGATCGAAATGGATATATCATTTGCCTACTTTGGAGTTCAGATGGAAGAGATATGCACAAGATATCATGTGGGCCCGGTGGGACCCACATCAGGCCAGATGGCGACATCATCAATCCAAAGAAACACACTCTCGACCAATCAGGAGCAAGCACGCGGATCCAAGGGCCCACAACCATGAGATAACCGGCTAGAAACACCACAAGCACCATCATACCCACCTTGGGACCCACCTGGCAGTCACCTGGACGAAAGACAGCGCGAACGGATCGGAACTACCCCGGGGTCAGCTGACCCCACAGGTCGGCTGACCCCACCTTGAGGCCTCTCGTGCCGCCCTTCCATGTGTCGGCTTCTCATGACGAACCAAAGGCGGTGCCAGGTGCTTGCCCGAATATTCCCTCAGGGTCCTGCAGCTCCTTCTCATGGAAGATACACCAACTTGGCCCCCACTCCTCAGCACCACATGTCACCACCTCATTGGTGGCGCCCAAGGCAGCCTAGGAGCTCCTCTTGGCGTATAAATAGAAGTGGAGGGGGTTAGAATAGAGACACAACATCCCAAGTCCTCTCCTCTCTCATTTTCTCACTTGCAGAGGTGAGTTCTGACCTCTTCATGTGTAGTTGGGTGTAGGTGCTATGTTGAGAGTGGTGTGGGTGAGAAGTCCCACTTGTTCTTGATTTAGAGCAAAGTGAGTATTTCTGTATTTTCCCCTTAGACTAAAGTGATATTCATGCATAGGATGATATGTTCTTGAGTTCTTCATCTGTTCATCATTTAGAGGCTCATATTCTTTGTGCCACGATCCTTTGATCTTGTTGACTAGGTGCTTAATCCTGCATATCCGTTTGTGTGAATTATCCTGTTAGATCTTGTTGGAGTACATTAATCTGTGGCAAGTCGTTATTCCTGTCGCCTATATGATTCCATGATAAGTGAGACCAGTCTCGTACTCGCGGGTTCGTCGCTTCGTACTTGTATGGAGTGCTATAGTGCTGTTACGGGTCGACAGACATAACCGTGCTATAGTAGTGATCGGTGGTGTAGACGTGGTGTATAGACTGCAGGTTATCCTTCGTTTGCCCCGTCTCCCACGATTTGTCTTGAGGTAGGCCGCGGTAGTGACAGACTTTAGACCCTTTGTACTCCACCACATTCGGATATAGCGTAGCGCTTTCAGCCAGAACCAGCTGTTATAGCCAGGAGGGAACTGGTGCCCGAAGTGAGTAACTACGACGAGTCTGCTCCTCCTTTAGAATCAATACCCATAGGAAGCACCTCATCACTTCCCTACCATAGTAGGGGCTTGGTGTCCTTGGACCATTCTGTTAGGATAGAAGGTAGTGCACATCGTTCCTTGGATTCGATACCCTTTGGAATACTCCTTAGGTGAAGTGCTACAACGGTGTATCCGTGTGCTTGCGGATTCGTTTGCACTCGTCAGTATACCTGGGTGATTCTTACACGCTCACGCTATCTCAGCGCTGTAGTGGTGACGTTAAGAAATACCAACAAGCATCCATGCGAGCTGCTCCATATGGACTTTGTTGGCCTAGCTCGTGTGCGATCCGTGGGTGGGAAGTGGTACATCCTGGTTGTGGTGGACGACTACTCTCGGTATGCCTGAGTTTTCTTTTTGGAGGACAAGGGGGAGACATTTGGTTTTGTTCGAGATCTTGTCTTGATGTTGAAGACCGCGAGGCACGAAGATGCCATACGAGAGATTCGCAGTGACAATGGCTCGGAATTTAAAAACTCTCGCTTCGAAACCTTTTACCATGACTTGGGTCTTGAACACCAGTTTTCAAGTCTGTATACGCCTCCCCAGAACGGCATGGTGGAAAGGAATAATAGAACCCTGTGTGAGATGGCTCGGACGATGCTCGATGAGCATAGGACTCCGAGGAGGTTCTAGGCTGTGGCGGTCAATCCCGCGTGCTATGTGTTGAACAGGATTTTTCTTAGAGTCCACAAGAAGAAGACTTGCTACGAGATACATTGTCGTACCCCCAAGGTGAGTCACTTTCACATCTTTGGCTACAAATGCTTCATTCTTAAGAAAGGCAAGAGTTTGGACAAATTCGAGGCTAGGTCTGTCGATGGCATTTTCTTTGGTTACACTACTCATTCTAGAGCCTTTCGGGTGCTCAATCTTGAAACTAACCAAATCATGGAAACTTGCGAGGTAACCTTCGATGAGAGACAGCCACGTAGTTCGCTTGTTTTTGAGTGTGCGGGTGATGAAGAACTTGGTGAGGAGATATTGAGGATGAGGTGCGGCAGGAAGGAGATGATGAAGTTAGTGATGTGGCGCCCGCGGCTGAGCTTGTAACTACTACGTCGACCACAATCGAGGACGGGCCCTCTCCTACACCCACGACGACGTGCCGAGATCGAGAGGAAGTTGTTGTTGAGGGGGAGGTGGCTTATAGGCGAGAAGCTCCTCAGTGAGTACAAGTGGATCACACCAGCTTCGAGGATCATCAGGGACATCAATGAACGTACTACACGGTCGAGGTTTCGAAACAACTCTCACTTTACCCATGCTGCTTTTGTTGCTTCTTTTTAGCCCAAAGACATTGGACATGTGCTTTCTGATTCCAATTGGGTGAATGCAATGCATGAGGAGTTGGAGAACTTTGAGAGAAACTAAGTTTGGGAGTTAGTAGAGCCTCCACCGGGTTGTAAGCCGATTGGGACAAAATGGGTGTGGAAGAACAAAGAGGGAGGAAATGGTGAGGTTATGAGAAACAAAGCGAGGTTGGTTGCTCAGTGGTACACACAAAAAGAGGGGATAGACTATGAGGAGACATTTGCTCCTGTAGCTCGTTTGGAGACGACTAGGATCCTTCTAGCCTTTTCAGTGGCTAAAGGGTTCAAATTGCACTAAATGGATGTGAAGAGTGCGTTCCAGAATGGTGTGTTGGAGGAAGAAGTGTATGTGAGGCAACCACCAGGGTTTGAGAGTGAGAAGTACCCCCGCAGGGTGTACAAGTTGAGGAAGGCATTGTATGGGTTTAAGAAGGCGCCTAGAGCTTGGCATGGTAGGTTGAGGGGGTTCCAACTTGAGAGAGGCTTCGAGATGGGTAAAGTAAATCAGACTTTGTTTCTCCTCAGGCAGGGTAATGATATTCTGATTGTTTAGGTGTACGTGGATGATATTGTCTTTGGTGGCTCGTCTAACTCTATGGTTCCAAGGTTTGCAGAAGACATGAGCAGGGAATTCAAGATGAGCATGATGGGTGAGTTGTAGTTCCTCGTCAGCCTCTAGATCAAGCAGTCGAAGGAAGGAACATTTGTGCACCAAGCCAAGTACACCAAGGACATTGTGAGGAAGTTCAAGATGGAGGACTCCAAGGCCATGACGACGCTGATGAGTACAACTATAGCATTGGATGCAAACGAGGAAGGTGAACAAGTGGACCAGAAGGAGTACCAAAGCATGATCGGCTCCATCCTGTACCTGACGGCGACGAGGCCGGACATACAATTTTTTGTGTGTCTGTGCGCTCGTTTTCAAGCGTCTCCTAGGACTTTGCATCGGTAAGCAGTCAAGCGCATCTTCAGGTATTTGCGATACACTCCCTAGCCTTTGGTACTCTGTGTCTTCTTCTTTGGAGCTTCATGGTTTTTCAGACGTGGATTTTGCCGGGTGTCAGTTGGATAGGAAGTCCACTTCTTGGACTTGCCAGTTCTTGGGTTCTTCTTTGGTGTCTTGGTCTTCCCGCAAACAATCGAGTGTTTCTCAATCTACTACCGAAGCCGAGTATGTTGCCATAGCTAGTTGTTGCTCTCATCTCCTTTGGATCACATACACCATGAGTGACTTTGGTGAGGAGTATACCCATGTTCCACTTCTATGTGATAGCACAAGTGCCATAAGTGTTGCAAAGAACCCAGTGCACCATTCCAAAACCAAACACATAGAAGTGCATCTTGGTTTAGCATCATTCTTAGACAACAGATACTTAATTGCCGCGTGATCGGTGTAAACAATGACCTTTGAATTCACAATGTAAGGTATGAAATTTTCGAAGGCAAAAACAACCGCTAACAACTCTTTTTCTGTTGTGGCATAATTTAATTGAGCTTCCTTAAGAGTTTTACTAGCGTAGTATATAGCATGTACCTGGCCTTCCTCTCTTTGCCCCAAAACTGCACCTATGGCATAATCACTTGCATCGCACATAATTTCGAAGGGCTGACTCCAATCCGGAGGTTGAATAATAGGGGCACTTATTAAAGCATTCTTCAAAGTCCGGAATGCCGCTAAGCACTTCTCATCAAAGTCGAATGCACATCCTTTTTGAAGAAGCTGAGTCAATGGCTTAGTGATCTTTGAAAAATCCATGATAAATTCTCTATAGAATCCGGCATGGCCCAAAAAGCTTCTCAAAGACTTTACATCCGTAGGTGGTGGGAGTTGCTCAGCCATCTCCACTTTAGCTTTATCCACTTCAATTCCCCTTTCGGATATAACCCAACACTATACCTTGCTTTACCATGAAGTGGTATTTTTTCCAATTTAGCACTAAATCGACCTCCGCACACCTTGTGAGAACCTTGTCCAGGTTTGCCAAGCAATCCACAAAAGTTTTTTGATAGACGGAAAAATCATCCATGAACACCTCGACAATTTCCTCGATGAATTCCGAGAACACCGCCATCATGCAATGTTGAAACGAGGTCAGAGCATTGCATAAACCGAAGGGCATCCTTCTATAAGCAAACGTTCCATACGGGCAAGTAAAGGTTGTCTTGTGTTGATCATCCGGGTGAATAGGGATTTGCATGAACCCCGAGTATCCATCGAGAAAGCCAAAATATGCATGATTTGCTAACCTGTCAAACATCTCGTCAATGAACGGTAAGGAGAAGTCATCTCTCTTCGTTGCTTTGTTCAATTTTCAATAGTCGATACACATCCGCCATCCAGTCATGGTTCTTTGCGGTATTAATTCATCCTTCTCATTCTTCACCACAGTCAAACCTCCTTTCTTTGGCACACAATGTACGGCGCTCACCCACTCGCTATGTGGCACCGGGTAGATGATTCCGGCATCCAGTAGCTTGATAACCTCCTTCTTCACTACCTCTCGCATGGGATGGGTTAGCCTCCTTTGATGGTCCACAATGGGCTTGCATTGGTCTTCCATTGGTATACGATGAGAGCAAAAGGCTGGGATAAGTCCTTTGAGATCATTGATTGAGTATCCGATCACCTTCTTGTGCTTCTTTAATAAATTCAGAAACTTCTCGTTTTCTTCGGGACTCAACTCATCACTCACGATGACAGGATAAGTCTTGTCCAGGCCCAAAAATTCGTACTTCAATCCCTTGGGTAAAGGTTTGAGATCCACCTCAGGCACTTGTGGTTCTTTGGGTTTAGTTTCTCTGATGTATTCGAATTTCTCCTCCTCCACGCTTCCATCTTGTGGTTCAAGTCCTTTTGTTGATTCCTCTAATTCCTCATCTTGTTGATCGTTAGGTTGGTTCTCTATCACTCTTTGTAGCGGATCTCTAAGAGTTTTAACAAAACAAAGGCTCCATACCTCTTCTTCTTCCTCCTCAGGAGGAAGGGGTGAAGCAAAACTAGAAGCGCGAAGAAAATTATATGTGTACTTATCTCCATTAAGATTTATTTTCACTTTGCCTTCTCTGGCATCTAAAACGGCATCAACCAACTTAAGGAAAGGCCTACCCAAGATTATGTGATCATGTTTATCATAATAGGCATCTATAACAAATAAGTCGGTTGGTTTGCATTTTTCAAAGATGATTACAATATTAAGGTTGCAAGCAATTCCAAGAGGTTTAATAGTTCTACCATCTCCCATAATTAATTTTGTTGAAGTTGGGACTAAGTCCAAGTTATGGTCTTGAACTTTATCATAAATTTTAGAGGATAGGACACTTACTTGTGCTCCGATGTCGCATAAAGTTTTGCATTGAATTCCATTAATCTCGCAACTCAAGTGTGGGGTTGTATTCTCCTCTTGAGATCAGATCCTATTGCATAAACTTCGGTGAGGCGAGCGTATGGTGATGCTTCGGGTTTGATTCCCATAATTATTTTCACCTCAGCTATATGATCCGGATCCACTTCTCCTTCACCAAAGAGATTTCGAAAGATCTCACCGGTGGTTTCAAGGTCATATAGATTTTTCGCTTGCTTTTCCGGTGGGAAGTCCACTTCCAAGGCTCTTGCCATCCCCTTTTGGTTAGGGTACGGTCTTCTCTTATCGAATACTTCACCATAATCAATTGGAACCCAATCCATTTGCTCGAACTCCCTTAATGGCTTCGCGCTTGACATACTCCTCTCATTTGTTGTACTTGATTTGGCGAAGTCAATGCTCGGGGTAGCTCTTGTCTCGGTGTGTACTTCTTCAAGATTTTCTGGGATTGGCCCCTCTTTCTTATCTTCCGGGGCTGAACCACTTGAACCATTCGTCGGGAACTCCTTCTTGATGCACCATATTGCATAGCGTCGTAAAATGCCTTATGTGTCTATACGGGTTCTCCGTCTCTATCCCTCTAAATGGGGTTGCCACCGCCATCTCAATGATCCTAGCTTTGATTTCATACTTTGTCGCTTCGAGCTTCAAATCCGACTCTTGTACCTTGATGTCTTCACATCGCAGGCTAGCGTAATCCCGTAGTGATTTCTCTGGTTCTTCCAAATGGGTGATGACGAACGCCATCTAGACAACAAAATTAAAAAGAGCAAAACAAAACAAAGGGGTTTTCTAGGCAATAAGGGTTAGATGTTAGCAATTAACAAAATCAATGCAAAATCAAACGATGTAAACTGGCTTGCTCCCCGGCAACGACGCTAGAAAAAGGGGCTTGCTGATGGTTGAAACATGTAACAACCTTCGATCCGCAAGCGTACGGACCTACACCTTTTTCACCACGGGGATTCCCTAGGTTCTTGTCAATCCGCAGAGCAAGGGGATTACAAGCGTTTGATCTAGCACTAATCTAGTTAACTAAACAAACCTATACACTAATCTAAAGGCAAACTACTCTACATTAGAGAGGATTGTGAAGTGCACAAGAATAAAAAACACTTTCCCATAGGGTCTACGATACTTGATCATGCAACCGCCAAAAGATACCAAACCAATCTAATCTACCGAGGGGTGTGACCACGGTTTCGACCTTTACCTCCCCTCGTATTGTCACTACGCGGAGGTATTCATGACTAGACATATGATGATCTTTGTGACAAACCGCCCCAAATAATTATGTATTATTGCCTAAACCCATCCATTAGGCCCTTAAGCGATAGCATAGAAGTACTTTGTCGTTGTTTGCCGGGTCAAACCCGGTAAATCACTTACTTACAACAAGACCGAAGAGCAGTATACATCAAAACTCACATGAAGGCGAGTCCAGAGTCATTAAGCAAATTAATTCAAACCGGGCCCACTTAGGGTCCATTTATTACAAAGCATTGTTCATCATCACATGATAAGGTTCAGAGTTTAAAAGGTAGCAGAAATCTAAACATCGACATGATATCACAGGAGGCCATCCATGACATCATCACTCCTCGTCATCACCCTCGGTCCACTGGAGCTCCTATCCAGGCGGGATCTCTCCAAGCCAAACATTATTCAATGCTTCACCTGAAAACAACATAGATAGCAAGGTTGAGTATACTAATACTCAAAAAGACTTACCCGTCGGGTGATGACGAGGGCCCGGATTAGGGCCCTCTTTGATGGCGAGATAATCACTCTTGAGGTGGAGTCTCCTGACACCATTGACAATGTGAAGGCCAAGATTCAGTACAACGAGGACTGATGATCCCTGTCAAGACCATCACTGCCCAGATGTCTTGTTTCCGACCAGTTGGGAGCTTCCTCAACAAGTCTCCTTCTAGGAGAAGGCTTCTCCGACAAGTCTCCGCCTCGCACGAGGAGCCTCCGCTTCGCACGAGGAGCCTCCGCCTCACACGAGGAGCCTCCGCCTCACCGTCAACAACCTGCTCGTCCGCACGAGCAGTTTCCTTCTCCAACCAAGACACAGTCCAGGCAACATGGCACCATCCCGAGGCACAGGCTTCCCCGCTACGACGCGTGGGGTGCCAGTTCCCCATGCCACGCAAATACGGTAGCTGGCGGCACGCGCGGGCGGCCAGCTCTGACGAGAGCCTTAATACGGCACTGTTCGGCCGCGCAGCCCTCAACATGCCGTCCCATCCGACCCTGCAGCACGCCAACTCCGACCGAGGCACTCGAGTGCCCCCTACGATTAGCGCTGGCCTACGATTAGGCTCTAATGTGGCAAGCTCATCCCGTGCTCATGCAGGATGAGTCAGCACCAAAGAACTCAGAGGAAGTGCCAAGTGCCTAAAGTAAGCAGCTCCACCCGGCCACGCGGCGGCCTCGACAACACCATAGTTCAGCCCCCCTATAATGCACCCTGACGGACAGCGATGTGCGAGAAGACATCCCAGTGGCTGGCACTGTAGCTTTTACTTGATTTCCCTTTTTTGCCCCTCTCCCTTGCGTCTATAAAAGGGAGAGGAGGGCAACCGTCACAAGGGCTGACGAACTGAACTCTCACACCCTAGGGAATTCGGCTCGACTCCCTCTCCCGAAAAGTTTGTAACCCCTACTACAAACAACCCTAGCACGAGAACACAGCAGCTCGATACTGGACGTAGGGTGTTACTCCATGGAGGCCCGAACAAGTCTAAATCCCGACGTCTCTTGTGCTAACCATCCGGGTCGGACACACGATCTGATACAAATTTACTACTCGGCGGTTGAGAACCTTGACAGTTGGCGCGCCAGGTAGGGGCACATCGTGTGTCTCGCCGAACACCACCCATGATCCGGATGGAGGGCTGCGGAGTTTCGCTAACTCCCGGGGCCACCATGCGCTTTGGCTCCCTCGGCTTCGTCTACACCGGGCCGGCGAAGTCCGTCGTCGGGCGCACCTTCGCCCGATCAGCTCGCCCCAATGCCCTGATGGGGGTAGTGGGGCGCGCGGTGTTCGTCCGAGGCTTCTCAGACGAGATGATCATGGCAATGTTGGGGCCAAACCCGACACAGGAGCGTTTTAGGCTCGCTGCCTACTACCTCACCGACCTCGCCTTCCAAGCCAGCGGAGCCGAGCCGCTCGCTTGGGGGGAATTCATGGAGTGGTACACCGCCATGTACCCCCGTGGACAGCAAGGCCTCCCGGACGACCCGGTGACGTCCTACATGGACGCGCTGTGAGCGTCCTACACCGCCCCAGGCTCCGCGACAGCCCGGAGGGCATCTCAAGCACCCGCGCGTGACCCCATGTGCGAGTGTTTCGTCTGCGTAGCGCCGAGCTCCAGCGGCTCCACGGAAGCAGAACCCACGCCACAGACACCCAGCGCCAGGCGCGCCTCGATGAGCTTGCCGAGGCCAGACGCCAGCTCGACGAGGAGTTGGTCAACCTCCACCGGGAGCTCAGAGAGGACCGCGGGCCGCGTAACCCGCAGCCGGCCCCGCAGCCTGTCCCGATGCAGGAACAACACCGTGAGGGAGATGGCGAGCGGCAAGAGCATCGCCGTGCCGCCGAGCAGTCCAGAGCCCGCGCTCCGACACCGCCGGCTCGAAGACATGCATGTGACAGCAACCGACGCGCCAATGAGGGCGCGAACGTCGACGCCAACGCCGACGGTGACCCCCCGCCACTCTTCAGGCGGGCGTCGCAGAACTTGGCCGCTGCGGCCATGCTGCTGTGCGGCTGCCCGGAGGCGGCCACCTCTGAGGAGAGAAGAGTGCGGCAGCAGCTCAAGGCCATCCTCGCGCTAGCGGTCGGCACGAGACGGGGGGGCTGCTCCCTCCGTGCATCGCCAAAACCCATCCCCTTCGCGGCATCGGGGCCACAGGGACGGAGCCAGAGGGTCGGCCGTCAAGCAGCATCTCAGGCCCAACCGTGACGCCTGGGACACCATCGAAGCTCACCGCCGGGCCGCCAGTGTCGACAGCTACGACAATGGTGACAACCGCAACCACCGCGACGAGCACCGCTCACGCCGACCGGGGACGCGGACGGCGCTACGACAGCGACGACGACCGCGATTGCAGTTGGTCACCAGACCAGAGGTGTCCGCGGGCCTTTGGACAGGGCGTGCGGGACGCGAAGTTCCCCTCACGTTTCCGGGCTCCGACCAACGTCCCCAGATATGACGGGGACACTAACCCCAGCGTGTGGCTGGAAGACTACCGGCTCGCGAGCCACGCGGGCGGAGCGACAGATGACCTCTTCCTCATCAAGAATCTACCGCTCTACCTCGGCGACTCCGCGCGGACATGGCTCGAGCACCTGCCCCGCGGAAAGATCAATGACTAGACGGAGTTGCGCCGAGTTTTCGTCCGCAAGTTCCAGGGCACGTACGCCCGCCCCGGCAAGCAGTGGGAGCAGCGCAACTGCAAGCAGCAGCCGGGGGAGAGTCTGCGCGACTACATCCGGTGCTTCTCCAAGCGTTGCACCGAGCTCCCCGGTGCGACGGACAATGACGCCATCTCGGCGTTCCAGAACGGCACGACCTGCACCTCCCTCATCCACCGGCTAGGGCGCCGTAAGCCCCGAACCACTCGGGAACTTCTCGACATCGTGAGCAACCACGCGGACGGCGAGGAGGCGGTCGCGGCGACTCTCAACACCCCTCAGGGCAAGGGGAAACAGGTCGTGGACCACGGCGAAGGGCCATCCTCGCACCACAAGAAGAAAAAGAAGAACGACAAGCGTCGCCGTGACGACAACCTAGTCGCGGCGGTCGAGCGCAAGGCCTCACGCCCCAAGAGCAACCCGGCAAAGGCCGGTCCCCTGAAGCACCCACCACGAGGTCCCCGTCAAGCACGCGCTCAAGGACTCCCGCTTGATGAAGAACTACGTCAATGTCACGCTCAAGCCCAAGGCGGCAGATCCGTAGAAGAATGCTGTGCCTCTCCCCGACAATGACAACGATGACGTGGAAGCCCAGTACCCAGGCGAGGACGGGGCGGTCCACATGATCTTCGGCAGATCCCCAGCGCGACCCTCGAGATGCCAGGAGAAGCTGATCCGGCGTGGGGTCTACAACACCGAGTCCTCGACGCCATCGTACCTGAAGTGGTCGGAGGTTCCGATAACCTTCGACCGCATGGACCACCCTGACCGTGTGCCGCAGCCGGGGGCTTACCCACTAGTGGTAGCTCCCCTGTTCAGGGCCAAACGGATCCACAAGGTCCTGATGGACGGCGGGAGCTGCATTAACGTGCTCTACGCGTCGACGCTCGACGACATGGGCATCCTGCGGTCCAAGCAGCGGTCATCGACCGCGCCATTCCATGTGGTCATCCCTAGGATGGAGGCACTCCCAATCGGGCAGATCGATCTACCCGTCACGTTTGGGATGTTGCAAAACTTTCGAATAGAAACCCTCACCTTCGAGGTGGTGGGGTTCTCGGGGACGTACCACACCATCCTCGGGAGGCTGACATACGCGAAGTTTATGGCCGTGCCCAACTATACGTACCTCAAGTTGAAGATTCCTGGTCTGAGGGTGATCATCACGGTGGGGACTACGTTCCAGCGCGCATTCGAGTGCAACGCTGAGTGCTTCCAATTGCGGAGGCACTGATCCTGTCCGAGAGGCTCCACGCCGAGCCTCCCTCCAAGGACCAAGATATCCCCGAGTCGTCCAAGCGAGTGGCCTGCTCTTTCGAGCCCGCCAAGGATGTCAAGGATGCGGCCGTCTCTGATGATGGTCGCACGCTCCGTATCGGGACGACACTCGATCCTAAATAGGAAAGTGCGCTCATCGACTTCCTCAAAGCGAACCTCGATGTGTTTGCATGGAAACCCTCCGACATGAAGGGAATCCCGAGGAAGGCTGCCGAGCACAAACTGAACATCAAGCCAGGATCGAAACCGGTGAAGCAATGCCTCTGCCGCTTCAACAACGAGAAGTGCAAGGCGATCGGTGAGGAGATCAAGAAGCTCCTTAGTTTAGGGTTCATCCGAGAAGTATTCCACCCTGAGTGGCTTGGTAACCCTGTACTTGTAAAGAAGAAGAATAAGAAATGGAGGATGTGTGTTGACTACATGGGCCTTAACAAGGCATGTCCCAAGGATCCGTTTCCTTTGCCTCACATAGATCAGGTAGTCGATTCGACAGCTGGGTGCGAAACCCTCTATTTTCTCGATGCGTACTCCGGGTACCACCAGATAGCGATGTGCATAGCAGACCAACTCGCGACTTCATTCATCACTCCGTTCGGCGCAAATTGTTACAAGACGATGCCCTTTGGGCTCAAAAACGTGGGCGCCACGTTCCAAAGATGTATGTGACGCGTCTTCGGGCACCTTATAGGGCGAATCATCGAGGCGTACGTCGATGACATCGTGGTCAAGTCGAAAAAGACTGGCGATCCAGTCCAAGACCTCACGGAGGTCTTCGCGAAGCTGAGAGAGCACAGGGTAAAGCTTAACCCCGAGAAGTGTGTTTTCGGGGTCTCGAGGGGTATGCTCCTCGGCTTTGTCGTGTTGGAACGCGGCATTGAAGCCAACCCCGAGAAGATCTCGGCCATCACGGACATGGGGCTGATTCAAAACCTAAAGGGCGTACAGCGCGTCACAGGCTGCCTCGTGGCTCTCAGCCATTTCATAGCGCGACTCAGGGAGTGTAGCCTGCCACTGTATCAGCTAATGAAGAAATCTGACCTCTTTGCGTGGACGCCCAAGGCTAAGGAAGCACTCGATTCCCTCAAGAACCTCCTGAAGAGCCCGCCGATACTCACGGCTCCAGCGCCAGAAGAGCCAATGCTCCTATACATTGTTGCGACAACCCAAGTGGTCAGCGCTGCGCTGGTGGTTGAACGAGAAGAACCCGAGAGGTCACTCAAGGTGCAGCGCCCAGTTTATTTCGTGAGCGAGGTACTTTCCGACTCGAAGATTTGTTACTCGCAAATGAAAAAGCTCGTATACGCTGTCTTGATCACCAAGCGCAAGCTCCGCCATTACTTCGACGTGCACCCCATCACGATGGTGTCCAAATACCCACTCGGAGAGGTGATCCAGAACCCTGAGGCCGAAGGGAGGATAGCCAAGTGGGCGCTCGAGCTGATGGGGCAGAACATTTCATACGCGCCTCGCAGTGCCATCAAGTCGCAAGTGCTGGCGGACTTTGTCGCTGAGTGGACGGAGATCCAAACTCCGCCGGCACCCATCGAGCATGTGATGTGGATGATGTACTTCCATGGCTCGGTCATGAAGGAAGGAGCGGGAGCGGGCCTTGTCTTCATCTCGGCTCTGGGCGTGCGCATGGAGTACATGGTTCGACTTCACTTCCCCGCCTCCAATAACGTCGCCGAGTATGAGGCGCTCATCAATGGCCTTCGTATTGCGGTCGAGCTCGGGATCTGCCGCCTCGAGATCAGAGGAGACTCAGAGCTTATCGTGGATCAAGTCATGAAAGAGAAAAATTGTGCTGATCCGAGGATGGCGGTGTACTGCCAGGCCGTACATGAGTTGGAAGGCAAGTTCCACGGGCTCGAGCTTCATCACGTGCTGCGCAACTACAACAAGGCTGCAGACATCCTCACCAAGACTGCATCAAGCCGCAAGCCTATACCGCACAGAGTGTTCGCGAGCGACCAGCACACACCATCCATACGCGTCGAGGGGGAAATCCGCAAGAACCTGAAGGGCCGGAAGTCATGGAGATCGACCAGCCGCCCGAGCTGAACCTCGAGGACCCAGACTGGTATTTTCCTATCCTCTAGTGGCTTGTCGAAGGGAAGCTGCCCTCCGACCAGACAGAGGCACGCCGTATCGCGTGACGAGCTAAAGTGTTCGTCCTCATCGAGGGCAAGCTCTACAAGCGGGGCGCGGCAGGCATCCTCATGCGATGCATCTTAGGAGATCAAGGCAAGGAACTACTTCGCGAGATCCATGCCAGCACATGCGGACATCACGCCAGTCCGAGAACCCTTGTCGGGAAGGCTTTCCGACAAGGGTTTTACTGGCCCACAGCGGTGGTGGACTCCAAGGACATCGTGCGGCGCTGCGAAGGGTGCCAGTTCTACGCTCGACAAACCCACCTCTCGGCGCAAGCACTTTAGACCATCCCCATCACATGGCCTTTCGCCGTGTGGCACCACGACATGGTGGGGCCGCTCCGACGAGCGCCCGGGGGCTTCACGCATCTCCTCGTGGCGGTCGACAAGTTCTCCAACTGGATCGAGGCTCGACCCATCGTGAACGTCCGCTCCGAGGAGGCCGTAGCGTTGTTCACCGACATCATCTATCGCTTCGGCATACCCAACACGATCATCACTGACAATGGCACCCAGTTCACGGGGAAGAAATTCCTCAACTTTTGCGACGACAATAACATTCGCGTGGACTGGACCGCCGTAGCACACCCAAAGACGAATGGGCAAGTCGAAAGGGCGAACGGCATGCTACTGCAAGGGTTGAAGCCTCGTATCTTCAAACGCCTTGAGAAGTTCCGAGCGAGATGGGTGGCCGAGCTACCATCTGTTCTCTGGAGTCTGCGCACCACGCCTTGTCGAGCAACCGGCTTCACGCCGTTCTTCATGGTGCATGGGTCAGAAGTAGTCCTCCCCACGGACATCAACTACGGCAGCCCTAGAGTACGGGCTTACACCGAGGAAGGCAATCAAGTTGCGCTCAAGGATGCGATCGACCAGCTCGACGAGGCGCGTGACGTAGCACTGCTGCACTCGGCCAAGTACCAACAAGCCTTGCGATGGTACCATGAACGCAACATGTGTGCCCGCGAGTTCCAGGTCGGGGACTTAGTCCTCCGACGGGTTCAAGGCAGCAAGGATCGACACAAACTCTCTCCCCCGTGGGAGGGGCCGTTCATCGTCGATCAAGTACTCCGACCCGGAACGTTCAAGATCCAATACGAGGACGGTCGAGTCGTCTCCAACGCTTGGAACATCGAACATCTGCGGCCATTTTACCCTTGAGTAAATGTTCATATCTTGTAAATCAGTGAATAAATGTCGCATGCTTTGTTCATACATCTATGAGTTCGTAAACTCCTCGGTTGCCATGTTTCTATGTGTTGCAACTTCTCTAAAGGCTGAGCGGCAAGTATCTCTGCACCTGTACAGAAACGCTCTCCACTCGGGGGCTACCCAGGGCACGATGCCCTCCTTTCGTTTTTTACGTTTTTTCAAAACAAAAATCGACAACAACGTCGCAACCAATCGCACGTGCGAGAGGTTTTTTTGGCGGAGGGCTCAACCTTGCGAGAAGTAAAGATGGCGGCCCGCGCGGGGCTTGGTACTGCTGCTCGTTCAATGCTTCTAGCACCTACGCCTCCGTGGCTACGGTACAAAGGCTTGCAAGCATAGTCCGAGTCCACGGGTTTCCATCCGATCTCTTTTCAAAAGCCCTCCAGCAACCGCCCAGACTCTAGTCTAAAATGATTTTGATGACAAATACGAGAGTTACTTTTCGAATTTTCCCGAGTACTCGGGGGCTGCGAACGCATGGCACCTCTTAGCGACTTGGGATGGCCGGGCTCTCCGACTCCTATGCCCCCACGGCTCCAGAGTAAAGCCTGGTCATCTCAAACTCCTAAGTTCTACTACTCGTTGCTGTACTCATCCCTTGGCGCTCGAGAACGTTCGAGCTGTAACTTCTTCGAGCAAGTTTTCGACGACATAAAACTGTTCATGGCGTTACACATACGAATTGTTCTTAACTGCCTACATATAAATATGATACATCTAATGTGAAGACCTGGAGCTCTCTTGATCTTCTGGTGTGTCTCTCGGTATCAGGTCCAGGTCCTTCATGGCGACGTCGGCCATGTCGTAGGCGAAGGAGGCGCAGTCTTCCTCGAGCTGGTCGCAGTGCTCATCAGAGCTGCCAGGCGCCAAGCCGCCGCTCAGCGCCATACGGTCCAGTCCCTGATAGTGCGAGTCGAACATGGCGAGCACCCGATGCACCACCCTTCGAGCAGTCGATAGCTCCCACTCCATGACGACTTCCGGGAGACGCTCAACCAGCTTCGCAACTGCGTCAGGGATTATTGGCCCGACGAGAACACCGAGCTCCGACAAGGCCCGGCCAATAAGTCTCCCGAGCTTGGCGTGTTCCATGATGCTCGCCTTGCGTGACATCTCCGACTCGCGTCGGGAGTTCTTCACCTCCTCGAGCTCCATCCTGACCTGCTCCTGGGTCCTCTGGGACTGCTCAAGCTCAGCCCTAGTCTCTGAAAAGGGTCGACAAATTGCAATAAACAAATATGGCGTGGCTAAGTCAAGGGAAATGCGAGACAGGATCGAAAGGACTTACTCTCAAGCAGCTCTGACAGCCGCTTGATCGAGCCGTCCTTCTCGAAGATCTTGAGCTCGGCGGCATTCACTTCCTGCGACTTTTCCGTGAGCTTCACGGTCATCGCGGCGCGTTGTGCGCGCAGCCCTACGACCGCGAGAAGACAAATCAACACCGACAAGAATTAATGGGAAAAAAGAAACTCACGGCAGCATTCGAAGCCCACTTACCGTCGATATCCTAAGCCAACTGGGAGTTGGTGCTCCAAAGCCGGGTCACCTAGTTGGTGGCGTCCTGGAGCTTGTTGGTCACCTCCGAGAATTGCTTGTTGGCCGTCTGGAGGTCCGCACCAGCGGTCGCCAAGTCTTGCTCCAGCCCGGCCACCTTCGACTCGAGCGCCGTCTTCTCCTGGGTGGTGGTTTGGGCGGTGGTCTGGGGGGCGGTCTCAGCGGTGGTGGCAGCAGCTGTGTCTTTCTCGATGGTCTCGTTGGGGGACGCCACTGCGGCGTGCAGCTCCTCGGCCGTCGCCTCCGCCTGGGCCAACTTCGCCTCAAGGGATTCCCACTCCGTCCTGGCGTTGGTGGCAGTGACCTGTGCAGCCTTGGCACGGTCTTTCGCGGCTGTGGCACGGTCTTCTGCGGCCTTCACGGCGGTCTCGAGCGCTGCCTTCGACGAGGCCTCATTCGCTATCACTCCGGCGGTGGCTAATCGAGCAACCGCCAGCTACATCTCCAGCTGGGACCGCTCCGCCCGGAGCTCCCTGATGGTGTGTGCCTTCCGAGCGCTACACTCCGAAAGCGTTTGTTCCGGACAGGAGATCGATAATTACAAGAAATACAAGAATGGGAAAAGCAAGATTAAGCTCCCGGTTCGAGGGGACTCACCGTCATCGTGGGTAGGATGAGCTCGTCGAACGCACGATGCTCCCACCCAAGGCCTCGCTCGAGGCGGTGGCAGGCCGCGGCCTCCTCATCCTCGTCATCCATCGCGTCCCCCTCGTAAGAAGCCACCCACGTGGAGCGCACAAGGTCGGTGATCCGCGTGTCGTTCTCTTCCGGCACCGGTAGCAGCCCCGCGCCTGAGCCCTCCCCGACATCCTGGATCTCCGGGGAGGCGCTTCCCGCGGCACCCCTGAGGACATCGTGCTTCTGCGGGACCGAGCGGGTCGGGATTGTGCTGGGTGCTGCTTCAATGACAAGGGCAGCAAGCTGGGGCGATGACGGCTCCAGCGCGCTCACGGTGGGTGCTCCCGCGACTTCGGCAGGGGATGAGGATGCGGCGGCGACCAGCGTGGCGTCAGCCGCGGACTCTCCAAGGACTTCCACGGCCACCTCGACTGAGACTAGGGCTTCGGGAGCCCCGACAGCTCCGACCTGGCCCGGCTCCGCCTGCCCCGCCTCGGTCGCTTCAGGCGCAGCATCCTTGTCGCCGTGCTCCACCGCTCCAGCTAGGGTCGCAGCCTCGGGCACGGTTGACTCAGAAGCCTCGACCCCTGGCTCCTCAGGGCTCGCCAGCAACCGCTCCAGCACGGCCTCGAAGCTGGTTGGATCGTCACCCGACAAGTTGGGCCTGTCGAGATCGATGATCTCATGGGAACGAGCGCCCGCGTTGTCGGCTGCCAGTTCCTCCACCGCGTCCCAACCCACCTGCGACGTTGCAGGTGCAGAAACTTCAACCGCCACCGTCGTCTCGATCTCTTGTTCCCCGGCCGTTGGTGGCGCGGGCGCGACCTTCTCGGAAGACGCCGCCAGGGCGTCGCTGCCTCCCATGGTGGTCTCGACCGGTGGCTCGATCGCCACGTAGGTGCCGTTCGCCACAGAGGCTACCCGCCCCTCGACCCAGTTGTCGGCGCTCGACACCGGCGGGGACGCCACCGCCTCAACGACCTCGGTCACCGTGGCAGGCCAGCTCCCGGCCTGCCCCGCCAACGGTTCAGCAGGATGAGGCGTCCTGCGGGGATCGGGCTAAGGGTTGTGCGCACCCAGCGCCGCGTGCTTCTGTGGCGCGAGGCTGAGCACGCCGGTGTCAGTGCGGCTGTGGCAAAGGCGAGTTAAAGACGAGAAATGAGCGAATATGAAGAACAGTGAAACAACAAAGGATGACCGGCAAGAGCTTACATGGTGGAGCGGACGCAGAACCGCTTGACCGGCTTATCCGATGGGCCCAGCTCGGGGGCTGGCCTTTTGGCCCCTGCCAGCTCGGAAGCTGATTCCCGACGCTCCACCGGCGTAGGAACTGGCCTGTCACCCCTCGACGATTTGGGGGCAACACTCCGATCCCCCGACGGCTTAGGGGCGGCGCTTCGGTCCCTCGACGGCTCGGGGGCTGCCCTCCCGGCCTCCGCCACGCGGAAGGCCGGCCCCTGACTCCCACCAGTGGAGAGGGGAACTTGCACGGCCGGGATGCCGCCGCCACGGATGACTAGAGATTAGAGGCGCCGCTGAGGACTGCTCATGTCCCCTCCCTGCGGTGCGCTCGGCGCAGACGCCGGCGGGGTCGATCTCGCCTTGGACGACAAATGCCTCCTCAAAGAGTCCGAGTCCGGTCGCTCGGCGCCATCGAAGGTGTGGCGGGAGGAAGAATCTCGATCCGCCGACTGCCTGGGCGGATCGTCACGACGCGGAGAATTCCTCCGCCCCTCGGAGGTGCGCGAACCGCCGGGGGCCGCCTGAGAGCTGGTCACCCTTTGATCCTCTCGGACGGGGCGGGCCCCCGGCTGCGAGCTGTAACCCGCGCCCCTCTCGCGGGCGACTGGCTCCGACCGCCACGACGAGCTCACCTCCGCCACCCGGCGCGGCAAAGGAAGGGGCGACCCAGATATGCACGACGGATCTTCGTTGGAGGAGACATTAGCCTCCCCCGCTTTTGCGACGCTTGATGCGGCCGTCGTTCCGATCGCGCTTGGCGATCTCCTTCTCCTTGTGCCGCTCCTTGCGCTCAGCCCTCCGCCTATCCGCGGCTGCCTGGTTTCGGTTGAAGATCGCCTCCTGCGGGAGAGGGGGCTTCGCAGGCACAAGGTGCGAAAGCGGCTGCGGCGCTGTGGGCATGAAAGGCGAAGGAAGCAGGCGGCGATGGCAGGGAAGAAGGTAGGGGGGTGAAAAGTTTCAAACCCTCAGCTGGCGCACGGTTAAAAAGGAAGGGGCCCGGCCACCGGCCTTAAATGCTGGGCCCACCACGCAGAAAAGATGCCTGCGCACACGCGCACGCCCTAGAGTAACCGACCATGCTCCGTCTTTTCAAGCCATCACATCAGCCATGACCTCCACGACCCCCACGACTTCCACGACGCCCACGACCGCCACGACAACACCACTGAAGATCAAAACCCCACAAGCGAGTCTACAACTCACTCGTGGGCTCGGGGGCCACATCCGGTGGATGCACTCACGCGCACCTACCGAGAAGGTCAAAAGCAAAACATCGTCACGACGCCTTTCATCTGAGCCTGTGGGCGAGTCCTTGACTCCCTCCCAGACTCAGGGGCTGCTGACGAGGGCCCAGATTAGGGCCCCCTTTGACGGCGAGATAATCACTCTTGAGGTGGAGTGTCCTGACACTATTGACAATGTTAAGGCCAAGATTCAGTACAAGGAGGACTGATGATCCCTGTCAAGACCATCACTGGCAAGACGTCTTGTTTCCGACCAGTTGGGAGCTTCCTCGACAAGTCTCCTGCTAGGAGATGGCTTCTCCGACAAGTCTCCGCCTCGCACGACAAGTCTCTGCCTCGCACGAGGAGTCTCCACCTCGCACGACAAGTCTCCGCCTCGCACGAGGAGTCTTCACCACGCACGACAAGTCTCTGCCTCGCACGAGGAGTCTCCGCCTCACCGTCAACAACCTGCTCATCCGCACGAGCAGTTTCCGTCTCCGACCAAGACACGGTCCACGCAACGTGCCGCCACCCCGACGCACAGGCTTCCCCGCTACGACGCGTGGGGCGCTAGTTCCCCATGCCATGCAAATACGCCAGCTGGTGGCACGTGCGAGCAACCGGCTCTGACGAGAGCCTTAATGCGGCACTGTTCGGCCGCGCAGCCCTCAATGCGCCGTCCCATCCGACCCTGCAGCATGCCAACTCCGACCAAGGCACTCAAGTGCCCCCTACAATTAGCGCTGGCCTACGATTAGGTCCTAACGTGGCGAGCTCATCCCGTGCTCAGGCAGGATGATTCAGCACCAAAGAACTCGGAGGAAGCGCCAAGTGCCCAAAGTAAGCAGCTCCGCCCGGCCATGCGGCGGCCTCGACGACAACGCAGTTCAGCCCCCCTTCAATGCACCCTGACGGACAGCGACGTGCGAGAAGACGTCCCAACGGTTGGCACTGTAGCTTTTACTTGATTTCCCTTTTCTGCCCCTCTCCCTTGCGTCTATAAAAGGGAGAGGAGGGCAACCGTCACAAGGGCTGACGAACTGAACTCTCACACCCTAGGGACTTGGGCTCGACTCCCTCTCCCGACAAGTTTGTAACCCCTACTACAAACAACGCTAGCACGAGAACACAACAGCTCGATACTGGACGTAGGCTGTTACTCCTCGGAGGCCCGAACTAGTCTAGATCCCGGCGTCTCTTGTGCTAACCATCCGGGTCAGACACACGATCCGATACAAATTTGCTGCTCGGCGGTTGAGAACCCCGACAGGTGATAACTACATCACCAACCTCTAGACATGATAGGCTCTTGGCTGGTGGGTTTGTTTTGCCAAAAAGCAACTAAGAGTGGATCCTTACTTTCAACATTTTAGCTCCAGTTCTAGTTTATTAACCATTCTAGGTAAGCACATGTGCTAAACAAGCAGTTGTACATGCAATTAAGCAAACATCAGTATTATCCATCTGTTCCATCTTTAAGGGATCATGATAGCCAGTTTGTTAAGCAGTCTCGAGTAACGGTGAGAGGCTGATGATCGATCGATTAATAACCTTGCAAGGTGGACCTAAACACACGGGAGGATGCATACCCCAAAAAGACAACTACAAAAGGGGTAGGGTACACACCAACCAGGCGGTTCCCGTCGATCTTCGGGTTGGGAGCAGGAGTTTACAGTCTTGGGTACAAGGCTCAGTGGACGCCCATGAAACAGCACGCCCCACCGCCTGTACAAGCACCCCTCCTGATTGCAAGCCGGGCAGGCAAATACTCAGGAGTAGTAATCAAATCCCTTCCCTTGCCGCTTCAATCAGGTACTAGGCTTAACGGTCCCATTCCCGACATGTGTCTAGTATGTTCAAACGCTTAACGAACGAAAGCCACTGGACAGGAGCCCAGATCCCATGCTCTTACCTCATGAGAAACCAGTTTATCCAATCTTTATAATTCGAACATAAAGAACTTATATCTCGCTAGTGACGAACATTACTCGACTTGTACCGGGTCCTTATAGCATTGCAACTATGGACCTAGCATACTAGTATAAGCATAGGTACCTAGGGATCATGCATCTATGGTTTCAAAACAACTCCTGAAACGTAAATGCACATAAAGAACATAGATAGTTGCCTAAGTTGGAAAAGTTAGGTTATGCTCCGGGGCTTGCCTTGTTTTGCGAGGTTAGCCTGAAGTTTTCCCGAACTCTGGTCTGGGTCTTGATTCACCTCCAACTGGTTCAACTCTCCTCCAGATCCTTCCTCGTCGCCAACGGGAACGAGAGCGTAGCTACCGTCAGGTAGTTCTACACGAAGCATGCATATGCAACATTATTTGGTGAATCTTAACAAGATTATATTTCTGAAAACTAAGCTAAAGCTAATGGTGTATGGTTGGCCATATTCACCTTGACAAAACCTTAACAAACATTTCTTTATAAAGAAAATGGTGTTGGTTACTTTGATGGTGATTGTGTGCACATCTAAGAAAGCTTATAAACTGTGCATCAAACAAATAGGGGTATATTTTATATAAGCTCATGTTTCGACCACAGATGTACTGAGCGAAATTTAGCACAAACAAATCTATATACTAGGCATGAAAATTACAACAAGAGGAAGCGACCAAAATCAAGATAAATATATTCTGGAGAATCTACACATGCACTGGTCCTATAAATTGGTACACATGCAGATATGACAAAAACTATCACACCAAAATTTAGCTCCAGAAGCTATCTAGATTAATTATTACGAAAAATAACAAATTTTAGCCTAATATAATAAACAAAAATTATTTAGAGCAAACCACAAGGATTTCAGGGCTAACTTTTCTAGCACAAGCCTAGCATAGCATAAACAGAGAGCACACCAAAATTCAAGCGCAGATCCTGAACAAAATTTAAACTATGCATTTAACAAGCTAAACAAGGCCGCCAAAGATGAGCTACAACATTTGTATATAAAGGGCTATAAAAAGCATCAAGACAGATTTATCATAAATAGGAAATAAATCATAACTAAATATTTACACCAGAAACATGTGCCATTTTTCATGCAGAGCCTAGTTATATCATAACAAGCAACATATCCAAAACTCAACACTAGAGCAGTTGTAGATTTTAAACTATAACAAATCTAGCTCAAACAAAGATTCAAATTTAGTTTAAAAACTAAACAGAAAAATACTATACAGCTCATCTAGAAAAGGTAGTACTCATCACAAGGATTCCAAAACATATTTATTTGCATTTTTCTGATTTTTCTACGATTTTCTAGACATTTTACAATTTCAGCCTGGGGACCCTAGATCTGAAAGATTGGTTTTCACAAACAGGTCCTCAGATTTCGCAAATAGGCCCTTGGAAAGACCTCATGAACTGCAATGTAGTCCCTGGGCGCACTGGCCGGCGGTGAGATCCAAAATCCGGCGAGCCGGCGGCGGGATTGGCCGGGGAAAGGGCGGGGGAGTGAAGTAGGCTCACCTAGCGTTCATTTTTTAGGCTTGGACGGGTCGGAGGAGCAACCGGCGATGGTCCTTGGCGGCACAGTCGTCTGGCGACGGTTTCTGCTCGGTCTCCAGCGAGTTGGAGGCTCGGCCGGGACAGGGTGACGACCTGAGAGCTCTACTGGGGGCTCGTGGTGGCAGAAGGGAGCTCAGACAGCTGTGGTGATGCGTGGAAGGTAGAGCTCGTCGTGCCAGGCAGCAATGGCGTCCACGACGGCCTGCGACAGCTTGTTCTTCGTGCGCCCAAAGCTCCGGTGGACGGCTCCTTTTATAGGCGACAAAGAGAGAGCTGCAGAGAGGCAAGTAGGGGCCAAGGAAGCTCCGTCCATTGGCCAACACGGGCGGCAGCTAGCGGCGCGGCGCGTGGCACTCCTGGACAGGGCACGAGCGGCGGCAACGCGCGATTGGGCGCGGGAGGCGGCGCGACGAACTGGGGAGTGGCGCGCACGGCATGGAGCACGTGTCGAGGTTGCCCCCTGCAGTCCCGTGCCGATGACCTCAGCATTCTGGTCAGGCGCTAGGCACCGCGTGCCAGCAGTTGGCGCCGGCAGCGCTCTGGAGCGTGCAAAGTGCCCAAAAGAGTGTGGTCAGCGCAGGTTTGACCATGAAAAACTCCAAAATCTTGAACTGCGCGACAAAAACTCTAGATACGAAAGTTGTAGATGGAAGTATAGGCTACAACTTTTACAAAGGGTGACATGGTTTTTGAGCAAGGGTTCGGCCGGGAACGCCTGTCGAAGTTGGCAGGTTGCAGAGCCCGGTAAAACTGTTCAATTCTGCTTCGACCACGATTTTGAGCATTTTCCACTCAAAATTTGAAATGCCAAGAATTGGAAGAAATGTGTTCCCGGAGATAACGAACAACTTTCATATTGGCCGATTTTTGAGTGTTTAGGGAAAAGCTTGAGATATGTCCAAAGTACTATAGATAGGTGCTAGAGATCTAGGGTTTTGACCAAACAAAAAGGGGATTTGACTAGTCAATGCTAATTAGGGTTCACTAATCAGCTCAATTACTGTTCAAAAACATCAGGGATGTTACAGCCTACCCCCTTAAAAAGAATCTCGTCCCAAGATTCTAATTCAGAAGACAAGGCCGGGGAAAAGCACTTACGATTTCGGGCTTGCAGAAAACCCAGGTACTTGGTGTTGAGATAATGTTCAGTCTCCCAAGTAGCTTCTTCCTCCGTGTGTGGCTCCACTGTATCTTGTACATTTTTATGATGTGGCATTGAGTCTTTCTTTCATTCTGATCGAGTATCCGCATAGGACGTTCGACTTGGGAAAGATCAGGCTCGATCCAAGCATTTGCTTCCGTGATTATTTTTGTCTCTGGGATATGTACACACTTCCTCAATTGGGAAACGTGAGACACATTATGAACCACAGAGAACCAGTCAGGTAGTCGGACTCGGTAAGTGACGGGTCCACACACCTGAGTGATTTCATAGGGACCAATGTAGCGTGGTGCTAGCTTCCCTTTCACGCCAAATCTTTGTACACCTTTAGTGGGGATACCTTCAAGTAAACATAGCTTCCCACGTCATATTGTCGGAAAGCTCTTCCCTCATCATGATATCTCTTTTGTCTCATTTGGGCTGCTCTCAAGTTCTCCTTGATTACTTCGGCTTCCCTAACTAAGTCAGGACCAAAGAATTTTCTTTCACCCGTTTGTGACCAATTCAAGGGGGTACGACACTTTCTTCCATGGAAAGCTTCAAATGGTTCCATCTTCAGACTAGCTTTATAGCTGTTGTTGTAAGAAAATTCTGCTAAGGCTAAGCATTTATCCCAACTTTTGTCGAAATGGATAATGCAAGCTCGTAGCATATCTTCCACAACTTGATTCACCCTTTCCGTCTGACCATCGGTCTGAGGGTGGTAGCTTGAGCTACGAATCAGTTTGGTTCCCAAGGATTTGTGCAATTGTTCCCAAAAATAGGCCACAAATTGAGGGCCCCTGTCCGAAACAATGGTTTTTGGAATTCCGTGCAAATAGACTATGCGGTCGTGGTAAATTTCCGCATATTTTTGCACCGTGTCGGTGGTGTTAACCGCAATGAAGTGTGCGGTCTTCGTGAGTCGGTCCACAATTACCCAAATGGAATCATGTTTCCTGGAGGTGAGTGGCAAGCCGACAATGAAGTCCATGCTTATGTCCTCCCACTTCCACGAAGGTATGGGTAAAGGTTGAAGTGTACCGGCTGTTTTCAAGTGACTCGCCTTGATCCTCTGGCAAGTGTCACATTCCGATACGTATATTGAAATGTCCACTTTCATATTTGACCACCAAAAATTCTGCTTTACATATTGGTACATCTTGCTAGTTCCCAGATGTATAGAAAACTTGGAGAGATGAGCCTCATCCAAAATTTCCTTCTTAAGTTCCGGATCGTCGGGAATCACAAGACGTTGGTCAAACCACATAGCATCATCTGAGTCTTTACGGAAATAGTTATATTTGGGGTCTCCTTCAGCTACTTTCTGCTTAATTAGTTGAATTTCCTCATCCTTTCATTGAGCTATGGCAACTTTACTGAAGAGAGTGGATTCTACGGAGATGGCATTCAAATTCCCATGCTCCACCATTTCCTATTTTAGCTTTCGCAACTCTTCACATAAGGTGTCACCATACAGCTCTATCGACATGCAGTTGCAGTGAACCTTTCGGCTTAAAGCATTTGCAACGACATTAGCTTTGCCGGGGTGGTAGTGTACTTCAAGATCATAGTCTTTAATTAACTCTAACCACCTTTGTTGTCTCATATTCAGATCTGATTGGGTGAAAATATGTTTGAGACTTTTATGATCGGTGAAAATATTGCAGCGAGTTCCCATAAGATAATGTCACCAAATCTTCGGGGCATGGACAACCGCTGCTAGTTCAAGATCATGAGTGGGATAGTTCACCCCATGAGGTCGTAGTGCGCGTGAGGCATAGGAAATGACCCGATTGTCTTGCATGAGTACACAACCAAGGCTAGTACCCGAAGCATCACAATAGATCTCGAATGGTTTTGACATATCCGGTTGGGCCAACACTGGGGCTGATGTCAAGTGTCTTCTCAAAGTGTGGAAAGCTTCTTCACATTTCTCGCTCCACACAAACTTTACTCCCTTTTTTAGCAACTCGGTCATAGGTTTAGCGATCCTGGAGAAATCAGGGATAAAATGGCGATAATAGCCTGCTAGACCCAAAAAACTGCGGATTTGGTGCACCGACTTGGGTGGCTTCCAATCCATAACCTCTTGCACTTTACTAGGGTCCACAGATATGCCCTTGTTGGAAATAGTGTGCCACAAAAACTTCACACTATCCAACCAGAATTCACATTTGGAGAATTTAGCATAAAGCTTATGTTCTCGCAAACATTGCAACACAATGTGAAGGTGCTTCGCATGCTCTGCCTTGTTTCGAGAATAGACCAGAATGTCATCAATGAAAACTACCATGAACTTGTCCAGTTCGTTCATGAAGATGGAATTCATGAGATACATGAAGTAGGCAGGAGCATTAGTGAGTCCAAATGACATGACCAGGTACTTATAAAGGCCGTATCGGGTGGAGAAAGAGGTCTTTGGAATGTCGGAAGGTCTGATTTTTATCTGGTGATAGCCTGATCGGAGGTCAATTTTAGAGAAGACCTTGGCTCCAGCCAATTGATCGAAAAGAACATCAATGCGGGGCAAAGGGTATTTATTTTTTATTGTCACCGCATTGAGAGGTCGGTAGTCAACGCACAACCTCAGGCTTCCATCTTTCTTTTTCACAAAAAGAGTGGGACACCCCCAAGGGGATGAGCTAGGGCGGATGAAACCCTTATCTAACAATTCTTGTAGCTGACTCTTCAACTCAGCTAGCTCCTTGGGTGGCAGACGGTACGCTCGCTTGGATATGGGAGCTGTACCGGGTTGGAGTTCAATCACAAACTCAATGTCCCGATCTGGTGGCATACCAGGCAATTCTTCTGGGAAGACATTGGCGTACTCACAAATCACCGAAATACTTTCAAGAGGGAAAGTGACAGCTGCATAGGAACATGGATTGATACCACTGTACGAAGGAAGGTACAGAGTGGTATGTCCGGCAGTGGGTGATCGAACATCAATTACCCTCTCTGCTATGTCCAAGATAACCTTATGCTGTGCCATCCAATTCATTCCTAGTATCACATCTAGGCTTCCTAGCTTCAAAGTAACAAGGGTAGTGGGGATAACCAATTTACCCAATTCCAAGGGAACTCGACGGGCTATGGTGTTCGAAGGGACTTTTCCTCCGGCTGTGGCAATTAGAAAAGCATCTCTAGTTTGCACAGTTTCCAGACCCAACTTACTTATTGACTCTTTATTGATGAAGCTATGGGTGGCACCGGAATCAAACAAAATCTTAACGGGCTTGCCGTGGATAGAGAATGTACCCATCAGGCTGGCAGCACCCTCTGGAATGTCAGCCATAGTGGTCCAGTTGAGCTTGCCCTTCTTTACCTGAACCGTTGGCTTCTTGCCTTGGTACTTCTGCTTAGCTCCAGAATTCTGACCTTGCTGGTTGGGGTTGGCCTTCTTAGGCTGGGGGCACACATTCATGTAATGCCCGAGCTAATTGCAGTTAAAGCAACGACGATCATCGGCGTTGCGTGGGGGAGCGGTGGGCTTAGGAGCTTGCTGTTGTGTATTGCGGTAATGAAAGTTACCGGACTGTTGATTCTTGGAGGGCCTCATCTCCCAACGTCCTGATGAAGATAACTGGGAGGAATCTTGTGTACCCTTCTTAACGAAGCGGAACTTTTTATTCTGCCAACTCCTAAAAGTATTACCATCCTGCCTCTTGCAGTCTTTCTGAGCTCTCTTCATAGCATCTTCCTGAGAGATAGCCTTGTTGACTAACTCGTTATAGCTCTCAGTCTCGACTAAGTTTAGTCACTCATACAAGTCTCCATGGAGTCCTTCCTTGAAGCATTCTTTCTTCTTTACATCATCATCAACGTGATGTCCTTCATACTGGCAGAGATTATTAAATTTCTGTGCATATTGATACACAGTGTCTGTCCCTTGCTTGAGAGCCAGTAACTCTCTCATCTTCCTTTCCACAAGTCCATTGGGGATGTGATGGTTCTTGACAGCTCTCTTGAACTCATCCCAAGTGACCTCGTGGCCAGCCGATTGCATGGTTTTGAAGTGTTCCCACCACATCAGGGCTTCACCACAGAGCTGCAGGGCTGCAAAGCCGGCCTTGCGCTCCTCCGAGCATGGTAGCACAAACACCGAGAATTTACTCTCGATGGCCCTGATCCATGCATCGGCCTCAAGGGGTTCCTCTGCCTTGGCAAAAGTCGGGGGCTTCATCGTTAGGAAGTGCCCATATTGAGTAACCGTATTCAAGCCATCATTATTTGGCTCCCGGGGAGGTGGCTGTTTCTGTAGCCGTTCAGTGATTTGCTGCTGCGTTTGGAGGATGTTACGCAGCACCTCCGTTTGGGCTGCAATGAAAGCTTCTGCTGGGGTCATGTTGGGAGGCGGTGGCGGTGGAGGGTTGCTACCACTCGGGTCACCGAAACCTCCGGGTGTACTGCGGGTCGGTCCCACCATCTGAAAATAAATTGAATTCTTATTAAACACATATTCATAAGCTTGCTTCTTTAAACAACAAGTAGAATATGCACGACAAAAATTCAATTCCACAGGAAACTTTGAACGGGACAGCATTGCAGCACATGAGTATATAATTCATAACTTTTTGCTTTAAGGTCGAAAAATTCCCAAATTTGGTCAGTAGCTGTACAATTTGGTAAGCTCCAACTTTGGTATTCATTGGGGAGACCAAAACCAAGAGCAACATGCTCGAAACCTTATTCTACCGAGGTTCTGTCCGGCTGTTTGGACAGCAGACAGTAGTTTTCTAAAAATTGCATAACTCTCAGTAGGAATGTGCAAAAATTCTGGAATTTGGTTAGCATGACCATCATGAAATTTTCAACAACTTTGGTATTCAACACAAGGTCCAGATTTGATCACAACTAACATTAATTATACATACATCACAGCACCATAAATTGGTGTTCAACAGTGGCATTACAAGATGCCAAGTTTTGGGATCACCAACAATTACATAAGGGGTTGCTAAAGCATCCAGTGCTGTACAAAAGCTACTCCTAAGTCAGCCTATCACAACCTTCCAAAAGTGGTTGCACTCGAGAGTATGGTCAACCTACTACTCACTCGATCATCTAGTTACCCACGGAACCATCGCTCGCTGCGGGTGAAGCGGGCGGTGTCAGCGGGGGTGGTCCTGTATCTCTCACCTGGTCAAGGCCAGACTGAGCCTGCTGGTCCTCGGGAGGTACCGCAGCTGCTGGTGGAGCCGGTGGCTGCAGGGCAATAAGAGCTTGCAACAACTCCACGTGAACCTCGCCCTCCATAACATGCTCATGTAGCTCGGCTATGTGCTCAACAAGCGCGAGCCTCTCTGCGTCGGCAGTGGCTACGTGCTGCTGGTAAGTGTCGTTCTCTGCCTGGAGATCGAGAATCCTCTGCAAGTGGTCACCTCTCTATGTCTCCATCCGTGCTCTGGTGTACTGTAGCACTAAGTTCTGATGCTGAGTTTGCGCAAGAGCGACTCCCTGCTGCTGGTAAGCTGCGTACAACTCGTGCCAAGCAGCGTACGAAACCTGTGGCTCAACATAGCCTCTGTGGAGAGGCGAAGAGCCTGAAGCGTAAACAAGGCATCCATACACCGTGTCAGCGTGTGGGTAGTATCCTCTGGAGTAACGAGCAAGGTGAGCTCCTCAATGTGGTCCACACAGTCATGCCACGCGGGGTCATGCGGGTCCACAGCAGGAAGCAACCCAAACGGCGACAGCGTGACCTCGAGCGGGCGGTGCTCGCAAAAGTCGGTCAGCAGCTTCAACGCTGCCGACTCCACCGACTCAGGGCGACATAAGCCGTAAAACATGAAGCTGAAGTCGGGCCAGTACGGGAGGTCCGGGTGTGGTGGCACTATGACGGTAACTCGGCATCGGGGAACGCCCAGGTCCACAAACTCAAATGCCCCGTAGGTAGGCGGGATAGTGTAACTGGAGTCCTGGAGTGCCTCCCACGCTAGGCGAGGAAAGCCCTCCCAGTGCAACCCGTCGGAACGCACCGTACCATCGGCGTCAACCTCATAAAAACCAAGGGCAGCCATCTGTACAAAATACAAGCGCATGTTAAACTTAAATACAAGTGCAACATGCTAGACGGCAAGAATTTGGTTGTTCTGAACAAAAATTCATAACTCCCAAACCAATTCCCCAAAAATTTCCAAATTTCGTCAGCAAATCAGAAATGAAGTGAGACACAAATTTTGTATTCAAAGGTCGAGCTGAAACTGATGGGAACATGGTGAAAACGAACAAGGTTTGGGCTGCTGTCTGCCAGAAAAACAGCAAGACAGCGCTGCACTAAAAAGATCATAACTCCAGATTTAATAATCCTATGGATGCGAAACATTGCGAGCAGCAACTAGACTACCTAAGGATCACTTTTGGTAGAGAACTCCTAGCCAAAAACTTCCTAGATCAGCCTAAAAAAATAGGGACATCAAGCAGTCTATAACCTTGAGCAGAAAAACACCTTTTTCAACAAACTAGCATAAGGATCCTTAATAGAGATTACTTAGCTAGAGAGCACACATGTGGATGGTTTGTTACCAGTTTTAGGTTTGGTTGATTTTAGCATGATGCAAAAGGCGACCTATTCGTCCTCACAAGGCAATCAAGCCAAAATCGAAGTTAGTGCCGGTGGCAAGGCAACAATACGTCTCTCCTTATAATAACTAGTCGGAAACTATTCGTTTCTCTCTTATTGTACTTGCGAAACGTGGTTAGTGTACCTACACGAAAAGAACCTTCCGTGCCAGCACGTCACGGGAGCGTCCCCAAACATTACCATTCACTATAGAAATGGCACCCATGCGTTTAACGCTGCATGGACAGCGTCCAACCTCAGACACGCCCCTTTTGAATGGAGGGTGTCCTTACCTCGCATATTCGTAATGCGGAACGCCCACGTATAGCAAAACGTGGCGACATCACAACCCATGACACGTTCATCTTGATTAGAACATGACATCCTTCGTATGGTTCACATACGGAAAGAGCACATATAAAACATGTGGCATCCAACCGAGAAGATAGGATCCGTTGAATGGATTGCCCTATCGACCCTCGCATACTCGTGATGCGGCACAGCACACGTATGAAACACGTGGCCAAAGAGAAGTGCTGGGAGTTAGCAATAATAAACCATAGTTTACTAGCCACCTGAAAGTACCCAAAAATCCCTCTAGGGCCTCTCGGACTACTTTCATCCTTAACGAACCAACACTTTTTGCAAAAACAAGCAAAGTTGGCAAGTTTTATTCGAAAACTAGTGATTAGTGTTACTAATTAACTCTGGTGTACACAAACTCGAGCTCTGATGCCAGCTGTGAAAAACCGCCCAAAATAGTTCCGTATTATCGCCTAAACCCATCCATTAGGCCCTTAAGTGATAGCACAGAAGTACTTTGTCGTTGTTTGCCAGGTCAAGCCCGGTAAATCACTTACTTACAATAGAACCGAAGAGTAATATACATCAAAACTCACACGAAGGTGAGTCCAGAGTCATTAAGCAAATTAATTCAAACTGAGCCCACTTGGGGTCCATTTATTACAAAGCACTGTTCATCATCACATGATAAGGTTCAGAGTTTAAAAGGCAGCGGAAATCTAAACATCGACATGATATCACAGGAGGCCATCCATGACATCATCACTCCTCGTCATCACCCTCGATCCACTGGAGCTCCCATCCAGGCGGGATCTCTCCAGGCCAAACATCATTCAATGCTTCACCTGAAAACAACAGAGATAGCAAGGCTGAGTATACTAATACTCAGCAAGACTTACCCGTCGGGTGATAACTACATCACCAACCTCTAGACATGATAGGCTTTTGGCTGGTGGGTTTGTTTTGCCAAAAAGCAACTAAGAGTGGATCCTTACTTTCAACATTTTAGCTCCAGTTATAGTTTATTAACCATTCTAGGTAAGCACCTGTGCTAAACAAGCAGTTGTACATGCAATTAAGCAAACATCAGTATTATCCATCTGTTCCATCATTAAGGGATCATGATAGCCAGATTGCTAAGCAGTCTCGGGTAACGGTGAGAGGCCGACGATCGATCGATTAATAACCTTGCAAGGTGGACCTAAACACACGGGAGGATGCATACCCTAAAAAGACAACTACAAAAGGGGTAGGGTACACACCAACCAGGCGGTTCCCGTCGATCTTCGGGTTGGGAGCAGGAGTTTACAGTGCTGGGTACAAGGCTCAGTGGACGCCCATGAAACGGCATGCCCCACCTCCTGCACATGCACCCCTCCTCCCGGTTGCAAGCCGGGCAGGCAAATACTCAGGAGTAGTAATCAAATCCCTTCCCTTGCCGCTTCAATCAGGTACTAGGCTTACCTGTCCCATTCCCGACATGTGTCTAGTACGTTCAAACACTTAACGAACGAAAGCCACTGGTCCGGAGCCCAGATCCCATGCTCTTACCACATGAGCAACCAGTTTATCCAATCTTTATGATTCCAACATAAAGAACATATATCTCGCGAGTGACGAACATCACTAGACTTGTACCGGGTCCTTATAGCATTGCAACTATCAACCTAGCATACTAGTACAAGCATAGGCACCTAGGGATCATGCATCTATGGTTTCAAAACAACTCCTGAAACGTAAATGCACAAACATAAACATAGATAGTTGCATCTGTGAGGAACGAGAGCATAGCTACCGTCGTGGAGTTCTACACGAAGCATGCATATGCAACATTATTTGGTGAATCTTAGCAAGATTATATTTCTGAAAACTAAGGTAAAGGTCATGGTGTATGGTTGGCCATATTCACCTTGACAAAACCTTAACAAACATTTCTTTATAAAGAAAAAGGTGTTGGTTACTTTGATGGTGATTGTGTGCACATCTAAGAAAGCTTATAAACTGTGCATCAAACAAATAGGGGTATATTTTATATAAGCTCGTGTTTCGACCACAGATGTACTGAGCGAAATTCAGCACAAACAAATCTATATACTAGGCATGAAAATTACAACAAGAGGAAGCGACGAAAATCAAGATAAATATATTTTGGAGAATCTACAAATGCACTGGTCCTATAAATTGGTACACATGCAGATATGACAAAACACAACTTCACACCAAAATGTAGCTCCAGAAGCTATCTAGATTAATTATTATGAAAATAACAAATTTCAGCCTAATATACCAAATAGAAATTATTCACAGCAAACCACAAGGATTTCAGGGCTAACTTTTCTAGCACAAGCCTAGCATAGCATAAACAGAGAGCACACCAAAATTCAAGCGCAGATCCTAAACAGAATTTAAACTATGCATTTAACAAGCTAAACATGCATAAATCAAAAACAGGTATTAAAACAAGTCATAAAATCACATCCTATTTTTCTGAGGTGCATACAAGCATAACAAGGCCAAGTGCCAAAGATGAGCTACAACATTTGTATATAAAGGGCTATAAAAAGCATCAAGACAGATTTATCATAAATAGGAAATAAATCATAACTAAAGATTTACACTGGAAAGATGTACCATTTTTCATGCAGAGCCTAGATGTATCATAACAAGCAATAGATCCAAAAATCAGCACTAGAGCAGCTATAGATTTTAAACTATAACAAATCTAACTCAAACAAAGATTCAAATTTAGTTTAAAAACTAAATAGAAAAATACTATACAGCTCTTCTAGAAAAGGTAGTACTCATCACAAGGATTCCAAAACATATTTATTTGCGTTTTTCTGATATTTCTATGATTTTCTAGACATTTTACAAGTTTCTGCCTGGGGACCCTAGATCTGAAAGATTGGTTTTCACAAACAGGTCCTCCGATTTCGCAGATAGGCCCTTGGAAAGACCTTAGGAACTGCAATGTAGTCCCTGGGTGCACCGGCCGACGGTGAGATCCAAAATTCGGCGAGCCGGCGGCGGGATTGGCCGGGGAAAGGGCGGGGGAGTGAAGTAAGCTCACCTAGGGTTCGGTTTTGAGGCTTGGACGGGTGGGAGGAGCAACATGTTGGATGTGCGTCATTCGATTGACAACATGCACATCAAGAAGAATATGTGTGAAGCTACTTGTGGAACATTGCTACAACAGAAGTCCAAAGGAAAAGATCATAAAAATGTAAGGGAGGATCTTAAAGAACTGGGCATTAGGCCGGAGCTCTATGCAGAGGAAACAGAGACGGGGACGAACCTTCCCGTTGCTGCAACCACCTTGTCAAAGGCAGAGAGAAAAGAATTTTGTCAGTTTTTGCATGATTTGAAAGTACCTTCAGGCTACTCATCAAACTTCAAGAGGCTAGTGTCGGTGAAGGACATGAAAATGAATTTCAACTTGATGAAATCTCATGATTGCCATGTGTTGATGACAGCTCTTCTTCCTGTTGCACTTAGTGGTATCAAGACAGAACTGGTTCGCGACGCGGTCACGAGCTTGTGTTTATTCTTCAATGCAATAGAACAGAAGGTGATTGATGAGGAAAAACTATTGGACTTAGAGAGGAGGCATTTCGAGACCCTATGCCTGCTTGAAGCTACCTTCCCACCATCATTCTTTGATCTCATGCTGCATCTAACAGCACACCTCGCGAGGGAAATCTGGTTCCTTGGCCCATCTTACCTTCATCAGATGTTTCCATATGAGAGGTTCTATGGATTCCTGAAATCATTGGTACATAACCGGTTATTTCCGGATGGAGCCATTGTTCGTGGCTACGAGATCATCGAAGTAGTGGAGTGGGCCATGGGTTATATGGACCCCCAAAACCCCATTGGTGTGCCTCGCTCACGACATGAAGGTAGGCTTTCAGGTGTTGGGACCCTGGGGAAAAAGTCAGTCACTCCGGAACTAGATGCCTTCCAAAAGGCTCATTTCACCGTGATACAACAGCTGCACCTAATTACACCGTTTGCCAATGCGCACAAGCGACAACTACGTGAAGACAACCCTGACCGTGGTAGGGCTTGGCTTGCAAAGATGCACATGCAAGGTTTCAGCAGGTGGCTCTGAGATTATGTCGAGACATGCAGCAATAATGCTGTAATAACCGACGAGATAAGGAATCTAGCAGCGGGGCCATTGTTCACTGTTACAAGATACCAAGCAATGGATATCAATGGATACACGTTCTACACCATGGCCCAGGATAAAAAGAGCGTCTATCAAAATAGTGGTGTTAGTGTATGGGCCGTCGTCGACGACAGTCATGATGATGATGACACGGAGATAGACACATATTATGGTCAAATAGAGGAGATATGGGAGCGTCCGAGGACCGGTGGATGGTCGCTCCTTGGTGTGATGAGTGATTGACAACGTGGTGTTGACTGACTCTTGGCCGAGTATTGCAGGTGTAGGTTGCGGCTTGATTTGCGTTGGTGCAGGTGAAGAGCGGGCGCGAAAGGTCTTAGCCTGTGTGGCCTCCAAGGAGTGGAGAGATAAGTAGGCTCGGCTCGATGGACCCGGTGGCCGAACGGGATCAAGTGCGGGCCGCATGGTGGCAAGAAAAGCAAGATGAAGTCGTGTACGGTTTCTTGGTTGAGCCACAAAACCAAGGTGGAGCCGGTGCAGGGTAGCGGCTCACAACCGGAGTCTATACACGGGGTTTGGTTGGTTTACTCCACAAAACCAACACCGAACCGGGACAACGTAGCGGCCAAGTCATGAGTGGGATTGGCGTGGAGGCTGCACCGAGTCCGCGGGGTTTACGGCGGTTCACCACAAAACCGTCGGAGTTATTTGGTCGAGCCACAAAACCAAGACCGGAGGATCGGCGGGCGGAGACGGGATCCGGACGCGCCGAGAAGCTTCGAAGCGGGCGACACGCGGCATGATCGAGGTGCTTGCGTTGGGAGGACGGGAAGGCCCGATGGATGCGCGGCCGTCCGATGGAGAACTTCATGTGTTGACCAGAATGCCCCTGTGAGGGCTTGAGTTGTAACTCCTAGTGTAGGGGTACTTCGATCTTTTCCGGAGGGCCTATATATAGGATGAGGGGGCTGAATTTTCAGCCAACTCTTTGGCTTGTAGGTGGGAGTGCTCTTTCATTTTGGAGTGCTTCTGGGGAGAGAGGGAGAGAGGTGTGAGTGGCTCTTTGTTTGAGCTTTTTGCCATCCAAGATTTGTGTTTCTTGTGAGTGGCTTGTAACCGGATTTGTCTAAGATATTCATAGTGAAATCTTCCTTCTCAATCTCGTTCCAAATCCTTTGCTCCCGACGTTTTTCTTTTTCGGTGATTTTCGGAGGCTTTTTCGGTGGATTTTCGTGGAGGGATTTTGAGGGTGTTTCTTTGCGGGATTTGATGTGGGAGTCACACATGAGGACCTTGTGCCTCTTTTCTTGGTGATCTTGCCCCTCCAAACCCGTGGAAAGCTCTCCGATTCGGTGGTTTTTGGATGAACCCTAGTTCATAGTGTTCTTGGCCAAGATTCGCGACTCCGGGAATTGTAGGGAGTTAGAGACCGAAATTTTGGGGGCATATCTTCCCCTTGGGGTGCTCATCATCTCCCCAAAGTTTGGTCTCAAGGCTCCAAGTGGTTTGGGAGATCCGGTGATGGATTTAGAAGTGATTCCCCGCGAGTTACTGTAGCTGTTCTTCGTGTTCGTGCGCGAGCCGGGCGGACAGTCCGCGAGGCTAAGGCGGATAGTCCGCGAGGTGCAGTTCATCCCAGGTGGTTCTGTCGGCAATTTCGGACATTCCGTTCTTTACCCGCGGACGGTCCGTGAGTGACTCGCGGACGGTCCGCCCGCCCCGACGGACAGTCCGTATAAGATCGTTTTTGCTGTGCGTGTTCTCTGGTTCTGTTCGTGTGCGCAGGCGGCTAGCAGGGAGCAGCAGCGCTGCAGGCAGTAGCAAGCCGCGCGTCAGGCGTGGACGGATCAGCAGCTGCAGCACAGCGCGCTTGTGCAAGCAAGAATCGCAGCTGCACGCGTTGAGCAGCAGCAGGCGGCCGGTACAGCAGTCCAATCGAGTTGCAGATTGACGCTTGCTGCCCAGGCTTCTCCAGGCTAGGCGACGGGCAGCTTCACCCAGGACCCAAGGCTGCAACCCGTCAGTTCATAGCACGTCATCTGCAGGTAAGCAACGCAGCAAGGAAAAAGATTAATCTTTTAATCATTGCTTCGTGATTCTTTTAGTTGAGCTCAGATTAATTTGACTGAGTTGCTTTTTGGCTTTGGTCGGCAGAGCCAATTGTCTCTTGTTAATTTTGTCTAGTGCTTAATTAATTATCCTTCGCTTTCTTAGTCAGTTCTTTCTCTTGCTAATGGTTGCATGCTTAATTGAGTTTCATTGAATTTACCTTGTGCATGCCCAGTGAGTGTTGCTTTAGTTGTGACTCTACTTTTAGCCTGTACAAGCGTTTTCGGTACCTCGTCTTGCATTTTCTTCCGCTATGCTTTGAGTGTGTCTAGTCGTTCCTAGGGTGAGCTGGTCACGAGTTGACTAGTGTCATCTTGACGATTAGATGCGAGGTGCGTTTGGGGTGAAAATCGAGGTATAGGCTGAGTTCTTTCAAGGAGAGAATTTTTATCGGCTCCCATTCACTCCCCCCCTCTGGTCGCTAATCCGGTCCTTCAGTGACCCCGTCCCAGCAAAAGCCTTCGGGAAATTTTCAGTACCGCCAGGCACAACCACAAGTTTCCAAGCCTAAGGAACTTCCACCCTGCATTTGTTACAATTGTAGGCAACCAGGGCATTATGCCAATGAATGCCCAAACCCTAAGAAGAACAAGCCCGAGCAGCAGAATCAGAACCCCGGAGTAGGTAAGGGCAATCGCGACAAGAAGCCCACGATTCAAGTAAAGCAAGGCCAGCTTAACTTCACGGGTAATTTTCTATCCGAAAGCAAACCTCCTTATCTTCGTCTTTTATCTTCGAATCTCGGGACGAGATTCTTTTTAAGGGGGATAGGCTGTAATGCCCCAGGTTTTCATTAGGGTTAGTTAACACTAATGAACTAGTCGAACGCGTTGACTTTGGTCAAACTTTGGTCAACCTGGGTCATCACCTCGAAAACCTAGCCAACAATCACTAATGATCATCTTAATCAAGTCAACACACACTCTTGGTCAAAGCTTGGTCAAGATCTAGTCAAACCCTAGTCAAAACCCCTAATGCCTTTGAACCTCTCTAGAACTTTTGCCGCGTTCTCCAAATTTCACCTAAACACTTCAAATTCTCCCAATATAAAAGTTGTCCAATTTTTCATGGGACACAACTTTCATGTGGAGTGGCATTTCAAATTCGAAGTGGAAAATGGTGTAAAAGCTTGGTCAACGCCAGTCGACACTATTCATCGACGTCGAGAAACATTCAAAGTTTGCTAGCAATTTATGCGAAATCTGTTGCTCAAAACACAATAGAGCCTTTGTAGAAGTTGTAGATGGTCACGAGATCTACAACTTTGCTTATTATCTCTTAATGCCCTTTAGTTCAAATTTTTGGAGATATCCTTGGTCAAACCGGGCTAAATCAAATGGTGTCGGCGCTGGAACGCGAACGAGTGTGCACGACGTCGCCCGGCACCACGTCGGCCGCCGCCGTACGCCGCCCTACCGCACGCGGGGGCGGGCCTGCGACCGAGGGTCTGTGCATGGTGCCTCGATCACTATGCGTTGACGTGTGCGGGGCCGCTGGTCGGTGCCACGCGCCGCTCTCCCACGCGCCGGCTGGCCGCGCCGCCTTGCGCCATTGGCTGCCCACGCCACGCACGTCGCCACCGCCCTTGCGCCATGCCGTGCCCATGCCGCGACGGGCCCAGCGAATTGACGCTCGCGTTGCCGCCTTCCCATCTCGCCTACACCTATAGAAGGCCACCTCCTTTCCTCCTCGCACGAGCACCGAGAGCCGCCGCCGCCATTGACGCCGCCTCGGTAAGCTCCCTGCTCCGCTTGCTCCCGGTGCCGACCCACGCTCCTAGCTTCTCCCCTAGGACACACTCAAGCTTCCCAAGCCGCTTATTGCCCGGGCCAAGCCATGACCTCGCCGGAGCCGAGCTCCCAGCGGCCGCCGCCGCTGGGGCCACGGAGCCCCCTCGCCGGCTACTGCTCCGACCCATCCAATCCCCGGAATCGAGCTCTAGGTGAGCACAGGGCAGTTCCCCGCCTTTTCCCGGCCAAGAGCGCCGCCGGCCTCGCCGGAATTCCGGCCGCCACGCTGGCGAATGTGACGCCCCAGGTTTTTAATTAACCTTAATCATGGGTCAACGCAGTTGACTGCGGTCAAATCATGGTCAACCTGGGCCATCACCTTGGTAACCTCCCTAACACTCATCCTTGGGCACCTTAGGCAAACCAACACAAGTCCCATGGGTCAAAACCCTAGTTAAGGGGGACAAAACCCTTGATGTCTTTATGTCATTCTGGAACTTTGTACACGTTCTCCAAATTATGCCTAAACACTCAAAATTCTACCAATAGGAAAGTTGTGCAGAATTGTGAGGGACACATTTTATCTTCAGGATGGCATTTGAAATTCGGAAGAAAAATGGCTCAAAATCTCTAGTCAACGCTGTCGGTCACTGTTCACAAGGGCCGAGTTTTTCCCCAGTTTGGCATCCACTTTTCCCCATCAATTCGAGATCAATTGGAGCTCGGTTAGGGTCTATTGTGTAGAGGGTTGATCACTCTACAATAGTCCTTGTTATAGGTTTTTGAGTGCCGTTCTTTTTTAAAAGATTTGAAATTTCAAAACCGGGCAGTACAAAAGGGGCTTGAGCCCGCGGGCGCCAGAGCGCGCGTGCGCCGGCGCGTCGGCCACGCGGCGCCCGGCGCACCGCCGCCCGTCCTCGACGTCCGGGGCCCCGGCCGCTCGACCGCGCGCCCGAGGCCAGTGATGCGGTCCCCTCGCGTCCCCCGAGCAAATCCCCCTCGGGACGCGTCCCTAAACCCGCGCCGCGCTCGCCCGTGCTCCCGGCCGGACCCCCCCCCGTCGTAGCTCCCGCCGGCGAGCTTTGTGCGCCTCGGCCATCGCGCGCCGTGCCATGAATTCGCCAGCCCGACCTTCGAGGCACCTCCCTGCTCACCCCCGTGCACGCGCCCGCCTATAAAAAGGCCGCCCGTGCACCTCCCCGTGCGCATACCGTACCGCCGCCCGCCATTGTCGCCGCCACGGCGAGCACACCCGTCCGCCCGCTCTCACCGCAGGACAAGCAGCTGGGCACCACCCCTAGGACCCAAGGGAGCTTCCACGGCCGCTTGTTCGCCCGCACTTCGCTGCCACTCGCCGGAATCCGAGCCGGGGCGGAAGCGCCGCCACGGCCTCGCCGCCGCCGCTCGCCGGCAGCCTCCCCGACCCAACTGCCACCGCGCATCGACCCCTGGTGAGCCCAATCACACTCCCGTGCCGCTTGTGCACCTCCTCCGGCCGCCGTTCACCGCCGGCGAACTTCCCCCGCCGCCGGAGGGCATATTTGTGAACACCGAGGGTATATCTGTGAAGCCAGGGACTTAGTTGTAATAGTTTGAATCTTAGTTTCCTAGCAGTTCAGTCCAGTGCCTTAGGAAAATCCTAGAAAATCGTTGAAAAATCAGAAAAATGTAAAACCAATTTTGGTGGTTTCAGTGAGACTAGGCCTACAACTTTTGCAAAGCATGACCATAGTTTTGGCTTAAGTATTTTGATTTAAAATTCAAATTCAGTTTGACCTCATTTTGTTGTAGTTCAAAATCTAGAAGAGCTATGGAGCTGAACTTTGGATATGTTGCTAGTTATATTAATTGTAGTGTCTGGGAAAAAATTTGCATAAAGTTACTGTGTAGATCTTTTTATATGAATTACTTTGTATTTATGCCTTTTCTGTCTTATTAATTTTAGTAGCAAAATGTAAAATGATTTCTGTGCTGCACTTGTGGCTATATTCATATTATGGCTAGATGCAACTTTCTTGAATTTATAATGAATTTAGCTCTGTTAGAGATATGTGATCTTAATTTATGCTTAGATCTACATTTGAATTCATATCTCAAATTTCAAATGCTTTTGGGATGAACTTGCTGGTTTCTTGAGCTTAGTTAGGGCCAGAGTAGCTGTGGTAAAAAGTTAGGGTGCAGGAGATCGTTATTTATTCAATTATGCTTTTCTCATAATAGTTATAGCTAGGAAATGCTATTGTTAGATGTGTTTAAATTGTAGCTCTTTTAAACTTGAAGTTGGCTCAGTGGCATGTTTATAATCTTTAGGGCCAGCTAGAACCTTTGTCCTTGTTTTTATGATTGATTTGTGCAATTAAAAGTTAGGGTGCATATGAGCTCCTTATTAGAATTTAATTAGGAAAAATTAATCTTGAAATCTTGTAATTCCATTAATTGGTTGCCTAGCTTAATTAGGGTTTATGGTTTCACCCTTGCTGTTTTGTGAATTTGAATGAAATTAATTGCATAGATGTGCACACAATCACTATTAAAGAGATTAAAAGAATAATAAGCTCTCCTATATGTATATAATAACCTTAATGAAAAAGAATTAGTAATGGAATGTTTATCTAGGTGAATATGGCCAACAAGGGTTGGGTAAAACAAATAACCTCTCACTCCACCTGAACCTTGCATTGCATTCCGTGTAGAACTCCCTGACGGTAACTACGCTCTCGTGCCGGAAACCGAGGAAGGAGGAGCTGACGCGGAGCTGCAGTACGTGGAAGTGAGTGAGGACACCGAGGACCAGCAGACTAACTGTGCTGACGAAGGCAAACCCCGGTGCATTTACCTAAGTGTTTTTGAAAAGTTACAAAACTATCTATGGATGTTTGTGCATTTACGTTCAGGAGTTGAATGAAACCCTAGATGCATGATCCCTAGGTACCTATGTCTCTATTAGTATGATAGGTCGATAGCTGCCTTGCTATAGGACCGTTACAAGTCGAGTGATGCTTGTCACTCGCGAGAATAGGTTCTTATGTTGGAATCATAAGATCTTTATAAATGGATTGCTCATGTGGTAAGAGCATGGGATTTGGGCTCCGGTCCAATGGCTTTCGTGGGTTAAGTGTTTGAACGTACTAAACACTTGTCGGAAATGGGTACGGTAAGCCTAGTACCTTAATGAGGCGGTAAGGGATTTTTCTGTGACTAATCTTGGGATGCGTCCCCCGGCTAGCTACCGGTGGTGCATGTGCGATTCTGGGTGCCTTGCGGGGTATACCAGATAGCCTGTACCAAAGACTGTGGCCTCTTATCCCGAACCGAGGATTTTCGGGAACCGCCTGGTGGTTGTCCTCGCGGGGGCACCCTACCGTGTGTTTAGGTCTACCTTGCAAGGTTTAAATCAACTGGTTGTCGCCCTCTCACCGTTATCTGAGACTACTTATCCTACTGGCCATGAGATCCCTAATGATGGAAGTTGATGAATATTTATGCTTGATTAATTGTATTGCACAACTTATGCTTGCAATTGCTGGCTAATTTAGAAAGGAATAATCAACTAGAACTTGTGCTAAAATCTTGAAAGTAAGGACATACTCTTTGTTGCTTTTCAGCAAAAGAAACCCCAGTGGCCAAAAAGCCTTTCATGTCTAGAGTTGGTGATGTAGCTGTCACCGACGGGTAAGTCTTGCTGAGTATTAGTATACTCAGCCTTGCTATAATCTGTGGTTCCAGGTAATTCTTTCAGTGATGTGTGGCCTAGAGATATCCCGCCTGGCTGGGAGCTAGAGTGGGTTGAAGACGATGATTGAAGGCATCATGGCAGGCCTCCTGTGATGTTCCGCGCGCCGTTTAGTTTATTTCCGCTGTTTTTAAAACTCTGAACTTTGTTTTCGTGTCAAAATCTCCGGTTTGTAATAATTAAACCCTTCGGGGTAGATTTAGATGTTAATCATGTGTTGTTCTCTGGACTCGCCTTCGCGTGAGTTTTAATGCATATATGTCGATCCTTGTTGCTATGTAAGTGATTTCACCGGGCGTTAACCCGGCAACTAACGACATGATGATACTTTATTATTGCCTAATGACCAAAGTGGATTGGTTTAGGCGATAGTACGGTATTTTCCTGGGCGGGTTGTCACAGCTGGCATCAGAGCAATTATATGCACCAGAGGTTAATTAATAACCTTAATCACTGGTTTTTGAATAAAATTTGCCAAGATTGTTTGGATTTGCAAAATTCGTTGGTCCGTTAAGGATAAATTAGACCGAGAGGCCCTAGAGGGAATTTTTGGGTTCTTTCAGGTGGCTTATTAATCTATGGTTTATTTTGCTAACTCCCAGCACTTTTTAATTCATGTCAGAACTTACTTTCTGTACAACCATACTAGTTCATCACGTTTTGCCATACGTGGTGGTACCGCATGGAAGTCATGCGAGGGATGGATGGGACCTAATCCAAAGGGAACCCACCGTCATGTCTGTGTCTCGCCACGTTTTGCCATACGTGGACATTCCGCATTTTGTATATGCGAGGCAAGGGTCCGCTTCATTCCAAAAGGAGCGTATCCGAGGTTGGACGCTATCCATGTAGCGGCTTGACGCATGGATACCGTTTCTATAAGTGAACGGTAATGTATGTGGGCGCTTCCGTGACGTGCTGGCATGGAAGGTTCTTTTCTGCAGGTACATAACAGCGTTTCGTTAGACGCTAAGTGAGTACCGAGTAGCTCTCGGCTAGTTATTATAGGGAGAGACGATTAAAAGCCTTGCCACCGGCACTGACTTCGATTTTTGGCTTAATTGCCATGTGAGGACGAGTAGGACGTCTTGCATCATGTTAAAAATCGAAAACAACTTAAAAATGTACCCAAGATCTGAGTTGTATGCTCTCTAAGGGGATATTCTGCTAGTGTGAAGTTTTTATATTCTAGCTTTACCTCTCATGTGTAGGCGTTATGCTGTCCAATTTTGTGGTAGGGCTGTTGTTGAATTTTTGCACCTTGTTCTAGGAGTTTTTGGACTAGTTGATGTTTACCAAGGTTGCTCCATATCTAATATAGTTTTTGCTCGCAAAAATTCATGGTCATAGCTTCTGTAAATCTTGAGTTGTACCCTTTTTAGTGAACCTAGGCCCTGCTGTTTTTCAGGGAACAGAGCCTTGAACTTTGCATCTTTCGACCTTGTTCCTAAATGATCTAGCTCAACCTTTGAATACCAAAATTGTGCATAAAAATCTTACGGAATAGCTGGTAAAATTTGAGAATTTTTGGGGTTCTGGTTTTTGAGTTATGAATTTTATTCACAGCTGCCAGATTTTGCACAATTTGACATGTTGCTCTCTTTTGAGTCCTGACATGCGTTACATCTTTTGTACAGATGGCTGCCCCCGTGTTTCTCGAGTACGACGCTGACGGTACGATCCATACCAACGGGTTGCACTGGAAGGGTTTTCCACGCCTTGCGTGGGAAGCACTCAGCGCTGCTGGCTACACCGTTCCACCGGTCTACGAGGTGATCGAGTTCGAGCGCCTTGGCGTTCCCCGTTGCAGGGTGATCGTCACTGTTCCGCTTCACCCAGTCCACCCCGAGTGGGTCGACCTGAGCTTTGTGGACTGGGGTTTCCGTGGGCACGAGTCCGTTGAGTCAGCCGCCCTCCGGGTGTTGACGGACTTTTGCGACCACAACCCGACAGTGGTAGCCCTCTCACCATTTGGTCTATTTCCAGCAGTGAGCCCGCACGACCCAGCGTGGCTGGACTGTGTGGACCACCTTCAGGAGCTGCTGTTGCTAGCGGAGCCGCTGGACATCACGAGGACGCTGACTCGTTGCCTCGACGTCTTGTTCACACTGCAGGGGCTGCGCTACACCACCACGACAGTGATCAGCCAGCGCTTGGATTCTGCTCGGCTGGCCTGGCACAGTCTTTCCGCAGCTTACCAGCAGCAGAGTTTCACGCTCTTCCAGACCCAGCAGGAGAACGACTGGCTTCGTACCAGGAGGTTCCAGTTGGAGCTGGAGCGAGGAGACCACCTACAGAGGATCCTTGACCTGGAGGCGCAGACCACTACCCTCCAGTAGGACATGGACGTTAGGGACATCGAGAGGTTGGCGCTGTTGCAGAACATCGCCGAGATGCAGCAGCAGGTTGAGGAGGCCGAGGTACAGGTAGCAGCTCTGCAGGCCATCGTGGCTCTGCAGCCACCACCCCCAGTGGAGGCACCACCAGAGGAGTAGCAGGGTCAGTCTGGGCTCGACCAGGAGAGTCAGGCCGGACCACCGCCACCGACCCCACCTGCTTCACCTGCCGCTAGTGACGCTTCAGTCGGCAACTAGGTTGCCATAGTGTTGTAGTAGGGTTTCCATACTCCTGTGTGTAGCCGATGGTTGGTTTTTGTGGTAGGCTAACGTAGGAGTATTCTTTTGTGCAGCTCGACTGCATTGTAACCCTTGGTGTATGTGGTGATTCCAAGACTTGGCATCCGTGTAATGCTTGGCGAACACCATTCCTATAGTGTCGTAAAGAAAGTGTTTAAGCCGTTTGTGGTCAGATTCAAGTCCTGTGTTGAATACCAAACTTGCTCGGAATTTTATGACGATCACGCTCGCAAAAATTCAGCACCTGTGCATTTTTCTGCTAAGAGTTATGCAATTTTTACTCCAGTTCTGTCTGCCCGCAAAAAACAGCCAGGCCGAACCGGTGAAATGCAATTTTTTGAGCCGTCGAACGTCGGAATCTTTCCATGCGCTGAATACCAAAGTTGGGCGGAATATTGTGATGACCGCACTCACCAAATTTCAGCATTGTTGCATGAGAGTGCTGAGAGTTAGGAGGATTTCGGTAAAGGTCAGCTTGCTGCCAGGACAGCTAGGCAATTCTTCGCAATTCGAGTCTTCGGGCGTACGGACTTGGAAGTTCGCGGCGGAATTGAACACCAACCTTGAAAGGCATGGAATCCTCCACCTATCGACTAGAAATGAGAGAAGTTTCGGTGACTGAACTGTTGGATACGAAAGGTTTAACATGACGTGTTGCTGCAATTTTTGAGAACTTTGCACGAATGAGCCTTGTCATACATATTTTACACTTGTCCTTTCTTCCTAAGCAAGATTATGGCTATGTGTCTAATGAGGGCTCGCATTTTCAGATGGTGGGACCGACGCGTAGCTCTCCCAACGGCTTTGGAGCATCAGGCAGTGGTGAACTACCACCACCACCACCCATGACGCCGTCGGAAGCATTCATGGCCACCCAAACCGAGGTGCTACACCAGATCCTGCAGACGCAGCAGCAGATAGCCCAGCAGCTGAACCAGAGGCCACCCCATGGAGCGAATAATGAGGGGCCAAATCATGTCACCACCTACCCTCAGTTCATCGGGATGAAGCCCCCGACCTTCACTAAGGCGGAAGACCCCCTTGAAGCTGAGGCGTGGATCAAGGCCATTGAGGCCAAGTTCTCTGCTTTTGTGCTGCCATGCTCAGAGGAAAGCAAGGCCAATTTCGCAGCTCTGCAACTATGGGGTGAAGCCTTAATGTGGTGGGATCATTTCAAGACCATGCAGCAGGGGCATGCGGTCACTTGGAATGAATTCAAGCAAGCTTTCAGAAACCATCACATTCCTAAGGGACTGATGGATCGGAAGATGAGGGAACTGTTGGCTCTCAGGCAGGGAAGTGACACTGTGTATCACTATGCACAGAAGTTCAATAGCCTGTGCCAGTATGGTGGGCATCACGTGGACACCGATGCAAAGAAGATGGAGAGGTTCCGTGATGGCCTCGATGGTGAGTTGTATGAGCGGCTGAACTTGATTGAGCCCACCAACTTCCATGATCTGGTGAACAAGGCTATATCCCAAGAGGATGCTATGAAAAAGGCCCAGAGAGACAAGAAGAGGCAGGCTGGTTTTGCTTCGGGCAGCGGGACTAACAAAAAGTTTCGCTTTGTGAAGAAGACTGTCCCTAGCTCGTCCCAGCAATCTTCAACTGGACGCTGGACGATGAAGCCTTCACAGAGCAAGCCTTCAGGGAACTTCCAGTTCCGCAACACTCAGCAGCAGGCTCCCAAGCCTAATGCACCCCCACGTAACGCCGGTGAACGCCGTTGTTACAATTGTGGACAGCCCGGGCATTATATAAGTGAATGCCCCAAGCCCAGGCAGAACAAGCCCAACCCACAGAATCAAGGTGCAGGGCCCAAGCCGGCCAATCCGGCTAAGAAGCCGATGGTGCAAGTCCGCCAGGGCAAGCTGAACTTCACCACCATGAGTGACATACCAGAGGGAGCTTCAGTGCTCACGGGTACATTCTCTATCAATGACACCCCCGTTAAGATATTGTTCGATTCTGGAGCTACCCACAGTTTCATAAGTGAAAAGCTAGTAGGCAAATTGGGTTTGATGGGTTCTCATACTAACCCGGCCTATAAAATTATCACTCCCGAAGGGAAAATTTCTTCCAGTACCTTAGTCCGCGGAGTGCCATTGAAATTGGGAAGTAAGGCAGTTAAATCCAACCTCATTGTCATAGGCTTGGAGGGTATGGATGTTATCTTGGGTATGGATTGGATGAACCGTCATAAGGTGGTTCTAGATATCTCAGGTAGAGTTGTAGCAATCAATTCACCTACTATCGGGCACACCACATTGTACCTACCTTTCAAGGACGGTGCAGACCCTTGTGCCTATGTGACCATTACTTCTCGTCTTGATGAAATTCCAGTAGTTTGTGAGTATTCCGATGTCTTTCCTGATGAATTGCCTGGCATGCCACCAGACCGGGTTGTTGAGTTCGTGATTGAACTTCAACCGGGCACTGCGCCCATTTCCAAACGACCCTATCGTATGGCTCCCAAAGAGCTAGCTGAACTGAAAAATCAACTCCAAGAATTGTTAGACAAGGGCTACATCCACCCAAGTTCTTCTCCTTGGGGTTGCCCCGCACTCTTTGTCAAGAAGAAAGATGGTAGCCTGAGGTTATGTGTCGACTACAGACCCCTCAATGCGGTAACCATCAAGAACAAATATCCTCTTCCCCGAATCGATGTTCTTTTTGATCAGTTGGCTGGAGCCAAAGTTTTCTCCAAGATCGATCTTCGTTCTGGTTATCATCAAATCAAAATTCGACCTTGTGACATTCCCAAAACTGCTTTCTCCACTTGTTATGGTCTCTACGAGTTCTTGGTCATGTCCTTCGGTCTCACAAATGCCCCAGCCTACTTCATGTACCTCATGAACTCCGTATTCATGACGGAGCTTGATAAGTTCGTAGTGGTCTTCATCGATGGCATTCTAATCTATTCCAAAAATGAAAAAGAACATGCCGAACACCTTCGAATTGTTCTGCAGCGCTTGCGAGATCACAAGCTTTATGCTAAGTTCTCCAAATGCGAATTCTGGCTGGATAGTGTGAAGTTCTTAGGGCACACTATTTCCAAAGAGGGAATATCCGTAGATCCCAGCAAGGTGCAGGAGGTGATGGATTGGAAACCACCCAAGTCCGTACACCAAATTCACAGTTTTCTAGGTCTGGCGGGTTATTATCGCCGATTCATTCCGGACTTCTCCAGGATTGCCAAACCTATGACCGAACTGCTCAAGAAAGGGGTAAAGTTTGTGTGGAGTGAAGCCTGTAAGAAAGCCTTTCACACGTTAAGACAACACTTAACTTCCGCCCCAGTGTTAGTCCAACCAGATAATTACAAACCTTTTGAAGTTTTCTGTGATGCGTCAGGCACTGGCCTCGGCTGTGTGCTTATGCAAGAAGGCCGAGTCATTGCCTATGCCTCACGGGCACTTCGACCCCATGAAATCAATTATCCCACCCATGATCTAGAGTTAGCAGCGGTTGTTCACGCCCTCAAGATTTGGAGGCACTATCTAATGGGTAATCGTTGCAATATCTTCACCGATCACAAAAGCCTCAAATATATCTTCACCCAATCAGACCTGAATATGAGACAAAGAAGATGGCTCGAGTTGATTAAAGATTATGATCTAGAAGTGCACTATCACCCCGGTAAAGCCAATGTGGTTGCGGATGCTCTTAGCCGCAAAGTTCACTGCAATCACGTAGAGGTGGAACCGTATAGTGACGCTTTATGTGAAGACATGAGGAAGCTTCAATTGGAAGTCGTGGAACAAGGGCATCTCTATGCTATAGTGGCAGAGTATAATCTTTATGATAGGATTGTCACTGCTCAACGCGATGATGAGGGAGTGCAGCAGATAAAGCAGAAGTTAGCAGAAGGAGATCCCAAGTACACTTGTTTCCAGAAGGATGCACAAGATGTGGTATGGTTCGGGAAGCGTCTTGTGATTCCTGCCGACCCGGATCTTAAGAAGGAAATCTTCGATGAAGCTCATCTTTCCAAATTCTCGATTCACCTCGGAAGTACCAAGATGTATCAAGATTTGAAGGAGAATTTCTGGTGGTCCAATATGAAGGGCGACATAGCAAAGTATGTGTCAGAGTGTGATACTTGCCATAGAATGAAAGCAAGTCATTTGAAATCGGCAGGTGTACTCCAACCCTTGTCGATACCTACGTGGAAATGGGATGACATAAGTATGGATTTTATTGTGGGTTTACCCCTGACTGCTAGAAAGAAGGATTCTATTTGGGTTATCGTGGACCGACTCACCAAAACTGCTCACTTCATTGCATTTCACACTACTTACTCAGTGCAAAACTATGCAGAGATTTATATGGACCAAATAGTCCGCTTGCATGGAATTCCGAAGACCATAATTTCTGATCGCGGAACTCAGTTTGTAGCTCGTTTCTGGGAGCAATTGCATGAATGTTTAGGAACCAAATTGATCCGTAGTTCCAGCTATCATCCGCAGACCGATGGTCAGATGGAAAGGGTCAATCAAATTGTAGAAGACATGCTCCGGGCAAGCATTTTGCATTTTGATAAGAGTTGGGACAAGTGTCTGTCCTTGGCAGAGTTCTCATACAACAATAGTTACCAGGCTAGTTTGAAGATGGCACCGTTTGACGCTCTGTATGGACGGAGATGTCGTACCCCTTTGAATTGGTCGGAAGCCGGGGAAAGAACACTCTTTGGCCCTGACTTAGTCAAGGACGCTGAAGCAAAGGTGCAAGTGATCAGGGAGAATTTGAAGTTAGCTCAAATGAGACAAAAGAGTTATCACGATAAAGGCACGGCACCCCGCCAGTATGAAGTTGGTGACTATGTCTACCTAAAGGTTTCACCAACCAAAGGTGTGCAACGGTTCGGTGTTAAAGGAAAATTAGCTCCACGCTATATCGGACCTTATGAAGTCATTGAAGTATGTGGGCCTGTGGCGTATCGCATCCGACTCCTGGAGCGGTTCTCCGCAGTCCACAATGTGTTTCATGTGACCCAATTAAAGAAAGGCGTGCCTGTGCCTGAAACCGAAGTGATCACAGAAGCAAATGCTTGGATTGAGCCGGATTTCTCGCTCATCGAGCATCCTATGAGGGTGTTAGACCGAAAGGAGAGAAAGACCCGAAGGCACACCGTGAAGATGTACAAGATACAATGGAGTCATCATACGGAAGAAGAAGCTACTTGGGAGACTGAGGAATATCTCAACACCAAGTACCCGGGTTTCCTACAATCTCGAAACCGTAAGTTCTTCTACCTACCTTGTTTTTCTCGAATCGAATCTCGGGACGAGATTCTGTTTAAGGGGGGTAGGCTGTGACGCCCCAGGTTTTTAATTAACCTTAATCATGGGTCAACGCAGTTGACTACGGTCAAATCATGGTCAACCTGGGCCATCACCTTGGTAACCTCCCTAACACTCATCCTTGGGCACCTTAGGCAAACCAACACAAGTCCCATGGGTCAAAACCGTAGTTAAGGGGGACAAAACCCTTGATGTCTTTATGTCATTCTGGAACTTTGTACACGTTCTCCAAATTATGCCTAAACACTCAAAATTCTACCAATAGGAAAGTTGTGCAGAATTGTGAGGGACACATTTTATCTTCAGGATGGCATTTGAAATTCGGAAGAAAAATGGCTCAAAATCTCTAGTCAACGCTGTCGGTCACTGTTCACAAGGGCCGAGTTTTTCCCCAGTTTGGCATCCACTTTTCCCCATCAATTCGAGATCAATTGGAGCTCGGTTAGGGTCTATTGTGTAGAGGGTTGATCACTCTACAATAGTCCTTGTTATAGGTTTTTGAGTGCAGTTCTTTTTTTAAAAGATTTGAAATTTCAAAACCGGGCAGTTCAAAAGGGGCTTGAGCCCGCGGGCGCCAGAGCACGCGCGCGCCGGCGCGTCTGCCACGCGGCGCCCGGCGCACCGCCGCCCGTCCTCGACGTTCGGGGCCCCCGGCCGCTCGACCGCGCGCCCGAGGCCAATGATGCGGTCCCCTCGCGTCCCCCGAGCAAATCCCCCTCGGGACGTGTCCCTAAACCCGCGCCACGCTCGCCCGTGCTCCCGGCCGGACCCACCCCCCGTCGCACCTCCCGCCGGCGAGCTCTGTGCGCCTCGGCCATCGCGCGCCGCGCCATGAATTCGCCAACCCGACCTTCGAGGCACCTCCCTACTCACCCCCGTGCATGCGCCCGCCTATAAAAAGGCCGCCCGTGCGCCTCCCCGTGCGCATACCGCACCGCCGCCCGCCATTGTCGCCGCCACGGCGAGCACACCCGTCCGCCCGCTCTCACCGCAGGACAAGCAGCTGGGCACCACCCCTAGGACCCAAGGGAGCTTCCACGGCCGCTTGTTCGCCCGCACTTCGCCGCCACTCGCCGGAATCCGAGTCGGGGCGGAAGCGCCGCCATGGCCTCGCCGCCGCCGCTCGCCGGCAGCCTCCCCGACCCAACCGCCACCGCGCATCGACCCCTGGTGAGCCCAATCACACTCCCGTGCCGCTTGTGCACCTCCTCCGGCCGCCGTTCACCGCCGGCGAACTTCCCCCGCCACCGGAGGGCATATTTGTGAACACCGAGGGTATATCTGTGAAGCCGGGGACTTAGTTGTAATAGTTTGAATCTTAGTTTCCTAGCAGTTCAGTCCAGTGACTTAAGAAAATCCTAGAAAATCGTAGAAAAATCAGAAAAATGCAAAACAAATTTTGGTGGTTTTAGTGAGACTAGGCCTACAACTTTTGCAAAGCATGACCATAGTTTTGGCTTAAGGATTTTGATTTAAAATTCAAATTTAGTTTGACCTCATTTTGTTGTAGTTCAAAATCTAGAAGAGCTATGGAGCTGAACTTTGGATATGTTGCTAGTTATATCAATTGTAGTGTCTGGGAAAACATTTGCATAAAGTTACTATGTATATCTTTTTATATGAATTACTTTGTATTTATGCCTTTTCTGTCTTATTAATTTTTGTAGCAAAATGTAAAATGATTTCTGTGCTGCACTTGTGGCTATATTCATATTATGGCTAGATGCAACTTTCCTGAATTTATAATGAATTTATCTCTGTTAGAGATATGTGATCTTGATTTATGCTTAGATTTACATTTAAATTCATATCTCAAATTTCAAATGCTTTTGGGATGAACTTGCTGGTTTCTTGAGCTTAGTTAGGGCCAGAGTAGCTGTGGTAAAAAGTTAGGGTGCAGGAGATCGTTATTTATTCAATTATGCTTTTCTCATAATAGTTATAGCTAGGAAATGCTATTGTTAGATGTGTTTAAATTGTAGCTCTTTTAAACTTGAAGTTGGCTCAGTGGCATGTTTATAATCTTTAGGGCCAGCTAGAACCTTTGTCCTTGTTTTTATGATTGATTTGTGCAATTAAAAGTTAGGGTGCATATGAGCTCCTTATTAGAATTTAATTAGGAAACATTAATCTTGAAATCTTGTAATTCCATTAATTGGTTGCCTAGCTTAATTAGGGTTTATGGTTTCACCCTTGCTGTTTTGTGAATTTGAATGAAATTAATTGCATAGATGTGCACACAATCACTATTAAAGAGATTAAAAGAATAATAAGCTCTCCTATATGTATATAATAACCTTAATGAAAAAGAATTAGTAATGGAATGTTTATCTAGGTGAATATGGCCAACAAGGGTTGGGTAAAACAAATAACCTCTCACTCCACCTGAACCTTGCATTGCATTCCGTGTAGAACTCCCTGACGGTAACTACGCTCTCGTGCCGGAAACCGAGGAAGGAGGAGCTGACGCGGAGCTGCAGTACGTGGAAGTGAGTGAGGACACCGAGGACCAGCACACTAACTGTGCTGACGAAGGCAAGCCCCGGTGCATTTACCTAAGTGTTTTTGAAAAGTTACAAAACTATCTATGGATGTTTGTGCATTTACGTTCAGGAGTTGAATGAAACCCTAGATGCATGATCCCTAGGTACCTATGTCTCTATTAGCATGATAGGTCGATAGCTACCTTGCTATAGGACCGTTACAAGTCGAGTGATGCTTGTCACTCGCGAGAATAGGTTCTTATGTTGGAATCATAAGATCTTTATAAATGGATTGCTCATGTGGTAAGAGCATGGGATTTGGGCTCCGGTCCAATGGCTTTCGTGGGTTAAGTGTTTGAACGTACTAAACACTTATCGGAAATGGGTACGTAAGCCTAGTACCTTAATGAGGCGGTAAGCGATTTTTCCGTGACTAATCTTGGGATGCGTCCCCCGGCTAGCTACCGGTGGTGCATGTGCGATTCTGGGTGCCTTGCGGGGTATACCAGATAGCCTGTACCGAAGACTGTGGCCTCTTATCCCGAACCGAGGATTTTCGGGAACCGCCTGGTGGTTGTCCTCGCGGGGGCACCCTACCGTGTGTTTAGGTCTACCTTGCAAGGTTTAAATCAACTGGTGGTCGGCCTCTCACCGTTATCTGAGACTACTTATCCTACTGGCCATGAGATCCCTAATGATGGAAGTTGATGAATATTTATGCTTGATTAATTGTATTGCATAACTTATACTTGCAATTGCTGGCTAATTTAGAAAGGAATAATCAACTAGAACTTGTGCTAAAATCTTGAAAGTAAGGACATACTCTTTGTTGCTTTTCAGCAAAAGAAACCCCAGTGGCCAAAAAGCCTTTCATGTCTAGAGTTGGTGATGTAGCTGTCACCGACGGGTAAGTCTTGCTGAGTATTAGTATACTCAGCCTTGCTATAATCTGTGGTTCCAGGTAATGCTTTCAGTGATGTGTGGCCTGGAGAGATCCCGCCTGGCTGGGAGCTAGAGTGGGTTGAAGACGATGATTGAAGGCATCATGGTAGGCCTCCTGTGATGTTCCGCGCGCCGTTTAGTTTATTTCCGCTGTTTTCAAAACTCTGAACTTTGTTTTCGTGTCAAAATCTCCGGTTTGTAATATTTAAACCCTTCGGGGTAGATTTGGATGTTAATCATGTGTTGTTCTCTGGACTCGCCTTCGCGTGAGTTTTAATGCATATATGTCGATCCTTGTTGCTATGTAAGTGATTTCACCGGGCGTTAACCCGGCAACTAACGACAGGATGATACTTTATTATTGCCTAATGACCAAAGTGGATTGGTTTAGGCGATAGTACGGTATTTTCCTGGGCGGGTTGTCACAGCGAACCCAACCCAGGGACCCAATTGCTTAGGCTGAAATCTCCTCAGGGGCTGGAATGAAAGTATTAGGAACCTGTTTGCGAAAAGGAAATTTCAGATCTAGATTCAAAAGGCTGAATATTGTAAAATTCGTAAAAAATCACAGAGAAATCAGAAAAATGTAAGACCAATTTTGTTGGTTTCCATGTGAGTAACTCTACAACTTTTGTAAAGCATGACCATACTTTTGACTGATAGCTGTTACATGAAAAATTGAATTAAATTTAAACTAGATCTGCTGTAGTTCAAAATCTACATGCGATCTTGAGCTGATTTTTGGATATGTTGTGATACATGCCATGTGTAGGACATACACCAAAATTTGCACAAAGTTACTGAGTAAATCTTTAATATGATTTATCTTGTATTAATGATGAATCTGACTAAATGAATTTTATAGCTTAAAAGATATATATTTTTGCGCCCAACTTCTGGATGTGATCTTAAGATGCCTAAATACACCTTTGGTGATTTAATCATGATTTCATAACTGTTAGAAATATTTATTCTTGATTTATGATGAGTTTAAAAGGAAATTTCATAGCTCAAGATCTAGAAGGGTCCTTAATGCATGTGTTGGTAGAGTAGCTCAGTTTTGGACTAGAGAATCAGTGAGAGAAAGTTTGGATCCAAAAGTGCTTTATTTATTTTTTTATATGCTTTTATCTTGTTTTGGTAAATCAAAGTTGCCATTTTGGGTATAATTAATTTATAGCTTAATAAAGTGTGCTTTTGTGTTCAGTGGCTTTGTTTAGAGATAAAGAGCTTCAGAAGTGTCACCTACTGAATTTTATGAATTTATTTATGAATAAAAACAATGGAAGCCAATTTAAGCTTAATATAAAGTTAAATGGGAAAACCACCAACTACACACCTAATGACCCTATGAATGTGGTGTGAAGCATGCTAAGAAACTTAAGACCACTCCCTTTGATGATTTGTGAAATTAAATTAATTTATTTATGTAAATGTGTACACAATCACCATCAAAAAGAATAATTAATAAAGCAACACATATTGTTCCTTTATTGGAAGAGTATGCTCAATATATTGTTATCTAGGTGAATGTGGTCAACCATGCACCCCATGGTTGTCACGTGTTGTTTTGTAATTAATTAAATCAAAACCGTCAATTAAATCTTGCATATGCATCCTCGTGTAGATCTTCCCGACGGTAGCTATACGCTCGTACCGGAAGGAGGAGACGAAGGAGCTGACGGGGACGTGCACTACGTCGCTATAGAGCAAGACCTGGACCAAAATCCAGAAGGGCCAAAGGCCAACCTTGCCAATGAAGGCAAGCCCCGGTTTATCATTAACCTATGTGTTTCTTTTAAACTTATGAATTTATCATTTCTTATCTATGTGCATTTACGTTCAGGAGTTGATATGAAACCCTAGTTGCATGATCCCTAGGTGCCTATGTTCTTTTACTAGTATGCTAGGTCGTTAGATGCTATGCTCTAAGCACCCGGTAAAAGTCAAGTGATGTTCGTCAATCACGAGAATAGGTTCTTACGTTGGAATCATAAGATCTTTATAAATGGATTGCTCATGTGGTAAGAGCATGGGATTTGGGCTCCGGTCCAGTGGCTTCGTGGGCTAAGCTTTTGAACATACTAAGCACTTGTCGGGAATGGGACCGGTAAGCCTAGTACCTTAATGAGACGGTGTGGGATCTTACTATTACTAATCTTGAGCATTCTCCTGCCCAGCCCGCAACTGGGAGGAGGGTACATGTGTGAGACTGGATGTACTGAGTAGGGCATGCCAGATACGCCTTATACCCAGGACTGTAAACTATTATCCCAAGCCGAGGATTTTTGGGAACCGTTTGGTCGGTGTCGGCTCTGTTGGGGCACCGCTTCGTGTGTTTAGGTTTACCTTGCAAGGGTTTAATCAATCGATTTTTTGCCTCTCACCGTTATCCCAGACTGCTTAATCAACTGGCCATGGTATCCCTTAATGATGGAACTATGTGAATTCTTCTACGTGAATTAATTGTATTGTACAATTCTTGATTGCATTAGTTGCTTATTTAAGTAATGATTAACTCACTAGAATTTGAGCTAAAATATTGAAAGTAAGGATCCATGATCCTAGTTGCTTTTTGGCAAAACAAACCCACAAGCCAAAAGCCTTACATGTCTAGAGGTAACTTTTGACGGGTAAGTCTTGCTGAGTATTAGTATACTCAGCCTTGCTATCAATGTTGTTTTTAGGTGAAGTTGTTTGGCATGGAGAGATTCCACCCGGTTTGGAGCTGGAATGGGTGGATGACGCCGAGTGATGGCATCACGGATGGCCTCCTGTGATGTCTATCGTATCATAGTTTATTTTCCGCTGTTTTAAAACTCTGAACATTTACTTATCATGTCATGAACCATGGTTTGTAATAATTAAACCCCTAAGGGTGAATTTGGACTTAAATTCTGTAATGTACTTTGGACTCTCTTTCGTGTGAGTTTTATGCATATGTTCGATCCTTATACTATTCAAGTGATTTACCGGGCTTTGACCCGGCAACACTTGACGGGATGGTACTTTACTATTGCTTAATGGCCAAAGTGGATTGATTTAGGTGGTAGTAAGGTATTTTCCAGGGCGGGGTTGTCACAACAGAGAGGGGTCCCTACCTCGCCTTATATTCACCGTGAGGTAGGGTTACAAGTCGGTTTGAGTAAAGAGTCATAGCCGTACTCAGGCAGCAGTACTCTACATGGGTTCGAACATGTCTAGCCTTCCTAACCAAGTACTAGTCCTCTGTTGCCTTGCGCCCCCACATCGTCTTCCATTGTGGCCCACAAGTCAGGTAGTCCTAGGGGCCCACGTATTAGTCGGAATCAGTACCCGCCTGGGTGGTAGGCTCTGGGATGTCCATACGACATAACCACCCATTTGTAATCATAACGATAAGAACTAATCATCAATTTACATATGTAGGCATTGATTCTCTTTCCATAGTTCCATCCTGCAGCTGTCCCTTCACCTGCTGCAGCTCAGCGGCAGTAGCTTCAAGCTTCATGTTAGCTTCTGAGGATCCTTCCTATTGTTGATCCCTTTTTCGCTTGGCTGACCTAAAGAAAACATAAGTAGCAACAAGTTTTATAACACTACGTGTCATGACAGTTCATCACTATGAAGTGCACAGGAGCAACAACCAGTAATTAACATTAACAAGGAACAAGTTTCATAATAATCAAGCACTACATATTTTTATCTTTCTCGTGCAGTATCCGTAGCTTCTCCTTCTCCATTTCGATAACACTCCATTGTATCGATTGCTTCTCCTTCTCGATCTCGATAATTAGCTGCACAACCGATTGCTTATACACTTCCATCGCATGGATGGCATGTTTCAGCTTTCCTTTCATGTTTTCCAGCTCAGTGGTAGTTGCTTTAAGCTTGATGTTAGCCTTTGCGCACTCTTCCTTCCATGACCTTGCCTCCTTTCCAGGTTTTGCCTTCCAGTCCAGTACCAGGTCTTTCGACTCTTGGTCAAGAATGTCACCTATTTCTTTCAACAACGCATTGTCCTGGTGTAACAAATGGGCACACATCTCCTTGTATTTGTTGGTCTGTTGCAATTGTTTATGTAACAATTGGTCAGCCATCTCCTTGAATTTCCTCATCTCTTGCATATTTTTATTTAAAATTTCCTGACATAGCTCCTTGTATTTTACACCCTCTTGCCGCGCCATGAGTTCTCTGCCTTATTGTTCTTGTAAGTCTCTCTTCACCTCCCGCAGCCCAGCTTTAGTGGCTTCAAGCACCTCTAGAAGCTAGTAAAATACAAGAACCTATCAATCCATCAAATGATGCAAATTGAAAACTAACTGAATCTAACACCTATAAAATGTTTATAGCCTATCAACTTGTAACACCAATCGAAGTGCAAATATGAGGGTACGATGAAATCTAATTCTAGTGTATATGCTCATCAATCCTTTAGATCCCCAGCTCTAGAAATCCCTAGGACGATAGCGGAAAATATAGTGGCTCAAACCAGAGAACTGACCTTGTCGAACTGTTTCAGCTTTTTGTAGCTGGGAGGTGGCGTCGCAACCATCTTCCCGTTGCCGCTAGGATCCGCCGTTCCTGCCACAAGCCATTGCAGATCTGCGCGTAGCAAAAGTCGAGAGTCTTTGCGAAGGTAGTGAAGCATTTCGCCTGCGAATTACTGATTTATATTAAAGATTCACCTAACACAACCAAAAGGAAACTGTTTCCTATTAAAATGACACAACTAAGAAGTGGTGCAGTAGTAAAAAACGTGGTCTTTTTCCTATAGATCTCTAGTTCGAACCCTTGCAATGGAAAATTGTTTTTGCAATATTTCGTGACCTGGCCTCCGCTTACCTAGCGAAAATGCTTACACGTGGGACCCTGGAAAATTTTATGACGACTTGGAACACTCTATTTTCGAAAGAATGCTTACATGTGGGACCCTACTGAATTTTATGACGACTTGGGACACTCTGTTTTTAAAATAATGCTTACATGTGGGACCAATTTTGGTTTATGACGTTTTTGCAGAGCTTATGGCATCACAAAATAGCATGGAACAGGGAATGCCCTGCTATAGTAGCAACCGTAATGATGAAAGATTTTTTGTCACTAAATTTTCTCCGAAGTGAAATATTATGACGAGATCAGTTAGGAACGTCATAAATAAATGACGCCAAAATGTGGTTGCATCACTAGTCAACGATTTTCTAGTAGTGAAGATTGGGTGGAGATCGGGACCGGATTAGTCGAGGCTTAAATGGCAAGATCCCTATACACATTCAAGAAGGGCTCAAACACCCAGAGGCACCAATGCAAGCTGCAAAGCTTGCATCAAAAGGTGGGATCATAGTGTGTGAGCACATACCGATCCTTACTTGCTGGAAGGACTACAAGCCGAAGAAGAACCAATAAGATGGTGAAAAGACTGAAGACTATCTCAAGAACTACATGGGCATGCTAGTGATGTGCATATGTCCACTCATCTACTACCATAGTTGTTTGCATCCATTCTTGTCATCCATTTTTCTGATAATTGTATTGTGCTAGGGGCAATTTGACATTGACACCACCAGTGAGCCTGTAAGGGTGGCATGCAGTGACATGCTGAAGTCGATACAGAGACAGGCGAGGTATCACCTGAAGCAAAAGTACTTCAATGATGTTCTAGCAAATGCAGTCCCCATTAAATCTCATGTGACCAATGTGACCGATGCCTAATTGAAGGCACTGGTTATGATAGAACTTCAACTTGGCACTACCACATTTCCATGTATTGATATATTCTTATTCTTGTTTCTTACATAAGTTCTTATTATTGTAAAGGTGAGGTGTGGTACAAACACCGGTAATCGAGGAATGGTCAAGTACCATCAGCACACAGGATCTCAAAGCTACGTTGTACAAGCTAATCTTGTGGTAAGCAGATGAACAAGTCATGTTTTTGATCTGTAGTTCATTTCATGAACCATTTTTCAATGCTAGCACTTTAATTATGCCTTTTTTCAAAACATATTTAGAGGCAGAAGTATGTTGCTAAAGGAGAAGAGCTAAGTCAACTTGATTATTTCAAGTTCTTCCACTGCTGCAAGAATGGCTTCGCCACTCCATTCTAGACAGCCATTGTATGTACTTGTATGCTTTTTCATTCTTCTTTGAAACAATACTAGAAACATGTGTGAGTATTTTTTTAAACCTTTCATTTTATTTCCTTTTTAGGCTCGCATGGAACAAATTGTCGCCGAACCTCAAGGCGGCCAACTAGAAAAGACTGCTACTGAAGCAGTGGAGGAAGTTGTCCAATCTAGGACTTTTCGGGAGGTTGTTGGCATTCGCCCGCCCTCCATTGTGACAACCCGCCCAGGAAAATACCGTACTATCGCCTAAACCAATCCACTTTGGTCATTAGGCAATAATAAGGTATCATCCTGTCGTTAGTTGCCGGGTTAACGCCCGGTAAATCACTTGGAATTCACAGAGAGGATCGAACATATGCATTAAAACTCACACGAAGGCGAGTCCAGAGTACAAACATAATTTAAAGCCAGATTACCCGTAAGGGTTTAATTATTACAAATCATTGTTCATGACAATAAGTAAAGGTTCAGAGTTCGAAAACAGCGGAAATAAATAAACTAGCGCAACGGTAAACATCACAGGAGGCCGTCCGTGATGCCATGACTCGTCGTCATCCACCCATCCCTGCTCCCAGCCGGGTGGAATCTCACCAAGTCAAACAACACCTGCAACAACAGTTTTTAAAGCAACGCTGAGTATACTAATACTCAGCAAGACTTAACCGTCAGGTGATAACTACATCACCAAACTCTAGACATGAGAGGCTTTTTGGCCGGTGGAGTTCTTTTGCTGAAAATCAACAAAGAGTATGTCCTTACTTTCAATATTTTAGCACAGATTCTAGTTGATTACCATTTCTAAGTGTGCCAACTAATTCAATCAAGAATTGTACAATACAATTAATTCAAGAAGTAAACTTCATCAAATTCCATCATTAAGGGATATCATGGCCAGTTGATTAAGCAGTCTCAGATAACGGTGAGAGGCCGACAATCGATTGATTTAAACCTTGCAAGGTAAACCTAAACACACGGTAGGGTGCCCCCAGGAGGACAACCACCAGGCGGTTCCCATCTTTCTTTGGTTCGGGATCGGAACCTACAATCCTCGGTACAAGGCTTACTGGACCGCTCCCACACGAACGTCCAGACTCACGCAGGTACCCCACTGTTGCAGGCAGGGGGACACATTAGGTGTCCTAGGGGTAGTAGGGAAAGGTTCCCTTGCCGCGTCAATCAGGTACTAGGCTTACCGGTCCCATTCCCGACAAGTGCTTAGTACGTTCAAAAGCTTAGCCCACGAAAGCCACTGGACCGGAGCCCAAATCCCATGCTCTTACCACATGAGCAATCCATTTATAAAGATCTTATGATTCCAACATAAGAACCTATTCTCGCGAGTGACGAACATCACTCGACTTCTACCGGGTCCTATAGCATAGCAGCTATCGACCTAGCATACTAGTAAAAGAGCATAGGTACCTAGGGATCATGCATCTAGGGTTTCATTCAACTCCTGAAACGTAAATGCGCAATCATAGCAAAGATAATTGCATAATTTTTAACAGGAAGGGTTAATGATCCGGGGCTTGCCTTCGCTGGCAAGGTTGGCCTTGGGCCCTTCTGGACTTTGGTCCAGGTCTTGCTCTACAGCGACGTGGTGCACGTCTCCGTCAGCTCCTCTGTCTCCTCCTTCCGGCACAGGCGTACAACTACCGTCGGGAAGATCTACACGAGGATGCAAATGCAAGATTTAATTGACGGTTTCCAATTTAATTAATTACAAACAACAAATGACAACCATGGGGTGCATGGTTGACCACATTCACCTAGATAAACATACATTTGATATATTCTTCCTATTAAAGTCATGTTATGTGATGCTTCATTATTTATTCTTTTTGATAGTGACTGTGTACATATTTATGTAAATAAATTAATTTAGATTTCACAAACAGCAAGGGGTTGGTCTTAAGCCTTTTATAATGATTTACAACACACACATAGGGTCATGAGGGGTGTGGTTGGTGATTTTCTCATTTACTTTAATATTAAGCTTTAATTTGCTTCCATAGCTTTTATTCATAAAATAAATTAATAAAAAAATCAGTGAGGTGTGTTATGAAGCACTACAAACCTATACAAAGCCACTGCACACACATCCACACTTAGGATAGCTATGAAATTAAATATACCGAAAATAACAAAAGCTAGCTACCAAAATATGATAAATGCATACAAAAATAAATACACATCAAAATGATTCCAACTTTCTCACACATGGCCTCTGGTCCAAACCTAAGCTAGGCATGCAACATATACATCTAGGACTACCATAGATCTTGAGTTATGCATTTACAAAGAAAAACAAGCATATTTCAAGAATAAATATTTCTGACAATTATAAAATTGTGATTAATTCACCAGAGATGAATTTAGGCATAAAAAGATCACATGCAGAAGTTGTGCACAAAAATCTAATTATTGTTAGCTACAAAAATCATTTAGACAGATTCTGCATAAATACTAAATAAATTATAATAAAAGATTTACTCAGTAACTTTGTGCAATTTTTGGTACGGGAGCTAGTAATGCCATAACACACAACATATCAAAAATTCAGCTATAGATCACATGTGGATTTGGAGATACAACAGATCTAGGTTTTACAGTTTTGTATTTTTCATGCAAGATCTATCGGGAAAAACTATGGTTATGCTTTACCAAAGTTGTAGTGTTTTTCACCGAGAAGCCAACAAAATTGATTTTGCATTTTTCTGATTTTTCTATGATTTTCTATGAATTTTCTAAGTTTCAGCCAAAACACACTAGAGGTTAAAGAATCTAATTGCAAGGACGCCCCAGGAAAAGTGTTTCTATTGCAGAAAGGTCCTTACTTTGCACAAACGACCATGGAAACAACAGGGACTTCGCAATGTGGTCCTCGGGGAGGCTCGCCGGCGCGGCTCGCCGGAATCCGGCGGGTCCGGTGGACGTGGCCGGCTGGGGACAGGCAGAGGGCGGCTTGGGGGTCGCCTAGGCTCGTTTTCCCCGCTTGCTCGGGTAGGAGGCGCTGCCGGCGAACCCGCGCGGCGGAGCTCCGCGGCTGCGGCCGCTGAAGCTCGCACTCCGGCGGAGCTGCGGCGCCGGCAGGGCAACAAGCGGCACGTGGAGGTCGCGTGGGGCCGTGCGGAGCCGCTGGGGAGCTCGGGTGGTGGTGGCAAGGCCTGGAGGCGGGAGTTGGCCGTGGAGGTGCCAATGGCGGACGGCGGCGTCGCGCTGGGAGGCGGAGAAGGGCGTGCATGCGCGGGGAAGGTTCGGCGACCTTAAATAGGCGGCTCCCCGCTCCGGTTTGAAGTCCATGCGCGCGTTCAAGGGGGGGCCGGGCGCGCGCAGGCGTGCAGGACGGCGACCGGCGGTTGGCACGGGCAGGGGCCGGGGCGCGCGCGCACGAGGAGCGACACGCGGCGGGCACGGGCTCCCAAGGCGCTCGGGCCGTGTGCGGCCTCGGGGAACGTGGGACCTCGGGGCGCGCGGGTCGGTGGTGGCCAGGACGTCGAGTTTAGGAGCGGCCGCGAGGCCGGGCGCGCGCCGGCGTGCGACGTCGCGGCGCGGCGCGACACGCCCCTGTTTTTGTTCCTCTTACCCGCGTTTGACCGCGAATAACTCAAAAGTTTTGAACTGAACTTCACTGGAGTGTAGATAGCAAAGTTGTAGATCAAGGGTCCCTCTACAACTTTTACAAAGGCCGTCCTATGTTCTTCTCATTGGTTTGAGCACAATTTGCAGGCAAAGTTGCTGGTTTCTCATGGCGCTGGTGAATAGTGAAAGCTGAGTTTGACTCAGAATTTCACCAATTTCCTCTCAAAATCTCAAATGCCGCCAATTATGAAAAGTGTGTCCCTCGAAAAGACGAACAACTTTTATATTGGCCGATTTTGAAGTGTTTAAGTGAAATTTGGAGAACGTGGCAAAAGTTCTGGAGGGAGTTCAAGGACAAAGGGATTTGACCGGGGTTTTGACCAAGGGTTGACTAGGGTTTGACCACAAGGGTGTGTGGACTTGATTATGAGGGTCATTAGTGATTGTTTGGTGAGGTTTTCGAGGTGATGACCCAGGTTGACCAAGGTTTGACCACTGTCAACCGTGTTTGACTCGGCTGATTCGGTCATTAGAACTAATGAGGCTAATTAAAAACCTGGGGCGTCACAGCCTACCCCCCTTAAAAAGAATCTCGTCCCGAGATTCGAAATTAAAAGACGAAGGCAGGGAGGGGTTCTCGGATAGAGATATTACCCATGATATTAAGCTGGTCGATTCGATCGGATGCTAAGAGAACATTGGGAGCGGACGGAAGGAGACCAAGTCGAAAAGTGATCATCAAAACAGAGTTCTTATGAAGAAAAGGAAGGCTAGTAAAAAGATTTCTGTAATTCCTTTTGGAGGCAACACGGATGTGCTTTATGGGTCAAAAGTTTCCCATGCTCGGTCAAGGTGGTTCATACGAACAGTCTAGGAAGGTAAATTAGTAGAGGGCATTCGCAAGGAATGGCTCACGAATGATAGGTAGGAAATGCATGAAAGACAAATTAGTATGGGAATTTCAGAACAATTCTTGCTCACATGTTATTTAACTTGTGAATTTGGGTGGTACCAACTCGTTACATTACGGTGCAATGATTTTTAAAAGTTTGCGTGATGCACATGCTCCTGAAGACACTATGCACATGCTCATGCGGTATGGTGCTCATGATGCATGTTAGCATGTCTCGGTTACCCACAAAATGAGTTAGTCATGGAGATGGCAATCACAGGCTGAGAAGGAGTATGCGTGGCGAGTCGCATTCTCACAACCAAGACACCTAGCGCGCCCCTTGTGGCAATCACATGGCTGCAGCACACATGATGCCCTAGGTTCCGTCGCGGCACCTTTGGTTATGGAACAATAACATCACCAATCATTGAAGGATAGAGTAGGAGATATTGAAACATTCTATGCGTATGCACGTTAGTTCACCCAAGGTTCCCAAATGCACGTGCTATGCAAATGCATGCTCAAAAAGGGACATTTTTTTTCAAAATGTTGTGAGCAAGATCAAGAAGAATCAGTTCAAGATTGACAGATCGAAGTAATCATGACAAGGATATCAATACAAAGAATATCTTAGTGCTTCAACATGTATAAAGACAAGGGGGTTTGGAGGGAATTCACGTCGATGGAGATAACATGTTGACAGGAGAAGATTACAGCTGAAGATTGAACTCTAAGATCAGACATTACCCAACTGACATGGTAGAACAGAAAAGTTCTTTTCTCATGCTGGGCAAAACTAGGGTATTCATGTGTACAAAGGTACAATCGTATGTTAGAACTCGAGCGAGCATACATACATAATGACATAAAGTTCTGGCAGTTGTGAACCAAAATTCATAACTTAAAACCAGAGCTCCAAAAATTCCCCAAATTGTACCAGCATATCAGTGAGGTTATGAAACACCTTTTCGGTATTCAAAGGTTGAGCTAGATCGTTTAGGAACAAGGTCGAAAGATGCAAGGTTTAAGATTCTGTTCTCTGAAAAACAGCAGGACCTAGGTTCACTAAAAAGGGTACAACTCAAGATTTACAGAAGCTATGACCATGAACTTTTGCGAGTAGGAACTAGATTAGATATGGAGTAACTTTGGTAGAGATCGTCTAGCCAAACTGATTCTTGAACAGGGTGCAACAATCTAGCAAACAGCCACACCAGAATTTGGACAGCAACACACCTATACATGAGAGGTAAAGCTAGAACACAAAAACCACACACTAGCAAAATATTCCCTTAGAGAGCATACACTTTGTGTTTTGAGTCCATTTTTAAGTTGTTTTCAATTTTTAACATGATGCAAGACAACCTACTCGTCCTCACACGGCGATCAAGCCAAAAATCGCAGTTAGTGCCGGTGGCAAGGCTTTTATTCGTCTCTCCCTATAATAACTAGTCGAGAACTATTCGGTACTCACTTAGCGACTAACGAAGCACTGTTATGTACCTGCAGAAAAGCACCTTCCGTGCCAGCACGTCACGGAAGCGTCCCCATACGGTACCGTTCACTTATAGAAACGGTATCCATGCGTTAAGCCGCTGCATGGACAGCGTCCAACCTCAGATACGCTCCTTTTCGAATGAAGCAGATCCTTGCCTCGCATATTCACAATGCGGAACGTCCACGTATGGCAAAACGTGGCGAGACACAGACGCGATGGTGAGTTCCCTTTGGATTTGGTCCCATCCATCCCTCACATGACTTCCATGCGGTACCACCACGTATAGCAAAACGTGATGAGACGCAGACGGGACGTGGGTTCCCATTAGAATAGGTCCCATCCATCCCCCACAAGACTTCCCTGTGGTACCACCACGTATGGCAAAACGTGATGAACTAGTATGGTTGTGCAGAAAGTAAGTTCTGACAGGAATAAAATGTGCTGGGAGTTAGCAAAATAAACCATAGATTAATAAGCCACCTGAAAGAACTCAAAAATTCCCTCTAGGGCCTCTCGGTCTAATTTATCCTTAACAGACCAACGTATTTTGCAAATCCAAACAATCTTGGCAAATTTTATTCAAAAACCAGTGATTAAGGTTGTTAATTAAACTCTGGTGCATATAATCGCTCTGATGCCAGCTGTGACAACCCGCCCAGGAAAATACCGTACTATCGCCTAAACCAATCCACTTTGGTCATTAAGCAATAATAAGGTATCATCCTGTCGTTAGTTGCCGGGTTAATGCCCGGTAAATCACTTGGAATTCACAGAGAGGATCGAACATATGCATTAAAACTCACGCGAAGGCGAGTCCAGAGTACAAACAAAATTTAAATCCAGATTACCCCTAAGGGTTTAATTATTACAAATCATTGTTCAGGACAATAAGTAAAGGTTCAGAGTTCGAAAACAGCGGAAATAAATAAACTAGCGCAACGGTAAACATCACAGGAGGCCGTCCGTGATGCCATGACTTGTCGTCATCCACCCATCCCTGCTCCCAGCCGGGTGGAATCTCACCAGGTCAAACAACACCTGCAACAACAGTTTTTAAAGCAAGGCTGAGTATACTAATACTCAGCAAGACTTAACTGTCGGGTGATAACTACATCACCAAACTCTAGACATGAGAGGCTTTTTGGCCGGTGGAGTTCTTTTGCTGAAAATCAACAAAGAGTATGTCCTTACTTTCAATATTTTAGCACAGATTCTAGTTGATTACCATTTCTAAGTGTGCCAACTAATTCAATCAAGAATTGTACAATACAATTAATTCAAGCAGTAAACTTCATCAAATTCCATTATTAAGGGATATCATGGCCAGTTGATTAAGCAGTCTCAGATAACGGTGAGAGGCCGACAATCGATTGATTTAAACCTTGCAAGGTAAACCTAAACACACGGTAGGGTGCCCCCGGGAGGACAACCACCAGGCGGTTCCCATCTTTCTTCGGTTCGGGATCGGAACCTACAATCCTCGGTACAAGGCTTACTGGACCGCTCCCACACGAACGTCCAGACTCACACAGGTACCCCACTGTTGCAGGCAGGGGGACACATTAGGTGTCCTAGGGGTAGTAGGGAAAGGTTCCCTTGCCGCGTCAATCAGGTACTAGGCTTACCGGTCCCATTCCCGAGAAGTGCTTAGTACGTTCAAAAGCTTAGCCCACGAAAGCCACTGGACCGGAGCCCAAATCCCATGCTCTTACCACATGAGCAATCCATTTATAAAGATCTTATGATTCCAACATAAGAACCTATTCTCGCGAGTGACGAACATCACTCGACTTCTACCGGGTCCTATAGCATAGCAGCTATCGACCTAGCATACTAGTAAAAGAGCATAGGTACCTAGGGATCATGCATCTAGGGTTTCATTCAACTCCTGAAACGTAAATGCGCAATCATAGTAAAGATAATTGCATAATTTTTAACAGGAAGGGTTAATGATCCGGGGCTTGCCTTCGCTGGCAAGGTTGGCCTTGGGCCCTTCTGGACTTTGGTCCAGGTCTTGCTCTACAGTGACGTGGTGCACGTCTCCGTCAGCTCCTCCGTCTCCTCCTTCCGGCACAGGCGTACAACTACCGTCGGGAAGATCTACACGAGGATGCAAATGCAAGATTTAATTGACGATTTCCAATTTAATTAATTACCAACAACAAATGACAACCATGGGGTGCATGGTTTACCACATTCACCTAGATAAACATACATTTGGTATATTCTTTCTATTAAAGTCATGTTATGTGTTACTTCATTATTTATTCTTTTTGATAGTGACTGTGTACATATTTATGTAAATAAATTAATTTAGATTTCACAAATAGCAAGGGGTTGGTCTTAAGCCTTTTATAATGATTTACAACACACACATAGGGTCATGAGGGGTGTGGTTAGTGATTTTCTCATTTACTTTAATATTAAGCTTTAATTTGCTTCCATAGCTTTTATTCATAAAATAAATTAATAAAAAAATCAGTGAGGTGTGTTATGAAGCACTACAAACTATACAAAGCCACTGCACACACATGCACACTTAGGATAGCTATGAAATTAAATATACCGAAAATAACAAAAGCTAGCTACCAAAACATGATAAATGCATATAAAAATAAATACACATCAAAATGATTCCAACTTTCTCACACATGGCCTCTGGTCCAAACCTAAGCTAGCCATGCAACATATACACCTAGGACTACCATAGATCTTGAGTTATGCATTTACAAAAAAAACAAGCATATTTCAAGAATAAATATTTATGCAATTATAAAATTGTGATTAATTCACCAGAGATGAATGCAGGCATCAAAAGATCACATGCGGAAGTTGAGCACAAAACTCTAATTATTTTTAGCTACAAAAATCATTTATACAGATTCTGCATAAATACAAAATAAATCATAATAAAAGATTTACTCAGTAACTTTGTGCAATTTTTGGTACAGGATCTAGGAATGTCATAACACACAACATATCCAAAATTCTGCTATAGATCGCATGTGTATTTGGAGATACAACAGATCTAGGTTTTACAGTTTTGTATTTTTCATGCAAGATCAATCGGGAAACACTATGGTCATGCTTTACCAAAGATGTAGTGTTTTTCACCAGGAAGCCAATAAAATTGAGTTTGCAGTTTTCTGATTTTTCTATGATTTTCTATGAATTTTCTAAATTTCAGCCAAAACACACTAGAGGTTAAAGAATCTAATTGCAAGGACGCCCCTGGAAAAGTGTTTCTATTGCAGAAAGGTCCTTACTTTGCACAAACGACCCTGGAAACAACAGGGACTTCGCAATGTGGTCCTCGGGGAGGCTCGTCGGCGCGGCTCGCCGGAATCCGGCGGGTCCGGTGGACGTGGCCGGCCGGGGACAGGCGGAGGGCGGCTTGGGGGTCGCCTAGGCTCGTTTTCCCCGCTTGCTCGGGTCGGAGGCGCTGCCGGCGAACCCGCGCGGCAGAGCTCCGCGGCGGCGGCCGCTGAAGCTCGCACTCCGGCGGAGCTGCGGCGCCGGTAGGGCAACAAGCGGCACGTGGAGGTCGCGTGGGGCCGTGCGGAGCTGCTGGGGAGCTCGGGTGGTGGTGGCAAGGCCTGGAGGCGGGAGTTGGCTGTGGAGGTGCCAATGGCGGACGGCGGCGTCGCGCTGGGAGGCGGAGAAGGGCGTGCATGCGCGGGGAAGGTTCCGCGACCTTAAATAGGCGGCTCCCCGCTCCGGTTTGAAGTCCATGCGCGCGTTCAAGGGGGGGGCCGGGCGCGCGTAGGCGTGCAGGACGGCGACCGGCGGTCGGCACGGGCGGGGGCCGGCGCGCGCGCGCGAGGAGCGACACGCGGCGGGCGCGGGCTCCCAAGGCGCTCGGGCCGTGTGCGGCCTCGGGGAACGTGGGACCTCGGGGCGCGCAGGTCGGTGGGGGCCAGGACGTCGAGGTCAGGAGCGGTCGCGTGGCCGGGCGTGCGGGCGCGTGCCGGTGTGCGACGTCGCGGCGCGGCGCGACACACCCCTGGTTTTGTTCCCCTTACCCGCATTTGACCGCGAATAACTCAAAAGTTTTGAACTGAACTTCACTGGAGTGTAGATAGCAAAGTTGTAGATCAAGGGTCCCTCTACAACTTTTACAAAGGCCGTCCTATGTTCTTCTCATTGGTTTGAGCACAATTTGCAGGCAAAGTTGCTGGTTTCTCATGGCGCTGGTGAATAGTGAAAGCTGAGTTTGACTGAGAATTTCACCAATTTCCTCTCAAAATCTCAAATGCCGCCAATTATGAAAAGTGTGTCCCTCGAAAAGACGAACAACTTTTATATTGGCCGATTTTGAAGTGTTTAAGTGAAATTTGGAGAACGTGGCAAAAGTTCTGGAGGGAGTTCAAGAACAAAGGGATTTGACCGGGGTTTTGACCAAGGGTTGACTAGGGTTTGACCACAAGGGTGTGTGGACTTAATTATGAGGGTCATTAGTGATTGTTTGGCGAGGTTTTCGAGGTGATGACCCAGGTTGACCAAGGTTTGACCACTGTCAACCGTGTTTGACTCGGCTGATTCGGTCATTAGCACTAATGAGGCAAATTAAAAACCTGGGGCGTCACATCCATGAAAAAAATTAGGGTTACTACTTCACCTTAGGTTCAGGAAATACGAGCTAGACATGACAATGAGAAGCAAGGGGGGCACAACTACGGCAGAAGATTGTTGAACAGGAGGCTGAGATGAGTGAACTGAGATTGAAGGCTGAACAACAGGAGACAACATTGAAGTCTCAAACAAAAGCACTTGACGCTTTGAAGAAGAGCATAAATGACATGCATAATCTAATCCAAGCTTGATAAATTCCAGCAAGGTTTATCCTTGTAACATCCCTAATGTTTTTGAACAATAATTAAGTTAATTAGTGAAGCCTAAGCATGGTTGACTAGTCAAACCCTTTCCTAAGTGGTCAAAACCCTAGAGCCCTTGTACCTCTATATAGTATCTTGGCCATATTTCAAATTTTTTCCTAAACACCCAAAATTCTTCTAGTACAAAAATTGTTACTCTTTTCAAGGAACACATTTTTTATAATTGGCGACATTTCAAATTTTGAGAGAAAGATCCTCAAAAATTGGGTCCAAGGCAGTATCTACAAGGTTTGAGGCCGAGAAAAATAGGAACTTCATCACACTTTTTCTAGTTTAAATCTTGCACAAAACATAGGTCACCCTTTGTAAAAGCTCTAGAACTATGCTTCCTCTATAACTCTCTTTTTGGTCGATTTTCAAGTTGTATTCAACTTTGTGGAGATCTAGCGCGTTGAACAGACGTTGACCAAACTATTCATGCACGTCGGCCACCAGAGTGCGCTGCGAAGCCGCACCTGCGCCGAGCGCGGCCACCACGTGTTGCACGTCCCTCGCCGTCGGTGAGTCACTCCGACTGCCTTATCCCTGTGGGACCCACGCATGGCACTGGATCCCACTCTCTCTAGGCGGAAATCCCCCGGCAGGCCCGCGCTCGCGCCACATGTTTGCCGCCGAGCCGTGCAGCCGCCGTCGCCGAATCACCGCTGCCACTCAGACCCGGCAACTTGGCTTTGAGCCTTGGCAGCCACTCCTCACACGCAGAATGGCTAGTAGGAGGCCGCAACATTCCTTGTGTCGCGCGCAGGCGCCACGCAGCGCCCGATGGCGAAGGCCCACGGTCGAGCCCCGACCACCTTGCGGCCATTGGCCAGCAACACGACAAGCCTTAATGACACCACCATCGGCAAGCTTGCCCCTCCGTGCGTTTCCACGACCACCCGAGCAGACCTAAATCTCCTGCGTACCTCACCGCAGCTCCTCTAGCCCATCTTTGCCCCACATTACCGCGGAGCTCACCGGAATCGAAGCTGAGGCAGCTGCACCACCCCTGCCTCAGCGTCGGCGCTCACCAGAGGTTCCGCCGACCTCAGCTCCGCTCCCAATCGACCTGTGATAAGCATCTTGTACACTCCAAGCCACTCCCTGGCCAACCCCAGCAGCCACCTCACAGGCGGCGAGGTGCCCTGCGCCACCAACGGCACACTTGTGAAGATTTCAATCTTTGCAAGGGCTCAGTTGTAGAGCCGAGGCTATGGTTGTGAAGTCCAAAAAGTTTCTAAGGGTCTCGGTGCAAACAGATTCTTTGAATCTAGGTTTAAAATCCTGAATCTTGTAAAATGTGTAGAAAATCGTAGAAAAATCAGAAAAATGCAAGTAAATATGTTTTGGAATCCTTGTAATGAGTACTACCTTTCCTGCAAAGGCTGTATAGTGTTTTTTTGCTTAGTTTTTAAATTAAATTTGAATCTCAGTTTGAGCTTGATTTATTGTAGCTTAAAATCTAAAACTGTTCTAAACCTGAATTTTAGATATGTGGTTTGTCATGTCATGAGTAGGCTCTACATGAAAAATGGCACATAGTTATGGTGTAGATCTTTGTTTATGATTTATTTCCTATTTATGCTAGATCTGTCTTGATGCTTTTTATGGCCCCTTCAGTATATCTTTTGTAGCTCATCTTTGGCATGTGGCTTAGTTATGCTTGTGTGCATCTCAGAAAAATAGGATATCTTTTTATGGCTTCATTTGATGCCTATTTTTTATTTATGCATGGTTAGCTATTTAAATGCATAATTTGAATTCCGTGTAGAATCTAAACATTTTTTTGGTGAACACCTTGTTTATGCTGTGATAAGCTTGTTCTAGGAAAATTAGCCTTCAAAGGGTTGTGGTTTGCTCTGAATAATTTATGTTTGGTATATTAGGCTGAAATGTGTTATTTTTGTATAAATTAATCTAGATAGCTTCTAGAGCTAAATTTTCGTGTGCTATTGTATTTTAATCATATCTGTATGTGTGCCAATTTTCATGACCAGTGCATGTGTTGATCTCCCGGAATGATTTTATCTTGCTTTTGGTAGCTTAATCTTGTTGTATTTTTCATGCCTAATGTATAGCTTTGTTTGTGGTGATTTTTACTTAATAGCTCTGTGGTCGAATCATGAGCTTATATAAAATATGTCTAACCATGAGGTTATATAAAATATGTCTATGTGTGTTTGATGTGCAGTAAATAAGTTTGCTTAGATGTGTACATAATCACCATCAATAAAACAACACCTTTGCTTTATAAAGAATTAATGGTTAATCTTTTATCTAGGTGAATGTGGTCAACTATACACCCTGAGTTTTTCTTCAATTTTCAGAAATATAATCTTGCCTAAGTTCACCAAATAATGTTGCATATGCATCCTTCGTGTAGAACTCCCGCAGGTAACTACGCCCTTGTGCCAGTGGGTGATGAGGAAGGAGTCGAAGGAGAGTTGCACCAATTGGAAGTGAACTAAGACCCAGACCAAACTTCGGGAGAGCTTTAGGCTAACCACACTGAAGAAGGCAAACCCCAGAGCATAACCTAACTTTTCCAAATCATGCAACTATCTATGTTATGTTTGTGCATTTACATTTCAGGAGTTGTTTTGAAACCATAGATGCATGATCCCTAGGTACCTATGCTTTATACTAGTATGCTAGGTCGATAGTTACCATGCTTTAAGGACACGGTACAAGTCGAGTGATGTTCGTCACTCGCAAGATATAGGTTCTTATGTTCGAATCATAAGACTAGGATAAACTAGTTTGCTCACGTGCACTACAAGAAAAACGCCAACTAGTGACGCAACAAAAAGGCCATTTCTCGTCATAAACCGCGATTAATGATGCCGGTTGTTACGAAAACGCTCTGTCATTAATCGAGCGTCACAAACCGCGATTAATGACGAGACCTTATTTCGCGGGGTCATCAGTTTAATGACGCGTGGAAAATCGTCAATACAAAGCGTCATAACTTCGTTCCTGCAGCTTTGCCACGCTGGACAGAATCTAATGTGGCATGCCAATTGTGACAAATCGTATGCGTCATAAAATGAATTTGGCCCGTTTGTACCTGGGTTGAGCCCAAAACTATTCCTGTAGGCTGGCGTTGTTCATATAGCCCAAAAAAAATTTTGTTGGGCCCAATTGTATCTTTTTTAGATGAAATTTGATTAGGGTGGGCCCGTTTTGGTTGGGTCGAGTTCAACAGGTGCGCATATTGTTGCGGCCTTCTGTGTGACGTTAATTTGAAAAAAATTGACGGGTGGCCCAATTAAAAGTGGGCTAAGCCCACTGAAGGACAACATAAATTAACTAATCATGCATTAGTATTAATGGATTTCATTTCAATTCTAATCCTTTTTTTAGAATAATTCTGATTTTTTTGGCAAAATAGTAATCAACACATATTTCTTTATAAAATAAAGCAAACTGTTGTTTACTATCAAGCACGACCATATTGTTCATCACATATCACAAACTATTACAAGATAACAGTATCACAAGGAATATTGATTAACAAAGCTAAATCCAAGTCATAATCACAAGAGAAAGTGGAGATTTGATCTAATGATCTTAACCTCTTCATCTTTTACTGCTAAGCAGTAGACGAAGGAAGTCCTCACTGTCTTCGGTTAGCTTTTGCAACCTCTTAATCCCACCCGACTGCATTTTCAAAGTTGATTCTGATTCTTCGGTCTTCTTCTTCAAGCTACATAACTCTTTCTGTTGAGCAACAAACCATTGTCGAAGTTGTACCCCATCCTGATTTGGAGCGTCAACTCACTCTTCATCAACACTACTACATAAGGATTTGGTACCCATTCTTGAGTACTCGGCGGCCTCTGTTTAATTTGTTTGGGAAGAAGCATCATTGACTTGGTAGCTTCCATCTAGCAACAACGGATCCAAAGTCAGATTAGGACCTTTTAATTGATTCAAACTAAGGAAACAAAGGTGTTAAGTTTGTTACCTTGGATCAGGTCTGAATAGGAGCGACTTCAGATGTTTACCCTTTGGCCCGCTGAAACAAGTACAAGAACAAGAGGTAAGGGTTGAGATCATTCGCAATCGGAAACAAAGAAGGTGTTAAGTTTGTTACCTTGGAGCAGGTCTGAATAGGAGTGACTTCAGATGTTGACCCTTTTGCCTGCTGAAACAAGTACACGAACAAGAGGTAAGGGTTGATATCATTCACAATCGGAAACAAAGAAGGTGTTGAGTTTGTTACCTTGGAGCAGGTCTGAACAGGAGCGACTACAGATGTTGACCCTTTGGCCTGCTGAAACAAGTTCAAGAACAAGAGATAAGGGTTGAGATCATTAGCAATCGGAAGCAATTTCATCTATTAAGTTCAATGCGGTACATGAACGATCACACCCAATCCATCATCACCCAAGCATGCACCAAAAATATGGAAAGCCAAAAGAGCATGGGTAAGCAATATAATAATTTCATCCTTTAATTTCTACAAACCTTAAATAAGTTAACTTGGAACAATCTCTTGCAATAGGGAACAAAAGATCCACAATCACCCAAGCATGCAACAACAATATTCAAAGGCAAAGAGCATGGGGAAGCAGTCCAACAATTTCATCTACAAATTTCTACAGACCTCAAATAAAATGACTTCTAACAAACTCTCCTGATAGGGTACAGTAGATCCATAATCACCCAAACATGAAAGAATATTATAGAAAGCAAAAGAGCATGGGAAAGCAATCTAATTGAATCGATCAATACAGGGAGGAGACCGCAGACCTGATGAATAGGACGGGAAGAAGGTGCCGAATGCCATCTCAAGTTAGCAGCTCGACCTTGCACCTTCAGCACGATGTTCTGCGCAACTGTTGCAGATCTGCGGCCGCCAGGGTCAGCCTCGGGGGAGCCGACAGAGCAATGAGTTTGAACCATCTTGCAGCTTCAAGGACGTTGCCGAGGAAGGCCGCCGCTCATAGAAGAGGAAGGCCGCCGCTCATAGTAGAGGAAGCCGTCGTCGGTAGCTAGGTCGCCATTGCTGCTTCAACCGCAGATCTAGGTCTCTTCGGCAGTCGAGGAGAAGATCCCCTGATTTTTGGAAAATTACCAGGAGGGAATTGGGAGACCTGGTTTCCATCTTTGTTTTATATATAAATGAGAAGGACTACAAGGAGGAGAGGGGAATTCAAAATTTCAAGTCCCGCCTTTGTGGTCCAGAGCGGGAAATGAAAGACTTTGGATCATGGACCCAAACGTCAGTGACCCAAACGAAAGGCCGCTTGGGTGTCAGACCCAAACGTCAGTGACCTTACGCAGAGAGGCAAGTTGTTGACTGGGTTGTCCGTGCCACCATGGATCATGGAATGGACAAACACACACAGTACTATACTCTACTTCATATTCACGTTAGACGGATGATCCAATTATTGCATTCCAAATGTACTCTCTACAAAAAATTAACGTACTGTTTCAACTATTTATTACATGACTAAAAACACTTAAACAAAACATTAAAACTACAGGGGACCCTGGTACAACCCTTCAGGTAATCTTCTATGGAGATGTGCATAAATTCGGGATGATCAGTGCATACAACCGCCCAATCATATGTGAGTATTCCGTGAGGAAAGATTCACTCTAAGAGAGACATGCACTTGTCTTGTAATTGTGTGCAGTTAGCCTGAATTGGCCATCGTAGAAATGAAGTCACAGTTTCTCGCTTGCCATGTCCCACATCTTTGACGCACAGTGCAGCTTCAACGTTTCGGCTTGGTACATGTCGGTGATCGAGAGTAAATAAGGCCAGGCGTTAGCAGGAGTGTCACATAAATCAGCCTCCTCCGGGAGTGATCCTTCACTAGCATATTTGATCAGGACCGAGAAGCCATTAGGGTGTGTGTCAATAATTGTAACAGTTTCAGAGCTAGACTCCACTCCTGGGCTGTAGAGCATTGCCTCCATCACACAAGATACTTTCGCCACATCGGCACGTATCGCTCGTATCACCCAGCATTCTGCACCTGCGGAAGACAACTTGCACAGGGGCTTGGGCTACAACGCTTTCGCATATGCTTCTTTGTACTAATGGAGGAGGAACTGCAATGTAGTCGTCCTCCAGTACTGAAACAACACATGATATGTGTATGCGATGTTCATTGGATGTGACGTGCTCAATGTCATGATGATCCACCAGACATTCAAATCCTCTTCCTTGTAGATCCCGATTCATGAAACAAACTTGTTTTGTAGCTTGAACTCGAAACGTATCATGTTCATCATTTAGGTCTCCAGCCACCGCACGCAACAATACTCACACCTACGTAAAAGGAAGCAGTCACAGGCTTGATAACAATAATATAATGCGACCGTATCACCATGTGTGAGTGTGTGTATTCATAGCAGCAACGAGACACGTACCATTTGGGATTTGTGCACAGGAACGAGGACGGCGGCAATGCCGTCTGGAACATCCATCCACTAATGATCATTCATACCTGTAGGATAGCAACGTAGCTTCCATTGACGGCCTCCCGCCATGAACGTACTGGATTACTTGTATTGGCTCGCGGTTCCTTCTGCTTTCGCTTCCTGGCTTGAGACTGAGAAGTCGACTTGCATGGAAGGAATCATTTTAGCGTCTAAAGCCATTAAAACAAATGGCCTGAAATGATCGTCTCATGCCTGAACTGTCTCTTATTATAGTGGGAGTGAATGTGTCGTTCCGAAACATCCGTTCGTGGACATCAGTTACCACCCAGAATGGACGCGTCCCTTCAGTGCGGGTGTGGCCACGTTCAGGTCATGATCTTTCCGGTTCTAGTCCTTAAGTGCGATTCACAATGATCGACGTGTCCGTTCAGAGGGGGTGTGCTGCGTGTGCACACAAGTTCGTTGGTTAACGCCCGGTGCCAGTGCTTAACTGCAATTCTCAATGATCGACACGTGGATCAACTTGTGAGAGTGTGTCATTCCCAAACGCCCATTCGAGATGCCCTTTTGTGGTTATATGCATGTTAATATTACACACACACACATACACAAAAATAGATATTGCTTTTCCAATTCCAGCTTATTCCGTTTTGGTCTTATCACGTCAACAAGTTCATCACGTTTCTCAGTCTCTAAGGCCTGCGGGAATCATCAAGTGCGAATCCAGACCATTCGTAGACCTTTACAGTCACGACTCACGCAGCGTACCTGATCGAGGAGGACTTGTCAAGTCATCCCGCACCCTGCATGTTGCAACGAAAGGACCATCCGTTCCATCTGATTACAGCAACCAATCATGTTCTCCAGATGCAATTGACGCCTAAACCATTACATAAATAAACGGTAGAGAGTTGTCTCATTGTTGATGCGGCATGAGCTGATGCAGTGAGACGGCCATTAGATGCAGCTGATGCAGCGTGATTTGTCCGCAGGACTTTCTTGTGCTCTAGAGAAGAAAGTCCGGAAGTAAACACATACCTAGACACATCGGGCTCATCCCGTGATACCCATCGTCCACACATGTAATCGATGCACGCCACTAAAGATTCTGACCTAGATAGATTCCTATCACGCGTAGGCCTGACTATATTCCAAGCATCTCACGTTTTCCATAGTAACTTTAGCAATGCTACACCGAGCTCACGTGACCGCTGTAGTCCTCAATAAATAGGTGAGTGCAGCACAGTGTTCTTGAAAGGCAAGGCCAACACTCATCGGTTCCCCGTCTTGCATTTCTCTACTTCAGTGGGATACAAGGGTGAGATCATTTTGTTGGCTAATCTTGTTTACTTTATGTATGCATGGTATTGAGACGGTCACATTGTTTGCTTATGTAGGGTTTGTTCTTCGTTTGTGTATGCAGTACGTGGGGAATGGCCGGGCAAGGAAGGGATGGAGCATGGAACTTGGAGGAGTCGGGGAAGCGGGAGCTGTCAGGCGCAATAGCACCTCACCACCACCCGGTTCAACCGCTGCCATCGGCACCGCAGCACCACCCGGCCCCAGTGTCACCTCCACTTCCGCTGGTATCGCCACCTCAGCAGCACCCGACCCCAAAGGCACCTCCACTTCCACTGGCCTCGGCACCTCAGCAACACCCGGGGGTGATGCCACCTCCAGTTCAGCCGCTGGCAACGGCAGCTCAGGATCAGCTGAACCTCATGGCACCACCTTTTCGCCCATGACCCAGGCCGCCACCTCTGCTGTTGCCCGTTGAAATGCCACCCCCGCGGCCAATGCTCATTAAACAATATGAATCGCATGACCTGAAATGGTCTGTGTTGCTTTGGCTTTAGCAGGGCGGGCCCGCCTGTGTTTGTCACGAAGGTATGTGGGTGTGCCCTCTTTGCCACAAGGGTCATAGGCAATGGACCATTCGTGACCTGCTGTTACACGTGCATAACATCGCTGTTTTGCCTGCCTGGGTTTGGGATACAAGGGCGAGGCATCACACTTTGGAGGAGTATCTAATCCAGGAGCCACGTTTTGCTGCACTCCGTGCAGCGGCTGGATTTCCATGAGCCATGTCGTGATGGTAGTAGTATGAGCTGTGATGGTAGATGCTAGTAGTATGTCGTTCAGAGTATGTTGTTGTGGTTCCAACTATGGTGGATCGATCCATCCTCATGTGTAATCAATGCGTATGCATGCATTTGTATTGTTTGTATTTGGATTTTGTTGTTTCTAATAAAAATGGTAGTGTGTGTACTCCCACGGTATAAATTCGTTGTATACGGAAAGCCCGTTCCATTGATTTCTTAAATACTGGATGAACACAGGACGAAAGTCCGGTTTGTAGTTTTCAGTCGGACCGGATTAAACTGTCACTACTACAGAATGAGAAAACCAACATCTTACAAGGAAAAAAACAGTAGTAGTAGTATTCAATTAGACCAAATGAACAAAAGGCGAATGTTCATTCTGCTTCTTCTACTCCTACTTCTACTAGTAGCAGTTACCACTAATACACTAATCAAGGTGCCACTTTTTTGGCAATGGTGCACCCGACGCCTTGTTGCAGCTGCTCACGGACGAGGATGTCGCTCTGTTGCCGCCGCCCGTGAAGACGGTGGTGGACCTCCTAGGGCGCCGCCCGCGGATGAGGCCGTCTCTCCAATGCTGCTGCCAGACGATGATGTCGCCGCTCCATGGTGGCCGGTCGAGCATGGCCTTGGCGCCAATCCACGGCGGATGATGACGGGCGGTCGATGATGGCCTCTGCTCGGCGAGGATGGCAGAGATCGACTGCCGCTGACCGATGAGGATGAGAGAGGATGACGGCGCTTAGAGACGATAGTTCCCCGGCGAGTGGCGGTGCTTCCGTGCCCCTGACCCCTAGCACCTCTTGCTGACTTGCGAGGGGTGCGATGTTTCAGAGGCACATGGTCTAGGATTTCATTTTGTTCCACAAACTCCGAATCATCATAGGATGTGTCAACCATCACCTGAATGGGCCTCCGCTCTGCCTCCTCTTCATCAGACCACTAGGGATCCTCCCTTTTATCAGAAGAGGAGGATGTGGCTTGCGTCGCACCTCTAGGAGACAATGGCTCCATGGGGAGAGATAGAGAGTGCTGTGCGAGGATGGGGTTTTTTGTTGGTTGCAAGAGTTTGGAGAGGAAGAGGGCACTGTGCGAGAATGGGGTTTTTTGTTGGTTGCAAGAGTGGGGAGAGGAAGAGGGCACTGGGAGAGAAGGTGGCTTTTGTTGGTTGCCGGACTGGGATATTTATGGCTAGAGGAACCCATTCAACCATTATTGAAAAAATGCTCCCGAAAAGATTAGAGTACTTTTCTATAATGTGGGATACGTTCTGGTCAAACTAATTCAATTTTGACCAAATTTACAGTAAATTGTGTTAACACTTATATCTTCATATAAACTTATCGGGAAGTGATAATTGCATTCTTTTGTGGATGGAGGGAGTACGTTCTGAGGAAGGGGGAAAGACTGTTCACCGGAAGAAATAATTGTAGTCCAGAAGGTCCTTTTAGCAATACATCAGTATACCGGACCTTCTGGACTACCTTTTCCACTCATTTGTCTTTGTTGGAGCTGTAACTCCTCCATTGTTCTCCCACAACCTTGTACTTTGGCTATCCTTTCAATGATGCCTTGTCCCTGGGCAAATCTTATTCCTGACATTGTTGTGAGCATCGCCAATAAGATTAGTGATGCAAGAAATTTCATCATGTTCAATGCTGTCTGCAAGGGCTGGAATTGCGCTCATTCAGGTGAGGCACACCCGTTTGAACCTTGGATTTTGAAATCTGAATCTATCAGTGAATCTAGAGTAGTGACATTCGCATCTGTCGCTGATATGCGACTTTTTGAGGTCTCCTTTCCTGCATTGGCTTGGAAAAGGACTAGATTGATTAGTTGCAGCGGATCTGGAAGCCTAGTCGCCTTAGATTGCAGAGGTTGGTGCAACGCGCTCATGCTGAATCCTTTGCCTCCTTGGAAGCACATTCGCCTTCCTCGACTTCCAAAATGGAGCCAAATGGCTACTCTCCAAGCTTGTATCTTGTGCCTTGAAATAGCAGCTGGTGCAGAGTCATTTGCCGTGATTACTTTCTTTTGGCCAGAGAAATCTTTTGCAGCGCTTGGGTCATTGCCTGTTTTCATGTGGCATTTGGGTAGCCAATCCGACTGGACTACACTACCTTCAGAAGATTTCTGGTACAGGTCTTTTGAACACATGCGGATCTACTTGGGGCAAGATCTTCCAGCACCTCCCCATCCTGATGGACTTCGGTTGTCATGGGTTATTGGCATGGGCAACTCTTCTCTACTCGAAGGTGAAGACCGATTGTTCTTTGTTGTTCTAGAGGAAAAAGAAGCTGAGGTGATAGAATTAACTTTGCATTCATTCATCGGGGACATTTGGCAGCCTATTCCCTGGGAGATAGCTCCTGAGTTCCGGAATAAGATCATCTTGTTTGGTCCTGGCAAGTGCATTGTTACAGAAGAGCATGCCATTTCTGGTTTGCCTGACCTGAGGGCAAATCACATTTACTTCCTACGAACTTAACACCACGATGAAAACAATGAGTACTGGATCTACCAGCAGGGAATACATATTGTTCCAGGCGTCAACACTACTCCTGCGATCCGCATTAAGTAGGTTCATGGGGACTGGATTTGGTCGCAAGGAACATGTCTGTTGCCTTCAATGTACCACCTATAAGTCTATAACGCAATTCAATGTACAAATATCTATATTATCAGCCTTCGTCCATTATTCAGCGATATGTATGAGTTTCTACCACAATCACCGTAGGGAACAAGCAGTTACGCATTCGATAATCAGGAAGCTCCTTCCCGCAAAACATCAACGGAGCGGACAAGTATCAAACATCATAAGATGGCACCTCACAGCTACTCATCACCACAAAGTTCACACCACTAACAAGTAGCAAATACCAAAATACAAGCATGATTAGCACCTCTAAACCGTCTACTTAGCAATAACACCACGAATCACATTATGCCTCATTGTTGTCCTTGAGTGACCTCTTATATGAGGCCTGTCTCAGCAATTCCTTCACCTTCTTCACCACAAGTGTTGCAGAATCCAGGAGTTGCTTGACCGTATGCAGCTCAGCGGCAGTCTCTTGAATCTCCCTATTAGCCTTTGCACATTCTTCCTTCCACATCCTTGCCTCGCTTTCAGCTTTTAGGTACTTGTTGGCTTCACCCTTTTCTGTAGGAGACAACAGAGCATCGTTTCTCATTTTCTTTCTCATCTTAAACAGGTTATGGGTTACCTCCCCATAGTATCGCGTTATCTTCTGCAGCTCAACTGCTTTGACATTGGCCTCCTCCTTAGCAGCTGTACATGCTTCTTTCCACGACCTTGCTTCCTCTTCTGCTTTTCTCTTCATTTCCATCAGTTTCTCTAGAACTTTTAGAGTCCTAATATCCCATTCAGGATCTATCCACCTAAACGACGCGCACTTCATGCCATCAGTCTGTAGTCACCGATTTCGTTCATATAAATAGTGATTGACCACACTAACATCAAACACAGAAGCAACATTTATTGGAAGTGATACAGGTTATCGTTTACCTCGCAATAGCATACATATCGACACCTAGGGTTGGCGCCTGTCCAGTCATACCTTAGATGGACAGGTAACCCGTCCTTGCACTTGTTTTCATTAGGATCTATAATGATAACTTCACGAGGACCAGGCGTCGGTGATCTGGAGCTTTCGGATTCTACTCCAAACACCTTTAAAATACATGAATATAGTCTGTTAACCTATATCCCCAAATCAAGAATTCCCCTTAACTAGTATGACAGATCAAAGTACCATGGCTAAACAGAGGACTGACCTGACCAAAGCGAGTCCTGCTTCCCCGTTCGCCGCTAGGGCTGCTACGATTCGCCATTCCCGCCACGCGCAACAGCAGATCTAAGCACTGACGCTAGCTCGAGTCTTTGCCACAAGGAAAAGGAGCGTGGTGCCGGCGAGTCTCTTGCAGAGTTGCAGTAGTGTACGCCATGTCGTCGAGAGAAATGATATATATATATACTTGTCTACAGGAAACCTTTTTTTTGGCTGTCACACGCGCTTTTCTCCTGCCAACTTACCAGAACCGCTCCGTGCTGTTGTTGGGGCAGACATGTCCAGTTTCCAGGTGTGCGGCGGCCGGCCACGTGGAATAGCGGCACTTGGAAACAAGCAGTTACACAATTGTTTCTCAGGAAGGTCCTTCCTGCAAACCATCAGAAAAACGGACCATCCGATTCAGGATCAATCCAAATAAACAGCATCTTGGTTTTTTCTCCCTTTTTACCACTAGGAAGGTCCTCCTTACGAAACATCAGGCCGGAGTTTCCTTAATCATAACTTCCCCCTTCTCTATCTATTATCACCATACCTCCATTGTTCTCCCTCTACCTCCATTGCAACGTGTATGAATTCCGAATGGTGACTATGCTCGAAACGAATGACTTTGGATCATGGACCCAAACGTCAGTGACCCAAACGAAAGACCGCTTGGGTGTCGGACCCATACGTCAGTGACCTTACAAATGATCTGATTTTTGCATTACAAATGTACTCACTGCAACAAATTATTTAACGTACCGTTTCAATTGTTTATTACATGATTAGAAACACTTAAACAAAACATTAAAACTACTGGGGACCCTGGTACAAGCCTTTAGGTAATCTTCTACGGAGATTGTGCATAAATTTGGGATGATCAGTGCATACAACCGCCCAATCATATGTGAGTATTCCGTGAGGAAAGATTCGCTCTAAGAGAGACACGCACTTGTCCTGCAATTGTGTGCATTTTGCCTGAATTGTCCAACGTAGAAATGAAGTCACAGTTTCCTCGCTTGCCATGTCCCACATCTTTGACGCACAATGCAGCTTCAATCTTTCGACTTGGTACATGGTGGCGACCGAGAGTAAATAAGGCCAGGCATTGCGATTCACAATGATCGACACGTCCATTCAGAGGGGGGTGTGCACACAATTTCGTCGGTTAACGCCTGGTGCCAGTCCTTAACTGCAATTCTCAATTACCTCCATTGCAACTCATCACCACAAAGTTCACACCACCGGTCCACCAACAAGTAGCAAACATCATACGATGATCCAGTAGCCAACACCAAAACACAATCATGATACAAGTTTCACAATAATCATCACTACTCATTCATAATCATAACTCCATCTCATGTTTGGCCTCCTGCAGCTGTTCCTTCACCTTCTGCATCTCCTACCATGAATTTTTGGTCTTGTAGGCCTCTCTTGCATTTCTTAAAGTTCTTTCAGAAGATCTGGATTTCTCGTCTCAGGGCGAGGACTCTCTAGGATCTCCAAAGAGATCGAAAACATGATAGAACAATTAGCTGATAGAGAGAAAGAGCTTTAGTACACACCTAGGAACAAGAAAACTGAGGGCAGAGCTCATTCTTCTTACCATAGACATTGGAATAAATGCGTCAATGAATGGGTATTATATTGAGTCTGTTTGGTCAGTCTTTTCTTTTAAATGTTCAAGAAGTTTGTTGTCAGTTGGACTGAAACGGGTACTAATAGGCAAGGGTACCCGTTTTAGTCCAACTGACAACGAACTTCTTGAACATTTAAAAGAAAATACGGACCAAACAAACTCAATGTCCTACCCATTTATTGACGCATTTATTCCAATGTCTATGATAAGAAGAATGAGCCATGCCCTCAGTTTTCTTGTTCATAGGTGTGTACTGAAGCTCTGTCTCTGTCAGCTAGTTGTTCTATGATGTTCTCAATCTCTTTGGAGATCCTAAGACAGTCCTCCCCCGAGATGAGACATCCAGATCTTCTAAAATAACATTAAGATATTCTTGTAGAAATAAACTCATCCTTGGAGAAAACTCATCTCGATCTGAAAAATAAACTCATCTCAGTCTATTAAAAAACTTGAATACCTTGAACCCAATTGTATGAGTACAGTAAAACAACCACCACACGCCACAAAACCTGGTTGTTTGCTACCTACATAAACTCAGCAAGGGCATGGTTGTCCTAAATGAACCTATCGATCCATCAAATGATGCAAATTAGAAACTAACTGAATCTAATACCTGTGAATTGTGCAAACACTAACAATCTTGGAAGAATCTAGATGTCCCTTCAACGGTCTGCAGCTCTGAAATAGAATCTTCAATCTACCAATTCATAAAATGATGGACCTATCAATCCTATCAATTGTGCACCTCGACAAAAATCCATAAAACGAGTGGCTTGAACCTCATCTAGAAGCTACTAAAATACAAAACCTACTGTAAGACGATGCAAATTGAAAACTAACTGGATCTAACATTAATTATCTATAGCCTATCAACTTCTAACACCTATCGAAGTGCAAATCTAAAGGTACGATAATGAAATCTAAATCTACCATATATGCTCATCAATCCTCCAGACCCCCAAATCTAGATATCCCCAACCCTAGTAAGATATGGGAAAATATAGTGGGTCAAACCAGAGGACCAACCTCATCATGCTGTCTCATCCTCTTGTTGCTGGGATGTGGCGGCGCAACCATCTTCCCCTCACCGCTAGGATCCGCCATTCCTACCACGAACTATTGCAGATCTGCGTAGCGGAAGTCAAAGTCTTTGCGAAGTCAGAAGTGTCTCGCCAACCATTTGATATGTAATTATAGACTCAACTGAAACTTACATGTGGGACCTGGTCACAGTAAAGAATTCGGATGAACTATTAATAGAGTTTCCCATAAAACTCGATCAACCAAGAAGTGGTGTAGTGGTAAACAACACAGCCTTGTTCCTTGAGGTCCCTAGTTCGAACCCATGCCATGGCAAATTATTTTTGCAACATTTCGTGACCTAGCCTCTGCTGATCTGGCGAAAATGCTTACACGTGGGACCCTGGAACTATTTATGATGACTTGGAACACTCTATTTTCGAAAAAATGCTTACATGTGGGACCCAATTGAATTTTATGACAACTTGGAACACTCTATTTTAAAATAATACTTACATGTGGGACCAAAGTTGGTTTATGATGCTGCTGACCTGGCGAAAATGCTTACATGTGGGACCCTGGAGAATTTTATGAAGACTTGGAACACTCTATTTTCGAAAACAATGCTTACATGTGGGACCCAACTGAATTTTATGATGACTTGGAACACTCTATTTTTTAAATAATGCTTACATGTGGGACCAAAGTTTGTTTATGACCCTATTACGAAGCTTATGGTGTCACAAAACATGCATGGAACAGGGAACACTCGGCTACGGTAGCAACTGTTATGACAAAAGTTTTTTTTGTCACTAAATTTGCTCAGAAGTGAAATATTACGACGACATCAGCTAGGAACGTCATAAATCAATGATGCTAAAATGTGGTTGCGTCACTAGTCAATGATTTTCTTGTAGTGGTGGTAAGAGCATGGGATCTGGGCTCCGGTCCAATGGCTTTCGTTTGTTAAGCGTTTGAATGTACTAAACACTTGTTGGGAATGGGACCGGTAAGCCTAGTACCTGATTGAGGAGGCAAGGGGTTTTCGGTTACTAATCTTGAGCGTTCGCCTCCTGGCTTGCAACTGTGGGGAGGGGTACATGTGGAAGAGGTGGGGCGTGTTGTTACATGGGCGTCCACTGAACCTTGTACCCAGGACTGTAATCCCTATCCCGAACCGAAGATCGACGGGAACCGCCTGGTTGGTGCCCTCGTAGGGGGTGTCATTCTGTGTGTTTGGGTTCACCTTGCAAGGTTATTAATTGATCGATCATCAGCCTCTCACCGTTATCCGGGACTACTTAACCAACCAGTGGCTACCATGATACCTTAATGATGGAACTGATGGATAATACTGATGTTTGCTTAATTGCTTGTACAACTGCTTGCTCAATATAGGTGCTTACCTAGAATGGTTAATCAAACTAGCACTTGAGCTAAAATGTTGAAAGTAAGGATCCACCTTAGCGCTTTTTGGCAAAACCAACCCACTAGCTAAAAGCCTTTCATGTCTAGATGTCGGTGACGTAGTTATCACCTGACGGGTAAGACTTGTTGAGTATTAGTATACTCAGCCTTGCTATCTATTTTATTTTCAGGTGAAGCTTTGAATGATGTGTGGCCTGGAGAGATCCCACCTGGATGGGGGCTTCAGTGGGTGGATGGTGATGACGAGGAGTGATGATGTCATGGATGGCCTCTCATGATGTCATAAAGATGTTTAGATTTTCGTTATTTTAAACTAGGAACTTTGTCTACTATGTTGAACAAGGGTTTGTAATAAATGGACCCCATGTGGGCCGGTTTGGATTAATTTTGTTAAGTACTCTGGACTCGCCTCCGTGTGGGTTTTGATGTATGCTACTCTCTGATCCTGTTATTATGTAAGTGATTCACCAGGCTTGGCCCAGCAAACAACGACGAAGTAACTTGGTGTTATCGCTTAACGGCCAAATGGATGGGTTTAGCCGATAATACAGAATTATTTTAGGCAGTTTGTCACAATCCTCCTTTCAACTGAAGTGTGGTCCTGGTGAACTTGTGTTGCTAATGACTTTTGTTGTACGTTGCATTGTTGATGCTAACTTGATGTATGTTGCACAATTGTACCGATTGGTGTGAATTATATGGAAGTGTAAAATGTATTGTTTTTATGTCTGATTATGTTGTGGCGATCAGTAGCCAGAATAGTATGCAGTGCCCTGTGAAATGCAATATGGGCCGAGACCCAAGAAAGGCCCTAGGGAAAATGGCCCAGAATCAAATGGCTTTGCATAGTGCAATATGGGCCAAGTTCGTTAGATGGACTAGGGCTGTTGACGGTCGATTTCGGTACACGTAGCTATGTGTTTACCGTCAACATTGGTACTGATTTGATATCCAAAATAATGGTACTAACCCCCTTGGTATAACAAGTTCGCACTCGCATGTGGTTTTTGGAGTATGTTGTTTACGCACGATTTAAGCGCTTAAAGGAGCACTTTCAGGCAAAGTTCATCGAGCACTTTATGAGAAGATAATGAAGCCCGACATAAGTCAAGACTCGAAGTGAACATAAATCCAAATGGCCCAAGGTCACCTTGAGATTTGGAGACTTACCCATGAGATCAACTCAACCTGAGAGATATTCACGCAGCCCAGAACAGCATGATCTTTCGATGCAGATTCGGGGACTTAAACGGCCTCTAATGGCAAAATGTTGACTACTAAAGTTGTGGACCTTGTTGAGAGCTTCGATTTGGACATATGGAAAGCCCAATTCAGATCAAGGAGCTAGGAGATATGGCCCCCGAAATACCTGTTGCGCAGACAAGTCTGAAATCAGAAAAATTATCTTCCGAGGCTGTTTTGGGGATCTTATCTTCGTTTCCAAGGAAACCAATGAATACTAAAGTTGGAGATAATTTCGTGCCACACAATTTAGATACCGAATTTGCATTATTTTGAGTCCGGACATGGGAGATATGATGTCGGCAAGGAAGGGCTGCGAAACAGGAAAGTCTGGGCGAGGTTGATTTTATGGAAACCAAGTTTGCTTCTCTCTCAGGGAAGATCTCGTGCAATGCAAGGTGGAGCACGCCCCAAGGCTTCCCAAGGGTATAAATACAACCCCCTAGGCGCCCCAAGATGGTCACCCATTGACATCCATTCATCAGAGAGCCGCCGGAGATCACCACAAGGAGGAGGACGTCGAGGCCTTGCCATGGCGCCGTCGGAGTTGGAGGACGGTGAGGATTGATCTTCATCGGATGCGTCTACCATGTTCAACGGTACCATGCTTAGCATCTTGATGGAGTAGATTCATCATTTGTCCATGGAGTTGTAATGGATCTTGATATGTAGTCACCAACTCTTGTTTAAATCATAATCTATTATTCCTTTGTTGATGATGCTTAATGCTAAAGGTTTGACCACCATGCTGTTCGGGTCGCTCCCGTGGATCGCGTCAACATACCGTGATCATCAATAGGTTTAGCACAGATTACCTTCGCGTAGTGACAGTATGAGGGGAGGGAAAATGCTAAACCATGGTCACATGTTTAGATAGATTAGATCGGTTTTATCATGTTTAGGTGATTGCATCTTCAAGTACCCGAGACTCCATGGGCAAATGTTCTCCGTAACTTGTGTATCTCACATCTCTCGTTTGACCTAGATTAGATTGGTTCTGACTTGTCTTAGTTCATAGATTAGATTGTCTTTAGTTCATAGATTAATCTTTCATCCAAAGGATTGCATCAACTAGATTAGTGCTAGATCAAACGCTAGTGATCACCTTGCTCCACGGATTGACAAGAACCTAGGGAATCACCCCGTGGTGAAAAAGGCTAGTGGTCCGTACGCTTGCGGATCGAAGTTCGTTACGCATTTCAACCATCAGCAAGCCCTTTTTCTGGCGCTGTTGCCAGGGAGCAAGCCAGTTTACTTCATTTGATTTTGTATTAATTTCATTGATTACTAACATCTAACCCTAGTTTTCTAGAAAAAAAACTTTTTCTTGTTTTGTTTTTGTTTTTGTTGTCTAGATGGCGTTCGTCAACCGTCCTTTGGAAGTTCGTTTTCGAAGCTTTCTTCCACTACTATAGCATCTTGGGTACTGCTATTGTCTCGGGATAATGGCTTGCTTGCTGGCAACCGCAACTCCAGGCCCGGCAAAGTCCGATCAATCAGGAAGTGCTTACTCTTGTTGCAAGGTCTATGCCATTAACAGCTTCTACGGGACTAGCAGTGCGTATTTTCTGGTAGTTCAGAGAGGTTGAGAAGAAGACAATGAATGGGATATAGAATATCAACTTAGTCTTAGTGAAGCTAGTTTATGAATTTGATCACCAGTGCGTGCCTTATTGGAAGTGGAATGTTCACTCTTCTTGGCTGTTAGCGGGAGTGAAGTCCACCTATTCAGTTCTATTGGCCATGGAAATAAGTTCTAAAGCAACTCTCTTTTTCCTGTGAGAATGAGAAAGCTAGTCTATCAGTTTACAAAGAGTCACAAAATTTTTTTTTCCAGGTATGCAAGCTTGGAGAAATCATTGCGGGATTACGCTAGCCCACGATGTGAGGACATCAAGGTATAAGAGTCGGATTCAAAGCTCGAAGCGACAAAGTATGAGATCAATGCTAAGATCATCGAGATGGAGGCGGCAAACCCTTTTAGAGGGATGGAGACGGACAACCCGTATAGACACATCAAGGACTTCACGATATTATGCAATATGGTACGACAAGAAAGAGTTCCCGATGAATGGTTCAAGTGGAATCACTTTCTCTACTCACTTGTCGGTGAAGTGAAGACATGGTATTCATTTGCATCCTTCGAAGTTGGAGGGAATTGGAATCAATTGACGAGAAGACTTTGCAAGAAATTCTTCCCGTTAAGTAAGATCCAACATCTGAGGAGGCAAGTGATCACTTTCAGGCAAGGAGAAGAGGAAGGGATAGACCAAGCATGGAATCGCTTCAATGAACTAGTTGAACAAGGACCAAGACTCGGATTCTCTGGTAATGTACTCTTGCATACCTTTTTCTTTTCCCTAACCCCTAGTTGCATGGAATATGTTCAAATATTTGTAGGAGGGGATCTCATGGAGAAAACACTCACGGAAGCTGCCCAACTCCTACAAAAAATCGGCAAGGGGGTGGCCTTGATGAGAGATTGGCAAAGATGTTGTCGGGAGGAGAAAAATGACAAAAGCAAGTCTGAAACGCTTGCTGAAATTTCTGAAAAAGACGAACCGGAGGTCAAGGGAGATGAACTGGTCATACAAGAAATTGAAGAACAACTTCCTAAGGTAAGCAAAGTGTTGAAACTAACATGAATGTTGGCCGAAGTATGCAGAATGCTAGACCATTGGCGGAATTCAATCAATCCGGTTGGATTCAAATTGATTTTGCCCCCCTAATCAACCCACCAAAGGAAGGAGGAACACCAATGCATCACCAAAAGAATTGAAGATATATTTGATCAAGAGATGAGTGGAGAATCGATCCAAAAGATTTTGAAGAAGAAAGAGACGAGGAAGATGAAGGATGGATGTATCAATATGACAACTCGAAGATTCATGATGAAGGAAGAGAAGAGTGCAACCATGATGAGCCAAAAAATTCCCTCTTCACAGGCACACCAATTGAAAAAGAAGATTTTGAAATCGATTGGTCATGGTCGTTCAATCATGGGCGAGATTTCATTGCTAAGAAGATGAGGAAAATGAAAAGAAGAGCTAGTGACTCGAAGGGTGAACGGGAGAAAGAAGGACTCAAGCTAGAAGATGAATGGGAAGGGGATGACATAGAGCAAATACTCCAAGAAGGCCCCTCTCCACAAGGTTATAGCTTGTGTGCTATTGAAGCCTACACACTAGCAAATCAAGACATGGAAGTGCTCAAGGATAAACAAAAAAGTGAGTCTACGACTAGCGACATCGACAACATGTGGTACATGGAAGATAAAGAAAGCTACATTCAAGACTTTGAAGATAAAAATTGGGATGATAATGAAGACTTCAAAGAAGAGACAAATGCAAATATAGTTGATGGATTACATGTTCCACATGATGAGATGGAGGGGATGCAAAAAGGTAACAAAGAGACACCTCCACTCGTTGAGATTGATTCGCCTTCAACACTGCTAGATGAACCAAGTATCACTCTTGTTGAAAAAAGCTCTAAGGCTAAGGTACACGCTGAAATCTCAAGAAATTATTGGTATTGATGATGATACACTCAAATACTTATGTTCGACCAATAGTATGCATAGTATTTTAAATTTTATGCCTTGCTCCAATGATGATCATGTTTATAGGCTAGAATTTCTTGAGAATCATAATGAGGCAATGTTTATGTTGGAACAAATTAATTCTATGCCTAAAGAACCTTTCCCTAATGAAGAACTATGTGCTTTGCATGAAACATATGCTTCCTTTATTTACACCTTGACATGTTGCTACAATTTGCATGTGGTTGTAATTATGGACGCATATGTTTATAATAAGTTTTGCAAATCTCGATCTTGCTTTGCGCTTAGTCAAGCTAGTGACCTTAAAAGAGCACATGTCGGGGGAAGGCCCGAATTTCACTAACCATGCAGGGATACAAGGCTTAAATGAAGTGAGGAGAAGTTATGCCCAAAGAGTTTCAAGTCAAATCATCAACACGACTCCGAAATCTCGCAATGAACGCTGTTGTTTTCGTAGATTTTACGCATATGTTCAGAGGTGTACAAATGAAGAAAATGAGATATTCGGAAGCCCCATTAAGCTTCATTTCCAACGTATCAATAATCAATGAGTTTGAAGACCCATGCAAGGAGTTATGAAGAAAACATTGAGTGGTGAGTGTGCTGAAACAGCTCGGGACAGATTGCATCGCCAGAGTATAACAGAGTAACTTTCTTGTCCGGAGTCTGATTTGGGCAAATAAGGACTTGTTAGAAAGGAAATTTTGAGAATGGTTTAATAGAGTAATGTTTGGTACACCTTCTGTCCTGGACATTAAAGAAAAAATCTGTGGAGTGTAGGCAGCACCGAAGGGCGACAAAGAAGGAGAAAGCGATGATGTGGAAAGTGATAGCTTGGGCGAGACTTCATCTGAACAAAAAGTGATCATGAGCAACATGTGAAGTGAATTAAAGCTGCATTGGTACCTTTTCTTCTTGCATGAAGGGCCATGGCTATGCGACCAAAGGAAGGTATGTGAGAAAGTCAAGCTCTATGACTTTAAATGAAGCGCTTTTCGGGAGGCAACCCGTTTCTTTATGTTTTTATTCCTTTCTTAGAGAGAATAAAGAATGACACCATCCTATGATGATCAACTTGTGGCTAATTAAATTCTAAGTTTAATTTTTCTTTTTAGAACCACCATCATGTTCATGCTCATATTTATTTATTTGCATACATTGAATTTTATCATTGACGTGATGTTTCTTTCTTTACATATACATGTTTTGCATATAGTTGGCTTGGTTGTTTAATAAGGCTTAATGATGAGTGATTAATTTACATGTTTATGCTTCACATGTGGCATATTCCAATTTGCAATTTTGTGTAAACGTGGTGTTTAAACATGATTGCGGACCATCATCGTTAAGTTCGATAAACCTTGCTAGCTTTTCATATGTTTTCATGTTGCATTGGTTAGTTTATAAGCTTTGCATTGATCTTTATTTTTTCTTGTGTTGTAAGAGTTATTGATCTAGGGATAGACCTGGTGTTTTAACCTTGGATAAATAAATCTTTATGGCTATGGAGAAGTTCGGCAACCTAGTTGTAAACATGGTGTTTAGAACTAGGTGAAATCATTGTCTTTGTTTATATGCTATCCTCCCATGTGCATACACACTTTGCACCCACGTACACTCTTTAGGTTTTTGTTTTTATTCCTAATTAAGACTAATTATGCCACAAGTTAAGATTCCTAGGAAATAAGACTAATCTTAACTTCCGTCAAAAACCTAGGAATCTTAGGAATCTTAAGACTAATCCAACAATATTTCCTAGGATTAGTCTTATTTAGGTCTAGGAAAATGAGAATCCAACAATATTCCTAGGATTAGTCTTATTTCCTAGACTTAACTGCCCCCAAGTTTAGACTATCTGACACAGCACGTCGCACCGTCCGACCTAGACGGACCGTCCGTCGTGCACGAACAGCACAAACAGAACCGTGAAAATGAGAGTCAACTCTCCCTAGGCATCCATGGATCTCCCAAACGGCTGCACGGTTTGAGACAAGATTTTGGGGAAAGGACAAGCGTCCCTAGGGGAAGCTATACCCAAAAACTTGGAGCCTCAAACACACTAAATCGCCGGGAATCGATCACGAACCGAGCTCAAGAACAAAGCTAGGGAACCACCTGAAATCTTTGAATCGGAGGCCAAATCTGGAGTTTGAGGGGTCAAGATCAAGCACAAAGATGCACTAGGCATCTATCCATGATCCCCACAAATAAAACCGAACACAAACGCCTCAGAATTGAAGGAACAAGCCGCGCACGAAAATCCCACAAAATAGCCCAAAAAAGACACGAAAATCACTCGAGCCAAGAGAGGGAAATCGACGCAACCATGAATGCTTCCATACTGAAGGACCGGAACGGCGAACCAGAGAGGGGGGAGTGAATGGGAGCCAATAAAAATTCTACCCAAGAATTCGGCCTATGAACCCAATTTCACTCGGACACCTCCGCAAGCTTCTCTTGCCAAGTCCACGTAGCCACTGGAGTGGTACTGAACCTAGGAGCAAGATTCAACCAACAGCAACACACAACACGCAGCGGAAAACAACACGAAACTGCTGCTGGCAACCAAAACCGGTCAGACCGGTTTCTGAAACCGGTCAGACCGCTTCTCTGGGACTTAGTCTCTCGCAGGCAGGGGAAACTGGTCAGGCCGGTTTGGCAAACCGGTCAGGCCGGTTTTGTCCAGGAAAACCCCAAAAGACCTTCGAGACCAAAACTGCCCCAAAACACCTCAAGAACCTCTCCACCTTTGAACAAGAAAAGCCATAGCATGAACAAGACTCTCCTGCTCAAAAACCTTCACGACAGCTCACTGGGGCTAAACCGGTCAGACCGGTTTGGGAAACCGGTCAGGCCGGTTTTGCCTGGACAGTCGGGAAGAACTCAGCCCGCGGGAAAAACTCAACCTTCCAACCAATCGATCTCCCGATTCCTTCCACGGATCAAAGTGAGACTTTGGGGATAGCTGGGGTGCCTCGTGGGCTACCTTTGGCTAGAAGCTCGGTCCCCAAAACCTACTCAATCAAGAGGAATCAGAAGTCAACCCTCAAGAACACCTTCCCATGGAATCCACCGAAATCCCCCAAATTGAAGCCGTTTCGGAGGGTTTGTTGGAGCAAGATCACCAAGCAAAGAGGCACAAGGTCCTCATACGTGACATCCAACAAGAATCCCTCAAAAAAACGCCCCCAAAACTTCCCCACGGAAATTCCAAGAAAAGGCTCTGAAAATCACCAAAAAAAAGTAAAACGGGAAGAACACAATCAAGCCTTGAGGAACCACGCCGAATCATCTATACATACCATGAAGGTTCATACAAGGTCTAGCTTCCGCCCGATCATCCTTCCCTCTCACAAGATCTCACCACGAAGCTCTCAAGCTAGTCCTAGAAATCCTAAGGAAAATAGGAAGGAAAATAGCAAAGGGAAAATGAGCTAGGGTTCCAAGAGATGGCTGCCATCCTCTCACCACTTGGGTTATATGGAGGCAAGCCGAAAGACTAAAATACCCCTGAAGTCTAAACTAGGATACACGCCCACCAAGGGCACTTTGGGAAATTGTCTTCGCAGCACCATCGGACGGATGCCCGGCGATCGCACTTCGCTTAGCCTCGACGCAAGCCTTGCGATCCCGACGCGTGTCCTCCGCTTCGAAGCTTCCGGCGCCCTGCGACCCCAAATCGGTCAGGCCGGTTTTGGCCTGACAGCCACGCCCGGTCTTCGGCCTCGACTTTGTGGCTCAAACGAGTAACCCGGTGGTTTTCTGGTGAACCACGGCAAACCCCGCGAACTTGATGTAGCCTCCGCCAATCACCACTCATGACTCGGCTCCCACGAAGTCCCGGCTCAACCTTGGTTTTGAGGCTCAACCAAGAAACCGTCCACTGACTTCATCTTGCTGTTCTTGCCACCATGCGGCCCGCACTTGACCCCGCTGGCCACCAGGTCCCTCGAACCGAGCCTACTTGTCTTCTCCACACCAGGAGGCCTCACCGGCGATGACCTTTCGCGCTTGTTCTTCACCTGCACTAACACCAGTCAAGCCGCAACCTGCACCTGCAATACTTAGCCAAGAATCAATCCACACAACGTTGTCAATCACTCATCACACCAGGAAGCGACCATCCACCGGTCCTCGAACCACACATGGTCCTCAATCTCCCCCTTGATGAGTGCATTGACAACACACACATTTGGTAGTCAACGAGAAAAGGAAAAGAAAAGAAACAACTAAAAGAAAACTCAAACAAGCGATCGAAAGCCAAACAAAGGCAAAGAGCAAGATCACTTGAAGGAGGAAAGACTCGGTCCCCTTAGGAAAGGGCAACGGCTCGACACAACCGAGTCAAAAACAAGCTCAAGCAAAGAGCACAAACCACCAAAGCATACAAGAGCTCCCCCTACACATATGCATACTCCCCCTAGACATGTGCCAACCCTGGGCACAAACCGGTCAGGCCGGTTTCCCAAACCGGCCAGGCCGGTTCCACCAAACCGGTCAGGCCGGTTCCCAAAACCGGTCAGACCGATTTACCCAGCAGAAACACGCCCCAAAAGCCAAAAATGCAAAATAAATGCACAAGCTCCCCCTTGACTGTTGGAATAGGTTCTAGGGATGCAATGCAACTTTTCTCAACCAACATTTCTCCCCCTTGTTGCCAATGCATGAATCAACGCTCAAATTTGGAAAGGATGCAACTAGAGCTTCTCAAATAGACAAAATTCATCACAAGATGCTACACATGATCAAATGAGCAAGTTAGATACTCTATAGCATCGTATGAACATCAACTACATGATCACCAAGTTTCGCAACCATTGGATAAAGCTAAGAGAGAATTGAGCATTTTTGCGAAAAATCACCCTCTCATGAGCAAAGTCCTAAACATGAGAAAAACATGTCAAAATGGCAAAGCCACACAAACTTCATGCTAGGACAACCATTCTAAGCATATGACCATCATAAGCACCCACAAGCACCGCATGTCATGTCAAAGCATACCGAGCCATGTGCTTACTTCTATGTATGAGACTTCTCATTGGTAAGCAACATGCAACGGTTTAGTGAGAGCCAGGTGTGGTTCGAGGACCGGTGGATGGTCGCTTCCTGGTGTGATGAGTGATTGACAACGTGGTGTGGACTGATTCTTGGCTAAGTATTGCAAGTGCAGGTTGCGGCTTGACTGGTGTTGGTGCAGGTGAAGAACAAGCGCGAAAGGTCATTGCCGGTGAGGCCTCCAGGTGTGGAGAAGACAAGTAGGCTTGGTTTGAGGGACCCGGTGGCCAGCGGGGTCGAGTGCGGGCCGCATGGTGGCAAGAACGGCAAGATGAAGTCATGGACGGTTTCTTGGTTGAGCCTCAAAACCAAGGTCGAGCCGGGACTATGTGGGAGCCGAGTCATGAGTGGTGATTGGCGGAGGCTACACCGAGTTCGCGGGGTTTCCGGTGGTTCACCAGAAAACCACTGGGTTCCTTGGTTGATCCACAAAGCCAAGACCGAAGAACCGAAGACGGAGGTGCAGCAGCTCCAGACCGGTCTGACCGGTCTGACCGGTCTGACCGGTGGGTACCGGTCTGACTGGTGAGGAGCACCGGTCTGACCGGTGTGCGACGACGCAGTCCAGAATCTTCGAAGCGGAGGACTCGCGTCGGGATCGCAAGGCTTGCGTCGAGGCTAAGCAAGTTTGCGGTCGCTGGGCATCCGTCCGATGGTGCGAAGACAAAGACATCCAAATTTGCCCTTGAGGGGCATGTATCCCTAGTTAGCTAGTAAGGGTATTTTAGTCTTTCGGTTGCCTCCATATAACCCAAGGGGTGAGACGATGGCAGCCATCTCTTGGAACCCTAGCTCATTTGTTTTCCTATTTTCCTTCCTATTTTCCTTAGGATTTTTCGTAGGACTAGGTTGCGAGCTTCATGGTGAGATCTTGTGAGAGGGAAGGATGATCGGGCGGCAAGCTAGACCTTATATGAACCTCTTTGGTATGTATAGATGATTCGGCGTGGTTCCTCAAGGCTTGGATGTGTCTTTCCCGCTTCTCCTTTTTGGTGATTTTCGGAGCCCTTTCTTGGTGATTTTCTTGGAGCGATTTCGAGGCCTTTCTCTTTGGGATTTGGTGGGGGATGTATGCATGAACCCTTCGTGGTTCTTTTCCCTTTGATTCCCCTCCCAAATCCGTGAGCAAAGGGGCTCGATTTTGGGGTTTTCGTGGCTCTAGGGTTAGAGGCGTTCTTGGTGGGATTTCTTCGATTCCTCTTGATTTAGCAAGTTTTGGTGGACCAAATCTTGGCTATGGAGTGCCCATGAGGTGTTCCTACTATCCCCAAAGTCTTGCACAAATCCATGGAGCGATTCGGGAGATCGGGAGTTGGATTTGGGGGAGTTGACCCGCGGGTGCTGTTCATCCCCGAGCGGCCCAGCCTGACCGGTCTGACCAGTGCTTCTCACCGGTCTGACCAGTGCAGAGGCTCTATGGATTTTGCCTTGGGTGAACGTCTGGGTGAGTTCGCTGTTGTCCCGTGTTGCTGTTGTTTCGAGTTTGGGTCAGTTTGGAGCTCGGTAGGTCTGTTCGGAGGATTTGGGATTTCCTGGCTTGGACCGGTCTGATCGGCGAGCTATACCGGCCTGACCGGTGTAGAGGTCTTCTGTGGAAGTTCTCAGATTTTGCCAGCAGGGACCAGTCTGACCGGTGGTGCTCACCGGCCTGACCGGTGTAGGTCAGTGGTGCTCGAGTTGCTGTTCGCTGCATTCTCGAGTCCGTGAAGGTGGTTGTTGGTTCCTAGGACCAGTAGAACTCCAGTGGCTGCGTGGTCTTGGCCAACTTGGGTAGTTGAGTCAGAGACGTGATTTGGAAGCCGTGTTCGTCTTGTTGGAGTCCTCATCTCCTTCGAGAAGAATTTTTGTCGGCTCCCATTCACTCCCCCCCTCTCTGGTTCGCCTAATCGGTCCTTCAATTGGTATCAGAGCCGGTTTGGGTCTTCATTGACTCTTACCAGTCTAAGATCCAAAGATGGTGTACCAGGAACGGGGTTCGGGTCCTCCGCACTTCGATGGGAAGAACTACCAGATGTGGCAGAGGCGGTTGGCAGCGTTCCTCCGCGGAAAGGGTCAGATCCTTTGGGACGTCACGGTGAACACAACTTATGTTCATCTGATGAACTTCCTTGCTCCAGGATCGAGGGATATGTTCGAAGCCAACAACAAGGCTGTCGACTACTTGTTTCGTGCTCTGTGTCAGTCCGAATTCGATCGGGTTCAGACAGAGGACTTAGCTTGTAGGATTTGGGAGCAGTTGAAGGATGCTCATGCTGGGAATGCTCAGGTTCAGGCTCGGATGTACGCGACTTACCGAAGAGAGTACGAGAACTTCACTCATCTCCCTGGCGAGTCCGTCGATGCCCTTTTCCAGCGGTTTACGGTTATTGTGAACAACATGAGAGCCAATGTGGCCGTGCTCCCATACGATGATCATGATAGAGCCGTGAAGCTCTTGCACTCGTTGGATCGTACCGTATGGACGGGAAGTTTGACGCAATTGTTGAGTCCGAGAAGTATGACACCTTGACGGTGAACGAGCTGTTCTCGAAGCTCAAGTCGGCTGAGTTGGACCGTGGTATGACAGCCAAGATCGAGAGCCCGACTGATTCTCATAGTCTCGCTCTCGTTGGTGGCAAAGGAGCTAAGACTAATGCTAACCCATCCTCCAGGATGTACTCTTTGTCCTCTTTGATGTCTTTGCCAGACGAGGAGTTCGACGTGCTTGGAGAGGACGAGCTAGCGTTGCTGACCAGACGGTTCGAGAGGCTGCACGAGAACCGGGTGAACACGAGGAGGACAACACGGACGTGCTTTCAGTGCGGCAAGCCAGGACACTTCATCGCCGACTGCCCGGAGAAGATGGAGAACAAGGACGGCTACAAGGACGGCTACAGGCACCGGTCGAGCAAGGACGGCAAGTACCGATCGAGGCGCGATCACAAGCACAAGAACAAGCACAAGGACGAGCGACAGTCGAGGAAGAAGGATGGCCGCGGCAGGAAGGCCCGAGCGATGGTCGGAGCGAGCGACGTCGATTCCAGCTCCGCCTACTCTTCCTCGAGCTCGAGTAGCAGTGAAGATGAAGGTGATCGGCGCAAGAACAAGAAGTCATCCAGGAACTTGAGCGGGTTGAGCTGCTTCGCGGGAGATGGCTTTTGCGGCATGGCTCGTAGCTCCGGCAGCAAGAAGAGTCACCAGAGCGACTCGGACTCCGACTCCGAGGATGAGGTATGTGATGAGCTCTCCTCTTTGCGCAAGGAGAATGATGAGTTGGTTGACTTGCTTGATAATCGCGATCACATGCTTAGAGAGGCCAAGAAGATGAGGAAAGAGCTTAGGGCCTCACTAGAAGATGCTAGGAACCGTGTGGCTGAGCTAGAAACCCAGAACCTAGATGCTAAGCTTGAAATTGATTAACTTAAGGCTTCTCCTGTGGTTTCTGATGAGATTGATTGCTATGATTGCTCTGTGTACCTAGCTGATCTTACTGCTCTTAAGGATAAGCATGCTTCTACTTGTGATGAACTAGATATGCTTAGGGTTGAGGTGGCTGAGCTTAAGTCTAGACCTGCTTTGCTAGGTGCTTGCACTTCTTGCCCTGTTTTGCATGGAAAGATTGATGAGATGCATGCTTACACCGTTTCGCTTGAGGCTAAGTTGAAAGAGCCTATTCCCACTTCTTGCTCTACTTGTGAATTGCATGCGGTTAAGAATTTGGAGCTTGCACATTATGTTGATCGCTTGCAGGATGAGAATGATGAGCTGAGGAAATGTATGAGCTGGTTGTCGGGTCAGGAGCCTCAGCTTTGTGTCATGATAGCGGCTTTCAAACGCTTTGATGGTCAGGCACTTGGGGCTGACAAGCTTGGAGAGAACAGCGGTGAGGGAGTTGAGAGAGTTGGAGAGATCCCTATCCCACCACCAAACAGACACAAGAACAAGTTTGAGCCCAAGCCTAACCATCTCAGAAACAAACTTGACACTACTCCAGATCCACCCATATTCCCTCACCCAACAAATGATTTCCAAAAACCAGTGAAGTTTGTGAGCCCAAAGGGAGGTGAGGAAGGAGAGAAGAAGGGTGAGAAACCGAGTGAGCAGCCCCAACCCAAGCCTAAGCCTAAGCCACAACCCATGAAGTTCCATTGTGGGTATTGTGGGAGAGATTGTCACAAGGATGAGTTTTGCTTCAAGAGGAAGCGTGAGGAGAGAATGGCTAGAGAGTGGGCTAACAAGGACAGGTACCACCTCTCTAATGGTGTACCTGAGCCTCGTATGTAGATGCCCAGGGCCAAGGCGATTGTGAGGACGGTTCCGGCTTGGGGAGACCGGAAGGCAGCTGGTGGTGCTACTGGCTGAGCTACACCGGTCAGACCGGTGCGTTACACCGGTCAAACCGGTGCAGGTTTGGGCAGACAGCGAGTTGATTTTCGTGATCGTGAGGATGCTCGGTTTGGTTCTAGTGGTCGTGGTTCTGGTGGTTGGTCTGGAAAGTTTGCAGGTGGTCAGTTTGCTAGGCGTTCTCCACCTCGTGCTCAATACGGGGGTGGGAGGAGTCGTAGCTTTGAGATGGAGAGGAGGAACGATCCACGGTTTTCCTTTCGTGGCTTTCGTCCTCCTCCAGCTAGAGAGGGTTGGTTCCCTCGTAGTGGTTACCGTGGTGGTGTTCGTGGTGGTAGCTTTGATAGGCGTGATGATTTGGTTTGTGCTAACCCCACTTTGGAGCAAATGGCTCGGCACTGGTTTTACTCTTTTGGTACTAACCCCAGTGCTGAGTCATTTGTTCACTCACGTGCTCGCTTTTGAATTTCAGGTGGGAGACTTGAGGAACGTTTGGTTGATTGACTCCGGTTGCTCGAGGCATATGACCGGAGACAAGGGGTGGTTCTCAAGTCTCGTCCCGGTGGTGTCCAAGACATACATCACCTTTGGGGACAATGGGCGAGGGCGTGTGTTATCAGAAGGTGAGATCAAGGTAAGTGACAAGGTCACTCTCAGGCGTGTTGCTCTTGTTCAATCGCTGGGGTTCAATTTGCTTTCTGTGTCCCAGTTGTTGGATGAGGGCTTTGAGGTGTTGTTTCGGCCTAGTGGTTCTCGGATTTTAGATTCTCGAGGGGACCTTGTTTGCATGGTCGTTCCCGAGGGTCAAGTGTTCCGAGCTGATTTCTCTCAGTCTTCTGGTGTGGAGCGTTGCTTTTTGGCTGGTTCTTCGAGTGAGTTGTGGAAGTGGCATAGGAAGTTGGGTCACTTGAGCTTTGACCTTTTGTCTCGCTTGAGTAAACTCAATTTGGTCCGAGGATTGCCACGGTTGAGGTTTGAGAAAGAGTTGGTTTGTGCGCCGTGTAGGCATGCCAAGATGGTAGCCTCTTCTCACCCGCCTCTCACCGATGTGATGACTGAGCGTCCATGCGAGCTGCTCCATATGGACCTTGTTGGCCCAGCTCGTGTGCGATCTGCGGGTGGGAAGTGGTATGTCCTTGTTGTGGTGGACGACTACTCTCGATATGTGTGGGTGTTCTTTCTTGAGGAGAAAGGGGAGACGTTTGGTTTTGTTCGAGATCTTGTCTTGAGGTTAAGAAACGAGAGGCACGGAGATGCCATACGAGCGATCCGCAGTGACAATGGCTCGGAATTCAAAAACTCTCGCTTCGAAACCTTTTGCCATGACTTGGGTCTTGAACACCAGTTTTCGAGTCCGTATACGCCTCCCCAGAATGGCGTTGTGGAAAGGAAAAACAGGACCTTGTGCGAGATGGCTCGGACGATGCTCGACGAGCATAGGACTCCGAGAAGGTTCTGGGCTGAGGCGGTCAATACCGCGTGCTATGTGTCAAACAGGATCTACCTCAGGGTTCATAAGAAGAAAACCTGTTACGAATTGATGCACGGTCACACACCCAAGGTGAGTCACTTCCATGTCTTTGGTTGTAAATGCTTCATTCTGAAGAAAGGGAAGAAGTTGGACAAGTTCGAGGCTAGGTCTGTCGATGGTATTTTCTTTGGTTATGCATCTCATTCTAGAGCATTTCGTGTGCTCAATCTTGAAACTAACCAAATCGTGGAGACTTGCGAGGTAACCTTCGACGAGACACAGCCACATAGTCAGCTTGTTTTTGAGTGTGCAGGTGATGACGAACTTGGCGAGGAGATCTTTCAGGAGGAGGAGCATGAACATGGAGATGATGAAGATGGCAGTGTGGTGCCCGCAGCTGAACATGTACCTACTACTTCGACGACGATCATGAACGGGCCCTCTCCCACACCTACAACGACAAACCCAGATCAAGGCGAAGCTACTGTTGAGGGGGAGGTAGCATCAAGGTGAGAACCTCCCCGGCGAGTGCAAGTGGATTACCCAGCTTCGAGAATCATCAGCGACATGAATGAACGTACTACACGGTCGAGGGTTCGGAACAATTCTCATTTCGCTCATGCTGCTTTTGTTGCCACCTTTGAGCCCAAAGACATTGGACACGAACTATCTGATCATAATTGGGTCAATTCGATGCATGAGGAGTTGGAGAATTTTGAGAGGAACCAAGTTTGGGTGTTGGTTGACCCTCCTCCAGGGTGTAAGCCGATTGGGACAAAATGGGTGTGGAAAAATAAAGAGGGAGAGAAAGGAGAAGTGGTGAGGAACAAGTCGAGACTTGTTGCTCAGGGGTACAGTCAGAAAGAGGGGATCGACTACGAGGAGACTTTCGCTCCTGTAGCTCGTTTGGAGGCGATCGGAATCCTTCTAGCCTTTTCTGTGGCTAAAGGGTTCAAGTTGTACCAGATGGATGTGAAGAGTGCTTTCCTGAATGGTGTGTTGGAGGAAGAGGTGTTTGTGAGGCAACCACCGGGGTTTGAGAGTGAGAAGTACCCCCACCGGGTGTACAAGTTGAGGAAGGCGCTGTATGGGTTGAAGCAGGCGCCTAGAGCTTGGTATGGCAGGTTGAGGGGGTTCCTGTTTGAGAGAGGGTTTGAGATGGGAAAGGTCGATCAGACCTTGTTTCTCCTCAGGCAGGGCAAAGATATCCTGATTGTGCAGGTATACGTGGATGATATTGTCTTTGGTGGCTCGTCTAACTCTCTTGTTGCAAGGTTTGCAGAAGACATGAGTAGGGAATTTGAGATGAGCATGATGGGCGAGTTGCAGTTCTTCCTCGGGCTACAAATCAAGCAATCAAAGGAAGGAACATTTATGCAGCAAGCTAAGTACACCAAGGACATTGTGAGGAAGTTCAAGATGGAGGACTCCAAGGCCATGGCGACGCCTATGAGTACGACTACAGCTCCTGATGCGGACGAGGAAGGTGAACACGTGGACCAGAAGGAGTACCGGAGCATGATCGGGTCACTCCTCTACTTGACGGCGACGAGGTCGGACATCCAATTCTCGGTATGTCTGTGCGCTCGTTTTCAAGCTTCTCCGAGGACTTCGCATCGGCAAGCGGTCAAGCGCATTTTCAGGTATTTGCGACACACTCCCGACTTCGGCCTTTGGTACTCTGCGTCTTCTTCTTTGGCGCTTCATGGTTTTTCAGACGCGGATTTTGCCGGGTGTCGGTTGGATAGGAAGTCTACTTCTGGGACTTGCCAGTTCTTGGGTTCGTCTTTGGTGTCTTGGTCTTCCCGCAAACAGTCGAGTGTTGCTCAATCCACTACCGAGGCAGAGTATGTGGCTGCAGCTAGTTGTTGCTCTCAGCTCCTTTGGATCACATACACCATGAGTGACTTTGGTGAGGAGTATACCCATGTCCCACTTCAATGTGATAGCACCAGTGCCATAAGCGTGGCAAAGAACCCAGTGCTCCATTCCAAAACCAAGCACATAGAAGTGAGGTTTCATTTCTTGAGAGACAACGTAGAGAAAGGGAAGATAGCTTTGATCCATGTACCCACACATGACCAACTAGCCGATATTTTCACCAAACCCCTAGATCAAGCAACTTTCACTCGTTTGCGGGAGGAGCTTGGTGTTTGTTTGATTTCTTGAGTTGGCGTGTGGGAGCTCCTTTGTAGCATATGTATAGCTTTCCTTTGTGCATTTCTTGCATTTGGCATGGCATATGTAACATGATGTATAGGCATCTTTGTATCTTAGGTTGCATGCATTTTGTTTCATATGCATTGTTTAGGAAAGGCTTCTCCTATATACATTGTTCTCCATGGAATGATATATATGTCTTTGTGAGCTAGTTTGGTAAGCTATGGTTAGTTTGGCTTAGCTCTTGATGATCTTGGTTTGTATCCATGGTTGATAGCTATGTTTTTGAAAAACCTCATATGTATGCTCTCTTCTGAGTAAATGCCTTTATATGATCTTGACATGTTTTTGTGGCTTGGCTATGCTTAATTTGTGGTTGGATAGCTTATTTTGATCATATGGGGCCAAAGGCTCATTTGCCATCATGAATGTTTAGCCCCCATGCTTGATCTTGTGGAGGGGCATAAGTTCCTTTTTGTCGCAAAGACATTTCATGTACCAATTTCAAATCTGAAAATGAAATGTAAATTGCTTGAAAATGTGCTCCCATGTCATATGTGCTAATTTTAATTTGCTTTGGGTGCTAAACCGTTGCATTTTGCCTACCAATGAGAAGTCTCATATATAGAAGTAGGCACATGGCTCGGTGGCTTTGACATGACATGAGGTGCTTGTGGGTGTTTATGATGGTCTTATGCTTAGAATGGCTGTCCTCGCATGAAGTTTGTGTGGCTTTGCCATTTTGACATGTTTTGCTCATGTTTAGGACTTTGCTCATGAGAGGGTAAATTTTCGCAAAATTGCTCAATTCTATCTTAGCTTCGCCCAATGGTTGTGAAACTTGGTGATCATGTAGTTGATGTCATTACGAAGCTATAGAGTATCTAACTTGCTCATTTGGACATGTGTAGCATCCTTTGTTAAATTTTGTCTATTTGAGAAGCTCTAGGTTGCATTTTTTGCATTTTTAGCTTGATTCATGCATTGTCAACAAGGGGGAGAAGTTTGAGCATGTTTTGGCTTGCTGCATGCATTTAGAAGGTTTCCAAGTGGTTTCGAGCTAGTTTTGAGCTCGTGCAGTTCCCAGTTTTTCCCAGGTGGTCATCGGCCTGACCGGTGAGGTACACCGGTCTGACCGGTGTGAGGTTCAGGTGCTGGGTGATCTAGCACACCGGTCTGACCGGTGTGGTTGACCGGTCTGACTGGTCAGAGCAAAGCTGAAGCAGCTGCTCTGTTTTTGCGAGGTGGTTTGCATGCATTCGTCCAGGGGGAGTTGCATTGGTTCAGGGGGAGCTTGCATGTGTGTAGGGGCAGCTCTTTGTGGTTTTCGAGCTTTGGATTGGTGTTTTGTGCTCTTTGCTTGAGCATGTTTTGTCTCGGATGTGTTGAGCCGTTGCCCTTGCCTAAGGGGTCCGAGACTTGTCTTCTTCAAGTGATCTTGCTCTTTGCCTTTTCTTTGGCTTTCGATCGCTTGTTGGAGTTTCTTTTAGTTGTTTCTTTTCCTTTCCTTTTCTCTTGGTTACCAAAACGTGTGTGTTGTCAATGCACTCATCAAGGGGGAGATTGAGAGCCAGGTGTGGTTCGAGGACCGGTGGATGGTCGCTTCCTGGTGTAATGAGTGATTGACAACGTGGTGTGGACTGATTCTTGGCTAAGTATTGCAGGTGCAGGTTGCGGCTTGACTGGTGTTGGTGCAGGTGAAGAAAAAGCGCGAAAGGTCATTGCCGGTGAGGCCTCCAGGTGTGGAGAAGACAAGTAGGCTTGGTTCGAGGGACCCGGTGGCCAGCGGGGTCGAGTGCGGGCCGCATGGTGGCAAGAACGGCAAGATGAAGTCATAGACGGTTTCTTGGTTGAGCCTCAAAACCAAGGTCGAGCCGGGACTACGTGGGAACCGAGTCATGAGTGGTGATTGGCGGAGGCTACACCGAGTTCGCGGGGTTTCCAGTGGTTCACCAGAAAACCACTGGGTTCCTTGGTTGATCCACAAAGCCAAGACCGAAGAACCGAAGACGGAGGTGCAGCAGCTCCAGACCGGTCTGACCGGTGGGTACCGGTCTGACCGGTGAGGAGCACCGGTCCGACCGGTGTGCGACGACGCAGTCCGGAATCTTCGAAGCGGAGGACACGTGTCGGGATCGCAAGGCTTGCGTCGAGGCTAAGCAAGTTTGCGGTCGCTGGGCATCCGTCCGATGGTGCGAAGACAAAGACTTCCAAATTTTCCCTTGAGGGGCATGTATCCCTAGTTAGCTAGTAAGGGTATTTTAGTCTTTCGGTTGCCTCCATATAACCCAAGGGGTGAGAGGATGGCAGCAATCTCTTGGAACCCTAGCTCATTTGTTTTCCTATTTTCCTTCCTATTTTCCTTAGGATTTTTCGTAGGACTAGCTTGAGAGCTTCATGGTGAGATCTTGTGAGAGGGAAGGATGATCGGGCGGCAAGCTAGACCTTGTATGAACCTCTTTGGTATGTATAGATGATTCGGCGTGGTTCCTCAAGGCTTGGATGTGTCTTTCCCGTTTCTCCTTTTTGGTGATTTTCGGAGTCCTTTCTTGGCGATTTTCTTGGAGCGATTTCGAGGCCTTTCTCTTTGAGATTTGGTGGGGGATGTATGCATGAACCCTTCGTGGTTCTTTTCCCTTTGATTCCCCTCCCAAATCCGTGAGCAAAGGGGCTCGATTTTGGGGTTTTCGTGGCTCTAGGGTTAGAGGCGTTCTTGGTGGGATTTCTTCGATTCCTCTTGATTTAGCAAGTTTTGGTGGACCAAATCTTGGCTATGGAGTGCCCATGAGGTGTTCCTACTATCCCCAAAGTCTTGCACAAATCCGTGGAGCGATTCGGGAGATAGGGAGTTGGATTTGGGGGAGTTGACCCGTGGGTGTTGTTCATCCCCGAGCGGCCCAGCCTGACCGGTCTGATCGGTGCTTCTCACCGGTCTGACCGGTGCAGACGCTCTGTGGGTTTTGCCTCGGGTGAACATCTGGGTGAGTTCGCTGTTGTCCCGTGTTGCTGTTGTTTCGAGTTTGGGTCAGTTTGGAGCTCGGTAGGTCTGTTCGGAGGATTTGGGATTTCCTGGCTTGGACCGGTCTGACCGGCGAGCTATACCGGCCTGACCGGTGTAGAGGTCTTCTGTGGAAGTTCTCAGATTTTGCCAGCAGGGACCGGTCTGACCGGTGGTGCTCACCGGCCAGACCGGTGTAGGTCAGTGGTGCTCGAGTTGCTGTTCCGCTGCGTTCTCGAGTCCGTGAAGGTGGTTGTTGGTTCCTAGGACCAGTAGCACTCCAGTGGCTGCGTGGTCTTGGCCAACTTGGGTAGTTGAGTCGGAGATGTGATTTGGAAGCCGTGTTCGTCTTGTTGGAGTCCTCATCTCTTTCGAGAAGAATTTTTATCGGCTCCCATTCACTCCCTCCCCCTCTCTGGTTCGCCTAATCGGTCCTTCATTTAGCACCCAAAAGCAAGTAAATTAAGCACATATGACATGGGAGCACATTTTCCAAGCAATTTACATTTCATTTTCAGATTTATAATTGGTACATGAAATGTCTTTACGACAAAAAGGAACTTATGCCCCTCCACAAGATGAAGCATGGGGGCTAAACATTCATGATGGCAAATGAGCCTTTGGCCCCATATGATCAAAATAAGCTATCCAACCACAAATTAAGCATAGCCAAGCCACAAAAACATGTCAAGATCATATAAAGGCATTTACTCAGAAGAGAGCATACATGTGACATTTTTCAAAAAAAATAGCTATCAACCATGGATATAAACCAAGATCATCAAGAGCTAAGCCACAATAAGTCATATCATACCAAACTAGCTCACAAGATCATATATAGCACATCATGGTGAACAATGTATATAGGAGAAGCTTTTCCTACACAATGCATATGATACAAAATGCATGCAACCTAAGATACAAAGATGCCTATACATCATGTTACATATGCCATGCCAAATGCAAGAAATGCACAAAGGAAACTATACATATGCTACAAAGGAGCTCCCACACACCAACTCAAGAAATCAAGCAAACACCAAGCTCCCCCCGCAAGCGATTTTCCCTTTCTCGACATTGTTTTTCAGGAAATGATACCTCACTTCTATGTGCTTGGTTTTGGAATGGAGCACTGGGTTCTTTGCAATGCTTATGGCACTTGTGATATCACATTGAAGTAGGACATGGGTATACTCCTCACCAAAGTCGCTCGTGGTGTATGTGATCCAAAGGAGCTGAGAGCAACAACTAGCTGCGGCCACATACTCTGCCCCGGTAGTGGATTGAGCAACACTCGACTGTTTGCGGGAAGACCAAGACACCAAAGAGGAACCCAAAAATTGGCAAGTCCCAGAAGTGGACTTCCTATCCAACCGACACCCGGCAAAATCCGCATCCGAAAATCCATGAAGAGCCAAAGAAGAAGACGCGGAGTACCAAAGGCCGAAGTCGGGAGTGTGTCGCAAATACCTGAATATGCACTTGACTGCTTGCCGATGCGAAGTCCTCGAAGACGCTTGAAAACGAGCGCACAGACATACCGAGAATTGGATGTCCGGCCTCGTCACCGTCAAGTAGAGGAGTGACCCGATCATGCTTCGGTACTCCCTCTGGTCCACGTGTTCACCTTCCTCGTCCGCATCAAGAGCTGTAGTCGTACTCATAGGCGTCGCCATGGCCTTGGAATCCTCCATCTTGAACTTCCTCACAATGTCCTTGGTGTACTTAGCTCGGTGCACAAATGTTCCTTCCTTTGATTGCTTGATCTGTAGCCCGAGGAAGAACTGCAACTCACCCATCATGCTCATCTCAAATTCCCTGCTCATGTCCTCTGCAAACCTTGCAACAAGAGAGTTAGACGAGCCACCAAAGGCAATATCATCCACGTATACCTGCACAATCAGGATATCTCTGCCTTGCCTGAGGAGAAACAAGGTCTGATCGACCTTCCCCATCTCAAACCCTCTCTCAAACAGGAACCCCCTCAACCTACCGTACCAAGCTCTAGGCGCCTGCTTCAACCCATACAACACCTTCCTCAACTTGTACACCCGGTGGGGGTACTTCTCACTCTCAAACCCCGGTGGTTGCCTCACATACACTACTTCCTCCAATACACTGTTTAGGAAAGCACTCTTGACATCCATCTGGTACAACTTGAACCCTTTAGCCACGGAAAAGGCTAGAAGGATCCTGATCGCCTCCAAATGAGCTACGGGGGCAAAGGTCTCCTCGTAGTCGATCCCCTCTTTCTGTGAGTACCCCTGAGCAACAAGCCTCGACTTGTTCCTCACCACTTCTCCTTTCTCTCCCTCTTTGTTCTTCCACACCCATTGTGTCCCAATCGGCTTACACCCTGGGGGAGGGTTAACCAATTCCCAAACTTGGTTCCTCTCAAAATTCTCCAACTCCTCATGCATCGAATTAACCCAATTATGATCAGATAGCGCGTGTCCAATGTCTTTGGGCTCAAAGGTGGCAACAAAAGCAGCATGAGCGAAATGAGAATTGTTCCGAACCCTCGATCGTGTAGTACGTTCATTCATGTCGCTGATGATCCTCGAAGCTGGATGATCCACTTGAACTCGTCGGGGAGGTTCTCACCTTGATGCTACCTCCCCCTCAAGAGCAGCTTCTTCTTGAACTGGGTTTGTCTTTGTAGGTGTGGGAGAAGGGACATCTACCACCGTAGTCGAAGTAGTAGGTACATCCTCAGCCGCGGGCACCACACCGCCATCTTCATCATCTCCATGTTCATGCTCCTCCTCCTGGAAAATCTCCTCGCCAAGTTCGTCGTCACCTGCACACTCAAAGACAAGCTGACTACGTGGCTGTGTCTCGTCGAAGGTTACCTCGCAAGTCTCCACGATTTGGTTAGTTTCAAGATTGAGCACTCAAAAGGCTCTAGAATGAGATGCGTAACCAAAGAAAATACCATCGACAGATCTAGTCTCGAACTTGTCCAACTTCTTACCTTTCTTCAGGATGAAGCATTTGCACCCAAACACATGGAAGTGACTCACCTTGGGTGTGCGCCCGTGCATCAACTCATAGCACGTTTTCTTCTTGTGAACCCTGAGGTAAATCCTGTTCGACACATAGCACGCGGTATTCACCGCCTCAGCCCAGAACCTTCTCGGAGTCCTATGCTCATCAAGCATCGTCCGAGCCATCTCACACAAGGTTCTGTTTTTCCTTTCCACCACGCCGTTCTGCGGAGGTGTATACGGACTCGAAAACTGGTGTTCAAGACCCAAGTCATGGCAAAAGGTTTCGAAGCGAGAGTTTTTAAATTCTGAGCCATTGTCACTGCGAATCGCTCGTATGGCATCTCCGTGCCGCTCATTTCTTAACCTCAAGACAAGATCTCGAACAAAACCAAACGTCTCCCCTTTCTCCTCAAGAAAGAAAACCTATGCATACCGAGAGTAGTCATCCACCACAACCAGGACGTACCACTTCCCACCCACAGATCGCACACGAGCTGGGCCAACAAGGTCCATATGGAGCAGCTCGCCTGGACGCTCCGTCATCACATCGATGAGGGGTGGATGGGAAGAAGCTACCATCTTAGCATGCCGACACGGCGCACAAGCCAACTCTTTCTCAAACCTCAGCCGTGGCAATCCTCGGACCAAATTGAGTTTACTCAAGCGAGACAAAAGGTCAAAGCTTAAGTGACCCAACTTCCTATGCCACTTCCACAACTCACTCGAAGAACCAGCCAAGAAACAACGCTCCACACCAGAAGACTGAGAAAAATCAGCTCGAAACACTTGACCCTCGGGAACGACCATGCACACAAGGCCACCTCGAGAATCCAAAATCCGAGAACCACCAGGCCGAAACAACACCTCAAAGCCCTCATCCAAAAGCTGGGACACGGAAAGCAAATTGAACCCGAGCGATTGAACAAGAGCGACACGCCTGAGAGTGACCTTGTCACTTACCTTAATCTCACCTTCTGACAACACACGCCCTCGCCCATTGTCCCCAAAGGTGATGTATGTCTTGGACACCACCGGGACGAGACTTGAGAACCACCCCTTGTCTCCGGTCATATGCCTCGAGCAACCGGAGTCAATCAACCAAACATTCCTCAAGTCTCCCACCTGAAATTCAAAAACGAGAACGTGAGTGAACAAACGACTCTGCACTGGGGTTAGTACCAAAAGAGTAAAACCAGTGCCGAGCCATTTGCTCCAAAGTGGGGTTAGCACAAACCAAATCATCACGCCTATCAAAACTACCACCACGAAAGCCACCACGAGAACCACCACTAGGGAACCACCCCTGTCTCGCTGGAGGAGAACGAAAACCACAAAAGGAAGACCGTGGACCGTTCCTCCTCTCCAACTCAAAGCTATGACTCCTCCCACCATCGTATTGAGCACGAGGAGAAGAACGTCTAGCAAACTGACCACCACCAGACTCTCCATGGCAAACATCTGGACCACGATCAAAGGACCTGAACCGAGCCTCATCCCGAGCACGAAAACCAAACTGGTCACCCTGCTGTCTCCAAACCGGTCTGACCGGTTCTGGAACCGGTCTGACCGGTTTCGCTGTGCGAGCAGCCCAAACCGTTCTGACCGGTTTCCAAACCGGTCTGGCCGATTTCATCCCTCCAGCAAGGTTCCTTCCACCCAAAGCACTCTTTTCTCCCCAAGTCGGAACTGTGCGAACAATGGCCTTACCCCTAGGCAGTGGCATACGAGACTCAGGCACACCATGAGGTGGGTTGTACCTGCCCTTGTTTGCCCACTCCTTAGCCATTCTCTCCTCTCGCTTCCTCTTGAAGCAAAACTCTCCTTTGTGACCATCTCTCCCACAATAGTCACAATGAAACCGGATAGGTTTTGGCTTTGGTTTTGGTTGAGGTTGCTCACTTGGTTTCTCTCCACTCGGCTTCTCAACCTTCTCCTCACTAGACTTCACACTCTCTTTCCCAAAGAACTCATTCCCCAAGTTACTCTTGAACTTGATAGGTTTCTGGAAATCATTTGTGGAGTGAGGGAATATGGGAGGATCTGGGGTTGTGTCAAGTTTGTTTCTCAGTGGGTTAGGCTTAGGAGCATAGGCATTTTTGTGGAAGGTTTTTGGTGGAGCTTGGATATCACCAATCTTCTCTCCTCCCTTACCACTACACTCTCCAACTTTCTCCGAGCCAAGTGCTTGCCCATCATAGCGCTTGTATGCCTCAATCATTATCCTAAGCTGCGGTTCATGACCCGACAACCAACCCATCATTTTTCTCAACTCATCATTCTCATCCTGCAAGCGATCCACATAATGTGCAAGTTCCAGATTTTTCAAAGCATGCACTTCACAGGTAGAGCAAGAAGTGGGAACAGGTTCCTTCAACTTAGCCTCAAGAGAAACAGTATAGCATGCATCTCATCAATCTTTCCATGCAAAACAGGGCAAGAAGTGCAAGCACCTAGCAAAGCAGGTCTAGACTTAAGCTCAGCCACTTCAACCCTAAGCACATCTAGTTCATCACAAGTAGAAGCATGCTTATCCTTCAAAGCAGTAAGATCAGCTAGGTACACAGAGCAATCACAACAATCAATCTCGTCAGAAACCACAGGTGAAGCCTTAAGCGAATCAATCTCAAGCTTAGCATCTAGGTTCTGGGTTTCTAGCTCAGCCACACGGTTCCTAGCATCTTCTAGTGAGGCCCTAAGCTCTTTCCTCATCTTCTTTGCCTCTCTAAGCATGTCATCACGATTATCAAGCAACTTGCCAAGACGCTTATTCTCCTCACGCAAGAAGGGAAGCTCGTCACGTACCTCGTCGTCGGAGTCGGAGTCCGAGTCGCGATGGTGACTCTTCTTGCTGCCGGAGCTACGAGCCATGCCGCAGAAGCCATCTCGTGCGAAGCAGCTCAGCCCGCTCAAGTTCTTCGATGACTTCTTGTTCTTGCGCCGATCACCTTCGTCTTCACTGCTACTCGAGCTCGAGGAAGAGTAGGCAGAGCTGGAGTCGACGTCGCTCGCTCCGACCATCGCTCGGGCCTTCCTGCCGCGGCCGTCCTTCTTCCTCGACCGTCGCTCGTCCTTGTGCTTGTTCTTGTGCTTGTGATCGCGCCTCGATCGGTACTTGCCGTCCTTGCTCGACCGGTGCTTGTAGCCGTCCTTGTAACCGTCCTTGCTCTCCATCTTCTCCGGACAGTCGGTGACGAAGTGTCCCGACTTGCCGCACTGAAAGCACATCCGTGCTGTCCTCCTCGTGTTCACCCGGTTCTCGTGCAGCCTCTCGAACCGCCTGGTCAGTAACGCCAGCTCGTCCTCTCCAAGCACGTCGAACTTCTCGTCTGGCAAAGTCATCAAAGAAGACAAAGAGTACATCCTGGAAGATGTGTTAGCGTTAGACTTAGCACCTTTGCCACCGACGAGAGCAAGACTATGGGAATCAGTCGGGCTCTCGAGACGGGCTGTCAAACCCCGATCAACCTCAGCAGACTTCAGCTTGGAAAACAGGTCGTTCACCGTCAGAGTGGTGTACTTCTCGGACTCAAGAATGGCCTCGACCTTTCCATCCCACATGGTACGATCCAGCGCATGTAAGAGCTTCACAGCCCTATCATGATCATCGTATGGGAGGACGTCGACATTGGCCCTCATGTTGTTCACAACCACCGTGAACCGCTGGAACAAGGCATCAATAGACTCACCGGGGAGATGAGTGAATTTCTCGTACTCTCTCCGGTAAGTCGCATACAACCGTGCCTGAACCTCAGCATTCCCAGCATGAGCATTCTTCAGCTCCAACCAAATCCTACATGCTAGGTCCTCTGTATGCACCCGATCGAATTCGGATTGACACAGAGCACGAAACAAGTAGTCGACCGCCTTGTTGTTGGCGTCGAACATGTCTCTCGATCCAGGAGCTAGGAAGTTCATCGGATGAACATAAGCTGTGTTCACCGTGACATCCCAAAGGATCTGTCCCTTACCACGGAGGAACGCAGCCATCCGTCTCTGCCACATCTGGTAGTTCTTTCCATCGAAGTGCGGAGGACCCGATCCCCGTTCCTGGTACGCCATCTTTGGATCTTAGACTGGTTAGAGTCAATCAAGACGTGTAACCTACTCTGATACCACTTGAAGGACCGGAACGGCGAACCAGAGAGGGGGGGGGAGTGAATGGGAGCCGATAAAAATTCTACCCAAGAATTCGGCCTATGAACCCAATTTCACTCGGACACCTCCGCAAGCTTCTCTTGCCAAGTCCACGTAGCCACTGGAGTGCTACTGAACCTAGGAGCAAGATTCAACCAACAGCAACACACAACACGCAGCGGAAAACAACACGAAACTGCTGCTGGCAACCAAAACCAGTCAGGCCGGTTTCTGAAACCGGTCAGACCGCTTCTCTGGGACTTAGCCTCTCACAGGCAGGGGAAACCGGTCAGGCCGGTTTGGCAAACCGGTCAGGCCAGTTTTGTCCAGGAAAACCCCAAAAAACCTTCGAGAACAAAACTGCCCCAAAACACCTCAAGAACCTCTCCACCTTTGAACAAGAAAAGCCATAGCACGAACAAGACTCTCCTGCTCAAAAACCTTCACGACAGCCCACTGGGGCTAAACCGGTCAGACCGGATTGGGAAACCGGTCATGCCGGTTTTGCCTGGACAGTCGGGAAGAACTCAGCCCGCGGGAAAAACTCAACCTTCCAACCAATCGAACTCCCGATTCCTTCCACGGATCAAAGTGAGACTTTGGGGATAGCTGGGGTACCTCGTGGGCTACCTTTAGCTAGAAGCTCGGTCCCCAAAACCTACTCAATCAAGAGGAATCAGAAGTCAACCCTCAAGAACACCTTCCCATGGAATCCACCGAAATCCCCCAAATTGAAGCCGTTTCGGAGGGTTTGTTGGAGCAAGATCACCAAGCAAAGAGGCACAAGGTCCTCATACGTGACATCCAACAAGAATCCCTCAAAGAAACACCCCGAAAACTTCCCCACGGAAATTCCAAGAAAAGGCTCCGAAAATCACCAAAAAAAAAGGAAAACGGGAAGAACACAATCAAGCTTTGAGGAACCACGCCGAATCATCTATACATACCATGAAGGTTCATACAAGGTCTAGCTTCCGCCCGATCATCCTTCCCTCTCACAAGATCTCACCATGAAGCTCTCAAGCTAGTCCTAGAAATCCTAAGGAAAATAGGAAGGAAAATAGCAAAGGGAAAATGAGCTAGGATTCCAAGAGATGGCTGCCATCCTCTCACCACTTGGGTTATATGGAGGCAACCCGAAAGACTAAAATACCCCTAAAGTCTAAACTAGGATACACGCCCACCAAGTGCACTTTGGGAAATTGTCTTCGTAGCACCATCAGACGGATCTCGGCGACCGCACTTTGCTTAGCCTCGACGCAAGCCTTGCGATCCCGACGCGTGTCCTCCGCTTCGAAGCTTCCGGAGCCCTGCGACCCCAAACCGGTCAGACCGGTTCCCCAAACCGGTCAGGGCGGTTTTGGCCTGACAGCCACGCCCGATCTTCGGCCTCGACTTTGTGGCTCAGCCGAGTAACCCGGTGGTTTTCTGGTGAACCACCGCAAACCCCGCGAACTTGATGTAGCCTCCGCCAATCACCACTCATGACTCGGCTCCCATGAAGTCCCGGCTCGACCTTGGTTTTGAGGCTCAACCAAGAAACCGTCCACCGACTTCATCTTGCTGTTCTTGTCACCATGCGGCCCGCACTTGACCCCGCTGGCCACCGGGTCCCTCGAACCAAGCGTACTTGTCTTCTCCACACCTGGAGGCCTCACCGGCGACGACCTTTCGCGCTTGTTCTTCACCTGCACCAACACCAGTCAAGCCGCAACCTGCACCTGCAATACTTAGCCAAGAATCAGTCCACACAACGTTGTCAATCACTCATCACACCAGGAAGCGACCATCCACTGGTCCTCGAACCACACATGGTCCTCACATACAACCAGAGGTCGGATTCTAGCCTAAAGAGCAGAGAAAATGAGAAGCAGTCCGGATGGATGAGTTGCCCTGGAACCCTAGAGCTATATACATGAAGTCTCTCCGGGTTGGGCAAATGACCAAGCTACCCCTAGAACATAAAGGAAGATACACACCCCTCAGGGGCAAGATTGTCATGTAGCACTCCTCTTCATTGGGCAGCCACGCCTTCGCCGCAGTCTGCGTCCTCCCGACGCAAGCCCTGCGATCCCGCTGCGTGTCCCCCGGCATCGAAGCTTCTCGGCGCGCCTGGATCCTGTCTCCGCACGCCGAGCCTCTTGTCTTGGTTTTGTGGCTCAACCAAGTAACCCGGCAGTTTTGGGGTGAACCGCCGCAAACCCCGCGTGCAGACTCCGGTCGTGAGCCGCTACCCTGCACCGGCTCCTGTCCACAACTTCGTCTTGCTTTTCTTGCCACCATGCAGCCCGCACTTGATCCCGTTCGGCCACCGGGTCCATCGAGCCGAGCCTACTTGTCTCTCCACTCCTCGGAGGCCCCTCAAGGCTAAGACCTTTCGCGCTCGCTCTTCATCTGCACCAACGCAAATCAAGCCGCAACCTACACCTGCAATACTCGGCTAAGAGTCGGTCCACACCACGCTCTCAATCACTCATCACACCAGGGAGCGACCATCCACCGGTCCTCGGACGCTCTGGTCCTCAATCTCCCCCTTGATGAGTGCATTGACAACACATATAGTAACCAATTCAGATAAAAGAGAAAAAGAAAAGAAACGAACCAAAAACTCAAACAAGTGATCAAAACCAAACAAAAGCCAAAACAACGGCTCGACACAACCGAGATAAAATGCTCCAAAATTGCCGACTCCTCAAGGTGAGGCAAAAGGGCTCGACACCATCGGCAAAAGAGCACGAATCAAATCAGGTGACGAAGAGCTCCCAAAGCAAGAATGCAAGCTCCCCCTGAACAAATGCATTTCTCCCAATTTTTCTCCCCCATGATGCAAAACCTCCCCCTCGATGAAGAAATTCGGTACTTTTCTCCCCCTTGTTGGTAATGCGTGAATCAAGTCTAGAAATGCAAGCATGTGCTTCTCAAATAGACAAAGAGCAGTACAACATGCTAAAAATGAGAGAAAAATCTCGGTCCCCTAAGACAAGGGCAACGACTCGACACAATCGAGATAAAATGCTCCAAAATTGCCGACTCCTCAAGGTGAGGCAAAAGGGCTCGACACCATCGGCAAAAGAGCACAACTAAAATCATGCGACAAAGATCTCCCGAATGCATGAATGCAAACTCCCCCTAAACAAATGCATTTCTCATAATGTTTCTCTCCCTTGATGCAAAACTCCCCATGGATGCATGAATTGGGTACTTTCCTCCCCCTTGTTGGTAATGCATGAATCAAGTATACAAATGCAAGCATGTGCTTCTCAAATAGACAAAAAGCAGTACAACATGCTAAAAATGAGACATAGACAAGCAAGATAGCCACATATTCAGTACAGGCATCGCCAACAAGATAGATAGGAACTTATAAGCATGTGACATAGCCATGATCAAAATGAAGCATTTTTCAACAAAATTTCCCTCCTCAACATGGCCAAAATGAGCATAAACAACACATAGCCCACAAACTTTATGCAAGGTCACAAGTTCTCATCACAAGATCATCACAAACACCTACAAGCTATCTCATATCATGTCAAAGCCACCGAGCCATGTGTCTACTTCTAAACATGAGACTTCTCAATGGTAGACATCATGCAACGGTTTAGCACACAAGATAAGGAATTTAAAACACATATGACATGGAAGCATATTTTTCAAGCATAGGCATCTCATATACCAATTTCATGATTTAAAATTAAGCATGGTACATGAAGTGCCTTTGCGGCAAAAAGAAGCTTAGGCTTCTCCACAAGGTAGCATGTAGGTTAAACATTCATGATGACAAATGGGTCTCTGACCCCAAATGAAAAGAACATGATTACCAAGCACAAATTAAGCAAGATATAGCCATTTGAGCACAAAATAAGTATGAAAGGCATTCATCTCACAAGAGAGGATCATATATAGCATTTTCACAAAAATAAGCCATTCACATGCATATACATCCCAAAACTACCAAGAGCATAGCTATACATCACAAGAGCTCACTAGCAAGATCATAAGATCACATCCAGCATATCATATTGATCAATGTATATAGGAGAAGCACATCTCTAAAGCATATGATACAAATGCAGTCTATGATACAAAGATGCTAAACATGATATGTTACAGAAATGAAAATGCAACATGCATATGTACATCAGACTCCCCAACCCAAGCTTAAAAAGGATAAATTACCCCAAGCTATCCCCGCAAACGAGCAAATGTAGCTTGGTCCAAAGGCTTTTTCAGGATATCAGTGAGCTATTTCTGGGTTGGCACATGGATTAAGTCGATGTTTCCCTTCTCCACATTGTCTCTCAAAAAGTGCTACCTCACCTCTATATGTTTGGTTCGGGAGTGTATCACGGGATTTTTGGAAACACTAATAGCACTCGTGTTATGACACATGAGAGGAACATGGGTACATTCCTCACCAAAGTCACTCAGCGTGTATGTGATCCAAAGCAGCTGGGAGCAGCAACTAGCGGTAGCTACATACTCAGCTTTTGTGGTAGACTGAGCTACACTTGAATGCTTGGGAGAAGACCAAGAAACAAGCGAGGAACACAAAAACTGACACGTCCCCAAAGTCGACTTCCTATCGACTCGACACCACGCAAAGTTGGCATCTGAAGGACCGAAACGGCAAACCAGAGAGGGGGAGTGAATGGGAGTCGATAAAAATTCTTCTCGAGGGAGATAGAGACCCCAACAAGATGAACACAGCTTCCAACACACGTCTCCGACTCAACTACCCAAGTTGGCCAAGACCACGTAGCCACTGGAGTGCTACTGGTCCTAGGAACCAACAACTCAACCAACTGAACCAAACACCCCAAACGCACAGCGAAAAACTGAGCAGCCTGCTATCTGTGCCACACCGGTCAGACCGATGGCTCCTGCCGGCCAGACCGATGGCACCGGTCAGACTGGTGGACTCTGCCGGTCAGGCCGGTGGCGAACAGCAGATGCACAGCAAAGTTCCAGGAAGCCTCAGTGACTCCTCTAGGCCCTGGAACAAAAGCCACCACCAAAGCTCAAACTGCAGAGAAGGAAAACCCTACACAAATACTAGCAAAACTCCTCAAAACCTTCCAAGAACTGACCAGCAACAACATAGCCCAAAGACACACGGATCAGACAGATCACCCGAGGCAAATCCCACAAAAGGCTCGCACCGGTCAGACCAGTCAAGAGCACCGGTCAGACCGGTCACGCCTGGGCAGCTCGGGATGAACAGCACCCGCGGGTCAACTCCCCCAAATCCTACTCTCGATCTCCCGATTCGCTCCACGGATTCGCACAAGACTTTGGGGATAGTAGGAATACCTCATGGGCACTCCATAGCCAAGTTATGGTGCACCAAAACTCGTTGAATCAAGAGGAATCGAAGGATTTCCGCCAAGAACACCACTAACCCTAGGACACCGAAAACCCCAAAATTGAGCCCCTTTACTCACGGATTTGGGAGGGGAATCAAAGGGAAAAGAACCATGAAGGGCTCATGTATACTTCCCCCACCAAATCCCAAAGAGAAAGGTCTCAAAACCGCCTCAAGAAAATCTCCAAGAAAAGGCTCCGAAAATCACCAAAAAGGGAAAACGGGAAGAACTCAAACAAGCCTTGAGGAACCACGCCGAATCATCTATACATACCATGAAGGTTCATACAAGGTCTAGCTTCCGCCCGATCATCCTTCCCTCTCACAAGATCTCACCATGAAGCTCTCAAGCTAGTCCTAGAAATTCCAAAGGAAAAAGGAAGAGGAAAATAGCAAAACAAAATGAGCTAGGGTTCCAAGAGATGGCTGCCATCCTCTCACCACTTGGGTTATATGGAGGCAAGCCGAAAGACTAAAATACCCTTACTAGCTAACTAGGGATACATACCCCTCAAGGGCGAATTTGGAAGTCTTTGTCATCGCTCCATCGGATGGATGCCCAGCGACCGCAAACTTGTTTAGCCTCGACGCAAGCCTTGCGATCCCGATGTGTGTCCTCTGCTTCGAAGATTCCGGACTACGTCGTCGCACACTGGTCAGACCGGTACCCACCGGTCAGACCGGTCCGATGCTGCTGCACCTCCATCTTCGGTCTTCGGTCTTGGCTTTGTGGATCAACCAAGGAACCCAATGGTTTTCTGGTGAACCACCGGAAACCCTGCCAACTCGGTGTAGCCTCCGCCAATCACCACTCATGACTCAGCTCCCACGTAGTCCCGGCTCGACCTTGGTTTTGAGGCTCAACCAAGAAACCGTCCATGACTTCATCTTGCCGTCTTGCCACCATGCGGCCCGCACTTGACCCCGCTGGCCACTAGGTCCCTCGAACCAAGCCTACTTGTCTTCTCCACACCTGGAGGCCTCACCAGCAACGACCTTTCGCGCTTGTTCTTCACCTGCACCAACACCAGTCAAGCCGCAACCTGCACCTTCAATACTTAGCCAAGAACCAGTCCACACCACGTTGTCAATCACTCATCACACCAGGAAGCGACCTACCACCGGTCCTCGAACCACACAGGCTCTCAGCATCCGAAAAACCAAAAAGCGAAAGGGAAGAGGATAATGAATACCGAAGACCATGCTCAGGAGTGTATCGAAGAAACCTGAAGATCCGCTTGACGGCCTGTTGATGTGAAGTCCTCGGTGACGCCTGGAAACGAGCGCACAGACACACAGAAAACTGAATGTCCGGCCTCGTCGCCGTCAAGTACAAGAGGGAGCTGATCATGCTCCGGTACTCCTTCTGGTTCACGGTCTCTCCGTCCTCGTCCGCATCCAGCGCTGTAGTTGTACTCATCGGTGTCGACACGGGCTTTGAGTAGTCCATCTTGAACTTCTTGAGGATGTCCTTCGTGTACTTGGCTTGATGCACAAATGTTCCCTCCTTAGCCTGCTTGATCTGAAGCCCGAGAAAGAACTGCAATTCTCCCATCATAGACATCTCGAATTCTTTGCTCATGTCCTCTGCAAACCTTGCAACCAAAGAGTGAGACGAGCCGCCAAAGACAATATCAACCACATACACCTGAACAATTAGGATATCATCGCCCTGCCTGAGAAGAAACAGAGTCTTATCTAGTTTGCCCATCTCAAACCCCTTGCTGAACAAGAACCCCCTCAACCGGCCATACCATGCCCGGGGAGCTTGTTTCAGCCCATACAACACCTTCCACAGCTTATACACTCGGTGGGGAAACTCAGCACTCTCAAAGCCCGGTGGTTGCTTCACATAAACCTCTTCTTCTAAAAACCCATTTAAAAAGGCACACTTCACATCCATTTGGTACAATTTGAATCCTTTAGCCACAGAAAAGGCTAGAATGATCCTAATTGCCTCCAAGCGGGCTACAGGAGCAAATGTCTCCTCATAGTCTATCCCAACTTTCTGGCTATACCCATGAGCAACCAACCTCAACTTGTTTCTCACCACCTCACCATTCTCACCCTCTTTGTTTTTCCACACCCATTTTGTCCCGATAGGTTTGCAATGTGGTGGTGGCTCTACCAACTCCCAAACTTGGTTTCTCTCAAAATTCTCTAACTCCTCATGCATAGCGTTCAGCCAATTGGGATCAGAGAGTGAGTGTCCAATGTCTTTTGGCTCAAAGGTAGCAACAAAAACCGAATGAGCAAAGTGAGAAACATTCCTGGACCTTGACCATGTCGTACGTTCATTGATATCGCCGATGATACTTGAGGGAGGATGATCAACTTGAACATGCCTTGGTGCCTCTCTCCTGGAGACCACCCCCCTCATCAGCAACTTCCACTTGATCTTGCTGGATCGTAGTCGGTGTAGGGGATGGACCATCCTGCACCATAGTCATCATAGTGGAAGTAGAGGGTACATGTGTGGCAGGACCTTCACCATCATCACCATCATCTTTCCAGCATCATCCTCCTCATCCGCAAAGATCTTCTTGCCAACTTCGTTGTCACATGCACACTCAAAAACAGACGAACTGCATGGTTGTGTCTCGTCGAAGGTAACCTCGCAAGTCTCCATGACTAGGTTAGTATCAAGATTGAGCACACGAAATGCTCGAGAATGACTAGCATAACCCAAAAAGATGCCATCAGAGGACCTCGACCCAAACTTATCAAGCCTACCCTTCTTGAGGATAAAACAATAAAACACCGACAATCAAAAGCCCTGAAATGGCTCACTCTAGGTGCTCTCCCATGCATGACCTCATAGCATGTCTTGTTCAAGAAAGCTCAAAGAAAAATCCGGTTCCCAACATGGCACGCGGTATTCACCGCCTCAGCCCAATATCTTCTCGAAGTCCTATGCTCATCGAGCATCATCTGAGCTATCTCACAAAGGGAACAATTTTTCCTCTCTACCACACCATTCTGACAAGCGGCATAGGGAGAGGAAAAATGATGTTCGACACCCAAATCATGACAAAAGGTTTCAAATTGAGAGTTTTTAAATTCAGTGCCATTGTCGCTACGAATAGCTCGAACAACATCTCCATTCTTCTCATTCTTCAACCTCAAGATTAGATCTTGGACAAAATTAAATGTCTCCCCCTTGTCAGCCAAAAAGAAGACCCAAGCATAGCGAGAATAATCATCCACTATCACTAGGACGTACCATTTCCCACCCGCCGAGCACACAAAAACTGGACTAACCAAGTCCATATGGAACAACTCGCATGGCCTCTCTATCATAACCGATGTCAGAGGCGTATGGGAGGTGGTGACCATCGTGCCATGTCTACACAGAGCACATACCAAGTCCTTTTGGTATTTCAACTTAGGCAATCATCAAACCAAACCAAGCCAACTCAAGCATGACAACAAGTCAAAACTCAAGTGACCTAGCCTCCTATGCCATTTCCAAAGCTCCGCCAAAACACCAGCAACCAAACAACGAGAAGAGCCGACACACTGAGAAAAATCGGCTCTAAAGATCCGACCCTCGGGTATGATCATGCATACAAGATCACCTCGAGAATGCAAAACACGAGAAGCACCCGTCTTGATACGGACCTCAAAACCCTCATCAAGAAGTTGGGACACCAAAATAAGATCGAACCCCAAAGACTTGACAAGAGCAACACACCTAAGAGTCACGCTATCACTTACCTTCACCGTGCCCACTGAAAGCACTCTACCTTTCCCATTGTCCCCAAAAGTGATGTACTCCTTGGACACCACTGAGGTGAGGCTGGAGAACCACCTTCGACCTTCGGTCATGTGTCGAGAGCACCCGGAGTCGATCAACCAAAAGCCCTCCATGGCTCCCACCTGCAAAATTGAAAACGAGAGCAAGAGTGAGCAAACGACTCAGCACTAGGGTTAGTGTAAAAGGAATCAAACCAGTGTTGTGCCATTTGCTCAAAAGTGGGGTTAGCAAAATCCATACTATCACTCCAAGGTGGAACACCCACACGTTTCCTTGGAGGACTACGCGTACCACGAGGTGGAGACTGTGGCCCGTAGCTCCTCTGAGACCTAAAGCTGCAATTGTTCCCCCCATACTCGTATTGGCCACGAGTGAAGGAACGTCCAGCAAACTCACCACACCCGAAGCCAACACGCCTACCACTGTGTCTTTGAGGAGGCACACCCCGTGTAGGAAACTCACGCCTCTCTTGACGGTAAATGGTACGCACCATACCCTCGCTCGTAGGCACAACACAAGAATCAGGAACACCACAAGAAGGGTGGTACCTGTCCTTGTTTGCCATCTCCCTAGCAAACCTCTCCTCATGCTTCCTCCTGAAGCAAAACTCAGCAAGATGCCCATCCCTCCCACAATGGTCACAATGTAAGGGGTTTGGTTTTGGCTTTGGCTTTGGGCTCTCTTTGGGTTGTGGTTTCTCCTCACTAGGTTTCTCTCCCTTTTTCCCAAAGCACTCGTTCCCCAAGTCACTCTTGAACTTGATGGGTTTATGGAAATTGTTGGTTTGTGGAGGAAACACGGGAGGATCTGGGGTTGTGTCTAGCTGGTTCCTGAGTGGGTTTGGCTTAGGAGCAAAGGCATTCTTGTGGAAGGTTTTGGGTGGAGCTGGGATATCACCTATCTTCTCCTCCTTCTCACCACTGCACTCCCTAATCTTATCCAACCCAAGCGCTTGCCCATCATAGCCTTGTATGCCTCAATCATCATCCTAAGCTGAGGCTCATAACCCGACAAACAACCCATCATTTTCCTCAACTCATCATTCTCACCTTGCAAGCAATCAACATAGTGTGCAAGCTCCAAATTTTTCACAACATGTATTTCACAAGTAGAGCATGAAGTAGGAATAGGAGCTTTCAATTCAGCCTCTAGTGATCTAGTATAAGCATGTGATTCATTTAACTTAGCATAACAGGACAAGAAGTGCAAGCACCAAGCAAGGAGGGCCTAGATTTCATCTCATCTAGCTCAACCCTAAGCACATCTAGTTCCTCAACCTTGGAGGCTGTTGACGGTCCTTACAACAAATATTTGACCGTCATTATCTCAAGAATGAGAGGAGGATATAACAAACTTCATGCACATTTTAAGTACGAATGAGGTTCCACGAGCTTTGTTGGTATTTTTACTTGTAGGTACACAAATATGGGAATAACAATAAACAAATGAACCTTAGAGGGCTGCACCAAAGCAAAGGTGTAGGGCCGGCCACACCTGGCCAGGTCTGGCCCCACCTGGCCAGGTCCGGCCGCACATAGCCAGGCTCGGCCGCACCACAGCCAGCCGCAGCTGGCCACAGCCTGCCGCAGCTGGCCAGAGCCGACCGCAGCTGGCCAGAGTCAGCCACACCTGGCCAGGGCTAGGCTCAGCCGCACCCGCACCCACCATATGCCACGTCTCGGGTCGACGGCACCAACAATCCCACAAACAAGTCTTGGATGGATGAGAAACGTTGATTCTATGTCGCTTTGATCAAAAGGCTAAGGTTGGAAGCACTTGGATCGATGGACCCACACTTAACCGCCGCAACCGCCATCAAGGAGTCATCCTAGACGTCCCTCCACACCGTCGGTGCATCACACAGTAATTTGGGAGGTGCGCCCGCACCTATAGGGCCGGCCGCACCTATCAACTGGCGTGCCGAGCGAAACCGACCCAAGGAGCCGACCTACAACCGCCTCAGGAGTAGTGATCAGGGTCGTCCAAGTCCATAGGCGGTGGATCATAGGGCCGGCCGCACCTGGAGATACGGCCGCACCTCCTTGCTCGGCACTGCAGCTCCCTCTTGCCTACAAGTAACCCCTCCTGCAGCCACCGACCTATTGGGGCTATAAATTGAGCCAGGCACCTCGTGGAAGAACACAAGTGATTAGAAGCAAGTGGCGGAGCCCTTCAGAAGTTAGTATTCAGAGAGTAGGGAGAGAGAGTTGAGTGTTGGAGTAGAAGCCGGAGTCGGTCTTCTTCTTGTACCTCGGCGGGTGCGGTACACCTTCGGTCGTCCACACCCGGGATACTTTGTAAGTTTGGATTCGTGAGTAACTAAGTCTCAAGTCAATTCATTGTTCGCTCTTAGGTTCCTCGATTGTGGTTTTAGTAGTTTCTACTCGTTGTGATTGCTTTGCTTTGAATTCGAGTAAAGTAGTGCTTGGTTAGTGTAGACGTGGTGTCTAGGCTTTCCAGTACCTTGGAATGCTTTCCTGGTTCAACGGAATAGTTGTGGTACCCTAGGGAGGTGACAGCTCCGGACGGGCTCTGTAGTCCACCACGTTAGTTCCGGCAAGTAGGAGTTACGACATCAGAGCTCCCTTCTCATCCCTTTCTGTGGCTCTTTTCCCTCTGGCCCCGACGAGCGACAAGTTTTGCCTTGATTCTATCCGTGATCCTTACGAGTCCCAAACTTCATTAGTTATCCCCTCTCTACCCGAAATCTACCCTTGCCTTTCTATCCTTTGTCACCATACCGCCAGGATGAATTAGTTCAGGTTCTCTACACTTCTCGTTCCCCGAGGAAATCGATACCTTGGAATACTCCCGGGTGAAAGCTACAACGGTATCCGTGCGCTTGCGGATTTATCTGTGATCGTATAGTATACCAACAGGCTTTCTGGCGCCGTTACAAATCTAGTAACAACGTAAGAAGTGCCAACAAGCTTTCTGGCACCGTTGCCGGGGATATAAACCTGGTGCGACGCTAGTAAGCATCAACAAGCTTTCTGGCGCCGTTGCCGGGGAACGGTAGCTGTTCTGATCCCAAACCTAGTTTGTCCGTGTATCACCCCATTTATCCCATGGATTCAAATCCAACCCTTTTTGATTTTTCGGCTCCAAAGGGTGATTTATTGGAGCCTCCATCATCATCGCATCCCATCAAAACTCGTGGCTATGAGCTTCACCCTGCTCTTATAGCCATGGTCCGAGAGAATTCGTTCGCCGGAACGAAAGAGGAGAGCCCGTACATTCATTTACGAGGTTTCGAGCAAATTTGCTCGATAATCGTAATTGAGGGAATGACTCGACAAACCCTCAAATGGAAGCTCTTTCCGTTTTCATTAATGGGAGGAGCAAAGAAATGGTACTCTTCCTCAATCGGAAGCATGGAGGGAAGTTGGGAAAAGCTTAGAGAAAAGTTTTGTCTGACCTTCTTCCCTATGTCTCGAGTAGTGACCCTACGGCTAGAAATCCTTTCTTTCAAACAACTAGACAAGGAGTCACTAGGGACTTCTTGGGCACGATTCACCAATTCTTTGGCCTCTGGACCCGACATTGGGATCTAAGAACCTATTCTTCTACAACATTTTAGAATGGGTCTCGATGTCGAGTCAGCCAAATTTTTTGATACTTCATCAGGAGGCTCGTTCTCTCATCTGACTCCTAGTGAGGGGAAGGTGGTTCTAGGAAAAATCCTAGAAAACACTCCCTACACAGGAATTTTTGACGAATTCCCAGATGAAGAAGAAGAACCCAAGTCCGATGCTCTCTCAGAACAAAAACCCATAGAGGAGAAACCCACTAGCACCTTTTTGCATGAAGAACCACTCCTCTATCCCCCTGTGTACCCAGCTGATTACTCGTATGACTTCGACGGGGAATCAACATACTCCAATTCACTCGCTGAATCGGAATTCATAGAGGAGGAGCCTATCCTAGAAAAATTCATATCCACAGACACCCATCCTCCTCTTACCAAAACTTGGTTCACAGGGGAACCATTCCAACCTTATCGAGAGTTCGATCACCCCTCGTGTGACTTCGTCTATGAATACTATGATGAGTTATTTGATAAACATTAGACGGAGAAATCCTTCCCGAGAAGGGAAATAGACTCAACACATGAGAGAGAATTAGTCAACTTACCCAACCCAGAAGAGGTAAAAAGACGGAGAGAAAAGTTGGAATACATCTCCGCAATCAGTAGCCGGGAATGGTTAAGAGAAGCAGAAGGCATGGATCAAGTAATCCAGCTATATCCTGAGCTAAAGTCACTCTCACGCCAAGTAGGAAACCTCTCTTACCAGGATGTGTTCTATGACCCTAGGGTCAATATCAATATCATTCCTAAATCCTTAGTATTAGAGGCCTTTCCCGACGAACCCCTCTCTTTCTCTCAGAAGCGTCTCCAATGGATTTCGGGTCAAACCATAGAGACGGAGGGAATCCTTAGAGTCGTCCAAACAAAGATTGGAGAGTATGAGATCTTCCTAGATTATCACATCTTTGACATCCCAAAAGGAGATCCGCCCTTCATTCTCATCGGAAGACCCATTGAAGGGGTATTGAGTAGTGTGCTCGACCATGAAAAGCAGCCATATCATCTTGAGGTTCGAGATACACATCTCCAATGTCATAGACCTGAGGTTAAGAGAGAACATGTGTGGTCTATGGACATTCTTGAGGCATCGACACTGGATTCTCAAAACAGACTCGAGCATGAAGGTTTTACACTAGAGGGTTCACAAATCCCATGCTCACATCAAAAGCTTCCAGAGTTATCAAGCCCCATTACCAATGACCTTTACAAAACCTACAACCTCCTCATTTTCCTTGTGCATGCTAACTTTGAAAGGAAGGTTGTAGATGCTTTTGTTTACCATAAATATTGCAAATTTCGTGGTCATTTTTGGTACTAACCTTGCAGCTAGAGCTATGATGGTTTCATCATCTCGATTGGCTGCAAGATGAAGGTCTCAAGTGGTCAAGCTTATGACCCAAAACAAAGCACTATCGGGAGATAGCCCGAATAATCATTTAGATTTCCTTTTCAAATAAAAGCAAGAGCATCTCTTTAGGATTAGTTGTCCTTCGGGTATTTTTGGTCGCTAACATTTCAGGTGGAGATTGAAAGGACCGATGGATAGGCAATGCCTAAAAACATGAGAGCTACACCAACTACAACACCAAGGTAATTCAGGGAGAGAAAGTATTACTAAGGAAGCTTGAACTCTGCACACTATAGTGTGTTGCCTAGCAATGCAAAATCCAAGTGTGGGGGAGATATGCGAGTATCCCGAGTAAGTTTCTCTCATACTAAATCTTATTTTGGTTTGAAGATGGTGTTGGTTCTTGCATCTTGCTCTCTTAAAAATAACACACAAATATTTGAATTTGAATAAAGGCTTCCTAGCTCTTTAGCTAGCAGAGCCTCCCTTTTTGTTTCCATCTTTTTCTTTGAATAATAACACCAGGTACAAGAGTAAGTGTGGGGGAGATCTTCCAAGCTCGTCGAAACACACAATTGAGATCTCCCGCCATGGTGCCGCACAACACCGACTACACTAATTGACGAGAGATGAGGTAAGTGCACTAGAGCAAGTCGGTCGCCCCTGTGGTTTGGCCGAATCACCATTTGTCTACCTCATTCCCCACTTTCTCCAAGAGCGATGGTATGTGCACCCCTACCTCTCTACTTTTGGAAATCATGAGTTTAAATGAGCTTTAAATCCGATCATATAAATCAAACTCAATTGAATCCTCATGCACCCAATGCTCAACATGTTTCCTATGGTTGGCTTGCATAAGTTTTATTCCATACTTATTGCCCTGATGCTTGTGAACAAATATTTTTAGGGAACTCATGCTCATCTAAGTAGCTGATGTTTGAGATATGGTCTGATGAAATAATCTTCACTCCAAATGTTTGAGTTCTTGGGAAATTTATTTGAAAATTTTGAAAACCCTTTGCGAAGCTCCTCTTTGATATGCCAAGTCCTACCAGAGCCATATGATGAGACATCTTGAAAACCTCATACACATATGCTACTTGTCGTTGCATTGAGCTTTGTCAAATTGTTGTGACCCCTGTGAGAATTCTTTTCATGCTTTCATGATCAAGACACACGTACACGCCAACATCCTCCTTGCTATGCTCAGTTAAGAGCTAGCATTGTACCATCTATCTATTTCACAAAATAAAGCTCCACACTATGTGTTGATCTCTCTCTCTCTCCAAGTTAATATTACAAAAGAGACATGGCTATAGAAAAAAATATGGACACATGAAGGTCCAAGTGAAAAAAAAGAAAAAAAAGAAGTTGGACACATGAAGGTCCAAGAAAAAAAAAGAGAAGAAAAAAAAGAGAAAAGATAGCCATGTCCACAAAAGAGTCAAAATAGAGAGAGAGGATCATGCAAAATGGAGTTACAACAAATCAATGGTAATAACTAGCACCCATTCCGGGCCTAGTGTACACCTTACCATCATCATAACATTCATTATACATATGGTAATATCTAGCACCCATTCTGGGCCTAGTATCCACCTTACCATATCCATCATATCCCTACACATGCACATCTTGATCTAATTGTATGATTTGATTCTCTCCTTGGATCCGGTTTTTGACTTTGCAATAAATGTGATGCAAGTATGCCTCATCTTTATACCCTACCCTGAGCTCCATATATAGCCATCATTAGAAGTAGGTTGAAGAAAGGCATTCTAATGCCTTGGTGAGAACTATACACATTGAGCGATTTGAGAGAATCAAATGAGGAGCCAAGCAAGGTTTGTTTTGAAAACTTATTGAAAAATCCCAATCTACTTGACATAAGGAGTAGAATGATTTGATTCAAGATTGTTCCATTCCTCAACTACCCAAGATGGCATGATAGACACTTCAAAATTCACAAGTACAAGGTATGGTTTGGAATATCTCTTATGCTTGCTTCATACCTTTGGAATTATGTTTTCACCTTAATCCTTAACCTTCACTCAAGGACGAGCAAAGGACCAAGTGTGGGGGAGTTTGTTGACGGTCCTAACAACAAATATTTGACCGTCATTATCTCAAGAATGAGAGGAGGATATAACAAACTTCATGCACATTTTAAGTACTAATGAGGTTCCACGAGCTTTGTTGGTATTTTTACTTGTAGGTACACAAATATGGGAATAACAATGAACAAATGAACCTTAGAGGGCTGCACCAAAGCAAAGGTGCAGGGCTGACCGCACCTGGCCAAGTCCGGCCGCACCTGGCCAGGTCCGGCCGCACATAGCCAGGCTCGGCCGCACCACAGCCGGCCGCAGCTGGCCACAGCCGGCCGCAGCTGGCCAGAGTCAGCCACAGCTGGCCAGGGCTAGGCTCAGCTGCACCAACAGGTGCGCCCGCACCTACCATATGCCACGTCTCGGGTCCACGGCACCAACAATCCCACAAACAAGTCTTGGATGGATGAGAAACGTTGATTCTATGTCGGTTTGATCAAAAGGCTAAGGTTGGAAGCACTTGGATCGATGGACCCACACTTAACCGCCGCAACCGCCATCAAGGAGTCATCCTAGACGTCCCTCCACACCGTCGGTGCATCACATGGTGATTTGGGAGGTGCGCCCGCACCTATAGGGCCGACCGCACCTATCAACTGGCGTGCCGAGCGAAAACGACCCAAGGAGCCGACCTACAACCGCCTTAGGAGCAGTGATCAGGGTCGTCCAAGTCCATAGGCGGTGGATCATAGGGCCGGCTGCACCTGGAGATACGGCCTCACCTCCTTGATCAGCACTGCAGCTCCCTCTTGCCTACAAGTACCCCCCTCCTGCAGCCACCGACCTATTGGGGCTATAAATTGAGCCAGGCACCTCGTGGAACAACACAAGTGATTAGAAGCAAGTGGCGGAGCCCTCCAGAAGTTAGTATTCAGAGAGTAGGGAGAGAGAGTTTAGTGTTGGAGTAGAAGCCGGAGTTGGTCTTCTTCTTGTACCTCGGCGGGTGCGGTACACCTTCGGTCGTCCACACCCGGGATACTTTGTAAGTTCGGATTCGTGAGTAACTAAGTCTCAAGTCAATTCATTGTTCGCTCTTAGGTTCCTCGATTGTGGTTTTAGTAGTTTCTACTCGTTGTGATTGCTTTGCTTTGAATTCGAGCAAAGTAGTGCTTGGTTAGTGTAGACGTGGTGTCTAGGCTTTCCAGTACCTTGGAATGCTTTCCCGGTTCAACGGAATAGTTGTGGTACCCTAGGGAGGTGACAGCTCCGGACGGGCTCTGTAGTCCACCACGTTAGTTCCGGCAAGTAGGAGTTACGACATCAGAGCTCCCTTCTCATCCCTTTCTATGGCTCTTTTCCCTCTGGCCCCGACGAGCGACAAGTTTTGCCTTGATTCTATCCGTGATCCTTACGAGTCCCAAACTTCATTAGCTATCCCCTCTCTACCCGAAATCTACCCTTGCCTTTCTATCCTTCGTCACCATACCCCCCGGACGAATTAGGTCAGGTTCTCTACACTTCTCGTTCCCCGAGGAAAACGATACCTTAGAATACTCCCGGGTGAAAGCTACAACGGTATCCGTGCGCTTGCGGATTTATCTGTGATCGTATAGTATACCAACAGGCTTTCTGGCGCCGTTACAAATCTAGTAACGACGTAAGAAGTGCCAACAAGCTTTCTGGCGCTGTTGCCGGGGATATAAACCTGGTGCGACGCTAGTAAGTGTCAACAGAGGCGTACTTTTCTTTAAGCACATTGAAATCACCAAAGGAAGTAGAACAATCAGTGCATTCAGCTTCATCGGTCACAATAGGAGCAGACTTCAGAGATTCTATTTGAGCCCTAGCATCAACAAGCAAAGACTCTAGCTCAACCACCTTCTCCTTAGCCTCTCCTAGCAAAGACTATACTCCCTCTTCTCCTTGTTGGTCTTTCTAAGCACATCATCACGATTGTCAAGCAAGTCATTCAACCTAGCATTCTACACTACCAAGAAGGCGGGATCATTGTTTACCTCATCCTCGGAGTTGGAGTCCAAGTCATCCTCCTGGCTCTTCTTGCTCTCGGAGCTGCGTGCCATGCCGCAAAAGCCTTGGGTGGCGAAGCACAGGCTATTGATGTTCTTGGTTGACCGCTTGCCCTTGTGCTAGTCCACCTCTTCTTCACTGCTTGAGCTCGATGAAGAGTAGCAGGAACTCGAGTCGATGTCGCTCGATCTGGCGACCGTCGCACGCTCCGTCTTCTTCTTGTGGCCGGCACTCTTCCTCGGCCTCCGCTCGGACTTGTTCTTGCCCATGTAGTCATCCCTCGAGCGGTGCTTGTGGTCGGTCCTCAGATGGTGCTTGTTCTCGGGCTTGATCTCCATGGCCTCCGAGCACTCAGCGATAAAGTGCATGTGCTTCCCGCACCGGTAGCACATGCCCGAGCTCCTCCGAGCATTCTTCCAGTTTGTGTACAAGCGCTTGAACCGCCTGCTCAACAACGCGAGATCATCCTCACCCAGCACATCGAACTCCTCATCTGGCATGGACACAAGACAAGACAAAGAGAACTGCCTAGAAGACAGGTTAGCGTTAGTCCTCGGTCCAGAAATGAGTTCCAGACTATGAGGGTTAGTTGGGTTCTTGGTCATTGCTCACACCCCACGGTCCACCTCGGATGACTTGAGCTTGGAAAACAGCTCATCCACCATGAGGTTCTCATAGTTCCCCAACTCCAAGGTAGCCTCGACCTTCTCACTCCACACGGTACGATCCAGCGAGTGCAAGAGCTTCGCAGCCCTGTCATGATCATCGTACGGGAGCACGGTCACATTGGCTCTCATGTTGTTCACAATCACTATGAACCACTGGAACATGGCGTCAATGGACTCACCGGGGAGATGAGTGAAGTTTTCATACTCTCTCTGGTAAGTCGCAAACAAGTGCGCCTTCAACTGGTTGTTCCCAGCATGAGCGTTCTTCAACTTCTCCCAAATCTTGCACTCCAAGTCCTCTGCTTGAACCCGATTGAATTCAGGCTTGCAAAGGGCATGAAAGAGAAAGTCGACCGCCTTGTTGTTGGCGTCATGCATATGTCGAGAACCTGGGGCAAGGAAGTTGATGGAGTGGACATAGGAGGTGTTCTTCATCACATCCCATATGATATGTCCTTTGCCGCGAAGAAAAGTGGACATATGACACTGCGACATCTGGTAATCCTTACCATTTGTCAGAGGTTTAGATCTAGACAGACACAGGGGGGTTAACCCCGGTGGTTTATTTGTTCAGCCAGGTGGAATCTAGGGCTAAGAACTCGAAGGTTGCGCACGAGCACACGGAACACAGAGTACACGTCGAGTTTATACTGGTTCGGGCCTCCAGAGAGTAAAACCCTACGTCCAGTTGTTGGTGTAGATTGCTTGAGGATTGCATATGGTTACAAGGGGTTGCCCTGCCCGCCTTATATTGGTCAGCGGACAAGGTCGGTTCCCAGACTACTGGTCGGTTATGACCAGGAGACCTAAATCTAGTTGATTACAACACTTGTCATATCCGTCGATCTTCTTGGTCGGAATCCACCGATGTCTTGTCTTGCATGCCAAGTCCTGAAATTGCTCTGGATAAGGTCGCCTGGGGAATCTTCTGGAAGGTCTTCAGGAGGTCGTGTGGGCCACCAACTAGGTCAGTTGGGCCTACTGTCAGGTTGGCGGGTCTTCTGGTAGGCCGGACCCACTTGTCAGGGACGGCTGTGAGCCTGGTCGGTGGGGACCCAGGGGTACCCATTTCTCACAAGCCCCCGAGCGATGTGTAGGCGTAGCGACCTTAGAAAGGTCATGACGAAGTCGTAGAGCTATCGACAGGTCGAATAGCATGCACGTCGGTCCAAAAGAAAGAAATCAGCTTAGCAACCGACCTGTTTATAATCTTACCGAACGAAGAGAGGTCGAGTGACGACCTATAGGAAGCAAGCTTCCAATAGATCGAAACGATGATGAAAAATTTCAAAGGGCATCAAGGATGCACTCATAGAGTAGTATCCGAGCATCGTGGCGGGCAGGATGGCCGTTATGATGATCCAAAGAAGAAAGAAAAGAAAAAAGTAGGTCGATTAACGACGTGATGAGAAACAGGTTTCCTAATAGGTCGGTACGACGAAGAAAACAAGAGGGCATTGAAGACGCTCTCGTAGAGTAGTCCCTGAGCATTGAAGCAGGCAGCATGGCTGGTTTGATGCTCAAAAAAGAGAAGAAAACTGAGTCATGGTCTTGATCGAATGAAGTGTAGAGGCACCCAGATCTCCCAGCATGGCTGCAAGGAGTCTGACAGAGCTGACCTCTAGGAGGCCTTGTAGGCGTGCTGACCTTGAAGAGGCCTAAAATCAACGATGTCCAATATCCGAGGATGCCCTGCAAGATCTTGAAACGTGCATCGCATGAAGAGGTCGTCAATGATGTCGTAGCTGAAGTTGTGATGTCTGGAATCTGTTTGATGAGAAAATATAGAGATCTCGAACAAATGGAGTGTAGAGACATCTAGATATCCTACATAGCTGCAGAGAGTCTAGTAGGGCCACTCGAGGCCTGCCGACCTTAGGAAGGTCTCAAATCAATAACGCCCAAGCATCCGGAGATACATGGCAGGGCCATTAGGCGCGCACCCCACAGGGAGGCCTTCATTCCCAACGTAAGATCTTGGGTGTCCAGAGCAGACTAGCAGGGCTTCAAGAGCACACCGACCTCGGAAGGTCACGCATCCAGGGTGCCCAACTAGGTTGGCAGAGCCATAGACATACCAAGGTATTGCAAGTCCTAGGCATTGAGGCACACTGACCTCATGGAGGTCATTTTGGTGCCCAAACGACCAACATAGCTGCCAGCCATCCAGCAGAGCCATGGCACTAAGGTATTGACGACCTCAGCAATAGGTACACCGACCACGGGGGTCCGACGAAATCGTAGATTTGATGCTTCTGATCTCCAGGCGCCCAGACGGATCTAGCAGAGCAGCGAGGCACGCCTACTCCGGAAGGTCTTCAATCGAACCTACGACCATTCTGCTTAGGAAACAGAAATATATGCTGATTGGAATAGGTCCGTTTACATGCAGAGCCATAGCGGGTGCACCAGGACGCAGAGCCTAGCGGGTGCAACGAAGACGCAGAGCCGTAAAGGTTGCGTTTGATCATCGTCGTCCGTGGATGTAATGAGGCGCAGGGCCCTCTGACGCAGAGTCAGGTTTTACCTTCTCCGTAGACTGCTGGGTCGCGGGTCAACAGTGGTCGGAGATTCTCTTGCCACCCAAAAAATGACAAACTGCCCACTGATCGAGGAGTGTACTGTAGCCATGTGACACCGCAGCGGCCTCAGGCATCATTGATGCACCAGCGACAAAGGTGTCGCGAGGCAGCTAAAAGACATCGCCTTTAATCATGCACATGCTGACAGGTCCTCTCGATCACATGGTAATAGTGTCTCCACTTCACTGGCCACTCAAGGCCTGGCTCGGGCTATAAATAGCACCACAGAGCTGAAGGAGGCAAGCACCGAGCATTGTTGAGCTATGAGGCCGCAGAGTAGTATTGAGGCCATGCCATGGGCATGTGTCCATCCTCCAGATTGTAGGATGCAAAGTTTGTAGAGGCTTGGAGCTAGAAGAACTCTAGCGAAATTTAGGTAGCACACCCACTCTTTGTATCGTGCCTCAGCGAGGAATCATGGACAGTTTGGAGGCGATGCTATAGAGGCCCGAGGTAACGCTGCAAGTTCTTGGTAAGCACGTGATGCTCGTCGAGGGCTTGCGGTCCGCACCAAAGAGCAAGCTCATATCTGCATTCCATAGTCAGGCACAAAGTGTGACCTACTATGTGTAGCGTCGTGCAGTTGTTCACCGCAAGGCCACCATCGAGGACCTGAAGCTAGAAGAATTCTTGCGATGTGCTCTACTATAGCAGAGTACACCTTAAGGATTGCTCTAGGTAGACCAGGTCTTCAAATATGTTTGTATCTTGTAACGGGTTCTGGATCCAATGAGGTCACAGGAGACTTGTGCACCTTCGAAGTTCTCGTGTAATGTTCACTTTCTTCTGTCATGTAATGGTCGATGTGAAGAAATTATTCATCAATGACCTGAAGTGACATAATTTGGGGCTTGTCGACCTCATGGAGATTGAATGTGCTATCAGGACGACCTGATATCTTTGTTGTATTCACGACCTAAACTAAGGGTGTAGGTCGCCAAACTATCCGTTGGGCATATAACCGTTGGCGTGAAATCCGGCGAGATCGTCTCGCGAAATTAGCGGCACGTAGCCGTTGCGACGAGCTCATTACGGTGATAGATCCGCAATGGGCACCCGTGGCGAGGCCCATATAAATAGAGTGGCAGGGACCGGTGTTGACCATCCCTTTCCATCTTCTTCCTCCTCTCGCCGTCTCCGCCGAAATCTTCGTGCCCTAGCCGCTGCGCGCTCCACATCCATCCTCCACCCGTGAATCCTCAGCCCGCCGCCGTCTGTAGTAGACTGCGCACCGGCTCTGCCATCCACGCGCCGTGCCACTCCGCATGCGCGTGAAAACCCTAGTCAACTTTAGATCCAAAGCTCCTCGTCCTCAAGAAATGGCGGTTGCTGCTTCCCAAATCCCGGACCCGCAGACGGTTTGGGAGCCCTCGGTGATGACCGAGGGGAAGATTCAAGCGCTGGTGGATCGCGGGCTCCTGAGGCCCAAGGTGGAGGTCGAGTGGAAGGCGCCCACGGGCGAGGCCTTCCCGACGTAGGATGACAAGGAGCAGGTCGTCTTCGCCTCCTTCTTCGAGCGCGGGTTCAACGTGCCCATCGGCGACTTCTTCAGAGGTCTCCTCTTCTACTACAAGCTGGAGCTGGTACACCTCGACCCCAACTCCATAACTGTGGTGTCGTCGTTCATCTATTTTTGTGAGGCGTATCTGGGGATACCGCCCCACTTCTTGCTCTGGCGATATCTTTTCAATGTCAAGAGCACTGGCAAGCGCCTTGGCATGGTAGGATAGGTTATGTTCTGCCTGAGATCAGGTCTCAAGGCAGAATGGATAGATATGGACCTACCAGATAATACCACTGGGTGGAGGTCGGAGTGGTTCTACATCACCGACCAGCAGCCGGTACTCCTAAAGCGGACCAGGCACAAGCCCGAGAAGATACCAGAGTGGGACCTGCAGCTGACCTCCCGTGAGCTGCACGATGTCAAGGAGTAGCTCACCCTGGTGAGCGACCTCAAGAAGAAAGGGCTGACAGGAGGCTCGGTGGCGAGGTCATTCTGTCGCTGCCTGATCCAGCCGATCAAGGACCGGGTGCATCCGGCATACGAATATTGGGGGCAGTCAGACCCCACTCGCGAGATCAACCGCAAGGTCTCCCAGGAGGAGATGGCGGTCAGAGTGTCGCAGATCTAAACCGGGGGTACCCGGGGTAGGAAGTGCCCGAAGGCACACTCCCTGACTCGACCAGCTGACCCTGTAAGTCCTGAGACTACCAGGTCATTTTGGCTTGTTTAGTTGTTTGCGTCAATCTTATTCCTTGTTGCTTGTTTGTTGCAGGCTCGGGAGATGCAGTTCTGGTGCCCTGCACCCTTACCGAAGGGTGAGGAACCACGTCGGAAGCTGAGGTAGGAGGAATACTAGCCTCCAGCAGCTGTGTTGCTGGAGAATTATCAATCAGATTCATCAGTTGAAGCTGATGAAGATACCGACCAAGAGGTCGGTGGCGATGCAGCAAGCTGCCATGAGGCAAGTAGCGCCACAAAGCTCGGGCGCAAGACGAGGGCGGCGACAACAAAGCAATCGACCACAAGAGCTGCTGCCAAGGCCGAGGCAACCAAGACTGCCAAGCTCGAGGCCAACAAGAAGAAAAGGAAGAGGAAGGCGAGCCCTCCTCTGATGATCCGCACACCGACGATCCCCACTCTGGCGACTAAGGAGTTCGAGGAGGATGAAGACGAAGCTACTGACGATCCGCCAGTTGTTGAGGATCGTTCGGCAAGGAGGTCACTGAGTCCCACGACCAAGAGGCAACGGGAACTGGAGAAATAAGTGACGGAAGAAGACTTCTGTCGAATGAGGGAGGCACAGCGGGCTACCGCTGGTGCACAGGCCAAAATGCCTGTGAAGATACGAGTTTGGCCCCTGAGGCCGAAGCTGCATGCGCCGGTTACCGTGAGGTAAGGTCTTAGTACTGAAGTTGGTTCGTTGCAAGCTGTTGTTAGCTTCTTCTATTATGTTGACGAAGATTACTGTAGGTCGGACGCCCAACCTCAGAGAACCCTGGGTGCTCAAGATTCACCCTCGCGGACGAGGTCGTCTGAGCTTGAGGCCGGGACTCAAGGTTCGGTCGGTGACGTGGGGACGTCGGCTCCTCCGCCTGTTATTGATGTGGACCCCATCAACTCGATGCCCAGCACATCGGCTCAGGGCCCGATTGTGGACCCGGTTCAGATCGAGCTACCACAGGGGAACCCAGAAACAACCGGTATGCAGGCACCGGGTTCGACGTCGACAGGGCCAGGTTTAAGGTGAGAGGACATCGACTGGACTGGCACCCCCTGGGAGGGAGATATCTTCGAGGATGATGAAGATATGAAGGAAGTCCGCCGGTCGATCTTGACGCTCAATCAATCCCTCACGGTGAGAAGCTGTTCTTGAGTTAGATAAATGACTTATTATCTGAATGTGGCTGACGACCTGTCTTCTATTTTTGTAAAACAGTCACTGGCCAACCGTGCCATGGGCAGGGCCGACCAGCTCAAGGATGCTGCAGCTCTGCAGCTGCGGGTGGGGGAGCTCGAACAAGAGCTCAAGCAGGTCCATGAGGCGGCGGCGGCTGACAAGAAGAAGCTCGAAGACGAGCTAAATGAAGAGAAGCATAAGAATCAGGAGGCCAATTCGCTATTCAATACTATGAGCACTGGTAAGACCAACTGCTTTACAGCTTCGATCATCATTGATTTCCACTGCTGAAGGCTGGACCTCAGGATGTCTTGTACGTCACAGATTTTCACAGGTGAGAGGATGACCTCAAGAATGACCTGAAAACACTAAGGAGAAGGTCTGAAGCCTGGAAGTGAACCTGCGGGAGGCAGAGGCCGGTGCTGAAGAGGTGAAGAAGCTAATGAAGGGCACCATAGACAGTGAGTATGTCGTGTCCCGGAAGCTGGCTTATGAGAAACAAGCTCGAAAGGACTTTGAGGTCTCTCGAGGTAACTTTGAAGGCGTTGCAGAATGACCAGGTGACTATTGCAGGGCAAGAAGTGGAGCTGAATGACCTGAAGAATGCTGCCCACTTTGTGATGGACATGGTGGAGACACAGGTCGCTGGGGAGGAGCCCAAGCCGGCTATTGATCGGCTTCTGGCTGCACCAGAGAAGTTGGTCGACCTCTTGAAGGCGACGAGCTTGACGGCAGCAATAGAGTCGCTGGTACGGGTGAAGTCTCATCACCCCGATGCTGACATGGTCAAGGTCGGAGAAGGCTCAGACGCGACGAAGGATCTCAAGGCCGTAGAGCTTGAAGTACGGGAGGCCGCCATGGCGATAATGGACGCCATCGACTACGAGGGTGACGACGGTGAAGTGTAGTCGTAGTCTTAGAGTTGTACCCCCTCCTTTCTCCACTCATGTAAATAACAACTATAATCTTCTTTTGGCCTGCATGACATACTCAGCTTATGTTTGCACGAACTTGGTTGCCCTGGAGCGATATGTCTTTTTCATACCCCGCTAACCACTACTCACGGAGAGGCTGGCTTACCAATTACCACAGCTCAGCGAGGAGACTTACGTGCAATCAGCGTGCGGGAAGGAGTCTGGGACTCAGGTTTTGCAACCTTACGACCAAGCAGGTTCGCAACAACATAAAGTAAGTAGTCATGAGGGACGACGTCCTCAGGTAGAGCGACCCTTACGTTGGCTTGTGCCAAGCCCCGAGCATATCGAGGGGGAGGAACAGGAAACTTCACCCCCAGGTCTTTCAACCCTTGTATTGGCTTCGGCCAAGCCCCCGAGCATGTCGATGGGGAGGGTACATGACATGAAAGAAGAGAAGGTAGAGCTCGAGACACAGCAGATGACTGCTTTAACTAATATTTATTGAACTGAAAATACAAAGACAAGGAATACATAGCTGTAATAAAAACTATTCTACGGATAGAATCATCGTAGGTGCTCCACATTCCATGGGTTGGGTACGCCTTGCCCATCGCCCCACTAGAGGCGATATGTAGACGGGCTGATGACTTCAATGACGATGAAGGGTCCTTCCCAAGGGGCAGACAGTTTGTGCATGCTGTCGGTCTTCTGGATACGTCTTAGGACTAGGTCGCCAACGTTAAAGCAAGGTCTCCTTGATGTTGCGATCATGATACCAGCGAAGTTGCTGGTCGTGGCGAGCTTGCCTCATAACGGCTGCCATTCTCTGTTCCTCGAGGCTGTCAAGGTCGACACGACAGGTCTGCTCGGCTTCTCCCTCCTCGTAGAACTGTATGCGTGGGGCTCCAAAGGTGACGTCGGTAGGTAAGATGGCCTCCAAACTGTAGACCAGGAAGAACGGCGAGAAGCCCGTAGCAGAGCTGACTTGGGTCCTTAGACCCCAGATTACATGTGGTAGCTCGGCTAACCATCGGGTCGTGTAATTTGAAGCGTCATCAAAGATGTGATCTTTGCGATCTTTGAGAGCTTGAAGGACCATGCCGTTGGCACGTTCGACCTGTCCGTTGCATAGGGGGTGGGCGATCGAGGAGTAGTAGACGTCAATCGTGTTGTCTTGGCAACAATCCCAGAAGGCAGACCCTGTGAAGGCCAACCCTAGGTCGGTGATGATTCTGTTGGGCACGCCGAAGCGATGTGTTATGTCTTGCATGAATTTCGCCGCTTCTTCCGACGTGACCTTTGCGACAGGTCAGACTTCAATCCACTTGGTGAATTTGTTGACAGCCATAAGGATGTGCTTGTAGCTGCCCGGAGTGGTTCAGAATGGTCCTACGGCGTCAAGGCCCCACATGGCGAAAGGCCAGAATGGGGGGATCGTGCGCAGGACCTGAGCTGGCAGGTGCTGCTGTTTGGCAAAGAATTGGCATCCCTTGCACCTCTTTGAGGACCGGAGCGTCCGAGGACCGGTGGATGGTCGCTCCCTGGTGTGATGAGTGATTGACAACGTGGTGTGGACTGACTCGTGTTGGTGCAGGTGAAGAGCAGGCGCGAAAGGTCTTAGCCTTGCGGGGCCTCCGAGGAGTGGAGAGACAAGTAGGCTCGACTCGATGGACCCGGTGGCCGAACGGGGTCAAGTGCGGGCCGCATGGTGGCAAGAAAAGCAAGACGAAGTCGTCGACCAGAGCCGGTGTAGGGTAGCGGCTCACGACTGGAGTCTGCATGCGGGGTTTGCAGCGGTTCACCACAAAACTGTCGGGTTACTTGGTTGAGCCACAAAACCAAGACCGGAGGCTCAGCGGGCGGAGACGGGATCCGGGCGTGCCGAGAAGCTTCAATGCCAGAGGACACGTGGCGGGATCGCAGGGCTTGCGTCAGGAGGACGCGGACTGTGGCAAAGGCGTGGCCGTCTGATGAAGAGGAGTGCTACTTGACCACATTGCCCCTAGGGGGATTGTATCTTAAGTTTAAGTGCTAGGGGTATCTTGGTCATTTGCCCAACCCAGAGGGACTCATATATATAGCTCTAGGGTTTCTGGGCAAACCATCCTTCCGGACTGCTTCTCATTTCCCTGCACCACAGGCGTAGATTTCTTCACCGTTTTGTAGAGAATCTGACCTCCGAGTGTATGGAAGCATTCATGGTTGAGTTGATTTCCTTCTTGTAGCTCGTGTGATTTTCGTGTCTTTTTCGAGCTATTTTCGTTGGATTTTTGTGCGCGCCTTGTTCATGGATAGATGTTTGGATTCTGATGTGTTTGGATTCGGATTTGTTGGTGGGGATCATGGATAGATGTCTTGTGCATCTTTGTGCTTGATCATGACCCCTCAATCTCCGGATTTGGCCTCCGATTGAAGGATTTCGGTTGGAACCCTACCTTTTTGGTAGAGCTCGGTTATGATTCGATTCCCGGGGATTTAGTTCGTTTGAGGTCTCAAGTTTTGGGGTATAGCATCTCCTAGGGACGCTTCACATATCCCCCAAATCTTGCCTCAAGAGCTTAAGTCGTTTGGGAGATCCATGGATGGATAGGAGAGGTTGACTTCTCATTTTCGGGCTCGAGCTGCTCTGTTCGGACCTGGCGGACAGTCCGCCTGGTAGGCGCGGACAGTCCGCGAGGCCTAGTGTTCGTCCAGTTCGTCGCTTGTTCTTGCGTGTTCGTGGTTTGATCCGTCGGGAAAGTTGCTTTGTGTTGCAAGGGGTTTGCGGACCGTCCACCCACGCACCACGGACCGTCCGCGCGGTACGAGTTACCCACAGACCATCTGAGGGTAGGGCACGGACCGTCCGAATTTCGAGGGGTGCATACTGGTTGCTCGAGCACCTTTTTCGGACCGTCCGCCGTGACCCCGCGGACCGTCCGCCAGGCCCACGCGGACCGTTCGCCCGGTCACCTCGGACTGTCCGCCCGGGACTTCGCAGATTGCCTATGTCCTTCGCTTCTTGAGTTGCGCTTCCGTGTTGCTTTGAGTTGGGGTTTGTTCCTAGGGTTGGTAGGTCTGTTGTGAGTACGCGACCTTGGCAAACTCGTGTGGGAATCCACGGTTGTGAATTTGGGACATAGGACAAGTTCATCCTTTGGGAAGAATTTTTATCGGCTCCCATTCACTCCCCCCCTCTGGTCGCCTAATCGGTCCTTCAATTGGTATCAGAGCCGGTTAACGATCTTCGTGATTCTAACCAGTCTAAGATCCATAGATGGCGTACCAGGAACGGGGTTCGGGTCCTCCACACTTTGATGGTAAGAACTACCAGATGTGGCAGAGGCGGATGGCTGCTTTCCTCCGCGGCAAGGGTCAGATCCTGTGGGATGTCACGGTGAACACAGCTTATATTCATCCAATGAACTTCCTAGCTCTAGGCTCGAGGGATATGTTCAATGCCAACAACAAGGCGGTCCACTACTTGTTTCGTGCTCTGTGTCAATCCGAATTCGATCAGGTTCAGACAGAGGACTTGGCTTGTAGGATTTGGGAGCAGTTGAAGAATGCTCATGCTGGAAATGCTCAGGTTCAGGCTCGGTTGTTTGCGACCTACCGGAGAGAGTACGAGAACTTCACTCATCTCCCTAGTGAGTCCATTGATAGCATGTTCCTGCGGTTCACGGTGATTGTGAACAACATGAGGGCTATTGTGGCCGTGCTCCCGTACGATGATCATGACAGGGCTGTGAAGCTCCTGCACTCTCTGGATCGTACCGTGTGGAGTGAGAAGGTCGAGGCCATTCTTGAGTCGGAGAAGTATGAGACCCTCACGGTGGACGAGCTATTCTCCAAGCTCAAGTCGTCCGAGGTGGATCGTGGGGTGCGAGCAAGGATCGAGAACCCGACTGACCCTCATAGTCTGGCTCTCGTTTCTGGATCAAGGACTAACGCTAACATGTCTTCGAGATAGTTCTCTTTGTCTTGTCTTGTGTCCATGTGTTGACAGTGTATATGCGTATCAAACTTCGTTTGGACTTGCAAGCGGACAAGTCCTCTGTCGTAGCCAAGGGACCCTTCTTCCCTCAAGTGTGAACCCAAGGTATCGAATCCATGGAACAAATGTGTGATGCAAAATCCTATCTATTAAAGCCGAGAACACTTAGATCTTCAAAGGGGAATCTTATGCATCTAATCTAAAGAACATCATAAAAACGAATCTAATCTATGAAAGCCGGAGGTAGCAATAGGTAGAGAGGGATAGGTAAAACCAATCTAGAGAGATTGGATCAAGCTTTTGTTGAAGTCCCAAGCAAAGAAGAAATAGCCAAGTTGAATCTCATAAAAAGCATCTTTAAATCACAGTTTCCCGTCCAACTCCGAAGACGCCCACCTTTTGGAGCCACCATTCTGTCACAACACACTCCTATTCGTGCGGGTTAGCCTAGGGCGAGTCCAATGGACAAGTTGAAATCTCTTGGAAGGTCAGGCATGCACCTCTAGCCACCACGGCTACAAGAACACCCTCTATGATCTATCTCGAGAATAGATCTTAAAGTAAGAAAAGCCGATTGAAATCAAAGTCGTAGGAGAAACACTCGATCGCTAGAAATCGGATTGCAACTTGATAATTCAACATAGTACATGATACATAAACAAGATCACCACCGGGATCCTACCTCGATCTTGCTTCTAGCTCCTGGAACTCTAACGTAGTCTTCCTTGCAAGGTTCCCACGTCGGCTAGGGAAACCCTAGACAACTAGCTCGACCCTCTCCTCTTCGGAATGGTGTCCCTCTCTTCTCTGCTCCTCGGCGGTGAATGACGAATGAGTTGATCCGTGGCTCTTGGCCAGGGGGCTATAAATAGTCCGAGAGGCGGCTAGGTCAAAGGGGGGCACGAATGGGCCCCGAAATGGGCTGGGCCGGCCGACCTGGGCCCATTTCGGCCCATCTCGTGGCCTCCTTTGCTGGTGATGCTTCCCGAGTCTTCTGGAGTATTCTCCCTTCTGCATGTGGGTCCTTGACGTCAGTTTCTCCGCGGTTTAGATGAAGCTCCTTGTCCCGAAAGATTCAGCATTTTCAGTTCAGGTCCTCGGAGTTTTCTGTCTTCACAGGTTGGTCCTTGGGCTTCTTGGAGTCATGTTCACTTCATTGCTTGACTTGTACCGGGCTTCAATGTCTTGTCATGAGGTGCTTGATGAACTTTACCTGGAAGTCTTGCTTTCAACGCTAAATTCCTGCATAAACATCAAACTCCAAAACCGACAAGCACGAACGAACTTGTTATACCAAGGGGGTTAGTACCAATGGATAAGATATAAAATTCATGCCAACACCGAAGGTAAACTCATGGCTAGGTTGACGGAAATTCACCGTCAACATCTCCCCCATGCTTAAACCTTGCTCGTCCTGGAGTAAGCCTTCGATGGATATCATTGTTGCCCTTCATTGCTTAAACCCTGCACTTAATCATACACGAGAAAATATAATGCTCTCAAAAGTTTAATTCGTTGGAGTTCCATAATGTACTAGCCTTCATCCCTACGGAGGGTAGATATTAATTAAGTTCATCCCACAAGTATTAAACATGCTCCCAAAATTCAAATGGATCTCAGAAATTTTGAATAAAGAATGAGATGAAAAAGAGCTAAACCAAGTTCAAAAATTTAAACCACCTTGCATCTTGCTCATGAACTCTCATCTCATCTTATCTCTCAAGCCTATTTCTTCTACTCCTTTCCCTCTCAAAACATATATGTAAGTGGTAGGCTTTATGTGGAGCTCTTTGGGAAAGTTTAGTCCTACCAAGATATTATAAATGAGATGTTGTCAAATCAAGACAAGCTTCTCATGGTCTTACCGAGACTCGTCAAAAAGGTCATTGGAAAATAATGTTATATCAAGGAGGGGGAGAGAAAAATACACACACTTTGAGATAGGTGGACATGTGCAAATGGTAAAGAGTGATCCCGAGGCACAAAGGAAGTCCTTGTTATCGGATTGCACATGGTTGGAGAGATGAGTTTGGATCTGAAATCTTGAAACTTTTGAAATTCCTAATGCACTTTAGAGAACCGGGGAGTTCACTTTATTTTATACTCATATTTTTTTTCTTTTCTCATACATATATTTTTTTCTTTATCTCTTTTTTTTCTTTCTTTCTTTTTTTTATTTGCTCCCCTTGAACTCTAAATTGCATTGTACCTACCTCCTCTCCCATGCTTAGACGTTTGCTCGTCCTCGGGCAAAGAGGTGATAGAGATAAGGTAGGTACTAGAAATATTTTTCCTTTGGAGAGATACTTGAAATCTTCAATCTTGGCACCATCTTGCGATCTTTCTTGAATTGATGATCCATACTCAATGATAGGTTGTGGTCAAGGAGGTAAACACAAAAGATGATATTTTTGGTTTTAAGGGTGGATACCCGGCGAGGTTTGTGAAATCTCCGATGTGGGGATACACAATGCACGGATAAAAAGGCTAGTAAAAAGATAGATACGCAAAAACGGAATGACCAGTTTCTTAGTCTCGGGCCAGAGAAATCAAGGCCTGAAATAACTCACCCAAAAATAAACCTTGTGTACTATGTTTATGCACTCAATTATATGGCTCTGGATAGGTAGAGCAACACGCAAGTGGTATTTATGACAAGGTTAGCATTACTTTTAAGAACACAAATAAATCATCTTTAACCCATCTAAACTTGAGAGCACATAAAACACTATGGGTCTTTATTTTTATCATAACCTCCGCTTAAGATTAAGCTAGCATTTAGATAATTTCAGATTTGTATTTTAAGAGAGCATTAGCTTAATCATGCACAAAACAAGTGCAAAGATAAACAAAGCGGCAACTATCATCATATATCATCATGGCACAAACTTCGTATCTTTGCCAAAGGTAAAAACAAGGTGGTGACTTTATTTATGATGAAAACAAACACTAACACACATGCTGAAAATTAAATAAAAAACTGAAAACACTACGCATACATAGGCGCATACAAGCTGAAAATTAAAGAAGAGGGATAAGGAAATATTAAACTAAAGCTCCTCCTCTCTCTAATCTTCCGCCGGTGGTTGATATTGATAATCTTGATTGTTGTACCCTTGCTCATAATAGGATTGCATCTCTCCTCCTATGAATTTTCCCGGCGGTGCTAGGTGAAGGCGTCCAAGCTCGTAAGCGATGTTTGCATTTCCTTCACCCATTTGGTTTGCATTGGTTTGGATGGCTGCGATATTTTGCATGTTTCTTGCAGCGTACCCTCCAATGATGGCCACACTTTGTTGTGGTTGAGGAAGATGTGCATATGGCTCCACAAAGGCTACGTTGGGTACCGCAAAATTTGGTGGGGGCATGGCTGCACCACTCCCCCATGCTTGCATTGGTACACCACCGTAGTAACTTGGCGGCGCCGGAATTCCTCCAAATGGTGGCACATAATTTTGTTGCGCACCTCCTTCTTAGGCCGTGGAAGAACCTTCTTCTATAATCCTTCCTCTCTTATTTTTCTTCGCCGGCACAAGAAGTCCTTCCTCTAACCAATCTTCTTTCCCCTCAAGAAAAAGTCTTAATCTTCCCTCCGGAAGGGGCAAATTCACTTTGGCCACTTTGAAGCCTCCTCTCTCATCTCCACTTATATATTTGCCTTGCTTCATATAATCAAATCCTAGGGAAGTCCCGACTAGGAGATGCTCCGGGTTTCTTGGAATTCCCGATCTCAAAGAGATAGCCAACATCGAGAGATAACACCCCGAGCCAATATCTCCCGAACCCGATGTTGCTTCACAACACCACAGGTTGATCATAAGGTGAGTGGGGTCGATTGGCTGCCTGGCAATCAAAGCCGAGTAAAGCCAATTCACCTCCATGTCGGTTATCTTGGTTTCTCTCATTCTCCCCAAAATCCTCTTACACATCCATGAGTGAAATACTTGGATGATGGGGTTCCAGATACTATTTCTTTGCCGGTGAGCTTCTCTCGCGATCATACTCCAAAAACCTTCCAATGTGCCTCCATGCACATCCATTTGTTCCGGGGCTCCCTTTTGAAAACCAAGTAACTCCCTAATATATTCATGGGGAACCACTTGTTCAACTCCCTCCAAACGGAATGAGAGACTCGGCACTCCTTCATCAAGGATAGGCGCCATGGTCATGAGAATTTCCAAGGTGAATTCCTTGTGGGTGTTTGCCGACACTCCATTGGAGAATTGCACCCATCCTAGGTGTCCCAACATGTAGTAAATATCCGTATGAAAACCCAACACTTGGAGAGCTTGATCGTCGAAGTTGACGTTTGCCACAAGCCTCTTCTCAAGGCGAGTGAGCTTCTTCTCCTCCTCCTCCGTCATGATGATAAACCCATACTCGGAATACCGCGGAGCGTATGGAGGTGGAGCGGATGATTGTGTCGAGCGGCGAGGTCGGACGGGCGGCTCCTCCGTACGTCCTTGAGGTTCGGTGAACCTCATAGCCGAGCTTCGTGTGGCTCTCATGCCACCGAGGAGAAGAGTGTCGTTCCTCCTCGGCGGTGCCGTGTCCTCCTCCATACTCCGAGGAGACTCGGAGACCGAGTGCCTCCTCAAAGAGGTTGTCGATGATGGCTTGGACGACGATGATCCCTTCTTCTTGGTGAAAAGACTTGTAGTTTTCTTCCACATGGTTGCTGCACTCTCCTCACAAATATAAACCCGGGGTTTTCAACCGGTAACAAGGCACACAAATATTATTTGGAGTATGGACTTTGAGTGGATTTAGGATGGATTTTGTTGGATGAAACAAACTCGGAGTGGAAGGCTAAGTCTAAGGTGGTTCTGGACTACGAGCTCAAGCACACGAACAAGGAACTGGACAAGTGACTTACCTGAGGAAGACGAGCACCGGGGGGCTTTTAAAGGGGGTAGGCCGGCCGGCCTGGGCCGACCGGCCTGAGGGCCTCGCTGCTCCTCCTGGCTCAGCTCTTCTCCAGTGCACTCATGCTTGCTTTGTTGCTTTGCGACCGCGTGCTCCACGGGGTTGCACCACCCAAATGATCTCGTCCACTCCTTTGCTTGCATTATTGATCCCTCCACTTGATTGTTTTGCTTCGAGTCACTTCCATGCTCCCTTGCCTCACATGCCTCCATGATATTCCTGCAAAACAAAGCTTTGGCTGCCCCCCCCATGCTTGTCCTTTGCATGTGGTTTGATGGAAGATGTTGGAGGGGCATCCCGTGATACATCATGGTTCATGCATGGTTAAGTTAATCAAATTGCCTCCCTCTAAGCATGTTTTAATGCTAAGTACTCCTCTAATTTCGAAAATAAAATTAAACTCAGAGCTTGCAATGAGTTCAAATATATTTAGAGGAGTTTTTAAGCATCAAAAACAAATGTAAGTCGAAAATGTTTTCCGACTACTTTTATTTTGGTCTCACCGGTATTCTTTGCTTCCATTAGTTGAGAGCAAGCTTTTCCCGGCTTGATCATGGGGGCATAGGTTTAGGTTCTAATTTTGGTTAAATGAGATATATTTTGAATGAAATAAAACTAAATGAGGCTTAGAAAAAGTCTAACTCTAGAGAAACCAAGGATATGAAATTTTCAAACCAACCAAAAATCAAGTTTCTAGGTTCACGTGAGTCCTACCATGCGCTGAAATTTAAATAACATCTAGGTACAAGGCGTGGCTCTACTCGTGTTTTTTTAGCATGTAAAATAAGTCAACCATAACATCATGAAGAGGATGAAAGGTTGAGATAGGTTCTGAATTTTTTTGTTTTGGTTTCTCGAAAAGAAGCAAATAACTCATAGGATGGCTCATGTAAAGGGTTTATGATCCCAATAAAATATCCAACCAAGAATTATGTCTCTAACATTATTCAACCACTTTAAGTCTAATGTCTTGCATAGCAAATTTCAAACCTAACTTACTTGAAAAGACTCGAAAAATCTTGAATCGGGTTGTCCTCCCGGTAGCTTATTCTTGACTCGACGAAACGGGTTGCCTCCCGCCTAGCGCTTCGTTTATAGTCCATGGCTAGACTTCTTCACTTGATTACTTCGGATCAACGCTCTTTGCGGGCGTTGCAATCTTGGGTACCCACTTCCACACCATCTTGGGCGCGGGCTTATTCTCTGGCTTAGTCATCTTTTTGGTCTTCACAGGCGGCTTTTGTTCCTTTATCTTGACGGATGCAACCACCTCTTTGATTTTCTTCGCTTCCTTCTTCTCCGGCTCTTCCTTCCTCCTTGGCTCTTCCTTACTAACGCGACAATGAGGCGGAATATATTTAACTTTGATCATATTGCATACCTCAAAGCGTAGTCGAAACTTGAAGGAACTTCTCTCGCCATTGATGTCGAACTTGATCTCCCCGTTGCTAACGTCGATGGTAGCTCCCACGGTCTTGAGGAAGGGCGTCCCAAGGATGAGTGGTGGCTTCTCCCTCTCTCCCATCTCGAGCACCACAAAGTCGACAGGGATGAAGTGGTGTCCGACCTTCACGGGCACATCCACGGCGATGCCCAAAGGGTAGCGAATGGAGTTGTCACCCAACTCCAAGCACATGGCCGTAGGCTCTAACTCCGGTAGGCATAGCTTCTCGAACACATCTCTTGGCATGATGCTCACACTTGCTCCAAGGTCGCATAATGCCTTCTCAAACTTGAACGAACCAATGGAACATGGAATCGTCGGGCATCCGGGGTCTCATTGCTTCTCTAGTCCGTTCGCAATAGCGGCGCTACATTGCTCGGACATCTTGACATGATCAACCCCGAGTGTTGCTATCTCATACTTGTTTGCAAGAATATCTTTGAAGTAGCGACAATATGTAGGAACTTGAAGGGCATCCAATAGCGGCATGTTGATGCTTAACCTACGCACAGCCTCCACAACTTCTCAAAATGATTATCAAGTTTACCTCGGAAGTGGCATGGCTTAAGTTGCGGTATCTTCGTGTCTTCTCCCAGCATCTCAAACTCGGGCTCTTCGGTGATGATCTCGGTAACCTCCTCCTTAGCAAATTCCTCCGTCTTGGTGGATGGTTTAGGCTTTCTTGCTCCCGCGGAACACTCCGGATCTTCGGTCTCCTTCCCCGAACGAGTTGGAATGGCCTTCGCCGTCTCGGGACCTTGAGGTTGTCCTGGAAGCTTCCCTTCATTAACGGATAGGCGCCCGGCAAGTTGTCCCACTTGCGTCTCGAGCATCTTCATCATGTTGAGCACTTGATGGTTGGAGCTTCTGACCTCCGTCACCTTGCTATCGATGTTCTCCAACACCTTGTCTATGGCTTTGAACTTGGTGACGGTGTCCTTGTTGATCTTAGCTTGCTCGTCCATGAAGTCCTTCAATTGCATACGAAGCGGAACCACAATCGGAATGGATGAGCTTGCATTAAATTGAGGTCTACCTTGCCCGTAGCAGAAGTTCGGCAAATCCCCCTTCCTCATGTAGTCGAGCATCTTGGCTTCCTCCGGGTAATCCTTTTGGACATGGCCATATTCTCCGCACTCTTCACATGTGGATCTTGCTTCGGCAGCCTTTAAGTCTTGAGCTTCTTTCTTCTCTATCTCCATCTTCTCCAACCTCCGCATAAGCGAATCGATCTTGCCTTCGAGTATATCTTCCTTCTCCACTTGCAAGACTCCCTTGACGTTCCCCGTGGGTTGAACCGGAAGTAAGCGTCCGGATGACGCCCATGTGTCATTGTTCGTGACCTTCTTGAATAGAGTGAAAGCTTGGGTCGGCGTAAGCTCGGTGATGGATCCTCCCGCCGATGCATCGATGATTGTCCTTGACGCCATGGTAAGTCCTTGATAGAACTTTTGAACGAGATCCTCCTTTGGGAACTTGTGATGTGGAACCGCCCGAGTGTACTCATTGAAGCGCTCGAATGCCTCCGATATAGTCTCCGTAGGATATTGAGCAAAGGTAGCAATCTTATTGCGCAAGCTTTGAGTCTTACCCGGTGAGTAGTATTCCTTCATGAAGGCTCTCATCAAGGTGTCCCAATTTTGCACCGTCTCCACCGGTTGAGAGTAGAACCATTGCAAAGCCTTCCCGAGTAACGAAAATGGAAAGAGCCTTGCCCTCATTTGATCTTGAGTCACCCCGTCCATGTTGAATGTTTGACAAAGTTGAACGAACACTTGGAGGTGAAGGTTCAGATCCTCTTTACCGGTGAAGGGTGAATGTTGCACCATGCGGATTGTTGAGGTCTTGATCTGAAACGGCCTTCCGATCTCCACGAGGTTCAAGATTGGTAGGTCGACGATGTCCGGGGTGCATAGCTCCCCGATCTTGCGCTCCGGCTGCGGTTGTTCTCCCATCGGTAGCGGTGGAAGTTGATTCTCCCTAGGGCTTGGAGGTGGTGATTCCTTTGGAGACTCTGATGATCCTTCGGCCTCCGCTTTTGGATCTGCAAATTCCAGCTTTTTAGCTTGTGCTTCACGTCTCCTTAGCCTATATAGTTTTTTTGGATCATCCACAAAATTTTCGGGTTTGTTGGAGAGGTAGCCGTCCATCTCCTGTTAGGGTTAGCAATAAACAAAATATATACAAAACAAAAAATAAAAACAAATCTATGAAAACTAGGGTTAGTCAAAAACTAGATTAGATTGATTTTGAGGATGATCAAAAGTAGGTAGATGCAAAAAGAAAAACCAAAAGAAAACTAAAAATATTCACAAAAAGCAATAAAAGGTCGAATCTTGATCATTTGTTCCCCTGCAACGGTGCCAGAAAAAGGGGCTTGTTGACGGTGTATATGCGTATCAAACTTCGTTTGGACTTGCAAGCGGACAAGTCCTCCGTCGTGGCCAAGGGACCCTTCTTCCCTCAAGTGTGAACCCAAGGTATCGAATCTGTGGAACAAATGTGTGATGCAAAATCCTATCTATTAAAGCCGAGAACACTTAGATCTTCAAAGGAGAATCTTATGCATCTAATCTAAAGAACATCATAAAAATGAATCTAATCTACGAAAGTCGGAGGTAGCAAGAGGTAGAGAGGGATAGGTAAAACCAATCTAGAGAGATTGGATCAAGCTTTTGTTGAAGTTCCGAGCAAAGAAGAAATAGCCAAGTTGAATCTCATAAAAAGCATCTTTAAATCACGGTTTCCCGTCCAACTCCGAAGACGCCCACCTTTTGGAGCCACTGTTCTGTCACAACGCACTCCTATTCGTGCGGGTTAGCCTAGGATGAGTCCAATGGACAAGTTGAAATCTCTCGGAAGGTCAGGCATGCACCTCTAGCCACCACGGCTACAAGAACACCCTCTATGATCTATCTCGAGAATAGATCTTAAAGTAAGAAAAGCCGATTGAAATCAAAGTCGTAGGAGAAACACTCGATCGCTAGAAATCGGATGATAATTCAACATAGTACATGATACATAAACAAGATCACCACCGGGATCCTACCTTGATCTTGCTTCTAGCTCCTGGAACTCCGACGTGATCTTCCTTGCAAGGTTCCCACGTCAGCTAGGGAAACCCTAGACAACTAGCTCGACCCTCTCCTCTCCGGAATGGTGTCCCTCTCTTCTCTGCTCCTCGACGGCGAATGATCCATGGCTCTTGGCCAGGGGGCTATAAATAGTCCGAGAGGCGGCTAGGTCAAAGGGGGGTGCGAATGGGCCCCGAAATGGGCTGGGTCGGTCGGCCTGGGCCCATTTCGGCCCATCTCACGGCCTCCTTTGCTGGTGATGCTTCCCGAGTCTTCTGGAGTATTCTCCCTTCTGCGTGTGGGCCCTTGACATCAGTTCCTCTGCGGTTTAGATGAAGCTCCTTGTCCCTCAAGATTCAGCATTTTCTGTTCAGGTCCTCGGTGTTTTCCGTCTTCACGGGTTGGTCCTTGGGCTTCTTGGAGTCATATTCACTTCATTGCTTGACTTGTACCGGGCTTCAAGGTCTTGTCACGAGGTGCCTGATGAACTTTACCTGGAAGTCTTGCTTTCAATGCTAAATTCCTGCATAAACATCAAACTCCAAAACCGACATGCACGAATGAACTTGTTATACCAAGGGGGTTAGTACCAATGGATAAGATATAAAATTCATGCCAACACCGAAGGTAAACTCATGGCTAGGTTGACGGAAATTCACTGTCAACACCATGCTAGATGAGGAGTTTGACGTGCTAGGCGAGGAGGATCTCACGTTGCTGAGTAGGCGGTTCGAGCGCATGTATACGAACCGGAAGAACGCTCAGAGGAGCTCGGGCATGTGCTACCGGTGCGGGAAGCACGGGCACTTTATCACTGAGTGCCCGGAAGACATGGAGGTCAAGCCCGAGCACAAGCACCATCCGAGGACCGACCACAAGCACCACTCAAGGGACGACCACAAGGGCAAGAACAAGTCTGAGCGGAAGCCAAGGAGGAGTGGTGGTCACAAGAAGAAGGAGCGAGCGATGGTTGCCGGAGCGAGCGACATCGACTCGAGCTCTTGCTACTCTTCATCGAGCTCAAGTGATGAAGATGAGAACCGGCACAAGGGCAAGCGGTCAAGCAAGAACATCAACGGCCTGTGCTTCGCCGCCCAAGGCTTTTACGGCATAGCACACAGCTCCGCAAGCAAGAAGAGCAACAAGGATGACTCGGACTCTGACTCCGAGGATGAGGTAAACAATGATCCATCCTTCTTGGTAGCGGAGAATGCTAGGTTGAATGAATTGCTTGACAACCGTGATGATGTGACGAGAAGAGGGAGTATAGGTTTTTGCTTGGAGAGGCTAAGGAGAAGGTGTTTGAACTAGAGTCTTTGCTTGTTGATGCTAGGGCTCAAATAGATTCTCTTAAGTCTGCTCCTATTATGACCAATGAACCTGAATGCACTGATTGTTCTGTTTTCCTTGGTGATTTGACTGTGCTTAAGGAAAAGTATGCCTCCAAGGTCGAGGAACTAGATGTGCTTAGGGTTGAGCTAGATGAGATGAAATCTAGGCCCTCTTTGCTTGGTGCTTGCACTTCTTGTCCTGTTTTGCATGAGAAAATAGATGAATCGGTTGCTTATGCTAGATCTCTAGAAGCTGCTTTGAAAGCTCCTATTCCTACATCATGCTCTACTTGTGAAGTAAATGCTGTGAAGAATTTGGAGCTTGCACACTATGTTGATCGTTTGCAGGATGAGAATGATGATTTAAGGAAGATGATGGGTTGGTTGTCTGGTCATGAGCCTCAGCTCAGGATGATGATTGAGGCATACAAGCGCTATGATGGGCAAGCGCTTGGGGTGGATAAGGTTGGTGAGGGAAGTGGTGAGAATGAGGGGAAGATCAGTGATATCCCAGAATCACCAAAAACCTACCACAAAAATGCCTATGCTCCTAGGCCAAACCCACTTAGGAACCCACTAGACACAACCCCAGCTCCACCCGTGTTTCCTCCAAACACAAACAACTTCCAGAAACCCATCAAGTTCAAGAGTGACTTGGGGAATGAGTTCCTTGGGAAGAAGGGAGAGAAACCGAGTGAGGAGAAGCCAGAGGCCAAAGTGAGCCGAAAACCAAAGCCAAAACCAAAACCCTTCCATTGTGAGCACTGTGGGAGGGATGGGCACCTAGCAGAGTTTTGCTTCAGGAGGAAGTGTGAGGAGAGATTTGCTAGGGAGATGGCAAACAAGGACAGGCACCGCCCTTCTCGTGGTGTGCCTAAGCCAAGGATGGTGCCAAGGGGCGATTGTGTGGTGCGTACCATTTACCCTCGGGAGAGGCGTGAGTTTGTGCCTCGAGGTGAGCCACCACACAGAGAAGGTGGTAGGCAAGTTGGGTTTGGGCGTGGTGAGTTTGCTAGACGTTCCTTCGCTCGTGGCCAATACGAGTATGGGGGGAACGATCGCAGTTTTAGGCCCCAGAGGAGCTACGGGCCACGGACTCCACCTCGTGGTACGCGTAGTCCTCCAAGGGGACATATGGGTGTTCCACCTTGGGGAGATAGGATGGATTTTGCTAACCCCACTTTTGAGCAAATGGCACGGCACTGGTTTGATTCATTTTGTACTAACCCCAGTGCTGAGTCGTTTGCTCACTCTCGCTCTGGTTTTCTATTTGCAGGTGGGAGGCTTGGAGGGCTTTTGGTTGATCAACTCTGGTTGCTCTCGACACATGACCGGAGATCGAAGGTGGTTCTCCAGCCTCACCCCGGTGATGACCAAAGAGTGCTTTCAGTGGGCACGGTGAAGGTGAGCGAGTCTGTGACTCTTAGGCGTGTTTTTCTTGTCAAGTCTTTGGGGCACAATCTTCTTTCGGTTTCCTAGCTTCTTGATGAGGGTTTTGAGGTCCGTTTCAAAACGGGCGCTTCGCGTGTTTTGGATTCTTGAGGTGATCTTGTGTGCACGATCATCCCCGAGGGTCAGATTTTCAAAGCCGATTTTTCTCAGTGTGTCAGCTCTTCTCGTTGTTTGGTTGCTGATGTTTCGGCGGAGCTTTGGAAATGGCATAGGAGACTAGGTCACTTGAGTTTTGACTTGTTGTCACGCTTGAGTAGGCTAGGTTTGGTCTGAGGATTGCCTAAGTTGAAATACCAAAAGGACTTGGTATGTGCTCCGTGTAGGCATGGTAAGATGGTCACCGCCTCTCACCCGCCTCTGACATCCATTATGACAGAGAGGCCATGCGAGCTGTTCCATATGGACTTGGTTGGTCCAGCTCGTGTGTGCTCGACGGGTGTGAAATGGTATGTCCTAGTTATAGTGGACGACTATTCTCGCTATGCTTGGGTCTTCTTTTTGGCTAACAAGGGGGAGACGTTTGGTTTTGTGCGAGATCTAATCTTGAGGTTGAAGAATGAGAGGAATGGAGATGCTATTCGAGCTATCCGTAGCGACAATGGCTCTGAATTTAAAAACTCTCATTTCGAAACCTTTTGTCGTGATTTGGGTCTCGAATATCAATTCTCTTCTCCCTATGTGGCTTGTCAGAATGGTGTGGTTCAGAGGAAAAATCATTCCCTTTGTGAGATGGCTCGGACGATGCTCGACGAGCATAGGACTCTGAGGAGATATTGGGCTGAGGCAGTGAATACTGCGTGCCATGTTGGGAACCGGATTTTTCTTCGAGCCTTCTTGAACAAGACGTGGTATGAGCTCATGTACGGGCGAGCACCTAGAGTGAGCCATTTCAGGGCTTTTGGTTGTCGGTGCTTTATTCTCAAGAAGGGTAGGCTTGATAAGTTTGAGTCGAGGTCTTCCGATGGGATCTTTTTGGGTTATGCTAGTCATTCTCGAGCATTCCGTGTGCACAACCTTGATACTAACCTAGTCATGGAAACTTGCAAGGTTACCTTCGACGAGACCCAGCCATGTAGTTCGTCTGTTTTTGAGTGTGCAGGTGACCACGAGATTGGCAAGAAGATCTTTGAGGACGAGGAGGATGATGGTGATGATGAAGCTCCAGCCGAACATGTACCCTCTACTTCCACTACGACGATTACGGTGCAGGATGGCCCAGCCCCTACACCGACTACGATCTAGCAAGATCAAGTGGAAGCTGCAGCGGAGGGGGAGGTTGTCTCCAGGTGAGAGGCACCGAGGCGTGTTCAAGTTGATCATCCTTCCTCAAGAATCATCGGCGACATCAATGAACGTACGACACGGTCCAGGTCCAGGAATGTTTCTCACTTTGCTCATTCGGCTTTTGTTGCTACCTTTGAGCCGAAAGACATTGGACACGCCCTCTCTGATCCTAATTGGGTGAACGCAATGCATGAGGAGTTAGAGAACTTTGAGAGAAACCAAGTTTGGCAGTTGGTAGAGCCACCACCACATTGCAAACCTATCGGGACAAAATGGGTGTGGAAGAACAAAGAGGGTGAGAATGGTGAGGTTGTGAGAAGCAAATCAAGGTTGGTTGCTCAGGGGTATAGTCAGAAGGAGGGGATAGACTATGAGGAGACATTTGCTCCCGTAGCCCGTTTGGAGGCGATTAGGATCCTTCTAGCCTTTTTCGTGGCTAAAGGGTTCAAATTGTACCAAATGGATGTGAAGAGTGCCTTCTTGAATGGGTTCTTAGAAAAAGAGGTTTATGTGAAGCAACTACCGGGTTTTGAGAGTGCTGAGTTTCCTCACCAGGTGTATAGGCTGAGGAAGGCGTTGTATGGGCAGAAACAAGCTCCCCGTGCTTGGTATGGCCGTTTGAGGGGGTTCTTGTTCGGCAAGGGGTTTGAGATGGGCAAGGTTGATAAGACTCTTTTTCTCCTCAGGCAGGGCGATGATATCCTAATTGTTCAGGTGTACGTGGATGATATTGTCTTTGGCGGCTCATCTCACTCTTTGGTTGTGAGATTTGCTGAGGGCATGAGCAAAGAATTCGAGATGTCTATGATGGTAGAATTGCAGTTCTTTCTCGGGCTTCAGATCAAGCAGGCGAAGGAGGGAACCTTTGTGCACCAAGCCAAGTACACGAAGGACATCCTCAAGAAGTTCAAGATGGACGACTCGAAGCCCCTGTCGACACCGATGAGTACGACTACATCGTTGGATGCAGATGAGGATGGAGAGCCCGTGGACCAAAAGGAGTACCGAAGCATGATCGGCTCCCTCTTGTACTTGACGACGACGAGGCCGGACATTCAGTTTTCTGTGTGTCTGTGCGCTCGTTTTCAGGCGTCGCCAAGGACTTCACATCGGCAGGCCGTCAAGCGGATCTTCAGGTATCTTTGATACACTCCTAAGCTCGGTCTTTGGTACTCGGCGTCCTCTTCTCTTTCGCTTCTTGGGTTTTCGGATGCTGACTTTGCGGGGTGTCGGGTCGATAGGAAGTCGACTTCGGGGACGTGCCTATTTTTGGGTTCCTCGCTTGTTTCTTGGTCTTCTCGCAAACAATCTAGTGTAGCTCAGTCTACCACAGAAGCCGAGTATGTTGCTGCCGCTAGTTGTTGCTCACAGCTGCTTTGGATCATATACACGCTGAGTGACTTTGGTGAGGAGTGTTCCCATGTACCTCTCATGTGTGACAGCACGAGTGCCATTAGTGTTGCCAAAAACCCCGTGCTCCACTCTAGAACCAAACATATAGAGGTGAGGTACCACTTCCTGAGAGACAATGTTGAGAAGGGAAACATAGACCTCATCCATGTGCCAACCGAAAAGCAGCTTGCCGATATCCTAACCAAGCCTCTCGACCAAGCTACATTTGCCCATTTGCGAGGGGAGCTTGGTGTTGTTTTTCGTTTTTGAGCTTTGGTTGGGGGGTTTGATGTACATACTCATGTTGCATTTTCATTTATGTATCATATCATGCTTGCATCTTTGTATCATAGACTGCACATGTATCATATGAGATGTGCTTCTACTATATACTTGGATCACCATGATGTGCTGGATATGAGATTATGACTTTGCTAGTGATGCTCATATGATGGATAGCGATGCTCTTGATAGCTTTGGGATGTATATGCTTGTGGATGGCTTACTTTTGTGAAAATGCTATATATGATCCTCTCTTATGAGTTGAATGCCTTTCATGTTAAATTTGTGCACTTATGGCTATACCTTGCTTAATTTGTGCTTGGAATCATGTTCTTCTCAATTAGGGTCAAAGACCCATTTATCATCTTGAATGTTTAGCCTACATGCTACCTTGTGGAGAAGCCTAAGCTTCTTTTTGCCGCAAAGGCACTTCATGTACCATGCTTAATTTGTAAATCTTGAAATTGGTATATGAAATGCTTGTGCTTGAAAAATATGCTTCCATGTCATGTATGCTTTAAATTCCTTATCTTGGGTGCTAAATCGTTGCATGATGTTCACCGTTGAGAAGTCTCACATTTAGAAGTGGACACATGGCTCGGTGGCTTTGACATGACATGAGATAGCTTGTAGGTGTTTGTGATGATCTTGTGGTGAGAATTTGTGACCTTGCATGAAGTTTGTGAGTTATGTGTTGTTTATGCTCATATTGATCATGTTTAGGTCCTATGCTCATGAGAGGGAAATTTTTTAAAAATGCTTTATTTCTATCATGGCTATGTCACATGCTTATATGTCCCTATCTATCTTGTTGGCGATGCTTGTACTAAATTTGTGGCTATCTTGCTTGTCTATGTCTCAATTTTAGCATGTTGTAGTGCTCTTTGTCTATTTGAGAAGCACATGCTTGCATTTGTAGACTTCATTCATGCATTACCAACAAGGGGGAGAGATAGTACCCAATTCTTGCTTTGGGGAGAAAGTTCTTGCATCTAGGGGGAGTTTTGCATGCATTTGTTCAGGGAGAGCTTGCATTCATGTGCTTTGGAGCTCTTTTTCGCCTGATTTTAGTTGTGCTCTTTTGCCAATGGTGTCGAGCCCTTTTGCCTCACCTTGAGGAGTCGGCAATTCTGGAGCATTTTATCTCGGTTGTGTCGAGCCGTTGCCCTTGCCTTAGGGGACCGAGATTTTTCTCTCTCAAGTGATCTCTTTTTGGCTTTTGCTTGGCTTTTGATCACTTGTTTGAGTTTTTTCATTCGTTTCTTTTCTTTTTCTCTTTTCTCTGAATTGGTTACTATGTGTGTGTTGTCAATGCACTCATCAAGGGGGAGATTGAGGACCGGAGCGTCCGAGGACCGGTGGATGGTCGCTCCCTGGTGTGATGAGTGATTGAAGACGTGGTGTGGACTGACTCTTAGCCGAGTATTGCAGGTGCAGGTTGCGGCTTGACTCGTGTTGGTGCAGGTGAAGAGCGGGCGCGAAAGGTCTTAGCCTTGCGGGGCCTCCGAGGAGTGGAGAGACAAGTAGGCTCGGCTCGATGGACCCGGTGGCCGAACGGGGTCAAGTGCGGGCCGCATGGTGGTAAGAAAAGCAAGACGAAGTCGTCGACCGGAGCCGGTGCAGGGTAGCTGCTAACGACCGGAGTCTGCACGCGGGGTTTGCGGCGGTTCACCACAAAACCGTCGGGTTACTTGGTTGAGCCACAAAACCAAGACCGGAGGCTCGACGGGAGGAGACGGGATCCGGGTGCGTCGAGAAGCTTCGATGCCAGAGGACACGCGGCGGGATCGCAGGGCTTGCGTCGGGATATCGCGGACTGCGGCAAAGGCGTGGCCGTCTGATGAAGAGGAGTGCTACCTGACCACATTGCCCCTGAGGGGATTGTATCTTAAGTTTAAGTGCTAGGGGTAGCTTGGTCATTTGCCCAACCCAGAGGGACTCATATATATAGCTCTAGGGTTTCTGGGCAAACCATCCTTCCGGACTGCTTCTCATTTCCCTGCTCCATAGGCGTAGATTTTCTTCACCGTTTTGTAGAGAATCTGACCTCCGAGTGTATGGAAGCATTCATGGTTGCGTTGATTTCCTTCTTGTAGCTCGTGTGATTTTCGTGTCTTTTTCGAGCTATTTTCGTTGGATTTTCGTGTGCACCTTGTTCCTTCGATTCTGAGGTGTTTGGGTTCGGATTTGTTGGTGGGGATCATGGATAGATGTGTTGTGCATCTTTGTGCTTGATCATGACCCCTCAATCTCCGGATTTGGCCTCCGATTGATGAATTTCGGTTGGAACCCTAGCTTTTTGGTAGAGCTCGGTTACGATTCGATTCCCGGCGATTTAGTTCGTTTGAGGTCTCAAGTTTTGGGGTATAGCATCTCCTAGGGACGCTTCACATCTCCCCCAAATCTTGCCTCAAGAGCTTAAACCGTTTGGGAGATCCATGGATGGATAGGAGAGGTTGACTTCTCATTTTCGGGCTCGAGCTGCTCTGTTCGCACCTGGCGGACAGTCCACCTGGTAGGCGTGGACAGTCCGCGAGACCTAGTGTTCGTCCAGTTCGTCGCTTGTTCTTGCGTGTTCGTGGTTTGATCCGTCGGGAAGTTGCTTTGTGTTGCAAGGGGTTTGCGGACCGTCCACCCACGCACCACGGACCGTCTGCGCGGTACGAGTTACCCACGGACCGTCCGAGGGTAGGGCACGGACCGTCCGAATTTCGAGGGGTGCATACTGGTTGCTCGAGCACCTTTTTTGGACCGTCCGCCGTGACCCTGCGGACGGTCCGCCAGGCCCACGCAGACCGTCCGCCCGGTCACCTCGGACTATCCGCCCGGGACTTCGCAGATTGCCTAGTCCATCGCTTCTTGAGTTATACTTCCGTGTTGCTTTGAGTTGGGGTTTGTTCCTAGGGTTGGTAGGTCTGTTGTGACTACGCGACCTTGGCAAACTCGTGTGGGAATCCACGGTTGTGAATTTGGGACATAGGCCGAGTTCATCCTTCGGGAAGAATTTTTATCGGCTCCCATTCACTCCCCTCCCCTCTCTGGTCGCCTAATCAGTCCTTCACTCTTGACGAGGTCTTTGGCGTTAGACATGGCCGTGGGTCAGTAGAAGCCAGATCGATACGCCTTGCCAACCAGATTGGCGGATACCGCGTCGCAGCCACACTCACCGCCGTGAATCTCAACCAGGAGCTGGAGACCTTCTGATCGCAAGATGCATTTCATCAAGACGCCAGTAGAGGTAGCTTTTCTATATAGGTCGTTACCAATCACGATGTAGTTAGCACTTCGTCCTGTGATACGCTCTCGGTTGGCCTTGTCTTCCGGGACTCGTTGGTCGAGAAGGAAGGCTAGGAAAGGCTCGCGCCAATCGTCCTCTTTTTCTGTCATCAGCACGTCGCGGGGAGGTGCTGGAGTTGGGTCGGGCTGTACTTGGTCTGGGTTGTCCGGGTCCAACAGCTTGATTGACGGCTTGCGTAGGTCTTGGACGAACACACCCGCCGGGACTAGAGCTCGCCTGGAGCCTAGTTTGGATGCACGTCGGCAGCCACGTTGTTATTGCGTGGCACATGCTGAAACTCGATTCCCTTGAAATGGCCTTCGAGCTTGCGGATCTCAGCACAGTAAGCATCCATTATGTCTTTGACACAATCCCACTCCTTGTCGACTGGCTCGATGACGACCTTGGAATCGCCGTAGGCTAGTAGTCGCTTGATGCCAAGGGACACTTCTATACGGAGCCCGTGAATTAGAGCTTCGTATTCTGCTCCATTGTTGGAGGCCTTGTTGTGTATCTACATGACGTACTTGAGCTGTTCTCCCTGAGGAGAAATGAATAACAATCCTGCTCCTGCACCTTCGAGGTTAAGAGCACCGTCAAAGTACATTATCCAGTGTTCAGGTCTCTCCTTGGGAGGGGGCATCTGGATTTCTGTCCACTCTGACACGAAGTCAGCAAGGATCTGCGACTTGATCGCCTGCCGAGGGCAGAACTCGATGTCGAACTCTCCAGGCTCCACCGACCACTTGACGATGTGGCCGTTAGCGTCGCGGTTGCAGATGATTTCTCCTAGCGGGAATGATGATGGTACCATGATCTTGTGGGCTTGGAAGTAGTGGCGAAGCTTTCTCGACGTGATCAGGAGTGCATAGAGCAACTTCTGAGGCTGTGAATAACGTGTCTTAGCATTGGCAAGGACCTCACTTACGTAATACACAGGTCGTTGAACAGGATAGGCCTGCCCTTCTTCTTCTCGTTCTGCGACGAGGACCGTGCTGACCACATGAGTGGTGGCGGAGATGTAGAGGAGGAGCGTTTCCCCTGGTATAGGTGGCGTCATGATTGGAGACGTGGTCAAGGAATCCTTGAGAGCCTCGAAAGCCTTCTGTGCTTCTTCATCCCATACGAACTTATCTGCCTTCTTCAATAGCTTGAAGAAGGGCAGACCTTTTTCGCCGAGCTTGCTAATGAAATGACCTAGGGCCGCCATCATGCCTGTGAGTTTCATGACGTCTTTCTTGCAAGATGGCTTGGCCATGTTGCGTATTGCGTTGACCTAGATGGGATTAGCTTTGATGCCCTAGTGTCCCACCATGAAGCCCAGGAGCAATCCGGAGGGGACACCGAAGATGCACTTGGTCGGGTTAAGCTTCCACTGGTAGGTGCGTAGGTTGGAGAAGGTCTCGTCGAGGTCAGTGACGAGCTGATCTTGCTCGGTGGTCTTGACGACCACGTCGTCGACGTACGCTTCTACGTTCTTCCCGATCTGAGACTTCAGGCACTTCTGTATCGCCTTCTGGTTTGTTGCGCCAACGTTTTTCAGGCCAAAGGTCATGACCTTGTAGCAGTAGATGCCATTGGGCATTATGAATGCCATCTTGTCTTGGTCGTCAGTATTCAAGGCTATCTGGTGATACCCTGAATAGCAGTCGAGGAAGCACAATAGGACACTACCAGCCGTGGAGTCCACGACCTGATCGATGCGAGGAAGAGGGAAGGGATCCTTCGGGCAGTGCTTGTTGAGGTCGGTGTAGTCGATACACATCCTTAATCCTCTAGTCTTCTTGGGTACAAGGACCGGGTTTGCGAGCCAAACCGGGTGTTTACATTCACGGATGAATCCTGCAGCTAAGAGCTTGCAAACTTCTACTTCTATAGCTTGCTTTCTATCTTTTGCAAATCACCGGAGCTTTTGCTTGATAGGTCGTGCAGTCTTGCTTACTTCAAGGGTGTGCTCAGCCAGCTTCCTGGGGACACCGGGCATGTCAGACGGACTCCATGCGAAGATGTCAACGTTGTCCCGGAGGAAACTGGTGAGCGCGAGTTCCTATTTGGGGTCGAGGTCGGCCCCGATGGTGACTTCCTTGGATGCGTCGGGCAAGCCGAGGCAAACTTTCTTCACAGCAGGGCTTAGGTCCAAGGCGGTTGTTGTACGCTTCTGCTCTGGCACCTCAAGAGTAGTTTGGTCGATCTTGGCGGCCTGAGCGACCATGATCGTAGCAGCAGCTTTGCACGCAGAAACCTTTGAGAGGTCGATGGTGTCGCTCTCGCAGTTGTAGGGGACGAGGATGTCACCATGGACGGAAAGGATCCCGTTTGGTGCTGGTATCTTCATGACGAGGTAGGTGTGATGCGGTATGGCCATGAACTTGGCCAACATAAGTCGACCAAGGATGGCATGGTAGGAGGAGCGGAAGTCCGCGACTTCGAACGTCAGGTACTCTGTGCGGAAGTTTTCCTTTTTGCCGAAGGTGACCGACAGGCATACACGACCTATGGGGTATGCAGCCTTGCCAGGCACGACCCCGTAGAAGGGTTCGTCGCAGGCAGTCATCTTGGAGAAGTCGAAGTCCATCTTTCTCAGTGTTTCTGTGAAGATGATGTTCAAACTGCTGCCCCCATCGATGAGGGTCTTAGGCAGGAACGCGCCATCTACTATGGGGTTAACGACCAGCGGGTAGGTCCCGGGGTCAGGTATGTGCACCCAATGGTCTTTCCTGGAGAAAGTGGTGGGGTACTCCGACCAACGCAGAGGTTGCGGAGTTTTAGTATTGACTTGGCCGATCTCCCTTGCATTTGATCGCTGCTGTCTGTTGCTCTTGGCTGCTTGACGGCCACCGACCATGAAGTTGATTTGTCGGTTGGCGTTTTGGAATGCACCGTTGGGATTGCCCGCTTTCGGTGGAGGTGGAGGAGAAGGCTCTTTGCGACGGTTGTCGTTGCGATCGCGATCATCATGCTGACGGCGATCATCATGCTGACGGCGATCATCACGGCGGTCGTCGCGGCGTTCATCGCGGTGGTCGTTGCGGTGGTCCTCACGACGATCGTCACGGTGATAGTCGTCGCGACGATCATCACGTCGGTCATCGCGGCGATAGTCGCGGTGGTAGTCACGGCGATCCCTATCGTCATTGCGATGGTAAGGTCGCCGGTCATGGTAATCTCGTCGGTCAGGTCAACGATTGCGGTTGTCGTAGCGGCGGCCGCTGTTCTGGTCGTCGTTGTTGCCGCTCTTGGTCTTCTTAGGCTCTGGAGGTAGTCCCAGGGCGCGCTTTAGCTGCTCACACTCTCTCATGGTATGCTTAGCGTCGCGGTGGAACTGGCACTGGTCGTCCATGACCATGTTGAAGTCACCTTCGAGGAAGGTGGAAGGTCTGGGTGGGTCGGTAGCGTAGACCTCGCCAGATCGCTTGCGCGACCTGCCTCCACCGTCATTATGGTCATCCCCTTTGAAGTCGTGCACCACCGCATCTTGGGTATCGACGAGCTTATCGACGTAGGCCATGAGGTCGGCAATGGTATGGGCATCAGCTTTGTGAATCTTCTCGAAGAGCTTGAGGTTGGTTACCCCCTTCTTGTAGTAGGCTATGACGTCTTCGTCCTTGACTCCTGCGTGAGTGTTGCGATTCTCGAAGTAGCGGTTAGTGTACTCACAGAGAGTCTCGTCGTGCCTCATCCGCACTCTGGCGAGGTGGTGAGTGTTGCCGGGGCGATTGTAGGTCGCTTGATAGTTGGTCGTGAAGAGCCGTGACAAGGTCGCCCATGAGGTAATGCATTCTGCAGGAAGGTTATCGAGCCACAAGAGTGGCGCTTTGCCCATCACGAGAGGAAAGTATCCTGCCATGTGGTCTTCATTGCCTCTAGAGGCTCGAGCTGCGATGCTGTACATCTTGAGCCAAATACTTGGGTCAGAACGACCGTCGTATTTTTCGATGGCTGGCTTAAAGTCCTTGGGGTATCTGATCGTCCTGAGACGTCGTGAGAATGCCGGGAAGTTGTTGATTGCTCCAGGACTAGCAGACAGGGCGTAGGCCGTCGGGATGACGTAGAGGTCGTCGGGAGGACCATTGTCCTGGTCGTACTGGGCACGTCGCAGGAGCTCTTGATCATGCATTTGCCGAAGTTCCGTGGCTTGGATGGGGTGATTGGCGTCAAGGGGATCCGGGACCCCGTGGTCGCGGTTGTAATTAGCACGTCGTGCTATCTCCACTTCGTCTTGTATGCGCTGACGTTGGCTGCTCTGAGCGCGGTTGGCTTGTACTAGTGGAGGTTGAGCTCCTGCGTTCTGTCCTGCGTTGCCGGCAGCGTTCTGCTGTTGGGCTCAGGCAGCATTAGCGGTGTTGTTTTGTACATTACCAAGGGCGTTACCAGCGGCGTTGGCGGCTGGATTGGCTGCTGGGTTGGCAGCGGCGTTAGTAGCGGGGTTGACCAGCTGTACGACTTCATTCTCGCCTCCTCCCTCCTCGGCCACGGGCTGAAGGGGGGCATTGGTGTGGCGTCGCTGGCGAGTCGCTCCGACCTACTCCTGGAGTAGGAGCTTGAAGCTGATCTACTCTATCCTGGTCCTCTTTCTTCGACTTGAGCAGTGGCGATGCGGATGTGAGCTTGCAGACGCCGAGTTGCAGGAGTATCCTCAAGTTGTCCCAGCTCGGCGAGGGCCGCGCCTAGGTTAGTTTGAGGTGAGTTGTAGACTTCATGGCCATTTTGTTCAAAGTTCTTCAGGAGGTCTCTGGCACGTAGGCGGCGTCGTCGAGGCTCATTGTCCAGTTGCTGCTGAGGGGCGGCCGGAGCCGCGGGGGGTGGCCCCCCGTTGACGGTGTTGCCTGCGGGTTGGTCGCCGGCACCTGGCACAACATTGCCTGCCGGCTGACCTGCTGCTGCGGCAGCTGCATCTACTTCATGCTGACGACGCGTGGCTCGTGCGGCGTTAGCGTTCTCGCGCTGTATGTGCTGCTCGTCTGTCTCATCAGCTTGAGGGGGTACGTCGGCAGAGACCACGAGGACCTCTCGGTCTGGGATCTCAAACACCTCGCCCAGATAATTGGGGGAGATGGTCGTGCGGGCGATCTGGAACGCGAGGCGGTCCGGAGACGGCTCGCGATTGAACTGTCGGCGATGATCCGCGGTGAGAGGTTGGCGAAGCTTCTTGAGCACACGACACTGGCGAGCCGTGTGTTTGGAGTCTTCATGGACGGGGCAAGGATCATCGAGGTGACCTCTGCAGTTTCCATGATGTGGGATCTTGGGTTCAGATATGATCTGAAGCTTGTTCTTCATGTAGCGAGACGCTGCATGGGTTGCGTTCCGCAGACCAAGGGGCATGCGGGATGAAGATGGAGGGGTCCTGCGAGGGCGCTTGACGCGCTCACAGACCTTGATCGTGTCGGAGAGTATGTCTTCGACGCGATCGAGCCCCGCGATCAGGTCACTAGGAGTGGGTGGGTGGGTTTTCTCTAGCAGATCGAATCCGACCGACTGGTTGGAGGTGACCGCAGCGCTCTCGATGACGTGGCATGCGGCTGCAACGGTAGATCCCGCCAGCATAGAGCCGAAGCGGATGTCGATGGGGTTGGCGAGGATGTCCGCCTTGCTCTCCAGGAAGATGACGCCGCTTGACGAAGCCATCGAGTTGCACGAAGAACCCTAGATTCCTCCCCTACCTGGCGCGCCAACTGTCAGAGATTTAGATCTAGACAGCCCACAGGGGGTTAACCCCGGTGGTTTATTTGTTTGGCGAGGTGGAATCTAGGGCTAAGAACTCGAAGGTTGCGCACGAGCACACGGAACACAGAGAACACGGCGAGTTTATACTGGTTCGGGCCTCCGGAGAGTAAAACCCTACGTCCAGTTGTTGGTGTAGATTGCTTGAGGATTGCGTATAGTTACAAGGGGTTGCCCTGCCCGCCTTATATTGGTCAGCGGACAAGGTCGGTTCCCAGACTACTGGTCGGTTACGACCAGGAGACCTAAATCTAGTTGATTACAACACTTGCCATATCCGTCGATCTGCTTGGTCGGAATCCACCGATGTCTTGTCTTGCACGCCAAGTCTTGAAATCACTCTAGATAAGGTCGCCTGGGAATCTTCTGGAAGGTCTTCAGGAGGTCGTGTGGGCCACCAACTAGGTCGGTTGGGCCCACTGTCAGGTCGGCGGGTCTTCTGGTAGGCCGGACCCACTTGTCGGGGGCGTCCGTGAGCCTGGTCGGTGGGGACCCATGGTACCCATGTCTCACACCATCAAAGTGTGGAGGACTCGTACCCCGTCCTTGGTATGCCATCTTTGGATCTTAGACCGGTTAGAATCACGAAGATCTGTAACCAACTGTGATACCAATTGAAGGATCGATTAGGCGACCAGAGAGGGGGAGTGAATGGGGGCCGATAAAAAAATTCTCCAAAAGAAAACAGACTAAGTCCCAAATCACAACCGAGGATTCCCACACGAGCTTGCCAAGGTCACGTAGTCACAACGGACCTACCAACCCTAGGAACAAGTCCAACAAAGCTGCAAAGCGGAAGCACAACTCAAGAGGCAAAGGACTTAGCCAACTATGCTAGCCTAGGACGGACCGTCCGTATGGAGGTCGCGGAACGTCCGTGGGCTACGGCAGACCGTTCGTGAAGCTAGGACGGACCATCCGTATTAAGCACCAGAACCTCTAGTAGCGCACCCGACCTATACGGAACGTCTGACACAGCACGTCAGACCGTCAGACCTAGACGGACCGTCCGTCAACCCCTAGCGGACCGTCCGTGAACCAGCTGCAAACAAAAGAAAACACCCCGACCGATCGAACGCGCGAGCTCACAAGAACACAACGAACTCGCGACGAACCCTATCCCCACGGACCGTCCATGCCCCAAGGACGGACCCTCCGTCGTGCACGAGCATCACGAACAGAACTGTGAAAACGAGAGTCAACTCTCCCTAGGCATCCATAGATCTCGCAAACAGCTGCACGGTTTGAGTCAAGATTTTGGGGAAAGGAGAAGCGTCCCTAGGGGAAGCTATACCCAAAAACTTGGAGCCTCAAACACACTAAATCGCCGGGAATCGATCACAAACCGAGCTCAAGAACAAAGCTAGGGAACCACCCAAAATTCGTGAATCGGAGGCCAAATCTGGAGTTTGAGGGGTCATGATCAAGCACAAAGGTGCACAAGGCATCTATCCATGATCCCCACAAACAAAACCGAACGCGGACGCCTCAGAATTGAAGGAACATGTCGTGCACAAAAATCCCACAAAATAGCCCAAAAAAGACACGAAAATCACTCGAGCCAAGAGAGGGAAATCGACGCAACCATGAATGCTTCCATACAACCAGAGGTCAGATTCTCTACAAAATCATGAAGAAAATCTAGCCTAAAGAGCAGAGAAAATGAGAAGCAGTCCGGATGGATGAGTTGCCCTGGAACCCTAGAGCTATATATATGAAGTCTCTCCGGGTTGGGCAAATGACCAAGCTACCCCTAGAACATAAAGGAAGATACACACCCCTCAGGGGCAAGATGGTCAAGTAGCACTCCTCTTCATCGGGCGGCGACGCCTTCGCTGTAGTCCGCGTCCTCCCGACGCAAGCACTGCGATCACGCTGTGTGTCCCCCGGCATCAAAGCTTCTCGACGCGCCCGGATCCCGTCTCCGCCTGCCGAGCCTCCGGTCTTTGTTTGTGGCTCAACCAAGTAACCCGACAGTTTTGTGGTGAACCGCCGCAAACCCCGCGTGCAGACTCTGGTCGTGAGCCGCTACCCTGCATCAGCTCCTGTCATCAACTTCGTCTTGCTTTTTTTGCCACCATGCGGCCCGCACTTGATCCTGTTCAGCCACTAGGTCCATTGAGCCGAGCCTACTTGTCACTCCACTCCTCGGAGGCCCCACAAGGCTAAGACCTTTCGCGCTCGCTCTTCACCTGCACCAACACAAATCAAGCCGCAACCTACACCTGCAATACTCGGCCAAGAGTCAGTCCACACTACGTTGTCAATCACTTATCATACTAGGGAGCGACCATCCACCGGTCCTCGAACGCTGCGGTCCTCACATGATGCTCTAGAAGATAAAGAAAGAAAGACCAAGATCATCAACGTCTTCGGATCGATGCGCAAGAAGCTATTGATCTCATCAAAATTCTGTGTGGTCTCAAAGGGAAAACACTGAGTACTTTTGGATGTTTAGAAGCCCCATGAAGTTACGATTCCAACAAATCAAAAATTAAGGCAATCGGAGGTTCCTACAAGCGGTTATGGCCGAATCACCGAGTGCAACACGACCTGAAATCAGTTTTGAACAGCACGCAGCGCTGAAGTAAACGGACATAGCTCCCTTGTTTGAACTCCGTTTTCGATGAATGACCACACGTTGGAAAGGTAATTTCATAAATTTTCCAATAGAGCTATATTTCGATATATGTTCTAATCTGGACAGAGGGGAAATCCATGAAAAAGGGTCAGGAAGGAGATGATGAGAACAAGAAAGAGGAGATGATGATGATAACATTGGAGAGAAGGGCGACCATTGACTCCATTAAGCATACATGATCAAATTCAGAAGTTTAGAAGCATTGGAAAATCAAGACAAAAGCAAATCCACATTCGATACATGGAGATGTTGGGAGAAGATAACGAAGAACTACTGAAGGACTGATTAGGCGACCAGAGAGGGGGGGAGTGAATGGGAGCCGATAAAAATTCTCCAGTGAGAACTCGGCTATGCCCCAAAATCATAACCACGGATTCCACACAAGCTTGTCAAGGTCACGTAGTTACAACGGACCAACCAACCCTAGGAACAAGTCTTGAAAGCCTAAGAAGCAAAGCGGAAGCAAACACGGAGGAAGACGGACCAAAACAAGGTTACCAGACCCCTACCGGATCATCCGGAACCAACCTCCGGATCACCCGGGAGCTAACAGTACCATACCGGGTCACCCGACCCTTACCTCCGGATCACCCTACAGTCAACAGTGCTATACCGGGTCACCCGGCCCTTACCTCCGGATCATCCGGGGCAGCCCAGAAAACAGCCCGCGAAACAGCCCCAAACTTTCGATCGATGGATCTCCCAAACCGCTTGAAGTCTTGAGACGAAATTTTAGGGAGATGATGAGCACCCCAAAGGGAAGATATGCCCCAAAAATTTCGGCCTCTAGCTCCCTACAACTCCCGGAATCATGAATCTTGGCCAAGAACACTATGAACTAGGGTTCATCCAAAAATCAACAAATCGAAGGCCAAATCCAGCGTTTGAGGGGTCAAGATCATCCACAAAGAGGCACAAGGCACTCACCCATGATCCCTTCAAAGAAAATCCCTCAAATTGATGAATCGAGAGATGAACGAAAATCCTAACAAAAAGCTCCGAAACGGGAGGGGCAACAAGAACACTTGAGGAATCACGCCAAACCTTCTATACACACCATGAAAGATTCATACAAGGTCTAACTTGCCTCCACAACATACATCCCTCTCTCTAGATCTCACCATGAAGCTCTCAAGCTAGTCCTATGGAAAACCTAAGGAAAATAGGAAGGAAAAATAGCAAAAGCAAATGAGCTAGGGTTTCAAGAGATGGCTGTCATCGTCTCTCCTCTAAGTTTATATGGAGGCAACCGAAAGACGAAACTACCCCTATTACATAATACTAGGATACACGCCCCCGAAGGGCACTTTGGGAATTCTCGTCGTAGCACCATCGGACGGATGCCCGGCAACCACACCTCGCTTAGCCTCGATGCAAGCCTTGCGATCCCGATGTGTGTCCTCCGCTTCGAAGTCTCTCGACACACCCGAATCCCGTCTCCGCCCGTCGAGCCTCCGGTCTTGGTTTTGTGGCTCAACCAAGTAACCCGACGGTTTTGTGGTGAACCGCCGCAAACCCCGCGTGCAGACTCCGGTCGTGAGCCGCTACCCTGCACCGGCTCCGGTCGACGACTTCGTCTTGCTTTTCTTGCCACCATGCGGCTCGCACTTGATCCCGTTCGGCCACCGGGTCCATCGAGCCGAGCCTACTTGTCTCTCCACTGCTCGGAGGCCCCGCAAGGCTAAGACCTTTCGCGCCCGCTCTTCACCTGCACCAACACGAATCAAGCCGCAACCTGCACCTGTAATACTCGGCCAAGACTCAGTCCACATCACGTTGTAAATCACTCATCACACTAGGGAGCGACCATCCACCGGTCCTCGGACGCTCCGGTACTCAATCTCCCCCTTGATGAGTGCATTGACAACACACATAGTAACCAATTCAGAGAAAAAGAGAAAAATAAAAGAAACAAACAAAAAACTCAAACAAGTGATTAAAAACCAAACAAAAGCCAAAACTTGATCACTTGAGAGAGGTCCTATCTCGGTCCCCTAAGGCAAGGGCAACGGCTCGACACAACCGAGATAAAATGCTCCAAAATTGCCGACTCCTCAAGGTGAGGCAAAAGGGCTCGACACCATCGTCAAAAGGGCACAACTAAAATCATCGCATGAATGCAAGCTCCCCCTGAACAAATGCATAGGGATCGACACCATAGGCAAAAGAGCACAACTAAAATCATCGCATGAATGCAAGCTCCCCCTGAACAAATGAATTTCTCCCAATTTTTCTCCCCTTGATGCAAAACTCCCCCTGGATGCATAAACTTTCCTCCCAAGGCAAGAATTGGGTACTATCTCTCCCCCTTGTTGGTAATACATGAATCAAGTCCACAAATGCAAGCATGTGCTTCTCAAATAGATAAAGAGCACTACAACATGCTAAAAATGAGACATAGACAAGCAAGATAGCCACAAATTTAGTACAAGCATCGCCAACAAGATAGATATGGACATATAAGCATGTGACATAGCCATGATCAAAATGAAGCATTTTTCACAAAATTTCCCTCTCATGAGCATAGGACCCAAACATGGTCAAAATGAGCACAAACGACATATACTCACAAACTTCATGCAAGGTCACAAATTCTCATCACAAGTTCAGCACAAACACCTACTAGCTATCTCATGTCATGTCAAAGCCACCGAGCCATGTGTCCACTTCTAAATATGAGACTTCTCATTGGTGAACGTCATGCAACGGTTTGGCACCCAAGGTAAGGAATTTAAAGCATAAAAGACATGGAAGCATATTTTTCAAGCACAAGCATTTCATATACCAAATTCATGATTTACAATTTAAGCATGGTACATGAAGTGCCTTTGCGGCAAAAAGAAGCTTAGGCTTCTCCACAAGGTAGCATGTAGGCTAAACATTCATGATGATAAATGGGTCTTTGACCCCAAATGAAAAGAACATGGTTCCAAGCACAAATTAAGCAAGATATAGCCATAAGCGCACAATTGGAACATGAAAGGCATTCAACTCATAAGAGAGGATCATATATAGCAATTTTACAAAAGTAAGCCATCCACAAGCATATACATCCCAAAGCTACCAAGAGCATCGCTATACATCATATGAGCATTACTAGCAAAGTCATAATCTCATATCCAGCAAATCATGGTGATCAAAGTATATAGGAGAAGCACATCTCTAAAACATATGATACAAATGCAGTCTATGATACAAAGATGCAAGCATGATATAATACAGATAATGAAAATGCAACATGAGTATGTACATTAGACTCCCAACCGAAGCTCAAAAAGGAGAAACAACACCAAGCTCTCCTCGCAAACGAGCAAATGTAGCTTGGTCCAAAGGCTTTGTTAGGATATCAACGAGCTGCTCTTCGGTTGGCACATGGATGAGGTCTATGTTTCCCTTCTCAACATTGTCTCTCAGGAAGTGGTACCTCACCTCTATATGTTAGGTTCTGGAGTGAAGCACGGGGGTTTTGGCAACACTAATGGCACTCGTGCTATCACACATGAGAGGAACATGGGTACACTCCTCACCAAAGTCACTCAGCGTGTATGTGATCCAGAGCAGCTGGGAGCAACAGCTAGCGGCAGCCACGTACTCGGCTTCTGTGGTAGACTGAGCTACACTAGATTGTTTGTGAGAAGACCAAGAAACAAGCAAAGAACCCAAAAACTGGCACGTCCCCGAAGTCGACTTCCTATCGACTCGACACCCCGCAAAGTCGGCATCCGAAAAACCAAGAAGCGAAAGGGAATAGGACGTCGAGTACCAAAGACCGAGCTTAGGAGTAAATCAAAGATTCCTGAAGATCCGCTTGACGGCCTGCCGATGTGAAGTCCTCGGTGATGCCTGAAAACGAGCGCACAGACACACAGAAAACTGAATGTTCGGCCTCATCGCCGTCAAGTACAAGAGGGAGCCGATCATGCTCTGGTACTCCTTCTAGTCCACAGGCTCTCTGACCTCGTCCGCATCCAGCGCTGTAGTCGTACTCATCGGTGTCGACAGGGGCTTCGAGTCGTCCATCTTGAACTTCTTGAGGATGTCCTTCGTGTACTTGGCTTGATGCACAAAGGTTCCCTCCTTCGCCTGCTTGATCTGAAGCCCGAGAAAGAACTGCAATTCTCCCATCATAGACATCTCGAATTCTTTGCTCATGTCCTCTGCAAACCTCCTAACCAAAGAGTGAGACGAGCCGCCAAAGACAATATCATCCACGTACACCTGAACAATTAGGATATCATCGCCCTGTCTGAGGAGAAAAAGAGTCTTATCAACTTTGCCCATCTTAAACCCCTTGCAGAAAAAGAACCCCCTCAAACGGCCATACCAAGCACGGGGAGCTTATTTCAGTCAATACAATGCCTTTCTCAGCCTATACACCCGGTGAGGAAACTCAGCACTCTCAAAACCCGGTGGTTGCTTCACATAAACCTCTTCTTCTAAAAACCCATTCAAGAAGGCACTCTTCTCATCCATTTGGTACAATTTGAACCCTTTAGCCACGGAAAAGGCTAGAAAGATCCTAATCACCTCCAAACGGGCTACAGGAGCAAATGTCTCCTCATAGTCTATCCCCTCCTTCTGACTATAGCCCTGAGCAACCAACCTCGATTTGTTTCTCACCACCTCACTATTCTCACCCTCTTTGTTCTTCCACACCCATTTTGTCCCGATAGGTTTGCAATGTGGTGGTGGCTCTACCAACTCCCAAACTTGGTTTCTCTCAAAGTTCTCTAACTCCTCATGCATTGCGTTCACCCAATTAGGATCAGAGAGGGCGTGTCCAATGTCTTTCGGCTCAAAGGTAGCAACAAAAGCCGAATGAGCAAAGTGAGAAACATTCCTGGACCTTGACCGTGTCGTACGTTCATTGATGTCGCCGATGATTCTTGAGGAAGGATGATCAACTTGAACGCGCCTCGGTGCCTCTCACTTGGAGACAACCTCCCCTCAGCTGCAGCTTCCACTTGATCTTGCTAGATCGTAGTCGGTGTAGGGGATGGGCCATCCTGCACCGTAGTCGTCGTAGTGGAAGTAGAGGGTACATGTGCCGCTGGAGCTTCACCATCATCACCATCATCCTCCTCGTCCTCAAAGATCTTCTTGCCAATCTCGTGGTCACCTGCACACTAAAAAACAGACGAACTACATGGCTGGGTCTCGTCGAAGGTAACCTTGCAAGTTTCCATGACTAGGTTAGTATCAAGGTTGTGCACACGGAATGCTCGAGAATGACTAGCATAACCCAAAAAGATCCCATCGGAAGACCTCGACTCAAACTTATCAAGCCTACCCTTCTTGAGAATAAAGCACCGACAACCAAAAGCCCTAAAATGGCTCACTCTAGGTGCTCGCCCGTGCATGAGCTCATAGCACGTCTTGTTCAAGAAGGCCCGAAGAAAAATCCGGTTCCCAACATGGCACGCGGTATTCACCGCCTCAGAATATCTCCTCGGAGTCCTATGCTTGTCGAGCATCGTCCGAGCCATCTCACAAAGGGAACAATTTTTCCTCTCAACCACAACATTCTGACAAGCCACATAGGGAGAAGAGAATTGATGTTCGAGACCCAAATCACGACAAAAGGTTTCGAAACGGGAGTTTTTAAATTCAGTGCCATTGTCGCTACGAATAGCTCGAATAGCATCTCCATTCCTCTCATTCTTCAACCTCAAGATTAGATCCCTCACAAAACCAAACGTCTCCCCCTTGTCAGCCAAAAAGAAGACCCAAGCATAGCGAGAATAGTCGTCCACTATCACCAGGACATACCATTTCCCACCCGCCGAGCACACACGAGCTGGACCAACCAAGTCCATATGGAATAGCTCGCATGGCCTCTCTGTCATAACGGATGTCAGAGGCGGGTGAGAGGCGGCGACCATCTTACCATGCCTACACGGAGCACATACCAAGTCCTTTTGGTATTTCAACTTAGGCAATCCTCGGACTAATCCTAGCCCACTCAAGCGTGACAACAAGTCAAAACTCAAGTGACCTAGTCTCCTATGGCATTTCCAAAGCTCCGCCGAAACACCAGCAACCAAACAACGAGAAGAGCCGACACACTGAGAAAAATCGGCTCTGAAAATCTGACCCTCGGGGATGATCGTGCACACAAGATCACCTCACGAATCCAAAACACGTGAAGCACCCATTTTGAAACGAACCTCAAAACCCTCATCAAGAAGCTGGGAAACCGAAAGAAGATTGAACCCCAAAGACTTGACAAGAGCAACATGCCTAAGAGTCACAGACTCACTCACCTTCACCGTGCCCACTGAAAGCACTCTACCTTTCCCATTGTCCCCAAAAGTGATGTACTCTTTGGTCATCACCGGGGTGAGGCTGGAGAACCACCTTCGATCTCCGGTCATGTGTCGAGAGCAACCGGAGTCGATCAACCAAAAGCCCTCCATGCCTCCCACCTAAAAATAAAAAACGAGAGCGAGAGTGAGCAAACGACTCAGCACTGGGGTTAGTACAAAATGAATCAAACCAGTGCCGTGCCATTTTCTCAAAAGTGGGGTTAGAAAAATCCATCATGTCTCTCCTAAGTGGAACACCCACACGTCCCCTTGGAGGACTACGCGTACCATGAAGTGGAGACCGTGACCCGTAGCTCCTCTGGGACCTAGAGCTGTGATCGTTCCCCCCATACTCGTATTAGCCACGAGCGAAGGAACGTCCAGCAAACTCACCACGACCAAACCCAACACGCCTACCACCATCTCTCTGTGGTGGCTCACCTCGAGGCACAAACTCACGCCTCTCCCGAGGGTAAATGGTACGCACCACACCCTCACCTCTAGGCACCATACGAGGCTCAGGCACACCACGAGAAGGGCGGTACCTGTCCTTGTTTGCCATCTCCCTAGCAAACCTCTCCTCACGCTTCCTCCTGAAGCAAAACTCAGAAAGATGCCCGTCCCTCCCACAATGCTCACAATGGAAGGGTTTCGGTTTTGGCTTTGGCTTTGGGCTCTCCTTGGGCTGTGGCTTCTCCTCACTCGGTTTCTCTCCCTTCTGCCCAAAGAACTTGTTCCCCAAGTCACTCTTGAACTTGATGGGTTTCTGGAAGTTGTCTGTGTGTGGAGGAAACACGGGAGGATCTGGGGTTGTGTCTAGTCGGTTCCTAAGTGGGTTGGGCTTAGGAGCATAGGCATTTTTGTGGAAGGTTTTTGGTGGAGCTATGATATCACCAATCTTCTCCTCCTTCTCAGCACTTCCCTCACCAACCTTATCCGACCCAAGCGCTTGCCCATCATAGCGCTTGTATGGCTCAATCATCATCTTGAGCTGAGGCTCATGACCCGACAACCAACCCATCATCTTCCTCAACTCATCATTCTCATCCTGCAAGCGATCAACATAGTGTGCAAGCTCCATATTATTCACAGCATTTATTTCACAAGTAGAGCATGATGTAGGAATAGGAGCTTTCAGCTTAGCCTCTAGAGATCTAGCATAACTGCATAAGCAAGCGAAACATCTAGCTTCTCATGCAAAACAGGACAAGAAGTGCAAGCACCAAGCAAGGAGGGCCTAGATTTCATCTCATCTAGCTCTACCCTAAGCACATCTAGTTCCTCAACCTTGGAGGCATACTTTTCCTTAAGCATAGTCAAATCACCAAGAAAAGTGGAACAATCAGTGCATTCAGGTTCATCGGTCACAATAGGAGCAGACTTAAGAGAATCTATTTGAGCCCTAGAATCAACAAGCAAAGACTCTAGCTCAACCACCTTCTCCTTAGCCTCTCCAAGCAAAGACCTATACTCCCTCTTCTCCTTGTTGGTCTTTCTAAGCACATCATCATGGTTGTCAAGCAATTCATTCAACCTAGCATTCTCCGCTACCAAGAAGGATGGATCATTGTTTACCTCATCCTCGGAGTCGGAGTCTGAGTCATCCTTGTTGCTCTTCTTGCTTGCGGAGCTGTGTGCCATGCCACAAAAGCCTTGGGCGGCGAAGCACAGGCCGTTGATGTTCTTGCTTGACCGCTTGCCCTTGTGTCGTTCTTCTTCATCACTTGAGCTCGATGAAGAGTAGCAGGAGCTTGAGTCGATGTCGCTCGCTCCGGCAACCATCGCACGCTCCTTCTTCTTGTGACCACCACTCTTCCTTGGCCTCCGCTCGGACTTGTTCTTGCCCTTGTGCTCGTCCCTCGAGCGGTGCTTGTGGTCGGTCCTCGGACGGTGCTTGTACTCGGGCTTGACCTCCATAGCTTCCGAGCACTCAACGATAAAGTGCACGTGCTTCCCACACCGGTAGCACATGCCCGAGCTCCTCCGAGCATTCTTCCAGTTCGTGTACATGCGCTCAAACCGCCTGCTCAGCAACGCGAGATCTTCCTCACTCAGCACGTCGAACTCCTCATCTAGCATGGACACAAGACAAGACAAAGAGAACTGTCTCGAAGACATGTTAGCGTTAGTCCTTGGTCCAGAAATGAGTGCCAGACTACGAGGGTCAGTCGGGTTCTCGATCCTTGCTCGCACCCCACAGTCCACCTCAGACGACTTGAGCTTGGAGAACAGCTCATCCACCGTGAGGGTCTCATATTTCTCCGACTCGAGAATGGCCTCGACCTTCTCACTCCACACGGTATGATCCAGAGAGTGTAGGAGCTTTACAGCCCTGTCATGATCATCATACGGGAGCACGGCCACATTAGCCCTCATGTTGTTCACTATCATAGTGAACCGCTGGAACATGCTGTCAATGGACTCACCGTGGAGATGAGTGAAGTTCTCGTACTCTCTCTGGTAGGTCACGAACAACCGAGCCTGAACCTGAGCATTTCCAGCATGAGCATTCTTCAACTGCTCAAATACTACAAGCCAAGTCCTCTGTCTGAACCCGATCGAATTCGGATTGACACAGAGCACGAAACAAGTAGTCGACCGCCTTTTTGTTGGCGTCGAACATATCCCTCGATCCTAGAGCTAGGAAGTTAATCGGATGAACATAAGCTGTGTTCACCGTAACGTCCCAAAGGATCTGACCCTTGTCGCGGAGGAAATCAGCCATCCGCCTCTGCCACATCTGGTAGTTCTTACCATCAAAGTGTGGAGGACCCGAACCCTGTTCCTAGTACGCCATCTTTGGATCTTAGACTGGTTAGAATCACGAAGATCTGTAACCGGCTCTGATACCAATTGAAGGACCGATTAGGCGACCAGAGAGGGGTGAGTGAATGGGAGCCGATAAAAATTCTCCGGTGAGAACTCGGCTATGCCCCAAAATCACAACCACGGATTCCACACAAGCTTGTCAAGGTCACCTAGTCACAACGGACCTACCAACCCTAGGAACAAGTCTTGAAAGGCTAAGAAGCAAAGCGGAAGCAAACACGGAGGAAGACGGACCAAAACAAGGTTACCAGACCCCTACCGGATCATCCGGAACCAACCTCCGGATCACCCGGGAGATAACAGTACCGTACCGGGTCACCCAGCCCTTACCTCCGGATCACCCTACAGCCAACAGTGCTATACCGGGTCACCCGGCCCTTACCTCCGAATCATCTGGGGCAGCCCAGAAAACAGCCCGCGAAACAACCCCAAACTTTCGATCGATGGATGTCCCAAACCGCTTGGAGTCTTGAGACGAACTTTTAGGGAGATGATGAGCACCCCAAAGGGAAGATATGCCCCAAAAATTGCAGCCTCTAGCTCCCTACAACTCCCGGAATCGTGAATTTTGGCCAAGAACACTATGAACTAGGGTTCATCCAAAAATCAACAAATCGAAGGCCAAATCCGGCGTTTGAGGGGTCAAGATCATCCACAAAGAGGCACAAGGCACTCACCCATGATCCCCTCAAAGAAATCCGGAGAGAAACGCCCTCAAATCGACGAATCGAGCAACGAACGAAAATCCCAAGAAAAGGCTTCGAAAATCACCGAAAAAGAGAAACGGGAGGAGCAACAAGAACACTTGAGGAATCACGCCAAACCTTCATGGTTCATACAAGGTCTAGCTTGCCTCCACAACATCCATCCCTCCCTCAAGATCTCACCATGAAGCTCTCAAGCTAGTCATATGGAAAACCTAAGGAAAATAGGAAGGGAAAATAGCAAAAGCAAATGAGCTAGGGTTTCAAGAGATGGCTGCCATCCTCTCTCCTCTAAGTTTATATGGAGGCAACCGAAAGACGAAACTATCCCTATTACATAATACTAGGATACACGCCCCCGAAGGGCACTTTGGGAATTCTCGTCGTAGCACCATCGGACGGATGCCCGGCGACCGCACCTTGCTTAGCCTCGATGCAAGCCTTGCGATCCTGACGCGTGTCCTCCGCTTCGAAGTCTCTCGACGCACCCGGATCCTGTCTCCGCCCGCCGAGCCTCCGGTCTTGGTTTTGTGGCTCAACCATGTAACCTGACGGTTTTGTTGTGAACCGCCGCAAACCCCGCGTGCAGACTCCGGTCGTGAGCCGCTACCCTGCACCGGCTTCTATCCACGACTTTGTCTTGCTTTTCTTGCCACCATGTGGCCCTCACTTGATCTCGTTCGGCCACCGGGTCCATCGAGCCAAGCCTACTTGTCTCTCCACTCCTCGGAGGCCCCACAAGGCTAAGACCTTTCCTGCCCGCTCTTCACCTGCACCAACGCAAATCAAGCTGCAACCTGCACCTGCAATACTCGGTCAAGAGTCAGTGCACACCACGTTGTCAATCACTCATCACACTAGGGAGCGACCATCCACCAGTCCTCGGACGCTCCGGTCCTCAACTACAAAAGATGGTAACACCTCCATGGACCTTCTCTTTTCCGAAAATAAATGCTTGTAAGTATGCCTTCAACCTTAGGTGCAACTTTTTGTTTTTCTCTTTAACAATAACATGGCTGCTAGGAGGACAACCTAGATTTTTTATTTTCAATAAATATGCATGACCTTGTGTTCACCTCGATGTTTTATATTGCCTTTGGTTATGGAAAAAATGATGAAAGTTGCCGCTTTATTTTACCTACATGAAGTTATACATGTCTTGGCTAATTGCTCTCTATAACATGATTTGAAATTAATTTAAATACCGGCTCTTTTATTTGTGGAGGTGAAATGACTATACTCTAGACCCATGTACATATCTTTGCTCTTTGATTTAAGTTTACGGATAGCCGGATAACTTGTTGTTTTTATGAAAACTTAACTTTTATGCTATCTACATATTTGTGATGCTCTTGCAAAGTTCTACCTACCAAAGCCATATACATATATGTTCCATAATAACAAAACCCGTAGATTGCAAACATATGTTTTGATGAGTTGGATTAGGATTGATTTCTATGGTTCGAGACTAAGAAGCTGGTCATTCCTTTGTGTAACTTTTTCATGCTAGCCTCTTTGTCCATGCATTGTGGGTTTTCACATCGAAAATTTCACAAACCTCGCTGGGCATCCACCCTAAACCAAAAACATCTTTTTGTGATCACCTCCTTGTCCACAACCCAATTTGAGTATGGATGATCTTTCAACGAATTTTCTGAAGATTTTCTAGCAAGATTTCAAGATATATATCATATGGAGGGACTCATCAATGCACCCAAGATCATGCGGAGTTTCGACATGGAGGATGCCCCTGAAGATTTCAAGAGATTTATAAAAGGAACACAAGGATTTTGTACTTCTCTAGCAGCCATAGGTCCCCTCACTTCTGTGCTCGAGGACGAGCAATCGTTCAAGCATGGGGGAGGAGTCATCACATCATCTCTGACAAATGCTGAGTAAGTATTATGTTGTAAAAGTTCTGAGGAGCAAAAGAAAAAATGAAAAAAATGATGAGAAGAAAAGAAAAATAAGCAAAAAAGGGAAGAAGAAAAAAATGAGAAGGAAATAAAATAAAAAAAACTAAAGATGCTCCTCAGTTCTTTTTGCTTCATAAGTTCTCAAGTGCCTCGAAGACAAATCCATACTTAAATCTTCCAACAATGTGCAATCCGATAACGAGGACTTCACTTGTGCCTCAGGATCATCCATTTGCCACTTGCACATGTCCACCTATCTAAATGTGTGTGTTTCATCCTTCTCTCTTTCCAACATTATTTTCCATGGCCTTTTTGACGGGTCTCGGTAATTCCAGTAGATCTCTCTCTTAATTTGACAATATTTCGGATGTATGTTTTGCTAGGATTGTTTTGACCTACCAAGCTCCATATAAGCCTTCCACTATCACATATAAGTAGAGTAGGTTGAAAATAATTTAGTATAGGCTTGAGTGACTTGATGAGATGAGTGTTTCCATGAGCTTTTGCAAGAGAATTTCACTTATGTTGGATACACATCTTTTGAAAAAAAATTCTTCGACGGAACAAGGTAACGGTTTGAAGTTCACTTAAGTTTGAGAGCATTGTATTTGTTAATTGTGGCTTGTTCTTTATTGTTAGTCTATCTTCCATAATGAAAAAGAAGCCGATCACAACTTGAACTTTAAAACTAAATTCTTAAGAGAGAGCAACGTGTCTCATCATGAATTACTAAGTGCAGGGACAACATTGGAAGGCAACGCTAATTTCCCCTTTAAGCAAGGATTACTTACTCGAGGACGAGCAAGGTTTAAGCATGGGGGTATGTTGACGATCAATTTTGGTACACGTATCTATGAGTTTACCGTCAACATTGGCACTAATTTGATATCCAGACTAATGGTACTAACCCCCTTGGTATAACAAGTTCGCACTCGCATGTGATTTTTGGAGTATGTTGTTTACGCACGATTTAAGCGCTTAAAGGAGCACTTTCTCGCAAAGTTCATCGAGCACTTTATGAGAAGATAATGAAGCCCGACATAAGTCAAGACTCAAAGTGAACATGACTCCAAATGGCCCAAGGTCGCCTTGAGATTTGGAGACTTACCCATGAGATCAACTCAACCCGAGAGATATTCGTGCAACCCAGAACAACATGATCTTTCGATGCAGATTCGGGGACTTAAACGGCCTCTAATGGCAAAATGTTGACTACCAAAGTTGTGGACCTTATTGAGAGCTTCGATTTGGACATATGGAAAGCCCAATTCGGATCAAGGAGCTAGGAGATATGGCCCCCGAAATACCTGCTATGCAGACAAGTCCGAAATCAGACAGATTATCTTCCGAGGCCGTTTTGGGATCTTATCTTCGTTTCCAAGGAAACCAATGAATACCAAAGATGGAGATAATTTCGCGCCACACAATTTAGATACTGAATTTGCATTATTTTGAGTCCCGACGTGGGAGATATGACGTCGGCAAGGAAGGGCTGCGAAACAGGAATGTCTGGGCAAGGTTGATTTTATGGAAACCAAATTTGCTTCTCTCTCAAGGAAGATCTCATGCAAGGCAAGGTGGAGCATGCCCCAAGGCTTCCCAAGGGTATAAATACAACCCCCTAGGCGCCCCAAGATGGTTACCCATTGACATCCATTCATCGGAGAGCCGCCGGAGATCACCACAAGGAGGAGGACGCTGAGGCCTTGCCGCAACGCCGCCAGAGTTGGAGGACGGCGAGGATTGATCTTCATCAGATGCATCTACCATGTTCAACGGTACCATGCTTAGCATCTTGATGGAGTAGATTCATCGTTTGTCCATGGAGTTGTAATGGATCTTGATATGTAACTCTTGTTTAGATCGTAATCTATTGTTCCTTTGTTGATGATGCTTAATGCTAAAGGTTTGACCACCATGCTATTCGGGTCACTCTCGGGGATCGCGTCAACATACCGTGATCATCAATAGGTTTAGCACAGATCACCTTCGCGTAGTGACAGTACGAGGGGAGGGAAAATGCTAAACCGTGGTCACATGTTTAGATAGATTAGATCGGTTTTATCATGTTTAGGTGATTGCATCTTCAAGTACCCTAGACTCCATGGGCAAATGTTCTCCATAAATTGTGTATCTCACATCTCTCGTTTGACCTAGATTAGATTGGTTTTGACTTGTCTTAGTTCATAGATTAGATTGTCTTTAGTTCATAGATTAATCTTTCATCCAAAGGTTTGCATCAACTAGATTAGTGCTAGATCAAACGCTAGTGATCACCTTACTCCGCGGATTGACAAGAACCTAGGGAATCACCCCGTGGTGAAAAAGGCTAGTGGTCCGTATGCTTGCGGATCGAAGTTCGTTATGCATTTCAACCATCAACAAGGGCCCAGAATAAAACAACCCAATATAGCGTGCAACAAACATTTATGGAATGGCGAAAAAAATAACACGGAAACCTAAAATGGGCTAAAATTGGCCTAACAAAATTAGGCTCACAACGGCTCTTACATGGACTGGGTCTCAATTTGTGACGAACCAAAATCTTCATAACCCTCTTCCACGTCGGAGCCATGATGGATCTCGGTCTGACATGGCGCAACCACTGAAATAGGTTTATGACGACAAGTGTTACGAATTTATACGTGTCATTAAATTCATGACACCGCGAAATAAGGTCTCGTCATTAATCATGGTTTGTGACGCTCAATTAATGACGGAGGGTTTTCGTAACAACCGGCGTCATAAATCGCGGTTTATGACGAGAAACACCCATTTTTTGCATCACTAGTCGGCACATTCCTTGTAGTGGAAATTGACCTTCTCCACTGCATGCAATCTCTGCATAATCTCAATGAACACAACGAGGCGCTGAGAAGTCACTGAAGGAGCTTAAGGAAGCCGCAGGACCCATGCCGGACTCGTTCATGCTATGGGTGGCTGGTGTGAGGACCCCGGCCGCCGTACTTGAGTATGTGCAGAAGCTGGCCAGATCCATCCCCAACCAAGTGTTGAGCTTCCTCAAGTCATACTACCCGAAGGCCAACGTCACCATTGTCTCTGGAGGTATCACCGCGGACTGCTCCGACGTGAAATTCCGCGAGTTGATGGCGGAGACAGCACCAATCGCTGAGAGCTTGGCTCAGTGTCTGAATCTCCAGTAAATGTATCTATAGAGTAGTTATGAATAGACAACAAGTGTGATGTGAACGAGTTAGAGTTATTGAAATAGCAGGTGATCAATTATTTACATCTCCTTGTTGATGTTGATAGCCGCCAAGTACTCGTTACCGCGACTTGCACTAAAGTCTGCGGAGTTCTTAGCTGCAATGGTAGTTATCGTGTAGTAGTACTCGTATGATAGGTTGTCTTGTTAGATAGACACAACACAAAGGTTGAGTAGAAATAAACTTTATTACTATCAAAGTTATGGTGAAAGATTACACCTAGATAGCTAGAGTCATTACATGAGTTCTCGTAGATGGCCAGGGCCGTTACAAATAAGACGTCACTAGGACCTACATGCCGCTTACAACTAAGGATCCATTAGGTAGCCGTTAAAGCTGGACCCCAAATGTGTAGTTGAGAGACTACGGGTAGAACCGACACAACTGGTTGACGTTCCACGAGTTGTCGATGTCTTCGCCTTCAAGAGTCTGGAGGTGTTAGGAGCCTGGGCCCATGACCTTGGATACTGAAAAGGGACCTTCCCATGGCGAGTTGAGCTTCTGTAGTCCAGCCAGGTTCTGGATGCGGCGTAGGACCAGATCACCAATGTTGAAGGAGTGTTCCTTGATGTTGCGATCGTGATAGCGTCGAATACTGTCGAGGTATCTTGATGATTGGACGAGGGCGGCGTAGCGGGCTTTTTTGAGAATGTCGATAACAACCCGTATGCTATCTTCTACGACGCCTTCGGCGTATTGTTCAACCACTGGAGATTCCCACATCACATCAGCGGGTAAGATGGCTTCAGAGCCATAGACCAAGAAGTAGGGTGACTGTCCTGTGGGTTTGGTAGGTTGAGTACGAAGCCCCCATAGTGCATTGGGTAGTTCCTTGATCCACTTGCCTCCTTTGGTGTTAGCGACATCGTGCAGGCGCTTCTTGAGGGTGTCAAGTACCATCACGTTGGCGTGCTCAACCTGGCCGTTAGCGCACGGGTGAGTGATGGAGACGTACAGAACGTCAATCCCACTGTTCTTGCAGTACTCCCAGAGCTGGTGATTGTTGAAGTTAGAACCTAGGTCCGTGATGATGCGATTGGGTAGCCCGTAGCGATGCACGATCTCATCTAGGAAGTCGAGTACTCTGTCAGCCTTGGGGCAGGTAACCGACTTGACCTCGATCCACTTGGTAAACTTGTCGATAGCCACCAGAACTCTATTGAATCCCCCTAGCGCAGTTGGTAAAGGGCCAATCATGTCGAGCCCCCAGCAATCAAACGGCCAAGTTGGTGGTATCGTGGCGATCTTGTAGGCTGGGACGTGTTGCTGCTTGGCGAAAAACTGACATCCTTGGCACTTTCTGACTAGTTCCTCAGCATCGACTAGTGTTGTAGGCCAGCAGAATGCTCATCAGAAAGCTTTGCTCACGAGGGTCCGTGAGGATGCGTGATTGCCGCAGGCGCCTTTGTGTATCTCCTCCAAGATGTCCTTGTTTTCTTCTTGAGGAACGCACTTCATGAGTCCTTCAAAAGTTGCGCCTCTCCTGTAGAGCTTGTCTCCGACTAGTACGTAGCTTTTAGCGCGTCATGCGACTTGTTCTGTTGCGTTCTTGTTAGAGGGAACCTTCTGCTCCTTGATGTAGTCGATGAAGGGTTGTCTCCAATCCAAGTCGATCATCATGACCTCCTGACTGGGCTGCGGAAGCCCGGGATCAGTACTCTGTGGGTTAGATGGCTGCTCTGGTATAGGTGGCTTGTGCATCTCGTGGATGAAGACTCCCACTAGTACTTTTGCGCGTGAAGATCCCAGCTCCGACATGATGGAACTCGAGACCAGGACAGAACCAGGGTGGATTAGGGTTGAGGAGGTCATGTGTCCTGTTTCGTGAGTCCAATGTACCAAAACAAATGGTTTTCAAGTCTCGGGATGAATTGTGGACTCGGCTCAATGCCTAGAGAGGTAAAAACTTTTTCCAAGCGACTAAGATGAATTTGGTTCGGATCGATTAGTCTCGCATGTCGTCTTCTCACGCTCGTAGCTTGCACGTTTGATCTCGTCATGGTGATTTGACTCCAGCTTGGAAAAAATAGAAGGGCAGGAGCATCTAGGGGCTAAGGGCACTCCCAACCCAGACTCTAGACTCTACACATAGAGTCTAAACGTCGAAGACTCTATCACAAGAAACTATGATCTCCAATGTAAAAGTTGTAATAATAGTTTCTATGGAAACAACATTTATTACTAACACAAAAAGAAGCTGATCAGTTGTGGTATTCCTACCGTGTGATCCAGCTTGCAATCCTCAATAATCTCTACCTAATATTAAAGCAAGGATTGCTTCTACCCAAATATTTCGTACGTCGTTGACCAAAGTTGACCGAGCGCCGACAGGTGGGCCAAGCTGTCCGCGGTCAGGTCCGCTCGATCCGAGTTGCCCGATGACCCAAAAAATCAAGAGAGAAAAATCAATCAAGAGGAAAAAAGAACCACCAGGAGCCCACCCACGCAGCACGCCAAAATCCGCTTGCTCCGAATCTTCGATCTCCATCTGGTAGACCTGGAGCGGTGAGAAGTAGCATGAAAGAGAAGAGGAGGGAGGTGGAGAAGCAGTGTGGCCGAAGCGGGGGCATCGGCGTCCCGGCAAGAAGACAAGAAGGGAGGCGGAGGAGCAGTGAGACAGGAGCAGAGCTGCAGCGGCAACAGCGAGGTCGAAGCGAGCGGGGGTGTCCTAGCGAGCAGCAATGTCGACAAGCATCATGACCCGGTGGCGGCGACATGTTCAACAGGTTGTCTCTCCTGATGGTGCAGGTGGGCTGAGCAGCGGATGGAGGGGAGCTCAAGGATGTACGGGCGGAGATGAACCTCGAGAAAACGGGGAACGACCTCAGCGAGGGAGAGGATATGGCGGAGGGGAAGGACCCGTGCGGCGGCGTGGCGCCAGGCCCTCTGTTTCAAGGTGGAGGAAGAGCAGATAAGATGAGAGTAGAGCAGAGTGAGTGGTCAAATGCTGGGTGAAAATATCTACTGGTTAGATGTGTTGCGTCGGATGCTGGAGGACCGGAAATGCCTTGATGCCTTGCTTAAAATTAAATAAGTTATCTAACAAATGCCCCAAATAATGACCATTAACTAAGATTAATTAAATCCTTCATTGTATCACTTTAAGTTAATTTTATAATCCTACTGGATATGGATTAGCTTAGAAACAAATGGTGAAGACAAGAGTGGGAGATGTGATTATAATAATTTGCGTTTGTACTCTTAAGACGATTAGAAAAAAGTTATCTAGGGCAGAGACATAGCCTTGAAAAAAGCAGATAGAAACATCACTCACAGTTGTTTCATTTCGGTTAGATTTGCAATTTTGCAATACAAATCCATCACATCGAACTATTCACTCATCATATTAAATCGCATTTTCTCTCATCTCAATGCACAATTTTTGCAGGACTTTACACCCTAATATACTATTCATTCGTGCAAATTTGCGGAACTAAACAAACCCGTGCATTACCACCAACCAAATCTAAGATCTTCGCACCGATGTGTAGTTTGGACCGTGGCAACACACGGGCATTGTGCTAGTATCAACAATAATTGGACACAAGCATACACGTATAAAAGGCAACTGAACCATATATTATTTAACTGACAACTGAACCATATCACGGAACCATAATGTAGTGTATCACCGATCAGATCGCAATGTGTAGTGAAACAATGTATGTGCAAGAGTAGAAATGCAAAATCTGGCTGTGAGTATTGCAAATAGACCAAAATCAAGTGGCATCATCCTTGCCTTCTAGATACTATTCATCACTGAAGAATAGAAACAGCTGCAACCCATTACTGTTATGAATCATACCTAACAGAGAAGCAGTGTTTTTAAAATTAAAAAGATGCAACGCAAGCGCAGGATGCGTCCGGCCATGGAATTCCATGTCGTCGTGCAAGAAGAATCGCATGACCGTGGCAGCGGCAGCGATTGGGACGGATGCTGGTGGCAGGATCATGAAAACCATTATTTTTGAGGTTTTTTACGGTACACAATACCACCCAAAGGTAGTACGGTAGTATTATCAGGTTTTTTCAGTTTTTTACTATGGGTAAAATGGTAATTTGCTCGATGTATATTATTTGGAAAAATTTCCCCGCTGCCAAGGTTACATAAAAAGACTTGATTTCACATATTACAACAATATTATTTTGTACATTTCCGATAATACCCATATACTACCGATATCACCTATGAATACCACCCATACCACACTAAAAAACCGGTGGTACAGAATTAATCTCAACCGTCAGATCCTTACATATATGTCATTTTCTATTACATACGAGTCCTTTTCAACCGGTGGTACAGGGTGGTATTGTGTACCATAAAAAACCTCTTATTTTTTTACTTGCGTCGATCTCCATGCTAACGAGCTCGAGGATGCTCCGGCCGAACCTATCGGCGTAAGCATCCAGCTGCTCCGTGATACGGCGCTTGGCGTCCTCCTTGCGCCTCCGCTGCGGCTGCTCCTCCGGAGGCGGCGGCGGCACCTCGTCCCTCTTTGCCGATGCCGACGTCACGACGACCCACTCTGCCAACGCTCCCAGTGGCAGTGTGGGAGAGGGAGCGGCCGCGTCTGAGACTCTGAGTTGGGTGTTGTGAGCGTACGATATCCATGGAAACTAGCGGCCTCCTCAACGCACGTTTCCGGTGGTTTCCAGAGCCTCAAAGTTTTCCGTCGACTTCGTGTCCAAATAAGAAACAAAGTCTTCTTTTTCTTCCTCTTGCTTTATTAAACTTGCTACCACATCTATAAAAACTTTTAATGAGAGAATAAAAATACTTAGACTACATGGTAGAGTCTAGGTTAGGACTGACCTAATGAAGAAGAAAATGACGTAGTAAGTCCAGCTCTCCGGTAACTGCGTGGCTGCCCCACCCCGTCTATAGGATGATGGCTGTTCGCACCCAAAAGTGGCAAGGTTCGAGATATGTGAGGCTAAAGGCTAGAAGTGTCAGCTTAGTGCTAATCCTTGATATTTTGCTAGTTTGGGTTGGATATGCATTTTACAGGACAAGGAGTTCATCTTGGACATTCTGGATGTGATTTCATTGAAAAGAACGAAGACACACTTGGAGCAACGCTAAATCAAGTCAAGTCATGGGTTCGAGTTATCAAGATGAACTATTTGCCGAGATGATCAAGATGGACATTTGGATCATATAATCATAGTCAAAAGTGGCTGATCTGGCTACTAGAACAAGGCCAACTGATCTGATCAGTTATTGGCCATATGGCCGATTCAGCAGTCCTGACCGATCTGACCTTTCACCCCCACTGGTCAGACCGGTCAGACCAAAGTGCTCAAAATGCCAATTGGACTTCACCATTGCGTAGATCTCGTCGATACGATCGAAATGCATATGTGGAACGTCCAGTTCCGAGTCCGGATAAGGGAGTTATGGTCCTGGCAAGAACCAGCCCTGCGCCTGACCGGTCTGACCGGTGGTGCCCGACGGTCTGACCGGTGCCCGCAGTCAAATCCGAGTTAGGAGTTGTATTTCGACATGGGATTTGTATAGGTTTCAACTCCTATTGGGGCAAGACCTCCCCACCCTATATTTATGAAGGGCCACGGCCGATTGAGGGGAACACAATCGAATCTATCAATTACATCTACTTTTTACCTTCTCAACACCCTTTTCCAACCTCCAAGCTTCTCGTCTCTTGATCTCCATGACTTGAGATGGCGTCCTAGGGCCTGGTGGTCGACCTAGGGCACGCCGGTGACGTCCACGCCCTGACGGGGTCCCTCCCGGGCGAGAGCTTCGACGGCCTTTGCTAGTTTGCTCGTAAACTAGTCGTTCTTTGCCACGTAAGTGCGTTAGTTACCTCTTTGCTGGTTTGCTCGTAAACCTAGCCATCCTCCATCACGTAAGTGTGGTAGTTACCCTCTCGAATGCTCGAATTAGGCAAACCCTAGGACACCGGTCTGACCGGTGCGCCTGACCGGTCTGACCGGTGCCGGCGGTATCTTTGCTTTTCGGTCCGTTCGCGTGCTCTTGCTTGTTGACCCTGAAAGGCGTCAACAAATTGGCGACTCCGCTGGGGAAGAAAGATCAGGTTGCTCAAACCGTTCTATCGATCCGTAGACTTTTACTAATTTGATCTATCACTTTGATTCGCCATTATAGTTAAATCTGGTCTTTTCAGACCGATTGCATCTAATATTGTGACTTTGCATCAGGCTGCTCAAGCCGTTTGCATTGTGTCTTGCTTACTACTACTTATTGAAGATTAGAAGAGAAGCGAGACTGATCGGTCCAGGCAGAGGATGACTGTGGGCTGCCGTCAAGAAGAGAAATGCGACATCATCCACATCAAGGTTCCTCGCCTCTCCAATGTATTTGATAAGGTATGTTTTACAAGTAATTCCCAATCAGATCCTATATTTTCTGTTAATTCATTTATTAGTGATTCTATCATGAATAATTCTAAGAGATCGATTGAGGATAATTTACTTGTTAGTGATAGCATGCCTTTAGATTCTACCAGCCAATGCATTGTTAAAATTAAAAAGGCTGATCATAAAAATACTTTGACATTTAAATTTTCTACATCGTCATTGTCAAAGTTTTTCTCTTCATGGTGTACTTATGGATATTCTGGACTTAAAAGTAAGAAATCAAAATCGAGAGCCATTGTGAAGTCCGATGCTAATATAGTGACCAACTTTAAAGCATCAGGAATGAGAAGTGCAAAGAAAGGTATAGCCGAATGGGTCGATGAGAAATTTGAACCATTCATTTGCTTAGCCTAAAAGCCTTCTCCACAAAGGCATCGGTTAGAGAAAATAAAGTACACCTTTGATTTAAGTTTGTGTGATAATATATTTGATATCTTGCTTGAGAATAATTTTAGTAAACTATTTGATCACAAAGTTAGTCCATCATCTCCCGAGTTAGAAGATCGAAAATATTGCAAGTGGCATAATTCTTTTGATCATAATACTAGAGATTGCAATATATTTCGCCAATTTATACAATCGGCCATTAACACTGGATGATTGAAATTTTGTCAAATACAAGAGGACGACCAAATGTCTACAATTGGTTTTGATAGCAAAGGATCATTAAATCGGTTAGCATCAGTCGGTTCATCCGAGGATCCATATTTAATTGCCAAAGAGGAAGATTCAAAGCTCCCAAGTGATGAGAAAGACATCGTCCATAACTTGCAAGATCAAGCGATTTTCGAGGACGATGAGCTTATCAAAATCCCGGAATTTACTGGGGGTAAAAGGATTTTTCTTCATCGAGACAGGAACCTGTTACTCTTCCTGTTCTGGAGTCACAGGTCAGACCGGTGCAACCCAAAGGTCAGACCAGTGACCCACAGGTCTGACCGGTGCAGCCCAAAGGTCTGACCGGTGCAAGTGTGAAAAAATCAGGGATGTCCAAATCTGAACATCCTGTAGCTAATGGAGGTAAAGACCATGTTGAGCACAATGGTAAAATGTCGAAGCTCACTTTTGACGAACTTCTAGCTAAGTATCAAAAAGACAATGAGGCCAAGCGTGCTAATCGGTCAAATAAAGTTAAATCATCAAGATTGCCTCCTAAGCATAATTTTGGGAATTGGAATCGGCAAAGAAAGGGTTTTCAATCAGCAGCATCATATTCTCCTTTTGAGCTATCAATGCCGGTTTCATATGCTCCATATTCCACTAGTGCTCATCCTTATTCATCATGGGGGTAGAGTGATTCATGGGCACATACTCGTTCATATTTTAGACCATATCATGTTGAGTACGCAGCTCCAAGGCGACCATCACATGCAAGGCAGCCATATGTTGAAAACGACCGTTTTGAGCACAAAGATCGGTCTAGAGTTCAAAATAAGAAAAAGGTTGTCAAACAAGTTTACCGAGTGAAAAGAGATGATCGCAAAGATAAAAGTTCAGATCTGAATTCAGTTAATGAAAAGCCGATTAATGCGTTGAGCACTTCGGCTATGTCGGGGTTCTCTACCGCCAGACAGTAAATTTCTATCGATCGTGTGTCGGGCTCAGATGGTTAGCGCAGGATCCAACGGGATTTATACTGGTTCGGGCCTTCGAGGAGTAATATCCTACGTCCAGTGTCGAGCTGCCGCGTTCCCACACCGGGGTTGTTTGTAGTAGGGGTTACAAACTGGTCAGGAGAGGGTGTCGGACCCAAGTCCCTGGGAGTGAGTGTTCGGTTCGTCGGCTAACCCTTGTAACGGTTGCCCTCCTCTCCCTTTTATAGATGCAAGGGGAGGGGCAAAAAGGGAATCAAGATGAGAGTTACAGTGCCTGGTTGCTGGGATGTCCTTTTGTGTGTCGCTGTCCACCAGGGTGCATTGAAGTAGAGTTGTGTTGCGTTTGTCGTAGAAGCCACCGCGTGGTCGGGCGGGGCTGTTCACTTCTGGACGCCTAGCGCCTTCTCCGAGTAGTTTGGTGGTGACTCAGTCCGCCCGAGCGCGGGATGAGCCCGCCACGTTAAGGCCTAAACATAGGCCTGAGCTCGTCGTAGGGGGTGCTTGAGTGCCTCGGGTGGAGTTTGTGTGCGGCAGAGTTGGAGATGATGGCGCTTTGACGGCTGCGCAGCTGAGCAGAGCCGCATTAAGGCCCCTGTCGGGGCCAGCTGCCCGCGCAGCCCGCCAGCTGGTGTGTTTGCATGGCACGGGGAACCGGTCCCCCACGCATCGTGGTGGAGGTGTTCGCGTGCCGAGATCGTGCCACGTGGTGTGGCTCGCGCCTTAGTCGGAGGCGGAGACTGCTCGTGCGAACGAGCAGCTTGTCGTGTGAGGCGGAGACTTGTCGTGCGAGGCGGAGACTTGTCGCGCGAGGCGGAAACTCGTCGTGCGAGGCGGAGACTCGTTGTGCGAGGTGGAGACTCGTCGGAGGGGGTCCTTCTAGTAGGGAACTAGTCGGAGAAGCTCCCAACTAGTCGGGAATAGGACGTCTTGCCAGTGAGGGTCTTAGCCGTGGTCCTTAGTCCTCCTCGTCTTGAATCTTGGCCTTCACGTTGTCAATGGTGTCAGAAGACTTCACCTCAAGATAGATTATCTCGCCGTCAAAGGGGGCCCTAATCTGGGCCCTCGTCAGTAGCCCCCGAGCCTGAGAGGGAGTCAAGGACTCGCGCACAGGCTCAGTCGAGAAGGCTTGGTGTTGATTCTTGTTCTTGGTCTTCCCGGTGGGTGCGCGCGAGCGCATCCGCCGGATGTAGCCCCCGAGCCCGCGAGTGAGTTGTAGACTCGCTTGTGGGCTTTTAAGCTTCATTAGTGTTGTTGTGACCCCAAATTGTTCCGTTGGGGTAGTCGTTGGCATCGTGGGCGACGTGGATGACGCGGACGACGTGGGCGATGCGGATGATGCGGGCGGCGTGGGCGCCTCGGCCGTTGTGGCGGACGAGACGGTTTGAAGTGACCATACGGGGACGGTTCAGGCTCCCGAGCTCGGCGGGATTCGAGGCACCGTGCGGGTGGACGCCAGTCACGCCGGGTCAGGCGCACGCGGGCAAGCGTTTCGCTGACGCGGCGGGCCCGGCATTTAAGGCAAGCAGCCGTGCTCCTCCCTTTTTAACCGCGCGCCGACCGTAGATTTGGGATTTTACTCCCTCATCTTCTTCCTTCGCCCTTGCGCCCCGCTTCTCTTGCTCCCTTGCACCCACAACACCACCACAGCTCGCGCCGTAGTTCCGCTCAAAAGCTCGCCGCCGCTATGTCGAACTGGACGCGGTCCAATGTGTCCCGCGCGATGCTGCGCCGCCTTGTCGAGGCTGGACAGCTTCCTCCTCTCACCGATGCCGTGGAGTGGAAGGTCCCCGGGGATGAGTCCGTGCCGCGCTCGTCCAAAGGGTACGTCGTCTCGTTCGTGGCCTTCCACGAGCGCGGCTTCTCCGTCCCCGCCGGGCGGTTCATCCGGGCAGTCCTCTACGAGTATGGGCTTCAGCTGCAGCACCTCAACCCGAACAGCATCCAGCAGATGGCGGCGTTCGAGGCGATGTGCGAGGGGTACTTGGGGATAAGTGCCCATTGGCACCTCTTCAAGTATTTCTTCATGTTCGCATGCTTGAAGGATGGCTCCAAGGTGGCGACGATCGGCTGCGCCAACCTCCGGATGAAGCAGGGGCACGGCGATAGCTACATCCCATCCTCGCTGACCAGCTCGAACAGCGGCTGGCACAAGGGGTGGTTCTACATGAGGAACGACCCCGAGTTCGCGTTGCCGACGTTCACCGGGATCTCCATCGGGTAGGGGCGGAGGAACTGGACCGACGGCCCCCCGAAGGTGGAGCAGGAGAAGCTGCTCAAGGAGCACTGGGTGGTGCTGGCCTGCCTCCGAGGAGCTGGGGTCACCCTGGCGACCGTCATCGGCCAGTACTACGCCCGGGGGGTCGTACCGCTCCAGAGACGGCCGCTGCGCCTCTGCGAGATGACGACTGACAGAGCCCCCTGGCCAGGGACCATGACCGCGCCTGAATTCCCGTCGCTGAATGAGATCCAGCGTCGTGTGGCGCTGGCGATCGGAAGTCGACCTTCACGTGGCCGCCAGCTCGGCTTCTTCCGATGCTCCCCAACGGGGAGACCAAAAAAATTGTGAGTTGTTTCTTCTTCCGACAAGTTCCTTGTAAACTTGGCTTCTCGGATTGGTTGTCATCTTATTGGAGATTCTTGATGATCACTGACCTGCTTCTTCCTTGCCTTTCAGTTGAAGTGCGCCCATCTCGTGCCGGCGAAGGCGCCTCTCCCGGAGGAGGCAATCTTCAAGCGGAACCAGGCGGCCGCAGAGAAGCGGCAGGCTGCGCGCAAGGCGCAGCACAAGGAGCGGGAGATCGCCAAGCACGATCGGAACGACGGCCGCATCAAGCGGCGCAAGGCGGGGGAGCGTGGGGTCTCCTCCGATGAAGACCCGTCGCCGGAGCCAGCGTGGAGCGGGGATGAGCCCAGCGTTGCGGTCGACTGGAGCGACATGTCGGGGTCGTCCACGCCTTCGCCACCCCGAGCGGCGGAGGTGACCTCGTCACGGCGGCCGGAGCCGGCCGCTCGAGGGAAGGACGTGGGCTCCAGTTCGCGGTCGGAGACCCGCCCCGTCCGAGAAGACCAGCGGGTGACCCGTTCCCGCACAGCGCCTAGAGGCTCGGGCGCCCCCGAGAGGCAGAGGGATCCGCCTCGCCAGGACGATCTGCCTAGGCGGCCGGTGGAGCACGAACCCTCACCCCGCCATCTCTTCGACGGCTTCGACCGCCCAGACGCGGACTCCCTTCAGAGGCGTTCGTCAAGAGCGAGGTCGACGACGCCCGCATCCACACTGAGCGCGCCGCAGGGGGCAAGCACGAGCGCTCCCCCGCGGCACCTTCAATCTTTAGTCATCCGGGGCGGCGGGGACCCAGATGTACATGTTCCCCTCTCCATCGGCGGGAGTCAGGGGCTGGTCTCTGACGCGGTGGAGGTCGGGAGGACAGCCCCCGAGCAACTGGGGGTGCGAAGCGCCGTCCCCGAGCCGCAAGGGAGAAGCGGACCAACCCCCGAGCTGGTGGAGCACCAGGGGTCGGCCTCCGAGTTGTCTGGGGCCAAACGGTCAGCCCCCGAGCAGGGCCCGTCGGACCGGCCGGTGAAGCGTGCCCCCGTCCGTTCCAAAGTGTAAGTCCCTGCCCGTCGCGTTTTCGTCATCTTTGATCCTTTGTCTTGCTCGTATCCTGACCTTCATCTTCGCTTTTCCCGCAGCCATGCTGACACCGGTGTGCTCAGCCTCACGCCTCTGAAGCGTGTGGCGTTGAGTGCGCGTGGCCCGTCCTCCGAGCCCCGCTCGCAGCCCCCTTACGCTGAGCCGTTGGCGGAGCAGGCCCGGAGCGGGCTGGTCGTGGCCACCGAGGTGGTCGAGCCGGTGGCGCCCCCGCCGTCGTCGGGTGCCGACAACTTGGGCGAGGGGCAGATGGTCGTGGAGCCGGCAGCTCCCCAGGCGGCAACGGAGCCGCAGGTCGAGGCTGCCTCGAGGGGCGAAGATGTCGTGATGGTGTCCGGCGAGCGGACTGTGCTTCCGCCTCCGCCCGCCCGGGACCACGAAGCCATCGCGTCGGCGGTGACGGAGACTCCGGTGCCCGCGACAGTGTTGGCGGGTGGGGACGCGACAGAAGCGTCGACGTCCAGCGCCTTGGCTTCTGTCAACTTCGAGATCATCGACCTCGACAAGACCGAGCTGCCGAGCAATGACCCCGAGATCTTCGAGGCCGTGCTGGAGCGCATGCTGGGCGATCCGGTGGGTCCAGAGGTTGAGGTCCCCGAGCCCGCGGCGTCTGTTGCCACAACCCCTGCCGAAGCAGCGGCGCCCGCCGGCGAGGAACCCTTGTCAAACGCCACCACGGCAGGGCGGTCGACACCGGGCCAGGGTGAAGATGCCAGGGGTCCCGCGTCCCCAACCGCGTCGGAGGCGATGGAGGAGGTTCCCGAGGGGCCCGTAGTCGGCATGGAGTCGACCGCCGGTGCGCCCCCATCTCCGGCAGCGAGGGCGGACTTGGCCGCAGCTGAAGCGCCGGAGTCGTCGTCTCCGCGGCTTGCCACCCCCATCGTCGAGGCGGTGCCCGCAGTGAGCCCGTCCCTCGCGACTCTGCAAGAGCACGATGCTCTCGGGAGCGCAGCAAGGGCCGCCTCCCCGAAGATCCAAGAAGCCGGGGAGTGCTCTGGCGCGGCTCAGCCGGCGGAGCCTGAGGGAGGCGACGCCCGGATTCTCGACCTTGCTCCATTCTCGTGGGCGGCCGCCTTCGAGGCGGACGGCGACGCTGAAGAGGACGAGGAATCCGCGGTGTGCCACACCCTCGAGAGAGGGTTGACGTGGGCGCGCCGCGCCTTCAATGAGCTTATTCTTCCCGCGACAACGGTAAGTTCTCTCGACGCGGTGGCCCGTTCTTGTTTTTCTTTTTCGTTCTTCTGGTGTTCGTATTCGATGTATTTCTCGGTTGGGGCAGACACTTGTGGCGTCTGGTCGGAGGAGGGTGTGCGCGATCAGCGAGCTTCGCGCGGAGAGGGCTTAGCTGGAGATGCAGCTGGTAGTCGCCCGTGTGGCTGCTGCGCGGCGATAGTGAGCGAAGCGTCGACGAGGACCACACTCGAAGCCGCCAAGCAATCTGCAGAAGATCGCGCCGCGGCCGCACAGTCCGCCGCCACCACTGCTACAACGGAGCGGGACTCCTTGGCGACGCGGTTGGCCCAGGCCGAGGCGGAGATCGAGAGGCTGCGGGTCGCCGCGACATCTGCCAACAAAACCGCCGAGAAGGCCACCACCGCCGCCGCCGTTGCCGAGGCTACTGCCCGGGACACCGCCCAAGCCGCGGCTCGGGAGAAGGCGGCGCTCGAGGCGAAGGTGGCGGAGTTGGAGCAGGACTTGGCCACTGCCGGAGTGGACCTCTCGACGGCTAACCGCTAGTTCTCCGAGGTGACCAACAGACTCCAGGTGGTCTCCGAGGAGGCGACGCGGCTGCGGGAGAGCAACTCCAAGTTGTCGCAAGACCTTGAAGGTGAGCCGTATCGACACCCCTTCTCGCACATTCCTCGCTTCTCGCCCGTGCTCTGTTCGTGCTGACTTGTCTCCCCGTGTCCAGGGATGCGCGTGTACCGCGCCGGGATGACCGCGAAGATGGCGGAGAAGTCGAAGGAGCTCAACGCCGCCCTGCTCAAAATCGTCGAGAAGGACGGCTCGATCGAGCGGCTGTCGGAACAGCTCGAGAGTAAGCCCAGCATCTTGACCCTGTTCTTGTATTTCTTTCGAGTTTGTCGTGACACATCGCTCTGCCCGTTTTCTTCAGAGACGAAAGTCGAGCTCGAGCAGTCTCAGATGGCTCGAGAGCAGGCCGTAGTCAAGCTGGGGCAGGCCAGGAACGCCCGGCGCGAGTCGGAGGAGGCCCGCAAGGCGAATATCGCAGACCTCGCCAAGCTCGCGAGAGCCGTTGGTGTAGTCATGACCGGGCTTGGCGTACCCTTCGGGCCGATGATGCCCGACAGGCTTGTCGAAGAGGTCGGATGCCTCCCGGAGGTGATTAGGGAGCTTGAACTGTCGACGGCTCGGAGGGCGGTGCACCGGGTGCTCGCCATGTTCGAGTCGCATTACCAGGGGCTGGACCGCAAGGCGCTGAGTGGTGGTTGGGCCCCCCGCATCTCCGACATGCAGTGCGACGGGCTCGAGGAAGACTGCGCCTCCTTCGCCCGCGACATGGCCGTCGCCGCCCTGAAGGACCTGGAGCTGCTGCCAGAGGATGCACTAGAAGACCCGGGAAGCCCCAGGCCTTCAGCTTAGGTGTATCATTTTAGTTGCATGTAATAACAAGAATAGTTCATTTGTGCGACATTACGAAACGAAATCGTGTTGTCGAGAACTTATTCGAGATTCGTTACAGCTCGAACATTCCCAAGCGCCCGGGGTTGACTGTCATAATGTGTAGTTGACCTTAGGAACTCGAGACGAACAAGCAATACTCTGGAGCCACGGAGGCGTAGGAGTCGGGAAGCTTGATCTTCTCGAGCCGCTTAGGACTGCCACTCGTTCACAGCCCCCGAGAACTTGGGGAGTTCGAGAAGTAACCTGCGCATTTTTTGTCGTGAAAGCTGTTTTTAGACCGGAGTCCAGGCGGTCACTTGAACGCTTTTGAAAAGAGGTCAGATGAAGGCCAGAGGGCTCGAGCTGTGCCCGCAAGTCTTCACACCGTAGCTGCGGAGACGTAGGTGCTAGGAGCTTTGAACAAGCGGCAACATCTTGCTCTACGCAGGCCGTCATCTTTACTTCTCGCAAGGTCAAGCTTTCCGTCAAAAAACCTTTCGCTCGTGCGATCGGTCACGACACGGGTGTCGGGATTTTTTTGAAAAATCGCAAAAACGGAAGGAGGGCATCGTGCCCTGGGTAGCCCCCGAGCAGGGAGCGTTTCTGCGCAGGTGCAGGGACGTTCGCTGCTCAGCCTTTAGAGGAGTCGCACATTCAGAAGTATGGCAACCGAGAAGTTTTCCGAACTTAAAGACATATGAACAAAGCATGCGGCATTTATTCATTGATGTATAAGATTTAAACAGTTACTCAAGGGTAAAATGGCCGCAGGTGTTCGATGTTCCATGCGTTGGAGACGACTCGTCCGTCCTCGTATCGGATCTTGTATGTTCCGGGTCGTAGCACCTGGTCGACGATGAACGGCCCCTCCCAAGGGGGCGAGAGCTTGTGTCGATCCTTGCTGCCTTGAACTCGTCGGAGGACCAGGTCTCCGACGTGGAACTCGCGAGAGCGCATGTTGCGCTCGTGGTATCGTCGCAGAGCTTGCTGGTACTTGGCGCAGCGCAAGAGCGCCACGTCTCGCGCCTCGTCGAGCTGGTCGATCGCATCCTCGAGCGTGACCTCATTACCTTCCTTGGTGTATGCTTGTACCCGTGGGCTCCCATAGTCGATGTCCGTGGGTAGGACCACCTCCGAGCCGTGCACCATGAAGAAAGGTGTGAAACCCGTCGCCCGGCACGGCGTGGTGCGCAGGCTCCATAGCACGGACGACAGCTCGGACACCCATCTTTCTCGGAACTTCTCGAGACGCTTGAAGATGCGAGGCTTTAACCCTAGCAAGATCATGCCATTCGCCCTCTCCACTTGCCCGTTCGTCTTCGGGTGCGCCACAGCAGACCAGTCCACGTGAATGTTGTTGTTGTCGCAGAAGTTGAGGAATTTCTTCCCTGTGAACTGGGTGCCGTTGTCGGTGATGATCGTGTTGGGTATGCCGAAACGGTAGATGATGTCGGTGAAGAAAGACACAGCTTCCTCGGAGCGGACATTTACGATGGGTCGTGCCTCGATCCATTTGGAGAACTTGTCGACCACAACAAGGAGGTGCGTGAAGCCCCCGGGCACTTGTCGGAGCGGCCCCACCATGTCGAGGTGCCACACAGCGAAAGGCCATGTGATGGGATGGTCTGGAGCGGTTGCGCCGGGAGGTGAGTCTGTCGAGCGTAGAATTGGCACCCCTCGCAACGACGCACGATGTCCTTGGAGTCTGCCACCACTGTGGGCCAGTAGAATCCTTGTCGGAAAGCCTTCCCGACAAGTGTTCTCGGGCCCGCATGATGTCCGCACGTGCCGGCGTGGATCTCACGTAGCAGCTCTCGGCCTTGATCTCCGAGGATGCACCGCATGAGTATGCCTGCGGCTCCCCAATTGTAGAGCTTGTCGTTGATGAGAACGAACGCCTTTGCTCGCCGTGCGATGCGGCGGGCCTCCGTCTGGTCGGAGGGTAATTTTCCCTCGACGAGCCACTCGAGGATAGGGAAACGCCAGTCGGGATCTTCAAGGTTCAGCTCGGGCGACTGGTCGATTGCCATGACCTCTGGCTCCTCCACCTCGGGCGGCTTCTCCCCGTCTGTTCGTACTGAGGGTGCGTGCTGATCGCTCGCAAAAACCCCGTGTGGTACCGGCTTGCGGCTTGATGCAGTCTTGGCGAGCACGTCGGCGGCTTTGTTGTAGTCGCGCAGTACGTGGTGAAGCTCGAGCCTATGGAACTTGCCTTCTAGGTCACGAACGGCTTGACAGTACGCCGCCATCTTCGGATCTACGTAGTTCTTCTCCTTCATGACTTGGTCCACGACAAGCTCGGAGTCTCCTCTGATCTCAAGGCGGCGGATCCCGAGCTCAACAGCTATTCGGAGGCCGTTGATGAGCGCTTCGTACTCAGCGACGTTGTTGGAGGCTGGGAAATGTAGTCGGACCAAGTACTCCATGCGCACGCCCAGGGGCGAGATGAAGACAAGGCCTACACCTGCTCCTTCCTTCGTGACCGAGCCGTCGAAGTACATGATCCACGTCTCGTGCTCGATTGGTGCCGACGGAGTCTGAATCTCCGTCCACTCGGCGACGAAATCCGCCAACACTTGGGACTTGATGGCACTGCGAGGTGCATACGATATGTTCTACCCCATCAGCTCGAGAGCCCACTTGGCTATCCTTCCTTCGGCCTCGGGGTTCTGGATGACCTCCCCGAGCGGGTACTTGGACACCACGGTGATGGGGTGAGCATCGAAGTAGTGCTGGAGCTTGCGCTTGGTCATCAGGACAGCATACACGAGCTTCTGCATCTGTGAGTATCGCGTCTTGGAGTCGGAAAGTACCTCGCTGACGAAGTACACTGGGCGCTGCACCTTTTGTGACCTTCCGGGCTCTTCTCGTTCGACCACCAGCGCGGCACTGACTACCTGGGTTGTCGCAGAGATGTACAGGAGCATCGGCTCTTCAGGTGTCGGAGCCGTGAGGATCGGCGGGCTCTTCAGCATATTCTTGAGGGAGTCGAGCGCTTCTTGTGCCTCGGGGGTCCACGAAAAGTGGTCGGACTTCTTCATCAATTTGTACAACGGCAAGCTACGCTCTCCGAGTCGCGCTATGAAGCGGCTTAGAGCCGCGAGGCAGCCCATGACACGCTGTACGCCCTTCAAGTTCTTGATCGGCCCCATGTCGGTGATGGCCGAGATCTTCTTGGGGTTTGCTTCAATGCCGCGTTCTGACACGACAAAGCCAAGGAGCATGCCCCTCGGAACCCCGAAAATGCACTTCTCGGGGTTTAGCTTCACCCCGTGCTGTCTTAACTTCGCGAAGACTTCTGTGAGGTCGGGGACCAGATCGCCGATCTTTCTTGACTTGACCACGATGTCATCGACGTACGCCTCGATGATGCGTCCTATCAGTTCCCCAAAGACACGTCGCATGCATCTCTGGAACGTGGCGCCCGCATTCTTGAGCCCGAAAGGCATCATCTTGTAGCAGTACGTGCCGAACGGAGTGATGAATGAGGTTGCAAGTTGGTCCACTATGCACATCGCTATCTGGTGATACCCGGAGTACGCATCGAAAAAATAGAGGGTTTCACACCCAGCTGTTGAATCGACTACCTGATCTATGCCAGGCAAAGGAAACGGATCCTTGGGACATGCCTTGTTAAGGCCCGTATAGTCAACACACATCCTCCATTTCTTATTCTTCTTCTTTACAAGTACAGGGTTAGCAAGCCACTCGGGGTGGAATACTTCTCGGATGAACCCTGAACTAAGGAGCTTCTTGATCTCCTCGCCGATCGCCTTGCACTTCTCGTTGTTGAAGCGGCGAAGGCGTTGCTTTACCGGTTTCGATCCCGGCTTGATGTTCAACTTGTGCTCGGCAACCTCCCTCGGGATCCCCTTCATGTCGGAGGGTTTCCACGCAAACACATCGAGGTTCGCTTTGAGGAAGTCGACGAGCGCGCTTTCCTATTTAGGATCGAGTGTCATCCCGATACGGAGCGTACGACCGTCATCGGAGACAGCCGCATCCTTGACATCCTTCGCGGGCTCGAAAGAGCAGGCCGCTCGCTTGGACGACTCGGGGATATCTTGGTCCTCGGATAGGGGCTCGGCGTGGAGCCTCTCAGACCGGATTAGTGCCTCCGCAAATTGGAAGCACTCAGCGTCGCACTCGAATGCGCGCTGGTACGTAGTCCCTATTGTGATGATCCCCTTCGGGCTGGGTATCTTCAGCTTCAGGTACGTATAGTTGGGCACGGCCATAAACTTCGTGTATGCCGGCTTCCTGAGGATGGCGTGGTACGTCCCCGAGAACCCTACTACTTCGAAGGTGAGGGTTTCTGTGCGAAAGTTTCGCAAGTCCCCAAACGTGACGGGCAGATTGATCTGCCTGATGGGGAGTGCCTCCATTCCAGGGACGACCCCATGGAACGGTGCGGTCGACGGCCGCAGCTTGGATCGCGGGATGCCCATGTCGTCAAGCGTCGACGCATAGAGCACGTTGATCCCGTTTCCTCCATCCATCAGGACCTTGTGGATCCGTCTGGATCTGAATAGAGGAGCTACCACTAGTGGGTAGGATCCCGGCTGGGGCACATGGTCGGGATGGTCCTTGCGGTCGAAGGTTATCGGAACCTCCGACCACTTTAGGTAGGACGGCTTCGCGGAGTCGGCGTTGAAGACTTCTCGCCTGATGAGCTTCTCACGTCGCCTTGAGGGTCGCGCCGGTGACCTGCCAAAGATCATATGGACCGCGCCATCTTCACCTGGGTAGTGAGCCCCCGCATCATCGTCGTCGTTGTCGGGAGGCGGCGCTGCCTTCTTGGGTGGATCTGCCGCCCTTGGCTTGAGGGTGCCGTTGACATAGTTCTTGATCAACCGGCAGTCCTTGAGCGCATGCTTGACGGGGACTTCATGGTGTGGGCACGGCGCGTCCAAAAGCTTCTCGAAGTGGTCCTTTGGAAGACCGGGCTTGGACGGGTTGCCCTTGGGGCGCGACGCCTTGCGCTCGACCGCCGCGACCAGGTTGTCGTCGCGACGGCGCTTATCGTTCTTCTTCTTCTTCTTGAAGCGCGAGGACGTTCCCTCGCCATGGTCCACGACCTGCTTCCCCTTACCCTGAAGGGTGTTGAGCGTCGCTGCGACCGCCTCCTTGCCGTCCGCGTGGTTGCTCGCGATGTCGAGGAGTTCCCGCGTCGTACGGGGCATGCGGCGTCCGAGTCGATGGATGAGGGAGGTGCAGGTCGTGCCGTTCTGGAACGCTGAGATGGCATCGTTGTCGGTTGCGCCGGGAAGCTCGGTGCAGCACTTGGAGAAGCGACGGATGTACTCGCGTAAGCTCTCCCCCGGCTGCTGCTTGCAGTTGCGCAGCTCCCACTGCTTGCCGGGGCAGGTGTACGTTCCCTGGAAGTTCCCGACAAAGACCCGGCGCAGGTCGGCCCAGCTGTTGATCTTGTCGCGGGGCAGGTGTTCGAGCCATGTCCGCGCGGAGTCTCCGAGGTAGAGCGGCAGGTTCTTGATGATGAAAAGGTCGTCTGTCGCTCCCCCCGCATGGCACGCGAGCCGGTAATCCTCGAGCCATACGTTGGGGTTGGTGTCCCCGTCATACCTAGGCACATTGGTCGGAGCCCGGAAACGTGAGGGGAACCTCGCATCCCGGACGCTCTGGCCAAAAGCCCGAGGACCCCTCTAGTTCGGCGACCAGCTGCGGTCACGGTCGTCGTCGCTGTCGTAGCACCGTCCGCGCCCTCGGTCGTCGTGGTGGCGTGAGCGGTTATCGTCGTGGTTGTCGACGCTCCCAGCCCGTCGGCGAGCCTCGATGGTGTTCCTGGCGTCGCGGTCGGGCCTGAGCCGGCTCTTGACTGCCGACGCTGCCGCCCCACCCCCTTCCCCATGACCCTGATGCCGGGAGGAAGGCAGGTTCGGCCCGTGTGCGGACGGTGCTCCCGCTCGACCACGCTTCGATCGCTGGCGCGAAGCGGAGCTCTCTGCTTGCTGCGCCGCCGCAGCTTCGAGCAGCGCCTTGAGCTGCTGGCGCACTCTTCTTTCTTCGGAGGTCGCTGCCTCCGGGCAGCCGCGTAGCAACATGGCTGCGGCGGCAAGGTTCTGTGACGCCCGCCTGAAGAGCGGCGGGGTGTCACCGTCAGGGTTGGCGTCGACGTTCGCACCCTCGCTGGCGCGTCGGTCGTTGTCGCGTGCGCGCCCTCGAGCCAGCGGTGTCGGGGCACGAGCTCGAGGTTGTTCGGCAGCAGGACGGCGCTCCTGCCGCTCGCCGTTCCCCTCACGGGGCTGTTCCTGCACCGGGACCATCTGTGGGGCCGGCAGTGGTGCGGGCTGCCGGTTGCAGGGCTCTGGGTCCTCCCCCAGCTCCCGATGAAGGATGGCCAGCTCCTCGTCGAGCTGACGCCTAGCTTCTAGGAGCTCGTCGAGGCGCGCCCTTCGTTGGGCGTCGGTGGCGTGGTGCTGGCTCCGGGTCGGAGCTGCTCAAGGCCGACGCCACGCAAACGTTGCACTCACGCGAGGGGTCGCGCGGCCGCGTCGTCGGTGACCTCCGGGTCGTCGCAGAGCCGGAGGCGGCGCCGGTTGCGCGTAGATCGTTGATGTAGGCCGTCACCGGGTCATCCAGGAGGCCGGGCTGTCCACGGGGGTACATGGCGGTGTACCACTCCATGAACTCCCCCCAGGCGAGCGGCTCGGCCCCGCTAGCCTGGAAGGCGAGGTCAGTGAGGTAATAGGCGGCGAGCCTAAAACGCTCCTGTGTTGGGTTTGGCCCCAACATGGCCCTGATTGTTTCGTCCGAGAAGCCTCAGACGAACGCCGCGCGCCCCGCCGCCCCCGTCAGGATGTTGGGATGGGGTGGCCGGGTGAAGGTACACCCGGCAACGGACTCCGCCGGTCCGGTGTAGACGAAGCCGAGGGAGCCGAAGTGCAAGGTGGTCCCAGGGGTCACCAAAACCCTGCGGCCCTCCATCCGATCCGCAGGTGAAGTTCGTCGAGACACACGATGTGCCCCTACCTGGCGCGCCAACTGTCGGGGTTCTCTACCGCCGGACAGTAAATTTCTATCGATCGTGTGTCGGGCTCGGATGGTTAGCGCAGGAGACAACGGGATTTATACTGGTTCGGGCCTCCGAGGAGTAATACCCTACGTCCAGTGTCGAGCTGCTGTGTTCCCACGCTAGGGTTGTTTGTAGTAGGGGTTACAAACTGGTCGGGAGAGGGTGTCGGACCCAAGTCCCTGAGAGTGAGTGTTCGGTTCGTCGGCTAACCCTTGTAACGGTTGCCCTCCTCTCCCTTTTATAGATGCAAGGGGAGGGGCAAAAAGGGAATCAAGATGAGAGTTACAGTGCTTGGTTGCTGGGATGTCCTTTCGTGCGTCCCTGTCCACCAGGGTGCATTGAAGTAGAGTTGTGTTGCGTTTGTCGTAGAAGCCGCCGCGTGGCCGAGCGGGGCTGTTCACTTCGGGACGCCTGGCGCCTTCTCCGAGTAGTTTGGTGGTGACTCAGTCCGGCCGAGCGCGGGATGAGCCCGCCACGTTAAGGCCTAAACATAGGCCTGAGCTCGTCGTAGGGGGTGCTTGAGTGCCTCAGGTGGAGTTTGCGTGCGACAGAGTTGGAGATGATGGCGATTTGACGGCTGCGCAGCTGAGCAGAGCCGCATTAAGGCCCCTGTCGGTGCCAGCTGCCCGCGCAGGCCGCCAGCTGGTGTGTTTGCATGGCACGGGGAACCGGTCCCCCACGCGTCGTGGTGGAGGTGTTCGCGCGCCGAGATCGTGCCACGTGGTGTGGCTCGCGCCTTAGTCGGAGGCGGAGACTGCTCGTGCGAACGAGCAGCTTGTCGTGCGAGGCGGAGACTTGTCGTGCAAGGCGGAGACTCGTCGTGCGAGGCGGAAACTCGTCGTGCGAGGCGGAGACTCGTCGTGCGAGGCGGAGACTCGTCGGAGGGGGTCCTTCTAGTAGGGAACTAGTCGGAGAAGCTCCCAACTAGTAGGAATAGGACGTCTTGCCAGTGAGGGTCTTAGCCGTGGTCCTTAATCCTCCTCGTCTTGAATATTGGCCTTCACGTTGTCAATGGTGTCAGAAGACTTCACCTCAAGATAGATTATCTCGCCGTCAAAGGGGGCCCTAATCTGGGCCCTCGTCAGGCTACTATTGGCAAAGGGAAGGAAAAATCATCTGTTGATCCTCCAAGTGCCAAATCTGAACAAAAGAAGTTGAAAAGGTCGAAAAACAAGAGAGGAGCACTACTGTCCAAAACTGAAGCAAAGTCAAGTCATCCACTTGGTTTATCAAAATGGCAGAAGAAGGAGTTCCAAAAGCTTGGTGCTCAAGAGTTGAGGAAGAAAGGCATGGTATTGATTCCTAAAGGAAGCATTCGGACTCAAGACACAGGTGATGATCAAGCAAAAGGTGCAACACAGTTGAAGGGGAAGAAAAGATATGAGAGACGGTCTTCAAAATCGAGGTTTGCACCAAATCATCAAAATTGTTGGTCATTTACATATGCCTATGTTTTGGAATTTATCCTTAGATATGCTTGATTATCCCTCATACTCTTATTTTGGTCCTTGGATTCCACATGGATCATCTTTATATCATAAAGGGTAATCACCAAACTACTATGCATATAGATTAATCTGCGAAAGCCGAAATATTTAGTTCTTAGAGATGGTTTTAATTTCTGAATTTATATATCTCTACTCTATTATTTCAGCTGTGCATATTCTTATGGATGAATTTTATGGATGATATTGAATTATCGTCTTTGACAACATACATGGCCGATGAATTTCTTAGATCATCGTCCTAAAGTCTTAGCTTCCCGATAATAGATTGCTTATAACCTTTTTGGTGCCTTAATTGCTCGGGGGCCAAGACTTAAGCAAAAAGAGTAATTTACCACTATGGAGTTAATATTTACTAAATCGGCTTGCAAGATTTATCAAAATGTTGGTGTTGTCCTTATTTCACCAAATAATAATGTTTTGAGATTTTTAGTCGGTTGGTATATTTAACCTCAATTAACAAGCCGAATATAAATTTTTATATTCAAGCTGGATTCGGGGATCCATAGTGGTAGAATCATGCAAAGACATTTAGTGGCTCATTACCAGAGGTGCAACAAGTATTTACATTAAATGAGTCACTATATATATTTTTCTTGGTATATGTCTAGAAGGTTATCTTAATTTTATAACATATATTTTATCAAGACATGAGAATTCAAGTTTAGTACTCTCAAACAATGAACATCAGGCTACGGTGTCCGAAAGACCTTTTCATGAAAAAGGGTCGATGTTTAGCAATCAGAGAGCACATCCTGAACGGACCGGTCTAACCGCCACCTCGACCGGTCTGACCGTCAGTGACCGGTCCTTGTCACCGGTCTGACCGGTGTGGCTGTTGGTTTGGCTGTCCAGATTTCAAAATTTGTTGAAGCCAAGATTGACGCTTGGAGAAAGTTTGTTGGCGACTGTTACATAATCTGAGATATATTAGAAGGATTAAGTCGAGAACAAACAAAGATGTTTCAAGAGGGATCCGGCTATCATCAATTACAATGTAATTGTGTTATATTCATTTTTTAGGCTGATTACTCATCCTACTTTATTTATGGTCAAAATAACTTGTGAATGCATTACTGAATTGTTATATACTTCATCAATGTCAATTTAGTGAGTATCGCAAAGACCAATTGTCATTATAGTGATTTGGTCGATTTATGCATTCACAAAAGCTTACAAGTGTGAGAATGACTTTGAGATAATATTTCAAGGATCTATAGCCGAGGGAGTGTGTACTCAGGCTTCTCTCACTCACACAATATGTATAAACTGCACCAACAAGTTGAAATCTTCATATTGGACGAAATCAAGTAAAATGGTCGATAGATGCTATCGTCCTTAGAAAAGTGAAACTTGTTTGCTATACTTGTGCTCAACATTGCTCTTGTGCAATTTTGGGGGCTGGTAAATATTTCTTGGTACTCAAGCTTTACCAAGAAACAGGGGGCATATGTTCGCACCCAAAAGTGGCAAGGTTCGAGATATGTGAGGCTAAAGGCTAGAAGTGCCAGCTTAGTGCTAATCCTTGATATTTTGCTAGTTTGGGTTGGATATGCATTTTACAGGACAAGGAGTTCATCTTGGACATTCTGGATGTGATTTTATTGAAAAGAACGAAGACACACTTGGAGCAACGCCAAATCAAGTCAAGTCATGGGTTCGAGTTATCAAGATAAACTATTTGCTGAGATGATCAAGATGGACATTTGGATCATATAATCATAGTCAAAAGTGGCTGATCTGGCTACTAGAACAAGGCCAACTGATCTGAACAGTTATTGGCCATATGGCCAATTCAGTAGTCCTGACCGGTCTGACCTTTCACCCCCACCGGTCAGACCAAAGTGCTCAAAATGCCAATTGGACTTCACCATTGCGTAGATCTCGTCGAGACGATCGAAATGCATATGTGGAACGTCCAGATCGGAGTCCGGATTAGGGAGTTATGGTCCTGGCAAGAACCAGCCCTGTGCCTGACCGGTCTGACTGGTGGGGCCCGGCAGTCTGACCGGTGCCCGCAGTCAAATCCGAGTTAGGAGTTGTATTTCGACATGAGATTTGTATAGGTTTCGACTCCTATTGGAGCAAGACCTTCCCACCCTATATTTATGAAGGGCCACGGCCGATTGAGGGGAACACAATCGAATCTATCAACTACATCTACTTTTTACCTTCTCAACACCCTTTTCCAACCTCCATGCTTCTCGTCTCTTGATCTCCACGACTAGAGATGGCGTCCTAGGGCCTGCTGGTCGACCTAGGGCACGCCGGCGACGTCCACGCCCTAACGGGGTCCCTCCCGGGCGAGAGCTTCGACGGCCTTTGCTAGTTTGCTCATAAACTAGTCGTTTTTCACCACGTAAGTGCGTTAGTTACCTCTTTGCTGGTTTGCTCATAAACGTAGCCGTCCTCCATCACGTAAGTGTAGTAGTTACCCTCTCGAACGCTCGAATTAGGCAAACCCTAGGACACCGGTCTGACCGGTGCGCCTGACCGATCTGATCGGTGCCGGCGGTATCTTTGCTTTTCGGTCCGTTCGCGTGTTCTTGCTTGTTGGCTCTACCCCTGAACCAGATAAATCGGGGTGTCGATGGGTGATGAGTCTAAAATGCTGAAGTAATCATTTGTACTTTGAGAGTGCCGAGTGTAAGCATCACAAGAGTTTGATTTCCCCTCCTCGGCGTACATCTGCCCGTTAGCAAGCAAACAAAGGGCTCGGATCGCGCACGTGACGGCCAACCACCCTGGCTCCGGTGCTCGACCCGCGTACGGACCACCCCGCGTGAGGCTGCATCCCGGTCCCACCTGTCATGCAGAGGGCCACGACGCAATTAAACACATCACGCCTCTTGCGTGTCAGATCTCGCTTCTTACCCCACCATTAATTTCGTGTACCAAAGCCCGGCCTTACCCGCGCCCCGCCGCCGCTGTTGCGGCCGTATCCACGGGAATTAGCGGACATGGAGGGTGTCGGCGCGCGGCTGGGCCGTACCTCCGCGCGCTACGGCCCTGCGGCGACGTTCACGGGGCCCGTTAGGAAGTGGCGCAAGGAGTGGGTCCCCGTCGTCGCCGCCGCCGCCGCCAGTGCCAGCGCCAACGGCGGCGCGGCATCCTCCACGGGTACGGGATCCGGCAGAGGATCCCGTGGGAATAACCTTCTCCTGTTTAAGTGGACCCCTGTGAACGGGGCCAACGGGGGAGGAGGGGGACGCGAAGGGGAGCAACATGCGGCGGCGGTGGCGGATACAACCACCAGACGCCGGCGGTATGTGCCGGTGAGGATTCTTGATAAGAGATGTTGGCTGTCGTTTGTTGCTTTAGGTGGCGCTGGTGTGGGTGCGAATTTGTAATATGATTGGATCTTAGCTTATTTTGGTCGGTCTATTGGCGTCACGATTTGAGAATTTTTATCTTGTGCGGGTTGAGCTCGCGAATTGTTAGTTGATGTTTGAATCATGGAAACTCCATGTTGCAGTTAGTATAATTTGTCAGGACCGATTTGAATATCCCTAAATATAATGTTGGAGGCTTAAACAGTTTAATTGTTTGTTTATTGAGGACCCAACTCTGTTGCATTGCCAGTATCCATGTTCCATATTTGAAGTGACCCTTGTGCTTCTCTTATGGTACAATCCTCTTCCTACAGAGCCCCAGATTGTGCAATTCTAGATGTTGCCATGTCTTTGTGTAGGTAGATTGGTAGTTAGTTTTTTTTTTTGGGTGGTAGTAGACTGCTCTAGGACTAGAGTTATTTTTGAAGTGTTATTTGATTAACTCCGTATAGTAGTTGACCATGTTCTTAGAAAAATAGTACCCAACTGTTTAAATTTTTTGCCCCCATGAATCTTTAGTAGAGTTTCACATCTGTGTATTAGAGGTAGCAAAATAAACGTTGGTGAGCTTACAATGTCCTGAACAGAAAAAATAAACCAAACCAATAGCGTAAAAGAAAACCGTGAACGAAAGAGAGGATATAAAACAACAAAAACAAAACAGGTAAGAAACTCCTTAATACACGCATGCCAAATTAGGAGCCACAAACGACAAGATGACCAACACCTGAAAATCGGATGGCGCTAGCCAATCCTGCCAAAGCTTCCTTAGCATTTTGCAACCGTCATGATCCACAGCTGCCTCATCAGTGTCCTCATGTCACTGTTTCCATGTTTGTGGTGACTGCTGTTTATGCATCTAAGGCTCAAGATAGAAACCCCCTTGGTCCGCAACAGTTACATTACTTCACAGTGTATATGGATAATTATGAATTTTGGACACCTTAATTTGAACATAGGTTGTATCTTTCTCAATGTGATGGATTACTGCTTTACATGGCTTTTAGTTGGCTATCAATCTACACTAATTTTTTTATTAGTTGTTTTGGCAGATACTTTTCATGATTTAGTGTTCTTGTGTATGGATTGTTGATATAGTATCTGGCTTTCCACTCCTTAAATAGTTTTTACTTATACATGATTATGTTGTGTTACTCAAATCCTTGTGATTTCTTAGGGTTCATCTGCTGAAATTTGCAGACAAGTTCACTTTTCGTGCAAAACTTCTCTTTTGGAACAGATGGATTTTCACTGTTTGCTCATACGTCTTGTCAGTGAATGTTAACCAATTATCATCATGTTTCAGGTTTCTGTAGTTGAAGAGCAAAGGCAAGAATCTGCCAAATCTGATGATGAGAATAAAGATGGAGATCCGTCTCCAAATGAAACTGAGGCATCAAATGGAAAGACTGATATCAATGATACACCTATGGATGAATCTCAGGTAACAAGATCATTTAAGTGCTTTACTAATCTGTAGTTTGTTTTACTTTATATTTCCTCATTAGTCCCAATTCACAGTATCTAACTGCTGTTTTTCTTCTTTGGGGTTTTGGATTACCTTGCTGATCAGACATTCAGACCATTTATGGTTTGATGTTTCCCACCTGGCGCCCATTTTTTTTAAGTATGAATATTTCCAGTAGCCAGTGCCATTTATGATTAATTTAATTCACTGAACTTGTGTGATGGACGGCGGATTGTGGGATGGTGACAACTTGTCACTTTCCTTTTTGTTCACACATGAGAACTTGCCACTTTCCTTTTGACTACTCAGTCTGAAGGGTTCATGACCCAATTGGACCCTACGTTTATCAGATAGAAGACTTTTCCCCTAAAGTAAAATAAGCTACATTGCTCCTCGAGGTTTGTATTTGAATTAAACTTACCACCATTAATCTATCTTCACGGATCTGACGCATGCAAGAGACCATGCCCTCTCTATTAGATCTCTGATTGAGCACATGCACTTCAAACAAATTAATCACTGCCATCTAGCTGCCTCAGGAACTCATTTTCCTGATCTCAGTGCCAGTGGGTACATGTTGGGATCGTTGTCAGCTTCCTCTGCAACATGTGGTTCCTTACATACTCCAAATGTCCTTGCTCAATTGGCAGGAACCATTATTGTTGTAGTTATTGATAAACTGTAAGTGAACTTAGTGTAGCTTGGTAGTCATTTCACATGATTGGGCATATCCTGGTCATCAAGCTTACAAAGAAGTACCATCTTCTATCCTGCAGGTCCTGAATTCATAGCTTAGGCTACCTCATTGATTATTCCTGCGAAAGTTACAGCAGTGTTCTTCTGACTGCTTGATTGGTACATGGTAATTGACAAGGTTTAATTGAAATTTTGATCTGATACCAAGATTTGTCATATGTTTGTACAAGTCAGTGGACACAGGTTGGTAAAAGATGGTGCTGAAGCACATGCATGAACTTTAAGTGAGCCATATCAGTGTTTGTCCATAAATTCTGAACCCACTGATCAACATTAAGCTTAAGATATAACCTTTTGCCAAGTGTGAGGAACAATTTGCTCATCAACACTGACTAGAAAGGAGAATCAATTTCTTCTGTATGTAGAAAGTACCTGATTTTACTGGTACAAATCTTTGTCATTGATCATCTCACACCCAGAAGGCTTAGAGAGCCCTTGGTGGTCTTCATATTTACCTTCGTGAACAGATAAAGCCAACGTCTCAATGAATGTGAAACATGCAAAATCTATTCAAAGTGAAGTTCCATCAAAACCAGGCATGCTAAATGAGTTATTTTTTAAAATTTGTGCAAATATCTCCCAGGTGTCAACCAATCTGTTACAGATGTGAATAAATTGTCGGTTGGAATTACAAAATTCTATCTTGTATCATTTAGTCACTTCCTTCCAACTGTTGCATGGGTGCCATTTACACAATTCTGTGTTATGCCCTAAAAAACAATGATGTGTTACCTTCAGAATGTTTTCAGAACATTTTAGGAGAAATAAGTCTTATCAAGAAATTAATGAAGCTGTGCTCTTTCAGGCATCAGATGAGGATGCTCGAGATTCTGGCAAAAATGGTGGTGGAACAGACCTAAATTTGAATTTAGGTTTGAAAGACCCAGACGGTGACAATGAAGGTGAGACAGCAGAGCAACATGAAGTGGCCAAGAACCCACAAACAGAGAATAATAGATTCAAGAGGAAATCTGTAGCCCCTGACCTTGAGATGAGGATGTAACCCAGATCTTTCATATGTTTCTTGATTTCATTACTATTTGCCTTGAGGCGTGTAACTTAGGTACATTGTCATCATAGAGACAATTCAGCAAAATCAACAGGACATACAGGATTGTGAAGTGTTTGAACTTGTTGCCAAACATAATCAAATTAATTTCGCAAATCCTACCCCGAGAGGGGTCTCCACTTTGTCTTAGAGCGAGACCCCCTTTAATCTCCACACGTTTCCCATCGGACGGACGCTACCGCCCCCCCGCGTCGCGTTAAAAACGAGCGGCCCACTTTGTCAGTGTAACAATTGGACTCCACCACCCATCGTGCCAAGAAGAAAAACCAATCCCCATTCCTATCTGTGTTCCCGAGGAGGAAGGCGAGGCGACCGGGAGGAAGAAGGCGAGGCGATTCGGGGGACCCTGGGGGGAGGCGTGGAGGTCGCCGGGCGGCGAGCGATTCGTCGGGAGAGAGGCGAACCGGAGGCAGGTCGGCGGTCAGCGTGAGGTTTCGAGAGGGAGGAGGAGGGCGAGGCGATACGGGGTGTGCTGCCGGTCCTGAAGGGAGGGAGAAGAGGCGGTGGCGGCACTCGAAGGGGGAAGACCCGAGGCGATAATGGGGCGGCGGCGGCTTCCGAAGGGAGAGAGGCAAGGGGACGGCGGGCCGGCGCCCGCCAGCTAGGGTTTCGTCCCCCGCTCCCCCAATCCGCCATGTCGAAGCAAGGTGCGTTGGTCTGCTCGCTCTTCCCCTACCTCCTCTTGCGCGCGCGTGTTTCGCGGGATCTGCTCGCTACTGGGCGCCGATCAGTTCGATTTTTGCTCCGGACTGACTGATGGGGGTTCGTTTTGGGGTGGTGTTGCAGGAGGGAATGCCAAGCTGCTGAAGGCGTCCAAGGTCGACAAGGAGTACGACGAGGTATGCTGCTGCACATTGTCATCTGCTTCCATTCTGTTGCGTGTTTGGTTGGTTGCCTGATTAGGGATCTGTGCGTGCAATATAGTCTCTGATCGTAGCGTTTGACTGTTGATGAACACAGTTCATGTTTGATGGTTGGTTTGTAGACATGTATGTACAAATTTTAATGCTAAGGAGAATTTGGTGAATTGCTTAAAAAATGTGCCTGTACTTCGTACCCTCTGTGACAACTTTTGGGGGATTTGACTCTTGGTGCAAAGGCACTAAGATCAGTTCATGATCGACGGTTTGGTCAGATCTAGTACTTCTTAACGCTAAGCAGAATTTGGCTAATTGCTTAAAAATGTATCTGTGATTGACATCTCACCATCAACTTCTGTATCTGTGATTTCTCATGTACCTACTTGAGGTTGTTCTGTGTTCTTGTGTGTATAGAGTGTTTAGTAGGTTTTAACAAGTTGTGCGACTTATCTGCAATTATGAGGTGACTGTCCTGTGGGAGAGGGAGCAAAATAAACACAAGAATTTTTATCCCTGTGGAAAATTTTCATTTTACTATTGAAATAGTTTTTCTGCTGTTTTTTCATTTCCATACAATCAATTAGGATGCATTTTCGGATTTGTTTGAATGTACTACAATGATGTCAGAGCCTGTTGTACCTTTTTATTTGCTCTACCAGATCAATCTTGTCATGAATGTACCTCAGATTGCATGTCAGCCATAAGAAGTAACTATTTCAATTCTTTTTATAAAATAAAATATAACTTATGTAACTACTTGCTGGTTTACATGAAATTAGAAGTAACTAATTGTTCTCCTCATTAAGTTAAAAGTAACTACTTCTCTAATTTTGAATGTATATAAAGTAACTAATCATTTTTTGTTATATATACGCACTGACACAAGGTTTTGTTATAAAATTCGATACAACTGACACATTTTGCTTGAAATCCAAACGGAGGGGCTTCAACGATTCCTGGAAGAGGATCAGCCCACGTGAGGGGGGCTTGAGGATTGCGTGGTAGAAGAGCGAGAAGGGGAACCTGCATGCACGTAGGTGAGACATCATGGATCTCAGAAATCTGCTTATGCAACCTATGCTGTCATGTGTGGTTTTAATGTGTCTAATTGCGCAGTTGGAGTACTTTTACATATATTTCTGTATCATAAGAAGTAGCTAATTTGGTTCTCTTATAAAATATAATGTAGCTTCACAAATAATCAATTCAATAGGAAGTATCTGCAATATTTAGATGATTGTTTTTTTTCATTTCTACCATTTCAATAACTTTTTTCTCATACTTTATTGCTATCTATTTTGTCCCGTTTTCAAGGTGCATACAAGTCTTCGGCAAATCCATATTGATTCTTTTTGCAGAAGAAGGGATTGAGATGCAGTGACCAAACAAAGGCCAATCCTGCTGCTGTTGCTGCTACTACTACTACTATCATGGCTCAAGAAGTTGCTCAAGAAGTGATCAAGATTTCGCCCGCGTTTGGGTAGGCGTGTTCCTACCGTCGATTAGCTTGATCCTTACATGTGCCAAACGATTTGCCGCAGGCACCGATGGACTGGGAGGTATGAGGCTCACTTGTGGGACAACACTTGCAGGAAGGAAGGACAGACTAGGAAGGGAAGGCAAGGTGAACTTCCACACGATTTCAGCCATGAACATGGATTGCTGAAACCTTCAATTTCTAGTCTGAATGTTAATCTTCATCCAAGTTTTCTGCTGACTGGCCTAATTAATCACCTTTTTTGTTTTTGCAATGCATTGACGTGCTGACCGACGAGCAGTTTACTTAGGTAAGCTACAGCTACCCTCCCTGGCCTAAAACATCTGCAGTTTTGGCAATTTCCATGGGTACAATTGTGACCAATGCTGTTACTCCACATGCTTACTGTGTCTTGCTGCTATCACTGTTGCTACTTGGTCAGGCGGGTATGACAGGGAGGAGAAGGCTGCGAGGGCTTACGATTTGGCAGCGCTCAAGTACTGGGGTCCTTCAACTCACATAAATTTCCCGGTACGTTTACTGCATCCATGTCGTCATCTCATCGTGATCTTGTTTTTAACTCCATGTCGTCCTGGCTCATTCCTTCCTGGTCTCTTTATTTTGCATTTGATGAATGGTTTGTACAGTTTTGCATTCTAGTAGTATGCTACTCCTTCATCCGCTGAGCTTCACCTGCCTTGTGTATAGTTGAGCCACTACGAGAAGGAGCTGGAGGAGATGAAGCACATGTCCAGGCAGGAGTTCATTGCACACTTGAGAAGGTACGGGTCAATGAACAATAAGCAGTCTTCCACATGTTAGAACAGTTGATATGCACGGAACAAACTCAACTAGTAGCAAATGCTGCTTTTTTAATCCAGCTTACCAAGGTCCCTTTGAATTTTCTGAATGGAATCTTTCACGTGCCAAAATTTTCAGAAGCCTTGTACTCGAACGTAGCAGTACTAGAAACAAAACCTCCCTGCTTGCACGCTATTCTTTCTGAATCATTTTCAGATGCATCCAAAACTACATCGAACATCTGGCGTGCTCACAATGCCAAATTTATTCCTGCAGGAACAACATCATCTTCTCGACGGGAGCATCCATGTACAGAGGAGTGACAAGGTGTGTGTGCCGTGCTGCGCTTTCTGCTCTGCTCGCCCATATTTGCACCCCACCAGTTGCCTTTTCCAACACCCAAAACTTCTGAAGCACAAGAAGTAACTAATTCTTTATTTATATTTCATTCAAAGTAACTTATCATATATCCAGGGACACAAGAAGTAACTAGTTCTAAATTGTTTTTGGTAGGATGTAACACATGTTTCTATTGAGTAATATACTAAGAACTAATGTGTTATGTTCAAAGACTTGGCCTTGATAGTCTACAGGATGTAACACATTTTGACTTGATTGAGAAGTCAACCTTTGTAATGAATAAAAAACCACTGAGGATAATGCAAATGCATCATGGGTGTACATATCACTTCCTTAGATTGAATTATGTCTCCATCTTCTAATTCCCCACTTCCAACTGTTTCAGTCGCTAACTTTGTGCAATAATTGTTGTTCTTGTATTGCTTTGAGAAATTCTAGTGCAACTTCATTTTGAATTAGGTCTACACAAAACAACATATGATGTAGCTCACTACTTGTTCTATTTTGAATTAGAAAGTATTTTTTCATTACAAATCTGGTCTATGAAGTAACTAATCATTTATTTACATGAGATAGGAAGTAACATGTGCCCTGGCTTACTCTCTTGCAGGTAATGCAAATTCTTTGACCAAGCAGATTATTTATGTAAGAAGTAATTTTTGTTTCTGAACTGAAATGAAATTATTTTATGTTTTCTATGTGCACACCACCCTGCATTGCATCTTTTTTGTCCACTGTGTTAACCTCTATTTTTTTTCTTCTTTTTTGCTGGTGGTCACGACTGTGGTTATTTTATATGCTCAAGTACATTGAATATTGGGAGGGCAAGACAGTGCCACTAATTGACCAAGTAGACATGTATAATATCAGAATAAAATTCATGTCAGCAATGTTGTACTACAAAACAAATCTTTGTACTTGGCATCAAGTGCTTAACAATTAAGAAAGGTAACAATCAAAGTACCTGGTGCTCTTTTTATTTCTTATTTCACTGAAGATGCCATGGTGATTTTTATCTGTCTAGTAATTAACTACCCATGTTGTTTCACCGTATAGGAAGTAATTACTCATTTTATTTATCTGTCTAGGATGTAACATCTTATTATGCTTTTCATCTGACCAGGATGTAACTTGTCATGTTGCTTTATTTGTCTAGGATGTAACTTGCAATGCTTCTTATATGTCTAGGAAGTAACTTCTCACATTAAATATATAAAACATAGTCACAGCAGCAACAAACTGTTCTTTCAAATTCTTTGGCACATCTGAATGTTTAACTGGACTAGTTACTTCTACCATTTTCTTCAGATTTGATGGTTCTACATCTAATTGTAATCTGTCTTTTGCTTCTATTTTTCCAGGGATCTAAATCTGATGTACATGCATCAATTCATATGGGATGTAAACAAGATGCAAGGCCAGGCATCAATCCAAGTATAGAAAAGTAGTAAGAGATACAGGAGGAAAGACACGCAAGAACAAAAAATCTGTTGAATTCAATCTGGTTTTACTTTCTATACAATATTTTGGTTTTTGGATGGAAACTTAGAATTTTCGTGGTGAATAATGCTAACCAGGACAATAGTAGGTCTCCATTACATTCTTTTCTGTTGATATTCTGATTTTTTCGTCGTTGATTTTCCCCTGGACCCTGGAGTTGTTTGTCGCGGTTGCCGCGGCGACGGTCGGTATCGACGCCGCGCTGTGTCGTCCAGCAAATCCAGGCAATTCCAGGATTTCTTTCCCTTCTTTCTATTATTTTTGGGCTTACTCATGTACTTCTTAACTGGGCCGGTCCGTTTTCATCCATAGCGGCCAGTTAATTCATTTCGGCGCATAGTTACTTTTCCCGCGGTTCTAAAAAAAAAGTTACTTTTGCCGTGTGCTCATTTTTTCCCGCGCAGGGCTCGTTCCCTTTTTTTTTCCCCCGCTTCCCTCTTTCCCGCGCGTGGCGCGCTTCAGTTTATTTCGCCTCCGCACGGTCCTATCGGGTGGGCTCCAAAAATGGAAACATACCCAAAAGGAGGGGTTCTCCACCTAAGACTAAAAGGAGAGGGCTCTCCGTGTAGTCGCCTCCAATTAATTTACCGTATACTTTTCAGAATTGGAAAGGTGGCCTTCTGAACACTGTAAAACACGCCGAGGGGCAAAGTTTGCAGGATATTAACTTTGCTGGGTACTAGGAAACTTACCAAATACCTGATAATTTTTTTTGCCGGTTATGCGCCGCTTAGGTTTTCAACCCAGTATTGTGCCCCGGTTACTTGCTGGCGGTCACATTCTTGCCCCCCGTGGTGGTGCTGCGATCGGCCATGGCTATTCGAGCCGGCAGCGCACATGGGTCGGGATCGCGTTGCTCGGCGGAGGTGGCAGCGCAATGGGTCGGGATCGTGTTCCTCAGCGGATGCTCGGGTCGCTGGTCTCCTGGAGAAGTTGAATCTCACGCAAGAATTAGCTGTTTTCAGCGACGACGAACAGGAAGATGTTGGTGCGATGGATTGTGTGGTGATTGGTAAGGTCCTGTCACCGGCATCTGTGCACATCTCGACGATCCGAAGTGCAATGAGACTAGCAGGGGCAATCCGTCCAAAGTGCAATGAGACCAGCAGGGGCAATCCATTCGGTCTCAACATTATGGTTGTTGACGAGAAGGCTGAGAACCTTTTCATCGCAGATTTACTAGCAAGAATCTCAGTATCAAATCATAACACTTCGCGCAAAGCACCACCAAGATGGGCAAAGTCAGTGTATTCCTCTTAATGCAGGAATGCAGGATGGACCCGTCTTTGAAAAAAAATTAATAATAACAAATTAAGTGATGTACATGGGCTACAATCATGTTTTTATTACTGACCAGGATCGAAAAGGACAATTTTCTGGACTAACTTCAACAGATAGGCTCGTTGAACATGCTCACCACTACAAAAATGGCGATTTGTGTTACAAATCTCTTGTGAAAACACAACCTATGATATGATGTATGCTTATCCAACAAAAAGAAGGGTAGTCAGATGTGTGCAGCGTTGGGCTGAATCCTCCCCCGCTTCGATGGGGTCGCGACCTCGAAGCTGCCAAGGCCAACACCGCGACCTTCCTGGCTAGCGTTCGCCAAGCAGTGCAGGTGCCGCTCGCAACCCTACCGGCGGCACCACCCCCTTCCTCTGCCTCGGCGACTCGCCGGAGTAGCAGGCTCGCCAAGCTGTCCGCGAACTCCACTATGCGCGCCTCTAAGAAGGGCGAGGTACTGCTTATGCGCAAGCTGGACAAGCTGAGCATGTGTCAAACGGAAGACCCTGAGGCTGCGGCCGCGGATGCCCCTTGCTGCGGTTTTCGCTGGACCTGAACCGGTCGACAAGGAGTATTTCGCTACTTTTCGCGACCTCTTCCCAGCGGCGCGTGCTCTCTCTGACGCGGACCTTATGACCACGGTTAGACAGGTCAACAACACGAGCTCCGTGTGTTGAGTCTAGTGGTTATCCTGTAAGGGTTTAGGTTGTCCTTTTGCCGTATAATCCTCTAGCGTTGTAACCCCGTGTGCGTGCGCCCGGTCGGCCCGCGTTGTAACAAACTAAGTTAATTTCTTCTTAATACAAAGATACGCAACTCTCCTGCGTATTCCCGAAAAAAAGATGTGTGCAGCAGGCATCCCAAAGTTCATTCTGACTTGCTAGATTTCTCGTCTGGTTCGTCTTCAACTGGACCACCCTCAGTGACACCAACTTCGGCAGGGCGGAGAACACGATCGTGCAACATGTAGCCAACCTAAAAATAATAATTGTCAGAAAGACTGCCAAACAAACACTATGTATTTAGAGAGTAAAAAAAGCTGGCGCATCAAGAAATCTACTTCACAGTATTCTTAAATATATTGAGAAGCCCTGTTATCCAATTGTCTCTTGATCAGTTGAGGATCCCATCTGCTCCTCTTAGGGTAGAAACTGAAACATAAGTGCACTACAATGGCCTATATGCACAGGCCCCTTAGGGCTTGCAGCCATGAATCCACCTATTTCTAAAGAGTCTTGTTTGCGAATGACGGCAGCTTCAAATCCACCAAACACCCAAGTCAGTCTGCTTTTACAGGGCCCAACAATCACAGATTTGAAGCTATGCCTCAATCGGATATTCGGATGTACATGTAGTTTATATAGTCATTGCCATTCATTAACCGTCAATAAAAAGGTTTTGCAAACAAAACTGCTCAAATCTTCCTAACAATGCTTCAACCTTCTAACATATGTGAATCTGTGATCACTACTTCCCTCTGTACCTACTTTTACTTTTAATGATGAAAACTATGTGAAGTTGTTCTTACTATTTCTCCACCTCAATCTTACATATACAATGTAACAAGACTATCCTATTGTCCAACTTGTTCAATACAAAAAAAAAAAAACTATATTCTATACAATACAACTATTTGCAGAGTAACCTGATAGTTGCTGATATATACTCTATCAAAGCTCACATCTTTTCTAGTAATAACTGTGACCTATGCTATTAACATGTTCCCAATTCAACTTTCTTGAACCAAATACCCACACTATTTGTCACGCTAGCTTCATCCAAACATATTGCAAAACAATATGGTCACAAATATACTTTCAGAGACCACATGTTTTCAAATGATGCTGTATTCTAAGGTTTTAAAACTATCATAAAAACTTATTTTCTAAGCTCTACACTCAAGAAACATGTCAGGAAAGCAGATAGTGAAAATGTGTTTTGCCAAACATGTAGGTCAAAAACATAACAGAATACAACATCCAAGAAAAACATAAATGTATCAACATTGCAAGGTCAACCACTGAGTCCCAACAGGCTATGATTACCTTATTTTAAGTAAACCAACAATAACAACCAATAAGAAATGCATACCTTCACAACTGCAGCAACAGTCCCTGAAGGCTTTGAAGGATCAGGAATCTGGAAAAGTGCATAGTGCCTATTTGGGTCAAATTTCTCGTTCAGAGGATCAAACTTTTCAACTCCAAACTTCCTGAAGACCTGCACACATTAATGAATTAGTTTCAGATCTACAGGACTGCGTACAAATAATAGAATAAAAAAATAACATTTTCAAAATAAATACCTCTCCAAGTTGCTTTTCAGTCATCTCAACACCCTCCAGCAGGGTTTTTAGTAGCGGTACAGCTTCATCAGAGTTATTAGATGTATCTATCTTTGAGAAACTTTCCTTGACAACAGATGATGCTCGAGACAAATTGTCCGCAACATCTAACAAACTCTTGGACAAGTTCTGTATATAAGAACCATCAAATAAGAGCAAGCTTCAAGGGACAATTGCAAAGTGAAATACAACAAATCCTACAAATTAAGCACCTTCGTTTCAAATTGTAGGTTGTTATGGCTTTTCTAGATACATATGTTTTGTTATGTGTCTAGATGCGTAGGAAAAGTTATGTATTAAGAAAAGCCAAAACAACCCACAATTTCGAAGTTGGGACAGAGGGAGTACATACAAAGCACCAACCTGTATGGCATACTTCTTGGTGTTCTCCGATTCACGCTTTGTTCTGGCAAGGACATTCTCCATCTCAGCATAGCTGCGTAGCACCTTATCCTTCATGTCTTTAACCTCTTGATCTTTCGACTTCAGTGATTCGTCTTTCTCAAGAAGTAGCTTCACGAGGTCCTCCCTTGATAGGTCTAGGTCTTCTGAATCTGAATCTGAATCAGAAAATGCAGTTTGTTTAGTAGCTCTCCTCCTCCTGCTAGATTGTGATACAGAATCCTGTGAACCTGCTTGCTGGGTCTTCTCGGTTCCAGGAACGTTATTGGCTTCACCTGAAGCTTCAGTACTCGCTCCAGCGCATTTATTAACTCCATCTTCTGTGTGTTTGTTTGCCTCCTTGTCGTCTTGCTGAGGGGCCGAAGTTGAAAACCCAAACCTTTGAAATGCCGATGTAGAGTAACATGCTGACTGATAAAACAAAGGAATGACCTGCTTGTAAATAACTTAGTAAGGTTATTTAACACTAGAAAACAAGAAGAACAAAATAAACAAAGCTTGGTGTTCATATGACGAACATGCCCGGAGGTGCCACACATGTCTAAGAGTGGTATAGATTCAAATATTCCTTTATGCACATAAACCCTAGCAAGCATCCCAATCTCTTCCCACGGGGAAACCCCCACATCAAAATCTTTGGTCCAAATGAATCGCTCTAAACCCTAATCTCTCAGAAAGAGAGTAAAATCAATCGGCAATTACAACTCCCAGCGTCCAGTGAAGGAGCTACCAGACCCACTATTTGTAAATCGCTCTACACATCAAGCACCTTCCAAGACCAAATTCCGAAAAGCGACTCGAGCCGCAAACCAGCCTAGCACGGAGACCAGAAACCCCACCTTGATCGAAGCGCAGGGCTCCGCCGCCGCCGCCAGCGCAGACGCCCCGAGGAGCGACGCCGCCTCAGGCCGCCGCCTCGCCACCCCCGCCACAGCGGCGGAGGCGACGCCCTGCCTGGAGATTCGCGCGAAGAGGCGCGCGGCCGCCGCCATCTTAATCGGCCGGAATCGAGGGGGAAAACAAAGACAGCTTGTTTTGCGGCGAGAAGAATTCGGGGGAGGAGAGAGGCGGACGAACAAGTGCCTTGAAGGTTTTGGGGGGCGGCGATATTTGTGTGAAAGGACTGTTATGCCATCAGAGTCGGAGGTCTTTGTCGTTGTGAGTTGGAGGGTGTTTGTGTCTTTCATTGGCCTTGTGGTTTTATAGACGTGTCGTGCAAGATCAAAAACTTCCGCCTCCGTATTATCTCGAAACAATCATGCTAGCAGCCCGCGGACTCAGAAGCATTTTGAATTGTGCAAGGAACCGCTTAAATTATTCCCGTTTAATTGATTTCTCACCACCGATCAACTCAATTAAAAAGGAATAACTTTTGTAGTTCTTAGATGTGTCTTGAGCATTGCCCAGAATTTATACACACCTCATAAAGCACAACAATTAACACCACAACCAATAGCAATCCAACATAATTTATCATTTTACATAAATAAATTCAAGTTAAATTACAAAGTTCAGAGATTTTACAACAGAAATATTTTAGCATGGCACTAACGAAGCACCTCAAAAGAAGGTTGATACTATATGAAGATAGTTCCTTCCTCCAAACTAGGCTTCACTCCCTACTCGCACCTCCGTCTGCGGGAAAGATGGAGCCACAAACTGCCTTGGTGGTCACCTGCAAACAACTTATCAGCGGCATTGTGAGTACAAAGGTAATCCGCAGGTCTTATCCAACACATGGGTATATACTTGCCTGACTCTTAAGGATGATGCATTTGATTGAGAAGAATTCGGGGGAGGAGAGAGGAGAGAGGCGGACAAAGAAGTGCCTCGAAGGGTTTTGGGGGCAGCGATATTTGTGTGAAAGGACTGTTATGCCATCGGCGTCGGAGGTATTTGTCGCTGTGAGTTGCAGGGTGTTTGTGTCTTTCATTGGCCTTGTGGTTTTATAGACGTGTCGTGCAAGATCAAAAACTTCCGCCTCCGTGTCATCTCGAAACAATCATGCTAGCAGCCCGCAGACTCATAAGCATTTTGAATTGTGCGAGAAACCGCTTAAATTATTCCTGTTAAATCGAGTCCTCACCACCGATCAACTCAGTTAAAAAGGAATAACCTTGGTAGTTCTTAGATGTGGCTTGAGCATTGCCCAGAATTTACACACACCTCATAAAGCACAACAATTAACACCACAACCAATAGCAATCCAGCATAGTTTATCATTTTACATAAATAAATTTAAGTTAAATTACAAAGTTCAGAGATTTTACAACGGAAATATTTTAGCATGGCACTAACGAAGCACCTCAAAAGAAGGTTGACACTATATGAAGATAGTGCCTTCCTCCAAACTAGGCTTCACTCCCTACTCGCACCTCCGTCTGCGGGAAAGATAGAGCCAAAAACTGCCTTTAGCTGGTGGTCACTTGCAAACAACTTATCAGCAGCACCATGAGTACGAAGGTACTCCGCAGGTCTTATCTAACATATGGGTATGTACTTGCCCGACTCTCAAGGATGATGCATTTGATTAAGTAGCAAGGAAGGGTACACTACAAAGAATGTGCCGACTAGTGACGTAAAAAAATTCTTTCTCGTCATAAATTGCGATTAATGACGCCGGTTGTTACGAAAATCTTCCGTCATTAATTGAGTGTCATAAACCGTATTAATGACGAGACCTTATTTCGTGGCGCCATGAGTTTAATGACGCGTATAAATTCGTAACACTAAGGCGTCATAAGATACATGCCACGTCGGACCAAAATCTGATGCGACACGGCGATTTGTGACAACCTGTTTCGTCATTAAGTTAATTCAGCCCATGTTTTGTTAGGCCAAGCCCCAAAATCCTTGTCGTAATAGATTGAATTTGGCCCACTTAATGTTAAGCTGAGCCCAAGATTTCGGTCGTCATAAATTAGTTTTAAGCCTTATTAAGGTTGGAATGTGCCCAATAAATATGGTCGTCATAGATTGTATTAAACCTTGTTAAGGTTGGATGGAGTCCAATATTGTTGTCGTCAAAGATTGTTTAAGGCCTTATTCTGGTTGGATGGAGCCCAATAATTGTGGTCGTCATAGATACTTTTAGGCCTAATTCTGGTTGGACCGACCCAATAATCGAGGTCGTCATAAAATGTTTGAGGTCCGATTTTAGTATGACCGAGTCCAATAATTGCAGTCGTCATTAATTTGTTTTGGGCCCAATACTGGTTGGATCGAGTCCAATATTCGATGACGTCATAAACTGATGTAGGCCCAACTGATGTTGGACCCAGCCCACCAATCGCTGACGTCATATTTGATACGGCCCATTTTATTTTTAATCATTTTTGAATTCGTAAAAAAATAATGGGTCGAGGGGGCAAGCCCACATTATTTTTTGCCCTATTATTTTGGGCTGCACTCCAAGTAACGCTTAATTAAATATAATTCAATCTCATATTACAAGCTAATCAATTCAGTAATTGACATCACAGATAATATTTTCATACCACTGATACAAATAAATGTTTCGGATCACACATGACACATTATTATCAATGAACACAGAACAACCACAAGCAGATTGTCACTAGTAGCTCACAAACAAATATACACGATATCTCCCTGCTCACAAATAAAGCTGGTCTTCAAATAGAACCATTAAGATAACAAAGTTCAGTACTCACAAATCAGCACAACTAGTTGGGAGGACACAAGTAGAAGACTAAGAAACACAGTGGCATTACCCAAGGCGCGAGCTTAGCAGTTGATGAAGCAGGGTCTCAGTAGTTTCTACTTATTTCTTCAACATCTCAATCTGATCAATCTACACTTTCATTGCTACATCTGAAGCTTGTGCTTTGATCTTTAAGTCTGTCAAAACTTGGTCCTGTTCAACAAAGATTTCACCAAGCTCAGCAGCTTCATCTAGCCCTCCCAAAGAAACTTCAGGTCTTGAGCATGTGGCGGCAACTGGATAATCTCGAGGCATATAATTATGAATGATTTTGACTTCACATTGGAGGGACAGGAATTTGATATTTGAACCGCAAGGATTGTCCTTAATATTTGAGTCTAAACATGAAAGGAGAAGTTAAACTTGAACCTTAAACAAAGCAAGCAAATAAACTTAAGAATAATCCTAAGAATAAAGTAGCAGGATAATCATGCGTTTTGTTACATACCACGACATGTGATTGAATCTCAGTAATGCAGGAGCGGGATGCTAGGCCCTGCACAATAAGTATTAGGTCAATAGACTTGCGGATATCTGGAACAGAGTGTACCGTGACCATTAGTAGACTTGCAGATAGATCTAGACACTGGTCAGCTGTCAATTGCAAGGAGTATTGACCATCTACAAATTAATGCTTAGAAATTAAAAAATGAGTTCATGAAACAACATATGAAAACTAATGACCCCCTCCTAACTTGTGTTACAAATCAGGAACTGGATCTAGAGTGGTCAAGGTAAGAGAAGGATCTGAAATCTAACAAAATAAACAAAGTAATTACTTTCTAAGCATGACTCATCTATTAAGTTGTGTTACAAATCAGTAACTGCATCTAGAGCGGCTAAGATAAGAGAAGAATCTCAAATCTAACATAATACACAAAGCAATTTACTTTCAATGCATGGCTCATCGATTAACTTGAGTTACAAATCAGTGACTGGATCTAAAGCAGCAAAGTTAAGAGAAGAATGTCAGAACTAACACAATACACGAAACAATTTACTTTCTAAGCCAACGAAAATACTCCTAGGGGACTAGAAAGAAAAGGAAATGAGATACTCACTTGTGAAGCTTCAAGATTCAAGGGCCCTTGGATTGAGCGGGGCATCGGGAGCTGGTGCTTGCGCTATATCCTCGCTCAACTACTCAGCTTGGCCAGCACAGTAGACGCAAGCAAAACACCGATATCTGGCGCCCACCATCTCGCTGAGATACCCTTCACCCTCCACCGGCGACGACGAGGTCGGACTGCCACCGCAGATCTAGCTGAGCAGAGTGATGCTTTTTGGATTTTGGTGAATTGAGTGACAAAACGATTAAAGGTCTAACTCGTTTGTCTAAAGATTGTGAGCAGGTTTTTGTTATCTACTCATGAGCTATAATTGTTGTTTATTTAAATGGATATTATTTAGATAACAATGATTGAAGACAAGCAAGTGTGTGATCCTTATGCAAATTGGTTAATGTCAAGCAATAAATGGATTTATTTATTGGGGATATTTTGCAAAGATGAATTACTTGTCTCCAAGAATTGTGATAGCTTGACTAAAAATAAAAGGGGTCATAAAAAGAGAAATTGGTAATTCTCTCAAATTAAATGGAACGCTTCATGTGGTCATTTAAGGAGGACACAAGGATGAGTATAAACTTAATGGTCCTTAATTGGAAGCTTGCATATTCGTTGTCAATTAAGAACAAGCATTTGAAGCGGGATTTCAAATGAAGGTTAATTGTGGATGAAGCAAAGTAGAACTCAACGTGGATTGGGTAAGTGATGAAAAGATCAACCGAGATGTCTAGGGTGAGGGACTAAGCAATCTTTGGGGTCCTGGCCCGGCCGCCATTAGTGTTTTGCTAAGGTGAAGTTCAAGCATCCGTGGGGTCTCCAAGTATCATATCCAAGCCATAACCGAGGGAAGCAATGCAACACATCTATAAGTTATGATTGGCAATATGGAGTAACTTAAGGATTAAAGTGAGCATTCTTACGCTAAAGGGAAAAATCCTAAGTCACTAGCTCAAGTATGGATTTACTCAAGACATTGGCTATGTTGAATCCCTCAAGTTGAAATTGCAAAGGTATGGCAAGATTGAAGATCTACAAGCTCAAGTGGTTATCTCAGTTTTATATTTATTCTTGAGCATAGGAATGCCGTACTATCAAGAGGGATGCAACATTAGCTCTAAGACAAGATCAAAAGTGCTCATTAGTTGACCTAAGTGAGAGATGAAGGACCGATTAGGTGACCAGAGAGGGGGGGGGGAGTGAATGGGAGCCGATAAAAATTCTTCTTCGAAGAGTCGAACTCGGCTATGTCCCAAATCCACAACCAAGGATTCCCACACGAGCTTGCCAAGGTCGTGTAGTCACAACGGACCTACCAACCCTAGGAACAAGTTCAAACAAGTTGCAAAGCGGAAGCACAACTCAAGAAGCAAATGACTTAGCCAAATCTGCGAGGCACTGGGCAGACAGTCCGCAAGCGTACGACGGACAGTCCGCGAGCCTGGCGGACAATCCGCGACCCCTCAGCGGACAGTCCGTAAAAGCCAACCGAACCTCCAGTACCGCACCTCAGAAAATCAGACAGTTCGAGCGGGGTCCGCGGACGGTCCGAGCTGGGCGGACAGTCTGTGACCTGCACGCGGACGGTCCGCAAACAACACGCGACAAAACCCTAAGCCCTTTTGCGGATCAAAACGACTCATGCTCACGAACTCAAGAACACGCGACGAACACCTGACGAACAGGGACCGCGCGGACAGTCTGCAGCCCTAGGGCGGACAGTCCGCAAGCCACGAACAGAACAGAAACAGCCCGACCCCACGATGTCAACCCTCCAAATCCATCACCCGATCTCCCAAAGGACTTGAGCTCTTGAGACAAGATTTGGGGCAGATGTGAAGCATCCCAAGGGGATGCTATGCCCCAAAACTTGAGGCCTCAAAGCAACTAAATTGCCGGGAATTGATCACCAACCGAGCTCTACCAAAAAGCTAGGGTTCCACCCGAAATCCTCAAATCCAAGGCCAAATCTGGAGTTTGAGGGGTCAAGATCAAGCACAAAGATGCACAAGGCATCTATCCATAATCCCCACAAAGAAATCCGAACCCAAACACCTCAGAATCGGAGGAACAAGCCGCGCACAAAAATCCAATGAAAATAGCCCGAAAAAGACACGAAAATCACTCGAGCCACAAGAAGGAAATCGACACAACCATGAAAGCTTCCATACACTCGGAGGTTAGATTCTATACAAAACGGTGAAGAAAATCTAAGCCTATGGAGTAGGGAAATGAAAATCAGTCCGGGAGGATAGTTTGCCTAAAAACCCTAGAGCTGTATATATGGAGTCCCTCTGGGTTGAGCAAGTGACCAAGCTACCCCTAGAACTTAAACTGAGATACAAACCCCTCAGGGGAAATATGGTCAAGTAGCACTCCTCTTCATCAGGAGGCCACGCCTTCGCCGCAGTCCGCGTCCTCCCGGCGCAAGCCCTACGATCCCGCCGCGTGTCCCCCGACATCGAAGCTTCTCGGCGCCCGGATCCCATCTCCGCCCGCCGAGTCTCAGGTCTTGGTTTTATAGCTCAACCAAGTAACCCGACGGTTTTGTGGTGAACCGCCGCAAACCCCGCGTGCAGACTCCGGTCGTGAGCCGCTACCCTGCACCGGCTCCGGTCGACGACTTCGTCTTGCTTTTCTTGCCACCATGCGGCTCGCACTTGATCCCGTTCGGCCACCGGGTCCATCGAGCCGAGCCTACTTGTCTCCACTCCTCGGAGGCCCCGCAAGGCTAAGACCTTTCGCGCCCGCTCTTCATCTGCACCAACACGAATCAAGCCGCAACCTGCACCTGTAATACTCGGCCAAGGGTCAGTCCACACCACGTTGTCAATCACTCATCACAGTAAGGAGCGACCATCCACCGGTCCTCGGACGCTTCGGTCCTCAATCTCCCCCTTGATAAGTGCATGGACAACACACAAGTAACCAATTCAGAGAAAAGAGAAAAAGAAAAGAAACGAACCAAAAACTCAAGCAAGTGATCAAAAGCCAAACAAAAGCCAAAACAAGATCACTTGACAGAGAAAAATCTCGGTCCCCTAAGACAAGGGCAACGACTCGGCACAACCGAGATAAAATGATCTAAAATTGCCGACTCCTCAAGGTGAGGCAAAAGGGCTCGACACCGTCGGCAAAAGAGCACAACTAAAATCAGGCGACAAAGAGCTCCCAAATGCATGAATGCAAGCTCCCCCTGAACAAATGCATTTCTTATAATTTTTCTCTCCCTTGATGCAAAACTCCCCCTGGATGCATGAATTGGGTACTTTCCTCCCCCTTGTTGGTAATGCATGAACCAAGTCTACAAATGCAAGCATGTGCTTCTCAAATAGACAAAGAGCACTACAACATGCTAAAAATGAGACATAGACAAGCATGATAGCCACAAATTTAGTACAAGCATCGCCAACAAGATAGATAGGAACATATAAGCATGTGACATAGCGAAGATCAAAATGAAGCATTTTTCAACAAAAATATCCCTCTCATGAACATAGGACCTAAACATGGCCAAAATGAGCACAAACAACAAATAGCCCACAAACTTCATGGAAGGTCACAAGTTCTCATCACAAGATCATCACAAACACCTACAAGCTATCTCATGTCGTGTCAAAGCCACCGAGCCATGTGTCCACTTCTAAATATGAGACTTCTCAATGGTGAACATCATGCAACGGTTTAGCACCCAAGATAAGGAATTTAAAGCATAATCGACATGGAAGCATATTTTTCAAGCACAAGCATTTCATATACCAATTTCATGATTTAAAATTAAGCATGGTACATGAAGTGCCTTTGCGGCAAAAAGAAGCTTAGGCTTCTCCACATGGTAACATGTAGGCTAAACATTCATGATGACAAATGGGTCTTTGACCCCAAATGAAAAGAGCATCATATGATACAAGAATGAAAATGCAACATGCATATGTACATCAGACTCCCAACCGAAGCTCAAAAAGGAAAAACCACACCAAGCTCCCCGCGCAAACGAGCAAATGTAGCTTGGTCCAAAGGCTTTGTCAGGATATCAGCGAGCTGTTTCTCGGTTGGCACATGGATGAGGTCTATGTTTCCCTTCTCAACATTGTCTCTCAGGAAGTAGTACCTCACCTCTATATGTTTGGTTCTGGTGTGTAGCACGGGATTTTTGGCAACACTAATGGCACTCATGCTATCACACATGAGAGGAACATGGGTACACTCCTCACCAAAGTCACTCAGCGTGTATGTGATCCGGAGCAATTGGGAGCAACAACTAGCAGTAGCAACATACTCAGCTTCTGTGGTAGACTGAGCTACACTAGATTGTTTGCGAGAAGACCAAGAAACAAGCGAGGAACCCAACAATTGGCACGTCCCCAAAGTCGACTTCCTATTGACTCGACACCCCGCAAAGTCGGCATCCGAAAAACCAAGAAGTGAAAGGGAAGAGGACGCCGAGTACCAAAGACCAAGTTCAGGAGTGTACCGATGTGAAGTCCTCGGCGACGCCTGAAAACGAGCGCACAAACACACAAAAAACTGAATGTCCGGCCTCGTCGCCGTCAAGTACAAGAGGGAGCCTATCATGCTCCGGTATTCCTTCTGGTCCACAGGCTCTCCGTCCTCGTCCGCATCCAGCGCTGTAGTCGTACTCATCGGTGTCGATAGGGGCTTCGAGTCGTCCATCTTGAACTTCTTGAGGATGTCCTTCATGTACTTGGCTTGATGTACAAAGGTTCCCTTCTTCGCCTGCTTGATCTGAAGCCCGAGAAAGAACTGCAATTCTCCCATCATAGACATCTCGAATTCTTTGCTCATGTCCTCTGCAAACCTCACAACCAAAGAGTGAGACGAGCCGCCAAAGACAATATCATCCACATACACCTGAACAATTAGGATATCGTCGCCCTGCTTGAGGAGAAAAAGAGTCAAATCTACTTTGCCCATCTCAAACCCCTTGCTGAACAAGAACCCCTTCAACCGGCCATACCATGCCCGGGGAGCTTGTTTCAGCCCATACAATGCCTTCCTCAGCCTATGCACTCGGTGGGGAAACTCAACATTCTCAAAGCCCGGTGGTTGCTTCACATAAACCTCTTCCTCCAAAAACCCATTCAAAAAGGCACTCTTCACATCCATTTGGTACAATTTGAATCATTTAGCCACAGAAAAGGCTAGAAGGATCCTAATCACCTCCAAACGGGCTACAGGAGCAAATGTCTCCTCATAGTCTATCCCCTCCTTCTGACTATAGCCCTGAGCAACCAACCTCGATTTGTTTCTCACCACCTCACCATTCTCACCCTCTTTGTTCTTCCACACCCATTTTGTCCCAATAGGTTTGCAATGTGGCGGAGGCTCTACCAACTCCCAAACTTGGTTTCTCTCAAAGTTCTCTAACTCCTCATGCGGCATTGCGTTCAACCAATTAGGATGAGAGAGTGTGTGTCCAATATTTTTTGCTTCAAGGTAGAAACAAAAGTTGAATGAGCAAAGTGAGAAGCATTTCTAGACCTCGACCGTGTCGTACGTTCATTGATGTCACCGATGATTCTTGAGGGAGGATGATCAACTTGAACGCGCCTCGGTGCCTCTCGCCTGGAGACGACCTCCCCCTTAACAACAGCTTCCACTTGATCTTGCTGGCTCATAGTCGGTGTAGGGGATGGACCATCCTCCACTGTAGTGGTCGTAGTGGAAGTAGAGGGTACATGTGTGGCTGGAGCTTCACCATCATCACCATCATCCTCTCCAGCATCATCCTCCTCGTCCTCATAGATCTTTTTGCCAATCTCATCGTCACCTGCACACTAAAAAACAGACGAACTGCATGGCTGGGTCTCGTCGAAGGTAATCTCGCAAGTTTCCATGACTAGGTTAGTATCAAGGTTGAGCACATGGAATGCTCGAGAATGACTCGCATAACCCAAAAAGATGCCATCGGAGGACCTCGACTCAAACTTATCAAGCCTACTCTTCTTGAGAATAATGCACCGACAACCAAAAGCCCTGAAATGGCTCACTCTAGGTGCTCGCCCGTACATGAGCTCATAGCACGTCTTGTTCAAGAAGGCCCGAAGAAAAATCCGGTTCCCAACATGGCACGCGGTATTCACCACCTCAGCCCAATATCTCCTCGAAGTCCTATGCTCGTCGAGCATCGTCCGAGCCATCTCACAAAGGGAACGCTTTTTCCTCTCTACCAGACCATTTTGACAAGCAACATAGGGAGAGGAAAATTGATGTTCGAGACCCAAATCACAACAAAAGGTTTCGAATCGAGAGTTTTTAAATTCAGTGCCATTGTCGCTATGAATAGCTCGAACAACATCTCCATTCCTCTCATTCTTCAACCTCAAGATTAGATCCTGGAGAAAACCAAATGTCTCCCCCTTGTCAGCCAAAAAGAAGACCCAAGCATAGCGAGAATAGTCGTCCACTATCACATGGACGTACCATTTCCCATTCGCCGAGCACACACGAGCTGGACCAACCAAGTCCATATGGAACAGCTCGCATGGCCTCTCTATCATAACGGATATCAGAGGCGGGTGAGAGGCGGTGACCATCTTACCAAGTCCTTTTGGTATTTCAACTTAGGCAATCCTCGGACCAATCCTAGCCCACTCAAGTGTGACAACAAGTCAAAACTCAATTGACCTAGTCTCCTATGCCATTTCCAAAGCTCCGCCGAAATACCAGCAACCAAACAACGAGAAGAGCCGACACATTGAGAAAAATCAGCTCTGAAAATCTGACCCTCGGGGATGATCGTGCACACAAGATCACCTCGAGAATCGAAAACACGAGAAGCGCCCGTTTTAAAATGGACCTCAAAACCCTCATCAAGAAGTTGGGACACCGAAAGAAGATTAAACCCCAAAGACCTGACAAGAGCAACACGCCTAAGAGTCACAAACTCGCTCACCTTCACCGTGCCCACTGAAAGCACTCTACCTTTCCCATTGTCCTCAAAAGTGATGTACTCTTTGGTCATCACCGAGGTGAAGCTGGAGAACCACCTTCATTCTCCGGTTATGTGTTGAGAGCAACCGGAGTCGATCAACCAAAAGCCCTCCAAGCCTCCCACCTGAAAATTAGAAACGAGAGCGAGATTGAGCAAACGACTCAGCACTGGGTTAGTACGAAAAGAATCAAACCAGTGCCGTGCCATTTGCTCAAAAGTGGGGTTGGCAAAATCCATCCTATCACTCCTAGGTAGAACACCCACACGTCTCCTTGGAGGACTACGTGTACCACGAGGTGGAGACCGTGGCCCGTAGCTCCTCTGAGACCTAAAGCTGCGATCGTTCCCCCCATACTCGTATTGGCCACGAGTGAAGGAACATCCAGCAAACTCACCACGACCGAACCCAACACGCCTACCACCATCTCTCTGTGGTGGCACACCTCGAGGCACAAACTCATGTCTCTCTCGAGGGAAAATGGTACGCACCACACCCTCACCCATAGGCACCATACTAGGCTCAGGCACACCACGAGAAGGGCGGTACCTGTCCTTGTTTGCCATCTCCCTAGCAAACCTCTCCTCACGCTTCCTCTTGAAGCAAAACTCAGCTAGGTTCCCATCCCTCCCACAATGCTCACAATGGAAGGGTTTTGGTTTTGGCTTTGGCTTTGGGCTCTCTTTGGGCTGTGGCTTCTCCTCACTAGGTTTCTCTCCCTTCATCCCAAAGAACTCATTCCCCAAGTCACTCTTGAACTTGATGAGTTTCTGGAAGTTGTGTCTAGTCGGTTCCTAAGTGGGTTTGGCTTAGGTGCATAGGCATTTTTGTGGAAGGTTTTTGGTGGAGCTATGACATCACCAATCTTCTCCTCCTTCTTACCACTGCACTCCCAACCTTATCTGACCCAAGCGCTTGCCCATCATAGTGCTTGTACGCCTCAATCATCATCCTCAGCTGAGGCTCATGAACTGTCAACCAACCCAACATCTTCGTCAACTCATCATTCTCATCCTACAAACGATCAACATAGTGTGCAAGCTCTAAATTCTTCACAGCATTTATTTCATAAGTAGAGCATGAAGTTGGATTGAGAGCTTTCAGCTTAGCTTCTAGTGATCTAGCATAAGCAAGTGAAACATCTAGCTTCTCATGCAAAACAGGACAAGAAGTGCAAGCACCAAGCAAGGAGGGCCTAGATTTCATCTCATCGAGCTCAACCCTAAGCACATCTAGTTCCTCAACCTTGGAGGCATACTTTTCCTTAAGCACAGTCAAATCACCAAAAAAGTGGAACAATCAGTGCATTCAGGTTTATCGGTCACAATAGGAGCAGACTTCAGAGAATCTATTTGAGCCCTAGCATCAACAAGCAAAGACTCTAGCTCAACCACCTTCTCCTTAGCCTCTCCAAGCAAAGACCTATACTCCCTCTTCTCCTTGTCGGTCTTTCTAAGCACATCATCACGGTTGTCAAGCAATTCATTCAACCTAGCATTCTCCGCTACTAAGAAGGAAGGATCATTGTTTACCTCATCCTCGGAGTCGGAGTCTGAGTCATCCTTGTTGCTCTTCTTGCTCCCGGAGCTGTGTGTCGTGCCGCAAAAGCCTTGGGCTGAGAAGCACAGGCCGTTGATGTTCTTGCTCGACCGCTTGCCCTTGTGCGGTTCTTCTTCATCGCTTGAGCTCAATGAAGAGTAGCAGGAGCTTGAGTCGATGTCGCTCGCTCTGGCAACAATCACTCGCTCCTTCTTCTTGTGACTGCCACTCCTCCTCGGCCTCAGCTCAGACTTGTTCTTGCCCTTGTGGTCATCCCTCGAGCGGTGCTTGTGGTCGGTCCTCGGACGGTGCTTGTGCTCAGGCTTGATCTCCATGGCCTCCGGGCACTTAGCGATAAAGTGCCCGTGCTTCCCGCACCGGTAGCACATGCCCGAGCTCCTCCTAGCATTCTTCCGGTTCGTGTACATGCGCTTGAACTGCCTGCTTAGCAATGCGAGATCCTCCTCGCCCAGTACATCGAACTTCTCATCTGGCATGCACACAAGACAAGACAAAGAGAACTGTCTCGAAGACAGGTTAGTGTTAGTCCTTGGTCCAGAAACGAGAGCCAGACTATGAGGGTCAGTTGGGTTCTCGATCCTTGCTCGCACCCCACGGTCCACCTCGGACGACTTGAGCTTGGAAAACAGCTCATCCACCGTGAGGGTCTCATACTTCTCTGACTCCAGAATAGCCTCGACCTTTTCACTCCACACGGTACGATCCAAAGAGTGCAGGAGCTTCACAGCCCTACCATGATCATCGTACGGGAGCACGGCCACATTAGCCCTCATGTTGTTCGCAATCACAGTGAACTGCTGGAACATGGTGTCTATGGACTCACCGGGGAGATGAGTGAAGTTCTCATACTCTCTCCGGTAGGTCGCAAACAACCGAGCCTGAACCTGAGCGTTCCCAGCGTGAGCATTCTTCAACTACTCCCAAATCTTACATGCCAAGTCCTCTGTCTGAACCCGATCGAATTCAGATTGACATAGAGCACGAAACAAGTAATCGACCACCTTGTTATTGGCATCGTGCATGTCCCTCGAACCCGAAGCCAGGAAGTTAATCGGATGAACATAAGCTGTGTTCACTGTAATGTCCCAAAGCAACTGACCCTTGCCATGAAGGAAAGCGGCCATCCTTCTCTGCCACATCTGGTAGTTCTTACCATCAAAGTGTGGAGGACCCGAACCCCGTTCCTGGTACACCATCTTTGGATCTTAGACTGGTTAGAATCACGAAGATCCGTAACCGGCTCTGATACCAATTGAAGGACCGATTAGGCGACCGGAGAGGGGGGGGGAGTGAATGGGAGCTGATAAAAATTCTTCTCCGAACAGTGGAACTCAGCTATGACCCAAATCCACAACCATGGATTCCCACACGAGCTTGCCAAGGTCGCATAGTCACAACGAACCTACCAACCCTAGGAACAAGTTCAAACAAGTTGCAAAGCGGAAGCACAACTCAAGAAGCAAAGGACTTAGCCAAATCTGCAAGGCCCTGGGCGGACAGTCCGCAAGCGTACGATGGACAGTCCGCGAGCCTGGCGGACAGTTCGCGACCCCTCAGCGGACAGTCCGTAGAAGCCAACCAAACCTCCAGTACCGCACCTTGGAAAATCAGACAGTCCGAGCGGGGTTCGCGGACGGTCTGAGCTGGGCGGACGGTATGTGACCTGCACGCGGACGGTCCGCAAACAACACGCGACAAAACCCTAGCCCTTTTGCGGATCGAAATGACTCGTGCTCATGAACTCAAGAACACGCGACGAACACCCGACGAACAGGGACCGCGTGAATAGTCTGCAGCCCTAGGGCGGACAGTCTGCAAGCCCCGAACAGAACAGAAACAGACCTCGCGATGTCAACCCTCCAAATCCATCACCCGATCTCCCAAAGGACTTGAGCTCTTGAGACAAGATTTGGGGGAGATGTGAAGCGTCCCTAGGGGATGCTATGCCCCAAAACTTGAGGCCTCAAACCAGAATCGATCACCAACTGAGCTCTACCAAAAATCTAGGGTTCCACCCGAAATCTTGAAATCCAAGGCCAAATTCGGAGTTTGAGGGGTCAAGATCATGCACAAAGATGCACAAGGCATCTATCCATGATCCCCACAACGAAATCCGAACCCAAACACCTCAGAATCGGAGGAACAAGCCGCGCATGAAAATCCAACGAAAATAGCCCGAAAAAGACACGAAAATCACTCGAGCCACAAGAAGGAAATCGACACAACCATGAAAGCTTCCATATACTCGGATGTCAGATTCTCTACAAAATGGTGACGAAAATCAAAGCCTATGGTGCAGGGAAGTGAAAAGCAGTCTGGGAGGATAGTTTGCCCAGAAACCCTAGAGCTATATATATGGAGTCCCTCTGGGTTGAGCAAATGACCAAGATTGAGCTAGAGTCTTTACTTGTTGATGCTAGGGATCAAATAGATTCTCTGAAGTCTGCTCCTATTGTGATCGATGAACCTGAATGCACTGATTGTTCCACTTTTCTTGGTGATTTGACTATGCTTAAAGAAAAGTATGCCTCCAAGATTGAGGAACTAGATGTGCTTAGGGTTGAGCTAGATGAGATGAAATCTAGACCCTCCTTGCTTGGTGCTTGCACTTCTTGTCCTATTTTGCATGAGAAGCTAGATGTATCGCTTGCTTATGCTAGATCACTAGAGGCTAAGCTGAAAGCTCCTATTCCTACTTCATGCTCTACTTGTGAAATAAATGCTGTGAAGAATTTGGAGCTTGCACACTATCTTGATCGTTTGCACGATGAGAATGATGAGTTGTGAAAGATGATGGGTTGGTTGTTTGGTCATGAGCCTCAGCTCAGGATGATGATTGAGGCATATAAGCACTATGATGGGCAAGCGCTTGGGTCGGATAAGGTTGGGGAGTGCAGTGGTGTGAAGGGGGAGAAGATTGGCGATGTCACAGCTCCACCAAAAACCTTCCACAAGAATGCCTATGCTCCTAAGCCAAACCCACTTAGGAATCGACTAGACACAACCCCAGATCCTCTCGTGTTTCCTCCACAAACCAACAACTTCCAGAAACCCATCAAGTTCAAGAGTGACTAGGGAAACGAGTTCTTTGGGAAGAAGGGAGAGAAACCGAGTGAGGAGAAGCCACAACCCAAAGAGAGCCCAAAGCCAAAGCTAAAACCAATCCCCTACCATTGGGAGCATTGTGGGAGGGATGGGCATCTTGTTGAGTTTTGCTTCAGGAGGAAGCGTGAGGAGAGGTTTGCTAGGGAGATGGCAAATAAGGACAGGTACCGCCCTTCTCGTGGTGTGCCTGAGCCTCATATGGTGCCTAGGGGTGAGGGTGCGGTGCGTACCATTTACCCTCGAGAGAGGTGTGAGTTTGTGCCTCGAGGTGTGCCACCACAGAGAGATGGTGGTAGGCATGTTGGGTTTGGGCGTGGCGAATTTGCTGGACGTTCCTTCGCTTGTTGTCAATATGAGTATGGGGGGAACGATCACAACTTTAGGTCTTAGAGGAGCTACGGGCCATGGTCTCCACCTCGTGTACGCGTAGTTCTCCAAGGAGACGTGTGGGTGTTCCACCTAGGAGTGATAGGATGGATTTTGCTAACCCCACTTTTGAGCAAATGGCATAACACTGGTTTAATTCATTTTGTACTAACCCCAGTGCTCACTCTCGCTTTCGTTTTTGATTTTTAGGTGGGAGGCTTGGAGGGCTTTTGGTTGATCGACTCCGGTTGCTCTCGACACATGACCGGATATCGAAGGTGGTTCTCCAGCCTCACCCCGGTGATGACCAAAGAGTACATCACTTTTGGGGAGAATGAGAAAGGTAGGGTGCTTTCAGTGGGCACGGTGAAAGTGAGAGAGTCTGTGACTCTTAGGCGTGTTGCTCTTGTCAAGTCTTTGGGGTTCAATCTTCTTTCGGTGTCCCAACTTCTTCATGAGGGTTTTGAGGTCCGTTTCAAAATGGGTGCTTCTCGTGTTTTGGATTCTCGAGGTGATCTTGTGTGCACGATCATCCCCGAGGGTCAGATTTTTAGAGCCGATTTTTCTCAGTGTGTCGGCTCTTCTCGTTGTTTGGTTGCTGGTGTTTCGGTGGAGCTTTGGAAATGGCATGGGAGGCTAGGTGACTTGAGTGTGGACTTATTGTCACGCTTGAGTGGGCTTGTTTTGGTCCGAGGATTGCCTAAGTTGAAATACCAAACAGACTTGGTATGTGCTCTGTGTAGGCATGGTATGATGGTTGCCCCCTCTGACCCGCCTCTGACATCCATTATGATAGAGAGGCCATGCTAGCTTTTCCATATGTACTTGGTTGGTCCAGCTCGTGTGTGCTCGGCGGGTGGGAAATGGTACGTCCTGGTGATAGTGGACGACTATTCTCGCTATGCTTGGGTCTTCTTTTTGGCTGACAAGGGGGAGACATTTGGTTTTGTCCGGGATCTAATCTTGAGGTTGAAGAATGAGAGGAATGGAGATGCTATTCGAGCTATTCGTAGCGACAATGGCACTGAATTTAAAAACTCTCGATTCGAAACCTTTTGTCGTGATTTGGGTCTCGAACATCAATTTTCCTCTCCCTATCTTACTTGTCAGAATGGTGTGGTTGAGAGGAAAAATCGTTCCCTTTGTGAGATGGCTCTGACGATGCTCGACGAGCATAGGACTCCGAGGAGATATTGGGCTGAGGTGGTGAACACCGCATGCCATGTTGGGAACCGGATTTTTCTTCGGGCCTTCTTGAACAAGACGTTCTATGAGCTCATGCACGGGCGAGCACCTAGAGTGAGCCATTTCAGGGCTTTTGGTTGTCGGTGCTTTATTCTAACGAAGGGTAGGCTTGATAAGTTTGAGTTGAGGTCCTCCGATGGCATGTTTTTGGGTTATGCGAGTCATTCTCGAGCACTCCGTGTGCTCAACCTTGATACTAACCTAGTCATGGAAACTTGCGAGGTTACCTTCGACGAGACCCAGCCATGCAATTCGTCTGTCTTTGAGTGTGCAGGTGATGACAAGATTGGCAAGAAGATTTTTGAGGACGAGGAGGATGATGCTGGAGAGGATGATGGTGATTATAGTGAAGCTCCAGCCATGCATGTACCCTCTACTTCCACTACGACGACTACGGTGCAGGATGGCCCATCCCCTACACCGACTACGATCCAGCAAGATCAAGTGGAAGCTGCTATTGAGGGGGAGGTCGTCTCCAAACGATAGGCACCGAGGCGCGTTCAAGTTGATCATCCTCCCTCAAGAATCATCGGGGACATCAACGAATGTACGACACGGTCGAGGTCCAGAAATGCTTCTCACTTTGCTCATTTGGCTTTTGTTGCTACCTTTGAGCCGAAAGACATTAGACACACACTCTCTGATCCTAATTGGGTGAACGCAATGCATGAGGAGTTAGAGAACTTTGAGAGAGACCAAGTTTGGGAGTTGGTAGAGCCACCCCCACATTGCAAACCTATTGGGACAAAATGGGTGTGGAAGAACAAAGAGGGTGAGAATGGTGAGGTGGTGAGAAACAAATCGAGGTTGGTTGCTCAGGGCTATAGTCAGAAGGAGGGGATAGTCTATGAGGAGACATTTGCTCATGTAGCCCGTTTGGAGGCGATTAGGATCCTTCTAGCCTTTGATGTGGCTAAAGGATTCAAATTGTACCAAATGGATGTGAAGAGTGCCTTTTTGAATGGGTTTTTAGAAGAAGAGGTTTATGTGAAGCAACCATCGGGCTTTGAGAGTGCTGAGTTTCCCCACCGAGTGTATAGGCAGAGGAAAGTGTTGTATGGGCTAAAACAAGCTCCCCGGGCATGGTATGGCCGTTTGAGGGGGTTCTTGTTCAGCAAGGGGTTTGAGATTGGCAAAGTAGATAAGACACTTTTTCTCCTCAGGCAGGGCGATGATATCCCAATTGTTCATGTGTATCACTACGTGAAAAACTCACTTTGGTAACGGGCATAGATTGCCTTTATTAATGGGCAAAGCGCCCGTTACCGATCAAGTGTTACAAATGAGCCAAGAAAGGTGACGGGCAGATGCCCGTTACTGATAACTCATTATTCGTAACGGGCATCAAACAACGACCGTTACCACAACTAGCCACTGGTCACGTGAAATGGCTGTTTCTCTGGGCCCACAGGGAACTTTGGTAACGGGCACAAAAACAGAGCCCGTTACAGTAACTCAACATCGGAGATGCGTGTTGTGTACCTGTGTCTCCGATATCTTGACGAAATGAGACGTGTCTATTTCACGCGCGTCTCAGCACAACTAGGATTCGTAACGGGCATCAAACAACAACCGTTACCACAACTAGTCACCAGTCACGTAAAAATGACTGTTTCTCTGAGCCCACGGGGAACTTTGGTAACGGGCACCAAAACAGAGCCCGTTACAGTAATTCAATATAGGAGACGCGTGCTGTGAAATTGCGTCTTCTCTGTCTTGATGAACGGGCCAAGTTCTGGGCCCACCGGTGAGTATTGGTAACGTGCTTTTACGCTGCCCGTTACATTGTTGGCATGTTTGTAATGTGAGTTCCGAATGAAGCCCGTTACTCACTGGTCAGTGTTTGTAACGAGCTTTAATTAACACCTGTTCCCCTACAGCAACCTGTTGCCTGCTTGCCAGCTGCATCCTGGAACCAGCCAGGATTTGGCAGCCATCAGGGGCTGCATCCTGGAACCAGCCAGGATATGACTAAATTCACAAAAATTAGATCCAGCATCCAAATTCATAGAAATCCACATAATTCACAGCATCATTGGCTTGACAACAATATCACAACCATAGTTAACTAGCTTGACAATAATATCACAAAAATCATGGGACAAGGAGGATTGCAAAAATTTCCTAAGAACCATGTACAATATTAGCCGACATAGTTTCATCAGCATAAAATTTTCTGTCGACTGCGATCACCTGTTCCATGAGGAATGTGGCAATTCTATCACGAACATAGACCAGCGTGTTGTGGTGGAGAGGATGCTCATCTAGCCCTAATCTTTGGATATAACAATGTCACCAGTCAGCACATATATATATGTGGTTACCAAACATGTGCAGTGCTAATAAGCAAGAACTGTGCTCAGTTGCAGGTTTTACAAATGAAGATCCCAAGAAAGTACTGTTGGGGAACATGGCCTTCGGAAGTTTTTCCCCACGGCCGGCTGAGATCACCTTTGGAATGATAGCCCGAAGGGGCTTCGGTATTTGTGGAAAGGACTAACAAGACCGCTAACTTTGCTTGGTTCGCATGTGTACTGACTACAGGTATCGGACGGCGGAGCCAGCGCGGGGACCCTAAAACTTCCCCGTGGCTGACATGGCTTCGCGGGGCTTCGGCGCCGAAGGTGCGGCCCGACCGGTGGCCCCATTCGTTGGGAGGGCACACGCGTCGGGCGGCGGGGCCGTGTTGGAGGTTCTAGAACCTTCCCGTGGCTGAAGCGGCCTCTCGAATGCTTCGGTACCGAAGGTGCGGCACGCTCGGTGGCCCCTGTTCGTCAGAAGGGCGCGCCACACGTAAGCACGTCGGACGTGTAAAGGGCTCCGTACGAAGAGGAGACAAAAGGCGTGGCGTGTAAAGGGGCTCGGCCGTGCGAAGACACGCTAGAGACTCGTACGAAGCTAGAAGTTACTGTAATACCCTCCAAAAGCGTGTAAAGCCACTTGTCAGGGAAGGAAAAGGTGTAATTGAGGTGGACGAGCACTCCCGGGGCCTCCTATAAATAGAGGTTTCCTTGTAACTGAACAGACACACATTAATGAGAAGAGAGCTCCGAAGGCTCCTAGTGTTTCCCTGTCCTTTCGGTCTAAGTATTTTGTTTCCCACAGCGTAGTCCAGTAGAAGTAGAAGTAGATAGGAAGCATTAGTTGAGTAGTCTAGCTAAGGGGGGAACTCTTGGCAGGATAGTTTTGTTCGCCTCCGAAGGGGCCTTCGGCCGCGTCCCCTTCGGAGGAGAACGTCACTCATCACGGGGCTGTTGTGTCGGAGTCCACCTTCGAGCCCGATTCCCACCAACAGTTTGGCGCCCACCTCGTGGAAGAATTCAAGACCGTATGGCAAGGACGCGTTCAGCCGGGGCCGAAGCCACCGTGGCCCCAGCCCCGGCCCCAGCTCCCGCGCCCGAAGTTGCCAACCCTTCGGCTTCGGCGGGAATCGGCGCGAACACGAGCGCCCCGGAGGTCGAGCACACAGCCACGGGGGAGTTCGAAGTCAGCCTCGAGGGGCTTGGGGCTTCGGAGGATACGGGCCCTCATCACCGGCAAAGCCGTGGCAGCCCAGCAAGAGCAGGAGCCTCGACCGTCTTCGTCGCAAGCACAACCACGCCAGCAGCAGGGCGCAGCACTGGCGCCTGCAGCAGCTGGCAACGTCGATTTCAACATCAGGCAGGCGGAGCGCTACTTCGCTCTGCTACAGGGGCAAATCGCCAGCGCAGCACCGCACCAGCACACAATGCCCTCCCCAGCCACCCCAGCTCCAGCAGCCGTCGCGCAGGCCGCGCCGGCGTCTCAGCAGCACGTCTGGCACACTCTGCAGGCTATGCAAGCTCAGCTGGACCAATGGAGGCAGCAGAAAGATGCGTCCGAAGGTCAGAGCATCGGGCAAGGACAGGAACCGGGACAAAGGCAAGAACCTAATTTGCTGGACGACGCCCCGTTCTGCAACATTGTTCCAGTGTCCCCGCTCTCGGTCGAGCTCGAGAGTGCACCGTGGCCTCGTCGTTTCAACGCCAACACCTTACCTCAGTATGACGGGGACTACGATCCCAAAGAATTCCTCATGAAGTTCGAAGCTGCAGTCGAATCCAATGGTGGTGATGCCACAACAGAGGCCAAGGCGCTCGTGATGGCTTTGAAAGGCGAAGTCCAGTACTGGTATGCCAACATACCGAAGGGTCACATAACGTCATGGTTCCAGCTCCGCAACAAGCTGCTATCCAGCTTCAAGGGCATGCAGGTCGAGGAGCTGGATTCCAACGACCTGGTCAACATGTGTATCCCGGGGGGACAAAGAGTCGTTGCAGGAATATATGCACAGAGTTGTCAAGTTAACAGGGCGGGCGCCAGGTGTGTCCGAAAGCAGCACCATTGATGCAATTGTGGGGGGTTTAAAGGTAGGCAACTGCCAGGATGTGCTTGACAGAATCAAACCGAAGTCCCTCCAAGAGTTGTTCGAAGTGATGCAAGAATACTGCAAATCTGACAAAGGCCGACGCCGAAGGCTGGACCGAGCCAACGCTGCAAACAAGCAAAAGCAACAGGGTCAGTGGGATGCACCGAAAGGATGGTAGAACCACACACCGAAGCAGCCGTATCGGCAAGTCAACAACGTGTCTACGCACACCAACCCCAACCAAAACAAGGGCAGCGGAGGCCACAAAGGCGGGCACAACAACAATAAAGGACCGAAGCCCCCACAACCACCACCACCAACTCAGGGCGGCAGCGACAGATACTTCTGCTGGCTCCACGGGACCAATGCGTACCACCACACTCACCAGTGCCCTTCGGCAATCAAGAAGAAAATAGAATGGGAAGCCGAGGAGAAGGCAAAGGCGGCTGGGCTGGCCGTAAACCACGTCATGAAGTACCAGAATACGGGGCAGTTCAGAGCATTACCACCGCCGTATCACCCGCCCCAGTCTTTCCAACCTTCGGCGCCGATGCAGGCATTCCAGCCGGCACCACCAACACAGATGTTCACACCCTCGGCACCGCAGCTGCCCCCGCCACCACCCCTACCCATGCATGCGCAACCGTCTTCGGTCTTTGTGCCTTCGTGGACGAACCCCTCAGTCCACCCTCAAGCAGCGTATAGCCAGTCACCACACCAACCACCACAACCGCCGAAACAGGAAGCACCAGACTCTAATAGCGCTGGGCTGATGGGCATGGTCAATATCATCAACGCAATCTCAGGGGGCTCGAACGAACCGGTGCACACAACGAAGAGGCAGAGGCAAGAGTATTACCGAAGCGTCTCGCACATTTGCTCGGGGAAATACTTCCACCTGCCATGGTCCCACATACCAATAACCTTCACAGCAGCTGACATCAGGCTACAGCACTACCCTCACAATGATCCCCTCGTCATAAGGGCGAACATCAGCAAGAATACGAAGTACTACTTCAGCAATGACGTGGGCCGAGTCCTGGTGGACAACGGCAGCTCAGCGGACATTCTGACTTGGCAGTGTTTCTCAGACATGGGCTTCAAGAAAGAGGACTTGCAAAAGGCAGAGCACCCGTTGTATGGTTTCGGCAACAAGAGGATCGAGGCATTGGGCAAAATCGACGTCAATGTGACCTTCGGGCAAGACGCCGCTATGAGAACTGAAGTCATCACCTTCGATGTCATTGACTTCGTATACCCATACAATGCCATCTTCGGGCGCAATACAATCAACAAGTTCGCTGCCGTCATTCACCAGGGCTATCTGCTAATGAAGATACCAACCGCGGCCGGAGTCATTTCGGTCTACGGCAGTCAGGAAGAGGCTCGAAGAGCTGAAAGGAACACTTCGGTCCTCAACAGGCAAGTGCACGTCATTGATGAGGCCGAAGGCGATGATGTCTTGCCAGAGGCTGAGCAGAAGGCTGAAGCTCAAATGAGGCAGTCAATGAGACAAGCCGAAGCTGAGCGCATGACAGCAGTCGATGACACCAAGATGGTTCCCTTGTGCGCAGATGTACCAAGCAAAACAGTCATGATAGGCACCGAAGTTAGCAAGGAGGAGGAAAACAGACTCCTGGAATTCCTTCGTCACAACCAGGACGTCTTTGCATGGTCCAAGACAGACTTGACAGGGGTCCACAGATCCGTCATAGAGCACGCCCTGAACACCGACCCGAAGGTGAGGCCGAAGTTGCAACGTCAGAGACCAATGTCAGACGGCAGAGTCAAATCCGCAGAGGCCGGAGTGCAGAAACTGCTTGACGCGAGAATCATAAGGGAGGTGCAGTACCCAGTGTGGGTGGCAAATGTCGTAATGGTGCCGAAGAAGAATGGCAAGATGCGAATGTGCATCGACTTCATAGAGCTCAACAAGGCGTGCCCGAAGGACCCCTACCCGCTTCCAAGAATTGACATCGTTATTGACCAGGCGGCCGGTTGTGAGATGTTGAGTTTGCTTGACTGTTTCTCTGGATACCACCAGGTGTGGATGCGGAGGGAGGATGAGGCAAAGACGGGTTTCACAACCCCCTTCAGAGTATTCTGTTTCGTCCGGATGCCGGAGGGCCTTCGTAACGCTAGGTCCACCTTCAACCGCATGATGAAGATAATCCTCGGCACTCAGCTTGGTCGCAATGCTTCGGCATATGTGGACGACATCGTCATCATGAGCGAGAAGGAGACAGATCACATCGCAGACTTGACCGAAACTTTCGACAACATGAGACGCAATGGGCTCAAGTTGAACCCAGAGAAGTGTATCTTCGGCATCCGCAAGGGTCAGTTACTGGGCTGCATGGTATCCAAACGAGGTATACATGCCAACCCTCAAAAAATCGAAGCGTTATGCAGAATGCAGCCACCGAGCAGCAGGAAAGAGGTGCAGAGACTCACGGGCAGAATGGCATCATTAAACAGGTTCATTTCGAAGGCAGCTGAACGAAGCCTACCCTTCTTCAAGGTGCTTCGGGCGAACACGACTTTCCAGTGGGGTGCGGAGCAGCAGCAGGCCTTCGAAGACTTGAGGAATTACTTGGAGGAGGCCGCCGTCATGGCCAAGCCGTCCCCGAATGCCGATCTATTACTGTACATCACCGCAACTGACACGGCAGTCAGCGCCGTTCTGGTAGAAGAACGGACGGAGGCAGACGCTCTGAAACAGTTCCCCATATACTATGTCTCCGAAGCCTTAAGTGGTTCGAAGCTCTTTTACACAGAGATGGAAAAGATGGCATACGCAGTTGTAATGGCAAAAAGGAAGCTTCGACATTACTTTCAGAGCCACAACGTGTCAGTACCCACCGCGTACCCCCTTCGGGGCATGTTTGAAAACAAAGAATCAACGGGAAGGATAGGAAAATGGGCAACAGAACTTGCAGAGCACGTTATAAACTTCGTCTCCCGCAGCGCAATCAAGTCTCAGGTGTTGGCTGACTTTGTGGCTGATTGGACACCTTCGTCCACGAAGGGGGATCCTGTAATCTCAGAGCCGGTATGGGAAGTTCAATGCGACGGGGCATACTGTCATCTGGGTTCGGCGGTAGCGGCAGTTCTCAAGGCACCATCTGGCATCAAGCTTCGGTACGCGCTGCGGCTAAATTGCGACAACTGCACCAACAACATGGCAGAATACGAAGGGTTGCTACTTGCACTTCAGAAGGCCAGGGCAGTTGGAGCGAGGAGACTTGTCTTCCTGACGGACACGGAGTTGGTAGCCGGCCACATTGGCAAAACTTACAAAGCCAAAAAGCCGGACATGATGAAGTATCTGCAGGCAGTGCGAAGCATGGAGAAATTCTTCCTCGACATTACAGTCAAGAGCTTTCCTCGGCTCTACAACAAAGAAGCCGACGCCATAGCCAAAGCAACGGCTTCGTAAGAGCCCCTGCCCCCAGATATCTTTTACGAGACAACAACAGTAAGATTTGCAGCTGACGAAGAGTCACCCCCAAAATTTGTGAATGCAATCCACAGCGAAGACTGGTGTGCCCCGATAGTAGCAGCAATCAAGGGTTACTATGAGTCCGAAGATGGCGTGGTCGACAAACAAGTTGCCATCAGGGCAAGGAACTATCACATCATTGATGACAACTTGTACCGAAAGGGAGTGTGCGCCCCACTGCTCGAGTGCATATTAGCGACCGAAGGCAAACAACTACTCTATGAGATACATAGCGGCATGTGCTCACATCACATTGGCACGAGGGCCCTGGTACAGAAGGCTTTCCGCCAGGGTTTCTACTGGCCTTCGGCGGTAGCCGACGCCCACGAAATTGTGCGCCACTGCCCAGAATGCCAGCGTCATGCACCATACAGCAAGTTCGCTGCCAACGAGATACAGCTAATACCCCTAGTGTGGCCCTTCGCAAGGTGGGGGATAGACATTGTCGGCCCGCTACCAACTTGAAGGACCGATTAGGCGAACCAGAGAGGGGGGAGTGAATGGGAGCTGATAAAAATTCTTCTCGAAGGAGATGAGAACTCCAACAAGACGAACACGGCTTCCAAAACACGTCTCCGACTCAACTACCCAAGTTGGTCAAGACCACGTAGCCACTGAAGTGCTACTGGTCCTAGGAACCAACAACCACCTTCACGAACTCGAGAACGCAGCGGAACTAGCAACTCGAGCGCTACTGACCTACACCGGTCAGGCCGGTGAGCACCACCGGTCAGACCGGTCCCTGCTGGTACAACCTGGGAACTTCCACAGAAGGCCCCTACACCGGTCAGGCCGGTGTAGCTCGCCGGTCAGACCGGTCCAAGCCAGGAAACCCCAAATCCACCAAACAGGCCTACCGAGCTCCAAACTGATCCAAACTCGAAACAGCAGCAACACGGGACTACAACGAACTCACCAGAACGTTCACCCGAGGCAAAACCCACAGAGCCTCTGCACCGGTCAGACCGGTGAGCAACACCGGTCAGACTGGTCAGGCTGGGCCGCTCGGGGATGAACAGCACCCGCGGGTCAACTCTCCCAAATCCAACTCCCGATCTCCCGAATCACTCCACAGATTTGTGCAAGACTTTGGGGATAGTAGGAACACCTCATGGGCACTCCATAGCCAAGATTTGGTCCACCAAAACTTGCTAAGTCAAGAGGAATCGAAGCTATCCCACCAAGAACGCCTCTAACTCTAGAGCCACCAAAACCCCAAAATCGAGCCCCTTTACTCACTGATTTGGGAGGGGAATCAAAGCAAAAGGAACCACGAAGGGTTCATGCATACATCCCCCACCAAATCCCAAAGAGAAAGGCCTCGAAATCGCTCCAAGAAAATCGCCAAGAAAGGGCTCCGAAAATCACCAAAAAGGAGAAACAGGAAAGACACATCCAAGCCTTGAGGAACCACGCCGAATCATCTATACATACCAAAGAGGTTCATACAAGGTCTAGCTTGCCGCCCGATCATCCTTCCCTCTCACAAGATCTCACCATGAAGCTCTCAAGCTAGTCCTAAGAAAATCCTAAGGAAAATAGGAAGAGAAAATAGGAAAGCAAATGAGCTAGGGTTCCAAGAGATGGCTGCCATCCTCTCACCACTTGGTTTATATGGAGGCAACCGAAAGACGAAAATACCCTTACAAGCTAACTAGGGATACATGCCCCTCAAGGGCGAATTCGGAAATCTTTGTCTTCGCTCCATCGGACGGATGCCCAGCGACCGCAACCTTGCTTAGCCTCGACGCAAGCCTTGCGATCCCGACGCGTGTCCTCCGCTTCGAAGATTCCGGACTGCGTCGTCGCACACCGGTCAGACCGGTGCTCCTCACCGGTCAGACTGGTACCCACCGGTCAGACCGGTCTGGAGCTGCTGCACCTCCGTCTTCGGTTCTTCGGTCTTGGCTTTGTGGATCAACCAAGGAACCCAGTGGTTTTCTGGTGAACCACCGGAAACCCCGCGAACTCGGTGTAGCCTCCGCCAATCACCACTCATGACTCGGCTACCATGTAGTCCCGGCTCGACCTTGGTTTTGAGGCTCAACCAAGAAACCGTCCATGACTTCATCTTGCCGTTCTTGCCACCATGCGGCCCGCACTTGACCCCGCTGGCCACCGGGTCCCTCGAACCAAGCCTACTTGTCTTCTCCACACCTGGAGGCCTCACCGGCAACGACCTTTCGCGCTTGTTCTTCACCTGCACCTGCACCAGTCAAGCCGCAACCTGCACCTGCAATACTTAGCCTAGAATCAGTCCACACCACGTTGTCAATCACTCATCACACTAGGAAGCGACCATCCACCGGTCCTCGAACCACACCTGGCTCTCAATCTCCCCCTTGATGAGTGCATTGACAACACACACGTTTTGGTAACCAAGAGAAAAGAAAAAGAAAAGAAACGACTAAAAGAAACTCCAACAAGCGATCGAAAACCAAAGAAAATGCAAAGAGCAAGATCACTTGAAGAAGACAAGTCTCGGACCCCTTAGGCAAGGGCAACGGCTCGACACATCCGAGACAAAACCATGCTCAAGCAAAGAGCACAAGCCAACAATCCAAAGCTCGAAAACCACAAAGAGCTCCCCCTGCACACATGCAAGCTCCCCCTGAACCAATGCAACTCCCCCTGGACGAATGCATGCAAACCACCTCACAAAACAGAGCAGCTGCTTCAGCTTTGCTCTGACCGGTCAGACCGGTCAACCACACCGGTCAGACCGGTGTGCTAGATCATCCAGCACCTGGACCTCATACCGGTCAGACCGGTGTACCTCACCGGTCAGGCCGATGACCACCTGGGAAAATCTGGGAACTGCACGAGCTCAAAACTAGCTCGAAACCACTTGGAAACCTTCTAAATGCATGCAGCAAGCCAAAACATGCTCAAACTTCTCCCCCTTGTTGACAATGCATGAATCAAGCCAAAAATGCAAAAAATGCAACCTAGAGCTTCTCAAATAGACAAAATTCAACAAAGGATGCTACACATGTCCAAATGAGCAAGTTAGATACTCTATAGCTTCGTAATGACATCAACTACAAGATCACCAAGTGTCACAACCATTGGGCGAAGCTAAGATAGAATTGAGCATTTTTTGCGAAAAATCACCCTCTCATGAGCAAAGTCCTAAACATGAGCAAAACATGTCAAAATGGCAAAGCCACACAAACTTCATGCTAGGATAACCATTCTAAGCATAAGACCATCATAAACACCCACAAGCACCTCATGTCATGTCAAAGCCACCGAGCCATGTGCCTACTTCTAGATATGAGACTTCTCATTGGTAGGCATCATGCAACGGTTTAGCACCCAAAGCAAATTAAAATTAGCACATATGACATGGGAGCACATTTTCCAAGCAATTTACATTTCATTTTCAGATTTATAATTGGTACATGAAATGTCTTTGTGACAAAAAAGAACTTATGCCCCTCCACAAGATCAAGCATGGGGGCTAAACATTCATGATGGCAAATGAGCCTTTGGCCCCATATGATCAAAATAAGCTATCCAACCACAAATTAAGCATAGCCAAGCCACAAAAACATGTCAAGATCATGTAAAGGCATTTACTCACAAGAGAGCATACATATGAAATTTTTCAAAAACATAGCCATCAACCATGGATATAAACCAAGATTATCAAGAGCTAAGCCAAACTAACCATAGCTTACCAAATTAGCTCACAAAGACATATATATCATTCCATGGTGAACAATGTATATAGGAGAAGCCTTTCCTAAACAATGCATATGATATAAAATGCTTGCAACCTAAGATACAAAGATGCCTATACATCATGTTACATATGCCATGCCAAATGCAAGAAATGCACAAAGGAAAGCTATACATATGCTACAAAGGAGCTCCCACATGCCAACTCAAGAAATCAAACAAACACCAAGCTCCCCCCGCAAACGAGTGAAAGTTGCTTGATCTAGGGGTTTGGTGAAAATATCGGCTAGTTGGTCATGTGTGGGTACATGGATCAAAGCTATCTTCCCTTTCTCTACGTTGTCTCTCAAGAAATGATACCTCACTTCTATGTGCTTGGTTTTGGAATGGAGCACTGGGTTCTTTGCAACGCTTATGGCACTGGTGCTATCACATTGAAGTGGAACATGGGTATACTCCTCACCAAAGTCACTCATGGTGTATGTGATCCAAAGGAGCTGAGAGCAACAACTAACTGCGGCCACATACTCTGCCTCGGTAGTGGATTGAGCAACACTCGACTGTTTGCGGGAAGACCAAGACACCAAAGAAGAACCCAAGAACTGGCAAGTCCCAGAAGTGGACTTCCTATCCAACCGACACCCGGCAAAATCCGCGTCTGAAAATCCATGAAGTGCCAAAGAAGAAGACGCAGAGTACCAAAGGCCGAAGTCGGGAGTGTGTCGCAAATACCTGAAAATGCGCTTGACTGCTTGCCGATGCGAAGTCCTCGGAGACGCTTGAAAACGAGCGCACAGACATACCGAGAATTGGATGTCTGGCCTCGTCGCCGCCAAGTAGAGGAGTGACCCGATCATGCTCCGGTACTCCTTCTGGTCCACGTGTTCACCTTCCTCGTCCGCATCAAGAGCTGTAGTCGTACTCATAGGCGTCGCCATGGCCTTGGAGTCCTCCATCTTGAACTTCCTCACAATGTCCTTGGTGTACTTAGCTTGGTGCACAAATGTTCCTTCCTTTGATTGCTTGATTTGTAGCCTGAGGAAGAACTGCAACTCGCCCATCATGCTCATCTCAAATTCCCTGCTCATGTCTTCTGCAAACCTTGCAACAAGAGACTTAGACGAGCCACCAAAGACAATATCATCCACGTATACCTGCACAATCAGGATATCTCTGCCCTGCCTGGGGAGAAACAAGGTCTGGTCGACCTTCCCCATCTCAAACCCTCTCTCAAACAGAAACCCCCTCAGCCTACCATACCAAGCTCTAGGCGCCTGCTTCAACCCATACAGCGCCTTCCTCAACTTGTACACCCGGTGGGGGTACTTCTCACTCTCAAACCCCGGTGGTTGCCTCACAAACACCTCTTCCTCCAACACACCGTTCAGGAAAGCACTCTTCATATCCATCTGGTACAACTTGAACCCTTTAGCCACAGAAAAGGCTAGAAGGATCCTGATCGCCTCCAAACGAGCTACAGGAGCGAAAGTCTCCTCGTAGTCGATCCCCTCTTTCTGACTGTACCCCTGAGCAACAAGTCTCGACTTGTTCCTCACCACTTATCCTTTCTCTCCCTCTTTATTTTTCCACACCCATTTTGTCCCATTCGGCTTACACCCTGGAGGAGGGTCAACCAACACCCAAACTTGGTTCCTCTCAAAATTCTCCAACTCCTCATGCATCGAGTTAACCCAATTATGATCAGATAACGCGTGTCCAATGTCTTTGGGCTCAAAGGTGGCAACAAAAGCAGCATGAGCAAAATGAGAATTGTTCCGAACGCTCGACCGTGTAGTACGTTCATTCATGTCGCCGATGATTCTCGAAGCTGGGTGATCCACTTGCACTAGTCGGGGAGGTTCTCGCCTTGATGCTACCTCCCCCTCAACAGCAGCTTCGCCTTGATCTGGGTTTGTCGTTGTAGGTGTGGGAGAGGGCCCGTTCACGATCGTCGTCGAAGTAGTAGGTACATGTTCAGCTGCGGGCACCACACCGCCATCCTCATCATCTCCATGTTCATGCTCCTCCTCCTGAAAGATCTCCTCGCCAAGTTTTTCGTCACCTGCACACTCAAAAACAAGCTGACTACGTGGCTGTGTCTCGTCGAAGGTTACCTCGCAAGTCTCCACGATTTGGTTAGTTTCAAGATTGAGCACACGAAATGCTCTAGAATGAGATGCATAACCAAAGAAAATGCCATCAACAGACCTAGCCTCGAACTTGTCCAACTTCTTCCCTTTCTTCAGAATGAAACATTTACAACCAAAGACATGGAAGTGACTCACCTTGGGTGTGAGACCGTGCATCAACTCGTAACAGGTTTTCTTCTTGTGAACCCTGAGATAAATCCTGTTCGACACATAGCACGCGATATTGACCGCCTCAGCCCAGAACCTTCTCGGAGTCCTATGCTCGTCGAGCATCGTCCGAGCCATCTCGCACAAGGTCCTATTTTTCCTTTCCACCACGCCATTCTGGGGAGGCGTATACGGACTCGAAAACTGGTGTTCAAGACCCATGTCATGGCAAAAGGTTTCGAAGCGAGAGTTTTTGAATTCCGAGCCATTGTCACTGCGGATCGCTCGTATGGCATCTCCGTGCCTCTCGTTTCTTAACCTCAAGACAAGATCTCGAACAAAACCAAACGTCTTCCCTTTCTCCTCAAGAAAGAATACCCACGCATACCGAGAGTAGTCGTCCACCACAACAAGGACATACCACTTCCCACCTGCAGATCGCACACGAGCTGGGCCAACAAGGTCCATATGGAGCAGCTCGCATGGACGCTCAGTCATCACATCGGTGAGAGGCGGGTGAGAAGAGGCTACCATCTTGGCATGCCTACACGGCGCACAAACCAACTCTTTCTCAAACCTCAACCGTGGCAATCCTCGGACCAAATTGAGTTTACTCAAGCGAGACAAAAGGTCAAAGCTCAAGTGACCCAACTTCCTATGCCACTTCCACAACTCACTCGAAGAACCAGCCAAAAAGCAACGCTCCACACCAGAAGACTGAGAGAAATCAGCTCGGAACACTTGACCCTCAGGAACGACCATGCAAACAAGGTCCCCTCGAGAATCTAAAATCCGAGAACCACCAGGCCGAAACAACACCTCAAAGCCCTCATCTAATAACTGGGACACCGAAAGCAAATTGAACCCCAGCGATTGAACAAGAGCAACACGCCTGAGAGTGACCTTGTCACTTACCTTGATCTCACCTTCTGATAGCACACGCCCTCGCCCATTGTCCCCAAAGGTGATGTATGTCCTGGACACCACCGGGACGAGACTTGAGAACCACCCCTTGTCTCCGGTCATATGCCTCGAGCAACCGGAGTCAATCAACCAAACGTTCCTCAAGTCTCCCACCTGAAATTCAAAAGCGAGCATGTGAGTGAACAAACGACTCAGCACTGGGGTTAGTACCAAAAGAGTAAAACCAGTCCCGAGCCATTTGCTCCAAAGTGCTGACCACATGCAAACTTTCCAGACCAACCACCAGAATCACGACCACCAGAACCAAACCGAGCATCCTCACGAGCACGAAATCCAACTCGCTGTCTGCCCAGACCTGCACCGGTCTGACCGGTGTAGTGCACCAATCTGACCGATGTAGCTCGGCCAGCAGCACCACCTGCTGCCTTCCGGTCTCCCCAAGCCGGAACCGTCCTCACAATCGCCTTGGCCCTGTGCATCTGCATACGAGGCTCAGGTACACCAATAGAGGGGTGGTACCTGTCCTTGTTAGCCCACTCTCTAGCCATTCTCTCCTCACGCTTCCTCTTGAAGCAAAACTTATCCTTGTGACCATCTCTCCCACAATACCCACAATGGAACTTTATGGGCTGTGGCTTAGGCTTAGGCTTGGGTTGTGGCTGCCCACTCGGTTTCTCACCCTTCTTCTCTCCTTCCTCACCTCCCTTTGGGCTCACAAACTTCACCGGTTTCTAGAAATCATTTGTTGGGTGAGGGAATATGGGTGGATCTGGAGTAGTGTCAAGTTTGTTTCTGAGATGGTTAGGTTTGGGCTCAAACTTGTTCTTGTATCTGTTTGGTGGTGGGATAGGAATCTCTCCAACTCTCTCAACTCCCTCACCACTGTTCTCTCCAAGCTTGTCAGCCCCAAGTGCCTGACCATCATAGCGTTTGAAAGCCGCTATCATGATACCAAGCTGAGGCTCCTGACCCGACAACCAGCTCATACATTTTCTCAGCTCATCATTCTCATCCTGCAAGCGATCAACATAATGCGCAAGCTCCAAATTCTTATCCGCATGCAATTCACAAGTAGAACAAGAAGTAGGAATAGGCTCTTTCAACTTAGCCTCAAGCGAAACAGTGTAAGCATGCATCTCATCAATCTTTCCATGCAAAACAGGGCAAGAAGTGCAAGCACCTAGCAAAGCAGGTCTAGACTTAAGCTCAGCCACTTCAACCCTAAGCATATCTAGTTCATCACAAGTAGAAGTATGCTTATCCTTAAGAGCAGTAAGATCAGCTAGGTACACAGAGCAATCACAGCAATCAATCTCATCAGAAACCACAGGAGAAGCCTTAAGCGAATCAATCTCAAGCTTAACATCTAGGTTCTGGGTTTCTAGCTCAGCCACACGGTTCCTAGCATCTTCTAGTGAGGCCCTAAGCTCTTTCCTCATCTTCTTGGCCTCTCTAAGCATGTGATCGCGATTATCAAGCAAGTCAACCAACTCATCATTCTCCTTGCGCAAAGAGGAGAGCTCATCACATACCTCGTCCTCGGAGTCGGAGTCCGAGTCGCTCTGGTGACTCTTCTTGCTGCCGGAGCTACGTGCCATGCCGCAGAAGCCATCTCCCGCCAAGCAGCTCAACCCGCTCAAGTTCCTGGATGACTTCTTGTTCTTGCGCCGATCACCTTCATCTTCACTACTACTCGAGCTCGAGGAAGAGTAGGCGGAACTGGAGTCGACGTCGCTCGCTCCGACCATCGCTCGGGCCTTCCTGCCGCTGCCATCCTTCTTCCTCGACCGACACTCGTCCTTGTGCTTGTTCTTGTGCTTGTGATCGCGCCTCGATCGGTACTTGCCGTCCTTGCTCGACCGGTGCCTGTAGCCATCCTTGTAGCCGTCCTTGTTCTCCATCTTCTCCGGGCAGTCGGCGATGAAGTGTCCTGGCTTGCCGCACTGAAAGCACGTCCGTGCTGTCCTCCTCGTGTTCACCCGGTTCTCGTGCAGCCTCTCGAACCGTCTGGTTAGCAACGCCAGCTCGTCCTCTCCAAGCACGTCGAACTCCTCGTCTGGCAAAGACATCAAAGAAGACAGAGAGTACATCCTGGAGGATGCGTTAGCGTTAGACTTAGCTCCTTTGCCACCAACGAGAGCGAGACTATGAGAATCAGTCGGGCTCTCGATCTTGGCTGTCATACCACGGTCCAACTCAGCCGACTTGAGCTTCGAGAACAGCTCGTTCACCGTCAAGGTGTCATACTTCTCGGACTCAACAATAGCATCAAACTTCCCATCCCATACGGTACGATCCAACGAGTGCAAGAGCTTCACGGCTCTATCATGATCATCGTATGGGAGCACGTCCACATTGGCTCTCATGTTGTTCACAACGACCGTAAACCGCTGGAAAAGGGCATCGACAGACTCACCGGGGAGATGAGTGAAGTTCTCGTACTCTCTCCGGTAAGTCGCGCACATCCGAGCCTGAACCTGAGCATTCCCAGCAAGAGCATCCTTCAACTGCTCCCAAATCCTACAAGCTAAGTCCTCTGTCTGAACCCGATCGAATTCAGGCTGACACAGAGCACGAAACAAGTAGTCGACAGCCTTGTTGTTGGCTTCGAACATATCCCTCGATCCTGGAGCAAGGAAGTTCATCGGATGAACATAAGCAGTGTTCATTGTGACGTCCCAAAGGGTCTGACCCTTTCCGCGGAGGAACGCTGCCATCCGCCTCTGCCACATCTGGTAGTTCTTCCCATCGAAGTGCGGAGGACCCGAACCCCGTTCCTGGTACGCCACCTTTGGATCTTAGACTGGTAAGAGTCAATAAAGACCCGAACCGGCTCTGATACCAATTGAAGGACCGATTAGGCGAACCAGAGAGGGGGGGAGTGAATGGGAGCCGATAAAAATTCTTCTCGAAGGAGATGAGAACTCCAACAAGACGAACACGGCTTCCAAAACACGTCTCCGACTCAACTACCCAAGTTGGTCAAGACCACGTAGCCACTGAAGTGCTACTGGTCCTAGGAACCAACAACCACCTTCACGAACTCGAGAACGCAGCGGAACTAGCAACTCGAGCGCTACTGACCTACACCGGTCAGGCCGGTGAGCACCACCGGTCAGACCGGTCCCTGCTGGTCCAACCTGGGAACTTCCACAGAAGGCCCCTACACCGGTCAGGCCGGTGTAGCTCGCCGGTCAGACCGGTCCAAGCCAGGAAACCCCAAATCCACCAAACAGGCCTACCGAGCTCCAAACTGATCCAAACTCGAAACAGCAGCAACACGGGACTACAACGAACTCACCAGAACGTTCACCCGAGGCAAAACCCACAGAGCCTCTGCACCGGTCAGACCGGTGAGCAGCACCGGTCAGACCGGTCAGGCTGGGCCGCTCGGGGATGAACAGCACCCGCGGGTCAACTCCCCCAAATCCAACTCCCGATCTCCCGAATCAATCCACGGATTTGTGCAAGACTTTGGGGATAGTAGGAACACCTCATGGGCACTCCATAGCCAAGATTTGGTCCACCAAAACTTGCTAAATCAAGAGGAATTGAAGAAATCCCACCAAGAACGCCTCTAACCCTAGAGCCACCAAAACCCCAAAATCGAGCCCCTTTACTCACTGATTTGGGAGGGGAATAAAAGGGAAAGGAACCACGAAGGGTTCATGCATACACCCCCCACCAAATCCCAAAGAGAAAGGCCTCGAAATCGCTCCAAGAAAATCGCCAAGAAAGGGCTCCGAAAATCACCAAAAAGGAGAAACGGGAAAAACACATCCAAGCCTTGAGGAACCACGCCGAATCATCTATACATACCAAAGAGGTTCATACAAGGTCTAGCTTGCCGCCCGATCATCCTTCCCTCTCACAAGATCTCACCATGAAGCTCTCAAGCTAGTCGTAAGAAAATCCTAAGGAAAATAGGAAGAGAAAATAGGAAAGCAAATGAGCTAGGGTTCCAAGAGATGGCTGCCATCCTCTCACCACTTGGTTTATATGGAAGCAACCGAAAGACGAAAATACCCTTACAAGCTAACTAGGGATACATGCCCCTCAAGGGCGAATTCGGAAATCTTTGTCTTCGCTCCATCAGACGGATGCCCAGCGACCGCAACCTTGCTTAGCCTCGACGCAAGCCTTGCGATCCCGACGTGTGTCCTCCGCTTCGAAGATTCCGGACTGCGTCATCGCACACCAGTCAGACCGGTGCTCCTCACCGGTCAGACCGGTACCCACCGGTCAGACCGGTCAGACCCACCGGTCAGACCGGTCAGACCCACCGGTCAGACCGGTCTGGAGCTGCTGCACCTCCGTCTTCAGTTCTTCGGTCTTGGCTTTGTGGATCAACCAAGGAACCCAGTGGTTTTCTGGTGAACCACCGGAAACCCCACGAACTCGGTGTAGCCTCCGCCAATCACCACTCATGACTCGGCTCCCACGTAGTCCCGGCTCGACCTTGGTTTTGAGGCTCGACCAAGAAACCGTCCATGACTTCATCTTGTCATTCTTGCCACCCTGCGGCCCGCACTTGACCCCGCTGGCCACCAGGTCCCTCGAACCAAGCCTACTTGTCTTCTCCACACCTGGAGGCCTCACCGGCAACGACCTTTCGCGCTTGTTCTTCACCTGCACCTACACCAGTCAAGCCGCAACCTGCACCTGCAATACTTAGCCAAGAATCAGTCCACACCACGTTGTCAATCACTCATCACACCAGGAAGCGACCATCCACCAGTCCTCAACCACACCTGGCTCTCACAACTGCGCCAGGCAACTACACCCATGCAGTAGTGGCGGTGGAATACTTCTCCAAGTGGGTGGTGGCAAAACCGTTGTTGAGCATCACTTCGGCGACGATACAGAAGTTCTTCTGGCAAAACATCGTCTGCCACTTTGGGGTACCGTACGAGGTCACGGTGGATAAAGGCAAGCATTTTGACAGCACCGACTTCAGGGAATTCTGCAGTTACTTGGGCACCAAATTGTGTTTTGCTTCGGTCTATCACCCGCAGTCCAATGGGGCGGTTGAGCGGGCCAACGGCATCATCTTTGCGGGTATCAAAAGGAACATCACAGAGCTACCTAAAAGCAAGTGGGCCGAAGATCTACCGAGGGTGATCTGGTCTCACAACACCACTACTTCCAGAACTACGCAGTTTCCCCCTTCAAGCTACTTTACGGCGAGGAAGCTATGCTCCCCGAAGAGTTGTGCTTAGGAACTTGGAGAGATGCCCCTCCCGGCGACGAAGAGCTCAAGGCGTCGGTCCAGAACATTGAGGAGGCACGGCTACAGGCTGGAGCCAACTTGTTTGCCTATCAGGAGGAGACCCGAAGGTGGAAGAATAAGAAGATTCGACCGAAGCTTATACGGTCAGGAGACCTCGTCTTGCGCAAGATCCCGAAGGGCAAGTCGAAGGGCAAAATGCATAGCAAGTGGGAAGGGCCGTTCATAGCAACCGCGACGGCAAACGAAGTGGCGAAGAGGAGCCATACACGTGGAACGTGGACATGCTCCAGAAGTACTTCGTCTAACCGCCCCGAAGCGGCAACCTTTTGTAGCTCCATCTTTTACTTCGTTTCTTTTCGGTTTGAAGTTTGTAATATATGAACAATAAGTAGGGGGACGTACTCTTTTCCTCACATGGGAAGCTTCGCGGATTCTCGTCGGATCCACGAAGTGTGAGGTTTTTAACGAGGTGGACCCATGTACCTTTTGACATGTAATATAAGTCAGTCTTTTCCCCCAAACTCGGCGTTCCCGCATGAGTCTTCGCAGCTTTTCCCGAAGCTATGTTCCCCCTCCACACCACGGGGGGCATAGTCTCTGGATGTTTTCTCGGACGAGGTAAGTAACGACGTATCCTCGGATGACGGTGAGCGAACCCGAGTCATGCCTGTCACTTATTACGTATTCTGAAGATCAAAAGCCCGCTTGAGGTGGTGCGTCGGTCCCGTCATGGCCGAAGGTAAAAGCCCGCTTGAGGCGGTGTGTCGGTCCCGTCATGGCCGAAGGTAAAAGCCCGCTTGAGGCGGTGTGTCGGTCCCGTCATGGCCGAAGGTAAAAGCCCGCTTGAGGCGGTGCGTCGGTCCCGTCATGGCCGAAGGTAAAAGCCCGCTTGAGGCGGTGCGTCGGTCCCGTTATGGCCGAAGGTGAAAGCCCGCTTGAGGCGGTGCGTCGGTCCCGTTATGGCCAAAGGTGAAAGTGCACTTGAGAGTGGCGTGGTGGTCCCGTGATGGCCAAGGGTCAGAGCCCGCTTGAGGCAGCGTGTCGGTCCTATTATTGCCGAAGGTGAAATTCCGCGTACAACAGTATGTCGGTCCCAACATGACCGAACGCGCAAAGGCATTGTAACGATACAATCGGTGCCGAAAGTCAATACCACGAAGGGCGCACGAAAAAGCGACAGAAGGATCAAACTTATAACAACGAAACCAACATCATAAATTTATTACCGAACAACGAAATACATTCAGTCAATACAATGAATTCTGTTTACGCTTTACATGCCAGCTAGGGCCCGTGTCATTCTGATCAGCTGCGAACACTTCCGGGGGGGAGTTCCGAAGCAGGCACTTCAAGTCTTCGTGGCTGGCACAGATATGACACATAGATATCCTTTACAAGAAGACAACAGAACTGAAGGGGTATAGAGTATACGCCAAGGGGCTAATCCTCATTCAGCACAACTTCGCAAATCTCATCGATCAACCGAAGCGCAGCCACGTCATTATGTCCAGCGCCATCTGCCGCAGCTCCCCTTCCGAAGGCATGCGTCCTGCGCCGAAGACAGGGGCAGAATCAGGCGCGAGGGCACTTACAACTGCTCATATTTTACAATCGCGACGCCATCTGGCGGCGCGTCAGGGATCAAATATACGTATTCGGGAGACCCAACAACACCCTCCTCAATAGGCTCCGATTTGGGAATCAGCCCTTGATGTACGAAGGGCTCCGCTTCAGCACGCTTCGCCGCACAGCGCGTGGCACGCTCCCTAAGGACCGCGTCACGACGCTCCGGATCCTTTGAAAACTCCGCAAAAAACCGTCTCGCGGATTCATTCTGGACTTGGTAGCACTACGCGCGGTACATTAAAAACTCAGAATACGGCACACCAGGATGGCGGATGCTAAATTTCGTCCACACGTTCGGCACAACAAAAAACGAATTCAGGAAGGAGGACAAGTTGCTCGCACCTTCGGCTGTCTGCGCAGGCACCACCGAAGGGACCTGCACAGAGGCAACCTCCATTAGTTTCGCGTACAACCACGGGGGACAAAAGTACATCAGTCTACTTAATTTTCAACCCCTCACACCTCGGCTTCGGTGACATTAACCGAAGGGGGGTCGGCCTCGACACGATCCGCGTCGGCGTTGGCTTCGCGATCCGGAGAGCTGGCGGCGAGAAGCGCTGATTCAAGTTCGGCCGCGTGCGCTTCGTCATCAGCATTACCTCCCATGGACCCGCACACAGTTTCCTCCACTTGCTCCGTCGACGCAAGAGCGGCACCTTCGACGTTCGCAAGGTCGGCGCCGGAGGAAGCGCCGACCGAGCGAGCGGCCTGCTCAGCCCCGTCGATGCGCTCCGCATCACTTGTCCGATCTTCTACCACGGGGGCGGCGCGCTCCACTTCGTCGGGGCGCTCAACCTCGACGGCGTGATCAGCCTCGACAGCGTGCTCAGCTTCGGCAACATGTCCCGCCTCAGCACCTTCGTCCCTTGCGCCCTCTTCCCCAAAGGCATCGGGAGCAGCTTCGGAGGTCGCACCTTCGGCGGCAATCAATGGAACCCTGGTCATGTCAATCCAGTTGCCTTCTTCCATAAACAGAGGGTGGAGCGGCCCCCAGCGGGGTGGCGAGCCCGGAGGCACGCTGTAACCCGCGCCTGGAGACGAGGTCCTATCTACAAGGCAACAAAGTGTACAACCATGTCAGCATAAACAGAAGGTAGATAAGTATCTCGTGACAAAAATTCAAGACGTTTCGTCGCACCTGAGCACTCAGACGAACAGATTCGTCAAGCGTAAGGCGGGACCCGCGCTCTGCGAAAAAGGTATTCATGAAGTTCTTGGCCAGATTCTTGGCGAGCACAGGAAGCTTCGACACGTCCAGCTCCGCGTCGCTCGGCCATCCGTAGTCATCCTTCGTCAGCCGATGGATATCATTCTTACTAACAGTTTTCTCAGACGAAGGACGATCCACGGGAACCAATGAGCACATGGAGTATGCCAACGTACGAACCCCGACCGCAGCCCCAAGTTCGCCGAAGATCTTTGTCTTCATAGCGACCAAGTCGAAGCAAGCACTCACCCACTCGTAAAAGGCTCCGACGGTACATTGAGGGAACGAAGTTGGTGGGGCTTCAAGGTTGCACTGTGCCAGAAGTTCCAACACCTCATCGCGAAGCACTTCAGCACTACAAATGTGCTGAGTCCGGTATCTCTCCAGGGCATTGGCCAGACGACTTGCTTCGCCCTTCGCGCTGGCAAGTTCGGTGTCTTTGTCACGAAGCTGGCCGCTCAAGTCCTCCTTTGCACTGGTCAATCTCTCCACGTCGGTACGGAGCGACTCAATAGCGGCCTGCGACGTCTTCGCACCCTCCTCCTTCTCCTGCTCAAGTCGCTTGCTTCGGTCTTGTTCTGAGGCCAGCAGCTTCTCAAGTTCGGCAACCCGAGTCTGTAAAGACGCAGTTGCCGCAACACACGAGTCCTTGTTTTCCTGCCGCTCCTGCTCCAACCTCCGAGCAAGGCACCGCGAGGCGACGAAGCCTTTCAACACCAAGTCCCCACATGCAGTCACTAGGTCTTCAGAGCTGAAGCTGCTGAAATACTCCTCCTCGTGCGGGATCGCGAAACTGGATCCAGCTTCCTCCAAGAACTTGCGCTCATGACCGCCGCTCATCAGGCCCAGAAAGCGAATCTGTTTCCCACCGATCAACTTCGCCTTCGATGGAATCTGAAGCCGAGCAGCAGCTTCTTGGGGCTCCTCCGGCGTGACGTGGTAGTTGCTGCTCTCGGGCTCTTCTTCTTCCTCTGCTTCGGGACCGAAATCGTCCTTTTCGGCAATCGTGGCCGAAGGAGAGGCAGACTGGCCAGTGTTTTCCGACGATGAACTTGACGACCTGCTGGACGCTGAGCAGGACTTGCCTCCATCGCAAGGGGCTTCTTGCCCGAAGTCAGGGGGCTTCGGTCACGAGGGGCGTCTCCGATAGAGGATACCACCCGGACATCGCTGTCGTCGTCACTATCTTTCTCCTTCAGGCTCTGTTGGTGGGAATCGGGCCCGAAGGTGGACTCTGACACAACAGCCCCCTGATGAGTGACGTTCTCCTCCGAAGGGGACGCGGCCGAAGGCCCCTTCGGAGGCGAACAAAACTGTCCTGCCAAGAGTCCCCCCCTTAGCTAGACTACTCAACTAATGCTTCCTATCTACTTCTACTTCTACTGGACTATGCTATGGGAAACAAAATACTTAGACCGAAAGGACAGGGAAACACTAGGAGCCTTCGGAGCTCTCTTCTCATTAATGTGTGTCTGTTCAGTTACAAGGAAACCTCTATTTATAGGAGGCCCCGGGAGTGCTCGTCCACCTCAATTACACCTTTTCCTTCCCTGACAAGTGGCTTTACATGCTTTCCGAGGGTATTACAGTAACTTCTAGCTTCGTACGGGTCTCCAGCGTGTCTTCGCACGGCCGAGCCCCTTTACACGCCACGCCTTTTGTGTCCTCTTCGTACGGCGCCCTTTACACGTCCGACGTGCTTACATGTGGCGCGCCCTTCTGACGAACAGGGGCCACCGAGCGTGCCGCACCTTCGGTACCGAAGCATTCGAGAGGCCGCTTCAGCCACGGGAAGGTTCCAGAACCTCCAACACGGCCCCGTCGCCCGACGCGTGTGCCCTCCCAACAAATGGGGCCACCGGTCGGGCCGCACCTTCGGCGTCGAAGCCCCGCAAAGCCATGTCAGCCACGGGGAAGTTTTAGGGTCCCCGCGCTGGCTCCGCCGTCCGATACCTGTAGTCAGTACACATGCGAACCAAGCAAAGTTAGCGGTCCTGTTAGTCGTTTCCACAAATACCGAAGCCCCTTCGGGCTATCATTCCGAAGGTGATCTCAGCCGGCCACGGGGAAAAACTTCCGAAGGCCATGTTCCCCAACAGGCTCAAAGGCACAAGCAGTGGACCGCCAGTCCCCGCGCCCCCACTTCCCGAAGGTGCAGCGGCGCGCAGGGGCACAGCGGAGATGACTGTCGTCACAGCGCCAGTGTCAAGATCGACGAAACATGTTTTCTTGGCTGCAGGGGGCGAGCTCATTGGGCGCACGCCCCGCTTCTTTCGAGCTTTCCCTTCGGCAGCAGCTGTGGCCGCAGCGGCGGAGGCAGTTTTCTTCGAGGTCTTCTTCGAAGGTGCACCGCCGGCGTGTGGAGACGTCGCGGTCTCGGCCGTATCACCGCCGGCGGTAGCAAGTGCCGCAGCCTTCCTCTCTGCCGCCTCGCGATGCTTAGCGAAGCCCACACGCTCGGGAGCGGTCACCTTAAAGAACTCGAACACGCGGTTTGTCCGAGACCCGTTCAGCTCCGCCATCGTATCCTTGTACTCCTTCGGCGACACGGGGCCAAGGATGAAGTCGCCGTGCTCCTCTACTTTTCTCTTCTTCAGCACTGCGAACAGATAAACGGGGGTAGTTGTTACCAGCATCAGACAAAATGCCAGTGGCACCGCGCGCGAACGCAAAAAGCCAACGAAGGACGCGAAAACTCACCAGCCGAAGTGAAGCCAAAAACCTTCGTCCAATCAGGACAGGGGATGCCACCGATGTCCGCTGCCCAGGCATCGTCCGCCACCTCCCACCCGTCGAGCAGCGGGCACACTGGAATGGAACGATACTCCTCCACGATGTCGCGAGTGCTGTACTTGCGGACAAAACGACAAAGCATCATAACAAACTCGTCCCCTTCGGGGCAGGCCGGGTTCTTCGTGTACGAATCGTGAAGCGGAGGAGGCACCCTCGTAGCCAGCGGGTGCGGTTCTCCCGCAACCAGTGGAGTCACATCATGATACAACCAGTGCTGTTGCCAATCCGAAGGCCACTTGTTGCAATATGCTATCACGGGGCTGACAACCCCAGACTTGTACCAGAAGTTCAGGCAACCGAACTGGCAGTCTCGCTCCACGGTCTCATCGCCCTCCTCTTCGAAGACGGTACGACGCTGATGGTGGATCTGATGTGCCGAGGCAAACCCCTCGGCCGATGGTTTGATCTTGGTAGTTCGGCATATCCACATGTACACCGAAAGGCGCAGGATGGCGTTGGGCGTGAGTTGATGAAGGTAGATATCAAAGTACCGAAGGATCTCCACAACGGCAGGGTGAAGGGGAAACCGAAGCCCGGCGAATAACGGATCCCGAAAGATGACAACCTGATTCTCCTGTGGCTTGGGCACAATCTCCTTTCCGGGAGCCTTCGCCGAGCCAACCATACGGTTCTTCCTCAGGGATGCCACATCCCTCTCATCTATCAGGCTTCGGCCGAAGGTATATGTCTTCGAGAGTTCCTTCGCGATGGTGTCACGCCTCCGCTTCGGAGCCATGACTAGAAACGAGCACAGAACAATGAAAAGATTGCCAGATGAAGGAGGCCTTACGATTCTAGTACGAAGGCGAGCTTCTCTCGTCGGATAGCGTGGCGGCAGAATGGTGCAGGCCAGAGGTCGGGCCCCCTTTTATAGTGCGGCGCCCCCCGATAATCTCGCGGTTGACATGCGATTTTACACTTTTACCCCAATAAGCCAATCTCTTAACGGTCATTTCCTTAAGGGCACTTAACATCTTTCTCTCAGCTACAGCATAGTGCGGGCCGTCCGTGGTAGTTCCGAAGCCCATATTTGCCTTTTGAAGTTTGATCGTAAGTTCGGCCCATCTAAGGAGCGGGACGGCCCTCACTGACGAGGGGCTACTGTTGGGGAACATGGCCTTCGGAAGTTTTTCCCCACGGCCGGCTGAGATCACCTTCGGAATGACAGCCCGAAGGGGCTTCGGTATTTGTGGAAAGGACTAACAGGACCGCTAACTTTGCTTGGTTCGCATGTGTACTGACTACAGGTATCGGACGGCGGAGCCAGCGCGGGGACCCTAAAACTTCCCCTTGCTGACATGGCTTCGCGGGGCTTCGGCACCGAAGGTGCAGCCCGACCTGTGGCCCCATTCGTTGGGTGGGCACACGCGTCGGGCGGCGGGGCCGTGTTGGAGGTTCTGGAACCTTCCCGTGGCTGAAGCGGCCTCTCAAATGCTTCGGTAACGAAGGTGCGGCACGCTCGGTGGCCCCTGTTCGTCAGAAGGGCGCGCCACACGTAAGCACGTCGGACGTGTAAAGGGCGCCATACGAAGAGGAGACAAAAGGCGTGGCGTGTAAAGGGGCTCGGCCGTGCGAAGACACGCTGGAGACCCGTACGAAGCTAGAAGTTACTGTAATACCCTCGGAAAGCGTGTAAAGCCACTTGTCAGGGAAGGAAAAGGTGTAATTGAGGTGGACGAGCACTCCCGGGGCCTCCTATAAATAGAGGTTTCCTTGTAACTGAACAGACACACATTAATGAGAAGAGAGCTCCGAAGGCTCCTAGTGTTTCCCTGTCCTTTCGGTCTAAGTATTTTGTTTCCCATAGCATAGTCCAGTAGAAGTAGAAGTAGATAGGAAGCATTAGTTGAGTAGTCTAGCTAAGGGGGGAACTCTTGGCAGGATAGTTTTGTTCGCCTCCGAAGGGGCCTTCGGCCGTGTCCCTTTCGGAGGAGAACGTCACTCATCAGGGGGCTGTTGTGTCGGAGTCCACCTTCGGGCCCGATTCCCACCAACAAGTACCTCCATATCTGGGCCTCTATCTTTTAATTTAAGCATGTGATAGGCACAATAGAAGACGCAGAGTTTGGATTCAGCAAGTTGTTGGTGGCACTGCAATAAATGTACAAAGAAAAATAGTGGTGATCGAGAAGAAATAAACTCAAGCTTTAGTACTAGCTTCCACAGGAAGGAAATAAGTGGTATGTACCTTAACATCGTCGACATGTTCCAAGGTGCTGCAGGGCAACTTCTTGTTGGCGCAGTAACGTTCCTAACCCCTACAACGAAACATGCAACAATGGTTAGGGCACTATTAATTAATATACTCTGCACAGTTTGTTGAGGAACGTCCGCAGGATAAGAAAGAAATAACTTACTCATTAATGATTAGTTTGAAAGGGGTAGTATCAGTCTTAATGCTCTTGAATGAATCAAGATAGTAGACCTTCTGCTGCTTCGAAATGATCACCACTGCAATCCAATGGTTCCTACTGAGATAAGCGGTAAGGATGAGTTTCTTTTTAGCATATAGTTTGAAGGCACGGTGCACATAGGACATAGAGAAAGCAAGAGTGTCATCCGTGCTGGTCAACGTTGTTGAGCAAAGGCATTCAGGATTAAGGAAGCCAACTGCAGCGCCCGTCTTCTCAACTTCTACAGCCATATTCCTATTAGTAAGTAAAAACAAAGTGTAAGGAGGCAAAATACATGGTAAAGATGATGTGAGGCAAAAAGCACATTTCGATAGAGAATGATTAGTGAGAAGCAGATTAAATTTTCAAGCAACTTACAGGATGAAGCAGTGGAGAAGTACCAGATCAAAGCATCCAAGTTGAAGAGATCGTACAAATCACTGAGTGGCACAGGTATCTGCTCGAGTCCGTTTGACGATTCGTCTCCTCTCTTAGGCCATGCATTGGTCCCGGGCTGAAGTGCAACCATAATCAGAGAATCATCATCTGACTTAGCAAGTTGCATGTAGAATGTGTGGAGATCTCTGGTACAAGGAGCAACCTTTTTGAGATCATCACCACTGAGAAGGCTCTTTCCGAATTTGTAATTTGGGTTAACCATAGCCCAAGGATTCTTCTTGGTGTTTCTCTCAGATCGCTTGTGGTTAGTCATAGCCCAAGGATTCTTCTTGGTATTTCTCTCAGATCGCTTTGGGTTAGTCATAGCCCAAGGATGCTTCTCGGTGTTTCTCTCAGATCGCTTTCTAGTAGGCATCTTAGAGGTTTTATTTACAACAATTTTATTTTCCTGCTGCTTTGAGATGGCTGAAGAAGGTTTCTTAAGGGCTTGCTTGCCTGCTGTAGGTGGTGTAGAGCTTTTAGTTTTGGCAAGTTTCTTTTCTTGCAGCTTTGAAATGGCTGAAGGTTTCTCAAGGGCTTTCTTGCCTGCTGTACATGGTGTAGAGATTTTATTTTCGGCAAGTTTCTTTCCTTGCTACATTGAAATGGCTCAAGGTTTCTCAAGGGCTTTCTTGCCTAATGGTGTCTCACCAGGAGCTATTACAGAGGTATTAGGCCCAGATGTACCTACAGCTTTCTTCGAAATGTCGTCGACAGATTTATCAGCACCAGCCAACACATCACTCTGGTTGCCTGGTAACAGTGGTGTCTCACCAGGAGCTATTACAGAGGTATTAGGCCCAGATGTACCTGTAGCTTTCTTCGAAATGTCGTCGGCAGATTTATCAGCATCAGCTAACATATCAATCTGGGCTCCTGCTTTGGCATGATTGTTTTGAGCACTTTCGTTTGGGGGTGTAGGTTTTGTTGTTTCATGAGGAGGAGAAGGAGGAGGAGGTGGTGGTGGTGGTGGGGATGGAATATTTGGTGTCTCTTGCGGATGTGGGGATGCAAGTTTTTCTGTTTTTTCAGGACGAGTAGTAGTAGGTGGGGATGGAATATTTGGTGTATCTTGCGGATGTGGGGATGCAAGTTTTTCTATGTTTTCAGGATGACAAGGAGGTGGGGATGCAAGTTTTTCAGGACGAGGAGGAGGAGGTCCGAATGGAACGTCTTGCAGATGTGGGGATTGAGGAAGAGGAGGAGGAGGAGGATGTGGGGAACCATGTGAGGAAGGAACCTGTCCCATACCGTGAACTACAAGGAATCTCTACCGTAGCCTGTGAACGAGATTTACATGTTGGTGCTCCCTTGTTGTGAATCTGACACCTTCTCCACTGTAACCTCTGTCCTTGAGCTTGTCTGAGTTTCATCACCTCGTCATTAGGAGGGTATTCCACCAGTTCATCCGCAAAGATATTATATACAGTGAGCACTTCAACCACAACACAGTCTTCATGAATCGGGACTGTTTGTAGCGTAGTCTGCTGTGGATGAACAAGACCAATTGCAGCCTCACATTCAAGACCCCTCCACGTGATCCATAGGCCACAGTGTGTGGGTTCAGTCAACATGCCTATAAGGTCTTCCTGTGTACGATCGTCACAGCGCACCTCCGTCGCGAACTCTGCAGTGCCATCGATCAAACCTACATTATCTGCGGACGCACGACTGCTCTTCAGTGTGGCGGGTGAAGGGCTTGCGCGATTGGACACTGGTGACAACACCATCTGGTGACAACACCACCTCTTTAGTAAATTGTTCTCCATCTGCATCTCAGCCACCAGTTCTTGCTTGATTTGTTCCTTTATCTTTTCCGTATCAACTGATGCGTCGGTCTTCGTCCTCTTCCTCTTCCTGTACATGGAAGCGTGCTGAGGCCATGCATAATTCTAGCTCTGGTAGCTAGAGACACCACACACGCGACCTGGTTGTTCAGGGCGGCCCAAGCACTGACTTAGCACATCATACTCCCTCTGCCCTGCCATTCCTGAAGATTCTGCACATGCAATCTTCTCCTTGATGTCTGCAGCCAATTTTTCTGCCTCTTTGTTATTGAACACTATCACGGCAACACGGTCTTTAATCACTAGCTTACTCCTTGCTCGCAGCCAATTCTTGGAACGATCGTCAGGGTAGGCGTCATATGGGTTGGGGATACCAGCTGCAGCTAATTGTCTGTCATCTTCCTCCCATTGTTCTATTTTCATAGTATAACCAGCTGGACCCATGCTGTGCTCGCTTGTGTTCCGGCTTCGGAGTTCTTTGAACTTGACACTAACAGATGAGGCTTGCTCGGTTTCCTCCTATTTCATGAACTCCTTCCACTATTCCGGGACGATAAACGGGTGCCTTGTAAATGGCTCAAGTCCTTTTTTGATAAAATCTCGCCTAAGCTGAAATCTGAATTGTCTCCATGCCTTGGCTGCCGTCTTCCAGAAAAGCATGAATGCCTGCGGTTTCACACCTTCCTGGAACTTCAAGTGTTTCTTCACATGCTTATCAAACAAGTCCCACTTTTCATCATTGCTTAGTTCTTTGAATTCAGCAAGTGCAAAGGTATCTTTTGTCTAGCAACGAGCCCCGCAAGCGCCCTGAACCTGCGCTTTTGAGTCAATGGTACTGACATCCCCCCTATGTCGACCTCAGTGACTATCATTGTGTCACTTGGCCACTTTGTGGATGTCCTCGACGCTCTGCCTCGACGCTGAGCCCCACCCACCTGGTCTTGTTGTGCACTAGCAGTGCCATAACCCTCTTCTTCATCTTGTGGCCCAGGTCTATAGTCCTCGTCAGATTTATCCTGTGAATTAATAGTCAAGGGATTTTGAGAAAGGTCGGCTCAGTGTCTAAGAATAGCACAAAAAGCAGACCATACTGCTAGTTCTCCCAGGAGACATGCTACAACAGGAGACAAGTCGAGCACATTTTTAGTTAACCATGCTTAGCAGCTAAGCATGAGAAAACACATAAGAAAACAATTACATTAACTACTTTAGCCCACTGTAATATCATTGGTTCTTGGTAAAACATTAACATAAATGCAAAATTCAGTAACCAAAAATTTAGTTCAGGCAATGCGACCTTACCATTTTAAAGAAGAAGATGCAGGTTGCCTCTGTTGCTGATGAGGTACTTATTCAACTTGGAGAGAATGTGCACATGTACATAGGAACAAGAGCAAAACCAAATATAAGAGTCAATCAAAAGGGAAATGCTAAGTATGTATACCATTAATAGCTAAGTATGTCCACATGTACTTATACAAAGGAGCCACAGGGTATGCCGGGTATGCACCGGCATACCCTGCAATTCCCACAAGTACAAGTATATTTATACACATTTACATAAAAAGAAAAGCATACACACACATATGTTGTATACTTGATTATCTGAATGCATGTGCGCTGCATACGCTCGCTTGGCCTAATTGCATAAACTCGAGCAAATACACCAACTTACATTGTTAATTTTACAGTTATTACTGAATTGTTGTTAATTTTACAATTATTACCAAGTTGGTAGCATGGATTTACCGAATTGTATAAGAGATTTTTAGAGCGGCATACCATAAACTCAAATCCTAGATTCGCTACTGACCTTGTCACTGTCAGAGCGGAGGGATCTCTACTCCTCGTCGCTGCCTGCTCGCCGCCACGTCCTCGTCCTCGCGTTGACCTTGTGGCTGGATCCCTCCTCCTCCTCCTCCTAATCGTCGTCGTCATCGCTAGATCCCTCCTCTAGTCGCCGTCGTCGTCACCGCAGCTGGGTCCCTCCTCCTCCAGATCTCGCTGTCAGAGGTGTGGCGCGCGTCGTGCCGAGTGTGGTGTGGCGCGCGTCTCAGCGAAGGGTTGTAGCATGCGTCGCGGCGTGGGGGAGGTGGGGGGACGAAGGCGAGGGGGAGAAAGTGGCGGAAGCGGCGCGAGGGGAGAGTGGGACGAGACTGGGTGAGGGAGGCATCCTTCCCTACTAACCTAGCACAAGTGGGCTTGTGTGGGCCTTAAAACGAGTAATGTAGTCAAGTACTACTCTGCTATTATATCATAAACATGAGATAAAAAAAATCTAATTTTAAGAAATTTGGTTAAACAAGTGTGGCTGTTGATATTTTATTCATATACTAAATTACCAACTATGAATTTTTCGTATTTTTTATGAATTTTTAGGTGCTGTTTATGGGCTCTAATATGACATGCATCACAAGTTCACATCACCAAGCAAACAAGTCTGACTGTTGATATAGCATCACATCATATGTTCACATATGACATGCATCACAAGTTCACATCACCAAGCAAACTAACTCATAACAAACATATTCACATCTGACATGCATCAGCAGGGCACATCACCAAAATAAGACTGCATCAGCTGGGCACATCACCAAACTAGATTGTAGCTGCAAGGGAACTAGTTAGCTAGATGACTTCTTTTGTGCTGCTGCCTCAAGTTCAGCTATCCTTGTCTCTAGTTTTGCCACTCTTTCTGCCAGCTCAGCATTCTTCTTTAGATGTTCAATCTCCTACCTCTTTTGTGCGGCTTTAAGCTGCTCATCCTGCTTGTTGATTCCTTTCCAGATGTAGTCAATGTCATCCCGAGTAACAGCACGTTCCTAAAACAGGAAAATTATATTGATGCAAGCTTCATAACAGTTGTAACTTCTTACAAGAAAGTTGTTTAGCTCTAACTGGTTTCAAAACTTGCCTGCTTCTCTTCAATGGATTCCTTGAGCTTGTTGATTTCAGTCCAAATCATGTCAATGTCATGTGCAGCAACTTCCTACAACAAATGGAAATTGATTCATTAGAACAATTGATCAGTGAAGATGTGAAGGTACAAGGACAAATTGTGCGTGATGGTTTCAGAACTTGCCTCATGGTCTTCAGAATCATCGTCGGAGTTGTTGCCAGAGTCGTCGCCGGAGTTGTTGCCGGAGTCGTCGCCGGAGGAGATGAGGTCTACCACCACTATTCTGCCTGGGTCGTCACCGGAGGAGTCCGCGCTCACCTCAATGCGCGTGGACCGCTTCTTCCTATGCGTCGAGGAAAAAAACCCTGCCTCTCCATAGCGGGCGTCGCTGGTGAGGACCGGTGGATGGCCGCTCCCTGGTGTGATGAGTGATTGACAACGTGGTGTGGACTGACTCTTGGCCGAGTATTGTAGGTGCAGGTTGCGGCTTGACTTGTGTTGGTGCAGGTGAAGAGTGGACGCGAAAGGTCTTAGCCTTGTGGGGCCTCCGAGGAGTGGAGAGACAAGTAGGCTCGGCTTGATGGACCCGGTGGCCGAACGGGGTCATGTGCGGGCTGCATGATGGCAAGAAAAGCAAGACGAAGTCGTCGACCGGAGCCGGTGCAGGGTAGCGGCTCACGACCGGAGTCTGCACGCGGGGTTTGCGGCGGTTCACCACAAAACCGTCAGGTTACTTGGTTGAGCCACAAAACCAAGACCGGAGGCTCGGCGGGAGGAGACGGGATCCAGGCGCGCCGAGAAGCTTCGACGTCAGCGGACACGTGGTGGGATTGCACGGCTTGCGTTAGGAGGATGCGGACTGCGGCAAAGGCATGGCCGTGCGATGAAGAGGAGTGCTACTTGACCATATTGCCCCTGAGGGGATTGTATCTTAAGTTTAAGTGCTAGGGGTAGCTTGGTCATTTGCCCAACCTAGAGGAACTCATATATATAGCTCTAGGGTTTCTAGGCAAACTATCCTTCCGGACTGCTTCTCATTTCCCTGCTCCATAGGCGTAGATTTTCTTAACCATTTTGTAGAGAATCTGACCTCCGAGTGTATGGAAGCTTTCATGGTTGTGTCGATTTCCTTCTTGTAGCTCGTGTGATTTTCGTGTCTTTTTCGGGCTATTTTCATTGGATTTTTGTGCGCAGCTTGTTCCTCTGATTCTGGGGTGTTTGAGTTCGGATTTTCTTGTGGGGATCATGGATAGATGCCTTGCGCATCTTTGTGCTTGATCTTGACCCCTCAAACTCCGGATTTAGCCTTGGATTTGAGGATTTCGGTTGGAACCCTAGCTTTTTGGTAGAGCTCGGTTGTGATTCGATTCCCGACGATTTAGTTCGTTTGAGGTCTCAAGTTTTGGGGTATAGCATCTCCTAGGGACGCTTCACATCTCCCCTAAATCTTGCCTCAAGAGCTCAAGCCGTTCGGGAGATCCATGGATGGATAGGGGAGGTTGACTTCTCATTTTCAGGCTCGAGCTGCTCTGTCTGCACCTGGCGGACAGTCCGCCTGGTAGGCGCGGACAGTCCGCGAGGTCCTGTGTTTGTCCAGTTCATCGCTTGTTCTTGCGCATTCGTGGTTTGATCCATCGGGAAAGTTGCTTTGTGTTGCAAGGGGTTTGCGGACCGTCCGCCCGAGCATTGCGGACCGTTCGCGAGGTACGAGTTGCCCACGGACCGTCCGAGGGTGGGGTACGAACCGTCCGTATTTCAAGGTGCAGTACTGGTTGTTCGGGCAGTTTTTGCGGACCGTCCTCCGTGGTCCCGCGGACCGTCCGCCTGGCTCTAGCAGACCGTCCGCCCGGTCACCGCAGACCGTCGGCCCCAGGTTTTCCAGATTGCCTAAGTACTTTGCTTCTTGAGTTGCGCTTCCGTGTTGCTTTGAGTTGGGGTTTGTTCCTAGGGTTGGTAGGTCCGTTGTGCCTACGCGACCTAGGCAAACTCGTGTGGGAATCCTCGGTTGTGAATTTGGGGCATAGGCCGAGTTCATCCTTCGGGAAGAATTTTTATCGGCTCCCATTCACTCCCCCCTCTCTAGTCGCCTAATCGGTCCTTCAATTGGTATCAGAGCCGGTTACAGATCTTCGTGATTCTAACCAGTCTAAGATCCAAAGATGGCGTACCAGGAATGGGGTTCGGGTCCTCCACACTTTGATGGTAAGAATTACCAGATGTGGCAAAGGCAGATGGCTGCTTTCCTCCGCGGCAAGGGTCAGATCCTTTGGGATGTCATGGTGAACACAGCTTATGTTCATCCTGTGAACTTCCTTGCTCCAGGATCGAGGGATATGTTCGACGCCAACAACAAGGCAGTCGACTACTTGTACCGTGCTCTGTGTCATTCCGAATTCGATCGGGTTCAGACAGAGGACATGGCTTGTAGGATTTGGGAGCAGCAGAAGAATGCTCACGCTGGGAACGCTCAGGTTCAGGCTCGGTTGTTTGTGACCTACCGTAGAGAGTACGAGAACTTCACTCATCTCCCCGGTGAGTCCATAGATGCCATGTTCCAGCGGTTCACCGTGATTGTGAACAACATGAGATCTAATGTGGCCGTGCTCCCGTACGATGATCATGACAGGGCTATCAAGCTCCTGCACTCTCTGGATCGTACCGTGTGGAGTGAGAAGGTCGAGGCCATTCTTGAGTCGGAGAAGTATGAGACCCTCACAGTGGACGAGCTGTTTTCCAAGCTCAAGTCGTCCGAGGTGGACCGTGGGGTGCGTGCAAAGATCGAGAACCCGACAGACCCTCATAGTCAGGCTCTCGTGACTGGACCAAGGACTAACGCTAACATGTCTTCGAGACATTTTTCTTTGTCTTGTCTTGTGTCCATGCCAGATGAGGAATTTGACATGCTGGGCGAGGAGGATCTCGCGTTGCTGAGCAAGCGGTTCGAGCGTATGTACACGAACCGGAAGAATGCTCGGAGGAGCTCGGGCATGTGCTACCGATGCGGGAAGCATGGGCACTTTATCGCTGAGTGCCCAGAAGCCATGGAGGTCAAGCTCGAGCACAAGCAACATCCGAGGACCGACCACAAGCACCGTTCGAGGGACGACCACAAGGGCAAGAACAAGTCCGAGCGGAGGCCGAGGAGGAGTGGTGGTCACAAGAAGAAGGAGCCAGCGATGGTTGCCGGAGCGAGCGACATCGACTCGAGCTCTTGCTACTCTTCATCGAGCTCAAGTGATGAAGATGAGAACCGGCACAAGAGCAAGCGGTCAAGCAAGAACATCAACGGCCTGTGCTTCACCGCCCAAGGCTTTAGCGGCATGGCACAAAGCTCCGCAAGCAAGAAGAGCAACAAGGACGACTCGGACTCCGACTCCGAGGATGAGGTAAACAATGATCCATCCTTCTTGGTAGCGGAGAATGCTAGGTTGAATGACTTACTTGACAACCGTGATGATGTGCTTAGAAAGGCCAACAAGGAGAAGAGGGAGTATAGGTCTTTGCTTGGAGAGGCTAAGGAGAAGGTGGTTGAGCTAGAGTCTTTGCTTATTGATGTTAGGGCTCAAATAGATTCTCTTAAGTCTGCTCCTATTGTGACCGATGAACCTGAATGCACTGATTGTTCCACTTTTCTTGGTGATTTGACTGTGCTTAAGGAAAAGTATGCCTCCAAGGTCGAGGAACAAGATGTGCTTAGGGTTGAGCTAGATGATATGAAATATAGGCCCTCCTTGCTTGGTGCTTGCACTTCTTGTCCTGTTTTGCATGAGAAGCTAGATGTTTCGCTTGCTTATGCTAGATCTCTAGAGGCTCAGCTGAAAGCTCCTATTCCTACATCATGCTCCATTTGTGAAGTAAATGCTGTGAAGAATTTGGAGCTTGCGCACTATGTTGATCGCTTGCAGGATGAGAATGATGAGTTGAGGAAGATGATGGGTTGGTTGTCTGGTCATGAGCCTCAGCGTTTGGAGCTTGCACACTATGATTGAGGCATACAAGCGCTATGATGGGCAAGTGCTTGGGGCGGATAAGGTTGGTGAGGGAAGTGGTGAGAATGAGGGGAAGATCGGAGATATCGCAGAACCACCAAAAACCTACCACAAAAATGCCTATGCTCCTAAGCCAAACCCACTTAGGAACTGAATAGACACAACCCCAGCTCCACCCGTGTTTCCTCCACACAGAGACAACTTCCAGAAACCCATCAAGTTCAAGAGTGACATGGGGAATGAGTTCTTTGGGAAGAAGGGAGAGAAACCGAGTGAGGAGAAGCCAGAGCCCAAAACCAAAGCCAAAACCAAAACCCTTCCGTTGTGAGCATTGTGGGAGGGATGGGCACCTAGCTGAGTTTTGCTTCAGGAGGAAGTGTGAGGAGAGGTTTGCCAGGGAGATGGCAAACAAGGACATGTACCGCCCTTCTCGTGGTGTGCCTGAGCCTAGGATGGTGCCAAGGGGCGAGGGTGTGGTGCGTACCATTTACCCTCGGGAGAGGCGTGAGTTTGTGCCTCGAGGTGAGTCACCACATAGAGAAGGTGGCAGGCGTGTTGTTTTTGGGCGTGGTGAGTTTGCTGGACGTTCTTTCGCTCGTGGCCAATACGAGTATGGGGGGAACGATCGTAGTTTTAGGTCCCAGAGGAGCTACGGGCCACGGTCTCCACCTCGTGGTACGCGTAGTCCTCCAAGGGGACATGTGGGTGTTCCACCTAGGAGAGATAGGATGGATTTTGCTAACCCCACTTTTGAGCAAATGTCATGGCACTGGTTTGATTCATTTTGTACAAATCCCAGTGCTGAGTCGTTTGCTCACTCTCGCTCTCATTTTTGATTTGTAGGTGGGAGGCCTGGAGGACTTTTGGTTGATCGACTCTGGTTGCTCTCGACACATGACCGGAGATCGAAGGTGGTTCTCCAGCCTCACCCCGCTGATGACCAAAGAGTACTTCACTTTTGGGGACAATGGGAAAGGTAGAGTGCTTTCAGTGGGCACGGTGAAGGTGAGCGAGTCCGTGACTCTTAGGCGTGTTTCTCTTGTCAAGTCTTTGGGGTACAATCTTCTTTCGGTTTCCCAGCTTCTTGATGAGGGTTTTGAGGTCCGTTTCAAAATGGGTGCTTCGCGTGTTTTGGATTCTCGAGGTGATCTTGTGTGCACGATCATCCCCGAGGGTTAGATTTTTAGAGCCGATTTTTCTTAGTGTGTCGGCTCTTCTCGTTGTTTGGTTGCTGGTGTTTCAGCGGAGCTTTGGAAATGGCATAGGAGACTAGGTCACTTGAGTTTTGACTTGTTGTCACGCTTGAGTGGGCTAGGTTTGGTCTGAGGATTGCTTAAGTTGAAATACCAAAAGGACTTGGTATGTGCTCCGTGTAGGCATGGTAAGATAGTCGCCTCCTCTCACCCGCCTCTGACATCCGTTATGACAGAGAGGCCATGCGAGCTGTTCCATATGGACTTGGTTGGTCCAGCTCGTGTGTGCTCGGCGGGTGGGAAATGGTATGTCGTGGTGATAGTGGGCGACTATTCTCGCTATGCTTGGGTCTTCTTTTTGGCTGACAAGGGGGAGACGTTTTGTTTTGTGCGGGATCTAATCTTGAGGTTGAAGAATGAGAGGAATGGAGATGCCATTTGAGCTATCCGTAGCGATAATGGCTCTGAATTTAAAAACTCTCGTTTCGAAACCTTTTGTCGTGATTTGGGTCTCGAACATCAATTCTCTTCTCCCTATCTGGCTTGTTAGAATGGTGTGGTTGAGAGGAAAAACCGTTCCCTTTGTGAGATGGCTCGGATGATGCTCGACGAGCATAGGACTCCGAGGAGATATTGGGCTGAGGCGGTGAATACCGCGTGCGATGTTGGGAACCGGATTTTTCTTAGGGCCTTCTTGAACAAGACGTGCTATGAGCTCATGCACGGGCGAGCACCTAGAGTGAGCCATTTCAGGGCTTTTGGTTGTAGGTGCTTTATTCTCAAGAAGGGTAGGCTTGATAAGTTTGAGTCGAGGTCTTCCGATGGGATCTTTTTGGGTTATGCGAGTCATTCTCGAGCATTCCGTGTGCTCAACCTTGATACTAACCTAGTCATGGAAACTTGCGAGGTTACCTTCGATGAGACCCAGCCATGCAGTTCGTCTGTTTTTGAGTGAGCAGGTGACGGTGAGATTGGCAAGAAGATCTTTGAGGACGAGGAGGATGATGGTGATGATGAAGCTCCAGCCGATCATGTACCCTCTACTTCCACTACGACAACTACGGTGCAGGATGGTCCAGCCCCTACACCGACTACGATCCAGCAAGATCAAGTGGAGGCTGCAGCTGAGGGGGAGGTTGTCTCCAGGTGAGAGGCACTGAGGCGTGTTCAAGTTGATCATCCTCCCTCAAGAATCATCGGCGACATCAATGAACGTACGACACGGTCAAGGTCCAGAAATGTTTCTCACTTTGCTCATTCGGCTTTTGTTGCTACCTTTGAGCCGAAAGACGTTGGACACGCCCTCTCTAATCCTAATTGGGTGAACGCAATGCATGAGGAGTTAGAGAACTTTGAGAGAAACCAAGTTTGGGAGTTGGTAGAGCCACCACCACATTGCAAACCTACCGGGACAAAATAGGTGTGGAAAAACAAAGAGGGTGAGAATGGTGAGGTGGTGAGAAACAAATCGAGGTTGGTTACTCAGGGGTACAGTCAGAAGGAGGGGATAGACTATGAGGAGACATTTGCTCCTGTAGCCCGTTTGTAGGCGATTAGGATCCTTCTAGCCTTTTCCGTGGCTAAAGGGTTCAAATTGTACCAAATGGATGTGAAGAGTGCCTTCTTGAATGGGTTTTTAGAAGAAGAGGTATATGTGAAGCATCCACCGAGCTTTGAGAGTGCTGAGTTTCCTCACTGGGTGTATTGGCTGAGGAAGGCGTTGTATGGGCTGAAACAAGCTCCCCGTGCTTGGTATGGCCGTTTGAGGGGGTTCTTGTTCAGCAAGGGGTTTGAGATGGGCAAGGTTGATAAGACTCGTTTTCTCCTTAGGCAGGGCGATGATATCCTAATTGTTCAGGTGTACGTGGATGATATTGTCTTTGGTGGCTCGTCTCACTCTTTGGTTGCGAGGTTTGCAGAGGACATGAGCAAAGAATTCGAAATGTCTATGATGGGAGAATTGCAGTTCTTTCTCGGGCTTCAGATCAAGCAGGCGAAGGAGGGAACCTTTGTCCATCAAGCCAAGTACACGAAGGACATCCTCAAGAAGTTCAAGATGGACGACTCGAAGCCCCTGTCGACACTGATGAGTATGACTACAGCGCTGGATGCGGACGAGGACGGAGAGCCCGTGGACGAAAAGGAGTACCAGAGCATGATCGGCTCCCTCTTGTACTTGACAGCGACGAGGCCGGACATTCAATTTTCTATGTGTCTGTGCGCTTGTTTTCAGGCGTCGCCAAGGACTTCACATCGGCAGGCCGTCAAGCGGATCTTCAGGTATCTTCGATACACTCCTGAGCTCAGTCTTTGGTACTCGGCGTCCTCTTCTCTTTCGCTTCTTGGGTTTTCGGATGCCGACTTTGCGGGGTGTCGAGTCGATAGGAAGTCGACTTCAGGGACGTGCCAGTTTTTGGGATCTTGGCTTGTTTCTTGGTCTTCTCGCAAACAATCTAGTGTAGCTCAGTCTACCACAGAAGCCGAGTATGTTCCTGCCGCTAGTTGTTGCTCACAGCTGCTTTGGATCACATATACGCTGAGTGAATTTGGTGAGGAGTGTACCCATGTTCCTCTCATGTGTGATAGCACGAGTGCCATTAGTGTTGCCAAAAACCCCGTGCTCCACTCCAGAACCAAACATATAGAGGTGAGGTACCACTTCCTGAGAGACAATGTTGAGAAGGGAAATGTTGACGTTTCTTAGCCTCACTACTAAGGTGGCACTTGCGGTGACGGCGCCAGGAATGCTCGAGGCACTCGCAAGCGTCGCTACCAGGTTTACACCTCTAGTAACAGGGCTAGGGAACGTCTTCGGTAAAACACACGATCACAGAAAGGTCCGCAAGCACACGGATTACCGTTGTAGCACTTCACCCGGTGGTATTCGGTTTATCGTATTTATATTTTCTCAAGGGAGGCACAACGGCAAAGATAATCGAATAAACGGTGGAGAAAGACAAGACTTGGTAAAGAGCTATAGCGGGGGTAACGAATAAAGATATTCGGGGATAACTTGACACACACAAGGAGATCTTGATAAAGGACTAGAGAGGATCTAGCGAGCTGGGAGGACAACGAGACGAGAAAGGATCCTAACACAATCTATCTATTCTTGTCAACTCTCGGCAAAGGACTAAGGCAAAGGATAACCAAGGCAAGCTAAACTCGACAAGCTCTTCTAGTGCTGCAGGGGCATGCAAAGCCGCGCTCTCAGACTGGGATGAGAAGGGAGAACGACGACGCGCTGAATCCTACCCGCCCGAACTAACATGGTGGACTACAAAGCCCGTCAGGAGCTGTCACCTCCTTAGGGTACCACAACTATTCCATTGAACGGGACACCAATCTAAGACTAAGGTAAGCTCTGAGCACCGCGCTCACAACAAACCAAAGAACCTTTCCCCGGGTACCACGAAGGAAGGTCTCTCTCTCCCGTGAACCACCAGAGATCAAGCAAAGAACGACCACAACACTATAGGGTTCAAGGGAGCTATGCTAACCAAGACTAAACTAACTTTAGTCTAAACCAAGAATAAAGCTTCTAGAGCAAAGTAAAAGCTGAATGTAATTGACTCGAAAAGTAAGATAGAAAGATAACTTGAATTGTACTTGAGTCTAAACAAAGAAAGGATACAAGAGTAGTACCAGAACTCTGAAGAAGACTCCTCCAGAACCCCGAGACTAGCTTGACTCGACTCTAACTCCCAAACTGCACTAATCCTACTCTAAGTGAACAAAAGAGGGAATTGGAGATGCTCCTGCGTTGTGTGTCCAATCCAGCGAGTGTGAGGTGCCTTTTATAGGCAAGGGAGGTCGGTTGAGCGCGTGGGACCAATATGTCAGGTGCGGCCGGATCAGGAGGTGCGGCCGGCCCTATGATCCACCGCCTCTCGCCTTGGACGCCCCTGATCACTGCTCCTGAGGCGGTTGTAGGTCGGTTCCTTGGGTCGGTTTCGCCTGGCACGCGGATGGATTGGTGCGGCTGGCCCACCTCTGTGCCATGTGATGCACCGCCTTCGCTCAAGGACGCCTAGGATCACCTTGGAATGACGGTTGTGGCGGTTGAGCGGCCGGACAAGTGGACCCATTGATCCTAGCCTCCACCTTTGGATCAAACCGACGTTCTTCTGTGAATCGTGCTCGTCCAAGTGTTGCTCGAGGGAGAGAAGGTGCTCTGGACCAGGCACGAGCCACGGGGCAGGGCCGGCCGCACCTGCAGGGCCGGCCACACCTGCAGGGCCGGCCGGACCAGGTGGTTTGGTCGTGCCTTGCTCATGTGGCACATTGGTTCCAATTTCTCCCAAAATGTGTACCTGCCTATGAAATTCACAACACAACTCGTGGAACTTTATCAGTACTAAAAATGTGCATGAAACTTGCCATATACCCCCCTCGAACCTGAGGTTTTGACGATCGAATCTTTGTTGTAAGGATCGTCAACAGGAAACATAGACCTCGTCCATGTGCCAACCGAAAAGCAGCTTGCCGATATCCTAACCAAGCCTTTGGACCAAGCTACATTGCCCGTTTGCGAGGGGAGCTTGGTGTTGTTTTTCCTTTTTGAGCTTTGGTTGGAGGTGTGATGTACATGTTCATGTTGCATTTTCATTTATGTACCATATCATGCTTGCATATTTGTATCATAGACTGCATATGTATCATGTGAGATGCGCTTCTCCTTTATACTTTGCTCACCATGATGTGCTGGATATGAGATTATGACTTTGCTAGTGATGCTCATATGATGAATAGCGATGCTCTTGATAGCTCACGGATGTATATGCTTGTGAATGGCTTTCTTTTGTAAAAATGCTATATATGATCCTCTCTTATGAGTGGAATGCCTTTCATGTTAAATTTGTGCACTTATGGCTATACCTTGCTTAATTTGTGCTTGGAACCATGTTCTCTTCATTTGGGGTCAAAGACCCATTTTTCATCATGAATGTTTAGCCTACATGCTACCTTGTGGAGAAGCCTAAGCTTCTTTTTGCCGCAAAGGCACTTCATGTACCATGCTTAAATTGCAATCATGAAATTAGTGTATGAAATGCCTGTGCTTGAAAAATATGCTTCCATGTCATGTATGCTTTAAATTCCTTATCTTGGGTGCTAAACTGTTGCATGATGTTCACCGTTGAGAAGTCTCACATTTAGAAGTGGACACATGGCTCGGTGGCTTTGACATGACATGAGATAGCGTGTAGGTGTTTGTGATGATCTTGTGTTGAGAATTTGTGACCTTGCATGAAGTTTGTGAGTTATATGTTGTTTCTGCTCATTTTGATCATGTTTAGGTCCTATGCTCATGAGAGGGAAATTTTTGTGAAAAATGCTTTATTTTTGGTCATGGCTATGTCACATGCTTATATGTCCCTATCTATCTTGTTGGCGATGCTTGTACTAAATTTGTGGCTATCTTGCTTGTCTATGTCTCATTTTTAGCATGTTGTAGTGCTCTTTGTCTATTTGAGAAGCACATGCTTGCATTTGTAGACTTGATTCATGCATTACCAACAAGGGGGAGGAATAGTACCCAATTCTTGTTTTGGGGAGAAAATTGCATCTAGGGGGAGTTTTGCATCAAGTGGGAGAAAAATTGGAGAGAAATGCATTTGTCCAGGGGGAGCTTGCATTCATGTGCTTTTGAGCTCTTTGTCGCCTAATTTTAGTTGTGCTCTTTTGCCGATGGTGTCGAGCCCTTTTGCCTCACCTTGAGGAGTCGGCAATTTTGGAGCATTTTATCTCGGTTGTGTCGAGCCGTTGCCCTTGTCTTAGGGGACCGAGATTTTTCTCTCTCAAGTGATCTCGTTTTTGCTTTTGTTTGGCTTTTGATCACTTGTTTGAGTTTTTCTTTCGTTTCTTTTCTTTTTCTTTTTTCTCTAAATTGGTTACTCTGTGTGTGTTGTCAATGCACTCATCAAGGGGGAGATTGAGGACCGGAGCGTCCGAGGACTGGTGGATGGTCGCTCCCTGGTGTGATGAGTGATTGACAACGTGGTGTGGACTGACTCTTGGCCGAGTATTGCAGGTGCAGGTTGCGGCTTGACTCGTGTTGGTGTAGGTGAAGAGCGGGCGCAAAAGGTCTTAGCCTTGCGGGGCCTTCGAGGAGTGGAGAGACAAGTAGTCTCGGCTTGATGGACCCGGTGGCCGAACGGGGTCAAGTGCAGGCTGCATGATGGCAAGAAAAGCAAGACGAAGTCGTCGACCGGAGCCAGTGTAGGGTAGCGGCTCACGACCGGAGTCCGCACGCGGGGTTTGCAGCGGTTCACCACAAAACCGTCGGGTTACTTGGTTGAGCCACAAAACCAAGACCAGCGGCTCGGCGGGCGGAGACGGGATCCGGGCACGCCGAGAAGCTTCGATGCCGGCGAACACGTGGCGGGATCGCAGGGCTTGCGTCGGGAGGACACGGACTGCGGCAAAGGCGTGGCCGTGCGATGAAGAGGAGTGCTACTTGACCATATTGCCCCTGAGGGGATTGTATCTTAAGTTTAAGTGCTAGGGGTAGCTTGGTCATTTTCCCAACCCAGAGGAACTCATATATATAGCTCTAGGGTTTCTGGGCAAACTATCCTTCCGGACTGCTTCTCATTTCCCTGCTCCATAGGTGTAGATTTTCTTCACCGTTTTGTAGAGAATCTGACCTCTGAGTGTATGGAAGCTTTCATGATTGTGTCGATTTCCTTCTTGTAGCTCGTGTGATTTTTGTGTCTTTTTCGGGCTATTTTCATTGGATTTTCGTGCGCAGCTTGTACCTCTGATTCTGGGGTGTTTGAGTTCGGATTTTCTTGTGGGGATCATGGATAGATGCCTTGCGCATCTTTGTGGTTGATCTTGACCCCTCAAACTCCGGATTTGGCCTTGGATTTGAGGATTTCGGTTGGAACCCTAGCTTTTTGTTAGAGCTCGGTTGTGATTCGATTTCCGGCGATTTAGTTCGTTTGAGGTCTCAAGTTTTGGGGTATAGCATCTCCTAGGGACGCTTCACATCTCCCCCAAATCTTGCCTCAAGAGCTCAAGCCGTTTGGGAGATCCATGGATGGATAGGGGAGGTTGACTTCTCGTTTTCGGGCTCGAGCTGCTCTGTCCGCACCTGGCGGACAGTCCGCCTGGTAGGTGCGGACAGTCCGTGTGGTCCTGTGTTCGTCCAATTCATCGCTTGTTCTTGCGCGTTCGTGGTTTGATCCGCCGGGAAAGTTGCTTTGTGTTGCAAGGGGTTTGCGGACCGTCCGCCCGAGCACCACGGACCGTCCGCGAGGTACGAGTTGCCCACGAACCATCCGAGGGTAGGGTACGGACCGTCCGTATTTCGAGGTGCAGTACTGGTTGTTCGGGCAGTTTTTGCGGACCGTCTGCCGTGGTCCCGCAGACCATCCGCCTGGCTCTAGCGGACCGTCCGCCCGGTCATCGCGGACCGTCCGCCCCAGGTTTTCCAGATTGCCTAAGTACTTTGCTTCTTGAGTTGCGCTTCCGTGTTGCTTTGAGTTGGGGTTTGTTCCTAGGGTTGGTATGGTAGGTCCGTTTTGACTACGCGACCTTGGCAAACTCGTGTGGGAATCCTCGGTTGTGAATATGGGGCATAGGCCGACTTCATCCTTCGGGAAGAATTTTTATCAGCTCCCATTCACTCCCCCCCTCTCTGGTCGCCTAATCGGTCCTTCAGCTGGATTCCGCCAACTTGGCCCTTGCGCGCGTGTACGGCTTCCTCCCCCGGGCCAACGAAGAACTGACCTCTTCCATGGAGCGTCGAGGAAGACACATGGGGGCGGTGCACTGGGACGGCTCCTCTTCGTCGCCGCGGGACCTCACTCTCTTGGCAGGGGCGGCGGACAGCACCGAGGAAGATGGACGGGGACGTGGCCGCGGGGCCTCCTCCTTGCAGAACCTCCCCCTAGAGTCGCGGGCCATCCCTGCGACGGAGACGAGGCTGCGATGGAGACGAGGAAGGCGGAAGCCAGAGAAGGGGATAGAAGGCGGGGCGGAGCGTTTATTAAAAAGGTTCGGATGCGCAAATGATACGCTGATTAACAACCACCGGTCACCGATGAAGGGGTGGGGCCAGGTCTATTCGAATGAAGAACAATTTGCTTTTCCCCTTTTAATCTGCAATCAAATTTTGTATCACGTATTTCTCCGTCATCCGTAATCCAAATTTGATGATATTTGTTTCTGAATTTTTCTAAAATCAACATCTATTCATTTATGACATTTTTTCGTATGTAATTCCATTTCTTGGATGTTGTTTATACACCTTATCTTGTTCCTTATAAGTACAACATAGAACTAATATTTGTTTGACACATCCATTACTCTTTGCATTTCGTAATCTTATGGTGAACACAAGGTTATGTTAAAATTTCAAATGCATATGAGTTCGAACATGTTTTAAAGTGTGGAAAACTTCAATGTTGAAGTAACATTCTAAGAAACTATGTGAGAGATGTAGACATTTGTACACAAGTATAATCTTCCATTTTTGAAACCATTTGAATTTTTGTAGACAAGCTTAGGGACCTAAATCATGTTGCCAAGTCAATTTGTAGAATATTTAGAATACACTAAGACATTATTATAATTATTATATCGTAAACAAGAGATAAAATATCTAATTTTAAGAATTTTGGTTAAACAAGTGTGGCTGTTGATATTTTATTCAAATACTACATTACTAACTATGAATTGTTCGTATTTTTTATGAATTTTTTGGTGCTGTTTATGGGCTCTAATATTTGAGGGAAGCAAGTTTCAATTCAGAAAAAATAGTGTCGGGCCCACGCGTCAACGTCAGAAGCCTATATCAAAAAAGATAACCATTGCCTGCCCGACCGACAAAGGCGATGCGGGTAGACTAACCCGCGTCGCCAACAAGTGCTCCATTGTCCGAAATGCCCCTGACCGAAAGAATATGCATCCGCCTCGGCGACGTTGGTACACTAACTCTCGTCGCCAACAAGTGCTCCATTGTCCGAAATGCCGCTGGCCGAATGAATATGGATCCGCCCCGGCGACGCTGGTACACAAACCCTCATCGCCAACCAGTGCTCCATTGTCCGAAATGCCCCTGGCTGAATGAATATCCATACACCCCGGCCCCGGCCCCCTTCTTCTTCCCCGATCTGAGCTCCACCGCCGCCGCCCGCCCGTCCTTCCCCGCCGTCGCGCACATGTCGCACTACGCCGATTCGTCTGGAGGTGCACGTGCGAGGAGCAGGGTTCAAGGTTGCCGGAGCATCCGCAATCACTCCATCGGCTTGGATCCAGTCGGTGAGCTAAGCGGCTTTGCACTGGTCCCTTGCAATTCATTGTAAACTGTTGCCATATAATGACAAACTATTGCAATTCATTGTAAACTGTTGCCATATAATGACACAAACAGAGTAACAAACTTCTGGCATACACATTGGAATTCATTGTAAGCTGCTGCCATAGACATTGCAATGTGTTATAGGAGACATGGATTGATCTACCCGCGTCTCTTAGATCTACTAGTTCATCACAAGTTCAACAAACACACAGGAGGAACACATTAACAGAGGATCTACTAGTTCATCACAAGTTCAGCAAACACACAGGAGGAACACATTAACAGAGGAACAAATTAATTAAGCAGAGGTAGTCGCCGCCGGAGGAGCCCACCGTCGGAGTCGGAGCTGGAGCCGTCGAGGCCGCCATCGTCGCCGCTGTCGAAGCCGCCATCATCACCGCCTTCGTCGTCGACGGGGGCGAGCACGCCTCTCTCAAGGTCCCCAGCCAAGATATGGATCTTGAAGGCGTAATCCTTCACAGTCCTCTGCAGCGGATCATTGGGTGCTGGGACCCCGAGATGAATGGCCACCCGTCGAAGCCTGTTGAAAGCTTCGCGGAACAAGTTGACTGACCAACTGGCTTTGTCAGCAGTTAGTGCAGGAGTAGAAACGGCCTCCAAGGGCTATGGCGCCAGCACCTCCTCGGGCTCGTTGGGCGGGGGCAGCGGCACTTCCTCGGGCTCCTCGGGCGCCAGCGCTGTCCCCTCCTTGACGAGCCGACTACGGCGACTTTCGTCGTCATCATCCTCCACCCTCCGCCGCTTCCTAGACGGCTCGCTTGACGATGCCATGCACGCGCTTGAGGAAGAAGAAGCTCTTGGATTCACTTCTTGGTGACCGGAGACGGTGGTGCTGGGGTTTTCTTGGTGCCGCGGTTGATGAAGTTCTTGGCCGGCCGGGGATTTATATTGACAAGACGGGGAACCGTCAGGCGGCCAGTCACACGCCTCGGAACCCGTGTACGCTCAGGAGAGCTCTTGGCCACAAAAGAGTCATGTGGTCACAAGGAGATGTCTGACTGTTCATATTTTATTCAAAATACCAAATGCCCAACTATGAGTTGTTCGATTCTCAAAAAAAACTATGAATTGTTCGTATTTTTATTAATTTTTATGTGCTGCTTTATGGGCCCTAATTTTTGAGGGAAGCAAGTGTCATTTCAAAAAAAACTGTCAGGCCCACGCGTCAGCGTCAGCAGCCTAGTATAAAGAAGGTAACCTTTGCCCGCCCGCGCACCAGCCAACAAAGCGACGCAGGTTTGCTAACCCGCGTCGGCAGTGACTATCCATTTTGCAAAATGAATATTCAACCGCCCCGGCCCATTCCGTCTCACCTTCTTCTTTCCGAATGGATAAGCGCAACACTTTCCTTAAAAAAAAGCACAGAGGAGGAATGAGAGGAGGCGTGGAGACAAAGACGACGATGAGCGCCGGCGAGGGGCCAAGCAGCGGACGACCACGCGCACCCGGGATCGAGGAGAACCAGAACGCGAAGCGGTGCCGCAACTGGATCCGCGCGCATGCCGGTGAGATGGCGACGAAGACTGATGAGGAGATCACTACTGCACATATTCATAACAACCCTCCATTGAGCATTGAAGGTCCAATTACAAGAGCACGTGCGCGACAATTGAATTTAGAGGTGAGCTCCTTCCTAAGTACTTATTCGTCTAATTTGGAGAATAGATTGCTACCTTATGAATGTTTGTTGATTAGTAACCAAGGAGATGACCAAGATATACTTGAGGAAGGACATAGAGGCGTGGGTGACCAGCAAGGGCGTCCAAGTCGAGGTGGAGGCCCAAACCAAGACGTCTATGGGTCTGATTTGGAGTCCAAGAGCAGCGTGCAGTAAAACTGGTCTTACGATTACGGGCTCAGAATTTTGTGTTCTTTATATGCCCAGAAACATGACAAGAATACCTTTCTAATGGCATTGGTCTCAGGCCCAAATTCAGGTGGAGTTGACAGGAATCGTCAGAGGAAGTTGGCGTCCAGAATCTGTTCCGGCGTTGCAGCGCCGTATTTTGGTCTTTGGACCTTGTATCGTTTTGGAGCCCATTAGGGGCGCGTCCAAAGGGTCTTGCACGACCCTAGGGTCTTCATAAACAGTAGCCACCCATCCATTAGGGTTTGGGTTTTGCTTTAGTCAATCTGTCTTCGAACAGTCGCCGCTCGTCGGTTTGTGAAACCCCAACTCGTGTGCTTAATCTTTCATCTGCAGTTTGTCACCAAATTTTGAGAGCTGCATTCTTTCGAGTTGTTGCTTGTGTTCTTCGTTTCGCAGGTAGGGATTAGCCTTCTTGGCGAGGTCAACCGGATCATGACACGGTTGATAACCAGAGGAGTTGTGGTGCTAAGGTTGCAGGGATTCGGGTCTTTGGATTTGAAGCCGGATCGGTGTGTCACACCCGCCCAAAACGAAAGCTACCCTTCCCTGATGGAAGATCGGGCCACCTAGTTCCCATCAAGTGGTAATCAGAGACTCAGGTATCACTGTCAGGCTTACCCTAGTTTTTAGTGTTCGTAAATTTTGCCTTCGTCCTATAGTCCACAAAAAGCGTAAAAAAATTTTCCGCTATCCTACAACCCTTTTTAGCCTTGCAATTTCGTTTTCAGATTGCTTTGTTGAGTTTGTGTCCGTGGTCGAGTGCTGTTGCTGGTTTAGGTCGTGTTCATCATCGTAGTTCAACATGCCCACCGCTGTTTGATTGTTTCCACCACTATCCCATCCACCTTTACCCAAATTACAAGTCGAGACACCACATTACTTGACTTGCCCCGCTAGCCGCCTTGTGTGAACTCTCGCCGTGCAAACCCTAGATAGGTTGCAAGCCGCTTTGATCGCCTTTGCATCGCATACTTGATCCTTGATTCATCATCTTGCGTATATCTGCTTGCTGCCGCCACCGCTAGGAGGACGCTTTTCCCTAGCTGTTGCTGTCTTTTGTGCCTTTGGAAAACATAACGTGACATACCTTCCATAAAACAGGCATAGATTTTCGCTCGATGCTCCGATTCAGCTGAAATTTTTACAGCAGTTTCATGACAAGTTTTGGTCCATACTCCAAACTGACATTCTCAAAAAGTTCAAAAAAAATCGGGAAGAAAAAGAAAAAAATCATTTAAGTGTTTTGAGGGTTTTCAGAGATTGTTTCTGATTTTCCCTACGCCACAATACACCTCTGTTTCAGGTGAAATTTTGTGTGCTTCCATCTTTTGTGCTCATTGTTCAGTGGTAAAATTGTCAGAAAAAGATAAGATTGTTTGCTGCTCCATTCGACAGTTACTATCAGATAAAAGGGGCAAACCGAGTGTTTTTACTGCTTCTTTGCTTGTTCTGTGAGTTCCATATTCCTTGCCTTGTTTCACCTTGTTGTGCTACATCTAGGATACGTCTTAGCCAGCAATTGTGACTTGTGCTTTGGACACTTATTGAACTTTGCTAATCTGCATTCGTTATTTGCTAATCCTGGATATCATATTTTGGCATCCCAAGCTCCACATACTTTTTCTTCAAATCAGTACAGCGAAGGACCCTTGCAATCTTGGTTCCACTGCCTCACAGGTATCACGAACTAGCCACTGGTTGTACCATCCCTTGCTAGCTTTGGTAAGAACTTGGTAAGACGTGTGTGAGGGTGTGTTTCCACAAAATATTCTACATAGTTCAGAGGGTCCATAGTTCATAGGGTCTTTGTTGATCACTAACCATGCCAGACGATGTACCTCTTGTGGCTAGTGACTTGCAGGGCTTAAAGGACGAGATGAAGGAGTTCTTCCTTAAGGAGCTGAGCATGCTTACGAACGAAATCTGAAAAACCGATCACACAGTTGAGGGTGTGGATAAGCGAGTATCCTCACTGACAACTAGGATTCAACAGCTTGAGATCAACCTTCCCAAGACCGAGGATAGAGAAGAGGAGGTTGATGACACTGACCACCCAGAGGATACTGTGTACCTTCTGATGGTACGGTGGACCACAAGATGACAAGCGAAAATCGTGCGCGTCGCCTTCTTGCACGCAACAAAATAGGTATGGAAGGTAACAAAAATAAAAACCATTATGTTAAGGATGATCCTTATGCTAAAGTTAAATTTACCATACCGTCTTTTTATGGGAGATACGATGTTGAGGAATATCTAGATTGTGAGATGACAGTAGAACAAAAATTTGCGTCACATCTTGTTCCTGATAAACATAAGGTTAGACAAGCCACTAGTGAATTTAAATATTTTGCTATAATCTGGTGGCATGAATGTGCTTCTCTAAACATGCAGCCTGTTACTTGGGATGAGCTTAAACTTGCTATGCATGATAGATTTGTTCCTGCATCTTGTAAGCGTGATTTACGTAAGATATTGCAACGTTTAGAGCAGGGTGCTATGTCTGTTCAAGAGTATTATGCAGAGCTTCAAAAGGGTATGGTTCGAGCTGGGGTAGTAGAGGATCCTGAGGATAAGGTGTGTTGTTTTTATGGGGGTCTGAGACGTGAAATTCAGGATATTGTTGACTACAAACAGTTTACTACCACCAACCAGTTGTTCCAGCTTTGCAGAAAAAGAATTGCAGGGACGACAACAACAGTCACAATGGAGCAAGAGTACCTACAACAACTCTTTCACGCCCAAGACATTCACACCACCAGCCACCTGGATGCCCGGTGCTTCTCCTTCAGCGACACCTCCTAGCAGTCGTTCCACACCAGCAGCGACTACACCTTTCGATGGTAAAACTCGTTTGCAGGAACAGACCAAGAATGCCTCCGATGTACCTTCCACTGGGCGCTCTTCCATACAGTGCCATCGCTGCCAGGGATTTGGCCATATAAGTAAAGACTGTCCAAGCAAGCGAACGTACATTGCCACGGATGACGGCGGTTACATTAGTACTTCTGATGTCGAGGATGACATTGATGATGATCCTGCTACTGAAGATGGCCTTTCATTGAGCTCGAGTGACGTGACCCAGCACCGGATTTGCATTGTAAATCGAGTTCTCAGTACACACATGGTGCAAGCCGAGAGGGTGCAGTGACATAATTTATTCCAGATTTTATTTGTGATCAAAGATCGGTGTGCTCGTGTCATCATTGATGGAGGAAGCTGCAACAACTTGGTGAGTTCGGACTTGGTTACCCAACTAGGCTTGGCCACGCGCCCTCATAAACATACATACCATGTTCAGTGGCTCAACGACACGGGTAAGGTTAAGGTAACTCAAACTGCCCGTGTGCATTTTTCGCTTGGTCCATATTCTGATTTTGCTGATTGTGATGTGGTACCCATGCAAGCTTGTTCTCTTTTGTTGGGTCGTCCATGGGAATTTGATAATGATGCTCTCCACCATGGTAGAAGTAACACATATACTCTTATGCATAAGGGCCAAAAATTTACTTTGCAACCCATGACCCCTGCTGAAATTATACAAGCTGAAAAAGAGAGACTTGCTATCCCTAATGATGATGCTAAACCTGATGCTAAAATAGAAATCGCTGCTGAAATTAGACTAAAAAAATCTGTTATGCTTGCAACCAAGTCTGATCTTCATGATATTGATGCTTCCGACGTGTGTTATGTGCCGATATGCAAGGATGCCTTGTTTTCCATTGATGATATAGCTAGCACTTTGCCTTCCGCTGTTACCAATATTTTGCAGGAGTATGCAGATGTTTTTCCTCATGAACTACCACCAGGGCTACCACCATTGAGGGGTATTGAGCATCAAATTGATTTGATTCCGGGAGCGTCTTTGCTCAACCGAGCAGCGTACAGGGCCAATCCCGAGGAGACTAAGGAGATTCAGCGACAAGTCCAAGAACTTTTGGACCGTGTGTATGTCCGTGAGAGCCTTAGTCCTTGTTCTGTGCCTGTACTTTTGGTTCCTAAGAAAGATGGTACTTGGCGTATGTGTGTCAATTGTAGAGCTATTAACAACATAACCATACGATATCGTCATCCTATACCACGTTTAGATGATATGCTTGATGAGTTAAGTGGTGCTATAATTTTTACGAAGATCGATTTGCGTAGTGGCTACCACCAAATTAGAATGAAGTTGGGAGATGAATGGAAAACTGCTTTCAAAACAAAATTTGGTTTATATGAGTGGTTAGTCATGCCCTTTGGTTTAACTAATGCACCTAGTACTTTCATGCGTTTGATGAATGAGGTCTTACGTGCGTTCATTGGGAAATTTGTGGTGGTTTATTTTGATGATATCTTGATATATAGCAAGTCACACGACGGACATCTTGATCATCTACGTGCTGTTTTTGACACTTTGAGAGCAGCACGTTTGTATGCTAACCTTGAGAAGTGCATTTTTTGCACCGATCGAGTTGCGTTTCTTGGTTATGTTGTGACTCCACAGGGTATTGAAGTGGACGGTGCAAAGATTGATGCTATTAGGAGCTGGCCTATCCCCGAGACTATTACACAGGTGCCTAGTTTTCTTGGTCTTGCAGGGTTCTATAGGCGTTTCGTGAGGGATTTCAGCACTATTGCTGCCCTGCTACATGAGTTGACAAAGAAAGGTGTCTCTTTCCATTGGGGTCCATCACAAGAGGTTGCTCTTGATACTTTGAAGGTGAGGCTTACTTTGGCTCCTTTGTTACAACTTTCGGATTTTGGTAAAACTTTTGAACTTGAATGTGATGCTAGCGGCGTTGGCATTGGTGGTTTGTTGATGCAAGGAGGTAAACCTATTGCTTATTTTAGTGAGAAATTAAATGGACCTACTCTGAATTATTCCACGTATGATAAAGAATTTTATGCTCTTGTTCGTTCACTAGAGACGTGGCAACACTATTTATGGCCTAAGGAATTCATCATTCATTCTGATCATGAATCACTTAAGTACCTTCGCATGCAAAATAAATTAAACCGTCGACATGCTAAGTGGGTTGAATTTATTGAATCTTTTCCCTGTCGGTATTTTAGACCGGCAAACCTACCAAGGGGGTACCCGAGGTAGTTGATTATGCAGTGGAGGATCGTGATCGGGAGACCGAGAACTCGAAGGTATGCGCAAGGACACGGGACACAAGATTTATACAGGTTCGGGCCGCCAAGGTGGCGAACCCTACGTCCTGTTTGGGGGATCAAGTATGGCGTCCTGCGCTTGGTGTTGGGTTGGTTCAGATGTCCTCCTAGGTACCCGACCCTCCTTTATATAGTCCAGGGGGCGGGTTCCTAGTCGGTTACAAGAGAGGAGTCCTAGTAGGATTACACGGAACGAGTCCTAGTATGATTACAAGGGAATTCTAGTAAGAGTCCGTCTTCATCCTTCCTTGCGTGAGTACCCGGGGTGTATGCCCGACAAGCCCCCGAGCACGTTGGAGTCGAGAGTAGTAGTTCGAGTAGTCTTGAAGCCTCTTCGAGTAGTTCTTGAACATCCTCGAGTACTGCTTTGGAGAAGTCTTCAATAGTACTTGAACTGCCACGAGGCTGGAAGGTGGTCCAGCTCATCAGTCTTGAAGTCGAGATTATATGGAAGTGCGATTGCAAAATCGCACTCCATATGGAGTAGCCCCCGAGCCTTAGGTTGAGTCGCGGACTCTAGCTGAGGGTCAATCTTGATTCCGAATCTTCCGTCCTGAAAAAAATAAATGATGGGTGTAGTATAGCAGCCCCCGAGCCTTGAAATGATTAGATAATCAATCCAAGGGTTTTCAGAGTTCATGAAAGCCATCATCCGAGTACTCTTGCAGCGTCCAGCCCCCGAGATTGTGTGCCAAGTGAGCTATACGAGCCACATCGAGTAGTTGTTGATGCGGAGCCCCCGAGCTTGAGAGCAAGCGAAGTCTGCTAGAGTTATCCTCGAGTAGTAATTTGAATGCAGCCCCCGAGCTGGAGAGTTTCCGAGTAGTAAGTTGGCATCAAGTCATGGAGCTTGAGAAGTAGCTGTGCCATCAGAGTGGACTTTAGATGTGACCGAAGTCGACTTTAGATGCCGGCAGAGCGGACTTTTAGAATGCGACTTGAAAACCGAAGTCGACTTTAGATGCCGGCAGAGCGGACTTTAGAATGCGACTTGAAAACCGAAGTCGACTTTGTGCCGCGCGGAGTGGACTTTGAGATGCAACTTGGAAACCGAAGTCGACTTTGTGCCGCGCGAAGCGGACTTTGATATGCGATATTTAGAAATCGACTTTAGATTGCCGCGCGAAGCGGACTTTGATATGCGACTTTAGAAGTCGACATTAGATTGCCTTGTGAAACGGACTTTAGATGCGAGACTACAGTAGTCGACTTTGTGCCACGCGGGGTGGACTTAAGATGCAAAAAATGAAAAGCACCTCCGGAAGGCAAAATCAAACGAAAAGCAGAGAAAACGAGTAGTTTTGCCGCTGAAGCGGGCTTGGGGTTGCGACCATTAGTGTCGACTTGTGCCACTTGAGTGGGCTTGGGTGCGACCGTTAGCGTCGACTTGTGCCACCGGAGTGGACTTGAGTACCTGAGCCATGGATTTCAGACCCAATGTACGATTGCCGCCGGAGCGGGCTTGAAGGTGCGACCAGAGTCGACTTGAGTACTTAGGATGCTAGGACCCATGGTACGGAACACGAGTACTTAGGGTACGAGACCCATGGTACGGTGCATGAGTACTTAGGGTGCGAAACCCATCGTACGGAGCGCGAGTACTTAGGGTGCGAAACCCATGGTACGGTTGCCGCTAGAGCGGGCTTGAGATTGCCTTCTTGGGATACAGCCATTGTGACCTCTGAAACTCGGTACACCCAAAGCTGTGGCGAGAGCCCCCGAGATGTAATGTACCGAACTCGTGGTGGAGCCTCCAAAACTTAGTGTACCAAATTCGTGGCCGGAGCCCCCGAGATTGAGTGGTAAGCTCGTGGCGGTTTGGTCGATATACCCCAAGAGTAGTCGGCAGAGTGTAGCTCTCGTGAAAACCCGCCGAGGAGCGTACACGAATTAGTAGTCGGCATGTTGTCCTGCATGATGAGGAAAACAAGCCAAGGAAAGAAAACAGTAATCATTTAAATTAAATGACTTAGCTGTTGCTGCCTGGGCAGACTGTTGATGTGACCATTGGAGTTGAGTTGCCACTGGGGCGGACATTAGATTGCGACCGTTGATGTCGACTTGTGCCGCCGGGGCAGACTTGAGATTGCGACCGTTGACGTCGACTTGTGCAGCTCTGGAGGGTCGTTCCCATGTAGAAGCGTGCACAGATGAGTAGTCTTTGGCGTGTTTGTCCTGCACACGTAAAACAAACCAAAGCAGAAAAAAGCAATCATTTGAATAAATGACTTAGCTGTTGCCGCAGGAGCGGACTATTGATGCAACCGGAGTAGAGTTGTGGAGCGGCGAGGCGACGCGTCCGAATGCATAGCATAGGCGCAGTAGAGCCAGTGCAACCGGGCGACGAGTAGTCGAAGTCAAGCCAGTGCGAGACGCATGGCGTAGGTGAAGTAGTCGATGACGAGCCGCGCGCGGATTCGAGGCACCCGATCGCACGACATAGGCGAAGTAGATCCGTTGCGGCCGGGAGACGGGTAGTCGCAACGCACGACGGAGTGACCGGGCGTACGGTGAGAGCCAGTACGACCGACTGACGAGAAGTCGAGCGGCGAAGACGGCGTGTCCGGATGCACGACATAATCGCAGTAGAGCCGGTGCAACCGATCGGTGAGTAGCCGAGCCGCGAGACGGAGTGACCGAGCGCACAGCAAGAGCCAGTGCGACCGACCGACGAGAAGTCGAGCAGTGAGACGGCGTGTCCGGATACACAGCATAGGCGCAGTAGAGCCGGTGCAACCGGGCGACGATTAGTCGAAGTCAAGCCAGTGCGAGACGCATGGCGTAGGCGAAGTAGTCGACGACGAGCCGCGTGTGGAGCCGAGGCACCCGATCGCACGCCATAGGCGAAGTAGATCCGTTGCGGCCGGGAGACGGGTAGTCGCAGCGCACGACGGAGTGACCGGGCGTATGGTGAGAGCTAGTACGACCGACTGACGAGAAGTCGAGCGGCGAAGACGGCGCGTCCGGATGCACGACATAGGCGCAGTAGAGCCGGTGCAACCGAGCAGTGAGTAGCCGAGCCGCGTGACGGAGTGACCGGGCGCACAGCAAGAGCCAGTGCGACCGACTGACAAGAAGTCGAGCAGCGAGACGGCGCATCCGGATGCACAGCATAGGCGCAGTAGAGCCGGTGCAACCGGGCGACAAGTAGTCAAGCCGCGAGACGGAGTGACCGGGCACACGGCGAGAACCAGTGCGACAGACCGACAAGAAGTCGAGCAGTGAGACGGCGCGTCCGGATGCATGACATAGGCGCAGTAGAGCCGGTGCAACCGGGCGACGAGTAGTCGCAGCGCACATCGTAGCTGATGTGGTTGAAGTAGAGCCGCTGCGGACGGAGGTGACGTAGCCGCGGTGGACGGCAAGGTTGAAGTAGTTGTACTCACGTACGTTTTGTGTGTGAGCCAAGCCAAAAATCTTGGACTCACGTGGGAGCTGCCTGGTAGCTTGTTTGCGTGCGTGTAGCACAAATTGGAAAATTGCATTGCCTTTTGACGTAGTGTGGTCAGAGCTTGCTGTAGCATGCTGTCTTGATTCACGTGGAGTACTAATTTAGCTTCCATGGTCTTCACGTGCAGCATGTGACACGGCATAGCAAATTGTGCCTGCCATTGATTTCTTTGTCCCGCACAAAAACAGAGGTAGCACCGTAGCAGCTAGGTGCTCTGCTTCACGTCGATATGCTGATAGGATCCTCGGCAGCACCCTGTTTTTTTAGAGCATGACTTCGAATCCAAATAGAAAACGGCTCAGGCCTGGACAGCTGCGATCTGCTTTGATTTCCAAATCAATCAATGGCTTCAACTCGATGGCTTCATCTTGCGCCGTGAAGAAGTCAAATAGGGATCCAACACATATGGCTTTAATTCGACGCAGCTGTGTTCTGATTCGCCGACCGATCTGGTAGAACGTCTTCACGTCACGGGGAGTGCTTGTCATGCGACCGCATAGGATGCTGGCCGTGTAGGTTGATTGACTCCGACGGGTGGACGGCGACTTGCACCAACTTGGATCCCCGCGAGTCGTCGAGTAGATTGATCTGGAATTGGTCCTTCGAATTCGCCCGGTGGTGATGATCACCCCTACCTGGCACGCCAGTAGTCGGTGTTTTAGACCGGCAAACCTACCAAGGGGGTACCCGAGGTAGTTGATTATGCGGTGGAGGATCGTGATCGGGAGACCGAGAACTCGAAGGTATGCGCAAGGACACAGGACACAAGATTGATACAGGTTCAGGCCGCCAAGGTGGCGAACCCTACATCCTGTTTGGGGGATCAAGTATGGCGCCCTGCGCTTGGTGTTGGGTTGGTTCAGATGTCCTCCTAGGTACCCGGCCCTCCTTTATATAGTCCAGGGGCGGGTTCCTAGTCGGTTACAAGATAGGAGTCCTAGTAGGATTACAAGGAACGAGTCCTAGTATGATTACAAGGGAATTCTAGTAAGAGTCCGTCTTAATCCTTCCTTGCGTGAGTACCCGGGGTGTATGCCCGACATTCCCTACATCATTGAACACAAGAAAGGGAAAGATAACATTATTGCTGATGCTTTGTCTCGTCGATACGCCATGTTGTCTTAACTTGATTGTCGTATTTTTGGACTTGAATCGATTAAGGGACAATATGAATTTGATGCTGATTTTAAGGATGTGTTTGTGCATTGCAAAGAGGGTGGTCGTGCTTGGAATAAATATGTGCTGAATGAGGGATATTTGTTTAGAGCTAATTGCCTATGCATTCCAGTTGGATCCGTTCGTCTTGTTTTCTTGCAGGAAGCACATGGTGGCGGTTTGATGGGGCATTTTGGTGTCAAAAAGACAGAGGATGTGTTGGCCACACATTTCTTTTGGCCACAGTTGAGGAAAGATGTTCGGAGATTCGTGAGCCACTGCACTACATGTCAAAAGGCAAATGCCCCTTCCTGTTCCTTCTATTCCTTGGGCGGATATTTCTATGGATTTTGTTTTAGGATTGCCTAGGACCAAAAAGGGGAGGGATAGCATTTTTGTCCTGGTGGATCGGTTTTCTAAGATGGCGCACTTTATACCATGTCATAAATGTGATGATGCTATTTGTATTGCTGACCTCTTTTTCAAAGAGATTGTTCGTTTGCATGGTATGCCTTCTACTATTGTTTCAGATCGTGATGCAAAATTTCTGAGTCACTTTTGGAGAACTCTATGGAATAAATTGGGTACCAAATTGTTGTTCTCCACAACATGTCATCCACAAATAGATGGACAAACGGAGGTCGTCATTCATACATTGGGTACCATGTTGCGTGCTATTTTGAAGAAAAATCTAAAGATGTGGGAAGAATGTTTGGCCCATGTGGAGTTTGCTTACAATAGGGCTACACATTCTACAACAAAGGTGAGTCCTTTCAGGTAGTGTATGGCTTCAATCCCCGTGCTCCTATTGATATGTTACCTTTACCAACTAGTGAGCTAATTCATATGGATGCAAAAGAGCGTGCTGATTTTATTTTGCAAATGCATGAGACAATTAAGAACAATATTGAAAAGATGAATGAAAAATATAGGATTGCTGCTAATAAAGGTAGACAAGAACTTAAGTTCGAACCAGGTGATTTAGTTTGGCTGCATTTTAGAAAGGATAGATTTCCAGATCTACAAAAATCTAAGTTAATGCCTCAAGCTGATGGTCCTTTTAAAATTCTTGCAAAGATTAATGATAATGCATATAAGCTTGAGTTGCCTCCGGAATTCGGGGTTAGTCCCACATTTAACATTGCAGATTTGAGACCATACATGGGAGAGGAGGATGAGTTTGAGTCGAGGACGACTCCACTTCAAGAGAGGGAGGATGATGAGGACATCACTACTACACATATTCATAACAACCCTCCATTGAGCATTGAAGGTCCAATTACAAGAGCACGTGCGCGGCAATTGAATTTAGAGGTGAGCTCCTTCCTAAGTACTTATTCATCTAATTTGGAGAATAGATTGCTACCTTATGAATGTTTGTTGATTAGTAACCAAGGAGATGACCAAGATATACTTGAGGAAGGACATAGAGGCGTGGGTGACCAGCAAGGGCGTCCAAGTCGAGGTGGAGGCCCAAACCAAGATGACTATGGGTCTGTTTCGGAGTCCAGGAGCAGCGCGCAGTAAAACTGGTCTTATGATCACATACGGGCTCGGAATTTTGTGTTCTTTATATGCCCAGAAACATGACAAGAATACCTTTCTAATGGCATTGGTCTCAGGCCCAAATTCAGGTGGAGCCGACGGGAATGGTCAGAGGAAGTTGGCGTCCAGAATCTGTTCCGGCGTTGCATCGCCGTATTTTGGTCTTTGGACCTTGTATCCTTTTGGAGCCCATTAGGGGCGCATCGAAAGGGTCTTGCACGACCCTAGGGTCTTCATAAACAGTAGCCACCCATCCATTAGGGTTTGGGTTTTGCTTTAGTCAATCTGTCTTCGAACAGTCACCGCTCGTCGGTTTGTGAAACCCCAACTCGTGTGCTTAATCTTTCATCTGCAGTTTGTCACCAAATTTTGAGAGCTGCGTTCTTTCGAGTTCTTGCTTGTGTTCTTCTTTTTGCAGGCAGGGATTAGCCTTCTTGGCGAGGTCAACCGGATTGTGACATGGTTGATAACCAGAGGAGTTGTGGTGCTAAGGTTGCAGGGATTAGGGTCTTTGGATCTGAAGCCGGATCGGTGTGTCACACCCGCCCAAAACGAAAGCTATACTTCCCTGACGGAAGATCGGGCCACCTAGTTCCCATCAAAGAGGGAGATGACGATGAGCACCGAAGAGGGGCCAAGCTATGGTGGAGTGAACCCAATGCCGGAGACGAGGGTCCTCGACTGGATCCTCTCGGGTTCCGATGAGGGGCCAAGCAGCGGCAAGGAGGAGTGTGCCAGCGAGGGGGCAGCGAAGTGGGCGAGGCGCCTGCCTCACGTCTGCGAGCACAAGTGTCTGGCAACAACGAAGAGGGGTCGAGGGAGCGGCGAAGGTGTAGAGGACCTCATCTCTGACTCTGGCAACGACCATGACAACGACAAGGCAAGTTTATCTGAATCTCACTACCTTTTTACTTGTTCTATAGATGGAGCTTGAGCTTGAGCTTGATAAAGTTAGTACCTATGATGATGTCTTCCATGCTTGTCATGATCTTTTACCAAGTTCTGAGCCAAATCAGTTCTGAACTAAGTTTTGCTTTTACTTGTCACACCTTGCTATGAAGCCTAGGATAATTTTCAAGTTCTTATATACTTTTCCTATGATGATTACTGTGCCTATACTGCTCCAAGTTCTGAGGCAAATTAGTTCTGAATTAACTATGTTATTCTTATACCATATTTAACCCTGTTTCAAGCAAAACTCTATGAGTCGCGAGCAGAGCTTGAGTTACTTCTAAACCTTAATGTCTGGGATTATGTGAAACCTGAGTTTGAAAAAATCACGAAAGAAGTGAACATCCTCATAAAAAAGGCTAAGCACATAAGGAGGTACAAGTATACTACTGAACAAAATTTTGAGCCCATTGAAGATGCACTCGAAGGGCTTCAAGAATCCTTGGTTGCTTACGAAGAGGCTGCAAAAAGAGCCAATCTTGATGGGGCATGAGGAAGTTCAAGCTTATTGATGTGCAGGGTCAGATAGCCATACTTTTGTGGATCTTCAAGGGGCGCTTTTGTTGATGTGTATGGTCAGATAGCACGGCCATAGTTGAAGGACCGAACTGGCGACCAGAGAGGGGGGGAGTGAATGGGAGCCGATAAAAATTCTTCTCGAAGGAGATGGATACTCCAACAAGACGAACATGGCTAACCAAAACATGTCTCTGGCTCAACTACCCAAGTTGGCCAAGACCACGTAGCCACTGGAGTGCTACTGGTCCTAGGAACCAACAACCACCGAAACTTACTCGAGAACGCAGCAGAACAAGCAACTCGAGCAACACTGACCACACCAGTTAGACCGGTTACCTGCACCGGTCAGACTGGTCCCGGCCGGATCTTTCGGACTAAGCCGCCGGAACACCCAACACCCTCCAGAGACACTCCGGGTCACCCTGGACCTTGAGCCGGGTCACCCGAGCAAGACTTGGTAATTTCCACAGAAAAGCCCCTGCACCGGTCAGGCCGGTGCAGCTTACCGGTCAGACTGGTCTGAGCCTGGAAATCCCAAATCCGCGAACCTGACCACCCGAGCTCCAAACTGAACTAAACTCGAAACAACAACAACACAAGACACCAGGGAACTCACCAACACGTTCACCCGAGCAAAACCCAACTGGGGTTGGCACCGGTCAGACCGGTGAGAGGCAACAGCAACCCGCAGGTCAACACCCCCAAATCCAAATCTAGATCTCTCGATTCGCTCCACGGATCCGCACAAGACTTTGGGGACAGTAGGAACACCTCATGGGCACTCCATAGACAAGATTTGGTCCACCAAAACTAGCTAAATCAAGAGGAATCGAAGAAATCCCACCAAGAACGCCTCTAACCCTAGAGCCAAGAAAACCCCAAAATTGAGCCCCTTTTCTCAAGGATTTGGTAGGGGAATCAAAGGGAAATAAACCACGAAGGGTTCATGCATACATCCCTCACCAAATCCCAAAGAGAAAGGTCTCAAAACTGCCACTAGAAAATCACCAAGAAAAAGGCTCTGAAAATCACCAAAAAGGGAAAACGGGAGAGACACAATCAAGCCTTGAGGAACCATGCCGAATCATCTATACATACCATGAAGGTTCATACAAGGTCTAGCTTGCCTCCCAATCATCCTTCCCTCTCACAAGATCTCACCATGAAGCTCTCAAGCTAGTCCTCTAAATCCTAAGGAAAATAGGAAGAGAAAATAGCAAAAGCAAATGAGCTAGGGTTCCAAGGGATGGCTGCCATCCTCTCACCACTTGGGTTATATGGAGGCTAGCCAAAAGACGAAACTACCCCTATTACATTAAACTAAGATACACGTCCCCGAAGGGCCTTTTGGGAAACTTCGTCGTAGCACCATCGGACGAATGCCCGGCGACCACAAACTTGCTCAGCCTCGACGCAAGCCTTGCGATCCCGACGCTTGTCCTCTGCTTCAAAGTCTCCGGACTGCGTCGTCGCGCACCGGTCAGACCGGTGTCCTCCACCGGTCAGACCGGTCCTGGTGCTGCTGCCTCCGGTCTTCGGTCTGGGCTTTGTGGATCAACCAAGGAACCTAGCGGTTTTCTGGTGAACCACTGGAAACCCCGTGAACTCGGTGTAGCCTCCGCCAATCACCACTCATGACTCGGCTCCCACGTAGTCCTGGCTCGACCTTGGTTTTGAGGCTCAACCAAGAAACCGTCCATGACTTCACCGGGTCCCTCGATGCGGCCCGCACTTGACCCTGCTGGCCACCGGGTCCCTCAAGCCAAGCCTACTTGTCTTCTCCACACCTGGAGGCCTACCCGGCAACGACCTTTCGTGCTTGCTCTTCACCTGCACCAACACCAGTCAAGCCGCAATCTACACCTGCAATACTTAGCCAAGAATCAGTCCACACAACATTGTCAATCACTCATCACACCCGGAAGCGACCATCTACCGGTCCTCAAACCACACAAGTCCTCAATCTCTCCCTTGATGAGTGCATTGTTAACACACACATTTGTAAACCAAAGAGAAAAGGAAAAGAAAAGAAACGACTAAAAAGAAACTCAAGCAAGCGATCAAAAGCCAAACAAAGGCAAAGAGGAAAGATCACTTGAAAGAGGAAAGACTAGGTCCCCTTAGGCAAGGGCAACGGCTCGACACAACCGAGTCAAAAACAAGCTCAAGCAAAGAGCAAAGACCACCAAAGCAAAGCTCGAAAACCACAAAGAGCTCCCCCTGCACACATGCAAGCTCCCCCTGAACCAATGCAACTCCCCCTGGACGAATGCATGCAAACCACTTCACAAAACAGAGCAGCTGTCTCAGCCTTGCTCTGACCGGTCAGACCGGTCTACCTCACCGGTCAGACCGGTGCACTAGATCGCCCAGCACCTGACACTCACATCGGTCAGACCGGTGAGCAGCACCGGTCAGGCCGATGACCACCTGGGAACTGCACGAGCTCAAAAATAGCTCGAAACCACATGGAAACCTTCTAAATGCTTGCAGCAAGCCGAAACATGCTCAAACTTCTCCCCCTTATTGACAATATCAAGCCAAAATTTGCAAAAACTCAACCTAGAGCTTCTCAAATAGACAAAATTCAACATAGCATGCTACACACATCCAAATGAGCAAGTTAGATACTCAATATCTTCGTATGGACAAAAACTACAAGATCACCAAGTTTCACAACCATTGGGCAAAGCTAGGATAGAATTGACCATTTTTGCGAAAAATTCCCTCTTATGAGCAAAGTCCTAAACATGAGCAAAACATGTCAAAATAGCAAAGCTACACAAATTTCATGCTAGGACAACTATTCTAAGCATAAGACCATCATAAACACCCACAAGCATCTCATGTCATGTCAAAGCTTACCGAGCCATGTGCTTACTTCTATGTATGAGACTTCTCATTGGTAAGCAACATGCAACGGTTTAGCACCCAAAAACAAGTAAATTAAGCACATATATGACATGGGAGCACATTTTTCAAGCAATTTACATTTCATTTTCAGATTCATATTTGGTACATGAAATGTCTTTGCGACAGAAAGGAACTTATGCCCCTCCACAAGATAAAGCATGGGGGCTAAACATTCATGATGACAAATGAGCGTTTGGCCCCATATACTCAAAATAAGCTATCCAAGCACAAATTAAGCATAGAAATGCCACTAAAACATGTCATGATCATATAAAGGCATTTACTCACAAGAGAGCATACATGTGACATTTTTCAAAAGCATAGCTATCAACCATGGATATAAATCAAGATCATCAAGAGCTAAGACACACTAAGCCATATCATACCAAACTAGCTCACAAGATCATATATAGCACATCATGGTGAACAAAGTATATAGGAGAAGCTTTTCCTACACAATGCATATGATACAAAATGCATGCAACCTAACATAAAAAGATGCCTATACATCATGTTACACATGCAATGCAAAATGCAAGAAAGCATAAACAGAAAGCTATACATATGCTACAAAGGAGCTCCCACACCCAACTCAAGAGACCAAACACACAACAAGTTCTCCTCGCAAACGAGTGAAAGTTACTTGATCTAGGGGCTTGGTGAAAGTATCCGCTAGTCGGTTTTCTGTGGGCACATGGATCAAAGCGATTTTCCCTTTCTCAACATTGTCCCTCAGAAAATGGTATCTCACTTCTATATGCTTGGTTTTGGAATGAAGCACTGGGTTCTTAGCAACACTTATCGCACTCGTGCTATCACAAACAAGTGGAACCTGGGTATACTCCTCACCAAAGTCACTCAAGGTGTATTTGATCCAAAGAAGCTAAGAGCAACAACTAGCTGCGGCAACATATTCGGCTTCGGTAGTAGATTGAGCAACACTCGATTGTTTGTGGGAAGACCAAGACACCAAAGAAGAACCCAAGAACTGGCAAGTCCAGAAGTGGACTTCCTATCCAACCGACACCCGGCAAAATCCGCGTCTGAAAAACTGTGAAGCTCCAAAGAAGAAGACGCGGAGTACCAAAGGCTGAAGTCGGGAGTGTATCGCAAATACCTGAAAATGCGCTTGACTGCTTACCAATGCGAAGTCCTCGGAGACGCTTGAAAACGAGCGCACAGACATATCGAGAATTGGATGTCCGGCCTCGTCGCCGTCAGGTACAGGAGGGAGCCGATCATGCTCTGGTACTCCTTCTGGTCCACGTGTTCACCGTCCTCGTCCGCATCAAGAGCTGTAGTCGTACTCATCGGCGTTGTCATGGCCTTGGAGTCCTCCATCTTGAACTTCCGCACAATGTCCTTGGTGTACTTGGCTTGGTGTACGAAAGTTCCTTCCTTCGATTGCTTGATCTGGAGCCCAAGGAAGAATTGCAACTCGCCCATCATGCTCATCTCAAATTCCCTGCTCATATCTTCTGCAAACCTTGTAACCAAAGAGTTAGACAAGCCACCAAAGACAATATCATCCACGTACACCTGCACAATTAGGATATCTTTGCCCTGCCTGAGGAGAAACAAGGTCTGATCTACCTTCCCCATCTCAAAACCTCTCTCAAACAGGAACCCTGTCAACCTACCATACCAAGCTCTAGGCGCCTGCTTGAACCCATACAGCGCCTTCCTCAACTTGTACACCCTGTGGGGGTACTTCTCACTCTCAAACCCTGGTGGTTGCCTCACGAACACTTCTTCCTCCAAAACACCGTTTAGGAAAGCACTCTTCACATCCATTTGGTACAATTTGAACCCTTTATCCACGGAAAAGGCTAGAAGGATCCTAATCGCCTCCAAACGAGCTACGGGAGCAAAACTCTCCTTGTAGTCTATCCCCTCTTTCTGTGTGTACCCCTGAGCAACAAGCCTTGACTTGTTTCTCACCACTTCTCCTTTCTCTCCCTCTTTATTTTTCCACACCCATTTTGTCCCAATCAGCTTACACCCCGGTGAAGGCTCCACTAACTCCCAAACTTGGTTTCTCTCAAAATTCTCCAACTCCTCATGCATCGAATTGACCCAATTGTGATCAGATAGCGCATGTCCAATGTCTTTGTGCTCAAAAGTGGCAACAAAAGCAGCATGAGCAAAGTGAGAATCATTACGAGACCTCGACCGTGTAGTGCGTTCGTTGATGTTCCCGATGATCGTTGAAGCTGGATGATCCACTTGTACTCGCCGGGGAGCTTCATGCCTCGAAGCCACCTCCCCCTCAGCTGGAGCTTCCTCATGATCTCGGCACGTCGTCGTAGGTGTGGGAGAAGGACCGTCCACGATCGTAGTCGAAGTAGTCTGTACATGCTCAGCCGCGAGCGCCACACCACCATCTTCATCATCTCCATGTTCATGCTCCTCCTCTTGAAAAATTTCCTCAGCAAGTTTTTCGTCACCTGCACACTCAAAAACAAGCTGACTACGTGGTTGTGTCTCGTCGAAGGTAACCTCGCAAGTCTCCACGATTTGGTTAGTTTCAAGATTGAGCACTCGAAAGGCTCTAGAATGAGACGCGTAACCAAAGAAAATGCCATCGACAGACCTAGCCTCGAACTTGTCCAACTTCTTACCTTTCTTCAGGATAAAGCATTTGCACCCAAACACATGAAAGTGACTCACCTTGGGGGTTCTACCGTGCATCAACTCGTAGCAAGTTTTCTTCTTACGCACCCTAAGGTAAATCCTGTTCGACACATAGCACGCAGTATTGACCGCCTCCGCCCAGAACCTTCTCGAAGTACTATGCTCATCGAGCATCGTCCGAGCCATCTCGCACAAGGTTCTGTTTTTCCTTTCCATCACACCGTTCTGGGGAGGCGTATACAGACTCGAAAACTGGTGTTCAAGACCCAAGTCATGGCAAAAGGTTTCAAAGCGAGAGTTTTTAAATTCCGAGCCATTGTCACTGCGGATAGCTCGTATGGCATCTCCGTGCCTCTCGTTTCTCAACCTCAACACAAGATCTCGAACAAAGCCAAACATCTCCCCTTTCTCCTTAACAAAGAAAACCCACGCATACCGAGAGTAGTCGTCCACCACAACCAGGACGTACCACTTTGCACCCACGGATCTCACACGAGCTGGGCCAACAAGGTCCATATGGAGCAGCTCGCATGGACACTCCGTCATCACATCGGTGAAGGGTGGATGGGAAGAGGCTACCATCTTAGCATGCCGACACGGCGCACAAACCAACTCTTTCTCAAACCTCAGCCGTGGCAATCCTCGGACCAAATTGAGTTTACTCAAGCGAGACAGAAGGTCAAAGCTTAAGTGACCCAACTTCCTATGCCACTTCCACAACTCACTCGAAGAACCAGCCAAAAAGCAACGAGCCACACCAGAAGACTGAGAGAAATCCGCTCAGAAAACTTGACCCTCGGGAATGACCATGCAAACTAGGTCCCCTCGAGAATCCAAAATCCGAGAACCACCAGGCCGAAAGAACACCTCAAAACCCTCATCCCAATGCTGGGAAACGGAAAGCAAATTGAATCCGAGCGATTGAACAAGAGCAACACGCCTGAGAGTGACCTTGTCAACTACCTTAATCTCACCTTCTGAAAGCACACGTCCTCGCCCATTGTCCCCAAAGGTGATGTATGTCTTGGACACCACCGGGACGAGACTTGAGAACCACCCCTTGTCTCCGGTCATATGCCTCGAGCAACCGGAGTCAATCAACCAAACATTCCTCAAGTCTGCCACCTGAAATTAAAAAACGAGCACGTGAGTGAACAAACGACTCAGCACTGGGGTTAGTACCAAAAGAGTAAAACCAGTGCCGAGCCATTTGCTCCAAAGTGGGGTTAGCACAAACCATATCATCACGCCTATCAAAGCTACCACCACGAAAACCACCACGGGAACCACCACTAGGGAACCACCCCTGTCTCGCTGGAGGAGAACGAAAACCACGAAAGGAAGACCATGGACCGTTCCTCCCCTCCAACTCAAAGCTACGACTCTGTTGGGCATACTCCCCGGGTACCTATACGAGGAAGGATGAAGACGGACTCCTACTAGAATTCCCATGTATTCCTACTAGGACTCGTTCCGTGTAATCCTACTAGGACTCCTACCTTGTAACTGACTAGGCACCCGCTCCCTGGACTATATAAAGGAGGGTCGGGTACCTAGGAGGACATCTCAACCCAACACCAAGCGTAGGGCGCCATACTTGATCCCCAAACAGGACGTAGGGTTCGCCACCACGGCGGCCCGAACCTGTATAAATCTTGTGTCCCGTGTCCTTGCGCATACCTTCGAGTTCTCGGTCTCCCGATCACGATCCTCCACCGCATAATCAACTACCTCGGGTACCCCCTTGGTAGGTTTGCCAGTCTAAAACACCGACAGCTGGCGCGCCAGGTAGGGGTGATCATCACCACCGAGCGAATTCGAAGGACCTTTTCATCATCAAAATCAATCTACTCTACGACAAGCAAGTCAAGTCGCAATCCAAAGCAAGTCGCCGAGTTCTGTCGAAAAACAGAATCGATTTCCGAACTCTGTTCGCGCGTCGGCGGAACACGCTCAACTATGCCGCACGTCCGGCTCGGCACGTCGCGCAGCTCGTCGCGCGGCTCGCCGTCGACTACTTCGCCTACGCCACGCGTCCGGGTGCCTCGGCACGTCACGCGGCTCGTCGCGTGGCTCGTCGTCGACTACTTAGCCTCGCGCGGCTCGTCGTCGACAACTTCGCCTACGCCGTGCGTCCGGGTGCGTCGGCACGTCACGCGGCTTGTCACACGGCTCGTCGTCGACTACTTCGCCTCGCGCGGCTCGTCGTCAACTACTTCACCTCGCGCGGCTCGTCGTCGATTACTTCACCTACGCCGTGCGATCGGGTGCCTCAGCTCGTCGCGCGACTCGTCGTCGACTAGTTCACCTCGCGTGGCTCGTCGTCGACTACTTCACCTCGCGCGGCTCGTCATCGACTACTTCGCCTACGCCGCGCCTCTGGGTGCCTCGGCACGTCGCGCGGCTCGTCGCGCGGCTCATCGTCGACTATTTCGCCTCGCGCAGGCTCGTAGTCGACTACTTCGCCTACGCCGCGCGTCCGGGTGCCTCGGCTCCTCGCGCGGCTTGTCGTTGACTACTTCGCCTACGCCGCGTGTCCAGGTGCCTTGGCTCCTCGTGCGGCTCATCGTCGACTACTTCGCCTATGCCGTGCGATCGCGTGCCTCGGCTCCTCGCGCGGCTCGTTGTCGACTACTTCGCCTATGCCATGCGTCTCGCACTGGATTGATCTCGACTACTCGTCCGGTTGCACCGGCTCTACTGCGCCCATGCCGTGCATCCGGGCGCGGCGTCTCGCTGTGACTTTTCGTCGGTCAGTCGCACTGGCTTTCGCCGTGCGTCCGGTCACTGCATCTCGCGGCTCGACTACTCGTCGCCCGACTGCACCGCCTCTACTGCGCCTACGCCGTGCATCCGGACGCGTCGTCTCGCCGCTCGACTTCTCGTCAGTCGGTCACACTGGCTCTCGCCGTGCGCCCGGTCGCACGAGCTCTACTTCAGCTACGCCGTGGGCCGCGAGTACTCATCTCCCTGTCGCACTGGCTCTACATCAACTAAGCCGTGCGCCGCGACTACTCGTCTCCCGACTGCACTGGCTCTACATCAACTACGCCGTGTGCTGTGACTACTCGTCTCGCGGCAACATCGGCTCTACCTCGCCTACGTCGTGCGCTGTGAGTACTCGTCTCACGACCGCACCGGCTCTACCTCAACCTTGCCGTGCGCCGCGACTACTCGTCACCCAGCCGCACGGGCTCTACGTCAACCTCGCTGTGCGCCGCGGCTACTTGCCTCCGGCCTCAGCGGCTCGACTACTTGTCGTCTGGTTGCGTCGGCTCTACTGCGCCTATGCCGTGCATCCGGACGCGCCATCTCGCCGCTCGACTTCTCGTCGGTCGGTAGCACTGGCTCTCGCCGTGCGCCCGGTCACTCCGTCTCGCGGCTCGACTTCGCCGCCGCTTAACTTGTTGTCCGGTCGCACTAGCTCTGCTTCAGCCATGTCGTGCGCCGCGACTACTTGTCTCACGGCAACGCCGTGCGCCGCCGCGATGTTGTCTTGCGGCCACATCAGCTCTACCTCGACTACGCTGTGCGCCGCCGCGACATCGCCTTGCAGCCTCATTGGCTCTACTTCGAGTACACTGCGCGCCGCTGCAACATCGTCTTCCGGCTGCATCGCGTCGACTACTCATCTCAACTAGTTTTCCAAGCTAGTCGAGAATGGCTGTCACACCCCCCAACAACTAGTCAGAATCAACTCTGACTAGTCAACTTTAGCAACAATCGTCGCGGCTCCATCTTCGACCGCCACGGCTTCATCTACAAGACTGCCCTGGCGGCAACAGCTAAGTCATTTATTCAAATGATTGCTTTTTTTTGCTTTGGTTTGTTTTCCGTGCGCAGGACAAACACGCCAAGGACTACTCATCTGTGCATGCTTCTACACGGGAACTACCCTTCAGAACTGCACAATCTCAAGTCCGCTACGGCGGCACAAGTCGACGTCAACGGTCGCAATCTAAAGTCTGCTACAGTGGCACAACTCGACTCCGGTCGCATCAACAGTCTACCCAGGTAGCAACAGCTAAGTCATTTATTTAAATGATTACTATTTTCTTTCCTTGGCTTGTTCTCCTCATCATGTAGGACAACATGCCGACTACTCATCGGTGTATGCTTCTCGGCGGGTTTTTCACGAGGGCTACACTCTGCTGACTACTCTTGGGGTATATCAATCAAGTCACCATGAGCCTACTTCATCTACTCGGGGGCTATCCCAAGGAGCCAGCTTCTAAAGTCCGCTCCGCGCGGCAACCTAAAGTCGACTTTTAAAGTCGTATTCTAAAGTCCGCTCCGCGCGGCAACTTACAGTCGACTCCGGTCGCACCTTCGCCTGCTTCGGCGGCATACTGCGTGTGTAAGCTTCGATGGAACCTAGCTGTAAGTGGCCCTCGCGTCCTGGCAACGATGGTACCTAGCTGCACGTGGTCTTCACACTCTGTACCATGGGTTTCGTACCCTAAGTACTCGCGCTCCGTACCATGGGTCTCGCACCCTAAGTACTCGCGCTCCGTACCATTGGTCCTAGTACCCCTAAGTACTCAAGTCGACTTCGGTCGCAATCTCAAGTCCACTACGGTGGCAACTGTACCTTGGGTCTGAAATCCATGGCCCAAGTACACAAGTCGACTCCGGTCGCACCATTCAAGCTCGCTCCTGCAGCAACCGTACCTTGGGTCTAAAATCCATGGCTCAGGTACTCAAGCCCACTCCCGTGGCACGTTTCGGGCCGCCGTGGAGGAACAATGTTAAGCACAAGAATAGCAAAGCTTATCTTTTCATTTTTTTTCTTTTTAATTTCAATTCTTGTGCCATGCCTCTCACAAGAACAGAATCAAGCGAATAAAAGTTCACACCTTCTAATCTTTCTCTAAGAGCAGATTTTAAACCTTTAGCAGCAAGATTGGCTAGGTCGGAATCAGAAATTGACAAATTGAAACAACGGTTTTTAACCTCTATAAAACACTTAAGGTAATTAGAGACCGTCTCGTCTTTACCTTGCTTAATCGATGTCAAATCTGTCAATTTTAGTTGATAGTCCCCACTAAAGAAGTGATCATGAAATTTTTGTTCTAATTGATTCCAAGAATCAATAGAATTGGGGGCTAAAGATGAAAACCAAGCAAAGGCGGTACCCGTTAAAGATAAAGAAAACAATCGCACTTTAAAAGATTCATGGGCACTTGCTTCACCTAGTTGAGCAATGTATTGGCTTATGTGCTCCCAAGTTGTACGATTGTCCTCACCACTAAATTTAATAAAATCAGGTACGCGCCAACCAGGGGGATAAGCCATAAGATCAAAATCGGCTTTATAAGGTTTTTGGTATAACCTAGAATTATCCATATCAATGCCGAATTTATTTTTAACCATGCTAGCTACTTGTTCCTTAAATTTATTAAGTTCATCCATAGCAGCTAGTTGGGATTGCCTTGCAGCTGATAAATCAACTCTGTTCACAAGAGGTGTGTTTCCTGGAACACCCATCATCTGGCCAGACGGGGCGGTCAGACCGGCCATGGGGGGTAGTCTGACCGGGGTCGGCTCCGTCAATGATGATTGTCCCGGATATAAACCAGTCGGCATGCCATACACAGGTGTCTCAATTGAGGTTCCTGACGCTGCCGACAAGCTTGTTTGCAATACCCCTTGTGAATCTAATTGAGGGATAGAATCATTAGGAAAATTTAAACTACTACTTTTACCCTCAACTTTTTCTAAACGGGCAATTATTCTAGCAACCTGACTATGCTGATTACTAAAAGCACACTCGAATTTATCAGATATTTCAGTAAGCTTCATAGATAGATCAGTTTCAGGCTTGCTTACAGTGGTGATTACCTCAATCTTGTCGTTGTTGACCTTGATCGCCGGCAACTCAAAATCTTGAGTCATCGTCACCTTGCCTGAGCGATCTTTTCTGGCGCCAGAGAGGAACTGCTGCTTGATGTACTCCTGAAGCTCGGTGTACTTCCTCTGGTCTTCTTCGCTGAGATCTTCGATGTTCACCATGATCGGTTGTAAAACCAAATCTTTCCCCAGCGGAGTCGCCAAAATGTGTTGACGCTTTTTATGGCCAACACACGAGAGCACTGGAGCGTGCGGATCACGAACGAACCAAAAAGGCAAAGATGCTGCCTAGGGAGGTTAGACCGCCCTGGCAAGGAGGTTAGACCGCCCCCTAGGGTTTTGGCTCGGGATGGTCATTCGGGAAGGTAAATACCACGCTTACGTGATGGCAGACGGCTAGGTTTACGAGCAAACCAGCAAAGAGATAAACAACGCAATTACGTGGCGAAGAACGACTAGTTTACGAGCAAACTAGCAAAGGTCGTTACAAGCGATCGGCCGGTAAAAAAAAGGATGAGATCACCTCCACATCAAGAGAGGCCGTCGTCGCCTCCCAGAGCAGCTATCAGGTTCAGAGGTGAATCATCTCAGAGGCAACTCTTTACTCCAAATTGGGCTCCTTTAAGTTCAAATCCGCCTCGTCCAATCTACGATGACAATGGGGTAATGTGGGTGCCATATCAGCAATCCTTCCATCCTGGATGGGGAGGACCAAGGAGTTCAGCGCTGGATCCAATAGCCGAAGTGATCAACACATTAATCGGCTTTTCATTAATTGAATTCAAATCTGAACTTTTATCTTTGTGACCATCTCTTTTCACTTGGTAAACTTGCTTGACAACCTTTTTCTTGTTTTGAGCACTAGACTGATTTTTATACTCAAAACGGTCACTTTCAACATATGGCTGCCTTGCACGTGATGGTCGCCTTGGAGCTGCATACTCAACATAATATGGTCTGAAATATGAAGGAGTATGTGTCCAGGAATCACTCCACCCCCATGATGAATAAGGATGATCACTAGTGGGATATGAAGCATATGAAAACGGCATTGATGGCTCAAAAGGAGAATATGTCGTCGCTGAATGAAAACCCTTTCTTTGCCGATTCCAATTCCCATAATTATATCTAGGAGGCAATCTTGAATATTTAACATCATTTGACCGATTAGCACGCTTGGCCTCATTATCTTTTTGATATTTAGCCAGAAGTTCAGCAAAGGTGAGCTTCGGCTTCTTACCATTGTGCTTGACATGGTCTTTACCTCCATTACCTACAGGACGTTCAGGTCTCAACATTTTTTGATCTTTCAGACCTGACCCGGTTTGACCGACTTGGGAAGCCGGTCTGACCTGTTGGTCCAACCCGGTTAGACCTCCTCGCCTAGGCGGTCTAACCGCCTGTTCTAGCACAGCGGCTGCAACAGGTTCTTGATTTGATGGAGAAAAATCCATTTGCCTCCCAGTAACCTCTGAGATTTTGACTACCTCATCGTGCTCAATGATTGCTTGATCTAGCAAATCATGGACGACGTCTTTCTCATCACTTGGGAGCTTTGAATCTTCCTCTTTGACAATTAAATTCGGATCTTTGGATAAACCGGCTGATGCTAACCGATTTAATGATCCTTTGCCATCAAAACCAATTGTGGCCAACTGGTCATCCCCTTGTGTTTGAGCAAACCTCAATCGTCCAGAATCAATGGCCGATTGTATGAATTGACGAAAAATATTGCAATCACTAGTACTATGATTAAAAGAATTATGCCACTTGCAATATTTTCGATTTCCTAACTCAGGGGGTGATGGATTAACTTTGTGATCAAAGAGTTTAATAAAATTTTTCTCTAGCAAGATATGAAATAAATTATCACACAAAGTTAAATCAAAAGTGTACTTAATTTTTTCCAACCGATGCTTTTGTGGAGAGGGCTTTAAGGCCAAGTAAACGAATGGTTCAGATTTCTCATCAACCCATTCGGCTATACCTTTCTTAGCACTTCCCATACCCGATGGTTTAGAGTTGATCACTATGTTAGCATCGAACTTCACAATCGCTCTCGGCTTTGATCTCTTGCATTTAAGTCCAGAATATTCATAAGCACACCATGAAAAGAAAAACTTTGACAATGATGATGTAGAAAATTTAAATGTCAAAGTATTTTTATGATCAGCCTTTTTAATTTTCACAATGCATTGACTGATAGGTTCTGAAGGTATATTATTGCTAACAAGTAAATTGTCATCCTCAATCGATCTAGAATTATTTACGATAGCATCACTAATACATGAATTAATTGCAAATACATGATCTGATTGAGAATTACTTGAAAAGCATACCTTATCAAATAAATTAGAGGGGTGAGGAACCTTGATGTCGATAATATCGTACTTTTCCTCCGGATGGCAGCCAACAGTCACACTCTGTATAGGCCGGTCAGACCGGGTCATGGGGCCGGTTAGACCGGGTCTTCCAGGTTTGCTGGAAATCACCTCGTGTCGACATGCCAATGTTTTCTTCTCGCCTCCTTTGTCTTGGTTTTCAACAATTTGATTTTCTGAATTTTGCTTAGCCTGAACTTGTCGTCCAATGATATGATAATCACTAGAAAAGTGCACGACACCTTCGGCTTTAGAAAAATCAAGTATTGCTGTTTTGTTATGCTTAACATGCTCTTGTGCAGCAAGACTTGACTCTTTTGACATAACAAATTCAGATTGTACATTCATCAAATTTGAATTATTTTCATCTTCTTTTTTCATCCTTAGTTCATGTGCCATAGCCCTTACAAGCACACTAGCAAGGGAATGAAACTCTATGCCTTTCAAACTATCTCTAAGGGATGATTTTAAACCTCTAAAAGCAAGATTAGCTAGATCTGAATCAGAAATAGACAAATTAAAATATTGACTCTTTATTTCTTTGAATCATTCTAAATACATAAAAACTGATTCATCTCTACCTTGCTGAATATTATAGAGATTGGTGGCACATGATGTTTGAGAATAGCTGGTCGGATGGCTAGAATTAACATAACCAACTTTCTCATTCACCGGCAAGTTTTGTGATGTAATCACATATTGTGAATTTCCTGCCGATGAATAAATAGATGAAACACCTTGCTGAATATTAGTAAAATTACTAGTATGCGGTGTTCCATAATAATTGGCCGAACTCACCATGTTAGTTTGGCCTTGATACATGTTAACCGACTTTTGAACTTGTTGCACAGTCGGTGTGTGAGTGTAATGTTGTATGTTACTAGTATCATTAAAACTCAAAGCATGCATATTATTTGACAATGGCTTTTGGATATAAAATTCAGAATTATAATTTGCATAATTAACACCATCTGAATAAGTACTAGCCGATGCAATATGCCTACTATTATCAAATCTAGCAACAACAACATGAGGATTTATGGTACTTGCAAAATAACTATTAACATTAGATATAGGCAGTGTATTTGCAAATTGTACCTTGGGCTCGTTGTAGATGAATTGATGTGAAGTATATGGATAGCCCGCCATAATAAGTATGAATGCTTCAGATCTTGTAATATAGATAAATCCAGATATCCTCAAAAATCCAAGCAATCAATGACCAAAGTCTCGCTTCTCTTCTAGTCTTCAATATGTAGTAGCAAGCAAGACAAAGCACAACGCAAACGGCTTGAGCAGCCTGATGCAATGTGACAATTATAGATGCAATCGGTCCCGAAAGACCAGATTCAACTACAATGGCGAATCAAAGTAATAGATCAAAAAGGCTAGGGATCGATAGAACGGTTTGGCTTAGGAGCATAGGCATTTTGTGGAAGGTTTTTGGTGGAGCTTGGATATCACCAATTTTCTCTCCTCCCTCACCACTACATTCTCCAATCTTATCCGACCCAAGCGCTTGCCCATCATAGCGCTTGTATGCCTCTATCATCATCCTAAGTTGTGGTTCATGAACCGACAACCAACCCATCATTTTCCTCAACTCATCATTCTCATCCGGCAAGCGATCAACATAATGTGCAAGTTCCAGATTCTTCAAAGCATGCAGTTCACAAGTAGAGCAAGAAGTGGGAACAGGTTCTTTCGCCTTAGCCTCAAGAGAAACAGTGTAAGCATGTGTTGATGGTTGAAACACGTAACAACCTTCGATCCGCAAGTGTACGGACCTACACCTTTTTCACCACGGGGTGACCCCCAAGGTTCTTGTCAATCCGCGGAGCAAGGGGATTGCTAGCGCTTAACCAAGTACTAATCTAGTTGATGGAAAACCGTTGAAAGGGGTATTAATCTAAAGGTAAAGACAATCTAACCTATGTTAATCAAAGAAATCTAACGTTAAACTAGATGGCAAAGGGTGGACACAAGAGAGAGATTAAGATAGATAAGCGTTCCCTCCCTAGGGTTTAGGATCACATGAACATGCATCTACTACATGAAAAGGGTGTTGCCTACACTAGCTTCATGACGGTTATGCGGCCGCTAAGCCTTTTTCCTCCACCGTACTGTCACTACGTAAGTTAATCAAACACTTTCACATATAACCGCATCTATACCTAAGCATCCATAGGGTTAAGCTAATCACCACGATTACCACAAACCCTACTAAGACCACATGTTGTACACACATATGTAAATAAAGCATCCGCAAAGACATAGACCATTAAGCATCAAAAGGCATAGGGTTCATGTAGCGATCACATAACATGTATCCATCTAACCCTAGGGATGAACGGAGACATTACCCCATCATCTTACAAGGATTGAAGCACATAGGGGTGATGGAGACTCCGGAGAACGTCGTCGATGAAGATGGCGGCGATGAAGCTCGGGAACACCCCTAGGCCAGTAGCTTGGAGTCCTCCTCTTGCTTCCTTCCCTCCGCCGGCGTTGATCCTTGCGACGAGCTCATCCAACTCTCTCCCTCATCTTGCAGCGGCGGTTTTCTGGTGAATGGCGTCGGTAGAATGATTGGATGCGGCGGCCGTCGGAGGAGGGAGCTATTAATAGACCGAGGAGGGGCTAGGTCAAAGGGGACCGCGAACCGAGGCAAAAAGGGCCTGGGCCGATCCGACCAGGCCGGTCGGCCCAGCCTATTTTTGGCCCGGTTCGGGCCCGTCTTTCTCCCCGCGGCTCATCTTCACATTTTGCCCGCGGCTCATCTTCACATTTTGCACTTGGCCCCCTTCATTTGGGTCATTTTGAGGTCGTCATCCCCGCGATCAAGATAGGGGGTCTTCTCGCATGAAGTCCGAACTTTACGTCTTAGTCCTCGGGGATGATCCGTCGTAGCACCTTGGTCCTTGCCACCTTTGGAAGTGATTTCGCCTTGCACTCGAACACGAACGGAACTCCTCATTTGCTCCTTTGAACTTGTTGTGACTCCATCCCTTTTGTCCATGTTTTCTTGCAAAAACACATCACTTCTAGATGCACATACGAAGTTGAACTTGTTATATCATTACTGTGCCTAGTGGCGGGTTAGTTACATAATCAAGCTCAAACCAAAGTGTGACGAATACGTTTGGAGCACCAAAATTCACCGTCAACATCTCCCCCATGCTTAAACCTTGCTCGTCCTCGAGTAAGTAATCCTTGCTTAAAAGGGAAATCAGCGTTGCCTTCCAATGTTGTCCCTGCACTTAGTCATTCATGACGAGGCAAATTGCTCTCTCTTAAGAATTTATTTTTAAAGTTCAAGTTGTGACCGGCTTCTTTTTCATTATGGAAGATAGAATAACAATAAAGAACAAGCCACATTTAATAAACATGATGCTCTCAAACTTAAGCGAACTTCGAACCATTACCTTGTTACATGGAAGAATCTTCAAAAAGATGCATATCCAACATAAGTGAAAATCTCTTGCAGAAGCTCATGGAAACACTCATCTCATCAAGTCACTCAAGTCTATACTAGATTATTTTCAACCTATTCTACTCATATGTGATAGTGGAAGGCTTATGTGGAGCTTGGAAGGTTAAAAACAATCCTAGCAAAACATACATCTGAAATATTGTCAAATTAAGAGAGAGATCTATTGGAATTACCGAGACTCGTCAAAAAGGCCATGGAAAATAAATGTTGGAAAGAGAGAGGGATGAAACACACACATTTAGATAGGTGGACATGTGCAAGTGGCAAATGGATGATCCCGAGGCACGAGTGAAGTCCTCGCTATCAGATTGCACATGGTTGGAAGATTTGAGTATGGATTTGTCATCAAGGCACTTGAGAACTTATGAAGCAAAAAGAACCAAGGAGCATCTTTTTTTTACTTTTTTTTTATTTCCTTCTCATTTTTCTCTCTTTCTTTTTTTTCTTTCTTCTTCCTTTTTTCCTTACTTTTCTTTTCTCCTCATCATAATTTTTTTTCATTTTTCATTTTTTTTCTTTTGCTCCTCAGAACTTTTGCAACATAATACTTACATAGCATTTGTCAGAGATGCTGTAATGACTCCTCCCCCATGCTTGAACGATGCTCGTCCTCGAGCATAAAAGAGGGGGGGGGGAATGATTGCTAAAGTAAGCATAAATTCCATAATCTTGCGGAATATTTGAATCTCCATCGAGAATTTTACTCCATACTCAAATTGGGTTGTGGACAAGGAGGTGATCACAAAAAGATATTTTTGGTTTAGGGTGGATGCCCAGCGAGATTTGTGAAATTTTCGATGTGAAAACCCACAATGCATGGACAAAAAGGCTAGCATGAAAAAGTTACACAAAGGAATGACCAACTTCTTAGTCTCGAACCATAGAAATCAATCCTAATCCAACTCATCAAAACATATGTTTGCAATCTACGGGTTTTGTTATCATAGAACATATATGTATATGGCTTTGGTACGTAGAACTTTGCAAGAGCATCACAAATATGTAGATAGCATAAAAGTTAAGTTTTCATAAAAACAACAAGTTATCCGGCTATCCATAAACTTAAATCAAAGAGCAAAGATATGTACGTGGGTCTAGAGCATAGTCATTTCACCTCCACAAATAAAAGAGCCGGTATTTAAATTAATTTCATATCATGTTATAGAGAGCAATTAGCCAAGACATGTATAACTTCATGCAGGTAAAACAAAGCTGCAACTTTCATCATTTTTCCATAAGCACAGGCAATATAAAACATCAAGGTGAACACATGGTCATGCCTATCTATTGAAAATAAAAAGAAACCTAGGTTGTCCTCCTAGTAGGCATGTTATTGTTGGAAGAGAAAAACAAAATGTTGCACCTAATAAGGTTGAAGGCATACTTACAAGCATTTATGTTCGGAAAAGAGAAGGTCCATGGAGGTGTTACCATCTTTTGTAGTTCTTCGTTGCCTTCTTCCGACATCTCCATGTATCGATATGGTTTTGCTTTTGTCTTGATTTATCAATGCTCCTAAACTTCTGAATTTGATCATGCATGCTTGATGGAGCCAATGGTCACCCTTCTCTTCAATGTTGTCATCACCATCTCCTCTTTCTTGTTCTCATCATCTCCTTGCTGTCCCTTCTTCATGGATTTCCCTTCTGTCCAGAACAGAACATATATTGAAATATAGATCTATTGAAAAGTTTATTAAATTACCTTTCCAACGTGTGGTCATTCATCGAAAACGGAGTTCAAACAAGGGAGCTATGTCCATTTTACTTCAGCGGTGCGTGCTGTCCAAAACTGATTTCAGGACGTGTTGCACTCGGTGATTCGGGCATAACCGCTTGTAGGAACCTCCTATTGTCTTGATTCTTGATTAGTTGGAATCGTAACTTCATGGGGCTTCTAAATATCGAAAAATATTCAGTGTTTTCCCTTCGAGACCATGTAGAATTTTGATGAGATCAGTGGCTTCTTGTGCATTGATCCGGAGATGTTGATGATCTTGATTGTTCTATCTTCTAGAGCATCATGTTGCACTTCTGTGTTGAAGATTTAGGGCCTCCCCCATGCTTAGCATTTTTCTAGGCATGGAAGAAGAAGACAAAGCATTTTTATTTAGGCATCCTTCAATTTCCTTGTCATGAGAGTCTTTATCTTGCCTGCAAAACATTTTAAGCGCACATTCTACCCCCAAGGTGACGGTTGGGAGCAGATAAAATTGCCAACAATCCAACAATGTTTCCTAGGACTCTCAACTTGTGGCATAATTAGTCTAATGAGAAATAAAAGCCTAATGAGTGTACATGGTGCAAGGTGTGTATGCACATGATAGGAAAGCATATAAACAAAGACAATGTTTTCACCTAGTTCTAAACACCATATTTACAACTAGGTTGCTGAATTTCTCCATAGCCATAAAGATTTATTTATCTAGGGTTAAAACACTAGGTCTATCCCTAAAACAATAACTCTTATAGCACAAGAAAAATTAAGCGCATTGCAAAGCTTATAAACTAACCAATGCAACATGAAAACATATGAAAAGCTAGCAAGGTTTATCGAACTTAACGATGATGGTCCGCAATCATGTTTAAACACCACGTTTACACAAGATCACAAAAGGAAAATACCCAGCTAGAGCATTAACATGGATATGAAAGCATACATCATTGAGCCTTAAAACAACCAAGCCAACTATATGCAAAACATGTACATGCAAAGAAACATCACGTTGATAACAAAATGCAATGCATGCAAATAAATAAATATGATCATGAACATGATGGTGGTTCTAAAGAGAAAATTAAACTTAGATTAATTAGCCACAAGTTGATCATCATAAGATGGTGCCATTCTTTATTCTCTCTAAGAAAGGAATCAAAACATAAAGAAATGGGTTGCCTCCCGAAAAGCGCTTCATTTAAAGTCATAGAGCTCGACTTTCTCACATACCTTCTTTTCGTCGCATAGTGAGGACCGGAGCGTCCGAGGACCGGTGGATGGTCGCTCCGCTCCCTGGTGTGATGAGTGATTGACAACGTGGTGTGGACTGACTCTTGGCCGAGTATTGCAGGTACAGGTTGCGGCTTGACTCGTGTTGGTGCAGATGAAGAGCAGGCGCAAAAGGTCTATGCCTTGCGGGGCCTCCGAGGAGTGGAGAGATAAGTAGGCTCGGCTCGAGGGACCCGGTGGCAAGCGGGGTCAAGTGCGGGCCGCATGGTGGCAAGAAAAGCAAGACGAAGTCGTGGACAGGAGACGGTGTAGGGTAGCGGCTCACGACCAGAGTCTGCACGCGAGGTTTGCGGCGGTTCACCACAAAACCGTCGGGTTACTTGGTTGAGCCACAAAACCAAGACCGGAGGCTCGGCGGGCGGAGACGGGATCCAGGCACGCCGAGAAGCTTCGATGCCGGCGGACACGTGGCGGGATCGCAGGGCTTGCATCGGGAGGACGCGGACTGCGGCGAAGGCGTGGCCGTGCGATGAAGAGGAGTGCTACACGACCTATTTGCCCCTGAGGGGATTGTATCTTAAGTTTAAGTGCTAGGGGTAGCTTGGTCATTTACCCAACCCAGAGGGACTCATATATATAGCTCTAGGGTTGTCTGGGCAAACCATCCATCCGGACTGCTTCTCATTTCCTTGCTCCATAGGCGTAGATTTTCTTCACAACCTTGTAGAGAATCTGACCTCCGAGTGTATGGAAGCATTCATGGTTGCGTTGATTTCCTTCTTGTAGCTCGTGTGATTTTCGTGTCTTTTTCGAGCTATTTTCGTTGGATTTTCGTGCGCGCCTTGTTCCTTCGATTCTGAGGTGTTTGGGTTCAGATTTGTTGGTGGGGATCATGGATAGATGTCTTGTGCATCTTTGTGCTTGATCTTGACCCCCCAATCTCCGGATTTGGCCTCCGATTGAAGGATTTCGGTTGGAACCCTAGCTTTTTGGTAGAGCTCGGTTGCGATTCGATTCCCAGCGATTTAGTTCGTTTGAGGTCTCAAGTTTTGGGGCATAGCATCTCCTAGGGACGCTTCACATCTCCCCCAAATCTTACCTCAAGAGCTCAAGCCGTTTGGGAGATCTATGGACGGATAGGTGCTTTGGTGCTTGCGTTTTCGAGTTCGGGCTGCTCTGTCCGCGTGTGGCGGACAGTCCGCCAGGTGCTCGCGGACGGTCCGCGAGGAGCCGGCTGACCAGGTGTTCGTCGTGTTCTTCGCGAGTTCTTGCGTCGCTTCTTTTCAATCCGTTTGGTCCGGTGGTTTTGGTTGCCCGAGGTTTGGCGGACAGTCCGCTAGGAGGGTGCGGACGGTCCACCCGGCGCGAACGGTCCGCAGGTAGAGGACAGACGGTCCGTTTTTAGCGGTGCAGTACTAGAGGTTCGGGAGGCTATTTCACCAGGCCCCCGCGGACAGTCCGCCTGGTCCATGCGGACGGTCCGCCCCAGGCACCGCAGATTGCCTAAGTCCTTTGCTTCTTGAGTTGCGCTTCCGTGTTGCTTTGAGTTTGGGTTTGTTCCTAGGGTTGGTAGGTCCGTTGTGACTACGTGACCTTGGCAAACTCGTGTGGGAATCCTTGGTTGTGAATTTGGGGCATAGGCTGAGTTCATCCTTCGGGAAGAATTTTTATCGGCTCCCATTCACTCCCCCCCCTCTCTGGTCGCCCAATCGGTCCTTCAATTGGTATCAGAGCCGGTTACGGATCTTCGTGATTCTAACCAGTCTAAGATCCAAAGATGGCGTACCAGGAATGGGGTTCAGGTCCTCCACACTTTGATGGTAAGAACTACCAGATGTGGCAAAGGCGGATGGCTGTTTTTCTCCGCGGCAAGGGTCAGATCCTGTGGGATGTCACGGTGAACACAGCTTATGTTCATCCTGTGAACTTCCTTGCTCCAGGATCGAGGGACATGTTCGACGCCAACAACAAGGCGGTCGACTACCTGTACCGTGCTCTGTGTCAATCTGAATTCGATCGGGTTCAGACAGAGGACTTGGCATGCAGGATTTGGGAGCAGCTGAAGAATGCTCATGCCGGGAACGCTCAGGTTCAGGCTCGGCTCTTTGTGACCTACCGGAGAGAGTACGAGAACTTCACTCATCTCCCCGGTGAGTCCATAGATGCCATGTTCAAGCGGTTCACTGTGATTGTGAACAACATGAGGGCTAATGTGGCCATGCTCCCGTACGATGATCAGGACAGGGCTATCAAGCTCCTGCACTCTCTGCATCGTACCGTGTGGAGTGAGAAGGTCGAGGCCATTCTTGAGTCAGAGAAGTATGAGACCCTCACGGTGGACGAGCTGTTTTCCAAGCTCAAGTCGTCCGAAGTGGACCGTGGGGTGCATGCAAAGATCGAGAACCCGACTGACCCGCATAGTCTGGCTCTTGTTTCTAGATCAAGGACTAACGCTAACATGTCTTCGAGACAGTTCTCTTTGTCTTGTCTTGTGTCCATGCCAGATGAGGAGTTTGACGTGCTAGGCGAGGAGGATCTCGCGTTGTTGAGCAGGCGGTTCGAGCGCATGTACATGAACCGGAAGAACGCTCGGAGGAGCTCGGGCATGTGCTACCGGTGCGGGAAGCACGGGCACTTTATCGCTAAGTGCCCAGAAGCCATGGAGGTGAAGCCCGAGCACAAGCACCGTCCGAGGACCGACCACAAGCACCGTCCGAGGACCGACCACAAGCACCGCTCGAGGGACGACCACAAGGGCAAGAACAAGTCCGAGCGGAGGCCGAGGAGGAGTGGTGGTCACAAGAAGAAGGAGCGAGCGATGGTTGCTGGAGCAAGCGACATCGACTCGAGCTCTTGCTACTCTTCATCGAGCTCAAGTGATGAAGATGAGAACCAGCACAAGGGCAAGCAGTCAAGCAAGAACATCAATGGTTTGTGCTTCGCCGCCCAAGGCTTTTTGCGGCATGGCACATAGCTCCGCAAGCAAGAAGAGCAACAAAGATGACTCGGGCTCCGACTCCGAGGGAGAGGTAAACAATGATCCATCCTTCTTGATAGCGAAGAATGCCAGGTTGAATGACTTGCTTGACAACCGTGATGATGTGCTTAGAAAGACCAACAAGGAGAAGAGGGAGTATATGTCTTTGCTTGGAGAGGCTAAGGAGAAGGTGGTTGAGCTAGAGTCTTTGCTTGTTGATGCTAGGGCTCAAATAGATTCTTTTAAGTCTGCTCCTATTGTGACCAATGAACCTGAATGCACTGATTATTCCACTTTTCTTGGTGAATTGACTGTGCTTAAGGAGAAGTATGCCTCCAAGGTCGAGGAACTAGATGTGCTTAGGGTTGAGCTAGATGAGATGAAATCTAGGCCCTCTTTGCTTGGTGCTTGCACTTCTTGTCCTGTTTTGCATGAGAAGCTAGATGTTTAACCTGTTTATGCTAGATCCCTAGAGGCTCAGCTGAAAGCTCCTATTCCTACATCAGGCTCTACTTGTGAAATAAATGTTGTGAAGAATATGGAGCTTGCACACTATGTGGATCGTTTACAGGATGAGAATGATGAGTTGAGAAAGATGATGGGTTGGTTGTCTGGTCATGAGCCTCAACTGAGGATGATGATCGAGACATACAAGCGCTACGATGGAGAAGCGCTTGGGGCAAACAAGGTTGGTGAGGGAAGTGGTGAGAATGAGGGGAAGATCGGAGATATCCCAGAGCCACCAAGAACCCACCACAAAAATGCCTATGCTCCTAAGCCAAATCCTCTTAGGAACCGACTAGACACAACCGCAGCTCCACCCGTGTTTCCTCCACATACAGATGACTTCCAGAAACCCATCAAGTTCAAGAGCAACTTGGGGAATGAGTTCTTTGGGAAGAAGGGAGAGAAATCGAGTGAGGAGAAGCCAGAGCCCAAAGAGAGCCCAAAACCAAAGCCAAAACCAAAACCCTTCCATTGTGAGCATTGTGGGAGGGATGGGCACCTAGCAGAGTTTTGCTTTAGGAGGAAGCGTGAGGAGAGGTTGGCTAGGGAGATGGCTAACAAGGACAGGTACCACCCTTCTCGTGGTGTGCCTGAGCCTAAGTTGGTGCCAAGGGGCGAGGGTATGGTGAGTACCATTTACCCTCGAGAGAGGTGTGTGTTTGTGCCTCGAGGTGAGCCACCACATAGAGAAGGTGGTAGGCGTGTTGGGTTTGGGTGTGGTGAGTTTGCTGGACGTTCCTTCGCTCATGGCCAATACGAGTATGGGGGGAACGATCGCAGTTTTAGGTCACAGAGGAGCTACGGGCCATGGTCTCCACCTCGTGGTGTCCGTAGTCCTCCAAGGGGACGTGTGGGTGTTCCACCTAGAGGAGATAGGATGGATTTTGCTAACCCACTTTTGAGCAAATGGCACGACACTGGTTTGATTCATTTTGTACTAACCCTAGTGCTGAGTTGTTTGCTCACTCTCACTCTCATTTTTGATTTGCAGGTGGGAGGCTTGGAGGGTTTTTGGTTGATCGACTCCGGTTGCTCTCGACACATGACCGGAGATCTAAGGTGGTTCTCCAGCCTCACCCCGGTGATGACCAAAGAGTACATCACTTTTGGGGACAATGGGAAAGGTAGAGTGCTTTCAGTGGGCACGGTGAAGGTGAGCGAGTCTGTGACTCTTAGGCGTGTTTCTCTTGTCAAGTCTTTGGGGTACAATCTTCTTTTGGTTTCCCAGCTTCTTGATGAGGGTTTTGAGGTCCGTTTCAAAATGGGCGCTTCGCGTGTCTTGGATTCTCGAGGTGATCTTGTGTGCACAATCATCCCCGAGGGTCAGATTTTCAGAGCCGATTTTTCTCAGTGTGTTGGCTCTTCTCGTTGCTTGGTTGCTGGCGTTTCGGCGGAGCTTTGGAAATGGCATAGGAGACTAGGTCACTTGAGTTTTGACTTGTTGTCACGCTTGAGTGGGCTAGGATTAGTCCCAGGATTGCCTAAGTTGAAATACCAAAAGGACTTGGTATGTGCTCCGTGTAGGCATGGTAAGATGGTCGCCGCCTCTCACCCACCTCTGACATCCGTTATGACAGAGAGGCCATGCGAGCTGTTCCATATGGACTTAGTTGGTCCAGCTCGTGTGTGCTCGACGAGTGGGAAATGGTATGTCCTGGTGATAGTGGACGACTATTCTTGCTACGCTTGGGTCTTCTTTTTGGCTGACAAGGGGAGACGTTTGGTTTTGTGAGGGATCTAATCTTGAGGTTGAAGAATGAGAGGAATGGAGACGCCATTCGAGCTATCCGTAGCGACAATGGTTCTGAATTTAAAAACTCTCGTTTCGAAACCTTTTGTCGTGATTTGGGTCTCGAACATCAATTCTCTTCTCCCTATGAGGCTTGTCAGAATGGTGTGATTGAGAGGAAAAATCGTTCCCTTTGTGAGATGGCTCGGAGGATGCTCGACGAGCATAGGACTCCGAGGAGATATTGGGCTGAGGCGGTGAATACCGCGTGCCATGTTGGGAATCAGATTTTTCTTAGGGCCTTCTTGAACAAGACGTGCTATGAGCTCATGCACGGGCGAGCACCTAGAGTGAGCCATTTCAGGGCTTTTGGTTGTCGGTGCTTTATTCTCAAGAAGGGTAGGCTTGATAAGTTTGAGTCGAGGTCTTCCGATGGGATCTTTTTGGGTTACGCTAGTCATTCTCGAGCATTCCGTGTGCTCAATCTTGATACTAACCTAGTCATGGAAACTTGCGAGGTTACCTTCGACGAGTCCCGGCCATGCAGTTCGTCTGTCTTTGAGTGTGCAGGTGACGACGAGATTGGCAAGAAGATCTTTGAGGACGAGGAGGATAATGCTAGAGAGGATGATGGTGATGATGAAGCTCCAGCCGAGCATGTACCCTCTACTTCCACTACGACGACTACGGTTGCGGATGGTCCAGCCCCTACACCGACTACGATCCAGCAAGATCAAGTGGAAGCTGTAGCTGAGGGGGAGGTTGTCTCCAGGCGAGAGGCACCGAGGCGCGTTCAAGTTGATCATCCTCCCTCAAGAATCATCGGCGACTTCAATGAATGTACGACACGGTCAAGGTCCAGGAATGTTTCTCACTTTCCTCATTCGGCTTTTGTTGCTACCTTTGAGCCAAAAGACATTGGACACGCCCTCTCTGATCCTAATTGGGTGAACGCAATGCATGAGGAGTTAGAGAACTTTGAGAGAAACCAAGTTTGGGAGTTTGTAGAGCCACCACCACATTGCAAACCTATCGGGACAAAATGGGTGTGGAAGAAAAAAGAGGGTGAGAATGGTGAGGTGGTGAGAAACAAATCGAGGTTGGTTGCTCAAGGGTATAGTCAGAAGGAGGGGATAGACTATGAGGAGACATTTGCTCCTGTAGCCCGTTTGGAGGCAATTAGGATCCTTCTAGCCTTTTCTGTGGCTAAAGGGTTCAAATTGTACCAAATGGATGTGAAGAGTGTCTTCTTGAATGGGTTTTTAGAAGAAGAGGTTTATGTGAAGCAACCATCGGGCTTTCAGAGTGCTGAGTTTCCTCACAGGGTGTATAGGTTGAGGAAGGCATTGTATCGGCTGAAACAAGTTCCCCGTGCTTGGTATGGCCGTTTGAGGGGGTTCTTGTTCAGTAAGGGGTTTGAGATGGGCAAGGTTGATAAGACTCTTTTTCTCCTCAGGCAGGGCGATGATATCCTAATTGTTCAGGTGTACGTGGATGATATTGTCTTTGGCGGCTCGTCTCACTCTTTGGTTGCGAGGTTTGCAGAGGACATGAGCAAAGAATTCGAGAAGTCTATGATGGGAGAATTGCAGTTCTTTCTCGGGCTTCAGATTAAGCAGGCGAAGGAGGGCACCTTTGTGCATCAAGCCAAGTACACGAAGGACATCCTCAAGAAGTTCAAGATGGACGACTCGAAGCCCCTGTCGACATCGATGAGTACGACTACAACGTTGGATGCAGACGAGGACGGAGAGCCCGTGGACCAGAAGGAGTACCGGAGCATGATCGGCTCCCTCTTGTACTTTCCGGCGACGAGGCCGGACATTCAGTTTTCTGTGTGTTTGTGCGCTCGTTTTCAGGCATCGTCGAGGACTTCACATCGGCAGGCCGTCAAGCGGATCTTCAGGTATCTTCGATACACTCCTGAGCTTGGTCTTTGGTACTCGGTGTCCTCTTCCCTTTCGCTTCTTGGGTTTTCAGATGCCGATTTTGCGGGGTGTCGAGTCGATAGGAAGTCGACTTCGGGGACTTGCCAGTTTTTGGGATCTTCGCTTGTTTCTTGGTCTTCTCGCAAACAGTCTAGAAGTGATCAAAAGCCAAACAAAAGCCAAAACAAGATCACTTAAGAGAGAGAAATCTTGGTCCCCTAAGGCAAGGGCAACGGCTCGACACAACCGAGATAAAATGCTTTAAAATTGCCGACTCCTCAAGATGAGGCAAAAGGGCTCGACACCATCGGCAAAAGAGCACAACTAAAATCAGGCGACAAAGAGGTCCCAAAGCACATGAATGCAAGCTCCCCCTGAACAAATGCATTTCTTGATGCGGACATCCCCACTGATTGGGCTGTTACACAAGTGGATGAACACAACGCACCAATTACACGAAGTCGTGCCAAGAAACTACAACAAGAGGTGAACTCTCTCCTAGCTGAAATTAACTTTAACATATCTGAGAATGCTATACTACCTAAATGTTCTACATTGGTTGTACTTAGGTATATATGTGAGAGAGGTGGTGTAGCTATACACGGAGAGGAAGCAAAGAAGAAGAAACAAGTGGATCAGTTCGGACCAAGGATGATCCAGCAAAGTTCAGTTCGGACCAGTTCACAAATATCAGTTCGGACAATCAATTTGGACAAGTTCAGACCTGCATAATGATTTGATCATAACTCTTAAATCCCGATAGCTCTAGAGCTCCATGAGTACTTCATGGAACCGTCTTGAAGTTAACTTTCCAACGCAAGAAACCACATGTCCATTGGACTTCCCAATAAAGAGTTATGACTGATTTAGTGAAGACTGTGTAGGAAGCCAACAGTCACATGAGGCTGTTCGGGATTCAGTTCGTGGTGGCTTTTCACGTAGCATAACTCCAGAAAGTCAAAGGTCCATTCACACCCAACAAGGAGGGCTGTTCCATGTATAAATACCCTATGTATCTCTGAAATAATCAAGACTTTTGATAATGAAATAGAACCCCTTTGTTCAGCTGTGTGCTAACAAATTCAGAGAGTGATTCTCTACCCCTTTGCTCTTGTGATTTGCCTATGGGATTACATCGGCGGCCGCTTCATCGGCACCCAATCCGTGCTCCTGGTACTTTGTGTTCAGGTTGCGTAGGTTGGTTCTTTGAGAGTGTGATTGGGTGAATCCTTGATTTAGGCTGCCGTATAGAGACGGTGGTTGGGTTCTTGTGCGTGTCGTCAGGTTGCGCTACCTATCCGGCTGTTCGCAGCCACTTATCTTGGCTGATTTATCAGCTAATTATCTTGTTCAAGATCCTACGTCATGAAGATCGGGACAACATCTGTATCATCTGGTATCAGAGCCATCGTTGCCACGGTAGGATTTTCTTTACCCTTAGCTACATATAATTTTGCCTTTGTCCTATCCACCAAAAAGCCATAAAAAAATTTGTCATAGCCTTTTGTTATAATCTGTTTATCTAGTGATTTTGGTTAAGTTTCAGTCCATTAGTGTCCTTGTTTAGTTGCTGATCATATCATCCTTTGCGTGTCCTTTTTGTGCCTTTCTATATATCTGAAAATCCCCACAAAAAGAAGTAAACCATTTCTATCCTTTGCGAAAACTTTTGTCCTATTAAGATAGCTGCTGGTTATATTTGGTTCTATCATCTTAAATTTGTGCAAGTGTTATATCTGATCTTGTTTAGTATTGTGAAAAAAAAGTGTCAAAAAAAGAGAAGAAAGAACACTAAAAAAAGTGTTGAGAAAGTTAAAAAAAAGAGAAAGTGTTGGAAAGAAAGGAGAAGGTATGCACAAGTGTTTGAACTTTCATATCAATTTGTGTAACCAGGCTGCTATCATCATTTTGGTGCAATTTTGCTAGGTGATTCTCTTTAAATCAATCATCACTAGCATATTCCTTGTTTGCATCAAATCTGAAATCAGTCTTTTGTGCGTGTGTTGTTACATCACATCTTTCATATCTTGTGATCATCACTAGGCTTTGAATCCCTAGTTTGGATTGTTACTTATCTTTACAACAACTAGAATTCAGATTGCTCCTTGTGTTTATACCCTACCAAGATCCACATAAAAGCCATCATGTACTGTATTTCTGGTCTTGTATTCACTCAATTATCACTACTCTTTACCGCTAACGGATTGCCTTAGTAACCTGCAGGGAAGCATAAGAGCTTTGGTTGGTAAGAGAAGGTGAGGTTGTGAGTTCCACATATTTTCCTATTCCACATATATGTTTGCTCTTTTGTAGACATTAACCATGACAGGTCGAATGTATACAAGACTTCCATTCTATGGAAGTACTAATCCGGAGGAATTTCTTGATTGGAAGGAACAAATGGAGAATGAGCTTGAACTCCAAGATTTTCGAGAAGCAAAGAAGGTGTCACGAGCTGTACTTGAGTTTGAAGATTATGCTCATGAATGGTGGAAGAAGTATCTACATAAGCGCTTCATCAAGTGTTGGGAAGATTTGAAGAAAGCCATGAGAAAAGAATTTGTTCCACGTGAGTATGAGCTGATTTTACTTCGTCGTTTGAAGTGCATCAAGCAAGGAAGTAAATCTATTCGGTCATATCATGATGAGTTATCTTTTGCTATGTGTCGGGCAAATATTGTTGATGACATGGATGTAAAAGAATACTTCATGAGAGGTCTCAATGCTAATATTGTTTCTGCAATCAAGGGAAAGTATGCAAGAAGTGTGCACAATCTTTTGGTATATGCACTCCAAGAAGAGAGAAAAATTAAAAAGCCGCAGCAAGATAATATTTCAAAGTGCATTAATTTGTGCAAAGACATTGCTACAAGGTTACATGCTGAGGTGAAGCCCAAAGTGCCATTTGTTGTTGGAAGTAAACAAGCATCAACTCAATGCAAGAACAAATGATCTATTGTCACCATATGTGAATCAATGGATGCTAATGTTAAGTGTGTTGAAAATAAGAGCACTGTTGTGCAGCAAGAAGAAAAGTGTGTGCCACAAGTTGACATGGGAATTGATATGGTGATTGATCTTTCTATCAATTCTAGTGGTACAACTTATCCTAGTGTTATGGCTGTCCAGAATTTTAGTTTGGGCTCTAAGTTTGAGAAGACTGAAGTCAATGAAGTTCTCTCCAATGATTGTTTGAAATTTGAGCATGAACCATTTGGAGATGTTGCTGCACATACCGTGCAAGATGAGAATGGACAGTGCCACAGTCATTTGCAAACAATAGAAATAATTGAAAGCAAGAAAGAGGTGATTGCTGCTGATTTTCAAAGTGAAGGTGTTTATTTTGTTCAGCAAGAACATGATGAAACATCTTCTCAGGTTTAGTTTCTAAGAGCTGATGTTCCTACAAGTTCTATACCTTTTTCAAGTGTCATTTGTGATGAAATTAAGTGCTGCAATGTTATTGATAGTTGCGATATGCAGCAAGGTGGTGAATCAGTGTCACTACAAGATTTAGAGTGTGTTTCGACACCCATTTTTAGAGTTGCATATAATTTGAGTGAAAAGAGAGAACAAATGTTTGGTTTGAGAGCAGATTTGGAGAAGAAATATGCTGCTAGTGCATCACCAAGTGTGATTGACAAATCTATCCAAAAGCAAGTTGAACATGTTCCGCCTGATCGATGGTTGCAAAATGATGTTGTTCCAAGCTTGAAAGAGATGTCAACATGTACTACACCAACATCTGTATCATTTCTCCCAATTTTTCTCCCCCTTGATGCAAAACTCCCCCTGGATGCATGAATTGGGTACTTTCCTCCCCCTTGTTCGTAATGCATGAATCAAGTCTACAAATGCAAACATGTGCTTCTCAAATAGACAAAGAGCACTACAACATGCTAAAAATGAGACATAGACAAGCAAGATAGCCACAAATTAACTACAAGCATCGCCAATAAGGTAGATAGGGCCATATAATCATGTGACATAGCCATGATCAAAATGAAGTATTTTTCACAAAATTTCCCTCTCATGAGCATAGGACCTCAACATGATCAAAAAGAGCACAAACAACATATAACCCACAAACTACATGCAAGGTCACAAGTTCTTACCACAAGATCATCACAAACACCTACAAGCTATCTCATGTCATGTCAAAGCCACCGAGCCATGTGTCCACTTCTAAATATGAGACTTCTCAATGGTGAACATCATGCTACGGTTTAGCACCCAAGATAAGGAAATTAAAGCAAATTTGACATGGAAGCATATTTTTCAAGCATAAGCATTTCATATACCAATTTCATGATTTAAATTTAAGCATGGTACATGAAGTGCCTTTGCGGCAAAAAGTAGCTTAGGCTTCTCCACAAGGTAACATGTAGGCTAAACATTCATGATGACAAATGGGTCTTTGGCCCCAAATGAAAAGAGCGTGAATCCCAAGCAAAAATTAAGCAAGATATAGCCATATGAGCACAATTTGAGCATGAAAGGCATTCAACTCACAAGAGAGGATCATATATAGCATTTTCACAAAAATAAGCCATCCACATGCATATACATCCCAAAACCACCAAGAGCATAGCTATACATCACAAGAGCTTTACTAGCAAAGTCATAAGCTCACATCTAGCATATCATAGTGATCAATGTATATAGGAGAAGCACATCTCTAAAGCATATGATACAAATGCAGTTTATGATACAAAGATGCAAACATGATATGATACAAGAATGAAAATGCAACATGCATATGTACATCAGAATCCCAACCGAAGCTCAAAATGGAAAAACCACATCAAGCTCCCCTCGTAAACGAGCAAATGTAGATTGGTCCAAAGGATTTGTAAGGATATCAGCGAGCTGTTTCTCGGTTGGCACATGGATGAGGTCTATGTTTCCCTTTTCAACATTGTCTCTCAGGAAGTGGTACCTCACCTCTATATGTTTGGTTCTGGAGTGTAGCACGAGATTTTTGGCAACACTAATGGCACTCGTGCTATCACACATGAGAGGAACTTGGGTAGACTCCTAACCAAAGTCACTCAGCGTGTATGTGATCCAAAGCAGCTGGGAGCAACAACTAGCGGAAGCTACATACTCGGCTTCTGTGGTAGACTGACCTACACTAGACTGTTTGCAAGAAGACCAAGAAACAAGCGAGGAACCCAAAAACTGGCACGTCCCCGAAGTCGACTTCCTATCGACTCGACACCCCGCAAAATCGGCATCTGAAAAACCAAGAATCGAAAGGGAAGAGGACGCCGAATACCAAAGACCAAGCTCAGGAGTGTATCGAAGATACCTGAAAATCCACTTGACGGCCTGCCGATGTGAAGTCCTCGACGATGCTTGAAAACGAGCACACAGACACACAGAAAACTGAATGTCCGGCCTCGTCGCCGTCATGTACAAGAGGGAGCCGATCATGCTCCGGTACTCCTTATGATCCACCGGCTCTCCGTCCTCGTCCGCATCCAGTGCTGTAGTCGTACTCATCGGTGTCGACAGGGGCTTTGAGTCATCCATCTTGAACTTCTTGAGGATGTCCTTCGTGTACTTGGCTTGATGCACAAAGGTTCCCTCCTTCGCCTGCTTGATCTGAAGCCCGAGAAAGAACTGCAATTCTCCCATCATAGACATCTTGAATTCTTTGCTCATGTCCTCTAAAAACGTCGCCACCAAAGAGTGAGACGAGCCGCCAAAGACAGTATCATCCACATACACTACGTGAAAACCTCAAATAGGTCACGCAGCATTTGTAACAGGCCCTTAACACACGTTACATGCACCCACATCTGTAACGGTTGTTGTTTGGCACCTGTTACCCATAAGCGTGGCAGGCCGACCCCGGGGTTGGCCTCCACAACGCCCGTTACCAATGTGGACTTCCGGTAACGGGTTTCTTAAACGCCCGTTACATGAATTCTTTGTAACGAACGTTAAATCGAGTCTGTTACACAAGTTAAACCTATCGGTTACGGGCTCGTCAAGTCCGTTACCGATCAATGCCCTATCGGTAATGGGTTGTTTAAGTCCGTTATTCATCACTACCGTATTGGTAACGGGCTATAAAGTCCGTTACCGATGAGCATTTGACGCCCGTTACTAGACTGAGAGCTCAATAATTAAATTCTAATAGCACTCTTCACTGCCGTGAAGCGGGAGCGCGGTGGCAGTGAACAAATGAGATGGAGGTTTGTTAATCTATGTCTCCTTTGTGAAGAAAGGAGACTGAGGTTTGTAAATCCGCGTCTCCTTTGAGTCTGTCTTCATTGACAGGTCAGCTCGATCTCTCATTGCTTCCATTTCGACATACAGGCACAATCAACACATATATCTTTTGAGACAAAACAGACATCATAAGAGAGATAACTTGTCCACATAGATGAAGATAACATGTACACATGAATAAAGAATAATTATTATAAACAGTTAACTTAACTTGTCCATTAGGCTAGGACTTAACTTGTCCATCACATTAATTATTTACTATTGAGGACCTGTGTGGTTCGAGGACCAGTGGATGGTCACTTCTGGGTGTGATGAGTGATTGACAACGTTGTGTGGACTGAATCTTGACTAAGTATTGCAGGTGCAGGTTGCGGCTTGACTGGTGTTGATGCAGGTGAAGAGCAAGCACGAAAGGTCGTTGTCGGGTAGGCCTCCAGGTGTGGAGAAGTCAAGTAGGCTTGGCTCGAGGGACCCAGTGGCCAACAGGGTCAAGTGCGGGCCGTATGGTGGCAAGAATGGCAAGATGAAGTCATGGACGGTTTCTTTGTCGAGCCTCAAAACCAAGGTCGAGCCGGGACTACGTGGGAGCCGAGTCATGAGTGGTGATTGGCGGAGGCTACACCGAGTTCGCGGGGTTTCCAGTGGTTCACCAGAAAACCCCTGGGTTCCTTGGTTGATCCACAAAGCCAAGACCGAAGACCGAAGGCAGCAGCACCAGGACCGGTCTAACCGGTGGGTCTTACCGGTGTGCGACGACGCGGTCCGGAGACTTCGAAGCGGAGGACACGCGTCGGGATCGCAAGGCTTGCGTCGAGGCTGAGTAAGTTTGTGGTCGCCGGGCATCCGTCCGATGGTGCTACGATGAAGTTTCCCAAAAGACCCTTCAGGGGTGTGTATCTTAGTTTAATGGAATAGGGGTAGTTTCGTCTTTCAGCTAGCCTCCATATAACCCAAGTGGTGAGAGGATGGCAGCCATCTCTTGGAACCCTAGCTCATTTGCTTTTGCTATTTCCCCTTCCTATTTTCCTTAGGATTTAGAGAACTAGCTTGAGAGCTTCATGGTGACATCTTGTGAGAGGGAAGGATGATTGGGAGGCAAGCTAGATCTTGTATGAACCTTTATGGTATGTATAGATGATTCGGCGTGGTTCCTCAAGGCTTGATTGTGTCTCTCCCGTTTTCCCTTTTTGGTGATTTTCGGAGCCTTTTTCTTGGCGATTTTCTAGTGGCGGTTTTGAGAACTTTCTCTTTGGGATTTGGTGGGGGATGTATGCATGAACCCCTCATGGTTCTTTTCCCTTTGATTCCCCTCCCAAATCCGTGAGTAAAGGGGCTCAATTTTGGGGTTTTCTTGGCTCTAGTGTTAGAGGTGTTCTTGGCGGGATTTCTTCGATTCCTCTTGATTTAGCAAGTTTTGGTGGACCAAATCTTGGCTATGGAGTGCCCATGAGGTGTTCCTACTATCCCCAAAGTCTTGTGCGAATCCGTGGAGCGAATCGGGAGATCTAGATTTGGATTTGGGGGTGCTGACCCGCGGGTTGCTGTTCATCTCGAGAACCCAGGTCCTGACCGGTCTGACCGGTGCCTCTCACCGGTCTGACCGGTGCCGACCCCAGTTGGGTTTTGCTCAAGTGATCGTGTTGGTGAGTTCCCTGGTGTCTTGTGTTGCTGTTGTTTCGAGTTTGGTTCATTTTGGAGCTCGGGTGGTCAGGTTCGCGGATTTGGGATTTCCAGGCTCAGACCGGTCTGACTGGTGAGCTGCACTGTCACACCTGTTTTTCCAAAGAAAACCAAGTGCATAACTATATGTATGCCAGGATCTATTTTCATACATATAGTGACATATAAGTGAATAACAGTTCAGTATCACGTAAGAAAAAGGAAGATTATCAGAGATTTACGCTTAATCCTAGAAAAGAAGGCTCCAAACATCACAGGCAGTCGGCTGGGGGTTGCGTACGCCTAGCACCAGCAACATCTTCACAACGACTTCATAGCAGCTTCCTCTGTCTAAGCTACATTATTTATAGCAAGGGTGAGCACATGTCGTACTCAGCAAGTGTGGGGAAAGTATGAATGCAAAGGCTTAAGCAAGGAAAGGCTGACAGGCAGACTGCATTAAGAAATTTTAGTTGGTCAAATTTTATTAGCACATGATTGCTAATAAAGTATAAGTATATACCAGCCCACAATTAAGCATAAAGGTAAGAGATACGCCATAAGCATATGGCTAACATAACCAGAAACCACGATTTAAGTCCATCTTCAAGTTCAATTATCATGTGAGGGTCCAGGCCGCTCATGACCATGAGCACGGCTAATCGATTAGTTTTACACTCTGCAGAGGTTGTACACTTTCACCACAAGTTGCGTAAAAGTCCCGAAGAACTGTGAACCCAACCATGCGATGCTAGCTAGGCATCATACCACACTATCGAGGTGTGATTGCATAGGGACGCTACGAGGCCTTTACAAAGATTCCCTTATGTGCAGCAACCCACTAGGTTTCAGGACGAAGCAAGGCATAAAGCTCCCTAGCGGGTCAATACCCCACCATAAATGAACAAACCCAACTCCCCGCTAGAGCATGTCTATACCCCAACAACGCCTCCCCATTGGCCCCTTTCAGGTAAGATCGCTACAACATCAAGGTTTCTAATTATTTGGCCAAGACAGAGCCATATGTCTTGTGGTTGTACTGTTTTCCTGGGTGGTTCTCCATGTTCCGATTAATCATGTGGTCTTGTATTAAGCAACCAGAGATATATAACATAAAGGTAAAGCATGTATAACATTAATGTTCAATAAAACCACCATAACCTAGGTATAGCAACTAAGCATAGCTACCCAACAAAAAGATAAACCCAGGTTGACAAGGAATGATGTTAATAAAGACTAGGATAAACCTTAATAGGACCCATCAAATTAAATGCAAAGCATATGCAAAGTGATTAAATATAGTTCTTAGGACAAAAGCATAAGGACATACTTGCCTTTAACGACAGAGTAGTTGCTCGGAATGTCTTCAACTTCAAGCTCGTCAAAGCTTATCGATTCTTGAACAACGTTCATTCTACTCGCGTCAATCATCCAAAGCAAACATCCGAAGCACACACATATAAGCAAACAAATGGAATAAATAAAAAATAGTACACCAATCATCATAAAACGTACTAAAAGCGTTACTAAACTAATATACACATTGAGATGAACACGTGGGCGAAAGAATTGTTGAAATCATAGTTGAATCAAATATAATATGGGTTTCAACAAGAAAAGGGTAGCTGATTGAACATGACGTGAGAATAATATCACCATGGAGCAATACTTGAGAAAGAAAATTAAAAGGATGTAGATAAATTGATTCTAACATGTGGACAAGAAATTCATGGATGAATAAAAGGATTATTCTATAGATCAGAAATATTCAATGGAGTTTGATTGTATCGAAAAGAAATGTATAGTAGCATTGTAGAAAAGAAAAGAAAAGTCCTAATGACTGCATAGGCATGATGCCACCATGATGTCATCACTGGCAAGAGGAAGATGCACGAACCATGGCTAGCTTGTTTGCTTCTGTACAAAACGTGTCTCTCTTAGATGCAGTCATCTTGCTTGACTTCAGGGCGCCGATGAATTTCTTTTGGAAGTCAAGCCACAACTAGTACAGCTCGCCATAGTAAAGAGCTCCTGGTGCTTGCTTCCTGCCGGCGATCTACACACGACACGCACACACATAACGCACAGCATGTACGTATGCAGCAGCACAGATCATGTACGATGACGAGGCACGGTACACATGCGCTGCAAAGCATGCACGACGGCGTGGATGAGCAGCATAACAGATACAAGGCTGAACTAGCAACGAGAGATAGTGTATATACACTGGTAGAGAGCGGTACGGGCCTTTAGTCCCAGTTCAACTTTGGAGTCGGGACTAAAGGCCTTTCGTCGACGTGGTCCGAAATGACTGCTATAGCCGGCCCCCCTTTAGTCCCGGTTGGTATTACCAACCGTGACAAAAAGGGGGGGCGTCCACCAGCTATTTGGAGCAATAATTGGCATCAGCTTTTAGTCCCGGGTGGTGTCACCACCCGGGACTAAAGGGTGCCCCTTTAGTCCCGGGTGGTAACACCAACCCAGACTAAAGGCCAAAGACCCTTTAGTCTCGGTTGGTGTTATCAACCCAGACTAAAGGGACCTTTTAGTCTCGGGTTGAAACATGACCCGAGACTAAAGAGGTCACGCACCGACAGCGCTAGGGACCTCGTCTCCCCCCGTGACCCTCTCTCTTCTTTATTTTCTTTCTTTCTCCCGTATCCACTCATTCATCTTTTCTTCTATCTCTCTCTTATCCGTTCTCTTCACTATGCAGGAGATGGGCGGCGCGGGCCGGCGGCGCGACCTCCCTCCGGCGTGCGCGTGGGGGCGGCGCGGCCTCCCGTCCGGCGGGTGCGAGGGGGCCGGCACGCGCGGCCTTCCTCCAGTGGGCGCGCGGGGGCGGCACGGCCACCCGTCCGGCGGGGCGCGCGGGGGCGGCTGGCTCCGGCGCGGGCGGGGCGGCGGCCGCCGGTGGGCGGGCGCGCGAGGTTGCTCTGGTGCGGCGAGCTCCAGTGCGCGTGAGTGATTTTTTTCATGTGAGTCTGAGTCAAACTTATGTGATGCGATTTGTGGTTTTTGTGCGAAATCGAGCTTGTAATTGTGAAATCGAATTCATCTGATTCGTTTGTGATTGGGTTGTGAATCAAATCGAACATATGCTTGTGCTTATGAGATGAACATATCAATTTGTGAAATAATCTGTGAAGTGTCAATTGTTTCTTGTTCTTGAGAAATTGTGAAGTGTCAGAACATTGGAAGGGATAGAGATAGAGATGGGGATGAGGATGGGGATCATATGGGGGCAGGGCACGGGCAGGTTTTTTTTGTTTTGGGGAACCAGCTTTAGTCCCGGGTGGTAATACCACCCGAGACTAAAGGGGGTGCGCGGTGGGTTGCGGCTGGGGCACCCTTTAGTCTCGGGTGGTATTACCACCCGGGACTAAAGACCCCTTTTAGTCTTGGTTCATTCACCCGAGACTAAAAGGGGGACCTTTTGTCTCTCATCATTAGTCCCGGTCGGACATGAGAGATCTATTTCCTTTACCAACCGGGACTAAAGCCCTCTCCCTACCAGTGATAGGCACCCTCACCTAGATGCAAAAAGAAGATGGCACAGAATAGATGAGAGGGCCGGGGATGTGTAGATCGGCTTCATGAGGACGATGAAACGACGACGGTATCCGGGGACGGGCTTCTCGATCAGCCGTCGACTAGATGGAATTGAAGGTGCGGCTCGCTTCCATGTCGGCAGAGCCCGGTGGAGTGGTCGATGTACATAGCAGCAAACACATGTTGCACAGAGAAAGTATATAGGCGATCAGGCAAGGGAGACACGAGGCATATAGACCGACGGAAAAACGAAACCAAGGAAGAGATAAGAAAATTGATGGAGTGCTCACCCACGGCATGGCCGGCAACGAGCAGATAGAAGTAGAACTCGACGGCGGCGGAGATCGAATTCAACAAGGACGAGGATGGCTTGATCTTTCACGTGGACGTGCTCCTCCTACAGCAGATCGTGACGCCTCCATGAAGCCCCACGAGTGAACGGCCGTCGGTGTTGTCGGTGATCGACGACGACGAGAGCCGATCGCGTGCGAGATGGAATCACGTCGGCGGAAGCTTCCTCGAACTGCTGCGGTGGCGGAGACTCTGGACGATGTTTTCAGCGTGTGGCTGCCAGGTTTGCCGGCCAGCAGAGAAATAGCAAGGCAGATCATGCCCTTGCGATCGCTGGACTCATGGCGATGCTTTCACGGCATTGTTCGTGGCAGCGGCAGCAGCTTGTTTCCGCACGTAGGGATACAAGTTGTATATATAGGCCATAGGGGTAGGGCCTGGATGTGCACAACCCAAACAAAGGTGAGCGGAGCCTATGTTGGAGTCTAAGTCGGCGTCGAGTTGGACCTTCATCTTGTAGGAGGCAAACTGATTGCAGGCCGGCGGGCCAGCGTGGAAGCTGGACCTGAAGTCCTCAATGCTAAAGCAGACTGCTGGGATTAACTAAAAAAAAAACAACAGGCCCGGAGAAACAGCAAGGAAATTGAGCATGACGCTTCTTTGAGAGAATACTAGGGGAATCTCACCCGCGCGTTGCTGCGGGAATTAAGAAAAATACAATGATCGTAAGAGAGAATTTCGGCAACCTCGCGCGTCTGATCATAAGAGAGAATTAAAAATGGATATATTTCATGATGTCAAATAAAAAAAGATCCGATCATTATGTTTCTGCTAGGACTATCTACGCTGCTATTCCTTTATAATCCTCAATTCCCTGCGTGTTGTCGCGAGTATGTAGGAGAAATCTATGAGTTAGAATATTACTATCACCCTCCTATTCTTTTTTCTTTTTTTTCATTATTTTTTTTATTTTTCACTTTACTCTATACCAACTACCATCAATGGGGTCTATTTGTCATTTTATCAAAATATATTCATATGAGATCTTGTTTTGAAGGATTTATTAAAAGGAATCCAATGGTGTACTTAGAATTTAATTTGGTTTTTTGATTTTTGAGTTATAACATTTTTTTAGCTAGTTCAAACAATGGGGCCCACCACTGGATGTTATGGTCTTAGTGGGGCTGTTGAGGTGGCATGCTTGCATGTTGAGAGAACTCCCTAGTGGGGAGCTCCTATATAGGAGTTATAGATTTGGTGATGACTGAGGACCGGAGCGTCCGAGGACCGGTGGATGGTCGCTCCCTGGTGTGATGAGTGATTGACAACGTGGTGTGGACTGACTCTAGGCAGAGTATTGCAGGTGCAGGTTGCGGCTTGATTCGTGTTGGTGCAGGTGAAGAGCGGGCGTGAAAGGTCTATGCCTTGCGGGGCCTTCGGGGAGAGGAGAGACAAGTAGGCTCGGCTCGAGGGACCCGGTGGCCAGCGGGGTCAAGTGCGGGCTGCATGGTGGCAAGAAAAGCAAGACGAAGTCGTGGACAGGAGCCGGTGCAAGGTAGCGGCTCACGATCGGAGTCTGCACGCGGGGTTTGCGGCGGTTCACCACAAAACCGTCGGGTTACTTGGTTGAGCCACAAAACCAAGACCGGAGGCTCGGCGGGCGGAGACGGGATCCGGGCGCGCCGAGAAGCTTCGATGCCGGCGGACACGTGGCGGGATCGCAGGGCTTGCGTCGGGAGGACGCGGATAGCGGCGAAGGCGTGGCCGTGCGATGAAGAGAAGTGCTACATGACCTATATGCCCCTGAGGGGATTGTATCTTAAGTTTAAGTGCTAGGGGTAGCTTGGTCATTTGCCCAACCCGGAGGGACTCATATATATAGCTCTAGGGTTTTCTGGGCAAACCATCCATCCGGACTGCTTCTCATTTCCTTGCTCCATAGGCGTAGATTTTCTTCATCGTTTTGTAGAGAATCTGACCTCCGAGTGTATGTAAGCATTCATGGTTGCGTCGATTTCCTTCTTGTGGCTCTTGTGATTTTCGTGTCATTTTCGAGCTATTTTTGTTGGATTTTCATGCGCGCCTTGTTCCTTCGATTCTGAGGTGTTTGGGTTCGGATTTGTTGGTGGGGATCATGGATAGATGTCTTGTGCATCTTTGTGCTTGATCTTGACCCCCCAATCTCCGGATTTGGCCTCCGATTGAAGGATTTCGGTTGGAACCCTAGCCTTCTGGTAGAGCTCGGTTGTGATTCGATTCCCGGCGATTTAGTTCGTTTGAGGCTTCAATTTTTGGGGCATAGCATCCCCTAGGGACGCTTCACATCTCCCCCAAATCTTGTCTCAAGAGCTTAAGCCGTTTGGGAGATCCATGGATGGATAGGAGAGGTTGACTTCGCGTTTTGGTGCTCGGGCTGTTCTGTTCGGGGCCGGCAGACTATCCGCCAGTGGCCCGCGGACCGTCCGCGAGCCTCGTGTTCGTCGCGTGTTCGTTCAGTTCTTGCGAGTTCGCGCGTCGATCTTCCGAGGTGTTAGGGTTTTGTTGCAGGAAGTTTGTCGGACCGTCCATCTAGGGGTGCCGGACTGTCCGCGCGTGGGTCGGACTGTCCGCGAGGGGTCCACGGACTGTCCGCAGTCAACGGACCGTCCGAATGCCAAGCTCGGACCGTCTGTATTTCCGGGGTGCGGTACTGGAGGTTCTGTTGGTTATTGCGGACCGTCCGTCCGAGGGTCGCGGACCGTCCGCCAGGAGCTTGCGGACTGTCCGCCCTAGCCTTGCGGACTGTCCGCCTGGACCCTGCAGATTTGGTTAAGTTCTCTTGCGTCTTGAGTTGCGCTTCCGTGTTGCTTTGAGTTTGGGTTTGTTCATAGGGTTGGTAGGTCCGTTGTGACTACGTGACTTTGGCAAACTCGTGTGGGAATCCTTGGTTGTGAATTTGGGGCATAGGCCGAGTTCGACCTTAGGGAAGAATTTTTTATCGGCTCCCATTCACTCCCCCCCTCTCTGGTCGCCTAATCGGTCCTTCACCAATTTGTAGAACTCAAAGAGTTTCACGGGGAGTATACGATGGTTCAAAGATAGTTTGGGACACGATGAATCTAATTAAAAATACTTGGAGCTCGTGAAAGGGAATTGAGGGCCTTGTAATGAATAGATTTAGCTCAAGGGAAAAGAGAATAAATTCCAGAAAAAGCTGGAAAATTCTCGGAAGGTCTTGGTCAGCACCTAAACGCATTTTAAAACCTTTTGCACTCATGAAACACCAAGATGCATCGTCATGAATGCAACACACAATGAATCAATTTATTTATTTAAAAACAAACAATGGCTTTTTCCTTTACTATATTTCCTGTAAAGAAAATAAATGTTGGCAAAATTTTAAAATTATGAGAAATTTCTTGTTTAATTATTCTTTCTATTCACATCCTGAAATTGGGAAATTTCAGGGTGTGACATGCACCGGCCTGACCGGTGCAGGGGCTTTTCTGTGGAAATTGCAAAGTCTTGCTCGGGTGACCCGGCTCAAGGTCCAGGGTGACCCGGAGTGTCTCTGGAGGGTGTCGGGTGTTCCGGCGACTTAGTCCGGAAGATCCGGCCGGGACCGGTCTGACCTGTGCAGGTGACCAGTCTGACCGGTATGGTTAGTGTTGCTCGAGTTGCTTGTTCCGCTGCGTTCTCGAGTAGGTTTCGGTGGTTGTTGGTTCCTAGGACCAGTAGCACTCCAGTGGCTACGTGTCTTGGCCAACTTGGGTAGTTGAGCCGGAGACGTGTTTTGGTTAGCCGTGTTCGTCTTGTTAAAGTATCCATCTCCTTCGAGAAGAATTTTTATCGGCTCCCATTGACTCCCCCCCTCTCTAGTCGCCAGTTCTGTCCTTCAAGTGGTATCAGAGCCAGTTACGGATCTTCGGATTCTAACCAGTCTAAGATCCAAGGATGGCGTACCAGGAACGGGGTTCGGGTCCTCCACACTTCGATGGCAAAAACAACCGGATGTGGCAGAGGCGGATGGCAGCTTTCCTCCACGGTAAGGGTCAGATCCTTTGGGACGTTACGGTGAACACAGCTTATGTTCATCTGATTAACTTCCTTGCTCCGGGATCGAGGGACATGCACGACGCTAATAACAAGGTGGTCGACTACTTGTTTTGTGCTCTGTGTCAGTCCGAATTCGATCGGGTTCAAACAGAGGACCTAGCTTGTAGGATTTGGAGTCAGTTGAAGGATGCTCACGCTGGAAATGTTTAGGTTTAGGCTCGAATGTATGCGACTTACCGGAGAGAGTACGAGAACTTCACTCATCTCCCCGGTGAGTCAATTGATGCCTTGTTCCAGTGGTTCATGGTAGTTGTGAACAACATGAGGGCCAATGTGGACGTGCTCCCGTACGATGATCATGACAGAGCTGTTAAGCTCTTGCACTCTCTAGATCGTACAATTTGGGATGGCAAGTTCGAGGCCATTGTGTAGAGTCGGAGAAGTATGACACTTTGACGATGAACGAGCTGTTCTCGAAGCTCAAGTCGGCTGAGGTGGACCGTGGTATGACATCCAAGCTTGAGAGCCCGATTGACTCTCATAGTCTCGCTCTCATCGGTGGCTCAGGTGCAAAGTCTAACGCTAACCCATCCACCAGGATGTACTCTTTGTTCTCTTTGATGTCTTTATCAGATGAGGAGTTCGACGTGCTTGGAGAGGACGAGCTGGCACTGTTGACCAGGAGGTTCGAGAGGATGCATGAGAACCGGGTGAACACAAGGAGGAACACGAGGACATGCTTCCAGTGCGGCAAGCAAGGACACTTCGTTGCCGACTGCCCCGAGAAGATCGAGAACAAGGACAGCTACAAGCACCGATCGAAGACGGAGGGTAAGTACCGATCAAGGCGCGATCACAAGCACAAGCACAAGAACAAGCACAAGGATGTGCGACGATCGAGGAAGAAGGACGGCCGCGGCAAGGCCCGAGCGATGGTCAGAGCAAGCGACGTCGACTCCAGCTCCGCCTACTCTTCCTCGAGCTCGAGTAGCAGTGAAGACGAAGGTGATCGGCGCAAGAACAAGAAGTCATCCAAGAACTTGAGCGGGCTGAGCTGCTTCGCTAGAGATGGTTTTTGCACCATGGCACGAAGCTCTGGCAGCAAGAAGAGTCACCAGAGCGACTCGGACTCCGACTCCGAGGATGAGGTACGTGACGAGCTTCCCTTCTTGCGTGAAGAGAATGAACGGCTTGGCAAGTTGCTTGATAATCATGAAGACATGCTTAGAGAGGCTAAGAAGATGAGGAAGGAGCTTAGGGCCTCACTTGAGGATGCTAGGACTAGAGTGTCTGAGCTAGAAACACAGAATCTAGATGCTAAGCTTGAGATTGATTAGCTTAAGGCTTCACCTATTGTTTCTGATGAGGTTGATTGTGCTAATTGCTCTGTGTTCCTAGCTGATCTTACTGTGTTCAAGGAAAAGCATGCCTCCAAGTGTGAGGAACTTGATGTGCTTAGGGCTGAAGTGGCTGAGCTTAAGTCTAGACCTGCTTTTCTAGGTGCTTGTACTTCTTTCCCTGTTTTGCATGGAAAGATTGATGAGATGCATGCTGTTGACGGTGAATTTTGGTGCTCCAAACGTATTCGTTACACTTTGGTTTGAGCTTGATTATGTAACTAACCCGCCACTAGGCACACTAATGATATAACAAGTTCAACTTCGTATGTGCATTTGGAAGTGTTGTGTTTTTGCAGGAAAACATGGACAAAAGGGACGAAGTCACAACAAGTTCAAAGGAGCAAATGAGGAGTTCCGTTCGTGTTCAAGTGCAAGGCGAAATCAATTCCAAAGGTGGCAAGGACCAAGGTGCTACGACGGATCATCCCCGAGGACTAAGACATAAAGTTCAGACTTCATGCGAGAAGACCCCCTATCTTGATCGCAGGGATGACGACCTCAAAATGACCCAAATGAAGGGGGCCAAGTGCAAAATGTGAAGATGAGCCACGGGGAGAAAGACGGGCCCGAACCGGGCCAAAAACAGGCTGGGCCGACCGGTTCGCGGTCCCCTTTGACCTAGCCCCTCCTCTGTCCATTAATAGCTCCCTCCTCCGACGGCCGCCGCATCCAATCATTCTACCGACGCCATTCACCAGAAAACCGCCACCGCAAGATGAGGGAGAGAGTTGGATGAGCTCGTCGCAAGGATCAACGCCGGCGGAGGGAAGGAAGCAAGAGGAGGACTCCAAGCTGCTGGCCTAGGGGTGTTCCCGAGCTTCGTCGCCGCCATCTTCATCGACAACATTCTCCGGAGTCTCCATCACCCCTATGTGCTTCAATCCTTGTAAGATGATGGGCTAATGTCTCCGTTCATCCCTAGGGTTAGATGGATACATGTTATGTGATCGCTACATGAACCCTATGCCTTTTGATGCTTAATGGTCTATGTCTTTGCGGATGCTTTATTTACATATGTGTGTACAACATGTGGTCTTAGTAGGGTTTGTGGTAATCGTGGTGATTAGCTTAACCCTATGGATGCTTAGGTATAGATGCGGTTATACGTGAAAGTGTTTGATTACCTTGCGTAGTGACAGTACGGTGGAGGGAAAAAGCTTAGCGGCCGCATAACCGCCATGAAGCTAGTGTAGGCAACACCCTTTTCATGTAGTAGATGCATGTTCATGTGATCCTAAACCCTAGGGAGGGAATGCTTATCTATCTTAATCTCTATCTTGTGTCCACCCTTTGCCATCTAGTTTAACCTTAGATTTCTTTGATTAACATAGGTTAGATTGTCTTTACCTTTAGATTAATACCCCTTTCAAAGGTTTTCCATCAACTAGATTAGTACTTGGTTAAGCGCTAGCAATCCCCTTGCTCCGCGGATTGACATGAACCTTGGGGGTCACCCCGTGGTGAAAAAGGTTTAGGTCCGTACACTTGCGGATCGAAGGTTGTTACGTGTTTCAACAATCAACAAGCCCCTTTTTCTGGCGCCGTTGCCGGGGAGCAAGCCAATTTGCTACGTTTAATCTTGTATTATTTTTGTTGATTACTAACATCTAACCCTCGTTTTCTAGAGAAAAACCCTTTTGTGTTTTTCTTTTTTATTTTTAGTGCGTAGATGGATTTGTTCACCTCACCTTTGGAGGACGAAGAGATGTCGCTAAGGGAGCTAGCAATGCTGTTAATGGAGGACATTGAGATGCAAAAATCAGATTTGGCGCTTGCTACAAACCACTACGAAGTGAAGCCTAGAATCATCAACTTAGTGGCGACAAACCCCTTTAGAAGATTGGAGGATGACAACCCATATAGACACATTAAGAAATTCACGATGATATGCAACACGGTGCAACAAGAAGGAGTTCCGGACGCTTGGTTCAAGTGGAATCTTTTTCCGTTCTCTCTCGAAGATGAAGCGCGAAGATGGTATACACTTGTGTCCGTTGAAGTGAAAGGAAGTTGGGATGAGCTCGTGAAGAAATTTCTTTCAAAGTTCTTTCCCATAAGAAAGGTCCAAGACTTAAGGAGGCAAGTGCTCAATTTCAAGCAAGGAGAAGACGAAGGAATTGATGAAGCTTGGGACCGTTTCAATGAACTACTCGAGCAAGGCCCGAACTTGGGATTTTCCGGTGACTTGATGTTGCATACATTTTATTTTTCACTAACCCCTAACTCTTCTCATTTTCTAAGCATGTGTGCAGGCGGTGATTTAATGGATAAAATGATTAGTGAAGCCGCACAAATCTTACAAAGGATAAGTAATGGAAAAAGAACGCAACAAGATTGGCAAAGACGTTGTCGGGAGGAGCAAAACGACAAAAGCAAGCCCAAGGTGCTTGCTGAATTTTCTGAAAAAGATGAACCAGAGGTCAAGGAAGATGAACCGACCATACAAGAAATTGAAGATCCACTTCCCAAGGTAAGAGAAGTCATTTCGGATATTAAAAATGTTGAAACTAACATGAATGTAGGCCGAAGTATGGGGAATGCTAGACCATTGGCAGAGTTCAATAAATCCGGTTGGATTCAAGTTGATTTTGCCCCCCTAATCAACTACCGAAGGAAGGAGGAACACCGACACGTCGCCAAGAGAGTTGAAGCCATTTTTGATCAAGAGATGAGTGGAGAGTCGATCCAAAAGATATTTGAAGAAAAAAGAGAAGAAAAAGATGAAGGATGGATCGACCGATTTGACAACTCAAAGATTTATGATGAAGAAAGAGAAGAGTACAACCGTGACGAGCCTAGTGACTCGAAGGATAAATGGGAGAAGATAGGACTCAAGCTAGAAGATGAATGGGAAGGAGTTGACATAGAGCAAGTACTCCAAGAAGGCCCCTCCCCACAAGGTTATAGCTTGTGTGCTATTAAAGCCTACACACTAGCAAATCAAGACATGGAAGCACTCAAGGATGAAGAAAAGAGTGAATCAACGATAAGTGATCTTGACGACATGTGGTACACGGGAGATAAAGAAAGCAACATACAAAACTTTGAAGATAAAGATTTGGTTGATAAAGAAGACTTCAAATAAGAGATGAATGCGTACATAGATGAAGGATTACATGTTCCACATGATGAGTTGAAGAAATTGCAAGATGGTGATGAAGAGACAACTCCACTTGTTGAGATTGACTTGATTTCAACGCTACAAGACAAACCAAAGATCACTCTTGTTGAGGGAGCTCCGAGGCAAAGGTACACACTAAAATCTCAAGATATTATTGGTATTGATGATGATAAATTCAAATACTCATGCTCAACCAATAGAATAAATGATAGTTTAAATTCTATGCCTTGTGACAATTATGATCATGTTGATAGGCTAGATTTTCTTGAGAATGATGATGAGGCAATGTTTATGTTTGAACCATTTAATTCTATGCCTAAAGAACCTTTGCCTAATGATGAACTAAGTGCTTTGCATGAAACATATGCTTCCTTTATTTACACCTTGATATGTGTCTACAATTTGCTTGTGGTTGTAATTATGGACGCGTATGTTTACAATAAGTTTTGTAAATCTCGATCATGCTTTGTGCTTGGTCAAGCTAATGACCTTAAAGAAGCACATGTCGGGAAAGGCCCGATTTTCACTAACCATGTAGACAAGGCTCGAATAATGAAAAGTGAAGTCATGCCTAAAGAGTTGCAAGATAAATCATCAACCTCTCCAAATCCCGCGATAGATACTGCTGTCTTCATCAATTTGAGAGCTTGTTCAGAGGTGTACAAATGAAAAAAATGAGATATTCAGAAGCTATATCAAGTTGCCATTCCAACGCATCAAGAACCAATGAATTTGAAGACCCGTGCAAGGAGTTATGGAGAAAACATTGAGCGTTGCGCGTTCTGAAATTTCATGACAGATTTCATCGTCGAAGTAAAACGGACGTAACTCTCTTGTCCGGAGTCCGATTTGGGCAAATAAAGACTCGTTGGAAAGGAAATTTTGTGCACTGTGCAATAGAGTAGAGCTTGGGTATATTTTCTGTTCCGGACATTAAAGAAAAATTCATGGAGTGAAGGCAGCACTGAAGGGTGATAAAGAAAGAGATAGCGATGAAGCAAAAGGATGCCTTGGGCAAGTCTTCTATAAGTGATCAAGCACAACATGGGAAGTAAATTAAAGCTGCATTGGTACCTTTTCTTCTTGCATGAAGGGCCATGGCTATGTGAAGGACCGATTGGGCGACCAGAGAGGGGGGGAGTGAATGGGAGCCGATAAAAATTCTTCCCGAATGATGAACTCGGCCTATGCCCCAAATTCACAACCAAGGATTCCCACACGAGTTTGCCAAGGTCACGTAGTCACAACGGACCTACCAACCCTAGGAACAAACCCAAACTCAAAGCAACACAGAAGCGCAACTCAAGAAGCAAAGGACTTAGGAAATCTGCGGTGCCTGGGGCGGACCGTCCGCATGGACCAGGCAGACTGTCCGCGGGGGCCTGGCGGACTGTCCGCGGGTTCACTGCGGACCGTCCGAAATAGCCTCCTGAACCTCCAGTACTGCACCGCTAAAAACGGACCGTCCATCCTCTACCCGCGGACCGTCCGCGCCGGGTGGACCGTCCGCACCCTCCTAGCGGACTGTCCGCCAAACCTCGGGCAACCAAAACCACCGGACCAAACGGATCGAAAAGAAGCGATGCAAGAACTCGCGCAGAACACGACGAACACCTGGTCAGCCAGCTCCTCGCGGACCGTCCGCGAGCACCTGGCGGACTGTCCGCCACACGCGGACAGAGCAGCCCGAACTCGAAAACGCAAGCACCAAAGCACCTATCCGTCCATGGATCTTCCAAACAGCTTGAGCTCTTGAGGTAAGATTTGGGGGAGATGTGAAGCGTCCTTAGGAGATGCTATGCCCCAAAACTTGAGACCTCAAACGAACTAAATCGCCGGGAATCGAATCGCAACCGAGCTCTACCAAAAAGCTAGGGTTCCAACCGAAATCAGTCAATCGAAGGCCAAATCCGGAGATTGGGGGGTCAAGATCAAGCACAAAGATGCACAAGACATCTATCCATGATCCCCACCAACAAATCCGAACCCAAACACCTCAGAATCGAAGGAACAAGGCGCGCACGAAAATCCAACGAAAATAGCTCGAAAAAGACATGAAAATCACACGAGCTACAAGAAGGAAATCAACGCAACCATGAATGCTTCCATACACTCGGAGGTCAGATTCTCTACAAAGCGGTGAAGAAAATCTACGCCTATGGAGCAAGGAAATGAGAAGCAGTCCGGATGGATGGTTTGCCCAGACAACCCTAGAGCTATATATATGAGTACCTCCGGGTTGGGCAAATGACCAAGCTACCCCTAGCACTTAAACTTAAGATACAATCCCCTCAGGGGCAAATAGGTCATGTAGCACTCCTCTTCATCGCACGGCCACGCCTTCACCGCAGTCCGCGTCCTCCCGACGCAAGCCCTGCGATCCCGCCACGTGTCCGCCGGCATCGAAGCTTCTCAGCGCGCCTGGATCCCATCTCCGCCCGCAGAGCCACCGGTCTTGGTTTTGTGGCTCAACCAAGTAACCCGACGGTTTTGTGGTGAACCACCGCAAACCCCGCATGCAGACTCCGGTCGTGAGCCGTTACCCTGCACCGGCTCCTGTCCACGACTTGGTCTTGCTTTTCTCGCCACCATGCGGCCCGCACTCGACCCCGCTGGCCACCGGGTCCCTCGAGCTGAGCCTACTTGTCTCTCCACTCCTCGGAGGCCCCGCAAGGCATAGACCTTTCGCGCCCGCTCTTCACCTGCACCAACATGAGTCAAGCCGCAACCTGCACCTGCAATACTCAGCCAAGAGTCAGTCCACACCACGTTGTCAATCACTCATCACACCAGGGAGCGACCATCCTCCAGTCCTCGGACGCTCCGGTCCTCAATCTCCCCCTTGATGAGTGCATTGACAACACACACATAGTAACCAATTCAGAGAAAAGAGAAAAAGAAAAGAAAAGACAGAAAAACTCAAACAAGTGATCAAAAGCCAAACAAAAGCCAAGAAGAGATCACATGAGAGAGAAAAATCTCGGTCCCCTAAGGCAAGGGTAACGGCTCAACACAACCGAGATAAAAATGCTCCAAAATTGCCGACTCCTCAAGGTGAGGCAAAAGGGCTCGACACCATCGGCAAAAGAGCACAACTAAAATTCAGGCGAAAAGGAGGCAAGCTCCCCCTGAACAAATGCATTTCTCCCCCAAAACAAGAATTGGGTACTATCTCTCCCCCTTGTTGGTAATGCATGAATCAAGTCTACAAAGCAAGCATGTGCTTCTCAAATAGACAAAGAGCACTACAACATGCTAAAAGGAGACATAGACAAGCAAGATTGCCACAAATTTAGTACAAGCATCGCCAACGAGATAGATAGGGACATATAAGCATGTGACATAGCCATGATCAAAATAAAGCATTTTTCACAAAAATTTCCCTCTCATGAGCATAGGACCTAAACATGATCAAAATGCGCACAAACAACATATAACTCACAAACTTCATGCAAGGTTACAAATTCTCATCACAAGATCATCACAAACGCCTACAAGCTATCTCATGTCATGTCAAAGCCACCGAGCCATGTGTTCACTTCTAAATGTGAGACTTCTCAACGGTGAACATCATGCAACGGTTTAGCACCCAAGATAAGGAATTTAAAGCACACATGACATGGAAGCATATTTTTCAAGCACAAGCATTTCATATACCAATTTCAAGATTTACAAATTAAGCATGGTACATGAAGTGCCTTTGCGGCAAAAAGAAGCTTAGGCTTCTCCATAAGGTAGCATGTAGGCTAAACATCCATGATGATAAATGGGTCTTTGACCCCAAATGAAAAGAACATGGTTCCAAGCACAAATTAAGCAAGCTATAGCCATAAGTGCACAAATTTAGCATGAAAGGCATTCAACTCATAAGAGAGGATCATATATAGCATTTTCACAAAAATAAGCCATCCACAAGCACATACATCCCAAAGCTATTAAGAGCATCGCTATCCATCATATGAGCATCAAAAGCAAAGTCATAATCTCATATCTAGCATATCATAGTGATCCAAGTATATAGGAGAAGCACATCTCATATGATACATATGCAGTCTATGATACAAAGATGCAAACATGATATGATACATAAATGAAAGATGCAACATGAGTATGTACATCAAAACCCCAACCAAAACTCAAAAGGGGAAAAGAACACCAAGCTCCCCTCGCAAACGGGCAAATGTAGCTTGGTCCAAAGGCTTGGTTAGGATATCGGCAAGCTGCTTTTCGGTTGGCACATGGATGAGGTCTATGTTTCCCTTCTCAACATTGTCTCTCAGGAAGTGGTACCTCACCTCTATATGTTTGGTTCTGGAGTGGAGCACGGGGTTTTTGGCAACACTAATGGCACTCGTGCTATCACACATGAGAGGTACATGGGAACACTCCTCACCAAAGTCACTCAGCGTGTATGTGATCCAAAGCAGCTGTGAGCAACAACTAGCGGCAGCAACATATTCGGCTTCTATGGTAGACTGAGCTACACTAGACTGTTTGCGAGAAGACCAAGAAACAAGTGAAGATCCTAGAAACTGACAAGTCCCCGAAGTCGACTTCCTATCGACTCGACACCCCGCTAAGTCGGCATCTGAAAACCCAAGAAGCGAAAGAGAAGAGGATGCCGAGTACCAAAGACCAAGCTCAGGAGTGTATCGAAGATACCTGAAGATCTGCTTGACGGCCTGCCGATGTGATGTCCTCGGCGACGCCTGAAAACGAGCACACAGACACACAGAAAACTGAATGTCCGGCCTCGTCGCCGTCAAGTACAAGAGGGAGCCGATCATGCTCCGGTACTCCTTCTGGTCCATGGGCTCTCCGTCCTCGTCCGCATCCAGTGCTGTAGTCGTACTCATCGGTGTCGACAGGGGCTTCGAGTCGTCCATCTTGAAGTTCTTGAGGATGTCCTTCGTGTACTTGGCTTGATGCACAAAGGTTCCCTCCTTCGCCTGCTTGATCTAAAGCCCGAGAAAGAACTGCAATTCTCCCATCATGGACATCTCGAATTCTTTGCTCATGTCCTCTGCAAACCTCGCAACCAAAGAGTGAGACGAGCCGCCAAAGACAATATCATCCACGTACACCTGAACAATTAGGATATCATCGCCCTGCCTGAGGAGAAAAAGAGTCTTATCAACCTTGCCCATCTCAAACCCCTTGCTGAACAAGAACCCCCTCAAACGGCCATACCAAGCACGGGGTGCTTGTTTCAGCCCATACAACGCCTTCCTCAACCTATACACCAGGTGAGGAAACTCAGCACTCTCAAAGCCCGGTGGTTGCTTCACATAAACCTTTTCTTCTAAAAACCCATTCAAGAAGGCACTCTTCACATCCATTTGGTACAACTTGAACCCTTTAGCCACGGAAAAGGCTAGAAGGATCCTAATTGCCTCCAAACGGGCTACAGGAGCAAATGTCTCCTCATAGTCTATCCCCTCCTTCTGACTATACCCCTAAGCAACCAACCTCGATTTGTTTCTCACCACCTCACCATTCTCACCCTCTTTGTTCTGCCACACCCATTTTGTCCCGATAGGTTTGAAATGTGGTGGTGGCTCTACCAACTCCCAAACTTGGTTTCTCTCAAAGTTCTCTAACTCCTCATGCATTGCGTTCACCCAATTAGGATCAGAGAGGGCGTGTCCAATGTCTTTCGGCTCAAAGGTAGCAACAAAAGCCGAATGGGCAAAGTGAGAAACATTCCTGGACCTTGACCGTGTCGTATGTTCATTGATGTCGCCGATGATTCTTGAGGGAGGATGATCAACTTGAACGCGCCTCGGTGCCTCTCGCCTGGAGACAACCTCCCCCCCAGCTGCAGCTTCCACTTGATCTTGCTGGATCGTAGTCGGTGTAGGGGCTGGACCATCCTGCACCGTAGTCGTCATAGTGGAAGTAGAGGGTACATGCCCGGCTGGAGCTTCATCATCACCATCATCCTCTCCAGCATCATCCTCCTCGTCCTCAAAGATCTTCTTGCCAATCTCGTCGTCACCTGCACACTCAAAGACAGACGAACTACATGGCTGGGTCTCATCGAAGGTAACCTCGCAAGTTTCCATGACTTGGTTAGTATCAAGATTTAGCACACGGAATGCTCGAGAATGACTAGCATAACCCAAAAAGATCCCATCGGAAGACCTTGACTCAAACTTATCAAGTATACCCTTCTTGAGAATAAAGCACCGACAACCAAAACCCTGAAATGGCTCACTCTAGGTGCTCGCCCATGCATGAGCTCATAGCACATCTTGTTCAAGAAGGCCTTAAGAAAAATTCGATTCCCAACATGGCACACGGTATTCACCGCCTCAGCCCAATATCTCCTCAGAGTCCTATGCTCATCGAGCATCGTCCGAGCCATCTCATAAAGGGAACGATTTTTCCTCTCAACCACACCATTCTGACAAGCCACATAGGGAGAAGAGAATTGATGTTCGAGACCCAAATCACGACAAAAGGTTTCGAAACGAGAGTTTTTAAATTCAGAACCATTGTCACTACGGATAGCTCGAATGGCGTCTCCATTTCTCTCATTCTTCAACCTCAAGATTAGATCCCGCACAAAACCAAACGTCTCCCCCTTGTCAGCTAAAAAGAAGACCCAAGCATAGCGAGAATAGTCGTCCACTATCACCAGGACATACCATTTCCCACCCGCCAAGCACACACGAGCTGGACCAACCAAGTCCACAGGGAACAGCTCGCATGGCCTCTCTGTCATAACGGATGTCAGAGGCGGGTGAGAGGCGGCGACCATCTTACCATGCCTACACGGAGCACATACCAAGTCCTTTTGGTATTTCAACTTAGGCAATCCTCGGACTAATCCTAGCCCACTCAAGCGTGACAACAAGTCAAAACTCAAGTGACCCAGTCTCCTGTGCCATTTCCAAAGCTTCACCGAAACGCCAGCAACCAAGCAACGAGAAGAGCCAGCACACTGAGAAAAATCAGCTCTGAAAATCTGACCCTCGGGGATGATCGTGCACACAAGATCACCTCGAGAATCCAAAACACGCGAAGCGCCCATTTTGAAACGGACCTCAAAATCCTCATCAAGAAGCTGGGAAACCGAAAGAAGATTGTACCCCAAAGACTTGACAATAGAAACTCGCCTAAGATTCACAGACTCGCTCACCTTCACCGTGCCCACTGAAAGCACTCTACCTTTCCCATTGTCCCCAAAAGTGATGTACTCTTTAGTCATCACCGGGGTGAGGCTGGAGAACCACCTTCGATCTCCGGTCATGTGTCGAGAGCAACCGGAGTCGATCAACCAAAAGCCCTCCAAGCCTCCCACCTGCAAATCAAAAACGAGAGCGAGTGTGAGCAAACGACTCAGCACTGGGGTTAGTACAAAATGAATCAAACCAGTGCCGTGCCATTTGCTCAAAAGTGGGGTTAGCAAAATCCATCATATCTCCTCTAGGTGGAACACCCACACGTCCCCTTGGAGGACTACGTGCACCACGAGGTGGAGACCGTGGCCCGTAGCTCCTCTAGGACCTAAAACTGCGATCGTTCCCCCCATACTCGTATTGGCCACGAGCGAAGGAACGTCCAGCAAACTCACCACGCCCAAACCCAAAATGCCTACCACCTTCTCTATGTGGTGGCTCACCTCGAGGCGCAAACACACGCCTCTCTCGAGGGTAAATGGTACTCACCATACCCTCGCTCCTTGGCACCAACCTAGGCCCAGGCACACCACGAGAAGGGCGGTACCTGTCCTTGTTGGCCATCTCCCTAGCCAACCTCTCCTCACGCTTCCTCCTGAAGCAAATCTCTGCTAGGTGCCCATCCCTCCCACAATGCTCACAATGGAAGGGTTTTGGTTTTGGGCTCTCTTTGGGCTCTGGCTTCTCCTCACTCGATTTCTCTCCCTTCTTTCCAAAGAACTCATTCCCCAAGTCACTCTTGAACTTGATGGGTTTCTGGAAGTTGTCGGTATGTGAAGGAAACACGGGTGGAGCTGGGGTTGTGTCTAGTCGGTTCCTAAGTGGGTTTGGCTTAGGAGCATAGGCATTTTTGTGGTGGGTTTTTGGTGGCTCTGGGATATCTCCAATCTTTCCCTCATCCTCACCACTTCCCTCACCAACCTTGTCTGCCCCAAGCGCTTGCCCATCATAGCGCTTGTATGCCTCAATCATCATCCGGAGCTGAGGCTCTTGACCAGACAACCAACCCATCATCTTTCTCAACTCATCATTCTCATCCTACAAACGATCAACTTAGTGTGCAAGCTCCATATTCTTCACAGCATTTATTTCACAAGTAGAGTGTGATGTAGGAATAGGAGCTTTCAGCTGAGCCTCTAGTGATCTAGCGTAAACAAGCGAAACATCTAGCTTCTCATGCAAAACAGGACAAGAAGTGCAAGCATCAAGCAAAGAGGGTCTAGATTTCATCTCATCTAGCTCAACACTAAGCACATTTAGTTCCTCAACCTTGGAGGCATACTTCTCCTTAAGCACAGTCAATTCACCAAGAGAAGTGGAACAATCAGTGCATTCAGGTTCATTGGTCACAATAGGAGCAGACTTAAAAGAATCTATTTGAGCCCTAGCATCAACAAGCAAAGACTCTAGCTCAACCACCTTCTCCTTAGCCTCTCCAAGCAAAGACCTATACTCCCTCTTCTCCTTGTTGGTCTTTCTAAGCACATCATCACGGTTGTCAAGCAAGTCATTCAACCTGGCATTCTCCGCTATCAAGAAGGATGGATCATTGTTTACCTCTTCCTCGGAGTCGGAGCCCGAGTCATCTTTGTTGCTCTTCTTGCTTGCGGAGCTATGTAGCATTCTCCACTATCAAGAAGAAGGATGTTCTTGCTTGACTGCTTGCCCTTGTGCCGGTTCTCATCTTCATCACTTGAGCTCGATGAAGAGTAGCAAGAGCTCGAGTCGATGTCGCTTGCTCCGGCAACCATCGCTCGCTCCTTCTTCTTGTGACCACCACTCCTCCTCGGCCCCCGCTTAGACTTGTTCTTGCCCTTGTGGTCGTCCCTCGAGCGGTGCTTGTGGTCGGTCCTCGAACGGTGCTTCTACTCGGGCTTCACCTCCATGGCTTCCGGACACTCAGCGATAAAGTGCCCGTGCTTCCCGCACTGGTAGCACATGCCCGAGCTCCTCCGAGCGTTCTTCCGGTTCGTGTACATGCGCTCGAACCGCCTGCTCAGCAACGCGAGATCCTCCTCGCCTAGCACGTCGAACTCCTCATCTGGCATGGACACAAGACAAGACAAAGAGAACTGTCTCGAAGACATGTTAGCGTTAGTCCTTGAACCAGACACGAGAGCCAGACTATGAGGGTCAGTCGAGATCTCGATGTTTGCACGCACCCCACAGTCCACCTCGGACGACTTGAGCTTGGAAAATAACTCGTCCACCGTGAGGGTCTCATACTTCTCCGACTCAAGAATGGCCTCGACCTTCTCACTCCACACGGTACGATCCAGAGAGTGCAGGAGCTTGATAGCCCTGTCATGATCATCGTACGGGAGCACGGCCACGTTAGCCCTCATGTTGTTCACAATCACCATGAATCGCTGGAACATAGCATCTATGGACTCACCGGGGAGATGAGTGAAGTTCTCGTACTCTCTCCGGTAGGTCGCAAAGAGCCGAGCCTGAACCTGAGCGTTCCCAGCATGAGCATTCTTCAGTTGCTCCCAAATCCTGCACGCCAAGTCCTCTGTCTGAACCCGATCGAATTCGGATTGACACAGAGCACAGTACAGGTAGTCGACCGCCTTGTTGTTGGCGTCGAACATGTCCCTCGATCCTGGAGCAAGAAACTTCACAGGATGAACATAAGCTGTGTTCACCATGACATCCCACAGGATCTGACCCTTGCCGCGGAGGAAAGCAGCCATCCGCCTTTGCCACATCTGGTAGTTCTTACCATCAAAGTGTGGAGGACCCAAACCCCGTTCCTGGTACGCCATCTTTGGATCTTAGACTGGTTAGAATCATGAAGATCCATAACCGGCTCTGATACCAATTGAAGGACCAATTAGGCGACCAGAGAGGGAGGGAGTGAATGGGAGCCGATAAAAATTCTTCCCGAAGGATGAACTCGGCCTATGCCCGAAATTCACAACCAAGGATTCCCACACGAGTTTGCCAAGGTCACGTAGTCACAACAGACCTACCAACCCTAGGGACAAATCCAAACTCAAAGCAACATAGAAGCGCAACTCAAGAAGCAAAGGACTTAGGCAATCTGCGGTGCCTGGGGCGGACCGTCCGCGTGGACCAGGCGGACTGTCCGCGGGGGCCTGGTGGACCATCCACGAGTTCACTGCGGACCGTCCGAAATAGCCTCCCGAACCTCCAGTACTGCACCTCGAAAAACGGACCGTCCGTACCCTACCCGCGGACCGTCCGAAGGCAACTCGTACCACGCGGACTGTCCGCAAACTCCTTGCAAACAAAAGCAACTTTCACGACGGATCAAACCATGAACGCGCAAGAACAAGCGACGAACTGGACGAATGCCAGGCCGCACAAACTGTCCGCGCCTACCAGGCGGACTGTCCGCCAAGTGCGGACAGAGCAGGTCGAGCCTGAAAACGAGAAGTCAACCCCTCATATCCATCCATGGATATTCCAAACGGCTTGAGCTCTTGAGGAAAGATTTGGGGGAGATGTGAAGCATCCCTAGGAGATGCTATACCCCAAAACTTGAGACCTCAAACGAGCTAAATCGTCGGGAATCGAATCGCAACCGAGCTCTACCAAAAAGCTAGGGTTCCAACCGAAATCCTTCAATCGGAGGCCAAATCCGGAGATTGGGGGGTCAAGATCAAGCACAAAGATGCACAAGACATCTATCCATGATCCCCACCAACAAATCCGAACCCAAACACCTCAGAATCGAAGGAACAAGGCGCGCACGAAAATCCAACGAAAATAGCCCGAAAAAGACACGAAAATCACACGAGCTACAAGAAGGAAATCAACGCAACCATGAATGCTTCCATACACTCGGAGGTCAGATTCTCTACAAAACGGTGAAGAAAATCTACACCTATGGAGCAAGGAAATGAGAAGCAGTCTGGATGGATGGTTTGCCTAGAAAACCCTAGAGCTATATATATGAGTCACTCTGGGTTGGGCAAATGACCAAGCTACCCCTAGCACTTAAACTTAAGATACAATCCCCTCAGGGGCAAATAGGTCATGTAGTACTCCTCTTCATCGCACGGCCACGCCTTCGCCACAGTCCGCGTCCTCCCGACGCAAGCCCTGCGATCCCGCCACGTGCCCGCCGGCATCGAAGCTTCTCGGCGCGCCCAGATCCCGTCTCCTCCCGCCGAGCCTCCGGTCTTGGTTTTGTTGCTCAACCAAGTAACCCGACGGTTTTGTGGTGAACCGCCGCAAACCCCGCGTGCAGACTCCGGCCGTGAGCCGCTACCCTGCACCGGCATCGGTAGACAACTTCGTCTTGCTTTTCTTGCCACCATGCGGCCCGCACTTGACCCCGCTGGCCACCGGGTCCCTCGAGTCGGGCCTACTTGTCTCTCCACTCCTCGATGGCCCCGCAAGGCATAGACCTTTCGCGCCCGCTCTTCGCCTGCACCAACACGAGTCAAGCCGCAACCTGCACCTGCAATACTCAGCCAAGAGTCAGTCCACACCACGTTGTCAATCACTCATCACACCAGGGAGCGACCATCCACCGGTCCTCGGACGCTCCGGTCCTCAGCGGGACCTAGGGTTCATCGCGTGTTCTTGAGTTCGTGAGCACGAGACGTTTTGATCCGCGGATAGTCGAGGGTTTTGATGTGTATTGTTTGCAGACCGTCCGCCCAGCTCGGACCATCTGCGGACCCAACTCAGATAGTCCGTATTTCCCGGGGAGGTACTGGAGGCTCTGTCCATTAATACGGACCGTTCGCGCCCACCCCTCGGACAGTCCGCCGAGCACTTGCGGACCGTCCACCCAGACCTTGCGGATTGTCTGCCAGGAGCTCTACAGTTTGGCTAAGTCCTTTGCTTCTTGAGTTGTGCTTCCACTTTGCAACTTGTTTGGACTTGTTCCTAGAGTTGGTAGGTTAGTTGTGACTACGCGACCTTGGCAAGCTCGTGTGGGAATCCTTGGTTGTGAATTTGGGGCATAGTCGAGTTCGACTCTTCGGAGAAGAATTTTTATCGGCTACCATTCACTCCCCCCTCTGGTCGCCTAATCAGTCCTTCAGCTAGACGTTCCTTCACTCGTGGACAATACGAGTATGGGGGGGAATGATCGCAGCTTTAGGTCTCAGAGGAGCTACGGGCCACGTTCTCCACCTCGTGGACCGCGTAGTCCCCCAAGGAGACATGTGGGAGTTCCACCTAGGAGTGATAGTATGGATTTTGCTAACCCCACTTTTGAGCAAGAGCCACGGCACTGGTTTGAATCATTTTGTACTAACCCTAGTGCCGAGTCTTCTGCTCACTCTCGCTCTCGTTTTTGATTTTCAGGTGGGAGGCATGGAGGGCTTTTGGTCGATCGACTCTGGTTGCTCTCGACACATGACCGGAGATCGAAGGTGGTTCTCCAGCCTCACCACGGTGATGACCAAAGAGTACATCACTTTTGGGGACAATGGGAAAGGTAGAGTGCTTTCAGTGGGCACGGTGAAGGTGAGCGAGTCTGTGACTCTTAGGCGTGTTGCTCTTGTCAAGTCTTTGGGGTTCAATCTTCATTCGGTGTCCCAACTTCTTGATGAGGGTTTTGAGGTCCATTTCAAAACGGGCGCCTCTCATGTTTTGGATTCTTGAGGTGATCTTGTGTGCACGATCATCCCCGAGGGTCAGATTTTCAGAGCCGATTTTTCTTAGTGTGTCGGCTCTTCTCGTTGTTTGGTTGCTGGTGTTTTGGCGCCGCTTTGGAAATGGCATAGGAGGCTAGGTCACTTGAGTTTTGACTTGTTGTCACGCTTGAGTGGGCTTGGTTTGGTCTGAGGATTGCCTAAGTTGAAATACCAATAAGACTTGGTATGTGCTCCGTGCAGGCATGGTAAGATGGTCGCCGCCTCTCACCCGCCTCTGACATCCGTTATGACAGAGAGGCTATGCGAGCTGTTCGATATGGACTTGGTTGGTCCAGCTCGTGTGTGCTTGGCGGGTGGGAAATGGTACGTCCTGGTGATAGTGGATGACTATTCTCGCTATGCTTGGGTCTTCTTTTTGGCTGACAAGGGGAGACATTCGGTTTTGTCTGGGATCTAATTTTGAGGTTGAAAAATAAGAGGAATGGAGATGTTGTTCGAGCTATTCGTAGCGACAATGGGACTGAATTTAAAAACTCTCGATTCGAAACCTTTTGTCGTGATTTGGGTCTCGAACATCAGTTTTCCTCTCCCTATGTCATTTGTCAGAATGGTGTGGTAGAGAGGAAAATCGTTCCCTTTGTGAGATGGCTCGGACGATGCTCGATGAGCATAGGACTCCGAGGAGATATTGGGCTGAGGCGGTGAATACCGCGTGCCATGTTGGGAACCAGATTTTACTTCGGCCTTTCTTGAACAAGACGTGCTATGAGCACATGCATGGGCGAGCACCTAGAGTGAGCCATTTCAGGGCTTTTGGTTGTCGGTGATTTATTCTCAAGAAGGGTAGGCTTGATAAGTTTGAGTCGAGGTCCTCCGATGGCATCTTTTTTGGTTATGCGAGTCATTCTCAAGCATTTCGTGTGCTCAACCTTGATACTAACCTAGTCATGGAAACTTGCGAGGTAACCTTCAACGAGACCCAACCATGCAGTTCGTCTGTTTTTGAGTGTGCAGGCGACGACGAGATTGGCAAGAAGATCTTTGAGGACGAGGAGGATGATGCTGGAGAGGATGATGGTGATGATGGTGAAGCCCCAGCCACACATGGACCCTCTACTGCCACTATGACGACTACGGTGCAGGATGGCCCATCCCCTACACCGACTACGATCCAGCAAGATCAAGTGGAAGCTGCTGCTAAGGGGGAGGTCGTTTCTAGGCGAGAGGCACCGAGGCGCATTCAAGTTGATCATCCCCCCTCAAGAATCATCAGTGACATGAATGAACGTACGACACGGTCAAGGTCCAGGAATGTTTCTCACTTTGCGCATTCGACTTTTGTTGCTACCTTTAAGCTGAAAGACATTGGACACACACTCTCTGATCCTAATTGGGTGAACGCAATGCATGAGGAGTTAGAGAACTTTGAGAGAAACCAAGTTTGGGAGTTGGTAGAGCTACCACCACATTGCAAACCTATTGGGACAAAATGGGTGTGGAAGAACAAAGATGGTTAGAATGGTGAGGTGGTGAGAAACAAATCGAGGTTGGTTGCTCAGGGCTATAATCAGAAGGAGGGGATAGACTATGAGGAGACATTTGCTCCTGTAGCCCGTTTGGAGCCGATTAGGATCCTTCTAGCCTTTTCTATGGCTAAAGGGTTCAAATTGTACCAGATGGATGTGAAGAGTGCCTTTCTGAATGGGTTTTTAGAAGAAGAGGTTTATGTGAAGCAACCACCGGGCTTTGAGAGTGTTGAGTTTCCTCACCGGGTGTATAGGCTGAGGAAGGCGTTGTATGTGCTAAAACAAGCTCCCCGTGCTTGGTATGGCCGTTTGAAGGGGTTCTTGTTCAGCAAGGGGTTTGAGATGGGCAAAGTAGATAAGACTCTTTTTGTCCTCAGGCAAGGCGATGATATCCTAATTGTTCAGGTATATGTGGATGATATTGTCTTTGATGGCTCATCTCACTCTTTGGTTGCAAGGTTTGCAGAGGACATGAGTAAAGAATTCGAGATGTCTATGACGGGAGAATTGCAGTTCTTTCTCAGGCTTCAGATCAAGTAGGTGAAGGAGGGGACCTTTGTGTATCAACCCAAGTACACGAAGGACATCATCAAGAAGTTCAAGATGGACAACTCAAAGGCCCTGTCGACACCGATGAGTATGACTACAGCGCTGGATGCGCACGAGGACGGAGAGTTCGTGGACCAGAAGGAGTACCGGAGCATGATCGGCTCCCTCTTGTACTTGACGGTGACGAGGTCGGACATTAAGTTTTCTGTGTGTCTGTGCGTTCGTTTTCAGGCGTCGACGAGGACTTCACATTGGCAGGCCGTCAAGCGGATTTTTAGGTATCTTTGATACACTCCTGAGCTTGGTCTTTGGTACTCGGCGTCCTCTTCCCTTTTGCTTCTTGGTTTTTTGGATGCCGACTTTGTGAGGTGTCTAGTCGATAGGAATTTGACTTCGGGGATGTGTCAGTTTTTGGGTTCCTTGCTTGTTTCTTGGTCTTCTCACAAACAGTCAAGTGTAGCTCAGTCTACCATAGAAGCCGAGTATGTAGCTACCGCTAGTTGTTGCTCCCAGCTGCTTTAGATCAAATACACGCTGAGTGACTTTGGTGAGGAGTGTACCCATGTTCCTCTCATGTGTGATAGCACGAGTGCCATTAGTGTTGCCAAAAATTCCGTGCTACACTCCAGAACTAAACATATGGAGGTGAGGTACCACTTCCTGAGAAACAATGTTGAGAAGGGAAACATAGACCTCATCCATGTGCCAACTGAGAAATAGCTCGCTGATATCTTGACAAAGCCTTTGGACCAAGCTACATTTGCACGTTTGCGGGGATGGTTTTTCCTTTTTGAGCTTTGGTTGGGAGTCTGATGTATTATATCATGTTTGCATCTTTGTATCATAGACTACATTTGTATCATACGCTTTAGAGATGTGCTTCTCCTATATACATTGATCATTATGATATGCTAGATGTGAGCTTATGACTTTTCTAGTGAAGCTCTTGTGATGTATAGCTATGCTCTTGGTAGCTTTGGGATGTATATGCATGTGGATGGCTTACTTTCGTGAAAATGCTATATATGATCCTCTCTTGTGAGTTGAATGCCTTTCATGCTCAAATTTTGCTCATATGGCTATATGTTGCTTAATTTGTGCTTGGGAATCATGCTCTTTTCATTTGGGGTCAAAGACCCATTTGTCATCATGAATGTTTAGCCTACATGTTACCTTGTGGAGAAGCCTAAGCTTCTTTTTGCTGCAAAGGCACTTCATGTACCATGCTTAATTGTAAATCATGAATTTGGTATATGAAATGTCTGTGCTTGAAAAATATGCTTCCATGTCAAATTTGCTTTAAATTCCTTATCTTGGGTCCTAAACCGTTGCATGATGTTCACCATTGAGAAGTCTCATATTTAGAAGTGGACACATGGCTCAGTGGCTTTGACATGACATGAGATAGCTTGTAGGTGTTTGTGATGATCTTGTGATGAGAACTTGTGACCTTGCATGAAGTCTGTGGGCTATATGTTGTTTATGCTCATTTTGGCCATGTTTAGGTCCTATGCTCATGAGAGGGAAGTTTTGTTGAAAAATGCTTCTTATTGATCATGGCTGTGTCACATGCTTATATGTTCCTATCTATTTGTTGGCGATGCTTGTACTGAATTTGTGGCAATCTTGCTTTTCTATGTCTCATTTTTAGCATGTTGTAGTGCTCTTTGTCTATTCGAGAAGCACATGCTTGCATTTGTAGACTTGATTCATGCTTTACCAACAAGGGGGAGGAAAGTACCCAATTCATTCATCCAGGGGTAGTTTTGCATCAAGAGGGAGAAAAATTGGGAGAAATGCATTTGTTCAGGGGGAGCTTGCATTCATGCTTTGGGAGCTCTTTGTCGCCTGAATTTTAGTTGTGCTCTTTTGCCGATGGTGTCGAGCCCTTTTGCCTCTCCTTGAGGAGTTGACAATTTTGGAGCATTTGATCTCGGTTGTGTCGAGCCGTTGCCCTTGCCTTAGGGGACTGAGATTTTTCTGTCTCAAATGATCTTGTTTTGGCTTTTGTTTGGCTTTTGATCACTTGTTTGAGTTTTTAGTTCGTTTCTTTTCTTTTTCTCTTTTTACTGAGTTGGTTACTGTGTGTGTTGTCAATACACTCATCAAAGGGGCGATTGAAGACCGGAGCGTCCGAGGACCAGTGGATGGTCGCTCCTTGGTGTGATGAGTGATTGACAACGTGGTGTGGACTGACTCTTGGCCAAGTATTGCAGGTGTAGGTTGCGGCTTGATTTGCGTTGGTGCAGGTGAAGAGCGAGCGCGAAAGGTCTTAGCCTTGCGGGGCCTCCGAGGAGTGGAGAGACAAGTAGGCTTGGCTCGATGGACCCGGTTGCCGAACGGGATCAAGTGCGGGCCGCATGGTGGCTAGAAAAGCAAGACGAATCATCGACTGGAGCCGGTGCAGGGTAATGACTCACGATCAGAGTCTGCACGCGGGGTTTGTGGCGGTTCACCCCAAAACCGTCTTGTTACTTGGTTGAGCCACAAAAGCAAGACCGGAGGCTCGGCAGGCGGAGACAGGATCCGGGCGCGCCGAGAAGCTTCGATGCCGGGGGACACGCGGCGGGATCGCAGGGCTTGCGTCGGGAGGACGCGGACTGCGGCGAAGGCATGGCCGCCCGATGAAAAGGAGTGCTACTTGACCATCGTGCCCCTGAGGGGTGTGTATCTTCTTCTATGTTCTAGGGGTAGCTTGGTCATTTGCCGAACCCGGAGAGACTTCATATATATAGCTTTAGGGTTTCAGGGCAACTCATCCATCCGGACTGCTTCCTCATTTCCCTGCTCTTTAGGCTAGATTTTCTTCATGATTTTGTAGAGAATATAACCTCTAGTTGTACGGAAGCATTCATGGTTGCGTCGATTTCCTTCTCTTAGCTCGTGTGATTTTCGTGTCTTTTTCGAACTATTTTCGTGGGATTTTCGCTTGTCGCTCGATTCGTCGATTTGAGGTCGTTTCTCTCCGGATTTCTTTGAGGGGATCATGGGTCAGTGCCTTGTGCCTCTTTGTGGATGATCTTGACACCTCAAACGCCGGATTTGGGAATTTGAGATGTCTATGATGGGAGAATTGCAGTTCTTTCTCAGGCTTCAGATCAAGCAGGCGAAGGAAGGAACCTTCGTGCATCAAGCCAAGTACACGAAGGACATCCTCAAGAAGTTCAAGATGGTCGACTCAAAGCCCCTGTCGACACTGATGAGTACGACTACAGCGCTGGATGCGGATGAGGACGGAGAGCCGGCGGATCAGAAGGAGTACCAGAGCATGATCGGCTCCCTCTTGTACTTGACGGCGACGAGGTCGGACATTCAGTTTGCTGTGTGTCTGTGTGCTCGTTTTCAAGTGTCACCGAGGACTTCAGATCGGAAGGCCGTCAAGAGGATTTTTAGGTATCTTCGATACACTCCTGAGCTTGGTCTTTGGTATTCGGCGTCCTCTTCCCTTTCGCTTCTTGGTTTTCGGATGCCGATTTTGCGGGGTGTCGAGTCGATAGGAAGTCGACTTCGGGGACGTGCCAGTTTTTGGGTTCCTCGCTTGTTTCTTCGTCTTCTCGCAAACAGTCTAGTGTAGCTTAGTCTACCACAGAAGTCGAGTATGTAGCTGCCGCTAGTTGTTGCTCCCAGCTGCTTTGGATCACATACACACTGTGTGACTTTGGTGAGGAGTCTACCCATGTTCCTCTCATGTGTGATAGCACGAGTGCCATTAGTGTTGCCAAAAATCCCGTGCTACACTCCAGAACCAAGCATATGGAAGTGAGGTACCACTTTCTGAGAGACAGTGTTAAGAAGGGAAACATAGACCTGATCTATGTGCCAACCCAGAAACAACTCGCTGACATCCTGACGAAGCCTTTGGACCAATCTACATTTGCTCGTTTGCGGGGGAAGCTTGGTGTGGGTTTTCCTTTCTGAGCTTGGGTTGGGGAGTCTGATGTACATATGCATGTTGCATTCTCATTTCTATAACATATCATGTTTTGCATCTTTGTATCATAGACTGCATTTGTATCATATGCTTTAGAGATGTGCTTCTCCTATATACATTGATCACTGTGATATACTGGATGTGAGCTTATGGTATTGCTAGTGAGCTCTTGTGATGTATAGCTATGCTCTTGGTAGCTTTGGGATGTATATGCATGTAAATGGCTTATTTTTGTGAAAATGCTATATATGATCCTTTCTTGTGAGTTGAATACCTTTCATGCTCATTTTGTACTCAAATAGCTATATCTTGCTTAATTTGTGCTTGGGTATCATGTTCTTTTCATTTAGGGTCAAAGACTCATTTGTCATCATGAATGTTTAGCCTACATGTTACCTTGTGGAGAAGCCTAAGCTTCTTTTTGCCGCAAAAGAACTTCATGTACCATGCTTAATTTGAAATCATGAAATTGGTATATGAGATGCTTATGCTTGAAAAATGTGCTTCCATGTCAAATATTCTTTAAATTCCTTATCTTGGGTGCTAAACCGTTGCATGATGTCTACCATTGAGAAGTCTCATGTTTAGAAGTAGACACATGGCTCGGTGGCTTTGACATGACATGAGATAGTTTGTAGGTGTTTGTGATGATCTTGTGATGAGAACTTGTGACCTTGCATGAAGTTTGTGGGGTATGTGTTGTTTGTGCTCCTTTTTGGCCATGTTGAGGTCCTATGCTCATGAGAGAGAAATTTTGTTGAAAATGCCTCATTTCGATCATGGCTATGTCACATGCTTATATGTTCCTATCTATCTTGTTGGTGATGCTTGTACTGAATATGTGGCTATCTTGCTTGTCAAAGTCTCATTTTAGCATGTTGTAGTGCTCTTTGTCTATTTGAGAAGCACATGCTTGCATTTGTAGACTTGATTCATGGAAAACCAACAAGGGGGAGAAAAGTGCCCAATTCATCCAGGATGAGTTTTTGCATCAAGGGGGAGAAAAATGGGAGAAATGCATTTGTTCAGGTGGAGCTTGCATTCATGCTTTGGGAGCTCTTTGTCGCCTGATTTGATTTGTGCTCTTTTGCCGATGGTGTCGAGCCCTTTTGCCTCACCTTGATGAGTCGGTAGTTTTAGAGCATTTTATCTCGGTTGTGTCGAGCCGTTGCCCTTGCCTTAGGGGACCGAGATTTTTTCTCTCTCAACTGATTTTGTTTTTTGCTTTTGTTTGGCTTTTGATCACTTGTTTGAGTTTTTGGTTCGTTTCTTTTCTTTTCTCTTTTTCTCTGAATTCGTTACTATTTGTGTTGTCAATGCCCTCATCAAGGGGGAGAAGGAGGACCGAAGCGTCCGAGGACCGGTGGACGGTTGCTCCCTGATGTGATGAGTGATTGACAACATGGTGTGGACTGACTCTTGGCCAAGTATTGCAGGCGTAGGTTGCGGCTTGATTTGCGTTGGTGCAGGTGAAGAGCGGGCGTGAAAGGTCATAGCCTTGTGGGGCCTTCGAGGAGTGGAGAGAAAAGTAGCGGCTCCCGACCGGAGTCTGCACGCGGGGTTTGCGGCGGTTCACTACAAAACCTTCGGGTTACTTGGTTGAGCCACAAAACCAAGAAAGAAGGCTCGGCAGGCGGAGACGGGATCCGGGCATGCCGAGAAGCTTCTATGCCGGGGGACACGCGGCGGGATCGCAAGGCTTGCGTCAGGAGGACGCGGACTGCGGCGAAGGCGTGGCCGCCCGATGGAGAGGAGTGCTACTTGACCATCTTGCCCCTGAGGGGTGTGTATCTTCCTTTGTGTTCTAGGGGTAGCTTGGTCATTTGCCCAACTCGGAGAGACTTCATATATATAGCTCTAGGGTTCCTGGGCAACTCATCCATCCGGACTACTTCTCATTTTCCTTGCTCTTTAGGCTAGATTTTCTTCATGATTTTGTAGAGAATCTGACCTCTAGTTGTATGGAAGCATTCATGGTTGCGTCGATTTCCTTCTCTTGGCTCGAGTGATTTTCGTGTATTTTTCGAGTCTTTTCGTGGGGTTTTCGTGTGCGGCTTGTTCCTTCAATTCTGAGGCGTTTGTGTTCGGTTTTGTTTGTGGATATCTTGGATAGATGCCTTGCGCATCTTCGTGCTTGATCTTGACTCCTCAAGCGCCGGATTTGGCCTCCGATTCGATGATTTCGGTTGGAACCCTAGCTTTTTGTGTGAGCTCGGTAGAATCTCGATTCCTCTCGATTCAGTGGGTTTGAGGCTACAAATTCGTAGGAATAGCATCTCCTAGAGACGCTTCATCTTCTCCTATGATTTGGTAGCAATCCCTTGGTTGATTCGGGAGATCGGGTGAAGGGAAGAAGGAGTTGACCTTGGAGAGGTCAGGCTTGGGCTGCTCTGTCCGCGTGTGGCGGACAGTCCGCCAGGTGCCCGAGGACGGTCTACGAGGAGCCGGCTGGCCGAGTGTTCATTGTGTTCTTCGTGTGTTCTTGCGGGCTCGTGTTTTGATCCGTTGGGTCAGGTGCTTTTGGTTGCAAGAGGTTTGGCAGACGGCCCGCGAGTGAGGTGCGGACAGTCCGTGTGCGACGGACAGTCCGCGGGTAGGCTACGGACAGTCCATTTTCCACGGTGTGCTACTGGAGGTTTGGGAGCTATTTTCGGACGGTCCGCCTTGAGCTTGCGGACGGTCCGCCCAGGTCCCGCGGATGGTCCGCCCCATCCCTGCGGACAGTCCGCCCAGGCCACTGCAGATTGCCTAAGTCCTTTGCTTCTTGTGTTGTGCTTCCGCTATAGATTGGTTTGGGACTTGTTCCTAGGGTTGGTAGGTCCGTTGGGACTATGTGACCTTGGCAAGTTCGTGTGGGAACCTTTGCTTGTGATTTCGGGACATAGTCGAGTTCATCTCTTCGGAGAAGAATTTTTATCAGTTCCCATTCACTCCCCCCCCTCTCTGGTCGCCTAATTGGTCCTTCAAGGATGAACAAGAAAACGAGGCGAGCAATCTCAATATCACTTGAAGGTGGAGTTCTAAAATACACAAGGACAACGCTGTTTTGCGTGTGTTCAAGAGTAGCTAAAGCTACATGTAAAACAAAACTCAAGTTTGAAATGAAAAGGAGCCTCTATCTAAATAGAGGGAGAGGGGGCGCAACCCCTAGGGGAGGCATGGCCAGGAAGTGGGGCACCTCCCCTGGCGTCCAGGGAAGGGGCGCAGCTCTTGGCACCCACACAAGGACTCCTATTGGGCCATCGTCTATTCTTCTAGGCCTTCATTCTTCAGTAGCATGACGAAGTTCAGTTCTCTTGCATGGGCCCGGGTGATTGGCCCAGCTGAGGTAGAAGGTGGCGCCTGGGGTGGAGGACCATCTGGAGGCGCTGGAAAAGGTGTTGCTGGTGTAGACATACTCATGGTGTCCTCATCATATTACATGCTAATCAATTCAGTAATTGACATTGTAGATAATATTTCCATACCACTAATACAAATAAATGTTTCGGATCGCACATGACACATTTTTATCAATGAACACAGAACAACCACAAGCAGATTGTCAGTAGGAGCTCATAAACCAATACACATGCTATCTCCCTGCTCACAAATAAAGATGGTCTTGAAATAGAGCCCACTAAGATAACAAAGCTAAGTACTCACAAACCAACACAACAAGCTGGGAGGACACAAGTAGAAGACTAAGAAACACAGTGGCCTTACCCAAGGTGTGAGCTTAGCAGTTGACGAAGGAGGGTCTCAGTAGTTTCTACTTGTTTCTTCAACCTCTCAATCTCATCAGTCTGCAGTTTCATTGCTACATTTGAAGCTTGTGCCTTGATCTTCAAGTCTGTCAAATCTTAATCTTGTTCAACAAATATTTTACCAAGGTCAGCAACTTCATCTAGCCCTCCCAAAAAAAACTTCAGGTCTTGAGCATGTAGCGGCGGCTGGATAATCTCGAGGCATGTAATCAATTAATAGCTTTGACTTCACATTGGAGGGGCAGGAATTTGATATTTGTACCACAAGGATTGTCCTCAATATTTGAGCCTATAAATGAAAAGAGAAATCAAACTTGAACCTTAAACAAAGCAAGCAAGTGAACTTAAGAATAATCATAAGAATAAAGTAGCAGGATAATCATGTGTTCTGTTGCATGCCACGACATGTGATTGAATCTTAGCAATGCAGGAACGGGATGCTAGCTCTGCAGAATAAGCATTAGGTCAGTTGCCTTAGATATCTGGAACAGAGTGTACCATGACCATTAGTAGACTTGAAGATAGATCTAGACACTGGTCAGCTGTCAATTGCAAGGAGTATTGACCATCTACAAATTGATTCTTAGAAATTAAAAAATGAGTTCATGAAACAACATATGAGTACTAATGGCCCCCTCCTAACTTGTGTTACAAATCAGGAACAGGATGTAGAGCGTTCAAGGTAAGAGAAGGATCTCAAATCTAACACAATAAACAAAGCAAAATTACTTTCTAATGAGGACACCACAAGTTCATCTACACCACAAGCAGCTCAGGCGCCTCCAGATGTCCAGGTGCCACCTCTAGAAGCTCAAGCGCCATCTCCAGAAGTTCAGGAGCCACCTCCAGATGTTCCACTACGCCAGGCGCCACCAGTTGGGCCAATTACTCAGGCTCGTGCAAGAGAATTAAACTACATCATGCTATTAAAGAACGAAGGCCCAGAAGCATAGTCGACAACCCACCAGGACAACCCAGGTGGGGCAACTAGGTTTGGGCGCAGGGGGTCCCACCTCCTGGCCATGGGTTTCCTCGGGGTGCCGCGCGCCCCTCCCTCGCAAGGGTGCCGCACGCCCCCCTTCCTCCATGGTGTCTAGGGGCTGCGCCCCCTATTTAGGATAGTCCTTTTTGTTTTCCAACTTGAGTTTTATCTTACATCTAGCTTTAGCTACCCCAGAACACACACAAATACGTGATGTCCTTTGTGATTCAGAACTCCACCTCGAGTGATATTAAGATTGCTCGGTTCAGATTCGTTGTTCATTCTTCGACTGCATACAGGAATTAATCTTCAGGATCACGCTGATCTTGCATCAACAAGGTCGGTAACCACAGGGAGTTGGTTCAGCGATTGCATTGGCGCTTTGGGCTTGCTCGTCGTAGTCGGATCGTGAGGGTCTACTCCCGCCGAATCGGATTTATCTACTCACCGAAAGATCAGGCACTCCGCCTCTATCAAGTGGTATCAGCTTTCCAGGTTGATCGGTGAGTTTATCAAGTGTTTTTAATTCCTATAGTCCACAAAAACCAAACAAAAATTTGTTTTTGTTTAGATCATTGTCTCAGCAAGCCCCTTTAGCCTCACACTTTCATTCAATAATTTGCTTTGTTGAGTTTGTGTGCTTGTTCGTTCAATCGTTGCTGGTTATTTGTGTTTTCTTGTTCTTCTCTCAAACCCTAGTTTTCGTCGCCGTTTCGTTTTTCTTCTCCGCTGCTCTCTCTTTTTGCCCCCCACGCCAACACCACCTCCCCCTCGCGAACACCCCCTTCCCCCTTGCGAAACCCCTCTGGTCGTGAGCGTAGCATGGTGCCGCAGGGCGCCCCTCGCACCGTGATCCACTCACCCCCCCCCCCCTCCCCGTCCTCCTTTGCGTCTTTGGCAAGTTATCAAAACAAAAAATGGAAAGTAAAAAAAGCAAACAAAAAAAAGAAGGAAAAGGAAGGGAGAAGGAAACCAATTGGGACTCCTCTCCGTGCTATGTTTTTCCTTCGGGCCGTGACTTCCTAGTCACGCGAGTTGCCAGGGCGCGCCGCGACTCCACCACGCTGATTCGTTTGACAGCGTATGCCACGTTAGCACTAACGTCAGCTGCCATGTCAGCGATGCAGCTGACGTCATCGTGTAGGAATCGTGACATATACATTTTTAAATCGTCACAAAATACTCTTTGTCATCGTCACACTTTGATATGAAATGGTCACGGATGTACCATCACTATGGTCGCAGGTCTAATTACAAATTCACCATAGAAATAATTATATATTTGTCTCATAAACAATTATGGTATATCATGGTACATAAATCTCATTTTTGAGTAGAATCACTTTCTACAAATTCGTGTACACATAACAAAGTACCTAGTAGCTATTACATTCTGGATCAAATCCGAGAGAAACATGTAGTTGGGCTCATGGATAGTGCTAGACGACCGTGCATGGCATGAGTCCGGATTCCAGGCCATGACGTGTACGTGATAATCACAAAGCGGCCAATGAATATGAAGACAACCTGGTACGCAAAACACAAAACAGTAAATTCCCATGTTATTAGAAGTAGTAGTATATGCACTACAAAATATATAAGAAAAGAGACAAACTGATGTCTAAACTAAAGCTCTGCACAAACACTAGCACAAGTGTTACTGCTGTTATCTAAAACCGAGGGAAGGCATGAGCTCAACAGGTGTTATTTGCATCAATGACTATAACAAAAAACAGTTGGAAATGAACTTGAAACTAGAGTGAGTGGCCAGTGGAAAAACAGCTTCCCTACTGAAATCTTAGCACAATTGCACAAGTGAAATCGCATTAGCCTGCTGGACCATCTATACAGCCAAGTAAATATGGGGGGAAATAATTAATACATGGGTTGACTAATACATTAATTAATGTATCCAGTAATAATAACACAATGGTAATAACAGTTCATATATCCGGTGATAATTTTAGGTATGATGAATTACACAAACCTGAGTATGATCTGCTCTATACTGGTTAGGTTTCCCTACAGTTTTCTCTTCTCCAAAGTTGTCACCTACAAAATTGAAGGAAGAAAATTAAAGGATAAGGTATGCTGATTGTTTAGTTACATACATCTTTTGTATATTAGATAAACTATGTAGGCAGTGAGAAAATAGAATGAGCAGCAGGGCACCACTGAAATTAGGTGCAATCTCGACAACAACAAGAGATATATGTACTGCATCTCATGGCAAACAAAGAAGAAAAATAAAGAACACAAGAAACTAAGGCAAAATAAACATATTATATTGCCTAGTGCAAATTTCGTCCAAACTCCAAATATAATAGAAACTAGACTAGACTAGCTAGTTGACGTTGAGGAACAAAGTCCCAATTCCAGGTCTCCCCTTGCCATATCCTAAACTCCAGCCAAACTGAAGAGGTAGTGGCCACCATTGAAATAATGAAGGCCCCCGAAAAGAAGATGAAGAATTACAGCAGAGAATGTACACATATGTGTAGATACATATATAAATAGGGTAAGAAGAACAGCACTAATTTGAATAGAGCAGAGCAGACAATGCAAAAGTAGTAGGGCAAGCCGAACGATCACAAAATTTGATTAAAGAGCAGTACATTTGGAAGCTGCAGTTCAAGACTCGGAATTGTCAGATCTACCTTATATTTCATGAAGAAGTTGTGGCCTGCCTGTTGCAAGTGGCTGTGCCGGTGCTTCTTGGCCTGCGGCGAGCTCCATGTCGACGGCAGGAGCTGAGATTCAATCTAAGTCCTGCAAAGGAAAAGATACACGATGAGCATACGGGAGATCTCCCCTTGTGTCAGAAGGCACCCGACAGAAGAGAGGGAGGAGGATCTGGTGGTCACGTCGGCTCCAGGGCAGCAAGCACGGGACCTCTAGCGGGCGGTACTAGGGCGACGAGCGCTAGAGGGCGGCGTGCCCGAGTGGCTCCAAGGTTGTTCGTCCGTCAGCGTGGATGCGCGGGACCAAGGTGTGGATGCGCGGTGGGGTGGATGCATAGGGTCAGCGGGGCTGGGTGAACGTTGGGCGTGGAGTCGCGGTGAAGGCGCGGTGCCAGCGGCGTTGAGGCGCGGTGCAGTGGGCGGCCGGTGTGTCGTGTGGAGTCGAGTTGGAGGCGCAGAGGGGAGGGGTGGGTGTGGGTTGGGTGGATAAGGTTGGACCTAGGGTTTTTGAAGGCTGGTGGCCGTCGGATGGGATAGATGGACGACCAGGGAGAACTGGGCCAAGGAGGCTTTACGGGTGGGCCGAAAAATAGCCCATTTAATAAAACATGTTTCCCTGTGTTTTACTTTTCCTTTTTTCATTTTATTACGGTGAAGTAACTTACAAAATAATTATCATATATACCCATAATTCATTTTTCACACATAAAAAAACTTATATGTTGTCACCTAGGAGTTTCAAAAATTTTCAAATAGATTTGCTATTTTCAATCATTTAAATGAATTTTTGTGTGCTTGCGAAAGTAATTCAAAGTTGACTTATGTGTACCTCCAATACATTTGAAAAAATAACTAAAAGTTATATTTAGTCTCATATGTTCCATTCTAGTCCACACCCGTTAGAGGTTTCCGTTAGCAGTCGATGTATAGTTCTTTTAATCCTTTCATAGTCTGCTGTTGTTTTTCTGTCCACACACGGCATCGCTCTCGTCACATCGCCGCTGCTTTGCCACACCTGACGCCTCTTCTGCCCTCGCCGTCGCGTTTCTACCAAGCCAGACATTAGGTCTGCCCTAGTCACACGTGAGCCGGCGCTGCTTTGCCTTCGTGACGAGTCCCGGTGATGACCTGTGACTGCAACGCCGCCACCAAGTCAATGGGGAACGTCCGACGCTTCCTCTGCCCTCGTCGCCGCATCGTTAGATCATTTGTGATCAGGGTCTATGTTCACGGGATCATATGGGTCGATCCATAATGTCTGATCCATACAGTTAAGGGACCCACAATTTATTATTCAACTTATAAATAGAAAAACTTCATTCCTTCAACATGAAAGCTATTTTCAATCATATAAATGAGTTTATGCACGTTTACCGAAAGTAATTCCAAATTAACATATATGTACCTCTAATAAGATTAAAAAATAAAAAAAACTATATTTAGGCACCTATGGTCCATTATAGCCCACATCTAGGAGATTGATGAAAAATTCAATTGACTTGTAGGGAAAACTCGAACTTCTACTAGTCACCTTGTTATAAAATAATGATAATAATACCTACAACTTATCCAAAAATTATGTAAATTGGCATAGAATCATTTTATGGATGTACAAGCTTGACAAAAAAAGTTTCATAAGATTTTGTGAAAATTGGAGTGTACATTGTTCATAACTAGATAGTTCATCACATTGTTTCATATAACTCAACTTAAACTTCAAAGTTTGTACACACTCAAATACTTTTTTATCCCATGGACACCTCAAATTTGGATGCAACCTTACCCTTACTCTCCTATTAGTATTTGGAGATTTAGACTTCCAATTGTAATGCAAAAAAGTTGTTTTTCTATTTTGCACTCGCGTAAAAAATATAAGCCATGTAAAAAAGTTCAAGAAATGTCAATTATTACATAAAAAACTACCATCAAATTGAAGATCGTGATTTTAGAAAAAATCATTAAAAAAGAATCATTAAATTTGAAGTTGTAGTGAAGGAGAAATACCATATACAATTTTAAATTCAGGATTAAAATGAGAAATACAAGCTATTGATGTTCTTCCATCTAGCCACATGGCATGCTAAGATTGGCCTCACTTGGCGCTGTGGCCGACCACGTGGTTCGTGTGTTGGCGAGTGATGTGGCAAAGTCCAAGTTTGCTGAGAAATGAACAAAAATATAAAGCTAAGAATGGTGATCACCAAACAACATGTAGCCCAATGGTACGTGTAGTCTTTAAGTTTAGGCACCAGCCCAAGTTCAATTCCTAACATTTTCTTTTTTTCCCCCGATGACTCCATTTTTCATACATTAACCCATGTGGCGCGGCTTGGCGGGAGGGTGGCTGCGGCCGGCCGAGGCTGTGGCGTGGCATGGGCGCGGCTGGTCGGGTCGTCGTCGGCGTCCTTCTTGCTGGGGCACGGTGGTGGCGAGCAGCAAGAGGCCGGCGCGTGGAAGGAGGTGATCGCAGCGTTTCACGTCGCGCTCGGGTGCGTCAAGGCGGACCAGAGCGCCGGCCACCTGCCGCCCTACCGATACTCCGCCGCCGCGTCGTAAAATCATGAGAAGTTTCTGGCCATGATCAAGGGTCGGCCCATAACATCTGATCGATGCAGTTAAAGGCCCATGATTCATTAATAAAGTTACAAATAAAAACAACTGCATAACTACAACACAAAATAACATGTAGTGCAGTGGTAGAGCTTCTACCTGTGCACCGCCTGGTCCCTGGTTCGATGCTCCGCTAGAGTTGTGGTTTTTTTTGCCAAATACAATTAACAAAATTGTTGTGGAGAGCGGGCCGACTGGGCAAGGCCCAAGCTGCTGTGGAGCGTTAGTTGTACTTGTGGCCCACTTGCAAAAAAGGGGAGTGGGCCGTGTGGCAAACGTATCCTACGTCAAGTGCAAAACTGATTTGTGACCAATTTGTTTCATCATTTGGTGTGCCAAATGATGCAAATAAATGATGACGATATCAAATCTAATCTGTGACCACTAGGTTTCATCATTACAATACCCCATACCAAAACATAATCTATGACGATATCCTTTTAATGTTCTGTGACAATATTTTCATTTTAGTCATTATTCTTCAAGCCAAATCTTCGTCACTTGCCACTTATGATGAAGATGAACATTTCGTCATGGAAGACATATCATTCTGTGACCATAGTAAGCAGCGTCACGGGCAAATTGTCACTGATGATCACTTTTCTAGTAGTGTATAAGGAATATTGACTATTGTATTTTTTTAGTTTACAAAATCTTTATTTTGTATAAAATACTATTTTTTTGGAATACTTTAGTATTCTATATCTATAAAAGTATTCTATATCTATAAAAAATGAATGGAATAGATAATAAGAAATTTGCAAAAAAGGGGAACTAATTAAAAATATTTGATTTTTCTTTTCCCATTCTCATCACCTTTCAATCCTTCCAATCGAACTTGAAACTAGATTCAAAAGAAAACTTTTGTGAAAATAAAAGAAATACCTTCTTTTAGAATACCCTTTAATTTCACTTTAATTTAAAAAGTAGAAGTGGAATAGAATACCCGGTTAAAGGGTAATGATCATACGTCCGTAATGCATTGTATGTCCCAGAATAGGTCCCATTCTTCTACCCTTTCCGGGTAGTCGATGGCTATTCACAGCTACTACCTTAACACCAAAGAAGAGTTTGACCCAATGCTTTATTTCTGTCTTAGTGAATCCGGATTCGACATTAGAAGTATATTGATTCTTTCCCAATAAACGAAGACTCTTTTCTGTAAATACTGCGTATTTGATTCCATTATCGTATGATAATACTATATTTGGATTTCTATTTGTTTATTGTATTATACCTTTCTATCTTCTAGATATATAGAATAGAAAAATCTCGATTTGTCAAGTCTCATGATCGTATCATTATCTATTTAAATTCAACTCAATCTTTTTAGAAAAGATTGAGCCGAATTTAATTGCAATCAATTAGAAAAATAAAGAATAATTATTGCATTTCATAACTAATTTTTTCTCTTTCTATAGGGTATCCATCGCTTCAGACTCAAATTTGATCTCCTTCCATACTTCACAAGTTGCGGCTAGTTCAGGACTCCATTTGCAAGATGCTTTGATAATTTCATTACTTTCACGAGCAAGATCGCGCCCTTCGTTACGGGCTTGTACACAGGCTTCCTAAAGCCACACGATTAGCTGCTGCACTAGGTGCATTTCCCCAAGGATGTCCAAAGTTCCTCCACCAAATTGTAATACAGAATCGTCTCCAAATATTTCGGTCAGAGCTGGCATATGCCAAACATGAATACCCCTTGAAGCCACCGGTAGAACACCTGGCATGGATACCCAGTCCTGAGTGAAAAAGATACCGCGAGAACGATCTTTTTCAATAAAATCATTGCACAATAAATCAACAAAACCTAAAGTTATTTCACGTTCCCCTTCTAACTTACCTACTACTCTACCGGAGTGGATAAGATATCCCCCCGACATACGAAATGCTTTAGCTAATACCCAGAAATGTATACCATGATTTTTCTGTCTATCAATAACTGCATGCATTGCTCGGTGAATGTGAAGAAGTAGGCTGTTGTCGCGGCAATAATGACACAAACTAGTATTTGTGGTGAATCCTCTAGTTAAGTAGTCATGCATTACAATAGCAACCCCTAATTCCCTTGCAAATACAACTCTCTTAATCATTTCTTCGCATGTACCTGCTGTCGCATTCAAGTAATGCCCCTTGATTTCACCAGTTTCTGCTTGTGCTTTACAAATTGCTTCAGCACAAAAGACAAAATGGTCTCTCCAGCGCATAAATGGTTGTGAGTTTACATTTTCATCATATTTGGTAAAATCAAGTCCACCGCGTAGACATTCATAACACGCTCTACCGTAATTTTTTGCGAATAATACCAATTTTGGTTTAATAGTACATCCTAATAAACGACGACCATACTTGTTCAACTTATCCCTTTCAACTTGGATACCGTGAGGCGGACCTTGGAAAGTTTTTGAATAACTAGGGGGAATTCGTAGATCCTCCAAACGTAGAGCGCGTAGAGCCTTGAAACCAAACACGTTACCCACAATGGAAGTAAACATGTTATTAACAGAACCCTCTTCAAATAGGTCTAATGGATAAGTTATATAACAGATATATTGATCTGCCTCCCCAGGAACGGGCTCGATGTGATAGCATCGTCCTTTGTAACGATCAAGACTGGTAAGTCCATTAGTCCAAACAGTTGTCCATGTACCAGTAGAAGATTCCGCAGCTTCAGCAGCCCCTTCTTCTTCAGGTGGAACCCCAGGCTGAGGAGTTACTCGGAATGCTGCCAAGATATCAGTATCCTTGGTTTCGTACTCCGGGGTGTAGCAAGTCAATTTATAATCCTTAACACCAGCTTTAATTCCAACACTTCCAAGATAATCTATTTGTGGTGACATAAGTCCCTCCCTACAACTCATGAATTAAGAATTCTCACAACGACAGGGTCTACTCGATATGGATTAGGCGTAAATGAAACCTTTGCAAAAATCTAAAAAAATATTCAATTAATATCAATTCATTAAATAAAAAAAGGAGTATGCTTAAGTTAATAAATATGTTTCATTCATATATAATGGGTACACCATGTGTACGTTCTATTCTATACAAAATTATACTATAGGAAGTCGATAGGAAAAGAATTTGGTAGGAATTGAATTGTTGCTATGGTAAGTTAACACAGTTCATTATTAAACCATGGATTTGGTGAAACAAATCTATCATTATTGTATACCCTTTGATAGATATAGCGCAACCCAAACCAATCCCTAATCCTTATTTTCAAATTTTGAAAGTTCTTAATAGGACCATGTGATATTTTGAATCCAAATACCTAAATACTAAGAAAATTCTTTGTTGACAACAATCTATGCTTCACAGTAGTATATATTTTGTATATCGAAGACTTAGATAGGAAGATAGAGTAGGCACAGATCCTTCACAAAAGACAAAATTTATATGAAAAAAAGATTGATTGAACTTTCTAACGGACTCATTCCATAAGTAAACGATTGAATGGGATTCGCTTGGGCAACGAAATCAAGTGCTAGTCCCCTTTTTTAGTGAATTAACTAATTCATTTCCTTTTTAGTTTTGGATTTTTGGATATTTTTTTGATTTGATTTGGCATTATTCAACAAGAAAAAAAGAAAAATTTTGACAAATTCCTTTTTTTTGATAATTATGTGATAATTATGAGAAGCAATCCTACTACTTCACGTCCCGGGGTTTCCACAATTGAAGAAAAAACTGCATGGCGTATTGATCGAATTATTATTTTCCCCCGAGCAAGTTGCCTTATATTTATAAATCGAACCCGTAGTGGATATGTGATTTTCAAAATGGAAACAACAACTTTAGTCTCCATATCTTTCCCTAAAGAAATATAGGTACTCACTTCTTTTTAGAAAAGGAATAAAATTTATGGTTCTTTTCTTTATGTTATAGAAAAAGGGGAGATTAGGTGCCCTTTTCTTCATTTTTTCATTTCTTATTAATTGTGTGTGCCGCTATTCTGAAGAATGTTTTTGATTCTTGCTTATCCCACTTTCCTAGTTGTTCTAAGTAAACTGCGCGGTACAAAGTTCGTGGTAGGAACTTCTTTAAGTCATTGTATTTTTCTGTTCATATGAAGGAAACGAATATGTGATTTTCAAAATTGGAAAATCGAAATGAAGCCCTTTTTTTTGTTCAGCCTATCTGTATCTTTCTGTATAATATAATACGAATTAATTAGAATATAATAAGTATTTCGTTTCGTCTAGGAACAGAACCTAAAAATATTCCTTGACTTGAATAAAGTCTATAGTTGTGTTGTATAAGTGAACATGAATTTATTATCATTCAATGAGCATCTTGTATTTCATAGAAATTGGGGGTTATATAGTCCTTATGTAAGGGCCGGCCTATCAACTTTTAGGCATTAAGATACGTTTAAGACGTGGATGATTATCATAAAAAATTCCCACCATATCATAAGATTCGCGTTCTTGAAAATCGGCACTTCTCCAAACCCAGAAGATAGATGGGATTATAGGATTATCTTTTTGGGCAAAGACTTTTATGCATACTTCTTCTGGGTTATCTATACCATACTGTATTCTCGTAAGATGATACACGCTAGCTAAAGATCCACCAGGTGCTACGTCATAAGCACATTGGGAACGTAAATAATTGCAACCATATACATATAAAATGACAGCAATGGAATCCCAATCCCCCGCTTTTATTTGTAAAGTCTCTATTCCCCGGTGATCAAAGCCCAAAGATCTATGAACCACCTCATGTTTGACTAGCCAAATAGATAACCAACCCTGCTGCATTGTCTTGATCTCTCCCCCCTTTGTATAAATATTTTATATTTCAAATGCAAGTTTGAAAGATTGCACTACTCTTTCTTTTTTTGCATAAAAGAACCCCTCCTAATTCACTAATTTGGAGGAAGATATTGGACTTTTGGATTTGAAAAAAGTTTTAGAAGATATATCTAAAGTAGATGGTGATTGATAGAGCAATTCTTGTTCGTAAGTTCCAGTGTGAGTACTGCGCCGAACATAAAGCTTGTGACGGGTAGTAAAAGATCGATTTTTCTTTTTACTTTTACACAGAGTTCGATCCTCAACTATTTCTCGCGATATCTTCTTACGAAGTTTTGTTAGGGCATCTATAACAGCCTCTGGTTTAGGCGGGCAACAGGCAGGTAGACATCCACATGAATTAACTTATGAACTCCTCGAACAGTACTATAGGAATCCGTACTAAACATTCCCCCTTAATAGTACAGGCTCCCATAGCAATGGTGTATTTCAGTTCAGGCATTTGCTCATATAATTGCAATAAAGATGGAGCCATTTTCATTGTTACCATACCAGCTGTTAAAATGAGGTTCGCTTGCCTAGGACTTGATCTTGGTACCAATCCATAACGATCAAAGTCGAATCGCGAGCCTGTCAATGAAGCAAATTCAATGAAACAACAACTGGTACCATATAAAAGGGGCCATAAACTGGCGAGTCTTGACCAATTTAAAAAATAGTTTGGTGTAGTTGAAATAACGGAATGGAACTTGTTTGGTCGAGTAACAGAAACTCAACCAAACCCATAATTGTCTCAATGGAATCTTTTCCTTCTTTTTTTTTTGTCTGAATATTCAGTTAAGACCATTCCAAGGCTCCTTTTCGCCATGCCTAAACTAAACCAAGAACTAGGATAAGCACAAAAATGAAAGCTTCGATAAAAACGGATACACCCAATACGTCGAAACTCATTGCCCAAGGATAGAGAAAGACCGTTTCCACATCAAAAACAACAAAAATTAGCGCAAACATGTAATAGCGTATTTGGAATTGTAACCAAGCCCCCCCCCTATGGGTTCTATATCTGATTAATAACTAGAAAGCTTTTCTGGTCCTTCATTAATAGGGGCTAAAAGTCCTGAAATCCAAAATACCAAAATAGGAATAAGGCTTGCTATTAATAGAAATGTCCAAAAAATATCATATTCGTGAAGCAGAAACATAAATGTACTACCATTAATATGGAATAGGCAGAACTAAATTAGTCAATTCAAGTTAACATGACATTATCAATTTATCCAGAACTTCTCTCTTTTCCTCGGTGAAACAAGAATCCATTTTGCTCAAACCAAAGGCAAAAAGCAACTTACTTTAGCCTGTGTTTCTTTTGTAACATGTCTCTCCTTAAGGATTAATCCAATGGAATCCCCACTCCCTTTTTTTCTTTCGATTTTTCTATTTAAAGTGGAATGGATTGATTTAGAAAATGTATATTTAGATAATGTATATATAGTAATATACTTCAAACAAAATGGGAATTCACAAAATGGAGAAAATCATTGCAGTCATTATAGGAAAGTATAGGGACTTAGAGCATATCCTATTTGAAGGAGGATGGAAGTCAAATCAGTTAAGGGATCCTTTCTTCTATTTCTATTTATTTGATCAAAATTCTTTTTTCTTTTCTTCTCTCTATGATTTTCCATGAATGCAGCCTATGGTAATGCTTTTATCTCTATTCTATGGCGCAATCGATCATTGAGTCTATAAACAAGTACTGTACTAATAAGGAAAAAACTATACTAACTATACTAAAGTAAACATAAGATATCCATCCAAAAATGGAAAAAAGACATATATTAGGGCTATACAGATTCGAACCGTAGACCTTCTCGGTAAAACAGATCAAACGAATTGTTATCGAAATGATTCAAACTGTTTCAAAGACCCAACATGCATTTTTTTCTGCATTGGGCTCTTTCATCAACTGATGTAAAGATCAGTTCATCCGCCATAGTTTTTTTCGATAAAGGAAGCTTTATTAATTTTCAAGGTCATTACATCGAGATGATACAACGTCTTGAAAATACTCCCGGCCTCTGCATAACAGGATGCACATAGCCAGTAAAAGAAAATAAGATGAACCAAACGCACTAATAACCATCAATTCGTAGACTAGACCGCCACCCATGCGCCTGGGTAAAAAAGTCCTTGACCACTTGCGTCAATCGTTGAGATGCCGCAGTAACCAAATCCTGTGAAGTTGACTTTTGTAGAATGGCCCATGTACGGAGCCAATGTATAATCGAGAAGATAACCTGCAAAGGGGAAGAGTTAAGTTTATTGTCAAAAATTATACCTTTTCTACATAACCATAGCGACCAGCAAGTAGCTGTCGCTCCTAGCAGAAATAACGATTTCAGATCCTTTCTAAATCCCCATAGCCAAGTACCAAACATATGAGACATACTACGAGGCTGAGATAGGCTTGAGGCCGCATGTATGATGGACCACACTGCCCGTGTGAAACGACAATCAAAAAATAGATGCTTAATTGTCTCATCTTTGTGACAAAAACAACATTGTTTACTGCCTTGCCAATTTCGTTTTGAGCAAAGGTACGATGTATATCTTTAGGGAAAGATAATAAGATGTATATCTATTTGAGCAAAGGTACGATGTTGGGTTTCATTAAAAAGCACAATATAGACTGTCATAACATATATAGATAAAAAAGAACGGGTTGCCTCCCGCCAAGCGCTTCATTTTAAGTCATAGAGCTCGACTTTCTCACATACCTTCATGCAAGAGTTGAAGGTTCCCATGCAGCTTTAATTCACTTCACATGCTTGACATGATCCTTCTTGCTCAATGGAAGACTTGCCCAATCACATCTCACATTGTCATCACCTTTTTCTCCTTTGCGCTTCATCGCTGCCTCACTTGCACAGATTTTTATTCTCTGTCTAGATCCGAACATGTAGCCATCAAACTTTTCAATGTGTAGTGCATGAAATTTTCTTTCCATCGATTCTTTGTTTGCTCCAATCTGATTCCGATCGAGTACGTTATTCCTGTTTTACTCCAGCGTTGCAATCTGTCCCAAGTCGATTCCAGCACGTGCAGCGCATAATGTTTCTGCCATATATCCTTGTACGGGTCTTCAAATTCGTCAGCTTTGGATGCGTCGGAACAAGGACTTCATGGAGATTCTGAATATCTACTTTTATCCCTTTGTACATGTTTGACCATGTGCTCAAAACTTGACAAGAACAGCGACGTTATTTGGAGAGGGTGACGGTCTTGCAACTGTTTGGGCATGATCTCTCTTCACTTAATTTAAGTCTCATGTCCTGCGTGGTTAGTGAAATTTGGGCTTCTCCCGACATGTGCTCTTTTAAGGTCACTAGCTTGACCAAGAGCAAAGCAAGATCGAGATTTGCAAAATGAAAACATATGCATCCAAAATTCCAATCACAATAAATATTGCGTCAACAAAATAAGGTGGAATTAAATGAAGCACAAGTTTCTTGCTTAGCACTGAGCTCTTCATTAGGCAAAGGTCATCAAGGCATGGGATTAACAAGGTTCAAGCACAAACATAGTCTATTCATCATTCTCAAGAAATTCTAGCCTACCATCATGAACTTTATTGGAACAAGGCATAGAATTAAAGCATATTACTAGATTGACATAGATGTATCAAAATAACATCATCAAAATCAGTAGTAACTTGAGATTTGAATATGTACCTTAGCCTCGGATCTATTCCATCATTAGTGGTCTCTTGGAGATGAAAGCGAATCAACCTTATGGTGGCGCTAAGTAGCCATCATATCATCTTCTTGCAATTCTTCCAACTCTTCTATGCGCCATATGTTGCCAAGGTTTCCTAGTGTGGACTCACTCCTTTCTTCATTTGTGGACATGCACACATCTTGGTTTTGTTATTGCAACGCAATGGTCCTTTGTGCGAGAGCCCAAAAAACTTTCTTGTTATTCGATGTAAGCCTTTGTAATCCATTGTGGCTTGCTTCTAATCTTCATGCGTCGAATGTTGCTTGCTTGTGTCTCCTTTTGCTAATCCTTCAAGTGTCCTTTATTTGCTCTAAGATTCTGAATTTTATTATGTGTGCTAGGTGAAAGCACTTCCCGAGCTCCTCTTCGTTGTTGTCACCCTCATCTCCTTTATCTTGTCCTCATCATGTTGTTGCTACCTCTTCCTCATGGATTTCCCCCTGTATAAAGAACCAAAATATAGTTCTGTTGAAAAGTTTATGAAATTACCTTTCCAATGAGTACTCATTCGTCTTAAACGGAGTCCAAATGAGGGAGCTATGGCTGTTTCACTTCAGCTTTGCTTGCTGTCCAGATTCAGGACGTGCAATCATCGGTGATTCGGCCATATCCGCTTGTAGGAACATCCGATTGCCTTGGTTCTTGATTCATAGGAATTGTAACTTCATGGGGCTTCTAGATATCCAAAAATATATCATACTTTCCTTCTAAGGTGGTGCAGATTATTGATGAGAACATTGGCTTCTTTCGGATTGATCCGGTAGATGTTGATGATCTTTGTCTTGTTGTCCTTCAAGCATCATGCCACTCATCCTTTGGCTTCAAGGTCATCATCATTGTGTCATCAGCGAGTATCATGACAGAAATGATGTGTCTTCTCCATATTCTTGTTCTAGTCAAAGCGATAGGATCGAAGATGGCTTCTACACTTCATGTCAATGGTCTCGGCAGTTCGTCTCTTGATTGCATCGCTCGATTAGAAACATCTTGAGCATCCATCTGGAGAAGATTGGTGATGTCATGGTGCCTCTAATCTTGTTGCCTCTGGTCTTGTCAACCTTCAAGTCATCGCCTTTTATATAGAATGCTCCTTCAATTTCTTTTGACACAGTCACTTGTGTCGTCTTCACTTTCCTTCTTGTTTGCTGCTACAGCTTCTCCACTGAATTCCTCTGCGTCCAATGCAGAATATGTACCAAACTTCTGCTCCATTAAATCCTTGATCAAATTACCTTTCCATCAACTGGTCATTCACCTTAAACGGACTCCGGATGAAAGAGTTATGTCCTTTTTGCTCCGGCACTACGTTCTGTCCCGAGCTGATTTCAGAACGCGTAGTGTTGAAAGATTTCCTCATAACTCTTCGTACCGACCTCCAAAATTAGCGATTCTTGATGTGTTGGAAAGACTTGATAGAGCCTCTGAATATCCAATTTTCTCTTATTGTACAGTTCTGATCTTGACCAAAAAAATATCATAACAACGACATTCAACTCGAGATGTCGATGATCAATTCGCACGTCTCGGGCGTAGCTTTGGCACCTATTTTTTGAACAAGCAATTCTCTAAGAAACATTAGTATAAACAAACCTTATCGACACAGCGGTGTACCTCATTTATCTTTATCTTTGTTGTCTTCATTGGTGGGGACTCGATAGAGGATGATGGGCCACTAACATAGTTAGCACCTACCACTAAAGAGTGAATCTTCATGTTGTAGTGCAGATGTAGAGTACTTTCTCGAACATCTCGTGTCTAGTGTTTTACCAGCATTCATGGACACAAACAAGAAAAGCAGGATATGTGCAATAATAAAATTAGGGTTAGTCCAAAAGAAAAATAGATCGCCCTAGGGTTCGAGTTGCCGATCCCTGGCAACGGCGCCAGAAAAGCTTGTTGACGGTTAAATAACGTGTCAAGTTTCGATCTGCAAGCGCACAGGTTGGTTATAGATCTTCCCTCGGAGTACTCCCCCAAGGTTTATCTATATGTGGATCGACAATGAAACACCTAGGGTCTCCCATCTTAGCTAAAAGGATCTAATCCTATCATAATGTGTAGATTGCATATAAAGGGTAACAATAGATATGAACGAAGTTGTTGGCACAAGTGTACGGCCAAAAACAATGTGGAGGGGCTCGCTGCAGCACATCTGCGTTGCAACCGATCAGACCGGTGTGGGTCACCGATCAAACCTTTGCCGGGGTGAACCGGCGAAAGACCTCCGAACGTCGCCCGGGCGGGATCCCGTCGGGGCGGCGCACGTAGGGTTGTTCTAGGGTCGGCAAGGCCACCTAGAATGCCCTCGATCGACATAGAGACGAAGGAGGAACAACAAGTAATAGATTGGAAAAGTTTAAGGCAAAGAGAAAAGGTAAAAATATAAAAGTAGATTGATTTGATCGATTGGATACCTCAATCGGTCGTGGCCCTTTATATTTATAGGGTGGGGAGGTCTTGCCCCCGCAAGGAAATCCTTTTACAAGCCTAAATCTATCAGGGCTCCTTGTTTCGGTTCAGACAGGGGGCACTGGTCAGATCGGTCAGGAGCACCGGTCAGACCGGTGCACTCGGCGTGAAGATCTTGTATAAGTCATACCTCCCTCATCCGGACTCCGATTTGGACGTTCCACATATGAATCTTGATCTACTCGACATGATCTATCCAATGGTGAAGTTCAAATTGTATTTTATGGTCTTGTACCACACCGGTCTGACCGGTGGGACCCACAGGTCAGACCGGTCAGACAAGACCTACCAATTTTGGGTGCGAACATATACCCCCCTATTTTCTGGTAAAGCTTGCGTGCCAGAAAACATTCACAAAGATCATAATTGGCTAAAGACGATGATCAATACTGCATCGCCCATATTTTGCTCCTAAGGGCGGTAATTGCTTTATGGGCCATAAAGTTGCTCTCAACTCATGGAAAAACTTGTTTCGGCCTCCATACCTGCTTAGTAGCTGCTGACCTTGCCGGTATCACCGTTGCTCATTGCTCCATTGATCCTTGCTTCATCATCCGTTGCAATCTCCTTTTTGTGTATGAGTTAAGCCTAAGGGACACCACCTCGGCTGTGAGTATTTTGATTCATTGTTGTCCTTATGACCTCCTTTAGAGTTCATGGATGCAATTCCAACCAGATTATTATCAAGAACAAACGGTCTTAGCATTGAACCATGATTTACGTATGTAGGAGGATATTGAATCATATATGAACGCATATGTAAATTAGCATAATCCAAAGGTGAATAATAGCAAGGATATGATCAGGTTCATGGTGAGGTCGGCCCAGCATATGAATAAGGTGCAGCAACATAATTTTCTTAATTTTCTTGAGATTTGCAAGAACAAGGTATATTTTGATTTTTTGGTGAAAGTTTCAAATTTTTACCTTTAGTTGGCCAACTCCCTTGCTTTTGGCTTGCTCCTTTCTTCTTGTACTTGGCCAAAAGCTTCTCGAAGGTCGGCTTCACCTTTTTCTTGAGCTTGGGACATCTCTGGGGGCACTGGCCAGACCGGTCTGGGACACCGGTCAGACCGGTCGACGTGCTGACGGTCTTCTTTGTCTTGCCTTTCCCCTCGAGCGTTGAAGCCTTCGCTGTAACCTTGGTGGTATCCTCTAGTAGCTTGTCCTGCACATTTATTTCAGACCTTTCCTCACCAATGATTACATTCTTTCCTTTAGCTTTTTTGGCTTGATCCGGCCGAATTAGCACTTTTGGATTGTTTAACTCAAGATTATTCATCGGAAAGGGATTATGATCGACTTGCATAGCATGAAAAGTCAAACGACCTTCATTAATAGCCGATTGCACTTGTCAATGAAATAAATTGCAATTATTAGTTGCATGAGAATAAGAATTATGAAATTTACAATAAGCACGTCTCTTCAACTCTTCTAGTGGCGGTATAGTATGATTTATTTTAATTTTCCCAGCTTTCAAGAACTCATCAAAAACCCTATTGCACTTGGCTACATTAAAGGTGTATTTAATTTCCTCTTGCCAATTCTTACGGACCGGCTTTAAAGAATCACAAGTGCTAGGTTTATCTTTATTTGACCATACAAATTCAGCAGTTAAAACATCATTGCCTTCATCGTTCGAATAATCAGATGCATAATAAATAGGACGATTAGACTTTTCATTGGTTTTTTGTGAACTCTTAGATTCCTTAAGTCGGTTTTCATTAGCTAATGTTTTTTGCAACAACCGACTAACATCTAAGAAATCTTGACCATCTAGCTTCTCTTTATCGATATCAAGCAAAACAGAATAAGCAAGATCAGCTAGGTCTCTATCAGAAATTGTCAAACTATAGCATCGGTTTCTAGTGTCTCCAAATCTTGTAATGTACTCAGAAACAAATTCAGTAGATTTTTGCCTAACCGATACAAGATGTGAGAATTTCAACTCAGTTTCACTAGTAAAGAAATAATCATGAAATTTATTTTCTATATCAGAAAAAGTATAAACTGAGTTGGGTGGCAAAGAAATAAACCATGTAAATGCAGCACCCGATAGAGATAACGGAAACAATTTCATTTTACAAATATCATTAGAAGCAGCTACACCACATTGCATAGTAAATTGGCCTATATGCTCTAATGTACTTCTACCATCATCCCCACTAAATTTAGTAAACTCTAGTATTTTAAATCCCTGTGGGTACGAGATATACTCATAATTATCAGGATACAGTCTTTGATACGACTAACTCTTAGTTTTAGGCTCTGTACCAAAAGTTTGCCTAAATATCTCGAGCATCTCTTCTCTAAATCCCTCCATCCCCAAAGTGGTTCTAGGTCTAGCCGATCCAGGATGTGGTGCTCGATTTACAGTAGGTTGTGGTGTGCTATATGTTGATGTTTGGTTCGGCAATGTGTTAGGAACATGCTGCAACGAACTATTAGGAACATATGCACTTATGGGTGGCTCGCTATATACAACCGTATGCGGCATCATGGCACTAGTAGCGGCCATTGTACTCCCTCCACCAGCCGAAGCACCAATAGTGGTACGGCTATGTATGTGGTGATTTGGAGGTACACCAATGGGGACTTTAGGTATATGCAAGTCTGAAAAATCAATTAGTGTGCTATCTTTAGAATTTTCGGTATTAGAAGTAGATGCATTAATATCATTACCAGAAAATTGTTTACCAAATTTGGCCTCTATACGATCTAAACGAGAATTAAATGTAGATTCAAATTTGTTATTTAAGCTAGCACTAACAGCCCCATCAATCATATTAGCAATGTCTGAATTATCTTTAGGAGGAGCATCAGATTGTACCTTGAGTGCGGGAATATTGATGACGACATCCTTTTCCTTCTTGACGTTCCCTTGTTGATCCACAAAGAAGTGCGAGATGTATTGTTTCATGGCTTCTTCTTCCAACTCCAGGATCTCCTGCTCCTTTTGTTCACGAATCTTCCTCCTGACTTCAGCAAGTGCTTTCTGCTCTTCAGTCGATGTTTGCTCAACATTCGGCCTTGCAATGTTTTGGGCGTCAACCTCAGAGGGTACAGGTAGTTTACCACCCATGGCAGCCGATTGATCTTCCTTCTTCCCCAGTGGAGTCGCCAATTTGTTGGCACAAGTGTACGACCAACAACAATGTGGAGGGGCTTGCTGTAGCACCTCTGCGTTGGCACCGGTCAGACCGGTGTGGGTCACCGGTCAGACCTTTGGCGGGGTGAACCGGCGAAAGACCTTCGAACGTCGCCAGGGCAGGATCCCATCGGGGCGGCGCACATAGGGTTGTTGTAGGGTCAGCAAGGCCACCTAGAATGCCCTCAATCAACGTAGAGATGAAAGAGGAACAGCAAGTAATAGATTCGAAAAGTTTAAGGCAAAGGGAAAAGGTAAAAATATAAAAGTAGATTGATTTGATCGATTGGATACCTCAATCAACCGTGGCCCTTTATATTTATAGGGTGGGGAGATCTTGCCCCGCAAGGAAATCTTTTTACAATCCTAAGTCTATCAGGACTCCTTGTTTCGGTTCAGACATGGGGCACCGGCCAGGAGCACAGGTCAGACCGGTGCACTCGGCGTGCAGATCTTGTATAAGTCATATCTCCCTCATCCGGACTCCGATTTGGACGTCCACATATGAATCTTGATCTACTCGATGAGATCTATCCAATGGTGAAGTTAAAATTGTATTTTATGGTCTTTGACCACACCGGTCTGACCGGTGGGACCCACAGGTTTGACCTATCAGACAAGACCTGCCAATTTTGGGTGCGAACAGAAGTATAAGTGTTGATCACATTCACAACCATAGATCAGATAACACAACCAAGAAGCCAAGGCCTATCATCTCTAGGTATAGTTATAGTCAAAAGGTGATCAAATCATTGATTGCATCTCAACTAAAGGTACACGGAATCGTGTCTCCGAAAGGCAGCTCGCAAGCGGCCTACTTTCCTAAAGTCACCGGTGCGAGGTGCGTGTTGGCACCTAAGGTTTCCCAAAGCTTTACCCTAAACGCCCACTAAGCGCTCTTACTCGTAGCTCCTCCTCTTTGTGACTGCTGCACCGACTCCCGTGGTACTCGCCATCGATCCTATTCCACATCATGTAGTCGCTAGAACTTTTCCCTCCTGCATGTTGTCACCACACGAGGGTAATCAACCAACTAGCTAAAACACACTACGGCGGACGTCGGAGGCAGGGGCTCTAAATAAGCCGAGGAGCATCTAGGTCATAGGGCGTCGCGAACCGGGCCCATAAGGGGGTAAGCCGGTTGGCATGGGTCGGCCGACCCAAGCCCTTTTCGGCTCGGTTCGGGCCCATCTTCCTCCACAACGCTTCTTGCACTTTCTTGAATATTTGCCAAACTTCATGTGGGTCCTTGACGTCGTTTTCTCCGCGGTTTGGATAAGAATACTTGGCGTGCGAACTCCCGCATCTTTTGTTTAGGCCCTTGGAGTTTCACAGCTTCATGCTTCGGTCCTCAGGTCATTTGGAGTCATGTTCACCTTGACTTGTGCCAGGCTTTGTGATCTTCTCATAAAATGCTCGATGAACTCTACCCATAAGTCCTCATTTAGGCGCTTAAATCCTGCGTAAAGAACAAACTCCAAAAACCACATGCAAGTGTGAACTTGTTACATCATTAGTATGCCTAGTGGCGGGCTAGTTATAATTCAAAGCGCAAACCAAAGTGTAACAAGTGCTCTTGGTTGACGGAAGTCGACCGTTAACAGAGGGTCCCTTCATCGTCACAGAGGTCATCAGCCCTTCTACATATCGCCTCTAGTGGGGCGATGGCCAAGGAGTTCCAAACCCTTGGAATGTGGGGCACCTGCGACGATTCTATCCATAGAATAGTTCTCTGTGAGCTATGTATTCTCGTCTTTGTTTAAGATAATTAAGTTGAATAAAGATTTTTTTTCGGCAGTCATCTGCCGACCTTTGAGTTTGTTGTCCTTTTCCTGTGTTATGATGTTTCCCCTTCCCCATGACACGCTCTGGGGCTTGGCAATGCCAGCACAAGAGTCGTTAGACCTGAGGATGTTATGTTCCTCCCCCTCGATATGCTCGGGGGGCTTGGCTTTGCCAACCTGTGGGTCGTTAGACCTGAGGATTATTTCTTCTTCTGATTGCTTACTTCATGCTAATATGAGCTTGACTGATTGTGTGGTTGCTAAACTTGACTCCTAGACTCCTCCCACGCATTGGCTACACATAAGTCTCCCTGCTGAGCCGTGTGGTCGATAAGCCGTCCTCTCCGTGAGCAGTGGTTAGCGGGGCAAAATAACACAAAGCTTCTGGGCTATCAAGTTCGTATGAGCATCAAGTATTGCATGATGATGGGAAATATACATTGTATTATATATAGCACAGGAATGTTGTGCTCCGGCCAATGAGAAAGCAATACTTAAAAGAACTACATCGCGACTACTTTTCTTCATCGTCTTCAAAGTTGATGTCTTCTACGACCTTGTCAGCTGCAGTTTGTACCTCTGCCTCTATGGCCTTGAGGTCGGCCTCCTTGTTTGGGCCAGCTTCAACCTTGGCGCCCTCTACCTCTGGGTAGTGGGACTTCACCCTCACCATAGCCTCAACAGTCGTCGTCTTGCTTGATTCCTTCAAGAGGTCGGTGACCCACTCCGGAGCTATTATAAGCCGGTCCACCAGCGACTTTGGCTCTTCTTCCTCGGGTTGCGAGACCACCATGTCCATGACATAGCCAGCTGCTCTCTTGAGGTCGGTCATCTCCACTTTGAGCCCTGCAATGGCTACTTGGTCATTTCGTAGGGAGTGCATAGAAACTACAAGGTCGATCTCAAGATCCCGCTGGACTCGCTTTTCGTACACCAACTTCTGGTTCGTAATGTACTCACTCTCGGTGGAGACCTTGTTGTCTGCCTTGAGCATCCAGATCGCATCTTCGCCCTCCTTGAGGTCGCCCTTAAGTTTTTTCTCCTTGTTGGCATATGTTGCATCAAAGCATGTTAGCAACAATCAAAGATAGAAATTCTATGACCTCGGTAGACTCAGGTCTTATCGTCGCAAACGGACTTCAAAAGTGAATCGACATCCTTGACCTTCAGCTTCTCAGCCTCCAGCTCGCGTTCGAGTTTTCTCTTCTCCTTGGCGGCTTCCTCCTTGACGCGTTGGAGTTCTTGCTCCATTCTTTGCGTCTTGAGGTGCGCCACTGTGGCATTCTTGCATAGGTCCAACCTGGCTTCAGCCCGCTCCACCAAGGACTGCAAGACATACAATTATCCTACTAGAAGATGGCAACGATCTACATGGGCTACTACAAAAAGCAAAAAGCTTACATACAAGGCCTCGCCGAGCGTGACAGTGGCATTCTTGCATGCCACAAGGTCTTCACGGTCATAAAAAATGGCGGCCTCCTAAGGAGTGTTGTTCCAATCGATGTCCATGATGTTGTCATCTTGCCCTCTAGTTGTCGACGCAAACGGACCTCACTTCTCCCCAGTGGTTGTTTCTGGATTAGGTGGTGGCAGGTCTATTTGGGCCTGGTCCGCCACTGCGTCTTGAGCCAACTGGGAGGGCGCTATGTTGACTAGCTGGGGTCCTCCATGACCTGGGTAATTGGTGGCGGCACGCTACTTGCGGAGCTCTGTACTCCGACGTCTAGCTCAGACGCAGACACTTTAGCCGGTGACGGCTGAGCACTCACGGTGCTTGGCGACCCTGCACTCGACCTACACAGATCTTTCTGTTAGTACACTATGACCTACAGACATACAGATGTGTTCTAACCAAAAGGAAGAATGTTTACCTTGAAGATGACTTTGCCCACGGCCTCAAAACCCATGGTGGCGGCCTCACGGGTGCCTTGGGCTGAACCCCAGCCTTGGCAATCTGTGCATCCTTGATGCGCTGGAGGCCTTCCTCTGTGACCTTCATACGTTCGGCCTTCTGCCGCTTAGTCCTTGGACTGGGTGACCTCGACAGCATGATCTCATCTTCGTCCTCTGACCCTGAGATCATGACGACCTCATCCTTCTCTTCCAGCGGCTTCTCTGGTGGTGTAGCTCCTGCTCCTCTTCCTCTTCTTCTTCTGGGCCTCCAGTTTTCGACTGCGCGACCTTCATGACTGTTTGCCGCGCACGACATACCAGCTTGCTAGTGCTAACCGCTTCGACCTCCTGGTCATCTTCCCCATCCACCTCGACGGACAAGTTAGATAGGTAGGTGTCCAAGAGGTCGGCTGCTGGCGCCTGCCAGTCCTCCGCCGACCTCAACTTCCTCCTTGGCTCCATGCCAACGGGCAGTGGTGCGAGGCACCAATACTCCAGTTCGCGGGCCTGTAATAAAAAAAGGTCTATGAGGTCTTACTCAACATTGCAAGTGAAACTATGCTACATGATGAGGTCGAGAATTTATCGGATCAACTGGACGAACCAACGAGTAGGCCTTCGGGCAGGTCCTATTGCGGATTGTTCCACTAAATAGCTGGCTCACCCGAGCCACCATCTCCTCCTTGGAGATCTTTCGGTTCACCTCCCGGGTCGGATCGGTCTGACCCCAGTACTCGTACGCCGGGTGAATCTGATCCTTGATTGCTTTTGGATGAGTCACTAGCTGAAGCTGATTGCCACAGCTCCTCCTGTCAGACCTGCTTCCTTTAACTTGGCCAGGTTGGCGAGGAGGACGTTGGCTCTTTCTCCTCACGGGAGGTCAGGTGCATATCCCATTTTGAGACCTTGACTGGCCCAAAGCCTGCACACTTCGCGAGCTCCGACTTCTGGTTGACGATATAGAACCACTCCGACCTCCATCTGGAGTTGTTGCCGGGCAGCTCCATGTCAATATATTGTGACTTGAGACCTATTCTCAAGTAAAACCCTACAGTGCCTACGACCTTGGCCTTGCTGGTCTTCTTGGCTTGGAAAAAGTACTGCCACAGGTTGAAGTGTGGCGGTATCCCCAAATACGCCTCGCAGATGTGAACAAAGGATGTGACTACAGTAATGGAGTTGGAGACAAGGTGTACCAGCTCCAGGCGGTAGTAGTGAAGCAATCCACGAAAGAAGTCACCGGCAAGGACATTGAATCTGCGCTCGAAGAAAGATGCGAAGACAACCTGCTCCTTGTCGTCCTCCGCCGAGAATGCCTCGCTAGTCGGAGCCTTCCACTCCACCTCCGCTTTCGGCCTCAGTAGTTCGCGGTCCACTAGGGCCTGGATCCACTCCTCCGTCATCTCCGATGGCACCCAGACCGTCTTCGGGCAGGGATTTGGGACGCCACCAATTCTTCCTCCTCGAAACCTTGGGATCTAGATCTAAAGGTTACTAGAGTTTTCACTCGCATGCGGAGGAGCGAATGGCGTCGCTCACGGCGGTGCGGGGATGCAAATTGCTGGGCGCGGTGGTGGGCTCAGGCTCTAATCGCGGCGGTGTGGATTTTGGATCTTGGCGGCAGCAGCGAGGTGAGCTCTGATAGTAGAGAAGAGGGGAGATGCGAATGGGGTCCACTCCTCCTCACGACTGTGTTTATATGGGCCCCACGGTCAATAAGACCATTGCAGGAATAAGGCGCACAACGGCTCTAAGCCAATGGGTCTTTGCCCGCTTGATTCGCGCTGGTCATCATTACTTCGGATTTACTTCTAACAGCTCTATTGGTGACCTAATGGTCAGAGACCACCTCCTTGAGGTCGGTAGTGAACTGCTTTCTTTCAGGTCATCTTGAAATTGTTTCCAACCATCTTAAGGTCGGTAGACTTCCAAAGTGACAGTGCAATAGGTCTTTGAGGAATATATTCCCCAACAATACTACTACATCAGTTTTGATGGAAGAGTGTGAACATTGCATGCATGACTCTATGGCTACATAGGTCGTGTATGACCTATCTGGTCCTTGACTAGTTACTACCTAGAGCAATTCTTGCCATGCTTTCTGCTATAGTAGGGCACATCGCAAGTTTTTATCTAACTTCAGAACCTTCGTGAAGATCTCCTTGGATCAGCATTAGGCCTCTCCAGCACCATCTCGGGCCTCTCCTGGATTCCCAGCTGGGTGCGGGAGAAGAAGATGATAGAGTTCTTCACACTTTGCAAGTATTCTTCTAGCTCCAATCTCCTACGGCTTTGCATCCTATGCTCTGGTAGACGAATACATGCCCATGGCATGAGAAAATTACTACGCTATAGCTCCATGATTTACAATGGTTTAGTGCCTTGCCCCCTTGCCCCCGGGCTTGTGCCCCTATTTATAGTCGTAGCCAGCTCTGGCTGTGCTTGTCTGCATTCAACACTGTTACCACGTGGTCGCGGGGTACTGTGCACACGTGAACATATTGGCGCCCTTCCCCTACCTAAACGACAACAATCAGCCGGTGTCTGTGTTGGCAGAAGTGCCACATGGCTACAGTATGCCCGTGATCAGATGGTGCAGTTGTCCTCTCTAGGTGGATAGAGCTCCCGTGCTTGTATAGTGATTCTGTGACTCTATAGTCCGCTTGTATTCTAGTCTAACTCTACGTCAGATGGCCTTGCGTCATATGGTTGTATGCCTGCTACATCTACAATGGACCCTAATTTGCACCCACAATGACTCTGCATCCTAGTTGCACCTACTTGGCTCTGCAGTGTAAACAGACTTAATACCAATCAGCCTATTTTCTGTTTCCTGAGCAGAATGGCCGTAGGTTCGATTGAAGACTTTCTTAAGGTAGGCATGCATCACTGCTCTGTCAGATCCGTCTGAGCGCCTGGAGTCCAGATCAATCAAGTCTACGATTTCGTCGGGCCTTCCTGAGGTCGGTGTGCCTTGGTGCCTCGGTCCTTCAATATCTCGGTACCTTTTCTGGCTCTGCCGGATGACTGGCAACTATGTTGGTCGTCTAGGCACCAAAATGGCCTTCCTGAGGTCAGCGTGCCTTGGTGCCTCGATCCTTCAATACCTCAGTACCTTTTCAGCTCTGCCAACCTAGTTGGGCGCCCTGGATGCGTGACCTCCTTGAGGTTTGTGTGCTCTTTTAGCTCTGCCGGCCTACTCTAGACACCCCCTTTGCGTTAGGATGAAGGCCTCCTTGCGGGGTGCGTGCCCAATAGGCCCTGCCAGGCATCTCTGGTGCTTGGGTGCTGTTGACTTGAAACCTTCTTGAGGTCAACACGCCTCTACAGCTCTGCCAGTCTCTTTACAGCTATGTTTAGAGGTCTGGGTGTCTCTACACGCCGATTATTCAAGACAACGATCAAGTTTTCTTCTCTTTTTTGGACCATCAAACCGATCATGCTGTCCACTTCAATGCTCGGGGACTACTCTAAGAGGGCGTCTTCGACGCCCGCTTGTTTTCTTCGTCACTTCGACCTATTGGGAAATCTTACTTCTCATAGGTCGGCACTCAACCTCACTACGCTTCGGAAATTACAAACAGGCCGGCTGCTAAGCTGGGCTACCGTTTCTCTTTTTTGACCGACGTGCATGCTATTCGACCCATTGATGGCTCCAAGACTTCGTCATAACCCCTCGAGGTCGCTGCGCCGCACATCGCTCGAGGGCTGGTGAGATATGGGTACCCCTGGGTCCCCACGGACCAGGCTCACGGCCGTCCCCGACAAGTGGGTCCGGCCTATTAGAAGACTCGCTAACCTGACAGTGGACCCAATTGACCTGATATGTGGCCCCCGAAGACCTTCCAGAAGATTCCTCAGAAGACCTAGTCCGATACAAGACTTGGCGTGCACTCCAAGACGTCGACCACGCCGACAGGCAGTCCGAAGATTGTGGGATAATGTTGTAATCAACTAGAGATAAATTTCGCTATTGTAACAGACCCGGACTCCGGTCCACCGACCTTGTCCGTCAGCCAATATAAGGCAGAAAAGGGCGTCCTTCCGAGGACTACGCTTTCAATACAACACCAACAACTGAACGTAGGATTTTACTCTGCAGAGGCCTGAACTAGTATAAAATTTCTGTGTCCCTTGTGTTCCGTGTGCTATGCTAGCATAACCATCGCATTCTTTGTCCCCGATCTCCTCCACCGAACAAATAAACCACCGGGGTTGACCCCCTGTGGACTGCTCAGATCTAAACCTTTGACAGTTTTCAAGAGGTGGAGGGGCATAAACATAATTTTGTTTCTCTCTCAGGGTTCCTGATGTAAGTTAGATCTGGGTATGGCAAGTAAATTATGCCAAACTGTTGGAGATGAGCTCATTTTTTTACTTGACATATCTTGTTAGAAGTTGGCAAAACACAAGATTTGTTAAGTAAAATTTGACAAACTAACTTGGCATCCATCTAATTTTGGCAAAATAAGAAAAATTGACCTCCAAATTGACCTCCAACAGTTGGCAATCCAACATGGCAAAACTTATGCGCGCCGATCCAGGTTGGCATCGGCGTGGTCAAGCCAGGTGGGAGAGTGAAAAAAGAAATAAAGAATAGAGAAGGATTCCTGATACAAGTTTGGAGGGCATAAACATAATTTTATCTCTCTCAGGGTTCCTGATGTAAGTTAGATCTGGGTATGACAAGTGAATTATGACAAACTATTGTAGATGAGCTCATTTTTTAACCTAGCATATCTTTTTAGAAGTCGGCAAAATAAAAGATTTGCTAAATAAAATTTGGCAAACTCTTGGAGATCTCTTACAGGCGGTAGGATGAGCGCCTCCATACAATATTTTTTATTTAAAAAGGTGTGGCTAAAGGTAGTGACAGGTTAGTGGAACTAGAACAAGCCCTTGACAAACTATGAGAGCGCCCGTGGTCATAAGGTGTATGTGGCATGGTGAAGGCACAACTAGTCATCAATGGTGACTATGGAGATGGAGATGTGGTGCAGCCGAACATGGCAGGAATCAGGATGCCACTGGAGTTGGATTTGAAGCACCAAAAAGAGGTTTATTAAAACTAGAAGTTGAAGAAGGGTAACATTTTTTAATGAAAAAATAATGCCAAATCAGATGCATTTTTGTTCACATATACCAGACGCACTTAATCATGTTAACCTGTGTGAGAACTAAAATCTCTGGTACACTATTATGGGACTCTCACCCACCAACACACAAATCTGTTGTGGACGGGGTTACGAGAAAGGGAAAAGTGATCTGAAATGTTAATATTTTTCTCCCATGATGTGTATGGCCGATCCCTTTCGCACACTTGCATCACAAGGTTCCATCACCATCAAACTTCTCTAATTTCTATTACTCAGTCAAGGCTCTTTTGTACATTTTGCACTTATGTTCAAGCTGAATGATAATTTGCAAACGGCTCTAGCAGGCAGTTAGCAAAGGCAGTCACGTGACAAAATGAGAGAATATGTAAATTTAAATTGTATTGTATCATAGTTCTTGTTTTTGCTGAATTTCAAGTACGGGTAATGCAAAAATCCCAACAACATAATCAATATGATTTTATCTTTTCGTGCATAAGCTGATCGTTTCAAGCATATTTTATCTGCAAATTTTTTGTTGATCTGGGAAAAAACAAATTAGGTGAATTAGTGCACTGTCCTAAAATTGAGTCATTGTAGGGTACAACATGTAAAAGGGCCCATTTGTCCTATTCAATGTGATCAATCTACAGACCAATCCTTTTCTGAGCTGACACGGTCACATGTTGAAGATATCCTCCATTAAAGCCGTCCCCCAAACACCCCCCTTCCACCAAATTTGCAAGAAACCCGCCGCCATCATTGCAAGAACCTCGAAATACAATCAAATCTCTCGCTATTCCATCACGCTGGTGATCGAAATGGAGCTCCCAATCCGGGTTTAATTAGAGCCATCAGACCTCCGAAAGTAGTGTTCAAATAGGGGCAGGACCGCAGGAGCGAGGAGCCACCCCATTTTTAGCCGTTGCCGCAGACCCGCAGCGGGTCGTCGTCGTCGCTGGTCCCAATCTGCGGCCGTCGGTGTTGCCTTCGCCTCCAATCCACAAGAGCGAGCAGCACCGACCGAGCCGATCCGCTCCTCTTCTTGGTTCTTGGTCAATAAATCAGCTCAGCAGGAAAGATCCGTGAGGATTACTGCAGTCGGCAGGTGATTTGCTTTTCTTTAACTAGTCGCGTTCTTTCTCAGGAGTTATGGGTTCTGATTGCTTGCTGCTTCATGCCAAATGTGGTAAATTTCTTGCTTTTTTACTTTTAAATGGTAGCAGGGTTCGCGGATTAGGAAGGAAACCAAGAACGGAAGGAGCATCTAGGAAGAGGGGAGGAGAGATTTGGGTGTAAATTAGTAGATATATTACAAATAGATTTGCTTTTTGAGGAAGTTAATTAGCAAATAGATTGGTGAAGAACCCTTGCAAACAAAAAACAACAGGGAAAATTTGCGAAGAACATGTTTGGAACCCAAATTAGGGATGTGGCAGATGATTTCAACCCCAGTAGGAGGAGGACAATGTGGAACACACCCAACAAATCGATGCCCACCACCACCCACACCATCAGGTACAACACAGGCAAGAAAAACCTGTTCAACGCACATCTCATGTCTGCCAAGTTCGAGGACCTGTACGGGTTCATGGTGGAGGGCAATGTGGATGATGTCAATGTGCTGAACGAGATAAGGGAAAGGACCAGGGAGCAAGGGAGGGTGTGGTGGGCTCTGGAGGCAAACAAGGGTGCAAATTGGTACCTCCAACCAAAGATATCTTCGAATGAGGGGATGATTAGTGTCACGTCACTCAAGCTATCTGTGCTCACGAATACTATTACACTAAGGAGGTTGATCAGAAAGGGTGTGCCGCCAGTGCTGAGGCCAAAGGTGTGGTTATCTGTGTCAGGAGCAGCCAAGAAGCGGTCAACAGTGCCAGAGACATACTATGATGAGCTGATCCGGGCCACAGAAGGGAAGACTACACCAGCCACAAGGCAAATCGACCATGTGAGTTTTATGAAGCTGTTGTGGACTTTTTATCTATATATTGATGCCTTCTTATCTTACATCTTATAGAATTAATGTTACTCAAGAGTGAAGGTAAGCAATTAGGTAACCTTATACTGAATATTGAGCTTATTAAAAACATTATTTTTTGATATTGTAATATGTGTTGGTGACTCTTAAATATTCTTACTAGTTTATTCTGTTCTACCAAGAAATTAATCTATAAAAAAAAACTAAAGAAACTGCACTAGCATAAATTCATTCTAGTTGCAAATGTGAGTGGTTTCATTATATCATTTCCCTATTTCTATTGAATGGTGTAGAAACTTATACTAATGTGAAGAGGATTTTACAGGATCTTCCTCGGACTTTCCCTTGCCATCCTTGGTTGAACAGTGAGGAAGGCCAGGCATCTCTTCGACGAGTACTTGTAGGGTACTCATTCCGCGATGCAGAAGTTGGATATTGCCAGGTTCGATTCCATATACTTGGTTGGGGCTAAGAGGCTGTATATCCATTATTACATCCATCACTACTGCATCTACTGCAGGGCCTAAACTATGTAGCTGCACTCTTGTTGCTCGTGATGAAGACAGAGGAAGACGCATTTTGGATGCTTGCTGTACTCCTTGAGAATGTTCTTGTCAGCGATTGCTATACTGATACTCTTTCTGGATGCCATGTTGAGCAGAGGGTGTTCAAAGATCTCCTGGCTAAGAAATGCCCAAGGTATTTCTTTCCCTTTATGTTTGTGATATTCATAGCAGAAACCATCTTGCTACGATTGCTAACTATATTGTATTGATCGCTGGTGTAGGATTGCTTCTCATCTTGAAGCAATGGGGTTTGATGTTTCACTTGTGGCAACAGAATGGTTCTTGTGCCTCTTTTCAAAGAGCCTGCCTTCAGAGGTAAGACACTAGTCCCTCCAGTACATATGTTTCTGCAGTCCCTGTATGATTTCCCCAAACTTATTTGAAGTTCTTCTCACACTTCTTGTCATTGTTGTGAGCAGACAACCCTTCGGGTGTGGGATGTTTTATTCAACGAAGGAGCAAAAGTTTTGTTCCATGTTGCTCTGGCAATTTTCAAGGTAGGATGCCTCCCATACTAGATTTATTCTGGGTGTTTAAATCCCCAACCTATATGAGTTAAAGAATACCCTCTTTCTTTATCATATATATGTTACTTTGTTTTTCTTATGTTGTCCACATTTGTAGATGAGAGAAGATGATATACTACGCATCCAACATATAGGTGATGTGATTGATATTTTGCAAACAACCACTCGTCATCTATATGACCCTGATGAACTACTCACGGTAAATCTTCCTTCTTCCCTATTATATTCAGTCTTTCCTTTTGCAGGGTATATTCATAATCATTTGTTTACTGTACCAACAAATTTAGTGTAGGAAATGACACATTGTTTACTAGTCTATGCAAATGACTTGCAGCAGCTAAAATTTTTATAAATAAAAGAAAAGGACAGATTGTTGGGAAAATCACAAACAAAATTCCGTAACTCAAGATATGCCCTGTATAACTTATACTGTAGATGATGTTCTTGAAAAGTTCTTTTGCCAAGCATTGGTTGATGATCTTTTACGCTTTTCCAGTTTGCATTTGACAAAATTGGTTCAATGACAACAAACACAATCACAAAGGAGAGGAAAAAGCAGGAGACAGTTGTCATGGCTGAGCTTGATCAAAGAATTAGACGGCTGAATTCACTCAAGATGGATGGATAGTGTCATAGTGCGTAAAATACAAGTTTGTGGAAGTTGTAGCCCTGTAGGTTTTGCAAAGGAGAATGGCACAGCTAGTCTGTATTTCACACCTGGGTTCAGAGTTCAGACAGCACTTTGGCCCAGTGAGCGAAGATGATGGACAACCAAGCACTGTGGTGGGATGACAAAACTGCAATGTTGGTTTGTTTAAGACTAGTTTCCGGACGACATTGGTGTAGTAGGGAGGACGTCGGACGGAGGCAGGAGGACGACGAATGGGACAAGTCGGTGTCCTCAATAGTCGGCTTGAAGAGAATGACAGTGGCAATTGCGTCCATTCACGTGGGCCGGAGAAGCAAAAGGTAAGAAAACTCCAAAATCGTGAAATAGGTCAAAATCTATTAAATCAAAGAAGTTTGCGTGGTTATATTTCAAAAGACTTACGCACCGAGGGTTATATCGCTTAAGATGTGCGAACTTAAGGTTAAATTTTGAAATATCTGGATTCATCCTTCGGATTTAGTGCCACGCAGGCACTACTTAACGTTGCTTTGTGATGCCACTGAGAAATGTTGCTATATTCACCGATATTGCAGTATTGTTGTTAGTTCTCACGCCAATTGTTGCACTGAATCAAAGCACAAAATACAACGGTGATGCCAACGCCGTTTCAATTCAATACGTGCGTGCTTATTAAGTACGGAATCTTTGTGGTGCAAATAAGATAATCAGATTTGATATTCTGAATAAAGGTTGAAGAATCTGGTTTGCATTATTCAATTTACCTTGACTTCCTCGCCGTTGAATGGGTAGTGCGTGCCATACCACCACTTTTGAAACCAACACCCCCCTTCTAGTCCGGAAGATGAAAACAGCAAATCAACATCATTTTTTTGTTAGAAATCAAAGTTCTCTAGAGCACTTAGGAACACACGAGTCACACAAGAACACATGAAGAGTTAGTGAGAAAGGAGTTTCTGTTGTTCATTCACTGGATGGTGGAACCTTGTACAATGGTGAGAGTGACCTCTTATTTACAGGGGGACAAAGAGGATGAGCACAATGACTATCAAACAAGTTGCTACAGTATTGGAGACGTTTTTCTCCACTCACCCGGTCACTTTCCAAGCCACTACCTCCTCCACTCTCTCGGCCACTTTCTAGACCATTGATAATTAGCCACTATCGTTGTCTTGATTCATAACACTCCCCTTGGCCAAGTATATGTCATTTGTATGCTTCGTTAAAAACTCCTCCAAAAACCCAGTTGGAAAAAAGGTATGAGAAAAGAGTGCATCACAAGATTTACTTATGTTGCACCTGTTGCCTCGTTAAAAACCTTACATGAGAAAACTTAGTGGGAAAAAACTCATCAAGAGAAAAAGTACAACAATTAATGCTTGGGTCAGGTCTTCGGAACCCACTTGTGATCTTCAGGATCACAATCATGAGCTATGGCTTTCACGGTTAGTCTCCCTTTGAATTCTGCAAATCTCTAAGCCGCCTCATGCCAAGTCCATGAATACACTTGTAGATGCTGGAGGTAGGCAAAGATTTTGTGAATAAATCAGCAAGATTATCACATGACCTTGCTTGCAAGATCTTAATCTCCCTGGAGCTCATGGGGATAAAAGAATTTTGGTGCAATATGCTTCGTGAGATTGCTCTTCACATAGCCCATATGCATCCGTACAACACAAGTAGCATTATCTTTATAGATAATGATGAGGGTATCGATAACACCCTTATCACATAACTTCTGGATGTGGTCAGGGCCGTCTCAGCGATTTTCAGGGCCCTTGGCAACCAAAATACTAAGGGTCCAATAATTTAATATTTTAATACAATATATTTAGTTCATGAAAAAGCGACACTGCATCAAATCAAAGAAGCTAAAAGATTGATAAAATAACTATTGTTGGTTATCTCAATTAAAAACTATAGTACTAGCTTCAGTGCTTTTCTGAAATGATCTTTTATAATAGACAAAAGTTTCTGAGGCAACATCTAACATGATTAGAAAAATAAATTGAATTATATAAATTTAGAAAATCAGAACTCTAATATGGTCATACGGAATGAATTAAATTTAGAACAAATCACCTACAGCCTATATGGCTCAATGAATTAAATAAATATTTTAATGGATTAACTATTCGCTTCAATCGCTTGATGCCTGATAGCTTGTATCGATCAACTAGTCACTTCACTTGTGAGATCAAATAAACTAAGCTCTCTATACAGTCATGCCTTAAGCCGATACGACTAAACATGATGATAAACTAAAGTATGAAATCACTTACAGTTATAGAATACAGGGACTGAGGGAAGGGACCGCCTGCTCGTGCTGGTCAAATTCGATCAGTAGATGACGATCAAGCAAGGCCGAACGGTTGAAGGGACACGCTCGTTGTTGGTCGCCGCGGCCGTGCAACTATCAACCTAAACTGGACGTAAACTACAGAAGCTATACTCATGGGGCCCTCAACACCTTAGGACCTGTAGGATCTAGGATACCGATTAGAGGGGGTGAATAGGTGGTTAAAAATCTAAAAGCACAACACTAGAGAAATTTAATTAGAACTAAAAGGAGGATTAAATTTCTAACTACCCTATTCCTATGTTGGGGGCTTTGCAACCTAGGGTGATAAGATATAATTCAATCTCTAAAAAGTAATTGCTTAAAGTAAAATACTTGAAAGGAAATTGAGCAAAGAAATAACCAAGTACAAGAGACGAATTTTATCCCGTGGTATCGATGACTTGCAGGTCACCCCTAATCCACGTTGAGCTGGATTCAATGTTCAACCGCTCCTCTATCAAGACACCGCTTCATCTTGAGCCGGTTAGAACCAAAGAACCACTCCACACCTCGATTCCACTAGAGTTTCTCTTCACCGCTCCGGCGAGGTGAGCACAAGACCTCTCACACCAATCTTCCAAGGCAACTTCACACTCTTCTTGAAGTGCTCAATGGAATCATGAGCTCCAAGCCGTCTAGGAGGCGGCAACCTCGAAGAGTAACAAATCAACCCGCTCGCTTGATGTTTCCCTAGTGCCACAAAGATCAACACGTTGCACTAGATGCAACCTCAAAGCAAAGTGAGAGAGAGGAGAGGGAGAGCTCAAGAATGTCAAATGAACCTTTCAAAGTGCCAAGAGAGCTACTTTCAACCCGGGCATGGGGTATAAATACCCCCTTTCCACAGAACTAGCCATTATGCTCAAAACAACACAAAATGCGTACCTTGCGAACTATCCGCGATAACACCACGGACTGTCCGAGTTTGAATTCCAACGGTAAAAACGCGAAGTCAACGACTGTCAGAGGTGCCCGTTTGCCTAGGCGGACTGTCCACCTGGACATCACGGACCGTCCGCCGGGTCACCACGGACCGTCCGCCGATAGCCCGCGAACTGTCCGCCCGGTCCACCCAAGCCACGCACCTTTCTGTTAGATTTGAGGTTAATTTCGGACTGTTCACGTAAGACCTGCGGACTGTCGACCCCAAAATGATTTTTCTCAAAAATCTTCGTCCAAAAACCACAGATATTCAACAAAACTCAAGAGCCCATGGACTGTCCGCCCCAAGGTCACGGACTGTCCGCCCCACAGCAGAAAACTGACTTTTCTCAAGATTTTCAACAAAACATCTTTCACTTTTGAAAATGCCACTCATTTAAATGCAATGCATGCAAGACACGATCCAAGTGGCACTATAGAGACGTCAAGCCAACCAAGTTGATCCCTCTTGATAGTACGGCAATCTATCCTAGTAACCCGGTCATTTTGCATTCTCTAATCACCTCATGACCGGTTAAAGGAAAATCCCTATATTTTACCTTTACCTTGAGCTTCCCATGGTCGAAGATATCCATACTAACAACAACATCGCCATGAAGCTCAGTTCAACTCCGGGACTAACCTATACTCATATTCTCAATGAAATTGTTAGTCCACCAAGATTGTCATTAATTACCAAAACATGAATTAGGGGCCTAGATGCCTTCAATCTCCCCCTTTTTGGTAATTGATGACAACCCTTTGAAAGGAGTGATATATGAAAAGTGAGTTTTGGAAGCACTTACTCAATTCACCGAATTTATGAGAATAAGATAGAGTGAATCCTTTCAAAACTCAATAAGTAGAGTGAAACTCCCCCTACATATGTGCATCCCCTTTTGCATTTGATTTCCCACACATGTATAGATAGAAATAATTTTGGCGGAATTTCCCTTACAAAAGAGAGATCGAGGCAACAAGACATACAAATATCCAAAAATAACTTAAAACATTTAAAGGATAGTTAGCCTCAAATCTTCGTAAGAACTAGAACAAGCATAGGATACGAGATTAGGTTTACAACATAGTCCAACACACATCCAATCATAAGCTCAAGTTCCAGTTCTCAAACCACACAACCAAGTCACAAATTATTACAAGCCAAAGTTCATGCAAATCACCACATAATGAAACATGCAAATGCAAAAGTTCAAAGTTCATGCATGCAAAGGAAATGAGCTCCCCCTGAAGATCACATCACTCCCCCACAAATTTCTCCCCCTTTGGCATCGAGTACCAAAAGGGCTAGTCGTCCTATGGTGGCGGCGGAGGAGGATAGAATGGCGGATGGAGGAAGAACTCTGGCAGTGGAGCTGGTGCTGGATAGTAGTTGTAGAAGTGATCCCTGAAATCCCCAAAAGTTGTGTTCAGAGTATTGAAGTTGTTCTCAAGTTGTGACCAACGATCAGAGATCTGTTGGTACTGCTCAGAAGTGGATAACGCTGAAAATCTATCATTTAAGGCACTAATATCACTTTGAAGGCCTGTTTGCGGAGTATCCAATCTAGGGCCTGTTTGGCAAGGCTCCGGCTCCTCCAAAAAGAGCTTCAGCTCTGGCTCCTCTGATGGAGCGGCTTTTCTGATGGAGCTGGAACCGTTTTGGAAAACGTTTGGCAAAACGGCTTCACATGTTGGATTGAGGTTGTAAAATGTCCAAATTGCCCTTTCCTATTTTTTTTGTTTTTTCCCTTTTCCTTTTTTCCTTTTTCCCTTTTTTTCTCTCCTTTTCCCCCCTCTCTTTCTTATCCATTCACGCTCCCCTCCATTCCTTATCCGCTACCCCTCCTCCCTCACGGGCTCCGCCGCCAGAGCTCCACACACGGGCCTCCACCTCACCTCCGCCGGCGCCCCGCCCCGTCGGGCCTCAACCTCACCTCTGCCGGCGCCGCACCCTACCTCCGCCTCGCCTCCGCCGGCGCCGCGCCCAGCCTCCACCTCGCGTCGCGCCCCGCCTCCGCCTCGCGTCACGCTGCGCTCCACCGGCGACGTGCCGCACTCCGCCTCCACCCCGCCAACCTCCGCCACCGTCCATGCCTCGGGCCGCCGCAGCCGGGCCTTCCCCTCCGCCTCGCCGTGCCACGGGCCGCCGCCGCCTGGCCTTCTCCTCCGCCTCGGGCTGCCGCGGGTTGCTACTGCCGCGGGCTGCTATTGCCACCCGAGGGCACTCGCAGGAAAAAGGAGGCGGAGCTGAATGGATCCACGAAAACGTGGCTCCACCTCCCCTTTGAAAGCCGCGAGGGGCTCCATCGCCGGCTCCACACCCGGAGCCGGTGCGATTTCCACCGTTTGGCAGGGCTCTGGGCGGAGCCGCTCGTGGAGCTGCTCATGGAGCCCTGCCAAACAGGGCCCTAGTCATTATGGGCTCATGGATGGTATTATAAATGTGACGACCAAAAGTATTAAGGCTAGAGGCAATCTTCTGCTGAAACCCATGTTGCATAGTTGAAGGACCGATTAGGCGACCAGAGAGGGGGGAGTGAATGGGAGCCGATAAAAATTCTTCTCGTAGGATGAACTCGGCCTATGCCCCAAAATCACAACCTAGGATTCCCACACAAGTTTGCCAAGGTCGCGTAGTCACAACGGACCTACCAACCCTAGGAACAAACCCCAACTCAAATCAACACGGAAGCGCAACTCAAGAAGCAAAGGACTTAGGCAATCTGGAAAGCCTGGGGCGGACCGTCCGCATGGATGGGGCGGACGGTCCGCGAGGGCCAGGCGGACCGTCCGCAAGCACAGGCCGGACCGTCCGAAAATGTCACCCGAACCTCCAGTACTGCACCTCGAATAGCGGACTGTCCGTGCCCTACCTGCGGACCGTCCGCACTCTCCTCGCGGACCGTCCGGCAAACTTCGAGCAACCAAAAACACCGGATAAAACGGATCAAAACGAAGCGACGCAAGAACTCGCGAAGAACACGACGAACTGCTGGCTGAAAGCCTCCTCGCGGACCGTCCGCCTAGGCGGCGCGGACCGTCCGCGTGGTGCGCAGACAGCAGCCCGAGCTCGACCTCTTGAAGGTCAACTCCTCCTCCCCTTTGCCCGATCTCCCGAATCAACCAAATCATAGGTGAAGATGAAGCGCCTCTAGGAGATGCTATACCTACGAATTTGTAGCCACAAACCCACTGAATCGAGAGGAATCGAGATTCTACCGAGCTCACACAAAAAGCTAGGGTTCCAACCAAAATCCTTCAATCGGAGGCCAAATTCGGAGTTTGAGGGATCAAGATCAAGCACAAAGATGCACGAGACATCTATCCATGATTCCCACAAACAAATCTGAACCCAAACACCTCAGAATCGAAGGAACAAGACGCGCACGAAAATCCAATGAAAATAGCCCAAAAAAGACACGAAAATCACACGAGCTACAAGAAGGAAATCGACGCAACCATGAAAGCTTCCATACACTCGGAGGTCAGATTCTCTACAAAACGATGAAGAAAATCTACGCCTATAGAGCAGGGAAATGAGAAGCAGTCCGGATGGATGGTTTGCCCAGAAACCCTAGAGCTAATATATATGAGTCCCTCCGGGTTGGGCAAATGACCAAGCTACCCCTAGCGCTTAAGTTGAAATACAAACCCCTCAGGGCAAATAGGTCATGTAGCACTCCTCTTCATCGCACGGCCACGCCTTTGCCGCAGTCCGCGTCCTCCCGACACAAGCCCTGCGATCCCGCCACGTGTCCGCCGGCATCGAAGCTTCTCGGCGCGCCCGGATCCCGTCTCCGCCCGCCGAGCCTCCGATCTTTGTTTTGTGGCTCAACCAAGTAACCCGACGGTTTTGTGGTGAACCGCCGCAAACCCCGCGTGCAGACTCCGGTCGTGAGCCGCTACCCTGCACCGGCTCCTGTCCACGAATTTATCTTGCTTTTCTTGCCACCATGCGGCCCGCACTTGACCCCGCTGGCCACCGGGTCCCTCGAGCCGAGCCTACTTGTCTCTCCACTCCTCGGAGGCCCCTCAAGGCATAGACCTTTCGCGCCCGCTCTTCACCTGCACCAACGCAAATCAAGCCGCAACCTGCACCTGCAATACTCGGCTAAGAGTCAGTCCACACCACGTTGTCAATCACTCATCACAGCCGGGAGTGACCATCGACCGGTCCTCGGACGCTCCGGTGCTCAATCTCCGCCTTGATGAGTGCATTGACAACACACACAAGTAACCAATTCAGAGAAAAGAGAAAAAGAAAAGAAACGACTGAAAAACTCAAACAAGTGATCAAAAGCCAAACAAAAGCCAAAACAAGATCACTTGAGTGAGAAAAATCTCGGTCCCCTATGGCAAGGGCAACGGCTCGACACAACCGAGATAAAATGCTCCAAAGTTGCCGACTCCTCAAGGTGAGGCAAAAGGGCTCGACACCATCGGCAAAAGAGCACAACTAAAATTCAGGCGAAAAAGAGCTCCCAAATGCATGAATGCAAGCTCCCCCTGAACAAATGCATTTCTCCCAAATTTTCTTCCCTTGATGCAAAAACTCCCCATGGAAACATGAATTGGGTACTTTCCTCCCCCTTGTTGGTAATGCATGAATCAAGTCTACAAATGCAAGCATGTGCTTCTCAAATATACAAAGAGCACTACAACATGCTAAAATTGAGACATAGACAAGCAAGATAGCCACAAATTCATTACAAGCATCGCCAACAAGATAGATAGAGACATATAAGCATGTTACATAGCGATGATCAAAATGAAGCAATTTTCACAAAAAATTCCCTCTCATGAGCATAGGACCTAGACGTGGCCAAAATGAGCACAAACAACATATAACTCACAAACTTCATGCAAGGTCACAAATTCTCATCACAAGATCATCACAAACACCTACAAGCTATCTCATGTCATGTCAAAGCCACCGAGCCATGTGTCCACTTCTAAATATGATACTTCTCATTGGTGAACAGCATGCAACGGTTTAGCACCCAAGATAAGGAATTTAAAACAAATTTGACATGGAAGCATATTTTTCAAGCACAAGCATTTCATATACCAACTTCAAGATTTACAAATTAAGCATGGTACATGAAGTGCCTTTGAGGCAAAAAGAAGCTTAGGCTTCTCCACAAGGTAGCATGTAGGCTAAACATCCATGATGATAAATGGGTCTTTGACCCCAAATGAAAAGAACATGATTCCAAGCACAGATTAAGCAAGGTATAGCCATAAGTGCACAAATTTAACATGAAAGGCATTCAAATCATAAGAGAGGATCATACATAGCATTTTTACAAAAGAAAGCCATTCACAAGCATATACATCCCAAAGCTATCAAGAGCCTCGCTATCCATCATATGAGCATTACTAGCAAAGTCATAATCTCAAATCCAGCATATCATGGTGATCCAAGTATATAGGAGAAGCACATCTCCTATGATACATATGCAGTCTATGATACAAAGATGCAAGCATGATATGATACATAAATGAAAATGCAACATGAGTATGTACATCAACCCCCCAACCAAAGCTCAAAAGGGAAAAACAACACCAAGCTCTCCTCGCAAACGGGCAAATGCAGCTTGGTCCAATGGCTTGGTTAGGATATCGGCAAGCTGCTTTTCGGTTGGCACATGGATGAGGTCTATGTTTCCCTTCTCAACATTGTCTCTCAGGAAGTGGTACCTCACCTCTATATGTTTGGTTCTGGAGTGGAGCACGGGGTTTTTGGCAACACTAATGGCACTCGTGCTGTCACACATGAGAGGTACATGGGAACACTCCTCACCAAAGTCACTCAGCGTGTATGTGATCCAAAGCAGCTGTGAGCAACAACTAGCGGTAGCAACATACTCGGCTTCTGTGGTAGACTGAGCTACACTAGATTGTTTGTGAGAAGACCAAGAAACAAGCGAGGAACCCAAAAACTGGCACGTCCCTGATGTCGACTTCCTATCGACCCGACACCCCGCAAAGTCGGCATCCGAAAACCCAAGAAGCGAAAGAGAAAACGACGCCGAGTATCAAAGACCGAGCTCAGGAGTGTATCGAAGATACCTGAAGATCCGCTTGACGGCCTGCCGATGTGAAGTCCTCGGCGACGCCTGAAAATGAGCGCACAGACACACAGAAAACTGAATGTCTGGCCTCGTTGTCGTCAAGTACAAGAGGGAGCCGATCATGCTCCGGTACTCCTTCTGGTCCACGGGCTCTCCGTCCTCATCCGCATCCAACGATGTAGTCGTACTCATCGGTGTCGACAGGGGCTTCGAGTCGTCCATCTTGAACTTCTTGAGGATGTCCTTCGTGTACTTGGCTTGATGCACAAAGGTTCCCTCCTTCGCCTGCTTGATCTGAAGCCTGAGAAAGAACTGCAATTCTCCCATCATAGACATCTCGAATTCTTTGCTCATGTCCTCTGCAAACCTCGCAACCAAAGAGTGAGATGAGCTGCCAAAGACAATATCATCCACGTACACCTGAACAATTTGGATATCATCGCCCTGCCTGAGGAGAAAAATAGTCTTATCAACCTTGCCCATCTCAAACCCCTTGCTGAACAAGAACCCCCTCAAACAGCCATTCCAAGCATGGGGAGCTTGTTTCAGCCCATACAATGCCTTCCTCAGCCTATACACCCGGTGAGGAAACTCAGCACTCTCAAAGCCCGGTGGTTGCTTCACATAAACCTCTTCTTCTAAGAACCCATTCAAAAAGGCACTCTCCACATCCATTTGGTACAATTTGAACCCTTTAGCCACGGAAAAGGCTAGAAGGATCCTAATCGCCTCCAAACGGGCTACAGGAGCAAATGTCTCCTCATAGTCTATCCCCTCCTTCTGACTATACCCCTGAGCAACCAACCTCGATTTGTTTCTCACAACCTCACCATTCTCACCCTCTTTGTTCTTCCACACCCATTTTGTCCCGATAGGTTTGCAACGTGGTGGTGGCTCTACCAACTCCCAAACTTGGTTTCTCTCAAAGTTCTCTAACTCCTCATGCATTGCGTTCACCCAATTAGGATCAGAGAGGGCGTGTCCAATGTCTTTCGGCTCAAAGGTAGCAACAAAAGCCGAATGAGCAAAGTGAGAAACATTCCTGGACCTGGACCGTGTCGTACGTTCATTGATGTCGCTGATGATTCTTGAGGGAGGATGATCAACTTGAACACGCCTCGGTGCCTCTCGCCTGGAGACAACCTCCCCCTCCGCTGCAGCTTCCACTTGATCTTGCTGGATCGTAGTCGGTGTAGGGGCTGGGCCATCCTGCACCGTAGTCATCGTAGTGGAAGTAGAGGGTACATGCTCAGCTAGAGCTTCATCATCACCATCATCTTCTCCAGCATCATCCTCCTCGTCCTCAAAGATCTTCTTGCCAATCTCTTCGTCACCTGCACACTCAAAAACAGACGAACTGCATGGCTGGGTCTCGTCGAATGTAACCTCGCAAGTTTCCATGACTAGGTTAGTATCAAGGTTGAGCACACGGAATGCTCGAGAATGACTAGCATAACCCAAAAAGATCCCATCGGAAGACCTCGACTCAAACTTATCAAGCCTACCTTTCTTGAGAATAAAACACCGTCAACCAAAAGCCCTGAAATGGCTCACTCTAGGTGCTCGCCCGTGCATGAGCTCATAGCACGTCTTGTTCAAGAAGGCCCGAAGAAAAATCCGGTTCCCAACATGGCACGCAGTATTCACCGCCTCAGCCCAATATCTCCTCGGAGTACTATGCTCGCCGAGCATCGTCCGAGCCATCTCACAAAGGGAACGATTTTTCCTCTCAACCACACCATTCTGACAAGCCACATAGGTAGAAGAGAATTGATGTTCGAGACCCAAATCACGACAAAAGGTTTCAAAACGAGAGTTTTTAAATTCAGAGCCATTGTCGCTACGGATAGCTCGAATAGCATCTCCATTCCTCTCATTCTTCAACCTCAAGATTAGATCCCGCACAAAACCGAACGTCTCCCCCTTGTCAGCCAAAAAGAAGACCCAAGCATAGCGAGAATAGTCGTCCACTATAACCAGGACATACCATTTCCCACCCGCCGAGCACACACGAGCTGGACCAACCAAGTCCATATGGAACAGCTCGCATGGCCTCTCTGTCATAACGGATGTCATAGGCGGGTGAGAGGCGGCGACCATCTTACCATGCCTACACGGAGCACATACCAAGTCCTTTTGGAATTTCAACTTAGGCAATCCTCGGACCAAACCTAGCCCACTCAAGCGTGACAACAAGTCAAAACTCAAGTGACCTAGTCTCCTATGCCATTTCCAAAGCTCCGCCGAAATACCAGCAACCAAACAACGAGAAGAGCCGACACACTGAGAAAAATCAGCTCTGAAAATCTGACCCTCGGGGATGATCGTGCACACAAGATCACCTCGAGAATCCAAAACACGCGAAGCGCCCGTTTTGAAACGGACCTCAAAACCCTCATCAAGAAGCTGGGAAACCGAAGAAGATTGTACCCCAAAGACTTGACAAGAGAAACACGCCTAAGAGTCACAGACTCGCTCACCTCCACCGCGCCCACTGAAAGCACTCTACCTTTCCCATTATCCCCAAAAGTGATGTACTCTTTGGACATCACCAGGGTGAGGCTGGAGAACCACCTTCGATCTCTGGTCATGTGTCGAGAGCAACCGGAGTCGATCAACCAAAAGCCCTCCAAGCCTCCCACCTGCAAATAAAAAACGAGAGCAAGAGTGAGCAAACGACTCAGCACTGGGGTTAGTACAAAATGAATCAAACCAGTGCCGTGCCATTTGCTCAAAAGTGGGGTTAGCAAAATCCATCCTATCTCCCCTAGGTGGAACACCCACACGTCCCCTTGGAGGACTACACGTACCACGAGGTGGAGACCGTGGCCCGTAGCTCCTCTGGGACCTAAAACTGCGATCTTTCCCCCCATACTCGTATTGGCCACGAGCGAAGGAACGTCCAGCAAACTCACCACGCCCAAACCCATCTCGCCTACCACCTTCTCTGTGTGGTGGCTCACCTCGAGGCACAAACTCACGCCTCTCCCGAGGTTAAATGGTACGCACCACACCCTCGCCCCTTGGCACCATCCTTGGCTCAGGCACACCACGAGAAGGGCGGTACCTGTCCTTGTTTGCCATCTCCCTAGCAAACCTCTCCTCACGCTTCCTCCGGAAGCAAAACTCAGCTAGGTGCCCATCCCTCCCACAATGCTCACAATGGAAGGGTTTTGGTTTTGGCTTTGGTTTTGGGCTCACTTTGGGCTCTGGCTTCTCCTCACTCGGTTTCTCTCCCTTCGTCCTAAAGAACTCATTCCCCAAGTCACTCTTGAGCTTGATGGGTTTCTGGAAGTTGTCTGTGTGTGGAGGAAACGCGGGTGGAGCTGGGGTTGTGTCTAGTCGGTTCCTAAGTGGGTTTGGCTTAGGAGCATAGGCATTTTTGTGGTAGGTTTTTGGTGGTTCTGGGATATCACCGATCTTCCCCTCATTCTCACCACTTCCCTCACCAACCTTATCCGCCCCAAGCGCTTGCCCATCATAGCGCTTGTATGCCTCAATCATCATCCTGAGCTGAGGCTCATGACCAGACAACCAACCCATCATCTTCCTCAAATCATCATTCTCATCCTGCAAACGATCAACATAGTGTGCAAGCTCCAAATTCTTCACAGCATTTACTTCACAAGTAGAGCATGATGTAGGAATAGGAGCTTTCAAAGCAGCTTCTAGAGATCTAGCATAAGCAACCGATTCATCTAGTTTCTCATGCAAAACAGGACAAGAAGTGCAAGCACCAAGCAAAGAGGGCCTCGATTTCATCTCATCTAGCTCAACCCTAAGCACATCTAGTTCCTCCTTGCAGGCATACTTTTCCTTAAGCACAATCAAATCACCAAGGAAAACAGAACAATCAGTGCATTCAGGTTCATTGGTCACAATAGGAGCAGACATAAGAGAATCTATTTGAGCCCAAGCATCAACAAGACTCTAGTTCAACCACCTTCTCCTTAGCCTCTCCAAGCAAAGACCTATACTCCCTCTTCTCCTTGTTGGTCTTTCTAAGCACATCATTACGGTTGTCAAGCAATTCATTCAACCTAGCATTCTCCGCTACCAAGAAGGATGGATCATTATTTACCTCATCCTCGGAGTCGGAGTCTGAGTCATCCTTGTTGCTCTTCTTGCTTGCGGAGCTGTGTGCCATGCCGCAAAAGCCTTGGGCAGTGAAGCACAGGCCGTTGATGTTCTTGTTTGACTGCTTGCCCTTGTGCCGGTTCTCATCTTCATCACTTGAGCTCGATGAAGAGTAGCAAGAGCTCGAGTCGATGTCGCTCGCTCCGGCAACCATCGCTCGCTCCTTCTTCTTGTGACCACCACTCCTCCTCGGCCTCCGCTCGGACTTGTTCTTGCCCTTGTGGTCGTCCCTCGAGCGGTGCTTGTGGTCAGTCCTCGGACGGTGCTTGTGCTCGGGCTTGACCTCCGTGGCTTCCGGGCACTCAGCGATAGTGCCCGTGCTTCCCGCACCGGTAGCACATGCCCGAGCTCCTCCGAGCGTTCTTCTGGTTCGTGTACATGCTCTCGAACCACCTGCTCAGCAACGCGAGATCCTCCTCGCCTAGCACGTCAAACTCCTCATCTGGCATGGACACAAGACAAGACAAAGAGAACTGTCTCGAAGACATGTTAACGTTAGTCCTTGATCTAGAAACGAGAGCCAGACTATGAGGGTCAGTCGAGTTCTCGATCCTTGCTCGCACCCCACGGTCCATCTCGGACGACTTGAGCTTGGAGAACAGCTCGTCCACCGTGAGGGTCTCATACTTCTCCGACTCAAGAATGGCCTCGACCTTCTCACTCCACACGATATGATCCAGAGAGTGCAGGAGCTTCACAGCCCTATCATGATCATCGTACGGGAGCATGGCCACATTAGCCCTCATGTTGTTCACAATCACCGTGAACCGCTGGAACATGCTATCAATGGACTCACCGGGGAGATGAGTGAAGTTCTCGTACTCTCTCCGGTAGGTCGCAAACAACCGAGCCTTAACCTGAGCATTTCCAGCATGAGCATTCTTCAACTGCTCCCAAATCCTACAAGCCAAGTCCTCTGTCTGAACCCGATCGAATTCGGATTGACACAGAGCACGAAACAAGTAGTCGACCGCCTTGTTGTTGGTGTTGAACATATCCCTCGATCCTGGAGCTAGGAAGTTCATCGGATGAACATAAGCTGTGTTCACCGTGACATCCCACAGGATCTGACCCTTGCCGCGGAGGAAAGCAGCCATCCGCCTCTGCCACATCTGGTAGTTCTTACCATCAAAGTGTGGAGGACCCTAACCCCGTTCCTGATACGCCATCTTTGGATCTTAGACTGGTTAGAATCACGAAGATCCGTAACCTGCTCTGATACCAATTGAAGGACCGATTAGGCGACCAGAGAGGGGGGGGAGTGAATGGGAGCCGATAAAAATTCTTCCCGTAGGATGAACTCGGCCTATGCCCCAAAATCACAACCAAGGATTCCCACACGAGGTTGCCAAGGTCGCGTAGTCACAACGGACCTACCAACCCTAGGAACAAACCCTAACTCAAAGCAACACGGAAGCGCAACTCAAGAAGCAAAGGACTTAGGCAATCTGAAAGCCTGGGGCGGACCGTCCGCATGGATGGGGCGGACTGTCCGCGAGGGCCAGGCGGACCGTCCGCAAGCACAAGGCGGACCGTCTGAAAATGCCACCCGAACCTCCATTACTGCACCTCGAATAACGGACTGTCCGTGCCCTACCCGCGGACCGTCCGCGCGGAAAAGACCGTCCGTACCCTCCTCGCGGACTGTCCGGCAAACTTCGAGCAACCAAAAACACCAGACAAAATGGATCGAAATGAAGCGACGCAAGAACTCGTGAAGAACACGACGAACTGCTGGCTGAAAGTCTCCTCGCGGACCGTCCGCGTGGTGTGTAGACAGCAGCCCGAGCTCGACCTCTTGAAGGTCAACTCCTCCTCCCCTTTTCCCGATCTCCCGAATCAACCAAGGGATTGCTACCAAATCATAAGTGAAGATGAAGCGCCTCTAGGAGATGCTATACCTACGAATTTGTAGCCACAAACCCACTGAATCGAGAGGAATCGAGATTCTACCGAGCTCACACAAAAAGCTAGGGTTCCAACCGAAATCCTTCAATCGGAGGCAAAATTCAGAGTTTGAGGGATCAAGATCAAGAACAAAGATGCACGAGACATCTATCCATGATTCCCACAAACAAATCCGAACCCAAACACCTCAAGATCGAAGGAACAAGGCGCGCACGAAAATCCAACGAAAATAGCCTGAAAAAGACACGGAAATCACACGAGCTACAAGAAGGAAATCGACGCAACCATGAAAGCTTCCATACACTCGGAGGTCAGATTCTCTACAAAACGATGAAGAAAATCTACGCCTATAGAGCAAGGAAATGAGAAGCAGTCTGGATGGATGGTTTGCCCAGAAACCCTAGAGCTAATATATATGAGTCCCTCCGGGTTGGGCAAATGACCAAGCTACCCCTAGCACTTAAGTTGAAATACAAACCCCTCAGGGGCAAATAGGTCATATAGCACTCCTCTTCATCGCACGGCCACGCCTTTGCCGCAGTCCGCGTCCTCCCGACGCAAGCCCTGCGATCCCGCCACGTGTCCGCCGACATCGAAGCTTCTCGGTGCGCCCGGATCTCGTCTCCGCCCGCTGAGCCTCCGATCTTGGTTTTGTGGCTCAACCAAGTAACCCGACGATTTTGTGGTGAACCGCCGCAAATCCCGCGTGCAGACTCCGGTCGTGAGTTGTTACCCTGCACCGGCTCCTGTCCACGACTTCGTCTTGCTTTTCTGGACACCATGCGGCCCGCACTTGATCCCGCTGGCCACCGGGTCCCTCGAGCCGAGCCTACTTGTCTCTCCACTCCTCAGAGGCCCCGCAAGGCATAGACCTTTCGCGCCCGCTCTTCACCTGCACCAACACAAATCAAGCCGCAACCTGCACCTACAATACTCGGCCAAGAGTTAGTCCACACCACGTTGTCAATCACTCATCACAGCCGGGAGCGACCATCCACCGGTCCTCGGACGCTCCGGTCCTCAATAGTCTGAAAAGTGTTATTCATTTGCTGCCCATATGCCTCAAAGTGAGAGTTGAAATCAGACTGCATCTGCTAAAACTAAGTGTTCATGGACTGCTAAATATTAGTGAAATAGGAATCAAAATAACCAGCTGGAGGCTGCCACTTTGACTGCATGGGATGAACTGGAGGAGGAGGAGGAGGTGGCATAGCATAAACATCATCATCCACATGCACATTTCCCATGTCATTAACATTGGCACGCTCATCATCACTAGCATTTGCCTCATCATCTTGAGCTTCTTCAGCTCCCCCATAAGGTGTCAATGGCATGTTGAGAAATAGTTTGAAATTGCAGAAAGGCCGATAAAGATCATGCTTCATGTCACAAGGACCATTGAACCCAGTTTTTGTCTTGATCAAAGCCATGATATAAGGAGCAAAATATATGCTATCTCTGACAAGTCTCTTTTTAACAATCATTTGCTCAAGAATAAGAAGCACAACATTGAAACGAGTCTCATTCATGATATGATTTATCACATTCCAATAGTGCTCCCGGACCTTGTCCTTGTTTCCACTCTTAGACATGAAGATGTGTCTTATAATGTTGTTGATAACAGCTGGATGATGTCTAAGCCTTGCTGACAGCCAGTTTGCAAAAGCTGCACTAGAAGTACCAGGCTCATAAAAAAAGGGAGATTTGGATCCATACCATTAAAATATCCCAAATTTAGATATATACCATTACAAGTCAATGACATGTGTGGTTCACATGTGAAGGACCGGAACGGCGAACCAGAGAGGGGGGGAGTGAATGGGAGCCGATAAAATTTCTACTCAAGAATTCGGCCTATGAACCCAATTTCACTCGGTCACCTCCGCAAACTTCTCTTGCCAAGTCCACGTAGCCACTGGAGTGCTACTAAACCTAGGAGCAAGATCCAACCAACAGCAACACAAAACACTAAGCGGAAAACAACACGAAACTGCTGCTGGCAACCAAAACCGGTCAGGCCGGTTTCTGAAACCGGTCAGACCGATTCTCTGGGACTTAGCCTCTCACAGGCAGGGGAAACCGGTCAGGCCGGTTTGGCAAACCGGTTAGGCCGGTTCTGTCCAGGAAATCCCCAAAAGACCTTCGAGACCAAACTTGACCCAAAACACCTCAAGAACCCCTCAACCTTTGAACAAGAAAAGCCATAGCTTGAACGAGATTCTCCTGTTCAAAAACCTTCACGACAGCCCACTAGGGCTAAACCGGTCAGACCGGTTTGGGAAACCGGTCAGGCCGGTTTTGCCTAGACAGTCGGGAAGAACTCAGCCCGCGGGAAAAACCTAGCCTTCACCTCGACTGATCTCCCGATTCATTCCACGGATTCAAGTGAGACTTTGGGGATAGTTGGGGTACCTCGTGGGCTACCTTTGGCTAGAAGCTCGGTCCCCAAAACCTACTCAATCAAGAGGAATCGGAAGTCAACCCTCAAGAACACCTTTTCATGAACTCCACCGAAAACAACCAAATTGAAGCCGTTTCGGAGGGCTTGTTGGAGCAAGATCACCAAGCAAAGGGGCACAAGGTCCTCATACGTGACATCCAACAAGAATCCCTCAAAGAAACGCCCCCAAAACTTCCCCACGGAAAATCCAAGAAAAGGCTCTGAAAATCACCAAAAAGGGAAAACGGGAAGAACACAATCAAGCCTTGAGGAACCACACCGAATCATCTATACATACCATGAAGGTTCATACAAGGTCTAGCTTCCGCCCGATCATCCTTCCCTCTCACAAGATCTCACCATGAAGCTCTCAAGCTAGTCCTAGAAATCCTAAGGAAAATAGGAAGGAAAATAGCAAAGGGAAAATGAGCTAGGGTTCCAAGAGATGGCTGTCATCCTCTCACCACTTGGGTTATATGGAGGCAAGCCGAAAGACTAAAATACCCCTAAAGCCTAAACTAGGATACACGCCCACAAAGGGCACTTTGGGAAATTGTCTTCGTAACACCATCGGACAGATGCTCGGCGACCGCACTTCGCTTAGCCTCGACGCAAGCCTTGCGATCCCGACGCGTGTCCTCCGCTTCGAAGCTTCCGGCGCCCTGCGACCCTAAACCGGTCAGGCTGGTTTTGGTCTGACAGCCACGCCCGGTCTTCGGCCTCGGCTTTGTGGCTCAGCCGAGTAACCCGGTGGTTTTCTGGTGAACCACCGCAAACCCCGCGAACTTGATGTAGCCTCCGCCAATCACCACTCATGACTCGGCTCCCACGAAGTCTCGGCTCGACCTTGGTTTTGAGGCTCAACCAAGAAACCGTCCACCGACTTCATCTTGCTGTTCTTGCCACCATGCGGCCCGCACTTGACCCTGCTGGCCACCGGGTCCCTCGAACCAAGCCTACTTGTCTTCTCCACACCTGGAGGCCTCACCGGCAACGACCTTTCGCGCTTGTTCTTCACCTGCACCAACACCAGTCAAGCCGCAACCTGCACCTGCAATACTTAGCCAAGAATTGGTCCACACAATGTTGTCAATCACTCATCACACCAGGAAGCGACCATCCACCGGTCCTCGAACCACACATGGTCCTCAACATGAGTCAATGACACGTGGGGTCAATGGTATATATCTAACTTTTGGATCTTTCAATGATATGGATCCAATTATTCCTAAAAAATAGCAGTGTTTTCAAGGATATCCTCATTATAGACATTGACACCAGAACTAAAATATGCATAATCAAGGTGATTTTTGGCTGCAAACTCAGCAAAAGTGGCTTCAAATTCTCTTTTTCCAGTCATCCACTTAATAGTCTCTTCATCAAAGTCCATCTCATAGGTGGCATAGAATTGTCTAATGAGAGTGTCATTCCAATCACACCTATGTTCAAGAAATGGGTTAAAACCCAAGTTCTCAAGTTTAGTGGCCACTCCAGCTAGCACTACCTTAGACTCAAGATACGGAAAGTCGACCTTTTGATGAGCAAACATAGTGCAATCTAATAAGCTACTAAATAAAGCTTGTTCTTGCACATTGGTACGGAAATAGATATTGTGTGTATCATGAGGCTCATCATATGCATTGACGTTTCTAGCAATAGCAAACTCTTTTTGGGTCCAATGTCATCTAGGAATAGTGTAATTTATCATATCAGCAAGATTACCTCCCCCTTGATTCATGACCTCATCCTCATCCACCATGAACTCTTGTTGTGCCACATTTGATTCACCCTCAGTTCAGGCATATAATCACTAACATTAGGATTGCTGGGGTCTTCTTCTTCCTTAGGTGTAGCATCTCTACGACGCCTCTTGGACGTGCCCACATCCTTATCTTTCTTCTTTGAAACAACCTTTTTAGTGACCTTCTTAGTAACCGCTGCCATTGCCTTGCGAGCACTGTCATAAATCAAGTATTTGGATGAGCATCAACAATATATAGCAATGATAGTGAAATAGAAGACCAATTTATGATATTACATGCCACACTTGCGGCTGCCAGGGCCACACGGACGGTCCGCGCAGTGTCGGCGGACGGTCTGCCCGGTCCGGGCAGGCACGCGCGAGTGAACAGTAGCGTCCAAAATTTCGATCCATATAACTTCATGAATACCAAGTTTTGACTCACCAAAATTTAGCCATAACATCACAGGAGTATCCCAAACACATTCACCAAGCCAAAATTTCAATTCCATGGACGAATGTCAGATCATAACCTCAAACCCTAACCACCTTCTTGCTCAAAATCCGAGAGAGAGAATGAGTTAATCGATGAAATACCCGGATGACATGGTGGAGAACCTCACAGAGAGTCCGTGGACGTGCTTGGACGGTTCGGGAAGTGCCCCAAACAAAATCCCCATGAGGGAGTTCTTTTCTTCCTCAACAACAAGAGAGAGAGAGAGAGAGAGAGAGAGAGTTTGGGGAGTTTGACTCGTGTTGGGGACGAAAGGGATGGGAATGGCTAGATAAGTCCTACGGCTTGGGGGTCCCACCTGCGCACGAAGCACGCGGACGGTCCGCGATGTACGTGCGGACGGTCCGGGACCCGTCTGCAGACGGTCCAAAATTACCACCAGAACCTCCAGAAACATCCATCCCCCAGCGACCCGCGCGGACGGTCTGTGAGGAACTCACGGAAAGTCCGTCGGCTTCTGCCGGACAGTCCGTGCCTGTGCCTTGGACGGTCCGTATCCCCTTTTCTTTTCAGTCCGAGATATTTCCAAAATATGATTGAATTGATGAACCTTTTTGGGATCATTGGTCATAAAACATGAAGTGAACTTGCCATATGATGCAATGCAGTTAGAATGCAAGAAAATTATGCAAGGACTAAGCGAGAAATTAGCAAGAGAGATAACTTAGAGATGAAAAACATGCAAAGAACCACATGTGCTAGCCCTCAAGCCACATTTGAGAAGTCAATGACATTTAGCTCATTTCTCAACTTGCAAAATTGAGATTCATCCAAAGGCTTGTTAAATATATCCGCTAATTGATCATCCGTGCTCACTCCACCAGTCTTGATATCCCCCTTGCTCACATGATCTCTAAGAAAATGATGTCGAATATCAATGTGCTTAGTTCTAGAATGTTGAACCGGATTGTTGGCAATCTTGATGGCACTTTCATTATCACATAAGAGAGGAATTCCCTTGAATTTCACTCCATAATCTAGAAGAGTTTGCTTCATCCATAACAATTGAGCACAACAACTCCCCGCCGAGATATACTCTACAACGGTAGAAAGAGCCACAGAATTTTGCTTCTTTGATGACCAAGATACAAGAGAACATCCAAGAAGTTGACAACCACCAGAAGTACTTTTTTTATCAACCTTGCAACCGGTATAGTCGGAGTCCGAATAACCAACTAATTCAAATTGAGCACCTTTAGGGTACCAAAGACCAATATTTGGAGTAAATTTTAAGTATCTCATAATTCTTTTCATAGCGGTCAAATGACATTATGTAGGTGCGGCTTGAAATCTAGCACACATGCACAAACTAATCATGATATCGGGCCTACATGCGGTAAGGTAAAGCAAACTACCAATCATAGACCTATAAAGCTTAAGATCAACCAGTTTATCAAGATCAAGATGTCCATTTGTAGCCATAGGAGTCTACATGGGTTTTGCATCTTCCATGCCAAATTTCTTTAAGATGTCCTTCACATATTTAGATTGGCAAACAAAACTGCCCTCCTTCAATTGTTTGATTTGAAGACCAAGGAAGAAGCTCAATTCACCAATCATAGACATTTCAAATTCCATAGACATCATTTCTCCAAATTCTTTACAAAAATCTTGATTTGTCGAACCAAAGATAATGTCATCAACATAGATTTGACAAATAAAGATATCATTTCCAATCTTCTTGGTGAACCTTTCCAATCTTTCCAATCTTGAAGCCCTTAGAAAGAAGAAAATCCCTAAGCCTTTCATACCAAGCACGAGGGGCTTGCTTCAACCCATAGAGAGCCTTAGAAAGCTTGTACACATGATTAAGCTTTGTAGGATCCTCAAAACTGGGAGGTTGCTCAATATATACTAGTTCACTAATTTTCCCATTCAAGAAAGCACTTTTGACATCCATTTGATATAACTTGATATTGCGAGAACAAGCATAGGCAAGCAAGGTTCTTATAGCTTCAAGTCTAGCTACGAGATCAAAAGTTTCATCAAAATCCAAACCCTCCACTTAAGTGTAGCCTTGAGCAACCAATCTAGACTTGTTCTTCACCACAATACCATCTTCATTTTCTTTGTTCCGGTAGACCCAGTTTGTACCAATGACATTATGATTCTTGGGTCTTTAAACCAATTCCCAAACTTGATTCCGGGTGAAATTATTTAATTCTTCTTGCATGGAAGTCACCCAATCCGGATCTTCAAGTGCTTCATCTACACATTTAGACTCATGAAAAGATACAAAAGAGTAATGTTGACAAAATGAAGCAACATGAGATCGAGTTTGGACACCCTTACTAATATCACCCATAATTTGATCAATAGGGTGATCTTTGGCAACTTGATGGTGAACTCTAGGTTGATCAACCGGTTCTTGAGTTGATGTAGAAGGTGAAGTCATAGGAGCCATTTGATCATCTTCTTGAGGTGAGTCATTGTTGCTAGAATTATCCACTTGTTGATCTTTATCATTTGTTGTGGAAGTAGATGGATTTGCTTGAATAGAAATTGATGGACCTTCATCATCATCTTCTTCTCTAGGCATGATGTCCCCAATAGCCATGGTCTTCATTGCATTACTCAACTCTTCACCTCTTACATCATCTAAGTTTTCCTTCTCATCTTGAGAGCCCATAGTTTCATCAAATTGCACATCATAAGCATACTCAACAAATCTCTTGGACTTGTTCTACACTCTATAAGCCTTGCAATTAGATGAATATCCAAGAAGAAATCCCTCATCAAACTTGCTTTGGAACTTAGATAACCAAGAGGCTTTTCTCAAAATATAGCATTTGCAACCAAATACCCGAAAATAAGAAATATTTGACTTCCTTCCAATAAGAAGTTCATATGGTGTCTTGTTGAATAATCTATGACAATATAGCCTATTTGAAGCATGGCAAGCGGTGTTCATTGCTTCGACCCAAAAAGAATATGAAACTTTATACTCATCTAGCATTGATCTTGCCATCTCAATCAAGGTCCTATTTTTCCTCTCAACTACACCATTTTGCTATGGTGTATATGTAGTTGAGAACTCATGCTTGATCCCTTTCTCATCATAAAATTCTTCAACATTTGTATTCTTCAATTCACTACCATTGTCACTTCTTACTTTATTCAATTTTTGCTCAAATTCATTTTCGGCCCTTCTCATAAAGCTCTTGAAAATGTCACAAGTATTAGATTTGTCATGAAGAAAGAATACCCATGTATATCTTGAATAATCATCCACAATCACAAGACAACAGCTATTTCCACTAATGCTTATATAAGTAGTACTCCCTCCGTATCGAAATATTTGTCGTCGTTGACTTTTTCTTCCAACGTTGACCATTCGTCTTATTAAACAATTATCACAAATATGTAAAAGGATAAGTCAAGCTTAAACTACCTTCAATAATAAAGCATTTAGCAAGCAAAGTAAATGATACTTGCATAATTTTTTGAATAAGACGAATGGTCAAAGTTGCGAAAAAAGTCAATGGCGATAAATATTTCAATACGGAGGGAGTATGACCAAATAAATCCATATGCAATAATTCCAATATTCTTGTGGTTGACATAGTACTCTTGTTAGGATGTGAGTTGGCAACTTGTTTCCCGGCTTGACAAGCACTACACAATTTATCTTTCTCAAATTTGACATCTTTCAAGGCAAGAACTATATCATGCTTCATTAATCATTTAAGTTGTTTCATGCCAACATGACCAAGTCTTCTATGCCATAACCAACCCATAGAGGCCTTTGAGAATAAGCAAGTAGTCAAACTATCCTTTTTAGATGAAAAATCCACTAGATATAAGCTCTCATGACGAAAACCCTTAAAAATAGAATTTCCCATCAAGTGAGGTGACCTCAAAATCATTGCTAGTGCAGGTGCATTTATAGCCATTGCCACAAAATTGAGCAATAGATAGCAAATTAAAATTGAGAGAGTCAACTAGCAAGACATTAGAGAGATTGTAATCCTTAGAGATAGGTACATCACCAATGTCTTTTACACCTCCCTTGCTATCATCTCCAAATGTGATGTTGTCAAAGTCGGAAATATCTTTATCAATATAAGAGAATATTTTTCTTTCGCCGGTCATATGGTTTGTGCAACCACTATCAATCACCCAATGTCTCCCTTCGGCCCTGTAGTTCACCTACAAAAGAGATTACTTCTTTTTAGGTACCCAAATTTTCTTGGGTCCTTCAATGTTAGTGACCACAATTTTTGGCACCCAAATAGATTTCCAAACACTACCAATAGAGCGACCAACAAATTTAGCACAAACAACACCCTTAGAATCTTTCTTAAGAACATGGGAAGGATCCAAGGATACGGTCTTCTTGCCCTTACATTTGTGATTTACATCTACCTTGGCTTTGCATTTGTGACACACCTTGAATTGCTCTTCTTCCTCAAATGTCACACTAGAAGTGACAAAAGTTGTCTTCATAGGAATGAAAGCCACCTTTCCTTGCTTGTGCAAGTACTCAATGCCATTCCTATCCAAGGTAAATTTTTGACTTGTCCAACAATGATTAAACCGAATGTGACTTCCAAACCACTTAGTTAAATCCTTGGACAAGCACTCAATTTCTTCCTTCACAGATTCTTTTTCCAACAAGAGAGATGTATAACATGAACACCCATCACTAATGCAAGAGCTAACACTTGTGCTACAAGAAGGGTTAGTTGAACAAGATATACAAGAATTATCATTTAGGATATCACACTGAACACCCATGCTCATTTTTCCTTTGACCTCTTGTGCAAGGAGAGAGTTGTGAGCTTCCTTAAGCTCCTCATGCTTCTCTTTAAGAGTCCCCCACGAAGTATTAAGTGTTTCATGGGAAATCTTAATATTTTCATGAGTAGTCCTTAGCTCCTCAAAGGAATTTTGAAGTGAAACATTTTTCAACTCCAAGTCCCTCAACTTTGATCTCTTCATGCGCAATTTGTCATCGGACTTAATGACCATAACAACTAGACCATCATAAGATAGAGCATTATCATCATCATCATCACTATCACAATCATCATCATCATTATCCTCAACTATTACCTTTGATTCACCTTTTGCCATGAGACAATATTGCTTGGAGAAGAGTGAAGGAGCTTCCTTGATAGCAATCCCGGCAAGACCCTTTGAAGGCTTGTCATTATCATCTTCATCGGAGCTTGCATCGGAATCCCACTCAACAAAGTAGGCTTGACCATTCTTCTCCTTCTTGTATTACTTCTTCTTGTGCACATTTTTATTGTCTTTCTTTTTGCCATATTTGTCTTCTTTCTTGTTTGGATAATTAATTGATAAATGTCCAATTTCACCACAATTGAAGCAATCTTTACCTTCAAAAGGTTTCTTCTTTGATAATTGCCCTTTCTTGCCAAACTTCTTCTTGTTCATAATTCTTTTGAGCCCTCTTACAACAAGAGTCATTTCCTCATCGGAGTCAATCTCTTGATTCTCATCATCATTCTCTTCTTGAGTAACCTTGGCCTTGAGAGCAATGTTTTTCCTCTCTTCACTAGTTGATTGACCATGAACCTCCTTTTGTGATTGCTTGAACATGTCATGAGTTAGTATTTCACCAAGATACCACTTGATAGGGACCGTTGCAAGAAAGGTCCTGGGTTGGCCTGATCTTCAGGGCAGTAGGTTTTGTAACAAGATAACTTGCTGCAAGCAGCAGGTAAAGGCTGTATACCTGACCAAGGTTGGTTGTGACCAAGCGACGGGGACAGAGGCACCGAAACCGCGATGACTTCGACTCGATCTCCGAACGACCGCAGAACCACAAGCCGAAACTAATCCACACAATACGGCGCAGCCGAATGGAAACCATAGAGAACGGAGTAGGGGATCCCAGAGGGATCTCTTCACAAGTCCAAGAAGAACAAGGAAGAACAATGGTGTGCAAGGCACTCAGTAGCTCGGCTGCAAGAAAACCATATGTGGTTGTCAATTCTCAATAATCAAAACTGAGTTCTTTGGGGTACATAGGGGGTATATATACTAGGAACAACCCTCCTAGATGGGTGTGGGATAGGTGTGAACTGCAGCAACCACGTTGGGAGGTGGAAGGCCAACTGGTTGAAGCATTCACGAAGTGGTCTTCAGTTCTCGCGCGTCCTTTCACCTTCTGCGCAGTCTTCAGTAAAATGACAATTACTCCTAGCTCGGAAGTTGAAAAGATGTGCCGTTTGTTGGGTTGGAATCTTGACTTCAAGACGCTTCCATTCATGTATGGCTTGACCCCCGTCTCTTCCAGAGATGGTACATACTTGGACGTGAAATTGATGCTCCCTGAGTCTTGTGTGCGTAACCCTTCTCAGTTTGGGCAGCAGTCTCGGTGTTTTCCATGTAATCTTGTGCGTCCTCCACATAACCCAGCAGAGAAGTCTCTTGTGTAAACCTGAGTAGGAGTAAAGTACAAGACTTAGGTAGTATATGACTCTCATTAATATTACAACGTAACTCAGAGAGGAAAGCATGCACCTCTTGTTGGATTTTCTTTGCACGGCTGCGTGTAACCGGACCTTCATACACTTGTGCTTGTGTATCCAATACTTGATCTTGCATACCCGATTGTGTGCTTGATTCTTGATGCGTAACCAGGGGTAGATTTGGTGTAACTAGCGATGCATCCGGTGTAACCAAAGAATCCAGGTTACATATGGCTGCTATGTCCTTGTCATCCTCCCCCTCTTAAAAAGGAGTCGTCCGCGACTCTTCAAATCCAAAGAATGGAGACAGATCGGCGACATTGAAGCTTGTACTTACACTGTATGAATTTGGAAGATCAATTTCATAGGCATTGTCGTTGATCTTGCGAAGCACTTTGAATGGTCCATTTGCACGGGGCTATAACTTGCTTTTGCGTTGGTCGGGGAAGCGATCCTTGCGTAGGTGTACCCAAACCAAGTCACCTTGTTCAGACACAATCTTCTTGCGACCCTTGTTGGCATGCTTCTCATACATCTTGGTCATCTTCGCAATGTTGGCTTTTGCTCGTTCATGAAGTTTCTTGACAAATTCAGCACGCTTGCTCGCATCAAAGTTCATACATTCCTGTAAAGGCAAAGGCAAAAGAACGATGGGAGCAGCAGGTTTGAAACCATAAACAATTTCAAATGCACAGAATTTTGTAGTTGAATGTACCGCCTTGTTGTATTCAAATTCCACATGAGGCAAGCTTTCTTCCCAAAGCTTCAAGTTCTTCTTGAGAACAGCCCGCAACAATGTGGACAATGTGCGGTTCACAACTTCAGTTTGGCCATCAGTTTGTGGGTGACATGTTGTGGAGAACAACAATCTGGTTCCAAGCTTTCCCCACAAGGTCTTCCAAAAGTAGCTCCAAAATTTTGTGTCACGATCACACACAATTGTTCGTGGCACACCATGCAATCTCACAATTTCCCTGAAAAACAATTCAGCAATGTGTGAAGCATCGTCGCTCTTATGACAGGGGATAAAATGAGCCATTTTGCTAAAGCGATCAACCACAACAAAGATTGAATCCCTCCCCCTCTTTGTTCAAGGTAAACCAAGAACAAAATCCATAGAAATGTCTTCCCATGGTACACTAGGAATAGGCAAAGGGGTGCATAAACCATGAGGGTTCAAACGGGACTTAGCTTTGTGGCAGGTGATGCAGCGTAGCACGTATCTCTCCACATCTCTTCGCATCTTTGGGCAACAGAACTGATCAGCTAGCACCTGCTCTGTTTTCTTTGCACCAAAGTGACCCATTAGTCCTCCGGCATGAGCTTCTTGCAAAAGCAAAGGACGAACAGAGCAATCTGGGATGCAAAGTTTCTTAGCTCGAAATAAAAATCCTTCATGCAAATGGAATTTTTCCCAACCCTTGCCAGCACAATATTTTCAAAATGGTTCAGCAAAGTATGAATCAGTAGCATACAAGTCTTTAATACTCTCTCCGTTTCAAAATACTTGTCGCTGTTGACTTTTTTTTGCAACTTTGACCATTCTCTTATTCAAAAAAGTATCGCAAACATGTAAAATGATAAGTCAAGCTTAAAATACATACAACATTAAAACATATGACAAACAAAATAAATTGTACTTGCACAATTTTTTGAATAAGACGAATGGTCAAAGTTGCAGAAAAAAGTCAATGGCGACAAGTATTTTGAAACGGAGGGAGTACTTTCTAAACCAAAAATTTTAGCATCAAGTTGAGAAAGCAAAGCATGGCATCGAGACAAAGCATCAGCAACAATATTTTCCTTTCCTTTCTTGTACTTGACAATGTAAGGAAAAGTCTCAATGAATTCACTCCATTTTGCATGTCTTTTGTTCAGTTTTAGTTGTCCCTTTGAATGTTTCAGAGATTCATGATCAGAATGTATAATGAACTCTTTAGGCAAAAGGTAGTGCTGCCAAGTTTCCAAACTCCTCACAAGAGCATAAAGTTCTTTATCATAAACGAAATAATTCAGAGTTGGGCCACTTAGCTTTTCACTAAAATATGCAATGGGTCTTCCTTCTTGGATGAACATGCCTCCAATCCCTACACCACTTGCATCATATTCAATTTCAAAAGTCTTACCGAAGTCGGGAAGTGCAAGGAGTGGGGCTGTTGTCAATTTCATTTTGAGCTCGTCAAATGCCTTCTCTTGTGCTGCACTCCAATGGAATGGAATGTCCTTCTTCGTCAACTTGTTGGTTGGGGCAGCAATGGTACTAAAATCTTTGACAAACCGACGATAGAAGCTGGCAAGTCCAAGAAAGCTTCACACTTGGCTCACATTTTGTGGAGGCAACCATTCACGAACAGCTTTGATCTTTTCTTCATCAACCTCCACACCTTTAGCTGAAACAACAAAACCAAGAAAGACTACCTTGTCAGTGCAAAAGGTGCACTTGGCAAGGTTAGCATACAAGCATTCCTTCCTAAAAACAGCAAGCACACATTTTATATGTTCAAAATGTTCATCGAGAGACTTGCTGTAAATTAATATATCATGAAAATAAACCACAACAAATTTGCCAATGTAAGCCCTGGTGGTACTTCCTCCGGAAACACATCTTTGTATTCCTGTAGAACATCAAAAACAACACTAGGCAAAGTAGAGGGTAAGTCGTTAGTGGAAAGAAAATTGTCTTTGCACAGGAGTACAAAGAACATGGCATTGGGTTCACTCAATTCTTTTAAATCCCCGTTCCTAGCCATCATAACTAATCCCTCTTTTCCTTGTGGCTCGGTTCGTTGCAGCTGTGGAGTTTTATTTGGCTGTGGAATCACTCCCTCACTATGTATGTGGCTCACTCGTAAGTGGTTCTCGCTCTCTCGCTGTTTTCATTTCAGATATCCTTCAAAATTTGCTCCGGTGACAAAGGAAGTAAAGTGACGCGCTCGCCTTTGTACATGAGAACAACTTTGTTAGTACGACCACAAATCTGAACATCACGGTCATATTGACTTGCAATATTATTGCAGCTATCATTATCAACAATAATTAGGCACAACTTGTCCTTGATCATGCCTCGAGTGTGAAAAAGATTGTGTCGTTGATTGTTTTCTTCTTTTACAGTAGTGACACTAAGCACTCGTTGAGAAATAAAGCAATTATTATCACCTTCATCAGGTTGAATCTCAGTTTCATCATTCCCGAGTTCTTCATCATATATTGGAGCACCGTCTTCATCACTTTCAAATTCCCATTCACCTTGCTCATTCACAATCTTAGTCCTTTTACTGGGACACTCAGCAGCAATGTGCCCACGACCTTGGCACTTGTGACAAACAATGCCTCGGCTATGCGAAGATGACGCAACGGCTGATGTAACTGAAGTGGCTGCTGCACTTGTAGTAGGACGTCAATTTTCTTGCTGAATTGCAGGTGAAGAAGCATTTGAAAATGTTGTCTTTGCAGCACCAATGGATGGAGAGGACCTAGCTGCAGCACCTTGAGATCGAACACCACCAACAGAGGTACCGGACTGCTGCCGGTGCCATGGAGTTGAGACAGATCGACTCCCTTGCTGAATTTTCCTCTTGGTGCGCATAGCTTGATCAACAAGATCTTGCAAAGTTCGATATGGAAACATCTCCACAAAACTTGAAATATCATTATTGAGGCCATGGAAAAATCTTGCCATTCTTATCTCTTCATCTTCTCTAATATCAGACCGAATCAAAAGCAACTCCATCTCTTTGAAATATTCATCAACGGATTTAGATCCTTGTTTCAATGTTTGTAACCTGTTACGGAGGTCACGATGATAGCTTGATGGAATAAAGCACCTCCTCATCACACGCTTCATTTCAGCCCATGTGTTGATATGATCACGTCCCAACACAAGCTGATTTTCTTGTATTTGATTCCACCAAGTGAGAGCATAACCAGAGAATTCAACGGAAGTAAGACTAACACGCCTCTGGTCATAATGATTATGCACTTTGGAAATCTAATCACACTACTCTTCCCAATCAAGATATGCATGAGCATCTTCCTTTCCTGAAAATTTTGGAACACTGAGTTTAACACGAGCAATGCTGTCCGGATCAGCCCGATTATGACCATGACGATTTACACCCTCATGACCAGCAGCACGACGGCTTTCTTGGCGACGATCAAATGGTCCACGGTGTGCAAAAGGATTCTCATCATCATCATAGTCCTCGTCATGGCTGCCCTGAGATTCATCTTCATCATCAAAGCGAACACGCGACCATGATCACGACCACCTCCTGCACGCCGATTCTCATGACCAGCACATCTTCCACCACCACGATCATCACGACCACCTTCAAAATGGTCACGAAAACCACGCCCAAAACCAGAATTTTCATCACCAGATTCATCATGGTGATGTGGAGCTCTTCGTCTCGCAGCAGGAAGACGTTCATCGAGCATCCTCTCCATTGCCTCCACAAGCGAGTTGGCCATATTGCGCATCTCAGCCCATGAGACAGGGGGCTCATCATCTCCATGGTTCCCACCATGAACACTTGAATCAGATCCTGCCATGTTAGGGTTTGCAAGAGATAGTGGAATAGGAAAAATATGTGGAAACACACAACCTCACCTCTTGCTTACCCAAGTTCTTACTCGTTCTCAAGGACCGTGAGTGTGCTGAAAGTGGCGTAACCAAACTTGTGATTAAGCAGTCGAAAGGATTACGTATCAAAAGCCCCAGTTACGGATTTTTGTGGAGCTATAGGTGGCTGTTCAAGGGAGGCTATGGTACTGAAATAAAGTGTGTAACCTGTTCAAAACTTGCTATCCAGAACCACCACCAACTTGAGTTACAGATATCAAATCTTTGGTTACACAAACCGCAACACAACCCCTTTCAACTTCTCTTTGTTTTTCTTTTTTTTCTTATCTTTCTTTCACACTTTTTTTTGATTTTTTTACTCACAACAAACACAGGCGAACATACGAGGGGTGCGGAAAAAAATTACAGCACTACGGAAGAACAAAGATGGTGATTAAGAACATGATGAATGCAACACACAAAGCAACAGTACCACAAAAAGGCTATGGAATTTTTTTTGTGTGGCTTTTTAGTGGAATGTAGGAATGAACACATTGATATAGCAGATGATAAAGGGTGGGAGGGTGGGTAATAACCAAAAACCTACTGTGACAACGATAGCTCTGATTGCCACTTGGTAGGGACCGTTGCAAGAAGGGTCCTGGAGATGGCCCGATCTTCATGACAGTAGGTTTTGTAACAAGATAACTTGCTGCAAGCAGCGGGTAAAGGCTTTATACCTGACCAAGGTTGGTTGCGACCAAGTGACGGGGAGAGAGGCACCGAAACCGCAAAGACTTCAACTCGATCTCCGAACGACCGCAGAACCACAAGCTGGAACTAATCCACACAATACGGCACAACCGAACGGAAACTATAGAGCACGAAGTAGGGTATCCCAGAGGGATCTCTTCACAAGTCCAAGAAAAACAAGGAAGAACAAGGGTGTGCAAGGCACTCAGCAGCTCGATTCCAAGAAAACCATATGTGGTTGTCAATTCTCAATAATCAAAACTGAGTTCTTTGGGGTACATAGGGGGTATATATACTAGGAACAACCCTCATAGATGGGTGTGGAATAGGTGTGAACTGCAGCAACCATGTTGGGAGGTGGAAGGCCAACTAGTTGAAGCATTCACGAAGTGGTCTTCAGTTCTCGCGCGTCCTTTCACCTTCTGCGTAGTCTTTAGTAAAATGACCATTACTCCTAGCTCAGAAGTCGAAAAGATGTGTCATTTGTTGGTTTGGAATCGTGACTTTAAGACGCTTCCATACATGTATGGCTTGACCCCCGTCTATTCCTGAGATGGTACTGACTTGGACGTGAAGTTGATGCTTCTACGGCGTAATCTTGAGTCTTGTGGGCGTAACCCTTCTCAGCTTGGGCAACAATCTTGGTGTCTTCCATGTAACCTTGTGCGTCCTCCACGTAACCTAGTGGAGAAGCCTCTTGTGTAAACCTGAGTAGGAATAAAGTACTATACTTAGGTAGTATATAACTCTCATTAATATTACAACGTAACTCAGAGAGGAAAGCATGCACCTCTTGTTGGATTTTCCTTGCACGGCTGCGCGTAACCGGACCTTCATACACTTGTGCTTGTGTATCCAATGCTTGATCTTGCGTAACCGATTGTGTGCTTGATTCTTGATGCGTAACCAAGGGTAGATTGGGTGTAACCAGCGATGCGTCCGGTGTAACCAAAGCATCTGGGTTACGTATGGCTGTGATGTCCTCATCAACTTCCGTTGGAGTCCTGCTCTTCAAGTCGGACCTCATAAGCAAAGTCACAATTTTCTCATACTTCTCAAGAAGACATCTAAGGAACTTGTGAGAGAAATCCTTGTTTGGAACATCAAAGTCAAGACACTTGATCTCATTCACAATATCATTCAACCGGTTGCACATGGTTGAAACACATATTCATCTTTCTTCATAGTGAACTCATTGAACTTGCCCTTGTACATAGAACTTTGCTTCCTTCACGGTGGATGTTCCTTCATAGATTTCCACAAGCTTTTCCCATATCTCATTTGCCTTTTCAAGTCTCTTGACTCTATTGAACTCACTAAGAGCTAGAGAGTTGTAAAGGACACTTAATGCTTGATCATTGAGTGCTTCATTAGCATCATCATCGGTTGTTCTTTGCTTAGGATGGAGATGACATATCCTCCCTCTACAATTCTCCAAAATTTTCTTCCCAAGGCCTTGAAATGAACCTCCATTCTTTTCTTCCAATAATCATAGTTGTTCCCATCAAAGACAGGTGGCACAATACTAGAGAAATTTAATTCGAACCACGGTGAGGATTAAATTTCTAACTACCCTATTCCTATGTTGGGGGGTTTGCAACCTAAGGTGACAAGATATAATTCAATCTCTAAAAAGAAATTGATCAAAGTAAAATACTTGAAAGGAAATTGAGCAAAGAAATAACCACACACAAGAGACGAATTTTATCCCATGGTATCGATGACTTGCCGGTCACCCCTAATCCATGTTGAGGTGGATTCAATGTTCAATCGCTCCTCTATCAAGGCACCGCTTGATCTTGAGCCGGTAGAACCAAGGAACCACTCCACACCTCGATTCCACTAGAGTTGCTCTTCACCGCTTCAGCGAGGTGAGCACAAGACCTCTCACACCAATCTTCCACGGCAACTGCACAATCTTCTTGAAGTGCTCAATGGAATCACGAGCTCCAAGCCGTCTAGGAGGCGGCAACCTCCAAGAGTAACAAATCAACCCGCTCGCTTGATGTTTCCCTAGTGACACATAGATCAACACCTTGATGCTACGCACTAGATGCTCTCAATCTCACAAAGAATGCAACCTCAAAGCAAAGTGAGTGAGAGAGGAGAGGGAGAGCTCAAGAATGTCAAATGAACCTTTCAAAGTGCCAAGAGAGCTACTCCCAACCCGGGCATGGGGTATAAATACCCCCTTTCCACGGAACTAGCCGTTATGCTCAAAACAACACAAAACGCGTACCTTGCGGACTGTCCACGATAACACCACGGATTGTCCGAGTTTGAATTCCAATGGTAAAAACGCGAAGTCAACGATTGTCAGAGGTGCCCATTGGCCCAAGTGGACTGTCCACCAGGACACTGCAGACCATCCGCCGGGTCACCACGAACCGTCCGCCGGTAGCCCGCGAACTATCCGCTCGGTCCACCCGAGCCACACACCTTTCTGTTAGATTCGAGGTTAATTTCGGACTGTCCGCGTAAGACCCGCCGACTGTCTGCCCTAGAATGATTTTTCTCGAAAATCTTCATCCAAAAACCACAGATATTCAATAAAACTTAAGAGCCCATGGACCGTCCGCGCCATGGTCACGGACTGTCCGCCCCACAGCAGAAAACTGACTTTTCTCAAGATTTTCAACAAAACCTCTTTCAATTTTGAAAATGCCACTCATCTAAATGCAATGCATGCAAGATACGATCCTAGTGGCACTATAGAGACGTCAAGCCAACCAAGTTGATCCCTCTTGATAGTACGGCTATCTATCCTATTAACCTGGTCATTTTGCATCCTTTAATCACCTCACGACCGGTTAAAGGAAAATCCCTATATTTTACCTTTACCTTGAGCTTCCCACGGTCGAAGATATCCATACTAACAACAACATCGCCACGAAGTGCAGTTCAACTCCGGGACTAACCTATACTCATATTCTCAATGAAATTGTTAGTCCACCAAGATTGTCATTAATTACCAAAACAAGAATTAGGGGCCGAGATGCCTTCAGGACCCCGGCTGTCACCCTGACTGCCTCTACCCCTAAGCCGGGCCTGGATGTGGTTAATCATCCGTTGTAGCCAAACACACTCTCGTGTGGCTTCGTATAAGGCGATTATCTCTAAGTGGTTGGTCGATGTGGCAACCAAGGTTTGCTTTACAGACCACCATGAGATGGCTGCACCACCACAGAGAAACACAAAACCAGTCTGTGATCTTGCATTATGGGGGTCGAACATCTAGCCAGCATCCACATAACCCACCATAGTCAGATCCCCCCTTCTCGGAAACCACAACCCAAGGTCTTGAGTACCTTTCAAATATCTGAGGATGATTTTCACGCAAACCCATTGTCTTCTGGTGGGTGTGGCGCTGTACCTGACCAACAGATTTACTGCAAATGCAATATCTAGCTGTGTCCAATTTGCAGGGTACATTAGTGCCCCAATGTTACTAAGGTATGGAACTTCAGGTCCCGAACCTTGTTCATCCTCTTCCTTGGGTCGGAATAGATCCCTATCTGCTTTCAATGATCGGATGATCATAGGGGCTTTCCGAGGGTGGCACTCGTTCATATTGAACTTTTCAAGTACCCTCTTTGTACAAATGGACTGGTGAACAAACACTCCTTCAGGGAGGTGTTCGAGCTATAGGCCTAAACAAAACTTGGTTTTACCCAAGACTTTCATCTCAAACTCCGTCTTGAGGTAAGTCATTGCTTCCTCAATGTCCCTAGTCGTCCCGATGATGTTCAAACCATTGACATAGACGGAGATGATACAAAATCCATTACTGGATTTCTTTATGAAGACACAGGGACACTCATCATTGTTGATGTAACCTCTCTGCAGGAGAAATTACTCAACCGGTTGAACCACATCATTCCGGATTGTTTCAACCCATATAACGACCGCTGTAGGCAAATGCTGAACATGTTGCGGTTTTGATTCGGTCTAGGGATCTTGAGTCCTTCAGGGACTCTCATATGGATTTCTGAATCAAGTGACCCATACAAGTATGCGATCACAACATCCATCAACTGCATTTTCAAATTTAAGTAAGCTACCATAGAAATGAGATATCAAAATGTTATGCCACTCATAACAGGAGAGTATGTCTCATCATAATTGATGCTACGTCTCTGCGTGAACCCTTGTGCCACTAGCCTCGCTTTGTATCTTACCATCTGGCCATGTTCATTCCTCTTCCGAAGACCCATTTGCATCCTACAGGGATGACTTTAGGAGGTGATGGGACTGCAGTCCCAAAAACCTCTCTTTTACAAAGCGAGCGCAATTCTGCCTCAATTGCTGCTTTCCACATGTCCCAATCAGAGCGCTTTCAGCACTCAATCATGGACTTTGGTTCTGGATTCGAATCCAATGAGTCAGCAATTTTTGAGGCAAAATATATGTCGACAACAGTGGTCTTTCTATGATATGACTCTCCTGATTCCACATAATTGGTGGCAATCTCCTCGTGATCGTCCACCCACTCATCACGATTTCCCATAACGACTGAGCATGGGCGTTCGGATCCCCCCATGTGATATTGTACGCACGACGCGTTGGGGTTTCCATCTTCAAGATGGAGTCCTTCAGGGACTTCCTCAACTTCGGGTTGAGTTGCCACTTCAGGGGCATTTTCAACTTCAAGTTGAACTTCTTCAACTGATTCCTTAAGTGATGCAAGGAGCTTAGGTCCTTGCCGCTGCGGACGTCTCCGCGGGACCTTGTCCTAAGCACCCGGAGGTCTCCCCCTCTTCCTAGGATTAGGGGAGACAATAGAGTTGGTAGCCTTCTGGGTTACCTGAACTCTCTCCGGCGCATTTACTACAGGTATATTCGACCTTGTCACTCTTATTTGATTAGTGAAGGCATCTGGCAGCTCATTTGCAAGACTTTGCAAATGTATTATCCTCCAAACTTCCAGTTCGAATTCACTCGTGCGTGGGTCTAAGGATTGCAACCCAGTGGCATTCCATTCAATTTCTCGGCATTCTTCAGGATGCCTCTCTCCCCCTAATGCTGGGAAATGGTCTTCATCGAAGACACAATTAGCGTACCGAGCTATATGAAGATCCCCAGTCAAAGGCGCCAAGTACTTGATTATAGACGGAGTCTCATAACCAATATAGATCCCCAACTTCCGGTGGGGTCCCATTAATGTACGTTGAAACGGTAGTATTAGCACATACACAGCGCTGCCAAATATACGCAGATGGAAAATAGTTGGTTCATTCCCATGCACCAGCTGTAAGGGGGAAGTTTCATGATATGTAGTTGGCTTGAGTTGAATCAGTGCTGCAGCATACAACACTGCATGGCCCCAACAACTGGTTGGCAACCTACAATTCTGCAACAACAGTCGTGCAATCCACTTGATCCTTTTGATCAAGGATTCAGCTAGATCATTTTGTGTGTGGACATGAGGTACTAAATACTCTACCTTAATGCCCATGGCTAAGCAATAATCATCCAAAGGTTTCGACCTGAACTCACCAGAATTATCCATCTGAATGGACTGGATGCAGTTATTAGGGAAACTTGCTTTTAGCCTGATTATTTGGGCAATAAGCTTGGAGAAATCATGGTTTCTTGTGGACAACAGGTCCACATAGCTCCATCTGGTAGATGCATCAATCAGTACCATGAAGTACCTAAACAAGCCTGGCAGGGGTTGAATAGGCCCACAAATAATGTCACCTTGTATCCTTTGCAGGAACACAGGTGATTCCTCCCTAATCTTCGTGAGGGATGGTCTAGTGGTTAGCTTTCCCTTTGCACATGCAGTGCAAATAAAATCTTCAGGATTTGGGAAGCTTCTAACACCATGGCCAGCAGAATTGTGATGATTCTTCTCATCATGCTCAACCCAGGATGACCCAAACATTCATGCCATATTCAAAATGATTCTGTGTTTCAGAATATGGTCTTCATCACAACATATCCTTCTGTGGGTTTTATGTACGTATAGTACAAACCTGATGGCAATGGAAGGAGTTTTTCCACCACTCTCTTTTGGTAACTGTCGAATTTAGTGATGAGCAGGTATTCAGTACCATGCTCGATCTCGGTTTCAACATGGAAACCATTCGTACAGATATCTTTGAAACTCAAAAGCGTGTGCTTTGAGTCAGGATACAACAATGCATCCATCACAAAGATTTGGGTACCCATGGGGAGAACCAGTGTGGCACTTCTGGTGCCTACAATATGAGCATTGCTTCTAGCAATGGTCATGATATTTTCACTTTTCTCTGCCAATGTTTGGAAATATATCGTTTACCTTAGAATTGTATTTGTGGTGCCACTGTTTACAAGATAGATCTCCGCTTCGGCCATTCGGTTCCCACATACTCTATTAAATACCATAATAACAAAAACAAGTATTTAACATAAAGCATAAAACATAAATAAAACAACATTACAATATTCCTAGGAAATATTACATAAGTTTGGACCTTGTTACAAATGCTCTTCAGGAGCATGCATGGCCAAACTCTACATCACATTGACATGATATTTTGGAGATTACTGCAGGTCCCCAAAAAATATCAATGTTATCGAGAAGGTTGTCCTCTGATAGGAGCCAATATGAATCAGCAAGGGAATGGCCTGATCTTCACTGCGGTAGGTTTCGTAACAAGATAACTTGTGGCAAGCAATGGGTAAATGCTTTATACCTGACAAAGGTTGGATGTGACCAAGCGACGGGGAGATAGGCACCGAAACCGTGAAGACTTTGACTCGATCTCTGAATGACCGCAAAACCACAAACTGGAACTAATCCACACAATACAACGCAGTCGAACGGAAGCCGTAGAGCACGAAGTAGGGGACCTCGGAGAGATCTCTTTAGAAGTCCAAGAAGAACAAGGAAGAACAAGGGTTGTGCAAGGCACTTAGCAGCTCGGCTGCGACAAACCATATGAGGCTATCAATTCATGATTATCAAAACTTGGTTTTCAATAGTACATAGGGGGGTATTTATACTAGGAACAACCCTTTTTGATGGGTGTGAATTCGAGATGGAAATGAAAAGGCTATGTATGTGAAAAGGCTCCCCAGAATTCAACTCCTGGAGTGGACTCGCAGGGCTGTTGACCTTTTGTGCAACCTCCACTAAATCTGTCATAACATTTTATTGGTTTCCGGCATTGGAAAGTTGACTTCAAGACTGTTCTATCAAGTACTCGTGGAGCTTCAGGGACGTCATGACCAAAGAGTTATGGTTGATTCATTATGCAGGTCCGAAGTGAACTATCCTGGATCTGTGCTTTTGAATCCTGGATCCGTGCTTCTAAACTAGTGATCCTTGGTTCGAACTTATCATGGCTTGCAGGTTCGGACTGGTCCGAACTGGTCCATTTCTTCTTGTTTGCTTCCTTTCCAAGTGTAGCTGCACCATCCTGTTCACATATATACCTAAGTACAACCAATGTAGCACATTTAAGTAGTATAACATTCTCATATGTATTAAAGTTAATTTTAGCAAGGAAAGCATGCACCTCGTGTTGGAGTTTCTTAGCACAGCAGCGTGTAATAGATCCTTGAAATGCATGAGTTTGTGTGTCTAATGCATGATCTTGTGTAACTCGTGGGATGTCCACATCATCCTCCCCCTCTTAAAAAAGGACTCGTCCTCAACTCTATTGTGTAAGTGAGGCTTGGCCTGTGCACATCATCCTCCTCCTGTTGAAAAGGAGTCTTCCTCGACTATTCTAACCCAAAGAATGGAGATGGGTCGCTATCTTCGAGGAATGTAGCTGCATTATACTTCCTTTGCATATGGATCTTATTTTTCTTTCCAGGACACTTGACAACCCCTTCATGGTTGAAATGATTCAAATGAAGATTTGTTGGCATCATGGATTTTATTTCTTCTAATATTCCAAGGTGTTTTGATCTGTAATCATACAATCCAAATAGTAGCTTTGCCGTAGGAAAATAAGAAGGATGGAATTTTAATTTAGCTTTCACCTTGGATAATTGTTTGACAATGATGACTTCTAATGTCCATATGTAATGCTGATCTTTCTCCCCCTCTTGAGGAGAAGCTACTCCAAGATTTTCATAACCAGAAAAACGATTGCATAAAGCGGCAAAAGTATATGCATGGTATATGAATATGTCATCTAGTTTGTCATTATCTTTGTTTTGGAAAACACCATTCTCAAGAAGGAAAAGCTGCATGGAGTTGGTCCATATGTCACAATCATCATGGTGTTCACATCATTCACCCTTCCTTGGAAAAAAGTCGACCTCAACTTTTGTTTATACCACAAATGATTGTTAGCTTGAAACATTGTATTAACAACTTTCATCTTACCATGATAAAAAAGCATCATTGACTTTTGTATACCTGCAAATAATTTATGTGATGGGAGAACAAAAAATTTTGTCAAGTAACACAATTGAATTAGCATATCCAATTTCACCATTCCAAGATCATATTGTTCAAAACATGGTGATGAAACATTCATAACTGTGCCAAAGTTTGTGTTGCAAAAATCATTCATATTTTTCCTTAGTGCACAAGTTGTACTTTGCTACACATGATTTGTTTCTTTCAATGGGGAATATGAACAAGGGAATGACTTTGAAGGTTCTAAATTACAAGCACTAAACAATTGATTCATCTCATTAGGAAAATCTAGATCACAAGAACTATCACAAAACATGTTTGACTTCAAATCAACAAGCTTATTATTTGTAATGCAAGTGGCATGAACATAAAAACTATTTACAACATGTTCTCCAATGAGAATAAATTTGAACTTGCAGCTATGAACAGTATTCAAGGACCTTGAAAATGTTATCCCAAAAATATTTTCAAGCATGTGGTTGACATCAATAGGTGTAGCAAGCTTAGTATAAAACAAGTAGTTGTTAGGAGATATTTTATAAAAGAATTCAGCAGTAGTAGTCAAATAAACAGGGTGAAGTTTATTAGATTGTAGAACATCACATGGAACAATCAAAGTAGAGATGTTGGCGCTAAGATCATATCGAGCACTTGTATGAACATGTGGTTCAATCAAAGCAGCACAATGGTTTTGATTATGTCCTATTATTGAAACAATAATATCACGACTATTCAGTTCTATATTACCAAATTTATTTACATGCATAGTATTAGATATATGAGTGCAAAGTATCATGTACATCAACCATATCAAAGCATAGAAAATATTATGTATGACTGAACATTGGTTATCAACTTGCAAACTTCCAGCAAAGGTATCATCAAGTGACACTTCCAAATTAGCACAAATATTATGGTCAATATTATTTGAAACATGTGCTTTATCACAATTATTCACCCCTATATTGTGCATGTTCAAATCCAAATCATTTTCAATACCTTTTATAATTTGTGCTGGTGCTAGTATCATGGATGATGTTTCTGAAATCTTACTAATTGCCTCATCATGTTTCATGTCTTGGGCTGCATACAATTGATTCAATTGATTGTCTACCTTCTCATCAATCTCGGTAAGTATGGTGACGTCATGAGCAACTATATCTTCCTCATTTTTATTGCAAACCTGCACACTTAAAAAGAGAAGCACTAGCAGTAGAGATGAGAGGGTTAGTTTCAAAAATATCCTCACATGATTTGCATTCAAACTCTCTATTGCTTTGTGGTGTATCCCTCACATTTTCATTGTTTATACTCTCAAGGTCACAATGGGTGGAATAACACAACTCACTTTTGTTGCACTCTCTGTCAGTTTGGCTATGTGGCTCTCATTATCACATAGGTTTTGATGCACAATCACTTCAACATCATGTGAAGCAACATATGCATATGTACCATACTTCACCAAGTTTTGTAAAGGCAATGGAGCAGCAATTGTGGCAAAAGAACCAAGAACTAAAGCTTCCTCAAATGCTACTGAAGTTGTGAAGGACCAAAAAGGCGAACCAGAGAATGGGGAAGTGAATGGGAGCCAATAAAAATTCTACTCAAGAATTCGGCCTAAGAACCAAAGATCACTCGGAGATCTCTACGCACTTCACTTGCCAAGTCCACGTAGCCATTGAAGTGCTACTGAACCTAGGAGCAAGTCCCACCAAGCAACTCTCAAAAACACGCAGCGGAAAACAAATCAAGCATAGCTGCTGGTGCCAAAACCGGTCAGACAGGTTTCTCAAACCGGTTAGACCGGATCTCTGGGACTTAGCCTCTCACAGCCAGGGGAAACCGGTCAGGCCGATTTGGCAAACCGGTCAGGCCGGTTTTGTCTTGAAAAACCCCCAAAGATCCACGAGACCAAAACTAAGCGAAACAAACTCAGAACCCTTCCAAACTTGAACAGGGAAAGCCACCACTGGAGAAAGACATGCCTATCCAAAACTCTCCTCGAAAGCCCATAGGTGGCCAAACCGGTCAGACTAGTTTCTGAAACCGGTCAGGCCGGTTTTGCCTGGGCAGTCGGGAAGAACTCAGCCCGTGGGAAAAACACAACCTTCACTCCAATTGATCTCCCGATTCACTGCACGGATTCAAGTGAGACTTTGGGTATAGAGGGGGTACCTCATAGGCTACCTTTGGCCAAAAGCTCAAGCCTTATAACTCACCAAATCAAGAGGAATCGAAAGTCAACCTCCAAAACCACCTCTCAAAGAACTCCACCGAAAACCACCAAATCGAAGGCCTTTCCACGGATTTGGAGGGGCAAGATCACCAAGAAAAGAGGCACCACGTCCTCATGTGTGATTCCCACACAAAAAACTGCAAAGAAACTCTTCGGAAACCTCCCCACGAAAATCACAAGAAAAGGCTCCGAAAATAGCCAAAAAGGAAAAATGGGAGAGGCAACAAGAGCACTTGACGAATCACGCCGAACCTTCTATACATACCACGAAATAATCTTACAAGGTCTTGTCGGTGTTTTAGACTGGCAAACCTACCAAGGGGGTACCCGAGGTAGATGATTGTGGTGGGGATCGCCAGACCTGAAACTCGAAGGTATGCGCAAGACACGGGACACAAGATTTATACAGGTTCGGGTCGCCAAGGTGGCGAACCCTACGTCCTGTTTGGGGGATCAAGTATGGCGCCCTGCGCTTGGTGTTGGGTTGTTCAGATGCCCGGCTAGGTACCCGGCCCTGCTTTATATAGTCCAGGGGGCGGGTTCCTAGTCGGTTACAAGCCAGGAGTCCTAGTAGGATTACATGGAACGATTCCTAGTAGGATTACAGGGGAATTCTAGTAGGAGTCCGTCTTCATCCTTCCTTGTATGAGTACCCGGGGTGTATGCCCGACAAGCCCCCGAGCACATTGTAGTCGAGAGTAGTAGTTTGAGTAGTCTTGAAGCCTCTTCGAGTAGTTCTTGAGCGTCCTCGAGTACTGCTTGGAGAAGTCTTCAATAGTACTTGAACTGCCACGAGGCTGGAAGGTGGTCCAGCTCATCAGTCTTGAAGTCAAGATTATATGGAAGTGCGATTGCAAAATCACACACCATATGGAGTAGCCCCCGAGCCTTAGGTTGAGTCGCAGACTCTAGCTGAGGATCAATCTTGATTCCGAATCTTCCGTCTTGAAAAAATTGAATGATGGGTGTAGCATAGCAGCCCCCGAGCCTTGAAATGATTAGGTAATCAAGCCAAGGGTCTTCAATATTCGCGAAATCCATCATCCGAGTACTCTTGCGGCGTGTAGCCCCCGAGATAAGAGAGCTGTATGAGCCACATTGAGTAGTTGTTGCCGTAGAGCCCCCGAGCTTGAGAGCGAGCGAAGTCTACTAGAGTTGTTCTCGAGTAGTCATTTGAATGCAGCCCCCGAGCTGGAGAGTTTCCGAGTAGTAATTTAGAATGCGACTTAAAAACCAAAGTCGACTTTAGATTGTCGTGCGGAGCGGACTTTGATATGTGACTTGAAAACTGAAGTCGACTTTATGCCGCACAGAGCAGACTTTAGAGATGAGACCGAAGTCGAGTTTGTGCCACGCGGAGTGGACTTTAGAGATGTGACTTGAAAAGCGAAGTCGATTGTAGGTGCCGCGCGGAGCGGACTTTAGAGATGCGACTTGAAAACCGAAGTCGACTTTAGGTGCCGCGCGGAGCGAACTTTGATATGCGACTAGAGTAGTCGACTTAAGTACTCCGAGCCAAGTATGAACCCCGAAACACGAGGCTAGAAAGCCAAAAAACGAAAAAGCACTTCCGAAAGGCCAAAGTGAATGAAAAATCAGAAAAACGAATAGTTTTACCGTCGGAGCGGGCTTGAGTACCTGAGCCATGGATTTCAGACCCAAGGTACGATTGCCACCGGAGCGGGCTTGAAGGTGCGACCAGAGTCGACTTGAGTACCTGAGCCATGGATTTCAGACCCAAGGTACGATTGCCACTGGAGCGGACTTTGATGTGACCGTTAGCGTTGACTTTTGCCACCGTAGTGGACTTTGGTGCGACCGTTAGCGTCGACTTTTGCCACCGTAGTGGACTTGAGGTTGCGACTATAGAAGTCAACTTGAGTACTTAGGGTACTAGGACCCATGGTACAGAGCGCGAGTACTTAGGGTACTTGGACCCATGGTACAGAGCGTGAGTACTTAGGGTACGAAAGCCATGGTACGGTTGCCGCTAGAGCGGGCTTGAGATTGCCTTCTTGGGATACACCCAAAGCCGTGGCGAGAGCCCCCGGGATGTAATATACCGAACTCGTGGTGGAGCCTCCGAAACTTAGTGTACCAAATTCGTGGCCGGAGCCCCCAAGATTGAGTGTTGTAAGCCCGTGGCGGTTTGGTCGGTATACCCCAAGAGTAGTCGGCAGAGTGTAGCTCTCGTGAAAACCCGCCGAGGAGCGTACACGGATGAGTAGTCGGCATGTTGTCGTGCATGATGAGGAAAACACGCCAAGAAAAGAAAATAGTAATCATTTAAATTAAATGACTTAGCTGTTGCTGCCTGGGCAGACTGTTGATGCGACCGTTGGAGTCGAGTTGTGCCGCCGGGGCGGACTTTAGATTGCGACCATTGACGTCGACTTGTGCCGCCGTAGCGGACTTGAGATTGCGACCGTTGACGTCGACTTGTGCAGCTGTGGAGGGTAGTTCCGATGTAGAAGTATGCACAAATGAGTAGTCTTTGGCGTGTTTGTCCTGCGCACGGAAAACAAACCAAAGCAGAAAAATGCAATCATTTGAATAAATGACTTAGCTGTTGCTGGCAGGGCGGTCTTGTAGATGAAGCCGTGGCAGTCGGTGATGGAGCCGCGACGGTTGTTGCTGAAGTTGACTAGTCGGAGTTGATTCCGACTAGTTGTTGGGGGCGTGACTGCCGTTCTCGACTAGTTTGAAAAAACTAGTCGAGATGAGTGGTCGACGCGATGCGGCCAAAAGACGATGTCGCGGCGGCTCGCGGTGTACTCGAAGTAGAGCCGGTGTTGCCGTGAAACAAGTAGTCGTGACGCACGGCGTGGCTGAAGTAGAGCCAGTGCGACCGGACAACAAGTCGAGCGGCGGCGCACGGAGTAGTCGAGCCGCAAGACGGAGTGACCGGGCGCACGGCGAGAGCCAGTGCGATCGACCGACAAGAAGTCGAGTGGCGAGACGACGCGTCCGGATGCATGGCGTAGGCGCAGTAGAGCCGGTGCAGCTGAGCGACGAGTAGTCAAGCCAGTGCGAGACGCATGGCACAGGCGAAGTAGTCGACGACGAGCCGCGCGAGGAGCCGATGCACCCAGTCGCACGGCATAGGCGAAGTAGTCGACGAGGAGCCGCGCGAGAAGCCGAGGCACCCGGACGTGCGGCGCAGTTGATGTAGAGCTCGTGCGGCCGGGTGACGAGTAGTCGCGGCACATGGCAAGGTTGAAGTAGAGCCCGTGCGACCGGCCATCGAGTAGTCGCGGTGTGGTTGACGTAGAGCCAATGCGGCCGGGAGCGAGCAGTCGCGGCGCACGGCGTAGTTGAAGTAGAGCCAGTGCAGCACGACACGTGATGTAGTTGATGCGGCCGAAAGTAGATGTAGTTGTACTTGCGTACGTCTTTCGTGTGCATCAAGCAATGATCTTGCAGCTTGCTGGTGCATCTTGTGTGTGCGTGTAGCAAAGCTCCATGAGATTAAATTTTGTACGCACAAGGAATCAGAGAGTAGAGCTCGTCCTTGATCCTTGTGCTGCTTCTCATCTCCATATACGGTGATTTGAAGTAGGACCAATGGTTGATGAGCAGAGCCGGCCGATCGCCTTCACGTCACTTCGAGTTCGAAACGGAAACGATTCTGTTCCGTACTCAAATACGAGTACTTGTCAGAGCGAGCGGTGCATGGAGTTGAATCCGTCTTGGACTTGAATAGGGACACGACGAGTCACAGTTTCGACTTGATGTGTCGCGTGGAGAAATTTTGCTGAGTAGGCGCTTGCAATTTGATGGGAACGCCGCCTCTGCTTCGGAACAGAGTGATCTCGCACTCGCATAGAACGATGTTGACGACCTGATGGCCGTGTGTAGATCGATTTTGCTGGTGAAGGTCCCTCGAATTCGCCCGATGATCATGACGATCACCCCTACCTGGCGCGCCAGCTATCGGTGTTTTAGACTGGCAAACCTACCAAGGGGGTACCCGAGGTAGATGATTGTGGTGGAGATCGCCAGACCTGAAACTCGAAGGTATGCGCAAGACACGGGACACAAGATTTATACAGGTTCGGGCCGCCAAGGTGGCGAACCCTACGTCCTGTTTGGGGGATCAAGTATGGCACCCTACGCTTGGTGTTGGGTTGTTCAGATGCCCGGCTAGGTACCCGACCCTCCTTTATATAGTCCAGGGGGTGGGTTCCTAGTCAGTTACAAGCCAGGAATCCTAGTAGGATTACACGGAACGAGTCCTAGTAGGATTACAGGGGAATTCTACTAGGAGTCCATCTTCATCCTTCCTTGTATGAGTACCCGGGGTGTATGCCCGACAGGTCTAGCTTGCCTCCTCCACATCCGTCCCTCTCTAAAGATCTCACCATGAAGCTCTCAACCTAGTCCTATAGAAAATCCTAAGGAAAATAGGAAGAAAACTAGTAAACAAATGAGCTAGGGTTCCAAGAGATGGCTGCCATCCTCTCTCCACTTAGTTTTTATGGAGGCAACTGAAAGACGAAACTACCCCTAATACATAATAGAAGATACACGCCCACCAAGGGCACTCTTGGAATGTGTCGTCGTAGCAACATTGGACGGATGCGCATCCACTGCAAGCCTGCGTAGCACCAACGTAACTCTTGTGATCATGCCGCGTGTCCTTCGCTTCGAAGCTTCCCGGCGCCCTACGACCCAAAACCAGTCAGACCGGTTTTGGCCTGGCAGCCACGCCGAGTCTTCAGTCTTTCCTTTGTGGCTCAGCCAAGTAACCCAGTGGTTTTGTGGTGAACCACTTGAAATCCGACGGACTTGGTGTAGCCTCCCGCCAATATTCACTCATGACTTGCCCCCAACGGTCGTCCCGACTCGACCTTGGTTTTGAGGCTAAACCAAAAAACCGTACACGACTTCGTTTTGCTGTTCTTGCCACCATGCATCCCGCACTTGATCCCATTGGCCACCGGGTCCCTCGAATTAAGCCTACTTGTTTGCTCCACACCTGGAGGCCCACCGACATAGACCTTTTGCGCTTGTTCTTCACCTGCACCAACACTAATCAAGCTGCAACTTGCACCTGCAATACTTAGCCAAGAGTTAGTCCACATCATGTTGTCAATCACTCATCACACCAGGAAGCGACCATCCACTGGATCCCTCGAACCACACAAGTCCTCAATCTCCTCTCGATGAGTGCATTGACAACACACACACTTGGTAACCATAAGAGAAAAGGAAAAAAAGAAAAGAAACAAACAAAAGACTCAAACAAGCGATCGAAAGCCGAAACAAAGGCAAAGAGCAAGATCAGTTGAAAGAGGAAAGTCTCAGTCCCCTTAGGCAAGGGCAACGACTCAACACAACCGAGACAAAATAAGCTCACAACAAAGGCGCAAACCACCAAAACAACCAAAGCAAGAACTCACACAAGAGCTCCCCCTGCACATATGCACACTCCCCCTGAACTTGTGCTTGCACTGCACGTAAACCGGTCAGGCTGGTTTCCACATCCGGTCAGACCGGATTCCCAAAACCGGTTAGGCTGGATACAAAACCGGTCAGGCCGGTTTAACTCGACAGAACTCATCCCCCAAAAAGCAAAGGAAATGAACAAACTCTACCTTGACAACTGGAATAGGTTCTAGAGATGCAATGCAACTTTTCTCAGCATTTCTTTCTCCCCCCTTGTTGCCAATGCATGAATCAAGGCTCAATATGGAAAAAATGCAATCTAGAGCTTCTCAAATAGATAAAATTCACCACAAGATGCTACACATAACCAAATGAGCAAGTTAGATACTCGATAGCTATGTAAAGACATAAGCATCATGACCACCAAGTTTCATAGTCATCCGACAAAGCTAAGATCAAATTGAGTATTTTTGCGAAAAACATCTCTCTCATAAGCAAAGTCCTAAACATGATCAAAACATGCCAAAGTGACAATATCACACAAACTTCATGCTAGGACAGGTATTCTAATCAAAAGACCATCATAGACACCCACAAGGACCTCATGTCATGTCAAAGCCACTGAGCCATGTGTCTACTTCTAGATACGAGACTTCTCATTAGTAGACATTATGCAACGATTTAGCACCCAAGATGAGATAAATTCAGCACAAAAATGACATGGGAGCACATTTTTCAAGCATAAGACATTTCATTTTCAGATTTAAACATGGTACATGAAATGCCTTTGTGGCAAAAAGGAACTTAAAGATAAGCTAGGGGCTAAACATCCGTGATGTCAACAAGATCTTTGACCCCAAATGATCAAAATAAGCCATCCAAACATGAATTAAGCATAACAAAGCTACCAGGACATGTCATGAGCATATAAAGGCATTTGCTTACAAGAGAGCCTATCACTAGCATTTTCAAAACTCATAGCATTCTCATATGGATATAAATCAAGATGATCAAGAGCTTAGCCAAACTTAACCATATCATACCAAGCTAGCTCACAAAGTCATCCATAGCATGTCGTACTGAACAATGTATATGAGAGAAGCTTTTCCTACAAAATGCATATGGTACAAATGCAATGCAAGACTTAGATACAAAGATGCCTATACATCATGTTGCACATGCAATGCAAAATGCAAGAATGCACAAAAGGAAAGCTATACATATGTTACAAAGGAGCTCCCACCACCAACTCAAGAAACCAAACACACACCAAGATCTCCCCGCAAACGAGTGAAAGTTGCTGGATCAAGGGGCTTGGTGAAAATATCTGCTAGTTGGTTTTGGGTGGGCACATGGATCAAAGCTATTTTCCTTGTCTCAACATTGTCTCTAAGAAAATGGTATCCCACTTCTATATGCTTGGTTTTAGAATGGAGCACTGGGTTCTTTGCAACGCTTATGGCACTGATGCTGTCACATAGAAGTGGAACATGGTATACTCCTCACCAAAGTCACTCATGGTGTATGTGATCCAAAGGATCTCAAAACAACAACTAGCAGCAGCTACATACTCGGCCTCTGTAGTGAACTGCGCAACACTTGACTTCTTGCGGGAAGACCAAGACTTTTCAAAGAAGACACCAAAAATTGACAAGTCCCAGAAGTGGACTTCCTATCCAATAGACAACCGGCAAAATCCGCGTCTGAAAATCCATGAAGCGCCAAAGACAAAGACGCGGAGCACCAAAGGCCGAATTCGGGGGTGTATCGCAAATACCTAAAGATGCGCTTGACTGCTTGTCGATGCGATGTCCTTGGAGACGCTTGGAAACAAGCACACGACACACACTGAATTGTATGTCTGGCCTCGTCGCCGTCGGGTACAGGAGGGAGCCGATCATGCTCCGGTACTCCTTCTGGTCCATGTGTTCACCTTCCTCATCCGCATCGAGAGCTGTAGTCGTACTCATTGGTGTCGTCATCACCTTCGAGTCCTTCATCTTGAACTTCCTCACAATGTCCTTCGTGTACTTAGCTTGATGCACAAAGGTCTCTTCCTTCGACTGCTTGATCTGGAGGCCGAGGAAGAATTGCAACTCACCCATCATGCTCATCTCGAATTCCCTGATCATTTCTTCTGCAAACCTTGCGACCAAGGAATTAGACGAGCCACAAAAGATAATATCATCCACGTACACCTGAACAATTAGAATGTCAATGCCCTGCCTGAGGAGAAACAAGGTCTGATCTACCTTTCCCATCTCAAAGCCTCTCTCAAACAGGAACCCCCTCAACTTACCATACCAAGTTCTAGGCGCCTGCTTCAACCCATACAACACCTTCCTCAACTTGTACACCCGGTGGGGTTACTTCTCACTCTCAAACCCCGGTGGTTGCCTCACATAGACTTCTTCCTCCAACACAACATTCAAGAAGGCACTCTTCACATCCATTTGGTGCAATTACCCTTTAGCCACTGAATAGGCTAGAAGGATCCTTATCGCCTCCAAACGAGCCACAAGAGCAAATGTCTCCTCATAGTCTATCCCCTCTTTCTAGCGCAACCCCTGAGCAACCAACATAGCTTTGTTTCTCACCATTTTCTCCCTCTCTATTCTTCCACGGCCATTTTTGTCTCGATCGGCTTACAACCCGGTGGAGGCTCCACTAACTCCCAAACTCTATTTCTCTCAAAGTTCTCCAACTTCTCATGCATTACATTCACCCAATTGGAATCAGAAAGCACGTGTCCAATGTCTTTGGGCTCTAAAGAAGCAACACAAGCAGCATGGGCAAAGTGAGAGTTGTTTTGAAACATCGACCGTGTAGTGCGTTCATTGATGTCCCTGATGATCTTCGAAGTTGGGTGATCCACTTGCACTCGCCGGGGAGCTTCTCGCCTTGAAGCCACCTCCCCCTCAACAGCAGCTTCCTCTCGATCTTGGCACGTCGTCGTAGGTGTAGGAGAGGGCCCGTCCTCGATTGTAGTCGAAGTAGCAGGCACATGCTCAGCTGCGGGCGCCACACAACCATGTTCATCATCTCCTGGTTCCTGCACTTCATCCTCGAAAATCTCCTCGCCAAGTTCATCATCACCTGCACATTCAAAGACCAACGAACTATGTGGCTGTGTCTCATCCAAGGTCACCTCGCAAGTCTCCACGATTTAGTTAGTTTCCAAATTGAGCAACTGGAATGTTCTAGAGTAGTGTAACCAAAGAAAATGCCATCGATAGACCTAGCCTCAAACTTATCCAAATTCTTACTTTCTTAAGAATGAAACACTTGCAGCCAAAGATGTGAAAGTGACTCACCTTATGTGAGACATGGGTACCCCTGGATCCCCACCGACCAGGCTCATAGCCATCCGCGACAAGTGGCTTCGACCCACCAGAAGACCCACCGACCTGTCAGTAGGCCTGTCTGACCTGACATGTGGGCCCAAGGATGAGAAGACAGCTTGGCGTGCAAGCCAAGGCAGCCCAGATGGATTAAGGCAGCTCAGACTACTGAGGGTCAAGATGACATTCCTACATGCTCTGAGGTCTTCATCGTCATCGAAGTTATCGCCTACCAGGGAGTGCCAGACTAGTCGATCTGCCGGTCCAGTCTATCCCGAGCAGTCAACGTCGAACCCGGTCCTGCCTCAATGGTTGTTTCTGGGTCCGGCCTCAGCATCTCGATCTGGATTTGGTCTAGTGTCGGGCCCTGAGCCACTGAGGCAGGTATCGTGTTGATTGGCTTGGGGTTTTCGACGGCCGGGGAGGTCGATGGAGCCAAGTTGCCGGTCGAGCTCTGTGCTCCAACGTCCATCTCAGACGTTGATGGCTTGACCGGAGAGGGCTGGGCACTCGAGGTGCTCAGCGAAGCTGGATCTGACCTGCACAGGTCGTTCTGTCAGCGCATCACGACCTACAAAAGGCTACAATGAACTAACTCGGAACAGAAGTCTTACTTCGCCAAGTCGCTAGACCTCCCTGCGGCTCCATCATCGCCAGTGTCAGGTCGCTAGACCTCCCAACGGCTTTGTTGTCGCCGAATTTAGGTCGCCGGACCTCCCGGCGTCTCCGTCGTCGCCTTTGTCAGGTCTCTAGACCTCCCTGTAGCTCCGACGTCATCTTCGTCAGGTTGCTAGACCTCCTTGCGGCTCTGTCGTCGCCGGCATTAGGTTGCTAAACGTCCCGGCATCTCTGTCGTCGCCTTCGTCAAGTCACTAGACCTCCTTGCGGCTCCGTCGTCGCAGGCGTCATGTCACTAGACCTCCCTGCGACTCCGTCATCACGTTCACCAGTTTGGAAGACCTCCCAACAACTTTGTTCTTCTAGCTCCAAGCTTCTATAATTTTGCATCTTATGCTCTGGTGGACGGACAATTGCCCATGGCATGGCCAAATTTCTACATTGCAACCTCATAACTCTACAATGGCTCGGTGCCTTGCTCCCAGGCTTATGCCGCTATTTATAGCGAAGGCCATCCTTGACTGAGTTCGTCTCTATCCTAACACTGTTACCATATGGTCGCGGGACACTGTGCGCATGCGAACGTCCTTACATGCCTTTCCCCTACCTTCACGACAACAATTTGTGCATCTTTGATGCCTGCGGTAGTGTCACATGGCTACAGTACACTCGTGATCAGGTGGTGCAATTGTCGTTTTCTGGGTGGCAAGAGAATCTCTGACCACTGTTGACCTATGACCCTGCAGTCTACTTGGGGTAATACGACAGACTCTACGTCAGATGGCCCCGCGCCTTGCTACAGTAATAGACGACGATGATCAATCGCACCATTCAAAGCTCTGTGTTTTTATTGCACCCTCTAGGCTCTGCGTCCTTGTTGCACCCACTAGGCGCTACAGTGTAAACAGACCTATTCCAATCAACCTATATTTCTATTTCCTGAGCAGAATGGTCGTGGGTTCGATTGAAGACCTTCATGAGGTAGGCGTGCCTCGCTGCCTGTTGACACGTTTTATCTTATATATTTATAAGTCAACTAAACATGAGAAAAGGGCATAATTGTTAATACCAACTTAGAATAGGGTGTCACTAATAGTTTTTCTGGAGTTTTAGAGAATTCTATGTCTTGCAGGGACTAATCAGAAAAATAGGAAAATAATGAAGTCTAGAAGGCTCCAGAAGGCTCCGAAACTCAACGTGACTTAGCACCCAAGAAAGATGCATCTGGAAGAGGCAAAGACCCACCTGGCCGAAGTGGGCCCCGAGGGGGGCCCACCACAGACCGGTCGGCCCCATGGTCGGGCCAGTCAGCCTCCCCGGGCGCCACGTCAGCCCTACTTCTGGAATGTTCTTCCACCGCCTATGAGGATCAATCTAAACCGTATGTTAGGTCGGTTTGATCGTACGGCTCATGGCATCCCCTCAAGACTATATAAGCAACCCCCTGACCCCCTGGCAGGGAGAATCTGGCTCTCATCTGTTCATACACCAGATCAAGTCATCAAGTCAGAGATACTACGCCCTAGAAACACCATATAGCGAGAGTAGCTAACTAGTCTAGATCTAGGAGGAGGCAAGGTGTCTACTTGGCTCCTGATCGTCTAGAAGCTGGTCGAGATACTGATCTAGCTTCGCTTTTGTAAGTTCTTCATAAGTTCTTCACATTTGCTGTAGAGACATATGTTCTTATCAATGATTATATTCAAGATTATGTGCTTTGGTGCTTACTATGATTACATGTTTAGCATAGTTGATTTACCTTTATATTCGTGTATGGAGACGTATAGCCCTCACCTAGATCATCTGTTAACTTGGGTGAGTGGTAAAGATAGTGTAAGCGTGGTGCCTATACTGTATTTACCTATGATTGCACCCTACATGCCGGGTCGCGTGGTAGATCGTGGTGGTAACAGCACTATTGAGTCCTTTGCAATCCACCCCCCGTGTGTAGGACTAGTGGAGCCTTATACTATTTGGGTTGTTTCAGGTTTCGGCCTTGATCCTCCTGATTAGTCTTCCCATGCACTAGTATAATAGTTCTTCTTCTTGTTAAATGTATTGCACTAATCATAGTTTGCATTGACATATAGTTTAGGGTTACCGAGGAGTATCCTCGCTAACTAGGCTATGAATATGCTTCCCTCTCTATATTAACACTTTCTGGTGGCTCACTATGTTATGACTTGATCAATGCTATCATTATCATTATCTTTATGTGACTTACACCTGTTTATAGTAATTGACATATTTTGGCCACTCTACATTACACAACTGAGAGATATGCATGTATTTGTTATTATAGACAAAAGACTTTTTTCCCTGAGGTAGAATATAAATACGATACCTGGTTTTACTCCTGGTTAAAATGCTACAATGGTATATTCATATCTGTGCACTTGCGGATACCCATATATATATATTTTTCTTATCTAGAGATCCAAGGCATATGTAAGAGTACCAATCCATGTGTTTTAGTGGCACTTCTATCAGGGATGACAACCTAGATCGAGTTGTGCTATGACCCGTATTGGATTTATCTTTTAGTTTATCTGAAAGCAACATCTGATATACACTTAGCATCATGTTAAGATACACCTATGCATTTCTGGCGCCGTCAATAGAGATGGATCTTATATCTGTTTCTAGTCGATGATGTTAGCAATGTCAACAAGCATTTTTGGCGCCGTTGCCGGGGAAAGGAAGTCTATAGCCTAAATTATAAATTTAGTAATAGCATGCATGCATCTCTCACACGTAATGTATTGAGAACCCAAATTATCATTGCTTAAATAGGCTTACCCTTGTTCTTTCCACTTTTGTCTATATGATTTCAGGGTAATGTATGAATAAGAATCTTCCAGACAATTCGTCTCAGATCTAGAAAAAATCCTAAGGAAGGTAAGGTCAAAGCCCTAGTCTCGGCCCACGACCTCTGCCTTGGAAGATTCAACATTGTGAAGCTTAACACCCACGTTCGAAGTAATGGCAAACAAGACCCTTCGCGAGTACTCCGCACCGACCCCAGACAACATTCGTACTGGTCCGGCAGTCACTGTGGGAGACGCAGCTTTTGAGCTCAAGCCTGCACTAATCAACATGGTACAAGCTAGCCAATTTTGTGGAAAAGCTCATGAAGATGCCAACGTACACCTTCAACATTTCTTGGAGATATGTAGCACCTTCACGATCAAAGATGTGCCAAGTGATGCAGTCCTACTTCGCTTATTCCCATTGTCACTCTTGGGGCGAGCGAAGCAATGGTTTTACTCCAACAAAGACAAACTTACAACTTGGACATTGTGTTCTACTGCCTTTCTAGCAAAGTTCTTTCGTATAGGCAAAACCAATGCCTTACCGGGGAAAATTTCAAGTTTCCAGCAGCAACATGACGAATCTGTTCCTGAAGCGTGGGAACGCTTCCAAGACTACATCTCAGAATGCCCACACCACAGAATGGAGAATTGGTTGCTCATGCAGACCTTCTACCACGGGCTCTCTACCAACACCCGTGAAATAATGGATGCTACAGCTGGAGGTGCCTTCCTGTCCCTTACACTTACTCAAGCTACTAACCTTGTGGAAAAGATGGCGTCCAACCAAGCTTGGAACGAGGAGCGTCAACCCCGCAAGAAAGAAAGAGGAATGCATCAGCTCAAGGACGTAGATATGCTGTCTGCCAAAATAGACTTAATCATGAAGAGGCTTGAAGACAAAGCCCCTGAGAAGAAGGAAGTCATGCAACTCTTCGAATCCCGCATGACCTATGAAGAGTGTGGAAACACTGGACACTCAGGCAATCAATGCCCTCAGCTGGAGGAGGACGTGAACTACATCAAGAACAACAATCAATATCGTCCCTAGCAAAAGCAAGGATGGACCCAGCAGAGGCCCAACTACCTAGGTAACTATTCAGGTAACTATCAAGGTAATAACTCTTCCAATAATTTTCCACCTTTAAGAGACTTAGTTCAAAACCAGGGTAGAGTTATGGATAATCTGTCTAAGAAAATTAGCTTCCAATGATAAAATATTAGAAACTATTAGTAATAAAATGGAAAGCTTTTCTTCTGCCATTAAGAACCAACATAGTTTTAATAAAATGATAGAATCTCAGATATCTCAGCTGGCATCATCTGTTCCCACGGCTAACCCAGGTAAGATTCCGGGCCAGCCGGAAGAATTAGAATCTGCAAATCTTGTCGATATCTATTATGCAGGCCTGTGCGCTAATAAGACAGAAGAAGGACCAAAGTAGACTGACTGGGGCATGCCCGCCAAGAGAGGAGATCTAGGAAGGCCAGTCATCACCATCACTATTGGATCCTACACTTTCGAGAATGCACTATGTGACTTTGGGTCTAGCGTCAACATAATGCCCAAGGTAATATATGAGAAAATCAATGGTTCACATTTATGGTTCACAACCATGTGCTTGCAGCTTGCAAACCTGTCACTATGCTACTCTGAGGGCATCCTAAACGACATATGTCTAGGGGTAGGAAGTTCCTACGTAGCTGCTGATTTCGTTGTCGTCGAGACTGGAGGAAGTGAGAACGCCCCAATCATTTTGGGACGTCCTTTCCTTGCCACTGTTAAAGCCGCAATCTACGCCGACACTGCGAAGATCGTCTTCACCATCAACGGGAAGAAGGAGAGATTCAGTTTCAAGAACAAGATCCTAAGAGCTCCTGCACACCCCCAATATCCTTACCCTCAAGAGTACAAGCCAGCTGTCGAGAAGAAAAGGAGAGATAGAAGGAGGAACAAAAAGAACAATCAACCTCGACTACACATGGAGGAAGTTTGGATGATCAACACAATTCAATCAAAAACCGAGAACCTGTTTCCTTCACCACTGCTGCCAAAGTTAGATGACCCTGGAGTCCCATCAATCCATTACTCCATCAATCAATGGAACTTCCAGCGAGTTGTCTGCGACACGGGATCGGGCATCAACTTAATGTCTAAGGTAACTTATGAATTAATATACGGTGGCTTGCCTTTGTATTCCACCTATATAATGCTGTAGATGGCGGACCAATCACACCGATTCCCGGAGGGAGTTGCGCGAGATGTACCTATCAAGATAAAAGATCACTATGTCCTAACTGACTTTGTAGTCATAGACATGGGAGATGAAGAGCAAGATCCTCCCATAGTACTTGGGAGACCGTTCTTGAACACCACCAGAGCAATCATCTACATCAGGACGGGCGAGATCCACTTCCAGTTCATAACTGATAAGGTATGCTGCTACTTTAATACTTATACTGACTCTGAGCAGCCCAAGAAGAACAAGACGCGGAGACGCCTTCAGAAATTGCAACGCAAGCTGAACACGAAGTTGACGGACATTAAGAACATTGAGGAAGAGATTAAAGAGAAGTCCGCTCAGCTCCTACCATTCAAGAACTCTGAACCTGTTACCTCAGAAAGGTCTCCACGGAAGAAACAACTCTGGAGGAAGAAAGATGAGAGTACACCTTCGGAAGACCAATCACTACCCGCATCACTAATTGATCAATCATCGGCTACTACATCTACGCCATGGGAGTAAGTACTCGAAATTCTTGCCGAGAGGTAACTCGGTATTTATCTGCATTTTCAATTAGCATTTTTCCTTTAGCATTTTTACTTACCTATACTTGCATTAGAAAAAGACCATAAAAATGTTTTCTGCATTTGCATCTGTTCCTTAAGGCCCCATGTACTCCATACCGTGGTGGCATAAAAAAATAATAATATATTGCATGCACATGTTTTTGCTTTAGCATCCCTTTTTGCATATAAAAATTCACAAAAATATGTGGGCACATGAAGGTCCACACTTTTCAGAAAAAACAAGAAAGAAGTAGGCACATGAAGGCTCACAACATAATCCTAAAATTTGTTCCTTTGGGTATGTGCGAGATTAATATTTACAGGAAGAAATTAAGGAAAACCCGAAGGAAAACAAGTTTTAAGGATGGATGAAGGACTACTTCAAGATCTAGCTTGGGGGAGAGCACCCCTAGTTATCACGATAAGTATCATTATCCTATGTTTTGGTTAAAGAGTCTTAGTTAAAAGTCTTTGTGAGACATGGGTACCCCTAGGTCCCCACCGACCAGGCTCACGGCCGTCCCCGACAAGTGGGTCCGGCCTACCAGAAGACCTGCCGACCTGTTAGTGGGCCCAACCGACCTAGTTGGTGGCCTGCACGACCTCCTGAAGACCTTCCAGAAGATTCCCCATACGACCTCATCCAGAACGACTACAAGACTTGGCGTGCAAGACAAGACATTAGTGGATTCCGACCAAAGTAGATCGGCGGATATGGCAAGTGATGTAATCAACTAGATTTAGGTCTCCTGGTCGTAATCGACCAGGAGTCTGGGAACCGACCTTGTCCGCTGGCCAATATAAGGCGGGCGAGGCGACCCTTGTACAATCACGCAACCCCCAAGCAATCTACACCAACAACTGGACGTAGGGTTTTACTCTCCGGAGGCCCGAACCAGTATAAACTCGCTGTGTTCTCTGTGTTCCGTGTGCTCGTGCGCAACCTTCGAGTTCTTAGCCTTAGATTCCCCTCGCCGAACAACTAAACCACAGGGATTAACACCCCCGTGGGCTGTCTAGATCTTACCATCTGACAGTTGGCGCGCCAGGTAGGGGTGGAATTCAAGGTTCTTCGTGCAACTCGATGGCTTCGACCAATGGCGTCATCTTCCCGGAGAGCATGGCGGACATCCTCGCCAATCCCGTCGACATCCGCTTTGGCTCTATGCCGGCGGAATCCACCGCTCCAGCCACTTGCCTCCTCATTGAAAGCAACGCGGTCACCTCCAACCAGCAGGTCAGGACAGATCTGCTCGCGGAGACCCACCCACCCACTCCTAGCGACCTGATCGCGGGACTCAATCGTGTCGAAGGCATGCTTTCTGACACGATCAAGGTCTGTGAGCACATCAAACACCCTCGCAGGACCCCTTCGTCCTCATCCAGCATGCCCCTAGGCCTGCGGAATGCAACCCACGTAGCATCTCGCTACATGAAGCGCAAGATTCAGATCGAATCTGGACCTAAGACACCAGATTGTGGAAACTGCAGAAGCCACCTCGATGACCCTTGTCCCATCCACGAGAACTCCAAACACACAGCTCGCCAATGCCGTGTGCTCAAGAAGCTTCGCCGACCTCTCACCGCGCCTCATCACTGCCAGATCAATCGCGAGCCATCTCCGGACCACCTCGCGTTTCAGATCGCCCGTACAACTATCTCCCCAAACTATTCGGGAGAATCGTTCGAGACCCCAGACCGTGAGGTCTTGGTAGTCTCTGCAGATGTACCGCCTCAAGACGGAGAGACAGATGAACAACGCATAGAGCGCGAAAACGCCAACGCTGCAAGAGCCGTACGTCGTCAGCAGGAGTTAGCCGTAGCTGCCCCGGCTGCAGGTCAGCATGCAGGCAATGCCGGTCAAGGCAACGGCAATCTACCAGCAGGCAACAACGGAGCGCAAGCACCCGCAGCTCCAGCAGCTCCTCAACAACGCAACGAACCCCGTCGAAATCGCCTGCGTGCTAGAGACCTCCTGCGCAATTTCGAGCAAGACGGCCACGAAGTCTACAACTCCCCTCAAGCGAACCTGGGTGCAGCTCTTGCCGCGCTAGGTCAGCTCGAGGACACTCCTGCCATATGGTGACTTCAAGCTCACATCCGCGTCGCCACCGCTCAAGTCGAAGAAACAGGCCTAGGATATAGCAGATCGGCCGCAAGCTCCTACTCCAGAAGTAGATCTGAGCACCCTCGCCAGCGACGTCGTAACAACGGTCCCCTTGAGCCCGTGGCTGAAGAGGGACGAGGCGAAAATGAAGTGGTGCAGCCGGTCAACCCTGCTGCTAATGCTGCTGCTAATGCTGCAGCTAACCCTCCAGCCAACACCGCCGTCAACACTGCAGGCAACGTCGCCAACAACGCAGCTAACGCTGCCGGTGGCCAGCAAAACGCCGCCCCCAATGCAGGACAGAATGCTGGAGTTCAGCCTCTACCAGTTCAGGCTAACCACGCTGAGAGCAGTCAACGTCGTCGGGTACGAGACGAAGTGGAAATAGCGCGCCGTGCTAACTACGATCGTGACCACGGGGTCCCTGATCCCCTCAATGCCAACAATCCTATTCAGCCTACAGAAATCCGGTAGATGCATGAACAAGAGCTTCTACGTCGTGCCCAGTACGACCAAGATAATGGTCCTCCAGACGACCTCTACATCATCCCGACGGCCTACGCCCCGTCAGCTAGTCCAGGAGCGGTCAACAACTTCCCAGCATTCTCACGACGTCTGAGGACGATCAGATACCTGTGACAGAACCGCCCAAAATAAATTCAGATTATCACTTAAGCCGGTCCACTTGGCTCATAAGCGATAACCAAGAGCTATTTTGTCGCCTCTGCCGGGTCATACCCGGTAAATCACTTTCACAGGATCAAGATATGCGCTAAGCCCACACGAAGGCGGGACCAGAGTACATCATTACATTTCATACAAGTCCATAAGCACTTTATATTACAAACCAGGTTTTTCAGTACATAAAAGTAAACATAGTTCAGAGTTTAAACAGTGGAAAAAATAAACTAAACGCGGGATACACATGGGAGGCCATCCACAATGTATCACTCCTCATCATCGTTCTCCCATTCAAGCTCCCAACCATCTGGAATAGAACCAGGACAGATGGGGTTACCTGAAAACAACAACAAAAGCAAGGCTGAGTATACTAATACTCAGCAAGACTGACCCGTCAAAAATAAAAGACACAACTAGACATGCAAGACTTTTTGGCTTGTGGGTTTGTTTTGCCAAAAGCAACTAAGAGTTGATCCTTACTTTCAAGTTTTAGCTCAAGTTCTAGTATGTTAACCATTCTAGGTAAGCACCTAGCTAAGCAAGCATGGTTGTGCAAACAAGATTTAATCAATCAACAATATTAATCCAAAATGTTTCATAAATAAACAATGGGTAGCCAGTGGTCAAGCCGACTCAGATAACGGCGAGTGACCGACGATCGATCGATTTATATCCTTGCAAGGTAAACCCAAGATACACGGAAGAAGGTAGACCCCAAAGAATCCAAAGAAAAACAAATGCGGGGTCTACCCCGACCAGGCGGTTCCCGTCACTCCCCAGATTAGGGACAAGCGCCACAGTCCTAAGTACAAGGTTATTGGAATGCCCTCACACGGCACGTCCAGGATCACACTTGCACTACCGGGAGCAAACCGGGAGAAGCATCTCAAGAGTAGTAGCGATAAAGTCCCTGCACTGGTTCATTAGGTACTAGGCTTACCGGTCCCATTCCCGACAAGCACTTGGTACGTTCAATAGCTTAGACCAGCACCATGCTACTCGGTCGAGACCGAACCCATTGCTCTTACCACATGAGCGAGTCAATTTAACCAACTTATGATTCCAACATAAGCATCCTATTTCTCACGAGCAATGAGTCATTACTCAACTTCTACCGTATCCTTAGAGCATGGCACTAGCGTTCCTAGCATACTAGTAAAAGAGCATAGGAGTCCTAAGGATCATGCAACTAGGTTTCAAAGCAACTCCTGAAACTTAAATGCACAAAGTAAATCATAAATACTGAAAAGTAAAATGGAGATTTTATCCCAAAAAGGTTATATGAAACCGGTGCTTGCCTTCTTCTAAGTTAGCAACAGCCTTGGGCTCTTCCGGACTTTGGTCCAGGTCTTGATGAACACTCAACTCGTTCACTTCACCATCTACCGTCCCGTCTCCCTCCTGGGTGAGCGTGTACGTCCCGTCTGGTAAATCTACACGTATACATGCATATGCATTAGATTACAGTGAGGGTGGGAGAATTACCACCAACCCAACTCTTGTTGGCCATATTCATCTAAACAATATTATTTTCTCACAAAAATTATCAGGGTGGTGTGATGATGAACTAAACACTATTTTGATGGTGATTGTGTACATATTTAAACATAAATAAATTAAATAAATTTATAAACAGCAAGGGGGTGTGTTGAAAATTCAAAAACAGAAACATGACATGTTTTCACAATTTGACACCTTAATTTCCATTTCTTTATTTAATTACATAAAACAAGCCTTACAACAATAAATCCATATTAAAATCAAAAACACTTCAAATGAGCCTAATCTTTTGCACACAGTAACATATGCCTATTTTAAGCTCACAAACCAAAATCTAGCTTAAGATCATTTATATATTAATTTATACGAAAAAGACAAATTTTAGCCTAGTAAACCACCATTAATTCATATAAAAAGATTTACTAATCTTTTTTATCTCAACTTTCTCCTAGCCATCCTCTAGGTCAAAACTAAGTTTCTGGCCAAAGGTCAAGTATAGATCTTATTTATATCTTGAGTTATTAATTTATCACCCTACACAAGATGAAATCCAAATCACCTATTAAACAATTTCCTAAAATCATACCCATTCTACCAGAGGTACTACTCATCAAAGCAAAGCCCTAGGGTGCACTTGTGCTTAAACAAAAGTTTATTAAAAGGGCTATAAAAAGCATCAAAATTAAACTAGCCTAGAGCTTGCATAAATCATAATTAAAGATCTACACATCAAACTCATGCCAACTTCGGTCACAAATCTGAACGTGCCATAAAGAGCAACATATCCAAAATTTAGTTCCATAGAATGAGTATATTTTAAACTACACTAAAAACACATCAAACTGAGTTTGAAATTTTAATTCAAAGTCTATACATAAAAACCCTATATAACCTTTCTAGAAAAGGTAGAGTTCTCCACCAGGAAACCAACAAAATTGGATTTGCATTTTTCTGAATTTTGTACAATGTTCTACGGATTTTTGAAGTTGCTGCTGAAAACCCTAAAACACATTTACACCGGGACCCTCGGGAACTTTTCCTAAATCACAGATGTACCCTTACTTTACAAAAAACACCCTGACAAGAATCTAATCCTTGCAATGCGGTCCCCGGGGCGGCCTAGACCTCACCGGCGGCGGAATTTCCGGCCGGCGATGACCGGACTTCGCCGGAGGAGGTGGCCTGGGCGGTGTCTAACCTTGCTCGAGTGTTGAAGGGTGGCGACCGGACTGGGGACAGCGTCGGCAGCGGCTGGCGGCGTGGTGCGCCCTGGGTGCCCGCTGCGTCCGCCGGTGGCCGGCGACGGCTTGGTCTGGCGGGCCGGCGGTGGCGTGGCGGTGTAGAGGAGACCCAGGGGAAGGAGTAGGAGTGGCCGGCGGTGCTTGTTCTGGTGTAGGAGGGTTGGCTCGGCGGCGGCGCCAATGGACAGCGGCGGCGGACTGCTCTGTTTCGGAGTTCGGGAAAAAGGAACGGCGATGACTTGGCTTGGCTTATGTAGATGACGACGTGCACGACGAGGTCGAGACGAGGCGTCCGACGCGTGCGCGGCCACTTGGCGCACAGCATGCGCGGGCACGCGGCGCTGCGCGGCCGCGCGACGGCGCGTGGCCGGCCTGGGCCCGCGGCCTGTCACGCGTGCTTCCTGGGCGCCGCTCACGGCAAAAGGGTAGGCGGAGGGCCCAGCGTCGAGGCACGGTCCACGGTGACGAGTTCACGGCGTCCGTACACCGGACTGCCACGCTGGCACGCGCGGACAGCCGGACGTCGCGCGTGCGAGGACGCGCTAGAGCGCACGACGCGTCGGCCGCCACTCACCCTCATTTCCTTTTTGCCCGCTTTTGAAATTGTGAAACTCCAAAAAGTGTCAACATACTCGAAAATCTCCAAAAATAAAAGTTGTAGAGGAGCTGAAGCCCTACAACTTTCCCAAAGGGCGACATATGTTTTGATCAACGGATTTGTGGGAAAAACACGTTGAAGTTCAGCAAAATCTCGGCCCTGAAATTACTGTGCGCAGCAGCTTCAACTCAAATTTAAGCGGCTTTGCACTCAAAATTTGAATGTCCGCCAATTATGAAAAATGTGTTCCCGGAAATAAGGAACAACTTTTATATTGGCCGATTTTGAACTTCTATAGCAAAATTTGGAGAACGCACAAGAAAACCAAATCAGCTCTTTAGGATCTATAGGGGTTTGACAAGGGAATTTGAACTTTGACCAAGGGCCTTTGTGAAAAAGGGTGACAAAACAAGTCAAACATGCTTAGAAGCTAATTAAACATGATTAACCCTACTAATTACGGTCATTAGCATAAACAAACATCAGGGATGTTACAATACCCTAAAGACTTCAAGCCAGCCATCAAAAAATACGACGGTCGCTCCGACCCAAGTATTTGGCTAAAGATGTACAGCATCGCAGCACGCGCCTCTGGCGGCAATGAAGACCACATGGCGGGATACTTCCCCCTTGTGATGGGCAAAGCACCACTCCTATGGCTCGACAACCTCCCAGCAGAGTGCATCACTTCCTGGGCGACTTTGTCACGGCTTTTCACGACCAACTACCAGGCGACCTACAACCGCCCCGGGAATACTCACCACCTCGCCAGAGTGCGGATGAGGTGCGACGAAACTCTCCGGGAGTACACTAACTGCTATTTTGAGAATCGCAACACCCTTGCAGGTGTCAAAGACGAAGATGTCATCGCCTACTACAAGAAGGGAGTCACCAACGTCAAGCTTTTTTTGAAGATCCATGAAGCTGACGCCCACACCATTGCCGACCCATGGCATACGTCGACAAGCTCGTCGACACTCAAGACGCGGTGATGCATGACTTCAACGGAGAAGACCATGACGACAGAGGAAACAGGTCGCGCAAGCGATCCGGCGAGGCCTACGCAATAGAACCACCCAGACCCTCCACCTTCCTGGAAGGTGACTTCAACATGGTCATGGACGACCAGTGCCAATTCCACCGCGATGCCAAGCACACCATGAGGGAGTGTGAACAACTGAAGCGTGCTCTAGGGGTACCCCCGGAACCCAAGAAGACCAAGAGTGGGAGTAACGACGACCAAAACAGCGGCCGCCGCTACGACAACCGTAACCGTCGACCTGATCGATGTGATTACCGTGACCGACTCCCTTACCGTCGCAATGACGATAGGGACCGACGTGATTATCGCCGCGACTATCGCCACGACGATCGTCGTGATGACCAACGCAACGACTACCACCGCAGTGATCGTCATGAGGACAACCGCAACGATCAGTGAGACGACCGTCGTGATGACCGACGTGATGAGCGCCGCGATGACCGACGTGATGATCGTCATCGCCAAGACGACCACAACCGCAATGACAACAACTGCAAAGAACGCTCTCCACCACCACCGCCAAAAGGGGGCAACCCCAATGGTGCGTTTCAGACCGCCAACCGGGAGATTAACTTCATCGTCGGTGGTCGCCAAGCTGCCAAAAGCAATAGGAAGATACGGTCGAACGCAAGGGAGATCGGCCAAGTCAATACTGAAACTCCACAACCCCTGCGTTGGTCGGAGTACCCAATCACTTTCTCTAGGAAAGATCATTGGGTCCATATACCTGACCCCGGGACCTACCCGCTGGTCGTCAACCCCATAGTTGACAGTGCGTTCTTGCCTAAGACCCTCATCGATGGGGGCAGCAGCTTAAACATCATCTTCACAGAGACACTGCGAAAGATGGACTTTAACTTCAGCAAGATGACCGCCTGCGACGAACCCTTCTATGGGGTTGTGCCCGGCAAGGCTGCGTACCCCATAGGTCGTGTGCCTACCGGTCACATTTGGCACAGAGGAGAACTTCCGTACCGAGTACCTGACGTTCGAGGTCGCGGACTTCCGCTCCTCCTACCACGCCATCCTCGGACGACCCATGTTGGCTAAGTTTATGGCCATACCCCATCACACCTACCTCATCATGAAGATGCCAGCACCAAACGGAATCCTTTCCGTCCTCGGCGACATAATGGTCTCCTACAACTGCGAGAGCTCTACCGTCGAGCTCACCAAAGACTCTGCCTGCAAAGCTGCAGCCACAGTCATGATCGCTCAAGCTGCCCAGATCGACCAAACCACTCTGGAGGTGCCAGAGCAGAAGCGTACAGCCACAGCTCTGGACCCAAGTCCCGCTGTGAAGAAAGTTTGCCTCGGCCTGCCCGACGCGTCCAAGGAAGTAACTATCGGAGCCAACCTCGACCCTAAATAGGAATTTGCGCTCACCAGTTTCCTCAGGGACAACGCTGACATTTTCGCATGGAGTCCATCCGACATGCCCGGTGTCCCTAGGGAGCTGGCTGAGCACGCCCTTGAAGTAAGCAAGACCGCTCGACCTATCGAGCAAAAGCTCCGGCGCTTTGCAAAAGATAGAAAATAGGCTATAGAAACCGAAGTCTGCAAGCTCTTAGCTGCAGGATTTATTCGCGAATGTAAACACCCGGTTTGGCTCGCAAACCTGGTCCTTGTACCCAAAAAGACTGGAGGATTAAGGATGTGTATCGATTACACCGACCTCAACAGGCACTGCCCAAAAGATCCCTTCCCTCTTCCTCGTATCGACCAGGTCGTGGACTCCACAGCTGGTAGCGTCCTACTCTGCTTCCTCGACTGCTACTCAGGCTATCACCAGATAGCTTTGAATCCCGATGACGAAGACAAAACGGTGTTCATAACGCCCCATGGCATCTACTGCTACAAGGTCATGACTTTTGGCCTGAAAAACGCCGGAGCAACATATCAGAAGGCGATCCAAAAATGTCTGAAGTCGCAGATCGGGAAGAACGTCGAAGCCTACGTCGATGATGTGGTCATCAAGACCACCGAGGAAGACCAGCTCATCATCGACCTCGCCGAGACCTTCACCAACCTACGAGAATTTCAGTGGAAGCTCAACCCGACCAAGTGTGTCTTCGGTGTTCCTGGGCTTCATGGTTGGACACCTGTGAAGGTCGATGCAATACGCATCATGGCCAGGCCATCTTGCAAGAAAGGCATCATGAAGCTCACAGGTGTGATGGCGGCTCTAGGTCGTTTCATCAGCAAGCTCGGCGAGAAAGGTCTGCCTTTCTTCAAACTATTGAAGAAGGCAGATAAGTTCGTATGGGACGAAGAAGCACAGAAGGCGTTCGAGGCTCTCAAAGAGTCCTTGACCACACCTCCAATCATGACACCACCAATTCCAGGCGAAACACTCCTTTACATCTCCGCCACTACTAACGTGGTTAGTACGGCTCTCGTCGCAGAGTGAGAAGAAGAAGGGCAGGCCTATCCTGTTCAACGGCCTGTGTATTACGTGAGCGAGGTCCTGGTCGACGCTAAAACACGGTATTCACAGCCTCAGAAGTTGCTCTATGCAGTCCTGATCATGTCAAGAAAGCTACGTCACTACTTCCAAGCCCACAAGATCACGGTGCCCTCGTCGTTCCCTCTAGGAGAGATCATCCGCAACCGTGATGCCAATGGCCGTATCGTCAAGTGGTCGGTGGAGCTTGGAGAGTTCGACATCGAGTTCTGCCCCAGGCAAGCAATCAAGTCACAGATCCTCGCTGACTTTGTGTCAGAGTGGACAGAAATCCAGATGCCCCCTCCCAAGGAGCGGCCTGAACACTGGATAATGTACTTCGACAGCGCCCTCAACCTTGAAGGCGCAGGAGCAAGTGTGCCACTCATCTCTCCTCAGGGAGAACAGCTCAAGTACGTTCTACAGATACACTACAAAGCCTCTAACAATGGAGCAGAGTACGAAGCTCTAATTCACGGGCTCCGTATAGCTGTGTCCCTTGGCATCAAGAGACTTTTGGCTTTTGACGATTCCAAGGTTGTCATCAAACAAGTCAATAAAGAGTGGGATTGTGTCAAAGACACAATGGACGCATACTACGCTGAGATCCGCAAGCTCGAAGGCCACTTCGAGGGAATTGAATTTCAGCATGTGCCACGCAACAATAACGTCGCCACCGACGTACTTTCTAAACTAGGCTCCCGGCGAGCCCTAGTCTCGGCAGGTGTGTTCGTCCAAGACCTACGCAAGCCTTCGATCAAGCTACTGGATCCAGGTAGTCCAGACCTAGCTCAACACGATCAAACTCCAGCGCCTCCCCGTGACGTGCTGATGACCGAAAAAGAGGATGATCGGTGCGAGCCTTTCTTAGCCTTCCTACTCGACCAACGAGTCCCAGAAGACAAGGCAGAACGTGAGCGTATCACACGACGAAGTGCCAACTACGTCGTGATAGGTACCGACCTATACAGAAAAGCAGCCTCTACTGGCATTCTGATGAAGTGCATTCTGCGATCAGAAGGGATTCAGCTCTTGGCTGAAATTCACGGCGGAGGGTGTGGCTGCCACGCGGCATCCGCCAATCTGGTCGGTAAAGCTTATCGATCTGGTTTTTATTGGCTCACGGCCATGTCTGATGCCAAAGACCTCGTAAGGAGGTGCAAAGGATGCCAATTCTTTGCCAAACAGCAACACCTGCCAGCTCAGGTCCTGCGCACAATTCCCCCATCATGGCCCTTCGCCATGTGGGGCCTCGACTCCGTAGGGCCGTTCCGAACTGCCCCAGGCAGCTATAGGTATATCCTCGTGGCCGTCGACAAATTCACCAAGTGGATTGAAGTCCGACCTGTTGCAAAAGTAACGTCGGAAGAAGCAGTGAAATTCATGTAGGACATAACACACCGCTTCGGTGTGCCCAACAGGATCATCACCGACCTTGGGACGGCCTTCACAGGGTCCGCCTTTTGGGATCTCTGCCAAGACAACACCATCGACGTCTACTACTCCTCGGTCGCCCACCCCAGGTGCAACGGCCAGGTCGAGCGTGCCAACGGCATCGTTCTTCAAGCCCTCAAAGATCGTATCTTTGATGATGCCTCAAACAATGCCACCCGGTGGTTAGCTGAGCTACCACATGTGATTTGGGGACTAAGGACCCAAGTAAGCTCCGCCACGGGCTTCTCGCCCTTCTTCTTGGTCTATGGCTCAAAGGCCATCCTACCCACCGACGTCACTTTTGGAGCCCCACGCATACAATTCTACGAGGAGGGAGAAGCCGAGCAGACTCGTCGTGTCGACCTCAACAGCCTTGAAGAGCAGAGGATGGCTGCCGTCATGAGGCAAGCTCGTCACGACCAGCAACTTCATCGGTACCACGACCGCAACGTTAAAGAGACCTCCTTCAATATTAGCGACCTAGTCCTAAGGCGCATCCAGAAGACCGACGGCATGCATAAGCTTTCTGCCCCATGGGAGGGACCCTTCATCGTCACTGAAGTCATCAGCCCATCCACATATCGCCTCCAATGGGGTGACGGGAAAGGCGTACCCAACCCTTGGAACGTGGAGCACCTACGACGATTCTATCCGTAGGATAGTTTTTATTACAGCTATGTATTCCTCGACCTTGTACCTTTTTCAGTTTAATAAATATTAGTTCAAGCAGTCATCTGCTGAGTCTCAAGCCCTATTTTCTCCTCTCTCATGTCATCAACCCTCCCCCTCGACATGCTCGGGGGCTTGGCCAAAGCCAGCACACGGGTCGTAAAGACCTGAGGGTTAAATTTTTTCTGCTCCTCCCCCTCGACATGCTCGGGGGCTTGGCTCAAAGCCAACCTAAGGGTCGTTCAACCTGAGGACATCATCCCTCATGACTACCCGCTTTGTGTCACTGCGAGCTTGCTTGGTCGTTAAGGTTGCTAAACCTGAGTCCTAGACTCCTTCTCGCACGCCGATCACACGTAAGCCTCCCTGCTGAGCCGTGGTGGTCGGTAAGCCAGCCTCTCCGTGAGTAGTGGTTAGCGAGGCAAGATACAAGACGTCGTTACCTCAAAGGCTACCAAGGTCGCGCAGACACAAAGTAAGTACATCATGCAGGCAACAAAAGAAGGTTTCATCGAATAACATTGTTCATGGCTGAGAGGAGGAGGAGGTACAGCTCCTAGACTAAGACTATTCTTCGCTGTCGTCGCCTTCATAGTCAAGAGCGTCCATCACCGCCGAAGCGGCGTTACGAACTTCAAGCTCCAGGGCTTTGAGGTCCTTTGTTGTGTCTGATCCCCCTCGACCTTGATCATGTCAACCTCGGGGTGGTGCGACTTTACCCGCACTAGCGCCTCTGTGGCCGCCGCCAAACTCGTCACCTTCAGCAGCTCGAGAAGCTTCTCGGGTATGGCTATGAGACGGTCAAGAGCAGACTTCGGCTCCTCTCCCTCGACCTACGACGCTATCATGTCCATTGCATAATGGGTAGCGTTCTCCAAGTCGTTCAACTCCACCTCTTTCCCTACAATGGTTACTTGGTCATTCTGCAGTGACTTCAAAGCTACCTCGAGACTGACCTCAAGGTCCTGCCGAGCTTGTTTCTCATAAGCCAGCTTTTGAGATACGGCATACTCACTGTCAACGGTCTCCTTCATCATCCGCTTCAGCTCCTGGCCCCCAGCCTCGACCTCCCGGAGGTTCACCTCCAAAGTTCGGACCTTCTCCTTGGTGTTCTTTAGCTCGTTTTTGAGCTCGTCTTCTCGACGGTGAAATTCTGCAACACGCCAGTAATATCCCGAGGTCAGAACCTCGGCGGTACAAGACTCTGACAACAATGGTGAAGCAAATTGTAAGATTTCGATCTTACCGGTGTTCACGGTGTTGAACTGCGCATTAGCCTCCCGGGTCTTGCGCTTTTCCTCAGCCAGCTCGTCTTCGAGCTTCTTCTTGTCTACAGCTGCCGCCTCACAGACCTGTTTGAGCTCTTGCTCAAGCTCAACCACTCGCAGCTGGATGGCCGCAGCATTCCTCAGCAGGTCGGCCCTGCCCTTCGCACGGTCAGCCAGTGACTGCTCCAAGAAATCAGGTCATCAAATACAGTTTCAAATTACGTCTTCACAGATAACACAAGAAGCTTACCGTCAACACCTCGTTAAACGTCAAGATAGCGTTCCGGAGCGCCACCATATCCTCATGGTCATCGAAGATATCCTCCTGCCAAGGAGTACCATTCCAGTCAATCTCCCTACGCCTCAACGTTGGCCCTGTTGATGGCGAACTCGGTACCTACGCGCCGGATGTTTCTAGATTCTTTGGCGGCTGCTCGATTTGAATCGGGTCCCAAGTCAGGTCCTGATCCGACGTGCTGGGCACCACGTTGATGGGGTCCACGTCGATGACCGGGGGAGAGGTCGACGCCCCGATGTCGCCTAAAGAGCCCTGTGCCCCGGCATCAGCAGCAGGCGGAGGAGTTGCTGTCCTCACGTCGTCAACCAGGGTCCGAGCTCCGACCTCATGGTCATCCGACCTGGTTCGCGAAGGTGACCCTTGATCGCCCAGGGTGCGCTCGGGTTGGACAACTGACCTGCAGACGTCGTCGTCAGAAACAATGTCAAGAAAAAGAAAACCCAACAAAAGACCAACACATGAACAAGTTTCAGATAACCGATCCTACCTCATAGTAGCTGGGGCGCGTAGCTTAGGCCTGAAGGGCCGAACTTTCACTAGCACAGGCATCCTTGCCTGTGCTCCGGCAGCAGCCCGTTGCGCCTCCATCCCTTGACGGAGGTCGTCCTCCGTCGTCTTCTGCATCAATTCCCGCTGCCTCTTGGCTGCGGGACTCAATGACCTCCTCGCCATCTGATCCTCAACGACCGGCGGATCATCGGTGGCTTCAACTTCCTCGTCAGACTCGACCTCCCTAGTCGGAGGCGTAGGAATTACCGGCATCTCTACCGCCGGAGGAGGACTTACCCTCCTCTTCCTCTTCTTCTTCTCCGCCTCGAGCTTAGCGGTCTTCGCCGCTCCGACCTTGGTAGCAGCTGTCGTGGTTGGCTGCTTCGCCATCACCGCCCTTGTTCTGCACCTGGGCTTCATGGCGGAGCTCACCTCTTGGCGGTTTGCTGCATCATCACCAACCTCGGGGTCGGTGTCTTCATCAGTCTCCACCGACGAATCTGACTCATAATTCTCCAGTAGTCCAGCCGCTGGAGGTTGATACTTGTCCGACCTCAGCTTCCGACGTGGCTCTTCACCTTTCAGAAGAGGGGCCGGGCACCAAAACTACCTCTCTCGTTCCTGTGACAAATAAAGAGCAAAGGAGTAAGAACGATGTAAAACAACGAAACAGAATAAACGACCTAGTAGGTCCAGGATTTACTGGGTCCGCTGGCCGACTCAAGGAGTACGCCTTTGGGCACTTCTTGATCCGTGCCTTCCCGGCATAGATCTGAGAAACCCTGGCCGCCATCTCCTCCTTGGGGACCTTACAGTTTACCTCGCGAGTGGGATCTAACTGCCCCCAGTACTCGTATGCCGGGTGCACCCGGTCCTTGATCGGTTGGATCAGACGTCGGCAGAAAGACCTAGCGACAGAGCCTCCCGTCACACCCCTCTCCTTGAGGTCGTTGACCAGCGCAAGAACCTCCTTGATGTCGTCCACCTCGCGTGAGGACAGCTGCAGGTCCCACTCTAGAATCTTCACAGGCTTATGCCCAGTTCGCTTCGGGAGCGCCGACCGTTGATCGGCAATATAGAACCAATCCGACCTCCACCCAGAGGTATTGTCCGGTAAGTCCGTATCAATCCACTCCGACTTGAGGCCCGACCTCAAGCAGAACATCACAGCCCCGACAACACCGGCGCGCTTGCCGGTGGTCTTCACACAGAAAAGATGTCTCCAGAGAAGGAAGTGAGGCGATATCCCCAGATATGCCTCACAGAAGTGAATAAATGTCGATACTACAGTGATGGAGTTGGGGACGAGGTGTACCAGCTCCAGCTTGTAGTAGAAGAGAAGACCTCGGAAGAAATCGCCGGTGGGGTTGTTGAACCCGCGCTCGAAGAAGGAACCGAAGACGACCTGCTCCTTGTCGTCCTCCATCGGGAAAGCCTCCCCCGTCGGCACCTTCCACTCCACCTCCGCCTTGGGCCTCAACAGCCCGCGGTCCACCAATGCTTGGATCTTCGCCTCCGTCATCGTTGAAGGCTCCCACACCATCCGCGGGTCCGGGATCGCATGAGTCGGCACCGCCATTTCTCGGGCTGGAATGGATCTGGATCAAAATGTCACTAGGGTTTTGATGCGCATGCGCAAGAGGAACAGGACGTGAAATGGCGGAGCTAGCGCGCGGCCGGCTAGAGACGGTGGCGGATTGGGAAAGTGAGGGCGGAGGATGGATGCGGAACCACGGCGGCTATGGCGTGGTGGCTCTGGCAGTGACGGTGATGGAAGGAAGAAGATGAAGCGTGCGGTCAACCACGGTCTCTGGCGGTCTATTTATACGGGCCCCACCGGGTCCGCCCGTTGTGGCTCCTTCAACTGTACGGAGCTCCCCCTAACGGCTCTGTGCTGATAATTTCGGGAGTTGATCTCGCCGGATTTCGCACCAACAGATAATCCAGCAACCTACACCCTGAGCTTGGGTCGTGGGAAATGACAAAGTTATCAGGTCGTCCTGGTAACAATGTTTCGATCTTCACAAGGTCGATAAGCCCCCAATCACATCATTTAGGTCTTTGATGAATAAATTCGTCAGAACGACCAGTACATGACAGAAGAGAGCGAACATTACACGAGTCCTCCGAAGGTACACAAGTCACCTGCGACCTTATTGGATCCAGAACCCGGCACAAAAATACAAAGATACTCGAAGACCTGATCTACTTAAAACAGTCCTTGAGGCGTACTCCTCTACAGCAGAGCACGTCGCAAGAATTCTTCTAGCCTCAGGACCTCGATGGTGGCCTTGCGGTCAGCAGCTGCACGACGCCGCACGTAGCAGGGCATGCTCTGTGCCGGACTATGGAATGCAGACACGAGCTTGCTCTTCGACGCGGGGCGCAAGCCTCCGATGAGCATCGGATGCTCACCAGCGACTTGCAGCTGCACCTCGAGCCTCTACAGCATCACCTCCAAACTCTCCTTGATACCTTGCAGAGACACGGTACAAAGAGTGGGTGTGCTGCCTACATTTCGCAAGAGTTCTTCTAGCTCCAAGCTTCTACAAAACACAACATCCTACAATCTGGTGGACGGACACATGCCCATGGCATGGCCTCAACACTACTCTGCGGCTTCATAGCTCAATAATGTTCGGTGCTTGCTTCCTTCAGTATCACGATGCTATTTATAGCCGAAGCCAAACCTCGGGCGGTTGGCAAAGTGATGACACTGGCACCACATGGTTTAGATGGCCTGCAGACATGTGTACGATTAAAGGTGATGACTTTACCCCTGTCTCGCGACGTCTTTGTCACTTGTGCATCAATGATGCCTGAGCCCGCCGCAGAGTCACATGGCTACAGTACCCCCCTTGATTCATGGGCAGTTTGTCATTTTCTGGGTGGCAAGGGAATCTCCGACCACTGTTGACCCGTGACCCCGCAGTCTACGGAAAAGGACAAAGCCTGGCTCTATGTCAGAGGGCTCAGCGCCTTGGTATATCAACAAGCGATGACAACTCAACAACCTCCTATTATGACTCAATGTTTTTCACTTGCACCCGCTAGGCTCTGCGTCCTAATGCACCCGCTATGGCTCTGCATGTAAACGGACCTATTCCAATCAGCCTATATTTTTGTTTCCTGAGCAGAATGGTCGTAGGTTCGATTGAAGACCTTCCGGGGTAGGCGTGCCTCGCTGCTCTGCCAGATCCGTCTGGGCGCCTGGAGATCAGAAGCTTCGCATCTACGATTTCGTCGGGCCCCCGTGGTCGGTGTGCCTATTGCTGAGGTCGTCAATACCTTAGTGCCATGGCTCCGCTGGATGGTCAGCAGCTATGTTGGTCGTCTGGACACCAAAATGACCTCCCTGAGGTTGGCGTGCCCCAATGCCTAGGTCTTGCAATACCTAGTTATGTCTACAGCCCTGCCAACCTAGTTGGGCGCCCCGGATGCGTAACCTTCCGAGGTCGGTGTGCTCTTGTAGCCCTGCCAGCCTGCTCTGGACACCCAAGATTTTACGTCGGGCATGAAGGCCTCCCTGTGGGGTGCGCGCCTAACGGCCCTGCCAAGTATCTCCGGGTGCTTGGGCGCTACTAATTTGAGACCTTCATAAGGTCGACACGGCTCGGGTGGCTCTGCCAGACTCTCTGCAGCTATGCAGGATATCTGGATGTCTCTACACTCCATACGTTCAAGATCAACATTATTTCGCCAGCTTCATCGTTGACCATTTCGACCACTACAGAAGACCTCTTCATGCGACGCTCCTTTTAAGATACTACTGGGTATCCTCGGATACTGGACATCATCGATTTAAGACCTCTTTAAGGTCGGCACGCCTACAAGGCCTCCTCAAGGTCGGCCCTGCCAGCCTCCTTGCAGCTATGCTCGGAGAACTGGGTGTCTCTACACTTCGTTTTGACCAAGACCATGACTCAGTTTTTCTTCTCTTCTTTGAGCATCAATCCAGCCATGCTGACTGCTTCAATGCTCGGGGACTACTCTACGAGAGCGTCTTTGACGCCCTCTTATTTTCTTCGTCGTACCGACCTATTGGGAAACCTGTTAATCATCAACTCGTTACTTGACCTCCTTTTCTTCTCTTGGATCATCATATCGGTCATCCTGCCCGCCACGATGCTCGGATACTACTCTATGAGTGCATCTTTGATGCCCTCTGAATTTTTTCATCGTCGTTTCGATCTATTGGAAGTCTGCTTCCCGTAGGTCATCACTCGACCTCTCTTTGTTCAGCAAACTTTAAACAGGTCGGCTGCTAAGTCGATTTGTTCTTTTCTTTTTGACCGACGTGCATGCTATTCGACCTGTCGATAGCTCTATGACTTCGTCATGACCTTTCTAAGGTCACTGCGCCTACACCTCGCTCGGGGCTTGTGAGACATGGGTACCCCTGGGTCCCCACCGACCAGGCTCACGACCATCCCCGACAAGTGGGTCCGGCCTACTAGAAGACCTGCCGACCTGTTAGTGGGCCCAACCGACCTAGTTGGTGGCCCGCACGACCTCCTGAAGACCTTCCAGAAGATTCCCCAGACGACCTCATCCAGAACGACTACAACACTTGGCGTGCAAGACAAGACATCGGTGGATTCCGACCAAAGTAGATCGACGGATATGGCAAGCGATGTAATCAACTAGATTTAGGTCTCCTGGTCGTAATCGACCAGGAGACTGGGAACCGACCTTGTTCGCTGGCCAATATAAGGCGGGCGAGGCGACCCTTGTACGATCACGCAACCGCCAAGCAATCTACACCAACAACTGAACGTAGGGTTTTACTCTCCGGAGGCCCGAACCAGTATAAGCTCGTCATGTTCTCTGTGTTCCGTGTGCTCGTGCGCAACCTTCGAGTTCTTAGCCTTAGATTCCCCTCGCCGAACAACTAAACCACAGGGATTAACACCCCCGTGGGCTGTCTAGATCTTAACATCTGACAGTCTTAGTATGAATAAATACTAGAGTCTGCTAGTTGGCTTTTCTTTTATGATGATCTTGATGATTTATGTTTGGAAATGATGAATAGTTGCTCCGCCGTGATTCCTCTTAAATACTTAATTTTCAGACCTAGATTCTCCTAAAGCTTTAAATGCTTAATTTGCTATAAACCCAAAACCTGTGGGAAGTACATGCTTAATCTGAGTCTAGGTTTTGAAAGATAATTCATGAAAAGTTGAGCTGCTATTTATCATATTCCTAGAGAAGTTTGATTCCTGGTTTTTATGAAAAATCCTACATGATGAGTTCCTGTGTTTATGATCCTTTAGAGCTTGTCATACACATCAAGATCATTCCACTCCACCATTTATGTTGCTTCTAACTTGAAAGTACGCATTCTCCATCAAGCTACAAGCCATAAAATAGCTCATACGACTCTTGGATATGTCTCTCTCAATGTGTAAAAAAAGAGAAAAGAGATTCTGGGGCTACATTCGAAAAAAAAAGAAGAAGAGAGAGGAAAAAGTGAGAAGAGAGAGGGGAGAAAAGGACAAGTGTCATACTAGGCGAGAAGGGCCTACCCCCCTAAATAATAAATTTAGAGAAGAATAATGAACACAAGTCCGAGGGCGAGAAGAGCCCACATCTCTAAGGAGAGAGAAAAATGGACAAAAGTCCGAGGCAAGTAGAGCCCACCTCTCCAAGAATGGAAAGCCCAGATCTTAAAGTTCTAGAAAGAGAGATATAGTCCAAGAGCTAGAAAAAAGGCTAAAGGCTTACCACCTTTCACCCTCATCCATTCAACACTATCATCCCACCATACATATCTTGCCAAGTGTGACTCCATGCTTGAGAAGGTCATACACAGGATCTCTGAGTTTTATTTGAAAAATCTTGCAAAAACCCCAGGATGATAGTTGATCAAAAAATTTGAGATATACTGCTTGACTTGATTGTTCTGTCTTTTAATCGCTTAAGATCTATGAAAAGGGCTACACACCATGGTTAAAGGTAAGATGGAGCAATCTTGTTGAAGAGACTTTATTTTTGAAAATCATGCTATTTTTGAGGTGTGAAAGCGTTGCAGCAACTCGTGATCCTGCTATAGCATAGCTTTGCTAGGGACTAGCAAAGGGTAAGCTTGGGGGAGTTTGTTGACACGTTTTATCTTATATATTTATAAGTCAACTAAACATGAGAAAAGGACATAATTGTTAATACCAACTTAGAATAGGGTGTCACTAATAGTTTTTCTGGAGTTTTGGAGAATTCTATGTCTTGCAGGGACTAATCAGAAAAATAGGAAAAAAAGAATGAAGTCTAGAAGGCTCTAGAAGGCTCCGGAACTCAACGTGACTTGGCACCCAAGAAAGAAGCATCTGGAAGAGGCAAAGACCCACCTGGCCGAAGTGGGCCCCGAGGGGGGCCCACCACAGACCGGTCGGCCCCATGGTGGGGCCGGTCGGTCTCCCCCGGGCGCCACGTCAGCCCTACTTCTGGAATGTTCTTCCACCGCCTATGAGGATCAATCTAAACCATATGTTAGGTCGGTTTGATCGTACGGCTCATGGCATCCCCTCAGGACTATATAAGCAACCCCCTGACCCCCTAGCAGGGAGAATCTGACTCTCATCTGTTCATACACCAGATCAAGTCATCAAGTCAGAGATACTACGCCCTAGAAACACCATATAGCGAGAGTGGCTAACTAGTCTAGATCTAGGAGGAGGCAAGGTGTCTACTTGGCTCCTGATCGTCTAGAAGCTGGTCGAGATACTGATCTAGCTTCGCTTTTGTAAGTTCTTCATAAGTTCTTCACATTTGCTGTAGAGACATATGTTCTTATCAATGATTATATTCGAGATTATGTGCTTTGGTGCCTATTATGATTACATGTTTAGCATAGTTGATTTACATTTATATTCGTGTATGGAGTCGTATAGCCCTCACCTAGATCATCTGTTAACTTAGGTGAGTGGTGTAAGCGTGGTGGTTATACTGTATTTACCTGCGATTGCACCCTACTTGCTGGGTCGCGTGGTAGATCGTGGTGGTGACAGCACTATTGAGTCCTTTGCAATCCACCCCCCGTGTGTAGGACTAGTGGAGCCTTATACTATTTGGGTTGTTTCAAGTTTCCGCCTTGATCCTCCTGATTAGTTTCCCCATGCATTAGTATAATAGTTCTTCTTCCATGATTGTTAAATGTATTGCACTAATCATAGTTTGCATTGACATATAGTTTAGGGTTACCGAGGAGTATCCTCGCTAACTAGGCTGTGAATATGCTTCTCCCTATATATTAACACTCTCTGGTGGCTCACTATGTTATGACTTGATCAATGCTATCATTATCTTTATGTGACTTACACCTGTTTATAGTAATTGATATATTTTGGCCACTCTGCATTACACAACTGAGAGATATGCATGTATTTGTTATTATAGATAAAAGACTTCTTACCCGGAGGTAGAATATAATACGATACCTGGTTTTACTCCTGGTTAAAATGCTACAATGGTATATTCATATCTGTGCGCTTGCGGATACCCATATATATATATATATTTCTTATCTAGAGATCCAAGGCATATGTAAGAGTACCAATCCATGTGTTTTAGTGGCACTTCTGTCAGGGATGACAACCTAGATCGAGTTGTGCTATGACCCGTATTGGATTTATCTTTTAGTTTATTTGAAAGCAACATTTTATATACACTTAGCATCATGTTAAGATATACCTTTGCATTTCTGGCACTGTCGATAGAGATGGATATTATATCTGTTTCTGGTCGATGACGTTAGCAATGTCAACACTGCCCTGCCAGTCCGTCTGGGCGCCTGGAGTCCAGATCCATCAAGTCTACGATTTTGTCGGGCCCCCGAGGTCGGTGTGCCCGCTACTTAGGTTGTCAATACCTTAGTACCTTTGCTCTGCTGGATGCCTGGCAGCTATGCTGGTCGTTTGGGCTCCAAAATGACCTTCCTGAGGTCAGCGTGCCCTGATACCTAGGTATTTCAATACCTTGGTATGTCCTTGGCTCTGCCAACCTAGTTGGGTGCCCTGGATGCATGACCTCCTCGAGGTCGGTGTGCTTTTCTAGCCCTGTCAGCCTGTTCTGGACACCATATCTTCGACTGTGATTGGATTGAAGGCCTCTCCAAGAGGTGAGCACCTAATGGCCCGGCCAGGCATCCCCAGATACTGGGTGCTATTGACTTGAGGCCTCCTTGAGGTCGGCACGCCTTAAGACCTCCTTGGCGTCGGCCCTGCTAGACTCCTTGCAGCTATGCTAGGAGGTCTGGGTGTCCCTACACTCCATTCGATCAAGACCATGACCTAGTTTTCTTCTCTTTTTTGAGCATCAAACCAGCCATGTTGCCTGCTTCAATGCTCGGGGACTACTCTATGAGAGCGTCTTTGACACCCTCTTGTCTTCTTCGTCGTATCGATCTGTTGGGAACCCTACTTCTCATCAAGTCGATACTCGACCTGTTAGTAGGCCTGTCCGACCTGACATGTGGGCCCAAAGACGAGAAGATAGCTTTGCATGCAAGCCAAGGTAGCCTAGACGGATTAAGGTAGCTTGGATAAGCCTTCCATTTTGTAACTAACTAGAGATAGGTTTCCCTGTTGTAACCGACCTGGAATCCGGTCCACCGACCTTGACCGCCGGCCAATATAAGGCGATCAAGGGCATCCTCCCGGGGACAAGTCACCATGTAGCCTTGAATCCCCAACAATACAAACCGAAGAACTGGACATAGGGTTTTACTCTCCGGAGTCCTGAACCAGTATAAAATTGCCTTGTCCCTTGTGTCTCGCCGTAATTTCCGTGTGCTACACTAGCATAACCATCGCATTCTTAGCTCCTGATCTCCTCCACCGAACAAATAAATCATCGGGGTTAAAACCTCTGACACCTTGGGAGTGTGACCATGCATCAACTCGTAGCATGTCTTCTTCTTGTAAGCCCAGAGAAAAATCATGTTCGACACATAGCACGCGGTATTCACCGCCTCAGCCCAGAACCTTCTCGGATTCCTATGCTCATCGAGCATCATCCGAGCCATCTCACACAAGGTCATGTTCTTTCTTTCCACAACACCGTTCTAGGGAGGCGTATATGGACTCGAAAACTGGTGTTCAAGACCCAAGTCGTGGCAAAAGGTTTCAAAGCGAGAGATTTTAAATTCTGAACCAGTATCACTGTGAATCGCTCGAATGGCGTCTCTGTGCCTATCCTTCTTCAATCTCAAGACAAGATCTTGAACAAAACCAAACGTCTCCCCCTTTTCCTCCAAAAAGAAAACCCAGGCATACCGAGAGTAATCGTCCAACACAATCAGGACATACCACTTACTACCCACCGAGCACACACAAGCCGGGACAACGAGGTCCATATGGAGCAGCTCGCATGGATGATCTGTCATGACATCGGTCAGGGGTGGATGGGAAGCGGCTACCATCTTGGCATGCCTGCATGGCGCACACACCAAATCTTTCTCGAACCTCAACTGGGGCAATCCTCGGACCAAGTTAAGTCCACTCAAGCGAGACAAAAGATCAAAGCTCAAGTGACCCAGCCTCCTATGCCACTTCCACAACTCACCAGAAGAACCAGCCACAAAACACCTAACAACACCCGAACACTAAGAAAAATCCGCTCGGAAAATCTGACCGTCGGGAACGACCATATACACAAGGTCCCCTTGAGCATCAAGTATCGAGAAGCACCAGACTTAAACAACACCTCAAAGCCCTCGTCAAGAAGCTGAGACACCGAAAGGAGATTAAAACCGAGCGACTTGACTAAGGCAACACACTACAAAACCACCTTGTCACTTACCTTCACTTCACCTTCTGAAAGTACATGCCCTCGTCCATTATCCCTGAAAGTGATGTACACCTTTGACACCACCGGGGTGAGGCTGGAGAACCACCCTCGATATCCGGTCATATGCCTTGAGCAACCGGAGTCGATCAGCTGAACGTTCCCCAAGCCTCCCGCTTGAAATTCAAAAACAGGCACGTGAATGAGCAAATGACTCAACACTGTGGTTAGTACCAAAGAGTAAAACCAGAGCTGAGCCATCTGCTCCAAAGTGGGGTTAGCACAATTCATCCTACCATTCGTACCAAAACTGGAACTACCACAGTAAGACCACTCCCGTCTTGCTGGAGGAGTATGAGCACCACGAAAGGAAGACCGTAGACCGTAGCTCCTCTAAGACTCAAAACTGTGACTTCTCCCAAACTCATGTTGACCACGAGGAGGAGAACATCCAGCAAACTCACCACCACTTGACTCAACACGCCTACCACTTGTACCACGACCAATAGAACTGCAACGACCATCTCCATGAGCATGAAACGCAAACTATACGGGCAACCCAAACCAATCTGCTCGGATTCAAAGCCGGTCGGACCGGTTTATCCCAGTCAGTAGGGTCTCTTCCACCCAGAACACTCCTAGTTCCCCAAGCCGAAACCGTACGCACAATGGCCTTTCCCCTAGGTAGTGGCATACGAGACTCAGGCACACCATGAGAGGGGTGGTACCTATCCTTGTTTGCCCACTCCTAAGCCATCTCTCCTCTCGCTTCCTCTTGAAGCAAAACTCATCCTTGTGACCATCCCTCCCACAATATCCACGATGGAAGCAGACTGGTCTTGGCTTGGGCCTTGGTTGTGGTTCCTTAAAAGGGTTCTCTCTTGGTTTCTCCCCCTTCTTCTCTCCATCCACATCTCCCTTGGCACTCACAAATCTCACTGGTTTTTGGAAGTTGTTTGTTTGTGGAGGAAACACTGGTGGATCTGGGGTTGTGTCAAGTTTGTTTCGGAGCTGGTTGGGCTTAGGAGCAAACTTGTTCTTGGGAGTTGTTTGTGGTGGAATAGAAATCTCTCCAATTTTCTCAACTCTCTCACCACTGCACTCCCCAACTTTGTCAGCTCCAAGAGACTGACCATCAAAGCGCTTGAAAGCAGCAATCATGATGCCAAGCTGAGGCTCTTGACCGACAACCAACCCAACAACTTTCTCAGCTCATCATTCTCATCCTGCAGATGATCAACATAATGTGCAAGTTCCAAATTCTTCACATCATGCAATTCACAAGTAGAGCAAGATGTAGCAATAGGAGATTTCAATTCAGCCTCAAGTGAAACAATGCGAGAACGAGACTCAACAAGCTTTCCATGCAAAACAGGACAAGAAGTGCATGCCCCTAGCAAAGTAGGTCTAGACTATAACTTAGCCAGCTCAACCCTAAGCACAACTAGTTCCTCACACTTGGAGGCATGCTTCTCCTTAAGAGCAGTCAAATCAGCTAGGAAAACAGAGCAATGACCACAATCAACCTCATAAAAAACAACAGGACTAGCCTTAAGCGATTCTATCTCAAGCTTGGCATCAAGGTTCTGTGTTTCTAGCTCAGCTACTCTATTCCTAGCATCTTCAAGCGAGGCCCTATGCTCTTACCTTATCTTTTTGGCCTCTTTAAGCATGTTGTCACAATTATCAAGCAAAGAGACCAACTCCTCATTCTCTTGGCGTAAGAAGGAGAGCTCATCATGTACCTCATCCCCGGGATCTGAGTCCGAGTCATCCTTCTGGCTCTTATTGCTGCTGGAGCTATGTGCCATGCCGCAAAAGCCGTCTCACGCGAAGCAGCTCAACCCACTGAGGTTCTTGGACGCCTTCTTGCTCTTGCGCTGATCACCTTCATCTTCACTGCTACTAGACCTCGAGGTGGAGTAGGCGGAACTGGAGTCGACATCGCTCGCACCCACCATCGCTCGGGCCTTCTTGCCATGGCTGTCCTTCCTCCTCGATCTCCGCTCGTCCTTGTTCTTGTTCTTATGCTCGCGCCTCGAGTGATGCTTGCCCTCCGTCTTCGGCCGGTGCTTGAAGTTGTTCCTGGCCTCCATCTCCTCCAGACAGTCAGTGATGAAGTGTCCCTACTTGCCGCATCGAAAGCATGTCCGTGAGTTCCACCTTGTGTTCACACTGTTCTTGTGCATCCTCTGAATCTTCTGGTCAACAGCGCCAGCTCGTCCTCTCCAAGCACGTCGAACTCCTTATCTGGCAAAGTCATCAAGGAGGACAAGGAGTACATCCTGGAGGATGGGTTAGCATTAGTCCTAGCACCTGAGCCTCCGACGAGAGTGAGACTATGCGAGTCAGTCGAGCTCTCAATCTTTGCCATCACCCCATGGTCCACCGAAAGGGTCTCATATGTGCCCGACTCCAAGATGGCCTCGACCTTTGTGCCCCAAATGGTACGATCCAGCGAGTGCAGGAGCTTCACAGCCCTGTCATGATCATCATATGGGAGCACGGTCATATTGGCCCTCATGTTGTTCACAATCACCGTGAACCGCTGGAACATCGTGTCTATGGACCCACTGCGGAGATGAGTGAAGTTCTCATACTGTCTCCAGTAAGTCGCAAACAACCTTGCCTTAACCTGACTGTTCTCAGCATGAGGCACCGTAAGCTTCTCCCAAATCTTGCAAGCCAAGTCCTCTGACTGAACCCGATCGAATTCGGATTGACAAAGGGCACAAAACAAGTAGTCGACTGCCTTGTTGTTGGTATCGTGCATATCCCTCGATCATGGAGCAAGGAAGTTAATCGGATGAACATAAGCTGTGTTCTCCGTAACATCCCAAAGGATCTGACCCTTGCCACGAAGGAAAGCGGACATCCGCCTCTGCCACATCTCTTAATTCTTCCCAACGAAGTGTGGAGGACCCGATCCCCTTTCCTGGTATGCCATCTTTGGATCTAAGACTGGTTAGAGTCAATAAAGTCCCATAACAGGCTCTGATACCACTTGAAGGACCGAAAAGGCAAACTGGAGAGGGGGGAGTGAATGGGAGCTGATAAAAATTCTACTCAAGAATTCAGCCTAAGAACCCAAGATCACTCGAAGATCTCTGCGCACTTCACTTGCCAAGTCCACATAGCCACTGAAGTGCTACTAAACCTAGGAGCAAGTCCCACCAAGCAACTCTCGAAAACACATAGTGGAAAAAAATCGAGCACAGCAGGTGGTGCCAAAAACCAATCAAGCCGGTCTCTCAAACCGGTCAGACCGGATCTCTAGGACTTAACCTCTCATAGCCAGGGGAAACTGGTCAAGCCAGTTTGGCAAACCGGTAAGGCCGGTTTTGTCCAGGAAAACCCCCAAAGATCCACAAGACCAAAACTAAGCGAAACAAACTCAGAACCCTTCCAAACTTGAATAGGGAAAGCCACCACTGGAGAAAGACTTGCATGTCCAAAACTCTCCTCGAAAGCCCACAAGTGGCCAAACCGGTCAGACCTGTTTCTGAAACCGGTCAGGCCGGTTTTGCCTGGGCAGTCGGGAAGAACTCAGCCTGCGGGAAAAACTCGACCTTCACTCCAATCGATCTCCCGATCCACTCCACGGATTAAAGTGAGACTTTGGGGATAGCAGGGGTACCTCATGGGCTACCTTTGGCCTCAAGCCCCAAAACTCACCAAATCAAGAGGAATCGAAAGTCAACCTCCAAAACCACCTCTCCAAGAACTCCACCGAAAATCACCAAATTGAAGGCCTTTCCACGGATTTGGAGGGGCAAGATCACCAAGAAAAGAGGCACCACGTCCTCATGTGTGATTCCCACACCAAAACCTGCAAAGAAACTCTTCCGAAACCTCCCCATGAAAATCACAAGAAAAGGCTTCGAAAATAGCCAAAAAGGAAAAACGGGAGAGGCAACAAGAACACTTGAGGAATGACACCGAACCTTCTTTACATACCATGAAAGATTCATACAAGGTCTAGCTTGCCTCCTCAACATCCATCCCTCTCTAAAGATCTCACCATGAAGCTCTCAAGACAGTCCTATAGAAAATCCTAAGGAAATTAGGAAAAAAAACTAGGAAGCAAATGAGCTAGGGTTCCAAGATATGGCTGCCATCCTCTCTCCACTTAGTTTATATGGAGGCAACCGAAAGACGAAACTACCCCTAATACATAATAGAAGATACACGCCCACCTTGGGCACTGTGGGAATGTGTCGTCGTAGCACTATCAGACAGATGTGCATCCACCGCAAGCATGCGTAGCACCAACGCAATTCTTGCGATCATGCCGTGTGTCCTCCTCTTTGAAGCTTCCCGGCGCCCAGCGACCCCAAACCGGTCAGACCGGTTTTGGCCTGGCAGCCACGCCGAGTCTTCAGTCTTGGCTTTGTGGCTCAGCCAAGTAACACAATGGTTTTGTTGGGAACCACTTGAAACCCGTGGACTTGGTGTGGCCTCCCGCCAATATCCACTCATGACTTGGCCCCCACAGTCGTCCCGGCTTGGCCTTGGTTTTAAGGCTCAATCAAGAAACCGTATATGACTTCGTCTTGCTGTTGTTGCCACCATGCGGCTCGCACTTCATCCCGCTGGCCATCGGGTCACTCTAACCAAGCCTACTTGTCTGCTCCACACCTGGAGGCCCACCGACATAGACCTTTCGCGCTTGTTCTTCACCTGCACCAACACCAATCAAGCCGCAACCTGCACCTACAATACTTAGCCAAGAGTCAGTCCACACCATGTTGTCAATCACTCATCACACTAGGAAGCGACTGTTGACGGTCGATTTCCGTCAACCAAGAGCACTTGTTACACTTTGGTTCTAGCTTTGAATTATAATTAACCTGCCACTAATCATACTAATGATGTAACAAGTTCACACTTGCATGTGGTTTTTGGAGTTTATTGTTTACGCAGGAAATCAATGTTAAAGAGGAGACTTTCGGGATAAGTTCATTGAGCACTTTATGAGGAGATCATGAAGCCCGTCACAAGTCAAGACATGAAGTGAACACGACTCCAAATGACCCAAGGAACGAAGTATCAACACGTAAAACAATGGGGACTAGGAGGTTTACCAACGAGATCAACTCAGTCCGAGAGATATTCTCGCAGCCCAGAACAACATGATCTTTCGGTGCAGATTCGGAGACATAAACGGCCTCTATTGGCAAAAGTTTGACTACCAAATTTGTGGGCCTCAACGATAGCTTCAATTTGGACATATGGAAGGCCCAATTAGGGTCAAGGAGCCAGGAGATATGGCCCCCGAAATGCCAGCTGCGCAGACAAGTCCGAAATCAGACAGATTATCTTCCGAGGCTGTTTTGGGGATCTTATCTTCGTTTCCAAAGAAAAGCAATGACTACCAAAGTTGAAGATAATTTCGTGGCACACAACCTGGACACCGAAGTTGCATTATTTGTAGTCCGAACGTGGGAGATATGGTGCCGGCAAGGAAGGGCCGCGAATCAGGAAAATCTGGACGAGGCTGAGTTTGTGGAAACCAAGTTCCCTTCTCTCCCAAGGAAGATCTCGTGCAAGGCAAGGTGGAGCACGCCCCAAGGCTCCCCAATGGTATAAATATAACCCCCCTAGGCACCCCAAGATGGTGACCCATTCAGATCCATTCATCAGAGAGCCGCCGAATTGAGGAATACACACTGAAGGAAGCCATCGCCGCCGCGAGTCCTCGACATTGCCTAGGAGATGGCTTAGGCTAGACCCTAGCCGCCATGGTTGGCCCTGCATAGTGAAGCCATGGTGGAGTTCTGGAGTCATGCCTTGGATTCATCAAGGCACATGTACTTTTGACGGTGATATCAATCTAATCTTGTCTCTACTTTTGATCTACTTTGATGCATGCCTTCTCTCATTCATGTGTGTAGCTAGCATATGACCTTAGTAGGAATAGATCTAATCTATGTCTTGCGGATACATCGAAGTGGTGTACGGACTTACGAGTAGTCGTTCGGTGTTGATTACCTTACGTAGTGACAGTACGATATAGGGAAAGCACTGAACGAACGTGCAATGGATATCTCCTTATCATGGTATGAGTTTAGGTTAGTTTATCACTTTGGCTGGAGTTGCAACTAGGAGACGGTAGGCTCGTGCTACCCTTTTGTCGTGTTACCTTTTGGCTATCGAATGTGATCCATACATCCACCCAAGCTTGTATGTTAAACCCTTATGCAATCTTTGCTTCATGTTAGGTTAGATCAATAGATTAGATGGAGAACCCTAGGAGTTTGCTTCCGATCCTTGGATTGACAAACCTTGGGGACCCTCCTTGGTGAAAAAGGCACCAAGTCACCCGTACGCTTGCGGTGAACTTCAACACGGTTTTGAACCGTCAACAAGCCCTTTTTCTGGCGCCGTTGCCGGGGATTGGAACTCGAACCCTAGGGTGATCTATCTATCTTTTTGACTAACCCTAATTTTTATTATTGCATATACGCTTGTTTTCTTGTTTGTGTCCTTGAAAGCAGGTGAAAATCTAGACACAAACGTTCGACGAGTTCTCTACACTCACACTTCAATAACAACAAGATTCACTTCTTACAACGCGAAGATTCGCTCTTTAGCGGTAGGTGCTAACTTTTGTTAGTGGCCCATCATCTGCTATCGAGTCCACACCATACACGAGTAATGATAAACAAGGTACGCTATTGTGTCAATTAATTTTTAAGACTAATGTTTTGTGAAGATTTGTTTGTTCAAGCAATAGGTAGTGGAAGCGATCACGATGCCCCCGAGACCAAAAGATCAAGCTCGTCAACATCTTCAAAGCTACTGTTCACATCAATTTTTGCACAGCTTCAGAGAAGAAACAACATAATATCTTTGAATATTTATAAGCCCCACGAAGTTACGCTTTCAACGAATCAAGAATCAAGCCAATCAAAGGTTCCTACAAGCGGATATGGCCGAATCACCGAAGGTTGCACGTTCTGAATTTTCTGGACATCATGCAAAAGCTGAGATAAAACGGTCATAACTCCCTTGTTTGGACTCCGATTGAGATGGATGAGTACTCGTTGGAAAGGTAATTTTATATACTTTTCAATAGAATTATATTTTGGTATATGTTCTGTTATGTACACAGGGAAAATCCACGAAGAAGAGGCAGCAGCAACGTGATGAGAACAAGATAGTGGAGATGAAGACGACGACAACGATAAGGAGCTTGGGCAATGCTTCCATTAGACCACACATGGTGGAATTGAGAAGCTTGGAATAAAACAAAGACCCCTTGGAGCATTGGAAAGTGAAGGCACAAGTTGGCAAGATCCGACGCAAGGAGATGTTTGGAGCAAACCACGATGTCTTACACATAAAGGACGACATCCTACGGCGCTGGTACTTTGGGTTCTCACACAAAGGATCATGGAGCTACATGAAGATATTCAAGATGTGTGAACCCACAAGTGAAGAAGAGTGATCCTGCACATGGCAACCTTGATGATGTGTGGCATGAAGGAAGAAAACGAGAAAAGTCTGCACCAACCACCTCCGATCATCAAGGATTGTTCGCTTTCAACTTCGAAGGACCCCTCACGACAAGAAGCTCGAAGGCTAAGGTACATATAAAACTGTCAAGATACTTTTGTGACGTTAATTTTCCTTTGATATATTCATGCTCATCCAATAGTATGATTCGATTCTATGGCTTGCTCCTTATGATCATGATAGGCTAGAATTTCTTGACAATGATGAAGAGGCTATGTTGTGCTTAGACTTTGTTAGTTATTTGCCTAATGAACCTATGCCTAATGAGAGCCTTAGCACTAAGCAATAAACTTATGCTACATTTAATTGCAACTTGTTTTGTTAATCCTATTTAAACTGTGGTTATGTATGCATTTGTTTGCATTACATTTTGCAAAACTTGGACTTGCTTTGTGCTCGGTCAAGCTAGTGACCTTAAAAGAGCATATGTTGGGAGAAAACCCGAGTTTCACTAACCATGCAGGGCATGAAACTTGAATTGAGAGGAGAGAAGCCATGCCTCTAGGAGTTGCAAACCCGAGCATTGCCTCCCCCAAATCTTGTGAGCCGATGTTGCTGTTCTCATCAAATTTTGAGCACCTGGTAAGACATGTACAAGTAAGCAAAAATTTAGAATCAGAAACTCCATCAAGTGCCGATTCCAACACCTCCAAGATCGACGAATTTGAAGATCCGTATGAGGAAATATGGCAAAAACATCGGGCGCTGCGCAGTGTGAAATCACCTTGGACAGATTGCAGCGTTGGAGTAAAACAGGCATAACTCACTTGATCGGAGTCCGTTGGGGGTGAATAAACACTTGATGGAAAGACAATTTCATACACCACACGTAGGAGAAGTTGTTTGCTACATGTTCTGATCTGGACAGAGAGGAAAAATTTGTGAACGAGAGGTAGCAACGAAGAGCAAAAGAGAAGGAGGGATGATGATGCAAGAGATGATCGGGCAAGCCTCTCATCAAGCATGAATGATCATGTCAAGCATGGAGAGTGAATCAAAGCTGCATGAAGACCTTCAAATCATGCGTGAAGGATCATGGCTTCGCGACCACAAGAAGGTACGTAAGAAAGTCAAGCTTTATGACTTTAAATGAAATGCTTTGCGGGAGGCAACCCGTTTTCTTTTATTTATATATAATATGACCGTCTACATTGTGCTCTTAAAACTGAACCATCAAGTAACATTGTACCATTGCTTTAATAAATACCACAACATCATGTTGTATAATTTAATTGCTATTGAAGGGGCACTTTGTTATTTGATCTTGGAAAACTTGTAGACCCTTTTTGTGTGCCTATTAGTGTTTAGAGAGTCCTTTTCTTTTTTAGGGAGAAATATCAAGTTGGCACCATACTTTAATTCTAAACTTGTGGCTAGTTAATTTAGGCTAACTTTTGCTTTTATTTTTAGACCACCGCCTTATCATATCATTTTGTTCATTCACATTGCATTGCATTGCAATGCATGTTTTTGTTTTGATCTAACTTTTTGTCCAACCAACCTAAGCCTTCCAATAGCCCCCACCAAAAACCATAGCCAATAAGGGTAGGGTTGTGGCTAAGGCCACCTCTATCCGTTGTACTAACTAAAAACATTGACTAGCCCTCCTATGACAAAACCTTTCACACCTTTAGCCATCCTAAAACCATATGTTTGTTTTCCGTTAAAAGACTCTTAGCACAACCTTGGATAGAATTTCTATACTTGACTTCCTCTCTTCAAAATTCTTGTTGTGCCAAAAATATAGGATACCTTTAACCTACCCTTAAACCATGTTAGTTTGGTTGTCAAACCTTGCTAACATTTGTTTGTACTAACTCTTTGCATTTGCATTATGCATTCACCTTTTTGTCATCTTCCTCTTAATGTTAGCTTGGTCTTTGTGAAACTTTATGATGAATGCTATCTTGTTTATGTTAAATGCTTGGTACGGCATTTTTCCTTGCGATCTTGTGTAAATGTGGTGTTTAGACATGATTGGAGACCACCATCATTCCGTTTTATATACCTTGCTATCATGTTGCATTGGTTGGTTTATAAACTTAGCAATGCGCCCTACTTATCTTACGCTATAAAGAATTGTTAATCTTGGGATAAGCATGCTGTTTTAACCTTGGCTAACAAATCTTTATGGTGATGGAGAAGTCTGGAAACCACTTTGTAAGCATGGAGTTTAGAATTTGGCATAAACATTGTTTTGTTTTTATACCATCCTCTCATTTGCATGCACCCTTGCACACACGTACACCCATTAGGTCTTTAACTTTTCATTCACTAGATTAACTATGCCACAAGTTAAGATCTTAGGGGTGTCTTTGGTTTGTTGGCATGTGGTGAGTATTCCCGACCGTCACCTCGTGGGTACTTTTGTGCTTTAGAGTTGTTTTGCAGGCATAGCGATCACTCCCATGAGTTTGTAATAAAAGCTGAAATCAAGATCATCAACACCTCCAAAAGGAGGTGAACACGAGTTGCGAAACGACTAGGACCAAGGCTTGCGACAAAGGGAGGACATTGAAGGACAATCAAGGCAACAAAAGTGAAGAGTATGACGATCTCCACACGTGGCGGTTGGACTTCAAGAATTACAAGATGGTTCATATTCTTCCATGCCTAGCAACATGCTAAGCATGGGGGGACTTGGTGGACAAGAGAAGACCACGTGGAGTACAAGATCACAGTTGCCAAGAGATGCTGATTTTCTTCTTCCATGCTAAGCACAATGCTTAAGCATGGGGGAGTGTGCGCCGCGCTACACGCATCAAAGGACGATAACAATTCCTCAACCCTCCTTTTGTCCTCGTTTTTCTATATGTCTGTCAATATTTATATGCCTTCAACCATAGACAACATGCAACTCTTGTATATCTCTCTACATAATAACATGGCTACTAGGAGTACAACCTAGATTAGTTTTTGTTTTCAATAAATAGTAACCACTTTTACCTTGTGCTCACCACGATGATATCTTGTATGCTCTCGCTTATGGATATATGATGATCATTGCCACTTTGCTCATTCTTGTGCTTGGTTTGTGTATGATTAAGCTAGTGCTCTCTCTAATATGAATCTGAAAATAACTTAAATACTAGCCTAATCTTTTGTGGAGGTAATGATAATTCGAGTCCCATGGTGTTCTTCGTGCTCTCAATTTTGAATGAATTAAGGAAAATTTAGTTTTGTTCTTGAAATGATGCTAGCCTTATCTTTGGTGACCACTTGCATTTTGCTCTACCTATCCAAAGCCAAATATCGATTGAGTGAAAAACCTTAGTTACAAGATTAATTTTTGGGTGCATCAATTCAGTTGTTTTCTTTGGTTCGAGTCTAAGAAGTTGGTCATTCCGTATTTTTGCGTACCGTTCTTTTGCTAGCCAATCTATCCGTGCATTGTGAGTTTCCACATTGGGAATTTCGCAAACCTCCCTGGATATCCACCCCCAAAACCCATATCATCTTTTTGTGTTTACCTCCTTGACCACAACCCAAACTTGAGTATGGATGAACATTTCGAGGAAGACTACAAGAAGAAGGCGCCATCAAGTGGAGACAATTTTGGGAGACCTCCAAAAAGGACCCCTAGAAGACTTCGAGTATCTTTCTTCATAGAATATTCAAAAATTTCAGCACATCCTTGATCACTTCTTTTGCTCGGGACGAGCAACGTCTAAGCATGGGGGGTTGCCAAGGAAGTACTAGTGTAATCTAGAGTTCAAGGGGAGTTAAAAAAGAGTAGAAGAAAAAAATGTGTGATGAAAAGAAAAAAAAAGAAGAGAGTAGAAGAAAAAATGTGTGATGAAAGAAAAAAAGAGGAAAAGTATGATGAGAAAAAGAAAAAATGATGTAAAATATATATATATATATATAAATAAAGCTCCCCGATTCTCTAGTTACACTTGAAAGGTTCAAAAAGCTTCAAGATCAAGACCCATACTCTTTTTCCAACCATGGGGGTATGTTGACGGTTGATTTCCGTCAACCAATAGCACTTGTTACACTTTGGTTTGAGCTTTGAATTATAACTAACCCGCCACTAGGCATACTAATGATGTAATAAGTTCACACTTGCATGTGGTTTTTGGAGTTTATTGTTTACGCAGGAAATCAACGTTAAAGAGGAGACTTTCGGGATAAGTTCATCAAGCACTTTATGAGGAGATCATGAAGCCCGTCACAAGTCAAGACATGAAGTGAACACGACTCCAAATGACCCAAGGACCGAAGCAACAACATGTAAAACTCCGGGGATTAGGAGGTTTACCAACGAGATCAACTCAGTCCGAGAGATATTCTCGCAGCCCAGAATAGCATGATCTTTCGGTGCAGATTCGGAGGCTTAAACGGCCTCTAATGGCAAAAGTTTGACTATCAAAGTTGTGGGCTTCGACGATAGCTTCGATTTGTACATATGGAAGGCCCAATTCGGGTCAAGGAGCTAGGAGATATGGCCCCCGAAATGCCAGCTGCGCAGACAACTCCGAAATCAGACAGATTATCTTTCGAGCCTGTTTTGGGGAGCTTATCTTCGTTTCCAAGGAAAGGAATGAATACCAAAGTTGAAGATAATTTCATGGCACACAACCTGGACACCGAATTTGCATTATTTGTGTTGGGATAAAAATCTTCCCCGAAGAGGGGCCAACAGTCGAAATGAACTAAGGGAAGGAAAAACGCTCACAATGCCGAAGAGTATAAAATTCAAACTCGACTAGGCGTAATGAAACCTAACTGCCTTCCAACTGCCACCATTTCATTACCGTCGGGTCCTTTTTATAAGCCCATAACAATTACGCTTTACAACACATGCCATCACTTTTTTACATTATGCGAAGAATCTCAAGGGTATTTTGGTAACCTCGCAGGGCTCCGTACTCACAGACTTTATAGACAATCACTTTACACCTTGCTCGTCCACGTGTTCACTATCATGGTAGGTTATTCTTTGCTCGCCTCCGTGCTCTTCGCGAACTTCTCCCCGATGTTCTTCACTTCTCTTCGCGAGCCTCCTCTCGATCGCTACTTGAGACTTTGCCTTCATCTTCTTTGAAAGTCACGTGCCTCTTCTCTTGACCGCTCATCTTCGTGTTACGTCCTCACCCAACCTTGATTCGACGTTGCGGCGATTCTTTCCCTGTGTCTTCGCATGCGGACTTCGCCCTCTCAAAACGAAGATCCCAAGCTTCGCTTGGCCTTTCGCTTGCTGGACCTTGCCTCTGTAGAACGAAGGTCCCAAGCTTCGCTTGGTCTTCATTCGCCGACCCACGATCGTTCCCTAAAATAGTCAAGGCAAAAGCCAAAACGACCCCCGATCTTCTCCGATGAGCCGAAGATACAAGGGGGGTCAGTTGCAAAATATTTACCCCAACATTCAGCCCCTTGCTAGTGAGGGTTTCAACCGAAGACGAGCCGAACTAGCAAATCTTCTTCGTGACGGGTGGAAATATTTCGCTCCAAAGCGCCTCCCCTCTTCGGCTCGTCTTTGGAAGTTAGTTCTCCTTTGCCTCTTCTTTTCTTATTATTATTATTATTTTTTTTCCTTTTTTAATTACTTTTACTGTTTTGCATGTTTATCTGCGAAGCTCCGTGATTTCCGCCACGTCCCAACGGTACTCCTAGATTTTCGCCACGTCCTTCGCTACAGGATCCCCGAGATTTCCTCCTTTGGCAGCCTATATAAAGACATGTCCCCGCCTAAGGTTGATTTCACCGCGGTAAAATCTTTGCAGATTTGACCTTTGCCTTCGCGAGAGCTAAGGACTTCTTCTCTTCCTTCATTTTCTTCTCTTCGTAAGTGTCTTCTTCTCTCTTCTCTTTTTCCATTCCTTTGCCTTATTTAGTTTCTTATTTCCTTTTATGCGTGTGTAGTTTCCTTCTTCGCTTCCATGGATCCCAAGGCTGACAAAGCACCTCCCACCTTCGTCTTCGGGCGGAGTAAGGTTTCGGAGGCTCTGCTAGCGGAGTTTGTAACTTCCGGCTTCATCAAGGAAGGGAAAGGTCGAGCCCCTGGTCCAGAGACTACTCCTACACCTCGCCCCAATGAAGTAGTTGTTTTTCGTGATTTATTCACTACTGGACTTCGTTTTCCTCTTGACAGAGCTATCGTTTCTATTCTTCAGAATTTTGGGATGTATCTTCACCATCTCACACCTAACACCATTCTTCGGCTTAGCGTTTATATGTGGGCCTGCAAGACAATGTCTGTGAGTCCTACTGCTGCTAACTTCATCAGGGTTCACACCGTTCATCATTAGCCTTTGAAGATTGAATGCCTCGTTGACGGTGTTCTAGTTCGCGAAGAAGCCCAGTTTGCCTCTCTGAACTTCAAGTATCGTGGTGACACTGATGTTCCTATTGTTGCCTACAAGAATAAGTGGGATGAGAACTGGAACCATTACTGGTTTTATTACACTATTGATGACGAAGAGCTCCCCCTCGTGTGCACACAATTTGAGAACCTACCTAAGGGTGTTGGCACCGCTTATGAAGATGGAGATGCAGACCGCCTATTTCTCGTTGCATTCCAGGAGCTGGCGAAGACCTACGCTACTCGCGACCTAGTTAAGGAATGCATAGGTGCGAAGGTGTTTCCTGTTCGCGCTGGTTGGTCTGTCGATCCCAGAGTTCGCTCGTAGCTTTGGTTTGACGAAGAATGGTACATGTTTTTTCTTTCTTTGTGTCTTTTTTACTGTACTTAGCCTATCGTTTTTTCCTTTTACTTTACTTTTATGTTGCTAATGCTTGTTTATGTTCTTCTTCGCAGCTATCAATGTTGTTGAGATCGAAGCTCGGGCTAATGAAATTATTGGTCCTATCTCTTCTAAGGAAGATGTTGAGATCCAAGAACGTCTTGGTGGCACTCGAGACAATCGTCTCTTCTTCTTCTTTGGTATTCATGCTGGTGATCGGGCTATTACCGTTGGTCGTCGCGAAGTGCCGGCGATGCGGGCGGCGAAAAAAGGTGGCCAAGGAAGTTCCGAAGCCGCAGCCCCTGCGGTGCGCGCAAAGGTTATTAGGAAGCGCCGTGGTCGCGGCAGCGGACGACATGTTTCGAAGTGCCAGAGAACTACACAAGTGATGACCTCCGAAGCTGTGTCATCCAGCCCCGAAGAGTCTGATCATTATAAGAGTGGTACCAAGACGCGTCCTACCGAAGTTGGTGTTGGTTCCGGTACAAATATTGAAGTTCCTTCAGTTGACCAACCCAAAGAGATAGTAGATGTTACTTCCCTTTCTCCTAGTGCTGCTGCTGGTGCCACTCTTGCTGATCCCCTGGACATTGATTACAGCGAGCCCGAACCCGAGAGCGACGAAGATTGTGACGCTCGAGCCCGACCCTCAAAAGACAAGACTCCTATTCCTCCTCCTTCAGCTGTTGAAGTTGTAGTGCCGTCTCCTGCTGAAGCCCCTGGTGGAAGTAAAGTTGTATCGGCTATTCACTGTTGACACTTGCTAGCATCGCTGCTGCAATCGCAACAACGCTAGAAATGCCCGGTAAATCACAAGTCACAGAAAGGTCCGCAAGCGCACGGATTACCATTGTAGCACTTCACCCGGTGGTATTCGGGTTATCGTATTTATATTTTTCCCAAGGGAAGCTCTATGGCATAGATAATCAGACGAACGGTAGAGAGGATCGAGACTCGGTGAAAGGGACTTATAGCGGGGGTAATGATAAGGATATACGGGGGGTAACTTGACATGCGAGGAGATCTTGATAAAAGAACTAGAGAGGTCCTAGTGAGTTGGGAGGACAACGAGACGAGGAAGGATCCTAGGGCAATCTATCTATTCTTGTCAACTCTGGGAAAAGAACTAAGGTAAAGCAGAGCCAAGGTAAGATAGGATCAACAAGCTCTTCTAGTGCTGCAGGGGCATGCAAAGCCGCGCTCTCAGACTGGGATGAGAAGGGAGAACGACGACGCGCTGAATCCTACTGGCCCGAACTAATGTGGTGGACTACAAAGCCCGTCCGAAGCTTTCACCTCCTTAGGGTACCACAACTATTCCGTTGAACGAGACACCAATCTAAGACTAGGGCAAGCTCTGAGCACCGCGCTCACAACGAACCAAAGAACCTTCCCTAAGGCCTTTAGGGAAAGGTCTCTCTCTACGGCTAAACATCGAAGTGCCCAGACGAAGATCAAGCGAAGAACGACCACAACACTATAGGGTTCAAGAGAACTACGCTAACCGAGGCAAAACTCACTTCAGTCTAAACCTAGAATAAAGCTTCTATTACCTAAGTAAAAGCTGAATGTAGATGACTCGAAATGTAAGATAGAAAGATAACTTGAATTGCACTTAAGTCTTATAAAGGAAAGATACAAGAGTAGTACCCGAACTCTGAAGAAGACTTCTCCGGAACCCCGAGACTAGCTCGACTCGACTCTAACTCCCAAACTACACTACTTCCTACTCAAGATACAAAAGTGGACAATAGTGATGCTCCTACCGTGTGTCTTCTGTTCCAGCGAGTGGAGGGTCCCTTTTATAGCAGTGGGAGGTCGGTGGAGCGCTGAGGAGGCGGGAGCCAGGCACGGCCGCACCTAGAGGTGCGGCTGCACCTATGATGTGTCGCCCTTCATTGTGGACGGTCCTGATGCTTGATCCTTGGTCGGCTGTGAGTCGGTATCCTGGGTTGGTTCCACCGGATTCGCCGCTTCGTAGGTGCGGCCGTATCTCTTGATCCGGCCGTACCTACTCCAAGCCGTGTGATGCACCGCCAATGATAGGGATGCTCAGGATTGCTTCACAATGGCGGTTGGTTGCATGTAGAGGTGGGCCCATGGATCCAAGTGCCTCTTTTCTACTCCTTTGCATCAAATCGACATATCCCCGGCACATCCCATCCATCCAAGGTGTGTTTGTGGATATGATGGTCGCCTGGACTCGAGACATGGTGGGGTGCAGGGCCGGCCACACCTGGTGGACCAGCCGCACCAGCAGGGCCGGCCGCACCTGGCGGTTCGGCCGCACCAGCAGGGCCGGCCGCACCTGGCGGTTCGGCCGCACCAGCAGGGCCGGCCGCACCTGTTGGTTCGGCCGTGCCTGCTTAGTGTGGCCCGGTGACTCCTGATTTCTCCCAATTGCGTACCTGCATATAAAATTCACAACACAACTCGTGGAACTTTATTAGTACTAAAAATGTGCATGAAAGTTGTCATATACCCTTCTCATTTCTGAGATTTTGACGGTCGGATATTTGTTGTAAGGACCGTCAACAAACTCCCCCAAGCTAAACGTTTACTCGTCCTCGAGCAAAGTCTAGACTTGGCCTCGGACGATCAGGAGTTGCATTGATGTTACCGTTCTGCAAGTTTCTATGCACAATTCCATACTCTACTTGCTATTGAAAAGATTGGTACGAGAGAAACTTAGCCTTGTTTTACCTGTGGGGCTTATAACTTTCCACCTTGCTTTCGGAGGTTGAAGAGTAGAACGGTTTTGACTTTGCATCACTCACTCTTTTCTTTTCTGGATCCTATCTCGGAGTTTTGAAATTTTTGCAAAGAGAGACAAAGTTCCTCGGATGGTCCCCTCGATCGCTCAAGTGGTATTTGTTACCTCACCAAAGGCCTTTGAGCGAGCCTCAACTTCCTACTCTATGGCTTGTATGTGGAGCTTTGGGCAGGATAAGCATGAGACTCACTTGTGCCACATGATGTTGTTGAGCCAAAGACCAGATCCAAGAAGAAACTAGTCATGCAACTTGATCGAGATGTGCAAGTGTGTGGAATATTTTTGTTTGTGTTTTTCTAAGTACTCCTTGGTTTGAGATTCTCCTCTTCCTTTTATTTTGGAGGGGGGTCATGCTTCAACATTTTTTTTCTATGCTCTTTTGATTGGAGCACATCTATGCTTTTTGAGCATATACTTTTCTTTTCTCTTTTTTTTTCAATGACCCCTCTCTCCTTTTGCAAGAATACAAGAAGAGAAATCTCTTTGTAACTTTGGAGCATTTATTTTTGGTGGGTGGAAGGCATGTTTTGCGTCACTCCCGGTGTGGAAGTTAGCTTGTATATGTGGGTGTACGTGATCTCGATCATGGGAGCATGAAAAGATTCTACCAAGGGTCACAACAATTTGGCGAAACTCAATGGGTCACAAGCAAGCATATGTAGAAGGTTTGTACATTGATATCGACATATGGCTTTGGTAGGTGATATGACCATTGAGGAACTTGTCTTGTTTTATTTTCTCAAAAGAAATCATCCGAGATTTTCACCATACTATGAGATAGAGCAAGATTAACATTGTCGCACCATATCATACTAGTCAACACCCTAGGTTTGGTCATAAGCATTTGCTTCCCACAAAGTTTTAATTTGGGCTCTTGTTTCAACACATACCAACAATTTCAAATGCTCATAGAGTACAAAGTTGTACGCTAGGTTCTTGCAAGGTTTTAACATGGCAACTTTTCATTATTTCCAAAGAGGGTGTATAGACAAGATTTCAAATGTTTTTGTTGTTCTTTTTCTTTTATTCCATATGATGTCGGGATTGGACTGGATGGACATACCTTCTTTGATTAAATAGGGGCTCTCCCCCAAGCTGATCTCCGATTACCTGGATGATATGTCCTTCCTTGTGATGCTTAGTGGAGCACTTGGGGACTCGATGCTGAAGTTGCTGGACAATTCTGTGTAATTTCATAGGTACGACCGTACCTGTTGGTTCGGTCGGCCCTACTACTTTTGTTCCAAGTGCTCACTTCCCCTCCTGCAAGTGTTCTGCACAAAAAATTTTGTCGAGGGGAGGTACGGACGTACCTCATGGTTCGGCCGTACCTCATGGTTCGGCCGTACCACAAAAACTTTCCAAAACAGAACTTGGGTCACTAGTGAAACTCTCACTCAACTCCTAAGTATTATTACCAGGGGGGCGGGGGCTCTCCCCCAAGCTGGTTCGTACGCGGGACTAGTAGTCAGGCGATTGCTGGTATGGGTTCCATGAACCGGAAAGGCTGTGCACTACTTGGAAACCCTCTTGCGTGGTCGAGGTTAGGGTGTAAAGCTGGCCGTCTGTCTCTTGCTGTCGTCTAGCGGTGTCCTGGAGGCCTTGTTCTATTCGCTCGGCGCGGGCATCGATACTACGGAGGCGGTTGTCTATGTTGAAAAGGCCTTGATCAATGATGCTGTATTGCTCCTCATGGTAGCCGTATGGGTAGCTCTGAGGATGGCTTCCACCGTGAGTTTGGTGGTCCCCAAAACGAGCTGACTGCGAGTGTGTCGAGCTGGAGTAGATGGAGGCGCTGGGGTGTTGGGACATATGCATTAAAACTCACACGAAGTCGAGTCCAGAGTACAACACAAATTAAATCAAAATTTTCCCGAAGGGTTTAATTATTACAAACCATTGTTCATGACATGATAAGTAAAGGTTCAGAGTTCAAAAACAGCGGAATAAACAACCTAGCAAAACGATAAACATCACAGGTGGCCGTCCGTGATGCCATCACTCGTCGTCATCCACCCATTCCAGCTCCCAGCCGGGTGGAATCTCTCTAGGCCAAACAACACCTGCAACAACATTTTATACAGCAAGGCTGAGTATACTAATACTCAGCAAGACTTAACCGTCGGGTGATAACTGCATCACCAAACTCTAGACATGATAGGCTTTTTGGCCCGTGGAGTTGTTTTGCTGAAGAGCAACAAAGAGTAGGTCCTTGCTTTCAATATTTTAGCTCAAATTCTAGTTAATTACCATTTCTAGGTGAGCCAACTATTACAATCAATAATTGTACAATACAATTAATCCACGCAGCAATATCCACATAGTTCCATCATTAAGGGATATCATGGCCAGTTGATTAAGCAGTCTCAGATAACGGTGAGAGGCCGACAATCGATTGATTTATAACCTTGCAAGGTAAATCTAAACACACGGAAGAATGCATACCCCAAGAAGGTCCAAACAAAAACGAAACAGGGTATACACCGACTAGACGGTTCCCATCTTTCTCCGGGTCGGGATCGGAACCTACAATCCTTAGTACAAGGCTTACTGGTACGTCACGCTGGACCGCCTAGACTCACACATGTACCCCACTGTTGTAGGCAGGGGGACACATCATGTGTCCTAGGGGTAGTAGGGAAAGGTTCCCTTGCCGTGTCCATCACGTACTAGGCTTACCGGTCCCATTCCCGACAAGTGCTTAGTACGTTCAAAAGCTTAGCCCACGAAAGCCACTGGACCGGAGCCCAAATCCCATGCTCTTACCACATGAGCAATCCAATTATAAAGATCTTATGATTCCAACATAAGCACCTATTCTCGCGAGTGACGAACATCACTCGACTTGTACCGGTCCTATAGCATAGCAGCTATCGACCTAGCATACTAGTAAAAGAGCGTAGGTACCTAGGGATCATGCATCTAGGGTTTCAATTCAACTCCTGAAACGTAAATGCACAAACATAGCAAAGGTAATTGCATAATTTTAAAAAGAAGGGTTAATGATCCGGGGCTTGCCTTCGTCGGCAAGGTTGGCCCTGGGCCCTTCTGGACTCTGGTCCAGGTCTTGAGCTATGTCCACGTACTGCAGCTCACCGTCAGCTCCCTCGTCTCCTCCTTCTGGCACGAGCGTATGGCTACTGTCGGGAAGATCTAAACGAGGATGCAAATGCAAGATTTAATTGACAGTTTTGGATTTAATTAATTACAAAACAACATATGACAACCATGGGGTGCATGGTTGACCACATTCACCTAGATAATAATACATTCAGCATACTCTCCCAATAAGGAACAATATGTGGTTCTTTATTAATTATTCTTTTTTATAGTGACTGTGTACACATTTATGCAAATTAATTAATTTAATTTCACCAAAACAGCAAGGGTGTGGTCTTAAGCATCTTAGCATGTTCCACATCACAAACATAGGGTCATTAGGTGTGGTGTTGGTGGTTTTCCTATTTAATTTAATATTAAGCTTCAATTGGCCTCCATTGTTTTTATTCATAATTAAATTCATAAAATTCAGTGAGTGGTGTTTTCTAAGCTCTTTAACTCTGAGCCAAGCCACTGAACACACATGCACACTTAAAGAGCTATGAATTAATTATACCGAAAATGACAAGTTTTATCTACCAAAGCAAGATAAATGCATATAAAACTAATTAGGCAACAAATGGATTCCAACTTTCTCCCACTGATTCTCTGGCTCAAAACAAGGCTAGGACATCAACAAACACAACAAGAGCTACTCTAGGTCTTGAGCTATGCAATTACATTTAAAACTAAGCATATTTCAAGAATAAATATTTATGGTAATTATAAAATCATGATTAATTCACCAGAGGTGTATTTAGGCATACAAAGACCATATCCAGAAGTTGAGTATAAAAAGATATTTATTTTAAGCAATAAAATTCATTTAAGCAGATTCATCATAAATACAAAATAAATCATATTAAAAGATTTACTTAGTAAATTTGTGCACTTTTTGGTACAGAGCCTATAAATGGAATTACTCACAACATATTCAAAATTCAACTTGAGATCACTTGTAGATTTTGAACTACAGCAGATCTAGGTTAAACTATCTCAATTTTTCATGCAAAACCTATCAGCCAGAAGTATGGTTATGCTTAACAAAAGTTGTAGAGTTATTCACAAGGAAACCAACAAAATTAGTTTTGCATTTTTCTGATTTTTCTATGATTTTCTACGAATTTTATAAGATTCAGCACCTTCACCCTAGATCTAGAAGAAACAGTTTTACGAACAGGTCCTCGGATTTCACAGATAGGCCCTCAGGACGAAAAATTAGATTGCAATTGGGTCCCTGGAGCCATGGCCGGTGGAGGGAGCTCGATTCCGGCGAGGGGAAAGCTCGGCTCAGCCGGGAAAGGGCGGAGGAGGCACGAGTGATCACTTGGGGTTCGATTCCGAGGGTCGGTTGTGGCGGAGGAGCGGCTGGCGGTGGTGCTCGGCGACGCCGTGGAGCTGCGACCGCCTCTGCTCCGACTCCGGCAAGGGGAGGGAGGGGCGGAGCTAGGCAATGTGCCACGGTGGGAGGTCAAGGGGGTCCTAGGGAAGACGCTGGGGTGGTAGAACGGCGCCAGGAGCGAGCGGGAAGGCGAGCTCGGCGAGACGCCGCCAATGGCGGGCGGCGGAGCGTGGCTGCGCGTGCACGCGCGAGAGGTAACGGCAGTGGCATTTTATAGGCACGGGTGAGCGTGCAGGGGAGCAATCGCTTCGCCACGAAGCAAGAGGAGGCGAGGAAGGGGGACCCGGCCTGCCGTGGGGCGCGTGCGGCGCCTGCCCGGTGGACAGTGCGGGAGGGGCACGGCACGGTATGGCTGGCGGGCTAGGCCCTCAGGACGAAAAATTAGATTGCAATTGGGTCCTTGGCGCCATGGTCGGCGGAGGGAGCTCGATTCCGGCAAGACGAAAGCTCGGCTCGGCCGGGAAAGGGCGGAGGAGGCACGAGTGATCACCTGGGGTTCGATTCTGAGGGTCGGTTGGGGCGGAGGAGCGGCTGGCGGTGGTGCTCGGCATTGCCATGCAGCTGCGACCGCCTCTGCTCCGACTCCGGCGAGGAGAGGGGTGGAGCTAGGCAATGTGCCACGGTGGGAGGTCAAGGGGGTCCTAGGGAAGACGCTAGGGTGGTAGAACGGCGCCAGGAGCGAGCGGGAAGGCGAGCTCGGCGAGACGGCGCCAATGGCGGGCGGCGGAGTGTGGCTGTGCATGCACGCGTGAGAGGTAACAGCAGTGGCGTTTTATAGGCGCAGGTGAGCGTGCAGGGGAGCAATCACTTCGCCACGAAGCAAGAGGAGGCGAGGAAGGGGGACCCGGCCTGCCGTGGGGCGCGTGCGGCACCTGGCCGGCGGACGGTGCGGGAGGGGCACGGCACGGCATGGCCGGCGGGCTACGCGTGGCGAAACGCGCTTCCCTAGGCGAGCTGGTCGCGCGCGGGGGTGTGGGGGACAGGCTCGGCGCGTCCTGGCCGTCCAGGCGGCCGGAGGGGCCCGGACGTCAAGGCAGAACGGCCGCCACGCGGCGGCGCCCGCGGGCGCGGCGCTCTGGGCGCAGGAGCGCTGCGTGAGTGCGACGTTGCCGACGTCAATTCCGTTTACCCATGTTTGACCGGCCATAGCTCGAAATTTTCAAACCAAACTTCAAAAATGATGAATACCAAAGTTGTAGAGCATCTATAGTAGAACATTTTTTGTAAAGGCCGACCTATGCTTTGATCAACCGTTTGAGCAGCTGGCAAAGATGATGTCTTTCTTGGCACTGGTGAATAGTACTTGGCTGCAGTTGACCAAGTTTTTCACCATTTTCCACCCCAAATTTGAAATGCCACCCAAAAGCAAAGTTGTGTCCCTCGAAAAACTGGACAACTTTTATATTGGGAGAATTTGAAGTGTTTAGGTGAAATTTGGAGAACGCGGCAAAAGTTCTAGAGAGGGTCAAGGGCTTCAAGGGTGTTGACTAGGGTTTGACTCGATCTTGACCAAGTTTGGACCACTAGTGGGTGTTGACTTGATTAAGATGATCATTAGTGATTGTTGGCTAGGTTTTCGAGGTGATGATCCAGGTTGACCAAGGTTTGACTAGAGTCAATGTGTTTGACTCAGTTGACGAGGTCATTAGCACTAATAATGCTAATTAAAAACCTAGGGCATCACAGCAGCTCAGCCCGCTCAAGTTCTTGGATGACTTCTTGTTCTTGCACCGATCACCTTCATCTTCACTGCTACTCGAGCTCGAGGAAGAGTAGGCGGAGCTGGAGTCGACGTCGCTCGCTCCGACCATCGCTCGGGCCTTCCTGCCGCGGCCATCCTTCTTCCTCGACCGTCGCTCGTCCTTGTGCTTGTTCTTGTGCTTGTGATCGCGCCTTGATTGGTACTTGCCGTCCTTGTTCGATCGGTGCTTGTAGCCGTCCTTGTTCTCCATCTTCTCCGGACAATCGGCGACGAAGTGTCCTGGATCGCCGCACTGAAAGCATGTCCGTGGATTCCTCCTTGTGTTAAACCCGGTTCTCGTGCAACCTCTCGAACCGCCTGGTCAGCAATGCCAGCTCGTCCTATCCAAGCATGTCGAACTCCTCGTCTGACAAAGACATCAAAGAAGACAGAGAGTACATCCTGGAGGATGCGTTAGCGTTAGACTTAGCTCCTTTGCCACCGATGAGAGCAAGACTATGAGAGTCAGTCGGGCTCTCGATCTTGGCTGTCATACCACAGTCCAACTCAGCCGACTTGAGCTTCGAGAATAGCTCATTCATGGTCAGGGTGTCGTACTTCTCAGACTCAAGAATAGCCTCGACCTTTCCGTCCCATACGGTGCGATCCAATGAATGCAAGAGCTTCACGGCTCTATCATGATCATCGTATGGGAGCACGGCCACATTGGCTCTCATGTTGTTCACCACAACCGTAAACCGCTAGAAAAGGGCATCGACGGACTCGCCGGGGAGATGAGTGAAGTTCTCGTACTCTCTCCGGTAAGTCACGTACATCTGAGCCTGAACCTGAGCATTCCCAGCATGAGCATCCTTCAACTGCTCCCAAATCCTACAAGCTAAGTCCTCTGTCTGAACCCGATCGAATTCGGACTGATAAAGAGCACGAAACAAGTAGTCGACCACCTTGTTGTTGGCGTTGAACATGTCCCTCGATCCCAGAGCAAGGAAGTTAATCGGATGAACATAAGCTGTGTTCACCGTAACGTCCCAAAGGATCAGACCCTTACCGCGGAGGAAAGCCGCCATCTGCCTTTGCCACATCTGGTAGTTTTTGCCATCGAAGTGCGGAGGACCCGAAACCCATTCCTGGTACGCCATCGTTGGATCTTAGACTGGTTAGAATCCGAAGATCCGCAACCAGCTCTGATACCACTTGAAGGACCGGAACTGGCGACCAGAGAGGGGGGAGTGAATGGGAGCCGATAAAAATTCTTATCGAAGGAGATGGACACTCCAACAAGATGAACAAGGCTTCCAAAGCACGTCTCCGACTCAACTACCCAAGTTGGCCAAGACCACAGAGCTACTGGAGTGCTAATGGTCCTAGGAACCAACAACCACCTACACCTACTCGAGAACGCAGCGGAACAAGCAACTCGAGCACCACTGAACTGCACCGGTCAGACCGGTGAGCAGCACCGGTCAGACCGGTCCCTGCTGGAGCAACCTGGCAAAACCAGAGAAATTCCACAGAAGGCCCCTACACCGGTCAAGCCGGTGTAGCTCGCTGGTCAGACCGGTCCAAGCCAGGAAATCCCAAATCCACCAAACAGACCTACCGAGCTCCAAAACTGACCAAACTCGAAATAGCAGCAACACGAGACAACCCGCGGGTCAACACCCCCAAATCCAACTCCCGATCTCCCGAATCGCTCCACGGATTTGCACAAGACTTTGGGGATAGTAGGAACACCTCATGGGCACTCCATAGCCAAGATTTGGTCCACCAAAACTTGCTAAATCGAGAGGAATCGAAGAAAACCCACCAAGAACGCCTCCAACCCTAGAGAGGAGAAAACCCAAAAATCGAGCCCCTTTGCTCACGGATTTGGGAGGGGAACCAAAGGGAAAAGAACCACGAAGGGTTCAAGCATACATCCCCCACCAAATCCCAAAGAGAAAGGCCTCGAATCCGCCACAAGAAAATCGCCAAGAAAAGGCTCCGAAAATCACCAAAAAGGAGAAACGGGAAAGACACTTCCAAGCCTAGAGGAACCACGCCGAATCATCTATACATACCAAAGAGGTTCATACAAGGTCTAGCTTGCCGCCCGATCATCCTTCCCTCTCACAAGATCTCACCATGAAGCTCTCAAGCTAGTCCTAGAAATTCCAAAGGAAAAAGGAAGAGGAAAATAGCAAAACAAAATGAGCTAGGGTTCCAAGAGATGGCTGTCATCCTCTCACCACTTGGGTTATATGGAGGCAAGCCGAAAGACTAAATTACCCTTAAAGCCTAATACTAGGATACACACCCCCGAGGGGCACTTTGGGAATCTTTGTCTTCGCACCATCGGACGGATGCCCGGCGACCGCAAACTTGCTTAGCCTCGACACAAGCCTTGCGATCCCAACGCGTGTCCTCCGCTTCGAAGTCTCCGGACTGCGTCGTCGCACACCGGTCAGACCGGTTCTCCTCACCGGTCAGACCGGTCAGACCCACCGGTTAGATCGGTCGGATGCTGCTGCACCTCCGTCTTCAGTCTTCGGTCTTGGCTTTGTGGATCAACCAAGGAACCTAGTGGTTTTCTGGTGAACCACCGGAAACCCCGCGAACTCGGTGTAGCCTCCGCCAATCACCACTCATGACTCGGCTCCCACGTAGTCCCGGCTCGACCTTGGTTTTGAGGCTCAACCAAGAAACCTTCCATGACTTCATCTTATTGTTCTTGCCACCATGCGGCCCGCACTTGACTCCGCTGGCCACCGGGTCCCTCGAACCAAGCCTACTTGTCTTCTCCACACCTGGAGGCCTCACCAGCAATGACCTTTCGCGCTTGTTCTTCACTTGCAACAACACCAGTCAAGCCACAACCTGCACCTACAATACTTAGCCAAGAATCAGTCCACACCACGTTGTCAATCACTCATCACACCAGGAAGCGACCTACCACCGGTCCTCGAACCACAAAGGCTCTCAAAGAGGTAATCTTATCATGAACTCATTTCATGTACTAGTTATGCAGGATTGCTTCTGATCTTCTCTTTCTTTGTTGAATTTTGTGTAATCAGGTCACTCATAGCATACCTGTCAGTGGAGGAAGAGGGACCAAGAGAATTCGAGCACTGGATGACCCTACCAGAATGCCTCCTAGACTGACTAGGACCAAGGCAAGGGAATTGGCTTTAGCTGATGGGAGTGGGACAACTCTTGATACACAAGAATTGCCCACTGAAGGCCAAGCAATAGCAACCCACAATGAGAACATTATCGACATGATGACTGCAGAAGGCAAGTCATTTGATCTCATATTCGAATGTCCTAATTACCAACCGAATAATTATTAACTTGTATGGTTGTAACAAACTTGTTAGGTGATGCACGCCCTTCCAAAGCACAACGGGGGCCGCGGGATTCAAGAAGATTTGGAAGAGATCTGGACCGAATTAGCCGAGGCTTAAATGGTAATATCCCTATACACATTCAAGAAGGGCTCAAACGCCCATAGGCACCAATGCAAGCTGCAAAGTTTGCATCAGAAGGTGGGATCATAGTGCGTGGGCACATACCGATCCTTCCTAGCTGGAAGGACTACAAGCCAAAGAAGAACCAGCAAGATGGTGAAAAGACTGAAGACCATCTCAAGAACTACATGGGCAAACTAGCGGTGTGCATATGTCAACTCATCTACTACGATAGTTCTTTGCATCCATTCTTGTCATCCATTTTTCTTATAATTTTCTTGTGCTAGGGGCAATTCGACATTGACACCACTAGTGAGCCTGTAAGCTGGCTTGCACTGACATGTTGAAGTCGATACAGAGACAGGCGAGGTATCACCTGAAGCAAAAGTACTTCAATGATGTTCCAGCAAATGTTGTCCCAACTAAATCTCCTGTGCCCAATCCGACCGACGCCCAATGGAAGGCACTGGTTAACATGTGGTCTTCCCCTGAGCACAGGGTATGATAGAACTTCAACTTGCCACTACCACATTTTCATGTACTTATATATTGTTCTTAATCTTATTTCTTACACGAGTTCTTATTATTGTAAAGGCGAGGTGTAGTACAAACACCGGTAATCGAGGAAAGGTCCAGTACCATCAGCGCACGGGATCTCAAAGCTACATTGTACAAGCTAATCTTGTGGTAAGCAGATGAACAAGTCATGTTTTTGCTCTGTAGTTAATTTCATGAACCATTTTACAATGCTAGCACTTTAATAATTATGCCTGTTTTCGAAACATATTTAGAGGTAGAAGTATACTGCTGAAGGAGAAGAGCTAAGTCCACTTGATTATTTCAAGGCCTTCCACTGCAGCAAGAATGGCTTCACCGCTCCAATACAGGCAGCCATTGTAAGTACTTGTCTACTTTTGCATTTTTCTTTGCAACAATACTAGAAACATGTGTGACTATTTTATTTTAAACCTTTCATTTTATTTCCTTTTTTAGGCTCGCATGGAACAAATTGTCGCTGAACCTCAAGGCGACCAACCAAGAAAGACTGCTGCTGAAGCAGTGGCGGAAGTTGTCCAATCTAGGACTTTTCGGGAGGTTGCTGGCATTCGCCCGCCCTCCATGAAAAAGACTAGGGTTACTACTGCACTTCAGGTTCAGGAAATACGAGCTGGACTTAACAATGAGAAGTAAGGGGGGCACAACTGCGGCAGAAGATTGTTGAACAAGAGGCCGAGATGAGCGAACTGAGATTGAAGGCTCGAGAACAGGAGACAACATTGAAGTCTCAAACAGAAGCGCTTGAAGCTTTGAAGAAGAGCACAACTGACATGCATAATCTGATCCAAGGCTTGATAAATTTCAGCTAGGTTTATCCCCCTCTCAATTGAAGTGTGGTCCTGGTGAACTTGTGTTGCTGATGACTTGTTGTATGTTGATACGATTCGATGCTAACTTGATGTATGTTGCACAATTGTACTGGTTTAACTATTCCCTGAATGTGGTGTGAATTATATGGAAGTGGGAAATGTTTTGTTTTGTTGTTTGATTATGTGCTGGCGATCAGCAGCAGCCAGAACAGTATACAGTGCCCTGCGAAATGCAATATGGGCTGATCTAAAAAAAAGCAATATGGGTCGAGGCCCAGGAAAGGCCCTATGGATAATTGCCCAAAATCAAATGTCCAAGCATAATTCAATATGGGCCAAGTTCGTTAGATTGACTAGGACCCAAAATAAAATAGCCCAATATAGCGTGCAACAAAGGAATGGCCAAAAAATAACACGAAAACCTAAAACGGGCTAAAATTGGCCTGACAATATTAGGCGCACAAAGGCTCTTACATGGACCGGGCCTCAATTTGTGACGAACCGAAATCGTCATAACCCCCTGCCACGTCGGAGCCACGATGGATCTCGATCCGACGTGGCATGTACCTTATGACACCTTAGTGTTACGAATTTATACGCGTCATCAAACTCATGACGCCGTGAAATAAGGTCTTGTCATTAATCGCGGTTTGTGACGCTCGATTAATGATGGAGCGTTTTCGTAACAACCAGCATCATTAATCGCGGTTTATGACGAGAAACGGCCTTTTTTGCGTCACTAATCGGCGTTTTTCTTGTAGTGAAGAATGCTTTTGCTCCTAAGCCAAACCCACTTAAGAACCGACTAGACACAACCCCAGATCCTCCCGTGTTTCCCCCACAAACAAACAACTTATAGAAACCCATCAAGTTCAAGAGTGACTTGGGGAACGAGTTTTTTGAGAAGAAGGGAGAGAAACCGAGTGAGGAGAAACCACAACCCAAAGAGAGCCCAAAGCCAAAGCCAAAACCAATCCCCTTCCATTGTGACCATTGTGGGAGGGATGGGCATCTTGCTGAGTTTTGCTTTAGGAGGAAGCGTGAGGAGAGGTTTGCTAGGGAGATGGCAAACAAGGACAGGTACCACCCTTCTCATGGTGTGCCTGAGTCTCATGTTGTGCATAGGGGTGAGGGTATGGTGCGTACTTTACCCTCGAGAGAGGCGTGAGTTTCCTACACGGGGTGTGCCTCCTCAGAGAGACAGTGGTAGGCGTGTTGGGTTTGGGAGTGGTGAGTTTGCTGGATGTTCCTTCACTCGTGGCCAATACGAGTATGGGAGGAACGATCGCAACTTTAGGTCTCAGAGGAGCTATGGGCCACGGTCTCCACCTCGTGGTACTCGTAGTCCTCCAAGGAGACGTGTGGGTGTTCCACCTAGGAGTGATAGGATGGATTTTGCTAACCCCACTTCTGAGCAAATGGCACGGCACTGGTTTGATTCCTTTTACACTAACCCTAGTGCTGAGTCGTTTGCTCACTCTTGCTCTTGTTTTTTATTTTGCAGGTGGGAGGCATGGAGGACTTTTGGTTGATCGACTCCGGTTGCTCTCGACACATGACCGGAGATCGAGGTGGTTCTCCAGCCTCACCCCAGTGGTGTCCAAGGAGTACATCACTTTTGGGGATAATGGGAAAGGTAGAGTGCTTTCAGTGGGCACAGTGAAGGTAAGTGAGAGCGTGGCTCTTAGGCGTGTTGCTCTTGTCAAGTCTTTGGGGTTCAATCTTCTTTCAGTGTCCCAGCTTCTTGATGAGGGTTTTGAGGTCCGTTTAAAGATGGGCGCTTCCTGTGTTTTGGATTCTCGAGGTGATCTTGTGTACACGACCATCCCCGAGGGTGAAGGACTGGAACTGGCGAACAGAGAGGGGGGGGGAGTGAATGGGAGCCGATAAAAATTCTTCTCGAAGGAGATGGGAACTCCAACAAGACGAACACGGCTTCCGAAACACTTCTCCGACCCAACTACCCAAGTTGGCCAAGACCACGCAGCCACTGGAGTGCTACTGGTCCTAGGAACCAACAACCACCTACACCTAGTCGAGAACACAGCGGAACTAGCAACTCGAGCACCACTGTCCTGCACCGATCAGACCGGTGAGCAGCACCGGTCAGACCGGTCCCTGCGAGAGCAACCTGGCAAAACCTGAGAACTTCCACAGAAGGCCCCTACACCGGTCAGGCCGGTGTAACTTGCTGGTCAGACCGGTCCAAGCCAAGAAATCCCAAATCCACCAAACAGACTTACCAAGCTCCAAAACAGACCAAACTCGAAACAGCAGCAACATGAGACAACAGGGAACTCACCAAGACGTTCACCCGAGGCAAAACCCACAAAGCCTCTGCACCGGTCAGACCGGTGAGCAGCACCGGTCAGACCGGTCAGGTTGGGACGCTCGGGATGAACAGCACCCGCAGGTCAACTCCCCCAAATCCAACTCTCGATCTCCCGAATCGCTCCACGGATTTGCGCAAGACTTTGGGGATAGTAGGAACAACTCATGGGCACTCCATTGCCAAGATTTGGTCCACCAAAACTCGCTAAATCGAGAGGAATCGAAGAAATCCCACCAAGAACGCTTCTAACCCTAGAGCCAAGAAAACCCCAAAATCGAGCCCCTTTGCTCACGGATTTGGGAGGGGAATCAAAGGGAAAAGAACCTCAAAGGGTTCCAGCATACATCCCTCACCAAATCCCAAAGAGAAAGGCCTCGAAACCGCCACAAGAAATTCGCCAAGAAAGGGCTCCGAAAATCACCAAAAAGGAGAAACGAGAAAGACACATCCAAGCCTTGAGGAACCACACCGAATCATCTATACATACCAAAGAGGTTCATACAAGGTCCAGCTTACCGCCCGATCATCCTTCCCTCTCACAAGATCTCACCATGAAGCTCTCAAGCTAGTCCTAGAAATTCCAAAGGAAAAAGGAAGAGGAAAATAGCAAAACAAAATGAGCTAGGGTTCAAGAGATGGCTGTCATCCTCTCACCACTTGGGTTATATGGAGGCCAGCCGAAAGACTAAAATACCCCTAAGGCCTAATACTAGGATACACACCCTCGAGGGGCACTTTGGGAATCTTTGTCTTCGCACCATCGGACGGATGCCCGGCGACCGCAAACTTGCTTAGCCTCGACGCAAGCCTTGCGATCCCGACGTGTGTCCTCCGCTTCGAAGTCTCCGGACTGCGTCGTCGCACACCGGTCAGATCGGTGCTCCTCACCGGTCAGACCGGTCTGATGCTGCTGCACCTCCGTCTTCGGTCTTCGGTCTTGGCTTTGTGGATCAACCAAGCAACCCAGTGGTTTTCTGGTGAACCACCGGAAACCCCGCGAACTCGGAGTAGCCTCCGCCAATCACCACTCATAACTCGGCTACCACGTAGTCCCGGCTCGACCTTGGTTTTGAGGCTCAACCAAGAAACCGTGCATGACTTCATCTTGCCGTTCTTGCCACCATGCGGCCCAGACTTGACTCTGCTGGCCACCGGGTCCCTCAAACCAAGCCTACTTGTCTTCTCCACACCTGGAGGCCTCACCAACAATGACCTTTCGCGCTTGTTCTTCACCTGGACCAACACTAGTCAAGCCGCAACCTGCACCTGCAATAATTAGCCAAAAATCAGTCCACACCACGTTGTCAATCACTCATCACACCAGGAAGCGACCTACCACCGGTCCTCGAACCACACAGGTCCTCAGAGGGTCAAATATTCAGAGCCGATTTTTCTTAGTGTGTTGGCTCTTCTCGTTGTTTGGTTGCTAGTGTTTCGGCTGAGCTTTGGAAATGGCATAGGAGGCAAGGTCACTTGAGTTTTGACTTGCTGTCACGCTTGAGTGGGCTTGGTTTGGTCTGATGATTGCCTAAGTTGAAGTACCAAAAGGATTTAGTGTGTGCTCCGTGTAGGCATCGCAAGATGGTCACCGCCTCCCATCCGCCTCTGACAGCTGTTATGATAGAGCGCCCATGCGAGTTGTTCCATGTGGACTTGGTTGGTCCAGCTTGTTTGTGCTCGGCGGGTGGGAAATGGTATGTCCTGGTGATAGTGGATGACTATTCTCGCTATGCTTGGGTCTTCTTTTTGGCTGCAAGGGAGAGACATTTGGTTTTGTCCAGGATCTTATCTTGAAATTGAAGAATGAGAGGAATGGAGATGTTGTTTGTTGACACTTGCTAGCGTCGTCACCAGGTTTGTATCCCCGGCAACGGCGCCAGAAATGCTATTTGGCATTTCTTAACATCATTGCTAAGTTCGTGAGTTCCTAGCAATGATGCCAGAAATGTCCGATGGTAATCCTAACGTTCACAAAGAATCCGCAAGCGCACGGATATACCATTGTAGCATTTCCCCAAAGGAGTATTCCAAAGGGTATCGAATCCAAGGAAGGCATAGTCGGGTTAACAAGTTCAACACTATTGCAATGAGTATAAATCACAGATGAGAGTAAATCAGGTTCTAAACACAGGGGTAAGATATGATAATGATAGGTAGTGTGAACACACTTGAATTCGTTCTCTCTTTGGTACACTACGGCTTAGGAGGCAACATACGAGTTAGTTCTAGGTTCTAAGGTACTATGCATATAAAGTTAGTGGATACCAGTCAGTCACATAAGCAATGTATGAATATCAGCTCAGCACCCAGGCACAAACGGGGAGCTAACCGCCCGCGTCTCTTCCGCACGACGTCGGTTGTTAGACTTTAGACTCCTACAGCGTACCCGAACGTGGAGGATTACAAAGGGTCCAACAGCTATCACTACCGCAGCCTACCTCAAGACAAACCATGGAGCACGCTCATATGCAACACAGCTACTCAACCCAAGCACCATGGTTGCGTTGTTAACTAGACACTGACTGGCCCGGGCTATTGTGACCCAGGTCAGTGTCACCAGATAACTGGCCACTTACACCGAGTCCCGTAGCTTGAACTCGAACTTCATACAACACAACACACGTGATCTAACTGGATCAAACTAGGTTAGTCATACAAACGGATTCGTGTTCTACTATGTCTATTCAACAAGATCAAAGGGTCGTGTTCGTGAAGAACACGAGCCTCTAACTTATGAACAAACAACGAGAACATGAGCAAATCACTCGTCAACTGGATCGAAAGGCCTTGTTCATCAGGAACAGGAGCCTCTAAATGATGAACAAATCACTCATGCATGCTAACACTACTTTATATGAAATAGCTAAATAACTGAAGTAGATCAAAGTCATACAATAAAATAAATATACAACAGAACTCATACCTAGATCCCAAAGTAGACTTGGAACCTGAAGTAGAACTACTCTAGCCTACCTCCTAGCCTTGGAAACCAAAAGTGAGAGAGGAGTTGCAAAGTGAGTTGGGTAAGAAATGAGTCCCCTCCCTCCTATTTATAGGCCTTGAGCAGCTTGTGGAAGCACCACCAACACCTCAGGAATGGACTCTAGGGCCAACCAGGCAACACCACGTGGAAGGCCAAGATGAGCCGACACAAGGTCGGTTCGGCCGACCTGTGGGGTCAGCTGACCCCTTGTGGGCCCACCTTGGCCTGTGCTTTTGCGTGGTGGCTGTCCTGTGGGTTCTCAGGTCGGTTCCCGGTGTCCACTTGGTTTTGAGGCGGTTTGGGTGCTCGTGAGCCCTTCAATCCATGTGACGTCCACGTGTCGCCCTCTGATTCGTCGAGGTTTGCCTCCCTTGGATTGGTGACATGGCTTGCATGCATAGGATCCTAGGTGGCAGCCCTTCCTTGGCTAAGGTGATGTGGCATGGACCATAGAAGGTGAGTTTGTCATTTCTTTTATGCTTATGTACCTGCAATCACATAATCTCCAAGGACAAGTGGAACTACATTATTCTTAACTAAATGCATGTAAGACATGCCTTTCTCTCCTTTATTCATGAATAAATTGACGGCTAAAGTAAGCACTTAACAGCCATCAACAACTCCCCCAAACTAGCCTCTTGCTCGTCCCGAGCAAGACACTAAGGATTTAGGTTGGTTGATCAAGAGTTGCTACAATGTTGTATTCCTAATTCATGACAAGCATACTACTAGGTATTCTATCCAGAGTTGAATGAGCTGGCATTAATTTTACCTTCCGCTTGATCAGTATGGGGCGTGTAGCTTCACCTTGCCTTGGGCGGTTGAGAGATAGAACGGTTATATAAAAATCGACAGTTGCTTGTACCTTGATCAGTTATCAATCCAGAGGTTTTGCAGGTTGTCAAAAGAAATCAAAGTTCCTCGAATGATACTCTCGGATCGCTCAATGTGTATGATTCCTCACCAAGGCATTGACTTGCCTTCTTTCACAACCTACTCCTAATAAGCTTATATGTGGAGCTATAGGTAGGGAAAACATGCGGCATACATGTTTCTCATGTATTGTCGAGTCAAAAAACAGATCCTTGGGAGTAACTAGTCATACAACCTGATCAAGATGTGCATGTGTGTGTATATAGTGGATGGAGAATGGACTCCTCTTGTGCATGATTTTCCCTTATTTCCTTTTTGAAAATTTTGAGACTTGGGCTATGTCTCTTTATTCTTTTTTTTCTTTTTCTTTTTTCTCATGACCTTGAGTATGTATTCTTTTCTCTTTTTCACATTGCCCATAGCCTTTCTCGAATATATTTTTTTTGGAGAGGGATGAATCATGAAGAATGCGCGGAGCTTTATTTGTGGAATGGATGGGGAATGGATGGAATGATGGTTGCTAACTTCTAGGGTGGAAGTCTAGCATATGGTGGCTGTGTACGTGATCTTGATCATAGGAGCATGACAAGTTTCTCGTCGAGGTCATAACAATTCGACAAGACTCAATGAAGAAATCAGGCAGCATATGTGGAGGCTAACAATTGCTAGGATCTACATATGGCCTTGGATAGGAATTTCGCATCATTGAGGAACTTATCATTTTGACATTTTTCAAAAGAAAACTCCAGAAATCAAACACCACTTGGCGCTAGCTCATAGCAACTCTATTATACCATATCATACATCACAACAACTTAGGCAAAGGTCATGCTTTTTGCTAGCCAGAAGTTTCAAGCTAAGGTTTGATCATGCAAGCCAACTAACTCAAAACTTAAATAGGATACTAAGTTGTAAGCAAGACATATAAGAGGAATAAACAGAGCAACAATTCATCATTTCAACCATGGGAATGTAAGCATTCTTACCGCGCATATGAAAACAAACTAATTTAGGAAACCAAATAAATATTTTTGGTCTTTTTGATTTTGTAGATTTTTATGGGTTTTTATCATATGGGGTTCTGAAAATAATTGAAGATAAAAGTTACCCCAGAGTAGGGTCCTCCCCCAAGCTAGCTTCAGGCACACTACTGTGGAGGGGGATATCCCATCCACTGAAAGAAAGCCCTCTGCTCCTCCAACTGCTGCTGTTGTGCCTGCTCAATGGTGTGCAAGACAACGCTCTTGGGAGAGATTGTCTTGAACAAATTGAGCAGAAGCACAGAGAGCAGGGGGCAAGGATGGCTTGCTTCTTCTTTTGTCAAAAATTTATTGAATTGGAGAGTGAAAGATAACTTACCAGATCTCTCCTAACGGAGGGCTTCTTAAGATCCTTGGGCTTCTGCAAGCTTTTGATCATTGAGCATCTATTCCTTTCTGGGACAGAATTCGAACCTTTCCTCCATGAAGTTGATAGGGACAAAGCAATCCCGGATTTTGACCGGTACGTCCTCGACGATCTCCGCTGGGTATTGAATTGATGAGTCGGCGAGCTGCAGCTACAAAGTGGTTGGGGACAATTCTGTATAATTCAATTGGTCAAAAGTACCTCAGGCATAACACTGACGCTTGCTCCAAGGTCGCAGAGAGCGTGATCGAATCGATGTGTCCTGATTGTACAAGTGATCATAGGGCACCCTAGATCCTTTTTCTTTTCAGGAAGACGGTTGATTATAGCAGCGCTACATTCTTCCGTGAGCTTTACCACCTCCAACATTGGTAGAGCCTGCTTCTTGGTGAGGATGTCCTTGAGGTAGCATGCGTACGTAGGTACCCACATTGCCTCAAGAAGTGGAACGTTGATGTAGACTTTCTGAATCATATCAACAAAACAAGTGAATTGTTCATCCACCGTTGTCTTCCTATTTCGCTGAGGGAATGGCAGTATATTTGTCTCGATGAACTCTGGTTTTTCTGCCTCTCCTTCAGGTGCCCTTTCTTCTATGGGATTCCTTCTTCCAGGTGCGTGTTCCTTTATATTAGAAGGGCCCTTGCTGGACACTGACCGGCCCGGGCTATTGTGACCCAGGTCAATGTCACCGGATAACTGGCCACTTACACGGAGTACCGTAGCTTGAACTCGAACTTCATACAACACAAACACGTGATCGAACTGGATCAAACTAGGCTAGTCATACAAACGAATTTGTGGTCTACTATGTCTATTCAACAAGATCAAAGGGTCGTGTTCGTGAAGAACACGAGACTCTAACTTATGAACAAACAACAAGAACATGAGCAAATCACTCGTCAACTGGATCGAAAGGCCTTGTTCATCAAGAACAGGAGCCTCTAAATGATGAACAAATGAAGAACACACGAAGAAATCACTCATGCATGCTAACACTACTTTATATGAAATGGCTGAATAACTGAAGTAGATCAATGTCATACAATAAAATAAATATACAAGAGAACTCATACCTAGATGGCTAGATCCCAAAGTAGACTTGGAACCTGAAGTAGAACTACTCTAGCCTAGCTCCTAGCCTTAGAAATCAAAAGAGAGAGGAGTTGGAAAGTGAGTTGGGTAAGAAATGAGTCCCCTCCCTCCTATTTATAGGCCTTGAGCAGCTTGTGGAAGCACCGCCAATACCTCGGGAATGGACTCGAGGGCCAACTAGGCAACGCCACGTGGAAGACCAGGATGAGCCGACATAAAGTCGGTTCGGCCGACCCCTTGTGGGCCCACCTCGGCCTGTGCTTTCGCGTGGTGGCTGTCCTGTGGGTCCTCAGGTCGGTTCCCAGTGTCCACTTGGTTTTGAGGCGGTTTGGGTGGCTGTGGGCCCTTCAATCCATGTGACGTCCACGTGTCGCCCTCTGATTCATCGAGGTTTTCCTCCCTTGGATTGGTGACATGGCTTGCATGCATAGGATCCTAGGTGGCAGCCCTTTCTTGGCTGAGGTGATGTGGCATGGACCGTAGAAGGTGAATTTGTCACTTCTTTTATGCTTATTTACCTGCAATCACATAATCTCCAAGGACAAGTGGAACTACATTATTCTTAACTAAATGCGTGTAAGAAATGCCTTTCCCTCCTTTATTCATGACTAAATTGACGGCTAAAGTAAGCACTTAACAGCCGTCAACACTGTTCGTGCTATTCGTAGCGACAATTGCACTAAATTTAAAAACTCTCGATTCGAAACCTTTTGTCATGATTTGGGTCTCGAACATCAGTTTTCCTCTCCCTATGTCGCTTGTCAGAATGGTGTGGTAGAGAGGAAAAACCGTTCCCTTTGTGAGATGGCTCGGACGATGCTCGATGAGCATAGGACTCCGAGAAGATAATGGGCTGGGGCGGTGAATACCGCTTGTCATGTTGGGAACCAGATTTTTCTTCGGGCTTTCTTGAACAAGATGTGCTATGAGCTCATGCATGGGCGAGCACCTAGATTGAGCCATTTCAGGGCTTTTGGTTGTCAGTGTTTTATCCTCAAGAAGGGTAGGCTTGATAAGTTTGAGTTGAGGTCCTCCGATGGCATCTTTTTGGGTTATGCTAGTCATTCTCGAGCATATCGTGTGCTCAATCTTGATATTAACCTAGTCATGGAGACTTGCGAGGTTACCTTCGATGAGACACAGCCATGCAGTTCGTCTCTTTTTGAGTGTGCGGGTGACGACGAAGTTGGCAAGAAGATCTTTGAGGATGAGGAGGATGATGCTGGAGAAGAGGATGGTGATGATGGTGAAGCTCCAGCCACACATGTACCTCTACTTCCACTATGACGACTATGGTGCAGGATGGTCCATCCCCTGCACCGACTACGATCCAGCAAGATCAAGTGGAAGCTGCTATTGAGTGGGAGGTCGTCTCCAGGCGAGAGGCACCGAGGTGCGTTCAAGTTGATCATCCTCCCTCAAGAATCATCGACGACATCAATGAACGTACGACACGGTCGAGGTCTAGAAATGTTTCTCACTTTGCTAATTCAGCTTTTGTTGCTACCTTTGAGCCAAAAGACATTGGACACGCACTCTCTGATCCTAATTGGGTGAACACTATGCATGAGGAGCTAGAGAACTTTGAAAGAAACCAAGTTTGGGAGTTGGTAGAGCCACCACCACATTGCAAACCTATCGGGACAACATGGGTGTGGAAAAACAAAGAGGGTGAGAATGATGAGGTGGTGAGAAACAAATCGAGGTTGGTTGCTCAGGGTTATAGCCAGAAGGAGGGGATAGGCTATGAGGAGACATTTGCTCATGTAGCTCGTTTGGAGGCGATTAGGATCCTTCTAGCCTTTTCTGTGGCTAAAGGGTTCAAATTGTACCAAATGGATGTGAAGAGTGCCTTCTTGAATGGATTTTTGGAAGAAGAAGTTTATGTGAAGCAACCACCGGGCTTTGAGAGTGTTGAGTTCCCACACCGAGTGTATAAGCTGAGGAAGGCCTTGTATGGGCTGAAATAAGCTCCCCGAGCATGGTATGGCAGGTTGAGGGGGTTCTTGTTCAGCAAGGGGTTTGAGATGGGCAAAGTAGATAAGACTCTTTTTCTCCTCAGGCAGGGCGATGATATCCTAATTGTTCAGGTGTATGTGGATGATATTGTCTTTGGCGGCTCGTCTCACTCTTTGGCTGCAAGGTTTGCAGAGGACATGAGCAAAGAATTCAAGATGTCTATGATGGGAGAATTGCAGTCCTTTCTCAGGCTTCAGATCAAGCAGGCTAAGGAGGGAACATTTGTGCATCAAGCCAAGTACACGAAGGACATCCTCTAAAAGTTCAAGATGGACGACTCGAAGCCCCTGTCGACACCGATGAGTACGACTATAGCGCTGGACGTGGACAAGGACAGAGTGCCCGTGGACCAGAAGGAGTACCGGAGCATGATCGACTCTCTCTTGTACTTGACGGCGACGAGGCCGGACATTCAGTTTTCTGTGTGTCTGTGCGCTCGTTTTAAGGCGTCGCCGAGGAGTTCACATCGGCAGGCCGTCAAGCGGATTTTCAGGTACCTTCGATACACTCCTGAGCTTGGTCTTTGGTATTCGGCGTTCTCTTCCCTTTCGCTTCTTGGTTTTTCGGATGCCGACTTTGTGGGGTGTCGAGTCGATAGGAAGTCGACTTCGGGGATGTGTCAGTTTTTGGGTTCCTCTTTGGTTTCTTGTTCGTCTCGTAAACAGTCAAGTGTAGCTCAGTCTAGCACAAAAGCCGAGTATGTAGTTGCCGCTAGTTGTTGCTCCCAGCTGCTTTGGATCACATACACGCTGAGTGACTTTGGTGGGGACTGTACCCATGTTCCTCTCATGTGTGATAGCATGAGTGCCATTAGTGTTGCCAAAGTTCCTGTGCTACACTCCAGAACCAAACATATAGAGGTGAGGTACCACTTTCTGAGAGACAATGTGAAGAAGGGAAACATAGACTTAATCCATGTGCCAACCCAGAAACAGCTCGCTGATATCCTAACAAAGCCTTGGGATCAAGCTATATTTGCTCGTTTGCGAGGTGAGCTTGGGGTGGTTTATCCTTTTTTAGCTTGGGTTGGGGAGTCTGATGTACATATGCATCTTGCATTTTCATTCTTGTATCATAACTAGATTTGTATCATATGCTTCAGAGATGTGCTTCTCCTATATACATTGATCACTATGATATGCTGGATGTGAGCTTATGATCTTGCTAGTGAGCTCTTGTGATGTATAGCTATACTCTTGGTAGCTTTGAGATGTATATGCATGTGAATGGCTTATTTTTGTGAAAATGCTAAATGTGATCCTCTCTTGTGAGTTGAATGTCTTTCATGCTCATTTTGTGCTCAAATGGCTATATCTTGTTTAATTTGTGCTTGGGTATCATGCTCTTTTCATTTGGGGTCAAAGACCCATTTGTCATCATGAATGTTTAGCCTACATGTTACCTTGTGAAGAGGCATAAGCTTCTTTTTGCCGCAAAGGCACTTCATGTACCATGCTTAATTTTAAATCATGAAATTGGTATATGAGATGCTTATGCTTGAAAAAATATGCTTCCATGTCACATGTGCTTTAAATTCCTTATTTTGGGTGCTAAACCGTTGCATGATGTCTACCTTTGAGAAGTCTCATGTTTAGAAGTAGATACATGGCTCGGTGGCTTTGACATGACATGAGATAGCATGTAGGTGTTTGTGATGATCTTGTGATGAGAACTTGTGACCTTGCATGAAGTTTGTGGGTTATATGTTGTTTGTGCTCATTTTGGCCATGTTGAGGTCCTATGCCATGAGAGGGAAATTTTGTGGTAAAATGCGTTATGTTGATCTTGGCTATGTCACATGCTTATATGTCCATTTCTATCTTGTTGGCGATGCTTGTACTGAATATGTGGCTATCTTGTTTGTCTATGTCTCATTTTTAGCATGTTATAGTGCTCTTTTGTCTATTTGAGAAGCACATGATTGCATTTGTAGACTTGATTCATGCATTACCAACAAGGGGGAGAGAAGTACCCATTCATTCAAAAAGGGGGAGTTTTGCATAAGGGGAGAAAGATAGGGAGAAATGCATTTGTTCAGGGGGAGCTTGCATTCATGCTTTGGGAGCTCTTTGTCGCCTGAATTTTGATTTGTGCTCTTTTGCCGATGGTGTCGAGCCCTTTTGTCTCACCTTGAGGAATTGGCAATTTTGGAGCATTTTTATCTCGATTGTGTTGAAGCCATTGCCCTTGCCTTAGGGGACCGAAATTTTTCTCTCTCAAGTGATCTTGTTTTGTCTTTTGTTTGGCTTTTGATCACTTGTTTGAGTTTTTGGGTCATTTCTTTTCTTTTTCTCTTTTCTCTGAATTGGTTATTATGTGTGCTCTCAATGCACTCATCAAGGGGGAGATTGAGGACTGGAGCGCTCGAGGACCGGTGGATGGTCACTCCCTGGTGTGATGAGTGATTGACAACGTGGTGCGGACTGACTCTTGGCCGAGTATTGCAGGTGTAGGTTGCGGCTTGATTTGCGTTGGTGCAGGTAAAGAGCGGGCGCGAAAGGTCTTAGCCTTGCGGGGCCTCCGAGGAGTGGAGAGACAAGTAGGCTCGGCTCGATGGACCCGGTGGCCGAACGGGATCATGTGTGGGCCGCACGGTGGCAAGAAAAGCAAGACGAAGTCATGGACTGGAGCCGGTGCAGGGTAGCGGCTCACGACCGGAGTCTGCACGCGGGATCGCGGGGCTTGCGTCGGGAGGACGCGGACTGCGGTGAAGGCGTGACCGCCCGATGAAAGAGATCGCTACTTCACCATCTTTCCCCTAAAGGGTGTGTATCTTTCTTTATGTTCTAGGGGTAGCTTGGTCATTTGCCCAACCCGAATAGACTTCATATTTATAGCTCCAGGGTTCCAAGGCAACTCATCCATCCGGACTGCTTCTCATTTTCCCTACTCTTTAAGGAGCTCCTTGTGGGACTCGCGTCTGATATTTTACTGTTCAATGGATAGGAAGGAGCCACGTTACCCGTCCGAAGGGAGGGCACGCGTCCGGACAGCCAGAGCTTAGCATTATCGATAGATAAGATATGCGTACCGCACATGACCTTCCACTAGTCTGCCTAAAAAACCTAAGAAAAAATGACGAAGGGGCGGTTAACCATAAAAAGAACTCGTATAGATAGCCAGAGATAACCTTTGCGCGGAAGACCATATATGCATTAATTGCAATTTCATTTACAGATTTGCTACATGTCAAATGCTTGAGAATTTGCTATCTCTCAATCGATTTTTGCGAACGCCGGATCGATGATCGACGAACAAGACCTACTGATGTGTTAATATGTTAACCGGGTCCGCATTCAGTGTTACTGGATCCATTTTCACATTCTCTTCCGGTCATCCCAGTCCTTTTTCTCCTTCCACCTCCATTTCTCGTGAGCTAGGTTTAGGGTCCCGGCGTTTCTCCGGTGAGGTAGCACCACGGCCTCCCAGCGCGCGGCACCGGCTTCCTGCTCGGTTCCACATGGGTGCGCGGCTCCCCACCAGCAAGCGCGACCGCCTGAGCATAGCTCCCTCGCCCTCCACTGCACCCACGTTGCCGCACCGATTTGTTCTCTCTTCCTCATTTGTTCCGCATTGCCTCCATGCCCTTGTCAGTTCGCAGTCTTTTGGTCCTCCCTCCACTCCCTTTCTCCCTGATGGCGCCATGGATCTATGCACTAGGTCTTCTAGGGTTCAGTTAGGTTCTAATTTTGCTTGGTTAGGTGTCCATGATAGCGATCGAGAGAGCGGCAGTAGTTTTCAGGATTATACTACAATTATTTCTGTGTGTATTCGTGATTGAATCAATTAGGAGTGTGGAATGCCATGACTCATTAGTAAATCTCATGTTCCCTTTTGTAGAGTTTCTGCTTGAACACTGAAGATTTTTTTCATGTGTGACTCAGTGTGTATTTGTAATTTTTTACATCCTTTTTTCTGATGCACTTTCACAGTTCATGCCATGGCTATTGTTTTCTTGGTGCTTAGATAACCGTTGTAGTTATGATGTTGAGTTCATCTTTCTTATGTACTACCCTCACAAAGCTCAGCTGTAGCTGTAGTTGTGATATAGAAATCATTGTTCAGTACCTGCTGAGTTATGTACGTGGTGCAACCTTGTTGACGGTCGTTAAATCCCTATTTTTGACCCTCAACTTTGAACAAATTTCACTCCATCAAAGCTTGCATCATAGTTGTGGGGTTATAAACTAACGAATTCTACGAGCTTTGGTGAATATTTGGATGCAGGTCATAATGAGACATCATAGCACAAATAAAGCATCTTGACAAACAATGTCAAATGCTTAGTTTGATAGCACCATTGTGAAGTTCTCGTCGAGATGATCGAAATGGAGTTTTGCTTCACCCAATTCGGAGTCCGGATGCAGAAATTATGCCTCACGGAAGATTGTGACACGAGACATGTCGGGGGGTAGGTGCGGCCGAACCTAGTAGGTTCGACCGGCCCTATCAACCTCCTCCGATCAACATCAAACTTTGCCAAATGCCTCTACACCTAGCATAATATCCAAGGGGACCAAGTCCTTGGGCCAGACACCAATTTCATGCATGTTTTAGGTGCTAACGAGGTTCCACGAGTTGTGTTGAGGTTTTATCTACAGGATCAAGATTAGGGAGCAATTCCGGAGCATCGAGCCACATAAGGTAGGCACGGCCGCACCTAGTGGTACGGCCGGCCTTACCTTGCACCACTATTCAGGTTCACACCGAGTGAAGTCCTGTACACCAGCTCCCAAAAGACCAAAACCATCACGATCATATTGGATCAAGCAAACACACCACAAGCGAGCTGCACAGGGGCCAGGAGGCAGGGCCGGCCGAACCACTAGGGCCGGCCGAACCTCCAGGGCCGGCCCCACCACTAGGGTCGGCCGAACCTGCCCGACTCGCCCAAACATGACACCAAGCCTCGGTCACTCAAGGGAAAATAGCTATGAATGATCCCGATCGAAGGAACAAGGTCGGTTTGATCCTGAGGTTGAGATTAGCCTCACTTGGATCCATGGACCCACAAGCCAGCGAACAACCGACGTGGGACAACGTCCAAGACTTCATCTACCCACTAGAGCACGATCCAAAGTGGATGACAAGAGGGCCCAGGGCCGGCCGCACCTCCTTCACTCAGCAAACCGACCCACAACCGCCTTCAAACCGCCTCAGGGACCAAATCACGGACGCACGATCGAAGGCGGTGGAAATCACAGGGCCGGCCGCACCTGCAGATACGGACGCACCTCCTTGCTCGGCACTGCAGCTCCCTCTCACCTACAAGCACCCCCTCCTGCAGCCACCGACCCATTGGGGCTATATATAGAGCCTGGCACCTCGTAGAAGAGTGTACAAGTGATTAGAAGCAAGTGGCAGAGCCCTACATAAGTTAGTATTCAGAGAGTAGGGAGAGAGAGTTGAGTGTTGGAGTAGAAGCCGGAGTGTCGGTCTTCTTCCCCTTCCTCAGCGGGTGCGGTACAACTATGGTCGTCCACACCCGGGATAATTTGTAAGTTCGGATTCGTGAGTAACTAAGTCTCAAGTCATTTCATCGTTCGCTCTTAGGTTCTTCGATTGAATTTAGTAGTTTCTACTTGATGTGATTGCTTTGCTTTGGATCCGAGTAAAGTAGTGCTTGGTTAGTGTAGACGTGGTGTCTAGGCTTTCCAGTACCTTGGAATGCTTCCCGGTTCAACGGAATAGTTGTGGTACCCTAGGGAGGTGACAGCTCCTAACGGGCTTTGTAGTCCACCACGTTAGTTCCGGCAGGTAGGAGTTACGACATCGGAGCCCCCTTCTCATCCCTTTCCGTGGCTCTTTTCCCTCTGGCCCCGACGAGCGACAAGTTTTGCCTTGATTCTATCCGTGACTCTCACGAGTCCCAAACTTCATTAGCTATCCCCTCTCTACCCGAAATCTACCCTTGCCTTTCTATCCTTCGTCACCATATCCCCCGGACGAATTAGTTCAGGTTCACAACACTTCTCGTTCCCCGTGGAAATCGATACCTTGGAATACTCCCGGGTGAAAGCTACAACGGTATCCGTGCGCTTGCGGATCTATCTGTGATCGTATAGTATACCAACAGGCTTTCTGGCGCCGTTGCAAATCTAGTAACGACGTAAGAAGTGCCAACAAGCTTTTTGGCGCCGTTGCCGAGGAGTGGTAGCTGTTTTTATTCTGAACCCAGTTCGTCCGTGTATCACCCCATTTATCACATGGATTCCAATCCAACCCTTTTCGATTTTGCCACTCCAAAGGGCGATCATTTGGAACCTCCACCTTCATCACATTCCATTGAAACATCTAGCTATGAGCTATGTCCCGGCTTCATAGCTATGGTCCGAGAGCAAAGCTTCTCCGGAGATAAGGATGAAAGTCCTTATTCCCACCTGCGCGAGTTCGAACAACTTTGTTCGTGTCTTGTGATCGCAGGAATGAGTCAAGATACCTTGAAATGGAAACTCTTTCCGTTTTCATTAACAGGGAGAGCAAAACAATGGTATTCGCTCAGTGTGAGAAGTATGGAGGGGGACTAGGAAAGTTTATGAAAGGCTTTTTGCCTAACATTCTTCCTGACTCCCCAAGTAGTGAAACTCCGACGAGAGGTCATCTGTTTTGAGCAACGGAAGACCGAATCTCTAGGAGCCGCATGGGCAAGATTTACAAAAATCGTAGATTCTGGTCCAGACCTTGGTATCGCAGAGCCCGCTCTTTTGCAACACTTTCGCGATGGTCTTGGACCAGAGTCAGCAATTTTCTTAGACTCTTCTTCCGGAGGATCTTTCACTCATCTCACCTTGTCTAAGTGTAAGGACATTCTAACAAAAATCCTTCAAAATACCCCTTACACGGGAGTTTATGATGAATTCCCGGATGAGGAAGAGATCACTCAGGAGGAGCACATGCCAAACACTCTCTCGGAACTGAAACCCATAGAGGAGAAACCCACTAGCACTTTTTGGCATGAAGAACCACTCCTCTATCCCCGTGTGTACCCAGCTGATTTCTCGTATGACTTCGACGAGGAATCAACAAACTCCGATCCACTCTCTGAATCGGAATTCATAGAGGAGGAGCCTATCCTAGAAAAATTCATATCCACAGACACCCATCCTCCTCTTACCAAAACTTGGTTCACAGGGGAACCATTCCAACCTTATCGAGAGTTCGATCACCCCTCGTGTGACTTCATCTATGAATACTATGATGAGTTATTTGATAAACATTGGACAGAGAAATCCTTCCCGAGAAGGGAAAGAGACTCAACACACGAGAGAGAATTAGTCAACTTACCCAACCCAGAAGAGGTAAAAAGACGGAGAGAAAAGTTGGAATACATCTCCACAATCAGTAGCCGGGAATGGTTGAGAGAAGCAGAAGGCATGGATCAAGTAATCCAGCTATATCCCAAGCTAAAGTCACTCTCATGCCAAGTAGGAAACCTCTCTTACCAGGATGTGTTCTATGACCCTAGGGTCGATATCAATATCATTCCTAAATCCTTAGTATTAGAGGCCTTTCCCGACGAATCCCTCTCTTTCTCTCAGAAGCGTCTCCAATGGATTTCGGGTCAAACCATAGAGACGGAGGGAATCCTAGAGTCGTCCAAACAAAGATTGGAGAGTATGGGATCTTCCTAGATTATCATATCTTTGACATCCCAAAAGGAGATCCACCCTTCATTCTCATCGGAAGACCCATTGAAGGGGTACTGAGTAGTGTGCTCGACCATGAAAAGCAGCCATATCATCTTGAGGTTCGAGATACACATCTCCAATGTCATAGACATGAGGTTAAGAAAGAACATGTGTGGTCTATGGACATTCTTGAGGCGTCGACACTGGATTCTCAAAACAGACTCGAGCATGAAGGTTTTACACTAGAGGGATCATAAATCCCATGCTCACATCAAAAGTTATCAAGCCCCATTACCAATGACCTTTACGAAACCTACAACCTCCTCATTTTCCTTGTGCATGCTAATTTTGAAAGGAAGGTTGTAGATGCTTTTGTTTACCATAAACATTGCAAATTTCGTGGTCATTTTTGGTACTAACCTTGCAGCTAGAGCTATGATGGTTTCATCATCTCGATTGGCTGCAAGATGAAGATCTCCAGTGGTCGAGCTTATGACCCAAAACAAAGCACTATCGGGAGATAGCCCGAATAATCATTTATATTTCCTTTTCAAATAAAAGCAAGAGCATCTCTTTAGGATTAGTCGTCCTTCGGGTATTTTTGGTCGCTAACGTTTCAGGTGGAGATTGAAAGGACCGATGGATAGGCAATGCCTAAAAACATGAGAAGCTACACCAACTACAACACCAAGGTAATTCAGGGAGAGAAAGTATTACGAAGGAAGCTTCAACTCCGCACACTTGAGTTGTGTTGCCTAGCAATGCAAACTCCAAGTGTGGGGGAGACATGTGAGCATCCCGAGTAAGTTTCTCTCATACTAAATCTTATTTTGGTTTGAAGATGGTGTTGGTTCTTGCATCATGCTCTCTTAAAAAAACACAAAAATATTTGAATTTGAATAAAGGCTTCCTAGCTCTTCAGCTAGCAGAGCCTCCCTTTTTGTTTCCATCTTTTTCTTTGAATAATAACACCTGGTACAAGAGCAAGTGTGGGGGAGATTTCTCAGACTCGTCGAAACACAAAATTGAGATCTCCCGCCATGGTGCCGCACAACACCGACTACGCTAATCGACGAGGGATGAGGTAACTGCACTAGAGCAAGTCGGTCGCCCCTGTGGTTTGGCCGTATCGCCAATTGTCTACTTCATTCCCCACTTTCTCCAAGAGCGATGGTATGTGCACCCCTACCTCTCTACTTTTGGAAATCATGAGTTTAAATGAGCTTTAAATCCGATAATATAAATCAAACTCAATTGAATCCTCATGCACCCAATGCTCGACATGTTTCCAATGGTTGGCTTGCATAAGTTTTATTCCGTACCTATTATCTTGATGCTTGTGAACAACATATCTTTAGGAAACCATGCCCATCTAAGTAGTTGATGTTTGAGATATGGTCTGATGAAATGATCTTTGCTCCAAATGTTTGAGTGCTTGGGAAATTTATTTTTAAATTTTGAAAACCCTTTGCGAAGCTCCTCTTTGATATGCCAAGTCCTACCAGAGCCATATGATGAGACATCTTGAAAACCTCATACACATATACTACTTGTCATTGCATTGAGCTTTGTCAAATTGTTGTGACCCTTGTGAGAATTATTTTCATGCTTTCATGATCAAGATACACATACACGCCAACATCCTCCTTGCTATGCTCAATTGAGAGCTAGCATTGTACCATCTATCTATTCCACAAAATAAAGCTCCACACTATATGTTGATCTCTCTCTCTCCAAGTTAATATTACAAAAGATACATGGCTATAAAAAAATATATGGACACATAAAGGTCCAAGTGAAAAAAAAAGAAAAAAAAGTTGGACACATGAAGGTCCAAGAAAAAAAAGAAGAAAAAAAAGAAAAGATAGCCATGTCCACAAAAGAGTCAAAATAGAGAGAGAGGATCATGCAAAATGGAGTTACAACAAATCAGATGGTAATAACTAGCACCCATTCCGGGCCTAGTGTACAGCTTACCATCATCACAACGTTCATTATACATATGGTAATATCTAGCACCCATTCTGGGCCTAGTATCCACCTTACCATATCCATCATATCCCTACACATGCACATCTTGATCTGATTGTATGATTTGATTTTCTCCTTGGATCCGGTTTTTGACTTTGCAATACATGTGATGCAAGTATGCCTCATCTTTATACCCTACCTTGAGCTCCATTTATAGCCATCATTAGAAGTAGGTTGAAGAAAGGCAATCTAATGCCTTGGTGAGGACTATACACATTGAGCGATTTGAGAGAATCAAATGAGGTGCCAAGCAAGGTTTATTTTGAAAACTTATTGAAAAAAAATCCCAAGCTACTTGACATGAGGAGTACAAGTGATTTGATTCAAGATTGTTCCATTCCTCAACTACCCAAGATGGCATGATAGACACTTCAAAGTTCACAAGTGCAAGGTATGATTCGGAATATCTCTTGTGCTCGCTTCATACCATAGGAATTCTTGTTTTCACCTTGGTCCTTAACCTTTACTCGAGGATGAGCAAAGGGCCAAGTGTGGGGGTGTGTTGACGGTCGTTAAGTCCCTATTTTCGACCCTCAAATTTGAACAAATTTCACTCCATCAAAGCTTGCACCATAGCTGTGGGGTTATAAACTAACGAATTCCACGAGATTTGGTGAATATTTGGATGCAGGTCATAATGAGACATCATAGCACAAATAAAGCATCTTGACAAACAATGTCAAATGCTTAGTTTGATAGCACCATTGCGAAGTTCTCATCGAGATGATCGAAATGGAGTTTTGGTTCACCCAATTCGGAGTCCGGATGCAGAAATTATGCCTCACGGAAGATTGTGACACGAGGCATGTCGGGGGGTAGGTTCGGCCGGCCCTATCAACCTCCTCCGATCAACACCAAACTTTGCCAAATGTCTCTACACCTAGCATAATATCCAAGGGGACCAAGTCCATGGGCCAGACACCAATTTCATGCATGTTTTAGGTGCTAACGAGGTTCCACGAGTTGTGTTGAGGTTTTATCTGCAGGATCTAGATTAGGAAGCAATTTCGGAGCACTGAGCCACATAAGGTAGGCACGGCCGCACCTAGTGGTACAGCCGGCCTTACCTTGCACCACTATTCAGGTTCACACCGAGTGAAGTCCTGTACTCCAGCTCCCAAAAGACCAAAACCATCACGATCATGTTGGATCAAGCAAACACACCACAGGCGAGCTGCACAAGGGCCAGGAGGCAGGGCAGGCCGCACCACTAGGGCCGGCCGAACCTCCAGGGTCGGCCGCACCACTAGGGTCGGCCACACCTGCCCGACTCGCCCAAACGTGCCACCAAGCCTCGGTCACTCAAGGGAAAACAGCTACGAATGATCCTGATCGAAGGAACAAGGTCAGTTTTATCCAGAGGTTGAGATTAGCCTCACTTGGATCCATGGACCCACAAGCCAGCGAACAACCGACGTGGGACAACATCCAAGACTTCATCTACCCACTAGAGCACGATCCGAAGTGGATGACAAGAGGGCCCAGGGCCGGCCGCACCAAGAGGACCGGCCGCACCTCCTTCACTCAGCAAACCGACCCACAACCGCCTTCAAACCGCCTCAGGGACCAAATCACGGATGCACGATCGAAGGCGGTGGAAATCACAGGGCCGGCTGCACCTGGAGATACAGCCGCACCTCCTTGCTCGGCACTGCAGCTCCCTCTCGCCTACAAGTACCCCCTCCTGCAGCCACCGACCCATTGGGGCTATATATAGAGCCTGGCACCTCGTAGAAGAGTGTACAAGTGATTAGAAGCAAGTGGCGGAGCCCTACATAAGTTAGTATTCAGAGAGTAGGGAGAGAGAGTTGAGTGTTGGAGTAGAAGCCGGAGTGTCGGTCTTCTTCCCCTTCCTCGGCTGGTGCGGTATAACTACGGTCGTCCACACCCGGGATACTTTGTAAGTTCAGATTCGTGAGTAACTAAGTCTCAAGTCATTTCATTGTTCGCTCTTAGGTTCTTCGATTGAATTTAGTAGTTTCTACTTGATGTGATTGCTTTGCTTTGGATCCGAGTAAAGTAGTGCTTGGTTAGTGTAGACGTGGTGTCTAGGCTTTCCAGTACCTTGGAATGCTTCCCGGTTCAACGGAATAGTTGTGGTACCCTAGGGAGGTGACAGCTCCGGACGGGCTTTGTAGTCCACCACGTTAGTTCCGGCAGGTAGGAGTTACGACATCAGAGCCCCCTTCTCATCCCTTTCCGTGGCTCTTTTCCCTCTGGCCCCGACGAGCGACAAGTTTTGCCTTGATTCTATCCGTGACTCTCATGAGTCCCAAACTTCATTAGCTATCCCCTCTCTACCCGAAATCTACCCTTGCCTTTCTATCCTTCGTCACCATATCCCCCGGACGAATTAGTTCAGGTTCACAACACTTCTTGTTCCCCATGGAAATCGATACCTTGGAATACTCCCGGGTGAAAGCTACAACGGTATCCGTGCGCTTGCGGATCTATCTGTGATCGTATAGTATACCAACAGGCTTTCTGGCATTGTTGCAAATCTTGTAACGACGTAAGAAGTGCCAACAAACCTCCTACAGACATAGCTATGTGCATGCAAATTTTTGTAATGTGCTACTAATCTTTTTAACTCTGCTTGTGCATGGGTAACATCAACAGGGGGATGAAGAGTTAATTTTGCCTAGTATGAGTGTGTGCAACTATCATAGTATATAAGATTTGTGTATCACCTTATGCTAGTTGCTTTTAAACCTCGCATTACCATTATGTCCTCTTTTTCTTGTCTCTCAAATAGAAAGATAGCTTAGATTTGTCTGTTCACATTGAGCTTCTTGAAGGTTCACCTTATTAAGCTTATATATTCATTAAAAGTGCATTCTTTCTGAATTTTGGTATTTTCCCATTAATTTGAATTTTTTGCAATTTAAATAAAGGTACATACAAAAAACTGCATCAAAAGTGAGGAGTTCCTTTTTTTCCAAACCTGGTTCTGTAGTTTTGTATTTAGATGTTTCAGAATAAAAAAATGCGGTGTGAGATTTTCATTAGATATATGTTTGCATTGTCACTTCAGAATTCATATGCACTTTTTTGCATTGTATTTCATATTATTGCCTTGACCAACCATTTTTTCCTTTTCTTTAACATTTTGTGCCGCAAGTGATGAGTGATGCTTTAGGTGTTAGGCTACATCTAAGGGAAGCAAGCAGAGGTATGACCTGAAGCATTCATGGTTTTTGTTCTGACATATCCTTTACAGTTTTATAGATGCCTCATTTATTCTGATGATGACCTAATGTTTGCATTCTGCCTGCCTTGAGTGAATATTGGTTTCTGGTTTCTAGGTTACGTATGTTTGTGTGCTACTATATGTTCATGTGTAGTTGTGGTATGTGCTGAAGAACCAAAACATGCTCATTTGCTCCAGTATACCAACTAATGTGGTTATTTTTTCATAATTAATTAGTATGTAAAATTAGGCATGGTTCAGTAAATATGAAATTCTTAGTGTTTTAAGGTGCCTTTAGTTTCAGTCAACAAACTATGATTGTTTTTCCTTTCTTGCATATTCTCTTTATTCCTGTTGCAAGGAGAGTGTCTTTATGCTGCGACAAGAAGCTTTTCATTTGTTGATGTCTTTTGTGTGCATTTAATAGTTGAGTTCGGTCAAGCAATTTGCTACACCTTTTCCGGTTCTTCTTTGGTTGTATGACTGTTTTGTATATATTCTAAGAAGTGTGGTTGCTATTTTTTTAGATCATTTCCAGCAGTAGCGGTGGGGAGGTTTCATTATTGTTGTCTAAGCCTATCTGAAGCTTGAAGTTTGTCAGCCCTTCATCTTGTGTGTTTACACAGAATTCCAAAGGTGAGTTCAATCTCCTATATATTGACCAGATGGACCTTTTTATTTTAACTTTAAGTAAAAGTACATAAGACGTGAGGTATTTCTTCTCTTTTTTAGAAACTTGACAGAAATGTTGATTCACTCAGGCAGGATTTCTGAACAATTTTTCTATATGGCAGTTAAAAGGTATGTAAAATCACTGATGCTTTGAGCTAAATTAAACTAGTGCCAAAATTGTTCCCATCTTATGGATAACAAATGAATGTAGTGCCATTTTTTTATTGGAAGTTATAGCTTTACGAGGGTTGTCTAACCTCCAGCTGCCATGTGTATTTTTGTAGTATAACAATGTTTGAGCCTGAACTACTTCATCAGTAACTCAGGATATACTTTAATGTGTGTAGGATTTCATTGACTGACTTGTGTCATTGTGTGTATATATTTGATTTGTCTACTGAAAATTTCATTTCTAGAATTTTGCTTGTTGTGTTATGGTGAGCTAGCTAGAGCGGAAGCTTATTTTAGCATTTAAGAGACTGGAATTAGTTAGTCTCTTAACTAAGTTACTCACCTATTTAATCTTGTCGACCGAGTGTTTCCTTTTCATTCGAAGTAAAAAAACGTGTGCAGATTTACTTCAATCAGCGGTCTTTTCCCTAGACTATATTTATCTTTTCGCTGGTCACATTTTCTTTTATACATCTGGTTTTTAAAGATTTACTTGTGGATTTTCAAGAAATACTTGTGTTATTTTAAGAATTAATTGTGTCTTTTTAAGAAAAACTTGTGTTGTTCCTTTTTCTTGTTCCTTTTTGTCGGTGACATTGTCCACCTATCTTTCCGCCTCCTTTCTCATTTTGGATTCGATTGGTTCCTCTCATTTAGTCAAGCCTTTTTGCCTTTGTTGCCCCTTGCTGTGTGGAGTCACTTGTCTCATGTTCTTTGCTTCTTTTGTGTGTTCTTCCTTTTTTGCTTCATATTTGTGTTCTTTAATTGCTTCCTAAATCCATATGGCTCACATTATAAAAATTTAGAGAACTATTGTTATTTTTTCTGTGGTTCAAATTAATAAGACACACTTGTATCTGTAACTAGTTACAAAACTCTTTTTTATTGTTCTCCTCTCTACTAATGAGCAGCGAAGATATGTGGTAACTGCTATCCGTGTTGGGTTATATCTAGATTATTTAGTAACTAGTTGGTAACCGACTGAAATAGCTTAATTGTGTAGCGGTGGAACTTGTGTAATTTTTTTACCTGCTGCATATCAATTCAATATTTAATAGTAGAACGAGCCAGTATGCCTCAAAAACATGCCTTTGTTGATATTGATATACATGGTTGTGTTTTTCTTGTACATGGCAAAAATTTATGTAATCATTTTATACCTACCTGTACAAGTAGTTCATAAGATTTATATCACGGGGTTCCCTATTTTTCTCTTAGTTGTATGATATATGTGATTCTATGTAATTGTAGTAGTTTTTTTAGAAAAGCATTACAGCTTGAAAATAAAATTATGGTTTTTTTAAAAAAATCACTTTCTGTCAATTTGATCCGTGTCATGTCACCTGTGTACCATGGCCAATGCATAAGATTTTTAGGTACATGTTTGTATCATAGGTGGTTAATGTACCATTTTGCTAGAAGCTTGGCTTCCTCTTTAGTGATGTCATATATATTGGTGATTGACGCACCGCCTCTTTGCACTTATTCAGCTTAGGGGATCGCGAGCAGCAAGAGGTTTTTGGTTTGATTTGACCGCTAGCGACGATCACCAAAGTGGACCGGAACCTCGTCCTCACAACTAGCGACAAACATTCTTGAAAGGTCCATCCTTTTTTTATAGGTCAGTTTTTGGTTAAACCAAATTTCTGTGTAGGTGTTTGATGGGGTTGAAACTATATCCTTAGTGTTTAAAAAACTATGATTGCATATTTCGCAAAAAAACATATTTCTTATAATGTTTTTTTATAATTGCCATGGCTTGAACAAATTTATGTTTTGTAACCCGTTAGTAATTTGAATAATTGGAATTAGGAAAATTAAGTGATACCCTTATGGCAACGGGCATTGCAGATTTACAGTAATGTAACTAAATTTTGTGTATTTCAGAAGCACTTATATATTTTCATATTTGTGGATATTAGTCTAGCATTTTTCCCAACTTCATGACTCATGTGTCAAGTTCTGAACTGGAATCCAATTTGTACGACTATTTGAGTCCAAGAGCATGTAAATCCAATAGTAGCTTAAGTCCATTTTTTTCTCTATGATTGGAAGATCCCTCCTCCTTAGCAATTCCCTGGCTAGAAGTAGGCTAACCAACAAATCTATATATAGCAATCAGCTAGTCCCTTTCCGCTATGGGGAAACTTGCACGATCACTATATTAAATTTAAAGCTAGAGAAATTAGTTACTTTCAATATACTTTCCTATTTACTTTTTTCGGCGTCTATCATATTCCAATCGTCAATTGAATTATTCTGTCGAATGAACTTGCACATACCATCCTTTGCATATTCTGTAGAAAAAAGTTCAGTTTACTTGCTTAATATTGTCCTTTATTTTTGCTATAGATATAGTTGATATGATGCTGGTAGGATGATCTACTCTTTCAATTTGGTGCAATATTTTTGTTTAATATTGGCTTAGAGCAGATTTTTGTTGCTTTTCTTACTTCTTCTTTAGGTCCTTTGGTCAAGAACAATGCTGGAAGAATCTATCCTTGCTGTCCTTCTACACGGGTCAGTTTCTCTGGCAGGCTTTTTCTTGTGTTCTTTTGGTTAGATAGTAAACTCTGTTTTTTCTTTAGAGGTTTATGCTTACTTGATCTGTTTAGGTGCTTTCTCTTATCCACTTTCTTGTGTCTAGGTGCTTTCTCTTATTCACTAAGTCAGATCTTTATAGCCTGACATTCTACATCAATAAAATCATAGGAGGCAGCTTAATGCTTGTAGATGCAACATGTCCCTTAGTTATTCCAAATCATTTTGATAAAACATGGCCAATAACTGTGATTCTCACATCATATCACTTTTGTCCGTCCAAGTTGCTTCAGTAGCCTTAGCAATCGGTGTTGCATCATAAGCCATTTCCTCCTATTGTCATATGTACGTCCATTTATATCAGCTTTCTTAAAAAGTAATCTGGGTTTTTAGGCAACTAGAGCTGATCTAGTTGCTGACAGTGTATGATTGTTTCTTTCTATTCCAAAGTTGTTATGGATCATTCTTTTCTGGGATTCTGGCCATCACCTCCATCATAGATGGATCTTTTGGCAATTTAAAAAAATTACTTACGCAAAAACTACACCAAGAATGAGTTTGTATACTTTTCCCAAACGGAAAATATTGTTTTTCTTTTCATCAAACATGCATAAAACCAGAAGGGTGATTCTTAAAATATTATAAGCATTTCTATTTTTCCATGTAAAATAACAACACATAAAACACATTTGTTTTGTAGTTTGCTTCTTTTTATAATCAAGAACACAGGGATTGTTGACGGTCCTTACAACAAAATTTCGACCATCAAAACCTCGGGTTCGAGAGGAATATATGGCAAGTTGCATGCACATTTTTAGTACTAATAAAGTTCCACGAGTTGTGTTGTGATTTTCATAGGCAGGTACACATTTTGGGATAATTTGGGACCAACACACCACACGTGCTAGGCACGGTCGAACCACCAGGCACGGCCGGCCCTGCAGGTGCGGCCGGCCTGGCAGGTGTGGCCGGCCCTACCCCGTGGCGTGTCCCTGGTCCTAAGCACCGCCTCTCCCTCGAGCACAACTTGGACGAACGAGATTCACTGAAGAAACGTTGGTTTGATCAAATGGTGGAGGCTAGGATCACTTGGATCAATGGGTCCACTTATCCGGTCACTCAACCGCCGCAACCGTCATCCAGAGGCGATCCTAGGCGTCCTTGAGCATAGTCGGTGCATCACACGGCACGGGGGTGGGTCGGCCGCACCTATCCACTTGCGTGCCGAGCGAAACCAACCCAAGGAGCCGACCTACAACCACCTCAGGAGCAGTGATCAGGGGCGTCCAAGGCGAGAGGCGGCACATCCCAGGGCTGGCCGCACCTGGCATGTAGCCCTCCTACACTCCACCGACCTTCCTTGCCTATAAAAGCCACCTCCCACTCGCTGGATCAGACACACAACGCAGGAGCATCTCCATTTCTCTCTTTTGTTCACTTAGAGTAGGATTAGTGTAGCTTGGGAGTTAGAGTTGAGTCGAGCTAGTCTCGGGGTTCCAGAGGAGTCTTCTTCAGAGTTCCGGTACTACTCTTGTATCCTTTCTTTGTTTAGACTCAAGTACAATTCAAGTTATCTTTCTATCTTACCTTTCGAGTCAATTACATTCAGCTTTTACTTTGCTCTAGAAGATAGAAAGATAACTTGAATTGTACTTGAGTCTAAACAAAGAAAGGATACAAGAGTAGTACCGGAACTCTGAAGAAGACTCCTCCGGAACCCCGAGACTAGCTCGACTCAACTCTAACTCCCAAGCTACACTAATCCTACTCTAAGTGAACAAAAGAGGGAAATGGAGATGCTCCTGCGTTGTGTGTCCAATCAAGCGAGTGTGAGGTGCCTTTTATAGGCAAGGGAGGTCGGTTGAGCGTGTGGGCCCAGAATCACAGGTGCGGCCGGATCAGGGGGTGTGGCCGGCCCTGTGATCCACCACCTCTCGCCTCGGACGCCCCTGATCACTGCTCCTGAGGCGGTTGAGGGTCGGTTCCTTGGGTCGGTTTCGGCCGGCACGTCGGTTGGGAGGTGCGGCCGGCCCTCCTCCGTGTCGTGTGATGAACCGCCTTCGCTCAGGGACGCCTAGGATTGCCTTGGAATGACGGTTGTGGCGGTTGATCGGTCGGACAAGTGGACCCATTGATCCAAGTGATCCTAACCTCCTCCATTCGATCAAACCGACGTTTCCTTGGTGGATCTCGTTCATCCAAGTTGTGCTCGCGGGAGAGGAGGTGCATTGGACCAGGCACGAGCCACGGGGCAGGTTGTGCCGCACCTGCAGGGCCGGCCGTGCCTGGTGGTTCGGCCGTGCCTAGCCCGTGTGGCACGTTGGTTCCAATTTCTCCCAAAATGTGTACCTGCCCATGAAAATCACAACACAACTCGTGGAACTTTATTAGTACTAAAAATGTGCATGAAACTTGTCATATACTCCTCTCGAACCCGAGGTGTTGACGGTCGAGGAACTCGAGAGACCTTTCTTGAGTACCACCAATGCTAACATCGATGTAGGCGCCGGAGAAATCCGCCTCAACATCAACGGCGAGGAAGAACGATTCACCTTTAAACCAAAGGTGGAGCAATGCTCGCAGGTACGAATGGTGGATAGAAAAGTTTCCAACTATGTGCAGGAAGAGAAGGTGGCCCCAACCAAGCCTAAGGTAAAAGCATTCAAGGGGCGCCACCAACCAAGGAAGCCGAAGGCAATCAACAAGGCTAAGGGGGAAAAGAATACGGAAATCAAGAACACCCCCGCCAAAGCCTCACCGACTTCAGCGCCACCGAAGAAAACTAAGAGGTTGTGGCGTGTGAAGAGAGCATCGTCCGAGTCTTCCACTCCGGGACCGGACGAATCCAAGATCAATTGAGCAAACGGAGGAGTCCTGCTCACGGACTCTAAACTACGAGCCCTCACCGCGAGGTAAACCGGTATTTATCTCATATTTCTCTTCCAACACTTTATTTCATGCATCAAGCATATTTGAATTTCAAATTTGATTTCACCATTGCATTAGTAAGTAAACAAGACATAGAAAAACAATTTTGGAGATTTTTGGTGATACGGCCGAACCTAGAGGTACGGCCGTACCTCTCCTCGACAAAATTTTTGTGCAGGATGTTTACAGAAGGGGACACGTGTGCTTGGAGCAAATATAGTAGGGCCGGCCGAACCTAGTGGTACGGCCGTACCTATGATTTTCAACAAATCCATCAAGCCAACCACTACAAGCTTCCAAGTGCTCAACTCATCACCAAAATGAAGACACGCCAACCAGGTAGCGAAAAATTAGCTTGGGGGAGACCCCATTTTCAATCAAGGAAGGTATGTCCATCCAAACCAATTTTCAACATCTTGTTTATCACATTTGAATAAAAGAAAACAACAAAAATATTTGCTTCAACCATGTGCTTGAAATCTTGTTTATATCCTCGCTTTGGAAATGATGAATAGTTGCTATGTTAAAACTTTGCAAGAACCTAGTGTACAACCTTGTGCTCTATGAGCATTTGAATTTGTTGGTATGTTTTGAGACAAGAGCCTGAAATAAAACTTTGTGAGAAGCAAATGCTTATGACCAATCCTAAGGTGTTGACTAGTATGATATGGTGAGACAATGTTGATCGTGCTCTATCTCATAGTATGGTGAAAATCTCGGATGATTTCTTTTGAAAATAAAACAAGACAAGTTCCTCAATGGTCATATCACCTACCAAAGCCATATGTCGATATCAAAGTACAAACCTTCTACATATGCTTGCTTGTGACCCTTTGAGTTTTGCCAAATTGTTGTGACCCTTGGTAGAATCTTTTCATGCTTCCATGATTGAGATCACGTACACCCACATATACAAGTTAACTCCTACACCAGGAGTTACACAAAACATGCCATCCATCCACCAAAAATAAATACTTCAAATTTACAAAGAGGTTTCTCTTCTTGTATTCTTGCAAAAGGAGAGAGGGGTCATTGAAAAAAAAGAAAGTAAATACTCAAAGAAGCATAGAAAAATGTGCTCCAATCAAAAAGCATAGAAAAAAAATGAAGCATGACCCCCCTCCAAATAAAAGCAAGAAGAGAATCTCAAACCAAGGAGTACTTAGAAAAACAAACAAAAATATTCCACACACTTGCACATCTCGATCAAGTTGCATGACTAGTTTCTTCTTGGATCCAGTCTTTGGCTCAACAACATCATGTGGCACAAGTGAGTCTCATGCTTATCCTACCCAAAGCTCCACATACAAGCCATAGAGTAGGAAGTTGAGGCTCGCTCAAAAGCCTTTGGTGAGGTAACAAATACCACTTGAGCGATCGAGGGAACCATCCGAGGAACCTTGTCTTTCTTTGAAAATTTTTCAAAAACTCCGAGATAGGATCCAGAAAAGAAGAAGAGTGAGAGATGCAAAGTCAAAAACCATTCTACTATTCAACCTCCGAAGGCAAGGTGGAAAGCAACAAGCCCCACGGGTAAGATAAGGCTAAGTTTCTCTCGTGCCAATATTTTCAAATAGCAAGAAGAGCATGAGTTTGTGCACAGGTATTTGCCGAGTGGTAACATCATGCAACTCCTGATCCGCCGAGGTCAAGTCTAGGCTTTGCTCGAGGACGAGCAAACTTTTAGCTTGGGAGTTTGTTGACGGTCCTTACAACAAAATTTCGACCGTCAAAACCTCGGGTTCGAAAGGAATATATGGCAAGTTTCATGCACATTTTTAGTACTAATAAAGTTCCACGAGTTGTGTTGTAATTTTCATAGGCAGGTACACATTTTGGGAGAATTTGGGACCAACACACCACACGTGCTAGGCACGGCCGAACCACCAGGCACGGCTGGCCCTGCAGGTGCGGCCGGCCCTGCCTGGTGCGGCCAGCCCTGCCCCGTGGCGTGTCCCTGATCCTAAGCACCGCCTCTCCCTCGAGCACAACTTGGACAAACGAGATTCACTGAAGAAACGTCGGTTTGATCAAATGGTGGAGGCTAGGATCACTTGGATCAATGGGTCCACTTATCCGGTCACTCAACCGCCGCAACCTTCATCCAGAGGCGATCCTAGGCGTCCCTGAGCATAGTCGGTGCATCACACGACACGGGGGTGGGCCGACCGCACCTATCCACTCGCGTGCCGAGCGAAACCGACCCAAGGAGCCGACCTACAACCGCCTCAGGAGCAGTGATCAGGGGCGTCCAAGGCGAAAGGCGGCACATCCCAGGGCCGACCGCACCTGGTGAGCCGACCGCACCTGGCATGTGGCCCTCCTGCGCTCCACCGACCTTCCTTGCCTATAAAAGCCACCTCCCACTCGCTGGATCAGACACACAACGCAGGAGCATCTCCATTTCTCTCTTTTGTTCACTTAGAGTAGGATTAGTGTAGCTTGGGAGTTAGAGTTGAGTCGAGCTAGTCTCGGGGTTCCAGAGGAGTCTTCTTCAGAGTTCCGGTACTACTCTTGTATCCTTTCTTTGTTTAGACTCAAGTACAATTCAAGTTATCTTTCTATCTTACCTTTCGAGTCAATTACATTCAGCTTTTACTTTGCTCTAGAAGTTTTATTCTTGGTTTAGACTAAAGTTAGTTTAGTCTTGGTTAGCATAGCTCTCTTGAACCCTATAGTGTTATGGTCGTTCTTCGCTTGATCTCCGGTGTTTCACGGGAGAGAGACCTTCCTTCGTGATATTCGGGGAAAGGTTCTTTGGTTCGTTGTGAGCGCGGTGCTCAGAGCTTACCTTAGTCTTAGATTGGTGTCCCGTTCAACGGAATAGTTGTGGTACCCTAAGGAGGTGACAGCTCCGGACGGGCTTTGTAGTCCACCACGTTAGTTCGGGCCAGTAGGATTCAGCGCGTCGTCGTTCTCCCTTCTCATCCCAGTCTGAGAGCGCGACTTTGCATGCCCCTGCAGCACTAGAAGAGCTTGTCGAGTTTAGCTTGCCTTGGTTATCCTTTGCCTTAGTTCTTTACCTAGAGTTGACAAGAATAGATAGATTGTGTTAGGATCCTTTCTCGTCTCGTTGTCCTCCCAGCTCGCTAGATCCTCTCTAACCCTTTATCAAGATCTCCTTGTGTGTGTCAAGTTATCCCCGAATATATTTATTCGTTACCCCCGCTATAGCTCTTTACCAAGTTTTGTCTTTCTCCACCGTTTATTCGATAATCTTTGCCGTAGTGCCTCCCTTGGGAAAATATAAATACGATAATCTGAATACCACCGGGTGAAGTGCTACAACGGTAATCCGTGCGCTTGCGGACCTTTCTGTGATTGTGTGTTTTACCAAAGACGTTCCCTAGCCCCGTTACTATGGGTGTAAATCCGGTAGCGACGCTTGCGAGTGCCTCAAGCATTCCTGGCGCCGTCACCGTAAGTGCAAACTTAATAGTGAGGCTAAGGAGCGTCAACAGAGATGCACTCAAATTTTTGTTACTGCAACTTTTATGTTGATTTTCTAGAACTTTTGGCTGCTATTTGACAAAAAACAGTGTTGATTTGATTTTTTTAGTTTGTATTCCTCAGCATCAGACCAGGAAATGCTATTTTCCCTGCACAGATTTGGTGTTTTGAAGTTGAACACAAAGAATTGGCCCACTGTGCTTCTGCTACTCAGTTGTTGCTTTTACAATAGCAAGGAGTAAATTAAATAGCAGGATCAGTCTGAAGAATTATTGTACTCACTATTAGAATGGTTGTTTCATGTTGTTTTTCTTTCAAATTTTTTTTGCTCTCGTGATACAATTTTCCCCTACTTTATCTTTATTTTCATTCAGAATGGGACACTCATCTAGACGTGATTTTTTGTTTTTGAACAGGAAACGATCATATAATTGGATCTCACACTCAAAATTTTGATAGCAACTGGATCTATAAACAATGGCATCTCGTTGTTTCTGGTGGAAGGGGTTGAAAGCAAGACAAACTTACCTGGAGAAGCAACTGGATGCCACCAGAACCATGCTGCTCTCTCCAGGTCGAGTTCAAGCCTCTTACTCAGCTTCATTTTTGTACACTTTCTTTCTTTTCCTCTTTTTTTCGGTTTGTACATGGACTCCTGTGCCAGTTTGGTGGGCTAAAAAAAACTCTTTCCGCTGCCAGTAATCTCTTATTCAAGGCTCATAAAAAGATGCAGAAAACTAAAAAAAAAGGCCCAAAAGTTGAAAAATCCAACTCCAAAAGGAACCTTGTGATTCACTTTGAATAACCAGGCCGTTTTTCCTTATCGGGCCGTTTTTCCTTACCGGGTCGACAGAAAAGTGACGAGACCCTTTTCTAGAAAGTGACTGAGAAAACTAAATCTCAATCGATTCTGATGAGTAAAAAAAAATAGCTTCCTCTTTGTAGCCATCGGATCTAGTATCCACGGTTAAAATAAGTGATCGAGTGATTGATAAAAATCAAACGCTTGACGTCTAGACACACCCTTTCATTTAGCACCTAGAAGTTTGTTCAAATTGGTTTGAAAGCTTTGGCGAACGAGAGATGCACATGCGAAACCGTTCGTGCATATACTTCACCCCTCCGTGATTTTGTTATTTTTTTCTGAAAAAAATATTCAGGCGAGAACTTTCTTGCGAATTTGCGGCACGTTCTCCCGATCCGTCGAAAGTTTTGTGGACCGCTCGCAGATTTCGTTTCCGCTGACACGTCCTCGCGGCCTCCGCTGCAGACGACACGCGCGCGGCGCTCTCTCCACGTCAAAAGGGCCGCCTCGACCGCCCGACCCATCATCCCTCTCTCTCCTGCCTATCTCGTGTGCCTCCTCATCGGCCTTCTCACCAGTCACCCGCGACTTCAACGGCGGCGAGCCGCGCGCCGAACCACGGCAGGAAGCGCTCCTCCGCCTCGACCACTCTGGGGTGCGTACGATCCCGCGATTCCCGCCTCCGATTAATCCTGGGAATCTGTCCTCCGCGTGATGTCCTTGCTCCTCTGTACTTGGGGATTTTTGGTGGGTTTTCGCTGCGATTTTGGGGTGATAGACTTCGGTTTCTCGTTCCAGGGGGCAATTCGGGCCTTCCGATTGTTTGCTCGTTTCTGGCAGCGGATTTCCCCGATTGACTTGGTGACTGCGATTTTGCCGTACTCCACTCGGCGGGCTGCTCTTGCCGAATTCCCCATTCTGTTTATGGAGTTTCTACTAACTGTGCTTCGAGATCTAATCTGCATTCGGTTGACGTGTCCCATTTTCAGATTGGGTAGGCGGCAGCGGCGCCATGATGTCGTCGGACGATGACGACGTGGAGCTCCGGTTGAGGGCGGTGCAGGGCTACTACTTTGTCGACGATGACGACGCGCTCGTCTCCTTCGACGTGCTGCCGTTCCAGTTCGACGCTGCGGAGGAGGTCCCCTCCTTCAAGAAGGACGTCTACCTGCGCGGCATGGCAGACGGCGGCCTCCAGAAGGTCTATAAGCAGGTGGTGGCGTGGAAGCTCGGCCTCCACGGCGACTCGCCCGAGATCACCGTGCTCTGCACGGAGGGCAGCTGGATCGCCCTGCTCAAGCCGAGGCCTAGCTACGAGGAGACTGTTCGCTCTGTACTGGTCACTGTGGAGATGCTCCACTTTGTTCGGAGGAGCCCCACAGCATCTGAGGAAAATATTTGGGGTCACCTCCGCCTAGTTTTTGAGTATGTGCCTTTTCTTCTTCTTTTTTATTCTCAAGGTGATTGTGAAGTCTGATTAAGATTCTGAAGGGTTCCTTTTTGTGTCAAAGTAAATATGAGGTTAAGCCCTCAGATGATGACATTAGGGATCATGTACGGCTGATTAAACTGTTTTCTGAGAGAGACCCTGCTATAGCAAAATCACAGGTATGTATTTCTTCCTTTTCTTGTTATATGCTAGTTGGGTTTAGCGGGGTTGTCTCCAGCTTTCAGTGTTTGTAGTCCTTAATATTTTACTAGTAAATTCTTGTAAACTTGTATAATGGAAAATTCTTGTATATTCGCAAAGTACTGTCATCTTGAATACAGTAGTATGGATTTGATTTTGTAGTGTGAGGCATGCTGTCGAATTTGTTTTCACATTTCCGTAGCATCTTAAGGTCTTATCTTAATAGCCGTATTAGCACCACTTTTTGTTAGGCATGCTGTTGTATTATATCACCTCATTGTTAGGCACCACCTAATTTTTATTTTTCCAGATTGGTGATTTAGTTATGAAAAAGTAATTATACCAGCTTAATACATAGCCGTAACCTTTGTTTTATATTTTATAATTGTCTAAGAATGAAGATTTTCTAAAAGAGCATGTGTTTGTTGCAACATTTACTGATTTATGATCTTAACGTCATGTATGTCTTCATTATCATTATAATTACTTACTACTGATTCCCACTGCTTACAATATCATGCTTCATGACAACTTAATGATGACTTTTAACAGACTTTGCAACTATTCATTAAAGAGGAATCTATAGAGAAGATTGACGAGGTAACGCAGATAATGTCCGTATTGATAGTTCTAAGTATAAACACCATGCTTCTAACCATTCTTTCTATTTTCTTTGAATTTCATTTAGGCTGGTTCAAATGATCTGGACAATAAACAACCATTTGTTGATGATAACGAAAGAGAGGAGGTAGTTAAAGATAACAATAAGCATGAACCCAGTAACGATGATGATGAAGAGGATGAAGATGATGGAGATTTGTTTGATTCAGTTTGTGCTATCTGTGACAATGGAGGGGAGCTATTATGGTAAGCCCTTTTTTATTTTGGCAGAAGCATGATGTTTGTGTTAATTAGGTGCCGACTGTCTTGTTTCAAACATACTGTTTGAAAGTTGCAAGTTGTAACTGGATGTATCTTGTGTAGGACTTCAACAGCTAATGCATTTCATGATCTTTCAGGCTTCTGTTAGAGGAACATAGGGTTGTTCCTCAAAGTTTATGTTTGGCTACACACAATGCTTTGATATATCAGCTATTTGATGTTGCCTAGTCATATGCATTATTATAGGCCAAAGATGCACAATTTAGTTACCAGTAATATCCTGCTTAGACCCAACATGAATGATTGGAGCTAAATTCTCCTCACAAGATGATAGTTCACAGTTTTCATAGACATTCAAATGTGTTGTCCTTAGGAAGAGTCCTTCTATTCTTATAAAGTGAAAGGATCAATTAATCACTATCATCTTGGCACTGTAAACTTGGGCCATTAGAGTTATCACTTATCAGTAACAAATCGGACATCCACCCTCTGTTCCGGATCTGTTGTGGTTAGCTGTAGAAAAAACTATATTATAATGTTGTCTATGGGTTTTATGTTAAGTTAATCATCATGTGATTGTAGCTATGAATTAAAGCAATGTGATAAATAAAATTTAATAGGGTTAAAAGAAGCTTCTTTCTTTATTTCAAAAAATATGATAGTTTATAGAGCTATGTAGAGGCAAAGACTGTTATCAGCTATATGCTCAATCTGATAAGGTTGTACGGTTAAGTTTATTTCATCTCTATCTTGTACTGGTTTCTAGATTTGCGAATATCACACTTTAAAAGAGTAGTTTCAAAAACATAAGGCTATTTTGACATGTTGCAGAAAAGAGAAAACTACAACTTTTGACACCCATTGCACAAACCTACAGCTATTTTGACACTTACTGCCGGAAACTATAATTTTCTTACAAAGCTACAGGTTGACATCATGGGTCTACCTTAGGCTGATGGGTGGGTCCATGTTGAGAAAGTTGTAGCCTTTTGCGACAGAAGTGTTGAAATAGTGGTAGGTTTCTGCAGTGGGCACCAAAACTTTTAGTTCTGTGCAAATGTGTAAACATAGTTGTAGGCCTTTGAGATATTCTTCATTTAAAATTGTTAACAATTCTTCCTGATATATTGATACGATGATGCAACTTCTCACCGTAGCAATCTTGCCTACAGAATGGCATCTGAATTTAATGTTTATTTGCCCTATGTATTGTTCATGATCCTCATTGGTTTTCAGTGATTCTGTCTTATGTTTGTGGTAGCACTGTACCCTCCATTGTACATCACTTTTGGAGTTGGCACTCCTGGCATTTTTTTGTTGGCTGCTCACTTGATCAAACAGTTGCGTGAAGACGGCAATCTCAAGAACACAAGTCTCCTTTCCCCCCTATTTCCAATGTTATGTTATGTAGAGAAAACACATCTGCTTATGCAAAGATATTCCCATCTTGTCACACATGCTTGTTTAGCACATGGACTCATGCAACTAATGCATGGATCGTATGACTAATTAAGTTACCATATAGTGTATGAAACACCTTGATCGCTTACCAAATTAGTCACTCCAGACTCCATACATGTGGCTTCTGCCAAATTGTATAACTTCCTACTAGCTACTCGGGCGACAACACCATCCGCACCCACACGGCATTTCCTAAATGCAGATTAAGATTATTTCCGTCATTTGACGCCTTTAATCTTGTAATCTTCAAGTACCCTTGCACTTCTTTCATGCTTCCGCTCGAATTCTATCATCTTCGCTTGACATGGAGGCAGCACACACTGGCGTGGAGCCTGGCGGCGACACCCTTGAGGATGGCATCCTGGCACCGAACGAGGACGTGATGGGGTACCTTGCCGGAGGACAGAGAGTCGCAAAGATGGTGGGGATCAGGAGCCCGCGAGGAAGTGAAGCTCCAGGAGGAAGGCCATGCCGTGATGTTATGTGGGGCAAAACATATGGTAGGCGCAAGAAGCAGAAGCAGGCTAGCCAGCCGGCGCCCAAGATAGATGAGTAGGAGTTTTAGTTAAATAAGATTGTTAGTTCAGTTAAGAGATATTGTTAGTTAAGATTAGAGATATAGATAGAAGTTGGTTTAGATACAATTGATTTAGGCTTGTGAGAGGGGAAAGGTTATCAGAGCAGCCTTTATATACAAAGGCATTGTACTCGGTTGGAATTAATCAATACAGAGTCAATCTCCAATCCCTCCCCTGTTTTCTCTCAAGCGCAAGAACAGAGAGGGCAAAGATCCTCTCCTTCTGCTGCCCTACTGCCGGGATTCCTTCGGCTACTACATTGGTATCAGCAGACCTTTCGATCCTCGGCCACCATGGTTGACGACGCTGACAAGAAGAAGGGCGTGGGGACCGGCGGCACCAGCGAGACCGAAGAGGAGTACCGCCAGCTGATGGCCACCCTCTTGAAAAAGATGGAAGTCCTCGAGGCTGTCGGCGAACGGCTCACCAGACTGGAGGCCGGACAGCGGGAGATCCTCCATGCCCGTGCGTCGGAAGTGCTCAATCTCCGCAAGGAGGGCCCGATGGGCAACACGCGCTTCCACAAGCTGGACTTCCCGACGTTCGATGGCGGCGGCAACCCCCTGCCGTTCCTCAATCGCTGCGAGCACTACTTCCGCGGCCAACGCACCGTCGAGGAGGAGAAGGTGTGGCTCGCTGTCCATCACCTGCACGGCGCAGCTCAACAGTGGTACATGCGCCTGGAACGCGACGAGGGCACGCCGGGGTGGCGCTGTTTTAGCGAGCTCCTCGACATGCGCTTCGGCCCACCACTCCGATCCAATCCGCTGGGCAAGCTCGCCGCCTGTCGCCGCACCAGCACGGTGGCGGACTATCAGGAGCGATTCTTGGCCCTCCTGACGTGCGCGGGACCCCTCACCGAAGCCCAGCAGATCCAGTTGTTCCTCGCCGGCCTTCAAGAGCCCCTGAGCATCGACGTGCAGCTCCAGGGACCGCAATCGCTGGAGATTGCCATGAGCCTCGCCCGTGCTCATGAACGCCGGGAGCAGGCAGTCGCGCAGCAAGCAGCCACGGCGGCCGCGCAGTCGCGCCCTGCCCGCCCGCCACCAGGCCGCCTCCTCCTACCGGCGCCCGCCCCTGTGCTAGCCCTTCCCGCGCCGGGCTCCGGGTCCAAGTCAACACCGCCCAGCAGCACGCCTCAGCGCCCAGCCACGTCGACGCCTGGCACGGTCACGGTGGCCGGCCGCACCGTCCGCCGCCTCTCGCCGGAGCAAATTGACGAGCGCCACAGGAACGACCAATGCTTCAATTGTGACGAAAAATACGTTAGGGGCCACAATCGCACTTGCGCCAAGCTGTTCCACCTCGAGATGCATGACGCCGAGGACGATGACCCTAAGACAGAGCCACCAGAGGAGCCGCACATCTCCCTGCTCGCCATAGCTGGCGTCCGCACCCGCGACACGATGCAAGCGGTGGTCCGCTTCGGCGCCGTCACCGTCAACGCCCTGCTCGACTCCGGCTCCACCCACAACTTCGTGTCGGCGCCCGCGGCGGCGCACTGCGGCCTCTGCTTCATCCCCCGCACCAACATCAATGTCACCGTCGTGAACGGCGACAAGGTCCCAGCCGCCGGTGTTTTCCGCGACGCCGCATTCACCATCGACGACGAGGCGTTCTGCGCCGACTTCTTCGTCCTTCCGTTGGGCGGCTATGATATGGTGCTCGGGACAGACTGGTTGGCCACGCTGGGACCAATCCTTTGGGATTTCGGCCGCCACATCATGTCTTTCTGGCGCCACAACCACTGTGTGCGCTGGCACGGTGTCACCGAGTCGGGAGCGCCCCAGCTTCGCATCTGCTCCATGGAGGCCTCCAGAGAGCTGCTCGACCTCCTGCTCGCAAAATTCGACGACGTCTTCGCCACGCCGACAGGGTTGCCGCCGCCACGCTCCAGAGATCACCGCATTCATCTACTGCCTGAGACAGCGCCGGTGGCTGTCCGCCCTTACCATTACCCGCAGCTCCAGAAAGATGAGCTCGAAAGGCAGTGCAGCACCTTGGAGCAGCAAGGCCTCATCCGGCGCAGCACCTCAGCGTTCTCGGCACCGGTGCTCTTGGTGAAGAAGGCCGACGGCACTTGGCGATTATGTGTGGACTATAGAGCCCTCAACGACCGCACCGTGTAGAACAAATTCCCCATACCCGTCGTCGAGGAGCTGCTGGATGAGCTGCGTGGGGCGAAGTTCTTCACCAAGCTTGATCTCCGTTCGGGCTATCATCAAGTCTGCATGCACCCGGCTGACATTGAGAAGACGACGTTCCGCACACATGACGACCTTTATGAGTTCTTGGTGATGCCGTTCGGTCTCACGAATGCCCCGACAACATTCCAGGTGCTGATGAACGACGTGCTACGACCTTTCCTCCGGTAGTTCGTCCTGGTCTTTTTTGATGACATTTTGATATTCACCCCTCCTGGGCAGCGCACCTACGCCACCTCCGCGAGGTCCTCTCGGTGATGCGCGCCAACCAGCTGTTCTTGAAGCTCTCCAAGTGTTCCTTTGGCGAGCCCTCCGTTGCTTACCTGGGCCATGTCGTCTCCAGCACAGGTGTCGCCATGGATGTCAGCAAGATTCAGGCCATTACAGAGTGGCCGCGCCCCCGCTCGGTTCGAGCTCTGCGAGGTTTCTTGGGGCTCGCCGGCTACTACCGTCGCTTCATCAAGGACTTCGGGACAATTGCGGCGCCCCTGACGAGCCTCCTCAAGCGCGACGCGTTCCAGTGGACGGACGGCGCCGAGGCTGCATTCAGCGCCCTCAAGCAGGCTCTCACAACCGCGCCGGCCCTCGCTCTACCAGACTTCGACAAGCCATTCATCGTCGAGTGTGATGCATCCGGCTCTGGGATTGGGGCAGTTCTTCACCAAGCCGACGGCGCCACCGCGTTCTTTAGTCGTGCACTTCCTCCCCGACACCATGGCCTCGCAGCTTATGAGCGAGAATTGATCAGGCTGTCTCAAGCGGTGCGACATTGGCGTCCCTATCTTTGGGGCCGGTCTTTCATTGTCCGCACGGATCACCAGCCGCTAAAATACATCCTCGATCAACGACTGGCAACGATTCCACAACATCATTGGGTAAGCAAGCTTTTAGGCTTTGATTTTTCCATTGAGTATAAACCTGGGCGCAAGAACGTCGTCGCCGATGCATTGTCCCGCCGTGACGCTCCAGAGCCGCTGCTGCACGCCATCTCGTCGCCATCATTCGACCTCCTCGAAGACATCAAGCAGGCCGCGGCAGTTGATGAAGAATTACGCAGCCTGCATGATCAGATTGCTGCTGGAACACTTGGTGCCCCCCGGTCACTGGTAGATGGGCTGGTTCTCTACCAAAATCGCATATATGTGCCTACCAGTTTTCCGTTCCTGCCGGCAATACTCTCTGCAGTTCATGATGACAACCACGAGGGCATTCAGCGCACGCTCCATCGCCTGCACCGGGATTTCCATGAACCATCGGCGAGGAAGATTGTGCAGGACTTTGTTCGAGCATGTGTTGTCTGCCAGAAAAACAAGACAGAGCTCATGCATCCAGGTGGCCCCCTCCAGCCCCTCCCAGTTCCAGCAGCGGTGTGGCAAGACATCAGCATTGACTTCGTCGAGGGTCTGCCTAAGGTAGCTGGCAAATCTGTCATCCTCACGGTGGTGGATCGGTTCTCCAAGTATGCTCATTTCATTCCGCTTGGGCATCCTTATACAGCTGAGTCAGTGGCCAGGGCGTTCTTTGGGGAGATTGTTCGCCTCCATGGAATTCCAGTTTCGATTGTCTCAGATTGTGACCCAGTTTTTACTTCTGCATTCTGGCGTTCCTTGTTCAAGGCTTCTGGCTCCTCCCTATTGATGAGCTCGGCATTCCATCCACAGACGGACGGGCAGACAGAGGCTGTTAACAAAGCAATTGGCATGTACTTGAGATGTCTCACAGGTTATCGGCCGCGGCAATGGCTCAGGTGGCTTCCATGGGCAGAATACATTTATAACACGGCCTTCCACACAGCCCTACAGGAGACTCCTTTTCGTGTGGTTTATGGTTGTGATCCGCCTACTCTTCGCTCATATGATGCTAGTGAAGTTCGTGTTGTGGCGGTCGCCCAGACTTTGGAGGAGCGTGATGAGTTTCTGCGGAACGTTCGTCTTCGGCTCGAGCAGGCCCAGCAGGTCGCCAAACTCCAGTACGTAGCCACCGTACAGTCACATTTGCTGTTGGTGATTGGGTCTGGTTACGTTTGCACCACCGCCCTCATGGCTCCTTGGCGTCATCATCTTCCGGCAAGCTCCGTCAGCGGTATTTCGGGCCATACCAGATTGTGGAGGAGATTCATTCAGTGGCTTTTCGTCTGGCTCTGCCACCAGGAACTCGGCTGCACAATGTGTTTCATGTGGGTCTACTGAAGAAATTTGTTGGCACACCCCCATCTGCTCCTCCACAACTTCCACCAGTTCACAATGGCGCTGTCATTCCCCAGCCCTCCTGTGTGCTGCGTCTCAGGCTCTTCGATGGTGTTCGTCAGGCATTGGTTCAGTGGGATGGGCAAACCTTCAGCGGCTTCTTGGGAAGATCTGGAGCAGTTCAAGGAACGCTATCCTCAATTCCAGCTCGAGGACGAGCTGTTGCTCAAGGGGGGGAGTGATGTTATGTGGGGCAAAACATATGGTAGGCGCAAGAAGCAGAAGCAGGCTAGCCAGCCGGCGCCCAAGACAGATGAGTAGGAGTTTTAGTTAAATAAGATTGTTAGTTCAGTTAAGAGATATTGTTAGTTAAGATTAGAGATATAGATAGAAGTTGGTTTAGATACAATTGATTTAGGCTTGTGAGAGGGGAAAGGTTATCAGAGCAGCCTTTATATACAAAGGCATTGTACTCGGTCCAATTAATCAATACAGAGTCGATCTCCAATCCCTCCCCTGTTTTCTCTCAAGCGCAAGAACAAAGAGGGCAAAGATCCTCTCCTTCTGCTGCCCTACCGCCGGGATTCCTCCGGCTACTACACGTGATGCCAGAGGCTAGAGGGGTGCTGGTTGGGATGGAAGCATCGGTATTGACAGTTTAGACTTGAGATGGAGGATGACGATGACTGGGGAGGATGAAGCTAAGTAATGGGCTATTTGGCTCGTTTTTGTTTTTTTTCGGGTATGTGTAGTGCTAACTCAGCCATTTAGACTAGCAAAGGGCATCATCTAATCCTCACATAGGGAAGCGCCTAGACGTCTATGCATCCAGTTGGTTGGACGTTGCCTCACCTTGCCGCAGCGCCATGGCAACTATAACAAGGTTACCATTTGTGTCGTGCCAAACTCATGCGTCTGTTTTTGCCACTGCGGAGGATGCTTTGATGGTTCCATTGCCGTGACACCCTTACCAGCAACCTTCATCTCCTCACACTCTACTCACCTCCGGTGCACCCACATGTACTTTTGCACTGTCTTCTAACATATGTATTGACTCGAACTAACATGCATACCAGCATAAAATAATAGTACCATAGTATGCGTTCATGGCCATGATATGATACTATTGTCTGCTTACCTGTGGCATCATTGAGCACAATGAGATTGCAGACATTCTAAACACCTTGTACAGCTGGATTTCCAAGGTCTCCTTTACCTTGATGAGGTCTCCTTTACCTTGATGGATTTGTGCCATTGGTGCACCTGGGTTTACTCCTTTAACAGTGCTGTCGATGCTGCCTTGCTTGCCTAGCATCTCTGGACCAATGTTGTTGATGTCGTAGCCTCTCACTACTAATTTGACGATGGCATGCTGATGGTGTTTCCGCTCCTAGACGTAGAACTAGCCTCCAAAGAGCGTAATCTTCTTCACCTTGATTGGCTCGAGTCTCTGATGCCAAAACTACTGGTTGGTTCACATGAACAGATGTTTCTTTGAGGCTGTGATTACTTAGCCCCATTTCCTTTCCTTTTCCACTCCTTTTTCTCACGTTACATACAATGCCAACTGCGTGTTGTTTCATTAAAGAAGATGAAGTGACCAAGTACAAACCCAACCCACCTAAAATACATTTGCAACATATGTACCACATATAATGAAAAAGAGCTACCAAAAACAGGAATGCATACCAGCTTATATAAGCATGACCCAACCTATTATAGTATCGTGCACACATGATGAACTCAAACTCCTGACATCATATAGCATGTAGACTCATGCAACAACTCAAGTACGGACCCATAACTAACAAAGATACCATACAAAAAAAAAACAACTTGATCTCTTACCTAACTAGTCACCTGAAGACACATGTAGCTCCTGTCACATTGGACACCTTACCCCTAGCTACAAAATTTTGACTATCTTGTGCCGCACGTCAAGTTCTACACACCAGTACTTGAGAAACATCATGATTGCTTCCATCATTCTTTGCTGCACGGGCGAAGCCAGAAGTTTTAACTACCGGGGTCAGGATAGAATAATCTTGTATTTTTATGGGGTCCTTTGAAATGAAACAACAGTGATATAAAGAGATTTTCCGATAATCGTTGTGGTCGACCCCGATGGATGAATGCAGCTCCGCCCCTGCTTTACTTCGAGACCTTTGTCGGTTGATTGTAGTTCATTTGATCCATCTCATGATATTTGATTGACATGACAATGGAATTGAATAGGCTACAAGTCTAAATTACGTGTGCATATAAAATGTAATATAGGGATTCCTTCTGCAATGAAACAAAGGGTGCTTTTGTTATGCTATGAACATGAATTATTGTTTCTGTGCACCTTTCTGAGTGATAAAGCCTGTCATATTTTGCATACTTCTCCAATATTCTAATTTCACCACTTTTTACTTGTTAGCTGTGAAGGCTCATGCATGAGATCCTTCCATGCAAAAGTAGGAGATGGTGAAGATTCTTACTGTGCAACATTGGGGTATACAAAGGCAGAAGTTAAGGTAATTTTGAACTTTGGGCTGATAAAGAGCACCCAGTCTCAATTGCCTTTTCTTTCCTCCCTATTTTCAGGAATTCATTTCTAATTCTTTGTAGGCTATAAAAAATTTCCTGTGCAAGAATTGCGAGTATAAGCAGCACCAGTGTTTTGTCTGTGGAGAGTTGGAGCCTTCAGATGGAGCAAATGCGAAGGTATATGGCATTATGAAATACTCCCTCCGTTCGTGTATATATGACATTTCTGACAGCTTCGATAGGATTAAGGATGGCACGAATGGACGCTTGTGCCCCTCCGTTCCTAGCTTCCTACTCCCGCATTTGCATGTCTCCGTTGTCGTCGAAGCCGCGTGCCGGTGAGGGCAAAACCAGCACATTACTCATCCCACCGCTTCCCTGGCTGGTGACAGCAGCGGGCCAGCCGTGGAGTACGGCGGGGGCGGCGGCTCCGGCATGGGATGGTTGGGAGGCCGCGGCCTGTCTCAGCAGTGATCCCTGTGCTCAATCCGCGGTTGAGGATTGCCTCGGGCACCTGCCCATTGCTGCTGTGCTAGTGGACATGGCTTCATCTTCTCGAGCGCTGGCTTTGTCTTCTCTATCCTCGTCCTCGAATTGAACAGGTCCTATTTGAGATCTGTTGATGGCCTGATGCTAGAACACGAGGATTACCATGCCAAGATGGACTGTCAGGAGGTGATTTTAAGCAGCTGATTGACTTCCTCGCGTGCGGCCGTGCGCCCGTCAGCTCAACCGCCGCATGGTAGCTGGAACTGGGAGGTGGAGACGGAGTTGTGTCGGACGCCGCCGTGATGATGTTGTGGCGCAGTTTCGGCGGAGACTGCAACCCCATCGCGGGATGGAGGACAGGGGCAAAGACGGTAGAGCGTATTTTCTTTGGACTGTGGCGTCATATATTTTAACACCTTTTGATTTGACTTGCCGGCGTCAAATATATACGAACAGAGGGAGTAACAGGCATTATAAGTGCTCGGCAACTATATTAAGCCTTGCCAAAATAGTGCATATGTTGAGTCATCTGTTGCAAGCAAAAAGGGTAGTTGTCATTGTAGAAGCTCGAATTTAGCCTTGTTCGTATCCTTTATGAAAGTACTGCATCATTAAAGGTTGACTGTCAGTATCATCAATAAGTGGCAATGGAGCACTTAATATGAGCGTTTCCATATGGTTATTGCATGTGTCGTTTAGTCACATGTTCACATCCATAAGCCATTTTGCTATTGCATACTGCTATTCACTAGTCATCTTGAACTCCGATATCTGAATGGAGCCATCTTGCCATCTGTTATTTCCTCGCTCTAGTTTGCTACAGTTTTAGGCATCTTGTGATGTGATACGGTCTAACTCTTCTATCAATAGATGAATGTGCAATTTGAAGAGGTGCCGATACTTTTCCTCATAAATCCTTCATCATATGCATCTTAGTTGATAGTTGATTCAAATTCCTTCTTGAAGCTTCTGACACTAACATTATTATTTAGGTGTTTCTTTGCAATAATGCAACATGTGGGCACTTTTACCACACCAAGTGTGTTGCGCAATTACTTCATCCTAACGACAAGAATGAAGCCTCAGAGTTGGAGAAAAGTATTGTGGCTGGGATTTCATTCACATGCCCTGTGCATTGGTGCTTTCAGTGCAAAGGCCTAGAGGATAGGACTCAAGAGCCGCTGCAATTTGCTGTTTGCAGACGTTGCCCAAGATCTTACCACAGAAAATGTTTGCCAATGTATACAATTTTTACTATTTGTTCTGGATCAATTTGTTCTTGATAAAAACATGAAATGATTTTATACATCTAATTGTTGAAATTGTTTTATAGGGAAATTTCATTTGAAGACAATGATGCTGAGGGCATCATAACGCGAGCTTGGGAACTTTCAAAGAGAATTCTTATCTACTGCCTGTATGTAAACATCCTCGTAAAATTTCAGGACCAGTTGCGCATGAAAATTTCTGTCATAATTTCTCAGAACTTCCATTATTTGTGCTTTTTAGCTTCTCGCCAATTTTATACCATAATTGCTTACAGGGACCATGATATGGACATTGATATTGGAACACCATCCAGAGATCACTTAAAATTTCCTCGTGTTTCAAAGCCACTGGATTCTGTAAAGAAGAAAGTTAAGGAACTAGCCGAGAAGAAAAAGAGGACTTACTTGTATGTTAAAGAACCTATGCAGAAATCTTCAGGAAGGGTTGGTATGAAGGGTTCATTTGATGAATCTGGTTTTGAACCTGAGAAGAAAAAAGCTAGAAACCTCAAAGGAATGATACAGCCTGAAGAACCTGCGGTCAAGCGTGCTGCTCTTGTAAATCTAAAACTTCTGAAGGAAGAGGAGCAAGAGTTGGAGAATTTGTCTTCACTGGCAACAGGCAAAACACCCCAGAGCTCATTTCCTGTTATTGATGGTGATACTGAGAAGAGGTAACTTGGGTCCACCATTTCATATACTGTAGAAAGAAACTACTATACCAAGGCACTAGAATATGTTATTTTGTTTTGCAAGCACATGTTGATTAGTTTTCTAACCCGCAGAAACTCCTTTAGGTAGTTGACATAATCCACGAATTCAAGCATCCATTCTTTCTGACTATGAGCAAAAGAGCTTATTTCTACCCAGGGCCAGTCCTACACCGCACATATAATGTTAACCCTTTTAGGGCGTGTTTGGAACAGAGGAATTGAAAACAGAGGAATCGTAGGAACCGCAAGAATGGAGGATGAGTGAAGTGAGAAAAGAGAGGAATGAAAAACACAGGAAAGACATAAATGTTTGGAACATAGGATAGGAATGCAAAATCAAAGGTTCCCAAAGTTATGTTGAACAAAACATAATCAAATAAAAATAATAATAATGTTTAAAACAAAGTACAATACCCAAAACCAACAAAAATAGCTAGTGGGCCAGAAGGAACGTGGGCTCTACCAGTTTTACAGTTCCATCTTATCCTCTCCCTACGCTATTCTCTCTTGCACATCGTTGTTCTGCTGGGATTCTCCATCGGCGGCGGCTCCTGTTCGTCTTCTCCAAGATGCCCCGTAGCTTTTTCTCCCCTTGCAGCTGCGTCCTTGGCCAGAAGGTGACTCGTGGCGCGGGCAGCGGGCTTGAAGGTGCGACGCAGTCTTCTCCCCCACAGTTGTCTTCTTCTCCTTTGTTGCTGTTGCTGCGTCCTCCTTGGTAAGGTCGGGTCCAATGGCTTCTTCTGGCTTCCTGTGCCTCGGCCTCACCTCCATTCTCTCTCGCACGCGTACGCGTTCGCCGGCTTTCGTGAAAACTTTGGGTTGGAGTGGATTTTCTGATTCCTGCGTTTTGTGAAGGAACACCACACTTTCCGGAGGAATGACAGGCTTCGTTCCAAACGGTGAGTGACGTCATCAAAACAGAGGAAACTCATTCCTGTGAAATTCCTTTGGGAATCCTCCATTCCAGATGGATGGGGCCTTAGTTTGTTTCAGGATGAGTGATTGCTCAGATCCAATATGTAATCACCATTTGATGGAAAAATTAATGAGAAAGTACCTGTGTTTGGTTTATTTTTCCATCTTTTTTGTATGGTTCCCAAGTATTGAGGATTCCTGGGTGCTTATATGTTTTTATTCGCAATATGCCAGTTGTACATCTTAATTGTATGGATGAGCTCATTGACACCTCGAATCTTTGATCACCTAGATACAAAGAGTATATTCATGAAAAAAGTTGGAAATGCTGTCTTTTATAAAATAAAACAGGTCAATTGTCCTTACTCTTATGTATTAAAATATAAGAAATCTTTTGCTTTTATGATCTCTGAATCTGTTGCTGTAGTATTTGGAATTATGAGAGTTAAAGAGAATTTTGCGAGAGTGTTCAACACAGAATGTTTGGGACGTAACATGTTGAGGATCATTTGGAAATACAATGATAATAATGAGGCATAATAGGGGCAAAACCTATAACCAAACATAAAGATTCCTTATGACAGTTATAAATAATGATATTTTTTTTATTGTATCATAGGGTGCTAGCTTTGGTAGAAAAGGAGGTCTGTTCCTTGACATTGGATGATATTTCTCGACGGTGTGCTATCCCTTTAACTTATACAACCTCCGGCAGGCAGATTGACAGAATCATTGCACGGGGCAAGCTTGAGCGTTCTATTCAGGTACCCCAAAATTCAAACAGTGAAAACTAGTATATCCATTGGTAGTTGATTGTTCATGTATGGATCTATGACTTTTGCAGGCTGTACAAGCTGCTTTACAAAAACTGGAACATGGATGTACCATTGATGATGCTAAAGCAGTATGTGAAGCTGAAGTCTTGAGGCAGTTAACAAGGTGGAATGTATGTAGATACGAGCACTTTATGCATCATTTGATAAAAGTCATATTGTAGCTTCTTTCCCTTGCTGATCAGCTATAGCTTTTTCTTTAAAAAACTGTATATCCATCACTCAACGAAACAACCTATGAAAGTGCAACCAGTAATAGGGTTGTGTTAACCTTTGTGAGTTGCCAGAATAAGGATGGTCTCCATTTTCTTTATGGGTTTAGTGAGCAAATGGTAAGTTATTGTGGCATTTATTATGTTTGCACTGAACATTTTAGCGGTTACCCCCTGCTCACAAACCATTATCATCTGGCTGCAAGACGCCAGTTCTCATAAATCATGTAGAGGAACTTACTTTGATCTTTGATTATGTAGAAAGAATAAAATGGACTGGTGATTAGAAATAGTGCACAATTCAGTGGGTACATGTCTCATGAATTACCACTTATTGTACTGTAGCTACTTAGGTGGTGTTTTAGTTCAGCAAAATGTAACATATTCGGATTACGGATGGTAATGAATCACGTTGCAGCTGTTTGTTTGCATCCGTCCATAATCGGTTAACGCTGTAATAAAATCCCATGCTATTCTGTTAAAATAAAATCCCATGCTATACAAGCATATTACCACCCTTTCCCGCCGTAATCAGAAAACAGAAGCTGTTTTTGCAGATTAGAAGCATACTATTTGATTACGTTACTGCAGTTGAACAAAACAAAGAGTGTAATAGCTCATTCCATAGTTGAAAGCACTGCAATCCCATTCCATTTGCATTTATGTTACTGATCCATGAACCAGACACCATGTTATTGTACTGATAAACTATTTTAATATAGTACCGTTCTGTTACCAGAATAAGCTCAGAGTGTACCTTGCACCTTTCATTCATGGTATGCGCTACACTTCGTTTGGTCGGCATTTCACAAAGAAGGAGAAGCTCAGTGAGGTACATTTATATTCAAAGCTTTGCAATTGCATGATAAATGGGAACTTAGCCTTTCATTCTCACATATATGTTGGTCTCTACATTGATGAAATAAAAGCACCTTTGTGAAATAGGACAATATTAGATGCTTGATTTAAGCAAAGATAGAAAAAAAGCACATTCCCGAAATTTTATCCATTTATTTAAGTGGCTATTGCAACCATGGGTTTTTCCCTACCTTGAGGTCTGTGCTAACATGAGATGACTGCATATGGTGGTGAATGATGGAATGCTTGACCGTAAAACACCAGTTCACAAATGACATTTAATGTGAATAACGTTAAATATGTGCATCCAATACTTCTTGTATATATAGTTAAGCTTGTTTGAGTCTATTCCAAAGACATTATTGAGTATGCATGTTTCTGTGAGCATTGCATTTCGATTGAAAGTCTGGATTTGTCTGTTTGTTTTATATTATGCAATTTCCACTTGGACATCTCATTATTAGTAATACTCCTGTCATCTATATATGATTTAGTTGAAAGTGTGGGACCTGCAAATGCATCTATGCATGTTTAGTAACCGCTGCCTGGATCTATTTGACTATTTGGGCTCCAGTGGGTTTTGTAGGAGTAACATCTTCTAGCTGTGATTTAACAACGCTAATATCTCCTGAAAATATACCTTAAATAAACCTCTTTTCAGTTATCATATAAGAAACATAATAATTTGCTTTTTTAGTATTTTCACTTTAGACTTTATTAATTAATGTTGTTCTGTTGTTTTAACCTGTTTCACACTTGCAAATGAATCTGTCTTTCTTGTCGCAGATTGTTGATAAACTTCATTGGTATGTTCAACCTGGCGACACGGTACGTTCACCTTGCAACCCCATAGCGGCATATGCTTGCATGGACTTTTTGTAGATCAACTAAAGTTGGTAGTCTGTAAATCAGAGATGTAAGGCAGTGCAAAACTTGAAGGATTTTGATATGGACTGTTTGTTGGCAGAGCACGATGAGCAGATTGATAACACCTAGGTTCGCCCTCCCTTGGAGGCTCTGAACTCTTTAGGATTATCTTTCTGCTTAACCTCAATGATACAAGGGTGTCTCCTTTTATAGAGACCAATGACCTGACCTCTAAGCAATTATCCTAACAAACCCTAATTTATATCTATCCTAATTAACTAATCCTATTCGAGCTACTACAGTGCTCGTGGGACTTGGCCTGCTGCCGGTCACTGGGCATAACAGATTTACTTTGTTTATATTTAATGCTTACAACTATTGTGACAGCATAGGCGTCCTTTGTTTCTGTTATAGTTTTCGTTTTTATTAAGTACTCCCTCCATCCTTTAATATATGATGTTGGCCAGCCCAAAAACGAACTAACCAACGTCATATATTAGTGAACGGAGGTAGTACATTGACTAACTTGCTTGGGACATGGTCACATAAATGCTTTTTCTAGCAGATTGTGGATTTCTCTTGTGGTCTAAATGACTTCAGTCAGTTTATGAAAGAAAAGCTTGATAAAGTTGGCAAGAAATGCAACTTCAAGAATTATGATGTTATTCGACCAAAGGTAAAATTGGTAAACTATATTCCCTTTTTATAAGATCATGCTTGACTAAATAACCCTTTGAAAACTTGTTTGTTTATTTTGCAATTACACTACAAGAGCCAGTCAGGGATGCCTCAGTTGTAGGTTCAGAAAATAGGACAAGGCTAATTTACAGCCGGCTGTGAAATAGCTTCCGGTACAGTCACCCTATTTTTGGAAAGGAGATTAAATCTGACAGATTAGGTACCGTGACGCAGGCGGTTAAGTCAGTCACGACATGTCAAGCCAGCACATGGTCTGTCAATCCGTCCGGCTGTCAAGTCAGGAGCATGCAATTATCACACCCAATGGCTAACTATGCACACAAATTGAGCCCCAAAGCATAGATAAATAACAAACAAATACGTAGGAACGCAGAACTCCGATTTGTTTGTGCAAATACTCCAACCTAATTGCATAACTTAGGATTTACAATAGACTATTTACACAAATAAAATTGCTTCCCCTTGTCCTCCATTCAATAAAAGAAGCATTATGGGGTATCTCAAATACACATAATTGTACTTCATAACTGGTGACCTCTTTCCATGCCATTCTACAATGCAAAAAAAAGAAGCAACTTAGCATGTAGCACATAGTAAAAAGAGGGCAAACGAACCAAAGTTGGATGATGCAAAGAACTAGTCGATCCTACAACAGAGGCACTCCAAGAAAATAAAAAGATTGGAAATTACCTACACAATTGCATTGTTTTGATTGTTCCATAACCTTAATTGCATGATATTTGCAATATAATTTCCTATTGAACTTGTTACAAATCCACAACACAAACAATTTGCTTGCTACATTCCATTTTATTAACTTCCACATAATCATCAATTGCCTACTGAACTTGAGAAACTGATGCATAAAACCATTTTAGTTTTCCATGTGGGGGAGGATACCTATGACAGGGTTAGCTTGCTCCGCCAGTCCTTACCATCCTCTAGGTGCATAATCCATTTGTCAGGAGCATAGGCTTGATGGATTCAGTGTCACACATTTCACCATTAACTTGTACACATGATAGATGTTCAGTACATTTTTTTTAAAGTATAGTTGCATGTGGAAAACTTTTGTGGCCGGTCAAACATTTGTTGAACACAACCACACATTATATTGCCTAACTAAGATACTTTGCCTAACAAATATCAGTACTTTACCTAACTAACAATAGTAGTTTGCCTAGAGTCACCATACCCTACAATATACTCACCCTCTCAACCTCTTCTCGATCAATTAGACCACATCTAACTGACAAAACAACTGTTGCTGTAAAAAAATTCATACTATTGTACTGCACTAAATAAGAAGTCATACAAGAACATGAGAAATTCACCAACTAAAAGTGTTTAGGAGATTCTATAAAAACTACCTACCTCTCTGACACAAAAACACAATCAACATAGTTTACCCACCTTTATGCTGCTTGGAATTACATATATATATATATACTTTTAAGACAATTCTATATATGTTTTGCGTATCTGGATGATTGAGTTGCTTTCTGCAACCAGCTAATATGGTGGGTAAATGGTTATAATTTGTGTGCTATAAACTGCTAAGTTGCTGTTTAAGGAAGACGTGTGGGTGTACCTCATGCCAAGCCCAATCTATGCTTCCAATCTGCATCGTTTTCTGGGTGCATGAACTATTTGTAGGTGATCAGCAGCTTGCAAATATTGGGCATATCTTTCTCCTAGATATTGCAGATTTTACGGCCGTCCTAGTGTTCAGCATGCATCAACATATCTTAAGCAGCTTGCCAAATTTGACATCTTCGACCATCTTGCGCTGGTCAAAAGAAAGATGTTGGTACAACTTGACAATCCTAGATGGTGATACCTTGTTTCTCAGGCACTAAAGGGGGCGGGGGAAGGAAACAAGGAGATCTGAAATTAGCTACATAGAATTACTAAAACAAAAAAGATTAACAACTAGTATCTAGCGGTCATGCTAAAAAAAATGGAATCATAACAACATAATGAAAAATGCAGGTATCAACTGATTATGTGATCACTAATAAAAATTCTGCCAAGGGTTGCTAATTATAACTCTGCTCTATCAACCATTTCCGAAAAAATATACATAGGAATATAGCAAATTAATAGATATGTATAGTATATGTATGGTTAAGTTGCTTGTTATAATCAGCTAAACTGGAATCTTAATGGTGCTAATTTGAGTACCCGACAATGCTAAGTTGTAGAGCTAATTTGGGAGCAAGTCTGGTAAAAAAACTATGTTCATGTTGCTTGTGTTCAACCAAATCAAATGCCATACATGCTGTTAGAGTAGTGTATGTATATATTCTGGCCCATGCTGGCCTTTGGCCCATTAGGCCCTTGTATATGTAACCCTAACTGGGACAATACAGTCATCTGGTTATACTACTGTAACATGGTATCAGTAGTGTATGTATATATTCTGGCCCATGTTGGCCTTTGGCCCATTAGGCCCTTGTATATGTAACCCTAACTGGGACAATACAGTCATCTGGTTATACTACTGTAACACATGCATCCAAACCTCTATTGTATCAACAATGTAAAAAAAAACTGCCTATGCATCCATCGAATTAATAGATATGTACAATATATGGATTAAGTTGTTTTTTGCAATCAGCTAAACTGGAACCTTAATGGTGCTGATTTGAGTACTCAAGAATGCTAAGTTGTATAGATGATTTGATAGCTAGTCTGGAAAGTTGAAAAAAAACAGCCATGTTCATACTGCTTGTGTTTCAACTAAAATTTAATGTGGTATATGCATCCCAAATAAAAAAGGGTTAAAACCACAAATTACACTACTTCGTTAACATGAATCACAAAAACCAGCTGGGAGCTGTCTGCACAAAAATAATCAAGTATGTGTATTTAAACAACAGTTCAAGATGTGCTGAGCTAGTGCTTAGAAAAAGGTTCTAGATGAATTAGCATGAAGTGAGCTCCTACTACTGAGTTAATACTAAGCTTATCATGCATGTACTGTGAATAGGGAGGGAGACTAAAAAAATATACCACATTTTTTTTTCTCGAACAACACAGGAGAACTGCGCGTCATTTCATTAAGGTAGAAAAATACAAGGGTCAGGAGAGACCTCCACAGGCGCCAAAAAGGACGCCCCTTACACACACTTACACTCGCGCCACGAAAACAACACAGACGACCAACACAACCCCCAAGCCTTATGCCAGGAAGGAAGGCGACCTAAATGCCAGCTCTTGGAGTTTGGAGGCCCCTGCCAAGCACCAAAGGCCTCCCTCCAATCTGACAGACCTAAGGACTTCCTGTACACATGGTCTTTTCTTCTCAAAAACACATACATTACGATGCTTCCAAATCTCCCATGCCACCAGAATTATTAAGGAGTTAAGTCCCTTGCGAACTTCCTTTGCCGCTGCTGCAATTGCCCTCTTCCACCAACCCGAAAAACGAATAACCACAGGTTGTGGCGCCAGATGCATGAAGTCCAAATGTTGCAGTGTTATGGTCCAGACTTCGCGAGCAAACACACATCCTATCAAAATATGATTAATTGTTTCTTCTTCCTGATCGCAAAAAGGGCAGACTTCCGGATGGGGCAGATTCCTCCTTGCTAGTCGATCAGCCGTCCATACACGATTATGGAATACCAACCAGATAAAGAACTTACATCTAGGAGGCGCCCAAGTTTTCCAAATTCTTCTCCATGGACCAAACCTGATAGAGCCCACAAAGAAAGCCTCATACGCAGATTTGCTGGTATATGATCCATGCTGAGTTAGCTTCCAATTGTATTGATCTGGGACATCTTCACGAAGAATAACACCACCCACCATGTCCCAAATCCGCAGATACTCCAGCAGCACCTCCACAGTAAGGGCCCCCCTGATATCATGCACCCATCTCCTATTTTGAAGTGCTTGGGCCACAGTTCTCCTTTTGACAACACGCTTGGGGACAGCTCTAAACAGATTAGGGGCTATTTCAGCCAGAGTATGACCATCCAGCCACCTATCTTTCCAAAACAGAATTTCCTCCCCATTTCCAACAATCGCATCCACTGCCACGTCAAAGAGAGCCCTGGCTTTTAGTGGGACAGCAACAGGGAGACCAGCCCAAGGTCTATCAGGATCTGTCTTTTGCGCCCACAGCCAGCGTATCCTCAATGCGGAACCAAGGAGCTCCAGATTATGAATGCCCAAACCACCATACTCTAGTGGTCTTTGCACTTTCTCCCAAGCTACCAAGCAATTGCCGCCATTTGCCTGGTCGTGGCCCTTCCACAAGAAACCCCCGTCTTCTCTTGTCGATAGCCTTAAAAACCCATTTTGGTAAATCCAAGGCTATGAGATGATAAATTGGGGCAGCAGTTAGCACTACTTTAACCATAACTAGTCGTCCCGCCTTGTTCAATAATGACGCCTTCCATCCCGGGAGATAATCTGCAACTTTATCGACAAGAGGCAACAACACCTCCTTCGTTGGCCTACCAATAGTGAGCGGGAGGCCAAGATAGGTGCAAGGAAAAGCCTTGACAGAGCATGAGAGAGCATTTGCAGTGGCAGTCAATTCATCCTCAGAACAATGAATTGGAGACACCGAGCTCTTGGACAGATTTGTTTGAAGGCCGGAGACATGACCATGAGAGAAGCCAACAGGTGTCTGATGACAATTATATCCAGATTGCAAGGCCGCAGGAAAATTACTGCATCATCCGCATAGATAGAGACGCGATGCCAAGCTTGCTGAATGGCGAGTGGCTGCAGAAGCCCATTTACAGAGGCATACTGGACCAGGGAGTTCAGAACGTCCATGACTAATATGAACAGCATGGGAGAAAGAGGATCTCCCTGCCTGAGGCCCCGACGATGAAAAATACTATCTCCAGGCTCCCCATTGACCAGAACTTGAGTTGTAGAGGTGGACAGAATCAAGCAAATGAGATCTAACCATCGCTGTCCAAAACCCACCTTTTTCATAATTTCCAAGAGAAACGACCATGACACCGAATCAAAGGCCTTGGAAATATGAAGCTTGAGAAGAATATGGGCCTCCTTCTTTTTATGCAAGGATTTCACTAAATGTTGTACCAAAATAAAATTGTCATGAATGTTCCTCCCTCTAACAAAGGCGCTTTGATTAGTAGAGATCAAGGAAGGCAACAAAGGGGCCAGCCGGTTAGCCAAGAGCTTGGTCACTAATTTAGCAAAGCTATGAATCAAGCTTATTGGCCGAAAATCCTTGACCTCCATAGCATCCATCTTTTTAGGCAGTAGAGTAATGAAGGCTGAATTGAGGAGACGAAACTTAAAAATATGTCCTCGCTGGATGGCAGCCAGAGCCATCATAACGTCTCCTTTAATTATACTCCAGCATGTCTTGTAAAACCTCCCAGTAAAACCATCCGGCCCTGGGGCCTTGTCTAAATGTAAATCTTTAACAGTAGCCCACACTTCCTCCTCAGAGAAGGGGACATCCAGAGATGACAGATCATGCTGCTGAATTCCCAATTCATCTAAATCAAAAGTAAATTCTCTTTCTTTAGCCTTGCCAAGAACATTGTCATAAAATCATACACAACTGCTTGTTTCCCTTCTTGTGAGGTGACCACCTGATCCCCAACTTGCAGTTTGGGGATGAAATTCTTCTTCTTCCTGAAACGAGCTTGCTGGTGAAAGAATGTTGTGTTAGCATCCCCTTCTTGAAGATACAATATCCTTGAGCGCAACCGGGCAATCGTCCGGTCAAGTGAGGCCAACCCAAGGCAATGAAGCTTAAGTTTTTTACGGAGCCACTCCTCACTTTCCGAAAGTATCCTGTAGTCTCTCTCAATCTCGAGACGATGAAGAATTTCTTTTGCCATTTCAAGTTGAGACTTGATATTGCCAACCTTCCGCTGGCCCCATTTTTGCAATCCTTTACTGAGACGCTGCAATTTCAGGAACAGCCGCTCAACCGCACAATTAGATTGTACAGGAGCAGCCCAGTTCTGCTTAACTGCATCCAAGAATCCAGGGATCTTAGTCCAGAAACTTTCAAAGTGGAACCGACGTTTACCCTTCATGCTTATATTCAGGCCAAGGACTAAGGGGCAATGATCAGAGACTCCTGCTGTTGTGCTTTGCAGAACTGCATCAGGAAAGAGGCCATCCCATAAACCACAGCAGAAAGCACGATCCAACCGTACAAGAGTAGGTGATCTCCTTTCATTTGACCAGGTATACTTTCGGCCTAATAGCGGAATCTCCTTAAGATCATTGTCATCCAGAAATCGCCTGAACCTGCCCATCATGGCCCTGCCTAAATTGGCATTGTTTTTGTCTGCAGCTTGATAAATCAGATTAAAATCTCCTGCCACAAGCCAAGGCCCATCACACAACGCTCGGATGTCCCTTAATTCCTGCAAGAAAAGTATCTTTTCATCGTCTCCTTGCGGCCCATAAACCCCGGTAAACCACCAATTGCGACCTTCAGGCTCAATAAACTTTACTGACGCTGAAAAGGTATCGACCCTGGAAGCAACAACTTGACATGAGCTGCCTTTCCAAGCAATCAGAATCCCTCCCCTAGTTCCATTGGCTGGGAGCGCAACAAATTTTTCGTAGGCAGAGCCAAAAACCGAGAGAAACAAGTGCTGAGATATGTTAGCGACCTTGGTTTCTTGTAAACATACAATGTCAGCATTGCTCGATAAGATGACGTCTCTAACAGAATCCCGGCGGGCCTTCTGATTCAGGCCACGAGCATTCCAAACTAGAATTGTAGACGGATTTATTTCCACAGAATCAAAGCCGACCCAGAAACTGGTGCAGGAACCCTTATGAGAATGACAGAACATCCACCGCACGAACTTCCTCCCCTTCTCCTACTTCCCAACCAAAGATAGCAGCCATAGCTTGCATATGGGAAGCAGACACCAACGGACTGAAGATCTTACAGTATTTGTCTTGAGCACTAGGGCCAATTGTCTCTCTGTCCTCAAAACCAAGTTGTCGCATCACCCTCTTCTGGGCCGCCGTGATCACCGGTCCTGGAGAGCAAGGGCCAGCGCTAGCAACCCGCCGGCTGCGGCGAGGCAGCGACCCAGGTGGTCGAGCCTTCTTCTGACGCGTCTGAATCATGGGCATAGGAAGCAGCGCATCAACCGGCTTGCGCACCTTGTCAAGCTTCTGGAGGGGAGAATCCGCTCTTGGAACAGTCGTGGCACCATCCTCAGTAGCAGGCTGTGTTCTGATGCGGCGCCGCTGCCGAGAGTACACCCGCATGGAGGGCAGGATGACGCCCCCATCCTGATGTGGAAGAGGCACCTCCCCGGGCGTCACAGGCTCTGAGGCTGGCGGTACCGCAGGGGAGGGCGCCACCGTCGGCAGCTGCGCGCCCGGCAAGTCTTCGGCGGGACGGGGCAGCAGAGAGGCGTCAGAGGAGGCTCGCGCACCTGGAGACCTGCATCCGTATCCGCAGTAGAAGCAGGGACACATGCATCCGCAGCAGCAGCTTCTCGGGGATGGGCATCGTCGGCGGGCGGATCGGAGCACGGGGCGGAAGTGCCCTGCGCCGTTGACGAAGGAGCAGGCGGCTCCTCAGCAAGAACTCTATCGGTCAACGGCTTGGTGACGCCACCCTCCAGAAAACATTCCAGGAGAGGTTCATCCATGGACTGCACAAGAGCACCTGTAACAGGCCCAAGTGAAAGACTGGACCTGGTTGGAGACGGCCCATAACGTGGAGGACTAGCAGGCTCAGCATGAACAAAGGGCCCAGCATCATTAACAAAGGGCCCAGCATCATGTACAACGGTTGTGACAATTACTCCATGTGCCAGCCCATCGATTCCGCCGTCAGCAGCCGCATGGGAGACCGAGAGATCAAAGTCCCCCGCCGCCACAGATCCCGCGCACATGCATGTCGGGGAAGTTGATGAGCTGGGCGCATCGGGAACCTGCGCCACCGCCAGAACATCAATGCTTGAACCCGGAACCGAGGCGTCTTCCTTGCCATGTTCCCATCCGTTGGCTGTGGGCTCAACCTAGCATGCACCGGAACTCGGCGAGAGGTAGACGAAGAACCGCCCTAGCGAACAGCATCCGTCGGTCCTGCCGGCGTCGGAGAAGAACGCCGTCGCCGTCGCCTCCTACGGCGGCCTCGACCAGCGTCAGCCGGAGGCAGAGAAGGAGAATCCCCAGCCGTCGACGGCTGGACGAAGGGAGCCACCGAAATACGAATAGGATAACTCAGCAGACGCTTCAGCGGCTCAGAGCTGTCATCCGCCATAGGAGGCTCCACAATACCAAGGTCCATCTCCGGAGGAATCGACGACGGATCAGAACACCAGGCTGCCACCCGGAAGACATCCCTGATCGTCGAACTGGTTCCTGCTTCTTCTGTCTAGGTATTGTTTGAGTTATCTAATGGATGCAGATGTATCATGAGAGCCAAAAAAAAAGCAGCCCACCCTGCCAAAGTTCATACATAAAAAACCAAAAACAGATGGTCAGGTTTACAGGTAGAAGGTACAAAATATTTTTTAAAAATAACAGTAGAAAAGCCAGAAGCTGGTGGAGTTGTGTGCATTGGAGGAGCCGCCACAACCGGGAATTGCAGGGTATATGGGGGTAAAATCCCACCCATACCACATACCAACTCCGGTGTTTATTTATGGCTCCAAATAAAAGACTTACGCAACCCAGCACCCCTAGCTAAAAAAGTTAATCTTGAAATGAAATACATATTCATGAACTGCTAAAAAGTATTTTGGACATATTGATATATACTATGTTTTTTACTCTAATTAATTGAGTAACATTTGAAATCAGCTAAATTGATGGTTAATTGTTGCTAATTTGAGTACTGAAGAATGTTAAGTTGTTGTTCAAAGTATTTAAGAAAAGGGTGATACGAAAAATGACATAAGATAAAAAGAAAAAGACAGAAGGTACTGGAGCTTCATTAAGGGAAATGTCAGGCCTTCATTGGATCGTTCAACACATGCCTTCATGTTTTCTTAAAAAAATAAGAAATAGGTACTGGGCAAGTGCACAATCACCACTATCAGCCACTAGTGTATGGGGGTGAATCCTATTCAAGCCATCTTTACGAGACTCATGGTATAGAGTAAATTTTAAAAAATCAGAATATTACCATGCACTACAGTTGCTAGGAATCTAAATTTTTGGAGTTTGAACAAATAATTTGCTCCTTCTGTTAGATACATAAATGAAAAGATTATGATTCACAACAAATTCAATTTCTCATCCATAAATGACAGCCTTAGCTATAGAACTGAAGAAACAGGAGGGCCTAAAGGCACCATAACAATGTATCCAATTCTTGAATCTCACGAACCACCTGAGCATACTAACATAACCAAAGTCCTGCCACGGAAGCCTTACTTTGAAGCTTAGAACAACCCAGAGGTCCATATAGTTACCGCAATTCAATATCCGGTAAAACAATAGTAGCAGTTTAACACCAACTAGTGGATTGGGCATTTTGAATGGAGCAAAATCTCACCTCCCCAATAGCTGCTTCCAGGGTTTCGGTTAAGAACCGCTGAAACAAATCCATCCAATCCGACAACCTCTAGGGACCCACCTATCAAAGTCAAGCAAACAAAATAGCATAATCAGCAAAAGCTACACGAGAGGCAGGCAAGGGCCAACAGATCATCAATGCTCACCATGGGTGCAGGCTGAAGCAGGGGAAGATGGCTGGGTGATCCTCGGCCATCTGCTTCACCAGGTGCCAGTCCTGTGCACGTATAAATTAGGAGAGCAGTTAGCAGGGGCAGGGAATTTGTGCCCACCCTGGAGGCGGCCACGCGGGCCTTCGTGGGGGCTGCCGTCGCAGGCTCCCACCAGGGTCCACTGTCACACGCGCCTCGGAGGCCGCCTCGGCCTCCCAAGGGGGCGCCACCGCACGACCTCACCGACGTGATGGCAACGCGTGCCCTAGCCGGGGGGGGGGGGGACACTGTCGCGCGCTCGTCGCCGGAGGGCACGAAGGAGGGGTGGGGAGGAGGTGGGCTCTGGTATGACCTCTGCCTCGGCCGGGGGCTCCAGGGACTCGGGGCGGCTCCGAATCGGCGGCTGCGGCGGAGGGGTCGGTGGGGATGGGTAGCGGTGGCGGCGGCCCTGCTGCGCTTGCCCCCGTCACAACGCTTGGAGGAGGGTGTTAGAGTATATGTGTATATATGTGAGTGTGGCCCATATGGCCTGTGTATAGCCCATATAGAGGCCCATGTATATCACTGTCTATATACCCACCCTTCTAAGGTTGGAGGAATATACAACAATTATTCCTAATTACATGGTATCAGATAGGTTTTCCCTTTATCCTTTCTCCTAGCCGCCGTCGTCCATGGTTGGCGGGCCGTCGGCGCCGCCGCCTCCCCTCTTCCGCCATGGCCTGCAGTGCTGCTGCTCCGCGCGCAACCCCTGGGCACGAGCGCGCTGTGGTGCTTGCTGCCTACGTCGGCGTGCCGCTCCCCTCTTCCTCCGGGCCCGCCGTCGCTCTAGACGCGGGCGGCGCGGCCACCGCGGCTGGCGCGGGCATGGCCTGCGCGGGCGGCGCGACCGCGGCCGGCCTCCCCGCCGCGATTCCCGCCTTCCTCCTGCTGGCTCGATGCGCCGCCCCCTCGTCCTCTCCAACCTCCTGCTCGTGCTCGGCACCTCCCTCTTCGTCCAGATTCCCTGTCCCTACAGCGAGACGGGCTGCCCCTGCACCACCCTTGCAGGTTCGCCCTGAGCCGCGGCAGCCGCTCGCCGGCGGCATCATCCCTATGTGCGATATGCACGCGCATCATCTCCGTCGCTCCCAACAGGCTGCCCCTTCCCGAGCTCATGCTCGGCCTCGCTTGCAAGCTCTGCGGCCACCGTGGCTGCAGGCGCTGTTGCTGCGCGCCTCGTCCCTCTCCTGCTGCTCTGCATCCCGAGGCCACCGGCCCGGGTGTGATCACCGCCACAGCTGAAGCTACCCTTGCCGCCGCCCTGGCCAAGGCCCAAGCTGAGCGCGCCGGCCCTTGCCGGGCCTTCTCTCCCGGCGGCCCTCTTTGCGTCGCCCGCCGTCGGCACCGCTGGGCACACCGCGGGCGTGGAAGCCCCCTTTGCTCTGCCCGCGGGAGCTGCTGCCCTACGTCCTCCGGGGTCTTCCCTCCTCAACCTTCTCGGAGTTTCGGTCCAGCCTCAACGTAGTCAGTGGCTAGTTGTGGCTGCGGGGGGCCTTGTGTGTAAGTTTCTTTATTTGTTGGCCAGTCTTGTACACCGCTGCGCCTGCGGGGGGTGTTAGAGTATATGTTTATATATGTGAGTGTGGCCCATATGGCCCGTGTATAGCCCATATAGAGGCCCATGTATATCACTGTCTATATACCCACCCTTCTAGGGTTGGAGGAATACACAACAATTATTCCCAATTACAGAGGGAGGGGTGGCGGCGGCGTTGAGCCGTTGAGGTGCTCCTCGAAGGCCCTCTAGGGCGGCGTGGATGCGGTCGTGCTGCGGGGAGCAACCCCATCGCGTCCAGAACCGGGAGGGAGGGAGAAGAAATGGATGGGGTGTTGGGGAAGAAGAGAACGGGAGCAGAAGAGAGACAGGTAGGACAACGGATAAGGCTGGTGGGCTGCGGCTGTGCGATGCGCAAGGTTACAGCCGGCTGGTAACTAGTCATTACCCAGAAAATAATGGTCCAGTAGCAGTTCCCTTGTGTTGGACTTTTCATATGTCGGTGGACCACCTGCTAAAAAATGGTGGTAGAGCATGTGCATAGAGCACTAAGTCAACACTGTCATCTCTGGTCCAAAAGTTAGTCAAATCCGGTAACTAAATCCCTCTGGATCGAAAAATTTGTCGCCATTGACTCTTTTTTACAACTTTGACAATTCGTCTTATTCAAAAAATAATGAAAGTATCATCTATTTTGTTTGCTACGTGCTTTACTATTGTAGGTATTTTAATCTTGACTTATCTTTTTACATATGTGCAATAATTATTTGAATAAGACGAATGGTCAAAGTTGTAAGAAAAAGTCAATGGCGACAAATATTTCAATACGGAGGGAGTATCACATTTCTAGATTCAACATGCATCATGTCCCACGTTTTTCGGATGATTTCAGTTTGCAATTTTGTTTTGTCTGAAAATAAACTTGATTGAACCCTGTAAAGACTTGTGCCCTAAGGTTGATTTGTTGGGTTACTGTTAGACATATAGTGTTGTATATGGCCTTGTATTGTATTACTTGTACTCCAAGCCGTATCCGGCCTATATAATGAAAGGTCACCCCCTATCTTGGGTGTGTGGTGTTTGCCCAATATTCTACATGGTATAGAGCCTAACCCTAGGCCTGTTTTTCCTCCCGACCCCCACCTCAAGTTAGCGTGCGCCGCCTCTTCCCTGGCTGCGCGCCCCTCCTCTCTTCCACTGCCCAGCGCGCCGCCATCTCCCTGGCCGTGCGCCTCCACCACACCACCAGGAGCCGCCGCAGCCTCCCTGGCCGCCGCCGCTCCCTTGCGCCCAGCCTCCCTGGTCGGTCACATAACCCAGCAGATCCCATCTATTGATGTCCTCTGTCACCAACGACGACTCTTCCTCCGACAGTGACGAACCAGCCTCCTACCTCGGCCCTCCTGCGCAGCCTCCTTCGGCGGCGCGCGACGTTCCGATGGCGACGAACTACGCCACCATCAACATCTCCTCCCATGTTCCCGTGAAGCTGGAGCTCCGTTCCTCCAACTACACCTAGTGGAAGTCCTTCTTCAAGTCGCTGTGCGGGAAGTTCGGCCTTCTCGCGCACATCAACGGCACCGCGGCGCCTGACCCGCTCACCGACGCATGGCTGCAGGCTGACTCCTGCGTTCGTAGTTGGCTGTATCGCTCCGTCAATTCCGCCGTCCTCAACTTCACCATGGAGCCTGACCAGACTGCCCATCAACTCTGGGCGGCGATCAAGGAACACTTCACGGTGAACCAGGCAACCCATGCCATCTTCCCGAGTCACTCCTTCCACACCATGACTCAGGGAGATCTCTCCGATGAAGACTATGGGAAGAAGATGAAGAAGGCTGCCGACGCGCTTCGTGATGTTGGCATGCCTGTCGACGCACCCACCCTGCTCCTGAACCTCCTCCGCGGCGTCAACTCTCGCTACAGCACCGCCGCCGACATTATTGCCGGCACTGCCGGCATGAACTCGACCGCCCTCGATCAGCTCAAACTGAAAGAGTTGCGCCTCGAGAACGAGGTCAAGGTCGAGGCCACGAACGACCTCTTCGCCTCCTCTTCTTCCGGCTGCAGCGGCTTCGACTGCCGCTCCTCATCATCCAAGCCTCCTCAGCCGCCACAGCAGCACCTTCAGCAGCAGCCGCAGCAGGGCAACGGCGGTGGCGGTCAGCAGCGCCGCAAGAAGGGCAATGGCGGTAGGCACAACAGCGGCGGCAACGGCCCGCAGTTCCGCGCCCCCCAACCTGCTGGCCCGTGGATTGGCATTAATCCACAGGCCCTACAGGGGGCGCTGGGCGGCAGCGGCGGCGGCGGTGGACGGTGGCGCGGCGGTCAGGGGATCATTGGTCCCCCACCGCAGGCCAACACCGCCTTCCTGGGGTCCTCGACCGTGTTCGACACGGCTGGCCTGACGGCTGCTATTCAGCAGCTCGCCATGCAGGGGAACAGGGGAACGCCTGGGTGATGGACACGGGCGCTTCGACTCGCAAGCACTCCTCCGATGGTATACTACTCTCTCGCCTCCCAGTTCATTCTTCGATTACTGTAGGCAATGGAGCACGTATTCTCGTAACGTCCCGAGGCTCCTCAATTCTCACCACCAACACGTCCCAATTCGCCCTGAATAACGTCCTTGTCGCACCATCCATCGTTCGCAACTTACTTTCTGTCGCCAATTCACTCGCGACAATAGTTGTTCTATCGAATTTGACGCCTTTGGTTTTTCTATCAAGGAACTCAGGACGGGGCGCGTGATTCTTCGCTGCAATAGTGCTGGTGACCTCTACACCATCTCCTCAGCAGTCCCTACCGCCGCCCACACCATGCTCGCGACCTCTACCTCCTTGTGGCATCGTCGTCTCGGTCATCTCGGTCCAGCAGTTTTAGCTTCGCTTCGCAAAAACAATTTGATTTCTTGTAATAAAGTTGATGCCTCGCTTTGCCACGCCTGTCAGCTTGGCAAACATGTGCGTCTTCCCTTCAGTACTTCCACCTCCCAAACTAGTTCACCTTTTGAGATTGTTCATTGTGATATCTGGACCTCGCCGGTTTCTAGCATATCTGGTTGCAAGTATTACTTAGTGTTGCTGGATGATTTTACGCACTATTGCTGGATGTACCCTTTGAAGAGCAAGTCTGAGGTTCATCAACTCATTGTTGACTTCATTGCCTATGCTCGCACTTAGTTTAGCCTACCCGTTTGCTGCTTTCAGGCCAATAATGGAACTGAATTTGTTAACCACGCCATGCAGACTTCGCTTGCTGCTAACGACATCATTTTCCATTTATCCTGCCCATACACCTCCCCACAAAACGGTAAGGCTGAACATGTTCTTCGTACGCTCAACAACTCTGTGCGCACTCTTCTCATTCAAGCATCCATGCCTCCCTCCTACTGGGCTGAGGCACTCTCCGCAGTCACTTATTTGCTAAACTGTCACCCTCCTCCATTCAACACGAGCTTCCCTACTCCCGTCTTCACAGTTCGTCGCTAGCTTATGACCATCTTCGTGTATTCGGCTATTTATGTTATCCTAACTTACAGGCTACATCACAGCATAAGCTTGCGCCTCGTTCGGTAGCCTGCGTGTTCTTAGGATATCCCTCTTCGCATTAGGGGTATCGCTGTCTTGACATCTCCACCTGCAAGATTATCATCTCGCGACACGTTGTTTTCGATCCTTTTGCGAGTGCTTCACTTGTCCCTCCTGCCAGCTCCTTTGATTTCCTCCTCGGTGACGATTCTGATATTGCGCCTTGTGCTACTAATCATGTAGCTGGTGATTCCTTGGCGGCTGCTCCGTCCTCTATGGACGTCGAGCAACCGCGTTCAGCTCCGGGTGGGTGTGGCTCTATGCCCCCATCCGGGCCTTCAACGTCTTCCAGTACGGGTGGGAGTGCGCCAGCACCACCGCCCGTGCCCCCTTCGTCACGCACAACGCCTGCGCCCTCTACACCCGCGTCGATGACGCAGCCAGTGCCGGCAGCCTCGCCAGCGCCGGCAGCTCAGTCTGCGCCGGCGACCCAGCCTGTGCCAGCAGCCTCGCCCGCGCCAGCGGTCCAGTCTGCGTCGGCGGCCCAGACTGCCTCGGCAGCCTCGCCCGCTCTGGCGGCCCAGCCCACGCCGAGCAGCTCTACGGCACCGACGGTCTATCCTGCACCGGATGCTCCAAAACATTTTGGGCGCGCTGTCTACGGCCGGCGACCTCCTGTTGCCCGCGTGGCGCACATCCATGCTCCTCTGCATGGTCCATCTCGGTTTGGTGGCCTCCGCCCGGGTTATTCTACGTCCTCTTTGTGTGCCCCATCGCCGCCTCGCCGACCTATGAGCACTAACGCGCCTCTACCTGCTCCACTGCGACGCTTGACTCGTCTCCAGTCCGGTACTATACAGCCTGTTAGTTACAAGAACTTGACTGCTACTTCTACAGTTGCTTTGCTTCTACTGTTCCGAGTAACTATCGCAGTGCGCTTGCTGATCCGAAATGGCGAGCTGCTATGGCTGATGAGTTCCAGGCACTGGTGGATAACGGTACCTGGCGGGAGTTAATGTCGTTATTGGGCAATGGCTTTGGAAGTTGAAGTACAATGCTGATGGTACATTGTCGAGAAGCTGCAATACTCAGCATAGTCTGAATCGTACCCTGTTTAACCACCGGACTGAAAGTCTCATCATAATCAACATCGGGCTTCTGATTAAATCGTCGTGCCGGCATGAGTGAGTGTCATTCTATGACAACACCTGTTGACACTAAGGCCAAGTTGTCTGCTTATGATGGTGCGCCGTTAGCTGACGCTTCTGCTTACCGGAGTCTAGCTGGTGCTCTCCAGTATCTCACTCTCTGACTCGTCCGGATCTTGCTTATGCTGTTCAGCAAGTCTGTCTTTTCATGCATGATCCTCGGGAGTCTCACTTGGCCTTTCTGAAACGCATCCTGCGTTATGTGAAGGGTACCTTGTCCTACGGTCTTTGGATTGGCACTGGTCCGGTTGACTCTCTTACAGCCTATTTTGATGCTGATTGGGCCGGCTGCCCCGATTCCCGCCGTTCTACCTCTGGTTATTGTGTCTTTCTCGGCGACACTGGTTTCTTGGTCGTCGAAATGTCACACTACAGTCTCCCGCTCCAGTGCAGAGGCCGAATATCGTGTTGTTGCTCATGCGGTTGCTGAGTGCTGTTGGCTTCGCCAACTTCTTCAGGAGCTTCATGTACCACTCTCAAAGGCTACGCTCGTCTTCTGTGACAATGTCAGTGCGGTCTAAATGGCTGACAACCCAGTTCATCATCGACGAACGAAGCATATTGAGATTGACATTCACTTCGTTCGCGAGAAGGTGGCCTTAGGCGAAGTCCGTGTTCTTCATGTTCCTTCTTCGCGCGCCAGTTTGCTGACATTATGACAAAGGGCCTTCCTGTACAGTTGTTTACTGATTTTAGGTCCAGTCTAGGTGTTTGTCAAGATCCACCTGCTATTGCGGGTGTGTTAGACATATAGTGTTGTATATGGTCTTGTATATTACTTGTATTCCAAGCCGTATCCGGCCTATATAATGAAAGGTCACCCCCCAATCTTGGGTGTGTGGTGTTTGCCCAATATTCTACAGTTACACTATAGAAAATTGTTAGTGCCGGGCTGTGCATTTACAAACAGGGTGAATTTAGTTTGTTTTCACTTGATTATCTAGCCTAACTACTTAATTTGGCTTTTATACTTGTTCAAAAAAATTCTTAGTATTACTACAGATATTCCAATTAACATGGTCTTTCCATTCACTATTTATTATACTTATTAAGTATATAATATGTATCCATGGAAAATATAATTTTAGTGGGTTTATTTGAACTTAGTTGCATCACTTGTGGCTGCACTCATTGATGCAATGCATCACAACTCATCACATCCTGGAACTTGTTGTGTCACTTGTGAGAATTGCCATTACTTGAATTTTCTTATTATCCCTTTTCAAGATTCATTTAGATACTTACTCAAAGCAGCTGTGCCTCACATTTATAATTGCATGCATTTCTACATGTGGGGTCTGACATAGCAAGTGTCATTTTGCAGAATTCTTTCTGTTTTGAAAAGAGGGACTGGATGACTGTGCGTCCAAAAGAACTACCACATGGTTCTAAACTAGTATGGATCTTTTTTCTGTAATTAAAGCTATTGAGAATTCCAAATTTGATAACTTGCAGTGTCGCTCAGAACTATGATCCTGACCTGACGACCATGACTAAAATGACAACCTTATTTAGTTCCACTTGCTAATAACAATACACAGATATGATGCTCCTTTTTATTGTTAATGGTTCTTATAAGCTATTTGCTCTGGACGATGTTGTTTGGATCTCAGAATTTGAATTTTTTTATGTTGAATGAAAATAAAAATGATTTACGTTAGGAATGATTGTACATCCATTACAGCCGTATAGTGGGTGCCTAACCATTGTTGCTGTAATTTGATTGCTCCCAAATTTGGCCACTGTTTTCATTGTTGCCAATTCTTTTTTTTCTCGAACTACACAGGAGAGCTATGTGTCCTTTCATATAAGGTAGAAGAAAATGAGTACACGAGTCCAGGATCCCAACCGAGTGCAACGAATACCCCACCCACACACACCAGGGCACTAGACTATAGACACGCCACAAAGATAAAGAAAACCGACCAGACCCCAGAGCTTATGCTCCCCGGGTCAGGAACTCCTGAATTGTAGAAGCACCTGCCATGCACTAAGAACTACTCTCATTGCTAACAGCCAAGAGAACCTCCTGAATATGGCCTAGCATTTTCAAACACATGTATTACGGTGTTTCCAGACCCCCTTCTCCCTCCTCCCTCCATTCCTTCCACGCCCGAAACGCTAGGCGGCGGCAAAACACTAGAAACCCTAGGCGGTGGCTGCGGCTTGGGAGATCGTGCGGCGGCAAGGAAACCGGGGCGGCATGCGGCAACGAGGAGACCGCGCCCGGTGCGGCCGGCTGGCTGCAGCCACCTGAAACCCTAACTTGGGCGCGAGGTGGGGCGGCGGCCCGGTGGCTAGGTGTGGCGGCGGCGGCGGTGTCCAGGCCGTTGAAGAAATGGAGGGAGGGAGGAGGAAGAAGGGGGCTTGGTCGGCTTTAAGTGCCCAGACCTCGGCGCCATAGGCAGCGACGTCGAGATTTGTGGCTCGGCGCTAAAGGCCTGAGCGTCGAGCTCCCTGCCACGCAGGCAGGAGGTGCCAGCTCGGCGCTGATGTGGCGGAGGTTGTTGCTAGAGCCCTTAAGGCCGAGCAACTGACCTTGGCACTCGTACCCCACGCCGAGCTTCGGGTCCATTTTCAGAAATAATTTCCCCAGGGGTCCATTTGTAAAAATAGTTTTCGTGAAGGGCCATTTTGAAAAAATCTTACGCAGGCCTGGTTCCCCAGGGAGTGAATTGAACAGGGCTGGAAAAAAGGCCCCTTGTTGGCTGTTCTGAGTTATACCTGTAATTACTGGGACTGCCTTCAGCAAAATGCATGTGGCCCACGTTTGCTGTGCATCCTTTGGCATGTCCGTGCAGCTGGCCTTTGGGGTCTTTTCTTGACCAGGCCAGGGAGAAATTCTTAGGACTACCAGCACAGGACCAATGCGCATATCGTTTTTAATGCTCAGTTTATTGTGTTCTCTTGAATCTAGATGTGTGAATATACAAGTGCTCCAAAAATTGTATGAGTTCAGATTGTGTGTGATTTAAATATGTTCAAAGAGACTACATATTTTATACTTATGTGAGGCCATCGAGGATGCCTACCGTCTTATCCTTTTTGGCGCATATATCAGTTGGTGATTTGTTAGAAAAATTACTTCAAGAATTGTGTATGCCATATATTCAACTAGTTGTCATGAAACTTCAATTCTGTAGATCATGGGCCTTAATCCTCCATTTGGATTAAAAGCAATCCTTGCAAACAAATTCATTGACAAGGCGCTGACTTTCAAGCCAAAGCTCATTATACTAATTGTTCCTAAGGAAACTGAAAGGTAATAAAAACATTTATTGAAAAGTAGAATTAGACGGATTTCTACTGTCATTTATTCTCCCCTGTTCATATTTCACCTCTTTGATGGACATTATCAGGTTGGATGAAAAGCGGCAGCCTTATGATTTGGTATGGGAGGATACCAGAAGTCTATCTGGAAAGGTATGAACATATCCAATGGAAGAACCAATCTCCTGCTTCACATAGTAGTTGACTTATTAATGTGTTGCAGTCGTTCTATTTACCCGGTTCGTTGGATGTGACTGACAAACAAATGGACCAATGGAATGTAACCCCACCCCCAATCTATTTGTGGAGCCGTCCTGATTGGACACAGAAGCACAGGAGAGTAGCTGAGGAGCATGGTCACTCTACATTGAAGGTTTTTTCCAGACCAAAGCGGATTGTCTTTTTAATGATTTCCTACACTTTTCTTCTTAATATATTGATACGCAGCTCTCCTGCGTGTTCGAGAAAAAAAAATGATTTCCTACACATAATAACTGTGAATTTCATTACGAGCAGAATGGCAGATCGACTAGGAATGAAACCTACATGGGTGAGAACACAAACGTCATCTTTGAGAAACAAGAACAAGTAAATGGACTCCCTGAACAAAAGCATGTAGAAGTTGCATGTGAGGAAATGAAGTTCACTTGGAAAAAAATTGATGAATGTCAAGCAAATCAAAATGGTGCTCATTGTGAAAGAAGAGAAGAAATAGCCTCAAATACCACCAGGAGGATAAGGGAATTGGAGATAACAGTAGATGCTACAAAACCAGATTCGGACATGAGCATGTCACCCTCTAAGACTAGGAATTCTCCAATTCATAGTGAGTATCCCTCTGATAGAACTTTGGCACATCAGGACAATTATTTCAGTAATCCTGTTCATGAGCCCTGCACATCTCCCATTGAGAGGCTACCCTATGAAGACTACATTAGAGATGTTGCTGAGTATGGAGTTGCATCTGTAGAAAAGCACCTTGCCTTTTCTGCTGATAACGTTGGTGTTGGCTTGAGGGTGCGCATTCCTGATCTTAAAGAACTGAATGGGGTTAATGCTGGTGGCCTGAATAGTAATTTATACGGTCCAGCGTCCAGTGGAACTGGTGGCAGCTTTTCCAGGAACGAGAACTTAGAAAACTACCCAATGGATTACAGAATGGAGAATACTGGCTTTGCTCGAAGGAATGCTGTTACTGGTGTAGACATGGAGGATGGAAGAATGTATGATGGATGCATCAGGGACAACCATAACCTATCAGTGTCCACTGCCACTGATATTCGAGCACAAATAAGAATGTATGGTGGGCACACAGGGAATGATCAACCCCAGACACCCATTTACCCTACCACTGATATTCGAGCACAAATAAGAATGTACGGACAACAGAGCACACATACAAGTGGGTACCCTGGATATGCAGATGCTCATGGAGTTTCGTCTTTGGGTTCATCAGGGAGGCCCACCATGGACAGATATACTCCCCACCTTCAGGAAAACCATGCAACAGGCATGTATGGGGTTCCTGGCAATAGAAGTGAATTGACACCAGATCCTTTGAACTTCACCTCTCGGCAGCAGTATCCGTACCCACATCCCTCCCCTTTCGCTGACTGGCATGGCTAGCAACTGAACTTTTGGATCAGATTCTAACTGGTGTTTGTGGTTTAAATGTAATATAGTATGAAGATGGAAGAGAACCGCAAGGATGTTAAAATTAAAAGGTTACTATGTATACAAATGATTAAGTTGGTTAGTGGTTCCATTTTGCACTTCATGGTTATAATCTTGAGCTTCATCTATCTTTTTTCCCTCGTATATATAACTAGTAAAGAGCACCTTCACACGCATGTGTGGTAAAAATATCTATACTATAAAGATCGAAAACAATGGAAAACTTTTCTCATCTAATTCCGGCTTGCCTTAAAGGTGGGTAGAACCATAGAAATTGCCATTTGGGGAGTGTTTTCGCCAAAAACGTAATGTTTTTCTCACCCAGCCCGCTTGTGCTCGCCCGCCTATACTTGTGTCGGGCCCACACCCACCCGTACCTCACGCCTTCCCCCCACCCGCGTACCAGTCCTATTCCCGTCCTGATCTCATCCCATCGCTGTCTCCGGCTTCTTAGCCCCACTAGACCACACTGCTCTCCTCATCCTCGTCATCAGGACAACTCCAGCAATAGCTCCTATCCAAGCCCCCTACTAAAACTTTTTGGGGGCTTAGATTTAGCCTCCAACTCTAGCAATGGCCCCAACTACCGAACCCCTACTTTGTTATGACATGTGGGACCCTTTCGTCAAAGACTCAAGTTTTTTATTCACCCCAGCGTCTTCTCTCTTGCACACTCCTCTCTTCCTCAATTTCGCCCGATACACCTCGCTCTCTTCCATCTCCTGGCGGCCGACGACGTCGCGGGAGGGATTGCGCTCTGCTGCTCCTCTCCCTTCCACCTCCAGGCGCGGGGAGGGGAGCCGCACCAGAGTGACCACGACCGGCCAGTGCACCGGCGCAGCAAGCGAGCGGCCCTGTAGAGAAGGGCGGCTGGTCGGCACGCACGGCGCGGGCAGACGACGAGCGGCACGCGGTTGGGAGAGGACCTACACATCGAGGCGCCGCCGGTCATGGGTGCTGGATTTGACGGCTCCGATACTCGATTCGTCACCCGCAGGCTCGATTCGTCGGCGACCAGGCTCGAATCGACAACGAGGTGATGACCACGCCATTCTCCTCTTCTCCCTCCCTTTCATCTTCTCCAGCCAGCCGCGGGAGGTGCTTGGGGGCGGCGGCGGGAGCTGTTTGGGCGGTGGCACGAGAACAGGGACGGCGCAGATCCAGGGGGAGATGAAGCGGTGACCGCGGAGGAGGAGCTCCAGGTCACCGACGGGGAAGCTCCGGCTCGGATGGCGGTGGAGGAGCCTCGGGTGGTGGCAGAGGATCCCGACGGCGGTCCGTCTCCACCTCCTCTCTCGCTTTCACCATTCACGCGGGGGAAGAAACGATGGTACCGACCGAGTAGGGGCTCCCTTCTCCATGCGCAGGAGAACGGGACGGAGGGGGGCATTCGGGTGCCCAGCTAAAGTAGGGGGTTGAGTAGGGGATCTGCTGGAGTGCGTTTTTTTGCTCTTGGCCCCTACTTTTTGAGTTGGGGCTCAAGTAGGAGGTCTGCTGGAGTTGCTCTCAGTCGCAGGGGTGCCACGCACAGAAGCTCCGCGGCCACGAGGACGCCACCAGCCGCGGGGACACTGCATGGACCAGCTCCACGGCCACAGGGACCACGCCGTAGCCGCGGGTGTCGCCCCACGTTTTGATTGGCTTGTTTCAATTGCCGTGGAAACAAGTTGTCCTTGTCTTGGATGGAAGCCAAGCCCAACGTCCCGTCCTCTTACCTTCTCTTGGAAGGAAGCCAAGCCCGCTCCGCCTCCCCTCGGGCCCTTCCTTTCTCCCCGCCGACGACCTCGCCGGTGGTAAGAGGGGTAGGGTCCCCTCCCAATCAATAGATTGCCGCCTCCTTTAGCTTCTTATAGTACTAGTTTTTTAGTAGCCTTTGTGCTTGCGCCGCTATAGTTTGCTCCCGATGTACGGTTGTCGCCCTCGTTTGTGGTGTCTTCGCCACCGAGGTCTTCCTCGGAGGTCTCCCTACCGCCGTCGTCGTCGAAGATCCTCAAGTCAGTGAGAATAAAATAAATTCCCCTTTCCCCTCTCTGGATCTCGTCTCGTCCGCCTCCCCCATCCGCACCCACTGACGAGATCTGCCCCTTTCCATTTCTTCTCCACCGCAGTCTGCCTCTCCGCCTACCCTGCTTCCACCATCTCTCCACTTCGTGCCCCGCTTATGCCGCCACCAAGTAGCCCTATATTTTGCAGATCTAGTTGCTGCTGCCCCAGGTCCCTTGCATCAACAGTTGTTCCGCCGGCCCTGTCCACATCTCGGATGTAGCGACTTGCTGGTGTTGAACGCACCGATGCGTTGCCGCCTCCATCTGGGTTGGGTTGTCGGTGTTGCCATCACTGCTGTCGACGCTCAGTACAACGGCGGTTGTTCCGACGTTCTTGCCCCCTTCGGGATAGCTGCGAGCTCGACGTTGTGGAACGCGCTGCTATGCTCCCGCCCACTGCTCTCCGCCGTCCACCTCCACGAACAGACACGGATCTTGAGGTTTCAGGTCTACCACGACACTTACCCAACTGGTGAAGAACTGAAGAACTTGTTTCCTCTGGGGATTCGACTACAAGCAGCATCCCTTGCCGCCGACGACGTGATTCTTACAAATTTTTTGGTCGTCCGGTGTGGTCTTCATCGACGGCTTCGTCACCCCTTTTAGAACCACTTGGCGCGGTCCCTCCGCTTGGTAGTATGCGCTGACAGCGCCTATACAGCCCACCGCCGATGAGCTCCTACCTGTCTTCGCCGTGGTGTTCTGTGTGTTGTTCTGATCTCTGGACCTCTCTGTAATATGGCCTTCTTTGAAGGACCATTTTGTAAGATGGCTACTTAATATATATATTATGTTTGTTGTCAAAAAAAATTGCCGTGGAAACGAAGCTTCTACCGACATCAATTGATTCGATTTGCATTGCTGATTTTTTTCGAGCGTTAGGGCAGTCCCAATGGTGAATTAACGGTAGTTTCTATGTGTATTAATTACCTTGACAATTTAATATTTTGTTGATGTGGCATAGGAATTAAAGAAGAGAGAGAGCACAAAATAGAGAAATTGTTTCTTCCTAGCAAAACCGAGTCTACCCTCGCAACGAGGCTTGTAGAAATCATCAGAACGCCAATGGGGAGACACGACTGGTTTCCAGCGGCCTCCGTCCGGATCGAGTGTGATGCTGCCGCCGCGACGCAGATGACGCGCTCGCCTGCCCTCTCTTGTGCCATCGCTCCCTCCTCTTCCCGCGCACTCCTTTTCCCTGCGCATCTCCGGCCACCATCTGCTAGCCATTTTCCCTCGACGGCTGCCGGGGTTTGATACCACCGACAAGTAAATTTTGGTATGTTTGTGCGTCTGATCCGGATGGTTGGGCTTAGAGACACAGGGATTATACTGGTTCAGGCCCCGGGGGTGCCCTACGTCCAGTTCGGAAGAATGTTCTATATGCCCACGGAGTGCTTGTAGTAGGGGGTACAAGCTTAGGTCGAGAGAGGGAGCGTGTCCCAAGCCTCTGAGTGTGGTGAAGAGCTGCGAATGCTAAGTGGGAGTGGGATTGTGTTGTGTTGTTCTTGCCGTGTTTGTGGTTGTGTTGTGCTCTATCTGTTTACGGTACCAGCCTCCCCTTTTATAGTCCAAGGGGGGGTGGCGTACAAGGGTTAAGATGGTAAAATGGTGTCCTGCTACAGTGCTGTAACAATGTCGGAACAGTGCTGGAACAATGTCGCGTCGTGTGCCTTCGTCTTAGGTTGGCGTCGTACGCTGTGCTAGGCGCGGTAGTTCTCGTAGGGCAGCGTAGCTGGTGGCTCCTGTCCCAAGATGGCTCCTCTCGACTCGGGGCCTCACAGGTTTGGTAGGTCGAGGCTTCTTATGCAAGCCCCGGCCTTCCCTCTAATAGCTGCTGGGTCGGGTCTCGCCGTCCGATGCCTTACAAGCGAAGGATTCACCTGTCCTTCGCTACTGTTTGTTATCCAGGTGATGGGACGCCGGGGCAGTCCGCTTCCCACGCCGGGGACGTGACCACCTGACAGCATGGATCCGCCCGCCCTGCTGCTCCTGAACGTCCCGAGCGGCACGGGGCCGCTCGTGCCACGTTGCGGCCCTTGCCGGGGGCCCCCCGCCGGTGGGCTCCAACTGAAGGAACCCTAAGCGTGCGGAGCGGAGCCATTCGCTGAGCTAGCTGCGAGGCTGGGGCACTCCTTAGGTCGCGCGGGGCGAACGCTTGGGTCAGAGGTGGCCCCATGGATGACGTCAGGCCTCTGCCCCCCGGGGGGACAGTTGGGCCTGCCTTGCTGGTCGTCGGTGTTGGGCCTCCGCAGATGTGGCCCGTCTTTAGTCTTCATGATTTGGGGATTTAGGGACTAAGATGATTACCCCAAGTTTATCCCCTCATCAGTAGCCCCCGAGCCTAAGGGGCAAAAAATGGATTTCGCCCTTAGAATCAGTGATGTTGGCGTTTTACCTTCTGATCTTCATTTTGGTGGGGGCGCGCGAGCGCACCCGCCGGGTGTAGCCCCCGAGCCCGCGGCTGCGGGGTGTTTATTCTAGCTGTGGCGAGTACTGGCTCTTCTTTTGAGGCCGACGTGGCCGGACGGAGGGATTTGACCCGGCGTCATGGGGAGCTGTAGCCGGCTTCAGTTGATGTGACGGTGGTGCTCAGCGGGTCATCAATTCCTTCCACGCTACCTGGTGGGGTGGGTGGCCGTTTAAGCTTGTTTCGTAAGCTTTCCCGCACCGGTCACAGCCCTTCTTGTGTGGTCAGGCTGGTGCTGCCCTATAAAAGGAGCTCCACTTCGTCTTGGTGAGACTCCATGGTAGCCATATGCAGAGGGAAAGAAACCTGCTGCTTCTCCCATCGTGGGAGGTTCGTCCCCCTGAGTGTAGTGCCACCCTTTGATTCTTCTGATGTTGGTGGGAGTTCTACAAACGGGTAGGCATTCTCTTCGCAGCCCCTCCTTGCCATAGAACTCGGCCGCCCATGGAGACATGGGGGTCGAAGGCTAGGGGAGGGGGTGCCGACGAGAGCTGCCGCGCGGCGTTCGTGTCGTCTCCACCGCTTCTCGCTGCATGTCATGTCTCATCCGGGGTTGCTTCCCTGAGTGTTGTTGGTGCAGCAGGACGCCAAGTTACCCCTGAACAAGCTTCCTGGATGAGGCTCTTCCCGGAGGACCGATGCTTCACCGGCAGCTTGTTCGGGGGTGGCCCTAGGAACTTGGACTTCTTCCTCGTTGTTGGTAGTCGCAGTGGGGACGACGGCCACCTCCCTAATCCCCGCAGGGAGCTCCTGGCACCGCCAGAAGTTGATGGGAGTTCAGCGAGATGCTCCTCCAACTCTGGCCTACTGGGAACCGCAACACCGCCATAACGACATGAAGGACCGATTAGGCAACCAGAGAGGGGGAGTGAATGGGAGCCGATAAAAATTCTTCCCGAAGGATGAACTCGGCCTATGCACCAAATTCACAACCAAGGATTCCCACACGAGCTTGCCAAGGTCGCGTAGTCACAACGGACCTACCAACCCTAGGAACAAGTCTCAAACAAACCCCAAGCGACAGCGCAACTCAAGAGGCAAAGGACTTAGGCAATCTGCAGTGGCCTGGGCGGACCGTCCACACGGAGGGGCGGATTGTTCGCGGGGGCCAGGCAGACCGTCCGCAAGCACAGGGCGGACCGTCCGAAAATGGCACCCGAACCTCCAGCAGCGCACTGTGAAAAACGGACCGTCCGTGCCCTACCCGCGGACCGTCCGCGACGAAGGGACTGTCCGCACTCTCCTCGCGGACCGTCCGCCAAACTCCTTGCAACCGAAAACCACCGACTCGACAGATCGAAAATAAGACTTGCAAGAACTCGCGACGAACACGAAGAACAGCCGACTGTCAGGCTCCTCGCGGACCGTCCGCCAGGCTCGTGCGGACCGTCCGCCAGGAGGGTTTTCTGCAGCCCGAGCTCGAGTTCCCCAAAGTCAACACCTCCTTCCCTTTGCCCGACCTCCCAAATCAACCAAGGGATTACTACCAAATCATAGGTGAAGGTGAAGCGGCTCTAGGAGATGCTATACCTACGAATTTGTAGCCTCAAACCCACTGAATCGAGAGGAATCGAGATTCTACCGAGCTCACACAAAGAGCTAGGGTTCCAACCGAAATCCTTCAATCGGAGGCCAAATCCGGAGTTTGAGGGGTCAAGATCGAGCACAAAGATGCACTAAACATCTATCCATGATCCCCACAAACAAAACCGAACCCAAACAACTCGGAATCGAAGGAACAAGCCGCGCACGAAAATCCAACGAAAATAGCCCAAAAAGACACGAAAATCACACGAGCCACAAGAAGGAAATCGATGCAACCATGAATGCTTCCATACACTCGGAGGTCAGATTCTTTACAAAACGGTGAAGAAAATCTACGCCTATGGAGCAGGGAAATGAGAAGCAGTCCAGATAGGTGGTTTGCGCAGAAACCCTAGAGCTATATATATGAGTCCCTCTGGGTTGGGCAAATGACCAAGCTACCCCTAGCACTTAAACTAAGATACAATCCCCTCAGGGGCAATATGGTCAAGTAGCACTCCTCTTCATCAGACGGCCACGCCTTTGCCACAGTCCGCGTCCTCCCGACGCAAGCCCTGCGATCCCGCCGCGTGTCCTCTGGCATCGAAGCTTCTCGGCGCGCCCGGATCCCGTCTCCGCCCGCCGAGCCTATGGTCTTGGTTTTGTGGCTCAACCAAGTAACCCGACGGTTTTGTGGTGAACCGCCGCAAACCCCGTGTGCAGACTCCGGTCGTGAGCCGCTACCCTGCACCGGCTCGAGTCGACGACTTCGTCTTGCTTTTCTTGCCACCATGCAGCCCGCACTTGACCCTGTTCGGCCACCGGGTCCATCGAGCCGAGCCTACTTGTCTCTCCACTCATCGGAGGCCCCGCAAGGCTAAGACCTTTCGCGCCCGCTCTTCACCTGCACCAACACGAGTCAAGCCGCAACCTGCACTAGCAATACTCAGCCAAGAGTCAGTCCACACCATGTTGTCAATCACTCATCACACTAGGGAGCGACCATCCACCGGTCCTCGGATGCTCCGGTCCTCAATCTCCCCCTTGATGAGTGCATTGACAACACACATAGTAACCAATTCAGAGAAAAGAGAAAAAGAAAAGAAACAAATGAAAAACTCAAAAAAGTGATCAAAAGCCAAACAAAAGCCAGAACAAGATCACTTGAGAGAGAAAAATCTTGGTCCCCTAAGACAAGGGCAACGGCTCGACACAGCCGAGATAAAATGCTCCAAAATTACCGACTCCTCAAGGTGAGGCAAAAGGGCTCAACATTATCGGCAAAAGAGCACAACTAAAATCATGCGAAAAAGGGCTCCAAAGCACATGAATGCAAGCTCCCCCTGAACAATTGCATTTCTCCCAATTTTCTCCCACTTGATGCAAAACTCCTCCTGGATGCATGAAATGGGTACTTTCCTCCCAAAGCAGGAATTGAGTTCTATCTCTCCCCCTTGTTGGTAATGCATGAATCAAGTCTACAAATGCAAGCATGTGATTCTCAAATAGACAAAGAGCACTACAACATGCTAAAATGAGACATAGACAAGCAAGATAGCCACAAATTTAGTACAATCATCTCCAACAAGATAGATAGGGACATATAAACATGTGACATAGCTATGAACAAAATGAAGCATTTTTTCACAAAATTTCCCTCTCATGAGCATAGGACCTAAGCATGGTCAAAATGAGCACAAAGAACATATAACTCACAAACTTCATGCAAGGTCACAAATTCTCATCACAAGATCATCACAAACACCTATAAGCTATCTCATGTCATGTCAAAGCCACTGAGCCATGTGTCCACTTCTAAATATGAGACTTCTCAATGGTGAACATCATGCAACGGTTTAGCACCCAAGATAAGGAATTTAAAGCATAAGGGACACGGAAACACATTTTTCAAGCACAAGCATTTCATATACCAATTTCATGATTTCAAATTAAGCATGGTACATGAAGTGCCTTTGCGGCAAAAAGAAGCTTAGGCTTCTCCACAAGGTAGCATGTAGGCTAAACATCCATGATGACAAATGGGTCTTTGACCCAAATGAAAAGAACATGGTTTCCAAGCACAAATTAAGCAAGAAATAGCTATGTGTGCACAATTTGAACATGAGAGGCATTCAACTCACAAGAGAGGATCATATATATCATTTTCACAAAATTAAGCCATCCACAAGCATATACATCCCAAAGCTACCAAGAGCATCGCTATACGTCACATGAGCATCACTAGCAAAGTCATAATCTCATATCCAGCATATCATGGTGATCAAAGTATATAGGAGAAGCACATCTCTAAAGCATATGATACAAATGCAGTCTATGATACAAAGATGCAAGCATGATATGATACAGAAATGAAAATGCAACATGTATATGTACATCAAACCCCAACCGAAGCTCAAAAAGGAAAAACCACTCCAAGCTCCCCTCGCAAACGAGCAAATGTAGCTTGGTCCAAGGGCTTTGTTAGGATATCGGCGAGCTGTTTTTCGGTTGGTACATGGATGAGGTCTATGTTTCCCTTCTCAACATTGTCTCTCAGGAAGTGATACCTCACCTCTATATGTTTGGTTCTGGAGTGTAGCACAGGGTTTTTGGCAACAATAATGGCACTCGTGCTATCACACATGAGAGGAACATGGGTACACTCCTTACCAAAGTCACTCAGTGTGTATGCGATCCAGAGCAGCTGGGAGCAACAGCTAGCGGCAGCAATGTACTCGGCTTCTGTGGTAGACTGAGCTACACTAGATTATTTGCGAGAAGACCAAGAAACAAGCGAAGAACCCAAAAACTGGCACGTCCCCAAAGTCGACTTCATATCGACTCGACACCCCGCAAAGTCGGCATCCAAAAAACCAAGAAGCGAAAGCGAAGAGGACGCCGAGTACCAAAGACCGAGCTCAGGAGTGTATCAAAGATACGTGAAGATATGCTTGATGGCCTGCCGATGTGAAGTCCTCGGCGTGCCTGAAAACGAGCACACAGACACACAGAAAACTAAATGTCTGGCCTCGTCGCAGTCAAGTACAGGAGTGAGCCGATCATGCTCCGGTATTCCTTCTGGTCCACGGGCTCTCCGTCCTCGTCCGCATCTAGCACTGTAGTCGTACTCATCGGTGTCGACAGGGGCTTCGAGTTGTCCATCTTGAACCTCTTGAGGATATCCTTCGTGTACTTGGCTTGATGCACAAAGATTCCCTCCTTCGCCTGCTTGATCTGAAACCCGAGAAAGAACTGCAATTCTCCCATCATAGACATCTCGAATTCTTTGCTCATGTACTTTGCAAACCTTGGAACCAAAGACTGAGACGAGCCGCTAAAGACAATATCATCCACGTACACCTGAACAATTAGGATATCATCGCCCTGCCTGAGGAGAAAAAGAGTCTTATCAACCTTGCCCATCTCAAACCCCTTGCTGAACAAGAACCCCCTCAAACGGCCATACCAAGCACGGGGAGCTTGTTTCAGCCCATACAACGCCTTCCTCAGCCTATACACCCGGTGAGGAAACTCAACACTCTCAAAACCCGGTGGTTGCTTCACATAAACCTCTTCTTCTAAAAACCCATTCAAGAAGGTACTCTTCACATCCATTTGGTACAATTTGAACCCTTTAGCCACGGAAAAGGCTAGAAGGATCCTAATCGCCTCCAAACGGGCTACATGAGCAAATGTCTCCTCATAGTCTATCCCCTCCTTCTGACTATAGCCCTGAGCAACCAACCTCGATTTGTTTCTCACCACCTTTCCATTCTCACCCTCTTTGTTCTTCCACACCCATTTTGTCCTGATAGGTTTGCAATGTGGTGGTGGCTCTACCAACTCCCAAACTTGGTTTCTCTCAAAGTTCTCTAACTCCTCATGCATTGCATTCACCCAAATAGAATCGGAGAGGGCGTGTCTAATGTCTTTCGGCTCAAACGTAGCAACAAAAGCCGAATTAGCAAAGTGAAAAACATTCTTGGACCTTGACCGTGTCGTACGTTCATTGATGTCGCTGATGATTCTTGAGGGAGGATGATCAACTTGAACGCGCCTCAGTGCCTCTCGCCTGGAGACACCCTCCCCCTCAACAGCTGCTTCCACTTGATCTTGCCGAATCGTAGTCGGTGTAGGGGATGGGCCATCCTGCACCGTAGTCGTCGTAGTGGAAGTAGAGGGTACATGCTCGGCTGGAGCTTCACCATCATCCTCTCCAGCATCATCCTCCTCGTCCTCAAAGATCTTCTTGCCAATCTCGTCGTCACCTAAACACTCAAAAACAGACGAACTGCATGCGCAAGTTTCCATGACTAGGTTAGTATCAAGGCTGAGTACACGGAATGCTCGAGAATGACTCGCATAACCCAAAAAGATCCCATCGAAAGACCTCGACTCAAACTTATCAAGCCTACCCTTCTTTAGAATAAAGCACCGACAACCAAAAGCCCTGAAATGGCTCACTATAGGTGCTCACCCGTGCATGAGCTCATAGCACGTCTTGTTCAAGAAGGCCCGAAGAAAAATCTAGTTCCCAACATGGCACGCGGTATTCACCGCCTCAGCCCAATATCTCCTCGGAGTCCTATGCTCGTCGAGCATCGTCCGAGCCATCTCACAAAGGGAACGATTTTTCCTCTCAACCACACCATTCTGACAAGAACATGGGGAGAAGAGAATTGATGTTCGAGACCCAAATCACGACAAAAAGTTTCGAAACGAGAGTTTTTAAATTCAGTGCCATTGTTGCTACGAATAGCTCGAATAGCATCTCCATTCCTCTCATTTTTCAACCTCAAGATTAGATCCCGGACAAAACCAAATGTCTCCCCCTTGTCAGCCAAAAAGAAGACCCAAGCATAGCGAGAATAGTCGTCCACTATCACCAGGACATACCATTTCCCACCCGCTGAGCACACACGAGCTGGACCAACCAAGTCCATATGGAACAGCTCGCATGACCTCTCTGTCATAACGGAGGTCAGAGGCGGGTGAGAGGCGGCGACCATCTTGCCATGCCTACACAGGGCACATACCAAGTCCTTTTGGTATCTCAACTTAGACAATCCTTGGACCAAACCTAGCCCACTCAAGCGTGACAACAAGTCAAAACTCAAGTTACCTAGTCTTCTATGCCATTTCCAAAGCTCCGCCGACACACCAGCAACTAAACAACGAGAAGAGCCAACACACTGAGAAAAATCGGCTCTGATAATCTGACCCTCGGGGATGATCGTGCACACAAGATCACCTCGAGAATCCAAAACACGCGAAGCGCCCATTTTGAAACGGACCTCAAACCCCTCATCAAGAAGCTGGGAAACCAAAAGAAGATTGAATCCCAAAGACTTAACAAGAGCAACACACCTAAGAGTCACAGACTCGCTCACCTTCACCGTGCGCACTGAAAGCACTCTACCTTTCCCATTGTCCCCAAAAGTGATGTACTCTTTGGTCATCACCGGGGTGAGGCTGGAGAACCACCTTCGATCTCCGGTCATGTGTTGAGAGCAACCGAGTCGATCAACCAAAAGCCCTCCAAGCCACCCACCTGAAAATAAAAAACGAGAGCGAGAGTGAGCAAACGACTCAGCACTGGGGTTAGTACAAAATGAATCAAACCAGTGTCGTGCCATTTGCTCAAAAGTGGGGTTAGCAAAATCCATCCTATCACTCCTAGGTGGAACACCCACACGTCTCCTTGGAGGACTACGCGTACCACAAGGTGGAAACCATGGCCGTAGCTCCTTTGAGACCTAAAGCTGCGATCGTTCCCCCCATACTCGTATTGGCCACGAGCGAAGGAACATCTAGCAAACTCACCACATCCAACCCAACACGCTTACCACCATCTCTCTGTGGTGGCTCACCTCGAGGCACAAACTCACGCCTCTCCCGAGGGTAAATGGTACGCACCACACCCTCGCCCCTTGGCACCATCCTAGGCTCAGGCACACCACGAGAAGGACGGTACCTGTCCTTGTTTGCCATCTCCCTAGCAAACCTCTCCCCATGCTTCCTTCTGAAGCAAAACTAAGCTAGGTGCCCGTCCCTCCCACAATGCTCACAATGGAAGGGTTTCGGTTTTAGCTTTGGTTTTGGGCTCTGGCTTCTCCTCACTCAGTTTCTCTCCCTTCTTCCCAAAGAACTCATTCCCCAAGTCACTCTTGAACTTGATGGGTTTCTGGAAGTTATCGGTGTGTGGAGGAAACACGGGAGGATCTGGGGTTGTGTCTAGTCGGTTCCTAAGTGGGTTTGGCTTAGGAGCATAGGCATTTTTGTGGTAGGTTTTTGGTGGTTCTGGGATATAATTGATCTTCCCCTCATTCTCACCACTTCCCTCACTAACCTTATTCGACCCAAGCGCATGTCCATTATAGTGCTTGTATGCCTCAATCATCATCCTGAGCTGAGGCTCATGACCAGACAACCAACCCATTATCTTCCTCAACTCATCATTCTCATCCTGCAAACGATCAACATAGTGTGCAATTTCCAAATTCTTCACAGCATTTATTTCACAAGTAGAGCATGATGTAGGAATAGGAGCTTTCAAAGAAGCTTCTAGAGATCTAACATAAGCAACCGACACATCTAGTTTCTCATGCAAAATAGGACAAGAAGTGCAAGCACCAAGCAAAGAGGGTCTAGATTTCATCTCATCTAGCTCAACCCTAATGTAACATCCTAGATTTTGTTTGAATGCAAAAATGTGAGATTCTAAAAACTTTGGTTTGAATTTGGGTGCCTAATGAAATTCATAAGTTTGTCTTCATTTCATCTCCCCTTATTCCTAGATTTATTATAAGTCAAATAATAATTCTAGGACTTATGAAAATGCTAGTGTGAGAAGTTGAATTTTATTTGGGGTTTATTTGGATTTTATTGAGTGGGTTTCAAATTTGAATTGTAATTCAAATTTGAAACAAAGTTTGAATAGGAAATAGGAATAAGGTTAATAGGAAGAGCAGCCTGACCTTGCTGGGCCGTAACCTCGCCGACCAGGTCTTCAGTACCACCCCGAACACGTTTGCATGGAGCACCGGGCCACCCTAAACCCCGCCGGCCCATTAGCCATGCGGCCCAGCCGGCCTGCTAGACCTTCTCTTCGCGCGAGACGCCGACAGGTGGGTTCCACCCGTCAGCCGTCGTCTCCCCCATGCCTTTTCCCCTTTCTCCCCTCTGCTCTCTCGCTGCCGCGCCACTGTGGAAAGAGGAGGCCGTGCGGCCATGTCCGCCGCTGTGGATGGCGTCCACGCGATGCGGAGCTCATCGCGCCGTCCACCCTACCTACCGCGCCTATATAATCACCGCCGCGGCCTCCAACCCTAACCCTAGCCATCTGGGGGATTCCTCCCCATTTCTGCCGCCGCTGACGTAGGGGGAGAAGAGGAGGGGAAGGAGGCGGGGAGGCTGTCTGTGGGAGCTGCCGTCGTCCGCCGTGAAGCCCGGAGGCTGTCCGTGGAGGAGGAGCTTCCCGTGGGAGTCAAGCCGTCCGTGCCGCTCTGCTTCCCCTGCTCCGAGCCCACTCCGTCACCGCACCTTCTTCACCGCCGCATCGACGCCGCGATCGCAGCCCCTAGGTGAGCACCGCTGTTGACGGTCCTTACAACAAATTTCTGACCGTCAAAATCTCAGAGATGAGAAGGGTATATGACATCTTTCATGCACATTTTTAGTACTAATAAAGTTCCACGAGTTGTGTTGTGAATTTTATATGCATGTACGCAATTGGGAGAAATCAAGAGTCACCGGGCCACACCTAGCAGGCACGGCTGAACCAACAAGTGCGGCCGGCCCTGCTGGTGCGGTCGGTCCACCAGGTGCAGCCGGCCCTGCACCCTGCCACGTCTCGAGTCCAGGCGACCATCATTTCCACAAACACACCTTGGATGGATGGGATGTGCTGGGGTTATGTCAGTTTGATCCCAAGGAGTAGAAGAGAAGCACTTGGATCCATGTGCCCATCTCTGCATGCAACCAACCGCCATTTTGAAGCAATCCTGGAGCATTCCCTATAATTGGCGGTGCATCACACGACTTGGAGTAGGCACGGCCGGATCAAGAGATACGGCCGCACCTACGAAGCGATGAATCCGGTGGAACTGACCCAGGATACCGACTCACAACCGACCAAGGAGCGAGCATCAGGACCGTCCACGACGAAAGGCGGCACATCATAGGTGCTGCCGCACCTAGAGGTGCGGCCGTGCCTGGCTCCCACCACCTCAGCGCTCCACCGACCTCCCACTGCTATAAAAAGGACCCTCCACTTGCTGGAACGGAAGACACAAGGAGCATCACTATTGTCCACTTTTGTATCTTAGAGTAGGAAGTAGTGTAGTTTGGGAGTTAGAGTCGAGTCGAGCTAGTCTCGGGGTTCCAGAGAAGTCTTCTTCAGATTTCGGGTACTACTCTTGTATCTCTCTTTTATAAGACTTAAGTGTATTTCAAGTTATCTCTCTATCTTACATTTTGAGTCAATTACATTCAGCTTTTACTTATCTAATATAAACTTAATTCTAGGTTTAGACTAAAGTGAGTTTTGCCTTCGTTAGCGTAGCTCTCTTGAACCCTATAGTGTTGTGGTCGTTCTTCGCTTGATCTTCGGTGTTTCACCGTATAGAGAGACCTCTCCCTAAAGGCCTTAGGGAAGGTTCTTTGGTTCGTTGTGAGCGTGGTGCTCAGAGCTTGCCCTAGTCTTAGATTGGTGTCCCGTTCAACGGAATAGTTGTGGGACCCTAAGGAGGTGACAGCTCCGGACAGGCTTTGTAGTCCACCACGTTAGTTCGGGTCGGTAGGATTCAGCGCGTCGTCGTTCTCCCTTCTCATCCTAGTCCGAGAGCGTGGCTTTGCATGCCCCTACAGCACCAGAAGAGCTTGTTGATCCTATCTTACCTCGGCTCTACATTACCTTAGCTCTTTTCCTGGAGTTGACAAGATTAGATAGATTGCCTTAGGATCCTTTCTCGTCTCGTTGTCCTCCCAACTCACTAGGACCTCTCTAGCTCTTTTATCAAGATCTCCTCGCGTGTCAAGTTACCCCGTGTATATCTTTATCATTACCCCCGCTATAAGTACCTTTCGCCGAGTCTCGATCCTCTTTACAGTTCTTCCGATTATCTATGCCATAGTGCTTCCCTTGGGAAAATATAAATACGATAACCCGAATACCACCGGGTGAAGTGCTACAACGGTAATCCATGTGCTTGCGGACCTTTCTGTGACGTGTGTTTTACCAAAGACATTCCTAGCTCCATTACTAGGGGTATAAACCTAGTAGTGAGGCTAAGGAGCATCAACAAGCATTTCTGGCGTCGTTGCCGGGGAAGCAATAGGCACTAGATATCTTTTCGGTAGAGTTATCTCAGTTCGGTGAACCGTCTTTTAGCGGGTTTATCCCTACTCCGTTCCTAGTGTACGGAGTAGTATCCGGCTTCGACAGTTCCGTCTCGTTTTCATATCTATTCAGAGTCACTTGTGAAGGGTATTCCGACCTCGTGTCACTACCCTTTGAAAAGTTTCTCTCGATTTATCGTGACGAACCGAGTCGATCCTGTAGATAGAACCATCTTTTTCATGGCCAAAGAAGCCAACCTTGAGTTATCTATTGATCAATCCCACACTCCGACCAAGATGGCAATCCCAGTCGGAAATGGAAATCTCAAGCCAAGGTTCTTCTCCAATGGAACTATTCCTCCAAAAATCCTTTCCATTGCCCGGAAAAACCCTTTTTCAGGATTCAAAGGAGAAAATCCATACAATCACTTGAGGAGTTTCGAGCAATTATGCTCTACTCGTTCATGCTCCGATCTTTCTCTCGACGAATTTAGAGTTAGACTTCTCCCATTCTCACTAGCGGGAAAAGCAAAGGCTTGGTACTTCCAGCAAGAGAGGGAAGTCACCACGGATTGGAGAAATTTGCACGACAAGTTTTGCGCTAAGTACTTCCCCTTATCTCGCCTCATGAATCTTCGAAAAGAGATTATCAATTTCCAACAGACGAATACCGAATCCCGAAATCAAGCATGGACTAGATTCTATGATCTCATACACGTTTATCCCGATCATGGCCTTCTAGATATAGTGTTGATTCAACATTTTCAGCACGGCCTCTTTGGAGACAACATTTTCCGCTTGCTTGCTCTCACAAAGGGATCACTTTTTCATGAAAATCCAACTGAGGGGCTAGAAATTCTAGAGAGGATTTTAGCTATGCCCGTCAGAAAAGAATCCCAGGGCGAAGAAATCGAGGACCATTCCCAATCGAGGATATATAGGATTATTGTCTATCTATCGTTTTTCTTCCGAGCTCTAGCGAATTACCTCTCTAATCGAGAGAATCACTCAAAGAAGAAATGATCATCGACAAGTCCAGCTCGAGGACATAAATTCGATGCTCTCGCCGTGAGATAAACCGGTATTTATCCCATGTTTCCCTTCCTAATTTTGTCTAATGCATCAAGCATGTTTAATTTTCGAAATCCTTTTAGCCACTGCATGGTTTAGTGTTTAGAAGGATTAGGGAGCAGTTTCGGGCATTTTGCCCGGTGCGGCCGGCCCACTTGGCACGGGCGCACCACCTCCTTTGCCTGGGTGAGTGCGTGGAGCAGCCACTAGTTGCATGGAAGTGCTTTAGTTTGTGCGGGAGCAAGTCCAATCTGCAGTAGCATGTTTCCCACCACTAATAGCATTGCCAACAGCTTTTGGATGTTTGAGTGCGCAAAGTTTTCGAGCATCCTAAGCACTAGAGGGTGTGGCAGCTGCCTGGCACCATTTTTGGTGGAAACACTAGGACCAGCCGGCCCTGTTGGTGCGGCCGCACCTGTGAAATCCACCAAGTTGTCACTTCCAGATCACCGCAACCTACCCCTAGGCTCCTGATCAAGCACTGAGGCTGTCCCGCATTTTTGGTTGGCACGGCCGGATGAGCAGGTGTGGCCGCACCTGCCTCCTTCCACCTGCCTATAAAAAGAGACCCCCCACGCACTCTCCCAAGGCACCACGATCAAACTCTAAAGATAGCCCCTTTGCTCCCTCGTTTAAGCTCGTTCGTAATTAGTGGAGAGGAGTACCGAGAGCGTGTCCTTCGTAGTGCAAATCTCTCAAGTTTTGTGGAGGTTTCGTTACCCCACAAGGACCGCTAACCTTTGGACCACTAATCCTCGAACGGCTAACTTTCCTAACCATCATCCTTCGGGTACCTGTTGCACTAACCTTTTGTAGGATGTCGTGGCTCCGCAAGGCCGCTAAGGGGGTTAAGGGGAAACACATCAGGTTCCGGTCCAGTGACTCGGACTCGACCCGCAGTGGCCATTCCAGTGCCTCAGGTTGGCATGATCATTCGGTGCCCCCTGGTTTCGAGCCTCAAAACAATATGTCCATGGGTTCTGCCCAGGACATGTCCACGAGCTCGGTGCACTATGATGGTTCGGGTTCGGAGGAAAGGACGCGTTTCCTTACCTCTGAAACACAAATAATCTTGCGTACTGATCAAGAGCGGAGATTATTTCAGCTACTAAAGGACCAGGAATTCGCACACACAAAGGTATATGATAATACCCTGCTTAATGAAACCGGTATGATAGGAGAGTTCGGGGCATCCTTTGATGCTATAGGATGGGGAAATTTTTTGCATGCTTGGGAAGAGGGTTCAAAATTTCTCACACTAGAGTTCCTCTCAACTTTGAGCGCTGATAGCAATGGCCTTAAGTTTCGTCTCTTCAACGAAGAGTATGACTTAACCTGGGATCAATTGAGTGTTGCTTTAGGCTTTGATTCAAATTGTTTGATTGAGTGGTCTAAGCATAGAGGTATGAGGGCCTTTTTGAGAGAGACGTTCTGGAAAAGGATTTTGGGGAGAGGGTTGAATCTCGCTCCCTGGATCAACTTGATCCACAACCCTACTCTTCGTTTCCTCCATCGGCTCATTTCGGGCATGATTGCCCCAAGAGTCGAGTTTAGAACAGTTAGGGTGGATGAGTTGCAATGCTTGTTTGCCATCATCCACAAGATAAAGCTTGCTCCTGTCGTCACCATGGTCGAGCTCTGGCGCACCATGACCACGAGGACTAGCAAAATCGAGATCACCTCTTTGGTGACTCGGATTGCTACGTACCTCGGAGCTCTTGAGGGAGCTCAGTTCACTTACTTAGAGACGCCTCGTGAAACTTTTGATGAGGATCACTTCGTGCAAGCCCACTTGCTTAAGCGTGTAGAGGGGGAGTTGGTCATGCTTTACCCCCATTCCTCGACCACCATCGTCCTCCCGTGCCCAGAGCTTGGTTTATACCAAGTTAAAAAGTACACCTTGAACCTGACACCCGAGGACGATGCGGAGACGGTGAGGCCTTCGAGACATAGCATCTCGAGACCCGGACCAGCAACCCGATCACGCACTCGTAGGAGCGATAAGAACCTCATCCCAGAGAACACCACGCAACAAGCTCCGGCATCTGGCGGGGCAGGACCCTCTGGCACCCACCAGCAACGGCAGTCCAGCGGGAGCCAACCCCCTAGTGCCTCCATCTGCTCCAGCTCGTCACACTCTCAGTCAGCTCGTTTTGGGGACCACCAAACCTACGACGGAAACTATCCTCAGAGCTACCCATACGGCTACCATGAGGAGCAGTACGGCATCATTGATCAAGGTCTTTTCAACATCGACAACCGCCTCTGAAGTATCGATGCCCGCATAGAGCGAATAGAACAAGGCTTCCAGGACACCGCTAGATGGCTGCAGGAGACAGATGGCCAGCTTTACACCCTAACCTCAACCACGAAAGAGGGTTTCCAAGCAGTGCACAACTTCTTCGATTCATGGAACCCATATCAGCAACCGCCCGATTGTTAGTCCTGCTTACGAACCAGCTTGAGGGAAAGGAATCCCCGTCCAGGTAAGAACCAACCAGCCTTTCTTTTTCATTCCCTTTGCTTAAGTTGTTTATCTTTCTATCTTAAAAAAAAGTTTCAAGGGAGAAAGAGTCTTTCGAACGATAATAATGTTTAGGAGTTGAGTTAGAATTTCACCAGTGACCCAAGTTCTGTTTTGAAAGTTTGCATACGGCCGAACCATGAGGTACGGCCGTACCTCCCCTCGACAAAATTTTTGTGCAGAACACTTGCAGGAGGGGAAGTGAGCACTTGGAACAAAGGTAGTAGGGCCGGCTGAACCAACAGGTATGGCCATACCTATGAAATTACACAGAATTGTCCAGCAACTTCAGCATCGAGTCCCCAAGTGCTCCACTAAGCATCACAAGGAAGGACATATCATCCAGGAGATCAGAAATCAGCTTGGGGGAGAGCCCCTGTTTAATCAAAGAAGGTATGCCCATCCAGTCCAATCCCAACATCATATGGAATAAAAAAAGAACAACAAAAACATTTGCTCTCACCATGTGCATTTGAAATCTTGTCTATACACCTTCTTTCGAAAAAAAGTTGCCATGTTAAAACTTTGCAAGAATCTAGCGTACAACTTTGTACTCTACAAGCTTTTGAAATTGTTGGTATGCGTTGAAACAAGAGCCTAAGTTAAAACTTTGTGGGAAGCAAATGCTTATGACCAAACCTAGGGTGTTGGCTAGTATGATATGGTGCGACAATGTTAATCTTGCTCTATCTCATAGTATGGTGAAAATCTTGGATGATTTCTTTTGAAAATAAAACAAGACAAGTTCCTCAATGGTCTTATCACCTACCAAAGCCATATGTCGATATCAAAGTACAAACCTTCTACATATGCTTGCTTGTGACCCATTGAGTTTTGCCAAATTGTTGTGACCCTTGGTAGAATCTTTTCATGCTTCAATGATCGAGATCACGTACACCCACATATACAAGCTAACTTCCACACCAAAAATAAATACTCCAAAGTTCCAAAAAGATTTCTCTTCTTGTATTCTTGCAAAAGGAGAGAGGGGTCATCAAAAGAAAAAAAAGTATATGCTCAAAAAGCATAGAAAAAAATATATATGTGCTCCAATCAAAGAGCATAGAAAAAAAATGAAGCATGACCCCCTCCAAAATAAAAGCAAGAGGAGAATCTCAAAATATTTCGATCAAGTTGCATGACTAGTTTCTTCTTGGATCCGGTCTTTGGCTCAACAATATCATGTGGCACAAGTGAGTCTCATGCTTATCCTACCCAAAGCTCCACATACAAGCCATAGAGTAGGAAGTTGAGGCTCATTCAAAAGCCTTTGGTGAGGTAACAAATACCACTTGAGCGATCGAGGGAACCATCCAAGGAACTTTGTCTCTCTTTGCAAAAATTTCAAAACTCCGAGATAGGAACCAGAAAAGAGAAGAGTGAGTGATGCAAAGTCAAAACCGTTCTACTCTTCAACATCCGAAGGCAAGGTGGAAAGTTACAAGCCCCATAGGTAAAACAAGGCTAAGTTTCTCTCGTACCAATCTTTTCAATAGCAAGTAAAGTATCGGATTGCGCATAGAAACTTGCAGAGCGGTAACATCATTGCAACTCCTAATCGTCCGAGGCCAAGTCTAGGCTTTGCTCGAGGACGAGCAAATGTTTAGCTTGGGGGAATTTGTTGACGGTCCTTACAAAAAATTTCCGACTGTCAAAATCTCGGAGATGAGAAGGGTATATGACAACTTTCATGCACATTTTTAGTACTAATAAAGTTCCATGAGTTGTGTTGTGAATTTTATATGCAGGTACGCAATTGGGAGAAATCAGGAGTCACCGGGCCACACCTAGCAGGCACGGCCGAACCAACAGGTGCGGCCAGCCCTGCTGGTGCGGCCGGTCCACTAGGTGCAGCCGGCCCTGCACCCTGCCACGTCTCGAGTCCAGGCGACCGTCATTTCCACAAACATGCCTTGGATGGATGGGATGTGTCGGGGTTATGTCGATTTGATCCAAAGGAGTAGAAGAGAAGCACTTAGATCCATGGGCTCCAGGATCGAGGGATATGTTCGACGCCAACAACAAGGCAGTCGACTACTTGTTTCGGGCTCTGTGTCAATCCGAATTTGATCGGGTTCAGACAGAGGACTTGGCTTCTAGGATTTGGGAGCAGCTGAAGAATGCTCACGCTAGGAATGCTCAGGTTCAGGCTCGGCTATTTGCGACCTACCGGAGAGAGTACGAGAACTTCACTCATCTCCCCGGTGAGTCCATAGATGCCATGTTCCAGCGGTTCACGGTGATTGTGAACAACATGAGGGCTAATGTGGCCGTGCTCTCGTACGATGATCATGACAAGGCGGTCAAGCTCCTGCACTCTCTGGGTCGTACCGTGTGGAGTGGGAAGGTCGAGGCCATTCTTGAGTCGGAGAAGTATGAGACCCTCACAGTGGACGAGCTGTTTTCCAAGCTCAAGTCGTCTGAGGTGGACCGTGGGGTGCGTGCAAAGATCGAGAACCCGACTGACCCTCATAGTCTGGCTCTCGTTTCTAGATCAAGGACTAACGCTAACATATCTTCGAGATAGTTCTCTTTGTCTTGTCTTGTGTCCATGCCAGATAAAGAGTTTGACGTGCTAGGCGAGGAGGATCTCGCGTTGTTGAGCAGGCGATTCGAGCGCATGTACACGAATCGGAAGAACGCTCGGAGGAGCTCGGGCATGTGCTACCAGTGCGGGAAGCACGTACACTTTATCGCTGAGTGCCCGGAAGCCATGGAGGTGAAGCTCGAGCACAAGCACTGTCCGAGGACCGACCACAAGCACCGCTCGAGGGACGACCACAAGGGCAAGAACAAGTCCGAGTGGAGGCCGAGAAGGAGTGGTGGTCACAAGAAGAAGGAGCGAGCGATGGTTGCCGGAGCGAGCAACATCGACTCGAGCTCTTGCTACTCTTCATCGAGCTCAAGTGATGAAGATGAGAACTAGCACAAGGGCAAGCGGTCAAGCAAGAACATAAACGGCCTGTGCTTCGCCGCCCAAGGCTTTTGCGGCATGGCACATAGCTCCGCAAGCAAGAAGAGCAACAAAGATGACTCGGGCTCCAACTCCGAGGAAGAGGTAAACCATGATCCATCCTTCTTGATGGCGGAGAATGCTAGGTTGAATGATTTGCTTGACAACCGTGATGATGTGCTTAGAAAGACCAACAAGGAGAAGAGGGAGTATAGGTCTTTGCTTGGAGAGGCTAAGGAGAAGGTGGTTGTGCTAGAGTCTTTACTTGTTGATGCTAGGACTCAAATAGATTCTCTTAAGTCTGCTCCTATTGTGACCGATGAACCTGAATGCACTGATTGTTCCACTTTTCTTGGTAATTTGACTGTGCTTAAGGAAAAGTATGCCTCCAAGGTCGAGGAACTAGATGTGCTTAGGGTTGAGTTAGATGAGATGAAATCTAGACCCTCCTTGCTTGGTGCTTGCACTTCTTGTCATGTTTTGCATGAGAAACTAGATGAATCGGTTGCTTATGCTAGATCTCTAGAAGCTGCTTTGAAAGCTCCTATTCCTACATCATGCTCTACTTGTGAAATAAATGCTGTGAAGAATATGGAGCTTGCACACTATGTTGATCGCTTGCAGGATGAGAATGATGAGTTGAGAAAGATGATGGGTTGATTGTCTGGTCATGAGCCTCAGCTCAGGATGATGATTGAGGCATACAAGCGCTATGATGGGCAAGCGCTTGGGGCAGACAAGGTTGGTGAGGGAAGTGGTGAGAATGAGGGGAAGATCGGAGATATCCCAGAACCACCAAAGTCCTACCACAAAAATGCCTATGCTCCTAAGCCAAACCCACTTAGGAACCGACTAGACACAACCCCAGCTCCACCCGTGTTTCCTCCACACACAGACAACTTCCAGAAACCCATCAAGTTCAAGAGTGACTTGGGGAATGAGTTCTTTGGGAAGAAGGGAGAGAAACCGAGTGAGGAGAAGTCAGAGCCCAAAACCAAAGCCAAAACCAAAACCCTTCCATTGTGAGCTTTGTGGGAGGGATGGGCACTTAGCGCAGTTTTGCTTCAGGAGGAAGCGTGAGGAGAGGTTGGCTAGGGAGATGGCCAACAAGGACAGGTACTGCCCTTCTCGTGGTGTGCCTGAGCCTAGGTTGGTGCCAGGGGTGAGGGTGTGGTGCATACCATCTACCCTCGAGAGAGGCGTGTGTTTGTGCCTCGAGGTGAGCCACCACATAGAGAAGGTGGTAGGCGTGTTGGGTTTGGGCGTGGTGAGTTTGCTGGACGTTCCTTCGCTCATGGCCAATACGAGTATGGGGGTAACGATCGCAGCTTTAGGTCCCATAGGAGCTACGGGCCACGGTCTCCACCTCGTGGTACGTGTAGTCCTCCAAGGCGACGTGTGGGTGTTCCACCTAGAGGAGATAGGATGGATTTTGCTAACCCCACTTTTGAGCAAATGGCACGGCACTAGTTTGATTCATTTTGTACTAACCCAGTGCTGAGTCATTTGCTCACTCTCGCTCTCGTTTTTGACTTGCAAGTGGGAGGCTTGGAGGGCTTTTGGTTGATCGACTCCAGTTGCTCTCGACACATGACCGGAGATCGAAGGTGGTTCTCCAGCCTCACCCCGGTGATGACCAAAGAGTACATCACTTTTGGGGACAATGGGAAAGGTAGAGTGCTTTCAGTGGGCACAGTGAAGGTGAGCAAGTCTGTGACTCTTAGGCGTGTTTCTCTTGTCAAGTCTTTGGGGTACAACCTTCTTTCGGTTTCCTAGCTTCTTGATGAGGGTTTTGAGGTCCGTTTCAAAATGGGCGCTTCGCGTGTTTTGGATTCTCGAGGTGATCTTGTGTGCACGATCATCCCCGAGGGTCAAATTTTCAGAGCCGATTTTTCTCAGTGTGTCGGCTCTTCTCGTTGTTTGGTTGCTGGTGTTTCGGCGGAGCTTTGGAAATGGCATAGGAGACTAGGTCACTTGAGTTTTGACTTGTTGTCACGCTTGAGTGGGCTAGGTTTGGTCCGAGGATTGCCTAAGTTGAATTACCAAAAGGACTTGGTATGTGCTCCGTGTAGGCATGGTAAGATGGTCGCCGCCTATCACCCGCCTCTGACATCCGTTATGACAGAGAGGCCATGCGAGCTGTTCCATATGGACTTGGTTGGTCTAGCTCATGTGTGCTCGGCGGGTGGGAAATGGTATGTCCTGGTGATAGTGGACGACTATTCTCGCTATGCTTGGGTCTTCTTTTTGGCTGACAAGGGGGAGACGTTTGGTTTTGTGAGGGATCTAATCTTGAGGTTGAAGAATGAGAGGAATGGAGATGCCATTCGAGCTATCCGTAGCGACAATGGTTCTGAATTTAAAAACTCTCGTTTCGAAACCTTTTGTCATGATTTGGGTCTCGAACATCAATTCTCTTCTCCCTATGTGGCTTGTCAGAATGGTGTGGTTGAGAGGAAAAATCATTCCCTTTGTGAGATGGCTCGGATGATGCTCGACGAGCATAGGACTCCGAGGAGATATTGGGCTGAGGTGGTGAATACCGCGTGCCATGTTGGGAACCAGATTTTTCTTAGGGCCTTCTTGAACAAGACGTGCTATGAGCTCATGCATGGGCGAGCACCTAGAGTGAGCCATTTCAGGGCTTTTGGTTGTCGGTGCTTTATTCTCAAGAAGGGTAGGCTTGATAAGTTTGAGTCGAGGTCTTCCGATGGGATCTTTTTGGGTTATGCTAGTCATTCTCGAGCATTCCATGTGCTCAACCTTGATACTAACCTAGTCATGGAAACTTGCGAGGTTACCTTCGACGAGACCCAGCCATGCAATTCGTCTGTCTTTGAGTGTGCAGGTGACGACGAGGTTGGCAAGAAGATCTTTGAGGACGAGGAGGATGATGCTGGAGAGGACGATGGTGATGATGAAGCTCCAGCCGAGCATGTACCCTCTACTTCCACTACGACAACTACGGTGCAGGATGGTCCAGCCCCTACACCGACTACGATCCAGCAAGATCAAGTGGAAGCTGCAGCTGAGGGGGAGGTGGTCTCCAAGCGAGAGGCACCGAGGCGTGTTCAAGTTGATCATCCTCCCTCAAGAATCATCGGCGACATCAATGAACGTACGACACGGTCAAGATCCAGGAATGTTTCTCACTTTGCTCATTCAGCTTTTGTTGCTACCTTTGAGCCGAAAGACATTGGACACGCCCTCTCTGATCCTAATTTGGTGAACGCAATGCATGAGGAGTTAGAGAACTTTGAGAGAAACCAAGTTTGGGAGTTGGTAGAGCCACCACCACATTGCAAACCTATCGGGACAAAATGGGTGTGGAAGAACAAAGAGGGTGAGAATGGTGAGGTGGTGAGAAACAAATCGAGGTTGGTTGCTCAAGGGTATAGTCAGAAGGAGGGGATAGACTATGAGGAGACATTTGCTCCTGTAGCCCGTTTGGAGGCGATTAGAATCCTTCTAGCCTTTTCCATGGCTAAAGGGTTCAAATTGTACCAAATGGATGTGAAGAGTGCCTTCTTGAATGGGTTTTTAGAAGAAGAGGTTTATGTGAAGCAACCACCGGGCTTTGAGAGTGCTGAGTTTCCTCACCGGGTGTATAGGCTGAGGAAGGCGTTGTATGGGCTGAAACAAGCTCCCCGTGCTTGGTATGGCCGTCTGAGGGGGTTCTTGTTCAGCAAGGGGTTTGAGATGGGCAAGGTTGATAAGACTCTTTTTCTCCTCAGGCAGGGTGATGATATCCTAATTGTTCAGGTGTACGTGGATGATATTGTCTTTGGCGGCTCGTCTCACTCTTTGGTTGCGAGGTTTGCAGAGGACATGAGCAAAGAATTCGAGATGTCCATGATGGTGTTGACGCTCCTTAGCCTCACCACTAAGGTTGCACTTACGGTGACGGCGCTAGGAATGCTCGAGGCACTCGCAAGTGTCGCTACCGGGTTTACACCTCTAGTAACGGGGCTAGGGAATGTCTTTGGTAAAACACACGATCACAGAAAGGTCCGCAAGCGCACGGATTACCGTTGTAGCACTTCACCCGGTGGTATTCGGGTTATCGTATTTATATTTTCCCAAGGGAGGCACTACGGCAAAGATAATCGAATAAACGGTGGAGAATAACAAGACTTGGTAAAGAGCTATAGCGGGGGTAATGAATAAAGATATTCGGGGATAACTTGACACACGCAAGGAGATCTTGATAAAGGACTAGAGAGGATCTAGCGAGCTGGGAGGACAACGAGACGAGAAAGGATCCTAACACAATCTATCTATTCTTGTCAACTCTAGGTAAAGAACTAAGGCAAAGGATAACCAAGGCGAGCTAAACTCGACAAGCTCTTCTAGTGCTGCAGGGGCATGCAAAGCCGCACTCTCAGACTGGGATGAGAAGGGAGAACGACGACGCGCTGAATCCAAGAATAAAGCTTCTAGAGCAAAGTAAAAGATGAATGTAATTGACTCGAAAGGTAAGATAGAAAGATAACTTGAATTGTACTTGAGTCTAAACAAAGAAAGGATACAAGAGTAGTACCGGAACTCTAAAGAAGACTCCTCCGGAACCCCGAGACTAGCTTGACTCGACTCTAACTCCCAAGCTACACTAATCCTACTCTAAGTGAACAAAAGAGGGAAATGGAGATGCTCCTGCGTTGTGTGTCCAGTCCAGTGAGAGTGAGGTGCCTTTTTAGGCAAGGAAGGTTGGTGGAGCGCAGGGGGGAATATCCCAGGTGCGGCCGGCTCACTAGCTGAGGACGGCCCTGTGATCCACCGCCTCTCGCCTTGGACGCTCCCGGTGTAGGAGTTAGCATGTATATGTGGGTGTACGTGATCTCGATCATGGAAGCATGAAAAGATTCTACCAAGGGTCACAACAATTTGGCACAACTCAATGGGTCACAAGCAAGCATATGTAGAAGGTTTGATCTTTGATATCGACATATGGCTTTGGTAGGTAGTATGACCATTGAGGAACTTGTCTTGTTTTATTTTCAAAAGAAATCATCCGAGATTTTCACCATACTATGAGATAGAGCACGATCAACATTGTCTTACCATATCATACCAGTCAACACCCTAGGTTTGGTCATAAGCATTTGCTTCCCACAAAGTTTTATTTCAGGCGCTTGTCTCAAAATATACCAACCAATTCAAATGCTCATAGAGCACAAAGTTGTACGCTAGGTTCTTGCAAAGTTTTAACATAGCAACTATTCATCATTTCCAAAGTCAGGATATAGACAAGATTTCAAGCACATGGTTGAAGCAAATATTTTTGTTGTTTTCTTTTATTCAAATGTGATGAACAAGATGTTGAAAATTGGTTTGGATGGACATACCTTCCTTGATTGAAAATGGGGTCTCCCCCAAGCTAAGTTTTGGCTACCTGGTTGGCGTGTCTTCATTTTGGTGGTGAGTTGAGCACTTGGAGGCTTGTAGTGGCTGGCTTGATGGATTTGTGGAAAATCATAGGTACGGCCGTACCACTAGGTTCGGCCGGTCCTACTATATTTGTCCCAAGCACTCGTGTCCCCTTCTGTAAACATCCTGCACAAAAATTTTGTCGAGGGGAGCTACGGCCGTACCTCTAGGTTCGGCCGTATCACCAGAAATCTCCAAAACTGCTTTTCTATATCTTGTTTACTTACTAATGCAATGGTGAAAACAAATTTGAAATCTAAATATGCTTGATGCACGAAATAAAGATGTTGGAAGGGAAATATGAGATAAACTCCGGTTTGCCTCTCGGTGAGGGCTCGTAGTTTTGAGTCCGTGAGCGGGACTCCTCCGTTTGCTTAATTGATCTTAGACTCGTCTGGTCCCGGAGTGGAAGACTCGGACGATGCTCTCTTCACACGCCACACCCTCTTTGTTTTCTTCGGTGGCGCTGAAGTTGGTGAGGCTTTAGCGGGGGTGTTTTTGGTTTCCGTCTTTTCCCCCTTAGCCTTGTTGGTTTCCTTTGACTTCTTTGGTTGGTGGCGCCCTTTGAATGCTTTTACCTTGGGCTTGGTTGGAGCCACCTTCTCTTGGGGCCGTGGCTTCCTCCACCCCTTAGCTTCCTCGTCTTGCACTAGGTAACATTGCTCTTCCTTTGCTTGGAATGGGAATGTCATGTTTCTTCGCCCTATGCGAAATTGAATCCTTCCGGCTCCGACATCAATCCTTGCGTTGACATCTCTTAGGAATGGTCGCCCAAGAATAAGCGACATTTCTTCTTGTGTGTCGAGGACCACGAAATCCGCAAAGACATATGAGCCTCTGACATTCACCAAGAGATTTTCCACTATGCCCTCTGGATATTTGATCGATGAGTCGGCAAGTTGGACTGTCATCATTGTCAGAGAAAGAGCAGGATATCCTAACTCCTCAAACATGGCCTTGGACATGAGGTTGACACTTGCGCCAAGGTCGCAAAGAGCATTCTTGATCTTTTGGTAGTAGATCGTGCAGGTGATGGCCGGATATCCGTTATCTTTCTTGTGCAAGACTGGTGATTCCTCCCATGGGTCTTGGATTTGATGTATAAGCTTCCCTACATGGTTAGGTGCATACATCCTCCTAGATGGCTTACCCCATCTGGTGGATATAACGCTAACATTCTCTCGGGTAGGCTTGGGTTGCCCCGGGATTCCACCCGACTCAGAAGAAGGTAAATAAGCAGCAAGCTGAGCAAGTTGAGTTTCTATCATTTTATTAAAGCTTAGCTGATTCTTCATAGTAGCGGTGAAGGATTCTATTGTGGAATTTAAATTTTCGAGAACTTTATCATTGGCGGCTAGCTTCTTGTTTAAGTTTTCATTAATTCTAGCTTGGCCAAAGACAAGATCTTTAATGGAAGGCTGATTATTGAAGTTGTTAGAATAATTACCTCCATTTTGATTGTTGAACGGGAAGTTGGGCCTCGAGTTCCACCCTTGATTGTTGTAGTTGTTGTTACGGAACCCGTTGTTGTTTCCATTGTTGATGAAGTTGGCTTCTTCCCTTGTTTCGGGACAATCATTTCCCGAATGACCCACATTACCGCAAACCTCGCACGTCATGCGAGCGTCCATGATCTTGGCGGTCTCCACATTGCTTGATGCCTCCAATTTCTTCATGAGGAGGTCCATCTTAGCGGCGAGCATGTCGATTCCATCGACTTGGTGTACACCGCGGGTACGGGGTTGGAGATGATCTCCATCCCAACCTTGATTTGCCACCATCTTCTCGATTAATTCCTTGGCGGCGGGTACTTGTAGCGAGAAAAAGGCTTCTCCAGCGGCTACATTTAGTTGCTCACGGGCGGTATGCTTGAGCCCGTGGTAGAAGGTTTGAATCAAGAACCACCCCTGCATGCCATGATGCGGGCATGCGGTGATGTACTCCTGGAAGCGTTCCCATGCTTCCGGGATACTCTCATCATTCTGCTGCTGGAAATCCGAAATTCTAGCGTGAAGGGCATTGGTTTTGCCCACCGGGAAGAACTTTGCGAGAAATGCCTTTGAGCACTTATCCCATGTGTTGATGGCATCTCGCTCCGCATAAAACCATTGCTTCGCCTTCCCGAGCAATGAGAACGGGAATAGGCGAAGACGGATTGCATCATCCGTCACTCCACGGATAGTGAAAGTCCTACACACCTCCAAAAAATGCTGGAGATGTGCATTGGCATCTTCATTAGGCTTGCCGGAGAACGGACTCGCTTGCACCATGTTGATCAATGCCGGCTTGAGTTCAAAGTTCCCGTCCCCCACCGTTGTGTTCAGTCTAGTAGGGACATTAGTGTTGGAGGGAGCGGAAAACTCGCGGATCGTCCTCTCGGCCATTGGTGCTGACGAGGTGCTGTCTACGGGATCGACTGTGTTCGTCTCTTGACTCGAGAGAAACTTCTGAGGAATGAGGACGCGAGGGTGCACTCTCCTCACAAGTGACTCCAGATTGTCGTTAAAGTTAGATGGTAGGTCGAAACCGGTCATGCACTACTCTCGTACACGAGAGTAGAGCAAGGGTAAACCCGCTTAAATAGCGGTTCACCGAACCTTGATAATTCTACCACTAAGTTTAAATGATATCTTATGCCTATTGCCTCCCCGGCAACGGCGCCAGAAATGCTTGTTGACGCTCCTTAGCCTCACCACTAAGGTTGCACTTACGGTGACGGCGCCAGGAATGCTCAAGGCACTCGCAAGCGTCGCTACCGGGTTTACACCTCTAGTAACGGGGCTAGGGAATGTCTTTGGTAAAACACACGATCACAGAAAGGTCCGCAAGCGCACGGATTACCGTTGTAGCACTTCACCCGGTGGTATTCGGGTTATCGTATTTATATTTTCCCAAGGAAGGCACTACGGCAAAGATAATCGAATAAACGATGGAGAATAACAAGACTTGGTAAAGAGCTATAGCGGGGGTAACGAATAAAGATATTCGGGGATAACTTGACACACGCAAGGAGATCTTGATAAAGGACTAGAGAGGATCTAGCGAGCTGGGAGGACAATGAGACGAGAAAGGATCCTAACACAATCTATCTATTCTTGTCAACTCTAGGTAATGAACTAAGGCAAAGGATAACCAAGGCGAGCTAAACTCGGCAAGCTCTTCTAGTGCTGCAGGGGCATGCAAAGCCACGCTCTCAGACTGGGATGAGAAGGGAGAACGACGACGCGCTAAATCCTACCGGCCCGAACTAACGTGGTGGACTACAAAGCCCGTCCGGAGCTGTCACCTCCTTAGGGTACCACAACTATTCTGTTGAACAGGACACCAATCTAAGACTAAGGTAAGCTCTGAGCACCGTGCTCACAACGAACGAAAGAACCTTTCCCCAGATATCACGAAGGAAGGTCTCTCTCTCCCGTGAAACACCAGAGATCAAGCGAAGAACAACCATAACACTATAGGGTTCAAGAGAGCTATGCTAACCCAGACTAAACTAACTTTAGTCTAAACCAAGAATAAAGCTTCTAGAGCAAAGTAAAAGATGAATGTAATTGACTCGAAAGGTAAGATAGAAAGATAACTTGAATTGTACTTGAGTCTAAACAAAGAAAGGATACAAGAGTAGTACCGGAACTCTGAAGAAGACTCCTCCGGAACCCCGAGACTAGCTCGACTTGACTCTAACTCCCAAGCTACACTAATCCTACTCTAAGTGAATAAAAGAGGGAAATGGAGACGCTCTTGCGTTGTGTGTCCAGTCCAGCGAGTGTGAGGTGCCTTTTATAGGCAAGGAAGGTTGGTGGAGCGCAGGGGGGGAATATCCCAGGTGCGGCCGACTCACTAGGTGCGGCCGGCCCTGTGATCCACTGCCTCTCGCCTTGGACGCTCCTGATCCCTGCTCCTGAGGCGGTTGTAGGTCAGCTCCTTGGGTCGGTTTCGCCCGACACGCGAATGGATAGGTGCGGTCGGCCCTCTAGGTGCGGCCGGCCCACCCCTGTGCCTTGTGATGCACCGACTATGCTCAGGAACGCCTAGGATTGCCTCTAGATGAAGGTTGTGGCGGTTGAGAGACTAGATAAGTGGACCCATTGATCCAAGTGATCCTAGCCTCCACCATTTGATCAAACCGACGTTTCCTTAGTGAATCTCGTTCGCCCAAGTTGTGCTCGAGGGAGAGGCGGTGCTTAGGACCAGGGACACGCCACGAGGCAGGGTCGGCCGCACCTGCAGGGCCGGCCACACCTGCCAGGCCGGCCGCACCTGCAGGGCCGGCCGTGCCTGGTGGTTCGGCCGTGCCTAGCACGTGTGGTGTGTTGGTCCCAATTTCTCCCAAAATGTGTACCTGCCTATGAAAATCACAACACAACTCGTGGCACTTTATTAGTACTAAAAATGTGCGTGAAACTTGCCATATATTCCTCTCGAACCCGAGGTTTTGACGGTCGAATTTTTGTTGTAAGGACCGTCAACAGATGGGAGAATTGCAGTTCTTTCTCGGGCTTCAGATCAAGCAGGTGAAGGAGGGAACCTTTGTGCATCAAGCCAAGTACACGAAGGACATCCTCAAGAAGTTCAAGATGGACGACTCCAAGCCCCTGTCGACACCGATGAGTATGACTACAGCGTTGGATGCGGACGAGGACAGAGAGCCCGTGCACCAGAAGGAGTACCGGAGCATGATCGGCTCCCTCTTGTACTTGACGGCGACGAGGCTGGACATTCAGTTTTCTGTGTGTCTGTGCGCTCGTTTTCAGGCGTCGCCGAGGACTTCACATCGGTAGGCCGTCAAGCGGATCTTCAGGTATCTTCGATACACTCCTGAGCTCGGTCTTTGGTACTCGGCGTCCTCTACTCTTTCGCTTCTTGGGTTTTCGGATGCCGACTTTGCGGGGTGTCGAGTCGATAGGAAGTCCACTTCAGGGACGTGCCAGTTTTTGGGATCTTCGCTTGTTTCTTGGTCTTCTCGCATACAGTCTAGTGTAGCTCAGTCTACCACAGAAGTCGAGTATGTTGCTGCCGCTAGTTGTTGCTCACAGCTGCTTTGGATCACATACACACTGAGTGACTTTGGTGAGGAGTGTTCCCATGTACCTCTCATGTGTGACAGCACGAGCGCTATTAGTGTTGCCAAAAACCCCGTGCTCCACTCCAGAACCAAACATATAGAGGTGAGGTACCACTTCTTGAGAGACAATGTTGAGAAGGGAAACATAGACCTCATCCATGTGCCAACCGAAAAGCAGCTTGCCGATATCCTAACCAAACCTTTGGACCAAGCTACATTTGCCCGTTTGCGAGGGGAGCTTGGTGTTCTTTTTCCTTTTTGAGCTTTGGTTGGTGGTTTGATGTACATACTCATGTTGCATTTTCATCTATGTATCATATCATGCTTGCATCTTTGTATCATAGACTGCATATGTATCATATGAGATGTGCTTCTCCTATATACTTGGATCACTATGATATGCTAGATATGAGATTATGACTTTGCTAGTGATGCTCATATGATGGATAGCGATGCTCTTGATAGCTTTGGGATGTATGTGCTTGTGAATGGCTTTCTTTTGTAAAAATGCTATATATGATCCTCTCTTATGAGTTGAATGCCTTTCATGTTAAATTTGTGCGCTTATGGCTATAGCTCGCTTAATTTGTGCTTGGAACCATGTTCTTTTCATTTGGGGTCAAAGACCCATCTATCATCATGAATGTTTAGCCTACATGCTACCTTGTGGAGAATCCTAAGCTTCTTTTTGCCGCAAAGGCACTTCATGTACCATGCTTAATTTGTAAATCTTGAAATTGGTATATGAAATGCTTGTACTTGAAAAATATGCTTCCATGTCATGTATGCTTTAAATTCCTTATCTTGAGTGCTAAACCGTTGCATGATGTTCACCGTTGAGAAGTCTCACATTTAGAAGTGGACACATGGCTCAGTGGCTTTGACATGACGTGAGATAGCTTGTAGGTGTTTGTGATGATCTTGTGATGAGAATTTGTGACCTTGCATGAAGTTTGTGAGTTATATATTGTTTGTGCTCATTTTGATCATGTTTAGGTCCTATGCTCATGAGAGGGAAATTTTTCTTGTGAAAAATGCTTTATTTCTATCATGGCTATGTCACATGCTTATATGTCCCTATCTATCTTGTTGGCGATGCTTGTACTTAATTTGTGGCTATCTTACTTGTCTATGTTTTAATTTCGCATGTTGTAGTGCTCTTTGTCTATTTGAGAAGCACATGCTTGCATTTGTAGACTTGATTCATGCATTACCAACAAGGGCGAGGAATAGTACCCAATTCGTACAATTCTTGCTTTGGGAGAATGTTCTTGCATCCAGGGGGAGTTTTGCATCAAAGGGGAGAAATGCATTTGTTCAGGGGGAGCTTGCATTCATGTGCTTTGGAGCTCTTTTGCGCCTGATTTTAGTTGTGCTCTTTTGCTGATGGTGTCGAGCACTTTTGCCTCACCTTGAGGAGTCGGCAATTTTGGAGCATTTTATCTCGGGTGTGTCGAGCCGTTGCCCTTGCCTTAGGGGACCGAGATTTTTATCTCTCAAGTGATCTCGTTTTGGCTTTTGTTTGGCTTTTGATCACTTGTTTGAGTTTTTCAGTCGTTTCTTTTCTTTTTCTTTTTTCTCTAAATTGGTTACTATGTGTGTGTTGTCAATGCACTCATCAAGGGGGAGATTGAGGACCGGAGCATCCGAGGACCGGTGGATGGTCGCTCCCTGGTGTGATGAGTGATTGACAACGTGGTGTGGACTGACTCTTGGCCGAGTATTGCAGGTGCAGGTTGCGGCTTGACTCGTGTAGGTGCAGGTGAAGAGCGGGCGTGAAAGGTCTTAGCCATGCGGGGCCTCCGAGGAGTGGAGAGACAAGTAGGCTCGGCTCGATGGACCCGGTGGCCAGACGGGGTTAAGTGCGGGCCGCACGGTGGCAAGAAAAGCAACACGAAGTCGTCGACCGGAGCCGGTGCAGGGTAGCGGCTCACGACCGGAGTCTGCACGCGGGGTTTGCGGCGGTTCACAACAAAACCGTCGGGTTACTTGGTTGAGCCACAAAACCAAGACCGGTGGCTCAGCGGGCGGAGACGGGATCCGGGCGCGCCGAGAAGCTTCGATGCCGGTGGACACGTGGCGGGATCGCAGGGCTTGCGTCGGGAGGACGCGGACTGCGGCGAAGGTGTGGCCGTGCGATGAAGAGGAGTGCTACATGACCTATTTGCCCCTGAGGGGTTTGTATCTTAAGTTTAAGTGCTAGTGGTAGCTTGGTCATTTACCCAACCCAGAGGGACTCATATATATAGCTCTAGGGTTTTCTGGGCAAACCATCCATCCGGACTGCTTCTCATTTCCTTTCTCCATAGGTGTAGATTTTCTTCACCGCTTTGTAGAGAATCTGACCTCCGAGTGTATGGAAGCATTCATGGTTGTGTTGATTTCCTTCTTGTAGCTCGTGTGATTTTCGTGTCTTTTTTGGGCTATTTTCGTTGGATTTTCATGCGCGCCTTGTTCCTTCGATTCTGAGGTGTTTGGGTTCGGATTTGTTGGTGGGGATCATGGATAGATGTCTTGTGCATCTTTGTGCTTAATCTTGACCCCCCAATCTCCGGATTTGGCCTCCGATTGAAGGATTTCAGTTGGAACCCTAGCTTTTTTGTAGAGCTCGGTTGCGATTCGATTCCCGGCGATTTAGTTCGTTTGAGGTCTCAAGCTTTGGGGTATAGCATCTCCTAGGGACGCTTCACATCTCCCCCAAATCTTTCCTCAAGAGCTCAAGCCGTTTGGGAGATCCATGGAAGAATAGGTGAAGTTGCGTTTTCTTTTTCGAGTTCGGGCTGCTCTGTCCGCGTGTGGCGGACAGTCTGCCAGGTGCTCGCGGACGGTCCGCGAGGAGCCGGCTGACCAGGTGTTCGTCATGTTCTTCGCGAGTTCTTGCATTGCTTCTTTTCAATCCATTTTGTCCGGTGCTTTTGGTTGCTCGAAGTTTGCCGGACGGTCCGCGAGGTGAGTGCGGACAGTCTTCTCCGCGCGGATGGTCCGCGGGTAGGGCACGGACGGTCTGTTATTCGAGGTGCAGTACTGGAGGTTCGGGGCTATTTTCGGATGGTCCGCCCTGTGCTTGCGGACGGTCCGCCTGACCCCTGCGGACAGTCCGCCCCCTCCATGCGGACGGTCTGCCCCAGGCTTTCCAGATTGCCTAAGTCCTTTGCTTCTTGAGTTGCGCTTCCGTGTTGCTTTGAGTTGGGGTTTGTTCCTAGGGTTGGTAGGTCCGTTATGACGACGCGACCTTGGCAAACTCGTGTGGGAATCCTCGGGTGTGATTTTGGGGCATAAGCCGAGTTCATCCTTCGGGAAGAATTTTTATAGGCTCCCATTCACTCCCCCCCTCTGGTCGCCTAATCGGTCCTTCAGTTGTTGATGCATAAAAATAAGAGTTAGTGAGCATCAACAAACTCCCCCAAGCTTACCTCTTGCTAGTCCCTAGCAAGACTCGTTGTTACCAAAATAAATTCTTCTCCAAGGTAGGATGAAAAGACAGACTTTTAAGACTGCTTATATCTGCTTGAGAACATGGGGCTTTTATCTGTACTTGGGTCTTGAGCAGTTGGGAGATAGAATAATTAGGTCAAGTACCATGTTTCTAGTTCTTGGTTTCACTATAATTCTGGAGCTTTGCAAAAGATTTTCAAGATAAAACTCAGAGTATTCCTGTATAACATATGACAACGATGTGATGATATATTAAATCTTTTAGCCTTAGCCTTTATTTGCTTCTTTTGTTCCTGAAATATATCTCTCCTTTTAGCAATAATTTTAAGAGAACCTTGGGTTGCATGACAATTGGAGAGGTGGGCTCTACTCGCCCTGGACTTTTGTCCATTTTTCTCTCTCCTTAGAGATGTGGGCTCTTCTTGCCCTCGGACTTGTGTCCATTATTCACCTCTAATTTTATTATTTAGGGAGGTAGGCCCTTCTCGCCTAATATGACACATCATAAACTTATAAAACTTAAACAAACCTTAAGCGAAAACATAAAAGTAGGTAAATAATACTTACCTCGGGGACATTCCTCCCCCAAGCTGCTCAGTTTCTCAATTTCCCCCTTGATGAGTGCATCGACAACACACACGTTTTGGTAACCAAAGAGAAAAGGAAAAGAAAAGAAATGACTAAAAGAAACTCCAACAAGCGATCGAAAGCCAAAAGGAAAGGCAAAGAGCAAGATCACTTGAAGAAGACAAGTCTCGGACCCCTTAGGCAAGGGCAACGGCTTGACACATCCGAGACAAAACATGCTCAAGCAAAGAGCACAAGCCACCAAACCAAAGCTCGAAAAACCACAAAGAGCTCCCCCTGCACACATGCAAGCTCCCCCCTGACCCAATGCAACTCCCCCTGGACGAATGCATGCGAACCACTTCACGAAACAGAGCAGTTGTCTCAGCCTTGCTCTGACCGGTCAAACCGGTCCTCCTCACCGGTCAGACTGGTGGATAAGATCGTCCAGCACCTGACACTCACACCGGTCAGGCCGATGACCACTTGGAAAAAATTGGGAACTGCACGAGCTCAAAACTAGCTCGAAACCACTTGGAAACCTTCTAAAAGCATTCAGCAAGCCAAAACATGCTCAAACTTCTCCCCCTTGTTGACAATGCATGAATCAAACCAAAAATGCAAAAAATACAACCTAGAGCTTCTCAAATAGACAAAATTCAACATAGCATGCTACACATACCCAAATGAGCAAGTTAGATACTCTATAGCTTCGTATGGACAAAAACTACAAGATCACCAAGTTTCACAGCCATTGGGCGAAGCTAAGATAGAATTGACCATTTTTGCGAAAAATTTCCCTCTCATGAGCAAAGTCTTAAACATGAGCAAAACATGTCAAAATAGCAAAGCTACACAAACTTCATGCTAGGATAACCATTCTAAGCATAAGACCATCATAAACACCCACAAGCATCTCATGTCATGTCAAAGCATACCGAGCCATGTGCTTACTTCTATGTATGAGACTTCTCATTGGTAAGCAACATGCAACGGTTTAGCACCCAAAAGCAAGTAAATTAAGCACATATGACATGGGAGCACATTTTCCAAGCAATTTACATTTCATTTTCAGATTTATAATTGGTACATCAAATATCTTTGCGACAAAAAGGAACTTATGCCCCTCCACAAGATAAAGCATGGGGGCTAAACATTCATGATGGCAAATGAGCCTTTGGCCCCATATGATCAAAATAAGCTATCCAACCACAAATTAAGCATAGCAAAGCCACTAAAACATGCATGATCATATAAAGGCATTTACTCACAAGAGAGCATACATATGACATTTTTCAAAAACATAGCTATCAACCACGGATATAAATCAAGATCATTAAGAGCTAAGCCACACTAAGTCATATCATACCAAACTAGCTCACAAGATCATATATAACACAACATGGTGAACTATGTATATAAGAGAAGCTTTTCTTACAAAATGCATATGATACAAAATGCATGCAACCTATCATACAAAGATGAATATACATCATGATACAAATGCAATGCAAAATGCAATATGCAAGAAAGCATAAATGGAAAGCTATACATATGCTACAAAGGAGCTCCCACACACCCAACTCAGGGAATCAAACAAACACCAAGCTCCCCCCCGCAAACGAGTAAAAGTTGCTTGATCTAGGGGTTTGGTGAAAATATAGGATAGCTGGTCATGTGTGGGTACATGAATCAAAGAGATTTTCCCTTTCTCTACGTTGTCTCTCAGGAAATGATACCTCACTTCTATGTGCTTGGTTTTGGAATGGAGCATTGGGTTCTTTGCAACACTTATGGCACTAGTGCTGTCACATTGAAGTGGGACATGGGTATACTCCTCACCAAAGTCACTCATGGTGTATGTGATCTAAAGAAGCTGAGAGCAACAACTAGCTGCGGCCACATACTCTGCCTCAGTAGTGGATTGAGCAACACTCGACTGTTTGCGGGAAGACCAAGACACCAAAGAAGAACCCAAGAACTGGCAAGTCCCAGAAGTGGACTTCCTATCCAACCGACACCCGGCAAAATCCGCGTCCGAAAATCCATGAAGAGCCAAAGAAGAAGACGCGGAGTACCAAAGGCCGAAGTCGGGAGTATGTCGCAAATACCTGAATATGCGCTTGACTGCTTGCTGATGCGAAGTCCTCGGAGATGCTTGAAAACGAGCGCACAGACATACCGAGAATTGGATGTCCGGCCTCGTCGCCGTCAAGTACAGGAGTGACCCGATCATGCATCGGTACTCCTTCTGGTCCACGTGTTCACCGTTCTCGTCCGCATCAAGAGCTGTAGTCGTACTCATAGGCGTCGCCATGGCCTTGGAGTCCTCCATTTGAACTTCCTCACAATGTCCTTAGTGTACTTGGCTTGATGCACAAATGTTCCTTCCTTCGATTGCTTGATCTGGAGGCCGAGGAAGAAATGAAACTCGCCCATCATGCTCATCTCAAATTCCCTGCTCATGTCATCTGCAAACCTTGCAACCAAAGAGTTAGATGAGCCACCAAAGACAATATCATCCACGTATACCTGCACAATCAGGATATCTTTGCCCTGCCTGAGAAGAAACAAGGTCTGATCAACCTTCCCCATCTCAAAACCTCTCTCAAACAGGAACCCCCTCAACCTACCGTACCAAGCTCTAGGCGCCTGCTTCAACCCATATAGCGTCTTCCTCAACTTGTACACCCAGTGGGGGTACTTCTCACTCTCAAACCCCAGTGGTTGCCTCACACACACTACTTCCTCCAAAACACCGTTTAGGAAAGCACTCTTGACATCCATTTGGTACAACTTGAACCCTTTAGCCACGGAAAAGGCTAGAAGGATCCTAATCGCCTCCAAACGGGCTACGGGAGCAAAGGTCTCCTCGTAGTCGATCCCCTCTTTCTGACTATACCCTTGCGCCACCAACCTCGACTTGTTTCTCACCACTTCTCCTTTCTCTCCCTCCTTGTTTTTCCACACCCATTTTGTCCCAATCGGCTTACACCCCGGTGGAGGATCTACCAACTCCCAAACTTGGTTCCTCTCAAAATTCTCCAACTTCTCATGCATTGAATTGACCCAATTATGATTAGATAGCGTGTGTCCAATGTCTTTGGGCTCAAAAGTAGCAACAAAAGCAGCATGAGCGAAATGAGAATTGTTTCGAACCCTGGACCGTGTAGTACGTTCATTGATGTCGCCGATGATCCTCGAAGCTGGGTGATCAACTTGAACTCGTCGGGGAGGTTCTCACCTTGATGCTACCTCCCCCTCAACAGCAGCTTCGCCTTGATCTGGGTTTGTCGTTGTAGGTGTGGGAGAGGGCCCGTTCACCACCGTAGTCGAAGTAGTAGGTACATGCTCAGCCGCGGGCACCACACCGCCGTCTTCATCATCTCCATGTTCATGCTCCTCCTCCTGAAAAATCTCCTCGCCAAGTTCATCATCACCTGCACACTCAAAAACAAGCTGACTACGTGGTTGTGTCTCGTCGAAGGTAACCTCGCAAGTCTCCACGATTTGGTTAGTTTCAAGATTGAGCACTCGAAAGGCTCTAGAATGAGACGCGTAACCAAAGAAAATGCCATCAACAGACCTAGCCTCGAACTTGTCCAACTTCTTACCTCTCTTCATGATAAAGCATTTGCACCCAAACACGTGAAAATGACTCACCTTGGGAGTCCTACCGTGCATCAACTCGTAACAGGTTTTCTTCTTGTGAACCCTGAGGTAAATCCTGTTCGACACATAGTACGCGGTATTCACCGCCTCAGCCCAGAACCTTCTTGGAGTCCTATGCTCATCAAGCATCGTCCGAGCCATCTCGCAAAAGGTCCTATTTTTCCTTTCCACCACATCGTTCTGGGGAGGCGTATATGGACTCGAAAACTGGTGTTCAAGACCCAAGTCATGACAAAAGGTTTCGAAGCGAGAGTTTTTAAATTCCGAGCCAATGTCACTGCGGATCGCTCATATGGCATCTCCGTGCCTCTCGTTTCTCAACCTCAAGATAAGATCTCGAACAAAACCAAACGTCTCGCCTTTCTCCTCAAGAAAGAAAACCCACGCATACCGAGAGTAGTCGTCCACCACAACCAGGACGTACCACTTCCCACCCACAGATCGCACACGAGCTGGGCCAACAAGGTCCATATGGAGCAGCTCGCATGGACGCTCCGTCATCACATCGGTGAGGGGTGGATGGGAAGCAGCTACCATCTTAGCATGCTGACACGGTGCACAAACCAACTCTTTCTCAAACCTCAGCCGTGGCAATCCTCGGACCAAATTGAGCTTACTCAAGCGAGACAAAAGGTCAAACCTTAAGTGACCCAACTTCCTATGCCACTTCCACAACTCACTCGAAGAACCAGCCAAAAAGCAACGAGTCACAACAAAAGACTGAGAGAAATCTGCTCGGAACACTTGACCCTCGGGAACGACCATGCAAACTAGGTCCCCTCGAGAATCCAAAATCCGAGAACCACCAGGCCGAAACAACACCTCAAAACCCTCATCCAAAAGCTAGGACACCGAAAGCAAATTGAACCCGAGCGATTGAACAAGAGCGACACACCTGAGAGTGACATTCTCACTTACCTTAATCTCACCTTCTGAAAGCACACGCCCTCACCCATTGTCCCCAAAGGTGATGTATGTCTTGGACACCACCGGGACGAGACTTGAGAACCACCTCTTGTCTCCGGTCATATGCCTCGAGCAACCGGAGTCAATCAACCAAACGTTCCTCAAGTCTCCCACCTGAAATTGAAAAACGAGCACGTGAGTGAACAAATGACTCTGCACTGGGGTTAGTACCAAAAGAGTAAAACCAGTGCCGAGCCATTTGCTCCAAAGTGGGGTTAGCACAAACCATATCATCACGCCTATCAAAGATACCACCACGAAAACCACCACGGGAACCACCACGAGGGAACCACCCCTGTCTAGCTGGAGGAGAACGAGAACCACGAAAGGAAGACCGTGGACTGTTCCTCCTCTCCATCTCAAAGCTACGACTTCTCCCACCCTCGTATTGAGCACGAGGTGGAGAACGTCTAGCAAACTGACCACCTGCAAACTCTTCATGCCAAACACCATAACCGAACCTAGCATCCGTATGAGCACGGAAACCGAACTGTTGTCTGCCCAGACCAGCACCAGTCTGACCGGTGGTGCTCGGCCAGCAGCACCGCCTGCCACCTTTCGATCTCCCCAAGCCGGAACCGTCCTCACAATCACCTTGGCCCTAGGCATTTGCATACGAATCTCAGGTACACCATTTGAAGGGCGGTACCTGTCCTTGTTAGCCCACTCCTTAGCCATTCTCTCCTCACTCTTCCTCTTGAAGCAAAACTCACCCTTGTGACCATCTCTCCCACAATAGTCACAATGAAACCGTATGAGCATAGGTTTTGGCTTGGGTTGGGGCTGCTCACTTGGTTTCTCCTCACTCGGCTTCTCACCCTTCTTCTCTCCAACCTCACTCTCCTTGGAGCTCACAAACTTCACCGGTTTTTGGAAATCATTTGTTGGGTGAGGAAATATGGGAGGATCTAGGGTTGTGTCAAGTTTGTTTCTCAGTGGGTTGGGCTTAGGAGCATAGGTATTTTTGTGGAAGGTTTTTGGTGGAGCTAGGATATCACCAATCTTCTCTCCTCCCTCACCACTACACTCTCCAACTTTCTCGAACCAAGCGCTTGCCCATCATAGCGCTTGTATGTCTCTATCATCATCCTAAGCTGTGGTTCATGACCCGACAACCAACCCATCATTTTCCTCAACTCATCATTCTCATCCTGCAAGCGATCCACATAATGTGCAAGTTCCAGATTTTTCAAAGCATGCAATTCACAAGTAGAGCAAGTGGGAACATGTTCTTTCAACTTGGCCTCAAGCGAAACAGTGTATGCATGCATCTCATCAATCTTTCCATGCAAAACAGGGCAAGAAGTGCAAGCACCTAGCAAAGCAGGTCTAGACTTAAGCTCAGCCACTTCAACCCGAAGCACATCTAGTTCATCACAAGTAGAAGCATTCTTTTCCTTAAGAGCAGTAAGATCAGCTAGGTACACAGAGCAATCACAACAATCAATCTCATCAGAAACCACAGGTGAGGCCTTAAGCGAATGTATCTCAAGCTTAGCATTCTGGCTTTCTAGCTCATCTACTCGGTTCCTAGCATCTTGTAGTGAGGCCCTAAGCTCTTTCCTCATCTTCTTTGCCTCTCTAAGCATGTCATCACGATTATCAAGCAACTTGTCAAGACGCTCATTCTCCTCACGCAAGAAGGGAAGCTCGTCACGTACCCATCCTCGGAGTCGGAGTCCGAGTCGCTCTGGTGACTCTTCTTGCTGCCGGAGCTACGAGCCATGCCGCAGAAGCCATCTCTCGCGTAGCAGCTCAGCCCGCTCAAGTTCTTGGATGACTTCTTGTTCTTGCACCGATCACCTTCATCTTCACTGCTGCTCAAGCTCGAGGAAGAGTAGTTGGAGCTGGAGTAGATGTCGCTCACCCCAACCATCGCTCGGGCCTTCCTGCCACGACCGTCCTTCTTCCTCGATCGTCGCTCGTCCTTGTGCTTGTTCTTGTGCTTGTGATCGCGCCTTGATCGGTACTTGTCGTCCGTCCTCGACCGGTTCTTGTAGCCGTCCTTGTAGTCGTCCTTGTTCTCCATCTTCTCCGAACAGTCGGCGACGAAGTGTCCTGGCTTGCCGCACTGAAAGCATGTCCGTGGATTCCTCCTTGTGTTCACCCGGTTCTTGTGCAACCTCTCGAACCGCCTGGTTAGCAATGCCAGCTCGTCCTCTTCAAGCACGTCGAACTCCTCGTCTGGCAAAGACATCAAAGAAGACTGAGAGTACATCCTGGAGGATGCGTTAGCGTTAGACTTAGCAACTTTGCCACCGACGAGAGCAAGACTATAAGAGTCAGTCGGGCTCTCGATCTTGGTTGTCATACCACGGTCCAACTCAGCTAACTTGAGCTTCGAGAACAGCTCATTCACGGTCAGGGAGTCATACTTCTCGGACTCAAGAATAGCCTCGACCTTTCCGTCCCATACGGTGCGATCCAACGAGTGCAAGAGCTTCACGGCTCTATCATGATCATCTTATGGGAGCACGGCCACATTGGCTCTCATGTTGTTCACCACAACCGTAAACCGCTGGAAAAGGGCATCGACGGACTCGCCGGGGGGATGAGTGAAGTTCTCGTACTCTCTCCGGTAAGTCGCGTACATCTGAGCCTGAACCTGAGCATTCCCAGCATGAGCATCCTTCAACTGCTCCCAAATCCTACAAGCTAAGTCCTCTGTCTGAACCCGATCGAATTCGGACTGACACAGAGCACGAAACAAGTAGTCGACCGCCTTGTTGTTGGCGTCGAACATGTCCCTCGATCCCGGAGTAAGGAAGTTAATTGGATGAACATAAGCTGTGTTCATCGTAATGTCCCAAAGGATCTGTCCCTTACCACGGAGGAAAGCCGCCATCCGCCTCTTCCACATCTGGTAATTTTTGCCATCGAAGTGCGGAGGACCCAAACCCCGTTCCTGGTACGCCATCCTTGGATCTTAGACTAGTTAGAATCCGAAGATCCGTAACCTGCTCTGATACCACTTGAAGGACCGAAACTGGCGACCAGAGAGGGGGGGAGTGAATGGGAGACGATAAAAATTCTTCTCGAAGGAGATGGGAACTTGAACAAGACGAACACGGCTTCCAAAAGACGTCTCCGACTCAACTACCCAAGTTGGCCAAGACCACGCAGCCACTAGAGTGCTACTGGTCATAGGAACCAACGACCACCTAGATCTACTCGAGAACACAGCGGAGAAAGCAACTCGAGCACCACTAGACTGCACTGGTCAGGCCGGTGAGCAGCACCGGTCAGACCGGTCCCTGCTGGAGCAACCTGGCAAAATTTGAGAACTTCCACAGAAGGCTCCCACACCGGTCAGGCCGGTGTAGCTCGCCGGTCAGACCGGTCCAAGCCAGGAAATCCCAAATCCACCAAACAGACCTACATAGCTCCAAAATTGACCAAACTCGAAACAGCAGCAACACGAGACAACAGGGAACACACCAAGACGTTCACCCGAGCAAACCCCAACCAAGGGTCTGCACCGGTCAGACCGGTGAGAGGCACCGGTTAGACCGGTCACGACCTGGGCTCTCGGGATGAACAGCACCCGCGGGTCAACTTCTCCAAATCCAACTCCCAATCTCCCGATTCGCTTCACAGATTCGCAAAAGACTTTGGGGATAGTAGGAACACCTCATGGGCACTCCATAGCCAAGATTTGGTCCACCAAAACTTGCTAGAATGAGAGGAATCGAAGGATTTCCGCCAAGAACACCTCTAACCCTAGAGCCATGAAAACCCCAAAATTGAGCCCCTTTACTCATGGATTTGGGAGGGGAATCAAAGGGAAAAGAACCACGAAGGGTTCATGCATACATCCCCCACCAAATCCCAAAGAGAAAGGTCTCAAAACCGCCTCAAGAAAAACGCCAAGAAAAGGCTCCGAAAACTACCAAAAAGGGAAAACGGGAAGAACTCAAACAAGCCTTGAGGAACCACGCCGAATCATCTATACATACCATGAAGGTTCATACAAGGTCTAGCTTGCTACCCGGTCATCCATCCCTCTCTCAAGATCTCACCATGAAGCTCTCAAGCTAGTCCTAGAAATTCCAAGGCAAAAAGGAAGAGGAAAATAGCAAGACAAAATGAGCTAGGGTTCCAAAAGATTGCTGCCATCCTCTCACCACTTGAGTTATATGGAGGCTAGCCAAAAGACTAAATTACCCCTAAGGCCTAATACTAGGATACACACCCTCGAGGGGCACTTTGGGAATCTTTGTCTTCGCACCATCAGACGGATGCCCAGCGACCGCAAACTTGCTTAGCCTCGACGCAAGCATTGCAATCCCAACGCGTGTCCTCCGCTTCAAAGTCTCTGGATTGCGTCGTTGCACACTGATCAGACCGGTGCTCCTCACCGATCAGACCGGTACCCACCGGTCAGACCGGTTAGACCCACCAGTCAGACCGGTCCGATGCTGCTGCACCTCCGTCTTCGGTCTTCGGTCTTGGCTTTGTGGATCAACCAAGGAACCCAGTGGTTTTCTGGTGAACCACCGGAAACCCCGCGAACTCGGTGTAGCCTCCGCCAATCACCACTCATGACTCGGCTCCCACGTAGTCCCGGCTCGACCTTGGTTTTGAGGCTCAACTAAGAAACTGTCCATGACTTCATCTCGCTATTATTGCCACCATGCGGCCCGCACTTGACTCCGCTGGTCACCGGGTCCATCGAACCAAGCCTACTTGTCTTCTACACACCTGGAGGCCTGACCAGCAACGACCTTTCGCGCTTGTTCTTCACCTGCACCAACACAAGTCAAGACGCAACCTGCACCTGCAATACTTAGCCAATAATCAGTCCACACCACATTATCAATCACTCATCACACCAGGAAGCGACCATCCATCGGTCCTCGAACCACACATGGCTCTCAACATGTGGTTTAGATTGACCCTCATAGGTGGTGGAGGAACCTTCCAGAAGTAGGGTTGAGTTGGCGTCCGGGGGGGACCGGTCAGCCCCACCACAGGGCCGGTCGGCCTGTGTGTCGGGCATACACCCCGGGTACTCATGCAAGGAAGGATGAAGAACGGACTCCTACTAGAATTCCCCTGTAATCCTACTAGGACTCGTTCCATGTAATCCTACTAGGACTCCTACCTTGTAACCGACTAGGAACCCGCCCCCTGGACTATATAAAGAGGGCCGGGTACCTAGGAGGACATCTGAACAAACCAACACCAAGCGCAGGGCACCACATATGATCCCCAAATAGGACGTAGGGTTCGCCACCTTGGCGGCCCGAGCCTGTATAAATCTGTGCCCCGCGTCTCTGCCTTTACCTTCGAGTTCCAGGTCTGGCGATCCCCACCACAATCGTCTACCTTAGGTAACCCCCTTGTTAGGTTGCCGGGCTAAAACACCGACAGCTAGCGCGCCAGGTAGGGGTGATTGTCATGATCATCAGGCGAATTCGAAAGACCTTCATCAGCAAAATCAGTCTACTCGACGACTCGTCGGGATCCAAGTCAGTGCAAGTCGCCGTCCACCCGTCGGAGTCAATCAGCCTACACGGCCGGCATCCTACGCGGTCGCATGACAAGCACTCATCACGATGTGAGATGTTCTACCAGATCGGTCCGCAGATCAGAACATAGCTGCGTCGAATTAAAGCTAGATGGGTCGGATCCCTATTCGATTTCTTCACAGCGGAAGATGAAGTCATCGAGTTGGAAATCAAAGCGGATCGCAGCTGTCCAAGCCTGTGCCATTTTCTATTTGGATTCGAAGTCATGCTCTGCAAAAATAGTGTGCTGCCGAGGATCCTATCAGCATATCGACGTGAAGCAGAGCTCCTAGCTGCTATGGTGCTACCTCTGTTTTTGTGCGGGAGAAAGAAATCAATGGCAGGCACAATTTGGTATGTCGTGCCACATGCTGTCAAAATTACATTGGCTCTTTGCTATCCGCACACAGAGATGTACCAGAAGCTCCCACAAATTTTCAAGATTTTTGCTTGGTGCACATGGCAAGACGTACGCTAGTACAACTACTTCAACCATGTCGTGCGCCACGGCTACGTCGCCTCCATCCGCACTAGCTCTACTTCAACCTTGCTGTGCGTCGTGAGTACTTGTCACCCGGCCGCACGGGCTCTACCTCAACCTTGCCGTGCACCGCGACTACTCGCCACCCAGCCGCACGGGCTCTACTTCAACTACGCTGTGTGCCGTGACTACTCGTCTCCCGGCTGCAGCGGTTCTATCTCAACTATGTTGTGCGTCCGGGTGCCTCAGCTCCTCGCGCAGCTTGTGCGTCGACTACTTCGCCTATGTCGTGCGATCGGGTGCCTCGGCTCCTCGCGCGGCTCATCGTTGACTACTTCGCCTATGCCATGCGTCTCGCACTGGCTTGACCTCGACTACTCGTCGTTCGGTCCGCAACAGTTTTACTTCGACTGCGCTGTGTGCCGCCACAACATCGTCCTGCGACTGCACCAGCTCTACTTCGACTACGCTGTGTGCCACCGCGACATTGTCTCGCGACCGCACCATCTCTACTTCAACTACGCCATGTGCCGGGAGTACTCTGCGCGCCGCGACTACTCGTCACCCGGCCACACAGGCTCTACCTCAACCTTGCCGCACACCACGACTAATCGCCACCCGGTTGCACCGGCTCTACTGTGCCTATGCCGTGCATCCGGACGCACTGTCTTGTCGCTCGACTTCTCGTCGGTCGGTCGCACTGGCTCTCGTCGTGCGTCCGGTCACTTTGTCTCGCAGCTCGACAACTCGTCGCCCGATTGCACCGGCTCTACTGTGCCTATGTCGTGCATCTGGACGCGCCGTCTCGCCGCTCGACTACTCACCGGTTCTACATCAACCACACCGTGCGCCACAACTATTCGTCTCCCGGCCGCACAGGCTCTACCTCAACCTTGCCGTGCGCCACGACTACTCGTCACCAGGCCGCACGGGCTCTACGTCAACCTCGCCGTGTGCCGCGGCTACTTGCCTCCGGCCTCAGCGGCTCGACTACTTGTCGTCTGGTTGCGCTGGCTCTACTGCGCCTATGTCGTGCATCCGGACGCGCCATCTCGGCGCTCGACTTCTCTTCGGTCGGTCGCACTGGCTCTCGCCGTGCGCCCAGTCACTCCGTCTCGCGGCTCGACTGCGTTGCTGCTTGACTTGTTCTCCGGTCGCACTGGCTCTACTTCAGGCACGTCGTGCACCGCGACTACTTGTCTCACGACAACACCGACTCTACCTCGACTATGCTGTGCGTCGCCGCGACATCGTCTTCCGGCCACATCAGCTCTACCTCGACTACGCCGTGCGCCGCCGCGATGTCGTCTTCCGGCTGCATCGCGTCGACTACTCATCTCGGCTAGTTTTCCAAACTAGTCGAGACCGGCTGTCACGCCCCCAACAACTAGTCGGAATCAACTCTGACTAGTCAACTTCAGCAACAACCGTCGCGGCTCCATCGCCGACCGCCACAGTTTCATCTACTAGACTGCCATGGTGGCAACAGCTAAGTCATTTATTCAAATGATTGCTTTTTCCTGCTTTGGTTTGTTTTCCGTGCGCAGGACAAACACGCCGAAGACTACTCATCTGTGCACGCTTCTACATAGGAACTATCCTCTAGAGCTGCACAAGTCGACGTCAACGGTCGCACTCTCAAGTCCGCTATGGCGGCACAAGTCGGCGTTAACGTTCGCAATCTAAAGTCCGCCCCGGCGGCACAACTCGACTCCAACGGTCGCATCAACAGTCTGCCCAGGCAGCAACAGCTAAGTCATTTATTTAAATGATTACTATTTTCTTTTCTTGGCTTGTTCTCCTCACCATGCAGGACAACATGCCGACTACTCATCAGTGTACGCTTCTCGGTGGTTTTTCACGAGGGCTACACTCTGCCGACTACTCTTGGGGTATATCGACCAAACTGCCACGGGGCTTACAACACTGAATCTCGGGGGCTCCGGACACGAATTGGTATGCTAAGTTTCGGAGGCTCCACCACGAGTTCGGTACATTACATCCCGGGGGCTCTCGCCACGGGTTTGGGTGTACCGAGTTTCGGAGGTCACAATGGTTATATCCCAAGGAGGTAATCTCAAGCCCGCTCCGGCGGCAATCGTACCATGGGTCCAAGTACCCTAAGTACTCGCGCTCTGTACCATGGGTCCAAGTACCCTAAGTATTCGTGCTCCGTACCATCGGTCCTAGTACCCTAGGTATTCAAATCGACTTCGGTCGCAATCTCAAGTCCACTACGGTGGCAACCGTACCTTGGGTCTGAAATCCATGGCTCAGGTACTCAAGTCGACTCTGGTCGCACCTTCAAGCCCGCTCTAGCGGCAATGGTACCTTGGGTCTGAAATCCATGGCTCAGGTACTCAAGTTGACTCCAGTCGCACCTTCAAGCTCGCCCTTGCGGCAACCGTACCTTGGGTCTGAAATCCATGGTTAAGGTACTCAAGCCCACTCCGGTGGCACAAGTCGACGCTAATGGTCACACCCAAGCCCACTCCGATGGCACAAGTCGACTTCTATAGTCGCAATCTCAAGTCGACTTCAATAGTCACAATCTTAAGCCCGCTCTAGCGGCAAAACTACTCGTTTTCTCCGATTTTTTCATTCGATTTTGCCTTCCGTAAGTGCTTTTTGTTTTTTGCATCTTAAGTCCACCCTGGGTGGCACAAAGTCAACTTCTAAAGTCGCATATCAAAGTCCGCTCCGCGTGGCAACTAAAGTCGACTTCGGTTTTCAAGTCGCATTCTAAAGTCCGCTCTTCCGGCATCTAAAGTCGACTTCGGTTGCATCTAAAGTCCGCTGTGACGGCATGACTACTTCTCAAGATCCACAGCTCGACGCCAAACTACTACTCGGAATCTCTCCAGCTCGGGGGACGCATTCAATTACTACTCTAGGATAACTCCAGCAGCCTTTGCTCGCTCTCAAGCTCGGGGGCTCTACAACAACAACTACTCGACGTGGCTCATACAGCTCACTTAGCACACAATCTCGAGGGCTGGACGCTGTAAGAGTATTCGGATGATGGCTTTCGCGAAAACTGAGGACCCTTGGATTGATTACCTAATCATTTCAAGGCTCGGGGGCTGCTATGCTACACCCATCATTCAAATTTTTCAAGACGGAAGATTCGGAATCAAGATTAACCCTCAGCTAGAGTCTGCGGCTCAACCAAAGGCTCGGGGGCTACTCCATATGGAGTGCGATTTTGCAATCGCACTTCCATATAAATCTCGACTTCAAGACTAATGAGCTGGACCACCTTCCAGCCTCGTGGCAGTTCAAGTACTATTGAAGACTTCTCCAAGCAGTACTCGAGGATGCTCAAGAACTACTCGAAGAGGCTTAAGACTACTCGAACTACTACTCTCGACTCCAACGTGCTCGGGGGCTTGTCGGGCATACACCCCGGGTACTCATGCAAGGAAGTATGAAGACAGACTCCTACTAGAATTCCGCTGTAATCCTACTAGGACTCGTTCCGTGTAATCCTACTAGGACTCCTACCATGTAACCGACTAGGAACCCGCCCCCTGGACTATATAAAGGAGGGCCGGGTACCTAGGAGGACATCTGAACAAACCAACACCAAGCGCAGAGCGCCACATATGATCCCCAAACAGGACGTAGTGTTCGCCAACTTGGCGGCCCGAACCTGTATAAATCTGTGTCTCGCGTCTCTGCCTTCACCTTCGAGTTCCAGGTCTGGCGATCCCCACCACAATCGTCTACCTCGGGTAACCCCCTTGGTAGGTTCCCGGGCTAAAACACCGACACTGTGGTGGGCCCCGTCTGGGCCCAGCTTTCGCGTGGTGTCTTCTCGTTCCTTCTAGATGCTTCTTTTCTTGTAGCTCACGTTGGTTAAGTTCGGGAGTCTTCCGGAGCCTTCTAAATTTCATTCTTTTCGTATTTTCCTGAATGGTCCCTGAAATTATTCAATTCACCAAAACTCATGGAATTCATTAGTCCAAAGCCCTATACTACTGTTGAATTATCTTTTTAATCCTTTTTCATGTGTTGTTGATGCATAAAAATAAGAGTTAGTGAGCATCAACAAACTCCCCCAAGCTTACCTCTTGCTAGTCCCTAGCAAGACTCGTTGTTACCAAAATAAATTCTTCTCCAAGGTAGGATGAAAAGACAGACTTTTAAGACCGCTTATATCTGCTTGAGAACATGGGGCTTTTATCTGTACTTGGGTCTTGAGCAGTTGAGAGATAGAATAATTAGGTCAAGCACCATGTTTCAAGTTCTTGGTTTCACTATAATTCTGGAGCTTTGCAAAAGATTTTCAAGATAAAACTCAGAGTATTCCTGTATGACATATGACAGCGATGTGATGATATATTAAATCTTTTAGCCTTAGCCTTTATTTGCTTCTTTTGCTCCTGAAATATATCTCTCCTTTTAGCAATAATTTTAAGAGAACCTTGGGTTACATGACAATTGGAGAGGTGGGCTCTACTCACCCCGGACTTTTGTCCATTTTTCTCTCTCCTTAGAGATGTGGGTTCTTCTCACCCTTGGACTTGTGTCCATTATTCAACTCTAATTTTATTATTTAGGGAGGTAGGCCCTTCTCGCCTAATATGACACTTGTCCTTTTCTCTCCCTCTCTTATCTCACTTTTTCTCTCTCTTCTCTTTTTTTTATGTCATGCCCAAGTCTCTTGAAAGCATAGAGAGATATATAATAGGAACACTCTGAGCATATTTTCAACAAGGCTCTCTTTTTTTTAGAACTTAAGGTCTTGTGTCATACAGGAGACTCGTCATGCAAATTTATGATTTTAAAGTAAATCTCCAGAATTTAGTCACTTTGAACAAGATAAACAACAGCTCAACTTAATTATATCATATCAACCAATCACCTAGACTTAGATCAAGAAAATACTCCCACAAAATCTCAAACTCAAAACATGTTTTAAAAATCTAAACAATTGTATCCATGTCTTGGGAGAATTTAAAGATGGTAATCTAGGTATTGAAGCATTGAAGAGCATTTGTCAATCATGTCCATTAAGCATACTTCTCTATTTATTTATTTTATTATTATTTTAACACACCATAAACTTATAAAACTTAAGCAAACCTTAAGCGAAAACATAAAAGTAGGTAAATAATACTTACCTCGGGGACATTCCTCCCCCAAGCTGCTCGGTTTCACATCCTCCACTGGCGGAGCGTTCTTGCCAGTAGTTCAGCGTTTGCGTCCGTGGTTTCTTGTATATCTTCCAGTTGTTGCCCCGCCTGGTTCATCCATTGTTGTTGCTGGTGTAGCATGTTGGTGTGGAGGTTTTGGGTGTTCATTTGCATTATCATGTTGTCATGGACACCTTGGCGGAATGTTGCAATGCGCTGATGGTCGAATCCTGAAAAGGAGTTACGGGCAGGTACAAAATTTGAAGATGATGCATGAAACCTGCCACTCCCGAATTCCTGTCTTCTAAGATCACTTGGTCCTTGTGACGGTAAACCTCCTCCTTGGTATGCGCGGCGAGGATATGATGGTACAGAACCTTCAGATGATTGATAAGCGGCGTCTTTAGAGGGTTGGTCAGTTCCGGTGTAGTTTGATGATGAAGCTCGTGCTGATGTTCGCGGGGGTTGCTGCTGGACTGGTTGTGCCTGAAAGTTGATCAAGAAAGATTGCACGAAATATATACCCAACCCCGGGCTAGGTAACGGGATTGTGTCTTTATTGCAAATATAGTACAGTTGCCCTTGAATCCTTTTGACCCATCTCCCTTGGCGAAAATAATCATAGCCGATGATCTCTCTAGGAGTGTCAATATTGATGATGGTAACATCTCCTAGAATGCCCAAATCATCGGCTATTCAAGTGATTAGAGAGGTGCAGCTCACTTCTCCAACTAGGTTGGGGAGTGAAAGCCAGTGCTCTACTAGCAGCTTCACAGGGGAGACAGCTTTTCTTTTCACAGCAGCATACATGAGTTGCATGTCTGCCACTCTCACGCTGATGTTGTCATTTCGTGGAAAGAAGACAAGGCTCATCCACTTATGAAAGAAACGGAGAGTGGGATGCTGAATTTCGTTAGTGTGTGGCCTGTGTGCATTCTGTCTTCCTGAAACGTCTGCCGAAAGGTGCAGTTTATCAAAATCTTCAAGTGATGTGTCTAAGTCTAAAGTGCATCCTTGTGCAAACCCTAGGGCGTTGCTTAACCTCCTCCAAGACAAAGTGTGTTCTTGACGGAAGAGCCGGAAGGTTACTCCGTCATCAGTGCTTTTTAAGGTGCATAGAAATTCTAGTGTGAGGAGATGGCAACCACGTTCAGAAGTGTTGTAAAAGGTAGTCCAACCTAGCAAAAGAAACATTTGAGCAAACTCAGCATCCATACCCGTTTCTTGCATGAACTCCTCGTCAAACATGGGTGTGAGGACAAAAGTGCATTTCTTCAACTTCTCATACCTCTCCTTCTCCTCCCCTCTCCTTATGTGAAGATGCACATCACTGGTTAGGATTTTCCTTTGTGATGGTGATGCTGATGGTGAGGGATTGGAGATGGGTGAGGGGGATTCCTGAGAGTCAACACTCATTGATCATTGGGAGTTGGTCCTAGAACGAGTGCGTCCAAGGATTCTCCCGAACATGGTTCTTTACACGAGGGTTTGAATGTGATTAGTGCGAAACTACCCCTGAAAAACTTCCTTTCTTCCTAAACCTCCTTACTCCCGTGGCACCACTACACTAGCTCAAAATGAAGTTTTCTGAGCTTGTGAAAGTGTGAAGAAATAGGCAGGAGGTGGCTGTTTTTATAGAGCCAAGGGGGGAGACCGGTCGGTCCTGTGGTGGGGCCGGTCGGCCCCACTTGGGCCCCACTCGGGTGCCCTCTCCTCTATCCATTTCTTGCTGTAAACCCACGCCAGAATAAGTGGATGTTGAGTGGGAATAATTGAGGCTGGTGGAAGAGAAGATAAGGTGGAAGGAAGCGATGATTTGATTTGTATCCCTATGGCAAGTTGGTCCCATGCGTAAGGGTAAATAAAATGCATGAAAATATAACAGCAAAAATATGACAGTAAAAATACTTTTATGCCACCATGAAAGATTATTATACAGGTTTTGACACACCGTCAAAATTATTTACCATGGGGCGTGAAAGACTTCTTACTGTAATAAATATGGAAATGCAGAAAATATATTTTTGTGTTTTTCCCGGTTACCTTTGGCGAGGGTTCGTAGTTCAAGTCCTCGAACGGGACTTCCAAATCTTCTAATCTTCAGGTGGATCCTCCGTCTTCGGAGAGAATAGTCCTTTTGGTGACATCTTCTCTTGATCGATCATGTTCGCGTTGATGCTGAGCTCTGGTCTGGGTTTGAAGGCAAACTTCTCTTCCTTTCCATTGATCTCGAATGTGATCTGTCCTGCGCCTACATTGATGCGTGCATTGGCAGTGCTCAGGAATGGTCGCCCGAGGATCAGTGAGACCCTGGAGTCTAGGTGCATATCTAATACCACAAAATCAACTGGCACCAGGAACTCTCGGATTTTCACTGGAATATTCTCGATGATTCATGATGGGTAGCGAACTGATTGATATGCTAATTGTAGACACATTGATGTTGGAACCAAGGTAGGGTGCTTGAGCTTGTCGAAAACAACCTTGGGCATCACACTGACACTTGCTCCAAGATCACAGAGTGCATTGTTGAAGTATTGATCCCCAATGGAGCACTCTATAGTGGGGCATCCTAGATCCTTTTTCTTGACGAGTGATGTATTCAGGATTGCCGCACTACATTCTTCAGTTAACTTGATGATCTCCGTAGTTGGCAGAGGTCTCTTCTTATTCAGGATATCTCGGATGTACTTAGCATATGTCAAAACTTGCATGGCGTCTAATAGAGGTATGTTGACATAAAGCTTCTGGATTACCTCTATGAACTTCCCGAATTGATCATCAACTTGGGGTTTTCTCATTCTTCTTGGATATGGTATGAAGTTGGTGTTGTGGAAATCTTGTCTTGTTGGATCTTGTTCTTCGTACACAACTTCTTCTACATCATTATCCTTCTCTTTTGGAACTTCGGCTAGTGCTACGGGTGCTGCAGAGGTTGCAGGTGCTATAGGTGTTCTATCCGACGGTCTTGCTATGCCCTTTGGATATGGTGGATCAGTTGTTTGCTTCCCACCCCTTGTTCGGACATTGAATACCTGTTCAGGGTTAGTGGTAACAGGCACAACAGACAATTTCGATAACTTCGATTCTAGTTTAGCATTAAAGATAGCTTGATCTTTTAAGATGGCAGAGAAACTATCCATTTTAACATTTATGTCCTCTAGAATCTTATCATTAGCAACAAGCTCCTTAGAGAAATTATCATTAATTATAACTTGTTCTTCAATTAATTCCCGCAGTGAAGGTTGCTTGGAATTATTACCTGGATACTTACCTGCGTAAGTCGGTCGTGGTTGTAGGTCTTTTCCTTGGGTTGGTGCTGACTTGTGGACCACCAAGCTTGAATTTCTTGAAGCATTCATAGAGTCTTGTAAAGCTTGTCGATCCTCTTTGAAGTTGGCTCGTTCCTCAAGCCGGTTCAACAGCACGTCCATACCAGCTGATACTGCTTTCAATTCTTCATCTTCTTGTACTTCTTCACTCTGATGACAGTGTTGGGTGTTCTTCTGGGTCCAGCCTTGATTTTCTGATATCTTGTGCATAAGTACGTCGGCTTCTCCCGGAGTGAGTGACAAGAATGATCCTCCAGCAGTTGCATCTAGATGTTCAGACGCTTTTTGGTTTAGTCCATGGTAAAAGCTTTGTAAGGGCATCCATTCTTTTATTCCATGATGAGGACAATCTGATATATATTCTTGCAAATGTTCCCATGCCTCTGGAATTGACTCGCCTTTCTGCTGCTGAAAGTTGGTAATTTTTCCACGTAAGGCATTAGTCTTGCCTGTGGGGAAAAACTTTGATAGGAAGGTTGTAGAACATTCCTCCCATGTGTTGATTTCATTGGAGTAGAACCATTGTCTCGCCCTTCCCGTTAGTGAAAATGGAAATAAGCGGAGTAGGATCGTGTCCATTGGAATGTTCTTGATGGAGATGGTGGTGCCTTTCTCCAGAAAGTTATGGAGATGAGTGCTTGCATCTTCATGTACCTTTCCACTGAATGGATTAGCTTGCACCATGTTGATGAGGCTAGGCTTGAGCTCGAACACATGGTTGATTTGAAGTGTTGGTCCAGTGCGAACGTTATTGATGCTTGGAGCAGAGAACTCAAACAACGTCTTTTCAGCCATGGCTTCAGGAACTTGGTGTAAAGCATCCTTGGTTGATTTGACTCAAATGATCAAAGTGTGGTGAATGACAATCAAACCTGTTAATACCCTTCAAATAAGATAGACAAAAACAAACAAGGGTAATTCTATTTAAGTAGAGGTGCCAATTTACAATGTCATCATAAAGTATCTAGCCATCGATTTTCATAAAGGTAGCCATCCAATCTTCCCCGGCAACGGCGCCAGAAATGCTTGTTGGTATTTGCTAAGCCTACAGAGAAATGAATGATCCGCAAGAGCACGGATACCGGTGAGCACTTCACCCGGGGTGATGGGTTTTAAAATATCGTATCCACAGGGAAGATGGGATGGATGTATCGGTTGACTAAGGATGGCAGTAGACTACTTTATGAGACTTTGATGGTATGGCACATACTTTAACAGGGGTAAGCCAAATGATAAAGTATTGATAATTTAGATAGGTAGAGGAACACGTGGAGCATAGAACATACTACTTCCTAGTTAGATTAGAATTGGATTTACTTAAGAGGCACAAATTCTATGTAGCATACAAAGACTTAGTTATTCATCTATTCTATTGTAGCATATCATCACATATAGCATAGTCATGGATAAATGTGTGCACCCCGACGATTACCCAAGAAGATCAAGAACGAAACATGATCCTCCCAAGAACCATTATCGACTAGTCTTATACTCGGGGGATGGATTGCAAAGGACTCAATAGGCCTGTCACACCTACGATCTACCACACGACCCGGAGCATAAGGTGAATCCGCAAGTAAATCATATCTAAGCACCATGCTTACATACTTTCTACTACCTAGCATACGCGCATAATATACTAGGAGCTCTACGAATAAGTGCGTGAAATTACCATTAATCATGACTATATCAAATACACTACTAGAACAAAGTAAGAACTTAGCAATTGCACACATAATATTGAAATAACACATAGTCATTGAGAAACAATATAAGAACTGGATCTTGATGACTTACAAATCTGGAACTAGAGCAAAGCTCAACTTTACTCGAATCTAACTTTCTATCTAGAACTAGGTTCTAGATCTAAGAACTAGATCTAGAACTATGAAGTTGTTATCCTATCTCTTGTGTATCCTCTTCTTTCCCTGCCCTGGCATCTTGATAATGATCTTCATGATTGCTCTGATCGTCCCTCTCCTCCAGGGGGTTTGGGGGCTGCTTATATAGTCCGAAGGAGGTAATCCGTCACCGTAGGATCAAACCGAACTAAACATGTGGTTTAGATTGACCCTCATAGGCGGTGGAGCAACCTTCTAGAAGTAGGGCTGAGTTGGCGTCCGGGGGGGACCGGTCGGCCCCACCACAGGGCCGGTCGGCCTGTGGTGGGCCCCGTCTGGGCCCAGCCTTCGCGTGGTTTCTTCTCATTCCTTCTAGATACTAATTTTCTTGTAGCTCACGTTGGTTAAGTTCGGGAGTCTTCCGGAGCCTTCTAAATTTCATTCTTTTCGTATTTTCCTGAATGGTCCCTGAAATTATTCAATTCACCAAAACTTGTGGAATTCATTAGTCCAAAGCCCTATACTACTGTTGAATTATCTTTTTAATCCTTTTTCATGTGTTGTTGATGCATGAAAATAAGAGTTAGTGAGCATCAACAGAGACTGCAGTTCGAATCCTACTCGGGGCAGCTATTTTTGCAAAAATTAAACTGGACATACTAGGCCTTGTAAAGAGGTCTTCGCAACCTTCGCGATCTGAGCCGAGAAATTGCGACTTGGGCTGAAGATGTCTTCGGAGATTCCTTGCGAGATGATTGATGATCCGAAGAAGTTGTGCCGAAGAGCTTGGCTCAGGCAGAAGAGGTGCGTCTTTGGGTGTGTCTTCGGGTTCGATGGGCCGAAGATATCATCTTCCCTTCTTCGCTGATTAACCCAAAGAGGTGACCTTCGCAAGTTGGGCCCGAAGTAAGAGAAAAACTCCGCAAAGCAGGACGAAGAGAGGTGAGCTGGGCCGAAGAAGACGTTATCTTCGATGGGCCGCTTCATTGGCGGACTGGGCCGATCTTCGGGTGGCTTCTTCGGTGGCGCACCATGCTGAATAGGAGATGATCTTCGGTAGGCTTCCTCTTCACGAACATGGGCCCTCTTCGAAGCTGAATGAAATCTTCGCGAGCTGGGCTGAAGATGCCTTCGTGAAATGGGCTCTTCACAGACATTAGCCTGAAGGGGTCCTTCTTCGGTGCAGGAATAGGATCGAAGAGAGCTTGGGCCGAAGAGGGCTTCTTTGGTGGACCTCGCGAAGCCTCGCGAAGAAAGAATGCCACCTTATCCTTCGCGAATTGGGCTGAATTGAGCAGGGTCACAGAGATAAAAACAGAGTAAAACTGATAAAGCATTCTGTCCAATACATATCTTTATTGTTTCTCGAGAATTGATCTGTGCACTACTAGGGCCAAAGAGAGAAAAATTGCAAGCTGCCGAAAAGAACCGCGAAGAGTAAGGCCGAAGAGAATTGAGAACTGGATTGAAATTTCCAAAAATCTTCCGAATGGATGACATTTTATCTTGGCGCGAGGAGGAGATATGAAATACTTTATTAAGCCCCGTTCTAAAGATAAACCATAGATGTCTCAATACAAGGTGATGATCAAACAACAAAAGCATGGCGATCGAAGAACCATAAGACAATGAATGAAGAGACATAAAGCAATAACCGAAGAGCCGTAAGGCTGTCCATAAATTCTAGCTCAAGTGTAACAGAGTCCGAAGGCTGAATATTATTCCAAAAGGTGGAAGCCATTCTTGGGTTGACTCCATAGCGCGAAGATTTGTCGCCTAATCAATTGTGAATGGTGAAATCTATTCCAATGAGTGATAGCCGATCTCGTTAAATCCCGCCGAGATGGCTCCGCGAAGCGAAAATACAATAACTTAAACATTTCATTGTGACCAAGACCATGACATGAAATGTAGTTCATGTAATATGACAGTACATCGACTAGCACATTCACTAGTAATGCACTCAACCAGCAAAAATATTGAATATACAAGTATCTTCGGTTTGGAATTAGCTGACAGAGAAAACGAAGTTGCAGGAACCACTCATGAAAATTCATGCCGAAAATTCCATTATGAGAATTGAGAATAAAATATCTACAAGGTGTTATAACTATGCGCAAAACAAATATATTTTGGCTAATAACTTCTTAGATGACCTGATATGTCTAGAAAAATTGTTGGGGCTGCTGACATATAGTAGAAACATATATCTTAGCATTGTGCATTGAACTTTCACAAATTTGATTAATGAGTAATTTAATTAGTAGAAACCATAGCTAAGCGTAATCTAGAAAGAAGGTGTAACTGATGATAAAAAATTGTAAACGACCATCTAGCACTAGTTATGTAGAATACATGTGAAGATAAATTCTTCTCCAAAAAGACGACGATAGTTTGCTCCTTCTTCTCTCTCTTTTTATACCTATCAGCTCTAAAAAATAGGTAACCATGATGACTGACAAATGCTTCTAGGCATACGAAGAAGAATGACTAACAAGCCACTGAGCAGTGCCATAGGGGAGGAAAGGTCGCGGTTCGAATCCTACTGCAACTGCAGGCGTCTATTTTTGCTGAGTTAAACTTACCGGGCTTCCCATTATTTCTGGGACCGAAAAGTGGTGGGCCGAAGAGCTTGAAGAAGCTGGACTTCGACGCAAGATGGGCCCGAAGAGAGCAGGTCTTCATGTCTTGGGCCAAAGAGGGAATATCTTCGCAGTTGGGCCCGAGAGAGCTTGTCTTCGCGTCCTGGGCCGAAGAGAGCTTGTCTTCGAGGTTGGGCCGAAGAGGTGCGTCCCGGGCCCGAAGAGGCGAAGCAATCTGGCTGGCCTTTTCTTCGATGAAGCCTAGTCCCGAAGAGCCTCTTCTTCGGTGAAGCCTAGGTCCTGAAGAGGCTCTTCGCAAATTAAAGTGAACCGAAGAGAGGATCATCGCTGTGCTGCGGTTGTGCGAACTGAATCTCCCGAAGAGACCTCTTCGGTCTGTTCTTTGGATGAACATCTCGAGGTGGTGGTGGGGAACTTCAGTGGGGTGGGGGGGGACGACAAACGGTGGGCGCCAGAAATGTTGGGGTAAAAACCGTCTCCCTAAGAGGAACCAACACTCATAAAAGAAGATCCATCACAAGGAGAAAAATAAACAAGTGAGGAGGGGGGAGTGCCCTCTCTCAACCCACTTGGGTTGTTTGTATAGCTATAAGGGGTGGGATGGCATTTTAGCCCCAAGCCCCTGGTGGGTACAAATATTACATCCGAGCCCCTAGACCTATATAGGGGGTACCTTATGAATCATTTCCCCCAACAATTCTACAGAGCTCACACAAAGAGCTAGGGTTCCAACCGAAATCCTTCAATCGGAGGCCAAATCCGGAGTTTGAGGGGTCAAGATCAAGCACAAAGATGCACTAAACATCTATTCATGATCCCCACAAACAAAACCGAACCCAAGCACCTCGGAATCGAAGGAACAAGCCGTGCACGAAAATCCAACGAAAATAGCCCGAAAAAGACACGAAAATCACATGAGCCACAAGAAGGAAATCGATGCAACCATATGCTTCCATACACTCGGAGGTCAGATTCTCTTCAAAACTGTGAAGAAAATCTACGCTTATGGAGCAAGGAAATGAGAAGCAGTCCAGATAGGTGGTTTGTCAAGAAACCCTAGAGCTATATATATGAGTCCCTCTGGGTTGGGCAAATGACCAAGCTACCCTAGCACTTAAACTAATATACAATCCCCTCAGGGGCAATATGGTCAAGTAGCACTCCTCTTCATCAGACGGCCACGCCTTTGTCGCAGTCCGCGTCCTCCCAACGCAAGCCCTGCGATCCCGCCGCGTGTCCTCTGGTATCGAAGCTTCTCAGCGTGCTCGGATCCCGTCTCCGCCCGTTGAGCCTCTGGTCTTGGTTTTGTGGCTCAACCAAGTAACCTGACGGTTTTGTAGTGAACCGCCGCAAACACCGCGTGTAAACTTCGGTCGTGAGCCGCTACCCTGCACCGGCTCGAGTCGACGACTTCGTCTTGCTTTTCTTCCCACCATGCGGCCCGCACTTGACCCTGTTCGGCCACCGGGTCCATCGAGCCGAGCCTACTTGTCTCTCCACTCCTCGGAGGCCCTGCAAGGCTAAGACCTTTCGCGCCCGCTCTTCACTTGCACCAACACGAGTCAAGCCGCAACCTGCACCTGCAATTCTCGGCCAAGAGTCAGTCCACACCACGTTGTCCATCACTCATCACACCAGGGAGCGACCATCCACCGGTCCTCGGATGCTCCGGTCCTCGGATGCTCCGGTCCGCACGGCGTTGTTTTGTATTACGATACTTGTTCACGGTCCGGTGGGCCGCCTTCTTGTACCTTAGAACTCAGGGCTTTATGTTGATGCAGTTGTCCCTTTGTTCCTTCACTGTTGTCGCCCAATTTGAATCCCCCTTTGGACGGTTCGCCTTCATCTTTTAAGTCGGGGGGGACTCTTGATCTTCCCCAGGGATGGTGGGTGTCGTGCCCTAAGACTGGCGGAGTAATTGGGAACGAAAGAGCAGAGTGAGGGTGAGAGAGAGAACGGAGAGAGAGAGAGAGAGAGCGCCTCCTCACCTCCGGGTAACCGCTGCGCGCGGGGGCACAACATGGCTATAAATCCTCGGTGAAGGCTTAGATCGGACGCACCTCTCTTCTCCTTCTTCCTCCTGCTCGTGCTGCCTCTTTGCCTCCTCGATCCCCATCCACACCAGAGACCTCGTCCTTCCCAGTCCAAACTCTCAGATGGCCGGTGAGAAGCGTCGAGCGGAGGGTCTCTTGACTCGTTGGCGAGGGTACCACCCCTGCGCCGGCTGGTGGTGCAGGAGGAGGCGGCGGGTGGTGATGCACCAGTGGCGCGTTGGCTTGAGGCCCGCGGCGGGACGGGTCCCGGTGTCGGCGGCTCGGGCGCCGATGCAGTGTCACACCCGGATTTAAAGGCAAACCCGAATGCATAGAATACATGTGCGCCAGGATCAAGTTACTCACATGCATCGACTCAGTGAATACCAAAACACAGTGTAAAAGCGTATAGAAGGTATTAAACATTTATTACAAGACCGAATGTCTCAAATTAACACACGTTCGAGTAGCTAACAACGGAAAAGTAAACGTAGAAGTCCTCCACAGGCAGCTGACTGGAGGAACGAACGCCTAGAACTCATCAAACTCTCCAGGGTAGTCCTCAAAGCGTCCATCTGAGCAGCAGCTGGGTAGTGTAGATGCAATATAGAAACAACAAGCATGAGCACATGTCGTACTCAACAAGGGAAAACTCTTTAACAACATGCAAGGCTTTATGGTGGAAGCTGATGGTTGTAAAGCAAGTCAGCATTTTAGTTGGTCAAGTTTTATTAAGCAACTGTTACTAACAAGTGTAAGTATATACCAAACCCAATTAACAAGTGCAATGGAACCATAGAATGCAATGCACAAGTTTAAAAGTTCCATCTTTCATAAATTACTCATGTGAGGGTCCAGGCCGCCCTTGACCGTGGGCACGGCTAACTAGTCAGTTTTACACTCTGCAGAGGTTGTACATCTTTACCCACAAGTCGTGTAAAAGTCTCGAAGAACTTTAGACCCAACCACGCTGTGCAAAAGTAGGCACAATACCACACTACCGAGGTGTGGTTGCATAGGGACGCTACGAGGCCTTTACAAAGATCCCCTAGTGCAGGCTGCTCGCTAGGTTACCTGATCAGTGCAGTGCATAAAGCTCCCTAGCGGGTACCGTGTCTTAGCTAAGCCCAACTCCCCGCCAGAGCAGGTCTATACACCATCTACCGTCAGCCCCCAACCCCTTTCAGGTAAAACATGCCTAACACCAAGTTTTCTAATTACTAAGCCAAGACAGAGCCATATGTCTTGTGGTTGTACTGTTTTCCTGGGTGGTTCTCCATGTTCCGATTAATGCATAGTAATCTTGTAAATAAAGCATAGGAAGAAGGTGGTTAGGGACACTTGCCTTTCTCCAATGAAAAGCTACTCTTAATGCTCTTTCTTCATCTCTTGCTTCCTTGGAACTCTTCATCTTCAAGCAACGAACAACGATTCTTCTTCTACTCGAAGCAAACATCGGACACAACATACAAAGCAAAGAAACAAGTATAACTAAGAACAATGCACCAATCAAAAGAAAAACTTTAAAAGAGCGCACTAAAAGATAGGCTTGATTCTATGGTTGCGCACGAACGAAGGAGACGTTGAAAACGAAACTAAGGTCGATGCTATCGAAAGATTATTATCAAACAACAACAGACTACGTGCTTGACATATTTTAATAAGAAACCATATGGAAAGAATATTACAAAGCAGGTTATGTTTAGTTAAGAAAACACGGCAAACCTAATCATATTTTATTAGCAGATATTTAAGTACAAGTTATATCAGATTAACAATTAACATTAAAACACAAAGCATGTGAAAGAATCTAATCGAATAACTTTATATTGCGTGTTCAACTAAACATATTGATATTGAAAAGACATTTATAATATCATTAAGCAGATTAACTTTGTTATGAAAATCGATGTTTAACACTAAGCATCTTTTATTTAACAAAAGCTAGTTATAAATAGGAATTTACCAAGTTACATCATGATTAAAGAAAGCCGGGATTGAACCTAATCACTTTTATTTAGAAACCAATGGAATAAGTATTAGTCAAGATTAACATGCAACTTTGATATTAAAACAAGTAACAAGTGATACACATGCTAACGCACAAGGTTAAGGTGAAACGAACGGGAACGGCACAAACGTACTATAACGGAACAAAATTAATCTACGCGTTAGGATGAACACTTCAGTAAAAGAATTACTGAGATCGGAATTGAATTGAATAAGCTATGGATTTTAACAAGAGAAAGATAATTGATTCAACATGACGCAAGAATGATGTCATCATGAGGCAATATTAATTGAAAATGGAATTATAAGAATATATAAACCGGAGCAAAGATCTATGGATGAATAAAGAATTATTTTATAAATCAAAGACAGTCCTAAAGATCACTGAGTTCTGTTTGGTTGAGGTCACAAGATTTATGAAGCTTTGATATAAGGGAAACAAATACAAAGCAACCATCCTGATTATTTTGTTAAAGGAAAAGCCCCAATTAATGCATAGGCCTGATGTCAGCATGATGTCATCACTGGCAAGATAGAAAGATGCACGAACCGTGACTAGTTTGCTTCTGTGAAGAAACGTGAGCCTTTTTTTTCTATAGCTTTCCTCGTACATGGACTTCATGGCCAGTGATCAGAGTAGTTCCAGATGGCTTGCGATGTCTAGATGAAAAAGAAGTTGGCACGGAATAGATCAGAGGTTGATGGCAAGAGTTGTACTATACAGGAAAGAAGTGTTTCATGATATAAGCATGACATCGACAGGGCATCATCAAGATAATAAAACACAGGCAAAGGCAAAGGAACTGATCGATCGTGGCCTTGCAGCATACACATAGGCATGCATGGTACTGTTTTGCTTTGCATGTGAATTGTAAGAGATGACGGAAGGGTGCATGCTCGGAGATTCTCACCAACGGCAACAGCGACGATACTCGGCCGACGGCGAAGACGGAGGCCAGCTCCATACCTCGGGTCAAGTGCCGACGGCGCTACGGTGGCAGACTGGCAGGACGGAGTTGACACCGCGAAGTATGTAGTGCAGCTTCACCTTCCATTGCAGAGCTTCTGCCGCAGGTGGCTTGCAGCAGCGATCAAGCAGGGACAGCCCACCACGATGGAAAACAGCCGGATCAGAATTCGTGTGACATGGATAACAGGAACTAGATGAGTTATAGGCAGAGCTACAGATCACGAGAGATAAAGATAAGATTGTAAACGAAACGAGGAGATTGGCAATGTGTGCTGGTGTTCTCACCCAAGGCAAAATATGAACGACGGCTTGAGATCAAACTCGACGAGGACGATTTCTGTTCGAGCTTCAGCGCGGACGTATGTGTTCCTCCAGAAGAAACTCGATGACGATGACCTCGGGATGGCCTTCGTGATGTGCCAGGTGAAACTTGCAGCAGTGCCGGCGGACGGAGCTCGATACAGGGACGGAGCCGACAAACTCCGGCCGGAATTGAAGCGGATGGCAGCGACGGCAGCACTGCTGGTGCGGATGAGATAGATAGCGCCAGCCTGCGGGTTGATCTTGACGGCGTACCACAGCAGCGGCGACTGCGCTTCATGGACGGCAAAGGCGGCGCATAGCGCTAGGGTATATGGGGGTGCTGCGATACAGAAAAGAGAGACCACAAGACGATGTCGTAGGTTTATAGGCCACCCGTGGGTTAGGTTCGGTCGTTGATTTGTTGGCATGCACGCGTCTGGATCGGAGTCTTGGTTCAGGTTATCACGCGTACGTCTGCAGCCAGGAGAAACAAAACGGTGTCCTGAAAATCCAGCTTGGTTTGTGTAGTGTCTTCCATTTGACGTGCAGGGCAAAGATCACACTAGTTTAACTTTGCCCTGAGAAGGAAGTGACGAACATGGTGAAAAGAAATAGAAAGGAAAAGAAGATTTGGATCAATATATATGTCGCATAGGATTTTGAAAAGACAAAGAAAGTAGCAGATATGCTGAGAGGACAGTGAATAAGATGATGATTTTGTAGGCAAAAATTCATAGAGGTAGTTTAGACCACGAGTAGCTCAAATAAAATACTTCGAGCTTATGAAAAAGAATTTGGGGTTTACACAAGATAGATTTAGCTCTAAGAATGAGAATAAATGCCAGAAAAAGCTGAAAGATTTTTGGAGGAACCTAAACGTTGTCTAAACTCATTTAAAAGAAATATTTTGCACTTAAGAGACATTATGATGCATCGACATGAATGCAACACACACATAGAACCAATTTATTTAATTCAGAAAATCAAACAATGACTTTTTCCTATACTAGATTTCCTGTAAACAAAATAAATGTTGAGAAAATTTTAAAATTATGAGAAAATCATTGTTTAATTATTCTTTCTATAAACAGCCTGAAATTGGGAAATTTCAGGGTGTGACATGCAGCTGGTGCCGCGACTCAGCCAGCGCTGGGCATGAGAGCAGGTCCGTCTGTGCCCACCGCGCCCCCGGTCGCCGCCGTTGACGGCCAACCCGGCGGCCCGCGACCGGGTGCGGCTGGATGGGGCACTGTGGTGCATCAGTTTGCTCGAGGAGGAGCTGGCCTCCGCACAGCAGGCCGCCTCCACCTTCAAGGCCTCTTTCGAGGGGGCCGAGAGGGAGTTGGCCACTGCGGAGAACGCCAAGGCAGACGTGCTCGCCCAGGTCGCTGGTGAGTCACCCGGTCTTGTCTTCATCTTCTTTGCTCGCGAAGCCTCGCGAAGAAAGAATGCCACCTTATCCTTCGCGAATTGGGCTGAATTGAGCAGGGTCACAGAGAGAAAAACAGAGTAAAACTGATAAAGCATTCTGTCCAATACATATCTTTATTGTTTCTCGAGAATTGATCTGTGCACTACTAGGGCCAAAGAGAGAAAAATTGCGAGCTGCCGAAAAGAACCGCGAAGAGTAAGGCCGAAGAGAATTGAGAACTGGATTGAAATTTCCAAAAATCTTCCGAATGGATGACATTTTATCTTGGCGCGAGGAGGAGATATGAAATACTTTATTAAGCCCCGTTCTAAAGATAAACCATAGATGTCTCAATACAAGGTGATGATCAAACAACAAAAGCATGGCGATCGAAGAACCATAAGACAATGAATGAAGAGACATAAAGCAATAACCGAAGAGCCGTAAGGCTGTCCATAAATTCTAGCTCAAGTGTAACAGAGTCCGAAGGCTGAATATTATTCCAAAAGGTGGAAGCCATTCTTGGGTTGACTCCATAGCGCGAAGATTTGTCGCCTAATCAATTGTGAATGGTGAAATCTATTCCAATGAGTGATAGCCGATCTCGTTAAATCCCGCCGAGATGGCTCCGCGAAGCGAAAATACAATAACTTAAACATTTCATTATGACCAAGACCATGACATGAAATGTAGTTCATGTAATATGACAGTACATCGACTAGCACATTCACTAGTAATGCACTCAACCAGCAAAAATATTGAATATACAAGTATCTTCGGTTTGGAATTAGCTGACAGAGAAAACGAAGTTGCAGGAACCACTCATGAAAATTCATGCCGAACATTCCATTATGAGAATTGAGAATAAAATATCTACAAGGTGTTATAACTATGCGCAAAACAAATATATTTTGGCTAATAACTTCTTAGATGACCTGATATGTCTAGAAAAATTGTTGGGGCTGCTGACATATAGTAGAAACATATATCTTAGCATTGTGCATTGAACTTTCACAAATTTGATTAATGAGTAGTTTAATTAGTAGAAACCATAGCTAAGCGTAATCTAGAAAGGTGTAACTGATGATAAAAAATTGTAAACGACCATCTAGCACTAGTTATGTAGAATACATGTGAAGATAAATTCTTCTCCAAAAAGACGACGATAGTTTGCTCCTTCTTCTCTCTCTTTTTATACCTATCAGCTCTAAAAAATAGGTAACCATGATGACTGACAAATGCTTCTAGGCATACGAAGAAGAATGACTAACAAGCCACTGAGCAGTGCCATAGGGGAGGAAAGGTCGCGGTTCGAATCCTACTGCAACTGCAGGCGTCTATTTTTGCTGAGTTAAACTTACCGGGCTTCCCATTATTTCTGGGACCGAAAAGTGGTGGGCCGAAGAGCTTGAAGAAGCTGGACTTCGACGCAAGATGGGCCCGAAGAGAGCAGGTCTTCATGTCTTGGGCCAAAGAGGGAATATCTTCGCAGTTGGGCCTGAGAGAGCTTGTCTTCGCGTCCTGGGCCGAAGAGAGCTTGTCTTCGAGGTTGGGCCGAAGAGGTGCGTCCCGGGCCCGAAGAGGCGAAGCAATCTGGCTGGCCTTTTCTTCGATGAAGCCTAGTCCCGAAGAGCCTCTTCTTCGGTGAAGCCTAGGTCCTGAAGAGGCTCTTCGCAAATTAAAGTGAACCGAAGAGAGGATCATCGCTGTGCTGCGGTTGTGCGAACTGAATCTCCCGAAGAGACCTCTTCGGTCCGTTCTTTGGATGAACATCTCGAGGTGGTGGTGGGGAACTTCAGTGGGGTGGGGGGGGGACGACAAACGGTGGGCGCCAGAAATGTTGGGGTAAAAACCGTCTCCCTAAGAGGAACCAACACTCATAAAAGAAGATCCATCACAAGCAGAAAAATAAACAAGTGAGGAGGGGGGAGTGCCCTCTCTCAACCCACTTGGGTTGTTTGTATAGCTATAAGGGGTGGGATGGCATTTTAGCCCCAAGCCCCTGGTGGGTACAAATATTACATCCGAGCCCCTAGACCTATATAGGGGGTACCTTATGAATCATTTCCCCCAACAATTCTACAGAGCTCACACAAAGAGCTAGGGTTCCAACCGAAATCCTTCAATCGGAGGCCAAATCCGGGGTTTGAGGGGTCAAGATCAAGCACAAAGATGCACTAAACATCTATTCATGATCCCCAGAAACAAAACCAAACCCAAGCACCTCGGAATCGAAGGAACAAGCCGTGCACGAAAATCCAACGAAACCCCGCGTGCAGACTTCGGTCGTGAGCCGCTACCCTGCACCGGCTCGAGTCGACGACTTCGTCTTACTTTTCTTGCCACCATGCGGCCCGCACTTGACCCTGTTCGGCCACCGGGTCCATCAAGCCGAGCCTACTTGTCTCTCCACTCCTCGGAGGCCCTGCAAGGCTAAGACCTTTCGCACCCGCTCTTCACTTACACCAACACGAGTCAAGCCGCAACCTGCACCTGCAATACTCGGCCAAGAGTCAGTCCACACCACGTTGTCCATCACTCATCACACCAGGGAGCGATCATCCACCGGTCCTCCGATGCTCCGGTCCTCACGGCGTTGTTTTGTATTACGATACTTGCTCACGGTCCGGTGGGCCGCCTTCTTGTACCTTAGAACTCAGGGCTTTATGTTGATGCAGTTGTCCCTTTGTTCCTTCACTGTTGTCGCCCGATTTGAATCCCCCTTTGGACGGTTCGCCTTCATCTTTTAAGTCGGGGGGGGACTCTTGATCTTCCCCAGGGATGGTGGGTGTCGTGCCCTGAGACTGGCGGAGTAATTGGGAACGAAAGAGCAGAGAGAGGGTGAGAGAGAGAACGGAGAGAGAGAGAGAGAGTGCCTCCTCACCTCCGGGTAACCGCTGCGCGCGGGGCACTACATGGCTATAAATTCTCGATGAAGGCTTAGATCGGACGCACCTCTCGTCTCCTTCTTCCTCCTGCTCGTGCTGCCTCTTTGCCTCCTCGATCCCCATCCACACCAGAGACCTCGTCCTTCCCAGTCCAAACTCTCAGATGGCCGGTCAGAAGCGTCAAGCGGAGGGTCTCTTGACTCGTTGGCGAGGGCACCGCCCCTGCGCCGGCTGGCGGCACAGGAGGAGGCGGCGGGCGGTGATGCACTAGTGGCGCGTTGGCTTGAGGCCCGCGGCGGGACGGGTCCCGGTGTCGGCAGCTCTGGCGCCCATGCAGCTGGTGCCGTGGCTCAGCCGGCGCCGGGCACGAGAACAGGTCCGTCTGTGCCCACCGCGCCCCCGGTCGCCGCCGTTGACGGCCAACCCGGCGGCCCGCGACCGGGTGCGGCTGGATGGGGCACTGCGGTGCATCAGTTTGCTCGAGGAGGAGCTGGCCTCCGCGCAGCAGGCCGCCTCCACCTTCAAGGCCTCTTTCGAGGGGGCTGAGAGGGAGTTGGCCACTGCGGAGAACGCCAAGGCAGACGCGCTCGCCTAGGTCGCTGGTGAGTCACCCGGTCTTGTCTTCATTTTCTTTGCAGCGTTCCCGCCTACAGTCGGTTATCTTTCCTCCCGTGTTGCACAGGCCAAGAGGAGGTGGTGAACCTCCACGCCGCGGAGGCGAAGCAGGCACGCCAGGACCTTGCCGCGCTGCAGATCTCCCACGGCCACCTCCACGATGCCGCCAGTGTCTCCGTGACAGCGGTCCGGTTGGAGCCGACGTTGCTGCATGACCGTCTTCGTGCGCTCCTTGGTTGCGTCCGTGCGGTGGTCACCGCGGGGGTGCACCAAGGGGCGACGTACAGCCTTGCTGCCGCGGACCTCCAAAGCGCGGATCGGTGCATCGGCCGGATCCCCGTGTGGTTCTGAAAGTGCATCTAGGCCCCTAAGTGGATTTTGGTAAATTGAATGACAAAACGATTAAAGGTCTAACGTGTTTTGTCTAAAGATTGTGAGCAGGTTTTTATGGTTTATTCATGGGCTACAATTGTTGTTTATTTAATTGGATACTATTTGGCTCACAATCATTAAAGGCAAGCAAGTGTGTGATCTTTATGCAAATTGGTTAATGTCAAGAATGAGTGGATTTATATTTTGGGGATATTTTGCGAAGATGAATTACATGTCTCCAAGAAATGTGGTAGCTTGACTAAAAACAAAAGGGATCATACAAAGAGAAATTGGTAATTCTCTCAAGTTAAAGTGCAAGGCTTCATGTGGTAATTGAAAGAGGACACAAGGATGAGTATAGACTTAATGGTCCTTAAATGGAAGCTTGCATATTCGTTGTCAATCAAGAACAAACATTTGAAGAGGGATCTCAAATGAAGGTCAAATTGTGGATTAAGCAAAGCCTAACTCAATGTGGATTGGGTAAGTGATGAAGAGATCAACAGAGGTGTTTAGGGTGAGGGACTAAGCAATCTTTGGGGTCTTGGCCCGGCCGCCATTAGTGTTTTGCTAAGGTGAAGTTCTAGCATCCGTGGGGTCTCCAAGTATCATATCCAAGCCTTAACTGAGGGAAGCGATGCAACACATCAATAAGTTATGATTGGAAATATGGAGTGACTTAAGGATTAAAGTGAGCATTCTTATGCACAAAGGAAAAATCCTAAGTCACTAGCTCAAGTATGGATTTGCTCAAGACATCGGCTATGTTGGAAGCCCTCAAGTTGGAATTGCAAAAGTATGGCAAGATTGAAGATCTACAAGCTCAAGTGATCAACTCCGTTTTATACTTATTCTTGAGTTTAGGAATGCCATACTATCAAGTGGGATGCAACATTAGCTCTAAGACAAAAGATCAAAAGTGCTCATTAGTTGACCTAAGTGAGAACTAGCCTTGAGAGAGTTCCTGAGTAGTCTAACAAAACTCTAACCCAACCTTAGTCACTTCAACACGTCTTGGAGTGCTTGTGAGAAGAGAGAAGGGTTTTTGGGTTCTCTCTGCCCAGGGTGGTCTAACCACGCCAGGGGGGCGGTCTAACCGCCCCTGGCAGGCCAACGGCTAGTTTTTCAAACTGGCTGGAGGTAGGCGGTCTAACCGCCCTGACCAGGCGGTCTAACCGCCCTGGCCAGGTTTCCAACGGCTAGTTTTCCTTGTGAGGGGTATAAGTACCCCACGAGCTCCACTTGTTGGGGTTGCTGATTCTAGGGTTGCTGAGGTGCTCCCCCTGCTATTTTTCATAAGCCAAAGCCAAAGAAACACTCCCTAACTCTCTGTTTGTGAGATTTGCTTTTCAAGCCATATTCTAGTGTTGGGTTGAGAGTTTAAGCCTTTGTGAGCTGAGCAAGAGCATCCCATAGCTTGAGCACTTGTGATTCACGTCGGAAAGCCTTTAAAGCATTTGTTACTCTTGGAGGTTCACCTCCTAGATGGCTAGGCGTCGCCGGCTAGCTCCCAAGGTTGTGGTGAGCAGCGGCAAGTTTGTGAGGGCTGTGATCTTGCCTCTTCGTGGAAAAGATCGCCTTAGTGGAAAGGAGGAAAGAGGTTGAAAGAGACCCGACTTGTTGTGGGAGAATTCCCTTACAAGCTCCTCAACGGAGACGTAGCCATTCCTTAGTGGGCGGTGAACTTCGGGAAACAAATCCTCGTCTCTCCTTTGTGGTTTGCCTCACTCGCTTTGATTTCTAGCATATTTACTTTGCTTCCGCTCGATCTTCTTGGGTGTGCTTGTCTTTGAGTGCAGGGATCATTACCCTGCTTGTGATCATCTACAGGAGCCACTCAAGAACTTAGGTTCTTGCTAGAACTCAAGAGAAGCTTTGAGTTGTCTTTTGCAGGTTCACTGGGTGGAGGCGGTCTAACCGCCCCAGTATCCGGTCTAACCGCCCCCTTTGTGCTCAGTGCACCAGGGGCGGTCTAACCGCCTGGCAGGGGCGGTCTAACCGCCTGTGCCAGTGAAGCTCAAGTTTCGGGGGAAAAGTTTTATTTGGTCGTCTTGCCTATTCACCCCCCTCTAGGCGGCATCAAGGTCCTTTCAGGTTCCCGCGGGGAACTAGGCCGCATGGGCGTCAGCTCCACGCCCTGTACTTCAATGCCAACGCTGATGCCATCCTCCCGCCGGTGGACGTTGACACCCTCCTCGAGGACAGGTGCCCTGCTGCAGCGAGAGGGGCGGCCCTCCTGGACGACGCCAGCGAGTCAGAGGACGCTTCCGAGGAAGCAAACCCTTCTCCCCAGGCCGACCCTTCGTCGGAGTGAGGCATGTGCCTCGAGGTGGGAACTAATCATCTGTGATTAGCGCCTTCCCCCCTCCTTTTTTTGTTGTTATGAACCTTGGCCCAAGTGGCCCTTTAATTCATACCTTTTCCTTTTCGATGTGTATGCTTGTGTACCTGATGCTGGGTGACTGCAGCGAGCCACTCCAGTTCCCCCTGCGATGTCTTGTCGGCTGGTACCGCCCGTCTTGTCGATCAGCCAGGGCCTGTACTTAGGTCGGGACTTGCACCCAGGTTTCGACTTGAGGCCGGTGACCCTTTTTTTATAAGTTTCACCGTGTCGGTTGGTCGAGTCTTTCGCCTTAGGTCGGGGAGATCTCTCTCTCCGATGTGATCTATTTTGACGTGTTGTTGGCCACGCCTGCGAACGGCGTGCCAAACGCTTCCTGGGGTGGAGTCTGCTTTTTCCGTAGCGTAAGGTCTAGTGGGATTTGTGCGTGAGGGAGAGAGAGAGAAAGAAAGGAAGCAGGATGCTCCTTCGCTCCTCCCGAGTGGGCCCAAGCAGTGAATTACCCCATTTAAGTTGAGGAGGCGGGCCTGATTGCGATCCCATCCTTCTCTTTCGCCTCTGCCTTCTCGTGCACACACCTTCCATCCTATAGCTTCATCTGGTTAGTAGATCCAGGCCTCCCACCGCGGCTTCTCGTTCCCGTTGTGCGCGGTGATGTCGAACTGGCAGCGCTCCACCACCTCCCTTGCGAAGCTGACCGCGCTGGCTGATGCGGGGCTGCTTCCGCGCCCGACCGACACGCGGGAGTCGATCAAGCCCATGCTTGAAGATTTCCCACAGCCCTCGCCAGGGTATGTGGTTTCTTTTGTTGCCTTCCACGAGCGTGGATTCTCTGTGCCGGTCGAACGGTTCATCCGCGCCGTCCTGCTGACTTACGGCCTCGAGCTTCAGCACCTCAACCCTAATGGCATCCAACACCTGGCAGTGTTCGAGGCGCTGTGTGAGGGGTACCTCGGGGTAGAGGCGCACTGGCACCTCTTCCGCTATTTCTTCGGGTTCGTCTGCTTGAAGGACGAGGGGAGGTCGATGACAATCTGGTGCACCGCCCTCCGGTTGAAGCGGAACAGGTCGTCAGAGTACCTCGCCGCCCCCTGACCAACTCGAACAGTGGGTGGCATTCGGAGTGGTTCTACCTCAAGAATGACCCTGAGTGCTCGCTGCCAACTTACACCAGCGGCTACTACGACGTGACCCCGGAGGCCTAGTCGGACAGGCCCCCGAAGAAGGATCACCAGAAGTTGCTTTCCGAGTGCCTTGAGGCGCTTAAGGCTCTACAAGGGCATGACGTTGATCCCGCGGCCGTGATTGGCGGCTATCTTGCGAGGGGGATCAGGCGATTGTGGCAGCGACCCCTTCGCCTGTTCAAGATGACCGCCGACCCGCTGCCCTCGATAGGTGAGGTTCGGAGACGAGTCCAGCAAGCCGTTCCTGGCGACCCCAAATGGCTGCCCGCCGATCTGCTCTCGATGCTCCCGGACGCGGGTACGGTGGTCTTGGTGAGTCTTCCACTACGTGAAAAACTCACTTTGGTAACGGGCATAGATTGCCTTTAGTAACGGGCAAAGCTCCCATTACCGATCAAGTGTTACAAATGAGCCAAGAAAGGTAACGGGCAGATGCCCGTTACTGATAACACATATTCGCAATGGGCATCAAACAATGACCGTTACCACAACTAGCCACCGGTCACGTGAAATGGCTATTTCTCTGGGCCCACATGGAACTTTGGTAACGGGCACCAAAACAGAGCCCGTTACAGTAGCTCAACATCGGAGACACGTGCTGTGTACCTGCGTCTCCTCTATCTAGACGAAATGAGACGCGTCTATTTCACGCGCGTCTCATCATAACTAGGATTCGTAACGGGCATCAAACAACAACCGTTACCACAACTAGTCACCGGTCACGTGAAATGGCTATTTCTCTGGGCCCACAGGGAACTTTGGTAACGGGCACGAAAACAGAGCTCGTTACTGTGAACTCAACATCAGAGACGCGTGCTGTGAACCTGCGTCTCCTCTGTCTCGACGAAATGAGACGCATCTGTTTTCACGTGCGTCTGCTGTCTCTTGACTAAAGGAGACACGTGCTGTCAACCCAATCTCCTCTATCTCGACGAACGGGCCAGGTTCTGGGGCCCACCGGTCAGTACTGGTAACGGGCTTTTACGCTGCCCGTTACATTGTTGCCATGTTTGTAACGGGCGTTCCGAATGAAGCTCGTTACTCACTGATCAGTGTTTGTAACGAGCTTGAATTAACACCCGTTACAGATACGTAGTCCACCCCTACAGTAACCTGCATGCTTGCCGGCTGCATCCTGGAACCAGCCATGATTTGGCAGCCATCAGGGGCTCCATCCTGCCATCCTAGAACCAGCTAGGATATGGCAGCCACCACAGCAAGGAGACATCATAAACACATTCTCACATCACATATATAGACAAGCAAGATCACATTTATAGACAAGCTAGCAAGATCACATCAAGTTTCAAGTTACTCTCATCAGGGCTTGTTTGGATGGAGTCATGAGAAAACTGCCTGAACCAGGCAGCATCTGACCCCAACCAAGCAAGGCAAGCAGGTTTCTCAGGCAACAACACTTGACTAAAGAAGACTGAATGAGTTTCAAGTTTCTGGCTACAATGAACTCACGGTGCACCATTATAGAAGTTGCCCTTTCGATCGATGGTCTCCTTAAGAATGTACTCGCACAGCATCTCCCGGACATGCTTTAGATCTTCTGTGGAAACATCTACAGCAGCTTTGAAATCCTACAAAATACAATCTTTTATGAGAATACAAGTAGAAATCAGTATCTAAAATCAGATGGAGAATATGAGCAGAGACAAGGTTGAGCATTATTATCTACTTACAACAGCCTTCTTGATGTCAGGTATGTCATCGAGTAGTCTTAACATATGGAATGCACATGGAATCCACACAAAGAGGACCGCCATGGCTGCTGAGCACACTGCATCGAGGTACCAAAATGACAAGTTAATGCAGTACCAAATAGGTAAGAAGGGACCATAAAAAAACATCGGTCTTACATCGAGATTTGTTTTGTGCTTGAGTGTTGTGGCTTTTGGCTTTTTTTCTTTCCTTTCGTCTCTCCGTCCTGTGCATGATCAGCAAAGGCCCTGCATGGTCAGCAATACCGATTAGAAACACTAAGAGATTGCATTTTTGTGAACAAAACCTACAAGATACTGTACCAAAGGCCCTGCACGGTCAGCAATACCGATTAGAAACACTAAGAGATTGAATTTTTGTGAACAAAACCTACAAGATACTGACCAGTCCACAATAGATTTGAGGTCTGAGAACTTTAGCGGGGGATGTTGTTTAGCAGAATCTAGATGGCAAACCTCTTTGAACTTCATACAGATGATCAGTGTTACCCAGTGGCTAGTGTAGTAGGCACCCACCACGTAGTCGTTGTTCATTGCATTTGCGATTGCTTTGGTAACAAGGCCAGAATGTTGAGAAATATTTGTGGAAGTAATAAAATTTGGATCTAAAAACCCAACACTGATCTGCATCTCCGCTGCCTTGTCCATCATTTTCCTACAAAAAATCAAATTGTTAGCATGCATGAACTTTGTGGTCAAAATTAAAGAAATACCTTTTTAGGTTTTAAGGGACTTACAATGTCCACAACCTCAGGAAGGTAACATCCTTTTGCTCAAAAAAAAGAAGGTAACATCCAGAGAAGCTAGGGTTATAAGGTTATACACGCTACGGATTGCAATGTTTAACATTAAAGCACCACCACCACCTTTAAAGTAGTGTTGATCCACCTCTGCTGGAAAGGTAAGTTTATCCTTACTGTGTTCCATGACGTAAGCATGCAACCTAGCACAATTTGGTCCAGCAGCCTCTAAGTTTGACAACATAGGTGCACCAGGCTTGTATTTTGGTCGTTCCTGTTCTGTCCCAATAATACAGTTAAGAATCTCATCTTTAGACAGAGGTTTGCTGGCCTGGTTCCCCTTCTACAGTGGAGATTGCCTGGGCTCCTCCTCTTGTTGCAGAGGCTGCTGTACATGTTGCATCTGCTGCTTAGGGGGAGATTGCCTGCGCTCCTCCTCCTGCTGCTGGAGAGGCTGTTGTTTCATCTATTGCTTATCCTCATGTTGCAGCTGCTGCTTAGGCGGAGTTTGCCTGGGCTCCTCCGGCTGTTGTCGACGCTCCTGCTGTGTAGTTTTGCTGATCTGCTGCTGCTGCTGCTGCTATTGAGCCTTCTCTTGCTGACACTGAGTTGCAGTACCTCCATCTGATGTTGTACCCCTGCTACCTGTTGCGGCTTCAGGGTTGGAATGTCTCGTCATGGGTGGTATAAGGATCCTGTCCTTTGGCCATTGGATCCTTTGAACGAGAGCCTCAGCTAGGGTTGCTATGTCACCCCCATCAATTGGTACAGGTAGAGGGTAGTGACCCGCATTGGCCCACACATAAGTAGGTTGCACCACAACATATCCATCCTACACCTGTACTGAATGACAAGCCTTTTGAAATGGAAAGACTTTCGCTAGTGCGAGCTCCACATTAATCCCGGTGCCATCCAAAAGGCTGCACGGTGTTGGCTTTGTCAGCTTATCTATTGTGTCCAGCATAGGTGATCGACTATCACTGTGCACTTCATTCGCTTCGTCCTCATTGGCATTCCAATGGTCTTGCTCTCTGCCACACGCATCTTCCTCACTGTCATGCGCATGTTCTTCCTCGCGGTCATGCGCATATTCTTCCTCGCGGTCATGCGCATCTTCTTCCTCGCTGCCATGCACATCTTCTTCCTCGCTGCTACTGACAGGCACTAGTAATTGGGAAGGAAGAAGTACATTTTTCGGTATTTCGATGCCTGATAGTTTTGGAGCATGGACAACTATTTTAAATGTTATGTCCATCATATCATCAGACCTCTTGTTCCTCCTCTTCTTCCTGTACATTCTAGCAAACTCTTCACCAAACCCTTTACCCCAGCCAAGTGAACTAGACACGCCTCAGACCCGACCTCGATGCTCTGGAGTCTCAAGTGCTGCGGTGAGGATATCATCCTCCCTAACCCCAGAGAAAGAACCATCGCTACCCTGAGCTGCAAGTGTTTTCACCCTATCTGCTACCCCCACCACCGCAGGGTTACTGAATGTTATGCCCCTGCTTCCTTCACTAGTATTCTTCCTCTTCTTCCCTACCCTTGCCCGCAGATGAGGTCTCAAACGTCAAGGAAATTGGTCCCAAGGGTTCTGTTTTCCTTCTGCAGCTAGCTTTGCATCCTCCTCCTCCCACTCTTTCCTTTTACCACGATAACCTTTTCTGCCCATCTTGTGTGCCTTATTATGCAATGCTCTCTTTTGTTTCATCTCCTGGCTCAATTGCTGAAATGAAGGAGAATTGGTTTCCTGCACAAACATGTCCCAGTCTTGTTGCTGCAAAAAGGCATACTTCACAAAGGGAGTCTCCTCTTCACTCACATATTTTTTTCTTAAATGGGCCTTGAACCGCCGTTGCAAGGTTCCAATCTCTGATATAGCTGCCTTAACTACCTTCTTGAGAACAGATTCTTCCAGATTGGCTGGGTAATCTAGCTTTTCCTCTAAAACTGTGAACAAATGTTCCTTCTCAATTGGTGAGAGATCATTAACCGCCTTGTTGATTGACACCCTCTCCCGAGTAATGAGGCCACAGACCAATACAAATCTATCCCTCGCAGGATCTGGGGTAGGCCAAAAATTGGCATCAAGTCCAGTTGTAGTCAACTTGTCTTCTGGCCATTTGGTTTGTGTCCTTGACCCGCGGGATCGAGTACTACTCGCAGCAGTCTGTGCCGAGTGACCCTATGAAGAAGGTTCACCGCCGATGGGCTGTGATGGTGCACTGGAGGTAGAGGAGTTTGTTGTTGTGAGAGACTGCATAGATGATATGTCAGGTTGTCAGTAGAGCAACATAAGCAAGACCGAAAATCTAAACAAAATTCTTATTAGATAAATTCGTTTTCTCTGACAGGCAAAATAGCTGATATTACACTAGAAATCATTACAAGTCGTAAATAAAATCAGCATAGACATACACAATTCATATTTTACTTAATTAGCATACAGGGATAGGTGCTAACCATTTTGACAGGGACACAACAATATGCTTATATATCAAAGCAAAGAATAAATTCCTTCAACTGCTTCCTTGTCCAACTTCAGCAGCAATGGATTGTGTGTTCCATGTGTACATGCAACAAGAGGATAAAGCAATCATGACATTATATATGACAGTAGGGAAACAACACTCACAACACATCATGACACCAACAATAACAATATATATGACAGTAGTGAAAAAATTAACACTCACAAAAAAGGATAGGACAGTCTAGTTATCACTACATTATAAACCACTGCGATGCAATTCCCACTGACATTATGTGGCCATGAGAATTAAAGTATGCTAACAGGTCCAAAGCATAACTGTCGATCTGGTACATTCAAAGCATAGCAGAATTAAAGTATGCTAACATCCTCAATGCTTTTCATGAATTTACAGTGCAAAAATTATAGCACCAGGAACATGAAAATGAATTTCAACAGTTCATATAACTTCATCTGTTTGCAACAATTTATTCAAACAAACTTGGAGTAACAAAATCCATCCATCAAATCCACAGTCAATCAATTAAAAATGAACTATTAAGGCATGTCTCCCTAATCCACCTTGACATGAATATATAGTAGATTGGGTGGACTACATTATAAACCACTGTGATGCAATTCCCACTGACATTATGTGGCCATCAGAATTAAAGTATGCTAACAGGTCCAAAGCATAATTGTTGATTTGGTACATTCAAAGCATAGTAGAATTAAAGTATGCTAACATCCTCAATACTTTTCATTAATTTACAGTGCAAAAATTGTAGCACCAGGAACATGAAAATGAATTTCAACAGTTCATATAACTTCATCTTTTTGCAACAATTTATTCAAACAGACTTGGAGCAACAAAATCCATCCATCAAATCCACAGTCAATCAATTAAAAATGAACTATTAAGGCATGTCTCCCTAATCCACCTTGACATGAATATATAAGAGATTGGGTGGACTACATTATAAACCACTGCGATGCAATTCCCACTGACATTATGTGGCCATCAGAATTAAAGTATGCTAACAGGTCCAAAGCATAACTGTCGATCTGGTACATTCAAAGCATAGCAGAATTAAAGTATGCTAACAGGTCCAAAGCATAACTGTCGATCTGGTACATTCAAAGCATAGCAGAATTAAAGTATGCATTAATCCTCAATGCTTTTCATGAATTTACAGTGCAAAAATTGTAGCACCAGGAACATGAAAATGAATTTCAACAGTTCATATCACTTCATCTGCTAGCAACAATTTATTCAAACAGACTTGGAGCAACAAAATCCATCCATCAAATCCACAGTCAATCAATTAAAAATGAACTATCAAGGCATGTCTCCGTAATCCACATTGACATGAATATATAGCAGATTTGGTGGCCGAGCAGAGAGAGGGCGTTGGGGTTCAAGTAGGACAAACCTCTGTCGTGAATGAAGTAGTTGTTCTCGTGATGGTCAGAGGGGCCGGATCCACGTCGGCTCGTGGCCTAAGGTGGCCGGCTCGTCGTCGTGGCTGTTGGTATTTCTTAACCTCGATGCTAAGTTACGGGTTCCTAGCAACGATGCTAGAAATATCCAAATGGTAATCCTAACGATTACAAGAGTCCGCAAGTGCACGGAAGTACCATTGTAGCATTTCCCCAAAGGAGTATTCCAAAGGGTATCGAATCCAAGGAAGGCTGGGCGGATTAACTAGTTCAACACTATTGCAAGGAGTATAAATCATAGACGGGGACAAACCAGATACTCAAGTGCAGGGGTAAGATAAAATAGATAAGATAGTAGTGTGAACACACAAACACACTCTCTCTAAAGGTCCTAGGCTTAGGAGGCAACATACGGGTTAGTTCTAGGTTCTAACGTACTAAACGTACGAAGTTAGTCAGACAAGTTAGTCACATACAGGCATTGCATGATGCTGGCTCAAGCACCCTGGCACAAACAGGGAGCTAACCTCCCGCGTCGCTTACGCACGACTCCGGTTGTTAGACTTTAGACTCCTACAGCGTATCCGAACGTGGGGGATTCCAGAAGGGTCCAACGGCTGTCACCACCGCGGCCTACCCCAAGACAAACCGTGGGATACACTCGTAAGCAACGTAGCAACGCAACCCTAGCACCACGCTTACGTTATTAGCAGGACCCTGACCGGCCCGGGCTATTGTGACCCAGGTCAGAGCCGCCAGGTAAACCGGCCAATTACACCGAATATCGTAGCTTGACCACGAACTTCATACAACACAAACATGGGATCTAACTAGATCAAACTAGGCTAAGCGCACAAACGGATTCATGCTTTCCTATGTCTATTCAACAAGATCAAAGGGTCGTGTTCGTGATGAACACGAGCCTCTAACTTATGAACAAACACCAAAAACATGTATAAGTCACTTGTCAACTGGATCGAAAGGCCTTGTTCATCAAGAACAGGAGCCTCTAAATGATGAACGAGTGAAGAACACATGAACAAATCACCCATGTGTACAAGCACAACTTTATATGAAATAGCTGAATAACTGAAGTAGATCAAAGTTATACAATAAAATAAAGATACAAGAGGACTCATACCTAGATCCCAAAGTAGACTTGGAACCTGAAGTAGAACTACTCTAGCCTACCTCCTAGCCTTAGAAACAAGAAGTGAGAGAGGAGGAGTAAGTTGTGTTGTTAAGAAATGAGCCCCCTCCCCTTCTATTTATAGGCCAGAGCACCGGCGCAAGGAGTGAAACACCCCGGGGATGGCCTCTAGGACCAATGGACAAGCGCCACGTGGAAGCCCAGGATCAACCGACCCAAGGTCGGTTCGGCCGATCCCAGGTGGGCCCCACTCGGGGTGTGCTTCCTCGAGGTGGCTTTCCTGTGGGCCCTTAAGTCAGTCCCGGTGTACACATGTTCTTGAGGCGGTTTAGGCACTCTGGTGGGCCCATGGATCCATGTGAAGTCCACGTGTCACACTCTGATTCATCGGGGCTTGCCTCTCTTGGATTGGTGACATGGCGTGCATGTGTGGCACCTGAGGTGGCTTAGCTTGCATGCATGGCACCTGAGGTGGCAGCCATTCCTTGAGGCGACGTGTCATGAATCATAGAAGGTGAGTTTGCCACTTCTTTTGTGCTTCTTTTCCTGCAATCACATAATCTCCAAGGACAAGTGGAACTACATTATTCTTAACTAAAATGCGTGTAAGAAATGCCTCTTGCTCCTTTATTTGTGAGTAAATTGACGGCTAAAGTAAGCACTTAATAGCTGTCAACAACTCCCCCAAGCTAGCCTCTTGCTCGTCTTGAGCAAGATACTTAGGACTTAGGTTGGTCAATCAGGAGTTGCTGCGATGTTGTATTCCTAGTTTGTGACAAGCATACGACTAGGTACTCTATCAAGAATTTAATGAGTTGGCATCGATCTTACCTTATGCTTGATTGCTATGAAGCTTGTAGCTTCACCTGCCTTGAGTGGTTGAAAGATAGAACGGTTGTATAGGATTTACTAATCATGAATACCTTGATCAGTCGTCAATCCGGAGGTTTTGCAAATTTTTGCAAAGAAATCAAAGTTCCTCGAATGATACTCTCGGATCGCTCAGTGTGTTTGATTCCTCACCAAGGCATTGATTTGCCTTCTTTCTCCACCTACTTCTACTCAGCTGAAATGTGGGGTTGTAGGTAGGGAAAACATGTGGCATACCTGTTCCTCATGTATTGTCGAGTCGAAAACTAGATCCTTGGGAGTAACAAGTCATACAGCCTGATCAAGATGTGCATGTGTGTGTATATGGTGGATGGATGAAAAACTCCTTTTTGTATAAGATTCTTTCTCTCCTTTTGAGATTTTTGAGACTTGGGCTATGTCTCTTTATTCTTTCTCTTTTTTCTCTCATTTTTTCCATAGCCCATAGTCCTTGCTGAACATTTTTGGAGAGAGAGTAATCATGAAACAATGTGCGGAGCTTTATTTGCGGAATGGATGAAATGATGGGTGCTAACTTCCGGTGTAGAAGTTTAGCAAATAGTGGCTATGTATGTGATCTTGATCATGGGAGCATGACAAGTTTCTCGCCGAGGGTCACAACAATTCGACAAGACTCAATGAAGGAAACAAGCATCATATGTGGAGGCTAACAAAAGCTAGGATCTACATATGGCTTTGGATAGGAATTTCTCATCATTTAGGAACTTATCATTTTATTGTTTTTCAAAAGAAAACTCCGAATATCAAGCATCACTTAGGACAGGCTCATAGCAACCCTATTATACCGTTTCATACCTCACAACAACCTAGGCAAAGGTCATGCTTTTTACTACCCACAAGTTTCAAGCTATGGTTTGATCATACAAGCCAACAAACTCAAAACTAAGATATGATACTAAGCTGTAGCAAGGCATACAAGAGGAATAAACAGAGCAACTATTCATCATTTCGACCATAAAGGGACATAAAGCATTCTTACCGCGCATATGAAAGCAAACTAATTTAAAAAAGCAAAATAAATATTTTTGGTCTTTTTAATTTTGTAGATTTTTATGTGTTTTTTAGCATATGAGATTCTGAAAATAAAGATTCAAGTTACCTCAGAGTGGGGGTCCTCCCCAAGCTAGCTTCAGGCTCACTACTGTGGAGGAGGGAATCCCATCCACCGGTAGTAGGCCCTCTGCTCCTCCAGCTGCTGCTGTGCCAGCTCGATGGCGTGAAGTCTCTCGCCGGACATCCGCTGCCAGTCCCGGGTGGACTCGACGTGCTGGTGCACGGTCTCCTCCATGTCGCCGACTCGGATGTTGAGCTCGCTCATCTGCTGAGTGAGGGTGGCCCCACGAGATGACGAGCGCAATCCGGATGATGAAGATGTCGCATCTCCGTAGGTAGTACCAGCAGGGACGGCCCACTCGTCACTACCCGCGCTAGCCCAAGCCGAGCTACTCGCACCCTGCTGGTACATGGGCTGGTCCCAACCGGGAGCATACCCGGGAGTGACCCCAGGCATGTACTCGGTAGAGGTCCACGTACCAGGCGGAGGTGTGGTAGGCTGAGGTGACAGCTGTGGAGACGGCTGTGGTGGCGGCTGTTGTGCTCCAGCTGCTCTCCTCGATGTGTTTCTAGTTACCCTGTCACTAGAGACACTAGAACGACGAGGTTCCTCGAGAGGAACGGTCAGTGACCCCTAGCCCTACAACCTGAAATCTGGGTTAGGTAACTAGATCTGGTTTGTATGGCCTGGGTAAAAGAAAACTAAAGAATCATCCGGACCCTTCTTAAGAATATGCCCCTGAGTCAAATAAGCCTCGTCAATCTGAGTTCGGGGATTAGCAATGGATGGCACGTTAGGCCCTTGCGTAATCCCAAGGTTCGTGACGATGCGAGAAATCAGAGACGTACACTCAATAGAACCCGTCATCTTAAAATTTGTTAACCACTGCCGAATCATAGCTTGCACAGGGGAGATCTTGATCCGTCTGACCGCGGCATATAATATCATCATCTCGTCAGTGCGCACGGGCCGCACGTCATCCCTTGGAAAGAGAGTGACGGCGAGCCACTTGTGCCACAGCCGGAGAGTGTGGTGCAAGATATCATTGCACCTAGGTATCAACTTGCCGCGAACAGGACGACCGGAGATCTCTTCCCAAAAACTCTCGCGATTAAAACCAGCGCAAGCTTGCTCAAGAGAAATAGCACAGCAACGATGAAAACCGAGGGTGCTTCTAAGATCTTTCCACGAAACTCGATACGGAACTCCATGAAATCAAAATGAAATACCAGACGCATCCTCTTGAAGAGTGCAGAGAAATTGGATGGTGGTAGGTCTAGAACCAACTTCCTGAACCGGGACAAAATCCTCCCATCCTAGAGCATGCCAAATGGAATTGAACTCGGAGTCCATACATGTTTTCTCGAGAAGGTCCGGGTCGAACTCCTTGGTGTTTGCGAAGACTCGGTCCTTGATGAGAGCGTAGGCTTGTCTCTCGCGATCACTCCTCAAGTCGATGAAGGCGGCGTCGACAGCGTACACTTCATCAGCTTGTGGCGTGGGTAGCTCTTCTTCTCATTCTTCTTCACAGTCGGTTGACATTGGGCTTGGTGTAGCTTCAGAGTGAGGAGACGAGCTCCCCCCCGTCGTGTGAACGGCGTGAGCGAGTCAACTTCCGGAATGCGCCGGAGGCCCAACTCATCTTGCACAACTATCGGACGACACGAGCAACTCGGTGATGGGTTAGTGAAACTGAATGAAATTCTTACCGAGTTTGCTCCACCAATGATCAATATTTCAGCAGCACTTGGAGAGAATACTTGGCACCTCAATCTCGAGCGAGAAATCCACGAAAACCAAAGAGCAAGAACAAGAGAGGGAGAGAGTGTTGCAATGGGTGAAGACACCCCTCAAACCCCCTTGTATTTATAGGCATTGAGGCCGGGCATCGAGACATGGGGCGTGTGCAACGGCTAGGAGCCGTTGGAGGAAGGAGGGCTGGGCTAGCCGTTAGGCTGGGTCGACCGACCTGTGGGGTCGGCCGAACCCACCTCGGGTCCACGAGCCTCCGGCTTTTTGCAACGGCTCTCTAACGGTCACATGAGGGCCTGCCCAGGTGCATCGGTCCAAATTCGCCCAAAAACATGCTCGAATGAATTTTCAAGGATTTTTCAACCCAAAATTTTATTTTTAGAATTTTTATTTTTTTAAAGAAAAAGGAAAATTTGGCTAGAAATAATTCCAGCATGCAGATGCAGGGATGGAAAATTCAAATATGCACCGGGAAAAATTAAATTAAATTTTGGAAGGGAAATATGAGATAGCTCACCAATTTTACCTTCTGGCGAAAGGACTCATCTTTTTAAGTCCGAGAGCGGGACTTTTCTCGGTGATTAGTTCCACTCGTCACCCCACTCCCGAGAAGTAGAGGGGTGCGAGCTCTGTACCTGCCTCCACACCTTTCGTGCCTTCCTTGATTTTCTTGGTGTGGTCAGAGGTCGTGTGAGCTGGGGTTGTCGCTCCGTCCACCCCCAGGTCTGCTCATCGTTCCCTTGCACTGAATAGCATTGCTCTTCTGTTGGTCGAAACCGAAACATCAAGTTCTTCTTCCCAATGCAGAAACGGATGGTCCTACTTCCCACATTGATCCTTGCTCGAGCGTCACTTAGGAACAGCCTCCCAAGAATGAGTGGCATTTCCGCATCATCTTGTATATCAAGGACCACGTAATCCGCGAAGATGCAAGAGCCTTGGACGAATACCAGTAGACTCTCCACAACCCCCTCCGGATACCGGATCAATGCATCAGCAAGTTGAACTGTCCTCGAGGTTGGGGTAAGAGCGGGATATCCTAGTCTTTCGAACATAGCCTTGGACATGATGTTGACACTCGCGCCAAGGTCACAGAGGGCATTCCTAATTTTCTGGTAGTATATAGTGCAAGTGATGGCCGGATAACCAGGATCCTTTCTGTGTACAATTGCTGAAGATTCCCATGGATCAAGAACCTGCTGTATGGGTCTCCCTGCATAGTCAGCAGCTCGTGCCCTCCCAGATGGCTTACCCCGTCTGGTGAACACTACACAAACATTCTCACAAGAAGACACGGGTTGCCCCGGAATCTTCCCGTCCTCAGCAGAGGGAGCCAACTGAGCCAACTGGGTCTCTATCATTTTATTAAAGCTCAGCTGGTTCTTGAGAGTAGAAGAAAGGTTATCGATTTTAACGTTGAGGCTTTCCAAAGCCTTATCGAAGGAAGCCGTTTTCTTGTTAAAGCCTTCATTAATCTTGGCTTGCCCGAAAACCGGATCTTTCAGGGAAGGTTGGTTGGGATTGTAAATATTACCTTGATTACCCCCCTGATAGTAAGGGCGTGATTGATTCCATGTTTGACCTCCTTGTGGACGATAACCATTGTTGTTGTCGTTCATGTACATCACATCCTCCTGGGTAGCGAGGCAATAATTCCCTGAATGCCCAGTATCACCACAGACTTCGCAGGTCATGCGAGCATCCATAGCTTGAGTAGTGATGGCCATGGCAGCCTTCTCGCTGGTCAGAGCATCCATTCTCTTCATGAGTAGGTCCATCTTGGCGTGCAGCATATCCGCTTCCTTGACAGTATGTGTACCCCTCTGACGTGGCTGGAGTCGATCATCACTCCACCCTTGGTTGGAGACCATCTTCTCGATAAGTTTGGTTGCTTCAGCGATAGTGAGAGAGAAGAAAGCTCCTCCAGCAGCAACATCAATATGGCCTCGGGCTGTCGGAGTCAGCCCATTATAGAAACTCTGAAGAATAAGCCAGTTGTCCATCCCATGATGGGGACAAGCCAGGATGTACTCCTGAAGCCTCTCCCAAGCCTCTGGAATGGTTTCATTTGCCGCTTGCTGAAAGCTTGAAATTCTTCCCCGGAGAGCGTTGGTCCTGCCCAATGGAAAGAACTTCGCGAGGAATGCTGCTGAGCATTTTGCCCAGGTGTCAATATCTGCACGGTTCGCATAGAACCACTGCTTCGCCTTTCCCAGGAGTGAGAATGGAAACAGCCGCAGACGAATGGCATCTTCCTCCACTCCTCATATAGTGAAGGTACTGCACAGCTCCAAGAACTGTTGCAAGTGGGCGCTCGCGTCTTCATTAGGCTTGCCACATAATGGGTTAGCCTATACCATCGTAATGAGGCCAGTCTTGATTTCAAAGTTTCCATTCCCGGTGTTGATCCCGGGGCCAGTGGGCATCTGATCAGCAGAGGGAGCAGAATATTTGCGAAGAGTCTTCTCCTGATTGGCCATAGGAGTTGATGTAGATGGCACAAAGGAAGCTGGATCGACTTCCATGCGTACACGCTGGGGAGAACCGAAATGAATTCTAGCTCTCCTTACGAGTGACTCAGGATCTTCAGTGAAATTTGGCGGTAAGTCGAAACCAGTCATACACTACCTGTCTTCATCATTGATAGACAAAGAAGACATTCAAAGTTAGCCTGCATTGAGAACTATTTTATTCCTGTCATGATTATAAACATTGCAAAGTGCTGACAAGTTATCCTTAGCCTTCCCCGGCAACGGCGCCAGAAATGCTTGTTGGTATTTCTTAACCTCGATGCTAAGTTACGGGTTCCTAGCAACGATGCCAGAAATATCCAAATGGTAATCCTAATGATTACAAGAGTCCGCAAGCGCACAGAAGTACCATTGTAGCATTTCCCCAAAGGAGTATTCCAAAGGGTATCGAATCCAAGGAAGGCTGGGCGGATTAACTAGTTCAACACTATTGCAAGGAGTATAAATCATAGACGGGGACAAACCAAATACTCAAGTGCAGGGGTAAGATAAAATAGATAAGATAGTAGTGTGAGCACACAAACACACTCTCTCTAAAGGTCGTAGGCTTAGGAGGCAACATACGAGTTAGTTCTAGGTTCTAAGGTACTAAACGTAAGAAGTTAGTCAGACAAGTTAGTCACATACTGGTATTGCATGATGCTGGCTCAAGCACCCAGGCACAAACAGGGAGCTAACCTCCCGCGTCGCTTACGCACGACTCCGGTTGTTAGACTTTAGACTCCTACAGCGTATCCGAACGTGGGGGATTCCAGAAGGGTCCAACGGCTGTCACCACCACGGCCTACCCCAAGACAAACCGTGGGATACACTCGTAAGTAATGTAGCTACGCAACCCAAGCACCACGCTTACGTTGTTAGCAGGACCCTGACCGGCCCGGGCTATTGTGACCCAGGTCAGAGCCGCCAGGTAAACCGGCCAATTACACCGAATACCATAGCTTGACCATGAACTTCATACAACACAAACATGGGATCTAACTAGATCAAACTAGGCTAAGCACACAAACGGATTCGTGCTTTCCTATGTCTATTCAACAAGATCAAAGGGTCGTGTTCGTGATGAACACGAGCCTCTAACTTATGAACAAACACCGAAAACATGTATAAGTCACTCGTCAACTGGATCGAAAGGCCTTGTTCATCAAGAACAGGAGCCTCTAAATGATGAACGAGCGAAGAACACCTGAACAAATCACCCATGTGTACAAGCACAACTTTATATGAAATAGCTGAATAACTGAAGTAGATCAAAGTCATACAATAAAATAAAGATACAAGAGGACTCATACCTAGATCCCAAAGTAGACTTGGAACCTGAAGTAGAACTACTCTAGCCTACCTCCTAGCCTTAGAAACCAGAAGTGAGAGATGAGGAGTAAGTTGTGTTGTTAAGAAATGAGCCCCCTCCCCTTCTATTTATAGGCCAGAGCACCGGTGCAAGAAGGAGTGAAACACCCCGGGGATGGCCTCTAGGACCAATGGACAAGCGCCACGTGGAAGCCCAGGATCAACCGACCTAAGGTCGGTTCGGCCGATCCTAGGGTCGGCCGATCCCAGGTGGGCCCCACTCGGGGTGTGATTCCTCGGGGTGGTTTTCCTGTGGGCCCTTAAGTCGGTCCCCGGTGTACACGTGTTCTTGAGGCGGTTTAGGCGCTCTGGTGGGCCCATGGATCCATGTGAAGTCCACGTGTCACACTCTGATTCGTCGGGGCATGCCTCTCTTGGATTGGTGACATGGCGTGCATGCGTGGCACCTGAGGTGGCTTAGCTGCATGCATGGCACCTGAGGTGGCAGCCATTCCTTGAGGCGACGTGGCATGAATCATAGAAGGTGAGTTTGCCACTTCTTTTGTGCTTCTTTTCCTGCAATCACATAATCTCCAAGGACAAGTGGAACTACATTATTCTTAACTAAAATGCGTGTAAGAAATGCCTCTTGCTCCTTTATTCGTGAGTAAATTGACGGCTAAAGTAAGCACTTAACAGCCGTCAACAGTGGTCGGGGATGACGGATCCGCGTCAACCGTCTTTAGGTTGGCCGGGAAGCTGTCCGCACACCAGTAACCGCGTCCTCGTCACCGTCGTCACGCAGGGAGTGGTGGGGCTGGAGAAGAGCAGGGCTGTGGCGGGGAGAGAGCGGCGAAGGCGAGTGGGGAGAGTGGCGGCGGCGGTGGGGAGAGTGCGGGCGTTGTGGATCAGGTTAGCGAGGAGCCGAATATGTCCCCTAGGGAACTGCGCGCGTAACTGTGTTTAAGGAAATTACTGGCGTGCCCTTGACGGCTCTCTGGTGGAATTGGAATTCCATGGGCATTATAGTCAATATAGGTGACAAATTTTGAGCAGCCCGCGCACAGTTTGCCTGCTGACACTGACACGTGGGCCAGTGTCATTGGCGACGATGGTTAGTGAATCCACATCACCTTTGTTGGCAGTTGGGTCCGGCGGGCGGGCAGCGGTTATCTTTTTATTTTGGCTGCTGACGCTGACGCGTGGGCCATTCACTATTTTTTTCGAATGAAACGTGCTTCCCTAAAATATAAGAGCCCATAAAACGGCACCTAAAAAATCATAAAAATACGAACAATTCGTATTTGGACATTTTGTATTTGAAAAAAATATCAACAGTCACACTTGTGTGCCCAAGATTCTTAGAACTCGTTTTTACATCCCATGTTAATGATGTAATAATTCTAATAACATCCAGTGTGCTCTAAAAAAATCTACAATTTGACTTGGCAACATAATTTCGGTACCTAGACTTGTCTTCAAAATTTCAAATGGTTTCAATGAAGAAATAATATACTTGTGTACAAATATCTACATCTCTCACATAGTTTCTGAAAATGTTCCTTGAACATTGAAGTTTTCCACACTTTGCAACATGTTCGAACTCATATGCATTTGAAAACTTAACAAAACCTTGTGTTCACCTTAAGATTACGAAAATGCAAAGTTTCATTACAGGAGGTGTGGAAAACAAATATTATTTATATGTTGTACTTACATAGAACAAGATAAGGCATATAAACATTGTTCAAGAAACGGAATATACACTAAACAATGAAATTAATGAAAACACGGTGTTTTTAAAAAGAGTAAAATGCACTAAAGGTCCATCAACTTGTAAAAATGTGTCACTTAGGTCCATCAACTTTGAAAATGCATTTTTAGGTCCATAAACTTGTTGAGTCATTTACCGCAGATCCATAACTGTTCACATATGCTTCTACTGGTGACATGACATGATGGCTTGGCTAGAAGAAGCATATACTAATTGAGGCATTTCATCCAGCAGCTTATGAGTGACACATGCTTGATTTTTCCGGAGCTAAACAACAGCAGCCTACTCCTGTCATACACGCGAGGAGGCTACCATTATTCAACCCAAAGAATGTCTAAGTATATGTGTCGCCCATTTGTAACCTACTCATTGAAATGCCTTAGCTAGAAGATGCTTCTTGAGCCAAGTCATCATGTCATGTCACCAGTACAAGCATATCAAGACAGTTATGGACCTGCGGTGAATGACTCAACAAGTTCATGGACCCAGAAATGCATTTTGAGAGTTGATGGACCTAAATGACACCTCCTTACAAGTTGATGGACCTCCGGTGTATTTTACTCTTTTAAAAAACTGTAGAAAAAAATAATCAAATTTGGACTAATTACGATGGAGAAATACATGTTACAAAATTTGATTGCAGATTAAAAAGAGAAATGCCGTCGGCGACGCGGGACGGGATAGACTGTTCTTCATTCTCCAATAGAACAAAGGAGGAAGCAGAGGGCACCACCGCCCGCCGCCGCCCCCGCCGTGCCCGCTTTGGCAGTTTTGACACCCAAGAGGGCATCCTAGGCCTCGTCGGCGGCAAATGAGACCACCGCAACCTTCGATTTGACTCACAAATGTGACAAATCAAATCTTGTCTATCAAAAACCGATTAAAAACCGACATCCTGATAAAATCAAATCTGTGTTTAGTAATTTCTAATAATTTACATTCAAGATAGATAATGTTCATTGATGCTTGCGCCTACATCCCGATGTTCATCCTGCTGACGGCATACTCCACCGCGGCGCTGAAGTTACGCATCCAGAGGTCAAACTCATGACGGATGCGACACTCGGCGCTGCAGTAATGGATGATCTCTGAGGTCTCCAGCCCGTAGTGCCTACATCCCGCTGCCCAAATGCAGACGTGGGGATTCTGGATGGGCAGCAACGGAATGTTGTCGTCGCCGTCACCAAGCCAGTACCACCACGCAATGTTATCGAGATCCCATTTGACGAGGTAGCGCAGCCACCACAGGTTGTGGTTCTTCCACTACCCGTCAGGGGGCGACGGGCCGCCGCTGATTTCCTGGAGCAGTGCCATGGCTTCGGGGTCCGCAGGGTTGCAACAGTACTTCAGCATCGTTAAGAAGTACTTGGCACTGGAGTCTTCAGCAGCGGCATCTCCGACGAGCTTCAGACCCTTATCGGGATTCCGCCGCCTCATCAACCTCTTCATCCTCTCGAAGCATAATGCCTCCGGATGATTGGACTCATGGAAGCGCCGCTCAAAGCACGACCTGACGTAGAGATTCACACAGCGACACGTGCAGTAGTACCTCATCGGAGTCGCAGATGCGCCGGAAGGTTCCGCAAATTTTATTATGAAGGTTCAGAAAATGGATGACGGGCTCATCCTTGATGGAGTGGATGATGATCTGGGTGATAAGATCATCTGGCAGCAACTGCATCAAGCACACCGCGGCCATCAAGGAGAAGGGGAGGAAATAGAAAAGCGACGGGGTTTGGAAATTGAAAGGCAACGAGGGTTGAAGTTGAAGGCGACGAAGGTTGAAGTTGAAGGCGACGGGGTTTGGAAATAGAAGAAGGCGACTCGGCCATCTAAAATAATAAATGGAAATTGAAAAGGCGCCGCAGTTTGGCTGCTACCGCTGATGAGTGGGCCCGACATCATTGCCCCTACCCCTTCACCTTCCCGCGTAATTGAAAGGCGACGTGTGGTTTTGGATGGTTTTGCGCCCGAAACGGAGCCCGATGCGCAATTGAGTGGCAGAAGTGGAGTAGTGGGTGGGGGCAGAGGCGTCTGACGGTTCCGCGTCTTGTCAATATAACTCCCCTGCCTTCCCCTGCTTTCCCCTGCTTCTTCCATAAGCTTATCATCTCTTTCACTTCTTCTTCCTCCTCGCGATCCACCACTACAAATCTACGGTCACCGAGGGATCACCAAGGAGGAGATGGTGTCGAGGAGCCTACCACCGGTGAAGCGGGGATGAAGGGAGGACGACGACGATGAAAGCCGCCGTCAGAGGAAGTTGGAGAAGGGGAAGGAGCCGACGACCAAGGACGCCGACGAGGAACCGTTCTTCGACAACACTAAGTTCGCCATCGACCTGCTCAGGAGTGCCTTCATGAAGCTTCAAGATGTTGGCATGGCCTTCGACATCAAGGCGCCTCATGAAGTAGAAAAAAATATCAAATTTGGACTAATTACGATGAAGAAATACATGTTACACCATTTAATTGCAGATTAAAAGGAGAAATGCGAACTGTTCTTCATTCGAATAGAACTCTGCCCCACAGTTAGTAGCGACACGGGACTGATAACCCACGTCGGCTTTGCTGCTCTTCCAAAAATTTACACAGATAATACGAGCAACATACAAAAGCTAATCCACTACTGATTTCCTATTCCAATACTCTGTTCGAACTTCACCATTTCGCGGCGGAGCCTACAGTCTTCGCTGCAAAACAGAGAAATTCCAAGCCATCCTTTATCCACGCCGCAGCCGCCGCCGTTGCCTGCGCACGGCTGATCGCCGCGTACCTGTGCCGGAGGCGGCAGCGGTTCACCCCAAATGCGCCAAGTCGAGGAGTGGATCGCACGTGCGGCCTTCTCGCGCAAACGCAGACACCCCTCGTTGCTCAGCCATCTCGACGTCGTACTGCCGCCGCCCACGACCCGCCTCATGTACCGCTTCGCGGTGTCGTCGGCGGCGGCACCGCCATTGTCCCTGTAGAGCAAGATGGCGTATAGATAGGCTGCTGCATCGTGCCCACCCTCGGCGGCACGCCGAAGATCATTTCTTCCCCTGTTTTCCATGAAGACGGCTTTGATCCCGGAGAAGAAGCAAGCCTCTGGATTCCCGAGATCGGTCAGCATAGCAAGGAGGGCTTTGTAGGTGGTGGGGTCCCCTCTATCGACAAACGTCGGCTGACGTCGTCGTGGCCGCACACGCGGCGCATGGTCGAGCAAGTACCGCGTAGGCTGCGGAGGTCAGCCAAGGGCCACTTCGAGGTCGCACCGACGCGTGCCGCAATCTCAATGCGAAAGTCTTGAGGGAGGTCCAGCAGCGACGATAGCTGGTGCCGCCTGCTTCTTCCCGGCATGCTATTCATCTCCGGCCGGGAATGGTGACGATGAGGAGTAGGCAGTTGCTGTTTTTTCGCGGGTAGATGAAGGGGCAGGGGATCTTAATTATTTTGGAAGGAGAAGATACAGGAGATTTGTTTCCAAACACGGTTTAAGTATGCAATGGAGACGAGGTTTGGCTAATCCGTGTATCCTTTAATTCTCCATTGCAGACGACGTTTGGCTAATCCGCGTATCCTTTAATAATACATTGGAGATGACGTTAAGTTAATCGGCGTATCCTTTAATTCTACATTGGAATCACTGCCTCCGCTATCAGCCATTGACTGGGCAACTATTTCCCCATTGACCGGATCTGGCATCAATTTCTTGGGAACCTTCCCGTTTCCTGTGCTCTTGATCTTATCCCCTCCTCTTTTTTTTGACAACCGATCTTATCCCTTCCTTGTTTTTGCTATAAAAAAGGGACCGACGCCTATCGGTCCTCCTCACTTGCTTCGTTCTTCTCTAGATCTAGATCTAGATCTAGCTATGGCACAAATAATAGTTCTTGTAGGGCGCAAGCTTTTGCTTTTCTCTATTTTTCCTCCTCGTCGTTCTCTCAGTTGCTAGAAGAATTCTTGCGATATGGGTGATTGGGTTGCTCATCCCTCTAGCACAGCTGCTAGAAAAATCCTTGTGACATATTTCCTTGTGATTTGGCATCAGCTGTCGGGGGGAGAATAGCCCAGAACCTCCTGCATCAGGAAGAACAAGCCGACGGGAAGATCACTGAGGTCTTGGGAGAGAAGCCCAACTCCACTACATCTTTCTCGTCAAATTTGCGCTTCCTTTTGCTTTCCCTTCTCCTCCAGGAGGATGATTTTTGAAGGGATATGTTTCCACCCTCTGCTGTATCTTTCTCTTGTGCTCACTTGTAAGCATGAAGAAGAGCAAGCGGATGGGAAGGTCGCAGAATCTGGAGCATATCTCGTAAAAACTTACATTTCCTTTTGAAGGGATATGTTCTCCCCTTCTGCTGTATTTTCCTCACTTGTAAGCATGAAGAAGAACAAGCCGCCGGGAGCATGTCTTTTGCTTAGTTTAGATGTATATATGTTCCTCATCTTGGTAGTGCTTAGTGATGATGAACATAGATGGCCGCTTTGTAACCTTCTGATGTATCAATGATGACTGTAATCTGTGTGTGTGATTTTGCATCTCAAGAGACATTCTTGTGTGATTATCTGTGTGCAGTCCAATTTTTTGTATGATTTACCTACTCACTTGCAAGCATGAAGAAGAACAAGCCGACAGAAGTATATCTCTTTTGCTTAGTTTAGATCTTTGTTCCTCATCCTGGTAGTGCCTAGTGATGATGAACATAGATGGCCGCTTTGTAACCTTCTGATGTATCAATGATGACTGTAATCTATGTGTGTGATTTTGCATCTCAAGAGACATGCTTGTGTGATTATCTGTGTGCAGTCCAATTTTTTGTATGATTTACCTACTCACTTGCAAGCATGAAGAAGAACAAGCTGACGGGGGCTGGCTAATCCGCGTCTCTTTTGATGTAATCTGTGTGTGATTTCGCATCTCTTGCCCATAACAAAGGCGACGTGGGTTGGTTAATCCTCGTCTCCTGCCCATAACAAAGGCGACGCGGGTTGGCTAATCCTCGTCTCTTTTATATTAACGCCCGTTACTGAACTGAAGCAGCCTGCAACATACTTACTGAACTGAAGCAGAATATAAACAGAATATATATAGTATCTTAGGCAGAATATATTACAAAAAGGATTCAAATTCCACCACATCCTATATATTACAAAAAGGATTCAAATTCCACCAATACATCACATCCTTTATATTACAAAACGGATTCCATTTCCACCAATAGGCACATCCTGCATTACAAAAAGGATTCAGCAGAAATTAGGCTTGCTTTTTTTCCTTGATTTCTGTATATGGATTTTTTCACTATGGTCGCTTCGCAAGTACGGTGGTTTGTTAGTTCCCAAGAGTCGGGGCTTGTATGAAGTGTCAAAGGATGGAATTTCGTCAAACTGGTTGTATTCCTCCTCCTCAACAACATTTTCAACCCCAACAATCCTTTTTTTTCTAGGCATAACCACAGACCAGTTCTTCTTTGCAAGGTCAGGTACATAGAACACTTGCTCAACAACGTTGGCGAAGACAAATGGTTCGTTTTTGTAACCAAAGACCCAGAGATCAACACTAACATAACCATATTTGTCCTTGCTCACAGCTCTCCTCCCATTGGTGACCCATCTACACCGAAACAAGGCTACCTTCAATCCTACATAATCAAGCTCCCATATCTCCTCTATTTGACCATAATATGTGTCTGTCTCCATGTCATCATCATCATGACTGTCGTCGACGATGGCCCGTACACGCACACCACTATTTTGATAGACGCTCTTTTTATCCTGGGCCATGGTGTAGAACGTGTATCCATTGATATCCATTGCTTGGTATTTTGTAATAGTGAACAATGGCCCCGCTGCTAGATTCCTTATCTCGTCGTTTATTACAGCATTGTTGTATGTCTCGACATAATCTCGGAGCCACATGCTGAAACCTTGCATGTGCATCTTTGCAAGCCAAGCCCTACCACGGTCAGGGTTGTCTTCACGTAGTTGTCGCTTGTGCTCATTGGCAAACGGTGTAATTAGGTGCAACTGTTGTATCACGGTGAAATGAGCCTTTTGGAAGACATCTGGTTCCGGATTGACTGACTTTTTCCCCAGGGTCCCAACACCTGAAAGCCTACCTTCATGCCGTGAGCGAGGCACACCAATGGGGCTTTGGGAGTCCATATAACCCATGGCCCACTCCACTGCTTCGATGGTCTCGTAGCCACGAACAATGGCTCCCTCCGGAAATAACCGGTTATGTACCAATGATTTCAGGAATCCATAGGACCTCTCATATGCAAACATCTGATGAAGGTAAGATGGGCCAAGGAACCAGATTTCCCTCGCGAGGTGTGTTGTTAGATGCAGCATGAGATCAAAGAATGATGGTGGGAAGGTAGCTTCAAGCAGGCATAGGGTCTCGAAATGCCTCCTCTCTAAGTCTAATAGTTTTTCCTCATCAATCACCTTCTGTTCTATTGCATTGAAGAATAAACACAAGCTCGTGACCGCGTCGCGAACCAGTTCTATCTTGATACCTCTAAGTGCAACAGGAAGAAGAGCTGTCATCAACACATGGCAATCTTGAGATTTCATCAAGTTGAAATTCATTTTCATGTCCTTCACCGACACTAGCCTCTTGAAGTTTGATGAGTAGCCTGAAGGTACTTTCAAATCATGAAAAAACTGACAGCATTTTTTTCTTTATGCCTTTGACAAGGTGGTTGCAGCAACGGGAAGGTCAGTCCCTGTCTCTATTTCCTCTACATAGAGCTCCGGCCTAATGCCCAGTTCTTTAAGATCCTCCCTTGCATTTTTATGATCTTTTCCTTTGGACTTCTGTTGTAGCAATTTTCCACAAGTAGCTTCACACACATTCTTCTTGACGTGCATGTTGTCAATGGAATGACGCACATCCAACATCGGCCAATACTCTAGCTCCCATAGAATTGATTTCTTGTTCCACATTCCTTCTTCTTCTTCTTTTTCACCATCTCGTTTCTTTCTTTTGCCAAGGGTTTTTTCAGTCAGTTTGGGTAACTCCTCGATAGTTTTGATGTCCTTGACTTTCAAGTGGACCAGATCTCCAGTCACATGCAACGGCGCCTCTCGATTCTCCTTTTCCCCATTAAACTGACAATCCATTGCCCATTATGGATGTTTCTTGCCGAGGAAACGACGGTGCCCCATAAATACGTATTTCTTTGAATGTCTTAACCACACTACGCAAGTATCTTCCAAGCAGTGTGGGCAAGCTGCACCTTTCCTTTTACTCTGGCCAGAGAGGTTGCGATGAGCCGGGTTATCGTTGATGGTGGTGAACAACATGGTGCGCATTGTGAACTCCTCACGCTTATACTCATCCCAAACCTCCTTCACACCAGGCTTTCACAGTATCTTCAAGTCATCAACTAGTGGCCTCAAGTAGACATCAATACGGTCGCCAGGTTGCTTTGGCATGGAGACCAATATTATCAGCATCATATATTTCTATTTCTTGCATAGCCAGGGTGGAAGGTTGTACAACGACAGCATGACAGGCCAGGTGCTATGTGTTGAGCTCTAGTTACCGAATGGGTTCACGCCATCTGTGCTCATAGAAAACCGTATGCTCCTTACGTCTTCGTCAAACCACGGAAAGTGGTTATTAATGTTACCCCATTGTGCTGCATCTGCGGGGTGCCTAAACTTGCCAACATGCTTAAGCTCCTTTCGGCCTTCATCATGCCAACGCAAGAATTGGGCCTCCTTTCGTGTTGCGAACCATCTTCTCAGCCGAGGAATGATGCAAAAATACCATGCCACGCTCACAGGAGCCCCTCTGTTAGCCTTCTTCTTCTTGCCTCTGATCTCGCCGGACTCGTTCTCGTCATCAGCATTATTATCATCTCCACCATCCTTTTTCCTCTTGTACCGATCATAGCCACACTTGGGGCACTTGTCAATGTCTGCATAATCTCCACAGAACAATACACAACTGTTCTTGCATGCATGGATTTTTTCAACCTCTATTCCCAGAGGACAGATTATCTTCTTTTCCTCATAGACAGACTCTGCTATTTGGTTTCCTTCAGGTAGCATGTCTCTAAGCACATCCAATAGATGTTTGAAACTTTTGTTGCTCCAACCATGATCTGCCTTAAGCTGCAGAAGTTTTAGATCACCAGAAAGGCGAGAGTACTTCTGTCAATCAGGATAGAGGGGTTTCTTTGAATCTTCAATGAACTGCTTCAGCCTCGCTAATTCAGAAGGTGTGTACACTCGTTGAAACTCAACATCCCGCAACATTTGATCAACATTGTGCACACGTTGCAACACCTCACCATCATCGAAGCCCCTAACTTCTTGATCAGTGATATCCTCAGGCCTCATCACATTTGATGGGAATAATGGTTCATTTTCTTCAAAAACTCCACCGTCATCATGGTCTTCATCATGGTTGGTAGCATGGTGTCGCACTTCACCTTCATTTAGGCAGCCTGCTTCGAGTTCATTAAGGCCTTCCTCACCATGTTTATTCCAACACGTGTAATTTTTTGTGAAACCACGTGTGACCAAATGATGAAAAATGATTTCCCGTTGTGCGAATTTCTTCTTGTTGAGACAATCTATACAGGGGCAAAGCATTGCCTGAACACCACGGTTTCTCATATCTGCCTCTGCTTGTTTTAGAAAACCATTGACCCCGCTTAAGAAAGTCTCCCAATCTTCCTGGGGCTGTCTGTACATCCAAACCCGAGTAGTAGACGTCATCTACATTCCATACACCAAATGAGCATAATTCATCACACAAAAAAACCGATAACATAAGAGGATTAGGACAGCTGAAGAATTTCAATAAAAGGGGGCAATTAATTTCCACCATGATGAGGACTTTCTACGAGGCGAGCGCGGCCGAGGAGGAGGATCGGAGGCGGCGTCGCGGCCGCGGTGACAGCGCGGAGGATGGCGTCGAGCCCCAGGGGGAGGGGACACGGAGGCGTCTGCTTTGGATGACGTCACGGTCGATGTCTGCTGGCCCCTTTCGCCGTCGCGCACGCGGCCAGCCGACCTGCTGCAGCGCTGGCTTTCTGAGGAGAGAAAGCGCGATCCTCAGAGCGCGCGCAGCTGGCGGCGACGAATGGGGCAGGCCGGCGGGGACATCTGAGCAGAGAGATCGAGCGAGTGACCTTCTGAGGAGAGGGAGCGAGTGTTGTTGTCGGAACGAGAGTGGCCTTTTGAGGAGAGAGAGCGAGTGGTGTCAGAAGTAGAAGACAGAGACGAGCAATAACAACACGTGTCTCCGATGTGAGAAAAAAGGTGACCCTAGGTGGCAATCAAAGGAGACGAGTCCTAAGAAACGAGCGTATCCAACTGGGTCGCTAGCAAAGGAGACGCATCCTAACAAACATGCGTCTCCAGTACGAAATTATCAGTAACGGACTTTATAGCCCGTTACCAATACGGTAGTAATCAGTAACAGGCTTAAACAGCCCGTTACCGATAGGGCATTGATCGGTAACGGACTTTACGAGCCCGTTATTGATAGCTTTAACTGTTGTAATGGACTCGATTTAACGTCCGTTACAACGAATTCATGTAACGGGCATTTAAGAAGCCCGTTACCAGAAGTCCACATTGGTAACAGGCGTAGTGGAGGCCAACCACGGGGTCAGCCTGCCGCACTTATGGGTAACGGGCGCCAAACAACAACCGTTACAGATGTGGGTGCATGTAACAGGTGTTAAGGGCCTGTTACAAATGCTGCGTGACCTATTTGAGGTTTTCATGTAGTGTTCCCCTGGGTCCTCCTTCTCCTTCTCCTCCATCCTTTCCCCCCTCGTGCCTGATGTGCGGTTTCTGCAGGCTGGAGGCTGGACCGTGACGCAAGCCTGTGCCCCGCTCCCCGAAAAGAGGGTGTGACACCGCATCACTCCGGCCAAGCTCAAGAAACAGAAGAACCACCACAAGGCGTGGAAGGCGGCGGAGGTCGCCAAGTTGGTTGGAACGACGCTCAAGCAAAGCGGAGGAGGGCCTCTGATGAGGATGTTTCCTCCGATGAGGACCGGGAGCCGCCCCCTGGTTCCTCTGATGAAGATGACGATGATGAGGATGTCGCTGCTGCTGCGGCACCTTGGGTGGGAGAGTCGACCGAGGGCTGCTCGTCGTCGACCTCGGGGATCCCGCCGCAGCCGACTGCCGTTCCTTGCGCTACCTAGAGGCTTCCTGAGGCGTGCTGGGGTGGTGAAGGTGCTCACGACAGGGCGTCGCATGCTTCCTCACGGGGCGACCGCCGCGGGGATCGCGCCCGCGAGTCGCCGGCTGACCGGCATGGTCGTACTAACCGCGGGGCCGCAGCCTGCCGTGATGACCAGAGCCAGGAGGAGAGGAGCTGCGGCTCGGCCTGCCCCGTGTCGCGGTCGTATTCGCGGGAGTGCTTGATGCATCGGCCTCCCGCGCTGACGTCGCTGGCCGAGGAGCCGCGCTGCTCACCGTGTCTTCTGCCCGCGGCCACGGGAGCCGCAACAGAAGGGCGACGGGACGAGGAGGCGATTTCCCTGCGGAGTGAGCGCCCCCTGGCGTCCAGCGGCAAGCGGTCCTCGTATTGGCCGCCGTTGTCGGAGCCCAAGAAGGCTCGGGTCCTTGCGGCGAGGTGAGCTTCTCTCCTATTCTTGATTATGATTGCCTGGCGACTTTGATGTTGAGCTCTCTGTCTTTTTATGGTGCCTCCTAGCGACCAGCCGCTCATGCTGGCGCCAGAGAAGTACCTTCGCCGCGTTGTGTGGAAGGTTGTCATGCCGGCGCTGGCGGCGACATCGCAGATGACCCCCGAAGCTCCTCCCGTGGCGCTGCCGGAGGAGAAGAGCTCCGTCGGCCAAGGTGCGGGAGGATGTCGCAGAAGAGCGACAGCTCCAGCGATGGTTTCCGCCAGCTTGGCGTCATGATGTCAGGGGCTCCACCGTCGGCGGAGGGGCCGGCGGCGCTCGAGGCAGTGCTCCGGCAGAAGATTTCGAGTGCGGCGGCGGGCGACCGCATAGTGATCGCAGACGTGCCCACCATCGAGGGGCCCGATGCCCCAGTAGTTACTCTGGGTGCCACCGCCGACGGGGACGCCACAGGAGCCGATGCACCCAATGTTTCACCCCTTGCTCTTTCGGGGACGCGGCCATGGCCGGAACGGATCCATCGATGGTCGCGTGCGGAAGACCCGGTTGTGGCCACACCAGCCGCGGGGGTCCTGCCGACCTTCGAGATTCAGAGTGAGAGGGTCGACACTGGAGCACCTCACCGCGAAGATGACAACATGGCAAGTGGGGGAGCGGACGCAGAGGGCTCGGCGTTCGTGCCGCTCTCTGGCCCTTCTCCCGCCGTCGCGCCATCCTTTCGCCATGACCCCAGTGCCAGCGCACCGGACGAGCTTCAGGGAGCACTGGTGCCCGTTCCCAACTACAGGGCCTGTCGTCGTAGGCTGCTGATTGCTACCCGTGATGACCCGAGCCAGGTGGTGCTCGATGTTGACGACGAGGAGGAGCGTCTCTCGGTCGAGCGGCTTGGACGCGCGATTTGGCGTCACGCGGCCTCGGCTGAAGAAGTTGCCGCTGCCGCCATGGTACGCCCCTCGCTTTGGGCCTTTCTTCTCACCTAACTTCACTTAATTTTTTTATTGTTGTTCTTGTTGAGTTTCTTCTTGGATAGGGGTTCGTAGCGCGTAGCAGCACTAAGTCCCAGTTCTTCCATCAGTAAGCTGAGCACTAGAAGGCGATTAGCGCTCTCTAGGCGGAGGTGGAGCGGAAGGAGGCGGAGCCGGTCGCCCGTCGTTCGTCGTCGGCAGAGCAATTGGCGATCGTTGAGGCGGAGAAGGTGGCCCTCGTGGCGAAGCTGGCCGAGGCCCTGCGGCAAGTGGAGGTTGCACGGGCTGCTTCCAACGCTGCCGTGCAGGAGGCGACCCGGAAGCATGCCGCTCTAGAGACGCGGGTCGCTGAGCTGACCGAGGCTGCGACGAACTCTGCTTGTGACCTTGAGGCTGCCCGAGGGAAAATCGCCTCCTTGCGAGACCAGCTCGGCGTTGCCGTCACCAAGCAGAGGCAGCTACTGGCGGTTGCTACCGATTGCGACAAGGAGCTGACCAGTAAGCTGACCTTCTGGTGCAGTCTTCTGGTTCCAAGCTTATACCTATTGGCGGATAGGCTTACTATGGTTGTTGTTGTTGCAACTGCGTGCGCAGAGCTTCATGTGCTGCGGGACCAGCGGGCGGCCGACACCGCCTGGATGAACGAGAACATCACCAAGCAGGAGGAGTTGGCGGCACTCGTGTTGTTGGTTGCCGGCTGCTTGATAGGTGGGTGCCAGTGGTATCTCATTCCGCTGATGTCTCCCAGCGATGTGCCTCTTATCTTCTTCTTTTCCACAAAGAGGGCTGTGATGCTCAAGCTGTCGTCCCGGACCACTGCTGCGGCCCGGGCGACTCTCCTGGAAAAAGAGCAAACTCACCGGGTCATTACTGTTGGTATTTCTTAACCTCACCACTATGGCGCCAGGATAGCGTGAGCGTGTAAGAATCACACGGGTATACTGATGGGTGCGAACGAGTCTGCAAGCGTACGGATACACCGTTGTAGCACTTCTCCCTCGGGAGTATTCCAAAGGGTATCGAATCCTAGGAACGGATGGGGTACTCTACGAGCGACTTATCCAAGGACACATGATCTCTGCTGTGGTAGGTGAGAGGAATGGAATCTCTTGTAGGTACTCAGTTCTAGGGGGTACAAGATGCAAAGGATCTCGCTTCGGACAATGGACCCTCCTGGCTATAATAGTTGGCTCATGGCAAATGGTTGCCTACAGCTGTATCCGAACATGGGGGATTCCGTAAGGGTCCAATGGCTGTCACTACCACGGCCTACCCCAAGACAAACCGTGGGATACAGGGCAATCGAAGGATAACCCGTAGTCTAGACACCATGTCTACACTACCGACTACTACTATAGCACAGCTATGTCTGACGGTAGCAACACTATAGTACTCCGTATAAATATGAAGTGACGAACCCGCGAGTACTGCTAGACCTCACTACGTGAAAAACTCACTTTGGTAACGGGTATAGATTGCCTTTAGTAACGGGCAAAGCGCCCGTTACCGATCAAGTGTTACAAATGAGCCAAGAAAGGTAACGAGCATATGCCCATTACTGATAACACATATTCGTAACGGGCATCAAACAACGACCATTACCACCACTAGCCACTGGTCACGTGAAATGGCAGTTTCTCTGGGCCCACAGGGAACTTAGGTAACAGGCACTAAAACAGAGCCCGTTACAGTAGCTCAACATCAGAGACGTGTGTTGTGTACCTGCGTCTCCTCTATCTAGACGAAATGAGACGCGTCTATTTCACACGCGTCTCAGCACATCTAGGAGTCGTAACGGGCATCAAACAACAACCGTTACCACAACTAGTCACCGGTCACGTGAAATGGCTGTTTCTCTGGGCCCACAGGAAACTTTGGTAACGGGCACGAAACAGAGCCCGTTACTGTGAAATCAACATCAGAGACGCGTGCTGTGAACCTGCGTCTCTTCTGTCTTGACGAACGGGCCAAGTTCTGGGGCCCACCGGTCAGTACTGGTAACGGACTTTTATGCTGCCCGTTACATTGTTGGCATGTTTGTAACGGGTGTTCCGAATGAAGCCTGTTACTCATTGATCAGTGTTTGTAACGAGCTTTAATTAACGCCCGTTACAGATATGTAGGCCACCCCTACAGTAACCTGCTACCTGCTTGCCAGCTGCATCCTAGAACCAGTCAGGATTTGGCAGCCATCAGGGGCTGCATCCTGAAATCAGCCAGGATATGACTAAATTCACAGAAATTAGATCCAGCATCCAAATTCACAGAAATCCACATAATTCACATGCATCATATGAAAAAATTCAGCATCATCATCTCACAATTAAAGAAGCATCACTGGCTTGACAACAATATCACAGCCATAGTTAACTAGCTTGACAACAATATCACAAAATTCATGGGACAAGGAGGAATGCAAAAATTTCCTAGTCACCATGTCTAATATTAGCCCACACAGTTTCATCAGCATGAAATTTTCCTCCGACTGTGGTCACCTGTTCCACGAGGAATGTGGCAATTCTTTCACGAACATGGACAAGCGTGGATTTGTGGAGAGGATGCTCATCTAGCCCTAATCTCTGGATATAACAATGTCACCAGTCAGCACACATATATAGGTGGTTACCAAACATGTGCAGTGCTAATAAGCAAGAACTGTGCTCAGTTGCAGGTTTTACAAATGAAGATCCCAAGAAAATACCTCCATATCTGGGCCTCTATCTTTTAATTTAAGCATGTGATAGGCACAATAGAAGCCGCAGAGTTTGGATTCAGAAGGTTGTTGGTGGCACTGCAATAAATGTACAAAGAAAAATAGTGGTGATCGAGAAGAAATAAACTCAAGCTTTAGTACTAGCTTCCACAGGAAGGAAATAAGTGGTATGTACCTTAACATCTTTGACATGTTCCAAGGTGCTAAGGCGCAACTTCTTTTTGCCGCAGTAACGTTCCCAACCCCTACAACGAAACATGCAACAATGGTTAGGGCACTATTAATTAATATACTCTGCACAGTTTGTTGAGGAACGTCCGCAGGTTAAGAAAGAAATAACTTACTCATTAATGATTTGTTCGAAAGGGGTAGTATCAGTCTTAAGTCTCTTCAATGAATCAAAATAGTAGACCTTCTGCTGCTTCGGAACGATCGCCACTGCAATCCAGTGGTTCGTACTGAGATAAGCGGTAAGGATGAGTTCCTTTTTAGCATATAGTCTGAAGGCACTGCACATATAGGACACAGAGAAAGTAATAGTGTCATCCGTGCTAGTCAACGTTGTCGAGCAAAGGCATTCAGGATCAAGGAAGGCAACTGCAGCGCCCGTCTTCTCAACTTCTACAGCCATATTCCTATTAGTAAGAAAAAACAAAGTGTAAGGAGGCAAAATACATGGTAAAGATGATGCGAGGCAGAAAGCACATTTCGATAGAGAATGATTAGTGAGAAGTAGATTAAATTTTCAAGCAACTTACAGGATGAAGCAGCGGAGAAGTTTTAGATCCAAAGCATCCAAGTTGAAGAGATCATACAAATCACTGAGTTGCATAGGTATCTGCTGGAGTCCGTTTGATGATTCATCTCCTCTCTTAGGCCATGCATTGGTCCCGGGCCGAAGTGAGACCATAATCGAAGATTCATCATCTGACTTACCACATTACATGTAGAATGTGTGGAGATTTCTGGTACAAGGAGCAGCCTTTTTGAGATCATCATCACTAAGAAGGCTCTTTCCGAATTTGTAATTTGGGTTAACCATAGCCCAAGGATTCTTCTGGGTGTTTTTGTCAGATCGCTTTGGGTTACTCATAGACCAAGGATTCTTATTGGTGTTTCTCTCAGATCGCTTTGGGTTAGTCATAGCCCAAAGATGCTTGTTGGTGTTTCTCTCAGATCGCTTTCTAGTAGGCATCTTAGAGGTTTTATTTACAATAATTTTCTTTTCCTGCTGCTTTCAGATGGATGAAGAAGGTTTCTTAAGGGCTTGCTTGCCTGCTGTAGGTGGTGTAGAGCTTTTATTTTTGGCAAGTTTCTTTTCTTGCAGCTTTGAAATGGATGAAGGTTTCTCAAGGGATTTCTTGCCTGCTGTACGTGGTGTAGAGATTTTATTTTCGGCAAGTTTCTTTCCTTGCTGATTTGAAATAGCTGAAGGTTTCTCAAGGGCTTTCTTGCCTAGTGGTGTCTCACCAGGAGCTATTACAAAGGTATTGGTGAGGACCGGAGCGTCCGAGGACCAGGGGATGGTCGCTCCCTGGTGTGATGAGTGATTGACAATGTGGTGTGGGCTGACTCTTGGCCGAGTATTGCAGGTGCAGGTTGTGGCTTGACTCGTGTTGGTACAGGTGAAGAGCGGGCGCGAAAGGTCTATGCCTTGCGGGGCCTCCGAGGAGTAGAGTGACAAGTAGGCTCGGCTCGAGGGACCCGGTGGCCAGCGGGGTCAAGTGCGGGCCGCATGGTGGCAAGAAAAGCAAGACGAAGTCGTCGACCTGAGCCGGTGCAGGGTAGCAGCTCACGACCGGAGTCTGCACGCGGGGTTTGCGGCGGTTCACCACAAAACCGTCGGGTTACTTGGTTGAGCCACAAAACCAAGACCGGAGGCTCGGCTGGCGGAGACGGGATCCGGGCGCGCCGAAAAGCTTCGATGCCGGCGGACACGTGGCGGGATCACAGGGCTTGCCTCGGGAGGACGCGGACTGCGGCGAAGGCGTGGCCGTGCGATGAAGAGGAGTGCTACATGACCTATTTGCCCCTGAGGAGATTTAAGTGCTAGGGGTAGCTTGGTCATTAGCCCAACCCAGAGGGACTCATATATATAGCTCTAGGGTTTTCTGGGCAAACCATCCATCCAGTCTGCTTCTCATTTCCTTGCTCCATAGGCATAGATTTTCTTCACCGCTTTGTAGAGAATCTGACCTCCAAGTGTATGGAAGCTTTCATGGTTGCGTTGATTTCCTTCTTGTAGCTCGTGTGATTTTCGTGTCTTTTTCGAGCTATTTTCGTTGGATTTTCGTACGCGCCTAGTTCCTTCGATTCTGAGGTGTTTGGGTTCAGATTTGTTGGTGGGGATCATGGATAGATGTCTTATGCATCTTTGTGCTTGATCTTGACCCCCCAATCTCCGGATTTGGCCTCCGATTGAAGGATTTCGGTTGGAACCCTAGCTTTTTGGTAGAGCTCGGTTGCGATTCGATTCCCGGCTATTTAGTTCATTTGAGGTCTCAAGTTTTGGGGTATAGCATCTCCTAGGGACGCTTCACATCTCCCCCAAATCTTACCTCAGGAGCTCAAGCCGTTTGGGAGATCCATGGACGGATAGGTGTTCTTGTGCTTGCGTTTTCGGGCTCGGACTGCTCTGTCCGCGCGTGGCGGACAGTCCGCCAGGGGGTCGCGTACAGTCCACGAGGAGCCAGCTGACTGGGTGTTCATCATGTTCTTCGCGAGTTCTTGCGTTGCTTTGTTTCGATCCGTCGAGTTGGGCGTTTTCGGTTGGAGGAGGATTGCCGGACTGTCCGCCCGGGGTTGCCAGACTGTCCGCGCGGGTCGGACTATCCGCGGGTTGGCCACGGACCGTCCGTATTTCGAGGTGTAGTACTGGTTGTTCGGGTCTCATTTTCGGACCGTCCGCCATGACCTCGCGGACTGTCCGCCTGCTCCACGCGGACCGTCCGCCTGGGCATCGCGGACCGTCCGCCCCAGGCATCGTAGATTGCCTAAGTCTTTTGCTTCTTGAGTTGCGCTTCCGTGTTGCTTTGAGTTTGGGTTTGTTCCTAGGGTTGGTAGGTCCGTTGTGACTACATGACCTTGACAAACTCGTGTGTGAATCCTTGGTTGTGAATTTGGGGCATAGGCTGAGTTCATCCTTCGGGAAGAATTTTTATCGGCTCCCATTCACTCCCCCCCTCTCTGGTCGCCTAATCGGTCCTTCAATTGGTATCAGAGCCAGTTACGGATCTTCGTGATTCTAACCAGTCTAAGATCCAAAGATGGCGTACCAGGAACGGGGTTCGGGTCCTCCACACTTTGATGGTAAGAACTACCAGATGTGGCAAAGGCGGATGGCTGCTTTCCTCCGCGGCAAGGGTCAGATCCTATGGGATGTCACGGTGAACACAGCTTATGTTCATCCTGTGAACTTCCTTGCTCCAGGATCGAGGGACATGTTCGACGGCAACAACAAGGCGGTCGACTACCTGTACCATGCTCTGTGTCAATCCGAATTCGATCGGGTTCAGACAGAGGACTTAGCGTGCAGGATTTGGGAGCAACTGAAGAATGCTCATGCCAGGAACGCTCAAGTTCTGGCTCGGCTCTTTGCGACCTACCGGAGAGAGTACGAGAACTTCACTCATCTCCCCGGTGAGTCCATAGATGCCATGTTCCAGCGGTTCACGGAGATTGTGAACAACATGAGGGCTAATGTGGCCGTGCTCCCGTACGATGATCATGACAGAGCTATCAAGCTCCTGCACTCTCTGGATCGTACCATGTGGAGTGAGAAGGTCGAGGCCATTCTTGAGTCGGAGAAGTATGAGACCCTAACGGTGGACGAGCTGTTTTCCAAGCTCAAGTCGTCCGAGGTGGACCGTGGGGTGCGTGCAAAGATCGAGAACCCGACTGACCCTCATAGTCTGGCTCTCGTGTCTGGTTCAAGGACTAACGCTAACATGTCTTCGAGACATTTTTCTTTGTCTTGTCTTGTGTCCATGCCAGATGAGGAGTTTGACGTGCTTGGCGAGGAGGATCTCGCGTTGCTGAGCAGGTGGTTCGAGCGCATGTACACGAACCGGAAGAACGCTCGGAGGAGCTCGGGCATGTGCTACCGGTGCGGGAAGCACAGGCACTTTATCGCTGAGTGCCCGGAAGCCATGGAGGTGAAGCCCGAGCACAAGCATTGTCCGAGGACCGACCACAAGCACCGCTCGAGGGACGACCACAAGGGCAAGAACAAGTCCGAGCGGAGGCCGAGGAGGAGTGGTGGTCACAAGAAGAAGGAGCGAGCGATGGTTGCCGGTGCGAGTGACATCGACTCGAGCTCATGCTACTCTTCATCGAGCTCAAGTGATGAAGATGAGAACCGGCACAAGGGCAAGTGGTCAAGCAAGAACATCAACAGCTTGTGCTTCGCCGCCCAAGGCTTTTGCGGCATGGCACATAGCTCCGCAAGCAAGAAGAGCAACAAGGATGACTCGGGCTCCGACTCCGAGGAAGAGGTAAACAATGATCCATCCTTCTTGATAGCGGAGAATGCTAGGTTGAATGACTTGCTTGACAACCGTGATGATGTGCTTAGAAAGACCAACAAGGAGAAGAGGGAGTATAGGTCTTTGCTTGGAGAGGCTAAGGAGAAGGTGGTTGAACTAGAGTCTTTGCTTGTTGATGCTAGGGCTCAAATAGATTCCCTTAAGTCTGCTCCTATTGTGACCGATGAACCTGAATGCACTGATTGTTCCACTTTTCTTGGTGAATTGACTGTGCTTAAGGAGAAGTATGCCTCCAAGGTTGAGGAACTAGATGTGCTTAGGGTTGAGCTAGATGAGATGAAATCTAGGCCCTCTTTGCTTGGTGCTTGCACTTCTTGTCCTGTTTTGCATGAGAAGCTAGATGTTTCACTTGTTTATGCTAGATCACTAGAGGCTCAACTGAAAGCTCCTATTCCTACATCATGCTCTACTTGTGAAATAAATGCTGTGAAGAATATGGAGCTTGCACACTATGTTGATCGTTTGCAGGATGAGAATGATGAGTTGAGAAAGATAATGGGTTGGTTGTCTGGTCATGAGCCTCAGCTCCGGATGATGATTGAGGCATACAAGCGCTATGATGGGTAAGTGCTTGGGGCAGACAAGATTGGTGAGGGAAGTGGTGAGGATGAGGGGAAGATTGGAGATATCCCAGAGCCACCAAAAACCCACCACAAAAATGCCTATGCTCCTAAGCCAAACCCACTTAGGAACCGACTAGACACAACCCCAGCTCCACCCGTGTTTCCTCCGCACACAGACAACTTCCAGCAACCCATCAAGTTCAAGAGTGACTTGGGGAATGAGTTCTTTGGGAAGAAGGGAGACAAACCGAGTGAGGAGAAGCCAGAGCCCAAAGAGAGCCCAAAACGAAAGCCAAAACCAAAACCCTTCCATTGTGAGCATTGTGGGAGGGATGGGCACCTAGCAGAGTTTTGCTTCAGGAGGAAGCGTGAGAAGAGGTTGGCTAGGGAGATGGCCAATAAGGACAGGTACCGCCCTTCTCGTGGTGTGCCTGAGCCTAGGTTGGTGCCAAGGGGCGAGGGTATGGTGCGTACCATTTACCCTCGAGAGAGGCGTGTGTTTGTGCCTTGAGGTGAGCCAGCACATAGAGAAGGTGGTAGGCGTGTTGGGTTTGGGCGTGGTGAGTTTGCTGGACAATCCTTCGCTCGTGGCCAATATGAGTATGGGGGGAACGATCGCAGTTTTAGGTCCCTGAGGAGCTACGGGCCACGGTTTCCACCTCGTGGTGCGCGTAGTCCTCCAAGGGGACGTGTGGGTGTTCCACCTAGAGGAGATAGGATGGATTTTGCTAACCCCACTTTTGAGCAAATGGCACGGCACTGGTTTGATTCATTTTGTACTAACCCCAGTGCTGAGTCGTTTGCTCACTCTCGCTCTCGTTTTTGATTTGCAGGTGGGAGGCATGGAGGGCTTTTGGTTGATCGACTCCGGTTGCTCTCGACACATGACCGGAGATCGAAGGTGGTTCTCCAGCCTCACCCCGGTGATGACCAAAGAGTACATCACTTTTGGGGACAATGGGAAAGGTAGAGTGCTTTCAATGGGCACGGTGAAGGTGAGCGATTCTGTGACTCTCAGGCGTGTTTCTCTTGTCAAGTCTTTGGGGTACAATCTTCTTTCGGTTTCCCAGCTTCTTGGTGAGAGTTTTGAGGTTCGTTTCAAAACGAGCGCTTCGCGTGTCTTAGATTCTCGAGGTGATCTTGTGTGCACGATCATCCCCGAGGGTCAGATTTTCAGTGCCGATTTTTCTCAGTGTGTTGGCTCTTCTCGTTGCTTGGTTGCTAGTGTTTCGGCGGAGCTTTAGAAATGGCATAGGAGACTAGGTCACTTGAGTTTTGACTTGTTGTCACGCTTGAGTGGGCTAGGATTAGTCCGAGGATTGCCTAAGTTGAAATACCAAAAGGACTTGGTATGTGCTCCGTGTAGGCATGGTAAGATGGTCGCCTCCTCTCACCCGCCTCTGACATCCGTTATGACAGAGAGGCCATGCGAGCTGTTCCATATGGACTTGGTTGGTCCAGCTCGTGTGTGCTCGGCGGGTGGGAAATGGTATGTCCTGGTGATAGTGGACGACTATTCTCGCTATGCTCGGGTCTTCTTTTTGGCTGACAAGGGAGAGACGTTTGATTTTGTGAGGGATCTAATCTTGAGGTTGAAGAATGAGAGGAATGGAGATGCCATTTGAGCTATCCATAGCGACAATGGCTCTGAATTTAAAAACTCTCGTTTCGAAACCTTTTGTCGTGATTTGGGTCTCGAACATTGAAGGACCGATTAGGCGAACCAGAGAGGGGGGGAGTGAATGGGAGCCGATAAAAATTCTTCTCGAAGGAGATGAGAACTCCAACAAGACGAACACGGCTTCCAAATCACGTCTCCGACCCAACTACCCAAGTTGGCCAAAACCACGCAGCCACTGGAGTGCTACTGGTCCTAGGAACCAACACTTAACCCTCCGAGCCAGAACTCACCAAAACACACAGCGAAAACTTGCACGGCTTGCTGCCTGTGCTACATCGGTCAGACCGATGGCCTGCGCCGGTCAGACCGGTGACACCGGTCAGACCGATGGCCTGCGCCGGTCAGGCCGGTGGCTACAGCAGCCGCATAGCAAACGTTCCAGGAAGCCTCAGTGACTCCTCTAGGCCCTGGAACAAAAACCACCTCCGAAACACAACCTGGAAGGAAGAAGAACCCCTCACAAAACCTAGCAAAACAACCCCAAACACGCCAAGAACTGACCAGCAGAACCACGGGACAAAACCACACGGACAAGGCTGTTCCCCGAGACGAAAACCCACCAAGGGCTAGCACCGGTCAGGAGCACCGGTCAGACCGGTCGAGCCTGGGCAGCTCGGGATGAACAGCGCCCGCGAGTCAACTCCCCCAAATCCAACTCCCGATCTCCCGATTCGCTCCACGGTTTTGCACAAGACTTTGGGGATAGTAGGAACACCTCATGGGTACTCCATAGCCAAGATTTGGTCCACCAAAACTTGTCAAATCAAGAGGAATCGAAGAAATCCCACCAAGAACACCTCTAACCCTAGAGCCACGAAAACCCCAAAATCGAGCCCCTTTGCTCACGGATTCGGGAGGGGAATCAAAGGGTAAAGAACCACGAAGGGTTCATGCATACATCCCCCACCAAATCCCAAAGAGAAAGGCCTCGAAATCGCTCCAAGAAAATTGCAAAGAAAGGGCTCCGAAAATCACCAAAAAGGAGAAACGGGAAAGACACATCCAAGCCTTGAGGAACCACGCCGAATCATCTATACATACCAAAGAGGTTCATACAAGGTCTAGCTTGCCGCCCGATCATCCTTCCCTCTCACAAGATCTCACCATGAAGCTCTTAAGCTAGTCCTACGAAAATCCTAAGAAAATAGGAAGGAAAATAGGAAAACCAAATGAGCTAGGGTTCCAAGAGATGGCTGCCATCCTCTCACCACTTGGGTTATATGGAGGCAACCGAAAGACGAAAATACCCTTACTAGCTAACTAGGGATACATGCCCCTAAGGGCGAATTCGGAAATCTTTGTCTTCGCTCCATCGGATGGATGCCCAGTGACCGCAAACTTGCTTAGCCTCGACGCAAGCCTTGCGATCCCGACGCGTGTCCTCCGCTTCGAAGATTCCGGACTGCGTCGTCGCACACCGGTCAGACCGGTGCTCCTCACCGGTCAGACCGGTACCCACCGGTCAGACCGGTCAGACCCACCGGTCAGACCGGTCTGGAGCTGCTGCACCTCCGTCTTCGGTTCTTCGGTCTTGGCTTTGTGGATCAACCAAGGAACCCAGTGGTTTTCTGGTGAACCACTGGAAACCCCGCGAACTCGGTGTAGCCTCCGCCAATCACCACTCATGACTCGGCTCCCACGTAGTCCCGGCTCGACCTTGGTTTTGAGGCTCAACCAAGAAACCGTCCATGACTTCATCTTGCCGTTCTTGCCACCATGCGGCCCGCACTTGACCCCGCTGGCCACCGGGTCCCTCGAACCAAGCCTACTTGTCTTCTCTACACCTGGAGGCCTCACCGGCAACGACCTTTCGCGCTTGTTCTTCACCTGCACCTGCACCAGTCAAGCCGCAACCTGCACCTGCAATACTTAGCCAAGAATCAGTCCACACCACGTTGTCAATCACTCATCACACCAGGAAGCGACCATCCACCGGTCCTCGAACCACACCTGGCTCTCAATCTCCCCCTTGATGAGTGCATTGACAACACACACATTTTGGTAACCAAGAGAAAAGGAAAAGAAAAGAAACGACTAAAAAGAAACTCCAACAAGCGATCGAAAGCCAAAGAAAAGGCAAAGAGCATGATCACTTGAAGAAGACAAGTCTCGGACCCCTTAGGCAAGGGCAACGGCTCGACACATCCGAGACAAAACATGCTCAAGCAAAGAGCACAAACCAACAATCCAAAGCTCGAAAACCACAAAGAGCTCCCCCTGCATACATGCAAGCTCCCCCTGAACCAATGCAACTCCCCCTGGACGAATGCATGCGAGCCACTTCACGAACAGAGCAGCTGCAACAGCTCAGCTCTGACCGGTCAGACCGGTCGACACCACCGGTCAGACCGGTGCTCAACATGTGAACAGGACCAGCACTTTGACCGGTCAGACCGGTGACCTCAACCGGTCAGACCGGTGCACAACAGAGCCCAAAAATGGCTCGAAACCACCTGAAAACCTTCTAGATGCATTCAGTAGGCCAAAACATGCTCAAACTTCTCCCCCTTGTTGACAATGCATGAATCAAGCCAAAAATGCAAAAAATGCAACCTAGAGCTTCTCAAATAGACAAAATTCAACAAAGGATGCTACACATGTCCAAATGAGCAAGTTAGATACTCTATAGCTTCGTAATGACATCAACTACAAGACCACCAAGTTTCACAACCATTGGGCGAAGCTAAGATAGAATTGAGCAATTTTGCGAAAAATCACCCTCTCATGAGCAAAGTCCTAAACATGAGCAAAACATGTCAAAATGGCAAAGCCACACAAACTTCATGCTAGGACAACCATTCTAAGCATAAGACCATCATAAACACCCACAAGCACCTCATGTCATGTCAAAGCCACCGAGCCATGTGCCTACTTCTATATATGAGACTTCTCATTGGTAGGCATCATGCAACGATTTAGCACCCAAAGCAACTTAAAATTAGCACATATGACATGGGAGCACATTTTTCAAGCAATTTACATTTCATTTTCAGATTTATAATTGGTACATGAAATGTCTTTGCGACAAAAAGGAACTTATGCCCCTCCACAAGATGAAGTATGGGGGCTAAACATTCATGATGGCAAATGAGCCTTTGGCCCCATATGATCAAAATAAGCTATCCAACCACAAATTAAGCATAGCCAAGCCACAAAAACATGTCAAGATCATGTAAAGGCATTTACTCACAAGAGAGCATACAAGTGACATTTTTGAAAAGCATAGCCATCAACCATGGATATAAATCAAGATTATCAAGAGCTAAGCCAAACTAACCATAGCTTACCAAATTAGCTCACAAAGACATATATATCATTCCATGGTGAACAATGTATATAGGAGAAGCCTTTCCTAAACAATGCATATGATACAAAATGCATGCAACCTAAGATACAAAGATGCCTATACATCATGTTACATATGCCATGCCAAATGCAAGAAATGCACAAAGGAAAGCTATACATATGCTACAAAGGAGCTCCCACACGCCAACTCAAGAAATCAAACAAACACCAAGCTGCCCCCGCAAACGAGTGAAAGTTGCTTGATCTAGGGGTTTGGTGAAAATATCGGCTAGTTGGTCATGTGTGGGTACATGGATCAAAGTGATTTTTCCTTTCTCTACGTTGTCTCTCAGAAAATGATACCTCACTTCTATGTGCTTGGTTTTGGAATGGAGCACTGGGTTCTTTGCAATGCTTATGGCACTGGTGCTATCACATTGAAGTGGGACATGGGTATACTCCTCACCAAAGTCACTCATGGTGTATGTGATCCAAAGGAGCTGAGAGCAACAACTAGCTGCGGCCACATACTCTGCCTCGGTAGTGGATTGAGCAACACTCGACTGTTTGCGGGAAGACCAAGACACCAAAGAAGAACCCAAGAACTGGCAAGTCCCAGAAGTGGACTTCCTATCCAACCGACACCCGGCAAAGTCCGCGTCTGAAAATCCATGAAGCGCCAAAGAAGAAGACGCAGAGTACCAAAGGCCGAAGTCGGGAGTATGTCGCAAATACCTGATAATGCGCTTGACTGCTTGCCGATGCGAAGTCCTCGGAGACGCTTGAAAACGAGCGCACAGACACACCGAGAATTGGATGTCCGGCCTCGTCACTGTCAAGTAGAGGAGTGACCCGATCATGCTCTGGTACTCCTTCTGGTCCACGTGTTCACCTTCCTCGTCCACATCAAGAGCTGTAGTCATACTCATAGGCGTTGCCATGGCCTTGGAGTCCTCCATCTTGAACTTCCTCACAATGTCCTTGGTGTACTTAGCTTGGTGCACAAATGTTCCTTCCTTTGATTGCTTGATTTGTAGCCCGAGGAAGAACTGCAACTCGCCCATCATGCTCATCTCAAATTCCCTGCTCATGTCTTCTGCAAACCTTGCAACAAGAGAGTTAGTCGAGCCACCAAAGACAATATCATCCACGTATACCTGCACAATCAGGATATCTCTGCCCTTCCTGAGGAGAAACAAGGTCTGGTCGACCTTCCCCATCTCAAACCCTCTCTCAAACAGGAACCCCCTCAACCTACCATACCAAACTCTAGGCGCCTGCTTCAACCCATACAGCGCCTTCCTCAACTTGTACACCCGGTGGGGGTACTTCTCACTCTCAAACCCTGGTGGTTGCCTCACAAACACCTCTTCCTCCAACACACCGTTCAGGAAAGCACTCTTCACACCCATCTGGTACAACATGAACCCTTTAGCCACGGAAAAGGCTAGAAGGATCCTGATCGCCTCCAAACGAGCTACAGGAGCGAAAGTCTCCTCGTAGTCGATCCCCTCTTTCTGACTGTACCCCTGAGCAACAAGTCTCGACTTGTTCCTCACCACTTCTCCTTTCTCTCCCTCTTTATTTTTCCACACCCATTTTGTCCCAATCGGCTTACACCCTGGGGGAGGGTCAACCAACACCCAAACTTGGTTCCTCTCAAAATTCTCCAACTCCTCATGCATCGAGTTAACCCAATTATGATCAGATAACGCATGTCCAATGTCTTTGGGCTCAAAGGTGGCAACAAAAGCAGCATGAGCAAAATGAGAATTGTTCCGAACCCTCGACCGTGTAGTACGTTCATTCATGTCGCCGATGATTCTCGAAGCTGGGTGATCCACTTGCACTCGCCGGGGAGGTTCTCGCCTTGATGCTACCTCCCCCTCAACAGCAGCTTCGCCTTGATCTGGGTTTGTCGTTGAAGGTGTGGGAGAGGGTCCATTCTCGATCGTCGTCGAAGTAGTAGGTACATGTTCAGCCGCGGGCACCACACCGCCATCTTCATCATCTTCATGTTCATGCTCCTCCTCCTGAAAGATCTCCTCGCCAAGTTCGTCGTCACCTGCACACTCAAAAACAAGCTGACTACGTGGCTGTGTCTCATCGAAGGTTACCTCGCAAGTCTCCACGATTTGGTTAGTTTCAAGATTGAGCACACGAAATGCTCTAGAATGAGATGCATAACCAAAGAAAATGCCATCGACAGACCTAGCCTCGAACTTGTCCAACTTCTTCCCTTTCTTCAGAATGAAGCATTTACAACCAAAGACATGGAAGTGACTCACCTTGGGTGTGCGACCGTGCATCAACTCGTAACAGGTTTTCTTCTTATGAACCCTGAGGTAGATCCTGTTCGACACATAGCACGCGGTATTGACCGCCTCAGCCCAGAACCTTCTCAGAGTCCTATGCTCGTCGAGCATCGTCCGAGCCATCTCGCACAAGGTCCTGTTTTTCCTTTCCACCACGCCATTCTGGGGAGGCGTATACTGACTCGAAAACTGGTGTTCAAGACCCAAGTCATGGCAAAAGGTTTCGAAGCGAGAGTTTTTGAATTCCGAGCCATTGTCACTGCGGATCGCTCGTATGGCATCTCCGTGCCTCTTGTTTCTTAACCTCAAGACAAGATCTCGACCAAAACCAAACGTCTCCCCTTTCTCCTCAAGAAAGAACACCCACGCATACCGAGAGTAGTCGTCCACCACAACAAGGACATACCACTTCCCACCCGCAGATCGCACACGAGCTGGGCCAACAAGGTCCATATGGAGCAGCTCGCATGGACGCTCAGTCATCACATCGGTGAGAGGCGGGTGAGAAGAGGCTACCATCTTGGCATGCCTACACGGCGCACAAACCAACTCTTTCTCAAACTTCAACCGTGGCAATCCTCGGACCAAATTGAGTTTACTCAAGCGAGACAAAAGGTCAAAGCTCAAGTGACCCAACTTCCTATGCCACTTCCACAACTCACTCGAAGAACCAGCCAAGAAGCAACGCTCCACACCAGAAGACTGAGAAAAATCAGCTCGGAACACTTGACCCTCGGGAACGACCATGCAAACAAGATCCCCCCGAGAATCTAAAATCCGAGAACCACCAGGCCGAAACAGCACCTCAAAACCCTCATCCAACAACTGGGACACAGAAAGCAAATTGTATCCAAGCGATTGAACAAGAGCAACACGCCTGAGAGTGATCTTGTCACTTACCTTAATCTCACCTTCTGACAGCACACGCCCTCGCCCATTGTCCCCAAAGGTGATATACTTCTTTGTCACCACCGGGACGAGACTTGAGAACCACCCCTTGTCTCCGGTCATATGCCTCGAGCAACCGGAGTCAATCAACCAAATGTTCTTCAAGTCTCCCACCTGAAATTCAAAAGCGAGCACGTGAGTGAACAAACGACTCAGCACTGGGGTTAGTACCAAAAGAGTAAAACCAGTGCCGAGCCATTTGCTCCAAAGTGGGGTTAGCACAAACTAAATCATCACGCCTATCAAAGCTACCACCACGAACACCACCACGGTAACCACTACGAGGGAACCAACCCTCTCTAGCTGGAGGAGGACGAAAGCCACGAAAGGGAAACTGTGGATCGTCCCTCCTCTCCATCTCAAAGCTACGACTCCTCCCACCCCCGTATTGAGCACGAGGTGGAGAACGCCTAGCAAACTGACCACCTGCAAACTTTCCAGACCAACCACCAGAACCACGACCTCCAGAACCAAACCGAGCATCCTCACGAGCACGAAACCCGACTCGCTGTCTGCCCAGACCTGCACCGGTCTGACCGGTGTAGCTCGACCAGCAGCAGCACCTGCAGCCTTCCGGTCTCCCCAAGCCGGAACCGTCCTCACACTTGCCTTGGCCCTGGGCATCTGCATACGAGGCTCAGGTACACCATTAGAGGGGTGGTACCTGTCCTTGTTAGCCCACTCTCTAGCGATTCTCTCCTCACGCTTCCTCTTGAAGCAAAACTCATCCTTATGACCATCTCTCCCACAATACCCACAATGGAACTTTATGGGCTGTGGCTTAGGCTTTGGCTTGGGTTGGGGCCGCCCACTCGGCTTCTCACCCTTCTTCTCTCCTTCCTCACCTCCCTTTGGGCTCACAAACTTCACCGGTTTCTGGAAATCATTTGTTGGGTGAGGGAATATGGGTGGATCTGGAGTAGTGTCAAGTTTGTTTCTGAGATGGTTAGGCTTGGGCTCAAACTTGTTCTTGTGTCTGTTTGGTGGTGGGATAGGAATCTCTCCAACTCTCTCAACTCCCTCACCACTGTTCTCTCCAAGCTTGTCAGCCCCAAGTGCCTGACCATCATAGCGTTTGAAAGCCGCTATCATGATACCAAGCTGAGGCTCCTAACCCGACAACCAGCTCATACATTTTCTCAGCTCATCATTCTCATCCTGCAAGCGATCAACATAATGTGCAAGCTCCAAATTCTTAACCGCATGCAATTCACAAGTAGAGCAAGAAGTGGGAATAGGCTCTTTCAACTTAGCCTCAAGCGAAACAGTGTAAGCATGCATCTCATCAATCTTTCCATGCAAAACAGGGCAAGAAGTGCAAGCACCTAGCAAAGCAGGTCTAGACTTAAGCTCAGCCACTTCAACCCTAAGCATATCTAGTTCATCACAAGTAGAAGCATGCTTATCCTTAAGAGCAGTAAGATCAGCTAGGTACACAGAGCAATCACAGCAATCAATCTCATCAGAAACCACAGGAGAAGCCTTAAGCGAATCAATCTCAAGCTTAGCATCTAGGTTCTGGGTTTCTAGCTCAGCCACACGGTTCCTAGCATCTTCTAGTGAGGCCCTAAGCTCTTTCCTCATCTTCTTGGCCTCTCTAAGCATGTGATCGCGGTTATCAAGCAAGTCAACCAACTCATCATTCTCCTTGCGCAAAGAAGAGAGCTCATCACATACCTCATCCTCGGAGTCTGAGTCTGAGTCACTCTGGTGGCTCTTCTTGCTGCCGGAGCTACGGGCCATGCCGCAGAAGCCATCTCCCGTGAAGCAGCTCAACCCGCTCAAGTTCCTGGATGACTTCTTGTTCTTGCGCCGATCACCTTCATCTTCACTGCTACTCGAGCTCGAGGAAGAGTAGGCGGAGCTGGAGTCGACGTCGCTCGCTCCGACCATCGCTTGGGCCTTCCTGCCGCGGCCGTCCTTCTTCCTCGACCGTCGCTCGTCCTTGTGCTTGTTCTTGTGCTTGTGATCGCGCCTCGATCGGTACTTGCCATCCTAGCTCGATCGGTGCCTGTAGCCGTCCTTGTAGCCGTCCTTGTTCTCCATCTTCTCCGGACAGTCGGCGACGAAGTGTCCTGGCTTGCCGCACTGAAAGCACGTCCGTGCTGTCATTCTCGTGTTCACCCGGTTCTCGTGCAGCCTCTCGAACCGCCTGGTCAGCAACGCCAGCTCGTCCTCTCCAAGCACGTCGAACTCCTCGTCTGGCAAAGAAATCAAAGAAGACAGAGAGTACATCCTGGAGGATGCGTTAGCGTTAGACTTAGCTCCTTTGCCACTAACGAGAGCGAGACTATGAGAATCAGTCGGGCTCTCGATCTTGGCTGTCATACCACGGTCCAACTCAGCCGACTTGAGCTTCAAGAACAGCTCGTTCACCGTCAAGGTGTCATACTTCTCGGACTCAACAATAGCCTCAAACTTGCCATCCCATACGGTACGATCCAACGAGTGCAAGAGCTTCACGGCTCTATCATGATCATTGTATGGGAGGACGTCCACATTGGCTCTCATGTTGTTCACAACGACCATAAATCGCTGGAAAAGGGCATCGACGGACTCGCCGGGGAGATGAGTGAAGTTCTCGTACTCTCTCCGGTAAGTCGCGTACATCTGAGCCTGAACCTGAGCATTCCCAGCATGAGCATCCTTCAACTGCTCCCAAATCCTACAAGCTAAGTCCTCTGTTTGAACCCGATCGAATTCAGGCTGACACAGAGCACGAAACAAGTAGTCGACAGCCTTGTTGTTGGCTTCGAACATATCCCTCAATCCTGGAGCAAGGAAGTTCATCGGATGAACATAAGCTGTGTTCACCGTGACATCCCAAAGGATCTGACCCTTTCCGCAGAGGAACGCCGCCATCCGCCTTTGCCACATCTGGTAGTTCTTCCCATCGAAGTGCGGAGGACCCGAACCTCGTTCCTGGTACGCCATCTTTGGATCTTAGACTGGTAAGAGTCAATAAAGACCCGAACCGGCTCTGATACCAATTGAAGGACTGATTAGGCGAACCAGAGAGGGGGGAGTGAATGGGAGCCGATAAAAATTCTTCTCGAAGGAGATGAGAACTCCAACAAGACGAACACGGCTTCCAAATCACGTCTCCGACCCAACTACCCAAGTTGGCCAAAACCACGCAACCACTGGAGTGCTACTGGTCCTAGGAACCAACACTCAACCCTCCGAGCCAGAACTCACCAAAACACACAGCGGAAACTTGCACGGCTTGCTGCCTGTGCTACACCGGTCAGACGATGGCCTGCGCCGGTCAGACCGGTGACACCGGTCAGACCGATGGCCTGCGCCGGTCAGGCCGGTGGCTACAGCAGCCGCACAGCAAACGTTCCAGGAAGCCTCAGTGACTCCTCTAGGCCCTGGAACAAAAACCACCTCCGAAACACAACCTGGAAGGAAGAAGAACCCCTCACAAAACCTAGCAAAACAACCCCAAACACGCCAAGAACTGACCAGCAGAACCACGGGACAAAACCACATGGACAAGGCTATTCCCTGAGATGAAAACCCACCAAGGGCTAGCACCGGTCAGACCGGTCAGGAGCACCGGTCAGACCGGTCGAGCCTGGGCAGCTCGGGATGAACAGCGCCCGCGAGTCAACTCCCCCAAATCCAACTCCCGATCTCCCGATTCGCTCCACGGTTTTGCACAAGACTTTGGGGATAGTAGGAACACCTCATGGGTACTCCATAGCCAAGATTTGGTCCACCAAAACTTGTCAAATCAAGAGGAATCGAAGAAATCCCACCAAGAACACCTCTAACCCTAGAGCCACGAAAACCCCAAAATCGAGCCCCTTTGCTCACGGATTCGGGAGGGGAATCAAAGGGAAAAGAACCACGAAGGGTTCATGCATACATCCCCCACCAAATCCCAAAGAGAAAGGCCTCGAAATCGCTCCAAGAAAATTGCCAAGAATGGGCTCCGAAAATCACCAAAAAGGAGAAACGGGAAAGACACATCCAAGCCTTGAGGAACCACGCTGAATCATCTATACATACCAAAGAGGTTCATACAAGGTCTAGCTTGCCGCCCGATCATCCTTCCCTCTCACAAGATCTCACCATGAAGCTCTTAAGCTAGTCCTACGAAAATCCTAAGAAAATAGGAAGGAAAATAGGGAAACCAAATGAGCTAGGGTTCCAAGAGATGGCTGCCATCCTCTCACCACTTGGGTTATATGGAGGCAACCAAAAGACGAAAATACCCTTACTAGCTAACTAGGGATACATGCCCCTAAGGGCGAATTCGGAAATCTTTGTCTTCGCTCCATCGGATGGATGCCCAGCGACCGCAAACTTGCTTAGCCTCGACGCAAGCCTTGCGATCCCGACGCGTGTCCTCCGCTTCGAAGATTCCGGACTGCGTCGTCGCACACCGGTCAGACCGGTGCTCCTCACCGGTCAGACCGGTACCCACCGGTCAGACCGGTCAGACCCACCGGTCAGACCGGTCTGGAGCTGCTGCACCTTCGTCTTTGGTTCTTCGGTCTTGGCTTTGTGGATCAACCAAGGAACCCAGTGATTTTCTGGTGAACCACTGGAAACCCCGCGAACTCGGTGTAGCCTCCGCCAATCACCACTCATGACTCGGCTCCCACGTAGTCCCGGCTCGACCTTGGTTTTGAGGCTCAACCAAGAAACCGTCCATGACTTCATCTTGCCGTTCTTGCCACCATGCGGCCCGCACTTGACCCCGCTGGCCACCGGGTCCCTCGAACCAAGCCTACTTGTCTTCTCCACACCTGGAGGCCTCACCAGCAACGACCTTTCGCGCTTGTTCTTCACCTGCACCTGCACCAGTCAAGCCGCAACCTGCACCTGCAATACTTAGCCAAGAATCAGTCCACACCACGTTGTCAATCACTCATCACACCAGGAAGCGACCATCCACCGGTCCTCGAACCACACCTGGCTCTCAAACATCAATTCTCTTCTCCCTATGTGGCTTGTCAGAATGGTGTGGTTGAGTGGAAAAATCGTTCCCTTTGTGAGATGGCTCAGACGATGCTCGACGAGCATAGGACTCCGAGGAGATATTGGGCTGAGGCGGTGAATACCACGTGCCATGTTGGGAATCGGATTTTTCTTAGGGCCTTCTTGAACAAGACGTGCTATGAGCTCATGCACGGGCGAGCACCTAGAGTGAGCCATTTCAGGGCCTTTGGTTGTCGGTGCTTTATTCTCAAGAAGGGTAGGCTTGATAAGTTTGAGTCGAGATCTTCCGATGGGACCTTCTTGGGTTATGCTAGTCATTCTCGAGCATTCCGTGTGCTCAACCTTGATATTAACCTAGTCATGGAAACTTGCGAGGTTACCTTCGACGAGACCCAGCCATGCAGTTCGTCTGTCTTTGAGTGTGCAGGTGATGACGAGATTGGCAAGAAGATCTTTGAGGACGAGGAGGATGATGCTGGAGAGGATGATGATGATGATGAAGCTCCAGCCGAGCATGTACCCTCTACTTCCACTATGACAACTACGGTGCAGGATGGCCCAGCCCCTACACCGACTACGATCTAGCAAGATAAAGTGGAAGCTGCAGTTGAGGGGGAGGTTGTCTCCAGGCGAGAGGCACCGAGGCGTGTTCAAGTTGATCATCCTCCCTCAAGAATCATCAGCGACATCAATGAACGTACGACACGGTCAAGGTCCAGGAATGTTTCTCACTTTGCTCATTCGGCTTTTGTTGCTACCTTTGAGCCGAAAGACATTGGACACGCTCTCTCTGATCCTAATTGGGTGAACGCAATGCATGAGGAATTAGAGAATTTTGAGAGAAACCAAGTTTGGGAGTTGGTAGAGCCACCACCACATTGCAAACCTATCGGGACAAAATGGGTGTGGAAGAACAAAGAGGGTGAGAATGGTGAGGTGGTGAGAAACAAATCGAGGTTGGTTGCTCAGGGGTATAGTCAGAAGGAGGGGATAGACTATGAGGAGACATTTGCTCCTGTAGCCCGTTTGGAGGTGATTAGGATCCTTCTAGCCTTTTCCGTGGCTAAAGGGTTCAAATTGTACCAAATGGATGTGAAGAGTGCCTTCTTGAATGAGTTTTTAGAAGAAGAGGTTTATGTGAAGCAACCACCAGGCTTTGAGAGTGCTGAGTTTCCTCACTGGGTGTATAGGTTGAGGAAGGTGTTGCATGGGCTGAAGCAAGCTCCCCGTGCTTGGTATGGCCGTTTGAGGAGGGTTCTTGTTCAGCAAGGGGTTTGAGATGGGCAAGGTTGATAAGACTATTTTTCTCCTCAGACAGGGCGATGATATCCTAATTGTTCAGGTGTACGTGGATGATATTGTCTTTGGCGGCTCGTCTCACTCTTTGGTTGCGAGTTTTGCAGAGGATATGAGCAAAGAATTCGAGATGTCCATGATGGGAGAATTGCAGTTCTTTCTCGGGCTTCAGATCAAGCAGGAGAAGGAGGGAACCTTTGTGCATCAAGCCAAGTACACGAAGGACATCCTCAAGAAGTTCAAGATGAACGACTCGAAGCCCCTCTCGACACCGATGAGTACGACTACAGCGTTGGATGCGGATGAGGACGGAGAGCCAGTGGACCAGAAGGAGTACCGGAGCATGATCGGCTCCCTCTTGTACTTGACGGTGACGAGGCCGGACATTCAGTTTTCTGTGTGTCTGTACGCTCGTTTTCAGGCATCGCTGAGGACTTCACATCGGCAGGCCGTCAAGCGGATCTTCAGGTATCTTCGATACACTCCTGAGCTTGGCCTTTGGTACTCGGCATCCTCTTCTCTTTCGCTTCTTGGATTTTCGGATGCCGATTTTGCGGGGTGTCGAGTCAATAGGAAGTCGACTTTGGGGACTTGCCAGTTTTTGGGATCTTCGCTTGTTTCTTGGTCTTCTCACAAATAGTCTAGTGTAGCTCAGTCTACCACAGAAGCCGAATATGTTGTTGCCGCTAGTTGTTGCTCACAGCTGCTTTGGATCACATACACGCTGAGTGACTTTGGTGAGGAGTGTTCCCATGTACCTCTCATGTGTGATAGCACGAGTGCCATTAGTGTTGCCAAAAACCCCGTGCTCCACTCCAGAACCAAACATATAGAGGTGAGGTACCACTTCCTGAGAGACAATGTTGAGAAGGGAAACATAGACCTCATCCATGTGCCAACTGAAAAGCAGCTTGCCGATATCCTAACCAAGCCTTTGGACCAAGCTACATTTGCCCGTTTGCGAGGGGAGCTTGGTGTCCTTTTTCCTTTCTGAGCTTTGGTTGGGGGTTTGATGTACATACTCATATTGCATTTTCATTTATTTATCATATCATGCTTGCATCTGTGTATCATAGACCGCATATGTATCATATGAGATGTGCTTCTCCTATATACTTGGATCACTATGATATGCTAAATAGGAGATTATGACTTTGCTTTTGATGCTCATATGATGGATAGCGATGCTCTTGATAGATTTGGGATGTATGTGCTTGTGGATGGCTTAATTTTGTGAAAATGCTATATATGATCCTCTCTTATGAGTTGAATGCCTTTCATGCTAAATTTGTGCACTTGTGGCTATAGCTTGCTTAATTTGTGCTTGGGACCATGTTCTTTTCATATGGGGTCAAAGACCCATCTATCATCATGGATGTTTAGCCTACATGCTACCTTGTGGAGAAGCCTAAGCTTCTTTTTGCCGCAAAGGCACTTCATGTACCATGCTTAATTTGTAAATCTTGTAATTGGTATATGAAATGCTTGTGCTTGAAAAATACGCTTCTATGTCATGTATGCTTTAAGTTCCTTATCTTGGGTGCTAAACCGTTGCAGGATGTTCACCGTTGAGAAGTCTCACATTTAGAAGTGAACACATGGCTCGGTGGCTTTGACATGACATGAGATAGTTTGTAGGTGTTTATGATGATCTTGTGATGAGAATCTGTAACCTTGCATTAAGTTTGTGAGTTATATGTTGTTTGTGCTCATTTTGATCATGTTTAGGTCCTATGCTCATGAGAGGGAAGTTTTTGTGAAAAATTGCTTTATTTTGTTCATGGCTATGTCACATGCTTGTATGTCCCTATCTATCTCGTTGGCGATGCTTGTGCTAAATTTGTGGCAATATAGCTTGTCTATGTCTCTTTTTAGCATGTTGTAGTGCTTTATGTCTATTTGAGAAGCACATGCTTGCATTTGTAGACTTGATTCATGCATTACCTACAAGGGGGAGAGATAGTACCCAATTCTTGTTTTGGGGAAGAAATGCATTTGTTCAGGGGGAGCTTGCATTCATATGCATTTTGGGAGCTCTTTTTCGCCTGAATTTTAGTTGTGCTCTTTTGTCGATGGTGTCGAGCCCTTTTGCCTCACTTTGAGGAGTCGGCAATTTTGGAGCATTTTATCTCGGTTGTGTCGAGACGTTGCCCTTGCCTTAGGGGACTGAGATTTTTCTCTCTCAAGTGATCTCGTTTTGGCTTTTGTTTGGCTTTTGATCACTTGCTTGAGTTTTTCAGTCGTTTCTTTTCTTTTTCTCTTTTCTCTGAATTGGTTACTATATGTGTGCTATCAATGCACTCATCAAGGGGGAGATTGAGGACCGGAGTGTCCGAGGACCGGTGGATGGTCGCTCCCTGGTGTGATGAGTGATTGACAACGTGGTGTGGACTGACTCTTGGCCGAGTATTGCAGGTGCAGGTTGCGGCTTGACTCAAGTTGCTGCAGGTGAAGAGCGGGCGCGAAAGGTCTATGCCTTGCGGGGCCTCCGAGGAGTGGAGAGACAAGTAGGCTCGGCTCGAGGGAGCCGGTGGCCAGCGGGGTCAAGTGCGGGCCGCATGGTGGCATGAAAAGCAAGACGAAGTCGTTGACCTGAGCCGGTGCAGGGTAGCGGCTCCCGACCGGAGTCTGCACGCGGGGTTTGCGGCGGTTCACCACAAAACCATCAGGTTACTTGGTTGAGGCACAAAACCAAGACCGGAGATTCGACAGGCGGAGACGGGATCCGGGCGCGCCGAGAAGCTTCGATGCCGGCAGGCACGTGGCGGGATCGCAGGGCTTGCGTCGGGAGGACGCGGACTGCGGCGAAGGCATGGCCGTGCGATGAAGAGGAGTGCTACATGACCTATTTGCCCCTGAGGGGATTGTATCTTAAGTTTAAGTGCTAGGGGTAGCTTGGTCATTTGCCCAACCCAGAGGGACTCATATATATAGCTCTAGGGTTTTCTGGGCAAACCATCCATCCGGACTGCTTCTCATTTCCTTGCTCCATAGGCGTAGATTTTCTTCACCGCTTTGTAGAGAATCTGACCTCCGAGTGTATGGAAGCATTCATGGTTGCGTTGATTTCCTTCTTGTAGGTCGTGTGATTTTCGTGTCTTTTTCGAGCTATTTTCGTTGGATTTTCGTACGTGCCTTGTTCCTTCGATTCTGAGGTGTTTGGGTTCGGATTTGTTGGTGGGGATCATGGATAGATGTCTTATGCATCTTTGTGCTTGATCTTGACCCCCCAATCTCCGGATTTGGCCTCCGATTGAAGGATTCCGGTTGGAACCCTAGCTTTTTGGTAGAGCTCGGTTGCGATTCGATTCCCGGCGATTTAGTTCGTTTGAGGTCTCAAGTTTTGGGGTATAGCATCTCCTAGGGACGCTTCACATCTCCCCCAAATCTTACCTCAATAGCTCAAGCCGTTTGGGAGATCCATGGACAGATAGGTGTTCTTGTGCTTGCGTTTTCGGGCTCGGACTGCTCTGTCCGCGCATGGCGAACAGTCCGCCAGGGGGTCGCGGACAGTCTGCGAGGAGCCAGCTGACCGGGTGTTCGTCGTGTTCTTCGTGAGTTCTTGTGTTGCTTTGTTTCGATCCGTCGAGTTGGGCGTTTTCGGTTGGAGGAGGTTTGCCGGACTGTCCGCCCGGGGTTGCCGGACTGTCCGCGCGGGTCGGACTGTCCGCGGGTTGGCCACAGACCGTTCGTATTTCGAGGTGCAGTACTGGTTGTTCGGGTCTCATTTTCGGACCGTCCGCCGTGACCTCGCGGACCGTCCGCCTGCTCCACGCAGACCGTCCGCCTGGGCATCGCGGACCGTCCGCCCCAGGCATCGCAGATTGCCTAAGTCTTTTGCTTCTTGAGTTGCGCTTCCGTGTTGCTTTGAGTTTGGGTTTGTTCCTAGGGTTGGTAGGTCCGTTGTGACTACGTGACCTTGACAAACTCGTGTGTGAATCCTTGGTTGTGAATTTGGGGCATAGGCCGAGTTCATCCTTCGGGAAGAATTTTTATCGGCTCCCATTCACTCCCCCCCTCTCTGGTCGCCTAATCGGTCCTTCAATTGGGCCTAGATGTACCTACAGCTTTCTTCAAAATGTCGTCGACAGATTTATCAGCACCAGCCAACACATCACTCTGGTTGACTGGTAACAGTGGTGTCTCACCAGGAGCTATTACAGAGGTATTAGGCCCAGATGTACCTGCTTTGGCATGATTGTTTTGAGCACTTTCGTTTGGGGGTGTAGGTTTTGTTGTTTCGTGAGGAGGAGAAGGAGGAGGAGGTGGTGGTGGTGGTGGTGGGGATCGAATATTTGGTGTCTCTTGCGGATGTGGGGATGCAAGTTTTTCTGTTTTTTCAGGACTAGTAATAGGTGGGGATGGAATATTTGGTGTATCTTGCAGATGTGGGGATGCAAGTTTTTCTGTGTTTTCAGGATGACGAGGAGGTGGGGATGCAAGTTTTTCAGGACGAGGAGGAGGTCCGAATGGAACGTCTTGCGGATGTGGGGATTGAGGAGGAGGAGGAGGAGGATGTGGGGAACCATGTGAGGAAGGAACCTGTACCGTACTCTGTGAACTACAAGGAATCTCTACCGTAGCCTGTGAACGAGATTTACATGTTGGTGCTCCTTTGATGTCAATCCGACACCTTCTCCACTGTAACCTCTGTCCTTCAGCTTGTCCGAGTTTCATCACCTCGTCATTAGGAGGGTATTCCACCGGTTCATCCGCAAAGATAGTATATACAGTGAGCACTTCAACCACAACACAGTCTTCATGAATCGGGACTGTTTGTAGCGTAGTCTGCTCTGGATGAACAAGACCAATTGCAGCCTCACATTGAAGACCCCTCCACGTGATCCATAGGCCACAGTGTGTGGGTTCAGTCAACATGCCTATAAGGTCTTCGTGTGTACGATCGTCACAGCGCACCTCCGTCGCCAACTCTGCAGTCCCATCGATCACACCTACATTATCTGTGGACGCACAACTGCTCTTCAGTGTGGCGGGTGAAGGGCTTGCGCGATTGGACACTAGTGACAACACCATCTGGTGACAACACCACCTCTGCATCTGCATGTTCTGCATCTGCATCTCAGCCACCAGTTCTTGCTTGATTTGTTCCTTTATCTTTTCCGTATCAACTGATGCATCGGTCTTCGTCCTCTTCCTCTTCGTGTACATGGAAGCATGCGGAGGCCATGCATACTTCTAGCCCTGGTAGCTGGAGACACCACGCACGCGACCTGGTTGTTCAGGGCGGCCCAAGCACTAACTTAGCACATCATACTCCCTCTGCCCTGCCATTCCTGAAGATTCTGCACATGCAATCTGCTCCTTGATGTCTGTAGCCAATTTTTCTGCCTCTTTGTTGTTGAACACTATCACGACAACACGGTCTTTAATCACTAGCTTACTCCTTGCTCGCAGCCAATTCTTGGAACGATCGTCAGGGTAGGCGTCATATGGGTTGGGGATACCAGCTGCAGCTAATTGTCTGTCCACTTCCTCCCATTGTTCTAGTTTCACAGTATAACCAGCTGGACCCATGCTGTGCTCGCTTGTGTTCCGGCTTCGGAGTTCTTTGAACTTGACACTAACAGATGAGGCTTGCTCGGTTTCCTCCGGTTTCATGAACTCCTTCCACTGTTCCGAGATGATAAACGGGTGCCTTGTAAATGGTTTTCTGATAAAATCTCGCCTAAGCTGAAACCTGAATTGTCTCCATGCCTTGGCTACCGTCTTCCAGAAAAGCTTGAATGCCTGCGGTTTCGTGCCTTCCTGGAACTTCAAGTGTTTCTACACATGCTTATCAAACAAGTTCCACTTTTCATCATTGCTTAGTTCTTTGAATTCTGGCAAGTGCAAAGGTATCTTTTGTCTAGCAACGAGCCCCGCAAGCGCCCTGAACCTGCGCTTTTGAGTCAATGGTACTGGCATCCCCCCTATGTCGACCTCAGTGACTATCATTGTGTCACTTGGCCACTTTGTGGATGTCCTTGGCGCTCTGCCTCGGCGCTGAGCCCCACCCACCTGGTCTTGTTGTGCACTAGCAGTGCCATAACCCTCTTCTTTATCTTGTGGCCCAGGTCTATAGTCCTCGTCAGATTTATCCTGTGAATTAATAGTCAAGGGAATTATAGTAACTACTTTATCCCACTGTAATATCATTGGTTCTTGGTAAACCATTAACATAAATGCAAAATTCAGTAACCAAAAAATTAGTTCAGGCAATGCGACCTTACCATTTTAAAGAGGAAGGTGCAGGCTGCCTCTGTTGCTGATGAGGTACTTATTCAACTTGGAGAGAATGTGCACATGTACATTGGAACAAGAGCAAAACCAAATATAAGAGTCAATCTAAAGGGAAAAGCTAAGTATGTATACCATCAACAGCTAAGTATGTCCACATGTACTTATACAAAGGAGCCACGGCATACCCTGCAATTCCCACAAGTACAAGTATATTTATACGCATTTATATAAAAAGAAAAGCATATGCACGCATATGTTGTATACTTGATTATCTGAACGCATGTGTGCTGCATATGCTCGCTTGGCCTAATTGCATAAACTCGAGCAAATATACCAAATTACATTGTTAATTTTACAGTTATTACGGAATTGTTGTTAATTTGACAATTATTACCGAGTTGGTAGAATGCATTTACCAAATTGTATAAGACATTTTTAGAGCGGCATACCATAAACTCAAATCCTAGATTTGCCACAGACCTTGTCACTGTCGGAGTGGAGGGATCTCTACTCCTCGTCGCTGCCTGCTCGCCGCCACGTCCTCGTCCTCGCGTCGACCTCATGGCTGGATCCCTCCTCCTCCTCCTAGTCGTCATCGTCGCTGGATCCCTCCTCTAGTCGTCGTTGTCGTCGTCGCCGCCGCTGCTGGGTCCCTCCTCCTCCAGATCTCGCTGTCAGAGGTGTGGTGCGCGTCGCGTCGAGCGTGGTGTGGCACGCGTCTCAGCGAAGGGGTGTTGCGTGCGTCGCGGCGTGGGGGGAGGTGAGGGGGACGAAGGCGAGGGGGAGAAAGCAGCGGCGGCGGCGCGAGGGGAGAGTGGGAGGAGACTGCGTGAGGGAGGCATCCTTCCCTACTAACATAGCGTGAGTGGGCTTGTGTGGGCCTTAAAACGAGTAATGTAGTCAAGTACTACTCTGCTATTATATCATAAACATGAGATAAAAAAAATCTAATTTTAAGAAATTTGGTTAAACAAGTGTGACTGTTGATATTTTATTCATATACTAAATTACCAACTATGAATTTTTCGTATTTTTTACGAATTTTGAGGTGCTGTTTATGGGCTCTAACACATCACCAAGCAAACAAGTGTGACTGTTGATATAGCATCACATCACATGTTCACATATGACATGCATCACAAGTTCACAACACCAAGCAAACTAACTCATAACAAACATATTCACATCTGACATGCATCAGCAGGGCACATCACCAAAATAAGACTGCATCAGCTGGGCGCGTCAACAAACTAGATTGTAGCTGCAACGGAACTAGTTAGCTAGATGGCTTCTTTTGTGTTGCTGCCTCAAGTTCAGCTATCCTTGTCTCTAGTTTTGCAACTATTTCTGCCAGCTCAGCATTCTTCTTTAGAAGTTCAATCTCCTGCCTCTTTTGTGCGGCTTTAAGCTGCTCATCCTGCTTGTCGATTCCTTTCCAGATGTAGTCAATGTCATCCCGAGTAACAGCACATTCCTAAAACAAAGGAAAATTATATTGATGCAAGCTTCATAACAATTGTAACATCTTACAAGAAAGTTGTTTAGCTCTAACTGGTTTCAAAACTTGCCTGCTTCTCTTCAGCCGATTCCTTGAGCTTATTGATTTCAGTCTAAATCCTGTCAATGTCATGTGCAGTAACTTCTTACAACAAATGGAAATTGACGCATTAGAACAATTGATCAGTGAAGATGTGAAGGTAAAAGGACAAATCGTGCATGATGGTTTTACAACTTGCCTCATGGTCTTTAGAATCATCGCCGGAGTTGTTGCAAGAGTCGTTGCCGGAGTCGTCACCGGAGTTGTTGCCGGAGTCTTCGCCGGAGGAGATGAGGTCTACCACCACTCTTCGGCCCGGGGCGTCACCGGAGGAGTCCGCGCTCACCTCAATGCACGTGGACCGCTTCTTCCTTCGCGTCAAGGAAAAAACCCTGCCTCTCCATGGCGGGCGTCGCTGGAGTCCGCCAACTTGGCCCTTGCGCGTGTGTACGGCTTCCTCCCCCGGGCCGACGAAGAACCTGCCTCTTCCATGGAGCACCGAGGAAGACACACGGGGGCGGCGCGCTGGGACGGCTCCTCTTCGTCACCGCGGAACCTCATTCTCTTGGCGGGGGCGACAGACAGCACCGAGGAAGATGGACGGGGACGTGGCCGCGGGGCCTCCTCCTTGCAGAACCTCCTCCTAGAGTCGCGGGCCATCCCTGCGATGGAGACGAGGCTGCGACGGAGATGAGGAAGGTGGAAGCCGGAGAAGGGGATAGAAGGCGGAAGGCGGAAGGCGGAGCGTTTATTAAAAAGGTTCGGATGCGCAAATGATACGATGATTAACAACCACCCATCGCCAATGAAGGGGTGGGGCCAGGTCTATTCGAATAAAGAACAGTTTGCTTTTCCCCTTTTAATCTGCAATTAAATTTTGTATCACGTATTTCTCCGTCATCCATAATCCAAATTTGATGATATTTGTTTCTGAATTTTTCTAAAATCAACATCTATTCATTTATGACATTTTTTCTTATGTAATTCCATTTCTTGGATGTTGTTTATATGCCTTATCTTGTTCCTTATAAGTACAACATAGAAATAATATTTGTTTTACACAACCATTACTAATGAAACTTTGCATTTCGTAATCTTATGGTGAACATAATGTTATGTTAAAATTTCAAATGCATATGAGTTCAAACATGTTTTAAAGTGTGGAAAACTTCAATGTTGAAGTAACATTCTAAGAAACTATGTGAGAGATGTAGACATTTGTACACAAGTATAATCTTCCATTTTCGAAACCATTTGAATTTTTGTAGACAAGCTTAGGGACCTTGTTGACGGTCCTTACAACAAATATTTGACCGTCATTATCTCAAGAATGAGAGGAGGATATAACAAACTTCATTCACATTTTAAGTACTAATGAGGTTCCACGAGCTTTGTTGGTATTTTTACTTGGAGGTACACAAATATGGGAATAACAATAAACAAATGAACCTTCGAGGGCTGCACCAAAGCAAAGGTGCAGGGCCGGCCGCACCTGGCCAGTCCGGCCGCACATAGCCAGGCTCGGTCGCACCACAGCCGGCCGCAGCTGGCCAGAGTCAGCCACACCTGGCCAGGGCTAGGCTCGGCCCACCAACAGGTGCGCCCGCACCTCTAGGTGCACCCGCACCTACCATATACCACGTCTTGGGTCCACGCCACCAACAATCCCACAAACACACCTTGGATGGATGAGATACACTGGTGAATGGTCGGTTTGATCAAAAGGTTAAGGTTGGAAGCACTTGGATCGATGGACCCACAATTAACCGCCGCAACCACCATCAAGGAGTGATCCTGGACGTCCCTCAACACCGTCGGTGCATCACACGGTAATTGGGTAGGGCCGGCCGCACCTATAGGGCCGGCTGCACCTATCAACTGGCGTGCCGAGTGAAACCAACCCAAGGAGCTGACCTACAACCGCCTCAGGAGCAGTGATCAGGGTCGTCCAAGTCCATAAGCGGTGGATCATAGGGTCGGCCGCACCTGGAGATACGACCGCACCTCCTTACTCGGCACTGCAGCTCCCTCTCGCCTACAAGTACCCCCTCCTACAGCCACCGACCTATTGGGGCTATAAATTGAGCCAGGCACCTCGTGGAAGAGCACAAGTGATTAGAAGCAAGTGGCGGAGCCCTCCAGAAGTTAGTATTCAGAGAGTAGGGAGAGAGAGAGTTGAGTGTTGGAGTAGAAGCCGGAGTCGGTCTTCTTCTTGTACCTCGGCGGGTGCGGTACACCTTCGGTCGTCCACACCCGGGATACTTTGTAAGTTCGGATTCGTGAGTAACTAAGTCTCAAGTCATTTCATCGTTCGCTCTTAGGTTCTTCGATTGCATTTAGTAGTTTCTACTCGTTGTGATTGCTTTGCTTTGAATTCGAGTAAAGTAGTGCTTGGTTAGTGTAGACGTGGTGTCTAGGCTTTCCAGTACCTTGGAATGCTTCCCAGTTCAACAGAATAGTTGTGGTACCCTAGGGAGGTGACAGCTCCGGACGGGCTTTGTAGTCCACCACGTTAGTTCCGGCAGGTAGGAGTTACGACATCAGAGCCCCCTTCTCATCCCTTTCCGTGGCTCTTTTCCCTCTGGCCCCGACGAGCAACAAGTTTTGCCTTGATTCTATCCATGACCCTCACGAGTCCCAAACTTCTTTAGCTATCCCCTATCTACCCGAAATCTACCCTTGCCTTTCTATCCTTCGTCACCATACTCCCCGGACGAATTAGTTCAGGTTCTCTACACTTCTCGTTCCCTGTGGAAATCGATACCTTGGAATACTCCCGGGTGAAAGCTACAACGGTATCCGTGCGCTTGCGGATTTATCTGTGATCGTATAGTATACCAACAGGCTTTCTGGTGTTGTTACAAATCTAGTAACGACGTAAGAAGTGCCAACAAGCTTTCTGGCGCCGTTGCCGGGGATATAAACCTGGTGCGACGCTAGTAAGCGTCAACAAGCTTTCTGGCGCCGTTGCCGGGGAACGGTAGCTGTTTTGACCCCGAACCTAGTTCGTCCGTGTATCACCCCGTTTATCACATGGATTCCGATCCAACCCTTTTTGATTTTTCCGCTCCAAAGGGCGATCATTTGGAGCCTCCACCTTCATCACATTCCATTGAAACATCTAGCTATGAGCTACGTCCCGGCTTCATAGCTATGGTCCGAGAGCAAAGCTTCTCTGGAGATAAGGATGAAAGTCCTTATTCCCACCTACGCGAGTTCGAACAACTTTGTTCGTGTCTTGTGATCGCAGGAATGAGTCAAGATACCTTGAAATGGAAACTCTTTCCATTTTCATTAACGGGGAGAGCAAAACAATGGTATTCGCTCAGTGTGAGAAGTATGGAGGGGGACTGGGAAAGTTTACGAAAGGCTTTTTGCCTAACATTCGTCCCGACTCCCCAAGTAGTGAAACTCCGACGAGAGGTCATCTGTTTTGAGCAACAGAAGACCGAATCTTTAGGAGCCGCATGGGCAAGATTTACAAAAATCATAGATTTTGGTCCAGACCTTGGTATCGCAGAGCCCGCTCTTTTGCAACACTTTCGCGATGGTCTTGGACCAGAGTCAGCAATTTTCTTAGACTCTTCTTCCGGAGGATCTTTCACTCATCTCACCTTGTCTGAGTGTAAGGACATTCTAACAAAAATCCTTCAAAATACCCCTTACACGGGAGTTTATGATGAATTCCCGGATGAGGAAGAGATCACTCAGGAGGAGCACATGCCCAACACTCTCTCGGAATCGAAATCCATAGAGGAGAAACCCACTAGCTCCTTTTTTCATGAAGAACCACTCCTCTATCCCCGTGTGTACCCAGCTGATTACTCGTATGACTTCGACGAGGAATCAACATACTCCGATTCACTCTCTGAAACAGAGTTCATAGAGGAGGAGCCTATCCTACAAAAATTCATATCCACAGACACCCATCCTCCTCTTACCAAAACTTGGTTCACAGGGGAACCATTCCAACCTTATCGAGAGTTTGATCACCCCTCGTGTGACTTCGTCTATGAATACTATGATGAGTTATTTGATAAACATTGGACGGAGAAATCCTTCCCGAGAAGGGGAAGAGACTTAACACACAAGGGAGAAGAAGTACTCATACCCAACACAGAAGAGGTAGAAAGACGGAGAGAAAGGTTGGAATATGTCTCCGCAATCAGTAGCCGGGAGTGGTTGAGAGAAATAGAAGTCATGGATCAAGTCATTCAGCTATATCCCGAGCTAAAGTTACTCTCGTGCCAAGTAGGAAACCTCTCTTACCAGGATGTGTTCTACGACCGTAGGGTCGGTATCAATATCATTCCTAAATCCTTAGTATTAGAGGCCTTTCCCAACGAACCCCTCTCTTTCTCTCAGAAGCGTCTCCAATGGATTTCGGGTCAAACCATAGAGACGGAGGGAATCCTTAGAGTCGTCCAAACAAAGATTGGAGAGTATGGGATCTTCCTAGATTATCATATCTTTGACATCCCAAAAGGAGATCCACCCTTCATTCTCATCGGAAGACCCATTGAATGGGTACTGAGTAGTGTGCACGACCATGAAAAGCAGCCATATCATCTTGAGGTTCGAGATACACATCTCCAATGTCATAGACCTGAGGTTAAGAAAGAACATGTGTGGTCTATGGACATTCTTGAGGCATCGACACTGGATTCTCAAAACACACTTGAGCATGAAGGTTTTACACTAGAGGGATCACAAATCCCATGCTCACATCAAAAGTTTCCAGAGTTATCAAGCCCCATTACGAATGACCTTTACGAAACCTACAACCTCCTCATTTTCCTTGTGCATGCTAACTTTGAAAGGAACGTTGTAGATGCTTTTGTTTACCATAAACATTGCAAATTTCGTGGTCATTTTTGGTACTAACCTTGCAGCTAGAGCTATGATGGTTTCATCATCTCGATTGGCTGCAAGATGAAAGTCTCAAATGGTCGAGCTTATGACCCAAAACAAAGCACTATCGGGAGATAGCCCGAATAATCATTTAGATTTCCTTTTCAAATAAAAGCAAGAGCATGTCTTTAGGATTAGTCGTCCTTCGGGTATTTTTGGTCGCTAACCGTCTCAGGTGGAGATTGAAATGACTGATGGATAGGCGTTGCCTAAAAATATGAGAGCTACACCGACTGCAATGCCTAGGTAATTTTTGGTGAGGGAACATCATGAAGGAAGCTTGAACTCCGCACACTTGAGTTGTGTTGCCTAGCAATGCAAACTCCAAGTGTGGGGGAGATATGTGAGTATCCCCGAGTAAGTTTCTCTCACACTAAATCTTATTTTGATTTGAAGATAGTGTTGGTTCTTGCATCTTGCTCTCTTAAAAAAAACAAAACACAAAAATATTTGAATTTGAATAAAGGTTTCCTAGCTCTTCAGCTAGTAGAGCCTCCCTTTTTGTTTCCATCTTTTTCTTTGAATAATAACACCAGGTACAAGAATAAGTGTGGGGGAGATCTTCCAAGCTCGTCGAAACACACAATTGAGATCTCCCGCTATGGTGCCGCACAACACCGACTACACTAATTGACGAGAGATGAGATAAGTGCACTAGAGCAAGTCGATCGCCCCTGTAGTTTGGCCGAATCACCATTTGTCTACCTCATTCCCCACTTTCTCCAAGAGCGATGGTATGTGCACCCCTACCTCTCTACTTTTGGAAATCATGAGTTTAAATGAGCTTTAAATCTGATCATATAAATCAAACTCAATTGAATCCTCATGCACCCAATGACATGTTTCATATGGTTGGCTTGCAAATAAGTTTTATTCCATACTTATTATCTTGATGCTTGTGAACAACATATCTTTAGGAAACTCATGCTCATCTAAGTAGTTGATGTTTGAGATATGGTCTGATGAAATAATCTTCATTCCAAATGTTTGAGTTCTTGGGAAATTTATTTGAAAATTTTGAAAACCCTTTGCGAAGCTCCTCTTTGATATGCCAAGTCCTACCAGAGCCATATGATAAGACATCTTGAAAACCTCATACACATATGCTACTTGTCGTTGCATTGAGCTTTGTCAAATTGTTGTGACCCTTGTGAGAATTCTTTTCATGCTTTCATGATCAAGATACACGTACACACCAACATCCTCCTTGCTATGCTCAGTTGAGAGCTAGCATTGTACCATCTATCTATTCCACAAAATAAAGCTCCACTATGCGTTGATCTCTCTCTCTCTCCAAGTTAATATTACAAAAGAGACATGGCTATAGAAAAAAAATATGGACACATGAACGTCCAAGTGAAAAAAAAGAGAAAAAAAGAGAAGAAAAAAAAAGAGAAAAGATAGCCATGTCCACAAAAGAGTCAAAATAGAGAGAGAGGATCATGCAAAATGGAGTTACAACAAATCAATGGTAATAACTAGCACCCATTCCGGGTCTAGTGTACACCTTACCATCATCATAACATTCATTATACATATGGTAATATCTAGCACCCATTCTGGGCCTAGTATCCACCTTACCATATCCATCATATCCCTACACATGCACATCTTGATCTGATTGTATGATTTGATTCGCTCCTTGGATCCGGTTTTTGACTTTGCAATAAATGTGATGCAAGTATGCCTCATCTTTATACCCTACCCTGAGCTCCATATATAGCCATCATTAGAAGTAGGTTGAAGAAAGGCAATCTAATGCCTTGGTGAGGACTATACACATTGAGTGATTTGAGAGAATCAAATGAGGAGCCAAGCAAGGTTTGTTTTGAAAACTTATTGAAAAATCCCAATCTACTTGACATAAGGAGTAGAATGATTTGATTCAAGATCGTTCCATTCCTCAACTACCCAAGATGGCATGATAGACACTTCAAAATTCACAAGTACAAGGTATGGTTTGGAATATCTCTTATGCTTGCTTCATACCTTTGGAATTATGTTTTCACCTTGGTCCTTAACCTTCAATCGAGGATGAGCAAAGGACCAAGTGTGGGGGAGTTTGTTGATGGTCCTTACAACAAATATTTGACCGTCATTATCTCAAGAATGAGAGGAGGATATAACGAACTTCATGCACATTTTAAGTACTAATGAGGTTCCACGAGCTTTGTTGGTATTTTTACTTGTAGGTACACAAATATGGTAATAACAATGAACAAATGAACCTTAGAGGGCTGCACCAAAGCAAAGGTGCAGGACCGGCCGCACCTGGCCAGGTCCGGCCGCACATAGCCAGGCTCGGCCGCACCACAGCCGGCCGCAGCTGGCCAGTGCCGGCCGCTGCTGGCCAGGGCTAGGCTCGGCCGCACCAACAGGTGCGCCCGCACCTACCATATGCCACGTCTTGGGTCCACGACACCAACAATCCCACAAACACACCTTGGATGGATGAGATACACCAGTGAATGGTCGGTTTGATCAAAAGGCTAAGGTTGGAAGCACATGGATCGATGGACCCACACTTAACCACCGCAACCGCCATCAAGGAGTGATCCTGGACGTCCCTCAACATTGTCGGTGCATCACACGGTAATTGGGTAGGGCCGGCCGCACCTATTGGGCCGGCCGCACCTATCAACTAGCGTGCCGGGCGAAACCGACCTAAGGAGCCGACCTACAACCGCCTCAGGAGCAGTGATCAGGGTCATCCAAGTCCATAGGCGGTGGATCATAGGGCCGGCCGCACCTGGAGATACGGCCACACCTCCTTGCTCGGCACTGCAGCTCCCTCTCGCCTACAAGTACCCCCTCCTATAGCCACCGACCTATTGGGGCTATAAATTAAGCCAGGCACCTCGTGGAAGAGCACAAGTGATTAGAAGCAAGTGGCAGAGCCCTCCAGAAGTTAGTATTCAGAGAGTAGGGAGAGAGAGTTGAGTGTTGGAGTAGAAGCCGGAGTCGGTCTTCTTCTTGTACCTCGGCGGGTGCGGTACACCTTCGGTCGTCCACACCCGGGATACTTTGTAAGTTCGGATTCATGAGTAACTAAGTCTCAAGTCATTTCATCGTTCACTCTTAGGTTCTTCGATTGCATTTAGTAGTTTCTACTCGTTGTTATTGCTTTGCTTTGAATTCGAGTAAAGTAGTACTTGGTTAGTGTAGACGTGGTGTCTAGGCTTTCCAGTACCTTGGAATGCTTCCCGGTTCAACGGAATAGTTGTGGTACCCTAGGGAGGTGACAGCTCCGGACGGGCTTTGTAGTCCACCACGTTAGTTCCGGCAGGTAGGAGTTATGACATCAGAGCCCCCTTCTCATCCCTTTCCGTGGCTCTTTTCCCTCTGGCCCCGACGAGCGACAAGTTTTGCCTTGATTCTATCCGTGACCCTCACGAGTCCCAAACTTCTTTAGCTATCCCCTCTCTACCCGAAATCTACCCTTGCCTTTCTATCCTTCGTCACCATACACCCCGGACAAATTAATTCAGGTTCTCTACACTTCTCGTTCCCTGTGGAAATCAATACCTTGGAATACTCTCGGGTGAAAGCTACAACGGTATCCGTGCGCTTGCAGATTTATCTGTGATCATATAGTATACCAACAGGCTTTCTGGCATTGTTACAAATCTAGTAACGACGTAAGAAGTGCCAACAAGCTTTCTGGCGCCATTGCCGGGGATATAAACCTGGTACGACGCTAGTAAGAGTCAACAGACCTAAATTATGTTGCCAAGTCAATTTGTAGAATTTTTAGAACACACTAAGACGTTATTATAATTATTATATTGTAAACAAGAGATAAAAAATCTAATTTTACGAAATTTGGTTAAATAAGTGTGGTTGTTGATATTTCATTCAAATACTAAATTACCAACTGTGAATTGTTCGTATTTTTTACGAATTTTTTGGTGCTGTTTATGGGCTCTAATATTTGAGGGAAGCAAGTTTCAATTCAGAAAAAATATTGTCGGGCCCACGCGTCAGCGTCAGAAGCCTATATAAAAAAAGATAACCGTTGCCTGCCCGACCGACAAAGGCGATGCGGGTAGACTAACCCGCGTCGCCAACAAGTGCTCCATTGTCTGAAATACCCCTGACCGAATGAATATGCATCCGCCCCCGTGACGCTGGTACACTAACCCTCGTCGCCAACAAGTGCTCTATTGTCCGAAATGCCGCTGGCCGAATGACTATGCATCCGCCCCGGCGACGCTAGTACACTAACCCTCGTCGCCAACCAGTGCTCCATTGTCCGAAATGCCCCTGGCTGAATGAATATCCATACGCCCCGGCCCCGGCCCCAGCCCCCTTCTTCTTCCCCGATCTGAGCTCCACCGCCGTCGCCCGCATGTCCTTCCCCGCCGTCGCGCACATGTCGCACTACGCCGATTCATCTGGAGGTGCACGTGCGAGGAGCAGGGTTCAAGGTTGCCGGAGCAGCCGTAATCACTCCATCGGCTTGGATCCAGTCAGTGAGCTAAGCGGCTTTCCACTGGTCCCTTGCCCGGACTGTGGTATGGCTCGGGTGGTGGAGGGGCGGACGCAGAAGGAAGGTGAAAACCACAGTCGTCTTTATTTCAAGTGTGCAAGGAACTCGGTGAGTAGTCTGCTGTGTCTCCCAAATCTGAGTTAGGGTTCTTATGTGCTTTTGATTCTGCAGTACACCAAGAATTGTGGATTTTATCATTTCCACAAGGAGTATCTCCAGATGCTGAAGGATGCTGGTGTCATTATTTTTCGACCGTCGAACTAGGTAGACGCGGTCGATGAAGTAGTTGATTCAGTGGAATGTCAAATTGGGAGCGGCGAGCAGAGGCAAGCACTGGACAAGCAGAGGAAGAAAGCACTGGAGGAGAAGATGGACAATGTAATCTGGAAGATGAACTTGATTATTGTGGCTGTTTTTTGTGTAGTATTCGGATGTTTACTGGGGATGTATGCTGCAAAGAAGTAATTCTGATGTTAAAAGTGGTGCTTTTGCTTCATCTGTGTGGATGAAAAATGAAAATTTTGTCACAGATGAAAAACTTAAATGTATGAATGAAGAATGGATGGAATGACAATTGGGTCGCAAATCTTAATGTGTCACACATCACAAAATTCATCAATTCATCTGTGCTGACATTTCATTGTAGCATGAGGCAAAGGAGATGCGGATTAACACAAATAGAGTAATTAACAAACTTCTGGCATAACTCTGGCATACACATTGCAATTCATTGTAAACTGCTGCCATATAATGACACAAACAGAGTTACAAACTTGTGGCATACACATTGCAATTCATTGTAAGCTGCTGCCATAGACATTGCAATGCGTTATAGGAGACATGGATTGATCTACCTGCGTCTCTTAGATCTACTAGTTCATCACAAGTTCAACATACACACAGGAGGAACATATTAACAGAGGATCTACTAGTTCATCACAAGTTCAACAAACATACAGGAGGAACACATTAACAGAGGAACAAATTAATTAAGCAAAGGTAGTCGCCGCCGGAGGAGCCCCACCGTCGGAGTCGGAGCCGGAGCCGGAGCCGGAGCCGAAGCCGTCGAGGCTGCCATTGTCGCCGCCGTCGTCGTCGACGGGGGTGAGCACGCCTCTGTCAAGGTCCCCAGCCAAGATATGGATCTTGAAGGCATAATCCTTCATGGTCCTCTGCAGCGGATCATTGGGTGTTGGGATCCCGAGACGAACGGCCACCTGTCGAAGCCTATTGAAAGCTTCGCGGAACAAGTTGAGTGACCAAGTGGCTTCGTCAGCAGTTAGTGCAGGGGCAGAAACAGCCTCCACGGGCTGCGGTGCCGACACCTCCTCGGGCGGGGGCGGCGGCACCTCCTCGGGCTCCTCATCGGGCGCCAGCTGAAGAACCGATTAGGCGACCAGGGAGGGGGGGAGTGAATGGGAGCCGATAAAAATTCTTCCCGGAGGATGAACTCGGCCTATGTCCCAAAATCACAACCAAGGATTCCCACACGAGTTTGCCAAGGTCGCGTAGTCACAACGGACCTACCAACCCTAGGAACAAACCCCGACTCAAAGCAACACGGAAGCGCAACTCAAGAAGCAAAGGACTTAGGCAATCTGCACAGCATGGGGCGGACCATCCGTGTGAAGGGGGCAGACTGTCCGCGGGGGCCAGGCGGACCGTCCGCAAGAACAGGGCGGACCGTCCGAAAATGCCACCCGAACTTCCAATACTGCACCTCGAATAACGGATCGTCCGTGCCCTACCCGCGGACCGTCCGCGCGGAAAAGACCGTCCGCACTCACCTCGCGGACCATCCGGCAAACTTCGAGCAACCAAAAGCACCAGACAAAATGGATCAAAATGAAGCGACGCAAGAACTCGCGAAGAACACGACGAACACCTGGTCAGTCGGCTCCTCACAGACCGTCCGCGAGCACCTGGCAGACTGTTCGCCACACGCGGACAGAGCAGCCCGAACTCGAAAACGAAAGCACAACTTACCTATCCGTCCATGGATCTCCCAAACGGCTTGAGCTCTTGAGGAAAAATTTGGGGGAGATGTGATGTGTCCCTAGGAGATTCTATACCTCAAAACTTGAGACCTCAAACGAAATAAATCGTCGGGAATCGAATCGCAACCAAGCTCTAACAAAAAGCTAGGGTTCCAACCGAAATCCTTCAATCGGAGGCCAAATCCGGAGATTGCGGGGTAAAGATCAAGCACAAAGATGCACAAGACATCTATCCATGATTCCCACCAACAAATCCGAACCCAAACACCTTAGAATCGAAGGAACAAGGCGCGCACGAAAATCCAACCAAAATAGCTCGAAAAAGACATGAAAATCACACGAGCTACAAGAAGGAAATCAACGCAACCATGAATGCTTCCATACACTCGGAGATCAGATTCTCTACAAAAACATGAAGAAAATCTAAACCTATGGAGCAGGGAAATGAGAAGCAGTCCGGATGGATGGTTTGCCCAGAAAACCCTAGAGCTATATAAATGAGTCCCTCTGGGTTGGGCAAATGACCAAGCTACCCCTAGCACTTAGACTTAAGATACAAACCCCTCAGGGGCAAATAGGACATGTAGCACTCCTCTTCATCGCACGGCCACGCCTTCGCCGCAGTCCGCGTCCTCCCGACGTAAGCCCTACGATCCCGCCACGTGTCCACCGGCATCGAAGCTTCTCGGCGCGCACGGATCCCGTCTCCGCCCGCCGAGCCTCCGGTCTTGGTTTTGTGGCTCAACCAAGTAACCCGACGGTTTTGTGGTGAACCGCCACAAACCCCGCGTGCAGACTCCGGTCGTGAGCCGCTACCCTACACCGGCTCCAGTCGACGACTTCGTCTTGCTTTTCTTGCCACCATGCGGCCCGCACTTGACCCCGTCCGGCCACCGGGTCCATCGAGCCGAGCCTACTTGTCTCTCCACTCCTCGGAGGCCCCGCAAGGCTAAGACCTTTCGCGCCCGCTCTTCACCTGCACTAACACGAGTCAAGCCGCAACCTGCACCTGCAATACTCAGCCAAGAGTCAGTCCACACCACGTTGTCAATCACTCATCACACCAGGGAGCGACCATCCACCGGTCCTCGGACGCTCTGGTCCTCAATCTCCCCCTTGATGAGTGCATTGACAACACACACATAGTACACCGTGGCCCGTAGCTCCTCTGGGACCTAAAGCTGCGATCATTTGCCCCATACTCGTATTGGCTACGAGCGAAGGAACGTCCAGCAAACTCACCACGCCCAAACCCAACATGCCTACCACCTTCTCTATGTGGTGACTCACCTCGAGGCACAAACACACGCCTCTCTCGAGGGTAAATGCTATGCACCACACCCTCGCCCCTCGGCACCATCCTTGGCTCAGGCACACCACGAGAAGGGCGGTACCTGTCCTTGTTGGCCATCTCTCTAGCCAACCTCTCCTCACGCTTCCGCCAGAAGCAAAACTCAGCAAGGTGCCCATCCCTCCCACAATGCTCACAATGGAAGGGTTTTGGTTTTGCCTTTGGTTTTGGGCTCTCTTTGGTCTGTGGCTTCTCCCACTCGGTTTCTCTCCCTTCTTCCCAAAGAACTCATTCCCCAAGTCACTCTTGAACTTGATAAGTTTCTGGAAGTTGTCGGTATGTGGAGGAAACACGGGTGGAGCTGGGGTTTTGTCTAGTCAGTTCCTAAGTGGATTTGGCTTAGGAGCATAGGCATTTTTGTCGTAGGTTCTTGGTGGTTCTGGGATATCTCCAATATTCCCCTCATTCTCACCACTTCCCTCACCAACCTTATCCGCCCCAAGTGCTTGCCCATCATAGCGCTCGTATGCCTCAATCATCATCCTGAGCTGAGGCTCATGACCAGACAACCAACCCATCATCTTCCTCAACTCATCATTGTCATCGTGCAAATGATCAACATAGTGTGCAAGCTCCAAATTCTTCACAGCATTTACTTCACAAGTAGAGCATGATGTAGGAATAGGAGCCTTCAAAGCAGCTTCTAGAGATCTAGCATAAGCAACTGATTCATCTAGTTTCTCATGCAAAACAGGACAAGAAGTGCAAGCACCAAGCAAGGAGGGCCTAGATTTCATCTCATCTAGCTCAACCCTAAGCACATCTAGTTCCTCGACCTTGGAGGCATACTTTTCCTTAAGCACAGTCAAATCACTAAGAAAAGTGGAACAATCAGTGCATTCAGGTTCATCGGTCACAATGGGAGCAGACTTAAGAGAATCTATTTGAGCCCTAGCATCAAAAAGCAAAGACTCTAGCTCAACCACCTTCTCCTTAGCTTCTCCAAGCAAAGACCTATACTCCCTCTTCTCCTTGTTGGTCTTTCTAAGTACATCATCATGGTTGTCAAGCAAGTCATTCATCCTAGCATTCTCCGCTACCAAGAAGGATGGATCATTGTTTACCTCATCCTCGGAGTCGGAGTCCGAGTTGTCCTTGTTGCTCTTCTTGCTTACGGAGCTATGTGCCATGCCGCAAAAGCCTTGGGCGGTGAAGCACAGACCGTTGATGTTCTTGCTTGACCGCTTGCCCTTGTGCCGGTTCTCATCTTCATCACTTGAGCTCGATGAAGAGTAGCAGGAGCTTGAGTCGATGTCGCTCGCTCCGGCCACCATCGCTCGCTCCTTCTTCTTGTGACCACTACTCCTCCTCGGCCTCCGCTCGGACTTGTTCTTGCCCTTGTGGTCATCCCTCGAGCGGTGCTTGTGGTCGGTGCTCGGACGGTGCTTGTGCTCGGGCTTGACCTCCATGGCTTCCAGGCACTTAGCGATAAAGTGCCTATGCTTCCCGCACCGGTAGCACATGCCCGAGCTCCTCCGAGCGTTCTTCCGGTTCGTGTACATGCGCTCAAACCGCCTGCTCAGCAACGCGAGATCCTCCTCGCCAAGCACGTCAAACTCCTCATCTGTCATGGACACAAGACAGGACAAAGAAAAATGTCTCGAAGACATGTTAGCGTTAGTCCTTGATCCAGTCACGAGAGCCAGACTATGAGGGTCAGTCGGGTTCTCGATCTTTGCACGCACCCCACGGTCCACCTCGGACGACTTGAGCTTGGAGAACAGCTCATCCACTGTGAGGGTCTCATACTTCTCCGACTCAAGAATGGCCTCGAGCTTCTCACTCCACACGGTACGATCCAGAGAGTGCAGGAGCTTGATAGCCCTGTCATGACATCGTACGGGAGCACGGCCACATTAGCCCTCATGTTGTTCACAATCACCGTGAATCGCTGGAACATGGCATCTATGGACTCACCGGGGAGATGAGTGAAGTTCTCGTACTCTATCCGGTAGGTCGCAAATAGCCGAGCCTGAACCTGAGCGTTCCCAGCGTGAGCATTCTTCAGCTGCTCCCAAATCCTGCACGCCAAGTCCTCTGTCTGAACCCGATCGAATTCAGATTGACACAGAGCACGGTACAGGTAGTCGACCGCCTCGTTGTTGGCGTCGAACATGTCCCTCGATCCTGGAGCAAGGAAGTTCACAGGATGAACATAAGCTGTGTTCACCGTGACATCCCAAAGGATCTGACCCTTGCCGCGGAGGAAAGCAGCCATCCACCTCTGCCACATCTGGTAGTTCTTACCATCAAAGTGAGGAGGACCCGAACCCCGTTCCTGGTATGCCATCTTTGGATCTTAGACTGGTTAGAATCACGAAGATCCGTAACCGGCTCTGATACCAATTGAAGGACCGATTAGGCGACCAGAGAGGGGGGGAGTGAATGGGAGCCGATAATAATTCTTCCCGGAGGATGAACTCGGCCTATGTCCCAAAATCACAACCGAGGATTCCCACACGAGTTTGCCAAGGTCGCGTAGTCACAACGGACCTACCAACCCTAGGAACAAACCCCGACTCAAAGCAACACGGAAGCGCAACTCAAGAAGCAAAGGACTTAGGCAATATGCACAGCCTGGGGCAGGCCGTCCGCCTGAAGGGGGCGGACTGTCCGCGGGGGCCAGGCGGACCATCCACAAGCACAGGGCGGACCGTCCGAAAATGCCACCCGAACTTCTAGTACTGCACCTCGAATAATGGACCGTCCGTGCCCTACCCGCGGACCGTCCACGCGGAAAAGACCGTCCGCACTCACCTCGCAGACCGTCCGGCAAACTTTGAGCAACCAGAAGCACCAGACAAAATGGATCAAAATGAAGCGATGCAAGAACTCGCGAAGAACACGACGAACACCTGGTCAGCCGGCTCCTCGCGGACCGTCCGTGAGCACCTGGCAAACTGTCCGCCACACGCAGACAGAGCAGCCCGAACTCGAAAACGAAAGCACAACTTCACCTATCCATCCATGGATCTCCCAAACGGCTTGAGCTCTTGAGGAAAGATTTGGGGGAGATGTGAAACGTCCCTAGGAGATCCTATACCCCAAAACTTGAGACCTCAAACAAAATAAATCGCCGGGAATCGAATCGCAACCGAGCACTACCAAAAAGCTAGGGTTCCAACCGAAATACTTCAATCGGAGGCCAAATCCGGAGATTGGGGGGTCAAGATCAAGCACAAAGATGCACAAGACATCTATCCATGATTCCCACCAACAAATCCGAACTCAAACACCTCAGAATCGAAGGAACAAGGCGCGCACGAAAATCCAACCAAAATAGCTCGAAAAAGACACGAAAATCACACGAGCTACAAGAAGGAAATCAACGCAACCATGAATGCTTCCATACACTCGGAGATCAGATTCTCAAGAAAACATGAAGAAAATCTAAACCTATGGAGCAGGGAAATGAGAAGTAGTCCGGATGGATGGTTTGCCCAGAAAACCCTAGAGCTATATATATGAGTCCCTCTGGGTTGGGCAAATGACCAAGCTACCCCTAGCACTTAGACTTAAGATACAAACCCTCAGGGGCAAATAGGTCATGTAGCACTCCTCTTCATCGCATGGCCACGCCTTCGCCGCAGTCCGTGTCCTCCCGACGCAAGCCCTGCGATCCCGCCACATGTCCGCCGGTATCGAAGCTTCTCGACGCGCACGGATCCCGTCTCCGCCCGCCGAGCCTCCGGTCTTGGTTTTGTGGCTCAACCAAGTAACCCGACGGTTTTGTGGTGAACCGCCGCAAACCCCGCGTGCAGACTCCGGTCATGAGCCGCTACCCTGCACCGGCTCCGGTCGACGACTTCGTCATGCTTTTCTTGCCACCATGCGGTCCGCACTTGCCCCCGTCCGGCCACCAGGTGCATCGAGCCGAGCCTACTTGTCTCTCCACTCCTCGGTGGCCCCGCAAGGCTAAGACCTTTCGCGCCCGCTCTTCACCTGCACTAACACGAGTCAAGCCGCAACCTGTACCTGCAATACTCAGCCAAGAGTCAGTCCACACCACGTTGTCAATCACTCATCACAACAGGGAGCGACCATCCACCGGTCCTCGGACGCTCCGGTCCTCACCAGCGCCGTCCCCTCCTTGACGAGCCCACGGCGGCGGCTTTCTAGATGGCTCTGACGATGCCATGCACGCGCTTGAGGAAGAAGAAGCTCTTGGATTCACTTCTTGGTGACCGGAGACGGTGGTGCTGGGGTTTTCTTGGTGTCGCGGTTGACGAAGTTCTTGGCCGGCCGGGGATTTATATTGACAAGACGGGGAACCGTCAAGCGGCCAGTCACACGCCTCGGAACCCGTGTACGCTCAGGAGAGCTCTTGGCCACAAAAGAGACATGTGGTCACAAGGAGACGTGTGACTGTTCATATTTTATTCAAATACCAAATGCCCAACTATGAGTTGTTCGATTCTCAAAAACAAACTATGAATTGTTCGTATTTTTATTAATTTTCAGGTGCTGTTTTATGGGCCCTAATTTTTGAGGGAAGCAAGTATCATTTCAAAAAAAGTGTCGGGCCCATGCGTCAGCGTCAGCAGCCTAGTATAAAGAAGGTAACCGTTGCCTGCCCGCGCACCAGCCAACAAAGCGACGGGGTTTGCTAACCCGCGTCGGCAGTGACTATCCATTTTGCAAAATGAATATTCGACCGCCCCGGCCCATTCCGTCTCCCGACTCTCCCCTTCTTCCGAATGGATAAGCGCAACACTTTCCTTAAGAAAAAAGCGCAGCACATGACGCTTTCCTCATTTCTCACTGGGGTGATAGGAGGCGTGGAGACAGAGACGACGATGAGCGCCGGTGAGGGGCCAAGCAGCGGACGACCCCGCGCACCCGGGATCGAGGAGAACCGGAACGCGAAGCAGTGCCGCAACTGGATCCGCACGCGTGCCGGCGAGATGGCGGCGAAGAGGGAGACGACGATGAGCGCCGGAGAGGGGCCAGACGGCGGTGGAGTGAACCCAATGCCAGAGACGAGGGTCCTCGACTAGATCCTCTCGAGTTCTGACGAGCGTGCCGGCGAGGGGGCAGCGAAGTGGGTGAGGCGCCTGCTATTGACGCGAAAATAGGACGTCACCTCCACGTGTAGCACACGTGACTCCCCGGTCTGTAGCGAGGCGTGCCAGCCAATCTGACCTGTTGATTGACAATGGAAAAGATTAGGGATCGGCTAGAGAACCGATGGCCTTGTAGCGACACGTGTACCAGCCGATCGGCCGATACAGGTAAAAGTGGGATCGGCCGGCTCGAGAGCGACCGAAGCGCAGGTGCGTGGGTAGATGGATCGGCTGGATCGGCCGATCGTGACGTCAGCACTCGAGTAGGTCGGAATCGGCTGCGAAGTTAAAAGCCGATAGGATCTAGATCGAGTGGATGATAAAGATAATAGCTAAAAACCACAAGAATAGGTACGAAGACTTGCAGATCCAGCTAATATCGGTAAGGGGTGAATAAAGAACTAGATGAAACCTCAGCGATGTGCCCGAAGGTTAAAGCCTAGGATTATTCGGTAAAACGGTACTGACAAGCTTGCCGGAGATCAGTTGATGCAGCCCGACGAACTCGAAGCACAGCGTTGTAGAAAAGAGAAAATCGCAGTGGCGAAGTCGCCGAAAAGTAGATGCTGTAAAGGTAGATGCTATAAAGTAGATGCAGTAAAGTAAAGGGTTTGCCCGGAGGCGGTTTGTTTGATATTGGTGTGTACAGATTTTCCGACCACGCAGGGTCGCTATTTATGTCCTTAGGACAACCCCGACTCCTAGCCGATCACGGCACTGTTTACTTGCATCTAAAGACAAAAAACTGCTAAAAATAGAAAGGACTCTCGCAGGAGTCAAAACTTCCTAAAACTGACTCTTTGACCTGTCGCCAATCGTGGATTGACCCGCCTCCACCATGCTTTCCTTCTGGCATATCTCCTTGATTACCGCCTTCTTTCTCTCCATCGGCCAATCCTCTAGTTATTCATCGGCCGATCGTTCTGACCCACTGGCCCACTAACAGAGTCAAAACTCCTTTTGACCATCGGCGGACCCTGTTTACCACCCTTTTTCTTTCTCTAATCGGTCGATTGCACTATGTTCTCATCGGCTACTCTTCCTTATCCTTTTAGACTTGTTTTTCCAAAAAACGGTGTCAACACATGCCCCCCAGTTTCGGAGTAAATGATCCTTTTGCTCCGAAATTCACTTGACATCTTTTGAATAATGGCCAAATCTCTTCACGTGATCGACGTGATCAATCCCCATTGATAGTGTCTCCTCCTTTCTATCTGACTTTCCTCAGGGTTGTTCACCATGTGACTCTTTGGCTCTTTCGCCCCCCTTCCCTATAAGACTCACCCATCTATCCGGGGTTCTCTGTATCCTTTTTAGCCCTTTGGATTTTCCAGATGTAGGTGTTAATCCCCTTAGCTTTTGAGTATGAGAGGCATCTTTCCCTGGAAAACTCTGCGGGCGTCGATGATCATCACTAGTCTTTGACAGATTCTAGCTTGAAATAGCATTTCTCCCAGGTGCTGCTAGTGTGCTTGTAGACTCTGTCTGCAATGTTGGGTAGAAGATTTCTGTGAGCCATGCTCTGCAGTTTGTGGACGTGTCAGAGAAACTTCCCATCGTCTTGTGTGCGTGTATCCTTTATTTGGAGTCGATTCCTCTGAATCAGTCATCCTTTTCGAAACTGAACCATTGACGGGTAATCTGTTTCCTTTTTTACCAGATCCAGCATCTTCAGTTTCCGTCTTTTCTGGCCCCTTCATCCTTATCTCTTCCGGTGCCTTGGCTATAAATAATCATCCTCATACCCTCACGGAGGCCTCACCATTCCCTTCATCCATGGCTCGAGATATAGGTCCAGGGAGCTTTAGGCTCTTGCTGTTTGGCTCCTAACTTCTTCCCTGACAAGATGGCTAGAAGAATTCTTGTGAAACAACCTAGAACATACTCCCCTCTCTAGTCTCCTTTTGTGAAGCCAGGAGGTCCAACAGCTAGAAGAACCCTTGTGATGCAACTTAGGTGCATCAGCTGGTGGAGGAGGGTGGAGGTTGTCCCTGGGCGTTGCGGAAAGAAGAACAACCCTATGTCTTCTTTCCCAACAAACTTGACGGGGAGAGTTACCGAATCTGGTGATTCATCTTCGTCAAATCTATACTTTTCTTTTTTGTTTTTCTCTTTTTTCGTCCTCATCGCTTGTTCAGTGATGACTAATGTAATCAATCTATAATGAACTGTTCAAGTTTGTCTTCTCAATGTATTCTTTCAGATCTGTACTGTAATGTCACCATTGTAATCGAAGATGAGAGAAAAAAAAATATATATTTTTTGTTCTAAGGGCGATTTGTACATCGGCCATAACTTTAGACCGAACATGCTTCGATGATTCGGCTTTCCGCTGCTAGAGAAGATCTCATTTTCAATCGGCTGTAATTCGAGTCTCCAATCGGCCGCTTTCAGGCTCTGATTGGACTAAGCATCTACCCATATACTTGGATAGTATTTCTTTAAATACTTTCCATTCAATGCTCTGGCAAACTTCTCTCCTTCCAATGTTTCTAAGATATATGCATTGCCAGGCACGCATTGGCTGATACGAAACGACCCTTCCCATGTTGGCGACCACTTCCCGTACTTAGGATCTCTAGAGCCGATTGGTAATATGAGTTTCCAAACCAGATCTCCTTCAGCAAATTCTTTGGTTTTAACCTTCTTATCATACCATCTAGCTATCCTTCTTTTGTTCTTTTCAATATTTTCCAAAGCTCTCAGCCGATTACCAGCAAGATCTTCTAATTCCTCTTTCATCATGGCCGAATAATCATCGGCTGATAGCTGATTTTGTAAAGAAGTTCTTCTGGATCCGGTCTTTAACTCCCAAGGCAGTACAGCATCATGACCATACACCAATTAATATGGCGATACTTTGGTTGCCCCATGGCATGCCATCCTGTATGCCCATAATGCTTCATTAAGGATTGTATGCCATCGCTTGGGATTTTCATCGATCTTGCGCTTGATCAATTTGATGATGCCCTTGTTCGCCGCTTCTGCCTGTCCGTTGGCTTGAGCATATTAGGGAGATGAGTTTAACAGCTTGATTCCCAAAGAATTTGCATATTCTTCAAACTCCCCTGAAGTGAATTGACTCCCTTGATCGGTTGTGATAGTCTGAGGTATACCAAACCGATAGACAATATGCTCCTTAACAAAATCAATCATATTGCCTGATGTCACAGTCTTAATTGGGATGGCCTCAACCCATTTTGTGAAATAATCTGTAGCCACCAGCACGAATTTATGACCTTTGCTTGATGGTGGATATATCTGTCCGATCAGATCAATTGCCCAACCCCTGAATGGCCACGGCTTGATTATTGGGTTCGTGGCCGATGCTGGAACTCTTTGAATGCTTCCAAACTTCTGACACTCTTGGCATCCTTTGTAATACTTGAAGCAATCTTCTAATATCGTCGGCCAATAGTAGTTCGGTTTGGTTGAAAATATGCAGGCAACAGGTATCCTCCTTCTGCTCCTTTCTTGAGTGCATCAATTATGGCATTCTGAATAGTATTTGCGAAAACCTTAGATTGATCAATCATTGTTTGATGCATCGCCTTGGTCATCATGTCTTGAAGCCCTTCAAGATCGGCTGAGAAGGTGACTTGCTTAGGTGTTGGCAAAGGATTCTTCTTGAAGACTCCACCTTTAGTCTGACCGTATGATGCCAGGCAAAGCTCTTCATAATGCTTCATGTGAGCTTCGAACTCAGCTTTGTCTGTATCTTTCAGCTGATCCCTGGTGATCGTTTGGATGTTTTCTGGATCAACCTCAGAAGGACCAGTCTTCGTAGGCTTCATCATTGTTGATTTTTTTCGGGTCCCACCAGGCGTGCCAAAAGTGTGTTGACGCGAAAATAGGACGTCACCTCCGCGCGCAGCACACGTGACTCCCCGGTCTGTAGCGAGGCGTGCCAGCCAATCTGACCTGTTGATTGACAATGGAAAAGATTAGGGATCGGCTAGAGAACCGATGGCCTTGTAGCGACATGTGTACCAGCCGATCGGCCGATACAGGTAAAAGCGGGATCAGCCAGCTCAAGAGCGACCGAAGCGCAGGTGCGTGGGTAGATGGATCAGCTGGATCGGCCGATCGTGATGTCAGCACTCGAGTAGGTCGGAATCGGCTGTGAAGTTAAAAGCCGATAGGATCTAGATCGAGTGGATGATAAAGATAATATCTAAAAACCACAAGAATAGGTACGAAGACTTGCATATCTAGCTAATATCGGTAAGGGGTGAATAAAGAACTAGACGAAACCTCAACGATGCGCCGGGAGGTTAAAGCCTAGGATTATTCGGTAAAACGGTACTGACAAGCTTGCCGGAGATCAGTTGATGCAGCCCGACGAACTCGAAGCACGGCGTTGTAGAAAAGAGAAAATCGCAGTGGCGAAGTCGCCGAAAAGTAGATGCTGTAAAGGTAGATGCAGTAAAGTAAAGGGTTTGCCCGGAGGCGGTTTGTTTGATATTGGTGTGTACAGATTTTCCGACCACGCAGGGTCGCTATTTATGTCCTGAGGACAACCCCGACTCCTAGCCGATCACGGCACTGTTTACTTGCATCTAAAGACAAAAAACTACTAAAAATAGAAAGGACTCTCGCAGGAGTCGAAACTTCCTAAAACTGACTCTTTGACCCGTCGCCAATCGTGGATTGACCCGCCTCTACCATGTTTTCCTTCTGGCATATCTCCTTGATTACCGCCTTCTTTCTCTCCATCGGCCGATCCTCTAGTTATTCATCGATCGATCGTTCTGACCCACTGGCCCACTAACAGAGTCAAAACTCCTTTTGACCATCGGCGGACCCTGTTGACCACCCTTTTTCTTTCTCTAATCGGCCGATTGCACTCTGTTCTCATCGGCTACTCTTCCTTATCCTTTTAGACTTGTTTTTCCAAAAAACGGTGTCAACACCTGCCTCACGTCTGCGAGCACAAGTGTCTGGCAATGACGAAGAGGGGTCAAGGGAGTGGCGAAGGTGTAGAGGACCTCATCTCTGACTCTGGCAACGACCACGACGACGGCGAGGCAAGTTTCTCTGAATCTCACTGCCTTTTTACTTGTTCTATAGATGGAGCTTGAGCTTGAGCTTGATAAAGTTAGTGCCTATGATGATGTCTTCCATGCTTGTCATGATCTTATACCAAGTTCTGAGGCAAATCAGTTCTGAACTAAGTTCTGCTTTTACTTGTCACCCTGCTATGAAGCCTAGGATAATTTTCAATTTCTTATATAATTTTCCTATGATGATTACTGTTCCTATACTGCTCCAAGTTCTGAGGCAAATTAGTTCTGAATGAAGTATGTTATTCTTATACCATGTTTAACCCTGTTTCAGGCAAAACTCTATGAGTCGCGAGCAGAGCTTGAGTTACTTCTAAACCTTAATGTCTGGGATTATGTGAAACCAGAGTTTGAAAAAATCACGAAAGAAGTGAACATCCTCATCAAAAAGGCTAAGCACATGAAGAGGTACAAGTATACTATTGAACAGAATCTTTAGCCCATTGAAGATGTGCTCGAAGGGCTTCAAGAATCCTTGGTTGCTTACGAAGAGGCTGCAAAAAGAGCCAATCTTGATGGGGCATGAGGAAGTTCAAGCTTGTTGATGTGCAGGGTCAGATAGCCATACTTTTGTGGATGTTCAAGGGGCATGCTTTTGTTGATGTGTATGGTCATATAGCACGACCCATAGTAAATAATTAATGTGATGGAAAAGTTAAGTCCTAGCCTGATGGACAAGTTAAGTTAACTGTTTGTAATAATTATTCTTTATTCCTGTGGACAAGTTATCTTCATCTATGTGGACAAGTTATCTCTCTTATGATGTCTATTTTGTCTCAAAAGATATATGTGTTGATTGTGCCTGTATGTCGAAATGGAAGCAATGAGAGATCGAGCTGACCTGTCGATGAAGACAGACTCAAAGGAGACGCAGATTCACAAAACTCCGTCTCCTTTTTTCACAAAGGAGACACAGATAACAAACCTCCGTCTCCTTTGTTCACTGCCACCGCGCTCCCGCTTCACGGCAGTGAAGAGTGCTATTAGACTTTAATTATTGAGCTCTCAGTCTAGTAACGGGCGTCAAATGGTCATCGGTAACAGACACTAAAGCCTATTACCGATACGGCAGCGATCAGTAACAGACTTAAAGGGCCCATTACCGACAGGGCATTGATCGGTAACGGACTTTACAAGGCCATTACCGATAGCTTTAACTGTTGTAACAGACTCGATTTAACGTCCGTTACAACGAATCCATGTAACGGGCGTTTAAGAAGCCCGTTACCAGAAGTCCACATTGGTAACGGGCGTAGTGGAGACCAACCCCGGGGTCGGCCTGCCGCGCTTATGGGTAACGGGCGCCAAACAACAACCGTTACAGATGTGGGTGCATGTAACGGGCGTTAAGGGTCCGTTACAAATGCTGTGTGACCTATTTGAGGTTTTCACGTAGTGCCTTGCCCATCATGGAATCGAGACGATACTAAGAGATATGAATGACACTTTGATCTAATTCAGATATGCATGAGTCTCACTATATTATAATTGATAGGCGGTCACACAACGGATAAGTCTACTATGTAACTCCTCCGCAGGATCAAACAGGGCTATGCTACTAGAACATAAAGCCTATGATCAAGAACAGACGAAGAACACTAGAACATATCACCCATGTATGAATGCGACTTTAGTCTAATTGGAATATAATGAAATACTCACTTTAGTCTAAATGAAGAACGGTGTCACTCACGAGATACAAAGGGATGGTGGATGAAGAACAGATCATCACACCTCACCTCTACTCATGCACACACTCCCTCTCTACCTAGCACCACCTAAGCTAGATCCTCCTCACACTCACACTCATGGTGGGATGAGGTTTCACCTCCACCAAGAGGGAATGAGAAGAAGAGAAAGAGGCTAAGGTGAGAAGTTGCCTTCAAGTGTGTTGTCCTCTTCTTACCCCCTCCTCTTCTATTTAAAGGCCAAGGCACCGGCGAGAGGACACCCCATGCACCCCCAAAATGTGACCAGGAACCAACCAGGAGCCAACACGTGGAAGGCCAGGATCAACCGACCCAAGGTCGGTTCGGTCGATCCTGTGGTCGGCCGACCCCCAGGTGGGCCCCCTTGGCCTATGCTTTCTCTGAGTGGCTGCTTAGTGGGTCCTGAGGTCGGTTCCTGGTGTACACGTGTGTTTGAGGCGGTTTAGTCGCTCTGGTGGGCCATAGGATCCATGTGATGTACACGTGGCGGTTTCTGATTCGCCGAGGCTCTCTCTCTTGGGTTGATGATGTCATTGATCCAGGGGATGCTTGCATGGCAGCCCCTCATTGGCTGAGCCTGAAGTGCTAGGATCATAGAGGTATGTTTTCTCTTCATTTCTTATGCTAAACACCTGCATTCATCTTCATACAATCACTTGTGGAAATTGTCAGTTTAAGCCCCTATTCTACTGTGGAAGCATGGTTCTCATGTTGAAATGCAGGGATTGACGACCTTAAATTAGGTACTTAACAGCCGTCAACAACTCCCCCACACTTGACCTTTGCACGTCCCTAGTCAGATCAAGGTGGACATGATATCCAGAGATATGGAGTGAGCATAAGAGATATTCCAAGCCATACCTTGCACTTGTGAACTCTGTGGAGTGTCTATCATACCATCTTGGGTAGTTGAGGAATGGAACGGTCGTGAATCAAATCACCTCTACTCATCATGTCAAGTGCTTGGGGGTTTTTGCAATAATTTTCAAAACATACCTTGCTTAGCTCCTCGTTTGATTCTCTTAGATCGCTCAGTATGTACATGTCCTCACCAAGGCATTATATTGCCTTTATTCATCCTACTTCTAATGGCAGCTTATGTGGAGCTGAAGGTAGGGTACGAATGATAAGGCATACTTGCATTACATGCATTGCGAAGTCAAAGACCGGATCCAACAGAAAAGTAATTCATACAATCAGATCAAGATGTGCACGTGTATGAATGTGGTGGATATGGTAAGGTGGCCACCATCCCCGGAATGGGTGCTAGTTATTACCATATTTGATGATTCAGATGAGTGACTCCATTGCATGATTCTCTCTCTCATATATATATATGAAAAATTTTGTGAGAACATGGCTATCCTCTTTTTTTTGGTGGACCTTCATGTGCCCACATTTTTTCTTTTTTTTCTTTTCTTTTTTCTTTTTTTTTTTTGCATAACTGAGGGACCTTCATGTGTCCCTATTTTTTTAGATAGCCATGCCTCTTTTACAAAATACATGAGGAGAGAGAAATAAATGCATATGATGGAGCATTTATGTAGGTGAATAAATGAATGATACAATGCTAACTTCTAGAGTAGAAGTATAGCAAGGAGGAAATGGTGGTGTGCACATAAATCTTTATCATGAAAGCATGAAAAGAATTCTCATAGGGTCACAAAATTTGACAAAGCGCAATGCAACAACAAGCAGCATTTGAGTACAAGGTTTTTAGCTAAAAACATCATATGGCTTTGGTAGGACTGTGGCATATCAAAGTGGAGCTTTGCAAAGGGTTTTCAGATTTTTCAAATAAAATTCCCAAGCACTCAAGCAATTAGAGAGAAGATCATATCATCAAACCAAATTTCAAACGCCAATTACTTAGATGAGCATGAGTTCCCTAATGATATTTGTTCACAAGCATCAAGATAATGAGTAAGGAATAAAACATATGCAAGCCAACCACAGGATTCATATAGAGCAAGCAAAGCACCACTATTTGAGTCTGATTCACTGGATAAGAATTGAAGATCATTCAAACTCATAGGTAGAGAGAGAGACGAATGGTGCACATACCATCGCTCCTGAAGGATATGAGGATCAAGGAAGACTAGTGGTGATTTGGCTAACCCGTGGAGTAGCCAGCTCACTCTAGTTTACCTTGTCCTTGTCGTGAAGGCGTAGTGATGTGGTGCACCCCTTGTGTGGGAGTTCTTGAGTGGATATGTCGATGATGAGATCGAGAGGACTCCCCCACACTTGTTCTTGTACCTGGTGTTGTTCTTCAAGCAAAAGTGGAAACAAAAGATGGACTCTATCGGTTCGAGAACCATAAAGCCTTTATTTGAAAGCAAATACTTTTATTTGTTTTTTTTGTTTTTTTCGTCACCATGTCATTTACTCAAGCAAGGTTAGATCAACACTGCACTTCATAGATAAAGAGGGTATACTTACTGAGACCTTTACGGGGTCAAATGTACCTCCTTCGTATGTTGTGTAAAATAAATCTGACACCTTCGATATAGCTCAATGACTTACCCTTTTGAATTTGGTGGTTTCCTGCAGGGGTTAGTCCACATACATGCAACCAATATCTATGAGAGCATAACTCTAAGGTTCATCAGTCGAAAGTTGACACCATGTCTTGTTTCGACTGAAGAAAACAGTTTTAACCTAAGCACCATGCTTAATTTAAAACAACCTATGAATGTACGAGGCCTCAAACACTCAAACCAGAGCATAGAGAACAATGATATAGGAAGCATGTAAGCGTGATGAAGCCATTTTCAAAGGGAATAGGGGTTTAGCCAAAAAGAGGGGATAGACTATGAGGAGACATTTGCTCCCGTGGCTCGTTTGGAGGCGATTATGATCCTTCTAGCCTTTTCAGTGGTTAAAGGGTTCAAATTGCACCAAATGGATGTGAAGAGTTCCTTCTTGAATGGTGTGTTGGAGGAAGAAGTGTATGTGAGGCAACCACTAGGGTTTGATAGTGAGAAGTACCCCCACCGGGTGTGCAAGTTGAGGAAGGCACTGTATGGGTTGAAGTAGGTTCCTAGAGCTTGGTACAGTAGGTTGAGGGGGTTCCTGTTTGAGAGAGGATTTGAGACGGAGAAGGTAGATCAGACCTTGTTTCTCCTCAGGCAGGGCATTGACATTCTAATTGTTCAGGTGTACGTGGACGATATTGTCTTTGGTGGCTTGTATAACTCTTTGGTTGCAAGGTTTGCAGAAGAAAGGAGCAGGGAATTCGAGATGAGCATGATGGGTGAGTTGCAGTTCTTCCTCAGTCTCCAGATCAAGCAGTCGAAGGAAGGGATCTTTGTGCACCAAGCTAAGTACATGAAGGACATTGTGAGGAAGTTCAAGATGGAGGACTCCAAGGTGATGACGACACCAATGAGTATGACTACAGCTCTCGATGTGGATGAGGAAGGTGAACACGTGGACCAGAAGGAGTACCAGAGCATGATCGGCTCCCTCCTGTACCTGACGGTGACGAGGCAGGACATACAGTTCAGTGTGTGTCTGTGCACTTGTATTCAAGCATCTCCAAGGACCTCGCATTGGCAAGTAGTCAAGTGCATCTTCAGGTATTTGCGATACACCCCCGACTTCGACCTTTGGTACTCCACGTCTTCTTCTTTGGCGTTTCATGGCCTTTCAGACGCGGATTTTGCCAGTTGTCGATGGGAAATGAAGTCCACTTCTGGGACTTGTCAGTTTTTGGGGTCGTCTTTGGTGTCTTGGTCTTCCCGCACACAATCAAGTGTTGCTCAGTCTACTACCAAAGCCGAGTATGTAGCCGCTTCTAGTTGTTGCTCTCAGCTCCTATGGATCACATATACCATGAGTGACTTTGGGGAGGAGTATACTCATGTTCCACTTCTATGTGATAGCACTAGTGCCATAAGTGTTGCAAAGAACCCAGTGCTCCAATCCAAAATCAAGCATATAAAAGTGAGATACCATTTTTTGAGAGACAATGTTGTGAAAGGGAGAATAGCCTTGATCCATGTGCCCACACAAAACCAACTAGCGGATATTTTCACCAAGCCCCTTGATCAAGCAACATTCACTCATTTGCGGGGAGAACTTGGTGTGTGTTTGGTCTCTTGAGTTGGGTGTGGGAGCTCCTTTGTAGCATATGTATAGCTTTCCTTTTGTGCTCATTGCATTTTGCATTGCATATGTATCATGATGTATAGGCATCTTTGTATCTTCGGTTTGCATTGCATTTGTTTCATATGCATTGTGGTAGGAAAAGCTTCTCTCATATACATTGTTCACCATGACATGCTATGGTTGATCTCTTGAGCTAGTTTGGTATGATATGGTTTAGTTTGGCTTAGCTCTTGATGATCTTGTTTTATATCCATGAGATATTGCTATGCTTTTGAGAAATGCTAGTTGTAGGTCCTCTTGTGAGTAAATGCCTTGATATGATCATGACATATTTTTGTGACTTTGTTATGCTTAATTTGTGCTTGGATAACTTATTTTGATCATATGGGGCCAAAGGTCTTGTCGTCATCACGAATGTTTAGCCTGCTTGTTTATCTTGTGGAGGGGCATAAGTTCCTTTTTGCCACAAAGGCATTTCATGTACCAAATATAAATCTGAAAATGGAATGTTTATTGCTTAGAAAATATGTCCCCATGTCATTTGTGCTTATCTAAATTGTTTTTGGGTGCTAAACCGTTGCATGATTCCTACCTTTGAGAAGTCTCATGTATATAAGTAGACACATGGATTGGTGGCTATGACATGACATGAGGTGCTTGTGGGTGTTTATGATGATCTTATGATTAGAATAGTTGGCATAGCATGAAGTTTGTGTGGTTTTTTCACTTTGGCATGTTTTGCTCATGTTTAGGACTTTGCTCATGAGAGGGAAATTTTTCGAAAAAATGCTCAATTTGATCTTAGCTTTGTCCAATGGTTGTGAAACTTGGTGATCTTGTAGCTGATATTCATACGAAGCTATAGAGTATCTAATTTGCTCATTTGGTCATGTGTAGCATCTTGTGGTGAATTTTGTCTATTTGAGAAGCTCTAGGTTGAATTTATCCTAATTTTGCCTTGATTCATGCATTGCCAAAAAAAGGGGGGAGATGGTTGTAAAGGAAAAGTGCTTCTGGATGCATTTAGAAGGTTTTCAGGTGGTTTCGAGCAAATTCTGAGCAATGTTGGTTACAGATTGGGCACCGGTCTGACCGGTCGAGGTCACCGGTCTGACCGGTTAGGGTGTGTGCCCTATTCAGATGTTGGGCACTGGTCTAACCAGTGCTGTGGACCGGTCTAACCGGTCAGAGTCGAGCTGGTATGGTTGCTCTATTTCATGAGAGGTTGGCATGCTGCTCTGTTTCATGAGAGGTTGGCATGCATTTGTCCAGGGGGAGCTGCATGGTTTTAGGGGGAGCTTGCATGTGTGCAGGGGGAGCTCTTGTGTGTTTTCGAGCTTTGCTTTGGTGGTTTGTGCTCTTTGTGTGAGCTTGCTTTTGTCTCGGCTGTGTCGAGTCGTTGCCCTTGCCTAAGGGGACCGAGACTTTTCTCTCTCAAGTGATCTTGCTATTTGCCTTTGTTTCGGCCTTCGATCGCTTGTTTGAGTTCTCTTGTTCGTTTCTTTTCTTATTGCTTTTTGCTTTGGTTATAAAATGTGTTTTGTCAATGCACTCATTAAGGGGGAGATTGAGAGCCTGTGTCGTTCGAGGACCGGTGGATGGTCGCTTCCTGGTATCATGAGTGATTGACAACATTGTGTGGACTGACTCTTGGCTAAGTATTAGAGGTGCAGGATGCGGCTTGATTGGTGTTGGTGCAGGTGAAGCACAAGCGCGTAAGGTCTATACCGGTGGGCCTCTAGGTGTGGAGCAGACAAGTAGGCTTGGTTCGAGGGAACCAGTGGCCAGCGAGGTCAAGTGCGGGCCACAAGGTGGCAAGAACAGCAAGACTAAGTCGTGTATAGTTTCTTGGTTGAGCCTCAAAACCAAGGTCGAGCCAAGACGACCATGGGGGCCAAGTCCTGAGTGGAGATTGGCGGGAGGCCACACCAAGTCCGCGGGGTTTCCAGTGGTTCACCACAAAACCACTGGGTTACTTGGCTGAGCCTAAAAGCCAAGGCCAAAGACCAAAGTGCTGCAGCACCAGGCCGGTCTGACCGGTGAGAAGCACCGGTCTGACAGGTGTGTGCCGCGGGCTTTTGGAGACTTCGAAGCGGAGGACACGCATCAGGATCGCAAGGCTTGTGTGGATGCTAAGCAAGGTGCGGTCGCCGGGCATCCGTCCGATGGTTCACCACAAAACCACTGGGTTACTTGGCTGAGCCACAAAGCCAAGGCCAAAGACCGAAGTGCTGCAGCACCAGGCTGGTCTGACCGGTGAGAAGCATCGGTCTGACCGTTGTGCGCCGCGGGCTTTTGGAGACTTCAAAGCGGAGGACACGCGTCAGGATCGCAAGGCTTGCGCGGAGGCTAAGCAAGGTGCGGTCGCCAGGCATCCGTCCGATGGTGCTACGACGAGAATTCCCAAAGTGCCCTTCGGGGGTGTGTATCCTAGTATTATGTAATTGGGGTAGTTTCGTCTTTCGGTTGCCTCCATATAAACCAAGTGGAGAGAGGATGGCAGCCATCTCTTGGAACCCTAGCTCATTTGCTTCCTAGTTTTCTTCCTATTTTCCTTAGGTTTTTCTATAGGACTAGCTTGAGAGCTTCATTGTGAGATCTTTAGAGAGGCATGGATGTTGAGGAGGAAAGCTAGACCTTGTATGAATCTTTCATGGTATGTATAGAAGGTTCGGTGTGATTCCTCAAGTGTTCTTTGTGCCTCTCCCGTTTTCCGTTTTGGTGATTTTTGGAGCCTTTTCATGGCAATTTTTTTGGTGGATTTGAGGCCTCTCCTTTGCAGATTTGATGAGGGATGCACACATGAGCCCTTTGAGGTTCTTCTCTTGGTGATCCCCCTCTCAAATCCGTGGGAAAAGGTGCTCGATTTGGGGTTTTTCCTTAGGTTTCGGGAAGAGTTGTTGTTGGTGGTAATCCTTCGATTCCACTTGATTTGGTGAGTTTTGGGGGACCAAATTGTAGCTATGGGATGCCCATGAGGTACTCCTAGTATCCCCAATGTCTCATGCAGATCCGTGGAGCGAATCGGGAGATCGGGAAGGTGCTTTGGAAGAGTTGACCTGCGTCTTGCTGTTCATCCCGAGCGCCCAGGTCGTGACCGATCTGACTGGTGCGCTTCACCAGTCTGACTGGTGTGACCCCCTATTGGGTTTTGACTCAGTTGATCGTTTGGTTGTGTAGAGCTTTGCCTTGTGTTGCTTTGGGTAAGTTCTTATTGAGTTCCAAGTTGGTTTGCTAGGGTTTGAGGAGGCTCTTGTTTTTCCTTGGGTTGGTTTTCTGAGGAGGTTTTTGATCCAGGGCCTACAAGAGTCTTTGAGGCTGTCTCGATCATTTTCTGTGCGGTTGCTGTGCCACCGGTCTGACCGGCGTCACCGGTCTAACCGGTGTGCACCATCTGCCTGACCGGTGCAGCACAGACAGCAAGCCGTGCAGATTTCCGCTGTGTGTTGTGTGTGGCTGAGTACGTTGGTAGTAGTGTTTGTTCCTAGGATCAGTAGCACTCCGGTGGCTACGCGATATTGGCAAGCTTGGGTAGTTTCGAATAGGACAAGTTTTTGGGTTGTCCGTGTTCGTTGTTGACGGTCCTTACAACAAATATTCGACCGTCAAAACCTCGGGTTCGAGAGGAGTATATGACAAGTTTCATGCACATTTTTAGTACTAATAAAGTTCCACGAGTTGTGTTGTGATTTTCATAGGCAGGTACACATTTTGGGAGAAATTGGAACCAACGTGCCACATGAGAAAGGCACGGCCGAACCACCTAGTCCGGCCGGCCCTGCAGGTGCGGCCGACCTGGCAGGTGCGGCCGGCCCTACAGGTGCGGTCGGCCTTGCCAGGTGCGGCCGGCCCTGCCCCGTGGCTCGTGCCTGGTCCAGAGCACCTCCTCTCCCTCGAGCAATACTTGGACGAGCACGATTCACTGAAGAATGTCGGTTTGATCCAAAGGTGGAGGCTAGGATCAATAGGTCCACTTGTCCGGCTGCTCAACCGCCACAACCGTCATTCCGAGGCGATCCTAGGCGTCCCTGAGCGAAGGTGGTGCATCACACGGCACGGAGGTGGGTCGGCCGCAACTAGAGGGCCGGCCGCACCTATCAACCGACGTGCCGGGCGAAACCGACCCAAGGAACCGACCTACAACCGCCTCAGGAGCAGTGATCAGGGGCGTCCAAGGCGAGAGGCGGTGGATCATAGGGCCGGCTGCACCTCCTCCCTTGCCTATAAAAGGCACCTCACACTCGCTGGATTGAACACACAACGCAGGAGCATCTCTGTTTCCCTCTTTTGTTCACTTAGAGTAGGATTAGTGTACCTTGGGAGTTAGAGTCGAGTCGAGCTAGTCTTGGGGTTCCGGAGGAGTCTTCTTCAGAGTTCCGGTACTACTCTTGTATCCTTTCTTTGTTTAGACTCAAGTACAATTTAAGTTATCTTTCTATCTTACCTTTCGAGTCAATTACATTCAGCTTTTACTTTGCTCTAGAAGCTTTATTCTTGGTTTAGACTAAAGTTAGTTTAGACTTGGTTAGCATAGCTCTCTTGAACCCTATAGTGTTGTGGTCGTTCTTCGCTTGATCTCCGGTGGTTCACGGGAGAGAGAGACCTTCCTTCGTGATATCCGGGGAAAGGTTCTTTGGTTTGTTGTGAGCGCGGTGCTCAGAGCTTACCTTAGTCTTAGATTGGTGTCCCGTTCAACGGAATAGTTGTGGTATCCTAAGGAGGTGACAGCTCCGGACGGGCTTTGTAGTCCACCACGTTAGTTCGGGCCGGTAGGATTCAGCGCGTCGTCGTTCTCCCTTCTCATCCCAGTCTGAGAGCGCGGCTTTGCATGCCCCTGCAGCACTAGAAGAGCTTGTCGAGTTTAGCTTGCCTTGGTTACCCTTTGCCTTAGTTCTTTACCTTGAGTTGACAAGAATAGATAGATTGTGTTAGGATCCTTTCTCATCTCGTTGTCCTCCCGGCTCACTAGGTCCTCTCTAACCTTTTATCAGGATCTCCTTGCATGTGTCAAGTTATCCCCAAATATCTTTATTCGTTACCCCCACTATAGCTCTTTACCAAGTCTTGTCTTTCTCCACCGTTTATTCGATCATCTTTGCCGTAGTGCCTCCCTTGGGAAAATATAAATACGATAACCCGAATACCACCGGGTGAAGTGCTACAACGGTAATCCGTGCGCTTGCGGACCTTTCTGTGATCGTGTGTTTTACCAAAAGACGTTCCCTAGCCCCGTTACTAGAGGTATAAACCCGGTAGCGACACTTGTGAGTGCCTCGAGCATTCCTGGCGCCATCACCGTAAGTGCAACCTTAGTGGTGAGGCTAAGGAGCGTCAACAAGCATTTCTGGCGCCGTTGCCGGGGAGGCAATAGGCATAAGATATCGTTTAAACATAGTGGTAGAATTATCAAGGTTTGGTGAACCGCTATTTAAGCGGGTTTACCCTTGCTCTACTCTCGTGTACGCAGAGTAGTGCATGATCGGTTTCAACCTACCATCAAACTTTAATGACAATCCGGAGTCACTTGTGAGGAGAGTGCGACCTCGTGTCCTCATTCCTCAGAAGTTTCTCTCAAATCAAGAGACGAACACCGTCGATCCCGTAGACAGCACCTCGTCAGCACCGATGGCCGAGAGGACGATCCGCGAGTTTTCCGCCCCCTCCAACACCAATGTCCCTACCGGACCAAACACAACGGTGGGAGACAGAAACTTTGAACTCAAGCCGGCGTTGATCAACATGGTGCAAGCAAATCCGTTCTCCGGCAAGCCGAATGAAGATGCCAATGCACATCTCCAGCATTTTCTGGAGGTGTGTAGGACTTTCACTATCCATTGAGTGACGGATGATGCAATCCGTCTTCGCCTATTCCCGTTCTCATTGCTCGGGAAGGCGAATCAATGGTTTTATGCGGAGCGAGATGCCATCAACACATGGGATAAGTGCTCAAAGGCATTCCTCGCTAAGTTCTTCCCGGTGGGCAAAACCAATGCCCTCCGCGCAAGAATTTCGGGTTTCCAGCAGCAGAATGATGAGAGTATCCTGGAAGCATGGGAACGCTTCTAGGAGTACATCACCGCGTGCCCGCATCATGGCATGCACGGGTGGTTCTTAATTCAGACCTTCTACCACGGGCTCAACCGTACCGCCCGTAAGCACCTAGATGCAGCCGCTGGAGGAGCCTTCTTCTCGCTACAAGTACCAGCCGCCAAGGAATTGATCGAAAAGATGGTGGCAAATCAAGGTTGGGATGGAGATCGTCTCCAACCCTGTACCCGCGGTGTACACCAAGTCGATGGAATCGACATGATCGCCGCCAAGATGGACCTCCTCATGAAGAAATTGGAGGCATCAAGCAATGTGGAGACCGCCAAGATTATGGACGCTCGCATGACGTGCGAGGTTTGCGGTAATGTGGGTCATTCGGGAAATGATTGTCCCGAGACAAGGGAAGAAGCTAGCTTCATCAACAATGGCAACAACAACTACAACAATCAAGGGTGGAACTCGAGGCCCAACTTCCCGTTCAACAATCAAAATGGAGGTAACTATTCTAACAATTTCAATAATCAGCCCTCTATTAAAGATCTTATCTTTGGTCAAGCTAGAATTAATGAAAATTTAAACAAGAAGCTAGCCGCCAATGATAAAGTTCTTAAAAATCTGAATTCCACAATAGAATCCTTCACCACTGCTATGATGAATCAGCTAAGCTTTAATAAAATGATAGAAACTGAACTTGCTCAGCTTGCTACTTCTTTACCTTCTTCAGAGACGGGTGGAATCCCGGGGCAACCCGAGCCTACCCGAGAGAATGTTAGCGCTATATCCATCAGATGGGGTAAGCCATCTAGGAGGATGTATGCACCTAACCATGTAGGGAAGCTTATACATCAAATCCAAGACCCATGGGAGGAATCACCAGTCTTGCACAAGAAAGACAATGGATACCCAACCATCACATGTACGATCTACTACCAAAAGATCAAGAATGCTCTTTGTGACCTTGGTGCAAGTGTCAACCTCATGTCCAAGGCCATGTTTGAGGAGTTTTTTTTTTGAGAATTCATGTTTGAGGAGTTAGGATATCCTGCTCTATCTCCGACAATGATGGTAGTCCAACTTGCCGACTCATCGATCAAATATCCAGGGGGCATAGTAGAAAATCTCTTGGTGAATGTCAGAAGCTCATATGTCTTTGCGGATTTCGTGGTCCTTGACACACAAGAAGAAATGCCGCTTATTCTTGGGCGACCATTTCTAAGAGATGTCAATGCAAGGATTGATGTCGGAGCCGGAAAGATCCAATTCTGCATAGGGCGAAGGAACATGACATTCAAATTCCAAGCGAAAGAAGAATAGTGTTACTGTCACACCCGGATTTAAAGGCAAACCCGAATGCATAGAATACATGTGCGCCAGGATCAAGTTACACACATGCATCGACTCAGTGAATACCAAATACAGTGTCAAAAGCGTAAAGGAAGTATTATAACTTTATTACATGACCGAATGTCTCATAAATCGTAACAAAAGCGAGTACTACCAGCGGAAAAGGACGTCTCCACAGGCAGTCGACTGGTGGCACGCTCGCCTAGAACTCATCGAACTCTCCAGGAAAGTCTTCAAAGCGTCCGTCTGAGAAGCAACCGGGTTGTGTAGATGCAATATAAAAGAACAACAAGCATGAGCACATGTCGTACTCAACAAGGGAAAACACTATAACAACATGCAAAGGCTTTATGGTGGAAGCTTGTGGTTGCATAGCAGGTCAGCGTTTTAGTTGGTCAAGTTTTATTAAGCAAGCTAATTTACTAGCAAATGTAAGTTTATACCAACCCAGAGATTAACATAAGCATCATCATCATGAACGAAAGTAAATGCAACAAGTTTAGTTCATCTTCCATAGTTTACTCATGTGAGGGTCCAGGCCGCCCTTGACCGTGAGCACGGCTAACTAGTTAGTTTTACACTCTGCAGAGGTTGTACATCTTTACCCACAAGTCGCGTAAAAGTTCTAGGAACTTTAAACCCAACCATGCGATGCCGGCCAAGCATCATACCACACTACCGAGGTGTGATTGCATAGGGACGCTACGAGGCCTTTACAAAGATTCCCTAGCACGGGCTGCTCGCTAGGTTACCTGATCAGTGCAGCGCATAAAGCTCCCTAGCGGGTACCGTGTCTTAGCAAAGCCCAACTCCCCGCCAGAGCAGGTCTATACACCATCTACCATCAGCCCCCAACCCCTTTCAGGTAAAGCATACCACAATACTAAAGTTTCTAATTAATTGGCCAAGACAGAGCCATATGTCTTGTGGTAGTACGGTTGTCCTGGGTGGTCGCTCCATGTTCCGATTAACAAAGGTGATCTTGTTTAATGAAGGTATAACATAAGTAAAGCAAGATTAACATTGTTGTTCATTAGAACCACCATGATCCCAAGTTGAGCAACTAAGCGAGGTCTACCCAACATAATCATAAACCCAGGTTGATCAAGGCATAGGAATAAACAAAGCTAGTCAATCCTTAGATAATAGGACCCTTCAATTTAATGCAAAGCAATAAATAAATAACAGTGTAATTAAAATGCATGTTGCAATAGGATAAATGGGTATGCAGCAAGGACTTGCCTTCTACCAACGCTTGCTGCTGCTCAAGGTCTTGAAAATCTTCAACTTCAGCGTATTCCACGTACCGGTCGTCTTCTACGCACCACATCATTCACATACAAGCATACAATGGAATAAAATAAGAAACAATCACCAAACAGTACTAACATAACAAAACAGGGGCATAAAACTGTTCTACTCTTCGATACGATCGCGTGGATATAAAGAACGCTAAAAACGGAGCTAAAACGTGTATTCTACGGCCAAAACAAGGTATAAGGGCTTTTCTGCAGGAAAACTAAACTAACAGGGGCCTATCTGCAAGAAACCGAGGGTTAAAACCTAATTACATATAAAAATCTAAGGGCTGCGGTGCAAAAAGACCACACAGGACCTCGGGCGGAAAAACTAGAAAACCTAGGGTTAAAACCGTAAAGGGAAGGACCTATTCGTGAGGGTTTTTAAACTGCGGGAGGGCATACTTGTGAATCTAAGAAACAGATGGACCTTTTTGCAAAACAACACGGCACAGCGCTGGGGTTGACCGGTATTGACCGGTTGACCCCGAGGTTAGATCCGATCTGGGTCGTTGATTGCTGGACGGACGGCTGGCAGCGCGAGCAACGGCCGGCGGCGGGCGCGCGGCAACGGCGAGCGGCGGCGCCCGGCGGCGGACCTCGCCGGCGCGGCTGAACTCGATCTGGGGGCTCGATTCTCTGCAGGATTTGCGCCAGGACGAAGCTAGCGACACGAGGGATCGATCTAGGGCATCGGAACGGGCACACGGGCGACGAAGACGGCGGTTGGCTCGGCGCGGCGGATGGCATGGTGGCGCCGACTCCGGCGAGCACGCGTTTGCAGTGTGGAGCGCGAGGACGACCGCGAGCGACACAGACGGGCTTCTCACCTCCACAGGAACCTCCGGAGCGTCTTCGCGTCGATGGGGAGGCGACGGCGGCGCGGATCGATGGCGGCGGCCGGCTAGGGTTTCGCGGCGTGCGGGCGGAGCTCAAGGCGGCTAGGGTTAGAGGAAAAGGGGCGTCGCGGTGCGAGGCGGCGGGTCTATATAGGCCGAGGGAGTGGGCATCGACGTGCGGGCCCAGGGCCAGGGGCGCGTGCAGAGCACAGGCGCGGTCGGAGCTCGGCTCGAGTCTGATGCGGCGCGGGAGGAAGGTGATGACGGGCGGGGCCCGCGTGGCAGCGGCAGCGAGAGGCGGGGTGCGGACGCAGGCCGTTGTGGGCTGAAAAGCAAACTGGGCCGCAAAGGTTTGGGCGCCAAGCAATCACAGTCGATGAGTCCAGGGGGCAGCGCCAGACTTCGGACCACGGGCCGAAAACCAGAAAAAGGAGAAGGAAGAAAGGAGGAAGAGAAGGGGTTTTGTCTCTTTTTTTTAAGAAACTCAAACAATTGAATTCAAATATAAATTTGAATTCAAGCAACTAAAATAATGCACCAGCATGTATGCAACAAACATCAAGCCACTTATTTATTTTCGGAAAACAAATAATGTTTTGTTTTTTTCCTGTACTATATTCCCTGTAAAGAATTAAATGTTGGGCAAAATTTTAAAAATTATGGGAAAATCGTTGTTTAAATTTTCTTCCTATTCACATCCTGAAATTCGGGAATTTCAGGGTGTGACAGTTACCTAGTGCAAGATGAGGAAGCTAGGGGGTGGAGGAAGCCAAGGCCCCAATACAAGAAAGAGAAGGTAGCCCCTACCAAGCCCAAGGTGGATAGCATTACAACGATGACGAAGCATTGGGAGCAAGACAAAGCATTCAACGGGCGCCACCAACCAACGAAGGCGAAGGCAATCAACAAGGCTAAGGGGGAAAAGAAGACAGAAACTAAAAACACCCCCGCCAAAGCCTCACCAACTTCAACGCCACCGAAGAAAACAAAGAAGGTGTGGCGTGTGAAGAGAGTATCGTCTGAGTCTTCCACTCCGGGACCGGACGAATCCAAGATCAATTGAGCAACGGAGTCCCGCTCACGGACTCTAAACTACGAGCCCTCACCGAGAGGTAAACCGGTATTTATCTCATATTTCCCTTTCAACCTTTTATTTCGTGCATCAAGCATGTTTAGATTTCAAATTTGTTTTCACCATTGCATTAGTGAGTAAACAAGACATAGAAAAGCAGTTTTGGAGATTTTTGGTGATACGGCCGAACCTAGAGGTACGGCCGTACCTCCCCTCAACAAAATTTTTGTGCAGGATATTTACAGAAGGGGACACGAGTGCCTGGAGAAAATATAGTAGGGCCAGCCGAACCTAGTGGTACGGTCGTACCTATAATTTTTCACAAATCCATCAAGACAACCATTACAAGCTTCCAGGTGCTCAACTCATCACCAAAATGAAGACACGCCAACCAGGTAACCAAAAGTTAGCTTGGGGGAGAACCCATTTTCAATCAAGGAAGGTATGTCCATCCAAACCAATTTTCAACATCATGTTTATCTCTTTTGAATAAAAGAAAAACAACAAAAATATTTGCTTCAACCATGTGCTTGAAATCTTGTTTATATACCCTCACTTTGGAAATGATGAATAGTTGCTATGTTAAAACTTTGCAAGAACCTAGTGTACATCTTTGTGCTCTATGTCTATTTGAATTTGTTGGTATATTTTGAGACAGGAGCCTGAAATAAAACTTTGTGGGAAGCAAATGCTTATGACCAAACCTAGGGTGTTGACTAGTATGATATGGTGAGACAATGTGGATCTTGCTCTATCTCATAGTATGGTGAAAATCTCGGATGATTTCTTTTGAAAATAAAACAAGGCAAGTTCCTCAATGGTCATAGTACCTACCAAAGCCATATGTCGATATCAAAGTACAAACCTTCTACATATGCTTGCTTGTGACCCATTGAGTTTTGCCAAATTGTTGTGACCCTTGTTAGAATCTTTTCATGCTTCCATGATCGAGATCACGTACACCCACATATACATGCTAACTCCTACATCGGGAGTTACGCAAAACATGTCATCCATCCACCAAAAATAAATACTCCAAAGTTCCAAAGAGATTTCTCATCTTGTAATCTTGCAAAAGGAGAGAGGGGTCATTGAAAAAAATATATATGCTCAAGAAGCATGAAAAAAAAATATGTGCTCTAATCAAAGAGCATAGAAAGAAAAATGAAACATGACCCCCCACCAAAATAAAAGCAAGAGGAGAATCTCAAACAAGGAGTATCTAGAAAACCAAGAAAAAAGTATTCCACACACTTGCACATCTCGATCAAGTTGCATGACTAGTTTCTTCTTGGATCCGGTCTTTGGCTCAACAACATCATGTGGCACAAGTGAGTCTCTTTTATCCTACCCAAAGCTCCACATACAAGCCATAGAGTAGGAAGTGAGGCTCGCTTAAAGCCTTTGGTGAGGTAACAAATACCACTTGAGCGATCGAGGGAACCATCCGAGGAACTTTGTCTTTTTTGCAAAATTTTCAAAAACTCCGAAATATAGGATCCAGAAAAGAAGAAGAGTGAGAGATGCAAAGTCAAAAACCATTCTACTCTTCAACCTCCGAAGGCAAGGTGGAAAGCTACAAGCCCCACGGGTAAAGTAAGGCTAAGCTTCTCTCATACCAACCTTTTCAAATTAGCAAGAAGAGCATGGAGTTTGTGCACAGGTACTTGCCGAGTGATAACATCATGCAACTCCTGATCCACCGAGGCCGAGTCTAGACTTTGCTTGAGGACGAGCAAACGTTTAGCTTGGGGGAGTTTGTTGATGGTCCTTACAACAAAGATTCGACCGTCAAAACCTCGGGTTTGAGAGGAGTATATGACAAGTTTCATGCACATTTTTAGTACTAATAAAGTTCCACGAGTTGTGTTGTGATTTTCATAGGCAGGTACACATTTTGGGAGAAATTGGAACCAACGTGCCACATGAGCAATGCACGGCCGAACCACCTGGTCCGGCCGGCCCTGCAGGTGCGGCCAGCCTGGCAGGTGCGGCCAGCCCTGCAGGTGCGGCCGGCCCTACCCCATGGCTCGTGCCTGGTCCAGAGCACCTCCTCTCCCTTGAGCAATACTTGGACGAGCACGATTCACTGAAGAACGTCGGTTTGATCCAAAGGTGGAGGCTAGGATCAATGGGTCCACTTGTCCGGCCGCTCAACCGCCACAACCGTCATTCCCAGGTGATCGTAGGCATCCCTAAGCGAAGGCGGTGCATCACACGGCACGGAGGTGGGCCGGCCGCACCTAGAGGTCCGGCCGCACCTATCAACCGACGTGCCGAGCGAAACCGACACAAGGAACTGACCTACAACCGCCTCAGGAGTAGTGATCAGGGGCGTCCAAGGCGAGAGGCGGTGGATCATAGGGCCGGCCGCACCTCCTGATCCGGCCGCACCTGACATATTGGCCCCACGCGCTCAACCGACCTCCCTTGCCTATAAAAGGCACCTCACACTCGCTGGATTGAACACACAACGCAGGAGCATCTCCATTTCCCTCTTTTGTTCACTTAGAGTAGAATTAGTGTAGCTTGGGAGTTAGAGTCGAGTCGAGCTAGTCTTGGGGTTCCGGAGGAGTCTTCTTCAGAGTTCCGGTACTACTCTTGTATCCTTTCTTTGTTTAGACTCAAGTACAATTTAAGTTATCTTTCTGTCTTACCTTTCGAGTCAATTACATTCAGCTTTTAGTTTGCTCTAGAAGCTTTATTCTTGGTTTAGACTAAAGTTAGTTTAGACTTGGTTAGCATAGCTCTCTTGAAGCCTATAGTGTTGTGGTCGTTCTTCGCTTGATCTCCGGTGGTTCACGGGAGAGAGAGACCTTCCTTCGTGATATCCGGGGAAAGGTTCTTTGGTTCGTTGTGAGAGCGGTGCTCAGAGCTTACCTTAGTCTTAGATTGGTGTCCCGTTCAACGGAATAGTTGTGGTACCCTAAGGAGGTGACAGCTCCATACGGGCTTTGTAGTCCACCACGTTAGTTCGGGCCGGTAGGATTCAGCGCGTCGTCGTTCTCCCTTCTCATCCGAGTCTGAGAGCGCGGCTTTGCATGCCCCTGCAGCACTAGAAGAGCTTGTCGAGTTTAGCTTACCTTGGTTATCCTTTGCCTTAGTTCTTTACCTTGAGTTGACAAGAATAGATAGATTGTGTTAGGATCCTTTCTTGTCTCGTTGTCCTCTCGGCTCACTAGGTCCTCTCTAACCTTTTATCAAGATCTCCTTGCGTGTGTCAAGTTATCCCCGAATATCTTTATTCGTTACCCCTGCTATAGCTCTTTACCAAGTCTTGTCTTTCTCCACCGTTTATTCGATCATTTTTGCCGTAGTGCCTCCATTGGGAAAATATAAATACGATAACCCGAATACCACCGGGTGAAGTGCTACAATGGTAATTCGTGCGCTTGCGGACCTTTCTGTGATCATGTGTTTTACCAAAAGATGTTCCCTAGCCCCGTTACTAGAGGTGTAAACCCGGTAGCGATGCTTGTGAGTGCCTCGAGCATTCCTGGCGCCGTCACCGTAAGTGCAACCTTAGTGGTGAGGCTAAGGAGCGTCAACATTCGTCTTGTTGGAGAAGACATCTCCTTCGAGAAGAACTTTTATCGGCTCCCATTCACTCCCCGCCCCCTCTGGTTCGCCATTCCGGTCCTTCATATACGAAGTGACAATGCCATGGGATTCAAGAACTCTTGTTTTGAGACCTTTTGTGGTGATCTCAGCCTTAAGCATCAGTTTTCGACTCCGTACACCCCTCCTCAGAATGGTGTTGTGGAAAGAAAGAATCGAACGATATGTGAGATGGCTAGGACGATGCTTGATGAGCACATGACTCCTAGGAAGTATTGGGTTGAGGCAGTGAACACCGTGTGCTATGTGTCGAACTAGATCTTCCTTCAAGCTTTCAAGAAAAAGATCTACTATGAGCTTATGCATGGTCGCACTCCCAAGGTCAGTCATTTCGATTTCTTACGGTTGTAAGTGCTTCATTCATAAGAAGCCAGAAGGGCAAGAATTTGGATAAGTTTGAGTCTAGGTCCATTGATGGTATCTTCTTTGGTTATGCTACTCACTTCAGAGCTTATCGTGTGCTCAATCTTGAAACTAACCAAATCGTGGAGACATGCGAAGTAACATTCGACGAGCCACTACCACGTAGCTCTTTGGTTTTTGAATGTGCAGGAGATGATGAATTTGGTGAGGAAATCTTCAAGGAGGAGTAGGAACACGGATATTATGAAGATGGTGGTGATGCGCCCGCAGCTAATCGAGTACCTACTACTTCCACTATGATGACTACAATCAAGGATGACCTTCCCCTACTCCAACGATGACATGCAGAGATCAAGTGGAAGCTGCTGCTGAGGGGAAGGTTGTCTCCAGGTGAGAGGGACCCCAACGTGTACAGGCTGATCATCCTCCCTCTAAGATCATAGGTGACATCAATGAACACACTATACGGTCCATGTCTCAGAAAATCTCTCATTTCGCACACTCCGCTTTTGTTGCGTCTTTCGAGCCCAACGATATTGGACACGCACTTTGTGATTCAAATTTGGTGACTATGAATGAGGAGTTGGAGAACTTTGAGAGGAACCAAGTTTGGGAGTTGGTAGAGCCTCCGCAGAATTGCAAACCTATAGGTACCAAGTGTGTTTGGAAGAACAAAGAGAGAGAAAATGGAGAGGTTGTGAGAAACAAGGCGAGGTTGGTAGTTGTAAGGAATCGGATGCTCATAGCCTAAGAGGGGGAGGGGGTGAATTAGGCAACTTAATAACTTAACCTATGGTTTCCACTACTGTGCATAAAGTAAACTTGATCATTTCTATCTAGATGTGCAATCTAAGTTTGATCTAGTGTGAAACTGTCAGAGGTTTAGATCTGATTGTATTGGACAATGGGAACACAGCGAGTTTATACTGGTTCAGGCCTCCGGAGAGTAAAACCCTATGTCCAGTTCTTGATTGTATTGCTTTGGATGGATTGCGACTTGGGGGCGACTTGCCTCGAGGGAACGCCCTTGCCCGCCTTATATTGGCTGACGGACAAGGTCGGTGGACCCAGAGTCCAGGTTAGTTACAACATGAAAACCAATCTAAGGTAGATTACAACATAATCCTGTGATCTTTGGACTGATTGGCAGCATGGCCGATGTCTTCTATCTTGTCTTGCACGCCAAGTTACCCGAACGGATCAGATAAGGTCATCTGGGGAATCTTCTAGAAGGTCTTCAGGAGGTCCTGCGGGCCACAGATCAGGTTTGTTGGGCCCACTGTCAGGTCGGTGGGTCTTCTGGTGGGCCAGACCCACTTGTCGGGGACAGCCATGAGCCTGGTTGGTGGGGACCCAGGGGTACCCATGTCTCACAAGCCCCCAAACGATGTGTAGGCGCAGCGACCTCGAGGGGGTCATGAAGAAGTCTTGAAGACATCGACAGGTCGAATAGCGTTCACGTCGGTCCAAAAAAAGAAAAAATATATCAGCTTAGCAGCCGACCAGTTTGTAGTCTTTGCCGAACGAAGAGAGGTCGACTGACGACCTATAGGAAGCAGACTTCCAATAGATCGAAACGATGATGAAAAAATTCAGAGGGCGTCAAGGACGCACTCATAGAGTAGTATCCGAGCATCGTGGTGGGCAGGATGGCCGGTATGATGATCCAAAAAAGAAAGAAAAGAAAAAGTAGGTCAAGTAACGAATTGATGAGAAACAGGTTTCCCAACAGGTCGGTACGACGAAGAAAACAAGAGGGTGTCGAAGACGCTCTCGTAGAGTAGTCCCCAAGCATTGAAGCATGGCTGGTTTGATGCTCAAAAAAGAGAAGAAAATCTAAATCATGGTCTTGATCAAACGGAGTGTAGAGACACCCAGAACTCCTAGCATAGCTGCAAGGAGTCTGGCAGAGCCGACCTTAAGGAGGTATTTTAGGCGTGCCGACCTCAAGGAGGCCTCAAGTCAATGGTGCCAGTATCCGAGGATGCCTGGCAGGGTCATTAGACGCGCATGCTTCAGATGATTAATCAGTTGTAGAGACACCTAGATATCTTGCATAGCTGCTAAGAGTCTGGTAGAGCCACCCGAGGTATGCCGACCTCAGGAAGGTCTCACGTTAATAGTGCCCAAGCATCCTGAAACCATGTGATGCAGAGTCAGTCTTATCTCTCCGTAAACTGTAGGGTCACGGGTCAGCAGTGGTCGGAGAGTCCCTTGCCACCCAGAAAATGACAACTGCTCCACTGAACACGGGTGTACTGTAGCCATGTGACGCTGCAGCGGCCTCAGGCATCATTGATGCAACAGCGACAAGTTTGTCGCGAGGTAGGTGGGAAAGAATCACGCTATAATTGCTCACATGCACACAGTACCTCATGACCATGTGCTAACAGTGTCAAGGCTCATCCGGCCTTAGCCAAGACTTGGCTCACACTATAAATAGTGGTAGAAGCTTGAGGGCAAGGCACCGAGCATTGCTGAGCTATGAAGCCGCAGAGTAGAAATTTGTCCATGCCATGGGCATGTAGCCATCCACCAGAGCATAGGATGCAAAAATTAGAAGCTTGGAGCTAGAATAATACTTGCGAAGTGTAGGTGTCTCCTCCAATCTTTGCGCCTTCCCCCAGCGTTAAGTCTAGGAGAGTTTGGAGGTGATGCTGTAGAGGTCTGAGGTGACGCTTCAGGTTCTTGGTGAGTAATAGATACTCGTCGAGGGCTCGTAGCACCCTTCTCCGGGGAAGATTGTGTCTACATTCCATAGTCAGGCACAAAGCACAACCTGCTAGGCGCAGCGTCGTGTAGAAGTTCACCACGAGGCTGCCATTGGGGTCTTGAAGCGAGAAGAATTCTTGCGATGTGCTCTGCTGTAGCAGAGAACATGGCAAAGATTGCTCTAGGTAGATCAGGTCTTTAAATATGTTTGTATCTTGTAACTTGTGCTAGGTCCAGATAGGTCACAGGCGACCTATGTACCTGGGAGGCACACATGTAATGTTCACTCTCTTCTACCATGTGATAGTCGATTTGAACGATTTTTCCTCAAAGACCTAAAATTCTAGCATGTGGAGGCTTACTGACCTCAAGGAGGTCGGATGTACTATCATGACGACCTGATAGCGTATACGTGACTACAACCTAAGCACGGAGCGTTAGGTCACCATTGTATCCATTGGGCTTAGAGCCGTTGGAGCAAAATCCGGGGAGATCATCTCGTGCAAAATAAGCGGCATAGAGCCGTTGCAGCAGAGTCATTATGGTGGTAAATCCGCAACGGGCGACGCCGTGGGTCCCATATAAATACGGCTAAGGGGATGAGTGTTGACTCCTCCCCTGCCTTCTTCTTCCTTCCATCGCCAATACTCCACACGCCATAGCCACCGAGCTCTCGCGTCCACACTGCCACAGCTAGAGCCAGAGCTCGCTGCCGCCCACAGCAATCCGCCCACCACCACCGCAAGCAGTGCTCCGCACCGCTCCGCATGCACATGAAAATCCTAGTCACATTTAGATCCAAATCCATAGATTTCGAGGGCAAAGAAATGGCAGCCGCGGTATCCCAGATCCCCACCCCCGAAGACAGTCTGGGATCCCTCGGAGATGAACAAGGAAAAGATCCTAGCGCTGGTGAACCACGGGTTGCTGAGGCCCAAGGCGGAGGTGGACTGGAAGGCGCCCACCAGCGAGGAGTTCCCGACGGAGGACGATAAGGAGTAGGTCGTCTTCGCATCATTCTTCGAGCGTGGGTTTAGTGTGCTCGCTAGCGACATCTTCAGGGGGTTGTTGTACTACTTGTACTATTACAAGTTGGAGCTGGTACACCTCGTCCCCAACTCCATCACTATAGTATCCTCCTTCATCCAAATCTGTGAAGCATACATGGGGATACCGCCACACTTCTTGTTGTGGCAGTATTTCTTCAATGTCAAGAAGACTGGCAAGTCTGGTGGCGTCATAGGCTCTGCCATGTTCTACTTACGATCAGGTTGTAAGACAGAGTTCATCGACATGGAGCTGCCGGAAAGCAACAACGGCTGGAGGGCCGATTGGTTCTACATCGCCGACCAGAAGCCGGCGCTCCCGAAGTGAACTGGGCACAAGCCCATGAAGGTCCCAGAGTGGGATATGCCCCTGACCTCCTACGAGACGGAAGACCTCAAGGGGTTGCTTGTCATCCTCGCCGACCTCAAGAAGGCAGGTCTTACAGGCGGCGCGGTGGCGATGTCCTTCAGTCATCATCTCATTCAACCGATCAAGGATCGGGTGCATCTGGCTAACGAGTACTAGGGTCAGCCAGACCCTACTTGTGAGGCAAATTGCAAGGTCTCCAAGGACGAGATGGTGGCTAGGGTCACCCAACTCTACACCGGGCGAATCTGCAACAAGAGGTGCCCAAAGGCGCATCCGCTGAACCGTCCAGCTGATCCTGTAAGTCCTGAGACTTTAGGTCTTTGATGTCTTTGCTTTTCTTGTGTTGTTGAGGAGAACCTCTTAAACTTGATGTTTCGTTTTGCAGGAACGTGAAATCCAGTACTGGTGTCCTGCACCTCTACCTAGTGGCGAGGAGCCACGTCGGAAATTGAGGTCAGAGGACTATCAACCTCCAGCTGCTGAGCTACTGGAGAATTATTTGTCGGACACGTTGGTGGGCGCCGACGAAGACAGCGACTAGGAGGTCGGAGGAGACGTGAAGAGCTAGCCCGTAGCAGCAGGTACTGCAAAGCTGGCGCGCCGAACGAGGGTGACCGTCGCAAAGGTCACGAAGTCGAAGGCTGATGCGGTGAAGACCGCAAAGCTGGAGGCCGAGAAGAAGAAGAGAAAGAGGGGGACGGGCCCCACCTCGGCGGCAGAGGTTGTTGAGGAGAAGGATGAGGCCGTAGACTCGCTTTTGGGTGACGACCTTGTGAGGCCAAGGTCGCCAAGTCTCACCACCAATCGGAAGCGGGAGCTGGAAATGAAGACGACGGAGGAAGACCTCCGCCGCATAAGGGAGGCCCAACTGGCCAAGGCTGGCGTCCAAGCTAAGATGTCTACGAAGGTGCTAGGTCATCCTCTGAAGCCAAAGGCTCGCGTGAAGATGGCAGCAAGGTGAGACCTTGGTGTCACTTCAATACATCATGTGCAGTTGAGGTCGTGGTGTACTGACTAATTGACTTATGCAGGTCAGACGTAGTGCCTCCGAGCACCTCGGGTGGCCAGGACTCTCCTGCCAGGAGGACAACGTCCGAGCAAGAGGTCGGAACCCAGAGTTCCACTAGAGGTTTGGCAACATCAACTCCCCAGGCAGCTCAAGATCCATTGCCAATCAACGTGGTGTCCACTACGTCGGCTCAGGACCCGGCGGTGGACTAGGCTCAACTTCAGCCACCACGGCCAGGCCTAGAAACAACCGTCGGAGCAAGACCGGGTTTGCCGTCGCCGGCTCAGGAACGGCTGGAGCGAGAGATCGACTGGAATGGTACTCCCTGGGAGGAAGACATCTTTGAGGACGACGAAGACATGAAGGTTGTCCGGCGTGCCATCTTAACACTCAACAGCTCCTTTAAAGTAAAGCAATGCATCCGAGTGTAGTTGTTGTCTCATGTTCTGAATTTTAGTTAGTAGCCCAACTTATGTCTTTGAAGCAGTCGTTGGAGGACCGCGCTAAGGGCAGGGCCGACCAATGCAGGAGCACTACGGCCATGCACGTGCGGGCATAGCAGCTTGAGCAGGAGCTCAAGCAAGCCAGGGAGGAAGCAGCTACGGAGAAGAAGAGGCTCGAGGATGAGCTAGAAGCGGAGCGACGTAAAGGTCGGGACGCCGACACCTCGCTGAAGTCCATGAGCGCCGGTAAGACCAGGGACTCATGACCTTTACTTCTGAATTGCTGAAATGAATCTGTGAAAATAACGACATCTTGTTCGCTGCAGAATTCCACAGAGAAAAGGACAAGACCAAGGAGGACCGCAAGGGTGCCAAGGAGAGGATCAGGAGCCTTGAGAAGGACCTGGAGGCAGCTGACAAGGGCGCTGCGGAGCTTAAGAGAGAAACCGAGGCCGCCATCGGGAGTGAGTACACCATGAGCCAAAAGCTGGCTTACAAAAAACAAGCACGAAAAGACCTTAAGGTCAGTCTCGTGGTAGCCTTGCAATCGTTGCAAAATGACTAGGTGGCCATTGCAGGACTTGAAGTGGAGGTGAACGACCTGTAGGACACTGCCGACCATGTCATGGACATGGTGGTTCCTCAGATGGCCTGGGAGGAGCCCAAACCGGTGATTGACCGGCTCATGGCCACGCCCCAGAAGCTAATGGGTCTTTTAAGAGCTACGAGCTTGACAGCAGCGGTGGAGTCTTTGGTGCGCGTGAAGTCGCACTTCCCATAGGTCAACATGGTCAAAATCGGGGAAGGACTGGATGCAGCGAAAGACCTCGGGGCTATAGAGGCGGAGGTGCAGCCAATAGCAGAGAAAATCATGGACCCCATCTATTACGAGGGCGACGATGATGAGTAGTCGTAGCCTTAGAGTTGTACCTCCTTGTTGGCCAGAGCACAACGTTCCGTGCCATGTAAGAAAAATAATAATGATCTTCTTTTGGCTCAAAGTCATGTAGTACTTATGTTTATACGAGCTTGGTAGCCCTGAGGCATTGCATTATAATGTTCCCCGCTAACCGCTTCTCATGGAGAGGATAGCTTACCGACCACAACAGCTCAGCGGGGAGGCTTACTTGTAGTCGGCGCACGGGGCGAGTCTGGGACTCAGGTTTTGCAACCACACGACCAAGCAAGCTCGTAGCAACATGAAGTAGACAATCATGAGAGACGACATCCTCAGGTCGATCGGCCCTTAGGTTGGCATGGCCAAGCCCCCGAGCATATCGAGGGGGAGGAACAAAGATGCACCCTAAGGTCTTGCGACCCTTGTATTGGCTTTTGCCAAGCCCCTGAGCATGTCGAGGGTGAGGGGACATGACACAGATAGAAAGAGAATAGAACTCAAGGTAGAGCAGATGGCTACTTGAAACTCAATATTTATTCAACTAAATGTACAAGGATGATGAATACATAACTGGTATAAAAACTATTCTACGGATAGAATCGGCGCAGGTGGTCCACGTTCTAAGGGTTGGGAACTCCTTGGCCGTCGCCCCATTGGAGGCGATATCTTGGGCTGATAACTTAGGTGATGATGAAGGGTCCCTCCCAAGAGGGCGGACCACTTGTGCATGCCGTCAGTCTTCTGAATACGCCGCAAGATGAGGTCGCCAACATTGAAGGAGCACTCCTTGATGTTGCGATCATGGTAATGACGAAGCTGCTGGTCGTGGCAAGCTTACCGCATCACAACTGCCACCGTTTGTTCCTCGAGGCTGTCTTGGTCAACACGATGAGTCTTCTCGGCTTCACCTTCATCATAAAACTATATGCGTGGAGCTCCAAAGGTGACATCTGTAAGGAGGATGGCCTCCGAGCCGTAGACCAGAAAGAAGGGCGAGAAACCCATAGCTAAATTGACCTAGGTCTGGAGACCCCAAATCACGTGGGGTAGCTCGGCTAGCCACCGAGAAGCATAATTTGATGCATTGTCGAAGATGCGATCTTTCAGAGCTTGTAAGACCATGCCATTGGCATGCTCGACCTGGTTGTTGCACCGAGGGTGGGCGACCGACGAATAGTAAACATCAATCATGTTGTCCTGACAAAAGTCCCAGAAAGCTGATCCTGTGAAGGCCGACCCAAGGTCGGTGATGATTCTATTGGGCACACCGAAGCGATGTGTTATCTCCTTGATGAATTTGGCTGCTTCGTCCGATGTGACCATGGCGACAGGTCGGACTTCAATCCACTTGGTGAATTTGTCTACATCAACAAGGATGTGTTTATAGCCACCCGGGGCGGTTTTAAACGGTCCTATTGAGTTGAGACCCCACATGGTGAAGGGCCAGGATGGAGGAATTGTGCGCAGGATCTGTGTAGACAGATGCTGCTCTTTAGCAAAGAATTGGCATCCTTGCACCTCTTGATGAGGTCTTTGGCTTCAGTCATGGCCGTGGGCCAGTAGAAACCAGATCGATAGGCCTTGCCGACTAGATTGGCGAATGCTGCGTGGCAGCCACACTCACCGCCGTGTATTTCAGGTCAGAGCTGAAGACCTTCTGATCGCAAGATGCACTTCATGAGCACGCCAGTAGAGGCTGCTTTTCTGTATAGCTTGTCACCAGTCACGATGTAGTTGGCACTACGCCAGGTAATCTGTTCCCGTTCTGCTTTGTCTTCTGGAACCCGCTGGTGGACCAGGAAGGCCAGGAAAGGTTCTCCTGAATCTTCTTTTTTTCTGTCACCAACACATCGCGGGGAGGTACTGGTGTTGGGTCGGGCTGACATTGGTCCAGATTGTCCGGATCTAATATCTTGATGGACGGCTTGTGTAGGTCTTGGACAAACACCAGCCGGGACTAGAGCTCGGCTGGAACCTAGTTTGGATAGGACGTCCGCAACAACATTATTGTTGCGTGGCACATGCTGGAACTCGATCCCCTCGAAGTGGCCTTCGAGTTTTCGAATCTCAGTGCAGTAAGCATCCATTATGTCTTTGACACAATCCCACTCCTTATTGACCTGTTTGATGATGACCTTGGAGTCACCGTAGGCCAGTAGTCGCTTGATGCTAAGGGACACTGCAATTCAGAGCCCATGGATTAGAGCTCCGTACTCTGCTCCATTGTTGGAAGCCTTGTAGTGTATCTGCAGGATGTATTTAAGTTGCTCTCCCTGGGGAGAGATGAATAGCACGCCTGCCCCGACGCCCTTGAGGTTGAGGGCACCATCGAAGTACATTATCCAGTGTTCAGGCCGCTCCTTGGGAGGGGGCATCTGGATTTCTGTCCATTCTGACACGAAGTCAGCTAGGATCTGTGACTTGATCACCTGCCTGGGGTAGAACTCGATGTCAAACTCGCCCAGCTCGACTGACCACTTGACGATGCGGCTGTTAGCATCACGGTTATAGATGATCTCCCCTGGCAGGAAAGAGGAAGGCACCTTGATCTTGTGAGCTTGAAAGTAATGCCAGAGCTTCCTTGATGTGATCAGGAGTGCATATAGCAACTTCTGAGGCTGTGAATAACGCATTTTAGCGTCGGCCAGGACTTCGCTTACGTAATACACATGTTGTTGGACAGTGTAGACCTGCCCTTCTTCTTCACGCTCAGCGACAAGGACCGTGCTGACCATATTAGTGGTGGCAGATATGTAGAGGAGTGTTTCCTTTGGTATTGGAGGCGTCATGATCGGTGGAGAGGTCAAGGACTCCTTGAGAGCCTCAAAAGCTTTCTGTGCTTCTTCATCCCATACGAATTTATCTACCTCCTTCAATAGCTTGAATAAAGGTAGACCTTTTTCGCTGAGCTTGCTGATGAAACGACCTAGGGCCGCCATCATACCGATGAGCTTCATGACGTCTTTCTTGCAAGATGGTCTGACCATGTTGCGAATTGCGTCGATCTTGACGGGGTTGGCTTCAATGCCGCGGTGTCCCACCACGAAGCCCAGGAGCAATCCAGAGGGGATACCGAAGACACACTTGGTTGGGTTGAGCTTCCATTGTTAGGTGTGTAGGTTGGCGAAGGTCTCGGCGAGGTCGGTGATGAGCTGATCTTCTTCGGTGGTCTTAATGACCACATCGTCGACGTAGGCTTCCACGTTCTTCCCGATCTAGGATGCCAAGCACTTCTGTGTCGCCTTCTAGTACGTGGCACCAGCATTTTTCAGGCCGCAGGTCATGACCTTATAGCAGTAGATGCTGTTGGGCGTTATGAACGCCGTTTTGTCTTAGTCGTCAGGATTCAGGGCTATTTGGTGATATCCTGAATAGCAGTCGAGGAAGCATAACAGGATGCTACCAGCCGTGGAGTCCACTACCTAGTCGATGTGGGGAAGAGGGAAGGGATCCTTCGGGCAGTGCTTGTTAAGGTCGGTGTAATCGATACACATCCTTAATCCTCCAGTCTTTAGGGTACAAGAACCGAGTTTACGAGCCAAACCAGGTGTTTACATTCACATACGAATCCTGCAGCTAAGAGCTTACGGACTTCTACTTCTATGGCCTCCTTTCTATCTTTCGCAAATCGCCAGAGCTTTTGCTTAATAGGTCTTGTTGTCTTGCTTACTTCAAGGGCGTGCTCAGCCAGCTCCCTGGGGACACCGGGCATGTCGGATGGACTACATGAGAAGATGTCAGCGTGGTCCTGGAGGAAAATGGTGAGCGTGAGTTCCTATTTGGGGTCGAGGTCGGCCCGGATGGTGACTTGCTTGGTTGCGTCGGGCAGGCCAAGGCAGACCTTCTTCACTGCCGGACTGGTGTCCAAGGCGGTTGGTGTTCGCTTTTGCTCAGATACTTCCAGGGAAGTAGGATCGATCTTGGCAGCCTGAGCGACCATGACCGTGGCTGCAGCTATACATGCAGAGGTTGCGGCGAGGTCGACTATCTCATCTTTGCACTTGAAGGACATGATGAGGTCACCGTAGATGGAAAGGATCCCGTTCGACGCTGGCATCTTCATGACGAGGTAGGTATGGTGCAGGATGGCCATAAACCTAGCTAACATAGGTCGGCCAAGGATGGCATGGTAGGAGGAGCAGAAGTACGCCACCTCAAATGTCAGGTACTCTGAGCGGAAGTTGTCTTCTTTACCGAAGGTAACCGGCAGGCACACACGACCTATGGGGTATGCTGCCTTGCCGGGTACAACCCAATAGAAGGGTTCGTCGCACATAGTCATCTTGGAGAAGTCGAAGTCCATCTTCTTCAGTATTTCAGTGAAGATGATGTTTAGGCTGCTGCCCCCATCGACGAGGGTCCTTGGCAAGAAGGCTCCATCCACTATGGGGTTGACGACCAACGGGTAGGTCCCGGGTTTGGGTATGTGCACCCAGTGGTCTTTCCTAGAGAAGGTGATGGGAAACTCCGACTACCGCAGGGGTTATGGAGTTTCTGTGTTGACGAGGCTGATCTCCCTTGCGTTGGATCATTGTTGTCTGTTGCTCTTGACTGCACGGCGGCCGCCGACGATAAAGTTGATCTGCCGGTTGGCGTTGTGGAACGCTGTTGACGGATAAAATACGTATCCACCTACGATCCTCAAGCGTACGGACCTACACCTTTTTCACCACGGGGATTCCCTAGGTTCTTGTCAATCCGCGGAGCAAGGGGATTACAAGCGTTTGATCTAGCACTAACCTAGTTAACTAACCAAACCTTAAACTAAAGACTAATTTAAAGACTGCTACTCTACACTAGAGAGGGTTATGAGACTCACAAGATATAAAGACACTTGCCCATAGGGTCTACGATACTTGATCATGCAACCGCTAAAAGATACAAAACCGATATAATCTACCGAGGGTTTTGACCATGGTTTCGCCCTTTCCCTCCCCTCGTGCTTTCACTACGCGGAGGTATTCATGACTAGACCTATGATGATCACAGCGTATTGAAGGGTTCTAAGGGAGTAGTGAGATCTATACTCCCGAAAAGTATGGTAGCTAACCTTAAACATGAAAGCGCTTCAACACTAGATTGATAGATTGAAACAATAAAGAGTAGCGATTACATCTCAAGAATGTTTAAAACCCCATGGACAAATGAGAAGATTACCCCATCAAGGCGCTAAGCATGGCGCCGTTGATCATGGTGATGCTTCCGACAATGTCTTCATTCTCCTCCGGGGGTGTCGTGGCAGGACCTCGACATCCTCCTCCACTTGTGGTTGCCTCCTTGGACTCGAGCTATCCTCCTCGCGAATGATCTCTTTCCTCTCCAACCTCTCCAGCTTGTGGACGACTGAAGGACCGGAATGGCGAACCAGAGGGGGGGAGTGAATGGGAGCCGATAAAAATTCTACTCAAGAATTCGTCCTATGAACCCAAGATCACTCGGATACCTCCACAAACTTCTCTTGCCAAATCCACGTAGCCACTGGAGTGCTACTGGACCTAGGAGCAAGATCCAATCAACAGCCACTCAAAACACGCATCGGAAAACAACTCAAAACAGCTGCTGGAAGCCAAAACCGGTCAGGCCGGTTTCTGAAATCGGTCAGACCGATCCTCTAGGACTTAGCCTCTCGCAGGCAGGGGAAACCAGTCAGGCCGGTTTGGCAAACCGGTCAGGCCAGTTTTGTCCAGGAAATCCCCAAAAGACCATCGAGACCAAACCTAGCAAAAACACCTCAAGAACCCTTCAACCTTTGAACAAGAAAAGCCATAGCATGAGAGAAGCTCTCCTGTCCAAAAACCCCACACGACAGCCCACTAGGGCTAAGCCGGTCAGATCGGTTTGGGAAACCGGTCAAGCCGGTTTTGCCTGGACAGTCGGGAAGAACTCAGCCCGCGGGAAAAACTCAACCTTCACCTCGATCGATCTCCCGATTCGTTCCACGGATTCAAGTGAGACTTTGGGGATAGCTGGGGTACCTCGTGGGCTACCTTTGGCTAGAAGCTCGGTCCCCAAAACCTACCCTCAAGAACACATTTCCACAAACTCCACCGAAAACCACCAAATCGAAGCCGTTTCGGAGGGTTTGCTGGAGCAAAGTCACGAAGCAAAGAGGCACAAGGTCCTCATATGTGACAACCAACAAGAATCCCTCAAAGAAATGCTCCTAAAACCTTGTTGATGCTCGCTAGCGTCACACCAGGTTTATATCCCCGGCAACGGCGCCAGAAAGCTTGTTGGTATACCGATGTAGCTTTCACCTAGGAGTATTCCAAGGTATCGATTTCCACGAGGAACGAGAAGTACTCTAGTCCTATGCTAATTCGTCTGGGGGAAAGTGCGGATAAAAGGATGACGACGAAGAGAAGAGAGATGAACGATAGGAGGGCAGAGAGGGTACTTGATACGGGAACTTTGGCTCTCTCAACTAATCAAGCGATTAGGATATTACTTGCACCTGTCTTGATCGGGGGATGCACACTCCGGCTACGGAAAGGGATGAGAAGGGAGCCGTTACGTATACCACTCTTATGATGCCTACAGGACTAGCCACTCTCACGTGGTGGAATACAGAGGCTGGACGGGGCTGTCACTACGCGCCGGCTACCACAAGCAATCAGTGGGGCTAGGTGTATTTCAAGGTAACCTCAAGTCTAGGCACCGCGCCTACACTATCGATCACTACTTCACTCAACGCTCAAGCAAAGCAATCACTCAGAGCAAGATAAACTTACTATGATATGAACGAGAAACGATAAGACAAAGACAAGAAATAATTAATGCTTAATTGATTAGAGGGGACCAGAGTTACCGAACAAGACCCGGATGTAGCTACTAGAAGAGGAGCTGCATCCGCCGAGGCGCGAGCTAGAGGAGGGGCCGACACTCCGGCTCCTCCCGAAAACTCTCACCTCAACTCTCTCCCTATTTTCTGACTATAATAGTGGCAGCGCTTCGCTTCTTCAAAGCTCTTCTCTTGTGTGTCTTGAAGTGAGGATAGGGGTCTCTATTTATAGGGGAGGAAACTTGGGAGAGTGGAGGACCTCCCCCTCATTCCAGGGCCAAACCGACCTCCCCAGGGGCGGTTCGCGAGTGAACAGTGCCCTGCACAGCACTGGAGGTGGTGGGCGTCGAGAACCGGGCAAGAACCGGTCTTTAGGGCCTTGAACCGGAGCTGAACTGGTCAAACTGTGGCTGAAATGCGCAGAAAATGGGAAAACCAGGGGGCGACCGTCTGGGCCGGGGAACCGACCTCGCGGGGGCCAACAGCAGCCTGCCACGCGTCCGGGTGGGCCGCTCACCCGCGCGCGCTCCCGCGTGCGGAGGACGGCAGCCAACCGCGGTCCGCCACGTCGCCCAGCCGGGTTGATCGCGCGCAGGCGCCCGCGCGTGGGGAAGCCGGCCACTGGTGGCCCGCCGCGTGTCCCGGCCGGGGCTGACCCGCGCCCTCGCGCACGTGTGCGGTGCGCCGCAGCGCTGCCTGGCAGCCAGTCAGGCGCCGCCATGTGGCAGGCTTGTGCTGCTTCGCGCGCGTACGAGGTACGGCAGGGCTCAGGTGACGTCAGCTTGCGTCAGCATTTTGTCTTTTTCACATCTTCTTCATACGAACTCCAAAGTAGGCATATGATATATCCGTTTCGATCACCTCGACGAGCCTGTCGAAATGGTGTAGTCCAAATTGGCATTTGATGTTGTTTGTGATAATGCCTTATTTTATTCTATAATTGCTCATTTGCACATGCGACCAAATATACACCAAAGCTTGTGGAATTTGTTAGATTATAATCCTATAGCTATGGTGCACACTTTGATGAAGTAACTTTTATCCGAAGCTGACGATCGAAAATAGGGACTTAACGACCGTCAACAAGCTCCCCCACACTTAGCCCTTTGCTCGTCCTCGAGTAAAGGTTAAGGACTAGGGTGGAAAACATGGATCCAAGATGATATGATGCAAGCATGTAAGATATTCCAAGACATACCTATACTTGTGACTCTTTGGGTGTCTACCATGTCATCTTGGATGGTTGAAGGATGGAACGGCTGGATTTGAATCACCTCAACTCCTTCTGCAAAGTAGCTTGGTTTTTTGATAAAATATCTTTTTCAAAACTTAGCCTTACTTGACTCCTCAAATGATACTCTCAGATCGCTCAGTGTGTATGATTCCTCACCAAGGCATTAAACTCGCCTTTCTTCAACCTACTTCTAGTGATGGCTATATGTGGAGCTCAAGGTAGGGTTGAAGATATAAGGCATACTTGTATCACATAATATTGCAAAGTCAAAAACCGGATCCAAGAAGAAGACTCGTCATACAATCTGATCAAGATGTGCAAGTGTGTGGAAAGGGGATGATATGGTAATATGTACTCCTTGTTGTATGATCTCTCTCCCTTTGAACTTTATTTTGTGAACATGGCTATATATTTTTTTTCTTCTTTCTTTTTTTCTTTTTTTTTCTTTTCTTTTTTTTTGCATCATGCTTGAGAAGAGTTTCTCTTTAGCATGTGTCTTTGTCTCTCTTTTTTTTCTTTGGCCCATGTCTCTTTTGGAGGAAAATCTAGGGAGAGAGATTCATAAATTGACCGGAGTAAATATTTTTTTGTGGATGGATGGGTGTTGCTAACTTCCAGTGTAGACGTTTAGCATATGAAGGTGGAGTGTACGTGATCTTGATCATGAAAGCATGAAAAGCTTCTAGCAAGGGTCACAACAATTTGACAAAGCTCAAAGTAATAACTAGCAACATATGTGTGAGGTTTTCTAATGTAAACAACATATGCCTTTGGTGGGAAAATATCATCACTAAGGAGCTTGTAAGGCTATTTTTTTTCAAATAAAACATCCCAAGCACTTTGTCAGAGAGAGTAAGGTTCATCGCATCGTACCATCTCTCATCAATCAACCATTTAGATGAACATGTTTTCCTAATGATATTTGTTCACAAGCAACAGATATATGTGCTAGGAATAAAGAACATGCAAGCCAATCAATTGAAAACATGTATAGCAATGGAGCATCAGGATTCGTTGAGTTTAATGATTATCTCATGAAAGGAATAATAACTCATGAATCATGGAATTGGGGGATAGAATTTTTCAAACCATGTTGTTCCTTTGAATGTCGGGAGAAGTTGACTCTCGGTACCTCCCCCACACTATCTTTTGCTGCGTCTTCTCCTGCACACTCTTAGACAAAGATGAGATACACTCTTAGCCAAATCAAAGCAAAGTTTTATTTTTTTATATGTTTATTAAAAAGAAAGGGAAATTTTTATTTTATTCAAGGGTGAGACATTTAATCGCTAATGTTGAGGAATTCGATCACATCGACTTCCTCAATCTTTTCCGGTTCAAAATAAATTTTTAAACAATGGCCATTTACCTTAAATATATTACCTGAGTCGTCTTGAAGAGTTATGGCCCCATGGGATGAAGTGTCGATCACGTTGAACGGTCCTTCCCATTTGCTTTTGAGTTTCCCATGGCCGAAAAGCTTTACTCTTGAATTGAAGAGGAGGACCTTGCCTCCGGGTTTGAATTCCTTGATTTTGATGCGCTTATCATGCCATCTCTTGGTTCTTTCCTTGTATATTCTTGAGCTGTGGTATGCTTTTTCTCTCCACTCATCTAGCTCAGCTAGCTGCATTTGTCTCTTTATTCCTGGTGATGGAAGATCCATTCTCCATGTTTTAATTGCCCAATGAGCCTTGAACTCCAACTCTACCGGGAGGTGACATGTTTTTCCATAAACAAGTTGGGACGGTGTCATCCCGATAGGGGTCTTGTAAGCTGTCCTGTAGGCCCATAGTGCATCTGACAACTTATCTTTCCATACCTTCCCCATTTCATTGACAGTTTTCTGCAGTATGTTCTTGATCTGTTAGTTCTAAGTTTCTGCTTGCCCACTTGTTTGGGGATGATATGGTGTGGCTACCTTGTGATTCACACCGAGATCTGATAAGTACTTCCGGAACCTTTGATCTATGAAATGTGACCCTCCATCGCTTATCACAATTCTCGGAGTGCCAAACCGAGGGAAGATGATGTCTTGGAACATCCTTTTTGCATGCTTGGAATCTGCTGCTCGGCAAGGCATGGCTTCCACCCATTTGGAGACGTAATCCACCGCCACCAGTATGTAGTCATAGTGTCCCGATCTGGGGAATGGTCCCATGAAATCAATCCCCCAGACATCAAAGATTTCCACTTGGAGGTTGTTTTGGAGGGGCATTGCATCTCTTGCATTGATGTTTCCATGTTTCTGGCATCTAGGACACCTTCTGACAAAATCCCTTGCATCTTCATACATTGTCGGCCAGAAGAATCCACTTTGCCAAACCTTGGCATTGGTTCTGAATGTCCCATAGTGACCTCCGTATGGTGCCGCATGGCATCTTTCTAAGATTTTCATAGCTTCCCATGCCGGCACACAACGTCGGAGTAATCCATCGGGGCAGACTCGGAATAGGTAGGGATCATCCCATAGATGAATCCTGCTGTCATGTACTAGCTTTTTCCTATCTTCTCCCGGAGGAACATAGCCCAAAACTATGAAGTTTACGATATTGGCATACCATGGGTCTGATGTTGTCACCTTTAGAAGGGTGTCATCACGGAGATAATCATTGATGGGCAAGGGTGATTCCTCCTCTACTCTTAACCGAGACAGGTGGTCTGCCACTGAATTCTCTACTCCCTTTTTATCTCGAATTTCAATATCAAATTCTTGGAGCAAGAGGATCCAGCGGATGAGTCTTGGTTTCGCATCCTTCTTGGTCAAGAGGTATTTTAGAGCTGCATGGTCAGTGTAAACAATAACCTTCGCTCCTAATAGGTAGGATCGGAACTTATCAATGGCGAAGACGACCACCAAAAGTTCCTTCTCGGTGGTGGCATAGTTGAGTTGAGGGCCGGCTAAAGTTTTGCTAGCGTAAGAAATGGCATGGTGCTTCCTATCCTTAGTTTGGCCCAAAACTGCCCCTACCGCATAGTCGCTCGCATCACACATGATTTCAAAGGGAAGATTCCAATCTGGGGGTTGTATGATGGGAGCCGATATGAGTGCTTTCTTCAAGATGTGGAAAGCAGCATAGCACTCCTCGTCAAAAACGAACGGGGCATCCTTAGCTAAGAGATTGGTTAATGGCCGGGCTATGTGAGAGAAGTTTTTGATGAATCTTCGATAGAACCCGGCATGTCCAAGGAAACTACGGATGCCTTTGACATTCGTGGGTGGTGGAAGTTGCTCTATAACTTCAATCTTTGCCTTATCCACCTCAATCCCACGCTCGGATATAAGGTGTCCGAGAACAATTCCTTCTCTTACCATAAAATGGCATTTTTCCCAATTCAGGACGAGATACTTCTCACCACACCTTTGTAAGACCTTATCTAGATTCCTTAAGCAGTCCTTAAAGGTCTTTCCATAAACCGAGAAGTCATCCATGAACACCTCCATGATTTGTTCAATCATATTGGAGAAAATGGACATAATACATCTTTGGAAAGATGCGGGAGCATTGCACAACCCAAACGACATACGCCGGTAAGTGTAAGTGCCATAAGGGCATGTAAAGGTTGTTTTACTCTGGTCATCGGGATGGATAGGGATTTGGTGATAACCCGAATAACCATCAAGGAAACAAAAGAAGGAGTGTCTGGCTAACTGTTCTAGCATTTCATCTATGAAAGGGAGTGGGAAGTGGTCCTTCTTGGTGGCTTTATTTAGCTTGCGATAATCTATGCACATTCGCCACCCGGTGACTGTTTGTTGCGGGATGAGTTCATTTCTCTCATTCCGCACAACTGTCATCCCTCCTTTCTTAGGAACAACTTGAACGGGACTAACCCACTCACTATTGGGTACTGGGTAAATAATTCCGGCATGGAGAAGTTTGAGCACTTCTTTCTTGACTACTTCTCTCATGGCGTTGTTCAACCGACGTTGGGGTTCTCTTGATGGTGTGGAGTCGGGGTGGATGGGGATTCTATGTGTGCAAAGATTTGGACTGATCCCCTTGAGGTCCTGAAGAGAATATCCTCGGACGGCTCGATGTTTCTCCAGAATAGTGAGCAACTGTTGGGTTTCTACTTTGGAGAGCTTATCACTAATGATTACTGGAGTCTCTCGGTTTCCATGAAGAAAGGCATATTTCAGCCCGAGAGGAAGAGGTTTCAACTCAATAGGGGCTGGCTTAGGTTTTTCAGATCGATCAAGCTGAATAGGTGGTTGCGGATCTTCTTCCTCACTGAAATCAACCGCCAATTTCTCAAGATTTAGCTGCGCTAAACTTTCAAGAGTAGTGGACATAACTTGCTCTATGGGGTCCGCTTCAGGTTCAGGTTCTACACGTGTGTTGATGGCTCGTGAGAGTTGTATGGGCACGTACTCTTTACCAACCTTTAGCTCCAGCTCTTGGTCCCTTGGTACTTTTTCCAAGATTTTCATGATAGGCCCCCCGATGATGATATTATGTGAAAGATTCTCAAGGAGGTCAAAAACGTGAAAATCTAGGTATAGAGTAGGATTGGCTATACGAACGGGAGCGGCTCTTAGAATCCCACGACAACCTAAAGATTGTGTAGGGGTGACATGAAGTCGTTTCTGAGATGAAGATAAGGGCTCCTCGGATAGCTGAGTTTGTACTAGGGAAGATGATATGATATTGATCCCCAGACCAGGATCGTATCCAAAACTACCATCCATGCCTATCACCATACAATTTATTGTTCTAAGTCTAGTAGGCAAACGGATGACTTCGGCAGATGATTCTGCCTCTTCAAGCCATTCTCAGCTCATGATGGCAGATAGATTTCCTATGTATTGTTCTTACCATTGGGATTCGTCGAGATCTGGTGGGTGGTCCCTTTGATCTTTGGGAGGCAAATGTCTTCCCACAAGGGGTTGATTTGCGGCATTCCCAAAGTCATGGAAAAGCTCGTCATAGAAATTGAAAGGGAACTCACACGGGGAATCGCACGAGTCCGAGAAAGGTTTAGGGATTGGCTCAGAGATTGTGTCAGAGATATGTGCTGTGGTGAAGGTAGGTGTGTGCAAAGGTGTCGCATCTTTTGGCTCAGGGATCTCTGTGGAAGGTTCTTCCGGTTGCATTTCCGGTGGTTCTTCGGGAAATTCATCGTAAATTCCGGTGTAAGGGGTGTTTGCTAGAATTTTTTCTAAGATCACCCTTCCCTCATTCAAGGTCAAATCTACAAAAGAACCTCCTGATGAAGAGTCTTGGAACTTAGCGGATTCAGTATTGAGGCCCAATCTGAACTGCTGGAGACATGTGGGTTCTAGAATCCCTAAATCGGGTCCTGAAGCTAAGATATTGGTAAATCGGGCCCAGGCAGTTCCTAAAGACTCACCCTCCTTTTGTTTAAAAAGGATGATTTCGCACCGAAGATCACTAATCCGTGCTAGCGAAAAGAAGGTGCGACAAAATTTTTCCCTCAAAACTTCCCATTTGCCTTCTACGCTTCGGACGTTGAGGTTGTACCATTGCTTCGCTCTTCCCGTTAATGAAAATGGGAAGAGTATCCACTTCAACGTTTCTTGTGCCATACCCTCTATTGTGATGCATGAGCAAAGTTGCTCAAAGTCTCTCAAATGAGTGTATGGGTTCTCCTCTTCGGTCCCAGCAAAGGATTGCTCGCTAGCCATGGCTATGAACCAGGACGTAGCTCATAGCCACTAGTATGGATAGGGTGTGATGAAGATGGGGGCTCCAAATTTTCGCCCTTTGGAGCCGAAAATTGTGCAAGGGTAGGAGAGGAATTCATTATGGTAGATGGATGATATGTAGACGAACTAGGTTCGGAACTAGAATAGCTACCGTTCCCCGGCAACGGCGCCAGAAAGATCTTGACGCTCGCTAGCGTCGCACCAGGTTTATATCCTCGGCAACGGAGCCAGAAAGCTAGTTGGTATACTACACGATCACAGATAAATCCGCAAGCGCACGGATAACGATGTGGCTTTCACCCGGGAGTATTCCAAGGTATCGATTTCCACGGGGAACGAGAAGTACTCTAGTCCTAAGCTAATTCATCTGGGGGAAAGTGCGGATGAAAGGATGACGACGAAGAGAAGAGAGATGAATGATAGGAGGGCAGAGAGGGTACTTGATACGGGAACTTTGGCTCTCTCAACGAATCAAGCGATTAGGATATTACTTGCACTTGTCTTGATCGGGGGATGCACACTCTGGCTACGGAAAGGGATGAGAAGGGAGCCGTTACGTACACCACTCTTACGATGCCTACAGGACTAGCCACTCTCATGTGGTGGAATACAGAGGCCGGACGGGGCTGTCACTACCCGCCGGCTACCACAAGCAGTCCGTGGGGCTAGGTGTATTTCAAGGTAACCTCAAGTCTAGGCACCGCGCCTACACTATCGATCACTACTTCACTCAGCGCTCAAGCAAAGTAATCACTCAGAGCAAGATAAATTACTATGATATGAACAAGAAACAATAAGACAAAGACAAGAAATAATTAATGCTTAATTGATTAGAGGGGACCAGAGTTACCGAACAAGACCCGGATGTAGCTACTAGAAGAGGACCTGCATCCGCCGAGGCGCGAGCTAGAGGAGGGGCCGACACTTCGGCTCCTCCCGGAAACTCTCACCTCAACTCTCTCCCTATTTTCTAACTATAATAGTGGCAGCGCTTCGCTTCTTCAAAGCTCTTCTCTTGTGTGTCTTGAAATGAGGAGAGGGGTCTCTATTTATAGGGGAGGAAACTTGGGAGAGTGGAGGACCTCCCCCTCATTCCAGGGCCAAACCGACCTCCCCAGGGGCGGTTCGCGCGTGAATGGTGCCCTGCACGGCACTGGAGGCGGTGGGCGTCGAGAACCGGGCAAGAACCGGTCTTTAGGGCCTTGAACCGGAGCTGAACCGGTGGAACCGTGGCTGAAATGCGCAGAAAATGGGAAAACCAGGGGGCGACCGGCTGGGCCGGGGAACCAACCTCGCGGGGGCCAACGGCAGCCTGCCACGCGTCCGGGCGGGCGGCTCACCCACGCGCGCCCGCGCTCCCGCGTGTGGAGGACGGCAGCCAACCGCGGCCCGCCACGTCGCCCGGCCGGGCTGACCGCGCGCGCGTGGGGAGGCCGGCCACTAGTGGCCCGCCGCGTGTCCCGGCCGGGGCTGACCCGCGCCCTCGCGCGCGCGTGCGGTGCACCGCAGTGCTGCCTGGCAGCCAGTCAAGCGCCGCCACGTGGCAGGCTTGTGGTGCTTCGCGCGCGTACGAGGTACGGCAGGGCTCAGGTGACATCAGCTTGCGTCAGCATTTTGTCTTTTTCACATCTTCTTCATATGAACTCCAAAGTAGGCATATGATATGTCCGTTTCGATCATCTCGACGAGCCCGTCGCAATGGTGTAGTCCAAATTGGCATTTGATGTTATTTGTGATAATGCCTTTTTTATTCTATAATTGCTCATTTGCACCTGCGACCAAATATACACCAAAGCTTGAGGAATTTGTTAGATTATAATCCTATAGCTATGGTGCACACTTTGATGAAGTAACTTTTATCCGAAGTTGACAGTCGAAGATAGGGACTTAACGACCGTCAACAAACCTCACCATGAAAATTCTAAGAAAAGGCTCCGAAAATCACCCAAAAGGAGAAAATGGTGGAGACACAATCAAGCCTTGAGGAACCATACCGAATCATCTATACATACCATGAAGGTTCATACAAGGTCTAGCTTGCCTCCCGATCATCCATCCCTCTCTCAAGATCTCACCATGAAGCTCTCAAGCTAGTCCTACAAATCCTAAAGAAAATAGGAAGGAAAATAGCGAAGGGAAAATGAGCTAGGGTTCCAAGAGATGGCTGCCATCCTCTCACCACTCGGGTTATATGGAGGCTAGCCGAAAGACGAAACTACCCCTATTACATAAACTAGGATACACACCCACCAAGGGCACTTTAGGAAATTGTCATCATAACACCATCGGACGGATGCCCGGCGACCGCACTTCGCTTAGCCTCGACGCAAGCCTTGCGATCCCGACGCGTGTCCTCCGCTTTGAAGCTTCCCAGCGCCCTGCGACCCCAAACCGGTCAGACCGGTTTCAGCAACCGATCAGACCGGTTTTGGCCTGACAGCCACGCCCGATCTTCGGCCTCAGCTTTGGGGCTTAGCCGAGTAACCCAGTGGTTTTCTGGTGAACCACTGCAAACCCCGCGAACTTGATGTAGCCTCCGCCAATCACCACTCATGACTCGGCTACCACGAAGTCCCGGCTCGACCTTGGTTTTGAGGCTCAACCAAGAAACCGTCCACGACTTCGTCTTGTTGTTCCTGCCACCATGCGGCCCGCACTTGACCCCGCTGGCCACCGGGTCCCTCGAACCAAGCCTACTTGTCTTCTCCACACCTGGAGGCCTCACCGGCAACGACCTTTCGCGCTTGTTCTTCACCTGCACCAACACCAGTCAAGCCGCAACCTGCACCTACAATTCTTAGCTAAGAGTCAGTCCACACAACGTTGTAAATCACTCATCACACCAGGAAGCGACCATCCACCGGTCCTCGAACCACACATGGCTCTCAATCTCCCCCTTGATGAGTGCATTGACAACACACACATTTGGTAACCAGAGAGAAAAGGAAAAGAAAAGAAATGACTAAAAGAAACTCAAACAAGCGATCGAAAGCCAAACAAAGGCAAAGAGCAAGATCACTTGAAAGAGGAAAGACTCGGTCCCCTTAGGCAAGGGCAACGGCTCGACACAACCGAGTCAAAAACAAGCTCAAGCAAAGGGCTCAAATCACCAAAGCACACAAGAGGTCCCCCTGCACATATGCATACTCCCCCTGAACATGTGCCAGCACTGGGCACAAACCGGTCAGGCCGGTTTCCCAAACCGGTCAGGCCGGTTCCAAAAACCGGTCAGACCGATTAAACTCGGCAGAAGCTCACCCCCAAAAGCCAAAAATGCAAAAGAAATGCACAAGCTCCCCCTTGATTGTTGGGATATGTTCTAGGGATGGAATGCAACTTTTCTCCACCAACATTTCTCCCCCTTGTTGCTAATGCATGAATCAAGGCTCAAATGTGGAAAAGATGCAACTAGAGCTTCTCAAATAGACAAAATTCATCACAAGATGCTACACATGTTCAAATGAGCAAGTTAGATACTCTACAGCTTCGTATGAACATCAACTACATGATCACCAAGTTTCACAACCATTGGGTAAAGCTAAGATAGAAATGAGCATTTTTGCGAAAAATCACCCTCTCATGAGCAAAGTCCTAAACATGAGCAAAACATGTCAAAATGGCAAAGCCACACAAACTTCATGCTAGGACAACCATTCTAAGCATAAGACCATCATAAACACCCACAAGCACCTCATGTCATGTCAAAGCCACCAAGCCATGTGCTTACTTCTATGTTTGAGACTTCTCATTGGTAAGCAACATGCAACGGTTTAGCACCCAAAAGCAAGTAAATTAAGCACATATGACATGGGAGCACATTTTCCAAGCAATTTACATTTCATCTTTCATATTCATATTTGGTACATGAAATGTCTTTGCGACAAAAAGGAACTTATGCCCCTCCACAAGATAAAGCATGGGGGCTAAACATTCATGATGGCAAATGAGCCTTTGGCCCCATATGCTCAAAACAAGCTATCCAAGCACAAATTAAGCATAGAAATGCCACTAAAACATGTCATGATCATATAAAGGCATTTACTCACAAGAGAGCATACATATGACATTTTTTCAAAAACATAGCTATCAACCATGGATATAAATCAAGATCATCAAGAGCTAAGCCACACTAAGCCATATCATACCGAACTAGCTCACAAGATCACATATAGCACATCATGGTGAACTATGTATATAAGAGAAGCTTTTCCTACACAATGCATATGATACAAAATGCATGCAACCTAAGATACAAAGATGCCTATACATCATGTTACAAATGCCATGTAAAATGCAAGAAATGCACAAAGGAAAGCTATACATATGCTACAAAGGAGCTCCCACACACCCAACTCAAGAAATCAAGCACACACCAAGCTCCCCCTGCAAACCAGTGAAAGTTGCTTGATCGAGGGGCTTAGTGAAAATGTCGGCTAGCTGGTCATATGTGGGTACATGGATCAAAGCGATTTTCCCTTTCTCAACGTTGTCTCTCAGGAACTGATACCTCACTTCTATGTGCTTAGTTTTGGAATGGAGCACTGGGTTCTTTGCAACACTTATGGCACTTGTGCTATCACATTGAAGTGGGACATGGGTATACTCCTCACCAAAGTCACTCATGGTGTATGTAATCCAAAGGAGCTGAGAGCAACAACTGGCTGCGGCAACATATTCGGCTTCGGTTGTAGATTGAGCAACACTCGATTGTTTGCGGGAAGACCAAGACACCAAAGAAGAACCCAAGAACTGGCAAGTCCCAGAAGTGGACTTCCTATCCAACCGACATCCGGCAAAATCCGCGTCCGAAAATCCATGAAGAGCCAAAGAAGACGCGGAGTACCAAAGATCGAAGTCGGGAGTGTGTGGCAAGTACCTGAATATGCGCTTGACTACATGCCGATGCGAAGTCCTTGGAGACGCTTGAAAACGAGCGCACAGACATACCGAGAATTGGATGTCCGGCGTCATCGCCGTCAAGTATAGGAGTGACCCGATCATGCTTCGGTACTCCTTCTGGTCCACGTGCTCACCTTCCTCGTCCGCATCAAGAGCTGTAGTCGTACTCATAGGCGTCGCCATGGCCTTGGAGTCCTCCATCTTGAACTTCCTCACAATGTCCTTGGTGTACTTGGCTTGGTGCACGAATGTTCCTTCCTTCGATTGCTTGATCTGGAGACTGAGGAAGAACTGCAACTCGCCCATCATGCTCATCTCAAATTCCTTGCTCATGTCTTCTGCAAACCTTGCAACCAAAGAGTTAGACGAGCCACCAAAGACAATATCATCCATGTATACCTGCACAATCAGGATCTCTTTGCCCTACCTGAGGAGAAACAAGGTCTGATCTACCTTCCCCATCTCGAAACCTCTCTCAAATAGGGACCCCCTCAACCTAACGTACCAAACTCTAGGTGCCTGCTTCAACCCATACAGAGCCTTCCTCAACTTGTACACCTGGTGGGGGTACTTCTCACTCTCAAACCCCAGTGGTTGCCTCACATACACTACTTTCTCCAAAACACCGTTTAGGAAAGCACTCTTCACATCCATTTGGTCCAATTTGAACCCTTTAGCCACGGAAAAGGCTTGAAGGATCCTAATCGCCTCCAAACGGGCTACGGGAGCAAAGGTCTCCTCGTAGTCGATCCCCTCTTTCTGACTATACCCTTGCGCCACCAACCTCGACTTGTTTCTCACCACTTCTCCTTTCTCTCCCTATTTATTTTTCCACACCCATTTTGTCCCAGTCGGCTTACAACCCGGTGGAGGATCCACTAACTCCCAAACTTGGTTCCTCTCGAAGTTCTCCAACTCCTCATGCATCGAGTTAACTCAATTGTGATCAGATAGCGCATGTCCAATGTCTTTAGGCTCAAAAGTAGCAACAAAAGCAGCATGGGCAAAGTGAGAATTGTTTCGAACCCTCGACCGTGTAGTACGTTCATTGATGTCGCTGATGATTCTCGAAGCTGGGTGATCCACTTGAACTCGTCGGGGAGGTTCTCGCCTTGAAGCTACCTCCCCCTCAACATCAGCATCTCCTTGATCTGGGTTTGTCGTTGTAGGTGTGGGAGAGGGCCCGTTCTCGATCGTAGTCGAAGTAGTAGGTACATGCTCAGCCACGGGCACCACACCACCATCTTCATCATCTCCATGTTCATGCTCCTCCTCCTGAAAAATCTCCTTGCCAAGTTCCTCGTCACCTGCACACACAAAAACAAACTGACTACGTAGCTGTGTCTCGTCGAAGGTAACCTCGCAAGTCTCCACGATTTGGTTAGTTTCAAGATTGAGCACTCGAAAGGCTCTAGAATGAGACGCGTAACCAAAGAAAATGCCATCGATAGATCTAGCCTTGAACTTGTCCAACTTCTTACCTTTCTTCAGGATAAAGCATTTGCACCCAAACACATGAAAGTGACTCACCTTGGGGGTTCTACCGTGCATGAACTTGTAGCAAGTTTTCTTCTTATGCACCCCGAGGTAAATCCTGTTCGACACATAGCACGCGGTATTCACCACCTCAGCCCAGAACCATCTCGGAGTCCTATGCTCATCAAGCATCGTTCGAGCCATCTCGCACAAGGTTCTGTTTTTCCTTTCAACCACGCCGTTCTGGGGAGACATATACGGACTAGAGAACTGGTGTTCAAGACCCATGTCATGGCAAAAAGTTTCGAACTGAGAGTTTCTAAATTCCGAGCCATTGTCACTGCGGATCGCTCGTATGGCATCTCCGTGCCTCTCGTTTCTCAACCTCAAGACAAGATCTTGAACAAAACCAAATGTCTCCCCTTTCTCCTCGAAAAAGAAAACCCACGCATACCGAGAGTAGTCGTCCACCACAACCAGGACGTACCACCTCCCACCCACGGATCTCACACGAGCTGGACCAACAAGGTCCATATGGAGCAGCTTGCATGGACGCTCCGTCATCACATCAATGAGGGGTGGATGGGAAGAAGCTACCATCTTAGCATGCCGACACGGCGCACAAACCAACTCTTTCTCAAACCTTAGCCGTTGCAATCCTCGGACCAAATTGAGTTTACTCAAGCGAGACAAAAGGTCAAAGCTTAAGTGACCCAATTTCCTATGCCACTTCCACAACTCACTCGAAGAACCAGCCAAGAAACAATGTGCCACAACAGAAGACTGAGAGAAATCCGCTCGGAAAACTTGACCATCGGGAACGACCATGCAAACTAGGTCCCCTTGAGAATCCAAAATCCGAGAACCACCAGGTCGAAACAACACCTCAAAACCCTAATCCAAAAGCTGGGACACAGAAAGCAAATTGAACCCGAGCGATTGAACAAGAGCAACACGCCTAAGAGTGACCTTCGCACTTACCTTAATCTCACCTTCTGAAAGCACACGCCCTCTCCCATTGTCCCCAAAGGTGATGTATGTCTTGGACACCACCGGGACGAGACTTGAGAACCACCCCTTGTCTCTGGTCATATGCCTTGAGCAATCGGAGTCAATCAACCAAACGTTCCTCAAGTCTCCCACCTGAAATTCAAAAATGAGCACGTGAGTGAACAAATGACTCAGCACCGGGGTTAGTACCAAAATAGTAAAACCAGTGCCGAGCCATTTGCTCCAAAGTGGGGTTAGCACAAACCATATCATCATGCCTATCAAAGCTACCACCATGAAAGCCACCACGGGAACCACCACTACGGAACCACCTCTGTCTCGCTGGAGGAGAACGAAAGCTACGAAAGGAAGACCGTGGACCGTTCCTCCTCTCCATCTCAAAGCTACGACTCCTCCCACCATCGTATTGAGGACGAGGTGGAGAACGTCTAGCAAATTGACCACCACCAGACTCACCAAGCCAAACATCTGGACCACGACCAAAGGACCTGAAACGAGACTCATCACGAGCACGAAAACCAAAATGGTCTCCCTGCTGCCTCCAAACCGGTATGACCGGTTCTGGAACCGGTCTGACCGGTTTCTCTGTACGAGCAGCCCAAACTGGTCTGGCCGGTTTCCAAACCAGTCTGACCGATTTAACTCGTCTAGCAGGGTCCCTTCCACCCAAAGAACTCTTGTCTCCCCAAGCCGGAACTGTGCGAACAATGGCTTTACCCCTAGGTAGTGGCATATGAGACTCAGGCATACCATGAGATGGGTTGTACCTGTCCTCGTTTGCCAACTCCTTAGCCATTCTCTCCTCTTGCTTCCTCTTGAAGCAAAACTCCCCTTTGGGACCATCTCCCACAATAGTCACAATGAAACCGGATTGGTTTTGGCTTTGGTTTTGGCTGTGGTTGCTCACTCGGTTTCTCCTCACTTGACTTCTCACCCTTCTCTCCAACCACACTCTCCTTAGGGCTCACAAACTTCACCGGTTTTTGGAAATCATTTGATGGGTGAGGAAATATGGGTGGATCTGGAGTTGTGTCAAGTTTGTTTCCCAGTGGGTTGGGCTTAGGAGCATAGGCATTTTTGTGGAAGGTTTTTGGTGGAGCTTGGATATCACCAATCTTCTCTCCTCCCTCACCACTACACTCTCCAATCTTATCCGACCCAAGCGCTTGCCCATCATAGCGCTTATATGCCTCTATCATCATCCTAAGCTGTGGTTTATGACCCGACAACCAACCCATCATTTTCCTCAACTCATCATTCTCATCCTGCAAGCGATCAACATAATGTGCAAGTTCCAGATTCTTCAAAGCATGCAATTCACAAGTAGAGCAAGAAGTGGGAACAGGTTCTTTCAACTTAGCCTCAAGAGAAATAGTGTGAGCATGCATTTCATCAATCTTTCCATGCAAAACAGGGCAAGAAGTGCAAGCACCTAGCAAAGCAGGTCTAGACTTAAGCTCAGCCACTTCAACCCTAAGCACATCTAGTTCATCACAAGTAGAGGCATGCTTATCCTTAAGACTAGTAAGATCAGCTAGGTACACAAAGCAATCACAACAATCGATCTCATCAGAAACCACAGGTGAAGCCTTAAGCGAATCTATCTCAAGCTTAGTATCAAGGTTCTGGGTTTCTAGCTCAGCTACTCGGTTCCTAGCATCTTCTAGTGAGGCCCTAAGCTCTTTCCTCATCTTCTTTGCCTTTGTAAGCATGTCATCGCAGTTATCAAGCAACTTGACAGGACGCTCATTCTCCTCACGCAAGAAGGGAAGCTTGTCACGTTCCTCATCCTCGGAGTCGGAGTCCGAGTCGCTCTGGTGACTCTTCTTGCTGCCGGAGCTACATGCCATGCCGCAGAAGCCATCTCTTGCGAAGCAGCTCAGCCCGCTCAAGTTCTTGGATGACTTCTTGCTCTTGCGCCGATCACCTTCATCTTCGCTGCTACTCGAGCTCTAGGAAGAGTAGGCGGAGCTGGAGTCGACGTCGCTCGCTCCGACCATCGCTCGGGCCATCCTTCCGCGGCCGTCCTTCTTCCTCGATCGTCGCTCGTCCTTGTTCTTGTGCTTGTGGTTGTGATCGCGCCTCGATCTGTGCTTGTTGTCCGTCCTCGACCGGTGCTTGTAGCCGTCCTTGTTCTCCATCTTCTCGAGGCAGTCGGCGACGAAGTGTCCTGGCTTGCCGCACTGAAAGCATGTCCTCGTGTTCCTCCTTGTGTTCACCTGGTTCTCGTGCATCCTCTCGAAACACCTGGTCAACAGCGCCAGCTCGTCCTCTCCAAGCACATCGAACTCCTCATCTGGCAAAGTCATCAAGGAGGACAAAGAGTACATCCTGGTGGATAGGTTAGCGTTAGACTTAGCACCTGAGCCACCGATGAGAGTGAGACTATGAGAGTCAGTCGGGCTCTCAAGCTTGGCTGTCATACCCCTATCCACCTCAGCAGACTTGAGCTTCGAGAACAGCTCGTTCACCATCAGAGTATCATACTTCTCAGACTCAAGAATAGCCTCGACCTTTCTGTCCCATACTGTATGATCCAGCGAGTGCAAGAGCTTCACGGCTCTATCATAATCATCGTATGGGAGCACGGCCACATTGGCTCTCATGTTGTTCACCACAACCGTAAACCGCTGGAACAAGTCATCAATGGACTCACCAGGGAGATGAGTGAAGTTCTCGTACTCTCTCTGGTAAGTCGCATACATCCGAGCCTGAACCTGAGCATTCCCAGCATGAGCATCCTTCAACTGCTCCCAAATCCTACAAGCTAGGTCCTCTGTCTGAACCCGATCGAATTCGGATTGACACAGAGCACGAAACAAGTAGTCGACCGCCTTATTGTTGGCGTCGAACATGTCCCTCGACCCCGGTGCAAGGAAGTTAATCGGATGAACATAAGTTGTGTTCACCGTAACATCCTAATGGATCTGACCCTTGCCACGGAGAAACGCAGCCATCTGTCTCTGCCAGATCTGGTAGTTCTTTCCATCGAAGTGCGGAGGACCCGTTCCCCATTCCTGGTACGCCATCTTTGGATCTTAGACTGGTTAGAGTCAATAAAGACCGTAACCGGCTCTGATACCACTTGAAGGACCGGAACGGCGAACCAGAGAGGGGGGGAGTGAATGGGAACCGATAAAAATTCTACTCAAGAATTCGGCCTATGAACCCAAGATCACTCGGATACCTTCGCAAACTTCTCTTGCAAATCCACGTAGACACTGGAGTGCTACTGGACCTAGGAGCAAGATCCAATCAACAGCCACTCCAAACATGCAGCGGAAAACAACTCGAAACAGCTGCTGGAAGCCAAAACCGGTCAAGCCGGTTTCTGAAACCGGTCAGATCGATCCTCTAGGACTTAGCCTCTCGCAGACAGGGGAAACCGGTCAGGCCAGTTTGGCAAACCGGTCAGGCCGGTTTTGTCCAGGAAATCCCCAAAAGACCTTCGAGACCAAACCTAGCAAAAACACCTCAAGAACCCTTCAACCTTTGAACAAGAAAAGCCATAGCATGAGAGAAGCTCTCCTGTCCAAAAACCCCTCACGACAGCCCACTAGGGCTAAACCAGTCAGACCGGTTTGGGAAACCGGTCAGGCCGGTTTTGCCTGGACAGTCGGGAAGAACTCAGCTCGCGGGAAAAACTCAACCTTCACCTCGATCGATCTCCCGATTCATTCAACGGATTCAAGTGAGACTTTGGGAATAGCTGGGGTACCTCGTGGGCTACCTTTGGCTAGAAGCTCGGTCCCCAAAATCTACCCAATCAAGAGGAATCGGAAGTCAACCCTCAAGAACACCTTTCCACGAACTCCACCGAAAACCACCAAATCGAAGACGTTTCGGAGGGTTTGCTAGAGCAAAGTCACCAAGCAAAGAGGAACAAGGTCCTCATATGTGACATCCAACAAGAATCCCTCAAAGAAACGCTCCCAAAACCTCACCACGAAAATTCCAAGAAAAGGCTCCGAAAATCACCAAAAAGGAGAAAACGGGGGAGACACAATCAAGCCTTGAGGAACCACGCCGAATCATCTATACATACCATGAAGGCTCATACAAGGTCTAGCTTGCCTCCCGATCATCCATCCCTCTCTCAAGATCTCACCATGAAGCTCTCAAGCTAGTCCTAGGAATCCTAAAGAAAATAGGAAAGAAAATAGCAAAGGGAAAATGAGCTAGGGTTCTAAGAAATGGCTGCCATCCTCTCACCACTTGGGTTATATGGAGGCTAGCCGAAAGACGAAACTACCCCTATTACATAAACTAGGATACACGCCCACCAAGGGCACTTTGGGAAATTATCGTCGTAACACCATCGGACGGATGCCCGGCGACCGTACTTCGCTTAGCCTCGACGCAAGCCTTGCGATCCCGACGTGTGTCCTCTGCTTCGAAGCTTCCCGGCGCCCTGCGACCCCAAACCGGTCAGACCGGTTTCAGCAACCGGTTAGACCGGTTTTGGCCTGACAGCCATGCTCGGTCTTCGGCCTCGGCTTTGTGGCTCAGCCGAGTAACCCCTTGTTTTCTGGTGAACCACTGCAAACCCCGCGAACTTGATGTAGCCTCCGCCAATCCCCACTCATGACTCGGCTCCCTCGAAGTCCTAGCTCGACCTTGGTTTTGAGACTCAATCTAGAAACCGTCCACGACTTCGTCTTGCTGTTCCTGCCACCATGCGGCCCGCACTTGACCTCGCTATCCACCGGGTCCCTCGAACCAAGCCTACTTGTCTTCTCCACACCTGGAGGCCTCACCGGCAACGACCTTTCGCGCTTTTTCTTCACCTGCACCAACACCAGTCAAGCCGCAACCTGCACTTGCAATACTTAGCCAAGAGTCAGTCCACACAATATTGTCAATCACTCATCACACCAGGAAGCGACCATCCACCGGTCCTCGAACCACACATGGCTCTCAACAACCTCTCGGGTGAATGGCTCTCTCTCTCTCTCTCTGCGAATGGCGATGCCCTCACGTACTTAGGGTTGCATCATCTTCACGCTCAAGAAATGGGGGGCCGAACCGACCCTGGAATAAGCCAGGCCAGCCGGCCTGGGCCAACCGGCCCAAGCCCAGTTAAGCTCGGTTCGGTCGCCCCTTCCTCCACGTGGGTCCTCTTGCCATTTTGCACTTGGACCCCTTCAATTGCGTCATTTTGGCGACGTCATTCTCGCGTCCAAGATAGGGGGTCTTCTCGCATGAACTTCGGTCTTTACGCTTAAGTCATCAGGGATGTTCCTTTGTAACAATTTGGTCCTTACCACCTTTGGGAGTGATTTCATCACGCACTTGAACACGAACGGGACTCCTCATTTACTCCTTTGAACTTGTTGTGACTCTGTCCCTTTAGTCCATGTTTTCCTACAAAAACATAGCACTTCCAAATGCACATACAAGATGAACTTATCATATCATTAGTGTGCCTAGTGGCGGGTTAGTTCCATAATCAAGCTCAAAACAAAGTGTAACGAACATATTCGGTGTACCAAAATACACCGTCAACAAACTCACCATTGGGATTGCCACCTTTAGGTGGTGCGGGAGGAGTAGGCTCCTTCCGGCGGTCGTCGTCGTCACGTCGGTCTTCACAGTGATCGTCGCGGCGAAGGAGGTGGTAGTCGTTAGGGCGATCACTGCGGTGATCGTCGCGGCGATCATCCCGGCGGTCGTCACGGTGATAGTCGCGGCGATCTCTGTCATCATCGCAATGGTAAAGTCGACGGTCACGGTAATCACGTCGATCAGGTCGACGGTAGTGGTTGTTGTAACGACGGTTGTCAGTATAAACCCCTATCCTAGTGTTGATGCTCACTTTTTATTTGTTTTATGCAGGAGTTGACGGCATGAAAGCGGCACTTAACAGCCGTCAACAACACCCCCACACTTGACCTTTGCTCGTCCCGAGTAAAGGGAGTCAGATCAAGGTGGTACATGATATCCTTAGGTATGAAGGAAGCATAAGAGATATTCCAAACCATACCTTGCACTTGTGAACTCTGTGGAGTGTCTATCATGCCGTCTTGGGTAGTTGAGGAACGGAACAGTCATGGATCAAATCACCTCTACTCAACATGTCAAGTAACTCAGGGTTTTGCAATGATTTTCAAAACAAACCTTCACTTAGCTCCTCATTTGATTCTCTCATATCGCTCAATGTGTATATGTCCTCACCAAGGCATTAGAAGTGCCTTTCTTCATCCTACTTCTAATGATGGCTATATGCGGAGCTCAGGGTAGGATAAAGATAAAGCATACTTGCATCACATATATTGCAAAGTCAAAAACCGGATCCACGGAGAAAAACAATTCATACATTCGGACCAAGATGTGCACGTGTATGGATGTGATGGATATGGTAAGGTGGATACTAGGCCCGTAATGGGTGCTAGATATTACCATATATATGATGATTGTTGTGGTGATAGCAAGGTGGACACTAGGCCCGGAGCGGGTGCTAGTTATGACCATCAAATTTATTGGAACTCCTTTTTGCGTGATCACATCTCTCTCCTTTTCCTTCTTTATTTTGGACATGGGCTATCCTTCTCTTTTTTTCATGCCTTAGGCATTTTTTTTCACACATGCTTTGAGCATGGTGTTTGTTTTTTTTCTTTTTTTCAAAGCCCATGTCTCTTTTTCAAGAATACTTTTGGAGAGAGAGGTCACACCACACATGGAGCTTTATTTTTTATGGATTGAATGGACGGTACAATGCTAACTTCCAGTGTAGAAGCGTAGCAAGGGGATATGGTGTGCACATGAATCTTGATCATGAAAGCATGAAAAGAATTCTCACAAGGGTCACAACAATTTGACAAAGCTCAATGCAATAACAAGAAGCATATGAGTATAAAGTTTTCAAGATAACTCATCATATGGCTTTGGTAGGACTTTGCATATCAAAGAGGAGCTTTTGCAAAGGTTTTTTTTCAAATAAAATTCCCAAGCACTCAAACATACAGAGAGAAGATCATATCATCAGACCATATCACAATCATCAACTATTTAGATAAGCATGCTTTCCTAAAGATTTGTGTTCACAAGCACCAAGATAATAAGTATGGAATAAAACATATGCAAGCCAACCATAGGAAAACATGTAGAGCAGGTAGAGCAAGATTCCATGGGTTGACTTAGCAGATAAGATTTGAAACTCATGAATCAGGGAGAGTGAGATAAAAAAGGGTGCACATACCATCGCTCCTAAAGAATATGAGCAACAAAGAAGACCAGTGGTGGTTCAGCTGACCCATAGGGCAAACGGATCACTCTAGTTTACCTTGTCCCTTGTCATGAAAGGTAGTCGATGTTATGCAACACCTGTGTGGGAGATCACAAGTGTGTATGTCAGTGATAAGTTTGGGAGATCTCCCCCACACTTGTTCTTGTACCTGGTACTGTCTTCAAACAAAATGGGAAAAAAACAAAAGAGGGACTCTACTGGTTCAAGAACCAGGGAGCCATTTATTCAAATTCAAACATAAACTCACCATGACACTAGCTCAAACAAGGCTGGCATGCCTTGGCTTACCTTCCCATTTGAACCAAGCTTGATGACTTACCCCATTTGGATTCGAAAATTCCTACAAGGGTTAGTCCGCATATACAACCAATATCCATGCAAGCATTAACTATAAGGTTCATCAATAAAACTCGACACCATGTCTTGTTTGATTGAAGAAGACAGTTTTAACCTAAGCGCCATGCTTAATTTAAAATAGCCTATGAATGCACGTAGCTAAACATGCACTCAAACCATAGCATTACAAACATAGATAAAGGAAGCATGAAAGCATGATCAAGCTATTCCAAAGGGACATAAACAAGAACAAAAGATGGTGAACATCGGGCAACCTATTGGAAGGGCTTTATTTAATGTCAAAAGCAGGACGTACCTAACTGGGCAAGAGGCAAGAGCTAACATCATCTTCAAACCAAGATAAGATTTGGATGAGAGGAACTCTACTCAGGATTCTCACATACCTCCCCCACACTTGAAGTTACTCAAGTGTGTGGAGATCAAGCTTCCTTTTGAAAATGTTCTCTCAACAAAAACTTAACAAGGTGTAGTAGTGATGTAGCCCGCATGTTCTTAGGCATCACCTGTCCATCATTCTTTTCAATCTCCATCTTGAAAGGTTAGCGACCAAAAAATACCCGAAGGACAATCGTATCCTAAAAACATGCTCTTGCTTTTTATTTAAAAAAGGAAATAAAATCTAACCTAATCCAGGCTATCTCCTGGTAGTGCTTTGTTTACGGTCATAAGCTCGACCTTGGGAACCTTCTTCCTGCAGCTATCAATGGTGATTTCATTCCCGTCTCACCACCAATTGTTGATGTATCAGTGAAGCTTCAACTGCAAGGTAAGTGCCACAGTGCATACATGAAATCTGCAACACTTATGGTAAACATATGCATCTGCAACCATCCTTCTAAACTTTTTACAGGAGAGGACCATAAGGCGGTTGTAGTCCTCGTGTGTGCCTAGTGCACTAAGCATAGCTGACTCTGGAGAAGCATGATGCGAGCATGGTTTAGTTGGTATATCAAGAGTGAAGCTACCATGCTCGTCTGTGGAATCCTTCCCTTTGAACTCCAGAGTCGGCGCCTCATAGATTTCCATGGCCCATGATTTCTCCATCTCAAGAGATGCATCGTGGAAGCTCGATGTTGATTCTCGATCAAGGTCGAGAGCAACATCGTACTGGCCAGCGGGAAGAGGCTCAAACTCGATCGAGGGTGATGATGATCGTTCGCCTTCACAAAGGTGAAGAGGATCTTCTGAGTCGTACTCCTGAGGGGTAGAAAATTCTACAACCTCAACAAGAATGGGCTTAGACGATGCGAGCGGAGATACATGCATCATCTCCTCGAGCGGGTTTTGCTTGGGAAGAGGCTCCACCATAGAACTTTTTGAGAACAAGGGAGTGGTGGCAGAAGCGGCTTCCCTATGCTTTGCATCCAAGCTCCCTTGAGATGCATCGAGAAGTTTTTCTGCTAGGGAGCCTAGGAGGAGATCAAGATCAACCACATTAAAGACGTGGAGGTCTAGATTAACCTTGATCTTGTCAACTAGGAGCGGCACAGCACATTGAAGGACCGGAACGGCGAACCAGACAGGGGGGAGTGAATGGGAGCCGATAAAAAATCTACTCAAGAATTCGGCCTATGAACCCAAGATCACTCGGATACCTCCGCAAACTTCTCTTGCCAAATCCACGTAGCCACTGGAGTGCTACTGGACCTAGGAGCAAGATCCCACCAACAGCCACTCAAAACACGCAGCAGAAAACAACTCGAAACAGCTGCTGGAAGCCAAAACTGGTCAGGCCAGTTTCTGAAACCGGTCAGACTCTAGGACTTAGCCTCTCGCAGGTAGGGGAAACCGGCCAGGCCGGTTTGGCAAAATGGTCAGGCCGGTTTTGTCCAGGAAATCCCCAAAAGACCTTCAAGACCAAACCTAGCAAAAACACCTCAAGAACCCTTCAACCTTTGAACAAGAAAAGCCATAGCATGAAAGAAGCTCTCTTGTCCAAAAAACCCCTCACGACAGCCCACTGGAGCTAAACCGGTCAGACCGGTTTGCGAAACCGGTCAGGCCGGTTTTGCTTGGACAGTCAGGAAGAACTCAGCCCGCGGGAAAAACTCAACCTTCACCTCGATCGATCTCCCGATTCGTTCCACGGATTCAAGTGAGACTTTGGGGATAGCTGGGGCACCTCGTGGGCTACCTTTGGCTAGAAGCTCGGTCCCCAAAACCTACCCAATCAAGAGGAATCGGAAGTCAACCCTCAAGAACACCTTTCCACGAACTCCACCGAAAACCACCAAATCGAAGCCGTTTTGGAGGGATTGCTGGAGCAAATTCACCAAGCAAAGAGGTACAAGGTCCTCATATGTGACATCCAACAAGAATCCCTCAAAGAAACGCCCCCAAAACTTCACCACGAAAATTCCCAAGAAAAGCTCCGAAAATCACCAAAAACGGAAAACGGGGGAGACACAATCAAGCCTTGAGGAACCAATCCGAATCATCTATACATACCATGAAGGTTCATACAAGGTCTAGCTTGCCTCCCGATCATCCATCCCTCTCTCAAGATCTCACCATGAAGCTCTCAAGCTAGTCCTAGAAATCCTAAGGAAAATAGGAAGGAAAATAGCAAAGGGAAAATGAGCTAGGGTTCTAAGAGATGGCTGACATCCTCTCACCACTTGGGTTAGATGGAGGCTAGCCGAAAGACGAAACTACCCCTATTACATAAACTAGGATACACACCCACCAAGGGCACTTTGGGAAATTGTCGTCGTAACACCATCAAACGGATGCCCGGCGACCGCACTTCACTTAGCCTCGACGCAAGCCTTGCGAACCCGACGCGTGTCCTCCGCTTCTAAGCTTCCCGCCGCCCTGCAACCCCAAACCGGTCAGACCGGTTTCACCAACCGGTCTGACCGGTTTTGGCCTGACAGCCATGCCCAGTCTTCGGCCTCGGCTTTGTGGCTCAGCCAAGTAACCTAGTGGTTTTCTGGTGAACCACTGCAAACCCCGCGAACTCGGTGTAGCCTCCGCCAATCACCACTCATGACTCAGCTCCCACGAACTCCTAGCTCGACCTTCGTTTTGAGGTTAAACCAAGAAACCGTCCACGACATCATCTTGCTGTTCTTGCCACCATGCGACCTGCACTTGACCCCGCTGGCCACCGGGTCCCTCGAACCAAGCCTACTTATCTTCTCCACACCTGGAGGCCTACCCGGCAACGACCTTTCGCGCTTGTTCTTCACCTGCACCAACACCAGTCAAGCCGCAACCTGCACCTGCAGTACTTAGCCAAGATTCAGTTCACACAACATTGTCAATCACTCATCACACCAGGAAGCAACCATCCACCGGTCTTCGAACCACACATGGCTCTCAATCTCCCCCTTGATGAGTGCATTGACAACACACATATTTGGTAACCAAAGAGAAAAGGAAAAGAAAAGAAACGACTAAAAGAAACTCAAACAAGCGATCGAAAGCCGAACAAAGGCAAAGAGCAAGATCACTTGAAGGAGGAAAGACTCGGTCCCCTTAGGCAAGGGCAACGACTCGACACAACCGAGCCAAAAACAAGCTCAAGGAAAGAGCACAAACCACCAAAGCAAAGCTCAAAACACTTAAGAGCTCCCCCAGCACATGCATACTCCCCCTGAACATGTGCCAGCACTGGGCACAAACCGGTCAGACCGGTTTCCCAAACCGGTCAGGCCGGTTCGAAAAACCGGTCAGACCGATTAAACTCGGCAGAAGCTCACCCCCAAAAGCCAAAAATGCAAAAGAAATGCACAAGCTCCCCCTTGACTGTTGGGATATGTTCTAGGGATGCAATGCAACTTTTCTCCACCAACATTTCTCCCCCTTGTTGCCAATGCATGAATCAAGGCTCAAATTTTGAAAAGATGCAACTAGAGCTTCTCAAATAGACAAAATTCATCAAAAGATGCTACACATGTTCAAATGAGCAAGTTATATACTCTACAGCTTCGTATGAACGTCAACTACATGATCACCAAGTTTCACAAGCATTAGGTAAAGCTAAGATAGAATTGAGCATTTTTGCGAAAAGTCCTAAACATGAGCAAAACAAGTCAAAATGGCAAAGCCACACAAACTTCATGCTACGACAACCATCTTAAGCATAAGACCATCATAAACACCCACAAGCATCTCATGTCATGTCAAAGCCACCGAGCCATGTGCTTACTTCTAGATATGAGACTTCTCATTGGTAAGGAACATGCAACGATTTAGCACACAAAAGCAAGTAAATTAAGCACATATGACATGGGAGCACATTTTCCAAACAATTTACATTTCATTTTCAGATTTATATTTGGTACATGAAATGTCTTTGCGACAAAAAGGAACTTATGCCCCTCCACAAGATAAAGCATGAGGGCTAAACATTCATGATGGCAAATGAGCCTTTGGCCCTATATGTTCAAAACAAGCTATCCAAGCACAAATTAAGCATAGAAAAGCCACTAAACCATGTCATGATCATATAAAGGCATTTACTCACAAGAGAGCATACATATGACATTTTTCAAAAGTATAGCTATCAACCATGGATATAAATTAAGATCATCAAGAGCTAAGCCACACTAAGCCATATCATACCAAACTAGCTCACAAGATCATATATAGCACATCATGGTGAACAAAGTATATAGGAGAAGCTTTTCCTACACAATGCATATTATACAAAATGCATGCAACCTAAGGTATAAAGATGCCTATACATCATGTTACACATGCAATGCAAAATTCAAGAAATGCACAAAGGAAAACTATACATATGCTACAAAGGAGCTCTCACACACCAACTCAAGAAATCAAACAAACACCAAGCTCCCCCCGCAAACGAGTGAAAGTTGCTTGATCTAGGGGTCTGGTGAAAATATCGGCTAGCTGGTCATGTGTGGGTACATCGATCAAAGCGATTTTCCCTTTCTCAACGTTGTCTCTCAGGAAATGATACCTCACTTCTATGTGCTTGGTTTTGGAATGGAGCACTGGGTTCTTTGCAACACTTATGGCACTTGTTTTATCACATTGAAGTGGCACATGGGTATACTCCTCACCAAAGTCACTCATGGTGTATGTAATCCAAAGGAGCTGAGAGCAACAACTGGCTGCGGCAACATATTCGGCTTCGGTTGTAGATTGAGCAATACTCGATTGTTTGTGATAAGACCAAGACACCAAAGAAGAACCCAAGAATGAGGATAGGAGCGTCCGAGGACCGGTGGATGGTCGCTCCCTGGTGTGATGAGTGATTGACAACGTGGTGTGGACTGACTCTTGGCCGAGTATTGCAGGTGCAGGTTGCGGCTTGACTCATGTTGGTGCAGGTGAAGAGCGGGTGCAAAAGGTCTATGCCTTGCGGGGCCTCAGAGGAGTGGAGAGACAAGTAGGCTCAGCTCGAGGAACCCGGTGGCCAGCGGGGTCAAGTGCGGGCCGCATGGTGGCAAGAAAAGCAAGACGAAGTCGTCGTTCCGAGTCGGTGCAGGGTAGCGGCTCACGACCGGAGCCTGCACGCGGGGTTTGCGGTGGTTCACCACAAAACTGTCGGGTTACTTGGTTGAGCCACAAAACCAAGACCGGAGGCTCGGCGGGCGGAGACGGGATCCGGGCGCGCCGAGAAGCTTCGATGCCGGCGGGCACGTGGCGGGATCGCAGGGCTTGCGTCGGGAGGACGCGGACTGCGACGAAGGCGTGGCCGTGCGATGAAGAGGAGTGCTACATGACCTATATTCCCCTGAGGGGATTGTATCTTAAGTTTAAGTGCTAGGGGTAGCTTGGTCATTTGCCCAACCCAGAGGGACTCATATATATAGCTCTAGGGTTTTCTAGGCAAACTATCCATCCCGACTGCTTCTCATTTCCTTGCTCCATAGGCGTAGATTTTCTTCACCGCTTTGTAGAGAATCTGACCTCCGAGTGTATGGAAGCATTCATGGTTGCTTTGATTTCCTTCTTGTAGCTCAAGTGATTTTCGTGTCTTTTTCGAGCTATTTTCGTTGGATTTTCGTGCGTGCCTTGTTCCTTCGATTCTGAGGTGTTTGGGTTCGGATTTGTTGGTGGGGATCATGGATAGATGTCTTGTGCATCTTTGTGCTTGATCTTGACCCCCCAATCTCCGGATTTGGCCTCCGACTGAAGGATTTCGGTTGGAACCCTAGCTTTTTGGTAGAGCTCGGTTGCGATTCGATTCCCAACGATTTAGTTCATTTGAGGTCTCAAGTTTTGGGGCATAGCATCTCCTAGGGATGCTTCACATCTCCCCCAAATCTTACCTCAAGAGCTCAAGCCGTTTGGGAGATCCATGGACGCATAGGTGTTCTTGTGCTTGCGTTTTCGGGCTCGGGCTGCTCTGTCCGCGCATGGCGGACAGTCCGCCAGGGGGTCACGGACCATCCGCGGGGAGGCAGCTGGCCAAGTGTTCGTCGAGTTCTTCGCGAGTTCTTGAGCCGTTTCGTTTTGATCCGTTGGGTCGGTTGTTTTTGGTTGGAGGCAGTTGGCCGGACTATCCGCCTGGTGAGGCCAGACCGTCCGTGGGTCGCGGACCGTCTGCAGTGAGCCCGCGGACCATCCGATTTTCGGAGGGTGCATACTGGAGGTTCGGGTTGCTTTTTCGGACTGTCCGCCGTGACCTCGCGGACCATCCGCCTGCTCCACGCGGACCGTCCGCCTGGTCAGCTCGGACCGTCCGCCCCAGGCACCGCAGATTGCCTAAGTCCTTTGCTTCTTGAGTTGCGCTTCCGTGTTGCTTTGAGTTTGGGTTTGTTCCTAGGGTTGGTAGGTCCGTTGTGACTACGTGACCTTGGCAAACTCGTGTGGGAACCTTTGGTTGTGAATTTGGGGCATAGGCCGAGTTCATCCTTCGGGAAGAATTTTTATCGGCTCCCATTCACTCCCCCCCCCCTCTCTGGTCGCCTAATCGGTCCTTCAATTGGTATCAGAGCCGGTTACGGATCTTCGTGATTCTAACCAGTCTAAGATCCAAAGATGGCGTACCAGGAACGGGGTTCGGGTCCTCCACACTTTGATGGTAAGAACTACCAGATGTGGCAAAGGCGGATGGCTGCTTTCCTCCGCGGCAAGGGTCAGATCCTTTGGGATGTCACGGTGAACACAACTTATGTTCATCCTGTGAACTTCCTTGCTCCAGGATCAAGGGACATGTTCGACGCCAACAACAAGGCAGTCGACTACCTGTACCGTGCTCTGTGTCAATCCGAATTCGATCGGGTTCAGACAGAGGACTTGGCGTGCAGGATTTGGGAGCAGCTGAAGAATGCTCATGCCGGGAACGCTCAGGTTCAGGCTCGGCTCTTTGCGACCTACCGGAGAGAGTACGAGAACTTCACTCATCTCCCCGATGAGTCCATAGATGCTATGTTTCAGCGGTTCATGGTGATTGTGAACAACATGAGGGCTAATGTGGCCGTGCTCCCGTACGATGATCATGACAGGGCTATCAAGCTCCTGCACTCTCTGGATCGTACCGTGTGGAGTGAGAAGGTCGAGGCCATTCTTGAGTCGGAGAAGTATGAGACCCTGACGGTGGACGAGCTGTTTTCCAAGCTCAAGTCGTCCGAGGTGGACCGTGGGGTGCGTGCTAAGATCGAGAACCCGACTGACCCTCATAGTCTGGCTCTCGTGTCTGGATCAAGGACTAACGCTAACATGTCTTCGAGACATTTTTCTTTGTCTTGTCTTGTGTCCAAGCCAGATGAGGAGTTTGACGTGCTTGGCGAGGAGGATCTCGCATTGCTGAGCAGGCGGTTCGAGCGCATGTACACGAACCGGAAGAACGCACGGAGGAGCTCGGGCATGTGCTACTGGTGCGGGAAGCACGTGCACTTTATCGCTGAGTGCCCGGAAGCCATGGAGGTGCAGCCCGACCACAAGCATCATCCGAGGACCGACCACAAGCACCGCTCGAGGGACGACCACAAGAGCAAGAACAAGTCCGAGCGGAGGCCGAGGAGGAGTGGTGGTCACAAGAAGAAGGAGCGAGCGATGGTTGCCGGTGCGAGCGACATCGACTCGAGCTCTTGCTACTCTTCATCAAGCTCAAGTGATGAAGATGAGAACCGGCACAAGGGCAAGCGGTCAAGCAAGAACATCAACGGCTTGTGCTTCGCCGCCCAAGGCTTTTGTGGCATGGCACATAGCTCCGCAAGCAAGAAGAGCAACAAGGATGACTCGGGCTCCGACTCCGAGGAAGAGGTAAACAATGATCCATCCTTCTTGATAGCGGAGAATGCTAGGTTGAATGACTTGCTTGACAACCGTGATGATGTGCTTAGAAATACCAACAAGGAGAAGAGGGAGTATAGGTCTTTGCTTGGAGAGGCTAAGGAGAAGGTGGTTGAACTGGAGTCTTTGCTTGTTGATGCTAGGGCTCAAATAGATTCCCTTAAGTCTGCTCCTATTGTGACCAATGAACCTGAATGCACTGATTGTTCCACTTTTCTTGGTGAATTGACTGTGCTTAAGGAGAAGTATGCCTCCAAGGTTGAGGAACTAGATGTGCTTAGGGTTGAGCTAGATGAGATGAAATCTAGGCCCTCTTTGCTTGGTGCTTGCACTTCTTGTCCTGTTTTGCATGAGAAGCTAGATGTTTCGCTTGTTTATGCCAGATCACTAGAGGCTCAGCTGAAAGCTCCTATTCCTACATCATGCTCTACTTGTGAAATAAATGTTGTGAAGAATATGGAGCTTGCACGCTATGTTGATCGTTTGCAGGATGAGAATGATGAGTTGAGAAAGATGATGGGTTGGTTGTCTGGTCATGAGCCTCAGCTCCGGATGATGATTGAGGCATACAAGCGCTATGATGGGTAAGCGCTTGGGGTAGACAAGATTGGTGAGGGAAATGGTGAGGATGAGGGGAAGATTGGAGATATCCCAGAGCCACCAAAAACCCACCACAAAAATGCCTATGCTCCTAAGCCAAACCCACTTAGGAACCGACTAGACACAACCCCAGCTCCACCCGTGTTTCCTCCACACACAGACAACTTCCAGAAACCCATCAAGTTCAAGAGTGACTTGGGAAATGAGTTCTTTGGGAAGAAGGGAGAGAAACCAAGTGAGGAGAAGCCAGAGCCCAAAACCAAAGCCAAAACCAAAACCCTTCCATTGTGAGCATTGTGGGAGGGATGGGCACCTTGCTGAGTTTTGCTTCAGGAGGAAGCGTGAGGAGAGGTTGGCTAGGGAGATGGCCAACAAGGACAGGTACCGCCCTTCTCATGGTGTGCCTGAGCCTAGGTTGGTGCCAAGGGGCGAGGGTATGGTGCGTACCATTTACCCTCGAGAGAGGCGTGTGTTTGTGCCTCGAGGTGAGCCACCACATAGAGAAGGTGGTAGGCGTGTTGGGTTTGGGTGTGGTGAGTTTGTTGGACGTTCCTTCGCTCGTGGCCAATACGAGTATGATGGGAACGATCACAGTTTTAGGTCCCAGAGGAGCTACGGGCCACGGTCTCCACCTCATGGTGCGCGTAGTCCTCCAAGGGGACGTGTGGGTGTTCCACCTAGAGTAGATAGGATGGATTTTGCTAACCCCACTTTTGAGCAAATGGCACGGCACTGGTTTGATTCATTTTTTACTCTCAGGCGTGTGGGTGTTCCACTTTTGAGCGAGTCTGTAACTCTCAGGTGTGTTTCTCTTGTCAAGTCTTTGGGGTACAATCTTCTTTCGGTTTCCCAGCTTCTTGATGAGGGTTTTGAGGTCCATTTCAAAACGGGCGCTTCGCGTGTCTTGGATTCTCGAGGTGATCTTGTGTGCACGATCATCCCCGAGGGTCAGATTTTCAGAGCCGATTTTTCTCAGTGTGTTGGCTCTTCTCGTTGCTTGGTTGCTGGCGTTTCGGCGGAGCTTTGGAAATGGCATAGGAGACTAGGTCACTTGAGTTTTGACTTGTTGTCACGCTTGAGTGGGCTAGGATTAGTCCGAGGATTGCCTAAGTTAAAATACCAAAAGGACTTGGTATGTGCTCCGTGTAGGCATGGTAAGATGGTCGCCTCCTCTCACTCGCCTCTGACATCCGTTATGACAGAGAGGCCATGCGAGCTGTTCCATATGGACTTGGTTGGTCCAGCTCGTGTGTGCTCGGCGGGTGGGAAATGGTATGTCCTGTTGATAGTGGACGACTATTCTCGCTATGCTTGGGTCTTCTTTTTGGCTGACAAGTGGGAGACATTTGGTTTTGTGCGGGATCTAATCTTGAGGTTGAAGAATGAGAGGAATGGAGATGCCATTCGAGCTATCCGTAGCGACAATGGCTCTGAATTTAAAAACTCTCGTTTCGAAACCTTTTGTTGTGATTTGGGTCTCGAACATCAATTCTCTTCTCCCTATGTGGCTTGTCAGAATGGTGTGGTTGAGAGGAAAAATCGTTCCCTTTGTGAGATGGCTCGGACGATGCTCGACGAGCATAGGACTCCGAGGAGATATTGGGCTGAGGCGGTGAATACCGCGTGCCATGTTGGGAACCGGATTTTTCTTAGGGCCTTCTTGAACAAGACGTGCTATGAGCTTATGCACGGGCGAGCACCTAGAGTGAGCCATTTCAGGGCTTTTGGTTGTCGGTGCTTTATTCTCAAGAAGGGTAGGCTTGATAAGTTTGAGTCGAGGTCTTCCGATGGGATCTTCTTGGGTTATGTGAGTCATTCTCGAGCATTCCGTGTGCTTAATCTTGATACTAACCTAGTCATGGAAACTTGTGAGGTTACCTTCGACGAGACCCAGCCATGCAGTTCGTCTATCTTTGAGTGTGAAGGTGATGACGAGATTGGCAAGAAGATCTTTGAGGATGAGGAGGATCATGTTGGAGATGATGATGGTGATGATGAAGCTCCAGCCGGACATGTACCCTCTACTTTCACTACGACGACTACGGTGCAGGATGGCCCAGCCCCTACACCAACTATGATCCAGCAAGATCAAGTAGAAGCTGCAGCTGAGGGGGAGGTTGTCTACAGGTGAGAGGCACCGAGGCGCGTTCAAGTTGATGATCCACCCTCAAGAATCATCGGCGACATCAATGAACGTACGACAAGGTCAAGGTCCAGGAATGTTTCTCACTTTGCTCATTCGGCTTTTGTTGCTACCTTTGAGCCGAAAGACATTGGACACGCTCTCTCTGATCCTAATTGGGTGAACGCAATGCATGAGGAGTTAGAGAACTTTGAGAGAAATCAAGTTTGGGAGTTGGTAGAGCCACCACCACATTGCAAACCTATAGGGACAAAATGGGTGTGGAAGAACAAAGAGGGTGAGAATGGTGAGGTGATGAGAAACAAATCGAGGTTGGTTGCTCAGGGATATAGTCAGAAGGAGGGGATAGACTATGAGGAGACATTTGCTCCTGTAGCCCGTTTGGAGGCAATTAGGATCCTTCTAGCCTTTTCCGTGGCTAAAGGGTTCAAGTTGTACCAAATGGATGTGAAGAGTGCCTTCTTGAATGGGTTTTTAGAAGAAGAGGTTTATGTGAAGCAACCACCGGGCTTTGAGAGTGTTGAGTTTCCTCACCGGGTGTATAGGTTGAGGAAGGCGTTGTATGGGCTGAAACAAGCTCCCCGTGCTTGGTATGGCCGTTTGAGGGGGTTCTTGTTCAGCAAGGGGTTTGAGATGGGCAAGGTTGATAAGACTCTTTTTCTCCTCAGGCAGGGCGATGATATCCTAATTGTTCAGGTGTACGTGGATGATATTGTCTTTGGCGGCTCGTCTCACTCTTTGGTTGCGAGGTTTGCAGAGGACATGAGCAAAGAATTCGAAATGTCCATGATGAGAGAATTGCAGTTCTTTCTCGGGCTTCAGATCAAGCAGGCGAAGGAGGGAACCTTTGTGCATCAAGCCAAGTACACGAAGGACATCCTCAAGAAGTTCAAGATGGACGACTCGAAGCCCCTGTCGACTCCGATGAGTACGACTACAGCGTTGGATGCGGACGAGGACGGAGAGCCCGTGGACCAGAAGGAGTACCGGAGCATATGATCGGCTCCCTCTTGTACTTGACGGCGACGAGGCCGGACATTCAGTTTTCTGTGTGTCTGTGCGCTCGTTTTCAGGCTTCGCCGAGGACTTCACATCAGCAGGCCGTCCGGCGGATCTTCAGGTATCTTCGATACACTCCTGAGCTTGGTCTTTGGTACTCAGCGTCCTCTTCTCTCTCGCTTCTTGGGTTTTCGGATGCCGACTTTGCAGGGTGTCGAGTCGATAGGAAGTCGACTTCGGGGACTTGCCAGTTTTTGGGATCTTCGCTTGTTTCTTGGTCTTCTCGCAAACAGTCTAGTGTAGCTCAGTCTACCACAGAAGCCGAATATGTTGCTGCCGCTAGTTGTTGCTCACAGCTGCTTTGGATCACATACACGCTGAGTGACTTTGGTGAGGATTGTTCCCATGTACCTCTCATGTGTGATAGCACGAGTGCCATTAGCGTTGCCAAAAACCCCGTGCTCCACTCCAGAACCAAACATATAGAGGTGAGGTACCACTTCCTGAGAGACAATGTTGAGAAGGGAAACATAGACCTCATCCATGGGCCAACCGAAAAGCAGCTTGCCGATATCCTAACCAAGCCTTTGGACCAAGCTACATTTGCCCGTTTGCGAGGGGAGCTTGGTGTTCTTTTTCCCTTTTGAGCTTTGGTTGGGGGTTTGATGTACATACTCATATTGCATTTTCATTTATGTATCATATCATGTTTGCATCTTTGTATCATAGACTGCATATGTACCATATGAGATGTGCTTCTCCTATATACTTGGATCACTATGATATGCTAGATAGGAGATTGTGACTTTGCTTTTGATGCTCATATGATGGATAGCGATGCTCTTGATAGATTTGGGATGTATGTGCTTGTGGATGGCTTATTTTTGTGAAAATGCTATATATGATTCTCTCTTATGAGTTGAATGCCTTTCATGCTAAATTTGTGCACTTATGGCTCTAACTTGCTTAATTTGTGCTTGGGACCATGTTCTTTTCATATGGGGTCAAAGACCCATCTATCATCATGGATGTTTAGCCTACATGCTACCTTATGGAGAAGCCTAAGCTTCTTTTTGCCGCAAAGGCACTTAATGTACCATGCTTAATTTGTAAATCTTGAAATTGGTATATGAAATGCTTGTGCTTGAAAAATATGCTTCAATGTCATGTATGCTTTAAATTCCTTATCTTGGGTGCTAAACCGTTGCATGATGTTCACCGTTGAGAAGTCTCACATTTAGAAGTGAACACATGGCTCGGTGGCTTTGACATGACATGAGATAGGTTGTGGGTGTTTATGATGATCTTGTGATGAGAATTTGTAACCTTGCATGAAGTTTGTGAGTTATATGTTGTTTGTGCTCATTTTGATCATGTTTAGGTCCTATGCTCATGGGAGGGAAGTTTTTGTGACAAACTACTTTATTTTGATCATGGCTATGTCACATGCTTGTATGTCCCTATCTATCTCGTTGGCGATGCTTGTGCTAAATTTGTGGTAATCTAGCTTGTCTATGTCTCTTTTTAGCATGTTGTAGTGCTCTATATCTATTTGAGAAGCACATGCTTGCATTTGTAGAATTAATTCATGCATTACCAACAAGGGGGAGAGATAGTACCCAATTCTTGCTTTGGGAGAGAAATGCATTTGTTTAGGGGGAGTTTGCATTCATATGCATTTGGGAGCTCTTTTTCGCCTGAATTTTAGTTGTGCTCTTTTGCCGATGGTGTCGAGCCCTTTTGCCGCACCTTGAGGAGTCGGCAATTTTGGAGCATTTTATCTCGGTTGTGTCGAGCCGTTGCCCTTGTCTTAGGGGACCGAGATTTTTCTCTCTCAAGTGATCTTTTCTTGGCTTTTGTTTGGCTTTGATCACTTGTTTGAGTTTTTCAGTCATTTCTTTTCTTTTTTCTCTTTTCTCTAAATTGGTTACTATGTGTGTGTTGTCAATGCACTCATCAAGGGGGAGATTGAGGACAGGAGCGTCCGAGGATCGGTGGATGGTCGCTCCCTGGTGTGATGAGTGATTGACAACGTGGTGTGGACTGACTCTTGGCCGAGTATTGCAGGTGCAGGTTGCGGCTTGACTCGTGTTGGTGCAGGTGAAGAGCGGGCGCGAAAGGTCTATGCCTTCCGGGGCCTCCGAGGAGTGGAGAGACAAGTAGGCTCAGCTCGAGGAACCCGGTGGCCAGCGGGGTCAAGTGCGGGCTGCATGGTGGCAAGAAAAGCAAGACGAAGTCGTCGACCGGAGCCGGTGCAGGGTAGCGGCTCACGACCAGAGTCTGCACGCGGGGTTTGCGGCGGTTCACCACAAAACCGTCGGGTTACTTGGTTGAGCCACAAAACCAAGACCGGAGGCTCGGCGGGCGGAGACGGGATCCGGGCGCGCCGAGAAGCTTCGATGCCGGCGGGCACGTGGCGGGATCGCAGGGCTTGCGTCGGGAGGACGCGGACTGCGGCGAAGGCGTGGCCGTGCGATGAAGAGGAGTGCTACATGACCTATATGCCCCTGAGGGGATTGTATCTTAAGTTTAAGTGCTAGGGGTAGCTTGGTCATTTGCCCAACCCCAGAGGGACTCATATATATAGCTCTAGGGTTTTCTGGGCAAACTATCCATCCGGACTGCTTCTCATTTCCTTGCTCCATAGGCGTAGATTTTCTTCACCGCTTTGTAGAGAATCTGACCTCCGAGTGTATGGAAGCATTCATGGTTGCGTTGATTTCCTTCTTGTAGCTCAAGTGATTTTCGTGTCTTTTTCGAGCTATTTTCGTTGGATTTTCGTGCGCGCCTTGTTCCTTCGATTCTGAGGTGTTTAGGTTCGGATTTGTTGGTGGGGATCATGGACAGATGTCTTGTGCATCTTTGTGCTTGATCATGACCCCCCAATCTCCGGATTTGGCCTCCGATTGAAGGATTTCGGTTGGAACCCTATCTTTTTGGTAAAGCTCGGTTGCGATTCGATTCCCGGCGATTTAGTTCGTTTGAGGTCTCAAGTTTTGGGGCATAGCATCTCCTAGGGACACTTCACATCTCCCCCAAATCTTACCTCAAGAGCTCAAGCCGTTTGGGAGATCCATGGACGGATAGGTGTTCTTGTGCTTGCGTTTTCGGGCTCGGGCTGCTCTGTCCGCGCGTGGTGGACAGTCTGCCAGGGGGTCGCGGACCGTCCGCGAGGAGGCAGCTAGCCAAGTGTTCGTCGAGTTTTTCGCGAGTTCTTGAGCCGTTTCGTTTTGATCCGTTGGGTCGGTTGTTTTTGGTTGGAGGCAGTTGGCCGGACTGTCCGCCTGGTGAGGCCGGACCGTCCGTGGGTCGCGGACCGTCCGCAGTGAGCCCGCGGACCGTCCGATTTTCAGAGGGTGCATGCTGGAAGTTCGGGTTGCTTTTTTGGGCTGTCCGCCGTGACCTCGCGGACCGTCCGCCTGCTCCACGCGGACCGTGCACCCGGTCAGCTCAGACCATCCGCCCAGGCACCGCAGATTGCCTAAGTCCTTTGCTTCTTGAGTTGCGCTTCCGTGTTGCTTTGAGTTTGGGTTTGTTCCTAGGGTTGGTAGGTCCGTTGTGACTACGTGACCTTGGCAAACTCGTGTGGGAACCTTTGGTTGTGAATTTGGGGCATAGGCCGAGTTCATCCTTCGGGAAGAATTTTTATCGGCTCCCATTCACTCCCCCCCCCCTCTCTGGTCGCCTAATCGGTCCTTCAAAGAACTGGCAAGTCCCAGAAGTGGACATCCTATCCAACCGACTTCCGGCAAAATCCGCGTCCAAAAGCTCTTGACGCGGAGTACCAAAGACCGAAGTCGGGAGTGTTTCGCAAATACCTGAATATGCGCTTGAATGCTTGCCGATGCGAAGTCCTTGGAGACGCTTGAAAACGAGCGCACAGACATACTGAGAATTGGATGTCCGGCCTCGTCGCCGTCAAGTACAGGAGTGACCCGATCATGCTTCGGTACTCCTTCTGGTGCACGTGCTCACCTTCCTCGTCCGCATCAAGAGCTATAGTTGTACTCATAGGCGTCGCCATGGCCTTGGAATCCTCCATCTTGAACTTCCTCACAATGTCCTTGGTGTACTTGGCTTGGTGCACGAATGTTCCTTCCTTCGATTGCTTGATCTGGAGGCCGAGGAAGAACTGCAACTCGCCCATCATGCTCATCTCAAATTCCCTGCTCATGTCTTCTGCAAACCTTGCAACCAAAGAGTTAGACGAGCCACCAAAGACAATATCATCCACGTATACCTGCACAATCAGGATCTCTTTGCCCTGCCTGAGGAGAAACAAGGTCTGATCTACCTTCCCCATCTCGAAACCTCTCTCAAACAGGAACCCCCTCAACCTACCGTACCAAGCTCTAGGCGCCTGCTTCAACCCATACAGCGCCTTCCTCAACTTGTACACCCGGTGGGGGTACTTCTCACTCTCCAACCCCGGTGGTTGCCTCACATACACTACTTCCTCCAAAACACCGTTTAGTAAAGCACTCTTCACATCTATTTGGTGCAATTTGAACCCTTTAGCCATGGCAAAGGCTAGAAGGATCCTAATCGCCTCCAAACGAGCTACAGGAGCAAAGATCTCCTCATAGTCGATCCCCTCTTTCTGACTATACCCTTGCGCCACCAACCTCGACTTGTTTCTCACCACTTCTCCTTTCTCTCTCTATTTATTTGTCCACACCCATTTTGTCCCAGTCGGCTTACAACCCGGTGGAGGATCCACTAACTCCCAAACTTGGTTCCTCTCGAAGTTCTCCAACTCCTCATGCATCGAGTTAACCCAATTGTGATCAGATAGCGCATGTCCAATGTCTTTGGGCTCAAAAGTAGCAACAAAAGCAGCATGTGCAAAGTGAGAATTATTTCGAACCCTCAACCATGTAGTACATTCATTGATGTCACTGATGATTCTCGAAGCTGGGTGATCCACTTGAACTCGTCGGGGAGGTTCTCGCCTTGAAGCTACCTCCCCCTCAACATCAGCATCTCCTTGATCTGGGTTTGTCGTTGTAGGTGTGGGAGAGGGCCCGTTCTCGATCGTAGTCGAAGTAGTAGGTACATGCTCAGCCACGGGCACCACACCACCATCTTCATCATCTCCATGTTCATGCTCCTCCTCCTGAAAAATCTCCTTGCCAAGTTCCTCGTCACCTGCACACTCAAAAACAAACTGACTACGTAGCTGTGTCTCGTCGAAGGTAACCTCGCAAGTCTCCACGATTTGGTTAGTTTCAAGATTGAGCACTCGAAAGGCTCTAGAATGAGACGCGTAACCAAAGAAAATGCCATCGACAGACCTAGCCTCGAACTTGTCCAACTTCTTACCTTTCTTCAGGATAAAGCATTTGCACCCAAACACATTAAAGTGACTCACCTTGGGGGTTCTACCGTGCATCAACTTGTAGCAAGTTTTCTTCTTATGCACCCTGAGGTAAATCCTGTTCAACACATAGCACGCGGTATTCACCGCCTCAGCTCAGAACCTTCTTGGAGTCCTATGCTCATCGAGCATCGTCTGAGCCATCTCGCACAAGGTTCTGTTTTTCCTTTCAACCACGCCGTTCTGGAGATGTGTATACAGACTAGAGAACTGGTGTTCAAGACCCAAGTCATGGCAAAAGGTCTCGAAGCGAGAGTTTCTAAATTCCGAGCCATTGTCACAGCGGATCGCTCGTATGGCATCTCCGTGCCTCTCGTTTCTCAACCTCAAGACAAGATCTCGAACAAAACCAAACGTCTCCCCTTTCTCCTCCAAAAAGAAAACCCACGCATACCGAGAGTAGTCGTCCACCACAACCAGGACATACCACTTCCCACCCACGGATCTCACACGAGCTGGGCCAACAAGGTCCATATGGAGCAGCTCGCATGGACGCTCCGTCATCACATCGGTGAGGGGTGGATGGGAAGAGGCTACCATCTTAGCATGCCAACACGACGCACAAACCAACTCTTTCTCAAACCTCAGCCGTGGCAATCCTCGGACCAATTTGAGTTTACTCAAGCGAGACAAAAGGTCAAAGCTTAAGTGACCCAACTTCCTATGCCACTTCCACAACTCACTCGAAGAACCAGCCAAGAAACAACGAGCCACACCAGAAGACTGAGAGAAATCCGCTCGGAAAACTTGACCCTCGGGAATGACCATGCAAACTAGGTCCCCTCGAGAATCCAAAATCCGAGAACCACCAGGCTGAAACTAAGCCTGTCGTTGGGTATCCTTACCCATTCCCCAAGTTCACACCCATGCGATTTGGGTAGGGTATGAGTAATTAGCTAGCTACCCATTACATTAAGGGTAGGGTATGGGTATCCCCACTCTTACCCGTAATTGCATCTTCTTCCTCGCGCTCGCGGCCACCACGCTCGTGCTCGCCGCCATCAGTCTCACCTGCCCTCACGCTCGCGCCCGCCGCTGCCCCTGCCGCCACCGCCGCTGCGGTCTCGCACGTGCTCACGCTGGCCGCTGCGGTATCGCACGTGCTCGCGCTGGCCACCGCATCCGTGGTCTTGCACGTACGAGCTGACGCTCACCATCGCTGTGGGCTCGCAGGCGCTGAAGCTCGCGCGCCGCATGGTCGACCTGCGTAGTTGTAGGCGCTCGTGAGTCCATATCCTTGTCTTCCTCTGCCCACGTGGCCACGCCGCGGCCGGCCGATCGACCCGGGCTGACCCATCACGCTGCCGCCACCTCCGCAGCCACGAACGTCGCTAGAAACCACCGTCATACCCCGTATCAGCATCAAGCGCAGCACTATCTCCACGTACGTCGGTGAAGAGAAGCAACGTACGTATGTACGTACACGGTACACACCTCTCGACGGCGCAGTGCTGTGCTGCTGCCCATCTCCTCTCCTGGACCCTTTCCTTTTATTACCCTTTACCTCCGAGGCTAAGCAAGCTCGTACGGGCTCGTGCTTGTTGCTGTCGTCAAGGAAGAATTACGGGGAATGGATTGGGTATGGATAATTACGGGGAGGGTAAGAATGGATAACTAAGGAATGGATTTGGATATGGACATAGGTGGGTTTGTTCATACCCTATCCAACGACAGGCATAATCGAAACAACACCTCAAAACCCTCGTCCAAAAGCTGGGACACAGAAAGCAAATTGAACCTGAGCGATTGAACAAGAGCAACACACCTGAGAGTGACCTTCGCACTTACCTTAATCTCACCTTCCGAAACCACACGCCCTCTCCCATTATCCCCAAAGGTGATGTATGTCTTGGACACCACCGGGATGAGACTTGAGAACCACCCCTTGTCTCCGGTCATATGCCTTGAGCAACTGGAGTCAATCAACCAAACGTTCCTCAAGTCTCCCACCTGAAATTCAAAAACGAGCATGTGAGTGAACAAATGACTCAGCACCGGGGTTAGTACCAAAAGAGTAAAACCAGTGCCGAGCCATTTGCTCCAAAGTGGGGTTAGCACAAACCATATCATCATGCCTATCAAAGCTACCACCACGAAAGCCACCATGGGAACCACCACTACGGAACCACCCCTGTCTCGCTGGAGGAGAACGAAAGCTACGAAAGGAAGACCGTGGACCGTTCCTCCTCTCCATCTCAAAGCTACGACTCCTCCCACCATCGTATTGAGCACGAGGTGGAGAACGTCTAGCAAACTGACCACCACCAGACTCACCATGCCAAACATCTGGACCATGACCAAAGGACCTGAACCGAGCCTCATCACGAGCACGAAACCCAAACTGATCTACCTGCTGCCTCCAAACTGGTCTGACCGGTTCTGGAACCGGTCTGACTGGTTTCGCTGTACGAGAAGTGCAAAACAGGGCAAGAAGTGCAAGCGCCTAGCAAAGCAGGTCTAGACTTAAGCTCAGCCACTTCAACCCTAAGCACATCTAGTTCATCACAAGTAGAAGGATGCTTATCCTTAAGACTAGTAAGATCAGCTAGATACACAGAGCAATCACAACAATCAATCTCATCAGAAACCACAGGTGAAGCCTTAAGCGAATCTATCTCAAGCTTAGCATCAAGGTTCTGGGTTTCTAGCTCAGCTACTCGGTTCCTAGCATCTTCTAGTGTGGCCCTAAGCTCTTTCCTCGTCTTCTTTGCCTCTCTAAGCATGTCATCACGATTATCAAGCAACTTGCCAAGACACTCATTCTCCTCACACAAGAAGGGAAGCTCGTCACGTACCTCATCCTCGGGGTCAGAGTCCGAGTCGCTCTGGTGACTCTTCTTGCTGCCGGAGCTACGTGCCATGCCACAGAAGCCATCTCTTGCGAAGCAGCTCAGTCCGCTCAAGTTCTTGGATGACTTCTTGTTCTTGCGCCGATCACCTTCATCTTCGCTGCTACTTGAGCTCGAGGAAGAGTAGGCGGAGCTGGAGTCGACGCCGCTCGCTCCGACCATCACTCTGGCCTTCCTGCCGCGGTCGTCCTTCTTCCTCGATCTTCGCTCATCCTTATTCTTGTGCTTGTGCCTGTGATCGCGCCTCGATCTGTGCTTGTTGTCCGTCCTCGATCGGTGCTTGTAGCCGTCCTTGTTCTCCACCTTCTCGGGGCAGTCGGCGACAAAGTGTCCTGGCTTGCCGCACTGAAAGCATGTCCTCATGTTCCTCCTTGTGTTCACCCGGTTCTCGTGCATCCTCTCGAAACGCCTGGTCAGCAATGCCAGCTCATCCTCTCCAAGCACGTCGAACTCCTCATGTGGCAAAGTCATCAAGGAAGACAAAGAGTACATCCTGGTGGATTGGTTAGCGTTAGACTTAGCACCTGAGCCACCGATGAGAGCGAGACTATGAGAGTCAGTCGGGCTCTCAAGCTTGGCTGTCATACCCCTATCCACCTCAGCCGAATTGAGCTTCGAGAACAGCTCATTCACCGTCAGAGTATCATACTTTTTAGACTCAAGAATAGCCTTGACCTTTCCGTCCCATACTGTACGATCCAGCAAGTGCAAGAGCTTCACGGCTCTATCATGATCATCGAATAGGAGCACAGCCACATTGGCTCTCATGTTGTTCATCACAACCATAAACCGCTGGAACAAGGCATCAATGGACTCACCAGGGAGATGAGTGAAGTTCTCGTACTCTCTCCGGTAAGTCGCATACATCCGAGCCTGAACCTGAGCATTCCCAGCATGAGCATCCTTCAGTTGCTCCCAAATCCTACAAGCTAGGTCCTCTGTCTGAACCCGATCGAATTCGGGTTGTTGTTGACCGCCTTGTTGTTGGCGTCGAACATGTCCCTCGATCCCGGAGCAAGGAAGTTAATCAGATGAACATAAGTTGTGTTCACCGTAACATCCCAAAGGATCTGACCCTTGCCACGGAGAAACGCAGCCATCCGTCTCTGCCACAACTGGTAGTTCTTTCCATCAAAGTGCGGAGGACCAATCCCCGTTCCTGGTATGCCATCTTTGGATCTTAGACTGGTTAGAGTCAATAAAGACACGTAACCGGCTCTGATACCACTTGAAGGACCGGAACGGCGAACCAGAGAGGGGGGAGTGAATGGGAGCCGATAAAAAATCTACTCAAGAATTCGGCTTGTGAACCCAAGATCACTCGGATACCTCCGCAAACTTCTCTTGCCCAATCCACGTAGCCACTGGAGTGCTACTGGACCTAGGAGCAAGATCCAACCAACAGCCACTCAAAACACGCAGCAGAAAAAAAACTCAAAACAGCTACTGGAAGCCAAAACCGGTCAGGCCGGTTTCTGAAACCGGTCAGACCGATCCTCTAGGACTTAGCCTCTCGCAGGCAGGGGAAACCAGCCAGGTCAGTTTGGCAAACCGGTCTGGCCGATTTTGTCCAGGAAATCCCCAAAAGACCTTCGAGACCAAACCTAGCAAAATCACCTCAAGAACCCTTCAACCTTTGAACAAGAAAAGCCATAGCATGAAAGAAGCTCTCCTGTCCAAAAAAAACCCTCATGACAGCCCACTGGGGCTAAACCGGCCAGACCGGTTTGGGAAACCGGTCAGGCCGGTTTTGCCTTGACAGTCGGGAAGAACTCAGCCCGTGGAAAAACTCAACCTTCGCCTCGATCAATCTCCCGATTCGTTCCACGGATTCAAGTGAGACTTTGGGGATAGCAGGGGAACCTCATGGGCTACCTTTGGCTAGAAGCTCGGTCCCCAAAACCTACCCAATCAAGAGGAATCGGAAGTAACCCTCAAGAACACCTTTCGACGAACTCCACCGAAAACCACCAAATCGAAGCCATTTCGGAGGGATTGCTGGAGCAAAGTCACCAAGCAAAGAGACACAAGGTCCTCATATGTGACATCCAACAAGAATCCCTCAAAGAAACGCCCCCAAAACTTCACCACGAAAATTCCCAAGAAAAGCTCCGAAAATCACCAAAAAGGGAAAACGGGGGAGACACAATCAAGCCTTGAGGAACCACGCTGAATCATCTATACATACCATGAAGGTTCATACAAGGTCTAGCTTGCCTTCCGATCATCCATCCCTCTCTCAAGATCTCACCATGAAGCTCTCAAGCTAGTCCTAGAAATCCTAAGGAAAATAGGAAGGAAAATAGCAAAGGGAAAATGAGCCAGGGTTCCAAGAGATGGCTGCAATCCTCTCACCACTTGGGTTATATGGAGGCTGGCCGAAAGATGAAACTACCCCTATTACATAAACTAGGATACACGCCCACCAAGGGCACTTTGGGAAATTGTCGTCGTAACACCATCGGATGGATGCCCGGTGACCGCACTTCGCTTAGCCTCGACGCAAGCCTTGCGATCCCGACGCGTGTCCTCCGCTTCGAAGCTTCCCGGTGCCCTGCGACCCCAAACCGGTCAGATCGGTTTCACCATCCAGTCAGATCGGTTTTGGCCTGATAGCCACGCCCGGTCTTTGGCCTCGGCTTTGTGGCTCAGCTGAGTAACCCAGTGGTTTTCTGGTGAACAACTACAAACCCCACGAACTCGGTGTAGCCTCCGCCAATCACCACTCATGACTCGGCTCCCACGAAGTCCCGGATCGACCTTGGTTTTGAGGCTCAACCAAGAAACCGTCCACGACTTCATCTTGCTGTTCTTGCCACCATGCGACCCGCACTTGACCCCGCTGGCCACCGGATCCCTCGAACCAAGCCTACTTGTCTTCTCCACACCTGGAGGCCTACCCGGCAATGACCTTTCGCGCTTGTTCTTCTCCTGCATCAACACCAGTCGAGCCGCAACCTGCACCTGCAATACTTAGCCAAGATTCAGTCCACACAACGTTGTCAATCACTCATCACACCAGGAAGCGACCATCCACCGGTCCTCGAACCACACATGGCTCTCACACATGCAACCCCACGACACTCATGAATGTGTCCGGAGGGACAACTCTTGAGGATCTTGTCGGATGGTCTTAGCATAACATTTCCCAACAGAGTGTACGCTAGGTGCCATGGCATAACATTAACCTCCATAGTAGGATTAAGATGGGCTTCTACAATAATTCCCCTTATGGAACAAGAAATGATTGTAGAGGGTGAACAAATCCAAAGTGCTTCGGAAAAGTTTTCCCCTCCAGTCGACCACTTCTTCTCCATGGCCTCCATGATAGATGTTCCATTTGGAGGATCAGGAGGCAAAGGAGGTACCGCAGGCCTGGGGTAAGGTTCTGTCAAAAGATTTCTAGCTGGCTGGATTTGGACTGAAGAGGGCTCCTTCCCTAGTTGGACATCTAAGCAATTCGAGGTGTTTTAGAGATTCTCAAGAGGGTCATCCTCGAATCGATAGAGGAACTCTGGAGGCTGAATTTCTTCTTCCTCTATTGTTCCTGGTTCGGGAGAGGGCTCAACGGTCGAAAATTGAGATGTGGAAACCATAGGTTCAGGTTCGGCTGTTGAGAGACTCTCATGGATCGAATTTGTTTCCTGGTGGGGTTCGTTATGGTCGGTAGGGAAGAAAGAGGTTTCTAAGAGGCTGTCTAGGATTGCTCTTCCTTCCACTAGAGTTTTGTGTGCAAACGAACCTCAAGCAGTGATGTCAAGATCTTGGGCAGCGTCCATGTCTAAACCCATGCAAAATGCGTAAAGCAAGACATCATCAGGTAGAAATGAGCCGGGTCCAGATGCACAAAGGTGTATGAACCTAGCCCACGCTGCTCCTATAGACTCCTCCTTTAATTGTTCGAACTCGAGAATATCCCCTGGGAGAGAGGCCATATGAGTATACCATTGCACCGTCCTCTCCACGAGAGAGAATGAGTTGCAAAAGTTATCTCGAAGTTTGCCCCAATCACCATTTACACTTTTTACGGTGTCAGTGTACCATTGCTCCGCCCTTTCTGACAGAGAGAGGGGGAACAACTTCCACCTTATGGATTCCTACGTAATGCCTGGGAGAACCAGACGCGAACACAGTTCCTCAAATTCTTCCAAATGAAAGTAGGGGTCTTCATTGATCACTCCAAAGAAGGGTCGATCCTGAACCATGCCCATAATGTGGAAATGAAGTTCATGGTCGGATGAAGACGTTGATGGATCATTGAACTCGTAAGTTGAGGTGGAGAGGTCGTGAAAGGATGGCCTCTCCATGGGTAACGGGGGTAAAGGTAGAAACAAAGAAAAACAAAAGATACGAGGACCACTAGGTACGAAGATAGATACAGCAACCGTTCCACGGCAACGGCGCCAGAGAGCTTGTTGGGTATTTTAGCGACACACAAAATAAATCCGCAAGCACACGGATACCGTTGTAGCTTTCACCTCAGAGTATTCCAAGGGTATCGAATCCAAGGGAACGTGTGTGTACTAACTTCGTACGGTCAATCCAAGGACACACCCAGATAAGAGGTAAGGATAGAGAGAGGATTCCTATGGATAGCTCTACAGATGAGGTTAAAGGTCGATCTCTCGAGAACTTGCTTCGAACACTGGCTAACCCCTGATCTGTCAGGAGACTCTGGCCTACGGATCTAAGATGAACCTCAACCTGCACTATATCCGAACGTGGAGGATTTCAAAGGATCAACAGGGCTGTCACCACCTGCGATCTACCTCTACCAATCCGTGGGATATAGGGCAAACCAAGGATAACCCTTAGCCTAGACACTACGTCTATGCTACTGATTACTACCGCAGCTTGACTACGCTATCCCGCAGTGCGTAGCAACCTACGACACTCTATATTAAATATAGAGTGACGAACCCACAAGGAGGAGAACTGATCTCACTCAACTATAGGAACTACTAGCTTATACTAAAGGCATACGAGAGAGCACTCGGTCCCATACTATGCTTCCAACATATACGAACGACTTGCAGCAGGCGAACGCATAAACCCAGGATCTACGCACTGGCAGAGGAAAAAAGTCTACACATGCAACCTAGCATAAACTATTAGAAAGGAATCACGAACACACTTTATTCTAATCAGAGCATGCAAGCATATCCACTTTATTCTAAATGACGAACACGCATACAAACGGATATGAGCACATGTGAACCTATGCTACAAGATCGAAAGGTTGTGTTCGTGAAGAACACAAGCCTCTAAATCTAGAACAAGCGAAGAACACAAGAACATATCACCTATGCATGAATGCTACTTTAGACTAAATAGAAAATACGGAGATACTTACTTTACTCTAATTGAAGAACAAGCATCCATAGAGATACGACTCTCTCTCTCTCACTCTCCTACTCTCTAATCTACCAAGGAGAGGCCTCTCCTTTGAAGGGAAGCTCTCATCCTTGGGTGAAGTGGTGTGTCTCATTTCTTACCCCCTCCCCTCATATTTATAGGCAAGGGAGAGTAGGAGGAGCTCTGGGTGATGTGCTGCAACTCCTGGGCACAGCCAACCCTTTGGAGACACGTGTCCTCGCGAAACCGGCCTTCTGGAGCTGAGAACCGGTGAATCCAATGCGTTTTGGGTGCTGAACCGGTGCAGAAAACGTTGAACCGGGCGGTCTGGTCGCTAAACCAGAGGCAAACGGGGCGAACTGGGGCCAACCCGCGCGCCGGCCCCACGACCCACGGCGCCGCCTCGTCCCGCACCAACAGGCAGGCGCCACGCGTCACGGTCCGGGCGGCTTCTCGCGCACGGCGCACGAGCGCCCGGGGTGGGAACCGTGAGGTGTAGACAGCCTGTCGCCGCGTGCCGCATGCATGTCATAGGTGTGGGCCCCGCTGTGCTTCTGCGTCCCATGCCCTGCGCCTGCAGCACTCGGCCAGCGGGCCCGCCCTGCCTCTTGCGGTTCGCCGTATGGCCCAGCGGCTGCTGGCCTGCTGCCTGTGTTGGACTGGGTGCCCCTGCCGCACATTGACTCACGCCAGTAGTATATGCCTGGCCGCTGAGTCCGTGCAGGTGGGGTCCACCTGGTGCGGTTATGCACGGTGAAGTGGGGTGCTGACGTCGAAATGACGTCAGCATCCCATAATATATTGGGCATTTAATATCTTTTGCATCCGAACTCCAAAGTAGACAAATAATATGTCCATTTCGATCGTCTCGACGAGCCCTTCGCAATGGTGTAATCCAATTTGGCATCTGAGGTTGTTTATGATGACGCCCTTTGTAAGCCATTGCTTTACTTGTTCAATTGTACCATTTAGTACGTATTTCGGAGTGTCCCGCAACAAAAGATGGAAACAACAACACTTGTGGAAATTGTTAGTATAAACCCCTATCCTAGTGTTGATGCTCACTTTTTATTTGTTTTATGCAGGAGTTGGCGGCATGAAAGCGGCACTTAACAGCCGTCAACACTATCCTTGAAAAATGTGATCTCATATGGATCATGTCATTTGTGCTTTAATTAATTTCTTGTGGGTGCTAAATTGTTGCATGATGTCTACCATGAAATGTCTCATATTTAGAAGTAGACACATGCACTACAAGAAAATCGTTGACTAGTGACGCAATCACATTTTAGCGTAATTGATTTATGACGTTCCTGGCGGATCTCGTCATAATATTTCACTTCCGAGCAAATTTAGTAACAAAAAAACTTTCATCATAATGATTGCTACTGTAGCCGAGCGTTCACTGTTCCATGCTTGTTTTGTGACGCCATAAGCTCCGCAATAGCGTCATAAACCAACTTTGGTCCCACATGTAAGCATTATTTTAAAAATAGAGTGTTCCAAGTCGTCATAAAATTTAGTTGGGTCCCACATGTAAGCATTTTTTCGAAAATAGAGTGTTCCAAGTCATCATAAAATTTTCTAGGGTCCCACATGTAAGCATTTTCGCCATGTCAGTGGCGTCATAAACCAACTTTGGTCCCACATGTAAGCATTATTTTAAAATAGAGTGTTCCAAGTCGTCATAAAATTCAGTTGGGTCCCACATGTAAGCATATTTTCGAAAATAGAGTGTTCCAAGTCATCATAAATAGTTCCAGGGTCCCACATGTAAGCATAGGTCACGAAATGTTGCAAAAATAATTTGCCATGGCAAGGGTTCGAACCAGGGACCTGAAGGAACAAGGCTGTGCTGTTTACCACTGCACCACTTGTTGGTTGTGGTACTTTTATGGGAAACTCTACAAGTAGTTCATGCGAATTCTTTACTATGACCAGGTCCCACATGTAAGTTTCAATTGAGTCTATAATTACGTATCGAATGGCTGGCGAGACACTTCACTCAGACTTCACAAAGACTTTTGACTTCTGCTACGCAGATCTGCAATAGTTCGTGGTAGGAATGGCGGATCCTAGCGGTGAGGGGAAGATGGTTGCGCCGCCACATCCCAGCAACAAGAGGATGAGACAGCACGACAAGGTTGGTCCTCTAGTTTGAGCCGCTATATTTTCCCCTATCTTACTAGGGTTGGGGATATCTAGATTTGGGGATCTGGAGGATTGAAGAGCATATATGGTAGATTTAGATTTCAGTATCGTACCTTTAGATTTGCACTTCGATAGGTGTTAGAAGTTGATAGGCTATAGACTATTCATGTTAGATTCAGTTAGTTTTCAATTTGCATCGTCTTACAGTAGGTTTTGTATTTTAGTAGCTTCTAGATGTGCTTCAAGCCACTCGTTTTATGGATTTTTGTCGAGGTGCACAACTGATAGGATTGTTAGGTCCATCGTTTTATGAATTGGTAGATTGAAGATACTATTTCAGAGCTGCAAACCGTTGAAGGGACATCTGGATTCTGCCACGATTGTTAGCGTTTGCACAATTCATAGGTGTTAGATTCAGTTAGTTCCCAATTTGCATCGTTTGATGGATCGATAGGTTCATTTAGGACAACCATGCCCTTGCTGAGTTTATGTTGGTAGCAAACAACTAGGTTTTGTGGCGTGTGGTGGTTGTTTTACTATACTCATACAATTGGGTTCAAGGGATTCAGGTTTTTTTATAGACTAAGATGAGTTTATTTTTCAGAACGAGATGAGCTTTCTCCAAGGATGAGTTTATTTCTACAAGAACATCTTAATGTTATTTTAGAAGATCTTGATGTCTTGTCTCGGGGGAGAACTCTCTTAGGATCTCCGAAGAGATCGAAAACATGATAGAACAACTAGCTGACAGAGAGAAACAGCTTCAGCACACACCTAAGAACAAGAAAACTGAGGGCAGAGCTTATTCTTCTTACCATAGACATTGGAATAAAAGCGTCAATAAATGGGTAGGACATTGAGTTTGTTTGGTCTGTCTTTTATTTTAAATGTTCAAGAAGTTTGTTGTCAGTTGGACTGAAACGGGTACCCTTGCCTATTAGTACCCGTTTCAGTCCAACTGACAACGAACTTCTTGAAAATTTAAAAGAAAAGACTGACCAAACAAACTCAATATCCTACCCACTCATTGACGCATTTATTCCAATGTATATGGTAAGAAGAATGATCTCTGCCCTCTGTTGTCTTGTCCTTAGGTGTGTATTGAAGCTCTTTCTCTCTATCTGCTAGTTGTTGTATCATGTTTTCGATCTCTTTGGAGATCCTAGAGAGTCCTCGCCCTGAGACGAGACATCCAGATCGTCTGAAAGAACTTTAAGAAATGCAAGAGAGGCCGGCAAGACCAAAAATTTACGGTAGGAGATGCAGAAGGTGAAGGAACAGCTGCAGCAGGCCAAACATGAGATGGAGTTATGATTATGAATGAGTAGTGATGATTATTGTGAAACTTGTATCATGATTGTGTTTTTGTGTTGGCTACAGGATCATCGTATGATGTTTGCTACTTGTTGGTGGACTGGTGGTGTGAACTTTGTGGTGATGAGTTGCTATGAGATGTCATCTTATTATGCCGATTTGGTTTAATCTATTCCAAATTGATTCGAGCATACTCACCATTCGGAATTCATATGCATTGCAATGGAGGTCATTGAGAATTGCAGTTAAGGACTGGTATCGGGCGTTAACCGACGAACTTGTGTGCACACCCCCTTTGAATGGACGTGTCGATCACTGTGAATCGCAATGCCTGGCCTTATTTGCTCTCGGTCGCCGACATGTACCAAGTCGAAAGTTTGAAGCTGCACTGTGCGTCAAAGATGTGGGACATGGCAAGCGAGGAAACTGTGACTTCATTTCTACGATGGGCAATTCAGGCTAACTGCACACAATTGCAGGACAAGTGCATGTCTCTCTTAGAGTGAATCTTTTCTCACGGAATACTCACATATGATTGGGCGGTTGTATGCACTGATCATCCCGAATTTATGCACAATCTCCATAGAAGATTACCTGAAGGGTTGTACCAGGGTCCCCTGTAGTGTTAATGTTTTGTTTAAGTGTTTTTAGTCATGTAATAAACAGTTGAAATGATACGTTAATTTGTTGCAGTGAGTACATTTGTAATGCAAAAATCGGATCATTTGTAAGGTCACTAAAGTTTGGGTCCGACACCCAAGCGGTCTTTCATTTGGTTCACTGGCGTTTGGGTCCATGACCTTCCTAGTGGTAAAAAGGGAAGAAAAGCTAAGATGCTGTTTGTTTGGATTGATCCTGAATCGGATGGTCCGTCCTTTTGATGGTTTGCAGGAAAGACCTTCCTGAGAAACAATTGTGTAACTGCTTGTTTCCAAGTGCCGACTATTCCACGTGGTCAGCCGCCGCGCGCCCGGAAACTGGACATGTCTGCCCCAACAACAGCACGGAGCGCTTCTGGTAAGTTGGAGAGAGAAAAGCACGCGCAACAGCCAAAAAAAGTTTTCCCGTAAACAAGTGTATATATCTCATTTCCCTCAACGACGCGGGCAAGAGACTCGCCGGCACCAATCTCCTTTTCCTTGTGGCAAAGACTAGAGCTAGCGTCGGTGCTTAGATCTGCTGTTGCCCGTGGCGGGAATGGCGAATCGTAGCGGCCCTAGCGGCGAACGGAGAAGCAGGACTCGCTCCGGTCAGGTCAGTCCTCTGTTTAGCCATGCTACTTTGATCTGTCATACTAGTTAAGGGGAATTCTGGATTTGGGGATCTGGGTTAACAGACTATATTCATGTATTTTAATGGTGTTTGGAGTAGACTCCAAAAGCTCCAGATCGCCGACGCCTGGTCCTCGTGAAGTTATCGTTATAGATCCTAATGAAAACGAGTGCAAGGACGGGTTTTCTGTCCATCTGAGGTATGACTGGATAGGCGCCAACCCTGGGTGTCGATATGTATGCTGCTGCGAGGTAAACAATAACTTGTATCACTTCTAATAAATGTTGCTTCTGCGTTTGATGTTAGTGTGGTCAATCGCTAATTATATGAATGAAATCGGTGACTGCAAACTGATGGCATGAAGTGCTTGTCGTTTAGGTGGATAGATCCTGAATGGGATATTAGGACTCTAAAAGTTCTAGAGAAACTGATGGAAATGAAGGGAAAATATGAAGAGGAAGCAAGGTCGTGGAAAGAAGCATGTACAGCTGCTAAGGAGGAGGCCAATGTCAAAGCAGTTGAGCTGCAAACGATAACGCGATACTACGGGGAGGTAACCCATAACCTGTTTGAGACGAGAAAGAAAATGAGAAATGATGCTCTGTTGTCTCCTACAGAAAAGGGTGAAGCCAACAGGTACCTAAAAGCTGAAAGCGAGGCAAGGATGTGGAAGGAAGAATGTGCAAAGGCTAACAGGGAGATTCAAGAGACTGCCGCTGAGCTGCAGACGGTCAAGCAGCTCCTGGATTTTGCAACACTTGTGGTGAAAAAGGTGAGGGAATTGCTGAGACAGGCCTCATATAAGAGGTCACTCAGCAAGGACAACAATGAGGCATAATGTGATTCGTGGTGTTATTGCTAGGTAGACGGTTGTTGGTATTACTTAACGTCGATGCTAAGTTATGAGTTCCTAGCAACGATGCCAGAAATAACCAAATGGTAATCCTAACGATTACAAGATTCCGCAAGCACACGGAAGTACCATTGTTGCATTTCCCCGAAGGAGTATTCCAAAGGGTATCGAATCCAAGGAAGGCTGGGCGGATTAACGAGTTCAACACTATTGCAATGAGTATAAATCATAGACGGGAACAAACCAGACACTCAAACACAGGGGTGAGGCATGATAGATAAGATGGTAGTGTGAACACACAAACACACTCTCTCTAAAGGTCCTAGGCTTAGGAGGCAACATACGAGTTAGTTCTAGGTTCTAAGGTACTAAACACACAAAGTCAGTCAGACGAGTTAGATACACACTAGCATTGCATGACTGCTGGCTCAAGCACCCAGGTACAAATGGGGAGCTAACCTCCCGCGTCGCTTACGCACGACTCCGGTTGTTAGACTTTAGACTCCTACAGCGTATCCAAACGTGGGGGATTCCAAAATGGCCCAACGACTATCACCACCGCGACCTACCCCAAGACAAACCGTGGGATACACTCATAAGCAACGTAGCTACACAACCCAAGCACCACGCTTATGTTGTTAGCAGGACCCTAACCAGCCCGGGCTATTGTGACCCAGGTTAGAGCCGCCAGATAAACCGGTCAATTACACCTAGCACCGTAGCTTGAGCACGAACTTCATACAACACGAACATGGGATCCAACTAGATCAAACTAGGCTAGGTACAGAAACGGATTTGTGCTTTCCTATGTCTATTCAACAAGATCAAAGGGTCATGTTCGAGAAGAACGCGAGCCTCTAATTTATGAACAAACACTGAAAACATGTATAAGTCACTCATCAACTGGATCAAAAGGCTTTGTTCATCAAGAACATGAGCCTCTAAATGATGAACAAGCGAAGAACACATGAACAAATCACCCATGTATACAAGCACAACTTTATATGAAATAGCTGAATAACTGAAGTTGATCAAAGTCATACAATAAAATAAAGATACAAGATAACTCATACCTAGATCCCAAAGTAGACTTGGAACCTGAAGTAGAACTACTCTAGCCTACCTCCTAGCCTTAGAAACCAAAAGTGAGAGAGGAGGAGTAAGATGTGTTGGTAAGAAATGAACCCCCTCCCCTTCTATTTATAGGCCTGAGCACCGGCGCAAAGAGGAGTGAAACACCCCGGGGATGGCCTTTAGGACCAATGGACAAGCACCACGTGGAGGCCCTGGATCAGCCGACCCAAGGTCGGTTCGGCCGATCCAAGGGTCGGCTGACCCCAGGTGGGCCCCCTCGGGGTGTGCTTCCTCGGGGTGGCTATCCTGTGGGCCCTTAGGTTGGTCCCCGGTGTACACATGCTCTTGAGGCGGTTTAGGCGCTCTGGTGGGCCCATAGATCCATGTGAAGTCCACGTGTCACGCTCTGATTCATTGGGGTTGCCTCTCTTGGATTGGTGACATGGCTTGCATGCACGGCACCTGACGTGGCAGCCACTCCTTGGCTGAGGTGACGTGGCATGAATCATAGAAGGTGAGTTTGCCACTTCTTTCACTACTACGTTTTAGCCCTATTGCAACGCAAGAATTGTGTTGCAATATGCCATATTTGGTTGCAATAGCTGTAATTGCAACCAAATTGTTTCGTCAACCACCTGATGTGAAAGGTCGCACTGCAATAGCTTGAGGCGACGGTGGTCATTTTGTGGTTGCATTAGTTGTTCTATTACAACACAATTAGACGTTGCAACTTCGCGCTCATGTTGGTTGCAAGTCATAGTATTGCGACGCATCTGTGGTTGCCATAAGTGTAATTGTATCATACCAAACGCGTTGCAATGCCTAAATTTTTGTGTTGCAAAGAATTCTATTTCTACGTTCTTATTGTGGGTGCAATAGGGGAAGCACCTCTATTGCCACCAAATTGTTTTGGGTGCTATATGTGGTTCCATCTATTACCACGAAGTTGATTTGGGTGCTATAGTTGGTGTCCTCTAATGCCACGCAGCAGAGATGGTTGTTGTAGGTGCAACATTCTATTACAACCAAAATAAATAGGTTCGTGGCAATAGGTGGGCACTCTAATGCCACCTTTTTGCTTTCTATTGCCACGAAACTTATTTGGGTGCTATATGTGTTTCCTTATATTACAACGAAGTGGAATACGGTGCTATAGGAGGTGTTCTATATTGCCACGAATCAGGGATGGTTGTTATAGGCACAACTTTCTAATCCCACCAAGATAAATAGGTTCGAGGCAATAGGTGGGGCACTCTGATGCCACCTAGTTTACTTGGTTGTAACATGTCTCCTATGCTGTTGCTTCGAAAATGATTCAGTTGCCAAAAGTTCATGCCTCTATTACCACCATAATACAAGGTTGCTACATGTGGAACCTACTATTGCCACAAGCCTTTGTGACACCGAAAAATATTGGTTGCGATAGGGTGATTTCTCTTTTGCAACGAAAGGAGTTGATGCCATAGTTTTGTAGCTCGCCATATGTTTATTCTGCCACGCTCATTTATTTGTAGAAGCAATAATTTAAAACATTAAAATACAAGATCTTCAATAATAATTATTATGCATTTATAATTCATGGCGCAATAAGTACTGAAATACTAATTAGCAACCACACTGATAAATGAAACCATCCACTGGGAACATTCAACCATCCACACTGATAATTAAGTTTAATGACACACGAAGTACTGAAATACTACTAAGTTTTCAAGAGGACATTGTTTCAACACAGATGATGTTGACTTGAAGACGATCACATCAGTTGATCAGCCAAGGATTGTTTCAACAAAGAGTTGGGTGGCTTGAAGGAGATCTCATCACTTGATCAGCAAAGTGTGACTTCAAGAAGGTCCCATCACCTGTTTGCTCCATTCGAAATGGCTTAGCTTTCTGAAATGAATGAATAACATTTATAAGCATCAAGTAATCTGTAATATTGGAAACGGTGCAACAACAGCATGTACCAAACGAAAGTTTTATTTTCATTCATAAAATTATCAAAATGATATCAAATAATCAACACATCTATAAACACTTTGACAGCTGAAACATGAACATTCACAGCAGGCAGAGGAGTTACTAAAATTTCACCTCCTGTTTTTTTGGCTTGTTGTCGTCTCCTACTTGCTGCTTGTGCCTGTAGCTGTTGAGATGAAATTTTTGCATGGGGCTGGACGGAAGGTGCTTCAGGATTGCTACCAGATTTATTACTTCTTGTATTGCGAATGCTAGCCGCCCTTTGTTTAGCACTGACTTCAGGTTGCTTCTCCTGAGAACAAAAAATATATGAGAGGGAAAAATTAGGCACCATTTTGATCAAAAGTAAAAAGTTGTCAATCCATAAAACAACCTGACTAGAAGAGAGCACATTCGTTGAGTCTGTCTACACATCTTCAGTTCTCGTGACTGATGCAGCCGCCGTCGCAATGTCTGCAGATGCAGTGACATTGTTGTTTAGCTGGACAGATGTTGGCGAGACAATCTATGAAAGGATACAGACATTTAGATATAGAACCTAAGGAAAGAAAGTCATTGATGCAACTAGCTTGACCAGTACCTGTGGAATTTGTGCCTGTCCATTTGCTGCTTGCAGCATTGATAGGAACTCTTGCCTAAGCTATTGCAGATCAGCCTCCCTTTTCTTGTTACTTTCTTCAAGTTGTCGTGCATGTTCTCTCCTTTCTGCTTCCCTTTCATCTTCCCATGTTGACATTTTTTCTTGTAGTAGCCCAAATGCGTCCATGAGCTCGACGTGTTTCTGATGTTGTAGCTCTACCCTACGAATTTGTTCCTAGCGCTCCGCATTGAGCAGCTGCCTTCTAGTTGGGTTTTTTGCCAAGTACCCATTACCATGCAACTTGGTTGATTTGCTCTTTGTGACTTCCTTGTATGCCTTCTGGAACATCTCGTTTTTTTCCTTTTGGGAAACGAAGTTGTTCTCTGCATTTGATTCCGCCTCAGCAATAACGCTGCTTGCTTTGTCCTAACATTTACATGGCACAGATAGAGGAGTTAGTTGAACAAGAAATTGCTTGCATTCTATAATTTCATGGACTATGTATAGTAATGTATGTACACATTCATTGAGAACTCACATAGACATTTTTAGATTGTTCGTCTCTCCATTCCCCATGCTTAGTGTGAGTTAACCACCAAAGTTCCATATCATCGGGCTCGTCACCAGTTTCTGGGTCTCTCTGTTAAGCCAAGAACATAACAAATTAGTTATTCATCCTGCAAGACAAATTGGAGATGTGCTTCTCCAGTTATTACCTTCTCATAGCTGCGCTGAGAAAAAGGCTTACAGCCTGACAAATGTCTTGTCCTTTGTTGGCCTCAAATCGCAGAATTTTGTGCGCTCCTTTCCTATAGAATGTCAAGATTTGAACAATAATCTTAAAGACTCAGACATTGCCATTTGTATGAAAAATGTATTGCTCAGTAATAGTAACAATGTGGAACAAACCTTGAATTTAGCAGTACTAAAATACTTCAGCAGACAGTGCCATTCAACAATATCTAATTCTTTAGGCTTATGTAACATTCTCTGGTGGTAGCTGTCGTATGTCCTAGCCGTAGCACTGAAAGTTGAACGCCATCCTTTGTAACGCTCCTTAGCAATGTTCCATATCTTTTCCCTTGAATCAGCATTATCTTCCATGTCCCACTTTGCCTGTTATATAATCACAATAGCATGCAAATACTATGTGAGTTGTTATGTTAGCTTATAATTGAATTATATTCAAAAGCAAAGTTTATGATTATATACCAATACATCAGTTGCTATTGCGTCTTTGACTTCTTTCTTGACATGTTTCCACGATTTCACTCCAATGACTGGCGTCCTTTTCCTTGTATACATGACTACTTCATCAACGAATGAGCGGTAGTTATTACCTATCGGTCCTCCATGTTTTGAGAATTGAATGTCCAACTGTTGTTTGCCTGCCTTGATTCTCTTGGCGATTACCTTTAAGGCTCTTACGGGACCGCGTCCTCTTTTCTTCACATTTTGTGAGCCTATTACATAGGAACAAAATGTAATAATACCCACAAAAAAACATACTATGCATAGACAGGTAATTTCTAATAAACACAAGTTACCATCTCCTTGCTCCTGCTGTTTCCAACGTCGAGCATGAGATGGAGGCTGCACTGGAGGTGTTGGGTTCATGTCATGCCTGTGTTGCAAAATAAATGTGGGGTCCACATACCGTTCTGCAGACAATTTTGTGGCATGATGAGCTAGCATAATTTGTAATCTGACAAAGAATGGTAATTTGCTTGCCAATTAGGAGAGGGATATTACCGATGTCATCAAGTAGTCCTGCAACATTCAGGTATTCTTGGTATGTGTCGATTGTGTCCTCCCTGAATATGTCTTTTAATTCTGAAAAAGGATCCATAATTAATTTCAAACATGTGAGTGAACTGGACAATCATGAGTATATATATACAAATATTGGATTGTACCATATTTTACCCAAGGCTTTCTTCTCTTTATGCAGTGCAGCTAGCCAAACTTTGTATTCATCTAATTCAGATTCTTTGACTTCTTCATCATCATCATCATGTGTGGAAACACTTTTGGATTTCAATGGTGTTATGGATATGGTATGGTTTTTAGGTATTGGCTCTCTGGATACAACAAAGCTTATCACCATCTCCTCCTCGTGAATCTTTTTCATTTTTGCTACATCGACCTTGTAGTCGATCTCAGTGAGTGTTGCTTCTGTAGGAGATTCAGGAATTCTAGTCTTGTAGTAAACCAAGTCCCTATTCCGATACCCCAATTTTTGTTTCAACTTGTTTATGGTTTCCAGGTTCATTTGTTTCCCAAGAGGTTTAGATGTATGTTTTTCATCTCCCTCCCCATCTCTACCCTTTTCAATCATATACATGGTCCAAATCTGCTCATCTTTTGATCTGCGCATTCATCGATGGCATTTCAAAAATTTGAAGAAATTTGGTGTGCAAATCGCGTGAACAATGCATGAAATCAAGGGTACCAGTGCGTGCAGAAGTGCATGAAATATAGGTGGCAGTACGAGGGGAAAGATCGAACGCGGAAACAGCATACCTGACCTCGGTCGTCTCATCCTGAGACGAAGGTACCACATCTTGGTCTGCATCTAGGCCGTAGATGATCGCTTCTGCATCGCCCGAACCTTGTGATGCTATTTGGGACGAAGGTGATGACCCAAAGAGCGCAGTCGTTGCCCTAGCCCTGGTGGACATGCTGCGGGGAGGTTCAGCACTCGCCGTACCAGAGGTTGGTGTGAACATTGGAGGTAGCATCGTCGACGAAGGTGTGCGCAGCGCTTCCGACGACGAAGGGGTCACCCTTGTCGCCTCGCTGGACGTCAGCATCCTCGTGTAAGGCAAGAAGCAGCTTGGCGGCAGCGCCGGTCGTCGTCGACTACCCGGCCCGTAACTGACTGAGATGTAGATTGGTTTTGCGAGGGGATTAGGGAGGGAAACTAAAGACGCACGACTTACTACTCTAAAAACCTGGTGTTTCGCAACAACGTGGTGGCCCCAGTCATGGTAGCGTAGTAGTTTGGGCCGTTGTTAATTATTTCAGATGGAAAAACTGGTGCCACATTCCAAATCGTTGGCTACCAAATTTTCTGAACGCTTACCGTATTTGAGGGGTGCGTTTTCGTGTGTCCCGCTGTTGACGGTGTATATGCGTATCCAATTTCGTTTGGACTTGCAAGCGGACAAGTCCTTCGTCGTAGTCAAGGGACCCTTCTTCCCTTAAGTGTGAACCCAAGGTATCGAATCTGTGGAACAAATGTGTGATGCAAAATCCTATCTATTAAAGCCGAGAACACTTAGATCTTCAAAGGGGAATCTTATGCATCTAATCTAAAGAACATCGAAAGAAATGAATCTAATCTATGAAAGCCGGAGGTAGCAAGAGGTAGAGAAGGATAGATAAACCAATCAAGAGAGATTGGATCAAGCCTTTGTTGTAGTTCCGAGCAAAGAAGAAGTAGCCAAGTTGAATCTCATAAAAAGCGTCTTTAAACCACGGTTTCCCGTCCGACTCCGAAAACGCCCGCCTTTTGGAGCCACCGTTCTGTCACAACGCACTCCTATTCGTGCGGGTTAGTCTAGGGTGAGTCCAATGGACAAGTTGAAATCTCCCGAAAGGTCAGGCATGCACCTCTTGCCACCACGGCTACAAGAACACCCTCTATGATCTATCTCGAGAATAGATCTTAAAGTAAGAAAAGCCAATTGAGATCAAAATCGTAGGAGAAACACTCGATCGCTAGAAATCGGATTGCAACTTGATAATTCAACATTGTACATGATACATAAACAAGATCACCACCGGGATCCTACCTTGATCTTGCTTCTAGCTCCTGGAACTCCGACGTGGTCTTCCTTGCAAGGTTCCCACGCCGGCTAGGGAGACCCTAGACAACTAGCTCGACCCTCTCCTCTCCGGAATGGTGTCCCTTTCTTCTCTGCTCCTCGGCGGCGAATGACGAAAGAGTTGATGCGTGGCTCTTGGCCTCGGGGCTATAAATAGTCCGAATGGCGGCTAGGTCAAAGGGGGGCACGAATGGGCCCCGAAATGGGCTGGGCCGACCGGCCTGGGCCGACTGGCCTGGGCCGGCCGGCCTGGGCCCACCTCGGCCCACTTCGTGGCCTCCTTCACCGGTGTTGCTTCCCGAGTCTTCTAGAGTATTCTCCCTTCTGCATGTGGGCCCTTGACGTCAGTTTCTCCTCGGTTTAGATGAAGCTCCTTGTCCCGCAAGATTCATCATTTTATGTTCAGGTCCTCAGAGTTTTCCATCTTCACGGGTTGGTCCTTGGGCTTCTTGGAGTCATGTTCACTTCATTGCTTGACTTGTACCGGGCTTCGAGGTCTTGTCACGAGGTGCTTGATGAACTTTACCCGGAAGTCTTGCTTTCAATGCTAAATTCCTGCATAAACATTAAACTCCAAAACCGACATGCACAAACGAACTTGTTATACCAAGGGGGTTAGTACCAATGGATAAGATATAAAATTCATGCCAACACCGAAGGTAAACTTATGGCTAGGTTGACGGAAATTCACCGTCAACATCTCCCCCATGCTTAAACCTTGCTCGTCCTCGAGTAAGCCTTCGATGGATATCATCGTTGCCCTTCAATGCTTAAACCCTGCACTTGATCATGCACGAGAAAACACAATGCTCTCAAAAGTTTAGTTTGTTAAAGTTCCATAATGTACTAGCCTTCATCCCTACGGATGGTAGATATTAATTAAGCTCTTCCCACAAGTATTAACATGCTCCCAAAATTCAAATGGATCTCAGAAATTTTGAAATAAAGATCGAGATGAAAAATAGCCAAACCAAGTTCAAAAATTTAAACCACCTTGCATCTTGCTCATGAACTCTCATCTCATCTTGTCTCTCAAGCCTATTTCTTCTACTTCTTTCCCTCTCATAACATATATGTATGTGGTAGGCTTTATATGGAGCTTTTTGGGAAAGTTTTAGTCCTACCAAGATATTATAAATGAGATGTTGTCAAAACAAGACAAGCTTCTCATGGTCTTATCGAGACTCGTCAAAAAGGTCATTGGAAAATAATGTTATATCAAGGAGGGGGAAGAGAAAAATATACACACTTTGAGATAGGTGGACATGTGCAAATGGCAAAGAGTGATCCCGAGGCACAAAGAAAGTCCTCGTTATCGGATTGCACATGGTTGGAAAGATGAGTTTGGATCTTTTAATCTTGAAACCTTGAAATTCCTAATGCACTTTAGAGGACCGGGGAGTTCACTTTATTTTATTTTTATATCATACATACTCATATATTTATTTTTATATTTTTTTCCTTGTCTCATTTTTTTCTTTCTTTTTTTTTATTTGCTCCCCTTGAACTCTAAAATTGCATTGTACCTACCTCCTCCCCCATGCTTAGACGTTTGCTCGTCCTCGGGCAAAGAGGTGATAGAGATAAGGTAGGTACTAGAAATATTCTTCCTTTGGAGAGATACTTCAATCTTGGCACCATCTCGCGATCTTCCTTGAATTGATGATCCATACTCAATGATAGGTTGTGGTCAAGGAGGTAAACACAAAAGATGATATTTTGGTTTAAGGGGTGGATATCCGGCGAGGTTTGTGAAATCTCCGATGTGGGGATACACAATGCACGGATAAAAAGGCTAGCAAAAAGATAGATACGCAAAAACGGAATGACCAACTTCTTAGTCTCGGGCCAGAGAAATCAAGGCCTGAAATAACTCACTCAAAAATAAACCTTGTATACTAAGTTTTTGCACTCAAATGTTTATATGGCTCTGGATAGGTAGAGCAACATGCAAGAGGTATTTATGACAAGGTTAGCATTACTTTTAAGAACAAAAATAAATCATCTTTAATCCATCTAAAACTTGAGAGCACATAAAACACTATGGGTCTTTTATTTTTATCATAACCTCCGCTAAAGATTAAGCTAGCATTTAGATAATTTCAGATTTGTATTTTAAGAGAGCATTAGCTTAATCATGCATAAAACAAGTACAAAGATAAACAAAGCGGCAATTATCATCATATATCATCATGGCACAAACTTTGTATCTTCGCCAAAGGTAAAAACAAGGTGGTGATTTTATTCATGATGAAAACAAACACTAACACACATGCTGAAAATTAAATAAAAACTGAAAACACTACGCATACATAGGCGCATACAAGCTGAAAATTAAAGAAGAGGGAAAAGGAAAGATTAAACTAAAGCTCCTCCTCTCTCTAATCTTCCGCCGGTGGTTGATATTGATAATCTTGATTGTTGTACCCTTGCTCATAATAGGATTGCACCGCTCCTCCTATGAATTCTCCCGGTGGTGCTAAGTGAAGGCGTCCAAGTTCATAAGCAATGTTTGCATTTCCTTCACCCATTTGTGTGGCATTGGTTTGGATGGCTGCGATGTTTTGCATGTTTCTCGCAGCGTATCCTCCAATGATGGCCACACTTTGTTGTGGTTGAGGAAGATGTGCATATGGCTCCGCAAAGGCTACGTTGGGCACAACAAAAATTTGGTACACCACCATAGTAACTTGGCGGCGCCGGAATTCCTCCAAATGGTGGCACATAATTTTGTTGCGCACCTCCTTCTTGGGCCGCGGAAGATTCTTCTTCTATAATCCTTCCTCTTTTATTTTTCTTCGCCGGCACAAGAAGTCCTTCCTCTAACCAATCTTCTTTCCCTTGAAGAAAAAGTCTTAATCTTGCATCCGGTAGGGGCAAATTCACTTTGGCCACTTTGAAGCCTCCTCTCTCATCTCCACTTATGTATTTGCCTTGCTTCATATACTCAAATCCAAGGGAAGTCCCGGGTAAGAGATGCTCCAGGTTTCTTAGAATTCCTGGTCTTAAAGAGATAGCCAACATGGAGAGATAACACCCCGAGCCAATATCTCCCGAACCCGATGTTGCTTCACAACACCACCGGTTGATCATAAGGTGAGTGGGGTCGATTGGCTGCCTGGCAATCAAAGCCGAGTAAAGCCAATTCACCTCCATGTCGGTTACCTTAGTCTCTCTCATTCTCCCCAAAATCCTCTTGCACATCCATGAGTGAAACACTTGGATGATGGGGTTCCGGATACTATTTCTTTGTTGGTGGGCTCCTCCCGCGATCATATTCCAAAAACCGTCCAACATGCCTTCTTGCACATCCACTTGTTCCGGAGCTCCCTTTTGAAAACCAAGCAACTCCCTAATATATTCATAGGGAACCACTTGTTGAACTCCCTCCAAACGGAACGAGAGACTCGGCACTCCTTCATCAAGGATAGGCGCCATGGTCATAAGGATTTCCAAGGCGAATTCCTTGTGGGTGTTTGCCGACACTCCGTTGGAGAATTGCACCCAACCTAGGTGTCCCAACATGTAGTAAATATCCGTGTGAAAACCCAATATGTGGAGAGCTTGGTCGTCGAAGTCGACGTTCGCCACAAGCCTCTTCTCAAGGCGAGCGAGCTTCTTCTCCTCCTCCTCCGTCATGATGAGAAAACCATACTCGGAATAACACGGAGCGTATGGAGGTGGAGCGGATGATCATGTCGAGCGACGAGGTGGGACGGGCGGCTCCTCCGTACGTCCTTGAGGTTCGGTGAACCTCATAGACGAGCTTCGTGTGGCCCTCATGCCACCGAGGAGAAGAGTGTCGTTCCTCCTTGGTGGTGCCGTGTCCTCCTCCATACTCCGAGGAGACTCGGAAACCGAGTGCCTCCTCGAAGAGGTTGTCGATGATGGCTTGGACGACGATGATCCCTTCTTCTTGGTAAAAAGACTTGTAGTTTTCTTCCACATGGTTGCTGCACTCTCCTCACCAATATAAATCCGGGGTTTTCAATCGGTAACAATGCACACAAATATTATTTGGAGTATGGACTTTGAGTGGAATTTAGGATGTGTTTTGTTGCACGAAACAAACTCGGAGTGGAAAGCTAAGTCTAAGGTGGTTCTGGACTACAAGCTCAAGCACACGAACAAGGAACTGGATGGGAGACTTACCTGCCGAAGGGGAGCACCGGGGGCTTCAAATAGGGGGGAGGCCGGCCGGCCTGGGCCGACCGGCCTGGGGGCCTCCACGCTCCTCCTGGCTCAGTTTTTCTCCAGCGCACTCATTCTTGCTTTGTTGCTTTGCCACGGCGTGCTCCACGGGGTTGCACCGCCCAAATGCTCTCGTCCACTCCTTTGCTTGCATTATTGCTCCTTCCACTTGATTGATTTGCTTTGAGTCACTTCCATGCTCCCTTGCCTCACATGCCTCCATGATATTCCTGCAAAACAAAGCTTGGCTACCCCCCATGCTTGTCCTTTGCATGTGGTTTTGATGAAAGATGTTGGAAGGGCATCCCGTGATTCATCATGGTGCATGCATGGTTAGGTTAATCAAATTGCCTCCCTCTAAGCATGTTTTAATGCTAAGTACTCCTCTAATTTCGAATAATAAAAATAAACTCAGAGCTTGCAATGAGTTTAAATATAAATTTAGAGGAGTTTTTAAAGCATTAAAAACAAATGTAAGTCGAAAATATTTTCCGACTACTTTTATTTTGGTCTCACCGGTATTGTTTGCTTCCATTAGTTGAGAGCAAGCTTTTCCCGGCTTGATAATGGGGGCATAGGTTTAGGTTCTAATTTTGGTTAAATGAGAGAGATTTTGAATGAAATAAAATTAAACGAGGCTTAGAAAAATTCTAACTCTAGAGAAACCAAGGATATGGATTTTTAAACCGACCAAAAGTCAAGTTTCTAGGTTCACGCGAGTCCTACCATGCGCTGAAATTTAAATAACATCTAGGTACAAGGTGTGGCTCTACTCGTGTGTTTTTAGCATGTAAAACAAGTCAATCATAACATCATGAAGAGGATGAAAGGTTGAGATAGGTTCTGAATTTTTTTGGTTTTGGTTTCTCGAAAAGAAGCAAATAACACATAGGATGGCTCATGTAAAGGGTTTATGATCCGAATAAAATACCCAACCAAGAATTATGTCTCTAACATTATTCAACCACTTCTAAGTCTAATGTCTTGCGTAGCAAATTTCAAAACTAACTTACTTGGAAAGACTCAAAAAAAAACTTGAATCAGGTTGTCCTCCCGGTAGCTTATTCTTGACTTGACGAAACGGGTTGCCTCCCGCCTAGCGCTTCGTTTATAGTCCATGGCTAGACTTCTTCACTTGATTACTTCAGATCAACGCTCTTTGCGGGCGTTGCAATCTTGGGTACCCACTTCCGCACCATCTTGGGCGCAGGCTTATTCTCCGGCTTAGTCATCTTTTTGGTCTTCACAGGCGGCTTTTATTCCTTTATCTTGACGGATGCAACAACCTCTTTGATTTCCTTCGCTTCCTTCTTCTCCGGCTCTTCCTTCTTCCTTGGCTCTTCCTTACTAGTGCGATGATGAGGCGGAATATATTTAACTTTGATCATATTGCATACCTCGAAGCGTGGTCGAAACTTGAAGGAACTCCTCTCGCCGTTGATGTCGAACTTGATCTCCCCCTTGCCGACGTCGATGGTAGCTCCCACGGTCTTGAGGAAGGGCCTCCCAAGGATGAGTGGTGGCTTCTCCCTCTCTCCCATCTCAAGCACCACGAAGTCGACGGGGATGAAGTGGTGTCCGACCTTCACGGGCACATCCACGGTGATGCCCAAAGGGTAGCGAATGGAGTTGTCACCCAACTAAAAGCACATGGCCGTTGGCTCTAGCTCCGGTAGGCGTAGCTTCTCGAACACATCTCTTGGCATGACGCTCACACTTGCTCCAAGGTCGCATAATGCCTTCTCAAACTTGAATGAACCAACGGAACATGGAATCGTCGGGCACCCGGGGTCTCCTTGCTTCTCTAGTCCGTTTGCAATAGCGGTGCTACATTGCTCGGACATCTTGACATGATCTACCCCGAGTGTTGCTATCTCATACTTGTTTGCAAGAATATCTTTGAAGTAGCGAGAATATGTAGGAACTTGAAGGGCATCCAATAGCGGCATGTTGATGCTAAACCTACGCACAACCTCCACAAATTTCTCAAAGTGATTATCAAGTTTACCTCGGAAGTAGCGTGGCTTAAGTTGTGGTATCTTCGTGTCTTCTCCCAGCATCTCAAACTCGGGCACTTCGGTGACGATCTCGGTAACCTTCTCCTTAGCAAATTTCTCCGCCTCGGTAGATGGTTTAGGCTTTCTTGCTCCCGCGGAACGCTCCGGATCTTCAGTCTCCTTCCCCGAATGAGTTTGAATGGCCTTCGCTGTCTCAGGACCTTGAGGTTGTCCCGGAAGCTTCCCTTCATTAGCGGATAGGCGCCCGGCAAGTTGTCCCACTTGCGTCTCGAGCATCTTCATCATGTTGAGCACTTGATGGTTGGAGCTTCCGACCTCCGTCACCTTGCTATCGATGTTCTCCAACACCTTGTCTATGGCTTTGAACATGGTGACAGTGTCCTTGTTGATCTTAGCTTGCTCGTCCATGAAGTCCTTCAATTGTATACGAAGAGGAACCGAATTCGGAATGGATGAGCTTGCATTAAATTGAGGTCTACCTTGCCCGTAGCGGAAGTTCGGCAAATCTCCCTTCCTCATGTAGTCGAGCATCTTGGCTTCCTCCGGGCAATCCTTTTGGACATGGCCATATTCTCCGCATTCTTCACATGTGGATCTTGCTTCGGCAGCCTTTAAATCTTGAGCTTCTTTCTTCTCTACCTCCATCTTCTCCAACCTCCGCATAAGCGAATCAATCTTGCCTTCGAGTAGATCTTCTTTCTCCACTTGCAAGACTCCCTTGAAGTTCCCCGTGGGTTGAACCGGAAGTAAGCGTCCGGATGACGCCCACGTGTCATTGTCCACGACCTTCTTGAATAGAGTGAAAGCTTGGGTCGGCGTAAGCTCGATAATGGATCCTCCCGCCGATGCATCGATGATTGACCTTGACGCCATGGTAAGTCCTTGATAGAACTTTTGAACGAGATCCTCCTTCGGGAACTTGTGATGTGGAACCGCCCGAATGTACTCATTGAAGCGCTCGAATGCCTCCGATATAGTCTCCATAGGATATTGAGCAAAAGTAGCAATCTTATTGCACAAGCTTTGAGTCTTACCCGGTGAGTAGTATTCCTTCATGAAGGCTCTCATCAAGGTGTCCCAATTTTGCACCGTCTCCGCTGGTTGAGAGTAGAACCATTGCAAAGCCTTCCCGAGTAGCGAGAATGGAAAGAGTCTTGCCCTCATTTGATCTTGAGTCACCCCGTCCATGTTGAATGTTTGACAAAGTTGAACGAACGCTTGAAGGTGAAGGTTCGGATCCTCTTTACCGGTGAAGGGTGAATGTTGCACCATGCGAATCGTTGAGGTCTTGATCTCGAACGGCCTTCCGATCTCTGCGAGGTTCAAGATTGGTAGGTTGACGATGTCCGGGGTGCATAGCTCCCCGATCTTGCGCTCCAGTTGCGGTTGTTCTCCCATCGGTAGCGGTGGAAGTTGATTTTCCATAGGACTTGGAGGTGGTGATTCCTTTGGAGACTCCGACGATCCTTTGGCCTCCGCTTTTGGATCTGCAAATTCCAGCTTTTTAGCTTGTGCTTCACGTCTTCTTAGCCTGTAAAGTTTTTCTGGATCATCCACAAAATTTTCGGGTTTGTTAGAGAGGTAGCCGTCCATCTCCTGTTAGGGTTAGCAAACAAAATATATATACAAAACAAAAATAAAAACAAATCTAAGAAAACTAGGGTTAGTCAAAAACTAGATTAGATTGTTTTTGAGGATGATCAAAAGTTAGTAGATGCAAAAAGAAAAACTAAAAGAAAACTGAAAATATTCACAAAAAGCAATAAAAGATCGAATCTTGATCACTTGTTCCCCGGCAACGGCGCCAGAAAAAGGGGCTTGTTGACGGTGTATATGCGTATCCAATTTCGTTTGGACTTGCAAGCGGACAAGTCCTCTGTCGTAGTCAAGGGACCCTTCTTCCCTTAAGTGTGAACCCAAGGTATCGAATCCGTGGAACAAATGTGTGATGCAAAATCCTATCTATTAAAGCCGAGAACACTTAGATCTTCAAAGGGGAATCTTATGCATCTAATCTAAAGAACATCGAAAGAAACGAATCTAATCTATGAAAGCCGGAGGTAGCAAGAGGTAGAGAGGGATATATAAACCAATCAAGAGAGATTGGATCAAGCCTTTGTTGTAGTTCCGAGCAAAGAAGAAGTAGCCAAGTTGAATCTCATAAAAAGCGTCTTTAAACCACGGTTTCCCGTCCGACTCCGAAAACGCCCGCCTTTTGGAGCCACCGTTCTGTCACAACGCACCCCTATTCATGCGGGTTAGTCTAGGGTGAGTCCAATGGACAAGTTGAAATCTCCCGGAAGGTCAGGAATGCACCTCTAGCCACCACGGCTACAAGAACACCCTCTATGATCTATCTTGAGAATAGATCTTAAAGTAAGAAAAGTCGATTGAGATCAAAATCGTAGGAGAAACACTCGATCGCTAGAAATCGGATTGCAACTTGATAATTCAACATTGTACATGATACATAAACAAGATCACCACCGGGATCCTACCTTGATCTTGCTTCTAGCTCCTGGAACTCCGACGTGGTCTTCCTTGCAAGGTTCCCACGCCGGCTAGGGAGACCCTAGACAACTAGCTCGACCCTCTCCTCTCCGGAATGGTGTCCCTCTCTTCTCTGCTCCTCGGCGGCGAATGACGAAAGAGTTGATGCGTGGCTCTTGGCCTCGGGGCTATAAATAGTCCGAATGGCGGCTAGGTCAAAGGGGGGCACGAATGGGCCCCGAAATGGGCTGGGCCGACCGGCCTGGGCCGGCCGGCCTGGGCCCACCTCGGCCCACTTCGTGGCCTCCTTCGCTGGTGTTGCTTCCCGATTCTTCTAGAGTATTCTCCCTTCTGCATGTGGGCCCTTGACGTTAGTTTCTCCTCGATTTAGATGAATCTCCTTGTCCCGCAAGATTCAGCATTTTATGTTCAGGTCCTCGGAGTTTTCCATCTTCACGGGTTGGTCCTTGGGCTTCTTGGAGTCATGTTCACTTCATCGCTTGACTTGTACCGGGCTTCGAGGTCTTGTCACGAGGTGCTTGATGAACTTTACTCGGAAGTCTTGCTTTCAACGCTAAATTCCTGCATAAACATTAAACTCCAAAACCGACATGCACCAATGAACTTGTTATACCAAGGGGGTTAGTACCAATGGATAAGATATAAAATTCATGCCAACACTGAAGATAAACTCATGGCTAGGTTGACGGAAATTCACCGTCAACACCCGTTAACGAGTGGGTCCTACTCAGTTTCATATATATTTGTAAAGATGATGCGTTGAACATAATCAAGTTTTATAAATATAATTTTATATAAGTTATCTTAGTTTACTTCTTGTTTACTATGTATCAGCACAAGATGACACATGTTATTTTATATTGTTTATAGGAAAGTTTTTGTGGTCAAAGTAAATTTTGAATATCATCTTTCCACCAACTTTAGCAGAATAACATTCCTCACATCAATTTCGTACCATAGTAACATGCATCTCACAAATTAAGTAACCAACATAAAGATCTGCAGCCAGTGCGTACGATATATGAGGACTGAGTTTACACATAGGCTTCCCGAGCCACGATGACACCACAACAACTAAGGATCATCAAAAATATGCTCCACACCAACACAAGTTGAGAGACACATGGACCAAAGACACAACTTCAGAGACATGCTTCGAGTTTATTTGCTGGATTTCTTCAAAGTTCGGCCTAAAATGACGCCAAAGCCTCTCTGCAAGGTCCCTCCTCAGTGATAGATAAATTTCCTGAAAAAAAAGAAAGCATTCACCGAACTGTTAGAACAATTGAATTCCTGATAACTGAAATCCTGTGAACTGAAAGAATTTTTAGCAGTCAGCTGAAGTTTCAGAACATAAGAATTCCAGATGTAAAGTGAATTCCTGATGAGTAGCAGACAAGAAATAAAGCAAACATGTAAACTGAAATCATGAATGTCTTTTATGGTGCATCATGTCTGGAACAAATTAATCAAAACATATCAGCAATAACAAACTTTTTACCTTGTATCAGATCACATTAAACGCTTCCTTGAGTGTGAAGAAGAACCAATCACACTCGTTCCGGATCCTACACTCCTCTCTGCAGAACCTACGCCACGAGTAGGAAGCATGCCATCCTGCGTGGTTGCCACACCCGTGACCTGCACACTGAAAATCGTCCTGGCGAGGTACGGGCGCCGGCACCGGCGGCACGGCAACCGCCGCCGACGGCCGTAAGTGCCACATCGCCGAAATGATCCTGGAACGGCGTTTCGTACAAGTCAAGTTTTTCCAAGGAAGCGCCATCGCCCCCTCTTCGGGTCCCTCGACCAAGCGCAGGAGCCGTCAGGCCTCGTCGTCGTCGGCCTTGCCGCTGTTGAGCCTGTAGAGGAAGAGGGCGAGGGCGTACATTGATACCTTGTGGCCCGCCTCCGTGGCGCGCCTTAGCTGGTCGAGGCAAGGTATGATTACACCGTGCTTGTTCCCCAATAATGCGAGGCACAACTCGCTGCGGAACAAGGCCTCCAGGTTGCTGACGGTGGCCAGTGTGGTGATGAGCGCCGCCCGAAATTTTGGGCCAAGGTTGAATCGACGCCGCAAGACACGATTCAGGGGTAGGCATCGTCCGACAGTGGCGAAGATGGAGAAGAACTGCCGCCGCATGATAGTACCAATTCGTCAAATGCAAGACCAACCAAAATAAAGATTGTTCATCTCGATGAGCAATGAAACTTTGGTATTCATCACTTTTCCACTTGACATCATCTACTGTTTGAAAATCTTGATTCTAGTTTTGAATTGTACTATTTCTTAATTATGATTGTTGAAACATACTAACATGAGATGCAGTGGACACCATGAGCTAGATTATTGTTTTATAAGAATGTAGGAAACAATTTCCTGATTTGGACGTCATTTGTGAAATCTATACAAGTTTGTAGATGTGATTACGAATCAAAGAATCAAGTTAATTAGGTCCATGAAAAACTCAAGAACACATCACAATCTGGGTGCCGACAGGTGGGACCCACAACTCTACCGACAGGTGGGACCTACAACCCTGGCCGCCGTACCCCCGAGCCCGCACGCCGAGGCGCCGGAAAAGCCACCTCCTAAGGACCATGCCGCGACCCTTGTAGACGACGAAGGCGGGCGAAACCGCCTCTCCACGTCGCTTCGCCGCCGTCCGTCATTAGCACCGCCGCCAGTGAACCTTCCCTCCACTCACGTCCGTGACCAACCCGTTCTTCAGAGCTCGTCCCTAGGACACAATCACACCTCCCCGTCGCTTGTTTGCCTACTCCGGCCCTACCTCGCCGGCGGCGAGCTAGCCCCCGCCGCCGAGGGCAGAGTTGTGAAGGTCACAAATTTGTAGGGACCCCTGTAGAAACGTCAAGGGCATATCTGTGAAAAGTTTAATCTTTGTAAGGGCTGGGTTGCAGGTAGATTCTTAACCTTTTCACCCATAGGTCCAGATCTTGGAAATTTCATATAAAATCACAGAAAAATCAGAAAAATGTAAAACCAATTTTGTTGGTTTTCCCGTGAGCATACTTACATCTTTTGCAAAGCATGACCCTACTTTTGACTAATAGTTTTTGCACAAAAAATTGAAATCAGTTTGGCCTACTTTTGCTGTATTTCAAAATCTACTTGTGATCTCAAGCTGAACTTTGGATATGTTGTTGTAGATACCATGTGTAGGCTCTACACCAAAATTTGCACAAAGTTACTGAGTAAATCTTTTATTATGATTTATCTTGTATTTATGCTATTTTCTGCCTTAATGATTTTTGTAGCAAAAATTAAATAGATTTTTGAGCTCCACTTCTGAGTATAGTCTTGAAATGCCTAGATGCACCTTTACTGATTTGATCATGATTTTAGGAGTGATAGAAATATTTGTTCCTGATTTATGCTTGGTTTTAATCATAAATGCCTAGTTCAAGATCTAAAATGGCTCTTGGTGTATTTGTTGGTTTCGTAGCCTTGTTTAAGGTCAGAGGCAATGTAGGAGAAAAATTGAATCCAGAAGTGATGTACACAATCACTATAAAGAGAAGAATAAATAATAAAGCACTTCATAATATTCTTTAAAAGGAAGAGTATGATGAATATATTTTGCCAAGGTGAATATGGTCAACCATGTGCTTCTTGTAGTCATGTGTTGCTGTTTTTAATTAAGTTAAATTAATTTCTTGCGAGGAAATGGATAACACATCTGCAATCACAAGGATGATCAAGGGTAATAATAATACTAGCATTCACTAGCTACCATATATTTCCACTAAGGTAATGCCATTATACAAGGTCATTACACAAAAGCCTCATTCATCAAATCTAGATGTTAATGAGGGAGTCGTTCACTACACAAAAGCTATCTATCATTCCTTGCAGGCGTGCCTACGGGAGTGCCCAGCGCTTCAGCGCTAGCCGGATGTCCTCCACCTTAGCCTCAATATGAAATGGTTTTACAATGCATTATCAGTGTGATAAGTACATCAACATTTGAATGAAACTGAACATAGTCAACATAGGGAATGAAGGTAATACCTCGGCGTCAGTAGGACGTTTCCGGTAGGGGCCCGGGAGGCAGACCTCATCGTCGTTGTCGTCATTGCAATCCACGAATAGCCTAACTCGTGCGAAGTTGAACTCATAAGTCACCTTCGGCCCAAGATCCTGAATTAAGAAATCAAGACATGAACAGCAATATTCCACTTGTGAACTTAATATTAATCATGTTGCAATCAGAGGTGATCAAAAAAAATTTTCAAACTGTCCAAGATAAAATTCACATAAACACTTGTGTACCAAGAATGCTATTACACAAAATGTTGAGATGGATTTGCTCAATGATTCTTAACTGGATGATCTCTACCAAAAATTTCCATATGTACCCTAGTCAAGAAATCCTAAATTGCAAGTCCCAGAATTGATTATGACTCAGAAACAATTTCGTAATCACACAAAAATAATCACTTCAATGTACTAAGCAACCAGAGGAATTAAAGACTGAGTTCTCGAATAATAAAGGGGGAACTTAAATTTGGTACGAGTAAGAAAAATTACCGGACGCTCCCATCCGAAGTCCTGCCATTTGGGGGGGTACAACTCCTCGCTGGACTCCTCCGCCGGATTCGACTTCTTGGCGTTGGGGTGCTGAAAACCCTCATCATCGGCCTTCCGCTTCTGAGGCATCCTAGCGGATTCAGCGTCCGCTTCCTCGGATGCCCGACGAACATCGGGGCAAGGAAACCACCCCAGCCTCGCCCCCTCTGCCGCCGGTCCCATTGAGGACCACGTCTCCCGGCTCATCGAGGATGCCAGCAATGCGGCCTTCGGCGAGGAACGGCGACGAGAAACCCTCGACGCTGCGGACGAGTCCGGCTCCATCTTGGCGTGCGGTAGGGAGGTTTGGAAAGTAATCGGAGTTGGGCGGCGGTAGGGAGGTTTGCAAAGTAATCGGAGTTGGGCGGCGGTTGGGTGGTTTCTACTGTAGCGATGCGCTTGGGAAGGCGAGACAAGAAGCGAAGCGTCGGGGAAGGTGGGGGCACCTAGGCACACACAGGGTGCGGTTGACACTAGTTGTTTTCCACCCCAAGCGGCTGACAAATGGAGCCCACCACGAAGGGCCCACACAGAAACCCCACACCAAAGGGATGCGACCCACGAGTACCTCACGTGTGCTTTTTCATCCTTGCATTTGACTTGCGGGTCCCACCTGTCGGCAAGTGATGAACTTATTTTTGTATTTTCATTCATAATCAAAACTTAAAACATGTTTATATTACACGTATGATGCCCAACTCAGGTGGTTTTCCCCCCTACATTCTTAGAAAACAAGAACCTATCTCATGAGTCTAGTGCAATTCGAAATTACAAAGTTTGAACCATCAAATTTTCGAAATTCACAGATTGATATCTAGAATTGATTTTTTCAAACACTAGATGATGTCAAATGGAAAAGTGATGAACACCAAAGTTTCATAGCTCATCGAGATGAACAATGTTTATTTTGGGCGGTTTTTCATTTGACGAATTGGTACTATCATGTAGTACAAAATTGACATGTCCCCAACCAAGTTTCTTAAACTATGTGAGCTAGTGAACCTAGGTTAATGAAAAATGTGTAGTACCACTTTGTCAAATGAAAATCCGACCTAAATAAAGTTTGTAGATCTTGTTGAGATATGAAACTCTGGTATTCACCACTTTTCCATTTGACATCATCTGATGTTCAAAAATATCGATTGTAGATATCATTTTTTGAATTTCGAAATTTGTCCTATTCAAACTCTGTCAAATGGATTAATGACTTAAATAAAGATTGTAGGCCTTGACGAGTTGTACACGTTTGGTATTCAAGAAATTTTCATTTGACAACTTTTGACAACTATATTCAAACTTTGTCAATTTTTGAAGGTTTTTGATAACAGAAGCAATTTGCGTCATCTTCCCCACGTGTGGGACCAGGTAGCCGCACGACTGCACGAGCGCTCGTGGTGTTGACGAAGCTGTGTCCCCACTTCCTTTTAGCTTATAGACGAAGCTGAACGGACAGCAGAGAATATTGCTTCATCACTGTTCCCCCAAACCGTCTCATCAAAACTTGGGGTTTTCTTGCCTTCCGCCATCGCCGGCGACCGCCAAGCTTCCAATCTCGGACGCCATTGCCACGGCACCTAGCTCTGAAGCAAGATTGGCACCCGTGATGACCCGATGCGAGGCAGCGGAAGGCAACACCGCCCCTGAAAGGAAGGGGGATGCAGTCGGGGCAACCACTACCGCCGGCCCCCACACCAACCAAGGTGCTGCAGTCGGAACAAGCGCCGCCGCGTCAGCAGAGCGCTTCAATTTCAAGGTCAGCCCTTCGCGGCCAGCATGTACATTGTGTAAGTAGTCGTGGATTTGTAGCGAGATTGAACTGTATGATTAAGATTCCGAACTCTGTTTTCTTGGATTGGTACTATAGGGTCGCAAGCCTCGCGCCGTGGATGTGTGGGACGCTGCTGCCGATGCTGTCGACGTTTGAGTAGGCAGTGGCTGGGAAGAATGGCGCCCCGCCGTCGTCCGTCCACAGCGTTCGCCGATTCCGGGACCGGCCCCAACTTCGGTCCGCGAGGTCACATTCTTCAAGGAGCGGTACCCAAGGATCAAGACCACAATCACTTGCGATGCGAAAGTAGTGGCGGAGTACATAAAAGAAATCAAAGGTAACCCTCCTCCAGATCGTTTGCTCGTTGGATTGGACACCGAGTGCATTGAGCTTCGCAATGGCGAGCACAAGGTCGCATTGTTGCAATTGTGCATCGGGTCGCGTTGCCTTATTTACCAGGTGCTCCATGCCGGCTACAAGCTACCTGATGTCCTAAGCAAGTTTCTCAGCGGGGAAGGCCACATCTTTGTTAGAGCGCATATCTCGATTGATGTTGAACGCCTAGAGTAGGACTGCGGCATCACGATTTCTAATTAGAGAGACCATCAACTGATTGTTTCTAAGGTTGATGACAAGTACACCAATCTGTACCAAAATGGTTACAGGTCATCACTGGAGAAGATTGGAAATGTGGTACTAGACCTACCTCTGTTCAAGAACAGAAGAGTGAACCACAGGCTGTGGGGTTTGAGGTGTTTGGAAGACTGGCAGGTGCAATACGCCACCAAGGATGCATTTCTGTCTTTTGAGATTGCAAATCAGCTTGAGATCAAGCATGGTTACCGATTTGTGCCAGATGATATATAGTTAGAATTAGTAATGTAATAATCCATAGTAACAAGTAGCATTTCTGGGTTTTGAGAACAAGTATCTGTGTATGTATATCTAGTAATGCAGTGATGTAGTCAATGCTAGTACACTGCTACTACTTTGGTATATATGTGCAAGTCTTTTTAATGATGTCAAATGGAAACTTTGATATCATATGTTGCCACCACACCACATGAAATGACACCCAGCCACGCTTGGCCGCGCCCAGCCACGTTCCCTAGCCGCAGCCGGCCAAACCCGAGCCACGGCCAGCCGCGGCCAAGCCACGGCCGACCACAGCCCCGCAGCAGCCGGCCACGCCACGACACGCCAGTTCGAACCCACGCCATGACACGCCAGTTCTGATGTTCAGTTGTTAATTTCTTTGGAAACAACTTGAGAGGTCGCCGCCGGTTATTGGAATCTCGAAAGACGTCGTCGGTTCTTGGAAAGTCCTCTCCATCCACATCTCACGCTCCCCCGCCACGCCCTCTCCGCCCACACATCTCACGCTCCGCCGCCGCGCGACTTCCCTTCCATGGCATCGAGGGAGCACCCCCGGTCGCTCGCGGAACTCCCGATTGAGTTGCGGGCAATCATCGCTGGCCGAGTCGGTGCGACATCGAAGCAGCCAATGGAGGACCTCCGGAGCCTACGTGCCACCTGCAAGAGCATGCTCGGCCCCTGCCGCGACAGAGACATCGGTAGGCACCTGGCACTAGGTCGAGTTCCAGTTGAGCAGATGCAGAACGCCGACCCCGACGGCTACGACGTCTTCGTTCGTAGCCTGGCTGCAGCCGACAACCCAGTGGCCGGCTTCCTCGCCGGGATGGACGACATCTTCGGCAGGAACCGCGGACGGCGTCCTCCCCTAGATGAGCTACACCGCGCTGCCCACGCCGGGAACAGAGGGGCGACCTATGTGGCGGCCGTCCTCCTCTACAGGTTCTACAGCGGGGCCGACGTCGATGCCACTGCATTTGCGTACATGAAACAGGTTGAGGGCGAGGCTCAAGGTCCGCGGATGATCATCAACTTGCAGTCTGAATATTTTCGGACTCGTGGGGTTAATCTTGCAAAGCAAATGAGGAGAATCGCCCTCCGCCAGGCCGCCGCCGGCCGACGCTGCCACCGGCGGTGGCGCGAGGCAACATTCAACACTGCGTAGGCCGAACCTTCCGCGGTAGGGAGCCGAGCCGGAGGGGGTTTGCCTTTTATTTCTGTAGTGATGAATGTAGGCTTCGTTTCGAATGCGATGCCTTCTTCTTTAGTGTTAATCATGTTTACAGAGGCTAAAATGGTGTAAAGTGTATCATCTGCTAGAACTTCCTATTAAGCTTCATGCTGATGATGTGTCCCAAACAGAATAAAGAAATAACAAGTTATGTGCATACATCACTTGTTTTTCTACAGATTCTTCTACATTAGTAGGAACCTACCTTTGCCAAAATTACAGTACTTATTATTCAAATGTAGTGAGAATGTAACAGCTTGGGAATAGTGACCATAAATACACCTCATACTTTAGTTTTGTGGCACGACATAATGATAAAAAAATATTGAAAACAATTGTCATGGTAAGATTAAATTGGCTCTTAACACGCCAAACAAAATCGACTAAGTATCAATCGAAAAATTCATCATCTTGGGCATCTTAAACAATTGGTGCAACAACTCCATCATCAATGTACGTGTCATCTGCATCATGTTCATCATCATCATCAAATACATCATCGTCTGGTTCATCAACTGCCTCGGCCCGCACCTGAATAATAACTAAGACATCCCCGGTTGTGCCTTCCTTTTCCGATCTTGACCAATTTGTCAAATCCTGGTGTTCACCGAGCAAATTAATACCTTCGATACCTACATCAATTGAGTCCTCAAGATCTAATTCAGGCATGGCAAACAAGTTCCTTGGTTTCAATGAAATAACACTGCTCCAACCAGGTTTGTTTACCAGATTCACATAAAACACCAGTTCTGCCTGTGTTGCTAGAATATAGGGTTCATTCTTATACCTGTGTCGAGTAGTATCGATGTCAATCACCCCAAATTTATCTTTACTATATCCTTTGCCTCTGTTGGTACTTGTGGCAGCAGGCACATCAAACCAGTCACACTGGAACAGAATAACTTCTTTTTGTCCAGGAAATTCCAGTGAAATCATTCTTTTAATCACCCCATATCAGTTCGTGCCTCCTTTCTCCCCCTTGACAAGCACACCACTGTTTTGTGTCACGAGGGTTTTCTCAATGCTAACGGTTCAAAACAGCCAATTATTGATATGACATCTATTCATTGTACGAGGTCGGTGATCCGGTCCTTGAGCAAGTGCAAACAACTCTGAACTTACTTCCCCTCTCGCATGTAGACCTCTGATCTTGCCTTCAAACCATCTTACGAGTTGATCCTCATGTCACTTATCAAGATTTCTGGTTGCATATTCCTTTAGTTCTTCCAAATGCGCACCACATAAAAAAGAATATTACCGTTAGTTCGAAATTCAAAAGTCATCGAGTTGCACGAAGAATCTTAGATCAACCCCTACCTGGCGCGCCAACTGTCAGACGTTTAGATCTGCACAGCCCACAGGGGTGTCAACCCCGGTGGTTTATTTGTTCGGTTGGGAGCGATCTAAGGCTAAGAACTCGAAGGTTGTACAAGAGCACACGGAACACAAAGGACACGACGAGTTTATGCTGGTTCGGGCCTCCGGAAAGTAAAACCCTACGTCCAGTTCTTGATTGTATTGATGCGGATGACTTGGGGTGACTTGTCCTCAGGGGTTCGGCCTTGCCCGCCTTATATTGGCTGACGGACAAGGTCGGTGGACCCAGAGTCCTGGTCGGTTACAACAGGGAAACCAATCTAAGGAAAGTTACAACATAATCCCGTAATCTTCGGACTGTCCGGAGGCGCAGCCGACGTCTTCTGCTTTGTCTTGCACGCCAAGTTATCCGATCAGATCGGATAAGGTCGCTTGGGGAATCTTCAGGAAGGTCTTCGGGAAGTCGTGTGGACCACAGATCAGGTCTGTTGGGCCCACTGTCAAGTCGGCGAGTCTTCTGGTAGGCCGGACCCACTTGTCGAGGACGGCTGTGAGCCTGGTCGGTGGGGACCCAGGGGTACTCATGTCTCTTGAGATTTGCCTGTTCCACTCCGGACCTTGGACGATGGAGGACTTGGTACCGGACGCCGCTGCAGGCCGTCCAGGACGTGCGACCCGGTATAATTACCAGTTTAGTATGCTATATCAAGGACATTGTTGTAGTTAGCCTTAGGTGAACAAGTAGACAAAATGACATATGGACACAGAAGTTCAAATAGATGCCATAGAGTGCGAACCAATTTTCCAATAGCACACATGGATCAATTTTTTTAATATCATATAGGTAAACTCCACTTTATCCAGGGTTTATGAGCCGCCAAAGTCCATCCCAATCCCTCCCACTACGCCTCGCTTGCTCCCATCGCTGTAATGTGGAGCCTCGCCGTCGCAGGCCCCCTTCCGGGCGCCGCCTTCACCGCCCGCCACCGCCGTCTTCACCCCTCCGCCGCCGACAGGTCGCTCCTCTCCTCCCTTCATCTCCGCCGCTTGCTTGTCTTCCCCTCTGTGGCGTCTCACCGCTATCCTCGCAATGCATCTCCACGCCGCCGGGGTCCCCACTTGAATCCCTCATCTGATTTTCTCTCGCGTGTCGTGCGGAATTTTGTTTTTCGCCTTTTGCGGAGTCGTGTTCATGTTGAGTTAGGATGGCGCGTGTATTTGTTTATAAAGCGCCCCCCCCCTCCCCCAATCTGTTACCTTTTTTTTTTCCTTTTCTTTTCGCTTGAGATGCTGTCATTTTCCCAAATATTGGTTGTGGTTTGTGCATCTGTATTGTGAAAAAACGGAAGTACTGATCGGAGGTTATGCAGGGACTCGATTTCTCAGATCTGTTGGCGATGTGATAGAACTCAAGACCATTCCTTTGGGAACCCTCTAAGGTTGGTACTTGGTATGTTGTGAATGGAATTGATGTTTTTTGGTATATCGACACTTACACACAAAAGCCCCTTGCAGTTTTATCCAATGGTGTCTGTAGTCAGTGGCGAAGCTGGCGGATTTTGACGCCTAGGGCCACTTAGTAAACACTTATACCCAATGTAGTCCACATAATAGCGATAACCACAATAGCGATAGTTCATACATTGATAGAAGTGCTTAAAATGCACGATTTAGACTAGTACGTCACAATTTAAGATCCATTTGCATAACAACCTTGATAAATAAATACCTAACTTGTGCCGGTCTGGTTTGTCATCGACTCCTCGCATATCACAGTAGGAAGGACACTCGAGTCTACACATGGAAATAGGTAAATTTTAAATGAATTAGATAAGAAACATAATTGGATAACGGAAAAATGACAATTAGATAAGAAACATACCACTTGCATTACAGCTACGAGGTGGTAACTTTTGCAACCGATTCTTCAAATCTTTCCAATGGTACAAAATATCATCATCTTCAATCCTTGCAAAAATCTCTGGCTTAATATAACATATCATCCTATGATTCAACCAATCATTCCCCATCTTATTCCTCAACTCTGTCTTGATAATTTTCATAGCTGAGAATAACTTTTGCAACCAGCAAAATTAAGGCTAACTCAACAAGGTGGTAAATATAGTCTTTGTTCATCTCAGTCTGGAGCATCTTGATAGCAAAATCACCAATGTCATGACAATTTGCAAGCTTAGGATCCCTTCTCACCTCATTAATCCATACACCAAGTTGTTCTCTGAGCCTCATAAGATCATAATGGCAAAAATCAGCATCATTAAGTGCAACATTAGGATCATTGCTACCTTTTTCAGTTTCTACATTGTCTGCACCCACATTGACATTGCTAACTCCTGTTGCTACTTCTTGTTCTTGAGGCTGTACTATTGTCTCTGATTCTGGTTGAACTTCAATAGATGGTTGCCTTGGTGGAATTACAGGAGTAGGAGCAGGAGAATAAAAGGATCTCAATGTCTTATTCCTCATATTCATTGACATTGACAAATGCTAATCTACAAAATAGTGCATAACAACATAAATAATCTCAGTCAGTACTCATTACTCAGTATGGAATTGGGGATTGAGAATTGGAGATCGAAAAACAAAACTGACCCGTGGTCTTGCGCTGCGCCGCTGCTCGTCAGGTCTCCGCCGCGGTGCCGCCGCCCGTATGCCCCGTTAGGCCGCCGCCCGCCAGGGGGCAAGCCGTCAAGGGGCCAACTGGCCAAGGGTGTTGGGCGGCCGGCCGGCTCCCGGCGGCTGCCCCGTCCTACGCTGCCTGCCCGCCCGTCACTGGTCACTCCATCAGGCCGCCGTTGCCGCCCGCCGGTGCTAGGGTTGCCGCGACCGCGGCGAGGAGAGACGCCGGGGCCACGATTGAGCAGAGCGTAGTTGCGCGCGCGAGAGGAAGGGGCAGGCCGCAGGCCGTTCCGGGTGGAAGAAAAGGCCACGAGGTTTGCTGGGCCGCAGATTTACTTGGGCCACTATAGGAAAACTACAGGGGGTACAAGTGATTCTTTGGCCCACGCCTAGGGCCATGGCCCTAGTGGCCCTAGGCCCATCTTCGCCCCTGTCTGCAGTCAAATTTTCAAAATATCAGTGTATTCTCCCGCAATTTTCAGCTTCATGTTATGTTAGCCAACACTTAGTATTTATAATTTTTCAAACTTTTAAGTTTTAACAATGTGCATTCTTCTCCTGCTATTCTATTCAGGATCAGCCTCCTTCCAGGAACGCCGCACAGGAATGTCGGAAACAATTTGCTCACACCAACTGCTGGTAGAGTCTTGCATGGCCACTGTTTTGACTTTACTGCATATAAGCAGCTGCAGCTGCACGAGACAACAGGCCCACAACTCAGCCTCAGGCTGCTTAATTGGCTATTGCAGCTGCAGCGTCAATCTCTACTGAACACCTTAGCAGTTGGCACTACCATTTGTTGAGCAATAATTTTGTTGTTAAAAGGATTGCTTCCCGCCTTGGCTTAAACTGAACATGTTAGATGGAGTTGCAGAAAAGGGGTGTAATCTGTGGTTACAAGCTTGCAAGACAAGACTAACCAAACTGTGCATAGCAACCTTTCGGAGACAGAAACACAACATGAGAAAGTCCTGCCTGGAGTCAGATATCATATAACATTCACGTTTTTCACTTATTGTAGTGAAGTTAATTTGGTTTGAAACAGACCTGCTTATGTTATAATAAATTCTATTTCATCTTGGTTTAACTTCAACTTGTTTGGAAGTTGAAAGTGTTCTTTTAATTAGGCTGTGATGAGATAGTCTCCAAGACTTTTTTAGCGTACATGATCAACAATTCTGATTAGTAGCTCCTGTTGGGTCTCAGCTCTAGCCTACCCCCACTTGCTTGGGACTGGAAGGCTTTGACATGGTTTGTTTGTTTGTATTCCATCCAGGTTTTACTTCATAAGTTGTTTGGTTACTGATAATACTATCAGCTATTAATTTGCATTTTTTGTATTACTTTTTGGTGTCTTTGTCTATTTCTGACTTGACATGCATCTTTGCTATGCTTCTTCCTAGCTGTTTCTGTTGAGCAAGCCGAAGCTCCCTCTGACCTTCCGAAAGGTGACATGTGGTCGGTGCATAAATTTGGTGGGACGTGCATGGGGACCTCACAGAGAATTCAGAATGTCACTGACATAGTCCTTCATGATCCTTCTGAGAGGAAACTGGTTGTTGTATCTGCAATGTCTAAAGTCACTGACATGATGTACAATCTTGTGAACAAGGCTCAATCAAGGGATGATTCTTACATCACTGCGCTCGATGAAGTTTTTGAAAAGCATATGGGAACAGCAAAGGACTTGCTTGCAGGAGAAGATCTTGCAAGATTCCTGTCTCAATTGCATGCAGACATCAGTAACCTAAAAGCAATGCTTCGTGCCATATATATAGGTTCAAGCTATTAAACCAATATCCTATGAATTTTTTTTCTAAAAAAATTGATATGCCATGCTTTGCAAGTAAAGTTAGTCTTTGTGATCTTTTCACTTGTAGAGGCTTTGTGTGAATACTGTTAAGCTTAATGCAAATTGGTTACCGAGTAACTCTTGGTTTCTATTAATGATGATATTTGACAGTAGATATCTTCATAGCTGAGAGCCTGAGATATTTACCATTTTTTTTTGCTGTTTTGCAGCCGGGCATGCAACAGAGTCGTTCTCTGATTTTGTTGTTGGACATGGAGAGTTATGGTCTGCACAAATATTGTCATATGCGATAAATAAGGTACAAATTGAAATTTGGTAAAAAGGGTTTGGAGAAACTACATGGCACTTATTACTATTTTTCTGAAGATATGCCTGTCCTCCTAAAACTACCAGTTTTAAAAACTAATATATTTTGCTTCTTGTTGCATCATTTGTTTGCAGGAGAACAAACTAATTCACATCTATACCTGAAATAGTAATATATGCAGCTTTGCTCTCAGGATACTAGCGAAGTAACGATTCATAGGGTGTTGTTGTTAGAAAAGTGATTTCTTAGTCCATTTAAAATGCTGAGCTATGGCCAATTAATCAAACATATGTTCATAAGTGAGGCGCCTTTGAATTTTGTACGACTACTACCTGGAACTCTGGTTGACTTTTCGGAAGTTACCATTGGGTTTGTGTTCCCAATGATGACTCCAGAATTGCATTCAGGGTGGTTCTAAGGCTTATATCTAAGGATTTATTCTGCAAGCGCATAGAATTACCGATGTGGCACTTCACTCGGGAGTATTCCAGGTTATCGTATTTTATATTTTCCCAAGAGAAGCACTGTTGGCTTTAGACTATTGATAAATATATTTTTCAAAGAGTATCACAACTTAACGAATTGCTACCCAGCGGGGGTAACGACATATAGGAATGATAGGTTATGACACAAAGAATACCGGATATAAAGATAAAGAGAGGACTAGCTAGCCGGGAGGACAACGGTAACTAGGTTGCTAATATAAACTGTCCTACTGAGCCAGTTTCCAATTGAGACTAAACCAGGTTTGGGTACGAATTTAGTCGGACGTAGCTCTAGGTACCAAACCTACAACAATTCTGAGGGATCCCTTGAGGGATCCCTTGTGAGTCTGCTGAAGGATCCTCTGAAGCCAATCTTACGATTGGATTCGGCGGTTCGGCCTCACTTTGTGTGGGCAAGACAGAACGTGGAGGATTACGTAGGCCGGACAGGACTGTCCACCTGTCGGCTACCTCAGCTATTCCGTGGATCTGGGTACGAATCTAGTCGGGGTAGTTCTAGGTACCACACCTACAACTATTTTGAGGGATCCTCGTGAGTCTGCTAAAGGATCATCTGAAGCCAATCTTACGATTGGATTTGGACGAGAAACCTGCTAAGAAAGATTCTTACGATATATCAACTAGAGCAAAGTCTACTCACTATAGTGTCTACTCACTATAGTCTAAACTAGAAAACAAATCCAGTAGAGCAAGTAGAAGCTGAAATATAAACGACTCAGAGAGAGATAGAACTTGCTCTAATTAAATGCTCGAGTGTTACTAGAAATAAAAGGAAAGATACAAGAGCTTTACCGAAACTTCTGAAGACTCCTCTGAAACCTCAAGTCTAGGCTCGACTCGACTCTTCCCTCAGAAAAAAAAGGCTCGACTCGACTCTAACTCCCGAACTAAACTAAATCCTAACTCTACTTGAACTTCTCCCTTATCCCCGCTTCTCTTCTTGTGTGTCCCCACACCCCGCGCAAATGCCACTATTTATAGTGCTTAGGAGTGGAGGGGGTACTTGTAGGCAGCTGCTGAAGGCGGTTGGAGGTGGGCCCCTATGTCGGCCGAACCATGGAGGGTCGGTCGAGCCTAGGATGTGCCACCTCTGCTTGATCCACGGCTGAGAAGGGCTCGTAGATGGCGATTGTGGTGGATAGGAGGTGTGGGAGCCAAGGGGGAGGGTCGACCGACCGGGCCTCCCTGGCTCAGCATCGTCTGTTGCACCGCCTTGGTTGCTGGATGGCTTGGCGATTTCCGCCTTGGTTTCATCACTGGGTAAAGGATTTGGTCCGAAATCATTTGTCTTGTGGGCCCATGGATCCAAGTGAATCCATCTCATCCTCAAGATCAAACCGACGTTCATCCAACACTTGAGCTTGGTCCAGAGTGTGTTTCCACGTGTGTGCCTGAACCTGACCGGGGCAGGGTGGTAGGGTCGGCCAACCTTAGAGGGGTTGGCCGACCTGGCCTCCTTGTCCAGGTTGGTCTTGTTCGCTTCAATTTGTATTCCTGTGAAGAAATAAACACAAAACTCGTGGAACTTTGTTTTTTATAAGAAAAAGCTACTCTATGCTAGCTCGTGCTCCTATTTCTGAGAGTATTGATGTTCTAAATTCCATTGTATGGACCGTCAACACTTGCCCTAAACAAAACCAGATAAATGCATCATTAGAGCATCTGTACTTTTGTATGGTTACACATATTTTTTGTTTTTAGTACTAAATTCATGCAAATATGCTTATGCTAAACTCATCTGATAACACTGGATTCTAAAGGAAGGATTTATTGAACAATTTCTTCATGGCTATTGCTTTCTTGCTCCAAAAATATGAGTGACAGTGTTGTTGAATTGTGTAATGTCATATGTGTAATATAATTTTACCTCTACAATGTATTAGATGTGTGTTTATATAAAAGTTATATATACTCCCTCTGTTCCTAAATATCAGTCGTTTAGGACAAGCTAGTTAGTTCAAAATAGCTTGTCCTAAACGTCATATATTTAAGGACCGAGGCACTAGAAGTATTTACCTCTATATTAGTGACTTATTATCAAATATCTTACCATTTGCAGTCTGGAACACCTTGCAGTTGGATGGATACAAGAGAAGTTCTAGTTGTAAATCCATCAGGAGCCAACCAGGTAGATCCTGACTATTTGGAATCTGGAAAACGACTTGAAAAGTGGTTTGCTCGAGGTCCAGCTAAGACAATAATTGCTACTGGTTTCATTGCGAGTACACCTGACAACATCCCAACAACTTTAAAAAGAGATGGAAGTGATTTCTCTGCAGCCATAATTGGTTCCCTTGTTAAGGCTCGTCAAGTGACCATCTGGACCGATGTTGATGGGGTATTTAGTGCAGATCCCAGAAAAGGTAACCCTATCTGGAGTCACTTCTTTAATTTATACTATTTAGTAATCTTTAGTTTTCTTGTCATGCCAAATGTTTTTTTTTTAATTTTTCATGCCAAATGTTAACAAAGACGAAATGCAATGATGACATGTTCAATACATTTCCATGGTCTATGCTGCCAGCTAGAATTTCCCAGATGTTCTGGTAACTAGAAGTGTGCATAGTCAGGAGGTTATTAGGCTACATGGAAATAATTTGTCAACATGATCATTTGTAAAAGAATAAATTTTAAAACTACAGGTTCTTTGTTATGTGTGATAGAAACTGCACATTTAAGGGGATAGTGATGAACTATACATTTAAGGCCACATGTTACCAAACACTACTACAGGTTTTAGAATTTTTTTTCATCTTCAAACCTTGGCCCAATAGCCAATGCAACATATTGGAACCTGTCATATTTTGTCACGTCGACATCGGCCACCATTGTTTTGTAGGATTGGAAATGATGGAAATTCTACTCCTTTGATATGTGGCCTGAAATGTATATTTTCTAAGCCTTTAGGCCTTTATTGTTTACTTTTTATATATATGCCAAAAAAGTAGTTTCTGAAATCAGCTCTGTATTATCATTCCAGTAGTCTGAGATTACAACCCATTGAAGTGGAAGTGCTTTATATTCCAGTCAAAGAATTGGTAAAGCTGCTGTAGTATTCTAGTAGAAATTATTGTTAACCTTGTATCTTGTATTTAATCTAATAACAAACCTTCAGACTTGTTATAAGTTTGTCTATCCTTATTATTGTTACATCAGGGCCATTTTTAGTGTCTATCTGATGATAGCCTCTCATTAATGCAGTTAGTGAAGCTGTGATCTTAGGCACCTTGTCATATCAGGAGGCCTGGGAGATGGTAATTTCTTTACTTTTGGTTTTGGGCATCTTCCACTGAATATCTGTATTGTTAATTATTAAAGGAGAAGTTACTGTTGCAAGCTAGGCTTTCCTCAATTAAATTCTTCATCAGCTTAAAGGCTGGAGCTGGGTTTTTTGGTGTTCACTGTTCAGGCCTCAAAGTTGTGGGAGTTGGTTCCCAAACCACTATTATGTTTGGCTCTGTGCTGGCTTCAGTATATCTCTTAACTAACCTGAATAATTTTTCTTTTCTTATGCAGTCGTATTTCGGGGCAAATGTCTTGCATCCGCGTACCATTATACCTGTGATGAAATACAATATTCCTATTGTTATAAGGAACATATTCAATACTTCTGCCCCTGGAACTATGATCTGTCAGCAGCCTGCGAATGAAAATGGTGATCTGGATGCTTGTGTCAAAGCTTTTGCAACTATAGATAAACTAGCTCTGGTTAATGTTGAAGGGTAAGTCCGGTAGATGTTCTTCCTCCGATTCCAAATGTATGCCATTTTATCCTTGTGCACAAGGATTAAGAAAGAAAATGGTGATTTGTGAGAGTTGGCAAGGAAGAAAGAAAATATGAAAAGTGCTAGGATGATTTACATTTTGAGAAGAGTCAAGAATGCTAAAATGACCTACATTTGGAACCAGAGGGAGTAGAGCATAACTAGTTTAGTGTTCTGTGTATGATGTTCTGTAGGAACTTTTAGAAGAAACTTTTGTGTCGTTTGCTATTTACAAGATAAATTAATCTTCTGATACCAAATGAACTTGAATTTCAACTTGTCATGCTGTTAAGCGAAGATCTTTGAAGGTTAACACTTGGTACAGGTTTAACATAAAGAACACAATGCGCATACATGCTTTGTAAGTATTTCGACAAGTTACTTGTACTTCCTTCATGTTACCGTAATCTTTTTTTTCAGGACGGGAATGGCTGGTGTCCCAGGCACAGCAAGTGCCATATTTGGTGCTGTGAAGGATGTTGGAGCGAATGTTATCATGATATCGCAGGTATATATCATGTTGCCATCTTTGTGTGCCAACAATGAAGCTTCTTGCTGACTGCAACATATCTGCAGGCTAGCAGTGAACACTCTGTATGTTTTGCTGTTCCAGAAAAGGAAGTTGCATCTGTGTCGGCAGCCTTGCAAGCTAGGTTCCGTGAAGCATTGGCAGCAGGGAGGCTATCTAAGGTCTATTGATGAATCCTGATTTTTTTTGGGTTGTTTCACTATTTGCCTATCTAAGATATTGTTATCCTTGAGTACGTTCTTGGCTGTTATTTTGTTCTGGATCTTTAAAATAATATTTATCCTGAGAAAGTTCAGATATCCTTTATATTGCCATGCATTATGTTGCACTAGCCAAAACCTTCGAATCCTTAAAATGTTAGTCAAGGTTCACAAATCATGTGAAAAAAGGCATATTAAAAGCAAACATTTATGTCAGGGAAGCATACAAATACATACTTGCAGAAGTTTGCTAGTTTCTATTTTGTTATATATCGTAGCTTAACAGTATGAACTGTGTAAATTATTTATTATGAATCTTCGTGGAAACTTTCATATTCTAAAGAATTAGAATGAGGCCAGAAGTAACACTTTTGAGAAAGCAATTATACCCTAGAATGAAGTTCATACAGTTCTAAGGGGGTGTTTGGCAGCATTCCACCTCTAACAGAACAGCTCCTCTCCACCAACTCCACATTTTTGGTGCTCCACTCCACCCACTTTAGAAAAATATGGAGCTGATGTAAATGTTTGGCCGATTGCAGTGCTCCAGCTCCAGAAAGACAAGATTTGATTGTGCAAAGTCTATTTTACCCATTGTAAATGGGTCCACATGTCATCCTCTCTTCTCTTCTCTTCTCTTCTCCCCCTCTATCTTCCTCTGCTCCGGCACCACCCCTGTCTCGCCTCTTGGCCACCACGAAGCGGCGCAGTCCCTGTAGCTCGACGTGCCACTGCCCCGACGAGGCGTGCAGCTTTGAAGGCTCCCGGCGGCGCTCCAGGACCGGCTGTGCAGAGGGCAGAGACGATCCGACCTATGACTGCAGTGCGGCAGTGGCGTGCCCTGCCCTTACAGCAGTAGTGCGTCGCTCTCGCGGCTGGCGGTGCAGCCTCGCCGATGATCCGCGACGCTGGAACCTGCGACGCGGGCACCCACGCAGACGGCGGCGTGGCCTGGCCTACAGTCTGCATCTCCGCATCTCGGTCAGGTCGCGCGGTGGTCGTGCCCTCCCCGGCCATGGCGCTCCTGCACGAGGACGACGGTGCCTTCGCCATGCACCCCGACTTCCGCACTACTGAGATCAGGGGGCACCGCCGCGGACTCCAAAATCAATCTGTATGGAGGAGTTGAGGAAGAAAATGAGGCATTGGGCGGAGGAGGGTCGCCGTCTGCATCCATTATCGTCGGAGATTCGGCCGGCGGCGGCGCTAGGGGTTCGGAGGAAGGGGGCGGACGGACAGACGGGAGAAAAGCTACGGGTTTCTTTTTTGCGAACCGGTACGCTGGATTTTGTAACCAGTGGCACTGGTGGGTAATTACCCACCAGCTCCATAGGGAAGTCTGAAACATGGGTTTTGGAGCACCCCTTGAGATACTCCACAAAAAAGGTGGATCTGCCCCCCTGCTCTACTTTTTTTCCGGATCTGTGGCAGCTGGAGCTCGACGTGTTTGGCAGAAAAAATTTCGGAGTTGGTGGAATGGAGCTGTTTTGGCTGCTTCGGAGTGCTGCCAAACACCCCCCTAAATTCTAATGTGGTCATACTTAAACAGTTCTAAATGAGGTCAGGCTAATCAGAGTCTGCTAGACAGAAGTTGTGTTACACACCTTTCTCTTTCTGGTTAATAGCTGTACCTTATTTAGGGTTCAGTAGTGTTTCAGTATGTGAACTCAAACTTGATTTGCTTAGTTTCTATTTCTCAGGTTGAAGTCATTCATAATTGTAGCATCCTTTCTGCTGTTGGCCTGAGGATGGCAAGTACACCTGGAGTCAGTGCAACCCTTTTTGATGCACTTGCTAAGGTATTCTTCTAAATTCGGTACCTGAGGTCTTTCTTTATGGTACTAGGGGGGTAACATACCCTAAAATGATGGATCCAGGCCAATATCAATGTAAGGGCAATAGCTCAAGGTTGCAGTGAGTACAACATTACAGTTGTATTGAAGGAAGAAGACTGTGTACGGGCTTTGAGAGCTGCCCACTCAAGGTTCTTCCTCTCCAAAACCACACTGGCTGTTGGAATTGTAGGACCTGGGTTGATTGGTCGCACACTGCTTAACCAGCTGAAGGACCAGGTATATAAAATTGAATAAAGCCTAGTGTTTCCATATAGCATGAAGAAAGAGCATTTCTATTAAAAGGACAAGGAATTACAGTACAATATTTAGACCTATCTAGTAATTATCTGGTTTTAACCTATTTTTACTGTTTAGAATCTGGAGCAGCTAGTCCTCACTTTAGTGTATATGTGTGTGTGGCGCCTGTGTATAGCCCATATAGAGGCCCATGTCTAGCTGACTATATACCCACCCTCCTAGGGTTGGAGGAATATACAAGAATTGCAATTCCAACATGGTATCAGCAGTCTAGGGTTTCCTTCCTCCAATTCTCCATGCGCCGCCGCCCCTGCCGGCCATGGCTGGCCGCCGGACCACACTCCTCCCTCCCCACCTCTGCAGCCGCGGCCGCCCGCTTGGCCACCCCTGTGCTCGCCGCACAGGCCACAGGCGTGGGTGCGCCGCCGCCGCGCGCAGGCGGGCCCCCTCCAGGCGCCGGCGGGACACCGCTAGGGCCCCGCGTGCCGCCGCTGGGGCCCGCGCGCCGCCACCCCTGCCGCCTGGCACCCAGGCCGCGCGCCCGTCCTCGCAGAGCCCCTCGCCCGTCGCCGGCGGGCCGCCGCTGGGGCCCCGCGCGCCGCCACCTCCGCCGCCTGACACCCAGGCCGCGCGCCCGTCCCTACCGCCACCTGCTGGGATGCAGAGGAGCCCGTCGCCCGTCCCTCCTCCCTTCCCTAGCCCGCCGCCGCAGGGGTCCTCCATGGCTCCTGTCCTGGATCCTTTGGGCGCCCAGGCCGCTTGGGCCGCAACGACCAAGGCTGCTGGTGGCCCTGCCACCTGTGCAGGGGTAGGAGCAGGCGTCTTTCCGCCCTTCCCTGCTCCCTTCTCCAGCCCTGGGGATGCCCCCCGTCGACGCTCCCTTCTCCGCCGCCGCCTTCCTCCGGCGCCAGTCTCCGGCTCCCACAAGTGTCGCGGCTGCCGACAACGCCCTCGCCATGGCTCTTGCGGCTGCCAAGTCCGAGGCCGCCGCGGCTCATGAGCGGGTTCGTGTGGCATCCCTCTCTTGGGAGTGCGAGCGCATCGTGGCCGATGCCCTCACTCGCCGGGTCGCCGAGGCGGAGCGCTTCCTCCACGCCTCCGAGGTGGAGCATGTCGCCTCCTCCCACCAGGCGTCGCTCACCGCTCCTGTCCAGCAGAGTGCCGGACCCCAGCTTGGCCAGGCCGACCCCATGGTCGCCTACCTCCATCTCCAGGCAGCTGGGGTTCCGCACATCAAGAACCTGGTCACCGTCGTCCTCGACTCCACCTCCACCTCCACCTCCTACGCTCACTGGCGGGACCAGGTTCTACTCGCGCTCCGCCGCTACACCCTCGATGACCACGTCCTCTCCGACACGCCGGTCGAGGCACGCGACTTGGCATGGATGCGCCTCGACAGCGTCGCCATGTTTTGGATCTTTGGGAGCATCTCCCTCGATATGCAGGACATCGTGCAGACTCCCGGCGGCACCGCGCGTGAGGCCTAGCTTGCTCTCGAGAGCCAGTTCCTTGGCAACGCCCGGACGCGCACCCTCCAGCTCGATGCTAAGCTCCGTACTCTTGAGCAGGGCGATCTGTCCGTGGGCGAGTTCTGCAGGAAGATGAAGAGCACGACTGATGCTCTTCGCGACCTTGGGTACCCGGTTCCGGAGCACATACTGGTGCTCAATGTCGTGCGGGGCCTCCCCAGCAGCTACGAGGCCCTGCGAACATTGATCACCCACCAGAGGCCGCCACTCACCTTCCTGCATGTCCGCAATGCTCTCACCCTAGAGGAGCTCACCCGGGGCCTCCACACACCTGCCTCGACTACGTCTTCGTCCTCCACCACCTCTCGCGCACTCGTCGCTGCCCCACCACCGTCCTCCGCCTCGCCGCCCGCCTCTCTACTTGGTGCGCCTTCCCCCGGGCCGAGCGGGGGTTGGGGGGGAGGGGTGGGGGCCGCTGAGGACCCGGTGGTGGGGGTCGTGGGACGCCCACCCAGGCTCCGACCCTACTCTCGCTCCTCTTCCCGGGGGTGCGCCTTGACCAACCTTCACCAACCCGTGGCCAGGGTGTATCTCCATGTGGCCCTTCCAGGGTCAGGGAGGGGGGTCTCTATCGTATCGACATCCTAGGGCCCACTACCCAGGCGGGTACTGAAACCGACTACTACGTGGGCCCCCGGGACCAGGGTTAACAAAACCGGTGGGAACCGGGCCGGTTCGGCCGGTTCCCGGTGGTACCGGTCCGGCCCGGTACCTAAACCGGTCCGGTTCCCACCCCCAAACCGAACCTAAAAATTCCTAACCTCGGCGAACCGGCCGGTTTTACCGGTAAACCGGCCTGGTTTTTCCCTTCGCGGAAACTGGTCTTCCCGCGGTTCGGTTAACCCTGCCCGGGACTACTCTACTTGTGCTACACGGTGCAAGACGGCGTGGAGCACAAGTCAACCAGAGGACTAGTACTCGGTTAGGAAGCTAGACATGTCCGGACCCATGTGGGGTACTCCTACCCGTGTACGACTAGTACTCTCCTCTCAAACCGACTAGTAACCTTGCCTCCCGGACTATATAAGGTGAGGCAGGGACCCCTATCTAGACATATCATCCTGTAAATAACACCCCATCAAACAAGAGCTACGATGCATACAGGACATAGGGTATTACGCACCTCGCGGCCTGAACCTGTCTAAATTGTGTGCCACGTGTCTCTCCTTCGAGTTCCCGATCTCGGTGAGGCCACAAACATCTACCTCGGGTACCCCCCTTGGTAGGTTGCCGATCTAAAACACCGACAGCTGGCACTCCAAGTAGGGGATCTTGCCAAAGATCTCATGGCGAACTCGACGGCTTCAATCATCATCAAGCCAACCGCCGCCTTCAACCGCGGCGACACCTTCGTCTTCGGCTCCTGGGTGTGCACCGCTGACGGCGCTGGTTCGTTCCAGCGCTACCTCACCATGACCCCGGACCCGGAGACCGGACTTGTGACGCTTCCCGAAGTTGTCACAGGCCAGCTCGTCGAGAAATTCGACGAATTTTCGCTCTACAACCAAGTCGCCGGCTTCGAGACTGGATCCGCCTCCAACTCGAACTCGACGACAACCTGGATCGAGCCACTCGAGCTGGCTCCTGAGCCATCGTGTGGACCGGTCCTCCACGAGCAATTCCCGTACGGCCTCCGCAGCGCCAGCGCGGCCTACGCGGATGCGCTCATCCCGCGTCGGGCCGGCAAAGAGGTCGATCCTGAGTACTCCTCGGACTCCAGCGTCGTCCCGACTACAACTCGGACTCCTACGAGTTCGACTTCGGATTGGATCCGATCGAGCCCGAGTACAACTCCACGGAGAAGCTGTTGTCAGGTCCTGCTGCTGGCTTGGTCATCACGTCTACTCCAGCTGGTAGATTCGTCTACTGGCCCGACCAGAAGCCCGCAGACCTAACTAACGACAACTCACGCTGCGTTGCCTACCTCGAGACACTCCCCTTCCAGGAGGGAATGCCTGACTCCCACATCAGAGGACTACACACCAACCGAGGCAGCGACTACCGACCCCGGCCTCTGCACACCCGATCACGAGGTGTTCGTCGCCAAGGCAGGCGGCACTTCAGAAGCCCGGGTAGACTTGTACCTCGACAACATCTCTGACGACGAGCTGTCAGCTAATGCATCCGCGGATGAGACTACTGACGCCAAGAACGCCCGATGTACTTGCAACCAGAAGCGAGCTGACCAACACCGGTGGCTTCAGGAAGCTCTACCAATCCGCAACCTCAACGCGGCTTTGGACGAAGTCTCCAATCGGAACCACACCACCCTTGAGCAATGCCTTATGTCCATCAACAGGATAGGGCGAGCCGCTCAGGGACACCGCGCCGGCGACCTCATAGCCGAGCTCGCAGAAAAGGCCTACTTCATGCGCGTCGACGACAGGATCGCGAGAGCTCGTGAACAAGAAGCCACCAGCCGCACCCGCACCCCAGCAGATGTCGGGCCCAACCGCGTTCGCGTCGAGCACCAGCCATCCCCCAATCGCTCTAGAGCTACGGGGGAGGACCCTCACACGGTGGTGCTAGCGCTGGCGGAGGCGGCGGCGGCGGCAGTAGCAGCGACAGCTCTTCCCACGGCGGCGGCGGAAGAAGCGGTGGCGGCGGCGATCGCGGAGGCCGAGGCCACGCGAACAGCCACGCCACCGGCAACGAACGTGGTGGCTACGACGCCCGCCACAGTATCGACGAGATACGCCGCGTCAAGAAGACTACCAACGTCAGCGACAACGACGGCTTCCCCGCATTCACATCTCGACTTCGCGCTCTGCTACTACCCAAGAAGTTCAAGCCTCTTGGGATTTCCAAGCACGACGCGAAGCAAGACCCAGTACAGTGGCTACGGTGCTACGCCCTGGCCATCGAGAACGCTGGTGGCAATAACGACACGAAGTGCCTCTACTTCCCCTTCTGCCTGGACCAAGCTCCACTCACGTGGCTCGAGTCACTCGACAAGAACTCGATCGACAAGTGGGACCAGCTGAAGGCCCAGTTCACCAGGAACTTTACGGGCGCCATAGGGCGCTCGGGTACTCGCATGGACCTGGCGCAAGTCAAGCAAGAACAAGGCGAGGCGCTCTGCCAGTACATGCGCCGCTTCTTCGACAAGCGCGCGACCGTAGTCGACGTCACCGACAAAGAAGTCATCGACTGCTTCCAAGACGGTCTCTACCACCGTCGCACCTTCGAAGACTTCGGTCGCCGCCGGCCAAGTTCCATCACCAAGCTCAAGGACATGATTACTTCATGGGCTGATGAAGAAGACAAGGCTAATGCCATGTGCGACTCCAACCGCGGCAAGAGCAAGAACAACACGAGCAGCAACAACAACAAGGATCAAGGCGGTCGCAACAACAGCAACAACAACTACTCAGGTCCTAACCGCAAGCGTAAGCCAGACAACACCGTCGCAGCTATCCAGTGCCCTGCGAAGGACAACACCAAAAAGACCTCTCGCGGCTTCAAAGATTTGCTCAAAGAGAATTGTCCATAGCATCCGGAGAACAACCACACTTCCGAACAATGCTACCAGCTTCGGCGGGCACTCAAGGATACTCCGGAGCCACGCCACCCTCACGACAAGAAGGGCAAGGGCAAAGTCAACGAAGGCAACGGCGACTTCCAAGATCCTGACAAGACGGTCAACGTCCTCTTCGGTGGCTACCCCACCAAGCGAGCACAGAAGTTAACTCTGCGCGAGGTCCTGTCCATTGAACCAGCGACACCGACACCTCTCAGGTGGTCAGAGGTACCCATTACCTTCTCTCGCGCGGACTAGTGGACAAGCTTCTCTGAGTTAGGGCGTTTCCCACTCGTCCTGGACCCAGTAGTCGCAGGATCCAGACTCACCAAGGTACTCATCGACGACAGCAGTGGACCCAACGTGCTGTTCACCAAGACCTTGAAGAAGATGGGCCTCGACATCACCGGCATGCTCACCAAGAGCACGCCGCCTTTCTACGGCATCGTCCCAGGCAACGCAGCTATACCACTTGGCTCAGTGGTTCTGCCAGTTACCTTCGGGACACGGGAGAACTACTGCACCGAGTACGTCAAGTTCGAGGTTGCGGACTTCGAGACTTCCTACCACGCCATCCTCGGCAGACCAGCTCTAGCCAAGTTCATGACGATCCCACACTACGTGTACTTGGTACTCAAGATGCCAAGTCCCAAGGGAATACTCGCGCTGCAAGGGGACTTGAAGCGATCTTACGACTGCGACGCCGAAGCCGTGTAGTTCGCAGAAACCAATCAAGTACCCAACTCGATTGTTGGGGATTTGGAAATCGGATGGAACCCCCGAACACGTGAGAGAAGAATCCAAAGAACAAACACAAGAACAGACACTTGAACCGGGAGACAAAGAATCTCCGAAAGCCTGTATTTCTCCTCAAAAGTTGTGAACCCCTTTACACGTGCCCCCCGGCCCTCTTTTATAGGGAGACGAAGGGACTTTTACATTCCGAAATTGCCCTCGGATCTAGAGAATATTCCAAGTGGAAACATGTACATATATGTCTTTTACATCCCGCAATTCACGGAGCTAATTTCAGATATTTGCTAACCTGCCATCTGTTCACACCTCAATCTCGGACTTTTGGTGCCACACCTTTGACTCGATCTGTTCGTGGCTTTTGCCTTCATTTGCGAAGATCTTCTAGCGTATAGATTCCTGCTTCGAAAGATCGAAACCATCACCGAAGCCAAGTTTCCCAAGCTGCGAGGATCTCCGAAGTTTCCATTGCCCTAAAATGGCGAACAAATTCACGAACTTGAGTCCCTTCAGCGAACATTTCGCCCGAGGGTATTAGGTTAGAGAATTTTCCCATTCATATTTCACATAAGTTATAATTCACAAAACCCGAAACCTCATTTTTCAGAAATTACGGAAATGAACACGCCGCTTGGCTCTTTTCCGCCCATATCACCGAATTCGCAAGAATTGCAAGATCTCCGAAGATTCGAGGGTGAAAGGTTTTTACCCAATTCCCCAACATCGATGATGGAGATCTTCGCTGCATCAAAGAAGCTCGCTCCGAGCGAACTCGAAATACCCGAGAAGACCGACGCTGCCAACAAGCCTCAACCAACAGAGGAAGTGCAGCTGAAGGCCGTTGACCTCGGGACAGGCGACAACAGCAAAACTACCATGATCGGAGCGGGGCTCGACCCCAAATAGGAAGACGCGCTCGTCAGTTTCCTTCGGGCTAATCGAAACATCTTCGCGTGGAAGCCAGCGGACATGCCAGGTGTGCGCAGGAGGCTGATCGAGCACTCACTCAACGTCGATCCTGAAGTTACCCCCAAGCGACAACATCTCACGGTTGACGACCGACGGGACGCCATCAAGAAGGAACACGCCAAACTACTTGCGGTTGGCGTCATCCGAGAAGTCTTCCATCCTGAGTGGCTCGCTAACCCCGTCCTCGTCCGCAAGAAGAACACCAACGAGTGGAGGATGTGCGTCGACTACACCGACCTCAACAAGCACTGCCCCAAGGACCCCTTCGGGTTGCCGCAGATCGATCAAGTCATCGACTCCACGGTGGGTTGCGACCTGCTCTGCTTTCTCGACTGCTACTCGGGATACCACCAGATTGCAATCAAGGAAGAAGACCAGGAGAAGACCGCGTTGATCACCCCGTTCGGCGCCTACTGCTACACAACGATGTCGTTCGGGTTGAAGAATGCCGGCACTACCTACCAGCGAGCTATCCAGGCCTGCTTCAAGAAGCAGCTCAACAAGAACGTTGAAGCCTATGTGGATGACGTGGTCGTCAAGACCAGGATTTCAGATACGCTCATCGCCGATCTTGAGGAGACTTTCGCATCCCTGCGGGAGTACCAATGGAAGCTCAACCCCAACAAGTGCATCTTTGGCGTACCATCAGGGAAGCTACTCGGTTTCATCATCAACCATCGTGGCATCGAAGCTAACCCTGAGAAGATCTTCGCCATCACCAGCATGAAGGCTTCGACTTGTATCAAGGATGTCTAGAAGCTCACCGGGTGCATGGCGGCCCTGAACAGATTTATCGCAAAGCTTGGAGAGCAGGGACTACCCTTCTTCAAGCTACTTGTTGACACCGGATTTTGACTAAATCCAAAGTCAAATGATGTTGGCTTGGTAATCAACAGAGAAAGGGCAGAATAGAGGAGAATCGGCAAGGGTGCTTGGCAAAACAAGAGAAAGTGAGGATAATAATGGAAATATATGCAGGAGTTATAGAAGATATTTCGTATGCATGCATACAGGAGAGCGGCACGTTTCTCTTTTGCCATGGTATTTATTTAGGTGGCCAGCCAATTATTTAATCAAGTGAGAATTGGTGCGTGCATGTGAAGACAGAAGAAAAGCAAGAATCGGCAATCCAATCGGCAGTCTATTGATAGGAGCAAATCGGCAGGGCTACAGCTGCGTGATGATAGCATGACGTCAACATGATGTAAGGTGATCAAGGATGGCTGAGTTATTTAAAGCATGCGTGCATACACAGGTCGATCGGCATGCAGCCGATTTTGATCAGCGTCAGGCTGGTGTTGGCTTGGGAAGTGATTAAAGAAAAAATTAGAGTTAAATACACCAGTAGCCCTCAAACTTGTCTCCGTGTGCCACTTAGGTCCACGAACTTGCAAAGTCAAAATCCAACACCTCAAACTTGTTATGTTGTGCCATTTAGGTCCATACCCCTTCGTTGGTCATGCATATATGCAAAAAACACCCTTAATTATTATCTTATTCTCCATCCACGTCCTCCTCCACCCTGCCCGTCGTCCCCTCCACCTCCCTCTCACGGCCTCCTCCTCCCCGGCGGTGAGATCCTCGACGGCGGCCACGACCTCCTTTCCCTTGGCAGCGAGATCCACGACGGCGGTCATGACCTGCTCTTCCTCGGTGGCAAGATCTAGCTGGTGCGTGGTGGTGGAGCAGCGGCGGCGTTGCATGGTGCCTAAGGCTGCTTCAGGGACATGGTGATGGCGGCCTGCTGTTGTTGTTGTTGCTGGTGGTGGTGGTGGTGGCGTGCGGCGGCTGGTGAGGTGGTGGCAGAGGCGGCGGTTTGGTGCGGGCCTGGTGGTGGCGGCGGCGGCGGCAGTGACGTGCGGAGGACGTGGATGGAGAAAAAGATCAAAATTAAGGGTCTTTTTTTGCAAATATACATGACCAACGAAGGGGTATGGACCTAAATGGCACAACTTAACAAGTTTGAGGTGCTGGATTTCGACTTTGCAAGTTCGTGGACCTAAATGGCACACGGTGACAAGTTCGAGGGTTGCTGGTGTATTTAACTCAAAAAATTAAGTAAGGAGGGAAGGGATCACGCACAAGCAAAAGTGATTAAAATAAGAGTATTTGAGGCACAACATACCTGCGTGATCTATTGAGTCCTTTGGGAATAAACTATTTCCTAATCAAATTGCCTTGGCCGAAGGGGATTCAAGAAAAGAGGAAGCTTAAATTATCAAGGATTCTATAGAAGGGAAGTTAGAGTCCTTGTATCGTAGTATTATTTCCTTTAGTTTAACTAAGGTAGTCAAGTTGTAGTTGGTTTAGTTAAGAGCTAGCTTGCTATGTGTGAGTTGCACGTCAAGTCCTAGGTTCAGCAGCCCTATAAATATAAAGGGTGCACGGTCATTGTAAATCTATCACACGATCAATATCAAAACCGCCTCCGGGCACCCCCTTTACAATTCTTGCATCTACTTTATCGCATCTACTTTTCGGCGACTTCGCCTTCGTACCTTTTCTGTTTTTTCACGAGTTCTCGCAAACTCGTCGGGCTGCATCGCTTCGATCTCCGGCTTGCTGGTGAGTTCCGCTTTACCGAGTAATATCTAGGCTTTAACCTCCGGGTGTATCGTTGTGGTTTCGTCTAGATTTATTCACAATTTATCGATATTAGCTAGATTAGCAAGTTTTATCTTAATTCTTGCTGTTTTAGCTTTTATCACAATTTATCCAACTCGAGTTCAGGTTTTGTCGGCTCTTACTGCATTATTATATTTTAATCATCATACATAGCCGATTAGATCTGTTTCGAGTGTTGCCCCGTGTAGATTTGTTGAGATTACGTTCTAGTGATCTTTACAGATCTGCGCATACGTCGGCTGACTTAGCCGATTGGAATAATTTGTATTGGACCTCTAGCCGATACACCAGCGGGAACGATTCGGCGATCCAGCCGATTCGTTTACTTTTCATTGTCAATCAACATGTCAGATTGGCTGGCACGCCTCGCTACAGACCGGGGAGTCACGTGTGTCACGCGCAAGGGTGACGTCCTATTTTTGCGTCAACACTACTCAAGCACCAAGAGAAGTTCGCGTGGGCCGCGGAGGCTGATCAAGCTCTGACACAGCTCAAAGACTTCCTGTCTAATCCACCGGTCCTCACGGCTCCTCGCAAAAAGGAGCAGCTACTGCTCTACCTCGCTGCGACTGCTCACGTGGTCAGTACTGCCATCATCGTCGAGCGGCAGGAAGAATGCCACGCCTACCCAGTCTAGCGACCAGTCTACTTCGTCAGCGAGGTCCTGTCCGAGTCCAAGGCCCGGTACCGACCGGTTCAGAAGCTACTTTACACAGTACTCATCACCTCGCGGAAGCTACGACACTACTTCTAGGAGTACTCGATCTCCGTGATCACAGACTTCCCGCTCGGCGATATACTCCACAACCGGGATTCCACTGGAAGAATCTCCTAGTGGGCGGTCGAGCTCGGCGCCCTCAACATGGATTTCAAGCCACGCATAGCCATCAAGTCTCAAGCACTAGTCGACTTCATGGCAGAGTGGTGGGAAAATCAACTACCCACACCAACAGAGCGACCAGAGCACTGGGTGATGTACTTCGACGACTCAGTCAAACTCGAGGGCGCGGGCGCAGAGGTACTCCTGATCTCACCAAAGGGCAAATAACTTAAGTACGTCCTGCAGATCTTCTGTAAGGTCTCAAACAACGAAGCTGAATACGAAGCTCTACTTCACGGGCTTCGTCTCGCAATCTCATTGGGCATCAAGCGACTGCCTACAGCTCTGGGCGACGCCGATCTTCCGGCGAGCTTTCTACTGGCCTACAGCTCTGGGCGACGCAGAAGAACTCGTCAGGAAATGCCAAGGGGGCCAATTTTTCGCCAAGCAGCAACACGTCCCAGCCTACAAGGTAGTCACGATACCGCCAACCTGGCCGTTCGCCTGCTGGGGGCTCGACATGATTGGGCCTCTACCAACTGTACCACGGGGATTCAACAGAGTTCTGGTGGCTATCGACAAGTTCACCAAGTGGATCGAATTCAAGCCGGTCACCTGCCGAAAGGCCGACAGAGTACTCGACTTCCTGGATGAACTCGTGCATCGCTACGGGCTACCTCATCGCATCATCATAGACCTGGGTTCCAACTTCAACAACCACTAGTTTTGGGAGTACTGCGAGAACAGCGGGATCGATGTCCGGTACGTCTCAGTCGCTCACCCGCGCGCTAACGGCCAGGTGGAGCGCGCCAACGGGATGGTACTCGACGCCCTCAAGAAGCGACTGCACGATGCTGCTAATACCAAAGGAGGCAAGTGGATGAAGGAACTACCCAACACACTCTGGGGGCTTCGTACTAAACCTACTAAGCCAACTGGGCAGTCGCCCTACTTCCTGTTCTACGACTCCGAAGCTATACTACCCGCCGACGTTATGTGGGAATCCCCGGCGGTTGAACAATACAACGAAGGCGTCTCAGAAGACAACAGACGGGTTGACATCGATAGGCTTGAAGAAGCCCGCTGCGTCGCCCTCGTCCAGTCAGCAAGGTACCTGGAGGGTATCCGACGCTACCACGATCGCAACGTCAAGGAACGCTCATTCAACGTGGGCGATCTAGTCCTCCGTCGTATTCAGAACACGGAAGGACTACACAAGCTCAATTCGCCTTGGGAAGCTCAGTATCCAAGGCCACCGGCCCGGGCTCCTACCGCCTCCAAACACTTGAAGGCGAAGACATCAGCAACTCGTGGAACGTCGACCAGCTCTGTCGCTTCTACGCGTAGTCCCTCGACTACTTATCTACGGGTCTAGCCTACACGGCTACTCACGGACTCTCAGCTGTAAGCGGTCTCCGGGTCCTAGCACCGGTTTACGAACCTCTCTCAACCAAGATACAGCGTTAACGGCTACTCACGGATCCTGGGTTGTACATGGCTTAAGGGCTCTGGCAGCGGTCTACAGACCACCTACTCCAGAGATCCAGCTTCAACGGCTACCTACGGATCTCTAGCTGTAAGCGGTCTGCGGACCCTAGCGACTACCTAGCTGTATGCGGCCTACGGGTCCTGGCGACTACCTATTTGTAACGGCCCTGGCCATCCAGGTGTAATCTTTCATCAGTAATAAAGTTTGATTCTACTTAACTTGTTTACTGCGTCTCTTAACTAGACGACCCTACCATTGAGTACTACTACTCACCTTACTCATCGACTTAGTACTCCGTGGGCTTCGTTGCAAGCCGCGACAATGAGTACTCAGAACATCACAATATTCAAATAACTCAGATGCATTAGAACGAGTTCTTCACTAACTTGTTTATCTTACACCATCACACCTGTACACGATCTACTCCTACAGGTACATCTATTGGAGGTTAAGCTTCTCGGCGACTTGCTCTGCGATGAGCGCCATCTCCTCCAGCAGAGCACGAAACTGCTCGTCCGTACAGTTCGCCGCGAGCCCTCCAGCCACCGCATCCACGGGCGCCTTGGGGAAGTACGACTTCAGATAGGCGAGTACCTGATTGGGGATCGACTTCACCAAGTGCTTGACATATGTTGCCCAGCGCCCGGGGGCTTCTTTCAACCTGTCCACTAGCGGCCGCAGTTAAGTACCGGCCACATGTGGAACAAGTAGTCTTGCGATGTGCAGCGCGGCTTCTTCTAGCTCCTTCAGGAACGCCCGCAGCTTCTCGCAGTCTTCGTTGAGCTTTTGCAGGGATTGCATGCAGCGAACGAGGTCAACGTCAGTTGGTTGCCGGATTTCAATTGCGGTAATGCACTCATGAGTTCTTATGGCCAACTCTTCTTCGGCTACCTCTCGAGCATGGGTCACCCGGTACACGATGTTCTTCAAGTCGGTCTCGGAGTCTTTGACCTGCTGAAGAGAAGCCTCAAGCTTTGCAGACAACTCCACAGCAGAGTTAGCTACAGAAAAGTACAAAATCAGTACTCAAGCACTACGACAGGAAGCATACCTTTGTTCTTCTGTCTCAGCGACTTGTTCTTCTTGATCAGATCATCCCTCTTCGCCTGCATGTCCTGGACTTCATTATGGTGCTAGGCGAAGGCACTGTCGAGCTTGGATTGGAGCAGCGCAGAGTGCTTCCTCGACTTGTCCAACTCCTCCAAGGCCTCAGCGCGGACATATCCCTTGAGGAGGTCGGTCTTCTTTTGGGATCTCTCCACAAGGTTCTGCAGACATCAGAGCTTAGTCAGCACTAGTACTCACAATTACACGGCTACTCAGGGTACTCGTGACATACCTTGACCCATTGCTCCGTGCGGCGCCATGACTCCATGTTCAGCGACACGATGGCCGAGTCGATTAGCGCATCATCCAGCAGCTCGAGGCCTCCGCGGCTCGAGGTCCCGGATTCAGGGTGCACAATTCCCTCTATGGTGGGAAATCAGTGACCTGTTCAGTGATGTCGCTGATGGATTACTACGGCTGCTAGATCTTGGGTTGGGGAATCTGATGGCATGAAGGCACTCTGCATATCATAGGATGAGTGCCTGATTCCCCCCTCATCATGGGCTATAATTTTAGTTACATGATATTGCTGTCTGAGGTGACACCACTTACAACTTGTGCATTGTATCCACTTAACTTACAAGGCTATAGAATGTTTCTTACACTTGATTTCCATTTTTTTCATTAATATATTATATTTGCAGTGGATCATTGAAAATGTTTTGTTAGATCATTAACTTCACCTTTTGTGGACAAGCACTATATCATGTGATTTCCTCTTTGATGGGTGTTAAATATTGTACATTACACTTAATCTAAACTATCCTGCAGGCTGCTGTCCTGAAGGAAAATATGAACATTGACCTGCGTGTCATGGGCATAACTGGTTCAAGGACAATGCTTTTAAGTGATATGTAAGTAAGTTAATACTGTTTTTTTCGTAACATTTTACGTATCCAGCTCTATTTTTATCTGAACTGAATTTTTGGTGATTATTCTTATCTTATGAGAATTTATCTATAACATTTTACTGAGGGGCATCATATGAGCATTTCTGTTATTAAGTTTCGCTCTTGCCTAATTTCTATGGATGACAGCAGAATACTCTTCTGCTATATGGTGGTCCTTGGCTTGTGAAATGATCCTTTTGATTGCTATTATTTAGCAATGCTGGTTTTTGATATTTCTCTTTATATTTCTTATGTATGTTCCTTCTGTAGAGGAATAGATTTGACCCAGTGGAAAGAGAAGCTGCAATCTGAAGCAGAACCAGCCAATCTTGACAAGTTTGTTCATCATTTGTCTGAGAATCACTTCTTCCCTAACAGAGTTTTGGTAGATTGCACAGCAGACACTAGTGTTGCATCTCACTATTATGATTGGCTCAAGAAAGGAATCCATGTCATCACTCCAAACAAGAAAGCAAATTCAGGGCCACTTAAGAGGGTAATGATTTTGTTGACTTTTTTTTCTATAAATGTTCCCCTGTGTTTATTTATTTTGGTCAGTAGATTAGTTTGGTCATTAAATGATTACGACCTCTAAGAAGAATTAATTGATCGAACCAGTTAGGCAGAGCTAGATGAAAAGATAATGAAAGCAAGTTGCGATGTTCATTGTAAAAAGTAGGTGCTAAGCTATGATCTTGTGCAAAGTTTACCTTCATGTTTGGTACTGGTTTCATAGTTGCAGAACAGAACAGCTGAAATTAAAACTCAAATCAAATTGGTCTTTCATTGTGTAGAGAGAACAATTGCTACAGGTTCAGTGGACTGCTCAAATTGAGAAGAATTTCTAAAAGCATTAGAAGAAATGTGAGAAAATGACAAAAACCACTTAAGTTACCCAACTTGGTCTCCATGATGCTTACCCACTATGCACCACTTTACCTAAATTTGGTATTAATTCATGTACAAGGAAACCACTTTGGCCTCCATGACAGTTCAAACTACTTTTGCTGCACTGTATGCTGTTTATTACTTTGTTGGCTAACTACCACATTTTTATTAACATTCAGTATCTGAAGCTTAGAACTCTTCAACGTGCATCATATACTCATTACTTCTATGAAGCAACTGTTGGTGCCGGTCTCCCTATCATTAGCACACTGCGTGGTCTTCTAGAGACAGGTGACAAGATATTGCGTATCGAAGGGATTTTCAGGTAAGTATGGGCTTCATATGGAATGGTGACAACTTTACCTATATTTTATATGATGCAGCAGATCCTTAGTTTAGTATGACTGTATGAGCACAAGAGGAATTTGCTACGGTAGTTTCCTTTTAAAGGGTTCACAGCGATTTTCCCTGATGACATATTTTGTTTACTGTTGTTCAGTCCCTATTGAACCTTTACTGCTGTGCATAAATATGTCTGACTGTTTGATTGCAGTGGAACGTTGAGTTATATTTTTAACAACTTCGAAGGAGCAAGGACCTTTAGTGATGTTGTTACGGAGGCAAAAGAAGCTGGATACACCGAGCCTGATCCAAGAGATGATCTATTTGGTACTGATGTTGCCAGAAAGGTATTTCTTATTTTCTTTTAAAAATTTTAAATCATAAATTTGTACTTGTTACGAACTTGTGCATGTTGGAGTATAAGTGAACTTGTTAAGCTTTTGGGTTGAACTGGTTGGTGCATGCAACTCAATATGGTACCATAGAGCGAGAGGTCTCGAGTTTGAATCCTGGCGGGCGCGTTAATTAAAATAATTACATCCCACTCCAATATCCACGTATGCGGCCTGGGGGAGCCTGCACGTGAGGGGGAGTGTTGGAGTATAAGTGAATTGCCCACCTTTCCCCATCAGCTTAAGCTTTTGGGTTGAACTGGTTAGTGCATGCAACTCAATAGTGCACACAGACCTGCCTTAGTCTGGCTCCTTATGGTTTTGAGTTATATTTCTACTACCTCTGTTTCTTCTATAGGGTATATTAGGATTTCAAAAGGTCAAACTATATAAACTTTGATTAACAATTAGTCAAATTATGTGCATACTTGGTGTATGCTAGATACCAATAGATTTGTATTCCAAAAATCTATATGTGACATTGATTTTGTAGCAGTTGATGATATATTGTAAGATAATACTTTGATGGTCAAAGGACACTTCTAAAGGCTTCTCTAAATCCTTAAACAGTTAACAACCTTATAAAAAGAAACGACAAAAATTAGAATATCATGGTTTATAAATCTTAGTATGGAAGAAAAGAGTCAACTTACTTTTTCTGATTTAGACTTTGTTCTAGTATACATTATTTCATAAACCTTCATTCAGGATGCACACTTCTTTCTCATAGTTATATTTGTAATCTGCACGTGCTTTTCTATACTCTAATTTCTATATTTGAGCCAACATGTAACTCTAATTATATAATTCTTTTCAACTAAATCTCCTACTTGAGCTCTTATGTTCATCTTTTAGGGTATACAATTGCATTATCATTTTGTCTTGAAGCAAACATATGGGGCGTGTTTGTGCACTTGGCCCGATGGCCCGGCTGCGCCCTTCGCGTGCAAGTCCGTGTGTTTGCGAGCTAGGTCCCACCAGAGAGCCGGGCTGCCGCGGTGCTCCGGGCCTTCTTTCTCATGCTCCCGGGATACACCTGGATCGGCCATAGCACGAGAGCCTGGCCGCTCCGTCATGATCGCGTGCAGTCACCTCCTTCCTCCACGCCTCCGCCACAGCGTCGCCACCACTGCCGCAGTGCCGCCACAACCACGACCACGACGGCGGCTCGCGAGGCACATGGCCAAGATGACGGCGCGCGATGCACACGCGGCCATAGCCAAGCGGCGGCGCACGGTGGCGCACTCGCGGCCATGGCCAGGACGACGGCGCACGATGCACTCTCCGGCCACGACGCTCGGCGCCCTCCCCCTATTCTTCATCTTGGTCTGCAATGGTGCCGGAGAGTGGTGGTAGCCAAAGTGGTGGTAGCCAAGGAGTCGCGCCGCGCTGCTCCCGACTGCATCGCCGTCGCCGCCCGTTCCCGGCGCTGGCCGGCGGCGGGTGCTAGGGTCTTCGCGAGCGAGGTCGTGGGGCCGGAGCCCGTGTCCCTGAAGATGTCCTGCTCGGGTGCCGTGCTGCCGGAGATGAGGGCAGCCACGACGATGCCTGGTAGCGGTAAGCAAGATGAAGAGGAGGAATGCAGCGGGTGCTGGGCCGCGCTGCCATGTCCGGAGGGCCGGCCTCGCTCTGCGTCTCCATGGCCGGAAGGCCGAGTTCGCCTCGCGCCATGGCTAGGCCATAGCTGGCCATGGTTGCTCGCAAAGTGCTTGATGAAATGGCTGTGAGCCTTCTCTGGTGGTAAGACTACCACATCGCAGTGCAAGGTAGCCACACCTCTCATCCCGGCTGCCAATTTGGTGGCAAACCACAACATCACCTGGGCCGGGATCATTTGGTAAAGGACCGCAAACACGGTGTCTTGCATCGTCTGGGCCAGGTCATTCCAGGCCTGGGCGGACCGGTCGAGCCGTGGTGGTGCAGGGTCGCAAACATGACCATTACTTCTCTAGACAAGACCATGTGGTTTTTTTAGGTTATCCAATTCCAAACACGTAAGGGCTTATCCTTTTTTTTTATGCATACAACCTACAATGTGCTTCTATGTGTACCCCTTTACTCGTTTCAAATTTGTTGGCCAACAAAATATAATAAGAATCTCTTATTAGTATTCTTGGCTAATAAGGAGGCCAACAAAGCTAGCCACATCGCCAGCAATTCCTGACCGTCGGATCGGGCGCGCGGACGGCCCGGATCGGCCAAGCAACGGTCATTTTGCAAAAAAAGCCCTTCCATTTAGCAAAAATCATGCCCGAGGTCCATGGATTTTTACATATGAACCCCTAAACTTTTGGGAAAATATGTTTATAGTTCATGATTTTACATATGAACCCCTAAACTTTTAGGAAAATATGTTTGCAGTCCATAATTTTCCAAAAAAGGACCTCGAAGTTCGTAATAATCCACCCGAAAACCCCACTGTCAATGAATTTTTACGTATGAGCCCGTAAATATTTGAAAAAAATTGCAGCCCATAATTGTTAAAAAAAGATCTCAAACTTCGATGCAACCCACCTGTAGACCCCAGACTTTTCCAAAAAAAAAAGCCTTCAATTTCCCATAAATTAACTGAACACCCAAACATAATGGCTGGCCTCTCCCGACCGTCGGATCGGCCGCACAGACAGCCCAAAATGGCCGAGCAACAGTCGTTTTGCAAAAAAACCCTTCCACTTAGCAAAAATCATGACCGCGGTCCACAGATTTTTACATATCAACCCCTAGAAACTTTCAGGAAAATATGTTTGCAGTTCATGATTTCCCAAAAAGGATCTCGAATTTCGTAACAATCCAGTCGAAAACCCCACTATGAATTTTTACGTATGGGCCTCTAAAACTTTTGGAAAAAAAATTGCAGCCCATAATTTTCCACAAAAAAAAACTCAAACTTCGATACAACCCACCCGTAAACCCTAGACTTTTTTTAAAAAAAGCCTTCAACTTCCCACAAATTAACAAAACACCCAAACATAATCAAACAATCTCAAACTTTACAGCCACCACTCCATACTCCACTGTCAGAAAGCTCAAACTTTACAGCCACCACTCCATACTCCACACTGTCAGAAAGAAGATGCTGCCGAATCAACGAAGGACACTGGCCTCGCACGGCAAGGCCGCGTTCCTTTTTCTAGTTATTGAATTAATGAATATATTTTCCTTTCTTAAATTGCGTGTGTTAGATATGTATCAGCCAGGTATGTATAGCTGGCTGTACATTCCTTGTATAGGTGGTTTATATCCTTCCTAGTATAGGTGATTACTTCCTAGTATAGGAGATTACATCCTTGTACTTTAAGCCACCTTGGCTATTTATATGAGAGGTCACCCCCCCATTGGGTGTGTGGTGTTTTCCCCCTATTCTACTTCTCTACATGGTATCAAGAGACCAGGCCTAATTCTCTGGTTCCTTTCCAATTCTCTCCGCTGCCTCTCCCTCCCCTGTCTCGCGTGACGCGCGCCTCCCCTGTTTCCGCGCGTCGCGAGTCTCCTCGCGCGGTTCCCCTATTTCCGCGCGTAGAAACCCCGCGCGGCGCGACCCTGTGCTGCGCGACCTCACGCGCCGCCGCTCCCTACTCCCACCAGGCGCCGCCACATCCCAGGCCGCGCCCTATCGATCGCCGCCACTCCTCCTGGCCGCGATTTCCCTCCCCTGCCGCCGATTCCTCTCGGTTGCATTGCCCCCCACCGATCCAATCCCTAGGACTGGTTGGTTCCCCCTCCCTGGACGCCATCACAATGTCGTCCTCCAACACCTCCTCCGCTGTGGCCAACTCCACTGCTCTAGGCGCCCAGACTCCCATCTACGTCACCTCCTATGCCTCTGTCGCCGTCAAATCCCATGTGCCCATGACTCTTGAGTTGAACACCTCCAACTTCACCAAGTGGTCAGCATATTTCCGCGCAATGTGCGGGAAATTCGGCCTTCTCCGGCACCTGGACGGCCCTGTTCCAACCGCTGACACCGTCGACGCTGCCTGGGAGCAGGCGGACTGTTGCGTCCGCAGTTGGATCTTCGGGTCTGTCGCGGACCCTGTCCTCGACATGGCCATGGACGGCACCACCCAGACGGCCCGTCAGCTGTGGGTCGCCATTGAAGCCCTCTTCCAGGCGAATAAGGCATCCCGGGCGATCTTCCTGAGTCATGAATTCCATTCCATGACACAGGGAGATTCCTCGATCGACGAGTACTGCCTCCGCGTCAAGACCACCGCCGACAAGCTGCGCGACGTCGGCGAACCCGTATCCGAGTCCACCCTCGTCCTCAACCTGCTCCGCGGGCTGAACGAGCCCTACACCAACACCGCCGACCACATCGCTGCCACCAACCTCACTTTCTCCTACGCGCGGGACCAGCTCATTCTCAAGGAGCTGCGTCTCGCCAACGGGGCGTAGGTTGCGGCAGGCACAGCGCTCCTCGCCGGCTCTTCCTCCTCTTGTGGTGGTTCCGGCTGCCAGTCCTCTGGCGGCGGCCAGCAGAAGCAGCCGCCGCCACGCAACGACGGGCAGAGGCGGAACAACAAGAAGGGCGGCAAGAAATCCTACGGCGGCGGAGGCGGCGGCTACGGTGGCGGCAACGGTGGCTACGGCGCAGGTGGCGGCCAGCACAACCGCCCACCAGTCCCCTCTGGACCGTGGATGTGCCTGTCCCCAGGCAGCCAGTACTGGGCTGGTGGTCAGCATAGCGGCGGGTAGCCCTGGCGCCACAGCCAGGTCTTCTGGGATCTGCTCCCGGCCAGGCACACACTGCCTTTGCACCTCTTCATGTCTCGCCGCCTGCTACCTATGCACAGCCGCCGGCGCAGTCTTGGGATTAGGCTGGCTTGATCGCCGCATTGCAGAACATGTCCATGCAAGGCGCCTCTCCCTGGGTGGTCGACTCCGGCGCTTCCTCCCACATGTCTTCATCGGATGGTATACTGCTCAAGCGCCTTCCCACCTCTGTCTCTTCTTTTTTAGTTGGCAATGGTAGCAGTATCCCAGTAACGTCTCACGGCCACTCCATCCTGTCCACCAAAACGTCAAATTTTGCTCTTAACAATGTCCTTGTCGTTCCCTCGATAGTTCAGAACTTACTTTCTGTTCGACAATTTACTCGCGACAACCATTGCTCAATTGAGTTTGACGCTTTTGGTTTTTCTGTTAAGGACATTCCGACGGGGCGCGTGATTCTTCGCTGCAATAGCGATGGGGATCTCTACACTTTGCCGCAGTCCACACCCAGCTCGTCCGCTCTTCTGGCTGCCTCATCCACTTTGTGGCATCAGCGTCTTGGTCATCCGTCTCCAGCAGCCTTAGTTCGTCTAAATAAAAACAACTTGATTTCTTGTAATAAAACAGCCCGCTCCCTTTGCCATTCCTATCAACTTGGCAAGCACACGCGCCTGCCTTTTAGTTCTTCAACATCTCATACTGCTGGAGCTTTTGATTTAGTTCATTGTGATGTTTGGACCTCGCCTGTCACTAGCATATCTGGTTTTTCTTATTACCTAGTGATTTTGGATGATTATACTCATTTCTGTTGGACCTTCCCCCTCAGGCGCAAGTCTGATGTCCACCAGAAAATTGTTGATTTTGTTGCCTACGTTCGTACCCAGTTTGGCCTTCCCATAAAATGCTTTCAGGCTGACAATGGTACGGAATTTGTCAACAACGCCACAACCACCTTCCTGGCGGCACATGGCACCATGTTGCGCCTTTCCTGCCCATACACCTCTGCACAAAACGGCAAAGCCGAACGGATCCTGCGTACCCTCAACAATTCTGTACGAACCCTTCTTCTTCATGCATCCATGCCACCATCATATTGGGCAGAGGCTCTTTCTACTGCCTGTTATCTGCTCAACAGGCGACCGTCCTCCTCCATCAATAGTGAAGTAGCCCACACACGTCTGTATCGCGTGCCACCTACATATGACCACCTTCGGGTGTTTGGGTGCCTATGCTACCCCAACCTACAGGCCACCTCGCCGCATAAGCTAGCTCCTCGCTCTACGGCGTGCGTGTTTCTCGGGTACCCCTCCTCTCATAAAGGCTATCGCTGCCTTGACCTATCGACACGCCGCATTATAATCTCCCGTCACGTCATCTTCGACGAATTTCGGTTTCCTTTTGCAGATTCTTCGCCTGCACCAGATAGATCCTCCCTTGATTTTCTGGTCGACGAAACTGTGGATACTATACCCTGTGCCACTAACATTGCAGCTAGCCCTCCACCGGCTCCACCTGTTCAGCCGGCGCCAGCGGTCGCTCCGTCCCGGGCGGACGTCGAGCAACCGCTATCTACCTCTGCTGGACCGGGCGGGCGTGGCTCTGTGCCCCCGTCTGGACCTCCGCCTCCACGACAGGACGCGCCGCGCGATGCAGCCGGGCTTGTTCCCGCCCTACCGCGCTTCTACACGCGTCGTCCCGACGCACCAGCGCCTACTTCGGTTGCGACTTCAGCGGCTGAGACGTCCACCTCGGGCCCTGTACCTTCTGCTGCCCCCGCTTCGTCCCGGCCTGTGACACGCACACAGTTCGGGACCATACAGCGCGTGCAGTACAAGGGGCTCATCACCGCCACAGTTCCGTCACCTGTTCCAGCGAACTACCGCAGTGGGCTGGCTGACCCGAACTGGCGTGCGGCCATGGCTGAGGAGTACAAGGCCCTCATCGACAACGGCACCTGGCGCCTCGTTCCACAACCGCCTGGTGCCAATGTCTTGACAGGAAAGTGGCTCTTCAAGGTCAAAGACACATTCGGATGGCACTCTCGCCCGTCACAAGGCGCGCTGGGTTGTTCGGGGATGTTCCCAACAACACGGCATCGACTACGACGAGACGTTCAGCCCGGTCGTCAAACCGGCAACCATCCGGACTGTTCTCAGCATCGCCACTTCACGCTGTTGGCCCATGCGCCAACTGGACGTGAAGAACGCCTTCCTTCACGGCAACCTTGAGGAGACTGTCTACTGCCTTCGTCGACCCTGCTGCTCCTGACCATGTTTGCCTCCTCCAGAGGTCTCTCTATGGTCTTAAGCAGGCCCCACGAGCTTGGTACCAGCGCCTCGCCACGTACCTTCGACAACTTGGGTTCGTTCCTTCGGCCTCCGACGTCTCCCTCTTTGTGCTTAAAGTGGGTGATCATCTCGCCTACCTATTGTTGTACGTCGACGACATCATCCTCACCTCTTCGTCGCTAGTACTCCTTCAGAGCATCATTGATCGGCTCCACTCCGAGTTCGCCATGACGGACCTCGGGGACTTGCATCACTTCCTTAACATCGCCGTCACGCGCTCCTCCGACGGGTTGTTACTGTCCCAGCGCCAGTACGCTGTCGAGCTGCTCCAGCGGGCTGGCATGGCCGAGTGTCACTCTACAACGACCCCTGTTGACACCCGGCAAAAGCTCTCTGCGACCGATGGTGCCCCTGTCGCCAACCCGACTGAATACAGGAGCATCGCCGGCGCCCTCCAGTACCTCACATTGACTCGCCTTGACTTGGCGTATGCGGTACAACAGGTGTGCCTATTCGTGCATGATCCTCGTGAGCCCCACTTGGCATTGCTCAAGAGGATTCTTCGGTACCTGAAGGGCACCCTCTCCTTCGGCCTTCACATTGGTGTCGGCCCTGCCCAGTCCCTCACCGCATACTCGGATGCGGATTGGGCTGGCTGCCCCGACTCTCGACGCTCCACTTCCGGCTATTGCGTCTACCTCGGCGACAACCTCATCTCTTGGGCGTCCAAGAGACTGACTACAGTCTCCCGCTCCAGTGCCGAGGCAGAGTACCGGGCTGTGGCACATGTTGTTGCAGAGTGTTGCTGGCTGCGGCAGCTCCTCCAGGAGCTCCACGTCTCGATCCCTTCAGCGACGGTTATTTTTTGTGACAACGTCAGTGCTGTCTACATGACAGCCAACCCGGTTCACCATCGACGCACGAAGCATATCGAGATCGACATCCACTTCGTCCGCGAGAAGGTCGCTCTAGGACAAGTCCGGGTTCTACATGTCCCTTCGACTCACCAGTTCGCAGACATCATGACCAAAGGCTTACCTGTACAGCTGTTTACTGAATTTAGGTCCAGTCTTTGCGTCCGAGATCCTCCCGCTGTGATTGCGGGCGGGTATTAGATATGTATCAGCCAGGTATGTATAGCTGGCTGTACATTCCTTGTATAGGTGGTTTATATCCTTCCTAGTATAGGTGATTACTTCCTAGTATAGGAGATTACATCCTTGTACTGTAAGCCACCTTGGCTATTTATATGAGAGGTCACCCCCCCATTGGGTGTGTGGTGTTTTCCCCCTATTCTACTTCTCTACAGCGTGCATGTGTGGGTTTGTGTGAACTATGTATGACTCTTTCTTCTCATATTAATACAACTATACGCAGCTCTCCTGCGTGTAGAGAAAAAAATTGCGTATTAGTTATGATGATTGGCTGATTACTCATACTGTTGGAGCAGGTCATAATCCTTGCAAGGGAATCTGGTTTGAGGCTTGAGCTTTCTGATATTCCTGTAAGGAGTCTTGTGCCAGAGGCATTGAGAGTAAGTTTTGGCCCATCCTGACAAATTAGAGCTCTGATTTGTATTACTCTGTTTTCTAACTAGATTTTTCAATGCAGTCATGTACATCAGCTGATGAATACATGCAAAAACTACCATCCTTTGATCAAGATTGGGCAAGTGAGCGGAATGATGCTGAAGCTGCAGGGGAAGTGAGTATTCTCTCCCATTTCTTTTCATGGAAAGATCATGAGTAGGATCTAGGAAAGTGTGTACATCTTATTTTGCACTTGCATATCACTCACTACAGACCGATCAGGGTGGCTTGTTATTAGTGGTTGATATGGTACAGAAGGTTTGTGTAGGATTTTTTTCCTGCAGAATTCACAATCTAAACAGACAAAGTAAAGGATTAACTGATATATGAATATGATATCTCAATGCAACATTTCAGCAAAAAATCAGACTGATCTTCATTATTTGATTTAGCATATACATACCAATACAAACTGAACCATTTCTGCATTAAGGTTTTGAGGTATGTTGGAGTGGTAGATGTGGTCAACAAGAAGGGGCAGGTAGAGTTGCGGCGCTACAAGAGGGACCACCCATTTGCACAGCTATCTGGCTCTGACAACATCATAGCCTTCACCACATCTAGATACAAAGAGCAGCCACTGATTGTGAGGGGGCCAGGAGCAGGTGCAGAAGTGACTGCAGGAGGCGTCTTCAGTGACATACTAAGGCTGGCATCTTACCTTGGCGCTCCCTCGTAAGTCAAGACTGCCAGCAGGTGTCTTGGTATTCCTATTCTTCTTATTTTGGTAGAGTTTGAAATAACAGCCCAGAAAATAAGTATGTGTTCCAATGTGTTCTGTTCCTGGAGTGCTAGGTAGGGGCAGTATAATTTAGTGGGTCATATTGGGAAAAACAAAGATAATCCACTGTTCTTGCTCGTTGCAATAATGTTGTCTGGGTTTGATTGGTTGTTGATAATAACTAATTTAGTGAGTCGAAACAATCAAATGAGAAAAAATTAATTTTCTGCAATGCGTCCATGGTGTTGTCACTGCATCATATCAGTTGAATAATTCGAATATGTTTGGTTATGCCTAGCTACATCGTCTCCGTACAAATGTATTTGTGCAAAATACTAGCCACTGAGCTGCAGTAACTCCATGTAATTTGAATGAATCCCTGAATGAATACCTACCCTGACACCAAATGCTATACCTGAAAAATACGAGTGACGCTGGCAGCTCTCCCCATCAGATTAGAAACGAAGCAACATCCATGAACCAAGGGAAAATTGGTTCCATGACACTGAAAGAACACCATTTTCAGAAAATACCATTGTAAGATCTCCATAACGTAAAATAGTACTCCCTCCGTCCTTAAATATAAGCATTTTTCGATTTTCGTGGTGCACGTTTGACCATTCATCTTATTCGAAAAATTTGTGAAAATGTAAAAATAATTATGATATACTTAAAATATATGCAATGATAAAACATGTCATAACAAAATAAATAATATTTAATATTTTCATAATTTTTTTGAATAAGACGAATGGTCAAACGTGACTAGCAAAAGTCAATAAATACTTACATTTAGGGACAGAGAGAGTACTCTGTCCGTCACATAAAAAGTGCAATTCTAGGTTTTCTAAGACAAATTAAAAAAGTGCAATTCTAAGTTTTCTAGAACAAATTAGTGGTGGTGCGAAAAGACTATGGTACCCCTATTCTTTTAGCCACATGCAGTAAGTTTTGACATGCAGATTAGATCTGATTATTTAATTAGGTAGCTAATTAAATATATTTTTAGGATTGCACTCTTTATAAGATTTTTTTAAATGCTAAGATGTGGGAGTATTGAACGACACACAGTTATCTCAGTTATCTGAAACTAGCATTTTGTTCTAACTGTTGTCGTCCGTCATGTAAAAAAATAGCTTTTTTCCTCCGCCCGTCGCCGAGCTGCTGGCCTGCTGCAAGAGCTAGCTGTTCGCGCTGCTTCACATGGTCGCCACGCGCGGAGAGCCTGCTTGACTACTCCCTCTGCCTCGGAAACAGCCACGGCAGCGGCACTGACTGGCTTGTCAGTATGCATGCAAGCGGGGCGGGTTGCGGCTACCCGCCCCGCAGCCGCAGGCGCCGCGATCTTTCGTGTGGGCACATGCGGCGGCCCGCTTGTCGCCGCAAAAGTCCTGCGGGCACACGCGGCAGCCCGCGTTTCGCCGCAAGTAGCAGCAGTCCGCAGGCACGCGCACGTCCACGGTTTCCAATCAAACCAATATTTGTAAATAATACTAATTTATGAGGAAAGACTTAACAATTTCATAAAAATAAGAAAAAATCATAAAATAATAAATAACAAAAATACGTTTGTAGTTACGATAGTATATTTGTTTAATACAATAGAACAGAGACTGCCAATTAGACTAAAGGTGAAATAAAAATTACAAATAGAAGAGAACCAGTGGCTCCGAACATTCACAGGGCAAGAGTGGCGATCAGTAACCAAAAATAAAGCGGTAACTTATTGAATGGAAAATTGCTTCATAGAACAAGTAGCTGCAATTGCGCCATAACTTGATGGTCTTGCCCTTGTGGAGTTGCTAGTACAATAATATGTAAGCATTTAGACATCTATATTTGTAAGAGTACTGACATCTTACGAATGACAAAAACAGTGTAAGTTCAGGGACCTATTTCATCATTAAATTAAAAAGTACTAGTCTCATAGACAGGCTAAGGCCCAAAATTCTTTTCACAATAATACTCGGGACATATTGGGGTTGAGCTATCATCGAGGTATATCATTCAGTCATCAGTTTATGCAAGCAGTTCATTTTTTTTTTGAAACAAATAGCAGTGAAACTGCAACTAGTAAAGCAGAACTGCATAGGTTGAGCTATCATACCGCCCCACTGTGCCAATTGCAATGAAAACTGAACCAACTATGACATGCATTTCAGAAATTAGTGTATCATGTACTAAAGAATATCAACACCAAATAGGTAGAACGCAATCAAGCGGTAGTAGTAGAACACACAGGCCAGAGAAAAATAGAGCAAATTCATGAGATTAATCAGAAAAGGGACATGAAAATCAATCTCCATGTTCCAATAATGCTTTCTGGGAGACAAAAGATGTAATAACTTAAAGACATAACTCAATGCTACATTGTAGAAACTAGTGAGATGGACACTGAGAACGAGCCAAGGAAAGGTTTTCACAAAGAAGAGTTGTTACACGGCATCTTAATTTAATAAACCAATACAAAAGAGCAATCATTCAAAAAAAACTGAGTGTTGTTTCATTCAAATTTCGACAATGATTCGCTTTAGGACTATACGTTCAGAAGGTCAGTATCAAAGAACTTAAGCTTCTCTGAAATGTTTACGAGAGGAATAAGAAAAACTCAAGATTGAGATATGTTCAATATGATTAAAATAATACAGTATGTGTAGCACAAAATTCAGTAGAAGAATAAACTGAACACTAGAAATCTAGGCAGACACAAATTCAGACATCATAAGGAGACAACAACAATTTACCTGAGTTAAATTTCATCCTCCTCATTTCTAATTATACATCCAGCTATATCATCATGAGTGAGAGCATCTGAAATAATCGAAAATAGATCAAACATGCAGTAAATATATTAACACTCATACACAACCATCAGAGAGTAAACATACCGTTTCCTCTAATCCAATCTTGGAGACAGACAAGTGCTTGCATAGTCTCACTAGTCAACCTGCTTCTATACTCACTTATAATTTTATCTCCACTAGAAAATGCAAATTCAGATGCTACCGTTGACACCGGAATGGTCAATATATCTCGTGCCATACGTGCAAGTACATGATATGTGGCGGAGGAGGACTTCCAATATTTCAGGATGTCAAAAGGAATGTCTACAAGAACTGTTTCTTCTTCCAGATACTTATCAAGTTCGCTCACCCTTCTTCTTTGCACCAAATTCTGATGTTGGCTCCAATCTGCCCAAGGATTAGTTCCGCCAAGATAGGTTTCAACATCTCTGAGATCGTGCAAAATCAGGAGTTAACTCACCAAACTGCAAGCTATATTCATTGAACAGTTCTCTGAATGTATTCTCAATTGTAGGGAAGTATTGCGCTTCATTGCCAAAACGTTGCCTTAGATGAAACTTGAGATAGCCCAACTTGAATCTAGGGTCTAGAATGGTAGGAACACAAATCTGCAAGAAAGATAAATCCTAGTATTTTTGAAAATTTTCCTTTATCTCATGTATCATGGCTCTAATCAAAACATCTGAATTAGTGAATTCCTTTTCCAAAAGTAGCTTGATCTCCCAAATCTGATCGAAATATAAATTTGAATTTGGATACTTCGAACCTGAGAGTAGTTCGGTAGCATCAAAGAATAACTTTAAGATGTCACAAAGCTTCTTAGCCATTTGCCATTCCTCGACTAATGGTTCATGTACATAATGAATATCTTCATGTGTCAAAGCCTCAAATGCCCTCTCATACTCCAAAGCACACTTGGGCATGTGATAAGTAGAATTCCACCGCGTCACAACATCAAGTGGAGGCCGTTTATCACAAGATATCCCTACTTATCTAATCATCTTCTCAAACCTCTGTTTGCGCCCTTGTGAGCTCTTCACATACTTGACGCTATCTCTAATGCTTGTGACAACACCACTCATTGCAAGCAAACCTTCTTGAACTATCAGGTTTAAAACATGGGCAGCACATCGACAATGAAACATTTTTCCTTCACCTAGGAGAAAATGCTTGGCAACTAGATTTTCCTTCAATGCACTCACAAAGTTGTTGTTGCCATTATCTAGAGTGATTGCAAAAATCTTATCTTCTATTTCCACTCATTCATGCTCTTAAGCATGGTGTTGAAAAGATTCCTACCATCATGAGGAGTTTCCACAAGAGCAAACTTTATAATAACTTTGTGCAATATCCAATTACTATCGATGTAGTGGCATGTGACACACAAGTAACCTAGAGTTTGCTTGGACGTCCACAAATCTGCGGTAAGGGGAACTCTAGAAGTTGAATTTTTCAACAACTCGTGCAAGTGTGCCTTCCTTTCCTCGTATGTTCTTATGCGGTCAGATTGATAGTGGTTCTTGAAACATGTGTGAACCATGGATTAAGACTAGTAACAAAACTTCTGAACTTAGGATATTGTACAAGGCTAAAAGGCAATGCATGACAAGCAATTAGACTAACCAATTCTTGCCGAGATTTTTCCTGATCAAATTTCCAGTCTTTTAATGAAGCATCACTGTGACAACCCCGCCGGGGAAAATACCATACTACTGCCTAAGCCAATCCACCTTGGCCATTAAGCGATAATAAAGTACCATCCCGTCGAGTGTTGCCGGGTCAAAGCCCGGTAAATCACTTGAATAGTACAAAGGATCGAGCACATGCATTAAAACTCACACGAAGGCGAGTCTAGAGTACATTACACAAATTAAATCCAAATTCACCCTTAGGGGTTTAATTTATTACAAACCATGGTTCATGACATGATAAGTAAAGGTTCAGAGTTTTGAAACAGCAGAAAATAAACTAGCGATACGATAGACATCACAGGAGGCCATCCGTGATGCCATCACTTGTCGTTATCCACCCATTCCAGCTCCCAGCCGGGTGGAATCTCTCCAGGCCAAACAACTTCACCTGAAAACAACAATTATAGCAAGGCTGAGTATATTAATACTCAGCAAGACTTACCCATCAAAAGTTACCTCTAGACATGTAAGGCTTTTGGCTAGTGGGTTTGTTTTGCCAAAAAGCTACTAAATTCACGAATCCTTACTTTCAATATTTTAGCTCAGATTCTAGTGAATTAACCATTACTAAATAAGCAAACTATTGCAATCAAGAATTGTACAATACAATTAATTTACGCAGAAATATTCACAAAGTTCCATCATTAAGGGATGTCATGACCAGTTGATTAAGCAGTCTCAGATAACGGTGAGAGGCCGACAATCGATTGATTCAAACCTTGCAAGGTAAACCTAAACACACGGAGCGGTGCCCCAACCGAGCTGACACCGACCAGGCGGTTCCCGTCGATCTTCGGTTCAGGATAGATATTACAGTCCCGGGTACAAGGCTATCTGTTATGCCCCCCACTTTGTACATCTAACACATGTACCCCGTCCCGGTTAGGAGCCGGGCAGGTGAATGCTCAAGATTAGTAATGGAAAATCCCTTGCCGCCTCACTTAGGTACTAGGCTTACCGGTCCCATTCCCGACAAGTTCTTAGTACGTTCAAAAGCTTAGCCCACGAAAGCCACTGGACCGGAGCCCAAATCCCATGCTCTTACACTACAAGAAAATCGTTGACTAGTGACGCAACCACATTTTAGCGTCATTGATTTATGACGTTCCTGGTTGATCTCGTCATAATATTTCACTTCTGAGCAAATTTAGTGACAAAATTTTTTTTCGTCATTACAGTTGGTACTGTAGCCAGGCGTTCCCTATTCCATGCTGTTTTGTGACGCCATAAGCTCTGAAAAAACGTCATAAACCAACATCGGTCCCACATGTAAGCATTATTTTAAAAACACAGTGTTCCAAGTCGTCATAAAATTCAGTAGGGTCCCACATGTAAGCATTTTTTTCGAAAATAGAGTGTTCCAAGTCGTCATAAAATTCAGTTAGGTCCCACATGTAGGCATTTTTTTCGAAAATAGAATGTTCCAAGTCGTCATAAATAGTTCCAGGGTCCCACGTGTAAGCATAGGTCACGAAATGTTGCAAAAATAATTTGCCATGGCATGGGTTCGAACCAGGGACCTGAAGGAACAAGACTGTGCTGTTTACCACTGCACCACTTGTTGGTTGTGATACGTTTATGGGAAACTCTACTAATAGTTCATGCGAATTCTTTGAACATGATGAAATCTCTTGCATCACTGATCTTATTGGCTATGCTCACAACAATGTCAGGAATAAGATTTGCCCAGGGACGAGGCATCATTGATAGGATAGCCAAAGACAAGGTTGTGGGAGAACAATGGAGGAGTTACAGCTCCAACAAAGACAAATGAGTGGAAAAGGTAGTCCAGAAGGTCCGGTATACTGATGTATTGCTAAAAGGACCTTCTGGACTACAATTATTTCTTCTGATCCGTTAACATTCCGCTGAACGGTCTTCCCCTTCCTTAGAACGTACTCCCTCCATCCACAAAAGAATGCAATTCTCACTTCCCGATAAGTTTATATGAAGATATAAGTGTTAATTTGGTCAAAATTGAATTAGTTTGAACTGAATGGATCCCACAACTACTCTAATCTTTTCGAGAGCAGTTTTTTCAATAATGGCTGAATGGGTTCCTCTGGCCATAAATATCCGCCTTCCTCCCAGCGCCCACTTCCTCTCCCCACTCTTGCAACCAACAAAAAACCCCATTCTCGCAAAGCGCCCACTTCCTCTCCCAACTCTTGCAACCAACAAAAAAACCCCATCCTCGCACAGCGCTCTCTTCCTCTCCCCATGGAGCCATTGTCTCCTAGAGGTGCGGTGCAAGCCACATCCTCCTCCTCTTCTGATGAAAGGGAGGATCTCCAGTGGTCTGATGAAGAGGAGGCAGAGCGGAGGCCCATTCGGGTGGTGGTTGACACATCCTCTGATGATTCGGAGTTTGTGGAACAAAATGAAATCCAAGATCTTGTGCCTCTGAAACATCGCACCCCTCGCAAGTCAGCAAGAGGTGCCATGGGTCAGGGGCGCGGAAGCACCGCCACTCACCGGGAAACTGTCGTCTCCAAGCGCCATCATCCTCTCTCATCCTCATCGGTTGGCAGCAGTCGATCTCTGCCATCCTCGCTGAGCAGAGGCCATCATCGACCGGCCGTCATCATCCGCCATGGAACGGTGCCAAGGCCATGCTCGACCGGCCACCATGGAGCGGCGACATCATCCTCTGGCGGCGGCATTGGAGGGACGGCATCATTCGCGGGCGTCATCCTGGGAGGTCCGCCACCATCTTCCACGGGCGGCGGCAACAGAGCGACATCCTCATCTGTGAGCAACAGCAACAAGGCGCCGGGTGCACCATCGACAAAGAAGCGACGCCTTGATTAGTGGATTAGTGGTAACTCCTACTAGTAGAAGTAGGAGTAGAAGAAGTAGAAGTAGAAGTCTGGTCTGATTGAATACTGCTACTACTACTGTTTTTTCCTTGTAAGATGTTGGTTTTCTCATTGCGTAGCAGTGACAGTTTAATCCGGTCTGATTGAAAACTACAAACTGGACTTTCGTCCTGTGTTCATCCGGTATTTAAAAAAATTAATGGAATGGACTTTTCGTATACAACAAATTTATTCTGAGGGAGTACACACACATTACCATTTTTATTAGAAACAACACAATCCAAATACAAACGACACAAATGCATGGATATGCATTGATACACATGAGGATGGATCGATGCACCATAGTTGGAACTACAGCAACATACTCTGAACGACATACTACTAGCATCTACCATCACGGCTCATACTACTACCATCACCATATACTACTAGCATCTACCATCACAGCTCATACTACTACCATCACCACATACTACTAGCATCTACCATCACGGCTCATACTACTACCATCACCACATACTACTAGCATCTACCATCACGGCTAATACTACTACCATCACCACATACTACTACCATCACGGGCTCATGGAAATCCAGCCGCTGCACGGAGCAAAACGTAGCTCCTGGATCAGATACTCCTCCAAAGCGCGATGCCTCACCCTTGTATCCCAAACCCAGGCAGGCGAAACAGCGATGTTATGCACGTGTAACAGCAGGTCACGAATGGTCCATTACCTGTGACCCCTGTGGCAAAAAGGGCACACCCACATGGCTTCGTGATAAACACGGGCGGGCCTGCCCTGCTGAAGCCAAAGCAACAAAGACCATTTTAGGTCATGCGTTTCATCTTGTTCAATGAGCACTGGCCGCAGGGGTGGGATTTCAACGTGCAACAACAGGTGTGGTGGCCTGGGCCATGGGCGAAAAGGTGGTGCCATGAGGTTCAGCTGATCCTGAGCTGCCGTTGCCAGCGGCTGAACTGGAGGTGGCATCACCCCCGGGAGTTGCTGAGGTGCCGATGCTAAAGGAAGTGGAGGTGCCATTGGGGCCGGGTGCTGCTGAGGTGCCGATACCAGTGGAAGTGGAGGTGCCATTCGGGCCGGGTGCTGCTGCGGTGCCGATGGCAGCGGCTGAACCGGGTGGTGGTGAGGTGCTATTGCGCCCGACAGCTCCCCCTTCCCCGACTCCTCCAAGTTCCATGCTCCATCCCTTCCTTGCCCGGCCATTCCCCACGTACTGCATACACAAACGAAGAACAAACCCTACATAGGCTAACAATGTGACCGTCTCGATAACATGCATTCATAAAGTAAACAAGATTAGCCAACAAAATGATCTCACCCTTGTATCCCACTGAAGTAGAGAAATGCAAGACGGGGAACCGATGAGTGTGGGCCTTGCCTTTCAAGAACGCTGTGCTGCACTCACCTATTTATCAAGGACTACAGTGGTCACGTGAGCTCGGTGTAGCATTGCTAAAGTTACTAAGGAAAATGTGAGATGCTCGGAATATAGTCAGGCCTACGCGTGATAGGAATCTATCTAGGTCAGAATCTTCAGTGGCGTGCATCGATTACATGTGTGGACGATGGGTATCACGGGATGAGCTCGATGTGTCTAGGTATTTGTTTGCTTCCGGACTTTCCTCTCTGTAGAGCACAAGAAAGTCCTGTGAACAAATCACGCCGCATCAGCTGCATCTAATGGCCGTCTCACTACATCAGCTCATGCCACATCAACAACGAGACAACTCTCTACCGTTTATTTATGTAATGGTTTAGGTGTCAATTGCATCTGGAGAACAAGATTGAACGCTGTAATCAGATGGACCGGATGGTCCTTGCATTGCAACACGCAGGGTGCGGGATGACTTGACAAGTCCTCCTCGATCAGGTACGCTGCGTGAGTCGTGATTGTAAAGGTCTACGAATGGTCTGGATTCGCACTTGATGTTTCCCGCAGGCCTTGGAGACTGAGATACATGATGAACTTGTTGACGCGACAAGACCAAACGGAATAAGCTGGATTTGGAATAGAGATATATGTTTTTTTTGTATGTGTGTGTGTGTGTAATATTAACATGCATATAAGTACAGAAGGGCATCTCGAATGGGCGTTTGGGAACGACACGCTCTCACAAGTTGATCCACGTGTCGATCATTGAGAATTGCAGTTAAGCACCGGCACCGGGCGTTAACCGACGAACTTGTGTGCACACGTAGCACACCCCCTCTGAACGGACATGTCGATCATTGTGAATCGCACTTAAGGACTAGAACTGGGAAGTTCATGACCCGAACATGGCCACACCCACATTGAAGGGACGCGTCCATTCCGGGTGGTAACTGATGTCCACGAACGGACGTTTCGGAACAACACATTCACTCCCACTATAATAAGAGAGACTTTAGGCACGAGACGACCAATGCAGACCATTTGTGTTAATGGCTTTAGATGCTAAAATGATTCCTTCCATGCAAGTCGACTTCTCAGTCTCAAGCCAGGAAGCGAAAGCCGAAGGAACTGCGGGCAACTTCAAGGAATCCGGTACGTTCATGGTGGGAGGCTGTCAATGGAAACTATGTTACTATCCTAGAGGTATGAATGATCATCAGTGGATGGATGTTCTAGGCGGCATTGTCGTCATCCTCGTTGCTCTGCACAAATCCCAAATGGTATGTGTCTCGTTGCTGCTATGAAGACACACACTCACACATGGCGATACGGTCACATTATGTTATTGTTTGTCAAGCCTGTGACTGCTAGATTCCACGTAGGTGCGAGTATTGTTGCATACGATGGCTGGAGACCCAAACGATGAAGATGATACGTTTCGAGTTCAAGCTACAAAAGAAGTTTGGTTCATGAATCGGGATCTACAAGAAAGAGGATTTGAATGTCTGGTGGAGCATCATGACATTAAGCGCGTGACATCCAGTGAAGATCGCATACACATATCATGTGTTGTTTCAGTACTGGAGGACGACTGCATTGAAGCTCCTCCTCCATCAATGCAAAGAAGCATGTGCCAAAGTGTTGCAGCCCAAGCCCCTGTGGAAGTTTTGTTCCACGTAGGTGAGGAATACCGGATGATACGAGCGATACGTGCCGATGTGGCGAAAGTATCTTGTGTGATGCAGGCAATGCTCTACGGCCCAGGAGTGGAGTCTAGCTCTGAAACTATTACAATTATTGACACACACCCTGATGGCTTCTCGGTCCTGATCAAATATGCTAGTGATGGATCACTCCCGGAGGAGGCTGATTTATGGGACACTCCTGCCAATGCCTGGCCTTATTTACTCTCGGTCGCCGACATGTACCAAGTCAAAAGGTTGAAGCTGCACTGTGTGTCAAAGATGTGGGACATGGCAAGAGAAGAAACTGTGTCTTCATTTCTATGATGGGCAATTTAGGCTAACTACACACAATTGCAGGACAAGTGCATGTCTCTCTTAGAGCGAATCTTTCCTCACGGAATACTCACATATGATTGGGCGGTTGTATGCACTGATCATCCCGAATTTATGCACAATCTCCATAGAAGATTACCTGAAGGGTTGTACCAGGGTCCCCTGTAGTTTTAATGTTTTATTTAAGTGTTTGTAGTCGTGTAATAAACAGTTGAAACGGTACATTTTTTTGTTGAAGTGAGTATATTTATAATGCGAAAATTGGATCATCCGTCTAACGTGAATATGAAGTAGAGTATAGTCCTATGTGTGTTTGTCCATTCCATGATCCATGGTGGCCCGGACAACCCAGTCAACAACTTGCCTCTCTGCGTAAGGTCACTGACGTTTGGGTCCGACACCCAAGCGGTCTTTCGTTTGGGTCACTGACGTTTGGGTCATGATCCAAAGTCTTTCGTTTCCCGCTCTGGACCACAAAGGCGGGACTTGAAATTTTGAATTCCCCGCTCCTCCTTCTGGTCCTCCTCGTTTATATATATAAAACAAAGAGGGAAACCAGGTCTCCCAATTCCCTCCTGGTAATTTTCCAAAATCAGGGGATCTTCTTCTCGACCGCTGAAGAGACCTAAATCTGCGGCAGAAGCAGTAACAGCGACCTAGCTACCGACGACGGCTTCCTCTGCTATGAGCGGCGGCTTTCCTCTTCTACGAGCGGCGGCCTTCCTTGGCAACGTCCTTGAAGCTACAAGATGGTGAAAACTCGTTGCTCCGTCGGCTCCCCCGAGGCTCACCCTGGTGGCCGCAGATCTGCAACAGTTGCGCAGAACATCATGCTGAAGGCGCAAGGTCGGGCTGCTAAATCGAGACGGCATTCGGCACCATCTTCCCGTCCTATTCGTCAGGTCTGCGGTCTCCTCCCTGTATTAATCGATTGAATTAGATTGCTTCCCCATGCTCTTTGGCTTTCTATAATATTCTGTCATGTTTGGGTGATTGTGGATCTACTGTACCCTATCGCAAGAGTTTGTTAGAAGTCATTTTATTTGAGGTTTGTAGAAATTTGTAGATAAAATTGTTGGACTGCTTCCCCATGCTCTTTGCCTTTGAATATTGTTGTTGCATGCTTGGGTGATTGTGGATCTACTGTACCCTATCGCAAGAATTTGTTCAAAGTCATTTTATTTGAGGTTTGTAGAAATTTGTAGATGAAATTATTGGACTGCTTCCCCATGCTCTTTGCCTTTGAATATTGTTGTTGCATGCTTGGGTGATTGTGGATCTTCTGTTCCCTATTGCAAGAGATTATTCCAATCAACTTATTTGAGGTTTGTGGAAATTAAAGGATGAAATTATTATATTGCTTACCCATGTTCTTTGGCTTTCCATATTTTTGTTGCATGCTTGCACTACAAGAAAATCGTTGACTAGTGACGCAACCACATTTTAGCGTCATTGATTTATGACGTTCCTGGCTGATCTCGTCATAATATTTCACTCCCGAGCAAATTTAGTGACAAAAAAATTTTTCGTCATTACGGTTGGTACTGTAGCCGGGCATTCCCTGTTCCATGCTATTTTGTGACGCCATAAGCTGTGAAAAAACGTCATAAACTAACATCGGTCCCACATGTAAGCATTATTTTAAAAACAGAGTGTTCCAAGTCGTCATAAAATTCAGTAGGGTCCCACATGTAAGCATTTTTTCGAAAATAGAGTGTTCCAAGTCGTCATAAAATTTTCTAGGGTCCCACATGTAAGCATTTTAGCCATGTCAGCGGCGTCATAAACCAACTTTGGTCCCACATGTGAGCATTATTTTAAAATAGAGTGTTCCAAGTCGTCATAAAATTCTGTTGGGTCCCACATGTAAGCATTTTTTCAAAAATAGAGTGTTCCAAGTCGTCATAAATAATTCTAGGGTCCCACGTGTAAGCATAGGTCACGAAATGTTGCAAAAATAATTTGCCATGGCATGGGTTCGAACCAGGGACCTGAAGGAACAAGGGTGTGCTGTTTACCACTGCACCATTTGTTGGTTGTGATAGGTATATGGGAAACTCTAGTAATAGTTCATGCAAATTCTTTACTGTGACCAGGTCCCACATGTATGTTTCAGTTGAGTCTATAATTACGTATCGAATGGCTGGCGAGACACTTCACTCAGACTTCGCAAAGACTTTTGACTTCCGCTACGCAGATCTGCAATAGTTCGTGGTAGGAATGGCGGATCCTAGCGGTGAGGAGAAGATGGTTGCACCGCCACATCCCAGCAACAAGAGGATGAGACAGCAAGACGACGTTGGTCCTCTGGTTTGAGCCGCTATATTTTCCCCTATCTTACTAGGGTTGGGGATATCTAGATTTGGGGATCTGGAGGATTGATGAGCATATTTGGTAGATTTAGATTGCATTATCGTACCTTTAGATTTGCACTTCGATAGGTGTTAGAAGTTGATAGGCTATAGACAATTCATGTTAGATTCAGTTAGTTTTCAATTTGCATCGTCTTACAGTAGGTTTTGTATTTTAGTAGCTTCTAGATGTGCTTCAAGCCACTCGTTTTATGGATTTTTGTGGAGGTTCACAATTGATAGGATTGATAGGTCCATCGTTTTATGAATTGGTAGATTGAAGATACTATTTTGGAGCTGCAGACCGTTGAAGGGACATCTGGATTCTGCCACGATTGTCAGCGTTTGCAATATTCACAGGTGTTAGATTCAGTTAGTTTCCAATTTGCATCGTTCGATGGATCGATAGGTTCATTTAGGACAACCATGCCCTTGCTGAGTTTATGTAGGTAGCAAACAACCAGGTTTTCTGGCGTGTGGTGGTTGTTTTACTGTACTCATACAATTGGGTTCAAGGGATTCAAGTTTTTTTATAGACTGAGATGAGTTTATTTTTCAGATCAAGATGAGTTTTCTCCAAGGATGAGTTTAGTTCTACAAGAACATCTTAATGTTATTTTAGAATATCTGGATGCCTCGTCTCAGGGGAGAACTCTTTTAGGATCTCCAAACATGATAGAACAACTAGCTGAAAGAGAGAAACAGCTTCAGTACACACCTAAGAACAAGAAAACTGAGGGCAGAGATTATTCTTCTTACCATAGACATTGGAATAAAAGCGTCAATAAATGGGTAAGACATTGAGTTTGTTTGGTCCGTCTTTTCTTTGAAATGTTCAAGAAGTTCGTTGACAGTTGGACTGAAACGGGTACCCTTGCCTATTAGTACCCGTTTCAGTCCAACTGACAACAAACTTCTTGAAAATTTAAAAGAAAAGACTGACCAAACAAACTCAATATCCTACCCATTCATTGACGCTTTTATTCCAATGTATATGGTAAGAAGAATGATCTCCGTCCTCAGTTGTCTTGTCCTTAGGTGTGTACTGAAGCTCTTTCTCTTTTTCTGCTAATTGTTCTATGATGTTTTCAATCTCTTTCGAGATCCTGAGTCCTCGCCCTGAGATGAGACATCTAGATCTTCTGAAAGAACTTTAAGAAAAGCAAGAGAGTCCCGCAAGGCCACAAAATTCACGGTAGGAGGTGCAGAAGGTGAAGGAGCAACTGCAGGAGGCCAAACATGAGATGGAGTTATGATTACGAATGAGTAGTGATGATTATTGTCAAACTTGTATCATGATTGTGTTTTGGTGTTGGCTACCGGATCATCGTATGATGTTTGCTACTTGTTGGTGGACTGGTGGTGTGAACTTTGTGGTGATGAGTTGCTATGAGATGTCATCTTATTATGCCGATTTGGTTTAATCTATTCCGAATTGATTCGAGCATACTCACCATTCGGAATTCATACGCATTGCAATGGAGGTCATTGAGAATTGCAGTTAACGACTGGCACCGGGCGTTAACCGACGAACTTGTGTGCACACCCCCTCTGAACGGACGTGTCGATCATTGTGAATCGTAATGCCTGGCCTTATTTACTCTTGGTCACCGACATGTACCAAGTTGAAAGGTTGAAGCTGCATTGTGTGTCAAAGATGTGGGACATGGCAAGCGAGGAAACTGTGACTTCATTTCTACGATAGGCAATTCAGGCTAACTGCACACAATTGCAGGACAAGTGCATGTCTCTCTTAGAGCGAATCTTTCCTCACGGAATACTCACATATGATTGGGCGGTTGTATGCACTGATCATCCCGAATTCATGCACAATCTCCGCAGAAGATCCAAACTCATTCGTTTCGATCATACTCACCATTCTGAATTCATACGCGTTGCAATGGAGGTAGAGGAAGAACAATGGAGGTATGGTGGTAATAGATAGAGAAGGGGGAAGTTTTGATTGAGGAAACTCCGGCATGTTGATGTTTTGCAAGGAGGACCTTCCTAGTGGTAAAAAGGGAGGAAAAGCTAAGATGCTGTTTGTTTGGATTGATCCAGAATCGGATCGTCCGTCCTTTTGATGGTTTGCAGGAAGGACCTTCCTGAAAAACAATTGTGTAACTGCTTGTTTCCAAGTGCTGACTATTCCACGTGTCCAGCCGCCGCACACCCGGAAACTGGACATGTCTGCCCCAACAATAGCACGGAGTGGTTCTGGTAAGTTGGCGGGAGAAAAGTGCGCGCGACAGCCAAAAAAAAGTTTTCCCGCAGACAAGTGTATATATCTCATTTCTCTCGACGACGAGGCGTACACTACTGCAACTCTGCAAGAGACTCACCGGCACCACACTCCTTGTCCTTGTGGTAATGACTAGAGCTAGCGTCGGTGCTTAGATCTGCTGTTGCCCATGGCGGGAATGGCGAATCGTAGCGACCCTAGCGGCGAACGGAGAAGCAGGACTCGCTCCGGTCAGGTCAGTCCTCTGTTTAGCCATGCTACTTTGATCTGTCATACTAGTTAAGGGGAATTCTGGATTTGGGGATCTGGGTTAACATACTATATTCATGTATTTTAAAGGTGTTTAGAGTAGACTCCGAAAGCTCCAGATCGCCGACGCCTGGTCCTCGTGAAGTCATCGTTATAGATCCTAATGAAAACAAGTGCAAGGACAGGTTGCCTGTCCATCTGAGGTATGACTGGACAGGCACCAATCCTGGGTGTCGATATGTATGCTGCTGTGAGGTAAATGATAACTTGTATCACTTCTAATAAATGTTGCTTCTGCGTTTGATGTTAGTGTGGTCAATCGCTAATTATATGAACAAAATCGGTGACTACAGACTAATGGCATAAAGTGCGCGTCGTTTAGGTGGATAGATCCTGAATAGGATATTAGGACTCTAAAAGTTCTAGAGAAACTGATGGAAATGAAGGGAAAAGCAGAAGAGGAAGCAAGGTTGTGGAAAGAAGCATGTACAACTGCTAAGGAGGAGGCCAATGTCAAAGCAGTTGAGCTGCAGACGATAACGCGATACTATGGGGTGGTAACCCATAACCTGTTTGAGACGAGAAAGAAAATGAGAAATGATGCTCTGTTGTCTCCTACAGAAAAGGGTGAAGCCAACAGGTACCTAAAAGCTGAAAGGGAGGCAAGGATGTGGAAGGAAGAATGTGCAAAGGCTAAGAGGGAGATTCAATAGACTGGCGCTGAGCTGCAGACGGTCAAGCAGCTCCTGAATTCTGCAACACTTGTGGTGAAGAAGGTGAGGCAATTGCTGAGACAGGCCTCATATAAGAGGTCGCTCAGCAAGGACAACAATGATGAATAATGTGATTCGTGGTGTTATTGCTAGGTAGACGGTTTAGAGGTGCTAATCATGCTTGTATTTTGGTATTTGCTACTTGTTGGTGGTGTGAACTTTGTGGTGATGAGTAGCTATGAGATGCCATCTTATGATGTTTGATACTTGTCCGCTCTGTTGATGTTTTGCGGGAAGGACCTTCCTGATTATCGAATGCATAACTGCTTGTTCCCTACAGTGATTGTGGTAGAAACTCATACATATGCGCGGAATAATTTACGAAGGATGATAATATAGATATTTGTACATTGAATTGCGTTACAGGTGGTACACAATCGAAGTTCCTCATTACGGATAGCTAGGCAACAGCCATGTTCCTCGTGACCAAATCCAATCCCCACGAACCTGCTTAATGCGGATCACCGGAGTAGTGTTGACGCCTGGATCAATACCTATTCCCTGCTGGTAGATCCAGTACTCATTCTTTTCATCGTGATGATAAATTCGTAGGAAGTACATGTGATTTGCCCTCAGGTCAGCCAAACTAGAAATGGCATGCTCTTTTGTAACAATGCACTTGCCAGGACCAAACAAGATGATCTTATGCCAGAACTCAGGAGCTCTCTCCCAGGGAATAGGCTGCCAAATGTCCCCGACGAATGAATGCAAAGTTAATTCTACCATCTCAGCTTCTTTATCCTCCAGAACAACAAAGAACAATCGGTCTTCACCTTCGAGTAGAGAAGAGTTGCCCATGCCAATGACCCATGACAACCGAAGTCCAACAGGATGGGGAGGTGCTGAAAGATCTTGCCCCAAGTAGATCCGCATGTGTTCAGAAGAACCGCACCAGAAATCTTCCGAAGGTAGTGTACTCCAGTCGGATTGACTACCCAAATGCCAAATGGAAACGGGCAATGACCCAAGCGCTGCAAAAGATTTCTCTGGCCAAAAGAAAGTAATCACGACAAATGATTCTGCACCAGCTCTTGTTTCAAGGCAAAAGATACAAGCTTGGAGAGTAGCCATTTGGCTCCATTTTCGAAGTTGAGGAAGGCGAATGTGCTTCCGAGGAGACAAAGGATTCAGCATGAGCGTGTTGCACCAATCTCTGCAATCTAAGGCGACTAGGCTTCCAGATCCGCCGCAACCAATCAATCTAGTCCTTTTCCCAGCCAATGCAGAAAAGGAGACCTCAAAAAGCCGCATATCAGCGACGGACGCGAATGTCACTGCTCCAGATTCACCGATAAATTCAGATTTCAGAATCCAAGGGTCAAACGGGCGTGCCTCACCAGAACGAGCGCAGTTCCAACCCTTGCAGACAGCTTTGAACATGATGAAATCTCTTGCATCACTGATCTTATTCGCGACGCTCACAATAATGTCAGGAATAAGATTTGCCCAAGGATGAGGCATCATTGATAGGATAGCCAAAGAACAAGGTTGTGAGAGAACAATGGAGGAGTTACAGCTCCAACAAAGACAAATGAGTGAAAAAGGTAGTCCAGAAGGTCCGGTATACTGATGTATTACTAAAAGGACCTTCGGAACTACAATTATTTCTTCCGGTCTGTTAACATTCCGCTGAACGGTCTTTCCCCCTTCCTCAGAACGTCCTCCCTCCATCCACAAAAGAATGCAATTCTCACTTCCCGATAAGTAGATATAAGTGTAAATTTGGTCAAACTTGAATTAGTTTGAACTGAACGGATCCCACAACTACTCTAATCTTTTCGGGAGCAGTTTTTTCAATAATGGCTAAATGGGTTCCTCTGGCCATAAATCTCCCCCTTCCTCCCAGCGCCCTCTTCCGCTCCCCACTCTTGCAACCAACAAAAAACCCCATTCTCTCACAGCACCCTCTTCCTCTCCCAACTCTTGCAACCAACAAAAAAACCCCATCCTCGCACAACGCTCTCTTCCTCTCCCCATGGAGCCATTGTCTCCTAGAGGTGCGGCGCAAGCCACATCCTCCTCCTCTTCTGATGAAAGGGAGGATCTCGAGTGGTCTGATGAAGAGGAGGCAGAGCAGAGGCCCATTCAGGTGGTGGTTGACACATCCTCTGATGATTCGGAGTTTGTGGAACAAAATGCAATCCAAGATCTTGTGCCTCTGAAACATTGCACCCCTCGCAAGTCAGTAAGAGGTGGCAGCGGTCAGGGGCGCGGAAGCACCGCCACTCGTCGGGGAACTGTCATCTCGAAGCGCTGTCATCCTCTCTCATCCTCATCGGTCGGCGGTAGTTGATCTCTGCCATCCTCGCTGAGCAGAGGCCATCATCGACCGGCCGTCATCATCCGCCATGGAGCGGCGCCAAGGCCGTGCTCGACCGGCCGCCATGGAGCGGCGACATCATCCTCTGGTGGCGGCATTAGAGGGACGGCCTCATCCGCGGTCAGCGCCCTGGGAGGTCCGCCACCATCTTCCACGGGCGGCGGCAACAGAGCGACATCCTCGTCCGTGAGCAGCTACAACAAGGCGTCGGGTGCACCATCGACAAAGAAGCGGCGCCTTGATTAGTAGATTAGTGGTAACTGCTACTAGTAGAAGTAGGAGTAGAAGAAGTAGAACGAAGATTCGCCTTCTGTTCATCTGGTCGGATTGAATACTACTACTACTGTTTTTTCCTTGTAAGATGTTGGTTTTCTCATTGCGTAGCAGTGACAGTTTAATCTGGTCCGACTGAAAACTACAAACCGGACTTTCGTCTGTGTTCTTCCGATATTTAAGAAATCAATGGAACAGAGTTTCCGTATACAACGAATTTATACCGAGGGAGTACACACACAATACCATTTTTATTAGAAACAACACAATCCAAATACAAACGACACAAATGCATGCATACGCTTGATTACACATGAGGATGGATGGATCCACCATAGTTCGAACTACAGCGACATACTCTGAATGACATACTACTAGCATCTACCATCACGGCTCATACTACTACCATCACCACATACTAATAGCATCTACCATCACGACTCATATACTACTACCATCACCACATACTACTAGCATCTACCATCACGGCTCATGCTACTACCAACACCACATACTACTAGCATCACCACATACTACTAGCATCTACCATCACTGCTCATACTACTACCATCACCACATACTACTAGCATCTACCATCACGGCTCATACTACTACCATCACGGGCTCATGGAAATCCAGCTGCTGCACGGAGTGTAGCAAAACATGTCTCCTGGATCAGATACTCCTCCAAAGCGCGATGCCTCGTCCTTGTATCCCAAATCCAGGCAGGCGAAACGGCGATGTTATGCACGTGTAACAGCAGGTCACGAATGGTCCATTGCCTGTGACCCCTATGGCAAAAAGGGCACACCCACATTCCTTCGTGATAAACACGGGCGGGCCCGCCCTGCTGAAGCCAAAGCAACACAGAGCATTTCAGGTCATGCGATTCATCTTGTTCAATGAGCACTGGCCGCAGGGGTGGCATTTCAACGGGCAACAGCAGAGGTGGCGGCCTGGGCCGTGGGCGAAAAGGTGGTGCCATGAGGTTCAGCTGATCCTGAGCTGCCGTTGCCAGCGGCTGAACTGGAGGTGGCATCACCCCCGGGTGGTGCTGAGGTGCCGATGCCAGCGGAAGTGGAGGTGCCATTGGGGTCGGGTGCTGCTGAGGTGTCGATGCCAGCAGAAGTGGAGGTGCCATTGGGGTCAGGTGCTGCTGCGGTGCCGATGGCAGCGGCTGAACTGGGTGGCGGCGAGGTGCTATTGCGCCCGACAGCTCCCCCTTCCCCGACTCCTCCAAGTTCCATGCTCTGTCCCTTCCTTGCCCGGCCATTCCCCACGTACTGCATACACAAAAAAAAACAAACCCTACATAAGCTAACAATGTGACCGTCTCGATACCATGCATACATAAAGTAAACAAGATTAGCCAACAAAATGATGTCACCCTTGTATCCCACTGAAGTAGAGAAATGCAAGAATGGGAACCGATGAGTGTTGCCCTTGCCTTTCAAGAACACTCTGCTGCAGTCGCCTATTTATCGAGGACTATAGCGGTCACATGAGCTCGGTTTAGCATTGCTAAAGTTACTAAGGAAAATGTGAGATGCTCGGAATATAGTCAGGCCTACGCGTGATAGGAATCTATCTAGGTCAGAATCTTCAGTGGCGTGCATCGATTACATGTGTGGACGATGGGTATCACGGGATGAGCCCGATGTGTCTAGGTATGTGTTTACTTCCAGACTTTCCTCTATGTAGAGCACAAGAAAGTCCTGCGGGCAAATCATGCCGCATCAGCTGCATCTAATGGCTGTCTCACTGCGTCAGCTTATGCTGCATCAACAACGAGACAACTCTCTACCGTTTATTTATGTAATGGTTTAGGTGTCAATTGCATCTAGAGAACTAGATTGGGCGCTGTAATTAGATGGACTGGATGGTCCTTGCGTTGCAATACGCAGGGTGCGGGATGACTTGACAAGTCCTCCTCGATCAGGTACGCTGTGTGAGTCGTGACTGTAAAGGTCTACGAATGGTCTGGATTCGCACTTGATGATTCCCGCTGGCCTTGGAGACTGAGAAACGTGATGAACTTGTTGACGCGACAAGACCAAAATGGAATAAGCTGGAATTGGAATAGCAATATATGTTTTTTTTGTTTGTGTGTGTAATATTAACATGCATATAAGCACAGAAGGGCATCTCGAATGGGCGTTTGGGAACGACACGCTCTCACAAGTTGATCCACGTGTCGATCATTGAGAATTGCAGTTAAGCACTGGCACCCGGCGTTACCCGACGAACTTGTGTGCACACGCAGCACACCCCCTCTGAACGGACGTGTCGATCATTGTGAATCGCACTTAAGGACTAGAACCAGGAAGTTCATGACCCGAACGTGGCCACACCCGCTCTGATGGGACGTGTCCATTCCGGGTGGTAACTGATGTCCACGAACGGACGTTTCAGAACGACACATTCACTCCCGGCCCACTATAATAAGAGACACTTTAGGCACGAGACGATCAATGTAGGCCATTTGTGTTAATGGCTTTAGACGCTAAAATGATTCCTTCCATGCAAGTCGACTTCTCAGTCTCAAGCCAGGAAGCGAAAGCCGAAGGAACCGCGGGCAACTTCAAGGAATCAGGTACGTTCATGGTAGGAGGCTGTCAATGGAAACTACGTTGCTATCCTATAGGTATGAATGATCATCAGTGGATGGATGTTCCAGACGGCATTGCCGTCGTCCTCGTTCCTCTGCACAAATCCCAAATGGTACGTGTCTCGTTGCTGCTATGAAGACACACACTAACACATGGCGATACGGTCGCATTATGTTATTGTTTGTCAAACCTGTGACTACTTCCACGTAGGTGTGAGTATTGTTGCGTGCGATGGCTGGAGATCCAAACGATGAAGATGATACGTTTCGAGTTCAAGCTACAAAAGAAGTTTGGTTCATGAATCGGGATCTAGAAGCAAGATGATTTGAATGTCTGGTGGAGCATCATGACATTGAGCGCGTGACATCCAGTAAAGATCGCATACACATATCATGTGTTGTTTCAGTACTGGAGGACAACTGCATTGAAGTTCCTCCTCCATCAGTGCAAAGAAGCATATGCTAAGGCGTTGCAGCCCAAGCCCATGTGGAAGTTGTGTTCCACGTAGGTGCGGAACGCCGGGTGATACGAGCGATACATGTCGATGTGGCGAAAGTATCTTGTGTGATGGAGGCAATGCTCTACGGCCCAGGAGTGGAGTCTAGCTCTGAAACTGTTACAATTATTGAGACACACCCTGATGGCTTCTCGGTCCTGATCAAATATGCTAGTGAAGGATCACTCCCGGAGGAGGCTGATTTATGGGACACTCCTGCCTATGCCTGGCCTTATTTACTCTTGGTCGCTGACATGTACCAAGTCGAAAGGTTGAAGCTACACTGTGCGTCAAAGATGTGGGACATGGCAAGCGAGGAAACTGTGACTTCATTTCTACGATGGGCAATTCAGGCTAACTGCACACAATTGCAGGACAAGTGCATGTCTCTCTTAGAGCGAATCTTTCCTCACGGAATACTCACATATGATTGGGTGGTTGTATGCTCTGATCATCCCGAATTTATGCACAATCTCCGTAGAAGATTACCTAAAGGGTTGTACCAGGGTCCCCTGTAGTTTTAATGTTTTATTTAAGTGTTTGTAGTCATGTAATAAACAGTTGAAATGGTACGTTATTTTGTTGCAGTGAGTACATTTGTAATGCGAATATCGGATCATCCGTCTAACGTGAATATGAAGTAGAGTATAGTCCTGTGTGTGTTTGTCCATTCCATGATCCATGGTGGCACGGACAACCCAGTCAACAAGTTGCCTCTCTACGTAAGGTCACTGATGTTTGGATCCGACACCCAAGCGGTCTTTCATTTGGGTCACTGACGTTTGGGTCCATGATCCAAAGTCTTTCGTTTCCCGCTCTAGACCACAAAGGCGGGACTTGAAATTTTGAATTCCCTGCTCCTCCTTCTGGACCTCCTCGTTTATATATATAAAACAAAGAGGGAAACCAGATCTCCCAATTCCCTCTTGGTAATTTTCTAAAATTAGGGGATCTTCTCCTCGACCGTCGAAGAGACCTAGATCTGCAGCGGAAGTAGCAACAGAGGCCTAGCTATCGACGACGGCTTCCTCTGCTATGAGCGGCGGCCTTCCTCTTCTACGAGCAGCGACCTTCCTCGGCAATCCTTGAAGCTGCAAGATGGTTCAAACTCGTTGCTCCGTCGGCTCCCCCGAGGCTCACCCTGGCGGCCGCAGATCTGCAACAGTTTCGAAGAACATCGTGCTGAAGGCGCAAGGTCGGGCTGCTAAATCGAGACGGCATTCGACACCTTCTTCCCGTCCTATTCGTCAGGTCTGCGGTCTCCTCCCTGTTTTGATCGATTGAATTAGATTGCTTCCCCATGCTCTTTGGCTTTCTATAATATTCTTTCATGTTTGGGTGATTGCGGATCTACTGTACCCTATCGCAAGAGTTTTTTAGAAGTCATTTTATTTGAGGTTTGTAGAAATTTGTAGATGCAATTGTTGGACTACTTCCCCATGCTCTTTGCCTTTGAATATTGTTGTTGCATGCTTGGGTGATTGTGTATCTACTGTACCCTATCGCAAGAATTTGTTCGAAGTCATTTTATTTGAGGTTTGTAGAAATTTGTAGATGAAATTATTGGACTGCTTCCCCATGCTCTTTGCCTTTGAATATTGTTGTTGCATGCTTGGGTGATTGTGGATCTTCTGTTCCCTATTGCAAGAGATTGTTCCAAGTCAACTTATTTGAGGTTTGTAGAAATTAAAGGATGAAATTATTATATTGCTTACCCATGTTCTTTGGCTTTCCATATTTTGTTGCATGCTTGGGTGATGATGGATTGGGTGTGATCGTTCATGTACCGCATTGAACTTAATAAATGAAATTGCTTCTGATTGCTAATGATCTCAACCCTTATCTCTTGTTCTTGTACTTGTTTCAGCGGGCCAAAGGGTCAATATCTGTAGTCGCTCCTGTTCAGACCTGCTCCAAGCTAACAAACTCAACACCTTCTTGTTTCCGATTGCGAATGATCTCAACCCTTACCACTTGTTCATGTACTTGTTTCAGCGGGCAAAAGGGTCAACGTCTGAAGTCGCTCCTGTTCAGACCTGCTCCAAGGTAACAAACTTAACACCTTTGTTTCCGATTGCGAATGATCTCAACCCTTACCTCTTGTTCTTGTACTTGTTTCAGTGGGTCAAAGGGTCAACATCTGAAGTCGCTTCTGTTCAGACCTGCTCCAAGGTAAAAAACTTAACACCTTTGTTTCCGATTGCGAATTATCTCAACCCTTACCTCTTGTTCTTGTACTTGTTTCAGCGGGTCAAAGGGTCAACATCTGAAGTCGCTCCTGTTCAGATCTGCTCCAAGGTAACAAACTTAACACCTTTGTTTCCTTAGTTCGAATAAATTACAAGGTCCTAATCTGACTTGTGATCCACTGTTGCTAGATGGAAGTTACCAAGTCAATGATGCTTCTTCCCGAACAAATTAAAACAGAGGCAGCCGAGTACTCAAGAATGGGTACCAAATCCTTATGTAGTAGTGTTGATGAAGAGCGAGTTGACGCTCCCAATCAGGATGGGGTACAACTTCGACAACGGTTTGTTGCTCACCAGAATGTAGCTTGAAGAAGAAGACCAAAGAATCAGAATTAACTCTGAAAATGCAGTCTGCTGAGATTAAGAGGTTGCAGAAGCTAACCAAAGACAGTGAGGACCTCCTTCGTCTACTGCTTAGTAGTAAAAGATGAAGAGGTTAAGATCATTAGATCAAATCTCCACTGTCTCTTGTCATTATGAACTGGATTTAGCTTTGTTAATCAATGTTCCTTGTGATATTGTTATCTTGTAATAGTTTGTGATATGTGATGAACAATATGGTCATGCTTGATAATAAACAATAGTTTGCTTTATTGTATAAAGAAATATGTGCTGGTTACTATTTTGCCAACCAGGTCGGAATTATTCAAAAAAAGGATCAGAATTGAAATTAAATCCATTAACACTGATGCATGATTAGTTAATTTTATATTGTCCTTCAGTGGGCTTAGCCCACTTTTAATTGGGCCAAAAGTCATTTTTTTTCAAATTAACATGACACAGAAGGCCGCAACAATGTGCACACTTGTTGGACTCGACCCAACCAAAACGGGCCCACCCTAATCAAATTTCATCTGAAAAAGCCACAATTGGGCCCAACAAAATCTTTTTTGGGCTATATGAACAACGCCAGCCTACAGTAACAGTTTTGGGCTCAACCCAGCTACAAACGGGTCAAATTCGTTTTATGACGTATACAATTTGTCACAATTGGCCTGCCACATCGGATGCCACATCAGATTCTGTCCAGCGTGGCAAAGCTGCAGGAATGAAGTTATGACGCATTGTATAGACGAATTTCCACGCGTCATTAAACTCATGACGCCGGGAAATAAGGTCTCGTCATTAATCGCGGTTTGTGACGCTCGATTAATGACGGAGCGTTTTCGTAACAACCAGCGTCATTAATCACGGTTTATGATGAGAAATGACCTTTTTCTGCATCACTAGTCGGCGTTTTTCTTGTAGTGTTGGGTGATGATGGATTGGGTGTGATCGTTCATGTACCGCATTGAACTTAATAGATGAAATTGCTTTTGATTGCTAATGATCTCAACCCTTATCTCTTGTTCTTGTACTTGTTTCAGCGGGCCAAAGGGTCAACATCTGTAGTCGCTCCTGTTCAGACTTGCTCCAAGGTAACAAACTCAACACCTTCTTTGTTTCTGATTGCGAATGATCTCAACCCTTACCTCTTGTTCATGTACTTGTTTCAGTGGGCAAAAGGGTCAACGTCTGAAGTCGCTCCTATTCAGACCTACTCCAAGGTAACAAACTTAACACCTTTGTAACCGATTGCGAATTATCTCAACCCTTACCTCTTGTTCTTGTACTTGTTTCAGCGGGCCAAAGGGTCAACATCTGAAGTCGCTCCTGTTCAGATCTGCTCCAAGGTAACAAACTTAACACCTTTGTTTCCTTAGTTCGAATCAATAAAGGTCCTAATCTGACTTGGGATCCACTGTTGCTAGATGGAAGCTACCAAGTCAATGATGTTTCTTCCCGAACAAATTAAAATAGAGGCATCTGAGTACTCAAGAATGGGTATCAAATCCTTATGTAGTAGTGTTGATGAAGAGAGAGTTGACGCTCCTAATCAGGATGGGGTACAACTACGACAACGGTTTGTTGCTCACCAGAAAGAGTTATGTAGCTTGAAGAAGAAGACCGAAGAATCAGAATCAACTCTGAAAATGCAGTCGGCTGAGATTAAGAGGTTGCAGAAGCTAACTGAAGACAGTGAGGACCTCCTTCGTCTCTGCTTAGCAGTAAAAGATGAAGAGATTAAGATCATTACATAAAATCTCCATTTTCTCTTGTGATTATGAACTGGATTTAGCTTTGTTAATCAATGTTCCTTGTGATACTGTTATCTTGTAATAGTTTGTGATATATGATGAAGAATATGGTCGTGCTTGATAATAAACAACAATTTGCTTTATTGTATAAAGAAATATGTGCAGATTACTATTTTGCCAACCAGATCGGAATTATTCAAAAAAAGGATCAGAATTGAAATGAAATCCATTAATACTGATGCGTGATTAGTTAATTTTATATTATCCTTCAGTGGGCTTAGCCCACTTTTAATTGGGCCAAAAGTCAATTTTTTTAAAAATTAATGTGACACAGAAGGCCGCAACAATGTGCGCACCTGTTGGACTCGACCCAACCAAAACGGCCCACCCTAATCAAATTTCATCTGAAAAAGCTATAATTGGGCCCAAAAAAATCTTTTTTGGGCTATATGAACAACGCCAGCCTACAGGAACAGTTTTGGGCTCAACCCAGCTACAAACGGGCCAAATTCGTTTTATGACGCATACGATTTGTCACAATTGGCATGCCACATCGGATGCCGCATCAGATTCTGTCCAGCGTGCTAAAGCTGTAGGAACGAAGTTATGACGCATTGTATAGACGAATTTCCACGGGTCATTAAACTCATGACGCCGCGAAATAAGGTTGTTGACACCGTTTTTTAGAAAAACAGGTCAATAAGGAGCAGCCGATGAAGGAGCAAGGCAATCGGCCGATTAAAGAGAGAGAAAGGTGGTCATCAGGATTCGCTGATGGTCAAAGGAGTCCAACTCTATCAAAGAGCTTGCAGGTCAAACTGATCGGCCGATGGTCAACAAAGGAATCGGCCGATGGAAAGGAAGAAGGCGGAAATCAAGAGGATACACCAAAAGGAAAGCACGGCGGAGGCGGGCCAATCCATGATTGGCAACGGGTCAAGAGTCAGTTAGGGGTGCGAGAGTCTTTTTCTATTTTTAGTAGTGTTCCTTTTTAGATGCAAGTAAACAATACCGTAATCGGCTAGGAGTCGGGTTGTCCTCAGGACATAAATAGCGACCCTACGTGGTCGGGAAAAGTGTACACACCAATATCAAACAAACGGCCTCCGGGCAAACCCTTTATAATTTACAGCATCTACTTTTCGGCGACTTCGCCATTGCGTTTTTTCTCTTTTCTACAACGCCGTCCTTCAAGTTCGTCGGGCTGCATCGGTCGATCTCCGGCAAGCTTGCGAGTACCGTTTTACCGAATAACCCTAGGCTTTAACCTCCGGGCGCATCGCTGAGGTTTCGTCTAGTTCTTTATTCACCCCTTATCGATATTAGCTAGATCTACAAGTTTTCGTACCAATTCTTATGGTTTTTAGCTATTATCACCTATTTATCCAGCTCGATCTAGATCACATCGGCTTCCAACACTACAGCCGATTCCGACCTACTCGAGTTGCTGACGTCACGATCGGCCGATTCCAGCCGATCTCTTATCTACACCCTCGCGCCTCGGCCGCTTTCGAGCCGACCGATCCCGCTTATTCGTATCGGCCGATTGGCTGGTACACGTGTCGCTAAAAGGCCAATCGGTTCTCTAGCCGATCCCTAATATTTTCCATTGTCAATCAACAGGTCAGATTGGCTGGCACGCCTCGCTACAGACCGGGGAGTCACGTGTGCTGCGCGCGGAGGTGACGTCCTATTTTCGCGTCAACACACTTTTGGCACGCCCAGTGGGACCTGAAAAAGTCAACAATGTCGAAGAATTTGAAGAATAATAATGAAGTTGACCAAGGCAACATTCTGGCAGTCTCCAAAGATCAGTTGAAGGATGCTGACAAAGCTGAGTTCGAAGCTCACATGAAGCGATTTGAAGAGCTATGCTTGGCTTCGTATGGTCAGACTAAAAGTGGGGTCTACAAGAAGAATCCTCTTCCAATGCCTCAGCAGATCACCTTCTCATCTGATCCTCAAGGACTTCAAGATATGATGAACAAGGCTATGCACCAGACAATGATTGATCAATCTAAAGTCCTTGCCAATACTATCCAGAACTGTCTGACTGAGACGCTCAAGAAGGGAGCAGAAGAGGGATACGTGGGACCTGCATACTTCCAACCAAATCGAACTCCTTCAGTGTTCCCAAAAGACCAATCGGCTTCCCTGCCGATTGATGATCCAACAGTAGGGGTTACATCATCTCCACAGATCAATGCAACCGACCCTGGTCCTTCATCGACTGCCCAGCCGATTCAGAATCAGAATATTAGGAATATGTCTAAAAGCCCTGCTGTTACGGTGCTGATTATTCCAACATATTCAGCACAGCCCAATCAGCACTAGCAGTATCCTGGGAAGAGAGATCAGGATGGAAGATTTGTAGAGTGGAGCCTCCCTCATGATCACTTTGAAGCTAATATCTCAAGCTTCTTCGAATCCCATCCTGAAGAAATTCCAGAAGTAAAGTACCCAGAGTCTTATCAAATTATGTTTGGGGGTACTCCAGGGACTGTGCATATGACCAAAGAAGGAGTGGAGTTTGTTTACTTCAATCATGGGAACAAGAATTTTGAAAGAGTTAAGATCAGTCCAGCTCGTGCTCATATGGTCCTACCAATGGAAAGAAAAGCTCCTGTTCCATCTCAGAGGTCGGTTCCTCAACCAACTTTGGGGATTCCTATACAAACTACTCCACTGCAATAGCCACTATCAACGCAGCCTGTCTTGACCTCGGCTGATACAGTTGCTCACACGAGATCATCGCCTCAGCAGCCGATCAACTAGGGAACGACAAGACAGCCAACGGCACCACAGCAACAGGTGGATCCTACACAAGCAGTGCAAATGCTCCTAAATCAATTGGCTATCTCAGGCCAGTTGAACTTGCATCAGCCAGTTCCATCGGCTGGTCAGCGGATTGGACACATTCCACATGTAATAAGTCAGTCAAATGCACAAGGTTCTTCTAGAGCAGGGACATCAACGGCACCAAACCCACAGCCAAGAACCTCGAAAGATCAACCTCCAGAGACTTCATCAGCTGAGATACAAGCAATTGAACAGATATCTGCTAAAGTGAAGTCTCATATGAAGCAAGAATTGATTGATCATTTTTCAGAGATGCTGCAGAAACAATATGGGATGAAACCTAAGCAGCAATCCTGCATGTACAGGACACCATATCCATCTGGCTATGATCAGATACCTTTCCCTCCAAGATTCAAAGTGCTAGACTTCACCCAATTCTCTGGACAAGATAATACATCCATAATGGAGCATATTACTTGATTCATCATACAATGTGGAGAAGCAGGGAATGTTGATGCACTCAGGATACGGTTGTTTTCTTCATCTCTCTCAGGGCCAGCCTTTTCGTGGTTAACTTTGCTTCTAGCTAACTCCATTATCAAATGGTCTGATCTGGAGTAATAGTTCCACAATTATTTCTTCTCTGGTATTCATGAGATGAAGATCACTGATCTGACCAGACTCAAACAAAGGAACAACGAAACTGTTGCTGGATTCGTTCAAAGGTTTAGAGAGGTCAGAAATAAATGCTATAGTCTGAATCTGGGAGACAAACAACTGGCTGAATTGGCATTCCAAGGTCCCTTGCCAACCTTGAGGGAGAAATACGCATCACATGACTTCAAGAGTCTCAGCTAGCTGGTCAGTCGAATGAGTCAAGAGACTGCAAGATCTTACGAGCCTAGGAAGAACTTCCAAAAGAAGGTGTCTTATGTGGATTACTCTGACTCAGAAGATGAAGATAACATGATAGGGCTCGCGGAGTGGGTCAAGGGCAAGAAGACAGTATCCTGCCCCTTTGGTAAGAAAGAGCCAGAAAAATTCGGCTTTGACATCACTAAGGCCGATAAGATATTTGATCTGTTGCTTCAGCAAGGGCAGATCAAACTCTCCCAGTTCCATACTGTACCATCTGCAGATGAGCTAAAAAGGATGAAGTATTGCAAGTGGCACAATGCAACATCTCATGACACCAATGACTGCATGATCTTCAGACAATAGATTCAATCAGCTATTGAGCAAGGGAAACTCAAGTTTGAAGCTCCTACCAAAGCTGAAAAGCCGATGAAGATTGATCAGCACCCCTTCCCAACTAATACAGTTGAAATGTCTAGCAAAGACACATCACATGTTAAGCTGCTGATGTCGGAATTGGCTCAAAATAAAGGAATTGTCGATCCCAAGGTACAAGCAACCGCTGCCGATGTTAAAGGAAAAGGGTTGCTGCTTGAAGAAGGAGACATAAAGCTACGCCGGCCTGTCACGTCCCAAATGCCAATCAAGAAGTTTCAGCGACGACAAGAGAAGGCAAGAGGAAGAGAGGAATGGGCACAGCGTAACGAAGGACATTGGAGATGTCCGTTTTTCAAGTACTGCTGGGAAGAAGGAATCAAGCTGCCAACGGCAGAAAATTGTCCAGAATGCAACGGAACTTACAACAACAACAACTCATCTAAGAGGGTTTGCTTCGACGACAGAAGACCTGCAGCTGGGGATCACCGTGAATTCAACAATCAACGGGTTTCAGTCCATGATCGGCTGAGGGGCAAAGCCAGCGTCCGCGATCGGCTGGGGGCAAGGCCAGTGTTCATGATCGGCTGGGAGGCCGAGTCAATGAAAAGTCAAACAATCGTCTGGAAGAGATGGCCGATTCTCTGGTCCCTGATGAAGATATCATGTGCCGAGTTCCGGAACGTCGACACACTCTACAACTGGATGAGGAGTCAAGCCAATCATACAAGAAGGCTAATCCACAATGGTATCTAGATGGCTTGACCAAGTCACAGAAAAGAAGAGTCCAACGTCTACGCCAGCTAGAACAGCAAGAAGAAGAAGAAAGACGTGTGCTGGACAAAAAGAAAGTTCGGTCTAAAGTATGGCGTCCAAAGCCTAAGGCTGATGATGGGAAGGGTGATAAACCACAAGCTGATATTAACATGGTCGTCCTTCTCCCAAAAGAGTTAATGGCTCCAGTTGATTTGGATGTGTCCGATGAAGAACTCGGGATGGCTCAGTTAACACTAGAGCCTACACAAGCTATCTTTGAGGAACCAGATGATGAAAAGAGACAACATTTGAAGCCATTGTTTCTCAAAGGTTTTGTTAATGGGAAACCAGTCACCAGGATGCTTGTAGATGGAGGAGCGGTAGTCAATCTGATGCCATACACCATGCTGCGCAAGATTGGGAAGTCTGATGAAGATTTGACCCAAACCGACATGATGCTGGTGGACTTCGAAGGCAATGTCTCTCCGGCTCAAGGTGCAATTTGCGTAGAGCTCACCATCAGCAGTAAGATCCTTCCAACCACTTTCTTTGTCATTAAAGGGAGGGAATCTTATAATTTGCTATTGGTTCGGGATTGGATACATGCCAATTGTTGCATACCATCTACAATGCATCAATGCATCATCCAATGGATCGGAGATTTAGTGGAGATGGTCAAGGGAGAGACCTCCTTGACAGTAGCAGCTACAGAAGCACAAGGATGGACCTATGATCGAGTCAGTTGTATATCTGGAAAAGCTTGGGATACCAAGTATCTCAAGGTGTCCGATTTCGGACTAAAGCCGGTTCAAGCAGTCGGCTCTGATGACAAGATTTAATGGATCAGTTCATTGAAGATGAAGGGAAGCTTGGGCATGGGTTTACATCGGCTGACGAATTGGAGAAGATAGATCTTGCAGATGGGAGCAAACCAAGGCCGACTTACATAAGTGCAAAGCTAGATGCAGAATACAAGAAAGAGTTGATTGCATTATTAAAAGAATTCAAGGATTGCTTCGCTTGGGAATATTACGAGATGCCCGGTTTAGACCGATCTATCGTTGAACATCGGTTACCCATCAAGCCAGGATATCGGCCTTTCCAACAACATCCTAGACAATGCAACCCCAAGCTTTACCCTAATATAAAAGCCGAGATAACAAAGTTACTCGAAGCTGGTTTTATTCGGCAATGTCGGTATGCCGAATGGATTTCTAATATAGTCCCTGTTTACAAGAAAAATGGCAAATTACGTGTGTGCATCGACTTCAGGGACTTGAACAAAGCAACACCAATGGACGGATATCCGATGCCAGTAGCTGACACATTGGTCAACGCTGCCGCAGGACGCAAAGTCGTCAGCTTCATGGATGGTAATGCTGGATACAACCAAATATTCATGGCTATGGAAGATATTGCGAAGACTGCTTGCAGATGCCCCGGTCATGTTGGTTTATACAAATGGATTGTCATGACCTTTGGATTGAAGAACGCTAGTGCCACGTATCAAAGAGCCATGAATTACATATTCCATGAACTCATTGGCAAGATAGTAGAGATCTACATTGATGATGTGGTTGTTAAGTCGAAGAGCTACAAGGAGCATCTGGCCGACCTACGAAAAACATTAGAGTGCACAAGAAAGCATGGTTTGAAGATGAATCCCAACAAATGTGCTTTCAGTGTTTCGGCTGGTCAATTCCTGGGTTTATTGATACGTGAAAGAGGAATCGAAGTTGGTCAGAAGTCGATCAGCGTATTTGACAAAATAGAGGCACCATCAAACAAGAAGGAGCTTCAATTTTATTAGAAGATTAATATCTAACCTGTCAGAAAGGATTCAGCCGTTTACAAACAAGAAGGAGCTTCAATTTTATTAGAAGATTAATATCTAACCTGTCGGAAAGGATTCAGCCATTTACACCTCTATTGAAGCTCAAGGCCGATCATAAATTTATATGGGGAGAAGAGCAACAGAAGGCTCTAGACAACATCAAGCTGTATTTTAAATCTCCTCTTGTTCTGATGCCCCCTCAAGATAAATAGCCGTTCAAATTATATTTATCGGCTAATGAGCGGGCTATTGGATCGGCCCTTGTACAAGAGTTCGAAGGGAAAGAGCTAGTCATATACTTTGTGAGCAGAAGGCTCTTGGATGCAGAAACAAGATATTCAGCGGTGGAAAGATTGTGCTTGTGCTTATATTTCTCGTGCACAAAATTAAGGCCTTATTTATTAACTGCTGAATGCATCGTGGTTGGCAAAGATGACGTGGTCATGTACATGCTGTCATTACCAATCCTGAAGGGAAGGATCAAAAAATGGATCTTAGCTTTGTCAGAATTTGACTTAACCTATCAATCGGCCAAAGCGATCAAAGGGCAAGTGATGGCCGATCTGGTAACTCAGCATTGTGGGTCTGAGATTGCAGTCATAGAACCTATTCCGTGGACCATGTTCTTTGATGGATCATCATGTGGAGTAGGAGCTGGGATTGGGATTGTCATCATCTCACCCCAAGGGGCAAATTACGAGTTTTCCATCCCAATTGAGAAGACTTCAACAAACAATCAGACTGAGTACCAGGCAGTGTTAAAAGGGATAAAGCTATTGCGAGAAGTTAATGCTGAAGTTGTTGAGATATTTGGAGATTCTCAACTCGTGATAAATCAATTGGCAGGGGAATATGAATGCAAAGATGATATATTAAGAATCTATCATGAAGAATATCTTCAGCTACTTAGAGAGTTCAAGATGGTAAAGCTCGAACATATCCCTAAGTGTCACAACAGTGAAGCTAATCGGCTGGCTCAAGGGGCGTCAGGGTATCGGCTTATTCTAGCTGTGGAGTTACCAGCCGAGGATTGGAGGAAAGAGATAGTGGATTATCTGAAAGATCCATCCAAGAAGGTTGACAAACAACTGAGGTACAGAGCCATTAAATATGTTCTATTAGAAGATGAGTTGTACTATCGTACCACTGACGGGGTTCTACTCAAATGTCTTGGTGAAAAGGAGGCTAAAACCTTAATGGGAGAAATTCATGAGCGAGTTTGCGGAGCCCATCAATCGACATTCAAGATGAAGTGGATGATCAGAAATAATAGTTATTATTGGCCAACAATATTGGAATATTTCTTCAAATACTACAAAGGATGCCAAGAGTGTCAGAAGTTTGGAAGCATTCAAAGAGTTCCAGCATCAGCAATGAACCCAATAATCAAGCCATGGCCGTTCAGAGGTTGGGCAATTGATCTGATCGGACAAATATACCCACCATCGAGCAAAGGTCATAAATTCGTACTAGTGGCTATAGATTACTTCTTAAAGTGGGTTGAAGCCATCCCAATCAAGATCGTGACATCAGGCAATATGATTGATTTTGTTAAAGAACATATTATCTATCAATTTGGTATACCTCAGACCACCACGACCGATCAAGGGAGTCAGTTCACTTCATGGGAATTTGAGGAATACGTAAACTCCTTGGGGATCAAGTTGTTGAACTCGTCTCCCTACTATGCTCAAGCAAACGGACAGGCAGAAGCAACAAACAAGGGCATCATCAAGTTAATCAAGCGCAAGATCGATGAAAATCCCAAGCGGTGGCATACAATCCTTAATGAAGCACTGTGGGCATACAGGATGGCATGCCATGGGGTGACCAAAGTGTCATCATATCAACTGGTGTATGGTCATGATGTTGTATTACCTTGGGAGTTAAAAACCGGATCCAGAAGGACTTCCTTACAAGATCAATTATCAGCCGATGATTAATCAGCCATGATGAAAGAGGAACTGGAAGACCTTGCTGGTAATCGGCTGAGAGCTTTGGAGAATATTGAAAAGAATAAAAGAAGAATAGCCAGGTGGTATGATAAGAAAGTCAAAGTTAAAGAGTTTGTCGAAGGAGATCTGGTTTGGAAACTTGTGTTGCCAATCAGCTCTAAAGACCCAAAGTACGGAAAGTGGTCACCAACTTGGGAAGGACCATATCGTATCAGCCAATGTGCACCAGGCAATGCATACATCTTAGAAACATTGGAAGGAGAAAAGTTTGCCAGAGCACTGAATGGAAAATATTTGAAGAAATACTATCCAAGCATATGGGTAGACGCTTAGTCAAATCAGAGCCTAAACGGCCGATTAAAGACTCAAGTTACAGCCGATTGCAAGTGTAATCGCCTTCAGTATAAAGTAGCCGATCATCAAAACATGTTCGGTTCCAAATCATGGCCGCTGTACAAATCGCCCTTAGAACAAAAAAAAAATATATATATATATTTCTCTCATCTTCGATTACAATAGTAATGTTACAGTATAGATCTGAAGAATACATTGAGAAGACAAGTTGAGACGAATCACAACACGTCAATTACATTCATCATCACTGGACGGGTGACGGGGCGAAGAAAGAGAAAAAAAAGGAAGCGTAAATTTGACGAAGATGAATCACCAGATTCGGTGACTCTACCTGTCAGGATTAATGGAAAAGAAGACATAGGGTTGTTCTTCTTTCCAAAACGCCCTGGGACGACTTCCGCCCTCCTCCATCAGCTGATGCACCCAAGACGTATCATAAGGGTTCTTCTAGCTGTTGGACCTCCTGGCTTCACAAAAGGAGACTAGAGAGGGAAGTATGCCCTAGACTATATCACAAGAATTCTTCTAGCCATCATAAGTCAGAGAGGAAGGAAGAAACCGAAGAGTAAGTATGCCCTAGACTATATCACAAGAATTCTTCTAGCCATCATAAGTCAGAGAGGAAGGAAGAAACCGAAGAGTAAGAGCCTAAAGCTCGCTGGATCTATATCTCGAGCCATGGATGAAGGAGAGGTGCGTTCTCCGCAAGGGTACAAGGACAATTATTTATAGCCAAGGCGCCAGAAGAGATAAAGATGAGGGAATTAGAAAAGGCGAAGCCAAAGATGCTAGGTCCGGTAAAAGAGGAAACAGATGACCCGTGAAGGGTTCAGTTTCCAAAGGGTGACCGATTTAGAAGGATAACTCCCAAAAATAGGGTTAACACGCGTACATCACGAACGGTGGGGAAATTTCTCTAACACATCCACAAACTACAGAGCTTGGTTCACAGAAATCGTCTACTCAGCGTCACAGACAGAGTTGACAAGCCCACTAACAGCACCCAGGAGAAATGCCATTTCAAGCGAGAGTTTGTCAATGACCAGTGAAAATCGTTAACCCCAAAGAGTTTTCCAGGAAAATATGCCTCTCATGCCTAAAAGCTAAAGGAGCCAATGCCTACATCAGAAAGATCCAAAAGCCTGAAGAAGCCATGGAAGAATCCCTGCGTAAAAGGGTGAGTCTTATAGGAAAGGAGAACGAAAGAACCAAAAGTGTCACATGGCGAACAGTGTAGGAAAAGTGTCAGATGATCAGTCACATTAAGAAAACAGGATACCATCAGTGAAAATAATGAAAACTGATCATATTATATAGAGATTCATTTATCAATCAAATTAAGAAGAGGATGTCAGATTCGAGTAAATTTCGAAAGCAAAATATCATTTACTCCGAAACTGGGGGGCATGTGTTGACACTATTTTTTAGAAAAACAGGTCAATAAGGAGCAGCCGATGAAGGAGCAAGCACTACGTGAAAAACTCACTTTGGTAACGGGCATAGATTGCCTTTCGTAATGGGAAAAGCGCCCGTTACCGATCAAGTGTTACAAATGAACCAAAAAAGGTAATGGGCGGATGCCCGTTACTGATAACACATATTCGTAACGGGCATCAAACAACGACCGTTACCACAACTAGCCACCGGTCACGTGAAATGGCTGTTTCTCTGGGCCCACAGAGAACTTTCGTAACGGTCACCAAAACAGAGCCTGTTACAGTAACTCAACATCGGAGACGCGTGATGTGTACCTGCGTCTCCGATATCTCAATGAAATGAGACGCGTCTATTTCACGCGCGTCTCAGCACAACTAGGATTCGTAACGGGCATCAAACAACAACTGTTACAACAACTAGTCACCGGTCACGTGAAAATGACTGTTTCTCTGGGCCCATAGTGAACTTTGGTAATGAGCACCAAAACAGAGCCTGTTACTGTGAAATCAACATCGAAGACGCGTGCTGTGAACCTGCGTCTCCTCTGTCTTGATGAACGGACCAAGTTCTGGGGCCCACCGGTCAGTACTGGTAACGGGCTTTTACTCTGCCCGTTACATTGTTGGCATGTTTGTAACGGGCGTTCCGAATGAAGCCCATTACTCACTGATTAGTGTTTGTAACGAGCTTTAATTAACGCCCGTTACAGATACGTAGGCCACCCCTACAGTAACCTGCTGCCTGCTTGCCGGCTGCATCCTGGAACCAGCCAGGATTTGGCAGCCATCAGGGGCTACATCCTGGAACCAGCCAGGATATGACAAAATTCACAGAAATTAGATCCAGCATCCAAATTCATAGAAATCCACATAATTCACATGCATCATATGACAAAATTCAGTATCATCATCTCACAAGTAAAGAAGCATCACTGGCTTGACAACAATATCACAGCCATAGTTAACTAGCTTGACAACAATATCACAAAATTCATGGGACAAGGAGAAATGCAAAATTCCTAGTCACCATGTATAATATGAGCCCACACAGTTTCATGAGTATGAAATTTTCCTCCGACTGTGATCACCTGTTCCATGAGGAATGTGGCAATTCTTTCACGAACATAGAACAACGTGGATTTGTGGAGAGGATGCTCATCTAGCCCTAATCTCTAGATATAACAATGTCACCAGTCAGCACACATATATAGGTGGTTACCAAACATGTGCAGTGCTAATAAGCAAGAACTGTGCTCAGTTGCAGGTTTTACAAATGAAGATCCCAAGAAAGTACCTCCATATCTAGGCCTCTATCTTTTAATTTAAGCATGTGATAGGCACAATAGAAGCCACAGAGTTTGGATTCAGCAGGTTGTTGGTGGCACTGCAATAAATGTACAAAGAAAAATAGTGGTGATCGAAAAGAAATAAACTCAAGCTTTAGTACTAGCTTCCACAGGAAGGAAATAAGTGGTATGTACCTTAACATCTTTGACATGTTCCAAGGTGCTAAGGCGCAACTTCTTTTTGCCGCAGTAACGTTCCCAACCCCTACAACGAAACATGCAACAATGGTTAGGGCACTATTAATTAATATACTCTGCATAGTTTGTTGAGGAACGTCCACAGGTTAAGAAAGAAATAACTTACTCATTAATGATTTGTTCGAAAGTGGTAGTGTCAGTCTTAACTCTCTTCAATGAATCAAGATAGTAGACCTTCTGCTGCTTCGGAACGATCGCCACTGCAATCCAGTGGTTCCTACTGAGATAAGCGGTAAGGATGAGTTTCTTTTTATCATATAGTCTGAAGGCACTGTGCATATAGGACAGAGAGAAAGCAAGAGTGTCATCCATGGTGGTCAACATTGTCGAGCAAAGGCATTCAGGAACAAGGAAGCCAACTGCAACGCCCGTCTTCTGAACTTCTACAGCCATATTCCTATTAGTATGAAAAAACAAAGTGTAAGGAGGCAAAATACATGGTAAAGGTGATGTGAGGCAAAAAGCACATTTCGATAGAGAATGATTAGTGAGAAGCAAATTAAATTTTCAAGCAACTTAAAGGATGAAGCAGCGGAGAAGTACCAGATCCAAAGCATCCAAGTTGAAGAGATCGTACAAATCACTTAGTGGCACAGGTATCTGCTCGAGTCCGTTTGACGATTCGTCTCCTCTCTTAGGCCATGCATTGGTCCCGGGCCGAAGTGCGACCATAATCGGAGAATCATCATCTGACTTACCACGTTGCATATAGAATGTGTGGAGCTCTCTGGTACAAGGAGCAGCCTTTTTGAGATCATCATCACTGAGAAGGCTCTTTCCGAATTTGTAGTTTGGGTTAACCATAGCCCAAGGATTCTTCTAGGTGTTTCTCTCAGATCAGTTTGGGTTAGTCATAGACCAATGATTCTTCTTGGTGTTTCTCTCAGATCGCTTTGGGTTAGTCATAGCCCAAGGATGCTTCTCGGTGTTTCTCTCAGATCGCTTTCTAGTAGGCATCTTAGAGGTTTTATTTACAATAATTTTCTTTTCCTGCTGCTTTGAGATGGCTGAAGAAGGTTTCTTAAGGGCTTGCTTGCCTACTGTAGGTGGTGTAGAGCTTTTATTTTTGGCAAGTTTCTCTTCTTGCAGCTTTGAAATGGCACATGCGAGGAGCAGGGTTCAAGGTTGCTGGAGCAGCCGCAATCACTCCATCGGCTTGGATCCAGTCGGTGAGCTAAGCGGCTTTCCACTGGTCCCTTGCCCGGACTGTGGTATGGCTCGAGTGGTGGAGGGGCGGACGCAGAAGGAAGGTGAAAACCACGGTCGTCTTTATTTCAAGTGTGCAAGGAGCTCGGTGAGTAGTTTGTTATATCTCCCAAATCTGAGTTAGGGTTCTTATGTGCTTTTGATTCTGCAGTACACCAAGAATTGTGGATTTTATCGTTTCCACAAGGAGTATCTCCAGATGCTGAAGGATGCTGGCGTCATTGTTTTTCGACTGTCGAACTAGGCAGACGCGGTCGATGAAGTAGTTGATTCAGTGGAATGTCAAATTGGGAGCGGCGAGCAGAGGCAAGCACTGGACAAGTAGAGGAAGAAAGCACTGGAGGAGAAGATGGACAATGTGATCTGGAAGATGAACTTGATTATTGTGACTATTTTTTGTGTAGTATTCGGATGTTTACTAAGGATGTATGCTGCAAAGAAGTAATTCTGATGTTAAAAGTGGTGCTTTTGCTTCATCTGTGTGGATGAAGAATGAAAAATTTGTCACAGATGACAAACTTAAATGTATGAATGAAGAATGGATGGAATGACAATTGAGTCACAAATCTTAATGTGTCGCATATCACAAAATTCATCAATTCATCTATGCTGACATTTCATTGCAGCACGAGGCAAAGGAGACGCGGATTTACACAAACAGAGTAATTAACAAACTTCTGGCATAACTCTGGCATACACATAGCAATTCATTGTAAACTGCTGCCATATAATGACACAAACAGAGTAACAAACTTTTGGCATACACATTGCAATTCATTGTAAGCTGCTGCCATAGACATTGCAATGCGTATAGGAGACATGGATTGATCTACCCGCGTCTCTTAGATCTACTAGTTCATCACAAGTTCAACATACACACAGGAGGAACATATTAACAGAGGATCTACTAGTTCATCACAAGTTTAACAAACACACAGGAGGAACACATTAACAAAGGAACAAATTAATTAAGTAGAGGTAGTCGCCGCCGGAGGAGCCCCACCGTTGGAGTCGGAGTCGGAGCCGGAGCCGGAGCCGTCGAGGCTGCCATCCTCGCCGCCGTCGTCGTCGACGGGGGCGAGCACGCCTCTGTCAAGGTCCCCAGCTAAGATATGGATCTTGAAGGCGTAATCCTTCACGGTCCTCTGCAGCGGATCATTGGGTGCTGGAACCCCGAGACGAACGGCCACCTGTCGAAGCCAGTTGAAAGCTTCGCGGAACAAGTTGACTGACCAAGTGGCTTCGTCAGCAGTTAGTGCAGGAGCAACAACCTCCACGGGCTGCGGCGCCGGCACCTCCTCGGGCAGGGGCGACGGCACCTCCTCGGGCTCGTTGGGCAGGGGCGGCGGCACCTCCTCGGGCTCCTCATCGGGCGCCAGCGCCGTCCCCTCCTTGACAAGCCGACGGCAGCGACTTTCGTCATCATCATCCGCCTCCCTCTCCTGCTTCCTAGATGGCTCTGACGATGCCATGCGTGCGCTTGAGGAAGAAGAAGCTCTTAGATTCACTTCTTGGTGACCGGAGACGGTGGTGCTGGGGTTTTCTTGGTGCCACGGTTGACGAAGTTCTTGGTTGGCCGGGGATTTATATTGACAAGACGGGGAACCGTCAGGCGGCCGGTCACGTGCCTCGGAACCCGTTTACGCTCAGGAGAGCTCTTGGCCACAAAAGAGACATGTGGTCACAAGGAGACGTGTGACTGTTCATATTTTATTCAAATACCAAATGTCCAACTATGAGTTGTTCGATTCTCAAAAACAAACTATGAATTGTTCGCATTTTTATTAATATTTAGATGCTATTTTATGGCCCTAATTTTTCAGGGAAGCAAGTGTCATTTAAAAAAAAAGTGTCGCGCCCACGCGTCAGCGTCAGCAGCCTAGTATAAAGAAGGTAACTGTTGCCCGCCCGCGCACCAGCCAACAAAGCGATGCGGGTTTGCTAACCCGCGTCGGCAGTGACTATCCATTTTGCAAAATGAATATTCAACCGCCCCGGCCCATTCCGTCTCCCAACTCTCCCCTTCTTCTTCCGAATAGATAAGCGCAACACTTTCCTTAAAAAAAGCGCAGCACACGACGCTTTCCTCATTTCTCACTGGGGTGAGAGGAGGTGTGGAGACAGAGACGACGATGAGCGCCGGCGAGGGGCCAAGTAGCGGACGACCCCGCTCACCTGGGATCGAGGAGAACCAGAACGCGAAGCGGTGCCATAACTGGATCCATGCACGTGCCGGCGAGATGGCGGTGAAGAGGAAGACGACGATGAGCGTCGGAGAGGGGCCAAGCGGCGGTGGAGTGAACCCAATGCCGGAGACAAGGGTCCTCGACTGGATCCTCTCGGGTTCCGACGAGGGGCCAAGCAGCGGCAAGGAGGAGTGTGTCGGCGAGGGGGGCAGCGAAGTGGGCGAGGTGCCTACCTCACATCTGCGAGCACAAGTGTCTGGCAACGACGAAGAGGGGTTGAGGGAGCGGCGAAGGTGTAGAGGACCTCATCTCTGACTCTGGCAACGACCACGACGACGGCGAGGCAAGTTTCTCTGAATCTCACTGCATTTTTACTTGTTCTATAGATGGAGCTTGAGCTTGATAAATTTAGTGTCTATGTTGATGTCTTCCATGCTTGTCATGATATTATACCAAGTTCTGAGGCAAATCAGTTCTGAACTAAGTTCTGTTTTTACTTGTCACCCTGCTATGAAGCCTAGGATAATTTTCAATTTCTTATATAATTTTCCTATGATGATTACTGTTCCTATACTGCTCCAAGTTCTGAGGCAAATTAGTTCTGAATTAACTATGTTATTCTTATACCATGTTTAACCCTGTTTCAGGCAAAACTCTATGAGTCGCGAGCAGAGCTTGAGTTACTTCTAAACCTTAATGTCTGGGATTATGTGAAACCTGAGTTTGAAAAAATCACGAAAGAAGTGAACATCCTCATCAAAAAGGCTAAGCACATAAGGAGGTACAAGTATACTACTGAACAAAATCTTCAGCCCATTGAAGATGCGCTCGAAGGGCTTCAAGAAACCTTGGTTGCTTACGTAGAGGCTGCAAAAAGAGCCAATCTTGATGGGGCATGAGGAAGTTCAAGCTTGTTGATGTGCAGGGTCAGATAGCCATACTTTTGTAGATGTTCAAGGGGCATGCTTTTGTTGATGTGTATGGTCAGATAGCACGTCCCGTAGTAAATAACTAATGTGATGGACAAGTTAAGTCCTAGCCTGATGGACAAGTTAAGTTAACTGTTTGTAATAATTATTCTTTATTCCTGTGGACAAGTTATCTTCATCTATGTGGACAAGTTATCTCTCTTATGATGTCTGTTTTGTCTCAAAAGATATATGTGTTGATTGTGCCTGTATGTCGAAATGGAAGCAATGAGAGGTCGAGCTGACCTGTCGATGAAGACAGACTCAAAGGAGATGCGGATTCACAAAACTCCATCTCCTTTCTTCACAAAGGAGACACGGATTAACAAACCTCCGTCTCCTTTGTTCACTGCCACCACGCTCCCGCTTCACGGCAGTGAAGAGTGCTATTAGACTTTAATTATTGAGCTCTCAGTCTAGTAACGGGCGTCAAATGGTCATCGGTAACGGACACTAAAGCCGGTTACCGATACGGCAGCGATCAGTAACGGACTTAAAGGGCCTGTTACCAACAGGGCATTAATCGGTAACGGACTTTACAAGGCCGTTACCGATAGCTTTAAATGTTGTAACAGACTCGATTTAACGTCCGTTACAACGAATTCATGTAACGGGCGTTTAAGAAGCCCGTTACCAGAAGTCCACATTGGTAACGGGCGTAGTGGAGGCCAAGCCCGGGGTTGGCCTGCCGCGCTTATGGGTAACGGGCGCCAAACAACAACCGTTGCAGATGTGGGTGCATGTAACAGGCGTTAAGGGCTCATTACAAATGCTGCGTGACCTATTTGAGGTTTTCACGTAGTGAAGGCAATCGGCCGATTAAAGAGAGAGAAAGGTGGTCAGTGTTGACGGCTGTTAAGTACCACTTTTAGGCCATCAATACCTGCATAGAATAAACGGAAAGTGACCATCAACACTAGAATAGGGGTTTATACTGACAATTTCCACAAGTGTTGGTGTTTCTATCTTCTGTTGCAGGACACATCGAAATGCACATGGAATGATGCAGTTGAGAGCAAGTAAATTGATGGCATGAATATGGCATCATCATAAACAGTCCCAAATGCCAATTTGGACTGCACCATTGTGACAGGCTCGTCAAGACGATCGAAATGGATATATCATTTGCATACATCAGAGCCCGGATGTGAGAGATATGCACAGGACATCATGTGGGCCCAGTGGGACCCACACCAGGCCACGTGGCGATGTGCTGTCACGCAGATGCCACGTGTCCATGACACCTCATCAATCCAAGAGAATCACCTTTCGACGAATCAAACACCGCCACGTGTTCAGCACAAGGATTCAAGGGCCCACTACCCAAGCAAACCGCCTCCAACCGACCCATACACCGGGAACCGCCTTGGGGACCCACCTAGAAGTCACCCAAACGAAAGGCGGCGCAAACAGAGTCAACCCGTCTTCCACGTGTCGTCTCCCCATTGGATCCTAAGGATATTCCCGTGGTGCTTGGGGTGTTCTCGCGCAGTGACCCGGGCCTATAAATAGAAGGGGAGGGGGTAAGAAATGAGACACACCACTTCATCCAAGGATGAGAGCTTCCCTTCAAAGGAGGGGCCTCTCCTTGGTAGATTAGAGAGTAGGAGAGTGAGAGAGAGAGTTTATATCTCTATGGATGCTTCGTTCTTCATTTAGAATAAAGTGAGTATTTCTGCATTTTCTATTTAGACTAAAGTAGTATTCATGCATAGGCGAATAGTTCTTGTGTTCTTCACTTGTTCATGATTTAGAGGCTTGTGTTCTTCATGAGCTTTGCCTTTGATCTTCTGGTGTAGTTCATAAGTTGCTAATTCCATTTGTATGCCTACTAGTCCAATTAGAGTAAAGTGGATCCTCCTGCATTCTAGTTTAGACCAAAGTCCTTCCATGATCCTTGTATAGATAGCGGTTACCTGAATGAGTCCTGGTCTCTACCTCGTGGGTTCGTCGCTCCGCCTTCGTACGGAGTGCTATAGTGTTGTTACGGGCTAGCAGACGTAACCGTGCTATAGTAGTAACCGGTGGTGTAGACACGGTGTCTAGACAACGGGTTATCCTTCGATTGCCCTGTATCCCACGGTTTGTCTTGGGGTAGGCTGCGGTAGTGACAGCCGTTGGACCCTTACGGAATCCCCCACGTTCGGATACAGGTGTCGGCAACCCTTTGCCGTGAACCGACTGTTATAGCCAGGAGGGTCCGGTGTCCGAAACGACCGAGAGACTGTTCTCAACTCTGCCCACTATCAGCAGGATCCTCTCCATCTTCATCTCAACTCTATAGAGTTGTGTCCTTGGACCATAGCTAGGCTAGGAGGTAGCACACACCGTTCCTTGGATTCGATACCCTTGGGAATACTACTAAGGTGAAGTGCTACAACGGTGTATCCGTGCGCTTGCGGATTCGTTCGCACTCGTCAGTGTACCCGGGTGTTTCTTACACGTTCACGCTAACCCGGTGCCATAGTGGTGAGGTTAAGAAATACCAACAAGCATTTCTGGCGCTGTTACCGGGGAACGGTTGCCGTATCTATCTTCAAACCTAGTGGTCCTCGTATCTATCTTTTTCGTTTTCTCCTACCTTTACCCCCGTTACCTTTCAAGATATCCTTTTTCATTTTCTTTACTTCTACCTCTACCCCCGCTATCCATGGGGAAGCTTTCCTGTAAAAGCATCTCCGCCTCCAGGGATGAACCTCTAGAGCCACCATCGTCTGTGCGCCTTATCCTTACATCTGGCTTTAAGTTCCTTCCTGAGGGTATCGAGTATCTTCGGAAACATCCCTTCTCCGGTTTACCAAGCGAAAACCCGTATTATCATCTGCGCGACCAAGGAGAGGGTAATACAAACAATCCCAGGTGCTCCACACCAAGAAGGCACTCAACGGGAGACGCCTAACCGTCTAGAAGCAAGCTTCAAGAGTAACAAACACGAATCAATGCCCGGAGATGCTTCAAGTGCTCTTGAGAGAAGGGAATTCGAGGGGGCTCTCAAAGCTTCTCTATCTCACACTAGAAATCACTCCTCCAACCAAACCCTAGCTCAAAGGATCCAAGTCTTGGCTCTAGGAGGGAGGGGAGAAGTGGAGTGAATGCTCAAGTGTGTTTTTGTCCCATGGTTGATCAGCAAAACGAGTGAGGGAGAAGAGAGGGGGTATAAATACTTGACCCTCAAAACTAGCTGTTACTGTGCAAAACTCGGGACCCTCGGTACTTCCGACCCCGGGTCGTTACTACCGAGGGGTGCCGAGAAACTCAACAGTGGAGCTTTATCGGTACTACCGACCCAGGGTCGGTACAACTGAGGGTCTGGCTAAAACTCGCCAGTGAGCCCATATCGGTACTACCGACCCTAGGTCGGTACTACCGAAAAAAGCTTAGAGTTTGGGGAAAGAATAACAAATGTGTTCGTGTAGACTCGGGTTTCCTCTCACTCACTTAGGTCATCTCCTTAAGCACTTTTAGCATCTCTTGGCGGTCAATTCGCATCCCCCTTTATAGTACAGTGTTTCCTATACTCAAATTCAAAAATAAAATAAATTTAAGCCTTGACTTGAGTTGAATATGCCGATTTGGAGTTGGGGGCCTTCCTTTGGTCAAAACCATGATTTTCATTTAAGTAAATCCTGCACACATCTCGTTCAACGATTAAATACCACAAACTGTGTTTGTCATTATCACCAAAACAAATTAGGGGCCAAGATGCACTTTCAATCTCCCCCTTTTTGGTGATTGATGACAACACAATTCGTTTTCAAACAAAGATGTGTGTATCCAACAAGTTTGAGAGAAACTCCCCCTAAATGTGTGCTTGATCTTTTATGGAGGCCTCAAATGCCCATCACACATTTAGAAGAAATGTCACTCACAATTTGCATACACAAGTGCATAAGTGTGATTCAATAATCGTGATGCATATGACATGTATCCACAACAACAAAGTGACAAATAACAACCATCATCCAATACATGGCATCACAAATAGATAAAAGAGGTCCCACACTAGCACGATTAAGTCTTACAAATTTTAAAAGGTTCTAGGTTCACCACATCATCAACCATCACACCACACAATAAGTTCTTACATGTCCACAAGCTAAGATAGATAACTAGATAAAGCGAGCGAGATACACACCACCACATGGATAATTGTGAGCTCACTCCCCCTTTGGCATCAAGCGCCAAAAAGGAGGAGGCCCTTCAACCATCGCTGCCATGTGGAGAGTGGACATCCGGAGGGGAGTCTTCTTCATCGGTGTCACCACCACCAAAGTCTTCATCATCAATGTCGGCCAGAGGTGCTCCATACATCATAGACGTGTCACCATACACCTCCCAAGGATTGTAGAAGACCGGTGGAGGGGGAAGTCCATGGGCTCACGAACGGGAGAGTGCTCGATGTTGAGTTGAGCGAGTATGGCCTTTTGACGGGTCTCCAACTTAAGGAGCTGCTCATCCACGTGCTTGCTTGTGGGCACATATCTCCTGTGCATTATGCTTCCCAACATTGAAGCACACGAAGAGGACCTGAGATAAAAAGTTGAAGATGCTCTTCTTCTTGCTGGCGGGAAGGTTGCCTCTGGATGATGAAGGTCCATGAGAAGAGGAGGGAGCCTCATGAGTGGAAGGACCACCGGAAGAAGGTCCAGCTGAGGATGGAGCTCTAGGAGGGGCATGCTTGCCCAACTTGAGAAGACGCTCGAGGTTCCCCTTGTTTGGTTTGTACCAAGTGTGAGTCTTGTCGGTGAGAATGTTGACTTCGGCGACCTCACATATCATCTGAAAGATCCAAGGGGCATATTGGCAACTCTTGTTTGCGGACATGGAGCACACAATAATTTCTTCCCAAATGAAATCAAACACACTAAATGCCTCTCGATCCGGTCCCATCCTCACAAGAACGTCCTTGGCAATGTTGGAGATATTGTAGTTGTCGCCTATCTTAGGAGTGAGAGTGTACCGGAAGAGTTGGTTCAACATCCTGTAGACATGCTTCATGTCATGAGTTGTCCCAAACTCGATCTTGCCATAGGCGGCGTCATACATAAATGCCATCTCACTGTCCAATGGGATCTCTCCACCTTGAAGCTTTGGACGACCAAGATCTTCTTCACCAAACCCAAGAATGTGAGCGAACCTCTCATATGAGACCGAGAGGGGCTTTCCTTGCAAGAGCCAATGGGAAGTCTTGGTTTCACGTCGGACATGAAGATTAGCATAGAACTGAGCCACCACTTCTTCATTCCAATCACAATTCATAGCCATAATGGAGGTCATCCCCTTAGCATGACAAATATCAATGGCCTCATTGACGGCCGAAATGTTGAAGGACCTCAAGTTTTCCCAGTTAATGGACTTCATATCAATGGTATTATGCTCCTTGTATAAGATGAAAGATTCATACCAATCGGCATTGAACTTGAGCCAAAAGCGAATGTCCCCGGTAAACTCCTTTTGCCATTGAGCCGGATCAGAGTACCTTTGCTTGTACACATCATGAGTTCCGCTCTTGTAGTCCACCATCTTCAAGACACCCATTGTAGTGGCTGGGCGAGGAGGATGAGATGGCCTTAGCACAAACTGAGCAAGAGTGGCCAAGGAGATGTCTTCGTAGTCGTCATAGTGGTCATCCGGTTCATGAGCTTGCTTGGTGCGTGCACGGTGACCTTGACTGGTGGATTGACGAGGAGCTGCTGGAGGAATGGTGCGGCCACGACCACATGGACGTTGAGCACTTGTGCCCACCTTCCTCTTCCTTTGAGCGAGAGGGACGTCGTCTTCATCGGAACCTTCTTGAACCACTTGTTTGCCCGCACGACCCATCTGAGAAGGTGTGGAAACGAGGTATAAGAGGGTTGAAAAGATTTGAGAAGAATCAACTCATATCTTGAACCTCAGCCGCTGCAACAGACACCTGTGGGTACTACCAGCCAGGGGTTGGTAGTACCGCCAGCGCGCGTGCTACAGTGACTTTGATCCATGGATTGAGTGATTCACCCAATGAAAGATTGCAAGATCATGGGTACTAGTTCTAGGAAGGATATAAGGATGATTCCCTAAAGCATTGCTCCTAGAAACTACTATATTGAGAGATCGGGCGACGGGATTTTGAATGAGATACCTTGAGCTCTTTCCGCGTGAAACGAGGAACTCCCGGCGAGGATCGGATGTTCCGAGTGATGGAGAATCCACAGAAACGCCTAGCTTGAAGATTCCACGGTTGATCTTGGAGTTCCCCTTGAGGGATTTGAAAGAGGAGAAGAAGGGGGCGGCAACAGTTATGAGAGAAGAACCCTAGAATAGGCCGGCCACTGGGGTATTTATATACCCACGCGATTTCTCGGTAGTACCGATGGGGGCCGGTACTACCGAGGGTCCAGAGAAATTCAGCCAGTGAGTTCATATCGGTAGTACCGGCCCTGCCTCGGTACTACCAAGGGTCCAAGATAAATACAGCCAGTGAGCTCTTTAGCTGTAGTACCGAGGGGGGGTCGGTACTACCGAGGGTTTTCAAAACTACAACAGTAAGCTCATATCGGTACTTCCGGCCTTGTGCCGGTAGTACCGAGGATTTTCAAAATTTCAACAGTGAGATCCTGCCGGTACTTCCGACCCTCGGGGGTTCTTCATCATCTACAAGGTACTTGGGGGTTCTTCATCATCTACAAGGTTTTCACTAACTTGCTCTCTTTGAGAGCCGTTGGATTCATCAAATTTCACGTCTACCGTGGTCTCAACACAACCGGTGATTTTGTTGAAGACACGATAGGCATGTTCGTGAGTTCCATAACCAATGAGAAAACCTTCATCAACCTTGGATGCAAACTTTGAGGTGAAGGACCGATTAGGCGACCAGAGAGGGGGGGGGAGTGAATGGGAGCTGATAAAAATTCTTCCCGGAGGATGAACTCGGCCTATGCCCCAAAATCACAATCGAGGATTCCCACACGAGTTTGCCAAGGTCGCGTAGTCACAACGGACCAACCAACCCTAGGAACAAACCCCAACTCAAAGCAACACAGAAGCGCAACTCAAGAAGCAAAGGACTTAGGCAATCTGCGGTGCCTGGGGCGGACGGTCCGAGGTGACCAGGCGGACAGTCCGCAGGGGCCAGGCGGACGGTCCGCAAGGTCACGGCGGACAGTCCAAAAAAGCTACCCGAACAACTAGTACTGCACCTCGAAAAAACGGACGGTCCGTAGCCTACCCGCGGACAATCCGACCCGCGCGGACAGTCCGGCAACCCCGGGTGGACAATCCGGCAAACCTCTTCCAACCAAAACCACTCAGCTCGACGGATTGAAACAAAGCGACGCAAGAACATGACGAACACCTGGCTGAACAGCACCTCGCGGACGGTCCGCACGGTGGTCGCGGACTGTCCGCCAGGCTCGTAGACAGCAGCCCGAGCCCGACCTCTTGAAGGTCAACTCTTCCTTCCCTTTGCCCGATCTCCCGAATCAACCAAGGGATTGCTACCAAATCATAGGTGAAGATGAAGCGCCTCCAGGAGATGCTATACCTACGAATTTGTAGCCACAAACCCATTGAATCGAGAGGAATCGAGATTCTACCAAGCTCACACAAAGAGCTAGGGTTCCAACCAAAATCCTTCAATTGGAGGCCAAATCCGGAGTTTGAGGGGTCATAATCAAGCACAAAGATGCATGAGACATGTATCCATGATCCCCACCAACAAATCCGAACCCAAACACCCCAGAATCGAAGGAACAAGGCGCGCACGAAAATCCAACGAAAATAGCTCGAAAAAGACACGAAAATCACACGAGCTACAAGAAGGAAATCAACGCAACCATGAATGCTTCCATACACTGGGAGGACAGATTCTCTACAAAACGGTGAAGAAAATCTATGCCTATGGAGCAAGGAAATGAGAAGCAGTCCGGATGGATGGTTTGCCCAGAAACCCTAGAGCTAATATATATGAGTCCCTTCGGGTTGGGCAAATGACCAAGCTACCCCTAGCACTTAAGTTGAGATACAAACCCCTCAAGGGCAAATAGGTCAAGTAGCACTCCTCTTCATCGCACAACCACACCTTTGCCACAGTCCGCGTCCTCCCGATGCAAGCCCTGCGATCCCGCCACGTGTCCACCGGCATCGAAGCTTCTCGACGCGCTCGGATCCCGTCTCCGCCCGCCGAGCCTCCAGTCTTGGTTTTGTGGCTCAACCAAGTAACCCGACGATTTTGTGGTGAACCGCCGCAAACCCCGCGTGCAGACTCCGGTCGTGATCCGCTACCCTGCACCGGTTCCAGTCGACGACTTCGCCTTACTTTTCTTGCCAACATGCGGCCCGCACTTGACCCCGCTGGCCACCGGGTCCCTCGAGCCGAGCCTACTTGTCTCTCCACTCCTCAGAGGCCCCGCAAGGCATAGACCTTTCGCGCCCGCTCTTCACCTGCACCAACGCAAATCAAGCCGCAACCTGCACCTGCAATACTCAGCCAAGAGTCAGTCCACACCACGTTGTCAATCACTCATCACACTAGGGAGCGACCATCCACCGGTCCTCAGACGCTCCGGTCCTCAATCTCCCCCTTGATGAGTGCATTGACAACACACACAAGTAACCAATTCAGAGAAAAGAGAAACAAGAAAAGAAACGACTGAAAAACTCAAACAAGTGATCAAAAGCCAAACAAAAGCCAAAACAAGATCACTTGAGTGAGAAAAATCTCGGTCCCCTAAGGCAAGGGCAACGACAAAGGACCGCTAAGGGCTCGACACCATCGGCAAAGGAGCACAGCTAAAATTTAGGCGAAAAAGAGCTCCCAAATGCATGAATGCAAGCTCCCCCTGAACAAATGAAGCTCCCCCTGAACAAATGCATTTCTCCTAAATTTTCTTCCCTTGATGCAAAAACTCCCCCTGGAAACATGAATTGGGTACTTTCCTCACCTTTGTTGGTAATGCATGAATCAAGTCTACAAATGCAAGCATATGCTTCTCAAATATACAAAGTGCACTACAACATGCTAAAATTGAGACATAGACAAGCAAGATAGCCACAAAATTAGTACAAGCATCGCCAACAAGATAGATAGGGACATATAAGCAAGTGACATAGCCATGATCAAAATAAAGCATTTTTCACAAAAATTTCCCTCTCATGAGCATAGGACCTAAACATGATCAAAATGAGCACAAACAACATATAACTCACAAACTTCATGCAAGGTCACAAATTCTCATCACAAGATCATCACAAACACCTACAAGCTATCTCATGTCATGTCAAAACCACCGAGCCATGTGTCCACTTCTAAATGTGAGACTTCTCAACGGTGAACATCATGCAACGGTTTAGCACCTAAGATAAGGAATTTAAAGCATACATGACATGGAAACATATTTTTCAAGCACAAGCATTTCATATACCAATTTCAAGATTTACAAATTAAGCATGGTACATGAAGTGCCTTTGCGGCAAAAAGAAGCTTAGGCTTCTCCACAAGGTAGCATGTAGGCTAAACATCCATGATGATAAATGGGTCTTTGACCCCAAATGAAAAGAACATGGTTCCAAGCACAAATTAAGCAAGCTATAGCTATAAGTGCACAAATTTAACATGAAAGGCACTCAACTCATAAGAGAGGATCATATATAGCATTTTTACAAAAGAAAGTCATTCACAAGCATATACATCCCAAAGCCATCAAGAGCATAGCTATCCGTCATATGAGCATCACTAGCAAGGTCATAATCTCATATCCAGCATATCATGGTGATTCAAGTATATAGGAGAAGCACATTCCTAAAGCATATGATACACATGCAGTCTATGATACAAAGATGCAAGCATGATATGATACATAAATGAAAATGCAACATGAGTATGTACATCAAATCCCCAACCAAAGCTCAAAAAGGAAAAACAACACCAAGCTCCCCTCGCAAACGGGCAAATGTAGCTTGGTCCAAAGGCTTGGTTAGGATATCGGCAAGCTGCTTTTTGGTTGGCACATGGATGAGGTCTATGTTTCCCTTCTCAACATTGTCTCTCAGGAAGTGGTACCTCACCTCTATATGTTTGGTTCTGGAGTGAAGCACGAGATTTTTGGCAACACTAATGGCACTCGTGCTGTCACACATGAGAGGTACATGGGACGACTCCTCACCAAAGTCACTCAGCGTGTATGTGATCCAAAGCAGCTGTGAGCAACAACTAGCGGCAGCAACATACTCGGCTTCTGTGGTAGACTGAGCTACACTAGATTGTTCACGAGAAGACCAAGAAACAAGCGAAGATCCCAAAACTGGCACGTCCCCGAAGTCGACTTCCTATCGACTCGACACCCCGCAAAGTCGGCATCCGAAAACCCAAGAAGCGAAAGAGAAGAGGACGCTGAGTACCAAAGACCGAGCTCAGGAGTGTATCGAAGATACCTGAAGATCCGCTTGACGGCCTGCCGATGTGAAGTCCTCGGCGACGCCTGAAAACGAGCGCACAGACACACAGAAAACTGAATGTTCGGCCTCGTCACCGTCAAGTACAAGAGGGAGCCGATCATGCTCTGGTACTCCTTCTGGTCCACGGGCTCTTCGTCCTTGTCCGCATCCAACGTTGTAGTCGTACTCATCGGTGTCGACAGGGGCTTCGAGTCATCCATCTTGAACTTCTTGAGGATGTCCTTTGTGTACTTGGCTTGATGCACAAAGGTACCCTCCTTCGCCTGCTTGATCTGAAGCCCGAGAAAGAACTGCAATTCTCCCATCATAGACATCTCAAATTCTTTGCTCATGTCCTCTGCAAACCTTACAACCAAAGAGTGTGACGAGCCGCCAAAGACAATATCATCCACGTACACCTGAACAATTAGGATATCATCGCCCTGCCTGAGCAGAAAAAGAGTCTTATCAACCTTGCCCATCTCAAACCCCTTGCTGAACAAGAACCACCTCAACCGGCCATACCAAGCACGGGGAGCTTGTTTCAGCCCATACATCGCCTTCCTCAACCTATACACCCGATGAGGAAACTCAGCACTCTCAAAGCCTGGTGGTTGCTTCACATAAACCTCTTCTTCTAAAAACCCATTCAAGAAGGCACTCTTCACATCCATTTGGTACAATTTGAACCCTTTAGCCACGGAAAAGGCTAGAAGGAACCTAATCGCCTCCAAACGGGCTATAAGAGCAAATGTCTCCTCATAGTCTATCCCCTCCTTCTGACTATAACCCTGAGCAACCAACCTCGATTTGTTTCTCACCACCTCACCATTCTCACCCTCTTTGTTCTCCACACCCATTTTGTCCCGATAGGTTTGCAATGTGGTGGTGGCTCTACCAACTCCCAAACTTGGTTTCTCTCAAAGTTCTCTAACTCCTCATGCATTGCGTTCACCCAATTAGGATCAGAGAGGGCGTGTCCAATGTCTGTCGGCTCAAAGGTAGCAACAAAAGCCGAATGAGCAAAGTGAGAAACATTCCTGGACCTTGACCGTGTCGTACGTTCATTGATGTCTCCGATGATTCTTGAGGGAGGATGATCAACTTGAACGCGCCTCGGTGCCTCTCGCCTGGAGACAACCTCCCCCTCAGCTGCAGCTTCCACTTGATCTTGCTGGATCGTAGTCAGTGTAGGGGCTGGACCATCCCGCACCGTAGTCGTCGTAGTGGAAGTAGAGGGTACATGCTCGGCTGGAGCTTCACCATCATCACCATCATCCTCTCCAGCATCATCCTCCTCGTCCTCAAAGATCTTGCCAATCTCGTCGTCACCTGCACACTCAAAAACAGACGAACTGCATGGCTGGGTCTCGTCGAAGGTAATCTCGCAAGTTTCCATGACTAGGTTAGTATCAAGGTTGAGCACACGGAATGCTTGAGAATGACTCGCATAACCCAAAAAGATCCCATCGGAAGACCTCGACTCAAACTTATCAAGCTTACCCTTCTTGAGAATAAAGCACCGACAACCAAAAGCCCTGAAATGGCTCACTCTAGGTGCTCGCCCGTGCATGAGCTCATAGCACGTCTTGTTCAAGAAGGCCCTAAGAAAAATCCGGTTCCCAACATGGCACGCGGTATTCACCGCCTCAGCCCAATATCTCCTCGGAGTCCTATGCTCATCGAGCATCGTCCAAGCCATCTCACAAAGGGAACGATTTTTCCTCTCAACCACACCATTTTGACAAGCCACATAGGGAGAAGAGAATTGATGTTCGAGACCCAAATCACGACAAAAGGTTTCGAAATGAGAGTTTTTAAATTCAGAGCCATTGTCACTACGGATAGCTCGAATGGCATCTCTATTCCTCTCATTCTTCAACCTCAAGATTAGATCCCGCACAAAACCAAACGTCTCCCCCTTGTCAGCCAAAAAGAAGACCCAAGCATAGCGAGAATAGTCGTCCACTATCACCAGGACATACCATTTCCCACCCGCCGAGCACACACGAGCTGGACCAACCAAGTCCATATGGAACAGCTCGCATGGCCTCTCTGTCATAACGGATGTCAGAGGCGGGTGAGAGGCGGCGACCATCTTACCATGCCTACACGGAGCACATACCAAGTCCTTTTGGTATTTCAACTTAGGCAATCCTCGGACCAAACCTAGCCCACTCAAGCGTGACAACAAGTCAAAACTCAAGTGACCTAGTCTCCTATGCCATTTCCAAAGCTCCGCCAAAACACCAGCAACCAAACAACGAGAAGAGCCGACACACTGAGAAAAATCGGCTCTAAAAATCTGACCCTCGGGGATGATCGTGCACACAAGATCACCTCGAGAATCCAAAACACGCGAAGTGCCTATTTTGAAACGGACCTCAAAACGCTCATCAAGAAGCTGAGAAACTGAAAGAAGATTGTACCCCAAAGACTTGACAAGAAAAACACGCCTAAGGTCACAGACTCGCTCACCTTCACCGTGCCCACTGAAAGCACTCTACCTTTCCCATTGTCCCCAAAAGTGATGTACTCTTTGGTCATCACCGGGGTGAGGCTGGAGAACCACCTTCGATCTCCGGTCATGTGTCGAGAGCAACCAGAGTCGATCAACCAAAAGCCCTCCAAGCCTCCCACCTGCAAATAAAAAACGAGAGTGAGAGTGAGCAAACGACTCAGCACTGGGGTTTGTACAAAATGAATCAAACCAGTGCCGTACCATTTGCTCAAAAGTGGGGTTAGCAAAATCCATCCTATCTCCCCTAGGTGGAACACCCACACATCCCCTTGGAGAACTACGCGTACCACGAGCTGGAGACCGTGGCCCGTAGCTCCTCTGGGACCTAAAACTGCGATCGTTCCCCCCATACTCGTATTGGCCACGAGCGAAGGAACGTCCAACAAACTCACCACGCCCAAACCCAACACGCCTACCACCTTCTCTATGTGGTGGCTCACCTCGAGGCACAAACTCACGCCTCTCCCGAGGGTAAACGGTACGCACCACACCCTCGCCCCTTGGCACCATCCTAGGCTCAGGCACACCACGAGAAGGGCGGTACCTGTCCTTGTTTGCCATCTCTCTAGCAAACCTCTCTTCACGCTTCCTCCTGAAGCAAAACTCCGCTAGGTGCCCATCCCTCCCACAATGCTCACAATGGAAGGGTTTTGGTTTTGGCTTTGGTTTTGGGCTCTCTTTGGGCTCTGGCTTCTCCTCACTCGGTTTCTCTCCCTTCTTCCCAAAGAACTCATTCCCCAAGTCACTCTTGAACTTGATGGGTTTCTGGAAGTTGTCTGTGTGTGGAGGAAACACGGGTGGAGCTGGGGTTGTGTCTAGTCGGTTCCTAAGTGGGTTTGGCTTAGGATCATAGGCATTTTTGTGGTAGGTTTTTGGTGGTTCTGGGATATCTCCGATCTTCCCCTCATTCTCACCACTTCCCTCACCAACCTTATCCGCCCCAAGCGCTTGCCCATCATAGCGCTTGTATGCCTCAATCATCATCCTGAGCTGAGGCTCATGACCAGACAGCCAACCCATCATCTTCCTCAACTCATCATTCTCATCCTGCAAACGATCAATATAGTGTGCAAGCTCCAAATTCTTCACAGCATTTACTTCACAAGTAGAGCATGAAGTAGGAGTAGGAGCTTTCAAAGCAGCTTCTAGAGATCTAGCATAAGCAACTGATTCATCTAGTTTCTCATGCAAAACAGGACAAGAAGTGCAAGCACCAAGCAAGGAGGGCCTGGATTTCATCTCATCTAGCTCTACCCTAAGCACATCTAGTTCCTCGACCTTGGAGGCATACTTTTCCTTAAGCACAGTCAAATCACCAAGAAAAGTGGAACAATCAGTGCATTCAGGTTCATCGGTCACAACAGGAGCAGACTTAAGAGAATCTATTTGAGCCCTAGCATCAACAAGCAAAGACTCTAGCTCAACCACCTTTTCCTTAGCCTCTCCAAGCAAAGACCGATACTCCCTCTTCTCCTTGTTGGTCTTTCTAAGCACATCATCACGATTGTCAAGCATGTCATTCAACCTAGGATTCTCCGCTACCAAGAAGGATGGATCATTGTTTACCTCATCCTCGGAGTCGGAGTCCGAGTTGTCCTTGTTGCTCTTCTTTCTTGCGGAGCTATGTGCCATGCCGCAAAAGCCTTGGGCGGCAAAGCACAGGCCGTTGATGTTCTTGCTTGATCGCTTGCCCTTGTGCCGGTTCTCATCTTCATCACTTGAGCTCGATGAAGAGTAGCAGGAGCTCGAGTCGATGTCGCTTGCTCTGGCAACCATCACTCGCTCCTTCTTCTTGTGACCACCACTCCTCCTCGGCCTCCGCTCGGACTTGTTCTTGCCCTTGTGGTCGTCCCTCGAGCGGTGCTTGTGGTCAGTCCTCGGACGGTGCTTGTGCTCGGGCTTGACCTCCATGGCTTCCGGGCACTCAGTGATAAAGTGCCCGTGCTTCCCGCACCGGTAGCACATGCCCGAGCTCCTCCGAGCGTTCTTTCGATTCGTGTACATGCGCTCGAACCGCCTGCTCAGCAACGCGAGATCCTCCTCGCCTAGCACGTCGAACTCCTCATCTGGCATGGGCACAAGACAAGATAGAGAGAACTGTCTCGAAGACAAGTTAGCGTTAGTCCTTGATCCAGAAACGAGAGCCAGACTATGAGGGTCAGTCGGGTTCTCGATCCTTGCACGCACCCCACGATCCACCTCGGACGACTTGAGCACCCCACGGTCCACCTCGGACGACTTGAGCTTGGAGAACAGCTCGTCCACCGTGAGGGCCTCATACTTCTCCGACTCAAGAATGGCCTCAACCTTCTCACTCCACACGGTACGATCCAGAGAGTGCAGGAGCTTGATAGCCCTGTCATGATCATCGTACGGGAGCACGACCACATTAGCCCTCATGTTGTTCACAATCACCGTGAACCGCTGGAACATGGAATCTATGGACTCACCGAGGAGCTGAGTGAAGTTCTTGTACTCTCTCCGGTAGGTCGCAAATAGCCGAGGCTGAACCTGAGCGTTCCCAGCGTGAGCATTCTTCAGCTGCTCTCAAATCCTGCACGCCAACTCCTCTGACTGAACCCAATCAAATTCGGATTGACACAGAGCACGGTACAGGTAGTCGACCGCCTTGTTGTTGGCATCGAACATGTCCCTCGATCCTGGAGCAAGGAAGTTCACAGGATGAACATTTGCTGTGTTCACCGTGACATCCCAAAGGATCTGACCCTTGCCGCGGAGGAAAGTAGCCATCCGCCTCTGCCACATCTGGTAGTTCTTACCATCAAAGTGTGGAGGACCCGAACCCCGTTCCTGGTACACCATCTTTGGATCTTAGGCTGGTTAGAATCACGAAGATCCGTAACTGGCTCTGATACCAATTGAAGGACCGATTAGGCGACCAGAGAGGGTGGGGGGAGTGAATGGGAGCCGATAAAAATTCTTCCCGGAGGATGAACTCGGCCTATGCCCCAAAATCACAACCGAGGATTCCCACACGAGTTTGCCAAGGTCGCGTAGTCACAATAGACCTACCAACCCTAGGAACAAACCCCAACTCAAAGCAACACGGAAGCGCAACTCAAGAAGCAATGGACTTAGGCAATCTGCGGTGCCTGGGGCGGACGGTCCGAGGTGACCAGGCTGACAGTCCGCAGGGGCCAGGCGGACGGTCCGCAAGGTCACGGTGGATAGTCCGAAAAAACTGCCCGAACAACCAGTACTGCACCTCGAAAAAACGGACGGTCCGTAGCCTACCCGCGGACGGTCCGACCCGCGCGGACAGTCCGGCAACCCCGGGCGGACAGTCCGGCAAACCTCTTCCAACAAAAACCACTAAGCTCGACAGATCGAAACAAAGCGACGCAAGAACTCGCGAAGAACACGACGAACACCTGGCTGAACAGCACCTCGCGGACGGTCCGCACGGTGGTCGCGGACTGTCCGCCAGGCTCGCATACAGCAGCCCGAGCCCGACCTCTTGAAGGTCAACTCTTCCTTCCCTTTGCCCGATCTCTCGAATCAACCAAGGGATTGCTACCAAATCATAGGTGAAGATGATGCGCCTCTAAGAGATGCTATACCTACGAATTTGTAGCCACAAACCCACTGAATCGAGAGGAATCGAGATTCTACCGAGCTCACACAAAGAGCTAGGGTTCCAACTGAAATCCTTCAATCAGAGGCCAAATCCGGAGTTTGAGGGGTCATGATCAAGCACAAAGATGCATGAGACATCTATCCATGATCCCCACCAACAAATCCGAACCCAAACACCCCAGAATCGAAGGACCAAGGCGCGCATGAAAATCCAACAAAAATAGCTTGAAAAAGACATGAAAATCACACGAGCTACAAGAAGGAAATCAACGCAACCATGAATGCTTCCATACACTCGGAGGACAGATTCTCTACAAAACGGTAAAGAAAATCTACGCCTATGGAGCAAGGAAATGAGAAGCAGTCTGGATGGATGGTTTGCCCAGAAACCCTGGAGCTAATATATATGAGTCCCTCCGGGTTGAGCAAATGACCAAGCTACCCCTAGCACTTAAGTTGAGATACAAACCCCTCAGGGGAAAATAGTTCAAGTAGCACTCCTTTTCATCGCACGGCCACGCCTTTGCCGCAATCCGCATCCTCCCGACGCAAGCCCTACGATCCCGCCACGTGTCCACCGGCATCGAAGCTTCTCGGCGCGCTCGGATCCCGTCTCCGCCCGCCGAGCCTCCAGTCTTGGTTTTGTGGCTCAACCAAGTAACCCGACGGTTTTGTGGTGAACCACCGCAAACCCCGCGTGCAGACTCCGGTCGTGAGCCGCTACCCTGCACCGGCTCCAGTCGACGACTTCGTCTTGCTTTTCTTGCCACCATGCGGCCCGCACTTGACCCCGCTGGCCACCGGGTCCCTCGAGCCGAGCCTACTTGTCTCTCCACTCCTCGGAGGCCCCGCAAGGCATAGACCTTTCACGCCCGCTCTTCACCTGGACCAACGCAAATCAAGCCGCAACCTGCACCTGCAATACTCAACCAAGAGTCAGTCCACACCACGTTGTCAATCACTCATCACACCAGGGAGCGACCATCCACCAGTCCTCGGACGCTCCGGTCCTCATGAGGCTTTGGGTTTGTTGTTAAGTATGAAACACTTACACCCAAATACCCTAAAGTAGTGCACACTCGGTTTCTTACCGGTGATGATCTCGTAGGGGGTCTTGTTCAAGTACTTGTGGAGGTAAAGGCGGTTGGCGGCATGGCATGCGGTGTTGATGGCTTCCGCCCAAAATGAGTCTGGAGTCTTGTACTCATCAAGCATTGTTCGTGCTGCTTCAATCAACGTACGGTTCTTCCTCTCAACAATGCTATTTTGTTGAGGTGTGTATGGAGCGAAAAGTTCATGCTTGATGCCTTCTTCATCGAGGAACTCTTCAACTTGTGTGTTCCTAAACTCCGAGCCATTGTCACTTCTTATGTTCTTGACCTTGAGCTCCAACTCATTTTGAACTCTCCTAATGAACTTCTTGACTACTCCCTTTGCTTCATTCTTATCTTGCAAAAAGAATACCCAAGTGAAACGGGAAAAGTCATCAACAATTACTAAACCATATTTGTTACCACCGATGTTTATGTAGGCAATTGGTCCGAACAAGTCCATGTGTAGAAGCTTCAATGGTCTTGATGAGGATAGGATGTTCTTGGCGGGATGATGCACTCCAACTTGCTTCCCGGCTTGACAAGCACTACACAACCTATCTTTCTCAAAAACAACATTTGTTAGTCCTAGGATGTGCTCATCTTTTTAAAGTTTGGCCAAGTTCCTCATGCCAACATGGGCTAGTCGGCGATGCCATAGCCAACCCAAGTCAGATTTTGCCACTAAGAAAGTCTTAGGGTCCACCTTCACTTTTGTGAAATCCACATAGTAAAGCTTTCCCCGTAGATGACCCACAAAGATAATAGAGGAATCCTCCCTTCTAGAGACGGTCACACCCTCATGAGTAAAGAGACAATTGTAGCCTTTCTCACAAAGTTGTGAGACCGACAACAAGTTGTATCCTAACCCTTGAACATGATAAACATCTTCAATTGAATTAGTTGTTGAGAAAGCAATTTTACCTAGTGTTGACGGTCCTTACAACAAAAATCCGACCGTCAAATCCTCGGGTTCGAGAGGAGTATATGGCAAATTTCATGCACATTTTTAGTACTAATAAGGTTCCACGAGTTGTGTTGTGATTTTCATAGGTAGGTACACATTTTGGGAGAATTTGGGACCAACACACCACACGTGCAAGGCACGGCCGAACCACCTGGTCCGGCCGGCCCTGTAGGTGTGGCCGGCCTAGCAGGTGCGGCCGGCCCTGCCCCGTGGCACGTCTCTGGTCTAGAGTACCCCCTCTCCCTCGAGCACAACTTGGACGAACGAGATTCACTGAGGAAACGTCAGTTTGATCAAATGGTGGAGGCTAGGATCACTTGGATCAATGGGTCCACATGTCCGACCGCTAACCCGCCACAACCGCCATCCAGAGGCAATCCCAGGCGTCCCCGAGCATGGCCGGTGCATCACACGGTGCGGGGGTGGGCCGGCCGCACCTAGAGGGCCTGCCGCACCTATCAACTCGCGTGCCGGGCAAAACCGACCCAAGGAGCCGACTTACAACCACCTCAGGAGCAGTGATCAGGGGCGTCCAAGGCGAGAGGCGGCACATCCTAGGGCCGGCCGCACCTAGTGAGCCGGTCGCACCTGTTATGTGGCCCCCCTGCGCTCCACCAACCTTCCTTGCCTATAAAAGGCACCTCACACTCGCTGGATTGGACACACAACACAGGAGCATCTCTATTTCTCTCTTTTGTTCACTTAGAGTAGGATTAGTGTAGCTTGGGAGTTAGAGTCGAGTCGAGCTAGTCTCAGGGTTCCGGAGGAGTCTTCTTCAGGGTTCCGGTACTACTCTTGTATCCTTTCTTTGTTTAGACTCAAGTACAATTCAAGTTATCTTTCTATCTTACCTTTCGAGTCAATTACATTCAGCTTTTACATTGCCCTAGAAACTTTATTCTTGGTTTAGACTAAAGTTAGTTTAATCTTGGTTAGCATAGCTCTCTTGAACCCTATAGTGTTGTGGTTGTTCTTCGCTTGATCCTCGGTGTTTCACCGTAGAGAGAGACCTTCCTTCGTGATATCCGGGGAAAGGTTCTTTGGTTCGTTGTGAGCGCGGTGCTCAGAACTTGCCTTAGTCTTAGATTGGTGTCCCGTTCAATGGAATAGTTGTGGTACCCTAAGGAGGTGACAGCTCCAGACAGGCTTTGTAGTTCGCCACGTTAGTTCCGGCTGGTAGGATTCAGTGCGTCGTCGTTCTCCCTTCTCATCCCAGTCCGAGAGCGCGGCTTTGCATGTCCCTGCAACACTAGAAGAGCTTGTCGAGTTTAGCTTGCCTTGGTTATCCTTTGCCTTAGTTCTTTACCTAGAGTCGACAAGAATAGGTAGATTGTGTTAGGATCCTTTCTTGTCTTGTTGTCCTCCCAGCTCGCTAGGTCCTCTCTAACCCTTTATCAAGATCTCCTTGCGTGTGTCAAGTTATCCCTGAATATCTTTATTCGTTACCCCCACTATAGCACTTTACCGAATCGTGTTTCTCTCCACCGTTTATCCGATCATCTTTGCCGTAGTGCCTCCCTTGGGAAAATATAAATACGATAACCCGAATACCACCGGGTGAAGTGCTACAACGGTAATCCGAGCGCTTGCGGACCTTTCTGTGACGTGTGTTTTACCAAAGATGTTCCCTAGCCCCATTACTAGGGGTATAAACCCGGTAGCGACACTTGCGAGTGCCACAAGCATTCCTGGCGCCGTCTCCATGAGTGCGAACTTTAGTAGTGAAGCTAAGGAGCGTCAACAAGCATTTCTGGCGCTGTTGCCGCGGAGGCAATAGGCAATAGATATCGTTTAAACTTAGTGGAAGAGTTATCCAGGTTCGGTGAACTGCTATTTAAGCGGGTTTACCCTTGCTCAACTCTCGTGTACGCAGAGTAGTGCATGACCGGTTTCGACCTACCGTCCAACTTTAACGACAATCCGGAGTCACTTGTGAGGAGAGTGCGATCTCGCGTCCTCATTCCTCAAAAGTTTCTCTCGAGTCAAGAGACGAACACCAACGATCCCGTAGACAGCACCCCGTCAGCACCGATGGCCGAGAGGACGATCCGCGAGTTTTCCGCCCCCTCCAACACCAATGTCCCTACCGGACCGAACACAACGGTGGGAGACGGAAACTTTGAACTCAAGCCGGCGTTGATCAACATGGTGCAAGCAAATCCGTTCTGCGGCAAGCCGAATGAAGATGCCAATGCACATCTCCAGCATTTCCTAGAGGTGTGCAGGACATTCACTATCCGCGGAGTGATGGACGACACAATTCGTCTTCACCTATTCCCGTTCTCATTGCTCGGGAAGGCGAAGCAATGGTTTTATGCGGAGCGAGATGCCATCAACACATGGGATAAGTGCTCGAAGGCATTTCTCGCAAAGTTCTTCCCGGTGGGCAAAACCAATGCCCTCCGCGCAAGAATTTCGGGCTTCCAGCAGCAGAATGATGAGAGTATCCCGGAAGCATGGGAACGCTTCCAGGAGTACATCACCGCGTGCCCGCACCATGGCATGTAGGGGTGGTTCTTGATTCAAACCTTCTACCACGGGCTCAAGCGTACCGCCCGTGAGCACCTAGATGCAGCCGCTGGAGGAGCCTTTTTCTTGCTACAAGTACCCGCCGCCAAGGAATTGATCGAGAAGATGGTGGCAAATCAAGGTTGGGATGGAGATCGTCTCCAACCCCGTACCCGCGGTGTACACCAAGTCGATGGAATCGACATGCTCGCCGCCAAGATGGACCTCCTAATGAAGAAATTGGAGGCACCAAGCAATATGGAGACCGCCAAGATTATGGACGCTCACATGACATGCGAGGTTTGCGGTAATGTGGGTCATTCGGGAAATGATTGTCTCGAGACAAGGGAAGAAGCCAGCTTCATCAACAATGGCAACAACAACAGGTTCCGCAACAACAACTACAACAATCAAGGGTGGAACTCGAGGCCCAACTTCCCGTTCAACAATCAAAATGGAGGTAATTATTCTAACAATTTCAATAATCAGCCTTCCATTAAAGATCTTGTCTTTGGCCAAGCTAGAATTAATGAAAACTTAAACAAGAAGCTAGCCGCTGATGATAAAGTTCTCGAAAATTTAAGTTCCACCATAGAATCCTTCACTACTGCTATGAAGAATCAGCTACGCTTTAATAAAATGATAGAAACTCAACTTGCTCAGCTTGCTGCTTCTTTACCTTCTTCCGAGTCGGGTGGAATCCCGGGGCAACCCGAGCCTACCCGAGAGAATTTAAAATCGGTGACCACGAGAGGGGGTAAGGCCACTCGGGATCGACCATATCCTAACCCCGCAAAAAAGAAACAGAAGGAAGTGATCACCGAGTCAGAGGGAGAAGAGGACACCGAGAAGGTAGCTCCCGATGAAGAAAAGTTAAGAAAAACGGCACCCCAAGACTACGTCGACACCATGCTACTTCCATTTCCCCGAAGAATCAAGAAGCCTACCGTGGATGAGCAATTCGGGAAGTTCGTTGAGGTAATCAAGAAACTCAATGTCAACATACCATTTCTTCCGGCTATGCAGGTACCAGCCTATGCCAAGTACCTCAAGGACATCCTCAACAATAAAAGACCTCTACCTACCACGAATATGGTGAAGCTTACGGAGGAATGTAGTGCGGCCATTCTAAAGAAGAAAGACCCCGGGTGTCCTACGATCAGCTGCTCTATCGGGTCCCAATACTTTGAGAATGCACTATGCAACCCTGGAGCTAGCGTTAGCGTCATGCCTAAGGCAGTCTTCGACAAACTTAACTATACTTCCTTGTCGCCTACAACCATGTTCTTGCAGCTAGCGGATCAATCGATCCGCTACCCGGCGGGGATAGCGGAGAACATTCCAGTGAGAGTTCGGGATTTCTTCGTACCCGTGGATTTTGTTGTCCTCGACATGGATGTCGATACAAGGACGCCTCTAATCCTCGGGAGGCCTTTCTTGAGTACCGCCAATGCTAACATCGATGTAGGAGCCGGAGAAATCCTCCTTAACATCAACGGCGAGGAAAAACGATTCACCTTTAGACCAAAGGTGGAGCAATGCTCACAGGTACGAATAGTCGATAGAAAAATTTCAAACTATGTGCAGAAAGAGAAGGTGGCCCCGACAGAGCCAAGGTGGATAGTCTCATTGCCACGATGAGGAAGCGCTGGGAGCAAGACAAGGCATTTAAAGGGCGCCACCAAACAAAGAAGCCAAAAGCAATCAACAAGGCTAAGGGGGAAAAGAAGACGGAAACCAAAAACACCCCCGCTAAATCCCCATCGACTTCAGTGCCACCAAAGAAAACAAAGAGGGTGTGGCATGTGAAGGGAGCATCGTCCAGGTATTCCACTCCGGGACCGGATGAATCCAAGACTAATTAAGCAAACGGAGGAGTCCCGTTCACGGACTCTAAACTACGAGCCCTCACCGTGAGGTAAACAGGTATTTATCTCATATTTTCCTTCAAACATTTTATTTCGTACATCAAGCATGTTTAGATTTCAAATTTGATTTCACCATTGCATTAGTAAGTAAACAAGACATAGAAAAATAGTTTTGGAGATTTTTGCTGATACGGCCGAACCTAGAGGTACGGTCGTACCTCCCCTCGACAAAATTTTTGTGCAGGATGTTTACAGGAGGGGACATGAGCGCTTGGAGCAAATATAGTAGGGCCGGCCAAACCTAGTGGTACGGGCGTACCTATGATTTTCCACGAATCCATTCAGCTAACCACTACAAGCTTCAAGTGCTCAACTCATCACCAAAATGAAGGCAAGGCAACCAGGTAGCCAAAAATTAGCTTGGGGGAGACCCCATTTTCAATCAAGGAAGGTATGTCCATCCAAACCAATTTTCAACATCTTGTTTACCACATTTGAATAAAAGAAAACAACAAAATTATTTGCTTCAACCATGTGCTTGAAATCTTGTCTATATCCTCACTTTGGAAATAATGAATAGTTGCTATGTTAGAACTTTGCAAGAACCTAGTGTACAACCTTGTGCTCTATGAGCATTTGAATTTGTTGGTATATTTTGAGACAAGAGTCTGAAATAAAACTTTGTAGGAAGCAAATGCCTATGACCAAACCTAGGGTGTTGACTAGTATGATATGGTTAGACAATGTTGATCTAGCTCTATCTCATAGTATGGTGAAAATCTCGGATGATTTCTTTTGAAAATAAAACAAGACAAGTTCCTCAATGGTCATATTACAAACCTTCTACATATGCTTGCTTGTGACCCATTGAGTTTTGCCAAATGGTTGTGACCCTTGGTAGAATCTTTTCATGCTTCCATGATCGAGATCACGTACACGTACACCCACATATACAAGCTAACTTCCACACCGGGAGTTACGCAAAACATGCCATCCACCCACTAAAAATAAATACTCCAAAGTTCCAAAGAGATTTCTCTTCTTGTATTCTTGCAAAAGGAGAGAGGGGTCATCAAAAAAAAGTATATGCTCAAAAAGCATAGAAAAAAAATATAAATATATATATGTGCTCCAATCAAAGAGCATAGGAAAAAAATGATTCATGACCCCCCTCCAAAATAAAAGCAAGAGGAGAATCTCAAAACAAGGAGTACTTAGAAAAAACAAACAAAAATATTCCACACACTTGCACATCTCGATCAAGTTGCATGACTAGTTTCTTCTTGGATCCGGTCTTTGGCTCAACAACATCATGTGGCACAAGTGAGTCTCATGCTTATCCTACCCAAAGCTCCACATACAAGCCATAGAGTAGGAAGTTGAGGCTCTCTCAAAAGCCTTTGGTGAGGTAACAAATACCACTTGAGCGATCGAGGGAACCATCCGAGGAACCTTGTCTTTCTTTGCAAAATTTTCAAAAACTCCGAGATAGGATCCAGAAAAGCGAAGAGTGAGTGATGCAAAGTCAAAACCATTCTACTCTTCAACCTCCGAAGGCGACGTGGAAAGCTACAAGCCCCACGGGTAAGATAATGCTAAGTTTCTCTCGTACCAATATTTTCAAATAGCAAGAAGAGCATGGAGTTGTGCATAGGTGCTTGCCGAGTGGTAACATCATGCAATTCCTGATCCACTGAGGCCAAGTCTAGGCTTTGCTCGAGGATGAGCAAACGTTTAGCTTGGGGGAGTTTGCTGACGGTCCTTACAACAAAAATCCGACCGTCAAATCCTTGGGTTCGAGAGGAGTATATGGCAAATTTGATGCACATTTTTAGTACTAATAAAGTTCCACGAGTTGTGTTGTGATTTTCATAGGCAGGTACACATTTTGGGAGAATTTGGGACCAACACACCACACGTGCATGGCACGGCCGAACCACCTGGTCTGGCTGACCCTGCAGGTAAGGCCGGCCTGGCAGGTGCGGCCGGCCCTGCCAGGAGCGGCAGGTCCTGCCTCGTGGCGCGTCTCTGGTCCAGAGTACCCCCTCTCCCTCGAGCACAACTTGGACGAACGAGATTCATTGAGGAAACGTCAGTTTCATCAAATGGTGGAGGCTAGGATCACTTGGATCAATGGGTCCACTTGTCCGACCGCTCAACCGCCACAACCGCCATCCAGAGGCAATCCTAGGCATCCCCGAGAATGGTCGGTGCATCACACGGCGCGGGGGTGGGCCGGCCGCACCTAGAGGGCCGGCTGCACCTATCAACTCGCGTGCCGGGCAAAACCGACCCAAGGAGCCGACCTACAACCGCCTCAGGAGCAGTAATCAAGGGCGTCCAAGGCGAGAGGCGATGCATCCCAGGGCCGGCCGCACCTAGTGAACCGGACGCACCTGGCATGTGGCCCCCCTGCGCTCCACCGACCTTCCTTGCCTATAAGAGGCACCTCACACTCGCTGGATTGGACACAACGCAGGAGTATCTCCATTTCTCTCTTTTGTTCACTTAGAGTAGGATTAGTGTAGCTTGGGAGTTAGAGTCGAGTCGAGCTAGTCTCGGGGTTCCGGAGGAGTCTTCTTCAGGGTTCCGGTACTACTCTTGTATCCTTTCTTTGTTTAGACTCAAGTACAATTCAAGTTATCTTTCTATCTTACCTTTCGAGTCAATTACATTCAGCTTTTACTTTGCTCTAGAAGCTTTATTCTTGGTTTAGACTAAAGTTAGTTTAATCTTGGTTAGCATAGCTCTCTTGAACCCTATAGTGTTGTGGTTGTTCTTCGCTTGATCTTCGGTGTTTCACCGTAGAGAGACACCTTTCTTCGTGATATCCGGGGAAAGGTTCTTTGGTTTGTTGTGAGTGCGGTGCTTAGAACTTGCCTTAGTCTTAGATTGGTGTCCCGTTCAACAGAATAGTTGTGGTACCCTAAGGAGGTGACAGCTCCGGACGGGCTTTGTAGTCCACCACGTTAGTTCGGGCTGGTAGAATTCAACACGTCGTCGTTCTCCCTTCTCATCCCAGTCTGAGAGCACGGCTTTGCATGCCCCTGCAGCATTAGAAGAGCTTGTCGAGTTTAGCTTGCCTTGGTTATCCTTTGCCTTAGTTCTTTACCTAGAGTTGACAAGAATAGATAGATTGTGTTAGGATCCTTTCTCGTCTTGTTGTCCTCCCAGCTCGCTAGGTCCTCTCTAACCCTTTATCAAGATCTCCTTGCGTGTGTCAAGTTATCCCTGAATATCTTTATTCGTTACCCCTGCTATAGCTCTTTACCGAATCGTGTTTCTCTCCACCGTTTATCCGATCATCTTTGCCGTAGTGCCTCCCTTGGGAAAATATAAATACGATAAGCCGAATACCACCGGGTGAAGTGCTACAACAGTAATCCGTGCACTTGCGGACCTTTCTATGATGTGTGTTTTACCAAAGACGTTCCCTAACCCCATTACTGGGGGTATAAACCCGGTAGCGACGCTTGGGAGTGCCACAATCATTCCTGGCACCGTCACTGTGAGTGCGAACCTTAGTAGTGAGGCTAAGGAGCGTCAACACCTAGACCGACCACATCTCCTTGACCATTATCTCCATAGATGATAGTTTTTGTTGGGGTGTCATAATGATCAAGGGATGCAAATAAGCCATCATCTTCGGTCATATGATTAGTGGCCCCACTATCAATCAACCATGCGCTTCCATCGGAGGAGTAGGCCTACAAAACAAGTTTAAGCTTTTGGTTTAGGTACCCAAAAAGATTTGGGTCCTTGGAGGTTAGAAGCATAAACTTTTGGAACCCATACACTCTTCCTCATTGTCTTCTTTGTGTAGGCCCCAACATACTTGACCACCATTTTACCATTGTGGTCCAAGGTCACAACATAGTCACACGTGTAGTTGGGAGAGGGCTTGTGTTCCACCACATTCTTCGATGCCTTTGATGGAGAATTAACCCCACCATTTCCTTTTGTGGTGTTCACAACCTTTGGCTTGTCCTTTGTTGTGGTAGAGGTGGTGACTCCATGAGCAATGTCCATGATAGTGTTGAGGTAGCCTCCCTTGTTCCACAAGAGAATCTCGTGCCCTTTCACCACCACCCTACCATTGACCTTGTTGTTCTTGTAGTGCCCAAGTCCTTGCTTGTCAACCACCTTAGGTATGGACTTGCCAGCATTCCTGCCTTGAGTGATCAACATGTTTAACCAGGCTATTTCTTTGTCTTTGCTCTTGATTGTCTCTTCAAGCCTTGCATGGTTAGTCTTGAGAGCATTTATATCAACATTAGAGCAAATAAAACAACCTTTGCTAGTGGAGGCACTAGAGTCAAGTGTTGCTTTAGGATTGGCTTTGGTGCTTTCCCAAAGAATACTATAGTTTGCTTCAAGATTTTTATGTTTATCCATCAAGCATGAAAAGCTTGATTGAAGCTCACTATGAGTAGCCTTTAGGGAAGCTAGAGATTCATTTGCCAAAGTGTAATCCTTTGACATCCTCTTGTTGGAGTCATTGGCCAAGGACAAGTCCGTGGTCAACTTCTCCACCTTAGCCGCCTCTTCGGCAAGGCGTCTCTCTAGAGCAAGGTTTCTTTCCTTCTCAAGGATAAGCAAGTCTTCTTGCTCATGGAGAGACACTTTCTTTTTCTCTAATTTCTCCAAAAGCCTTTTTATTTCCTTATAGCCCTTTTTACTAAATTGCTTTATCATGTTGGCCTCAATTTCTTCTTCATTGTCTAGATCATCTATGTCACTAGGTGTGGATGAAGAAGAGGTGAGAGAGGATGAGGTGGTAGTTTCTTGTACCTTGTTCCCCCTTGCCATGAGGCAAAAGTGAGAGTGGTCCTCATCGTCGAAGAAGTTGTTGAAGAGACGCGGTGACGATGATCCTTGTGCCATGGCAACGGTTGCCATGCCTTGCTTCTTTGGCTCTTCATCTTCATCACTTGAGTCCCATTGTTGACCCACGTGAGCACGCCCTTGGTACTTGTTCTTGTACTCCTTGCTCTTCTCCTTGTACTTCTTCTCTTCCTCATTCTTGTTCTTGTTATTGGGACACTCGGTAATAAAGTGTCCATACTCTCCACACTCATAGCATTTTCGTTGAGACTTCTTCTTCCTTTCATCACCACCTTTCCTTGATGCCCTTGACTTCAAGAATTTCTTCTACTTTCTTATGGCAAAGGCGGTTTCTTTATCCGTGCTTCCTTCTTCACTTTGAGAGCCTGTGTGGTTCGAGGACCTGTAGATGGTCGCTTCCTGGTGTGATGAGTGATTGACAACGTTGTGTGGACTGACTCTTGGCTAAGTATTGCAGGTGCAGGTTGCGGCTTGACTGGTGTTGGTGCAGGTGAAGAACAAGCGCGAAAGGTCGTTGTCGGTGAGGCCTCCAGGTGTGGAGAAGACAAGTAGGCTTGGTTCGAGGGACCTGGTGGCCAGCGGAGTCAAGTGCGGGCCGCATGGTGGCAACAACAGCAAGACGAAGTCGTGGACGGTTTCTTAGTTGAGCCTCAAAACCAAGGTCGAGCCGGGACAACGTGGGAGCTGAGTCATGAGTGGTGATTGGCGGAGGCTACACCGAGTTCGCGGGGTTTGCAGTGGTTCACCAGAAAACCACTGGGTTACTTGGTTGAGCCACAAAACTGAGGCCGAAGACTTGACGAGGGAGTGTGGCCACCCAGGCCGGTCCAACCGCCCAGGAGGGGCGGTCAGACCGCCTGGGCCGGTCTAACCGCCCAACGGGGGCGGTCTGGCCGCCCGGGTCGCAGCCGCCAAGAAACTTCGAAGCGGAGGACATGCGTCGGGATCGCAAGGCTTGCATCGAGGCTAAGCAAGTTTGCGGTCGCTGGGCATCCGTCCGATGGTGCTGAATTGAAGACTTCCAAATTCGCCCTTGAGGGGCATGTATCCCTAGTTATCTAGTAAGGGTAGTTTAGTCTTTTGGTTGCCCCCATATAAACACTTGGAGGGATGGATGGCAGCCAACTCTTGGAACCCTAGCTCATTTTCCCTTTGTCATTTTTGTTTGTATTTTCCTCTAGTTTTTCTAGGACTAGCTTGAGAGCTTCATGTGAGATCTAGAGAGAGGGATGGATGACCGGGTGGTAAGCTAGACCTTGTATGAACCTTCATGGTATGTATAGATGATTCGGCGTGGTTCCTCAAGGCCTTGTGTTGCCTCTCCCGTTTTCCTTTTTGGTGATTTTCGGAGCTCTTTCTTGTGATTTTCGTGGCAGAGTTTTGAGGGCAATTTCTTGCGGGATTCTTGTTGTGTGTCACGTATGAGGACCTTGTGCCTCATTGTCTGGTTACTTTGCCCCAAGAACTCCCTTGAATCGACCTCGATTTGATGGTTTTTCGAGTTGCTCGAGTTCATGACCTAGAGGGCCAAGATCCACGATTCCCTTTGATTGAGAGCGTTTCGGTTCGATTCCTTTGGTGGAGAGGTTGCCCAGGAGGTAACCCAGGTATTCCCGAAGTCTCGCTGCAATTCGTGGGGTGAATCGGGACATCGGGCGATGAGAAGTTGAGGTTTGACCCGCGGCCAAGTTTTCTGGAAGGGGCGGTCTAACCGCCATAGGGGGGCGGTCTAACCGCCCTGGGCTTCCTAGGTGAAAGTTTTGGTTTTGCTGGATTTTCCTCTGTGAGTTTGTTCGCCTTGATCAGAGGAGCGTTCTGGTGAAATCTTGGTTCGTTTCGACGCTGTTTGCTAGGAGTTCTTGCCTTGAGTTCGTTGCTGGGTACAGGAGGTTAGACCGCCCGTGGTAGCCGGTCTAACCGCCCCTAGGCCCTTGGGTGGAGTTCCGGTTTTCGCCAAGATTTTCTGGTAGCTAGCTTGGCCTTGACCAGAGAATCCTGTAGGTGAAACCGTGGAGAGTTTTGGAGCTCGAAAGAGGTGTTTCGGAGGATTTCTTGGTTACCAAGTGGAGGCGGTCTAACCGCCCCCCATACCCGGTCTAACCGACCCCTCCAGGCAGGCAGCTTCCAAGTTGTTTCCGCTGCCATGTGTGTGTAGGAGTTGTGGCTGCAGGTAGTGTTTGTTCCTAGGACCATTAGCACTCCAGTGGCTACGTGGTTTTGGCAAACGGAAGGTTGCGTGCGGAGAGTGTGATTTTGGGTATCCGACCGAGTTCATCTTGTTGGAGAAGTCATCTCCTTCGAGAAGAATTTTTATCGGCTCCCATTCACTCCCCCCCTCTCTGGTCGCCAGTTCGGTCCTTCACACTTGTATCTTCATTCTTGGTCTTTGAAGTCTTTGGCTTTGCTTCCATCGCTTCACTAGAGCTAGCATTGAGGGCTAAGCTCTTGTTCACCTTCAAGCTTAGTGACTTCTCCACATCTTGATCAACTAGCTCTTGATGCAAGATCTCTCCAAGAAGTTGATTGGGGGTCATCTTGTAGTAGTTTGGATCTCTTCTTATCATTGTTGCTAGGTCTGTGTTCTTTGGGGTGAAAGCTCTTAGCAACTTCTTTGTGACCTTGGAGTCTTCCCAATCATCACTTCCTAGTGCTCTAATGTCTGAGACAAGGAGCATGAGTCTATCATACATTTCTCTCACAGTTTCTCCATCCTTCATGATGAATAGCTCAAGCTCTTAGTTGATCAAATCAATCTTCCCTTGTCTCACATGCTCGGTCCCCTCATGTGCTTCCTTGAGTGTGTCCCAAATCACCTTGGCAATTTGGATGTTCCGAACCTTGTTGAATTCTTGAGCACACAAGGATCCCGTAATGACTCTTGTTGCTTGCACGTTGCGGTGGAGGTCTGCTCATGCTCGATTGTTGGGACTTCACCTTCGGCGGGGATTGTCACACCTAGACACACAATTTTCCAAAGAGAAGGGTGAAGCCCGTAAAGGTGCATTTGCATATCATAAGCCCATTTGGGATAGTCTTTCCCATCGAAGTGGGGAGGCTTTCACAAATGTACGAAATAGAATTTATCGTTAGGATTGTTGCCTGGAATTTGTGTGTAGTGGTAGGGCACTTCGTAGAAGCCAGAGGGAGAATGCTTGGCTTGCTCCTTCTTGATCATCTTCTTGAGGAGCTTCTTGGCCATCTTCTTAGCCTTCTTCTTCTTCTTGGCCTTTCTTCTCTTCTTTGCCACCTTCCTTGCCACATCATCATCACCATCCTTGATGTCTTCATCGCTTGAGTCGGAGTCCGAGTCGGAATCGGATGAAGAGTCATCGGAGCTTGATGTCACCGACTTGGGCTGCCTTGAGCTCTCTTTCCTGAGCTTCCTTTGCGGCCATCTCTCCGGTGGTTTGGTTGTCTCCACTCCCCGACATCTTGATCCCTTAGCGGTTAAGCCTAAATCAAGGGATTTGGCTCTGATACCAATTGAAAGGACCTTGTGATGCCTAGAGGGAGATTGAATAGGATCACTTCAAATTTCTGAAACAAATGCAGTGGTTAAAACAATTGTCGGTACTACCGACGCTGTGTCGGAACTACTGAGGGGGCTCGGTACTTCCAGTACAGGGTCGGTACTACCGACAATGCAGAGTGACTTAGGACGAAATTTGAAATGCACGATGAATTTAGCAATTCTACTTGAATCAAAGGTTAAGAATAGATACTAGGAACCTCCTGCAACCATAGATATGAGTTGGAACACAAGTAGATAGATCGGGCACAAACGAGCTCTAGGGTTAGCAAATCGCAAAGAACTCAAGCAAGCAAAGGAGACACAAAATTTAATCTGAAGTTCACTCCCACAAAGGAAGCTATATCTCCGTTGAGGATCCCACAAAGGGAGGGCTATCACCAAGAGCCTCTTTGCCTCACCCAATCCCCACAAAGGAAGATTGGTGCTCACTAAGAATTCTCCACTAAGGAGAGGGTAATACAAACAATCCCGGGTACTCCACACCAAGAGGGCACTCAACGGGAGATGCCTAACCGTCTAGAAGCAAGCTTCAAGAGTAACAAACACGAATCGATGCCCGGAGATGCTTCAAGTGCTCTTGAGAGAAGGGAATTCAAGGGGTCTCTCAAAGCTTCTCTATCTCACACTAGAAATCACTCCTCCAACCAAACTCTAGCTCAAAGGAATCAAGTCTTGGCTCTAGGAGGGAGGGGAGAAGTGGAGTGAATGCTCAAGTGTGTTTTTGTCCCGTGATTGGTCAGCAAAATGCGTGAGGGAGAAGAGAGGGGGTATAAATACTTGACCCTCAAAACTAGCCGTTACTGTGCAAAACTCGGGACCCTCAGTACTTCCGACCCCGGGTCGGTACTACCGAGGGGTGCCGAGAAACTCAACAGTGGAGCTTTATCGGTATTACCGACCCAGGGTCGGTACTACCGAGGGTCTGGCTAAAACTCGCCAGTGAACCCATATCGGTACTACCGACCCTAGGTCGGTACTACCGACAAAAGCTTGGAGTTTGGGGAAAGAATAGCAAACGTGTTCGTGTAGACTCGGGTTTCCTCTCACTCACTTAGGTCATCTCCTTAAGCACTTTTAGCATCTCTTGGCGGTCAATTCGCATCCCCCTTTATAGTATGGTGTTTCCTATACTCAAATTCAAAAATAAAATAAATTTAAGCCTTGACTTGAGTTGAATATGCCGATTTGGAGTTGGGGGCCTTCCTTTGGTCAAAACCATGATTTTCATTTAAGTAAATCCTGCACACATCTCGTTCAACGATTAAATACCACAAACTGTGTTTGTCATTATCACCAAAACAAATTAGGGGCCAAGATGCACTTTCAATAACATACAAGGTGGCACATATGACCTCTCGAAGGTCCTAGGTAAGTGATTCCCCTTTGTTTGTGAAATGCAATATTGATCTAACCCTGTTTGAGCAAATGACATGGTGACGAAAAAAACCGAAATATTAGCTTTTGAATAAAGGCTCTATGGTTCTCGAACAAGTAGAGTCCATCCTTTGTTCTCACTTTTGCTTGAAGAACAACACCAGGTACAAGAGCAAGTGTGGGGGAGTCCTCTCGATCTCATCATCATCATATCCACTCGAGAACCCCGACACAAGGGCTGCACGACATCGACTACACCTTCATGCCAAGGGCAAGGTAAACTAGAGTGAGCTGGCTACCCCACGGGTTAGCCAAATCACCACTAGTCTTCCTTGTTCCCCATATCCTTCAGGAGTGATGGTATGTGCACCCTTCATCTCAATCTCTCTACCTATGAGTTTGAATGCTCTTCAATTCTTATCCATAAATCAAACTCAAATAATGGTGCTCTGCTTGCTCTACATGATTCCTGTGGTTGGCTTGCATATGTTTTATTCCTTACTCATTGTCTTGATGCTTGTGAACAAATATCATTAGGGAACTCATGCTCATCTAAGTAGTTGGTGTTTGTGATATGGTTTGATGATATGATCTTCGCTCTAAATGTTTGAGTGCTTGGGAATTTATTTACAAACATGAAAACCCTTTGCAAAGCTCCTCTTTGACATGTCGCAATCCTACCAGAGCCATATGATGTTTTTAGTTGAAAACCTTATACTCATATGCTGCTTGTTGTTGCATTGAGCTTTGTCAAACTATGCGACCCTTATGAGACTTCTTTTCATGCTTTCATGATCAAGATTTATGTGCACACCACCATTTCCTCCTTGCTATGCTTCTACTCTAGAAGTTAGCATTGTATCATTCATCTGTTCACCTACCTACATAAATGCTCCATCATATGCATTAATTTCTCTCTCTTTAAGTATTTTGTAAAAGAGGCATGGCTATCTAAAAAAAGAGAAAAAAAAGATGGGGGACACATGAAGGTCCCTCAGTTGTGAAAAAAAGAGAAAAAAAATGTGGGCACATGAAGGTCCATAAAAAAGGGAAGAAGATAGCCCATGTCTCAAATATTTCAAGAAGGAGAGAGGAGAAAATCATGCAAAAAGGAGTTTCATATTTTAGATGGTAATAACTAGTACCTACTCCGGGGCTAGTGTCCACCTTACCATCACCACAACATTCATCATATATATGGTAATATCTAGCACCCATTCCGGGCCTAGTATACACCTTACCATATCCATCACACCTCATACATGTGCACATCTTGATCTGATTGTATGATTTGATTTTCTCCTTGGATCCGGTTTTTGACTTTGCAATAGATGTGAAACAAGTATGCTTTATCTTCTATCCTACCCCGAGCTCCACATATAGCCATCATTAGAAGTAGGATGAAGAAAGGCAATTCTAATGCCTTGGTGAGGACATATCCACATTGAGTGATCTGAGAGAATCAAATGAGGAGCTAAGCAAGGTTTGTTTTGAAAACTTATTGCAAAACCCCAAGTTACTTGACATGACGAGCAGAAGTGATTTGATTCATGACCGTTCCATCCCTCAACTACCCAACATAGCATGATAGACACTCCACATAGTTTGCAAGTACAAGGTATGGTTTGCAATATCTCTTATGCTCGCTTCATATCCCTGGATATCATGTCCCACTTGATTTGTTCTCCCTTTACTCGGGACGAGCAAAAGTCAAGTGTGGGGGAATTGTTGACGGCTGTTAAGTACCACTTTTAGGCCGTCCATACCTGCATAGAATAAACGAAAAGTGATCATCAACACTAGAATATGGGTTTATACTGACAATTTCCACAAGTGTTGGTGTTTCTATCTTCTGTTGCAGGACACATCGAAATGCACATCGAATGATGCAGTTGAGAGCAAGTAAATTGATGGCATGAATATGGCATCATCATACTCTGAAATGCCAATTTGGACTGCACCATTGTGACGGGCTCGTCGAGACGATCGAAATGGATATGTCATTTGCATACATCGGAGCCCGGATGTGAGAGATATGCACAGGACATCATGTGGGCCCAGTGGGACCCAGACCAGGCCACGTGGCGATGTGCTGGCACGCAGATGCCACGTGTCCATGACACCTCATCAATCCAAAAGAACCACCTCTCGATGAATCAAATGCTGCCACGTGTTCAGCACAAGGATTCAAGGGCCCACTACCCGAGCAAACCGCCTCCAACCGACCCATACACCGGGAACCGCCTTGGGGACCCACCTAGCAGTCACCCAGACGAAAGGCGGCACAAACGGAGTCAACCCGGGATCGGCCGACCCCACAAGTCGGCCGACCCCACCTTAAGGCGATTCGCGCTCGTCTTCCAGGTGTCGTCTCCCCATTGGATCCTAAGGGCATTCCCGTGGTGCTTGGGGTGTTCTCGCGTGGTGACCCGAGCCTATAAATAGAAGGGGAGGGGGTAAGAAATGAGACACACCACTTCATCCAAGGATGAGAGCTTCCCTTCAAAGGAGAGGCCTCTCCTTGGTAGATTAGAGAGTAGGAGAGTGAGAGAGAGTTGTATCTCTATGGATGCTTCGTTCTTCATTTAGAATAAAGTGAGTATTTCTGCATTTTCTATTTAGACTAAAGTAGTATTCATGCATAGGTGAATAGTTCTTGTGTTCTTCACTTGTTCATGATTTAGAGGCTTGTGTTCTTCATGAGCTTTGCCTTTGATCTTCTAGTGTAGTTCATAAGTTGCTATTTCCGTTTGTATGCCTGCTAGTCCAATTAGAGTAAAGTGGATGCTCCTGTGTTCTAGTTTAGACCAAAGTCCTTCCATGATCCTTGTATAGATAGCGGTTACCTGAGTGAGTCCTGGTCTCTCCCTCGTGGGTTCGTCGCTCCGTCTTCGTACGGAGTTCTATAGTGTTGTTACAGGCTAGCAGACGTAACCGTGCTATAGTAGTAACCGGTGGTGTAGACGTGATGTCTAGACAACGGGTTATCCTTCGATTGCCGTGTATCCCATGGTTTGTCTTGGGGTAGGCCGCGGTAGTGACAGCTGTTGGACCCTTACGGAATCCCCCACGTTCGGATACAGGTGTAGGCAACCCTTTGCCGTGAACCGACTGTTATAGCCAGGAGGGTCCGGTGTCCGAAACGACCGAGAGACTGTTCTCAACTCTGTCCACTATCAGCAGGATCCTCTCCATCTTCATCTCAACTCTATAGAGTTGTGTCCTTGGACCATAGCTAGGCTAGGAGGTAGCACACACCGTTCCTTGGATTCGATACCCTTGAGAATACTCCTAAGGTGAAGTGCTACAACGGTGTATCCGTGCGCTTGCGGATTCATTCGCACTAGTCAGTTTACCTGGGTGTTTCTTACACACTCACGCTAACCCGACGCCATAATGGTGAGGTTAAGAAATACCAACAAGCATTTCTGGCGCCGTTGCCAGGGAACGGTTGCCGTATCTATCTTCGAACCTAATGGTCCTCATATCTATCTTTTTCGTTTTCTCCTACCTTTACCCCCGTTACCTTTCAAGATATCCTTTTTCATTTTCTTTACTTCTACCTCTACCCCCGCTATCCATGGGGAAGCTTTCCTGTAAAAGCATCTCCGCCTCCAGGGATGAACCTCCAGAGCCACCACCGTCTGTGCGCCTTATCCTTACATCTGGCTTTAAGTTCCTTCCTGAGGGTATCGAGTATCTTCGGAAACATCCCTTCTCCGGTTTACCAAGCGAAAACCCGTATTATCATCTGCGTGACTTTGAGCTTTTCAGTTCCCTAGTTACCAATGACAAGGGACTTGATATCTACATGTGGAAGATGTTCCCTTACTCTCTCGTAGGTAAGGCCGAACGTTGGTACACATACACCGTACGTAACATAAACGATAGTTGGGATAAGCTTAAGGACAAGTTTTGTTGTGAGTTTTTCCCTCCGTCTCGTCTCGCTACTCTACGGGAGGATATCCGTTGTTTTTGACAAAAAGAGAAGGAGTCGGTAGGCAGAGCCTGGACTAGACTTAACTCAGCGGTGAATTCTGCACCTCCCTTGTTGATAATTGAATCTCAGTTGCTTCGCAACTGTTATGATGGCCTCAACAAGCGCTCTACCCGCCATTGTTGATGGTCCTTACAACAAAAATTTGACCATCAAAACCTCGGGTTTGAGAGAAGTATGTGACAAGTTTCATGCGCATTTTTATTACTAATAAAGTTCCACGAGTTGTGTTGTGAATTTCATAGGCAGGTACACATTTTGGGAGAATTTGGGACCAACATGCCACATGTGCTAGGCACGGCCGAACCACCTGGTCCGGCCGGCCCTGCCAGGTGCGGCCGGCCCTGCCCCGTGGCACGACTCTGGTCCAGAGCACCCCTATTCCCTCAAGCACAACTTGGACGAGCGTGATTCACTAAAGAAACGTCGGTTTGATCAAAGAGTGGAGGCAAGGATCACTTGGATCAATGGGTCCACTTATCTGATCGCTCAATTGCCACAACCGTCATCCAGAGACAATCCTAGGCGTCCCCTAACATGGTCGGTGCATCACACGGCACAGGCTAGGGCCGGCCGCACCTATCAACTGGCGTGCCGGGCGAAACCGACCCAAGGAGCCGACCTACAACCACCTCAGGAGCAGTGATCAGGAGCGTCCAAGGTGAGAGGCGGCACATCCCAAGGCCGGCCGTGCCTAGAGGTGTGGCCGCACCTGGGGTTTTGCCCACCTGCGCTCCATCGACCTCCCTTGCCTATAAAAGGCACCTCCAACTCGCTGCAATGGACACACAACGCAGGAGCATCTCCATTTCTCTCTTTTGTTCACTTAGAGTAGGATTAGTGTAGTTTGGGAGTTAGAGTCGAGTCGAGCTAGTCTCGGGGTTCCGGAGGAGTCTTCTTCAGGGTTCCGGTACTACTCTTGTATCCTTTCTTTGGTTAGACTCAAGTACAATTCAAGTTATCTTTCTATCTTACTTTTCGAGTCAATTACATTCAGCTTTTACTTTGCTCTAGAAGCTTTATTCTTGGTTTGGACTAAAGTTAGTTTAATCTTGGTTAGCGTAGCTCTCTTGAACCCTATAGTGTTTGTGCTTAGTAGCGGAGAGAGACCTTCCTTCGTGATATCCGGGGAAAGGTTCTTTGGTTCGTTGTGAGCGTGGTGCTCAGAGCTTGCCTTAGTCTTAGATTGGTGTCCCGTTCAACGGAATAGTTGTGGTACCCTAGGGAGGTGACAGCTCCGGACGGGCTCAGTAGTCCACCACGTTAGTTCGGGCTGGTAGGATTCAACGCGTCATCATTCTCCCTTCTCATCCCAGTTCGAGAGCGCGGCTTTGCATGCCCCTGTTGACGGTCCTTACAACAAAAATTCGACCGTCGAAACCTCGATTTCGAGAGGAATATATGGCAAGTTTCATGCACATTTTTAGTAATAATAAAGTTTCACGAGTTGTGTTGTGATTTTCATAGGTAGGTACACATTTTGGGAGAATTTGGGACCAACACACCACACATGCTAGGCACGGCCGAACCACCAGGCACGACCGGCCCTACACGTGCGGCCGGCCTGGCAGGTGCGGCCGGCCCTGCCTGGTGCGGCCGGCTCTGCCCTGTGGCATGTCCCTGGTCCTAAGCACCGCCTCTCCCTCCAGCACAACTTGGACGAACGAGATTCACTAAGGAAACGTCGGTTTGATCAAATGGTGGAGGCTAGGATCACTTGGATCAATGGGTCCACTTATCCGGTCACTCAACCGCCGCAACCGTCATCCAGAGGTGATCCTATGCGTCCCTGAGCAAGGTCGGTGCATCACACAGCACAGGGGTGGGCCGGCCGTACCTAGAGGGCCGACCGCACCTAGAGGGCCGATCGCACCTATCAACTCGCGTGCTGGACAAAACCGACCCAAGGAGCCGACCTACAACCGCCTCAGGAGCAGTGATCAGGGTCATCCAAGACGAGAGGCGGCACATCCCAGGGCTGGCCGCACCTAGTGAGCCGGCCGCACCTGGCATGTGGCTCCCCTACACTCCACCGACCTTCCTTGCATATAAAAGCCACCTCCCACTCGCTGGATCAGACACACAACGTAGGAGCATCTCCATTTCCCTCTTTTGTTCACTTAGAGTAGGATTAATGTAGCTTGGGAGTTAGAGTCGAGTCGAGGTAGTCTCGGGGTTCCGAATGAGTCTTCTTCAGAGTTCCGGTACTACTCTTGTATCCTTTCTTTGTTTAGACTCAAGTACAATTCAAGTTATCTTTCTATCTTACCTTTCGAGTCAATTACATTCAACTTTTACTTTGCTCTAGAAGCTTTATTCTTGGTTTAGACTAAAGTTAGTTTAACCTTAGTTAGCATAGCTCTCTTGAACCCTATAGTGTTGTGGTCGTTCTTCGCTTGATCTACGGTGTTTCACGGTAGAGAGAGACCTTCCTTCGTGATATCGGGGGAAAGGTTCTTTGGTTCGTTGTGAGCGCGGTGCTCAGAGCTTACCTTAGTCTTAGATTGGTGTCCCGTTCAACGGAATAGTTGTGGTACCCTAAGGAGGTGACAGCTCCGGTCGGGCTTTGTAGTCCACCACGTTAGTTCGGGCCGGTAGGATTCGGCGCGTCGTCGTTCTGCCTTCTCATCCAGTCTGAGAGCGCGGCTTTGCATGCCCCTGCAGCACTAGAAGAGCTTGTCGAGTTTAGCTTGCCTTGGTTATCATTTGCCTTAGTTCTTTACCTAGAGTTGACAAGAATAGATAGATTGTGTTAGGATCCTTTCTCGTCTCGTTGTCCTCCCAGCTCGCTAGGTCCTCTCTAACCCTTTATCAAGATGTCCTTGTGTGTGTCAATTTATCCCCGAATATCTTTATTCATTACCCCCGCTATAGCTCTTTACCAAGCCTTGTTTTTCTCCACCGTTTATTCGATCATCTTTGACATAGTGCCTCCGTTGTGAAAATATAAATATGATAACCCGAATACCACTAGGTGAAGTGCTACAATGGTAATCCGTGCACTTGCGGACCTTTCTGTGACGTGTGTTTTACTAATGACATTCCCTAGCCCCATTACAAGGGGTATAAACCCGGTAGCGACGCTTGCGAGTGCCAACAAGCATTCCTGGCGCCGTAGCCGTGTGTGCATACTTAGTGGTGAGGCTAAGGAGCGTCAACAAGCATTTCTGGAACTGTTGCCGGGGAGGCAATAGGCATAAGATATCGTTTAAACTTAGTGGTAGACCTCCTCATGAAGAAATTGGAGGCACCAAGCAATATGGAGACTGCCAAGATTATGGACGCTCGCATGACGTGCGAGGTTTGCGGCAATGTGGGTCATTCGGGTAATGATTGTCCCGAGACAAGGAAAGAAGCCAGCTTCATCAACAATGGCAACAACAACAGGTTCCGCAACAACAACTACAACACTCAAGTGTGGAACTCGAGGCCCAACTTCCCATTGAACAATCAAAATGGAGGTAATTATTCTAATAACTTCAATAATCAGCCTTCCATTATAGATCTTGTCTTTGGCCAAGCTAGAATTAATGAAAACTTAAACAAGAAGCTAGCCGCCAATGATGAAGTTCTTGAAAATTTAAATTCCACTATCGAATCCTTCACTACCGCTATGAAGAATCAGCTAAGCTTTAATAAAATGATAGAAACCCAACTTGCTCAGCTTGCTGCTTCTTTACCTTCTTCCGAGTCGGGTGGAATCCCGGGGCAACCCGACCCTACCCGAGAGAATTTAAAATCGTTGACCACGAGAGGGGGTAAGACCACTCGGGATCCACCGTATCCTAACCCCGCAGAAAAGAAACAGAAGGAAGTGATCATCGAGTCAGAGGGAGAAGAGGACACCGAGAAAGTAGCTCCCGATGAAGATATAAAAACGGCACCCCAAGATTATGTCGACACCACGCTGCTTCCATTTCCCTGAAGAATCAAGAAGCCTACCGTGGATGAGCAATCCGGGAAGTTCGTTGAGGTAATCAAGAAACTCAATGTCAACATACCATTTCTTGAGGCTATGCAGGTACCAACCTACGCCAAGTACCTCAAGGACATCCTCAACAATAAGAGACCTCTACCAACCATGGATATGGTCAAGCTTATGGAGGAATGTAGTGCGGCCATTCTAAAGAAGAAAGACCCCGGGTGCCCTACAATCAGCTGCTCTATCGGGTCCGAACACTTTGAGAATGCACTATGCGACCTTGGAGCCAGCGTCAGCGTCATGCCTAAGGTAGTCTTCGACAAACTTAACTATACTTCCTTGTCGCCTACAACCATGTGCTTGCAGCTAGCGGATCAATCGGTCCGCTACTCGACGGGGATAGCGGAGGACATTCCGGTGAGAGTTCGGGATTTCTTCGTACCCGTGGATTTCGTCGTCCTCGACATGGATGTCGATACGAGGACGCCTCTAATCCTCGGGAGACCCTTCTTGAGTACCGCCAATGCTAACATCGATGTGGGAGCCGGAGAAATCCGCCTTAACATCAACGGCGAGAAAGAACGATTCACCTTTAGACCAAAGGTGGAGCAATGCTGACTGGTACGAATATTCGATAGAAAAATTTCAAACTGTGTGCAGAAAGAGAAGGTGGCCCTGACCGAGCCCAAGGTGAAAGCATTCAAAGGGCGCCACCAAACAAGGAAGCCGAAGGCAATCAACAAGGCTAAGGGGGGAAAGAAGACGGAAACCAAAGACACCCCCGCTAAAGCCTCACCAACTTTAGCACCACCGAAGAAAACAAAGAGGGTGTGGCGTGTGAAGGGAGCATCGTCCGAGTCTTCCACTCCGGGACCGGATGAATCCAAGATCAATTGAGCAAACGGAGGAGTCCCGCTCACAGACTCTAAACTACGAGCCCTCACCGTGAGGTAAACCGGTATTTATCTCATATTTCCCTTCCAACATTTTATTTCATGCATCAAGCATTTTTAAATTTCAAATTTGTTTTCACCATTGCATTAGTAAGTAAACAAGACATAGAAAACAGTTTTGGAGATTTTTGGTGATACGGCCGCACCTAGAGGTACGGCCGTACCTCCCCTCGACAAAATTTTTGTACAGGATGTTTACAGAAGGGACACGAGTGCTTGGAGCAAATATAGTAGGGCCGGCCGAACCTAGTGGTACGGCCGTACCTATGATTTTCCACAAATCAATCAAGTCAACCACTACAAGCTTCCAAGTGCTCAACTCATCACCAAAATGAAGACATGCCAACTAGGTAGCTAAAAATTAGCTTGGGGGAGACCCCATTTTCAATCAAGGAAGGTATGTCTATCCAAACCAATTTTCAACATCTTGTTTATCACTTTTGAATAAAAGAAAAACAACAAAAATATTTGCTTCAACCATGTGCTTGAAATCTTGTCTATACCCTCACTTTGGAAAAGATGAATAGTTGCTATGTTAAAACTTTGCAAGAACCTAGTGTACAACCTTGTGCTCTATGAGCATTTGAATTTATTGGTATGTTTTGAGACAAGAGCCTGAAATAAAACTTTGTGGGAAGCGAATGCTTATGACCAAACCTAGAGTGTTGACTAGTATGATATTATGAGACAATGTTGATCTTGCTCTATCTCATAGTATGGTGAAAATCTCGGATGATTTTCCTTTTGAAAATAAAACAAGACAAGTTCCTCAATGGTCATATCACCTACCAAAGCCATATGTCGATATCAATGTATAAACCTTCTACATATGCTTGCTTGTGACCCATTGAGTTGTGCCAAATTGTTGTGACCCTTGGTAGAATCTTTTCATGCTCCCATGATCGAGATCACGAACACTCACATATACATGCTAACTTCCACACCGGGAGTTACGCAAAACATGCCATCCATCCACCAAAAATAAATACTCCAAAGTTCCAAAGAGATTTCTCTTCTTGTATTCTTGCAAAAAGGAGAGAGGGGTCATCAAAAAAAAGTATATGCTCAAAAAGCATAGAAATATATATATATGTGTGTGTGTGCTCCAATCAAAGAGCATAGAAAAAAAAAGTGAAGTAGGACCCCCCTCCAAAATAAAAGCAAGAGGAGAATCTCAAAGCAAGGAGTACTTAGAAAAACAAACAAAAAATATTCCACACACTTGCACATCTCGATCAAGTTGCATGACTAGTTTCTTCTTGGATCCGGTCTTTGGCTCAACAACATCATGTGGCACAAGTGAGTCTCATGCTTATCCTACCCAAAGCTCCACATACAAGCCATAGAGTAGGAAGTTGAGGCTCGCTCAAAAGCCTTTGGTGAGGTAACAAATACCACTTGAGTGATCGAGGGAACCATCTGAGGAACCTTGTCTTTCTTTGAAAAATTTTCAAAAACTCCGAGATAGGATCCAGAAAAGAAGAAGAGTGAGAGATGCAAAGTCAAAAACCATTCTACTCTTCAACCTCCGAAGGCAAGGTGAAAAGCTACAAGCCCCACAGGCAAGATAAGGCTAAGTTTCTCTCATACCAATATTTTCAAATAGCAAGAAGAGCATGAGTTTGTGCATAGGTACTTGCCGAGTGGTAACATCATGCAACTCCTGATCCGCCGAGGCCAAGTCTAGGCTTTGCTCGAGGATGAGCAAACGTTTAGATTGGGGGAGTTTGTTGACGGTCCTTACAACAAAAATTCGACCGTCAAAACCTCAGGTTCGAGAGGAATATATGGCAAGTTTCATGCACATTTTTAGTACTAATAAAGTTCCACGAGTTGTGTTGTGATTTTCATAGGTAGGTACACATTTTGGGAGAATTTGGGACCAACACACCACACGTGCTAGGCACGGCCGAACCACCAGGCATGGCCGGCCCTGCCTGGTGCGGCCGGCCCTGTCCCGTGGAGTGTCCCTGGTCCTAAGCACCGCCTCTCCCTCGAGCACAACTTGGACGAACGAGATTCACTATGGAAACGTCGGTTTGATCAAATGGTGGAGGTTAGGATCACTTGGATCAATGGGTCCACTTATCCGGTCACTCAACCGCCGCAACCGTCATCCATAGGCGATCCTAGGCGTCCCTGAGCATGGTCGGTGCATCACACGGCACAAGGGTGGGCCGGCCGCACCTAGAGGGCCGGCCGCACCTATCAACTCGTGTGTCGGGCAAAACCGACCCAAGGAGCCGACCTAGAACCGCCTCAGGAGCAGTGATCAGGGGCGTCCAAGACGAGAGACGGCACATCCCAGGGCCGGCCGCACTTAGTGAGCCGGCCGCACCTGCCATGTGGCCCCCCTACGCTCCACCAACCTTCCTTGCCTATAAAAGCCACCTCCCACTCGCTGGATCAGACACACAACGCAGGAGCATCTCCATTTCCCTCTTTTGTTCACTTAGAGTAGGATTAGTGTAGCTTGGGAGTTCGAGTCGAGTCGAGCTAGTCTCGGGGTTCTGGAGGAGTCTTCTTCAGAGTTCCAGTACTACTCTTGTATCCTTTCTTTGTTTAGACTCAAGTACAATTCAAGTTATCTTTCTATCTTACCTTTCGAGTCAATTACATTCAGCTTTTACTTTGCTCTAGAAGCTTTATTCTTGGTTTAGACCAAAGTTAGTTTAACCTTGGTTAGCATAGCTCTCTTGAACCTTATAGTGTTGTGGTCGTTCTTCGCTTGATCTACGGTGTTTCCCGGTAGAGAGAGACCATCCTTCGTGATATCCGGGGAAAGGTTCTTTGGTTCGTTGTGAGCGCGGTGCTCAGTGCTTACCTTAGTCTTAGATTGGTGTCCCCTTCAACGGAATAGTTGTGGTACCCTAAGGAGATGACAGCTCCGGACGGGCTTTGTAGTCCACCACGTTAGTTCGGGCGGTAGGATTCAGTGCGTCGTCGTTCTCCCTTCTCATCCCAGTCTGAGAGCGCGGCTTTGCATGCCCCTACAGCACTAGAAGAGCTTGTCGAGTTTAGCTAGCCTTGGTTATCCTTTGCCTTAGTTCTTTACCTAGAGTTGACAAGAATAGATAGATTGTGTTAGGATCCTTTCTCGTCTCGTTGTCCTCCCAGCTCTCTAGGTCCTCTCTAACCCTTTATCAAGATCTCCTTGTGTGTGTCAAGTTATCCCCAAATATCTTTATTCGTTACCCCCGCTATAGCTCTTTACCAAGTCTTGTTTTTCTCCACTGTTTATTCGATCATCTTTGCTGTAGTGCCTCCCTTGGGAAAATATAAATACGATAACCCGAATACCACTGGGTAAAGTGCTACAATGGTAATCCGTGCACTTGCGGACCTTTCTATGACGTGTGTTTTACCAAAGACGTTCCCTAGCCCCATTACTAGGGGTATAAACCCGGTAGCGATTCTTGCGAGTGCCAACAAGCATTCCTGGTGCCGTAGCCGTGTGTGCATACTTAGTGGTAAGGCTAAGGAGTGTCAACAGCCCCTGCAACACTAGAAGAGCTTGTCGAGTTTAGCTTGCCTTGGTTATCCTTTTCCTTAGTTCTTTACCTAGAGTTGACAAGAATAGATAGATTGTGTTAGGATCCTTTCTCGTCTCGTTGTCCTCCCAGCTCACTAGGTCCTCTCTAACCCTTTATCAAGATCTCCTTGTGTGTGTCAAGTTATCCCCGAATATCTTTATTCGTTACCCCCGCTATAGCTCTTTACCAAGTCTTGTTTTTCTCCACCGTTTATTCGATCATCTTTGCCGTAGTGCCTCCCTTGGGAAAATATAAATACGATAACCCGAATACCACCGGGTGAAGTGCTACAACGGTAATCCGTGCGCTTGCGGACCTTTCTGTGACGTGTGTTTTACCAAAGACGTTCCCTAGCCCCATTACTAGGGGTATAAACCCGGTAGCGACGCTTGTGAGTGCCAACAAGCATTCCTGGCGCCGTAGCCGTGTGTGCATACTTAGTGGTGAGGCTAAGGAGCGTCAACAGCCTCTGCAACACTAGAAGAGCTTGTCGAGTTTAGCTTGCCTTGGTTATCCTTTGCCTTAGTTGTTTACCTGGAGTTGACAAGAATAGATAGATTGTGTTAGGATCCTTTCTCGTCTCGTTGTCCTCCCAGCTCACTAGGTCCTCTCTAACCCTTTATCAAGATCTCCTTGTGTGTGTCAAGGTATCCCCGAATATCTTTATTCGTTACCCCCTCTATAGCTCTTTACCGAGTCTTGTTACTCTCCACCGTTTATTCGATCATCATTGTCGTAGTGCCTCCCTTGGGAAAATATAAATATGATAACCTGAATACCACTGTGTGAAGTGCTACAACGGTAATCTGTGCGCTTGCGGACCTTTCTGTGACGTGTGTTTTACCAAAGACGTTCCTAGCTCCATTACTAGGGGTATAAACCCGGTAGCGACGCTAGCGAGTACCAACAAGCATTCCTGGCGCTGTCGCCGTGAGTGCAAACCCAGTAGTGAGGCTAAGGAACGTCAACAAGCATTTCTGGCGCCGTTGCCGGGGAGGCAATACGCAAAAGATATCATTTAAACCTAGTGGTAGAGTTATCCAGGTTCGGTGAACTACTATTTAAGCGGGTTTACCCTTGCTCTACTCTCGTGTACGCAGAGTAGTTAATGACCGGTTTCGACCTACCGTCCAACGTTCACGACAATCCGGAGTCACTTGTGAGGAGAGTGCGACCTCGTGTCCTCATTCCTCAGAAGTTTCTCTCGAGTCAAGAGACGAACACCGTCGATCTCGTAGACAGAACTTCATCAGCACCGATGGCCGAGAGGACGATCCGCGAGTTTTCCGCTCCCTCCAACACTAATGTCCCTACCAGACCGAACGTGACGGTGGGAGAAGGAAACTTTGAACTCAATCCGGCGTTGATCAACATGGTGCAAGCATTTCCTGGAGGTGTGCAGGACTTTCACTATCCGCGGAGTGACGGACGACGCAATTTGTCTTCGCCTATTCCCGTTCTCATTTCTTGGGAAGGCGAAGCAATGGTTTTATGTGGAGCGAGATGCCATCAACACATGGGATAAGTGCTATAAGGCATTTCTCGCGAAGTTCTTCCCGGTGGGCAAAACCAATGCCCACCGCACTAGAATTTTGGGCTTCCAGCAGCAGAATGATGAGAGTATCCCGGAAGCATGGGAACGCCTCTAGGAGTACATCACCGCGTGCCCGCAACATGGCATGCAGGGGTGGTTCTTAATTCAGACCTTTTATCACGGGCTCAAGCATACCGCCTGTGAGCACCTAGATGCAGCCACTGGAGGAGCCTTCTTCTCGCTACAAGTACCCGCCGCCAAGGAATTGATCGAAAAGATGGTGGCAAATCAAGGTTGGGATGGAGATCGTCTCCAACCCCGTAACCGCGGTGTACACCAAGTCGATGGAATCGACATGCTCACCACCAAGATGGACCTCCTAATGAAGAAATTGGAGGCACCAAGTAATGTGGAGACCACCAAGATTATGGACGCTCGCATGACGTGCGAGGTTTGCGGTAATGTGGGTCATTCGGGAAATGATTGTCCCGAGACAAGAGAAGAAGCCAGCTTCATCAACAATGGCAACAACAATAGGTTCCGCAACAACAACTACAACAATCAAGGGTGGAACTCAAGGCCCAACTTCCCGTTCAACAATCAAAATGGAGGTAATTATTCTAACAATTTCAATAATCAGCCCTCCATTAGAGATCTTGTCTTTGGCCAAGCTAGAATTAATGAAAACTTAAACAAGAAGCTAGCCGCCAATGATAAAGTTCTTGAAAATTTAAATTCCACTATCAAATCTTTCAGTACTGCTATGAAGAATCAGCTAAGCTTTAATAAAATGATAGAAACTCAACTTGGTCAGCTTGCTGCTTCTTTACCTTCTTCCGAGTCGGGTGGAATCCCGGGGCAACCCGAGCCTACCCGAGAGAATGTTAGCATTGTATCCACCAGATCGGGTAAGCCATCTAGGAGGGTGTATGCACCCAACCATTTAGGGAAGCTCATACATCAAATCCAAGACCCATGGGAGGAATCAGTAGTCTTGCACAAGAAAGATAATGGATATCCGGCTATCACATGCACGATCTACTATCAAAAGATCCATAATGCTCTTTGTGACCTTGGTGCGAGTGTCAACCGCATGTCCAAGGCCATGTTTGAGGAGTTAGGATATCCTGCTCTCTCTCCGACAATGATGGCAGTCCAACTTGCCGACTCATTGATTAAGTATCCAGAGGGCACAGTGGAAAATCTCTTGGTGAATGTCAAAGGCTCCTATGTCTTTGCGGATTTCGTGGTCCTTGACACACAAGATGATGGAGAAATGCCACTTATTCTCGGGCGACCATTCCTAAGAGATGTCAATGCAAGGATTGATGTCGGATCCGGAAAAATTCAATTCCGCATAGTGTGAAGAAGCATGACATTCAAATTTCAAGCAAAAGAAGAGCAATGTTACCTAGTGCAAGATGAGGAATCTAAGGAGTGGAGGAAGCCATGACCCCAATACAAGAAAGAGATGGTGGCCCTGACCAAGCCCAAGGTGGATAGTTTCATCGCCACAATGAGGAAGCGTTGGGAGCAAGACAAAGCATTCAAAGGGCCCCACCAAACAAGGAAGCCGAAGGCAATCAACAAGGCTAAGGGGGAAAGAAGACAGAAACCAAAAACACCCCCGCCAAAGCCTCACCGACCTCAACGCCACCAAAGAAAACAAAGAGGGTGTGGTGTGTGAAGGGAGCATCGTCCGAGTCTTCCACTCCAGGACCGGACGAATCCAAGATCAATTGAGCAAACGGTGGAGTCCCGCTCACGGACTCTAAACTACGAGCCCTCACCGTGAGGTAAACCGTTATTTATCTCATATTTCCCTTCAAACATTTTATTTTGTGCATCAAGCATATTTAAATTTCAAACTTGATTTCACTATTGCATTAATAAGTAAACAAGACATAGAAAAACAGTTTTGGAGATTTTTGGTGATACAGCCGAATCTAGAGGTACGGCCGTACCCCCCTCGACAAAATTTTTGTGTAGGATGTTTACAGGAGGGGGACACGAGTGCTTGGAGCAAATGGAGTAGGGCCGGCCGAACCTAGTGGTACGGCCGTACCTACGATCTTCCACGAATCCATCAAGACAACCACTACAAGCTTCCAAGTGCTCAACTCATCACCAAAATGAAGACACACCAACCAGGTAGCCAAAAATTAGCTTGGGGGAGACCCCATTTTTAATCAAGGAAGGTATGTCCATCCAAACCAAATTTCAACATCTTGTTTATCACTTTTGAATAAATGTAAAATAACAAAAATATTTGCTTCAACCATGTGTACTTGAAATCTTGTCTATATACCCTCACTTTGGAAATGATGAATAGTTGCTATGTTAAAACTTTGCAAGAACCTAGTGTACAACCTTGTGCTCTATGAGCATTTGAATTTGTTGGTATATTTTGAGACATGAGCCTGAAATAAAACTTTGTGGGAAGCAAATGCTTCTGACCAAACCTAGGGTGTTGACTAGTATGATATGGTGAGACAATGTTGATCTTGCTCTATCTCATAGTATGGTGAAAATCTCGGATGATTACTTTTGAGAAAATATAACAAGACAAGTTCCTCAATGGTCATATCACCTACCAAAGCCATATGTCAATATCAAAGTACAAACCTTCTACATATGCTTGCTTGTGACCCATTGAGTTTTGCCAAATTGTTGTGACCCTTGGTAGAATCTTTTCATGCTTCCATGATCGAGATCACGTACACCCACATATACAAGCTAACTTCCACACTGGGAGTTACGCAAAACATGCCATCCACCCACCAAAAATAAATACTCCAAAGTTCCAAAGAGATTTCTCATCTTGTATTCTTGCAAAAGGAGAGAGGGGTCATTGAAAAAAAAGTATATGCTCAAAGAGCATAGAAAAAAAGTGAAACATGACCCCCCTCCAAAATAAAAGCAAAAGGAAAATCTCAAAGCAAGGAGTACTTAGAAAAACAAACAAAAATATTCCACACACTTGGACATCTCGATCAAGTTGCATGACTAGTTTCTTCTTGGATCCGGTCTTTGGCTCAACAACATCATGTGGCACAAGTGAGTCTCATGCTTATCCTACCCAAAGCTCCACATACAAGCCATAGAGTAGGAAGTTTAGGCTCGCTCAAAAGCCTTTGGTGAGGTAACAAATACCACTTGAGCGATCGAGGGAACCATCCGAGGAACCTTGTCTTTCTTTGCAAAAATTTCAAAACTCCGAGATAGGATCCAGAAAAGAAGAGCGAGTGATGCAAAGTCAAAACCATTCTACTCTTAACCTCCGAAGGCAAGGTGAAAAGTTACAAGCCCCACAAGTAAGATAAGGCTAAGTCTCTCTCGTACCAATCTTTTCAAATAGCAAGAAGAGCATGGATTTGTTCATAGGTACTTGCCGAGTGGTAACATCAATGCAACTCCTGATCCACCGAGACCAAGTCTAGGCTTTGCTCAAGGACGAGCAAACGTTTAGCTTAGGGGAGTTTGTTGACGGTCCTTACAACAAAAATTTGACCGTCAAAACCTCGGGTTCGAGAGAAGTATGTGACAAGTTTCATGCACATTTTTATAACTAATAAAGTTCCACGAGTTGTGTTGTGAATTTCATAGGTAGGTACACATTTTGGGAGAATTTGGGACCAACATGCCACATGTGCTAGGCACGGCCGAACCACCTGGTCCGGCCGGCCCTGCAGGTGCGGCCGGCCCTACCAGGTGCGGCTGGCCCTGCCCCGTGCACGACTCTAGTCCAGAGCACCCCTATTCCCTCGAGCACAACTTGGACGAGCGTGATTCACTGAAGAAACGTCGGTTTGATCAAAGGGTGGAGGCTAGGATCACATGGATCAATGGGTCCACTTTTTCGATCGCTCGACCGCCACAACCGTCATCCAGAGACAATCCTAGGCGTCCCCTAACTTGGTCAGTGCATCACACGGCACGGGGTAGGGCCGGCCGCACCTATCAACTGGCGTGCCGGGTGAAACCGACCCAAGGAGCTGACCTACAACCACCTCAGGAGCAGTGATCAGGAGCGTCGAAGGCGAGAGGCGGCACATCCCAGGGCTGGCCGTGCCTAGAGGTGCGACCGCACCTGGGTTTTGCCCCCCTGCGCTCCACTGACCTCCCTTGCCTATAAAAGGCACCTCCCACTCGCTGGAATGGACACACAACGCAGGAGCATCTCCATTTCTCTCTATTGTTCACTTAGAGTAGGATTAGTGTAGTTTGGGAGTTAGAGTCGAGTCGAGCTAGTCTTGGGGTTCCGGAGGAGTCTTCTTCAGGGTTCCGGTACTACTCTTGTATCCTTTCTTTGGTTATACTCAAGTACAATTCAAGTTATCTTTCTATCTTACTTTTCAAGTCAATTACATTCAGCTTTTACTTTGCTCTAGAAGCTTTATTCTTGGTTTAGACTAAAGTTAGTTTAATCTTGGTTTGCGTAGCTCTCTTGAACCCTATAGTGTTGTGGTCGTTCTTTGATTGATCTTCTACCGAGTATGTTTGTGCTTACTAGCGGAGAGAGACCTTCCTTCGTGATATCCGGGGAAAGGTTCTTTGGTTCGTTGTGAGCACGGTGCTCAGAGCTTGCCTTAGTCTTAGATTGGTGTCCCGTTCAACGGAATAGTTGTGGTACCCTAGGGAGGTGACAGCTCCGGACGGGCTCAGTAGTCCACCACGTTAGTTCGGGCCGGTAGGATTCAGCGCGTCATCGTTCTCCCTTCTCATCCCAGTCCGAGAGCGCGGCTTTGCATGCCCCTGCAACACTAGAAGAGCTTGTCGAGTTTACCTTGTCTTGGTTATCCTTTGCCTTAGTTCTTTACCTAGAGTTGACAAGAATAGATAAATTGTGTTAGGATCCTTTCTCGTCTCATTGTCCTTCCAGCTCACTAGGTCCTCTCTAACCCTTTATCAAGATCTCCTTGTGTGTGTCAAGTTATCCCCGAATATCTTTATTCGTTACCCCCACTATAGCTCTTTACCGAGTCTTGTTACTCTCCACCGTTTATTCGATCATCTTTGCCGTAGTGCCTCCCTTGGGAAAATATAAATACGATAACCCGAATACCACCGGGTGAAGTGCTACAACGGTAATCCGTGCGCTTGCGGACCTTTCTGTGACATGTGTTTTACCAAAGACGTTCCTAGCTCCATTACTAGGGGTATAAACCCAGTAAGTGCAAACAAGCATTCCTGGCGCCGTCGCCGTGAGTGCAAACCCAGTAGTGAGGCTAAGGAACGTCAATAGCCGTCTTGATTTCGGAAAGCCATTTCTTCAAAGGGATCCAGCTGTATGTATGGCTATGCTGAAGAATCTCGTCGTTTACGATACCTACTTCATAGAGGAATCCGAGTCGAGCCATGAGAGTCCTTCAGCAGCACAGTTCGAGCCCTCAACTTCCACACCACAAGACTTGTCTGTTGAAATCTCTCCCGAACCACGAACACTGAAGGGAGAAGAAATTCAACCTTCGGAGTTCACTTCCAAATTCGAGGACGATCATTCTAGATATCTTTTAGACACCTCGAATTCCTTTGTTGCCCAATCAGGGGAGGATCCTCACTTTGTCCAAATCAATCATTCCAAAAATCTCTTGACAGAACTCTCCCCTAGGCCTTCGGTACCACCTCTACCTCCTGATCCTCCTGATGAAGCATATCTTGAGGAGGCCACGAAGGAGGAATGGTCAGATGGAGTGACGCGCTTTTCCGAAGCAATTTGGATTAGTTCACCTTCTTTGATCGTTCCTTGTTCAGTTAGAGGAATTACCGTAGAGGCCCATTGTAACCCCATCATGGAGGTTAACATTTTGCCGTGGCTCTTAGCGGAAACTCTCCTGGGCAATGTTCCGCTAGCACCATCCGACATACTCCTCAAGAGCTATCCCTTGGGACACGTTCTTGAATGTCGGGGGATCGCTCATCATAAGCGGGATCGAGCCTAGCTTAGACTTTCACATCTTTGATGTCCTCGATCTTGATCTACTCCTAGGCTCCCCGGTGAAGAAATTCCTCAACATATCTTTAGGGAGCCTAGATCATAAGCTTAGGGAATCCGCTTCTACCACTTCCATCACAAGTCTAGGACCTCTACTTGTGAAGCCTCTTCCCAAGCAAGACCCGCTCGAGAAGATGATGCATGTATCTCCATTCGCATCACCCGAGCCTGTTCTCATAGAGGCTATGGACTTCTCTACCCCTCATGGGAATGACTCGGAAGATTCTCTTCACCTCTGTGAAGGCAAACGATCATCATCCTTCCCGACTGAGTTTGAGCCTCTTCCCGCTGGCCCGTATGATGTTGCTTTCGATCATGATCGAGAGACGATATCAAGCTTTCATGATGAATCTCTTGAGATAGAGAACTCATGAGCCATGGACTCCTGTGAGGCACCAACTCTGGAATTCATAGGCAAAGGCTCCACAGACAAGCATGGTAGTTTCATTCTTGATACACCACCTGAACCATGCTTGTAGTGTTACCACATGAGCAATCCATTTATAAAGATCGTACGATTCCAACATAAGAACCTATTCTCGCGAGTGACGAACATCACTCAACTTTTACCGGGTCCTATAGCATAGTAACTATCGACCTAGCATACTAGTAGAAGATCATAGGTACTTAGGGATCATGCAACTAAGGTTTCATTCAACTCCTGAAACGTAAATGCACAAGCATAGCAAAGATAGTTGCATAAATTTAAATAAAACATGGGTTAGTGATCCGGGGCTTGCCTTCATTGGCAAGGTTGGCCTTTGGCCCTTCTGGACTTTGGTCCAGGTCTTGCTCTACAGCGACGTAGTGCACGTCCCCGTCAGCTCCTTCGTCTCCTCCTTCCGGCACGAGTGTATAGCTACCGTCGGGAAGATCTACACGAGGATGCATATGCAAGATTTAATTAACGGTTTTGATTTAATTAATTACAACACAACATATGACAACCATGGGGTGCATGGTTGACCACATTCACCTAGATAATAATACATTCAGCATACTCTTCCAATAAAGGAATAATATGCGGTGCTTTATTAATTATTCTTTTTGATGGTGACTATGTACACATTCATACAAATAAATCCATTTAAATTCCCCAAAACAGCAAGGGGTTGGTTCTAAGCTTTTGAGCATGTTCCACTTCACATTCATAGGGTCATTAGGTGTGGTGTTGGTGGTTGTCCAATTTAACTTCAATATTAAGCTTACATTGGCTTCCAAGTGTTTAATCATAAAATAAATTCATAAAATGCAGCGGGTGACACTTCTAAAGCTCTTTAGCCTTATGCAAAGCCACTGAACACAGGAGCACACTTGATTAAGCTTTAAATTAATTGTGCCAAAAATGGCAACTTTTATTTACCAAAACAGGATAAATGCATATAAAAATAAATAAAGCACTTTTGGATCCCAACTTGCTCTCACATCATCTCTGACTCAAAACTAGGCTATGCACACAACAAATGTATCAAGGGCTACTCTAGATCTTGAACTATGCAATTTCATTTTAAACCAAGCATAAATCAAGCATAAATATTTCTAGCAGTTCTAAAATCATGATTAATTCACCAAAGGTGTATTTAAGCAAAATAAGACCATATCCAGATGTTGGGCGAAAAAATATATTTATTTTTATCTGTAAAAATCATTAAGGCAGATTCATCGCAAATACAAAATAAATCATATAAAAATATTTACCAAGTAACTTTGTGCAATTTTTGGTGCAGAGCCTACATATGGCATTTCACATAAAATATCAAAACTAAACTCAAGATCACATATAGATTTTGAACTACAGCAAATCCAGGTCAAAATGATTTCAATTTTTTCATGCAAAAACCATTAGTCAAAAGTATGGTTATGCTTTGCAAAAGTTGTAGATATACTTAAAAGGAAACCAACAAATGTAGTTTTGCATTTTTCTGATTTTTTTGTGATTTTCTACGAATTTTAGAAGATCTGGTCAAATCAAACAAAACTTAAAGAATCTTTTTACATGAAGGTCCCTAGAAAGAGTTTTGGCTTCACAGAAATGCCCTTGGTTCCAACGGATAGGCCCTCGGGCGCAAAAGTTCTCACAATCATGCCCTTGGCAACGGCAGCGGGCTCGCCGGTGGTGAGGGATGGCAGGAGGTGGGCAACAAATGGCATGGGCTTGTGATTAGGCTCACCACACATCGATTGGTAGCGGTGGCTCGACCGGAGATGTCGCCGGTAAAGCGGCGGCGGCGAGTCCGTGGCGGCGCGGCCGCGGTTGCTTGAATCCCGGCGAGGTGAGGGGTGGAGCTAGGCAATGTGCGACGGTGGGAGCTCCAGGGGTCCTAGGTGAGGCTCTGGAGGTGGCGAAACACGATGGAGGCAAGCGGAGAAGCGGGCTCATCACAGTGGCGTCAATGGCGGCCGCGGCGGCGTGTGCTTCCGCGTGAGAGGAACGGTGGGGTTTAAAAAGATGGCTCGGCGCGGAGAGGCGGTTCGCGTTGGTCGAGTCAAAGCATGGTCACGGCATGGGCGAGGCGACGTGCGCGGGCGGTGGCCAATGGCGCATGGCGGCGCAGCCGACCGGCGCATAAGGGTTTGGCGCGTGGAACCGGCCAGGGGTCCACCCACGTCACGCACATGAACCTCAGTGCAGCGCTCAGACCGATGGACACCGGCCTGCCTCGGCGTGCGCGTACGGCAGCGTACGACGGCGGGCCGACGTGGCGCGGCGCGACAGCGTCGTGCACGCGCATTCCGGACGTGATTTTGTTTCGGTTTGGCACCATTTGACCATGTTTTTCTCCCAAAATTTGAACTAAAGTACTCAAACAAGTGTATACCAAACTTGTACATCTCACTACCCTCTACAACTTCTAAAAAGGCTCATATGGGTTTTTTCTCAACGGATTTTGCATAAACAGCTCGCCAAGATGGAGTTTTTCTCAGCGCCTGTGAATAGTGCCTACAGACGTTGACCAAGGTTTTACACCAGTTTCCACTTCGAATTTGAAATGCCACTCAACATGAAAGTTGTGTCCCATGAAAAACTGCACAACTTTTGTATTGGAAAAATTTGAAGTGTTTAGGTGAAATTTGGAGAACGCGGCAAAAGTTCTAGAGATGACTTATGTGCACTAGGGGTTAACTAGGGATTTTGACTATGCCTTTGACCAAAGGTTGTCCAATAGTGTTTGTTGGCTAGGTTTTCGAGGTGATGACCTAGGTCGACCAAGGTTTGACCAAAGTCAATGTGTTTGACTTGGTTGACTAGGTCATTAGTGTTAATTAACCCTAAATGAAAACCTGGGGCGTCACAGCCTAACCCCTCTCGTCCCGAGATTCAAAGATAAAAGACCAAGGTAAGGAGGTGTGTTCTCGGATTGAAAAGTTACCCGTGAAGTTAAGCTGGCCTTGCTTCACTTGAATCATGGGCTTCTTGTCGCGATTGCCCTTATCTACTCCGGCATTTTGATTCTGCTGCTGGGGCTTGTTCTGCCTAGGGTTCGGCCATTCATTTGCATAATGCTCCGGTTGTCTACAATTATAGCAAACGTGGGGTAGCAATGTCTTAGGCTTAGAAACTTGTGGCTGTGTTGACGGTGAAATTCCGTCAACCAAGCCATGCGTTTACCTTCGGTGTTGCATCAATTTTATATCTTATCCATTGGTACTAACCCCCTTGATATAACAAGTTCGTTCGTGCATGTCGGTTTTGGAGTTTAATGTTTATGCAGGAATTTAGCGTTAAAACCAAGACTTCCCGGTAAAGTTCATTAAGCACCTCGTGAGAAGACCATGAAGCCCGGCACAAGTCAAGCAATGAAGTGAACATGACTCCAAGAAGCCCAAGGACCAACCCGTGAAGGCAGAAAACTCCGAGGACCTGGACAAAAAATGCTGAAGCTTGCACGACAAGGAGCTCTATCCAAACCGCGGAGAAACTAATGCCTAGGGCCAACATGCAGAGGAGGGAAACTTCCGGAAGACACAAGAAGCGTCACCAACGAAGGAGGCCACGAGATGGGCCAGAATGGGCCCAAGCCGGTCGGCCCAGCCCATTTCTGGGCCCATTCATCCCCTCTTTTGACCTAGACAACCCCCGGGCTATTTATAGTCCCCTTGGCAAGAGCCACGGATCAATTCATTCACCATTCACCGCCGAGGAGCAGAGAAGAGAGGGACACAATTCCGGAGAGGAGAGGGTCGAGCTAGTTGTCTAGGGTTTCCCTAGCCGGCGTGGGAACCTTGCAAGGAAGACCACGTCGGAGTTCTAGGAGCTAGGAGCAAGATCAAGGTAGGATCCCGGTGGTGATCTTGTATATGTATCGTTTATGATGTTGAATTATCAAATTGCAATCCGATTCTTAGTGATCAAGTGCTTTCTCTATGACTTTGTCTTCGATTGGTTTTTCTCACTTTAAGATCTATTATCGAGATAGATCATATAGGGTGTTCTTGTAGCCGTGGTGGCTAGAGGTGCACGCCTAACCTACCAAGAGATTTCATCTAGTCCTTTGGACTCGCCCTAGGCTAACCCGCACGAATAGGAGTGCATTGTGACAGAACGGTGGCTCCAAAAGGCGGGCGTCTTCGGAGTTCGAACGGAAGCCGCGATTTAAAGAAGCTTTTTATGATATTCAATTTGGTTTATTCTTCTTTGCTTGTAACTTCAACAAGAGCTTGATCCAATCTCTCTAGATTGGTTTTAGCTATCCCTCTCTATCTCTTGCTACCTCCGGTTTTCATTAGATTAGATTCGTTTTCTTGGTGTTCTTTAGATTAGATGCATAAGCACTCCCTTCGAAGATCAAAGTGTTCTCGGCTCTAATAGATTGGTTCTTGCATCACGCATTTGTTCCACGGATTCGATACCTTGGGTTCACACTTAAGGGAAGAAGGGTCCCTTGACTACGATGGAGGATTTGTCCGCTTGCAATCCAAACGAAGTTTGATACGCATATATACCGTCAACAAGCCCCTTTTTCTGGCGCCGTTGCCGGGGAACAAGTGATCAAAGATTCGATCTTTTATTACTTTTTGTGAATATTTTCAGTTTTCTTTTTGTTTTTCTTTTTGCATCTACTAACTTTTGATCATCCTCAAAAATCAATCTAATCTAGTTTGACTAACCCTAGTTTTCTTAGATTTGTTTTTGTTTTTGTATATATTTTGTTTATTGCTAACCCTAACAGGAGATGGACGGTTACCTCTCACTACAAGAAAATCGTTGACTAGTGACGCAACCACATTTTAGCGTCATTGATTTATGACGTTCCTGGCTGATCTCGTCATAATATTTCACTTCCGAGCAAATTTAGTGACAAAAAAACTTTCGTCATTACGGTTGGTACTGTAGTCGGGCATTCAGTGTTCCATGTTGTTTTGTGACGCCATAAGCTCTGCAAAAATGTCATAAACCAACATCGGTCTCACATGTAAGCATTATTTTAAAAATAGAGTGTTCCAAGTCGTCATAAAATTTAGTTGGGTCCCACATGTAAGCATTTTTTCGAAAATAGATTGTTCCAAGTCGTCATAAATTTTTCCAGGGTCCCACATGTAAGCATTTTCGCCATGTCAGCGGCGTCATAAACCAACTGTGGTCCCACATGTAAGCATTATTTTAAAAATAGAGTGTTCCAAGTCGTCATAAAATTCAGTTAGGTCCCACATGTAAGCATTTTTTTCGAATCTTTAATATAAATCAGTAATTCGCAGGCGAAACGCTTCACTGCCTTCGCAAAGACTCTCGACTTTTGCTACGCGCAGATCTGCAACGGCTCATGGTAGGAATGGCGGATTCTGGTGGTGATGAGAGGGTGGTTTATGCGCCACCTCCCGGCTACGAGTTCATGAAACAGGACGACAAGGTCAGTCCTCTGGTTTGAGCCACTATATTTTCCCCTATCGACCTAGGGATGGGGATTTCTGGATTTGGGGATCTAGAGAATGGATGACCATATACAATAGATTTATATTTCATCGTACACTCAGATTTGAATTGCAATTGGTGTTAGAAGTTGATTCAGTTAGTTTTCAGTTTGCATCATTTCATAGATTGATAGGTTCTTGTATTTTTCTAGCTTCTGGAGGTGCTTGAATCCACTGAAGCTGAGCTGATTTCATCATACACTCAGATTTGAATTGCAATTGGTGTTAGAAGTTGATTCAGTTAGTTTTCAGTTTGCATAGTTTGATGGATTGATAGGTTCTTGTATTTTTCTAGCTTATGGAGGTGCTTGAATCCACTAAAGCTGAGTTGTAGAAGGTGAAGAGAGACCTGCAAGAACAACAAGTCAGCGAGCTCAAGTCACTGCAAAAGGCTCTAAATTACAAGCACCTGTATGAGCAATCATTACAGCAGCAGAATGAACATCTGAAAGAGATAAATCAATTGTTACGGCAGGAGAATGACCAGCTGAAAGAGATTCAGCAATTGTTAGCAGAGAATGCCCTGTTGAAAGAAAGAGCAATCGAACTCTGACTGAGCTGCAGACGATCGATAAAACATGTCTGGTGTTACTGTTAGCTAGACGGTTCATAGGTGGTGTGTACTTTGTGGTGATGAATTTGTTTGTATTTTTGTGTTTGCTACTTGCTGGTGGTGTGAACTTTGTGGTGATGAGTGCTATGAGATTCTATTTTATTATGCTGATTTGGTTTAATCTGTTTCAAATTGAGTCGAGCATACTCACCATTCTAAATTAATTTTGCTGGTGTTTTTGCTGGTCCGTTCTATTGATGTTTTGCTGGAAGGACCTTCATGAGTAACGATCGCGAAACTGCTTGTTTCCTACTGTCGGTCACGAAATGTTGCAAAAACAATTTGCCATAGCAAGGGTTCGAACTAGAGACCTATAGGAACGAGACAGCACTATCTACCACTGCACCACCTCTTGGTTGTGTCAATTTAATGAGAAACACTTTCCACCCCAACCACAGCACAAAGCGGTTGTTCTGATAAGTTGGTGGGAGAAAAGCCCGCGCTGTAGCAAAAAATAGTTTTCCCGCAGCCCGCTGCCCCGAAACGGGAAAACGAAGAACGGAGAGGCGAGTAGGCTACCAAAACGGATCATTTCGGTGGTGATTTGCGACTTCCAACGGCTGCTCACTCCTACGGGCGCAACCTGGGTGATACTTGCTGCAGCGGCGTGTCAATCTGGTAAGTAATTTTGTGTTCAATCCGTAAAATTTTATTTCGCAGAATGTTCTCCTTTTCGATTCGTTATGTGGTCAGCAATTTTGAGTTGGATTCGCCAAAAACTTTCCAGATGGATAGACGCTGGATAACCAGCTGTACTAGTTTTACCACCGATCATGAGAAAGGGGTCCAGGATTTCTTGGCATTTCTTCGGACAAGATACGCTGAGGACGAAGAAATACTATGCCCGTGTCGTCGATGCCTCAATAACTCTACAGGGACTATACAGTGAATTGGAGTTCAGTTACTTGTGAGTGGGATGGCAACCACTTACACTAGGTGGATCCATCATGGAGAAGCTTTGGAGGATATGGTTGACGATGATGCAAATGTACAGGATAACGCAATTCTGCCAGATGCAGAGGGGGATGTGGATAATGCAGCTCCACGGGATGGTGGTGATCAGGAAACGGTCCAGGAAAACCAATACATATCGGGTATGGAGGAGGATGAAGGTCCTGGAGACGATGTGATGTCTGAATTGATTGCTGACTTGGGCAAGGGTCAGGTGCTCGGTGAGAAAATGTATGAATTTGTAAAGGAACATCTGAACCGTAAGGTGTCACCGACATCTTCATATGCACAATTTACATTTGTTGTGAAGTTACTTCATATAAAGTCTTTCAGTCGGATGAGCAATGTCGGATTCAATGCAATGATGAATTTGTTACAAAAAGGATTCCCAGAAACGTGTCTTCTAGACTCTTTCGATGCGGCAATGAAGTACATACGTTCCATGGGACTCGGCTATGAAAAAAATCCATGTTTGCAAAAATAATTGTATATTGTTTCGCAAGGAGAAGTATGTCAAACTTGATGTGTGCCCAGTATGTTGTGAAGCGGATTCAAGATGGAAGGATGCAGACACCAACAAGCGCATTCCTCAAAAGGTATTGAGGCATTTTCCACTGATTTCCAGGCTGAAGAGGATGTTTCTTTCATCAAAAACAACAAAGGATGCACGATGGCACGAGTCGAAGCAAAAACCGGTGAACAATGAGCTTAGCCATCCAGCTGATGGTGAGGCATGGAAAGAATTCAATAAAAGATGGAAAAAATTTGCAAAAGATGCTAGGAACCTTAGACTTGGTCTTGCAACCGATGGTTTCAATCCATTTGGCAACATGAACAACTCATATAGTATGTGGCCAGTATTTGTTATGCCGTTTAACATGCCACCATGGGTATGCATGGAAGAATCAAACTTCATGATGGCCTTATTGATCCCTGGGCCGAGTTCTCAATGAAAGGATTTTGATATCTTCATGGAACCTCTTGTCGAAGAGCTGCAACAACTTTGGAAGGGTGTCTGGGCAATAGATGATGTTGAGGGTAAAGGATTTAAACTGTGTGCTGCGGTTCTTTGGTGCATACATAATTATCTAGCATTGAGCATGTTGTCTGGGCGAGTCACGAAAGGCTATTTTGCATGTGTGCGTTGCGACAAGGATCCTTGCTCAAGGAGATTGAAGAACAAGATATGTTACATTGGGCATCGTTGTTTCCTTCCAACTGACCATCCATGGAGAAGAAAGAGAGCAGATTTTGATGGTACTGTTGAAAACCGGGAAAAGCCAAAGTAGTTTACCCATGAGGAGCTGAAGCAGCAACTGGAGAAGGTTAAAGACGTTAGACCAGGAAAGCATCCTCTACCTCAAGGAAAGAAAAGGAAGCGGGAATCCGGACAGCGCTGGAGCCGAAGGGTTTGTTTGTGGGACTTGCCGTACTGGTCATCTCTGAAGTTGGCACATAACCTTGATGTGATGCACATTGAGGAAAACATATGCGAAAACCTTATTGGAACGTTGCTTAAAATTGCTGGGAAGACAAAGGACACCATCAATGCTAGGTTGATTTGGAAGAGATGGGCGTAAGATCATATCTACACATGGTGGCAACTGAGGATGGTGAGTCATGCAAAATGCCAGAAGCTCCGTATGTACTTTCAAAAATGAAACAAAAGTTGTTTTGTGATTTTATAAGTTCGGTGAAGTTCCTAGATGGATATGCTTCAAACTTAGCTAGGTGTATTGCTGCAGATGGATGCAAACTACAAAGACTGAACACTCATGATTGTCATATCCTACTCCAAAGGGTTTTGCCGGCTTGTCTTCGCAGTTTAGTGGACAAAGAGATATACACAGCTATTACAGAATTAGGAAACTTCTTTCGGCAACTATGTTGCAAAACTCTGAAGTTGGATGTCTTGCAAAAACTAAAAACAGATATCCCAATAATTTTGTGCAAGCTTGAGAAAATTTTCCCTCCTGCCTTCTTTGATGTTATGGTCCACTTGGCTGTCCATTTGCTTGAGGAAGCAATCCTGAGAGGTCCAGTACAATATGGATGGATGTATCTCGTCGAAAGAAGGCTATGCACATTGAAGCGTTCAGTGAGAAACCAAGCTAGGCCTGAAGGATCCATTGCAGAAGCATATGTTGCTAATGAGGCCTTGACATTTTGCTCTAGGTACTTCGCGGCTGATGATGTGGCCACAGGATTCAATCAGGTTGGTGTTTCGATCACAATGTTCAAGTACTTGGAGCAGAGACCACTTGTTGGCTAGGGTCAAAGTACGACAAGGTGGTTTGGTATGTACTAAACAATTGCGAAGAGGTGAAACCATATATCGAGTAAGTATCACCATTGCAATGATAGAACTACAATTATTTCGTTCTAACTTTGAGATGGTACTGCTTTGCAGAGTGTTCAAGAATGAATTAAAAGCGAAATGTGTGTCGGACGTGGATATTGATCGTCGAATTGCTACAGAATTTCGGCACTGGTTTAGATCGCATGTTAGTATTCTTTTTTTTTGTTTGGTAGCTAGCTTATATTACCTTGTGAGGAACTTTACATAAGACTATATTAAAAAAACTATGGCTCTTCTGTACAGATTACAAACAATCCAGTGAGCGACGACAACCTATATGCATTATCAGCTGAACCAGACCGGTGAGAAAAAACTTATACAACATGTATTGTAGGCGGTGTCCGGAACCACACCAAGGCCCGAGAGGCAAATAGGAAGACACAGAACAATGGAATCATGACTACAGGATCACATAAAGACATTGCAGAAATTGAGTTTTATGGTTCACTAAGAGACATTATTGAGCTGCGGTACAACTCGGGGCTTGACAGAGATCGAGCTATTGTTTTATTCCAGGTTGACTGGTATGATCTGGAAGGGACCAAGAAGGAACCAAAGATTAGAACTGATGGTTACTTCACAAGCGTCAATACTGGAGATTACTGGTACCAAGATGATCCCTACATTCTTGCTGAACAAGCAACAGAGGTCTTTTACTTGCCAGACACCCTGCAAAAATTTGAGCACAGGCATCTGTGGAGCTATAATGAAAATGAGGAGGACATAGCTCCCACTGGCATGGTACTTGCATATCAAGATGATGAAATTGACCAAACCTTGCATGATGTTATACTTGATGATGGTCTCGGTGATGGTTCGGAGGTTCCGGTGCCTATTACTGGCGAGGAAACTGTGGTTGCAGCCGCTGAAGTTGACGCAATTCGCCAGCAGGAGCTGTCTGATGTGAATGGATTCGATTCTGAAGATGAGGACGACGACACTCTTTGGCAATACGTCGATGAAGATGAAAATGCTGCCGATGAAAGTGACGACGACTAGGATATCAAATCAGTAAATGTTTAAGTCGATCTGAACTGAAATCATGTGGACCTTATGATTTATATGTAATTTATATGTAGTTGAAGTGCACTTTCCTGAATATTAAACCTGCCGTAGGTGCCTACTATCCGGTTCACTGTATTATGTAGCATCGGAACTTCCTGTTGCGACTTTACAAAATATACGATCGCGCATGGGGATGCTGATTATCCAGTACGTTGTATTATAAAACAACAGAACGTCCTGTTGGGCTACGTGAATGGTAGGTTACAAAATATCCATGTGGGCATGATCGAGGAATATGTAACGTGACGTGCTCATGATCATGTAGTACTAGGCGAACGAATCGACGAAGGAAGGGATGTGTTGATCTCCAATGTGGGCATGATCGAGTAGTATGCAACATGACGTGCTCATGATCATGTAGTACTAGGCGAACGAATCGACGAAGGAAGGGATGTGTTGATCTCCAATGTGGCCATAATCGAGTAGTATGCAACATGACGTGCTCATGATCATGTAGTACTAGGCGAACGAATCGACGATGGACGGGATGTGTTGATCTCCAATGTGGCCATGATCGAGTAGTATGCAACATGACATGCTCATGATCATGTAGTACTAGGCGAACGAATCGACGAAGGAAGGGATGTGTTGATCTCCAATGTGGGTATGATCGAGGAGTATGCAACGTGACGTGCTTATGATCATGTAGTACTAGGCGAACGAATCGACGAAGGAAGGGCTGTGTTGATCTCTAATGTGGGCATGATCGAGTAGTATGCAACGTGACGTGCTCATGATCATGTAGTACTAGACGAATCGAATTGACGAAGGAAGGGATGTGTTGATCTCCAATGTGGGCATGATCAAGTAGTATGCAACGTGACGTGCTCATGATCATGTAGTACTAGGCGAATCGAATCGACGAAGGAAGAGATGTGTTGATCTCCAATGTGGGCATGATCGACTAAGTATGCGAATGGATTGTCCGGTTCTTTGTATTATGTACGACAGGACCATCCTATTATGACTTTCATACTCATCGACATACGTCCGGAGGATGGTCCGGTCTGGTATACATCAGAACAGAGGAACATCCTTGTAAACTACAGGTACGAAGGGCGCCTCCCATTTCCTGGTCACAGGGTGCCAACAGCGCACTACATACTCCTTTATGGCTTTATCCAACGACGTGTCACTCGTGCTGACCCGCCATCCCCCCATTTACTGCCTCCTCACTTGCGGCGCAACGCCTTGGTAGGGTTCTGCCGCTGCCGCTGCCGCCACCGCCTGCAGCAGCCTCCAGCGGATACCTCAATCTGTCGCCGAAATCAGAGGTATGCGTCCACCTCCAGGCTCCAGCGGATACCGCAATCCGCCGCCGAATTCATGGAATGACACTAATTCGAGAAATTCATTGCAGATGGGCCGAGATGGTGGCAAGAGAGATGGAAAGGCGCTTGATCCTCCTCCGGCGAAGCGACAACGAAAGTCGCAGCTGACTTCTGCAGGCACGTCTGGTCCTCAGACGAGGCTAAGGTGCAGGCCTGCGGCACGGGATTCTTCCTCTGCCCCTACACACCGCACACGCAGTGGGTCAACCTCGGTGCCTTCCTGCTGCACACGGGGTGGGTCAAGCTCGGTGCCTTCCTGCCGCACATGGGGTGGGTCAACCGCAACGCCTTCCTACTGCACTCAGGTTGGGTCAACTGCGGGCCGTTGCCTGCCCCGCCCTTCAGAGTTTCCCGCGCCAGATCCCAGGAAGGAGAAACAGGTACAACTTCACCCTCCACCAGAAGAGCTGCTTAAGATGATGGACCTGCGCAACCACACCTACCAAATGATTAAAGGTCTTAGATGGGTGCCTGAGAATCAGTGTTGGGACAAAACCAAGGACAAACGGGTCGAACCAAGATTTAGGAATGTCGTTCAGCAAACTTTCTATTACAACTACAAATACCTGCCCATGAAACTGTACCAGCACAGGGTTATAAATTGGGATCATATGACGTTGGCAGCGGGAGGGGATGTCAAGGCATACTTCGATGATCATCCCGGATTGGTTGATTTGGTCTCAATGTATCATAAGTATGTTGAGGATTGGGTGAGAGTTTTTTATGCTACTGTGTACATTGTCGATACTAGGGAGTACATCATGTTCATGTTTCAGGGATGTCAGGTTACTCTTTTCCGATACCATATTGCTGACAAACTTGGATTGAGGGATTTTGAAATAGGAAAGTATGACCATAAGACATCCCTACATAATATTGTCTACGGGGATCGTGAACCACCTCGGCATAGTTTGCTCAGTGGGTCGTTCCCGTCCAACGAGGAGATGGCCGGACTTTTTGTTGAGTCATTCACAGGTAGGCGAGCATATCGCACGCCTGACATGCTTACCCCTGAGGCAAATGTGGTTCACCGGGCACTATGGAAGACATTGTTACCACGGATTGGCAATGCAGAGTTGATCACTAGTCTTCAGCAGTGGCTTCTCCTTCACGTCATGACTGGCCGGCCCTTCGACATCGTGGACTTTATTTTAGCCAAGATTGAAGATGTTATCTTTGATGGGTTGACCGTGGCCTGAAATATGCCGTATGCTCACTGGATCTCCTTCATGCTGAGTAGTGTTACCAGAGTAGATGAAGACGGGGAAAGGGTACGAACTGGACCCAAAGATTGGTGTCCCGAGTACATGATGTCCGAGACACATTTCAAGGAATACAGGCCTGCGAGACCAGGAGACAGACGTCGTGGCCTAAGGGCTACAATTGAGCCATCTCCTGATGACATTTGTTCCTCAGACAGTGAAGGCAATGAGGCGTCTCCAGTGAGACATCTCCGAGTACATGATGGTGCATCGCTACCCACTGAACAAATAGAAACAGTTCCAGTCACTCTAGCAACAACCAGTGAGCCAATGGACTCTTCCTTCTTTCTGAAACTGATCCTTGAAAATCAGCGCGACCAGAGAAAGTACCAGACAATGATGGAGATGAGGATGGCACAGCAGGAGGAGTTAAACCGCGCACACTCAGAGTAGAAAGCACAAATGGTAACACAACACCAGCGCACTATGGCGAATTTTGTGAATGCTTCACTCAGTCACCTTCACCAAGTTAACGGCTTACCACCACCGCCGCTCTACTCGCACCTATTGGTCAAACTCCCTTGCAACTCATGCCTCCTGCTAACTTGGGTAAATCATCTGAATTCTATGAGCTGCCTCACAGTTTAGTAATTGGTTCACAATGGATGACAGAAAAGGATTCCAAAGAAGAAAAGGAAGCAGATGCAACAATACTCAAGGTTCTATCTGATATTGCAGCAGAGGAAAGAATAAGGAAGATCCTTTGGCGGCAACAGCAAATGGTTCGGAAGATCCTGCTCTAGCTACCTCGGAAGGCTCTCGTGCAGCTGATCCTGCTACAGCTCCTGCTACGTCGGAAGGCTTTCCTGCTCCTGCTCCTGCTACCTCAGAAGGCTCTCCTGCTCCTGCTCCTGCTACCTCAGAAGGCTCTCCTGCTCCAGCTCCTGCTACCTCAGAAGGCTCTCATGCTCCTGCTCCTACTACCTCAGAAGGCTCTCCAGCTCCAGCTCCTGCTACCTCAGAAGGCTCTCCTGCTCCAGCTCCTGCTCCTGCTACCGAAGAAGGCTCTCCTGCTCCAGCTCCAGCTCCTGATGACCCTCTTCACAATCCTGTTACATCGGCTCCTTCAAACACTGACGAAAAAGCGGTAGAATGTTTTTTTGAAGCGAAAACTGTGGTGCAAAGCCCCCCAGCAACTGCATTAAATAAATAGAGGGTTCAGAGAAACTTACAAGATAAAACACAGAGCCCAACCAGAGATTGGGATAGAAAGAAAAAGAGGACAACTATCTAACTAACTATCTAGCAGACCGACTAAGCAACCAGAGATCACAGAACCAACTCTAACAAAGAGAAAACAAAATTACAAAGCATTGAGCCACAGATCGATGGACTGATGGAGATCTTTCTTGATTCGGATGAAATGCTCTCTGACTTCAGCTTTGAAGGTTGCCTTCCATAAGGCAAAGGAAGGAGGCCTATGATTAAAGATGTAATCATTTCTCTCATTCCAAATAGTCCAGGCACCAATCATAAATATTTCCATGAAAAACTGCTGATTGAATTGATGTTTGGCAAGGTAGAGTTTGTGATGGATGTTTAAGTCCTCGTTCCATAGTAAGCCAAGAGCAAACCACCTAGTAACTGCAGAAGGACAGTCAAAGAACAGGTGCTCAACAGTTTCCTCCACATTATCTTGGCAGAGAACACAATTGTAACCCTCTTCCAGGAATTTCTCCCTCCTTAACATATTCCTGGTGTTGAGCCTGTCGTTTAACAATAGCCAAGCAAAAAAATTTATCTTGGGAACACATTTGGATTTCCAAATCCAAGTGATGGATTTCTCTGGATGAATCTCTCTGAAGATAAACTGATAATATCTGCAGGAAGAGTAAGAAGGGCTCCCCCAAATAAAAGTCCAGGTGTCCAACTCATCATGTAGGGTATCAGGCATAGCCTCCAACATGTCCTGAAGCAGCAAGAATTCATTATAAGCATTCCTGGACATAGGAATTCTGAAATTCTCCAAAAGATTATCAGATTGTCTCATCATCCAGAGTGAAAGATTGGGATCCTTAGCAAATTCAAATAGGCTTGGGAACTTCAAGGAGTGAATGTTTCCATTAATCAAGTCACCCCAAAAGCTGATAGTGTCTCCTTTAGGAGGAGAGCAAATGGCAATCCCTCTATAGACAGTATTGAGTCTGAGTGTGTCCTTCCACCAAATGAGCCTTTTTCTTTGGCAAGATGAGGAACAATACCATTATAATATTTACCCCAGATCAGTCTGACCCACTGAACATCAGCCTTTCTATAGAATTTATCTAAGTGTTTTAGCAGCAAGGCATCATTCTGAACACTCAAATTGATGACCCCCAGCCCACCCTTATCCTTTGGCCTCCTAACCAGATCCCAAGCTGCCAGGTTGTAGCCCTTATTTCTGAACTCTTTTCCTCTCCAAAAAGAGGTAGAATGTTAAACATTCCTTTTATTGTCATTGATTCCATCTGATTGTTGTATTCAAGTTGAACAATACATTTTTCTTCACGTGTGCGAACCAACCATAAATAATCGTTTTGCCTGGGCTTTGTACTCAGGTCTTCACAATTGCTGACCATGATGAAATTGTACCGGAGTCAGAAGACTCCCAATACTCTTGTACCGGGTTGCAGAATGAGATACAGGTACCAGCACTTCGTTTCCAGAATAGAACATCGTACTTGTGTCGTGACGTTGAAGACTGCGACTTCCATACGATTGAATCCTCCGATTGGATTAATGGATTGGATCAATGCGGGATTCCTACAACCAAAACGGAGAGTTCTACGGCCTCGACATCACGCAATGCATGAGTCGTGCTATGCATAAAACGAACCCAACACTCCCTACACATGCTTTTGTTTGTAATTTTTGATGTAATCCTTGAATCATGTCACAATACCGATGTTTGATGAGAGGAAGGGATGTGTTGATCTCCAATGTGGGCATGATTGAGGAGTATGCAACGTGACGTGCTCATAATCTTGTAGTACTAAGCGAATCGAATAGACGAAGGAAGGGATGTGTTGATCTCCAATGTGGTTATGATCGAGGAGTATGCAACGTGACGTGCTCATAATCTTGTAGTACTAAAAATTGAATCGACGAAGGAAGGGTTGTGTTGATCTCCAATGTGGGCATGATCGAGGAGTATGCAACGTGACGTGCTCATAATCTTGTAGTACTAAGAATCGAATCGACAAAGGAAGGGATGTGTTGATCTCCAATGTGGGCATGATCGAGGAGTTTGCAATGTGAGGTGCTCATAATCTTGTAGTACTAAGCCAATTGAATCGATGAACGAAGGGTTGTGTTGATCTTCAATGTGGGTATGATCGAGGAGTATGCAACGTGACGTGCTCATAATCTTGTAGTACTAAGCCAATCGAATCGATGAAGGAAGGGTTGTGTTGATCTCCAATGTGGGCATGATCGAGGAGTATGCAATGTTACGTGCTCATAATCTTGTAGTACTAAGCCAATCGAATCGACGAAGGAAGGGATGTGTTGATCTCCAATGTGGGCATGATCGAGAAGTATGCAACGTGACATGCTCATAATCTTGTAGTACTAAGAATCAAATCGACGAAGGAAGGGATGTGTTGATCTCCAATGTGGGTATGATCGAGGAGTATGCAACGTGACGTGCTCATGAACATGTAGTACAAGGCGAATCGAATCAACGAATGAAGGGATGTGTTGATCAATATAAGGGGAGCAGTACATAAACGAAATGAGTAGTTCCTAGTCCAGGAATATCCTATGTAGTAGTATCTTGATTAGAGGAACATCCTTTGCCGCCAGTATATAGCGCTGACCAGCCCTCAAAACAAACCGGCACGCGATTCAAATATTTAGAATTTCGGATGCCCGGTCAAAGCAGATGTTAAATGTCCTTTTTGCTTCTCCCTTCCCAATGCACCCCATTTCAGTCACCACCATAATGAAAGGGTATATTGGTAATCTGACAAGGCCCTCCACCGAAATGGATAAATTACCCCCGCCCCCATCCCTTACCTCCCTTCTACTCCTCTCCTCGCCATCTCAAATCTTTCCGCCCTCATTTCACCTTCCCTCCTCGCCGGCAGCCTAAATCTTCACCTCCTCTCCTCCATCGTCTCAAATCTACCGCTCATAGCTTCAGCCCCTTTCCCATATTCCTCTGTAGTAGCAGCGGCGATGACACAATGGCACCAGGAGGGAAGGTCGTACGAAGGAAATATCCAGAACAAGGTACAATGTTTTCCTCCTCGGTTCAGCTTCCCCAGTGGATTCGTACTTGCGTGTTTTCCCATGTGGCAGATCCCATGTGTGCACTAGTTTTTTTTTTGATCAGGTAGATCCCATGTCTACACTAGTTCTTTTAAGGATCTTGTTTTGACTAGGAACATCCTTTCAGGATCTTGTTCGGCTAGGAACATCCTACTGGTTCTTATAGAAGTTTTTAGATCTGACAGATCCCATGTCTACACTACTACTTCTCAGGATCTTGTTTTGACTAGGAACATCTTTTTCAGGATCTTGTTTCGGCTAGAAACATCCTACTAGTTCTTATAGAAGTGTTTAGATCTAATTTTATTTACAGTGGTAGGCCAACCTTACAGAAGTTTCTCTGCTTTCCTAACAGAAGTAGACGAGCGCGGCGATTACGAGCGGCAGAGGGACATGAATGTTTTGAAGAATCACAATTTCTTCTCTAGTCTTGGCATCAAGAAAATGAAAGCACTTTTAGCAGCTGACCGACCAAGCAGAAAGGGTACCAACGATACAACAATACAAGATTCGGATCCGGAGTACAACCCTTCTGATGAACATGAATCTGACCTAGAGACATGTCAACAAGAGGTAGTCTTACACTACAAGAAAAACGCCGACTAGTGACGCAAAAAAAGGCCATTTCTCGTCATAAACCGCTATTAATGACGCCGGTTGTTACGAAAATGTGCCGTCATTAATTGAGCGTCACAAACCAAGATTAATGACGAGACCTTATTTCCCGGCGTCATGAGTTTAATGACGCGTGGAAATTCATCTATACAATGCGTCATAACTTCGTTCCTGCAGCTTTGCCACGCTGGACAAAATCTGATGTGGCATCCGATGTGGCAGGCCAATTGTGACAAATCGTATGCGTCATAAAACGAATTTGGCCCGTTTGTAGCTGGGTTAAGCCCAAAACTGTTCCTGTAGGCTGGCGTTGTGCATATAGCCCAAAAAAGATTTTGTTGGGCCCAATTGTAGCTTTTTCAGATGAAATTTGATTAGGGTGGGCCCGTTTTGGTTGGGTCGAGTCCAACAAGTGCGCACATTGTTGCGGCCTTCTGTGTCATGTTAATTTGACAAAAAATGACTTTTGGCCCAATTAAAAGTGGGCTAAGCCCACTGAAGGACAATATAAAATTAACTAATCATGCATCAGTATTAATGGATTTAATTTCAATTCTGATCCTTTTTTTGAATAATTCCGATCTGGTTGGCAAAATAGTAATCAACACATATTTCTTTATACAATAAAGCAAACTATTGTTTATTATCAAGCACGACCATATTGTTCATCACATATCACAAACTATTACAAGATAACAGTTTCACAAGGAACATTGATTAACAAAGCTAAATCCAGTTCATAATCACAAGAGAAAGTGGAGATTTGATCTAATGATCTTAACCTCTTCATCTTTTACTGCTAAGCAGTAGACGAAGGAGGTCCTCACTGTCTTCGGTTAGCTTCTGCAACCTCTTAATCTCAGCAGACTGCATTTTCAGAGTTGATTCTGATTCTTCGGTCTTCTTCTTCAAGCAACATAACTCTTTCTGGTGAGCAACAAACCGTTGTCGAAGTTGTACCCCATCCTGATTGGGAGCGTCAACTCGCTCTTCATAGCTCGCTCTTCATCAACACTACTACATAAGGATTTGGTACCCATTCTTGAGTACTCGGCTGTCTCTGTTTTAATTTGTTCGGGAAGAAGCATCATTGACTTGGTAGCTTCCATCTAGCAACAGTGGATCCCAAGTCAGATTAGGACCTTGTAATTGATTCGAACTAAGGAAACAAAGGTGTTAAGTTTGTTACCTTGGAGCAGATCTGAACAGGAGCAACTTCAGATGTTGACCCTTTGGCCCGCTGAAACAAGTACAAGAACAAGAGGTAATGGTTGAGATCATTCGCAATCGGAAACAAAGGTGTTAAGTTTGTTAATTTGGAGCAGGTCTGAACAGGAGCGACTTCAGACGTTGACCCTTTTGCCCGCCAAAACAAGTACATGAACAAGAGGTTAGGGTTGAGATCATTCGCAATCGGAAACAAAGAAGGTGTTGAGTTTGTTACCTTGGAGCAGGTCTGAACAGGAGCGACTACAGATGTTGACCCTTTGGCCCACTGAAACAAGTACAAGAACAAGAGACAAGGGTTGAGATCATTAGCAATCAGAAGCAATTTCATTTATTAAGTTCAATGCGGTACATGAACGATCACACCCAATCCATCATCACCCAAGCGTGCAACAAAAATATGGAAAGCCAAAGAACATGGGTAAGCAATATAATAATTTCATCCTTTAATTTCTACAAACCTCAAGTAAGTTGACTTGGAACAATCTCTTGCAATAGGGAATAGAAGATCCACAATCACCCAAGCATGCAACAACAATATTCAAAGGCAAAGAGCATGGGGAAGCAGTCCAATAATTTCATCTACAGATTTCTACAAACCTCAAATAAAATGACTTCGAACAAATTCTTACGATAGGGTACAGTAGATACACAATCACCCAAGCATGCAACAACAATATTCAAAGGCAAAGAGCATGGGGAAGCAGTCCAACAATTTCATCTACAAATTTCTACAAACCTCAAATAAAATGACTTCTAACAAACTCTTGTGATAGGGTACAGTAGATCCACAATCACCCAAACATGAAAGAATATTATAGAAAGCTAAAGAGCATGCGGAAGCAGTCCAATAATTCCATCTACAAATTTCTACAAACCTCAAATAAAATGTCTTCGAACAAATTCTTGCGATAGGGTACAGTAGATGCACAATCACCCAAGCATGCAACAACAATATTCAAAGCAAACAGCATGGGGAAGCAGTCCAACAATTTCATCTACAAATTTCTACAAACCTCAAATAAAATGACTTCTAACAAACTCTTGCGATAGGGTTAGTAGATCCACAATCACCCAAACATGAAAGAATATTATAGAAAGCCAAAGAGCATGGGGAAGCAATCTAATTCAATCGATCAATACAGGGAGGAGACCGCAGACCTGACCAATACGACAGGAAGAAGGTGCCGAATGCCGTCTCGATTTAGCAACCCGACCTTGCGCCTTCAGCACGATGTTCTGCGCAACTGTTGCAGATCTGCGGCTGCCAAGGTGAGCCTCGGGGGAGCCGACGGAGCAACGAGTTTGAACCATCTTGCAGCTTCAAGGATGTTGCCGAGGAAGGTCGCCGCTCGTAGAATAGGAAGGCTGCCACTCATAGAAGAGGAAGGCCGCCGCTCGTAGCAGAGGAAGCCGTCGTCGGTAGCTAGGCCTCCGTTGCTGCTTTCGCCGCAGATCTAGGTCTCTTCGGTGGTCGAGGAGAAGATCCCCTGATTTTGGAAAATTACCAGGAGGGAATTGGGAGATCTGGTTTCCCTCTTTGTTTTATATATAAACGAGGAGGACCAGAAGGAGGAGCGGGGAATTCAAATTTTCAAGTCCCGCCTTTGTGGTCCAGAGTGGGAAACGAAAGACTTTGGATCATGGACCCAAACGTCAGTGACCCAAACGAAAGACCGCTTGGGTGTCGAACCCAAACGTTAGTGACCTTACACAGAGAGGCAAGTTGTTGACTGGGTTGTCCGTGCCACTATGGATAATGGAATGGACAAACACACACAGGACTATACTCTACTTCATATTCACATAAGACGGATGATCCGATATTCGCAATACAAATGTACTCACTGCAACAAAATAACGTACCGTTTCAACTGTTTATAACATGACTACAAACACTTAAATAAAACATTAAAACTACAGGGGACCCTGGTACAACCCTTCAGGTAATCTTCTACGGAGATTGTGCATAAATTCGGGATGATCAGTGCATACAACCGCCCAATCATATGTGAGTATTCCGTGAGGAAAGATTCACTCTAAGAGAGACATGCACTTGTCCTGTAATTGTGTGCAGTTAGCCTGAATTGCCCATCGTAGAAATGAAGTCACAGTTTCCTCACTTGCCACGTCCCACATCTTTGACGCACAATGCAGCTTCAACCTTTCAACTTCGTACATGTCGGCGACCGAGAGTAAATAAGGCCAGGCATTGGCAGGAGCGTCCCATAAATCAGCCTCCTCCGGGAGTGATCCTTCACTAGCATATTTGATCAGGACCGATAAGCCATCATGGTGTGTGTCAATAATTGTAACAGTTTCAGAGCTAGACTCCACTCCTGGGCCGTAGAGCATTGCCTCCATCACACAAGATACTTTCACCACATCGGCACGTATCGCTCGTATCACCCAGCATTCCGCACCTACGTGGAACACAACTTCCACAGGGGCTTGGGCTACAACGGTATGGCATATGCTTCTTTCCACTGATGGAGGAGGAACTTCAATGCAGTCGTCCTCCAGTACTGAAACAACACATGATATGTGTATGCGATCTTCACTGGATGTCACGCGCTCAATGTCATGATGCTCCACCAGACATTCAAATCCTCTTGCTTCTAGATCCCGATTCATGAACCAAACTTCTTTTGTAGCTTGAACTCAAAACGTATCATCTTCATCATTTGGGTCTCCAGCCATCACACGCAACAATACTCGCACCTACGTGGAAGCAGTCACAGGTTTGACAAATAATAACATAATGCGACCGTATCGCCATGTGTGAGTGTGTCTTCATAGCAGCAACGAGACACGTACCATTTGGGATTTGTGCAGAGGAACGAGGACGACGACAATGCCGTCTGGAACATCCATCCACTGATGATCATTCATACCTGTAGGATAGCAACGTAGTTTCCATTGACGACCTCCCACCATGAACGTACCGGATTCCTTGAAGTTGCCCGCGGTTCCTTCGGCTTTCGCTTCCTAGCTTGAGACTGAGAAGTCGACTTGCATGGAAGGGATCATTTTAGCGTCTAAAGCCTTTAACACAAATCGCCTACATTGATCGTCTCGTGCCTAAAGTGTCTCTTATTATAGTATTCCGGGAGTGAATGTGTTGTTCCGAAACATCCGTTCGTGGACATCAGTTACCACTCGGAATGGACGCGTCCCTTCAGAGCAGGTGTGGCCACGTTCGGGTCATGAACTTCCTGGTTCTAGTCCTTAAGTGCGATTCACAATGATCGACATGTTCGTTCAGAGGGGGTGTGCTGTGTGTGCACACAAGTTCGTCGGTTAACGCCCGGTGCCAGTGCTTAACTGCAATTCTCAATGATCGACACGTGGATCAACTTGTGAGAGCGTGTCATTCCCAAATGCCCATTTGAGATGCCCTTATGTGCTTATATGCATGTTAATATTACACACACACACACAAAGATATATTGCTTTCCAATTCCAACTTATTCCGTTTTAGTCTTGTCGCGTCAACAAGTTCATCACATTTCTTAGTCTCCAAGGCCAGCGGGAATCATCAAGTGCGAATCCTGACCATTCGTAGACCTTTACAGTCATGACACACAGCGTACCTGATTGAGGAGGACTTGTCACGTCATCCCGCACACTGCGTTTTGCAATGCAAGGACCATCCGGTCCCTCTGATTACAGCGCCCAATCTTGTTCTCCATATGCAATTGACACCTAAACCATTACATAAATAAACGGTAGAGAGTTGTCTCGTTGTTGATGCGGCATGAGTTGACGCAGTGAGACAGCCATTAGATGCAGCTGATGCAGCGTGATTTGTCCGCAGGACTTTCTTGTGCTCTACAGAGAGGAAAGTCCGGAAGTAAACACATACCTAGACACGTCGGGCTCATCTCGTGATACCCATCGTCCACACATGTAATCGATGCATGCCACTGAAGATTCTGACCTAGATAGATTCCTATCACGCGTAGGTCTGACTATATTCCGAGCATCTCACGTTTTCCTTAGTAACTTTAGCAATGCTACACCGAGCCCACGTGACCGCTGTAGTCCTCGATAAATAGGCGAGTGCAGCAGAGCGTTCTTGAAAGGAAAGGCCAACACTTATCGGTTTCCTATCTTGCATTTCTCTACTTCAGTGGGATACAAGGGTGAGATCATTTTGTTGGCTAATCTTGTTTACTTTATGTATGCATGGTATCGAGACGGTCACATTGTTAGCTTATGTAGGGTTTGTTCTTCGTTTGTGTATGCAGTACGTGGGGAATGGCCGGGCAAGGAAGGGACGGAGCATGGAACTTGGAGGAGTCGGGGAAGGGGGAGCTGTCGGGCGCAATAGAACCTCACCGCCACCCGGTTCAGCCGCTGCCATCGGCACCGTAGCAGCACTCGGCCCCAATGGCACCTCCACTTCCGCTGGTATCGGCACCTCAGCAGCACCCGACCCCAATGACACCTCCACTTCCGCTGGCATCGGCACCTCAGCAACACCCGGGGGTGATGCCACCTCCAGTTCAGCCGCTGGCAATGACAGCTCAGGATCAGCTGAACCTCATGGCACCACCTTTTCACCCACAGCCCAGGCCGCCAGCTCTATTGTTGCCCATTGAAATGCCACCCCCGCGGCCAGTGCTCATTGAACAAGATGAATCGCATGACCTGAAATGGTCTGTGTTGCTTTGGCTTCAGCAGGGCGGGCCCGCCAGTGTTTATCACGAAGGAATGTGGGTGTGCCCTTTTTACCACAGAGGTCACAGGCAATGGACCATTCGTGACCTGCTGTTACACACGCATAACATCACCATTTCGCCTGCCTGGATTTGGGATGCAAGGGCGAGGCATCGCGCTTTGGAGGAGTATCTGATCCAGGAGACACGTTTTGCTACACTCCGTGCAGCGGCTGGATTTCCATGAGCCCGTGATGGTAGTAGTATGAGCCGTGATGGTAGATGCTAGTAGTATGTGGTGATGGTAGTAGTATGAGCAGTGATGGTAGATGCTAGTAGTAAGTGGTGATGGTAGTAGTATATGAGCCGTGATGGTAGATGCTAGTAGTATGTGGTGATGGTAATAGTATGAGCCGTGATGGTAGATGCTAGTAGTATGTCGTTCAGAGTATGTTGCTGTAGTTTGAACTATGGTGGATCCATCCATCCTCTTGTGTAATCAATGCGGATGCATGCATTTGTGTCATTTGTATTTGGATTGTGTTGTTTATAATAAAAATGGTATTGTGTGTGTACTCCCTCGGTATAAATTCGTTGTATACGGAAACTCCGTTCCAATGATTTCTTAAATACCGGAAGAACACAGACCAAAGTCCGGTTTGTAGTTTTCAGTCGGACCAGATTAAACTGTCACTGCTACGCAATAAGAAAACCAACATCTTACAAGGAAAAACAGTAGTAGTAATATTGAATCAGACCAGATGAACAGAAGGTGAATCTTCGTTCTGCTTCTTCTACTCCTACTTCTACTAGTAGCAGTTACCACTAATCCACTAATCAAGGTGCCGCTTCTTTGTCGATGGTGCACCCGGCACCTTGTTGCAGTTGCTCACGGACGAGGATGTCGCTCTATTGCCGCCGCCCGTGGAAGATGGTGGCGGATCTCCCAGGGCGCCGCCCGCGGATGAGGCCGTCCCTCCAATGCCGCCGCCAGAGGATGATGTCACCGCTCCATGGCGGCCGGTCGAGCACGGCCTTGGCGCCGCTCCATGGCGGATGATGACGGCCGGTCGATGATGGCCTTTGCTCGGCGAGGATGGCAGAGATCGACTGCCGCCGAACCATGAGGATGAGAGAGGATGACGACGCTTGGAGACGACAGTTCCCCGGCGAGTGGCGGTGCTTCCGCGCCCCTGACCCCTGGCACCTCTTGCTGACTTGCGTGGGGTGCGATGTTTCAGAGGCACATGATCTTGGATTTCATTTTGTTCCACAAACTCCGAATCATCAGAGGATGTGTCAACCACCACCCCAATGGGCCTCCGCTCTGCCTCCTCTTCATCAGACCACTGGAGATCCTCCCTTTCATTAGAAGAGGAGGAGGATGTGGCTTGCGCCGCACCTCTAGGAGACAATGGCTCCATGGGGAGAGGAAGAGAGCGCTGTGCGAGGATGGGGTTTTTTTGTTGGTTGCAAGAGTTGGGAGAGGAAGAGCGCGCTGTGCGAGAATGGGGTTTTTTGTTGGTTGCAAGAATGGGGAGGGGAACGGGGCTCTGGGAGGAAGGGGGATATTTATGGCCAGAGGAACCCATTCAGCCATTATTGAAAAAACTTCTCCCGAAAAGATTAGAGTAGTTGTGGGATCCGTTCAGTTCAAACTAATTCAATATTGACCAAATTTACACTTATATCTACTTATCGAGAAGTGAGAATTGCATTGTTTTGTGGATGGAGGGTGGGCATTCTGAGGAAGGGAGAAAGACCGTTCAGCAGAATGTTAACAGACCGGAAGAAATAATTGTAGTCCAGAAGGTCCTTTTAGCAATACATCAGTATACCGGACCTTCTGGACTACCTTTTCCACTCATTTGTCTTTGTTGGAGCTGTAGCTCCTCCATTGTTCTCCCACAACCTTGTTCTTTGGCTATCCTGTCAATGATGCCTTGTCCCTGGGCAAATCTTATTCCTAACATTGTTGTGAGCGTCGCGAATAAGATCAGTGATGCAAGAGATTTCATCATGTTCAAAGCTGTCTGCAAGGGTTGGAACTGCGCTCGTTCAGGTGAAGCACGCCCGTTTGACCCTTGGATTCTGAAATCTGAATTTATCAGTGAATCTGGAGCAATGACATTCGCATCCGTCGCTGATATGCGGCTTTTTGAGGTCTCCTTTCCTGCATTGGTTGGGAAAAGGACTAGATTGATTGGTTGCGGCAGATCTGGAAGCCTAGTCGCCTTAGATTGCAGAGATTGATGCAACGCGCTCATGCTGAATCCTTTGTCTCCTCGGAAGCACATTCACCTTCCTCAACTTCCAAAATGGAGCCAAATGGCTACTCTCCAAGCTTGTATCTTGTGCCTTGAAACAACAGCTGGTGCAGAGTCATTTGTCGTGATTACTTTCTTTTGGCCAGAGAAATCTTTTGCAGCGCTTGGGTCATTGCCCGTTTCCATTTGGCATTTGGGTAGCCAATCTGACTGGACTACACTACCTTCGGAAGATTTCTGGTACAGTTCTTCTGAACACATGCGGATCTACTTGGGGCAAGATCTTTCAGCACCTCCCCATCCTGTTGGACTTCGGTTGTCATGGGTCATTGGCATGGACAACTCTTCTCTACACAAAGGTGAAGACCGATTGTTCTTTGTTGTTCTGGAGGAGAAAGAAGCTGAGGTGGTAGAATTAACTTTGCATTCATTCGTCGGGGACATTTGGCAGCCTATTCCCTGGGAGAGAGCTCTTGAGTTCCGAAATAAGATCATCTTGTTTGGTCCTGGCAAGTGCATTGTTACAGAAGAGCATGCCATTTCTGGTTTGGCTGACCTGAGGCCAAATCACATGTACTTCCTACGAACTTTTCATCACGATGAAAAGAATGAGTACTGGATCTACCAGCAGGGAATAGGTATTGATCCAGTCGTCAACACTAGTCCGGCGATCCGCATTAAGCAGGTTCGTGGGACTGGATTTGGTCGCGAGGAACATGGCTGTTGCCTAGCTATCCGTAATGAGGAACTTCGATTGTGTACCACCTGTAACGCAATTCAATGTACAAATATCTATATTATCACCCTTCATCAATTATTCCGCGCATATGTATGAGTTTCTACCACAATCACCGTAGGGAACAAGCAGTTACGCATTCAGTAATCAGGAAGGTCCTTCCCGCAAAACATCAACAGAGCGGACAAGTATCAAACATCATAAGATGGCATCTCACAGCTACTCATCACCACAAAGTTCACACCACTAACAAGTAACAAATACCAAAATACAAGCATGATTAGCACCTCTAAACCATCTACCTAGCAATAACACAACGAATCACATTATTCCTCAGTGTTGTCCTTGCTAAGCGACCTCTTATATGAGGTCTGTCTCAGCAATTCCCTCACCTTTTTCACCACAAGTGTTGCAGAATCTAGGAGCTGCTTGACCATCTGCAGCTCAGCGGCAGTCTCTTGAATTACCCTCTTAGCCTTTGCACATTTTTCCTTCCACATCCTTGCCTCCCTTTCAGCTTTTAGGTACCTGTTGGCTTCACCCTTTTCTGTAGGAGACAACAGAGCATCGTTTCTCATTTTCTTTCTCGTCTCAAACAGGTTATGAGTTACCTCCCCGTAGTATCGCGTTATCGTCTGCAACTCAACTGCTTTGACATTGGCCTCCTCGTTAGCAGCTGTACATGCTTCTTTCCACGACCTTGCTTCCTCTTCTGCTTTTCCCTTCATTTCCATCAGTTTCTCTAGAACTTTTAGAGTCCTAATATCCCATTCAGGATCTATCCACCTAAACGACGCGCACTTCATGCCATCAGTCTGCAGTCACCGATTTCGTTCATATAATTAGCGATTGACCACACTAACATCAAATGCAGAAGCAACATTTATTAGAAGTGATAAAGGTTATCGTTTACCTCACAGCAGCATACATATCGACGCCCAGGGTTGGCACCTGTCCAGTCATACTTCAGATGGACAGGCAACCCGTCCTTGCACTCGTTTTCATTAGGATCTATAACGATGACTTCACGAGGACCAGGCGTCGGCGATCTGGAGCTTTCGGAGTCTACTCCAAACACCTTTAAAATACATGAATATAGTCTGTTAACCCAGATCCCCAAATCCAGAATTCCCCTTAACTAGTATTACAGATCAAAGTAGCATGGCTAAACAGAGGACTGACCTGACCATAGCGAGTCCTGCTTCTCCGTTCGCCGCTAGGGTCGCTACGATTCGCCATTCCCGCCACGGGCAACAGCAGATCTAAGCACCGACGCTAGCTCTAGTCTTTACCACAAGGAAAAGGAGCGTGGTGCCGGCTAGTCTCTTGCAGAGTTGCAGTAGTGTACGCCGCGTCGTCGAGAGAAATGAGATATATACACTTGTCTGCGAGAAAACTTTTTTTGGTTGTCGCGCGCGCTTTTCTCCCGCCAACTTACCAAAACCGCTCCGTACTATTGTTGGGGCAGTTACACAATTGTTTCTCAGGAAGGTCCTTCCTGCAAACCGTCAAAAGGACGGACGATCCGATTTTGGATCAATCCAAACAAACAACATCTTAGCTTTTCCTCCCTTTTTACCACTAGGAAGGTCCTCCTTGCGAAACATCAACAGGCCAGAGTTTCCTCAATCAAAACTTCCCCCTTCTCTATCTATTACCACCATACCTCCATTGTTCTTCCTCTACCTCCATTACAACACGTGTGAATTCTGAATGGTGAGCATGCTCGAAACGAATGAGTTTGGATCTTCTACGAAGATTGTGCATAAATTCGGGATGATCAGTGCATACAACTGCCCAATCATATGTGAGTATTCCGTGAGGAAAGATTCGCTCTAAGAGAGACATGCACTTGTCCTGCAATTGTGTGCAGTTAGGCTGAATTGCCCATCATAGAAATGAAGTCATAGTTTCCTCGCTTGCCATATCCCACATCTTTGACGCACAGTGCAGCTTCAACCTTTCGACTTGGTACATGTCGGCAACTGAGAGTAACTAAGGCCAGGCATTGCGATTCACAATGATCGACACGTCCGTTCAGAGGCGGTGTGCACACAAGTTCGTCGGTTAACGCCCGGTGCCAGTCGTTAACTGCAATTCTCAATGACCTCCATTGCAATGCGTATGAATTCCGAATGGTGAGTATGCTCGAATCAATTTGGAATAGATTAAACCAAATCGGCATAATAAGATGACATCTCATAGCAACTCATCACCACAAAGTTCACACCACCAGTCCACCAACAAGTAGCAAACATCATACGATGATCCGGTAGCCAACACCAAAACACAATCATGATACAAGTTTCACAATAATCATCACTACTCATTCAGGTTCATAACTCCATCTCATGTTTGGCCTCCTACAGCTGTTCCTTCACCTTCTGCACCTCCTACCGTGAATTTTGTGGCCTTGCGGGACTCTCTTGCATTTCTTAATGTTCTTTCAGAAGATCTGGATGTCTCATCTCAGGGTGAGGACTCTATAGGATCTCGAAAGAGATCGAAAACATCATAGAACAATTAGCAGAAAAAGAGAAAGAGATTCAGTACACACCTAAGGACAAGACAACTGAGGGCGGAGATCATTCTTCTTACCATATACATTGGAATAAAAGCGTCAATGAATGGGTAGGATATTGAGTTTTTTTGTCAGTCTTTTCTTTTAAATTTTCAAGAAGTTCGTTGTCTGTTGGACTGAAACGGGTACTAATAGGCAAGGGTACCCGTTTCAGTCCAGCTGACAACGAACTTCTTGAACATCTAAAAGAAAAGATAGACCAAACAAACTCAATGTCCTACCCATTTATTGACGCTTTTATTCCAATGTCTATGGTAAGAAGAATATATTCCGCCCTCAGTTTTCTTGTTCTTAGGTATGTACTGAAGTTGTTTCTCTCTTTCAGCTAGTTGTTCTATCATGTTTTGGATCTCTTTGGAGATCCTAATAGAGTTCTCCCCCGAGATGAGGCATCCAGATCTTCTAAAATAACATTAAGATGTTCTTGTAGAACTAAACTAATCCTCGAAGAAATCTCATCTCGATCTGAAAAATAAACTCATCTCAGTCTATAAAAAAAATCTGAATCCCTTGAACCCAGTTGTATGAGTATAGTAAAACAACCACCACACGCCACAAAACCTGGTTGTTTGCTACCTACATAAACTCAGTTGTGCACCTCCACAAAAATCCATAAAACGAGTGGCTTGAAGCACATCTAGAAGCTACTAAAATACAAAACCTACTGTAAGATGATGCAAATTGAAAACTAACTGAATCTAACATGAATTGTCTATAGCCTATCAACTTCTAACACCTATCAAAGTGCAAATCTAAAGGTACGATAATGCAATCTAAATCTACCAAATATGCTCATCAATCCTCCAGATCCCCAAATCTAGATATCCCCAACCCTAGTAAGATAGGGGAAAATATAGCGGCTCAAACCAGAGGACCAACCTCGTCTTGCTGTCTCATCCTCTTGTTGCTGGGATATGGTGGCGCAACCATCTTCCCCTCACCGCTAGGATCCGTCATTCCTACCACGAACTATCGCAGATCTGCGTAGCGGAAGTCAAAAGTCTTTGCGAAGTCTGAGTGAAGTGTCTCGCCAGCCATTCGATAAGTAATTATAGACTCAACTGAAACTTACATGTGGGACCTGGTCACAGTAAAGAATTCGCATGAACTATTAGTAGAGTTTCCCATGTTCTTATCACAACCAACGACTGGTGCAGTGGTAAACAGCACAACCTTGTTCCTTCAGGTCCCTGGTTCGAACCCATGCCATGACAAATTATTTTTGCAACATTTCGTGACCTATGCTTACACGTGGGACCCTAGAACTATTTATGACGACTTGGAACACTCTATTTTAAAATAATGCTTACATGTAGGACCAAAGTTGGTTTATGACGCCGCTGACATGGCGAAAATGCTTACATGTGGGACCCTGGAAAATTTTATGACGACTTGGAACACTCTATTTTCGAAAAAATGCTTACATGTGGGACCCTGCTGAATTTTATGACGACTTGGAACAATCTGTTTTTAAAATAATGCTTACATGTGGGACTGATGTTGGTTTATGATGTTTTTTCAGAGCTTATGGCGTCACAAAACAGCATGGAACAGGGAACGCCCGGCTACAGTACCAACCGTAATGACGAAATTTTTTTTGTCACTAAATTTGCTCGGAAGTGAAATATTATGACGAGATCAGCCAGGAACGTCATAAATCAATGACGCTAAAATGTGGTTGCGTCACTAGTCAATGATTTTCTTGTAGTGTTATCATGAACTCATCTCATGTACTAGTTATGCAAGATTGCTTCTGATCTTGTCTTTCTTTGTTGAATTTTGTGTAATCAGGTCACTCATAGCATACCTGTCAGTGGAGGAAGAGGGACCAAGATAATTCGGGCACCGGATGACCCTACCAGAATGCCTCCTAGACTGACTAGGACCAAGGCAAGGGAGTTGGCTTTAGCTGATGGGAGTGGGACAACTCTTGATACACAAGAATTGCCCACTGAAGGCCAAGCAACAGCAACCCTCGATGAGAACATCATCGACATGACGACTGCAGAAGGCAAGTCATTTGATCTCATATTCGAATGTCCTAATTACCAACCGAATAATTATTAACTTGTATGGCTGTAACAAACTTGTTAGGTGATGCACACCCTTCCAGAGCACAACGGGGGCCGCTGGATTCAAGAAGATTGGCCAGAGATCTGGACCGAATTAGCCGAGGCTTAAAAGGCAAGATCCCTATACACATTCAAGAAGGGCTCAAACGCCCAGAGGCTGAGGACAGGAGCGTCCGAGGACCGGTGGATAGTCGCTCCCTGGTGTGATGAGTGATTGACAACGTGGTGTGGACTGACTCTTGGCCGAGTATTGCAGGTGCAGGTTGCGGCTTGACTCGTGTTGGTGCAGGTGAAGAGCGGGCACGAAAGGTTTATGCCTTGCGGGGCCTCCGAGGAGTGGAGAGACAAGTAGGCTCAGCTCGAGGAACCCGGTGGCCAGCGGGGTCAAGTGCGGGCCGCATGGTGGCAAGAAAAGCAAGACGAAGTCGTCGACCGGAGCCGGTGCAGGGTAGCGGCTCACGACCGGAGTCTGCACGCGGGGTTTGCGGCGGTTCACCACAATACCGTCGGGTTACTTGGTTGAGCCACAAAACCAAGACCGGAGGCTCGGCGGGCGGAGACGGGATCCGGGCGCGCCGAGAAGCTTCGATGCCGGCGGGCACGTGGCGGGATCGCAGGGCTTGCGTCGGGAGGACGCGGACTGCGGCGAAGGTGTGGCCGTGCGATGAAGAGGAGTGCTACATGACCTATATGCCCCTGAGGGGATTGTATCTTAAGTTTAAGTGCTAGGGGTAGCTTGGTCATTTGCCCAACCTAGAGGGACTCATATATATAGCTCTAGGGTTTTCTGGGCAAACTATCCATCCGGACTGCTTCTCATTTACTTGCTCCATAGGCGTAGATTTTCATCACCGCTTTGTAGAGAATCTGACCTCCGAGTGTATGGAAGCATTCATGGTTGCGTTGATTTCCTTCTTGTAGCTCATGTGATTTTCGTGTCTTTTTCAAGCTATTTTCGTTGGATTTTTGTGCGCGCCTTGTTCCTTCGATTCTGAGGTGTTTGGGTTCGGATTTGTTGGTGGGGATCATGGATAGATGTCTTGAGCATCTTTGTGCTTGATCTTGACCCCCCAATCTCCGGATTTGGCCTCCGATTGAAGGATTTCGGTTGGAACCCTAGCTTTTTGGTAGAGCTCGGTTGCGATTCGATTCTCGGCGATTTAGTTTGTTTGAGGTCTCAAGTTTTGGGGCAAAGGCGGATGGCTGCTTTCCTCCGCGGCAAGGGTCAGATCCTTTGGGATGTCACGGTGAACACAACTTATGTTCATCCTGTGAACTTCCTTGCTCCAGGATCGAGGGACATGTTCAACACCAACAACAAGGCGGTCGACTACCTGTACCGTGCTCTGTGTCAATCCGAATTCGATCGGGTTCAGACAGAGGACTTGGCGTGCAGGATTTGGGAGCAGCTGAAGAATGCTCATGCCGGGAACGCTCAGGTTCAGGCTCGGCTCTTTGCGACCTACCGGAGAGAGTACGAGAACTTCACTCATCTCCCCGGTGAGTCCATAGATGCTATGTTTCAGCGGTTCACGGTGATTGTGAACAACATGAGGGCTAATGTGGCCGTGCTCCTGTACGATGATCATGACAGGGCTATCAAGCTCCTGCACTCTCTGGATCGTACCGTGTGGAGTGAGAAGGTCGAGGCCATTCTTGAGTCGGAGAAGTATGAGACCCTCACGGTGGACGAGCTGTTTATCAAGCTCAAGTCGTCCGAGGTGGACCGTGGGGTGCGTGCTAAGATCGAGAACCCGACTGACCCTCATAGTTTGGCTCTCATGTCTGGATCAAGGACTAATGCTAACATGTCTTCGAGACATTTTTCTTTGTCTTGTCTTGTGTCCATGCCAGATGAGGAGTTTGATGTGCTTGGCGAGGAGGATCTCGCGTTGCTGAGCAGGCGGTTCAAGCGCATGTACACGAACCGGAAGAACGCACGGAGGAGCTCGGGCATGTGCTACCGGTGCGGGAAGCATGGGCACTTTATCGCTGAGTGCCCGGAAGCCATGGAGGTGAAGCCCGAGCACAAGCATCGTCCCAGGACCGACCACAAGCACCGCTCGAGGGACGACCACAAGGGCAAGAACAAGTCCGAGCGGAGGCCGAGGAGGAGTGGTGGTCACAAGAAGAAGGAGCGAGCGATGGTTGCCGGTGCGAGCGACATCGACTCGAGCTCTTGCTACTCTTCATCAAGCTCAAGTGATGAAGATGAGAACCAGCACAAGGGTAAGCGGCCAAGCAAGAACATCAACGGCTTGTGCTTCGCCGCCCAAGGCTTTTGCGGCATGGCACATAGCTCCGCAAGCAAGAAGAGCAACAAGGATGACTCGGGCTCCGACTCCGAGGAAGAGGTAAACAATGATCCATCCTTCTTGATAGCGGAGAATGCTAGGTTGAATGACTTGCTTGACAACCGTGATGTTGTGCTTAGAAAGACCAACAAGGAGAAGAGGGAGTATAGGTCTTTGCTTGGAGAGGCTAAGGAGAAGGTGGTTGAACTAGAGTCTTTGCTTGTTGATGCTAGGGCTCAAATAGATTCCCTTAAGTCTGCTCCTATTGTGACCAATGAACCTGAATGCACTGATTGTTCCACTTTTCTTGGTGAATTGACTGTGCTTAAGGAGAAGTATGCCTCCAAGGTTGAGGAACTAGATGTGCTTAGGGTTGAGCTAGATGAGATGAAATCTATGCCCTCTTTGCTTGGTGCTTGCACTTCTTATCCTGTTTTGCATGAGAAGCTAGATGTTTCGCTTGTTTATGCTAGATCACTAGAGGCTCAGCTGAAAGCTCCTATTCCTACATCATGCTCTACTTGTGAAATAAATGCTGTGAAGAATATGGAGCTTGCACACTATGTTGATCGTTTGCAGGATGAGAATGATGAGTTGAGAAAGATGATGGGTTGGTTGTCTGGTCATGAGCCTCAGCTCCGGATGATGATTGAGGCATACAAGCGCTATGATGGGCAAGCGCTTGGGGCAGACAAGATTGGTGAGGGAAATGGTGAGGATGAGGGGAAGATTGGAGATATCCCAGAGCCACCAAAAACCCACCACAAAAATGCCTATGCTCCTAAGCCAAACCCACTTAGGAACCGACTAGACACAACCCCAGCTCCACTCGTGTTTCCTCCACACACAGACAACTTCCAGAAACCCATCAAGTTCAAGAGTGACTTGGGGAATGAGTTCTTTGGGAAGAAGGGAGAGAAACCAAGTGAGGAGAAGCCAGAGCCCAAAGAGAGCCCAAAACCAAAGCCAAAACCAAAACCCTTCCATTGTGAGCATTGTGGGAGGGATGGTCACCTTGCAGAGTTTTGCTTCAGGAGGAAGCGTGAGGAGAGGTTGGCTAGGGAGATGGCCAACAAGGACAGGTACCGCCCTTCTCGTGGTGTGCCTGAGCCTAGGTTGGTGCCAAGGGGCGAGGGTATGGTGCGTACCATTTACCCTCAAGAGAGGCGTGTGTTTGTGCCTCGAGGTGAGCCACCACATAGAGAAGGTGGTAGGCGTGTTGGGTTTGGGCGTGGTGAGTTTGCTGGACGTTCCTTCGCTCGTGGCCAATACGAGTATGGGGGGAACGATCGCAGTTTTAGGTCCCAGAGGAGCTACGGGCCACGGTCTCCACCTCATGGTGCGCGTAGTCCTCCAAGGGGACGTGTGGGTGTTCCACCTAGAGGAGATAGGATGGATTTTGCTAACCCCAGTGCTGAGTCATTTGCTCACTCTTGCTCTCGTTTTTGATTTGCAGGTGAGAGGCTTGGAGGGCTTTTGGTTGATCGACTCCGGTTGCTCTCGACACATGACCGGAGATCGAAGGTGGTTCTCCAGCCTCACCCCGGTGATGACCAAAGAGTACATCACTTTTGGGGACAATGGGAAAGGTAGAGTGCTTTCAACGGGCACGGTGAAGGTGAGCGAGTCTGTAACTCTCAGGCGTGTTTCTCTTGTCAAGTCTTTGGGGTACAATCTTCTTTCGGTTTCCCAGCTTCTTGATGAGGGTTTTGAGGTCCGTTTCAAAACGGGCGCTTCGCGTGTCTTGGATTCTCGAGGTGATCTTGTGTGCACGATCATCCCCGAGGGTCAGATTTTCAGAGCCGATTTTTCTCAGTGTGTTGGCTCTTCTCATTGCTTGGTTGCTGGCGTTTCGGCGGAGATTTGGAAATGGCATAGGAGACTAGGTCACTTGAGTTTTGACTTGTTGTCACGCTTGAGTGGGCTAGGATTAGTCCGAGGATTGCCTAAGTTGAAATACCAAAAGGACTTGGTATGTGCTCCGTGTAGGCATGGTAAGATGGTCGCCTCCTCTCACTCGCCTCTGACATCCGTTATGACAGAGAGGCCATGCGAGCTGTTCCATATGGACTTGGTTGGTCCAGCTCGTGTGTGCTCGACGGGTGGGAAATGGTATGTCCTGGTATAGTGGACGACTATTCTCGCTATGCTTGGGTCTTCTTTTTGGCTGACAAGGGGGAGACGTTTGGTTTTGTGCGGGATCTAATCTTGAGGTTGAAGAATGAGAGGAATGGAGATGCCATTCGAGCTATCCGTAGCGACAATGGCTCTGAATTTAAAAACTCTTATTTCGAAACCTTTTGTCGTGATTTGGGTCTCGAACATCAATTCTCTTGTCTCTATGTGGCTTGTCAGAATGGTGTGGTTGAGAGGAAAAATCATTCCCTTTGTGAGATGGCTCGGACGATGCTCGACGAGCATAGGACTCCGAGGAGATATTGGGATGAGGTGGTGAATACTGCGTGCCATGTTGGGAACCGGATTTTTCCTAGGGCCTTCTTGAACAAGACGTGCTATGAGCTTATGCGCGGGCGAGCACCTAGAGTGAGCCATTTCAGGGCTTTTGGTTGTCGGTGCTTTATTCTCAAGAAGGGTAGGCTTGATAAGTTGAGTCGAGGTCTTCCGATGGGATCTTCTTGGGTTATGCGAGTCATTCTCGAGCATTCCGTGTGCTCAATCTTGATACTAACCTAGTCATGGAAACTTGCGAGGTTACCTTCGACGAGACCCAGCCATGCAGTTCGTCTATCTTTGAGTGTGCAGGTGACGACGAGATTGGCAAGAAGATCTTTGAGGACGAGGAGGATGATGCTGGAGATGATGATGGTGATGATGAAGCTCCAGCCGGACATGTACCCTCTACTTCCACTACGACGATTATGGTGCAGGATGGCCCAGCCCCTACACCAACTACGATCCAGCAAGATCAAGTAGAAGCTGCAGTTGAGGGGGAGGTTGTCTCCAGGCGAGAGGCACCGAGGCACGTTCAAGTTGATCATCCACCCTCAAGAATCATCGGCGACATCAATGAACGTACGACAAGGTCAAGTTCCAGGAATGTTTCTCACTTTGCTCATTCGGATTTTGTTGCTACCTTTGAGCCGAAAGACATTGGACATGCTCTCTCTGATCCTAATTGGGTGAACGCAATGCATGAGGAGTTAGAGAACTTTGAGAAAAATCAAGTTTGGGAGTTGGTAGAGCCACCACCACATTGCAAACCTATAGGGACAAAATGGGTGTGGAAGAACAAAGAGGGTGAGAATGGTGAGGTGGTGAGAAACAAATCGAGGTTGGTTGCTCAGGGGTATAGTCAGAAGGAGGGGATAGACTATGAGGAGACATTTGCTCCTGTATCCTGTTTGGAGGCAATTAGGATCATTCTAGCCTTTTCCGTGGCTAAAGGGTTCAAGTTGTACCAATTGGATGTGAAGAGTGCCTTCTTGAATGGGTTTTTAGAAGAAGAGGTTTATGTGAAACAACCACCGGGCTTTGAGAGTGCTGAGTTTCCTCACCGGGTGTATAGGTTGAGGAAGGCGTTGTATGGGCTGAAACAAGCTCCCCGTGCTTGGTATGGCCGTTTGAGGGGGGTTCTTGTTCAGCAAGGGGTTTGAGATGGGCAAGGTTGATAAGACTCTTTTTCTCCTCAGGCAGGGCGATGATATCCAAATTGTTCAGGTGTACGTGGATGATATTGTCTTTGGCGGCTCGTCTCACTCTTTGGTTGCGAGGTTTGCAGAGGACATGAGCAAAGAATTCGAAATGTCCATGATGGGAGAATTGCAGTTCTTTCTCGGGCTTCAGATCAAGCAGGCGAAGGAGGGAACCTTTGTGAATCAAGCCAAGTACACGAAGGACATCCTCAAGAAGTTCAAGATGGACGACTCGAAGCCCCTGTCGACACCGATGAGTACGACTACAGCATTGGATGCGGACGAGGACGGAGAGCTCGTGGACCAGAAGGAGTACCGGAGCATGATTGGCTCCCTCTTGTACTTGACGGCGACGAGGCCGGACATTCAGTTTTCTGTGTGTCTGTGCGCTCATTTTCAGGTGTCGCCGAGAACTTCACATCGGCAGGCCGTCAAGCGGATCTTCAGGTATCTTCGATACACTCCTGAGCTTGGTCTTTGGTACTCAGCGTCCTCTACTCTCTCGCTTCTTGGGTTTTCGGATGCCGGCTTTGCGGGGTGTCGAGTCGATAGGAAGTCGACTTCGGGGACTAGCCAGTTTTTGGGATCTTCGCTTGTTTCTTGGTCTTCTCGCAAACAGTCTAGTGTAGCTCAGTCTACCACAGAAGCCGAATATGTTGCTGCCGCTAGTTGTTGCTCACAGCTGCTTTGGATCACATACACGCTGAGTGACTTTGGTGAGGAGTGTTCCCATGTACCTCTCATGTGTGATAGCACGAGTGCCATTAGCGTTGCCAAAAACCCCGTGCTCCACTCCAGAACCAAACATATAGAGGTGAGGTACCACTTCCTTCGAGACAATGTTGAGAAGGGAAACATAGACCTCATCCATGTGCCAACCGAAAAGCAGCTTGCCGATATCCTAACCAAGCCTTTGGACCAAGCTACATTTGCCCGTTTGCGAGGGGAGCTTGGTGTTCTTTTTCCCTTTTGAGCTTTGGTTGGGGGTTTGATGTACATACTCATATTGCATTTTCATTTATGTATCATATCATGTTTGCATCTTTGTATCATAGACTGCATATGTACCATATGAGATGTGCTTCTCCTATATACTTGGATCACTATGATATGCTAGATAGGAGATTGTGACTTTGCTTTTGATGCTCATATGATGGATAGCGATGCTCTTGATAGATTTGGGATGTATGTGCTTGTGGATGGCTTATTTTTGTGAAAATGCTATATATGATTCTCTCTTATGAGTTGAATGCCTTTCATGCTAAATTTGTGCACTTATGGCTCTAACTTGCTTAATTTGTGCTTGGGACCATGTTCTTTTCATATGGGGTCAAAGACCCATCTATCATCATGGATGTTTAGCCTACATGCTACCTTATGGAGAAACCTAAGCTTCTTTTTGCCGCAAAGGCACTTCATGTACCATACTTAATTTGTAAATCTTGAAATTGGTATATGAAATGCTTGTGCTTGAAAAATATGCTTCAATGTCATGTATGCTTTAAATTCCTTATCTTGGGTGCTAAACCGTTGCATGATGTTCACCGTTGAGAAGTCTCACATTTAGAAGTGAACACATGGCTCGGTGTCTTTGACATGACATGAGATAGCTTGTAGGTGTTTATGATGATCTTGTGATGAGAATTTGTAACCTTGCATGATGTTTGTGAGTTATATGTTGTTTGTGCTCATTTTGATCATGTTTAGGTCCTATGCTCATGGGAGGGAAGTTTTTGTGAAAAACTGCTTTATTTTGATCATGGCTATGTCACATGCTTGTATGTCCCTATCTATCTTGTTGGCGATGCTTGTGCTAAATTTGTGGCAATCTTGCTTGTCTGTCTCTTTTTAGCATGTTGTAGTGCTCTATGTCTATTTGAGAAGCACATGCTTGCATTTGTAGACTTGATTCATGCATTACCAACAAGGGGGAGAGATAGTACCCAATTCTTGCTTTGGGGGAGAAATGCATTTGTTCAGGGGGAGTTTGCATTCATATGCATTTGGGAGCTCTTTTTCGCCTGAATTTTAGTTGTGCTCTTTTGCCGATGGTGTCGAACCCTTTTGCCTTACCTTGAGGAGTCGGCAATTTTGGAGCATTTTATCTCGGTTGTGTCGAGCCGTTGCCCTTGTCTTAGGGATCCGAGATTTTTCTCTCTCAAGTGATCTTTTCTTGGCTTTTGTTTGGCTTTTGATCACTTGTTTGAGTTTTTCAGTCGTTTCTTTTCTTTTTTTCTCTTTTCTCTAAATTGGTTACTATGTGTGTGTTGTCAATGCACTCATTAAGGGGGAGATTGAGGACAGGAGAGTCCGAGGACCGGTGGATGGTCGCTCCCTGGTGTGATGAGTGATTGACAACGTGGTGTGGACTGACTCTTGTCCGAGTATTGCAGGTGCAGGTTGCGGCTTGACTCGTGTTGGTGCAGGTGAAGAGCGGGCGCGAAAGGTCTATGCCTTGCGGGGCCTCCGAGGAGTGGAGAGACAAGTAGGCTCGGCTCGAGGAACCCGGTGGCCAGCGGGGTCAAGTGCGGGCCGCATGATGGCAAGAAAAGCAAGACGAAGTCATCGACCGGAGCCGGTGCAGGGTAGCGGCTCACGACTGGAGTCTGCACGCGGGGTTTGCGGCGGTTCACCACAAAACCGTTGGGTTACTTGGTTGAGTCACAAAACCAAGACCGGAGGCTCGGCGGGCGGAGACGGGATCCGGGCGCGCCGAGAAGCTTCGATGCCGGCGGGCACGTGGCGAGATCGCAGGGCTTGCGTCAGGAGGACGCGGACTGCGGCGAAGGCGTGGCCGTGCGATGAAGAGGAGTGCTACATGACCTATATGCCCCTGAGGGGATTGTATCTTAAGTTTAAGTGCTAGGGGTAGCTTGGTCATTTGCCCAACCCAGAGGGACTCATATATATAGCTCTAGGGTTTTCTGGGCAAACTATCCATCCGGACTGCTTCTCATTTCCTTGCTCCATAGGCGTAGATTTTCTTCACCGCTTTGTAGAGAATCTGACCTCTAAGTGTATGGAAGCATTCATGGTTGCGTTGATTTCCTTCTTGTAGCTCATGTGATTTTCGTGTCTTTTTCGAGCTATTTTCGTTGGATTTTCGTGCGCGCCTTGTTCCTTCGATTCTGAGGTGTTTGAGTTCGGATTTGTTGGTGGGGATCAAGGATAGATGTCTTGTGCATCTTTGTGCTTGATCTTGACCCCCCAATCTCCGGATTTGGCCTCCGATTGAAGGATTTCGGTTGGAACCCTAGCTTTTTGGTAGAGCTCGGTTGCGATTCGATTCCCGGCGATTTAGTTTGTTTGAGGTCTCAAGTTTTGGGGCATAGCATCTCCTAGGGACGCTTCACATCTCCCCCAAATCTTACTTCAAGAGCTCAAGCCATTTGGGAGATCCATGGACGGGTAGGTGTTCTTGTGCTTGCGTTTTCGGGCTCAGGCTGCTCTGTCCGCGCGTGGCGGACAGTCCGCCAGGGGGTCGCGGACCGTCCGCGAGGAGGCAGCTGGCCAAGTGTTCGTCGAGTTCTTCGCGAGTTCTTGAGCCGTTTCGTTTTGATCCGTTGGGTCGGTTGTTTTTGGTTGGAGGCAGTTGGCCGGACTGTCCGCCTGGTGAGGCCGGACCGTCCGTGGGTCGCGGGCCGTCCGCAGTGAGCCCGCGGACCGTCCGATTTTCGGAGGGTGCATACTGGAGGTTCGGGTTGCTTTTTCGGACTGTCCGCCGTGACCTCGCGGACCGTCCGCCTGCTCCACGCGGACCGTCCGCCCGGTCAGCTCGGACCGTCCGCCCCAGGCACCGCAGATTGCCTAAGTCCTTTGCTTCTTGAGTTGCACTTCCATGGTGCTTTGAGTTTGGGTTTGTTCCTAGGGTTGGTAGGTCCGTTGTGACTACGTGACCTTGGCAAACTCGTGTGGGAACCTTTGGTTGTGAATTTGGGGCATAGGCCGAGTTCATCGTTCGGGAAGAATTTTTATCGGCTCCCATTCACTCCCCTCCTCTCTGGTCGACTAATCGGTCCTTCAGAGGCAGCAATGCAAGCTGCAAAGTTTGCATCAGAAGTGGGATCATAGTGCGTGGGCAGATACCGATCCTTCCTAGCTGGAAGGACTACAAGCCAAAGAAGAACCAGCGAGATGGTGAAAAGACTGAAGACCATCTCAAGAACTACATGGGCAAACTAGCCGTGTGCATATGTCCACTCATCTACTACCATAGTTCTTTGCATCCATTCTTGTCATCCATTTTTCTGATAATTGTCTTGTGCTAGGGGAAATTCGACATTGACACCACCAGTGAGCCTGTAAGGGTGGCATGCACTGACATGCTGAAGTCAATACAGAGACAGGCAAGGTATCGCCTGAAGCAAAAGTACTTCAATGATGTTCCAGCAAATGCAGTCCCAACTAAATCTCATGTGCCCAATCTGACCGACGCCCAATGGAAGGCACTGGTTAACATGTGGTCTTCCCCTGAGCATAGGGTATGATAGAACTTCAACTTGCCACTACCACATTTTCATGTACTTATATGTTGTTCTTAATCTTATTTCTTACACGAGTTCTTATTATTGTAAACGCGAGGTGTAGTACAAACACCGGTAATCGAGGAAAGGTCAAGTACCATCAGCGCACGGGATCTTGAAGCTACATTGTATAAGCTAATCTTGTGGTAAGTAGATGAACAAGTCATGTTTTTGCTCTGTAGTTCATTTCATGAACCATGTTACCATGCTAGCACTTTGATAATTGTGCCTGTTTTCGAAACATATTTAGAGGCAGAAGTATACTGCTGAAAGAGAAGGGCTAAGTCCACTTGATTATTTCAAGTCCTTCCACTACAGCAAGAATGGCTTCACTGTTCCAGTACAGGCAGGCATTGTAAGTACTTGTCTGCTTTTGCATTTTTCTTTGCAACAATACTAGAAACATGTGTGACTATTTTATTTTAAACCTTTCATTTTATTTCCTTTTTTAGGCTCGCATGGAACAAATCATCGCTGAACCTCAAGGCGACCAACCAAGAAAGATTGCTGCTGAAGCAGTGGCGGAAGTTGTCCAATCTAGGACTTTTCGGGAGGTTGCTGGCATTCGCCCGCCCTCCATGAAAAAGACTAGGGTTACTACTACACTTCAGGTTCAGGAAATACGAGCTGGACTTAACAATGAGAAGCAAGGGGGGCACAACTGCGGTAGAAGATTGTTGAACAGGAGGCCGAGATGAGCGAACTGAGATTGAAGGCTCAAGAACAGGAGACAACATTGAAGTCTCGAACAGAAGCGCTTGAAGCTTTGAAGAAGAGCACAACTGACATGCATAATCTAATCCAAGGCTTGATAAATTTCAGCCAGGTTTATCCTCCTTTCAACTGAAGAGTGGTCCTGGTGAACTTGTGTTGCTGATGACTTGTTGTATGTTGATTCGATTCAATGCTAACTTGATGTATATTGCACAATTGTACTGGTTGAATTATTCCCTGAATGTGGTGTGAATTATATGGAAGTGGGAAATGTTTTGTTTTGTTGTCTGATTATGTGCTGGCGATCAGCAGCAACCAAAATAGTATACAGTGCCCTGCGAAATGCAATATGGGCTGATCTAAAAAAAAGCAATATGGGCCGAGGCCCAGGAAAGGCCCTGTGGATAATTGCCCAAAATCAAATGTCCAAGCATAATGCAATATGGGCCAAGTTCGTTAGATTGCTAGGGACCAAAATAAAATAGCCCAATATACTGTGCAACAAACATTTCGGCAATGGCCAAAACAAATAACACGAAAACCTGAAACGGGCTAAAATTGGCCCAACAATATTAGGCGCACAAAGGCTCTTACATGGACCGGGCCTCAATTTGTGACGAACTGAAATCGTCATAACCCCCTGCCACGTCGGAGCCACGATGGATCTCGGTCCGACGTGGCAGGTAGCTTATGACGCCTTAGTGTTACGAACTTATACACGTCATTATACTCATGACGCCACGAAATAAGGTCTCGTCATTAATCGCGGTTTGTGACGCTCGATTAATGACGGAGCGTTTTCGTAACAACCGGTGTCATTAATCGCGGTTTATGACGAGAAACGACCTTTTTTTTGCGTCACTAGTCGACATTTTTCTTGTAGTGTCTCCAACAAACCCAAAAATTTTGTGGATGATCCAGAAAAACTTTACAGGCTAAGGAGACGTGAAGCACAAGCTAAAAAGCTGGAATTTGCAGATCCAAAAGCGGAGGCCGAAGGATCGTCGAAGTCTCCATAGAATCACCACCTCCAAACCCTAGGGAAGATCAAATTCAACCGCAACCGATGGGAGAACAACCGCAGCCGGAGTGCAAGATCGGGGAGCTATGCACCCCGGATATCGTCGACCTACCAATCTTGAACCTCGCGGAGATCGGAAGGCCGTTCGAGATCAAGACCTCAACAATCCGCATGGTGCAACATTCACCCTTCACCGGTAAAGAGGATCCCAACCTTCACCTCCAAGCGTTCATTCAACTTTGTCACACATTCAACATGGACGGGGTGACTCAAAACCAAATGAGGGCAAGGCTCTTTCTGTTCTCGCTACTCGGAAAAGCTTTGCAATGGTTCTACACTCAACCGGCGGAGACGGTGCAAAATTGGGAAGCTTTGATGAGAGCTTTCATGAAGGAATACTACTCACCGGGTAAGACTCAAAGCTTGCGCAATAAGATTGCTACTTTTGCTCAATATCCTACGGAGACCATATCAGAAGCTTTCGAGTGCTTCAATGAGTACACTCGGGTGGTGCCACATCATAAGTTCCCGAAGGAAGATATTGTTCAAAAGTTCTATCAAGGACTTACCATGGCGTCAAGGACGATCATCGATGCATCGGCGAGAGGATCCATCATCGAGCTTACACTGACCCAAGCTTTCACTCTATTCAAGAAGGTCGCGGACAATGACACATGGTCGTCATCCGGATGCTTACTTCCGGTTCAACCCATGGGAAACATCAAAGGAGTCTTGCAAGTGGAGAAGGAAGATCTACTCGAAGGCAAGATCGACTCGCTTATGAGGAGGTTGGAGAAGATGGAGATAGAAAAGAAAGAAACTCAAGTCTTAAAGGCTGCCAAAGCAAGATCACATGTGAAGAGTGCGAAGAATATGGCCATGCCCAAAGGATTGCCCGGAGGAAGCCGAGATGCTCGACTACATGAGGAAGGGAGATTTGCCGAACTTCCGCTACGGGCAAGGTAGACCTCAATTTAATGCGAGTTCGTCCATTCCAAATTCGGTTCCTCTTCGTATGCAATTGAAGGTTTTCATGGACGAGCAAGCTAAGATCAACAAGGACACCGTCACTAAGTTCGAAGCCATAGAGAAGGTGTTGGAGAACATCGATAGCAAAGTGACGGAGGCCGGAAGCTCTAACCATCAAGTGCTCAACATGATGAAGATGCTCGAGACACAAGTGGGACAACTAGCCGGGTGCCTATCCGCTAATGAAGGGAAGCTACCAGGACAAACTCAAGGTCCCGAGACAGCGAAGGCCATTCAAACTCGTTCGGGGAAGGAGACCGAAGATCCGGAGCATTTCGCGGAAGCTAGAAAGCCTAAACCATCTACCGAGTTGGAGGAATTCGCTAAGGAGAAGGTTACCGAGATCGTCACTGAAGAGCCCGAGATTGAGATGCCGGGAGAACACACAAAGATACCGCAACTCAAGCCACGCTACTTTCGAGGTAAACTTGATAATCATTTTGAGAAGTTTGTCGAAGTTGTGCGTAGGTTGAACATCAATAGCCGCTATTGGACGCCCTTCAAGCTCCTACATATTCTCACTACTTCAAAGATATACTTGCAAACAAGTATGAGATAGCAACACTCGGGGTGGATCACGTCAAGATGTCCGAGCAATGTAGCGCCGCTATTGCAAACGGACTAGAGAAGCAAGGAAGACCCCGGATGCCCGACGATTCCATGTTCCGTTTGTTCCTTCAAGTTTCAGAAAGCATTGTGCGACCTTGGAGCAAGTGTGAGTGTCATGCCAAGAGACGTGTTCGAGAAGCTACGCCTACCGGAGCTAGAGCCTACAGCCACGTGCTTGGACTTGGGTGACAACTCCAGTCGCTATCCTTTGGGCATCACCGTAGATGTGCCCATGAAGGTCGGGCACCACTTCATCCCCGTCGACTTCGTGGTGCTCAAGATGGGAGAAAGGGAGAAGCCGCCACTCATCCTTGGGAGGCCTTTCCTCAAGACCGTCAGAGCTACCATCGACGTCGGAAAGGGGGAGATCAAGTTCGACATCAACGACGAGAGGAGTTCCTTCAAGTTTTGACCATGCTTCGAGGTATGCAACATGGTCAGAGTTAAATATATTCCGCCTCATCATCGCGTTAGTAAGGAAGAGCCAAGGAAGAAGGAAGAGCTGGAGAAGAAGGAAGCAAAGGAAATCAAGGAAGTTGTTGCATCCGTCAACATCAAGGAACAAAAGCCTCCTGTGAAGACCAAAAAGATGACTAAGCCAAAGAATAAGCCTGCGCCAAAGATGGTGCGGAAGTGGGTACCCAAGATTGCAACACCCGCAAAGAGCTTTGATCCGAAGTAAACAAGTGAAGAAGTCTAGCCATGGACTATAAACGAAGCGCTAGGCGGGAGGCAACCCGTTTGGTCGAGTCAAGAATAAGCTACTAGGAGGACAACCCGATCAAGATTTTTCGAGTCTTTCAAGTAAGTTGCTTTTAGAATTTGCTACGCAAGACATTCATAGACTCTTAAGTGGTTGGATAATGTTTAGAGTTATACATTTTGTTTGGATATTTTATTTGGATCATAAACCCTTTACATGAGCCATCCTATGTGTTATTTGCTTCTTTCGAGAAACCAAAACCAAAAAAATTCAGAACCTACTTCAACCTTTCATCCTCTTTATGATGTTATGGTTGACTTGTTTTACATACTAAAAACACACGAGTAGAGCCACGCTATGTTCTTAGATGATATTTAAATTTCAGCGCATGGTAGGACTTACGTGAACCTAGGAAATTCATATCCTTTGGTTTCTCTAGAGTTAGAATTTTTCTAAGCCTCATTTAATTTTATTTCATTCAAAACCTCTCCCACATTTAACCAAAATTAGAACCTAAACCTATGCCCCCATGATCAAGCCAGGAAGAGCTTGCTCTCAACTAATGGAAGCAAACAATACCGGTGCGACCAAAATAAAAGTAGTCGGAAAATATTTTCAACTTACATTTGTTTTTGATGCTTAAAAACGCCTCTAATTATATTTGAACTTATTGCAAGCTCTGAGTTTGATCTTATTTTCCGAAATTAGAGGAGTGCTTAGCATTAAAACATGATTAGAGGAAGGTAATTGGGTTCACTTAACCATACATGCACCATGATGCATCGCGGGATGGCCCCCCAGTATTTATCATCGAAGCACATGGAAAGGACAAGCATGGGGGGGGGCAGCCAAGACTTTGTTTTGCAGGATTCTCATGGAAGCATGTGAGGCAAGGGATCATGGAAGTGACTCAAAGAAAAGCAATCAAGTGGAAGGATCAATCATGCAAGCAAAGGAGTGGACGAGAGCATTTGGGCGGTGCAACCCCGTGGAGCACGCGGACACAAAGCAACAAAGGAGCATGGAGTGCACTAGAGAAAGACGGAGCCTAGAGGTGCAGCAGGCACCCCAGGCCGGCCGGCCTCACCCCCATTTAAGCCCCTTGGTGCTCCCCTTCGGCAGGTAAGTCCCTCGTCCAGCTCTTTATTCGTGTTCTTGAGCTCTAAGTCCAAAACCTCCAAAAACATTCCTTCCCACTTCGAGCTTTAATTCATCCATCAAAAACCACCAAAAATCCACTAGAATATCACCCTTCCATATACCTTTTTTGTGTTCCTTGCTACCGGTTCATAACCCCGGATATACTTGTGAGAGTGAGAGTAGCAAATATGTGGAAGGCAGCCTCAAAACTCCTCTCCAAGAAGAAGGGATCTTCATCATCCAAGCCGTCATCAACAAGCTCTTAGAGGAGGCACTCGGTTTCCAAGTCTCCCCGGAGTATGGAGGAGGACACGGCACCGCCGAGGAGGAACGACACCTTGCTCCTCGGTGGCATGAGGGCCACACGAAGCTCATCTATGCTGTTTACCGAACCGCAAGGCCGCACGGAGGAGCCGCACGTCCGACCTTGTCGCTCGACACGATCATCCGCTCCACCTCCATACACTCCGCGGTATTCCAAGTATGAGTTTATTATCAAGATGGAGGAGGAGGAGGAGGAGAAGCTCACTCACATTGAGAAGAGGCTTGTGGCGAATGTCGACTTCGACGACCAAGCTCTCCAAGTGTTGGGCTTTCACATGGATATTTATTACTTGTTGGGACACCTAAGTTGGGTGCAATTTTCCAACGGAGTGTCGGCAAACACCCACAAGGAATTGGCCTTGGAAATTCTTATGACCATGGCGCCGATACTTGATGAAGGAGTGTCGAGTCTCTTATTCCGTTTGGAAGGAGATGAACAAGTGGTTACCTATGAGTACATTAGGGAGTTGCTTGGTTTTCAAAAGGGAGCCCCGGAGCAAGTAGAAGTGCAAGTGAATGCATTGGAAGGATTTTGGAGAATGATCGCGGGAGAAGCTAACCGGCAAAGGAGTAGTATCTGGAACCCCATAATCAAGGTGTTTCACTCATGGATGTGCAAGAGGATTTTGGGGAGAATTAAAGAGACCAAGATAACTGACATGGAGTTGAATTGGCTTTACTCGGCTTTGTTTGTTGGGCAGTCAATCGACCCCTCACACCTTATGATCAACCGGTGGTGTTGCGAAGCAACATCGGGATCCGGAGATATTGGTTCGGGGTGTTACCTCTCCATGTTGGCCATCACATTAAGGCCGGGAATTACAAGAAACCCGGAGCATCTCCTAGTCGGGACTTCTTTAGGATTTGATTATTTGAAGCAAGGTAAATATATAAGTGGAGATGAGAGAGGAGGCTTCAAATTGGCCAAAGTGAATTTACCCCTACCGGATGCAAGACTAAGACTTTTTCTTGAGGGGAAAGAAGATTGGTTAGAGGAAGGACTTCTTGTGTCGGCGAAGAAAAACAAGAGAGAAGGATTATAGAGGAAGGTTCTTCCGCAGCCCAAGAAGAAGAAGGTGCGCCCCAAAATTATGTACCACAATATGGAGGAATTTCGGTGCCGCCAAGATACTACGGAGGGGTACCAATGCAAGCATGGGGGAGTGGTGCAGCCATGCCCCCACCAAATTTTGTGGTACCCAACGTAGCCTTCGCGGAACAATATGCACACCTCCCTCAACCACAACAAAGTGTGGCCATCATTGGAGGATATGCTGCAAGAAACATGCAAAAGTTTGTAGCCATCCATTCCAATCAAATCAAATGGGTGAAGGAAATGCAAACATCGCTTTTGAGCTAGGCCGCCTTCACCTAGCACCGCCAGAGCAATTCATAGGAGGAGCGGTGCAATCTTATTATGAGAAAGGGTACAATAATTAAGATTACCAATATCAACCACCGACGGAAGATTAGAGAGAGGAGAAGCTTGTTTTACTTTGTTTAATTTTTCCTTTTTCTTTAATTTTCAGCTTGTGTGCACCTATATATGCGTAGTATTTTCAGTTTTTATTTATTTTCAGCATGTGTGTTAGTTTTTATTTCATCATGAATAAAATCACCACCTTGTTTTTACCTTTGGCAAAGATAGAAAGTTTGTGTCATGTTGATATATGATGATAGTTGCCGCTCTGCTTATCTTTGTACTTGTTTTATGCATGATTAAGCTAATGCTCTCTTAAAATACAAATCTGAAATTAATCTAAATGCTAGCTTAATTCTTTGCGGAGATTATGATAAAAATGAGACCCATAGTCTTTCGTATGCTCTCAATTTTTAGATGGGTTAAAGATGATTTATTTTTGTTTTTAAAAGTAATGCTAACCTTGTCATTAATACCTATTGCATGTTGCTCTACCTTTCCAGAGCCATATATATATTTGAGTGCAAAAACTTAGTATACAAGGCTTATTTTTGGGTGAACTAATTAAGGGCTTGATTTCTCTGGCCCAAGACTAAGAAGCTGGTCATTCCGTTTTTGCGTATCTATCTTTTTGCTAGCCTTTCTATCCGTGCATTGTGTATCCCCACATCGGAGATTTCGCAAACCTCGCCGGATATCCACTCATAAAACCAAAAATATCATCTTTTGTGTTTACCTCCTTGACCACAACCTATCATGTGAGTATGGATCGTCAATTCGAGGAAGATCACAAGATGGTGCCAAGATTGAAGATTTCAAGTATCTTTCCAAGAGGAAAAATATTTCTAGTACCTACCTTATCTCTATCACCTCTTTGCCCGAGGACGAGCAAACGTCTAAGCATGGGGAAGGAGGTAGATACAATGCAATTCAGAGTTCAAGGGGAGTAAAATAACAAAAAATATGTGTGTATAGAAAAAAGAGAAAAAAGAAAGAGATAAAGAAAAAATATGTATGAGAAAAAAATATGAGCATGTATAAAAAATAAAAATAAAGTGAACTCCCCGATTCTCTAAATGCATTAGGAATTTCAAAAGTTTCAAGATTAAGATCCAAACTCATCTTTCCAACCATGTGCAATCCGATAACGAGGACTTCCTTTGTGCCTCGGGATCACTCTTTGCCATTTGCACATGTCCACCTATCTCAAAATGTGTGTATTTTTCTCTCCCCCTCCTTGATATAATATTATTTTCCAATGACCTTTTTGACGAGTCTCGGTAAGACCATGAGAAGCTTGTCTTGTTTTGATAACATCTCAATAATAATATCACGACTAAACTTTCCCAAAAAGCTCCACAAAAGCCTGCCACATATATATATGTTTTGAGAGGGAACAGAGTCGTATAAATAGGCTTGAGAGACAACATGAGATGAGAGTTCATGAGCAAGATGCAAGGTGGTTTAAATTTTTGAACTTGGTTTAGCTCTTTTTCATCTTGTTCTTTATTTCAAAATTTCTGAGATCCATTTTAACTTTGGGAGCATGTTTAATACTTGTGGGAAGAGCTTAATTAATATCCACCCTCCGTAGGGATGAAGGCTAGTACATTATGGAACTTTAACAAATATAAATTTACAGAGCATTATGTTTTCTCGTGTATGATCAAGTGCAGGGTTTAAATAATGAAAGGCAACACTGATATCCATCGAAGGCTTACTCGAGGACGAGCAAGGTTTAAGCATGGGGGAGATGTTGATGGTGAATTTCCGTCAACCTAGCCATGTGTTTACCTTCGGTGTTGGCATCAATTTTATATCTTATCCATTGGTACTAACCCCCTTGATATAACAAGTTCGTTCGTGCATGTCGGTTTTGAAGTTTAATGTTTATGCAGGAATTTAGCGTTAAAAGCAAGACTTCCGGGTAAAGTTCATCAAGCACCTCGTGAGAAGACCATGAAGCCCGGCACAAGTCAAGCAATGAAGTGAACATGACTCCAAGAAGCCCAAGGACCAACCCGTGAAGGCAGAAAAGTCCGAGGACCTGGACAGAAAATGCTGAAGCTTGCGCGACAAGGAGCTCTATCCAAACCGCGGAGAAACTGACGCCTAGGGCCCACATGCAGAGGAGGGAAACTTCCAGAAGACACGAGAAGCGTCACCGACAAAGGAGGCCACGAGATGGGACAGAATGGGCCCAGGGCGGCCGGCCCAGGCCGGTCGGCCTAGCCCATTTCTGTGCCCATTCGTCCCCTCCTTTGACCTAGACGACCCCCGAGCTATTTATAGTCCCCTTGCCAAGAGCCACGCATCAATTCATTCGCCATTCGCCGCCGAAGAGCAGAGAAGAGAGGGACACCATTCCGGAGAGGAGAGGGTCGAGCTAGTTGTCTAGGGTTTCCCTAGCCGACATGAGAACCTTGTAAGGAAGACCACGTCGGAGTTCCAGGAGCTAGGAGCAAGATCAAGGTAGGATCCCGGTGGTGATCTTGTCCATGTATCATTTATGATGTTGAATTATCAAATTGCAATCCGATTCTTAACGATCAAGTGCTTTCTCTACAACTTTGTGGTTTTTCTCACTTTAAGATCTATTATCGAGATAGATCATATAGGGTGTTCTTGTAGCCGTGGTGGCTAGAGGTGCACGCCTGACCTACCAAGAGATCTCATCTTGTCCTTTGGACTCACCCTAGGCTAACCCACACGAATAGGAGTGCGTTGTGACAGAACGATGGCTCCAAAAGGCGGGCGTCTTCGGAGTTGGAACGGAAGCCGTGATTTAAAGAAGCTTTTTATGAGATTCAATTTGGTTTATTCTTCTTTGCTTGGAACTTCAACAAGAGCTTGATCCAATCTCTCTAGATTGGTTTTACCTATCCCTCTCTATCTCTTGCTACCTCCAGTTTTCATTAGATTAGATTTGTTTTCTTGGTGTTCTTTAGATTAGATGCATAAGCACTCCCTTCGAAGATCAAAGTGTTCTCGGCTCTAATAGATTGGTTCTTGCATCACACATTTGTTCTACGGATTCGATACCTTGGGTTCACACTTAACGGAAGAAGGGTCCCTTGACTACGACGGAAGATTTGTCTGCTTGCAATCCAAACAAAGTTTGATACGCATATATACCGTCAATAGGCTGCGCCGGCGGTACTGAAAATTTCCCGCAGACTTATGCTTGGACGGGGTCACTCTCCACTGCCCCGATGCGGATGATTGGGAAGAACCATGTGCACTCTTCTTGACGAAGCAGAATTTCTTGCCCGATCCATCTCTCGAAGCAAATTCGGTCTGCCTCTTCTTATCCTTCTGTACCTTCATCATGGCATCCTGTTGAGAGATAGCTTTGTTCACCAACTCATGATAATTGTTGGGCTCCAATAGATTTAGCCTTTCGTACAAATCACCATTAAGGCCATCACGGAAATGTTCCATCTTTTTGGCATCGGTGTCCACGTGATGTTCCCCATACTGGCAGAGATTGTTAAACTTTTGTGCATATTGATACACAGTGTCGGCTCCTTGCTTAAGAGCAAGCAACTATTTCATCATTCTAACCATGAGTCCTTTCAGGATGTGGTTGTCCTTGAAAGCTTGCTTGAATTCAGCCCAAGTGATTTCATGTCCAGCAGGTTGCATGGACTTATAGTGCTCCCACACATTAAAGCTTCTCCATGAAGCTGCAAGGTCGCAAAGTTGGCCTTGCGCTCCTCAGAGCAAGGTAGGACAAATGCAGAAAATTTGGCCTCTATGGCCCTGACCCACGCATCAGCGTCAAGGGGTTCTTCCGCCTTAGTAAACGTTGGGGGCCTCATCCTAAGAAACTGGGTGCAGGTGGTGACCGTATGCGGTCCATCATGATGTATCCCAATTGGAGGTCTCTGTTGCATCTGTTGGGCCATCTGCTGTTGTGTCTGCAGGATCTGGCGCAACACTTCGGTTTGGGTGGCCATGAACGTCTCCACCGGGTATCATGGGTGGTGGCGGCGGTAGGTCACCACTACCTGATGCACCAAAACCGTTAGGAGAGCTGCGTGTCGGTCCCACCATCTGAAAATTTGAGTTTTCATTAAACACATATTCATAAGCTTGCTCACAAAAATTAACAAGTAGAATATGCACGACGAAAGCTCATTCATGGCAAATTTTTCGGAACCGGACAGCACAGCGGCCATAAGCATAAAATTCATAGATAGTACTGAAAAATTCTCATTTTTTGGTCAGTAGGTGTAGGATTTCCTAAGCTCCAATGTTGGTATTCAACTCCGAGTCAATTTCCAACATTATCATGCTCGTAACATTCCGTAACCGAGGTTGTGCCTAGCTGTTTTCAGAGGAGGCCGAGGTGCACTAAATTTGCCGTAATTCTCGGTACGTGTATGCAAACATGATGAATTTTGGTGAGCATGATTTCCACAACATTTCACATAACTTCGATATTCAACATAAGGTCCAAGGTTGATCACACCAGCGTCATTAAATTATCCATCCTACAACAACACTCGTACAACTCATTACTTTATTATAAGTGTACCAAACACCAACTAGATGACAAGCTAGCCTAGGTTCACTTCCTACTAGATTGTCTTTCCCCAGCCGAAGAAAGGCTCAAGGTGAAGCAGGTCCAGACTCTACTCCGCATTCTCCTTGAATGTCCTCGAGATTCCCTTCCTCTTCTGGTTCAAGAACGATAGGTTTAGGAGGTGGAGCTGCTATCGCTTTCAGTTGATCCTCTAGCTCTAGCATATATTGGTCATTATGCTGCAACATGAAATTATGTTCATGAATAACTTGACTCAATTCTCGTATTTTTGCCTTATCCTTGTGTCTTCTCTTCTTGAAATTGGCTATCATTGCTCGAGCTTCCTTCAACTCTTGGGCGGTATCTTCTACTTCATTAACTTGTTGTCTAAAAGCTTGGTGTCTATAGAACACACTTTCTCCCACCATCAGTTGATAGGTGTCATACATAGCTTTGGAGAAATAGACCGAGGTAACAAGATCAGGACTATAGTGGGAGTTGCCTTGAGCGGAGAGAAAAGCTTCACGCTCGACACATTGTCCGGGATGTTGCTTAGGTAAAGGAATCACCTTGGTTGCAGTGCCAGCTACCGATCCAGCGTGCTTCCCACAAAAAGTTGTGAGCGCTTCCAGAGCAACTTTTTGCACAGTGTCATCCAAGTTCAACCCTTGTGCCTTACTCTCCCACTCTTCCCAAGCAGGATTTGTTAGGCACACGGGGACTGCCACCTTTACTTCACAACGAAGGAGTTGGCCTAAGGGCATGAGCTCACGTGCCGAGTACTCTGGATAAGCGGTGCCAAAGTCCTTCAGGGTGTCCCACAAAAGTGCAGGAAATCCACCCTCCTCGAGGCAGTTCAAGTGAGTCCACGCCTGCGCATCAACGGTCATGGATCCGGAGTTTGACATCTGGATAAAGTGACGAACGTAAGAATCCAGATGCAAGAACGTGCACAAGGATAGATTCGCATAGCTATAAAAAGAGAGTCACATATACAAACCATTACTATGGTTTCAAACTTTCAACAAGATCTCAGGGAGTAATAAGGAATAAGTTTGATTCTCATGTGGGTAAAATTTGGGGTGGCCATTGTACAAGGTACAACGGTATGCCAGAACTCGAAACGAGCATACATACAAAATGGCGTAAAGTTTGGAAGTCGTGAACAAAAATTCATAACTCAGAATCTATGACCCCAAAAATTTCCAAATTTTTGGTAGCAACTCAGCAATGTTATGAGGCACCATTTTGGTATTCAAAGGTTGATCTCCAAAGATTAGGAAAATGCTCAATTTAATCGAAATCTCAGAGTAGGTCTCCAGAAAAGACAGCATGATAGAGGTTCATAAATTTGGGCATAACTTGAGATTTATAGAAGCTATGACCATGAATTTTTGCGAGCGAAAACTAGATTAGATATGGAGCAAATTTGTTATAGAACATCTAGTCAAATTATTTTTAGAACAGGTGGTAAAAATTCAAGCAAACAGACGCATTAGATTTTTGGACAGCAACACATCTAGACATGAAAGGCTATATAAGAATTCACACACTAGCAAATTTTCACCTAGAGAGCACACAAAACAAGTATAGGGTTCAGTTTTAAGTTTCCACAATTTTTAACATGATGTAAGATGTCCTATTCGTCCTCACAAGGCGATCAAGCCAAGAATCGAAGTTAGTGCTGGTGGCAAGGCTTATGTACGTTTCTCCCTATAATAACTAGTCGAGAGCTACTCGATTCTCACTTAGCGACATACAAAACGTTGTTAGTGTACCTGTAGAAAAGAACCTTCCGTGCCAGCACGTCACGGAAGTGTCCACATACATTACCGTTCACTATAGAAATGGTATCCATGCATCAAGCCGCTGCATGGACAGTGTCTAACCTCAGACACCCTCCGTTTGAATGGAGTCTATCCTTGACTCGCATATTCATAATGCGGAACGCACACGTATGGCAAAACGTGGCGACATCACAACCCATGACATGTTCATCTTGAATAGAACACGTCATCCTTCGTATGAGTTGCATACGGAAAGCACACGTATAAAACACATGGCATCCAACCGAGAAGATGGGATCCATGGAATAGATCACTCCATCAACCCTCGCATACTCGTGATGCAGCACAGCACACGTATAAAACACGTGGCTTCATCTAGTTTGGTTGTGCAGGAAAGTAAGTCTGACGTAAAGTAAAGTGCTGTGAGTTAGCAAAATAAGCCATAGATTCTTAAGCCACCTTAAAGAACCCAAAATTCCCTCTAGGGCCTCTCGGACTACATTCATCCTTAACGATCCAACGCATTTTGTAAATGCAAGCAATGTTGGCAAGTTTTTATTCAAAAACCAGTGATTAAGGTTGCTAATTAAGCTCTGGTGCATGTCAATCGCTCTGATACCAGCAGTGACAACCCTGCCCAGGAAAATACCGTACTACCTCCTAAGACAATCCACCTTGGCCATTAAGCGATAATAAAATACCATCCTGTCGACTATTGCCGGGTCAAAGCCCGGTAAATCACTTGAATAGTACAAATGATCGAGCACATGCATTAAAACTCACAAGAAGGCGAGTCAAGAGTACATTACACAAATTAAATCCAAATTAACCTTTAGGGGTTTAATTTATTACAAACCATGGTTCATGACATGATAAGTAAAGGTTCAGAGTTTTAAAACAGCGGAAAATAAACTAGCGATACGATAGACATCACAGGAGGCCATCTGTGATGCCATCACTTGTCGTCATCCACCCATTCCAGCTCCCAGCCGGGTGGAATCTCTCTAGGCCAAACAACTTCACCTGAAAACAACAATTATAGCAAGGCTGAGTATACTAATACTTAGAAAGACTTACCCGTCAAAAGTTACCTCTAGATATGTAAGTCTTTTGGCTAGTGGGTTTGTTTTGCCAAAAAGCAACTAAACTCATGAATCCTTACTTTCAATAATTGTACAATATAATTAATTCACACAAAAATATTCACAAAGTTCCATCATTAAGGGATTTCATGTCCAGTTGATTAAGCAGTCTCAGATAACGGTGAGAGGCCGACAATCGATTGATTCAACCCTTGCAAGGTAAACCTAAACACACGGAGCGGTGCCCCAACCGAGTTGATACCGACCAGGCGGTTCCCATAGATCTTCAGTTCGGGATAGATATTACAGTCCCGGGTACAAGGCTATCTGGTTTGCCCCCCACTCAGTAAATCCAGCCTCACACATGTACCCCCTCCCGGTTATGAGTCGGGCAGGTGAATGCTCAAGATTAGTAATGGAAAATCCCTTGCCACCTCACTTAGGTACTAGGCTTACCAGTCCCATTCCCGACAAGTGCTTAGTACATTCAAAAGCTTAGCCCACGGAAGCCACTGGACCGGAGCCCAAATCCCATGCTCTTACCACATGAGCAATCCATTTAGAAAGATCGTATGATTCCAACATAAGAACCAATTCTCGCGAGTGACGAACATCACTCGACTTTTACTGGGTCCTATAGCATAGCAACTATCGACCTAGCATACTAGTAGAAGATCATAGGTACTTAGGGATCATGCAACTAGGGTTTCATTCAACTCCTGCAGCGTAAATGCACAAGCATAGCAAAGATAGTTGCATAAATTTAAATAAAACATGGGTTAGTGATCCGGGCTTGCCTTCATTGGCAAGGTTGACCTTTGGCCCTTCTGGACTTTGGTCCATGTCTTGCTCTACAGCGACATAGTGCACGTCCCCGTCAGCTCCTTCGTCTCCTCCTTCCGGCACGAGTGTATAGCTACCGTCGGGAAGATCTACACGAGGATGCATATGCAAGATTTAATTGGCGCTTTTGATTTAATTAATTACAAAACAACACATGACGATTATGGGGTGCATGGTTGGCCACATTCACCTAGATAATAATATATTCAGCATACTCTTCCAATAGAGGAACAATATGTGGTGCTTTAATTAATTACAACACAACACATTCTTCCATTTCCTCTTCGCGGTGTTCTTCTCTCGTTCATCGATTCAATATCCTCATCATACGAGAGATAGGATAGCCATTTCTTTCAATTTTGTAAACTCCAAAGGTGAATGTAATCTTCATGCACTGAAATATGAGATGAATAAATATATATATTTCGTTCTAAGGGCGATTTGTACATCGACCATGATTGAAAAACCGAGTATGTCGATTGATAATCGGCTACTTTATATTTTTGTACTTAAGGCGATTCTTTACAGATATTGGTTATTTTACATTAGAGGCGACTACATTTAGAATCGGCTACAGCTCGAAATCTTGATTGGCCGTTAGGCTCAACATGATAATCGGCTTGGCATTCACCCATATGCTTGGATAATACTTCTTCAAGTATTTCCAGTTCAATGCTCTAGCAAATTCTTCTCCTTCCAAAGTTTCCAAGATATACACATTACCTGGTACACATCGGCTAATACGGTATGGACCTTTCCATGTTGGCGACCATTTTCCGTATTTTGGATCTTTGGAGCCGATCGGAAGTATGAGTTTCCAAACCAGATCCCCTTGGGCAAACTCCTTGATTTTGACCTTCTTGTCATACCATCTGGCTATTCTCTTTTTATTTTTCTCGATATTCTCCAAAGCTCTTAGCCGATCACCAGCTAGGTCCTCCAAGTCTTCTTTCATCATGGCTGAATAATCATCAGCCGATACTTGATCTTGCAAAGACACACTTCTAGATCCAGTTTTTAATTCCCAGGGCAATACTGCATCATGACCATACACTAGTTGATAGGGAGATACTTTTGTTGCACCGTGACACGCCATCCGGTATGCCCATAATGCCTCATTAAGAATCATGTGTCATCGCCTAGGATTTTCATCGATCTTGCGCTTGATCAACTTGATGATGCCCTTGTTTGCTGCCTCTGCTTGTCCGTTTGCTTGAGCATACTAAGGAGAAGAATTTAGCAATTTGATCCCTAGAGAATTTTCATATTCCTGGAATTCCCCTGAAGTGAATTGACTCCCTTGATCGATCGTGATGGTCTGAGGTATACCAAACCGATATACAATGTGCTCCTTGACAAAGTCAATCATGTTGCTTGATGTCACGTTCTTGATAGGGATAGCTTCAACCCATTTTGTGAAATAGTCTGTGGCCACCAACACAAATTTATGACCCTTGCTTGATGATGGAAATATCTGTTTGATCAAGTCGATTGCCCAACCTTTGAACGGCCATGGTTTAATTATCAGGTTCATTGCCGATGCTTGAACTCTTTGAATGCTTCCAAACTTCTGACACTCCTGACATCCTTTGTAGTATTTGAGGCAATCTTCCAAGATTGTTGGCCAATAATAGTTATTGTTTCTGATCATCCACTTCATCTTGAACGCCGATTGATGAGCTCCGCAAACTCCTTCGTGAATTTCTCCCGTTAAGGTCTTTGCTTCTTCTTTACCAAGACATTTGAGCAAGACCCCATCGATGGTGCGATAGTACAATTCATCCTCCAATAAAACATATTTAATGTCCTTGTACCTTAGCTGTTTGTCAACCTTCTTGGATGGGTCTTTCAAATAGTCAATTAACTCTTTTCTCCAATCATCGGCAAGTAGCTCCACAGTTAGAATCGGCCGATTGCTTGATGCGCCTTGAGCCAGCCGATTGGCTTCCCTGTTGTGGCATTTGGGGATGTGCTCGAGCTTTACCATCTTGAATTCTCTGAGTAATTGAAGGTACTCCTCATGATAAACCCTCAATATATCGTCTTTGCATTCATACTCTCCTGCTAACTGATTTATCACGAGCTGAGAATCTCCAAATATCTCAACAACTTCGGCATTAACTTCTCGTAGCAGCTTTACCCCCTTCAATACTGCCTGGTACTCAGCTTGATTGTTTGTTGAAGTCTTCTCAATTGGGATAGAATTGCCCCCCGAGGCGAGATGAGGACAATCCCAATTCCAGCTCCCACTCCACATGATGATCCATCGAAGAACATGGTCCATGGAACAAGTTCAGCGACTGTAATCTCGGGTCCACAATGCTGAGTCACCAGATCGGCCATCACCTGACCTTTGATTGCTTTGGTCGATTGATAAGTAAAGTCAAATTCTGACAAAGCCAAGATCCACTTCCCGATTCTACCCTTCAAATCGGCAATCATAGCATGTACTAGACTATGTCATATTTGCAGACCACAATGCATTCGGCTGTTAATAAGTAGGGCCTCAATTTTGTGCATGAGAAGTATAAGCACAAGCATAATCTTTCCACTGCTGAATATCTTGTCTCTGCATCCAAGAGTCTTCTACTCACAAAATATACGACTCGCTCTTTACCTTCAAACTCTTGTACAAGGGCTGATCCAATAGCCCACTCATTAGCTGATAAGTATACACTACAAGAAAAACGCCGACTAGTGACGCAAAAAAGGCCGTTTCTCGTCATAAATCGCGATTAATGACGCCGGTTGTTTCGAAAACGCGCCGTCATTAATCGAGCGTCACAAACCGCGATTAATGACGAGACCTTATTTCCCGGCGTCATGAGTTTAATGACACGTGGAAATTTGTCTATACAATGCGTCATAACTTCGTTCCTGCAGCTTTGCAACGCTGGACAGAATCAGATGTGGCATCAGATGTGGCATGCCAATTGTGACAAATCGTATGCGTCATAAAACGAATTTGGCCCGTTTGTAGCTGGGTTGAGCCCAAAACTATTCCTGTAGGCTGGCGTTGTTCATATAGCCCAAAAAAGATTTTGTTGGGCCCAATTGTAGCTTTTTCAGATGAAATTTGATTAGGGTGGGCCCGTTTTGGTTGGGTCGAGTCCAACAAGTGCGCACATTGTTGCGGCCTTCTGTGTCATGTTAATTTGACAAAAAATGACTTTTGGCCCAATTAAAAGTGGGCTAAGCCCACTGAAGGACAATATAAAATTAACTAATCATGTATCCGTATTAATGGATTTAATTTCAATTCTGATCCTTTTTTTGAATAATTCCGATCTGGTTGGCAAAATGGTAATCAGCACATATTTCTTTATACAATAAAGCAAACTATTGTTTATTATCAAGCACGACAATATTGTTCATCACATATCACAAACTATTACAAGATAACAGTATCACAAGGAACATTGATTAACAAAGCTAAATCCAGTTCATAATCACAAGAGAAAGTGGAGATTTGATCTAATGATCTTAACCTTTTCATCTTTTACTGCTAAGCAGTAGACGAAGGAGGTCCTCACTGTCTTCGGCTAGCTTCTGCAACCTCTTAATCTCAGCAGACTGCATTTTCAGAGTTGATTCTGATTCTTCGGTCTCTTTAAGCAACATAACTCTTTCTGGTGAGCAACAATCATTGTCGAAGTTGTATCCCATCCTGATTGGAAGCGTCAACTCGCTCTTCATCAACACTACTACATAAGGATTTGGTACCCATTCTTGAGTACTCGGCTGCCTCTGTTTTAATTTGTTCGGGAAGAAGCATCATTGACTTGGTAGCTTCCATCTAGCAACAGTGGATCCCAGGTCAGATTAGGACCTTGTAATTGATTCGAACTAAGGAAACAAAGGTGTTAAGTTTGTTACCTTGGAGCAGACCTGAACAGGAGCGACTTCAGATGTTGACCCTTTGGCCCGCTGAAACAAGTACAAGAACAAGAGGTAAGGGTTGATGTAACATCCCGGATTTTTCCCGAATGTTAATGTTTGGAAAAATGTGAATTTCAAAAAATTTTCGTGCTTGATGTGTTTGCTCACAATCATAAGGTTGTCTTCTTGTGTTCTCTCCAAAAATCCTAGTAATAAAATTTATTAAATTGCTTTGTGTGCTAAGGATAAACTCTATGTTAGTATGATTTGCTTCTTAATTGAATTTTTCTTCAATCTTTGGGTGTGGTTTATATTTGAAATCAAATTTCAGATATAACTCAAAAGTTAGTTGACTAATTACCCTCTCTAACCTTCTAGACCCGCCTAAGCCACCTGGAGTTCTTTAATCTCTCGGTCCGCCTTCTAATCTTTTCCAGCTTAATCTTTTCCGAAGTGCTCTGGAATTTCTTAAAAGGATTATGGAATTATTTTCCGACTCTTCGAATTGATTCTTTGCAATTGATTTGATATCGGGAAATAAAGTATAATTCGTTGGATTAAATCTCCGAGAGCTCATTTGAATTATGACAATGATTTCCGGCTTCTCGGGTTAATACTTTGTTATTTAATTCGTTCCCGAAAAAATAGTCTAATTCATTTGTTCCAATTTAACGAAATAAATTGCTATCGATTTTTTGCGGGAATAAAATGTTTTAACCCAAAGATTAGAACCATCTAAGAGTCCGTTTATCTAACCCTAATATCTTTCCTTAAATACCCTCGTCTCCCCTTCACTCCTCTCCGCTTCTCTCCCGAGCCGCCGCCTGTCTCTCCGTGTTCCTCTCCTCTTCTCGGTGAAGCAACCAGAGCAGTTGCTCTACCTCTGTTCTCCTTCCACCGAAGCAATTGCCTGCTACAGAGCAACTACCAATAACAGTTCGCTATCCTCTTCCCCACCAAATCAAGCTGCAGCCCCACTCCTTTCTCTCTCCCTCGGTTCTTTTTCCTTCCATCGAGCTGCAAGAGAACAAGCCAGAGCCCTGTTCCTTCTTCTCCCCACCGAAGCAATCAAGCACCAAGCAGCAGGGATCCTCCTTTCCTCTCTCCAAATCTGGCAAACAGCAATCCTCTCTCTCCTGGCTCCAAATCCAAGCTGCGGAGTGCAGGGCAGTCAGCAGCCTTGCACCTGTTCTCCATCGAGCACCGCAGGGAGCCAAGGCCATGTGCAGTGCCTCTTGCACACGCACCCTTGGGACAGCAACCTGGTACCGCTGCAGGAGCCCAAGCCGCCAAGCTGCTTCATGCACCTCGCCGACCGGAGCTGAAGCAGCCAGCCGCGCGCTTGCCGCACCCTGCTGTGCCGCGCCGGAGGCCGTCAGGGTTCCGCCGGCAACGCCAAGGCGGAAACGCCGGCCGCGTGGAGGACGCCCCGTCACCACGTACGACGACGACGACCATGCCGGCCGGAGCGGCGGCCACGAACAACGACATCGACGACCGCGCTGCCCTCTGAACCAAGTCAGGAGCTGCCAAGTGCCAACCACTCCGCCCACAACATGTTCGACGGTATGTCCTAGCAGAAAACTGCGCCCTGATGTTGCTGTGATGGACATGCCATCCTCCGTGAGCATCTTCTACATCTCCGTCAAGCCGCAGGTGCCTGAGGGTAAGCTGGCGAAGCTGAACTGCAAGCTTCTCCCTTGGACGCCTACGACGTGTTCGACAAAATGACCGAACCATCGCCTGCCTCTGCTTTCTCAACCTCAAGCTGTACCTGCCTGTACCGCGAAGCCGCTGCTGACAAGCTGTACCATGAGCTGAACGACGACCTCAAGCTGAACCGCAAGCGGCTGCCATCCACCTCGCCCTCGACGTGTTCGTCGAAACATCTGAACCGCAATGGCAAGCTCCTAGGTGAGCTTTCCCAGCCCGTCTCTCTATCCTGTGCTGGCCTTTGTGTCGAGGATAACCCCGTGCGTCGCTGTTGAGCGTGTCTACTCTACCTTGCTCAGCTTTGCTCCGCGCTGCCGCGCGACCGTCGACGCTTGTGTGTCGACCATCGAGTCGAGCCTTACGGCTGCAGGTGCCGCTGCCGACGTTCCGCGCGCACGCCACCGCTTGACCACCCTTCCTGTTCTTTTCGTCGTCGTGCGCACGCCGGTCGAGATGCTGTCGTGGCCTAGTCGTTGGCTTGCACGCGCACGTCCTCACACCCAAGGAGGCAAAAGCCTTACCTTTAGGCGTTGGTCCTCATCACGAACACACGCACGCGCTCAGTGCGTTTCCTCGCTCAAGGCCGGGCGTGCCGGCGACGATCACTGTCACCGCCATCCTGGTGCCTTCGCCGTCGTGCGAAGTTGCGCCTAACAGGTCAAGGCCGAGCCTTTCTGTGCCCATGGACGAACCTTGGACCGCCCAAGAACCCTGGTCTCGCCTTGCCAAGCTCCCAGTTCGTCGTCGTGAGCTCTGCGTGTGTGCCGTCATCGGGCTCACCGATGTGGATTTCTCTTTGGCTTACGCACGCGCACGCGCTTGGAGGCAAGGCCTCACCCTGAGGCACTCGTAACCACACCTGTGCACATCTTGGCGTGCATACGCACATGTGCGAGCACGCCGGGAAACTGTTCGCAGTGCCGCCGCTAGTACCTTTCACCGTCGAGTGAGCGAACGCTACGGCCGGCCGAGACGCCCAGTTTGCGCATCGGCGTGGCCGTGTCGCGACCGAGGTGAATCTCTTACCCGCACACGCGCACCCAAGCCCCGGAGGGGCAAAAGCCCCGCTTTGCTACCCAGGAACCTCAACCTCCGTCCCTAGCCGAGCTCCGGTTTCACCGCCTCGTTCTAAGCTCGCTATCGTGTGCTCTGCGCACGCAACATCAACGAGCTCGTCGCCGAGGGCTTTTCTTTGGCCAGTACGCGCACGCCCTGTTCTTCACACCGGTCCAGCGTACACGCCGACGTGCGTACGTGAATCGCCACCATCGTCCCTAGCCGACCATCGTCGCGTGCACGCTGTGCCGAGTCGCCACTTTGGCCTAGTCGTCGGCCTGCACACGTACGAGTCCACCTTCGGGAGGCAAAGCCTCACCTTTTGGCTTTCCCTCGAACCTCATCCCAAACACACGCATGCTTGCAAGCGAGCACGCCGACGCTAGCACCCTGGCCAGTGCCGCCGATCTTCTCTGCTCCGTCGCCTTGATGTTCTCCCATCGTGTGCTTTGCATGCGCATCGTTGCCGAGCACAGCACCAACCTGTGCACACGCCTGGCGCACCCATGTGCAAGTGCGAGGACACCGGTGACCTGTCCGCTCTTCATACTGCTGGTCATGGCGTCCGCCGCACCCAAGGGTTGATCAAACCTGAACCTTTAACCCTTATAGCCGAGCCTCTAACCTTCCTAGACCCTGCCGCCTTTCTTAGCCTTACCACAATAGTTATCTGTCCTCTCCCACCAAAGCAAACCGGGTTTGCACTCCCCATCTGTGTGTCGGTCTTCATGCCGAGGAGGTCGCCGTGTCGCATCGTTGCAGTCTGCTGATCCTTGTGGGCTGGTCTTCGAGTCACGCCACCTTTTCCTGTAGCTGCAGGTGGCGTTTGCACCCGTTAGACTAGCTTTTGGAGTTATTTGTTCTTTATTACTTCTCTTTGGAGTTATTTGCATCTAGACACCGTGTTTATTTATCTTTGCGAATCTAGGAACTCCCGAAGCTGAGGAGTCAAGCCAGAAGCTCGAGAACAACTACGGAAACTACTACGACTACTTGCACACATGTGTTCACGCCCGACTGATTCTGAATACCTATTAGGCATTGCTATGTAGTATGCTAGCGCTTTACTTTAAATGCATGATGATGAACCTTGCACTGCCTTCTTTAATTAATATGTCATTGATTGTCCTACTACTACTATATATATATAAGCGTGTATAAACACTGAGCTTCGCGATGCATGTGTTGGGATGGGAATAGTGGTTCTTGGCGTGAGTGGGGTAAAACTGGCAGGAGAAGGCGTTTTGGGTACTTTGGCGGTGGTGAGCTCGAAACAACCGATCTGGGATCGGGGATGGGGGTGCACTCAGTGCATTCCCGCTTTTACGGTTTTCGGAGCAGAGGTGTTGGGGTTTTACTTACGCTTGGAGGACATGAGCTCGCCCCGGTCTGAAACCGAGTGGGCCAACCGCTTCATGGGACTTCTCGTACACACCACCTCGCCGAGAGTGGGGTTAGGGTCGAGTTGAGCTCGGTAAGTGCGGTACCATACCTGCAGCAGGATAGCGGGGTATCAGTGGGGGAGAGGTGGGAGAGAGACCACCTTCTCTCAGAGCGACTCCTGTGTGGCCACACGGGAGCATTTCACAGTTCCGATGCAATTCGTTCTGAGGGGGGAATCGTTTTGAGGGCCGGATGCAGGATGGGACCGTAACTACCGAGAGTTAGCACGGTAGGATGGGCTCGGTCGGTCGGCCACCGGCCGGGTTCCATTCCGAGTTAGGTACAGGTGAACACGCTCTGCAGAGTTGTTCGATCTATAGCTATAGTCACGTTCTCGGTCATGGACGAGCCCAGTGGATTCTTGGTTCTCATGTTTTGGGATTTCTACCTCCCCTGTAGTTTGAGAGTGTGGTGAGCCGTGGTTGCAGTCGGGGAGAGGAGAGTTGCTCCCTCTACCTCGCGGATCCGGTTGCAATCATTGAGGTGTGAGGAGAGGAAGTTCTCGCATCGACCCTAGATGGAGATAGGTTGTGGAGTCGGGTCCCTGGGGTACCAGGTGTTCCCGAGTTGTGATGAGAGTATGGATTGGGACTTATATGGAGATGTTTTTTCTTTTTATGCTTCGCTGCTGCTGCATAGGAAGCCTGAGCTTTTACCTTGCTTCTTTTCTTACCCTTTAGAGTTAGGCCACTTAAAGCTGTATACAGTCGGTGACGTGAACCTATCCCATTCCTTGGAGATAGTTTTGTGAGTGTGCAGGATTGGACTTGGCTTGAGAGTCCAAGTTCGAGGAATCCATGAAGGAAGGGTTGCGTTGCTTCGCTCAAGGATGCCTGTGGTGAAGATTGAAGACGAAGACTTGAAGCCCTAGCTACCGCTACGCAGGATTTCTACTTGTCGCTTAGCCTAAGGGGCTTGTACTAAATTCGTATACCGAGTTGTTTCGGATGTAAATATTCTATGTTGTACTCTGACTTCGTTGTATGGAAATGATATTATTCTGTAATGAGTTCTGTACGTGATAGCCATTGATCCAGGGACTATCACAAGGGTACAGGGAGTCGGGTTTTCCTCACCGAAAACCCGAGTCGTTTCAGTTGAGATCATCCGCAATCGGAGCATGCAACCCGAGTCCACTTAATTTCATCCTTTAATTTCTACAAACCTCAAGTAAGTGGACTTGGAACAATCTCTTGCAATAGGGAACAGAAGATCCACAATCACCCAAGCATGCAACAACATTATTCAAAGGCAAAGAGCATGAGGAAGCAGTTCAATAATTTCATCTACAAATTTCTACAAACCTCAAATAAAATGACTTCGAACAAATTCTTGCGATATGGTACAGTAGATACACAATCATCCAAGCATGCAACAATATTCAAAGGCAAACAACATGGGGAAGCAGTCCAACAATTTCATTTACAAATTTCTACAAACCTCAAATAAAATGACTTCTAACAAACTCTTGGGATAGGGTACAATAGATCCACAATCACCCAAACATGAAAGAATATTATAGAAAGCCAAAGAGCATGCGGAAGCAGTCCAATAATTAAATCTACAAATTTCTACAAACCTCAAATAAAATGACTTCTAACAAATTCTTGTGATAGGGTACAGTAGATACACAATCACCCAAGCATGCAACAACAATATTCAAAGGCAAACAGCATGGGGAAGCAGTTCAACAATTTCATCTACAAATTTCTACAAACCTCAAATAAAATGACTTCTAACAAACTCTTGCGATAGGGTACAGTAGACCCACAATCACACAAACATGAAAGAATATTATAGAAAGTCAAAGAGCATGAGGAAGCAATCTAATTCAATCGATCAATACAGGGAGGAGACCGCAGACCTGACGAATACGACGGGAAGAAGGTGCCGAATGCCGTCTCGATTTAGCAGCCCGACCTTGCGCCTTCAGCACGATGTTCGGCGCAACTGTTGCAGATCTGCGGCCGCCAGGGTGAGCCTCGGGGGAGCCGACGGAGCAACGAGTTTGAACCATCTTGCAGCTTCAAGAACATTGCCGACGAAGGTCGCCGCTCGTAGAAGAGGAAGGCCGCCGCTCGTAGAAGAGGAAGGCCGCCGCTCGTAGAAGAGGAAGGCCGCCGCTCGTAGCAGAGGAAGCCGTCGTCGGTAGCTAGGCCTCCGTTGCTGCTTCCGCCGCAGATCTAGGTCTCTTCGGCGGTCGAGGAGAAGATCCCCTGATTTTGGAAAATTACCTGGAGGGAATTGGGAGATCTGTTTTCCCTCTTTGTTTTATATATAAACGAGGAGGACCAGAAGGAGGAGCGGGGAATTCAAATTTTCAAGTCCCACCTTTATGGTCCAGAGCGGGAAACGAAAGACTTTGGATCATGGACCCAAACGTCTGTGACCCAAACGAAAGACCGATTGGGTGTCGGACCCAAACGTCAGTGACCTTACGCAGAGAGGCAAGTTGTTGACTGGGTTGTCCGTGCCACCATGGATCATGGAATAGACAAACACACAGGACTATGCTCTACTTCATATTCACGTAAGACGGATGATCCGATATTCACAATACAAATGTACTCACTGCAACAAAATAACGTACCGTTTCAACTGTTTATTACATGATTACAAACACTTAAATAAAACATTAAAACTACAGGGGACCCTGGTACAACCCTTCTGGTAATCTTCTACGGAGATTGTGCATAAATTCGGGATGATCAGTGCATACAACCGCCCAATCATATGTGAGTATTCCGTGAGGAAAGATTCGCTCTAAGAGAGACATGCACTTGTCCTGCAATTGTGTGCAGTTAGCCTAAATTGCCCATCGTAGAAATGAAGTAACAGTTTCCTCGCTTGCCATGTCCCACATCTTTGACACACAATGCAGCTTCAACCTTTCGACTTGGTACATGTCGGCGACCGAGAGTAAATAAGGTCAGGCATTGGCAGGACCGTCCCATAAATCAGCCTCCTCCGTGAGTGATCCTTCACTAGCATATTTGATCAGGATCGAGAAGCCATCAGGGTGTGTGTCAATAATTGTAACAGTTTCAGGCCTAGACTCCACTCCTGGGCCGTAGAGCATTACCTCTATCACACAAGATACTTTCGCCACATCGGCACGTATCGCTCGTATCACCCGGCATTCCGCACCTACGTGGAACACAACTTCCACAGGGGCTTGGGCTGCAACGGTGTGGCATATGCTTCTTTTCACTGATGGAGGAGGAACTTCAATGTAGTCGTCCTCCAGTACTGAAACAACACATGATATGTGTATGCGATCTTCACTGGATGTCACTCGCTCAATGTCATGATGCTCCACCGGACATTCAAATCCTCTTGCTTCTAGATCCCGATTCATGAACCAAACTTCTTTTGTAGCTTGAACTCGAAACGTATCATCTTCATCGTTTGGGTCTCCAGCCATCGCACGCAACAATACTCGCACCTACGTGGAAGTAGTCACAGGTTTGACAAACAATAACATAATGCGACCGTATCGCCATGTGTGAGTGTGTGTCTTCATAGCAGCAATGAGACATGTACTATTTGGGATTTGTGTAGAGGAACGAGGACGACGGCAATGCCGTCTGGAACATCCATCTACTGATGATCATTCATACCTGTAGGATAGCAACGTAGTTTCCATTGACGGCCTCCCACCATGAACGTACCGGATTCCTTGAAGTTGCCCGCGGTTCCTTCGGCTTTCGCTTCCTGGCTTGAGACTGAGAAGTCGACTTGCATGGAAGGAATCATTTTAGCGTCTAAAGCCATTAACACAAATGGCCTACATTGATCGTCTCGTGCCTAAAGTGTCTCTTATTATAGTGGGTCGGGAGTGAATGTGTCATTCCGAAACGTCCGTTCGTGGACATTAATTACCTCTCGGAATGGACGCGTCCCTTCAAGCGGGTGTGGCCACGTTCGGGTCATGAACTTCCTGGTTCTAGTCCTTAAGTGCGATTCACAATGATCAACATGTCCGTTCAGAGGGGGTGTGCTGCGTGTGCACACAAATTCGTCGGTTAACGCCCGGTGCTAGTGCTTAACTGCAATTCTCATTGATCGACACGTGGATCAACTTGTGAGAGCGTGTCATTCCCAAACGCCCATTCGAGATGCCCTTCTGTGCTGATACGCATGTTAATATTACACACACACACAAAAAGATATATTGCTATTCCAATTCCAACTTATTCCGTTTTGGTCTTGTCACGTCAAGAAGTTCATCACGTTTCTCAGTCTCCAAGGCCAGCAGGAATCATCAAGTGCGAATCCTGACCATTCGTAGACCTTTACAGTCACGACTCACGCAGCGTACCTGATCGAGGAGGACTTGTCACGTCATCCCGCACACTGTATGTTGCAACGCAAGGACCATCCGGTCCCTCTGATTACAGCGCCCAATCTTGTTCTCCAGATGTAATTGACACCTAAACCATTACATAAATAAACGGTAGAGAGTTGTCTCGTTGTTGATGCGGCATGAGCTGACGCAGTGAGATAGCCATTAGATGCAACTGATGCGGCGTGATTTGTCCGCAGGACTTTCTTGTGCTCTACAGAGAGGAAAGTCCGGAAGTAAACACATACCTAGACACGTCGGGCTCATCCCGTGATACCCATCGTCCACACATGTAATCGATGCACGCCACTGAAGATTCTGACCTAGATAGATTCCTATCACGCGTAGGCTTGACTATATTCCGAGCATCTCACGTTTTCCTTAGTAACTTTAGCAATGCTACACCGAGCTCACGTGACCGCTGTAGTCCTCGATAAATAGGCGAGTGCAGCAGAGCGTTCTTGAAAGGAAAGGCCAACTCTTATCGGTTCCCCGTCTTGCATTTCTCTACTTCAGTGTGATACAAGGGTGAGATCATTTTGTTGGCTAATCTTATTTACTTTATGTATGCATGGTATCGAGACGGTCACATTGTTAGCTTATGTAAGGTTTGTTCTTCGTTTGTGTATGCAGTATGTGGGGAATGGCCGGGCAAGGAAGGGACGGAGCATGAAACTTGGAGGAGTCGGGGAAGGGGGAGCTGTCGGGCGTAATAATACCTCACTGCCACCCGGTTCAGCAGCTGCCATCGGCACCGCATCAGCACCCGGCTCCAATGGCACCTCCACTTCCGCTGGTATCGACACCTCAGCAGGACTCGGCCCTAATGGCACCTCCACTTCCGCTGGCATCGACACCTCAGCAACACCCGGGGGTGATGCCACCTCCAGTTCAGCCGCTGGCAACGGCAGCTCAAGATCAGCTGAACCTCATGGCACCACCTTTTCACCCACGGCCCAGGCCGCCAGCTCTGTTGTTGCCCGTTGAAATGCCACCCCCGCGGCTAGTGCTCATTGAACAAGATGAATCGCATGACCTTTGGCTTCAGCGCGGCGGGCCCGCCCGTGTTTATCACGAAGGAATGTGGGTGTGCCCTTTTTGCCACAGGGGTCACAGGCAATGGACCATTCGTGGCCTGCTGTTACACGCGCATAACATCATCGTTTCGCCTGTCTGGATTTGGGATGCAAGGGCGAGGCATCGCGCTTTGGAGGAGTATTTGATCCAGGAGACACGTTTTACTGCACTCCGTGCAGCGACTGGATTTCCATGAGCCCGTGATGGTAGTAGTATGAGCCGTGATGGTAGATGCTAGTTGTATGTGGTGATGGTAGTAGTATGAGCAGTGATGGTAGATGCTAGTAGTAAGTGATGATGGTAGTAGTATATGAGCCGTGATGGTAGATGCTAGTAGTATGTGGTGATGGTAGTAGTATGAGCCGTGATGGTAGATGCTAGTAGTATGTCGTTCTGAGTATGTCGCTGTAGTTCGAACTATGGTGGATCCATCCATCCTCATGTGTAATCAATGCGTATGCATGTATTTGTGTCGTTTGTATATGGATTGTGTTGTTTCTAATAAAAATGGTATTATGTGTGTACTCCCTCGGTATAAATTCGTTGCATATGGAAACTCCGTTCCATTGATTTCTTAAATACCGGAAGAACACAGACCAAAGTCCGGTTTGTTGTTTTCAGTCAGACCGGATTAAACTGTCACTGCTACGCAATAAGAAAACCAACATCTTACAAGGAAAAAACAGTAGTAGTAATATTCAATCAGACCAGATGAACAGAAGGCGAATCTTCGTCCTGCTTCTTCTACTCCTACTTCTACTAGTACCAGTTACCACTATTCCACTAATCAAGGCACCGCTTCTTTGTCGATGGTGCACCCGGCGCCTTGTTGCAGCTGCTCACGGACGAGGATGTCGCTCTATTGCCGCCGCCTGTGGAAGATGGTGGCAGACCTCCCAGGGCGCTGCCCGCGGATGAGGCCGTCCCTCCAATGCCGCCGCCAGAGGATGATGTCGCCGCTCCATGGCGTCCGGTCGAGCACGGCCTTGGCGCCGCTCCATGGCGGATGATGACGGCCGGTCGATGATGACCTCTGCTCGGCAAGGATGGCAGAGATCGACTGCCGCCGACCGATGAGGATGAGAGAGGATGACGACGCTTGGAGACGATAGTTCCCCGACGAGTGGCGGTGCTTCCGCGCCCCTGACCCCTGGCACCTCTTGCTGACTTGCGTGGGGTGCGATGTTTCAGAGACATATGATCTTGGATTTCATTTTGTTCCACAAACTCCGAATCATCAGAGGATGTGTCAACCACCACCCCAATGGGCCTCCGCTCTGCCTCCTCTTCATCAGACCACTAGAGATCCTCCCTTTCATCAGAAGAGGTGGAGGATGTGGCTTGCGCCGCACCTCTAGGAGACAATGGCTCCATGGGGAGAGGAAGAGAGCGCTGTGCGAGGATGGAGTTTTTTTGTTGGTTGCAAGAGTTGGGAGAGGAAGAGGGCGCTGTGCGAGAATGGGGTTTTTTGTTGGTTGCAAGAGTGGGGAGGGGAAGAGAGCGCTGGGAGGAAGGGGGATATTTATGGCCAGAGGAACCCATTCAGCCATTATTGAAAAAACTGCTCCCGAAAATATTAGAGTAGTTGTGGGATCCGTTCAGTTCAAACTAATTCAATTTTGACCAAATTTACACTTATATCTACTTATCGGGAAGTGAGAATTGCATTGTTTTGTGGATAGAGGGAGGGCGTTCTGAGGAAGGGGGAAAGACCGTTCAACAGAATGTTAACGGACCGGAAGAAATAATTGTAGTCCAGAAGGTCCTTTTAGCAATACATTAGTATACCGGACCTTCTGGACTACCTTTTCCACTCATTTGTTTTTGTTCGAGCTGTAACTCCTCCATTGTTCTCCCACAACCTTGTTCTTTGGCTATCCTGTCAATGATGCCTCGTCCCTGGGCAAATCTTATTCCTGACATTGTTGTGAGCGTCGCGAATAAGATCAGTGATGGAAGAGATTTCATCATGTTCAAAGCTGTCTGCAAGGGTTGGAACTGCGCTCGTTTAGGTGAGGCACGCCCGTTTGACCCTTGGAACTACGCTCGTTCAGGTGAGGCACGCCCGTTTGACCCTTGGATTCTGAAATCTGAATTTATCGGTAAATCTGGAGCAGTGACATTCGCATCCGTCACTGATATGCGGCTTTTTGAGATCTCCTTTCCTACATTGGCTGGGCAAAGGACTAGATTGATTGGTTGCGGAGAACTTCGATTGTGTACCACCTGTAACGCAATTCAATGTACAAATATCTATATTATCACCCTTCGTCAATTATTCCGCGCATATGTATGAGTTTCTACCACAATCACCGTAGGGAACAAGCAGTTACGCATTCGGTAATCAGGAAGGTCCTTCCCGCAAAACATCAACAGAGCGGACAAGTATCAAACATCATAAGATGGCATCTCACAGATACTCATCACCACAAAGTTAACACCACCAACAAGTAGCAAATACCAAAATACAAGCATGATTAGCACCTCTAAACCGTCTACCTAGCAATAACACCACGAATCACATTATTCCTTATTGTTGTCCTTGCTGAGCGACCTCTTATATGAGGCCTGTCTCAGCAATTCCCTCACCTTCTTCACCACAAGTGTTGCAGAATCCAGGAGCTGCTTGACCGTCTGCATCTCAGCGGCAGTCTCTTGAATCTCCCTCTTAGCCTTTGCACATTCTTCCTTCCACATCCTTACCTCCCTTTCAGCTTTTAGGTACCTGTTGGCTTCACCCTTTTCTGTAGGAGACAACAGAGCATCGTTTCTCATTTTTTTTCTCGTCTCAAACAGGTTATGAGTTATCTCCCCGTAGTATCGCGTTATCGTCTGCAGCTCAACTGCTTTGACATTGGCCTCCTCCTTAGCAGCTGTACATGCTTCTTTCCACGACCTTGCTTCCTCTTCTGCTTTTCCCTTCATTTCCATCATTTTCTCTAGAACTTTTAGAGTCCTAATATCTCATTCAGGTTCTATCCACCTAAACGACGCGCACTTCATGCCATCAGTCTGCAGTCACCGATTTCGTTCATATAATTAGCGATTGACCACACTAACATGAAACGCAGAAGTAACATTTATTAGAAGTGATAAAGGTTATCGTTTACCTCACAGCAGCATACATATCGACGCCTAGTGTTGGCGCCTGTCCAGTCATACTTCAGATGGACAGGCAATCCGTCCTTGCACTCGTTTTCATTAGGATCTATAACGATGACTTCACGAGGACCGGGCATCGGCGATCTGGAGTTTTCGGAGTCTACTCCAAATACCTTTAAAATACATGAATATAGTATGTTAACCCAGATCCCCAAATCCAGAATTCCCTTAACTAGTATGACAGATCAAAGTAGCATGGCTAAACAGAGGACTGACCGGAGCGAGTCCTGCTTCTCCGTTCGCCGCTAGGGTAGCTACGATTCGCCATTCCCGCCACGGGCAACAGCAGATCTAAGCACCGACGTTAGCTCTAGTCTTTACCACAAGGAAAAGGAGCGTGGTGCTGGCGAGTCTCTTGCAGAGTTGCAGTAGTGTACGCCGCGTCGTTGAGAGAAATGAGATATATACACTTGTCTGCGGGAAAACTTTTTTTTCGCTGTCGCGCGCACTTTTCTCCCGCCAACTTACCAGAACCGCTCCGTGCTATTGTTGGGACAGTTACACAATTGTTTCTCAGGAAGGTCCTTCCTGCAAACCGTTAAAAGGACGGACGATCCGATTCTGGATCAATCCAAACAAACAGCATCTTAGCTTTTCCTCCCTTTTTACCACTAGGAAGGTCCTCCTTGCGAAACATCAACAGGCCGGAGTTTCCTCAATCAAAACTTCCCCCTTCTCTATCTATTACCACCATACCTCCATTGTTCTTCCTCTACCGCCATTACAACGCGTATGAATTCTGAATGGTGAGTATGCTCGAAACGAATGAGTTTGGATCTTCTACGGAGATTGTTCATAAATTCGGGATGATCAGTGCATACAACCGCCCAATCATATGTGAGTATTCCGTGAGGAAAGATTCGCTCTAAGAGAGACATGCACTTGTCCTGCAATTGTGTGCCGTTAGCCTGAATTGCCCATCATATAAATGAAGTCACAGTTTCCTCGCTTGCCATGTCCCACATCTTTGACGCACGGTGCAGCTTCAACCTTTCGACTTGGTACATGTCGGCGACCGAGAGTAAATAAGGCCAGGCATTGCGATTCACAATGATCGACACGTTCGTTCAGAGGGGGTGTGCACACAAGTTCGTCGGTTAACGCCCGGTTTCTGTCGTTAACTGCGATTCTCAATAACCTCCATTGCAATGCGTATGAATTCCGAATGGTGAGTATGCTCGAATCAATTTGGAATAGATTAAACCAAATCGGCATAATAAAATGACATCTCATAGCAACTCATCACCACAAAGTTCACACCTCCAGTCCACCAACAAGTAGCAAACATCATACGATGATCCGGTAGCCAACACCAAAACACAATCATGATACAAGTTTCACAATAATCATCACTACTCATTCAGGTTCATAACTCCATCTCATGTTTGGCCTCCTGCAGCTGTTTCTTCACCTTCTGCACCTCCTACCGTGAATTTTGTGGCCTTGCGGGACTCTCTTGCATTTCTTAATGTTCTTTCAGAAGATCTGGATGTCTCATCTCAGGACGAGGACTCTATAGGATCTCGAAAAAGATCGGAAACATCATAGAACAATTAGCAGAAAAAGATAAAGAGATTCAGTACACACCTAAGGACAAGACAACTGAGGGCGGAGATCATTCTTCTTACCATATACATTGGAATAAAAGCGTCAATGAATGAGTAGGATATTGAGTTTTTTGGGTCAGTCTTTTCTCTTAAAATTTCAAGAAGTTCGTTGTTAGTTGGACTGAAACGGGTAGGGTACCCGTTTCAGTCCAACTAACAACGAACTTCTTGAACATCTAAAAGAAAAGACGGACCAAACAAACATAATGTCCTACCCATTTATTAACGCTTTTATTCTTGTTCTTAGGTGTGTACTGAAGCTGTTTCTCTCTTTCAGCTAGTTGTTCTATCATGTTTTGGATCTCTTTGGAGATCCTAATAGAGTTCTCCCCCAAGATGAGGCATCCAGATCTTCTAAAATAACATTAAGATGTTCTTGTAGAACTAAACTAATCCTCGAAGAAATCTCATCTCGATCTGAAAAATAAACTCATCTCAGTCTATAAAAAAAATCTGAATCCCTTGAACCCAGTTGTATGAGTATAGTAAAACAACCACCACACGCCACAAAACCTGATTGTTTGCTACCTACATAAACTCAGTTGTGCACCTCCACAAAAATCCATAAAACGAGTGCTTGAAGCACATCTAGAAGCTACTAAAATACAAAATCTACTGTAAGACGATGCAAATTGAAAACTAACTGAATTTAACATGAATTGTCTATAGCCTTTCAACTTCTAACACCTAACGAAGTGCAAATCTAAAGGTACGATAATGCAATCTAAATCTACCAAATATGCTCATCAATCCTCCAGATCCCCAAATCTAGATACCCCCAACCCTAGTAAGATAGGGGAAAATATAGCAGCTCAAACCAGAGGACCAACCTTGTCTTGCTGTCTCATCCTCTTGTTGCTGGGATGTGGCGGCGCAACCATCTTCCCCTCACCGCTAGGATCCGTCATTCCTACCACGAACTATCGCAGATCTGCATAGCGGAAGTCAAAAGTCTTTACGAAGTCTGAGTGAAGTGTCTCGCCAGCCATTCGATAAGTAATTATAGACTCAACTGATACTTACATGTGGGACCTGGTCACAGTAAGGAATTCACATGAACTATTAGTAGAGTTTCCCATGTTCTTATCACAACCAACGACTGGTGCAGTGGTAAACAGCACAACCTTGTTCCTTCAGGTCCCTAGTTCGAACCCATGTCATGGCAAATTATTTTTGCAACATTTCGTGACCTATGCTTACACGTGGGATCCTGGAACTATTTATGACGACTTGGAACACTCTATTTTAAATAATGCTTACATGTGGGACCAAAGTTGGTTTATGACGCCGCTGACATGGCGAAAATGCTTACATGTGGGACCCTGGAAAATTTTATGATGACTTGGAATACTCTATTTTCAAAAAAATACTTACATGTGGAACCCTTTTGAATTTTATGATGATTTGGAACAATCTGTTTTTAAAATAATGCTTACATGTGGGACCGATGTTGGTTTATGACGTTTTTTCAGATCTTATGGCGTCACAAAACAGCATGGAACAGGGAACGCCCGGCTACTGTACCAACCGTAATGACGAATTTTTTTTGTCACTAAATTTGCTCGGAAGTGAAATATTATGACGAGATCAGCCAGGAACGTCATAAATCAATGACGCTAAAATGTGGTTGCGTCACTAGTCAACGATTTTCTTGTAGTGATAGCTTGAATGACTTTTTTGTCTTGAGGAGGCATTAGGACAGGAGGAGATTTTAAATACTGCTTGATGTTGTCCAAAGCCTTTTGTTGTTCTTCTCCCCATATAAACTTTTGATTGGCCTTGAGCTTCAGTAAAGGTGTGAACGACTGAATTCTCTCAGATAGATTAGATATAAACCTCTTGATGAAATTTATCTTGCTGATCAATGATTGAAGCTCTTTCTTCTTTGATGGTGCTTCTATCTTGTCGATTGCACTGATTGACTTTTGACCAACCACAATTCCTCTTTCAAGTATCAAGAAACCAGGAATTGACCAGCTGATACACCAAAAGCACATTTGTTGGGATTCTTCTTTAAACCATGTTTCCTCGTGCATTCCAGTGTTTTTCGTAGGTCGGCCAGATGCTCTTTATAGCCTTTTGACTTGACGACCACATCATCAATGTAAATCTCAACTATCTTGCCGATGAGCTCGTGGAATATATAATTCGTGTCTCTCTATTATGTAGCACCAGCATTTTTTAAACCAAAGGTCATGACAATCCACTCATACAAGCCGACGTGACCAAGGCACCTAAAAGCAGTTTTCGCAATATCTTCTACAACCATAAATATTTGGTTGTATCCAACATTACCGTCCATAAAGCTGATGACTTTGTGCCCTGCAGTAGTGTTGACCAACGCATCGGCCACTAGCATTGGGTAGCCGTCCATCGGCGTCGAGAAAACCCCCCTATAGATACGTTAGATTTAGAGTTAGACACGTTTTATTTCATCTCTATGTCACTGTAGACATGCTTTCATAAAGCGTGTTAGAAGCGTCTTCATACGTACCGCGTCAAACCTTGTAGAGATGAATTCTTTAAACGTCGCTATGAACGAAAGAAACATTTTGTAGACACGTTAGATGCATATCTAATAAAATTGATACAATCTTGTAGACACGTGTACAAAACATCTCTAGTGGTCTAGTTACATATTATAGTAATGCTTTATTATGTGTTAATAAGTATAGAGACAAACTTGTAGATACATTTATAAAACATGTCTACTATTGTGAAAATCTAAAAAATACTTCAGATTTAAGGACACCTATACATGATTTTTCATGTGAAATATGTGTCATACAGGATTGGAACCCAAGATCTCTCATCTCACACATAGCTTCCTTACCATCTCACCTACACAACAAACTTGACTTACATAACATATAGTTTCCTCTTATGTTTTTCATGAAGAACCATTTAGTACACTTATTTGGTACGCTTTATGATGTTTCTACATGCTAGTTATGATTCAAAGCATGTCTAAAAGTGTAACATCTTGAAACATTTTTACAATCATGTCCAAAAAGCATCTTTACATGATTATAGACATTATCTGCTACGCTTTTTAACGTATCTAGACAATAATGATGCTTTAAAATGTGGTTAGCTTCGTCTCTTTTTTTAGATGATTTCAATATCGTAGTAAAAATGTCTTTATAAGACTACCAACGTTGTAAGCGTGTCAAATATCGTGACAGTTTGACATGTTCTCAAAAGCATGTCAAAAAGCATCTTTAGGCACTAACATAGAAACGCTTCCAGTGTGCGTTACTACTATAACGTAGCTAAAGGGGGGTTTTCTAGTAGTGGTCGCCTTGTTCAAGTCCCTGAAATCAATGCAAACACGCAACTTGCCATTTTTCTTATAAACATGGACTATGTTAGAAAGCCATTCGGCATATCGACATTGCCGAATAAAACCAGCTTCGAGTAACTTTGTTATCTCGGCTTTTATATCAGGATAAATCTTTGGATTACATTGCCTAGGATGTTGCTGGAAAGGCCGATAACCTGGCTTAATGGGTAACCGATGTTCAACAACAGATCAGTCTAAGCCGGGCATCTCATAATATTCCCAAGAAAAACAATCTTTGAATTCCTTTAATAATGCGATCAACTCTATCTTGTATTCTGGATCTAGCTTGTCACTAATATAAGTCGGCCTTGGTTTACTTCCATCTCCAAGATCTATCTTTCCAACTCATCGGCTGACGTGAACCCGTGCCCAAGCTTTCCCTCATCTTCTATGAATTGATCCATTAAGACTTTTCATAAGAGTTGACTGCTTGAACTGGCTGTATTCCGAAATCGGACACTTTGAGATACTTAGTGTCCCACGTTTTTCCAGATATGCATCTTACTCGATCATAGGCCCATCCTTGTGCTTCTGTTGCTGCTACTGTTAAGGAATTTGACCATCTCAACTGAATCTCCAATCCATTGGATGATATATTGATGCATTGTAGATGGTATGTAACAATTGGCATGTATCCAATCTCGACCCAGCAATAAATTATAAGATCCCCTCCCTTTAATGACAAGGAAGGTGGTTGGAAGGGTCTTACTGCCGATTGTGAATTCTACACAGATTGCACCTTGAGCTGGAGAAACATTGCCTTCAAAGTCCACCATCATCATGTCTGTTTAAGTCAAATCTTCATCTGACTTCCCAATTTTGCGCAGCAATGTGTACAACATCAGATTAACTACCGCTCCTCCATCTACTAGCATCCTGGTGACTGGCTTCCCGTTGACAAACCCTCTGAGAAACAAAGCTTTCGAATGTTGCCTTTTCTCATCTTCCGGCTTCTCGAAGATGGTCGGTGTGGGTTCCAGCGTTAACTGAGCCAATCCTAGTTTTTCATCGGACGCATCCGAGTCAACTGGAGTCATAAACTCTTTTGGTAGCAAGAAAACCATGTTTATGTCAGCCTTTATCCCACAGTCTTTATCATTATCGGCTCTAGGCTTGGGACGCCATACTTGAGACCGAACTTTCTTCTTGTCAAGCACACGTCTCTCTTCTTCTCGTTGTTCCAACTGACGTAGGTGCTGAACTCTTCTTTTCTGAGACTTAGTCAAATCATTTGGACACCATTGCGGATTAGGCTTTATGTATGATTGATTTGACCCTTCATCGTCCAGTTGCACGGTGCGTCATCTTTTAGGATCTCGGCACATGATGTCTTCGTCAGGAACCATAGAATCGGCCAACTCTTCCATCCGATTACGATTGCCTGACTTGTCGTTGACTCGGCCTCCTAGCTGATCGTAGACATTGGCTTTGCCCCCCAGCCGATCATGGACGTTGGCTTTGCCCCCCAGCCGTTGATGAACTAGGACCCGTTGATCACAATGATCCCCAGTCACAGGCTTTCTGTCATTGAAGCAAACCCTCTTGGATGAGCTGCCATTGTTGTAAGCCCCATTGCATTCTGGACAATTTTCTGCTGTTGGTAGTTTGATTCCTGCCTCCCAATAGTACTTGAAGAACGGACATCTCCAATGACCTTCATTACGCCGTGCCCACTCTTCTTTTTCTTTTGCTTTCTCTTGTCGTCGCTGAAATTTGTTAATCAACATACAGGACGTGACAGGTCGGTGTGGCTTCATGTCTTCTTCTTCAAGCAACAATCCTTTTCCTTTAACATCTGCAGCGGTTGCTTGTACTTTGGGATCGACAGCTCCTTTATTTTGAGCCGATTCTGATGTCAGCAATTTGGTACGTGACGTGTCTTTACTAGACACCTGAACTGTATTAGTTAGGAAAGGGTGCTGATCAATCTTCATCAGTTTTTTAGCTTTGGCAGGGGTTTCAAACTTAAGTTTTCCTTGCTCAATAGCTGATTGAATCTGTTGTCTGAAGATCTTGTAATCATTAGTGTCATGAGACGTTGCATTATGCCACTTGCAATACTTCATCCTTTTAAGCTCTTCTGCAGATGGTATGGTATGGAACTAAGAATGCTTAATCTGCCCTTGTTGAAGTAGCAGATCAAATATTTTATCGGCCTTAGTGATATCAAAGCCGAATTTCTCTGGTTCCTTCTTACCAAAGGGACAAGACACAGTCTTTTTGGCTTTAACCCACTCTGCAAGTCCTACCATGTTTTCTTCATCTTCTGAATCAGAGCATTCTACATAGGAAACTTTCTTTTGGAAATTCCTCTTTGGCTCATAAGACTTTGCAGTTTCTTGGCTCATCCGACTCACTAACTGGCTGAGGCTCTCAAAATCATGTGATGCATATTTTTCTCTTAAAGATGGTAAGAGCCCTTGTAACGCCAATTCAGCTAGTTGTTTATCTCCCAGATTCAAACTATAGCACTTGTTTCTGACTTCCCTGAATCTTTGAACGAATCTAGCAACAGTTTCATCGTTTCTCTGCTTAAGACGGGTTAAGTCAATAATCTTCATCTCATGAATTCCAGAGAAGAAATAATTGTGGAACTATTGCTCCAAATCGGCCCATTTCATAATGTAGTTGGCCGGAAGTGAAGTGAACCACGAGAATGCTAGCCCTGAAAGAGATGAGGAAAACAGTCGTATCCTGAGTGCATCAATATTCCCTACTTCTCCGCATTGTATGATGAACCTGGTGATATGTTCCAATGTAGATGTATCATCTTGTCCAGAGAACTTAGTGAAATCAGACACCTCGAACCTTGGAGGAAAGGGTATTTGATCATAACAGATGGATACTGTGTCCTATACATATAAACTTGCTGCTTAGGCTTTATCCCAAAATGCTTCTGCAACGTCTCTGTGATCTAGTCGGTCAATTTCTCCTTCAGATGCGACCTTATCTCAACAGATATCTATTCTATCGTCCGTACATCAGCTGATGGAGTTTCTAAAGGTTTGTTGACGCAAAAATAGGACGTCACCCTTGCGCGTGACACACGTGACTCCCCGGTCTGTAGCGAGGCGTTCCAGCGAATCTGACCTGTTGATTGACAATGGAAAATATTAGGGATCGGCTAGAGAACTGATGGTCCTTTAGCGACACGTGTACCAGCCAATCGACCGATACGGTAAAGCGGGATCGGTTGGCTCGAGAGCGTGGATAAAAGGATCGGCTGAATCGGCCGATCGTGACGTCAGCACTCGAACAGGTCTGGATCGGCTGTAGTGTTAGAAGCCGACAGGATCTAGATCGAGTGGGATAAATTGGTGATAGAAGCTAAAAAATCACAAGAATTGGTACAAAAACTTGTAGATCGAGCTAATATCAGTAAGGGGTGAATAAAGAACTAGACAAAACCTCAATGATGCGCCCGGAGGTTAAAGCATAGGGTTATTCGGTAAAACGGGACTCACAAGCTTGCCGGAGATCGATCAATGCAGACCGACGAGCTTGAAGGACGGCGTTGAAGAAAAGGAAAAACGCAATGGCGAAGTCGCGGAAAAGTAGATGCTGTAAAGTAGATGTTGTAAATTGTAAAGGGTTTGCCCGGAGGCAGTTTGTTTGATATTGGTGTATACACTTTTTCCTGACCACGCAGGGTCGCTATTTATGTCCTGAGGACAACCCGACTCCTAGCCGATTACGGCACTGTTTACTTGCATCTAAAGAAAACAAACACTGCTAAAAATAGAAAAAGATTCACACAGGAGTCAAACTTTCCTAAAACTGACTCTAACCCGTTGCTAATCGTGGATTGACCCGCCTCCGTCGAGCTTTGCCTTTGGCGTATCTTCTCAGTTTCCGCCTTCTCCCTTCTCATCGGCCGATTCTGAGGACCGGAGCGTCCGAGGACTGGTGGATGGTCGCTCCCTGGTGTGATGAGTGATTGACAACGTGGTGTGGACTGACTCTTGGCCGAGTATTGCAGGTGCAGGTTGCGGCTTGATTTGCGTTGGTGCAGGTGAAGAGCGGGCACGAAAGGTCTATGCCTTGCGGGGCCTCAGAGGAGTGGAGAGACAAGTAGGCTCGGCTCGAGGGACCCGGTGGCCAGCGGGGTCAAGTGCGGGCCGCATGGTGGCAAGAAAAGCAAGACGAAGTCGTCGACCGGAGCCGGTGCAGGGTAGCGGCTCACGATCGGAGTCTGCACGCGGGGTTTGCGGCGGTTCACCACAAAACCGTTGGGTTACTTGGTTGAGCCACAAAACCAAGACCGGAGGTTCGGCGGGCGGAGACGGGATCCGGGCGCGTCGAGAAGCTTCGATGCCGGCGCACACGTGGCGGGATCGCAGGGCTTGCGTCGGGAGGACGCGAATTGCGGCGTAGGCGTGGCCGTGCGATGAAGAGGAGTGTTACATGACCTATTTGCCCCTGAGGGGTTTGTATCTCAACTTAAGTGCTAGGGGTAGCTTGGTCATTTGCCCGACCCGGAGGGACTCATATATGTTAGCTCTAGGGTTTCTGGGCAAACCATCCATCCAGACTGCTTCTCATTTCCCTGCTCCATAAGCGTAGATTTTCTTCACCTCTGTAGAGAATCTGACCTCCGAGTGTATGGAAGCATTTATAGTTGCGTTGATTTCCTTCTTGTAGCACGTGTGATTTTCGTGTCTTTTTCGGGCTATTTTCGTTGGTTTTCGTGCGCGTCTTGTTCCTTCGATTCTGAGGTGTTTGGGTTCAGATTGGTTGGTGGGGATCATGGATAGATGCCTTGTGCATCTTTGTGCTTGATCATGACCCCTCAAACTCCGGATTTGGCCTCCGATTGAAGGATTTCGGTTGGAACCCTAGCTTTTTGGTAGAGCTCGGTTGCGATTCGATTCCCGGCGATTTAGTTCGTTTGAGGTCTCAAGTTTTTGGGTATAGCATCTCCCTGGGACGCTTCACATCTCCCCCAAATCTTGTTTCAAGAGCTCAAGCCGTTTGGGAGATCCATGGATGGATAGGAGGGGATGACTTCTCGTTTTCGGGCTCGAGCTACTCTGTCCGCACCTGGCGGACAGTCCGCCTGGTAGGCGCGGACAGTCTGTGTGGCCCGGTGTTCGTCCAGTTTGTCGCTTGTTCTTGCGCGTTGGTGGTTTAATCCGTTGGAGAAGTTGAGTTTTGTTGCAAGGTGTTTGCGGACCGTCTGCCCAGGTGTCCAGGACTGTCTGCGTGGTACGAGTTGCTCACGGACCGTCCAAGGGTAGGGTACGGACCGTCCTTATTTCGAGGTGCAGTATTGTTTGCTCGGGGAGTTTTTGCGGATCGTCCGCCGTGGTCCCGCGGACCGTCCGCCTGGCTCTAGCGGACTGTCCGCCCGGTCACCGCGGACCGTCCGCCCCAGGCTTCGTAGATCGGCTAAGTCTCTTGCTTCTTGAGTTGCGCTTCCATGTTGCTTTGAGTTGGGCTTGTTCCTAGGGTTAGTAGGTCCGTTGTGACTACGTGACCTTGGCAAGCTCGTGTGGGAATCCTATGTTGTGAAGTTGGGGCATAGGCCGAGTTCATCCTTCGGGAAGAATTTTTATCGACTCTCATTCACTCCCCCCCTCTCTGGTCGCCTAATCGGTCCTTCAATTGGTATCAGAGCCGGTTACGGATCTTCGTGATTCTAACCAGTCTAAGATCCAAAGATGGCGTACCAGGAACGGGGTTCGGGTCCTCCACACTTTGATGATAAGAACTACCAGATGTGGCAGAGGCGGATGGCTGCTTTCCTCCGCGGCAAGGGTCAGATCCTTTGGGATGTCACAGTGAACACAACTTATGTTCATCCTGTGAACTTCCTTGCTCCAGGATCGAGGGATATGTTCGACGCCAACAACAAGGCGGTCGACTACCTGTACCGTGCTCTGTGTCAATCCGAATTCGATCGGGTTCAGACAGAGGACTTGGCGTGCAGGATTTGGGAGCAGCTGAAGAATGCTCACGCTAGGAACGCTCAGGTTCAGGCTCGGCTATTTGCGACCTACCGGAGAGAGTACGAGAACTTCACTCATCTCCCCGGTGAGTCCATTGATGCCATGTTCCAGCGGTTCACAGTGATTGTGAACAACATGAGGGCTAATGTGGCCGTGCTCCCGTACGATGATCATGACAGGGCTATCAAGTTCCTGCACTCTCTGGATCGTACCGTGTGGAATGAGAAGGTCGAGGCCATCATTGAGTCGGAGAAGTATGAGACCCTCACGGTGGACGAGCTGTTCTCCAAGCTCAAGTCGTCCGAGGTGGACCGTGGGGTGCGTGCAAAGATCGAGAACCCGACTGACCCTCATAGTCTGGCTCTTGTGACTGGATCAAGGACTAACGCTAACATGTTTTCGAGACATTTTTCTTTGTCTTGTCTTGTGTCCATGCCAGATGAGGAGTTTGACGTGCTTGGCGAGAAGGATCTCGCGTTGCTGAGCAGGCGGTTCGAGCGCATGTACACGAACCGGGAGAACGCTCGGAGGAGCTTGGGCATGTGCTACCGGTGCGGGAAGCATGAGCACTTTATCGCTGAGTGCCCGGGAGCCATGGAGGTGAAGCCCGAGCACAAGCATCGTCCGAGGACCGACCACAAGCACCGCTCGAGGGACGACCACAGGGGCAAGAACAAGTCCAAGCAGAGGCCGAGGAGGAGTGGTGGTCAGAAGAAGAAGGAGCGAGCGATGGTTGCCGGAGCGAGCGACATCGACTCGAGCTCTTGCTACTCTTCATCGAGCTCAAGTGATGAAGATGAGAACCGGCACAAGGGCAAGCGGTCAAGCAAGAACATCAACGGCCTGTGCTTCGCCGCCCAAGGCTTTTGCGGCATGGCACATAGCTCCGCAAGCAAGAAGAGCAACAAGGATGACTCGGGCTCCGACTCCGAGGAAGAGGTAAATAATGATCCATCCTTCTTGATAGCGGAGAATGCTAGGTTGAATGATTTGCTTGACAACCGTGATGATGTGCTTAGAAAGACCAACAAGGAGAAGAGGGAGTATAGGTCTTTGCTTGGAGAGGCTAAGGAGAAGGTGGTTGAGCTAGAGTCTTTGCTTGTTGATGCTAGGGCTCAAATAGATTTTCGTAAGTCTGCTCCTATTGTGACCAATGAACCTGAATGCACTTATTGTTCCACTTTTCTTGGTGAATTGACTGTGCTTAAGGAAAAGTATGCCTCCAAGGTCGAGGAACTAGATGTGCTTAGGGTTGAGCTAGATGAGATGAAATCTGGGCCCTCTTTGCTTGGTGTTTGCACTTCTTGTCCTGTTTTGCATGAGAAGCTAGATGTTTCGCTTGTTTATGCTAGATCACTAGAGGCTCAGCTGAAAGCTCCTATTCCTACATCATGCTCTACTTGTGAAATAAATGCTGTGAAGAATATGGAGTTTGCACACTATGTTGATCGCTTGCAGGATGAGAATGATGAGTTGAGAAAGATGATGGGTTGGTTGTCTGGTCATGAGCCTCAGCTCAGGATGATGATTGAGGCATACAAGTGCTATGATGGGCAAGCGCTTGGGGCGGACAAGGTTGGTGAGGGAAGTGGTGAGAATGAGGGACGATTGGAGATATCCCAGAGCCACCAAAAACCCACCACAAAAATGCCTATGCTCCTAAGCCAAACCCACTTAGGAACCGACTAGACACAACCTCAGCTCCACCCGTGTTTCCTCCACACACAGACAACTTCCAGAAACCCATCAAGTTTAAGAGTGACTTGGGGAATGAGTTCTTTAGTAAGAAGGGAGAGAAACCGAGTGAGGAGAAGCCAGAGCCCAAAGAGAGCCCAAAACCAAAACCCTTCCATTGTGAGCATTGTGGGAGGGATGGGCACCTTGCTGAGTTTTGCTTCCGACAGAAGCGTGAGGAGAGGTTGGTTAGAGAGATGGCAAACAAGGACAGGTACCGCCCTTCTCGTGGTGTGCGTGAGCCTAGGATGGTGCCAAGGGGCGAGGGTGTGGTGCATACCATTTACCCTCGAGAGAGGTGTGTGTTTGTGCCTCGAGGTGAGCCACCACATAGTGAAGTGGTAGGCGTGTTGGGTTTGGGAATGGTGAGTTTGCTGGACGTTCCTTCGCTCGTGGCCAATACGAGTATGGGGGGAACGATCGCAGTTTTAGGTCCCAGAGGAGCTACGGGCCACGGTCTCCACCTCGTGGTACGCGTAGTCCTCCAAGGGGACGTGTGGGTGTTCCATCTAGAGGAGATAGGATGGATTTTGCTAACCCCACCTTTGAGCAAATGGCACGGTACTGGTTTGATTCATTTTGTACTAACCCTAGTGCTGAGTCGTTTGTTCACTCTCACTCTCGTTTTTGATTTGCAGGTGGGAGGCTTGGAGGGCTTTTGGTTGATCGACTTCGGTTGCTCTCGACACATGACCGGAGATCGAAGGTGGTTCTCCAGCCTCACCCCGGTGATGACAAAAAAGTACATCACTTTTGGGGACAATGGGAAAGGTAGAGTGCTTTTAATGCGCACGGTGAAGGTGAGCGAGTCTGTGACTCTTAGGCGTGTTTCTCTTGTCAAGTCATTGGGGTACAATCTTCTTTCGGTTTCTCAGCTTCTTGATGAGGGTATTGAGGTCCGTTTTAAAACGGGCGCTTTGCGTGTTTTGGATTCTCGAGGTGATCTTGTGTGCACGATCATCCCCGAGGGTCAGATTTTCAGAGCCGATTTTTCTTAGTGTGTCGGCTCTTCTCGTTGTTTGGTTGCTGGTGTTTCGGCGGAGCTGTGGAAATGGCATAGGAGACTAGGTCACTTGAGTTTTGACTTGTTGTCACGCTTGAGTGGGCTAGGATTAGTCCGAGGATTGCCTAAGTTGAAATACCAAAAGGAATTGGTATGTGCTCCGTGTAGGCATGGTAAGATGGTCGCCGCCTCTCACCCGCCTCTGACATCGGTTATGATAGAGAGGCCATGCGAGCTGTTCCATATGGACTTGGTTGGTCCAGCTCGTGTGTGCTTAGCGGGTGGGAAATGGTATGTCCTGGTGATAGTGGACGACTAGTCTCGCTATGCTTGGGTCTTCTTTTTGGCTGACAAGGGGGAGATGTTTGGTTTTGTGCGGGATCTAATCTTGAGGTTGAAGAATGAGAGGAATGGAGATGCCATTCGAGCTATCCGTAGCGACAATGGCTCTGAATTTAAAAACTCTCGTTTCGAAATCTTTTGTCGTGATTTGGGTCTCGAACATCAATTCTCTTCTCCCTATGTGGCTTGTCAGAATGGTGTGGTTGAGAGGAAAAATCGTTCCCTTTGTGAGATGGCTCGGACGATGCTCGATGAGCATAGGACTCTGAGGAGATATTGGGCTGAGGCGGTGAATACCGCGTGCCATGTTGGGAACCGGATTTTTCTTAGGGCCTTCTTGAACAAGACATGCTATGAGCTCATGCACGGGCGAGCACCTAGGGTGAGCCATTTCAGAGCTTTTGGTTGTCGGTGCTTTATTCTCGAGAAGGGTAGGCTTGATAAGTTTGAGTCGAGGTCTTCCGATGGGATCTTTTTGGGTTATGCTAGTCATTCTCGAGCATTCCGTGTGCTCAATCTTGATACTAACCTAGTCATGGAAACTTGCGAGGTTACCTTCGACGAGACCCAGCCATGCAGTTCGTCTGTTTTTGAGTGTCCAGGTGACGACGAGATTGACAGGAAGATCTTTGAGGACGAGGAGGATGATGCTGGAGAGGATGATGGTGATGATGAAGCTCCAGCCGAGCATGTACCCTCTACTTCCACTACGATGACTACGGTGCAGGATGGTCCAGCCCCTACACCGACTACGATCCAGCAAGATCAAGTGGAAGCTGCAGCTGAGGGGGAGGTGGTCTCCAGGCGAGAGGCACCGAGGCGCGTTCAAGTTGATCATCCTCCCTCAAGAATCATCGGCGACATCAATGAACGTACGACACGGTCAAAGTCCAGGAATGTTTCTCACTTTGCTCATTCGGCTTTTGTTGCTACCTTTGAGCCAAAAGACATTAGACACCCCCTCTCTGATCCTAATTGGGTGAACGCAATGCATGAGGAGTTAGAGAACTTTGAGAGAAACCATGTTTGGGAGTTGGTAGAGCCACCACCACATTGCAAACCTATCGGGACAAAATGGGTGTGGAAGAACAAAGAGGGTGAGAATGGTGAGGTGGTGAGAATCAAATCGAGGTTGGTTGCTCAGGGGTATAGTTAGAAGGAGGAGATAGACCATGAGGAGACATTTGCTCCTGTAGCCCGTTTGGAGGCGATTATGATCCTTCTAGCCTTTTCCGTGGATAAAGGGTTCAAATTGTACCAAATGGATGTAAAGAGTGCCTTCTTGAATGGATTTTTAGAAGAAGAGGTTTATGTGAAACAACCACCGGGTTTTCATAGTGCTGAGTTTCCTCACCAGGTGTATAGGCTGAGAAAGGCGTTGTATGGGCTGAAACAAGCTCCCCGTGCTTGGTATGGCCGTTTGAGGGGGTTCTTGTTCAGCAAGGGGTTTGAGATGGGCAAAGTTGATAAAACTCTTTTTCTCCTTAGGCAGGGCGATGATATCCTAATTGTTCAGGTGTACGTGGATGATATTGTCTTTGGCGACTCGTCTCACTCTTTGGTTGCGAGGTTTGCAGAGGATATGAGCAAAGAATCGAGATGTCTATGATGGGAGAATTGCAGTTCTTTCTCGGGCTTCAGATCAAGTAGGCGAAGGAGGGAACCTTTGTGCATCAAGCCAAGTACACGAAGGACATCGTTAAGAAGTTCAAGATGGACGACTCGAAGCTCCTGTCGACACCGATGAGTATGACTACAGCATTGGATGCGGACGAGGACGGAGAGCCCGTGGACCAGAAGGAGTACCGGAGCATGATCGGCTCCCTCTTGTACTTGACGGCGACGAGGTCGGACATTCAGTTTTCTGTGTGTCTGTGCGCTCGTTTTCAGGCGTCGCCGAGGACTTCACATCGGCAGGCCGTCAAGCGGATCTTCAGGTATCTTCGATACACTCCTAAGCTCGGTCTTTGGTACTCGGCGTCCTCTTATCTTTCGCTTCTTGGGTTTTCGGATGCCGACTTTGCGGGGTGTCGAGTCGATAGGAAATCGACTTCGGGGACGTGCCAGTTTTTGGGATCTTCGCTTGTTTCTTGGTCTTCTCGCAAACAGTCTAGTGTAGCTCAGTCTACCACAGAAGCCAAGTATGTTGCTGCCGCTAGTTGTTTCTCACAGCTGCTTTGGATCACATACACGCTGAGTGACTTTGGTGAGGAGTGTACTCATGTTCCTCTCAAGTGTGATAGCACGAGTACCATTAGTGTTGCCAAAAACCCCGTGCTCCACTCCAGAACCAAACATATAGAGGTGAGGTATCACTTCCTGAGAGACAATATTGAGAAGGGAAACATAGACCTCATCCATGTGCCAACTGAAAAGCAGCTTGTCGATATCCTAACCAAGCCTTTGGACCAAGCTACATTTGCCCGTTTGCGAGGGGAGCTTGGTGTTGTTTTCCCTTTTGAGCTTCGGTTGGGGGTTTGATGTACATACTCATGTTGCATTTTCATTTATGTATCATATCATGATTGCATCTTTGTATCATAGACTGCATATGTATCATATGAGATGTGCTTCTCCTATATACTTGGATCACTATGATGTGCTAGATATGAGATTGTGACTTTACTAGTGATGCTCATATCATGGATAGCGATGCTCTTGATAGCTTTGGGATGTATATGCTTGTGAATGGCTCTCTTTTGTGAAAATGCTATATATGATCCTCTCTTATGAGTTGAATGCCTTTCATGATAAATTTGTGTATTTATGGCTATAGCTTGCTTAATTTGTGCTTGGAACCATGTTCTTTTCATTTGGGGTCAAAGACCCATCTATCATCATGGATGTTTAGCCTACATGCTACCTTGTGGAGAAGCCTAAGCTTCATTTTGCCGCAAAGGCACTTCATGTACCATGCTTAATTTGTAAATCTTGAAATTGGTATGTGAAATGTTTGTGCTTGAAAAATATGCTTCTATGTCATGTATGTTTTACATTCCTTATCTTGGGTGCTAAACCGTTGCATGATGTTCACCGTTGAGAAGTCTCACATTTAGAAGTGGACACATGGCTCGGTGGCTTTGACATGACATGAGATAGCTTGTAGGTGTTTGTGATGATCTTGTGATGAGAACTTGTGACCTTGCATGAAGTTTGTGAGTTATGTGTTGTTTGTGCTCATTTTGATCATGGTTAGGTCCTATGCTCATGAGGGAAATTTTTGTGAAAAATGCTTTATCTTTATCATGGCTATGTCACATGCTTATATGTCCCTATCCATCTTGTTGGCGATGTTTGTACTCAATTTGTGGCTATCTTGCTTGTCTATGTCTCAATTTAGCATGTTGTAGTGCTCTTTGTCTATTTGAGAAGCACATGCTTGCATTTGTAGATTTGATTCATGCATTACCAACAAGGGGGAGAGATAGTACCCAATTCTTGCTTTGGGGAGAAAGTTCATGCATCCAAGAAAGTTCATGCATCCAGGGGGAGTTTTGCATCAAGGGGAGAAAAATTGGGAGAAATGCATTTGTTCAGGGGGAGCTTGCATTCATGTGCTTTAGAGCTCTTTGCGCCTGATTTTAGTTGTGCTCTTTTTGCCGATGGTGTCGAGCCCTTTTGCCTCACCTTGATGAGTCGGCAATTTTGAAGCATTTTATCTCGGTTGTGTCGAGCCGTTGCCCTTGTCTTAGGGGACCGAGATTTTTCTCTCTCAAGTGATCTTGTTTTGGCTTTTGTTTGGCTTTTGATCACTTGTTTGAGTTTTTCATCCGTTTCTATTCTTTTTCTCTAAATTGGTTACTATGTGTGTGTTGTCAATGCACTCATCAAGGGGGAGATTGAGGACCGGAGCGTCCGAGGACCGGTGGATGGTCGCTCCCTGGTGTGATGAGTGATTGACAACGTGGTGTGGACTGACTCTTGGCCGAGTATTGTAGGTGCAGGTTGCGGCTTGATTTGCGTTGGTGCAGGTGAAGAGCGGGCGCGAAAGGTCTATGCCTCGCGGGGCCTCCGAGGAGTGGAGAGACAAGTAGGCTCGGCTCGAGGGACCCGGTGGCCAGCGAGGTCAAGTGCGGGGCGCATGGTGGCAAGAAAAGCAAGACGAAGTCGTCGACCGGAGCCGGTGCAGGGTAGCATCTCACAACCGGAGTCTGCACGCGGGGTTCGCGGCGGTTCACCACAAAACCGTTGGGTTACTTGGTTGAGCCATAAAACCAAGACCGGAGGCTCGGCGGACGGAGACGGGATCCGGGCGCGCCGAGAAGCTTCGATGCCGGCAGACACGTGGCGGGATCGCAGGGCTTGCGTCGGGAGGACACGGACTGCGGCGAAGGCGTGGCCGTGCGATTAAGAGGAGTGCTACATGACCTATTTGCCCCTGAGGGGTTTGTATCTCAACTTAAGTGTTAGGGGTAGCTTGGTCATTTGCCTGACCCGGAGGGACTCATATATATTAGCTCTAGGGTTTCTGGGCAAACCATCCATCCGGACTGCTTCTCATTTCCTGCTCCATTGGCGTAGATTTTCTTCACCGCTTTGTAGAGAATCTGACCTCCGAGTGTATGGAAGCATTCATGGTTGCGTTGATTTCCTTCTTGTAGCTCGTGTGATTTTCGTGTCTTTTTCGGGCTATTTTCGTTGGATTTTCGTGCGCGCCTTGTTCCTTCGATTCTGAGGTGTTTGGGTTCAGATTGGTTGGTGGGGATCATGGATAGATGTCTTGTGCATCTTTGTGCTTGATCATGACCCCTCAAACTCCGGATTTGGCATCCGATTGAAGGATTTTGGTTGGAACCCTAGCTTTTTGGTAGAGCTCGGTTGCGATTCGATTCCCGGCGATTTAGTTCGTTTGAGGTCTTAAGTTTTGGGGTATAGCATCTCCTAGGGACGCTTCACATCTCCCCCAATTCTGGATTCGCCCAATCACACTCTCAAAGAACCAACCTACACAACCTGAACACGAAGTACCAGGAGCACGGATTGGGCCCCGATGAAGCGGCCGCCGATGTAATCCCACAGGAAAATCACAAGAGCAAAGGAGCAGAGAACCACTCTCTGGATTTGTTAGCACGCAGCTGAACAAAGGAGTTCTATTTCATTATCAAAAGTCTTGATTATTTCAGATATACATAGGGTATTTATACAAGGAACAACCCTCCTTGTTGGGTGTGAATGGACCTTTGAGTTTCTGGAGTTATGCTACATGAAAAGCCACCACGAACTGAAATCCCGAACAGCCTCGTGTGACTGTTGGCTTCCTGCGTAGTCTTCACTAAATCGGTCATAACTCTTTATTGGTAAGTCTAATGGACATGCGGTTTCTTGCATTGGAAAGTTAACTTCAAGACGGTTCCATGAAGTACTCATGGAGCTCCAAAGCTATCGGTATTTAAGAGTTATGATCAAATCATTATGCAGGTCCGAACTTGTTCGAACTGATTGTCCGGACTGATCTGTGTGAACTGGTCCGAACTTAACTTTGCTGGATCATCCTTGGTCCGAACTGATCCACTTGTTTCTTATTCTTTGCTTCCTCTCCGTGTATAGCTGCACCACCCCTCACATATATACCTAAGTACAACCAATGTAGAACATTTTATAACATTCTCATATATGTTAAAGTTAATTTCAGCTAGGAGAGAGTTCACCTCTTGTTGTAGTTTCTTGGCACGACTTCGTGTAATTGGTCCTTGGTTTATATTTATTGGTGTGTTATATTCATCCACTTGTGTAACAGTACGGTCAGTGGGGATGTCCGCATCATCCTCCCTCTCTTGAAAAAGGAGTCGTCCTCGACTCTGATTATTGTGGGCTTGGTCATGTTGATGATCATTGTTGTAGTCGAATATAGCAATGTGCTTGAGTCTGTAATCATACAAGCCAAGTAGCAGCCTTGCTAAGAGAAAATAGTAAGATTTGGAATTAAGTATAGCTTTCACCTTGTATGAATGTTCAATATTGATAGTATTTGTTGAAGTCTTCGACCGGGCCGCATCATCCTCCCTCCCTTGAAGAAAAGCTGTCCTCAGCTTTTGTTGACCTGAAATCAATCTATAAAAGGTAGAGGGTGGATATATATAGCATTTTTCATGATCAATCAAGTTAGATCCCTCATCGCTTCCTTTCTCATCCATATTCATTGATGCATAATGATAACATGACATATATGAGTTATGCACTTTATTTGGACGAGCTAGAAACATCAAATTCATTTTTCTAAACTCACATTGAAAATGTTTTCTTGTTGTTTGTAATCCTGCAAACAACTTCGTAGATGGAAGAACAACAATTTCTTGCAAGCAACACAATTTATTCAAAATCTCTAATTTCATCATTGCAACATTCAACATTTCAAAATTTGAAGAAAACATTGATCTCTTGTCATTCTCATAATTATTTTTGTACAGTTCTTTTGAAGGTTTAGATGCATACCTTCCAAATTCATTGCTCTTTGATGTGGACAGAAAAAATTTGGATGAAGAGCTTGTTGTTCTTTGCACAAGGTCTCTTTCTTTTGATGAGCAATATGAGCATGGGAATAATTTTTTTCTCTCAATATCACAAGCATTAAACAATTTATTCACTTTATGACCAGAAAAGTATGGCACACAATGATTGTCGTCCGACATGTTCAATTTAAATTCAGCAAGCTTGTCACATGTTATGCACATAGAACTTACAAAGAACTTACCAACAACATGTTCTATAATCAAATTGAAAGTAAGCTTGCAGCTATGAACATTATTAAAAGATTGCATGGATGTTATCATAGACACGTTATCAAGCATTTGATCAATCTCAACAAGTTTATCAAATATGATATAACTCAAATAATTAATAGGAGATATCTTTGCAAATAATTCAGCATGGGTAATGAACTGAACATAGTGAAGTTTATTAGCATTTAAATTATTACAAGGTTTCAAAATAGAATAAGAGTTATGCAAACTAGAACAAACTTTATCAACTTGCAAAATTTTAACACATGAATTTACTTTTGAATGAGTTGAATCAACATGAAACCTTTGAGTAAGATCAATTAAATTTGCAATAGATGTTTTATCATGATTACTCAAAATTATACCTTGCAAATTCAGATCTGAATTATTTTCCTTACTTTTCAGTTTTGATGTTTGTATATATACAATGCGTTGCACTTCTGAATTTTTACCTCCTTCATCTTCATGCTTCATGTTTATGGCAGCAACAATTTGGTTTTGTACAACAACAATATTCTCACCTCTCTCAACAAGTGGTGTTGTGTGATGAGAAATCACCTCTTTCTCAGTTTCTTTGCTAACCTGCACACTTTGAGAGACAACACAAGAAGTAGGGATGAGTGGGTTAGAATCATAAACATCCTGTGTAATCAAGCTCTGTCTTTTTATGTGGTGTATATCCCTCACACTCATTGTTGATGCTCTCAATCTCACATTTTGTGGAATCACACAGCTCACTTTTATTTTTCCTTGCACTCAATTTGGCTATGTGGCTCTCAATCTCACATGGGTTTTGATGCAAAGCCTTCGTAACTATATTTGGAGCAGCAACTACATGGTCACTTTCCTTCGTGAATTCCTCAACTAAACATTGACCAACAAAGGTCAAAGTGGAACAACCAACTTTAACAAGTTCCAGTGGTAATGGAACACCAACAATTTCAGTGGAATTATTAATATCAGTTATGCCTTCAATCTGCACTTCATGAGGCATATTAGCACACTTAATTTCAGCATCTCTGTCCAATAATTCCTCACATACTACAGTTGATGGTGTAGTACATGTTGACATCTCTTTCAAGCATGGAACAACATCATGTTGCCACCATTGATCAGGTGGAACATGTTCAATTTGCTTTTGGACAGATTCATCAATCACACTTGGTGATGCACTAGCAACATATTTCTTCTCCAAATCTTCCCTCAAACCAAACATTTGGTCTCTCTTTTCATTCAGATTATATGCAACTCTAAAAATGGGTGTCGAAACATATTCTGAATCTTGTAGTGACACTGATTCACCACCTTGCTGCATATCACAACTATCAATAACATTGCGGCACTTAATTTCATCACAAAAGGCACTTGAAAAAGGCATAGAACTTGTAGGAACATCAGCTCTTAGAATCTGAACCTGAGAAGATGTTTTATCTTGTTCTTGCTGAACAAAATAAGCACATTCACTTTGAAAATCAGCAGCAACCACCTCTTTCTTGCTTTCAATTATTTCTCTTGTTTGCAAATGATTGTGGCACTGTCCATTCTCATCTTGCACGGTATGTGCAGCAACATCTCCAAATGGTTCATGCTCAGATTTCAAATAATCATTGAAGAGAACTTCATTGACTTCAGTCTTCTCAAACTCAGAGTCCAAACTAAAATTCTGGACAGTCATAACACTGGGATAAGTTCTTCCACTAGAATTGATAGAAAGATCAATCACCATATCACTTCCCATGTCAACTTGTGGCTCACACTTGTCTTCTTGCTACACAACAATGCTCTTATTTTCAACACACACTACAAGAAAAATGCCGACTAGTGACACAAGAAAAAGGCCGTTTCTCGTCCTAAACCGCGATTAATGACGCCGGTTGTTACAAAAACGCGCCGTCATTAATCGAGCGTCACAAACCGCGATTAATGACGAGACCTTATTTCTCGGCGTCATGAGTTTAATGACACGTATAAATTCGTAACACAAAGGCGTCATAAGGTACCTATCACGTCGGACCAAAATCTGATGTGGCACGGCGTTTTGTGACAAACCGTTTCGTCATTAAGTGAATTCAGCCCATATTTTGACGGGTCAAGGTCCAAATACCTTGTCGTCATAGATTGAATTTGGCCCACTTAATATTAAGCTGAGCCCAATGTTTCTTTCGTCATAAATTGGTTTTAGGCCTTATTAAGGTTGGATGGAGCCCAATATTGTTTGCGTCATAGAATGTTTAAGGCCTATTTATGGTTGGATGGAGCCCAATAATTGTTGTCGTCATAGACACTTTTAGGCCTAATTCTGGTTGGACCGACCCAATAATCGAGGTCGTCATAGAATGTTTTAGGCCCGGTTTTAGTATGACCGAGCCCAATAATTGTATTCGTCATTAATTTGTTTTGGGTCCAGTACTGGTTGGATAGAGTTCAATATTTGATGACGTCATAAAATGATTAAGGCCCAACTGATATTGGACCCAGCCCACCATTTGCTGACGTCATTTTTGATACGGCCCATTTTATTAATGAATCGTTTTTGAATTCGTAAAAAAATAATGGGCCGATGGGGCAAGCCCACATATTTTTCCCTGTTATTTTGGGCTGCACTCCATGTTGCGCTTAATTAAATATAATTCAATCTCATATTACATGCTAATCAATTAAGTAATAGACATCACAGATAATATTTCCATACCACTGATACAAATTAATGTTTCGGATCACACATGACACATTATTATCAATGAACACAGAACAACCACAAGCAGATTGTAAGTAGGAGCTCACAAACCAATACACATGATATCTCTATGCTCACAAATAAAGCTGGTTTTGAAATAGAACCCACTAAGATAACAAAGCTCCGTACTCACAAACCAGCACAACTAGCTGGGAGGACACAAGCAGAAGACTAAGAAACACAGTGGCCTTACCCAAGGCGCGAGCTTAGCAGTTGACGAAGGAGGGTCTCTGTAGCTTCTACTTGTTTCTTCAACCTCTTAATCTCATCAGTCTGCACTTTCATTTCTACATCTGATGCTTCTGCCTTGATCTTCAAGTCTATCAAAACTTGGTCCTGTTCAACAAAGATTTCACCAAGGTTAGCAGCTGCATCGAGCCCTCCCAACGAAACTTCAGGTCTTGAGCATGTAGCAAAAGCTGGATAATCTCGAGGCATGTAATCAATGAATGACTTTGACTTCACATTGGAGGGACAGGAATTTGATATTTGAACCGCAAGGCTTGTCCTCAACATTTGAGCCTAAAAATGAAAGGAGAAGTCAAACTTGAACCTTAAACGAAGCAAGCAAATAAACTTAAGAATAATCCGAAGAATAAAGTAGCAGGATTATCATGCGTTCTGTTACATACCATGACATGTGATTGAATCTCAGCAATGCAGGAGTGGGATGCTAGGCCCTGCACAAAAAGTTACAAATCAGGAACTGGATCTAGAGCGGTCAAGATAAGAGAAGGATCTGAAATCTAAGACAATAAACAAAGTAAATTACTTTCTAAGCATGGCTCATCTATTAAGTTGTGTTACAAATAAGTAACTACATCTAGAGCAGCCAAGGTAAGAAAAGAATCTCCAATCTAACACAATACACAAAGCAATTTACTTTCAACGCATGGCTCATCGATTAACTTGTGTTCCAAATCAGTGACAGCATCTAGAGCGGCAAAGTTAAGAGAAGAATCTCAGAACTAACACAATACACGAAGCAATTTACTTTCTAAGCCAATGAAAATACTACTAGGGGACTAGAAAGAAAAGGAAATGAGATTCTCACTTGTGAAACTCCAAGATTCAGGGCCCATGGATTGAGGGGGCATCGGGAGCCGGTGCTTGCGCCGTATCCTCGCTCAACTGCTCAGCTTGACCAGCACAGCAGACGCAAGCAGAACACCGGTATCTGCCGCTCACCATCTGCTGAGATACCCCTCCCCCTCCACCGGCGACGGCGAGGTCGGACCGCCACCGCAGATGTAGCTGAGTCAAGTGATGCTTTTTGGAAATGGAAGGCGGGAGTTTAGTGGCGCAACGCAGTAGCAATGGAGTAGAGTATTTATTATTTCGGGGCGGAGAGGGAATACAGAATTTGAAAATCCCGCTTTCGACTTCCTCACCGTGAAATGAAAATTTGGTAAGCTGCACTTGCTTCGGGGCCACTGATAAGTGAGGCCGTGCAATGGCGGCCCCATATTGTCAGCGAGTTTGGGTGGGATTCCGGTGGCGTACAATATAGGCAGGAGACGGATATCTGGAAGAGGCCCACGCTTCAGTGAAGTTGGGTGCGTTTCCAGTCGAAGATCACAAAACCTAACAGCTGCTTCTCCCACTACAATGCCTACACATCTTTTTTTTAAGTCATACGGATATAAGGATCTTCCTTCTGCATTCTTATCCGGACCAAAGCACACTCGTGTACCCGCCAAATATTTTGCATGCCTACCAGGGAAAAAGCCTGCATATTCCAGCCTATACTTGTGACAGGATTCCTCAGTAGTGTAGGCCTTCGTATTCCGAGCATCCCATGTATTTTCATGGCTACTGTAATCCCGTGAGGGCATGCTCTGCCACGAGGTGCACGCTGCCTTAGTATCGGTCATGGTTCGATAAATAGGCGTGCCCCCAAGGCCTTTGCTCATCGCCTCTTCATCCTCCACGCATTGTGCTAGCAGACCTCTCTATTTGGTTCTGCGCTCTGTGAAAAGAGGTGAGCTCTTAGCTTCCGCGTCGTGTTTTTACAGGATACAATCATTGTTTCTGGTCAGTGCTTATCATGTTTACGTTGTTGGCGAGTGTGTAGGAGGATGGCTTCTGATGCGAACGGAGGAACCGCCAACTCCCATGCTGTGCCACCTTCGCAGCGGCCAGGATACATAGATCCATATGATCTGTACAACATGGACGAAGCGGACGAGGAAGAAACGGAGGAGATGAAGAAAGATGCTTTGGCTTGGCTGCAGGAGCAGGGTTACACTTGTGTGCTTCGCCATGGTCGCTGTGTGTGCCCTTACTGCAATCTTTCTAATCGGCAGTGGGGTTTTCATGACATCCTACATCATGCTTCTGGCATTGGTCGCTCGGGACGTACCATGAAGTCGAGGGGTAGGCACCGTGCATTGGAGGAATATCTCCGCACGGATCCTCGTTATGCTACATTCCGTCGTGCATTAGGTATGGCGGGATAGGCGTGTGCCGTATCCATCTCCATGACCGTGTCTGTTGTCTTCCTCGTTGCCAAGTCCGAAGATTTCGTTACTGGGTGTGTGTTTGTGCGCGCCTGTGCTAGTGCCACTGTACGGGTGTAGGTCTATGGGGATGTATCATGTATGTGCACATTTAAGTTGAATAATTTGGGCAAGGTGACCATCGTTTACGTTCTGTATATTCTTAGCAAAACGATGAATTTAGTCAAACGGTAAATTTGTAAAATCGGTCATCATTTACGTGTGTATCTGCAATGCGGTGTGGTGGGATAAGAATAAAATATTACATGACAAGACATTACATCTCAGACTATGGCAACGCATCATGACTAGGGAAATCCACTGAAGAAAGGAAGGCGATCATGGAAAAGAAGAACACCCATGTTCTTCATGGATAAGAGGGGATACAAGGGATTTTCCTACCACTACAAGATTCACAGAGCAGGAAAATAGGGGATCGATCTTTTCCATCCAAAAGAAAACATACAATTGATCTTTCCATCCACAAGACCACCTATTTGAAAGTGAAAAAGAAAACCCAAATCTGAGTAATCTAAGACGACCCCTCCGAGGAGTTCCCCGATGACTCTGGCGTCGAGGGAGCTTCAATGGCTGGGGGAGCCACGGGACCGGGATTGGCGGGGCCGGCATTTGAAGGACCAGCGCCGAGGTCCATCTTCTTCTTGGTCCTCTTCGAGTCCACCACCTCCTCCTCCGCACCTTTCGTCTCCTTCGCTGACGGAATGTCCTTGAACGAATCAAGCTTATCGGCCTTGTCATCCTTCAAAAGCTGCCTCACAAACGCCTCCGTCTGTTGATTCCTCTTCTTGGCCTCCACCCGCTTCCTCTTCTTGGCCGCCAATCCCTTCTTCTCAATGGCCGCCCACGTCTCTTCCTCATCCTCTTCTTCTTCCTCTTCCTCTTCATCCTCTTCCAGATAGTCGTACTTATGCTCGCTGTCCTCGCTCTCCTGCCTTTCCATGTCTTCTACATCAGATTCACTCAAGGAGGGGTCGGATGGCTCACATGCGCTTGGTTGGGGGAGTCGGGTGGTGTCCCGATGGAGGAGGGGTTGGAAGGGAACAGGGAGGCGGGAAGTCGAATCGGAGAAGAAGGCATGGTGGTTGTGGTTTTCTGGAGGAAGAGAGTTTGAGACAAGGCGATGGAGGGAGTTGGGAGAGTCCGGTATATTAATAGATCTTAGTTTCAGGGAAAGTCGGGGTGTCTCTTCGGGAGTTGTATCACGCTAATGCAAGGAGGCGCCTCGATCTCTATTAATGTAACGGTCTTCTGCAAAGAAAAGAATTATGTAAATTTGTAATCTTAGTGAATTTGGAGCAAACTATATTTACAAGCACTTCAACATGCAGAGATGAACTGTTTACTACCATTAAACCGGATGTTCAGGTATGGGATGCATTAACAGACCGGATGTTTCGGTCTAGAAAAAGATACAGAAAGGACAAATATTTCAGAACCTGTAAAAGATTCTTGTTTTGATTTTGGGCAAAGGTGATCTATGATTTCATAGTTTATGAGAGCGATAAAATAGGATAACATTTATAGGGAGACAAGGAACAGAGATGGTTAGGGAAACAAAGCATAAACAACTTCAAACAAGGGGATTGATCAACAAACAATCGATAACCAAAATCACAAACATGGTTTGGGTTAGGGATGCATTAGCGTTTTGGATGTTTGCCAATAACCGCATGCTTGTTTTGAATTTGGTCAAGGTGAGCAACGATCACATTGCTATTTCTTATTAATCATCCAATATTGATCTTCAACTTCTCCAGATCATGTGTCAAGCTAGGAAACTGACATTGTCAAGCGATTGGCAGATGTTGGTGTAGGTCTGTCTAGTGGTGCTATGTTTTGGGTTGGAAACTTGTGATGATGTTCAGACTCGTTGTCTGGTGATGCTTACTCTCCCTGGGAGTCCTATGGGCGATCGTTGTCCTAATCTAGCTTGAGTCAATGTAGGTTAGGGCGAGTCAAGGGCCAGTGAACTCCTCTTTTATCCCTATTCTGTGACTTGTTCGGTATTTCTGTTGTTGCAATGGAAATGGGGGATGCCCTCGATTCGAAAAAAAATGTGTCAAGCTAGGAAACACGATCATGTATAAGTACAATAAGAGCGGATGTTCTTGTCTAGAAACACGAACAGGCCGGACAACACATGAGACCATGTTTCATGGAAATGTAAAGTTACTAATTAACATCACAATGTTCACATACATAAGACAATGTTCCCACAAAATCTAAAGATACTAACTAACATCACAGATAACATATCGGCATTGGTCTTCCACTGGCGCGGCTCGCTCACTCCATCTACATCCATCCCTCGTTTCTGGCCAGGACACGGTGGCGGCTCCACTTCTTCATGTTGTCCTCCCTCAGGGCCTCAGACCTGGCCATCCCAAGGACGTGGTCCTTGATCTCATTCAGGTTCCTCCACCGGTGCATACGGTTGGGGCAGACAGGGCACCCGTAGGTGTTGGTAGTGCGTCGGAAGACACGCAGAGCAAAGGTGTCGGAGTTGGAGTTGGAATTGGAGTCGGAGTCCAACTCTGCAAGTGGTGGAGGAGGCTGGGAATCCGCCGACGACGTACCAGCGGCTCCGGGCATTGGCGGGTCGACGTTGGCGGCGTCGCAGCGGGGCGGCTCCATGCCGTGGAATTGACGCCCTTGCCACTCTAAGTAGGAGCGGATGAAGTGGAGGCCGCGCGGTGACAGCCAGGACCCGGATTCGGCTCCTGAGGAGGCGGTGGGCGAGAGGCTGGCAACGCCGCCGGACCGACGAGCAGGGGCGGATACGGCCATGCGCCTGAGCTCTGTGTGTCTTGGGGAGACTGATTTCTTCATTGCGTCGGACGGGCAGTAGGACTGAAACGCGAGTGTTTGGGAAGAGGACTATGGGTAGAGTGGTTCAGAACTGGCAAGGACGCCGATGGTGGTAGGAATACAATGGCCAGATTCCATGAGAAGTTGTGCAAGCTTATGTGACAAGCTAAGCAATGGGCCTCTAGATCGAGTGGCTGCAATTCATCTACAAGCTTCCATGGGGCGTTGTGGCAAGCTTCCATGGGAAATTAGGCAACGGGCGCCTTGGCCTGTCGAGGAAGGCTACGGCCGGAAGTTACTGATAAGAAAAGGTGACCAGACCGTTCTAAATTCGGTGTTGATTTTGTGGGCAAAATAGAATGACTACGGCCCGATCTTACTGATCTGCAAAAGTGAGCAGACCGGACTAAATGGTTCGTTGAATTGTTATTAGGAAAATATGATCGCATTATTCGAACAAACATTCATCCTAAGTAGGAAACAGAGTCCATTCTAAAGTGACTAATTAAAGATCGCAATTTCCACATACATAAGACAATGTTCCAACGAAATCTAACGATACTAATTAACATCACTGATAACATAACATCACAAAGTTCACATACAAAAGACAATGTTCCAACGAAATCTAAAGATACTAATTAACATCACAGATAACATAACAACATAGATCTTCCACCGGCGCGGCTCCCTCACTCCATCTACTCCATCCATCCCTCATTCCTGGCCACGACGCGGTGGCGGCTCCACTTCTTCTTGTACTTCTCCCTCAGGGGCGCAGACCTGGCCATCCCAAGGACATGGTCCTTTACCTCATTCAGCTTGCGCCACCGGTGCATAAGGTTGGGGCAGACAGGGCACCCGTACGTGCCGTCGAGGCGCCGAAAGACGCGCAAAGCATCGCCCTGGGGGACCGGAGGGATGTAGCCGTGGCAACGGTCCTCAGACGAGTCTGTGTCAGCTTGGGAGTCGGAGTCAGAGTCGGAGTCAAACTCACCAGCAGGAAGGGTAACCGTAAACTTCAGCTTCCGAGGCGGCGACGGTGGAGGATGCTGGATATCCACCTGCAAGACACCAGCTGCTCCTGGCAAAGCACCGGTGATCGACGGCGGTCGACGTTGGCGTCGTCGGAGGGCGACGGCAGCGACGGTGGAGGAGGCTGGGAATCCGCCGGCGAGCCACCACCGGCTCTTGGGAAATCGCCGACGAGCGACGGCGGGTCGACGTTGGCGGCGTCGGAGCTCGGCGGCGGCGGGTCGACGTTGGCGGCGTTGGAGCGCAGCGGCGGCGTGCCATGAATGTGGCCCCACAGTGCCTCCATGAACATGCGGGCGAAGTGCTGGTTGTCGCGCGGCGGCACCCAGTCACGAGCGCGCGAAGAGGATCGGTTGAAGGGCGAGGGTGAGAGCCGGCGCGACGGGGAGCCAGTGGGGGATAGCCGGCGTGACGGGGAACCGGTGGGGGATAGCCGGCGTGACGGGGAGCCTGATCGCTTCATTGCGTCGGCCGGGTAGGAGTGAGGCGCGAGTGTATGGGAAGTGGTAGCGTGGTTCAGAACTGGCGAGGACGCTAATGGTGGGGGGTAGGAATGGAGATTTATGTGGAGTTACTCACCTTGCCTGGGAAGTTGTGCCGCTTCGGTGAGAAGGTAAGCAACGGGCACCTCTTGAGTCTTGACTATTGAGTGGCTTCCATTCATCTTCCACCCATAGGAGGAAACATCCATTTGTTACGAAAAAGTGACAAGACCGGACTAAATTATTTGTTGAACGAACATCCATCCAAAGTACTCCATAGGAGGAAACAGAGTTCTCTGATCATACACTAATAAGCATTACAACAAAGTGACACTTGTTATTGTTGGCAATTATCTTTTCATCCAGTCTGGGTCGTCGAGGATGAAAGGCGCCGCCTCGCCGTCGAGCAGGAACGGGTCCAACATCGGGGGCTGAGCGGCTGGCAACGCCGCCAGCCTTTCGAGCAGGGACAGGAACGTCCGTGCCCCTGAGCTCTCCGGGACAGTCAGCGCGGCGGGCGCACTTAACATCAATGGCCGAGCGGTTGGCAACACCGCCAGCCTGTCGAGCTGGGACGGGAACGGCCGTGCGCCTGAGCTCTCCGGGACAGTCGGCGTGGCGGGTGCACTTGACCTCAATGGCCGAGCGGTTGGCAACGCCACCGGCCTTTCGAGCAGGGACAGGAACGTCCGTGCCCCTGAGCTCTCCGGGACAGTCGGCGCGGCGGGCGCACTTGACATGAATGGCCGAGCAGCTGGCAACACCGCCAGCCTGTGGAGCAGGGACGGGAACGGTCGTGTGCTTGAGCTCTCCGGGACGGCGGACACACTTGACATCAATGGCGGAGTGGAGGGCCACGGCTGCCACGTGCGACCAGCCCGGCCTCTCGGGCACTCCACCCACTGCACACCAGCTTCTGGTGGCGACGGGTACGGCCGTGCGCCTGAGCTCTCCGGGACAGTCGAAGCGGCGGGCGCACTTGACATCAATGGCCGAGCGGCTGGTAACGCCTCCGGCCTGTGGAGCAGGGACGGGAACGACCGTGCGCCTGAGCTCTCCGGGACAGTCCAAGCGGCGGGCGCACTTGACATCAATGGCGGAGTGGAGGGCCACGGCTACCACGTGTGACCAACCCGGCCTCTCGGGCACTCGACCCACTACACGCCAGCTTCTGGTGGCGACGGTGAGACGGGAATCATGGTTTGATAGATGCGGAGAGAACGCCTATCCCACCGCCGCCTGGCATGCCAGCGGCGAAGGCCGCAGTCGGCACAGAGCGTGCCGAGCCCCATCAGCCCGGCCATCCATTGCGGCGTTTCTGCCCTGCCGCAGTCGCCACATCTCGACACCGCCGGAGGTTTAGCCGGCGTGGATGGTAGGAGAGCGAGCTCCACAGGAGGCACGTGATGATTGTCGCCTGCCATTGGGGGAGATGCTCTGAAATGCACATAGAAATTAGTTTGCTCAAAGAGGCGGAAAAGGTCGAAAGAACAAAGAAATCGATTGAATTGGAGAGAGGACGATGGTACTTGCGCCGATAGGAGGCGATGCCAATGGGGTCTTCTAGTGCCGAGAGGAGGAGATGCCAATGGGGTTTTCTTTCGTTGAGGAGGAGATGCAAAAGTGTTTTCCAGTATATATTAATAGATCTCATTTGCCAAGGGAAAGGCGCAGGGTCTCATGGGGGATCGTGTCAGGCAAATGGCCTAGGCGCGTAACTTGCAATCTCGTTGAACTTGGAGCAAACTTAATTTACTTGAACATGATGAGATCGAAAGTTCCCACGAGACCGGTTATTCTGGTATACGAGGTCGGATGTTTCGGTTTACGAACCATGAGTAGACTGGAGAAATATTTTTAATCATTTGATGGCAAAAAGATGCCAGTTTTAAATATGGATAAGGTGACATATGATATCATCCTTGTTAGGGAGAGCCAAAAACGTGCACAATTCGAACGTGGAGCCGTGGCTTAGGTAGAGCAATTTGAAGCGATGGGCAACAAATTGGCTTTCAGTAAGATGGTGTCTACTCTATCTAGTGTACACTACCCCATCTAGGAAAGATTTGTTTTTCAAAGACTTGGTTAGTAGGAAAGAATCGTGAAGACAAGCAAGCTGACTTAGAGTTTGAACCACGGCTTCATTCTTCCTTGTTGACGAGTCATGCTTGGTAACAACAAAATGAAAGCATGCAATGAGATAGGCAATATAACCTGGGCAGGACCGGATGTTTGGGTTTACGAAACATTAACAGACCAGACAAAAATTTTCATTCCTTTCCTAGCAAAAGTTGCTTGTTTTGAATTGGGCAAACCTGATTACGGATTTCGTAGTTTCTGAGAAAGTGAGATCACATTATTTGTTTTTTAATTGTCCAATATTGATTTCCACCTCTCTAAATTGCGATGAACTATTCCAACTACCAGCCGTGGTAAATAAATGGGGGAAGACCAGAAGTTGGTTTCCATCACGTCAATGCGTGTGCGAGTATTGCTACACGGGACTCAAGGAGGAGAGATAGAAACAGATATCAGTGGATCGATCTAGAAACAAATATATCCAAAATCACTCTCACATGTCAGGGTAATTTGTTTGGATGCAGATATCCAATTATTTTGCTAAAGAACAGATCACATTCAGCGTGAATTCTACATTCCTCGTTACAAAAATGTGACCATTCTTCCCAGCTCATCTTGAAGCACAGGCGGCCTGCGCACTGATGATTGCCGCGCGCCACTGGCGGCTCCAGCATTGCACTTCGGCGCCAAGTCACTCGCCGGATCACCTCTGAGGCTGCCTCACGGCACCGCAGGCAACCCTTGTTCGTCCGCATCATCGTCGATGTCGCGGCCGCTGATTCTTTCTCGCCCTCGACCTGTCTGATGTACCGCCTCGCAGTGTCATCATCACCGGCGCCGCCATTGGCCCTGTAGAGGACCATGGCGGCTACGTAGGCCACCACATTGTGCCCGGCCTGGGCGGCCTCCTCGAGCTTGGCGATGGATGACTGGGAGCTGTAGTTTTCCTCGAACAGGATGTCCATCCCAGAGATGAAACATGCCTCAGGGTTTCTTATGCGGGTTAGGTAATCGAGGAGGGCGTCGTAGCCCTTGCAGTCGTTCCACTGCAGCTCGACGCCGCGCGCCGACCAACGGCCGCGTTGTTGCACACGTGACGCATCTCCCGGTAGGTCGCCCGTAGGCTACGGAGGTCGTCCATGGGCCGCTTCGAGGTCGCAGCGAGGTGGCCGGTGATGTCATTGTTCACCTCTGTAGGGAGCACCACCAGCGATAATGGCAACCGCCTCGACGACATGATTACTGACCTACGGGTGTCTTGAAAATAGTTTCATCAAACATCAGAGTGCCAGGTCAAATGCACATTCAAATTGATACAGAGACTTGGAAGAGAGCACTGTACTCTCACGGATATTCCTTCCGAGAGGAGGAGATGCAATTGTAAAAATGTTTTCTTTACCCCAGGCGGAAGAAGTCGATCAATACCCCATTTACAACAAATCCACCATTCCTTTCTCCGCATTTACAGTAAATTCACCGCTCCTTGGCCACCCAAAACAACCTTCGCTGTTGCTCCGTTGATTTCGGGATAACAATAATAATTCATTATGACTGTTGGGGAACCTAACGGAAATTACGTTCTTGGAAATGTGAACAGGTCGGACTAAATGGTCAGTACAGTGTGGTGGATACTAACTGCCGCGCATTTCTCGGTAGATTTTGGTAATACATCATCAGTACAATACTTAGAAGCATAGGGCACAATGTTCAGAATACATGATCGACACATTGTTCACAATACAAAAGTGTCACTTGCAGAATACATGATCGAGACATCTAATTAGCCTTACCGCCGAGCATCAATCCCGTCATTCCCGCAAAAAAAAAAAACAAATAAAGCAAGCAGCACATGCGCGAGTTTGACATTGTGCCTATAATTCCCAATTGACTTCAGCTCGACTGTAACCTTCTGAAGTTTTTGTCGCGCTATTTTGAGCTCATTCCTAATCTCTCTAAGCTCACAGTTAGCTTTTCCCAATTCCCCCTCGCACTGCTTTGCATCCTCTTCAGCTTTCGCTTTCTTCTTCATGAGCTTCAGCATAACAGCAAATGACCTTTCATCTCATTATGGATCAATCCAGCAGAAGTAATCGCATTGCTCTTTTTGTTCCTACAAATTAAACGACCCATTAGCAATAGCCGTTGACCACAGGCACCACATAAGCAGGTAGCCAACTAGCCATTACCTTTGGGCAGCCAGCAAACCGGCGGCCAGGGTTGAGAAAGGTCCAAGCATACTTCACCACAGCTCTCAACCCGTGTTTGCACTTGTCTTTAGGATGCCAATGGCTACTATTGTAGGAAGATGTCTCCGAGCAGTAACTACCAATGGAAGAAGATGCTGGAGGACACGGATGCTTCAAAAAAATTCATTGCAACTTGAAATCAATGCTTAGTTTTGCACTTTCTAAACTAAAGCCTATCAATCAACTTGTAACAACAATCGTGCTTCATCCGAAATCCCCAATTCCAAATATCACTTCCCTCTGACGAAAGGGGAAAGCAGAGGCACAAAACAGAGTACTGACCTGACCGTAGCTCACTCTCCTCCCTTCGATGCGAGGATCCGCCATTCCCGCCGCGGGTTGTAGATCTGCGCACCAAGGCCTCTAGGCTAGATATTTGCCACAACGACCCATAGGAGCGTGCTGGCAAGCCCCTTGCAGGGTACGCAGTTGATATAGCCGTTGGCCGCGGGTTCGACCACTGCTATTGACATAGTATCCTTTTAATTTTCCTATGTTTTTTATCAGACTGACTTGTGGGACCTTATTAATTTTTATGACGAGTTGGAACCACAGTAGGAAACAAGCAGTTTCACGATCACTCAACATCAACAGACCGGAACTTTGCCGTCCACAGAGCAGCAAACATCATATTATGATCAGGTAGCAACAAGTTTCTCAACTCATGACCACAAAGTTCAGAACACCAAGTAGCAACAAGTTACAACACCAAGTAGCAAACATCATAGGATGATCATCACACGAAGTAGCAACAAGTTTCTTAACTCATGACCACAAAGTTCACAACACCAAGTAGCAAACATCATAGGATGATCATCATTACAATTTTCAAAATAATCATAACCACCTATTTGTAATCATAACATAAGAACTGATCATCAATTTACATCTGTAGGTGTTGATTCTCCTTCCATAGCACCATCCTGCAGCTGTCCCTTCACCTTCTGCAGCTCAGCGGCAGTAGCTTATGAGGATCCTTCCCATTGTTGATCCCTTTTTCGCTTGGCTGACCTAAAGAAAACATAAGCACCAACAAGTTTCATAACACTATGTCTTATGATCAGGAGGAACAACCAGTAAATAAACATCAACAAAGAACAAGTTTCGTAATAATCAAGCACTACCTATTTTTATCTTTCTCGCGCAGTATCCATTGCTTCTCCTTCTCCATCTGGATAACACTCTGTTGTATCGATTGCTTCTCCTTCTCAATCTCGATAACTAGCTGCTCAACCGATTGCTTATACACTTCCATCGCATCGATGGCATGTTTCAGCTTTCCCTTCACGTTTTCCAGCTCCATGGTAGTTGCTTTAAGCTTGATGTTAGCCTTTGCGCATTCTTCCTTCCATGACCTTGCCTCCTCTTCAGGTTTTGCCTTCCTGTCCAGTACCAGGTCTTTCGACTCTTGGTCAAGAATCTCACCTATTTCTTTCAATAAGGCATTGTCCAGGCGTAACATATGGGCACACAACTCCTTGTAGTTGTTGGTCTGTTGCAATTGTTCATGTAACAATTGGTCAGCCATCTCGTTGAATTTCCTCATCTCTTGCATAGTTGTATTTAGAATTTCCTGACACAGCTCCTTGTATTTTACAGCCTCTTACTGCGTCATAAGTTCTCTGCCTTCTTGTTCTTGCAGGTCTCTCTTCACCTCCTGCAGCCCAGCTTTAGTGGCTTCAAGCACCTCTACAAGCTAGTAAAATACAATAACTATCAATCCATCAAACGATGCAAACTGAAAACTAACTAAATCTAACACCTATGAATTGTCTATAGCCTTTCAACTTGTAACACCAAACGAAGTACAAATATGAGGGTACGATGAAATCTGATTCTAGTGTATATGTTCATCAATCCGTTTGATCCCCAAATCTAGAAATCCCTAGGACGATAGGGGAAAATATAGTGGCTCAAACCAGAGAACTGACCTTGTCGAGCCGTTTCAGCTTCTTGTAGCTGGAAGGTGGCGGCGGAACCATCTTCCCGTCGCCTCTAGGATCCGCCATTCCTGCCACGAGCCATTGCAGATCTGCTCGTAGTAAAAGTCGAGTCTTTGTGAAGGTAGTGAAGCCTTTTGCCTGCAAATTGATGATTTGTATTAAATATTCACCTTACACAACAATAAGGAAAGTGTTTCCTGTTAAAATGACACAACCAAGAAGTGGTGCAGTGGTAAGCAACGCAGTCTTGTTCCTATAGGTCTTTAGTTCAAACCCTTGCAATGGTAAGTTTTTTTTGCAACATTTCATGACCTAGCGAAAATGCTTACATGTGGGACCTCCATTTTATGATGACTTGGAACGACAGTAGGAAATAAGCAGTTTCGCGATCGTTACTTAGGAAGGTCCTTCCAACAAAATATCAACAGACCGGACCAGCAAAACATCAAAAAAATTAGCTCAGAATGCTGAGAGTGCTCAAAGCAAATCAGCATAATAAGATGGCATCTCAAAGCAACTTATCACACAAAGTTTACACCACCAAGTAGCAAACATCATAACATGATGAGGTAGAAACATGTTTCTTAAGACATCAGTAGATCGACAATTCTCCCCGCATATAGATTCAACGTAATATTTGTCTGGCTTCCTGCAGTTGTCCATTCACCTTCTGCAGCTCGGCTTCAAGCATCACTTAAATCGATAAATTCTGAGGGTCGTTCACGTGATCTGAAGAAAACATCAGCAATAACTTTCATAAGATGGCATGTCATGGTTATTCATCACTAAAAATTGTTCCAATAATCATAACTACCTATTGTTCGATTCCATTTCCATCAACACTTGGACAAGTTCTGTCTGTGTTGGCTTACCCTTCTTCCTCTTCTGAAGCTCAGTAGTAGTATCTTCAAGCATCAATTTTTCAGTATCTCCAAGCTTCATGTTAGCCTTTCTGCATTCTTCTTTCCATGACCATGCTTCCTCTTCAACTTTTGCTATCCTGCGTGTTAGCTTATTCAGAACAGCTTTAGTCCTACCATCCCATTCAGAATCAATCCAAACAAATGTCCCGCATTGTTTTCCTTGAGGCTGCAGACACCAAATACATATATGTTCATAAAATTGTCCATTTTCAACACTAATATCAAGAGTAAAAGTACTATAAGTCTATTGAAATTTAAACAAGTTATTGTTTACCTGACCATAGGTTCCATACCGGTGCCCAAGGGCGGTGAAGCTTTCCCTGACAAGGAGAGCATACCCATGCTGGCACTTGTTATAAGGATCCACTACGATAAGATCAGCATCAGGAGGCATCGATGTAACGAAATCAGTGGACCGAGCCACCACCAGATGCTAGTAAAATACAAGAACCTATCAATTCATAAAATGATGCAAATCAAAAACTAATTGAATCTAACACCGAATATCTATAGCCGATCAACTTCTAATACCAATTGCAATGCAAATCTGAGTGTATGATAAAATCTGAATCTATTGTATATGGTCATCAATCCTCTAGATCCCCAAATCTAGAAATCCCCATCCCTAGGTCGATAGGGGAAAATATAGTGGCTCAAACCAGAGGACTGACCTTGTCGTCCTGTTTCATGAACTCGTAGCCGGGAGGTGGCGTATAAACCGCCCTTTCATCGCCGCTAGAATCCACCATTCGTACCATGAGCCGTTGCAGATCTACGTGTAGCAAAAGTTGAGAGTCTTTGCGAAGGTAGTGAAGCGTTTCGCCTGCGAATTACTGATTTATATTAAAGATTCACCTGAGACAACCATAAGGAAAGTGTTTCTTGTTAGCATAACACAACCAAGAAGTAGTGCAGTGGTAAGTAGCACAGCCTTGTTTCTTCAGGTCCCTGGTTCGAAACCATGCCATGGCAAATTATTTTTGCAACATTTCGTGACCTAGCCTCTAGTCTGGCGAAAATGCACGTGGGACCCTAGAACTATTTATGACGACTTGGAACACTCTATTTTCGAAAAAAATGCTTACATGTGGGACCCAACTGAATTTTATGACGACTTGGAACACTCTATTTAAAAATAATACTTACATGTGGGACCAAAGTTGGTTTACGACGCCGCTGACATGGTGAAAATGCTTACATGTGGGACCCTGGAAAAATTTATGACGACTTGGAACACTCTATTTTCGAAAAAATGATTACATGTGGGACTCAACTAAAATTTATGAGGACTTGGAACACTCTATTTTTAAAATAATGCTTACATGTGGGACCGATGTTGGTTTATGACGTTTTTGCAGAGCTCATGGTGTCACAAAACAGCATGGAATAGTGAATGCCCGCCTACAGTACCAACCGTAATGGCGAAAGTTTTTTTTTGTCACTAAATTTGCTCGGAAGTGAAATATTATGACGAGATCAGCCAGGAACGTCATAAATCAATGATGCTAAAATGTGGTTGCGTCACTAGTCAACGATTTTCTTGTAGTGACACTTAACATTAGCATCCATTGATTCACACATGGTGACAATAGATCGTTTCTTCTTGCATGGAGTTGTTGCTTGTTTACTTCCAACAACAAATGGCACTTTGGGCTTCAACTCATCATGTAACCTTGTAGCAATGTCTTTGCACAAATTAATGCACTTTGAAATATTATCTTGCTGTAGCTTTTTATTTTTTTCTCTCTTCTTTGAGTGCATATACCAAAAGATTGTGCACACTTCTTGCATACTTTCCCTTGATTGCAGCAACAATATTAGCATTGAGACCTCTCATGAAGTATTCTTTTGCATCCATGTTATCAACAATATTTGCCCGACTCATAGCAAAAGATAACTCATCATGATATGACCGAACAGATTTACTTCCTTGCTTGATGCACTTTAAACGACGAAGTAAAATCAGCTCATACTCACATGGAACAAATTCTTTTCTCGTAGTTTTCTTCAAGTCTTCCCAACACTTGACAAAGCGCTTATGTGGATATTTCTTCCACCATTCATGAGCATAATCTTCAAACTCAAGTATGGCTCGTGACACCTTCTTTGCTTCTAGAAAATCCTGGAATTCAAGCTCATACTCCATTTGTTCCTTCCAATCAAGAAATTCCTCCGGATTAGTACTTCCATAGAATGGAAGTCTTGTATACATTCGACCTGTCATGGTTAATATCTACAAAGGAGCAAGCATATATGTGGAATAGGACAATATGTGGAACTCACAACCTCACCTTCTCTTACCAACCAAAACTCTTATGCTTCCCTGCAAGTTACTAAGGCAATCCATTGGTGGTAAAGAGTAGTGGTAATTGAGCGAATACAAGATCAGAAAAACCGTACACGATGGCTTTTATGTTGAGCTTGGAAGGGTATAAACACAAGGAGCAATCTGAATTCTAGTTGTTTGTAAAGATAAGTAACAATCCAAACTAGAGATTCAAAGCCTAGTGCTGATCACAAGATATGAAAGATGTGATGTAACAACACACGCACAAAAGACATATTTCAGATTTGATGCAAACAAGGAATATGCTAGTGATGATTGATTTAAAGAGAATCACCTAGCAAAATTGCACCAAAATGATGATAGCAACCTGGTTACACAAATTGATATGAAGGTTCAAACACTTGTGCATACCAACAATCTGATCCTTCTCCTTTCTTTCCAACACTTTCTTTTTTTAACTTTCTCAACACTTTTTTCAGCGTTCTTTCTTCTCTCTTTTTTTGACACTATTTTTTTTGCACAATACTAAACAAGATCAGATATAACACTTGCACAAATTTAAGATGATAGAACCCAATATAACCAGCAACTATCTAAATAGGACAAACGTTTTCGCAAAGGATAGAAATGGTTTACTTCTTTTTGTGGGGATTTTCAGATATATAGAAAGGCACAAAAAGGACACGCAAAGGATGATATGATCAGCAACTAAACAAGGACTCTAATGGATTGAAACTTAACCAAACTCACTAGATAAACAGATTGTAACAAAAGGCTATGACAGATTTTTTATGAATTTTTGGTGGATAGGACGAAGACAAAAATATATGTAGCTAAGTGTAAAGAAAATCCTACCGTGGCAATGATGGCTTTGATACCAGATGATACGGATGTTGTCCTGATCTTCACAACGTAGGATCTTGAACAAGATAACTAGCTGAAATTCAGCCAAGATAAATAGTTGCGAACAGCCGGATAGTTAGTGCAACCTGACGACACGCACAAGAAGCCAACCACCGTCTCTATACGGCAGCCTGAATCAAGGATTTGCCCAATCACACTCTCAAAGAACCAACCTACACAACCTGAACACGAAGTACCAGGGGCACGGATTGGGTGCCGATGAAGCGGCCGCCGATGTAATCCCACAGGGAAATCACAAGAGCAAAGGAGTAGAGAATCACTCTCTGGATTTGTTAGCACGCAGCTGAATAAAGGAGTTCTATTTCATTATCAAAAGTCTTGATTATTTCAGAGATACATAGGGTATTTATACAAGGAACAACCCTTCTTTTTGGGTGTGAATGGACCTTTGAGTTTCTGGAGTTATGCTACATGAAAAGCCACCACGAACTGAAATCCCGAACAGCCTCGTGTGACTGTTGGCTTCCTGCGCAGTCTTCACTAACTCGGTCATAACTCTTTATTGGGAAGTCTAATGGACATGCGGTTTCTTGCATTGGAAAGTTAACTTCAAGACAGTTCCATGAAGTACTCATGGAGCTCCAGAGCTATCGGGATTTAAGAGTTATGATCAAATCATTATGCATGTCCGAACTTGTCCGAACTGATCTGTGTGAACTGGTCCGAACTTAACTTTGCTGGATCATCCTTGGTTCGAACTGATCCACTTGTTTCTTATTCTTTGCTTCCTCTTCGTGTATAGCTGCATCACCCCTCTCACATATATACCTAAGTACAACCAATGTAGAACATTTAGGTAGTATAACATTCTCATATATGTTAAAGTTAATTTCAGCTAGGAGAGAGTTCACCCCTTGTTGTAGTTTCTTGGCACGACTTCGTGTAATTGGTCCTTGGTTTATATTTATTGGTGTGTTGTGTTCATCCACTTGTGTAACAGTACGGTCAGTGGGGATGTCCGCATCATCCTCCCTCTCTTGAAAAAGGAGTCGTCCTTGACTCTGATTATTGTGGGCTTGGTCATGTTGATGATTATTGTTGTAGTCGAATATAGCAATGTGCTTGAGTCTGTAATCATACAAGCCAAGTAGCAGCCTTGCTAAAGGAAAGTAGTAAGATTTGGAATTAAGTATAGCTTTCACCTTGTATGAATGTTCAATATTGATTCTATTTGTTGAAGTCTTCGACCGGGCCGCATCAGCAGGTGACTACTCAAGATTAGTAATAGCAAATCCCTTGCCGCCTCAATCGGGTACTAGGCTTACCGATCCCATTCCCGACAAGTGCTTAGTACATTCAAAAGCTTAGCCCACGAAAGCCACTGGACCGGAGCCCAAATCCCATGCTCTTAGCACATGAGCAATCCATTTATAAAAAATCTTATGATTCCAACATAAGAACCTATTCTCGCGAGTGACGAACATCACTCAACTTTTACCGGGTGCTATAGCATAGCAGCTATCGACCTAGCATACTAGTAAAAGAGCATTGGTACCTAGGGATCATGCATCTAGGGTTTCAATTCAACTCCTGAAACGTAAATGCACAAACATAGCAAAGGTAATTGCATAATTTTAAAAAGAAGGGTTAATGATCCGAGGCTTGCCTTCGTCAGCAAGGCTGGCCTTGGGCCCTTCTGGACTTTGGTCCAGGTCCTGAGCTACGTCCACGCACTGCAGCTCACCGTCAGCTCCCTCGTCTCCTCCTTCCGGCACGAGCGTATAACTACCGTCGAGAAGATCTACATGAGGATGCATATGCAAGAATTAATTGGCGGTTTTAATTTAATTAATTACAAAACAACATATGACAACCATGAAGTGTATGGTCGGCCATATTCACCTTGACAAACACATATTTGGTATATTCTTTCTATTAAAGTAATGTCATGTAGTGCTTTATTATTTATTCTTTTTGATAGTGACTGTGTACATATTTGTACAATTAATTAATTTAAATTTCACCAAACAGCAAGGGGTTGTTCCTAAGCTTCTTAGCATGCTTCCACAACACACACATAGGGTCACTAAGTGTGGTGTTGGTGGTTTTCCAATTTAACTTAATATTAAGCTTCAATTGGCCTCCATTGTTTTTATTCATAAATAAATTCATAAAATGTAGTAGATGACACTCCTGAAGCTCTTTAGCTCTAAACAAAGCCACTGAACACAAGTAAACAATTAAAAGAGCTGTAAATTAATTAAACCAAAAATGGCAAATTTTAGCTACCAAAACATGAGAAATGCATATAAAAATAATTAAGCAACAAAAGGATCCCAACTTTCTCCCACTTGTTCTCTGACTCAATACAAGGCTATTCACATAACAAATAGGTCAAGGGCCTTTCTAGATCTTGAACTATGCAATTTCATTTTGAACTAAGCATAAATCAAGAATGTATATTTCTGGTAGCTATAAAATCATGATTAATTCCCCAGAGGTGAGTCTAGGCACTTTATGATCATAGCCAGAAGTTGGGCACAAAAATATATTTAGTTTTAGCTACAAAAATCATTTGGACAGATTCAGCTTAAATACAAAATAAATAATATTAAAATATTTACTCAGTAACTTTGTGCAAATTTTGGTGCAGAGCTTAGAAATGATATATCTAGCAACATATCAAAAATTCAGCTTGAGATCAGTTGTATATTTTGAACTACAGCAAATCTAGGTCAAAATGATTTCAATTTTTCATGCAAAATCTATTAGTCAAAAGTAGGGTCATGCTTTGCAAAAGTTGTAGACTTACTCACAACGAAACCAACAAAATTGGTTTGGCATTTTTCTGATTTTTCTGTGATTTTCTACGAATTTTCTAAGCTGCTGTATCTATTCAAAAGAAACTTAAGAATCTACTTGCATAGAAGTCCCTAGAAAGAAACTAAACTTCACTGATATGCCCTTAGTTTTCAACAAGGTCCCTGGCAGTTATACGATCCTTGCAATGTGGCCCTTGGGGGCGGGTCACCGGCGGTCCGGCCGAAATTCCGGCGAGCTCGCCGGCGTCCCGGGCCGGGGAAGGGGTGGAGCACCCCTAGGGACGCACCTAGAGTGGATTCGGGCCGGAGTTGGGGGTCGAGGCGGCGTCGGCGATGCCGCACGGCGGCACAAGTGGGCGGCCGCCGCTGGAGCTCATGCTCCGGCGAGGACCGGGGCGGTGCAGGGCAATGTGCGACGGTCAGTGGGTCTTAGAGAAGGTGCTCGAGGGGTTAGGCGGCCGAGGGAGCGAGCGAGAAAGGGAGCTCACTGCGGCGGCAGTAATGGCGGGCGGCGGCGGCCGTGCTCACGCGAGGAGGACCACAACAACATTTATAGGTGCGGCTCAGACTTGGGGAGGTCCAACGCTTCACCACGAAGCAAAAGGAGGGAAGAGGGGGGCGGCCGCGGCGAGGGCAGACGGGAGACAGGGCCGGCGCGTGGCGCGGCAGGGGCACGGCGGCGGGCGTGCGACGCGTGGTGCGGCGCGGTTTCCCATGCGAGCTGGTCGGGCGCAGGGGTGTGGGGGACGGGCGCGGCGCGTCCTAGCTCTCCAGGCGGCCGGAGGGGCCCGGACGCCGAGGGACGGCAGCGCCGCGTGGCGGCGCGCGTGTGCGCGCTCCGGAGCGCGGGAGCGCGGCGCGGCACGACGTCGGCGGTTCCCAATTCCATTTACTCCTGTTTGACCGGCCAAAACTCAAAATTTTCCAACTAAACTCCAAAACCTTTGAATAGCAAAGTTGTAGAACAACTATAGGAGATCATCTTTTGTAAAGGCCGACCTATGTTTAGATCAACGGTTTGAGCACAAATTGTTGGCAAAGTCGGTGTCTTTCTCGGCTTGATAGGAAAGCAGATGCTGGCGTTGACCGTGTTTTTGCACAATTTCCACTCAAAACTTCAAATGCTGCCAATTATGAAAAGTGTGTCCCTCAAAAAGACGAACAACTTTTGTATTGGCCGATTTTGAGGTGTTTATGTGAAATTTGGAGAACGCGGCAAAAGTTCTAGGAAGGGTTCAAAGGCATTAGGGGTTTTGACCAACATTTGACTAGGGTTTGGCCACTAATGCGTGTTGACTTGCTTAAGGTGATCATTAGTGATTGTTGACTAGGTTTTCGAGGTGATGACCCAGGTTGACTAAGGTTTGACCAAAGTCAACGTGTTTGACTTGGTTGATTAGGTCATTAGGGTTAATTAACCCTAAATGAAAACCTGGGGCGTCACAATGTGGCCCCACAGCACATCTGTGAACATGCGGGTGAAGTGCTGGCCATTGTGCGGTGGCACACAGTCATGGGCGCGCGAATAGGATGTAGCACCGGAGGATCGATTGAAGCGTGAGGGTAAGAGCCGGCACGACGGGGAGCCGGTGGGGAATAGCCGGCTCGATGGGGAGCTGGTGGGGGATAGTCAGCGCGACGGGGAGCCTCATCGCTTCATTGCATTAGTCGGGTGGTAGGAGTGAGGCGCGAGTGTTTAGGAAGTGGTAGAGTGGTTTGGAACTAGCGAGGACACCGATAGTGGGGGTAGGAATGGCGATTTATGTGGAGTTACTCACCTTGCTTGGGAAGTTGTGCCACTTCAGCGAGAAGGTAAGCAGCGGGCGCCTCTTGAGTGGCTTCCATTCATCTTCTACCGTTGAGGGGCTTGAAGGACCGAACTGGCGACCAGAGAGGGGGGAGTGAATGGGAGCCGATAAAAATTCTTCTCGAGGGAGATGTCTTCTCCAACAAGATGAACTCGGTCAGGTATCCAAAATCACACGCTATGCTCACTACCTTCCGTTTGCCAAAACCACATAGCCACTGAAGTTCTATTGGTCCTAGGAACAAACAACACCTGCAGGCAAAACTTCTACACACGTACGACAGCGGAACAAACTCGGAAGTTGTCTGCCTGGTAGGGGCGGTCAAACCGCATATGGGGGGCGGTTAGACCGCCCGATCCTGACAACAAAGAACACCACCAAGAACACTCTTCCGAGCAACAAAACTCTACACGGTTTCAGCCACAAGATCCTCTGGTCAAGGCCAAGCAAGCTACCAGAAAATCTTGGCAAAAACACGAACTTCACCGAACGAGCCTAGGGCAGTTAAACCTCCTACCAGGGGCGGTTTAACCTCCTGTACCCAGCAAGAAACTCCACTATGGAAAACACTGCAAACAGGATCAAAACCAACCAAGATTTCACCAGAACGCTCCTCTCATCAAGGCGAACAAACTCACAGAGGAAAATCCAGCAAAACCAAAACTTCGACCTAGATGACCCAGGGCGGTTAGACCGCCCCCCTATGGCGGTTAGATCGCCCCACCGAGAAAATCTGGGCGGGTCAACCCTCAACTTCCCATCGCCCGATTTCCCGATTCACCCCACGGATTGCAACGAAACTTCGGGGATAGCTGGGTTACCACCTGGGGAACCTCTCCGCCAAAGGAAATCCACCGAAACACTCTCAATCAAAGGGAATCGTGAATCTTGGCCCTCTAGGTCATGAACTCGAGGAACTTGAAAAACCACCAAATCGAAGCCGTTTCGGGGGGATTGCTGGGGCAAGATCACCAAGCAAAGAGGCACAAAGTCCTCATACATGACACCCAACAAGAATCCCGCAAGAAAATGCCTCCAAAGCTTCACCACGAATTTCTGAGGAAATAGCTCCGAAAGTCACCAAAAAGGGAAAACGGGAGAGACAACAAAGAGCCTTGAGGAATCACGCCGAATCTTCTATACATACCAAGAAATATTCATACAAGGTCTAGATTGCCTCCCGATCATCCATCCCTCTCTAAAGATCTCACCATGAGCTCTCAAGCTAGTCCTATGAAAATCCTAAGGAAAATAGGAAGGGAAAATAACAAAGCAAATGAGCTAGGGTTCCAAGAGTTGGCTGCCATCCCACAACTCAAGTGTTTTTATGGGGGCAAACGAAAGACAAAAATACCCCTACTAACTGAAGGACTGAACTGGCGACCAGAGAGGGGGGAGTGAATGAGAGCTGATAAAAATTCTTCCCGTTGACTTCTCCAACAAGATGAACACAGCCTATCCAACACTTCTGCGACTCAAACTACCCAAGTTTGCCAAAGTCACGTAGCCACTGAAGTGCTACTGACCCTAGGAACAAACTTCCACTGATACCTACTCGAGAAAGCAGCGGAACGAAAACTCAAGCAGCAACACAGACCACACCGGTCAGACCGGTCACTACCACCGGTCAGACCGGTCCTGGCCGGATCACCCGACACCCACCAGAGACACACCGGGCCACCCGAGACCCCCAACTGGAACACCTGAGCAAGGCTTGATGATTTCCACAGGGAAGCTCCTACACCGGTCAGGCCGGTACAGCACACCGGTCAGACCGCTCTGAGCCTGGAAACCCCAAATCCAAGAATATAACTCTTAGGGCTCCAAACAACACCAAACTCAAAAAACTGCAATCCTAGAGACAAACAAGCACCCTGGCACGTTCACCTGAGCCAAAACCCACCAAAGGGCAGCACTGGTTAGACCGGTGGGGATCACCGGTCAGACCGGTCAAGGCCTGGGCGCTCGGGATGAATAGCGAGCCGCGGGTCAACTCCTCCAAACAACCTTCCCGATCTCCCGATTCGCTCCACGGATTCGCACAAGACTTTGGGGATATTAGGAGTACCTCATGGGCATCCCATAGCTACGATTTGGTCCACCAAAACTTGCTAAATCAAGAGGAATCGAAGGATTTCCACCAAGAACACCACTTTCCCGAAACCTAAGAAAACCCTAAAATCGAGCACCTTTTCCCACGTATTTGAGAGGGGGATCACAAGGGAAAGAACCACGAAGGGCTCATGCATACATCCCCAACCAAATCCCTAAGAGAAAGGCCTCAAATCCACCATAAGAAAATCACCAAGAAAAGGCTCCGAAAATCACCAAAAAGGGAAAATGAGGGAAACAATACAAAGCCTTGAGGAACCACACCGAATCATCTTTACATACCATGAAGATTCATACAAGGTCTAGCTTGCCTCCTGATCATCCATCCCTCTCGAAAGATCTCACCATGAAGCTCTCAAGCTAGTCCAAGAAAATCCTAAGGAAAATAGGAAGGGAAAATAGCAAAAGCAAATGAGCTAGGGTTCCAAGAGATGGCTGTCATCCTCTCACCACTTGGGTTGTATGGAGGAAACCAAAAAACGAAACTACCCCTAAGACATAAAACTAAGATACACACCCCCGAGGGGCACTTTGGGAATCTTCATCGTAGCACCATCAGACGAATGCTGTCACACCCGATTTTTCAAGGAAAATCGAATGCATCTCATATGTGCGCCAGGATCAAGTTTACACACATATGATAGACGTCATGAGTGAATATCCATAATACAGCATTCAAAATCGTACAAAGGTTTAACTTTATTTCAATATCTTTATTAACACTCAGACGGTAGACTCGAAGGTCTTTAACATCGAACAACGATAACTAAGACGATCAGCTCCGTCTTCAATCTTCCACAGGCACTTGACAGGGGAATCGCCTGCCTCAGAACTCATCGTAGTCACTGTAGTACTCCTTACCGTTGTTCTCCTCTGAATAGTGGTAAGCAAGGGTGAGCACACTTATGGTTCGAGCTCAGCAAGTGGGGGAAGATGCAAGGCCACAAGGATAGGTTAAGGTTTTGCAGCGGTTAGCATTTTAAATGTTGGTCAAATTTTATTTAACAAACACGTAGTTACTAGATGTAAGTTCATACCAACCCACTTAAGCATTTATAAAACATCTCATCTAAAAAACCCACAAGAAACCGTCATTTGATTCCATCTTTAAGTTTGATTATCATGTGAGGGTCCAAGCCGCTCTTGACCGTGAGCACGGCTAATCGATCAGTTTTCACTCTGCAGAGGTTGTGCACTTTACCCACAGTTTGTGTTCCCCATGTTGCCCGAGTTAGCTAGACCCTTATACACTTCCGAGGTGAGTGGCTAGGGGTCCACTACGAAGCCTTTACAAAGACATGCAAAAGACCAACAACCTGCATAGTTACAGTTCAGAGCAGACCATAACCCTCCCTAATGGTCAGCACCTTAGCAAAGGCTGCTACCCCAAAAGAACCGGGCTGTAACCCTGTAACTCCAAACCCCCTCTGCTCCTTTCGGATAAGGGTTATCAGATAATTCACACATCTAATTAATTGGCTAAGCCAGAGCCACATAGATTGTGGTTGCACTGTTTTCTTGGGTGGTTCTCCATGTTCCGATCAAATTAAGGTATTCTTGTATTAACCATAAGCATTATCATAAACATGCATAACTTTCATTTGTATAAAAGATTCATTTGCAACCATCCCAAGGTATAGCTACTAAGCATTGTCTACCCAAAACATTTATTTAAACTAGGTTGTTCAAGGGTACAAGGATAAAGTCTAGTCATGTCCTTAAAAACGATTTCCATCAATTTTATGCAATATCATAAAAAGGTAAACTTAGTTGTCATGCAATTATATAGGATAAAATAGAATATGCAGGGGGAGAAGACCACTTGCCTTCCTCGCCTAAAAACTCAGATTGCTCTTCCTCGAAAAGCTGTTCTTGATCAACACCAACGGGCTCTTCAGTTGACACAGGCACGATATTTACGAGCACACAAGAAAGCATACAATAAATAAAATAGTACATAAACAGAACTAAAAGCTACAAACACACTACTAAAACAAACGAGCTCGCTGAGACGATTGCGTGGACACCAAGAACGCTTAAAACGGATCTAAGACGGTAAAGATATGACCAAAACAAGGTCCAGGGGCTTAACTGCGAAAAAAACTAACTACCAGGGGCTAAACTGAAAGAAACCAGGGGCTAAAACATAATTATGTTTATAAACTGAAGGTTTACAACGCAAAAAACCTATTAAGGACCTCGGGCATAAAAGCTAAACAGATCAGGGGCTTAAACGAAGAAAACAAGACCTAGATGTCATGATCTTTACACGTGGAAGGACCGGCTTGTAAAACAAGGGAAACAGAGGGGCTCTTTATGAAAACGACCACGGGGAGGCTCGGGTTGACCAGTACTCAAATGATTGACTCCGGCCTAGGGCGGATCAGGGTCGTCCACGCCGGATCGGACGGCGGACAACGTCTGCGAGCGGCGGGCGGCAGCGCAGGCAACGGGATCAGGCGGCGCACGGGGGCGTGTGGTGGGGAGTTCGCCGGCGATGGTCGGAAACGAGCTCGGGTGCTCGGTTTTCAAAGCGGTTTGCTCCTATGTGTGGCTAAGGACAAGGCGAACTCATCCAGGGACTCAAGGAGGCGGCTTGGGTGGCCATGGCGGCGCGCACCGAAAGGGGGTGGCGCAGCCTATTCTGGTGAGCGGGCATAGGAGCTAAGGCCCTAAGTGCAAGGAAAAACAAGGAAGGGGTGTGGTGCTCACCACACAGGGAAGCTCTGGGCGAAGATACGGGCGGTGGAGAAGCGCCGTTGAGGGAGATCGAGGACGGCGGTGAGGCTCCGAGCTTGATGGTGCTCCGCGGAAGAAGAAAGGGCGCGGCTCGGTCCGGCAACGAGAGAGGCGGTCCTAGAGCAGAGAGATCACAGGTGAGTTTTACACGCGACATAGGTGAAAAGAGAGGAGGCGAGAAACACTTCACAAGCGGCGAGCTTCAGGCGGTCGGCAATGGCCCGGTGGCCGAAACTTCCAAGGGCGACGGCGGTGCGCGAAGGAGAGCTGTGGAGCGAGTGCGGGCGAGGAAAAGGAGGTGCGCAGAGCTCGAGTTCGGGTTTTATAGAAGGGAGAAGGGAGCTGAAGGGGCTCCGGCAGCGGGATTGGCCATCAATGGCCATCAGGCGCACTGCGGCTTGATTGGGGAGAAACGAAAGGGGAAACCGGAGGGGGATTGAAGGGGGGTGGCCGACGCTCCACTTGGCATTGAAGGAGGGGATTAGAGAGGGGGAACACGAGGGGCGCGGGGAGCCGGCCGGTTGTGCGGTAGTTGCAAGCAGAGGAGGAGCTGGAGGTTGGGGACGAGGCTGACGTGCGGGGCCGGGCTGTCAGCGAGAGAAGAGAGAGGAGAGGGGAGAGGGGAGCTGGGCCGGCACAGGCTGAACGGGTCAAGCGAGCTATTGGGTCGGAGAGAAGGAAATATGGGCCGCGGGAAAAGAAAAGAGAGAGGTGGGCCACGGGCTGAAAAAAAGAAGGGGAGAGAGGGTGAAAGGGTTTGGGATTTGGGTTTAAACTTTTATGATTTTCAAAACCACACTCATTCAAACAAAAACCACACAATCCAAATATGATGCACAAGCACTTATTGCTTCTAAAATTATTTAAATGTTGTTTAAATATTTAATAGCTCAAATTATTTTATAATTTATTTAATCCTTATAAAATTAAATCTAGAGCATCATGTTGCTTACATTGTTTTAGTGATGGAATTTTGGGTGTTACAAATCCTACCCCCTTAAAGAGAATCTCATCCTCGAGATTTAGAAAGATTGGGAAACAACTGAGGAAACTCTGCCATAAGCTCATCTTCTCTTTCCCAAGTAGCTTCATCCTCTGAGTGGTGACTCTACTAAACCTTACACATTTTAATAACTTTGCTCTGAGTGACCCTCTGTGATGTGTCCAAGATCTTGATAGGATGTTCTTTAAAAGTCAAATCATCCTTCACATCAAGATCTTCCAAAGGTAAATGCTCCACTCTAATCTCACCGGAACACTTCTTGAGCTGTGATACATGAAACACATCATGAACATCCGACAACCGTGCGGATAGTTCCAAACGATATGCCACTTCTCCTTTCCTTTCCAATATCTGAAAAGGTCCGATGAAACGAGGTGACAACTTCCCTCTAATCTTGAATCTTCGAAGGCCTCAGATAGGTGATACTCTGAGATACGCATAATCTCCTACTTCGAAAACCACTTCCCTTCTTTTAGGATCAGCATAACTCTTTTGTCGAGATTGTGCAGTTTTGAGATTTTCCCGGATTATTTCAACTTGTCTCTCGGCTTCTTTTATAATCTCTGGTCCAAAGAGTTGACTTTCTCCTATCTGACTCCAGTACAATGGTGTCCTGCACTTTCTTCCGTACAAAGCTTCAAAAGGGGCCATTTTAAGACAAGTTTGATAGTTGTTGCTATAAGCAAATTCCGCATATGGCAAACTCTTATCCCAACTACCTCCATGCTTTAATGCACAAGCTCTCAACATATCTTCCAGAATTTGATTTGTTCTTTCAGTCTGACCATCAGTCTGAGGATGGTATGCCAAACTAAAATTCAACTTCGTATCCATTGATTCATGCAACTTCTGCCAAAAACGTGATGTGAATTGAGTGCCTCGATCGGATACTATCTTCTTCGGAACTCCATGCAAACACACTATCCTTGACATGTACAGCTCTGCTAGCCTTGCTCCGGAGTAAGTTGTCTCAACTGATATAAAATGAGCTACCTTGGATAACCTGTCTACTATAACCCATATGAAGTCGTAACCATCTCGAGTACGGGGTAATCCAACAATAAAATACATACCAATTTCTTCCCATTTCCACTCAGGTACCTTGAATGGCTGAAGCAAACCAGCTGGTCTCTGATGCTCTACTTTTAATTTCTGGCAAATGTCACACAAAGCAACGTGAGCTGCAACATCCTTCTTCATTCCATACCACCAGTATTTCTGTTTCAAGTCTTGATGCATCTTGGTACTACCGGGATGTATAGAGTAAGCTGAATCACGTGCTTCTTTTAGTATAGTCTCACGAAGGTGATCAATCTCAGGCACACAAATCCGATTTCTGAACCAGATAGTCCCTTGGTCATCTCTTGTGAAATCCGGAACCTTTCCTGAATCAATCAACATACTGTATTCCTTAATCTTTTCATTTGTCAACTGTCCTTTTCTGATTTCTTGTTCAAGTGTAGATTCTACTTCCAAAGTCAGGGTTTCATTCTGGGCAACGATTCCAAGGTTGAGCTGTGCCATTTCCCAACACAACTATTGAGGCATTAATCGAGCTGTAAGCATATTTGCTCGACCTTTCCTACTCAAAGCATCTGCTACCACATTCGCTTTGCCGGGATGATACTGAATATCTAGATCATAATCTTTGATTAATTCTAACCATCGATACTATCTTAGATTGAGATCTTTCTGATTAAAGATATACATCAAACTTTTATGATCAGTAAAGATCTGACACTTATTTCCAATCATATATTGTCTCCAAATCTTTAGTGCGTGCACAACAGCAGCCAATTTTAGATCATGAGTGGGATAGTTTTGCTCATGCTTTCTCAATTGCCTAGAGGCATAAGCGACCACTTGTCCTTCTTGCATTAACACACAACCAAGACCCTGAAGAGAAGCATCACAGTACACATCAAAACCCTTGTGAATATCAGGCATAATTAGTACGGGAGCAGTAGTCAATCTTTTCTTTAGTTCCTCAAAACTAGCTTGACACTTGTCATGCCATTTAAATTCTTTTCCTTTCTCCAACAAAGATGTAAGAGGTTTTACGATCTTTGAGAAACCTTCAATAAACCTACGGTAGTAGCCTGCCAATCCAAGAAAACTTCTGATTTCAGCCACATTCTTAGGCGGATTCCAGTTCAACACATCCTGAACCTTGCTTGGATCTATTGCAATTCTCCATCAGTGATAACATGTCTGAGAAAAGAAACTTCCTTCAACCAAAAATCACACTTACTAAACTTGGCATACAATTGATGTTCCCGAAGCTTTGGCAACACAAGTCTCAAATGCTCTTCATGTTCTTTTTCATTCTGGGAGAACACCAAAATATCATCAATGAACACTACCACAAACTTATCAAGGTACTCCATAAACACTTTGTTCGTCAAGTACATAAAGTACGCTGGGGCATTTGTTAGTCCAAAAGACATCACTATGAATTCATATAAGCCATACCTAGATGTGAATGCGGTTTTAGGAATGTGCTCCGGTCGAATTTTCAACTGATGGTACCCTGATTGTAGATCGATCTTAGAGAAAATATTAGCACCTCTCATCTGATCAAACAAATCTCCGATCCTAGGTAGCGGGTATTTGTTCTTAATAGTGACTTCATTAAGAGATCGATAGTCTATGCACAACTTCTAGAACCATCTTTCTTTTCAACAAAGAGAGTGGGGGCTCCCCACGGTGACGAACTAGGACGAATATAACCTTTACTTAACAATTCTCCTATTTGTTTGTTTAATTCAGCCAAATCCCTAGCATTCATTCCATATGGTCTTTTAGAGATAGGAGCAGTACCAGGTAAAAGATCAATACTAAATTCAATGTCACGGTCAGGTGGCATACCTGGTAATCATCTGGAAAAACATCGGGGTACTCATTCACCACTTTGATATCCTCCAAAACTTTTCCTTTCATCGAATTCATTGTCCCACTTTCTGTTGGCGAGGGGGTAGTAACAAACTTAATCATTCCTCCTTGCAAACTGGTTAAGAGTACTGACCTCTCATGACACTGAATAACTCCATCCCATTTGTCCAACCAATCCATTCCTAAGATCACATCTATTCCCCAAGACTTTAAGATTACCAAGTCAGCTAGGAAATCTATTCCCATGGGCATAAACGACTGGCTTTCATTTCAACACCCAGGGAACTAACAAGCAAAGGTGTCTTCAGAGCACTCATAGGTATATCATGCTTTGCTACAAACTGATCAATTATAAACGAATGCGAAGCTCCAGAATCAAATAAAATTGTTGCAGGTACAGAGTTGACGAGAAAAGTACCCAGCACAACACCGGTAGCATCTTGTGCCTGTTCAGCTGTCTTGTGATTCACACTTCCATGCACATAATTCTGTTGAGCCTTATTGCCTGAAGCATTAGGATTTCCAGCGCGAGCCTGTGATGATGGCTGACTAGGCTTCTGAACATTGCCTTTCTCTGGTGTTTGCATCCCACGCTTCGGACAATTATTTGCATAGTGCCCCAATTCTCCACATTTTAAGCAACCGTTTGGCTGAATTGGAGCATTATTCCTCACAGGTGCGCCTGAGACATTGCCCGAGTGATTCTGCTATGGGTTAGGAGTGCGTGGTGTCTGCTGGTTAAAGTGCTGAGGTTGCTGGAATGAGCGTTGTAACTGCAGATTCTGAGGATACTTTACACCCTGTCCACCAGAGCGGAACTGAGAACCTTGTGGAGAGCTGTAGCGGGGGCGAGTGTTGCTGCTAGACTGTCCCTGAGACTGGAACTTGTGCTTCTGATCATCAAGTTCCTTGTGTTTACTTTCTAGGCCTATAGCCTTGTTCAGCAGTGTATGAAAGTTAGGAAATGTATGACTCTGCAACTGATAATTGAGTGGCCCAATCAAACCATCCAGGAAGCGTTCTTGCCTCTTCCCATCAGTATTGACTTCATCAGGGGCATAGCATGACAACTGAGTAAACTTGTCCAGATACTCATTTACTGATATATTTCCTTGCTTCAGAGCAAGAAACTCAATTTGTTTAATCTTGATCACACCAGAAGGAATATGGTGTGCTCGAAAACTCTCCCTGAATTCCTGCTAAGTAATGGTGTTGGGTGCAGCATGTGCGATAGTATACGCATCCCACTAGTCAGCTACTAATCCTTCCAAGAGGCCTACAGCATATAAGACCATCTCACGGTCATTTCATTGTGCCATTTCCAGCTTCTTAGTAACCACTTTCAGCCGATCATCAGCATCCAAGGGATCAATTGAGAAAATGTGGGAGGGCGGTGGCTCATGAATTCCTTGTGCTTATCTCTGGGTGGCTGTGGAGCTAGTGGTGGTGGCTGGTTCTACTGGGCCTGCATATTTTGAACAGTGGTGGTGAGGTTCTGGATTCGCTGCATCTGTGCTGCAAAGAACTGCTGCATTGCCAGATGCATTGCTTGATTGATTGGCGGGGGTGGTGCTTGATTTTGTTGATTGGCAATGCGAGCACATATCACAGGTGGAATGTCTTGACCTCCTCCGAACCTGGTGTTTACTATCTGATTGTTCGAAAAATATATTTCAGAGAGGAGTATTGAACTGATGCATAAAGAGATGAACTCAAAATGATAAAGCAACATGAACTTCCAATTAAGACAGATTCTGTTGATCTCAATAAATCAGATGTAACTCTCTGTACCATTATCCAAAAATCATGAAATTTCACCAAGATGTGAAGTACAAAATTACAAAACTAATCCAACTAGAATCACCTCAATCGGAAGTCTACAACTCAAGATATAAATCGAACAATGCAACTGTGTCAGCAGAATTTACAAATTCTAGTAGGCTCAATCCTCTGTGCATAACTCTCAGAATATATGTTGTATGGTATTGAATTTATGACAGAAAATCATCCTCAAAATTTGTGAACTAACCCAACTGGATTTACATCAAATGGAGTTCTGTAGCTCGAGATAAAATTAAAACATTTCTGCTGTGTTAGATAACTGCGAGAACAGATTTGTACCATTCCAACTTGCATGATAGATAAAGTAAAAGATAACCAGATTTGGACCCAAACTATCTTTATTTAAATTAATAATTTTTGTTGCATTGTGGCCATCACTCCACCATACAACTCACACAAGCAAAAAATCCAAAACAAGCATGTGTTCAAGCAGCAACATTATTACAAACGATCGTCCTCGCAGGAACGTTCTATCGAAACATAGAAGGTAAAGGTAGGCATCCTAAGATCCTAGCCAAGGCGGGTGGTAGCTTTTGGTGCACCGTAGCGAAGCCTCTTGCGTGGTGGAGAGGCAGTAGAGCTGTACGGCATTGCCTCCTCGGGTGGCTGTTGACCTGCAAGCTGCGCCTCCAGTTGAGCGATCCTGGCATGTGCGTTCTGCAGCTCCTCATGGAACCTGTCCAACTCAGCTATAGCACCTTCAAGATCGGTGTTAAGTGCAGCGGTCACCCGTGCAAGGATATCAAGACGGTCATCCCCACCAGTAGGTACCACAGTCTCCTCAGAACCACTCAGGTGACGAGGAACGTGGCAGAATTCGGAGTGGTGCAGCTAATCACGATAAGTATGACAAAGCGACCAGAGAGCCCTCCTGGCAGCATCATTGACAGCGGCCTCGTCAGTGGAGAAATGGGTGGTGCTATGGTGTGATGAGCGGTTTCTCCATCCATTAGTTCCTATCAGAGGCACACAGATGTGGACACGACTTGTATAGTAATCTCTCAGACCAGGCTCACTGTAGTGTTTAGTGACATAGAGCGGCTTCATAGTGAAACCCAAATGCTGCAGCACTCCCTCCAGTAAGACACAAAACTGGCCATTCTCATCCTCAGTAGTGTGCATGTGATACTCAGCCCCACGATAGTGAGGGTTATCATTGTCTTCTTGTTCCTCCGGATCTTCACCATCATTGTTATCATTGTCTTCATCATCATCTTCACCACTATCACCTCCCGAGTCATCTGGATCTCCACCCATAGCATTAGGTGCGGGAGCAACTGGCGAAGGTGGTGGTGCATCATTGGCTGCATCGGGTGTTGGCGGAATCACAAGATCACCATCTGCATCAGCCTCCAAGATAGTACCATCATATAGTTGAGGCTGCTCTTCTGGATGCTCCTCAACATCGACCTCCTGTTGTACCTCCTCGAGGTCCTCTTCAACCTCAACTTCTGGCTGTACCTCCTCAGGATCCTCTTCAACCTCAATCTCTAGCCGATGACGGGGAGCTAACTGCCCAATAAGGAAACGACCACCAGTGCTCTTAGGGGGAGCCTGATAAATCCTGGCCATCTGACAAAACAAAACTGAACTCAATATGGAATAAATCAAAATGGTAGAGTTTTAACAATAAACAAAAATAATTTAGATTTTTATGCGTAAATAAGACAATTTTGAAACATGACATCGCTTTCTAGAACATGAATCCTTAATTTCGACCATTTCTAACTAAGGCTGCGTCCTACAGTCAAACACTGCTCTGGTACCACTTCTGTCACACCCGATTTTTCAAGGAAAACCGAATGCATCTCATATGTGCGCTAGGATCAAGTTTACACACATATGACAGACGTCATGAGTGAATATCCATAATACAGCATTCAAAATCGTACAAAGGTTTAACTTTATTACAATATCTTTATTACACTCAGACGGTAGACTCGAAGGTCTTTAACATCGAACAACGATAACTAAGACGATTAGCTCCATCTTCAGTCTTCCACAGGCACTTGACTAGGGGATCGCCTACCTCAGAACTCATCGTAGTCGTTGTAGTATTCCTCACCATTGTTCTCCTCTCAACAGCAGTAAGCAAGGGTGAGCACACTTATGGTTGAAGCTCAGCAAGTGGGGGAAGATGCAAGGCCACAAGGATAGGTTAAGGTTTTGCAGCGGTTAGCATTTAAAATGTTGGTCAAATTTTATTTAACAAACACCTAGTTTCTAGATGTAAGTTCATACCAACCCACTTAAGCATTTATAAAACATCTCATCTCAAAAACCCACACGAAACCGTGATTTGATTCCATCTTTAAGTTTGATTATAAGGTGAGGGTCCAAACCGCTCTTGACCGTGAGCATGGCTGATCGATCAGTTTTCACTCTGCAGAGGTTGTACACTTTACCCACAGTTCGTGTTTCCCATGTTGCCCGGGTTAGCTAGACCCTTGAACACTTCCGAGGTGAGTGGCTAGGGTTCCACTACGAAGCCTTTACAAAGACATGCAAAAGACCAACAACCCGCATAGTTACAGTTCAGAGCGGACCATAACCCTCCCTAATGGTCAGCACCTTAGCAAAGGTTGCTACCCCAAAAGATCCGAGCTATACCCCTGCAAGTCCAAACCCCCTCTGCTCCTTTTGGACAAGGGTTATCAGATAATTCACACATCTAATTAATTGGCTAAGACAGAGCCATATAGACTGTGGTTGCATTGTTTTCTTGGGTGGTTCTCCATGTTCCGATTAAATTAAGGTATTCTTGTATTAACCATAAGCATTATCATAAACATGCATAACTTTCATTTGTATAAAAGATTCATTTGCAACCATCCCAAGGTATAGCAACTAAGCATTGTCTACCCAAAACATTTATTTAAACCAGGTTGTTCAAGGGTACAAGGATAAAGTCTAGTCATGTCCTTAAAAAGGATTTCCCATCAATTTTATGCAATATCATAAAAAGGTAAACTTTGTTGTCATGCAATTATATGATAGAATAGAATATGCAGGGGGAGAAGACCACTTGCCTTCCTCGCCTAAAAACTCAGATTGCTCTTACTTGAAAAGCTGTTCTTGATCAACACCAACAGGCTCTTCAGTTGACACAGGCACGATATCTACGAGCACACAAGAAAGCATACAATAAATAAAACAGTACACGCTGCTAAAACCAACGAGCTCGCTGAGACGATCGCGTGGACACCAAGAACGCTTAAAACGGGTCTAAGACGGTAAAGATATGACCAAAACAAGGTCCAGGTGCTTAACTGCGAAGAAAACTAACTACCAGGGGCTAAACTGAAAGAAACCAGGGGCTCAAACCTAATTACGTTTATAAACTGAAGGTTTACAACGCAGAGAAACATATTAAGGACCTCGAGCACAAAAACTAACCAGATCAGGGGCATAAACGAAGAAAACAAGACATAGATGTCATGATCTTCACACGTGGAAGGACCGGCTTGTAAAACAAGGGAAACTGAGGGGCTCTTTATCAACACGACCACGGGGAGGCTCGGGTTGACCGGTACGCAAACGATTGACTCCGGCCTAGGGTGGATCAGGGCCGTCCATGCCCGATCGGACGATGGACAACGTCTGCGAGCGGCGGGCGGCGGCGCAGGCGATGGGATCGGGCGGCGCACGGCGGCACGTGGCGGGGAGTTCACCGGCGATGGTTGGAAACGAGCTCGGGTGCTCGGTTTTCAACGCGGTTTGCTCGTACATGTGGCTAAGAACAAGGCGAACTCATCCAGGGACTCAAGGAGGCGGCTTGGGTGGCCATGGCGGCACACACCGAAAGGGGGCGGCGCGGCATATTCCGGCGAACAGGCACAGGAGCTAAGGCCCTAAGCGCAAGGAAAAACAAGGAAGGGGCGTGGTGCTCACCACACAGGGAACCTCTGGCCGAAGATACGAGCAGCGGAGAAGCGTCGTTGAGGGAGATCGAGGACGGTGGTAAGGCTCTGAGCTTGGCGGCGCTCAGAGGAAGAAGACAGGGCGCGGCTCGGTCCGGCAACGAGAGAGGCGGACCTAGAGCAGAGAGATCACAGGTGAGTTTTACACGCGACATAGGTGAAAAGAGAGGAGGCGAGACACACTTCACCGGTGGCGAGCTTCAGGCGGCCGACAATGGCCCGACGGCCGAAACTTCCAAGGGCAACGGCGCGTGCGCGAAGGAGAGGTGTGGAGCGAGTGCGGGTGAGGAAAAGGTGGTGCACAGAGCTCGAGTTCGGGTTTTATAGAAGGGAGAAGGGAGCAGAAGGGGCTCCGACGGCAGGATTGGCCATCAATGGACATGAGGCACACTGCGGCTTGATTGGGGAGAAACGGAAGGGGAAATCGAAGGGGGATTGAAGGGGGAGTGGCGGCCGACGCTCCACTTCGCATTGAAGGAGGGGATTAGAGAGGGGGAACGCGAGGGGCGCGGGGAGCCGGCCGGTTGCGCGGCAGTTGCAAGCAGAGGAGGAGCTGGAGGTTGGGGATGAGGCTGACGTGCGGGGCCGGGCTGTCAGCGAGAGAAGAGAGAGAAAGGAGAGGTGAGAGGGGAGCTGGGCCAGCGCAGGCTGAACGGGCTGAGCGAGCTGTTGGGCCAGAGAGAAGGAAAGATGAGTCGCGGGAAAAGAAAAGAGAGAGGTGGGCCATGGGATGAAAAAGAGAAGGGGAGAGAGGGTGAGAGGGTTTGGGGTTTGGGTTTAAAGTTTTATGATTTTCAAAACCACACTCATTCAAACAAAAACCATGCAATCCAAATATGATGCACAAGCACTTATTACTTCTAAAATTATTTAAATGTTGTTTAAATATTTAATAGCTCAAATTATTTGATAATTTATTTAATCCTTATAAAATTAAATCTAGAGCATCATGTTGCTTACATTGTTTTAGTGATGGAATTTTGGGTGTTACAGATGCCCGGCGACCGCAACCTGCTTAGCCTCGACACATGTCCTCTGCTTCGAAGCCTCCGAAGCTGTCATCGCACATTTGTCAGACTGGTGCTCCCCACCGGTCAGACTGGTACCCACCGATCACACCGGCCTAGTGCTGCTGCGCTTCGGTCTTGGCTTTGTGGATCAACCAAGGAACCCAATGGTTTTGTGGTGAACCACTGGAAACCCCGCGAACTCGGTGTGACCTCCCGCCAATCTCCACTCATGACTTGGCCCCCACGTCGTCTCGGCTCGACCTTGGTTTTGAGGCTCAACCAAGAAACCGTCCCCGACTTCGTCTTGCTGTTCTTGCCACCATGCGACCCACACTTGATCCCGCTGGCCACCGGGTCCCTCGAACCAAGCCTACTTGTCTGCTCCACACCTGGAGGCCTCACCCGCATCGACCTTTCGCGCTTGTTCTTCACCTGCACCAGCACCAATCAAGCCGCAGCCAGCACCTACGATACTGGGCCAAGAGTTAGTCCACACAACGTTGTCAATCACTCATCACACCAAGAAGCGACCATCCACCGGTCCTCGAACCACACAGGCTCTCAATCTCCCCCTTGATGAGTGCATTGACAACACACACATTTGGTAACCAATGAGAAAAGGAAAAAGAAACGAAACGAACAAAGAAACTAAAACAAGCGATCGAAAGCCAACCAAAGGCAAAGAACAAGATCACTTGAAAGAGAAAAGTCTCGGTCCCCTTAGGCAAGGGCAACAGCTTGACACAACCGAGACAAAAATAAGCTCAAGCAAAGAGCAGAGACCACCAAAGCAAAGCTCAAAACACACAAGAGCTCCCCCTACACCCATACAAGCTCCCCCTGCACCCATACAAGCTCCCCCTGAACTAATGCAACTCCCCCTGGAAAAATGCATGCAAAACACCTCATGAAACGGAGCAACTGCATCAGCCCAGCTCTGACCGGTGAGACCAGTCCCTAGCACCGGTCAGACCGGTGCCCAACATCTGAACAGGGCCAACACCCTGACCGGTCAGACCGGTGACCTCGACCGGTCAGACCGGTGACCAACATAGCCCAGAATTGGCTTGAAATCACCTGAAAACCCTCTAAATGCATCGAGAAGCACTTTTCCTTTACAACCATCTCCCACTTATTGCTAATGCATGAATCAAGGCAAGATTAGAAAAATTTCAACCTAGAGCTTCTCAAATAGACAAAATTCACTACAAGATGTTACACATGTCCAAATGAGCAAGTTAGATACTCTATAGCTTCGTATGAACATCAGCTACAAGATCACCAAGTTTCACAATCATTGGGCAAAGCTAAGATAACATTGAGCATTTTTGCGAAAAAACACCCTCTCATGAGCAAAGTCATAAACATGAGCAAAACATGTCAAAATGGCAAGGCCACACAAACTTCATGCTAGGACAACCATTCTAAGCATAAGATCATCATAAACACCCAGAAGCATCTCATGTCATGTCAAAGCCACCGAGTCATGTGCCTACTTCTATATATGAGACTTCTCATTGGTAAGCAACATGCAACGGTTTAGCACCCAAAAGCAATTTAAATAAGCACAAATGACATGGGAGCATATTTTCCAAGCAATTTACATTTCATTTTCAGATTCATATTTGGTACATGAAATGTCTTGGGACATAAAGGAACTTATGCCCCTCCACAAGATAAAGCAAGCAGGCTAAACATTCATGATGACAAATGATCCTTTGGCCCCATATGATCAAAATAAGCCATCCAAGCACAAATTAAGCATAGCAATGCCACTAAAACCTGTCATGATCATATAAAGGCATTTACTCACAAGAGGACATACACATATTATTTTTTAAAAGCATAGCTATCAACCATGGATTTAAATCAAGATCATCAAGAGCTAAGCCAAACTAAACCATATCATACCAAACTAGCTCACAAGATCATTCATAGCACATCATGGTGAACAATGTATATGAGAGAAGCTTTTCCTACAAAATGCATGCAACCTAAGATACAAAGATGCCTATACATCATGTTACAAATGCAATGCGAATGCAAGAATGCACAAAAGGAAAGCCATACATATGCTATACAAGGAGCTCCCACCACCAACTCAAGAAACCAAACACATACCAAGTTCTCCCCGCAAACGAGTGAAAGTTGGTTGATCTAGGGGGCTTGGTGAAAATATCCGCTAGTTGGTTTTGTGTGGACACATGGATCAAGACAATTTTCCCTTTCTCAATATTGTCTCTCAGAAAATGGTATCTCACTTCTATATGCTTGGTTTTGGAATGAAGCACTTGGTTCTTTGCAACACTAATGGCACTCGTGCTATCGCATAGAAGTGGAACTTGGGTATACTCCTCACCAAAGTCACTCATGGTGTATGTGATCCAAAGGAGCTGAGAGCAACAACTAGCTGCGGGCAACATACTCGGCTTCGATTGTAGATTGAGCAACACTCGACTATTTGCGGGAAGACCAAGACACCAAAGAAGAACCCAAGAATTGGCAAGTCCCAGAAGTGGACTTCCTATCCAACCGACACCCGGCAAAATCCGCGTCTGAAAAACCGTGAAGTTCCAAAGAAGAAGACGTGGAGTACCAAAGGCCGAAGTTGGGAGTGTATCGCAAATACCTGAATATGTGCTTGACTGCTTGCCGATGTGAAGTCCTTAGAGACGCTTGAAAATGAGCGCACAGACATACCGAGAACTGGATGTCCGGCCTCGTCGCAGTCAGGTACAGGAGGGAGCCGATCATGCTCCGGTAATCCTTCTGGTCCACATGTTCACCTTCCTCGTCCGCATCCAGGGCTGTAGTGGTACTCATCGGCATCGTCATGGCCTTGGAATCCTCCATCTTGAACTTCCTCACAATTTCCTTAGTGTACTTTGCTTGGTGCACAAATGTTCCTTCCTTCGAGTGCTTTATCTAGAGGCCGAGGAAGAACTGCAACTCACCCATCATGCTCATCTCGAATTCCCTGCTCATGTCTTCTGCAAACCTTGCAACCAAAGAGTTAGACGAGCCACCAAAGACAATATCATCCACGTACACCTGAACAATTAGGATATCCTTGCCCTGCCTGAGGAGAAACAAGGTCTGATCTACCTTACCCATCTCAAAGCCTCTCTCAAACAGGAACCCCCTCAACCTGCCATACCAAGCTCTAGGCGCCTGCTTCAACCCATATAGCGCCTTCCTCAACTTGTACACCCTGTGGGGGTACTTCTCACTCTCAAACCCTGGTGGTTGCCTCACATACACTTCTTCCTCCAATACACCATTCAGGAATGCACTCGTCACATCCATTTGGTACAATTTGAATCCTTTAGCCACAGAGAAGTCTAGAGGGATAATAATCACCTCCAAATGGGCTACATGAGCAAATGTCTCCTCATAGTCTATCCTCTCTTTTTGTGTATACCCCTGAGCAACCAGCCTCGACTTGTTTCTCACTACTTCACCTTTCTCTCCTTCTTTGTTTTTCCACACCCATTTTGTCCCAATCGGCTTACAACCCGGCGGAGGCTCCACTAACTCCCAAACATTGTTTTTCTCAAAATTCTCCAACTCCTCATGCATAGAATTTACCCTCCTCATGCATAGAATTTACCCAATTGTAATCAGAAAGCGCGTGTCTAATGTCTTTGGGCTCAAAAGTAGCAACAAAATCAGCATGGGCAAAGTGAGAGTCATTTCGAAACCTCGACTGTGTAGTTCGTTCGTTGATGTTCCCGATGATCATTGAAGCTGGGTGATCCACTTGTACTCACCGGGGAGCTTCTCGCCTCGAAGCCACCTCCCCCTCAGCTGCAGCTTCCTCTCAATCTCGGCACGTCGTCGTAGGTGTGGGAGAAGGCCCATCCTCGACCGTAGTCGAAGTAGTATGTACATGCTCAGCCGCGGGCGCCACACCACCATCTTCCTCATCTCCTTGCTGCTGCACCTCATCCTCGAATATCTCCTTGCCAAGTTCCTCGTCACCTGCACACTCAAAAACAAGCGAACTACGTGGTTGTGTCTCGTCGAAGGTAACCTCGCAAGTCTCCACAATTTGGTTAGTTTCAAGATTGAGCACCCGAAAGGCTCTAGAATGAGTCGCGTAACCAAAGAAAATGTCATTGACAGACCTAGTCTCGAACTTGTCTAAACTCTTGCCTTTCTTAAGAATGAAGTATTTGCAGCCAAAGACGTGAAAGTGACTCACCTTGAGAGTACGATAGTGCATCAACTCGTAGCAAGTTTTCTTCTTATGGACCTAGAGAAAAATCTTCTTCGACACATAGCACGCGGTATTGACCTTCTCAGTCCAGAACCTTCTCGGAGTCCTATGCTCATCGAGCATCGTCCGAGCCATCTCACACAGGGTTCTGTTCTTCCTTTCCCCCACGCCGTTCTGGGGTGGTGCATACGGACTCGAAAACTGGTGTTCGAGACCCAAGTCATGGCAAAAGGTTTCAAAGTGAGAGTTTTTAAATTCTGAGCCATTGTCACTGCGAATCGCTCGTATGGCATTTCCGTTCCTCTCGTTTTTCAACCTCAAGACAAGATCTCGAACAAAACCAAATGTCTCCCCCTTTTCCTCCAAAAAGAAAACCCAAGTCTACCGAGAGTAGTCAACCACCACAACCAGGACGTACCACTTCCCACCCACAGATCGCACACGAGCTGGGCCAACAAGGTCCATATGGAGCAGCTCGCATGGACACTCTCTCATCACATCGGTGACGGGTGGATGGGAAGCAGCTACCATCTTAGCATGCCTACATGGCGCACACACCAAATCTTTCTCGAACTTCAACCGGGGCAATCCTCGGACCAAGTTGAGTCTACTCAAGCGTGGCAAAAGGTCAAAACAAATGTGCCCCAACCTCCTATTCCACTTGCACAACTCACCTGAAGAACCAGCCACGAAACACCTAGCAACACACGAACTCTGAGAAAAAATCCGCTCAGAATATTTGACCCTCGGGAATGACCACACAGACAAGGTCACCTCAAGCATCAAGTATCCGAGAACCTCCAGACTTAAACAACACCTCAAAACCTTCATCAAGAAGCTGGGAAACCAAACGCAAGTTAAATCTGAGCGACTTGACCAAGGCAACACGCTTCAGCACTACTTTGTCACTCACCCTCACTTCACCTTCTGAAAGTACACGCCCTCGCCCATTGTCCCCAAAGGTGATGTATGTCTTTGACACCACCAGGGTGAGGCTGGAGAACCACTCCCGATCTCCGGTCATGTGCCTCGAGCAACCGGAGTCGATCAACCAAACGTTCCCTAAGCCTCCCACCTGAAATTCAAAAACGAGCACGTGAATGAGCAAACGACTCAACACTAGGGTTAGTACCAAAATAGTAAAACCAGTGCTAAGGTATCTGCTCCAAAGTGGGGTTAGCACGATCCATCCTACCATTCCTATCAAAGTGGGAATCCATCCTACCACGAGCATCAAACCTCGAACCCATCCCACCATCTCTGCCAAAACTGAAACCACCACAGGGAGACCACTCCCGTCTCGCTGGAGGAGCACGAAAGGAATACTGTGGATCGTAGCTCCTCTAAGACTCAAAGCTGCGACCTCTCCCAAGCTCGTATCGACCACGAGGAGGAGAACGACCAGCAAACTCAACACTACTAGACTCACCACGCCAACCACCAGTACCACGACCAAAGGAACTGAACCGAGCATCATCACGAACACGAAAACCAAACTGGCCAGCAGCCAGACCAGCACCGGTCTGACTGGTTACCCTGACCGGTCTGACCGGTGGTGCTCGACCAGCAACACCACCAGCAGCCTTTCTATATCCCCAAGCCGGAACCGTACGCATAATGGCCTTTGCCCTGGGCAGTGGCATACGAGGCTCAGGTACACCATGAGAAGGGTGGTACCTGTCCTTGATTGCTCATTCCTTAGTCATTCTCTCCTCACGCTTCCTCTTGAAGCAAAACTCATCCTTGTGACCATCTCTCCCACAATACTCACAATAGAACTGGATTGGTTTTGGCTTGGGCTTTGGTTGTGGTTCCACACTAGGCTTATCTTCCTTCTCTCCAACCACATCTCCCTTAGGACTCACAAATCTGACCGGTTTTTGGAAGTTGTTTCTTTGGGGAGGGAACACGGGTGGATTTGGAGTTGTGTCAAGTTTGTTTCTAAGATGGTTAGGCTTAGGCTCAAACTTGTTCTTGGGTGTTGTATGTGGTGGGATAGGAACCTCTCCAATTTTCTCATCTCTCTCACCACTGCTCTCTCCAATTTTATCAGCCCCAAGTGCTTGCCCATCATAGCGCTTAAAGGCGGCAATCATGATGCCAAGCTGAGGCTCCTGACCCGACAACCAACTCAAACACTTCCTCAGCTCATCATTTTCATCCTGCAAACGATCAACATAATGTGCAAGTTTCAAATTCTTCACAGCATGCAATTCACAAGTAGAGCAGGAAGTAGGAATAAGAAATTTCAAATCAGCCTCGAGCGAAACAATGTGAGAACGAAGCTCAGCAAGCTTTCCATGCAAAACAAGACAAGATGTGCAAGCACCTAGCAAAGAGGGCCTAGACTGCATCTCAGCCAACTCAACCCTAAGCACATCTAGTTCCTCACTCTTGGAGGCATGCTTTTCCTTAAGAGCAGTAAGATCAGCTAGGAAAACAGAGCAATCAGCACAATCAACCTCATCAGAAATAACAGGTGAAGCCTTAAGCGAATCTATCTCAAGCTTAGCATCAAGGTTCTGTGTTTCTAGCTCAGCCACTCTATTCCTAGCATCTTCAAGCGAGGCTCTAAGCTCTTTCCTCATTTTCTTAGCCTCTCTAAGCATGTCATCACGATTATCAAGCAATTTTCCTAGCTCCTCATTCTCCTGGCGCAAGAAGAAGAGTTCACCACGTACCTCATCCTTGGAGTCAGAGTCCGAGTCGTCCTTCTAGCTCTTCTTGCTGCTAGAGTTGTGTGCCATGCCGCAGAAGCCATCTCGCGCGAAGCAGCTCAACCCGCTCAGGTTCTTGGACCCCTTCTTGCTCTTGTGTCGATCACCTTCATCTTCACTACTACTCGAGCTCGAGGTAGAGTAGGCAGAGCTGGAGTCGACATCGCTCGCCCCGATCATCGCTCGGGCCTTCTTGCCGTGGCCGTCCTTCTTCCTCAATCTCCGCTCGTCCTTGTTCTTGTGCTTGTGATCGCGCCTCGACCAGTGCTTGCTCTCCGTCTCGATCGGTGCTTGTAGTTGTCCCTGTTCTCCATCTTCTCCAGACAGTCGGCGACGAAGTGTCCTGGCTTGCCGCACTGAAAGCATGTCTGTGAATTCCTCCTTGTGTTCACCCGATTCTCGTGGATCCTCTCAAACCTCCTGGTCAGCAGTGCCAGCTCGTCCTCTCCAAGCACGTCGAACTCCTCATCTTGCAAAGACATCAAGGAAGACAGAGAGTACATCCTGGTGGATGGCTTAGCGTTGGACTTAACTATGAGAGTCAGTCGGGCCATCAATCTTGGCTGTCACACCATGGTCCACCTCAGCCGACTTGAGCTTGGGGAACAGCTCGTCTACCATCAGAGTCTCATACTTCTCAGACTCTAAGATGGCCTCGATGTTTCCGCCCCAAATAGTATGATCCAATAAGTGCAAGAGCTTCACAGCTTTGTCATGACCATCATACGGTAGCACGGTCACATTGGCCCTCATGTTGTTCACAATCACCGTGAACTGCTGGAACATCGTATCTATGGACTCACCAGGGAGATGAGTGAAGTTCTTGTACTCTCTCCGATAAGTCGCAAACAACCGAGCCTGAACTTGACTGTTCCCAGCGTGAGCATTCTTGAGTGGCTCCCAAATCCTACAAGCCAAATCCTCTGTCTGAACCCGATCAAATTTAGATTGACTGAGCGAGCGAAACAAGTAGTCAACCGCCTTGTTATTGGCGTCGTGCATATCCCACGATCCTGGAGCAAGGAAGTTAATCGGATGAACATAAGTTGTGTTCACCATAATGTCCCAAAAGATCTGACCCTTGCCACGGAGAAAAGCAGCCATCTGCCTCTCTCACATCTGGTAGTTCTTTCCATCGAAGTGCGGAGGACCCGATCCCCATTCCTGGTACACCATCTTTGGATCTTAGACTGGTTAGAGTCCCAAAAGACCCGTAACCGGCTCTGATACCACTTGAAGGACCGAACTGGCGACCAAAGAAGGGGGAGTGAATGAGAGCCGATAAAAATTCATCTCGAACGAGATGACTTCTCCAACAAGATGAACACGACCTATCCAACACGTCTCCGACTCAAACTACCCAAGTTTTCCAAAGTCACGTAGCCACTGAAGTGCTACTAACCCTAGGAACAAACTTCCACAGAAACCTACTCGAGAAAGCAGCACAACGAAAACTCGAGCAGCAACATAGACCACACCGGTCAGACTGGTCACTACCACCGGTCAGACCGGTCCTGGCCGGATCACCCGGACTAGACCACCGGATCACCCGACACCCACTAGAGACACACCGGGCCACCCGAGACCCCCAACTGGAATTCCTGAGCAAGACTTGATGATTTCCACAGGGAAGCACCTACACCGGTCAGGCCGGTACAGCACACCGGTCAGACCGGTCTGAGCCTGGAAACCCCAAATCCAAGAATCCAACTCTTAGGGCTCCAAACAGCACCAAACTCAAATAGCTGCAAGCCTAGTGACAAACAAGCACCCTGGCACATTCACCCAAGCCAAAACCCACCAAAGGGCAGCACCGGTCAGATCGGTGGAGAGCAACGGTCAAGGCCTGGGCACTCGGGATGAACAACAAGTCGCGGGTCAACTCCTCCAAACAACCTTCCCGATCTCCTGATTCGCTCCACGGATTCGCACAAGACTTTGGGGATTTTAGGAGTACCTCATGGGCATCCCATAGCTACGATTTAGTCCACCAAAACTTGCTAAATCAAGATGAATCGAAGGATTTCCACCAAGAACACCACTTTCCCGAAACCTAAGAAAACCCTAAAATCGAGCACCTTTTCCCACGGATTTGAGAGGGGGATCACAAGGGAAAGAAACACGAAGGGCTCATGCATACATCCCCAACCAAATCCCCAAGAGAAAAGCCTCAAATCCACCACAAGAAAATTGCCAAGAAAAGGCTCCGAAAATCACCAAAAAGGGAAAACGAGGGAAACAACACAAAGCCTTGAGGAACCACGCCGAATCATCTATACATACCATGAAGGTTCATACAAGGTCTAGCTTGCCTCCCGATCATCCATCCCTCTCTAAAGATCTCACCATGAAGCTCTCAAGCTAGTCCTAGAAAATCCTAAGGAAAATAGGAAGGGAAAATAGGAAAAGCAAATGAGCTAGGGTTCCAAGAGATGGCTGCCATCCTCTCACCACTTGGGTTATATAAAGGCAACCGAAAGACGAAACTACCCCTAAGACATAAAACTAAGATACACACCCCCGAGGGGCACATTGGGAATCTTCGTCGTAGCACCATCAGACGGATGCCTGGTGACTGCAACCTGCTTAGCCTCGACGCAAGCCTCGCGATCCCGACGCGTGTCCTCCGCTTCGAAGCCTCCGGAAGCCGTCGTCGCACACCGGTCAAATCGGTGCTCCCACCGGTTAGACCGGCCTAGTGCTGTTGCGCTTCGGTCTTCGGTCTTGGCTTTGTGGACCAACCAAGGAACCCAGTTGTTTTGTGGTGAACCAATGGAAACCCCGCGGACTCGGTGTAACCTCCCGCCAATCTCCACTCATGACTTGGCCCCCACGTCGTCCTGGCTCGACCTTGGTTTTGAGGCTCAACCAAGAAACCGTCCCCGACTTCGTCTTGCTGTCCTTGCCACCATGCGACCCGCACTTGATCACGCTGGCCACTGGATCCCTCGAACCAAGCCTACTTGTCTGCTCCACACCTGGTGGCCTCACCGACATCGACCTTTCGCGCTTGTTCTTCATCTGCACCAGCACCAATCAAGCCGCAGCCAGCACCTGCAATACTAGGCCAAGAGTCAGTCCACAAAACGTTGTCAATCACTCATCACACTTGGAAGCGACCACCCACCGGTCCTCGAACCACACAGGCTCTAACTAACATATAGAGATACACGCGCTTGAAGGGCAATTTGGGAAGTCTTCATCTCAACACCATCGGACGGATGTGTATCTACTGCAAGCTTGTGTAGCACCAACACAACTCTTGCGATCATGTCACGTGTCCTCCGCTTCGAAGTTTCTCGGCACTACGACCCGGGCGGTCAGACCGCCCCACCTTGGCGGTCAGACCAGCCTGGGTGGCCACCCCTCCTCGTCGAGTCTTCGGCCTCGGTTTTGTGGCTCAACCGAGTAACCTAGTGGTTTTGTCGGTGAACTACTGCAAACCCTGCGGACTTGGTGTGGCCTCCCGCCAATCTCCAATCAAGACTTGGCCCCCACGTCGTCTCGGCTAGACCTTGGTTTTGAGGCTCAACCAAGAAACCATCCACGACTTTGTCTTGCTGTTCTTGCCACCATGCGGTCCGCACTTGACCCAGTCAGCCACTGGGTCCCTCGAACCAAGCCTACTCGTCTGCTCCACACCTGGAGGCCCACTAGCATAGGCCTTTCGTGCTTGTTCTTCACCTGCACCAACACTAATCAAGCCGCAATCTGCACCTGCAATACTTTGCCAAGAGTCAGTCCACACAGAAACGAAACTTGCTCGGCGTAGAACTTTGTGGAGTTCTAGGAAGGCTGCACCCAATTGAAAGATTAGCATAATCAAACAATAATGCGAAGTTGAATTATAGTGCTAAACACGATCAAACACTGCTGGAAACAAGTGCGAAAACGGAGGAGCGAGGAGGTAGGGGTGAGGCGTGTGGTGTTGCCCAGGGTGAAACGTGAGCAGGGCGAAGGGAGGGGCTCGGCGTTGCTCGTGGGGGAGGGTTGGTGGAAAGGGGGCAAAGGGTATGCACGCACAAAGATGGGGCGCGGTGCTTCGAGGAGCAGTCGGCGTTCCCAGGGGGTTGCGACCCTAGGGGAAAGAACGGCACACGCAAGGGCTCGATGGAAATTCCACCGAAGCCAGATCGAGTCCGCCTCCCTATGGACTTCTCTTTTTTTTCTTTCTTTTCCTTTTTTTTACTTGCCAAACACACCAGCAGGGAGGACTCTCACGGGGGATGTGCGGCTCTAGTCTGAGTTGCTGCGACTCGCGACCAGGGGGTTACGGCGCCAGGAGTCACGGTGTCCAGTTCCCTTTTTTTGTGAGGAACTTTCCAACACAAGATAAGGTAGGAAAACAACCTGTAAGTCACGGCGTGAGGGGAGAAGTCCGGCGCTAAGGGAGCCTAAAACAGATCGGTTCCTTCTCTCCTGGTTGGATGTCTTTCCTTTTCCTCTTTTTTTATTACTTGCCCAGGGACACACGCAGGAAAGGGAAACCGAATGAAGGAGGGGGCGTATCCCATGGTGTCCGCGTGCTCGTAACTTTGCGAGGAGGCACGCAGTCAGGAAATCGAGCCGCGACGGGGAGGTTGCGCGAGGGGGGCGAAGGGTTCAACAAAGGGTATTGTGGCGTGGTGGAGGGATTGGCAAGGCAGTGGAACAGAAAAATAGTAGTGAAAACTAGGGTTTGGTGAGAAGAACAAGAGGACACAAGTAACCAGCAATGATCGAACGAACAAAGCACACAAATCAACAAAGCAAGTTATTGATTGAACGTGCAAGGCTAAAACGGGTTGCTGGGACAAAGATCTAAAATAAACAATTTTTTGTTTGGTTTTTGTGGACTATAGGAATTAAAAACACTCGATAAACTCACCGATCAACCTGGAAAGCTGATACCACTTGATAGAGGTGGAGTGCCCGATCTTTCGGTGAGTAGAGATAAATCCGATTTGGTGGTTGTTGACCCTCACGATCCGACTACGACGAGCAAACTCGAAGCGCCAATGCAATCGCTGAACCAACTCCCGATGGTTACCAACCTTGCCGGTGCAAAGTCAGCTTGATCACGAAGATCGTTTCTTGCACGCAATCGAAGAACGAACAAGAAAAAGAGGCGAGCAATCTTACTATCACTCGAAGGTGGAGTCTGCAATACACGAAGGCAGCGCTATGCGGCTGTTCGGTTGTAGCTAAAGCTAACTTGTAAAACAAACTCAAGTTTCTAAGGCGGTGGCTACTGAGTATAAAAGAAGGGGCGTCCTAGGGTTGGGGGCGTCCTAGGATGGGGCACCCACAACTTGGGCCCAAGGCCCATCAAACTGGCGACGCAGCACCTTGGCAGATTCTGGACGTCAATTTGTTTCGACGATTCCCGTTGAGTCAGGACAACTTTTGGCATGAGACTAGTGCCATTAAAAGCTCTATGAAATTGTGGTTCCAATCATATATAGAACATCCAAAACCGACTCCATATGCGACCTGGGCGTTGTTTTTAGTGCGCGCTGCTCCTGGACTCCGAACTGGGCTCGAACTTGAATTGCTTTAGGCCTCCACCTTGGGGACTCGAACCGGATTAGCTTCGTGTCTCCTCTTCGACTTGGACACCCTTGCTGGACTTCTTCTACTCCATTCCATGCACCAATCATGGTCGTATGCATGGGTGTCATGTCCTCATCATTCTCCCCCTTTTGAAGAAAAGTCGTCCTCAATGTCGATTGTACTTGAAACTGAGTCTGCATAACACAAAGGAGAACAGGGTTGCGGAAATAAAGCAAACCGAAATAATTGTGAGGAGGAATATGACCATGTTTCCAATTGTGTATCATGTCATGTCGCATAATATTTGCAGCATCTTGGGACACGTCGTTATCGAAAGACACAAGATGTTTGTCATTACTATCTTGCAAAAGATTAGTACCAACAAAGGACACAACAGGAATAGTCGGTTTACTACAAGAAAATTCAGCACCAAAATCATAGAGAGCCACCAACAATGCTTCCATTCTCGTGAAACAAAACTACTAGAGGAACATGTGAATATGTTTGTAGGATGGTTACCCTCTTATCGATCTCAATCTTGCACAACAAAAGGGAATTCGGATTTGTACAAATGTAAACCCGATGTACCATATAATGTCCTTTGTTGTTATATTTGCCAATAACATGATATGAATGTCTAGACAACCATGGCAAATCAGCATGTGCAAAAATTCTCTCTTCTAAACAATCTAGATTACACAAATCATCAAATTCAATGTAACCCAATGTATGTAAAGAAAACAACAATTGTATCTCATCATTTTTACTAGCAACATGCATATCATGGTTCTTTTCAGCACTAGCATGTAGAACTGAAGTAGTAGCACACAATTCATCTTTATCACGAGAAACATCAAGCAAATCACCATGTGACAAAGATAAATCAAGAGATGGCTCGACTATTAATTGCTCAACTAAAGCATGATTTGTGGAAAAATTCAGCACATTAACACAATTCTCACCTTCCGTGAGTGTAGCACCATGGGCATTACCTATGTTCTCAGTAGGAGTATTAGGTGCATAGTGAAGTGATGATTCCGAAATTGCACATGAGGATGCGCCTGCAGGTTCGGTCGTCCTCTCGAGCGGTGTAGTGGTGGGCGTGGATGGCGCTGGGCTCTCGAGCGCTGTAGTGGTGGGCGTGCATGGCGCTGAGAGAGCGGTCGCTGAGCTGGATGTCAAGCTTCGTCCTGCAAAAGAGTTAGAATATGTCTTCGAGTGGCGTCTTGCACTTCACGTTCAGCTCTGCAAGCGTACTCAAATAAAGTGACCATATCTGCATATTCCGTACAATCAAGTATATCCTAAATTTCGCGGTTCAAACCACCACGAAAACGTGCCATAGCAGCGTTGTTTTCCTCAATTAAACCACAACGAAGCATGCCTTTTTGTAATTCCTGATAATAGACCTCTACAGATTGGGAACCTTACTGAAAACGCTGCAGTTTAATAAGCAAATCTCGAGCATAATAAGAAGGAACAAATCTGTGTCGCATAGCAGCTTTTAATTGATCCCAAGTGGTCGGAATTATAGTGGGATGTCTTTGTTTATAGTCACTCCACCACATTAAAGCAAGATCCATAAATTCACTAATAACAGCTTTAACTTGAGAAGTAGCAAGAATATCATGGCATGAAAATTGTTTTTCAACTTCTAATTCCCAATCAAGATATGCAGCAGGATTATATTTTCCACTATAAGGTGGAATTTTAAAGTTAATCTTAGCAAAAGAATCAACACCGGAATGGTGTGGCACATGGCAGGGACAGCCTCGGTGGTCTCCAGCATCCTGCTTGTTGTTAGCTCTCGTGGTGTCGCCGTCGGGCATGGTTAGCGCAAACACAAAAACAAAACCGACGACAACAATAGGGTGTAATGGCTCACAAAGGCGCTCAGACAAGTGTTGTTTTCAAATTCTTATCCGTTCTTACCAAGCACACAGGGGAAAACTGCAACCAACCAGTGGAACTTGCGAAAGATTGGAGGAGCGATTGCCTGGAGAAACGAAACCTGCTCGGTGTAGAACTTTGTGGAGTTCTGGGAAGGCTGCACTCAATTGAAGGATTAGCACAATTAAACAATAATGCGAAGTTGAATTATAGTGCTAAACACGATCAAACGCTGCTGGAAACAAGTGCGAAAACGGAGGAGCGAGGAGGTAAGGGTGAGGCGTGTGGTGCTGCCTAGGGTGAAACGTGAGCAGGGCGAAGGGAGGGGCTCGGCGTTGCCCGTGGGGGAGGCTTGGTGGAAAGGGAGCAAAGGGTATGTGCGCACAAATATGGGGCGTGGTGCATCGAGGAGCAGTCGGCGTTCCCAGGGGGTTACAACCCTAGGGGAGAAGTCATGCGCGAAGGGAGCCCGAAACAGATCAGTTCCTTCTCTCCCGGTTGGATGTCTTTCCTTTTCTTCTTCTTTTTTATTACTTGCCTAGGGACACACGCAGGAAAGGGAAACCGAACGAAGGAGGGGGCGTATCCCACGGTGTTTGCGTGCTCGTAACTTCGAGAGGGGGGCACGCGGCCAGGAAATCGAGCCACGAGGGAGAGGTTGTGCGAGGGGGCGAAGGGTTCGGCAAAGGGTGTTGTGGCATGGTGGAGGGGTTGGCGAGGCAGTGGAACAAAAAAACGGCAGCGAAAACTAGGGTTTGGTGAGAAGAACAAGAAGGACACAAGTAACCAGCAATGATCGAACGAACAAAGCAAGTTATTGAATGAACATGCAAGGCTAAAATAGGTTGCTGGGACAAAGATCTAACATAAACAAATTTTTGTTTGGTTTTTGTGGACTATAGAAATTAAAAACACTCGATAAACTCATTGATCAACCTAGAAAGTTGATACCACTTGATAGAGGCGGAGTGCCCGATCTTTCGGTGAGTGGAGATAAATCTGATTTGGTGGTTGTTGACCCTCACAATCTGACTACGATGAGTAAACTCGAAGCGCCAATGCAATCGCTGAACCAACTCCCGATGGTTACCAACCTTGCCGGTGCAAAGTCAGCCTGATCACGAAGATCGTTTCCTATACGCAATCGAAGAACGAACAAGAAAAAGAGGCGAGCAATCTATCACTCGAAGGTGGAGTCTGCAATACACGAAGGCAGCGCTATGCGGCTGTTCGGTTGTACCTAAAACAAACTCAAGTTTCTAAGGCAGTAGCTACTGAGTATAAAAGGAGGGGCGTCCTAGGTTTGGGGGCGTCATAGGATGGGGCGCCAACAACTTGGGCCTAAGGCCCATCAAACTGGCGACGCAGCACCTTGGCAGATTCTGGACGTCAAGTTGTTTCGACGATTCCCGTTGACTCAAGACGAATTTTGGCATGAGACCAGTGCCATTGGAAGCTCTATGAAATTTTGGTTCCAAACATATATAGAACGTCCAAAACCTACTCCGTATACGACCTGGGCGTCGTTTTTAGTGTGTGCTGCTCCTAGACTTCGAACTAGGCTCGAACTTGAATTGCTTTAGGCCTCCACCATGGGGACTCGAACCGGATTAGCTTCGTGCCTCCTCTTCGACTTGGACACCCTTTTTTTGAAAGTGCAACTGTGGGGGAGATCACCACAGTGAAAACATTTAAATTAAACAAGAGTTTGGACAGCTTACAGGGATCCTAACTAAAAGCATCAAGCCAAAAACAGAAGGACGACCGAAGGTCAATCCTGAAACGAGCAGAATGTAACAAACTTTGACTCTTGAAATTACAAAACCAACGTGCATGTGTTGGCTCATGTCTATTGAAGATTTTGTCATTCCTGATTTTCCATAGTTCCCAAGCTGTGATCAGGGCCGCCTCTGTGAAGAAGTCGTGTCCGCTGGAGTTTTTTGCCTGGATGATCCTGTCCCCCAAGCTGAGTGAGAGGCCCCATGTGAAGTTTAGTGCTGTCCAACAGTCTCTCGTGAAGGAACAAGTGAAAAACAGATGTTCAATAGTCTCTTCTTCTCTACTGTCACACAAGACACAAAAGTCATCATCTCTGTGTCCAATGTTCCTTCTAGTGAGCATTGTCTTTGTGTTTAGCCTATCCACCATAATAAGCCAAGAAAAGAACTTCACCCTGGGTGTGCAACTTGACTTCCAGATCAGTTTGAAGGCAGGGTGTGCTTGGATGGGGTCAAAAACATGTGTGCTAAACTTCTTTGGAGTATACTCACCATTCCAGTTAGGCCGCCAGAGGTCTTGATCCTCTACATCAATGACTTCCTGGATTTGCTCTTGATTTCCATGAGTTTGTCTAATGCTTGTTGTGATTGGGGCAGGATAAAGAGCTCGTCTAGATGTTCTGCTTGCATCAGTCCTTGTACTGAGATTACACGATTTGTTGAGAAGGATGCTAGCCTCGGGTACTTGGCAGCTAGGATGTCAGTTAACCATCTATCTTCCCAAAAGCAAACTGTTGAACCATCTCCAACTATGCAGGAAGAGGTTGCTCGAAGGATGGTATGCAGGCGCATGACGTCTTTCCACCAGAAAGAGCCAGCTTCACGCTGAGCATGGGGGACCTTGCCTTGGTAGTATTTGAACCAGATCAGCTACACCCAGGGTATGTCTGCTTTGTTATAGAACTTATGTAAGTGTTTTAATAGAAGTGCATCATTTTGCAGCCGAAGATTAATCACACCAAGTCCTCCCTTTTCTTTGGGCTTTTGAACTGTTTCCCAAGCCACTAGGTTGCCTCCTCTCTTCTTTTCTGAATTGCCTCTCCAGAGACATTGCTTTCGTACTCGATCTATGTTCTCTATGACACCCCTTGGTAGCTTGATAGTGCACATAGTGTAAGTGACAATTGGTGTTAAAGCTGAATTAATCATCTGCAATCATCCACTATAGGACAGCCAGGTAGAGGTTCCTGCTAGACATCTTTCAACTCTATCCATCATGGGTGTTAATTCTTCCATCTTGGGTTTTGTGGTGCCCATGGGCAATCCAAGATGGGTGAAGGGGAGAGAGCCAATTGAACAGCCGAAGGTTTGGAAGAGAAGTTCCATTTTGTCTATGGATACATTGATTGGTAGTATTTGTGACTTTCTATAATTGACTTTGAGGCCTATTGAATCTGAGAAGGAGCTTAGCAAGCATTTTAGGAAGAAGAGTTGCCTTGCATCTGCCTGCATAATTAGCAAGGTGCCATCTGCATACTGTACAATGGGGAAATCAACACAGGGCTGGGGAATGGGTGCTTGGATGAGGTTTCTTGAGGCTGCTGTGTTGACTATGATTTGCAACAGCTCTGCAACAATAACAAACAAAAGAGGGGAAAGTGGATCTCCTTGCCTCACTCCTCTCTTACATTTGAAGAATTTGCCTAGGACACCATTCAAGAGGATAGCAGAAGATAGCAGAAGAACCAGAGCAGAGTATGCAATTCACCCATTCTATCCATTTATTTGGGAAACCCAGATGTTCCAGAACTATGATGATTGTCTGATGCTCTACTGTGTCAAAAGCTTTCTCAAAATCTAGTTTTAGGATGATTGCTTCCCTTCTGGATTGATGGCACTGGTGAATATATTCAAAACTCTAGGCAAGACAATCTTGGATTGTCCTAGACTTGATGAAACCATATTGATTTCTGTGCACAAGGCTAATTATTTTTTGTTGTAATCTGTCAGCAAGCAGCTTGTTGATTAGTTTTGGGCTGATGTCCATCAAAAAAATAGGCCTGTAGTCATTCACTGTTTTAGGGTTTCCAATTTTCGACACCAGAGTGATGTAAGAGGTGTTGATGTTTTCCAAGCTTACTTGCCCCATGAAGAAATCAGAGAAAAGTTTATAGAAATCACCTTTCACTATGGCCCAGCATTTCATGAGAAAGAGTCCATTAAAGCCATCAGGGCCTGGGGCTTTATCCAGAGGCATTCTTTGGACAATACCATCAATCTCTTCCTGTCTAAAGGGCTCTGTGAGACAGTCTAGATCAGTTTTGGGAGTTATGAGTAGTTGGAGGTTAAAGTGCATTGTGATGGCATTGGTGACTCCCATTCTGTTTCTGAAAGAAATCCAAAGGAGGCCAGCTTTACCCTCATGGTCTTGAATCCAAGCACCATCATCATTTAAGACCTGGGGTATTGAATTTCTTCTGAAGTTTATGGTAGCCATGGCATGGAAGAATTTTGTACATTCATCCCCAAATTTAACCTTACAGGTTTTGAATCTGTTTCTCCAGTACACATTCTTCTGGTGGAGAAGGGATTTCAACTGCTGCTTGATCAGGAACTTAAATTAATCTCAGGGTTGTAAAGAGCTCTGGAATTCTCTAAGGAGTCTAGAAAGCCAATTACAGTGTTGCAATTGCCAATTAGAAGCCCTAGCTTGGACAGATTTTTGCTCCAGGCTTTCAAGTCATGCTCAGCTTCTTAAAACATGCTGTTATGAATTTAGCTGAATCTGCCAGAGGTTGATTGTTGCCCCAACTGTTGGTGACCAGAGGTAGAAAGCCAGCATGCTCAGCCCAAAAATTTTCGAACCTAAAGATATTAGCCTTTGGAATCTTAGTACTGATGGAGATCTTGCAGGGTATGTGGTCTGAGGTAATTTTTGCTAGGGGGGTACTTCAGTGTTTGGAAAGTCCAAAGTCTAGTTGGGGGATGTGAAGAACCAGTCAAGTTGTTCCAGGAGGGGATCTCTTTGCATGTTGCTCCAAGTAAACCTTCTACCCTTCAGTTGGAGTTCGATCAATCCCAGGTGTCTAATGGCTTCATTAAAGATTAGGGTGTCTGATAGATTACCCCAGGCTTGTCACCCAGAAAAAGCCAGTTGACCGTGTCATCAATGTCACAGCTTCTGAACCAAGTGATAAATTCAGACCTCGCCGTCTCATCACAAGGACAGTAAATGTTTGAAAGTTTCCATTGATCTCCATTGTGCACCGAGGTGAAAGAAATTGTAAGACTGAAAGGAAGTTTTTCAATAACCACACCAACAAAAGCCGAGCTTGACCAGAGCACAAGAAGTCCCCCTGAGGCCCCATGTGAGGGGATGAAATCAAAACAGTCAAAACGTCGAGGAGCAAAATTTCTGATGAAGGGGATATCAATCAGTTCACGCTTAGTCTCCTGGATGCAAACAATGGCACAACCACTTTCTTTGATTTTATTACGAACTGCATCCCACTTATCTGAAGCATTTAAACCACGAATATTCCAGCAAAGGATGTTCCAGTTTCGACTAGCCATTAGGAAACAAAAGAGAAGCAGAGTTCAGAGCTACTGCGTCTAGTGACAGTAGAGGAGAGGGGATCACCCACACCGAGCAGATAAATAAGTTACAGTTCCAAAATAAGAAAGAAACTGGAAAGAGCAAGCTAATGCAAAGGGAGCTTCTGGGAGCTCGAGCGAGGAAGTCACACGAAGACATCTTCATTTTCAACTTCTGCAATGTGGGGATGCTCTAATGGCTCCTGCATCAGAGTATCATTGGATAACTCCTCAGGAGCTATGCCACAGTCGATGCCCCAGCTTTGGAGGGTGGCCAGGGGAACAGGACCAGATTTGCCTGTTTGATCATCAATCTGCATAATGTTGATCTTCCGCTTCTTGGACGGCTCACGGTCCAGTCTCACTGCACAAAAGCCATCATTCTTGTTCAGTCTTGAGCTTCTTCTGACACTGGTGTCGGTAAGAGAACTTGTTGGATTTGCAACAGTGCTTGGGAAGGAAACAGGTCCAGCTCTGGGTAGCATCTTTTTCTTTCTGGTAATGCCTGGGCTTCTAAGTGGAGAGTTCAGATGATTGGGAGCAGTGCTCGAGTCAGAGTTGGCAATGGGACACTGCTCTGCAATAGAGGTTCCCAGGGGTGCGCTAGTGATCTGTTCAGGGGTTGGTCCAACAATGCTGGTCTGTGTCTGTCTCAGGCGCATGGCTGAGATGATAGAAGGCCAAAGCTGAAGCAAAGCAACTGGGTAGCAGGGCTTCCAGACCACAATCTCTAGTCCTGTGGAGGCCGACTGAAGGGGTGGTGCATGTTGCTGTGACAAGTTACTATCCACCAAGATTGATCTGAAGGCTAGAGTACTGTTGCTACCATCAGGTGGGGAAGGGATGCCTCTTCTGTGGAAGATAGTCAGCATGGCGCAAAGGTTTTGAGCCACTATGAATCTGATCATGTCTTCGTTGAGGGGGGAGGATGCATCGCTGCAGGAAGAGGAGTCTTCATCTGAGATGGCTTGGAACACCTCAACCAAGGCAATGTCTGGGCCATTAGCACGAAGGAAGCGCATTGAGGACCCAGACATGTCCAAGTCCATGATCCACTACTGCACTGCGGCCTCCTCCTGAATTTGCTGTATTCCATCCTGATTCTGCTAATTGCCAACGTTCTCTTCCATTAAAATTTCCTCATCCACTTCCTCATCATCTTCTTCCTCGTCCTGAGCATCCAAGTGATGGGCCCCGTGCTGAAATTGCTGGTGATTGGCTCCAAAGAAACCGAGGTTCTCAGCAGCACCGTGTTGCTCAAACTGCCAGTTTGGACTTGGGGGTTGGGGCCAAAAACCAGGGGAGGGTGCTCTGGATGTGGCTCACCATCAATTGGCACTGGATCCTCATCGCCCGAGAAGGCATCTGGGAAGTTCCCATTGAGAATGAAGACTGGTACTGACCATGATCTACCCATGCCTCCAATCAACGTGCCCCTGGAGACGATCAGACTGCGAGGAACTTTGTCTGCACTCAGGATCAGAGCCTGCACTAGGATTCTGGATCTGTTTTCATCTCTGTACCATTCAAGCAAATGACCAAAAGGGGCAACTGCAGCTCTAATAAACAGATCTTTCTGATAGTCCAATGGGAAAGCAAGGAACATAATCCAGCAGACACGACTGTAGGTGCATGCTCTAGAGTTGATTCCTTCATCGTGCTTGACTACAGTCACAATGTGGTTTTGACCAAGATTGAAAGGTGATTCACGAACTAATTGATCTCTCTGTGCAATAGTTCTCAATCTGATGAGCCCCAGCCCAAGCGGTGAGAGATGAGAGGCCAAGACACGTACCCTCTGATCATGCTCAAGGAAATCGCAGACGACATTGAGGAAATCGCAGACGACATTGAAGGAGCTTGTGGCATGGGGTTGATGGAGACAATGGCGTAGTCCTCGTGCTCTCGAGTCGGTTCACCACCCAGGGCAACCCGAGCACGAGCAGGCCTGTTCCAGCCATGGTCGACGATCAGCCCAGCAACCAGGAAGGGGTGTAGGTTGATAGGGAAGTTGGCCATGTCGAACTCTTCTCCCTCACAGGCGGCGGTGGCGGTGGGCTCTGCAGGATTGTAGTTTTCTTTGGGGAGAGGCGGACTTGAGTCCGAATAGCATGAGTTCTGTCCACCAGCAAAGTTTTCCACCGAAGGGGAAGCGTCACCGCGAAAATCGAGGTCGGGGTTAGCGGCGTCAGCTGATTCCTTTCCAATAAGCTCAACTTCGGACTCTTGAGTGGGCTGATTTATGGGCTTTTTGGATCTCCACTGAATTACGAGCTAAGAACTGGTGAGCACTCTCTTGGGGATCCACTTTTGGGTTGGCTTGTTCACTGCTAAAGCAACAGGAGCAAGAAGTGGCCCATTGATTCAAATTTGAAGAAGGAGGATCAGAGCCCTTTGAATTAGCCTGAAGATCCGGAGAGCGAAGAACACGGGCGGGATTGCCGCGGGGGGCAGAGGCACCGAAGGAAGAGCTGAACGCCTGGGTTTTCCTCGAGATCTCTGGATCAAACTGACTTGTGAATGAACCAAAAGTTAAGGTTACCTGTTTCTTTTTTGGGGATTGAACCAACTGATAAGCAAAACAAACTCGTTTGGATGCATTCTCCTGCTTTTTAGCGCCCTCCTGGTGCGCTTGGAGACGATATGAGTCCACTCTTTCTCTTGTTCAATCTCCCAGGCACATTTCTCTTTTTCCTAGTGGGGAGTGCCATTGTTCCAGAGGTGAAAGTAGACATCGAAAGAGGATGTGATCACACGACAGAGTTTGTAAATATCAAAGCCAACCTCTTTGGAGAAGACCGAAAAGCGAAAGTGGTTGGTGCTCAAAAAATGAACGTGAAAATCCAAAGCATGACCACCCAAACAAGATTCCAAGGCTAACACCACTGATTCCTTCGTGAGACGGAAGAGAAATCTTCTGAAAGTTGCCAGCAGAAAGAAAGATCCATCTGGGGAGGGGGAGGGATGGTGTATTGGTGAACGGAAGCACCGTCGGATCTTATCTTGGAAATCGAGACCAAGGTTGAAATCCAGGTGACTCACAAGATCCAAGGAGGATCCCATGACTTGAGACCAAGAGATCGGGCACTAGGGACCACACCGCCATTGGGAGATCGGGGGGTTAGCGAGGGCTCCTGGGAGTCGTCGGGAGGGAGGAGGGAGCCGCCATCTTTCCGCCGCTTCTTGCACTGCTAAGTGTTGGCTCAACTGGTGATTAAAGACAAAACTTTGGTGACAGCCCTGACTTGGACACCCTTGCTAGACTTCTTCTACTCCATTCCATGCACCAATCATGGTCGTATGCAAGGGTGTCATGTCCTCATCACAATCAGCATAATCAAATATGGAGGGACCAAACTTAATCAAAAACTACTAATTAGCATTACAGCAAAGTGACACTTGTTATTATTGGCAATTAGATTTTCATCCAGTCTAGTTCGTCGAGGATCAAAGGCATCGTCTCGCTGTCGAGTAGGGACGTCTCCAACATAAGTGGTTGAGCAGCTGGCAACGTCGCCGGACTTTCGAGCAGGGATGGGAACTGTCGTGCCCCTGACCTCTCTGGGACAGTCGGCATAGCATGTGCACTTGACAATGGCCGAGAGGTTGGCAACGCTGACGGCCTGTCGAGCAGGGATGGGAACAGCTGTACGCCTGAGCTCTCCGGGACAGTCGACGCGACAGGCGCACTTGACATCAGTAGCAGAGTGGACAATCATGAGAACCACGTACGGCCAGGCCGGCCTCTCGGGCACTCCATCCACTGCATGCCAGCTTCTGGTGGCGACGGGTATGGCCGTGCGCCTGAGCTCTCCGGGACAGTCGACGCGGCGACACACTTGACATCAATGGCCAAGCGACTGGTAACGCCATCAGCCTGTCGAGCAAGGACGGGAACGGCTGTGCGCCTGAGCTCTCTGGGACAGTCGACGCGGCGGGTGCACTTGACATCAATGGTGGAGTGGAGGGCCACGGCTACCACATGCGCTAGCTCGGCCTCTCGGGCAATCCACCCACTGCACACCAGCTTCTGGTGGCGACAGTGAGACGGGAATTATGGTTTTATTGCTCCAGCGAGAATGCCTGTCCCACCGCTCCCCGACATCCCAGCGATGAAGTCTGCAGTCGACGCAGAGCGTGTCGAGCCCCATTGGCCCGGCCATCTATTGAGGCGTTTCTATCCTGCCACAGTCGCTGCATCTCGGCCCCGCCGGAGCTTTATCCGGCGTGGATGATAGGAGAGCGAGCTCCATAGAGGCACGTGATAATTGTTGCTGGCCATTGGGGCAGATGCTCTGAAATGCACATAGAAATTAGTTTGCTCAAAGAGGCGGAAAAGGTGGAAAGAACAAAGAAATCGATTGAATTGGGAGAGAGGACGACAGTACTTGCGCCAATAGGAGGCGATGCCGATGGGGTTTTCTTGTGCCGAGAGGAGGAGATGCCGATGGGGTTTTCTTGCGTTGAGGAGATGCAAAAGTGCTTTCCAGTATATATTAATAGATCTCATTTGCTAAGGGCAAGGGCAGGGTCGCATCGAGGGTCGTGTCAGGAAAATGGCCTAGGCACGTAATTTGCAATCTCGTTGAACTTGCAGCAAACATAATTCACTTGAATATGATAAGAACGAATGTTGCCACGAGACCGATTATTCTGGTTTATGAAACATTATCAGACCGGACTAAAGCATTTGCTATGAGATAGGCAATAGAAGAAGGGCATAAAAGGAGGTCAGATGTTTGGGTTTACGAACAATGAGTAGACCGAAGAAATATTTTTAATCATTTGATGGCAAAACATGCTTGTTTTAAATTTGGACAAGGTGAGTTATGATATCATCCTTTTTAGGGACAGCCAAATACATGCACAATTCGAACGTGAAGTCGTGGCTTAGCTAGAGAAATTGAAGTGATGGGCAACAAATTGGCTTTCTGAGAGCCTGTGTGGTTCGAGGACCGGTGGATGGTCGCTTCCTGGTGTGATAAGTGACTGACAACGTTGTGTGGACTGACTTTTCACAAAGTATTGCAGGTGCAAGATGCGGCTTGATTGGTGCTGGTGCAGGAGAAGAACAAGCGTGAAACGTTGATGCCGGTGGGCCTCCAAGTGTGGAGAAGACAAGTAGGCTTGGTTCGAGGGACCCGGTGGCCAGCGGGATCAAGTGCGGGCCGCATGGTGGTAAGAACAGCAAGACGAAGTCATGGACGGTTTCTTGGTTGAGCCTCAAAACCAAGGACGAGCCGGGATGACGTGGGGGCCAAGTCATGAGTGGAGATCGGCGCGAGGCCACACCAAGTCTGCGGGGTTTCCAATGGTTCACCACAAAACCACTGGGTTACTTGGCTGAGCCACAAAGCCAAGACCGAAGACTGAAGCGTGCGCGGCTATATCACTAGGCCGGTCAGACCAGTGGGTCGGACCGGACAGACCGGTGAGGAGCACCGGTCTGACCGATGTGCTCCGTGGACGGCTTCCAGAGACTTCGAAGTGGAGGACACACGTCGGGATCGCAAGGCTTGCGTCGAGGCTAAGCAAGGTGCGGTCGCCGGGCATCCATCTGATGGTTCTATGATGAAGATTTCCCAAAGTGCCCCTCGGGGGTGTGTATCCTAGTATTATGTATTAGGGGTAGTTTCCTCTTTCGGTTGCCTCCATATAACCCAAGTGGTGAGAGGATGGCAGTCGTCTCTTGGAAACCTAGTGAAAGGATCAAGATGTCGACTAGAGGGGGGGCTGACTAGTCGAACCTGAAATTTACAAACTTTTCAACCAACTATCAGTCCAGGTCCGGAGTCTCCGGATATTTTTCCGGATACTCCGGGAAATCCGGAGAATCCGGGAAAATGTCCGGATTGTCCGGGCCTACGAGGGGGGATTCAAATCGACAGAAATTAAACTTGCTCAAACATAGATCTACGAAAATAGGTTATGCACTGGGATGAGACAAGCCTGTTTATCCACCTAGAACCTGCAGAAACCTCGACACGGAGTAGATCGGCACAAAACCCTAGAATAGAGCTCAAGAGGTATACAAGCATACAACAAGAGCAACAGGTACAAGAGACACAAGGATTTGTTACCGGAGTTCAACCTCACACCTTGAGGTCTACGTCTCCGTTGAGGAACCCACAAAGGGTGGACCTTTGCACCTAGGTCACTTTCCTCCCTCTAGCGACCACAAAGATCAAGCTAGAGTTACTTACTCAATTTCAGGGTGATACAAACCTCCTTGGGCAGCCACAAACCTTTGAATGCTCCAAGGCAACGCCTAGCCGGCTAGGAGCTCAAAGCTCCAAGAGTAACAAACACGAAATGTGCCAACCAAGCGAAGAACGAGGTGCTCTAGAGATGGGAAATCAGCTCACTAGCACTCTCCAAGCTCTTGCTCTCAATCCCTCCTTATAACCTCAACAAATCTCAGCAAACCAAGGCCAAGGGGAGTAAAGAGGGGAGTGAATGAGTTCTGAGTGTTGCAGGTCCAAATGGGCAAGAGACAGAGAAGGCAAAGGGTGGAGGTGGCTTTTATACCCCCTCACACAGAAAAGAGCCATTACAGCTCTAAGACCCGGAGTATCCGGGAAAAGCCCGAAAACTCTGGGAAGTCCGGAGACTCCGGGAAAAAACCCGGACACTCCGGCCTCCCAAGGTCAGCACCCAAAAAGTTAACCCCGTGAATGTGTTGGTGCAAATGTGTCTCTCATAGGTTTTGGTTTAACAACTAGAGCACTTGTTCGACTCTTGGAAGATACATTTCCTGTCCCTCTTTATAGTACGACATTCCTAGGACTCAAATTCAAAATATAAAATAAATAAGTCTTCATAGGAATCCTTTGTAGGATCACTTCCTTTTTGCTTACTCAATGAATCAGCACTTGATGCCACATACAATTTTAATTCCTGCTCATACACTAGATAAATCATTAGCCACTTAAGCGTGTGTCATTAAATCACCAAAACCCACTTAGGGGGCCAAGATACTCTTCAATCTCCCCCTTTTTGGTGATTGATGACAACCCACTTAAGTCTTACAAGAGATAATCAATGAATATTAAAGACAATTTGTAATACTCCCCCTTAATATGTGCATATTGATTTAGAATATCAAAGGTCGTTTAAGGACCAAATTTTGCACAAGGAAAGACGACATGAGAGTATTACCACAGTGGGGTGCTTGTGATGTGCAACAGGTAATAGTGAGATGCATATGACAGTTCATACACTCAAAAAGGATGCAAAAGAAATCTGGTGCTCAGAAGTCCGGAGTATCCAAGCCAGACCCGGAATGTCCGGAGAATCCGGAAACTCCGGGAAAAAGTCCGGACTCTCCGGGCTTGCTGATCACCAGTGAAAAACAACATTCATCAAGAATTTTCAATCTAACATATAGCATCCTTAGCAAGTAAAAACTGAGCAAATGATCACAAGCACACAACCATAAGTCTCAAGCTCACATAGTCTTACACGCATACGAATTTAAAGTTATTACAAGCCAATGTTCCAAATTCAAATCCATAAAGTTCAAGTGCCACACTAGATAGATAGATAAAACACTCCCCCTTTGGCATCAAGCACTAAAAAGGGAGTGGGGCAGCAGCTGGATCACTCGGAGTCCTCGTCGTCCTCCTCCTCTTCATCGTTGTTGTCCTCCTCCTCCTCTTCATCGTTATTGTCCTCCTCCTCCTCTTCCTCTTCTTACCTTTCTTCTTCATCTTGAGCGTCCCACTCCGCAAATGGATCATCGAAGGTGGGGAGCTCACGGTAGGGATCGGTGGGGAGGCCAAGATGAGACTTGATCTCAATGATGTCCCGGCGGTTCTCATTTGTCTCCGTAGCCATGGTCTTCCACATGCTAAAGATACTCTTTAGGACCCTCTTGATCATGGAGCCACGGTGCCGACGGGGAGGCCTAGGTGAAAAGGGTGCAGCGGGCACGTCATCATGGCGAGGAGCTGCACTAGAGGAGCCAACATACTTGGGAGCCTTTGGAGCTTTCTTGGCTCGGTCACGGAGTTGGCCAATGGTCTCATGGACAACATCTTTGGGATAGCGGACATTGGTGACTCTCTCAATCATGTACATGAGATAGGGAGCATAGGGTAGGTACTTCATTGGATCATTCATGGCCCTCCTCAACTCATTCCAAATGAAGTCCAAAATGCAAAACCCTTCTTCGTCCGGTGCCATCCTATTGAGGAGATTTGGAGCATAGTACCTTAAAGCTGTAGTGTCTCCTTGCTTAGGATCAATGGTGGCTCGGAAGAATTGATTGAGATAGTAGTAGTAAGGGTTGAGTTGGTCCGCTTTGCCCTCAACGGCTAAGGCACAACTAGGAAACATGTAGGGGAGGTCCCTAGGCTTGTACTTGTTCTCATTGTGGATAGGAGTGCGGTCTTCATCTTTAGAGCCAAGTCCCAAAAGCCTAGAGAAGGTCATGTAGTCGATTGTGCACTTGTTGCCTTGAGTTGTCCAAGTGATGGTGTTGTCATATGGATTGTAGTAGTAGGAGCAATGGAATTGGGTGAGGATCTCCTTGTTCCAATTGTAACAAAAGCCCATGATATCATAGAGTCCCACCTCTTTGCACTTCTCAATCACGGAGTTGAACACGGTGTTGTTGCGGTCCTCATAGTACTTCCAATCAATGTACCTCATCTTCACAATGGGCACCATGTTCTTAGCAACCAACTTGGGATTCCTTATGACGGTTTGGTAGAAATCCCTATGGAAGTCACACCAAAATCGGGCCTTTACCCCTTCACCCTTGAGATAGCGATACACGTTCTCCTCCCTTTGCTCTCTAACTGCAAGAGCGTTCTTGGAATAATCACAGACCATATGCTCAGCAAAACCAAGAACGAATCCGGGCTCTCTAAGATTGATGGGAGTTGATACCACCCGGATGTTTTGAGGGAGAGTGGGGATGAGCCTAGGAGGTGTTTTGGGGTAGATATGGGCTGCAACTCCTTGTTTATGTTTGGGAGGTGGACGCTCAACCGGACGGCTTTGATTGATGTAGGAGGCTTTGTGGCTCTTTTTGGGGTGAGGTTTGTAGTGAGTCTTCTCCTTAGCAGGCCCCTTTCCATGGCGGCGAGGAGGCTCAGGGGGCTGCTCATAGGTATCATCTTCGACCTCATCATCATCACTTTCGGTTCCTTCCTCCTCTTCCTCAATCTCTTCCTCCTCATCAATGCCCTCAACATAAGATGAAGGGGGATCACCCCTTCTTGGCCTTGCACTGCGCTGAGAGGACTCTTGGCCCAAGGTCTCTTGCACGACCCTCAAAGTGGCGGTGTCATGCCTAGCCTTGGTCCTCCTTTGAGTGGAGGGCTCATCCGAGTCGCGTCTGATCTTCACCCTCATGATCTGAAGATATAGAAGGATATGGAAATGAGAGATAAACAATAGAAGAGATGTGAAGCACTGCCACTTAGGGTTTTCAGTGTGAACCCCGGAGACTCCGGGAAAAAGTCCGGATACTCCGGGATGTCCGGAGAGTCCGGACTGAGATTTCCGGAGTTTCCGGGTTTCACAGCCGAAACCCTAAATCGCAATGCCGCACAAATCAACCATGGAAACTAAGAGATATTGCAGATCTAGAGCCTATAGAGTCTATTCCATCTATTCCCTAAGAGGATACCAAAAGGAAACACGAAGGGGGATAGATCGGGGTTGGTCCTCATGGGATACCTTGGGGAGGAGGGGGAAGAAGCTTCAAGTCTTCAAACTGTTGTAGATCCTTGTTCTTCACCTCTTGAAGCCTTCAATCCCTCACTTTCACGGATTTTGGCCGGTTGGAAAGGGAGATCGCCAAGGGGCGACTGGGGGGAGAGATGGGGATGGCGACGGGAGAGTGGGGAGAGCAGTCAACGCGGTAAAAGATAGAAAGGAAGAAATAACTGCGGTGAAAGGGTATTTATACCCTAAAGGCCCGGACTGTCCGGACTAGGTCCGGAGTCTCCGGGAAACCCAGAGTTTCCGGAAAATAATCCAGAGAATCCGCTCCCCCTGAGACCAGCGAGAAGATTTGCAAGGAATTTGATGTTGGATAGATTTGGATGACTATACATGTAATATATGTGAGCCTGAGTAGTATCAACACTTGAGACTAGCCACAATCAAGCAATGAGAACAATAGTCCAAGTGTTGTACCAAAATAAGATCCAAATATTTCAAAAACAAATGAACACAAGTTTTAGCAAATCTTTTCTTTTCAAAGTCCTATTCTAGGTCACTCAAATATGTACATGATCTCAAGCCAGGATACGAGAATCCAAGATATTTAGCTCACTCCTCAAAGCACAAAACCTTAGTTCATCAAGAGGCTTTGTGAAGATATCAGCTAGTTGCTTATCGGTGCTCACATGACTTAAGGCGATATCTCCTTTGGCTTCGTGGTCTCTCAAGAAATGGTGCCTTATGTCTATGTGCTTCGTTCTTGAGTGGTTTACGGGATTGTTAGCTAGCTTGATGGCACTCTCATTGTCACACAAGAGTGGCACCTTGCTAAACTTACAACCAAAGTCTCTCAAAGTGAGCCTCATCCAAAGTAGTTGAGCACAACAAGCGCCGGCTGCAACATACTCGGCCTCGGCGGTGGAAAGGGCAACGGAGTTTTGTTTCTTGGAACTCCAAGACACCAAGGACCTTCCAAGGAATTGGCAAGTCCCGGATGTACTCTTCCTATCTACTTTGCAACCGGCATAGTCCGAATCGGAGTAGCCAAGTAGATCGAAAGTGGAGCCCTTAGGATACCACAAACCAAGGTTAGGAGTATGAACCAAGTATCTAAAGATTCTCTTAACTGCCATTAGATGACACTCCTTAGGATTATCTTGAAACCTTGCACACATGCACACACTAAGCATGATATCGGGCCTAGATGCACAAAGGTAAAGTAGAGATCCAATCATGGAGCGATATACCTTTTGATCGATGCTTTTGCCTTCTTCATTTAGATCAAGATGTCCATTTGATGGCATAGGTGTTTTGATGGGCTTGGCATTGTTCATGTCAAACTTCTTGAGCATATCATTTGTGTACTTGGTTTGACTTATGAATGTGCCTTCTTTGAGTTGCTTGATTTGAAATCCGAGAAAGAACTTCAACTCGCCCATCATAGACATCTCAAATCTTTTGGTCATGATCCTACTAAACTCATCAACCCAAACTTGGTTAGTAGAACCAAATATGATGTCATCGATATATATTTGGCATACAAATAAATCATTTCCTTGTTTACGAGTGAAGAGAGTAGGATCGGCTTTGCCTATTTCAAAGCCTTTCTTTAAGAGAAATTCCTTAAGGCATTCATACCATGCTCGTGGGGCTTGCTTGAGCCCATAGAGCGCCTTATGGAGTTTGTAGACGTGGTTGGGAAGTTGTGGATCTTCAAAGCCAGGTGGTTGTTCAACATAGACTTCTTCGGAGATTGGGCCATTCAAGAAAGCACTCTTGACATCCATTTGATGTAGCTTGAAGTTGTGATGTGTGGCAAAGGCTAAGAGTATGCGGATTGCTTCAAGCCTTGCCATCGGTGCATAAGTTTCTCCAAAGTCCAAGCCTTCTACTTGAGTGTAGCCTTTTGCCACCAATCTTGCTTTGTTCTTGGTCACCACACCATTCTCATCTTGTTTGTTGCGGAAGACCCATTTAGTACCTATCACATTTTGCTTGGGGCGTTCCACCAAGGACCAGACTTCATTCCGTATGAAGTTGTTAAGCTCTTCTTGCATGGCCATCACCCAATCAGCATCCTCAAGTGCTTCTTCAACCCTAAGAGGTTCCAACATAGAAACAAACGAGTAATGTTCACAAAAATTTGCTAATCTTGAACGAGTTGTTACCCCTCTACGGATGCTTCCAAGGATGTTGTCAATGGGATGATCTCGTTGAACACTTTGACGAACTTTTGGATGTGGGTCGGATACATCTTGTTGGATCAAGCCTTCATCTTCTTGACTGCTTTGGGAGTCACCAGTAGGAAGTCCGGAGTTTCCGGACTTTTCTTCGGAGTTTCCGGGAATCCCGGACTCTCCGGATTTTTCTCCGGACTCCCCGGAGTTCGCAGCGGGAGGTGTACTTGGTGATTCTTCTATGATCTCGCAGTCCTCATCATCTTCTTCTTGAGGCTTGACTTCCCCAATGGCCATCTTCTTTATAGCCTTTTCAGCTGGTATTTCCTTGCCTACACACAATTCATCAACTTGCTCCACTTGAGAGCCATTAGATTCATCAAATGTCATGTCACACGTGACATCAACACAACCGGTGGTTTTGTTGAGGACACGATAGCCATGAGCGTTTGAGGCATAACCAAGAAAGATACATTCATCAACTTTAGGTGCAAACTTAGAGCTTTTGGGATTCTTGTTGAGAATGAAGCACTTACAACCAAAAACTCTAAAGTAAGACACGTTAGGCTTTTTACCGGTTAGAAGTTCATAGGCGGTCTTGTGTCGAAGCTTGTGAAGATACAAACGGTTGATAGCATGACAAGCCGTGTTGATTGCTTCCGCCCAAAAACTATCCGAAGTCTTGTACTCATCAAGCATGGTTCTTGCGGCTTCAATGAGAGTTCTATTCTTCCTCTCCACTATCCCATTTTGTTGTGGAGTGTATGGGACGGAGAGCTCATGACCAATGCCTTCTCCATCAAGATACTCTTCAATGTTGGTGTTCTTGAACTCGGTGCCATTATCACTTCTTACTCTCTTGATCTTCACATCAAACTCATTTTGGGCTCTTGTGGCAAACTTCTTGAATATTTCATGAACCTTTCTCTTGTCCTTCATAAAGAATACCCAAGTGTACCGAGAGTAGTCATCAACAATGACAAAGCCATACTTGTTCCCTCCAATGCTAACATAAGCCATGGGACCAAAGATATCCATGTGAAGTAGTTCCAATGGCCTTGTAGTGGTAAGTACATTCTTGGCGGGATGAGGAGCACCAACTTGCTTTCCGGCTTGACAAGCACTACAAATTCTATTTTTCTCAAAGTGAACGTTTGTTAGTCCTAGGATGTGTTCCCCCTTTAGAAGCTTATTGAGATTGTTCATCCCAACGTGAGCTAGTCGGCGATGCCAAAGCCAACTCAAGCTAGACTTTGCCAATAAGCATGTATCAAGTTGGGCTTTATCCGATGTAAAATCCACCAAGTAAAGCCTTCCCTTGAGTTCACCCTTAAAGGCAACAGAGTCATCACCCCTTCTAAAGACGGTCACACCCTCATTGGTGAACAAACAATTGTAGCCCATCTCACAAATTTGTGAAACGGACAACAAATTGTAGTCCAAAGATTCAACCAAATAAACATCGGAAATTGAATGATTGATTGAGATACCAATTTTACCAAGACCAACAACCGGTCCTCCACCATTGCCTCCAAAGGCAATTCTTTCCGTAGGATTTTCAATCATGTCGCAAGAAGTAAACATCTTCTTCTCTCCGGTCATATGATTTGTGCATCCACTATCAATCACCCATTTGGTTCCACCGGAGGAGTATGCCTACAAAACAAATTATGCTTGTGTTTTAGGTACCCAAGTAGGTTTGGGTCCTAGAGCGTTAGTCACAAGAACCTTGGGCACCCACACATTCCTTTTGACCAATGTCCCTTTTGTGCGGGGTCCCACATACTTGGCAACCACCTTACCCTTGTGGTTCCAAGTCAACACATAGTCGGCATAGAAGTTGTCTTGTGAGGCATAAGGCTTTGGCTTCTTGTTTGACTTGATTGGATTGGCCTTTGCCTTTGCTTGTGGTGCATGTGTGGTGTCTTGAGTGCCCTTGAACTTGATAGGAGTGTTGTACTTGACTTGGTTGTCATAGTTCTTGGCACTAGATTGCTTCATGTCGTGCACCACATTCCTTGTTCCCACACCTCTAGTGTGGTAGTTCTTGATGAATGGGATGGGGTCCTTTGTACCTTGTTCTTGCTTACCAAGACCCTTCCCATCCGCAAAGCCAAACTTCTTCATGTAGCTTGACCCAAAGCCTTTGGTGTGGTTCTCAAACTCACCTCTCTTTGGTTCTTTCTTTTTCTCATCAATGAGGGAGTTTGACAACCTAGCAATCTCTTTCTTCATAGCATTCATTTCGGCAATGTTAGTAGCACAAGCATTTATATCAATCTTATAGCACCGAGAACAACCATTGCTTGTTGAGGCTTTAGAGTTAGAGAGAGCATCATTAGAGGTAGTTGTAGCATTTTTCTTGAGATTGTCAAGTTGAACTTCTAATGCTATGTGACTAGTCCTTAAGCTTTCAAAGCTCTTTTGAAGTTCAAGCTTTTCACCCTCAAGTTTGTTGCAAGCATCCTTAGCTAGGAAAGATTCCCTAGTTAATTCATCTACTATCAACTCCTCTTTATTTTGGGATTTCTTGAGGCTAAGAATTTCTAGCTCCTTTTCTTTAAGCAAGTCCTCTTGCACCTTCAAACCCTTCTTTTCAATTACAAGGGCATTCTCAAGGGCAATGGTTTTCTCTCGCTCAAGTCTAAAGAGTTCTTCTTGCACCTCTAGAGTCCCATCTCTATTCTATATTTCTTTCATTAAAAACATGATTTTCTTAGTTGCCTTTTTACCAAAGCCATTGATCATTTTTTCAAATTCAAGATCACTTTCACTATCATCATCTAGGGCGCGGGGTGGGAGTGTCTACCTTAGAGCCCCTAGCCATGAGGCATGTGTGGGTGAAGTCATCTTCATCATCGGTGAGATCTCCAAAGAGTGGTGACTTGTTGATTGGTTCCCCAATAGATATAGTGGCAAGACCCACTTCATCATCGGAGTCGGAGCTATCATCATTTGAGTCCCATTCTTCACCCAAGTGTGCTTCACCAATTTCCATCTTCTTGTACTTGTCATTCTTGTTGGTGTCCCTTCTTCTCACTTTGATGTTGGGGCACTCCGCAATGAAGTGACCCTCCTTGCCACACCCAAAGCATGGCCTCTTTGAAGTCCTCTTGGTCTTGATCTTGTCTTTGTCTTTGTTATTGTTGAAGAAGCCACTCTTCTTGATCACTTTGTTGAACTTTCTTATGAAGAGTGCCATTTGTTCGGGAGTCATGTTCTCATCACTATCTTCATCACTATCTTCCTTGACCACGGTCTTGGAGGTTGATGAGCTTGACTTCTTCTCCTTGCTAGATGCCTTGAGGGCCACTCCCTTGTTCTTCTCAAGTTGTTCATGCATCTTGGACATTTCTTGTGAAAGCTTTGACTCTTTGACGGTGATAAGATGTTCTTCAATTCTTCCAATCACATCCGCCGGAGTGAACTTGTTGAAGCCTCTCTTCTCTCTTATGAGTGTTGGGAGTTGCACATCCCTAGCCATGTATGCGGAGAGGATCTTATCAACCACTTCTCTTCTTCCCCACCTTGTGCTTCCAAGGGACTTGATCTTGTTGATGATCTTGTTCAAGCGGTTGTACATGTCTTGTGGACTTTCATCTTTCTTGATAACAAAGTGGTTGAGATCACTTTCTAAGGCACGGATTCTTCCTTCTCTTACTTGCTTTGTTCCTTCATGGTTGATGAACAATGTGTCCCACACTTCCTTGGCGGACTTCAACCCATCCACTTTGTCATACTCTTCGGACGTGAGTGAACTCTTGATGATGCGTATGGCTTGATAGTTTCTTTGTATCTCATTGGCATGATCTTGAGTTAGCGTTGCATCACCACTAGGGAAAGTAATACCCCTGTTCACAATAGTCCAAAGTGCGGGATTTACCGCCATCAAATACTCCTCCATCGAGTTCTTCCACTTGGAATAGCCAGTTCCATCAAATTGGGGTATCTTCCCAATGTGGCTAGAACCCGATGGATGGTTAAAAGATAAGCGAGAGTAATCGAAAGAGATTCGAGTGTAATCCCTTGATGATGATGGGCGTCGAGCGGAGCGGTTGGACCTTGCATCATCAAACTCTTCATCCTCACTATCGGAGGACTCCGCACCATCTCCATGTGCTTGATGACTTGTGCTTGCTCCAAGGGTACCACCTCCTTGAGGTAGTATGGGGGGTGTGCCAACAACGTTGTTAGCGGCATCTCCACCTTCGGGAAGAGGTGGAGCTTGAGCATTTGGATCCGACATCTTCTTGACTCCAAGCGGTTAAGCTTCAAACTCGGAGCACTTGGCTCTGATACCAATTGAAAGGATCAAGATGTCGACTAGAGGTGGGGGTGAATAGTCGAACCTGAAATTTACAAACTTTTCAACCAACTGTCAGTCCAGGTCCGGAGTCTCCGGATATTTTTCTAGATACTCCGGGAAATCTGGAGAATCCGGGAAAATGTCCGGATTGTCCGGGCCTACGAGGGGGGATTCAAATCGACAGAAATTAAACTTGCTCAAATATAGATCTACGAAAATAGGTTATGCACTGGGATGAGACAAGCCTGTTTATCCACCTAGAACCTGCAGAAACCTCGACACGGAGTAGATCGGCACCAAACCCTAGAATAGAGCTCAAGAGGTATACAAGCATACAACAAGAGCAACAAGCACAAGAGACACAAGGATTTGTTACCGGAGTTCAACCTCACACCTTGAGGTCTACGTCTCCGTTGAGGAACCCACAAAGGGTGGACCTTTACACCTAGGTCACTTTCCTCCCTCTAGCGACCACAAAGATCAAGCTAGAGTTACTTACTCAATTTCGGGGTGATACAAACCTCCTTGGATAGCCACAAACCTTTGGATGCTCCAAGGCAATGCCTAGCCGGCTAGGAGCTCAAAGCTCCAAGAGTAACAAACACGAAATGTGACAACCAAGCGAAGAACAAGGTGCTCTAGAGATGGGAAATCAGCTCACTAGCACTCTCCAAGCTCTTGCTCTCAATCCCTCCTTAAATCCCCAACAAATCTCACCAAACCAAGGCCAAGGGGAGTAAAGAGGGGAGTGAATGAGTTCTGAGTGTTGCAGGTCCAAATGGGCAAGAGAGAGAAAAGGGAAAGGGTGGAGGTGGCTTTTATACCCCCTCACACAGAAAAGAGTCGTTACAGCTCTAAGACCCGGAGTATCCGGGAAAAGCCCGGAAACTCCGGGAAGTCCGGAGACTCCGGGAAAAAACCTGGACACTCCGGCCTCCCAAGGTCAGCACCCAAAAAGTTAACCCCGTGAACGTGTTGGTGCAAAGGTGTCTCTCATAGGTTTTGGTTTAACAACTAGAGCACCTGTTCGACTCTTGGAAGATACATTTCCTGTCCCTCTTTATAGTTTGGCGTTCCTAGGACTCAAATTCAAAATATAAAATAAATAAGTCTTCATAGGAATCCTTTGTAGCATCACTTCCTTTTTGCTTACTCAATGAATCAGCACTTGATGCCACATACAATTTTAATTCTTGCTCATACACTAGATAAATCATTAGCCACTTAAGCGTGTGTCATTAAATCACCAAAACCCACTTAGGGGGCCAAGATACTCTTCACCTATCTCATTTGCTTTTGCTATTTTCCCTTCCTATTTTCCTTAGGATTTTCTAGGACTAGCTTGAGAGCTTCATGGTGAGATCTTTAAAGAGAGATGGATGATTGGGAGGCAAGCTAGACCCTGTATGAATCTTTCATGGTATGTATAGAAGATTCGGCGTGATTCCTCAAGGCCTTTTCTTGTCTCACCTGTTTTCTCTTTTTTGGGGTTTTTCGGAGCCTTTTCTTGGCGATTTTCTTGTGGTGGATTTGAGGCCTCTCCTTTGCGGTTTTGGTTGGGGATGTATGCATGAACCCTTCGTGGTTCTTTTCCTTGTAATCCCCCTCTCAAATCTGTGGGAAAAGGTGCTCGATTTGGGGCTTTTCTTAGGTTTCGGGAAAGTAGTGTTCTTGGTGGAAATCCTTCGATTCCTCTTGATTTACCAAGTTTTAGGGGACCAAATCGTAGCTATGGGATGCCCATGAGGCACTCCTAGTATCCCCAAAGTCTTGCGTGAATCTGTGAAGCGAATCGGGAGATTGGGAAGGTTGGTTGGAAGGGTTGACCCGCGGCTCGTTGTTCATCCCGAGCTGCCAGACCTGACCGGTCTGACCGGTGCGTGTGACCGGTCTGACCGGTGCCAGATCCCTGTGGGATTTGCCTCAGGTGAATCGCTGGACATGTGTAGCTTTGGGCTGTGGTGCTCTTGGTCAGTTTTTGGCAGGTTTCAAGTTGATTTGCTAGATTTTGTGATGGTCTCTCGTTCCCTTCAGTTTGAGTTTTCGAGGTGATTTTTGTTCTAGGGCCTAGAGGAGTCACTGAGGCTTCCTGGAACGTTTCTGGGCAGCTGCTGTTGCCACCGGCCTGACCGGCACAGTCCGCCGGTCTGACCGGCACAGGTCATTGGTCTGACTGGTGTAGCACAGACAGCAGGCTGTGCAGATTTCTGCTGCGTATTGGGAGTGTTTGTTTCGGTTGGTTGAGTGGTTTGCTCTTAGGGTCAGTAGCACTTCAGTGTCAACGTGACTTTGGCAAACTTGGGTAGTTCGAGTCGGAGAAGTGTTGGATCGGCTGTGTTCATCTTGTTGGAGAAGACATCTCCCTCGAGAAGAATTTTTATCAACTCCCATTCACTCCCTCGCTCTCTAGTCGCCAGTTCGGTCATTCACTTTCAATAAAACCGTGTCTACTCTATCTAGTGTACACTACCCCATCTAGTTAAGATTTGTTTTTCCAAGACTTGGTTAGTAGGAAAGAATCATGAAGACAAGCAAGCTAACCCAGAGTTTCAACCACAGCTTCATTTTTCCTTGTTGATGAGGCATGTTTGGTAACAACAAAATGAAATCATGCAATGAGATAGGCAATACAACCCGGGCAGGACCGGATGTTTGGGTTCATGATACATGAACAGGCTGGAGAATTATTTTTGATCCTTTGGTGGCAATGACAAAGGCAATACAACATGGGCACAATAATGGACGGATGTTTGTGTTTAAGAAACATGTACAGACCAGACAAAAATTTTCATTCCTATCCTGGCAAAAGTTGCTTATTTTGAATTGGGCAAACCTGATTACGGATTTTGTAGTTTCTGAGAGAGTGAAAATTGGATCACATTATTTGTTTTTAAATTGTCCAATATTGATTTTCCACCTCTCCAAATTGCGATGAACTATTCCAACTACCAGTCGTTGTAAATAAATGGGGGAAGACCAGAAGTTGGTTTCCATCACGTCATTGCGTGTGCAAGTAAAGATTGCTACACGGGAACTAAGGAAGAGAGATAGAAACAGAGCAGATATCAGGGGATTGATCTAGAAACAAATGATATCCAAAGTCACTCTCGCATGTCAATGGTTAATTTGTTTGGATGCAGATCTCCAATTATTTGCTAAAGAACAGATCACATTTGCTGTGAATTCTACATTCCTCGTTACAAAAATGTGACCATTCTTCCTAGCTCATCTAGAAGCACAGGTTGCCTGCGCACTGATGATTGTCGTGCGCCACTAGCTGCGCCATTATTGCCCGTTGGCACCACGTCACTCATCGGATCAACTCTGAGGCTGTCTCAAGGCACCGCGGGCAACCCTTGTTCGTCTGCATCATCATCATTGTCGCGGCCGCCGATTCTTCCTCGCCCTCGACCTGTCTGATGTACCACCTCGCAGTGTCATCACTTGCACTGCCATTGGCCCTGTAGAGGACCATGGCGCCTACGTAGGCCACCACATTGTACCCGACCTAGGCGGCCTCCTCGAGCTTGGCGATGGATGACCGGGAGCTATAGTTTCCCCCGAACAGGATGTCCATCCCGGAGAGAAAAATGCCTCCGGGTTTCTTATGCGTGTCAGGAAATCAAGGAGGGCGTCATAGGCTCATCGCCCTTGCGGTCATTCCACTGCAGCTCAACGGCAAATCGCTCTAGCGCCACGCGCCGACCAACAGTCGCATTTCTGCACACACAACACATCTCCCGGCAGGTCGTCCGTAGGCTGCGGAGGTCATCCATGCCCCGCTCTGAGGTCGCAGCGAGGTAGCTGGTGATGTCAATGTTCACCTCAGTAGGGAGCACCACCAGCAATAACGGCAACCGCCTCGAAGGCATGATTACTGACCTATTGGCACCCTGAAAATAGTTTGATCAAACATCATAGTGTCAGGTCAAATGGACATTCAAATTGATACAAAGACTAGGAAGGGTGTACTCTCACGAATCTTCCTTCCGAGAGGAGGAGATGCAATTGCAAAAAGGTTTTCAATACGTCAGGCGGAAGAAGTCGAGGGATGCCCCCATTTACAACAAATCCACCACTCCTTTCTCCGCATTTACAGTAAATTCATCGCTCCTTCTCCACCCAAAACAATTGTTGTTACTGCTCCGTTGATTTCGGTATTACAATAATAATTCATTATGACTGTTGGTGAACTTAACAAATGTTACTTTCTTCGAATGTGAAGAAGTCGGACTAAATGGTCAGTATAATGTGGTGGATACTAACTATCGCACATTTCTTGGTCGCTTTTGGCAATACATCATCAGTACAATGCTCAGAAGCATAAGGCACAATGTTCACAATACCAAAGTGACACTTGCAGAATACGTGATCGACACAATGTTCAAATATATCTAATTAGCCTTGCCATCGAGCATGAATCCCGCCATTCCCACGACAACAACAAATAAAGCAAGCAGCACATGCGCGAGTTTGATATTGTGCCTATAATTCCCAATTGACTTCAGCTCGATGGTAGCCTTCTGAAGTTTTTGTCGCGCTATTTTGAGCTCATTCCTAATCTCTCTAAGCTCACAATTAGCTTTTCCCAATTCTTCCTCTTCAGCTTTCGCTTTCTTCTTCATAGCTTCACCATAACAGCATACGACCTTTCATCCCATTCTAGATCAATCTAGCAGAAGTAATCGCATTGATCTTTTTCTTCCTGCAAATTAAACACCCCATTAACATTCGCCGTTGACCACAGGAATCACATAAGTAGGTAGCCAACTAGACATTACCTTTGGGCAGCCAGCAAACCGGCGGCCAGGGTTGAGAAAGGTCCAAGCATACTTCACCATAGCTCTCAACCCGTGTTTGCACTTCTCTTTAGGATGCTAATGGCTACTATTGTAGGAAGATGCCTCCGAGCAGTAACTACCAATGGAAGAAGATGTTGGAGTACACGGATGCTTCAAAAAAAATTCATTGCAACTTGAAATCAGTGCTTAGTTTTGCACTTTCTAAACTAAAGCCTATCAATCAACTTGTAACAATAATCGTGCTTCAACCGAAATCCCTAATTCCAAAATTCACTTCCCTCTGACGAAATGAGCATGCCAGATATTTGCCACAACGACCCACAAGAGCGTGCTAGCGAGCCCCTTGCAGTGTACGCGGTTGGAGACATAGTCGTTGGCCGCACTTGGTAAACTAGGACTACTTAGTTTGGAAATACACAAATTTCATTATGTCTCTGTGGTTTTGTGTACCCTTTTCAGGATCAAACGTCGCGGGTTTGACCCCTTTTATTGACATTGTATCCTTTTAATTTTCCTCCATTTTTTATCAAACTGACTTGTGGGACCTTATTAAATTTTATGATGAGTTGGAACCACAGTAGGAAACAAGCAATTACGCGATAGTTACTCAGGAAGGTCCTTCCAGCAAAACATCAACAGACCAAACAAGCAGTTACATGATCGTTACTCAGGAAAGTCCTTCCAGTAAATCATCAACAGACTGGACCTTTGTCATCCTCCGAGAAGCAAACATCATATTATGATCAGGTAGCATCAAGTTTCTCAACTCATGACCACAAAGTTCACAACACTAAGTAGCAAACATCATAGGATGATCATCATTACAATTTTCACAATAATCACAACCACTCATTTGTAATCATAATGATAAGAACTAATCATCAAATTCCATCCTGCAGCTGTCCCTTCACCTTCTGCAGCTCAGTGGCAGTAGTGTCAAGCTTCATGTTAGCTTCTGAGGATCCTTCCCATTGTTGATCCCTTTTTCACTTGGCTGACCTAAAGAAAACATAAGAAGTAACAAGTTTCATATCACAACGTGTCCTAGTCATTCATCACTATGAAGTGCGCAGGAGCAACAACCAGTAATTAAACATCAACAAGGAACAAGTTCCATAATAATCAAGCAATACCTATTTTTATCTTTCTCGCGCAGTATCCGTTGCTTCTCCTTCTTCATCTGGATAACACTATGTTGTATCGATTGCTGCTCCTTCCCCATCTCGATAATTACCTAATCAACCGATTGCTTATACACCTCCATCACATGGATAGCATGGTCTAGCATTCCCTTGTATTTGTTGGTCTCTTGCAATTGTTCAGGTAACAATTGGTCAGACATCTCCATGAATTCCCTAATCTTTTCCATCAGGGCAATGTGGTCCTACCGGAATGATACCATTTCATTAAATCGGGCATTCTCCTACTATATTAATTAATTATGCTGGTCCCTGCATTTGGTCAGCTCTTCCATCTGGGCAATGTTGTCCTGTAATGATTGCTCATACAGGTCCTTCTAACTTGCATCTTCTTGCTGCGCCATGAGTTCTCTGCCTTATTGTTCTTGCAGGCCTCTCTTCACCTCCTGCAGCTCAGCTTTAGTGGCTTCAAGCACCTCTAGAAGCTAGTAAAATACAAGAACCTATCAATCCATCAAACGATGCAAATTGAAAACTAACTAAATCTAACACCTATGAATTGTCTATAGCCTATCAACTTGTAACACCAATCGGAGTGCAAAAATGAGGGTACGATGAAATCCAAATCTATTGTATATGCTCATCAATCCGTTAGATCCTCAAATCTAGAAATCCCTAGGACGATAGGGGAAAAAATAGTGGCTCAAACCAGAGAACTGACCTTGTCGAGCTGTTTCAGCTTCTTGTAGCTGAGAGGTGGCGGTGCAACCATCTTCCCGTCACCGCTAGGATCCGTCATTCCTGCCACGAGCCGTTGTAGATCTGCGCATAGCAAAAGTCGAGAGTCTTTGTGAAGGCAGTGAAGCGTGTCGCTTGTGAATTACTGATTTATATTAAAGATTCACCTGACACAACCATAAGGAAAGTGTTTCCCAATAAATTGACACAACCAAGAGGTGGTGCAGTGGTAGACAGTGCAGTCTTGTTCCTATAGGTCTCTAGTTCGAACCCTTGCTATGGCAAATTGTTTTTTGCAACATTTCGTGACCGACAGTAGGAAACAAGCAGTTTCGCAATCGTTACTCAAGAAGGTCCTTCCAGCAAAACATCAACAGACCGGACCAGCATAACATCAACAAAATTAATTCTGAATGGTGAGTATGCTCGACTCAATTTGAAATAGATTAAACCAAACCGGCATAATAAGATGGCATCTCATAGCACTCATCACCACAAAGTTCACACCACCAGCAAGTAGCAAACACAAAAATACAAGTAACTCATCACCACAAAGTGCACACCACCTATGAACCGTCTAGCTAGCAATAACACCAGACATGTTTTATCGATTGTCTACAGCTCAGTCAGAGTTCGATTGCTCTTCTTTTAATAGGGCATTCTCCGCTAACAATTGCTTACACTGGTCTGTCCATTTGTGAATCTCTTTCAGTTGGTCATTCTCCTGCCATAACAATTGATTAACATGGTCCCTGCATTTGGTCAGCTCTTCCATCAGGGTAATGTTGTGAAAGAATCTTGATGTCGTCTAGAGGGGGGTGAATAGATGAATCTGCACTTTATAAAAACTCAAACCCACTGTCAGCACAGAAACCGGTCAGATCGGTTTCCAAAACCGGTCAGACCAATCTTACTACTCAGAAAACCAACAGTCTATTAAAAGCCCTCTACGAGTTCTACCACAAACCAAAATTGGTGTAGGACTTCCACAGGTGTTTCCAAGAGTGTCAATGAAGTCCCTGCACACAGCACAAGCGCACCAAAGTAGATTGAAGCGGAAGCACAAAGAATATGCTAGAATAAACTCAAGGTAAAGCAAGCAAGATATAAAGGAAGTAAGAGCACGAAAGACACCGGATTTATCCCGTGGTTCAGCTCGCCACAAAGGCTAGCCTACGTCCACATTGTTGAGATAAGCCACAAGGGCTTTGGGATCTCTTTCAGTCCCCTCCTCTCTCACACCTATCGCCGAGGCAATAGATGGAGTGATCCGCTATCTTTGATTTGTAATTACAAACTTCTTGGAGCTGCCACACAACAATCGGGAGCTTCCAAGCGACTTCTAGCCATCTAGGAGCCAAGGGCTCCAAGAGTAACAAATGCTTCATAAGATGTTCAACAAGATCAGCAGGTGCTCAAGTGTGGGATTGCTCACTAAGCTTCTCAAAGCTCTCACACAAGTCACTCTCTCAACCCAACTCAAGGACAGGGCACTAAAGGCTTGAATCTCACTTAGAGAGGTTGGGGAGAGCTCAGCTAGGGTTCTGGAAGGTGTTAGATGCGTGGAGAACTAGCATCCTCTCAAAGAGGAGCTCATGGATATAAATACCCAACTCTCACAAAACTAGTCGTTAGTCTGTCAGACAAAATTGGTGAGATCGGTTTTCAAACCAACTAGCAGTTGGACTGTGTCAGTGCAAAAACTGGTCAGACCGGTTTGCCAAACCGGTCAAACCGGTTTGGGCCAGAGAACCCCACCAAGGTTTAAGTCTCACGGGTTAGTCTCTCATGGGCTCACTTGAGCACTTTTTGATGTTTGTTGTCCAACCAATGTTGCATCCCTCTTGATAGTACGGCATACCTAAACTCAAGATAAAAGATAACCACTAATTAATTCACTTGAGCTTGAAACAACCAAAGACATGCCGGTGTTTGATCTTCAACAATTTGAGGGCTTCTGATAGCGTATACCAACTGAGCACATGTAAAGAATGTATAAATATAAGCATGTGCTTGAGCATCCACCTTGAGCTAATGACTTAGAATTCTTCCATAAAGAGTGTAGAGTTCACTTGTATTCTAAAGCCATTCCAATTTATCAATTCCAATTTATCAATCATAACACTAGATGCAATTCATTGCTTCCCTCGGTAGGCTTGGATACGGTACTTCGAAATCCATTGATGCTATCAACTTCACTTTAACAACTTGCTCATGGTCACTATCCATAGCTTTTGCTTGGTTCGTCGTTTTAGTCATCTTGATTTCTTCATCGCTTACCCTTGCCACATTTGAGTCAAGCTTTGCATCATATAGAGAGTTCCATTTGAGATGCCATTCAAATAATTGTTCTTTGATTGATAAGAAATATTCTTGCTTTGCAAACTTCCATTTGTAGGTCCATCATCTTCGAGATAACCACATGACCTATCTCAAAGCTTTATTTGAAGTCTTGCAAACAACACCTTTTTGTATGAATCAATATTCCCCTTTTGACATTAGAGTGAAATCCACTTGATATCATACTCGGAAAAAAAACTCATTGTATAGGTCATCAAGTTCCTTCCTATATCAATAATGAAATTCCCTTGATGCTATCCCATTTGCATACAACAAGCTTCATTTTCTTCATAAAGAGCTCGACCAAGAATCTTCCACCAATAATCCTCTTTTACTTATTTTGAATAACTTGTTGTATGTCTCATGTAAACTCTAATGGGAGAGCCACACACAACATATCATGACATTCATCTTTAGCATGCTTGCATACATTCCATATATAATGTCATGATCCACACTTGTTTTCTTTGCATTATGAGCCATAGCCATGATCTTCCTTATAAATATCACTTATCAATAATTAGCAACCTACTCACATGCTTCACAAGAGTGTTAGCTCTTCAATTAAGTTGTCACTCAACTCATCAAAACCCACTTAGGGCTTGATTGCACTTACATGTTGTCCTGGTGTTGACGGCTGTTAAATGCTTACTTTTGCCGTCAGTTTACTCATGAATAAAGGAGCAAGAGACATTTCTTACACGCATTTTAGTTAAGAATAATGTAGTTCCACTTGTCCTCGGAGATCTTGTGGTTGCAGGAAAATAAGTGCAAAAGAAGTAGAAAACTCACCTTCTATGATTCATGCCACATCACCTCAACCAAGGAAGGGCTGCCACCTCAGATGCCATGCATGCAAGCCATGTCACCAATCCAAGGGAGGCAAGCCCCGACGAATCAGAGCGTGACATGTGGACTTCGCATGGATCCATGGGCCCACCAGAGTGTCTAAACCGCCTCAAGAACACGTGTACACCGGGGACCGACCTAAGGACCCACAGGACAGCCACCTAGAGGAAACACACCCTGAGTGGGGCCCACAGGGGGTCGGCCGACCCCACAGGTCGGCCAAACCGACCTTGAGCCCTCCACTCAGGGGCTTCCACGTGGTGTCTTCCCATTGGACCTAAAGGCCATTCCCGGGGTGTTTGGCTCCTCTTGACGCCGGTGCTCAACCTATAAATAGAAGGGGAGGGTGTTCATTCTTAGTGAGGACATCTTACTACTCCTCTCTCACTTTTGGTTTCTAAGGCTAGGAGGTAGGCTAGAGTAGTTCTACTTCAGGTTCCAAGTCTACTTTAGGATCTAGGTATGAGTTCTATTGTATCTTTATTTCTTTGTATGACTTTGCTCTACTTCAATTATACAACTATTTCATATAAAGTTATCTTGTATACATGGGTGATTTGTTCATGTGTTCTTCACTTGTTCATCATTTAGAGGCTCATGTTCTTGATGAACAAGCCCTTTTGATCCAGTTGACAAGTGACTTACTCATGTTTTTGGTGTTTGTTCATAAGTTAGAGGCTCGTGTTCTTCATGAACATGACCCTTTGATTTTGTTGAATAGACATAGGAAAGCACAAATCCGTTTGTGTACCTAGCCTAGTTTGATCCAGTTTGATTCCATGTTCGTGTTGTATGAAGTTCATGCTTAAGCTACGGTACTCGGTGTAAGTGGCCGGTTTATCTGGTGGCTCTGACCTGGGTCACAATAGCCCGGGCCGGTCAGAGTCCTGCTAACAACGTAAGCGTGGTGCTTGGGTTGCGTAGCTATGTTACTTAAGATTGTATCCCACAGTTTGTCTTGGGGTAGGTCGCGGTAGTGACAGTCGTTGGACCCTTCTAGAATCCCCCACATTCGGATACGCTGTAAGAGTCTAAAGTCTAACAACCGGAGTCGTGCATAAGCAACTCGGGAGGTTAGCTCCCCGTTTGTACCTGGGTGCTTAAGCCAGCATTCATGCAATGCTAGTGTGTATCTAACTCGTCTTACTGACATCATGTGTATAGTACCTTAGAACCTAGAACTAACTCGTATGTTGCCTCCTAAGCCTAGGACCTTTAGAGAGAGAGTATTTGTGTGTTCACACTACCAACTTATCTATCATACCTTACCCCTGCACTTGAGTGCCTAGTTTGTATCTGTCTACGATTTAAACACATTGCAATAGTGTTGAACTTGTTAATCCACCAGCCTTTCTTGGATTCGATACCCTTTGGAATACTCCTTTGGGGAAAGGCTACAATGCTACTTCTGTGCGCTTACAGACTCTTGTAATCGTTAGGATTACCATTTGGTCATTTCTGGCATCGTTGCTAGGGACTAAACTTAGCATCGACGTTAAGAAATGTCAACATGCATTTCTAGCGCCGTTGCCGGGGAAGGCTAAGGATAACATGTCAACACTTTGCAAATGTTTATAATCATGACAGGAATGAAATAGTTCTCAATGCAGGCTAACTTTGATTGTCTTCTTTGTCTATTGATGATGAAGACAGGTAGTGCATGACTGGTTTTGACTTACCGCCGAATTTCACTGAAAATCCTCAGTCACTTGTAAGGAGAGCTAGAACTCATTTCGGTTCTCACCAGCGTGTACGTACGGAAGTCAACCCAGCTTCCTCTGTGCCATCTACATCAACTCCTATGGCCAACCCCGAGAAGATTCTTTGTGAGTACTCTGCTCCCTCTGCTGATCAGGTGCCCACTGGCCCCGAGATCAAAACTGACCTCATTACGATGGTATAGGCTAGCCCATTCTGTGGCAAGCCTAATGAAGACGCGAGCGCCCACTTGCAACAGTTCCTGGAACTGTGCAGCACCTTCACCATACGAGGAGTCAAGGAAGATGCTATTCGTCTGCGACTGTTTCCATTCTCACTTCTGGGAAAGGCGAAGCAGTGGTTCTATGCAAACCGTGAGGAGATTAATACTTGGGCAAAATGCTCGGCGGCATTCCTCGCGAAGTTCTTTCCGTTGGGCAGAACCAATGCCCTCCGGGGGAGGATTTCAAGCTTCCAACAAGCGGCGAATGAGAATATCTCGGAAGCTTGGGATAGGCTTCAGGAGTATATCCTGGCTTGTCCCCATCATGGGATGGACAACTGGCTTATTCTTCAGAGTTTCTATAATGAGCTGACTCCGACAGCCCGAGACCATATTGATGCTGCTACTGGAGGGGCTTTCTTCTCTCTTACTATTGCTGAAGCAACCAAACTTATTGAGAAGATGGTCACCAACCAAGGATGGAGTGGTGATCGACTCCAGCCATGTCAGAGGGGTACACATATCATCAAGGAAGCGGATATGTTGCACGCCAAGATGGACCTGCTCATGAAAAGAATGGATGATCTAACCAACGAGAAGGCTGCCATGGCCGTCGCTACTCAAGCTATGGATCTCACATGACTTGAGAAGTTTGTGGTGACACTGGGCATTCAGGGAATTATTGCCCTACTACCTAGGAGGATGTGATGTACATGAACGGCAACAACAATGGTTATCGTCCATAAGGAGGTCAAACGTGGAATCAATCACGCCCTTATTATCAGGGAGGTAATCAAGGTATTTCTTTCAACCCAAACCAACCCTCCCTGAGAGATCTGGTTTTTGGGCAAGCTAAGATCAACGATGGTTTTAATAAGAAAACAGCTGCCCAGGATAAGGCTTTGGAAAGCCTTAGTGTTAAAATTGATAGCCTTTCTTCTGCTTTTAAGGACCAGTTGAGCTTTAATAAAATGATAGAAACCCAGTTGGCTCAATTAGCTGCTTTGGTTCCCTCTGCTGAAGACAGGAAGATTCCGGGGCAACCGGTGTCTTCTTGTGAAAATGTTTGTGCAGCGTCCACCGGATGGGGTAAGCCATCTAGGCAGGCACGAGCTACTGACTATGCAGGGAAGCCCATACAACAGGTTCTTGATCCATGGGAATCTTCAACCATTACACACAAGAAGGATCCTGGTTATCCTGCTATCACCTGCAGAATTTATTTTAGAAAGATCAAGAATGCTCTTTGTGACTTTGGTGCAAGTGTTAACCTCATGTCCAAGGCCATGTTCGAACAATTGGGGTATCCAGCTCTGACTCCAAATGCAAAGACAGTCCATCTTGCTGATTCATCGATCCGGTATCCGGAGGGAATAGTAGAGAACATATTGGTTTTCGTCCAAGGTTCATGCGTCTTCGCGAATTTCGTGGTCCTTGATATACAAGATGATAGGGGAATGCCTCTCATTCTTGAGAGACCTTTCCTTAGTGATGTCAATGCGAGGATCAATGTCGGATCCGGAATCATCCGTTTCCGCATTGGGAAGAAGAGTATGATGTTCCGCTTTCGAGCAACAGAGGAGCAGTGCTACACACTACAGGGTATGAATGAGCAATCAGAAAGTGGACGGAGCCACAACCCCAACAACTTCCCACCACACCGGCTAAGCCAAAGAAAACACGGAAAGTGTGGTGGGAAGTAAAGAAGTCATCCCCATCTATTTCTCGGGAGCAGGGTGACGAATGGAATTGATCGACGAGAAAGTCTTGCTCTCAAACTTAAAATGATGATTCCTTTCGCCAAAAGGTAAAATTGGTAGTTATCTCATATTTCCCTTTCCAAAATTTTATTTGATTTTTCCCAATGCATATTTGAATTTTCCAATCTTGCATCTGCATGCTAGAATTTTTTCTAGCCAAATTCCCTTTTTAAATAAAAATTGTGAAAATAAAATTTTGAGTTAGAAAATCCTTAAAAATTCATTTGGGCAAGATTTTGGGCGAATTTGGACCGAGACACCTAGGCAGACCATCAAATAGCCGTTAGAGAGCCATTGCAAAAGACTGGAGGAGAGCGGGCCCGAGGTGGGGTCGGCCGACTCCACAGGTCGGCCGACCCAGGCCAACATCTACTTTGGCCCCCCTTCCTCCAACGGCTCCTAGCCGTTACACACGGCCCATGTCTCGGTGCCCGGCTCCATTGCCTATAAATACCAGGGGGTTTGAGGGGTTTCTTCACCCATTCACTCATATCCATCACTCTCTTCCCCTCTTGCTCTTGCTCTTTGGATTTCTTGGATTTCTTGCTCGAGATTGAGGTTTCAAGTATTCTCTCCAAGTGTTGCTGAAATATTGATTATTGGAGGAGCAAGCTCGGTAAGGATTTCATTTCGGTTTCACTAACCCATCACCGAGTTGCTCATGTTGTCTGATTGTTGTGCAAGATGAGTTGGGCCACCGGTGCACTTCGGAAATTGACTCGCTCACGCCGTTCACGTGAGGGGGGAGCTCGTCTCGCCATTCCGAAGCTACACCAAGCCTAATGTCAACCGACCGTGAAGAAGAGGAAGAGCTACCCACGCCACAAGCCGAAGGAGTGTGTGCCGCTGACGCCGCCTTCATCGACTTGAGGGATGATCACGAGAGACAAGCCTACGCTCTGACCAAGGACCGAGTCTTCGCCAACAACAAGGAGTTCGACCCGGACCTTCTTGAGAAAACAGGTATGGACTCCGAGTTCACGTCCATTTGGCAAGCTCTTGGTTGGGAGAATTTCGTTCCGGTTTCGGAAATTGGTTCTAGGCCTATCACCATCCAATTTCTCTGCACTCTTCAAGACGATGCATCTGGTATTTCATTTTGATTTCATGGAGTTCCGTATCGAGTTTCGTGGAAAGATCTTAGTTGCACCCTCGGTTTTCATCGTCGCTGCGCCATTTCTCTTGAGCAAGCCTGTAGTGGTTTTAATCATGAAAATTTTTGGGAGGAGCTCTCTGCTCGGCCGGTCCATGGCAAGTTGACACCTCTGTGCAATGATATCTTGCATCCCACTCTCCGACTGTGGCACAAGTGGCTCGCCATCACTCTCTTTCCAAGGGATGATGTACGAACCGTGCGCACTGATGAGATGATGATCTTATATGCCGCGGTCAGACGGATCCAGATCTCCCCTGTTCAAGCTATGATTCGGTAGTGGTTGACAAATTTTAAGATGACGGGTTCTATTGAGTGTACATCCTTGATTTCTTGCATCGTCACGAATCTTGGGGTTACGCAAGGGCCCAATGTGCCCTCCATTGCTAATCCCCGGACTCAGATCGATGAGGCTTATTTGACTCAGGGGCATATTCTTAAGAAGGGTCTGGATGATTCTTTGGTTTTTTTCTACACCGGCCATACAAACCAAATTCGGTTACCTAACCCGGATTTTAGGCTGTACGGCCAAGGGCCACTAACCGTTCCTCTCGAGGAACCTCGTCGTTCTAGTGTCTCTGGTGACAGGGTTACTAGGAGTGCATCGAGGAGAGCAGCCAGAGCACAACAACTGCCACCACAACCGTCTCCGCAGTCGTCGCCTCAACCGCAGCCTCAACCTACCACACCTTCGCCCGGTACATGGACCTCTTCCGAGTACATGCCTGGGGTTACTCCCGGATATGCTCCCGGTTGGGATCATCCCATGTACTAGCAGGGTGCGAGTAGCTCGGCTTGGGCTAGTGCATACAGTGGTGAGAAGGCCATGCCTGCCGGTACTGCCTACGGAGATGCGACATCTTTGTCGTCCGGGTTGCGCTCGTCATCTCGTGGGGTTACCCTCAATCAGCAGATGAGCGAGCTCAACATCCGAGTCGGCGACATGGAGGAGGCCGTGCACCAGCACGCTGAGTCCACCCGGGACTGGCAGCGTATGACTGGCGAGAGACTTCACGCCATCGAGCTGGCACATCAGCAGCAGTTGGAGGAGCAGAGGGCTTACTACCGATGGATGGGATTTCCCCCTCCATAGTAGTGAGCCTAAATCTAGCTTGGGGGAGGACCCCCACTCTGAGGTAACTTGCATCCTTGTTTGTTTTCAGAATCTCACATGATAAAAACACATAAAAATCTGCAAAATTAAAAAGACCAAAAATATTTATTTGCTTTCCTGAATTAGTTTGCTTTTCATATGTGCGGTAAGAATGCTTTCGTTCCTATAGTTGAAATGATGAATAGTTGCTCTGTTTATTCCTCTTGTATGCCTTGCTTACAGCTTAGTACCCTATTTAGGTTTTGAGTTTGTTGGCTTGCATGATCAAACCTTAGCTTGAAACTTGTGGGTAGCAGAAAGCATGACCTTTTCCTAGGTTGTTGTGAGGTATGATATGGTATAATAGGGTTGCTATGAGCTAGTGCTAAGTGATGTTTGATATCCGGAGTTTTCTTTTAAAAAATGATAAAATGATAAGTTCCTCAATGATGAGAAATCCCTACCCAAAGCCATATGTAGATCCTAGCTTTTGTTAGCCTCCACATATGCTACTTGTTTTCTTCATTGAGTCTTGTTGAATTGTTGTGACCCTCGGCGAGAAACTTGTCATGCTCCCATGATCAAGATCACGTACACAACCACTATATGCTAAACTTCTACACCAGAAGCTAGCACCCATCATTTCATCCATCCCCCATCCATTCCACAAATAAAGCTTCGCGCATTGTCCCATGATTACTCTCTCTCCAAAAATATTCAGTAAGGACTATGGGCTATGTGAAAAAAAATTCTCAAGGGCATGCAAAAAGAAGGAAAAGAAGAATAAAGGGACATAGCCCAAGTCTCAAAAATTTCAAAAGGAAAAGAGAGAATCATATGCAAAAAGGAGTTCATCATCCATCCACCATATACACACACATGCACATCATGATCAGGTTGTATGACTTGTTTCTCCCAAGGATCCGGTTTTCGACTCGACAATACATGAGAAACAGGTATGCCACATGTTTTCCCTACCTACAGCTCCACATATCAGCTTATTAGGAGTAGGTGGTGAAAGAAGGCAAATCAATGCCTTGGTGAGGAATCATACACAATGAGCGAAACGAGAGTATCATTTGAGGAACTTTGATTTCTTTGAAAAAAAACTTGCAAAACCTCCAAATTGATAACTGATCAAGGTACATGTGATTAGTAATTTCTATACAACCGTTCTATCTTTCAACCGCCCAAGGCAGGTGAAGCTACAAGCCCCATATCAATCGAGCATAAGATAAGATTAATGCCAACTCATTCAATCCTTGATAGAGTACCTAGTTGTATGCTTGTCATAAATTAGGAATACAACATTGTAGCAACTCCTAATCAACCAACCTAAGTCCTTAGTATCCTTCTCGGGACGAGCAAGAGGCTAGCTTGGGGGAGTTGTTGACGGCTGTTAAGTGCTTACTTTTCCCATCAATTTACTCATGAATAAAGGAGCAAGAGGCATTTCTTACACGCATTTTAGTTAAGAATAATGTAGTTCCACTTGTCCTCAGAGATCTTGTGGTTGCAGGAAAATAAGTGCAAAAGAAGTAGCAAACTCACCTTCTATGATTCATGCCATGTCACCTCAGCCAAGGAAGGGCTGCCACCTCAGATGCCATGCATGCAAGCCATGTCACCAATCCATGGGAGGCAAGCCCCGACGAATCAGAGCGTGACACATGGACTTCACATGGATCCATGGGCCCACCAGAGCGTCTAAATCGCCTCAAGAACACGTGTACACCGGGGACCGACCTAAGGACCCACAGGACAGCCACCTAGAGGAAACACACCCTGAGTGGGGCCCACAGGGGATCGGCCGACCCCACCGACCTTGAGCCCTCCACTCAGGGGCTTCCACGTGGTGTCTTCCCATTGGTCCTAAAGTCCATTCCCGGGGTGTTTGGCTCCTCTTGACGCCGGTGCTCAACCTATAAATAGAAGGGGAGGGGGCCATTCTTAGTGAGCACATCTTACTACTCCTCTCTCACTTTTGGTTTCTAAGGCTAGGAGGTAGGCTAGAGTAGTTCTACTTCAGGTTCCAAATCTACTTTGGGATCTAGGTATGAGTTCTATTATATCTTTATTTCTTTGTATGACTTTGCTCTACTTCAGTTATACAACTATTTCATATAAAGTTGTGCTTGTATACATGGGTGATTTGTTCATGTGTTCTTCACTTGTTCATCATTTAGAGGCTCATGTTCTTGATGAACAAGCTCTTTCAATCTAGTTGACAAGTGACTTACTCATGTTTTTGGTGTTTGTTCATAAGTTAGAGGCTCGTGTTCTTCACGAACACAACCCTTTGATCTTGTTGAATAGACATACGAAAGCACAAATCAGTTTGTGTACCTAGCCTAGTTTGATCCAGTTAGATTCCTTGTTCGTGTTGTATGAAGTTCGTGCTTAAGCTACGGTACTCGGTGTAAGTGGCCGGTTTATCTGGTGGCTCTGACCTGGTCACAATAGCTCGGGCCGGTCAGAGTCCCGCTAACAACGTAAGCGTGGTGCTTGGGTTGCGTAGCTACGTTACTTATGAGTGTATCCCACGGTTTGTCTTGGCGTAGGCCGCGGTAGTGATAGCCGTTGGACCCTTCTAGAATCCCCCACGTTCGGATACGTTGTAGGAGTCAAAATTATAACAACCGGAGTCGTGCGTAAGCGACGCGGGAGGTTAGCTCCCCGTTTGTACCTGTTTGCATAAGCCAGCATTCATGCAATGCTAGTGTGTATCTAACTCGTCTTACTGACTTCATGTGTATAGTACCTTAGAACCTAGAACTAACTAGTATGTTGCCTCCTAAGCCTAGGACCTTTAGAGAGAGAGTGTTTGTGTGTTCACACTACCAACTTATCTATCATACCTTACCCCTGCACTTGAGTGCCTGGTTTGTTTTCGTTTATGATTTATACTCATTGCAATAGTGTTGAACTTGTTAATCCACCCAGCCTTCCTTGGATTCGATACCCTTTGGAATACTCCTTTGGGGAAATGCTACAATGGTACTTCCGTGCGCTTGAGGACTCTTGTAATCGTTAGGATTACCATTTGGTCATTTCTGGCATCGTTGCTAGGGACTAAACTTAGCATCGACGTTAAGAAATGTCAACACCTGCCGTAACAATGCCATTTCATTCAACCGGGTATTCTCCTGTTGCAGTAATTAATTACATTGTTCCCTGCATTTCTTAATCTCTTTCAGTTGGTCATTCTCCTACTGCATCAATTAATTACATTGTTCCCTGCATTTCTTAATCTCTTTCAGCTGGTCATTCTATTATGATGGTCCCTGCATTTGGTCAGCTCTTCCATCTGGGCAATGTTGGCCTGCCATAACGATACCATTTCATTCAACTGGGCTTTCTCCTACTGCACCAGTTGATTACACTAGTCCTTGCATTTGGTCAGCTCTTCCATCTGAGTAATGTTGTCCTGTAATGATTGCTCATACATGTGCTTGTAATTTAGAGCCTTCTGCAGTGACTTGAGCTCACTGACTTGTCGTTCTTGCAGGTCTCTCTTCACCTTCTGCGGCTCAGCTTTAGTGGATTCAAGCACCTCCGGAAGCTAGAAAAATACACGAACCTATCAATCCATCAAATGATGCAAGTTGAAAACTAACTGAATCAACTTCCAACACCAATTGCAATTCAAATCTGAGTGTACGATAAAATCTGAATCTATTGTATATGGTCATAAATCCTCTAGCTCCCCAAATCTAGAAATCCCCATCCCTAGGTCGATAGGAGAAAATATAGTGGCTCAAACCAGAGGACTGACCTTGTCGTGCTGTTTCATGAACTCGTAGTCGGGACGTGGCGCATAAACCACCCTCTCATCACCGCCAGAATCCACCATTCCTACCACGAGCCATTGTAGATCTGCGCATAGCAAAAGTCGAGAGTCTTTGCGAAGACAGTGAAGTGTTTCGCCTGCGAATTACGGATTTATATTAAAGATTCACCTGATACAACCATAAGGAAAGGGTTTCCTATTAAAATGACACAACCAAGAAGTGGTGCAGTGGTAAACAACGCAATCTTGTTCCTATAGGTCTCTAGTTCGAACCCTTGAAATGGCAAATTGTTTTTGCAACATTTTGTGACCTGACCTCCGCTGACTTAGCGAAAATGCTTACATGTGGGACCCTGGAAAATTTTATGACAACTTGGAACACTCTATTTTCGAAAGAATGCTTACATGTGGGACCCTACTGAATTTTAAGATGATTTGGAACACTCTGTTTCTAAAATAATGCTTACATATGGGACCAATGTTGGTTTATGATGTTTTTGCAGAGCTTATGGTGTCACAAAACAACATGGAACAAGGAATGTCTGGCTACAGTAGCAACCATAATGACAAAAGTTTTTTTTGTCACTAAATTTGCTCGAAAATAAAATATTATGACGAGATCAGCCAGGAACGTCATAAATCAATAACGCTAAAATGTGGTTGCGTCACTAGTCAACGATTTTCTCGTAGTGCTCCTCCTCCTCTCGAGCAACATTGGGCAGCTCGCATGTCTGCGAAGATCTTTGGGTTTTACTCACATTACTATGGTATGGATACAGACCGGGGAGTCATGTGTGCTACACGCGGAGGTGACGTCCTATTTTCGCGTCAACACACTTTTGGCACGCTAGGTGGGACCCGAATATTAAATCCCTATTATATCACCTGGTGAGACCTGAAGAAAATATCCATGATGAATCAAGAGGTGTTCAATGAGTACATACAGTGTGCCATGGACAATCAATTTAGAATATTGGCGAATATTATAAGCAAAGCAATTGAAGGTGCATTCTCTGAGTTTGCCTAGCAACAAAGTTATGAGAAATCATATTATCAACAACCGACATTATCGGCTAATGCGGCATTCAGAACTCCGTCTGATTACTACTCAACAGAAATTCATGGTCAGGTAGCTCATCAGAATTGGGCTCAAACATCGGTTCCACAACCGATTGCTGTTCATTCACATTACCAAGATAATTATCAGTCACATGTGTCGGCTTCAGAGTCGATGGTGCCATATTTACAGCATCTGATGCCGCAGCAAGACAATATGGAGCCATATTATCAGCAGCCGATAACATCGGCTAATACTACATTTTCCTACAATCCAATTCAGCAACAAGGCTATGAGGAACCAGCATACGTATATCCTAGGTCATCAAGTACTACAACATCAAGCGTGAGTGCAACCTTCCTTTCTGATTCATCACCGTTGGCACAAGGGGATATGTTCAGCGCTCTAGGATATACAATTCAAATTCAAGAATCAACATGCGTTTAAGGTGTTGCCCAAGGATTGCAATTTATTCCCCACAGTTCACAACATATTGCTCCATGTGCTCAACTATCTTGGCCTGGGGGGCTGCAGTCTGTCCAACCATCGGTTCGATCACAACAAACGGAAGGTTATCAGTTGCCAGTGTCGGCTGTACAGCCGATGGCATATCAACCACAAGTATCGGTTCAACAGCCGATAGATTATCAACCACAACCGATGGCTGAACAATCTTAGCCCAGGGGCTACAGCCACAACCGATAGCTCAACAATCTTGGACCGAGGGCTACAATTTTCTCAGCTATCAGCTCAGCCACAACAGCCACAACTTTACAGCAAGAGGCATTGAGTCCACAACTGATTGCTTATCAAATGCCTCCTATGTCAGCACAACTGCAGCTGGACATAGATAGATCAGTTCAAAATGAGCTTGTGCAACCAATGAAAAATGACAATGGGGTCAAAATGAACACTCAAAGTCAAGGGAGTTGTTAACCGGAAGATGACAATATTCAGCTGCAGTTCGGTCATCAGGAATCATCATCAATGGCTCGTCGACAGATGGAGATGGATCAACAGATTCAATCGGATGTTAGGCAAAGGAAAGAAGTAAAAAAGCCCGTACAGATGATAGAGATCAATGGGGACACATTGCCAAAAAATACAGCCGAAGTGAATAGTCAAGATGAAGGGGCTGACGTTGAGACATTCAGTTCTTGGGTGGTTAATAAATTAGAGGTCACGAATTACAGAATGCAAATCATGGTGGATGATCTCAAGAATAAAAACTAGTATGTAGAAGAAAATAGCCATGAAGAAACTCACATGGAAAAAATCCCAGCCAACTACAAGGATAGAGAAAAACAAGTTGGTGAGCCATTAAAGAAAGATGAAGCGGCCGATGGATGGATAGCAGAAGCAGGGCAAAGGATGGCTTCTCATAATATTTTTTGCTCGCTGCCCAAAAATATTGCCCAAGAATATTGGTCATTCGAGGTTAAATTTCCATGGGAGCCAGGTGATAGAGAGCCGAAAATTACTTCACAAAAGTATCGGCTAGTTGGAGTATACTTTCTATGGGAACCAGGTGATCAGGAGCCGAAAATCATTACTTAGAAGCATCAGCTACTTGGAGATTATTTTCCATGGGATCCAGGAGGATAAAAATGGGCTTGGTGATTAAGTTAATTGAGAGGGTGACCGATAGAAGAGCATCAAGACATCGCGTGCCAGCACTACCGCTTTTCATTAACTACACCAAAGGAGTCGCCATCAAGCTCAACGCCGTCGATATTGCACCAACTCGTCATCAACTCGTCATCAAGCAAGCATGTCTACGACAATGCCTAACGCCCTATGCGGTATGTATCTACTGATAATTGCCCTACGCGGCAAGTGGAGTAGATCAATTGGCACCAAAACAAATGTAAGTGCGTGCGTCAGATGGAGAATTATTGTTGGCCTATTCTTCTCCTTAGGATGAATTATTTAGCCGATGAAATAGAAGATTTGTCAGCGTAATCAATATGATCTTAACCAAGCGAGCTTCGTCTTGACTGACGTGTCATCAGCAAAGACACATGCATGCCGCATATACATGCTGGCACGTACGAGATATATCGGCTACTTGATTCAAATAATAGCCGATGGAGTAACTAATGATGAGTCAATGAGATTAAATGCTATGGGATTGAAGGAAACAATAACTTTCTCAATGGACAAGAAGGCGTACATTTAATTTATTTGGTTCAGAAACGGATAGGAGATATACAAATAAAATAGTATTGTTTTTGTATTTGCAAGAACAATCTATGGAAGGATAGCGGATTAAATTTTTACTGTCGGCTACTCAGTACTAGATGAGCCAATAAGATGAGCCAATAACATCGACAGGAGGTGATAAAAATCGGTTGTCGCTTCATCAGCTCGCTTCGCATTTCATTGCAAAGAGCCAAATAAAGCATAGCAATTCATATGGAATGCTGGATTAGAGATGTAAAACATTGGGTCGATTTCAGACCACCGAAGTTCTGACAGAATCTGAGAAGCAAATCTATACTATAAGGAGAGAAGACAATTGAAAACTTCTCACCCAGATCGGGCCCGCCTTACCCCTCACGCCGGACCCACCCGTCAGGTTGCGTGATGACCAAAAAGGTGGAACGACCATAGAAATCGCAATTTGGGGAGCGTTTCTGCCAAAAACGAATTGTTTTTCTCACCCTCCCCACGCGTACCCACCTTGCACGTACCCACCGATATATCTGCCGGACCCACATCCACCCAACTGTGTGTCTTCGCCCCTGCGCCATGGCGTCCGAACCAATTACGACGCGGCTTCCGCGTCCCGCCGTTCCAAAACTTGGAACGGGATCGATCGGGGGACGTCACTTGGATTGATGTCTACAATGGTTGGGAAATGGGCTTTTGTGTATCCATCGATGCAGTGGCAGCAAATAGGCATACATATAGCTACACATTATAGCCCAGGTAGGAGCGGCAAGGCCCATGGTCCTGTCCACACGTGACTCTATATTGTTTCGTCAATTTGTTCTACGAACTTTAAATTATTTTAGCTAACATATATGCAAATAAGTAAATGTTTCCTGTGTTACCCCTCACGTGGGACCCACCCGTCATCTATTTGAGAAGTGGGTAGGGTGGAAGACTCATAAAAATTGTAATTTGGAGCATGATCTATTCTATAAGGAGCGAAGACAATTGAAAACTTTTCTCACCCAATTCGGGCCCGCCTTACCCCTCACACCGGACCCACTTGTCAAGTTGCATGATGACCAAAAAGGTGGAACAACTATAGAAATCGCAATTTGGGGAGTGTTTCTGCCAAAAAGCTAATTATTTTCTCACCGTGGTCGCACCTACCGCCGAGCGTACCCACCTCTGGGCCCACCTACGTGCCTCCGCCTCCGCCTCTTGACAGCGGCAACACACGCTCCCCCGCCGGCAGCCGCGCTTCCCTCCCTCGCCCGGTCCTCACTGCCCCAACCCCAAGGACAGCGGCGGCAGGCCCGCGAGCCCTCCTCAACCGCTCCTCCCTCCAGCCCTCCCCCTGCGCCGCTTCTCCACGCAGGCTCCTTGCCCGATTCCCTCCGGTGGCAGCGAAGCTCCGCCCGGGCCACCGTACCCGCACAAGGCCGTCGACGTGGGTTGTGCGCGTGTGCGTCAGGGGCAGATGTGAGGGCGCTGGTGTGGTCGGAGGATGTAGGGTGCGGCGGTGCGTGCGGAAGCATGGGATGGTGGCGCGGGAGCATGGACGTCGCCGCCGCAGGAGTCAGGAGGTGATGTCGTCGATGGAGAACAGTAGCGCCACCGTCGAGGAAGAGGAGAGCCAAGGCCGCTGCGGAGAGGGGAAGGCGGCGTGGCTGCCGGCTCTCGGCGGAGCCGTGGAGGAGGGAGGGGATGTGGGGCGCGAAACCCGGAGCTTGTGAAGGAGGGTCAAGGTCGCCGGAGCTTGTGCCACAGGACACAAAGGACGAGCAAGACGCGGCTGGCGAGCTCGGGGCCGGAGTGGGCGCGGGCTCGGGGCCGGACGGGAGCACAGTGCGGCGGCGTGCTCACTCCGCTCCAACGCCGGCATGCAAAAGGAGAGGGAAGGGGTGCGACCGTCGGGCCGCCGCCGCCGAAGGAGCCCATCAAATGATGACACGAGGCTTGGCCGGCCGGACGTGTAGTGCAGGTGTCGCTGCCCCCGGTGGCCCCTGCCGGCAATGACCTCACGGGGAGGTGGGGAAGGATGGTCACGAGGAGTTCGCCTTCCGGGTCGGGGACCTCAGGGACCAGTTCGTCATCTCCGTGCTCCATGAGGACCTCTACTTCGCCGACGACGTCCTCGGCCAGGTGTACCCCTTACCATCCTGCTCGACGCCGAAAACCTCACTCTTGGGACGCAGCGGTACCAGTTGCAGCCCAAGAGCAAGAAGGCCAAGCTCAAGGATTGCGGTAAGCACATGTCGCAAAGTTATCTTTGATGTTCATTCAATTTGTGTTTTTTCCCTCTGCTATTTAGTTGCCCATGACAATAGTGTGTTAGTAGTACTTTGTAAATCACTAGGAGAGGTTAATGTGCTGATAATTTGATGCTGGCGTGTATTCGTGTACTGATTGTGTCTTTTGCAGGAGAAATTGAGCTCAGCATATCTCTAGCTCAAAATTACTCTGAAGAGACAGGGGCACTTGCACATTGGGCTTCATATGACCTTGCATCAAATTCAGACAAATCAGCTGAATTAGTGAAAAGGATCTTCTTTGCCGAATATTCCGATAGAAATATCCACAGCAGTATCAGAGAGTGACGAGATACAAGTTATCAAGGAAGATAAATCAAATGGTGGTCCTTCATTTGTTAACAAGCTGTATCAAATTTTTAAACCAAAAGATGCTGAAGCTCATGCTCCACCTGACTCCAACCTGGACAGCAGTTCAAATATTCTTGAAGAAACACCATCTCGTTGTAGTGATTTAAGGTAACATTTTGCGGTGTGAATGCATTTTTCACTATTAGAACCTGTGGGTAAAAGTGTACGTGTTGCAGTAGAACATGTGGGTAAAGTACTATGTAGTACTCTGTTAGAAGCAGGTCTGAGAGCTACTAATAAATGATCAAGAGTTTGTTATACATATAGCTGCTGCAAAAGTAACAGTGTTATCATACCTTGTAACCTTCAGCCTTTTCAAGTAATTTGATGTGCGCAAATTCTTATGAGCTTACCATCTTGTAAAAATCAGATGTGCATTGACCATAAAATTTAATTTGCTTTGGTTTCTTTTTTTAGGAATTCAGTATATATTTAAGCCTTTTTTCTATCCACCTATCTAAATTTTAGCTAGCTAAACTTTAGTACCTCTTTTTTAGCTAGATAAATTTAGCTTGGGATGTTTGAATCCACCAACTAAATGATTCTAGACTACCCCTCCCACTTATAAACATGCTTTAATAATGTGTTGAGATAAATTACATAGCTTTTCCATTTACATCGATTTAATAAACAGTTCGGTGCTACATGTGGGTTATATGAATATAAAACACGTGCGTGTCGCACGTGCATTTTATTAGTACAAAGAGAAGACCAACGCATGTGCCACATCTCGAGCTCTGTTCCGGACCCCTCCATCGGCTACATGCTCTGTTATCTTACCATATGGCTAATGCAATGGAGATATTCAAGGATAGCAATGTTGCTGCCAACAGTTGTCGTGCCAACATAACAATTATTGCGAAATGCTTGGAGCTGATAAAAGATGGTCCTTGGAAATCCTGAGGTAAAATAATTTAGCTGTGTATATTGAGCCGGTAGTCAGAGAACAAAGAATCCTCCAGCATATACATACAGCTTGCTTTGGCCAAGCCTCCAGTATATACATACAGCTTGCTTTGGCCAATAAATATAAGACCAAGGAAGAGCCAGTTGGCCCAGCACGTCACGCATGAAGGGCCCAGCACGTCACGCATGAAGAAAAATTGGCTCACGATATCCTTCTGCATTGCTGATCTTTGGGAAGGCGGGTAAAAAGATAAAAAGATAAAAAGCATAGCCGATAGAAGCTAAAGCATGTGCTAACTACACTCAACAGATGGAACATTGGTGCTACCTTGTTGGAATATTTAATAAAAGTTAACAAGATTATATCGGCGGACAAGACATATCGGCTGCCTATAGTTCAGACACTAGCCGATGAGGCACATCCAATTTGATTAAAAGAATCCTCTGGACATGCTATCAGCTATCTTACAACTAAGTCGGAGAATATTTTATTCATCTGCAACTAGCAAGAAAGATGGCCTCCCGTGAGGGTAATTAACTCGGAATAGGGAAAGTTCCACAGATGCAGGAGCAATTGATTAAAAATGTATATTTCGGCTATTGTTCTACAGCCGATGGAAGTATAAACTAGTTCAGCCAATAGTGCAATTACTGGTGCTAATGCAAGTCGCGACATCTATGTGCTGCTGAAACCCATATTAACAGAAGAAGAACTGGTGATAGTTCGTAAAGTGGTATTAAGGCCAGAGGAGGAGAAGCATCATTGTCAGAGGCGACATTGCAACTCAAGCCCAACAGAAGAAATCGGCTATTAGTCAAATCGGCTGCACTACAGGAACAAGAAGCCCAACACAAATCATGGAGACATGATGCCCGCACTCGACAGTGAGCTACTGCCAGTTGCCACATGATGAGAGGACATCATGAATTATGACGAGGTCACATAACTGCCAGAAGCCGGTGAGATGGTGCTATTAATCATTGGCGAGGTCCGTATAATGCTGGATTTTGGCACCAAAAGCAATGATGGTAATATGCCGATAGTTGTCTATTACATATCAGCTAGACATATCACGGTTGTTGGCAAGCCAAGATATGTAGGCGGCGGAGCCAATGACGATCTGATGCAGTTCCAAAAACTCAAAGTGCAATAGCTTTTTGTGATCGAGGAAGCAAAAGGGGCTGAGCAGAGGCCGATCTTTATTATCGGCATGATACCAGTTATTTTATTTTGCCTCCTATGATCTTCTCGCATTCTAGAGCCAATACGCCCGGCATAGCGTGCATGCCGAGCAAGCAAGTGAAAAGAGAATAAGCTCATGAAGACACCGCAGAGACTGGCATTTGTAAGTGTGTCAATGATGCACATTCTCGTTATGACACGACTACAAAATTGAAGTTCAATACAAGGTTGATACACGTATCTGGTGGGTCCAATTGAGCTTCAGATAATGGCTCATGTTCAAAGTGCATGGCAAAGCTGGGCTACACACTCTGGCTCAAGTGCTCATACACTTAGCTGGAAGAAGCCAACACCGGTCGAAATAACGACAAGGTTGTATTGGTGATGGTCACTATTAGGGATGGTGATAAGACGAAGAAGCTGAGCATACCAGCCAATGGTCAATTTGACTAAGAAGATTCATCACATACAAATTTATTTTATCCGCTACTTGACACATACGTGTGCGCCACACGCATGCATGCATGCATGCATATTTAAGAACACATGGGCTCTTGGTTTTTCTGTCAGTGCATGCTAGATAGCCGATCAAAAGGATAAAATAGAGATGTGGGACAATTCTTTTAATTAAGCCTAGTCTGGAGAGGCCACCAAAGGTTAGAAGTCACAGAAATAAAGGAGCCACTGCTGTGCTATCGGACCACGCTGGAACCACAAGACATAAATTGATACTAGTGATTTTTCAAGTTATCAAGGTAGAAGACTGGCACCAGAACAACTGCAAGACCACGTGGCCGATACGACGACGACACTGTTGGCAATGACTCAGATATGACGATGCCCGGAATTCCTTCCTGGGAAGAGTCTGCCTCGGCAGGTCATCACTCCACAGTTACATGGCTGCGAGGTTGAGCCACAAATTCGCAAAGCTGCAAAAGGCAGTCAGAGCTTGCAAACATTGAATGGTTGCAATCTTATTTGCTGATGATCAGAAACGGCCAAGAGAAAGATAGCTGATTTATTTTATTTATTGGCTACTAAATACAGAAAGCCAATAAAACATTTCTGTTGATTGGCTACTTGCTATTCAAAAGGATTTGGTGACAAGAGTAAATGAAGAGGTCTGAAACCTTCGAGCATGCAGGCAAGCAAGGAAACTTACAAAGCCATACACGTATATATATTGGTTATCTGAGATGACCAAGAGGCTAGAAGTTCTGTACGTAAGGGGATGCCTAAGTACTGCCACAAATACTGTGAAGCTACCGACATGATTACCAACCAGAAACAAGGTCATTTGCAACCACGCAGGGTATATGATGGAGCTGTTTGTTCTGGGAAGAAAAGGTAACATCCAAGGAAATGCCAACTAAATAATTAGCAATGGATGAACCTGTTCTTGGATGATCTATACATCAGCTGATGCCAGAGTTGGAGCCGATACAGAGATTCATACATTCCATCAGGCATCAGTACTAGTTCCAGTTCACCATATGAAGCAAGGTTGTAGGGGAGGTGGCGAAATTGAGTAGTATGGACCGAGAAGATATGTCGTTGCTGCTAATAATTATTACGAGGTAATCAATATATTTGTCGGCTCCAAATATTTATCAGCACCATGGTGGAACAAGTCGATAAGAACCAAAGCCGATACAGGTAGTCAGCTAATCTGATATGATGGTCAACAAAATATCAAAAGAAAATCAGATAGAAGACTACCGCTACCAGAGATTTTCCATTGTTCAGTTGAGCCGACCATGACCTGGCTAATTACAAGCAATACTGTGACCCACTATATGAAGAGTCGATGCCAGTGCTGCCACTGACAATGCCGACACCAGTTGATTGGAGGAAACAGTGCTAGTTCTAAGAGGAAAGTTCGGCGTCTGCATTTAGGAGCAGAATTTGGAGTGCTAATTGCGTTGCCAATGAAATCACAGATGCATTGGTGCTGAAGAATTCCTCTCCTATAAGAGCTGTCGATCTTGTTCTTGATGGGCCATCATTCAACAACTATGTTTCGGCAATGCACGACTACCAATATGTGAAGCTGCATGGTCAGACCCGAAGGCGCCTGCTTCCAGTCTACTGCCGATCAAACAGAGATCCAGACGCTCATTGCAGCAACTCCATTTGTGGAATCAGCTGGTTCATGACACATTTAAGTTGCACAAAGGAATGATAGATAGAAACTTTTATACCTAAAAACCATCAGACCAAGGTAGCCGATGGAAGACACGCAACTAAATCAGCTACTGAGCAGCAAGGACAGCAACCTAGACCTCTCAGCTCCTGCAAAGCCTAGAGGGTCAGAGACACAGAAGCGGAAGCCGATGAGATTGATGGGAAATAATTAATCGGCTCGCAGAAAAAATTTATCGAAAGTAAAGAGATCTGACTGCTAATGGATATCAATTGGAAAAGAAGTCATGCCTTCGAGAGGTCAGCGACAAGTCGACGTGCCGAGGTTGGTACAAACCTGATTCCCAAGGAGCAAAGATAATGTGGCCATTGATGCAGCGCAGTGACGGTTGAGGATTCATAGCATAATAGTTGATGGTTGGAGATTCCGAGCTGAAAAGATGCCAATGGAATCACTTAATCGCCACATCTCAAAAAGGGGTCTCTCAACGAGTACATCACGGCTGTTCAAATATGGGGGCTATTTGGCTAGCTCAAGGAGGTTATGTTTCGGGGCATTGGCAATCCAACACAGTTCCAAAACTCGAAGTGCAGTAGCTGTGGAAACAAAGGAGTCAATCAAGCTTATCATAGCCGATAAAATTGCACGACGCATCATTTATAAATACAATACAGGGATGCATGCGGAGCAACTAATGTATTGTCGCTACCACTGGTACTACCATGAGCCTGCTCAAACGAGGAAATGACACCAGACTTATCCAATCCAAGAGAAGATATCGTTGCTAATCAATCTCTAAAAGAGAGCATTGATTGTAAAGACACATGAGGAGCAGAGTTATCTTAATTCTTCATATTGGTAAGCAGGGTTATATTAATTTTTCATATTGGCCAAGATATTATGATGGATATCGGCTATGAAAGGGGACCGCTGGAAAGTTTGAAGTATTAAATTCATGGAGCAGTTTTGCAACGGTCAGAAGATAGAGTTTCTGGATTTATAGAATTTCAAAGCATGAATTCTTCATACTTCGAAACTGGGGGGCTTGTGTTGACACCGGATTTTGGTAAATCCCATATCATGGTAGTGTCAGGATCGGCTGGACCAATCGGCAAGATAGATGGTGAATTTAACTAAGGATACATGGAGCAATCGACAAAGGGCATATACAGGATTCAATCGGTTACTGGATAAATCGGCACGAGTCGCATGCAACAAGCTAATATATGGATAACCAGGACCTGTCATAACATACGGAGCTGCTGCATGTGTACACGTATAATGGAAACACAAGATGCTACGTATTATTTGCATGAGTGCAATAGAAAGGTGCCTCCAAACTGAATACAAGACAATTAAATAATGAAAGGAGGAACAATCGGCAAGAAAAAAGAAGCAGAGGAGAAGAATTGGCCAGCGGTGAAAAATAGTAATGAAGGCACATGCAGGAGAGACATGGCTGATGGCCGATGCATGGATACAAAGGTGCATAAAATAAAGAAAGGGATAGATGTTGGAGAGAAGGAGACCACGTGTGAAGCAAGACGTAATTAAAGAAGGCACGTGGATGCTTTTTTTCCTGTGTATGTTATATGAAGAAAAGTCCAGGATGGCCACGTATGCGGGACGAAGAAGGGCTTAAATAGCAAAGACTCTACCAGAAAGGGAGGGAGAGTATGTGTATCTTAATATTTCCTAGATAAGGCAGTCAAGTTACAATTTAGCTAAGAGTTTGTGTCGTGAGTCACCGTGACACGTCAGGAGTCTTTTATTAGGAAGCCTAGCCCTTTCGGCTATAGGAGTCTGGTTGAAGTCCAGGGTATAAATATAAACCCTCGGTCATTGTAAACGAATTATCACATGATCAATATCAAAACCGCCTCCGGGAAAATACCTTTACAATTCTTGCATCTACTTTACCGCATCTACTTTTCGGCGACTTCGCCTTCGTAGTTTTTTCTTCTTCACGAGTTCTCGCAAACTCGTCGGCCTGCATCGCTTCGATCTCCGGCTTGCTAGTGAGTTCTGCTTTACCGAGTAATATCTAGGCTTTAACCTCCGGGCGTATCGCTGTGGTTTCGTCTAGATTTATTCACAAGTTATCGATATCAGCTAGATTAGCAAGTTTTATCTTAATTCTTGTTACTTTAGCTTTTATCACAATTATCCAACTTGAGATTGCTTTCTGTCCGCTTTATCGCATTATTATTATTATTATTATTTTAATTATCATATAGCCGGCTAGATCTGTTTCAAGTGTTCTTCACGTAGCTCTGTTTAAGTTGCCTCTAGTAGCTTACGCTTTGCCTACATCATCATATCGGCTGATCTAGCCGATCTGTTCTGCCCCGTATCGGCTACCTAGTTGTTACGATTTTATCGGAAAATACATCGGCTCTCCAGCCAATTAACGTTTTCCCAGATTTTCCATTGTCAATCAACAGGTCAGATTGACTGGCACGTCTCGCTACAGACCAGGGAGTCACGTGTGCTGCGCGCGGAGGTGACGTCCTATTTTCGCGTCAACAGTTTCCTAATGACGTCGTCTCGATCCTGGAAGCAAAAACAATATACAAATGGATTACATACTACACTCCCATCAAAAAAAACATAAGAAAATATTTCACCAAATAGTTGTGATGCTAGAAAGCTAATGCGCAAAGCCAGCTACTATTGAACAAATGCTACTTCTAAACACTACACATAAGCAAATTGCAAACATGCAGTGAAGTATGCACTTCGGATGGGCAATAAGTGTAGAGGAGTATACATCACATTTTAACTTTAGATAGGTACAAAATGTACATTCAACTATGTAGATTAACAGGAAGTGAAAGATGAATACATGATATAACTACACCAATAAGAGTTCAAGCATACAATAAATATAAATCAAGGGCAGAGCTCCTGCCAATTTGGTTAACAAACAATAAATCAAGACTGTATTCAAGGTTCACTCACATGGCTTTTCCTTTGTGCGTAGCTGTGAAGTTAACTTGATCCAAGCAGGCAAGCACTGAACTAAAAAGTGAAAACCACATGGATAAACAGGTTGCTTGATATCAAATCCTAGTCTCTATAGCACAAGGTTACAATCTATAGCTGTATATATATGACCAAAACAGATTATGGCTTCCTCTGTTTGCAAGTGATAAAAGAAATTGACATATGTTTCCACTACTGCATTACAAGATTGCACTGAAAAGATTATGGCTAAGAAGATCTTACCTTGAACCACATGGCCAATTCAAGACTCCTGTGTAAAATCCTGAATGGTCAACTAGCTGGTTGACTGCAACACGAATGCTCAGTAGGTAAGCAATATTTTAACCTGTATCAAACAAATAATTCAGTGTCAAGTTGTAGTATGCTCCTGTACTAACAAATATTCCTAACCATTGCAGATCCAAAACCAAAGCAATGATTTCTATTAAGAATTGTTATCATGTTCCCAGATCAATAAATATACAATTTAACACTTGGCATCTTAATAACCTGTATCAAACAAATAATTTAACTATCACTACTGGAAAAACGGCATTTTGTACCGGTTCAAAACCCTCACTTGTACCGGGTATTGAACCGGTACAAACCATCTGGTACAAATGTGGTCGAGCCCGAGCGAAATACCCGGTACAAATGCCACACATTTGTACCAGGTGGAGCCTCGGCCCGGTACAAATGTGCCCTCCACCCGGCGACGTGGCAGGGGTGCATTTGTACCGGGTGGAGGCACCACCTGGTACGAATGCTTCTTTTTTTTGTTTTATGTTTTTCTTTTCTCTAACGTATTTGCTTAAAGTACTAATACTAATCGTAATACGATGTAATATAAAGTCGTGTGGCATATAAAATGTTATATTTGAGATAATATTCTACATACATTCGTATATATTTATTTGTATAATATTATCTCTAATATTATACAAATAAATATATACGAATGCATGTAGAATATATCATCTCAAATCCTGAAATTGAAGAACTTTGGAAATAATATTATACATTAGCATTTTGTGCGCACTGAAATTTAGATTAATAATATACATTGGATGAAATGTTAGCTTCCAGAATTTAGAGTTTAATTTTTGCTTCCAGATGCTTGCCTTTGTCTTTGTTTCCACATGCTTCCTTCATGTTCTGACTTGTCCCTTCCCCGATCGTCGCTGGTATACTAACAACGGAGGATAAGCCAGCATAAAACTCTCCCCCTGGACAAATAACCTCGTCTAAAAGAAATTCACATAATTGTTCTTGTATCAATCGGATTTGTTCTGTCTCGAGAAATGTTTCCTTGATGCCGGAAATCTACCAAAGAATATGAACAAAAGAATAAGAACCGGATCGGAGAATATGAACAATAAGAACTACATGTAGTCGCAATTGTGTGTGCACGCACCTTCTCTTCGAATTTGCCACCATCAGGCAGGCTGTAAGACGGTGCATGAACTCGCACACATAATATCCACATAGATTGGTGCCAGAAGGCTGCATCATGACCTGCACGTACATATGGGAAAACCAAGTCATGAAATAATTTTTTATTGTAATGTAAGAATTGAAGAATAAGCAAAGACACGTACTGGCCAATCATAGTGAACATAAAGGTTTTTGCGGAACTTTCCGGGGTAATTATCAAAAAGACAAGTCCATGCAGTTTTAATCAACTCTACGACATCTTGATATCTCTTTTTATCTGTAGTCTTGTACAAAGAGTCGAAGACAAAGACCTTGCTTCACGTCATACAAAAACTAAAGAGAATCCAGTGGAAGTTGTCCATAGATGCAGAGAAGTATTAGTTTCTTAAAATATGCAATGTAATTTTTGAAAAAGATAAGGAGATGAGATACATGTTGCTCACCCGAAGTTGTATGGCAGCTCTACGCAAGCCTTATCATGGTGTTTGTCTAGATAGTTGATGATGTGAATAAGTGTTTTCGTCTCATTAAATTTGAGAGTGGTCTCAGTTATCATCAAAGGATCCATGTAGTCCACACTCATGATTCCTTTCCTCCTGGTACGTTGCATCTCAAAACTCTATGACACAAAAAATATAGAAGTTTAGATATGGGATAAAGTGCCTACAACATTGATTTTTAACTTATAGTAGAATAAACACTTACAGACACCAGCAACTGACGAATGAGACGTCAAGTGCATCCATATTGAATAGGAACCAGAATTCCTCCATTGGAATAGTGAAGACCTCTTGCCCACGGAAATAATGATGGTCCTCAATGCAAACATAGAGCATCTCCATCCCGGCGGTAGCTTGGGACATGTGCCAGTTGTGCAATTCATACATCCTTGTTGGAAGATACTGGAGCAATCGCGGCCACACAAGCTCACGCCCAGGCACATACTTCGGTCTATTTGCCCCTGTATGCTTTGCAATTTCCTCCTCCCCTAGAAGTTGTGCTGCAGTCAGGCCCGAGGATTTGGCAAAATCAAGCAATTATTGCTCATATGGTGTAAGTGGTCTAGTTGCCCTATATGTCCCTTCATGAGTTGGGATTGCATCCTCCCCTCGAATTTGAGCTGCAGTTAGACCTGTGTCTTTGTTAAATTCAGACACTTGCTGGTCAAATGTTGAAAGCACCTTGAGGTCGGGGATAGATTGCTTTGACTGGGTCCCAAGTTGAGGAACTTTAGATGCAGTTTTCTTCTTCGCACGTTGAGTCTTGAGTACTTGCCGGTTGTAGTCACTCAATGGCTTGGGAAGATCATCTAGTTTTTTTATTCTTTCCTCCTCCATTTTCCTCATGAAACGATGAAATTTGACCCGGTCAATTGGTTTCTCAACTGGAGGCTTGGGAGCTTTGAATATTTGTCTATTCAATTCTTCCTCAACTGCCCCGTCAAGTTACTCCTCTGTCTTGTCATAAGCAAGTTTTGGTCAAGGCTTCTTCTGCTTGGGTTTCTTCTCCTTCTTTGGAGGCGGGGGAGGAGGAGCATGTCGCTTGCCCTTGCCCTTAACATGTGCAGGAGATGGAGAAGGAGGTGGACTCTCGCTTGGATGCCTGTCAACTACAGGACTCATGTTGTGCTCTACCCTTGCAGCTGGTGAATGCGGTAGTTGATCGTCGCGTTCAGGCATGGCGGCTGGTGAGTGCGGTAGTTGATCGTCAGCTGGAGGATAAGGTGGCTATTGCGTAATCCTTATGTGAGCTTTGGGCCAAAAAATCCAAGTATGCACAGCATCTTGAAGGACCTCTTCCCCATTAGGCCCCGGTACCTCCAACTCCAGGTCAACCCAACCATCGACCACTCGGTCCACAAAAACTTTGGCGTAATATTCAATTCCACGATGGTGGCCCATGAGGCTATCCCCTTCTACAGTTTTCTCAGCGACGCCATGAGCCACCACAAGCTTCTTGTTTCTGTAAACATCAAGAAGCTCACACACTGACCTCACGGTGATGTCATCCACGGGCCAGTGTGGCCGAATTTTCGGTGAGCCTGGGTTTGGTGCTTCAACTGCTGGTGCTGATGTTGCTTCTGTGGCTGTTGGTGCATGTTCTGTTGAAGCGGTGTTGCTTTTCCCCTTAGCAGATGGGCTCATTTCATCAGTAGGACCTTCCTGATGAGATGATTGTTTGCTAAGAGTAAGAGCCACACGCTCGTCAATGATTTGCTCCATTCTTGCCTCGGTTCTGATTACGCGATCTTGCAACTCTCTTAGTTGTCGTTGTTGTTGGTCCTTAGACCTTTTGTGACTTTTATAGGAGTCAATTTGGTCACGTCATGCGAGTTTCCATGGAACTGCACCTTTGCCTCGGCAACGTCCACCGTGCTCTTTAGTGCCTATTGCAGCACTAAGTTCGTCTCTCTCTCGATCAGGCACAAATGTTCCTTCAGCAGTCATGCGGATCAATTCAACAAGTCTTGCCGCAATCTCTCTTATTTGGTCGCCCAGTACTAATGTTCCATTTTCAGGATTGATCGTGCCACCATGTGCATAAAAATAAGTCCTTGCTCATAGTTGCCGGTATGAGTCCATGTGCAATACAATCATGTTCCATCTTATCCCATTTGGGCATAGCCACCTTGTAACCTCCAGACCCAAGCTTATGAAATTCTTTCTTTTTAGATGCATTGATGGTGTTGGTTTCAATCATCTTGGTGGCTTCTTGCGATTGCTTGTACTGCACAAATGAATCCCAGTGATCTCGCAACTTCGAAAGTCCTTTCTTTGTGAAATCGGGTGCAAGTCCCTTCTTGATGTAGTCTTTGTTCAGCCGCTTCTTGTACGACTGAAAGGCTATTGCACCCTTCTGCAACACCCAAGTCCGCACATTTGCCAGATTTGTACCTTGTGGAAATGAGAAGTGTAATTGCACCTCGGCCCAAATCATGTTCTTCTATGTGTCCGGGACCACATATTGTTGTGCATTTTCTTGTGCCTCTTCATCTTCATTTTGGACTTCAGCTGCAGCTTCAGATCCTTTCCAATATCAAAAGCTTATTGGGATGTGATCCCTGACAACAGCCCCAATGTGGTTGGTCAACTTGACGACATTGTCATGTGGAGCTAATGGCATGCCTTCGTCAGAAACTTTTGTGATGATGAAACGACCCTCTAGCTTCTTATTCGGACCGCGTATCCCACGAGCCTTTTTGCTGCTCGATGACGGTTCCTAGAAAATTAAGGACTATTAACTGATTGCTCCACTAACATATATATAGTTATTAAACTTAAAGCGGAACGTGATACTAGTTTGTACTAAGTATACCTCTGATGGTTGCCCATCGTTTCTTGTCTCGACAACGGGTTGCTCTTCCGCTTCGATGCCATCACCAGACATGTTCAGGTAGCTGTTAGCCTCGCGCTGATCTTGTTCATTAACCGGATTGTTTGAACCATGATTGTTAGCAATTATGTCCATTAACAATGCCTCTTCTCGGTGTTGCTCCGCTATTGAATCCATTGTCACTAAATAACAAGAATAAATAACCATTATTTTCTAATGAAGTCACCAATTTTCTAATGAAGAAACTAATTTTCTATTGAAGAAACTAATTTTCTATTGAAGAAACTAATTTTCTAATGAAGTAACTAATTTTCTAGTGAAGTAACTAATTTTCTAGCGTGTCGAGCGTGCGGGTGAGTCGGGAGTGTCGGTACGTAGTGTCATGTCGAGCATGTCGGGTGAGTCGGGACTGTCGGTACGTAGGGTCGTGTCGAGCGTGTCAAGCATGTCGGGCGAGTCGGTAGTGTCGTGTCATGCGAATCGAACGTGTCGAGCGAGTCTAACGTGTCGTGTCGAGCGAGTCAAAAACATATCGAGCGTGTCGTGTGTCGAGCGTGTCGAGTCGAGCGAATCTAAATTTAAATTTAATTCTAAATAACATTTACATCTAAATCTAAGTCTAAATATTAATGTAAATCTAAATAACATTTACAGTCTAGTAATTCTAAATCTAATTGTAAATTTAAATTCTAAATAACATGAACATATAAATTTAAATCTTTAACAAAATCTAAATGAAATTTAATTTTAAAATATTAAACTAAATACACTAAATTATAAATCATAGAAATTAAAAAAAAGGGACTGACGTCAGCCACCAACGGGCTGACGTCAGCCCCCAATGAGGGACGACGGGCGGCGCCGGGGCTTTACCCGCCGGCATGGGAGCGCAGGGAACAGGGCGGCTCGGACGGTGGCGGTCGGGGCGGACGGCGCGGATGGCAGGGACGGCGCGCGGGATCGACGAAGCGATGGCCGGGACGACGTCCACGGCGCACATTCATGCAAAGTCCTTCTTAAGTAGAACATCTAGTGTTCTTAATATGGTAATCATGATTTGGTCTTGCTCGTCTATATTTGTACGTAAAATTATTATTTTATATTTATTGAAGTTACAAAAATTGATATGGTTACTTTTTTTATTAAGATATATAGTTACAAAAATTGAGTACTGAATAGTATATAGTGGCTAGACACTTGTTAACCTTGTTGCATATGTGCATTTCGTTTTGTTTCATTTTAATTGAGTAGTTTATTTATTATATATATTTAATGAAGCTACAAAAATTGATATGGTTACTATTTAATGGGAGGATTGGGGCCAGATAAAATGATTGACTACTGAAAATAGTTCCTTGGTAACATGATCACAAAGGGATGAAACTTATTATACATGTGCATCGTCTAAGGGAACGTTAACAATATTCCTCTTCACAAATGTCCTTTGGTTGTGATCGCAACATAAGTATGGAGTGTCCTCTTTGGCTAACTGGATGCTTGGGTCAACGTTCACTGAAAATGGTGAAATATCATCGAACTGATCATAATCTTCTGAAATGTCAGTCTTGTCCTCAACTCCAACTATTTTTCTTTTTCCCGGTAGAACTATGTGACGATTTGGCTCATTATCAGTGATCTTCTTATCATCAGCCTTCTTTATTTGCGGTATGCTTAACATGTCTTTCACGTAGAAAACGTGAGTCACATCATTGGCTAGCACGAATGGTTCGTCTTTGTATCCAATCTTGTTGAGATCCACTATTGTCATCCCATATTTGTCTGTCCCCTGAAGGAACGAAACGGCGAACCAGAGAGGGGGGAGTGAATGGGAGCCGATAAAAATTCTTCTCGAAAGAGATGGGAACCCCAACAAGACGAAACAGGCTTCCAAAGCACGTCTCCGACTCAACTACCCAAGTTGGTCAAGACCACGTAGCCACTGGAGTGCTACTGGTCCCAGGAACCAACAACCACCTATACCGACTCGAGAACGCAGCGGAACTAGCAACTCGAGCACCCCTGGACTACACCGGTCAGGCCGGTGAGCTGCACCGGTCAGACCGGTCCCTGCTGGCAAATTCTGAAAACTTCCACAGAAGGCCCCTACACCGGTCAGGCCGGTGTAGCTCGCCGGTCAGACCGGTCCAAGCCAGGAAACCCCAAATTCACCAAACAGACCTACCGAGCTCCAAACTGAACCAAACTCGAAACAGCAGCAACACGAGACAACAGGGAACTCACCAAGACATTCACCCGAGCAAAACTCAACAATGAGTCTTCACCGGTCAGACCGGTGAGAGGCACCGGTCAGGCCGGTGTGACCTGAGCTATCGGGATGAACAGCGCCCGCGGGTCAACACCCCCAAATCCAACTCCCGATCTCCTGAATCACTCCACAGATTTGCGCAAGACTTTGGGGATAGTAGGAACACCTCATGGGCACTCTATAGCCAAGATTTGGTCCACCAAACCGAGAGGAATCGAAGAAATCCCACCAAGAACGCATCTAACCCTAGAACCAAGAAAACTCCAAAATCGAACCCCTTTGCTCACGGATTTGGGAGGGGGATCACAGGGAAAAGAACCACGAAGGGTTCAAGCATACATCCCCCACCAAATCCCAAAGAGAAAGGCCTCGAAATCGCTCCAAGAAAATCGCCAAGAAAGAGCTTCGAAAATCACCAAAAAGGACAAACGGGAAAGACACATCCAAGCCTTGAGGAACCACGCCGAATCATCTATACATACCAAAGAGGTTCATACAAGGTCTAGCTTGCCACCCGATCATCCTTCCCTCTCACAAGATCTCACCATGAAGCTCTCAAGCTAGTCCTAGAAATTCCAAAAGAAAAATGAAAGAGAAAAATAGGAAAACAAATGAGCTAGGGTTTCAAGAGATGGCTGTCATCCTCTCACCACTTGGGTTATATGGAGGCAAGCCGAAAGACTAAAATATTCTTACTAGCTAACTAGGGATACATGCCCCTAAAGGGAGAATTCGGAAGTCTTTGTCATTGCTCCATCGGACGGATGCCCAGCGCCCGCAAACTTGCTTAGCCTCGACGCAAGCCTTGCGATCCCGACGCGTGTCCTCCGCTTCGAAGATTCCGGACTGCGTCGTCGCACACCGGTCAGACCGGTGCTCCTCACCGGTCAGACCCGCCGGTCAGACCGGTCCGATGCTGCTGCAGCTCCGTCTTCGGTCTTCGGTCTTGGCTTTGTGGATCAACCAAGGAACCCAGTGGTTTTCTGGTGAACCACCGGAAACCCCGCGAACTCGGTGTAGCCTCCGCCAATCACTACTCATGACTCGGCTCCCACGTAGTCCCGGCTCGACCTTGGTTTTATGGCTCAACCAAGAAACCGTCCATGACTTCATCTTGTCGTTCTTGCCACCATACGGCCCGCACTTGACCCCGCTGGCCACAGGGTCCCTCGAACCAAGCCTACTTGTCTTCTCCACACCTGGAGGCCTCACCGGCAACGACCTTTCGCGCTTGTTCTTCACCTGCACCAACACCAGTCAAGCCGCAACCTGCACCTGCGATACTTAGCCAAGAGTCAGTCCACACCACGTTGTCAATCACTCATCACACTAGAGAGCGACCTACCACCAGTCCTCGAAACCACACAGGCTCTCAATCTCCCCCTTGATGAGTGCATTGACAACACACACGTTTTGATAACCAAAGAGAAAAGGAAAAGAAAAGAAACGACTAAAGAAAACTCCAACAAGCGATCGAAAGCCAAAGGAAAGGCAAAGAGCAAGATCACTTGAAGAAGACAAGTCTCGGACCCCTTAGGCAAGGGCAACGGCTCGACACATCCGAGACAAAAGCATGCTCAAGCAAAGAGCACAAACCACCAATCCAAAGCTCGAAAACCACAAAGAGTTCCCCCTACACACATGCAAGCTCCCCCCTGAACCAATGCAACTCCCCCTGGACGAATGCATGCAAACTACTTCACAAATTAGAGCAGATGCTTCAGCTTTGCTCTGACCGGTCAGACCGGTCAACCTCACCGGTCAGACCGGTGGGCAAGATCGCCCAGCAACCTGACACTCACACCGGTCAGACCGGTGAGCAGCACCGGTCAGGCCGATGACACCTGGGAAAAACTGGGAACTGCACGAGCTCAAAACTAGCTCAAAACCACTTGGAAACCTTCTAAATGCATGCAGCAAGCCAAAACATGCTCAAACATCTCCCTCCTTGTTGACAATGCATGAATCAAGCCAAAAATGCGAAAAATGCAACCTAGAGCTTCTCAAATAGACAAAATTCAACATAGCATGCTACACACCTCCAAATGAGCAAGTTAGATACTCGATAGCTTCGTATGGACAAAAACTACAAGATCACCAAGTTTCACAACCAATGGGTGAAGCTAAGATAGAAATGACTATTTTTGCGAAACATCACCCTCTCATGAGCAAAGTCCTAAACATGATCAAAACATATCAAAATGGCAAAGCCACACAAACTTCATGCTAGGACAACCATTTTAAGCATAAGACCATCATAAACACCCACAAGCACCTCATGTCATGTCAAAGCCACCGAGCCATGTGCTTACTTCTAGATATGAGACTTCTCATTGGTAAGCAACATGCAACGGTTTAGCACCCAAAAGCAAGTAAATTAAGCACATATGACATGGGAGCACATTTTCCAAGTAATTTACATTTCATTTTCAGATTTGAAATTGGTACATGAAATGTCTTTGCGACAAAAAGGAACTTATGCCCCTCCACAAGATGAAGCATGGGGGCTAAACATCCATGATGGCAAATGAGCCTTTGGCCCCATATGATCAAAATAAGCTATCCAACCACAAATTAAGCATAGCATAGCCACTAAAACATGTCAAGATCATATAAAGGTATTTACTCACAAGAGAGCATACATTTGACATTTTTGGAAAAACATAGCCATCAACCATGGATATAAACCAAGATCATCAAGAGCTAAGCCACACTAAGCCATATCATACCAAACTAGCTCACAAGATCATATATAGCATACCATGGTGAATAATATATATAGGAGAACCTTTTCCTACACAATGCATATGATACAAAATGCATGCAAGCTATCATACAAAGATGACTATACATCATGATACAAATGCAATGCAAATGCAAAAAATGCACAAAGGAAAACTATACATATGCTACAAAGGAGCTCCCACACACTCAACTCAAGAAATCAAACAAACACCAAGCTCCCCCCGCAAACGAGTGAAAGTTGCTTGATCTAGGGGTTTGGTGAAAATATCGGCTAGCTGGTCATGTGTGGGTACATAGATCAAAGAGATTTTTCCTTTCTCTACGTTGTCTCTCAGGAAATGATACCTCACTTCTATGTGCTTGGTTTTGGAGTGGAGCACTGGGTTCTTTGCAACGCTTATGGCACTTGTGCTATCACAATGAAGTGGGACATGGGTATACTCCTCACCAAAGTCACTCATGGTGTATGTGATCCAAAGGAGCTGAGAGCAACAACTAGCTGCGGCAACGTATTCGGCTTCGATTGTAGATTGAGCAACACTCGACTGTTTGCGGGAAGACCAAGACACCAAAGAAGATCCCAAGAACTGGCAAGTCCCAGAAGTGGACTTCCTATCCAACCGACACCCGGCAAAATCCGCGTCCGAAAATCCATGAAGAGCCAAAGAAGAAGACGCGGAATACCAAAGGCCAAAGTCGGGAGTATGTCGCAAATACCTGAATATGCGCTTGACTGCTTGCCGATGCGAAGTCCTCGGAGACGCTTGAAAACGAGCGCACAGACATACCGAGAATTAGATGTCCGGCCTCGTCGCCGTCAAGTAGAGGAGTGACCCGATCATGCTTCAGTACTCCTTCTGGTCCACGTGTTCACCGTCCTCGTCCGCATCAAGAGTTGTAGTCGTACTCATAGGCGTCGCCATGGCCTTGGAGTCCTCCATCTTGAACTTCCTCACAATGTCCTTGGTGTACTTAGCTTGGTGCACAAATGTTCCTTCCTTTGATTGCTTGATCTAGAGGCCGAGGAAGAACTGCAACTCACCCATCATGCTCATCTCAAATTCCCTGCTCATGTCTTCTGCAAACCTTGCAACAAGAGAGTTAGACGAGCCACCAAAGACAATATCATCCACGTATACCTGCACAATCAGGATATCTCTGCCCTGCCTGAGGAGAAACAAGGTCTGATCGACCTTCCCCATTTCAAACCCTCTCTCAAACAGGAACCCCCTCAACCTACCATACCACGCTCTAGGCGCCTGCTTCAACCCATATAGCGCCTTCCTCAACTTGTACACCCTGTGGGGGTACTTCTCACTCTCAAATCCCGGTGGTTGCCTCACATACACTACTTCCTCCAAAACACCGTTTAGGAAAGCACTCTTCACATCCATCTGGTACAACTTGAACCCTTTAGTCACGGAAAAGGCTAGAAGGATCCTGATCGCCTCCAAATGAGCTACAGGAGTAAAGGTCTCCTCGTAGTCGATCCCCTCTTTCTGTGAGTACCCCTGAGCAACAAGCCTTGACTTGTTCCTCACCACTTCTCCATTCTCTCCCTCTTTGTTCTTCCACACCCATTTTGTCCCAATCGGCTTACACCCTGGGGGAGGGTCAACCAACTCCCAAACTTGGTTTCTCTCAAAGTTCTCCAACTCCTCATGCATCGAATTAACCCAATTGTGATCAGATAGCGCGTGTCCAATGTCCTTGGGCTCAAAGGTAGCAACAAAAGCAGCATGAGCGAAATGAGAATTGTTCCGAACCCTCGACCGTGTAGTATGTTCATTAATGTTGCCGATGATTCTCGAAGCTTGGTGATCCACTTGAACTCGCCGGGGAGGTTCTCGCCTTGATGCTACCTCTCCCTCAACAGCAGCTTCGCCTTGATCTGGGTTTGTCATTGTAGGTGTGGGAGAAGGGCCGTCCACCACCGTAGTCGAAGTAGTAGGTACATGCTCAGCCGCGGGCACCACACCGCCGTCTTCATCATCTCCATGTTCATGCTCCTCCTCCTGGAAAATTTCCTCACCAAGTTCGTCATCACCTGCATACTCAAAAAGAAGCTGACTACGTGGCTGTATCTCGTCGAAGGTTACCTCGCAAGTCTCCACGATTTGGTTAGTTTCAAGATTGAGCACTCGAAAGGCTCTAGAGTGAGACGCGTAACCAAAGAAAATGCCGTCGACAGACCTCGCCTCGAACTTGTCCAACTTCTTACCTTTCTTCAGGATAAAGCATTTGCACCCAAACACATGAAAGTGACTCACCTTGGGAGTTCTACCGTGCATCAACTCGTAGCAAGTTTTCTTCTTATGCACCCTGAGGTAAATCCTGTTCGACACATAGCACGCGGTATTCACCGCCTCAGCCCAGAACCTTCTCGGAGTCCTATGCTCATCAAGCATTGTCCGAGCCATCTCGCACAAGGTTCTGTTTTTCCTTTCCACCACGCCGTTCTGGGCAGGCGTATACGGACTCGAAAACTGGTGTTCAAGATCCAAGTCATGGCAAAAGGTTTCGAAGCGAGAGTTTTTAAATTCCGAGCCATTGTCACTGCGAATCGCTCGTATGGCATCTCCGTGCCTCTCATTTCTTAACCTCAAGACAAGATCTCGAACAAAATCAAATGTCTCCCCTTTCTCCTCAAGAAAGAAAACCCACGCAAACCGAGAGTAGTCGTCCACCACAACCAGGACGTACCACTTCCCACCCACAGATCACACACGAGCTGGGCCAACAAGGTCCATATGGAGCAGCTCGCATGGACGCTCCGTCATCACATCGGTGAGGGGTGGATGGGAAGAAGCTACCATCTTAGCATGCCGACACGGCGCACAAACCAACTCTTTCTGAAACCTCAGCCGTGGCAATCCTCGGACCAAATTGAGTTTACTCAAGCGAGACAAAAGGTCAAAGCTTAAGTGACCCAACTTCCTATGCCACTTCCACAACTCACTCGAAGATCCAGCCAAGAAACAACGCTCCACACCAGAAGACTGAGAAAAATCAGCTTGAAACACTTGACCCTCGGGAACGACCATGCAAACTAGGTCCCCTCGAGAATCCAAAATCCGAGAACCACCAGGCCGAAACAACAACTCAAAGCCCTCATCCAAAAGCTGGGACACCGAAAGCAAATTGAACCCGAGCAATTGAACATGAGCAACACGCCTGAGAGTGACCTTGTCACTTACCTTAATCTCACCTTCTGAAAGCACACGCCCTCGCCCATCATCCCCAAAGGTGATGTATGTCCTGGACACCACCGGGACGAGACTTGAGAACCACCCCTTGTCTCCGGTCATATGCCTCGAGCAACCGGAGTCAATCAACCAAACGTTCCTCAAGTCTCCCACCTGAAATTCAAAAATGAGAACGTGAGTGAACAAACGACTCTGCACTGGGGTTAGTACCAAAAGAGTAAAACCAGTGCCGAGCCATTTGCTCCAAAGTGGGGTTAGCACAAACCAAATCATCACTCCTATCAAAGCTACCACCACGAACACCACCACGGTAACCACCACGAGGGAACCAACTCTCTCTAGCTAGAGGAGGACGAAAGCCACGAAAGGAAGACCGTGGACCGTTCCTCCTCTCCATCTCAAAGCTACTACTCCTCCCACCCTCGTATTGAGCACGAGGTGGAGAACGTCTAGCAAACTGACCACCTGCAAACTCTCCAGACCAACCACCAGAACCACGACCACCAGAACCAAACCTAGCATCCGCACGTGCACAGAAACTGAACTGCTGTCTGCCCAGTCCGGCACCGGTCTGACCGGTGGACTCCACCGGTCTGACCGGTGGCACTCGGCCAGCGGCACCACCTGCCACCTTTCGATCTCTCCAAGCCGGAACTGTCCTCACAATCGCCTTGGCCCTGGGCATCTGCATACGAGGCTCGAGTACACCATTGGAGGGGTGGTACTTGTCCTTGTTAGCCCACTCCTTAGCCATTCTCTCCTCACGCTTCCTCTTGAAGCAAAACTCACCCTTGTGACCATCTCTCCCACAATAGTCACAATGAAAGCGTATGGGCTTAGGCTTAGGCTTGGGATGGGGCTGGTCACATGGTTTCTCCCCACTCGGCTTCTCACCCTCCTTCTCTCCAATCTCACTCCCTTTGGAACTCACAAACTTCACCAGTTTTTGGAAGTCATTTGTTGGGCGAGGAAATATGGGAGGATCTGGGGTTGTGTCAAGTTTGTTTCTTAGTGGGTGGGGCTTAGGAGCATAGGCATTTTTGTGGAAGGTTTTTGGTGGAGCTGGGATATCACCAATTTTCTCTCCTCCCTCACCACTACACTCTCCAATTTTCTCCGAGCCAAGCGCTTGCCCATCATAGCGCTTGTATGCCTCAATCATCATCCTAAGTTGTGGTTCATGACCCGACAACCAACCCATTTTTCCTCAACTCATCGTTCTCATCCTGCAAGCGATCCACATAATGTGCAAGTTCCAGATTTTTCAAAGCATGCACCTCACAAGTAGAGCAAGAAGTGGAAACAGGTTCTTTCAGCTTAGCCTCAAGCGAAACAGTATAAGCATGCATCTCATCAATCTTTCCATGCAAAACAGGGCAAGAAGTGCAAGCACCTAGCAAAGCAGGTCTAGACTTAAGCTCAGCCACTTCAACCCTAAGCACATCTAGTTCATCACAAGTAGAAGCATGGTTATCCTTAAGAGCAGTAAGATCAGCTAGGTACACAGAGCAATCACAACAATCAATCTCATCAGAAACCACAGGAGAAGCCTTAAGCGAATCAATTTCAAGTTTAGCATCAAGGTTCTGGGTTTCTAGCTCAGCCACACGGTTCCTAGCATCTTCTAGTGAGGCCCTAAGCTCTTTCCTCATCTTCTTGGCCTCTCTAAGCATGTCATCACGATTATCAAGCAACTTGCCAAGACGCTCATTCTCCTCACACAAGAAGGGAAGCTCGTCACGTACCTCATCCTCGGAGTCGGAGTCCGAGTCGCTCTGGTGACTCTTCTTGCTGCCGGAGCTACGAGCCATGCTGCAGAAGCCATCTCTCGCGTAGCAGCTCAGCCCGCTCAAGTTCTTGGATGACTTCTTGTTCTTGCACCGATCACCTTCATCTTCACTACTACTCGAGCTCGAGGAAGAGTAAGCGGAGCTGGAGTCGACGTCACTTGCTCTGACCATCGCTCGGGCCTTCCTACCGCGGCCGTCCTTCTTCCTCGACCGTCACTCGTCCTTGTGCTTGTTCTTGTGCTTGTGATCACGCCTCGATCGGTACTTGGCGTCCTTGCTCGACCGGTGCTTGTAGCCGTCCTTGTTCTCCATCTTCTCCGGGCAGTCGGCGACGAAGTGTCCCGACTTGCCGCACTGAAAGCACGTCCGTGCTGTCCTCCTCGTGTTCACCTGGTTCTCGTGCAGCCTCTCGAACCGTCTGGTCAGCAACGCCAGCTCGTCCTCTCCAATCACGTCGAACTCCTCGTCTGGCAAAGACATCAAAGAAGACAGGGAGTACATCCTGGAGGATGTGTTAGCGTTAGACTTAGCCACTTTGCCACCGACGAGAGCAAGACTATGGGAATCAGTTGGGCTCTCAAGACGGGCTGTCAAACCACGATCAACCTCAGCAGACTTGAGCTTAGAAAATAGCTCGTTCACCGTTAGAGTGGTGTACTTCTCGGACTCAAGAATGGCCTCGACCTTTCCATCCCACACGGTACGATCCAGCACGTGTAAGAGCTTCACAGCCCTATCATGGTCATCATACGGGAGAACGTCGACATTGGCCCTCATGTTGTTCACAACCACCGTGAACCGCTAGAACAAGGCATCAATAGACTCACCGGGGAGATGAGTGAAGTTCTCGTACTCTCTCCGGTAAGTCACATACAACCGTGCCTGGACCTCAGCATTCCCAGCATGAGCATTCTTCAGCTCCAACCAAATCCTACAAGCTAAGTCCTCTGTCTGAACCTGATCGAATTCGGATTGACACAGAGCACGAAACAAGTAGTCGACCACCTTGTTGTTGGCGTCGAACATGTCCCTCGATCCCGGAGCAAGGAAGTTCATCGGATGAACATAAGCTGTGTTCACCGTGACATCCCAAAGGATCTGACCCTTACCGCGGAGGAACGCCGCCATCCGCCTTTGCCACATATGGTAGTTTTTGCCATCGAAGTGCGGAGGACCCGAACCCCGTTCCTGGTACGCCATCCTTGGATCTTAGACTGGTTAGAATCTGAAGATCCGTAACCGGCTTAGATACCACTTGAAGGACCGAAACGGCGAACCAGAGAGGGGGGGTGAATGGGAGCTGATAAAAATTCTTCTCGAAGGAGATGGGAACCCCCAACAAGATGAAACAGGCTTCCAAAGCACGTCTCCGACTCAACTACCCAAGTTGGCCAAGACCACGTAGCCACTGGAGTGCTACTGGTCCTAGGAACCAACAACCACCTATACCGACTCGAGAACGCAGCAGAACTAGCAACTCGAGCATCCCTGGACTACACCGGTCAGGCCGGTGAGCTGCACCGGTCAGACCGGTCCCAGCTGGCAAACTCTGAAAACATCCACAGAAGGCCCCTACACCGGTCAGGCCGGAGTAGCTCACCGGTCAGACCGGTCCAAGCCAGGAAACCCCAAATTCACCAAACAGACCTACCGAGCTCCAAACTGAACCAAACTCGAAACAGCAGCAACACGAGACAACAGGGAACTTACCAAGACATTCACCCGAGCAAAACTCAACAATGAGTCTTCACCAGTCAGACCGGTGAGAGGCACCGGTCAGGACGGTGTGACTTGAGCTCTCGGGATGAACAGCGCCCGTGGGTCAACACCCCCAAATCCAACTCCCGATCTCCCGAATCGCTCCACGGATTTGCGCAAGACTTTTGGGATAGTAGGAACACCTCATGGGCACTCCATAGCCAAGATTTGGTCCACCAAAACTCACCAAACCGAGAGGAATCGAAGAAATCCTACCAAGAACGCCTCTAACCCTAGAACCAAGAAAACCCCAAAATCGAGCCCCTTTGCTCACATATTTGGGAGGGGGATCACAGGGAAAAGAACCATGAAGGGTTCAAGCATACATCCCCCACCAAATCCCAAAGAGAAAGGCCTCGAAATCGCTCCAAGAAAATCGCCAAGAAAGAGCTCCGAAAATCACCAAAAAGGACAAACGGGAAAGACACATCCAAGCCTTGAGGAACCACGCCGAATCATCTATACATACCAAAGAGGTTCATACAAGGTCTAGCTTGCCGCCCGATCATCCTTCCCTCTCACAAGATCTCACCATGAAGCTCTCAAGCTAGTCCTAGAAATTCCAAAAGAAAAATGGAAGAGAAAAATAGGAAAACAAATGAGCTAGGGTTTCAAGAGATGGCTACCATCCTCTCACCACTTGGGTTATATGGAGGCAAGCCGAAAGACTAAAATACCCTTACTAGCTAACTAGGGATACATGCCCCTCAAGGGCGAATTCGGAAGTCTTTGTCATTGCTCCATCGGACGGATGCCCAGCGACCGCAAACTTGCTTAGCCTCGACGCAAGCCTTGCGATCCCGACGCGTGTCCTCCGCTTCGAAGATTTCGGACTGCGTCGTCGCACACCGGTCAGACCGGTGCTCCTCACCGGTCAGACTGGTACCCATCGGTCAGACCGGTCAGACCCACCGGTCAGACCGGTCTGATGCTGCTGCACCTCCGTCTTCGGTCTTCGGTCTTGGCTTTGTGGATCAACCAAGGAACCCAGTGGTTTTCTGGTGAATCACTGGAAACCCCGCGAACTCGGTGTAGCCTCCGCTAATCGCCACTCATGACTCGGCTCCCACGTAGTCCCGGCTCGACCTTGGTTTTGTGGCTCAACTAAGAAACCGTCCATGACTTCATCTTGTCGTTCTTGCCACCATGCGGCCCGCACTTGACCCCGCTGGCCACCGGGTCCCTCGAACCAAGCCTACTTGTCTTTTCCACACCTGGAGGCCTCACCGGCAACGACCTTTCGCGCTTGTTCTTCACCTGCACCAACACCAGTCAAACCGCAACCTGCACCTGCAATACTTAGCCAAGAGTCAGTCCACACCACGTTGTCAATCACTCATCACTCTAGAGAGCGACCTACCACCAGTCCTCGAACCACACAGGCTCTCATCCCCACACCTCCTGTAGTATTTTTTACCCACTGACACTTAAAAAGGGGGATTTTTAGAGGTCCATAGTCAAGTTCCCATATCTCTTGAATGACACCATAATATGTTTCTAGTTCTCCGTTGTCGTCTATTATTGCATCTATACGGACACCGCTGTTTTGGTTTGTGCTCTTTTCATCTTGGGCTTTCGTGTAGAATGTGTAACCATTTATCTCGTAGCCTTGGAATGTAAGAACTGTGATAGATGGACCTCTAGCCAACCATTGTTGTTGCTCTTCAATAGTTTTATCACCGATCATCTTTTTCCGCTACCAAGTTCCGAAGTTATCAACGTGATGACGGGTAATCCAGGCCTCTGTCTTCCCTTTGTTTGAGGCCCATACAATGGACTTGTGCTCCTCCCTGTATGGAGCCACTAGGGATGATTGTTGTAGGACAGTGGCATGTGCTTTACGATATAACGTTTCATCCATATCCATCCGAGATTTCTTCCCTAGTGTGCCCTTTCCCCTGAGTCTCCCCTCATGGCGTGATACAGGGAGTCCAATCGGAGCAAGCTCATCAATAAAGTCGACGCAAAACTCAATAACCTCCTCTGTAGCATATCCCTTTGCAATGCTTCCTTCAGGACGGGCACGATTACGGACATACTTCTTAAAACCAGACATCAACCGCTCAAAAGGGAACATGTTGTGTAAATAAACAGGCCCCAGGACCAAAATCTCTTCAACAAGATGGACAAGAAGGTGGGTCATGATGTTAAAGAAAGAGGGTGGAAAGAGCATCTCAAAGCTGACAAGGCATTGCACGACATCTTTCTGCATCTGCACTAGCGTGTCTAGATGGATTGCCTTCTGAGAGATCTGGTTGGAATGCACATACCTTGACGATTGCCAATCTCACATTCTCTGGTAGAATACCCCTTAGTGCAACAGGCAGCAATTGTGTCATCAACACGTGGCAGTCATGAGCCTTCAATTTTGTGAATTTTTTCTCTTTGTAATTTATTAGCCGCTGTATATTTGAGGAGTATCCCGTTGGGACCTTGATACTATTCAAGCAATCAAACATCTTCTTCTTCTCTTCCTTGCTTAGGGTGTAACTAGCAGGGGCCAAGTAATTATTTCCTTTACCTCTCTTTTTTGGATGCAGACCATCTCGTTGTTTCATCAATTTAATATCCCGACGTGATTCAATTGTATCTTTTGACTTTCCGTATACACCTAGGTGGCCAAGCAAGTTCAAACAAAAGTTCTTCATGACATGCATCACATCAATTGTGTTGCGAACCTCAAGGATTTCCCAATAAGGTAGTTCCCAAAATATTGACTTCTTCTTCCACATAGCTGCATGTCCATCCTTGTCTTTTGGAATAGATTGGCTACCAGAACCCTTCCCATACACTACCTTCAAATCTTTGACCATAGAAAATACAAGTTTACCATCACGGTGCAAGGGCTTCTTACATTTTTCTCCAACACCTTCAAAATGCTTTATTTCTTCTTCTCTTAACGGGTGCTTAGGAGGAGGAAATCGACGATGGCTCAAATACACAACCTTCTTACTGTGTTTTAGATACATGCTGCAAGTATCATCTAAACAGTGTGTGCATGCTCGGAATCCCTTGGTTGTTTGTCCTGATTGGTTACCAAGTGCCGGCCAATCGTTGATGGTTACGAACACCAATGCTCGTAGATCAAACGTCTTTTTCGCCTCCTCATCCCACACAGGTACACCTCCTTTCGCCCATAACGTTTTAAGCTCATCAATCTATGGTCTTAGGTACACATCGATGTCATTGCCTGGCTGCTTTGGGCCTTGGATGATAATTGGCATCATGATGAACTTCCGCTTCATGCACAACTAGGGAGGAAGGTTGAACATACATAAGGTAACAGGCCAAGTGCTATGACCACTACTAAATTCACTGAATGGATTGAATCCATCCGTACTTAAACCAAACCGAATGTTCCTCGCTTCATTTGCGAACTTAGGAAATTCTCTGTCAATGGTTCTCCACTGCGACCCATCAGCGGGGTACCTAATATTGTCATCTGGTACACACTCTTTGTGCCAACGCATCATCTTTGCATTGGCCTTGCACCTGAATAGACGCTTCAGCCGTGGTATCACTGGAAAATACAACACCACCTTCGCAGGAATCTTCTTCTTCTTCTTCTTCTTCTTCTTCTTCTTCTTCTTCTTCTTCTTCTTCTTCTTCTTCTTCTTCTTCACCCCCTCAACATCACAAGGATCATCTCGTGAGATCTTGTAACATTGTGCTTCGCACACAGGACATGCCTCTAATTTCTCGTATTCTTTACCTCGGTACAGGATACAGTCATTAGGGCACGCATGTGTCTTTTCTACCTCCAAGCCCAGAGGACAAACAACCCTTTTAGCTTCGTACATTGACACCGGCAATTCGTTCCCCTCGGGAAGCATGTCCTTCACGATCAACAATAACTCATCAAAAGTCGTGTCAGAAATTCCGTTACTAGCCTTCCATTGCAGCATTTCCAATGTGCTACCCAACTTCTTGTGCCCCTCTTTGCAATCTGGGTACAATGGTTTCTTGTGATCTTCTAACATACGTTCAAATTTCTTTGACTCCTTCACCTTTTCCCCGCAATTTTCCTTTGCCTCTCGCAACACCTCGCCCAGAGCATCATCTGGTCCTTGATTCTCTCCCATTTTTGCATAATCCTCTCCCATTGGTTCATCTGCAAAGGCACCACCTTGAGACCACTTAGGAATAGTGTCATCTTCTTCTTCGTCATCTTCCATTATAACCCCTCTTTCTCCATGCTTTGTCCATACAAAATAGTTTGGCATGAATCCCCATTTGAATAGGTGATCGTGAAGACTCTTTATTGATGAGTAATCCTTTTTATTTTTGCATTTTTTGCACGGACACATAATGAAACCAGACGAGGGCTTATTGGATTCAGCCAGTTGTAGAAATCCACTCAGTCCCTTAATGTAATCCGACGAGATCCTCTTGTCCGAGTACATCCATTGTCGATCCATCTACAAAAGGAAACCAAACAAAATATATCATTATCTTGCAACAAGTGCTCATGTAAAATGCACATTATATAATTAGGCAAAATTATATATATTTTCTAATGATGCAAACTAATTTTCTAATAAGGAAACTAATTTTCTAATGAGGAAAATAAATTTTCTATTGAGTAAACTAATTTTCCAATAAGGAACTAATTTTCTAAAGAGGAAAATCACTTTTCTATTGAGTAAACTAATTTTCTAATGATGGAAATATAAATAAATAAATTGAAAAAAAATCTATCTACATATACAACGTCTCATACCTCTATCATGACACCTTCTTTCTATTAGAACATAGACAAATATGCATTTAAATAAAAACATTTCATGAATACTTAGCTCATTAAAACATTTCATAAATACTTTAAGTAAAAAGCATAAAACATAAAACGGCAACCGTATATCAAGGGGGATGAAGTAACTAACCTCTACACCACTTCAATGAGTGAAATCGTGGAGAAATCGTCGCAAATCGAGCAAAAACTCCCAAGGGCGCAATTGGGGAGGGGGAGCTCGAGTTGGAGAGAGGAAGAAGAAGAGTGTGGAGGGGGCTCGGGCAAAGGGGAAGAAGAAGAAAAAATAGTCGTTGCACATGTGTACCAGGCCAAGACACGGGCCCGTACAAATGTGCATACATTTGTACCGGGTGGTGTCCTCGCCCGGTACAAATGTGATCGCCTCACATTTGTATCGGTCGGAGCCACCAACCGGTACAAATGTGAGGCATTTGTACCGGTTGGGTTGTGTCAGGCCCCGTCGAGCCTCTGTGAGAGGGCATTTGTACCGGTTGGTGCCTCCAACCAGTACAAATGTAGTTATTTATACCGGGGGGCAAAATACTCGGTACAAATCAAAAAACAGGCCTGGGATATATGTGCGATTCTCTAGTAGTGTATCAAAGAATCCTTAATAAGAACAAAGAAATTGATAGATGGGCTTCTATGAAGGATTGGGCTGCTACATCTGGCTACTTGCTGCGTGATTGGGAAAGAAGCCAAGGGAAACAGAGAAGAATGGTGCTTGCGTGAGGGATTTGCTGCTGGTATTCTGGGAAGAGCTCCTACTACTTGAGCTTGCAAGAATCACACGAGAAAGAAAAAAGAAAACAGGGAGGAGGACGGTGCGGCAACTAGCCCAGAAAGGCAAGGGGCTCAGGCTGTTCTGGTGGTCTGGGGAACAAGGAGAAATTTGGAAATTCGACACCTAATACGACGGCCTCTCTAGATTTGACACCCAATTCGCGGCCTCTTCAAAATTTGACAACCGGAGTATGACTTTCTTCAAAAAGAGAGACTCATCCTATATTTTATCATATCCCTTGCAGCTGTCACTGTTCTCTCATGTGATGTGATGAGACGAAATTGCCCCTAGCCATCTATTCTTCTTCCCTAGAAGCGTGACCAGAGCCAAGGAGAGGAGTAAAAAAAACATCAGCCTGCTCCTGGGCCTCTGTCGCCCCTATTCCTAGCCCTCCGCCGCCCAGTGAGCTCCGCCAGCCGTGGCGAGCTCCGCCCCGCGAGGCAAGCTCCAGCCGCAGTGGGTGGCCGCGGGTGGCATTGTCAGAGAAATTCTATTTTTCAGTAGCGAGCGTTAGTGCATGGCAAAGCTGCATGCTCTCTGAACCGAGGAACAAACAAGTACTAATGGGTCGGCACATGAACATGGTTCTCCACCAGCTTGGAGAAGCATTTTCCCAGGAGAACAGGAAACGAGGACTCTTGGAGAGTTAAGTGCTGCCATGGTCAATCGCCATTTCTACTTGTGATCGTCCATGGCTGTGCTCCTCCTCTCGAGGGCCCCGTCTGTTCCTGTCGATGTGCCCAACTCTGTCTGTTCCTTTACTTGAAGCACACATCTTGCACATTTGAAGCTGGCTACCCCTAATGATGCGTCGATCATGTGCTGTCAAAATGATTTGTTGAACGTGCCATGCCTGTGCATTCTCAAATTTAGTCATGCCTGGACATTTGAATTTGCAAAAACTGTATCATCATCTGCATATTTACTCATGCAATCACAACATATTCAGTTGAAGCTGCCCAGATCCTCTTTTGCCTTGACACGAGTCACATGACATCAGAAGGGAAGTGGTCACAAACTCAATCCTTGCACCAACGCGAGCAACATAGCTTTGCGCCTTTGCCTCACATGATTCAGCGCTAAGCTGATGAACTACGACAGAGAACGCCTTGACTCGAATCAGCGGCGCCAATGGAAGGCGGAGCAGACCGTGGTTGTTGCCATCCTCTCCTCCCGGGATGGGGCGAACACGGAAAGGCGGAGAGGTTTCTCCATGTGACCATGTTCGGCTCTGGACTTCGGCGATGGGGTGCGGTCGTCCGGTGGGTCTTGCAGTCCTACGCGGTTGCCCGTTAGTATTCCACCATGCGCCTCTCGACGTCGGCGACCTCCATCGATGTTGAAGCTGGGGAAAGGCCTGGAAGCCTGTAACACCTTCATGCCGAGCAGAGCAGGCACGAGGCCGCGTGGCCACGCTTCTCCCAAATAACAGAGCACGGGCCTGTGATTCATGTGTGGATAAGGCCAGGGGCATTTTCGCCTCATCACATGAGAGAACAGTGTCAGATGCAAGGGAGATGATAAAATATGGGGCGAGTCCCTCTTTTTGAAGAAATTAGTGCTCCAGGTGTCAAATTTTAAAAAGGCCGCGAATTGGGTGTAAAATCTAGAGAGGTTGTCGTATTGGGTGTCAAATTTTCAAATTTCTCGGGGAACAAGCATCAAGGTCACTACTTGTTGTTAGCTCGTGGATATCAGGGAGCTTTGCATGCTGTGATTTGCTCCCTACTGATTTGCTGTGGTGGATAGCTCGTGGGGAAGAAACAGAGGGAGGAAGAAAGAGATCAGGCAGGGTGCGGCGCGCGGACGAAGAAGGCAGCGGCACCTGCAGAAAAATCCACTACTCGAAGACCGGAACACAGGACGATGCGCAGCAGCTCAGCACCTCGGCACGAAGGCTGGCACACATGAGGTAGCAAGATGGGCCTGGCAGCTCACCTAGGGGTGTGTTGTCGCGGTCGGGCATTGTGTCAAACAGGTTGTAGGCGAGGAAGGAGAAGGCAGCAACTTGGTGTAGGAGAAGTAGACGGTGTGGAGGCTTGCCGTTCTGCCGTCGTCGTCCTCGGCACCTATTGCGTCGTCCAGCTTGTGGTCAGTGTTGAGGTCGTCACTGTTCCCATTGTCGGGAAACACAGGAGCAGAAGGGGATCAGAAAAATAAAAAGGGGGCAACGAAATTGAGAAGAGGAGGAGGAGGGTAATCGCGGGGAAGTGGCGCACCCACTGTCACTGAGGATGATGACCTTGAGGAGCTTTCGCCTGCGCGTCGCCATGGGAGCAGCGGATCTAGGGAGCGAGGGTAGTGGGTGGATCTGGGGAGCAGCCTGGGAGCAGCGGGATCTGGGGAGGGAGTGGGGTGCGGCGGGGCAAGGGGAGTAAGAAGGGAAGGAGACGGGTGCACGCCGCCGCCATCGTCGGGGTCGAGGAGGGGATGGAGAGAGAGGAAACGGGGAAGACGGGGCACAACTCGGTAGCCGGCGCGTGGATCCGAGGAGTGGGGAGGAGGGAGGCTGAGGTCGGATGCGGGCAGTGCGAGGAGGAGTTAGGGTTTGGCCTGGAAAGTGGAGGATGGAGCAGGTTATATACCATGGTACCGTGTCAAGAGCCATCGGATTGACGATCGAGGGTCAAAATTAGTTGGGCCAATTGGGCTGAAATGGGCTCAGTTTCGTTTTGTTCCTTAACATTTTTCTTTTTCTTTTTCTTTTTCATTTCAGTGCAGTGTTGTAAAGTAACACATAAAACTATATATCTTATATACACATACTTATTTTTTATACGTAATATATTACAAATAAATTGATTTTTAGAAGTTTAAATAATTTTGATACTCATTCGCTATTTCCATCATTTAAATGATTTTCTACATGTTTACCGAAAATAATTCCAAGTTGACCTATATGTACCTCCAATAAGATTCAAAAAATTAAAAAAAACTATATTTAGGCACTTATGATCCATTGTAACCCTTATTTAAAAGATTGACGAAAAATTCAATTGACTTATTGGGAATACTAAAACTTCTACTTAGATACCTTGTTATAAAATAATGATAATAATGCCTAAAACTTCTCCGAAAATTATGCAAATTGACATAGAATCATTTTATGGATGTACAAGCTTGAGAAAAAAGTTTCATAAGATTTTGTGAAAATTAGATTATACATTGTTCATAAACTAGATAGTTCATCACATTGTTTCATACAACTCAACTCTAACTTCAAGATTTGAATACCTTATAACATGTTTAGACTCATATGCACTTCAAAATTGAACAAAACCTTACTTTTAACAACTTATTAACATTTGTGGATTTACATTAGCACTTGTTGTGAAAAAAGTTATTTTTCTATTTTTAAAATCACTAACGAATACACCCTTGTGAAGTAAGTTGCAAAATCGTTATCTTATATACCCAAATATATTTTTCACACTTAAAACACAACATATAAGTTTTCATCAAGGAGTTTCAAGAATTTTCAATTAGATTGGCTATTTTCTATCATTTAAATGAATTTTTACGTGTTCATCAAAAGTAATTCCAAATTGACCTATATGTACCTCTAATAAGATTCACAAAATTCAAAAAACAATTATATTTAGGCTTCTATGGTCTATTATATCCCACGTCTAGGAGATTGACGAAAAATTCAATTGACATATAGGGAAAATTCAAACTTCTACTGGCCAGCTTATTATAAAATAAAGATAATAATAACTAAAACTTCTCAAAACAATTATGTAGATTGGCATATAATCATTTTTTGAATGTACAAGCTTGAAAAAAGTTTCATAAGATTTTGTGAAAATTGGAGTATACATTGTTCATAAACTAGCTAGTCTCTCACATTGTTTCATACAACTCAACTTAAGTTTTGAAGTTTGTATACCCTAAACTATTTTCTTTCTGATGTACACCTCAATTTTGAACATAACCTTACATTTACTCTTCTATTAACATATGGGGATTCACATTGCCATTTGTTGTGCAAAAAAGTTATTTTTCTATTTTTTAAATCACTATTAAGTACACCCTTGTGAAGGAAGTTGCAAAATTGTTATCCTATATACCCCCAAACACATTTTACACATGTAAAAGAACACATTTAAGTTGTCTTCCAAAAGTTTCAAGATTTTTTGAACAAATTTACTATTTTCTATCATTTAAATGAATTTCTGCAAGTTTATTGGAAATAATTAAATTTTGAACTACATGTATGTCAAAAAGTCCTGTTTAGGTCCCCCCATTTTCACTGAGCTGGGCCGGCCTATTGGGCTGTGCAGCTGGGCCGCCCTGTTGGGCTGCGTGAGCTGGTTTGGAATCCCGGGGTGGTTACCTGGTCTGCGTTAAGGAGTTAGAGGGCCACAGCAGACTTTGACTCCGGTTAGCAAGCCCAAGTTACTATGACTCTTGTTCAATTTTCGCGAAAGTCTAGTTTTCGTCCCTAAATTTCGTAACTACACAAAGCATATCCTTGAACCTTTGAAACCATCCAGATTACATCCCGAGCTCGGTTGTGCGTGGTCTTAAAAACAGATTTGTCTTTTTTTATTTAATTCGACTGAATATTTAGAAAATCATAAAACAGAAATCCAAGTTTGTTTGCCTTTATATATGTATATTTATATATTGAATATATAATATTATATGCTTTAGAAAATAATTTAAATTTAGATTTTTAAATTATTAACGGTGGTTCTCTCTAATTCTTTTCACACATTATATGATTTTTTAAATTTATTGATTGTGAGGAAATGTTGAAATGCAATGTGGGTCGGATTATGACAAAATTGGCGCAACATCATAGTGTTTGGACTTCATATCGAGCTTCATATCCAACACTGCTAATCTATGACGAAATCTAACTATTGTCATGGATGCAGTGTGGTTGTGACGAAATCTATGACGAAATTGGCACAACATCATAGTGTTTGGACTTCATATCGGGCTTCATATCCAACACTGCGAATCTATGATGAAATATGACTATTTGTCATGGATGCAGTGTGATCGATGAAATCAAAAAACGTCATGAGAATTTCATCACGGATCAAAGGATTTCTTGTAGTGATTCAAGTCATATCCTTTGTGTTGGGTTGAGAGAGTGAGCTCAGGAGAGGCTTTGTGAGCTAACAAGAGCATCCCCATAGCTTGAGCACTTCGATTTCGCGTCTACAAGCTTTGAAGCATTTGTTATTCTTAGAGGTTCGCCTCCTAGACGGCCAGGCGTCGTCAGCTAGCTCCCAAGGTTGTGGTGAGCTGTGGCAAGTTTGTGAGGGTTGTGATCTTGCCTCTTCATGGAAAAGATCGCCTTAGTGGAAAAGAGGAAAGCGGTTGAAAGAGACCTGGCTTGTTGTGGGAAAGTTCCTTTACAAGCTCCTCAACGGAGACGTAGCCTTTCCTAAGTGGGAGGTGAACTTCGGGAAACAAATCCTTGCGTCTCATTGTGATTTGCCTCTTCAAGTTGTTTTTTAGCATATTTGATTTGCTTCCGCTTTGATCTACTTGGGTGTGCTATTTGTATGTGCAGGGATCATTACCCTGCTTGTAATCATCTACCAAGGCCACTCACCAAGTTTGGCTCGTGCTAGAAGTCAAGAGGAGCTTGAAGCTGTTTTTGTAGGTGCTCCGTGCTACACCGGTCTGATCGGTGCTAGGCAACGGTCTGACCAGTGCCTCCTGTGGAGCAGAGCCAGCGACCGGTCTGTCCGGTCAGCATCACTGGTCTGACCGGTTACGCATGGCAATTAAAGTTTCGGGGAAGAAAAGTTTAAGTTGGTCGTCTCGCCTATTCACCTCCCTCTAGGCGACATTAAGGTCCTTTCAAGAAGCTCGACGTACGACGACTGCATTTTGGGGAGGCAATCCGGGGAGGGGTGATGGATCCGGCGGCGGCCTGGCGTGGTGTGGCGACAGCGGTTGGGCGTGGTGTGGCGGAGTCGAGAGGATGCGACGGTACGAGTGGCGGCGTGAGGACCGACGGCTCGGGGAAAAAGACAAACAATGGCATGCGGAAGGGCTCAGGGGTAAAAACATAATGGGAGAGTGTGGAGGGGGCGGGTGGCGATCGGGGGGATGCGGAGGTAGAGCTGCGGTCAGCAGAGCCTCAAGAATGAAAGATTGGTCTGTTTGGTAGGGCTCTGGCTCCTCCAAAAATGGCTTCAGCACTAGCTCCTACCGGTGGACCGACTTTTTTAATAGAGTTGAAACCATTTTGAAAATCATTTGGCAAAATGGCTTCACCTATTGGATCAATGTTGTAAAATGTCTAAATTGTCATTTCATTTTTTTTTTTTGCTTTTTCCCTTTTCTTTATTTTTCTTTTCCCATCTTCTTTTCTTTTCCTCTCCCTTTTATCCCCTCCCCTCCTTCTTATCCATTCACCGTCACCTCCTTCTTATCCATTATTTCTCCTTATCCATCCACTTCATCCACTCCCACACAAGCACACGACACGCCGTGAGGTACCGCTGCTGCGCTAGCTCCCGTTGCGCCCTGCCGCTGGCCGACCTACCCCCTGCCCTGCCTTGCCCCGCTACCTCCACCCTGCTCCACCCCTCCCTCCTGTGGCTCGACGGCAGCGCGGGGGAGCAGCGGTTCCAGGAGGCGGCGGCTCGACGACAGAGCTCCAGCGGCTTCTTCGGCTCCGTGGCGGCCTCCTCCACTTCTTCTCTCGTCAGCCTCCCAGCGGTCGGTGGAGCCTGTTCTGTAGATGCGCGAGACCGCCACTGACTGGCCGCATCCACCGGGGGCAAGGCGGTAAAGAGTGAGGTGGAGCCGGATGGAGCCACGTTTTTGTGGCTCCGCCTCCTCTATGGAAGCCGCGAGGGGCTCGAGCGCCAGTTCAGTTTCAAGCATTTGGCAAGGCCCCGGCCGGAGCCGCTCATGGAGCCACCGATGGAGCCTTGCCAAACAGGACCTTACGTACCAAGTGTTTGTTCTCCTTTCTAAACTTTTTAGGGAGTAAAATTCATAGCCGATCCTTAAACTTGTGCTGTTGTGTCATGTCAGTCCATGTACTCACAAAGTGTGTTACTGAGGTCTCTAATCGTTGTTCGGCTCTCACTGTAGGTCCAAATGGGTCTAGACCCGTGACCCGCGATGACGTGGCATGCTTACATGGCACTCGTCTCCATCGAGAAGCCGGTGGTGGGGCAACGGTGGTGGCACGTGGGTGGCCTCGACGGCCGGTGCCCCTCCTGCTCCTGCTCCCCAGCACCTGCTAGGCGGCCACCTCATCCCGATGCCCTGAGCGAGCACGATGCCTTTCACGCACCATGGCCTCGCTGCTGTGCTCGTCACATTTGTCGGCTTGGACGATGACGACGATGCACGCTCCACAAGAGCGCCCCTGCCTCCACGAGCAGGACGCCGACTCACTCCTCCGTGTTGCAGCAACTCGCCTCCCCCGCGCTCCCGTCGAGGCGGAGACACACTCCCTCGCGCAACCGTGGTGCTCCTCCCCCGCACAGCGGCCGCAGAGCTCCGCCCCGGGTGGAGCCCGGAGAAGAGGAGGGTGGAGCTCACCAACGTCGTGGGAGCTCGTGCGCCACCGCCGAGGGAGCGTGTAGTTTTGCTCCTGTAGTGAGCCACGATGGTGGGGTGGATAAGGTTAGGGGTGGGTGGGGATGACAAGTGGGGTTGAGAGTGGGGAAAGAATGACATGTGGGACCCACTCATTATGGAGAGTTAGTTTTAAAGAGTCTGTTGGATTTCATCGACTTTTTGCTAGCTATTCAATTTTACATACTAGCTAAATCAGGATTTTAGCTAGTGACTTTTAAAGAGACTCTTGGAGTTGCTCTAATATCTCTCTCCAAATCCATTTTCTTTTGCCATTGGACTCTAAGAGCAACTCCAAGAGCCTCTTTAAAAATCAGATTTAGCTAGTATGTAAAATGAAATAGCTAGCAAAAAGTTGTTGACATCCAACAGTCTCTCTAAACTGAACTCTCTATATGCTCCACCACCTGTGGGTCCCGCCTGCCATACTCATGAAAATCAGGATAGCTAGTCACTAGCCACTAGCCAAAGATAGCTAGCGGGGCAACGAATTTAGCTAGTTAGGATAGCTAGTTGGGTAGATAGCTAGTTTGTTGGAAGAGTGTTTTTAAGATTTTTTTCCAAAATTTAGCTAGCCAAGTCATTTTAGCTAGTCTCTTGGAGTTGCTCTAACACACGGACTAACCAAGCCTGCTAATCCTTAACACCCATATCATCCATCCATGCATCGAGGCCCAACCAGCAGCCTGGCCTAGCACCGCTTATGCATGCAGCTGTTCAAATATGCAACACCCAGCCCAACATGGTCTGATCGGCCGGGTCGGCCCTGAGCATCTCCCTGTTCCCGTTTCTTCTCCACGCACGCACCGTCGCCGTTCGCCTTTTCCGTCGTAGCTCGCAAGCGCCCCCTCTCTGCTCCGCAATGTCCCACAAAACGAATCGATGAGCAAGCCGTTCCGCAACGGGGTGGCGCCGCGGCCGCTCTGCTCTCCAGCTCACAAGCACCGCAAACCTCTGACTCCCAAGCAACCCCTCAGATGCGCGCCGCGTGGTCGGCAGCTCGCAAACCAAAGATCATTGCTGCCCGGTCCACCTTGTAGCCGCTCCAAACCCTATTCTTGGGCTATAAAAACCCCAATGCGTCGCACCCCTCTCCATCTTCCAAGCAGCCACCGCCTCCAAACTCCCCCGAGAAAACCCCAGTTCTAAGCCGCCGCCGCCCCTGCTGTTCGAGGGAGAAAGAGAAGCGCTGAGATGTCGCCGCTGAGCGCCGATAATGCGGGTGTGGTGCTGCTCCAAGCCAACGCCCCGTCGATGACGCTGAAGAGAAGGAGATGCTGATCCACCCTGACGACGACACCGCCACCGCGCCGGGAGCACCGCTGCATCGCCCGCGGCACCGAGCGTTGTGACGTTGTCGACGAGCTGAACGAGGAGGAGGAGGAAGCGAGGAGGCCAAGCCAAGAGGAGTCGAGGCCACCATCACCCTGGAATGCCGTGACGTCGCCAAGGAGCGAAAGACCGTGAAGCTCTGGAGTGCCGCTGAGTAGAAGATCGGTCACGCTCACCGTCGTTCGCCTCGACCTGCAGCCACGCCGACCGGAGATTCTGCGCAGCTACGCCAACAAGCGAAGACCAGCTGCCTACCTCGACCACGCCGATGTCACCCAGGAGCTCCACAGCTTCGTCGTGTCTTCACCACCATCACGACGTGCCGCTGCCATATCGGAGGAGCCACGCCACGCCAAGGACGCAGTCACAGCCGGGAGGAGCCGTGGACACCTTCGTCGCACCGCTGTGTTCGTTGCCCGCTTTACCTCGCCTCGAGACACAAAGTCCCTGTGTGCGCAGCGTGCCGAGCAGGAGACCGGTCCGTCGCTGACCGGGAGAGCCGCGACGTCGCCCCGGGGCTCCGTGCCGCTGCCGAACCACAGGCTGCCGTCACCACGCCTCATCTACACCGTGTGCTCAGCCTTCGTGCTGCTGTCCTACAGGAGCTGCACCTTGCGCCCTGCCCTACTTTGACCTCCGACGTGCCCTCATAGTGAGCACACAGCCAAACCTTTTCATTGCTAATAGGGACCGTCGCAAGAAAGGTCCTGGGGTTGGCCCGATCTTCACGGCAGTACGTTTTGTAACAAGATAACTTGCTACAAGTAGCGGGTAAAGGCTTTATACCTGACCAAGGTTGGTTGCGACCAAGCGACGGGGAGAGAGGCACCGAAACCGCGAAGACTTCGACTCGATCTCCGAACGACCGCAGAACCACAAGTCAGAACTAATCCACACAATACGACGCAGCCGAACGGAAGCCGTAGAGCACAAAGTAGGGGATCCCAGAGGGATCTCTTCACAAGTCCAAGAAGAACAAGGAATTAGAACAGGGGTCAGCAGCTCGACTGCAAGAAAACCATATGTGGTTGTCAATTCTCAATAATCAAAACTGAGTGAAAAGATGTGCCATTTGTTGGGTTGGAATCTTGACTTCAAGACGCTTCCATTCATGTATGGCTTGACCACCGTCTCTTCTCGAGATGGTACAGACTTGGACGTGAAGTTGATACTTCTGCGGCATAACCCTGAGTCTTGTGTGCGTAACCCATCTCAGCTTGGGCAGCAGTCTTGGTGTTTTCCATGTAACCTTCTGCATCCTCCATGTAACCTAGCGGAGAGGCCTCTTGTGTAAACCTGAGTAGGAGTAAAGTACAAGACTTACGTAGTATATGATTCTCATCAATATTATAACGTAACTCAGAGAGGAAAGCATGCACCTCTTGTTGGATTTTCTTTGCATGGCTGTGCGTAACCGGACCTTCATACACTTGTGCTTGTGTATCCAATGTTTGATCTTGCGTAACCGATTGTGTGATTGATTCTTGATGCGTAACCAGAGGTGAATTTGGTGTTACTAGCGATGTGTCCGGTGTAACCATAGCATCCGGGTTACGTATGGATGTGATGTCCTCATCATCCTCCCCCTCTTGAAAAGGAGTCGTCCTCGACTCTTCAAATCCAAAGAACAGAGACAGATCGGCAACATTGAAACTTGTACTAACACCATATGAACTTGGAAGATCAATTTCATAGGCATTGTCGTTGATCTTGCGAAGCACTTTGAATGGTCCATCTGTACGGGGCTGCAACTTGCTTTTGCGTTGGTCGAGGAAGCGATCCTTGCGTAGGTGTACCCAAACCAAGTTTCCTTGTTCGAACACAATCTTCTTGCGACCCTTGTTTGCTCGCTTCGTGTACATCTTGGTCACCTTCTCAATGTTAACTTTTGCTCATTCATGAAGTTTCTTGACAAATTCATCACGCTTGCTTGCGTCGAAGTTCACTCGTTCCTGCATAGGTAAAGGCAAAAGATCGATGAGAGTAGCAGGTTTGAAACCATATACAATCTCAAATGGACAGAATTTTGTGGTTAAATGTACTGCTGTGTTGTATGCAAATTCCACATGAGGCAAGCTTTCTTCCCAAAGCTTCAAGTTCTTCTTGAGAACAACTCGCAACAATGTGGACAATATGGGGTTCGCAACTTCAGTTTGTCCATCAGTTTGTGGGTGACATGTTGTGGAGAACAACAATCCCGTTCCAAGCTTTCCCCACAAGGTCTTCCAACAGTAGCTCAAAAATTTTGTGTCACGATCAGACACAATTGTTCGTGGCACACCATGTAATCTCACAATTTCCCTGAAAAACAATTCAGCAATGTGTGAAGGATCATCGCTCTTATGACAGGGAATAAAATGAGCCATTTTGCTAAAGCGATCAACCACAACAAAGATTGAATCCCCCCTCTTTGTTCGAGGTAAACCAAGAACAAAGTCAATAGAAATGTCTTCCCATGGTACACTAGGAATAGACAAAGGGGTATATAAACCATGAGGGTTCAAGCGGGACTTAGCTTTGTGGCAGGTTACGCAGCGTAGCACGTATCTCTCCACATCTCTTCGCATCTTTGGCCAAAAGAAGTGATCAACCAGCACCTGCTTTGTTTTCTTAGCACCAAAGTGACCCATTAGTCCTCCGGCATGAGCTTCCTGCAAAAGCAAAGGATGAACAGAGCAATATGGGATGCAAAGTTTGTTAGCTCAAAATAAAAATCCTTCATGCAAATGGAATTTTTCCCAACCCTTGCCAGCACAACATTTTGAAAATGGTTCAGCAAAGTATGAATCAGTAGCATACAAGTCTTTAATACTTTCCAAACCAAAAATTTTAGCATCAAGTTGAGAAAGCAAAGAATGGCGTCGAGACAAAGCATCAGCAACAACATTTTCCTTTCCTTTCTTGTACTTGACAATGTAAGGAAAAGTCTCAATGAATTCACTCCATTTAGCATGTCTTTTGTTCAGTTTTAATTGACCTTTTAGATGTTTCAATGATTCATGATCAGAATGTATAATGAATGTTGACGGTCGTTAAGTCTCTATTTTCGACCCTCAACTTTGAACAAATTTCACTCCATCAAAGCTTGCATCATAGTTGTAGGGTTATAAACTAACGGATTCCACGAGCTTTGGTGAATATTTGGATGCAGGTCATAATGAGACATTATAGCACAAATAAAGCATCTTGACAAACAATGTCAAATGCTTAGTTTGATAGCCCCATTGCGAAGTTCTCATCAAGATGATCAAAATGGAGTTTTGGTTCACCCAATTCGGAGTCCGGATGTAGAAGTTATGCCTCACGGAAGATTGTGACACGGGACGTGTCGGGGGGTAGGTGCGGCCGAACCTAGTAGGTTCGGCCGGACCTATCAACCTCCTCTGATCAACACCAAACTTTGCCAAATGCCTCTACACCTAGCATAATATCCAAGGGGACCAAGTCCATAGGCCAGGCACCAATTTCATGCATGTTTTAGGTGCTAACGAAGTTCCACGAGCTGTGTTGAGATTTTATTTGCAGGATCAAGATTAGGGAGCAATTCCGGAGCACCGAGCCACATAAGGTAGGCACGGCCGCACCTAGTGGTACGACCGGCCCTACCTTGCACCACTACTCAGGCTCCCGCCAAGTATAGTTCCATGCACCGGCTCCCAAAAGACCAAACTCGTCGCGATCGTGCTGGATCAAGCAAATACACCACAGGAGCAATGGACCAGGACCAGGAGGCAGGGCCGGCCACACTGTCAGGGCCGGCCAAACCTCCAGGTACGGCCGCACCACTTAGGCCGGCCGCACCTACTCAACTTGCCCAAACGATCCACCAAGCCTCGGTCACTCAAGGGAAAACAGCTGTGAACCATCCTGATCGAAGGAGCAAGGTCGGTTCAATCCAGAGGTCGAGATTAGCCCCACTTGGATCCATGGACCCACAAGCCAGTGAACAACCAACGTGGGGCAATGTCCAACACTTCATCTACACATTAGAGCATGATCCGGAGTGAATGACACGAGGGCCCAGGGCCGGCCGCACCATGAGGACCGGCCGCACCTCCTTCCCTCAGCAAACCGACCCACAACCGCCTTCTAACCGCCTCAAGGACCAAATCACAGACGCACGATCGAAGGCGGTGGAAATCATAGGGCCGGCCGCACCTGGAGATACGGCCGCACCTCCTTGCCGGGCACTGCAGCTCCCTCTCGCCTACAAGTACCCCCTCCTGCAGCCACCGACCTACTGGGGCTATAAATTGAGCCAGGCACCTCGTGGAAGAGCACAAGTGATTAGAAGCAAGTGGCGCAGCCCTCCAGAAGTTAGCATTCAGAGAGTAGGGTGAGATAGTTGAGTGTTGGAGTAGAAGCCGGAGTCGGTCTTCTTCTTGTACCTCGGCGGGTGCGGTACCACTTCGGTCGTCCACACCCGGGATACTTTGTAAGTTCGGATTCGTGAGTAACTAAGTCTCAAGTCATTTCATTGTTTGCTCTTAGGTTCCTCAATTATGTTTTAAGTAGTTTCTACTTATCGTGATTGCTTTGCTCTGGCACGGGGTAAAGTAGTACTTGGTTAGTGTAGACGCGGTGTCTAGACTCTCCGGTACCTTGGAATGCTTCCTGGTTCAACGGAATAGTTGTGGTACCCTAGGGAGGTGACAGCTCCGGACGGGCTCTGTAGTCCACCATGTTAGTTCCGGTAGGTAGGAGTTACGACATCAGAGCCCCTTCTCATCCCTTTCTGTGGCTCTTTTCCCTCTGGCCCCAACGAGCGACAAGTTGTGCCTTGATTCTATCCGTGACCCTCACGAGTCCCAAACTTCATTAGCTATCCCCTCTCTACCCGAAATCTACCCTTGCATTTCTATCCTTCGTCACCATACCTCCCGGATGAATTAGTTCAGGTTCTCTACACTTCTCGTTCCCCTAGGAAATCGATACCTTGGAATACTCCCGGGTGAAAGCTACAGCGGTATCCGTGCGCTTGCGGATTTATCTGTGATTGTGTAGTATACCAACAGGCTTTCTAGCACCGTTGCAAATCTAGTAACGACATAAGAAGTGCCAACAAGCTTTCTGGCGCCGTTGCCGGGGATATAAACCTGGTGGCGACGTTAGTAAGCGTCAACAAGCTTTCTGGCGCCGTTGCCGGGGAACGGTAGCTGTTTTGATCCGGAACCTAGTTCGTCCGTGTATCACCCCATTTATCCCATGGATTCAAATCCAACCCTTTTTGATTTTTCAGCTCCAAAGGGTGATTTATTGGAGCCTCCATCATCATCGCATCCCATCAAAACACGTGGCTATGAGCTTCACCCTGCTCTTATAGCCTTGGTCCGAGAGAATTCGTTCGCCGGAACGAAAGAGGAGAGCCCGTACATTCATTTGCGAGGTTTCGAGCAAATTTGCTCGATAATCGTAATTGAGGGAATGACTTAACAAACCCTCAAATGGAAGCTCTTTCTGTTTTCATTAACGGGAGGAGTAAAGAAATGGTACTATTCCTCAGTCGGAAGCATGGAGGGAAGTTGGGAGAAGCTTAGAGAAAAGTTTTGTCTGACCTTCTTCCCTATGTCTCGAGTAGTGACCCTACGGCTAGAAATCCTCTCTTTCAAACAACTAGACAAGGAGTCACTAGGGACCGCTTGGGCACGATTCACCAATTCTTGGGCCTCTGGACCCGACATTGGGATCTCAGAACCTATTCTTCTACAACATTTTAGAATGGGTCTCGATGTCGAGTCAGCCAAATTTTTGGATACTTCATCAGGAGGCTCATTCTCTCATTTGACTCCTAGTGAAGGGAAGGTGGTTCTAGGAAAAATCCTAGAAAACACTCCCTACACAGGAATTTTTGACGAATTCCCAGATGAAGAAGAAGAACCCAAGCCCGACGCTCTCTCGGAACAAAAACCCATAGAGGAGAAACCCACAAGCACCTTTTTGCATGAAGAACCACTCCTCTATCCCCCTGTGTACCCAGCTGATTACTCGTATGACTTCGACGAGGAATCAACATACTCCGATTCACTTGCTGAATCGGAATTCATAGAGGAGGAGCCTATCCTAGAAAAATTCATATCCACAGACACCCATCCTCCTCTTACCAAAACTTGGTTCACAGGGGAACCATTCCAACCTTATCGAGAGTTCGATCACCCCTCGTGTGACTTCGTCTATGAATACTATGATGAGTTATTTGATAAACATTGGACGGAGAAATCCTTCCCGAGAAGGGAAAGAGACTCAACACACGAGAGAGAATTAGTCAACTTACCCAACCCAGAAGAGGTAAGAAGACGGAGAGAAAAGTTGGAATACATCTCCGCAATCAGTAGCCGGGAATGGTCAAGAGGGAAGAAGACAAGGCCACGGAGGGAAGAATTAGTCAAGAAGAACTGCTGCTGCTCAACTCCCTCCTCGCTGCCTTCGCCGCGGCGTCATGTCCCGCCGTCGCACTCCGACTCCGACTGTTACGGTCGCGTGCGCGTGCGCGTGCGTGGAGGAGCTTGACCCCGTCGCCGCTGCTGCAGGTGCACGCGGGCGAGCTCGACTCCGACTGTCGCGGGCGCGTGCGCGGGGGAGCTCGACCGGGGGAGCTGGACCCCGGTTGTCCCAAGCACGTGCGCGGGGAGCTAGACCCCGGCCACCACCGCTGCGAGCGCGTGGAGCCGCGACAACTGCGACTGCGATGGCCCTGGATCTTTGCCATGGACGGGTGAGCTTTTTTTAGACCAATGGAAGGGGGAGCTGTGAATGGGTTCGGTGGGGTCCGTATCATAAATAAATAGAGGTCTAAGTTAAGTTTCTTGCTGGAGTTGAGAACTTGAGATCAAGTTTTAAGCCTCTATTTTTTGCAATTGGGCATGCAAATAAAGTTTGAAGACCTCAATTTGCAGACCTTGCTGAGTTGGAGTTGCTCTAAGGGCCAGTTTAGTTCCCAAAAAATTCACCAACTACCCGTCACATCAATCTTCTTTCCACTAATTCGGAGTATTAAATATAGATTAATGACAAAACCCATTCTACGACCCCTACCTTAATTTTCGAGATGAATCTAACGAGCCTAATTATGTCATGATTAGACAACGTTGTGCTACAGTAAACAATCTCTAATGACGAATTAATTAGACTTAATGAATTCGTCTCGAAATTTCCGGTCTAATTATTTTTGTAAATAGTCTAAATTCAATACTCCTGAGAGATCTTAAAAGGACCCAAAAGTTTCATTTTGCGAATTAAAAGGGCTAAGTGGTGCCAGAACCAACCCAACCTCCGGACCCCAACTCCGCCCAGATCTCAGCACCTCCTCCGCGAGGTCACCCCTTTGTTGCCGCCGGCACGATGAGCCGCAGCGGCCACCGCCGCGGCATCTTCGATGGCCTCCCCATTCCGGCCGACAAATCCGTAAGTTCCCCCTTCCCCATCGCTTCCCCACCGTCGTTCCTCGCGTCGGATGCGATGATAACCCGGAATTGTGATCGGAAATTTCTAATTTTCGTTGTCTACGGGGGCGCAGTACCTCAAGGAAGGATTGTCGCGGATCGATGAGGGGTGGGCGGCCGCGCGGTTCGACTCGCTGCCGCATGTTGTACACATCCTCACTTCGAAGGACCGCGAGGGCGAGATCCAGTTCCTCAAGGAGCAGAGCGATCTCATTGAGGACGTCGTTGACGAGGTCGTGCACGCCTACCACCACGGCTTCAATAAGGCCATCCAGAACTACTCCCAGGTTCCTTCCGGTCACCCACCTTGGGTCATTATTATGATTTATTTCCCTGGCGAGCCCTTTAGTCGTTGCAGCACCTTAATCCAACATGCTGTGTGGAGCTTTTGTGTTTAATTTCCCTTTTCATCTTCTGTGGCAACAGATCCTACGGTTGTTCAGCGAGTCTGCGGATAGCATTACTGGACTTAAGGGAGAGATGGCGGAGGCCAAGAAGCTGCTTGGCAGGAAGAATAAGCACATCGGCCAGCTGTGGTACCGGTCCCTCACACTACGCCATGTGCTCTCTCTTTTGGATCAGGTCCAGGATGTTGCCAAGGTCAGTGCTTAAGCATCATCGATTCTGATTGTAGAAATTTTAGAGGAGTCCCTAAAGAATATTTATCATCATCTCGGTGACAAGATTATGTTATTTGGGATCCAGACATTGCCTATCATAAGCGCATTGTTAAGTTGACATGGGTGTATATTTGACATGCACTTAATTGAACTACTGAGTTTTGTAATCAGAAGCCATGTTATTTTTCATTGAGAACATAAAGAATGGATTGTTTCAGCCAAGTTATACACTATATATGCTATTTAGCTGACAGATGTTATACAATATTTTCTAAAACATGTTAAAAAATGGTGTAGCAAACACCTTTGCTGAAGCCATTAGGGACCTCCTGAAACTAAAGAATTTTGCATATTTCATAGGCAACAATTTAGTTCATATTTCAACTGGGTTAGAATCTTTACTTTTCAGAAAATCAGTTAGGTTAGAAACTTTTTCTCAGAATTCAATTGTCTAGAAGTTTCTTTTTTTTCCTCCAGAAATCAATTTGGTTAGAAACTAGCTTTATGCATACAAATACAATAGTGCTATGGTCCATGGAAATGTTTTACTGTAGAGCTCTGTATTGCCCTACATTTTTTCTTTCACTAGCAATGACGCACGTGCGACACGCACGTGTCTATGTAATATTTCAGTATTCCAGAGTCTAAAATCAACAGTTTTTCAATGGTATAAAATCAAAAAGTTTTTTAAATCAGATTTCGAGGACAATATCGAGACGATTCAGAAAAAGCAAATACGTTTGGACCATAAATCACATTTTCACACAAACATGAACAATTTAGAGGTGATACCTCTTTCTTTTGACTTTTTTCAATTTGTTTATTTTTTAAAAAATGCATTCCGATGTTCGAATTAAAACCACGTCCTAAACACATAAAATTGACGCATCAACCAATTTTTCAACGTCTCATGGACAATGTTTCTTCTCCAAGCCGCGCCGCGCCTAGAGCTCATTGACATCGAAGTAAGCATGCACATCACCATCATTCATCAGACAACAATGCACGACATGGCAACGTCGTCTACTAATTTTATTTTCCAACTGATGGGCATATGGGTCCCACTTATCATTTGTGAGTCCCACCTGTCGTCCTCTTTGTTTTTTTATCGTGGCCTTGTCTTCTTCCCTCTTGACCATAGCGCTCTGCCTCTAGAGACGAGCCGCATGGCGCATGCCTCTAGTCAACATTATTTGACATCATTTAGTTACTACTCACTACACAATCGATGGTCGATGATAATTAGGCCACTACTAAACAATCCGCAGCCACGACATGCAAATTTTCTTTAGAATTCCCAGCTATATCGATATGCAATCCAAAGGAAAGATGGAGAAGCTCCAGTAAACATTACAGAAAAGATGGTGATATGATCTGCAACAAGCAAGCAATGGCAGCAGCAAACGTGTCAATTAATGTCGTACTCCTACGCGCTCATCTTCGGCCTTGTCCCTCTCTGAACCTGCGTGCTCCATGCCTCTCTGGTTTGAGATTGATCTTGGTCACCAATTATACCTCGTGCGTTTTTGGATCAAATATGCGGCCGCATCGTAACGATCTTTCCGCTTTTAACGGGCAGAACCGGAGTTGTGAACAGATCTGCCACTAATTTCTTGACCGACATACGAGTATACGAGAACGACAGGCCTGTTCGCAGTTGAAGCAACAAACATACGGACTCTCCACAGGTAACATGCGGGTAAGGTGTGGGCCTGACGTGGGTATGTAAGGGTGGGTATGCGTGAGGTGGGTGACAAAAACATTATGTTTTGGGCAGAAACACTCTCCAAATTGCGATTTTATGGGTCTACCACCTTATCCACACCCCCAAATATATGACGGGTGGGTCCAGTGTGAGGGGTACGGTGACCCTGACTTGGGTGAGAAAAGTTTTTCAAATTATTCGATCTTTATAGTATATAAATGTTTTGTCTGTACTTGGTATATAAATGTTGATAGTAAGTCTAATTTTAGTCATTTATGGGAAGGGAGAAAGTCTAGTGTGGTTGATCTTGCATGGTGCCGTTGTAATATTATATGATTGTTAGTAAATTTCTGCTGAACATACTTATCCTCCATGGACTTGCATAACTAAGCAGATGAAATGTAGTAACCATGCTGTGAATATGTGTTGGATCCACAACTCCAAGGGTCATTGCAGAATCCAACAGTTTGTGGATTATGTTTTTGCTTTTCTTCTGTTAAGATTCGTGGCAAATCCCAAAGGCAAAACTATTTAAAAGATTCTTTCAATGTTGAGTTGGTTCTGTGAAGTGCAAAGTTGTTTTGATCATGTATTGAAAGCAATAAAAAAGGCTTGAAATAATATGAATAGCAACACACCCAATGCATTTGTTTAATTTTTCAATTAGACACATGCAAATTCTAGGGTTAAAATGACACTTGGGCCGTGAAAGTCATTTTAAAGAATGATGTATGTAGTTTTTTCAGACGTAGGTCCTGCCTTGGCTCAAGCTGAGCCGGGCAGGGGTGGACCTAGAATAGGACCAGTGACAGCACGGGCCGCCACTCAAATTTTGCTGTTTCAATGGAAATTGGGCCATCTTCCTGTAGCTTTCAAGGTCCAGTAAGTAGCAGGCCGCTACAGACATTTGGGCTGGGTCTGCCCCTGGAACTGGGGTCAGCTTTGGAACTTAGAAATGGGCTTAACCTTGGCTCAGCCATAGGTTCTAATGTTTAGCTTGGCTCAAGGAAGCTCAAAAACTTCATTGTGTACATAAAAGCATGACTAAAGCTCCAGCTCGGCCTATGCCTCATTGATTTTTTCTTGAACGCACACGCTTCATCTTAATTATGATGCCTCGTACAAAAATGTGCCAAAAACTCAGGCTTGACTCAAAATGTTGGGAGGTAAACTCTTGGAAGAAAAATCAAAGAATAAAGTAAAATTAGCCTTAACCACACCATTTCAGGTCGAGTTATTTGCATTTGCGTTCTTCCATCTACTTTCAGCCTTAAATATATCCCAAACTTGAGGAACTTTCTCTCAACTAATGTAGTGAATATCACAGGTTCCCGCTCGAATCGAAAACTTAATGGCTGAAAAGCAGCTGTATGCTGCAGTACAGTTGCATGTGCAATCAATGCTGATGCTAGAACGAGAAGGCCTTCAAGCGGTTAGTGGCAACGTCTAACCATATATATCTTGTTTCCTGCTTTAGCTTTCTGAAAATTTTGGCTAGGTTATGTTATGTTTGCTTGTGCCTTTTAGTTAAGGTGTTCATATATTGTGTGCTCTTCATTAATCTAACAAAATATTTGTAGGAGAATAATCTTCTCTAGTATTCTTCCAACCCTAGATGGGTGGGTATATAGACAGTGATACATGGGCCTCTATATGGGCCATACACACACATACTCTAACACCCCCCCGCAGTCTGGACTACCGGCGCAGCGGTGTACGAGACTGGCCAACAAAGAAAGAAACACACACACACAGGGCCTCCCGCAGCCACAACTAGCCACTGACTACGTTGAGGCTGGACCGAAACTCCGAGAAGGTCGAGGAGGGAAGACCCTTGGTGAAGATGTCAGCGAACTGGGAGGTGGTCGGTACGTGGAGAACACGGACATCGCCGATAGCCACCCGATCACGAACGAAGTGCAAGTCAATCTCCACATGCTTCGTCCGCTGGTGCTGAACCGGGTTGGTGGAGAGGTACACGGCGCTGACGTTGTCGCAGTAGACGAGTGTGCTCTTGGCGAGCGGACTGTGAAGCTCAGCTAAGAGCTGTCGGAGCCAGGACGCCTCAGCCACGCCGTTAGCAATAGCCCGGTTCTTCGCCTCAGCACTCGAGCGGGAGACAACTGGCTGTCGCTTCGACGACCAAGAGATCAGGTTGCCGCCGAGGAAGACAGCGTAGCCTGAGGTAGAGCGGCGGGTGTCCGGACAACCCGCCCAGTCAGCATCAGTGTAGATAACCAGCTCAGCAGGAGAAGACCGGTGGAGGACCAAGCCGAAGCCAATCGTGCCCCGGATGTAGCGAAGAAGACGCTTCAGGGCAGCAAGATGGGACTCCCGAGGATCATGCATATGGAGGCAGATCTGCTGGACAGCGTAGGTGATGTCCGGCCTAGTGAAAGTGAGGTACTGTAAAGCTCCAGCAAGACTCCGATAGGCAGTCGGATCAGCGACCGGATCACCCAGAGTAGCAGACAGCTTCGCCTGAGTATCAACAGGAGTGGAGCAAGGCTTGCAGTCAGTCATCCCAGCACGCTCCAGGATATCAATAGCATACTGACGCTGGTGAAGTAAAAGACCATCCGGGCGGGGCTCAACTGTCACGCCCAAGAAGTGGTGAAGCTTGCCCAGATCCTTCATAGCAAACTCCTGCTGAAGAGAGGAGATAATCCGCTGGAGCAACTGTGGGCTGGAGGCAGTCAGTACAATATCATCAACGTAGAGAAGGAGGTAGGCAATGCCATCAGCATGGTGATAGATGAATAGTGAAGTGTTTGACTTGGCCTTAACAAAACCCAGTGTCACCAAGAAAGCAGCAAACCGAGAGTACCATGCCCGAGGAGCCTGCTTCAGACCATAGAGAGACTTGTTCAGCCGGCAGACCAAATCCGGACGACTGGAGTCCACAAAACCTGCTGGCTGACTGCAGTAGACTGTCTCTGTCAGAGTCCCATGGAGAAAAGCATTCTGGACATCGAGTTGGTGCACCGGCCAAAAGCGAGATAGAGCCAAAGAGAGGACAGTACGCACTGTAGCGGGCTTCACCACTGGACTGAAGGTCTCATCATAATCCACACCGGGACGCTGAGTGAACCCTCGAAGAACCCAACGCGCCTTATAGCGCTCCAGAGTACCATCTGCCCGACGCTTGATGGTCCAAATCCACTTGCCGGTCACCACATTGCAACGAGACGGACGCGGCACAAGATCCCAAGTCTGGTTGGTAAGAAGAGCTCCATACTCCTTCCATTGCATGACGCCAGTTCGGATCTGCCAGAGCCTCACGAACTGACGTCGGGATCGGAGAGAGCCGCGGCTCTCCCTCTGTGGCGGAGAGAGCCGCGGGCTGAAGGACCCCGGCCGCCTGCCGGGTCACCATGGGATGGGTGTGTCGAGGATCCCGACGGATGACCGGCGGGTGGTACACGGCCGGCTCCACCCGAGAACGGCGTGGTGGAGGCGGCGGTGGCGGCGGAGGAGGAGGTGGAGACGGCTCCGGAGACGGTGGTGGAGGAGTCGGAGCCGTCGAGCGGCGCTCGTAGACATAGCGCACAGGGGGCGCATAGTCCACGGGCACTGCGGGAACCAGAGGCAGAGGAGCAGGTAGCTGTGGACGACGTCGGTACACCTGCACCGGCTCGGCGTAGTGGGCAGGTGTCGTCGAGGCCGCGCGTGGCGCGGGAGGAGGCACCGGGACGGTGCTGGGCGCTGTAGAAGGCGTCGGGGCCGCGCGTGGCGCGGTGGGAGGCTCCAAGGGCGCAAAAGGCGCCGATGCCGCGCAGGGCGCGGCGGGAGGCTCCGAGGGTGCCGGGGCCGCGCGTGGCGCGGCCAAGGGCACCAAGCCCGCGTCAGGTGCAACAAAGGGCACCGGAACAACGGGTGGTCCACGAAGAGGCTCCGGCGCTGCGCGTGGCGTAGGTAAAGGTGCCGGAGCCTGTGGTGGGTGAGAAGTACCTGCTGGAAAAGGAAAAACAGAAACAAGTGGCTGAACCACCGGGTCAGAAAACAGACTCAATGTCAGGGTCAACAGAAGGTGTGGAGGTAGGCGGTCATAGGGTCGACCTGACCGAGCTGGGGCCCGGCACTCTGCCGGACGGGAGCAGTGGGCGGCGTCTGGTGGGAGGAGGAGGCGACGTGCTCCACCACGGAGGCGCGGAGGAAGTGCTCCGCCTCGGCGACCCGGCGAGCAAGAGCGTCAGCCGTGGTGCGCTCCTGCTCCTAGGCAAGGGCAGCAACACGAACCCGCTCCTGTGCAGCAGCAGCCTCTGTCTTGGCGGCCGCAAGAGCCGCAGCGAGAGCGCTGTCGGCGGCGGCGACGGTGGTGGGACGTGGTGAACTGCCCCGGAGGAAGGCGGTGGCGGAGAAGGGTGTAGTGGAAGGGCCGGCGAAGGGATGGCCCGTGAAGAGAGAGACGCCGGGGCCGACCGCAGATCCGAGGAGCAGAGCACCGTCCGTGCGTGCATCAGTAGTAGCAGCGCCGGTGCCCACAGCAGGAGCAGCGTCCCCGTTGGAGCCCGAAGCAGTCGCAGCAGGGCCTCCCGCCCCTGTAGAGTCGGCTGCATCAGTGCCCAGACCAGCAGCAGCCTCAGCAGCCGCGGCAGTGGCCAGGTGGGCGCACGCGGGCTGGCTGCCAGGATCCGGAGGGCGGAAGCCACCGCATCGGGCCCTGCCGCAGCAATCGCAGCAGCCGTGGCCGGAGATAGCCCCTGGCTGGCGAGCAGGGCGTCGAGGGCGTCGGTCGCCGCGGTCACAGCCGCGTCCTGCAGCGCGGGCGCGCCTGCACCGAGCTGTGCGGCGCGCAGAGCGGCCGTCGCGGCGTCCTGCAGGGCGCCCGCACCGAGCTGGGGGGCGTCCGCGCCCGCGGCGAGCTGCTCCGCGCCCGCGGCGAGCTGCGCGGCGCGGAGAGCGGCGGCGGTGGCCGCGGCGTGGTCCAGAAGGGGCCCGCGCGGGTCATCAGCGGCAAGGAGGGGATCGGAAGCCGTCGGATTTGGGGAAGGAGGTGGCGGCGGCACCTGTGTGACAAGGCCGCGCGCAGCAGGGCCAGACGCAGAGCCTTGGGCCACTGCAGAGGCATAGGAGAGTGGGGGGAAGGAGGAGAGGGGAGGAGGTGGCTGCCGGCCGGCCATGGTGGCGGCGGCGGCTGCAGCTCAGGGAAGGGGGTGAGAGGAAGGGGAAACCCTAGCTGATACCATGTAGAAGAATAATCTTCTCTAGTATTCTTCCAACCCTAGATGGGTGGGTATATAGACAGTGATACATGGGCCATACACACACATACTCTAACAATATTAAATTGCACTTGTGCTGTAATTGCATTGTTCAAGGCTATATTCTATACATGAACTCAATAGGTTCCACAATATTTATGTTGTGATGTTATTTTAATTGTTGTCTGTGTAGGTAAAATTCGTCTGCTTGGTCATCCAACTCAATTTACTGTTAAGCTATGTTTCACATTTGTGGCTGCCGAACCTGATTTGCAGTGCACATCTAGCACATCTAGTTTTAGAAATTAGTACTGAAAAAAATGACAAGGATTGCAAGTGTTGCAGTAAACTAGAACAGTTAAGAATTATATCAACTCTCTGTCAACTGGACCAAATATGACTGGCTTACCAAAACCTCATATGGATTGGTAGACATTGTTTAATTTGAGGGACATATATTGATGACTTCGGCAAATGTAGATCAGCACTATTTATGGTGATTAAATAAATTTCAGCATTTGCACATTCTGTTCTGAAGTGATGATGAAACACAATTTAGATGTGTTTATTAGCTAGTAAGGTCATGATTCCATGCCATTTGGGTTTTGTCGTTGTTCCTCGTACGGATGTAGCTCAAAACACCTTTGTAGATTATCATGAGCTAGCAAATATCCTTCCGATCTTCTTTCATCATAGAAACATCACACCTAACAAAACTTTAAAGGTAGGTGCTCTTCAAGATGTTCGTTCTGACCTCACAAAGCTGCGAGGGGTACTGTTTTACAAAATTTTGGAAGAGTTGCATGGCCATTTGTACAACAATGGAGAATATAGGTACGCTTCTATTTCCTTTGGTCTGCTTTGATGATCTCAATTGATTCTGTAGCCACTCTGTTTTTTATAGTTACAAGCTTTTCTGTGGCACCGTGACTGTTCTGCACTGAAAATCTCATATCAATGTGATTATTTGTTAACTTCTTTGGTAGTGGTAATTAAAATGCTTCAAAGTGACTGACTGTTTGCAATTCCATCAGCAATCAACAGTTGTTCACTTTCCAAGATTTTCTCTTGCAGCTCTGTGACTTTGAGCATGGCTGACAGTGAGGATGTACCAACTTCTACAGCTGTTGGGCGTGTATTGAATAGCATGCAACCTCTTTCAAGGAGAACTAGGTCAATTAAAGGTGACAACCACATTAGTGGAGCTGTGGCTGCAGATGGATTTCCAAAAACTAGTTCTATTGATGGAGGGTATGTTCAACTTCATTTCCTGCTTCCAAGTATTCAAGGCCTTCATAAAAGTAAAAAAGTTGATGCCTTTTGTTAACATGACCCTGTGCTGGGTTTTGATGTATTTCATTGTCTGGTGACTTCCTAGAATGTTTGCAATAAAAACATTTAACAGTGACCAATGACCAAAACAAACAACTTGTTATTAATAGAAAATGTATGGACTAGTTATATTAAAGCACATTATTTGTGGTGAAAAATGATTTTATTGCATTTCAATTTTCTTAGGTAATAAAAGTATAGTACAATAAAAATCTACAGTAAATTTTCTTTTGTTAAATCTCCAAAAGGATGTGGTTACTTTGTTAGCAACTAGAGGTATCTATGGTAAGTTGGTGGATGTTGGTGTATAGATATGGGCACCGGCTCGACCTGACTGACCCCATGATCGCCTACCTCCACCTTTAGGCCGCGGGTGTCCCACACATCAAGAACCTGGTCTCCGTCGTCCTCGACTCTACGTCCACCTCCTACGCATGTTGGCGGGACCAAGTTCTCCTTGCGCTTCGCCGCTACACCCTCGACGACCACGTCCTCTTCGACACCTTGATCGAGGCGCGAGACTTGGCGTGGCTACGCCTCGACAACGTCGCCATGTCCTGGATCTTTGGCACCATCTCCTTAGATCTACATGACGTCGTCAGGACTCACGGCGGCACCGCGCACTAGGCCTAGCTGGCGCTCGAGGGACAGTTCCTGGGCAACGCCAAGGCTTGGGCCCTCCAGCTCGATGCTGACTTCAGCACCTTCGAGCAGGGGGATCTCTCCGTGGGTGAGTACTGCAGGAAGATGAAGAGCAAAGCTGATGCCCTTCACGACCTCGGGTACCCGGTACCTAACCGGGTCTTGGTGGTCAATGTCTTGCGGGGTCTCAACATCACGTTTGACCACCTGCGGACATGGATCACCTGCAGGTCCGGGATGACCTCGCCCTGGAGGAGATCACCAGGGGCCCCGTGCCCGACTCATCCTCGTCTTCGTCCTCCACCACCTTCTCCCCCAAGGCACTCATGGCTACACCATTGACGTCTTTCGCCTCACCTTCCAGCTCTCTCCTTGGTGCTCCTCCCCCCGGGCCGAGCGGGGGTGGGGGGTCGTGGTGGTTGTGCTGGTGGCACTGCACCTGGTGGTGCAGGTGGGGGTCGTCGAAGCACGTCAGTTCCGACTTCTTCTGCCTCCGCCCCTGCTCGTGGAGGTACGCCCTGGCCATCCTTCAACAACCCGTGGTCTGGGCGCATCTCGATGTGGCCCTTTCAGAGTCAGGGAGGGGGCTCTTGTCCTCAGCTCCGCCGGCTTGTTTACTGGTGCTGCTTCCTTCACGTCGTCCTGGATTCCAGCCACTCAGCCCAGCCAGCCTCCGACTTGGCCGTGGGATCAGGCCGCTCTGGCGCAGTCGTTCAACACCGCACCATCCTAGATGCTGGTATTTTCTCTTTTGTCCAAACCCCACATCCCTCTTGGCCTTCTATCATGGTAGGTGATGGGTCTTATCTTCCTGTCACCTCCGTGGGTTTTGCTCCTGGTCCTTTTCGTCCTTCCAATGTTTTTGTTGCTCCTCAGATGGTTCACAATCTTCTTTCTATTCGCTAATTTACAGCTAACAACTCTTGTTCTGTGAAGGATTTGGCTTCCCGGCGTCAGCTCCACCGATGTGACAGCTTGGGGCCCCTTTACACTTCGCCTTCCGCTGCTTGATCTTCACCTTCGTTTTCTTTGTCAGTTGCACTAGCCGCGACCCCGTCTTCCAGCACCTGGCACTGCCGTCTTGGTCATCCCGATCGAGATGTTTTGGCTCAGCTCAGTCGTAGTGCAGATGTCTCTTGAACTAGGACTCCTACTGAGCACCTCTGTCATGCGTGTCAGCTAGGTCGTCATGTTAGACTACCTTTTTCTTCTTCGCATGCGATGCATGCCTTTGATATTGTGCATTGTGATCTCTGGACATCTCTTGTACCAAGCATTTTTGGTTATAAATACTATCTCGTGGTGGTTGATGATTTCTCCCATTACTCTTGGACTTTCCCGCTGCGTGCCAAGTTTGAGACGTTCCCCACTCTCCACTTCTTTGCCTGGGTGTCCACTCAGTTCGGTCTCACCATTAAGGCCGTCCAGCGTGACAACGGGTGCGAGTTCGATAACAACGGCTCCCGCTCATTCTTTCTTTATCGAGGTGTTCAGCTGCGCATGTGTTGTCCGTACACTTCTCCCCAAAATGGCAAGGCTGAGCGGATGATTCGTATCACAAACGATGTCATGCGCACCCTTCTGATCCAGGCCTCTCTGCTCCCGCGCTTTTGTGCGGAGAGTCTCGACACCACCACCTACTTGCTCAACCGTCTTCCTTCCACTGCCTCCCCTGCTCCCACCCTACATCACACTCTATATGGTACCCCTCCTTGCTACGATCACCTTTGTGTCTTCGGTTGTGCTTGTTACCCTAACATTACCGCCACTACTCACAAGTGGGCACCTCGCTCGACACGTTGTGTGTTTCTTGGTTACTCTCCTGACCACATGGGGTACCGTTGCTTCGACCTAACCTCTCATCGAGTCCTTATCTCTTGACACGTTCGACGAGTCAGATTTCCTGTACTCCACCTCCTCTGCACCTTCTCCTGATCCTGAGTTGGAGTCCATGTTTTCTGACCCGGTGGTTCAGCCACCCCTTTCTCCTTGTCCTTTTTCCGCAGGTTTTCCTGATGCACCGACACCGCACCCGGTGCCTCTCGCCGCTACACGCACGGCTCCGGTGCCACCTGCCGCGCCATGCGTGGCTCCGACGCCCTCTTCTGCGCCACGCGCGGCTCCGGTGCCACCTCCTGCGTTGTTCGTGGTCCTGGCGCCCTCTGTTGCGCCACACGCGGCTCCGGTGCCACCTCCCGCGCCGTCCGCGGCCCCAACGCCCTCTGCTGCGCCGCGTGCGACCCGAGACCTGCCGCGCCACGCGCGGCCCCGACCCTCGTTCGCGCTACGCTGAGCCGGTGCATGTGTACCGTCGTTGTTCGGTGCTGGCACTGGTTTCTCCGGATCCGGCCTCGGAGGCACTTGCGCGCTATGCGCACCCTGTGCGCGTCTTTGAACGCCGCTCAACGGCTCCGACTCCACCGCCAGCTCTCGTTTCGAGCCTGCAGTGTACCACCCGCTGATCATTCATCGGAACCCTCGTCATACTCATCCCATGGTGACTCAGCAGGCGGCTGGAGTTCTTCGGCCTGCCACTCTCTCCGCCACTGAGGGAGAGCCGCGGACCTCTCTATACCCTCTTCTGTCCGCGAAGCCATAGCGGATCCTAACTGGCGTCGTGCGATGGAAGAGGAGTACGAGGCTCTTCGTGTCAACCAGACGTGGGACCTCGTGCCGCGTCTGTCTGGTTGCAATGTGGTGACTGGCAAGTGGATCTGGACGCATAAGTGTTGAGCTGATGGTACTCTGGAGCGCTACAAGGCTCGCTGGGTTCTTCGGGGTTTCACCCAGCAGCATGGTGTGGACTATGATGAGACATTCAGTCCAGTGGTGAAGCCTGCCACAGTGCACATAGTCCTCTCACTTGCTCTCTCTCGCTCATCGTCTATGCACCAGCTAGATGTGAAGAATGCATTTCTCCATGGCACTTTGTTAGAGACAGTCTACTACAGTCAGCCCACGGGATTTGTGGATTCCAGTCGTCCGGATCTGGTTTGCCGGCTCAACAAGTCTCTTTATGATCTGAAGCAGGCTCCTCAGGCGTGTTACTCTCGGTTTGCCATGTTCTTGCTGACATTGGGGTTCATAGAGGCAAAGTCTGACACTTCTCTGTTCATCTATCGCCATGGGGATGGGACTGCATACCTACTGCTCTATGTTGATGATATTGTTCTCACAACCTCCAGTCTGCAGTTACTTCAGCGCATTATCTCCTCTTTGCAGCAGGAGTTCGCTATGAAGGATCTTGGCAAGCTTCACCATTTCTTGGGTGTTACTGTTGAGCCTCGCCTGTCTGGCCTTCTCCTTCATCAGCGACAGTATGCCCTTGATATCATGGAGCGGGCTGGGATGACTGAATGCAAGCCTTGTTCCACTCCTGTTGACACACAAGCGAAGCTGTCTGCAGATATGGGTGCTCCTGTGGCTGATCCTACTGCTTTCTAGAGTCTTGTTGGTGCTTTGCAGTACCTCACCTTCACCAGACTGGACCTCGTGTATGCCGTTCAGCAGGTCTTTCTTCAAATGCATGATCCCCGGGAGTCGCATCTTGCTGCGCTGAAGCGCGTCCTACGCTACGTCCGTGGCACTGTTGACCTCGGCTTGTTCCTTCACCGGTCTCCCTCTGTTGAGCTTGTGGTCTACACAGATGCTGACTGGGCTGGGTGTCCTGACACTCGCCGCTCTGCTTCCGGATATGCCGTCTTCCTAGGCGGCAACCTTGTCTCTTGGTCGTCCAAGCGGCAACCGGTTGTCTCCCGTTCCAGTGCAGAGGCGGAGTACGGGCTGTCGCTAACGGTGTGGTGGAGGCGTCCTGGCTACGCCAACTCTTGGCTGAGCTTTATAGCCCGCTCACCAAGAGCACGCTCGTCTACTGCGACAACGTCAGCGCCGTGTACCTCTCCATCAACCCGGTTCAACATCAGCGGACAAAGCATGTGGAGATTGACTTGCACTTTGTTCGTGACCGGGTTGCTATTGGCGATGTTCGGGTCCTCCATGTCCCGACCACCTCCCAGTTTGCTGACATATTGGGTCTGCCCTCCTCGACATTCTTGGAGTTTCGCTCTAGCCTCAACCTGGGTTATCCTTGTGGTGTGCTTTCTTTTTTTTTTGGGGGGGGGGTTGTTGGTGTATAGATATGTGGCCCATATGGCCCATGTGTAAGTCCATCTAGAGGCCTATGCACAACTACTATATTACCCACCCTACTAGGTTTTGGAGGAATACACTGTATTATTCTCTCCTACAGTGGATACCTGTCTGATGTGAACATTACTATGCTTCGTACAATAATGCTTATTTGTGGTGATTGATCCTCAAAACACTTCAGCTCACATCTAGCTAATCTCAGCACAATATCACGCCTTCAACACTATGCATAAAGTTATTGTACACAAGCTTGTTGCATGATCCTTGCTTTCATGAATTAAGCTTAGAATTTGTAGTATTATTAAGAATCAAAGTAATCGTAGATGTTTCTAAATGAATTGAACACATTGACAACAATTTTTCTGTTTTTGTCTTTTCTTTTTTGTGTTTTCAGCTCTTTATTTGATGGCCCGGATGATGATAGTAGCTTAGACATGTGTGAAAGTGATGGGCGCTCTCGGAAGGATTCGAAAAGTATTTCCCATCAAATACCAATTTTTCTTTCCTGTGCGGCACCAGATGAGTTCATTGTATGCCTTTTGTTTCTCAATCCGTGGTGGTTTCATTTTTCCTGTCAAATTTCCTCAGTTACATCTATTTGTTTGGAATGTCTTTAGGATTCAATGATCAAGGCAGATGCCCCCCTTAATGTGAAATACTTGAGAACATTGGTACAATGCTTATCCATGCTTGGAAAGGTTGCAGCTGCAGGAGCTGTGATATGGTACTTCTCATCCTATTTGTTTTCTATTTTGTTCTTGATAAGTGCTGTATTTATCACATAATTTTCATAGAAATGTACTGGGCAAACTTCTTTATTCCAGATAACAAGATCCTTATTTATACTTAATCATGAGAAATATCTACAACTTTGCCAGAACAATATGCCCTCCCCACTCCTAGACATAATTATACCTGAGATGGCGGTATTTTAACCCATGACAAGAGCATGTTGTTTTCTCAAGTTCATGGTTTAATAAAAGGTGGTAAGGCGAGGCGAGGCGAGGCGAGGCAAATGAGCCCCTTCTGGATGCCTATGCGAGTAAGGCGGGTGCCTAGGTGATGCCATAAGAATATGTTAATATATAATGGCACTAAAATTCAGAAGCAAATCAGACCTTAATATTACCAATTCTTTAACAGACATACAGAGTTTTAGACCACAATAAGGATGATAAGTAGTGCTACTAGAGGACTAGACTAGCAGTGCACAATATGAAGTAGCAAAAGAGCAAATCTGATGTCTCAATAGCCAAAAACTAGTTTTTAATGACATGACTTTAGTAGCGCTGCTAGTGCACATCATGTATGAAATCTGAAATCTCTAATCTCTCAATAACCATAATCAAACTCTCCAAGAATGTTGGCTGTCTCATCTCCTCCACTAACATTGGCATCACAAGGGTCATCGTCACAATCTGTCACATATGTGTCGTCATTGGGATCTTGATTTTCTTCTCTTCATTTTCTGAGCCCAGCCCTTCCTGAACCACAGTAGGTGCAGAATTTGTTGCATGCTTGTGGGCTTCTTGGTAAATTTTTGCCACAAAGTGACTGATGCTTCTACAGCTTCACCACCAAGGTCCCATGTAAGGTCACACTCACAGCCACGAGCATCATGAGGGGGCACATGCACTCACAGCCCACTCATTGTCCCAATCAAACTCAACAACTAAAGGATCAAAGCTTTTACCCTTCTCCTGCCGCAATTATTGGAACTTAGCTTTATCTCCCAGTTATAGGAAACAAAAACAATAGAATTTAACCTCTTATGCAACAACTGGTTCCTTTTCTTTGTTGGGATCTACAAAATAAGAAACCCAATATACACTAAAAAGATGAATAAAATGCTTGCTGAAATATTGGTATGAGCAACAAGGAGATGGCATATGGGGAGAAACTGACAAATTCGAAAGTGCTGTAGTTGCGCTCACAACCAGCTCAGTAGTGTTGGAGTATTAGTGAATTGCTCACCTTTCCCTATCAGCTTAAGCTTAACCCCACATGTAAGTGAGATAACAATGGTATATATATCTAAAGTTGCAATCTTTTAATGGTACAGATCCAAATCAAGTTGATCCTTCAACATTTTGTGCTAGATCTACCTACAGCACCTTGGAGTGGTTCCTCCAAATTAGTGTGCTGCATCAATATTCAAATTTTAGTACAGAACTCTGTAGAGAACACAATGGCATGCGTATCTGGACCAACTTTGGTTTTTGCCAATTTGTTCCCAGTCCATTTTCACTATAAAATAAAGCCTTCAAAGCATCCTTGTGCTTATACAGGCTCTTCAAAGCAACAAAGGAATTTGCAAAACGAGTTGCTGCAGGTCTCACAAGATAAGCCCCACCTGTCTTCTCCCTCATGGCATGAAGGATCCTCCCGTGCCTATAGATGAAAGTTGTAACACTCCTTGCATGTGCATTATTTTCTTGAAATGCTGCCAAGTTCCCAATCTCCTCCAACATGAGATCCAAACAATGTGCGGCACATGGGCTCCAAAATATTGTAGGAATCCTCTCCATTAAAAGCTTGCCTGCTGCTTTGAAGTTAGCACCATTATCTGTAACAACTTCAGCAAGATAGTTTTGCTTGTGCTGTTTTGACTCTCATTTAAACTTTTCAGTTGTTTTTAATAAGTATCATTTTCATGATAGCCAACGAGTACGCCCTACAATCCATGATGTTATCACTTCAAAGATTAAAGCCTATTCTGAAGAGGCTTCAAAATCTAGCACAGATAAAGCTGCAAAAAGAACATCTGATGCGTCACATTCAGATGGATCTGTTCCCCGGTTCCAGGTGCTCAAACAGAAAACAAAGAATGGTGCATCTGTAATGGCAGCACAACTTGTTGTTAGTCCCATTTCCCCAGCTATGGCACCCACAGGAGATGCTCAGCGTGCAGCAACTCAACTTCTTAGATCAATATTTGAATGTCTTTTAGACATACTTGGTAGGTGCTATGTATCAGTTAACTTGATTTCATACAAACCTGCATCTTTTTACGTGCAAACATTAAAAATTCTGCTTGTCAGAGAATCATATTATTGTTGGACATCTTCTTGAACAAAAGTCAACATCTGAGGTTGACAATGTAAACACACCTCATATTGTAAATGGTGATGCAAGCTGGAATCCTGACTCCGAATCTTCCCAAGCTACTGGTGGTTTTAGTGTTGCATTCTCACTATCAGTTGTGCAGGTAGCCTTTGATAACACTCGTCTCACTTCTATTATGACATGGTTTTTCATTTTCATTAAACAGCTTTCGCTTCTCTCAAATTATATGCACCACTATGCATCCCATTTATGTTTTGAAATTCAGAATAATACATGCTTTTTATTGAAAGTTATAATATAACATGCCTGTTAATCATCTGTATTTCTTCTATGTGTGATGAAATGTGAAGTATTGCTTCTGTATCTTTGAACTCTTATATGCCGTCATTTCTCATCTGTATTTCCTTTTGGTTAGAGTGAGTGCCAGCAACTTCTTTGTGAAATTTTGAGGGCAACTCCAGAAGCTGCTACTGCTGATGCAGCTGTCCAGACAGCTAGACTTGCAAATAAGGACCCAGTGAAGGAAAAGAGGCAAGTATTCACCTATTAGTGGCCTTCTACATGGATTACTATATTTTTACTTGTCTATTCACAGTATTGTAATCGAGTAAATTGTTATGTAATCACCTGAGCAATGGATGGTGGTTTTACATTATTATTTAATGTGTGGCACGCCTGTACTTGCTTTCCTTTTGAGGCACAAGTGCTAAATTTTCGAAGTTTGAATTGTTGCTTGGCTTAGGTAGTTTCGTTTTGCCTGTTACTAAGACAATATAGTTCTAGCCTTTGTGTTTCACTTTTTTTTTACCATCACTGGATGATAAACATTCTTTCTTCAGGGATGGATCGGAAGGCCTTTCTTTCGCTTTCCGCATAGATTCAGCAACCTCAGTGCCAAATGAAGGTATGTATTGACCAGCTTACATCACTTGTGTTAGTGTATATGAGTATGGCCCATATGGTCTGTGTATATTAGGCCCATCTAGGCCCATGTACAGCTACTATATTGCCCACCCTTCTAGGGTTGGAGGAATACACTGGAATTATTCCGTTCTAAATGGTATCATCTAGGTTTCTTCTTCCCCTCCCTCTCCTCACCTAGCAGCAGCCGCCGCCGCCTACCATGGCCGGCCGGCCGCCGCCGCCGCCGCCCGTCTCCTTCCCTCCTTTCCTTTCTTCCTACGCTGCCGCCGTCCACACCTCTGCTGACGCCATGGCCTTCAAGGCCGCGGGCGGGCCGCCCCCGCCTCCCTTCGCGTCGATTCGGCCCCTCCCCTGGCCGCGGGCGCAGGTGCAGCGGATCCCACCGCCGCCGTAGCCCTAGGCGCGGGCGTGGATGCAGGGGATCTCGCGGCCTAGGGCGCGGGCGTAGGGGACCTTGCAGGGGATTCGGCCGCCGCCGCTTTCCGCATGGCCGGCCTGCGCGCAGGGGATCCCGCCGCCGGCGCCGCTGCCCGCATGGCTGGGCTGCGCGTAGCCGCGGGGGATTCTGCTGCCGCCGCAACGGGCCCTCTGCTCCCGTCAAGCTTCCCCGGGGGTTCCCTCCTCTACCACCACCTTCCTCCGGAGCCAGAGGCCTCTCGCCGGGGTTGCTACCGCCGACGGTGCCCTTGCTGCGGCCAAGGCCGAGGCTGCCGCGACCGAGGGGCGTGTTCGCGCGGCGGCCGTCGCCAGGTCGCTGAGGCGGAGCAATTCCTCGCTTCCCATGGGCCTCCAGTCACCCTTGTCATCAAGCACATCGCCGCCTCGTCCCACTCGTCATCGCCTTCTACTCCTACTCCGCAGAGTGCTGGGCCCCAGCTCGACCCCATGGTCGCCTACCTCCACCTTCAGGCCGTCGGGGTCCCGCACATCAAGAACCTGGTCTCCGTTGTGCTTGATTCCACCTTTACCTCCTACCCATGCTGGCGGGACCAGGTGGTACTCGCGCTCCGCCGCTACGCCCTCGACGACCACGTCCTCTTCGACACGTCGATCGAGGCGCGAGACCTGGCGTGGTTGCGCCTCGACAACATCGCCATGTCTTGGATCTTTGGGACCATCTCCCTAGATCTGCAGGACGTCGTCAGGACTCACGGCGGCACCGCGCACCAGGCCTGGCTGGCGCCCCAGGGCCAGTTCCTCGGCAATGCCAAGGCTCGGGTTCTCCAGCTCGTTGCGGATTTCCGCTCCTTCGAGTAGGGCGACCTTTCCGTGGGCCACTCCGTGACCTCGGGTATCCGGTGGCTGACTGGGTCTTGGTGCTCATTGTCCTGCAGGGTCTCAACAGCAACTATGACCACCTACGGACATGGATCACCCGCCAAAAGCCCTTCCCCACCTTCCTGTAGGTCCGGGATGACCTCGCCCTGGAGGAGCTCACCAGGGGCCTCCACGTGTAGTAGACCTGAGCATTCTACGGGCCGGGCCGGGTTCGGGCCGGGCCGAAGAAAAACCCGGGTTTTTTGGGCTGAGAAAATCCTGCCCATGACCGTACCATGGGACGTGTCGGGCCTCAGTTTTCGGGCCGGGCTCGGGCCGGGTCTGGGCTTGGGCGGGCCGCTCGTGCATTTTATAGTGTAAAGTAACTAAAAACAGCATTTTGGGCCGGGCTCGGGCCAAAAAAAATTTTCACGGGCTTCAAGATCTCTGCCCACGCCCGTCCAGTAAGGTTCGTGGGCGGGCCTGGTGCGGGCCGGGCCCGGGCCGGGCCAGCGGGCCGGGCCAAAAATGCTCAGGTATAACGTGTAGGACTCGACCTCGTCCTCCACCTCCTTCAAGGCGCTCGTGGCTACACCACCGACGTCTTCCGCCTCGCCTTCCAGCTCTCAACTTGGTGCTCCTCCCCTCAGGCCGGCGGGGGTGGGGAGGGGTGGGTGGGTGGGTGGGAGCCGAGGGTGGGCGGGGTGGTGGTGCTGGTGGCCCTACACCTGCTTGTGCTGGTGGGTCGTCGGAACACCACAGCCACGACTCCGGCTCCTACCCCCACCCTTGCTCCTAGAGGTACGCCCTAGCCATCCTTCCACAACCCATGGTCAGGGCGCATCTCGATGTGGCCCTTTCAGGATCAGGGTGGGGCCCTCGTCCTCAGCTCCAGTCGGCCGCCATGTTCACCAGTGCAGCTCCCTCGCTCGCGCCCGCCTGGTCTCCGCTCGCTCAGCCTAGCCATCCTCCGACCTGGCCTGGGGGTGGGGTCAGCCTGCCCTGGCGCAGTCCTTCGACACCGAGTGGATCACCAACTCACGAGCCTTCTTCCATACCACTCCTGATGCTGGTATACTCTCTTATGTCTGACCCCCACCCTCCTCCTGTCCTTCCATCATGGTAGGTGATGGGTCCTATCTTCCAGTCACCGCCGTGGGTTCTGCTCTTGGTCCTTTTCGTCTTTCCAATGTTCTTAGTGCTCCTCAGATGGTTCACAACCTTCTTTCCATTCGCCAATTCACAGCCGACAATTTTGAATTTGACGCTTGTGAAGGATTTGGCTTCCCGACGTCCGCTCCTCCGATGTGACAGCTCGGGGCCCCTTTACACTTTTCGCCTTTCGTCTTCCGCTGCTCCATCTTCACCATCGCTTCTTCGTGAGCTGCTCTTGCCGCGACTTCGTCTTCCACCACATGGCACCGCCGTCTTGGTCATCCCGGCCGAGATGTTTTGGCTCAGATCAGTCGTAGTGCAGATGTCTCGTGTACTAGGACTCCTACTGAGCACCTCTGTCATGCGTCAGCTAGGTCCTCATGTTAGACTACCTTTTCCTTCTTCTTCGCATGCGACGCATGGCTTTGCTCTTGTTCACTGTGATCTCTGGACATCTCCTGTACCAAGCATGTCTGGTTATAAATACTATCTCGTGGTGGTTAATGACTTCTCCCATTACTCTTGGACTTTTCCGTTGCGTGCCAAGTCTAAGACGTTTTCCACCCTCCTCCACTTCTTTGCCTCAGTTCGGCCTCACCATCAAGGCCGTCCAGTGTGACAACAGGCGCGAGTTCGATAAGTACACCTCCCGCTCCTTCCTCTCTCGGGGCGTTCAGCTGCGCATGTCTTGTTCGTACACTTCTCCCCATAATGGCAAGGCTGAGCGGATGATTCGCACCACGAACGATATCATGCGCACCCTTCTGATCCAGGCCTCTCTGCCCTCGCGCTTCTGGGCCGAGAGTCTTCACACCACCACCTACTTGCTCAACCGTCTTCCTTCCACTGTCTCCCCAGCTCCCACCCCTCACCATGCTCTCTTCGGTACCCCTCGCTACGATCACCTTCGTGTCTTCAGAGTTGTGCCTGTTACCCTAACATCACCGCCACTGCTCCTCACAAGATGGCTCCCCGCTCGACACATTGTGTGTTCCTCGATTACTCCCCTGACCATAAGGGGTACCGTTGCTTTGATCTTGCCTCGTCAGGTCCTCATCTCCCGACACGTTATGTTCGACGAGTCGGATGTCCCCTACTCCACCTCCTCTACTCCTCCTGATCCTGAGCTGGCGTCTCTGTTTTTTGACCCGGTGGTTCAACCACCTATGTTTGTTTTTCCCTTTTCCGCAGGCTTTCCCGGTACAACGCCGTCTCTGGTGCCCTCTGCTGCGCCACACGCGGCCCCGGTGCCCTCTGCAGCACCACGCGTGGCCTCAGTGCCCCCTCCAGCGCCACGCGGCCTCGACACCCTTTGCTGTGCCACACGTGGCCCTGGTGCCCCCTGCACGCTACGCCGAGCAGGTGTAGGAGTACCGCTGTCGTACGGTGTTCCGGCTCCGACCCTGGAGGTGCCCGTGCACTATGCGCCTCCTGTGTGCTATGTCTACGAGAGCCGCTCGACGGCTCCGCCTCCACCACCTTCACCGGAGCCGTCCCCGCCTCCACCACAGCTGTCGCCACCTCCACCACCACCTCCACCGCCGCCTCCACCGCGCCGCTCTCGTGTGGAGCCGGTGGTGTATCACCCACCGATCATCCATCGGGATCCTCGTCATACTCATCTCATGGTGACTCGGAAGGCGGCTGGGGTTCTTCGGCCCGCGACTCTCCGCCACCGAGGGAGAGCTGGCTCTCCCCGATACCGTTTTCTATCCACGAGGCCGTGGCAGATTTGAACTGGCGTCGTGCGTTGGAAGAGGCGTACACTGCTCTTCTTGCCAACCAGACGTGGGACCTCGTACCGCGTCTGTCTGGTCACAATGTTGTGACTGGACGATCAAGTGTTGTGGTGATGGTACTCTAGATTGCTACAAGGCTCGCTGGGTTCTCCGAGGTTGCTCCCAGCGACCTGGTGTGGACTATAATGAGACCTTCAGTCCTGTGGTGAAGCCGGCTACAGTACGCACAATTCTCTCGATTGCTCTCTCTCGCTCCTGGCCTGTGCATCGACTGAATGTGAAGAATGCATTTCTCCATGGCACCTTGACACAGACTGCCTACTGCGGCAGGATTTGTGGATTCCAGTTGTCCGAATCTAGTCTGTTGGCTCAACAAGTCTGACACTTCTCTGTTCATCTATCATCATGCGGATGGGACTGCCTACCTACTGCTCTATGTTGATGACATTGTTCTGACAGCTTTCAGTCCGCAGCTGCTTCAGCGCATTATCTCCTCTGCAGAAGGATTTCGCTATGCAGGATCTTGGCAAGCTCTTCACCATTTCTTGGTTATTATTGTTGAGTTATTCGCCAGCGACAGTATGCCCTTGATATCTTGGAGCGTGCTGGGATGACAGATTGCAAGCCTTGCTCCACTCCTGTTGACACTCAGGCGAAGCTGTCTGCAGATATGGGTGCTCCTGTGGCTGATCCTACTGCTTTCCGGAGTCTTGCTGGTGCCTTGCAGTACCTCACCTTCACCAGGCTAGACCTGGCGTATGCGGTTCAGCAGTTCTATCTTCATATGCATGATCCCCGGGAGCCACATCTTGCTGCGCTGAAGCACCTCCTTCGTTACGTCCGTGGCACAGGTTCTCCACCGCTCCTCTCCTGCTGGGATGGTTGTCCGAACACTCGCCGCTCCACCTCCAGCTATGCCATCTTCCTGGGCGGCAACCTTGCCTCCGTCCAAGTGGTAGCCGGTTGTCTCTGGCTCCAGTGCCGAGGCGGAGTACCGTGCTGTTGCTAACGGCGTCGCATAGGCGTCTTGGCTTCGACAGCTCTTGGCTGAGCTTCATAGCCCGCTCGCCAAGACTGCGCTCGTCTACTGTGACAACATCAGCGCCGTGTACCTCTCCACCAACCCGGTTCAACATCAGCGAACGAAGCATGTTGAGATTGACTTGCACTTTGTTCGTGACCGGGTGGCTATCGCCGATGTTCGGGTTCTCCATGTCCTGACCACCTCCCAGTTTGCCGACATCTTTACCAAGGGTTTACCCTCCTCGACATTTTTTGAGTTTCACTCCAGCCTCTACATTGCCAGTGGTTAGTTGTGGCTGCGGGGGGCCTTGTGTGTGTTAGGCTGATTTCTTTGTTGTCCAGTCTTGAAGACTGTAGTGGGTGGGGGGGGGTGTTAGTGTATACAAGTATGGCCCATAGGGCATGTGTGTATATTAGGCCCATGTATAACTACTATATTGCCCACCCTTCTAGGGTTGGAGGAATACACTGGAATTATTCCATTCTACAGTTTGGATGAAATCTTGTTTCTTTATATGCTTTTGTTTGATTTGTATATTCAATGTATGTTGTGGTTATTATGGATATTTTCTGCTTTGGTTTTATGTTCATTTGAACATTAGTCATGCACTCATGCGCCTTAGCTAATTTTGGCTTTCCCTACATGGTTTCGCCTACTTGCTGTTGAATTTGTATTTATATAATGTGTGTTCAATTCTGATCTACCACAGGTCAAGGATGGAGAAGAAATTCAAATGTGCCACAAGAAGGTTATGGAACAACAAGTGTCATACCTGACCAAGGAATTTTCCTAGCTGCGTCAGTTTACCGTCCTGTTTTTGAGGTAACCTGTCTTGTGGTTGTCTGTTGTACATGCATCTCACAGTGTACTATGTTGTTTATGTGGATATTTGATTTTGCAGTTTATGAATAAAATAGGATCGATGTTGCCTCAGAAGTACGCACAACTTGGGTATTGTTCCAGATCTCTTAGCTTCAATTTATATTGACTTTGAAATCTACAGTTACTTTTGCCTTCGATAACCTGCAAAAATTTGTGGTTATGGTGATCATATGCAGAAGCATGAATGTATTATATTGAGTGTGTTTGTGCTGTGGCTACCATCTAGCCAAGCCAAACTAATGCATCCCACATCAACAAAAAGTAGTTGTGATAGATTCATGCTGCCATACTACCATAGAGCTTGCCATGTGTTTGTGTTACTAAGAAGGGCACTTTATTACTGTATTTGAGCGCCTCTGGTCCAATTTTCTCAATTTGAATAAGAGTAGCTATTATTGAAATTTGTATAAGAAATGACAAGATAAAAGATCTGTAGTATGATTGGTAAAATTCTAGTCAGGGTTATTTACTGAGTATCAAGGGCTTGATTTAGGATTTGTTTAGTTCGGCAACTTTTCACAATTCACCCATCACATCGACTCTACGGACACTAATTAGGAGTATTAAACATGGATTAATGACAAAACCCATTCCATATCTCCCGGGTGAAATTGCGAGACAAATCTATTGAGCCTAATTAGGTCATGCTTAGACAATGTTGTGCTACATTAATTAGGCTTAATAGATTCGTCTCACGATTTCCCATCCATCTGTGTAATTAGTTTTATAATTAGATCATGTTTATTTTTTTTCTCGAACAACGCAGGAGAGTTGCGCGTCATTTCATTAAGGTAGAAGAAAAACACGTCAAATACAGGACAACACACACCAGCCACACACCACGACCTCTGCACTCTAGCATCAAATACAAACAGAAGGTGTTGAGAGTGAAGCAGAGCTTAAAGCTCCAAGGGATAACGACCTAGACACTAGCTCTTGGAGTTTTGACGCCCCTGCCATACACCAAAGGCTACCCTCTATGTTAACTGCTCTCAAAACCTCTTGGGAATTTGGCCTTACATGATCAAATACACAGGCGTTACGTTGCTTCCAGATTTCCCATGCGACCAGAATAATCAAAGAATTGAGTCCTTTACGTGTCTCCTTAGGAACTGTTGGAGTATAAGTGAATTGCCCACCTTTCCGCATCAGCTTAAGCTTTTGGGTTTGAACTGGATGGTGCATGCAACTCAATATGGTAACAGAGCCAGAGGTCTCGAGTTCGAATCTTGGTGGGTGCGTTAATTAAAATAATTACAGCCTACTCCAATATCCACGTGTGCGGCCTGGGGGAGCCAGTACGTGAGGAGGAGTGTTGGAGTATAAGTGAATTTCCCATGTTTCCTCATTAGCTTAAGCTTTTGGGTTGAACTGGTTGGTGCATGCAACTTAATAGGAACAGCCAAAGAGGTTCACCTCCACCACCGAAAGAAATGTGATCCTGGGGCTTCAGACGCCAGATGATTCAGACCCAGCTGTTGGAGAACAAGCGTCCAGATTTGACGGGAGAAAACGCAGCCAACCATGAGGTGGTGGATTGTCTCCGCCTCTTGATCACAAAAGGGGCAAGTTTCTTGATGAGGCAAGCCACGCTTCGCTAGACGATCTGTTGTCCTCCTAATCTTCGATTTGCAATTTTCTACAGTAAATTTCCGCAAGTTTCTCACCGAACTAAACAAGGCCTTAAAGCAGGTAGCCACACTGTTTCTTGGAGTTCCCCAACAAGCATAAGGTTTCATTTGTGCCTATAATTTGGAGCTACATTCTGATAGCTTACCGTTTGTTTGGATGCGGGATCACTAGGTTGGGATGGCTCCAACCCTCGTTTTGGGGATGTAGCCGCTCCGTCCTTTGTTTGGTTGCAATCTTGATTTTGGGGACGGAGCGGCTCCATCTGATGTTTGGTTGTAGGTATTGGGAACGAAGAACGGAGGGGATGTAACAACGTTATTATTGACACTTTGCATCAGGACCCCTAGAGTTTATTAAAATCCACCAGGGCCGGATCTGAAATTTCTTCTCTCTTGCACTTTTACCTAACCAACCCTGAGAGTGAAATAAAATTCTGTTCAAGTCCCTTCTTCCTCCGGTGGAAATCCGCGCGCGCTCATCGTACAGGGCTAGCGCCGTCGCGCTAGTCGGGGGATGTGCCGGGCACGGGCGGCGCCGGCCGCGCTGGGCATGGGCCGCGCAGGCCACGGGCAGTGCCGGGCCGGGGAAGCTCCGGCCGCGCCGGGCATGGGCAGTGCTGCCCGCCGGTGGCCGTGTCGGTGGTCCGCGCGCCTGGGAAGAGCGTGGAGAAGACCGCTTCCAAGAGAACCCCAAACGGAGAAAACAGGGGTTCGCTCTGTCCGCCGGATTTCAGCGGACGGAGCGAACCCGCATCAGAAGTGAATATTCCCTCCCAGGCTGGCTCCATCCCCCGCAGCTCCCCAACCAAACACCCCAAAAATGGGTTGGCTCCATCCGGGTTGGACATATTCTCCCAACAAAACACACGGTTATAAGACAGTGTACAAAGCACAATCACTACGAGGCTCCTTGTTTGTTTTATTTATCCCTTGGCTCTTTGAACCTTCCCTATACTTATATAGCAATTGGAACTTAAGCAGGCCTCCAAAATATTCAAGGATGGTTACATTACTAAGAATTTCTCTATTTTATCATTTTAAAATCCCGTATAGCATATGGAATGTTCAGAAGACATCTACTCTCTTGTTTTTGGAAACCATAACCAGAGGTGCTTATCTTTATACCTTATTAATATTAAAACAAGGATTGCTTCTGCGAATTTTTATCGTACGTCACCGAAATCTTGTAGAACTCGTGCACGGGTGTGGAACCGGAATAAAATCGTGCAAAACCGGAGTCCCAGCTAAAGAACCATCCCGAACCGTGCGGAAAGAATAAGAAAAAAACGCCCGGACCACCGCACCCTCCTGTACCGCATGCGAAGGAGAAAAACCAAGCAACCCGAGGGTGAAAAGAGGTCAAGCACCACAAAACAAAAAATATGGTGAATTGAACTTGCAACTTGAAGCTTTCTACAATTCTAGAGAGAAAGCCCACGACCCACGCTACCGCTGGCTTCTTACCAAGACTCGGCTTCGGCTTCTCTACCCATAGAACTCCATGGCTGGGACAAGGCACGTGTCGGAGGGAGGAGGCGCATCTGCACGGGCTGGAGGGAGGCAGCGCAGGGGCGCGCATAGGAGGTCGCCATGGGCTTGCGGGCGTCGGAGGAAGGAGTTGCATCCGCATGGGCCAGAGGGAGGCGGCGCAGGGGCGCGCGTCGGAGGAGGTGACCATGGGCCTGCGGGCGCGAGGAGTGCTGGGAGCGAAGGAGCTGGGGTCGGCGTGTCGTACCCTTGGCCGCCGAGGATCACCGGCGACGTGAGCTAGACGGGAAGGAATCGAGAGAGACAGCAATGGCGAATCGAGGAGGAAAGGTTCCTCTCGAGTCTGAGTTTGTTTTACGATATTAGAGTTGATCATCCCGCGTTACAACTCGAGTAGCTTATAGCTCTCGGCAATCTCTGGTAAGCCGGGCCCACATGTCGGTACCCGCTTCCACTCAACACACACCTACGCTTACGTCTGGACAAAACGTACTTCTCCTTCTACGTCTTCACGGTAGTGGCACGTCTTCAGCAGTAGCTGTGACACCTCCCCCCCGCTGGAGAACTTGCTTGCCCACAAGCAACGATCGCTGGAAAGCTTGTCTTGAGCACGTACCGGTCTTCCCAAGTCGCCGAAGCTTCAGGCAGATGACTCCACTTCACCAACACTTGAGGAATCGCCTTGTTGCCCTTCTTCACCAGACGACGCTGGAGGATCGCCTCAGGTTTCAGATCAGTGATGCTGAGATCCACCAGAATCTTGAAATCTGAGTACACTGGAGTATAATCAGCAACAAATGGTTTAAGCTGGGACACATGAAAGACAGGATGTATCAGACTCCCTTCCGGCAGTTTGAGTTTATAAGCGGTCTGCCCAATGCGCTGAATGACCTCAAATGGCCCAAAGTACTTGAATGCCAGCTTAGGAAATGGCCTATTCACCACCGATGTTTGAGGATACGGCTGTAGCTTCAGCAGAACCATTTCTCCTATCTGAAAACTCTTGTCAGTTCTATTACGGTCAGCTTGCAGCTTCATTCTGTTTTGAGCTCGCTCCAGATTTGCCTTAAGCAGCAACATATGAGCATTCCTGTCCTTAATCAACTCAGTGGCTTCAGAATGATTGTCCCCATCAACAGGTAGCAGCATCCCAGAGTCAGATTCATACCCATAGAGTGCTTTAAATGGTGAACACCCAATGGCTGTATGGTGACAAGTGTTATACCAGATCTCTGCAGAGGATAACCAAGACTTCCATTTCTTTGGTGATTCATGTATTGCACAGCACAAATACATTTCGAAACATTGGTTCACACGCTCAGATTGCCCATCGGTTTGAGGGTGATATGCTGAACTTCGCAGTAATGTAGTGTCAAACATAGAGAACAGTTCCTTCCAAAAGGCACTTGTGAACACTCTATCTCTATCTGACACAATAGATCTTGGAAGTCCATGGAGTTTGACGACATTGTTTATCACAGCTCTAGCCACAGTATGTGCTGTAAATGGGTGCTTCAAAGGAATAAAGTGAGCATATTTTGTATACCTGTCCACCACCACCAAGGTAGAGTTATAGCCTTCAGAGATAGGAAGACCCTCAATAAAATCCATAGTCCATTCTTGCCAGGCACCCTGTGGTATGGGTAAAGGTTGTAGTAGGCCACTGGGATGAGTGTTGGAATGCTTGGCTTGTTGGCAGATCTGACATTGTTTCACAAATTGCTCAACATCAGATTTTAGACCCTTCCAGTGAAACAGCCTCTTTACTCTGTGATAAGTTGCCTGTATACCAGAGTGTCCCCCAATAGCTGTGGAATGCAGAGCAGCAATAATCTTTGTTTGTAAAGCTGTATTCTAAGCAATATCTTTGTTTGTAAAGCTGTATTCTAAGCAATCCACACTTTCTCTTTGTATTTGATGAGACCTTTCTCCAAAGAATACCCTTGCTCATCTGGAGAATGAACAGACAACCTTGTTAGCAACTCTTGAGCAGCAGAGTCAGTGATGTAGCTGTTCAAAACCTCCTGTAACCATGAGGGCTGTGCTTCAGACACTGCTTGAAGAAACATCAGATGATTGATTCTAGACAAAGCATCAGCAGCCAGATTATCTTTGCCCTTCCTATACACCACCTTAAATTGTAAACCCATCAGTCTTGTCATGGCCTTCTTTTGCATTTCTGAATGAAGATTTTGTTCAGTGAGATAGGCCAAACTCTTATGATCAGTTCTGATTAAGAACTCTTGCCTTTGTAGATAAGGTCTCCACTTTTCCACTGCCATTATCAAGGCCAAAAATTCCTTCTCATATATAGACAACTTCTGATGGGCAGCTCCCAAAGCCTTACTCAGAAATGCCACAGGTTGATCTCCTTGCATTAATACAGCCCCCACACCAATGTCACAAGCATCAGTCTCCACCACAAACTGTTTCTGAAAATCAGGGATAGCCAATACTGGAGCTGTCACCATGGCCTCCTTCAGCTTATCAAAAGCCTGCTGTGCTGTAACAGACCAAGCAAACTGCTTATGCTTGAGCAAATTGGTCAGTGGTTTTGCAATGATACCATAGTGCTTAATAAATTTCCTGTAATAGCCTGTTAAGCCAAGAAATCCTCTCAGTTCAGTGACATTAGTAGGAGTTGGCCAACACCTCATAGCAGCAGTTTTGGTAGAATCTGTAGCCACTCCCTCTTGTGATATGATATGCCCCGAATATTCCAAAGAAGTTTGAGCAAAATAACATTTAGACATTTTCATGTACAGGTGATGTTCCCTCAACTTATCCAACACCTGTCTCAGATGGACAATATGATCTTCCAAACTGGGACTGTAAATCAATATGTCATCCAGAAAAACCAGCACAAACTTCCTAAGGAATGGTTCCAGGATTTCATTCATGATACATTGGAAAGTGGCAGGGGCATTGGTGATCCCAAAGGGCATGACTCTGAATTGATAGTGCCCATGATGAGTTTTGAAAGCTGTTTTGAATTCATCAGGGGGATACATTCTCACTTGATGGTATCCTGATCTCATGTCTAGCTTAGTGAAGTATTGGGTATTGGCTAACTCATCAAGGATCTCATCAATAATAGGCATGGGATATCTATTTTTGATGGTTATAGAGTTCAATTTCCTATAATCAATACAAAAACGCCGAGTGCCATCTTTCTTTTGCACCAATAGCACTGGGGAAGCAAAAGGACTGGTACTGGGGGTTATAAGACCAGCTTCTAACAAGGCCTTAACCTGTTTTTCAATTTCATCCTTATGTAAAGGGGAGTATCTATAAGGTTTGGAGTTTATAGGTATGGCATTTGGTAATAGATCTATGTGGTGATCATGAAATCTAGATGGGGGTAAAGTCTTAGGACCTGAAAAGATATCAGCATACTCATCTAAAAGAGCCTGGACTTCTACAGGGGCACTTGGGACAGAGTCTGAATCAATTACCTCCACCACTGCATAAGCACTGATATCATTGCCAGCAATATGTTTCACCAGTTTCTCAGAAGAAATTTCTTCTAGGGACAACAGTGGTTTCACTATCCCCTGCAAAAAGACTTGAGTTCCTTCCTCTATAAAGCTCAGAGTCTTGTTTTCCCAGTGACATATCATTGGACTCCTGGGTTTGAGCCAATCATATCCCAGAATGGCATCATAAGGACCCACATCAAGAACCTTCATATTTGTTCTGAAAGTGAAGCCTTGTATCCACCACTCAAAATTTTCCACTTGTTTATCAGTAATCAGAGTCTCCCCATTGGCCACTGTAACTTGCTTAGCAGGCATAGATACAGGTGAAATACCACATTTCTGTAAGAAGGAAGAGCTGATAAAACTGTGAGAGCTTCCACTATCAACAAGAATAAGCATCACTTTGTTCTTAACCATAGCTCTCAGTTTAATGGACTCTCCCACATCTGTGCCAGAAAGGGCATTTATGGAAAGTTTACAGAACTCTGTATCCAATGCATCCTCAATATCCAACTGGTGTAACACTTCCTCAGTTAAATTGACATTCAAATCGTTGACTACCAAAGCATTGAGTTGAGTTCTGGGTCTTCTAGTGCATTTGGCCAAATGTGAAGAGTCAAAGGGCTCAGAGCAGTAAAAACACAGATTATTAGCCTTACAGAAATCTCTCTTCTGTCTTTCTTTACTGAACTGGGTTGGCACAGATGACTGACCCTTAGCTTCCACTCTTGGAAGATTGGTAGAATAGCCTTTAGTGGTGTACTGTTGTTTACTGTATTTAGTTTTGCCCTTCTCAGCCAACTGTTCCTGTACTTTGGCAATTCTCACTGCAGTTTCCATAGTCTGAGGTAGTTGAGACTGAACCACAGCAGCTATATCAGACTTCAACCCTCTAGTAAATTGTGTGATGAAAAACATCTTGTCATAGTCTGAATTGTGCATTTCAATCAGGAATTGCAGGGCTTCAAAAGCTGAGACATACTCTTCCACTGAAGTAGTCTGCCTTAGTTCAAGCAGTTCATTTAGAGCATGAGGGTAATCATAAGCTCCAAATTTTTCTTCCACAGCTTCCATAAACTCTTCCCAAGTACTGAGTGCCCCCTTGAGTCTCTGCACCTCAGCCCATCTGCCAGCATTGACTTTCATATGCATTGTAGCAGAAGTGACCCAGAGATGGTAAGGAACATTGTAGATATGGAAGAAATCCTCACACTTATGCCTCCACACCTTAGGATCTCGGCCATGGAACTCTGGAAATGACAGCTTAGGCACCACATGTTTATAACCACTATTGTTATCATCCCCAGTATATTGCTGAGTTTGTCTTGGGTGAGTACTGTAATATCCCCCTTTAGAAGTCTGTGGAGGTTTGCTCTTCTGAGGGACAGGCTTCTTAGCACAATAAGGCAGTGAATGCACAGAATCATCATCCCCCATTTGATCCAGTGTAAGCTTGGCTACCGCCTGTCCTGTAGCCTCCATTTGTTTTGCCAACACCGACTGATCACGCAGGACCTGCTCCAAAGCCTTAGTGCCCAGTTCCTGATTCACCCTCATCTGCTCCTGCATCTTACTGATGTCGCCCACTCGAGCAAACAACAAATCGATGCTCTCATTCATATGCGCCCAACGAGCTGTGTCACGCTGCTCGGTCTCCTCCATGGCGTCCAACACAAATCGAGTCTGCACTGAAGGCTTGGGTGGCGCCGTGATTGCCTTTGAAGCACACCGATCCCCTTGTCAGCTTGATTTGGTAAGTCGGTTCAGGATAAATCCCTCCCCACTTGCTCACCAAAATCCGTCTCCGCCGCCTGGAATCAGCGACCGATCAAGGAATTTTACACGTAGACCTGCTACGCAACCCGAACCGGATCTGATTCCCCTCCTTCGCCTCCGCAACGAGATCCCGCTCGGTTCCCGGAATTTTACACTCAAACAGCTGTCGAGCAACCCTCACCAAGCCAAAATCCGTTGCCCAATTGAAGAAACCGATACAATTGGGACGAATTCAGAGTCAACTCGCGCCGGAAATCAAGCTAGCGGTAGTGTAGGACTTACAGGTCCGAGATCCAGACCTACCCTGTTTGCCGTGCTCGATCGACGGGGTGTGCGAGCGCCTGCCGAAAGCGGTCTCGAGGATAAACGAGTCTCTGATACCAACTGTCGTACCCTTGGCCGCCGAGGATCACCGGCGACGTGAGCTAGACGGGAAGGAATCGAGAGAGACAACAATGGCGAATCGAGGAGGAAAGGTTCCTCTCGAGTCTCAATTTGTTTTACGATATTAGAGTTGATCATCCCGCGTTACAACTCGAGTAGCTTATAGCTCTCGGCAATCTCTAGTAAGCCGGGCCCACATGTCGGTACCCGCTTCCACTCAACACACACCTACACTTACGTCTAGACAAAACGTACTTCTCCTTCTACGTCTTCACGGTAGTGGCACGTCTTCAGCAGTAGCCGTGACACGGCGGTGCGAGTGGATAAGGTAGGAAATGGATTGCGGAAGAGATGAAGGAAAGATAAAGAAAAGGCGGAAAGGATAGAAGTAGGAAGAAAAGAAGAAAAGTGGAAAAAATAACAAAGGCCATTCTAGAAAAGAAGTATATAGAACACAAGAAAGAGAAAGAAAGAGAATGCTGGAGATAATAGAAAAAAGAAAATCAATAGGAAGAGAAGAAGGGAAAATAGAATAAGAAAAAATAGAGATAAGGGTACCGTAGTCATTTATAATTATCTATCCACTTAACAGCCACGGAACCATTTTGCTAAACTATTTTGCTATTTTGTTAACTGGATCAGACACAGTCGAAAAAAAGCCACTTTACCAGAGAAGCCACATGCGAAACTGTTTCATCCACAGCCGCAGCTCTGCTAAACACACCTAACTTTATTTGGTTACCAGTGAAGCCACAGTCAAAACTGTTTCATCCACAGCCGCACCTCTGCAAAACACACCTAACTTTATTTGGTGCAACATGGATGACGTCAAGGTCATGGAGGTGCAGAGCGTTAGGGTGACGACGCGGTCAGGGTGAACGATGACAGGTAATGTCAGGATGGCTTGTGCATGCTAGTGAGATTGGTGAGGCGGGAATGACGGTGTCGACGGGGCGGATGATGGCTAGGTTGGGGATGCACGAACGATAGCGAGCAAGCTCAAGTAGGGCATGTGCGATCGCGAAAGGGGCAATGTCGAGCAGACGATGGCGAGGGCATGGTAGATGACGTGATGTTCGAGAGGCACAGACAATGGTGGGTGGGGTTAGGATAGCGTGGACGCGATAGGGACGACGAAAAAGTCGAGAAGTTGCAGAGGTGGCAAGGTGACGGCACGGTCGGTGAGAAATATTTTCTCCCATCGCAACGCATGGGTATAGTTGCTAGTTACTTTTAAAGAAGAAGAAAGTTTGGTGGAGTTTGTTTCCTTGGATGCTTATTTGTTTGTTAATGTTTTTTTTTTGAATCTGAGAATACTTCTGGTCACAAGTGCCAACCAAGGTTTTAAGTCATAAAGTTGAATCAAGTTCCCAGTGGACGGTCTAGTTGAGACTAGAACTGACTATTCTGCTAGCACATAACAGAGCAGATCATGGCAGAACAGAGTGCTAATTGGGTTTCAGGAGACTTCGGCAGGGAGGTTGAAGAAAGACCCATAGATATGGAATGAGTTTTGTCACACTAATTGTAGATTGACCTCTGTAATGTTTAATGGTTCAAGACCCATGTAAAACCTGTACATACCAGGTAGGCTAGAGTTGAAACCCAATGAGAATTAAAACAAAAGATGATATAGAAGTGAAAGAAGCCATTAATCTGCTTTAATTGAACATTTGAATAAAGTTTGTTATTAATCAGCTCTTTAGAAACCAGCACTCCTGACTCCTAGTAGTAGGATATGAGGCTGTTTCTGTTATATATGTGCTCAGCAGAGTTATGAGAAGCATAATGTAACTAACTCTCATTGTGAATTGCCCTAAAAAAAACTCTCAATGTGAATTGACTCCATTCCAAATAATATGCGTATGATGCTACCTATAGCAGATGTACATTGTTTGGAACTATGAAGCATTTTATGGCCTAAATTTTTTGTTCTGAAAATTGATCGTCTGTTTTCTGATTTTTTATCTTTTATATACATCAGATTTATAACTAGATCGTGTTTATATTTACAATTGTTTTAAAACATTGTGCAGGAGTGATGGCTTATTGGCCTTTGTAAATAAGTTTTTGAAGGAGCACTTCTTGCCAGCAATATATGTAGATTACCGAAAATGTGTTCAGCAGGCCATATCCAGTAAGTCACAAACTGTCCAATTGTAGTGAAATGTGATTAACCATCTGTATGGTTATATGAAATAAAATGATTAAAAAGATATTATTGCACTTGACTTGAGAAAAGTGGATCTAGCAGTTGTGCTTGAATTGCTGTATACCATTGTTTGAGATCATGTGAATGGGAAAGTACCATCAATATGTAACTCATGTGTGGGCACAGGTCCACTTGTGTGGCTTGCATTGATATTTTCCTGTTCATTTTACCTTTTCAGAACAGTAACCTTTTTAGATTGCTCATTTTACATGCCTTGCTCTCCTGTGTACGAGGAAAACAGTGCCTTGGGATTGAAGTGGAATCGGAGGGATTGAAGGGGAAATTAGTTCATTTTAGACTCAATCCCCTTCGTTCCACTGTTGGGTCAGAGCAAGCTCCTTCCTAAACACTTGTTAGGAGTGCACAATGAGAAAGGAACCACACACACCGAAATTGTATTAATTCCTTCTAAAAAAATGTGAACCCTTGTTCAGTAGGGGTGCCTCCGCTTTATTTGTCTGAGAACTTGCTGACACTTCACCAATCTTGGAATTCTCTATTGTACATGCCTATAACCTTCGCGCGAGACCCCGAAGATCCCTCTGACCTTCGCTTCTTCTTGCTCCTCCTCCATGAACAACTCCCTGCAAGCATAAACAATTCGTCTTCTGCACAAGGTTAACTAAAACAAAGATAACCTCTGCCGCTGGGGAATGAGGGCTTTCTGGGCACGTTTGGATGATGCACCTGCCAAGCCCTGCCAAACCATTGGCCGGCCAAATCTTGGTGGACAAAACAGCCGCCCAGAAATCAGCCACGCGCGGGCAAGAAAGTTAACTGCGGGCGGGCCTGCGGACATTGACAAGCCAAATTTTGGCGGCTGTCCAAATGCGCTCATTTCCTCCGGTCAACGGCCAAATTTTGGCCTGGCAGCTGCCGGCATCAATCCAAATACTTCCTCTATGTGAAGGTGAGATGCAAAGGTGGCATGCAAAGGTGATATGCAGAGTTACGTGCGAAGGTGATATGCAGAGGTTACACACGAAGGTGACGCGGAAGTTTTCTTCCTGATATAGATTCCCAACATCCACTTCAATCCACTGCTATCCAACCAAGGCCTAACTATAAAAAAAACTGCCACTTCTAGGATCAGTTTCAACTTTCAAAGAATTACAGTTGTTTGTGTTCCTAGGTGTGCAAATAATTGAATTACACTTCTTTGATAATAATACAAATAGTTCTAATTTTGTTAAATGCTTTTAAAGTCATGAAGCATATAGTGCCAGCATTGCTGATAGGTTTATGGTCCTGGGGATCTTAGTGGCAGTGGTTCACAGACTGGGTAACTAACTATTAGCCAACAATTTTGTTTTCTCCAAAACGCAGGAGACCCGTGTTACATGTCAATAGTAAGAGAAAAAATTTACAAAGAAGCACACAATGTTTTAACAAGAGTACATGGGCTCCAGCTTAGCACCATAAGATGCTCTCATTTGCTACTGATTGTAGGACTTAAATGATATTAGTTCTAGCACCACTGAAGACGTACTCATTCCAATCTTTCCAATGCTGCCAGGATAACCAATGAATCGAATCCCTTGCGTGATTCCTTAGGGTTTTTGAGAGCCATACACCATCAGCTTGAAAAACGGGCCACTGAGTGATGCTACCACGACGAGCCCCATCGTCTAGGATTTCAGTCCAGATTTGGCAGGCAAACACACATGAGATCAGTATGTGCTGAATTGATTCTTCAACTTGGTCAATGAGAGAGGACACACAGCAAGATGAAGCAACACATGCTTGCCATTCTTGACAGCTAGCCAAATGAAAAAACTTGCAACATAGTGAAGCCCGACCTCTCCAGATTCTTTTCCAAGGTTCAAATCCGATGGAGCCAGGGAAGCAAGCATTACAGACTTGCTACTGTATAAGCCTGGTAGAGTGAGCTTCCATCTGTGTTGCTCAGGGATGTCATGGTGCAAAATTAAGCCATCAAACAAGTCCCAGATTTGAAGATGCTCAATTATCACCTGACGTCAGCCACCCACATTCAATTGCTCAGGCCTCAGGGCCTGTGTTACAGTATGCTGCATTGCTCTTTGGGGAATGTCCTTGGCCATAAGTAGATTTTGGACGTGGGTGTTAGATATGTGCATACGGTTGCAGCTGGACCATTAAATAGTGAATGATCTGTTACAGTAATGTTCTGATTTGACCCAACTGTGCAGAAATGGACAACTGAGTTCCAAAACTCCGTTAACGTTTGTTAATGATTTACTTCAAAATTGCTATTATATATTTTTCTCTTTGCAAATTTGTATATCTTTATTACAATTTGACAGGCCCAGCAGCATTTAGACCACGTGTACATGCGACCTCAGTATATGATTCATCGGTGGAAGTTGGACGTCCTGTGCTACAAGGGCTTCTAGCAGTTGATATTATAGCCAAAGAGGTAATGCCCTGAGCATAAGAAAAAAGTTTGTGTTTTCCTTCTAATTTTGATATATATATATATATATTTATTTAATTCCTTATTTTCCTCTTAGGTTCTTGGATGGGTTCGATTAATGCCAAACTATGCGACTGAGCTTGTGGAGTATGTACGCACATTTTTAGAACGTACTCATGAAAGATGCCGTGCATCATATATGGAGGTATTTCAATGAACTTGAATGGATTGTGTTGCATCCATATTAAGAGAATTAATTCTATGTTTTAAAAAGATGTGTAACTTGGTTGAAGATCATGAGATCATGACCTTATGGCCATTCAAGTTAAGTGGATGTTAAGTTAGGCTCGTAGATGTTACCTGGTCAGGTCCTAGGAATGCCTTTGGGTTTCTTATACCCTCTTTTCTTCTTAATATATTGATACGCAGCTCTCCTGCGTGTTCTAGAAAAAAAGGTCCTAGGAATGCCTTTTGTAATAGTTCTAAGAGACTCTGCAGCCCTCACTCTGGTCCAAGGTGAGGTGCTGTCTAATGTATTTGGACCACCCCTTTTCTTCTCTTAATACAAAGATACTCCTGCGTGTTTGAGAAAAAAATGACCTCATGGCCAGGCACATTGATTTTGAATGAAGCAGAAAAGCAATGAGCAACAGAGAAGCAGGAATTTTGAGGGACTGATGGGCAGTAGACACATAGGTTAGGAGAGTGATGTAAGGATATGGTAAGAGATACATAGGGAAATGTCTAATAAGGGGGCATGTTATCTGTTACCCAGACAAGATATTTGACCTCCTCCGTGATATTGAACTAAACAGTCCTAAAATGCGGGTGGACAAAAGCATGGCCGTCTGAGTTTGATGCTGCTTGTGTATGTAAATAATCCTGTTGCTACTACATGCTAGCTCTTAAACATCCAGCTGTAGCTCTAGAGACCAACATTCACTGTTCATGGTGTTTTGACTTCTTAATACATTACACTTTCAAGTAGGGTCAAACTTGTGAAACTTTCAATAAGTTCTAAAATATTTAATCTGAAAAACATGAAATCATATGAATTGTTTTAGAGTTGGGCCCCGGGCAAATGCAAGATTTTTATGTGGCTGGTGGCGCATAATAGATGTTGGACAGCGGACCGGCTTGCCAAGTGAAATCTGCCACATCCGGAGCGCTGTCTTTTATGCGATCAACATGAGGAAACAATTGATCTTTTGCTAGTTTCTTGCGTCTTCACCCGGCAGGTCTGGTTTCACTTGCTGCAAAGAGTGGGTGAAGGCAGAATGCCAACTGACTCAATTGATTGATAGAGTTTACACAGGATATATAGAGCCTGAGAAGGCCAGAGGTCTGGTCCACCTAGGGTGGCGCATAACAGAGTAATTAGGAGAGGCTAGCTAATACAATGATTGAGGAGTCACTAGTACAGTAAATGAGGGTAATCTAACACCCCGCAGTCGGAACGTCACTAGGGCAGACATTCAGGCTGGAATGAAATTCTTGAAATACGGAGGAGGGAAGGCCCTTGGTGAAGACTGTTGGAGTATAAGTGAATTGTCCACCTTTCCCTATCAGCTTAAGCTTTTGGGTTGAACTGGTTGGTGCATGCAACTCAATATGGTACCAGAGCCAGAGGTCTCGAGTTCGAATCCTGGCGGGCGCGTTAATTAAAATAATTACAGCCCACTCCAATATTCCACGTATGCGGCCTGGGGGAGCCTGCACGTGAGGGGGAGTGTTGGAGTATAAGTGAATTGTCCACCTTTCCCTATCAGCTTAAGCTTTTGGGTTGAACTGGTTGGTGCATGCAACCCAATAAAGACATCAGTGAACTGGGAGGTGGTGGGCACATGAAGAACACGGACAGCACCAATGGCCACGCGTTCTCGGACGAAGTGGAGGTCGATCTCCACATGCTTGGTGCGCTGATGTTGGACGGGGTTGGTGGAGAGGTAGACGGCGCTGATGTTGTCGCAGTAGACGATGCAGGTGGAGTGAAGTGGGTGGTGCAGTTCCTGGAGGAGCTGCCCCAACCAGGAAGCTTCAGCAACACCGTTGGCAATAACACGGTATTCTGCCTCAGCGCTAGAGCGGGAGACAGTGGGCTGCCGCTTAGAAGACCAGGAGACGAGGCTGCCGCCTAGAAAAACTGCATAACCAGAGGTGGAGCGGCGAGTATCTGGGCAGCTAGCCCAGTCAGCTTCAGTGTAGACAACGAGCTCTGTTGGAGAGGTCCGAGGAATGATGAGACCATAGTCAAGAGTGCCCTGGAGGTAGCGAAGATCCGTTTGGCAGCAGCAAAGTGAACTTCCCGAGGGTCATGCATGTGAAGGCAGACTTGTTGGACAGCATAGGCAATGTCGGGCCGGGTGAAGGTCAAGTACTGAAGAGCTCCCACAAGGCTGCGATAGTCTGGGATCAGTAACGGATGGACCATCATCAGCGGAAGTCTTGGCGCATGTATCAACTGGAGTGGAGCATGGTTTGTAGTCACTCATGCCATGGCGAGCCAAAATGTCCAGAGCATATTGGCGCTGTGAGAGGAATAAATTATCACCCTGTCGGTGGACTGCCATGCCAAGGAAGTATTGAAGAGGACCAAGATCTTTCATGGCGAATCCTTCATCAATGCAGCAATAACCCGACGAAGAAGCTGTTGTGAGGAGGCAGTGAGCACAATGTCGTCGACATAGAGCAGCAGGTATCTGATTTTGCTTCATTGAAACCCAGGGACAGCAGGAATGAAGCAAAGCGGCTGTACCATGCACGGGGGGCTTGCTTCAAACCATACAGAGATTTATTTAGCTTGCAGACATGCTGAGGAAGAGCTGAGCTGGCAAACCCTGTTGGTTGATAGTTGGTTGAGAGCAGTACACTGTTTCAGAAAGAGTCTCATGAAGAAAAGCATTCTTGACGTCGAGTTGATGAATCGGCCAGTCCCGGGAGTGTGCCAAAGTGAGAACTGTGCGAACAGTGGGAGGTTTGACAACAGGGCTGAATGTTTCATAATAGTCAATGCCGGGTGGGAGGCAGCCAGCAAGAGAGGAGGTCCAGAAAGAAGGGGTTTAAATTCAGTCATAATTTTGGGTGCTTGGCCCATTTGGAAACATCGAAACAGATGTGTCTTCGATGGTTGTAGTCCAAGTTTTATTGAAGTAGTATCGATTGCGGCAGAGGACTTAAAGCTATGGAGCTTTGCTGGGGCTAAAGGAGTTTCCCATCTCCTTGCCCAGGCTCCCTCCGTAGTCTGTAGCCTAGTTCAGTGCAGTTGTTTTGGTATGGCCTTTTTTCCTTTTTGTAACAGGTGATTAGTCAGTCTAGTAAGTAGTAGCGTTTATTTCTGCTTAGGTTTTTTCCTTAAAAAACCTAGCTGTACCTTGAGATTCTTATACCCTCTTTTCTTCTTAATATATTGATACGCAGCTCTCCTGCGTGTTAGAGAAAAATTGTTTTAGATGCTGCTTCCATAGTCTCATGAGTCTGCTAGCTTCTATAAATGTATCATTGTATAAAATAATCTATGATATTTGAGTGTTCTCCCTGTTATCTACTTAGATTTATTTTCTAAATATGAGATACATCATACTGATTGAGCTAGCAGACTTCCTGCCTTGAGCTGGCATATTTCAACTCTACCAGCATTTATTCTAATATTCCAATGATCCTGCTTCCGACATTATCTGTTTATTCTTTTCCTGATAAAGAAATGACTCAGAAGTGGTTTGAACCAAAAAGTTTGATTCTTACTGTTATCAAACCTAGTATACTGCTTTCTTGTGTCGCGTAGAGAGTTCATGATTCTTTGATTGTATGTGAAAATTGCAGGCTGTCCTTGAAAAGCAAAGTTATATTCTTCTTTCAAGGAATGATGTTGAAAGTTTAATGCGCCTGGAGCCAGCAAACATTTATTTACAAAATTCTACTAATCAGCCTGATAACAATGTTACTGACGCAGAGGCAGTCGAAGTAGAGATTGAACTAAGTGATCTCTTATTAGATATGTGCCCAATAAAGCAGGTACCTTTTATTATTTTCAAATTTGTTGAATGCCTTTTCCAATTATATGCGTTGATAAATTATATATTCATTTTACTTTGAATTTGTATGATCATCCATTGGAATAACTGACCAACCATGCGGGCATTTTTCAAGATGTGTCCAGCATAGTTTTCTGCAAGACACACCAAATATAGTAATTGATATGACACTGTATTTTTCTAGTTTGGGGCAGGTTAGCATACTATCTTGTTCACTTTTTTTCACACTAGTACTTTAAAGAAGTCGATGCAACACCCAAATGGACTAAGGTCAATAACTGCATGTACAGATTGGAAAATAGCATGCAATGGGATGCCTTCTGTGACAATCTGATGTTACTTCATACTCCCTCCATTCATATTGATCTAATATGTTAGCTTCACGGAGACCAAGGAGAAGAAAAATACCCTCCGCAGCTCATTTAATCCCCGCAAGTTGAGCTTCTTGTTAGAGAATGTAATTCCTGTGTATTCCTCCAACCCTAGAAGGGTGTGTATATAGTCAGCTGTACATGGGCCTCTATATGGGCTATATACACAGGCCATATGAGCCACACACATATACACTAACACTTCTCAACGTTGCATCACTGGTCAACCCCTACCCATGAATGATTTTCACCCAATGGGATGATCTCGATCTATGTGCAACCCTAGGAAAAGAGGCCAGCTAGCAATATATGAAGTTCAATTTTGAATCTCTTTATTTTGCTAATGCGTGGATCAAATACAATGGAGGGAGTAATTTGTAAGATACTCGTTGTAGCTTTTAACTCTTCCTTCTGTGTGCTTGTCTATGCAGGAAAACTTGATACATGATGACCAGAAACTGATATTGTTGGCTTCTCTTAGTGACTCTTTGGAATATTTAGCTGATTCAGTTGAAAGGTAATTCCATTACTTCCAGAATGAGCGTCACCGATACAGCTAGGTGCCCACTTACGCACATCCCATGCACCACTGTTTGGCTCAAGCTAGTTCTTTCTCCTCTTTACTTTTTCTTTCCTTTTGGTTGCTGCTTGTTCCCTTGCCATTGTGAAGGGAATAATTTCAAGCCTGAGGCTCAAATTATGTGCTTCAATGGTTGACTTCAAACTATGCCGTTTACTTGCATTGGAAAGTAGTGAAGCATGATGATTCCCTTTTTTTTACTGTGTGCTGGTTAAAGTAGTGAAGCATGATGATTCCCTTTTTTTACCAGTTAATTAAACCTACACCCGGCTGGCTACATAATCAGGGTTGTATAACCTGTGGTCATAATGGAAATGGTTGTATAGTAAGGGTTATAGTAATTCTTTTTCCAAATATCCTTTATCATACCCTGTTGCAGCCTAGTGTGCAACCCTAGTCCCTTCCAAACTTTCTTTGCTCCCTTGTGTTTTTTTCAGTAAATGCTGACAGGTGAGTCGCCACACCCCACTTTAGTAACACTAGATTGTTTTACATTGACATTGTGACACCCATTTAGTTGCTAAAATCTAGTGGCAAATTACTTTGGTTGAGTATACTCAGCTGATCTGCACCAATGCTCCATTCATGATAATTGGCAAAATTTGAGAGAGTGCACGTTACAGATCTGCAAATAATTATTAGAATCAATTTTGGCCTAAGCAAAGTACTATTATCGCCAGTAGCTATCCATTTCCTATTTGGCATCCCCAGTACCCGCCATTGCCTGATATTTGTTGTTGCATGGATTTGTAATTGTTTCGGTTATTGAGCAATTGCAGGCTTGGGGAATCATTCATAAGTCCACCAACCGCCAATCACAGCCAGCATGGTCAACATACCCGCTCCTCTAGTGCAATTCCAAATGGTCTTGCATCTCTGGCTAATGAGTACAGAAGGCTAGCTATTGATTGTGTCAGAGTATTGAGGTTGGAAATGCAACTAGAAGCTGTATATCACATGCAGGTAGTAGCACTAAATTTAATTTTGGCATCTCACCTTAATATATGTATTTGATAGAGGAATATTTTCCAGTGTATTCCTCCAACCCTAGAGAGGGTGGGTATATAGAGTTAGCTATACATGGGCCAATATGGGCTGTACAAGGCCATATGGGCCACTCACACATATATACACTAACACCCCCCCGCAGTCTGGACTACCGGCGCAGCAGTGTACAAGACTGGCCAACAAAGGAAGAAAATCACACACAAGGCCCGCCGCAGCCACAACTAGCCACTGGCTACGTTGAGGCTAGACCGGAACTCCGAGAAGGTCGAGGAAGGAAGACCCTTGGTGAAGATGTCAGCGAACTGGGAGGTGGTCGGTACATGGAGAACCCGAACATCTCCAATAGCAACTCGGTCACGAACGAAGTGCAAGTCAATCTCCACATGCTTCGTCCGCTGATGCTGAACCGGGTTGGTGGAGAGGTACACGGCGCTGACGTTGTCGCAGTAGACGAGCGTGCTCTTGGCGAGCGGGCTGTGAAGCTCAGCCAAGAGCTGTCGGAGCCAGGACGCCTCAGCCACGCCGTTAGCAACAGCCCGGTACTCCGCCTCAGCACTGGAGCGAGAGACAACTGACTGTCGCTTAGACGACCAGGAGCTCAGGTTGCCGCCGAGGAAGACGGCATAACCTGAGGTAGAGCGGCGCGTGTCCGGGCACCCCGCCCAGTCAGCGTCAGTGTAGACGACCAGCTCGGTAGACGGAGACCGGTGGAGGACCAAGCCAAAGTCAACAGTGCCTCGGACGTAGCGAAGGAGGCGCTTCAGCGCAGCAAGGTGTGACTCCCGTGGATCATGCATATGGAGGCAGATCTGCTGGACAGCGTAGGCGAGATCCGGCCTGGTGAAAGTGAGGTACTGTAAGGCGCCAGCAAGACTCCGATAAGCAGTAGGATCAGCCACAGGATCACCCAGAGTAGCAGACAGTTTCGCCTGAGTGTCAACAGGAGTGGAGCAAGGCTTGCAATCAGTCATCCCGGCACGCTCCAGGATATCCAGGGCATACTGGCGCTGGTGAAGGAGAAGACCAGTCGGACGGGGCTCAACTGTCACGCCCAAGAAGTGGTGAAGCTGACCCAGATCCTTCATGGCAAACTCCTGCTGAAGTGAGGTGATAATCCGCTGAAGCAGCTGTGGACTGGAGGCAGTCAGAACAATGTCATCAACGTAGAGAAGGAGGTAGGCAACCCCATCAGCATGGTGATATATGAACAGCGAAGTATCTGACTTGGTCTCAACAAACCCCAGTGTCAGCAGGAAGGTGGCAAACGGAGAGTACCATGCCCGAGCAGCCTGCTTCAAACCATAGAGACTTGTTCAACCGGCAGACCATATCCGGACAACTAGAGTCCACAAACCCTGCTGGCTGGCTGCAGTAGACGGTCTCGGTCAAAGTGCCATGAAGAAATGCATTCTTGACATCGAGCTGGTGCACGGGCCAAGACCGAGAGAGAGCCAAAGAGAGAACTGTGCGCACTGTAGCAGGCTTCACCACTGGACTGAAAGTCTCGTCATAGTCCACACCGGGACGCTGAGTGAACCCCCGAAGGACCCAACGCGCCTTGTAGCGCTCCAGAGTACCATCAGCACGCTGCTTGATTGTCCAGATCCACTTGCCGGTCACCACATTGCAACCCGACGGACGGGGCACAAGATCCCAAGTTTGGTTGGCAAGAAGAGCGCCGTACTCCTCTTCCATCGCGCGACGCCAGTTCGGATCTGCCAGAGCCTCACGAACCGACGTCGGGATCGGAGAAAGCCGCGGCTCCCCCTCGGTGGCGGAGAGGGCCCGCGGCCGAAGAACCCCGGCCGCCTGCCGGGTCACCATGGGATGGGTGTGACGAGGATCCCGATGGATGACCGGCGGGTGGTACACGGCCGACTCCACCCGAGAGCGCCGTGGGGGAGGCGGCGGTGGCGGCGGCGGAGGCGGTGTGGGCGCCGGTGGAGGTGGTGGAGACGGTCCCGGTGACGGTGGTGGAGGAGGTGGAGCCGTGGAGCGGCGCCCGTAGACATGGCGCAGAGGAGGCACATAGTCTACAGGCACCGCTGGTGGAGGAGCCGGAGAAGGTAGCGGCGGTGGAGGCACCGGACGGCGCTGGAACACCTGCACGGGCTCGGCGTAGCGTGCAGGTGGTGGCGGGGCCGCGCATGGCGCGGGTGGAGGCGCCGGAGTCGCGTGTGGCGTGGCGTGGGGCGCCGGGGGCAACGGGGCCGCGTGTGGCGCGGCGAGGGGCACCGGTGGCACCGGGGCAACGCGTGGCCTGGCCGAAGGCACCAAGCCCACGTCAGGTGCGACGAATGGCACCGGAACCGCGGGTGGTGCAAGAGGAGGCTCAGGTGCCGCCGGAGGAGCCAGAGCCGGTGGTGTACCAGAAGAACCTGCTGGAAAAGGAAAAACAGAAACAGGCGGCTGCACCACCGGGTCAGAAAACATGGACTCAATGTCAGGATCCGGAGTGGGTGTGGAGGAGGAGGAAAAAGGGAAGTCCGACTCGTCAAACACAACATGTCGGGAGATAAGAACCCGACGAGAGGTGAGATCGTAGCAGCGGTACCCCTTATGGTCAGGGGAGTAACCAAGGAACACACAACGTGTCGAGCGAGGTGCGAGCTTATGAGGAGCAGTGGCAGCAAGATTCGGGTAGCAAGCGCACCCGAAGACACGAAGGTGGGTGTAAGTGGGAGGGGTACCGAAGAGAGCGTGGTGAGGAGTCGGAGCAGGAGAAGCGGTGGAAGGAAGACGGTTGAGAAGGTAGGTGACGGTGTGAAGGCTCTCTGCCCAGAAGCGCGGGGGAAGGGAGGCCTGGATCAGAAGAGTGCGCATGACATCGTTTGTGGTCCGAATCATGCGCTCTGCCTTGCCGTTCTGTGGTGAAGTATACGGACAAGACATACGTAACTGAACACCGCGGGTGAGAAAGAAGGAGCGAGAGGTGGAGTTATCGAACTCACGCCCGTTGTCGCACTGGACGGCCTTAACGGTGAGGCCGAACTGAGTGGACACCCAGGCAAAGAAGTGAAGAAGGGTGGGGAAGGTGTCAGACTTGGCACGCAAAGGGAAGGTCCAGGAGTAGTGAGAGAAATCATCAATGATCACCAGATAATACTTATAACCAGAGATGCTGAGTACAGGAGAAGTCCACACATCACAGTGGATAAGATCAAAGGCATGCGCAGCATGCGAAGAAGAAGAAAAAGGGAGCCGAACATGACGACCAAGCTGGCATGCCTGACAGAGGTGCTCAGCAGTAGTCCTAGTACAAGAGATATCTCCACTACGACTAATCTGAGCCAAAACATCTCGGCCGGGATGACCAAGGCGGCGGTGCCAAGTGGTGGAAGACGGTGTCACGGCGAGAGCAGCTGACGAGGAAGACGAAGGTGAAGTGGAGGCAGCGGAGACAGGAAGCCGAAGGGTGTAAAGGGGCCCGGTGCTGTCACATCGGAGGAGTGGACGCCCGGTAGCCAAATCCTTCACAGAAAGACCAGAAGTGTCAAACTCCACAGAACAAGAATTGTCAGCTGTAAATTGACGAAAGAAGATTATGAACCATCTGAGGAGCAACAAGGACATCAGAGAGACGAAAAGGACCGGGAGCAGAACCCACAGAAGTGACCGGAAGACAGGATCCATCACCGACCATGATGGAGGAAGGACAAGAGGGGTGAGGAAGTCGGACAGAAGAAAGGATACCCGCATCAGGAGTAGTGTGGTAAGAAGCACCCGAGTCGGCGATCCACTCGGTGCCGACGGGCGGCGTCAGCTCCACAGTGCTGAAGGACTGCGCCAGGGCAGCCTGATCCCACCCCCCCGGCCACGACGAGCTGGGCGGAGGAGGTGGAGTCCAGGTCGGCGCGTAGGAGGCAGCACTCGTGACCATGGCCGCCGGCTGGTGCGGGGGACGAGGCCCCCCTCCCTGACCCTGGTAGGGCCACATGGAGATACGCCCTGACCACGGGTGGGAGACGGTCGGCCAGGGCGCACCTCCGGGAAGAGGAGCGAGAGGGGGGGTCGGAGCTTGGGTGGGCGTCCCACGACCCCCACGACCCCCACCACCGCGTCCTCGGCGGCCCCCACGACCCCCCCACCCCCGCTCGGCCCGGGGGGAGGAGCACCAAGGAGAGAGGCCGGCGGCGGGGCGGAGGACGGTGGTGGGGCAGCGACGAGTGCGCGAGAAGTAGAGGACGAAGGCGTGGTCGAGGCAGGTGTGTGGTGGCCCCGGGTGAGCTCCTCCAGGGTAAGTTCATCACGGACCTGCAGGAAGGTGGGTGGCGGCTGCTGGTGCGTGAGTAGTGTCCGCACAGCCTCGTAGCTGTCGGGAAGGCCCCGCAGAACGTTGAGGACCAGGATGTGCTCCGGGACCGTGAAGCTGAGGTCGCGAAGCCCATCAGCCGTGCTCTTCATCTTCCTGCAGTAGTCGCTCACGGACAGGTCACCCTGCTCGAGCGTGCGAAGCTCGGCGTCGAGCTGGAGGGCACGTGTCTGAGCATTCCCGAGAAACTGAGTCTCGAGGGAAAGCCACATCACGCGCGCGGTGGGATCCGGAGTCCGCACGATGTCCTGGAGATCCAAGGAGATGGTCCCAGAGATCCAGGACATGACGATGCAGTCGCGGCGTCGCCACGCCGGGTCGCGAGCACGGGCAGGAGTGTCGGAGAGGACGTGGCCGTCGAGAGCGTAGCGGCGAAGAACGAGGAGAAGCTGGTCCCTCCATCGAGCGTAGGAGGTGGAGTTGGAGTCGAGGACGACGGTGACCAGGGTCTTGATGTGCGGGACCCCGGCGGCCTGAAGGTGGAGGTAGGCGACCATGGGGTCGTCCGTGCCACTCGGGGGTCCAGCACCTGGCTGGAGCGGAGCCGGAGGCGGAGGCTGCTGAGAGGAGGCGACGCGCTCCCCCGTAGAGGCGTGGAGGAAGCGCTCCGCCTCGGCGACCTGGCGAGCAAGCGCGTCAGCCGTGGTACGTTTGTGCTCCCAGGCGAGGGCAGCCACACGCACGCGCTCCTCGGCGGCGGCTGCTGCGGTCTTGGCGTTCTCCAGGGCCGTAGCGAGGGCGCTGTCGGCGGCCGCGACGGTGGAGGGACGCGGAGACAGCCCGCGGAGGAAGGCGGTGGCGGAGAAGGGTCGGGTCGCCGGAGGCACGCCGTAGAGAGGACCGTAGGGGTAGCCGAGCAGCAGGTTGCCAGCTGCACCTGCAGCACCAACACCTCCGCCAGGAGAAGCACCACCGGAAGGAACAGCAGCGGTGGCGGCGGAGACGGTGGTGTCGGTGCTGCCCATCGTGGCCAGAGCAGAGGAGGGGCCAGTAGGGGCGGCAGTCAGCCCGGCGGTGGCGTCGGAGGTCCCCGGACCCGTGATTGCGCCAAGGATTCGGAGGGCAGTGGCCACGGCAGCTGGCCCGCCCGCTGCAATAGCAGCTGCAGTAGCAGGGGGGATGCCATAGGCGGTAGTCAAGGCATGAGCAGCCCCCTGCACGGCCAAACTGTCGGTGTCCACGGCGTCCAGGGCATCTGGGATGGCATCCAGGCCTCCGGCAGCGGCGTCCAGGCCACCCTGGTCTGCAGGCACGACGCCCAGGGCACCCAGGCCCCCAGCCACGGCCGGGTCGCCCGCGCTGGCGAGGCCCAGGCCCGCATCCGCGGGCTGGACGCGCGTGCCCGCGCCTGTGGCCGCCAGGGAGCCCGCATCCGCGCCTGCAGCGCCGCCGGCGGCCGCGTCCGCGCCCCCCGCGCCCGCGCCCAGCTGCGTCGATGGGAGAATGGCGTCGGCGGCAGCGGGATCGAGGGGAGGCGCGAAGGACGCCAGGGCTGCGGCCGGATCGGGCAGCGGCGGCAGGGGGCCGCGCGCGAGCGCACCCGGGGCGGAACGGCGAGCAGCGGCGGCATAGGAGAGAGGGAGGAAGGTGGAGAGGGGAGGAGGGGGCGGCCAGCCGGCCATGGGAGGTGCTGGCGGCGCCTGGAGCTAGAGGAGAGAGGAGAGGATGGAAACCCTAGCTGATACCATGATAGAGGAATATTTTTCAGTGTATTCCTCCAACCCTAGAGAGGGTGGGTATATAGAGTTAGCTATACATGGGCCTCTATGGGCTGTACAAGGCCATATGGGCCACTCACACATATATACACTAACAGTATTCAGTGCCAAAACATTTTTATTAACATGAATTTAAACAGGAAATGACCAAAAGAGAATACATCGAAGATCAAGATGCTGAAGATCCTGATGACTTTATTATCTCCCTCACAACTCAGGTATGCACAAATATCTCCCTTGCAACTGAAGGTATCTAAGGGAATCATATCATAAGAGCGAGTCATGCTGTATATATTTCTTGTAGTCATGAGTTGTAATGGAAAGTTCTGAAGAAACCTTAATAGTCAATTTTTCGGCACTGTTAATCAAGAAAAGCTGTGGCCACCTTGCAATTCTCACTCAAGTCAATTTTGCACTATAGTGAGAATTTTCAGATGAATATAGCAAAAAGTTAATTGTTAGTTTGTTCTTGCAACACAAATAGATCGCACGTCGGGATGAAGAAATGGCTCCTTATATCACAGAATCAAAAAGGAATTATGTGTTTGGTGGGATTTCCAGTGTTGCTGCTAATGCATCAATAAAGGTTTGTTTTTATTTACCTGCAGTCGTGTATTCTTGCTAGTTAAGCCGGTACTGTAAACTGAGATATCTTACCTACATATTCTTTGTATCTTCATCTAGGCACTTGCTCAAATGAAGTCAATCAACTTGTTAGGAGTTCAGCAAATATGCAGGAATTCGATAGCTCTAGAACAGGTGAGGCTTTTGTGTGTAACATTATATCTTCTGTATTATGCTGTAGCCGCACAACCTTTTTGACAGTAGAAGAACATATCTAGTCACTCATGAAAATTAAATATCTGCAGGCTCTTGCGGCCATACCGTCAATAGATAGTGAAGCAGTCCAACAAAGATTGGATCGCGTTCGAACATTCTACGAGTTATTAAATTTGCCTTTTGAGGTAACATCACTTAAATTATGCTAACACATCCCTAGATTTCCATATGCCTTACACTTCTTGTTTTGCAGTCTTTGCTTGGATTCATCGCCGAACATGAATATTTATTTTCCGCAAAAGAGTAAGCCTGCCAAATATTTTTCACTTTACTACATCATTGTTTATAGTTGAACACTTGACTGTATTCATTTTGGTCAAAAATGTTAATTGCGCAGATACTTGAGTGTTCTGAAGGTCAGTGTGCCCGGTAGGGAGATACCTATGGATGCTGAACGACGCATCTCACAGATTTTGGGTCACTAGATCAACTTCAAACAAGTACTTTTTTCGATTGAAGATGCCTTGTATTACCTTCTTTTCTGTAAATACCGTATATCACCTTTGGATACCAATTGGAGCCCCACCTGTTTTTTATGGCAGTGTTGTGTAGCTTTACCTTATCTTTGTTCTTTTATTACTTTGTTTTCATTTTAATCTCACATGTAGGGATTTTTTGTATGTCTTATTAACTATCATTGGTTCTAAATTTATAATGTAGATATGTCGTTCTGGACAAGGTTTCTGCTGTTAATTTTTGTAAATGTGTTAACTATCAGTCAACGCCCCGTGTGTGTGTGTGTGTGTGTGTGTGTGTGTGTGTGTGTGTGTTGCGTGCGTGCAACAAATACTACGTCTACGCCTTGGTGAAAACAGAGATCTGCTACGTCAACATCTGCACCATCGCGGGCCAGGGGGGTTACCGTCCTTGGCCACACCTACAAGGACAGGATGGAGACCGGCTGGGTGACGAAGTGGTTCTACCAGGCCGTCTCGACGGATAGAGGGCTGACCTCCTCCCACTGACACACTGCGGACCTAGATCAAGCTTCTCCAGATAGTGGCCGCCTGGTTTGCCATCCGGGACTTGGTGGAGTTCATTGCGTATGGGGTTTGGCCGTTGAGCATGTCATGGAGATTCCAGGAGGAGCCGACAGATGCGAACCCGGTGACCCGGAACGGCAAAGACTTGTTCTTCTGGGTGAGGCTACAGTGGAAGCTTCTGAGTGAGCCCTTTTTCCTTCTCTTGCCCTTCCTATCATTCCGTGTTGAGTGTTGACCTCTCGGCGATGGACATCTTTGTGCAGAGCTCACCCTCGCTGAGGTTGAGGCCCAGGTCGTCCGTATGCTCAGGCCATCCTTGTTTTGGGTGTTTGTATCAACCGCGTCCTCCTTATCCGGGATGTCGAGACCCCGGAATGCCCGGAGCCCTCTGAGATGGAGAAGTGGAAGAGGAGTGTGGGCGACGCGACCTCAGCGTTCGCGGACTCGTTGGGGGAGGACGAAAAGGGAGAGGTTGCGAACGTGCCTGAGGCTAGGGCCTCTCGTCGCGTCCACGGGAGCAATCCGTCGATGCCCATCTTCCGGCCTCCCTGGTTCATGGCGCCCCTCGTCCTGAGGTATCCTGGCAGGGGGGCGCCTCGGGTCCTTCCGCAGCTCCTCGCCCCGGGATTAGGACGCCTTAGCTATACCTCGGTGTGCCTCTGCCGGGTCCAACCAGGCGCCTCTGCTCCCTTAGGGGTTTCCGCCTTCTGATTCCTCGGGGGACGTCGTCTTCTCCTGACCGACCGTGTAGTGGGCCCAGTTGCGGGTGTCGTACCAGGGAGCAAGGGCCCCTCCCCCAGATCCCCAACAACAGCCCTTTCCCGGGGTGTTCCCCCGGCAGTCCCTCTTCACCGGGGGGAAGTCTCGGGCTCAATCTAGAGCCTCGGCACCAGGGTGATCTGGGTGCCTCGACGGCGTGGACTCCTAGGGGCATCGGGGGAGGGCCCTGTATCGAGCTAGGCCGGAGGCATCCCGGGCTCGGGGGAATCCTACAGAGACTCTTCATTACGCTGGCCCCCCCTGATGGCATTCCTTTCACCTGGTAGGGTTTGGCTCGCAGGCTGGCCCGCTCCCAGTGGCTAGAGCTGACGTGGAGCGAGCCCTCCTCCGCCGCACCCCTCAGAGGTCACCACCTATCGCGGAGTGGGTGCCCGCGTCCGAGCGGAGGGTGGAGGGGGTGGTGCCCAGGCTATTTATGTTGCCGCGGTAGCCCCGCGACGCCCCCTCCCTTGATCCCTAACTTTTCTTCACTGCGACGGCTCTACCTGTCCTTAAGTCACCGACTCCCCTCGGCCACGCCTGTTCTCCCATCGGGACCTCTTCCTCTCGGGTCCCCTCGTGCCGGACCTCCTCCGTCGTCTCTCGGAATGGCTCCGAAGCGTTCCTCCAGCGGCGCCAGGGAGAAGGTGGCTTCCGAAAAGCTGCGGAAGGGGAAAGCCAACCTTCCATTCTCTTGGGAGCTCCAGCACAGCATCGTGGACAAAGCCTTCCTTGACGAGCTCCACGCTCGTGAGCTAGTCGCGGATTGGAGCTCCGCTCGTCACCCGGGGGACGAGCTGATCCCCTCACCACAACCTGGGGAGGTGGTGGTCTTTATGGAGCAGCTCGAGTGTTGCCTTCGCCTTCCGTGCTCGGAGTTCCTCCGAGAGGTGTTGAAGCTCTATAACATAGAGATCCAACATCTTTCCCTGAATGCGGTCGTTCGCCTGCTGGCTGCATTCGAGTGGGCCTTCCAGGCGGAGGGTGCCATTCATTCAGCGTCCGCCTACGTGAGTCTTCACACCGTCCGGAGCTGAGGCAAGTATCTTTTCCCAAGTGGGGTGAAGACGGAGATCTACTATGGTGACGTCTTCTTCAACATCCGTTCGGGAACCCTTGTCCCCGGGCACGCCAACAAAGACCGCATGGAGACCGCCTGTGTGCACGCCTGGTTTTACCATTCCATCCCAGCCGACAGCGGCCTGGTTTCCACATGCCAGCCTCCGGAGCTCATCTCATAGCCCTCCGTGAGGCTAGACGCCACGACCCGCGCCCGCAGCCACCTCTTGGGAGTCGTCTCCAAGAGGTTCGCCATCCGAGACCTGGTGGAGGAGTTTCTCACTGCCGGCATATGGCCGCTAGCCGCCTCCTGGAAGTTCCCGGTGGAGGGGGAGGACGTGCCTAACCCAGTGAGTCGCCGGGGTGAGTTTTCACACTTTCGGGACGACTTGCGGTGGGTACTTCCCGGTGAGTGACCCCGGGCTCCCGGTGTTTCTTTTCGCAGAGCTTTCCCTTGTCGCGATTGAGCAATCGGCCATTCGACTCCTCGGTCCCTACAGTCGGAAGGAGCACAATGCTCGGGCCATCCTGGTGTTGGGGGCTCGGCTTAATGGCGTCCTCGTACTCCGGGTGATAGCGACCCCGGAGCGACCCATTCCTCTGAAGAAGTCGAAGAAACGTCGGAGGGGGGCGGGCGACGCCGCTTCCGAGCCACCTCCGGAGGAAGGGGGTGACGACGACGACGAGGAGTCCGCGAGGCCCATCCAGAGGACACGACAGGGCGTTTCTCCGCGCCGTCTGCCGCCCATTCCTTTCGCTGGAGGGACCTCTTCGGCTCCCACTTCGATCTCCCGGAGTTCGGCGCGGAGTTGGGTTCAGATGAGGAGACAGATGTGGAGATCGAGGAGATATGTAAGTGCGTGTCCTCTCCCGGCTTAGTTCCGCTATCCCCTCTACCGCTTTTCTTACTTGAGGGGGCCGCTCCTTAGTTCTTCGCAGACCCCGGGACCCTCCCGAGGTTTGGTGGGCGGGGCTCGTCTCCGGCTGAGGAGGCACACCAGGGGGGCGACGGGGAAAATCTTCCCTCCAGGTTCCGAGGCCTGGGGGGTAGGGAGGGCCTGTTCCGCGGGACCCTCCCGGGCACTCCCCTGATCTCGGAAGACCTGGTCGGTCGTTCGGAGGTCCGGACGTCGCGTCCCGGGCTCTGATGGAGAGGCTCCCCCACGAGGTGAAGGTAGAAGCGTTGGCCAGCCTCCGCAAGCAGGTGGATGGTCCTCCCGGTCCTGTGCTCTTGTGGCTGGCTTCTATGTCTCCTGAGTTTTCCTTTTTCCTCAGGTCTCCCTCCTGGCGAAGTCCCTTGCTGGGGAAGTGTCCGCTTCCAGCCCCGTCAGGGAGCTGGAGAAGGCCCTGGCTCATGCCAGGGTGGAGAGGGGGGACACCGAGCGCCGCGCGCGAGAGGCGGTGGATTCCCTGAAAATGGCGGAGGGCCTCCGTGAGTGAAAGGACCTTGATATCGCCTAGAGGGGGGTGAATAGGCGTGACGACCAACTTAAACTTTTCTTCCCTGAAAACTTGAACTGCTAGTGTCCACCGGTCAGACCGGTCACTAACTCTGCTTCCAGGAGGCGCCGGTCAGACCGTTGCTTCAGACCGGTGTAGCACAGAACGCTTGCAAAAACAGCTTCAAGCTCCTCTTGACTTCTGGCACAAACAAAACTTGGTGAGTGTCCTTGGTAGATGATCACAAGCAGGGTCATGATCCCTGCACACACAAATAGCACACCCAAGTAGATCAAAGCGGAAGCAAATCAAATATGCTAGAAATCAACTTAGAGAGGCAAATTACAAAGAGACGCAATAATTTGTTTCCCGAAGTTCACCTCCCACTAAGGAAAGGCTACGTCTCTGTTGAGGAGCTTGTAAGGGAACTTTTCCCACAACAAGCCGGGTCTCTTCAACCACTTTCCTCCTTTCCACTAAGGCGATCTTCTTCATGAAGAGGCAAGATCACAGCCCTCACAAACTTGCCGCTGCTCACCACAACCTTGGGAGCTAGCCAGTGACGCCTAGCCGTTAGGAGGCAAATCTCCAAGAGTAACAAATGCTTCAATGTTTGTAGTCGCGAAATCGAAGTGCTCAAGCTATGGGAATGCTTTTATTTTCTCACAAAGGCTCTCTTGAGCTCAATCTCTCAACCCAACTCAAAGATATGGCTTGAATCCCTAAATCTCACAAAGAGAGGTTGGGGAGAGCCACTAAGGCTTAGGGCTTGCAAAGAATGGCTTAGGAGCTCAGCAACAACACTAGGAACACCAACCCTCCACTTTTGAAGGCTTGGGGTACTTATACCCCTTAAAGGAGAAAACTAGTCGTTAGCTGTCGGGTGACACCGGTCAGACCGGTGTTTGAAAAACTAGCAGTTGGGCTAGCGGCACCGGTCAGACCGGTCAGGCTCGAGACACCCTCAAAACCCTTTCTTTCACTCCAACACTTCACCAAAGAGATGAAGTGGCTCAGGTTAGGTTAGGAGGGTTAGTTAGCACACTATTAAGCACTCAAGTCTATTTTCTCACAAGGTTTATCTAAGAGCACTTTGACTTGGTCAACTAGCTAATGTTGCATCCCTCTTGATAGTAAGGCATACCTATACTCAAGAATAAATAAAAGCACCATGTCAACCTCTTGAGCTTGAATGTCTTCAATCTTGTCATACTTGAACAATTTCCACTTGAGGGCTTTCAACTTAGCCTATGTCTTGAGCACGTCCATACTTGAGCTAGTGACTTAGAATTTTTCCATTTAGCATAGGAATGCACGCTTAAATCCTTAAGTCACTCCATATTGCCAATCGTAACATTTAGATGGTGGCATTGCTTCCCTCAGTTAAGTCTTGGATATGATACTTCGAGACCCCACGGATACTAGAACTTCACCCTAGCAAAACACCAATGGCAGCCTAGCTAGAACCAAAGATTGCTTAGTCCCTCGCCCTAGTCATCTCGATTGATCTCTTCATCACTTACCCAATCCACGAGGAGTTTGGCTTTGCTTCATCCACAATTAACCTTCATTTGAAATCCTACTTCAAATGCTTGTTCTTGATCGACAACGAATATGCAAGGTTCCAATTAAGGACCATTAAGTCTATACTCATCCTTGTGTCCTCTTTCAATTACCACATGAAGCCTTGCACTTAATCTAGAGAGAATTACCAATTTTTCTTTTTATGATCCATTTGTGTTTCAATCAAGCCACCATATTTATCAGAGACAATGAATTGACCTTTGCAAAATATCCCCAATATTTATCTTCATTTGTTGCTTGACACTTGTCTTTGTACATTAGGATCACACAATTAATTTTCTTCTTCAATGTGAGACATATATCATTCATTAACCAATACATATGTCAACAATAACTCATGAATATATAAATAAAAACCTGCTCACAATCTTAGACAAATATGTTAGACCTTTAATCGCTTTGTCATTCAATTCACCAAAATCCAGTTAGGGGCCTAGATGCACTTTCAGTGAGGAGGCGGAAAAGCTCCGGGAGAAAGCGGAGGACGAGGCCGTCTCGGCCTAGGAGGCGTTGGCATCGACAGGGGATGAGCTCCGCTCTTTCTTTGAGGCCTGGAACGACGCACCGGCGATGGCGGCGGGGACGATTGATTCCCTCTCCATGGGCATGGTGGATCTTGGGGTCGTCATGTCATTGCCCACGAACCCCATGGAGGATCTCCCCGCCTACTTGGCTAGGCTGAGCAAAGGGGTCCTTGCCAAGGTGAAGGGCCCTCGGTCCTTTGCCGGAGTCAGTGCTCAGATCGCCTAGCGAGGCGCGTTCCTCTCCCTCTTCAGGGTTAGGTGCACCCACCTGCCCCACGTGAAGGACGTGGTCGGCGGCCTCCCTTCCACCAGTATGGACTTCCATCGCGAGGTCAAGCATGTGAAGACGGCTTCCCGGGCCTTCCGAGACTACTAGGCTGAGCACGACTTGGACGTGGTTTGCGGGATGGGGGCGGTCAGCGAGGAGGCAGCGCCCGCCATACGGGTGGAGAAGTCTTCGGCCGGAGGTTCTTCAGGGGCGGGAGGGGGAACTCCCGGGATGAGACCTAGGTTTGAACCCTTCCCGTCGACACCTCCCCTTAGCATACCCTCTTTTTTTTTCTAGTTTCTTTTGTCGAGCTTCCCTCGAGAGAGAGGGAGGGGAGCCCTGTTGACTCTTTTGTAAAGTTCGTAGGTGGTCCCTGGGCATGTCTGCTCGGGACCTCTCCTCTTTTGGGACATGCAAATGGCATCTTCTTCTTTCCTTCAAATTTCTTCAGTTGCTGAATGTACTCCTTGTATGTCTTCAGATGTCGCGTTGTGGTTACAAAGCGCCTGCCCGGAGTGGCCTCCCGCCGCGTGCCGTTCCTCATTCCAAGCAGGGCTTCCCTGGATGGCCTGGTTACCGCCAGCTATCGAAAGATGACTTATTTATGGAAGCCTTGATCTTCCAGGGGATGTACATCAGTGGCTCTTTTCTTCGGGATTGGTCCTCCTGGGTGGAGTGTCAGTTCGCCTCTCCTGCTACTCAGCGGCACCCAGAAGAAGATTTCTAGGATTTCGTGGAGGAGTGTCGCCGCCTTTTTGATCTGTTGCGACCCTCGCCTGTCTTGCGGCTCCCGTCTCCCTCCGAAGGGGGTTCTTTTTCCAGGGCTTCCCCGGCAAGCGTAGGGGGGCGCCATTTTGTAATTCCCTCCGAGGCGCCCCCGGCTCGTGCGGGGGGCCCTTTGGAACTTCTTCCGGGGCTCCCCCGGCTAGCAGGGGGAGTCCTTTTGTAACTCCTTCTGGGGCTCCCTCAGCTAGCATGGGGAGACCTTTTGTAACTCCTTCGGGGGCTCCCCCGGCTTGCGCGGATAGCCCTTTTGTAACTCCTTTGGGGGCTCCCTCGACCAACGCGGGGAACCCCTTTGTGGACGCCCCGCGTAATGACGGCTTCCCTTCGGAGACGGGAAGTCTTTCCAGTCTACCCCTGCTGCTGCGGGGGCTCGAGCCCTATCCTCGGGCATTGCTCCTTCCTCAGAGGTGTGATGCTTCGGCATTCTTGTTGTACCTTCACAATTCCTTTCTCTCTTTTTTCTTTTAATAATAATAAAAAAGGGGGAGAGACTTCTGCTCCAATCACTTGTGTTTGTCCGTCTACACCTTCGGGACCTCACACCATGGAAAAAAGACTCCCCGGAGGACCTTCGTATTGCCGGGGCTTTGTTTCTCTACTGGAGCTCCCGGTGTAGAGGTTGCCTTCTCCCGGCCACAGGGCGGGCTACCCGGAGGTGGACTCATCTTTTTTATTTGTAGGATGTTTAACGAAGGTGTCATCTTTTTGCTAAGTAGGTGCCCGAGACAGCTGAGTCCCGTGGTGATCTTCCTCCCCTATTTGGCGGCCTCCCGAAGCCCTCCCGTGCTGACAAGGGCAAGGAAATTGTTTCGGATGACTCCTGCAGTTCCCCGTCAATGGGTTGGCCTGACGAAGACGAGGACTTCGTGGATCCACGGGTGGCGGCCGATGCGGAGCTGGCTCGTCAAGTGGCGGTAGATGACTTCACCTCTTCGGACGTGGATGTGGTGGCGGTGCAGTGTGCCGTCATGGAGGCCTTCTCTGTGGACTTGGAAGGGCGGTCCTGTTCCGAGGAGTCCTCCAATCGGGGAGGCTGTCACCCTCGCCAAGGGGGCCCTTCCGGCGCACGTCGGGTATTCGCCTGGAGGGGACGCGGAAGGGGCCGCCCGCATCGCACCTTCCTCAATTACTTAGACCGAGACGACTTGTATCAATGATAAACAAAGAATAAAAAAAAAGCACGGTGCACACATTTTATTTTTGTGTACCATGTGTTAGAATGATATTTTGATTTCAAATAAATGTGGAAGATTAGGGGAGTGAGAATTTAAAATATGCCCTGCCGCCAGGTGTCTGCCTGCTCTTGGCCTTAGGCTGCGCTGCCTTTGTCGCGTAGCGCACTGCACGGCCTATAAAAGGACCCCGCGGCCCGCCCCCATGAATCTGTGGTCATTTCCAGGTTTCTTGTGCTCGTGTTTACTTGAAACAAGCAGATAGCCGCCACCATGCGGTGCCACCGACTCGGGTGCGCTGCAGAATTTTTCCGGAGAGTTCTCTTTCCCAGCAGTGCTTGAAGGAAGCTTTTGAAGACAGGCATGTTGTCGAGGAGAATCTACGGAGGGATGTCATGTGGGTGAGAGCCCTTACGCTTCCTTCTAGGGCTGCTCTCCAACAGATACGTCTTGGGAGGGGAAGCGGAAGTCTGCCCCGTCGCCATCTCCACCGTGCTTCCCTCTGGCATTCCGAATGCCATCAGGAAGCTTGCGAGGCGGGGTAGTGCGACTGCCCGAGTGCTGTAAGGAGTATTGCGAGGAACTCTTCCTCTCCGAGTTGGCTCCGCCGCCGTTGTAGCAGTCGACTTCTTATGTCTCCCCCCTTCTCCTGTATCCTGACTACTTCCGGTGGCCACTATTTTTATTCCTCTGTAGTTTGCCACTAGGGATCTCTTCTGTTTCGGTCAAGTGGGGGAAAAATCCCGAAGTGATAATATGCTATTCTTGTCGCGCTGTGTCCCTTGTTGTCCCCCGTGACTAGGACCTCGGGAGGCACCGTTCTCAGGACTCCCCCTTTGTTCCGCGTCCAGGAGTCCGGGATGCATCACTTCCGGGCACCTCCTCGCTCTCTGTCGGCGCCCCGACCCATTGGCCTACGGAAAGATGGCGCCGCAACGGCTCCGGGAGGAACTCTGGGGTGATTGCTGTCGTACTCGACAATGCTCCAACACGGGCCTCTTTTTTTGCACTTTTGTTCGGAGACCTTTCGTTCTCCTAGAAGGTGTGTGAAACCTTCGCAGTTCTTCGAAAGGGAGTGTACTTCCGAAATCTGGAGGGGGCCTGCCTTTAAGCGGGTCCGTGCTCCGGGCCGGAGCCCTTTGGTCTCATTGAGACTTCCCCTGAAACATCCTTTCGGGGCGGGGTCTTGGGTGCTAGCTTGTGGTCAAGACTCCCGGCCAACCCTTTGGCCCTTCGGAAGAAAGTTAACTTCCGGAATCTGGACGGTCAACGTGCGGTGAGACGCCAATCTCCCCTTTCATGGGAACCATTTTTACCTTGTTCACCGAGGCCCTTCAGAAGGGCGAGGCTTGGTAGGGAGCGAACGCGTCACGTGCCGCGATGCTTAGGGTGATCAGACCTTTAAGCCATCCCGCATGGCTCTTCGGAACAGGGCCAGTTTTTGGAATCTGGAGACGAGCGTTCGTTGCAATGCTAAAGCTTTGGCCTTCCCTTGGCCCTTCGAAAGGTTTTTCAGCACCTCTCGGAATCTGGGATTTGGCTCATCAGAAATGGTTCTTTTCCGGGATGGGAGCCCGATGCACGGTGCTGGGGGTCCTTAAACCTATCCAAGGCTTCTTTGGAAGGAACTTTACTCCCTGAATTTATTTAACGGCTTAGACGCGCTACGTCCGACACCGCCGGTGGTAGATTTGCAAAATCTAGTCTTGCAAACCCAGGAAGGCGTCCCATCTGTGATGGGGGGTGGTGGACAATGAATTGACCTTTGCAAAATATCTCCAATATTTATCTTCATTTGTTGCTTGACACTTGTCTTTGTACATTAGGATCACACAATTAATTGTCTTCTTCAATGTGAGCCATATGGCATTCATTCACCAATACATGTCAATAATAAATTATGAATATATAAATAAAAACCTACTCACAATCTTAGACAAATATGTTAGACCTTTAATCGCTTTGTCAGTCATTCACCAAAATTCACTAAGGGGCCTAGATGCACTTTCAATCTCCCCTTTTTGGTGATTGATGACAACTCGATTAAAGCTTACAAATATATCATTAAAGCGCATTTCGATTCTTAGATATAGCTAGAGCTCCCCCTCAATGTGTGCTTAGAGTGGAATTTCAAAAAATTGGCCTCAGATGCCAAAAGCACATATTTAGGATAAAACCATAGGAGCTCCCCCCATATCTTTGAATCAGTGGAGTGCAACATGTGTGTGTGAAAAATAAAATCCGTGATGCGTATGACAAGATATGCACAAAGCAAAGAACAAGTGTGCTGACTGGGCGACACCGGTCAGACCGGTGCCCCTGACCGGTCAGACTGGTCAGGTCCAGCCAGTACACAGACTGGGTGACACCGGTTAGACTGGTGCCTCAGACCGGTCAGGTCCAGTCAGAACACAAAGAGAAAAAGTGTGTGCTATCTGGGCTAAGGTGATCAGATCGGGGTTGCAAGCCGGCTTAGATCACTTTGCTCCATTTAGCCAACACAAACTGTTGACACCGTTTTTTGGAAAAAACGGGTCAAAAGGAGAAGCAGCCGATGAAAAGCAGAGTACAATCGGCCGATTGGAGGAAGAGGAAAACGGTCAACACAATTCGCCGATGGTCAGAGGGATCCAACCCTGACAATGGGCCAGCTAGTCAAAGTAATCGGCCGATGGTCAGCCGGGAAATCGGTCGATGGAGAAAAGAGAAGGCGGTAATCAAAGAAGTACGCCAAAAGGAAAGCAATGGTAGAGGCGGGTCAGTCCACGATTGGCAACGGGTCAAGAGTCAGTTTTTAGAAGGTCTAAGACTCCTGCGAGAGTCCTTTTCTATTTTTAGTAGTTTTTGTCTTTAGATGCAAGTAAACAGTGCCATAATCGGCTAGGAGTCGGGTTTGTCCCCAGGACATAAATAGCGACCCTGCGTGGTCGGAAAATCTGTACACACCAATATCAAACAAACCGCCTCCGGGCAAACCCTTCACCTTTACTGCATCTACTTTACAGCATCTACCTTTACAGCATCTACTTTTCGGCGACTTCGCCATTGCGTTTTTTCTCTTTTCTACAACGCCGTGCTTCAAGTTCGTCGGGCTACATCAACTGATCTCCGGCAAGCTTGTGAGTACCGTTTTACCGAATAATCCTAGGCTTTAACCTCCGGGTGCATCGCTGAGGTTTCGTCTAGTTCTTTATTCACCCCTTACCGATATTAGCTAGATCTACAAGTTTTCGTACCAAATTCTTGTAGTTTTAGCTATTATCATTACTATCCGCTCGATCTAGATCCTATCGGCTTCTAACACCGCAGCCGATTCCGACCTACTCGAGCGCTGTCGTCACGATCGGCCGATCCAGCCGATCGCACCCGCGCTTCGGTCGCTCTTGAGCCGGCCGATCCCGCTTTATCTTGTATCGGCCGATTGGCTGGTACACGTGTCGCTGAAAGGCCATCGGTTCTCTAGCCGATCCCTAATATTTTTCCATTGTCAATCAACAGGTCAGATTGGCTGGCACGCCTCGCTACAGACCGGAGAGTCACGTGTGCTGCGCGTGGAGGTGACGTCCTATTTTCGCGTCAACACACTTTTGGCACGCCCGGTGGGACACGAAAAAGTCAACAATGACGAAGCCTACGAAGACTGGTCCTCATGAAGTCGATCCAGGGAACGTTCAACCCATTACCAAGGATCAGCTGAAAGATTCAGTGATGAGGACATCACCGGCTCGGATACGACTATAATAGCAAGTTTTGATTCTAAGGTGAACCAATTCTTTATCATCATCGTATTTGGTATATTGGATGAATTGTTGCTACACCATGATGTATGTTGCTTATCATTTTCAGAAATACTGACGTGGATCAAATAAGGTGGCGCAACACTCTGGACAGAAAAACCTCCGGTCAATATTTTGTTGATTGCGGACGCCTCAGGATAGATATGGACATGAATTTGGATCCGTATGAAAGTTGACTTCCTCCCGGTTCCATGAAGTACTTGAACGCCCAAATCCGACTCCGTATGTGTCCGTGGCGTCCGTTGGAAGTTGGCCCAATCATGCAGTCCGAATCCAGCGCCCAAAACGTGTTGGCATTGATCTCTTTCCTTCTTTGGGCCAAAAGTGACGTAGTGGCCTGGTGGAGGACGTGAGGAATACTTGTACTTGGCCCCCAATCAACTTCTTTGGTCCTCCATGCTTGCCATGTACGATTAACACTCTTTTTTATCCACGTCAGTATTTCTGAAAATGACAAGCAACATACATTATGGTGCAGCAACAATTCATCCAATATACCAAATACGATGATGATAAAGAATTGGTTCACCTTAGAATCAAAACTTGCTATTATAGTCGTATCCGAGCCGGTGATGTCCTCATCATTCAGACAAAGCTGAGTTAGAGGCTCACATGAAGCATTATGAAGAGCTTTGTCTGGCGTCGTACGACCAGACTAAAAGTGGAGTCTTCAAGAAGAATCCGCTGCCAACGCCTAAACAAGTCACCTTTTCAGCCGATCCTGAAGGGCTTCAAGACATGATGACCAAAGCTATGCATCAAACAATGATTGATCAATCCAAGGTATTCGCAAATACTATTCAGAATGCCATAATTGATGCACTCAAGAAAGGAGCAGAAGGAGGATATCTGGGGCCTGCATATTACCAACCGAAACAAAATCCTCTAGTGTTCCAGCAAAACCAATCGGCCAACCCGCCGATTGACGATCCAACAGCAAAAGCTACACCATCTTCACAAGCTGCTGCTAGTTCTTCATCAAACGCTCAGCCGACTCAGAACCAAAGTGGTGATGGTAAAGCTAAAGATCCTGCCGTCACATCACCAGTGCAGTCTAACGTCCAGGATCAGGTGCTTCCAGTGCAGAATCAGCAAAAATATTCTGCGATGAGAGATCGAGATGGGAAGCTGGCAGGATGGGATTTACCTCGTGATCACTTTGAGACTAACATCTCAAATTTCTTTGAGCCTGTGCCTGAGGAAGTCCCAGAAGTAAAATACCCACAGTCTTACCAAGCTACATTTGGAGGTACTCCAGGGACTGTGCACATGAATGGGGAAGGAGTGGTGTTCGTTTACTTCAATCATGGGAGCAAGAACTTTGAAAGAGTCAAGATTAGTCCAGCTCATGCTCACATGGTCATACCAACAGAGAAAAGACCTCCTATTCCACCTCAGAGGCCAAACCTCACTCCACCTCAGAGATCGGCTCGGCAGCCGATACTCGGGATGCCCATGCCAACTGCTCCACTACAACAACCAATGCTCGGGATGCCCATACAGACAGCCCCGCCTCAACAGTCAACGACAATGCAGGCTGTCTTAACCCTAGCTAATACGATGGCTCATACAAGATCTTCACCTCAACAGCCGATCAACCTAGGAGCAGCAGGGCAGCCAATGGTTCCACAGGTGGATTCAGCGCAATTGCTGCAAACACTTCTAAATCAATTGGCTATTTCAAGCCAGTTGAATACGCAGCAATCAGCCCCATCGGCTAGTCAGCCGATTGAATAGGCTACATCTGTTACAGGTCATTCAAACATTCAAGGTTCTACTGAGGCAAGGACAGTTCCAGATCCAAAGACAAGAATCTTAGAAGACCGACCTCCAGAAACTCCAGCTGAGATACAAGCAATTGAGCAAGTGGCTACAGAGTTGAAATCTCATATGAAGCAGGAGTTAATCGACCACTTTTCAGAGATGCTACTGAAGCAATATGGGATAAAACCCAAACAGCAGTCCTGCATGTACAGGACACCGTATCCCTCTGGCTACGATCAGATACCATTCCCTCCAAGATTCAAAGTGCCAGATTTCACCAAGTTCTCTGGGCAAGATGAAACATCCACTATGGAGCACATTACTCGGTTTATCATCTAATGTGGAGAAGCAGGGAATGTTGATGCACTCAGGATACGATTGTTCTCTTCATCTCTGTCAGGGCCAGCATTCTCATGGTTTACATCACTGCCGGCTAATTCCATCATCAAGTGGTCTGATTTGGAACAGCAGTTCCATAATTACTTCTTCTCTGGCATCAACGAGATGAAGATCACTGATCTGACCAGGCTCAAGCAAAGGAACGATGAAACAGTAGCTGGATTCGTTCAAAGATTCAGAGAGGTCAGAAATAAGTGCTATAGTCTGAACTTGGGAGACAAGCAATTGGCTGAACTAGCTTTCCAAGGTCTCTTGCCGACCTTGAGGGAGAAATATGCATCACATGATTTTGAAAGCCTCAGTCAGTTAGTTAGTCGGATGAGTCAGGAAACTGCCAAGTCCTATGAGCCCAGAAGAAACTTTCAGAAGAAGGTGTCATATGTGGACTACTCTGACTCAGAAGATGAAGACAATATGATTGGGCTCGTAGAGTGGGTCAAAGGCAAAAAGGCAGTGTCCTGCCCCTTTGGCAAGAAAGAGCCAGAGAAATTCGGCTTTGATATCACTAAGGCCGATAAAATATTTGATCTGTTGCTTCAGCAAGGGTAGATTAAACTCTCCCAGTTCCATACCATACCATCTGCAGAGGAGCTGAAGAGGATGAAGTATTACAAGTGGCACAATGCAACATCGCATGACACCAATGATTGCAAGATCTTCAGACAACAGATCCAATCAGCTATTGAGCAAGGGAGGCTTAAATTTGAAACTCCTACCAAAGCTGAAAAGCCGATGAAGATTGATCGGCACCCCTTCCCAACTAACACAGTTGAAGTGTCTAGCAAAGACACGTCACGAGTTAAGTTGCTGACATCTGATTCGGCTCAAAATAAAGGCTCCGTTGATCCCAAAGTACAAGTAACCGCTGCCGATGTCAAAGGAAAATGGTTACTACTTGGAGAAGGAGAATCAAAGCCACGCCGACCCGTCACATCACAAATGCTGATCAACAAGTTCCAGCGCCGACAAGAGAAGGCAAAGGAAAGAGAAGAGTGGGCACGGCGTAATGAAGGACATTGGAGATGTTCGTTCTTTAAGTACTGTTGGGAAGAAGGGATCAAACTGTCGACGGCAGAAAACTGTCCAGAGTGCAACGGGACTTACAATAATGGCAACTCATCCAAAAGGGTTTGCTTTGATGACAGAAGACCTGCAGCCAAGGATCACCATGGATTCAACAATCAACGAGTCTCGGTTCACGATCGGCTGGGGGGCAAAGCCAGCGTCCACGATCGGCTGGGGGGCAAGGCCAGCGTTCATGATCGGCTGGGAGGCCGAGTCAATGAAGAGTCAAACAATCGGCTGGAAGAGATGGCCGATTCACTGGTACCTGATGAAGATATCATGTGCCGAGCTCCTGAACGTCGACGCACATTACAACTGGATGACGAAGGATCAAGCCAAACACGTAAGAAGCCTAATCCACAGTGGTGTCCAGATGGCTTGACTAAATCCCAGAAGAGAAGAGTCCAGCGCCTACGACATCTAGAACAGCATGAAGAAGCAGAGAGACTTGTGCTGGACAAGAAGAATGTTCGGTCTAAAGTTTGGCGCCCAAAGCCTAAGGCCGATGGTGAGGAAGATGACAAACCTCGAGCTGATGTAAATATGGTTGTCTTCCTACCGAAAGAGTTCATGGCTCCGGTTGATTCGGATGTGTCCGATGAGGAGCTTGGTATGGCTCAGCTGACACTAGAACCTAGACAAGCCGTCTTTGAGAAACCAAAAGATGAGAAGAGACAACACTTGAAGGCTTTGTTTCTCAAGGGATTTGTCAACGGGAAGCCAGTCACCAGGATGCTAGTAGATGGAGGAGCAGCAGTCAATCTGATGCCATACACTATGCTGCGCAAGATTGGGAAATCTGATGAAGATTTGACCCAAACCGACATGATGTTGGTGGACTTCGAAGGCAACGTCTCTCCAGCTCAAGGAGCAATCTGCGTGGAGCTTACCATCGGCAGTAAGACCCTTCCGACCGCTTTCTTTGTCATTAAAGGGAGGGGATCTTATAATCTACTGCTGGGTCGGGATTGGATACATGCCAATTGTTGCATACCATCTACAATGCATCAATGCATCATCCAATGGATCGGGGATTCAGTGGAGGTGGTGCAAGGAGAAACCTCCTTGACAGTAGTAGCTACAGAAGCACAAGGGTGGACCTATGATCAAGTGAGCTGCATATCTGGAAAAAGCCTGGGATACCAAATATCTCAGAGTGTCCGATTTTGGACTAAAGTCGGTTCAAGCAGTTGGCTCTGATGACGAGATTTAATGGATCAATTCATTGAAGACGAAGGGAAGCTTGGGCATGGGTTTACGTCGGCCGATAAACTAGAAAAGATAGATCTTGGAGATGGAAGCAAACCTAGGCCGACATACATCAGTGCCAAGTTAGAAGAAGATTACAAGAAAGAATTGATCGCATTATTGAAAGAATTCAAGGATTGCTTTGCTTGGGAATATTATGAGATGCCTGGCTTAGACCGATCCATTGTTGAGCATCGACTACCCATTAAACCTGGATATCGACCATTTCAGCAGCACCCAAGACAATGTAATTCGAAAATTTATCCTGATATAAAAGCTGAGATAACAAAGTTACTCGAAGCTGGCTTTATTCGGCAATGTCGATATGCCGAATGGATCTCTAATATAGTTCCTGTCTACAAGAAAAACGGCAAACTACGCGTGTGCATTGATTTCAGGGATTTAAACAAAGCAACGCCGATGGATGGATATCCGATGCCAGTAGCTGATGCATTGGTCAACGCTGCTGCAGGGCACAAAGTCATCAGCTTCATGGATGGTAATGCTGGATACAATCAAATATTCATGGCCATAGAAGACATTGCAAAAACTGCTTTCAGGTGCCCTGGCCATGTCGGATTGTATGAGTGGATTGTCATGACCTTTGGGTTGAAGAATGCTGGTGCCACTTATCAAAGAGCCATGAATTACATATTCCATGAACTCATCGGCAAGATAGTATAAATCTACATTGATGATGTAGTTGTCAAGTCAAAGAGCTACGAGGAACACTTGGCAGACCTACGAAGAACGCTGGAATGCACAAGGAAGCATGGTTTAAAAATGAATCCCAACAAGTGTGCTTTTGGTGTTTCGGCTGGCCAATTCTTGGGTTTCTTAATACACGAGAGAGGAATCGAAGTAGGCCAAAAGTCGATAAGCGCAATTGACAATATAAAAGCGCCAAAAAACAAGAAAGAGCTCCAGTCATTGATTGGCAAGATCAATTTCATCAGAAGATTTATATCTAATCTGTCAGAAAGGATCTAGCCATTTACACCTCTACTGAAGCTCAAGGCCGATCAGAAATTCGTATGGGGAAAAGAACAACAAAAGGCTTTAGATAATGTCAAGCATTACCTAAAATCCCCTCCTGTCTTAATGCCTCCTCAAGACAAGAAGCCGTTCAAATTATACTTATCGGCTAATTAGCAGGCTATTGGATCGGCCCTCGTGCAAGAGTTTGAAGGAAAAGAGCGAGTTGTATATTTCGTAAGCAGAAGACTCTTGGACGCAGAAACGAGATATTCGGCAGTAGAAAGATTGTGTTTGTGCTTATATTTCTCATGCACAAAATTAAGGCCTTATTTATTGACTGCCAAATGCACCGTGGTATGCAAAGATGATGCGGTCAAATACATGCTATCATTACCAATCTTGAAGGGTAGGATTGGGAAGTGGATCTTAGCACTGCCAGAATTTGATTTGACCTATCAATCGGCCAAAGCAATCAAAGGGCAAGTAATGGCCGATCTGGTAACTCAACATTGTGGACCTGAAGTTGCAGTCGTAGAACCTATTCCATGGACTATGTTCTTTGATGGATCATCATGTGGAGTAGGAGCTGGGATCGGAATCGTCCTCATCTCACCTCAAGGGTCAAATTACGAGTTCTCCATCCCCATTGAGAAGACTTCAACAAATAATCAAGCTGAGTACCAAGCAGTACTAAAAGGGATAAAGCTACTACGAGAGGTCAATGCTGAAGTTGTTGAGATATTTGGAGATTCTCAACTCGTGATAAATCAGTTGGCAGGAGAGTACGAATGTAAAGATGACATATTAAGGGTTTATCACGAAGAATGCCTTCAGCTACTCCGAGAGTTCAAAATAGTGAGACTTGAACATATTCCTAAAATTTACAATAGTGAAGCTAATCGGCTGGCCCAAGGGGCATCAGGATATCGGCCGATTCTGACTGTGGAATTATCAGCTAAAGATTGGAGGAAAGAGATAATAAATTATCTGAAGGATCCATCCAAGAAGGCTGACAAACAACTGAGGTATAAGGCCATTAAGTATGTTCTGCTGGAAGAAGAGCTGTATTATCGTACCATCGATGGAGTTCTACTCAAATGTCTCGGTGAAGAAGAAGCTAAAATTTTAATGGGAGAGATTCACGAGGGAGTCTGTGGAGCTCATCAATCGGCATTCAAAATGAAGTGGATGATCAGAAACAATAATTATTATTGGCCAACAATATTGGAGGACTGCTTCAAGTACTACAAAGGATGCCAAGAGTGTCAGAAGTTTGGAAGCATTCAAAGGGTTCCAGCATCGGCGATGAACCCAATAATTAAACCATGGCCGTTCAGAGGTTGGGCAATTGATCTGATTAGACAGATATATCCACCATCAAGTAAAGGTCATAAATTTGTGCTGGTGGCCACAGATTATTTCACTAAGTGGGTTGAAGCCATCCCAATCAAGACTGTGACGTCAGGCAATATGATCGATTTTGTCAATGAACATATCGTCTATCGGTTTGGTATACCTCAAACTATCACAACCGATCAAGGAAGTCAATTCACCTCAGGGGAGTTCGAAGAATATGCAAATTCTTTGGGGATCAAACTATTAAACTCATCTCCCTATTATGCTCAAGCAAATGGACAGGTAGAGGTAGCAAACAAAGGCATCATCAAATTGATCAAACGCAAGATTGATGAAAGTCCTAAGCGATGGCATACGGTCCTTAATGAAGCACTATGGGCATACAGGATGGCATGCCATGGAGCGACCAAGGTATCACCATATCAACTAGTGTATGGTCATGATGCTGTACTACCCTGGGAACTGAGAGCCGGATCTAGGAGAACTTCTTTACAAGATCAGCTATCGACCGATGATTATTCAGCTATGATGAAAGAGGAATTAGAAGATCTTGCTGGTAATCGGCTGAGAGGTTTAGAGAATATCGAAAAGAATAAAAGAAGGGTAGCCAGATGGTATGACAAGAAAGTCAAAGGTAAAGAATTTGCTGAAGGAGATCTGGTTTGGAAGCTCATATTACCAATCGGCTCTAGGGATCCTAAATATGGAAAGTGGTCACCTAATTGGGAGGGACCATATCGGATCAGTCAATGTGTACCAGGCAATGCATATATATTGGAGACATTGGAAGGAGAAAAGTTTGCCAGAGCATTGAACAGAAAATATTTAAAAAATACTATCCAAGCATATGGGTAGACGCTTAGTCCAATCAGAGCCTAAAAACGGCCGATTTGAGACTCAAGTTACAGCCGATCGTGGGAAAAATCGTCTTTAGTAACAGAAAGCCGAATCATCGAAGCATGTTCGGTTTCATGTTATGGCCGATATACAAATCGCCCTTAGAATAAAAATATATATATATATATTTTTTTCTCTCATCTTCGATTACAATGATGGTGTCACAAGTACAGATCTGAAGAATACATCTGAAGATATCTTGGATGATCCATTGCAGATCTATTACATCAGTCATCAACGAAACAGGCAATGGGGACGAAGAAAGAGAAAAACAAAAAAGAAGATGCAAATTTGACGAAGATGAATCACCAGATGGGGTAATTCCTCCCGTCAAGGTTGTTGGGAAAGAAGACATAGGGTTGTTCTTCTTTCCACAACGTCCAAGGACAACCCCTGCCCTTCTCCACCAGCTGAAGCACCCAAGCTGCATCACAAGGCTTCTTCTAGCTGTTGGACCTCCTGGCTTCACAAAAGGAGGCTAGAGAGAGGAGTATGTTCTGGACTGTTTCACAAGAATTCTTCTAGCCATCTTGAGTCAGGGGAGGGAGAAAGAATCAAAGAGTAAGAGTCTAAAGCTCCCTGGACCTATATCTCGAGCCATAGTCGAAAGGATGTGGTCTCCGTGAAAGTATATGGATGATTATTTATAGCCGGAGCGCCAGAAGAGATAGAGATGGAAGAGCCAGAAAAGACGAAAACTGAAGATACCAGATCCGGCAAAAGAGGAAACAGATGACCCGTGAATGGCTCAGTTTCCAAAAGATGACTGATTCAGAGAAATAAATCCTAAATAAAGGATGACCCATATATATCTAAACGGTGGGGAGTTTCTCTATCACGTCCACAAACTGCAGAGCATAGTTCACAGACATCTTCTGCCCAAAATTACAGCCAGAGCCTACTAGCTCACCAGCAGTACTCAGAAGGAATGCTATTTCGAGCTGGAGTCTGTCAATGGCCAGTAAGGATCATCGGCGCTCGCAGAATTTTCCAGGGGAAGATGCCTCTCATACCCATGAGACTAAAAGAACTAACACCTACATCAGAGAAAACCCAAGGACGAAAAGGGATACAAAGAACCTTCGGGTAAAAGAATGAGTCTTATAGGGAAGGGGAACGAGAGGTGCCAAGGAGTCACATGGTGAACAACCCCAAGGAAAGACGGATGGAAAGGACAAGACATTATCAATAGAGATTGATCAGGTCGATCACATGAAGAGATTTGACTATCATTCAAAAGATATCAAGGAAATTTCGGAGCAAAAAGATTATTTACTCCGAAACTGGGGGGCATGTGTTGACACTGTTTTTTGGAAAAAAACGGGTCAAAAGGAGAAGCAGCCGATGAAAAGCAGAGTACAATCGGCCGATTGGAGGAAGAGGAGAACGGTCAACACAATTCGCCGATGGTCAGAGGGATCCAACCCTGACAGTGGGCCAGCTGGTCAAAGTAATCGGCCGATGGTCAGCCGGGAAATCGGCCGATGGAGAAAAGAGAAGGCGGTAATCAAAGAAGTACGCCAAAAGGAAAGCAATGGTAGAGGCGGGTCAGTCCACGATTGGCAACGGGTCAAGAGTCAGTTTTTAGAAGGTCTAAGACTCCTGCGAGAGTCCTTTTCTATTTTTAGTAGTTTTTGTCTTTAGATGCAAGTAAACAGTGCCGTAATCGGCTAGGAGTCGGGTTTGTCCCCAGGACATAAATAGCGACCCTGCGTGGTCGGAAAATCTGTACACACCAATATCAAACAAACCGCCTCCGGGCAAACCCTTTACCTTTACTGCATCTACTTTACAGCATCTACCTTTACAGCATCTACTTTTCGGCGACTTCGCCATTGCGTTTTTTCTCTTTTCTACAACGCCGTGCTTCGGGTTCGTCGGGCTGCATCAACTGATCTCCGGCAAGCTTGTGAGTACCGTTTTACCGAATAATCCTAGGCTTTAACCTCCGGGCGCATCGCTAAGGTTTCGTCTAGTTCATTATTCACCCCTTACTGATATTAGCTAGATCTACAAGTTTTCGTACCAAATTCTTGTAGTTTTAGCTATTATCATTACTATCCGCTCGATCTAGATCCTATCGGCTTCTAACACCGCAGCCGATTCCGACCTACTCGAGCGCTGACGTCACGATCGGCCGATCCAGCCGATCGCACCCGCGCTTCGGTCGCTCTTGAGCCGGCCGATCCCGCTTTATCTTGTATCGGCCGATTGGCTGGTACACGTGTCGCTGAAAGGCCATCGGTTCTCTAGCCGATCCCTAATATTTTTCCATTGTCAATCAACAGGTCAGATTGGCTGGCACGCCTCGCTACAGACCGGGGAGTCACGTGTGCTGCGCGCGGAGGTGACGTCCTATTTTCGCGTCAACACAAACAATTCACCGTACAAACATGTATCACAATCTAGCATAATGTCACTTAGATTACATAAATGAGTTCAACACACATCAAAGCACTCACACATGGTTCTCAAGTCCACAAAGATAAAGTCTAGAATTTATTACATGGCAGCTCTCATCAGCCCACCAGGCACCGGTCAGATCAGTGCAGGGCACCGGTCAGACCGGTGACCCACAGATAGACTACACTAAGTTATGAAACAAGAAGCTTTAGATCCCAACTTCTCCCCCTTTGTCATCAAGCATCAATTCACTGCTCTCCTGTCTGAAGCTGTCCTCTCACTAGCATAAGGATTCACATCCCTCAATTTTTGCAGCTTCTTGGTCATACCTATACCATGATAATTCACTGCTCTATTTGGGTATATGTAGGTAGGCTTAGTGACCCTCGGCCTACCCTGACCATCATCATTCATAGGGTCATCTTCCTCACTTCTCTCTTGACCCCCTAGGTCATCATCATCACCCTCAACATCCTCATCTCCTTCATTTGGGCTAGTTGGCCCCTTTCCATGACGATGCCTCACCTCAAAGGCACTAGTGTCCACATAGGTCTCATCTTCCACATCGTCATCCCTACTAGTTCCCGTGTCACCACCAATTTCCTCTTGTCCCTCAACTCTTCACTTGGGTGCATGAGCTCTCAGATTCCATCCACTGGCACTACCACTACCTCCTGCCTCAAGGTCATCAGAAAGCCCCCTAGGTGTCAACTTTGATTTCTGATTGTTTGACCCTCGGCATAGCTGTTGTCATAGGTTCCACAAAAATATGACACGATAGTGTAAGACACCAGGATAAAGATTGAAGAGGATATGAAATGAAATTCTCAATTTAGAGCAATTGGGTCGGTTCTAGACGTCACCGATCAGACCGGTGCCATCCAGAACTGAGCCAATGGCTCCAAATACCAATCTCAGCAGCTGAAGTGATAAGATATGATCATGATAAACCAGAGACATTCCTACACAGATATTAGTCGAAAACATGAAGAAAATCACGATTTAGGGTTGGACGGTCCACACCGGTCAGACCGGTGCTCCTGATCGGTCAGACCGGTCAGGGCCGTCCACCGCCAAATCGAGATTTCTCACAATGTGCCAACAAAACATTATGGATCTATAGGGATGTCTTCTATATGTTGCCAGGAGATGTTCTTCTAAAGAAATACACAAAACTTTCTAAGGAGATGAGAGATCGGGCAAAAGAAAGTTTTGAGTACCTTTTGAGAGAAGAACTCGATTTGAATCCGAGGAACATGATGGGGAATCAATGGAGGAGCCTTGAGAGAGTCTTTTTGAAGGACCGAAACAGGCGACCAGAGAGGGGGGGGAGTGAATGGGAGCCGATAAAAATTCTTCTTGAAGGAGATGGGAACTCCAACAAGACGAACACAGCTTCCAAAACACGTCTCCGACTCAATTACCCGAGTGGTCAAGACCACACAGCCACTTGAGTGCTACTGGTCCTAGGAACCAACAACCACCTACAACTACTCGAGAACGCAGCGAAGAAAGCAACTCGAGCACCACTGGACTACACCGGTCAGACCGGTGAGCAGCACCGGTCAGACCGGTCCCTGCTGGAGTAAACTGGCAAAATCTGATAACTTCCACAGAAGGCTCCGACACCGGTCAGGCCGGTGTAGCTCGACGGTCAGACCGGTCCAAGCCAGGAAATCCCAAATCCACCAAACAGACCTACCGAGCTCCAAAATTGATCAAACTCGAAACAACAGCAACACGAGACAACAGGGAACACACCAAGACGTTCACCCGAGCAAAACTCAACAAAGAGTCTGCACCGGTCAGACCGGTGAGAGGCACCGGTCAGACCTGTGTGACTTGAGCTCTCGGGATGAACAGCGCCCGCGGGTCAACTCCCCAAAATCCAACTCCTGATCTCCCGATTCGCTGCACGGATTCGCACAAGAGTTTGGGAATAGTAGGAACACCTCATGGGCACTCCATAGCCAAGATTTGGTGCACCCAAACTTGCTAGAACGAGAGGAATCGAAGGATTTCCACCAAGAAAACCCCAAAATTGATCCCCTTTACTCACAGATTTGAGAGGGGAATCAAAGGGAAAAGAACTATGAAGGGTTCATGCATACATCCCCCACCAAATCCCAAAGAGAAAGGTCTCAAAACCACCACAAGAAATTCGCCAAGAAAAGGCTCCGAAAATCACCAAAAAGGGAAAACGGGAAGAACACAATCAAGCCTTGAGGAACCACGCCGAATCATCTATACATACCATGAAGGTTCATACAAGGTCTAGCTTCCGCCCGATCATCCTTCCCTCTCACAAGATCTCACCATGAAGCTCTCAAGCTAGTCCTAGAAATTCCAAAGGAAAAAGGAAGAGGAAAATAGCAAAACAAAATGAGCTAGGGTTCCAAGAGATGGCTGCCATCCTCTCACCACTTGGGTTATATGGAGGCTAGCCGAAAGACTAAATTACCCCTGAGGCCTAATACTATGATACACACCCCCGAGGGGCACTTTGGGAATCTTTGTCTTCGCACCATCGGACGGATGCCTCGCGACCGCAAACTTGCTTAGCCTTGACGCAAGCCTTGCGATCCCGACGCGTGTCCTCCGCTTCGAAGTCTCCGGACTGCGTCGTCGCACACCGGTCAGACCCACCGGTCAGACCGGTCTGATGCTGCTGCACCTCCGTCTTCAGTCTTCGGTCTTGGCTTTGTGGATCAACCAAGGAACCCAGTGGTTTTCTGGTGAACAACCGGAAACTCCGCGAACTCGGTGTAGCCTCCGCCAATCACCACTCACGACTCGGCTCCCACGTTGTCCCGGCTCGACCTTGGTTTTGAGGCTCAACCAAGAAACCGTCCATGACTTCATCTCGTTGTTCTTGCCACCATGCGGCCCGCACTTGACTCTGCTGGCCACTTGGTCCCTCGAACCAAGCCTACTTGTCTTCTCCACACCTGGAGGCCTCACCGGCAACGACCTTTCGCGCTTGTTCTTCACCTGCACCAACACCAGTCAAGCTGCAACCTGCACCTGCAATACTTAGCCAAGAATCAGTCCACACCACGTTGTCAATCACTCATCACACCAGGAAGTGACCATCCACCGGTCCTCGAACCACACATGGCTCTCAATCTCCCCCTTGATGAGTGAATTGACAACACACACATTTTGGTAACCAAAGAGAAAAGGAAAAGAAAAGAAACGACTAAAGGAAACTCCAACAAGCGATCGAAAGCTAAAAGAAAGGCAAAGAGCAAGATCACTTGAAGAAGACAAGTCTCGGACCCCTTAGGCAAGGGCAACGGCTCGACACATCCGAGACAAAACATGCTCAAGCAAAGAGCACAAACCACCAATCCAAAGCTCGAAACCCACAAAGAGCTCCTCCTGCACACATGCAAGCTCCCCCTGGACGAGTGCATGCAAACCACTTCGCAAAACAGAGCAACTGCTTCAGCTTTGCTCTGACCGGTCAGACTGGTCAACTGCACCGGTCAGACCGGTGCGCTAGATCGTCCAGCACCTGACCCCCACACCGATCAGACCGGTGCACCCCACCGGTCAGGCCGATGACCACCTGGGAAATACTGGGAACTGCACGAGCTCAAAACTAGCTCGAAACCACTTGGAAATCTTCTAAATGCATGCAGCAAGCCAAAATATGTTCAAACTTCTCCCCCTTGTTGACAATGAATGAATCAAGCCAAAAATGCAAAAAATGCAACCTAGAGCTTCTCAAATAGACAAAATTCAACATAGCATGCTACACACCTCCAAATGAGCAAGTTAGATACTCTATAGCTTCGTATGGACTAAAACTACAAGATCACCAAGTTTCACAACCATTGGGCGAAGCTAAGATAGAAATGACTATTTCTGCGAAAAATTTCCCTCTTATGAGCAAAGTCCTAAACATGAGCAAAACATGTCAAAATGGCAAAGCCACACAAACTTCATGCTAGGATAACCATTCTAAGCATAAGACCATCATAAACACCCACAAGCATCTCATGTCATGTCAAAGTATACCGAGCCATGTGCTTACTTCTATGTATGAGACTTCTCATTGGTAAGCAACATGCAACGGTTTAGCACCCAAAAACAAGTAAATTAAGCACATATGACATGGGAGCATATTTTCCAAGTAATTTACATTTCATTTTCAGGTTCATAATTGGTACATGAAATGTCTTTGCGACAAAAAGGAACTTATGCCCCTCCACATGATAAAGCATGGGGGCTAAACATTCATGATGGCAAATGAGCCTTTGGCCCCATATGATCAAAATAAGCTATCCAACCACAAATTAAGCATAGCCAAGCCACAAAAACATGTCAAGATCATATAAAGGCACAAAAGCTCACAAGAGAGCATACATACGACATTTTTCAAAAACATAGCTATCAACCATGGATATAAAACAAGATTATGAAGAGCTAAGCCACACTAAGCCATATCATACCCAACTAGCTCACAAGATCAAATATAGCACAACATGGTGAACGATGTATATAGGAGAAGCTTTTCCTACAAAATGCATATGATACAAAATCATGCAACCTATCATACAAAGATGACTATACATCATGATACAAATGCAATGCAAAATGCAAGAAGGCATAAAGGAAAGCTATACATATGCTACAAAGGAGCTCCCACACACCCAACTCAGGAAATCAAGCACACACCAAGCTCCCCCCGCAAACGAGTGAAAGTTGCTTGATCTAGGGGTTTGGTGAAAATATCGGCTAGCTGGTCGTGTGTGGGTACATGGATCAAAGCGATTTCCCCTTTCTCTACGTTGTCTCTCAGGAAATGATACCTCACTTCTATGTGCTTGGTTTTGGAATGGAGCACTGGGTTCTTTGCAACACTTATGGCACTTGTGCTATCACATTGAAGTGGGACATGGGTATACTCCTCACCAAAGTCACTCATGGTGTATGTGATCCAAAGGAGCTGAGAGCAACAACTGTCTGCGACAACATATTCGGCTTCAGTGGTAGATTGAGCAACCCTTGATTGTTTGTGGGAAGACCAAGACACCAAAGAAGAATCCAAGAACTGGCAAGTCCCAGAAGTGGACTTCCTATCCAACCGACACCCGACAAAATCCGCGTTCGAAAATCCATGAAGAGCCAAAGAAGAAGACGCGGAGTACCAAAGGCCGAAGTCGGGAGTATGTCACAAATACCTAAATATGCGCTTGACTGCTTGCCGATGCGAAGTCCTTGGAGACGCTTGAAAACGAGCGCACAGACATACCGAGAATTGGATGTCCGGCCTCGTCACCGTCAAGTAGAGGAGTGACCCGATCATGCTTCGGTACTCCTTCTGGTCCACGTGTTCACCGTCCTCGTCCGCATCAAGAGTTGTAGTCATACTCATAGGCGTCACCATGGCCTTGGAGTCCTCCATCTTGAACTTCCTCACAATGTCCTTGGTGTACTTTGCTTGGTACACGAATGTTCCTTCCTTGAATTGCTTGATCTGGAGGCCGAGGAAGATTTGCAACTCACCCATCATGCTCATCTCAAATTCCCTGCTCATGTCTTCTGCAAACCTTGCAACCAAAGAGTTAGACGAGCCACCAAAGATAATATCATCCACGTATACCTACACAATCAGGATATCCTTGCCCTGCCTGAGGAGAAACAAGGTCTGATCGACCATCCCCATCTCAAAACCTCTCTCAAACAGGAACCCTCTCAACCTGCCGTACCAAGCTCTAGGCGCCTGCTTCAACCCATACAGCGCCTTCCACAACTTGTACACCCGATGGGGGTACTTCTCACTCTCAAACCCCGGTGGTTGCCTCACATACACTACTTCCTCCAAAACACCGTTTAGGAAAGCACTCTTCACGTCCATTTGGTACAATTTGAACCCTTTAGCCACGGAAAAGGCTAGAAGGATCCTAATCGCCTCCAAACAGGCTACGGGAGCAAAGGTCTCCTCGTAGTCGATCCCCTCTTTCTGACTATACCCTTGCGCCACCAACCTCGACTTGTTTCTCACCACCTCTCCTTTCTCTCCCTCTTTGTTTTTCCACACCCATTTTGTCCCAATCGGCTTACACCCCGGTGGAGGATCCACCAACTCCCAAACTTGGTTTCTCTCAAAATTCTCCAACTCCTCATGCATCGAATTAACCCAATTGTGATAAGATAGCGCATGTCCAATGTCTTTGGACTCAAAAGTAGCAACAAAAGCAGCATGAGCAAAGTGAGAATTGTTTCGAACCCTCGACCGTGTAGTGCGTTCATTGATGTCGCCGATGATTCTCGAAGCTGGATGATCCACTTGAACTCGCCGGGGAGGTTCTCTCCTTGAAGCTACCTCCCCCTCAACAGTAGCTTCTCCTTGATCTGGGTTGGTCGTTGTAGGTGTGGGACAGGGCCCATTCTCGATCACAGTCGAAGTAGTAGGTACATGCTCAGCCGCGGGCACCACACCGCCATCTTCATCATCTCCATGTTCATGCTCCTCCTCCTGGAAAATCTCCTCGCCGAGTTCATCGTCACCTACACACTCAAAAACAAGCTGACTACATGGCTGTGTCTCGTCGAAAGTTACCTCGCAAGTCTCCACGATTTGGTTAGTTTCAAGATTGAGCACTCGAAAGGCTCTAGAATGAGACGCGTAACCAAAGATAATGCCATCGACAGACCTAGCCTCGAACTTGTCCAACTTCTTACCTTTCTTCAGGATAAAGCATTTGCATCCAAACACAATGAAGTGACTCAAATTGGGTGTGCGACCGTGCATCAACTCATAGCATGTTTTCTTCTTGTGCACCCTGAGGTAAATCCTGTTTGACACATAGCACGCGGTATTCACCGCCTCATCCCAGAACCTTCTCGGAGTCCTATGCTCATCGAGCATCGTCCGAGCCATCTCGCACTTGGTTCTGTTTTTCCTTTCAACCACGCCGTTCTGGGGAGGCGTATACGGACTCGAAAACTGGTGTTCAAGACCCAAGTCATGGCAAAAGGTTTCGAAGCGAGAGTTTTTAAATTCTGAGCCATTGTCATTGCGGATCGCTCGTATGGCATCTCCGTGCCTCTCGTTTCTCAACCTCAAGACAAGATCTCGAACAAAACCAAACGTCTCCCCTTTCTCCTCCAAAAATAAAACCCACGCATACCGAGAGTAGTCGTCCACCACAACCTAGACGTACCACTTCCCACCCACAGATCGCACACGAGCTGGGCCAACAAGGTCCATATGGAGCAGCTCACATGGACGCTCCGTCATCACATCGGTGAGGGGTGGATGGGAAGAAGCTACCATCTTCGCATGCCGACACGGCGCACAAACCAACTCTTTCTCAAACCTCAGCCGTGGCAGTCCTCGGACCAAATTGAGTTTACTCAAGCGAGACAAAAGGTCAAAGCTTAAGTGACCCAACTTCCTATGCCACCTCCACAACTCACTCGAAGAACCAGCCAAGAAACAACGAGCCACACCTGAAGACTGAGAGAAATCCGCTCGGAACACTTGACCCTCGGGAACGACCATGCAAACTAGGTCCCCTCGAGAATCTAAAATCCGAGAACCACCAGGACGAAACAACACCTCAAAACCCTCATCCAAAAGCTGGGAAACGGAAAACAATTTGAATCAGAGCGATTGAACAAGAGCAACACGCCTGAGAGTGACCTTCTCACTTACCTTAATCTCACCTTCTGAAAGCACACGCCCTCGCCCATTGTCCCCAAAGGTGATGTATGTCTTGGACACCACCGGGATGAGACTTGAGAACCACCCCTTGTCTCCGGTCAAGTGCCTCGAGCAACCGGAGTCAATAAACCAAACGTTCCTCAAGTCCCCACGTGAGTGAACAAACGACTCAGCACTGGGGTTAGTACCAAAAGAGTAAAACCAGTGCCGAGCCATTTGCTCCAAAGTGGGGTTAGCACAAGCCATATCGTCACACCACGAGAACCACCACGAGAACCACCACGAGGGAACCACCGCTTTCTCGCTGGAGGAGAATGAAAACCACGAAAGGAAGACCGTGGACCGTTCCTCCTTTCCATCTCAAAGCTACGACTCCTCCCACCCTCGTATTGAGCACGAGGTGGAGAACGTCTAGCAAACTGACCACCTGCAAACTCTCCACGCCAACCACCAGAACCACGACCAGCAAAACCGAACCGAACATCCGCACGAGCACGGAAACCGAACTGCTGTCTGCCGAGATCAGCACCGGTCTGACCGGTGGTGCTCGGCCATCAGCACCACCTGCCACCTTTCGATCTCCCCAAGCCGGAACCGTCCTCACAATCGTCTTGGCCCTAGGTATTTGCATACGAGGCTCAGGTACACCATTCGAAGGGTGGTACCTGTCCTTGTTAGCCCACTCCTTAGTCATTCTCTCCTCACGCTTCCTCTTGAAGCAAAACTCACCCTTGTGACCATCTCTCCCACAATAGTCACAATGAAACCGTATGATCTTAGGTTTTGGCTTGGGTTGGGGCTGCTCACTTGGTTTCTCCTCACTCGGCTTCTCACCCTTCTTCTCTCCAACCACACCACTACACTCTCCAACCTTCTCCGAACCAAGCGCTTGCCCATCATAGCGCTTGTATGCCTCTATCATCATCCTAAGCTGTGGTTCATGACCCGACAACCAACCCATCATTTTCCTCAACTCATCATTCTCATCCTGCAAGCGATCAACATAATGCGCAAGTTCCAGATTTTTCAAAGCATGCAATTCACAAGTAGAGCAAGAAGTGGAAACAGGTTCTTTCAACTTGGCCTCAAGAGAAATAGTGTAAGCATGCATCTCATCAATCTTTCCATGCAAAACAGGGCAAGAAGTGCAAGCACCTAGCAAAGCAGGTCTAGACTTAAGCTCAGCCACTTCAACCCTAAGCACATCTAGTTCATCACAAGTAGAGGCATGCTTATCCTTAAGAGCAGTAAGATCAGCTAGGTACACAGAGCAATCACAACAATCAATCTCATCAGAAACCACAGGTGAAGCCTTAAGAGAATCTATCTCAAGCTTAGCATCAAGGTTCTGGGTTTCTAACTTAGCTACTCGGTTCCTAGCACCATCTAGTGAGGCCCTAAGCTCTTTCCTCATGTTCTTTGCCTCTCTAAGAATGTCATCGCGATTATCAAGCAACTTGCCAAGACGCTCATTCTCCTCACGCAAGAAGGGAAGCTCGTCACGTACCTCGTCCTCGGAGTCGGAGTCCGAGTTGCTCTGGTGACTCTTCTTGCTGCCGGAGCTACGAGCCAAGCCGCAGAAGCCATCTCTCGTGTAGCAGCTCAGCCCGCTCAAGTTCTTAGATGACTTCTTGTTCTTGCGCCGATCACCTTAATCTTCACTGCTGCTCGAGCTCGAGGAAGAGTAGGCGGAGCTGGAGTCGACGTCGCTCGCCCCGACCATCGCTCGGGCCTTCCTGCTGCGACCGTCCTTCTTCCTCGATCGTCGCTCGTCCATGTGCTTGTTCTTGTGCTTGTGATCGCGCCTAGATCGGTACTTGCCGTCCGTCCTCGACCGGTTCTTGTAGCCGTCCTTGTTCTCCATCTTCTCCGGATAGTCGGCGACGAAGTGTCCTGGCTTGCCGCACTGAAAGCATGTTCGTGGATTCCTCCTTGTGTTCACCCGGTTCTCGTGCAACCTCTCGAACCGCCTGGTCAGCAACGCCAGCTCGTCCTCTCCAAGCACGTCGAACTCCTCGTCTGGCAAAGACATCAAAGAAGACAAAGAGTACATCCTGGAGGATGCGTTAGCGTTAGACTTAGCACCTTTGCCACCAACGAGAGCAAGACTATGAGAGTCAGTCGGGCTCTCGATCTTGGCTGTCATACCACGATCCAACTCAGCTAACTTGATCTTCGAGAACAGCTCGTTCACGGTCAGAGTGTCATACTTCTCAGACTCAAGAATAGCCTCGACCTTTCCATCCCATACGGTGCGATCCAACGAGTGCAAGAGCTTCACGACTCTATCATGATCATCGTATGGGAGCACGGCCACATTGGCTCTCATGTTGTTCACCACAACCGTAAACCGCTGGAAAAGTGCATCGACGGACTCACCGGGGAGATGAGTGAAGTTCTCGTACTCTCTCCGGTAAGTCGCGTACATCCGAGCCTGAACCTGAGCATTCCCAGCATGAGCATCCTTCAACTGCTCTCAAATTCTACAAGCTAAGTCCTCTGTTTGAACCCGATCAAATTCGGACTGACACAGAGCACGAAACAAGTAGTCGACCGCCTTGTTGTTGGCGTCGAACATGTCCCTCGATCCCGGAGCAAGGAAGTTAATTGGATGAACATAAGCTGTGTTCACCGTAACGTCCCAAAGGATCTGACCCTTACCACGGAGGAAAGCCGCCATCCGCCTCTGCCACATCTGGTAGTTTTTGCCATCGAAGTACGAAGGACCCGAACCTCGTTCCTGGTACGCCATCCTTGGATCTTAGACTGGTTAGAATCCGAAGATCGGTAACCGGCTCTGATACCACTTGAAGGACCGAAACAGGCGACCAGAGAGGGGGGAGTGAATGGGAGCCGATAAAAATTCTTCTCGAAGGAAATGTGAACTCCAACAAGACGAACACGGCTCCCAAAACACGTCTCCGACTCAATTACCCAAGTTGGTCAAGACCACACGACCATTGGAGTGCTACTGGTCCTAGGAACCAACAACCACCTAGAACTACTCGAGAACGCAGCGGAGAAAGCAACTCGAGCACCACTGCACTGCACCGGTCAGACCGATGAGCAGCACCAGTCAGACTGGTCCCTGCTGGAGCAACCTGGCAAAATCTGAGAACTTCTACAGAAGGCTCCTACACCGGTCAGGCTGGTGTAGCTCGTCGGTCAGACCGGTCCAAGCCAGGAAATCCCAAATCCACCAAACAGACCTACCGAGCTCCAAAACTGATCAAACTCGAAACAGCAGCAACACGAGACAATAGGGAACACACCAAGACGTTCACCCGAGCAAAACTCAACAAAGAGTCTGCACCGGTCAGACCGGTGAGAGGCGCCGGTCAGACCGGTCTGACCTGAGCTCTCGGGATGAACAGCGCCCGCGGGTCAACTCCCCCAAATCCAACTCCTGATCTCCCGATTCGCTGCACGGATTCGCACAAGATTTTGGGGATAGTAGGAACACGTCATGGGCACTCCATAGCCAAGATTTGGTCCACCAAAACTTGTTAGAACGAGAGGAATCGAAGGATTTCCACCAAGAACACCTTTAACCCTACAGCCAAGAAAACCCCAAAATTGAGCCCCTTTACTCACGGATTTGAGAGGGGAATCAAAGGGAAAAGAACCACGAAGGGTTCATGCATACATCCCCTACCAAATCCCAAAGAGAAAGGTCTCAAAACCACCACAAGAAATTCGCTAAGAAAAGGCTCCGAAAATCACCAAAAAGGGAAAACGGGAAGAACACAATCAAGCCTTGAGGAACCACACCGAATCATCTATACATACCATGAAGGTTCATACAAGGTCTAGCTTCCGCCCGATCATCCTTCCCTCTCACAAGATCTCACCATGAAGCTCTCAAGCTAGTCCTAGAAATTCCAAAGGAAAAAGGAAGAGGAAAATAGCAAAACAAAATGAGCTAGGGTTCCAAGAGATGGCTGCCATCCTCTCACCACTTGGGTTATACGGTGGCTAGCCGAAAGACTAAATTACCCCTAAGGCCTAATACTAGGATACACACCCCAAGGGGCACTTTGGGAATCTTTGTATTCGCACCACCAGACGGATGCCCGGCGACCGCAAACTTGCTTAGCCTCGACGCAAGCCTTGCGATCCCGACGCGTGTCCTCCGCTTCGAAGTCTCCGGACTGCGTCGTCGCACCCCGGTCAGACCCGTGCTCCTCACCGGTCAGACCGGTACCCACCGGTCAGACCGGTCTGATGCTGCTGCACCTCCGTCTTCGGTCTTCGGTCTTGCCTTTGTGGATCAACCAAGGAACCCAGTGGTTTTCTGGTGAACCACCGGAAACCCCGCGAACTCGGTGTAGCCTCCGTCAATCACTACTCATGACTCGGCTCCCACGTAGTCCCGGCTCGACCTTGGTTTTGAGGCTCAACCAAGAAACCGTCTACGACTTCATCTCGCTGTTCTTGCCACCATGCGGCCCGCACTTGACTCCGCTGGCCACCGGGTCCCTCGAACCAAGCCTACTTTTCTTCTCCACACCTGGAGGGCTCACCGGCAACGACCTTTCGCGCTTGTTCTTCACCTGCACCAACACCAGTCAAGCCGCAACCTGCACCTGCAATACTTAGCCAAGAATCAGTCCACACCACGTTGTCAATCACTCATCACACGAGGAAGCGACCTTCCACCGGTCCTCGAACCACACATGGCTCTCACTTTTCCACCAAGAATCCGGCCTCTTCCATGGTCCAAACTCAAATCTCCATGGGGGGTGTGTGGGGTAGAAGAGGGAGGAGAGAGGGAGAACCACGAGTTGGAGAAGGAAGGTGCCTGGTGAAAATGATAGAGGAGAGAGGAGATGGATGGTAAAAGATGTGTCGTTTTTGAAGGACCAAACTGGCGACCAGAGAGGGAGGGAGTGAATGGGAGCTGATAAAAATTCTTCTCGAAGGAGATGGCTACTCCAACAAGACGAACACAGCTAACCAAAACACGTCTCCGGCTCAACTACCCAAGTTGGCCAAGACCACGTAGCCACTGGAGTGCTACTAGTCCTAGGAACCAACAACCACCTAAACCTACTCGAGAACGCAGCAGAACAAGCAACTCGAGCACCACTGGACTGCACCGGTCAGACCGGTCACACACACCGATCAGACCGGTCCCTGCTGGAGCAACCTGGAAAAACCTGAGAACTTCCACAGAAGACACCTACACCAGTCAGGCCGGTGTAGCTCGCCGGTCAGACCGGTCCAAGCCAGGAAATCCCAAATCCGCCAAACAGACCTACCAAGCTCCAAAACTGACCAAACTCAAAACAGCAGCAACACGAGACACTGGAGAACTCACCAAGACGTTCACCCGAGCAAAACCCAACAGGGGGTCAGCACCGGTCAGACCGGTGAGAGGCACCGGTCAGACCGGTCAGGCCCTGGGCTCTCGGGAGGAACAGCAACCCGCGGGTCAACACCCCCAAATCCAAATATCGATCTCCCGATTCGCTCCACAGATTCGTACAAGACATTGGGGATAGTAGGAACACCTCATGGGCACTCCATAGCCAAGATTTGGTCCACCAAAACTTGCTAAATCAAGAGGAATCGGAGAAATCCCGCCAAGAACGCCTCTAACTCTAGAGCCAAGAAAACCCCAAAATTGAGCCCTTTTACTCACGGATTTGGGAGGGAAATCAAAGGGAAAAGAACCACGAAGGGTTCATGCATACATCCCCCACCAAATCCCAAAGTGAAAGGTCTCAAAACCGCCACAAGAAAATCACCAAGAAAAGGCTCCGAAAATCACCAAAAAGGGAAAACGGGAGAGACACAATCAAGCCTTGAGGAACCACACTGAATCATCTATACATACCATGAAGGTTCATACAAGGTTTAGCTTGCCTCCCAATCGTCCTTCCCTCTCACAAGATCTCACCATGAAGCTCTCAAGCTAGTCCTCTAAATCCTAAGGAAAATAGGAAGGGAAAATAGCAAAACAAAATGAGCTAGGGTTCCAAAAGATGGCTGCCATCCTCTCACCACTTGGTTATATGGAGGCTAGCCGAAAGACGAAACTACCCCTATTACATTAAACTAAGATACACGCCCCCGAAGGGCCTTTTGGGAAACTTCATCGTAGCACCATCGGACGGATGCCCGGCGACCGCACACTTGCTTAGCCTCGACGCAAGCCTTGCGATCCCGACGTGTGTCCTCCGCTTCGAAGTCTCCGGACTGCGTCGTCGCACACCAGTCAGACCGGTACCCACCGGTCAGACCGGTCCTGGTGCTGCTTCCTCCGGTCTTTGGTCTTCGGTCTTGTCTTTGTGGATCAACTAAGGAACCCAGTGGTTTTCTGGTGAACCACTGGAAACCCCGCGAACTCGGTGTAGCCTCCGCCAATCACCACTCATGACTCGACTCCCACGTAGTCCCGGCTCAACCTTGGTTTTGAGGCTCAACCAAGAAACCGTCCATGACTTCATCTTGTCGTTCTTGCCACCATGCGGCCCGCACTTGACCCCGCTGGCCACCGGGTCCCTCGAGTGAAACCTACTTGTCTTCTCCACACCTGGAGGCCTACCCGGCAATGACCTTTCACGCTTGCTCTTCACCTGCACCAACACCAGTCAAGCCGCAACCTACACGTGCAATACTTAGCCAAGAGTCAGTCCACACAACATTATCGATCACTCATCACACCAGGAAGCGACCATCCACCGGTCCTCGAACCACATAGGCTCTCAATCTCCCCCTTGATGAGTGCATTGACAAACACACATTTGGTGACCAAAGAGAAAAGGAAAAGAAAAGAAACGACTAAAAGAAAAGCTCAGACAAGCGATCGAAAGCCAAACAAAGGCAAAGAGCAAGATCACTTGAAAGAGGAAAGGCTCGGTCCCCTTAGGCAAGGGCAACAACTCGACACAACGGAGTCAAAAATAAGCTCAAGCAAAGAGCACAAACCACCAAAGCAAAGCTCGAAAACCACAAAGAGCCCCCCCCTGCACACATGCAAGCTCCCCTAAACCCATGCAACTCCCCCTGGATGAATGCATGCAAACACATTCACGAAATAGAGCAGCTGCTACAGCCTTGCTCTGACCGGTCAGACTGGTCACCTGCACCAGTCAGACCGGTGCACAAGATCACCCAGAACCTAACACTCACACCGGTCAGGCCGGTGCCTCCCACCGGTCAGGCTGATGACCACCTAGGAACTGCACGAGCTTAAAAATAGCTCGAAACCACTTGGAAACCATCTAAATGCATTCAGTAGGCCAAAACATGCTCAAACTTCTCCCTCTTGTCGACAATGCATGAATCAAGCCAAAATTTGCAAAAACTCAACCTAGAGCTTCTCAAATAGACAAAATTCAACATAGCATGCTACACACATCCAAATGAGCAAGTTATTTACTCTATAGCTTCGTATGGACAAAAACTACAAGATCACCAAGTTTCACAACCATTGGGCAAAGCTAAGATAGAATTGACCATTTTTGCGAGAAATTCTCTCTCATGAGCAAAGTTCTAAACATGAGCAAAACATGTCAAAATGGCAAAGCCATAAAAACTTCGTGCTAGGACAACCATTCTAAGCATAAGATCATCATAAACACCCACAAGCATCTCATGTCATGTCAAAGCTTACCGAGCCATGTGCTTATTTCTATGTATGAGACTTCTCATTGGTAAGCAACATGCAACGGTTTAGCACCCAAAAGCAAGTAAATTAAGCACATATGACATGGGAGCACATTTTTCAAGCAATTTACATTTTATTTTCAGATTCATATTTGGTACATGAAATGTCTTTGCGACAAAAAGGAACTTATGCCCCTCCACAAGATAAAGCATGGGGCTAAACATTCATGATGGCAAATGAGCCTTTGGCCCCATATACTCAAAGTAAGCTATCCAAGCACAAATTAAGCATCGAAATACCACTAAAACATGTCATGATCATATAAAGGCATTTACTCACAAGAGAGCATACACGTGACATTTTTCAAAAGCATAGCTATCAACCATGGATATAAATCAAGATCATCAAGAGCTAAGCCACACTAAGCCATATCATACCAAACTAGCTCACAAGATCATGGATAGCACATCATGGTGAATTATGTATATAAGAGAAGCTTTTCCTACAAGATGCATATTATACAAAATGCATGCAACCTAAGATACAAAGATGCCTATACATCATGTTACACATGCAAAATGCAAGAAATGCACAAAGGAAAGCTATACATATGCTACAAAGGAGCTCCCACACCCAACTCAAGAGACCAAACACAGACCAAGTTCTCCCCGCAAACGAGTGAAAGTTGCTTGATCTAGGGGCTTGGTGAAAATATCTGCTAGTTGGTTTTGTGTGGGCACATGGATCAAAGTGATTTTCTCTTTCTCAACATTATCCCTCAGAAAATGGTATCTCACTTCTATATGCTTGGTTTTGGAATGAAGCAATGGGTTCTTAGCAACACTTATCGCACTCGTGCTATCACAAAGAAGTGGAACCTGGGTATACTCCTCACCAAAGTCACTCATGGTGTATGTGATCCAAAGGAGCTGAGAGCAACAACTGGCTGTGGCAACATATTCGGCTTCGGCAGTAGATTGAGCAACACTCGATTGTTTGCGAAAAGACCAAGACACCAAAGAAGAACTCAAGAACTGCCAAGTCCCAGAAGTGGACTTCCTATCCAACTGACACCCGACAAAATCCGCGTCTGAAAAACTGTGAAGCTCCAAAGAAGAAGACACGGAGTACCAAAGGCCGAAGTCAGGAGTGTATCGCAAATACTTGAAGATGCGCTTGACTGCTTGCCGATGCGAAGTCCTCGGAGACGCTTGAGCGCACAGACATACCGAGAATTAGATGTCCGGCCTCATCGCCGTCAGGTACAGGAGGGAGCCGATCATGCTCTAGTACTCCTTCTGGTCCACGTGTTCACTGTCTTCGTCCGCATCAAGAGCTGTAGTCGTACTCATCAGTGTCGCCATGGCCTTGGAGTCCTCCATCTTGAACTTCCTCACAATGTCCTTGGTGTACTTGGCTTGGTGTACGAATGTTCCTTCCTTCGACTGCTTGATCTGGAGCACGAGGAAGAACTGTAACTCGCCCATCATGCTCATCTCAAATTCCCTGCTCATGTCTTCTGCAAACCTTGCAACCAAAGAGTTAGACGAGCCACCAAAGACAATATCATCCACGTACACCTACACAATTAGGATCTCTTTGCCCTACCTGAGGAGAAACAAGGTCTGATCTACATTTTCCATCTCAAAACCTCTCTCAAATAGGAACCCTCTCAACCTACCATACCAAGCTCTAGGCACCTGCTTCAACCCATACAGCGCCTTCCTCAACTTGTACACCCTGTGGGGGTACTTCTCACTCTCAAACCCCGGTGGTTGCCTCACGAACACTTCTTCCTCCAAAACACCATTTAGGAAAGCACTCTTCACATCTATTTGGTACAATTTGAACCCTTTAGCCACGACAAAGGCTAGAAGGATCCTAATCGCCTCCAAACGGGCTACGGGAGCAAAGGTCTCCTTGTAGTTTATCCCCTCTTTTTGTGTGTACCCCTGAGCAACAAGCCTTAACTTGTTTCTCACCACTTCTCCGTTCTCTCCCTCTTTATTTTTCCACACTCATTTTGTCCCAATCGGCTTACACCCTGGTGGAGGCTCCACTAACTCCCAAACTTGGTTTCTCTCAAAATTCTCCAACTCTTCATGCATCAAATTGACCCAATTGTGATCAGATAGCGCATGTCCAATGTCTTTGGGCTCATAAGTAGCAACAAAAGCAGCATGGGCAAAGTGAGAATCATTACGAGACCTCGACCGTGTAGTGCGTTCGTTGATGTTCCCGATGATCATTGAAGCTGGATGATCCACTTGTACTCGCCGGGGAGCTTCTCGCCTTGAAGCCACCTCCCCCTCAGCTGGAGCTTCCTCACGATCTTGGCACGTCGTCGTAGGTGTGGGAGAGGGACCGTCCACGATCGTAGTCGAAGTAGTATGTTCATGCTCAGCCGCGGGTGCCACACCACCATCATCATCATCACATTGCTGCACCTCATCCTCGAAAATCTCCTCGCCAAGTTCCTCATCACCTGCACACTCAAAAACAAGCTGACTACGTGGCTGTCTCGTCGAAGGTAACCTCGCAAGTCCCCACGATTTGGTTAGTTTCAAGATTGAGCACTCGAAAGGCTCTAGAATAAGACGTGTAACCAAAGAAAATGCCATCGACAGACTTAGCCTCGAACTTGTCCAACTTCTTCCCTTTCTTAAGAATGAAGCATTTGCTGCCAAAGACGTGAAAGTGACTGACCTTGGGAGTTCTACCGTGCATCAACTCGTAGTAAGTTTTCTTCTTATGGACCCTGAGGTAAATCCTGTTCGACACATAGCACGCGGTATTGACCGCCTCAGCCCCGAACCTTCTCGGAGTCCTATGCTCATCGAGCATCGTCCGAGCCATCTCGCACAAGGTTCTGTTTTTCTTTTCCACCATGCTGTTCTGGGGAGGCGTATATGGACTAGAGAGCTGGTGTTCAAGACCCAAGTCATGGCAAAAGGTTTCAAAATGAGAGTTTCTAAATTCCGAGCCCTTGTCACTGCGGATCGCTCGTATGGCATCTCCGTGCCTCTCGTTTCTCAACCTCAAGACAAGATCTCGAACAAAACCAAATGTCTCCCCTTTCCCCTCCAAAAAGAAAACCCATGCATATCGAGAGTAGTCGTCCACCACAACCAGGATGTACCACTTCCCACCCACAGATCGCACACGAGCTGGGCCAACAAGGTCCATATGGAGCAGCTCGCATGGACGCTCCGTCATCACATCGGTGAGGGGTGGATGGGAAGAGGCTACCATCTTAGCATGCCGACACGACGCACAAACCAACTCTTTTTCAAACCTCAGCCGTGACAATCCTCAGACCAAATTGAGTTTACTCAAGTGAGACAAAAGGTCAAAGCTTAAGTGACCGAACTTCCTATGCCACTTCCACAACTCACTCGAAGAACCAGCCAAAAAGCAACGAGCCACACCAGAAGACTGAGAAAAATCCGCTCAGAAAACTTGAATCTCGAGAACAACCATGCAAACTAGGCCCCCTCGAGAATCCAAAATCCGAGAACCAGCATGCCGAAACAACAACTCAAAAACCCTCATCCAAAAGCTGGAAAATGGAAAGCAAATTGAATCCGAGCGATTGAACAAGAGCAACATGCCTGAGAGTGACCTTGTCACTTCCCTTAATCTCACCTTCTGAAAGCACATGCCCTCGCCCATTGTCCCCAAAGGTGATGTACGTCTTTGACACCACCGGGACGAGACTTGAGAACCACCCCTTGTCTCCGGTCGTATACCTCGAGCAACCGGAGTCAATTAACCAAACATTCCTAAGTCTCCCACCTGAAATTCAAAAACAAGCACGTGAGTGAACAAACCACTCAGCACTGGGGTTAGTACCAAAAGAGTAAAATCAGTGCCGAGCCATTTGCTCCAAAGTGGGGTTAGCACAAACCATATCATCACGCCTATCAAAGCTACCACCACGGAAACCACCACTAGGGAACCACCCCTGTCTCGCTGGAGGAGAACGAAAACCACGAAAGGAAGACCGTGGACCGTTCCTCCTCTCAAACTCAAAACTACGACTCCTCCCACCATCGTATTGAGCACGATGTGGAGAACGTCTAGCAAACTGACCACCACCAGACTCACCATGCCAACCACCTGTACCACGACCAAAGGAACTGAACCGAGCATCCTCAGGAGCACAGAAACCAAACTGCCGGCTGCCTAGACCTGCACCGGTCTGACCTGTCACCCTGACCGGTCTGACCGGTGGTGCTCGACCAGCAGCACCACCTGCCACCTTTCGATCTCCCCAAGTCGGAACCGTCCTCACAATCGCCTTGGCCCTGGGCATTTGCATGCGAGCCTCAGGTACACCATTTGAGGGGCGGTACCTGTCCTTGTTAGCCCACTCCTTAACCATTCTCTCCTCACGTTTCCTCTTGAAGCAAAACTCACCCTTGTGACCATCTCTCCCACAATAGTCACAATGAAACCGCATGAGCTTAGGTTTAGGCTTGGGTTGGGGCTGCTCACTTGGTTTCTCCTCACTCGGCTTCTGTTCCGGTTTCTCCTCACTAGGCTTCTCACCCTCTTTCCCAAAGAACACATTCCCCAAGTTGCTCCTGAACTTTATGGGTTATTGGAAATCATTTGTGGGGTGAGGGAATATGGGTGGATCTGGGGTTGTGTCAAGTTTGTTTCTCAATGGGTTTGGCTTAGGTGCATAGGCATTTTTGTGGAAGGTTTTTGGTGGAGCTTGGATATCACCAATCTTCTCTCCTCCCTCACCACTACTGTCAGATGGTGAGATCTAGACAGCCCACAGGGGTGTTAATCCCTGTGGTTTAGTTGTTCGGTGAGGTGGAATCTAAGGCTAGGAACTCGAAGGTTGCGCACGAGCACACGGAACACAGAGAACACAGCGAGTTTATACTGGTTCGGGCATCTGAAGAGTAAAACCCTACATCCAGTTGTTGGTGTAGATTGCTTGGGGATTACGTGATCGTACAAGGGTCGCCTCGCCTGCCTTATATTGGCCAGCGGACGAGGTCGGCTCCCCGACTCCAGGTCGATTACGACCCGGAGACCTAAATCTAGATTACAACTCTTGCCATATCCGTCGATCTGCTTGGTCGAAATCCACCGATGTCTTGTCTTGCACGCCAAGTCTTGTAGTCGTTTTGGATAAGGTCGTCTAGGGAATCTTCTAGAAGGCCTTCAGGAGGTCGTGTGGGCTACCAACTAGGTCGGTTGGGCCCACTAACAGGTCGGCGGGTCTTCTGGTAGGCCGGACCCACTTGTCGGGGACGGCCATGAGCCTGGTCGGTGGGGACCCAGGGGTACCCATGTCTCACAAGCCCCCGAGCGAGGTGTAGGCGCAGCGACCTTAGAAAGGTCATGACGAAGTCGTAGAGCTATCGACACGTCGAATAACATTGCAGCCGACCTGTTTATAGTCTTGCCGAACGAAGGAAGGTCGAGTGACGACCTATAGGAAGCAGGCTTCCAATAGATCGAAACGACGATGAAAAAAATCGGAGGGCATCAAGGATGCACTCATAGAGTAGTATCCGAGCATCGTGGCGGGCAGGATGGCCGGTATGATGATCTAAAAAAGAAAGAGAAGAAAAAAGTAGGTCGAGTAACGACGTGGTGGGAAACAGATTTCCCAACAGGTCGGTACAACGAAGGAAACAAGAGGGCGTCGAAGACGCTCTCGTAGAGTAGTCCCCGAGCATTGAGGCAGGCAGCATGGCTGGTTTGATGCTCAAAAAAGAGAAGAAAACTGAGTCATGGTCTTGATCAAACGAAGTGTAGAGACACCCAGATCTCCTAGCATAGCTGCAAGGAGTCTGGCAGGGCCGACCTCAAGGAGGCCTTGGTAGGCGTGCCGACCTTAAAAGAGGTCTCAACAATGTCTAGTATCCGAGGATACCCAGCACGATCTTGAAAGGCGTGTAGCATGAAGAGGTCTTCGTTTTAACAATGGAACTGGCGAATCAATATTGATCTTGAACGTATGGAGTGTAGAGACACCCAGATATCCTGCATAGCTGCAAAGAGTCTGGCAGAGCCACCCGAGGCATGCCGGCCTCAAGGAGGTCTCAAATCAGAAGCGCCCAAGCACCCGGAAGTACTTGGCAGGGTAGTTAGGCGCGCACCCCACAGGGAGGCCTTCATTCCGACGTAAAATCTTGGGTGTCCAGGGCAGGCTGGCAGGGCTACAAGAGCACACCGACCTCGGAAGGTCACGCATCCGGGGCGCCCAACTAGGTTGGTAGAGCCGTAGACATACCGAGGTATTGCAAGACCTAGGTATTAAGGCACGCCGACCTCAGGGAGGTCATTTTGGTGCCCAGAGGACCAACATAGCTGCTAGCCATCCAGCAGAGCCATGGCACTAAGGTATTGACGACCTCAGCAATAGGCACACCGACAACGGGGGCTCGACGAAATCGTAGATGTTAAGTTTCCGATCTCCAGGCGCCGAGACGGATCTGGCAGAGCAGCGAGGCATGCCTACCCCGGAAGGTCTTCAATCGAACCTACGACCATTCTGCTTAGGAAACAGAAATATAAGCTGATTGGAATAGGTCTGTTTACGTGCAGAGCCATAGCGGGTGCACCAGGACGCAGAGCCTAGCGGGTGCGAATGAAAACGTCAGGTCGTAGAGGAGGTCGTTCAATTGTCATCGTATATAGATGTGTCTAGGCGCTGGGCCCTCTGACACATGGTCAGGCTTTGTCTTTTTCTGTAGACTGCAGGGTCACGGGTCAACAGTGGTCGGAGGTTCCCTTGCCACCCAGAAAACAACAAACTGCCCACAAATCGAGGGGGGTACTGTAGCCATGTGACTCTGCGGCGGGCTCAGGCATCATTGATGCACTAGCGACAAAGACGTCACGAGACAGGGGTAAAGTCATCACCTTTAATTGTGCACATGTCTACAGGTCCCCTGGACCACGTGGTGACAGTGTCATCACTTTGCCAACTACCCGGGGTCTGGCTTCGGCTATAAATAGTGCCGTGATGCTGAAGGAGGCAAGCACCAAGCATTGTTGAGCTATGAAGCCGCAGGATAGTGTTGAGGCCATGCCATGGGCATGCGTCCGTCCACCAGATTGTAGGATGTTGTATTTGTAGAAGCTTGGAGCTAGGAGAACTCTTGTGAAGTGTAGGCAGCACACCCACTCTTTGTACCGTGTCTCTGCAAGGTATCAAGGAGAGTTTGGAGGTGATGCTGTAGAGGCTCGAGGTGCAGCTGTACGTCGCTGGTGAGCATCAGATGCTCATCGAAGACTGGCGCCCCGCGTCGAAGAGCAAGCTCGTGTCTGCATTCCATAGTTCGGCACAGGGCATGCCCTGCTACGTGCGGCGTCGCACAGCTGTCTCCCGCAAGGCCGCCATCAAGGTCCTGGTGCTAGGAGAATTCTTGCGATGTGCTCTGCTATAGCGGAGTACATCTCAAAGATTGCTCTAAGTAGACCAGGTCTTCTAGTATGTTTGTATTTTTGTGCCAGGTTCTGGATCCAATAAGGTCGCAGGCGACTTGTGTACCTTCGGATGACCCGTGTAATGTTCGCTCTCTTCTGTCATGTACTGGTCATTTTGACGAAATTATTCATCAAAGACCTAAAATGATATGATTTGGGGGCTTATCGACCTTGTGAAGATCGAAATGCTGTTATCAGGACGATCTGACAACTTTGACGTCCTTCACGACCTAAACCCAGGGAGTAGGTCGCTGGGCTGTTCGTTGGCACAAAATCCGGCGAGATTGACTCGTGAAATTATCGGTGTAGAGCCGTTGCGGTGATCTCCATACAGCGGAAGGAGCCGCAATGGGCGGACCCAGTGGGACCCGTATAAATAGACCGCCAGAGACCGTGGTTGACTGCACGCTTCATCTTCTTCCTCCCGTCGTCGTCACCGCCAGAGCCACCGCGCCTTAGCCGCCGCGGTTCTGCATCCATTCTCCGCCCTAACTTCCCCAATCTGCCACCATCTCTAGCCGGCCGTGCACTAGCCCCGCCATTCGCGCCCTGCGCCGCCGCGCATGCACGTCAAAACCCTAGTGACATTTAGATCCAGATCCATTCTGAGTCGAGAAATGGCGGCGCCGGCTCGTCCGATCCTGGACCTGCGGACGGTGTGGGAGCCTTCAATGATGACGGAAGCGAAGATCCAAGCGTTGGTGGACCGCGGGCTGTTGAGGCCGAAGGCAGAGGTGGAGTGGAAGGCGCCAACGGGCGAGGCTTTCCCGACGGAAGACGTCAAGGAGCAGGTCCTCTTCGGTTCCTTCTTCGAGCGCGGGTTCAACATCCCCGCTGGGGATTTCTTCCGAGGTCTGCTCTTCTACTACAAGTTGGAGCTGGTACACCTCATCCCCAACTCCATCACTGTAGTGTCGACGTTCATTCATTTCTGTGAGGCGTATCTGGGGATATCGCCTCACTTCCTTCTGTGGAGGCATCTTTTCTGTGTGAAGACCACCGGCAAGCGTGTCGGTGTTGTAGGGGCTGTGATGTTCTGCTTGAGGTCGGGCCTCAAGTCAGAGTGGATTGACACAGACCTGCCGGACAACACCGCTGGGTGGAGGTCGGATTGGTTCTACGTTGCAGATCAGTTGCCGGGGCTCCCGAAGCGAACTGGACACAAGCCCGTGAAGATCCCGGAGTGGGACCTGGGGCTGTCCTCGCGTGAGGCGGATGACATTAAGGAGGTTCTTGCGTTGGTCGAGGACCTCAAGAAGAGAGGCGTAACAGGAGGCTCAGTCGCTAGGTCGTTTTGCCGGCGCCTGATCCAGCCGATCAAGGATCGGGTGCACCCAGCGTACGAGTACTGGGGGCAATCGGATCCCACCCGTGAGGTCAACCGCAAAGTCCCCAAGGAGGAGATAGCAGCTAGGGTGTCACAGATCTATGCCAGGAAGGCACGGATCAAGAAGTGCGCAAAGGCATACTCGTTGAGCCGGCCAGATGACCCGGTGAGTCCTGGGACTTACATGTCGTTTGCTCTATTTCTTTATTTACGTCATTCTTACTCGTTTGGTCTTTATCTATCATAGGATCGGGAGAGGCAGTTTTGGTGCTCGGCACCTCTTCCAGAAGGCGAAGAACCTCGACGGAAGCTGAGGTCGGACAAGTACCAACCTCCAGCAGCTAGGCTACTGGAGAATTACGAGTCCGACTCGTCGGTGGAAGCTGATGACGACACTGACCCGGAGGTCGGTGATGATGCCACGAATCAACAAGAGGCGAGCAGCGCCAAGAAGCCCAAGCGCAGGACCAGGGCGGCGGCGGTGAAGCGGTTAGCCTCGACGGCTGCTGCGAAGGTCGGCGCGGCGAAGACCGCCCAGCTCGAGGCGGAGAAGAAGAAGAAGAGGAAGAGGAAGACGAGCCCTCCACCGGCGGTCGAGACGCCGGTGATTCCTACACCTCCGACTAGGGAGGTCGAATCTGATGAGGAAGACGAAGCCACCGATGATCCACCGGTCGTTGAGGATCGGACGGTGAGGAGGTCGCTGAGCCCCGCGGCCAAGAGGCAACGAGAATTGGAGCAGAAGACGACGGAGGATGACCTCCGTCATGGGATGGAATCGCAGCGAGCTGCTGCTAGTGCATAGGCGAGGATGCCTATTCTGATCAAGGCGCGGCCTTTTAGGCCGAAACTCCGTGCCCCGACCACTGTGAGGTATGGTCGTAGAACTGAAGGTCTTTTGTTAACTGACTGTCGCTGAATCTTGTGTTGTGTTTGATGATGGTTTCTGCAGGTCGGATGCACGGCCCTAGCGCGACCTGGGTGCCCAGGCGTCACCTTCACGGACAAGGTCACCCGACCATGAGGTTAGGGCGCAAACACTGGTTGATGATGCGAGGACGGCAACTCCTCCACCTGCTGCTGACGCTGGAGCACAGGGCTCTGGTGACGATGTCAGGGCGTCGACCTCTCCCCCCGTTATCGACGTGGACCCTATCAACGCGGTGCCCACCGCGTCGGATCAGGACCATTTCGAGGACCCGATTCAAATCGAGGAGCCGCCGAAGAATCCAGAAACATCCGGCACGCAGGTACCGGGTTCGTCGTCAATAGGGCTGACGTTGAGACGTTGGGAGATTGACTGGAATGGTACTCCTTGGCAGGAGGACATCTTCGACGACCATGAGGATATGGTGGCGCTCCGGAACGCTATCTTGACGTTTAACGATGCGTTGACGGTAAACTTCTTGCATTTTCTATAAAGACATAATTTGAAACAGTATTTGATGATCTGTTATCTTGGAGCAGTCTCTGGCTGACCGCGCGAAGGGCAGAGCCGACCTGCTGAGGAATGCTGTGGCCACGCAGTTGCGGGTTGTCGAGCTTGAGCAGGAGCTCAAGCAGGTCCGCGGGGCGGCGGCGGCGGACAAGAAGAAGCTCGAAGACGAGCTGGCTGAGGAGAGGCGCAAAACCCGGGAGGCTGATGCACAGTTCAACGCCACAAGCATCGGTAACATCCAAAATTTGCTTAAAGGTTTAAGCACCATTTGTTGTCTTGTGTAGCTGAGGGCCTGACCTTAGAATATATTGCTGGTATGTTGTAGATTTTCACAGGCGTGAGGATGACCTCAAGAACGACCTGAAAAACACCAAGGAGAGGGTTCGGAGCTTGGAGGTGGACCTTCGTGAGGCCGAGGCTGGCGCCAACGAACTCAAGAGGATGATGAAGGAGACAATTGATAGTGAGTTCGCTGTAACTCAAAAGCTGGCTTATGAGAAACAGGCTCGACGAGACCTCGAGATCAGTCTCGAGGTAGCGTTGAAGTCACTGCGGAATGACCAAGTGATCATTGCAGGACAAGAGGTGGAGCTGACCGACCTGAAGAATGCTGCGCACTATGCTATGGATACGATAGCGGCACAGGTCGAGGGGGAGGAGCCGAAGTCTGCTATTGATCGTCTGATAGACACACTCGAGAGGCTGCTTACCCTATTGAAGGCGACGAGCCTGGCGGCGGCCACAGAGGCGTTTGTGAGGGTGAAGTCGCACCACCCCGAAGTTGACATGGTCACGGTCGGGGAAGGTGCCGATACGACGAAAGACCTCAAGGCCCTGGAGCTTGAAGTGCGTGACGCCGCTACGGTGGTGATGGACACTCTTGACTATGAAGGTGACGACGGCGAAGAGTAGTCTTGGTCTAGGAGCTGTACCTCCTCCTCCTCAGCCATGTAAAAATATCACTTGATGAAACTTTCTTTTGTTGCCTGCACGATGTACTTACTTTGTGTCTGCGCGAACTTGGTAGTCTTTGAAGTTACGACGTCTTGTATCATGCCCCGCTGACCACTACTCATGGAGAGGCTGGCTTACCGACCTCCACAGCTCAGCAGGGAGGCTTACGTGAGATCGGCGCGCGGGAGGGAGTCTAGGACTCAGGTTTAGCAACCTTTACGACCAAGCAGGCTCGCAGCGACACAAAGCATGTACTCATGGGAGACGATGTCCTCAGGTCGAGCGACCCTTAGTTTGGCTTTGAGCCAAGCCCCCGAGCATGTCGAGGGGGAGGAATAGAAGAATTTTAACCCCTAGGTCTTACGACCCATGTGTTGGCTTTAGCCAAGCCCCCGAGCGTGTCGAGGGGGAGGGTTGATGACATGAGGGAGGAGAAGGTAGGGCTCAAGACACAGCAGATGATTGCTTGAACTAATATTTATTAATCTGAAAAAGGTACAAGGACGAGAAATACATAGCTGTAATAAAAACTATTCTACGGGTAGAATCGTCGTAGATGCTCCACGTTCCAAGGGTTGGGTACGCCTTGCCCGTCGCCCCATTGGAGGCGATATGTAGATGGGCTGATGACTTCGGTGACGATGAAGGGTCCCTCCCAGGGGGCAGAAAGCTTATGCATGCCGTCGGTCTTCTGGATGCGCCTTAGAACTAGGTCGCCAATGTTAAAGGAGGTTTCCTTAACGTTGCGATCGTGGTACCGACGAAGTTGTTGGTCGTGATGAGCTTGTCTCATGACAGCAGCCATCCTCTGCTCTTCGAGGCTGTTGAGGTCGACACGACGAGTCTGCTCAGCTTCTCCCTCCTCGTAGAACTGAATGCGTAGAGCTCCAAAAGTGACGTCGGTGGGTAGGACGACCTCTGAGCCGTAGACCAAGAAGAAGGGCGAAAAGCCCGTAGCAGAACTAACTTGGGTCCTAAGACCCTAGATTACATGTGGTAGCTCGGCTAACCACCGAGTAGCGTAGTTTGAAGCATCGTCAAAGATGCGATCTTTGACAGCTTGGAGAACCATGCCGTTGGCACGCTCGACCTGGCCGTTGCACCTGGGGTGGGCGACCGAGGAGTAGTAGACGTCGATGGTGTTGTCTTGGCAAAAATCCCAGAAGGCTGACCCTGTGAAGGCCGTCCCTAGGTCGGTGATAATCCTGTTGGGCACACCGAAGCGGTGTGTTACGTCTTGCATAAATTTTGCTACTTCTTCCGATGTTACTTTCGCAACAGGTCGGACTTCAATCCACTTGGTGAATTTGTCGACGGCCACGAGGATATACCTATAGCCTCCTGGGGCAGTTCGGAACGGACCCACAGAGTCAAGGCCCCACATGGCGAAGGGCCATGATGGGGGAATTATGCGCAGGACTTGAGCTGGCAGGTGCTGCTGTTTGGCGAAGAATTGGCTCCTTTGCACCTTTTTACGAGGTCTTTAGCATCTGCCATGGCCGTGGGCCAGTAGAAACCAGATCGGTAAGCTTTACTGACCAGATTGGCGGATGCCGCGTGGCAGCCACACTCTCCACCGTGGATTTCAGCTAAGAGCTGAATCCTTTCTGATCGCAGGATGCACTTCATCAGGACGCCAGTAGAGGCAGCTTTTCTGTATAGGTCGGTACCTATCACGACGTAGTTGGCACTTCGTCATGTGATACGCTCACATTCTGCCTTATCGTCTGGGACTCGTTGGTCGAGTAGGAAGGCTAAGAAAGGCTCGCGCCAATCATCCTCCTTTTCTGTCATTAGCACGTCACGGGGAGGTGCTGGAGTTTGGTCGTGTTGAGCTAGGTCTGGATTATCTGGATCCAGCAGCTTGATCGAAGGCTTGCGTAGGTCTTGGACGAACACGCCTGCCGGGACTAGGGCTCGCTGGGAGCCTAGTTTAGAAAGTACGTCGGCGGCGACGTTATTATTGCGTGGCACGTGCTGAAATTCAATTCCCTCGAAGTGGCCTTCGATTGCGGATCTCAGCACAGTATGCGTCCATTGTGTCTTTGACACAATCCCACTCTTTATTGACTTGTTCGATGACGACCTTGGAATCGCCAAAAGTCAAAAGTCTCTTGATGCCAAGGGACACAGCTATACGGAGCCCGTGAATTAGAGCTTCGTACTCTGCACCGTTGTTGGAGGCTTTGTAGTGTATCTGTAGAACGTACTTGAGCTGGTCCCCCTGAGGAGAGATGAGTAGCACACCTGCTCCTGCGCCTTCGAGGTTGAGGGCGCCATCGAAGTACATTATCCAGTGTTCAGGCCGCTCCTTGGGAGGGGGCATCTAGATTTCCGTCCACTCTGACACGAAGTCAGCGAGGGTCTGCGACTTGATCGCTTGCCTGGGGCAGAACTCGATGTCAAACTCTCCAAGCTCCACCGACCACTTGACGATGCGGCCATTGGCGTCACGGTTGCGGATAATCTCTCCTAGAGGGAACGACGAGGGCACCGTGATCTTGTGGGCTCGGAAGTAGTGGCGAAGCTTTCTCGACGTGATCAGGAGTGCATAGAGCAACTTCTAAGGCTGTGAATAACGTGTTTTAGCATCGGCCAGGACCTCGCTTACGTAATACACAGGTCATTGAACAGGTTAGGCCTGCCCTTCTTCTTCTCGTTCTGCGACGAGAACCATGCTGACCACATGAGTGGTAGCGGAGATGTAAAGGAAGAGCATCTCGCCTGGTGTTGGTGGCGTCATGATCGGAGGTGTCGTCAGAGATTCCTTGAGAGCTTCGAACGCCTTCTGTGCTTCTTCGTCCCATACGAACTTATCTGCCTTCTTCAATAGCTTGAAGAAGGGTAGACCTTTCTCGCCGAGCTTGCTGATGAAACGACCTAGAGCCGCCACCATTCCTGTGAGCTTCATGACGTCCTTTTTGCAAGATGGCTTGGCCATGTTGCATATAGCATCGACCTTTACGGGGTTGGCTTCAATGCCTCGGTGTCCGACCATGAAGCCTAGGAGCAATCCGGAGGGAACACCGAAGACACACTTGGTCGGGTTGAGCTTCCACTAAAATTCCCGTAGGTTGGCGAAGGTCTCGGCGATGTCGGCGATGAGCTGGTCTTCTTTGGTGGTCTTGACGACCATATCATCGACGTAGGCTTCGACGTTCTTCCCGATCTGTGACTTCAAACATTTTTGGATTGCCTTCTGATACATTGCTCCGGCGTTTTTCAGGCCAAAAGTCATGACCTTGTAGCAGTAGATGCCATGGGGCGTTATGAACACTGTTTTGTCTTCGTCGTCGGGATTCAGGGCTATCTGGTGATATCCTGAGTAACAGTCGAGGAAGCAAAGTAGGACGCTGCCAGCCGTGGAGTCCAGGACCTGGTCAATACGAGGAAGAGGGAAGGGATCCTTCGTACAATGCTTGTTGAGGTCGGTGTAATCGATACACATCCTTAATCCTCCAGTCTTCTTGGGTACAAGAACCGGGTTTGCGAGCCAAACCGGGTGTTTACATTCGCGAATAAATCCTGCAGCTAAGAGCTTGCAGACTTCGGTTTCTATAGCCTATTTTTTATCTTTTGCAAATCGCCGGAGCTTTTGCTTGATAGGTCGTGCGGTCTTGTTTACTTCAAGGGTGTGCTCAGCCAGCTCCCTGGGGACACCGGGCATGTCAGACGGACTCCATGCGAAGATGTCGGTGTTGTCCCTGAGGAAACTGGTGAGCGCGAGTTCCTATTTGGGGTCGAGGTCGGCCCCGATGGTGACTTCCTTGGATGCGTCAGGCAGGCCGAGGCAAACTTTCTTCACAGCAGGGCTTGGGTCCAGGGCTGTGTTTGTGCGCTTCTGCTTTGGCACCTCCAGAGTGGTTTGGCCGATCTTGGCGGCCTGAGCGACCATGACCGTTGCTGCAGCCTTGCAAGCGGAGTCTTTGGCGAGTTCAACGGTGGAGCTCTCGCAGATGTAGGAGACCATGATGTCGCCGAGGACGGAAAGGATTCCGTTTGGTGCCGGCATCTTCATGATGAGGTAGGTGTGATGGGGTATGGCCATGAACTTGGCCAACATAGGTTGGCCAAGGATGGCGTGGTAGGAGGAGCGGAAGTTCGCGACCTCGAATGTCAAGTACTCCGTACGGAAGTTCTCCTTTGTGCCAAAGGTGACCGGCAGGCATACACGACCTATGGGGTACGCAGTCTTGCCGGGCACGACCCCGTAGAAGGGTTCATCGCAGGCGGTCATCTTGTTGAAATCGAAGTCCATCTTTCTGAGCGTCTCTATGAAGATGATGTTCAGGCTGCTGCCCCCATCGATGAGGGTCTTAGGCAGGAACGCCCCATCCACTATGGGGTTGATGACCAGGGGGTAGGTCCCGGGGTCAGGTATATGCACCCAATGATCTTTCCTGGAGAAAGTGATTGGGTATTCCGACCACCGCAGAGGTTGTGGAGTTTCAGTGTTGACGTGCCCGATCTCCCTTGCGTTTGATCGCAGCTGCCTATTGCTTTTGGTTGCTTGGCGACCACCGACGATGAAGTTAATCTCTCGGTTGGTGATTTGAAACACGCCGTTGGGGTTGCCCCCTTTTGGCGGTGGTGGTGGAGAGCGTTCCTTGCGGTTGTTGTCGTTGCGGTTGTGGTCGTCTTGGTGACGACGATCATCACGTCGGTCGTCGCGACGATCATCAGGCCGGTTGTCGCGACGGTCATCCCGCCGGTCATTGCGGTTGTCCTCGTGACGATCATTACGGCGGTAGTCGTCGCGTCGGTCATCACGGCGATCATCGCGGCGGTAGTCGCGGCTATAATCACGACAGTCCCTGTCGTCATTGCGACGGTAGGGTCGGCGGTCGCGGTAATCACGTCGATCAGGTAGACGGTTACGGTTGTCGTAGCGGCGGTTGCCGTTCTGGTCGTCGTTGTTGTCGCTCTTGGTCTTCTTGGGTTCCGAAGGTACCCCGAGGGCGCGTTTTGGCTGTTCGCACTCCCTCATGGTGTGCTTGGCGTCGCGGTGTAACTGGCATTGGTCGTCCATGACCATGTTAAAGTCACCTTCGAGAAAGGTGGAAGGTCTCGGTGGATCAGCTACGTAGGCCTCTCCGGATCGCTTTCGCGACCTGTTACCACCATCGTCGTGGTCTTCTCCGTTGAAGTCGTGCATCAGCGCGTCTTGAGTGTCGACTAGCTTGTCGACGTAAGCCATGAGGTCGGCGATGGTGTGGGCGTCAGCTTCAAGGATCTTCTCAAAGAGCTTGATGTTGGTGACTCCCTTCTTGTAGTAGGCGATGACGTCTTCGTCTTTGACACCTGCAAGGGTGTTGCGATTCTCGAAGTAGCGGTTGGTGTACTCTCGGAGAGTTTCGTCGCGTCTCATCCGCACTCTGGCGAGGTGATGAGTGTTTCCAAGACGGTTGTAGGTCGCCTGGTAGTTGCTCGTGAAGAGCCGTGACAAAGTTGCCCTGGAGGTAATGCACTCTGCTGGGAGATTGTCGAGCCATAGGAGTGGTGCCTTGCTCATCACAAGGGGGAAGTATCCCGCCATGTGGTCTTCGTTGCCTCCAGAGGCGCGTGCCGCAATGCTGTACATCTTGAGCCAAATACTTGGGTCGGAGCGACCGTCGTATTTTTCGATGGCTGGCTTGAAGTCTTTAGGGTATCTGATCGTCCTGAGACGGCGTGAGAATGCTGGGAAGTTGTTGACTGCTCTCGGACTAGCTGACGGGGCGTAGGCCGTCGGGATGATGTAGAGGTCGTCTGGAGGACCATTATCTTGGTCGTACTGGGCACGTCGTAGAAGCTCTTGGCCATGCATCTGCCGTAGTTCTGTTGCTTGGACAGGGTTGTTGGCGTCGAGGGGATCAGGGACCCCGTGGTCACGGTCGTAGTTAGCACGGCGTGCTATTTCTACTTCATCTCGTATACATCGACGCTGACTGCCTTCAGCGTGGTTGGCTTGTACTGGCGGAGGTTGAGCTCCAGCGTTTTGCCTTGGATTGGCGGCGGTGTTTGGTTGGGCGCCAGCAGCATTAGCTGCGTTGTTGGTGATGTGGCCTGCGGCGTTAGCAGCGGCGTTGGCTGGAGGGATGGCCGCGGCGTTGGCGGCAGCATTGGCAGCGGGGTTGACCGGCTGCACTACTTCGTTTTCACCTCATCCCTCTGCAGCCACGGGCTCAAGGGGACCGTTGCTGCGACGTCACTGACGAGGGTGTTCTGATCTGCTCCTGGAGTAAGAGCTTGCAGCTGATCTGCTGTATCCAGGGCCCCTTTCTTCGACCTGAACGGTGGTGACGCGGATGTGGGCTTAAAGACGCCGTATTGCAGGAGTGTCTTCGAGATGACCTAGCGCGGCAAGAGCTGCGCCCAGGTTCGCTTGAGGGGAGTTGTAGACTTCGTGGCCGTCTTGCTCAAAATCACACAGGAGGTCTCTAGCACGCAGACGGTTTCGACGAGGCTCGTTGCGTTGTTGAGGAGCTGCTGGACCCGCGGGTGCTTGCACCCCATTGTTGCATGCTGGTAGATTGCTGTCGCCTTGACCGGCAATGCCTGCATGCTGACCTGCAGCCGGGGCGGCTGCAGCTAACTCCTGCCGACGACGTATCGCTCTTGCAGCGTTGGCGTTCTCGCGCTACACACGCTGCTCATCTGTCTCTCCGTCTTGAGGTGGTACATCCGCAGAGACAACCAAGACCTCGCGATCTGGAGTCTCGAACGCTTCTCCCGGATAGTTCGGGGAGATGGTCGTGCGGGTGATCTGAAACGCGAGGCGGTCCGGAGATGGCTCTCGGTTGATCTGTCGGCGATGAGCCGCGGTGAGAGGTCGTCGAAGCTTCTTGAGCACATGGCACTGGCGAGCCGTGTGCTTGGGATTCTCGTGGATGGGGCAAGGATCATCAAGGTGATTCCTGCAGTTTCCACGATCTGGTGTCTTGGGTCCAGATTCGATCTGGATCTTGCGCTTCATGTAGCGAGACGCTACGTGAGTTGCGTTCCGCAGGCCAAGAGGCATGTTGGATGAGGACGGAGGGGTCCTGCGAGGGCGTTTGACGCGTTCGCAGACCTTGATCGTGTCAGAGAGCATGCCTTCAACACGATCGAGCCCCGCGATCAGGTCGCTAGGAGTGGGTGGGTGGGTTTCCGCCAGCAGATCTGTACCGATCTGCTGGTTGGAGGTGACCGCATTGCTCTCGATGACGAGGCAGGCGGCTGGAGCGGTGGATTTCGCCGGCATCGAACCGAAGCAGATGTCGACAGGATTGGCGAGGATGTCTGCCATGCTCTCCGAGAAGATGACGTCGTTGGTCGGAGCTATCGAGTTGCACGAAGAACCTTGGATTCCTCCCCTACCTAGCGCGCCAACTGTCAGATGGTGAGATCTAGACAGCCCACAGGGGTGTTAATCCCTGTGGTTTAGTTGTTCGGTGAGGTGGAATCTAAGGCTAAGAACTCGAAGGTTGCGCACGAGCACACGGAACACAGAGAACACGGCGAGTTTATACTGGTTCGGGTCTCCAGAGAGTAAAACCCTATGTCCAGTTGTTGGTGTAGATTGCTTGGGGATTGCGTGATCGTACAAGGGTCGCCTCGCCCGCCTTATATTGGCCAGCGGACGAGGTCGGTTCCCCGACTCCAGGTCGATTATGACCCGGAGACCTAAATCTAGATTACAACTCTTGCCATATCCGTCGATCTACTTGGTCAAAATCCACCGATATCTTGTCTTGCACGCCAAGTCTTGTAGTCATTTTGGATAAGGTCGTCTGGGGAATCTTCTAGAAGGTCTTCAGGAGGTCGTGTGGGCTACCAACTAGGTCGGTTGGGCCCACTAACAGGTCGGCGGGTCTTCTGGTAGGTCGGACCCACTTGTCGGGGACGGCCGTGAGCCTGGTCGGTGGGGACCCAGGGGTACCCATGTCTCACAACTACACTCTCCAATCTTATCCGACCCAAGCGCTTGCCCATCATAGCGCTTGTATGCCTCGATCATCATCCTAAGCTGTAGTTCATGACCCGACAACCAACCCATCATTTTCCTCAACTCATCATTCTCATCCTGCAAGCGATCAACATAATGTGCAAGTTTCAGATTCTTCAAAGCATGCAATTCACAAGTAGAGCAAGAAGTGGGAACAGGTTCTTTCAATTTAGCCTCAAGAGAAACAGTGTAAGCATGCATCTCATCAATCTTTCCATGCAAAACAGGGCAAGAAGTACAAGCACCTAGCAAAGCAGGTCTAGACTTAAGCTCAGCTACTTCAGCCCTAAGCACATCTAGTTCCTCACACTTGAAGGCATGCTTTTCCTTGAAAACAGTAAGATCAGCTAAGAACACAGAGCAATCAGCACAATCAGCCTCATCAGAAACAACAGGTGAAGCCTTAAGCGAATCAATTTCAAGCTTAGCATCTAGGTTCTGTGTTTCTAGCTCAGCCACTCTAGTCCTAGCATCCTGAAGCGAGGCCCTTAGATCTTTCCTCATCTTCTTAGCCTCTCTAAGCATATCATCACGATTATCAAGCAACTTGCCAAGCCGTTCATTCTCCTCACGCAAGAAGGGAAGCTCGTCACGTACCTCGTCCTCGTCCTCGTCCTTGGAGTCCGAGTCGCTCTGGTGACTCTTCTTACTGCCGGAGCTTCGTGCCATGGTGCAGAAGCCATCTCTCGCGTAGCAGCTCAGCCCGCTCAAGTTCTTGGATGACTTCTTGTTCTTGCGCTGATCACCTTCGTCTTCACTGCTACTCGAGCTCGAGGTAGAGTACGCGGAACTGGAGTCGAAGTCGCTCGCTCTGACCATCGCTCGGGCCTTGCCGCGGCCGTCCTTCTTCCTCGATCATCGCTCGTCCTTGTGCTTGTTCTTGTGCTTGTGATCGCGCCTTGATCGGTACTTGCCGTCCGTCCTCGATCGGTGCTTGTAGGTATCCTTGTTCTCCATCTTCTCGGGGCAGTCGGCGATGAAGTGTCCTAGCTTGCCGCACTGAAAGCATGTCCTCGTGTTCCTCCTTGTGTTCACCCGGTTCTCGTGCATCCTCTCGAACCTCCTGGTTAGCAGCGCTAGCTCGTCCTCTCCAAGCACGTCGAACTCCTCATCTGGCAAACACATCAAAGAGGACAAAGAGTACATCCTGGTGGATGGGTTAGCGTTAGACTTTGCACCTGAGCCACCGATGAGGGCGAGACTATGAGAGTCAGTCGGGCCCTCAAGCTTGGCTGTCATACCCCGATCCACCTCAGCCGACTTGAGCTTCGAGAACAACTCGTTCACCGTCAGAGTGTCATACTTCTCAGACTCAACAATGGCCTCGAACTTGCCATCCCAAATTGTACGATCCAGAGAGTGCAAGAGCTTAACAGCTCTGTCATGATCATCGTACGGGAGCACGTCCAGATTGGCCCTCATGTTGTTCACAACTACCGTGAACCGCTGGAACAAGGCATCAATTGACTCACCGGGGAGATGAGTGAAGTTCTCGTACTCTCTTTGGTAAGTTGCATACATCCGAGCCTGAACCTGAGCATTTCCAGCGTGAGCATCCTTCAACTGACTCCAAATCCTACAAGCTAGGTCCTCTGTCTGAATCCGATCGAATTCGGATTGACACAGAGCACGAAACAAGTAGTCGACCGCCTTGTTGTTGGCGTCGTGCATGTCCCTCGATCCCGGAGCAAGGAAGTTAATCGGATGAACATAAGCTGTGTTCACCATAACATCCCAAAGGATCTGACCCTTACCGCGGAGGAAAGCTGCCATCTGCCTCTGCCACATCTGGTAGTTTTTGCCATCGAAGTGTGGAGGACTCGAACCCCGTTCCTGGTACGCCATCCTTGGATCTTAGACTGGTTAGAATCCGAAGATCCGTAACTGGCTCTGATACCACTTGAAGGACCGGACTGGCGACCAGAGAGGGGGGAGTGAATGAGACTCGATAAAAATTCTTCTCGAAGGAGATGGCTACTCCAACAAGACGAACACGGCTAACCAAAACACGTCTCCGGCTCAACTACCCAAGTTGGCCAAGACCACGTAGCCACTGGAGTGCTACTGGTCCTAGGAACCAACAACCACCTAAACCTACTCGAGAACGCAGCGGAACAAGCAACTCGAGCACCACTGGACTGCACCGGTCAGACCGGTCACACACACCGGTCAGAACGGTCCCTGCTAGACAAACCTGGCAAAACCTGAGAACTTCCATAGAAGACTCCTACACCGGTCAGGCCGGTGTAGCTCGCCGGTCAGACCGGTCCAAGCCAGGAAATCCCAAATCCGCCAAACAGACCTACCAAGCTCCAAAACTGACCAAACTCAAAACAGCAGCAACACGAGACACTGGAGAACTCACCAAGACGTTCACCCGAGCAAAACCCAACAGGGGGTCAGCACCGGTCAGACCGGTGAGAGGCACCGGTCAGACCGGTCAGGCCCTGGGCTCTCGGGAGGAACAGCAACCCGCGGGTCAACACCCCCAAATCCAAATATCGATCTCCCGATTCGCTCCACGGATTCGTACAAGACTTTGGGGATAGTAGGAACACCTCATGGGCACTCCATAGCCAAGATTTGGTCCACCAAAACTTGCTAAATCAAGAGGAATCGGAGAAATCCCGCCAAGAACGCCTCTAACTCTAGAGCCAAGAAAACCCCAAAATTGAGCCCCTTTACTCACGGATTTGGGAGGGAAATCAAAGGGAAAAGAACCACGAAGGGTTCATGCATACACCCCCCACCAAATCCCAAAGAGAAAGGTCTCAAAACCGCCACAAGAAAATCGCCAAGAAAAGGCTCCGAAAATCACCAAAAAGGGAAAACGGGAGAGACACAATCAAGCCTTGAGGAACCACACCGAATCATCTATACATACCATGAAGGTTCATACAAGGTCTAGCTTGCCTACCAATCGTCCTTCCCTCTCACAAGATCTCACCAAGAAGCTCTCAAGCTAGTCCTCTAAATCCTAAGGAAAATAGGAAGGGAAAATAGCAAAACAAAATGAGCTAGGGTTCCAAGAGATCGCTACCATCCTCTCACCACTTGGGTTATATGGAGGCTAGCCGAAAGACGAAACAACCCCTATTACATTAAACTAAGATACACGCCCCTGAAGGGCCTTTTGGGAAACTTCGTCGTAGCACCATCGGACGGATGCCCGGCGACCGCAAACTTGCTTCGCCTCGACGCAAGCCTTGCGATTCCGACGCATGTCCTCCGCTTCAAAGTCTCCAGACTGCGTCGTCGCACACCGGTCAGACCGGTGTACCCCACTGGTCAGATCGGTACCCACCGGTTAGACCGGTCTTAGTGCTGCTGCCTCCGGTCTTCGGTCTTGGCTTTGTGGATAAACCAAGGAACCCAGCGGTTTTCTGGTGAACCACTGACCCCGCGAACTCGGTGTAGCCTGCACCAATCACCACTCATGACTCGGCTCCCACGTTGTCCTGACTCGACCTTGGTTTTGAGGCTCAACCAAGAAACCGTCCATGACTTCATCTTGCCGTTCTTGCCACCATGCGGCCCGTACTTGACCCCGCTGGCCACCGGGTCCCTCGAGTCAAACCTACTTGTCTTCTCCACACCTGGAGGCCTACCCGGCAATGACCTTTCGCGCTTGCTCTTCACCTGCACCAACACTAGTCAAGCCGCAACCTGCACCTGCAATACTTAGCCAAGAGTCAGTCCACACGACGTTGTCAATCACTCATCACATCAGGAAGCGACCATCCACCGGTCCTCGAACCACATAGGCTCTCAGTTTTACTGTGCACTCACGGGTAACTCCCGGGCAGCACCAATCAGACTGGTGGGAGGCACCAGTCACACCGGTGATCCCCTTTGGTTGAACCAGTGGCACCACATCGGTAGTTCCGATCCAGGGCGAGAAGTACCGATGATTTTGATAATTCAAACAGCGAGCTTTTATCGGTAGTTCCACTATAGAGTCGTAAGATTCGTTCCATCCTTTTCATCTTTGAGATTTTGCTACTTGAAAATTCACCAGATATTGGATAAACATATATTCTTCCACTTAGGCCTCAAAGGAGAGAAAATGTGACTCTGGGGTCCCACCGGTCAGACCGGTGGCACGCACCGGTCAAACCGGTGCTCCCGTGAGACACACCAAGATCTGATTTTGCAAGATTTTGATCCTTAACCCTTCACAAAGATTGGATAAGAGATGTAGAAATGATATTGATCCAAATTTTGACAAATCTTGGAAGAATAGGGAATAATCCAAATTATTTGATAGTTCTTGATTCTTCCAAGAGTGAGAGAGATAGATAGAGATAGATTTTATGGACTTGAGAAAATCCTCTTAATTGTGACTAGCCATCAATCAAGCAAAGGGAACTATAGTCACAACTAAGTTGATTGGGTCACAAAGACCAAGAATCAAATATTTTTTTTTCAAATAAGCACACTTCCTATACATGCTAGTTGATTTTTCAAAAAAAATTATCCTATGTCACAAACTGCATGCATCCACTTCAAACAAATAGTCGTTCTAGTATATTTAGCTTATACCCTTAACCACAAGACACAAAGTCGAGTGAATGTGAAGGTATCAACCAAATATGTAGAGAAGCATTCAAAGTTTCACTTGAAGCAGTTACATGCTAAGGACAGCACACTAGCATGGTATAAAGGCCTAGATGCATTACGATATTTAAATAAGTTCATGGATACATACCTTTGCCTCAAGACCATTTCATTTGTGCATATATTATATTTTGAGAAGTGCTAGCTCTTACTTGTTCTTTTTTGAAAGTTTTACATATTAAGAGCTTGCATAAGGTGCACAAATAAACGAGACTACAAGATCACTAGAAGAATTTTTAGTCCGACAAATGACAAAAGTGTTGTAATGAGCTCCCCCTCAAATACTGCTACAGATATTTGAATTTCTCGTACAAAGCACTTTATTCAATTAAGAATATGGAGAGGCTCATTCCAAACTTGGTCATGACACATAAATTGTTTATCAATTGAAATGTGTCGAGTATCTCATTACCTTTGATGCCAAATCACTAATTTTCATGAAAAACACATCCATCCCGGGTCATCCGGCCCTAGGGGTCGGGTCACTTGACAACGAATAGAGACGCACTGGGTCACCCAAGATTAGGGGCCGAGTCACCCGGATCCAGCTCAAGTGGCAGGCACCGGTCAGACCGGTGACCCCCGGTGCTCAAACTTTTGGTGATTTGGCCCTTCTTGTCCCATGGTTGTGTAAACCCATCACTAATTTAATATCTGCAACAGAGACAAGGCAATGCTCTACTAGAGAGCTATTAAAAGCATTGAATGGCAAGAGAGAGTATATTTTCATACAAATGTCAAAGTCACTACCTGATGTTTCAATCGTACAAGACTTGTGTCACATTAGTGTTCACTAAGAACCAAGAGTGACTTAGATTCAACAATGGAGCACTAGTTACCGAGATGTCATTGATTTAAGATTTTATATGAATTTGCCCTCCACATGGCCACCAAGTCAAAAGTGATTTCCATCTCTTTTAGCCATGTGTTCAATGCATCTCTTTCAACCTGCAAGCTCAGCAAGCATTTCTTGGTACCCAACACTTGTTGGGTCCTACTAGGTTAGTCACAAGGTGCTTAGGAACCGAAATAGCTCTCATGCTAGTTTGAGGTGAACTAATCTCCTTCATAGCACAAGTCTCATTCTTATCATTCCTAAGCTTATTCAAATCATAATGGACAAGGTTTGATTTATGAATGTTACCATTTGGGCAATCTTTGCTCATGTGACCCTTTTGACGACATGCATAGCAAATGCGGCTTTTGTCCTTTTTGGCCACACCATTCCTTGCACTTTCTTGTCCATGCTTGCTTCTGAGCCTTGTTTTTGGAGAGTGGGTCTTTGTTGCCTTGCTGCCTTGAGGAGTAGCTGATCTGGCCGGCACCGGTCTGTTCGGGGTAACCGGTCTGACCGGTGAAGGTCAAAGCCACTGCTCGTCGTGGTACTTGGGCAAGTGTCGGCAAAGTGTCCCTTCTCTCTGCATTTGTAGCACACTCTCCACTTGTTTGAGTTTCTTGACTTCTTGGAGAGTGTTTCTTGTGTCTTGTGCTTGGTTGGGCAATGGAGAGACTTGATATGCCCAACCTTGCTCTTTTCTTGAATCTTGTTCTTATGGGTCTTGATATGTTGTTGAGGAGTTGAGCTAGCAACGGTTGACCCCTTCTCAAGCTTCTTCACCATGTCTTCACGGTTATCTTGAGAAGGTTGTGCTTGGCTCTTCTCCTTCAAGACATACAAGTCTCTTTGAAGCTTTTCAACCTCTTGCTTGAGTTCATCATTTTCTTTAACAACGAGATCATCACAAGATCTTCAAGTACATGCTCAATGCTTGATTGGCTTGCTTGAGAGAAACAATCATTAGTGCAAGAAAAATCAATTTGAACTTGTGAGCATGTGCATTTGTGAGATAGAGGTTGCATAAATTTTACTGATGAAAGCACAACCTCATGAGCTATCTCTAGTCATAAGAATCTACAAGCTTCTCATGAGAACACTCAAGTTCCTTGTGACTTGCTTGTAGAGCCATATGCTCACTAGTGAGCTTCCCTAACTTTTCTTCAAGCACTTCATTTTCTTGATCCATTGCAGCTATGCAAGCAAAGGATTTGACAATCTTATCATATTGCCAAGCGAGTAAATCATACTTACAAACCAAGGAGGCATTCTCGGATTTGAGAGCCTCAAGTTCCTTAGACAAGGAGCTTGAAACTTCATTCTTCTTAATATTTCCTCCTTTGGTCCTCTTCTTCTTTTCCTTCTTGGCCATCAAGCAAGTGTTGGTGCCTCTGCTGGCACCGGTTTGACCGGTCACACACACCTGTCTGACCAGTCCCTGCAGAGGGATAGGGTCTTCGCTTCTTTGACCTTCTTCTTACTTGGGAAGTGGCACTTGAGCCTCAATGTTGTTGAATGAAGACTTTGAGCACTCCTCAAGTGCCTTCTTCATGGTTTGCTCTTGATCAATCCATTTGGGCTTCTCATATTCTTCTCGAAGCATTTCCCAAATGGTGTGTGCGTCAATCTCAATCTTTTCATAGATAAATTCCTGCACACCATTACTCAAAGTACTACAAATGTAGTTAAATACTCGAGAGTTGCATTGCCAATGCTGTAAGTCCACTATAAGAAAGTTGTCATCTTTTGACATTTGATAATTGTCATAATACTTGAAAAATAAGTCATAGTTTGTAATTTGTGACACCAAGTTGACGAAAATGAAATGTCAAAAGATGATCGTCTATAATGACAACTTATGACTTAAGAAGGTAAAGTCATAACATTATGACATTGATTTTGGTTGTCACAAACATTTATGACTATAGATTTAATGTCATAGATTTCTTGTACCTCGCCATATAAGCAACTGCCACGTAGGATGGCTTGCTGAGGTGGCAAATCTTAAAAATGTCATAAAAGCGAATTTAATATGTTTAAGCCCATGGCCCAACTCAATGTTTGGGGCTGACTTTTTTCCAAGACCAGCCCATTTTGCCCAAAAAAAATGTTTTTAGGATAGTTCAGTTTTTTCGCAACCCATGTTATTTGTTTTCTACCCTTGTTCGGCCTACTATAATTTAGGCTAGCCCAATAAAAACTTACCACAGTCAAAATTTTAGAAAATACAATTTTAATTTTGAAAAGTCCATTATACCATCACACATCATAAATATCACATTCTCATCTAGATTAACAACCCAACTCAATCACAAACGAACCAGAATATTACAAACCATAATTGCAGCAGAATATTAAGAGAACCAATATCACTTGGTCTTAGTCCAAGATCAGAATATTACACATGAATAACCAAAGGTAATCCCTGGTTATAGTCTAAATTCACAAAACATTGCACATAACTAGCTACAGCCATGTCCCAACTAGGTTCATAGTTCCTCTCCAGCAAGATCTGATAACCGCCATCACCAAGCCCATCTCTTTGTAATTCTTCATCTGCATTAGCAGATAGAAAGTTCTGTTTAGGAGAAAATCTCCCTCTATAATGAACGTTAGCTATATATTATATTTTAATAACATCCAGCTACTGATACCGATTGCATATTACAAATAATCATTAGATGGAGCCTATAATCAAAATTTCAAGATGGACAGATAATGAACCAAAGTTCCAACTTCACATTTTAGTTGGTTACTAGTTTTTTTTCTAGTTTCTAAGGGCATGAAATGACTGCTGTCAATAATGAATCATAGTACCATACATAGAAGAGAATCAGTCGACAATTACATCTCAGGAGACCATTATGCATCAAATAGCATTTACTCCAGTTTTTGGAGACATGATATTAAGTGCTGTCAGTGTCATGCAAAGCAAATAGTGACTTACAGACAAGAGGAGTCGGTTACACATTTTAACAGAGAAAAAAGCATTAATGATTAAATACAACTGACCTGTTGAGACGACTATCCAGAACGTATTGGAAAGGTGACAGACCATGAGATAAGCTGAAGAAATAAGATTTTGTATAGGAGCGGCGCTAGGATGGGGTCCAACGACATGTACTATGAAACAACCACTACGTGGTGCTTCTATCTGACGAACTGCAAACAAAGAAAGAGCATAACAGTTGCTGCTTGAAGTGAACAGAAAGCTTGGGAAGTGAGTAGAATAGGAGTCACACTTGCAAGTTAAGCAAACAAAATTTGGAATTAGTAAAACACAGAACTTGATTGCAACAATAGGAGTCACACTCATATGATAAGCCTGGGAAAATCGATGACACAAGGATCAGAAAAATCCTACAGAGTACTGCAATCTAGCACAACATAGCAGCACAATACAAGAATTTCCTGACAAAAAACAATAATAAATGTAAATATTAAATGTTAAGCAATATTGCTGAAAAATACATATCATCATTCAAACAATATTATATCATTGATAAGAAAATTTCAATTACGAGAATTTCCTAACATGCTGATAAAAGGCAATTTTGCTGACAACATAGTCCCTAGAAAAGTAGAAAATAATAAACATCCATCCCTGCATTCTCCTAACTACGGACAATTTAAAACCTGAAGCTCGCACTCATCCTAGCATGACATTCATTTTCCAATGAAAAAAATCGACCATACTATGTTTCATTAACCATCTTGCAAAAAAGCCATTGTCATGTCAGTATAGTCAATTATATCATGCTGCAAATCAAAGTGAAGCATTATTCAAAGACTTGTGTAAAAGTTTGGCAAGATCTCCTATAGTTCTACTGACTCACCGACCATGGCATCCAAAGACTTAAACTACAGGCTTCCAAGAGACCTTATTACTATTTTAACTGACAAAGTGGTATGAGATGCATTACATTGCCTCACCTGTTAATCAAAATGGAGCAGCACAGCCAAGAGGATTTGTTTCCGAAGTTCACCTTCCACTAAGGAAAGGCTACGTCTCCGTTGAGGAGCTTGTAAGGGAACTTTTTCCACAACAAGTCGGGTCACTTTTAACCACTTTCCACTAAGGCGATTTTTTTCACGAAGAGGCAAGATGACAACACTCACAAACTTGCCACTACTCACCACAACCTTGGGAGCTAGCCGGTGATGCCTAGCCGTCTAGGAGGCAAACCTCGAAGAGTAACAAATGCTTTAATACTTGTAGACGCGAAATCGAAGTACTCAAGCTATGGGAATGCTCTTGTTTACTCACAAAGGCTCTCTTGAGCTTACTCTCTCAACCCAACTCAAAGATATGGCTTGAATCCACAAATCTCACAAAGAGAGGTTGGGGAGAGCCACTAAGGCTTAGGGCTTGCAAAGAATGTCTTAGGAGCTCATCAACAACACTAGGAACAGCAACCCTCCACTGTAGGAGGCTTGGGGTACTTATACCCCTCAAAGGAGAAAACTAACCGTTAGCTGTCGAGTGACACCGGTCAGACTGGTGCCCCACACCGGCCAGACCGGTGTTTGAAAAACTAGCCGTTGGGCTAGCGGCACCGGTCGGACCAGTCAGGCTCGAGACACCCCCCAAAACCCTTTCTTTCACTCCAACACTTTGTTGACGGTGAATTTCCGTCAACCTAGCCATAAGTTTACCTTCGGTGTTGGCATTAATTTGATATCTTATCCAACGGTACTAACCCCCTTGATATAATAAGTTCGCTCCTGCATGTCGTTTTTGAAGTTTATTGTTCATGCAGGACTTTAGCGCTAAATGCAAGACTTTTGGGTAAAGTTCATCAAGCACCACGTGAGAAGATCATGAAGCCCAGTACAAGTCAAGATATGAAGTGAACATGACTCCAAGTGGCCCAAGGACCAAACTGTGAATGCAGAAAACTCGGAGGACCTGAACAGAAAGTGCTAAAGCTTGCGCGACAAGGAGCCCAATCCAAACCGTGGAGAAAATGACGCCAAGGGCGCACATGTAGAAGGGTGAAAGTTCTAGAAGACACGAGAACCATCGCTGACGAAGGAGGCTGTGAACCGGGCCATGGTGGGCCGACGCCGGTCGGCCCAGGCCGGCCGGCCCAGCCCATTTCGGGGTCTATTCGCTGCCCCCTTTGACCTAGACGATCCTCATACTATTTATAGTCCCCGTGCGAAGAGCCACGCACCATACCATTCGTCATTCGCTGCCGAGGAGCAGAGAAGAGAGGGACACCATGGAGAGGGTTGAGATAGTTGACTAGGGTTTCCCTAGCCGGTGTGGGAACCTTGCAAGGAAGACCACGTCGGAGTTCCAGGAGCTAGGATTAAGATCAAGGTAGGATCCCGGTGGTGATCTTGTCCATGTATCATTTACTATGTTGAATTTGCAAGTTTGAATCCGATTCTTAGGGATCAAGTGCTTTCACTACGACTTTGTCTTCGCTTGGGTTTTTCTTTCTCCCTGATCTGTTATCGAGACAGATCACATAGGATGTTCATGTAGCCATGGTGGCTAGAGGTGCATACCTGACCTACCGAGCATTTTCATCTTGTTCTTCTTGAACTCGCCCTAGGCTAACCCGCACGAATAGGGGCACGTCGTGACAGGACGAAGGTTCAAAAAGGTGGGCATCTTCGGGTTGGAACGAAAGCCATGATTTAAAGAGGCTTTTTATGAGATTCGATTTGCTATCTTCTTCTTTGGTTGGAACTTCAACAAGAGCTCGATCCAATCTCTCTAGATTGGTTTTACCTTCCCCCCCTCTCTCTGTTGCTACCTCTGGTGTTTCATAGATTAGATGTGTTTTCTTGATGTTTTCTTAGATTAGATGCAAAAGCAACCTCTTGAGATCAATGTTCTCAACTTTATTAGATTGAATCTTGCATCGCACATTGTTCCACGGATTCGATACCTTGGGTTCACACTTAATGGAAGAAGGGTCCCTTGACTACAACAGGGATCTGTACGCTTGCAAATCCAAACGAACTTTGATACAACTATTAACCGTCAACAAGCCCCTTTTTCTAGCGCCGTTGTTGGGGAACAAGCAATTAAGATCCAATCTAGTATCGCTTTCTTGTGAATATTTTAAGTTTTGTTTTGGTTTTTCTTTTTGCATCTATTAAACTTTGATCATCCTCAAATCAATCTAATCTAGTTTTTGACTAACCCTAGTTTTCTTAGATTTATTTTTAGTTTTATTTTTTGTATATATATTGTATATTGCTAACCCTAACAGGAGATGGACGGCTACCTCTCCAACAAACCCAAAAATTTTGTGATGATCCAGAAAAACTTTACAGGCAAAGGAGATGTGAAGCACAAGCTAAAAATCTGGAATTTGCAGATCCAAAAGCGGAGGCCGGAAGATCATTGGAATCTCCAAAGGAATCACCACCTCCATGCTCTAAGGAAAAATTAACTTCAATCGCCACCGATGGGAGAACAACCGCAACCGGAGCGCAAGATCGGGGAGCTATGCACCCCAGACATTGTCGATCTACCTATCCTAAACCTCGTAGAGATCGGAAGGCCGTTCGAGATCAAGACCTCAACAATCCGCATGGTGCAACATTTCCCTTCACCGGTAAAGAGGATCCCAACCTTCACCTCTAAGTGTTCATTCAACTATGTCAGACATTCAACATGAACAGGGTGACTCAAAATCAAATGAGAGCAAGGCTTTTTCCGTTCTCGTGTAACACCCCGTGTTTTTAATCAATGCTAATTAGGGATAATCATGATGTTAATCAAGTCATTGAGCACTAATGGTCAAATGTTGGTCAAAGTCATAGTCAAACCCTAGTCAAACACCCTCGCCATCCATAGGCTTTCTAGAACTTTTGCCACGTTCTCCAAATTTCACCTAAACGTTTTAAAATATCCCAATACCAAAGTTGTGCAGTTTTTCATGGGACACAACTTTACTGTTGAGTGGCATTTCAATTTCGAAGTGGAAATTGGTGAAAAACGTTGGTCAACGCCAGCCAGAACCGTTTACAGATGCCGAGGAAAACCCCAAGTTGGCAAGCAAATTATGCAAAATTGAAGGACCGATTAGGCGACTAGAGAGGGGGGGGGGGAGTGAATGGGAGCCGATAAAATTCTTCTCCCAAAAGAGTCGAACTCGGCTATGTCCCAAATCAACAACCAAGGATTCCCACACGAGCTTGCCAAGGTCGCGTAGTCATAGTGGACCTACCAACCTTAGGAACAAGTCCAAACAAGTTGCAAAGCGGAAGCGCAACTCAAGAAGCAAAGGACTTAACCAAATCTGGAAGGTCCCCAGCGGACAGCCCGCAAGGGGGCGGCGGACAGTCCGCGAGCCTGGCGGACAGTCCGGCCCTGTATGGCGGACAGTCCATAAATTCGAACAGAACCTCTAGTAGTGCACCTCCGAAAATCGGACAGTCCGGGCAAGCACCTCAGATAGTCCACGCTGCGCGGACAGTCCGGCCCCACCTGGCGGACAGTCCGGCAAACCACATGCAGCCGAAAATTCCAAACTCGACGGATCGAAACGACTCGTGCTCATGAACTAAAGAACACGCGACGAACACCCGACAAACATGGTCCGCGTGGATAGTCCGCGTGCCATAGGCGGACAGTCCGCCGGCCCCGAACAGAACAGCCCGAACTCGAAAAACGCAAGTGAATCCCACCTATCCATCCATGGATCTCCCAAACGACTTAAGCTCTTGAGACAAGATTTTGGGGAGATGTGAAGCATCCCTAGGGGTTGCTATGCCCCAAAACTTGAGGCTTCAAACCAACAAAATCACCGGGAATCGATCTCGAACCGAGCTCTACCAAAAAGCTAGGGTTCCACCCGAAATCCTCAAATCCAAGGCCAAATCTAGTGTTTGAGGGGTCAAGATCAAGCACAAAGATGCACAAGGCATCTATCCATGATCCCCACAAAGAAATCCGAACCCAAACACGTCAGAATCAGAGGAACAAGCCGCGCACGTAAATCCAACGAAAATAGCCCAAAAAGACACAAAAATCACACGAGCTACAAGAAGGAAATCAACGCAACCATGAAAGCTTCCATACACTCGGAGGTCAGATTCTCTACAAAACGGTGAAGAAAATCTAAGCCTGTGGAGCAGGGAAATGAGAAGTAGTCCGGGAGTATAGTTTGCCCAGAAACCCTAGAGCTATATATATGGAGTCCCTCTGGGTTGGGCAAATGACCAAGCTACCCCTAGCACTTAAACTAAGATACAAACCCCTCAGGGGCAATATGGTCAAGTAGCACTCCTCTTCATCAGGCAGCCACGCCTTCGCCGCAGTCTGTGTCCTCCCGACGCAAGCCCCGCGATCCCGCCGCGTATCCCCCGGCATCGAAGCTTATCGGCACGCCCGGATCACGTCTCCGCCCGCCGAGCCTCCGGTCTTGGTTTTGTGGCTCCACCAAGTAACCTGACGATTTTGTGGTGAACCGCCGCAAATCCCGCGTGCAGACTTCGGTCGTGAGCTGCTACCCTGCACCGGCTCGAGTCGACGACTTCGTCTTGCTTTTCTTGCCACCATGCGGCCCGCACTTGACCCCGTTCGGCCACCGGGTCCATCGAGCCGAGCCTACTTGTCTCTCCACTCCTCGGAAACCCCGCAAGACTAAGACCTTTTGCGCCCGCTCTTCACCTGCACCAACACGAGTCAAGCCGCAGCGTGCACCTGCAATACTCAGCCAAGAGTCAGTCCACACCACGTTGTCAATCACTCATCACAGCCAGGAGCGACCAACCATCGGTCCTTGGACGCTCCGGTCCTCAATCTCCCCTTGATGAGTGCATTGACAACACACGTAGTAACCAATTCAAAGAAAAAGAGAAAAAAGAAAAGAAATGAATGAAAAACTCAAACAAGTGATCAAAAGCCAAAACAAGATCACTTGAGAGAGGAAAATCTCGGTCCCCTAAGGCAAGGGCAACGGCTCGACACAACTAAGATAAAATGCTCCAAAATTGCTGACTCCTCAAGGTGAGGCAAAAGGGCTCGACCATCGGCACAAGAGCATAACTAAAATCAGGCGACAAAGAGCTCCCAAATGCATGAATGCAAGCTACCCCTGAACAAATGCATATCTCCCAATTTTTCTCCCCCTGGATGCATAAATTTGGTACTTTCCTCCCCCTTGTTGGTAATGCATGAATCAAGTCTACAAATGCAAGCATGTGCTTCTCAAATAGACAAAGAGCACTACAACATGCTAAAAATGAGACATAGACAAGCATGACAGCCACAAAGTTAGTACAAGAATCGCTAACAAGATAGATAGGGACATATAAGCATGTGACATAGCCATGATCGAAATGAAGCATTTTTCAGCACAAATTTCCCTCTCATGAGCATAGGACCTAAACATGGTCAAAATGAGCACAAATAACATATAACCCACAAACTTCATGCAAGGTCACCAATTCTCATCACAAGATCATCACAAACACCTACAAGCTATCTCATGTCATGTCAAAGCCACCGAGCCATGTGTCCACTTTTAAATATGAGACTTCTCAATGGTGACCATCATGCAACGGTTTAGCACCCAAGATAAGGAATTTAAAGCATAATTGACACGGAAGCACATTTTTCAAGTACAAGCATTTCATATACCAATTTCATGATTTCAAATTAAGCATGGTACATGAAGTGCCTTTGCGGTAAAAAGAAGCTTAGGCTTCTCCACAAGGTAGCATGTAGGCTAAACATTCATGATGACAAATGAGTTTTTGACCTCAAATGAAAAGAACATGGTTCCCAAGCACAAATTAAGCAAGATATAGCCATATGCGCACAATTTGAACATGAGAGGCAGTCAACTCACAAGAGAGGATCATATATAGTATTTTCACAAAATTAAGCCATCCACAAGCATATACATCCCAAAGCTACCAAGAGCATAGCTATACATCACATGAGCATCACTAGCAAAGTCATAAGCTCACATCCAGCATATCATAGTGATCAAAGTATATAGGAAAAGCACATCTCTAAAGCATATGATACAAATGCAGTCTATGATACAAAGATGCAAGCATGATATGATACAGAAATGAAAATGCAATGTGCATATGTACATCAGACTCCCAACCGAAGCTCAAAAAGGAAAAACTACACCAAGCTCCCCTCGCAAACGAGCAAATGTAGCTTTGTCCAAAGGCTTTGTTAGGATATCGGCGAGCTGTTTTTTGGTTGGCACATGGATAAGGTCTATGTTTCCCTTCTCAACATTGTCTCTTAGGAAGTAGTACCTCACCTCTATATGTTTGGTTCTGGAGTGCAGCACGGGATTTTTGGCAACACTAATGGCACTCGTGCTATCACACATGAGAGGAACATGGGTACACTCCTCACCAAAGTCACTCAGCATGTATGTGATCCAAAGCAGCTGGGAGCAACAACTAGCGGCAGCGACATACTCGGCTTCTGTGGTAGACTCAGCTACACTAGATTGTTTGCGAGAAGATCAAGAAACAAGCGAGGAACCCAAAAACTGGCACGTCCCCAAAGTTGACTTCCTATCGACTCGACACCCCGCAAAGTTGGCATCCGAAAAACCAAGAAGCGAAAGGGAAGAGGACGCCGAGTACCAAAGACCGAGCTCAGGAGTGTATCGAAGATACCTGAAGATCCGCTTGACGGCCTGCCGATGTGAAGTCCTCAGCGACACCTGAAAATGAGCGCACAGACACACAGAAAACTGAATGTCCGGCCTCGTCGCTGTCAAGTACAAGAGGGAGCCGATCATGCTCCGGTACTCCTTCTGGTCCACGGGCTCTCCGTCCTCGTCCGCATCCAGCACTGTAGTCGTACTCATCGGTGTCGACAGGGGTTTCGTGTCGTCCATCTTGAACTTCTTGAGGATGTCCTTCGTGTACTTGGCTTGATGCACAAAGGTTCTCTCCTTCCCTTGCTTAATCTGAAGCCCGAGAAATAATTGCAATTCTCCCATCATAGACATCTCGAATTCTTTGCTCATGTCCTCTGTAAACCTCGCAACCAAAGAGTGAGACGAGCCACCAAAGATAATATCATTCACGTACACCTGAACAATTAGGATATCATCGCCCTGCCTGAGGAGAAAAAGAGTCTTATCTACTTTGCCCATCTCAAACCCCTTGCTGAACAAGAACCCCCTCAAACGGCCATATCAAGCACGGGGAGCTTGTTTCATCCCATACAACGCCTTCCTTAGCCTATACACCCGGTGGGGAAACTCAGCACTCTCGAAGCCCGGTGGTTGCTTCACATAAACATCTTCTTCTAAAAACCCATTCAGAAAGGCACTCTTCACATCCATTTGGTACAATTTGAACCCTTTAGCCACAGAAAAGGCTAGAAAGATCCTAATCGCCTCCAAACGAGCTACAGGAGCAAATGTCTCCTCATAGTCTATCCCCTCCTTCTGACTATAACCCTGAGCAACCAATCTCGATTTGTTTCTCACCACCTCACGATTCTCACCCTTTTTGTTCTTCAACACCCATTTTGTCCCGATAGGTTTGCAATGTGGTGGTGGCTCTACCAACTCCCAAACTTAGTTTCTCTCAAAGTTCTCTAACTCCTCATGCATTGCGTTCACCCAATTAGGATTAGAGAGGGCGTGTCCAATGTTTTTCGGCTCAAAGGTAGCAACAAAAGCCGAATGCGCACAGTGAGAAACATTCCTGGACCTTGACCGTGTCGTACATTCGTTGATGTCGCCGATGATTCTTGAGGGAGGATGATCAACTTGAACGCGCCTCAGTGCCTCTCGCCTAGAGACGACCTCCCCCTCAGCAGCAGCTTCCACTTGATCTTGCTGGATCGTAGTCGGTGTAGGGGATGGGCCATCCTGCACCGTAGTCGTTGTAGTGGAAGTAGAGGGTACATGCTCGGCTGGAGCTTCACCATCATCACCATCATCCTCTCCAGCCTAATCCTCCTCGTTCTCAAAGATCTTCTTACCAATCTCGTCGTCACCTGCACACTCAAAAACAGACGAACTGCATGGCTGGGTCTCGTCGAAGGTAACCTCGCAAATTTCCATGACTAGGATAGTATCAAGGTTGAGCACACGGAATGCTCGAGAATGACTCGCATAACCCAAAAAGATCACATCGGAAGACCTCGACTCAAACGTATCAAGCCTACCCTTCTTGAAAATAAAGCACCGACAACCAAAAGCCCTGAAATTAGGCCTACTAGTGGGGCGGGTGCGGATGGGGATTTTGGGGCGGGTTTTCGAATGGAGACCCATTTGCGTGGGTAGCAACGGATCTAGAGCACAGCGGGTTGGGGCGGGGTGGGTATTCACATTTGTGGGTTGGGGCGGGTGGGGGGAGAACAGATCAAGATCGAATCGACCTCGGCACCTCGCCCTCGCGCTGTCCTTGGCTCGCGTCCTTCCGCCCGCAAGAAGGCACACAGCTGCCGGCCTCCGTCGCCGCTGCCAGCCGCCGTTGCACCTCCCCTCCTCCGACGTCCACAGATCCAGGTACTCCCCTTCTCAATTTCCTCGTCGTCACCCCTTCACCTTCTTCTCCTCATCAGTTGACCCCCTTCTCCTCCGTGCCAGATCTGCCGGAGGGGTGACGCTGCCGTGGCCGGCCGGCAGCCACCGCTCCCTCATGATACTGGGGCAGTGCCGTTGCAGGGCGTCGCCGCGGGCGTCGCCGTTGAGGAGATAGCTAGCTGCCGTGGTGCCTGGTCGCAAGTACACTCTACACTCCTACCGCTATCTGCTCCGCCTTGGTCTGAACTTGGACTGAACAGGAGAGAGATTCTTCTCCACGGGAAGACACAGGTGTGTGTGTTCCTCTATATTTGCATTATTTATTTGATTCCTTGAAGATACTACTGGTAGTGTATATGCTTAGGTGTGAACAATATGGTGACAGATTTCATAAAAACGCTAGCCTGTTGCCCTAAAGCTGCGTCGATTTTTTACTGCCAGGCTGCAATTTTACATAAGTTCTGCACTTTGTCGTTCCACCGTTCAAGAACGGGCTGTGCATATGCACAAGCACAAGCTCATCGCCGTTTGCGTATCTGTTTTAGTACACCCTTTGACTTGTATATTCAGGGTTTCAGACTAAGCTAGAAACTGACTGCGGAGTGATATCCTATAATTGTGCAGTCACTACAGGTGCTGAGAAGTAGAATAAATTGCTGACGGTCAATTACCTTGGACTGTAAATTTGCTGTCAATTACTTTGGTCACGAACCACAATTTTTTTCTTGATGCCTTCCATTCTCACATCACTTCCTTGCTTCCTCCAAGATATCCTGAGCCTAGCTAGATTCACCAGTCCATAGGCACACCGATGATACTCTGAATTAAGCCTGCAATCCTGCAGGCTGCTGTCTATGGCTCTAGGCCTTACGATTAGAACACGAATCTTTATGCCAGGCAATATACTAATGGCTTCTATAACTGATACTAATAATGTCATACATTGCATTAGGAATAGCACTCAGTAAGTGTATGTCCTACACAACATCATTATATTTATGTCAGGCAATACCTGAGGCTGCACTTATATATTCATTCTTGATCCTGCGGTCAGATGCATGTTAGGAAGCATAGACATCTTTCAGTGTCTTAAGGATGCAAAGGCGGAAAGACCCTGCAGGTATATTGTTGCTGATTATCATTTATGCTTTTTTGAAATAGATGTCTTCTCATCAGTTAGAGGTGGTGTCTGGTACTAGTCACACCAACAGCAGTACATCACCATCACCAAATCGAAGGGCACCAGTCTGGGAGTATTATGAGCCAGAATTGGTCGAGTTAGATGGTGTCCTAAAAGCAATATGCAAGTATTGTGGAGCAAAGCTGACTGCAAACAGGAAATCTGGTACAAATAGCCTTCGAACTCACACCGCAGAGTACTGCCAGAAAATCACTAGTGATGATAGGAAGAGATTTCTTGCCACATTCAAGAAAAAACATGTAGATGGTTCATTCACATTTAATCAGCAGAGAAGTCCTGACCTGATGATTGCATGGGTAGTTGGAGCTGATGTAGCATTCAATAAGTTCGATGATGAAGGCTTTGAACCTTGGATGGAATCGTTGCAGCCCACATTTAGCTGCATTGGTCGACAAAGAGTTCGTAATGAATGTGTTGCGAAGTTTACAGAGCAAAGGCTGAATTACGAGCTAAACTTCAGAGTCATAACTCTCGTATATGCTTCACTTCAGATCTTTGGACTTCAAACCAAAAGTTGGGTTATATTTGTGTGACAGCACACTATATTGGTCCTGATTTTGTTTTGAAGAAAAAGATAATTGCACTCAAGGATGTCAAGTATCCGCATACGAGTGTGGCTATTGAGGAAGCCCTTACCACTGTTCTAACAAATTATGGCATCAAGGAGAAGATTCTTACAATCACACTTGACAATGCGGCAAATAATAAGACGGCTTGTGATCTTCTCCAAGAAAGCGGAAAGCGTGACATGCTATTTGATGGTGAGTACCTTCTTGTTGGATGTTGTGCTCATATACTCAATATCCTTGTCCAAGATGGTATAGGCATTGCTGATGCTGCAATAGAACTGATAAGAGACTTGGTTAGGCATGCTAATTCATTACCATCGAGAATCTAGGCTTTCAATGAGATTTGTGAAAGGGAAGGTCTAACTGCAAAGTCTGGTTTAGTGCTCGATGTTCCAAACCGGTGGAACTCAACACATGCCATGATTCTTGAGGCTGTGGAATACAAGATTGTACTGAAGCGATACGCCAGATCACAACAGCAGCCCATTCCAACTGATGATGAATGGAGTAGGGCTAAGTCTATTTGTGAATTTCTTGCAGTTTTTGAAGTGGCTACACTGGCATTCTCGGCTGATAGATATCCAATGGCACTGGTTTTGTCCCAATCGGATTAGTGGTTTAGGAGATATGCCCAAACCTGTGCTGCTGTCTTGTTAGGAAAAATTGGTGCACCGGAATATGTTTAATTGAGTTCGTACATGTTAGAGCCGTAATTTGTATTGTGTATTCATACATAAGTTGTGGGAAATTTAGTGTAGCTGTCCAAGCTATTTTTCTGAATCTTTTCACTTTTCAGTAGTTCTTTCCCGTTTCATTGTGGTAGTTCTTTTTCTGCATTTCATGTATGATGTTTCTGAATCTTTTGCAATATTTGAGTCATCTCTGAATATTATATTCAGTATTTGATCTTATATTTTTTGTGAAGACACTAAGATGGTTTTCTTTGTGGCATGTAGTATCTTTGCTAATAAGGCGTTAGGTTAAAACACCTTCAGCTTTGTAGATTGCAGATTATCCATGTGCATAGGCATATAGCATGTAGGATGCCATGTGGAGGATTACATGTAAAACACAACAGGATGGCATGAACAAAAGCATAAGCTTGCTCCCTGTGCTAAACAATTTGTCATGACATTACATTGTGCTGATATTTTGTTTGCACCATTCATTTTGCACCCTACATCATGCATCATGATCTGAAGGGATCCTGTAACTACAACGCTAATATGTTTATTCAAAAAAATATTCTTCACTTAGCAATTGGCATTAAGACATATGTGCTTTGGGCTGGAGAAAAATGCAGGCCACCAGGCCTTCATATGTATGATATTGCTATTGATTATCGTTTATGCCTTTTTGAAACAAATGCCTAATGCTCATCATGTTGTAATATTTAAGCATTCCTAATCTCAGTCTTAGCTGATATGCTTTATTCATGCAGCTTAGAGCGGCGGTGTGTGTTACAGTGACAAGTACTGGATTGGTCGGCATAGCTTCTACAGGACCATTTACTTGTAGAATGCTTTTGAGTTGATGCTGCAAATAGGAACTTTAGTGATTTGACTCGTCATGTTTATTATTAATTTCAGTTGTTTCCTGTAATTTGAGAATTTAATGGAAGCATGTGAGATGGATTGTATTTTCATGAGATGTGAGATGTGAGATTTGAGATAATCTGCAATGATTAAGCAGCCTGGGTGGCTGGGTGCAGGTCATTTGGTGATGAGACATTTTTAATTGGCAGCAAAGTGCAAGTGCATGCGTGGGTGGGTGTGGGTCCTGTGGGTTATATGGGTTGCCATGGATTAACCATTGTGATGGGGCGAGGTGGGGCGGGGTCATTATTTAAAATATTGGGTTGGGGTGGCGCGGGCTGATAAGAAAGCAGCTGCTTTGGGCAGGGGTCATTATTTAAAACCCATTAGGAGGTCTACCTGAAATGGCTTACTCTAGGTGCTCTCCCGTGCATGAGCTCATAGGACGTTTTGTTCAAGAAGGCCCAAAGAAAAATCCGGTTCCCAACATAGCACGTGGTATTCACCGCCTCAGCCCAATATCTCCTCGGAGTCCTATGCTCGTCGAGCATCGTCTGAGCCATCTCACAAAGGGAACGATTTTTCCTTTCAACCACACCATTCTGACAAGCCACATAGGGAGAAGAGAATTGATGTTCGAGACCCAAATCACGACAAAAGGTTTTGAAATGAGAGTTTTTAAATTCAGTGCCATTGTTGCTACGAATAGCTCGAATAGCATCTCCATTCCTCTCATTCTTCAACCTCAAGATTAGATCCCGGACAAAACCAAATGTCTCCCCCTTGTCAGCCAAAAAGAAAACCCAAGCATAACGAGAATAGTCGTCCACTATCACAAGGACGTACCATTTCCCACCCGCCGAGCACACACGAGCTGGACCAACCAAGTCGATATGGAACAGCTCGCATGGCCTCTCTGTCATAACAGATGTCAGAGGCGGGTGAGAAGCGGCGACCATCTTACCATGCCTACACAGAGCACATACCAAGTCCTTTTGGTATTTCAACTTAGTCAATCCTCGGACCAAACCAAGCCCACTCAAGTGTGACAACAAGTTAAAACTCAAGTGACTTAGCCTCCTATGCCATTTCCAAAGCTCCACCGAAACACCAGCAACTAAACAACAAGAAGAGCCGGCACACTGAGAAAAATCAGCTCTGAAAATCTGACCCTCGGGGATGATCGTGCAGACAAGATCACCTCGAGAATCTAAAACACGAGAAGCTCCCATTTTAAAACGGACATCAAAACCCTCATCAAGAAGCTGGGAAACCGAAAGAAGATTGAACCCCAAAGACTTGACAAGAGCAACACGCCTAAGAGTCACAGACTCGCTCACCTTCACCGTGCCCACTGAAAGCACTCTACCTTTCCCATTGTCCCCAAAAGTGATGTATTCTTTGGTCATCACCGGGGTGAGGCTGGAGAACCACCTTCGTTCTCCGGTCATGTGTTGAGAGCAACCGGAGTCGATCAACCAAAAGCCCTCCTAGCCTCCCACCTGAAAATCAAAAATGAGAGCGAGAGTGAGCAAACGACTCAGCACTGGGGTTAGTACAAAATGAATCAAACCAGTGCCGTGCCATTTGCTCAAAGGTGGGGTTAGCAAAATCCATCCTATCACTCCTAGGTGGAACACCCACACGTCTTCTTGGAGGACTACGCGTACCACGAGGTGGAGACCGTGGCCCGTAGCTCCTCTGAGACCTAAAACTGCGATCGTTCCCCCCATACTCGTATTGGCCACGAGCGAAGGAACGTCCAGCAAACTCACCATGCCCAAACCCAACACGCCTTCCACTATCTCTCTGTGGTGGCACACCTCGAGGCACAAACTCATGTCTCTCTCGAGGGTAAATGGTATGCACCACACCCTCACCCCTAGGCACCATCCTAGGCTCAGGCACACCACGAGAAGGGTGGTACCTGTCCTTGTTTGCCATCTCCCTAGCAAACCTCCCCTCATGCTTCGTCTTGAAGCAAAACTCAGCTAGGTGCCCATCCCTCCCACAATACTCACAATGGAAGGGTTTTGGTTTTGGCTTTGGTTTTGGGCTCTCTTTGGGCTCTGGCTTCTCCTCACTCGGTTTCTCTCCCTTCTTCCCAAAGAACTCGTTCCCCAAGTCAGTCTTGAACTTGATGGGTTTCTGGAAGTTATCGGTGTGTGGAGGAAACACGGGAGGATCTGGTGTTGTGTTCCTAAGTGGGTTGGACTAGGAGCATAGGCATTTTTGTGAAAGGTTTTTGGTGGAGCTATGATATCACTAATCTTCTCCTCCTTCTCACCACTGCACTCCCCAACCTTATCCGACCCAAGCGCTTGCCCATCATAGCGCTTGTACGTCTCAATCATCATCCTGAGCTGAGGTTCATGACCCGACAACCAACCCATCATTTTTCTCAACTCATCATTCTCATCCTGCAAACGATTAACATAGTGTGCAAGCTCCAAATTCTTCACAACATTTATTTCACAAGTAGAGTGTTGACGTTCCTTAGCCTCACTAATAGGTTTGCACTCACGGCGACGGCGCTAGAAATGCTTGTTGGCACTTGCTAGCATTGCTACCGGGTTTATACCCCTAGTAATGGAGCTAGGAACATCTTTGGTAAAACACACGTCACAGAAAGGTCCGCAAGCGCACGGATTACTGTTGTAGCACTTCACCCGGTGGTATTCGGGCTATCGTATTTATATTTTCCCAAGGGAGGCACTACGGCAAAAATGATCGAATAAACGGTGGAGAGTAACAAGACTCGGTAAAGAGCTATAGCGGGGGTAACGAACAAAGATATTCAGGGATAACTTGACATACACAAGGAGATCTTGATAAAAGGGTTAGAGAGGATCTAGTGAGCTGGGAGGACAACGAGACGAGAAAGGATCCTAACACAATCTATCTATTCTTGTCGACTCTAGGTAAAGAACTAAGCCAAAGGATAACTAAAGCAAGCTAAACTCGACAAGCTCTTCTAGTGCTGCAGGGGCATGCAAAGCCGCGCTCTCGGACTGGGATAAGAAGGAAGAACGACAATGTGCTGAATCCTACCGGCCCGAACTAACGTGGTGGACTACTGAGCCCGTCCGGAGCTGTCACCTCCCTAGGGTACCACAACTATTCCATTGAACGGGACACCAATCTAAGACTAAGGCAAGCTCTGAGCACCGCGCTCACAAAATCAAAGAACCTTTCCCCGGATATCACGAAGGAAGGTCTCTCTCCGCTACTAAGCACAAACGTACTCGGTAGAAGATCAAGCGAAGAACGACCACAACACTATAGGGTTCAAGAGAGCTACGCTAACCAAGATTAAACTAACTTTAGTCTAAACCAAGAATAAAGCTTCCAGAGCAAAGTAAAAGCTGAATATAATTTACTCGAAAGGTAAGATAGAAAGATAACTTGAATTGTACTTGAGTCTAAACAAAGGAAGGATACAAGAGTAGTACCGGAACCCTGAAGAAGACTCCTCCGGAACCCCGAGACTAGCTCGACTCAACTCTAACTCCCAAACTACACTAATCCTACTCTAAGTGAACAAAAGAGAGAAATGGAGATGCTCCTGCGTTGTGTGTCCGTTCCAGCGAGTGGGAGGTGCCTTTTATAGGCAAGGGAGGTCGGTGGAGCGCAGGGGGGCAAAACTCCAGGTGCGGCCGCACCTCTAGGCACAGCCGGCTCTAGGATGTGCCGCCTCTCGCCTTGGATGCTCCTGATCACTGCTCCTGAGGCGGTTGTAGGTTGGCTGCTTAGGTCGGTTTCGCCCAGCACGCCAGTTGATAGGTGCGGCTGGCCCTACCCCGTGCCGTGTGATGCACCGACCGTGTTAGGGGACGCCTAGGATTGCCTCTGGATGACGGTTGTGGCGGTTGAGCGATCGGATAAGTGGACCCATTGATCCAAGTGATCCTAGCCTCCACCCTTTGATCAAACCGACGTTTCTTCAGTGAATCACGCTCGTCCAAGTTGTGCTCGAGGGAGTGGGGGTGCTCTGGACCAGAGTCGTGCCACGGGGCAGGGCCGGCCGCACCTGCAGGGCCGGCCGTACATGCAGGTTCGACCGGACTAGGTGGTTCGGCCGTGCCTAGCACATGTGGCATGTTGGTCCCAAATTCTCCCAAAATGTGTACCTGCCTATGAAATTCACAACACAACTCATGGAACTTTATTAGTAATAAAAATGTGCATGAAACTTGTCACATATTCCTCTCGAACCCGAGGTTTTGACGGTCAAAATTTTGTTGTAAGGACCATCAACAAACTCCCCCAAGCTAAACATTTGCTCGTCCTCGAGGAAAGCCTAGACTTGGCCTCGGTGGATCAGGAGTTGCATTGATGTTACCACTCGGCAAGTACCTATGCACAAATCCATGCTCTACTTGCTATTTGAAAAGATTGGTACAAGAGAACTTAGCCTTATCTTACCTGTGGGGCTTGTAACTTTCCACCTTGCCTTCGGAGGTTGAAAGGTAGAACGGTTTTGACTTTGCAACACTTGCTCTTCTATTTTCGAGATCCTATCTCGGAGTTTTGAAATTTTTGCAAAGAAATACAAGGTTCCTCGGATGGTTCCCTCGATCGCTCAAGTGGTATTTGTTACCTCACCAAAGGCTTTTGAGCGAGCCTCAACTTCCTACTCTATAGCTTGTATGTGGAGCTTTGGGTAGGTTAAGCATGAGGCTCACTTGTGCCACATGATGTTGTTGAGCTAAAGACCGGATCCAAGAAGAAACTAGTCATGCAACTTGATCGAGATGTGCAAGTGTGTGGAATATTTTTGTTTGTTTTTCTAAGTACTCCTTGTTTTGAGATTCTCCTCTTGCTTTTATTTTGGACGGGGGTCATGCTTCATCATTTCTATGCTCTTTGATTGGAGCACTTCTCTTTTTTTCTATGCTTCTTGAGCATATACTCTTCTTTTCTTTTTTTCTTTTGATGACCCCTCTCTCCTTTTGCAAGAATACAAGAAGAGAAATCTCTTTGGAACTTTGGAGTATTTATTTTTGGTGGGTGGATGGCATGTTTTGCGTAACTCCCGGTGTGGAAGTTAGCTTGTATATGTGGGTGTACGTGATCTCGATCATGGAAGCATGAAAAGATTCTACCAAGGGTCACAACAATTTGGCAAAACTCAATGGGTCACAAGCAAGCATATGTAGAAGGTTTGTACTTTGATATCGACATATGGCTTTGGTAGGTGATATGACCATTGAGGAACTTGTCTTGTTTTATTTTCTCAAAAGAAATCATCCGAGATTTTCAACATTACTATGAGATAGAGCAAGATCAACATTGTCTCACCATATCATACTAGTCAACACCCTAGGTTTGGTCATAGGCATTTGCTTCCGACAAAGTTTTATTTCAAGCTCTTGTCTCAAAATATACCAACAAATTTCAAATGCTCATAGAGCACAAGGTTGTACACTAGGTTCTTGCAAAGTTTTAACATAGCAACTATTCATCATTTCCAAAGTGAGGATAGACAAGATTTCAAGTGCACATGGTTGAAGCAAATATTTTTGTTGTTTTTCTTTTATTCAAATGTGATAAACAAGATGTTGAAAATTGGTTTGGATAGACATACCTTCCTTGATTGAAAATGGGGTCTCCCCAAGCTAATTTTTAGCTACCTGGTTGGCGTGTCTTCATTTTGGTGATGAGTTGAGCACTTGGAAGCTTGTAGTGGTTGTCTTGATGGATTCGTGGAAGATCATAGGTATGGCCGTACCACTCGGTTTGGCCGGCCCTACTCCATTTGCTGCAAGCACTCGTGTCCCCTCCTGTAAACATCCTACACAAAAATTTTGTCGAGGGGGGGTACGACCGTACCTCTAGATTCGGCCGTATCACCAAAAATCTCCAAAACTGCTTTTCTATGTCTTGTTTACTTACTAATGCAATGGTGAAATCAAATTTGAAATTTAAATATGCTTGATGCACGAAATAAAATGTTGGAAGGGAAATATGAGATAAATACCGGTTTACCTCGTGGTGAGGGCTCGTAGTTTACAGTCTGTGAGCGGGACTCCTCTGTTTGCTCAATTGATCTTGGATTCGTCCGGTCCCGGAGTGGAAGACTCGGACGATGCTCCCTTCACATGCCACACCCTCTTTGTTTTCTTCGGTGGTGATGAAGTCGGTGAGGCTTTGGCGGGGGTGTTTTTGGTTTCCGTCTTCTTTTCCCCCTTAGCTTTGTTGATTGCTTTCGACTTCTTTGGTTGGTGGCGCCCTTTGAATGCTTCTACCTGGGGCTTGGTCGGGGCCACCTTCGTGCACACAGTTTGAAATTTTTCTATCGACTATTCGTACCTGTGAGCATTGCTCCACCTTTGGTCTAAAGGTGAATTGTTCTTCCTCGCCGTTGATGTTAAGGCGGATTTCTCCGGCCCCTACATCGATGTTAGCATTGGTGGTACTCAAGAAAGGTCTCCCGATGATTAAAGGCGTCCTTGTATCGACATCCATGTCGAGGACGACGAAATCCACGGGTACGAAGAAATCCCGAACTCTCACCGGAATGTCCTCCGCTATCCCCACTGGGTAGCGGACCGATTGATCTGCTGGCTGCAAGCACATGGTTGTAGGCGACAAGGAAGTATAGTTATGTTTGTCGAAGACTACCTTAGGCATGATGCTAACGCTAGCTCCAAGGTCGCATAGTGCATCCTCAAAGTATTGGGACCCGATAGAGCAGCTGATTGTAGGACACCTGGGGTCTTTCTTCTTTGGAATGGCCGCACTACATTCCTCCGTAAGCTTGACCATATCCGTGGTAGGTAGAGGTCTTTTATTGTTGAGGATGTCCTTGAGGTACTTGGCATAGGTCGGTACCTGCATAGCCTCAAGAAATGGTATGTTGACATTGAGTTTCTTGATTACCTCAACGAACTTCCCGAATTGCTCATCCATGGTAGGCTTCTTGATTCTTCGGGGAAATGGAAGTAGCGTGGTATTGAAGAAATCATGGGGTGCCGTCTTCCTTAACTTTTCTTCATCGGGAGCTACCTTCTCGGTGTCCTCTTCTTCCTCTGACTCGGTGATCACTTCCTTCTGTTTCTTCTCTAGGGGTTAGGATATGGTGGATCCCGAGTGGTCTTACCACCTCTCGTGGTCACCGATTTTAAATTCTCTCGGGTAGGTTCGGGTTGCCCCGGGATTCCACCCAACTCGGGAGAAGGTAAAGAAGCAGCAAGCTGAGCTTGTTGAGTTTCTATCATTTTATTAAAGCTTAGCTGATTCTTCATAGCAGTAGTGAAAGATTCGATAGTGGAATTTAAATTTTCAAGAACTTTATCATTGGCAACTAGCTTCTTGTTTAAGTTTTCATTAATTCTAGCTTGGCCAAAGACAAGGTCTCTAATGGAAGGCTGATTAATGAAATTGTTAGAATAATTACCTCCATTTTGATTGTTGAATGGGAAGATGGGCCTCGAGTTCCACCCTTGATTGTTGTAGTTATTGTTGCGGAACCCATTGTTGTTGCCATTGTTGATGAAGCTAGCTTCTTCCCTTGTCTCGGGACAATCATTTCTCGAATGACCCACATTACCGCAAATCTCGCACGTCAGGTGAGTGTCCATAATCTTGGCAGTCTCCATATTGCTCGGTGCCTCCAATTTCTTCATTAGGAGGTCCATCTTGGCAGTGAGCATGTCGATTTCATCGACTTGGTGTACACCGCGGTTACGGGGTTGGAGAAGATCTCCATCCCAACCTTGATTTGCCACCATCTTCTCGATCAATTCCTTGGCGGCGGGTACTTGTAGCGAGAAGAAGGCTCCTCCAGCAGCTACATCTAGGTGCTCACGGGCGGTACGCTTGAGCCCGTGGTAGAAGGTTTGAATTAAGAACCACCCCTGCATGCCATGGTGCGGGCACGTGGTGATGTACTCCGGGAGACGTTCCCACACTTCCGGGATACTCTCATCATTCGGCTGTAGGAAGCCCGAAATTCTAGCACGGAGGGCATTGGTTTTGCCCACCAGGAAGAACTTTGCGAGAAATGCCTTAGAGCATTTATCCCATGTGTTGATGGCATCTCGCTCCGCATAAAACCATTGCTTCGCCTTCCCGAGCAATGAGAACGGGAATAGGCGAAGATGAATTGCGTCGTCCGTCACTCCACGAATAGTGAAAGTCCTACACACCTCCAGGAAATGCTGGAGATGTGCGTTGGCATCTTCATTAGGCTTGCTGCAGAACGGACTTGCTTGCACCATGTTGATCAACGCCGGCTTGAGTTCAAAGTTTCCTTCTCCTTGAAGGACCGAAACTGGCGACCAGAGAGGGGGGAGTGAATGGGAGCCGATAAAAATTCTTCTCGAAGGAGATGAACACTCCAACAAGATGAACAAGGCTTCCAAAGCACGTCTCCGACTCAACTACCCAAGTTGGTCAAGACCATGCAGCCACTGGAGTGCTACTGGTCCTAGGAACCAACAACCACCTACACCTACTCGAGAACGCAGTGGAACTAGCAACTCGAGCACCACTGACCTGCACCGGTCAGACAGGTGAGCAGCACCAGTCAGACCGATCCCTGCTGGTGCACCCCAACAGATCCTGAGAACTTCCACAGAAAGCTCCTACACCGGTCAGGCCGGTGTAGCACGCCGGTCAGACCGGTCTAAGCCAGGAAGCCCCAAAATCAGAAACCTGACCTTCCGAGCTCCAAAACGAACCAAACTCAAAACAGCAGCAACACGAGACAACAGGGAACTCACCAAGACGTTCACCTCAGCAAAACTCAACTAAGAGTCTGCACCGGTCAGACCAGTGAGAGGCACCGGTCAGGCCGGTGTGACCTGAGTTCTCGGGATGAACAGCGCCCGCGGGTCAACACCCCCAAATCCAACTCCCGATCTCCCGAATCGCTCCACGGATTTGCGCACGATTTTGGGGATAGTAGGAACACCTCATGGGCACTCCATAGCCAAGATTTGGTCCACCAAAACTCGCTAAATCGAGAGGAATCAAAGAAATTCCACCAAGAACGCCTCTCACCCTAGAGCCAAGAAAACCCCAAAATCGAGCCCCTTTGCTCATGGATTTGGGAGGGGAATCAAAGGGAAAAGAACCATGAAGGGTTCAAGCATACATCCCCCACCAAATCCCAAAGAGAAATGCCTCGAAACCACCACAAGAAATTCGCCAAGAAAGAGCTCCGAAAATCACCAAAAAGGAGAAACGGGAAAGACACATCCAAGGCTTGAGGAACCACGCCGAATCATCTATACATACCAAAGAGGTTCATACAAGGTCTAGCTTGCCGCCCGATCATCCTTCCCTCTCACAAGATCTCACCATGAAGCTCTCAAGCTAGTCCTAGAAATTCCAAAGGAAAAGGATGAGGAAAATGGCAAAACAAAATGAGCTAGGGTTCCAAGAGATATGACTGCCATACTCTCACCACGTGGGTTATATGGATGCAAGCCGAAAGACTGAAATACCCCTAAGGCCTAATACTAGGATACACACCCCCGAGGGGCACTTTGGGAAACTTTGTCTTCGCACCATCGGACGGATGCCCAGCGACCGCAAACGTGCTTAGCCTCGACGCAAGCCTTGCGATCCCGACGCGTGTCCTTCGCTTTGAAGTCTCCGGACTGCGTCGTCGCACACTGGTTAGACCGGTCCGATGCTGCTGCACCTCCGTCTTCGGTCTTCGGTCTTGGCTTTGTGGATCAACCAAGGAACTCGGTCATGAGTGGTGATTGGCGGAGGCTACACCGAGTTCGCGGGGTTTCCGGTGGTTCACATGAGTGGTGATTGGCGGAGGCTACACCGAGTTCGCGGGGTTTCCGGTGGTTCACCAGAAAATCACTGGGTTCCTTGGTTGATCCACAAAGCCAAGACCGAAGAACCGAAGACGGAGGTGCAGCAGCTCCAGACCGGTCTGACCGGTGGGTCTGACTGGTCTGACCGGTGGGTACTGGTCTGACCGGTGAGGAGCACCGGTCTGACCGGTGTGCGACGACGCAGTCCGGAATCTTCGAAGCGGAGGACATGCGTCGGGATCGCAAGGCTTGCGTCGAGGCTAAGCAAGTTTGCGGTCGCTGGGCATCCGTCCGATGGTGCGAAGATAAAGACTTCCAATTTCGCCCTCGAGGGGCATGTATCCCTAGTTAGCTAGTAAGGGTATTTTAGTCTTTCGGTTGCCTCCATATAACCCAAGGGGTGAGAGGATGGCAGCCATCTCTTGGAACCCTAGCTCATTTGGTTTTCCTATTTTTCCTTCCTATTTTCTTAGGATTTTCGTAGGACTAGCTTGAGAGCTTCATGGTGAGATCTTGTGAGAGGGAAGGATGATCGGGCGGCAAGCTAGACCTTGTATGAACCTCTTTGGTATGTATAGATGATTCGGCGTGGTTCCTCAAGGCTTGGATGTGTCTTTCCCGTTTCTCCTTTTTAGTGATTTTCGGAGCCCTTTCTTGGCGATTTTCTTGGAGCGATTTCGAGGCCTTTCTCTTTGGGATTTGGTGGGGGATGTATGCATGAACCCTTCGTGGTTCTTTTCCTTTGATTCCCCTTCCAAATCCGTGAGCAAAGGGGCTCGATTTTGGGGTTTTCGTGGCTCTAGGGTTAGAGGCGTTCTTGGTGGGATTTCTTCGATTCCTCTTGATTTGACAAGTTTTGGTGGACCAAATCTTGGCTATGGAGTACCCATGAGGTGTTCCTACTATCCCCAAAGTCTTGTGCAAAACCGTGGAGCGAATCGGGAGATCGGGAGTTGGATTCGGAGGAGTTGACTCGCGGGCGCTGTTCATCCCGAGCTGCCCAGGCACGACCGGTCTGACCGGTGCTATTGACCGGTCTGACCGGTGCTAGCCCTTGGTGGGTTTTTGTCTCGGGGAATAGCCTTGTCCGTGTGGTTTTGTCCCGTGGTCCTGCTGATCAGCTCTTGGCGTGTTTGGAGTTGTTTTGCTAGGTTTTGTGAGGGGTTCTTCTTCTTCACAGGTTGTGTTTCGTGGTGGTTTTTGTTCCAGGGCCTAGAGGAGTCACTGAGGCTTCCTGGAACGTTTGCTGTGCGGCTGCTGTAGCCACCGGCCTGACCGGCTCTATCCACCAGTCTGACCGGTGTCACCGGTCTGACCGGTGTCACCGGTCTGACCGGCACAGGCCATCGGTCTGACCGGTGTAGCACAAGCAGCAAGCCGTGCAAGTTTCCGCTGTGTGGTTTGGTGAATTTTGGCTGGGAAGGTTGAGTGTTGGTTCCTAGGACCAGTAGCACTCCAGTGGCTGCGTGGTCTTGGCCAACTTGGGTAGTTGGGTCGGAGACGTGAGTTGGAAGCCGTGTTCGTCTTGTTGGAGTTCTCATCTCCTTCGAGAAGAATTTTTATCGGCTCCCATTCACTCCCCCCTCTCTGGTTCGCCTAATCGGTCCTTCAATTGGTATCAGAGCCGGTTCGGGTCTTTATTGACTCTTACCAGTCTAAGATCCAAAGATGGCGTACCAGGAACGGGGTTCGGGTCCTCCGCACTTCGATGGGAAGAACTACCAGATGTGGCAAAGGCGGATGGCGGTGTTCCTCCGCGGAAAGGGTCAGATCCTTTGGGATGTCACGGTGAACACAACTTATGTTCATCCGATGAACTTCCTTGCTCCAGGATCGAGGGATATGTTCGAAGCCAACAATAAGGCTGTCGACTACTTGTTTCGTGCTCTGTGTCAGCCTGAATTCGATCGGGTTCAGACAGAGGACTTAGCTTGTAAGATTTGGGAGCAGTTGAAGGATGCTCATGCTGGGAATGCTCAGGTTCAGGCTCGGATGTACGCGACTTACCGGAGAGAGTACGAGAACTTCACTCATCTCCCCGGCGAGTCCGTCGATGCCCTTTTCCAGCGATTTACGGTCGTTGTGAACAACATGAGAGCCAATGTGGACGTCCTCCCATACAATGATCATGATAGAGCCGTGAAGCTCTTGCACTCATTGGATCGTACCGTATGGGACGGGAAGTTTGAGGCTATTGTTGAGTCCGAGAAGTATGACACCTTGACGGTGAACGAGCTATTCTCGAAGCTCAAGTCGGCTGAGTTGGACCGTGGTATGACAGCCAAGATCGAGAGCCCGACTGATTCTCATAGTCTCGCTCTCGTTAGTGGCAAAGGAGCTAAGTCTAACGCTAACGCATCCTCCAGGATGTACTCTCTGTCTTCTTTGATGTCTTTGCCAGATGAGGAGTTCGATGTGCTTGGAGAGGACGAGCTGGCGTTGCTGACCAGGCGGTTCGAGAGGCTGCACGAGAACCGGGTGAACACGAGGAGGACAGCACGGACGTGCTTTTAGTGCGGCAAGCCAGGACACTTCGTCGCCGACTGCCCGGAGAAGACGGAGAACAAGGACGGTTACAAGGACGGCTACAGGCACCGATCGAGCAAGGATGGCAAGTACCGATCGAGGCGCGATCACAAGCACAAGAACAAGCACAAGGACGAGCGACGGTCGAGGAAGAAGGATGGCCGCGGCAGGAAGGCCCGAGCAATGGTCGGAGCGAGCGACGTCGACTCCAGCTCCGCCTACTCTTCCTCGAGCTCGAGTAGCAGTGAAGATGAAGGTGATCGGCGCAAGAACAAGAAGTCATCCAGGAACTTGAGCGGGTTGAGCTGCTTCGCGGGAGATGGCTTCTGCGGTATGGCCCGTAGCTCCGGCAGCAAGAAGAGCCACCAGAGTGACTCGGACTCTGACCCCGAGGATGAGGTATGTGATGAGCTCTCTTCTTTGTGCAAGGAGAATGATGAGTTGGTTGACTTGCTTGATAACCGCGATCACATGCTTAGAGAGGCCAAGAAGATGAGGAAAGAACTTAGGGCCTCACTAGAAGATGCTAGGAACCGTGTGGCTGAGCTAGAAACCCAGAACCTAGAAGCTAAGCTTGAGATTGATTCGCTTAAGGCTTCTCCTGTGGTTTCTGATGAGATTGATTGCTGTGATTGCTCTGTGTACCTAGCTGATCTTACTGCTCTTAAGGATAAGCATGCTTCTACTTGTGATGAACTAGATATGCTTAGGGTTGAAGTGGTTGAGCTTAAGTCTAGACCTGCTTTGCTAGGTGCTTGCACTTCTTGCCCTGTTTTGCATGGAAAGATTGATGAGTTGCATGCTTACACTGTTTCGCTTGAGGCTAAGTTGAAAGAGCCTATTCCCACTTCTTGCTCTACTTGTGAATTGCATGCGGTTAAGAATTTGGAGCTTGCACATTATGTTGATCGCTTGCAGGATGAGAATGATGAGCTGAGAAAATGTATGAGCTGGTTGTCGGGTCAGGAGCCTCAGCTTGGTATCATGATAGCGGCTTTCAAACGCTATGATGGTCAGGCACTTGGGGCTGACAAGCTTGGAGAGAACTGTGGTGAGGGAGTTGGGAGAGTTGGAGAGATTCCTATCCCACCACCAAACAGACACAAGAACAAGTTTGAGCCCAAGCCTAACCATCTCAGAAACAAACTTGACACTACTCCAGATCCACCCATATTCCCTCACCCAACAAATGATTTTCAGAAACCGGTGAAGTTTGTGAGCCCAAAGGGAGGTGAGGAAGGAGAGAAGAAGGGTGAGAAGCCGAGTGGGCAGCCCCAACCCAAGCCTAAGCCTAAGCCACAGCCCATAAAGTTCCATTGTGGGTATTGTGGGAGAGATGGTCACAAAGATGAGTTTTGCTTCAAGAGGAAGCGTGAGGAGAGAATGGCTAGAGAGTGGGCTAACAAGGACAGGTACCACCCCTCTAATGGTGTACCTGAGCCTCGTATGCAGATGCCCAGGGCCAAGGCGATTGTGAGGACGGTTCCGGCTTGGGGAGACCGGAAGGCTGCAGGTGCTGCTGCTGGCCGAGCTACACCGGTCAGACCGGTGCAGGTCTGGGCAGACAGCGAGTTGGGTTTCGTGCTCGTGAGGATGCTCGATTTGGTTCTGGAGGTCGTGGTTCTGGTGGTTGGTCTGGAAAGTTTGCAGGTGGTTAGTTTGCTAGGCGTTCTCCACCTCGTGCTCAATACGGGGGTGGGAGGAGTCATAGCTTTGAGATGGAGAGGAGGAACGATCCACGGTTTCCCTTTCGTGGTTTTCGTCCTCCTCCAGCTAGAGAGGGTTGGTTCCCTCGTGGTGGTCACCGTGGTGGTAGCTTTGATAGGCATGATGATTTGGTTTGTGCTAACCCCACTTTGGAGCAAATGGCTCGGCACTGGTTTTACTCTTTTGGTACTAACCCCAGTGCTGAGTCGTTTGTTCACTCACGTGCTCGCTTTTGAATTTCAGGTGGGAGACTTGAAGAACATTTGGTTGATTCACTCCGGTTGCTCGAGGCATATGACCGGAGACAAGGGGTGGTTCTCAAGTCTCGTCCCGGTGGTGACAAAGAAGTACATCACCTTTGGGGACAATGGGCGAGGGCGTGTGCTGTCAGAAGGTGAGATTAAGGTAAGTGACAAGATCACTCTCAGGCGTGTTGCTCTTGTTCAATCGCTTGGATACAATTTACTTTCTGTGTCCCAGTTGTTGGATGAGGGTTTTGAGGTGTTGTTTCGGCCTGGTGGTACTCGGATTTTAGATTCTCGGGGGGATCTTGTTTGCATGGTCGTTCCCGAGGGTCAAGTGTTCCGAGCTGATTTTTCTCAGTCTTCTGGTGTGGAGCGTTGCTTCTTGGCTGGTTCTTCGAGTGAGTTGTGGAAGTGGCATAGGAAGTTGGGTCACTTGAGTTTTGACCTTTTGTCTCGCTTGAGTAAACTCAATTTGGTCCGAGGATTGCCAGGGTTAAGGTTTGAGAAAGAGTTGGTTTGTGCGCCGTGTAGGCATGCCAAGATGGTAGCCTCTTCTCACCCGCCTCTCACCGATGTGATGACTGAGCGTCCATGCGAGCTGCTCCATATGGACCTTGTTGGCCCAGCTCGTGTGCGATCTGCGGGTGGGAAGTGGTATGTCCTTGTTGTGGTGGACGACTACTCTCGGTATGCGTGGGTGTTCTTCCTTGAGGAGAAGGGGGAGACGTTTGGTTTTGTTCGAGATCTTGTCTTGAGGTTAAGAAACGAGAGGCAGGGAGATGCCATACGAGCGATCCGCAGTGACAATGGCTCGGAATTCAAAAACTCTCGCTTCGAAACCTTTTGCCATGACTTGGGTCTTGAACATCAGTTTTCGAGTCCGTATATGCCTCCCTAGAATGGCGTGGTGGAAAGGAAAAACAGGACCTTGTGCGAGATGGCTCGAACGATGCTCGACGAGCATAGGACTCCGAGAAGGTTCTGGGCTGAGGCGGTCAATACCGCGTGCCATGTGTCGAACAGGATCTACCTCAGGGTTCACAAGAAGAAAACCTGTTACGAGTTGATGCACGGTCGCACACCCAAGGTGAGTCACTTCCATGTCTTTGGTTGTAAATGCTTCATTCTGAAGAAAGGGAAGAAGTTGGACAAGTTCGAGGCTAGGTCTGTCGATGGCATTTTCTTTGGTTATGCATCTCATTCTAGAGCATTTCGTGTGCTCAATCTTGAAACTAACCAAATCGTGGAGACTTGCGAGGTAACCTTCGATGAGACACAGCCACGTAGTCAGCTTGTTTTTGAGTGTGCAGGTGACGACGAACTTGGCGAGGAGATCTTTCAGGAGGAGGAGCATGAACATGGAGATGATGAAGATGGCGGTGTGATGCCCGCAGCTGAACATGTACCTACTACTTCGACGACGATCGAGAATGGACCCTCTCCCACACCTACAACGACAAACCCAGATCAAGGCGAAGCTGCTGTTGAGGGGGAGGTAGCATCAAGGAGAGAACCTCCCCGGCGAGTGCAAGTGGATCACCCAGCTTCGAGAATCATCAGCGACATGAATGAACGTACTACACGGTCGAGGGTTCGGAACAATTCTCATTTCGCTCATGCTGCTTTTGTTGCCACTTTTGAGCCCAAAGACATTGGACACGCATTATCTGACCATAATTGGGTTAACTCAATGCATGAGGAGTTGGAGAATTTTGAGAGGAACCAAGTTTGGGTGTTGGTTGACCCTCCCCCAGGGTGTAAGCCGATTGGGACAAAATGGGTGTGGAAAAATAAAGAGGGAGAGAAAGGAGAAGTGGTGAGGAACAAGTCGAGACTTGTTGCTCAGGGGTACAGTCAGAAAGAGGGGATCGACTACGAGGAGACTTTCGCTCCTGTAGCTCGTTTGGAGGCGATCAGGATCCATCTAGCCTTTTCCGTGGCTAAAGGGTTCAAGTTGTACCAGATGGATGTGAAGAGTGCTTTTCTGAACGGTGTGTTGGAGGAAGAGGTGTTTGTGAGGCAACCACCGGGGTTTGAGAGTGAGAAGTACCCTCACCGGGTGTATAAGTTGAGGAAGGCGCTGTATGGGTTGAAGCAGGCGCCTAGAGCTTGGTATGGTAGGTTGAGGGGGTTCCTGTTTGAGAGAGGGTTTGAGATGGGGAAGGTCGACCAGACCTTGTTTCTCCTCAGGCAGGGCAGAGATATCCTGATTGTGCAGGTATACGTGGATGATATTGTCTTTGGTGGCTCGTCTAACTCTCTTGTTGCAAGGTTTGCAGAAGACATGAGCAGGGAATTTGAGATGAGCATGATGGGCGAGTTGCAGTTCTTCCTCGGGCTACAAATCAAGCAATCAAAGGAAGGAACTTTTGTGCACCAAGCTAAGTACACCAAGGACATTGTGAGGAAGTTCAAGATGGAGGACTCCAAGGCTATGGCAATGCCTATGAGTACGACTACAGCTCTTGATGCGGACGAGGAAGGTGAACACGTGGACCAGAAGGAGTACCGGAGCATGATCGGGTCACTCCTCTACCTGACGGCGATGAGGCCGGACATCCAATTCTCGGTGTGTCTGTGCGCTCGTTTTCAAGCGTCTCCGAGGACTTCGCATCGGCAAGCAGTCAAGCGCATTTTCAGGTATTTGCGACACACTCCCGACTTCGGCCTTTGGTACTCTGCGTCTTCTTCTTTGGCGCTTCATGGATTTTCAGACGCGGATTTTGCCGGGTATCGGTTGGATAGGAAGTCCACTTCTGGGACTTGCCAGTTTTTGGGTTCTTCTTTGGTATCTTGGTCTTCCCGCAAACAGTCGAGTGTTGCTCAATCCACCACCGAGGCAGAGTATGTGGCCGCAGCTAGTTGTTGCTCTCAGCTCCTTTGGATCACATACACCATGAGTGACTTTGGTGAGGAGTATACCCATGTCCCACTTCAATGTGATAGCACCAGTGCCATAAGCGTTGCAAAGAACCCAGTGCTCCATTCCAAAACCAAGCACATAGAAGTGAGGTATCATTTTCTGAGAGACAACGTAGAGAAAGGGAAGATAGCTTTGATCCATGTACCCACACATGAACAACTAGCCGATATTTTCACCAAACCCCTAGATCAAGCAACTTTCACTCGTTTGCGGGGGGAGCTTGGTGTTTGTTTGATTTCTTGAGTTGGTGTGTGGGAGCTCCTTTGTAGCATATGTATAGTTTTCCTTTGTGCATTTCTTGCATTTGGCATGGCATATGTAACATGATGTATAGGCATCTTTGTATCTTAGGTTGCATGCATTTTGTATCATATGCATTGTTTAGGAAAGGCTTCTCCTATATACATTGTTCACCATGGAATGATATATATGTCTTTGTGAGCTAATTTGGTAAGCTATGGTTAGTTTGGCTTAGCTCTTGATAATCTTGGTTTGTATCCATGGTTGATGGCTATGGTTTTTGAAAATTTCATATGTATGCTCTCTTGTGAGTAAATGCCTTTACATGATCTTGACATGTTTTGTGGCTTGGCTATACTTAATTTGTGGTTGGATAGCTTATTTTGATCATATGGGGCCAAAGGCTCATTTGCCATCATGAATGTTTAGCCCCCATGCTTCTTGTGGAGGGGCATAAGTTCCTTTTTGTCGCAAAGACATTTCATGTACCAATTATAAATCTGAAAAATGAAATGTAAATTGCTTGAAAAATGTGCTCCCATGTCATATGTGCTAATTTTAATTTGCTTTGGGTGCTAAATTGTTGCATGATGCCTACCAATGAGAAGTCTCATATATAGAAGTAGGCACATGGCTCGATGGCTTTGACATGACATGAGGTGCTTGTGGGTGTTTATGATGGTCTTATGCTTAGAATGGTTGTCCTAGCATGAAGTTTGTGTGGCTTTGCCATTTTGACATGTTTTGCTCATGTTTAGGACTTTGCTCATGAGAGGGTGATTTTTTGCAAAATTGCTAAATTCTATCTTAGCTTCGCCCAATGGTTGTGAAACTTGGTGATCATGAAGTTTATGTCATTACGAAGCTATAGAGTATCTAACTTGCTCGTTTGGACATGTGTAGCACCCTATGTTGAATTTTGTCTATTTGAGAAGCTCTAGGTTGCATTTTTTGCATTTTTGGCTTGATTCATGCATTGTCAACAAGGGAGAGAAGTTTGAGCATGTTTTGGCCTACTGAATGCATTTGGAAGGTTTTCAGGTGGTTTCGAGCCATTTTTGGGCTCTGTTGTGCACCGGTCTGACCGGTTGAGGTCACCGGTCTGACCGGTCAGAGTGCTGGTCCTGTTCACATGTTGCGCACCGGTCTGACCGGTGGTGTCGACCGGTCTGACCGGTCAGAGCTGAGCTGTTGCAGCTGCTCTGTTTCGTGAAGTGGTTCGCATGCATTTGTCCAGGGGGAGTTGCATTGGTTCAGGGGGAGCTTGCATGTGTGCAGGGGGAGCTCTTTGTGGTTTTCGAGCTTTGGTTTGATGGTTTGTGCTCTTTGCTTGAGCATGTTTTGTCTCGGATGTGTCGAGCCGTTGCCCTTGCCTAAGGGGTCCGAGACTTGTCTTCTTCAAGTGATCTTGCTCTTTGCCTTTTCTTTGGCTTTCGATCGCTTGTTGGAGTTCCTTTTAGTCGTTTCTTTTCTTTTCCTTTTCTCTTGGTTACCAAAACGTGTGTGTTGTCAATGCACTCATCAAGGGGGAGATTGAGAGCCAGGTGTGGTTCGAGGACCGGTGGATGGTCGCTTCCTGGTGTGATGAGTGATTGACAACGTGGTGTGGACTGATTCTTGGCTAAGTATTGCAGGTGCAGGTTGCGGCTTGACTGGTGCAGGTGCAGGTGAAGAACAAGCGTGAAAGGTCGTTGCCGGTGAGGCCTCCAGGTGTGGAGAAGACAAGTAGGCTTGGTTCGAGGGACCCGGTGGCCAGCGGGGTCAAGTGCGGGCCGCATGGTGGCAAGAACGGCAAGATGAAGTCATGGACGGTTTCTTGGTTGAGCCTCAAAACCAAGGTCGAGCCGGGACTACGTGGGAGCCGAGTCATGAGTGGTGATTGGCGGAGGCTACACCGAGTTCGCGGGGTTTCCGGTGGTTCACCAGAAAATCACTGGGTTCCTTGGTTGATCCACAAAGCCAAGACCGAAGAACCGAAGACGGAGGTGCAGCAGCTCCAGACCGGTCTGACCGGTGGGTCTGACCGGTCTGACCGGTGGGTACCGGTCTGACCGGTGAGGAGCACCGGTCTGACCGATGTGCGACGACGCAATCCGGAATCTTCGAAGCGGAGGACACGCGTCGGGATCGCAAGGCTTGCGTCGAGGCTAAGCAAGTTTGCGGTCGCTGGGCATCCGTCCGATGGTGCGAAGATAAAGACTTCCAATTTCGCCCTCGAGGGGCATGTATCCCTAGTTAGCTAGTAAGGGTATTTTAGTCTTTCGGTTGCCTCCATATAACCCAAGGGGTGAGAGGATGGCAGCCATCTCTTGGAACCCTAGCTCATTTGGTTTTCCTATTTTTCCTTCCTATTTTCTTAGGATTTTCGTAGGACTAGCTTGAGAGCTTCATGGTGAGATCTTGTGAGAGGGAAGGATGATCGGGCGGCAAGCTAGACCTTGTATGAACCTCTTTGGTATGTATAGATGATTCGGCGTGGTTGCTCAAGGCTTGGATGTGTCTTTCCCGTTTCTCCTTTTTGGTGATTTTCGGAGCCCTTTCTTGGCGATTTTCTTTGAGCGATTTCGAGGCCTTTCTCTTTGGGATTTGGTGGGGGATGTATGCATGAACCCTTCGTGGTTCTTTTTCCTTTGATTCCCCTTCCAAATCCGTGAGCAAAGGGGCTCGATTTTGGGGTTTTCGTGGCTCTAGGGTTAGAGGCGTTCTTGGTGGGATTTCTTCGATTCCTCTTGATTTGACAAGTTTTGGTGGACCAAATCTTGGCTATGGAGTACCCATGAGGTGTTCCTACTATCCCCAAAGTCTTGTGCAAAACCGTGGAGCGAATCGGGAGATCGGGAGTTGGATTCGGAGGAGTTGACTCGCGGGCGCTGTTCATCCCGAGCTGCCCAGGCACGACCGGTCTGACCGGTGCTATTGACCGGTCTGACCGGTGCTAGCCCTTGGTGGGTTTTTGTCTCGGGGAATAGCCTTGTCCGTGTGGTTTTGTCCCGTGGTCCTGCTGATCAGCTCTTGGCGTGTTTGGAGTTGTTTTGCTAGGTTTTGTGAGGGGTTCTTCTTCTTCACAGGTTGTGTTTCGTGGTGGTTTTTGTTCCAGGGCCTAGAGGAGTCACTGAGGCTTCCTGGAACGTTTGCTGTGCGGCTGCTGTAGCCACCGGCCTGACCGGCTCTGTCCACCGGTCTGACCGGTGTCACCGGTCTGACCGGCACAGGCCATCGGTCTGACCGGTGTAGCACAGGCAGCAAGCCGTGCAAGTTTCCGCTGTGTGGTTTGGTGAATTTTGGCTCGGAAGGTTGAGTGTTGGTTCCTAGGACCAGTAGCACTCCAGTGGCTGCGTGGTCTTGGCCAACTTGGGTAGTTGGGTCGGAGACGTGAGTTGGAAGCCGTGTTCGTCTTGTTGGAGTTCTCATCTCCTTCGAGAAGAATTTTTATCGGCTCCCATTCACTCCCCCCCTCTCTGGTTCGCCTAATCGGTCCTTCAGCAACATGCAACGGTTTAGCACCCAAAAGCAAGTAAATTTAGCACATATGACATGGGAGCACATTTTCCAAGCAATTTACATTTCATTTTCAGATTTATGATTGGTACATGAAATGTCTTTGCGACTAAAAGGAACTTATGCCCCTCCACAAGATGAAGCATGGGGGCTAAACATTCATGATGGCAAATGAGCCTTTGGCCCCATATGATCAAAATAAGCTATCCAACCACAAATTAAGCATAGTCAAGCCACAAAAACATGTCAAGATCATATAAAGGCATTTACTCACAAGAGAGCATAAATGACATTTTTGAAAAACATAGCCATCAACCATGGATATAAATCAAGATCATCAAGAGCTAAGTCACACTAAGCCATCTCATACCAAACTAGCTCGCAAGGCCATATATATCATACCATGGTGAACAATGTATATAGGAGAAGCTTTTCCTACACAATGCATATGGTACACAATGCATGCAACCTATCATACAAAGATGACTATACATCATGATACAAATGCAATGCAAATGCAGGAAAGCATAAAGGAAAGCTATACATATGCTACAAAGGAGCTCCCACACACCCAACTCAAGAAATCAAACAAACACCAAGCTCCCCCCGCAAACGAGTGAAAGTTGCTTGATCTAGGGGTTTGGTGAAAATATCGGTTAGCTAGTCATGTGTGGGTACATGGATCAAAGAGATTTTTCCTTTCTCTATGTTGTCTCTCAGGAAATGATACCTCACTTCTATGTGCTTGGTTTTGGAGTGGAGCACTGGGTTCTTTGCAACGCTTATGACACTTGTTCTATCACATTGAAGTGGGACATGGGTATACTCCTCACCAAAGTCACTCATGGTGTATGTGATCCAAAGGAGCTAAGAGCAACAACTAGCTGCGGCCACATACTCTGCCTCGGTAGTGGATTGAGCAACACTCGACTGTTTGCAGGAAGACCAAGAAACCAAAGAAGAACCCAAGAACTGGCAAGTCCCAGAAGTGGACTTCCTATCCAACCGACACCCGGCAAAATCCGCGTCCGAAAATCCATAAAGAGCCAAAGAAGAAGACGCGGAGTACCAAAGGCCGAAGTCGGGAGTATGACGCAAATACCTGAATATGCGCTTGACTACTTGCTGATGCGAAGTCCTCGGAGACGCTTGAAAACGAGTGCACAAACATACCAAGAATTGGATGTCTGGCCTCGTTTCCGTCAAGTAGAGGAGTGACCCGATCATGCTTCGGTACTCCTTCTGGTCCACGTGTTCACCTTCCTCGTCCGCATCAAGAGTTGTAGTCGTACTCATAGGCGTCGCCATGGCCTTGGAGTCCTCTATCTTGAACTTCCTCACAATATCCTTGGTGTACTTAGCTTGGTGCACAAATGTTCCTTCCTTTGATTGCTTGATTTGGAGGCCGAGGAAGAACTACAACTCACCCATCATGCTCATCTCAAATTCCCTGCTCATGTCTTCTGCAAACCTTGCAACAAGAGAGTTAGTTGAGCCACCAAAGACAAGATCATCCATGTATACCTGCACAATTAGGATATCTTTGCCCTGCCTGAGGAGAAACAATGTCTGATCGACCTTCCCCATCTCAAACCCTCTCTCAAACAGGAACCTCCTCAACCTACCGTACCAAGCTCTAGGCGCCTGCTTCAGCCCATACAGCGCCTTCCTCAACTTGTACACCCGGTGGGGGTACTTCTCACTCTCAAACCCCGGTGGTTGCCTCACATACACTACTTCCTCCAAAACACCATTTAGGAAAGCACTCTTGACATCCATCTGGTACAACTTGAACCCTTTAGCCACGGAAAAGGCTAGAAGGATCCTAATCGCCTCCAAACGAGCTACGGGAGCAAAGGTCTCCTCGTAGTCGATCCCCTCTTTCTGTGAGTACCCCTGAGCAACAAGCCTTGACTTGTTCCTCACCACTTCTCCTTTTGCTCCCTCTTTATTTTTCCACACCCATTTTGTCCCAATCGACTTACACCCCGGTGGAGGATCCACCAACTCCCAAACTTGGTTTCTCTCAAAGTTCTCCAACTCCTCATGCATCGAATTAACCCAATTATGATCAGATAGCACATGTCCAATGTCTTTGGGCTCAAAAGTAGTAACAAAAGCAGCATGAGCAAAGTGAGAATTGTTTCGAACCCTCGACAGTGTAGTGCGTTCATCGATGTCGCCGATGATTCTCGAAGCTAGGTGATCCACTTGAACTCGTCGGGGAGGTTCTCGCCTTGATGCTACCTCCCCCTCAACAGTAGCTTCGCCTTGATCTGGGTTTGTCGTTGTAGGTGTGGGAGAGGGCCCGTTCACCACCGTAGTCGAAGTAGTAGGTACATGCTCAGCCGCGGGCACCACACCGCCGTCTTCATCATCTCCATGTTCATGCTCCTCCTGGAAAATCTCCTCGCCAAGCTCGTCGTCACCTGCACACTAAAAAACAAGCTGACTACGTGGTTGTGTCTCGTCGAAGGTAACCTCGCAAGTGTCCACGATTTGGTTAGTTTCAAGGTTGAGCACTCGGAAGGCTCTAGAATGAGATGCGTAACCAAAGAAAAAGCCATCAATAGACATAGCCTCGAACTTGTCCAACTTCTTACCTTTCTTCAGGATGAAGCATTTGCACCCAAACACGTGAAAGTGACTCACCTTGGGAGTTCTACCGTGCATCAACTCGTAGCAAGTTTTCTTCTTATGCACCCTGAGGTAAATCCTGTTCAACACATAGCACGTGGTATTGACCGCCTTAGCCCAGAACCTTCTCGGAGTCCTATGCTCATCGAGCATCGTCCGAGCCATCTCGCACAAGGTCCTGTTTTTCCTTTCCACCACGCCGTTCTAGGGAGGCGTATACGGACTCGAAAGCTGGTGTTCAAGATCCAAGTCATGGCAAAAGGTTTCGAAGCGAGATTTTTTAAATTCCGAGCCATTGTCACTGTGAATCGCTCGTATGGCATCTCCGTGCCTCTCGATCCTTAACCTCAAGCCAAGATCTCGAACAAAACCAAACGTCTCCCCTTTCTCCTCAAGAAAGAAAACCCACGCATACCGAGAGTAGTCGTCCACCACAACCAGGACGTACCACTTCCCACCCACAGATCGCACACAAGCTGGGCCAACAAGGTCCATATGGAGCAGCTCGCATGGACGCTCCGTCATCACATCGGTGAGGGGTGGATGGGAAGCAGCTACCATCTTAGCATGCCGACACGGTGCACAAACCAACTCTTTTTCAAACCTCAGCCGTGGCAATCCTCGGACCAAATTGAGTTTACTCAAACAAGACAAAAGGGCAAAGCTTAAGTGACCCAACTTCCTATGCCACTTCCACAACTCACTCGAAGATCCAGCCAAGAAACAACGCTCCACACCAGAAGACTGAGAAAAATCCGCTCGGAACACTTGACTCTCAGGAACGACCATGCAAACTAGGTCCCCTCGAGAATCCAAAATCCGAGAACCCCCAGGCCGAAACAACACCTCAAAGCTTTCATCCAAAAGCTGGGACACCGAAAGCAAATTGAACCCGAGCGATTGAACAAGAGCAACACGCCTAAGAGTGACCTTGTCACTTACCTTAATCTCACCTTTTGAAAGCACACGCCCTCGCCCATTGTCCCCAAAAGTGATGTATGTCTTGGACACCACCGGGATGAGACTTGAAAACCACCCCTTGTCTCCGGTCATATGCCTCGAGCAACCGGAGTCAATCAACCAAACGTTCCTTAAGTCTCCCACCTGAAATTCAAAAACTTGAACGTGAGTGAACAAACGACTCTGCACTGGGGTTAGTACCAAAAGAGTAAAACCAGTGCCGAGACATTTGCTCCAAAGTGGAGTTAGTACAAACCAAATCATCACGCCTATCAAATCTACCACCACGAAAACCACCACGGGAACCACCACTAGGGAACACCCCTGTCTAGCTGGAGGAGAACGAAAACCACAAAAGGAAGACCGTGGACCGTTCCTCCTCTCCATCTCAAAGCTACGACTCCTCCCACCCTTGTATTGAGCACGAGGTGGAGAACATCTAACAAACTGACCACCTGCAAACTCTCCAAGCCAACCACCAAAACCGAAATGAGCATCCGCACGAGCATAGAAACCAAACCGCTGTCTGTCTAGACCTGCACCCGTCTGACCAGTGGACTGCACCGGTCTGACCGGTGGCGCTCGGCCAGCAGCACCACCTGCCACCTTTCGATCTCCCCAAGCCGGAACCGTCCTCACAATCACCTTGGCCCTGGGCATCTGCATACGAGGCTCAGGTACACCATCTGAAGGGCGGTACCTGTCCTTGTTAGCCCACTCCTTAGCCATTCTCTCCTCACGCTTCCTCTTGAAGCAAAACTCACCCTTGTGACCATCTCTCCCACAATAGTCACAATGAAAGCGTATGGGCTTAGGCTTAGGCTTGGGATGGGGCTGCTCACTTGGTTTCTCCCCACTCGGCTTCTCACCCTTCTTCTCTCCAACCTCACTCTCCTTGGAGCTCACAAACTTCACCGGTTTTTGGAAATCATTTGTTGGGCGAGGAAATATGGGAGGATCTGGGGTTGTGTCAAGTTTGTTTCTTAGTGGGTTGGGCTTAGGAGCATAGGCATTTTTGTGGAAGGTTTTTGGTGGAGCTGGGATATCACCAATTTTCTCTCCTCCCTCACCACTACACTCTCCAACCTTCTCCGAACCAAGCGCTTGCCCATCATAGTGCTTGTATGCCTCTATCATCATCCTAAGCTGTGGTTCATGACCCGACAACCAACCCATCATTTTCCTCAACTCATCATTCTCATCCTGCAAGCGATCCACATAATGTGCAAGTTCCAGATTTTTCAAAGTATGCACTTCACAAGTAGAGCAAGAAGTGGGAAGAGGTTCTTTCAGCTTAGCCTCAAGCGAAACAGTATAAGCATGCATCTCATCAATCTTTCCATGCAGAACAGGGCAAGAAGTGCAAGCACCTAGCAAAGCAGGTCTCGACTTAAGCTCAGCCACTTCAACTCTAAGCACATCTAGTTCATCACAAGTAGAAGCATGCTTATCCTTAAGACTAGTAAGATCAGCTAGGTACACAGAGCAATCACAGCAATCAATCTCATCAGAAACCACAGGTGAAGCCTTAAGCGAATCAATCTCAAGCTTAGCATCAAGGTTCTAGGTTTCTAGCACAGCTACTCGATTCCTAGCATCTTCTAGTGTGGCCCTAAGCTCCTTCCTCATCTTCTTTGCCTCTCTAAGCATGTCATCATGATTATCAAGAAACTTGCCAAGACGCTCGTTCTCCTCACGCAAGAAGGGAAGCTCGTCACGTACCTCATCCTCGGAGTCGGAGTCCGAGTCGCTCTGGTGACTCTTCTTGCTGCCGGAGCAACGAGCCATGCCGCAGAAGCCATCTCTCGCGTAGCAGCTTAGCCCGCTCAAGTTCTTGGATGACTTCTTGTTCTTGTACCGATCACCTTCATCTTCACTGCTACTCGAGCTCGAGGAAGAGTAGGAGGAGCTGGAGTTGACGTCGCTCGCTCCGACCATCGCTCGGGCCTTCCTACCGCGGCCGTCCTTCTTCCTCGACCGTCGCTCGTCCTTGTGCATGTTCTTGTGCTTGTGATCGCGCCTTGATCGGTACTTGCCGTCCTTGTTTGACCGGTGCTTGTAGCCGTCCTTGTTCTCCGTCTTCTTCGGACAGTCGGCGACGAAGTGTCCTGGCTTGCCGCACTGAAAGCACGTCTGTGCTGTCCTCCTCGTGTTCACCCGGTTCTCGTGCAGCCTCTCGAACCGCCTGGTCAGCAACGCCAGCTCGTCCTCTTCAAGCACGTCGAACTCCTCGTCTAGCAAAGACATCAAAGAAGACAGAGAGTACATCCTGGAGGATGCGTTAGCGTTAGACTTAGCCACTTTGCCACTGACAAGAGCAAGACTATGGGAGTCAGTTGGGCTCTCAAGACGGGCTGTCAAACCACGATCAACCTCAGCAGACTTAAGCTTAGAGAACAGCTCGTTCACCGTCAGAGTGGTGTACTTCTCAGACTCAAGAATGGCCTCGACCTTTCCATCCCACACAGTACGATCCAGCGCGTGTAAGAGCTTCACAGCTCTATCATGGTCATCGTATGGGAGGACGTCGACATTGGCCCTCATGTTGTTCACAACCACCGTAAACCGCTGGAACAAGGCATCAATAGACTCACCCGGGAGATGAGTGAAGTTCTCGCACTCTTTTCGGTAGGTCGCATACAATCGTGCCTGAACCTCAGCATTCCCAGCACGAGCATTCTTCAGCTCCAACCAAATCCTACAAGCTAATTCCTATGTCTGAACCCGATCGAATTCGGACTGACACAGAGCACGAAACAAGTAGTCGACCGCCTTGTTGTTGGCGTCGAACATGTCCCTCGATCCCGGAGCAAGGAAGTTCATCGGATGAACATAAGCTGTGTTCACCGTGACATCCCAAAGGATCTGACCCTTACCGTGGAGGAACGCTGCCATCCGCCTCTGCCACATCTGGTAGTTTTGCCATCGAAGTGCGGAGGACCCGAACCCCGTTCCTAGTACGCCATCCTTGGATCTTAGATTGGTTAGAATCCGAAGATCTGTAACCGGCTCTGATACCACTTGAAGGACCAAAACTGGCGACCGGAGAGGGGGGGAGTGAATGGGAGTCGATAAAAATTCTTCTCGGAGGAGATGAACACTCCAACAAGATGAACAAGGCTTCCAAAGCACGTCTCCGACTCAACTACCCAAGTTGGTCAAGACCACGCAACCACTGGAGTGCTACTGGTCCTAGGAACCAACAACCACCTACAACTACTCGAGAACGCAGCAGAACTAGCAACTCGAGCACCACTGACCTGCACCGGTCAGATCGGTGAGTAGCACCGGTCAGACCAGTCCCTGCTGGTGCACCCCAACAGATCCTGAGAACTTCCACAGAAAGCTCCTACACCGGTCAGGCCGGTGTAGCACGCCGGTCAGACCGGTCCAAGCCAGGAAGCCCCAAAATCACAAACCTGACCTTCCGAGCTCCAAAACGAACCAAACTCGAAATAGCAGCAACACGAGACAACAGGGAACTTACCAAGACGTTCACCCGAGCAAAACTCAACCAAGAGTCTGCATCGGCCAGACCGGTGAGAGGCACCAGTCAGGCCGGTGTGACCTGAGTTCTCAGGATGAACAGCGCCCACGGGTCAACACCCCCAAATCCAACTCCCGATCTCCCGAATCGCTCCACGGATTTGCGCAAGACTTTGGGGATAGTAGGAACACCTCATGGGCACTCCATAGCCAAGATTTGGTACACCAAAACTCGCTAGATCAAGAGGAATCGAAGAAATTCCACCAAGAACGCCTCTCACCCTAGAGCCAAGAAAACCCCAAAATCGAGCCCCTTTGCTCACGGATTTGGGAGGGGAATCAAAGGGAAAAGAACCACGAAGGGTTCAAGCATACATCCCCCACCAAATCGCAAAGAGAAAGGCCTCGAAACCACCACAAGAAATTCGCCAAGAAAGAGCTCCAAAAATCACCAAAAAGGAGAAACGGGAAAGACACATCCAAGCCTTGAGGAACCACGCCGAATCATCTATACATACCAAAGAGGTTCATACAAGGTCTAGCTTGCCGCCCGATCATCCTTCCCTCTCACAAGATCTCACCATGAAGCTCTCAAGTTAGTCCTAGAAATTCCAAAGGAAAAGGAAGAGGAAAATGGCAAAACAAAATGAGCTAGGGTTCCAAGAGATATGGCTGCCATCCTCTCACCACTTGGGTTATATGGAGGCAAGCGGAAAGACTAAAATACCCCTAAGGCCTAATACTAGGATAACACCCCCGAGGGGCACTTTGGGAAACTTTGTCTTTGCACCATCGGACGGATGCCCAGCGACCGCAAACTTGCTTAGCCTCGACGCAAGCCTTGCGATCCCGACGCGTGTCCTCCGCTTCGAAGTCTCCGGACTGCATCGTCGCACACCGGTCAGACCGGTATCCACCGGTCAGACCCACCGGTCAGACCGGTCCGATGCTGCTGCACCTCCGTCTTCGGTCTTCAGTCTTGGCTTTGTGGATCAACCAAGGAACCCAGTGGTTTTCTGGTGAACCACCGGAAACCCCGCGAACTCGGTGTAGCCTCCGCAAATCACCACTCATGACTCGGGTCCCACGTAGTCCCGGCTCGACCTTGGTTTTGAGGCTCAACCAAGAAACCGTCCATAACTTCATCTTGCCATTCTTGCCACCATGCGGCCCGCACTCGACCCCGCTGGCCACCGGGTCCCTCGAACCAAGCCTACTTGTCTTCTCCACACCTGGAGGCCTCACCAGCAACGACCTTTCGCGCTTGTTCTTCACCTGCACTAACACCAGTCAAGCCGCAACCTGCACCTGCAATACTTAGCCAAGAATCAGTCCACACCACGTTGTCAATCACTCATCACACCAGGAAGCAACCTACCACCGTTCCTCGAACCACATAGGCTCTCACTCCTACCGTCACGTTCGGTCCGGTAGGGACATTGGTGTTGGAGGGAGCAGAAAACTCGCGGATCGTCCTCTCGGCCATCGGTGCTGACGAGGTGTTGTCTGCGGGATCGACGGTGTTCGTCTCTTGACTCGAGAGAAACTTCTGAGGAATGAGGACACGAGGTCGCACTCTCCTCACAAGTGACTCAGGATTGTCGTGGAAGTTGGACGGTAGGTCGAAACCGGTCATGCACAACTCTGCGTACACAAGAGTAGAGCAAGGGTAAACCCGCTTAAATAGCAATTCACCAAACCTGGATAACTCTACCACGAAGTTTAAACGATATCTTTTGCCTGTTGCCTCCACGGCAATGGCGCCAGAAATGTTTGTTGACGTTCCTTAGCCTCACTACTAGGTTTGCACTCACGGCGACGACGCCAGAAATGCTTGTTGGCACTCGCTAGCGTCGCTACCGGGTTTATACCCCTAGTAATGGAGCTAGGAACGTCTTTGGTAAAACACACGTCACAGAAAGGTCCACAAGCGCACGAATTACCGTTGTAGCACTTCCCCGGTGGTATTCGGGTTATCGTATTTATATTTTCCCAAGGGAGGCACTACAGCAAAAATGATCGAATAAACGGTGGAGAGTAACAAGACTCGGTAAAGAGCTATAGCGGGGGTAACGAATAAAGATATTCGGGGATAACTTGACACACACAAGGAGATCTTGATAAAAGGGTTAGAGAGGATCTAGTGTGCTGGGTGGACAACGAGACGAGAAAGGATCCTAACACAATCTATCTATTCTTTTCAACTCTAGGTAAAGAACTAAGGAAAAGGATAACCAAGGCAGGCTAAACTCGACAAGCTCTTCTAGTGCTGCAGGGGCATCCAAAGCGGCGCTCTTGGACTGGGATGAGAAGGGAGAACGACGACGCGTTGAATCCTACCGACCCGAACTAACGTGGTGGACTACTGAGCCCGTCCGGAGCTGTCACCTCCCTAGGGTACCACAAATATTCCGTTGAACGGGACACCAATCTAAGACTAAGGCAAGCTCTGAGCACTGCACTCACAACAAACCAAAGAACCTTTCCCTGGATATCACGAAGGAAGGTCTCTCTCCGTTACTAAGCACAAACGTACTCAGTTGAAGATCAAGCGAAGAACGACCACAACACTATAGGGTTCAAGAGAGCTACGCTAACCAAGATTAAACTAACTTTAGTCTAAACCAAGAATAAAGCTTCTAGAGCAAAGTAAAAGTTGAATGTAATTGACTCCAAAGGTAAGATAGAAAGATAACTTGAATTGTATTTGAGTCTAAACAAAGGAAGGATACAAGAGTAGTACCGGAACCCTGAAGAAGACTCCTCCGGAACCCTGAGACTAGCTCGACTCGACTCTAACTCCCAAACTACACTAAACCTACTCTAAGTGAGCAAAAGAGAGAAATAGAGATGTTCCTGCGTTATGTGTCCGTTCTAGCGAGTGGGAGGTGCCTTTTATAGGCAAGGGAGGTTGGTGGAGCGCAGGGGGGCAAAACCCCAGGTGCGGCTGTACCTCTAGGCACAACTGGCCCTAAGATATGCCACCTCTCGCCTTGGACGCTCCTGATCACGGCTCCTGAGGCGGTTGTAGGTCGGCTCCTTGGGTCGGTTTCGCCCGGCACGCCAGTTGATAGGTGCGGCTGGCCCTACCCCGTGCCGTGTGATGCACCGACCGTGTTAGGGGACGCCTAGGATTGCCTCTGGATGACGGTTGCGGCGGTTGAGCGATCGGATAAGTGGACCCATTGATCCAAGTGATCCTAGCCTCCACCCTTTGATCAAACTGACATTTCTTCAGTGAATCACGCTCGTCCAAGTTGTGCTCGAGGGAGTGGGGGTGCTCTAGACCAGAGTCGTGCCATGGGGTAGGGCCAGGCGCACCTGGCAGGGCGGGCCGCACCTGCAGGGCTGACCGCACCTGCAGGTTCGGCCGGACCAGGTGGTTCGGACGTCCCTAGCACATGTGCCATGTTGGTCCCAAATTCTCCCAAAATGTGTACCTGCCTATGAAATTCACAACACAACTTGTGGAACTTTATTAGTAATAAAAATGCACATGAAACTTGTCACATACTTCTCTCGAACCTGAGGTTTTGACGGTCAAAATTTTGTTGTAAGGACCGTCAACATAGAACATTATGTAGAAATAGGAGCTTTCAGCTTAGCCTCTAGTGATCTAGCATAAGCAAGCGAAACATCTAGCTTCTCATGCAGAATAGGACAAGAAGTGCAAGCACCAAGCAAAGAGGGCCTAGATTTCATCTCATCTAGCTCTACCCTAAGCACATCTAGTTCCTCAACCTTGGAGGCATACTTTTCCTTAAGCACAGTCAAATCACTAAGAAAAGTGGAACAATCAGTGCATTCAGGTTCATCAGTCACAATAGGAGCAGACTTCAGAGAATCTATTTGAGCCCTAACATCAACAAGCAAAGACTCTAGCTCAACCACCTTCTCCTTAGCCTCTCCAAGCAAAGACTTATACTCTCTCTTCTTGTTGTTGGTCTTTCTAAGCACATCATCACGGTTGTCAAGCAATTCATTCAACCTAGCATTCTCCACTACCAAGAAGGATGGATCATTATTTACCTCATCCTCAGAGTCCGAGTCCGAGTCATCCTTGTTGCTCTTCTTGCTTGCGGAGCTATGTGCCATGCCGCAAAAGCCTTGGGCGGCGAAGCACAGGCCGTTGATGTCCTCGGAGTCGGAGTTCGAGTCGATGTCGCTCGCTCCAGCAACCATCGCTCGCTCCTTCTTCTTGTGACCGCCACTCCTCCTCGACCTCCGCTCGGACTTGTTCTTGCCCTTGTGGTCATCCCTCGAGCGGTGCTTGTGGTCAGTCCTCGGACGGTGCTTGTGCTCGGGCTTGATCTCTATGGCCTCTGGGCACTCAGCGATAAAGTGCCCGTGCTTCCCGCACTGATAGCACATGCCCGAGCTCCTCCTAGGGTTCTTTCGGTTCATGTACATGTGCTCGAACCACCTGCTCAGCAATGCAAGATCCTCCTTGCCCTACACATCAAACTCCTCATCTGGCATGGACACAAGATAAGACAAAGAAAAAATATCTCGAAGACATGTTAGCGTTAGTCCTTGGTCCAGAAACGAGAGCCAGACTATGAGGGTCAGTCGGGTTCTCGATCCTTGCTCGCACCCCATGGTCCACCTTGGACGACTTGAGCTTGTAAAACAGCTCATCCACTGTGAGGGTCTCATACTTCTTCGACTCAAGAATGGCCTCGATGTAACGAACCGGGTTTTCAGTGAGGAAAACCCGACTCCCTGTACCCTGGTGATAGTCCCTGGATCAGCAGCCATCACGTACAGAACTCATTACAGAATAATATCATTTCCATACAACGAAATCAGAGTACAAAACAAAATATTTACATCCAAAACATCTCGGTATACGAATTTAGTACAAGCCCCTTGGGCTAAGCGACAAGTAGAAATCCTGCGTAGCGGTAGCTAGGGCTTCAAGTCTTCATCTTCAATCATCACCACAGGCATCCTTTAGCGAAGCAACGCAACCCTTCCTTCACGGATTCTTCACGAATGGACTTTTGCTCCAAGTCCAATCCTGCACACTCACAAAACTATCCCCAAGGAATGGGATAGGTTCACGTCACCGACTGTATGCAGCTTTAAGTGGCCTAACTCTAAAGGATAAGGAAAGTGGCAAGGTAAAAGCTCAGGTTTCCTTATGCAGTAGCAGCGAAGCATAAAAAGAAAACATCTCCATATAAGTCCCAATCCATACTCTCATCACAACTCGGGAACACCTGGTACCCCAGGGACCCATCTCCATAACCTATCTCCATCTAGGGTCGATGCGAGAACTTCCTCTCCTCGCACCTCAATGATTGCAATCGGATCTGCGAGGTAGAGGGAGCAACTCTCCTCTCCACGATTGCAACCACGGCTCACCACACTCTCAGCTACAGGGGGAGGTAGAAATCCCAAAACATGAGAACAAAGCTATCAAGGGACATGTCCATGACCGAGGACGCGGCTATAGCTATAGATCGAACAACTCTGCAGAGCGTGTACACCTGTACCCATCCCAGAATGGAACCCAACCGGTGGCCGACCGACCGAGCCCATCCTACCGTGCGAACTCTCGGTAGTTACGGTCCCATCCTGCATCCGGCCCACAAAGCGATCCCCTCCGCAAAGGGAATTGCACCGGAACTGTGAAATGCCCCCGTGTGGCCACACGGACAATGTACTGAGAGAAGGTGGTCTCACTCCCACCTCTCCCCCACTGATACCCTCTATCCCGCTGGCAGGTATGGTTCCGCACTTGTCGAGCTCAACTCGGCCCTAACCCTACTCTCGACGAGGTGGTGTGTACGTAAAGGTCTAGTAAAAGGTCTGTCCACTCGCTTTCAGACCGGGGTGAGCTCATGTCCTCCAAGCGTACAGTAAATCCCCAACACCTGTGCTCCAAAAAAACCGTAAAAGTGGGGATACACTGAGGAGTGCACCCCCATCCCCGATGCCAGATCGGTTGTTTCGAGCTCACCCCCGCCAAAGTACCCAAAACGTCTTCTCCTGTCAGTTTTACCCCACACACGCCAAGAACCACTATACCCATCCCAACACATGCAATCGCGAAGCTCAGCGTATATACACGCTTATATATATAACATAGTAGTAGTAGGGCAATCAAGGACAGGGTAATTAAAGAAGGAAGTGCAAGGTTCATCATCACACATTTAAAGTAAAGCGCTAGCATACTACATAGCAATGTCTTATAGGTATTCAAAATCAGTTGGGCGTGAACACCTGTGTGCAAGTAGTTGTCGTAGTTTCCGTAGTTGTTCTTGATCTTCTAGCCTGGCTCCTCGGCTCCTGGAATTCCTAGATTCGCAAATATAAATAAACACGGTGTCTAGATGCAAATAACTCCAAAGAGAAGCAATAAAGAACCAAATAAACTCCAAATGCTAGTCTAACGGGTGCTTCATGATTTTAGAATAATAAAGAAACTGATTTCATATTTTTCTAAGGTAGGATCACTTTAATATTGATTTTCAAATAAAAAAATATTTATGAGGTTAATTAATTGCGATAAAGCATAGAAAACACAAGTCAGCAAGTTAGAAAACCATAAGCTAGGTTTTGGGTTGGTCTGCATGGTAAGTTGACTAGTCAACGATCTTTGTTGACCAAGTCAAAAAGGAAGGTCAGAGGTCAACCGGTCCCCACAAGTCATCCTGTGGGCCCCGTAGGTCAGATTAGAGAGATTAAGCAGGATAGATTAGTTAGAAACGATGTGGTGATTGAGAAACTTGACTGAAGCTGATACATGACAAAGATATGGCGAGGATGGATTTATCCAGGATATGGCTGATGGGTTTAGATAGCGCACGCGTCGTGCACGACGAAGGCGTGTCACAGCCACGGCGAAAGGTATGGTCGGGATTTGAAAGATTGAGAACAGGCATCGGGTTCACATATTAAGGTTTGGTGGAAAAGGGCAAAGGTTGTTGCTAGCAAGCAACCCATGAGATGGATTAGCATGTACATATACTCCCAGTATATATACGGTTGCTACACTTGCTTGCTTTTGCACAGCACCCCAGCTAGCAACATAGCATGGGACTGAGTCTTATGCCCTCGAACAGAACAGGACAAGGCAAAGGCTCAAGCTTAGACTGATGGCATAAGCAGAAGTTCTATCTTCTAGATGGGATTGCAGCTTCATGCTTTGAAAGAGTTCCAACCGCAGGTTAGGGATAAAAAGGAGAGAGCTTGTAGCGGCTTGGTCAAAAGCGAAGCACAGAACCATTAGCTTCATGCCACTAAGCAAATTTCTACCACTTTGTGGCCGGCAGCAACAAGGCATGCCCGACTATAGCCAAGCATGGTCGGTTGTTGCTTGTTGTGGCTATTTGTCCATAGCTATGGTCGTCTGGAGTTCATGGGCAAGGCCCCTCTGTGAGGATGCTTAGCTGGGACAAGGCGTGCATTAGCGTAGCAAGATGGGCGAGCATTCGCACAGCGATGCAGCACCTCTAACTTGCTTTGTGCACACACTCATAAGCCGAAGCTAAAGCATCAAGTAGTGACCAAGCTGTCTTACATTCAAGGCATTTATACCCACCACGTACTGGTTGATGCAGTTCCACCTTACAAGATTGTACAGGGCACTACACAACTAGCACAGAAGAAGGCTTCAAGGATGGCGAGATCAGGCGGTCCGATAGCTTACTCAAGCGGAGAGAAGAGGGGGCTTGGCGTGACAAGCATCGCAATAAACTGATGATCCGAGGCTGCGTGCTGTCAAGGTGAGGTAAGGTACATGTTCATGGCGAGTACACCCGTGGCAGGGATGCGATGCTTAGAGATCGTTAAAGGTGACGGCTTGCAAATCAGAGGCTAGGTGCACGTGCTCGGTCACATGGTGTCCCACGGCCGGGACACGATTGCGGCACACACGTTTGCACTCAACTATGTGAGTTCGCGGCAGCACACAACTGCAAGGGTTTAGGAAAATTAGAGGTTCAGTTAGAAGGGTTAAAGATTCGGGATTTGCCGGCGTCAGCGCACTGCACACCTCGCGCCAGTGGGACAAGTAGATAGCGACGGAAAGGCAAGGCTCACCGGCGTCGACCCCTTTTTGGTGGCTGGTGAACCGAAACGACGACGAGGCTCCAGGGCGGTGCGCTCGCGGTCGAGTCACCGGCGTGCTCGCACTGGCGCGTGTGTGCACCAGAAACGCCCACGGGTTGGTACTGTGCTCGGGTGTGCAAGACGACGGTTTGAGCTGGTGTGTGCGTGGAAGCCAACGAGACGTCCTCGGCGGCGAGTTTGATGAAGGTACGCGCGTAGAGTTTGTGATGGCGAACTGGGATGCTCGGCGAGGCGAGCCTAGGGTTTCGACCAAGGCGCAGAAAGATGCAACCTTCGGCCGCAATCCGGCACATCGGCGACAACAGGTTTCCGGGCGGTGAAGAAAAGCAGGACAGTGTTGCTGGCTTGGGCGCTAGTGTTGGCATACTTTCTCGAGTGTGTGTGTGTGGACAAGCGTGAGCACAGGTTCAAGATGGTGCTCCCACGTGCAAGCCGAAGAAAAGCCCTCGGCGGCGAGCTGTGAACGTGCGAACACCGGTGTGCTTTGGTCTTAGGGGTGCCGTGTGGTGGTTCTGTTCGTGCACACGCGTGCAAGATAGCGCTCAGGCCAAAACGGCACCTTGCCCGGCATGCGCGTGACGACGAAACAGGAAAATCGACGGCTCGGTTCTGCTCGTGGGCGCAAGCGCAAGCCGGTGGCTTGACCACGGCGGCGGGTTTGGCGACGTCAAGGGAGTGAAATGCCACGGTGACGATCAGGGTTAGGCAGGATGAGGCTCAGGGTTCGGGGTAGCCAAAGGTTCAGGTTCGGACCTGGCTTTGTTTGCACGACTAACGCGTGTGCCCCGACGCGTGGAAGGTCACGCCGCAACACGGCGGAGCGCTCGACGGTGAAACGGATAGGGAAGGGCAAGCAGGGCGCTCTGGGCGTGGCTAAGGCAAGACGGGATGGTCTCAGGGTGGTTAAAGGTGGATCCTTGGCCGGCTTCTGGGCAAGGAAAGGGGGAGCTTTGGTTCGGGTCCTTGGCCCGGCGGTGACGAGGTTCGGTTTGGCGCGGCGAGCCGAGCTACACGGCGGTGATACTGGGTTGTCCGCGTCAGTGAGGTGGTTCACTCGCGAGCATGTGTGTGTGTGTGTGCACGTGCGTGTGAGTGCGCACGGACACGCGGTTGCGGACAGGTGCCTCCGCCGTCGAGCAACGGCCACAGATCGACGACTCGGTGCAGCAGGGGTCGACAGGGACGACGCGATGTGCGGCGGGGATGCTGTCTCGCGAATGGAAGGACGCGGTTATGAACGGGGCTTGCCAAGCAACGGCTTGGTCATGTGCGTGCATGTGCGTGCGTGTGCATGCGTGTGTGTGCACGCGCCAGCAGCGAAGCGGAGCGCGACGGCTCGGTAATGACCGGCGCCACGGCGGAGCGCACCTCAGTGACACAAACCAAAAAAAGGTAGGACAGCAAGTGAAGGGAGGCACGCACGTTGTGATAGGCAGCAACACCTGCAAGACGGCCGGCATGGCGCGAAGGCCAGCACTAAGACGACGGCGGATCGCGCGGCGGCGCGGTGCGGGTCACGACATCCAAACGAGCGCCCAAGGCTCAACCGCGTCCACAGCTCGAAGGTCGGGCACCACAACACCAGGGGGGTTTGGTGAGGCCCACCTCGCGATCCTGGACGCGGCGGCAAAGCGGCGGTGAAGAGAACAGAGCGGAGACATGGTGGTTTGGCTTGCAGTAGAGGAAGCAGGGGCACGGTCACAGCGACGGCTCCGCTCGGTCCTCTGGGTTCACGGCAGCAACGGCGTCCTCCACCGGGGCGGCAGCTCCGGCTCCTTTCCTCGTCATCGCGGTGGCTCGGACTTGAAGCAGAATGGTGGTGATGTAGGGGAAGAAGAGGAAGCAGGACCAGGGCGAGCTGGTGTGTGTGCGCGGCGGTCTACGGGCTTCAGGGCGTCGACGGCGCTCTCTCGACTCGGCGTCGTGGTACAGCTTCCCGACGACTCCACGGGCGGACTCCCTTCTCCCCTTCCCTGCTACTTGGCGAAGGCGACGAACGGGAAGGTGTCTCGGCGTTGGTATGGAGTAGGGGTCGGCGGACCTCAATACACGGGCGGTTGCGGCATCTCCGGGCTCCCCTAGATCGAAAAACTCTGTAGAGCGTGTACACCTATACCCACCCCGGAATGGAACCCGACCGAGCCCATCCTACCGTGCGAACTCTCGGTAGTTACGGTCCCATCCTGCATCCGGCCCTCAAAGCGATCCCCTCCGCAAAGGGAATTGCATCAGAACTGTGAAATGCCCCCGTGTGGCCACACGGACGACGCACTGAGAGAAGGTCCACTCCCACCTCTCCCCCACTGATACCCTCTATCCTGCTGGCAGGTATGGTTCCGCACTTGCCGAGCTCAACTCGGCCCTAACCCCACTCTCGGCGAGGTGGTGTGTACGTAAAGGTCCCGTGAAAAGGTCTGTCCACTCGCTTTCAGACCCTGGCGAGCTCATGTCCTCCAAGCGTACAGGAAATCTCCAACACCTGTGCTCCAAAAAACTGTAAAAGTGGGGATACACTGAGGAGTGTACCTCCATCCCTGGTCCTAGATCGGTTGTTTCGAGCTCACCCCTGCCAAAGTACCCAAAACGCCTTCTCCTGCTGGTTTTTGCCCCACACACACCAAGAACCACTATACCCATCCCAATACATGCAATCACGAAGCTCAGCGTATATACACGCTTATATATATAACATAGTAGTAGTAGGGCAATCAAGGACAGAAAATTAAAGAAGGCAGTGCAAGGTTCATCATCATGCATTTAAAGTAAAGCGCTAGCATACTACATAGCAATGTCTAATAGGTATTCAAAATCAGTCGGGCGTGAACACCTGTGTGCAAGTAATCGTCGTAGTTTCCGTAGTTGTTCTCGATCTTCTGGCTTGACTCCTCGGCTCCGGGAATTCCTAGATTCGCAAATATAAATAGACATGGTGTCTAGATGCAAATAACTCCAAAGAGAAGCAATAAAGAACCAAATAAACTCCAAATGCTAGTCTAACGGGTGCTTCATGATTTTAGAATAATAAAGAAACTGATTTCATATTTTTCTAAGGTAGGATCACTTTAATATTGATTTTCAAAAAAAGAAATATTATGAGTTTAATTAATGGCGATAAAGCATAGAAAACACAAGTTAGCAAGTTAGAAAACCATAAGCTAGGTTTTGGGTTAGTCTGCATGGTAAGTTGACTAGTCAACGATCTTTGTTGACCAAGTCAAAAAGGAAGGTCAGAGGTCAACCGGTCCTCACAAGTCATCTTGTGGGCCCCGTAGGTCAGATTAGAGAGATTAAGCAGGATAGATTAGCTAGAAACGATGTGGTGATTGACAAACTTGGCTGAAGCTAATACATGACAAAGATATGGCGAGGATGGATTTATCCAGGATATGGCTGATGGGTTTAGATAGCGCACGCGTCGTGCACGACGAAGGCGTGTCACAGCCGCGGCGAAAGGTATGGTCGGGATTTGACAGATTGAGAATAGGCACCGGGTTCACATATTAAGGTTTGGTGGAAAAGGGCAAAGGTTGTTGCTAGCAAGCAACCCATGAGATGGATTAGCATGTACATATACTCCCAACATATATACGGTTGCTACACTTGCTTGCTTTTGCATAGCACCCCAGCTAGCAGCATAGCATGGGACTGAGTCTTATGCCCTCGAACAGAATAGGACAAGGCAAAGGCTCAAGCTTAGACTGATGGCATAAGCATAAGTTCTATCTTCTAGATGGGATAGCAGCTTCATGCTTTGAAAGAGTTCCGACCACAGGTTAGGGATAAAAAGGAGAGAGATTGTAGCGGCTTGGTCAAAAGCGAAGCACAGAAACCATTAGCTTCATGCCACTAAGCAAATTTCTACCACTTTGTGGCCGGCAGCAACAAGGCATGCCCGACTATAGCCAAGCATGGTCGGTTGTTGCTTGTTGTGGTTATTTGTCCATAGCTATGGTCGTCTGGAGTTCATGGGCAAGGCCCCTCTGTGAGGATGCTTAGCTGGGACAAGGTGTGCATTAGCGTAGCTAGATGGGCGAGCATTCGCACAGCGATGCAGCACTGCTGACTTGCTTTGTGCACACACTCATAAGCCGAAGCTAAAGCATCAAGTAGCGACGAAGCTGTCTTACGTTCAAGGCATTTATACCCACCATGTACAGGTTGATGCAGTTCCACCTTACAAGATTGTACAGGGCACTACACAACTAGCACAGAAGAAGGCTTCAAGGATGGCGAGATCAGGCGGTCCGATAGCTTACTCGAGCGGAGAGCAGAGGGGGCTTGGCGTGACAAGCATCACAGCAAACTGATGATCCGAGGCTGCGTGCTGTCAAGGTGAGGTAAGGTACAGGTTCATGGCGAGTGCACCCGTGGCAGGGATGCAATGCTTAGAGATGGTTAAAGGTGACGGCTTGCAAATCAGAGGCTAGGTGCACGTGCTTGGTCACGTGGTGTCCCACAGCCGGGACACGATTGCGGCACACACGTTTGCACTCAACTTTGTGAGTTCGCGGTGGCACACAACTGCAAGGGTTTAGGAAAGTTAGAGGTTCGGTTAGAAGGGTTAAAGCTTCGGGATTTGCCGGCATCAGCGCACTGCACACCTCGCGCCAGTGGGACAAGCAGAGAGTGGCGGAAAGGCAAGGCTCACCGGCATTGACCCCTTTTTGGTGACTGGCGAACCGAAACGATGATGAGGCTCCAGGGCGGTGCACTCGCGGTCGAGTCGCCGGCGTGCTCGCACAGGCGTGTGTGTGCACCAGAAACGCGCACGGGTTGGTACTGTGCTCGGGTGTGCAAGACGACGGTTTGAGCTGGTGTGTGCGTGGAAGCTGACGAGATGTCCTCGGCGGTGAGTTTGATGACGGTACGCGCGCAGAGTTTGTGACGGCGAACTGGGATGCTCGGCGAGGTGAGCCTAGGGTTTTGACCAAGGCTTAGAAAGATGCAACCTTCGGCCGGAATCCGGCACATCGGCGACAACAGGTTTCCAGGCGGTGAAGAAAAGCAGGACAGTGTTGGTGGCTTGGGCACTAGTGTCGGCATACTTGCCATGTGTGTGTGTGGACAAGCGTGAGCACAGGTTCAAGATGGCGCTCCCACGTGCAAGCCGAAGAAAAGCCCTCGGCGGCGAGCTGTGAACATGCGAACACCAGTGTGCTTCAGACTTAGGGGTGCCGTGCGGTGGTTTTGTTCGTGCACACACGTGCAAGACAGTGCTCGGGCCAAAACGGCACCTTACCCGGCATGCGCGTGACGACGAAATGGGAAAGATCGACGGCTCGGTTCTGCTCGTGTGTGCAAGCGCAAGCCGGTGGCTTGACCACGGCGGCGGGTTCGGTGATGTTAAGGGAGCAAAACGCCACGACGACGATCAGGGTTAGGCAGGACGAGGCTCAGGGTTCTGGGTAGGCAAAGGTTCAGGTTCGGACCTGGGTTCGTTTGCACGACTAACGCGTGTGCCCCGACGCGTGGAAGGTCACGCCGCGACACGGCGGAGCGCTCGACGGCGAAACGGATAGGGAAGGGCAAGTAGGGCGCTCTGGGCGTGGCTAAGGCAAGATGTGATGGTTTCAGGGCGGTTAAAGGTGGATCCTTGGCCGGCTTCTGGGCAAGGAAAGGGGGAGCTTTGGTTCGGGTCCTCGGCCCGGCGGCGACGAGGTTCGGTTGGGCGCGGCGAGCCGAGCTACACGGCGGTGATACTGGGTGTTCGCGCCGGTGAGGTGGTTCACTTGCGAGCGTGGGTGTGTGTGTGGGTGTGTGCGTGAGTGCGCACAGACGCGCGGTTGCGGACAGGTGCCTCCGGCGTCGAGCAACGGCCGCAGATCGACGGCTCAGTGCGGCGGGGGTCGACAATGACGACGCGATGTGCGGCGGGGACGCCGTCTCGCGAACGGAAGGATGCGGTTATGAACGGGGCTTGCCAAGCAACAGCTTGGTCGCGTGCACACGTGTGCGTGAGCGTGTGTGCGCGCGCTAGCAGCGAAGCGGAGCGCGACGGCTCGGCAACGACTGGCGCCACGGCGGAGCGCACCTCAGCGACACGAACCAGAAAAAGGCAGGACATCAAGCAAAGGGAGGCGCGCGCATTGTGGTAGGCAACGGCACCTGCAAGACGGCCGGCATGGCGTGAAGGCCAGCACTCAGACGACGGCGGCTCGCACGGCAGCGCGGTGTGGGTCACGACATCCAAACGAGTGCACAAGGCTCAACCACGTCCATAGCTCGAAGGCTGGGCACCACAGCACTAGGGGGGTTTGGTGAGGCTCACCTCGCGATCCAGGACGCGGCGGCGAAGCGGCGGTGAAGAGAGCAGAGCGGGGACATGGTGGTTTGGCTTGCAGCACAGGAAGCAGGGGCGCGGCCACGGTGACGGCTCCGCTCGGTCCTCCGGGTTCACGGCAGCAACGACGTCCTCCACCGGGTCGGCAGCTACGGCTCCTTTTCCCGTCGTCACGGCGGCTCGGACTTGAAGCAGAACGGTGGCGATATAGGGGAAGAAGAGGAAGCAGGACCAGGGCGAGCTGGTGCGTGTGCGCGGCGGTCTCCGGGCTTCAGGGCGTCGACGGCGCTCTCTCGACTCGGCGTCGTGGTACAGCTTCCCGGCGACTCCACGGGGGGACTCCCTTCTCCCCTTCCCTGCTACTTGGCGAAGGCGATGAACGGGAACGTGGCTCGGCGCGGGCATGGAGTAGGGGTCGGCGGACCTCGATACACGGGCGGTTGCGACATCTCCGGGCTCCCCTTCCCAGGTCCCCCTTCTCTTCTTGTTCAACCGGCGGCGACGGCGCTTAGCCCAGATGGCTCCGGTTCCCACAGTGGTCGACGGCGTCGTGGTTCAGGCTCGGGCGGCTCCGGCTTCGAATTGGTGGCAGCTCCTCCGGCGGACGCCCCCCTTCCTCCCTTCCTCCTTCCCCCTCCTTCCTCTCTTCTCTGGTGGCGACGGATTTGGGGAAAAATTCCCCCAGGCGGCGGATAGGTCAGGGGGTGAGGCCGGCGGGCGGCTTAAAAAGGGCGGCCGGCTAGGGTTTCGGGTGCAGGTGGGTGGTGGAGATGCGACGCTGGGCCACGTGGCAGCCATCCACGGCGGCCAGTGCGGCAGGGCGGTGCCATGGGGGGTCGGCGCGAGCTTCTCCCGCCCCCACGCCGTGCGTCACGGGGAAGAAGGCAGAGAGAAAAAGAGATGGGGAAAAAGGCTGACCGGTGGACCCCACATGTAAGAGACTGCGGATGTGGGCTAGGTGGGAAGGCCGGTTGGGCTAAGGTGGGCCGAAAAGGCCAGGCGGGTTGCGGGCTTCGCAGGCCGGCGATGAGAGATGGGGGTGTTCCGGCGAACTTTAGTAGGTTGGTCGAGGCCCACTGCACAGTAGGTTTTCCTATTTCCTATTTTTCTTATACCTTATATACACACAATTCGAATTTGAATTTAGGATTCAAATTTGAATCACACTCAAGTAAAATCCAAATGAATTCCAATAAACTCCAGAGTCCTCACACTAGCATTTATAATTCCTAAATTTTATTATTTTGCTCAAAATAAATCTAGGAATTTAAGGAAGGATCAAAGAGGACATCCTTACACATTAAATGAGCACTCAAATTAAAACAAAAATTTTGAAATTCACATTTTTGCATTCATAAACATTCCGAAAAAATCCGGGATGTTACACTCGACCTTCTCACTCCATACGGTATGATCCAGAGAGTGCAGGAGCTTCACAGCCCTATCATGATCATCGTACGGGAGTGCGGCCACATTAGCCCTCATGTTGTTCACAATCACAGTGAACCGCTGGAACATGGTGTCTATGGACTCACCGGGGAGATGAGTGAAGTTCTCGTACTCTCTCCGGTAGGTCGCGAACAACCGAGCCTGAACCTGAGCATTCCTAGCGTGAGCATTCTTCAGCTGCTCCCAAATCCTACAAGCCAAGTCCTCTATCTAAACCCGATCGAATTCGGATTGACATAGAGCACGAAACATGTAGTCGACCGCCTTGTTTTTGGCGTCATGCATATCCCTCGATCCTGGAGCTAGGAAGTTAATCGGATGAACATAAGCTGTGTTCACCGTAACATCCCAAAGGATTTGACCCTTGCCGCGGAGGAAAGCAGCCATCGGCTTCTGCCACATCTGGTAGTTCTTACCATCAAAGTGTGGAGGACCCGAACCTCATTCCTAGTATGCCATCTTTGGACTTAGACTGGTTAGAATCATGAAGATCCGTAACCGGCTCTGATACCAATTGAAGGACCGATTAGGTGACCAGAGAGGGGGGGGGAGTGAATGGGAGCTGATAAAAAAATCTTCTCCGAAGAGTTGAACTCGGCTATGTCCCAAATCAACAACCAAGGATTCCCACGCGAGCTTGCCAAGGTCGCGTAGTCACAGCGGACCTACCAACCCTAGGAACAAGTCCAAACAAGTTGCAAAGCAGAAGCGCAACTCAAGAAGTAAAGGACTTAACCAAATCTGGAAGGTCCCTGGCGGACAGTCTGCAAGGGGATGGTGGACTGTCCGCGGGCCTGGCAGACAGTCCGGCCCTGTACGGCGGACAGTCCGTAAATTCGAATAGAACCTCCAGTAGCACACCTCTGAAAATCGGACAGTCCGGCAAGCACCTCGGACAGTCCGCGCCGCGCGGACAGTCCGGCCCCACCTGGCAGACAGTCCGGCAAACCACGCGCAGCCAAAAACTCCAAACTCGACGAATCGAAATGACTCGTGCTCACAAACTGAAGAACACGCGATGAACACGCGATGAACACGGTCTACGCGGATAGTCTGCAGGCCACAGGCGGACAGTCCGCCGGCCCCGAACAGAACAGCCCGAACTCGAAAAACGCAAGTCAATCCCACCTATCCATCCATGGATCTCCCAAACGACTTAAGCTCTTGAGACAAGATTTGGGGGAGATGTGAAGCGTCCCTAGGGGATGCTATGCCCCAAAACTTGAGGCCTCAAACCAAATAAATCACCGGGAATCGATCTCGAACCGAGTTGTACCAAAAAGCTAGGGTTCGACCCGAAATCCTCAAATCCAAGGCCAAATCCGGAGTTTGAGGGGTCAAGATCAAGCACAAAGATGCACAAGGCATCTATCCATGACCCCCACAAAGAAATCCGAACCCAAATAGCTCAGAATCGGAGGAACAAGCCGCGCACGAACATCCAACGAAAATAGCCCGAAAAAGACACGAAAATCACACGAGCTACAAGAAGGAAATCAACACAACCATGAAAGCTTCCATACACTCAGAGGTCAGATTCTCTAGAAAACGGTGAAGAAAATCTAAGCCTATGGAGCAGGGAAATGAGAAGCAGTCCGGGAGGATAGTTTGCCCGGAAACCCTAGAGCTATATATATGGAGCCCCTCTGGGTTGGGCAAATGACCAAGCTACCCCTAGCACTTAAACTGAGATACAAACCCCTCAGGGGCAATATGGTTAAGTAGAACTCTTCATCGGGCGGCCACGCCTTCGCCGCAGTCTGCGTCCTCCCGATGCAAGCCCCGAGATCCCGCCGCGTGTCCCCCGGCATCGAAGCTTCTCGGCGCGCCCGGATCACGTCTCCGCCCGCCAAGCCTCCGGTCTTGGTTTTGTGGCTCAACCAAGTAACTCGAAGGTTTTATGGCGAACTGCCGCAAACCCCACGTGCAGACTTCGGTCGTGAGCCGCTACTCTGCACCGGCTCGAGTCGACGACTTCGTCTTGTTTTTCTTGCCACCATGCGGCTCGCACTTGACCCCGTTCGGCCACCGGGTCCATCAAGCCGAGCCTACTTGTCTCTCCACTCCTCGGAGGCCCCGCAAAGCTAAGACCTTTCGCGCCCGCTCTTCACCTACACCAACACGAGTCAAGCCGCAGCCTACACCTGTAATACTCGGCCAAGAGTCAGTCCACACCACATTGTCAATCACTCATCACAGCCCGGAGCGACCAACCACTGGTCCTTGGACGCTCCGGTCCTCAAAAATTCGTTGAGAAAAACACCTATGAGCCTTTGTGAAAGTTGCAGAGGGTATTGAGGTCTACAACTTTGGTATAAACTTCTTGACGCACTTTAGTTGCAAAAATTTGAGCAAAACTCAGTCAAACTAGCCTAAACCGAATTTGAAATCGCACCCACACGTGTGCGGTGGGCCCGCCCTACACCACACCGCTATCTGCACCTGTTGCGCCACGCGCGCACGGGCCGCACCGCGCCGACCATGGCCGCTCGGCCAACCGCGTCACTACCGTATTCCGCTGCACATCGCCACCATCTCCGTGTCCATGCCGCGACCACATCGTCGACGTGACGTCCGCGAACCGCCTCTCCCCTCGTCCGCCTATAAAAGAGGCCAAGCTCGCTCCTGCATGTGCTGTCGTTGCTGCCGCTCGCTTGTGCCGCTCGCCATTGGCGCCCTGCGCAGAGATCCACCTCCCGACCCTCAACACCGCCGCTCGAACCCACCAGCGCCACCTCTAGCCCCCATATAAGCTTCTTGTGCCGCTTGTTGCCCTGGCCGTGCTGCCTCCTCGCCGGAGCAACCCCTTGCCGCTGTTGCCGCCGCCTGGGTCCACCGCCCCAGCCTGCTGGCCACTCCTCCACCCCAACTCCGCCCGCAAACCGAGCCCGGGTGAGCCACCAAGCCTCCCCCGCCTGTTCCCCGGTCGAACTTCGGCGGGGGCACGCTGGAATCCGGCCGCCCGTGCTGCCCCCATGGCCTAAGGGCCACATTGCAAGACCAAATACCTTTCTAGGGGCTAAAATGTGAACCGAGGGTATGATTGTGAAGGAAAAGAACTTTCCAGGGGTTTCCATGCAAAAAGATTCTTTAACCTTTGGTAGCTTTTGACTGAATCTTATAAAAATCTTGGAAAAGCACAGATACATCAGACAAATGTAAAGCCAATTTTGTTGGTTTCCATGTGAGTAGATCTACAACTTTTTCAAAGCGTGACCATACTTTTGACTGATATTTTTTGAATGAAAATTCAAACTCAGTTTGACCTACTTTTGTTGTAGTTCAAAATCTAGATGTGATTTCAAGCAGAACTTTGGATATGTTTTTAGAAATGCTATGTGTAGAACTTGCACCATACTTTGCGCAAAGTTACTGAGTAGATCTTTTATTATGATTTATTTTGTATTTATGATGAATCTGCATAAATGATTTTTGTAGCAAAAAATAAATACATTTTTGTGCCTAACTTCTGATAATATTATTCCTTTTCCTAGATTCACCTCTGGTGAATTTATCATGATTTTATAACTGTCAGAAATATTTATTCCTAAATTATGCTTAGATTTAAATATAAATCCCTAGTCCAAGATCTAAAGTAGCCCTTGATGTATGTGTTGGTTGCCTAGCCTAGTTTTAAGTCAGAGATGGTGTGCGAGAAAGCAAGGATCCAAAAGTGGTTTATTCATTTTATATGCATTTATCATGTTTGGTAAATAAAACTTGTCATGTTTGGTATAATTAATTTATAGCTTAAGTAAGTGTGCACTTGTGTTCAATGGATCTGAATATGGATAAAGAGCTTAAGAAATGTCAACCACTGTATTTTATGAATAATAACTTTGGAAGCCAATTTAAGCTTAATAATGAAGTTAAATTGGAAACCACCAACACCACACCTAATGACCCTACGGATGTGTTGTGGAACATGCTAGAGAGCTTAGGGTCACCACCCCTTGCTGTTTGTGTAAATTTAATTTAGTTTATTGTATAAATGTGTACACAGACCATCAAAAAAATAATTAATAAAGCACCACATATTGTTCCTCTATTGGAAGAGTATGCTGAATATATTATTATCTAGGTGAATGTGGCTAACCATCCACCCCATGGTTGTCATGTGTTGTTTTGTAATTAATTAAATCGAAAGCGTCAATGAAATTTTGCATGTGCATCCTCGTGTAGATCTTCCCGATGGTAGCTATACACTCGTGCCAGAAAGAGGAGACGAGGGAGCTAACGGGGATGTGCACTACGTCACTGTAGAACAAGACCTGGACCAAAGTCCAGAAGGGCCCAAGGCGAACCTTGCCAACGAAGGCAAGCCCCGGGTCATTAACCCATGTTTTATTTAATTTTATGCAACTATCTTTGCTATGCTTGTGCATTTACGTTTCAGGAGTTGAATGAAACCCTAGATGCATGATCTTTAGGTACATATGCTCTTTTACTAGTATGCTAGGTCGATAGTTGCTATGCTATAGGACCTGGTAAAAGTCGAGTGATGTTCGTCACTCGCGAGAATAGGGTCTCATGTCGGAATCATAAGATCTTTATAAATGGATCGCTCATGTGGTAAGAGATTGGGATTTGGGCTCCGGTCTAGTGGCTTTCGTGGGCTAAGCTTTTGAACATACTATGCACTTATCAGGAATGGGACCGGTAAGCCTAGTACCTGATTGAGGCAGCAAGGGATATTTTGTTTTACTAATCTTGAGTATTCACCTGCCCGGATCATAACCGAGAGGGGGTACATGTGTAAGGCTGGATGTACTGTGTGGGGGCATACCAGATTGCCTTGTACCCATGACTGTAATACTTATCCTGAACCGAGGATTTTTGGAAACCACCTGGTCGGAGTCAGCTCTGTTGGGGCACCGTTTCGTGCGTTTTGGTTTACCTTGCAAGGGTTTTAATCAATCGATTGTCGGCCTCTCACCATTATCTGAGACTGCTTAATGAACTGGCCATGATATCCCTTAATGATGGAACTTCGTGAAAATTGTTGCTTGGTTTAATTGTATTGTACAATCCTTGATTGCAATAGTTTGCTTATCTTAGTAATGGAAATCATTAGAATTGGAGCTAAAATATTGAAAGTAAGGATCCATGATTTTACTTGCTTTTTGGCAAAACAAACCCACTAGCCAAAAGCCTTACATGTCTAGAGGTAAATTTTGACGGGTAAGTCTTGCCGAGAATTAGTATTCTCAGCCTTGCTATAAATGTTGCTTTCAGGTGAAGTTGTTTGGCCTGGAGAGATTCCACCCGGCTGGGAGCTAGAATGTTTGGATGACGACAAGTGATGCCATCATGGATGGCCTCCTGGATGTCTATCGTATCGCTAGTTTTTCTTCCGCTATTTTAAAAATTTGAACATTTACTTATCATGTCATGAACCATGGTTTGCAATAATTAAACCGCTAAGGGTAAATTTGGAATTAATTTGTGTAATGTGCTCTGTACTCGCCTTCGTGTGAGTTGTAATGCATATGTTCGATCCTTTATACTATGTAAGTGATTTAACCGGGCTTGACCCGACAACTTACAACAGGATGATACTTTACTATCACTTAATGGCCAAAGTGGATTGGTTTAGGCGATTGTACGGTATTTTCCCGGGTGGGGTTGTCACAGCTGGTATCAGAGCGATTGACATGCACCAGAGTTTAATTAACAACCTTAATCACTTGTTTTTGAATAAAACTTGCCAACATTGCTTGCATTTGCAAAAATGCGTTGGATCCTTAAGGATGAATGTAGTCCGAGAGGCCCTAGAGGTAAATTTTGGGTTCTTTAAGGTGGCTTAAGAATCTATGGTTTATTTTGCTAACTTCCAACACTTTACTTTATGTCAGACTTACTTTCTTGCACAACCAAAATAGATGAAGGCACGTGTCTTATACGTGTGCTACGCCGCATCATGAGTATGCGAGGGTTGATAGGGCAATCCATTCAACGGATCCTATCTTCTCGGTTGGATGCTCACGTGTTTTATACGTGTGCTTTCCTTATGCAAGTCATGCGAAGGATGACATGTTCTATTCAAGATGAACATGTCATGGGTTGTGGTGTCACCACATTTTGCCATACGTGTGCGTTCCGCATTACAAATATGCGAGGCAAGGATACACTCCATTCAAACAGAGGGTGTCCGAGGTTGGACGCTGTCCATGCAGCGGCTTGATGCATGGATGCCATTTCTATAGTGAACAGTAATGTATGTGGACGCTTCCGTGACATGCTGGCACAGAAGGTTCTTTTCTGTAGGTACACTAACCACGTTTCGTAAGTCGCTAACTGAGAATCGAGTAGCTCTCGACTAGTTATTATAGGGAGAAACGCATATAAGCCTTGCCACCGACACTAACTTCGATTTTTGGCTTGATCGCCTTGTGAGGACGAATAGGACGTCTTGCATCATGTTAAAAATTGTGGAAACTTAAAACTGAACCCTATGCATGTTTTGGTGTGCTCTCTAGGTGAAATCTTGCTAGTGTGCGTTTTCTTGTATAGCCTCTCATGTACAGATGTTGTGCTGTCCAAAAACTTGATAGGGCTTTTTATTTGAATTGTTACCCCCCGTTACAAAACGAATTGGACTAGATGATCTATACCAAAGTTGCTCCATATCTAATCTAGTTTTTACTTGCAAAAATTCATGGTCATAGCTTCTATAGATCTCAAGTTATGCCCAATTTAGTGAACCCCTGTCATGCTGTTTTCCAGGGAGACCTACTCTGAACTTTCGATTTAATTGAGCATCTTCCTAATCTTTCTAGATCAACCGTTGAATACCAAAAATGTGCCTCATAACTTTTCTGAGTTGCTACAGAAATTTGGAAATTTTTGGGGTCATAGGTTCTGAGTTATGAATTTTGTTCACGACTTCCGAACTTTATGCCATTTTGTATGTACGCTCATTTCGAGTGCTGGCATACCTTCGTACCTTGTACAAATGGCCACCCCAAATTTTACCCACATGAGGATCAAACTTATTCCTCCATACCTCCCCGAGATCTTGTGAAAGTTTGGAATCTTTAGTAGTGGTTTTTGTATGCGACTCTATTTTTATAGCTATGAGAATCTATCCTTGTGCACATTTTTGCATCTGGGTTCTTACGTTCGTCACTTTATCCAGATGTCCAGCTCCGGATCCATGACCGTTGATGCACATCCGTGGACTCACTTGAACTACCGCAAGGAGGGTGGTTTCCCTGCACTTTTGTAGGACACCCTAAAGGACTTTGGGTACACCGCTTATCCAGAGTACTCGGCACGTGAGCTCCTGACCACAGGCCAGCTCCTTCGTTGTGAAGTGAAGGTGAAAGTCCCCGTGTACCCGATGAATCCTGCTTGGGAAGAGTGGGAGAGAAAGGCACAAGGGTTGAACCTGGCTGACACTGTGCAAAAGGCTGCTCTTGAAGCGCTCACAACTTTTTGTGGGAAGCACGCTGACTCGATAGCTGGCACTGCAGCCAAGGCGATTCCTTTACCTGAGCAACATCCCAGACAATGGGTCGAGCGCGAAGCTTTTCTCTCTGCTCAGGGCAACTCTCATTATAGTCCTGATCTTGTTACCTCAGTCCGTTTCTCCAAAGCTATGTATGACACCTATCAATTGATGGTGGGAGAAAGTGTGTTCTATAGGCACCAAGTTTATAGGCAATAAGTTAATGAAGTAGAAGATACGACCCAAGAGTTGAAGGAAGCCCGAGCACTAATAGCCACTCTCAAGAAGAGAAGACGCAAGGACAAGGCAAAAATACGAGAATTGAGTCAAGTTATTCACGAACAGAATTTTATGTTACAGCATAATGACCAATATATGCTTAAACTGGAGAATCAACTGGAAGCGATAGCAGCTCCACCTCCGGAACCTGTCATTCCTAAACCAAAAGAGGAAGGGAATCCCGAGGACATTCAAGGATAATCTGGAGTAGAGTCTAGACCTGCTTCACCTTCAGCCTTTCTTCGGCTTAGGAAAGTCAACCCAGTAGGAAGTGAACCTAGGCTAGCTTGTCATCCAGTTGGTGGTTGGAACGCTTATAATAAAGTAAGGAGTTGTACGAGTGTTGTAGTAGGACGGAAACCCCTAGTGTGTGCAGCTGCTTTTTGGTTGGGTTTTGTGGTAGGATGAACTAGGAGCTTTCTCTTATGCGGCTAGGCTGCATTGTAACCCCATGTATGATTATGGTGATCCCAAAACTTGGCATCGATGTAATGCTATGGTTGAACATCTTTAGTAGCAATGTGCTGAATGCTTGAATTTAAGCTAGTTGGGATCAACTTTGGACCTCATGTTGAATAACAAAGTTGTGTGAAATGTTGTGGAGATCATGCTCCCCAAAATTCATCATGTCTGCATAAACATACCGAGAGTTATGGCCAATTTAGTGCACCTCGGCCTCCTGTGAAAACAGCTAAGCAGGACCTCGGTTACATAATTTTTCGAGCATGATATTGTTGGAATTTGACTCGGAGCTGAATACCAACACTGGAGCTTATGAAATCCTACACCTACTGACAAAAATGAGAATTTTTCTGTATATAAGCAGAGATCTATGAATTTCATGCTTATGACCGCTGTGCTGTCCGGTTTCGAAAATTTGCCATGAATGAGTTTTCGTCGTGCATATTCTACTTGTTAATTTTTATGAGCAAGATGAATATGTGTTTAATGAAAACTCAAATTTTCATATGGTGGGACTGACACGCAGCTCTCCTAACGGTTTCGGTGTGCCGGGTAGTGGTGACCCACCGCCACCACCGCCTATGATGCCAGTGGAGGCATCATGGCCACCCAAACCGAAGTGTTGCGCCAGATCCTGGAGAAGCAGCAGTAGATGGCCCAACAGATGCAACAGAGACCTCCACTTGGGGCTAATCATGACGGACCGCATACAATCACCACATACATCCAGTTTCTTGGGATGAAACCACCATGTTTACTAAGGCAGAAGAGCCCCTGGACGCTGATGCATGGGTCAGGGCCATAGAGGCAAAATTTTCTGCATTTGTCCTGCCTTGCTCTAAGGAGCGCAAGGCCAACTTTGCAACCTTGCAGCTTCGCGGAGAAGCTCTGGTGTGGTGGGAGCACTTTAAGTCCATGCAACCTGCTGGGCACGAAGTCACTTGGGCTGAATTCAAGCAAGCTTTCAAGGACCACCACATCTCAAGAGTTGCTGGCTCTTAAACAGGGAGCCAACACAGTGTATCAATATGCACAGAAGTTTAACAGTCTTTACCAGTACGGAGGACACCACGTGGACTCCGATGCTAAAAAGGTGGAGCGTTTCTGTGATGGCCTAAATGGTGACCTGTACAAAAGGCTAAATCCACTAGAGCCCAATAATTATCATGAGTTGGTGAACAAAGCTATCTCTCAAGATGATGCCATGATGAAGGTACAAAAGGATAGGAAGAGACAGATTGAATTGGCTTCGGGAGGTGGATCGGGCAAGAAATTCTGCTTCGTTAAGAAGAGTGCTCATGGTTCTTCCCAATCATCCGCATCGGGGCACTGGAGAGTGACCCCTTCCCAACATAAGCCTTTGGGAAATTTCCAGTACCGCCAAGCACAGCCACAAGTTTCCAAACCTAAGGCACTTCCACCTCGCATTTGCTACAAATGTAGACAACCCGGGCATTATGCAAATGAATGCCCGAACCCTAGGCAGAACAAGCCCCAGCAACAGAATCAAAACCCAGAGTAGATAAGGGCAATCACGACAAGAAGCCCATGATTCAAGTGAAGCAAGGCCAGCTCAACTTCACGGGTAACTTTTCTATCCCAGAGCACCCCTCATACCTTGGTCTTTTACTTTCGAATCTCAGGACGAGATTCTTTTTAAGGGGGTAGGCTGTAACACCCCATGTTTTTAATCAATGCTAACTAGGGCTAATCATGATTTTAATCAAGTCATTAAGCACTAATGGTCAAACCTTGGTCAAAGTCCTAGTCAAACCCTAGTCAAAAACCCTTGACATCCATAGGCTTTCTAGAACTTTTGCCGTGTTCTCCAAATTTCACCTAAACACTTTAAAATATCCCAATACCAAAGTTGTGCGGTTTTTCATGGGACACAACTTTGCTGTTGAGTGGCATTTCAATTTCGAAGTGGAAATTTGTGAAAAATATTGGTCAACGCCAGCCAGCACTATTTACAGATGCCGAGAAAAACCCCAAGTTGACAAGCAAATTATGCAAAATTCGTTGAGAAAAATTCCTATGAGCCTTTGTGAAAGTTGTAGAGGGTATTGAGGTCTACAACTTTGGTATAAACTTCTTGACGCACTTTAGTTGCAAAAATTTGAGCAAAACTCAGTCAAACCAGCCTAAACTGAATTTGAAATCGCGCCAGAACGCACTCCCGCCCGACATCGTGCGCCTACGGCGCCAGTCTGCGCGCCGCGTCGCTGGATGGGCCCGGACACCAAGGGGCGCGCTCCCCACACGTGCGCGGTGGGCCCACCCTACGCCACACCGCCATCTGCGCCCTCTTCCTTTGCGCCACGCGCGCACTGGCCGCGCCGCGACGACCACTGCCGCTCAGCCAACCGCATCACAGCTGTACTCTGCTGCACGTCGCCACCATCTCCGTGCCCATGCCGCGAGCACGTTGTCGGCGTGACGTGCGCGAACCGCCTATCCCCTCGTCCGCCTATAAAAGAGGACAAGCTCGCTCCTACGCGTGCTGTCGTCACCGCCGCTCTCTTGTGCCGCTCGCCATTGGCACCGTGCGCGGAGCTCCACCTCCCGACCCTCAAAACCACCACTCGAACCCAGTAGTGCCACCTCTAGCCCCCACTGAAGCTTCCCGCGCCGCTTGTTGCCCTGGCCGCGTGCCTCCTCGCCGGAGCAACCCCTCCTCGTGGTCGCCGCCACCTGGGTCTGCAGCCCCAGCCCGCCGGCCGCTCCTCCACCCCAAGTCTGGCCGCAAACGGAGCCCTGGCGAGCCATCACGCCTCCCCCGCCTGTTTCCCGGTCGAACTCCGGTGAGGGCTCGCCGGAATCCGGCCGCCCGCGCCGCCCCCATGGTCCAAGGGCCACATTGCAAGACCAAATGTCTTTCTAGGGGCTAAAATGTGAACCGAGGGTATGGTTGTGAAGGAAAAGAACTTTCCAGGGGTTTCCATGCAAAAAGATTCTTTAAACTTTGGTAGCTTTTGACTGAATCTTAGAAGAATCGTGGAAAATCACAGAAACATCAGAAAAATATAAAGCCAATTTTGTTAGTTTCCTTGTGAGTAGATCGACAACTTTTGCAAAGCACGACCATACTTTTGACTGATAGTTTTTGAATGAAAATTCAAACTCAGTTTGACCTACTTTTGTTGTAGTTCAAAATCTAGATGTGATTTCAATCTAAACTGTGGATATGTTGTTAGAAATGCCATGTGTAGACTCTGCGCCAAAATTTGCACAAAGTTACTAAGTAGATCTTTTATTATGATTTATTTTGTATTTATGATGAATCTGGATAAATGATTTTTGTAGCCAAAAATAAATATATTATTGTGCCTAACTTCTGATTATAATCTTCCTTTGCCTAGATTCACCTCTGGTGAATTTATCATGATTTTATAACTATCAGAAATATTTATTCCTAAATTAATCTTAGATTTAAATATAAATCCCTAGTCCAAGATCTAAAGTAGCCCTTGATGTATGTGTTGGTTGCATAGCCTAGTTTTAAGTCAGAGATGATGTGGGAGAAAGCTAGGATCCAAAAGTGGTTTATTCATTTTATATGCATTTATCATGTTTTGGTAAATAAAAGTTGTCATTTTTGGTATAATTAATTTATAGCTTAAGTAAGTGTGCACTTGTGTTCAACGACTTTGTATAGGGATAAAGAGCTTAAGAAATGTCAACCACTGTATTTTATGAATTAATTTTATGAATAAAAACTTTGGAAGCCAATTTAAACTTAATAATGGAGTTAAATTGGAAACCACCAACACCACACCTAATGACCCTATGGATGTGTTGTAGAACATGCTAGAGAGCTTAGGGTCACCACTCCTTGCTGTTCGCGTAAATTTAATTTAATTTATTGTATAAATGTGTACACAGACCATCAAAAAGGATAATTAATAAAGCACCACATATTGTTCCTCTATTGGAAGAGTATGCTGAATATATTATTATCTAGGTGAATGTGGCCAACCATGCACCCCATGATCGTCATGTGTTGTTTTGTAATTAATTAAATCAAAAGCGTTAATTAAATCTTGCATATGCATCCTCGTGTAGATCTTCCCGACGGTAGCTATACACTCGTGCTGGAAGGAGGAGACGAGAGAGCTGACGGGGACGTGCACTACGTCGCTGTATTACAAGACCTGGACCAAAGTCCAGAAGGGCCCAAGGTGAAGCTTGCCAACGAAGGCAAGCCCTAGATCATTAACCCATGTTTTATTTAATTTTATGCAACTATCTTTGCTATGCTTGTGCATTTACGTTTCAGGAGTTGAATGAAACCCTAGATGCATGATCTTTAGGTACCTATGCTCTTTTACTAGTATGCTAGGTTGATAGTTGCTATGCTATAGGACCCAGTAAAAGTCGAGTGATGTTCGTCACTCGCGATAATAGGGTCTAATGTGGGAATCATAAGATCTTTATAAACGGATCGCTCATGTGGTAAGAGCTTGGGATTTAGGCTCCAGTCTAGTGGCTTTCGTGGGCTAAGCTTTTGAACGTACTAAGCACTTGTCGGGAATGGGACTGGTAAGCCTAGTACCTGATTGAGACGGCAAGGGATATTTTCTTTTACTAATCTTGAGTATTCACCTGCCCGGATCATAACCGGGAGGGGGGTACATGTGCAAGGCTGGATGTACTATGTGGGGCATACTAGATAGCCTTGTACCCAAGACTGTCATACTTATCCCGAACCAAGGATTTTTGGAAACCGCCTGGTCGGTGTCAGCTGTGTTGGGGCACCGTTCTGTGTGTTTAGGTTTATCTTGCAAGGGTTTTACTCAATCGATTGCCGGCCTCTCATTGTTATCTGAGACTGCTTAATCAACTGGCCATGATATCCCTTAATGATGGAACTTCATGAATATTGCTACGTGGTTTAATTGTATTGTACAATCCTTGATTGCAATAGTTTGCTTATCTTAGTAATGGAAATTCATTAGAATTGGAGCTAAAATATTGAAAGTAAGGATCCATGACTTTAGTTGCTTTTTGGCAAAACAAACCCACTAGCCAAAAGCCTTACATGTCTAGAGGTAAATTTTGACGGGTAAGTCTTGCTGAGTATTAGTATACTCAGCCTTGCTATAAATGTTGCTTTCAGGTGAAGTTGTTTGGCCTGGAGAGATTCCACCTGGCTGGGAGCTGGAATGGGTGGATGACGACAAGTGATGGCATCATGGATGGCCTCCTGGATGTCTATCGTATCGCTAGTTTTTTTCTGCTGTTTTAAAACTCTGAACCTTTACTTATCATGTCATGAACCATGGTTTGTAATAATTAAACCCCTAAGGGTAAATTTGGAATTAATTTGTGTAATGTACTATGTACTCGCCTTCGTGTGAGTTGTAATGCATATGTTCGATCCTTTGTACTATGTAAGTGATTTAACCAGGCTTGACCTGGCAACTTACGACGGGATGATACTTTATTATCGCTTAATGGACAAAGTGGATTGGGTTAGGTGATAGTACGGTATTTTCTCGAGCGGGGTTGTCACAACTCGCTACTTGGAAAAGCTTTGCAATGGTTCTACACTCAACCGACGGAGACGGTTCACAATTGGGAGCCTTTGATGAGAGCTTTCATGAAGGAATACTACTCACCGAGTAAGACTCAAAGCTTGCGTAATAAGATTGCTACTTTTGCTCAATATCCTATGGAGATTATTTTGGAAGCTTTTGAGTATTTCAATGAGTACACTTGGGTCGTGCCACATCATAAGTTTCCAAAGGAAAATCTTATTCAAAAGTTCTATCAACTACTTACCAAGTCGTCAAGGACGATTATTGATGCATCAGTGGGAGGATCCATCATCGAGCTGACACCAACCGAAGTGTTCACTTTATTCAAGAAGGTCACAGATAATGATACATGGGCGTCATCCGGATGCTTACTTCCAGTTCAACCCACGGGGAATGTCAAAGGAGTATTGGAAGTGGAGAAAGAGGATCTTGAAGGCAAGATTGACTCACTCATGAGAAGGTTGGAGAAGATGGAGATAGAAAAGAAAGAAGCTCAATACCTAAAGGCTGCCGAAGCAAGATCCACATGTGAAGAATGCAGGAAGTATGGCCATGTCCAAAAGGGATTGTCCGGAGGAAGCCAAGATGCTCGACTACATGAGGAAGGGACATTTGCCGAACTACTCCTACGGGCAAGGTAGACCTCAATTTAATGCAATTTCGTCTATTCCAAATTCGATTCCTCTTCGTATGCAATTGAAGGATTTCATGGACGAGCAAGCTGAGATCAACAAGGACACCGTCACTAAGTTCAAAGCAATAGATAAAGTGTTGGAGAACATCAATGGCAAGGTGACGGAGGTCGGAAGCTCTAACCATCAAGTGCTCAACTTGATGAAGATGCTCGAGACACAAGTGGGACAACTTGTCGAGCGCCTATCCGCTAATGAAGAGAAGTTACCGGGACAACCTCAAGGTCCCGAGATGGCGAAGGAAATTCAAACTCGTTCGGGAAAGGAGACCGAAGATCCAGAACATTCCGCGGGAGCTAGAAAACCTAAACCATCTACCGAGGTGGAGGAACTTGCTAAGGAGAACGTTACCGAGATCGTTGCCGAAGAACTTGAGTTTGAGATGCCGGGGGAAGACACGAAGATGCCGCAACTCAAGCCACGTTACTTCCGAGGTAAACTTGATAATAATTTTGAGAAGTTTGTGGAAGTGGTGTGTAGGTTAAGCATCAACATGCCGCTATTGGATGCTCTCCAAGTTCTTACGTACTCTCGCTACTTCAAGGATATACTTGCAAACAAGTATGAGATAGCAACACTCGGGGCGGATCACGTCAAGATGTTCGAGCAATGTAGTGTTGCTATTACAAACGGACTAGAGAAGCAAGGAGACCCCGGGTGCCCGACGATTCCGTGTTCTGTTTGTTCTTTCAAGTTAGAAAAGGCATTGTGCGACCTTGGAGCAAGTGTAAGCATCATGCTAAGAGACGTGTTCGAGAAGCTACGCCTATCGGAGCTACAGCCTACATCAATGTGCTTGGAGTTGGGCGACAACTCCATTCGCTATCCTTTGGGCATCGCCGTGGATGTGCCCGTGAAGGTCGGATACCACTTCATCTCCGTCGACTTTGTGGTGCTCAAGATGGGAGAAAGGGAGAAGCCGCCACTCATCCTTGGGAGGCCTTTCCTAAAGACTGTCAAAGCTACTATCAACGTCGGCAAGGGAGAGATCAAGTTCGACATCAATGGCGAGAGAAGTTCTTTCAAGTTTCGACCACGCTTCGAGGTATGCAACATGATCATTGCTAAATATGTTCCACCTCATCGTCACTTTAGTAAGGAAGAGCCAAGGAAGAAGGGAGAGCCAGAGAAGAAGGAAGCGAAGGAAATCAATGAAGTTGTTGCATCCGTCAAGATCAAGGAACAAAAGCCGCCTGTGAAGACCAAAAAGATGACTAAGCCGAAGAATAAGCCTGTGCCTAAGCCAAAGATGGTGCAGAAATGGGTACCCAAAATTGCAACACCCTCAAAGAGCGTTGATCTGAAGTGAACAAGTGAAAAAGTCTAGCTACGGACTATAAATGAAGCGCTACGCGGGAGGCAACCCGTTCATCGAGTCAAGAATAAGCTACCGGGAGGACAACCCGATCAAGATTTTTCTGAGTCTTTCAAGTAAGTTGGTTTTAGAATTTGCTATGCAAGACATTATATAAACTCTTAGGTGGTTGGACAATGTTTAGAGTTATAATTTTTGCTTGGTTATTTTATTTGAATCATAAACCCATGACATGAGCCATCCTATGTGTTATTTGCTTCTTTTTAAGAAACCAAAACCGAAATTTCAGAACCTACCTCAACCTTTCATCCTCTTCATGATGTCAAGGTTGATTTATTTTACATGTTAAGAAAACACGAGTAGAGCCACGCTATGTTTCTAGATGGTTTTTAATTTTTAACGCATGGTAGGACTCGTGTGAACCTAGGAAACTTGACTTTTGGTTTGATTAAAATTCATATCCTTTGGTTTCTCTAGAGCTAGAATTTTTCTAAGCCTCACTTGATTTTATTCAAAATATTTCTCTCACATTTAGCCAAAAATAGAACCTAAACCTATGCCCCCACGATCAAGCCGGGAAAAGCTTGCTCTCAACTAATGGAAGCAATCAATACCGGTGTGTCCAAAATAAAAATAGCCGGAAAACTTTTTCGACTCACATTTGTTTTTGATGCTTAAAAAAACTCCTCTAAATATATTTGAACTCATTGCTAGCTCGGAGTTAAATTTTATTTTTCAAAATTAGAGGAGTACTAGCATTAAAACATGATTAGAGGGAGGTAATTGAGTTCACCTAACTACACAAGCACCACGATGCATCACGGGAAGCCCCTCCATCATTTAACATCATGGCACATGCAAAAGACAAGCATGGGGGGCCGCCAAGGTATTGTTTTGCAGGATTCCCAAGGAGGCATGTGAGTCAAGGAGGCATGGAAGTGACACAAAGGAAAGCAATCAAGTTGGAGACCTAATTATGCAAGCAAAGGAGTGGATGAGAGAGTTTGGGCGGTGCAACCCCGTGGAGCACGCGGACACAAAGCAACAAAGGAGCATGGAGTGCACTGGAGAAAGACAAGAGCCGAGAGGACCAGCAAGGACCCCAGGCCGGTGGGCCCAAGCTGGCCGGCCTCCCCTTCTTTTAAATCCCCTTATGCTACCCTTTGATAGGTAAGTCCCTTGTTCAACTCTTAGTTCATGTTCTTGAGCTCCAAGTCCAGAACCTCCAAAAACTCTGCAAAATATTTCGAGCTTCAATTCATCCCCCGAAAACCACTGAAAATCCACTATAATTCCACCCTTCCATATATTTCTTTTGTGTGCTTTGCTACCGGTTAAAATCCCAGATATATTTGTTGGGAGTGAGTGCAACAATCATGTGGAAGGCAGCCTCTAACTTCCTGTCCAAGAAGAAGGGTTCATCATCGTCGAAGGCGCCATCAACAAGTTCTTCGAGGAGGCACTCGGTCTCCGAGTCTCCCCGTAGTATGGAGGAGGACACGGCACCGCTGAGGAGCGACACCTTGCTCCTCGGTGGCATGAGGGCCACACGAAGCTCATCCATGCGGTTCACCGAACCGCAAGGGCGCACGGAGGAGCCACTGGTCCGACCTCGTCGTTCGACATGATCATCCGCTCCACCTCCATACATCCTGCGGTATTCCAAGTATGGTTTCATCATCAAGACGGAGGAGGAGGTGGAGAAGCTCACTCACCTTGAGAAGAGGCTTGTGGCAAATGTCGACTTCGATGACCAAGCTCTCTAAGTGTTGGGCTTTCTAGTGGATATTATTTATCATTTATTGGGAAACCTTGGATAGGTGCAATTTTCGAATGGAATTGGGGCAAACACCCGCAAGGAGTTGGCCCTCGAAATTCTTATGACCATGGCGTTAATACTTGATGAAGGAGTGCCAAGCCTCTCATTCCGCTTAGAAGGAGATGACCAAGTAGTTCCATATGAGTACATTAGAGAGTTGCTTGGATTTCGAAGGGGAGCCCCAGAGCAAGTAAATGTGCACGAGAATGTGTTGGAAGGATTTTGAGGGATGATTGCGAGTGAAGATAATCGGCAGAGAAATAGCATCCGGAACCCCATCATCAAAGTGTTTCACTCATGGATGTGCAAAAGAATTTTGGGGAGAATTAGAGAGACCAAGATCACCGACATGGAGTTAAATTGGCTTTACACAACATTAATTGTTGGGCAGCCAATTGACCCCTCATACCTTATGATCAACCGGTGGTGTTGCGAAGCAATCTCGGGATCCAGAGATATTGGTTTGGGATATTACCTCTACATGTTGGCCATATCATTAAGGCCAGAAATTGCAAGGAACCCAAAATTTCTCCTCGCTGGTACTTCCTTGGGAATTGAATATATGAAACAAGGAAAATACATAAGTGGAGATGATAGGAGAGGCTATAAATTGGCCAAGGTTAATGTACCCCTACCGGATATTAGGCTGCAATTATTTATTGAGGTGAGACAAAATTAGTTAGAGGAAGGAGTTCTTGTGCCAGCGAGGAAGAACAAAAGAGGAAGAATTATAGAAGAAGGGTCGTCAACCGCGGCTCAAGAAGAAGAAGAAGAAGAGGGCGCACCCCAAGTTAATGTGCCACCATATGGAGGAATCCCGATGCGGCCAAGACACTACGGAGGTGTGCCAATGCGAGCATGGGGAAGTGGCACAGCCGTTCCCCCACCAACTCAATTGATGGTACCCAACATAGCCTTTGCGGAGCAATATGTGCACCTTCCTCAACCACAACAAAGTGTGGCCATCATTGGAGGATACGCTGCAAGGAACATGCAAAATGTTGCAGCCATGCAATCCAATGCAAATCAAATGGGAGAAAGGACTGCGAACATCGCTTATGAGCTAGGTCGCCTTCACATAGCACTGCCGGGGCAATTCATAGGAGGACCGATGCAAACTTATTATGAGCAAGGATACAATAACCAAGACTACCAATACCAACCGCCGGCAGAAGAATAAAGAGAGGAGAAGCTTATTTCTTTTACTTTGGTTTGATTTTTTCCCTTTCCCTTTTCTTTATTTTCAGCTAGTGTGCGTTTATGTATGCGTATTAGTTTCTTTTTTCTTTTATTTTTAGCATGTGTGTTAGTAATGTAGTCTTAATATTATCACGAATAAAGTCTCCACCATGTTATTACCTTTGGTAAAGATAAAAAGTTTGTGCCATATTGATATATGATGATCGTCGCCGCTTTCCTCATCTTTATACTTGTTTTATGCATGATTAAGCTAATGCTCTCTTAAAATATAAATCTTAAATTAATCTAAATGCTAGCTTAATCCTTTGTGGAGGTTATGATAAAGATGAGACCCATAGTTTTTCTCATGCTCTCAATTTTTGGATGGGTTAAAGATGATTTATTTTTGTTCTTAAAAGTATTGCTAACCTTGTCATTAATACCACTTGCATGTTGCTCTACCTATCCAAAGCCTTATATTTATTTGAGTGCAAAAACATAGTATACAAGATTTATTTTTGGGTGAATTAATTCAGGGCTTGATTTCTCTGGCCCGAGACTAAGAAGTTGGTAATTCCGTTTTTGCGTACCTATCTTATTGCTAGCCTTTTCTATCCGTGCATTGTGAATCTCCACATCTGAAATTTCGCAAACCTCGCCGGATATCCACCCATAAAACCAAAATTATCATCTTTGTGTTTACCTCCATGACCACAACCTATCATTTGAGGATGCATCGTCAACTCAAGGAAGATTGCAAGATGGTGCCAAGATTGAAGATTTCAAGTATCTCTCCAAAGGAAAATATATTTCCAGTACCTACCTTATCTCTATCACCTCTTTGCCTGAGGATGGGCAAACATCTAATCATGGGGGAGGAGGTAGGTACAATGCAATTTAGAGTTCAAGGGGAGTAAATAAAAAAATGTATATATAGAAAAAAAGAAAAAGAGGAAAAAAGAGATAAAGAAAAAATTATATGTATGAGAAAGAAAGAAAAATATGTGTATGTATAAAGTGAACTCCGTGGTTCTCTAAATGCATTAGGAATTTCAAAAAGCTTCAAGATCAAGATCCAAACTCATTTCTCCAACCATGTGCAATCCGATAATGAGGACTTCCTTTGTGCCTCGAGATCACTCTTTGCCATTTGCACATGTCCACCTATCTTAAAGAGTGTGTATTTTTCTCTCCCCCTCCTTGAAACAACATTATTTCCCAATGATTTTTTTGACAAGTCTCGGTAAGACCTTGAGAAGATTATCTTGTTTTGATAATATCTCGATAATAATATCTTGGTAGGATTAAACTTTTCCCAAAAGCTCCATATAAAGCCTACCACTTATATATTTTGAGATGAGAAAGGAGTAGCACAAATAGGCTTGAGAGACAAGATGAGATGAGAGTTCTTGAGCAAGATGCAAGGTGGTTTAAATTTTTGAACTGGGTTTAGCTCTTTTTCCTCTTATTCTTTCTTTCAAAATTTCTGAGATCCATTTAAATTTTGGGAGCATGTTTAATTACTTATGGGAAGAGCTTAATTGATATCAACCCTCCGTAGGGATGAAGGCTAGTACGCTATGGAACTCTAACGAATTAAAATTTTTAGAGCATTATGTTTTGTCGTGTATGATCAAGTGCAGGGTTTGAACAATGAAGGGCAACACTGATATCCATCGAAGGCTTACTCGAGGATGAGCAAGGTTTAAGCATGGGGAAGCTATTGACGGTGAATTTCCGGCAATCTAGCCATGAGTTTACCTTCGGTGTTGGCATTAATTTGATATCTTATCCAATGGTACTAACCCCCTTGATATAATAAGTTCGCTCTTGCATGTCGTTTTTGGAGATTTTTGTTTATGCAGGACTTTAGCGCTAAATGCAAGACTTCCGGGTAAAGTTCATCAAGCACCTCGTGAGAAGATCATGAAGCCCGGTACAAGTCAAGATATGAAGTGAACATGACTCCAATTGGCCCAAGGACCAAACCGTGAAGGCAGAAAACTTCGAGGACCTGAACAGAAAGTTTATCTAAGAGCACTTTGACTTGGTCAACTAGCTAATGTTGCATCCCTCTTGATAGTAAGGCATACCTATACTCAAGAATAAATAAAAGCACCATGTCAACCTCTTGAGCTTGAATGTCTTCAATCTTGCCATACTTGAACAATTTCCACTTGAGGGCTTTCAACTTAGCCTATGTCTTGAGCACGTCCATACTTGAGCTAGTGCCTTAGAATTTTCCATTTAGCATAGGAATGCACACCTAAATCCTTCAGTCACTCATATTGCCAATCGTAACATTTAGATGGTGGCATTGCTTCCCTCAGTTAAGTCTTGGATATGATACTTCGAGACCCCACGGATACTAGAACTTCACCCTAGCAGAACACCAATGGCAGCCTAGCTAGAACCAAAGATTGCTTAGTCCCTCGCCCTAGTCATCTCGATTGATTTCTTCATTACTTACCCAATCCACGAGGAGTTTGGCTTTTCTTCATCCACAATTAACCTTCATTTGAAATCTTACTTCAAATGCTTGTTCTTGATCGACAACGAATATGCAAGCTTCCAATTAAGGACCATTAAGTCTATACTCATCCTTGTGTCCTCTTTCAATTACCACATGAAGCCTTGCACTTAATCTAGAGAGAATTACCAATTTCTCTTTTTATGATCCATTTGTGTTTCAATTAAGCTACCATATTTATCAGAGACAATGAATTGACCTTTGCAAAATATCCCCAATATTAATCTTCATTTGTTGCTTGACACTTGTCTTTGTACATTAGGATCACACAATTAATTTTCTTCTTCAATGTGAGACATATATCATTCATTAACCAATACATATCTCAACAATAACTCATGAATATATAAATAAAAACCTACTCACAATCTTAGACAAATATGTTAGACCTTTAATCGCTTTGTCATTCAATTCACCAAAATCCAGTTAGGGGCCTAGATGCACTTTCAGTGAGGAGGCGGAAAAGCTCCGGAAGAAAGCGGAGGACGAGGCCGTCTCAGCCTAGGAGGCGTTGGCATCGATAGGGGATGAGCTCCGCTCTTTCTTTGAGGCCTGGAACGACGCACCGGCGATGGCGGCGGGGATCGTTGATTCCCTCTCCATGGGCATGGTGGACCTTGGGGTCGTCATGTCATTGCCCACGAACCCCACGGAGGATCTCCCCGCCTACTTGGCTTGGCTGAGCAAAGGGGTCCTTGCCAAGGCGAAGGGCCCTCGGGCCTTTGCCGGGGTCAGTGCTCAGACCGCCTAGCGAGGCGCGTTCCTCTCCCTCTTCAGGGTTAGGTGCACCCACCTGCCCCACGTGAAGGACGTGGTCGGCGGCCTCCCTTCCACCAATGTGGACTTCCATCGCGAGGTCAAGCATGTGAAGACGGCTTCCCAGGCCTTCCGAGACTATTGGGCTGAGCACGACCTGGACGTGGTTTGCGGGATGGAGGCTGTCAGCACAGAGGCAGTGCCCGCCATACGGGTGGAGAAGTCTTCGGCCGGAGGTTCTTCAGGGACGGGAGGGGGGAACTCCCGGGATGAGACCTTGGTTTGAACCCTTTCCGTCGACACCTCCCCTTAGCATACCCCCTTTTTTTCTAGTTTCTTTTGTCGAGCTTCCCTCTAGACAGAGGGAGGGGAACCCTTTTGACTATTTTGTAAAGTTCGTAGGTGGTCCCTGGGCGTGCCTACTCGGGACCTCTCCTCTTTTGGGACATGCAAATGCCATCTTCTTCTTTCCTTCAAATTTCTTCAGTTGCTGAATGTACTCCTTGTATGTATTCAGATGTCGCGTTGTGGTTACAAAGCACCTGCCCGGAGTGGCCTCCCGCCGAGTGTTGTTCCTCATTCCAAGCAGGGCTTCCCTGCATGGCCTGGCTACCGCCAGCTTTCGGAAGATGTCTTATTTACGGAAGCCTTGATCTTCTAGGGGATGTACATCAGTGGCTCTTTTCTTCGGGATTGGTCCTCCTGGGTGGAGTGTCAGTTCGCCTCTCCTACTACTCAGCGGCACCCAGAAGAAGATTTCTTAGATTTTGTAAGAGGAGTGTCGCCGCCTTTTTGATCTGTTGTGACCCTCGCCTGTCTTGCGGCTCCCGTCTCCCTCCGAAGGGGGTTCTTTTTCCAGGGCTTCCCCAGCAAGCGCAGGGGGCGCCATTTTGTAATTCCCTCTGGGGCGCCCCCGGCTCACGCGGGGGGCCCTTTGGAACTTCTTCTGGGGCTCCCCCGGCTAGCAGGGGGAGCCCTTTTGTAACTCCTTCTGGGGTTCCCTCAGCTAGCGCGGGGAGCCCTTTTGTAACTCCTTCGGGGGCTCCCTCGGCTAGCGCAGGTAGCCCTTTTGTAACTCCTTTGGGAGCTCCCTCGACCAACGTGGGGAACCCCTTTGTGGATGCCCCGCGTACTAACGGCTTCCCTTCGGAGACGAGAAGTCTTTCCAGCTCTACCCCTGCTGCCGCGGGGGCTCGAGCCCCATCCTTGGGCATTGCTCCTTCCTCAGAGGTGTGATGCTTCGGCATTCTTGTTGTACCTTCATAGTTCCTTTCTCTCTTTTTTCTTTTAATACTAATAAAAAGGGGGAGAGACTTCTGCTCCAATCACTTGTGTTTGTCCGTCTACACCTTCGGGACCTCACGCCATGGAAAAAGACTCCCCGGAGGACCTTCGTATTGCCGGGGCTTCGTTTCTCTACTGGAGCTCCCGTTGTACGAGGTTGCCTTCTCCCGACCACAGGGCGGGCTACCCGGAGGTGGACTCATCTTTTTGATTTGTAGGATGTTTAACGAAGGTGTCATCTTTTTGCTAAGTAGGTGCCCGAGACAGATGAGTCCCGCGGTGATCTTCCTCCCCTATTTAGCGGCCTCCCGAAGCCCTCCCGTGCTGACAAGGGCAAGGAAATTGTTTCGGATGACTCCTGTAGTTCCCCGTCAATGGGTTGGCCTGATGAAGACAAGGACTTGGTGGATCCGCGGGTGTCGGCCGATGCGGAGCTGGCTCGTCAAGTGGCGGTAGATGACTTCTCCTCTTCGGACGTGGATGTGGTGGCGGTGTAGTGTGCCGTCATGGAGGCCTTCTTCGTGGACTTGGAAGGGCGGTCCTGTTCCGAGGAGTCCTCCAATCGGGGAGGCCGTCACCCTCGCCAAGGGGGCCCTTCCGGCGCACGTCGGGTATTCGCCCTGAGGGGACGTGGAAGGGGCCGCCCGCATCGCACCTTCCTCAATTACTTAGACTGAGACGACTTGTATCAATGATAAATAAAGAATAAAAAAAAGTGCGGTGCGCACATTTTATTTTTGTGTACCATGTGTTAGAATGATATTTTGATTTCAAATAAATGCAGAAGATTAGGGGAGTGAGAATTTAAAATATGCCCTGCTGCCAGGTGTCTGCCTGCTCTTGGCCTTAGGCTGCACTGCCTTTGGCGCGTAGCGCACCGCACGGCCTATAAAAGGACCCCGCGGCCCGCCCCCATGAATCTTTGGTCAGTTCCAGGTTTCTTGTGCTCGTGTTCACTTGAAACAAGCAGATAGCCGCCACCATGTGGCGCCACCGACTCGGGTGCGCTGCAGAATCTTTCCGGAGAGTGCTCTTTCGCACCAGTGCTAGCAGGAAGCTTTTGAAGACAGGCATGTTGTCGAGGAGAATCTACGGAGGGATGTCATGTGGGTGAGAGCCCTTACGCTTCCGTCTAGGGCTGCTCTCCAACAGATACATCTTGGGAGGGGAAGCGGAAGTCTGGCCCGTCGCCATCTCCGCCGTGCTTCCCTCTGGCATTCCGAATGCAAGCAGGAAGCTTGCGAGGCGGGGCAGTGCGGCTACCCGAGTGCTGTAAGGAGTCTTGCGAGGAACTCTTCCTCTCTGAGTTGGCTCCGCCGCCGTTGTAGCAGTCGACTTCTTCTGTCTCCCCCTTCTCCTCCTGTAGTTTGCCACTAGGGATGTCTTCTGTTTCGGTCAAGTGGGGGAAAAATCCCGAAGTGATAATATGCTATTCTTGTCGCGCTGTGTCCCTTGTTGTCCCCCATGACTAGGACCTCGGGAGGCACCATTCCCAGGACCCCCCCTTTGTTTCGCGTCCAGGAGTCCGGGATGCATCACTTCCGGGCACCTCCTCGATCTGCCCCGTAGGGCAAACTTTGCACATCGCACCCCTTTTGCGTTGCATCCCCGCCTTTCTCCCGCGAGCCGCTCTCTGCCGGCACCCCGACCCATTAGCCTACGGAAAGATGGCACCGCAACGGCTCTAGGAGGAACTCTAGGGTGATTGCTGTCGTACTCGACAATGCTCCAACGCGGGTCTCTTTTTTTGCACCTTTGTTCGGAGACCTTTCGTTCTCCTAGAAGGTGTGCGAAACCTTCACAGTTCTTCGAAAGGGAGTGTACTTCCGAAATCTGGAGGGGGCCTACCTTTAAGCGGGTCCGTGCTCCGGGCCGGAGCCCTTTGGTCTCATTGAGACTTCCCCTGAAACATCCTTTCGGGGCGGGGTCTAGGGTGCCAGCTTGTGGTCAAGATTCCCGACCAACCCTTTGGCCCTTCGGAAGAAAGTTAACTTCCGGAATCTGGACGGTCGACGTGCGGTGAGACGCCAATCTCCCCTTTCATGGGAACCATTTTTACCTCGTTCACCGAGGCCCTTCATAAGGGTGAGGCTTGGTAGGGAGCGAACGCATCACGTGCCGTGATGCTTAGGGTGATCAGCCCTTTAAGCCATCCCGCATGGCTCTTCGGAACAGGGCCAGTTTTCGGAATCTGGAGACGAGCGTTCGTTGCAATGCTAAAGCTTTGGCCTTCCCTTGGCCCTTCGAAAGGTTTTTCAGCACCTCTCGGAACCTGGGGGGTGGGCGTGGTGATGCTTCGCCTAACCCCTGGGACGGGACGGGAGCCCGGCGCACGGTGCTGGGGTCCTTAAACCTATCCAAGGCTTCTTCAGAAGGAACTTTACTCCCTGAATTTATTTAGCAGCTTAGACGCTGAAGGACCGATTAGGCGACCAGAGAGGGGGGAGCGAATGGGAGCCGATAAAAATTTTTCCCGAAGGATGAACTCGGCCTATGCCCCAAATTCACAACCAAGGATTCCCAGACGAGTTTGCCAAGGTCGCGTAGTCACAACGGACCTACCAACCCTAGGAACAAACCCCAACTCAAAGCAACACGGAAGCACAACTCAAGAAGCAAAGGACTTAGGCAATCTGCAAAGTCCCGGGCGGACAGTCCGAGGTGACCGGGCGGACGGTCCGCGGGTCAGGGGCGGACGGTCCGCAAAAGAGCGCCGAACCTCCTGTATGCACCCCTGGAAATTCGGACAGTCCGTACCCTACCCTCGAACGGTCCGTGGGTTGCTCGTACCGTGCGGATGGTCCGCGGTGCCTGGGCGGACTGTCCGCAAACCTCTTGCAACACAAAGCAACTTTCCCGACGGATCAAACCATGAACGCGCAAGAACAAGCGACGAACTGGACGAACACTAGTCCATGCGGACTGTCCGCGCCTACCAGGCGGACTGTCCGCCAGGTGCGAACAGACGCGGGAGCAGCAGGCCGAGAGCAAGAACGCGAACGCACTACCACCTATCCGTCCATGGATCTCCCAAACGGCTTAATCTCTTGAGACAAGATTTGGGGAAGATGTGAAGCGTCCCTAGGGGATGCTATGCCCCAAAAATTGAAGCCTCAAAACAACTAAATCGCCGGGAATCGAAGTTCTACCGAGCTCAGACAAAAAGCTAGGGTTCCAACCGAAATCCTTCAATCGGAGGCCAAATCCGGAGATTGGTGGGTCAAGATCAAGCACAAAGATGCACAAGACATCTATCCATGATTCCCCCAAGAAAATCCGAACCCAAACACCTCGGAATTGAAGGAACAAGCCGCGCACGAAAATCCAACAAAAATAGCCCGAAAAAGACACGAAAATCACACGAGCTACAAGAAGGAAATCGACGCAACCATGAATGCTTCCATACACTCGGAGATCAGATTTTCTACAAAACATGAAGAAAATCTAAACCTATGGAGCAGGGAAATGAGAAGCGGTCCGGAAGGATAGTTTGCCCAGAAACCCTAGAGCTATATATATGAGTCCCTCTGGGTTGGGCAAATGACCAAGCTACCCCTAGCACTTAAACTTAAGATACAATCCCCTCAGGGGCAATATGGTCAAGTAGCACTCCTCTTCATCGCACGGCCACGCCCTTGCCGCAGTCCGCGTCCTCCCGACGCAAGCCCTGCGATCCCGCCACATGTCCGCCGGCATCGAAGCTTCTCGGCGCGTCTGGATCCCGTCTCCGCCCGCCGAGCCTTCGGTCTTGGTTTTGTGGCTCAACCAAGTAACCCGACGGTTTTGTGCTGAACCGCCGCAAACCCCATATGCAGACTCCGGTCGTGAGCCGCTACCCTCCACCGGCTCCGGTCGACGACTTCGTCTTGCTTTTCTTGCCACCATGCGGCCCGCACTCGACCCCGTTCGGCCACCTGGTCCATCGAGCCGAGCCTACTTGTCTCTCCACTCCTCGGAGGCCCCGCAAGGCTAAGACCTTTCGCGCCCGCTCTTCACCTACACCAACACGAGTCAAGCCGCAACCTGCACCTGCAATACTCAGCCAAGAGTCAGTCCACACCACGTTGTCAATCACTCATCACACCAGGGAGCGACCATCCACCGGTCCTCGGACGCTCCAGTCCTCAATCTCCCCCTTGATGAGTGCATTGACAACACACACATAGTAACCAATTCAGAGAAAAGAGAAAAAGAAAAGAAACGAATGAAAAGCTCATACAAGTGATCAAAAGCCAAACAAAAGCCAAAAAGAGATCACTTGAGAGAGAATAAATCTCGGTCCCCTAAGACAAGGGCAACAGCTCGACACAACTGAGATAAAATGCTCCAAAATTGCCGACTCCTCAAGGTGAGCCAAAAGGGCTCGACACCATCGGCAAAAGAGCACAACTAAAATCGGGCGACAAAGAGCTCCAAAGCACATGAATGCAAGCTCCCCCTGAACAAATGCATTTCTCCCCTTTGATGCAAAACTCACCCTGGATGCAAGAACTTTCTCCGCAAAGCAAGAATTGGGTACTATCTCTCCCCCTTGTTGGTAATGCATGAATCAAGTCTACAAATGTAAGCATGTGCTTCTCAAATAGACAGAGCACTACAACATGCTAAAAATGAGACATAGACAAGCAAGATAGCCACAAAGTTAGTACAAGCATCGCCAACAAGATAGATATGGACATATAAGCATGTGACATAGCCATGATCAAAATAAAGCATTTTTCACAAAAATTTTCCTCTCATGAGCATAGGACCTAAACATGATCAAAATGAGCACAAACAACATATAACTCACAAACTTCATGCAAGGTCACAAATTCTCATCACAAGATCATCACAAACACCTACAAGCTATCTCATGTCATGTCAAAGCCACCGAGTCATGTGTCCACTTCTAAATGTGAGACTTCTCAACGGTGAACATCATGCAACGGTTTAGCACCCAAGATAAGGAATTTAAAGCAAATTTGACATGGAAGCATATTTTTCAAGCACAAGCATTTCATATACCAATTTCAAGATTTACAAATTAAGTATGGTACATGAAGTGCCTTTGCGGCAAAAAGAAGCTTAGGCTTCTCCACAAGGTAGCATGTAGGCTAAACATCCATGATGATAAATGGGTCTTTGACCCCAAATGAAAAGAACATGGTTCCAAGCACAAATTAAGCAAGGTACAGCCATAAGTGCACAAATTTAACATGAAAGGCATTCAACTCATAAGAGAGGAACATATATAGCATTTTTACAAAAGTAAGCCATCCACAAGCATATACATCCAAAAGCTACCAAGAGCATCGCTATACATCATATGAGCATCACTAGCAAAGTCATAAACACATATCCAGCATATCATGGTGATCCAAGTATATAGGAGAAGCACATTCCTAAAGCATATGATACACATGCAGTCTATGATACAAAGATGCAAGCATGATATGATACATAAATAAAAATGTAACATGAGTATGTACATCAAACTACCAAACAAAGCTCAAAAAGGAAAAACAACAGCAAGCTCCCCTTGCAAACGAGCAAATGTAGCTTGGTCCAAAGGCTTAGTTAGGATATCGGCGAGCTGCTTTTCGATTGGCACATGGATGAGGTCTATGTTTCCCTTCTCAACATTGTCTCTCAGGAAGTGGTACCTCACCTCTATATGTTTGGTTCTAGAGTGAAGCACAGGGTTTTTGGCAATGCTAATGGCACTCGTGCTATCACACATGAGAGGTACATGGGAACACTCCTCACCAAAGTCACTCAAAGTTTATGTGATCCAAAGCAGCTGTGAGCAACAACTAGCGGCAGTAACATACTCGGCTTCTGTGGTAGACTGAGCTACACTAGATTGTTTGCGAGAAGACCAAGAAACAAGCGAAGATCCCAAAAACTGGCACGTCCCCGAAGTCGACTTCCTATCGACTCGACACCCCACAAAGTCGGCATCTGAAAACCCAAGAAGCGAAAGAGAAGAGGACGCCAAGTACCAAAGATCGAGCTTAAGAGTGTATCGAAGATACCTGAAGATCCGCTTGACGGCCTGCCGGTGTGAAGTCCTCGGCGATGCCTGAAAACGAGCGCACAGACACACAAAAAACTGAATATCCGGCCTCGTCGCCGTCAAGTACAAGAGGGAGCCGATCATGCTCTGGTACTCCTTCTGGTCCACGGGCTCTCCGTCCTCGTCCGCATCCAGTGCTGTAGTCGTACTCATCGGTGTCGATAGGGACTTCGAGTCGTCCATCTTGAACTTCTTGAGGATGTCCATCGTGTACTTGGCTTGATGCACAAAGGTTCCCTCCTTCGCCTGCTTGATCTGAAGCCCGAGAAAGAACTGCAATTCTCCCATCATAGACATCTCGAATTCTTTGCTCATGTCCTCTGCAAACCTCGCAACCAAAGAGTGAGATGAGCCGCCAAAGACAATATCATCCACGTACACCTGAACAATTAGGATATCATCGCCCTGCCTGAGGAGAAAAAAAGTCTTATCAACCTTGCCCATCTCAAACCCCTTGCTGAACAAGAACCCCATCAAACGGCCGTATCAAGCACGGGGAGCTTGTTTCAGCCCATACAATGCCTTCCTCAGCCTATACACCCGGTGTGGAAACTCAGCACTCTCAAAGCCCGGTGGTTGCTTCACATAAACCTCTTCTTCTAAAAACCCATTTAAGAAGGCACTCTTCACATCCATTTGGTACAATTTGAACCCTTTAGCCACGGAAAAGGCTAGAAGGATCCTAATCACCTCCAAACGGGCTACAAGAGCAAATGTCTCCTCATAGTCTATCCCCTCCTTCTGACTATATCCCTGAGCAACCAACCTCGATTTGTTTCTCACCACCTCACCATTCTCACCCTCTTTGTTCTTCCACACCCATTTTGTCTCGATAGGTTTGCAATGTGGTGGTGGCTCTACCAATGCCCAAACTTGTTTTCTCTCAAAGTTCTCTAACTCCTCATGCATTGCGTTCATCCAATTAGGATCAGAGAGGGCGTGTCCAATGTCTTTCGGCTCAAAGGTAGCAACAAAAGCCGAATGAGCAAAGTGAGAAACATTCCTGGACCTTGACCGTGTCGTACGTTCATTGATGTCGCTGATGATTCTTAAGGGAGGATGATCAACTTGAATGCGCCTCGGTGCCTCTCGCTTGGAGCCAACCTACCCCTCAGCTGCAGCTTCCACCTGATCTTCCTGGATCGTAGTCGGTGTAGGGGCTGGACCATCCTGCACCGTAGTCGTCGTAGTGGAAGTAGAGGGTACATGCTCGACTGGAGCTTCATCATCACCATCATCCTCTCCAGCATCATCCTCCTCGTCCTCAAAGATCTTCTTGCCAATCTCATCGTCACCTGCACACTCAAAAACAGACGAACTGCATGACTGGGTCTCGTCGAAGGTAACCTCGCAAGTTTCCATGAATAAGTTAGTATCAAGGTTGAGCACACGAAATGCTCGAGAATGACTAGCATAACCCAAAAAGATCCCATCGGAAGACCTCGACTCAAACTTATCAAGCCTACCCTTCTTGAGAATAAAGCACCGACAACCAAAAGCCCTGAAATGGCTCACTCTAGGTGCTCGCCCGTGCATGAGCTCATAGCACGTCTTGTTCAAGAAGGCCCTAAGAAAAATCCGGTTCCCACCATGGCACACGGTATTCACCGCCTCAGCCCAATATCTCCTCAGAGTCCTATGCTCATCGAGCATAGTCCGAGCCATCTCACAAAGGGAACGATTTTTCCTCTCAACCACACCATTCTGACAAGCCACATAGGGAGAAGAGAATTGATGTTCGAGACCTAAATCACGACAAGGTTTTGAAATGAGAGTTTTTAAATTCAGAGCCATTGTCACTATGGATAGCTCGAATGGCATCTCCGTTCCTCTCATTCTTCAACCTCAAGATTAGATCCCGCACAAAACCAAACGTCTCCCCCTTGTCAGCCAAAAAGAAGACCCAAGCATAGCGAGAATAGTCATCCACTATCACCAGGACATACCATTTCCCACCCGCCGAGCACACACGAGCTGGACCAGCCTAGTCCATATGGAACAGCTCGCATGGCCTCTCTGTCATGACGGATGTCAGAGGTGGGTGAGAGGCGGCGACCATCTTGCCATGCCCACACGGAGCACATACCAATTCCTTTTGGTATTTCAACTTAGGTAATCCTCGGACTAATCCTAGCCCACTCAAGCGTGACAACAAGTCAAAACTCAAGTGACCTAGTCTCCTATGCCATTTCCAAAGCTCCGCTGAAACACCAGCAACCAAACAACGAGAAGAGCTGACACACTGAGAAAAATCGGCTCTGAAAATCTGATACTCGGGGATGATCATGCACACAAGATCACCTCGAGAATCCAAAACACGAGAAGCGCCCGTTTTGAAACGGACCTCAAGACCCTCATCAAGAAGCTGGGAAACCGAAAGAAGATTAAACCGCAAAGACTTGACAAGAGCAACACGCATAAGAGTCACAGACTCGCTCACCTTCACCGTGCCCACTGAAAGCACTCTACCTTTCCCATTGTCCCCAAAAGTGATGTACTCTTTGGTCATCACCGGGGTGAGGCTAGAGAACCACCTTCGATCTCCGGTCATGTGTCGAGAGCAACCGGAGTCGATCAACCAACAGCCCTCCAAGCCTCCCACCTGCAAATCAAAAATGAGAGGGAGAGTGAGCAAACGACTCAGCACTGGGGTTAGTACAAAATGAATCAAACCAGTGTCGTGCCATTTGCTCAAAAGTGGGGTTAGTAAAATCCATCCTATCTCTCCTAGGTGGAACACCCACACGTCCCCTTGGCGGACTACGTGTACCACGAGGTGGAGACCGTGGCCCGTAGCTCCTCTGGGACCTAAAGCTGTGATCGTTCCCCCCATACTCGTATTGGCCACGAGCGAAGGAACGTCCAACAAACTCACCACGCCCAAACCCAACACGCCTACCACCTACTCTATGGGGTGGCTCACCTCGAGGCACAAACTCACGCCTCTCCCGAGGGTAAATGGTACGTACCACACCCTCGCCCCTTGGCACCAACCTAGGCACAGGCACACCACGAGAAGGGTGATACCTATCCTTGTTTGCCATCTCCCTAGCAAACCTCTCCTCACGCGTCCTCCTGAAGAAAAACTTCGCTAGGTGCCCATCCCTCCCACAATGCTCACAATGGAAGGGTTTCGATTTTGGCTATGGTTTTGGGCTTTCTTTGGGCTCTGGCTTCTCACTCGGTTTCTCTCCCTTCTTCCCAAAGAACTCATTCCCCAAGTCACTCTTGAACTTGATGGGTTTCTGGAAGATGTCTGTGTGTGGAGGAAACACAGGTTGAGCTGGGGTTGTGTCTAGTCGGTTCCTAAGAGGATTAGGCTTAGGAGCATAGGCATTTTTGTGGTGGATTTTGGTGGTTCTGGGATATCACCGATCTTCCCCTCATTCTCACCACTTCCCTCACCAACCCTATCTGCCCCAAGCGCTTACCCATCATAGCGCTTGTATGCCTCAATCATCATCCTGAGCTGAGGCTCATGACCAGACAACCAACCCATCATCTTCCTCAACTCATCATTCTCATCCTGCAAGCGATCAACATAGTGTGCAAGCTCCATATTCTTCACAGCATTTATTTCACAAGTAGAGCATGATGTAGGAATAGGAGCTTTCAGCTGAGCCTCTAGAGATCTAGCATAAGCAAGCGAAACATCTAGCTTCTCATGGAAAACAGGACAAGAAGTGCAAGCACCAAGCAAGGAGGGCCTAGATTTCATCTCATCTAGCTCAACCCTAAGCACATCTAGTTCCTCGACCTTGGAGGCATACTTTTTCTTAAGCACAGTCAAATCACCAAGGAAAACAGAACAATCAGTGCATTCAGGTTCATTGGTCACAATAGGAGCAGACTTAAGAGAGTCTATTTGAGCCCTAGCATCAATAAGCAAAGACTCTAGTTCAACCACCTTCTCCTTAGCCTCTCCAAGCAAAGACCTATACTCCCTCTTCTCCTTGTGTGTCTTTCTAAGCACATCATCACGATTGTCAAGCAATTCATTCAACCTAGCATTCTCCGCTACCAAGAAAGATGGATCATTGTTTACCTCATCTTCGGAGTCGGAGTCCGAGTCATCCTTGTTGCTCTTCTTGCTTGCGGAGCTGTGTGCCATGCCGCAAAAGCCTTGGGCGGCGAAGCACATGCCGTTGATGTTCTTGCTTGACCGCTTGCCCTTGTGCCGGTTCTCATCTTCGTCACTTGAGCTTGATGAAGAGTAGCATGAGCTCGAGTCCATGTCGCTCGCTCCGGTAACCATCGCTCGCTCCTTCTTCTTATGACCACCACTCCTCCTCGGCCTCCGCTCGGACTTGTTCTTGCCCTTGTGGTCGTCCCTCGAGCGGTGCTTCTGGTCGGTCCTCGGACGGTGCTTGTGCTCGGGCTTCACCTCCATGGCTTCCGGGCACTCAGCGATAAAGTGCCCGTGCTTCCCGCACCGGTAGCTCATGCCCGAGCTCCTCCGAGCGTTCTTCCGGTTCGTGTAGATGCGCTCGAACTGCTTGCTCAGCAACGCGAGATCCTCCTCGCCCAGCACGTCAAACTCCTCATCTGGCATGGACACAAGAGAAGACAAAGAGAACTGTCTCGAAGACATGTTAGCGTTAGTCCTTGGTCCAGAAACAAGAGCCAGACTATGAGGGTCAGTCGGGTTCTTGATCCTTGCTCGCACCCCACGGTCCACCTCGGACGACTTGAGCTTGGAGAACAGCTCGTCCACCGTGAGGGTCTCATACTTCTCCGACTCAAGAATGGCCTCGACCTTCTCACTCCACAAGGTACGATCTAGAGAGTGCAGGAGCTTCACAGCCCAGTCATGATCATCGTATGGGAGCGCGGCCACATTAGCCCTCATATTGTTCACAATCACCGTGAAGTGCTGGAACATGCTATCAATGGACTCACTGGGACATGAGTGAAGTTCTCGTACTCTCTCCGGTAGGTCGCAAAAAACCGAGCCTGAACCTGAGCACTTCCAGTGTGACCATTCTTCAACTGCTCCCAAATCCTACAAGCCAAGTCCTCTGTCTGAACCCGATTGAATTCGGATTGACACAGAGCACGAAACAAATAGTCGACCGCCTTGTTTTTGGCGTCGAACATATCCCTCGATCCTGGAGCTAGGAAGTTAATCGAATGAACATAAGCTGTGTTCACCGTAACATCCCAAAGGATCTGACCCTTGTCGCGGAGGAAAGCAGCCATCCGCCTCTGCCACATCTGGTAGTTCTTACCATCAAAGTGTGGAGGACCCGAACCCCGTTCCAGGTACGCCATCTTTGGATCTTAGACTGGTTAGAATCACGTAGATCCGTAACCGGCTCTGATACCAATTGAAGGATCGATTAGGCGACCAGAGAGGGGGGAGTGAATGGGAGCTGATAAAAATTCTTCTCGAAGGATGAACTCGACCTATGCCCTAAATTCACAACCAAGGATTCCCTCACGAGTTTGCCAAGGTCGCGTAGTCACAACGGACCTACCAACCCTAGGAACAAACCCCAACTCAAAGCAACACGGAAGCACAACTCGAGAAGCAAAGGACTTAGGCAATCTACGAAGTCCCGGGCGGACAGTCCGAGGTGACCGGGCAGACCGTCCGCGTGGGCCTGGCGGACGGTCCGCGGGTCAGGGGCGGACGGTCCGCAAAAGAGCGCCGAACCTCCAGTATGCACCCCTCGATCAGACAGTCCGTACCCTACCCTCGTACGGTCCGTGGGTAACTCGAACGGTCCGTGGGTAACTCATACCGCGCGGACGGTCCGCGGTGCCTGGGCGGACGGTCCGCAAATCTCTTGCAACACAAAGCAACTTTCCCGATGGATCAAACCACGAACGTGCAAGAACGAGCGACGAACTGGACGAACACTGGTCCACGCGGACTATCCGGGCCTACCAGGCGGACTGTCCGCCAGGTGCGAACAGACGCGGGAGCAGCAGGCTGAGAGCAAGAATGCGAACGCACTACCACCTATCCGTCCATGGATCTCCTAAACGGCTTAAGCTCTTGAGACAAGATTTGGGGAAGATGTGAAGCGTCCCTAGGGGATGCTATGCTCCAAAAATTGAAGCCTCAAAACAACTAATTCGCCGGGAATCGAAGTTCTACCGAGCTCACACAAAAAGCTAGGGTTCCAACAGAAATCCTTCAATCGGAGGCTAAATCCGGAGATTGGGGGGGTCAAGATCAAGGACAAAGATGCACAAGACATCTATCCATGATTCCCCCAAGAAAATCCGAACCCAAACACCTCAGAATTGAAGGAACAAGCCGCGCACGAAAATCCAATGAAAGTAGCCCGAAAAAGACACGAAAATCACACGAGCTACAAGAAGGAAATCGACGCAACCATGAATGCTTGCATACAATCGGAGATCAGATTCTCTACAAAAACATGAAGAAAATCTAAACCTATGGAGCAGGGAAATGAGAAGCAGTCCGGAAGGATAGTTTGCCCAGAAACCCTAGAGCTATATATATGAGTCCCTCTGGGTTGGGCAAATGACCAAGCTACCCCTAGCACTTAAACTTAAGATACAATCCCCTCAAGGGCAATATGGTCAAGTACCACTCCTCTTCATCGCACGGCCATGCCCTTGCCGCAGTCCGCGTCCTCCCAACGCAAGCCCTACGATCCCGCCACGTGTCCGTCGGCATCGAAGCTTCTCGGCGCGTTCGGATCCCGTCTCCGCCCGCCGAGCCTTCGGTCTTGGTTTTGTGGCTCAACCAAGTAACCTCACAGTTTTGTGGTGAACCACTGCAAACCCCGCGTGTAGACTCCGGTCGTGAGCCGCTACCCTGCACCGGCTCCGGTTGACGACTTCGTCTTGCCTTTCTTGCCACCATGCGGCCCGCAGTTGACCCCGTTCGGCCACCGGGTCCATCGAGCCGAGCCTACTTGTCTCTCCACTCCTCAGAGGCCCCGCAAGGCTAAGACCTTTCACGCTCGCTCTTCACCTGCACCAACATGAGTCAAGCCGCAACCTGCACCTGCAATACTCAGCCAAGAGTCAGTCCACACCACGTTGTCAATCACTCATCACAGCAGGGAGCGACCATCCACCGGTCCTCAGACGCTCCAGTCCTTAGACGCGCTACGTCCGACACCGTTGGTGGTAGATTTGCAAAATCTAGTCTTGCAAACCCAGGAAGGCGTCCCATCTGTGATGGGGGGTGGTGGGCGCCAGAGCCGCCTAACCCTCCCGATCCTCTCTCTCGTGACCCTTCGGAAAACACTCCTTTTCCGGCATCTGGTCGCAGGTTTGGCGTGTGATGTTACGCCGATCCCCCCAGAGTTTTTGTCAGCCATGCTCTAGAAAACATCCGAGACTCAAATAAACATATGTGTATATTGCAAAAGTGGCCATTGGACCGCCCCACGCGAAGCCACCGCCCCTCCCCCAAATACGGAAGCAGAAGGCCACCGAAACGAGAGGAGGAACTAGGACAGGCCTAGGAGGAACATGTGGAGGGACCACAGAGCACTGTCGATTCATGTGGTCGCGCGTCGTATAGTATGAAGGATAGACCACAATGCCCCCGATGAAGGGCTTAGAGTCGAGAGTCCATACCGGGGGTAAAACGGACATTGCACCGAAGGGTGCCCTTCGGGCCTATAAAAGGGGCACCGGCCCTGTGTATTGAGTTCAGTTGCAATTGTCAGAGGTTTAGGTTTGAGCAGTCCACAGGGGGGTCAATCCCAGTGGTTTATTTGTTCGGCGGATAGAGATCTTGAACTAGGAACTCGATGGTTATAAGATGGCACACGGAACAAGAGAGACATGACGAGTTTACACTAGTTCAGGCCTCCGGAGAGTAAAACCCTACCTCCAGTTCTTGATCGTATTGATGAAAGCGTGTGTGGTCCTCGGGAGGACGCCCTTGCCCGCCTTATATTGGCTGATGGACAAGGTCGGTGGACCCAGAGTATAGATCGGTTACAACACGGAAACCTATCTAAAGTCGGTTACAACATTATCCCGTGATCTTCAAACTGTATGGCGGCGCAGCCGACGTCTTGGCGTGTACTCCAAGTCTTGTGCAGGATAAGGTCATCTGCAGGAATCTTCTGGAAGGTCTTCGGGGCCACAGAGCAGGTCTATTGGGCCCACTGTCAGGTCGACAAGTCTTCTGATGGGCCGGACCCACATGTCGGGGACGACTATGCTAGTAAGTTTTCGACCTTACCCATGAAGTAATTTTTGCTTGTAACACCGAGGATGACCTCTTAGACTTGTTGCTTTGTTTTGCAGTCACGCGAGATGGACTACTAGTGCTCTGCACCTTTGCCCGAGGGCATGGAGCCACGTCAGAAGTTGAGATCGGCAGAAGAGTATCAAGTACTTGCTGCCGACCTCTTGGACTTATCTGACTCATTTGTCAAGGCAGATGGGTATGACGACTAGGAGGTTAGAGAAGCGGGCGCCAACAAGTCGGCAGCAGCAGGTGCTGCTTGACCTGCACGGCGTACATGGGGACAGTTGCGAAAGTCGCGCAGTCGAAGGTAGATGCGTCGAAGACCGCAAAACTAGAGGCTGAGAAGAAGCAGCGAAGAGGAGCAAGAGCTCCACCCCACTGGTGCAGAGTACTGAAGAGAAGGATGAGGCTGTCGACTCGTCGTAGTCAGAGGAAGACGAGGTCGTTGCACCGAGGTCGCCCAGCCTAGCCACGAAGTGGCAGCGGGACGAACGCCTCAAGGTCATGGAGGAAGACCTCCATTGCTTCAAGGAAGCGCAGATCGCAAAGTCTGGGGTCGAGCCCAAAGTGGCTGTGAAGCCGGCACCATGGCTTCTGAAACCCAAAGTGTCATGGGCAAAGACAACATCGAGGTCAACTTCTTTCCTTGTACTATATTGTCATTTTTATAGGTCATGATGCACTGACAAAAAGATCTATGCAAGTCAAATGTAGCCTCGCTGAGCACCTCGAGTGCCCAACCCTCCCCGGCCAAGCATTGACATCGGAACCGGAGGTTAGAGCGTAGAGCTCCACTAGCACACTGGCACCAGCGACCAACCCGGTCGTCGAAGATCCCAAGCCAATCAACGCGGCACCAACCCCGATGGCTTATGACGTAATAGTGGACCAAGATTAGATCGAGATGCCCGTGCATGATCCAGAAACAACCATCGAGGAAAGGCGAGGTCCCTCTGCGTCAACTACTATGGATCCCTTGCTCTTGATTGACTTACGCCAGGTCCATGCGAGTACCAGAGCGCCCCATGGCACCCGGAAAGTTGCTGGTAAACTATGCCTTGAGTTGATCCCACTTATCAATGGATTCCTTGTCAAGCGACTCGAGCCATGTGAGAGGCGCTTGATCCAGACAAAATGGGAAGTAGAGGCATTTTGTGTCCTTGTCACAACCAGCATTCTCGATGGCCAAGGCATAGCACCGCAGCCACTGTCTTGGGTCTTGCTTAGCGTTGTACTTGGTGATCCCAATATGCTTGAACTTCTTAGGTAGTAGGAGACTGCATAGTCATGCTGAGAAGGCGGGGAACCCGTCCTTGTCATTGTCGTTGGTAGCTCCCTTGGCGCGGCGTATCTCCTCAATTCTATGGTGGGCATCAAAGTCGTCGCGCGGGTTACCGTCGGGACGACTACTCCCGTGGCCTCGACCTTCAGGGGCACCACCACAACTGTCGTTACTGTGTGAAGAGCTGCTACCGCCGCCGCCTCCTCCGTTTGGACCGTTTGTTCGCATTTCTTAATGTCGATGCTAAGTTATGAGTTCCTAGCAACGATGCCAGAAATGACCAAATGGTAATCCTAACGATTACAAGAGTCCGCAAGCGCACGGAAGTACCATTCTAACATTTCCCCAAAGGAGTATTCCAAAGGGTATCGAATCCAAGGAAGGCTAGGCGGATTAACAAGTTCAACACTATTGCAAGGAGTATAAATCATAGACGGGAACAAACCAGACACTCAAGTACTGGGGTAATGTATGATAGATAAGATGGTAGTGTGAACACACAAACACACTCTCTCTAAAGGTCCTAGGCTTAGGAGGCAACATATGAGTTAGTTCTAGGTTCTAAAGTACTAAACACACAAAGTTAGTCAGACGAGTTAGATGCACACTAGCATTGCATGATTGCTGGCTCAAGCACCCAGGTACAAACGGGGATCTAACCTCCCGCGTCGCTTACGCACGACTCCGGTTGTTAGACTTTAGACTCCTACAACATATCCGAACGTGGGGGATTCCAGACGGGTCCAACGGCTGTCACCACCGCGGCCTACGCCAAGAAAAACCGTCTAGCGTGCAGATACAAGGATGGAAAATTCAAATATGCATTGGAAAAATTAAATTAAATTAAATTGTGAAAAGGGAAATATGAGATAACTCACCAATTTTACTTTTTGGCGAAAGGACTCATCATTTTAAGTCCGAGAGTGGGACTTTTCTCGGTGATCTGTTCCACTCGTCACCCCACTCCCGAGAAGTAGAGGGGTGTGATCTCTGTACCTCCCGCTACACCTTCCGTGTTTTCCTTGACTTTCTTGGTGCGATCAGAGGTTGCGTGAGCTGGGGTTGTGGCTCCGTCCATCCCCAAGTTTGCTCATCATTTCCTTGCACTGAATAGCATTGCTTTTCTGTTGGTCAAAATCGGAACATCAAGTTCTTCTTCCCAATGCAGAAATGGATGGTCCCATTTTCCACATTGATCCTCGCCCTTGCATCACTTAGGAATGGCCTCCCAAGAATGAGTGGCATTTCCGCATCATCTTGCATATCAAGGACCACGAAATCTGCGAAGATGCAAGAACCCTAGACAATACCAGTAGACTCTCCACAATCCCCTCCGGATACTGGATCGAAGCATCAGCAAGTTGAACTGTCCTCCAGGTTGGAGTAAGAGCAGGATATCCCAATCTTTTGAATATAGCCTTGGACATGAGGTTGACGCTCGCGCCAAGATCACAGAGAGCATTCCTAATTCTCTCATAGTATATAATGCAAGTGATAGCCGGATAACCAGGGTCTTTCCTGTGCACAATTGCTGAAGATTCTCATGGATCAAGAACCTGCTGTATGGGTCTCCCTGCATAGTCAGCAGCTCGTGCCCTCCCAGATGGCTTACCCCATCTGGTGGACACTGCATAGACATTCTCACAAGAAGACACGGGTTGCCCCGGAATCTTCCCGTCTTCAGCAGAAGGAACCAAAGCAGCTAACTGAGCCAACTGGGTTTCTATCATTTTGTTAAAGCTCAGCTGGTTCTTAAGAGCAGAAGAAAGGCTATCAATTTTAATGTTAAGGCTTTCCAAAGCCTTATCATAGGCAGTTGTTTTCTTATTAAAACCATCATTAATCTTAGCTTGCCCGAAAACCAGATGTCTCAGGGAAGGCTGGTTTGGATTGAAAGAATTACCTTGATTACCTCCCTGATAGTAAGGGCATGATTGATTCCACGTCTGACCTCCTTGTGGACGATAACCATAGTTGTTGCCGTTCATGTACATCACGTCCTCCTCGATAGTAGGGCAGTAATTCCCGGAATGCCCAGTGTCACCATAGACTTCGCGGGTCATGCTGAGGACCGGAGCATCCGAGGACCGGTGGATGGTCGCTCCCTGGTGTGATGAATGATTGACAACGTGGTGTGGACTGACTCTTGGCCGAGTATTGCAGGTGCAGGTGAAAAGTGGGCGCGAAAGGTCTATGCCTTGCGGGGCCTCCGAGGAGTGGAGAGACAAGCAGGCTCGGCTCGAGGGACCCGGTGGCCAGCGGGGTCAAGTGCGGGCCGCATGGTGGCAAGAAAAGCAAGATGAAGTCATCGACCGGAGCCGGTGCAGGGTAGCAGCTCACGACCGGAGTCTGCACGCGGGGTTTGCGGCAGTTCACCACAAAACTGTTGGGTTACTTGGTTGAGCCACAAAACCAAGACCGGAGGCTCGGCAGGCGGAGACGTGATCTGGGCGTACCGAGAAGCTTCGATGCCGGCGGACACGTGGCGGGATCGCAGGGCTTGCGTTGGGAGGACGCAGACTGCGGTGAAGGCGTGGCTGTGCGATGAAGAGGAGTGCTACATGACCTATTTGCCCCTGAGGGGTTTGTATCTCAACTTAAGTGCTAGGGGTAGCTTGGTCATTTGCCCGACCCGGAGGGACTCATATATATTAGCTCTAGGGTTTCTGGGCAAACCATCCATCCGGACTGCTTCTCATTTCCCTGCTCCATAGGCGTAGATTTTCTTCACTGCTTTGTAGAGAATCTGACCTCCGACTGTATGGAAGCATTCATGGTTGCGTTGATTTCCTTCTTGTAGCTCGTGTGATTTTCGTGTCTTTTTCGGGCTATTTTCGTTGGATTTTCGTGCGTGCCTTGTTCCTTCGATTCTGAGGTGTTTGGGTTCGGATTGTTTGGTGGGGATCATGGATAGATGTCTTGTACATCTTTGTGCTTGATCATGACCCCTCAAACTCCGGATTTGGCCTCCGATTGAAGGATTTCGGTTGGAACCCTAGCTTTTTGGTAGAGCTCGGTTGCGATTCGATTCCCGGCGATTTAGTTTGTTTGAGGTCTCAAGTTTTGGGGTATAGCATCTCCTAGGGACGCTTCACATCTCCCCCAAATCTTGCCTCAAGAGCTCAAGCCGTTTGGGAGATCCATGGATGGATAGGAGGGGTTGAGTTCTCGTTTTCGGGCTCGAGCTGCTCTGTCCGCACCTGGCGGACAGTCCGCCAGGTAGGCGCGGATAGTCCGCGTGGCCCGTTGTTCGTCTAGTTCGTCACTTGTTCTTGCACATTCGTGGTTCAATTTGTTGGAGAATTTGAGTTTTGTTGCAAGGTGCTTGCGGATCGTCCGCCCAGGTGTCCCGGACTGTCCGCGTGGTACGAGTTGCTCACGGACCATCCGAGGGTAGGGTACGGACCGTCCGTATTTTGAGGTGCAGTAATGTTTGCTCGAGGAGTTTTTGCGGATCGTCCGCCGTGGTCCCGCGGACCGTCTGCCTGGCTCTAGCGGACTGTCCGCCCGGTCACCGCGGACCGCCTGCCCCAGGCTTCACAGATCGGCTAAGTCTCTTGCTTCTTGAGTTGCGCTTCCGTGTTGCTTTGAGTTGGGGCTTGTTCCTTGGGTTAGTAGGTCCGTTGTGACTACGTGACCTTGGCAAGCTCGTGTGGGAATCCTAGGTTGTGAAGTTGGGGCATAGGCCGAGTTCATCCTTCGTGAAGAATTTTGATCGGCTCCCATTCACTCCCCCCCTCTCTGGTCGCCTAATCGGTCTTTTAATTGGTATCAGATCCGGTTACGGATCTTCATGATTCTAACTAGTCTAAGATCCAAAGATTCTGTACTAGGAATGGGGTTCGGGTCCTCCACACTTTGATGGTAAGAACTACAAGATGTGGCAGAGGCGGATGGCTGCTTTCCTCCGCGGCAAGGGTCAGATCCTTTGGGATGTCACGGTAAACACAGCTTATGTTCATCCTGTGAACTTCCTTGCTCCAGGATCGAGGGATATGTTCGACGCCAACAACACGGCGGTCGACTACCTGTACCGTGCTCTGTGTCAATCCAAATTCGATCGGGTTTAGACAGAGGACTTGGCGTGCAGGATTTGGGAGCAGTTGAAGAATGCTCACACTGGGAACGCTCAGGTTCAGGCTTGGCTATTTGTGACCTACCGGAGAGAGTACGAGAACTTCACTCATCTCCCCGGTGAGTCCATTGATGCCATGTTCCGGCGGTTCACAGTGATTGTGAACAACATGAGGGCTAATGTGGCCGTGCTCCCGTACAATGATCATGACAGGGCTATCAAGCTCCTGCACTCTCTGGATCGTATCGTGTGGAGTGAGAAGGTCGAGGTCATTCTTGAGTCGGAGAAGTATGAGACCCTCACGGTGGACGAGCTGTTCTCCAAGCTCAAGTCGTCCGAGGTGGACCGTGGGGTGCGTGCAAAGATCGAGAACCTGACTGACCCTCATAGTCTGGCTATTGTGACTGGATCAAGGACTAACGCTAACATGTCTTCGAGACATTTTTCTTTGTCTTGTCTTGTGTCCATGCCAGATGAGGAGTTTGACGTGCTTGGCGAGGAGGATGTCGCGTTGCTGAGCAGGCGGTTCGAGCGCATGTACACGAACCGGAAGAACGCTCGGAGGAGCTCGGGCATGTGCTACCGGTGCGAGAAGCACGGGCACTTTATCGCTGAGTGCCCAGAAGCCATGGAGGTGAAGCCCAAGCACACGCACCGTCCGAGGACCGACCACAAGCACCGCTCGAGGGACGGCCACAAGGGCAAGAACAAGTCCGAGCGGAGGCCGAGGAGGAGTGGTGGTCATAAGAAGAAGGAGCGAGCGATGGTTGCCGGAGCGAGTGACATCGACTCGAGCTCTTGCTACTCTTCATCGAGCTCAAGTGATGAAGATGAGAACTAGCACAAGGGCAAGCGGTCAAGCAAGAACATCAACGGCCTGTGCTTTGCCGCCCAAGGCTTTTGCGGCATGGCACATAGCTCCGCAAGCAAGAAGAGCAACAAGGATGACTCGGGCTCTGACTCCGAGGAAGAGGTAAACAATGATCCATCCTTCTTGATAGCGGAGAATGCTAGGTTGAATGATTTGCTTGACAACCGTGATGATGTGCTTAGAAAGACCAACAAGGAGAAGAGGGAGTATAGGTCTTTGCTTGGAGAGGCTAAGGAGAAGGTGGTTGAGCTAGAGTCTTTGCTTGTTGATGCTAGGGCTCAAATAGATTCTCTTAAGTCTGCTCCTATTGTGACCAATGAACCTGAATGCACTGATTGTTCCACTTTTCTTGGTGAATTGACTATGCTTAAGGAAAAGTATGCCTCCAAGGTCGAGGAACTAGATGTGCTTAGGGTTGAGCTAGATGAGATGAAATCTGGGCCCTCTTTGCTTGGTGCTTGCACTTCTTGTCCTGTTTTGCATGAGAAGCTAGATGTTTTGCTTGTTTATGCTAGATCACTAGAGGCTCAGCTGAAAGCTCCTATTCCCTCTACTTGTGAAATAAATGCTGTGAAGAATATGGAGCTTGCACACTATGTTGATCGCTTGCAGGATGAGAATGATGAGTTGAGAAAGATGATGAGTTGGTTGTCTGGTCATGAGCATCAGCTCAGGATGATCATTGAGGCATACAAGCGCTATGATGGGCAAGCGCTTGGGGCAGACAAGGTTGGTGAGGGAAGTGGTGAGAATGAGGGGAAGATTGGTGATATCCTAGAGCCACCAAAAACCTACCACAAAAATGCCTATGCTCCTAAGCCAAACCCACTTAGGAACCGACTAGACACAACCCTAGCTCCACCCGTGTTTCCTCCACACACAGACAACTTCCAGAAACCCATCCAGTTCAAGAGTGACTTGGGGAATAAGTTCTTTGGGAAGAAGGGAGAGAAACTGAGTGAGGAGAAGCCAGAGCCCAAAGAGAGCCCAAAACCAAAGCCAAAACCAAAACCCTTCCATTGTGAGCATTGTGGGAGGGATGGGCACCTTGCTGAGTTTTGCTTCCGGCGGAAGCGTGAGGAGAGGTTGGCTAGAGAGATGGCAAACAAGGATAGGTACCGCCCTTCTCGTGGTGTGCCTGAGCCTAGGATGGTGCCAAGGGGCGAGGGTGTGGTGCATACCATTTACCCTCGAGAGAGGCGTGTATTTGTGCCTTGAGGTGAGCCACCACATAGAGAAGGTGGTAGGCGTGTTGGGTTTGGGTGTGGTGAGTTTTCTGGATGTTCCGTCGCTCGTGGCCAATACGAGTATGGGGGGAACGATCGCAGTTTTAGGTCCCAGTGGAGCTACAGACCATGGTCTCCACCTCGTGGTACGCGTAGTCCTCCAAGGGGACGTGTGGGTGTTCCATCTAGAGGAGATAGAATGGATTTTGCTAACCCCACCTTTGAGCAAATGGCACGGCACTGGTTTGATTCATTTTGTACTAACCCCAGTGCTGTGTCATTTGCTCACTCTCGCTCTCGTTTTTGATTTGCAGGTGGGAGGCTTGGAGGGCTTTTGGTTGATCGACTCCTGTTGCTCTAGACACATGACCGGAGATCGAAGGTGGTTCTCCAGCCTCACCCCGGTGATGACCAAAGAGTACATCACTTTTGGGGACAATGGGAAAGGTAGAGTGCTTTCAATGGGCACGGTGAAGGTGAGCGAGTCTGTGACTCTTAGGCGTGTTTCTCTTGTCAAGTCATTGGGGTACAATCTTCTTTCGATTTCTCAGCTTCTTGATGAGGGTTTTGAGGTCTGTTTCAAAATGGGTGCTTCGCGTGTTTTGGATTCTCGAGGTGATCTTGTGTGCACGGTCATCCCCGAGGGTCAGATTTTCAGATCCGATTTTTCTCAGTGTGTCGGCTCTTCTCGTTGTTTGGTTGCTGGTGTTTCGGCGGAGCATTGGAAATGGCATAGGAGACTCGGTCACTTGAGTTTTGACTTGTTGTCACGCTTGAGTGGGCTAGGATTAGTCCGAGGATTGCCTAAGTTGAAATACCCAAAGGACTTGGTATGTGCTCCATGTAGGCATGGTAAGATGGTCGCCGCCTCTCACCCGCCTCTGACATCGGTTATGACAGAGAGGCCATACGAGCTGTTCCATATGGACTTGGTTGGTCCAGCTCGTGTGTGCTCGGCGGGTGGGAAATGGTATGTCCTGGTGATAGTGGACGACTATTCTCGCTATGCTTGGGTCTTCTTTTTGGCTGACAAGGGGGAGATGTTTGGTTTTGTGCGGGATCTAATCTTGAGGTTGAAGAATGAGAGGAATGGAGATGCCATTCGAGCTATCCGTAGCGACAATGGCTCTGAATTTAAAAACTCTTGTTTCGAAACCTTTTGTTGTGATTTGGGTCTCGAACATCAATTCTCTTCTTCCTATGTGGCTTGTCAGAATGGTGTGGTTGAGAGGAAAAATCGTTCCCTTTGTGAGATGGCTCGGACGATGCTCGATGAGCATAGGACTCCGAGGAGATATTGGGCTGAGGCGGTGAATACCGCGTGCCATGTTGGGAACCGGATTTTTCTTAGGGCCTTCTTGAACAAGACGTGCTATGAGCTCATGCACGGGCGAGCACCTAGAGTGAGCCATTTCAGGGCTTTTGGTTGTCGGTGCTTTATTCTCAAGAAGGGTAGGCTTGATATGTTTGAGTCGAGGTCTTCCGATGGGATCTTTTTGGGTTATGCTAGTCATTCCCGAGCATTCCGTGTGCTCAATCTTGACACTAACATAGTCATGCAAACTTGCAAGGTTACCTTCGACGAGACCCAGCCATGCAGTTCGTCTGTTTTTGAGTGTGCAGGTGACGACGAGATTGGCAAGAAGATCTTTGAGGACGAGGAGGATGATGCTGGAGAGGATGATGGTGATGATGAAGCTCCAGCCGAGCATGTACCCTCTAATTCCACTACGACGACTACGGTGCAGGATGGTCCAGCCCCTACACAGACTACGATCCAGCAAGATCAAGTGGAAGCTGCAGCTGAGGGGGAGGTGGTCTCCAGTCGAGAGGCACCGAGGCACGTTCAAGTTGATCATCCTCCCTCAAGAATCATCAGCGACATCAATGAACGTACGACACGGTCAAGGTCCAGGAATGTTTCTCACTTTGCTCATTCAGCTTTTGTTGCTACCTTTGAGCCGAAAGACATTGGACACACCCTCTCTGATCCTAATTGGGTGAATGCAATGCATGAGGAGTTAGAGAACTTTGAGAGAAACCAAGTTTGGGAGTTGGTAAAGCCACCACCACATTGCAAACCTATCAGGACAAAATGGGTGTGGAAGAACAAAGAGGGTGAGAATGGTGAGGTGGTGAGAAACAAATTGAGGTTGGTTGCTCAGGGGTATAGTCAGAAGGAGGGGATAGACTATGAGGAGACATTTGCTCCTGTAGCCCGTTTGGAGGCGATTAGGATCCTTCTAGCCTTTTCCGTGGCTAAAGGGTTCAAATTATACCAAATAGATGTGAAGAGTGACTTCTTGAATGGATTTTTAGAAGAAGAGGTTTATGTGAAGCAACCACCGGGTTTTGAGAGTACTGAGTTTCCTCACTGGGTGTATAGGCTGAGAAAGGTGTTGTATGGGCTGAAACAAACTCCCCGTGCTTAGTATGGCCGTTTGAGGGGGTTCTTGTTCAGCAAGGGGTTTGAGATGGGTAAAGTTGATAAGACTCTTTTTCTCCTCAGTCAGGGCGATGATATCCTAATTGTTCAGGTGTACGTGGATGATATTGTCTTTGGCGGCTCATCTCACTTTTTGGTTGCGAGGTTTGCAGAGGATATGAGCAAAGAATTCAAGATGTCTATGATGGGAGAATTGCAGGTCTTTCTCAGGCTTCAGATCAAGCAGGCGAAGGAGGGAACCTTTGTGCATCAAGCCAAGTACACGAAGGACATCCTCAAGAAGTTCAAGATGGACGACTCAAAGCCCCTGTCGACACCGATGAGTACGACTACAGCAATGGATGCGGATGAGGACGGAGAGCCCGTGGACCAGAAGGAGTACCGGAGCATGATCGGCTCCCTCTTATACTTGACGGCGACGAGGCCGGACATTCAGTTTTCTGTGTGTTTGTGCGCTCGTTTTCAGGCGTCACCGAGGACTTCACATCGGCAGGCCGTCAAGCAGATCTTCAGGTATCTTCGATACACTCCTGAGCTCGGTCTTTGGTACTCGGCGTCCTCTTCTCTTTCGCTTCTTGGGTTTTCGGATGCCGACTTTGCGGGGTGTCGAGTCGATAGGAAATCGACTTCGGGGACGTGCTAGTTTTTGGGATCATCGCTTGTTTCTTGGTCTTCTCGCAAACAGTCTAGTGTAGCTCAGTCTACCACAGAAGCCGAGTATGTTGCTGCCGCTAGTTGTTGCTCACAGCTGCTTTGGATCACATACACGCTGAGTGACTTTGGTGAGGAGTGTACCCATGTTCCTCTCATGTCTGATAGCACGAGTGCCATTAGTGTTGCCAAAAACCCCGTGCTCCACTCCAGAACCAAACATATAGAGGTGAGGTACCACTTCCTGAGAGACAATGTTGAGAAGGGAAACATAGACCTCATCCATGTGCCAACTAAAAAGCAGCTTGCCGATATCCTAACCAAGCCTTTGGACCAAGCTACATTTTCCTGTTTGCGAGGGGAGCTTGGTGTTGTTTTTCCCTTTTGAGCTTTGGTTGGGGGTTTGATGTACATACACATGTTGCATTTTCATTTATGTATCATATCATGATTGCATCTTTGTATCATAGACTGCATATGTATCATATGAGATGTGCTTCTCCTATATACTTGGATCACTATGATGTGCTAGATATGAGATTGTGACTTTGCTAGTGATGCTCATATGATGGATAGCGATGCTCTTGATAGCTTTGGGATGTATATGCTTGTGAATGGCTCTCTTTTGTGAAAATGCTTTATATGATCCTCTCTTATGAGTTGAATGCCTTTCATGATAAATTTGTGCATTTATGGCTATAGCTTGCTTAATTTGTGCTTGGAACCATGTTCTTTTCATTTGGGGTCAAAGATCCATCTATCATCATGGATGTTTAGCCTACATACTACCTTGTGGAGAAGCCTAAGCTTCTTTTTGCCGCAAAGGCACTTCATGTACCATGCTTAATTTGTAAATCTTGAAATTGGTATATGAAATGCTTGTGCTTGAAAAATATGCTTCTATGTCATGTATGTTTTAAATTCCTTATCTTGGGTGCTAAACCGTTGCATGATGTTCACCGTTGAGAAGTCTCATATTTAGAAGTGGACACATGGCTCGGTGGCTTTGACATGACATGAGATAGCTTGTAGGTGTTTGTGATGATCTTGTGATGAGAACTTGTGACCTTGCATGAAGTTTGTGAGTTATGTGTTGTTTGTGCTCATTTTGATCATGTTTAGGTCCTATGCTCATGAGAGGGAAATTTTTGTGAAAAATGTTTTATCTCTATCATGGCTATGTCACATGCTTATATGTCCCTATCTATCTTGTTGGCGATGCTTGTACTCAATTTGTGGCTATCTTGCTTGTCTATGTCTCAATTTAGCATGTTGTAGTGCTTTTTGTCTATTTGAGAAGCACATGCTTGCATTTGTAGACTTGATTCATGCATTACCAACAAGGGGGAGAGATAGTACACAATTCTTGCTTTGGGGAGAAAATTCATGCATCAAGAAAGTTCATGCATCCAGGGGGAGTTTTGCATCAAGGGGAGAAAAATTGGGAGAAATGCATTTTTTCGGGGGGAGCTTGCATTCATGTGCTTTGGAGCTCTTTGCGCCTGATTTTAGTTGTGCTCTTTTTGCCGATGGTGTCGAGCCCTTTTGCCTCACCTTGAGGAGTCGGCAATTTTGGAGCATTTTATATCGGTTGTGTCGAGCCGTTGCCCTTGTCTTAGGGGACCGAGATTTTTCTCTCTCAAGTGATCTTGTTTTGTCTTTTGTTTGGCTTTTGATCACTTGTTTAAGTTTTTCATTCGTTTTTTTTCTTTTTCTCTTTTCTCTAAATTAGTTACTATGTGTGTGTTGTCAATGCACTCATCAAGGGGGAGAATGAGGACCAGAGCGGCCGAGGACCGTTGGATGGTCGCTCCCTGGTGTGATGAGTGATTGACAACGTGGTGTGGACTGACTCTTGGCCAAGTATTGCAGGTGCATGTTGCAGTTTGATTTGCGTTGGTGCAGGTGAAGAGCGGGCGCGAAAGGTCTATGCCTTGCGGGGCCTCCGAGGAGTGGAGAGACAAGTAGGCTCGGCTCGAGGGACCCGGTGGCCAGCGGGGTCAAGTACGGGCCGCATGGTGGCAAGAAAAGCAAGACGAAGTCGTCGACCGGAGCCGGTGCAGGGTAGCGGCTCACGACCGGAGTCTGCATGCGGGGTTTGCGGCGGTTCACCACAAAACCGTTGGGTTACTTGGTTGAGCCACAAAACCAAGACCGGAGGCTCGGCGGGCGGAGACGGGATCTGGGCGTGCCGAGAAGCTTCGATGCCGGCGGACACGTGGCGGGATCGCAGGGCTTGCGTCGGGAGGATGCGGACTGCGGCGAAGGCGTGGCCGTGCGATGAAGAGGAGTGCTACATGACCTATTTGCCCCTGAGGGGTTTGTATCTCAACTTAAGTGCTAGGGGTAGCTTGGTCATTTGCCCGACCCGGAGGGACTTATATATATTAGCTCTAGGGTTACTGGGCAAACCATCCATTCGGACTGCTTCTCATTTCCCTGCTCCATAGGCGTAGATTTTCTTCTCCGCTTTGTAGAGAATCTGACCTCTGACTGTATGGAAGCATTCATGGCTGCGTTGATTTCCTTCTTGTAGCTCGTATGATTTTCGTGTCTTTTTCGGGCTATTTTCGTTGGATTTTCGTACGCGCCTTGTTCCTTCGATTCTGAGGTGTTTGGGTTCGGATTGGTTGGTGGGGATCATGGATAGATGTCGTGTGCATCTTTGTGCTTGATCATGACCCCTCAAACTCCGGATTTGGCCTCCGATTGAAGGATTTCGGTTGGAACCCTAGCTTTTTGTTAGAGCTCGGTTGCGATTCGATTCCCAGCGATTTAGTTCGTTTGAGGTCTCAAGTTTTGGGGTATAGCATCTCCTAGGGACGCTTCACATCTCCCCCAAATCTTACTTCAAGAGCTCAAGCCGTTTGGGAGATCCATGGATGGATAGGAGGGGTTGACTTCTCGTTTTCGGGCTCGAGCTGCTCTGTCCGCACCTGGCGGACAGTCCGCCTGGTAGGCGCAGACATTCCGCGTGGCCCGGTGTTCGCCTAGTTCGTCGCTTGTTCTTGCGCGTTCATGGTTCAATCCGTTGGAGAAGTTGAGTTTTGTTGCAAGGTGTTTGCGGACCGTTCGCCCAGGTGTCTCGGACTGTCCGCGTGGTACGAGTTGCTCACGGACCGTCCGAGGGTAGGGTACGGACCGTCCGTATTTCGAGGTGCAGTACTGTTTGCTCGGGGAGTTTTTGTGGATCGTCCGCCGTGGTCCCGCGGACCGTCCGCCTGGCTCTAGCGGACTATCCGCCCGGTCACCGCGGACCGTCCGCCCCAGGCTTCGCAGATCGGCTAAGTCTCTTGCTTCTTGAGTTGCGCTTCCGTTTTGCTTTGAGTTGGGGCTTGCTCCTAGGGTTAGTAGGTCCGTTGTGACTACGTGACCTTGGCTAGCTCGTGTGGGAATCCTAGGTTGTGAAGTTGGGGCATAGGCCGAGGTCATCCTTCGGGAAGAATTTTTATCGGCTCACATTCACTCCCCCCCTCTCTGGTCGCCTAATCGGTCCTTCACATGCGAGCATCCATAGCTTGAGTAGTGACGGCCATGGCAGCCTGCTCACTGGTCAGAGCATTCATTCTCTTCATGAGTAGGTCCATCTTGGCGTGCAGCATATCCGCTTCCTTGACGGTATGTGTACCCCTCTGACGTGGCTGGAGTCGATCATCACTCCACCCTTGGTTGGAGACCATCTTCTAAATAAGTTTAGTTGCTTCAGCGATAGTGAGAGAGAAGAAAGCCCCTCCAGCAGTAGCATCAATATGGCCACGGGCTGTTGGAGTCAGCCCATTATAGAAACTCTGAAGAATAAGCCAGTTGTCCATCCCATGATGGGGACAAGCTAGGATGTACTCCTGAATCCTTTCCCAAGCTTCTGGAATGGTTTCATTTGCTGCTTGCCGAAAGCTTGAAATTCTCCCCCGGAGAGCATAGGTCCTGCCCAACGTAAAGAACTTCGCGAGGAACACTGCTGAGCACTTCGCCCAGGTGTCAATATCTGCACGGTTCGCATAGAACCACTGCTTTGCCTTTCCCAGAAGTGAGAATGGAAACAGTCGCAGACGAATGGCATCTTCCTCCACTCCTCGTATAGTGAAGGTACTGCACAGCTCCAGGAACTGTTGCAAGTGGTCGCTCGCGTCTTCATTAGGCTTGCCATAGAATGGGCTATCCTGTACCATCGTAATGAGGCCAGTCTTGATCTCGAAGTTTCTGTTCCCGGTGTTGATCTCGGGGCCAGTGGGCTCCTGATCAGCAGAGGGAGCAGAGTACTCGCGAAGAGTCTTCTCTTGATTGGCCATGGAAGTTGATGTAGATGGCACAAAGGAAGCTGGGTCGACTTCCATACGTACACGCTGGGGAGAACCGAAATGAGTTCTAGCTCTCCTTACGAGTGACTCAGGATCATACACTACCTGTCTTCATCATCAATAGACAAAGAAGACATTCAAAGTTAGCCTGCATTGAGAACTGTTTTATTCCTGTTATGATTATACACATTACAAAGTGTTGACATGTTATCCTTAGCCTTCCCTGGCAACAGCGCCAGAAATGCTTGTTGGCATTCCTTAACGTCGATGCTAAGTTATGAGTTCCTAGCAATGATGCCAGAAATGACCAAATGGTAATCCTAACGATTACAAGAGTCCGCAAGCGCACGGAAGTACCATTCTAGCATTTCCCCAAAGGAGTATTCCAAAGGGTATCGAATCCAAGGAAGGCTGGGCAGATTAACAAGTTCAACACTATTGCAAGGAGTATAAATCATAGACGGGAACAAACCAGACACTCAAGTATAGGGGTAAGCTATGATAGATAAGATGGTAGTGTGAACAGAAAAACACACTCTCTCTTAAGGTCCTAGGCTTAGGAGGCAACATATGAGTTAGTTCTAGGTTCTAAAGTACTAAACACACAAAGTTAGTCAGACGAGTTAGATGCACACTAGCATTGCATGATTGCTGGCTCAAGCACCCAGGTACAAACGGGGAGCTAACCTCCCGCGTCGCTCACGCACGACTCCGGTTGTTAGACTTTAGACTCCTACAGCGTATCCGAACGTGAGCGATTCCAGAAGGGTCCAACGGCTGTCACCACCGCAGCCTACCCCAAGACAAACTGTGTGATACACTCGTAAGCAACGTAGCTACGCAACCCAAGCACCACGCTTACGTTGTTAGCAGGACCCTGACCGTCCCGGGCTATTGTGACCCATGTCAGAGCCGCCAGATAAACCGGCCAATTACACTGAGTACCGTAGCTTAAGCATGAGCTTCATGCAACACGAACATGGGATCTACTAGATCAAACTAGGCTATGTACACAAACGGATTTGTGCTTTCCTATGTCTATTCAACAAGATCAAAGGGTCGTGTTCGTGAAGAACACAAGCCTCTAACTTATGAACAAACACCGAAAACATGTATAAGTCGCTCGTCAACTGGATCGAAAAGCCTTGTTCATCTAGAACATGAGCCTCTAAATGATGAACAAGCGAAGAACACATGAACAAATCACCCATGTATACAAGCACAACTTTATATGAAACAGCTGAATAACTGAAGTAGATCAAAGTCATACAATAAAAAAAAGATACAAGAGGACTCATACCGAGATCCCAAAGTAGACTTGGAACCTGAAGTAGAACTACTCTAGCCTACCTCCTAGCCTTAGAAACCAAAAGTGAGAGAGGAGGAGTAAAGTGTGTTGGTAAGAAATGAACCCCCTCCCCTTCTATTTATAGGCCAGAGCACCGGCGCAAAGAGGAGTGAAACACCCCGGGAACGGCCTCTAGGACCAATGGAAGGGGGCCACGTGGAAGCCCAGGATCAGCCGACCCAAGGTCGATTCGGCCGATCCTAGGGTCAGCCGACCCCAGGTGGGCCCCACTCGGGGTGTGCTTCCTCGGGGTGGCTGTCCTGTGGGCCCTTAGGTCGGTCCCTGGTGTACACGTGCTCTTGAGGCGGTTTAGGCGCTCTGGTGGGCCCATGGATCCATGTGAAGTCCACATGTCACGCTCTGATTCGTCGAGGCTTGCCTCTCTTGGATCGGTGACATGGCGTGCATGCATGGCACCTGAGGTGGCTTAGCTTGCATGCATGGCACCTGAGGTGGCAGCCACTCCTTGAGGTGATGTGGAATGAATCATAGAAGGTGAGTTTGCCACTTCTTTTATGCTTATTTTCCTGCAATCACATAATCTCCAAGGACAAGTGGAACTACATTATTCTTAACTAAAATGCGTGTAAGAAATGCCTCTTGCTCCTTTATTCATGAGTAAATTGACGGCTAAAGTAAGCACTTAACAGCTGTCAACACCGTTGTTGTTGTACCATGAGCGGTTGGGAGTTGGCTACTGTACATTGCAGGAACGGTTGGGGCCACTGTTGACTAGATACTCTGGAGCGCGACAGCTGCTGGCTTCTTGATCTTCTACATGGTTATGACAGTTATCAGTTAAAGACAGGAATGGAGAACCAGAGATGGGGTGGAGTGTGGGAGCCGATAAAAATTCTTCTCGAAGTAGATGCCTTCTCCAACAAGACGAGCACGGCCAACCAAAAGACTTCTCCGACTCGAACTACCCAAGTTTGCCAAGATCACGTAGCCACTGGAGTGCTACTAATCCTAGGAACAAACAACACTTCCAACCTACTCAACCACACACTACACGCAGTGGAAAAACTGCATAGCTTGCTGCGTGTGCTACACCGGTCAGACCGATGGTGCGCGCCGGTCAGATCGGTGGCACCGGTTATATCGGTGAACTGCACTGGTTAGACCGGTGGTCACTGCAGCTGTACAGAAATGTGCCAGCAAGCCTCATTGAGTCTTCTAGGCCCTGGAACAAAAACCACCTCAGAAACACAAACCCTAGGGAAACAAGAAGCTCCACAAACCCTAGCAAGCCAACTTGAATCTTGGCAAGAACTCACCCAGAGCAACACAATACAAAACTCTATGCACCCAAATGTTCACCCGAGGCAAATCCCACAAGGGCCTTGCACCGGTTAGACCGGTCAGGTCTGGGCAGCTCGGGATGGACAACAAGCCGCAAGTCAACTCCTCCAAAGATCCTTCCCGATGTCTCGATTCGCTACACGGATTTGCACGAGACTTTGGGGATACTAGGTGTACCTCATGGGCATCCCATAGCTATGATTTGAACCCCCAAAACTCACCAAATCGAGAGGAATCGAAGGATTGCCACAAAGAACACCTCTCCACCAAAACCTAAGGGAAAACCCCAAATCGAGCACCGTTTCCCACGGATTTAAGAAGGGGATCACCAAGAAAAGAAGCTTAAGGGGCTCATGTGTGCATCCCTCACCAAATCCGCAAAGGGGAGGCCTCAAATCCACCAAAAGAAAATCGCCAAGAAAAGGCTCCGAAAATTACCAAAAAGGAAAAATGGGAGAGGCATAAAGAACACTTGAGGAATGACGACGAACCTTCTATACATACCATGAAAAATTCATACAAGGTCTAGCTTGGCTCCTCAACATCCATCTCTCTATAAAGATCTCACCATGAAGCACTCAAGCTAGTCCTATAAAAACCCTAAGGGAAAAAGGGAAAAACTAAGGAAGCAAATGAACTAGGATTTCAAGAGATGACTGCCATCCTCTCTCCACTTGGTTTATATGGAGGCAACCGAAAGACGAAACTACCCCTATTACATGAAAGTAAGATACACACCCTCGAAGAGCACTTTGGGAACTTCTCGTCATAGCACCATGAGACGGATGCTCGGTGACCGCGCCTTGCTTAGTCTCGATGCAAGCCTTGAGATCCTGACGTGTGTCCTCCGCTTTGAAGTCTCCGGAAGCCCGCGGCGCACACCGGTCGGACCGTTGCTCCTCATCGGTCAGACCGATCTGACCCACCGGTCAGACCGGCCTGGTGCTGCAGTGCTTTGTTCTTCGGTCTTGGCTTTGTGGCTCACCCAAGTAACCCAGTGGTTTTGTGGTGAACCACTGCAAACCTCGCGGACTTGGTGTGGCCTCCCGCCAATCTCCACTCATGACTGGGCCCCCACGGTTGTCCCGGCTCGACCTTGGTTTTGAGGCTCAACCAAGAAACCGTTCACGACTTTGTGTTGCTGTTCTTGCCACCATGCGGCCCGCACTTGATCCCGCTGGCCACCGGGTCCCTCGAACCAAGCCTACTTGTCTGCTCCACACCTGGAGGCCCACTGGCATAGACCTTTCGCGCTTGTTCTTCACCTGCACCAACACCAATCAAGCCGCAACTTGCACTTGCAATACTTAGCCAAGAGTCAGTCCACACAATGTTGTCAATCACTCATCACACCAGGAAGCGACCATCCACCGGTCCTCAAACCACACAGGCTATCAATCTCCCCCTTGATGAGTGCATTGACAACACGCACATTCGCTATCATAAGCAAAAAGGAAAAAGAAAAGAAACGAACAAAAGAACTCAAACAAGCGATCGAAAGCCGAAACAAAGGCAAATAACAAGATCACTTGAAAAAGGAAAATCTCGTTCCCCTTAGGCAAGGGCAACGACTCGACACAACCGAGACAAAACAAGCTCACAACAAAGGATCAAAGACCACCAAGACAAAGCTCGAGAACACATAAGAGCTCCCCCTGCACGCATGCAAGCTCCCCCTGAACACATGCACCTCCCCTGGACCAATGCATGACAAAAACATCATGAAATAGAGCAGCTGCACCAGCTCGGCTCTGACCGGCCAGACCGGTCCGTGGCACCAGTTAGACCGGTGACCAACATGTGAACAGGGCACTCAACCCTAACCGGTAAGACCGGTGACCCTATACCGGTCAGACCGGTGACCAACAGAGCCCAGAATTGGCTTGAAACCACCTGAAAACCCTCCAAATGCATCCAAAAGCACTTTTCCTTCACAACCATCTCCCCCTTGTTGCCAATGCATGAATCAAGGCAAAAATAGGGAAAAAAATCAAATTAGAGCTTCTCAAATAGACAAAATGCACCAAGTTAGATTCTCTATAGCTTCGTATGAACATCAGCTAAAAGATCACCAAGTTTCACAACCATTGGATAAAGCTAAGATCAAATGGAGCATTTTTGCGAAAAATTTCCCTCTCATGAGCAGAGTCCTAAACATGAGCAAAACATGCCAAAGTGACAATATTACACAAACTTCATGCTAGGATGTATATTCTAATTATAAGATCATCATAAACACCCACAAGCACCTCATGTCATGTCAAAGCCACCGAGCCATGCGCCTACTTCTATACATGGGACTTCTCAATGGTAGGCATCATGCAACGATTTAGCACCCAAAAACAATTTAGATAAGCACACTGACATGAGGACATATTTTTCAAGCAATAAACATTACATTTTCAAATTTATATTTCGTACATGAAATGCCTTTGCGGCAAATAGGAAAATATGCCTCTCCACAAGATAAGCAAGCGGGCTAATCATTCATGATGACAACAAGACCTTTGGCCCCATATGATCAAAATAAGCTATCCAAGAACAAATTAAGCATAACAAAGCCACAAAAACATGTCATGATCATATAAAGGCATTTACTCACAAGTGGACCTACCACTAGCATTTTTCAAAACAATAGCATCACATGGATGTGAAACAAGACCATCAAGAGCTTAGCCAAACTTTACCACATCACACCAAACTAGCTCACGAGGTCATCCATAGCATGTCATAGTGAACAATGTATATGAGAGAAGTTTTTTCTACCACAATGCATATGATACAAATGCAATGCACACCTAAGATACCAAGATGCCTATACATCGTGATACATATGCAATGCAAAATGCAAGAGTGCACAAAAGGAAAGCTATACATGAACACAGAGGAGTCCTCAAAACCGATAATATGAACACAGAGGATCTCTAACTGTAAGTTATGACACACACACTTTTTTTCTCTCTCTCTAGAGTAAGGCGAAACTCAGAATATGGTACCAAGAAAGAGAGATACAGATATGAAAAGTTGGCACGGCGTGGGGGAGGGGGGAGCCATGATCTGGACAGGTGACCGACTCGGTCACGATGCGCTGTGGAGGGGGGTAGGTACGGCGTTGCCTCAGAGAGTTGCGGACCAGGGGTGTCACGGCGTGCACGAGGGAGGTTTCCACCGAACCAATCGGATCGCCTTACTTCTCCCTGTTGGATTTTTTTATTGCTTCTTTCCTTGTTTATTGCTTTCTCTTTTTTTTGACAGGGAGGGGGCGATCGTGAGGGGTGGATAGCGCGGTGTGATGCTACGGTCGCGACCAGGGGGGTGTCTCGCGGGGGCGGGGGGTGGCGCGATGGGGTAGTGCGGCGTGGGGGGGTCGCGGTGTGTGCTGGGTGGCAGCGGCAGGGGGAAGGTGGTATGCGGCTAGGGTTAGCAAGAGAAACACAAAACAAAAGATTAAAACACAAGTAACCAGCAACAATTTAACGAACAAGCACACAAACTCAACAAAGCAAGTTATTGAATGAAAGTGCGAGGCTAAAAGGGGTTGTTGGGACAAGGATCTAACCTAAAACAAACTTTTGTTTAGTTTTTTGGACTGTAGGAAATAAAAACACTCGATAAAATCACCGATCAACCTGGAAAGCTGATACCACTTGATAGAGGTGGAGTGCCCGATCTTTCGGTGAGTGGAGATAAATCCGATTTCGGCGGGAGGTGACCCTCATGGTCCGACTATGACGAGCAAGCTTGTTCGAGCAAGATTGGCCTGATCACAAAGATCAATTCCTGTATGCAATTGAAGAACGAACAAGAATTTGAGGTGAGCAATCTTAATATCACTCGAAGGTGGAGTTCTGAATCACAGAGGACAGCACGTATTTGTGCGTGGTCTGGTGTAGCTAAAGCTAGATGTAAAACAAAACTCAAGTTTCTAAGGTAGCGGCTACTTGAAGGACCGGAACGGCGAACCAGAGAGGGAGGGAGTGAATGGGAGCCGATAAAAATTCTACTCAAGAATTCGGCCTATGAACCCAAAATCACTCGGACACCTCCGCAAGCTTCTCTTGCCAAATCCACGTGGCCACTGGAGTGCTACTGGACCTAGGAGCAAGATCCATTCAACAGCCACTCAAAACACATAGCGGAAAACACCTCGAAACAGCTGCTGGCAGCCAAAACCGGTCAGGCCGGTTTCTGAAACCGGTCAGACCGACCTTCTGAGACTTAGCCTCTCACAGGTAGGGGAAATCGGTTAGGCCGGTTTGGCAAACCGGTCAGGCCGGTTTTGTCCAGGAAATCCCCAAAAATCCTCACGGCAGCCCACTAGGGCTAAACCGGTCAGACCTGTTTGGAAAACCGGTCAGGCCGGTTTTGCCTGGACAGTCGGGAAGAACACAGCCCGCGGGAAAAACTCAACCTTCACCTCAATCGATCTCCCGATTCGTTCCACGGATTCGAGTGAGACTTTGGGGATAGCTGGGGTACCTCGTGGGCTACCTTTGGCTAGAAGCTCGGTCCCCAAAACCTACCCAATCAAGAGGAATCGAAAGTCAACCCTCAAGAACACCCTTCCATGAACTCCACCGAAAACCACCAAATTGAAGCCGTTTGGGAGGGTTTGTTGGAGCAAGATCACCAAGCAAAGAGGCACAAGGTCCTCATATGTGACATCCAACAAGAATCCCTCAAAGAAACGCTCCCAAAATCTCTCCACGGAAAATCCAAGAAAAGGCTCCGAAAATCACCAAAAAGGAAAACCGGGAAGAACACAATCAAGCCTTGAGGAACTACGCTGAATCATCTATATATACCATGAAGGTTCATACAAGGTCTAGCTTCCGCCCGATCTTCCCTCTCACAAGATCTCACCATGAAGCTCTCAAGCTAGTCCTAGAAATACTAAGGAAAATAGGAAGGAAAATAGCAAAGGGAAAATGAGCTAGGGTTCCAAGAGATGGCTGCCATCCTCTCACCACTTGGGTTATATGGAGGCTAGCCAAAAGACTAAACTGCCCCTATTACATAAACTAGGATCCACGCCCACCAAGGGCACTTTGGGAAATTGTCTTCGTAACACCATCGGACGGATGCCCGGCGACCGCACGTCGCTTAGCCTCGACGCAAGCCTTGTGATCCCGACGCGTGTCCTCCGCTTCGAAGCTTCCCGGCGCCCTGCGACCCCAAACCAGCCTGACAGCCACGCCCGGTCTTCGGCCTCGGATTTGTGGCTCAGCTGAGTAACCCAGTGGTTTTCTGATGAACCACTGCAAACCCCGCGAACTTGATGTAGCCTGAGTCAATCACCACTCATGACTCGGCTCCCACGTAGTCCCGGCTCGACCTTGGTTTTGAGGCTCAACCAAGAAACTGTCCACCGACTTCATCTTGCTATTCTTGCCACCATGCGGCCCGCACTTGACCCCGCTGACCACCGGGTCCCTCGAACAAAGCCTACTTGTCTTCTCCACACCTGGAGGCCTCACCGGCAACGACCTTTCGCGCTTGTTCTTCACCTGCACCAACACCAGTCAAGCCGCAACTTGCACCTGCAATACTTAGCCAAGAATCAGTCCACACAACGTTGTCAATCACTCATCACACCAGGAAGCGACCATCCACCGGTCCTCGAACCACACATGGTCCTCAATCTCCCTCTTGATGAGTGCATTGACAACACACACATTTGGTAACCAGAGAGAAAAGGAAAAGAAAAGAAACGACTAGAAGAAACTCAAACAAGCGATCGAAAACCAAACAAAGGCAAAGAGCAAGATCACTTGAAAGAGGAAAAACTCGGTCTTCTTAGGCAAGGGCAACAGCTCGACACAACTGAGTCAAAAACACGCTCAAGCAAAGAGCACAAACCACCAAAGCATACAAGAGCTCCCCCTGCACATATGCATACTCCCCCTGAACATGTGCCAGCACTAGGCACAAACCGGTCAGACCGGTTTCCCAAACCGGTCAGGCCGGTTCCTCCAAACCGGTCAGGCCGGATTCTAAAACCGGTCAGACCGATTAAACTCGGCATAAGCTCACCCCCAAAAGCCAAAAATGCAAAAGAAATGCACAAGCTCCCCCTTGACTATTGGGATATGTTCTAGGGATGCAATGCAACTTTTCTCAACCAACATTTCTCCCCCTTGTTGGCAATGCATGAATCAAGGCTCAAATTTGGAAAAGATGCAACTAGAGCTTCTCAAATAGACAAAATTCATCACAAGATGCTACACATGATCAAATGAGCAAGTGAGATACTTTACAGCATCGTATGAACATCAACTACATGATCACCAAGTTTCACAACCATTGGGTAAAGCTAAGATAGAATTGATCATTTTTGTGAAAAATTACCCTCTCATGAGCAAAGTCCTAAACATGAGCAAAACATGTCAAAATGGCAAAGCCACACAAACTTCATGCTAGGACAACCATTCTAAGCATAAGACCATCATAAACACCCACAAGCACCTCATGTCATGTCAAAGCCACCGAGCCATGTGCTTACTTCTAAATATGAGACTTCTCATTGCTAAGCAACATGCAACAGTTTGGCACCCAAAAGCAAGTGAATTAAGCACATATGACATGGGAACACCTTTTCCAAGCAATTTACATTTCATTTTCAGATTTATATTTGGTACATGAAATGTCTTTGGGACAAAAAGGAACTTATGCCCCTCCACAAGATAAAGCATGGGGGCTAAACATTCATGATGGCAAATGAGCCTTTGATCCCAAATGCTCAAAGCTAGCTATCCAACCACAAATTAAGCATATCCAAGCCACAAAAACGTGTCAAGATCATATAAAGGCATTTACCCACAAGAGAGCATACATATGATATTTTTCAAAAACATAGCTATCAACCATGGATATAAACCAAGATCATCAAGAGCTAAGCCACACTAAGCCATATCATACCAAACTAGCTCACAAGATCATATATAGCATATCATGGTGAACAATGTATATAGGAGAAGCTTTTCCTACACAATGCATATTGTACAAAATGCATGCAACCTAAGATACAAAATGCCTATACAACATGTTACATATGCAATGCAAAACGCAAGAAATGCACAAAGGAAAGCTATACATATGCTACAAAGGAGCTCCCACACACCCAACTCTAGAAATCAAACAAACACCAAGCTCCCCCCGTAAACGAGTGAAAGTTGTTTGATCTAGGGGTTTGTGAAAATATCGGCTAGCTGGTCATGTGTGGGTACATGGATCAAAGAGATTTTCCCTTTCTCTACGTTATCTCTCAGGAAATGATACCTCACTTCTATATGCTTGGTTTTGGAATGGAGCAATGGGTTCTTTGCAACACTTATGGCACTTGTGCTATCACATTAAAGTGGGACATGGGTATACTCCTCACCAAAGTCACTCATGGTGTATGTGATCCAAAGGAGCTGAGAACAACAACTAGCTGCGGCCACATACTCTGCCTCGGTAGTGGATTGAGCAACACTCGACTGTTTGCAGGAAGACCAAGACACCAACGAAGAACCCAAGAACAGGCAAGTCCCGGAAGTGAACTTCCTATCCAAATGACACCCGGCAAAATCCGCGTCTGAAAATCCATGAAGAGCTAAAGAAGAAGACGCGGAGTACCAAAGGCCGAAGTCGGGAGTATGTCGCAAATACCAGAATATGTGCTTGACTGCTTGCCGATGCGAAGTCCTTGGAGACGCTTGAAAATGAGTGCACAGACATACCGAGAATTGGATGTCCGGCCTTGTCGCTGTCAAGTAGAGGAGTGACCCAATCATGCTTCGGTACTCCTTCTGGTCCACGTGCTCACCTTCCTCGTCCGCATCAAGAGCTGTAGTCGTACTCATAGGCGTCGCCATGGCCTTGGAGTCCTCCATCTTGAACTTCCTCACAATGTCCTTGGTGTACTTCGCTTGGTGCACAAATGTTCCTTCCTTTGATTGTTTGATCTGGAGGCCGAGGAAGAACTGCAACTCACCCATCGTGCTCATCTCAAATTCCCTGCTCATGTCTTCTGCAAACCTTGCAACCAAAGATTTAGACGAGCTACCAAAAACAATATCATCCACGTATACTTGCACAATCAGGATATCTTTGCCCTGCCTGAGGAGAAACAAGGTGTGATCAACCTTCCCCATCTCAAAACCTCTCTCAAACAGGAACCCCCTCAACCTACCGTACCAAGCTCTAGGCGCCTGCTTCAGCCCATACAGCGCCTTCCTCAACTTGTACACCTGGTGGGGGTACTTCTCACTCTCAAACCCCGGTGGTTGTCTCACATACACTACTTCCTCCAAAACACCATTTAGGAAAGCACTCTTCACATCCATTTGGTACAATTTGAACCCTTTAGCCACGGAGAAGGCTAGAAGGATCCTAATCGCCTCCAAACGGGCTACGGGAGCAAAGGTCTCCTTGTAGTCGATCCCCTCTTTCTGACTATACCCTTGCGCCACCAACCTCGACTTGTTTCTCACCAACCTCTCCTTTCTCTCCCTCTTTATTTTTCCACACTCATTTTGTCCCAATCGTCTTACACCCCAGTGGAGGATCCACCAACTCCCAAACTTGGTTTCTCTCAAAATTCTCCAACTCCTCATGCATCGAATTGACCCAATTATGATCAGATAGCGTGTGTCTAATGTCTTTGGGCTCAAAGGTAGCAACAAAAGCAGCATGAGCAAAGTGAGAATTGTTTCGAACCCTCGACCGTGTAGTACGTTCATTGATGTCGCCGATGATCCTCGAAGCTGGGTGATCCACTTGAACTCACCGGGGAGGTTCTCGCCTTGAAGCTACCTCCCCCTCAACAGCAGCTTCTCCTTGATCTGGGTTTGTTGTTGTAGGTGTGGGAGAGGGCCCATTCTCGATCGTAGTCGAAGTAGTAGGTACATGCTCAGCCGTGGGCACCACACCACCATCTTCATCATCTCCATGTTCATGCTCCTCCTCCTGAAAAATCTCCTCGCCAAGTTCCTTGTCACCTGCACACTCAAAAACAAGCTGACTACGTGGTTGTGTCTCGTCGAAGGTAACCTCGCAAGTCTCCACGATTTGGTTAGTTTCAAGATTGAGCAATCGAAAGGCTTTAGAATGAGACGCGAAACCAAAGAAAATGCCATCGACAGACCTAGCCTCGAACTTGTCCAACTTCTTACCTTTCTTCAGGATAAAGCATTTGCACCTAAACACGTGAAAGTGACTCACCTTGGGGGTTCTACCGTGCATCAACTCGTAGCAAGTTTTCTTCTTATGCACCCTGAGGTAAATCCTGTTCGACACATAGCACGTGGTATTCACCGCCTCAGCCCAGAACCTTCTCGGAGTCCTATGCTCATCTAGCATCGTCCGAGCCATCTCGCACAAGGTTCTGTTTTTCCTTTCAACCACGACATTGTGGGGAGGCGTATACGGACTAGAGAACTGGTGTTCAAGACCCAAGTCATGGCAAAAGGTTTCGAAATGAGAGTTTCTAAATTCCGAGCCATTGCCACTGCGGATCGCTCGTATGGCATCTCCGTGCCTCTCGTTTCTCAACCCCAAGACAAGATCTCGAACAAAACCAAACGTCTCCGCTTTCTCCTCCAAAAAGAAAACCCACGCATACCGAGAGTAGTCGTCCACCACAACCAAGACGTACCACTTCCCACCCACGGATCTCACTCGAGCTGGGCCAACAAGGTCCATATGGAGCAGCTCGCATGAACGCTCCGTCATCACATCGGTGAGGGGTGGATGGGAAGAAGCTACCATCTTAGCATGCCGGCATGGCGCACAAACCAACTCTTTCTCAAACCTCAGCCGTGGCAATCCTCGGACCAAATTAAGTTTACTCAAGCGAGACAAAAGGTCAAAGCTTAAGTGATCCAATTTCCTATGCCACTTCCACAACTCACTCGAAGAACCAGCCAAGAAACAACGAGCCACACCAGAATACTGAGAGAAATCCGCTCGGAAAACTTGACCCTCAGGAACGACCATGCAAACTAGGTTCCCTCGAGAATCCAAAATCTGAGAACCACTAGGCCGAAACAACACCTCAAAGCCCTCATCCAAAAGCTGGGACACGGAAAGCAAATTGAACCCGAGCGATTGAACAAGAGTAACACGCCTGAGAGTGACCTTCTCACTTACCTTAATCTCACCTTCTGAAAGCACACGCCCTCGCCCATTGTCCCCAAAGGTGATGTATGTCTTGGACACCACCGGGACGAGACTTGAGAACCACCCCTTGTCTCCGGTCATGTGCCTCGAGCAACCGGAGTCAATCAACCAAATGTTACTCAAGTCTCCCACCTGAAATTCAAAAATGAGCACGTGAGTGAACAAACGACTCTGCACTGGGGTTAGTACCAAAAGAGTAAAACCAGTGCCGAGCCAGTTGCTCCAAAGTGGCGTTAGCACAAACCAAATCATCACACCTATCAAAGCTACCACCACGAAAGCCACCACAGGAACCACCACTAGGAAACCACCCCTGTCTCGCTGGAGGAGAACGAAAACCACGAAAGGAAGACCGTGGACCGTTCCTCCTTTCCATCTCAAAGCTACGACTCCTCCCACCATCGTATTGAGCACGAGGTGGAGAACGTCTAGCAAACTGACCACCACCAGACTCACCATGCCAAACATCTGGACCACGACCAAAGGACCTGAATCGAGCCTCATCATGAGCACGAAAACCAAACTGGTCACCCTGCTGCCTCCAAACCAGTCTGACCAGTTCCGGAACTGGCCTGACCGGTTTTGCTGTACGGGCAGCCCAAACCGGTCTGACCGGTTTCCAAACCAGTCTGGCCGATTTAATTCCTCCAGCAGGGTCCCTTCCACCCAAAGCACTCTTCTCTCCCCAAGCCGGAACTGTACGAACAATGGCTTTACCCCTAGGCAGTGGCATACGAGACTCAAGCACACCATGAGATGGGTTGTACCTGTCCTTGTTTGCCCACTCCTTAGTAATTCTCTCCTCTCGCTTCCTCTTGAAGCAAAACTGCCCTTTGTGACCATCTCTCCCACAATAGTCACAACGAAACCGGATTGGTTTTGGCTTTGGTTTTGGTTGGGGTTTCTCACTCGGTTTCTCCTCACTTGACTTCTCACCCTTCTTCTCTCCAACCACACTCTCCTTAGGACTCACAAACTTCACCAGTTTTTGGAAATCATTTGTTGGGTGAGGAAATATGGGTGGATCTGGAGTTGTGTCAAGTTTGTTTCTTAGTGGGTTGGGCTTAGGAGCATAGGCATTTTTATGGTAGGTTTTAGGTGGAGCTTGGATATCACCAATCTTCTCTCCTCCCTCACCACTACACTCTCCAATCTTATCCGACCCAAGCGCTTGCCCATCATAGCGCTTGTATGCCTCTACCATCATCCTAAGCTGTGGTTCATGACTCGACAACCAACCCATCATTTTCCTCAACTCATCATTCTCATCCTGCAAGATATCAATATAATGTGCAAGTTCCAGATTCTTCAAAGCATGCAATTCACAAGTAGAGCAAGAAGTGGGAATAGGCTCTTTCAACTTAGCCTCAAGCGAAACAGTGTAAGCATGCATCTCATCAATCTTTCCATGCAAAACAGGGCAAGAAGTGCAAGCACCAAGCAAAGCAGGTGTAGACTTAAGCTCAGCCACTTCAACCCTAAGCACACCTAGTTCATCACAAGTAGAAGCATGCTTATCCTTAAGACTAGTAAGATCAACTAAGTACACAGAGCAATCACAATAATCAATCTCATCAGAAACCACAGGTGAAGCCTTAAGCGAATCTATCTCAAGCTTAGCATCAAGGTTCTAGGTTTCTAGCTCAGCTACTCGGTTCCTAGCATCTTCTCGTGAGGCCCTAAGCTCTTTCCTCATCTTCTTTGCCTCTCTAAGCATGTCATCACGATTATCAAGCAACTTGCCAAGACGCTCGTTCTCCTCACGCAAGAAGGGAAGGTCGTCACGTACCTCATCCTCGGAGTTGGAGTCCGAGTCGCTCTGGTGACTCTTCTTGCTGCCGGAGCTACGAGCCATGCCGCAGAAGCCATCTCGTGCGAAGCAGCTCAGCCCGCTCAAGTTCTTGGATGACTTCTTGCTCTTGCGCCGATCACCTTCATCTTTGCTGCTACTCGAGCTCGAGGAAGAGTAGGCGGAGCTGGAGTCGACGTCGGTCGCTCCGACCATCGCTCGGGCCTTCCTACCGCAGCCGTCATTCTTCCTCGATCGTCGCTCGTCCTTGTTCTCGTGCTTGTGCTTGTGATCACGCCTCGATCTGTGCTTGTTGTCCGTCCTCGACTGGTGCTTATAGTTGTCCTTGTTCTCCATCTTCTCGGGGCAGTCGGCGACGAAGTGTCCTGGCTTGCCGCACTGAAAGCATGTCCTCGTGCTCCTCCTTGTGTTCACCCGGTTTTCGTGCATCCTCTCGAAATGCCTGGTCAGCAGCGCCAGCTCGTCCTCTCCAAGCACGTCGAACTCCTCGTCTGGCAAAGTCATCAAAGAGGACAAAGAGTACATCCTAATGGATGGGTTAGCGTTAGACTTAGCACCTGAGCCACCAACGAGAGCGAGACTATGAGAGTCAGTCGGGCTCTCAAGCTTGGCTGTCATGCCCCTATCCACCTCAGCCGACTTGAGCTTCGAGAATAGCTCGTTCATCGTCAAAGTATCGTACTTCTCAAACTCAAGAATAGCCTCGACCTTTCCATCTAATACTGTACGAACCAGCGAGTGCAAGAGCTTCATGGCTCTATCATGATCGTCGTATGGGAGCATGACCACATTGGCTCTCATGTTGTTCACCACAACCGTAAACCGCTGGAACAAGACATCAATGGACTCACCAGGGAGATGAGTGAAGTTCTCGTACTGTCTCTGGTAAGTCGCATACATCCGAGCCTGAACCTGAGCATTCCCAGCATGAGCATCCTTCAACTGCTCCCAAATCCTACAAGCTAGGTCCTCTGTCTGAACTCGATCGAATTCGGATTGACACAGAGCACGAAACAAGTAGTCGATCGCCTTGTTGTTGGCGTCGAACATGTCCCTCGATCCCGGAGTAAGGAAGTTAATCGGATGAACATAAGCTGTGTTCACCGTAACATCCCAAAGGAGCCGTCCCTTGCCACGGAGGAACGCAGCCATCCGTCTCTGCCACATCTGGTAGTTCTTTCCATCGAAGTGCAAAGGACCCAATCCCCATTCCTGGTACGCCATCTTTGGATCTTAGACTGGTTAGAGTCAATCAAGACCCGTAACCGGCTCAGATACCACTTGAAGGACCGGAACGGCGAACCAGAGAGGGGGGAGTGAATGGGAGCTAGTAAAAATTCTACTCAAGAATTCGGCCTATGAACCCAAAATCACTCGGACACCTCCGCAAGCTTCTCTTGCCAATTCCACGTAGCTACTAGAGTGCTACTGGACCTAGGAGCAAGATCCAACCAACAACCACTCAAAACACGCAGCGGAAAACACCTCGAAACAGCTGCTGGCAGCCAAAACCGGTCAGGCCGGTTTCTGAAACCGGTCAGACCGACCTTTTGAGACTTAGCCTCTCACAGGCAGTGGAAACCGGTCAGGCCAGTTTGGCAAACCAGTCGGGCCGGTTTTGTCCAGGAAATCCCCAAAAGACCTTCGAGACCAAACCTATCCAAAACTGCCTCAAGAACACTTCAACCTTTGAACAAGAAAATCCATAGCATGAGAGAAGCTTTCCTCTCCAAAAATCCTCATGACAGCCCACTAGGGCTAAACCGGTCAGACCAGTTTGGAAAACCGGTCAGGCCGGTTTTTCCTAGACAGTCGGGAAGAACACAGCCCACGGGAAAAACTCAACCTTCACCTCAATCGATCTCCCGATTCGTTCCACGGATTCGAGTGAGACTTTGGGGATAGCTGGGGTACCTCGTGGGCTACCTTTGGCTAGAAGCTCGGTCCCCAAAACCTACCCAATCAAGAGGAATCGAAAGTCAACCCTCAAGAACACCCTTCCATGAACTCCACCGAAAACCACCAAATTGAAGCCATTTCGGAGGGTTTGTTGGAGCAAGATCACCAAGCAAAGAGGCAGAAGGTCCTCATATGTGACATCCAACAAGAATCCCTCAAAGAAACGCTCCCAAAATCTCTCCACGGAAAATCCAAGAAAAGGCTCCGAAAATCACCAAAAAGGAAAACCAGGAAGAACACAATCAAGCCTTGAGGAACCATGCCGAATCATCTATACATACCATGAAGGTTCATACAAGGTCTAGCTTCCGCTCGATCATCCTTCCCTCTCACAAGATCTCACCATGAAGCTCTCAAGCTAGTCCTAGAAATCCTAAGGAAAATAGGAAGGAAAATAGCAAAGGGAAAATGAGCTAGGGTTCCAAGAGATGGCTGCCATCCTCTCACCACTTGGGTTATATGGAGGCTAGCCAAAAGACTAAACTACCCCTATTACATAAACTAGGATACACACCCACCAAGGGCACTTTGGGAAATTCTCTTCGTAACACCATCGGACGGATGCTCGGCGACTGCACTTCGCTTAGCCTCGACGCAAGCCTTGCGATCCCGACGCATGTCCTCCGCTTTGAAGCTTTCCGGCGCCCTGCGACCCCAAACCGGTCAGACCGGTTTTGGCCTGACAGCCACGCCCGGTCTTCAGCCTTGGCTTTGTGGCTCAGCCGAGTAACCCAGTGGTTTTCTGGTGAACCACTGCAAACCCCGCGAACTTGATGTAGCCTTCGCCAATCACCACTCATGACTCGGCTCCCACGAAGTCCCAGCTTGACCTTGGGTTTGAGGCTCAACCAAGAAACCGTCCACCGACTTCATCTTGCTGTTCTTGCCACCATGCGGCCTGCACTTGACCCCGCTGACCACTGGGTCCCTCGAACCAAGCCTACTTGTCTTCTCCACAACTGGAGGCCTCACCGGCAATGACCTTTCACGCTTGTTCTTCACCTACACCAACACCAGTCAAGCCGCAACCTGCACCTGCAATACTTAGCCAAGAATCAGTCCACACAACGTTGTCAATCACTCATCACACCAGGAAGCGATCATCCACCGGTCCTCGAACCACGCATGGTCCTCACTACTGAGTATATGAGGAGGGGGGTTCTAGGGTTGGGGGCGACCTAGGGTGGGGCGCACACAACTTGGGCTTAAGGCCCAACAAACTGGCGATGCAGCACCTTGGCAGATTCTGGACGTCAACTTATTTCAACGATTCCCGTTGACTCAGGACGAATTTGGGCTGAGACCGGTGCCATTGGAATCTCTATGAAATTGTGGTTCCAACCATATCAAGAATGTCCAAAACCGACTTTGTATGCGACCTGGGCATCGTTTTCAGTGTGCACTACTCCTGGACTCCGAACTGGGCTCGAACTTGAATTGCTTTGGGCTCCACCTTGGGGACTCAAACTGGATTAGCCTCGTGCCTCCTCTTCGACTTGGACACCCTTGCTGGACTCCATTCCATGCACCAATCATGGTCATATGCATGGGTTACATGTCCTCATCTAGTTCTTTGCCAAGCAGCAACACGTCCCAGCCTACAAGCTCATCACGATACCGCCTGTTGGCATTTCTTAACATCATTGCTAAGTTTGTAAGTTCCTAGCAACGATGCTAGAAATGCCCGATGGTAATCCTAACGATCACAAAGAATCCGCAAGCGCACGGATATACCATTATAGCATTTCCCTAAAGGAAATACTGGTGCAGGTGCAGGTGAAGAACAAGCGTGAAAGGTCGTTGCCGGTGAGGCCTCCAGGTGTGGAGAAGACAAGTAGGCTTGGTTCGAGGGACCCGGTGGCCAGCGGGGTCAAGTGCGGGCCGCATGGTGGCAAGAACGGCAAGATGAAGTCATGGACAGTTTCTTGGTTGAGCCTCAAAACCAAGGTCGAGCCGGGACTACGTGGGAGCCGAGTCATGAGTGGTGATTGGCGGAGGCTACACCGAGTTCGCGGGGTTTCTGGTGGTTCACCAGAAAATCACTGGGTTCCTTGGTTGATCCACAAAGCCAAGACCGAAGAACCGAAGACGGAGGTGCAGCAGCTCCAGACCGGTCTGACCGGTGGGTCTGACCGGTCTGACCGGTGGGTACCGGTCTGACCGGTGAGGAGCACCGGTCTGACCGGTGTGCGACGACGCAGTCCGGAATCTTCGAAGCGGAGGACACGTGTCGGGATCGCAAGGCTTGCGTCGAGGCTAAGCAAGTTTGCGGTTGCTGGGCATCCGTCCAATGGTGCGAAGATAAAGACTTCCAATTTCGCCCTCGAGGGGCATGTATCCCTAGTTAGCTAGTAAGGGTATTTTAGTCTTTCGGTTGCCTCCATATAACCCAAGGGGTGAGAGGATGGCAGCCATCTCTTGGAACCCTAGCTCATTTGGTTTTCCTATTTTTCCTTCCTATTTTCTTAGGATTTTCGTAGGACTAGCTTGAGAGCTTCATGGTGAGATCTTGTGAGAGGGAAGGATTATCGGGCGGCAAGCTAGACCTTGTATGAACCTCTTTGGTATGTATAGATGATTCGGCGTGGTTCCTCAAGGCTTGGATGTGTCTTTCCCGTTTCTCCTTTTTGGTGATTTTCGGAGCCCTTTCTTGGCGATTTTCTTGGAGCGATTTCGAGGCCTTTCTCTTTGGGATTTGGTGGGGGGTGTATGCATGAACCCTTCGTGGTTCTTTTTCCTTTGATTCCCCTTCCAAATCCGTGAGCAAAGGGGCTCGATTTTGGGGTTTTCGTGGCTCTAGGGTTAGAGGCGTTCTTGGTGGGATTTCTTCGATTCCTCTTGATTTGACAAGTTTTGGTGGACCAAATCTTGGCTATGGAGTACCCATGAGGTGTTCCTACTATCCCCAAAGTCTTGTGCAAAACCGTGGAGCGAATCGGGAGATCGGGAGTTGGATTCGGAGGAGTTGACTCGCGGGCGCTGTTCATCCCGAGCTGCCCAGGCACGACCGGTCTGACCGGTGCTATTGACCGGTTTGACCGGTGCTAGCCATGCTGGGTTTTTGTCTCGGGGAATAGCCTTGTCTGTGTGGTTTTGTCCCGTGGTCCTGCTGATCAGCTCTTGGCGTGTTTGGAGTTGTTTTGCTAGGTTTTGTGAGGGGTTCTTCTTCTTCACAGGTTGTGTTTCGTGGTGGTTTTTGTTCCAGGGTCTAGAGGAGTCACTGAGGCTTCCTGGAACGTTTGCTGTGCGGCTGCTGTAGCCACCGGCCTGACCGGCTCTGTCCACTGGTCTGACCGGCACAGGCCATCGGTCTGACCGGTGTAGCATAGGCAGCAAGCCGTGCAAGTTTCCGCTGTGTGGTTTGGTGAATTTTGGCTCGGAAGGTTGAGTGTTGGTTCCTAGGACCAGTAGCACTCCAGTGGCTGCGTGGTCTTGGCCAACTTGGGTAGTTGGGTCGGAGACGTGAGTTGGAAGCCGTGTTCGTCTTGTTGGAGTTCTCATCTCCTTCGAGAAGAATTTTTATCGGCTCCCATTCACTCCCCCCCTCTCTGGTTCGCCTAATCGGTCCTTCAATTGGTATCAGAGCCGGTTCGGGTCTTTATTGACTCTTACCAGTCTAAGATCCAAAGATGGCGTACCAGGAACGGGGTTCGGGTCCTCCGCATTTCGATGGGAAGAACTACCAGATGTGGCAAAGGCGGATGGCGGCGTTTCTCCGCGGAAAGGGTCAGATCCTTTGGGATGTCACGGTGAACACAGCTTATGTTCATCCGATGAACTTCCTTGCTCCAGGATCGAGGGATATGTTCGAAGCCAACAACAAGGCTGTCAACTACTTGTTTCGTGCTCTGTGTCAGCCTGAATTCGATCGGGTTCAGACAGAGGACTTAGCTTGTAGGATTTGGGAGCAGTTGAAGGATGCTCATGCTGGGAATGCTCAGGTTCAGGCTCGGATGTACGCGACTTACCGGAGAGAGTACGAGAACTTCACTCATCTCCCCGGTGAGTCCGTCGATGCCCTTTTCCAGCGATTTACGGTCGTTGTGAACAACATGAGAGCCAATGTGGACGTCCTCCCATACAATGATCATGATAGAGCCGTGAAGCTCTTGCACTCGTTGGATCATACCGTATGGGACGGGAAGTTTGAGGCTATTGTTGAGTCCGAGAAGTATGACACCTTGACGGTGAACGAGCTGTTCTCGAAGCTCAAGTCAGCTGAGTTGGACCGTGGTATGACAGCCAAGATCGAGAGCCCGACTGATTCTCATAGTCTCGCTCTCGTTAGTGGCAAAGGAGCTAAGTCTAACGCTAACGCATCCTCCAGGATGTACTCTCTGTCTTCTTTGATGTCTTTGCCAGATGAGGAGTTCGATGTGCTTGGAGAGGACGAGCTGGCGTTGCTGACCAGGCGGTTCGAGAGGCTGCACGAGAACCGGGTGAACACGAGGAGGACAGCACAGACGTGCTTTCAGTGCGGCAAGCCAGGACACTTCGTCGCCGACTGCCCGGAGAAGACGGAGAACAAGGACGGCTACAGGCACCGATCGAGCAAGGATGGCAAGTACCGATTGAGGCGCGATCACAAGCACAAGAACAAGCACAAGGACGAGTGACGGTCGAGGAAGAAGGATGGCCGCGGCAGGAAGGCCCGAGCAATGGTCGGAGCGAGCGACGTCGACTCCAGCTCCGCCTACTCTTCCTCGAGCTCGAGTAGCAGTGAAGATGAAGGTGATCGGCGCGAGAACAAGAAGTCATCCAGGACCTTGAGCGGGTTGAGCTGCTTCGCGGGAGATGGCTTCTGCGGCATGGCCCGTAGCTCCGGCAGCAAGAAGAGCCACCAGAGTGACTCGGACTCTGACTCCGAGGATGAGGTATGTGATGAGCTCTCTTCTTTGCGCAAGGAGAATGATGAGTTGGTAGACTTGCTTGATAACCACGATCACATGCTTAGAGAGGCCAAGAAGATGAGGAAAGAACTTAGGGCCTCACTAGAAGATGCTAGGAACCGTGTGGCTGAGCTAGAAACCCAGAACCTAGAAGCTAAGCATGAGATTGATTCGCTTAAGGCTTCTCCTGTGGTTTCCGATGAGATTGATTGCTGTGATTGCTCTGTGTACCTAGCTGATCTTACTGCTCTTAAGGATAAGCATGCTTCTACTTGTGATGAACTAGATATGCTTAGGGTTGAAGTGGCTGAGCTTAAGTCTAGACCTGCTTTGCTAGGTGCTTGCACTTCTTGCCCTGTTTTGCATGGAAAGATTGATGAGTTGCATGCTTACACTGTTTCGCTTGAGGCTAAGTTGAAAGAGCCTATTCCCACTTCTTGCTCTACTTGTGAATTGCATGCGGTTAAGAATTTGGAGCTTGCACATTATGTTGATCGCTTGCAGGATGAGAATGATGAGCTGAGAAAATGTATGAGCTGGTTGTCGGGTCAGGAGCCTCAGCTTGGTATCATGATAGCGGCTTTCAAACGCTATGATGGTCAGGCACTTGGGGCTGACAAGCTTGGAGAGAACTGTGGTGAGGGAGTTGGGAGAGTTGGAGAGATTCCTATCCCACCACCAAACAGACACAAGAACAAGTTTGAGCCCAAGCCTAACCATCTCAGAAACAAACATGACACTACTCCAGATCCACCCATATTCCCTCACCCAACAAATGATTTTCAGAATCCGGTGAAGTTTGTGAGCCCAAAGGGAGGTGAGGAAGGAGAGAAGAAGGGTGAGAAGCCGAGTGGGCAGCCCCAACCCAAGCCTAAGCCTAAGCCACAGCCCATAAAGTTCCATTGTGGGTATTGTGGGAGAGATGGTCACAAGGATGAGTTTTGCTTCAAGAGGAAGCGTGAGGAGAGAATGGCTAGAGAGTGGGCTAACAAGGACAGGTACCACCCCTCTAATAGTGTACCTGAGCCTCGTATGCAGATGCCCAGGGCCAAGGCGATTGTGAGGACGGTTCCGGCTTGGGGAGACCAGAAGGCTGCAGGTGCTGCTGCTGGCCGAGCTACACCGGTCAGACTGGTGTACTACACCGGTCAGACCGGTGCAGGTCTGGGCAGACAGCGAGTTGGGTTTTGTGCTCGTGAGGATGCTCGGTTTGGTTCTGGAGGTCGTGGTTCTGGTGGTTGGTCTGGAGAGGAGGAACGATCCACGGTTTCCCTTTCGTGGTTTTCGTCCTCCTCCAGCTAGAGAGGGTTGGTTCCCTCGTGGTGGTCACCGTGGTGGTAGCTTTGATAGGCGTGATGATTTGGTTTGTGCTAACCCCACTTTGGAGCAAATGGCTCGGCACTGGTTTTACTCTTTTGGTACTAACCCCAGTGCTGAGTCGTTTGTTCACTCACGTGCTCGCTTTTGAATTTCAGTGGGAGACTTGAAGAACATTTGGTTGATTGACTCCGGTTGCTCGAGGCATATGACCGGAGACAAGGGGTGGTTCTCAAGTCTCGTCCCGGTGGTGACAAAGAAGTACATCACCTTTGGGGACAATGGGCGAGGGCGTGTGCTGTCAGAAGGTGAGATTAAGGTAAGTGACAAGATCACTCTCAGGCGTGTTGCTCTTGTTGAATCGCTTGGATACAATTTGCTTTCTGTGTCCCAGTTGTTGGATGAGGGTTTTGAGGTGTTGTTTCGGCCTGGTGGTTCTCGGATTTTAGATTCTCGAGGGGATCTTGTTTGCATGGTCGTTCCCGAGTGTCAAGTGTTCCGAGCTGATTTTTCTCAGTCTTCTGGTGTGGAGCGTTGCTTCTTGGCTGGTTCTTCGAGTGAGTTGTGGAAGTGGCATAGGAAGTTGGGTCACTTGAGTTTTGACCTTTTGTCTCGCTTGAGTAAACTCAATTTGATTCGAGGATTGCCACGGTTAAGGTTTGAGAAAGAGTTGGTTTGTGCGCCGTGTAGGCATGACAAGATGGTAGCCTCTTCTCACCCGCCTCTCACCGATGTGATGACTGAGCGTCCATGCGAGCTGCTCCATATGGACCTTGTTGGCCCAGCTCGTGTGCGATCTGCGGGTGGGAAGTGGTATGTCCTTGTTGTGGTGGACGACTACTCTCGGTATGCGTGGGTGTTCTTCCTTGAGGAGAAGGGGGAGACGTTTGGTTTTGTTCGAGATCTTGTCTTGAGGTTAAGAAACGAGAGGCACGGAGATGCCATACGAGCGATCCGCAGTGACAATGGCTCGGAATTCAAAAACTCTCGCTTCGAAACCTTTTGCCATGACTTGGGTCTTGAACGTCAGTTTTCGAGTCCGTATACGCCTCCCCAGAATAGCGTGGTGGAAAGGAAAAACAGGACCTTGTGCGAGATGGCTCGGACGATGCTCGACGAGCATAGGACTCCGAGAAGGTTCTGGGCTGAGGCGGTCATACCGCGTGCCATGTGTCGAACAGGATCTACCTCAGGGTTCACAAGAAGAAAACCTGTTACAAGTTGATGCACGGTCGCACACCCAAGGTGAGTCACTTCCATGTCTTTGGTTGTAAATGTTTCATTCTGAAGAAAGGGAAGAAGTTGGACAAGTTCGAGGCTAGGTCTGTCGATGGCATTTTCTTTGGTTATGCATCTCATTCTAGAGCATTTCGTGTGCTCAATCTTGAAACTAACCAAATCGTGGAGACTTGCGAGGTAACCTTCGACGAGACACAGCCACGTAGTCAGCTTGTTTTTGAGTGTGCAGGTGACAACGAACTTGGCGAGGAAATCTTTCAGGAGGAGGAGCATGAACATGGAGATGATGAAGATGGCGGTGTGATGCCCGCAGCTGAACATGTACCTACTACTTCGACGACGATCGAGAATGGACCCTCTCCCACACCTACAACGACAAACCCAGATCAAGGCGAAGCTGCTGTTGAGGGCGAGGTAGCATCAAGGCGACAACCTCCCCGGCGAGTGCAAGTGGATCACCCAGCTTCGAGAATCATCGGCGACATGAATGAACGTACTACACGGTCGAGGGTTCGGAACAATTCTCATTTCGCTCATGCTGCTTTTGTTGCCACTTTTGAGCCCAAAGACATTGGACACGCGTTATCTGACCATAATTGGGTTAACTCAATGCATGAGGAGTTGGAGAATTTTGAGAGGAACCAAGTTTGGGTGTTGGTTGACCCTCCCCCAGGGTGTAAGCCGATTGGGACAAAATGGGTGTGGAAAAATAAAGAGGGAGAGAAAGGAGAAGTGGTGAGGAACAAGTCGAGACTTGTTGCTCAGGGGTACAGTCAGAAAGAGGGGATCGACTACGAGGAGACTTTCGCTCCTGTAGCTCGTTTGGAGGCGATCAGGATCCTTCTAGCCTTTTCCGTGGCTAAAGGGTTCAAGTTGTACCAGATGGATGTGAAGAGTGCTTTTCTGAACGGTGTGTTGGAGGAAGAGGTGTTTGTGAGGCAACCACCGGGGTTTGAGAGTGAGAAGTACCCTCACCGGGTGTACAAGTTGAGGAAGGCGCTATATGGGTTGAAGCAGGCGCCTAGAGCTTGGTATGGTAGGTTGAGGGGGTTCCTGTTTGAGAGAGGGTTTGAGATGGGGAAGGTCGACCAGACCTTGTTTCTCCTCAGGCAGGGCAGAGATATCCTGATTGTGCAGGTATACGTGGATGATATTGTCTTTGGTGGCTCGTCTAACTCTCTTGTTGCAAGGTTTGCAGAAGACATGAGCAGGGAATTTGAGATGAGCATGATGGGCGAGTTGCAGTTCTTCCTCGGGCTACAAATCAAGCAATCAAAGGAAGGAACATTTGTGCACCAAGCTAAGTACACCAAGGACATTGTGAGGAAGTTCAAGATGGAGGACTCCAAGGCTATGGCAACGCCTATGAGTACGACTACAGCTCTTGATGCGGACGAGGAAGGTGAACACGTGGACCAGAAGGAGTACCGGAGCATGATCGGGTCACTCCTCTACCTGACGGTGACGAGGCCGGACATCCAATTCTCGGTGTGTCTGTGCGCTCGTTTTCAAGCATCTCCGAGGACTTCGCATCGGCAAGCAGTCAAGCGCATTTTCAGGTATTTGCGACACACTCCCGACTTCGGCCTTTGGTACTCTGCGTCTTCTTCTTTGGCGCTTCATGGATTTTCAGACGCGGATTTTGCCGGGTGTCGGTTGGATAGGAAGTCCACTTCTGGGACTTGCCAGTTCTTGGGTTCTTCTTTGGTATCTTGGTCTTCCCGCAAACAGTCGAGTGTTGCTCAATCCACCACCGAGGCAGAGTATGTGGCCGCAGCTAGTTGTTGCTCTCAGCTCCTTTGGATCACATACACCATGAGTGACTTTGGTGAGGAGTATACCCATGTCCCACTTCAATGTGATAGCACCAGTGCCATAAGCGTTGCAAAGAACCTAGTGCTCCATTCCAAAACCAAGCACATAGAAGTGAGGTATCATTTTCTGAGAGACAACGTAGAGAAAGGGAAGATAGCTTTGATCCATGTACCCACACATGAACAACTAGCCGATATTTTCACCAAACCCCTAGATCAAGCAACTTTCACTCGTTTGCGGGGGGAGCTTGGTGTTTGTTTGATTTCTTGAGTTGGTGTGTGGGAGCTCCTTTGTAGCATATGTATAGCTTTCCTTTGTGCATTTCTTGCATTTGGCATGGCATATGTAACATGATGTATAGGCATCTTTGTATCTTAGGTTGCATGCATTTTGTATCATATGCATTGTTTAGGAAAGGCTTCTCCTATATACATTGTTCACCATGGAATGATATATATGTCTTTGTGAGCTAATTTGGTAAGCTATGGTTAGTTTGGCTTAGCTCTTGATAATTTTGGTTTGTATCCATGGTTGATGGCTATGGTTTTTGAAAATTTCATATGTATGCTCTCTTGTGAGTAAATGCCTTTACATGATCTTGACATGTTTTGTGGCTTGGCTATGCTTAATTTGTGGTTGGATAGCTTATTTTGATCATATGGGGCCAAAGGCTCATTTGCCATCATGAATGTTTAGCCCCCATGCTTCTTGTGGAGGGGCATAAGTTCCTTTTTGTCGCAAAGACATTTCATGTACCAATTATAAATCTGAAAAATGAAATGTAAATTGCTTGAAAAATGTGCTCCCATGTCATATGTGCTAATTTTAATTTGCTTTGGGTGCTAAATCGTTGCATGATGCCTACCAATGAGAAGTCTCATATATAGAAGTAGGCACATGGCTCGATGGCTTTGACATGACATGAGGTGCTTGTGGGTGTTTATGATGGTCTTATGCTTAGAATGGTTGTCCTAGCATGAAGTTTGTGTGACTTTGCCATTTTGACATGTTTTGCTCATGTTTAGGACTTTGCTCATGAGAGGGTGATTTTTCGCAAAATTGCTAAATTCTATCTTAGCTTCGCCCAATGGTTGTGAAACTTGGTGATCATGAAGTTTATGTCATTACGAAGCTATAGAGTATCTAACTTGCTCGTTTGGACATGTGTAGCACCCTATGTTGAATTTTGTCTATTTGAGAAGCTCTAGGTTGCATTTTTTGCATTTTTGGCTTGATTCATGCGTTGTCAACAAGGGGGAGAAGTTTGAGCATGTTTTAGCCTACTGAATGCATTTGGAAGGTTTTCAGGTGGTTTCGAGCCATTTTTGGGCTCTGTTGTGCACCGGTCTGACCGGTTGAGGTCACCGGTCTGACCGGTCAGAGTGCTGGTCCTGTTCACATGTTGCGCATCGGTCTGACCGGTGGTGTCGACCGGTCTGACCGGTCAGAGCTGAGCTGTTGCAGCTGCTCTATTTCGTGAAGTGGTTCGCATGCATTTGTCCAGGGGGAGTTGCATTGGTTCAGGGGGAGCTTGCATGTGTGCAGGGGGAGCTCTTTGTGGTTTTCGAGCTTTGGTTTGATGGTTTGTGCTCTTTGCTTGAGCATGTTTTGTCTCGGATGTGTCGAGCCGTTGCCCTTGCCTAAGGGGTTCGAGACTTGTCTTCTTCAAGTGATCTTGCTCTTTGCCTTTTCTTTGGCTTTCGATCGCTTGTTGGAGTTCCTTTTAGTCGTTTCTTTTCTTTTCCTTTTCTCTTGGTTACCAAAACGTGTGTGTTGTCAATGCACTCATCAAGGGGGAGATTGAGAGCCAGGTGTGGTTCGAGGACCGGTGGATGGTCGCTTCCTGGTGTGATGAGTGATTGACAACGTGGTGTGGACTGATTCTTGGCTAATTATTGCAGGTGCAGGTTGCGGCTTGACTGGTGCAGGTGCAGGTGAAGAACAAGCGTGAAAGGTCGTTGCCGGTGAGGCCTCCAGGTGTGGAGAAGACAAGTAGGCTTGGTTCGAGGGACCCGGTGGCCAGCGGGGTCAAGTGCGGGCCGCATGGTGGCAAAACGGCAAGATGAAGTCATGGACGGTTTCTTGGTTGAGCCTCAAAACCAAGGTCGAGCCGGGACTACGTGGGAGCCGAGTCATGAGTGGTGATTGGCGGAGGCTACACCGAGTTCGCGGGGTTTCCGGTGGTTCACCAGAAAATCACTGGGTTCCTTGGTTGATCCACAAAGCCAAGAACGAAGAACCGAAGACGGAGGTGCAACAGCTCCAGACCGGTCTAACCGGTGGGTCTGACCAGTCTGACCGGTGAGGAGCACCGGTCTGACCGGTGTGCGACGACGCAGTCCGGAATCTTCGAAGCGGAGGACACGCGTCTGGATCGCAAGGCTTGCGTCGAGGCTAAGCAAGTTTGCGGTCGCTGGGCATCCGTCCGATGGTGCGAAGATAAAGACTTCCAATTTCGCTCTCGAGGGGCATGTATCCCTAGTTAGCTAGTAAGGGTATTTTTAGTCTTTCGGTTGCCTCCATATAACCCAAGGGGTGAGAGGATGGCAGCCATCTCTTGGAACCCTAGCTCATTTGGTTTTCCTATTTTTCCTTCCTATTTTCTTAGGATTTTCGTAGGACTAGCTTGAGAGCTTCATGGTGAGATCTTGTGAGAGGGAAGGATGATCGGGCGGCAAGCTAGACCTTGTATGAACCTCTTTGGTATGTATAGATGATTCGGCGTGGTTCCTCAAGGCTTGGATGTGTCTTTCCCGTTTCTCCTTTTTGGTGATTTTCGGAGCCCTTTCTTGGTGATTTTCTTGGAGCGATTTCGAGGCCTTTCTCTTTGGGATTTGGTGGGGGATGTATGCATGAACCCTTCGTGGTTCTTTTTCCTTTGATTCCCCTTCCAAATCCGTGAGCAAAGGGGCTCGATTTTGGGGTTTTCGTGGCTCTAGGGTTAGAGGCGTTCTTGGTGGGATTTCTTCGATTCCTCTTGATTTGACAAGTTTTGGTGGACCAAATCTTGGCTATGGAGTACCCATGAGGTGTTCCTACTATCCCCAAAGTCTTGTGCAAAACCGTGGAGCGAATCAGGAGATCGGGAGTTGGATTCGGAGGAGTTGACTCGCGGGCGCTGTTCATCCCGAGCTGCCCAGGCACGACCGGTCTGACCGGTGCTATTGACTGGTCTGACCGGTGCTAGCCCTTGGTGGGTTTTTGTCTCGGGGAATAGCCTTGTCCGTGTGGTTTTGTCCCGTGGTCCTGCTGATCAGCTCTTTGCGTGTTTGGAGTTGTTTTGCTAGGTTTTGTGAGGGGTTCTTCTTCTTCACAGGTTGTGTTTCGTGGTGGTTTTTGTTCCAGGGCCTAGAGGAGTCACTGAGGCTTCCTGGAACGTTTGCTGTGCGGCTGCTGTAGCCACCGGCCTGACCGACTCTGTCCACCGGTCTGACCGGTGTCACCGGTCTGACCGGCACAGGCCATCGGTCTGACCGGTGTAGCACAGGCAGCAAGCCGTGCAAGTTTCCGCTGTGTGGTTTGGTGAATTTTGGCTCAGAAGGTTGAGTGTTGGTTCCTAGGACCAGTAGCACTCCAGTGGCTGCGTGGTCTTGGCCAACTTGGGTAGTTGGGTCGGAGACGTGAGTTGGAAGCCGTGTTCGTCTTGTTGGAGTTCTCATCTCCTTCGAGAAGAATTTTTATCGGCTCCCATTCACTCCCCCCTCTCTGGTTCGCCTAATCGGTCCTTCACTGGTGATAGTGGATGACTAATCTCGCTATGCTTGGGTCTTCTTTTTGGCTGACAAGGGGGAAACGTTCGGTTTTGTGCGGGATCTAATCTTGAGGTTGAAGAATGAGAGGAATGGAGATGCCATTCGAGCTATCCGTAGCGACAATGGCTCTTAATTTAAAAACTCTCATTTTGAAATCTTTTGTCCTAATTTGGGTCTCGATCATCAATTCTCTTCTCCCTATGTGGCTTGTCAGAATGGTGTGGTTGAGAGGAAAATTCGTTCCCTTTGTGAGATGGCTCGGACGATGCTCGACGAGCATAGGACTCCGAGAAGATATTGGGATGAGGCGGTGAATACTGTGTGCCATGTTGGGAACTGGATTTTTCTTAGGGCCTTCTTGAACAAGACGTGCTATGAGCTCATGCATGGGCGAGCACCTAGAGTGAGTCATTTCAGGGCTTTTGGTTGTCGGTGCTTTATCCTCAAGAAGGGTAGGCTTGATAAGTTTGAGTCGAGGTCTTCCGATGGGATTTTTTGGGTTATGCGAGTCATTCTCGAGCATTACGTGTGCTCAACCTTGATACTAACCTAGTCATGGAAACTTGCGAGGTCACCTTCGACGAGACCCAGCCATGCAGTTCGTCTATTTTTTATTGTGCAGGTGACGACGAGATTGGCAAAAAGATCTTTGAGGACGAGGAGGATGATGCTGGAGAGGATGATGGTGATGATGAAGCTCCAGCCGAGCATGTACCCTCTACTTCCACTACGACGACTACGGTGCAGGATGGCCCATCCCCTACACCGACTACGATCCAGCAAGATCAAGTGGAAGTTGCAGCTGAGGGGGAGGTTGTCTCCAGACGAGAGGCACCAAGGCGCTTTCAAGTTGATCATCCTTCCTCAAGAATCATCGGCGACATCAATGAATGTACGACACGGTCAAGGTTCAGGAATGTTTCTCACTTTGCTCATTCGGCTTTTGTTGCTACCTTTGAGCTGAAAGACATTGGACACACCCTCTCTGATCCTAATTGGGTGAACGCAATGCATGAGGAGTTAGAGAACTTTGAGAGAAACCAAGTTTGGGAGTTGGAAGAGCCACCACCACATTGCAAACCTATCGGGACAAAATGGGTGTGGAAGAACAAAGAGGGTGAGAATGGTGAGGTTGTGAGAAACAAATCGAGGTTGGTTGCTCAAGGGTATAGTCAGAAGGAGGGGATAGACTATGAGGAGACATTTGCTCCTGTAGCCCGTTTGGTGGCGATTAGGATCCTTCTAGCCTTTTTCGTGGCTAAAGGGTTGAAATTGTACCAAATGGATGTGAACAGTGCCTTCTTGAATGGGTTTTTAGAAGAAGAGGTTTATGTGAAGCAACCACCGGGCTTTGAGAGTGCTAAGTTTCCTCACCGGGTGTATAGGTTGAGAAAGGCGTTGTATGGGCTGAAACAAGCTCCTTGTGCTTGGTATGGCCGGTTGAGGGGGTTCTTGTTCAACAAGGGGTTTGAGATGGGCAAGGTTGATGAGACTCCTTTTCTCCTCAGGCAGGGTGATGATATCGTAATTGTTCAGGTGTACGTGGATGATATTGTCTTTGGCGGCTCATCTCACTCTTTGGTTGCGAGGTTTGCAGAGGACATGGGCAAAGAATTCGAGATGTCTATGATGGGAGAATTGCAGTTCTTTCTCGGGCTTCAGATCAAGCAGGCGAAGGAGGGAACCTTTGTGCATCAAGCTAAGTACACGAAGGACATCCTCAAGAAGTTCAAGATGGACGACTCGAAGCCCTTGTCGACACCAATGAGTATGACTACAGTGCTGGACGCGGACGAGGACGGAGAGCCCGTGGACCAGAAGGAGTACCGGAGCATGATCGGCTCCCTCTTGTACTTGACGGCGACGAGGCCGGACATTCAGTTTTCTGTGTGTCTGTGCGCTCGTTTTCAGGCGTCGCCGAGGACTTCACATCGGCAGGCCGTCAAGCGGATCTTCAGGTATCTTCGATACACTCCGGAGCTCGGTCTTTGGTACTCAGCGTCCTCTTCTCTTTCGCTTCTTTGGTTTTCGGATGCCAACTTTGCGGGGTGTCGTGTCGATCGGAAATCGACTTCGGGTACTTGCCAATTTCTGGGGTCATCACTTGTTTCTTGGTCATCTCGCAAACAATCTAGTGTAGCTCAGTCTACCACAGAAACCGAGTATGTTGCTGCCGCTAGTTGTTGCTCACAGCTGCTTTGGATCACATACACGCTGAGTGACTTTGGTGAGGATTGTAGCCTTGTTCCTCTCATGTGTGATAGCACGAGTGCCATTAGTGTTGCCAAAAACCATGTGCTACACTCCAGAACCAAACATATAGAGGTGAGTACCACTTCCTGAGAGACAATGTTGAGAAGGGAAACATACACCTCATCCATGTGGCAACCGAAAAGCAACTCGCCGATATCCTAACAAAGCCTTTGGACCAAGCTACGTTTGCTCGTTTGCGAGGGGAGCTTGGAGTGGTTTTTCCTTTTTGAGCTTCGGTTGGGGGTTTGATGTACATATACATATTAAATTTTCATTTATGTATATATCATGCTTGCATCTTTGTATCATAGACTGCATTTGTATCATATGCCTTAGGAATGTGCTTCTCCTATATACTTTGATCACCATGATATGCTGGATATGAGATTATGACTTTGCTAGTGATGCTCATGTGATGTATAGCGATGCTCTTGGTAGCTTTGGGATGTATATGCTTGTGGATGGCTTAATTTTGTGAAAATAATATATATGATCCTCTCTTGTGAGTTGAATGCCTCTCATGTTCAAATTGTGCACACATAGCTATTTCTTGCTTATTTTGTGCTTGGAAACCATGTTCTTTTCATTGGGGGTCAAAGACCCATTTATCATCATGGATGTTTTTAGCCTACATGCTACCTTGTGGAGAAGCCTAAGCTTCTTTTTGCCGCAAAGGCACTTCATGTACCATGCTTAATTTGTAAACCTTGAAATTGGTATATGAAATGCTTGTGCTTGAAAAATATGCTTCCATGTCAAATTTGCTTCAAATTCCTTATTTTGGGTGCTAAACCGTTGCATGATGTTCACCAATGAGAAGTCTCATATTTAGAAGTGGACACATGGCTCGGTGGCTTTGACATGACATGAGATAGCGTGTAGGTGTTTGTGATGATCTTGTGATGAGAATTTGTGACCTTGCATGAAGTTTGTGAGTTATATGTTGTTTGTGCTGTTTTTGGCCATGTTTAGGTCCTATGCTCATGAGAAGGAAATTTTTGTGAAAATTGCTTCATTTTGATCATGGCTATGTAACATGCTTATATGTCCCTATCTATCTTGTTGGCGATGGTTGTACTAAATTTGTGGCTATCTTGCTTGTCTATGTCTCATTTTTAGCATGTTGTAGTGCTCTTTGTCTATTTGAGAAGCACATGCTTGCATTTGTAGACTTGATTCATGCATTACCAACAAGGGGGTTAGATAGTACCCAATTCTTGCTTTGGGGAGAAAGTTCATGCATCCAGGGGGAGTTTTGCATCAAGGGGAGAAAAATTGGGAGAAATGCATTTGTTCAGGGGGAGCTTGCATTCATGTGCTTTGGAGCTCTTTTTCGCCTGATTTTAGTTGTGCTCTTTTGCCGATGGTGTCGAGCCCTTTTACCTCACCATGAGGAGTCGGCAATTTTTGGAGCATTTTATCTCGGTTGTGTCGAGCCATTGCCCTTGTCTTAGGGGACCGAGATTTTTCTCTCTCAAGTGATCTCATTTTGGCTTTTGTTTGGCTTTTGATCACTTGTTTGAGTTTTTCAATTGTTTCTTTTCCTTCTCTTTTCTCTGAATTGGTTACTATGTGTGTGTTGTCAATGCACTCATCAAGAGGTAGATTGAGGACCAGAGCGTCTGAGGACCGGTGGATGGTCGCTCCCTGGTGTGATGAGTGATTGACAACGTGGTGTGGACTGACTCTTGGCCGAGTATTGCAGGTGCAGGTTGCGGCTTGATTTGCGTTGGTGCAGGTGAAGAGCGGGCACGAAAGGTCTTAGCCTTGCGGGGCCTCCGAGGAGTGGAGAGACAAGTAGGCTCGGCTCGATGGACCCGGTGGCCGAACGGGATCAAGTGCGGGCCGCATGGTGGCAAGAAAAGCAAGACGAAGTCGTGGACAGGAGCCGGTGCAGGGTAGCAGCTCACAACCGGAGTCTGCATGCGGGGTTTGCGGCGATTCACCACAAAACCGTCGGGTTACTTGGTTCAGCCACAAAACCAAGACCGGAGGCTCGGCGGGCGGAGACGGGATCCGGGTGCGTCGAGAGACTTCGCAGTGGAGGACACGCGTCGGGATCGCAAGGCTTGCGTCGAGGCTAAGCAAGGTGCGGTCGCCAGGCATCCGTCCGATGGTGCTATGATGAGAATTCCCAAAGTGCCCTTCAGGGGCGTGTATCCTAGTATTATGTAATAGGGGTAGTTTCGTCTTTCAGTTGCCTCCATATAAACTTAGAGGAGAGAGGATGGCAGCCATCTCTTGAAACCCTAGCTCATTTGCTTTTGCTATTTTCCCTGCCTATTTTCCGTAGGTTTTCTATAGGACTAGCTTGAGAGCTTCATGGTGAGATCTTGAGAGAGGGATGAATGTTGAGGAGGCAAGCTAGACCTTGTATGAATCTTTCATGGTATGTATAGAAGGTCCGGCGTGACTCCTCAAGTGCTCGTGTTGTCTCTCCCGGTTTTCTTTTTTTGGGATTTTCGGAGGTATTTTTGGAGGAATTTTCGTTCATCAGATTTGAATGTGTTTTGGTGGGGATTTCTTTGTGGGGATCACTTATAGGTCTTGTGTGATCATTCTCCTGGTGATCTTTCACCCACAAACCCCACGAATCGGCTCGGATTTGAAGTTGTTCCTATCTACCTCTTCTTGGTGTTCTTCACGAAATCCTCGATTCCGCAAGATTGAGTGGGTTTGAGGCCTTATTTCTTTAGGGATAGCTTCTTCTTGAGGCAAATCTACTTCCCCTAAAGTTTGGCTGCAATCCATTGGGTGAATTGGGAGATTGGTGATTTTGAGGAAAAAGCTCTCTCTCTCTAGGGTTCATAGCCTAAATCTTTTTCCTAGTGGTGATGGCTTGATCCTCTTGGGGAGTTGGGAAAAGCTTCTTTGTGGTGTTGGGAAGCTCTGGTTCAAATCTCGTGATTTTTGGAGGTCGTTTGATCGATTTTTGAATTTTTCCCTCTCCCTCTCGAAGGCTGAAATTTTACTCCGGAAAAAGGCCCGGAATCTCCGGACTTTTATTCCGGACTTTTTACTCCAGACTGTTACTCCGGAAACCCCAGAGACTCCGGGAAAAAGTGCGGAGACTCTGGACTTCCCAGTGGAGTCTGCCTAGGCTTGTTCGATTGTGCTTCCGCTTTGCTTCTAAGCTTGTCCTGATTTGTTCCTAGGGTCAGTAGGTCCGTTGTGACTACGTGATCTTGGCAAGTTTGTGCAGAGGTCTTTGGAAGTGACTTTGGGACATAAGCCGAGTTCTTGGAGAAGAATTTTTTATCGGCTCCCATTCACTCCCCCCCTCTCTGGTCGCCCAATCCGGTCCTTCACCCTTGGCCTGCGAAATCTGGCTCATGTGGCCTCTAACCACATGAAGATGAAGATCCAGATCCAATCTGGGTCGACTACCACCTCTTGCGGAGTCCACAGGGGTCCTCTCGACGACTCTTGCCCTGTCCAGAAGAAGGCAAAGCACACGGCTCGCCAGTGCCTCGTGTTCAAGATGCTTCGCCGACCTACTCCTCCAGCCGTTACCCAAGGTCACCAGATCCATTGTACTCTGCCTCCGGATTGCGATGAATTTCTGGTCGCCCACCTCATCATCACCTAATGACTTCAGCCACAAGGATGGAGCACCTGATCGCGAATCTCTCGTGTTCTCTACCGACATACCTCCTCAAGCGGGCAAGCCAGAAGAACAACGACTGCAACGGGAGAATGACAACGCTGTGCGAGCTCAGCGCCGCCAGCAAGAAGCAGACCAAGCCGCCGCAGCTGCAGTAGCCGCCGCACCCGACAACAATGTGGTACCCAATGCTACCGGTCAGGCCGTAGGCAACATTGCACACAATGCTGTCGATGGACCACCCCCCGCAGGTCAGGTCAGAGCATAGTAGCAGCAGCAAGACGAACCACAACGACACCGCCTACGTGCCAAAGACCTCCATGAGGTCTACAACTCCCCCCAAAGCTAACCTAGGGGCGGCTCTTGCCGAAATAGGCCAGCTAGAAGACACACCCGCGATGCGTCGGCTCATGGCCCACATTCGCGTCACCACCACTCAAGTCGAAGAACGAAGCCAACGCTACTGCAGGTCAGCCTCAAGCTAGCATTCCCGAAGTAGGTCGGCATGACCACACAACAACAACAACAACAACAACAATGCCAACCCACCCCTTCAGCCCATAGCCGAGGAGGGAGGTGAGAATGAAGTCGTGCAACAGCCCAATGCCTCTGCCAATGCTACTGCCAATGCCGCTGGCAACCCAAGACCCATTGCTGGAGCCCGACCTCCACCCGTACGAGCTACGTGTGTCCTCCGGAACAGCCAAAATCAACATCGACATGCTCCAGACGAACAGGAAATCCAATGTCGTGCCAACTACGACCGCGTTAATGGTCCCCTGGACCCTCTCGATGCTAACAACCCTATTCAAGAAGCAGAGCTCTGTGTGATGCATGACCAAGAACTCCAACATCGTGCGCAGTACGACCAAGATAACGACGCACCTGACAACCTCTACATTGTCCTGATGGCCCAAGACACAGGCGCAGGAACCATCAACAACTTTCTGACCTTCTCACGACATCTCAGGACGATGAGATACCCGAAAGACTTCAAGCCAGCCATCAAAAAATACGACAGTCGCTCCGACCCAAGTATTTGGTTGAAGATGTACACCATCGCCGCTCAAGCCGCAGGTGGCAATGAAGACCACATGGCGGGGTACTTCCCCCTCGTGATGGCCCAAGCACCGCTCTTGTGGCTCAACAACCTCCTCGCGGAGTGCATCACTTCGTGGGGAAGCCTGTTGCGGTTGTTCACTACGAACTTCCAAGCGACCTACAACACACACCACCTCGCCAGAGTGCGGATGAAGAACGATGAAACCCTCTAGGAGTACACCAACCGTTTCTTTGAAAACCACAACACGCTTGCCGGGGTCAAAGTCGAAGACGTCGTCACCTACTACAAGAAAGGTGTCACCAACCTAAAGCTCTTCGAGAAGATCCATGAAGCCGGTGCCAACACCATCGCTGACCTCATGACTTATGTCGACAAGCTTATCGATACTCAGGATGCAGTCAGCCACAAATTCAAATGCGACAAAGTGGATGATGCTTCAACAGCTCTAGCGTCTGATGCTGCTGTCAGGTCACGCAAGCGATCTGGCGAGGTCTACGCGACTAATGCTCCAAGACGGTCTACCTTACTCGAAGGTGACTTCAACAGCACGCTGGATGACCAATGTTAGTTCCATCATGATGCCAAGCACACCATTCGTGAGTGTGAACAACTGAAGCACACCCTAGGCGTCCCTCCAGAACGGAAGAAGACCAAAAGCAGCAATAGTGACGAACATTACAACGACCGTTGTTACGATAATCGCTATCGTCGACCTGATCGACATGACTACCGTGACCGACGACCTTACCGTCGCGATGACGACAGAGACAATCGCCGCGAAGATCACCACGATGATCGTCGCGACGATCGTCGCGATGACCACCGCGAAGATCGCCGAGACGACCGACGTCATGAAGGCGACCGTCGCAAGGAGCGTACTCCTCCCCCACCACCTAAGGGTGGCAATCCCAATGGCGCATTCCAAAACGCCAATAGGGAGATCCACTTCATCGTAGGTGGCCGCCGTGCCATCAAAATGAACAGACAACAGCGTTCCAACTCAAGGGAGATCGTCCTTGTCAACATAGAAACTCCACAACCTCTGCGGTGGTTGGAGTTCCCTATCACCTTCTCAAGGGCAGACCACTGGGTGCATATACCTAACCCCGGGACCTACCCGCTGGTCGTTAGCCCCATAGTGGACAGAGCCCTGGTGCCTAAGACCCTCATCGATGGGGGCAACAGCCTTAACATCATCTTCACCGAGACACCGAAAAAGATGTAGTTCGACTTCTCCAAGATGACAACGTGCGACGAACCCTTCTATGGGGTTGTACCTAGCAAGGCAGCATACCCCATAAGTCATGTATGCCTGACGGTTACCTTCGACAAAGAAGACAACTACCGCACGGAGTACCTGACGTTCGAGGTGACGCTCATCCTATTACACCATCATAGGCCGACCTATGTTGGCTAGGTTTATGGCCATCCCGCACCACACCTACCTCGTCATGAAGATGCTAGCGCCTAACGAGATCCTTTTTGTCTACGACGACCTCATGATATCCTTCAAATGCGAGGACGAGTGAGGACCGGAGCATCCGAGGACCGGTGGATGGTCGCTCCTTAGTGTGATGAGTGATTGACAACATGGTGTGGACTGACTCTTGGCTGAGTATTGCAGGTGCAGGTTGCGTCTTGATTTGCGTTGGTGTAGGTGAAGAGCGGGTGCGAAAGGTCTTAGCCTTGCGAGGCCTCCGAGGAGTGGAGAGACAAGTAGGCTCGACTCGATGGACCCGGTGGCTGAACGGGATCAAGTCTGGGACGCATGGTGGCAAGAAAAGCAAGATGAAGTCGTGGACAGGAGCCGGTGCAGGGTAGCGGCTCACGACCGGAGTCTGTACGCGGGGTTTGCGGCGGTTCACCAAAAAATTGTCGAGTTACTTGGTTGAGCCACAAAACCAAGACTAGAGGCTCGGCGGGCGGAGATGGGATCCGGGCGCACCGAGAAGCTTCGATGCCGGTGGACACTCGGCGGGATCGCGGGGCTTGCATTGGGAGGACGCGAACTGCGGTGAAGGCGTGACCGCCCGATGAAGATATCCAAGTCTTGACCATATTGCCCCTGAGGGGTGTGTATCTTCCTTTACGTTCTAGGGGTAGCTTGGTCATTTTCCCAACCCAGAGAGACTTCATATATATAGCTCTAAGGTTCCAGGGCAACTCATCCATCCAGACTGCTTCCTCATTTCCTTGCTCTTTAGGCTAGATTTTCCTCATGATTTAGTAGAGAATTTGACCTCTAGTTGTATGGAAGCATTCATGGTTGCGTCGCGTTCCTTCTCTTGGCTCGAGTGATTTTTGTCTTTTTTGGGCTCTTTTGTGTGATTTTCATGCGCGGCTCCATTCGTCGATGCTGAGTTTTTTGTGTTCGGATTTCTTTGTAGGGATCATGGATAGATGTCTTGTGCATCTTTGTGCTTGATCTTTACCCCTCAAACTCCGGATTTGGCCTCCAATTCGCAGATTTCGGTTAGTTCCCTAGCTTTGTGCTTGAGCTCGGTTCATTGTCGATTCCCAGCGATTTAGTTGGTTTGAGGCCTCAAGTTTATGGACATAGCATCCCCTAGGTACGCTTAACATCTTCCCAAAATCTTGTCTCAATCCGTGCAGCTGTTTGGGAAATCCATGGATGGATAGGAGGAGTTGACCTCGCAGTTTCCAGTTCTATTTGCGTTCTGCGAACTGGACGGACGGTCCGTCCTGACTGTGCAGACGGTCCGTGCGGATCAGAGTTCATCGCGAGTTCATCATGTTCTTGAGCTCAAGGCGTTCGATCGGTTGGTGGCTTAGGTTTTCGTTGCACCGTGTTTGACGGACGGTCCGTGAGCAGAGCTCGGACGATCCGTGCAAGTCGGACGGTCTGATGTGCCTTGTCAGATGATTTGTATAGGTCGGGTGCATCTCTAGCGGTTCTGGTGCTAAATACAGACATCCCATCCTAGCTTCACGGACGGTCCGTCGTAGCCCATGGACGGTCTGAGGTCCTTGCACGGACGGTCCGTCCTAGGCTGGCAGATTCACCTAAGTCTTTTGCTTCTTGAGTTGTGCTTCCACTTAGCAACTGGTTTGGACTTGTTCCTAGGGTTGGTAGGTCCGTTGTGACTACATGACCTTGGCATGTTCATGTGGGTATCCTTGGAGTTGATTTTGGGACTTCCAAGGTGTTTCTTCTGAGAAATTTTTATCAGCACCCATTCACTCCCCCTCCCCTCTCTGGTTGCCTAATCGGTCCTTCAATTGGTATCAGAGCCGGTTATGGATCTTCGTGATTCTAACCAATCTAAAATCCAAAGATGGTGTGCCAAGAACGGGGTTCGGGTCCTCCACATTTTGATGGTAAGGATTATCAGATGTGGCAGAGACGTATGTCTGCTTTCCTTTGTGGCAAAGGACAGATCATTTGGGGTGTGATGGAGAACACCTCCTATGTCCACCCCATAAACTTCATTGCCCCAGGCTCTCGAGATATGCATGACGCCAACAACAAGGCGGTCGATTATCTCTTTCGTGCCCTTTGCACACATGAATTCGATCGGGTTCAAGCAGAGGATTTGGCTTTCAAGATTTGGGAGAAGCTCAAGGTAGCTCATCGTGGGAACAATTAGGTGAAGGCTTGCTTGTTCACGACCTATAGGATGGAGTATGAGAATTTCACTCTTCTATCTGGTGAGTCCATTGACATCATGTTTCAGCGCTTCACCGTGATTGTGAACACTGTGAGGGCCAATGTGACCATGCTCCCGTACGATGACCATGATAGGGATGTGAAGCTCTTGCATTCTCTGGATCGTACCGTGTGGGGTGCCAATGTCGAGGCCATTCTGGAGTCAGACCACTATGAGACGCTCACTATGGATGAGTTGTTCTCCAAGCTGAAGTCCTCTGAGGTTGATTCTGGTGTGAGAGGCAAGATCGAGAACCCGACTGACCCTCATAGTCTGGCTCTCATTTCTGGACCGAGAACTAATGCTAACCTGTCTTCTAGGTAGTTCTCTTTGTCTTCACTTGTCTCTATGCCAGATGTGGAGTTTGATGTGCTCGGCGAGGATGATCTCGCATTGCTGAGTAGGACGTTCGAGCGCATGTACACAAACCGAAAGAACGCTAGGAGGAACACGGGCATGTGCTACCGGTGCGGGAAGCACAGACACTTCATCGCCAAGTGCCCGGAGGCCATGGAGATCAAGGCAGAGCACAAGCACCATCTGAGGACCGACCACAAGCACCGCTCGAGGAACGACTACAAGGCATGGACAAGTCCGAGCGGAGGCCGAGGAAGAGTGGCGGCCACAAGAAGAAGATGGAGCGTGCGATGGTCGCCGGAGCGAGCGACATCAACTCGAGTTCCTGCTACACTTCATCGAGTTCAAGCGGTGTAGAACAAGAGGTGGACCGATACAAGAGCAAGCGGTCAAGCAAGAACATCAACATCCTGTGCTTCCCTGCCCTAGGCTTTTGCGGCATGGCACACAGTTTCGGGATCAAGAAGAGCAGAAGGATGACTCGGACTCTGGCTCTGAGGATGAGGTAAACAATGATCCTACCTTCTTGATAGTGGACAATGCTAGGTTGAATGAACTGCTTGACAACCATGATGATGTGCTTAGAAAGACCAACTAGGAGAAGAGGGACTATAGGTCTTTGATAGGAGAGGCTAAGGAGAAGGTGATTGAGCTAGAATCTTTACTTGTCGATGCTAGGGCTCAAGTAGAATCTTTGAAGTCTACTCCTATTGCGATCGATGAACCTGAATGCACTGATTGTCCTTTTTTCCTTGGTGATTTGACTGTGCTTAGGGAGAAATATGCCTCCAAGGTTGAGGAACTAGATGTGCTTAGGGTTGAGCTTGAAGAGATGAAATCTAGACCCTCTTTGCTTGGTGCTTGTACCTCTTGTCCTGTTTTGCATGCGAAGTTGGATTAATCACATGCTTATGCTAGATCTCTAGAGGCCGCTTTGAAAACTCCTGTTGCTACTTCTTGTTCTACTTGTGAGCTGCGTGCTGTTCAGAATCTAGAACTTGCACATTATGTTGATCGCTTGCAGGGTGAGAATAATGAGTTGAGAAAAATGATGGGTTGGTTGTCGGGTCATGTGCCTCAGCTTAGGATGATGATTGAGGCATACAAGCGCTATGATGGGTAGGCGTTTGGGTCGGATTAAATTAGGGAGGGTAGTGTTGAGAAGGATGAGAAGATTGGTGATATCCCAGCTCCACCAAAAACCTTCCACAAAAACACCTTTGCTAAGCCAAACCCACGCTTGAGTCTTTGGGGTTCAATATCGACCCGGTTTCCCAGCGTCTTGATTTGCGTTGGTGTAGGTGAAGAGCGGGTGTGAAAGGTCTTAGCCTTGCGGGGCCTCCGAGGAGTGGAGAGACAAGTAGGCTCGACTCGATAGACCCGGTGGCCGAACGGGATCAAGTCCGGGACGCATGGTGGCAAGAAAAGCAAGACGAAGTCGTGGACAGGAGCCGGTGCAGGGTAGCGGCTCAGGACTGGAGTCTGTACGTGGGGTTTGCGGCGGTTCACAAAAAAACTGTCATGTTACTTGGTTGAGCCACAAAACCAAGACTAGAGGCTCGGCGGGCGGAGATGGGATCCGGGCGCGCCGAGAAGCTTCGATGCCGGTGGACACTCGGCGGGATCGCAGGGCTTGCATTGGGAGGACGCGAACTGCGGTGAAGGCGTGACCGCCCGATGAAGATATCCAAGTCTTGACCATATTGCCCCTGAGGGCTGTGTATCTTCCTTTACGTTCTAGGGGTAGCTTGGTCATTTGCCCAACCCATGGAGACTTCATATATATAGCTCTAAGGTTCCAGGGCAACTCATCCATCCGGACTGCTTCCTCATTTCCCTGCTCTTTAGGCTAGATTTTCCTCATGATTTAGTAGAGAATTTGACCTCTAGTTGTATGGAAGCATTCATGGTTGAGTCGAGTTCCTTCTCTTGGCTCGAGTGATTTTTGTGTCTTTTTCGGGCTATTTTGTGTGATTTTCATGCGCGGCTCCATTCGTCGATTCTGAGTTTTTTGTGTTCGAATTTCTTTGTAGGGATCATGGATAGATGTCTTGTGCATCTTTGTGCTCGATCTTTACCCCTCAAACTCCGGATTTGGCCTCCGATTCGCAGATTTCGGTTGGTTCCCTAGCTTTGTGCTTGAGCTCGGTTCGTTGTTGATTCCCGGTGATTTAGTTGGTTTGAGGCCTCAAGTTTATGGACATAGCATCCCCTAGGGACGCTTCACATCTTCCCAAAATCTTGTCTCAATCCGTGCAGCTGTTTGGGAGATCCATGGATGGATAGGGGGAGTTTACCTCGCGGTTTCCAGTTCTATTTGCGTTCTGCGAACTGGACGGACGGTCCGTCCTGACCGTGCAGACGGTCCATGTAGATCAGAGTTCGTCGCGAGTTCATCATGTTCTTGAGCTCGAGGCGTTCGATCGGTTGGTGGAATAGGTTTTCGTTGCACCGTGTTTGACGGACGGTCCGTGAGCAGAGCTCGGACGATCCGTGCAAGTCGGACGTTCCAACGTGCCTTGTCAGACGATGCGTATAGGTTGGGTGCGTCTCTAGCGGTTCTGGTGCTAAATACAGACGGTCCGTCCTAGCTTCATGGACGGTCCGTCGTAACCCATGGACGGTCCGAGGTCGTTGCACGGACGGTCTGTCCTAGGCTGGCAGATTCGCCTAAGTCTTTTGCTTCTTGAGTTGTGCTTCCACTTAGCAACTGGTTTGGACTTGCTCCTAGGGTTGGTAGGTCCGTTGTGACTACATGACATTGGCAAGTTCGTGTGGGTATCCTTGGAGTTGATTTTGGGACTTCCAAGGTGTTTCTTCAGAGAAATTTTTATCGGCACCCATTCACTCCCCCTCCCCTCTCTGGTCGCCTAATCGGTCTTTCAATTGGTATCAGAGCCGGTTATGGATCTTCGTGATTCTAACCAATCTAAGATCCAAAGATGGCGTACCAAGAACGGGGTTCGGGTCCTCCACATTTTGATGCTAAGGATTATCAGATGTGGCAGAGACGTATGTCTGCTTTTCTTTGTGGCAAAGGACAGATCATTTGAGGTGTGATGGAGAACACCTCCTATGTCCACACCATAAACTTCATTGCCCCAAGCTCTCGAGATATGCATGATGCCAACAACAAGGCTGTCGATTATCTCTTTCGTTCCCTTTGCACACATGAATTCGATCGGGTTCAAGTAGAGGATTTGGCTTTCAAGATTTGGGAGAAGCTCAAGGTAGCTCATCGTGGGAACAATTAGGTGAAGGCTTGCTTGTTCGCGACTTACCGGATGGAGTATGAGAATTTCACTCTTCTGTCTGGTGAGTCCATTGACTTCATGTTTTAGCGCTTCACCATGATTGTGAACAATATGAGGGCCAATGTGACCATGCTCCCGTATGATGACCATGACAGGGATGTGAAGCTCTTGCATTCTCTGGATCGTACCGTGTGGGGTTCCAATGTCGAGGCCATTCTGGAGTCGGACCACTATGAGACGCTCACTATGGATGAGTTGCTCTCCAAGCTGAAGTCCTCTGAGGTTGATTCTGGTGTGAGAGGCAAGATCAAGAACCCGACTGACCCTCATAGTCTGGCTCTCATTTCTGGACCGAGAACTAATGCTAACCTGTCTTCTAGGCAGTTCTCTTTGTCTTCACTTGTCTCTATGCCAGATGAGGAGTTTGATGTGCTCGGCGAGGATGATCTCGCATTGCTGAGCAGGAGGTTCGAGCGCATGTACACGAACCGGAAGAACGCTAGGAGGAACACGGGCATGTGCTACCTGTGCGGGAAGTACGGACACTTCATCGCCAAGTACCCGGAGGCCATGGAGACAAAGGCAGAGCACAAGCACCGTTTGAGGACCGACCATAAGCACCGCTCGAGGAATGACTACAAGGCATGGACAAGTCCGAGTGGAGGCCGAGGAAGAGTGGTGGCCACAAGAAGAAGACAGAGCGTGCGATGATCGCCGGAGCGAGCGACATCAACTCGAGTTCCTGCTACACTTCATCGAGTTCAAGCGGTGTAGAACAAGAGGTGGACCGATACAAGAGCAAGCGGTCAAGCAAGAGCATCAACGGCCTGTGCTTCGCCGCCCAAGGCTTTTGCGGCATGGCACACAATTTCGGGATCAAGAAGAGCAGAAGGATGACTCGGACTCTGACTCCGAGGATGAGGTAAACAATGATCCTACCTTCTTGATAGTGGAGAATGCTAGGTTGAATGAATTGCTTGATAACTGTGATGATGTGCTTAGAAAGACCAACTAGGAGAAGAGGGAGTATAGGTCTTTGATAGGAGAGGCTAAGGAGAAGGTGATTGAGCTAGAATCTTTACTTGTTGATGCTAGGGCTCAAGTAGAATCTTTGAAGTCTGCTCCTATTGTGACCGATGAACCTGAATGCACTGATTGTCCTGTTTTCCTTGGTGATTTGACTGTGCTTAGGGAGAAATATGCCTCCAAGGTTGAGGAACTAGATGTGCTTAGGGTTGAGCTTGAAGAGATGAAATCTAGACCCTCTTTGCTTGATGCTTGTACCTCTTGTCCTGTTTTGCATGTGAAGTTGGATGAATCACATGCTTACGCTAGACTCTAGAGGCTACTTTGAAAACTCCTGTTGCTACTTCTTGTTCCACTTGTGAGTTACGTGCTGTTCAGAATCTAGATCTTGCACATTATGTTGATCGCTTGCAGGGTGAGAATATTGAGTTGAGAAAAATGATGGGTTGGTTGTCAGGTCATGAGCCTCAGCTTATGATGATGATTGAGGCATAGAAGCGCTATGATGGGTAGGCGTTTGGGTCGGATTAAATTGGGGAGGGTAGTGGTGAGAAGGATGAGAAGATTGGTGATATCCCAGCTCCACCAAAAACCTCCCACAAAAACACCTTTGCTCCTAAGCCAAACCCACGCTTGAGTCTTTGGGGTTCAATATCGACCTGGTTTCCCAGCGTCTTGATTTGCGTTGGTGTAGGTGAAGAGCGGGTGCGAAAGGTCTTAGCCTTGCGGGGCCTCCGAGGAGTGGAGAGACAAGTAGGCTCGACTCGATGGACCCGGTGGCCGAACGGGATCAAGTCCGGGATGCATGGTGGCAAGAAAAGCAAGACGAAGTCGTGGACAGGAGCCGGTGCAGAGTAGCGGCTCATGACCGGAGTCTGTACGCGGGGTTGGCGGCGTTTCACCAAAAAACTGTCGAGTTACTTGGTTGAGCCACAAAACCAAGACTAGAGGCTCGGCGAGCGGAGATGGGATCCGGGCGCACCAAGAAGCTTCGATGCTGGTGGACACTCGGCGGGATCGCGGGGCTTCCATCGGGAGGACGCGGACTGCGGCGAAGGCGTGACCGCCCGATGAAGATATCCATGTCTTGACCATATTGCCCCTGAGGGGTGTGTATCTTCCTTTATATTCTAGAGGTAGCTTGGTCATTTGCCTAACCCAGAGAGACTTCATATAAATAGCTGTAATGTTCCAAGGCAACTCATCCATCCGGACTGCTTCCTCATTTCCCTGCTCTTTAGGCTAGATTTTCTTCATGATTTTGTAGAGCATCTGACCTCTGGTTGTATGGAAGCATTCATGGTTGCGTCGATTTCCTTCTTTTGGCTCGAGTGATTTTCATGTTTTTTTGGCTATTTTTTGGGATTTTCATGCGCGACTCGATTCATCGATTCTGAGGCGTTTGTGTTCGGATTTCTTTGTGGGGATCATGGATAGATGTCTTGTGTATCTTTGTGCTTGATCTTGTGATGAGAACATGACACCCATGCATACGACCTTGATTGGTGCAGGGAATGGAGTAGAAGAAGTCCAACATGGGTGCCCAAGTCGAAGAGGAGGCACGAGGCTAATCCGGTCCGAGTCCCTAAGGTGGAGGCCCAAAGCAATTAAAGTTCGAGCCCAGTTCGGAGTTAGGAGCAGTGCGCACTAAAAACGACGCCCAGGTCGCATACAAAGTCGGTTTTGGACGTTCTTTAAATGGTTGGAATTGCAATTTCATAGAGCTTCCAATGGCACCGGTCCCATGCCCAAATGCATCCTGAGGCAACGGTAATCATCGAAACAAGTTGACGTCCAGAATCTGCCAAGGTGCTGCGTCGCCAGTTTGTTGGGCCTTAAGCCCATGTTGTGGGCGCCCCACCCTAGATCACCCCTGTTGACGGTCCTTACAACAAGAATCCGACCGTCAAAATCTCGGAAATGAGAAGGGTATATGACAAGTTTCATGCACATTTTTAGTACTAATAAAGTTCCACGAGTTGTGTTGTGAATTTTATATGCATGTACGCAATTGGGAGAAATTAGGAGTCACCGAGCCACACCTAGCAGGCACGGCCGAACCAACAGGTGCGGCCGGCCCTGCTGGTGCGGCTGGTCCACTAGGTGCGGCCGGCCCTGCACCCCACCACGTTTCGAGCCCAGGCGACCATCACTTCCACAAACACACCTTGGATGGATGAGATGTGCCGGGGTTACGTCGGTTTGATCCAAAGGAGTAGGAAAGAGGCACTTGGATCCATGGGCCCACCTCTACATGCAACCAACCACCATTTTGAAGCAATCCTGAGCATCCCCTAACATTGGCGGTGCATCACACGGCTTGGAGTAGGTACGACCGGATCAAGAGATACGGCCGCACCTACGAAGCAGCGAATCCGGCGGAACCGACCTAGGATACCGACGCACAACCGACCAAGGATCGAGCATCAGGACCGTCCACGACGAATGGCGGTGCATCGTAGGTGCGGCCGCACCTAGATGTGCGGACGTGCCTGGCTCCCGCCTCCTCAGCGCTCCACCGACCTCCCACTGCTATAAAAGGGACCCTCCACTCGCTGAAACAGAAGACACACAGCTGGAGTATCACTAGTGTCCACTTTTGTATCTTAGAGTAGGAAGTAGTGTAGTTTGGGAGTTAGAGTCAAGTCGAGCTAGTCTCGGGGTTCCGGAGAAGTCTTCTTCAGAGTTCGGGTACTACTCTTGTATCTTTCCTTTATAAGACTTAAGTGTAATTCAAGTTATCTTTCTATCTTACATTTCGAGTCAATTACATTCAGCTTTTACTTAGCTCATAGAAGCTTTATTCTAGGTTTAGACTAAAGTGAGTTTTGCCTCGGTTAGCGTAGCTCTCTTGAACCCTATAGTGTTGTGGTCGTTCTTCGCTTGATCTTCGTCTAGGCACTTCGGTGTTTAGCCGTAAAGAGAGACCTCTCCCTAAAGGCCTTAGGGAAGGTTCTTTGGTTCGTTGTGAGCGCGGTGCTCAGAGCTTGCCTTAGTCTTAGATTGGTGTCCCGTTCAACAGAATAGTTGTGGTACCCTAGGGAGGTGACAGCTCCGGACGGGCTTTGTAGTCCACCACATTAGTTCGGGCCGGTAGGATTCAGCGCTGAGAGCCATGTGTGGTTCGAGGACCGTTGGATGGTCGCTTCCTAGTGTGATGAGTGATTGACAACGTTGTGTAGACTGACTCTTGGCTAAGTATTGTAGGTGCAGGTTGCGGCTTGACTGGTGTTGGTGCAGGTGAAGAACAAGCCGAAAGGTCGTTGCCGGTGAGGCCTCCAGGTGTGGAGAAGACAAGTAGGCTTGGTTCGAGGGACCTGGTGGCCAGCGGGGACAAGTGCGGGCCGCATGGTGGCAAGAACAGCAAGACAAAGTCGTGGACGGTTTCTTGGTTGAGCCTCAAAACCAAGGTCGAGCCGGGACAACGTGGGAGCCGAGTCATGAGTGGTGATTGGTGGAGGCTACACCGAGTTCGCGGGGTTTGCAGTGGATCACCAGAAAACCACTAGGTTACTCGGTTGAGCCACAAAACCGAGGCCGAAGACTCGACGAGGAGGTGTGACCACCCAAGCCGGTTCAACCGCCCAGGAGGGGCGGTCAGACCGCCTGGGCTGGTCTAACCACCCAGGGGGCGGTCTGACCGCCCGAGTCGCAGCCGCCGACAAGCTTCGAAGCGGAGGACACGCGTCGGGATCGCAAGGCTTGCGTCGAGGCTAAGCAGGCTTGCGGTCGCTGGACATCCGTCCGATGGTGCAAATCTGAAGACTTCCAAATTCGCCCTTGAGGGGCATGTATCCCTAGTTATCTAGTAAGGGTAGTTTAGTCTTTTGGTTGCCTCCATATAAACACTTGAGGGGATGGATGGCAGCCAACTCTTGGAACCCTAGCTCACTTTCCTTTGTCATTTTCGTTTGTATTTTCCTCTAGTTTTCCTAGGACTAGCTTGAGTGCTTCATGTGAGATCTAGAGAGAGGGATGGATGATCGGGTGGCAAGCTAGACCTTGTATGTACCTTCATGGTATGTATAGATGATTCGGCGTGGTTCCTCAAGGCCTTGTGTTGCCTCCCCCATTTTCCTTTTTGGTGATTTTCGGAGCTCTTTCTTGTGATTTTCGTGGCAGAGTTTTGAGAGCGATTTCTTGCGAGTTTCTTGTTGGGTGTCACGTATGAGGACCTTGTGCCTCTTTGGCTGGTGACTTTGCCCCAAGAACTCCCTTGAATCGACCTCGATTTGGTGGTTTTTCGAGTTGCTCGAGTTCATGACCTAGAGGGCCAAGATCCGCGATTCCCTTTGATTGAGAGCGTTTCGGGTCGATTCCTTTGGTGGAGAGGTTGCCCAGGAGGTAACCCAGGTATTCCCGAAGTCTCGCTGCAATCCGTGGGGTGAATCGGGAGATCGGGCGATGGGAAGTTGAGGTTTGACCCGCGGCCAAGTTTTCTGGAAGGGGCGGTCTAACCGCCATAGGGGGGGCGGTCTAACCGCCTTGGGGTTTCCAGGTGAAAGTTTTGATTTTGCCAGATTTTCCTCTGTGAGTTCGTTAGCCTTGATCAGAGGAGCGTTCTGGTGAAATCTTGGTTCGTTTCGGCGCTGTTTGCTAGGACTTCTTGCCTTAGGTTCATTGCTGGGTACAGGAGGTTAGACCGCCCGTGGTAGCCGGTCTAACCGCCCCTAGGCCCTTGGGTGAAGTTTCGGTTTTCGCCAAGATTCTTCGGTAGCTTGCTTGGCCTTGACCAGAGGATCCTGCTGGTGAAACCATGGTGAGTTTTGGAGCTCGGAAGAGGCGTTTCGGAGGATTTCTAGGTTACCAGGTGGAGGCGGTCTAACCGCCACCCATACCCGGTCTAACCGCCCCCTCCAGGTAGGCAGCTTCCGAGTCGTTTCCGCTGCCGTGTGTGTGTAGGAGTTGTGGCTGCAGGTAGTGTTTGTTCCTAGGACCAGTAGCACTCCAGTGGCTACGTGGTTTTGGCAAACGGAAGGTTGCGTGCAGAGAGTGTGATTTTGGGTATCCGACCGAGTTCATCTTGTTGGAGAAGTTATCTCCCTCGAGAAGAATTTTTATCGACTCCCATTTACTCCCCCCCCCTCTCTGGTCGCCAGTTCCGGTCCTTCAAGTGGTATCAGAGCCGGTTACGGATCTTCGGATTCTAACCAGTCTAAGATCCAAGGATGGCATACCAGGAACGGGGTTCGGGTCCTCCGCACTTCGATGGCAAAAACTACCAGATGTGGTAGAGACGAATGGCTGCGTTTCTCCGCGGCAAGGGACAGATCCTTTGGGACGTTACGGTGAACACATCTTATGTTCATCCGATTAACTTCCTTGCTCCGGGATCGAGGGACATGTTCGACGCCAACAACAAGGCGGTCGACTACTTGTTTCGTGCTCTGTGTCAGTCCGAATTCGATCGGGTTCAGACAGAGGACTTAGCTTGTAGAATTTAGTTGGAGCTGAAGAATGCTCATGCTAGGAATGCTGAGGTTCAGGCACGGTTGTATGCGACCTACCGGAGAGAGTATGAGAACTTCACTCATCTCCCCGGTGAGTCTATTGATGCCTTGTTCCAGCGGTTCACGGTGGTTGTGAACAACATGAGGGCCAATGTTGACGTCCTCCCGTACGATGACCATGATAGGGTTGTGAAGCTCTTACACGTGCTGGATCGTACCGTGTGGGATGGAAAGGTCGAGGCCATTCTTGAGTCCGAGAAGTACACCACTCTGACGGTGAACGAGCTGTTTTCAAAGCTTAAGTCTGCTGAGGTTGATCGTGGTTTGACAGCACGTCTTGAGAGCCCGACTGACTCCCATAGTCTTGCTCTCGTCGGTGTCAAAGTGGCTAGGTCTAACGCTAACACATCCTCCAGGATGTACTCTCTGTCTTCTTTGATGTCTTTGCCAGACGAGGAGTTTGACGTGCTTGGAGAGGACGAGCTGGCGTTGCTGACCAGACAGTTCGAGAGGCTGCACGAGAACCGGGTGAACACGAGGAGGACAGCACGGACGTGTGTTGACGGTGCAAAACCGTGCTCAAGTTCACCGCAAGCCTACGGGTGACTTGGTGCCTTTTTCACCAAGGAGGGTTCTCCCTAGATTTGTCAATCCAAGGATCAGAAGCAAACCACTAAGGTTCTCTATCTAACCTACCGGTCTAACCCTATGTGAAGTGTTGATTGCATAAAGGTTAAACATACATGAAAGGATGTATGGATCTCATCCACCTAGCCATAAAGGTAAACATCAAAAGGTAAGCCTAGCCTATCGTCTTCTTGCTGCCATTCCGGCCAAGGTGACAAACCAATCTAAAACTTATACTATGAGAAGGAGTACACTCGATATGGAGTAACCCGATATGGAGTGGTCCGATACACGTTCATTCGCCGCTTTCTCCTCCACCGTACTGTCACTACGCAAGGATAATCATCACCGAACGACAACCTCGACTAACCACCACGATTAGACCTATTCCTACTAAAACCATATGCTAGCTACACATATGGATAAAACACTCATCGATGTAGATCAAAGTAAAGAAAAGACATGAATTATATCACCATCAAATGTAGAATGTACAACTGCCTTGATGGAATCAAGGCATGGGCTCCGGAACTCCACCATGGCTTCACCACACAGGGCCAACCATGGCGGCTAGGGCATGGCCTAAGCCATCTCCTAGGCAACTCGAGGACTTGCGGCGGCCGTCGGCTTCCTCCCGGTGCTTCTCCTTCGTGTCGGTGGCTCTCTGATGAATGGATGGATGTGGCATTCGGCGGAGGCAGAGGCAATATATAGAGGAGCACCTAGGTCAAAGGGGGGCGCGAACCGGGCTCAGAACAGGCAAGGCCGCCGGCCTGGGCCGACCGGCCCAGGCCCGTTTCGGCCCGGTTCGGCCTCGTCTCACTCCCCGATGATTCTCGGTCAATTGCTGATTTGCTCCCTTCTACATATGGGCCCTTGACGTCGTCTTCTCCATGGTTTAGATAGAGCTCCTTGTCGCGCAAGCTTCAGCATCTTCAGTTCAGGTCCCTGGAGTTTTACGGCTTCATGCTTCGGTCCTTGGGCCATTTGGAGTCATGTTCATCATGTGTCTTGACTTGTGCCGGGCTTTATGATCTTCTCTTGAAGTGCTTAATGAACTTATCCCGAAAGTCTCCTCTTTAACATTATTTTCCTGCGTAAACAATAAACTCCAAAATCGACATGCAAGAGTGAACTTGATACCTCCGGGGGGTTAGTACCATTAGTTAGAATATCAAATACGTGTAAATGTTGACGGTAAACTCATAGCTAGGTGTACCAAAATCGACCGTCAACATACCCCCATGCTTAAACCTTGCTCGTCCTCGAGTAAGCCTTTAATGGACATCAGTATTGCCTTTCAATGTTCATACCTTGCACTTGATCATACATGAGAAAACATAATGCTCTCCAAGTTTATATTTGTTAAAGTTCCATAATATAGCTAGCTTTCATCTCTATGGAGGGTAGATTTCATTTAAGCTCTTTCCACAAGTAATTAATCTTGCTCTCAAATTTTAAACAAATTTTAAACAAATTTTGAAAATAAAGAGCGGGATGAAGAAAAATTGCTTTACCAAGATCAATAATAAACCTCCTTGCATCTTGCTCATGAACTCTCATCTCATCTTGTCTCTCAAGCCTACTTGTTCTACTCCTTTCCTCTCTCAAATATTTGGTGGAAGGCTTTATATGGAGCTATGGGAAAGTTTAGTCCTACCAAGATATTATAGTTGAGATATTATCAAAACAAGACAAGCTTCTCATGGACTTACCAAGACTCGTCAAAAAGGTCATTGGAAAATAATGTTCCGCGGAGGGGGGATAGAAAAACACACAATTTTTAGATAGGTGGACATGTGCAAATGGCAAAGAGTGATCCCGAGGCACAAACGAAGTCCTCGTTATTGGATTGCACATGGTTGGAAAGATGAGTATGGGTCTTGATCTTGAAATCCTTTTGAAATTTCCAAATGTAGCTAGAGAACCGGGGAGCTTTATTATATTATTTTTTTCACTCTTTTTTTTTCTTTTCTTCCTTTTCTCATCATACTTTTCCTTCTTTATATATATATATATATTTTTCTTTCATCACTTTTTTCTCTTTTTTTTACTCCCCTTGAACTCTAGACTACACTAGTACTTTCTTGGCAACCCCCCCATGCTTAGACATTGCTCGTCCCGAAGCAAAGAGGTGATGATTGTGCCAAGGTAAGTGCTGAAATTCTTGTATTTTCATGAAGAGAGATACTTGAAACCTTCTAGGGATCCTTTTATGGAGGTCTCCCAAAATCTTGCTCCACTTAACGACACCTTCCTTGCAATCTTCTTCGAAACATTCATCCATACTCAAAGTTTTGGGTTGTGCTCAAGGAGGTATACACAAAAAGATATTTTGGGTTTGTGGGTGGATATCCGGCGAGATTTGCGAAATTCCCGATGTGGAAACTCACAATGCACAGATAGAAAAGGCTTGCATAAAGATAGATACGCAAAAATAGAATGACCAGCTTCTTAGTCTTGAGCCAGAGAAATCAAGCCTTGAATCAATGCACCCAAAAATAAATATTGTATACTAAGGTTTTTGCACTCAATGAATATAAGGCTTTGGATAGGTTGAGCAAAATGCAAGTGGTATCAAAGACAAGGTTAGCGTATCTTTTAAGAACAAAAATAAATGATCTTTGATTCATTCAAAAGTGAGAGCAACGAAAAATACTATGGGTCTCAAGTCATCATAATCTACACAAAAGATTAGGCTAGCATTAATTAAATTTTCAGATCATGTTTAAAGAGAGCACTAGCTTAATCACATACAAACCAAGCACAAGAATGAGTAAGGTGGCAACGATCATCATATATCCATAAGTAAGAGCATACAAGATATCATCATGGTGAGCTCAAGGTAATGGTGATTATTATTAAAAATAAAAACAAACCTAGGTTGTACTCCTAGTAGCCGTGTTATTCTAAAGAGAGATATACAAAGGTTGTATCTAAGGTTGTGGAAAGCACATACATAAATGCAGACATATAGAAAAGACAAGAACAAAAGAGAGTTGAAGAATTGTTACCGTCCTTTGATGCTTGAAGTGTACCGTGGCCTCCCCCATGCTTAAGCATTGTGCTTAACATGGAAGAAGAAAATTAGCATCTCGTGGCAACCATGATCTTTGTTCTCCATGCGGTCTTCTTACGTCCACCAAGTCCTCCCCTATGCTTAGCATGTTGCTAGGCATGGAAGATGATGAATCATCATGTATTTATCGAAGTCCTACCACCATATGTGGAGATCATCATCATACTCTTTTGTTGCCTTGATCGTCCTTCAACGTACCCCCTTTGTCACAAGCCTTAGTCCCAATCGTCTCTCAACTCGTCTTCACCTCCTTCTATGTTGTCCTTTATCACTGCTTCAACTTCCACGAATTTTTCTTCAACTTCCAGAACAGAACATGTACTGAAACATTGCTCCATTGTAAAGTTCTTGAAATTATCTTTCCAACGAGTGGTCATTCACCCCAATCGGACTCCGAACAAGAGAGTTACACCCTTTTTACTCCATCAATGCAAACTGTCCGGGCTGATTTCAGAACGTGTGACGCCCAATGATTTGGTTGTAACTCCTTGCACGGGTCTCCTAAAATGTTGAATCTCGATGCGTTGGAAAGAAGACTTAGTGGAGCTCCTGAATATCCAAATTTTCCTCTTTTGTACATCTCTGAACATGTGCCTAATCTTGATGAAGGCAGCGGTGTTTCTTCTGGGATTTTGGAGGTGTTGACGATCTTATTTTCATCTTTCATCGCTAACTCATGGGAGCGATTCGTCATGCCTACAAAACAACTCTAAAGCACAAAGTACCCTCGAGGTGACGGTCAAGAATACTCAGTCTATGCTAACAAACCAAAGTCATCCCCTAAGATATTAACTTGTGGCATAGTTAAGCTAGTGAAAGAAAAATTAAAACCTAATGGGTGTACGTGTGTGCAAGTGTGTATGCAAATGAGAGATTGTATAAAAACAAAACAATGTTTACGCCAAATTCTGAGCTCCATGCTTACAAAGTGGTTGCCAAACTTCTCCTTCGCCATAAAGATTTATTAACCAAAGTCAAAACACCATGCTTATCCCAAGATTAACAACTCTTCATGGTGTAAGATAAGTAGGGTGCATTGCAAAGTTTATAAACAATCCAATGCAATATGATAGCAAGGTATATAAAACTGAATGATGTGGGTCTCCAATCATGTCTAAACACCATGTTTACACAAGATTGCAAAAAGAAAAATGCCCATATCGTCATATGAAGCATTAACATAGGTATAAAAGCATTCATCATAAAGCTTCACAAAAAGTCCCAAGCTAACATAAAGTGGATGATGACAAAGAGGTGGATGCAAAATGCAAATGCAAAAAGTTAGCACAAACAAACATTAGCAAGGTTTGAAAAAAAACACTTTCGATGCGGTCTACAATAAGCAAAGGACAAAGCTTGATCTCACACTTCATACGAAGTAAGCATTGTCAACAAGGAAGTCACCCATCGAAAAGAACTAATCAACCAAACTAACAAGGTTTAAGGGTAGGTTATGGGTATCCTATATTTTTGGCTCAAACAAGGATTTTGAAGAGAGGAAGTCAAGTATAGAAATTCTAACTAAGTGTGTGCTACGAGTGTTTTAATGAAAAACAAATCTATGGTTTTAGGATGGCTAAAGGTGTGACAGGTTTTCCTAAGGATTTTATGGGGAGGCTAGTCAAAGTTTTTAGTTAGAAAAGAGGAAAGAGATAGACTTGTTCAATCCGGGTGGTGATGGCAAACGGTCAACACAAGCAATCCTACCTCTATTGGCTATGGTTTTTGGTGGGGGCTATGGGAAGGCCTAGGTTGGTTGGCAAAGAGTTAGATCAACACAACATGCAATGCAATATAACATGGATGAACAAAACAACATGATATGGTGGTGGTCTAAAACAAAAACAAAAGTTAGCCTAAATTAACTAGCCACAAGGTTTCGGATTAAAGGATGGTGCCAACTTCATATTTCTCTCTAAAAAGACACAAAAGAAAAACGACTCTAAACACTAATAGGCACACAAAAATGGTCTACAAACTTTCCAAGATCAAATAACAAAGTGCTCCCTCAATAGCAATTAAATCAAACAACATGGTGTTGTGGTATTTATTAGAGCAATGGTACAATATTACTTGATGTTTCAGTTTAAGATCACAATGTAGACGGTCATAATATTTATATATAAACATAAACAAAAGAAAACGGGTTGCCTCCCGCAAAGCGCTTCATTTAAAGTCATAGAGCTAGACTTTCTTACGTACCTCCTCGTGGTCGTGAAGCTATGGTCCTTCATGTAAGATTTGAAGATGTCCATGCAGCTTTGATCCACTCTCCATGCTTGACATGATCATTTTGCTTGATGAGAGGCTTGCCCGATTGTCTCTTGCATCATCATCCCCTCCTTCTCCTTTGCTCTTCGTCGCTGCCTCTCTTTTCATGAATTTTACTCTCTGTCCAGATCAGATCATGTAGCAAACAATAACTTCCACGCGTGGCGCATGAAATTATCTTTCCATCAAGTCTTTGTTGACCCCCAACGGACTCCGAACTAGTGAGTTACGCCCGATTTACTCCAACGCTGCAATCTGTCCAAAGATTTCAGACTGCGCAGCGCCTAATATTTTCGCCATATCTTCTTGTACGGGTCTTCAAATTTGTCGATCTCGGAGGCGTTGGAACCGGCACTTGATGGAGCTTCTGATTTTCAACTTTATCCTTCTTCTACATATCTGATCAGGTGCTCAAAACTGATGAAAACAGCGGCGTTGTCTTTGAGGTTCGGTGATGGGGATGCACGAGCTTGCAATTCCTTTGGGGCATGGCTTCTCCCCTCTTTATTATGGTTTAATGACCTGCATGGTTAGTGAAACTTGGGTTTTCTCCCGACACACGCTCTTTTAAGGTCACGAGCTTGACCAAGCAAAAAGCAAGTCTAGGATTTGTAAAACATAATATAGACATATGCAATCGTAACCACAATTTAAAAGTTAGATGAACAAAATGTGATTAAATGTTGCATAAGTTTCTTGCTCAGCGCTAAGGCTCTCATTAGGCATGGGTTTATTAGGCATGCAAATTAACAAAGTTAAAGCACAACATAGCCTCTTTATCATTCTCAAGAAATTCTAGCCTATCATGATAAAAGTGTAAGGCATAGAATCAAACATACTATTGGACAAGAACATGAATGTTTCAAAAGAAAGTTATCATATCCAAAAGTACCTTGAGAGTTTAATATGTACCTTATCCTTCAAGCTTTTCATCGTGAGTGGTTCTTTGGAGTTGAAAACGAACGATCCTTGATGATCGGAGGTGGCTCGCGTTGACTTCTTCAATCTCTCCCTTCGTGCCACATGTCGTCAAGGTTACTTTATGTAGGATTACTCCTCTTCATTTGTTGGCTCACACAACTCTTAAGTGTCTTTATGTAACTCCATGAGCCTTCGTGTGAGAGCCCAAAGTGTCTACGCCATTGGATGTTGTCCTTTGTGTGTAAACCTTTGTGGTCTTCTCCAAACAACTCCTTGCTTCGGATGTCGCCAACTTGTGTCTTTATTTGCCAATGCTCCAGGGGTATTTTTTTTGTTCCAAGCCTATGAATTTCTTCATGTGTGGTCTAGTGGAAGCATTGCCCAAACTCCTCTTCGTTGTTGTCGTCCTCATCTCCACTCTCTTGTTCTCATCGTGTTGCTGCTGCCTCTTCCTCGTGGATTTTCCCCTATATACATAACAGAACATATACCAAAATATAATTTTATTGAAAAATTTATAAAATTACCTTTCCAATGGGTACTCATCCATCTTAATCGGAGTCCATATGAGGGAGCTATGGCTGTTTCACTTCAGCTTTGCTTGCTGTCCAAATCAGGACGTGCAACCATCGGTGATTCGGCCATATCCGCTCGTAGGAACCTCCGATTGACTTGATTCTTGACTCGTTGGAAGTGTAACTTCGTAGGGCTTCTAAATATCCAAGTATATTCTGGTGTTCTTCCCATGAGGCTGTGCAAAACTTGATGCGAACAGAAGCTTCGAAGATGTTGACGGGCTTGATCTTGTGATCTTCGGGGCACCGTGATTGCTTCCAATGTCTATTGCTCGAACAAACGATTCTCCACAAAACATTGGTCTTAAAATTTTAATTGACACGTTGACTTACCTTGTTTATCATCTCTCGTGTAGGGTGTGGACTCGATAGCGGATGATGGGCCACTAACAAAAGTTAGCACCTACCACTAAAGAGTGAATCTTGATGTTGCGATCATCTTGTTGGGGTGCGGATGTTGGGAACTTCTCGAACGTCTTGTGTTTAGCTTTTCACCTGCTTTCAAGGACACAAACAAGAAAACAAGCATACATGCAATACTAAGAATTAGGGTTAGTTAAAAGAAAGATAGATCTCCCTAGGGTTCGAGTTGCCGATCCCCGGCAACGGCGCCAGAAAAAGGGGCTTGTTGACGGTGCAAAACCGTGCTCAAGTTCACCGCAAGCCTACGGGTGACTTGGTGCCTTTTTCACCAAGGAGGGTTCTCCCTAGATTTGTTAATCCAAAGATCGGAAGCAAACCACTAAGGTTCTCTATCTAACCTACCGGTCTAACCCTATGTGAAGTGTTGATTGCATAAAGGTTAAACATACATGAAAGGATGTATGGATCTCATTCACCTAGCCATAAAGGTAAACATCAAAAGGTAAGCCTAGCCTATCGTCTTCTTGCTACCGTTCCGGCCAAGATGACAAACCAAACTAAAACCTATACTATGATAAGGAGTACACTCGATATGGAGTAACCCGATATGGAGTGGTCTGATACACGTTCATTCGCCGCTTTCTCCTCCACCGTACTGTCACTACGCAAGGATAATCATCACCGAATGACAACCTCGGTCCGTGCACTACAACGATGTATCCGCAAGACAAAGACTAACCACCACGATTAGACCTATTCCTACTAAAATCATATGCTAGCTACACATATGGATAAAACACTCATCGATGTAGATGAAAGTAAACAAAAGACATGATTTATATCACCATCGAATGTAGAATGTACAATTGCCTTGATGGAATCAAGGCATGGGCTCCGGAACTCCACCATGGCTTCACCACGCAGGGCCAACCATAGTGGCTAGGGCATGGCCTAAGCCATCTCCTAGGCAACTCGAGGACTTGCGGTAGCCGTCGGCTTCCTCTCGGTGCTTCTCCTTCGTGTCGGCGGCTCTCTGATGAATGGATGGATGTGGCGGCCGGCGGAGGCAGAGGCAATATATAGAGAAGCACCTAGGTCAAAGGGGGGCGCGAACCGGGCTCAGAACAGGCCAGGACGGCCGGCCTGGGCCGACCAGCCCAGGCCTGTTTCGACCCGGTTCGGCCTCGTCTCGCTCCCCGATGCTTCTTGGGCAATTGCTGATTTGCTCCCTTCTGCATATGGGCCCTTGACGTCGTCTTCTCCAAGGTTTAGATAGAGCTCCTTGTCACGCAAGCTTCAGCATTTTCAGTTCAGGTCCCTGGAGTTTTACGGCTTCATGCTTCGGTCCCTGGGCCATTTGGAGTCATGTTCATCATGTGTCTTGACTTGTGCCGGGCTTTATGATTTTCTCTTGAAGTGCTTGATGAACTTATCCCGAAAGTCTCCTCTTTAACGTCATTTTCCTGTGTAAACAATAAACTCCAAAATCGACATGCAAGAGTGAACTTGATACCTCCGGGGGGTTAGTACCATTAGTTAGAATATCAAATACGTGCAAATGTTGACGGTAAACGCATAGCTAGGTGTACCAAAATCGACCGTCAACAACGTGCTTTCGGTGCGGCAAGCCAGGACACTTCGTCGCCGACTGTCCGGAGAAGACGGAGAACAAGGACGGCTACAAGCACCGGTCAAGCAAGGACGGCAAGTACCGATCGAGGCGCGATCACAAGCACAAGAACAAGCACAAGGATGAGCGACGGTCCAGGAAGAAGGACAGCCGCGGTAGGAAGGCCCGAGCGATGGTCGGAGCGAGCGACGTCGACTCCAGCTTCGCCTACTCTTCCTCGAGCTCGAGTAGCAGTGAAGATGAAGATGATCGGCGCAAGAACAAGAAGTCATCCATGAACTTGAGCGGGCTGAGCTGCTACGCGAGAGATGGCTTCTGCGGCATGGCTCGTAGCTCTGGCAGCAAGAAGAGTCACCAGAGCGACTCGGACTCCGACTCCGAGGATGAGGTACGTGACGAGCTTCCCTTCTTGCGTGAGGAGAATGAGCGTCTTGGCAAGTTGCTTGATAATCGTGATGACATACTTAGAGAGGCCAAGAAGATGAGGAAAGAGCTTAGGGTCTCACTAGAAGATGCTAGGAACCGTGTGGCTGAGCTAGAAACCCAGAACTTAGATGCTAAGCTTGAGATTGATTCGCTTAAGGCTTCACCTATGGTTTCTGATGAGATTGATTGTTGTGATTGCTCTGTGTACCTAGCTGATCTTACTGCTCTTAAGGATAAGCATGCTTCTACTTTTGATGAACTAGATGTGCTTAGGGTTGAAGTGGCTGAGCTTAAGTCTAGACCTGCTTTGCTAGGTGCTTGCACTTCTTGCCCTGTTTTGCATGGAAAGATTGATGAGATGCATGCTTATACTGTTTCGCTTGAGGCTAAGTTGAAAGAACCTGTTCCCACTTCTTGCTCTACTTGTGAAGTGCATGCTTTGAAAAATCTGGAACTTGCACATTATGTGGATCGCTTGCAGGATGAGAATGATGAGTTGAGAAAAATGATGGGTTGGTTGTCGGGTCATGAACCGCAGCTTAGGATGATGATAGAGGCATACAAGCGCTATGATGGGCAAGCGCTTGGTTCGGAGAAGGTTGGAGAGTGTAGTGGTGAGGGAGAAGAGAAAATTGGTGATATCCTAGCTCCACCAAAAACCTTCCACAAAAATGCCTATGCTCCTAAGCCCAACCCACTAAGAAACAAACTTGACACAACCCCAGATTCTCCCATATTTCCTCACCCAACAAATGATTTCCGAAAACCGGTGAAGTTTGTGAGCTCCAAGGAGAGTGAGGTTGGAAAGAAGGAGGGTGAGAAGCCGAGTGAGGAGAAACCAAGTGAGCAGTCCAAACCCAAGCCTAAACCTAAGCTCATACGGTTTCATTGTGACTATTGTGGGAGAGATGGTCACAAGGGTGAGTTTTGCTTCAAGAGGAAGCGTGAGGAGAGAATGGCTAAGGAGTGGGCTAACAAGGATAGATACCACCCTTCTCATGGTGTACCTGAGCCTCGTATGCCACTGCCCAGGGGTAAGGCGGTCGTGAGAAGTGTTCCGGCATGGGGAGATGCGAGTTCCCGCAGCCGAGGTGGTTTTCTGGAGAGGGCGGTCAGACCGGCCTGGAGGGGCGGTCAGACCGGCCCTGCCCAGAGGGGGCGGTTAGACCGACCTGGCTAGGCAGTCAGACCGCCCCCCAGAATTCTGGGCGCTTTGGTTTTTGAGGTGGTGATTCGAGTGGTTTCAGTTCTGGTGGTCGTGGTTCTGGTGGTTGGCATGGTGAGTCTGGTGGTGTTCAGTTTGCTAGACGTTCTCCGCCTCGTGCTCAATATGATGGTGGGAGAAGTCGTAGCTTTGAGTTGGAGAGGAGCAACGGCCCACGGTCTTCCCTTCGTGGCTTTCGTTCTCCTCCAGCGAGACAGGGGTGGTTCCCTCGTGGTAGTTCACATGGTGGTAGCTTTGATAGGCGTGATGATTTGGTTTGTGCTAACCCTAGTTTGGAGCAAATGGCTCGGCACTGGTTTTACTCTTTTGGTACTAACCCCAGTGCAGAGTCGTTTGTTCCCTCACGTGCTCATTTTTTATTTTAGGTGGGAGACTTGAGGAACGTTTGGTTGATTGACTCCAGTTGCTCGAGATATATGACCGGAGACAAGGCGTGGTTCTCAAGTCTCATCTCGGTGGTGTCCAAGACATACATCACCTTTGGGGACAATGGGCGAGGGCGTGTGCTTTCAGAAGGTGAGATTAAGGTAAGTGACAAGGTCACTCTCAGGTGTGTTGCTCTTGTTCAATCGCTCGAGTTCAATTTGCTTTCTGTGTCCCAGCTTTTGGATGAGGGCTTTGAGGTGTTGTTTCGGCCTGGTGGTTCTCGAGTTTTGGATTCTCGAGGGGACCTAGTTTGCATGGTCGTTCCCGACGGTCAAGTGTTTCGAGCTGATTTTTCTCAGTCTTCTGGTGTGGAGCGTTGTTTCTTGGTGGGTTCTTCGAGTGAGTGGTGGAAGTGGCATAGGAAGTTGGGTCACTTAAGCTTTGACCTTTTGTCTCACTTGAGTAAACTCAATTTGGTCCGAGGATTGCCACGGCTGAGGTTTGAAAAAGAGTTGGTTTGTGCGCCGTGTCGGCATGCTAAGATGGTAGCTGCTTCCCATCCACCCCACACCAATGTGATGATGGAGCGTCCATGCGAGCTGCTCCATATGGACCTTGTTGGCCCAGCTCGTGTGTGATCTGTGGGTGGGAAGTGGTACGTCCTGGTTGTGGTGGACGACTACTCTCGGTATGCGTGGGTTTTCTTTCTTGAGGAGAAAGGGGAGACGTTTGGTTTTGTTCGAGATCTTGTCTTGAGGTTCAGAAACGAGAGGCACGGAGATGCCATACGAGCGATCCGCAGTGACAATGGCTCAGAATTTAAAAACTCTCGCTTCGAAACCTTTTGCCATGACTTGGGTCTTGAACACCAGTTTTCGAGTCCGTATACGCCTCCCCAGAACGGCGTGGTTGAAAGGAAAAACAGAACCTTGTGCGAGATGGCTCGGATGATGCTCGATGAGCATAGGACTCCGAGAAGGTTCTGGGCTGAGGCGGTGAATACCGCGTGCTATGTGTCGAACAGGATTTACCTCAGGGTGCATAAGAAGAAAACTTGCTACGAGTTGATGCACGGTAGAACCCCCAAGGTGAGTCACTTTCACGTGTTTGGGTGCAAATGCTTCATCCTGAAGAAAGCTAAGAAGTTGGACAAGTTCGAGGCTAGATCTGTCGATGGTATTTTCTTTGGTTACGCGTCTCATTCTAGAGCCTTTCGGGTGCTCAACCTTGAAACTAACCAAATCGTGGAGACTTGAGAGGTTACCTTCGACAAGACACAACCACGTAGTCAGCTTATTTTTGAGTGTGCAGGTGACGATGAACTTGGCGAGGAGATTTTCCAGGAGGAGGAGCATGAACATGGAGATGATGAAGACGGCGGTGTGGTGTCCGCTGCTGAGCATGTACCTACTACTTCGACTATAGTGGTGAACGGTCCTTCTCCCACACCTACAATGACAAATCCAGATCAAGGCGAAGCTGCTGTTGATGGGAGGTAGCATCAAGGCGAGAACCTCCCCGGTGAGTTCAAGTGGATCATCCAGCTTCGAGGATCATCGGCGACATCAATGAACGTACTACACGGTCGAGGGTTCGAAACAATTATCACTTTGCTCATGCTGCTTTTGTTACTACTTTTGAGCCCAAGGACATTGGACACGCGCTATCTGATCACAATTGGGTGAATTCGATGCATGAGGAGTTGGAGAATTTTGAGAGGACCCAAGTTTGGGAATTGGTTGATCCTCCCCCAGGATGTAAGCCGATTGGGACAAAGTGGGTGTGGAAAAACAAAGAGGGAGAGAAAGGAGAAGTGGTGAGAAACAAGTCAAGGCTTGTTGCTCAGGGGTACTCACAGAAAGAGGGGATCGACTACGAGGAGACCTTTGCTCCCGTAGCTCGTTTGGTGGCGATCAGGATCCTTCTAGCCTTTTCTGTGGCTAAAGGGTTCAAGTTGTACCAGATGGATGTCAAGAGTGCTTTCCTAAATGGTGTTTTGGAGGAAGTAGTGTATGTGAGACAACCACCGGGGTTTGAGAGTGAGAAGTACCCCCACAGGGTGTACAAGTTGAGGAAGGCGCTGTATGGGTTGAAGCAGGCGCCTAGAGCGTGGTATGGTAGGTTGAGGGGGTTCCTGTTTGAGCGAGCGTTTGAGATGGGGAAGGTCGATCAGACCTTGTTTCTCCTCAGGCAGGGCAAAGATATCCTGATTGTGCAGGTATACGTGGATGATATTGTCTTTGGTGGCTCGTCTAACTCTCTTGTTGCAAGGTTTGCAGAAGACATGAGCAGGGAATTTGAGATGAGCATGATGGGTGAGTTGCAGTTCTTCCTCGGCCTCCAGATCAAGCAATCAAAGGAAGTAACATTCGTGCACCAAGCCAAGTACACTAAGGACATTGTGAGGAAGTTCAAGATGGAGGACTCCAAGACCATGGCGACGCCTATGAGTACGACTACAGCTCTTGATGCGGACGAGGACGGTGAACACGTGGACCAGAAGGAGTACCGAAGCATGATCGGGTCACTCCTCTACTTGACGGCGACGAGGCCGGACATCCAATTTTCGGTATGTCTGTGCGCTCGTTTTCAAGCGTCTCCAAGGACTTCGCATCGGCAAGCAGTCAAGCGCATATTCAGGTATTTGCGACACACTCCCGACTTCGGCCTTTGGTACTCCGTGTCTTCTTCTTTGGCTCTTCATGGTTTTTCGGACGTGGATTTTGCCGGGTGTCGGTTGGATAGGAAGTCCACTTCTGGGACTTGCCAGTTCTTGGGATCTTCTTTGGTGTCTTGGTCTTCCCGTAAACAGTCGAGTGTTGCTCAATCTACAATCGAAGCCGAATATGTTGCCGCAGCTAGTTGTTGCTCTCCACTCCTTTGGATCACATACACCATGAGTGACTTTGGTGAGGAGTATACCCATGTCCCACTTCAATGTGATAGCACAAGTGCCATAAGTGTTGCAAAGAACCCAGTGCTCCATTCCAAAACCAAGCACATAGAAGTGAGGTATCATTTTCTAAGAGACAACGTAGAGAACGGGAAAATCTCTTTGATCCATGTGCCCACACATGACCAGCTAGCCGATATTTTCACCAAACCCCTAGATCAAGCTACTTTCACTCGTTTGCGGGGGGAGCTTGGTGTTTGTTTGATTTCTTGAGTTGGATGTGTGGGAGCTCCTTTGTAGTATATGTATAGCTTTCCTTTTATGCATTCTTGCATTTGCATGGCATGTGTAACATGATGTATAGTCATCTTTGTATGATAGGTTGCATGTATTTTGTATCATATGCATTGTTTAGGAAAAGCTTCTCTTATATACATTGTTCACCATGGTATGATATATATGTTCTCGTGAGCTAGTTTGGTAAGCTATGGTTAGTTTGGCTTAGCTCTTGATGATCTTGATTTATATCCATGGTTGCTAGCTATGTCTTTTGAAAAATCCTACATGTATTCTCTCTTGTGAGTAAATGCCTTTATATGATCTTGACATGTTTTAGTGGCTTGGCTATGCTTAATTTGTGGTTGGATAGCTTATTTTGATCGTATGGGGCCAAAGGCTCATTTGCCATCATGAATGTTTAGCCCCCATGCTTCATCTTGTGAAGGGGCATAAGTTCCTTTTTGTCGCAAAGACATTTCATGTACCAATTATAAATCTGAAAATGAAATGTAATTTGCTTGGAAAATGTGCTCCCATGTCATATGTGCTTAATTTACTTCCTTTTGGGTGCTAAACCGTTGCATCTTGCTTACCAATGAGAAGTCTCATATTTAGAAGTAAGCACATGGCTCGGTGGCTTTGACATGACATGAGGTGCTTGTGGGTGTTTATGATGGTCTTATGCTTAGAATGGTTGTCCTAGCATGAAGTTTGTGTGGCTTTGCCATTTTGACATGTTGTGCTCATGTTTAGAACTTTGCTCATGAGAGGGTAATTTTTCGCAAAAATGGTCAATTCTATCTTAGCTTTGCCCAATGGTTGTGAAACTTGGTGATCTTGTAGTTTTTCTCCATACGAAGCTATAGAGTATCTAACTTGCTCATTTGGATGTGTGTAGCATGCTATGATGAATTATGTCTATTTGAGAAGCTATATGTTGAAACTTTTGCATTTTGCCTTGATTCATGCATTGTCAACAAGGGGGAGAAGTTTGGGCATGATTTGGACACCTGGGAGTTTTTGGAAGGTGTTCCAAGTGGTTCGGGCAGATTTTGAAAAGTTTGGTGCAGGGCCAGTTTCTTGGGGCGGTCTAACCGCCACCCTGGCGGTCAGATCCCAGAGGGGCGGTCTAACCGCCCTGGGCATGCGGTCTAACTGCCCTGGGCAGAGGTGCAGGAGTTTGCTCCTTGTCTGCATTCTCATGTTGCATTGCTGCATTGGTTCAGGGGGAGTGTGCTTTGACTCAGGGGGAGCTTGCATTTGTGCAGGGGGAGCTTCTTGCGTGAGTTTGTGGTTTGCGGCCTTGTGTCCCTTTGGTGGTCTTTGCTCTTTGTGTGAGCTTGTTTTGTCTCGGTTGTGTCGAGCCGTTGCCCTTGCCTAAGGGGACCGAGACTTTCCTTCTTCAAGTGATCTTGCTCTTTGCCTTTCCTTTGGCTTTCGATCGCTTGTTGAAGTTTCTTTTAGTCGTTTCTTTTCTTTTCCTTTTCTCTTTGGTTACCAATCATGTGTGTTGTCAATGCACTCATCAAGGGGGAGATTGAGAGCCATGTGTGGTTCGAGGACCGTTGGATGGTCACTTCCTGGTGTGATGAGTGATTGACAACGTTGTGTGGACTGACTCTTGGCTAAGTATTGTAGGTGCAGGTTGCAGCATGACTGGTGTTGGTGCAGGTGAAGAACAAGCGCAAAAGGTCATTGTTGGTGAGGCCTCCAGGTGTGGAGAAGACAAGTAGGCTTGGTTCGAGGGATCCGGTGGCCAGCGGGGTCAAGTGCGGGCCGCATGGAGGCTAGAACAGCAAGACGAAGTCATGGACGGTTTCTTGGTTGAGCCTCAAAACCAAGGTCGAGCCGAGACATCGTGGGAGCCGAGTCATGAGTGGTGATTGGCGGAGGCTACACCGAGTTCGCGGGGTTTGCAGTGGTTCACCAGAAAACCACTGGGTTACTCGGTTGAGCCACAAAACCGAGGTCGAAGACTCGACGAGGAGGTGTGACCACCCAGGTCGGTTCAACCGCCCAGGAGGGGCGGTCTGACCGCCTAGGCCGGTCTAACCGCCCAGGGGGGGCGGTCTGACCTCCCGGGTCGCAGTCGCCGAGAAGCTTCGAAGCGGAGGACACGCGTCGGGATCGCAAGGCTTGCGTCGAGACTAAGCAGGCTTGCGGTCGCTGGGCATCCGTCCGATGGTGCAAATCTGAAGACTTCCAAATTCGCCCTTTAGGGGCATGTATCCCTAGTTATCTAGTAAGGGTAGTTTAGTCTTTTGGTTGCCCCCATATAAACACTTGAGGGGATGGATGGCAACCAACTCTTGGAACCCTAGCTCACTTTCCTTTGTCATTTTCGTTTTTATTTTCCTCTAGTTTTCCTATGACTAGCTTGAGTGCTTCATGTGAGATCTAGAGAGAGGGATGGATGATCGGGTGGCAAGCTAGACCTTGTATGAACCTTCATGGTATGTATAAATGATTCGGCGTGGTTCCTAAAGGCCTTGTGTTGCCTCTCCCATTTTCCTTTTTGGTGATTTTCGGAGCTCTTTCTTGTGATTTTCGTGGCGGAGTTTTGAGAGTGATTTCTTGCGAGTTTCTTGTTGGGTGTCACGTATGAGGACCTTGTGCCTCTTTGGCTGGTGACTTTGCCCCAAGAACTCCCTTGAATCGACCTCGATTTGGTGGTTTTTCGAGTTGCTCGAGTTCATGACCTAGAGGGCCAAGATCCGCGATTCCCTTTGATTGAGAGCGTTTCGGGTCGATTCCTTTGGTGGAGAGGTTGCCCAGGAGGTAACCCAGGTATTCCCAAAGTCTCGCTGCAATCCGTGGGGTGAATCGGGAGATCGGGCGGTGGGAAGTTGAGGTTTGACCCGCGGCCAAGTTTTCTGGAAGGGGCGGTCTAACCGCCATAGGGGGCGGTCTAACTGCCCTGGGGTTTCCAGGTGAAAGTTTTGATTTTGCCGGATTTTCCTCTGTGAGTTCGTTCGCCTTGATCAGAGGAGTGTTCTGGTGAAATCTTGGTTCGTTTCGGCGCTGTTTGCTAGGACTTCTTGCCTTAGGTTCGTTGCTGAGTACAGGAGGTTAGACCGCCCGTGGTAGCCGGTCTAATCGCCCCAAGGCCCTTGGGTGAAGTTTCGATTTTCGCCAAGATTCTCCGGTAGCTTGCTTGGCCTTGACCAGAGGATCCTGCTGGTGAAACCGTGGTGAGTTTTCGAGCTCGGAAGAGGCGTTTCGGAGGATTTCTGGGTTACCAGGTGGAGGCGGTCTAACCACCCCCCATACCCGGTCTAACCGCCCCCTCCAGGCAGGCAGCTTCCGAGTCGTTTTCGCTGTCGTGTGTGTGTAGGAGTTGTGGCTGCAGGTAGTGTTTGTTCCTAGGACCAGTAGCAATCCAGTGGCTACGTGGTTTTGGCAAACGGGAGGTTGCATGCGGAGAGTGTGATTTTGGGTATCCGACCGAGTTCATCTTGTTGGAGAAGTTATCTCCCTTGAGAAGAATTTTTATCGGCTCCATTCTCTCCCCCCTCTCTGGTCGCCAGTTCCGGTCCTTCAGGTGCGTCGTCGTTCACCCCCCAGTCTGAGAGCGCGGCTTTGCATGCCCCTGCAGCACTAGAAGAGTTTGTTGATCCTATCTTACCTGCTCTGCTTTACCTTAGTTCTTTTCCCGGAGTTGACAAGAATAGATAGATTGCCTTAGGATCCTTCCTCGTCTCGTTGTCCTCCCAACTCACTAGGACCTCTCTAGTTCTTTTATCAAGATCTCCTCGCGTGTCAAGTTACCCCCCGTATATCTTTATCATTACCCCCGCTATAAGTCCCTTTCATCGAGTCTCGATCCTCTTTACCGTTCTTTCGATTATGTATGCCATAGTGTTTCCCTTGAGAAAAATATAAATACGATAACCCGAATACCGCCGGGTGAAGTGCTACAACAGTAATCTGTGTGCTTGCGGACCTTTCTGTGACGTGTGATTTACCGGGCATTTCTGGCGCCGTTGCGATTGTAGCAGCGACGCTAGCACGTGTCAAGAAGCATTTCTGGCGCCGTTGCCGGGGAAGCAATAGGCACTAGATATCTTTTCGGTAGAGTTATCTCGGTTCGGTGAACTGTCTCTTAGCGGGTTTATCCCTACTCCGTTCCTAGTGTACGTAGTAGTATCCGATTTCGACAGTTCCGTTCCGTCTTCACATCTATTCAAAGTCACTTGTGAAGGGTATTCCGACCATGTGTCACTACCCTTTGAAAAGTTTCTCTCAATTTATCACGACGAACCCAGTCGATCCCGTAGACAGAACCATCTTTTTCATGGCCAAAGAAGCCAACCTTGAGTTCTCTATTTATCAATCCCACACTCCGAGTAAGATGGCAATCCCAGTCGGAAATGGAAATCTCAAACCAAGGTTCTTCTCCAATGGAACTATTCCTCCAAAATTCCTCTCCATCGCCCAGAAAAATCCTTTTTCAGGATTCAAAGGAGAAAATCCATACAATCACTTGAGGAGTTTCGAGCAATTGTGCTCTACTCGTTCATCCTTCGATCTTTCTCCTGACGAAATTAGAGTTAGACTTTTCCCATTCTCACTAGTGGGAAAAGCAAGGGCTTGGTAGTCCCGGCAAGAGAAGGAAGTCACCACGAATTGGAGAAATTTGCGCGACAAGTTTTGCGCTAAGTACTTCCCCTTATCTCATCTCGTGAATCTTCGAAGAGAGATTATCAATTTCCAACAGAAGGAGACCGAATCCCTAAATCAAGCATGGACTAGATTCTACGATCTCATACACATTTGTCCTGATCATGGCCTTCCAGATATAGTGTTGATTCAACATCTTCAGCACGACCTCATTGTAGACAGTGTTTTCCGCTTGCTTGCACTCACAAAGGGATCACTTTTTCACGAAAATCCAATTGAGGGGCTAGAATTTCTAGAGAGGATTTTAGCTATGCCCGTTAGAAAAGAATCCCAGGGCGAAGAAATCAAGGACCATTCCAGATCTTGGATAGATAGGATCGTTGTCTATCTCTTGTTTTTCTTCCGAGCTCTAGTGAATTACCTCTCTAATCGAAAGAATAACTCAAAGAAGAAATGATCGTCGACAAGTCCAGCTCGAGGACTATAAATTCGATGCTCTTGTCTTGAGATAAACCGATATGTATCTCATGTTTCCCTTCCTAATTTTGTTTAATGCATCAAGTATGTTTAATTTTCAAAATTCTTTTAGCCATTGCATGGTTTAGTGTTTAGAAGGGTTAGGGAGTAGTTTCGAGCATTTTGCTCGATGCGGCCGGCCCACTTGGCACGAGCGCACCACCTCTGTTGCCTGGTTGAGTGCGTGGAGCACCCACTAGTTGCATGGCAGTGCTCTAGCTTGTGTAGGAATTCCAATCTGCAGTATCGTGTTCCCACTGCTAGTATCAATGCCAGCAGCTTTTGGACATTTGAGTGCGCGAAAATTTCGAGGATCCTAAGCACCAAGGGCGTAGCAGCTGCCTGGCAATGTTTTTGGTGGAGGTACTAGGACCAGCCGGCCTTGTTGGTACGACCGCACCTATGAATTCCACCAAATCGTCACATCCAGATCGCCGCAACCTATCCCTAGGCTCCTGATCAAGCACTGAGGGTGTCCCTTGTTTTTAGCTGGCACGGCCGGGTGAGCAGGTGCGGCCACACCTACCCCCTTTCGCCTACCTATAAAAGGAGACCCCCCGTTTGCTCTCTCAAAGCACCACGATCAAATTCTGAAGTTAGCTCCCTTTGCTCCCTCATTTAAGCTCGTTCGTAATTAATGGACAGGAGTTCCGAGAGCGTGTCCTTCATAGTCCAAATCTTTCAAGTTTTGTGGAGGTTTCATTACCCCACACGGACCGCTAACCATTGAACCACTAACCCTCGAACGGCTAACTCTTTTTCTCCTAACCTTCATCCTTCGGGCATCTTTGGCACTAACCTTTTGCAGGATGTCATGGCTCAGCAAGGCCGCTAATTTGGTTAAGGGGAAACACATCAGGTTCCGGTCCAGTGACTCAGACTCGAGTCGCAGTGGTCATTCCACTACCCCGGGTCGGCAAAGTCATTCAACGGCCTCGGGCTATGAGCATCAGGATGATATGTCTATGGGCTCTACCCAGGACATGTCCACGAGCTCGGTACACTATGGTGGTTCTGGTTCGGAGGGAAGGACGCGTATCCTCACCTCCGAAACACAGATCATCTTACGTACCGATCAAGAGCGGAGGTTATTTCGGCAACTAAAGTACTGGGAATTCGCGCTCACAAAGGTATATGATCATACCCTACTCAATGAAACTGACATGATATGAGAGTTCGGGGCAGCCTTTGATGCCATAGGCTGGGGAAATTTTTGGAATGCTTGGGAGTTGGGTTCAAAATTTCTCACCCTAGAGTTCCTCTCAACCTTGAACCCCGATAACAAAGGCATTACGTTTCGTTTCTTCAATGAAGAGTACATTTTAACCTAGGGTCAGTTGAGTGTTGCTTTGGGTTTTCATTCAAATTGCTTGATTGAGTGGTCTAAGCATAGAGGTATGAGGGCTTTTTCAAGAGAGAGGTTCTGGAAAAAGATTTCGGGAAGAGGGTTGAATCCCGCTCCACGGATCAACTTGATCCACAACCCTACTCTTCGTTTCCTCCATCGGCTCATTTCGGGCATAATTGCCCCAAGAGTCGATTTTAGAACGGTTAGGGTGGATGAGTTGCAATGTTTGTTTGCCATCGTCCACAAGATAAAGCTTGCTCTTGTCATCACCATGGTCGAGCACTGGCGCACCATGACCTCAAGGACTGGTAAAATCGAGATCACCTCTTTGATGACTCGGATTGCTACGTACCTCGGAGCTCTTGAGGGAGCTCAGGTCACTTTCTTAGAGACGCCCCATGAAACTTTTGATGAGGATCACTTCGTGCAAGCCCACTTGCTTAAGCGTGTAGATGGGGAGTTGGTCATGCTTTACCCCCACTCCTCCACCACCATCGTCCTCCCGTGTCTAGAGCTTGGTTTATACCAAGTTAGGAAGTACACCTTGACCCTGACACCCGAGGACGATGAGGAGATGGTGAGGCCTTCGAGATATAGGATCTCGTGGCCCGACCAGCAACCCGATCACGCACTTGTAGGCACGATGAGAACCTCATCCCGGAGGAAACCACGCAACAAGCTCCGGCATTCGACGAGGCAGGACCCTCTGGTAGCCACCAACAAAGGCAGTCTAGCGGGAGCCAATACCCTAGCACCTCCATCTGCTCCAGCTTGACACACTCGCAGTCGGCTCATTTTGGGACCACCAAACCCACGGCGGAAGCTATCCTCAGAACTACCCATTCGGGTACCATGAGGAGCAATACGGCATCATTGATCAAGGCCTCTTCAACATAGACAACCGCCTCCGTAGTACCGATGCCCGCGTCGAGCGAATAGAACAAGGCCTCCAGGACATCGCCAGACAACAGCAGGAGACAGACGGCCAGCTATACACCCTAACCTCGACCACGCAAGAAGGTTTCCAAGCAATGCACAGCCTCTTCAGTTCATGGAACCCATACCAGCCACCGCCCGATTGCTAGTCCCACGTACGAACCAGCTTGGGGAAGAGGCCTCCCGTCCAGGTAAAGACCAACTAGCCTTTCCTTTTCATTTCTTTTGTTTAATTTGTTTAGCTTTCTATCTTACAAAAAAAAGCTTCAAGGGAGAAAGAGTCTTTCAAACGGTAAGAATGTTCAGGAGTTCAGTTAGAGTTTCACCAGTGACCCAAGATTTGTTTTGGAAAGTTTTCGTGGTACGGCCGAACTATGAGGTACGGTCGTACCTCCCCTCGACAAAATTTTTGTGCAGAACACTTGCAGGAGGGGAAGTGAGCACTTTGAACAAAAGTAGTAGGGCCGGTCAAACCAACAGGTACGGCCGTACCTATGAAATTACACAGAATTGTCAAGCAACTTTAGCATCAAGCCTCCAAGTGCTCCACTAAGCATCATGAGGAAGGACATATCATCCAGGTAATCGGAAATCAGCTTGGGGGAGAGCCCCTGTTTAATCAACGAAGGTATGCCCATCCAGTCCAATCCCAACATCATATGGAATAAAAGAAAAACAACAAAAAACATTTGTTCTCACCATGTGCACTTGAAATCTTGTCTATACACCCTATTTTGGAAATTGTAACATCCCGGATGTTTGTGACCAGTAATCATAAGTGTTAGTGAAGCTAAGCTCGGGTTGACTAAGTCAAAATCCTTAATGGTGGTCAAAACCTACAAAGCCCTAGAACTATCCTTAGAACTTTGGTCAAATCTCAAAATTTCTCAATAGAACTTCAAATTCGGCCAATATAAAAGTTGCTCAGTTTTTCCGGGAACACATTTTATTCAATTACTGGCATTTCAAATTTTGAGAGTAAAGCCCTCAAAAACTGGGCCGAAGCTCTGTAGTACAGTTTGACCGAGCCAAGAAAATCTGTAACTTCAAGCAAGTTTATCTTCAAATCTGTTGAGAATTTGATAGGTCGGCCTTTGTTAAAGTTGGAGCTGGATACTTGTACTACAACTTTTAGTTTGGGAGATTTTGAAGTTTAGTTCAACTTTTCACCGTTTCAACCAGTCGAACAGTGCCAGTCTGAAATGTCTTGGTGCGTCCGCGCGCTCTGGCCGCGACGTCGCGCCGTCGGCGCGTCGTCGGCGTCCGCACGGCCAGCATACTTCTGGCCGTACGCCAATGCTCGGTGGGCCCAGCCGTGTGCGCGTGCCCTCCACTCGCCCGGCCAAGTGGCCCCGCGCCTCAACGCGGGCCAGGTGGCCGCGCCACGACCGCCGCGCCGCGCTGGTGAGCCACGCGCCGCGCGTGCGCGCCTTGGCCGCGCCGCATGCGCGGCACCTGGCCGACCGATGGGCCCAGGCGAGGCGCCCCAAGCCTCGGCGTGTGCCACGAACCTCTTGCCCCTCGCGCATTCACCCCTCGGGCAAAAATCCGAGCCGCCGCCGTTCCATTGCTCGTCGCCGCGCTGCCTTTGCCCCTCGCCACCGAACTCGTCCCCCACTCCTTCTCCTCGAGCCCCCAGCCCCTACTCTCATCCACAGGCACCTAGGGAACCTCCCCTCGAGCCTGCATTGCACGACGAGCTGCCTACTCGCCGGCATTGCGCCCGAGGCGGATGGCCGCCGCCCTCCTCGCCGCCGGCCACCGCCGAAGTCGTTTCCGGCCAAACCGACCCCGCCAAGCGAACGAGGGTGAGCTAAAACCCGACCCTAGCCGCTCACACGCCGGTGTCCGGCCGTCCCCCGCCGCCGTCCGGCCTTGCTCCGCCGCCGGGGACTACATTGCAGAGATTGTTATCTTTTCGGGGGCCTGTGTGCAAGTTTCCAGGGACCTAGCTGTAAAAAAGAAATTGAAACCCTAGATTCAAATTTCTAAAACTTGTAAAATACGTAGTAAATTGTAGAACAATTAGAAAAATAAAAACTCAACTGTTCTGGAATCTTTGTGAAGAGAACTACCTTTTCTTGAAAGGGAGTTTTCAAATTTCAGTACAGTTTTTAAATGAATTTGAATTGATCAGTTTGAATAGATTTGAAATAACTTGAAATCTATAAATGCTATGGATGTGAATTTTGGATATGTTGTTAATATGATCATTCTTGGTTCTGTATAGAAAAATGGCACATAAATCATGTATGTATCTCCAGTTATGATTTTATTTTTATTTCAGCCTAGTCTTGATGTATGAATTGTTTAAATTTATCTGTTGAGCAAATGCTATCCAATTTTCTGCAGTAGCTCACTAATTCTTAGTAGTATCTGTCATAAACAGTATATGAATTTTTGGCATGTGTAGATTAGCCTTCTGATTTATTGTGGATAGTTTGAATTAAATTCAAATGCAAATTTCTGTAGCAGTTTTGGATCCAATTTTTAGTGTGTGAGCTAGATATATCTTTATCATGTTGTGTGCCAAGTTATAGCCTCAAATCATATTTATATTTTGATTTATGATTTATTCATGCTCCTAGTAGCTTTAACTTGTTGCATTTATCATATTTAATTTGTAGCTTTGTTTTACCTCCTGTTTGGTTAGTAAATCTGTGTTGCTAAGATATTCATGCTGGTAAAGTCTCATGGTCAGATTGTTTATATATTTTCCATAATTAATTTCCTAAGTAATCAAGCTTTAAATGAATAAAACAAATGGAAAACAGAAATATTGGTGGTTGCAACGTAAATTAAAAACTTGGGATTTATCAAATCACCCATGAACAGCCCCAAGTTACTTTGGTGAAGTTTACTTAACTAATGAACTTAGATGTGCACACAATTGCCATCAAATGAGAACAAAGTTTCACACACATCCACTTTTCCTTGGTAAAGAAAAGTTTATTAAAAACTTGTCAAGGTGAATATGGCCAACAAAACACCCCATGTTTATCTCTGAATTCAGAACTGAATTTCATTTCTTAAATTCGTGTACTTGCATAATAATGCATCTGCATATCGTATAGAACTTCCTGACGGAAACTACGAGCTGGTGCCTGAGTCTGAAGGGGAACCAGCTGAGGGAGAAGTGAACGTGGTGGAAGTGCAGCAAGACCCGGACCAAAGTTCGGAGGATCTCACTTCTGACTTTGCCAGTGAAGGCAAGCCCCGGAGCATAACCCCATTTTTCTAACTTATGCAACTACTTTTGTTATGTTTGTGCATTTACGTTCAGGTTCCTATGTTCTAATACTAGCATGACAGGTCGCTAGTTGCTATGCTTAGGACCACGGTAAAAGTCGAGTGATGAATGTCACTCGTGAGCTATAGGTCTCTTATGTTGGAATCGTAAGATTGTTAAACTTACCTGCTCATGTGGTAAGAGCATGGGATTGACTCCGGTCAATAGATGTCAATGGTTAAGCTTTTGAACGTACAAAGCATTTGTCGGGAATGTGACCGGTAAGCCTAGTACTTTCCTAATCCGGCAAGGGAACTCTCTACCACTAATCTCGGGAGTGATCCCCAGATACTAGGCAGTGGTACATGTGTGGATCTGGGCGGTCAGATACCGTGACCGGATAACCTTTTATCAGGGACTGTGGACTTGATCCTGAACTGAGGACGGTTGGGAACCACCTGGTTGGTGTGTACCCCACCCCTTTTGGTTTTAGTTGGCATTCATGGGGTATGCATTCTCCCGTATGTTTAGGTCCACCTTGCAAGGTTACTAATCGATCGATCGTCGGCCTCTCACCGTTATCTGAGACTGCTTAACCATCCACTCTATGTCCCTTAATGATGGAATAAATTTGTATACTTGGTTAATTTGTATTGTACAACTCATGCTTGAACTAGTTTGCTAATCTAGTAATGGTTAAATGAATAGAATTTGGAGCTAAAATTTGAAAGTATGGACTTACTTTTTGTTGCTTTTCAGCAAAACAATCCACTAGCCATAAAGCCTTGCATGTCTAGAGAGTTGGTGATTTTCCAATCACCCGACGGTTAAGTCTTGCTGAGTATTAGTATACTCAGCCTTGCTGTTGTTGATGTTTTTCAGGTAATGATGTGTGCGATGGCTTTCCGTGGCCTGGTTCTCTCCAACCCGGTTGGGAGTACGAGTGGGAGGATGACAGTGCTTAGTGGTATGATAGATGGCCTCGTGTGATGTTGCTTATGTCGTTTAGTACTTTATTTCCTTTGTGTTTCAAACACTGAACCATTTACCCTTATGCAACAAACTCGGTTTGTAATAATGAACCTTTGAAGGATGTGATGTAATAATTTGTGACTTGTTTATCTCTGGACTCGCCTTCATATGAGTTTTGATGTACAATTGTCGATCCTGTGATGTAAGTGATTTACCGGGCTTGACCCGGCAGAGACGACAAGTTACTTCTATATTATTGCTTAATGGCCAAGTGGAGTGGTTTAGGCAATAATATGGAATTAATTTGAGCGGTTCTGTCACAGAAATGATGAAAAGTTTTCGTGTTAAAACTTTGCAAGAACCTAGCGTACAACTTTGTACTCTACGAGCATTTGAAATTGTTGGTATGTGTTGAAATAAGAGCCTAAATTGAAACTTTGTGGGAAGCAAATGCTTATGACCAAACCTAGGGTGTTGACTAGTATGATATGGTGCGACAATGTTAATCTTTCTATATCTCTTAGTATGGTGAAAATCTCGGATGATTTCTCTTGAGAAAATAAAACAAGACAAGTTCCTCAATGGTCATATCACCTACCAAAGACATATGTCGATATCAAAGTATAAACCTTCTACATATGCTTGCTTGTGACCCGTTGAGTTTTGCTAAATTGTTGTGACCCTTGGTAGAATCTTTTCATGCTCCCATGATCGAGATCACGTACACCCACATATACATGCTAACTTCCACACCGGGAGTTACGCAAAACATGCCATCCATCCACCAAAAAAATAAATACTCCAAAGTCAAAAGAGATTTCTCTTCTTGTATTCTTGCAAAAGGAGAGAGGGGTCATCAAAAAAAAAGTATATGCTCAAAAAGCATAGAAAAAAATGTGAAGCATGACCCCCCCTCCAAAATAAAAGCAAGAGGAGAATCTCAAAGCAAGGAGTACATAGAAAACAAACAAAAATATTCCACACACTTGCACATCTCGATCAAGTTGCATGACTAGTTTCTTCTTGGATCCGGTCTTTGGCTCAACAATATCATGTGGCACAAGTGAGTCTCATGCTTATCCTACCTAAAGCTCCACATACAAGCCATAGAGTAGGAAGTTGAGACACATTCAAAAGCCTTTGGTGAGGTAACAAATACCACTTGAGCGATCGAGGGAACCATCCGAGGAACTTTATCTCTCTTTGCAAAAAATTCAAAACTCCGAGATAGGATCTAGAAAAGAGAAGAGTGAGTGATGCAAAGTCAAAACCGTTCTACTCTTCAACCTCCGAAGGTAAGGTGGAAAGTAACAAGCCCCACAGGTAAAACAAGGCTAAGTTTCTCTCATACCAATCTTTTCAATAGTAAGTAGAGTATGGAATTGTGCATAGAAAATTGCAGAGCAGTAACATCAATGTCCGAGACCAAGTCTAGACTCTGCTCGAGGACAAGCAAACGTTTAGCTTGGGGGAGTTTGTTGACAGTCCTTATAACAAGAATCCGACCGTCAAAATCTCGGAAATGAGAAGGGTATATGACAAGTTTCAAGCACATTTTTAGTACTAATAAAGTTCCACAAGTTGTGTTGTGAATTTTATATGCAGGTACACAATTGGGAGAAATTAGGAGTCACCGAGCCACACCTAGCAGGCACGGCCGAACCAACAGGTGCGGCCGGCCCTGCTGGTGCGGCCGGTTCACCAGGTGCGGCCGGCCCTGCACCCCACCACGTCTCGAGCCCAGGCGACCATCACTTCCACAAACACACCTTGGATGGATGAGATGTGCCGGGGTTATGTTGGTTTGATCCAAAGGAGTTGGAAAGAGACTTGGATCCATGGGCCCACCTCTACATGCAACCAACCGCCATTTTGAAGCAATCCTGAGCATCCCCTAGCATTGGCAGTGCATCACACGGCTTGGAGTAGGTACGACCAGATCAATAGATACGGCCGCACCTACGAAGCGGCGAATGCGGAGGAACCGACCCAGGATACCGACTCATAACCGACCAAGGATCGAGCATCAGGACCGTCCACGACGAATGGCGGGGCATCATAGGTGCGGCCGTGCCTGGCTCCCGCCTCCTCAGCGCTCCACCGACCTCCAACTGTTATAAAAGGGACCCTCCACTCACTGGAACAGAAGACACATAGCAGGAGTATGACTAGTGTCCACTTTTGTATCTTAGAGTAGGAAGTAGTGTAGTTTGGGAGTTAGAGTCGAGTCGAGCTAGTCTCAGGGTTCCACAGAAGTCTTCTTCAGAGTTCGTGTACTACTCTTGTATCTTTCCTTTATAAGACTTAAGTGCAATTCAAGTTATCTTTCTATCTTACATTTCGAGTCAATTACATTCAGCTTTTACTTAGCTAATAGAAGCTTTATTCTAGGTTTAGACTAAAGTGAGTTTTGCCTCGGTTAGCGTAGCTCTCTTGAACCCTATAGTGTTGTGGTCGTTCTTCGCTTGATCTTCGTCTAGGCACTTCGGTGTTCAGCCGTAGAGAGAGACCTCTCCCTAAAGGCCTTAGGGAAGGTTTTTTATTGTGAGCGCGGTGCTCAGAGCTTGCCTTAGTCTTAGATTGGTGTCCCGTTCAACGGAATAGTTGTGGTACCCTAGGGAGGTGACAGCTCCGGACGGGCTTTGTAGTCCACCACGTTAGTTCGGGTCGGTAGGATTCAGCGTGTCGTCGTTCTCCCTTCTCATCCCAGTCTGAGAGCGCAGCTTTGCATGCCCCTACAGCACTAGAAGAGCTTGTTGATCCTATCTTACCTTGGCTCTGCTTTACCTTAGTTCTTTTCCCGGAGTTGACAAGAATAGATAGATTGCCTTAGGATCCTTCCTCGTCTCGTTGTCCTCCCAACTCACTCGGACCTCTATAGTTCTTTTATCAAGATCTCCTCGCGTGTCAAGTTACCCGCAGTATATCTTTATCATTACACCTGCTATAAGTCCCTTTCACCGAGTCTCGATCCTCTCTACCGTTCTTTCGATTATCTATGCCATAGTGTTTCTCTTGAGAAAAATATAAATACGATAACCCGAATACCACCGGGTGAAGTGCTACAACGGTAATCTGTGTGCTTGCGGACCTTTCTATGATGTGTGATTTACCGGGCATTTTTGGCGCCGTTGCGAGTGCAGCACTGACGCTAGCAAGTGTCAACAGCCCCCAACCCTAGGATGCCCCTCTTCATATACTCAGTAGCTGCTAGCTTAGAAACTTGAGTTTTGTTTTGCATCTAGCTTTAGCTACACCAGACCACACACAAATACGTGTTGTCCTCTGTTATTCAGAACTCCACCTCGAGTGATATTAAGATTGCTCGCTTCATAATTCTTGTTCATTCTTCGATTGCATACACGAATTGATCTTCGTGATCAGGACAATCTTGCTCCAACAAGGTCGGTAACCATAGGGAGTTGGTTCAGCGATTGCATTGGCGCTTCGGGCTTGCTCGTCGTAGTCGGATTGTGAAGATCTACTCCCGCCAAAATCGGATTTATCTCCACTTACCGAAAGATCGGGCACTCCGCCTTTATCAAGTGGTATAAACTTTCCAGGTTGATCGGTGAGTTTATCGAGTGTTTTTTCATTCCTATAGTCCACAAAAACCAAACAAAAATTTGTTCTAGGTTAGATCCTTGTCTCAGCAACCCGTTTTAGCCTTGCATGTTCATTCAATAACTTGCTTTGTTGAGTTTGTGCTTTGTTCGTTCAATTGTTGCTGGTTACTTGTATTCTATCATTTGTTTTCTTATTTCTCTTCTCAACCCTAGTTTCACTGTCGTTTCTCTCCGCTGCTCGCTATCCAACCCACACCAAAACCCCTGCACCGAACCACCCCCTTGCGCGATTTTTCCCCCTCACACGGACTCTGTTCCCTCGCGCCGTGACTCCTGGTCGTGCACCGTGAGAGCGTCATAGCTTCCCCTGTGCGGTTTGGTCTCCTCCTACCTTTTTTCTGCCTTTGTTTCTGGAAAGTCAAAAAAAGAGGAAAGAAAGAAATCAAAAAAAGGAAAGGGGAGTAAACTGATCAGGATACCCCCTCGCGCGAAGCCACCTCGCGCCACGCACACACGCAGGCAGCGCCGCGTCGCCCCTGCCCCCCCCCCCACGGATCTCCCTCCATGCGTGGTTGGCCAGTCCAAAACAAAGGAGTCAAAAAAGGACAGAAAGCAAGAAAAGGAAGGACAAGTCCAACAGAATAGGGAGAAAGACCGATCCAGTTCGGTGGCTTCACACACGCCAGGTCACGACCCCTTCGTGGTGGGAAACTGAGTCCCTGTTCCCACGCTCGCCGCGCCCTACCACTCGCGGTTCCTCTAGTGCCGCACCCTCACCCCACTGAACCCTCCCCCTCCATAGCTTGCTCGTTTATTCTCCTCCACTTTTTGCACTCATTTCCAGCAATATTTGATCGTGTGTAGCACTATAATTCAGCTTTGCATTATTGTTTTATTGTGCTAATCCTTCAATTGAGTGCAGCATTCCCAGAACTCTACATAGTTCTACGACGAGCAAGGTTTTGTTTCTCCAGGCAATCGCTCCTCCAATCTTCCACAGGTTCCACCGGTTGGTTGCAGTTCACCCCTGTGTGCTTGGTAAGAACGGATAAGAATTTGATAACAGCACTAGTTTGAGCGTCTTTGTGAGCCATTACACCCTATTGTTGTCATCAATTTTGTTTTTGTGTTTGCGCTAACGATGGCAGTCGGCGACACCACGAGGGTTGACAAGGAGCAGGACGGTGGAGACTGCCAAGGCCGTTTCCATCGTGTGCCACACTGTTCCGGTATTGATTCATTTGCTAAGATTAAATTTAAAATTCCACCTTATAATGGCAAATATGATCCTGCTGCATATATTGATTGGGAATTAAAAGTTGAACAACATTTTTCATACCATGATATTTCTGCTAGTTCTCAGGTTCAAACTACTATTAGTGAATTTATGGATTTTGCTTTAATGTGGTGGCGTGATTATAAACAAAGACATCCTAGTACAATTCCAACCACTTGGGATCAATTAAAAGCTGCTATGTGACATAGATTTGTACCTTCTTATTATGCTCGAGATTTGCTTAAAACAATGCAGCGTTTTTCAGCAAAGTTCCCAATCTGTAGAGGACTATTACCAGGAGTTACAAAAGGACATAATTTGTTGTGGGTTATTAGGGAAAAATGACGCTGCAATGGCACGTTTTCGTGGTGGTTTGAACCACGAAATTCAGGATATACTTGATTGTACAGAATATACAGATATGACCACTTTATTTGAGTATGCTTGCAAAGTTGAATGTGAAGTGCAGGAATGCCACTCGAAGACATATTCTAACTCTTTTGTAGGACGAAGCTCGACATCCAGCTCAGTGCCCGCTCTCCCAGTGCCATCCATGCCCACCACTTCAGCCCTCGAGATCCCAGCGCCATCCATGCCCACCACTACACTACTCGAGAGGATGGACGAACCTACAGGTGCATCCTCATGTGCAAATTCAGAACCATCACTTCACAATGCACCTAATACTCCTATGAAGAACATAGGTAATGTCCATGGTGCTACACTCAAGGAAGGTGAGAATTGTGTTAGTGTGCTGAATTTTTCCACAAATCATGCTTTAGTTGAGCAATTAATAGTGGAACCATCTCTTGATTTATCCTTGTCACATGGTGATTTGCTTGATGTTTCTTGTGATAAAGATGAATTGTGTGCTACTACTTCTGTTTTACATGCTAGTGCTGAAAATGAACTTGTTATGCATGTTGCTAGTAAACATGATGAACTACATTTGTTGTCTTCTTTACATACCTTAGGTTATATTGAATTTGATGATTTGTGTAATCTAGATTGTTTAGAAGAGAGAATTTTTGCATATGCTGATTTGCATGGTTATCTAGACATTCATATCATGTTATTGGCAAATATAACAACAAAGGACAATATATGGTACATCGGGTTTACATTTGTACAAATCTGAATTCTCCTTTTGTTGTGCAAGATTGTGATCGATTAGAGGGTAACCATCATACAAACATATTCACATGTTCCTCTAATAGCTTTGTTTTGCAAGAAGGGAGGCATTGCTGGTGGCTCCCTATTGGTGCTAAATTTTCTTGTAACAAACCAAGTATTCCTTTTGTGTCCTTTGTTGGTACTAATCTTTTGCATGATCGTAATGACAAAGTCTCCAGAGATGCTGACAATTTTATGCGACATGATATGATATACAATTGGAAACATGGTCACATTCCTCCTTATAATTGTTTTGATTTGCTTTATTTCCGCACCCCCGTTCTCCTTTGTGTTGTGCAGGCTCAGTTTCAAGTACAATCGACGTCGAGGATGACTTTTCTTCAAAAGGGGGAGAATGATGAGGACATGACACCCATGCATAAGACCATGATTGGTGCATGGACTGGAGTAGAAGAACAACAAGGGTGCCCAAGTCCAAGAGGAGGCACGAGGCTAATCCGGTTTGAGTCCCCATGGTGGAGGCCCAAAGCAATTCAAGTTCAAGCTTAGTTAGGAGTCTAGGAGCAGTGCGCACTAAAAACGACACCCAGGTCGCATATGAAGTCGGTTTTGGACATTCTTCGTATGGTTGGAATTGAAATTTCATAGAGGGTCCAATGGCACCGGTCTCATGCCCAAATGCATGCTGAGTCAACAGGAATTGTCGAAACAAGTTGACATCTAGAATCTGCCAAGGTGCTGTGTCGCCAGTTTGTTGGGCCTTAAGCCCAAGTTGTGGGCGCCCTACCCTAGGTCGCCCCAACCCTAGGACGCCCCTCTTCATATACTCAGTAGCCGCCAGCTTAGAAACTTGAGTTTTGTTTTGCATCTAGCTTTAGCTACACAGACCACACACAAATACATGTTGTCCTCTGTGATTCAGAACTCCACCTCGAGTGATATTAAGATTGCTCGCTTCATAATTCTTGTTCATTCTTCGATTGCGTACAGGAATTGATTTTTGTGATCAGGCCGATCTTGCTCCAAAAAGGTCAGTAACCACAGGGAGTTGGTTCAGTGATTGCATTGGCGCTTCAGGCTTGCTCGTCGTAGTTGGATCGTGAGGGTCTATTCCCGCCGAAATCAGATTTATCTCCACTCATCGAAAGATCAGGCACTCCGCCTCTATCATCTTGACCCCTCAAGCTCCGAATTTGGCCTCCAATTCACGGATTTCAGTTGGTTCCCTAGCTTTGTGCTTGAGCTCGGTTCGTTGTCGATTCCTGGCGATTTAGTTGGTTTGAGGGCTCAAGTTTTTGGGCATAGCATCCCTTCGGGACGCTTCACATCTTCCCAAAATCTTTTCTCAATCCGTGCAGCTCTTTGGGAGATCCATGGAAGGATAGGAGGAGTTGAACTTGCGGTTCCCAGTTCTGTTTGCGTTCTGCGAACTGGACGGACGGTCCGTCCTGACCGTGCGGACGATCTGTGGGGATCAGAGTTCGTCGCGAGGTCGTCGTGTTCTTGAGCTCGATGTGTTCGATCGGCTGGTGGCTTAGGTTTTCGTTGCACCGTATTTGACGGACGGTCCGTGAGTAGGGCTCGGATGGTCCGTGCAGGTCTGACGGTCTGACGTGCCGTGTCGGACGGTCCGTATAGGTTGGGTGCATCTCTGGTGGTTCTAGTGCTAAATACAGATGGTCTGTCCTAGCTTCATGGACGGTCCGCCATAGCCTACGAACGGTCAGAGGTCCTTGCATGGACGGTCCATCCTAGGCTGGCAGATTTGCCTAAGTCCTTTGTTTCTTGAGTTGTGCTTCCGCTTAGCAACTGGTTTGGACTTGTTCCTAGGGTTGGTAGGTCCGTTGTGACTACGTGACCTTGGCAAGTTTGTGTGGGTATCCTTGGAGTTGATTTCGGGACTTAGCCAGTGTTTGTTCAGAGAAATTTTTATCAGCTCCCATTCACTCCCCCCCTCTCTGGTCGCCTAATCGGTCCTTCAACAAGATTGTCGACCTCGCCACAACCTCTGCATACACAGTTGCAGCCATGTTCATGGCTGCTCAGGGTGCCAAGATCGACCCTACTTCCTTGGAAGTACCGGAGCTGAAACGTACATCAACTACTTTGGACGCCTGTCCTGCAGTGAAGAAGGTCTGCCTTTGCCTGCCCAACGCAGCTAAGGAAGTCACCATTGGGGCCAACCTGGACCCTAAATTGGAACTCACGCTCACCAGTTTCCTCCGGGATAACGCCGACATATTCGCATGTAGTCCTTCTGACATGCCCGGTGTCCCAGGAATCTGGGTGAGCACGCCCTAGAAGTTAGCAAGACAGCAAGACCTATCAAGCAAAAGCTCCATCGCTTTGCAAAAGATAGAAAGGAAGCCATAAAAGTAGAAGCCTGTAAGCTCTTAGCTGCAGGGTTCATCTGTGAATGTAAACACCCGGGTTGGCTTGCAAACCCGGTCCTTGTAGCTAAGAAGACTGGAGGATTAAGGATGTGTATCGATTACACCAACCTCAACAAGCACTGCCCAAAAGATCCTTTCCCTCTTCCTCCCATCAATCAGGTCGTGGACTCCACGGCTAGTAGCATCCTGCTATGCTTCCTCGATTGCTATTCACAGTATCACCAGATAGCCCTGAGTCCTAACGATAAAGACAAGATGGCGTTCATAACGCCCAACGACATCTACTGCTATAAGGTCATGACCTTTGGCTTGAAAAATGTTGGTGCCACGTACCAGAAGGTAATTCAAAAGTGCCTGGCCTCCTGGATCGGAAAAAACATTAAAGCCTACATCAACGATGTGGTCGTCAAGACCACCCATGAGGACCAGCTCATAGCTGACCTCACTAAAACCTTCATCAATCTTTGCACCTACCAATGGAAGCTCAACCCAACCAAGTGCATCTTCGGTGTCCCTTCCGGATTGCTCCTGGGCTTCATAGTCGGGCACCGAGGCATTCAAGACAACCACGTCAAGGTCGATGCGATTCGCAACATGGTCAAACCATCTTGCAAGAAATACGTCATGAAGCTCACCGGCATGATGGCGGCCCTAGGTCATTTCATCAGCAAGCTTGGTGATAAGGTCTGCCTTTCTTCAAGGTATTGAAGAAGGCAGATAAGTTTGTGTGGGATGAAAAGGCACACCAAGCCTTCGAAGCGCTCAAGGAGTCACTGACCTCTCCACCAATCATGACGCCTCCAATCCTAAAGGAAACACTCCTCCTCTACATCTCGGCAACCACTAACGTGTTCAACACGGTCCTCGTCACCGAGCGAGAAGAAGGGCAAATCTACCCTGTCCAACGATCTGTGTACTATGTAAGCGAGGTCCTGGCCGATGCTAAGACATGTTATACACAAGCTCAGAAGCTGCTCTACGCACTTCCGATCACATCAAGGAAGCTCTGGTACTACTCTCAAGCTCACAAGATCAAGGTGCCTTCCTCCTTCCCGCTAGGGGAGATCATCTACAATCGCAACGCCAATGGCCGCATTGTCAAGTGATCGGTCGAGCTGGGTGAGTTCGACATAGAGTTCTGCTCCAGGCAGGCAATCAAGTCACAAATCCTAGCTGACTTTGTGTCAGAATGGACGAAAATCCAGATGCCCCCTCCCAAGGAGCGGCCTGAACACTGGATCATGTACTTCGATGGTGCTCTCAACCTTGGGGGTTCCGGAGCTGGCGTGCTGTTCATCTCTCCTCAAGAGGAGCAACTCAAATATGTCCTTCAGATTCACTACAAGGCCTCCAATAATGGTGCAAAGTATGAAGCTCTGATCCATGGGCTCCGCATTGCAGTGTCCCTTAGCATCAAGCAACTGCTTGCTTATGGCTACTCCAAGGTCGTCATAGAGCATGTCAACAAGGAGTGGGATTGTGTCAAGGACACGATGGACGCTTATTGTGCTGAGATTCGAAAACTCGAAGGCCACTTCGAAGGAATCGAGTTCTAGCATGTTCCTCACAACAACAATGTTGTCGCCGATGTTCTATCTAAACTAGGCTTCGAGCGAGCACTGGTCCCGGTAGGTGTGTTTGTTCAAGACCTATGCAAGCCGTCCATCAAGATACTGGATCTGGACAACTCGGACCAAGGTCAGCCTGACCCAACACCCGCACCTCCCTAGTCCACCAGTTGGTTCCAGAAGCCTTTACTAGCCTTTCCTGGTCCACCAGTTGGTTCCAGAAGCTGATGATAGAAAAAGAAGAACATTGTCGCAAGCCTTTCCTAGCCTTCCCGGTCCACCAGTTGGTTCTAGAAGACAAACAAGAACGAGAAAAGATCACCCGGCGTAGTGCTAACTACGTCGTCATTTGCGACGAACTGTACAGAAAAGCAGCCTATACTATCTTGCTGATGAAGTGCATCTTACGATCAGAAGGTCTTCAGCTCCTAGCTAAGATCCACGGTGGTGAATGTGGCTGCCACGCAGCATTCACCAATCTGGTCGGCAAGGCCTATCGATTTGGTTTCTACTGGCCCACGGCCATGAGTGATGCCAAAGACCTCATTAAGAGGTGTAAGGGATGCCAATTCTTTGCCAAACAGCAACACCTGCCTGCCCAGGTCCTGCACACAATTCCACCATCCTGGCCCTTTGCCATGTGGGGTCTTGACTCAATAGGACCGATTAAAACCGCCCTTGGCGGCTACAAACATATCCTCATCGCCCTAGACAAATTCATCAGGTGGATTGAAGTCCGACCTGTCGCTAAGGTCACGTTGGACGAAGCGACCAAATTCATCAAAGAGATAACACATCGCTTCGGTTTGCCCAACAGAATCATCACCGACCTCAGGTCGGCCTTCACAGGATCAGCTTTCTAGGATTTTTGCCAGGATAGCATGATTGATGTCTATTACTCGTCGGTCGCCCACCCTCGGTGAAACGACGAGGTTGAGCGTTCCAACAGCATGGTACTACAAGCTCTAAAAGATCGCATCTTCGATGATGCATCGAATTATGCCTTTCATTGGCTCGCCGAGCTACCCCATGTGATCTGGGGTCTCCGGACCCAGGGCAGCTCAGCCACGGGCTTCTCGCCTTTCTTTTTGGTCTACGGTTCAGAGGCCATCCTTCCCACCGATGTCACCTTTGGAGCACCTCGCATACAGTTCTACAATGAAGGTGAAGCTGAGAAGACTATTGAATGTTGATTTTGGTACACGTAGCTATGAGTTTGCCGTCAACATTGGTACTGATTCGATATCCAAACTAATGGTACTAATTGCCTTGGTATAACAAGTTCGCATGCAGATTTGGTTTTTGGAGTATGTTGTTTACGCAGGATTTAAGCGCTTAAAGGAGCACTTTCGGGCAAAGTTCATCGAGCACTTTATGAGAAGATAATGAAGCCCGACATTAGTCAAGACTCGAAGTGAACATGACTCCAAATGGCCCAAGGTCGCCTTGAGACTTGGAGACTTACCCATGAGATCAACTCAACCTGAGAGATATTCGTGCAGCCCAGAACAGCATGATCTTTTGATGCAGATTCGAGGATTTAAACGGCCTCTAATGGCAAAATGTTGACTACCACAGTTGTGGACCCTATTGTGAGCTTCGATTTGGACATATGGAAAGCCCAATTCGGATGAAGGAGCTAGGAGATATGGCCCCCGAAATACCTGCTGTGCAGACAAGTCCGAAATCAGTCCGTTTTGGGGATCTTATCTTCATTTCCAAGGAAACCAATGAATACAAAAGTTGGAGATAATTTCGTGCCACAAAATGTAGACACCGAATTTGCATTTTTTGGAGTCCGGACGTGGGAGATATGATGTCGGCAAGGAAGGGCTGCGAAATAGGAAAGTCTGGGCGAGGCTGATTTTATGGAAACCAAGTTTGCTTCTCTCTCAAGGAAGATCTCGTGCAAAGCAAGGTGGAGCACGCCTCAAGGCTCCCAAGGGTATAAATACAACCCCCTAGGCACCCCAAGATGGTTACCCATTGACATCCATTCATCGAATAGCCGCAGGAGATCTCCACAGGAGGAGGACGCCGAGGCCTTACCGCGGTGCCGCCGGAGTTGGAGGACGGTGAGGATTGATCTTCATCGGATTCATCTACCACGTTCAACAGTACTATGCTTAGCATCTTCATGGAGTAGATTCATCATTTGTCCATGGAGTTGTAATGGATCTTGATATGTAGTCACCAACTCCATGGAGTTTGCATCTTTAAGTACACTAGACTCCATGGGCAAATGTTCTCCATAACTTGTGTATCTCACGTCTCTCGTTTGACCTAGATTAGATTGGTTTTGACTTGTCTTAGTTCATAGATTAGATTATATTTAGTTCATAGATTAATCTTTCATCCAAAGGTTTGCATCAACTAGATTAGTGCTAGATCAAACGCTAGTAATCCCCTTGCTCCGCAGATTGACAAGAACCTAGGGAATCACCCCGTGGTGAAAAAGGCTAGTGGTCCGTACGCTTGCGGATCGAAGTTCGTTACGCATTTCAACCATCAACAAGCCCTTTTTCTGGTGCCTTTGCCGGGGAGCAAGCCAGTTTACTTCGTTTGATTTTGTATTAATTTTGTTGATTACTAACATCTAACCCAAGTTTTCTAGGAAAAAAACTTTTTTCTTGTTTTGTTTTTTTTTTGTTGTCTAGATGGCGTTTGTCAACCGTCCTTTGGAAGAACTGGAGAAATCATTACGGGATTACGCTAGCCCACGATGTGAGGACATCAAGGTACAAGAGTCGGATTCGAAGCTCGAAGCGACAAAGTATGAGATCAAAGCTAAGATCATCGAGATGGAGGCGGCAAACCCTTTTAGAGGGATAGAGACCGACAGCTCGTACAGACACATCAAGCACTTCATGACGTTATGCAATACAGTACGACAAGAAAGAGTTCTCGATGAATGGTTTAAGTGGAATCTCTTTCCCTACTCACTTGCCGGTGAAGCGAACACATGGTATTCATTTGCATCCTTCGAAGTTGGAGGGAATTGGAATCAATTGACGAGAAGATTTTGCGAGAAATTCTTCCCAATAAGTAAGATCCAACATCTAAGGAGGCAAGTGATCACTTTCACACAAGGAGAAGAGGAAGGGATAGACCAAGCATGGAATCGCTTCAATGAACTAGTTGAACAAGGACCAAGACTCGGATTCTCCGGTGATGTACTCTTGCATACCTTTTTTCTTTTCCCTAACCCATAGTTGATTGGAATATGTTCGAATGTGTGTAGGAGGGGATCTCATGGAGAAAACACTCACGGAAGCTGCCCAACTCCTACAAAAAATCAGCAAGGGGGTGGCCTTAATGAGAGATTGGCAAAGACGTTGTCTAGAGGAGCAAAATGACAAAAGCAAGTCTGAAACGCTTGCTGAAATTTCTAAAAAAGATGAACCGGAGGTCAAGGGAGATGAACTGGTCATACAAGAAATTGGAGAACAACTTCCTAAGGTAAGCAAAGTCATTTTAGATATTAAAAATGTTGAAACTAACATGAATGTAGGCCGAAGTATGTGGGTTTCTAGACCATGGGCGGAATTCAATCAATCCGATTGGATTCAAATTGATTTTGCCCCCCTAATCAACTAACGAAGGAAGGAGGAACACCGGCGCGTTGCCAAAAGAATCGAAGATATATTTGATCAAGCGTTGAGTGGAGAGTCGATCCAAAAGATATTTTGAAGAAGAAAGAGAAGAAGATGAAGGATGGATCGACCGATTTGACAACTCGAAGATTTATAATGAAGGAAGAGAAGAGTACAACCGTGATGAGCCTAGTGACTCGAAGGATAAATGGAAGAAGATAGGACTCAAGCTAGAAGATGAGTAGGAAGGAGATCGCACAAGGCAAACACACCTACATGATCCCTTTCAACAAGGCCATAGCTTGTGTGCTATTGAAGCTTACACACTAGCGAATCAAGACATGGAAGTGCTCAAGGATAAAGAAAAGAGTGAATCAACGATGAGCAATCTCGACAACATGTGGTACACGGAAGATAAAGAAAGCAACATATAAGACTTTGAAGATGAAGATTGTGATGATCATGAAGACTTCAAAGAAGAGGCGAATGCATACATTGCTAAAGGATTACATGTTCCACATGATGAGATGGAGATGCCAAAAGGTAACAAAGAAACACCTCTACTCATCGAGATTGATTTGCTTTCAATGCTACAAGACGAAACAAAAATCACTCTTGTTGAGAAAGCTCCGAGGCTAAGGTACATGCTGAAATCTCAAGATATTATTGGTATTGATGAAGATATATTAAAATACTCATGCTCAACCAATAGAATAAATGATAGTTTAAATTTTATGCCTTGTTCCAATAATGAACATGTTGATTGGCTAGATTTTCTTAAGAATGATGACGAGGTAATGTTTATGTTTAAACCAATTAATCTCACGCCTAAAGAACCTTTGCCTAATGATGAGCTAAGTTCTATGCATGAAACGTATGCTTCTTTTAATTACACCTTGACTTGTTGCTACAATTTGCATGTGGTGTTGATTATGGATGCGTATATTTACAATAAGTTTTGCAAATCTCGATCATGCTTTGTGCTTGGTCAAGCTAATGACCTTAAGGAAGCACATGTCGGGAAAAGGCCCGATTTTCACTAACAATGTAGACAAGGCTTGAATAATGAAAAGAGAAGTCATGCCTAAAGAGTTGCAAGATAAATCATCAACCTCTCCAAATCTCGCGATGGATGCTGCTGTCTTCATCAATTTGAGAGCTTGTTCAGAGGGGTACAAATGAAGAAAATGATATATGCAGAAGCTCCATCAAGTTTCCATTCTAACACATCAATAACTAACGAATTTGAAGACCCGTGCAAGGAGTTATGGAGAAAACATTGAGCGTTGCGTGTTCTGAAATTTCAGGACAGATTTCATCACCGAAGTAAAATAGATGTAACTCTCTTGTTCGGAGTCCGATTTAGGAAAATAAAGACTTGTTGGAAAGGAAAATTTGTGCACTTTGCAATGGAGTAGAGTTTGGGTACACTTTATGTTCTGGACATTAAAGAAAAATTCGTGAAGTGAAGGCAGCACCGAAGGGCGACAAAGAAGGAGAAAGTGATGACGTGGAAAGTGATAGCGTGGGCAAGACTTCCTCTGAACAAAAAGTGATCATGAGCAACATGGGAAGTGAATTAAAGCTGCATTGGCACCTTTTCTTCTTGCATGAAGGGACATGGCTATTCGACGAAAAGAAGGTATGTGAGAAAGTCGAGCTCTATGACTTTAAATGAAGCGCTTTTCGAGAGGCAACCCATTTCTTTATGTTTTTATTCCTTTCTTAGAGAGAATAAAGAATGACACCATCCTATGATGATCAACTTGTTGCTAATTAATCTAAGTTTATTTTTTGTTTTTAGAACCACCATCATGTTCATGCTCATATTTATTTATTTGCATACATTTAATTTTATCATTGACGTGACATTTCTTTCTTTACATATACATGTTTTGCATATAGTTGGCTTGGTTGTTTTATAAGGCTAATGATGAGTGCTTAATTTTACATGTTTATGCTTCACATGTGGCATATTCCAATTTGCAATTTTGTGTAAACGTGGTGTTTAAACATGATTGCGGACCATCATTGTTAAGTTCGATGAACCTTGATAGCTTTTCATATGTTTTCATGTTGCATTGGTTAGTTTGTAAGTTTTGCATTGAGGTTTATTTTTCTTGTGCTATAAGAGTTATTGATCTAGGGATAGACATGGTGTTTTGACCTTGGATAAATAAATCTTTGTGGCTATGGAGAAGTTCGGCAACCTAGTTGTAAACATGGCATTTAGAACTAGGTGAAAGCATTGTCTTTGTTTATATGCTTTCCTCTCATGTGCATACACACTTTGCACCCACGTACACTCTTTAGGTTTTGGTTTTTATTCCTCATTAAGACTAATTATGCCACAAGTTAAGAGTCCTAGGAAATATTGTTGGATTGTTGGCAATTCTATCTACTCCCAACCGTCACCTTGGGGGTAGAATGTGCACTTAAAATGTTTTGCAGGCAAGATAAAGACTCTCACGACAAGGAATTTGAAAGATGACCAAGAGAAAAATACTTTATCTTCTTCCATGCCTGGCAAAATGCTAAGCATGGGGGAGGCCCTGAACCTTCAAAATGGAAGTGTGACATGACACTCTAGAAGATAAAGAAAGAAAGACTAAGATCATCAACGTCTCCGGATCGATGCACAAGAAGCTATTGATCTCATCAAAATTCTGCGTGGTCTCAAAGGGAAAACACTGAGTACTTTTGGATGTTTAGAAGCCCCATGAAGTTACAATTCCAACAAACCAAGAATCAAGGCAATCGGAGGCTCACAAACGGTTATGGCCGAATCACCGAATGCAACACGTCCTGAAATTAGTAATTTTCGATGAATGACCACATGTTCCCTTGTTTGAACTCTATTTTCGATGAATGACCACATGTTGGAAAGGTAATTTCATAAACTTTTCAATAGAGCCATATTTCGATATATGTTCTGATGTGAACCCGTTAGGGTTTATGCCCAATCTTTCGATGAGAGGTGTGGGATAACTCGATTGATAACGAGGAGACTCTCTCGGCCCGACTACAGCCCTCCAAGATTGCGCCTTTGCAACTGATACACCTCCTCCACTGCCCCGATCGTGTGGGTCGCGTCATCGGCCTCTAGGGCACCCGTCCAGCAAGTAATCGAAGAACTAGCAAGAACAAGTATTGAACAACTACTGAAATTACTAGATGAGAATGATAGGTTTCAATCTCAAACTCAATCACGAACGATGTGGGGTTCCGAAGACTCGAAGACGGGCGGCTGGACCAGCACGCGTGCTTACAAGCAAGTAGCAAAGGCTAAACTTGATCTAAACAAAACCCGATCTGTTTGTGGCGGCTATGAGGGTATATGAGAAGGTAGGGGCATGACCAGGACCTGGTGGGGGTCGTGCTCCAACTCTAGGTCACGCCCCCATGGGCTCCGACATGATACACGGGCCGATGGCCCAAAAGACGGTGATGCAGCACCTTGACAGATTCTGGATGTCCACTTGTTTCGATGATTCCTGTCGTCTCAGCTAAGATTTTGACATGAGACCTTTTCCATTGGAAGCTCTATGAAAGTTCCTTTCCAACCATATAAAGAACGTCCCAAACGGAGTCCGTATGAGGTCGTGGCGACCGTTGCAAGTTGGCCCAGTCATGCAGTCCGAATCCAGCGCCCAAAACGTGTTGGCCTTGATCTCTTTCCATCTTTGGGCCAAAAGTGACGTGGGTGCCTGGTGGAGGACGTGGGGAACACTTGGACTTGGTCCCTAATCAACCTCTTTGGTCCTCCATGCCTTCCATGTGTGTTTAATACTCTTTTTGATCCACGCATGTATTTCCAAAAATGACAATGAACACACATCATGGCGCAGCATCAATTCATCAAATTTAGCAAAGATAATCATGATATAGGATAGATTCACCTTTGGTTTAAAAGCTATTAATGTGGTCATATCAGAGTTGGTTATGTTCTCATCATTCTCCCCTTATTGGCTGTAAGTCGTCCTCGACTTGCTCCGGTGGCATCCAAATGTGCTTGTCTTGATGTTTGAATAGCGAGTGAGTAGTATGCTACTAAGCGCTAACCAGCAATGCTCCCCTTCTTTGGGCTGACCCTGTTGCTTAAGAGAAAAACTAGGACTTTGCAAGATATTGTTTGTGTTAATGCAGCCCCCTATTTGATCATTATATTGTAGCCTAAAAGGATATTTTGAGAGCCATGTGTGGTTCGAGGACCGGTGGTAGGTCGCTTCCTAGTGTGATGAGTGATTGACAACGTGGTGTGGACTGATTCTTGGCTAAGTATTGCAGGTGCAGGTTGCGGCTTGATTGGTGTTCGTGCAGGTGAAGAACAAGCACGAAAGGTCGTTGCTGGTGAGGCCTCCAGGTGTGGAGAAGACAAGTAGGCTTGGTTCGAGGGACCTTGTGGCCAGCGGAGTCAAGTGCGGGCCGCATGGTGGCAAGAACGGCGAGATGAAGTCATGGACGGTTTCTTGGTTGAGCCTCAAAACCAAGGTCGAGCCGGGACTACGTGGGAGCCGAGTCATGAGTGGAGATTGGCGGAGGTTACACCGAGTTTGCGGGGTTTCCAGTGGATCACTAGAAAACCACTTGGTTCCTTGATTGATCCCCAAAGCCAAGACCGAAGACTGAAGACGGAGGTGCAGCAGCATCAGGCCGGTCTGACCTGTGGGTACCGGTCTAACCGGTTTGACTGGTGGGTACCGGTCTGACCGGTGAGGAGCACCGGTCTGACCGGTGTGCGACGACGCAGTCCAGAGACTTCGAAGCGGAGGACACGCGTCGGGATCGCAAGGCTTACGTCGAGGCTAAGCAAGTTTGCGGTTGCTGGGCATTCGTCTGATGGTGCGAAGACAAAGATTCCCAAAGTGCCCCTCGGGGGTGTGTATCCTAGTACTAGGCCTTAGGGGTATTTTAGTCTTTCGGCTTGCCTCCATATAACCCAAGTGGTGAGAGGATGGCAGCCATCTCTTGAACCCTAGCTCATTTTGTTTTGCTATTTTCCTCTTCCTTTTTCCTTTGGAATTTCTAGGACTAGCTTGAGAGATTCATGGTGAGATCTTGTGAGAGGCAAGGATGATCGGGCGGCAAGCTAGACCTTGTATGAACCTCTTTGGTATGTATAGATGATTCGGCGTGGTTCCTCAAGGCTTGGATGTGTCTTTCCCGTTTCTCCTTTTTGGTGATTTTCGGAGCCCTTTCTTGGCGAATTTCTTGTGGCGGTTTCGATGCCTTTCTCTTTGGGATTTGGTGGGGGATGTATGCTTGAACCCTTCGTGGTTCTTTTCCTTTGATTCCCCTCCCAAATCCATGAGCAAAGGGGCTCGATTTTGGGGTTTTCTTGGCTCTAGGGTTAGAGGCATTCTTGGTGGGATTTCTTCGATTCCTCACGATTTAGCAAGTTTTGGTGGACCAAATCTTGGCTATGGAGTGCCCATGAGGTATTCCTACTATCTCCAAAGTCTTGCGCAAATCTGTGGAGCGATTCGGGAGATCGGGAGTTGGTTTTGGGAGAGTTGACCCGCGGGCGCTATTCATCCCGAGCTGCCCAACCTGACCGGTCTGACCGGTGCTGCTCACCGGTCTGACCGGTGCAGAGCCTTTGTGGGATTTGCCTTGGGTGAACGTTTTGGTGAGTTTCCTATTGTCTCGTGTTGCTGCTGTTTCGAGTTTGGTTCGTTTTGGAGCTCAGAAGGTCAGGTTTGTGATTTTGGGGCTTCCTGGCTTAGACCGGTCTGACCGGGCCTGACCGGTGTAGGAGCTTTCTGTGGAAGTTCTCAGGATCTGTCGGGGTGCTCCAGCTCCAGCTGGGACCGGTCTGACCGGTGCTGCTCACCGGTCAGACCGGTGCAGTCCAGTAGATGCTCGAGTTGGTTTTTCCACTGCGTTCTCGGGTTAGCTTCGGTGGTTGTTGGTTCCTAGGACCAGTAGCACTCCAGTGGCTGCGTGGTCTTGGCCAACTTGGGTAGTTGAGTCGGAGACATGCTTCGGAAGCCTTGTTCATCTTGTTGGAGTGTCCATCTCCTTCGAGAAGAATTTTTATCGGCTCCCATTCACTACCCCTCTCTGGTCGCCAGTTCCGGTCCTTCATATTTCAGATTTGTTGACACCCAAAATTGGCAAGACTAGCTAGGCCGGTCTAACCGGTGGGCCCACCCGGTCAGACCGCCCTGGTCAAAGTACTCAAAAGGCAATTTGGACTTGACCATTGGATAGGTCTCGTCGAGTACATCAAGATCCATATATAGAACGTCCAATTCGGAGTCCGGAAGAAGGAGATATGGCTTCTGGAAGATCTGCACGTCACAGAGGCAGTTAGACCGCGTCCCATAGGCGGTTAGACCGCCCCGTCCTGCCAAAACTGGTTAGGAGTTATATTTGGACACGATTTTGTAAGGGTTTCGACTCCTAATGGGGCAAGACCTCCCCTCCCTATAAATATAAAGGGCCACGGCCGATTGAGCATCATCCAATCGATCAAATACATCTACTCTTTATCGTTTTGTCTTTACTTTCATCTCTTTGCCTTAGTTTTTCCAATCTACAACTTGCTGTTCTTCCTTCGTCTCTGTGACGATCGAAGGCGTTCTAGGTGGCCTGCTGACCCTAGAGCAACCCTACGTGCATTAGTTCAGACGGGGTCCCTCCCAAGTCGACGTTCGTAGGTCTACCGCCGGTTCATCCCGGCACCCCGGTCTAACCGCCCTGCATAGGCGGTCTGACCGCCCCACACAGAGAACCTGCAGCGAGCTTTCTCCGCGTGCTTGTTGATCCCGAAAAAGGTGTCAACAAATTGGCGACTCCGCTGGGGAAGAGGATCTGGCTATCTTAACTGATCTATCAAACTTCGGTGACATGTCTATGTATGACCTAGACAAGGGCAATATCATTGACTTCACGGATGAAGAGCTCTCACCAGAAGATCGTCAAGCTATGGAGGACTTCATGAAGCAAAGGGCCGAATGAGATCGCGAAGAAGTAGGAAAGCTCATGAAGGAGAAGGCTGACAACGATCGACTTCACTACTTGTCGCACTTCAAGAAGACCCGCGAAGGCAAGGTGAAGAAGATCAAGGAAGTCACCTTCGACACTCCAACGCCTGAGGTACCACCCAATGTGAGCACATCATCAACTCAATCCTCTTTTGTTACCGTTAATGATCTTACTACCGTGATGGATAGTTTTCGCTTATCAATGATTGAGAATATGCAAAACATGGTAGATAAGAGTCTTGGTAAACGATTAGAGGAGGGTAGTAATGTTGCATCTGGTTCTAAAACTGTGGCACCTCAGACCCCATCTATTAATGCATCAGTTGCACGCACTTTTAATCCTCAGTTTGGCATGCCGTTGAATTATTTCGCGGGACCAACACCACCACCGCCGTCTGGTCAGAACAGGCCGGTCAGACCGACCCTGGTGTTATGGTGCCTTATCCCTTGTCTCCAGAACCTATAGTTACTGACCCTCCCGTTCAGGCTGCTTCTGGTCGATCTGGTGGGAATACTTCAGTAGCTCAAGGTATTCCAATTATGGTTCCGTTTGAAATGGGCACTGCTTATGGTTATGCACCTAATGCCCAGTTTAATAGTCGTTTGCAACATAATGCTTCTGGCTTATACACACCGCCGAATGTGTTGCAATCGAATGCTTCTACCACGCCAATGCCAACCACCATCCAATAAGTCATCGATAGGTTTAATGCTAATCTTGCTAAACAAATGAGGGATGACTATGGGATAGAAGTAAAAAATAAAAATCTTTCATATAGAAAACCGTATCCTTCTAGTTTTGATACGGTTCCCTATCCTATTGGTTGGTGTTGTCCTGAATTTGTGAAGTTTAATGGGGATGATAGCAAAACTACTTGGGAGCATGTTAGTCAATATCTTGCTCAATTAGGAGAAGGTAGTGCCATAGAAGAAATAAAAGTGCAATTATTTTCTTTATCTTTAACTGGCAATGCTTTTTCGTGGTTTACTTCATTACCTATTAACTCTATTCGTACTTGGGAACAATTAGAACAGAAATTTCATGATCACTTTTATAGTGGTGATAATGAGTTGAGGTTGAGTCATTTAACATCGGTTAAGCAAAAACATGATGAACCTGTTACTAATTATATTAGAAGGTTTAGAGAAACAAAAAACCGTTGTTATAATCTTGTTATCTCGAAAAGGGATCTTGCTGAATTAGCTTTTAATGGTTTACGATCGCATCTTAGAGAAAAATTAGAAGGTCATGAATTTATTGATGTTGCCCAAGTCTTGACAAGAGCTTTAGCTCATGCAAGCCGAAGCAAAGACACTCGGCTCAAATCTGATCATCCTAACATGCATATGCTAGATTATGAATCTTCGAACAATGAGAGTAAAGAAGTATATGCTGTTGAATTTACATGGTCATCTGATGATAAAGCAAATACTTGTGCTTCTCTCAAGCCAGCCCATAAGAGTCGGCAAGAGGAAGTAAAATTTACTTTTGATGTGGCTAAGTATGATAGGATTTTTGATGAATTATTAAAACTAGGTAAGATTAAAATATCTCACACTTTGCCACCACCTGATGAAATAAAGAAGCGTGCATATTGTAAATTTTATCATTCTTATTCCCATGCTACTAATGATTGTAATAGTTTTCAGCGGCAAATACAATCGGCCATTAATGAAGGCCATTTAGTACTTCATAAGATGCAAGTTGACCAGAATCCTTTCCTTGTTAATGCTTTTATGAATACTCTTGAGTTGTTAAATCCCAAGGTACTCATTCGGCTGGATCAAGCCGATAAAGCTAAGGGAAAGAATATAATCATTGGAGAGCAAAGGCCTGATGAGAAGCTGTCACTGGAGGAGACCCCAAGCTTGTTGTGAAGGCTTCAACGCTCGGGGGGCAGGGCACTACAGAAAAAGCCGACGGTGCATCGACCAGTCTGGCCACTACCCAGGGCGGCCTAACCGGGTCCAGGGGCGGTCTAACCGCGTCTCAGGGCAGTCTAACCGCGTCCTAGGACGGTCTGACCGCTATTTCCAGAAAGAATGGAGATGCTCCCAAGAAAAAGGTAAGGACGAGTTTTGAAGAACTCCTGGCCAAATATAAGAGGAAGGGAGCTGCAAAGAAGCAAAGAAATCAGCCGAACGGTGCTAAGGGCGTAAAAGCACCACCAATACATGAAGGTATTCATCCCCAACGAGGTAATTTTGTTTCTTCACAGTATCCTTTTGTTGGATCTGTTATGCCATCATCTTGGTATTCTCCTTGCTATTACTCACCTGCTGATTATAGTAGTATGAACATGAACTCGTATATGATTCAATATCCTATTGCATACTCAAGTTGTGGCGCATTGCAAAGTCCGATTGTTTTCAGCAACAATCTGGTCAAAAATAATGTATGTGCTACTATCGAGCAAGGTGAGGGTAGCAATGAGCAAAATTCTAAGGGTACGCAGCCGAGGTGGTGTCCCTCAGGCTTATTCCGCACTCAAAAAAGGAAATTACAGCGGATGCGAAAGCAAAGATTAATGGAGCAACCTATAGTGGTCACAGCGACAAGGACAACAACTATTAAGCAGGTATGGAGACCAAAACAAGTTGTTCCATGAGTTCATAGCAAGTTCATGGCCGATAAAGCAATTATCGCCCTTAGGAGCAAAAATATGGACAATGTATTGTTAATCATCGTTTTCTACCAATTTTAATCATTATAGATGTTTTCTGGCACGCAAGCTTTGCCATAAAACAGGGGGGCATATGTTGACACCCAAAATTGGCAAGACTAGGTAGGCCGGTCTAACTGGTGGGCCCACCCAGTCAGACCGCCCTAGTCAAAGTACTCAAAAGGCGATTTGGACGTCACCATTGGATAGGTCTCGTCGAGTACATCAAGATCCATATATAGAACGTCCAATTTGGAGTCCGGATGAAGGAGATATGGCTTCTGGAAGATGTGCACTTCACAGAGGCGGTTAGACCGCGTCCCATAGGCGGTTAGACCGCCTCATCCTGCCAAAACTGGTTAGGAGTTGTATTTCGACACGATTTTGTAAGGGTTTCGACTCCTAATGGGGCAAGACCTCCCCTCCCTATAAATATAAAGGGCCACGGCCGATTGAGCATCATCCAATCGATCAAATACATCTACTCTTTATCGTTTTGTCTTTACTTTCATCTCTTTGCCTTAGTTTTTCCAATCTACAACTTGCTGTTCTTCTTTCGTCTCCACGACGATCGAAGGTGTTCTAGGTAGCCTGCCGACCCTAGAGCAACCCTACATGCATCAACTCTGACGGGGTCCCTCCCGAGTCGACGTTCGTAGGTCTACCGCCGGTTCATCCCGGCACCCCGGGCTAACCGTCCTGCATAGGCGGTCTGACCGCCCCGCACAGAGAAGCTGCAGCGAGCTTTCTCCGCATGCTTGTTAATCCTGGAAAAGGTGTCAACAAGACTAAAGCAAATATAAAGTTTATGCACCAAATACTGTCCTTTGCAATTATACTTGCCAATAAAGTGATATGTATGATACGGCAAACAAGAAAATTCAGAATATGCCAAAATTTTCTCCTCTAAACATTTTAGATTACAAAGAATATCAAATTCAATATAACCCAAAGTATTTAGAGAAGACATCAATTTCAGTTCATCTTGAGCACAAGTAATAGGATAAAAAAGGTTTGCTTCAGCACAAGTGTATGGATCCAAAAAAAGTATCATTCTTATTCACTACTTGTGGCATAGAAGTAAAAGAAGCATCAGCATACAAGTTCTCTTTATCATAAGGAACAACAATCAATTCATCTTGTGACAAACTAAAATCAGCAATAGGTTCTACAATTTTTTGCTCTTGTATAGCATTTATAGTGGACAAAATTTCAACATTATGGGCCTCATCATTCTTGCAGGTATTCACAGACAATAAAATTTCCTTTTCAGCACTCATAACAAGCCAAAATAATGAAGCAACATTGTTGTAAGGTTTTCCAACTAACAAGGTTCGAATTTCAGAATTGAGCCCTTTCATGAACCTGTTCATATTATCTTCCTTGCATTCTTCTAGTCCACCAAACATGACACAAATCTTAAAGGTATAAAAGTATTCCTTGACAGTCCTACTACCTTGCATCAAGTTGTCTAATTTTGCATGCAAACAATCTGCATAATATTTAGGAACATATTCATCTCGAACAAGTTTGTGGAACATTGTTATGCCTACAAATATGTTTCCATGTAGTCAAAGCATATTTCGTTAAAGTACTAGAAGCAGCAAAGATCATTTGATGTTCAGTCAAGTCATGATTATCAAATTCTGCATCTACCTTAAGCTCCCAATCAATGTAAGCATGAGGATCAAACATACCAGCATATTATGGTAAGTGTTGAATGATATCTTGAATGTGAGGGTCTAGCTTCCACTGCTCAAAAATCTTTGTATCACCTGCCATGATTAGTAGAAAATAAGAAACACAAGAATAATTTGTTTTCTCCTGTCAACTACTAGGATGGGTGGGTGTAATTCTCTCAAACTGAACTTGTTCAAACAAGCTCTTACATGTTCTTACCTTGCTCAACAGCAGGGGATGGCCACCAACAAGTCTGCAAGCCTGTAATGAAGTGTATTGGTGCTGCAGCAACAAAACCTGTGAAGCTATAGTCGAATATGTGGAGCTATAGGTGGGCTGAAACAAGGAATGGACTAGCACCACGTTAGTTATAAAAGCATGCTGAATAATCATTCAATGGCGGTACTGTGCTGGTCCTAGGCTAAACCATGCTAGAGACATGAGCCTAGGCACAAAGGTAGGCACCAACAAAGAGCAACCAGTACAACACAAAGAACACAAAGGATTCAACCCCCAATTTTTTTTCTTCCTCTTCTTGTCTTTTTTTCTCTCTTTTTCTTTCTTCTTTCTTTTCACACAAATGCTGCAGCAAGATCAAACTGTTTTCTCTCCTTTTTTTCTTTTTTTATTTCTTTCTTTCACTTTTTTTTACCCCTTTACTGACACAAATCAGCACAAATAGATTTGCAACATAGATTACAAATCGCCAATCTCCAGGACAATTGCGGAATGCTCAAAATGAATTTTGCAACAAGGCTAGATCTGTTGGAAAGAGATAAAGATAAGCTTTTCATATTGTATTTAAACACTTGAATCGGACTTAAGATGTATCCATGGTGGCAAAAACGCCGCAGCGATGTATATGATGGTAATGGATCTCGTGGTGACCAAACGTGATAGAACTCAAAACTCTAAAGGATTAGACACTAAGACCAGCAACTCAACACAAACCGATGCAACCGAAAACTCAACAAGCCCTAACTAAGTAGTACTAGTAAAGGCTCAAAAAATTTATAGGATTGCAAGTAAACTGATCTACTATTTTTTTGGCTTTTCTGGACTATAGGGAAAAACAACAATGGATTGATAGTCTCTCACCGATAAACCTCGCTCTGATTACCAACTGATGCAAACCCGCTAGGGTTTATGCCCAATCTTTCGATGAGAGGTGTGGGATAACTCGATTGATAACGAGGAGACTCTCTCGGCCCGACTACAGCCCTCCAGGATTGCGCCTTTGCAACCGATACACCTCCTCCATTGCCGCAATCGTGTGGGTCGCGTCACCAGCCTCTAGGGCACCCGTCCTGCAAGCAATCGAAGAACTAGCAAAAACAAGTATTGAACAAGTACTGAAATTACTAGATGGGAGTGATAGGTTTCAATCTCAAACTCAATCTCGAACGATGTGGGGGTTCCGAAGACTCGAAGACGGGCGGCTGGACCAGCACGCGCGCTTACAAGCAAGTAGCAAAGGCTAAACTTGATCTAAACAAATCCCGATCTGTTTGTGGCGGCTATGGGGGTATATGAGAGGGTAGGGGCACGGCCAGGACCTGGTGGGGGTCGTGCTCCAACCCTAGGTCGTGCCCCCATGGGCTCTGACATGATACACGGGCCGATGGCCCAAAAGACGGTGACGCAGCACCCTGACAGATTCTGGACGTCCAATTTTTTTGACGATTCCTGTCGACTCAGATAACATTTTGACATGAGACCTATTCCATTGGAAGGTCTATGAAATTTCCTTTCCAGCCATATAAAGAACGTCCCAAACGGAGTTCGTATGAGGTCGTGGCGACCGTTACAAGTTGGCCTAGTCATGCAGTCCGAATCCAGCGCCCAAAACGTGTTGGCCTTGATCTCTTTCCATCTTTGGGCCAAAAGTGACGTGGATGCCTGGTGGAGGACGTGGGGAACATTTGGACTTGGTCCCCAATCAACCTCTTTGGTCCTCCATGCCTTCCTTGTGTGTTTAATACTCTTTTTGATCCCGCATGTATTTCTGAAAATGACAATGAACACACATCATGGCGCAGCATCAATTCATCAAATTTAGCAAAGATAATCATGATATAGGATAGATTCAGCTTTGGTTTAAAAGCCATTAATGTGGTCATATCGGAGCTGGTTATGTTCTCATCATGTTCTATTCTGGACAGAGGGGAAATCCATGAAAAAGAGACAACAAGGAGATGATGAGAACAAGAAAGAGGAGATGATGATGAAAACATTGGAGAGAAGGGTGACCATTGACTCCATTAAGCATACATGATCAAATTCAGAAGTTTAGGAACATTGGAAAATCAAGACAAAAGCAAATCCACATTCAATACATGCTGATGTCAGGAGAAGATAACGAAGAACTACAAAAGATGGTAACACCTCCATGGACCTTCTCTTTTCTAAGAATAAATGCTTGTAAGTATGCCTTCAATCTTAGGTGCAACTTTTGTTTTTCTCTTTAACAATAACATGGCTACTAGGAAGACAACCTAGATTTCTTTTTATTTTAAATAAATAGTCATGACCATGTGTTCACCTCGATGTTTTATATTGCCTTTGCTTATGGAAAAAATGATGAAAGTTGCCGCTTTGTTTTACCTACATGAAGTTATATATGTCTTGGCTAATTGCTCTCTATAATCTGAAATTAATTTGCATACCGACTCTTTTATTTGTGGAGGTGAGATGACTATAATCTAGACCCACGTACATATCTTTGCTCTTTGATTTAAGTTTACGGAGAGCCGGATAACTTGTTGTTTTTATGAAAACTCAACTTTTATGCTATCTACATATTTGTGATGCTCTTGAAAAGTTCTACCTACCAAAGCCATATACATATATGTTCTATGATAACAAAAACCCATAGATTGCAAATATATGTTTTGATGAGTTGGGTTAGGATTGATTTCTATGGTTCGAGACTAAGACGCTGGTCATTCCTTTGTGTAACTTTTCATGCTAGCCTCTTTGTCCATGCATTGTGAGTTTTCACATCCACAAACCTCCTTGTCCACAACCCAATTTGAGTATGGATGATCTTTCGACGAATTTTCTGAAGATTTTCTGGCAAGATTTCAAGATATATAACATATGGAGGGAATCAGCAATGCACCCAAGATCATGCGGAGTTTCGACATGGAGGATGCCCATGAAGATTTCAAGAGATTTATAAAGGAACACAAGGATTTTGTACTTCTCTAGTAGCCATAGGTCCCCCCTCTTTTATGTTCGAGGACGAGCATCGTTCAAACATAGGGGAGGATTCATCACATCATATCTGATAAATGTTGAGCAAGTATTATGTTGCAAAAGTTCTGAGGAGCAAAAGAAAAAATACAAAAAATGAAAAAATGACGAGAAGAAAAGAAAAATAAGAAAAAAGGAAGAAGGAAAAAAAGGAAGAGAGAAAAATGAGAAGGAAATAAAATAAAAGTAAAAAAATAAAGTTGCTCCTTGGTTCTTTTTGTTTCATAAGTTTTCAATTGCCTTGAAGATAAATCCATACTCAAATCTTCCAACCATGTGCAATCCGATAACGAGGACATCACTTGTGCCTCGGGATCATCCATTTGCCACTTGCACATGTCCACCTATCTAAATGTGTGTGTTTCATCTTTCTCTCTTTCCAACATTATTTTCCATGGCCTTTTTGACGAGTCTCGGCATTCCAGTAGATCTCTCTCTTAATTTGATAATATTTCGGATGTATGTTTTGCTAGGATTGTTTTGACCTACCAAGCTCCATATAAGCCTTCCACTATCACATATAAGTAGAGTAGGTTGAAAATAATTTAGTATAGACTTGAGTGACTTGATGAGATGAGTGTTTCCATGAGCTTTTGCAATAGAATTTCACTTATGTTGGATACACATCTTTCGAAAAAAATTCTTCGACGGAACAAGTTAACGGTTTGAAGTTCACTTAAGTTTGAGAGCACTGTATTTGTTAATTGTGGCTTGTTCTTTATTGTTAGTCTATCTTCCATAACGAAAAAGAAGCCGGTCACAACTTGAACTTTAAAACTAAATTCTTAAGAGAGAGCAATGTGTCTTGTCAGGAATGACTAAGTGCAGGGACAACATTTAAAGGCACGCTGATTTCCCCTTTAAGCAAGGGTTAGTTACTCGAGGATGAGCAAGGTTTAAGCATGGGGGTATGTTGACGGTCGATTTTGGTACACGTAGCTATGAGTTTACCGTCAACATTGGCACTGATTCGATATCCAAACTAATGTACTAACCCCCTTGGTATAACAAGTTCGCACTTGCATGTGGATTTTGGAGTATGTTGTTTACGCAGGATTTAAGTGATTAAAGGAGCACTTTCGGGCAAAGTTCATCGAGCACTTCATGAGAAGATAATGAAGCCCGACATAAGTCAAGACTCGAAGTGAACATGACTCCAAATGGCCCAAGGTCGCCTTGAGATTTGGAGACTTACCCATGAGATCAACTCAACCTGAGAGATATTCGCGCAACCCAGAACAGCATGATCTTTCGATGTAGATTCGGGGACTTAAACGACCTCTAATGGCAAAATGTTGACTACCAAAGTTGTGGACCTTGTTGAGAGCTTCGATTTGGACATATGGAAAGCCCAATTCGGATCAAGGAGCTAGGAGATATGGCCCCCGAAATACCTGCTGCGCAGACAAGTCCGAAATCAGACAGATTATCTTCCGAGGCCGTTTTGGGGATCTTATCTTCGTTTCCAAGGAAACCAATGAATACCAAAGTTAGAGATAATTTTGTGCCACACAATTTAGATATCGAATGCGCATTATTTGGAGTCCGGACGTGGGAGATATGACGTCGGCAAGGAAGGGTTGTGAAACAGGAAAGTCTGGGCGAGGCTGATTTTATGGAAACCAAGTTTGCTTCTCTCTCAAGGAAGAACTCGTGCAAGGCAAGGTGGAGCACGACCCAAGGCTCCCCATGGGTATAAATACAACCCCCTAGGCGCCCTAAGATGGTTACCCATTGACATCCTTTCATCGGAGAGCCGCCGGAGATCACCACAAGGAGGAGGATGGCGAGGATTGATCTTCATCGGATGCATCTACCACGTTCAACGGTACCATGCTTAGCATCTTGATGGAGTAGATTCATCGTTTATCCATGGAGTTGTAATGGATCTTGATATGTAGTCACCAACTCTTGTTTAGATCGTAATCTATTGTTCCTTTATTGATGATGCTTAATGCATCTATTGTTCCTTTGTTTATGATGCTTAATGCTAAAGGTTTGGCCACCATGCTTTTCGGGTCGCTCCCGTGGATCGCATCAATACCGTGATCATCAGTTGGTTTAGCACAGATTACCTTCACGTAGTAACAGTGCGAGGGGAGGAAAAATTCTAAACCGTGGTCACATGTTTAGATAGATTAGATCGGTTTTATCATGTTTAGGTGATTGCATCTTCAAGTACCCTAAACTCCATGGGCGAATGTTCTCCATAACTTGTGTATCTCACGTCTCTTGTTTGACCTATATTAGATTGGTTTTGACTTGTCTTAGTTCATAGATTAGATTATCTTTAATTCATAGATTAATCTTTCATCAAAAGGTTTGCATCAACTAGATTAGTGCTAGATCAAAAGCTAGTAATCCCCTTGCTTCGCGGATTGACAAGAACCTAGGAAATCACCCCATGGTGAAAAAGGCTAGTGGTCCGTACGCTTGCGGATCGAAGTTCGTTACGCATTTCAACCATCAACAAAGACTCGTCGCGTCGACCTCGACAGCCTCGAAGAACAAAAGGTGGCAGCTGTCATGCGGCAAGCTCGCCATGACCAACAACTACGCTACTATCATGATCACAACGTCAAGGAGTGCTCCTTCAATGTTGGTGACCTCGTCCAAAGATAGATTCAGAAGACCGACAACATGCACAAGCTGTCCGCCCCTTGGGAAGGACCTTTCATCGTCACCGAAGTCGTCAGCCCATCTACATATCACCTCTAATGGGGCGACGGCCAAGGAGTTCCTAACCCTTGGAGCATGGAGCACCTGCGCCGATTCTACCCATAGAATAGTTTATACGAACTATGTATTCCTTGTCCTTGTACTTTAATTTAAATAAATATTAGTTTAAGCAGTCCTCTACTATGTTTTTGAGTTCTACTCTCCCTTCTTCTCGTGTCATGTTCCCTCCCCCTCGATATGCTCGGGGGCTTGGTAAAGCCAACACAAGGGTCATAAGACATGAGGGTAATGTTTCGCTCCTCCCCCTCGACATGCTCGGGGGCTTGGCCATGCCAACCTAAGGGTTGCTTGACCTGAGGACACTACCTCTTTATGATTGCCTACTTCATGCTGTTGCGAGCTTCCTTGGTCGTGTGGTTGCAAAACCTTAGTCCAAGACTCACCCCGCGCGCCGGCTACACGTAAGCCTCCACGCTAAGCTGTGTCGTCGGTAAGCCGTCCTCTCCGTGAGTAGTGTTTAGCAGGGCACAAGATAACACAGTGCCTCAGGGCTACCAAGCTCGTATAAGCATAAACTACTGCATGATTAAAAGCAAAACAAACAACAGTACTTTTTTACATGGCACGGGAACATTGAGCTCCGGCCAACGAGGAGGTACAACCTAAACGCTACATCTACTCATCATCATCGCCCTCGTAGTCAATGGCCTCCATGACCTTCTCTGCCGCCGGTTGCACCTCCGTCTCTATGGTCTTGAGGTCTTTCTCCTGATTGGGGCCATCCCCGACCTTTACCATGTCGACCTCCGGTAAGTGGGACTTCACCCTCACCTCTACAGCCGCCATCAGACTGGATGCTCTCAGGAGCAAGGTAAGCTTCTCTAGAGCCATTATCAGCCGGTCTATTAGAGACTTTGGCTCTTCTCCAACCACATGAGGAACCACCATGTCCATGACATGGTCTGCTGTATTCTTCAGGTCGGTTATCTCCACCTCGAGTCCTGCAATGGCCACTTGGTCATTCTGTAATGATCTAGGCTACCATAAGACTGACCTCAAGGTCTTTTTGAGCTCGCTTTTCATAAGACAACTTTTGACCCATGATGTACTCACTCTCGGTGGTGGCCTTGGTCTCTCTCTTGAGAATTTCAGCGCCATTGTCAGCTTCCTTGAGGGTCCTTTTGAGGTCCCTAATCTTCTCTCGGCCTTATTGAGGTCATTCTTCAGCTTATCCTTTTCCCTGCGAAACTCTGCAGCAAATAAAGCATAGTAGGTAACTTTAGTTCAATCCAACAACAAAGTAAGATGATAATGAGACCCTGGTCTTACCGGTGCTAACAGACTTCAGCAAAGTGTCCGCATCCCGGACCTTCAGCTGCTCTGCCGCCAGCTCGTCTTCAAACCTCTTCTTCTCATCAGTAGCTTCATCCTTGACATGCTGGACCTCCTACTCGAGCTGTTGTGCCCTCAGGGGCACTGATGTAGCGCTCTTGCATCGGTTGGCACTACCCTTAGCACGATCTGCCAAAGACTGCAATGAAACAAAGTTTGGCCACTAACTAAATATGGTCGACATATCGAAAACAACTCCAAGAGCAGCATCTTACCTGAAACGAGCTGCTAAGAGTCAAAATGGCATTCTTGCATGCTTTGAAGTCTTCATCCTCGTCGAACATGTCCACCTACCATGGAGTGTCGGACCAATCAATCTCCCGGTCTCGTCAATCCCTAGTAGTCGATGTCGAACGCGGTCTTACCTCGGTGGTTGTTTCTGGGTTCGGCCTTGGCATCTCGATCTGGACTTGATCTTGTGTCGGGCCCTGAGCCGCTGAGGCAGGTACCACGTTGATTGGCTTAGGATCTTCGACGGGCGGGGAGGTCGCTAGAGCCAAATTGCATGTGGAGCTCTGTGCTCCGACCTCTAGCCTAGACGTCGATGTCTTGGTTGGGGAAGGCTAGGCACTAGCAGTGCTCAGTGAAGCAGTGTCCGACCTGCATAAACTGTTCTATTACACAACGACCAAGGAAAAGGCTACAATAAAGTGACTAGGCACAGAAGTCTTACTTCGCTGCTATCTTCCCACGTACTTTGGGCTTCAAAGCCCGTCTGGTATCTTCTTTGGCACCATCGCCTGGACTCCGACCTTGGCGATTTGGGCCTCCTTTATGCGGCGGAGGTCTTCCTCTGTCATCTTCATCTGCTCCTCCCGCTGCCGCTTCGTGGCGAGACTGGGCGACCTTGGCGTCACGAGCTCGTCTTCTTCCGACGTTGATGAGTCGACACCTTCGTCTTTCTCTTCGGTGTCCTGCAATGGTTGGGTGGAGCTGTCCCCCTCTTCCTCTTCTTCTCTTCACCCTCCAGCTTTGCGGTTTTTGCCGCATCTGCCTTCGACTACGCGATCTTCGCGACGGTCACCCTTGTTTGACGGGCCAGCTTAGCAGCGGTTGCTACAGCCGGCTTGCTTGTGCCACTTACCCCAGTATTTTGGTTGTCGTCCCTGTTAGCCTCCACAGATGAGTCTGACAGGTAATTTTCCAAGAGGTCGGCGGCAGGAGGTTGGTAATCCTCCGATCTCAGCTTCCGACACGGCTCCTCGCCCTTGGGTAGAGGTGCAGGACTACAATACTACATCTCACGTTCCTACAAAACAAACACACAAGTCCGAGAGGTCTTCCTCGTTGACACAAAAGAAAAGATATCAAACGAGTTTAGTTTCATAACTTACTACGTCTGCTGGTTGGACCAGTGAGTGTGCTTTTGGGCAAGTCCTGTTGCGGATCCTCCCGCTATAGAGCTGGACCACCCTTGCCACCATCTCCTCCTTGGAGACCTTGCGATTCACTTCACGAGTGGGGTCCGACTACCCCTAGTACTCGTATGTTGGGTGGACTCGATCCTTGATCGGTTGGATGAGCCATCGGCTGAAGCTGATTGCCATTGCGCCGCCTGTAAGACCTGCCTCCTTGAGGTCGGTGAGGATGGTGAGAAGACGCTTGAGATCTTCCATCTCACGGGAGGTCAGCACCAGGTCCCACTCAGGGAACTTCGTGGGCGTGAGCCCAGTTCGCTTGGGTAGTGTCGGCTTCTGGTCGGCAATGTAGAACGAATTCGCCTTCTAGCCGCTGTTGTTGTCCGGCATCTCCATGTCGATGTACTGAGACTTGATACCTGGTCTCAAGTAGAAGCCGACAGAGCCAATGATGCCTAACGACTTGTCGGTCTTCTTGGCATGAAAGAAGTAACGCCACAGGTAGAAGTGTGGCGGTATCCCCATGTACGCTTCATAGAGGTGGATGAAGGACGAAACGACAATGATGGAATTGGGGACGAGATGTACCAGCTCCAAGCTGTAGTAGTACACCAAGCCCCTGAAGAAGTCACCGACGGGCACGTTGAACCCACGCTTGAAGAAGGACACAAAGACGACCTGCTCTTTGTCGTCCTCCATCAGAAACGCCTCGTTGGTAGGCGCCTTCCACTCCACCTCCGCCTTCGGCCTCAGCAGCCTGCGGTCCACAAAGCTTGAATCTTCTCCTCGGTCATCTCTAAGGGCTCCCAGACCATCTGTGGGGCAGGGATCTGAGGTGCTACTACTGCCATCTCCTCTTCCTGGGACCCTAGCAACTTGGATCTGAATGTCACTAGGGTCTTCACGCACATAAAGAGGGGCGTAGGGCGCTGCTCGCAACAGAGGTGGGCGGACTGCTGTGGGCGGTGACGGGCTCATGCTCTAGCTACGGCGGTGTGGATTTGGGCTTTTGGGGGCTACGGCGCGGTGCGTTCCGGCGGTGGGAGGAAGAAGACGATGGAATGAAGTCAACAATTCACCCTTAGCTGTATTTATATGGGCCCCACAGCGGTCGCCCGTTGCAGAATTACCACCGTAACAGCTCTACGCCAACGGATCTTTGCCGCTTATTTCGCTTGAGTGAATCTATATGGATTTTGCTCTAACGGCTCTAAGCCTAACGGATATATCGACGACCTAATGCCTTGCGCTTAGGTCGGAACACTACTATTTCGATCAGGTCGTCCTAATAGTAAGCCCGACCTCCTTGAGGTCGGTAAGCCCCCAAATGTTGACATTATAGGTCTTTGAGGGATAAGTTCTTCAAATCGACCATTACATTCATCATAACAGAAGAGTGAACACTATATGTGTGCCTCTATGGGTACACAGGTCGTCTGTGACCTATCTGGTCCTTGACCAGTTACAAGATACAAACATATTTGAAGACCTGATCTACCTAGAGCAATCTTTGTCATGTTCTCTGCTATAGCAGAGTACATCACAAGAATTCTTCTAGCTTCAGGACCTCCATGAACACTTCCCGGGGTTCACCTACGCGACACTGCGCCTAGCAGGTCATGCTTTGTGCCTGACTATGGAATGCAGACACAAACTGCCCCCGGGCTTGTGCTGCAAGGCATCGATGAGTATCTATTACTCACCAAGAACCTCCAGCACCACTTAGGCCTCTACAGCATCACCTCCAAACTCTCCTGGATTCCTCGCCGGGCGTGGGAGAAGAAGCTGATCGAGACCTTCACACTTCGCAAGTATTCGTCTAGCTCCAAGCCTCTACAACTTTGCATCTTATGCTTTGGTGGACGGACACATGCCCATGGCATGGCCAAATAACTATACTTCGGCTTCATAGCTCAACAATACTCAGTGCCTTGCCCCTAAGCTTCTGCTGCTATTTATAGCGAAGGCCAACCTTGGTTGTGGCCATTTGTGCCTTAACACTACTACCACGTGGTCGCAAGGTACTGTGCACACGTGGACGTCTTTACACGATTTTCCCCTACCTCACAACAAGGCTCATCGTCTTCTCAGTTATTGCATCATTGATGCCTATGGTAGGGTATTTTAGTGACACACGAATTAAATCTGCAAATGCACAGATACCATTGCAGCTTTCACCTCAGAGTATTCCAAGGGTATTGAATCCAAGGGAACGTGTGTGAACTAACTTCGTACAATCAGTCTAAGGACACACCCAGATAAGATGCAAGGATAGAGAGGATTCCTAAAGATAGCACTATAGATGAGATTAAAGGTCGATCTCTAGATAGAACTTGGCTTAGGGTACCGATAGCCCTGACTTAACAGGCGACTCCGGTACGCGGATCTATGTGGAACGGAGCTCTGACTATATCTAGCTGCGGAGGATCAACGAGGGCCAGAAGGGCTATCACCACCTCCTGGACTGCCTCTACCTAACCTTGGGATAAGCCGAACGGATGATAACCGGTAGCGTGTCACAACGTCCACGCTGTGGTTACTGCCGTAGCCAACAGACTACAACACCCTGTACTAATAGAACTATGACCACGGAAGAGAACTGATCTCACTCACTATAGTTACTACTAGCTTATATATACTAAAGGTATACGAGAGAGCACTTGGTCCCGTACTAAGCTCCCAAAGTATACGAACGACTTGCAGCAGACGAACGCATAAACCCAGGATCTACGCACTAGCAGAGGAAAAAGGCTACTCATGCAACCTAGCATAAACTATTAGAAAGGAATCATGAACAAACTTTATTCTAATCAGAGCACGCAAGCATCCACTTTATTCTAGTAGACTAGTCATACAAACGGGACACAAACTTGTGCACCTAATCAACTAGATCGAGGAGGCATGTTCGTGAAGAACACGCGCCTCTAAATGATGAACAGGCGAAGAACACAAGAACATATCACTTGCACTTTAGTCTAAATAGAAAATGCAGAAATACTCACTTTACTCTAATTGAAGAACGAGCATCCATAGAGGTACATACCTTTCACTCTCTCCCTAGCTTTGATCTAATCAACTACTCCACACTTACACTCTAGAAGGAGGAGAGGAGAGCCTCTCCTCTCAAGACAGAAAATGAGAGAGGAGGAGAGGAGTTGTCTGTCCTATTCTCTACCCCCTCCACTTCTATTTATAGGCCAAGGAGAGTAGGAGGAGCCCCCTTGGCTGCCATGGGCGCCACCTATAGGGTGGTGACACGTGACGTTGAGGAGTGGGGGCCAAGTTGCTGTATCTTGCGTGAGAAGGAGGTTGAGGCGGCTTCCTTCCTGCGTAAGCTACTGAATCTTGCAGTGTAAGCTTCTGGGAAGCTACCCATTGCAGCCACACTTGTCCATGCACCCCAAGCTACTGATGTGGCATGGACCCACGCCAGGTGTGGGCCCCGCTGGTGGGTCCCGCGTGACGAGGTGTGGGCCCCATGTGACGTCATATATCCTTTGTTTGTTTATTTCACATCTCGTGCATACAAACTCCGATGTAGGCAAATAATATATCTATTTCGATCATCTCGACGAGCTCGTCTCAATGGTGCAGTCTAAATTGGCATTTGAGGTTGTTTATGATGACGTCCTATATAAGCCATTAGATCAGTTGCTCTCAACTGTACCATTTAGCACGTATTTCGGTGTGCCCTGCAACAAAAGCTAGAGACACCAACACTTGTGAAAATTGTCAGTATAAAGACCTATCCTAGTGTTGATGCCCACTTTCCATTTATTTTATGCAGGAGTTGACAGTGTAAAAGTGGTACTTAACAGCCGTCAACCGGTAGCGCCACATGGCTACAGTACACCCGTGGTCAGTGGATCAGTTGTCATTTTCTAGGTGGCAAGAGAATCTCCGACCACTATTAACCTGTGAACCTACAGTCCACTTGGGGTGACAAGACTGACTCTACATCAGATGGCTCTGTGCCTACACATAATTTTGGACGACGATGATCAATCGCACCCTTTAAGGCTCTGCGTCTTTTTTGCACCCGCTAGGCTCTGCGTCCTTGTTGCACCCCCTGGGCTCTGCAGTGTAAACAGACCTATTCCGATCAGCCTACATTTCTGTTTCCTGAGTAGAATGGTCGTAGGTTTGATTGAAGACCTTCATGAGGTAGGCGTGCCTCACTGCTCTGCCAGTCTGTCTGGGTGCCTGGAGTCCAGATGCCTCACATCTACGATTTCGTCGGGCTCCCGAGGTCATTATGCCCGCTACTTAGGTCGTCAATACCTTGGTACCTTGGCTCTGCTAGATGCCTGGCAGCTATGCTGGTCGTCTGGGCACCACAATAGCCTTCCTGAGGTCGGCGTGCATTGATACTAGGTCTTGCAATACCTAGGTATGTCTTCGGCTCTGCCAACCTAGTTGGGCGCCCTAAATGTGTGACCTCCTTGAGGTTGGTGTGCGTTTCTAATCCCTACCAGCCCTCTCATAGGGGTGCGAGCCAAATGGCCCTGCCAAGCATCCCCAGATACTAGGTGCTATTGACTTGAGGCCTCCTTGAGGTCGGCCCTGCCAGACTCCTTGCAGTCATGTTAGGTGGTCTGGATGTCTCTACACTCCGTTCGAACAAGACCATGACCTAGTTTTCTTCTCTTTTTTGAGCATCAAACCAGCCATGCTGCCTGCTTCAATGCTCGGGGACTACTCTACGAGAGCGTCTCCGACGCCCTATTGTTTTATTCGTCGTATCAACCTATTGGGAACCTTGTTTCTCACCAAGTCAATACCTGACCTATTTTCTCTTTTCTTTTTTTGGATCATCACACCGGTCATGCTGCCCGCTCAGATGCTCAGATACTACTCTACAAGTGCATCCTTGGATCCCTCTAATTCATTCTTCGTCGTTTCAATCTATTGGAAGTCTACTTCCTATAGGTCGTCACTCGACCTCGCTACGCTCGGAACACTACAAATAGGTCGGCTGCTAAGCTGGCTACTTTTTTCTTTTGGACTGACGTGCATGCTATTCGACCTGTCAATGTCTTGAAGACATCGTCATGACCCCCTCGAGGTTGCTATGCCTACACATCACTCTGGGGCTTGTGAGACATGGGTACCCCTGGGTCACCACCGACCAGGCTCATTACCGTACCCGTCAAGTGGGTCTGGCCCAGCATAAGACCCGTCGACCTGTCAGTAGGCCTGCTTGACCTGACATTTGGGCCTGAAGACCTTCTAGAAGATTCCTAGACGACCTTATCCGATCTGTTCGGGTAACTTAGCGTGCAAGACAAGACATAAAGACGTCGGCTGCGCCGCCAGATAGTCCGAAGATCACGGGATTATGTTGTAATCTACTAGAGATAGGTTTCCCTATTGTAACCGACCTGGACTCTGGGTTCACCGACTTTGTCTGTCAGCCAATATAAGTCACAAGTCAAGTCGCATCCATCCAAAGAAATACAATCAAGAACTAGACGTAGGGTTTTTACTCTCCGGAGGCCCGAACCAGTATAAACTCGTTGTGTCCTTTGTGTTCCGTGTGCCATTGCACAACCATCGCATTCTTAGCTCTAGATCTGCCCCCGCTGACAAATAAATCACCGAGGTTGACCCCCCTGTGGACTTCTCAGATCTAAACCTCTGACAAGTATTCGAAAGGGTATCGAATCAAAGGAAGGCATGGTCAGATTAACAAGATTAATACTATTGCAATGAGTATAAATCATAGACAGAAGTAAATCAGGTTCTCAAGTATAGGGGTAAGATATGATAATGATAGGGTAGTGTGAACACACTTGAACTCATCTCCAAAGGTACACTACGGCTTAGGAGGGAACATACAAGATCGTTTTAGGATCTAATGTACTAAACACATAAAGTCAATAGATACAAGTTAGACACACAAGCATTGTATGAATATCAGCTCAACACCCAGGAACAAATGGGGAGCTAACCACCCGCGCCGCTTCCGCATGATGACAGTTGTTAGACTTTAGACTCCTACAGCGATACCCGAACATGGAGGATTACAAAGGGTCTAATGGCTGTCAGTACCGCGACCTACCTCAAGACAAACCGTGGGGCACACTCATATGCAACGCAACTACTCAACCTAGGAACCATGCTTGTGTTGTTAACTAGACACTGACTGTCCTGGGCTATTGTGACCCAGGTCAGAACCACCAGATAACTGGCCACTTACACCGAGTACCGTAGCCTGAACTCGAACTTCATACAACACAAATATGTAGTATAACTAGATCAAACTAGGCTAGTCATACAAACGAATTCGTGTTCTTCTACGTCTATTCCATAGGATCAAAGGGTCGTGTTCACGAAGAACACGAGCCTCTAACTTATGAACAAATGAAGAAAACATGAATAAGTCACCCGTCAACTAGATCGAAAGGCCTTGTTAATCAAGAACATGAGCCTCTAAATGATGAATGGACGAAGAACACATAAACAAATCACCCATGCATGCAAGCACCATTTTATATGAAATAGTTAAATAACTGAAGTAGATCAAAGTCATACAAAGAAATAAACATACAAGAGGACTCATACCTAGATCCCAAGTAGACTTGGAACCTAAAGTAGAACTACTCTAGCCTACCTCCTAGCCATGAAAACCAAAAGTGAGAGAGGGGTTGCAAAGTGGTTGCTAAGAAATGAGCCCCTCCCCTCCTATTTATAGACCCAGATACTGGCGTGAGAGCATCCCGAACACCCTGGGAATCCACTGTAGGACCAATAAGGAAGCACCTCGTGGAAGGCATCAACCGACCCAAGGTCGGTTCAGCCAATCCTAGGGGTCGTCCAACCCCCTATGGGCCCCCTTGTGTTGTGTTTTCTCGTGGTGGCTGTCAGGTGGGTCCTCATGGCGGTTGCAGGTGTCCACGCAGTTTTGAGGAGGTTCGGGTCCCCTTGGGCCCTTCAATCCATGTGACGTCCACGTGTCGTCCTTTGATTCATTGGGGTGTGCCTCCCTTGGATTGATGTCATGGCTTGCATGCATGGAATCCTTAGTGACAGGCCCTCCTTGGCTGAGGTGATGTGGCATGGACCATAGAAAGTGAGTTTGTCACTTATTTTACGCTTATTTTCCTGCAATCAAATAATCTCTAAGGACAAGTGGAACTACATTATTCTTAACTAAATGCGTGCAAGAAATACCTTTTGCTCCTTTATTCATGAGTATATTTGTGGAGGTTTGATCTGGATGGTTGGGCTTAGAGACACAGGGATTATACTGGTTCAGGCATGGGGGTGCCCTACGTCTAGTTCGAAAGAGTGTTTTATATGACCACCGGGGATTGTAGTAGGGGGTACAAGCTTAGGTTGAGAGAGGGAGAGTGTCCCAGGTCTCTGAGTGTAGTGGTGCGAGGTGATCGCTTGGTGTGAGTGTGATGCGGGGCTCTATGATCGTGTTGTGATCGTTGATCCCTGTAGGTCATTTTTTGTCATGCTATTTACGGTGCCAGCCTCCCCTTTTATAGTCCAAGGAGGGCTGGAATACAAGGGTTAAGATGGTAAAATGGCATCCTGCTACAGTGTGGTAACAGTGCCAGAACAGTGCTGGAACAGGGCTGGTATACAAGGATTCGCCTGTCCTTTGCTACTGTTTATTATCCAAGTGATGGGACGCCGGTGCAGTCCGCTTCCCACGCTGGGGAAAATCTCATCATAGCCTGGCCGCCTGACAACATAGATTTGCCCGCCCTGCTGCTCCTGCACATCCCAGGCGGCATGGGGTAGCTCACGCCACGTTGCAGCCCTCGCCTGGGGGGCCCCCGCCGGTGGGATGCAACCGAAGGAACCTTAGGTCGTACGGGGCAGAGCCATTTGTCGAGGCAGCTGGGGCGCTCCTTAGGTCACGCGAGCCGACCGCCTGGGTCGGATGTGGCCCCATAGATGACGTCATGCCACTACCCTTAACGAGGGGGAGTTGGGCCCGTCTTGCTGGTCGTTGGTGTTAGGCCTTCACAGATGTGGCCCATCATTAGCCTTCATGATTTTGGGGATTTAGGAGCTAAGATGATTACCCCTGGTTTATCCCCTCATCAGTAGCCCCCGAGCCTAAGGTGGATTTCTCCCTTAGGATCAGTGATGTCAGCCTTTTTCTTCTGATCTTCATTTCGGTGGGGGCGCGCGAGCGCACCCGTCGGGTGTAGCCCTCGAGCCCACGGCGGAGCCAAGGGCTCTGCTGCAGGGTGTTTGTTTTAGTCGTTGCGAGTACCAGCTCGCCTTTTGAGGCCGACGTGGCCATACGGGGGGATTTGACCTGGCGTCACGGGAGACTGTGGCTGGCCTCTGTCGATGTGACGGTGGTGCTCAGTGCGTCTTCAATTCCTGCCATGCCGCCTGGCGGGGTGGGTGGCCATTTTAGCTTGTTTCGTAAGCTAGCCCGTGCCAGCGGCAACCCTCTTTGCGTGGTCGGGCTGGTGCTACCCTATAAAAGGAGCTCCACTTCGTGTTGGTGAGACTCCATGGTTGCCATATGGATAGGGAAAGAAATCAGTTGCTTCTTTCGTCGTGGGGGGTTCGTCCCCCTGAGTGTAGTGCCACCCTTTGAGTCTTCTGATGTTGATGGGAGTTCAGCGAACGGGGAGGTATTCTAGAGTCAGGCATTCTGTTTCCTGGAGCGGTTCAACCTGTCATAGGCCAAGCAAATTCACTCGGGATCAGAACTTCCTGCTCTCACGCTCTGGGGCGTGGATCCCCCGTGAGTTTGATTCGGCCATCAACGTCTTTGCTTGAAGCATCCTCCTTCCATTTTGAGGAGGATGCTTCATCGTCAAGGTCGTGAGTGCGCCAACGACTTCTCGGCCCCGGGAATCGATGGGCGCTCTGCGCTTGGCAGCTATCGACGGGATTGCGGCAGGCAATGGATCTCCGAGACTCCCCGCCTGCTGCCTTGTGCCTGGCCAACTCTTGGGCAATTGTTCCTCCATGCCTTTGCTGGTGCCTCGTTCAAGATCCGGGACGCTGTTTGTTGCGGCATCTCGCTCGTCTTGTTATTTTTTAAACTTCTTGGCCGTTCTGGCTTTTTTCCATGTATTTTACACAGAGAAGATCCGCCATTGAGACCTTCGAGCATGGTAATCTTTCATGTTAGTCCCTTTGGACGAGTTTTGTCACTATCTGCATGAGAGGGTGATGCATATTGTCATTCGAGGCATGATTCGGACTTAGGCTGGGTTTTGATTGTGTGATGGGTGGCTAGGTTAGGAGCCTGCCGACCCCTCCGTAGGGCTTGTTGATTTTCGGTGACATTCGATTGGCCCCGTGGGCTTGGCGCCCGTTTGGCTTTCCTCGCGCATCCCTTTCGTTGGGGAAGGAGGGGTGAGTAGTGCCATGGCTTATCTCGATGGCCGAGTCATGGTGCTCATTGAGCTATTAGCGGGTTAGTTCGAGTAAGACCCGGGTCCCGTTCGCGGGGTCCCGACAGGATCAGATGGTGATAGATCTTATCAACCCCTCTGAATATCTCATTTATCTCCAAGGTCGTTCGATTGATCCTGGCGGCTCATCGCCTCCCCTCCGATGGGAATTCCGTGAGATTTTTTCGTCTGGGGCTCGAACACGAGCCAGGATGCCCGTGGCGCTCGTGCGCCCGGGTTTCAGCCGCTTGTGGGCCTATCCCTTTTCATCCCTTGCTCTGGTGATGGCAGTGACTGTTTGGAACCCTTTGCCAGGCCAGCCTTCGAACCGCGCGTCGGTCCTGGATTGCTGGGGTCTAGTGACGGTTCGCGTCCTAGTGATTATCTTTCCCGCGGGGAGCGTTAATCAGCTCGGACGGTTGCGCTTCTGGCCGTGGTGGGCCTGCCGATCGTGGCGATCGTGGGGGAGAGGATCGGTCGTGCTCTCCCTACTGACGACCCTTTAAATCCTCCCCTTTCCGGGGAGTTTCGCCTCATTCTCCTCGCTAGCTCCTGCAGCAGCATTCGCGACGGAAGTGAAAGACTTAGGCAGGGGTTCGAAAGGGCGTTACCTTGGTTCCCCTATCTGTGATGGAGAGGGGGAGCGTGCCGCGTCGGGTGATGCGTCACAGCCGCTGTCGCCATGTCGTCGGAGGTTGGTTCCGTCATTTGGAAGATGGTGGTTGTTCCGTTCCAGCCTCCCGCACTTCTGATTGTATTTGCTTCTTCTCTGCGTGCGCAGGATCCCTTGTGGTGCGGTCGCCTCAGGCGCTAGGCCTCAACTTGGCGGTGCGGCTCCTGCAGTTGGGGCGTTTCGGGAGGACATCCTCTTCTTAACGACGCAGGTGGCAGAGACGGGGAGCCGCTTGGAGGAGGCTCTGTGTGATCGTCGTCAGCTTGAGGAGGCTTTGAAAGCTGCCCGAGCGGCGCTTCATGCCGCCGAGGCGAAGGTCGAGGCGGCTCATCTTGCCGCCGACGGGGCGGAGGCTTGCTGCATTGGTATTTGCTTCGGACGATTCTTGTCCCTCTGGCTGCCTTCTTGAGGGGAGGGGAGCTCCCTAATTTTCTTTATTTTGTAGACATGGAGGAGAAGATGCTTGACCTCCGACGAGAGATGGGGGATCTGCTGCGCCAGGAGTTCGACGTGGAGACGCGTCTCGACATCCTCACAACCGCGGTGCAAGCGGCTGTCGAGGTTGTGGCATCTCCTCCGGCCCTACTAGTGGATCATCTCCGAGCGCTACCCGACCGTGTTCTGGGGGCGGTGCGTGCCGGGGTGCACCGAGGGGCATCGAAAGCTTTGGCTGCGGCTGACGCGTAGTTGGACGAATCGTGGCTTTCCTTCGTCCCGCCGGGGTGGCCCGAGGGCTACGACACGGACCTCAGTCGCCTTCGCTCGCTGGAGTTCACCAGGGCTGCCGACGCTATCTTCGATGGAGTTGATGTTGGCGAGATTCTTCGTGGTGATGGTGTTTGTGGAGCCCGCGGCGTGTAGACGGCGTTGGTCGTGGCCGCTAGCGCATATCTTGGCAACGTCCCCCCGCTGGGCCTTTTGTTTTTAATGAACTCGAAGTGTTTGCCTTCCTACTTCTTCTTTGATTTCCTCTCTCAGGTTAGCTTTCTGTGTCGAGGTACGAGCATTTCTCTGAGTTCTGGAGGAAAGGAAGAAAAAATGCCGCTTTCCCGGGCGGGGGCCCCCGAGCTACAAGGGATTTTTGGGGGTGACAAAAAATGGCTTGTAGCTAGAAGGGGAAACCAGGCCATTCTTTCTTTTGGGAACATGAGAGCTTTTCTTAAGGTTAGAAGCGACACAGCTGTTTGATGTTCCAGGCGTTGGTGATGGGTCGACCTTCTTCGTCCTTGAGCTTGTAAGTGCCGGGGTGTAGGACTTGGTCGATGGTGAAGGGGCCTTCCCATGGCGGTGACAACTTGTGGAGGTCCTTGTTGCTCTGGATCCGACGAAGTACCAGATCTCCGACTTGGAAGGCCTTTTCCCGAATGGTGCGGCTGTGATAACGTCGCATCGCCTGTTGGTACCGGGCAGAGTGTAGCACTGCGATGTCCCGCGCTTCGTGGAGTTGGTCGATGGCGTCCTCGAGGGAAACTTGGTTTCCCTCGTCGTTGTAGGCTCGTACCCTTGGGTTTCCATAGTCGATGTCTGTTGGGAGGACCGCCTCCAACCCGTGGACCATGAAGAATGGTGTGTAGTCGGTGCCGCGCGTCGGGGTGGTTCGTGGGCTCCAGAGCACCGAGGGTAGCTCGGCCACCCACTTTAATTTGAACATCTCGAGCCTCTTCAATATGCGTGGCTTTAGTCCCTGCAAAACCATCCTGTTCGCCCTTTCGACCTGCCCATTGGTCCTCGGGTGACTGACGGCGGCCCAGTCTATTCGGATGTTGTTGTCATCACAAAAGCAGAGGAACTTCTTCCCAGTGAAGTTCGATCCGTTGTCGGTGATGATGGTGTTCGGGATTCTGAAGCGGTAGATGATGTAGGTGAAGAACTTGACAGCCTCTTCAGATGGGGTGTGCTTCAATCCACTTGGAGAACTTGTCGATTGCTACAAGAAAGTGTGAAGCCCCCGGGCGCCTTTCTCAGTGGACCCACCATGTCGAGCCCCCACACAGCGAAGGGCCAGGTGAGGGGGATGGTCTGGAGTGCTTACGCTGGGAGGTGTGTTTGTCGCGTGTAGAACTGGCAACCTTCGCAGCTACGCACGATGCTCTTGGCGTCCGCGACCGCTGTGGGCCAGTAGAAACCTTGCCGGAAAGCGCTGCTGACGATTGCCCTAGGGGCTGCATGATGGCCGCAGGCTCCCGCATGTATATCTCGTATGAGTATCCCGGCCGCGCCTTGCCGATAAAGGTCCCCATCGATGAGTCTGAAGGATTTGGCTCGACGTGCGATGCGTCGGGCCTCGGTGCTATCGGTCGGGAGCTTCCCTTCTACCATCCACTCCAGAATTGGGATCCTCCAGTCGGGGTCCTCGAGGTTGGGCTCGGAAGCCTCCCCGAGTGCCATGACCTCCTGGGGCTCTGGCGCCGACGGGTGGTTGTCTTCATCGTAGCAGACAGAGGGCTCCCGTAGATCGCTCGCGAACACACTGTTGCGGACCGGCATTCGGTTCGAAGCCGCCTTTGCGAGAGTGTCGGCCGCCTCATTGTACTTTCGCAGCACGTGCTTGAGCTCGAGTCCATGGAACTTGTCCTCCAACTCTCTGACGGCCTTGCAATAGGCTGCCATCTTGGGGTTGACGCGGTTTGCTTCTTTCATCACTTGATTGACGACAAGCTCGGAGTCTCCTCGAACCTCGAGGCGTCGAACACCTATCTCGAGAGCAATCTTGAGCCCGTTGAGAAGGGCTTCATACTCAGTGACGTTGTTGGATAACGAGAAGTGGAGCCGGATCATGTATTCCATGCGCACGCCCAGAGGCAAGATGAAACACAAGTCCGGCCCCTCCTCCCTCCTTCGTGAGGGACCCGTCGAATTACATGGCCCATGTCTCGTGTTCGATCGACGCCGCGGGTTTCTGGATCTCCGTCCATTCGGCCACGAAGTCGGCCAAGACCTGGGACTTGATGGTGGTGCGAGGAGCATAAGTGATACTCTGTCCCATCAACTCCAGGGCCCACTTCGCGATCCTACCTTCCACCTCTGGGCTCTGGATTACCTCTTTGAGTGGGTACTTTGAGACCACTGTGATGGGGTGTGCGTCTGAAGGACCGGAACGGTGAACCAGAGAGGGGGGGAGTGAATGGGGTCCGATAAAAATTCTACTCAAGAATTCAACCAATGAACCCAAGATCACTCGGATACCTCCGCAAACTTCTCTTGCCAAATCCACGTAGCCACTGGAGTGCTACTGGATCTAGGAGCAAGATCCAACCAACAGCCACTTAAAACACGCAGCGGAAAACAACTCGAAACAGCTGCTGGAAGCCAAAACCTTTCAGGCCGGTTTCTGAAACCGGTCAGACCGATCCTCTAGGACTTAGCCTCTCACAGGCAGGGGAAACCGGTCAAGCCGGTTTGGCAAACCGGTCAGGACGGTTTTGTCCAAAAAATCCCCAAAAGACCTACGAGACCAAACCTAGCAAAACCACCTCAAGAACCCTTCAACCTTTGAACAAGAAAAGCCATAGAAGGAAAGAGACTCTCTTGTCCAAAAATACTTCTCGACAGAGCACTGGGGCTAAACCGGTCAGACTGGTTTGGGAAACCTGTCAGGCCGGTTTTGCCTGGACAGTTGGGAAGAACACAACCCGCGGGAAAAACTCAACCTTCACCTCGATCGATCTCCCGATTCGTTCCATGGATTCAAGTGAGACTTTGGGGATAGCTGGGGCACCTCGTGGGCTACCTTTGGCTAGAAGCTCGGTCCCCAAATCCTACCCAATCAAGAGGAATCGGAAGTCAACCCTCAAGAACACCTCTCCACGAACTCCACCTAAAACCACCAAATCGAAGCCGTTTCGGAGGGATTGCTGGAGTAAAGTCACCAAGCAAAGAGGCACAAGGTCCTCATATGTGACATCCGACAAGAATCCCTCAAAGAAACACCCCCAAAACTTCACCATGAAAATTCCCAAAAAAACTCCGAAAATCACCAAAAAGGGAAAACGGGGGAGACAGAATCAAGCCTTGAGGAACCACGCCGAATCTTCTATACATACCATGAAGGTTCATACAAGGTCTAGCTTGCCTCCCGATCATCCATCCCTCTCTCAAGATCTCACCATGAAGCTCTCAAGCTAGTGCTAAAAATCCTAAGGAAAATAGGAAGGAAAATAGCAAAGGGAAAATGAGCTAGGGTTCCAAGAGATGGCTGCCATCCTCTCACCACTTGGGTTATATGGAGGCTAGCCAAAGACTAAACTACCCCTATTACATATACTAGGATACACGCCCACCAAGGGCACTTTGGGAAATTGTCTTCATAACACCATCGGACGGATGCCCGGCGACCGCACTACACTTAGCCTCGACGCAAGCCTTGCAATCCCGACGCGTGTCCTCCGCTTCAAAGCTTCCCGGCGCCCTGCGACCCCAAACCGGTTAGACCGGTTTCACCAACCGGTCAGACCGGTTCTTACCTGATAGCCACGCCCGGTCTTCGTCCTCGGCTTTATGGCTCAGCCGAGTAACCCAGTGGTTTTCTGGTGAACCACTGCAAACCCCGCGAACTTGGTGTAACCTCCACCAATCACCACTCATGACTTGTCTCCCACGAAGTCCCGGCTCGACCTTGGTTTTGAGGCGCAACCAAGAAACCGTCCATGACTTTGTCTTGCTGTTCTGGCCACCATGCGGCCCGCACTTGATCCCGCTGGCCATCAGGTCCCTAGAACCAAGCCTACTAGTCTTCTCCACACCTGGAGGCCTCACCGGCAACGACCTTTCTCGCTTGTTCTTCACCTGCACCAGCACGAGTCAAGCCGCAACCTGCACCTGCAATACTAGGCCAAGAGTCAGTCCACACAACGTTGTCAATCACTCATCACACCAGGAAGTGACCATCCACCGGTCCTCGAACCACACAGGCTCTCAATCTCCCCCTTGATGAGTGCATTGACAACGCACACATATGGTAACCAAAGAGAAAAGGAAAAGAAAATAAATGACTGAAAGAAACTCAAACAAGCGATCGAAAGCCAAACAAAGGCAAAGAGCAAGATCACTTGAAAGAGGAAAGACTCGGTCCCCTTAGGCAAGGGCAACAACTTGACACAACCGAGTCAAAAATAAGCTCAAGCAAAGGGCACAAACCACAAAAGCAAAACTCAAACCACACACGAGCTCCCCCTGCACATATGCACACTCCTCCTGAACATGTGCCAGCACTAGGCACAAACTGGTCAGACCGGTTTCCCAAACCGGTCAGGCCGGTTCCACCAGACCGGTCAGGCCGGTTTCCAAAACCGGTCAGACCGATTAAACTCGGTAGAAGCTCACCCCCAAAAGCCAAAAATGCAAAAGAAATGCACAAGCTCCCCCTTGACTGTTGGGATATTGTTGACGCGAAAATAGGACGTCACCTCCGCGCGCAGCACACGTGACTCCCCGGTCTGTAGCGAGGCGTGCCAGCCAATCTGACCTGTTGATTGACAATGGAAAATATTAGGGATCGGCTAGAGAACCGATGGCCTTTCAGCGACACGTGTACCAGCCAATCGGCTGATACAAAGTAAAGCGGGATCGGCCGGCTCGAGAGCGACCGAAGCACGGGTGCGATCGGCTAGATCGGCCGATCGTGACGTCAGCGCTCGAGTAGGTCGGAATCGGCTGCGGTGTTGGAAGCCGATAGGATCTAGTTCGAGCGGGAGGTAAAGATAATAGCTAAAACTACAAGAATTTGGTACGAAAACTTGTAGATCTAGCTAATATCGGTAAGGGGTGAATAAAGAACTAGACGAAACCTCAGTGATGCGCCCGAAGGTTAAAGCCTAGGATTATTCGGTAAAACGGTACTCACAAGCTTGCCGGAGGTCAGGTGATGCAGCCCGACGAACTCGAAGCACGACGTTGTAGAAAAGAAAAAAAGCGCGATGGCGAAGTCGCCGAAAAGTAGATGCTGTAAAGGTAGATGCTGTAAAGTAGATGCAGTAAAGGTAAAGGGTTTGCCCAGAGGCGGTTTGTTTGATATTGGTGTGTACACATTTTCCGACCACGCAGGGTCGCTATTTATGTCCTGAGGACAAACGCGACTCCTAGCCGATTACAGCACTATTTACTTGCATCTAAAGATAAAAAAACTACTAAAAATAGAAAAGGACTCTCGCAGGAGTCTAAGACCTTCTAAAAACTGACTCTTGACCCGTTGCCAATCGTGGATTGACCCACCTCCACCATGCTTTCCTTTTGGCGTATCCCTTTGAATGCCGCCTTCTCTTTTCCTTCATCGGCCGATTTCCTGGCTGACCATCGGCCGATTACTTTGACCAACTGGCCCACTGTCAGGGTTGAGCCCTTCTGACTCTTGTTGACCGTTCTTCTCTTCCTTCAATCGGCCGATTGTACTCTGCTTTCCATCAGCTGCTTCTTCTTATCCTTTTTGACCTGTTTTTCCAAAAAACGGTGTCAACACATGCCCCCCAGTTTTGGAGTAAACAATCTCTTTTGCTCCGAAATTTCCTTGAATCCGTTAACTACCTCAATTCGAAGTCGGTCGTAGAATCTCAACAAATCTTCAGGGGTCATAAATACAACCGCTCCGGTTTTTTCTTCTCCCCCAAATCTTGTCGTTCCAGCAGCTCGAGCTTTCAAGCGACGAACCCTAAGCTCCAAAGCTTTTGCCGATCCATGGCGTCTTCAAGCTCCGCTGGAGGTTCTGGCTCTGCTTCTGCACCTCCGAAGGCGTCTCTTTCTTTAGTTTCTCCAGGATTTCCTTCAATCTTTTGCTTTTATTTGTCTTTAAATACCGTCGTCCTTCTTTGCCTGAAGCCTAGATTCATCCATCTTTCCAGGAACTTAGATCCCATCTCACCATTCCTGTCGACGATAAGCCCGGGCTCACTTTTCTTGGGCCAATGGGTGACGCTGACCCTACCGAGATGATCAATCTTGAAACCGGCCGAATTCCCTTCAAGCATGCTTCTCTGAACTTGGCCGATTGGGACGGTTGCTTTAGGTCTTGGATAGGTTATGTTAAAGGGTGGAGAAACTGGTACCGTAGGGTGTCTGCCAAAAACAGAGGTTTTTGGGAGGAATATAAGATCAACCAATGTATTACCCTGTCCTTGTCTGATATGTCTCGAAACGAATCTCTCTTAATAGCGGCTTCTTATTTTTGGTCCGATGCGCTTAATGCCTTCTTATTTGGTCACGGGCCGATGGCCCCAACTTTGGCTGATGTCCTTCTGTTGACTAGCTTGGACATATCTTCTTCAGATACTCTCTTCAGTTATCGTGATGTCAAACCTTCCCATCGTCTGAAAACTAAAAATGTGGGTGGCTGGGCTGGATATATCGTTGAGCATATGAAGGATGGCACTGTTAGTGACAGAGAACATGTGGCTTTTCTGAACATGTGGCTTGAAAAATTCGTCTTCTGTGGAAAATCTTTCGGCCCCACCTCTAATTGTCAGATTGTGGCCGAACGATTAGCCCTCGGCTCTTCTTTCCCTCTTGGCAAATACCTTTTGGGAGCTGTGTACAATCTTCTTCACCAAGTGGCCGTTAGTCTGTCAACCAATTCTCCGATAGGTTCTCCAGGGGGCCCTTGGTGGTTTATCAATATGTGGTTGAGTCTTTACCTTCGGGATAAACTAGAACAGGATATTTTTAGCATGCGTTTTGCGGGAGATCAACCAGATGGTGTGCCAGTCATCAAACGTCGATGCATGAACTTTGGGAAAGTTGTTTCCATGTTTCCTGGTCATAAGAAGACTCCATCCCGCATAGCAGAACACTTCAGGAGTTTTTACCTTGGTTTTAATCCAGGATCCATTATCTGGTTTGCATACAGAGATGATGACAACCATTTTGAGACTTTGTTTAGCTTCGACGATATCCATAGAGATGATGAGAATAGGATTGCCTTTGTGGAGATAATTAAGCCAGGGATTCTTCCGTCCTGTGTCTTTGGCAAAGATCAATCGGCTACTTACGAATTTTATAACCCTTCAGTAAGTGCTCATCAGTTGGGGTTTGGTCAGCTGCCGATTGGTCTTTATTTCTCTGATTTGATCAAGCCACGGGAAATTATCCCTGATAATATTCATTATCGTCGTCTCCTGGATCGGGTTCCTGGCAATGCCACTATCAATCTCGACTCCTAGAAGTTCTCCAGTTTTTCTTCTCCCCTTTTCAACATCTGGTGGGCAGAATGGTATGATCATCTTTTCTGTGTATCCCCCAGAATTTAATGTGAAAAACTGGATCCTGATTACGTGGCATCGGCTGATGAGGTATTTGACTGCCTTGTGTATTTTTCAACATACCCTGACTGTTTATCCTTTTAACACACGCTAACTCGCTTTCTTTTTCTTTTCAGCCTGACACCACTAAACCCCCTGTCACCAGCAAAAGTGGCAATCAGATTTATTATTGGCCACCGAGACGAACTCCATACATTGGTTATAATGCCCCTTCAATTTCTTCAGTTATGCAGGGCCCCAAGACCAATCTTCCTCCGGATAATCTGCTTTTGTCGACCCTTAAAAGGAAAGGTGGACCTAGCAAGGTTCTTACTCATAGATCAAAGAAGAGGATTGATACCGAAGTCCTCAATGTCTCAGATATGGTAGGAGTATTGGCAAGTGCTTTTCAGGTACAGACTCTCGGTCTTTTCTCTTTCTTTCTATGTCCGTGATTAATCATCCTTTTTTGTAGTCCTCGGGATTGATTGGCCAGTCAGAACAAGCCAATGTTACTGAGTCTGATAGAAGTCCAATATCGAAGCCAATTCAAGAAGCTTCAGCTGGTGATACCTTAGTTGAACAGGCTGAACTAGATAAAACTATGGAGGATATAATTGATACTGTCTTGATTGAACAACCTGATCCTCAGAGAGTCAATATCTCAGACGCTCCTGTTGGTCAGCCTCAACGTCCTCTTGAACAAGCTGATCAACCAGATGAGGTACAATCTTTGTTGGCTGTCCCTTCACCACTCTCGTTCTCTGACTCCTTGTTTTTTGCTCCAGGATATTGCTCATGACAGATCTTCTGGTGATCTTCCACAAGATGTCGGTGATCAATCACAGCTGCCGATCGTTGAAGCTCCTGAATCATCATCGGCTGAAAATTCCATTGCTCAAACCCAGGTAACACCTTCTGCTGTAGAAGTAATTTTATGACTTCTTCATACTTCTTCTTTAACTCCCGTGCCTCTTCTATAGTTTTTTAACAAACTTGCTCTCCATTCAGGACACATCGGCAGTCATTCTCCCAGACGAAGTGAAGGCCAAGCTGATCGAGGTGCTGCCATTGCTGAGCCAGGATGTTGGTCAACTTGTGCAAGATGCCGAGCCGATCAGAACCATCTTCAAGCAAATTCAGGGCCAGTTGCCTAGAGACCTTAAGGCGAAGATGCTCCAGGTTGCTTACATCGAGAATCGGCAACTCATAGTGCAGGAAGCTCAAGATCGGTTGACAGAAAGGAGACATCAAGAGCAACTTATTCAAGACAGAGAGAAACTGGACAGCAGTATGGCCGATCTTGATAATAGGATTGAACTCCTATCTTCCTCGCGTCCTGATATCGTCAGTAATATCGATCGCTTGAAGAAACGTCGCGCTGAGTTGATGAAGGAGCTTGATCAGATCGGTCAAGACTTGACAGCTGAAGAGCAGAAGCTAGCTGACCTCCCAGCCACCATATCCACTATGCAAGAATAGAGGAACTCTGTTGCACGCCAAGCTCAAGTCCTACGTAGTCAGGAGCAGCCGATTCCTGGTTCGGCCGATGCCGACCGTCAGGAGATAGAAGCGGTTGACCAGCTGCGCCTGGATCTCATCAATGCCATCCATCTCTTGGGCATAGTTTAAACTTTATTTGTAATTTGTAAACCGTGATTGGCCTTTACTGGCCAACTTCCAACGCTCCGTATTGAACGCTTTGACCGAACGTTTCAATCGGTCTTTACATAATACTGCCCTCCTTTAGAACTATCATCTTTCTTTTGTAATGGCTTCCTCTTCTTCCTCCTCTGTGAACCAGGTTGGTTTCTTCTTTCTTCTCTTGTTTTCACAATTTCCTTTTCCTGACATCTTTTCTTTCTCTTAGTCTCCAGACCATGATACCGTGGAGAAGATCATCTCAAGCATCAAGCTTTTGGTACAAATCGGCCAAACCACCCATCTAGGCGTGGACTCCGTCTGGTGATTTCAACAAGGAAGAGAGGTTGGAGGTTCTTGAAGCCAGGAGGACAGCTCTTCTTCAAGAACTGGATCGTATAGGCGAAGAGATAGCTCAAACTAGGGTAGAACTAGATAAGGCCAAGAGCCTCCTTTAAATTTTGACGTACTGCTAGCCGATGTAATCGGCCTTTTATGAATAGTAATTTCCTTCTCTTGATTGATTTAATGTACCACTTTCTGGCAATGAATTCCCATCCATATTTGTGGGTGTTGTCTTTATGACTTAATCCACTTTCTTTGCTATAAAAACTCATTTTGTTCTTTGTGTAGCATCACCACTTTTACACATGAAGCAAACCATCCTTCTGTTAGGAATGAGAGGCATGTTCCTCCGAGAGAATCCTCAGGAAAACACAATTATTTCCACTCCTTGACAAGTTTCTTCTCAAAGATTTATTGTATCCTAATGATGCATCAAAGCTTGTCGTTGTTGCTAGAAATGTTGAGGGAGAGATATCCAGACAGCCTCCCCTTCTGGAGTACAGAGTAGGACCACACATTATTATTTAATCCTCTTTCAAAGCCAGCCCTTGAATTTTGGGAAACGTATCACAGCATGCCTGCCCATTGTCCAGTCCTGAGTCTTTCACGGGGAAACTATTCTCGCTTTGACTGCATCGGATACTCTTCATTTCCCCTTTTTCAATTCCCTCTTGTAGTTATCCCTTCTGCATCTTGAGGCTATAAATGGGCTTGAAGCTCAATGAAGGAAACTCACTCTCATCGGCCATGTCTCAACTAACTCAGATAGATAACAGGCTCTTGCTGTATGATTATTCTTCTCCTCCTTTTCTTCCTCATAGCTAGAAGAATTCTTGTGAAGTTGTGTAGTACCCCCTCTTCTTCTTCGTCTCCTTTTGAAAATCCAGGAGGCATTATAACCAGAAGAATCCTTGTGAGGACCTGGCGTTGGGAGAAGGAGAAAGGTAGGGTGTCTTGCTACACATTTATCAGAGGAAGAGCGTGCCAAAGGAACGGCCATCTTGGTCATCAACTCGGGCTCCTTTTGGCGGAAGATTGCAGAATCGGGTGAAGATCTTAATCTTTCGTTTCCTCTTCGCGTGTGTCTTTCTCCCATTCATCGATTCAATATGCTCATCACACTAGGAATTAGGACAATGCCCTTCTTGTAACCTATTGAGAATATATGTAATCTGTAGATCTGAGTTGTAATATCATTGTAATCCAAAGCAGAAGAGATAAACATGTATTTTTGTTCTGAAGGTGATATATGTATCGGCTATAACCGAATATATTGATTTTATACATCGGTTTTACATTTTTTGCGCTAAAGGCGATTCTTTACAGATATCGGCTATTCTAAGATTACATTTGCAATCGGCTGTAGCTCGAAAACTTAATCGGCCGATAGGCACGATAAGACAATCGGCTTGTACAACTGTTGACATACTTGGGCGACTAGTCCATCGGCTACTATGACTCTGAGCCCAAGCTTCTTTTTGTCTTCAATGAATTGATTTTTTAAATCTCGTCATCAGAGCCGACTGCTTGAACTGGTTTTAGTCCAAAATCGGACACTCTGAGATATTTGGTATCCCAGGCTTTTCCAGATATGCAGCTTACTTGATCATAGGTCCACCCTTGTGCTTCTGTAGCTGCTACTGTCAAGGAGGTTTCTCCTTGCACTACCTCCACTGAATCTCCAATCCATTGGATGATGCATTGATGCATTGTAGATGGTATGCAACAATTGGCATGTATCCAATCCTGACCCAGCAGTAGATTATAAGATCCCCTCCCTTTAATGACAAAGAAAGCAGTCGGAAGGGTCTTACTGCCGATGGTGAGCTCCACGCAGATTGCTCCTTGAGCCGGAGAGACGTTGCCTTCGAAGTCCACCAACATCATGTCGGTTTGGGTCAAATCTTCATCAGATTTCCCAATCTTGCGCAGCATGGTGTATGGCATCAGGTTAACTACAGCTCCTCCATCCACGAGCATCCTGGTGACTGGTTTGCCATTGACAAAACCTTTGAGAAACAGAGCCTTCAAATGTTGCCTTTTCCCATCTTCTGGCTTCTCAAAGATAGCTTGTTTAGGTTCCAGTGTCAATTGAGCCATGCCAAGCTCCTCATCGGACACATCCGAATCAACCGGAGCCATGAACTCCTTCGGTAGGAAGACAACCATATTTATATCAGCTTGGAGCTTGTTATCTTCCTCGCCATCGGCCTTAGGCTTTGGGCGCCAAACTTTAGACCGAACCTTCTTCTTGTCCAGCACAAGTCTCTCTGTTTCTTCATGCTGTTCTAGCTGACGTAGGCGCTAGATTCTTCTCTTTTGGGATTTAGTCAAGCCATCTGGACACCACTGTGGATTAGGCTTCTTACGTGTCTGGCTTGATCCTTCTTCATCCAGTTGTAATGTGCGTCGACGTTCAGGAGCTCTGCACATGATGTCCTCATCAGGGACCAGAGAATCGGCCATCTCTTCCAACCGATTGTTTGACTCCTCATTGACTCAGCCTCCCAGCCGATCATGAACGCTGGCCTTGCCCCCCAGCCGATCGTGGACGCTGGCTTTGCCCCCCAGCCGATCGTGAACCGAGATCCATTGATTGTCGAATCCACGATGATCCTTGGCTGCAGGTCTTCTGTCATCAAAGCAAACCCTTTTGGATGAGTTGCCATTATTGTAAGCCCTGTTGCACTCTGGACAGTTTTCTGTCGTCGGCAGCTTGATCCCTTCTTCCCAGCAGTACTTGAAGAACGAACATCTCCAATGTCCTTCATTACGCCGTGCCCATTCTTCTCTTTCCTTTGCCTTCTTTTGTCGGCGCTGGAACTTGTTGATCAGCATTTGGGACGTGACAGGGCGGCGTGGCTTCAAATCTCCCTCTTCAAGTAGTAACCCTTTTCCTTTGACATCGGCAGCGGTTACTTGTACCTTGGGATCGACGGCTCCTTCATTTTGAGCCGAATCAGATGTCAGCAACTTAACTCGTGACGTATCTTTGATAGACACCTCAACCATGTTAGCTGGGAAGGGGTGCTGATCAATCTTCATCGGCTTTTTAGCTTTGGTAGGAGTTTCAAATTTAAGCCTCCCTTGCTCAATGGCTGACTGGATCTGTTGTCTGAAGATCTTGCAATCATTGGTGTCGTGCGATGTTGCATTGTGCCACTTGTAATACTTCATCCTCTTCAGTTCTTCTGCAGATGGTATGGTATGGAACTGAGAGAGTTTAATTTGCCCTTTCTGAAGCAACAGATCAAATATCTTATCGGCCTTAGTGATATCAAAGCCGAATTTCTCTGGCTCTTTCTTGCCAAAGGGACAGGACACTGTCTTCTTGCCTCTGACCCACTCTGCGAGCCCTATCATATTATCTTCATCTTCTGAGTCAGAGTAATACACATACGACACCTTCTTCTGAAAGTTCCTTCTAGGCTCATAGGACTTTGCAGTTTCCTAACTCATCTGACTGACCAACTGGCTGAGGCTTTCAAACTCATGTGATGCATATTTCTCCCTCAAGGACCTTGGAAAGCTAGTTCAGCCAATTGCTTGTCTCCCAAGTTCAAACTATAGCATTTATTTCTGACCTCTCTGAATCTTTGAACGAATCCAGCTACTGTTTCATCGTTCCTTTGCTTGAGCCTGGTCAGATCAGTGATCTTCATCTTGTTGATGCCAGAGAAGAAGTAGTTATGGAACTGCTGTTCCAAATCAGACCACTTGATGATGGAGTTAGCCGGCAGTGATGTAAACCATGAGAATGCTGGCCCTGACAGAGATGAAGAGAACAAACGTATCCTGAGTGCATCAACATTCCCTGCTTCTCCACACTGATGATGAATCGAGTGATATGCTCCATAGTGGATGTTTCATCTTGCCCAGAAAACTTGGTGAAGTCTGGCACTTTGAACCTTGGAGGGAACGGTATCTGATCCTAGCCAGAGGGATATGGTGTCCTGTACATGCAGGACTGCTGCTTGGGTTTTATCCCATATTGCTTCAGTAGAATCTCTGAAAAGTGGTCGATTAACTCCTGCTTCATATGAGATTTCAACTCTGTAGCCACTTGCTCAATTGCTTGTATCTCAGTTGGAGTTTCTGGAGGTCATTCTTCTAAGATTCTTGTCTTTGGATCTGGAGCTGTCCTTGCCTCAGTAGAACCTTGAGGTTTGAATGACCTATAACAGATGTAGCCTGTTCAATCGGCTGACTAGCCGATGGGGCTGGTTGCTGCGTATTCAACTGGTTTGAAATAGCCAATTGATTTAGAAGTGTTTGCAGCAATTGCGCTGAATCCACCTGTGGAACCATTGGCTGCCCTGCTGCTCCTTGGTTGATCGGCTGTTGAGGTGAAGATCTTGTATGAACCACCGTATTAGCTGGGGTTAAGACAGCCTGCATTGTCGTTGACTGTTGAGGCGGGGTTGTCTGTATGGGCATCCCGAGCGTTGGTTGCTGTAGTGGAGCAGTTGGCATGGGCATCCCGAGTATCGGCTGCTAAGCCGATCTCTGAGGTGGAGTGGGGTTTGGCCTCTGAGGTGGAATAAGAGGTCTTTTCTCTGTTGGTATGACCATGTGAGCATGAGCTGGACTAATCTTGACTCTTTCAAAGTTCTTGCTCCCATGATTGAAGTAAACGAACACCACTCCTTCCCCATTCATGTGCATAGTCCATGGAGTACCTCCAAATGTAGCTTGGTAAGACTGTGGGTATTTTACTTCTGGGACTTCCTCAGGCACAGGCTCAAAGAAATTTGAGATGTTAGTCTCAAAGTGATCACGAGGTAAATCCAATCCTGCCAGCTTCCCATCTTGATCTCTCATCGCAGGATATTTTTGTTGATTCTGCACTGGAAGCACCTGGTCCTGGATGACAGATTGCACTGGTGTTGTGACGGCAGGATCTTTAGCTTTACCATCACCACTTTGGTTCTGAGTTGGCTGAGCGTCTGGTGAAGAACTAGCAGCAGCTTGTGGAGATGGTGTAGCTTTTGCTGTTGGATCGTCAATCGGCGGGTTGGCCGATTGGTTTTGCTGGAACACTAGAGGATTTTGTTTCGGTTGGTAATATGCAGGCCCCAGATATCCTCCTTCTGCTCCTTTCTTGAGTGCATCAATTATGACATTCTGAATAGTATTTGAGAATACCTTGGATTGATCAATCATTGTTTGATGCATAGCCTTGGTCATCATGTCTTGAAGCCCTTCAAGATCGGCTGAGAAGGTGACTTGCTTCGGTGTTGGCAAAGGATTCTTCTTGAAAACACCACTTTTAGTCTGACTGTATGATGCCAGACAAAGCTCTTCATAATGCTTCATGTGAGCCTCCAACTCAGCTTTGTCTGAATCTTTCAGCTGATCCTTGGTGATTGGTTGAACGTTCTCTGGATCGACTTCATGAGGACCAGTCTTCGTAGGCTTCGTCATCGTTGACTTTTTCGGGTCCCACTGGGCGTGCCAAAAGTGTGTTGACGCGAAAATAGGACGTCACCTCCGCGCGCAGCACACGTGACTCTCCGGTCTGTAGCGAGGCGTGCCAGCCAATCTGACCTGTTGATTGACAATGGAAAATATTAGGGATCAGCTAGAGAACCGATGGCCTTTCAGCGACACGTGTACCAACCAATCGGCCGATACAAAGTAAAGCGGGATCGGCCGGCTCGAGAGCGACCGAAGCGCGGGTGCGATCGGCTGGATCGGCCGATCGTGACGTCAGTGCTCAAGTAGGTCGGAATCGGCTGCAGTGTTGGAAGCCGATAGGATCTAGATCGAGCGGGAGGTAAAGATAATAGCTAAAACTACAAGAATTTGGTACGAAAACTTGTAGATCTAGCTAATATCGGTAAGGGGTGAATGAAGAACTAGACGAAACCTCAGCGATGCGCCCGGAGGTTAAAGCCTAGGATTATTCGGTAAAACGGTACTCACAAGCTTGCCGGAGATCAGGTGATGCAGCCCGACGAACTCGGAGCACGACGTTGTAGAAAAGAGAAAAAACGCAATGGCGAAGTCGCCGAAAAGTAGATGCTGTAAAGGTAGATGCTGTAAAGTAGATGCAGTAAAGGTAAAGGGTTTGCCCGGAGGCGGTTTGTTTGATATTGGTGTGTACACATTTTCCGACCACGCAAGGTCGCTATTTATGTCCTGAGGACAAACCCGACTCCTAGCCGATTACAGCACTGTTTACTTGCATCTAAAGATAAAAAAACTACTAAAAATAGAAAAGGACTCTCGCAGGAGTCTAAGACCTTCTAAAAACTGACTCTTGACCTGTTGCCAATCGTGGATTGACCCACCTCCACCATACTTTCCTTTTGGCGTATCCCTTTGAATGCCGCCTTCTCTTTTCCTTCATCGGCCGATTTCCCGGCTGACCATCAGCCGATTACTTTGACCAACTGGCCCACTGTCAGGGTTGAGCCCTTCTGACTCTTGTTGACCGTTCTTCTCTTCCTTCAATCGGCTGATTGTACTCTGCTTTCCATCGGCTGCTTCTTCTTATCCTTTTTGACCTGTTTTTCCAAAAAACGGTTTCAACAGATATGTTCTAGGGATGTAATGCAACTTTTCTCCACCAACATTTCTCCCCCTTATTGCCAATGCATGAATCAAGGCTCAAATTTAGAAAAGATGCAACTAGAGCTTCTCAAATAGACAAAATTCATCACAAGATGCTACACATGTTCAAATGAGCAAGTTAGATACTCTACAGCTTCGTATGAACATCAACTACATGAGCACCAAGTTTCACAACCATTGGGTAAAGCTAAGATAGAATCGAGCATTTTTGCGAAAAATCACCCTCTCATGAGCAAAGTCCTAAACATGAGCAAAACATGTCAAAATGGCAAAGCCACACAAACTTCATGCTAGGACAACCATTTTAAGCATAAGACCATCATAAACACCCACAAGCATCTCATGTCATGTCAAAGCCACCGAGCTATGTGCTTACTTCTAGATATGAGACTTCTCATTGGTAAGCAACATGCAACGATTTACCACCCAAAAGCAAGTAAATTAAGCACGTCTGACATGGGAGCACATTTTCCAAGCAATTTACATTTCATTTTCAGCTTCATATTTGGTACATGAAATGTCTTTGCGACAAAAAGGAACTTATGCTCCTCCACAAGATAAAGCATGGGGGCTAAACATCCATGATGGCAAATGAGCCTTTGGCCCCAAATGCTCAAAACAAGCTATCCAAGCACAAATTAAGCATAGAAAAGCCACTAAAACATGTCATGATCATATAAAAGCATTTACTCACAAGAGAGCATACATGTGACATTTTTCAAAAACATAGCTATCAACCATGGATATAAATCAAGATCATCAAGAGCTAAGCCACACTAAGCCATATCATACCAAACTAGCTCACAAGATCATATATACCATATCATGGTGAACAATGTATATAGGAGAAGCTTTTCCTACACAATGCATATTATACAAAATGCATGCAACCTAAGATACAAAGATGCCTATACATCATGTTACATATGCCATGCAAAATGCAAGAAATGCACAAAGGAAAGCTATACATATGCTACAAAGGAGCTCCCACACATCAACTCAAGAAATCAAACAAACACCAACCTCCCCCCGCAAACGAGTGAAAGTTGCTTGATCTAGGGGTTTGGTGAAAATATCGGCTAGCTGGTCATGTGTGGGTACATGGATCAAAGCGATTTTCCCTTTCTCAACGTTGTCTCTCAGGAAATGATACCTCACTTCTATGTGCTTGGTTTTGGAATGGAGCACTGGGTTCTTTACAACACTTATGGCACTAGTGCTGTCACATTGAAGTGGAACATGGGTATACTCCTCACCAAAGTCATTCATGGTGTATGTGATCCAAAGGAGCTGAGAGCAACAACTAGCTGCAGCCACTTACTCTGCCTCGGTAGTGGATTGAGCAACACTCGATTGTTTGCGGGAAGACCAAGACACCAAAGAAGAACCCAAGAACTGGCAAGTCCCAGAAGTCGACTTCCTATCCAATCGACACCCAGCAAAATCCGCGTCCGAAAAGCCATGAAGAGCTAAAGAAGAAGACACGGAGTACCAAAGGCCGAAGTCGGGAGTGTGTCGCAAATACCTAAATATGCGCTTGACTGCTTGCCACTGTGAAGTCCTTGAAAATGAGCGCACAGACATACCGAGAATTGGATGTCCGGCCTCGTCGCCGTCAAGTACAGGAGTGACCAGATCATGCTTCGGTACTCCTTCTGATCCACGTGCTCACCTTCCTCGTCCGCATCAAGAGCTGTAGTCGTACTCATAGGCGTCGCCATGGCCTTGGAGTCCTCCAACTTGAACTTCCTCACAATGTCCTTGGTGTACTTGGCTTGGTGCACGAATGTTCCTTCCTTCGATTGCTTGATCTGGAGGCCGAGGAAGAACTGCAACTCACCCATCATGCTCATCTCAAATTCCCTACTCATGTCTTTTGCAAACCTTGCAACCAAAGAGTTAGACGAGCCACCAAAGACAATATCATCCACGTATACCTGCACAATCAGGATCTCTTTGCCCTGCCTGAGGAGAAACAAGGTCTGATCTACCTTCCCCATCTCGAAACCTCTCTCAAACAGGAACCCCCTCAACCTACCGTACCAAGCTCTAGGCGCCTACTTCAACCCATACAGCGCCTTCCTCAACTTGTACACCCGGTGGGGGTACTTCTCACTCTCAAACCCCGGTGGTTGCCTCACTTACACTACTTCCTCCAAAACACCGTTTAGGAAAGCACTCTTCACATCCATTCGGTACAATTTGATCCCTTTAGCCACGGAAAAGGCTAGAAGGATCCTAATCGCCTCCAAACGGGCTACGGGAGCAAAGGTCTCCTCATAGTCGATCCCCTCTTTCTAACTATACCCTTGCGCCACCAACCTCGACTTATTTCTCACCACTTCTCCTTTTTCTCCCTCTTTATTTTTCCACAGCCATTTTGTCCCAATCGGCTTACAACCTGGTGGAGGATCCACTAACTCCCAAACTTGGTTCCTCTCAAAATTCTCCAACTCATCATGCATCGAGTTAACCCAATTGTGATCAGATAGCGCATGTCCAATGTCTTTGGGCTCAAAAGTGGCAACAAAAGCAGCATGGGCAAAGTGAGAAATGTTTCGAACCCTCGACCGTGTAGTACGTTCATTGATGTCGCCGATGATTCTCGAAGCTGGGTGATCCACTTGAACTCACCGGGGAGGTTCTCACTTAGATGCTGCCTCCCCCTCAGCCGCAGCTTCTCCTTGATCTGGGTTTGTCGTTGTAGGTGTGGGAGAGGGCCCGTTCTCGATCATAGTCGAAGTAGTAGGTACATGCTCAGCCACGGGCACCACACCGCCATCTTCATCATCTCCATGTTCATGCTCCTCCTCCTGAAAAATCTCCTCGCCAAGTTCCTTGTCACCTGCACACTCAAAAACAAGCTGACTATGTGGCTGTGTCTCGTCGAAGGTAACCTCGCAAGTCTCCACGATTTTGTTAGTTTCAAGATTGAGCACTCGAAAGGCTCTAGAATGAGACGCGTAACCAAAGAAAAAGCCATCGACAGACCTAGCCTCGAACTTGTCCAACTTCTTACCTTTCTTCAGGATAAAGCATTTGCACCCAAACACATGAAAGTGACTCACCTTGGGGGTTCTACCGTGCATCAACTCGTAGCAAGTTTTCTTCTTGTGCACCCTGAGGTAAATCCTGTTCGACACATAACACGCGGTATTCACCGCCTCAGCCCAGAACCTTCTCGGAGCCCTATGCTCATCGAGCATCGTCCGAGCCATCTCGCACAAGGTTCTGTTTTTCCTTTCAACCACGCCGTTCTAGGGAGGCATATATGGACTAGAGAACTGGTGTTCAAGACCCAAGTCATGGCAAAAAGGTTTCAAAACGAGAGTTTCTAAATTCCGAGCCGTTGTCACTGCGGATCGCTCGTATGGCATCTCCGTGCCTCTCGTTTCTCAACCTCAAGACAAGATCTCGAACAAAACCAAACGTCTCCCCTTTCTCCTCCAAAAAGAAAACCCATGCATACTGAGAGTAGTCGTCCACCACAACCAGGACGTACCACTTCCCACCCACGGATCTCATACGAGCTGGGCCAACAAGGTCCATATGGAGCAGCTCGCATGGACGCTCCGTCATCACATTGGTGAGGGGTGGATGGGAAGAAGCTACCATCTTAGCATGCCGACACGGCGCACAAACCAACTCTTTCTCAAACCTCAGCCGTGGCAATCCTCGGGCCAAATTGAGTTTACTCAAGCGAGACAAAAGATCAAAGCTTAAGTGACCCAATTTCCTATGCCACTTCCACAACTCACTCGAAGAACCAGCCAAGAAACAACGAGCCACACCAGAAGACTGAGAGAAATCCGCTCGGAAAACTTGACCCTCAGGAACGACCATGCAAACTAGGTCCCCTCGAGAATCCAAAATCCGAGAACCACCAGGCCGAAACAACACCTCAAAACCCTTATCCAAAAGCTGGGACACCGAAAGCAAATTGAACCCGAGCGATTGAACAAGAGCAACACGCCTAAGAGTGACCTTTTCACTTACCTTAATCTCACCTTCTGAAAGCACACACCCTCGCCCATTGTCCCCAAAGGTGATGTATGTCTTGGACACCACCGGGACGAGACTTGAGAACCACCCCTTGTCTCCGGTCATATGCCTCGAGAAACCGGAGTCAATCAACCAAATGTTCCTCAAGTCTCCCACCAGAAATTCAAAAATGAGCAAGTGAGTGAACAAACGACTCAGCACCGGGGTTAGTACCAAAAGAGTAGAACCAGTGCTGAGCCATTTGCTCCAAAGTGGGGTTGGCACACACCATATCATCACGCCTATCAAATCTACCATCACGGAAACCACCATAAGAACCACCACTAGGGAACCACCCCTGTCTCTCTGGAGGAGAATGAAAGCCACGAAAGGAAGACCGTGGACCGTTCCTCCTCTCCATCTCAAAGCTACGACTCCTCCCACCATCGCATTGAGCGCGAGGTGGAGAACGTCTAGCAAACTAACTACCACCAGACTCATCATGCCAAACATCTGGACCACGACCAAAGGACCTGAATCGAGCCTCATCACGAGCACGAAAACCAAACTAGTCTCCCTGCTGCCTCCAAACCGGTCTGACCAGTTTCTCTGTACGAGCAGTCCAAACCGGTCTGGCCGGTTTCCAAACCAGTCTGACCAATTTAACTCGTCCAGTAGGGTCCCTTCCACCCAAAGCACTCTTGACTCCCCATGCCAGAACTGTGCGAACAATGGCTTTACCCCTAGGTAGTGGCATACGAGACTCAGGCACACCATGAGATGGGTTATACCTGTCCTTGTTTGCCTACTCCTTAGCCATTCTCTCCTCTTGCTTCCTCTTGAAGCAAAACTCCCCTCTTTGTGACCATCTCTCCCACAATAGTCATAATGAAACCGTATTGGTTTTGGCTTTGGTTTTGGCTGGGGTTGCTCACTCGGTTTCTTCTCACTTGACTTCTCACCCTTCTTCTCTCCAACCACACTCTCCTTAGGGCTCACAAACTTCACCGGTTTTTGGAAATCATTTGTTGGGTGAGGAAATATGGGTGGATCTGGAGTTGTGTCAAGTTTGTTTCTCAGTGGGTTGGGCTTAGGAGCATAGGCATTTTTGTGGAAGGTTTTTGGTGGAGCTTGGATATCACCAATCTTCTCTCCTCCCTCACCACTACACTCTCGAATCTTATCTGACCCAAGCGCTTGCCCATCATAGCGCTTGTATACCTCTATCATCATCCTAAGCTGTGGTTCCTGACCCGACAACCAACCCATCATTTTCCTCAACTCATCATTCTCATCCTGCAAGCGATCAACATAATGTGCAAGTTCCAGATTCTTCAAAGCATGCAATTCACAAGTAGAGCAAGAAGTGGGAATAGGTTCTTTCAACTTAGCCTCAAGCGAAACATTATAAGCATGCATCTCATCAATCTTTCCATGCAAGACAGGGTAAGAAGTGCAAGCACCTAGCAAAGTAGGTCTAGATTTAAGCTCAGCCACTTCAACCCTAAGCACATCTAGTTCATCACAAGTAGAGGCTTGCTTATCCTTAAGACTAGTAAGATCAGCTAGGTACACAGAGCAATCACAACAATCAATGTCATCAGAAACCACAGGTGAAGCCTTAAGCGAATATATCTCAAGCTTAGCATCAAGGTTCTGGGTTTCTAGCTCAGCTACTCGGTTCCTAGCATCTACTAGTGAGGCCCTAAGCTCTTTCGTCATCTTCTTTGCCTCTCTAAGCATGTCATCACGATTATCAAGCAACTTGCCAAGACGCTCATTCTCCTCATGCAAGAAGGGAAGCTCGTCACGTACCTCATCCTCGGAGTCGGAGTCCGAGTCACTCTGGTGACTCTTCTTGCTGCCGGAGCTACGTGCCATGCCGCAGAAGCCATCTCTTGCGAAGTAGCTCAGCCGGCTCAAGTTCTTGGATGACTTCTTGTTCTTGCGCCGATCACCTTCATCTTCGCTGTTACTCGAGCTCGAGGAAGAGTAGGCGGAGCTGGAGTCAGCGTCGCTTGCTCTGACCATCGCTCGGGCCTTCCTGTCGCGGCCGTCCTTCTTCCTCGATCGTCGCTCATCCTTGTTCTTGTGTTTGTGCTTGTGATCACGCCTCGATTTGTGCTTGTTGTCCGTCCTCGACTGGTGCTTGTAGCCGTCCTTGTTCCCCATCTTCTCAGGACAGTCGGCGACGAAGTGTCCTGGCTTGCCGCACTGAAAGCATGTCCTCGTGTTCCTCCTTGTGTTCACCCGGTTCTCGTGCATCCTCTCGAAACGCCTGGTCAGCAGCGCTAGCTCGTCCTCTCCAAGCATGTCAAACTCCTCATCTGGCAAAGTCATCAAAGAGGACAAAGAGTACATCCAGGTGGATGGGTTAGCGTTAGACTTGGCACCTGAGCCACCGATGAGAGTGAGACTATGAGAGTCAGTCGGGCTCTCAAGCTTGGCTGTCATACCCCTATCCACCTCAGCCGACTTGAGCTCAAGAACAGCTCATTCACCGTCAGAGTATCATACTTCTCAGACTCAAGAATAGCCTTGACCTTTTCGTCCCATACTGTACGATCCAGCGAGTGCAAGAGCTTCACGGCTCTATCATGATCATCGTATGGGAGCACGACCACATTGGCTCTCATGTTGTTCACCACAACCGTAAACCGCTGGAACAAGACATCAATAGACTCACCGGGGAGATGAGTGAACTTCTCGTACTCTCTCCGGTAAGTCGCATACATCCGAGCCTGAACCTGAGCATTCCCAGCATGAGCATCCTTCAACTGCTCTCAAATCCTACAAGCTAGGTCCTCTGTCTGAACGTGATTGAATTCGGATTGACACAGAGCACGAAACAAGTAGTCGACCGACTTGTTGTTGGCGTCGAACATGTCCCTCGATCCCGGAGCAAGGAAGTTAATCGGATGAACATAAGCTGTGTTCACCGTAACATCCCAAAGGATCTGACCCTTGCCACGTAGGAACGCAGCCATCCGTCTCTGCCACATCTGGTAGTTCTTTCCATCAAAGTGCGGAGGACCCAATCCTCATTCCTGGTACACCATCTTTTGATCTTAGATTGGTTAGAGTCAATAAAGATCCGTAACCGGCTCTGATACCACTTGAAGGACCGGAATGGCGAAGCAGAGAGGGGGGGGGGAGTGAATGGGAGCCGATAAAAATTCTACTCAAGAATTCGGCCTATGAACCCAAGATCACTCGGATACCTCCGCAAACTTCCCTTGCCAAATCCACGTAGCCACTGGAGTGCTACTGAACCTAGGAGCAAGATCCAACCAACAGCCACTCAAAACATGCAGCGGAAAACAACTCGAAACAGCTGCTGGAAGCCAAAATCGGTTGGGCCGGTTTCTGAAACCGGTCAGACCGATCCTCTAGGACTTAGCCTCTCGCAGACACGGGAAACCGGTCAGGCCAATTTGGCAAACCGGTCAGGCCGATTTTGTCCAGGAAATCCCCAAAAGACCTTTGAGACCAATCCTAGCAAAACCACCTCAAGAACCCTTCAACCTTTGAACAAGAAAAGCCATACCATGAAAGAAGCTCTCCTATCCAAAAACCCCTCACGATAGCCCACTAGGGCTAAACCAGTCATACCGGTTTGGGAAACCGATCAAGCCAGTTTTGCCTGGACAATCGGGAAGAACTCAGCCCGCGGGAAAAACTCAACCTTCACCTCGATCGATCTCCCGATTCATTCCACGAATTCAAGTGAGACTTTGGGGATAGCTGGGGTACCTCGTGGGCTACCTTTGGCTAGAAGCTCAGTCCCCAAAACCTACCCAATCAAGAGGAATTGGAAGTCAACCCTCAAGAACACCTCTCCACGAACTCCACCGAAAACCACCAAATCGAAGCCGTTTCAGAGGGATTGCTGGAGCAAAGTCACCAAGCAAAGAGGCACAAGGTCCTCATATGTGACATCCAACAAGAATCCCTCAAAGAAACGCCCCCAAAACTTCACCACAAAATTCCCAAATAAAGCTCCGAAAATCACCAAAAAGGGAAAACGGGGGAGACACAATCGAGCCTTGAGGAACCACGCCGAATCATCTATACATACAATGAAGGTTCATACAAGGTCTAGCTTGCCTCCCAATCATCCATCCCTCTCTCAAGATCTCACCATGAAGCTCTCAAGCTAGTCCTAAAAATCCTAAGGAAAATAGGAAGGAAAATAGCAAAGGGAAAATGAGCTAGGGTTCCAAGAGATGGCTGCCATCCTCTCACCACTTGGGTTATATGGAGGCTAGCTGAAAGACGAAACCACCCCTATTACATAAACTAGGATACACGCCCACCAAGGGCACTTTGGGAAATTGTCGTCGTAACACCATCGGATGGATGCCCGGCGACCGCACTTCGCTTAGCCTCGACGCAAGCCTTGCGATCCCGACGCGTGTCCTCTGCTTCGAAGCTTCCCGGCGCCCTGCGACCCCAAACCGGTCAGACGTTTGAGAGCCAGGTGTGGTTCGAGGACCGGTGGATGGTCACTTCCTAGTGTGATGAGTGATTGACAACGTGGTGTGGACTGATTCTTGGCTAAGTATTGCAGGTGCAGGTTGCGGCTTGACTGGTGCAGGTGCAGGTGAAGAACAAGCGTGAAAGGTCGTTGCCGGTGAGGCCTCCAGGTGTGGAGAAGACAAGTAGGATTGGTTCGAGGGACCTAGTGGCCAGCGAGGTCAAGTGCGGGCCGCATGGTGGCAAGAACGGCAAGATGAAATCATGGACGGTTTCTTGGTTGAGCCTCAAAACCAAGGTCGAGCCGGGACTACGTGGGAGCCGAGTCATGAGTGGTGATTGGCGGAGGGTACACCGAGTTCGCGGGGTTTCCGGTGGTTCACCAGAAAACCACTGGGTTCCTTGGTTGATCCACAAAGCCAAGACCGAAGAACCGAAGACGGAGGTGCAGCAGCTCCAGACCGGTCTGACCGGTGGGTCTGACCGGTCTGACCGGTGGGTACCGGTCTGACCGGTGAGGAGCACCGGTCTGACCGGTGTGCGACGACGCAGTCCAGAATCTTCGAAGCGGAGGACACGCGTCGGGATCGCAAGGCTTGCGTCGAGGCTAAGCAAGTTTGCGGTCGCTGGGCATCCGTCCGATGGAGCGAAGACAAAGATTTCCGAATTCGCCCTTGAGGGGCATGTATCCCTAGTTAGCTAGTAAGGGTATTTTAGTCTTTCGGTTGCCTCCATATAACCCAAGGGGTGAGAGGATGGCAGCCATCTCTTGGAACTCTAGCTCATTTGGTTTTCCTATTTTCCTTCCTATTTTCTTAGGATTTTCGTAGGACTAGCTTGAGAGCTTCATGGTGAGATCTTGTGAGAGGGAAGGATGATCGGGCGGCAAGCTAGACCTTGTATGAACCTCTTTGCTATGTATAGATGATTCGGCGTGGTTCCTCAAGGCTTGGATGTGTCTTTCCTGTTTCTCCTTTTTGGTGATTTTCGGAGGCTTTTCTTGGCGAATTTCTTGTGGCGGTTTTGAGACCTTTCTCTTTGGGATTTGGTGGGGGATGTATGCATGAACCCCTCATGGTTCTTTTCTCTTTGATCTCCCTCCCAAATCCGTGAGGAAAGGGTCTCAATTTTGGGGTTTTCGTGGTTCTAGGGTTCGTGGTGTTCTTGGCGGAAATCCTTCGATTCCTCTTGATTCAACAAGTTTTGGTGGACCAAATCTTGGCTATGGAGTACCCATGAGGTGTTCCTACTATCCCCAAAGTCTTGTGCAAAACCGTGGAGCGAATCGGGAGATCGGGAGTTGGATTTGGGGGAGTTGACTCGCGGGCGCTGTTCATCCCGAGCTGCCCAGGCGCGACTGGTCTGACCGGTGCTCTTGACCGGTCTGACCGGTGCTAGCCCTTGGTGGGTTTTTGTCTCGGGGAATAGCCTTGTCCGTGTGGTTTTGTCCCGTGGTCCTGCTGATCAGTTCTTGGCGTGTTTGGAGTTGTTTTGCTAGGTTTTGTGAGGGGTTCTTCTTCCTCACAGGTTGTGTTTCGTGGTGGTTTTTGTTCCAAGGCCTAGAGGAGTCACTGAGGCTTCCTGGAACGTTTGCTATGCGGCTGCTGTAGCCACCGGCCTGACCGGCTCTGTCCATCGGTCTGACCGTTGTCACCGGTCTGACCGGCACAGGCCATCGGTCTGACCGGTGTAGCACAGGCAGCAAGCTGTGCAAGTTTCCGCTGCGTGTTTTGGTGAGTTCTGGCTTGGAGCGTTGAGTGTTGGTTCTTAGGACTAGTAGCACTCCAGTGGCTACGTGGTCTTGGCCAACTTGGGTAGTTGGGTCGGAGACGTGAGTTGGAAGTCGTGTTCGTCTTGTTGGAGTTCTCATCTCCTTCGAGAAGAATTTTTATCGGCTCCCATTCACTCCCCCCATCTCTGGTTCGCCTAATCGGTCCTTCAATTGGTATCAGAGCCGGTTCGGGTCTTTGTTGACTCTTACCAGTCTAAGATCCAAAGATGGCGTACCAGGTACGGGGTTCGGGTCCTCCGCACTTCGATGGGAAGAACTACCAGATGTGGCAAAGGCGGATGGCGGCGTTCCTCCGCGGAAAGGGTCAGATCCTTTGGGATGTCACAGTGAACACAGCTTATGTTCATCCGATGAACTTCCTTGCTACAGGATCGAGGGATATGTTCGAAGCCAACAACAAGGCTGTCGACTACTTGTTTCGTGCTCTGTGTCAGCCTGAATTCGATCGGGTTCAGACAGAGGACTTAGCTTGTAGGATTTGGGAGCAGTTGAAGGATGCTCATGCTGGGAATGCTCAGGTTCAGGCTCGGATGTACGCGACTTACCGGAGAGAGTACGAGAACTTCACTAATCTCCCCGGCGAGTCCGTCGATGCCCTTTTCCAGTGATTTACGGTCGTTGTGAACAACATGCGAGCCAATGTGGACGTCCTCCCATACAATGATCATGATAGAGCCGTGAAGCTCTTGCACTCGTTGGATCGTACCGTATGGGACGGGAAGTTTGAGGCTATTGTTGAGTCCGAGAAGTATGACACCTTGACGGTGAATGAGCTGTTCTCGAAGCTCAAGTCGGCTGAGTTGGACCGTGGTATGACCGCCAAGATCGAGAGCCCGACTGATTCTCATAGTCTCGCTCTCGTTAGTGGTAAAGGAGCTAAGTCTAATGCTAACGCATCCTCCAGGATGTACTCTCTGTCTTCTTTGATGTCTTTGCCAGACGAGGAGTTCGACGTGCTTGGAGAGGACGAGCTGGCGTTGCTGACCAGGCGGTTCGAGAGGCTGCACGAGAACCGGGTGAACACGAGGAGGACAGCACGGACGTGCTTTCAGTGCAGCAAGCCAGGACACTTCGTCACCGACGGCCCGGAGAAGACGGAGAACAAGGATGGCTACAAGGACGGCTACAGGCACCGGTCAAACAAGGACGGCAAGTACCGATCGAGGCGCGATCACAAGCACAAGAACAAGCACAAGGACGAGCGACGGTCGAGGAAGAAGGATGGCCGCGGCAGGAAGGCCCGAGCAATGGTCAGAGCGAGCGACGTCGACTCCAGCTCCGCCTACTCTTCCTCGAGCTCGAGTAGCAGTGAAGATGAAGGTGATCGGCGCAAGAACAAGAAGTCATCCAGGAACTTGAGCGGGTTGAGCTGCTTCGCGGGAGATGGCTTCTGCGGCATGGCCCGTAGCTCCGGCAGCAAGAAGAGCCACCAGAGTGACTCGGACTCTGACTCCGAGGATGAGGTATGTGATGAGCTTTCTTCTTTGCGCAAGGAGAATGATGAGTTGGTTGACTTGCTTGATAACCGCGATCACATGCTTAGAGGGGCCAAGAAGATGAGGAAAGAGCTTAGGGCCTCACTAGAAGATGCTAGGAACCGTGTGGCTGAGCTAGAAAACCAGAACCTAGATGCTAAGCTTGAGATTGATTCGCTTAAGGCTTCTCCTGTGGTTTCTGATGAGATTGATTGCTGTGATTGCTCTGTGTACCTAGCTGATCTTACTGCTCTTAAGGATAAGCATGCTTCTACTTGTGATGAACTAGATATGCTTAGGGTTGAAGTGGCTGAGCTTAAGTCTAGACCTGCTTTGCTAGGTGCTTGCACTTCTTGCCCTGTTTTCCATGGAAAGATTGATGAGATGCATGCTTACACTGTTTCGCTTGAGGCTAAGTTGAAAGAGCCTATTCCCACTTCTTGCTCTACTTGTGAATTGCATGCGGTTAAGAATTTGGAGCTTGCACATTATGTTGATCGCTTGCAGGATGAGAATGATGAGCTGAGAAAATGTATGAGCTGGTTGTCGGGTCAGGAGCCTCAGCTTGGTATCATGATAGCGGCTTTCAAACGCTATGATGGTCAGGCACTTGGGGCTGACAAGCTTGGAGAGAACAGTGGTGAGGGAGTTGAGAGAGTTGGAGAGATTCCTATCCCACCACCAAACAGACACAAGAACAAGTTTGAGCCCAAGCCTAACCATCTCAGAAACAAACTTGACACTACTCCAGATCCACCCATATTCCCTCACCCAACAAATGATTTTCAGAAACCGGTGAAGTTTGTGAGCCCAAAGGGAGGTGAGGAAGGAGAAAAGAAGGGTGAGAAGCCGAGTGGGCAGCCCCAACCCAAGCCTAAACCTAAGCCACAGCCCATAAAGTTCCATTGTGGGTATTGTGGGAGAGATGGTCACAAGGATGAGTTTTGCTTCAAGAGGAAGCGTGAGGAGAGAATGGCTAGAGAGTGGGCTAACAAGGACAGGTACCACCCCTCTAATGGTGTACCTGAGCCTCGTATGCAGATGCCCAGGGCCAAGGTGATTGTGAGGACGGTTCCGGCTTGGGGAGACCGGAAGGCTGCAGGTGCTGCTGCTGGCCGAGCTACACCGGTCAGACCTGTGCAGGTCTGGGCAGACAGCGAGTCGGGTTTCGTGCTCGTGAGGATGCTCGGTTTGGTTCTGGAGGTCGTGGTTCTGGTGGTTGGTCTGGAAAGTTTGCAGGTGGTCAGTTTGCTAGGCGTTCTCCACCTCGTGCTCAATACGGGGGTGGGAGGAGTCGTAGCTTTGAGATGGAGAGGAGGAACGATCCACGGTTTCCCTTTCGTGGCTTTCGTCCTCCTCCAGCTAGAGAGGGTTGGTTCCCTCGTGGTGGTTACCGTGGTGGTAGCTTTGATAGGCGTGATGATTTGGTTTGTGCTAACCCCACTTTGGAGCAAATGGCTCGGCACTGGTTTTACTCTTTTGGTACTAACCCCAGTGCTGAGTCGTTTGTTCACTCACGTGCTCGCTTTTGAATTTTAGGTGGGAGACTTGAAGAACATTTGGTTGATTGACTCCGGTTGCTCGAGGCATATGACCGGAGACAAGGGGTGGTTCTCAAGTCTCGTCCCGGTGGTGACAAAGAAGTACATCACCTTTGGGGACAATGGGCGAGGGCGTGTGCTGTCAGAAGGTGAGATTAAGGTAAGTGACAAGATCACTCTCAGGCGTGTTGCTCTTGTTCAATCGCTTGGATACAATTTGCTTTCTGTGTCCCAGTTGTTGGATGAGGGTTTTGAGGTGTTGTTTCGGCCTGGTGGTTCTCGGATTTTAGATTCTCGGGGGGATCTTGTTTGCATGGTCGTTCCCGAGGGTCAAGTGTTCCGAGCTGATTTTTCTCAGTCTTCTGGTGTGGAGCGTTGCTTCTTGGCTGGTTCTTCGAGTGAGTTGTGGAAGTGGCATAGGAAGTTGGGTCACTTGAGCTTTGACTTTTTGTCTCGCTTGAGTAAACTCAATTTGGTCCGAGGATTGCCACGGTTGAGGTTTGAGAAAGAGTTGGTTTGTGCGCCGTGTAGGCATGCCAAGATGGTAGCCTCTTCTCACCCGCCTCTCACCGATGTGATGACTGAGCGTCCATGCGAGCTGCTCCATATGGACCTTGTTGGCCCAGCTCGTGTGCGATCTGCGGGTGGGAAGTGGTATGTCCTTGTTGTGGTGGACGACTACTCTCGGTATGCGTGGGTGTTCTTTCTTGAGGAGAAAGGGGAGACGTTTGGTTTTGTTCGAGATCTTGTCTTGAGGTTAAGAAACGAGAGGCACGAAGATGCCATACGAGCGATCCGCAGTGACAATGGCTCGAAATTCAAAAACTCTCGCTTCGAAACTTTTTGCCATGACTTGGGTCTTGAACATCAGTTTTCGAGTCCGTATACGCCTCCCCAGAATGGCGTGGTGGAAAGGAAAAACAGGACCTTGTGCGAGATGGCTCAGACGATGCTCGACGAGCATAGGACTCCGAGAAGGTTCTGGGCTGAGGCGGTCAATACCGCGTGCCATGTGTCGAACAGGATCTACCTCAGGGTCCATAAGAAGAAAACCTGTTACGAGTTGATGCACGGTCGCACACCCAAGGTGAGTCACTTCCATGTCTTTGGTTGTAAATGCTTCATTCTGAAGAAAGGGAAGAAGTTGGACAAGTTCGAGGCTAGGTCTGTCGATGGCATTTTCTTTGGTTATGCATCTCATTCTAGAGCATTTCGTGTGCTCAATCTTGAAACTAACCAAATCGTGGAGACTTGCGAGGTAACCTTCGACGAGACACAGCCACGTAGTCAGCTTGTTTTTGAGTGTACAGGTGATGACGAACTTGGCGAGGAGATCTTTCAGGAGGAGGAGCATGAACATGGAGATGATGAAGATGGCGGTGTGATGCCCACGGCTGAACATGTACCTACTACTTCGACGACGATCGAGAATGGACCCTCTCCCACACCTACAACGACAAACCCAGGTCAAGGCGAAGCTGCTGTTGAGGGGGAGGTAGCATCAAGGCGAGAACCTCCCCGGCGAGTGCAAGTGGATCACCCAGCTTCGAGAATCATCGGCGACATGAATAAACGTACTACACGGTCGAGGGTTCGGAACAATTCTCATTTCACACATGCTGCTTTTGTTGCCACCTTTGAGCCCAAAGACATTGGACACGCGTTATCTGATCATAATTGGGTTAACTCGATGCATGAGGAGTTGGAGAATTTTGATAGGAACCAAGTTTGGGTGTTGGTTGACCCTCCCCCAGGGTGTAAGCCGATTGGGACAAAATGGGTGTGGAAAAATAAAGAGGGAGAGAAAGGAGAAGTGGTGAGGAACAAGTCGAGACTTGTTGCTCAGGGGTACAGTCAGAAAGAGGGGATCGACTACGAGGAGACTTTCGCTCCTGTAGCTCGTTTGGAGGCGATCAGGATCCTTCTAGCCTTTTCCGTGGCTAAAGGGTTCAAGTTGTACCAGATGGATGTGAAGAGTGCTTTCCTGAACGGTGTGTTGGAGGAAGAGGTGTTTGTGAGGCAACCACCGGGGTTTGAGAGTGAGAAGTACCCCCACCGGGTGTACAAGTTGAGGAAGGCGCTGTATGGGTTGAAGCAGGCGCCTAGAGCTTGGTATGGTAGGTTGAGGGGGTTCCTGTTTGAGAGAGGGTTTGAGATGGGGATGGTCGACCAGACCTTGTTTCTCCTCAGGTTGGGCAGAGATATCCTGATTGTGCAGGTATACGTGGATGATATTGTCTTTGGTGGCTCGTCTAACTCTCTTGTTGCAAGGTTTGCAGAAGACATGAGCAGGGAATTTGAGATGAGCATGATGGGCGAGTTGCAGTTCTTCCTCGGGCTACAAATCAAGCAATCAAAGCAAGGAACATTTGTGCACCAAGCTAAGTACACCAAGGACATTGTGAGGAAGTTCAAGATGGAGGACTCCAAGGCTATGGCAACGCCTATGAGTACGACTACAGCTCTTGATGCGAACGAGGAAGGTGAACACGTGGACCAGAAGGAGTACCGGAGCATGATCGGGTCACTCCTCTATTTGATGGCGACGAGGCCGGACATCCAATTCTCGGTGTGTCTGTGCGCTCGTTTTCAAGCGTCTCTGAGGACTTCGCATCGGCAAGCAGTCAAGCGCATTTTCAGGTATTTGCGACACACTCCCGACTTCGGCCTTTGGTACTCTGCGTCTTCTTTGGCGCTTCATGGATTTTCAGACGCGGACTTTACCGGGTGTCGGTTGGACAGGAAGTCCACTTCTGGGACTTGCCAGTTCTTGGGTTCTTCTTTGGTGTCTTGGTCTTCCCGCAAACAGTCGAGTGTTGCTCAATCCACTACCGAGGCAGAGTATGTGGCCGCAGCTAGTTGTTGCTCTCAGCTCCTTTGGATCACATACACCATGAGTGACTTTGGTGAGGAGTATACCCATGTCCCACTTCAATGTGATAGCACCAGTGCCATAAGCGTTGCAAAGAACCCAGTGCTCCATTCCAAAACCAAGCACATAGAAGTGAGGTATCATTTTCTGAGACACAACGTAGAGAAAGGGAAGATAGCTTTGATCCATGTACCCACACATGAACAACTAGCCGATATTTTCACCAAACCCCTAGATCAAGCAACTTTCACTCGTTTGCGGGGGGAGCTTGGTGTTTGTTTGATTTCTTGAGTTGGTGTGTGGGAGCTCCTTTGTAGCATATGTATAGCTTTCCTTTGTGCATTTCTTGCATTTGGCATGGCATATGTAACATGATGTATAGGCATCTTTGTATCTTAGGTTGCATGCATTTTGTATCATATGCATTGTTTAGGAAAGGCTTCTCCTATATACATTGTTCACCATGGAATGATATATATGTCTTTGTGAGCTAATTTGGTAAGCTATGGTTAGTTTGGCTTAGCTCTTGATAATCTTGGTTTGTATCCATGGTTGATGGCTATGTTTTTTAAAATTTCATATGTATGCTCTCTTGTGAGTAAATGCCTTTACATGATCTTGACATGTTTTTGTGGCTTGGCTATGCTTAATTTGTGGTTGGATAGCTTATTTGCCATCATGAATGTTTAGCCCCCATGCTTCATCTTGTGGAGGGGCATAAGTTCCTTTTTGTCGCAAAGACATTTCATGTACCAATTATAAATCTGAAAAATGAAATGTAAATTGTTTGGAAAATGTGCTCCCATGTCATATGTGCTAATTTTAACTTGCTTTGGGTGCTAAATCGTTGCATGATGCCTACCAATGAGAAGTCTCATATATAGAAGTAGGCACATGGCTCGGTGGCTTTGACATGATATGAGGTGCTTGTGGGTGTTTATGATGGTCTTATGCTTAGAATGGTTGTCCTAGCATAAAGTTTGTGTGGCTTTGCCATTTTGACATGTTTTGCTCATGTTTAGGACTTTGCTCATGAGAGGGTGATTTTTCGCAAAATTGCTAAATTCTATCTTAGCTTCGCCCAATGGTTGTGAAACTTGGTGATCATGAAGTTTATGTCATTACGAAGCTATAGAGTATCTAACTTGCTCGTTTGGACATGTGTAGCATCCTATGTTGAATTTTGTCTATTTGAGAAGCTCTAGGTTGCATTTTTTGCATTTTTGGCTTGATTCATGCATTGTCAACAAGGGGGAGAAGTTTGAGCATGTTTTGGTCTACTGAATGCATTTGGAAGGTTTTCAGGTGGTTTCGTGCCATTTTTGGGCTCTGTTGTGCACCGGTCTGACCGGTTGAGGTCACCGGTCTGACCGGTCAGAGTGCTGGTCCTGTTCACTTGTTGCGCACCGGTCTGACCGGTGGTGTCGACCGGTCAGAGCTGAGATGTTGCAGCTGCTCTGTTTCGTGAAGTGGTTCGCATGCATTTGTCCAGGGGGAGTTTGCATGTGTGCAGGGGGAGCTCTTTGTGGTTTTCGAGCTTTGGTTTGATGGTTTGTGCTCTTTGCTTGAGCATGTTTTGTCTCGGATGTGTCGAGCCTTTGCCCTTGCCTAAGGGGTCCGAGACTTGTCTTCTTCAAGTGATCTTGCTCTTTGCCTTTTCTTTGGCTTTCGATCGCTTGTTGGAGTTCCTTTCAGTCGTTTCTTTTCTTTTCCTTTTCTCTTGGTTACCAAAATGTGTGTGTTGTCAATGCACTCATCAAGGGGGAGATTGAGAGCCAGGTGTGGTTCGAGGACCGGTGGATGGTCGCTTCCTGGTGTGATGAGTGATTGACAACGTGGTGTGGACTGATTCTTGGCTAAGTATTGCAGGTGCAGGTTGCGGCTTGACTGGTGCAGGTGCAGGTGAAGAACAAGCGTGAAAGGTCGTTGCCGGTGAGGCCTCCAGGTGTGGAGAAGACAAGTAGGCTTGGTTCGAGGGACCCGGTGGCCAGCGGGGTCAAGTGCGGGCCGCATGGTGGCAAGAACGGCAAGATGAAATCATGGACGGTTTCTTGGTTGAGCCTCAAAACCAAGGTCGAGCCGGGACTACGTGGGAGCCGAGTCATGAGTGGTGATTGGCGGAGGCTACACCGAGTTCGCGGGGTTTCCGGTGGTTCACCAGAAAATCACTGGGTTCCTTGGTTGATCCACAAAGCCAAGACCGAAGAACCGAAGACGGAGGTGCAGCAGCTCCAGACCGGTCTGACCGGTGGGTCTGACCGGTCTGACCGGTGGGTACCGGTCTGACCGGTGAGGAGCACCGGTCTGACCGGTGTGCGACGACGCAGTCCGGAATCTTCGAAGCGGAGGACACGCGTCGGGATCGCAAGGCTTGCGTCGAGGCTAAGCAAGTTTGCGGTCGCTGGGCATCCGTCCGATGGAGCGAAGACAAAGATTTCCGAATTCGCCCTTGAGGGGCATGTATCCCTAGTTAGCTAGTAAGGGTATTTTAGTCTTTCGGTTGCCTCCATATAACCCAAGGGGTGAGAGGATGGCAGCCATCTCTTGGAACTCTAGCTCATTTGGTTTTCCTATTTTCCTTCCTATTTTCTTAGGATTTTCGTAGGACTAGCTTGAGAGCTTCATGGTGAGATCTTGTGAGAGGGAAGGATGATCGGGCGGCAAGCTAGACCTTGTATGAACCTCTTTGCTATGTATAGATGATTCGGCGTGGTTCCTCAAGGCTTGGATGTGTCTTTCCCGTTTCTCCTTTTTGGTGATTTTCGGAGGCTTTTCTTGGCGAATTTCTTGTGGCGGTTTTGAGACCTTTCTCTTTCGGATTTGGTGGGAGATGTATGCATGAACCCCTCGTAGTTCTTTTCTCTTTGATCTCCCTCCCAAATCCGTGAGTAAAGGGGCTCAATTTTGGGGTTTTCGTGGTTCTAGGGTTCGTGGTGTTCTTGGCGGAAATCCTTCGATTCCTCTTGATTCAACAAGTTTTGGTGGACCAAATCTTGGCTATGGAGTACCCATGAGGTGTTCCTACTATCCCCAAAGTCTTGTGCAAAACCGTGGAGCGAATCGGGAGATCGGGAGTTGGATTTGGGGGAGTTGACTCGCGGGCGCTGTTCATCCCGAGCTGCCCAGGCGCGACCGGTCTGACCGGTGCTCTTGACCGGTCTGACCAGTGCTAGCCCTTGGTGGGTTTTTGTCTCGGGGAATAGCCTTGTCCGTGTGGTTTTGTCCCGTGGTCCTGCTGATCAGTTCTTGGCGTGTTTGGAGTTGTTTTGCTAGGTTTTGTGAGGGGTTCTTCTTCCTCACAGGTTGTGTTTCGTGGTGGTTTTTGTTCCAGGGCCTAGAGGAGTCACTGAGGCTTCCTGGAACGTTTGCTGTGCGGCTGCTGTAGCCACCGGCCTGACCGGCTCTGTCCACCAGTCTGACCGTTGTCACCGGTCTGACCGGCACAGGCCATCGGTCTGACCGGTGTAGCACAGGCAGCAAGCCGTGCAAGTTTCCGCTGTGTGTTTTGGTGAGTTCTGGCTCGGAGCGTTGAGTGTTGGTTCCTAGGACCTGTAGCACTCCAGTGGCTGCGTGGTCTTGGCCAACTTGGGTAGTTGGGTCGGAGACGTGAGTTGGAAGCCGTGTTCGTCTTGTTGGAGTTCTCATCTCCTTCGAGAAGAATTTTTATCGGCTCCCATTCACTCCCCCCCTCTCTGGTTCGCCTAATCGGTCCTTCAACGTTTCACCAACCGGTCAGACCGGTTTTGGCCTGACAACCACGCCCGGTCTTCGGCCTCGGCTTTGTGGCTCAGCTGAGTAACCAGTGGTTTTCTGGTGAACCACTGCAAACCCCGCGAACTCGATGTAGCCTCCGCCAATCACCACTCATGACTCGGCTCCCACGAAGTCTCGGCTCGACCTTGGTTTTGAGGCTCAACCAAGAAACCGTCCACAACTTTGTTTTGCTGTTCTTGCCACCATGCAGCCCGCACTTCACCCCGCTGGCCACCGGGTCCCTCGAACCAAGCCTACTTGTCTTCTCCACACCTGGAGGCCTCACTGACAATGACCTTTCGCGCTTGTTCTTCACCTGCACCAACACCAGTCAAGCCGCAACCTGCACCTGCAATACTTAGCCAAGAGTCAGTCCACACAACGTTGTCAATCACTCATCACACCAGGAAGCAACCATCCACCAGTCCTTGAACCACACAGGCTCTCTGCTACGATGAGAATTCCCAAAGTGCCCTTCAGGGGCGTGTATCCTAGTATTATGTAATAGGGGTAGTTTCGTCTTTTGGTTGCCTCCATATAAACTTAGAGGGTAGAGGATGGCAGCCATCTCTTGAAAACCTTAGCTCATTTGCTTTTGCTATTTTCCCTTCCTATTTTCCTTAGGTTTTCCATAGGACTAGCTTGAGAGCTTCATGGTGAGATCTTGAGAGAGGGATCGATGTTAAGGAGGCAAGCTAGACCTTGTATGAATCTTTCATGGTACGTATAGAAGGTTCGGCGTGATTCCTCAAGTGTTCTTGTTGCTCCTCCCGTTTCTCTTTTTCGGTGATTTTCGGAGCCTTTTCTTGGGATTTTTGTTCGTCGCTCAATTCATCGATTTGAGGGCATTTCTCTCTGGATTTCTTTGAGGGGATCATGGGTGAGTGCCTTGTGCCTTTTTGTGTATGATCTTGACCCCTCAAACGCCGGATTTGGCCTTCGATTCGTTGATTTTCGGATGAACCCTAGTTCATAGTGTTCTTGGCAAGGATTCGCGATTCCGGGAGTTGTAGGGAGTTGGAGGCCAAAATTTCTGGGGCATATCCTCCCCTTGTGGTGTCCATAATCTCCCCAAAATTCCGTCTCAAGACTCCAAGTGGTTTGGGAGATCCGTTGATAGAAAGTTTGGGGCGAATTCACGGGCTGTTTTCTAGGCTGTCCTGGGTGATCCGGACACTTGTGGTCGGGTGACCCGAAGGGGGTAGGTTGACCCAGACACTTGTGGCCGGGTGACCCGGTGCGGCTCTGGATGCCTCAGGGTGACCCGGACACTTGTGGCCAGTTGACCTGGTAGGTCTCAGCCTTTCTCTTTATTGCTCGAGCTCTTTCGTGCTTGCTTCCACTTTGCTTCCTAGCCTTTCAAGCTTTGTTCCTAAGGTCTCGAGAGAGGTTTGTGTGTGCTTCCGCTTGTTCATGTGTGACCCACGGAGTTGCGATTGGAATGTAGGCCGAGTTCTTTTGAGAAAGAATTTTTATCGGCTCCCATTCACTCCCCCCCTCTCTGGTCGCCAATCCGGTCCTTCAATTGGTATCAGACCCGGTTACGGATCTTCGTGATTCTAACCAGTCTAAGATCCAAAGATGGCATACCAGGAACGGGGTTCGGGTCCTCCACACTTCAATGGTAAGAACTACCAGATGTGGTAGAGATGGATGTCTGCTTTTCTCCGCAGCAAGGGTCAGATCCTTTGGGATGTTACGGTGAACACAGCTTATGTTCATCCGATTAACTTCCTAGCTCCAGGATCGAGGGATATGCACGATACAACAACAAAGCGATCGACTACTTGTTTTGTGCTCTGTGTCAATCCGAATTCGATCGGGTTCAAACAGAGGACTTGGCTTGTAAGATTTGGGAGCAGTTGAAGAATGTTCATGCTGGAAATGCTCAGGTTCAGGCTCGGTTGTTCGCGACCTACCGGAGAGAGTATGAGAACTTCACTCATCTCCCCGGTGAGTCCATAGACACCATGTTCAGCGGTTCACTGTGATTGTGAACAACATGAGGGCTAATGTTGCCGCACTCCCGTACGATGATCATGACAGGGCTATGAAGCTCGTGCACTCTCTGGATCGTACCGTGTGGAGTGAGAAGGTCGAGGCCATTCTGGAGTCGGAGAAGAATGAGACCCTCACGGTGGACGAGCTGTTTTCCAAGCTTAAGTCGTCCGAGGTGGATTGTGGGGTGCGAGCAAGGATCAAGAACCCGACTGACCCTCATAGTCTGGCTCTCGTTTTTGGACCAAGGACTAACGCTAACATGTCTTCGAGATAGTTCTCTGTCTTGTCTTGTGTCCATGCCAGATGAGGAGTTCGATGTGCTGGGCGAGGAGGATCTCGCGTTGCTGAGCAGGAGGTTCGAGCGCATGTACACGAACTGGAAGAATGCTCGGAGGCGCTCGGGCATGTGCTACCGGCGCGGGAAGCACGGACACTTTATCACTGAGTGCCCGGAAGCCATGGAGGTTAAGCCCAAGCACAAGCACTGTCTGAGGACCGACCACAAGCGCTGCTCGAGGGATGACCACAAGGGCAAGAACAAGTCCGAGCGGAGGCCGAGGAGAAGTGGTGGTCACAAGAAGAAGGAGCGAGCGATGGTTGCTGGCGCAAGCGACATCGACTCGAGCTCCTGCTACTCTTCATCGAGCTCAAGTGATGAAGAAGAACGACACAAGGGCAAGCGGTCAAGCAAGAACATCAACGGCTTGTGCTTCGCCGCCCAAGACTTTTGCTGCATGGCACATAGTTCCTCAAGCAAGAAGAGCAACAAGGATGACTTGGACTCCGACTCCGAGGATGAGGTAAACAATGATCCATCCTTCTTGGTAGCGGAGAATGCAATGCTAGGTTGAATGAATTGCTTGATAACCGTGAAGATGTGCTTAGAAAGACCAACAAGGAGAAGAGGGAGTATAGGTCTTTGCTTGGAGAGGCTAAGGAGAAGGTGGTTGAGCTAGAGTCTTTGCTTGTTGATGCTAGGGCTCAAATAAATTCTCTGAAGTCTGCTCCTATTGTGACCGATGAACCTGAATGCACTGATTGTTCCACTTTTCTTAGTGATTTGACTATGCTTAAGGAAAAGTATGCCTCCAAGGTTGAGGAACTAGATGTGCTTAGGGTTGAGCTAGATGAGATGAAATCTAGGCCCTCCTTGCTTGGTGCTTGCACTTCTTGTCCTGTTTTGCATGAGAAACTAGATGTATCGGTTGCTTATGCTAGATCACTAGAGGCTAAGCTGAAAGCTCCTATTCCTACATCATGCTCTACTTGTGAAATAAATGCTGTGAAGAATTTGGATCTTGCACACTATGTTGATCGTTTACAGGATGAGAATGATGAGTTGAGGAAGATGATGGGTTGGTTGTCGCGTCATGAGCCTCAGCTCAGGATGATGATTGAGGCATACAAGCGCTATGATGGGCAAGCGCTTGGGTCGGATAAGGTTGGGGAGTGCAGTGGTGAGAAGGAGGAGAAGATTGGTGATATCATAGCTCCACCAAAAACCTTCCACAAAAATGCATATGCTCCTAAGCCCAACCCACTTAGGAACCGACTAGACACAACCCCAGAACCTCCCGTGTTTCCTCCACACACCGACAACTTCCAGAAACCCATCAAGTTCAAGAGTGACTTGGGGAATGAGTTCTTTGGGAAGAAGGGAGAGAATCCGAGTGAGGAGAAGCCACAACCGAAGGAGAGCCCAAAGCCAAAGCCGAAACCGAAACCCTTCCATTGTGAGCATTGTGGGAGGGATGGGCATCTTGCTGAGTTTTGCTTCAGGAGGAAGCGTGAGGAGAGGTTTGCTAGGGAGGTGGCAAACAAGGACAGGTACCGCCCTTCTCGTGGTGTGCCTGAGCCTCGTATGGTGCCTAGAGGTGAGGGTGTGGTGCGTACCATTTACCCTCGGGAGAGGCGTGAGTTTGTGCCTCGAGGTGAGCCACCACAGAGAGATGGTGGTAGGCGTGTTGCGTTTTGGCGTGGTGAGTTTGCTGAACGTTCCTTCGCTCATGGCCAATACCAGTATGGGGGGAACGATCGCAGCTTTAGGTCCCAGAGGAGCTACAGGCCACGGTCTCCACTCCGTGGTACGCGTAGTCCTCCAAGGGGACGTGTGGGTGTTCCACCTAGGAGAGATAGGATGGATTTTGCTAACCCCACTTTTGACCAAATGGCACGGCACTGGTTTGATTCATTTTGTACTAACCCCAGTGCTAAGTCGTTTGCTCACTCTCGTTCTCGTTTTTGATGTTCAAGTGGGAGGCATGGAGGGCTTTTCGTTGATCGACTCCGGTTGCTCTCGACACATGACCGGAGATCGAAGGTGGTTCTCCAGCCTCACAACGGTGATGACCAAAGAGTACATCACTTTTGGGGACAATGGGAAAGGTAGAGTCCTTTCAGTGGGCACGGTGAAGGTGAGTGAGTCTGTGACTCTTAGGCGTGTCGCTCTTGTCAAGTCATTGGGGTTCAATCTTCTTTCGGTTTCCCAGCTTCTTGATGAGGGTTTTGAGGTCCGTTTCAAAATGGGCACTTCGCGTGTTTTGGATTCTCGAGGTGATCTTGTGTGCACGATCATCCCCGAGGGCCAGATTTTCAGAGCCGATTTTTCTCAATGTGTTGGCTCTTCTTGTTGTTTGGTTGCTGGTGTTTCGGCGGAGCTTTGGAAATGGCATAGGAGACTAGGTCACTTGAGTTTTGACTTGTTGTCACGCTTGAGTGGGCTAGGTTTGGTCCGAGGATTGACTAAGTTGAAATACCAAAAGGACTTGGTATGTGCTCTGTGTAGGCATGGTAAGATGGTCGCTGCCTCACACCTGCCTCTGACATCCGTTATGACAGAGAGGCCATGCGAGCTGTTCCATATGGACTTGGTTGGTCCAGCTCGTGTGTGCTCGGCGGGTGGGAAATGGTATGTCCTGGTGATAGTGGACGACTATTCTCGCCATGCTTGGGTCTTCTTTTTGGCTGACAAGGTGGAGACATTTGGTTTTGTGCAGGATCTAATCTTGATGTTGAAGAATGAGAGGAATGGAGATGTTATTCGAGCTATTCGCAGCGACAATGGCACTGAATTTAAAAACTCTCATTTTGAAACCTTTTGTCATGATTTGGGTCTCGAACATCAATTCTCTTCTCCCTATGTGGCTTGTCAAAATGGTGTGGTTGAGAGGGAAAATCGTTCTCTTTGTGAGATAGCTCGGACGATGCTCGACGAGCACAGGACTCCGAGGAGATATTGGGTTGAGGCGGTGAATACCGCGTGCCATGTTGGGAACCGGATTTTTCTTCGGGCCTTCTTGAACAAGACGTGCTATGAACTCATGCACGGGCGAGCACCTAGAGTGAGCCATTTCAAGGCTTTTGGTTGTCGGTGCTTTATTCTCAAGAAGGGTAGGCTTGATAAGTTTGAGTCAAGGTCTTCCGATGGGATCTTTTTGGGTTATGTGAGTCATTCTTGAGCATTCCGAGTGCTCAACCTTGATACTAACCTAGTCATGGAAACTTGCGAGGTCACCTTCGACGAGACCCAGCCATGCAGTTCGTCAATTTTTGAGTGTGCAGGTGACGATGAGATTGGCAAGAAGATCTTCGAGGACGAGATGGATGATGCTGGAGAGGATGATGGTGATGATGGTGAAGCTCCAGCCGAGCATGTACCCTCTACTTCCACTACGACGACTACGGTGTAGGATGGCCCATCCCCTACACCGACTACGATCCAGGAAGATTGTTGATGGTGAATTTCCGTCAACCTAGCCATGAGTTTACCTTTAATGTTGGCATTGATTTATTATTCTAACCACTGGAACTAACCCCCCGTATATAACAAGTTCACTCTTGCATGTCGATTTTGGAGTTTATTGTTTACGTAGGAAATCTACGCTAAAAAGGAGACTTTCGGGATAAGTTCATCAAGCACTTTGGAAGAAGATCATGAAGTCCGACAAGAGTCAAGACACGCGATGAACATGACTGCAAATGACCCGAGGACCGAAGCGTCAACGTGCAAATCTTCAGGGACTCAACCAGAAAACAGTGAAGCTTGGATGGCAGGCATTCAAGCCTTAACCGCGAAGGAAACGACGTCAAAGGCCCACATGCAAGTGCACACAAATGGGGAATCACGCGAGAAGCAACCGGGAGGAAGCCGGGGCCGAACTGGGCCGAAACGGGCCCAGGCCGGCCGGCCCAGCCCATTCCGGGCCCGGTTCGGTGCCCCCTTTGACCTAGTCGCCATTCGGACTATTTATAGCCCCCTGGCCAAGAGCCACGCATCAATACATTCGTCATCTGCCGTCGAGGAGCAGAGAAGAGAAGGACACCATTCCGGAGAGGAGAGGGTCGAGATGGTTGACTAGGATTCCCCTAGCCGGTGTGGGAACCTTGCATGGAAGACCACGTCGGAGTTCCCGGAGCTAGGATCAAGATCAAGGTAGGATCCCGGTGGTGATCTTGTCCATGTATCATTCGTGATGTTGAATTGTCAAATTGAATCCGATTTCTAGCGATCAAGTGCTTTCTCTACGACTTTGTCTTCGCTTGGGTTTTCTTATTCTCCAATCTATTCCGCGGATAGATTGCATAGGATGTTCTTGTAGCCATGGTGGCTAGAGGTGCATACCTGACCTACTGAGCGTTTTCAACTTGTTCTTCTTGAACTCACCCTAGGCTAACCCACACGAATAGGAGTGCGTTGTGACAGGACGGTGGCTCCAAAAGGCGGGCGTCTTCAGAGTTGGATCGGAAGCCATGGTTTAAAGAAGCTTTTAATGCGATTCATTTGCCTTATTCTTCTCGGTTTTGGAACTTCAACAAAAGACCTGATCCAATCTCTAGATTGGTTCTCCCCTCTCTTTCTCTTGCTACCTCCGGTGTTTAGTAGATTAGATGAGTTTTATGGTTCTTCCATAGATTAGATGCAAAACCCCTTTTCAAGATCAAAGTGTTTTCCGCTTGTTAGATTGGATCTTGCGTTACACATTGTTCCACAGATTCGATACCTTGGGTTCACACTTAAGGGAAGAAGGGTCCCTTGACTACGACGGAGGACTTGTCTGCTTGCAAGTCCAAACGAAATTGGATACGCATATACACCGTCAACAAGCCCCTTTTTCTGGTGCCGTTGCCGGGGAACAAGTAATCAAGATTCAATCTAGTTTGCGTTTGTGAATATTTTCAGTTTTTCTCTTGATTTTTCTTTTGCATCTCTTAATTTTGATCATCCTCAAAACAAAAAAATCAATCTAGGGTTTTGCTAAACCCTAGTTTTCTTTTAGTTTTCTTTATTTTGTTTATATTTGCTAACCCTAACCGGAGATGGACGGCTACATCTCCAACAAAAAAACATATATTTTGTGGATGGTCTAGAAAAAACTTTGCTGGCAAAGGTGACGTGCGACACAAGATCAAAAAGTGGAGGCCGGGGATCGTCGGAATCTCCAAGAGAAACTCCACCTCCAAGATCGAAGGAAGATCAACCTCATCCGCCACTCATCCTAGGGAGATCGTTCCTCAAGACCGCCGGAGCAATCGACGTCGGCAAGGGGGAGATCACGTTTGACATTGATGGCGTGAGGAGAGCATTCAAGTCAACCATGATGCGAGGTATGTAAGATGGTCAATATTAAATACATTCTACCCCATCGTCGCATCGGAAAGGAGGAGTCAAGGGAGAATGAAGCGAAGAAGACACAAAAGTTGTTGCATCCGTCAAGACCAAGAATCAACGCCCGCCCGTGAAGACCAAAAAGATGACTAAGTCGAAGAATAAACCTACACCAAAGCCATGGATGGTGTAGAAGTGGGGTCCCCAAGATTGCAATGCCCGCAAAGAGCATTGATCCGAAGTGAAGAAGAGAAGAAGTCTAGCTATAGACTATAAACGAAGCGCTTGCGGGAGGCAACCCGATCGAAGAGTCAAGCTACCGGGAGGGCAACCCGAAGAATTTTTCATGTTTTCAAGGTAAGTTGGTCTTAGAGTTTGCTACGCAATACATACCATAAACTCTTGTGTGGTTGAATAATTTTTAGAGACATTATAATTGCTCGGTCATTTTACTTGAATTTTATATTGATCATAAACCAATGACTTGAGCCATCCGAAGTTTTGTTTGCTACTTTTTGAGAAACCAAGACCAAACATTCAGAACCTACCCCAACCTTTCATCCTCTCCATGATGTTTAGGTTGGCTTGTTTCACATGTTAAAAACACACAGGTAGAGCCTTGCTATGTTCTTTAATGTTTTTAATCTTTGATGCATGGTAGGACTCGCGTGAACCTAAGCAACTTTATTTTTGGTTTCATTCAACTTAACATCCACCGGTTTCTCTAGATTTAGATTTTTTCTAAGCCCCATTAACTTTATTTTTTTCAAAATCTCTCTCTCATGTTTGGCCAAAATTAAAACCTAAACCTATGCCCCCACAGTCAAGCTGGAGGAGCTTGCTATCAATTAATGAAAGCAATCGATCCCGGAGTAACCAAAATAGATTTTACAGTTGTTTTTTATGCCTAAGATCTCCTCTAATGATATATTTGGACTCATCACTAGCGCTGAGTTAATTTTTAAATTTTCAAAATTAGAAGAGGGATTAGCATCTAAACTTGATTAAGGGGAGGTTTTTGAGCTTGATTAACATATAGTGCCCCATGATGCATCGCGAGAAGCCTCCATCTTTTGGCATCTCGGGCACATGTAAAGGACAAGCATGGGGGAAGCAAGGGCTTTGTTTTGCAGGAAATTAGTGGAAGCACAAGAGGCAAGAAAAAAAAGGGGAGTGACACAAAGCAAAACAATGGAGGTGGAAGATTAATCACGCAAGCAAAGGAGTGGTTGTGAACGGTTCGGGCAATGAAATCTCGTGGATCACACGGACACAAGGCAAGAAGGGAGCAAGAAGCATCTCGGAGAAAGATCAAAGCGAAAGGAGCAGGAGGCCCCCTAGGCCGATCGGCCTAGGCCGGCCGGCCTGGCATCCTCTCATGGCCCCCGGTACTCCCCTTCGCCTGGTAAGTAATTTATGCATTTGTTAATTTGTGTTCTTGAGTTCATAGCCCATAAGTTTTAGAAACAACCTAGAAAAATTTGAGTTCCATGGTGTTGTAGGATCTTGTCATGTAATCGCCGAATCTTTTGTTTCATTCATGTTGATAATGCTTTGATGCCTAAGGTTAGCCACCATGCTTTTCGGGAGTATAGGTCTCACTACTCCCGTAGATCCCATCAACATATCATTTGTAGGTTTAGCTAAAGTGGCCTCACGATCACACCTTAATAAGTTGGTTTAGCTTCACCATGATAGGCGGTTGCATGATCAAATATCCATAAACCCTATGGGCTAATATCCATCCAAACTTGTGCACCTCACTCACCACCCTCCAACAATAATAATAAAGAAAATTCACCATAATTTCCATCACTCCATATACTTCTCTTGTGTGTTTTTCTTACCGGCAAGAAACCCCCGGTGCACTCGTTGTGAGATAGTGCAGCAACAATGTGGAAGAGAGCCACCAATATCTTCCCCAAGAAGACACGATCATCGAAGGCGCCATCATCGAGCTCTTCGAGGAGGCACTCGGCCTCCGAGTGTCCCCGAAGCATGGAGGAAGATGTGGCACCACCGAGGAGCGACACGCTGCCCCTCGGTGGCATGAGAGTACACAAAGTTCGTCCGTGCGGCACACCGAACCGCGAGGACACACGAAGGAGCCACTCGTTCCACCACGACACTCAACTCGTTCATCCTCTCCACCACCATACACTCCGAGGTGTCCCGATGGATTCCTCATAAAGACAGAGGAGGAGGAGGATAGGCTTGTTTGTCTTGAAGAGGCTCGATGACGCCCTCCAAGTGTTGGATTCTACTCGGATATCAAATCTTGAGCAACCTTGGATGGGTGCGATTCTTTATGGAGTTGGTGTGAATACTCACAAGGAGCTTGATTTGGAAGTTCTTATGACATTAACACCGGTCATTAATGAAGGAGTGTCGTGCCTCGCATTCCGCCTTGAAGATGAAGAGCAACTAGTTCCTTATGGATATATTGGAGAACTACTCGGTTACAAGAAGGAAGCCCGGAGCAAGCTGATGTCCAAGAAAAAAAATGATAGAAGGATTTTTGGGGAATAATTTTGAGAGAAGATTACAAGGAACCCAAAATTTCTCCTTGTCGGGATTTCTTTGGGATCGAGTACATGAAGCGAGGAAAGTGGAGATGATAGGAGAAGGTACAAGTTGACGAAGGTTAATATTCCTTTTCCCAACGAGAGGCTGAGATCATTTGAAGACAAAATTGGTTAGAGGAAGGATTTCTTGTACCGGCGAAAAAAAAGATTAAAAAGGAAAATTGTGTAAGAGGGATCATCCTCCGTAGCCCAAGACGAAGGAGGGGCTGCGCATGAAGCTAATAAACAACCATGGAAGGATTCCAATGCCACCACCATATGAAGGAAGTATGTCAAATGCAAGCATGGGGGAGTGGGGCAGCCACGCCACCACATCCTCCACCATACATGTTCCTCACGAAGTTTTCATGGTGCTCCATCCAACAAATGCAAGAAGAAGGGACCACAAACATTGCCTATCAAATTGGTCGCCTTAACCATTGGAGCAATTTAGAGGAGGACCGGCGCAATCATCATACAAGCAAGGATACAACGCGTCGGACCATCAATATCAACCACCGGAAAATAAAGGAAGAAGGAGGAAGAAAAGAAAATAATAAATTCGGTTTGATTTTCTCCTTTTCCTTTTCTTTATTTTCAGCTTTTGTGCAAGTTTATATATGTGTAGCATTTTCTGTTTTTATTTATTTTCAGCATGTGTGATAATAGTAGAGTTAGTTTAAGATCACCATGAATAAGTTTCCTACCTTGATCAACCTTTGGTAAAAATATTAAATTGATGCCATGATAATATATGATGAAAAGTTGCCACTTTGCTCAACTTTTGTACTTGCTTTATGCATGATTAAGCTAATGCTCTCTTTAATATGAATCTGAAATTAATTAAATGCTAGCTTAATCTTTTGTGGAGGTTACGATAAAAATAAGACCCATAGTGTTATTTTCATGCTCTCAATTTTGGATGAGTTAAAGATGATTTGTTCTTAAAAATATATATGCTAACCTTGTCATTAATGCTACTTGCACTTTGCTCTACCTATCCAAAGCCATGTATATATATTGAGTGCATAAACCTTAGTATACAAGGTTTATTTTTGGGTGAGTTATCTCAGGCCTTGATTTCTCTGGCCCGAGACTAAGAAGCTGGTCATTCCGTTTTTGCGTATCTATCTTTTTGCTAGCCTTTCTATCCGTGCATTGTGTATCCCCACATCGAAGATTTCACAAACCTCGGCGGATATCCACCCTTAAAACCAAAAATATCATCTTTTGTGTTTACCTCCTTGACCACAACCTATCATATGAGTATGGATCGTCAATTCAAGAAAGATCGCAAGATGGTGCCAAGATTGAAGATTTCAAGTATCTCTCCAAAGGAAATATATTTCTAGTACCTACCTTATCTCTTTCACCTCTTTGCCCGAGGACGAGCAACGTCTAAGCATGGGGGAGGAGGTAGGTACAATGCAATTTAGAGTTTATGGGGAGCAAATAAAAAAATAATGAAAGAAGAAAAAAAAAGAAAAGATAAAAAAATGAGTATAAAGAAAAAAAAGGAAAGATAAAGAAAAATATGTATGAGAAAAGAAAAAAATATATATGAGTTTATAAAAATAAAATAAAGTGAACTCCCCGGTTCTCTAAAGTGCATTAGGAATCTCAAAAGTTTCAAGATTTAAGATCCAAACTCATTTTTCCAACCATGTGCAATCCGATAACGAGGACTTCCTTTGTGCCTCGGGATCACTCTTTGCCATTTGCACATGTCCACCTATCTCAAAGTGTGTGTATTTTTTCTCACCCCCTCCTTGATATAACATTATTTTCCAATGACCTTTTTGACGAGTCTCGGTAAGACCATGAGAAGCTTGTCTTGTTTTGACAACATCTCATTTATAATATCTTGGTAGGACTAAACTTTTCCCATATAGCTCCACATAAAGCCTTCCACTATATATTGAGAGGGGAAAGGAGTAGAATGAATAGGTTTTGAGAGACAAGATGAGATGAGAGTACATGAGCAAGATGCAAGGAAGTTTATTTTTGAACTTGGTTTAGCTCTTTTTCTTCATCTCGCTCTTAATTTCAAAATTTCTAAGATTCATTTGAAATTTGGGAGCATGAGGTAATTACTTGTGGGAAGTGCTTAAATTAATATCTACCCTCCATAAGGATGAAGGCTAGTACATTATGGAACTTTAATGATTAAATCCTTGAGAGCATTATGTTTTCTTGTGTATGATCAAGTGCAGGGTATAAGCAATGAAAGGCAACATTGATATTCATTAAAAGCTTACTCGAGGACGAGCAAGGTTTATGCATGGGGGAGATGTTGACGGTGAATTTCCGTCAACCTAGCCATGAGTTTACCTTTAATGTTGGCATTGATTTATTATTCTAACCACTGGAACTAACCCCCCGTATATAACAAGTGCACTCTTGCATGTCGATTTTGGAGTTTATTGTTTACGCAGGAAATCTACGCTAAAGAGGAGACTTTCGGGATAAGTTCATCAAGCACTTTGGAAGAAGATCATGAAGCCCGACAAGAGTCAAGACACATGATGAACATGACTCCAAATGACCCGAGGACCGAAGCGTCAACGTGCAAATCTTCAGGGACTCAACCAGAAAACAGCGAAGCTTGGATGGCAAGCATTCAAGCCTTAACCGCGAAGGAAACGACGTCAAAGGCCCACATGCAAGTGCACACAAATGGGGAATCACACGAGAAGCAACTGGGGAGGAAGCCGGGGCCGAACTGGGCCGAAACGGGCCCAGGCCGGTCGGCCCAGGCCGGCTGGCCCAGCCCATTCCAAGCCCGGTTCGGCGCCCCCTTTGACCTAGCCGCCATTCAGACTATTTATAGCCCCCTAGCCAAGAGCCACGCATCAATACATTCGTCATCCGCCGCCGAGGAGCAGAGAAGAGAAGGACACCATTCTGGAGAAGAGAGGGTCGAGATGGTTGACTAGGGTTCCCCTAGCCGGCGTGGGAACCTTGCATGGAAGACCACGTCGGAGTTCCCGGAGCTAGGATCAAGATCAAGGTAGGATCCTGGTGGTGATCTTGTCCATGTATAATTCGTGATGTTGAATTATCAAATTGAATCCGATTTCTAGCGATCAAGTGCTTTCTCTACGACTTTGTCTTCGCTTGGGTTTTCTTATTCTCCAATCTATTCTGCGGATAGATTGCATAGGATGTTCTTGTAGCCATGGTGGCTAGAGGTGCATACCTGACCTACCGAGTGTGTTCAACTTGTTCTTCTTGAACTCGCCCTAGGCTAACCCGCACGAATAGGAGTGCGTTGTGACAGGACGGTGGCGCCAAAAGGTGGGCGTCTTCGGAGTTGGAACGGAAGCCATAGTTTAAAGAAGCTTTTAATGAGATTCATTTGCCTTATTCTTCTCGGTTTTGGAACTTCAACAAAAGACCCGATCCAATCTCTATATTGGTTCTCCCCTCTCTTTCTCTTGCTACCTCCGGTGTTTAGTAGATTAGATGAGTTTTATGGTTCTTCCATAGATTAGATGCAAAACCCCTTTTCAAGATCAAAGTGTTTTCCGCTTATTAGATTGGATCTTGCGTTACACATTGTTCCACGGATTCGATACCTTGGGTTCACACTTAAGAGAAGAAGGGTCCCTTGACTACGACGGAGGACTTGTCCGCTTGCAAGTCCAAACGAAATTGGATACGCATATACACCGTCACAAAGATCAAGTGGAAGCAGCTCCTGAGGGGGAGGTTGTCTCCAGGCGAGAGGCACCGAGGCGCGCTCAAGTTGATCATCCTTCCTCGAGAATCAACGGCGACATCAACGAGTGTATGACACAGTCAAGGTCCAAGAATGCTTCTCACTTTGCTCATTCGTCTTTTGTTGCTACCTTTGAGCCAAAAGACATTGGACACGCCCTCTCTGATCCTAATTGGGTGAACGCAATGCATGAGGAGTTAGAGAACTTTGAGAGAAACCAAGTTTGGAAGTTGGTAGAGCCACCACCACATTGCAAACCTATCGGGACAAAATGGGTGTGGAAGAACAAAGAGGGTGAGAATGGTGAGGTGGTGAGAAACAAATCGAGGTTGGTTGCTCAGGGTTACAGTCAGAAGGAGGGGATAGACTATGAGGAGACATTTGCTCCTGTAGCCCATTTGAAGGCGATTAGGATCCTTCTAGCCTTTTCTGCGGCAAAAGGGTTCAAATTGTACCAAATGGATGTGAAGAGTGCCTTTCTGAATGGGTTTTTAGAAGAAGTGGTTTATGTGAAGCAACCACCGGGCTTTGAGAGTGCTGAGTTTCCCCACTGAGTGTATAGGCTGAGGAAGGAGTTGTATGGGCTGAAACAAGCTCCTCGTGCTTGGTATGGCCGTTTGAGGGGGTTCTTGTTCAGCAAGGGGTTTGAGATGGAGAAGGTTGATAAGACTCTTTTTCTCCTCAGGTAGGGTGATGATATCTTAATTGTTCAGGTGTACGTGGATGATATTGTCTTTGGCGGCTCATTTCACTCTTTGGTTGTGAAGTTTGCAGAGGACATGAGCAAAGAATTCGAGATGTTTATGATGGGAGAATTGCAGTTCTTTCTCGGGCTTCAGATCAAGCAGGCAAAGGAGGGAACCTTTGTGCATCAAGCCAAGTACACGAAGGACATCCTCAAGAAGTTCAAGATGGACGACTCGAAGCCCCTGATGACACCGATGAGTACGACTAAAGCACTGGATGCGGACGAGGACGGAGAGGCCGTGGACCAGAAGGAGTACCGGAGCATGATCGGCTCCCTCTTGTACGTGACGGCGACGAGGCCGGACATCTAGTTTTCTGTGTGTTTGTGCGCTCGTTTTCAGGCATTGCCGAGGACTTCACATCAGCAGGCCGTCAAGTGGATCTTCAGGTATCTTCGATACACTTCGGAGCTTGGTCTTTGGTACTCGGTGTCCCTCTTTCGCTTCTTGGGTTTTCGGATGCCGACTTTGCGGGGTGTCGAGTCGATAGGAAGTCGACTTCGGGGACGTTCCAATTTCTGGGTTCTTCCCTTGTTTCTTGGTTTTCTCGCAAACAATCTAGTGTAGCCTAGTCTACCACATAAGCCGATTATGTTGCTGCCGCTAGTTGTTGCTCTCAGCTGGTTTGGATCACATACACTTTGAGTGACTTTGGTGAGGAGTGTTCCCATGTACCTCTCATGTGTGATAGCACAAGTGCCATTAGCATTGCCAAAAACCAAGTGCTTCACTCCAGAATCAAACATATAGAGGTGAGGTACCACTTCCTGAGAGACAATGTTGAGAAGGGAAACATAGACCTCATCCATGTGCCAACCGAAAAGCATCTCGCCGATATCCTAACAAAGCCTTTGGACCAAGCTACATTTGCTCGTTTGCGAGGAGAGCTTGGTGTTGTTTTTCCTTTTTGAGCTTCGGATTGGGAGTTTGATGTACATATGCATGTTGCATTTTCACTTATGTATCATATCATGTTTCCATCTTTGTATCATAGACTGCATTTGTATCATATGCCTTAGGAATGTGCTTCTCCTATATACTTTGATCACTATGATATGCTAGATATGTGCTTATGACTTTTCTAGTGAAGCTCTTTTGATGTATAGCTATTCTCTTGGTAGCTTTGGGATGTATATGCATGTGGATGACCAACTTTTGTGAAAATGCTATATATGATCCTCTCTTGTGAGTTGAATGCCTTTCATGCTCAAATTGTGCTCATGTGGCTATATCTTGCTTAATTTGTGCTTGGCAATCATGCTCTTTTCATTTGGGGTCAAAGACCTATTTGTCATCATGAATGTTTAGCCCGCATGTTGTTGGGTATTTTAGCGACAAACGAAATAAATCCGCAAGCGCACGGATACCGTTGTAGCTTTCACCTCAGAGTATTCCAACGGTATCGAATCCAAGGGAACGTGTGTGTACTAACTTCGTATAGTCGGTCCAAGGACACACCCAGGTAAGAGGTAAGGATAGAGAGAGGATTCCTATGGAGAGCTCTACAGATGAGATTAAAGGTCGATCTCTCAAGAACTTGCTTCGGGCATCGGCTAACCTCTGATCTGTCAGGAGACTCTAGCCTACGGATCTAAGACGAACCTCAACCTGCACTATATCCGAACGTGGAGGATTTCAAAGGATCAATAGGGCTGTCACCACCTGCGATCTACCTCTACCAATCCGTGGGATATAGGGCAAACGAAGGATAACCCTTAGCCTAGACACCACGCCTATGCTACTGATTACTACCGTAGCCTAACTACGCTATCCTGTAGTGCGTATCAACCTACGGCACTCTATATTAAATATAGAGCGACGAACCCGCAAGGAGGAGAACTGATCTCACTCAACTATAGGTACTACTAGCTTACGCTAACGGCATACGAGAGAGAGCTCGGTCCCGTACTAAGCTTCCAACGTATACGAACGACTTGCAGCAGACGAACGTATAAACCCAGGATCTACGCACTAGCAGAGGAAAAAGGCTACTCATGCAACCTAGCATAAACTATTAGAAAGGAATCAAGAACACACTTTATTCTAATCAGAGCATGCAAGCATATCCACTTTAGTCTAAATGAAGAACATGCATACAAACGGATATGAGCACTTATGAACCTATGCTACAAGATCAAAAGGTTGTGTTCGCGAAGAACACAAGCCTCTAAATCAAGAACAAGCGAAGAACATAAGAACATATCACATATTCATGAATGCTACTTTAGTCTAAATAGAAAATGCAGAAATACTTACTTTACTCTAATTGAAGAACAAGCATCCATATAGATACAACTCTCTCTCTCTCTCTCAGTCTCTACTCTATAATCTACCAAGGAGAGGCCTCTCCTTTGAAGGGAAGCACTCATCCTTGGGTGAAGTGGTGAAGTGTGTCCTATTCTCTACCCCCTCCCCTCATATTTATAGGCCAAGAGGAGCTCCCTAGGCTGCCTTGGGTGCCACCAAAGGACCAATGAGGTGGTGACACATGGCGCAGAGGAGTGGGGGCCAAGTTGGTGAATCTTCCATGAGAAGGAGCTGCAGGTTCCGAGCGGATATTCGGGCATACACCTGGCACCGCCTTTGGCTCGTCACGACAAGACACGTGGAAGGGTGGCGCGAGAGGCCTCAGAGTGGGTTCGGCCGACCTGGAGATCGGCCGATCCCGGGGTGGGCCCGATCGCGCCGGTTTTCGTCCAGGTGACTGCCAGGTGAGTCCCAAGGTGGGTATGGGGGTGTTTGCATTGTTTCTAGCCCGTTATCTCGTGGTTGTGGGCCCTTGGATCCGCGTGCTTGCTCCTGATTGGTCGAGAGTGTGCTTCTTTGGATCGGTGAGGTGTCATGGCCACTTGGGCGCCTGTGTGGCAGCACGTCGCCACGTGGCCTGGTGTGGTTCCACCGGGTCCACATGATGTCTTGTGCACATCTCTCTCATCTGGTCTCCGATGTATGCAAATGATATATCCGTTTCGATCATCTTGTCGAGCCCGTCGTAATGGTGCAGACCAATTTGGCATTTGAGGTTGTTTATGATGATGCCATACATATGCCATTGGTTTACTTGCTCTCAACTATATCATTCCATGCGTATTTTGATGTGTCCTGCAACAAAAGATAGAAACACCAACACTTGTGGAACTTGTCAGTATAAAGACCTATTCTAGTGTTGATGATCACTTTCCATTTATATTATGCAGGAACTGATGGCATAAAAGTGGTACTTAACAGCCGTCAACAACACCCCCACACTTGACCTTTGCTCGTCCTCGAGTGAAGGGAGTCAGATCAAGGTGGTACATGATATCCAAAGGTATGAAGCGAGCATAAGAGATATTCCAAACCATACCTTGCACTCGTGGACTCTATGGAGTGGCTATCATGCCATCTTGGGTAGTTGAGGAATGGAACGGTCATGAACAAGTAACTTGGGGTTTTGCAATAAGTTTTCAAAACAAACCTTGCTTAGCTCCTCATCTGATTCTCTCAGATCGCTCAATGTGTATATGTCCTCACCAAGGCATTTGCCTTTCTTTCATCCTACTTCTAATGATGGCTATATGTGGAGCTTAGGGTAGGATAAAGATAAAGCATACTTGCATCACATCTATTGCAAAGTCAAAAACCGGATCCAAGGAGAAAATCAAATCATACGATCGGATCAAGATGTGCACGTGTATGGATGAGATGGGTATGGTAAGGTGGATACTAGGCCTGGAATGGGTGCTAGATATTACCATATATATGATGAATGTTGTGGTGATGGTAAGGTGGATACTAGGCCCGGAGCGGGTACTAGTTATTACCATTAGATTTATTGGAACTCCTTTTGCATGATTCCATCTCTCTCCTTTTTCTTCCTTCTTTTGGACATGGTCTATCCTTCTTTTTTTTCATGCCTTAGGCATCTTTTTTTTCACTCATGCTTTGAGCATGGTGTTTGTTTTTTTTCTTTTTTTTCATAGCCCAGGTCTCTTTTTTCAAGAATACTTTTGGAGAGAGGTCACACCACACATGGAGCTTTATTTTTATGGAATGAATGAACGGTACAATGCTAACTTCCAGTGTAGAAGCATAGCAAGGGGAAACGGAGTGCACATGGATCTTGATCATGAAAGCATGAAAAGAATTCTCACAAGGGTCACAACAATTTGACAAAGCTCAATGCAATAACAAGCAGCATATGAGTATAAAGTTTTCAACTAAAAACATCATATGGCTTTGGTAGGACTATGGCATATCAAAGAGGAGCTTTGCAAAGGGTTTTCGGTTTTTCAAATAAAATTCCCAAGCACTCAAACATTCTGAGAGAAGATCATATCATCAAACCATATCACAAACATCAACTACTTAGATGAGCATGGTTTCCTATAGATTTTTGCTCACAAGCATCAAGATAATAAGTATGGAATAAAACATATGCAAGCCAACCACAGGAAAACATGTAGAGCAAGTAGAGCACAATTCCATGAGTTTGATTTTAGTAGATAAGAATTGAAACTCAATCAAACTGATGAATCAAAGAGAGTGAGATAAAGGGTGCACATACCATCACTTCTGAAGAATATGAGAAACAAGGAAGACTAGTGGTGGTTCAGCTGACCCATGGGGCAGATGGATCACTTTAGTTTACCTTGTCCCTTGTCATGAAAGCGCAGTCGATGTTGTGCAACACCTGTGTGGGAGATCTCAAGTGTGTATGTCGGTGATAAGCTTGGGAGATCTCCCCCACACTTGTTCATGTACCTGGTGCTGTCTTCAAACAAAATGGGAAAAACAAAAGAGGGACTCTACTGGTTCAGGAACCAGGGAGCCTTTATTCAAATTCAAATATAAATCCACCATGAGACCTAGCTCAAACAAGGCTGGCATGCCTTGGCTTACCTTCCCATTTGAATCAAGCTCAATGACTTACCCCATTTGAATTCGAAAATTCCTGCAAGGGTTAGTCCGCATATACGACCAATATCCATGAATGCATACTATAAGGTTCATCAATCAAACTCGACACCATGTCTTGTTTGATTGAAGAAGACCGTTTTAACCTAAGCACCATGCTTAATTTAAAACAACCTATGAATGCACATAGCTAAACATGCACTCAAACCATAGCATTACGAACATAGAGAAAGGGAGCATGAAAGCATGATCAAGCTATCACCAAAGGGACGTAAACATGTGCATATGATGGTGAACATCGGGAAACCTCCCGAAAGGGCTTTGTTTAAAGTCAAAAGCAGGACGTACCTAACTAGGCAAGAGGCAAGAGCTAACATCATCTTCAAACCAAGATAAGATTTGGATGAGAGGAACTTTACTCGAGATGCTCACATACCTCCCCCACACTTGAAGTTTGCATTGCTGAGCAATAAAACTCAAGTGTGTGGAGATCAAGCTTCCTTTTGTAATGTTCTCTCAACAAAAACTTATAAAGGTGTTGTAGTGATGTAGCTCGCATGTTCTTAGGCATAACCTGTTCATCATTCTTTTCAATCTCCACCTGAAAGGTTAGCGACCAAAAATACCCGAAGGACAACCTTATCCTAAAAACATGCTCTTGCTTTTTATTTGAAAAGGGAAATAAAATCAAACCTAATCCAGGCTATCTCCTGGTAGTGCTTTGTTTACGGTCATAAGCTCGACCATGGGAACTTCTTCCTGCAGCTATCATTGGTGATGTCATTCCGGTCTCACCACCAATTGTTGATGTATTAGTGAAGCTTCAGCTGCAAGGTTAGTGCCACAGTGCATACACGAAATCTGTAATGCTTATGGTAAACATATGCATCTACAACCATCCTTCTAAACGTTTTACAGGAGAGGACCATAAGGCGGTTGTAGTCCTCGTGCGTGCTCAGTGCACTAAGCATGGCTGACTCTGGAGAGACATGATGCAAGCATGGTTCATGTGGTGTATCAAGAATGAAGCTACCATGCTCATAAATGGAATCCATTCTTTTGGACTCCAGAGTCGGTGCCTCGATCTCCATGGACCATGAATTCTCCATCTCAGGAGATTCATTGTGTAAGATTGATGTTGATTCTCGATGAAGGTCGAGAGCAACATGATATGGGCCAACAGAAAGAGGCTCAAACTCGATCGAGGGTGATGAGGATCATTCACCTTCACAAAGGTGAAGAGGATCTTCCGAGTCGTACTCTTGAGGAGTAGAAAATTCTACAACCTCAATGACAATAGGCTCGGAGGATGCAAACGGAGATACATGCCTCATCTCCTCAAGCGGGTTATGCTTGGGAAGAGGCTTCGCCATGGAACTTTCTAAGAACAAGGGAGTGGTGGAAGAAGCAGCTTCCCTAAGCTTTTCATCTAGACTCCCTCGAGATGCATCGAGAAGTTTTTCTACAGGGGAGCCTAGGAGGAGATCAAGATCGAGGACATCAAAGATGTGGAAGTCTAGATTAACCTTGATCTTGTCTACTAGGAGTGGCACGGCACATGCAACCCCCCGACACTCAAGAATGTGTCCGGAGGGACAACTCTTGAGGAGTTTGCCAGATGGTCTTAGCGTAACGTTGCCCAACAAAGTGTACGCTAGGTGCCATGGCATGACATTAACCTCCATAGTGGGGTTAAGATGGGCTTCTACGATAATTCCTTTTATGGAACAAGAAATGATCGTAGAGGGTGAACAAATCCAAAGTTCTTCAGAAAAGTTTCCCACTCCAGTAGACCACTTCTTCTCCATGGCCTCGATGATAGATGTTTTGTTTGGAGGATCGGGAGGCAAAGGAGGTACCGTGGGCCTAGGGGAAGGTTCTGTCAAAGGATCTCTAGCTGGCTGGATTTGGACAGAAGAGGGCTCCTTCCCTAGTTGGACATCTAAGCAATTCGAGGTGTTTCTGAGATTTTCAAAAGGGTCATCCTCGAATCGATAGAGGAACTCTGGAGGCTGAATTTCTTCTTCCTCCATTGTTCCTGGTTCGGGAGAGGGCTCAACGGTCAAAAATTGAGATGTGGAAACCGTAGGTTCAGGTTCGGCTGTTGAGAGACTCTCATGGATCGAATCTGATTCCTGGTGGGGTTCGTTATGGTCGGTAGGGAAGAAAGAGTTTTCTAAGAAGCTGTCTAGGATTGCTCTTCCTTCTACTAGAGTTTTGTGTGCAAACGAACATCCAACAGCGATGTCAAGATCTTGGGCAGCGTCCATGTCTAAACTCATGCAGAATGCGTAAAGCAAGACATCATCGGGTAGGAATGAGTCGGGTCCAGATGCACAAAGGCGTCTGAACCTAGCCCACACTGCTCCTATAGACTCCTCCTTTAATTGTTCGAACTCGAGAATATCCCCCGGGAGAGAGGCCATATGAGTATACCATTGCACCGTCCTCTCCACGAGAGAGAATGAGTTGCAAAAGTTATATCGAAGTTTGCCCCAATCACCATTTACACTTGTTACAGTGTCAGTGTACCATTGCTCCGCCCTTTCTGACAAAGAGAGGGGGAACAACTTCCACCTTATGGATTCCTGCGTCATGCCTGGGAGAACCAGACGTGAACACAGTTCCTCGAATTCTTCCAAATGAAAGTAGGGGTCTTCATTGATCGCTCCAAAGAAGGGTCGATCCTGAACCATGCCCATAATGTAGAAATGAAGTTCATGGTCGGATGTGGAAGTTGATGGATCATTGAACTCATAAGTTGAGGCGGAGAGGTCGTAAAAGGATGGCCTCTCCATGGGTAACGGGGGTAAAGGTAGAATAAAGGAAAGTGAAAAGATACGAGGACCACTGGGTACGAAGATAGATACAGCAACCGTTCCCCGGCAACGGCGCCAGAAAGCTTGTTGGGTATTTTAGCGACAAACAAAATAAATCCGCAAGCGCACAGATACCATTGTAGCTTTCACCTCAGAGTATTCCAAGGGTATCGAATCCAAGGGAACGTGTGTGTACTAACTTCGTATAGTCGGTCCAAGGACACACCCAGATAAGAGGTAAGGATAGAGAGAGGATTCCTATGGAGAGCTCTACAGATGAGATTAAAGGTCGATCTCTCAAGAACTTGCTTCGGGCACCGGCTAACCCCTAATCTGTCAGGAGACTCCGGCCTACGGATCTAAGACGAACCTCAACCTGCACTATATCCGAACGTGGAGGATTTCAAAGGATCAACAGGGCTGTCCCCACCTGCGATCTACCTCTACCAATCCGTGGGATATAGGGCAAACGAAGGATAACCCTTAGCCTAGACACCACGTCTATGCTACTGATTACTACCGTAGCCTGACTACGCTATCCCGGGGTGCGTATCAACCTACGGCACTCTATATTAAATATAGAGCGATGAACCCGCAAGGAGGAGCACTGATCTCACTCAACTATAGGTACTACTAGCTTATGCTAACGGCATACAAGAGAGAGCTCGATCCCGTACTAAGCTTCCAATGTATACAAACGACTTGCAGCAGACGAACGTATAAACCCAGGATCTACGCACTAGCAGAGGAAAAAGGCTACTCATGCAACCTAGCATAAACTATTACAAAGGAATCAAGAACACACTTTATTCTAATCAGAGCATGCAATCATATCCACTTTAGTCTAAATGAAGAACATGCATACAAACGGATATGAGCACTTATGAACCTATGCTACAAGATCAAAAGGTTGTGTTCGCGAAGAACACAAGCCTCTAAATCAAGAACAAGCGAAGAACACAAGAACATATCACATATGCATGAATGCTACTTTAGTCTAAATAGAAAATGCAGAAATACTTACTTTACTCTAATTGAAGAACAAGCATCCATACAGATACAACTCTCTCTCTCTCACTCTCTACTCTCTAATCTACCAAGGAGAGGCCTCTCCTTTGAAGGGAAGCACTCATCCTTGGGTGAAGTGGTGAAGTGTGTCCTATTCTCTACCCCCTCCCCTCATATTTATAGGCCAAGAGGAGCTCCCTAGGCTACCTTGGGTGCCACCAAAGGACCAATGAGGTGGTGACACATGGCGCAGAGGAGTGGGGGCCAAGTTGGTGAATCTTCCATGAGAAGGAGCTGCAGGCTTCCGGGCGGATATTCGGGCATACACCTGGCACCGCCTTTGGCTCGTCACGACAAGACGACACGTGGAAGGGCAGCGTGAGAGGCCTCAGAGTGGGTTCGGCCGACCTGGGGATCGGCCGATCTCGGGGTGGGCCCGATCGCGCCGGTTTTCGTCCAGGTGACTGCCAGGTGGGTCCCAAGGTGGGTATGGGGGTGTTTGCATTGTTTCTAGCCCGTTATCTCATGGTTGTGGGCCCTTGGATCCACGTGCTTGCTCCTGATTGGTCGAGAGTGTGCTTCTTTGGATCGGTGAGGTGTCATGGCCACGTGGGCGCCTGTGTGGCAGCACGTCACCACGTGGCCTGGTGTGGGTTCCACCAGGTCCACATGATGTCTTGTGCACATCTCTCTCATCTGGGCTCCGATGTATGCAAATGATATATCCGTTTCGATCGTTTCGTCGAGCCCGTCGTAATGGTACAGACCAATTTGGCATTTGAGGTTGTTTATGATGATGCCATATCTATGCCATTGGTTTACTTTCTCTCAACTATATCATTCCATGCGTATTTTGATGTAACCTGCAACAAAAGATAGAAACACTAACACTTGTGGAACTTGTTAGTATAAAGACCTATTCTAGTGTTGATGATCACTTTCCATTTATATTATGCAGGAATAGACAGCATAAAATTGGTACTTTACAGCCGTCAACACATGTTACCTTGTGGAGAAGCCTAAGATTCTTTTTGCCGCAAAGGCACTTCATGTGCCATGCTTAATTTGTAAATCATGAATTTGGTATATGAGATGCTTATGCTTAAAAAATATGCTTCCATGTCAAATTTGCTTTAAATTCCTTGTCTTGGGTGCTAAACCGTTGCATGATGTTCACCATTGAGAAGTCTCATATTTAGAAGTGGACACATGGCTCGATGGCTTTGACATGACTTGAGATAGCTTGTAGGTGTTTGTGATGATTTTGTGATGAGAAATTGTGACCTTGCATGAAGTTTGTGAGTTATATGTTGTTGGTGCTCATTTTGATCATGCTTAGGTCCTATTCTCATGAGAGGGAAATTTTGTGAAAAATGCTTCATTTTTCTTATGGCTATGTCACATGCTTAGATGTCCCTATCTACCTTGTTGGCGATGCTTGTACTTAATTTGTGGCTATCTTCCTTATCTATGTCTCATTTTTAGCAAGTTGTACTGCTCTTAGTCTATTTGAGAAGCACATACTTGCATTTGTAGACTTGATTCATGCATTACCAACAAGGTGGAGGAAAGTACCCAATTCACTCATCCAGGGGGAGTTTTGCATCAAGGGAGAAAAATTGGGAGAAATGCATTTGTTCAGGGGGAGCTTGCATTCATGTGCTTTAGGAGCTCTTTGTCGCCTGATTTTAGTTGTGCTCTTTTGCCGATGGTGTCGAGCCCTTTTGCCTCACCTTGAGGAGTCGGCCATTTTGGAGCATTTTATCTCGGTTGTGTCGAGCTGTTGCCCTTGCCTTAGGGGACCGAGAATTTTTTCTCTGTCAAGTGATCTTGTTTTGCATTTTATTTGGCTTTTGATCACTTGTTTGAGTTTTTGGTTCGTTTCTTTTCTTTTTCTCTTTTCTCTGAATTGATTACTATGTGTGTTGTCAATGCACTCATCAAGGGGGAGATTGAGGACCGGAGCGTCTGAGGATCGGTGGATGGTCGCTCCCTGGTGTGATGAGTGATTGACAACGTGGTGTGGACTGACTCTTGGCCGAGTATTGCAGGTGCAGGTTGCAGCTTGATTTGCGTTGGTGCAGGTGAAGAGCGGGCGCGAAAGGTCTTAGCCTTGCGGGGCCTCCGAGGAGTGGAGAGACAAGTAGGCTCGGCTCGATGGACCCGGTGGCCGAACGGTTTCAAGTGCGGGCCGCATGGTGGCAAGAAAAACAAGACGAAGTCGTGGACAGGAGCCGGTGCAGGGTAGCGGATCAGGACCGGAGTCTGCACGCGGGGTTTGTGGCGGTTCACCACAAAACCGTTGAGTTACTTGGTTGAGCCACAAAACCAAGACCGGAGGCTCGGCGGACGGAGACAGGATCCGGGTGCGCCGAGAGACTTCGAAGCGGAGGACACGCATCGGGATCGCAAGGCTTGCGTCGAGGCTAAGCGAGGTGCGGTCGCCGGGCATCCATCCGATGGTGCTACGACGAGAATTCCCAAAGTGCCCTTCGGGAGCGTGTATCCTAGTATTATGTAATAGGGGTAGTTTCGTCTTTCGGTTGACTCCATATAAACTTAGAGAAGAGAGGATGGCAGCCATCTCTTGAAAACCCTAGCTCATTTGCTTTTGCTATTTTCCCTTCCTATTTTCCTTAGGTTTTCCATAGGACTAGCTTGAGAGCTTCATGGTGAGATCTTGAGAGAGGGATGGATGTTGAGGAGGCAAGCTAGACCTTGTATGTATCTTTCATGGTATGTATAGAAGGTTCGGTGTGATTCCTCAAGTGTTCTTGTTGCTCCCCCCGTTTCTCTTTTTCGGTGATTTTCGGAGCCTTTTCTTGGGATTTTCGTTCGTCACTCGATTCGTCGATTTGAGGGCGTGTCTCTTCGGATTTCTTTGAGAGGATCATGGGTGAGTGCCTTGTGCCTCTTTGTGGATAATCTTGACCCCTCAAACGCCGGATTTGGCCTTCGATTCGCTGATTTTTGGATGAACCCTAGTTCATAGTGTTCTTGGCAAGGATTCGCGATTCTGGGAGTTGTAGGGAGTTAGAAGCCGAAATTGTTGGGGCATATCCTCCCCTTGGGGTGTCCATCATCTCCCCAAAATTTTGTCCCAAGACTCCAAGTGGTTTGGGAGATCCGTTTATCGAAAGTTTGGGGCGATTTCGCAGGCTGTTTTCTAGGCTGTCCCGGGTGATCCGGACACTTGTGGCCGGGTGACCCGAAGGGGGTAGATTGACCCGGACACTTGTGGCCGGGTGACCCGGTGCGGCTCTAGATGCCTCAGGGTGACCCGGGCACTTGTGACCGGTTGACCCGGTAGGTCTCAGCATTTCTCTTTGTTGCTCGAGCTCTTTCGTGCTTGCTTCCACTTTGCTTCCTAGCCTTTCAAGCTTTGTTCCTAAGGTCTCGAGAGAGGTTTGTGTGTGCTTCCGCTTGTTCGTGTGTGACCCTCGGAGTTGCGATTGGGATATAGGCCGAGTTCTTTTGAGAAAGAATTTTTATCGACTCCCATTCACTCGCCCCCTCTCTAGTCGCCAATCCGATCCTTCAGTGGGGTACACCGGTCTGACCGGTGTGCGACCACGGCTTCCAGAGGCTTCGAAGCGGAGGACACGCGATGGGATCGCAAGACTTGCGTCGAGGCTAAGCAAGTTTGCGGTCTCCGGGCTTCCGTCCGATGGTGCTACGACGAAGTTTCCCAAAAGGCCCTTCGAGGGCATGTATATTAGTTTAATGTAATAGGGGTAGTTTCATCTTTCGGTTGCCTTCATATAACCCAACTGGTGAGAAGATGGCAACCATCTCTTGGAAACCTAGCTCATTTGGTTTTGCTATTTTCCTTCCTATTTTCTTTAGGATTTTTAGACTAGCTTGAGAGCTTCATGGTGAGATCCTTAGAGAGGGATGGATGATCGGGTGGCAAGCTAGACCTTGTATGAACCTTCATGATATGTATAGATGATTCGGCGTGGTTCCTCAAGGCTTGATTGTGTCTCCCCTGTTTTCTCTTTTTGGTGATTTTCGGAGCCTTTTCTTGGATTTCTCGAATTCCGCCAATATCTGTGTCAGTTCGAATTCGATCGGGTTCAGATAGAGGACTTAGCTTGTAGGATTTGGGAGGTGCTGAAGAATGCTCACACTTGAAATAGTCAGGTTCAGGCTCAATTGTTTGCGACTTACCGAAGAGAGTACGAGAACTTCACTCATCTCCCCGGTGAGTCCATCGATACGATGTTCCAGCGGTTCACGGTGATTGTGAACAACTGAGGACCGGAGCGTCCGAGGACCGGTGGATGGTCGCTCCCTGGTGTGATGAGTGATTGACAACGTGGTGTGGACTGACTCTTGGCCGAGTATTGCAGGTGCAGGTTGTGGCTTGATTTGCGTTGGTGCAGGTGAAGAGCGGGCGCGAAAGGTCTATGCCTTGCGGGGCCTCCGAGGAGTGGAGAGACAAGTAGGCTCGGCTCGAGGGACCCGGTGGCCAGCGGGGTCAAGTGCGGGCCGCATGGTGGCAAGAAAAGCAAGACGAAGTCGTCGGCCGGAGCCGGTGCAGGGTAGCGGCTCACGACCGGAGTCTGCACGCGAGGTTTGCGGCGGTTCACCACAAAACCGTTGGGTTACTTGGTTGAGCCACAAAACCAAGACCGGAGGCTCGGCGGGCGGAGACGGGATCCGGGCACGTCGAGAAGCTTCGATGCCGGCGGACACGTGGCGGGATCACAGGGCTTGCGTCGGGAGGACGTGGACTGCGGCGAAGGCGTGGCCATGCGATAAAGAGGAGTGCTACATGACCTATTTGCCCCTTTGGGGTTTGTATCTCAACTTAAGTGCTAGGGGTAGCTTGGTCATTTGCCCGACCCGGAGGGACTCATATATATTAGCTCTAGGGTTTCTGGGCAAACCATCCATCCGGACTGCTTCTCATTTCCCTGCTCCATATGCATAGATTTTCTTCACCGCTTTGTAGAGAATCTGACCTTAGAGTGTATGGAAGCATTCATGGTTGCGTTGATTTCCTTCTTGTAGCTCGTGTGATTTTCGTGGCTTTTTCGGGCTATTTTCGTTGGATTTTTGTGCGCGTCTTGTTCCTTCGATTCTAAGGTGTTTGGGTTCGGATTGGTTGGTGGGGATCATGGATAGATGTCTTGTGCATCTTTGTGCTTGATCATGACCCCTCAAACTCCGGAATTTGCCTCCGATTGAAGGATTTCGGTTGGAACCCTAGCTTTTTGGTAGAGCTCGGTTGCGATTCGATTCTCGGCAATTTAGTTCATTTGAGGTCTCAAGTTTTGGGGTATAGCATCTCCTAGGGACGCTTCACATCTCCCCTAAATCTTGCCTCAAGAGCTCAAGCCGTTTGGGAGATCCATGGATGGATAGGAGGGGTTGACTTCTCGTTTTTGGGCTCGAGCTGCTCTGTCCGCACCTGGCGGACAGTCCGCCTGGTAGGCGCGGACAGTCCGCGTGGCCTGGTGTTCATCCAGTTCGTCGCTTGTTCTTGCGCGTTCATGGTTCAATCTGTTGGAGAAGTTGAGTTTTATTGCAAGGTGTTTGCGGACCGTCCGCCCAGGTGTCCCAGACTGCCCGCGTGGTACGAGTTGCTGATGGACCGTCCGAGGGTAGGGTACGGACCGTCCGTATTTCGAGGTGCAGTACTGTTTGCTCAGGGAGTTTTTGCGGATCGTCTGCCGTGGTCCCGCGGACCGTCCGCCTGGCTCTAGCGGACTGTCCGCCCGGTCACCGCGCACCGTCCGCCCCAGGCTTCGCAGATCGGCTAAGTCTCTTGCTTATTGAGTTGCGCTTCCGTGTTGCTTTGAGTTGGGGCTTGTTCCTAGGGTTAGTAGGTCCGTTGTGACTACGTGACCTTGGCAAGCTCGTGTGGGAATCCTAGGTTGTGAAGTTGGGGCATAGGCCGACACTACATGAAAAACTCACTTTGGTAACGGGCATAGATGGCCTTTAGTAACGGGCAAAGTGCCCGTTACCGATCAAGTGTTACAAATGAGCCAAGAAAGGTAACGGGCAGATGCCCGTTACTGATAACACATATTCGTAACGGGCATCAAACAACGACCGTTACCACATCTAGCCACCGGCCACGTGAAATGGCTGTTTCTCTGGGCCCACAGAGAACTTTGGTAACGGGCACCAAAACAGAGCGCGTTACAGTAACTCAACATCAGAGACGCGTTCTATGAAACTGCGTCTCCGATGTCTCGACGAAATGAGACGCGTCTATTTCACGCGCGTCTCAGCACAACTAGGATTCGTAACGGGAATCAAACAACAACCGTTACCACAACTAGTCACCGGTCACGTGAAAATGACTGTTTCTCTGGGCCCACAGGGAACTTGGGTAACGAGCACCAAAACAGAGCCTGTTACTGTGAAATCAATATCGGAGACGCGTGCGGTGAACCTACGTCTCCGATGTCTCGATGAACGGGCCAAGTTCTGGGGCCCACCGGTCAGTACTGGTAACGGGCTTTTACGGTGCCCGTTACATTGTTGGCATGTTTGTAACGGGTGTTCCGAATGAAGCCCGTTACTCAGTGATCAGTGTTTGTAACGAGCTTTAATTAACGCCAGTTACAGATACGTAGGCCACCCCTACAGTAACCTGCTGCCTGCTTGCCGGCTGCATCCTGGAACCAGCCAGGATTTGGAAGCCATCAGGGGTTGCATCCTGGAACCAGCCAGGATATGACTAAATTCACAGAAATTAGATCCAGCATCCAAACTCATAGAAATCCACATAATTCACATGCATCATATGACAAAATTCAGCATCATCATCTCACAAGTAAAGAAGCACCACTGGCTTGACAACAATATCACAGCCATAGTTAACTAGCTTGACAACAATATCACAAAATTCATGGACAAGGAGGAATGCAAAAATTTCCTAGTCACCATGTATAATATTAGCCCACACAGTTTCATCAGCATGAAAATTTCCTCTGACTGTGATCACCTGTTCCATGAGGAATGTGGCAATTCTTTTACGAACATAGACCCGCATTGATTTGTCGAGAGGATGCTCATCTAGCCCTAATATCTGGATATAACAATGTCACCAGTTAGCACACATATATAGGTGGTTACCAAACATGTGCAGTGCTAATAAGTAAGAGCTGTGCTCAGTTGCAGGTTTTACAAATGAAGATCCCAAGAATGTACCTCCATATGTGGGCCTCTATCTTTTAATTTAAGCATGTGATAGGCACAATAGAAGCCGCAGAGTTTGGATTCAGTAGGTTGTTGGTGGCACTACAATAAATGTACAAAGAAAAATAGTGGTGATCGAGAAGAAATAAACTCAAGCTTTAGTACTAGCTTCCACAGGAAGGAAATAAGTGGTATGTACCTTAACATCTTTGACATGTTCCAAGGTGCTAAGGCGCGACTTTTTATTGCGACAGTAACGTTCCCAACCCCTACAACGAAACATGCAACAATTGTTAGGGCACTATTAATTAATATACTCTGCACAGTTTGTTGAGGAACGTCCACAGGTTAAGAAAGAAATAACTTACTCATTAATGATTTGTTCGAAAGGGTTAGTATCAGTCTTAACTCTCTTCAATGAATCAAGATAGTAGACCTTCCACTGCTTCGGAACGATCGCCACTGCAATCCAGTGGTTCGTACTGAGATAAGCGGTAAGGATGAATTTCTTTTTAGCATATAGTCTGAAGGCATTGCACATATAGGACACAGAGAAAGCAAGAGTGTTATCCGTGCTGTTCAACGTTGTCGAGCAAAGGCATTCAGGATCAAGGAAGCCAACTACAGCGCCCGTCTTCTCAACTTCTACAGCCATATTCCTATTAGTAAGAAAAAACAAAGTGTGAGGAGGCAAAATACATGGTAAAGATGATGTGAGGCAAAAAGCACATTTCGATAGAGAATGATTAGTGAGAAGCAGATTAAATTTTCAAGCAACTTACAGGATGAAGCAGCGGAGAAGTGTCAGATCCAAAGCATCCAAGTTGAAGAGATTGTACAAATCACTGAGTTGCATAGGTATTTGCTGGAGTCCGTTTGACGATTCATCTCTCTTAGGCCATGCACTGGTCCCGGGCTGAAGTGCGACCATAATCGGAGAATCATCATCTGACTTACCACGTTGCATGTAGAATGTGTGGAGCTCTCTGGTACAAGGAGCAGCCTTTTTGAGATCATCATCACTGAGAAGGCTCTTTCTGAATTTGTAATTTGAGTTAACCATAGTCCAAGGATTCTTCTGGGTGTTTCTCTCAGATCGCTTTGGGTTAGACCAAGGATTCTTCTTGGTGTTTCTCTCAGATCGCTTTGTAGTAGGCATCTTAGATGTTTTATTTACAGCAATTTTCTTTTCCTGCTGCTTTGAGATGGCTGAAGAAGTTTTCTTAAGGGCTTACTTGCCTGCTGTAGGTGGTGTAGAGCTTTTATTTTTGGCAAGTTTCTCTTCTTGCAGCTTTGAAATGGCTGAAGGTTTCTCAAGGGATTTCTTGCCTGCTGTACGTGGTGTAGAGATTTTATTTTCGGCAAGTTTCTTTCCTTGCTGATTTGAAATGGCTGAAGGTTTCTCAAGGGCTTTCTTGCCTAGTGGTGTCTCACCAGGAGCTATTACAGAGGTATTGGGCCCAGATGTACCTACAGCTTTCTTTGAAATGTCATCGACAGATTCATCAGCACCAGCCAACACATCACTCTGGTTGACTAGTAACAGTAGTGTCTCACCAGGAGCTATTACAGAGGTATTAGGCCCAGATGTACCTGCTTTGGCATGATTGTTTTGAGCACTTTCGTTTGGGGTGTAGGTTTTGTTGTTTCATGAGGAGGAGAAGGAGGAGGTGGTGGTGGTGGTGGTGGGGATGGAATATTTGTTGTCTCTTGCGGATGTGGGGATGCAAGTTTTTCTGTTTTTTCAGGACTAGTAGTAGGTGGGGATGGAATATTTGGTGTATCTTGCGGATGTGGGGATGCAAGTTTTTTTGTGTTTTCAGGATGACGAGGAGGTGGGGATGCAAGTTTTTCAGGACGAGGAGGAGGTCCGAATGGAACGTCTTGCGGATGTGGGGATTGAGGAGGAGGAGGAGGATGTGGGGAACCATGTGATGAAGGAACCTGTACCGTACTCTGTGAACTACAAGGAATCTATACCGTAGCCTGTGAACGAGATTTACATGTTGGTGCTCCCTTGATGTCAATCCGACACCTTCTCCACTGTAACCTCTGTCCTTCAGCTTGTCCGAGTTTCATCACCTCGTCATTAGGAGGGTATTCCACCAGTTCATCCGCAAAAATAGTATATACAGTGAGCACTTCAACCACAACACAGTCTTCATAAATCAGGACTGTTTGTAGCGTAGTCTGCTCTGGATGAACAAGACCAATTGCATCCTCACATTGAAGACCCCTCCACGTGATCCATAGGCCACAGTGTGTGGGTTCAGTCAACATGCCTATAAGGTCCTTGTGTGTACAATCGTCACAGCGCACCTCCGTCGCGAACTCCGCAGTGCCATCGATCAAACCTACATGATCTGCGGACGCACAGCTGGTCTTCAGTGTGGCGGGTGAAGGGCTTACGCGATTGGACACTAGTGACAACACCATCTGGTGACAACACCACCTCTGCATCTGCATGTTCTGCATCTGCATCTCTGCCACCAGTTCTTGCTTGATTTGTTCCTTTATTTTTTCTGTATCAACTGATGTGTCGGTCTTCGTTCTCTTCCTCTTCCTGTACATCTCGACGTGCTGAGGCCATGCATACTTCCAGCCCTGGTAGCTGGAGACACCACGCACACGACCTAGTTGTTCAGGGCGGCCCAAGCACTGACTTAGCATATCATACTCCCTCTGCCCTGCCATTCCTGAAGATTCTGCACATGCAATCTTCTCCTTGATGTCTGCAGCCAATTTTTCTGCCTCTTTGTTGTTGAACACTATCACGGCAACACGGTCTTTAATCGCTAGCTTACTCCTTGCTCGCAGCCAATTCTTGGAACGATCGTCAGGGTAGGCGTCTTATGGGTTGGGGATACCAGCTGCAGCTAATTGTCTGTCCTCTTCCTCCCATTGTTCTAGTTTCACAGTATAACCAGCTGGACCCATGTTGTGCTCGCTTGTGTTCCGGCTTCGGAGTTCTTTGAACTTGACACTAACAGATGAGGCTTGCTCGGTTTCCTCCTGTTTCATGAACTCCTTCCACTGTTCCGAGACAATAAACGGGTGCCTTGTAAATGGCTCAAGTCCTTTTCTGATAAAATCTCGCCTAAGCTGAAATCTGAATTGTCTCCATGCCTTGGCTGCCGTCTTCCAGAAAAGCTTGAATGCCTGCGGTTTCGCGTCTTCCTGGAACTTCAAGTGTTTCTGCACATGCTTATCAAACAAGTCCCACTTTTCATCATTGCTTAGTTCTTTGAATTCTGGCAAGTGCAAAGGTATCTTTTGTCTAGCAACGAGCCCCGCAACCGCCTTGAACCTGCGCTTTTGAGTCAATGGTACTAGCATCCCCCCTATGTCGACCTCAGTGACTATCATTGTTGAAGGACCGGAACGACGAACCAGAGAGGGGGGAGTGAATGGGAGCCGATAAAAATTCTACTCAAGAATTCGGCCTATGAACCCAATTTCACTCGGACACCTCCGCAAGCTTCTCTTGCCAAGTCCACGTAGCCACTGGAGTGCTACAGAACCTAGGAGCAAGATCCAACCAACAGCAACACACAACACGCAGCGGAAAACACACGAAACTGCTGCTGGCAACCAAAACCGGTCAGGCCGGTTTCTGAAACCGGTCAGACCGCTTCTCTGGGACTTAGCCTCTCGCAGGCAGCGGAAACCGGTCAGGCCGGTTTGGCAAACCGGTCAGGCCGGTTTTGTCCAGGAAATCCCCAAAAGACCTTTGAGACCAAAACAACCCCAAAACACCTCAAGAACCTCTCCACCTTTGAACAAGAAAAGCCATAGCGAGAACAAGACTCTCTTGCTCAAAAACCTTCACGACAGCCCACTGGGCTAAACCGGTCAGACCGGTTTGGGAAACCGGTCAGGCCGGTTTCGCCTGGACAGTCGGGAAGAACTCAGCCCGCGGGAAAAACCTAGCCTTCACCTCGATCGATCTCCCGATTCATTCCACGGATCAAAGTGAGACTTTGGGGATAGCTGGGGTACCTCGTGGGCTACCTTTGGCTAGAAGCTCGGTCCCCAAAACCTACTCAATCAAGAGGAATCGGAAGTCAACCCTCAAGAACACCTTCCCATGGAATCCACCGAAAACCACCAAGTTGAAGCCGTTTCAGAGGGTTTGTTGGAGCAAGATCACCAAGCAAAGAGGCACAAGGTCCTCATACGTGACATCCAACAAGAATACCTCAAAGAAACGCCCCCAAAACTTACCCACGGAAAATCCAAGAAAAGGCTCTGAAAATCACCAAAAAGGGAAAACAGGAAGAATACAATCAAGCCTTGAGGAACCACACCAAATCATCTATACATACCATGAAGGTTCATACAAGGTCTAGCTTCCGCCCGATCATCCTTCCCTCTCACAAGATCTCACCATGAAGCTCTCAAGCTAGTCCTAGAAATCCTAAGGAAAATAGAAAGGAAAATAGGAAAGGGAAAATGAGCTAGGGTTCCAAGAGATGGCTGCCATCCTCTCACCACTTGGGTTATATGGAGGCAAGCCGAAAGACTAAAACACCCCTAAAGCCTAAACTAGGATACACGCCCACCAAGGGCACTTTGGGAAATTGTCTTCGTAACACCATCGGACGGATGCCCGGCGACCGCACTTCGCTTAGCCTCGACGCAAGCCTTGCGATCCCGACGCGTATCCTCCGCTTCGAAGCTTCCGGCGCCCTGCGACCCCAAACCGGTCAGACCGGTTTCCCAAACCGGTCAGGCCGGTTTTGGCCTGACAGCCACGCCCAGTCTTCGGCCTCGGCTTTGTGGCTCAGCCGAGTAACCCGGTGGTTTTCTGGTGAACCACCGCAAACCCCGTGAACTTGATGTAGCCTCCGCCAATCACCACTCATGACTCGGCTCCCATGAAGTCTCGGCTCGACCTTGGTTTTGAGGCTCAACTAAGAAACCGCCCACCGACTTCATCTTGCTGTTCTTGCCACCATGCGGCCCGCACTTGACCCCGCTGGCCACCGGGTCCCTCGAACAAAACCTACTTGTCTTCTCCACACCTGGAGGCCTCACCGGCGACGACCTTTCGCGCTTGTTCTTCACCTGCACCAACACCAGTCAAGCCGCAACCTGCACCTGCAATACTTAGCCAAGAATCAGTCCACACAACGTTGTCAATCACTCATCACACCAGGAAGCGACCATCCACCGGTCCTCGAACCACACATGGTCCTCAATCTCCCCCTTAATGAGTGCATTGACAACACACACATTTGATAATCAACGAGAAAAGGAAAAGAAAAGAAACGACTAAAAGAAAACTCAAACAAGCGATTGAAAGCCAAACAAAGGCAAAGAGCAAGATCACTTGAAAGAGGAAAGACTCGGTCCCCTTAGGCAAGGGCAGCGGCTCGACACAACCGAATCAAAAACAAGCTCAAGCAAAAGTGCACAAACCACCAAAGCATACAAGAGCTCCCCCTGCACATATGCATACTCCCCCTGGACATGTGCCAACACTGGGCACAAACCGGTCAGGCCGGTTTCCCAAACCGGTCAGGCCGGTTCCCAAAACTGGTCAGGTCGATTTACACAGCAGAAACACCCCCCAAAAGCCAAAAATACAAAAGAAATGCACAAGCTCCCCCTTGACTGTTGGGATAGGTTCTAGGGATGCAATGCAACTTTTCTCAGCCTTTCTTTCTCCCCCTTGTTGCCAATGCATGAATCAAGGCTCAAATTTGGAAAAGATGCAACTAGAGCTTCTCAAATATACAAAATTCATCACAAGATGCTACACATGATCAAATGAGCAAATTAGATACTCTACAGCATCGTATGAACATCAACAACATGATCACCAAGTTTCACAACCATTGGGTAAAGCTAAGTTAGGATTGAGCATTTTTGCGAAAAATCACCCTCACATGAGCAAAGTCCTAAACATGAGCAAAACATGTCAAAATGGCAAAGCCACCCAAACTTCATGCTAGGACAACCATTCTAAGCATAAGACCATCATAAACACCCACAAGCACCTCATGTCATGTCAAAGCATACCGAGCCATGTGCTTACTTCTAGATATGAGACTTCTCATTGGTAAGCAACATGCAACGGTTTAGCACCCAAAAGCAAGTAAATTAAGCACATATGACATGGGAGCACATTTTCTAAGCAATTTACATTTCATTTTCAGATTTATAATTGGTACATGAAATGTCTTTGCGACAAAAAGGAACTTATGCCCCTCCACAAGATGAAGCATGGGGGCTAAACATTCATGATGGCAAAAGAGCCTTTGGCCCCATATGATCAAAATAAGCTATCCAACCACGAATTAAGCATAGCCAAGCCACAAAAACATGTCAAGATCATATAAAGGCATTTACTCACAAGAGAGCATATATATGACATCTTTGAAAAACATAGCTATCAACCATGGATATAAACCAAGATCATCAAGAGCTAAGCCACACTAAGCCATATCATACCAAACTAGCTCACAAGATCATATATAGCATATCATGGTGAACAATGTATATAGGAGAAGCTTTCCTACACAATGCATATTATACAAAATGCATGCAATCTAAGATACAAAGATGCCTATACATCATGTTACATATGCCATGCCAAATGCAAGAAATACACAAAGGAAAGCTATACATATGCTACAAAGGAGCTCCCACACACCAACTCAAGAAATCAAACAAACACCAAGCTCCCCCCGCAAACGAGTGAAAGTTGCCTGATCTAGGGGTTTGGTGAAAATATCGGCTAGCTGGTCATGTGTGGGTACATGGATCAAAGAGATTTTTCCTTTCTCTACGTTGTCTCTCAGGAAATGATACCTCACTTCTATGTGCTTGGTTTTGGAATGGAGCACTGGGTTCTTTGCAACGCTTATGGCACTTGTGCTATCACATTGAAGTGGAACATGGGTATACTCCTCACCAAAGTCGCTGATGGTATATGTGATCCAAAGGAGCTGAGAGCAACAACTAGCTGCTGCCACATACTCTGCCTCGGTAGTGGATTGAGCAACACTCGACTGTTTGCGGGAAGACCAAGACACCAAAGAGGAACCCAAAAATTGGCAGGTCCCAGAAGTGGACTTCCTATCCAACCGACACCCGGCAAAATCTGCATCCGAAAATCCATGAAGAGCCAAAGAAGAAGACGCGGAGTACCAAAGGCCGAAGTCGGGAGTGTGTCGCAAATACCTGAATATGCGCTTGACTGCTTGCCGATGCGAAGTCCTCGGAGACGCTTGAAAACGAGCGCACAGACATACCGAGAATTGGATGTCCGGCCTCGTAGCCGTCAAGTAGAGGAGTGACCCGATCATGCTCTGGTACTCCTTCTGGTCCACGTGTTCACCTTCCTCGTCCACATCAAGAGCTGTAGTCGTACTCATAGGCGTCGCCATGGGCTTGGAGTCCTCCATCTTGAACTTCCTCACAATGTCCTTGGTGTAGTTAGCTTGGTGCACAAATATTCCTTCCTTTGATTGCTTGATCTGTAGCCCGAGGAAGAACTGCAACTCACCCATCATGCTCATCTCAAATTCTCTGCTCATGTCCTCTGCAAACCTTGCAACAAGAGAGTTAGATGAGCCACCAAAGACAATATCATCCATGTATACCTGCACAATCAGGATATCTCTGCCCTGCCTAAGGAGAAACAAGGTCTGATCGACCTTCCCCATCTCAAACCCTCTCTCAAACAGGAACCCCCTCAACCTACCGTACCAAGCTCTAGGCGCCTGCTTCAACCCATACAACGCCTTCCTCAACTTGTACACCCGGTGGGGGTACTTCTCACTCTCAAACCCCGGTGGTTGCCTCACATATACTACTTCCTCCAATACACTATTTAGGAAAGCACTCTTGACATCCATCTGGTACAACTTGAACCCTTTAGCCACGGAAAAGGCTAGAAGGATCCTGATCGCCTCCAAACGAGCTACGGGAGCAAAGGTCTCCTCGTAGTTGATCCCCTCTTTCTGTGAGTACCCTGAGCAACAGGTCTTGACTTGTTCCTCACCACTTCTCCATTCTCTCCCTCTTTGTTCTTCCATACCCATTTTGTCCCAATCGGCTTACACCCTGGGGGAGGGTCAACCAAATCCCAAACTTGGTTCCTCTCAAAATTCTCCAACTCCTCATGCATCGAATTAACCCAATTATGATCAGATAGCGCATGTCCAATGTCTTTGGGCTCAAAGGTGGCAACAAAAGTAGCATGAGCGAAATGAGAATTGTTCCGAACCCTCGACCGTGTAGTACGTTCATTCATGTCGCCGATGATCCTCGAAGCTGGATGATCCACTTGAACTCGCCGGGGAGGTTCTCGCCTTGATGCTACCTCCCCCTCAACACCAGCTTCTTCTTGAATTGGGTTTGTCGTTGTAGGTGTGGGAGAAGGACCGTCCACCACCATAGTCGAAGTAGTAGGTACATGCTCAGCCGCGGGCACCACACCGCCATCTTCATCATCTCCATGTTCATGCTCCTCCTCCTGGAAAGTCTCCTCGCCAAGTTCGTCGTCACCTGCACACTCAAAGACAAGCTGACTACGTGGCTGTGTCTCGTCGAAGGTTACCTCGCAAGTCTCCACGATTTGGTTAGTTTCAAGATTGAGCACTCGAAAGGCTCTAGAATGAGATGCGTAACCAAAGAAAATGCCATCGACAGATCTAGCCTCGAACTTGTCCAACTTCTTACCTTTCTTCAGCATGAAGCATTTGCACCCAAACACATGGAAGTGACTCACCTTGGGTGTGCGCCCGTGCATCAACTCATAGCACGTTTTCTTCTTGTGAACCCTGAGGTAAATCCTGTTCGACACATAGCACGCGGTATTCACCGCCTCAGCCCAGAACCTTCTCGGAGTCCTATGCTCATCAAGCATCGTTCGAGCCATCTCGCACAAGGTTCTGTTTTTCCTTTCCACCATGCCATTTTGGGGAGGCGTATACGGACTCGAAAACTGGTGTTCAAGACCCAAGTCATGGCAAAAGGTTTCGAAGCGAGAGTTTTTAAATTCCGAGCCATTGTCACTGCGAATCGCTCGTATGGCATCTCCGTGCCTCTCATTTCTTAACCTCAAGACAAGCTCTCGAACAAAACCAAACGTCTCCCCTTTCTCCTCAAGAAAGAAAACCCACGCATACCGAGAGTAGTCGTCCACCACAACCAGGACGCACCACTTCCCACCCACAGATCGCACACGAGCTGGGCCAACAAGGTCCATATGGAGCAGCTCGCATGGACGCTCCGTCATCACATCGGTGAGGGTGGATGGGAAGAAGCTACCATCTTAGCATGCCGACACGGTGCACAAACCAACTCTTTCTCAAACCTCAGCCGTGGCAATCCTCGGACCAAATTGAGTTTACTCAAGCGAGACAAAAGGTCAAAGCTTAAGTGACCCAATTTCTATGCCACTTCCACAACTCACTCGAAGAACCAGCCAAGAAACAACGCTCAACACCAGAAGACTGAGAAAAATCCGCTCGGAACACTTGACCCTCGGGAACGACCATGCAAACAAGGTCCCCTCGAGAATCTAAAATCCGAGAACCACCAGGCGAAACAACACCTCAAAGCTCTCATCCAAGAGTGACACGCTTGAGAGTTACCTTGTCACTTACCTTAATCTCACCTTCTGAAAGCACACGCCCTCGCCCATTGTCCCCAAAGGTGATGTATGTCTTGGACACCACCGGGACGAGACTTGAGAACCACCCCTTGTCTCCAGTCATATGCCTCGAGCAACCGGAGTCAATCAACCAAACGTTCCTCAAGTCTCCCACTTGAAATTCAAAAACGAGAACGTGAGTAAACAAATGACTCTGCACGGGGGTTAGTACCAAAAGAGTAAAACCAGTGCCGAGCCATTTGCTCCAAAGTGGGGTTAGCACAAACCAAATCGTCACGCCTATCAAAGCTACCACCACGAAAACCACCACGAGAACCACCACTAGGGAACCACCCCTGTCTCGCTGGAGGAGAACGAAAACCACGAAAGGAAGACCGTGGACCGTTCCTCCTATCTATCTCAAAGCTACGACTCCTCCCACCATCGTATTGAGCACGAGGTGGAGAACGTCTAGCAAACTGACCACCAGAAGACTCTCCATGCCAAACATCTGGACCACGACCAAAGGACCTGAACCGAGCCTCATCCCTAGCACGAAAACCAAACTGGTCACCCTGCTGTCTCCAAACCGGTCTGACCGGTTCTGGAACCGGTCTGACCGGTTTCGCTGTGCGAGCAGCCCAAACCGGTCTGGCCGATTTAATTCCTCCAGCAAGGTCCCTTCCACCCAAAGCACTCTTTTCTCCCCAAGCCGGAACTGTGCGAACAATGGCCTTACCCCTAGGCAGTGGCATACGAGACTCAGGCACACCATGAGATGGGTTGTACCTGTCCTTGTTTGCCCACTCCTTAGCCATTCTCTCCTCTCGCTTCCTCTTGAAGCAAAACTCTCCTTTGTGACCATCTCCCCACAATAGTCACAATGAAACCGGATTGGCTTTGGCTTTGGTTTTGGTTGTGGTTGCTCACTCGGTTTCTCCTCACTTGACTTCTCAACCGGTTTCTCCTCACTATGCTTCACACTCTCTTTCCCAAAGAACTCATTCCCCAAGTTACTCTTGAACTTGATGGGTTTCTAGAAATCATTTGTGGAGTGAGGGAATATGGGAGGATCTGGGGTTGTGTCAAGTTTGTTTCTCAATGGGTTGGGCTTAGGAGCATAGGCATTTTTGTGGAAGGTTTTTGGTGGAGCTTGGATATCACCAATCTTCTCTCCTCCATCACCACTACACTCTCCAACCTTCTCTGAACCAAGCGCTTGCCCATCATAGCGCTTGTATGCCTCTATCATCATCCTAAGCTGCGGTTCATAACCCGACAACCAACCCATCATTTTTCTCAACTCATCATTCTCATCCTGCAAGCGATCCACGTAATGTGCAAGTTCCAGATTTTTCAAAGCATGCACTTCACAAGTAGAGCAAGAAGTGGAAACAGGTTCTTTCAACTTAGCCTCAAGCGAAATAGTATAAGCATGCATCTCATCAATCTTTCTATGTAAAACAGGGCAAGAAGTGCAAGCACCTAGCAAAGCAGGTCTAGACTTAAGCTCAGCCACTTCAACCCTAAGCACATCTAGTTCATCACAAGTAGAAGCATGCTTATCCTTAAGAGCAGTAAGATCAGCTAGGTACACAGAGCAATCACAACAATCAACCTCATCAGAAACCACAGGTGAAGCCTTAAGCGAATCAATCTCAAGCTTAGCATCTAAGTTCTGGGTTTCTAGCTCAGCCACACGGTTCCTAGCATCTTCTAGTGAGGCCCTGAGCTCTTTCCTCATCTTCTTTGCCTCTCTAAGCATGTCATCACGATTATCAAGTAACTTGCCAAGACGCTCGTTCTCCTCACGCAAGAAGGGAAGCTCGTCACGTACCTCGTCGTCGGAGTCGGAGTCTGAGTCGCTCTGGTGACTCTTCTTGCTGCCAGAGCTACGAGCCATGCCGCAGAAACCATCTCGTGCGAAGCAGCTCAGCCCGCTCAAGTTCTTGGATGACTTCTTGTTCTTGCGCCGATCACCTTCGTCTTCACTGCTACTCGAGCTCAAGGAAGAGTAGGCGGAGCTGGAGTCGACGTCGCTCGCTCCGACCATCGCTCGGGCCTTCCTGCCGCGGCCGTCCTTCTTGCTCGACCGTCACTCGTCCTTGTGCTTGTTCTTGTGCTTGTGATCGCACCTCGACCGGTACTTGCCGTCCTTGCTCGACCGGTGCTTGTAGCCGTCCTTGCTCTCCATCTTCTCCGGACAGTCGGCGACAAAGTGTTCCAGCTTGCCGCACTGAAAGCATGTCCGTGCTGTCCTCCTCGTGTTCACCCGGTTCTCGTGCAGCCTCTCGAACCGCCTGGTTAGCAACGCCAGCTCGTCCTCTCCAAGCACGTCGAACTCCTCGTCTGGCAAAGTCATCAAAGAAGATAAAGAGTACATCCTGGAGGATGTGTTAGCGTTAGACTTAGCACCTTTGCCACTGACGAGAGCAAGACTATGGGAATCAGTCAGGCTCTCAAGACGGGCTGTCAAACCCCGATCAACCTCAGCAGACTTCAGCTTAGAAAACAAGTCGTTCACCGTTAGAGTGGTGTACTTCTCGGACTCAAGAATGGCCTCGACATTTCCATCCCACACGGTACGATCCAGCGCGTGTAAGAGCTTCACAACCCTATCATGGTCATCGTACGGGAGGACGTCGACATTGGCCCTCATGTTGTTCACAACCACCGTGAACCGCTGGAACAAGGCATCAATAGACTCACCGAGGAGATGAGTGAAGTTCTCGTACTCTCTCCGGTAAGTCGCATACAACTGTGCCTGAACCTCAGCATTCCCGGCATGAGCATTCTTCAGCTCCAACCAAATCCTACATGCTAGGTCCTCTGTATGCACCCGATCGAATTCGGATTGACACAGAGCACGAAACAAGTAGTCGACCGCCTTGTTGTTGGTGTCGAACATGTCTCTCGATCCCGGAGCAAGGAAGTTCATCGGATGAACATAAGCTATGTTCACCGTGACATCCCAAAGGATCTGTCCCTTACCACGGAGGAACGCAGCCATCCGTCTCTGCCACATCTGGTAGTTCTTTCCATCAAAGTGCGGAGGACCCGATCCCCGTTCCTAGTACGCCATCTTTGGATCTTAGACTGGTTAGAGTCAATCAAGACCCGTAACCTGCTCTGATACCACTTGAAGGACCGGAACGGCGAACCAGAGAGGGGGGAGTGAATGGTAGCCGATAAAAATTCTACTCAAGAATTTGGCCTATGAACCCAATTTCACTCGGACACCTCCGCAAGCTTCTCTTGCCAAGTCCACGTAGCCACTGGAGTGCTACTGAACCTGGGAGCAAGATCCAACCAATAGCAACACACAACACGCAGCGGAAAACACACAAAACTGCTGCTGGCAACCAAAACCGGTCAGGCCGGTTTCTGAAACCGGTCAGACCGCTTCTCTGGGACTTAGCCTCTCGCAGGCAGGGGAAACCGGTCAGGCCAGTTTGGCAAACCGGTCAGGCCGGTTTCATCCAGGAAATCCCCAAAAGACCTTTGAGACCAAAACAACCCTAAAACACCACAAGAACCTCTCCACCTTTGAACAAGAAAAGCCATAGTGAGAACAAGACTCTCCTGCTCAAAAACCTTCACGACAGCCCACTGGGCTAAACCGGTCAGGCCGGTTTCGCCTGGACAGTCGGGAAGAACTCAGCCCGTGGGAAAAAACTAGCCTTTACCTCGATCGATCTCCCGATTCGTTCCACGGATCAAAGTGAGACTTTGGGGATAGCTGGGGTACCTCGTGGGCTACCTTTGGCTAGAAGCTCGGTCCCCAAAACCTACTCAATCAAGAGGAATCGGAAGTCAACCCTCAAGAACACCTTCCCATGGAATCCACCGAAAACCACCAAATTGAAGCCGCTTCGGAGGGTTTGTTGGAGCAAGATCACCAAGCAAAGAGGCACAAGGTCCTCATACATGACATCCAACAAGAATCCCTCAAAGAAACGCCCCCAAAACTTCCCCACGAAAAATCCAAGAAAAGGCTCCGAAAATCACCAAAAAGGGAAAATGGGAAGAATACAATCAAGCCTTGAGGAACCACGCCAAATCATCTATACATACCATGAAGGTTCATACAAGGTCTAGCTTCCGCCCGATCATCCTTCCCTCTCACAAGATCTCACCATGAAGCTCTCAAGCTAGTCCTAGAAATCCTAAGGAAAATAGGAAGGAAAATAGCAAAGGCAAAATGAGCTAGGGTTCCAAGAGATGGCTGCCATCCTCTCACCACTTGGGTTATATGGAGGCAAGCTGAAAGACTAAAACACCCCTAAAGCCTAAACTAGGATACACGCCCACCAAGGGCACTTTGGGAAATTGTCTTCGTAACACCATCGGACGGATGCCTGGCGACCGCACTTCGCTTAGCCTCGACGCAAGCCTTGCGATCCCGACGTGTGTCCTCCGCTTCGAAGCTTCCGGTGCCCTACGACCCCAAACCGGTCAGACCGGTTTCCCAAACCGGTCAGGCCGGTTTTGGCCTGACAGCCACGCCCGGTCTTCGGCCTCGGCTTTTTGGCTCAGCCGAGTAACCCGGTGGTTTTCTGGTGAACCACCGCAAACCCCGCGAACTTGATGTAGCCTCCGCCAATCACCACTCATGACTCGGCTCCCACGAAGTCCCGGCTCGACCTTGGTTTTGAAGCTCAACCATGAAACCGTCCACTGACTTCATCTTGCTGTTCTTGCCACCATGCGGCCCGCACTTGACCCCGCTGGCCACCGAGTGCCTCGAACAAAGCCTACTTGTCTTCTCCACACCTGGAGGCCTCACCGGCGACGACCTTTCGCGCTTGTTCTTCACCTGCACCAACACCAATCAAGCCGCAACCTGCACCTGCAATACTTAGCCAAGAATCAGTCCACACAACGTTGTCAATCACTCATCACACCAGGAAGCGACCGTCCACCGGTCCTCGAACCACACATGGTCCTCAATTGTGTCACTTGGCCACTTTGTGGATGTCCTTGGCGCTCTGCCTCGGCGCTGAGCCCCACCCACCTGGTCTTGTTGTGCACTAGCAGTGCCATAACCCTCTTCTTCATCTTGTGGCCCAGGTCTATAGTCCTCGTCAGATTTATCCTGTGAATTAATAGTCAAGGGAATTACAGTAACTACTTTAGCCCACTGTAATACCATTGGTTCTTGGTAAACCATTAACATAAATGCAAAATTCAGTAACCAAAAAATTAGTTCAGGCAATGCGACCTTACCATTTTAAAGAGGAAGATGCAGGCTGCCTCTGTTGCTGATGAGGTACTTATTCAACTTGGAGAGAATGTGCACATGTACATAGGAACAAGAGAAAAACCAAATATAAGAGTCAATCTAAAGGGAAATGTTAAGTATGTATACCATCAACAGCTAAGTATGTCCACATGTACTTATACAAAGGAGCCACGACATACCCTGCAATTCCCACAAGTACAAGTATATTTATACGCATTTATATAAAAAGAAAAGCATACGCACGCATATGTTGTATACTTGATTATCTGAACGCATGTGTGCTGCATACGCTCGCTTGGCCTAATTGCATAAACTCGAGCAAATATACCAAATTACATTGTTAATTTTATAGTTATTACTGAATTGTTGTTAATTTTACAATTATTACCGAGTTGGTAGAATGCATTTACCGAATTGTATAAGACATTTTTAGAGCGGCATACCATAAACTCAAATCCTAGATTCGCCACTGACCTTGTCACTGTCGGAGCGGATGGATCTCTACTCCTCGTCGCTGCCTGCTCGCCGCCACGTCCTCGTCCTCGCGTCGACCTCGTGGCTAGATCCCTCCTCCTCCTCCTAGTCGTTGTCGTCGTCGTCGTCGCTGGATCCCTCCTCTAGTCGTCATCGTCGTCGTCACCACCACTGCTGGGTCCCTCCTCCTCTAGATCTCGCTGTCAGAGGTGTGGTGCGTGTTGCGCTGAGCGTGGTGTGGCACGCGTCTCAGCGAAGGGGTGTAGCGTGCGTTGCGGCATGGGGGGAGGTGAGGGGGACGAAGGCGAGGGGGAGAAAGCGGCGGCGGCGGCGCGAGGGTAGAGTGGGAGGAGACTGCGTGAGGGAGGCGTCCTTCCCTACTAACCTAGCGCGAGTGGGCTTGTGTGGGCCTTAAAACGAGTAATGTAGTCAAGTACTACTCTGCTACTAGTATAGTATATCATAAATATGAGATAAAAAATCTAATTTTAAGAAATTTGGTTAAACAAGTGTGGCTGTTGATATTTTATTCAATTACTAAATTACCAACTATGAATTTTTCGTATTTTTTACGAATTTTTAGGTGCTGTTTATGGGCTCTAATATGACATGCATCACAAGTTCATATCACCAAAGCAAACAAGTGTGACTGTTGATATAGCATCACATGTTCACATATGACATGCATCACAAGTTCACATCACCAAGCAAACTAACTCATAACAAACATATTCACATCTGACATGCATCAGCAGGGCACATCACCAAAATAAGACTGCATCAGCTGGGCGCATCACCAAACTAGATTGTAGCTGCAAGGGAACTAGTTAGCTAGATGGCTTCTTTTGTGCTGCTGCCTCAAGTTCAGCTAGCCTTGTCTCTAGTTTTGCAACTCTTTCTTCCAGCTCAGCATTCTTCTTTAGAAGTTCAATCTCCTGCCTCTTTTGTGCGGCTTTAAGCTGCTCATCCTGCTTGTCGATTCCTTTCCAGATGTAGTCAATGCCATCCCGAGTAACAGCACGTTCCTAAAACAAAGGAAAAAATTATATTGATGCAAGCTTCATAACAGTTGTAATTTACAAGAAAGCTGTTTAGCTCTAACTGGTTTCAAAACTTGCCTGCTTCTCTTCAGCCGATTCCTTGAGCTTGTTGATTTCAGTCCAAATCCTGTCAATGTCATGTGCACCAACTTCCTACAACAAATGGAAATTGATGCATTAGAACAATTGATCAGTAAGATGTGAAGGTATAAGGACAAATCATGCGTGATGGTTTCAGAACTTGCCTCACGGTCTTCAGAATCGTCACCGGAGTTGTTGCTGGAGTCATCGCCGGAGTTGTTGCCGGAGTCATCGCTGGAGGAGATGAGGTCTACCACCACTCTTCTGCCCGGGTCGTCGCCGGAGGAGTCCGCGCTCACATCAATGCGCGTGGACCGCTTCTTCCTTCGTGTTGAGGAAAAAAACCCTGCCTCTCCATGGTGGGCGTCGCTGGAGTCCACCAACATGGCCCTTGCGCGCGTGTACGGCTTCCTCCCCCGGGCCGATGAAGAACCGGCCTCTTCCATGGAGCGCCGAGGAAGACGCACGGGGGCGGCGCGCTGGGATGGCTCCTATTCGTCGCCGCGGAACCTCACTCTCTTGGCAGGGGCGGCGGACAGCACCGAGGAAGACGGATGGGGACGTGGCCGCGGGGCCTCCTCCTTGCAGAACCCCCTCCTAGAGTCGTGGGCCATCCCTGCGACGGAGACGAGGCTGTGACGGAGACGATGAAGGCGGAAGCCGGAGAAGGGGATAGAAGGCGGAAGGCGGGGTGGAGCGTTTATTAAAAAGGTTCGGATGCGCAAATGATACGATGATTAACAACCACCCGTCGCCAATGAAGGGGCGGGGCCAGGTCTATTCGAATGAAGAACAGTTTGCTTTTCCCCTTTTAATCTACAATCAAATTTTGTATCACGTATTTCTCCGTCAACCGTAATCCAAATTTGAAGATATTTGTTTCTGAATTTTTCTAAAATCAACATCTATTCATTTATGACATTTTTTCCTATGTAATTCCATTTCTTTGATGTTGTTTATACGCCTTATATTGTTCCTTATAAGTACAACATAGAAATAATATTTGTTTTACACAACCATTACTAATGAAACTTTGCATTTCGTAATCTTATGGTGAACATAAGATTATGTTAAAATTTCAAATGCATATGAGTTGAACATGTTTGAAAGTGTGGAAAACTTCAATGTTGAAGTAACATTCTAAGAAACTATGTGAGAGATGTAGACATTTGTACACAAGTATAATCTTCCATTTTCGAAACCATTTGAATTTTTGTACACAAGCTTAGGGACTTAAATTATGTTGCCAAGTCAATTTGTAGAATTTTTAGAACACACTAAGATGTTATTATAATTATTATATCGTAAACAAGAGATAAAAAATCTAATTTTAAGAAATTCGGTTAAACAAGTGTGGTTGTTGATATTTTATTCAAATACTAAATTACCAACTATGAATTGTTCGTATTTTTACGAATTTTTTGGTGCTGTTTATGGGCTCTAATATTTGAGGGAAGCAAGTTTCAATTCAGAAAAAATAGTGTCGGGCCCACGCGTCAGCGTCAGAAGCCTATATAAAAAAAGATAATCGTAGCCTGCCTGACCGACAAAGGCGATGCGGGTAGACTAACCCTCGTCGCCAACAAGTTCTCCATTGTCCGAAATGCCCCTGGCCGAATGAATATGCATCCGCCTCGGCGACGCTAGTAGACTAACCCTCGTCGCCAACAAGTGCTCCATTGTCCGAAATGCCCCTGGCCGAATGAATATGCATCCGCCCCGGCAGAGTGAAGGAGACGAGGCTGTGACGGAGACGAGGAAGGCAGAAGCCGGAGAAGGGGATAGAAGGCGGAAGGCGGGGCGGAACGTTTATTAAAAAGGTTTGGATGCGCAAATGATACGATGATTAACAACCACCCGTCACCTATGAAGGGGCGGGGCCAGGTCTATTCGAATGAAGAACCGTTTGCTTTTCCCCTTTTAATCTGCAATCAAATTTTGTATCACGTATTTCTCCGTCAACCGTAATCCAAATTTGATGATATTTGTTTCTGAATTTTTCTAAAATCAACATCTATTCATTTATGACATTTTTTCCTATGTAATTCCATTTCTTGGATGTTGTTTATACGCCTTATATTGTTCCTTATAAGTACAACATAGAAATAATATTTGTTTTACATAACCATTACTAATGAAACTTTGCATTTCGTAATCTTATGGTGAAGATAAGGTTATGTTAAAATTTCAAATGCATATGAGTTCGAACATGTTTTAAAGTGTGGAAAACTTCATTGTTGAAGTAACATTTTAAGAAACTATGTGAGAGATGTAGACATTTGTACACAAGTATAATCTTCCGTTTGCAAAACCATTTGAATTTTTGTAGACAAGCTTAGGGACTTAAATTATGTTGCCAAATCAATTTGTAGAATTTTTAGAACACACTAAGACGTTATTATAATTATTATATCGTAAATAAGAGATAAAAAATCTAATTTTAAGAAATTTGGTTAAACAAGTGTGGCTGTTGATATTTTATTCAAATACTAAATTACCAACTATGAATTGTTCGTATTTTTTACGAATTTTTTGGTGCTATTTATGGGCTCTAATATTTGAGGGAAGCAAGTTTCAATTCAGAAAAAATAGTGTCGGGCCCACGCGTCAGCGTCAGAAGCCTATATAAAAAAAAATAGCCGTAGCCTGCCCGACCGACAAAGGCGATGCGGGTAGACTAACCCTGTCGCCAACAAGTGCTCCATTGTCCGAAATGCCACTGGCCGAACGAATATGCATCCGCCCCGGCGATGCTGGTAGACTAACCCTCGTCGCCAACAAGTGCTCCATTGTCTGAAATGCCCCTGGCCGAATGAATATGCATCCGTCCCGACCCTGGCCCCCTTCTTCTTCCCCGATCTAAGCTCCACCACCGCCGCCCGCCCGTCCTTCCCCGCCATCACGCACATGTCGCACTACGCCGATTCATCTGGAGGTGCACGTGTGAGGAGCAGGGTTCAAGGTTGCCGGAGCAGCCGCAATCACTCCATCGGCTTGGATCCAGTTGGTGAGCTAAGCGGCTTTCCACTGGTCCCTTGCCCGGACTGTGGTATGGCTCGGGTGGTGGAGGGGCAGACGCAGAAGGAAGGTGAAAACCACGGTCGTCTTTATTTCAAGTGTGTAAGGAACTCGGTGAGTAGTCTGCTGTGTCTCCCAAATCTGAGTTAGGGTTCTTATGTGCTTTTGATTCTGCAGTACACCAAGAATTGTGGATTTTATCGTTTCCACAAGGAGTATCTCCAGATGCTGAAGGATGCTGGCATCATTGTTTTTTGACCATCGAACTGGGCAGACGCGGTCGATGAAGTAGTTGATTCAGTGGAATGTCAAATTGGGAGCGGCGAGCAGAGGCAAGCACAGGAGGACAAGCAGGGGAAGAAAGCACTGGAGGAGAAGATGGACAATGTGATCTGGAAGATGAACTTGATTATTGTGGCTGTTGTTTGTGTAGTATTTGGATGTTTACTGGGGATGTATGCTGCAAAGAAGTAATTATGATGTTAAAAGTGGTGCTTTTGCTTCATCTGTGTGGATGAAGAATGAAAAATTTGTCACATATGACAAACTTAAATGTATGAATGAAGAATGGATGGAATGACAATTTGGGTCACAAATCTTAATGTGTCACACATCACAAAATTCATCAATTCATCTGTGCTGACATTTCATTGCAGCACGAGGCAAAGGAAACGCGGATTAACACAAACAGAGTAACAAACTTCTGGCATAACTCTGGCATACACATTGCAATTCATTGTGAACTGCTGCCATATAATGACACAAACAGAGTAACAAACTTCTGGCATACACATTGCAATTCATTATAAGCTGCTGCCATAGACATTGCAATGCATTATAGGAGACATGGATTGATCTACCCGCGTCTCTTAAATCTACTAGTTCATCACAAGTTCAACATACACACAGGAGGAACATATTAACAGAGGATCTACTAGTCCATCACAAGTTCAACAAACACACAGGAGGAACACATTAACAGAGGAACAAATTAATTAAGCAGAGGTAGTCACCGCCGGAGGAGCCCCACCATCGGAGTCGGAGTCGGAGCCGGAGCCGGAGCTGGAGCCGGAGCCGTCGAGGCTGCCATCGTCGCCGCCGTCGTCGTCGACGGGGGCGAGCACTCCTCTCTCCAGGTCCCCAGCCAAAATATTGATCTTGAAGGCGTAATCCTTCACGGTCATCTGCAACGGATCATTAGGTACTGGGACCCCAAGATGAACGGCCACCTTTCGAAGCTTCACGCAAGCATCGCGGAACAAGTTCACTGACCAAGTGGCTTCGTCAGCATTTAGTGGAGGAGCACGCACGACCGCCACAGGCTGCGGCGCCAGCGCCTCCTCGGGCTCGTCGGGCGGGGGCGGCGGCACCTCCTCGGGCTCGTCGGGCGGGGGCGGGGGCGGCGGCACCTCCTCGGGCTCGTTGGGCGGGGGCGGCGGCACCTCCTCGGGCTCGTCAGGCGGGGGCGGTGGCACCTCTTCCCTCCCCCGCTTCCTAGATGGCTCGCTTGACGATGCCATGCGCGCACTTGAGGAAGAAGAAGCTCTTGGATTCACTTCTTGGTGACCAGAGACGGTGGTGCTGGGGTTTTCTTGGTGCCGCGGTTGACGAAATTCTTGGCCGGCCGGGATTTATATTGACAAGACGGCGAACCGTCAGGCGACCGGTCACGCGCCTCGGAACCCGTGTCCGCTCAGGAGAGCTCTTGGCCACAAAAAGAGTCATGTGGTCACGAGGAGACGTGTGACTGTTCATATTTTATTCAAAATACCAAATGCCCAACTATGAGTTGTTCGATTCTTAAAAAAACTATGAATTGTTCGTATTTTTATTAATTTTTAGGTGCTGCTTTATGGGCCCTAATTTTTGAGGGAAGCAAGTGTCATTTCAAAAAAAAGTGTCGGGCCCACGCGTCAGCGTCAGCAGCCTAGTATAAAGAAGGTAACCATTGCCCGCCCGCGCACCAGCCAACAAAGCGACGCGGGTTTGCTAACCCGCGTCGGCATTGACTATCTATTTTGCAAAATGAATATTCAACCGCCCCGGCCCATTCCGTCTCCCCTTCTTCATTCCGAATGGATAAGCACAGCACTTTCCTGAAAAAAAGCGCAGAGGAGGCGTGAGAGGAGGCGTGGAGACAGAGACGATTATGAGCGCCGGCGAGGGGCCAAGCAGCGGACAGCCCCGCGCACCCGGGATCGAGGAGAACCGGAACGCGAAGCGGTGGCGCAACTGGATCTGCGCGCGTGCCAGTGAGATGGCAGCGAAGAGGGAGACGACGATGAGCGCCGGAGAGGGGCCAAGCGGCGGTGGAGTGAACCCAATGCCGGGGACGAGGGTCCTCGACTGGATCCTCTTGGATTCCGACGAGGGGCCAAGCAGCGGCAAGGAGGAGCGTGCCGGCGAGGGGGCAGCGAAGTAGGCGAGGGGCCTGCCTCACGTTTGCGAGTACAAGTGTCTGGCAATGACGAAGTAGGGTCGAGGGAGCGGCGAAGGTGTAGAGGACCTCATCTCTGACTCTGGCAACGACCACGACGACGGCGAGGCAAGTTTCTCTGAATCTCACTGCCTTTTTACTTGTTCTATAGATGGAGCTTAAGCTAGCTTGAGCTTGAGCTTGATAAAGTTAATTAGTGCCTATGATGATGTCTTCCATGCTTGTCAGTTCTGAGGCAAATCAGTTCTGAAATAAGTTCTGCTTTTACTTGTCACACCTGCTATGAAGCCTAGGATAATTTTCAAGTTCTTATATAATTTTTCTATGATGATTACTGTTCCTATACTGCTCCAAGTTCTGAGGCAAATTAGTTCTGAATTAACTATGTTATTCTTATACCATGATTAACCCTGTTTCAGGCAAAACTCTTTGAGTCGCGAGCAGAGCTTGAGTTACTTCTATACGTTAGTGTCTGGGATTATGTGAAACCTAAGTTTCAAAAACTCATGAAAGAAGTGAACATCCTCATCAAAAAGGCTAAGCACATAAGGAGGTACAAGTATACTACTGAACAAAATCTCAAGCCCATTGAAGATGCGCTCGAAGGGCTTCAAGAATCCTTGGTTGCTTACGAAGAGGCTGCAAAAAGAGCCAATCTTGATGGGGCATGATCTAGTTCAAGCTTGTTGATGTGCAGGGTCAGTAGCCATACTTTTGTGGATGTTCAAGGGGCATGCCTTTGTTGATGTGTATGGTCAGATAGCACGACCATAGTAAATAATGTGATGGACAAGTTAAGTCCTAGCCTGATGGACAAGTTAACCTTTTGTAATAATTATCTTTATTCCTGTGGACAAGTTATCTTCATCTTTATGGACAAGATATCTCTCTTATGATGTCTATTTTGTCTCAAAAGATATGTGTGTTGATTGTGCCTGTATGTCGAAATGGAAGCAATGAGAGATCGAGTTGACCTGTCAATGAGGACAGACTCAAAGGAGACGAGGATTCACAAACCTCCATCTCCTTTCTTCACAAAGGAGACACAGATTAACAAACCTCCGTCTCATTTGTTCACTACCGCCGCGCTCCCGCTTCACGGCAGTGAAGAGTGCTATTAGACTTTAATTATTGAGCTCTCAGTCTAGTAACGGGCGTCAAATGCTCATCGGTAACAGACTTTATAGCCCATTACCAATACGGTAGTGATCAATAACAGACTTAAACAGCCCGTTACCGATAGGGCATTGATCAGTAACGGACTTTACAAGCTCGTTACCGATAGGTTTAACTTGTGTAACGGACTCGATTTAACGTCCGTTACAAAGAATTCATGTAACGGGCGTTTAAGAAGACCGTTACCAGAAGTACACATTGCTAACGGGCGTTGCGGAGGCCAACCCCGGGGTTGTCCTGCCGCACTTATCTGTAACGGGTGCCAAACAACAACCGTTACAGATGTGGGTGCATGTAACAGGTGTTAAGGGCCTGTTACAAATGCTGTGTGACCTATTTGAGGTTTTCACGTAGTGCGAGTTCATCCTTCGGGAAGAATTTTTATTGGCTCCCATTCACTCCCCCCTCTCTGGTCGCCTAATCGGTCCTTCAATTGGTATCAGAGCCGGTTACGGATCTTCGTGATTCTAACCAGTCTAAGATCCAAAGATGGTGTACTAGGAACGGGGTTCGGGTCCTCCAAACTTTGATGGTAAGAACTACCAGATGTGGCAGAGGCGGATGGCTGCTTTCCTCCGCAGCAAGGGTCAGATCCTTTGGGATGTCACGGTGAACACAACTTATGTTCATCCTGTGAACTTCCTTGCTCCAGGATCGAGGGATATGTTCGACGCCAACAACAAGGCGGTCGACTACCTGTACCGTGCTCTGTGTCAATCAAAATTCGATCGGATTCAGACAGAGGACTTGGCGTGCAGGATTTGGGAGCAGCTGAAGAATGCTCACGCTGGGAACCCTCAGGTTCAGGCTCGGCTATTTGCAACCTACCGGAGAGAGTACGAGAACTTCACTCATCTCCCCGGTGAGTCCATTGATGCCATGTTCCAGCGGTTCACGGTGATTGTGAACAACATGAGGGCTAATGTGGCCGTGCTCCCGTACGATGATCATGACAGGGCTATCAAGCTCCTGCACTCTCTGGATCGTACCGTGTGGAGTGAGAAGGTCGAGGCCATTCTTGAGTCGGAGAAGTATGAGACCCTCACGGTGGACGAGCTGTTCTCCAAGCTCAAGTCGTCCGAGGTGGACCGTGGGGTGCGTGCAAAGATCGAGAACCCGACTGACCCTCATAGTCTGGCTCTTGTGACTAGATCAAGGACTAACGCTAACATGTCTTCGAGACATTTTTCTTTGTCTTGTCTTGTGTCCATGCTAGATGAGGAGTTTGACGTGCTTGGCGAGGAGGATCTCGCGTTGCTGAGCAGGCGGTTCGAGCGCATGTACACAAACCGGAAGAACGCTCGGAGGAGCTCCGGCATGTGCTACCGGTGCGGGAAGCACAGGCACTTTATCACTGAGTGCTCGGAAGCCATGGAGGTGAAGCCCGAGCACAAGCACCATCCGAGGACCGACCACAAGCACCGCTCGAGGGACGACCACAAGGGAATGAACAAGTCCGAGCGGAGGCCGAGGAGGAGTGGTGGTCATAAGAAGAAGGAGCGAGCGATGGTTGCCGGAGTGAGCGACATCGACTTGAGCTCTTGCTACTCTTCATCGAGCTCAAGTGATGAAGATGAGAACCGGCACAAGGGCAAGCGGTCAAGCAAGAACATCAACGGCCTGTGCTTCGCCGCTCAAGGCTTTTGCGGCATGGCACATAGCTCCGCAAGCAAGAAGAGCAACAAGGATGACTCGGGCTCCGACTCCGAGGAAGAGGTAAACAATGATCCATCCTTCTTGATAGCAGAGAATGCTAGGTTGAATGATTTGCTTGACAACCGTGATGATGTGCTTAGAAAGACCAACAAGGAGAAGATTGAGTATAGGTCTTTGCTTGGAGAGGCTAAGGAAAAGGTGGTTGAGCTAGAGTCTTTGCTTGTTGATGCTAGGGCTCAAATAGATTCTCTTAAGTCTGCTCCTATTGTGACCAATGAACCTGAATGCACTGATTGTTCCACTTTTCTTGGTGAATTGACTGTGCTTAAGGAAAAGTATGCTTCCAAGGTCGAGGAACTAGATGTGCTTAGGTTTGAGCTAGATGAGATGAAATCTAGGCCCTCTTTGCTCGGTGCTTGCACTTCTTGTCCTATTTTGCATGAGAAGCTAGATGTTTCGCTTGTTTATGCTAGATCACTAGAGGCTCAGCTGAAAGCTCTTATTCCTACATCATGCTCTACTTGTGAAATAAATGCTGTGAAGAATATGGAGCTTGCACACTATGTTGATCGCTTGCAGGATGAGAATGATGAGTTGAGAAAGATGATGGGTTGGTTGTCTGGTCATGAGCCTCAGCTCAGGATGATGATTGAGGCACACAAGCGCTATGATGGGCAAGCGCTTGGGGCAGACAAGGTTGGTGAGGGAAGTGGTGAGAGTGAGGGGAAGATTGGAGATATCCCAGAGCCACCAAAAACCCACCACAAAAATGCCTATGCTCCTAAGCCAAACCCACTTAGGAACCGACTAGACACAACCCCAGCTCCACCCGTGTTTCCTCCACACACAGACAACTTCCAGAAACCCATCTAGTTCAAGAGTGACTTGGGGAATGAGTTCTTTGGGAAGAAGGGAGAGAAACCGAGTGAGGAGAAGCCAAAGCTCAAAGAGAGCCCAAAACCAAAGCCAAAACCAAAACCCTTCCATTGTGAGCATTGTGGGAGGGATGGGCACCTTGTTGAGTTTTGCTTCCGGCGGAAGCGTGAGGAGAGGTTGGCTAGAGAGATGGCAAACAAGGATAGGTACTGCCCTTCTCGTGGTGTGCCTGAGCCTAGGATGGAGCCAAGGGGTGAGGGTGTGGTGCATACCATTTACCCTCGAGAGAGGCGTGTGTTTGTGCCTCGAGGTGAGCCACCACATAGAGAAGGTGGTAGGCGTGTTGGGTTTGGGCGTGGTGAGTTTGCTGGACGTTCCTTCGCTCGTGGCCAATACGAGTATGGGGGGAACGATCGCAGTTTTAGGTCCCAGAGGAGCTACGGGCCACGGTTGCCACCTCGTGGTACGCGTAGTCCTCCAAGGGGACGTGTGGGTGTTCCATCTAGAGGAGATAGGATGGATTTTGCTAACCCCACCTTTGAGCAAATGGCACGGCACTGGTTTGATTCATTTTGTACTAACCCCAGTGCTGAGTCATTTGCTCACTCTCGCTCTCGTTTTTTATTTGCAGGTGGGAGGCTTGGAGGGCTTTTGGTTGATCGACTCCGGTTGCTCTCGACACATGACCGGAGATCGAAGGTGGTTCTCCAGCCTCACCCCGGTGATGACCAAAGAGTAGATCACTTTTGGGGACAATGGGAAAGGTAGAGTGCTTTCAATGGGCACGGTGAAGGTGAGCGAGTCTGTGACTCTTAGGCGTGTTTCTCTTGTCAAGTCATTAGGGTACAATCTTCTTTCGGTTTCTCAGCTTCTTGATGAGGGTTTTAAGGTCTGTTTCAAAACGGGTGCTTCGCGCGTTTTGGATTCTCGAGGTGATCTTGTGTGCACGATCATCCCCGAGGGTCAGATTTTCAGAGCCGATTTTTCTCAGTGTGTCGGCTCTTCTCGTTGTTTGGTTGCTGGTGTTTCGGCGGAGCTTTGGAAATGGCATAGGAGACTAGGTCACTTGAGTTTTGACTTGTTGTCACGCTTGAGTGGGCTAGGATTAGTCCGAGGATTGCCTAAGTTGAAATACCAAAAGGACTTGGTATGTGCTCCGTGTAGGCATGGTAAGATGGTCGCCGCCTCTCACCCGCCTCTGACATCGGTTATGACAGAGAGGCCATGCGAGCTGTTCCATATGGACTTGGTTGGTCCAGCTCGTGTGTGCTCGGCGGGTGGGAAATGGAATGTCCTGGTGATAGTGGACGACTATTCTCGCTATGATTGGGTCTTCTTTTTGGCTGACAAGGGGGAGACGTTTGGTTTTGTGCGGGATCTAATATTGAGGTTGAAGAATGAGAGGAATGGAGATGCCATTCGAGCTATCCGTAGTGACAATGGCTCTGAATTTAAAAACTCTCATTTCGAAAACTTTTGTCGTGATTTGGGTCTCGAACATCAATTCTCTTCTCCCTATGTGGCTTGTCAGAATGGTGTGGTTGAGAGGAAAAATCATTCCCTTTATGAGATGGCTCGAACGATGCTCGATGAGCATAGGACTCTGAGGAGATATTGGGCTGAGGCGGTGAATACCGCGTGCCATGTTGGGAACCGGATTTTTCTTAGGGCCTTCTTGAACAAGACGTGCTATGAGCTCATGCACGGGCGAGCACCTAGAGTGAGCCATTTCAGGGCTTTTGGTTGTCGGTGCTTTATTCTCAAGAAGGGTAGGCTTGATAAGTTTGATTCGAGGTCTTCTGATGGGATCTTTTTGGGTTATGCTAGTCATTCTCGAGCATTCCGTGTGCTCAATCTTGATACTAACCTAATGATGGAAACTTGCGAGGTTACCTTCGATGAGACCCAGCCATGTAGTTCGTCTGTTTTTGAGTGTGCAGGTGACGACGAGATTGGCAAGAAGATCTTTGAGGACGAGGAGGATGATGCTAGAGAGGATGATGGTGATGATGAAGCTCCAGCCGAGCATGTACCCTCTACTTCCACTACGATGACTACGGTGCAGGATGGTCCAGCCCCTACACTAACTACGATCCAGCAAGATCAAGTGGAAGCTGCAGCTGAGGGGGAGGTGGTCTCCCGGTGGTGAGAAACAAATCGAGGTTGGTATAGTCAGAAGGAGGGGATAGACTATGAGGAGACTTTTGCTCCTGTAGCCCGTTTGGAGGCGATTAGGATCCTTCTAGCCTTTTCCGTGGCTAAAGGGTTCAAATTGTACCAAATGGATGTGAAGAGTGCCTTCTTGAATGGATTTTTAGAAGAAGAGGTTTATGTGAAGCAACCACCGGGTTTTGAGAGTGCTGAGTTTCCTCACCAGGTGTATAGGCTGAGAAAGGTGTTGTATGGGCTGAAACAAGCTCCCCGTGCTTGGTATGGCCGTTTGAGGGGGTTCTTGTTCAGCAAGGGGTTTGAGATGGGTAAAGTTGATAAGACTCTCTTTCTCCTCAGGCAGGGTGATGATAACCTAATTGTTCGAGTGTACGTAGATGATATTGTCTTTGGCGGCTCATCTCACTCTTTGGTTGTGAGGTTTGCAGAGGATATGAGCAAAGAATTCGAGATGTCTATGATGGGAGAATTGCAGTTCTTTCTCGGGTTTCAGATCAAGCAGGCGAAGGAGGAAACCTTTGTGCATCAAGCCAAGTACACGAAGGACATCCTCAAGAAGTTCAAGATGGACGACTCGAAGCCCCTGTCAACACCGATGAGTACGACTACAACATTGGATGCGGACGAGGACGGAGAGCCCGTGGACCAGAAGGAGTACCGGAGCATGATCGGCTCCCTCTTGTACTTGACGGCGACGAGGCCGGACATTCAGTTTTCTATGTGTCTGTGCGCTCATTTTCAGGCGTTGACGAGGACTTCACATCGGCAGGCCATCAAGCGGATCTTCTAGTATCTTCGATACACTCCTGAGCTCGGTCTTTGGTACTCGGCGTCCTCTTCTCTTTCGCTTCTTGGGTTTTCGGATGCCGACTTTGCGGGGTGTCGAGTCGATAGGAAATCGACTTCGGGGACGTGCCAGTTTTTGGGATCTTCGCTTGTTTCTTGGTCTTCTCGCAAACAGTCTAGCGTAGCTCAGTCTACCACAGAAGCCGAGTATGTTGCTGCCGCTAGTTGTTGCTCACAGCTGCTTTGGATCACATACACGCTGAGTGACTTTGGTGAGGAGTGTACCCATGTTCCTCTCATGTGTGATAGCACGAGTGCCATTAGTGTTGCCAAAAACCCCGTGCTCCACTCCAGAACCAAATATATAGAGGTGAGGTACCACTTCGTGAGAGACAATGTTGAGAAGGGAAACATAGACCTCATCCATGTGCCAACTGAAAAGCAGCTTGCCGATATCCTAGCCAAGCCTTTGGACCAAGCTACATTTGCCCGTTTGCGAGGGGTGCTTGGTGTTGTTTTTCCCTTTTGAGCTTCGGTTGGGGGTTTGATGTACATACTCATGTTGCATTTTCATTTATGTATCATATCATGATTGCATCTTTGTATCATAGACTGCATATGTATCATATGAGATGTGCTTCTCCTATATACTTGGATCACTATGATGTGCTAGATATGAGATTGTGACTTTGCTAGTGATGCTCATATGATGGATAGCGATGCTCTTGATAGCTTTGGGATGTATATGCTTGTGAATGGCTCTCTTTTGTGAAAATGCTATATATGATCCTCTCTTATGAGTTGAATGCCTTTCATGATAAATTTGTGCATTTATGGCTATAGCTTGCTTAATTTGTGCTTGGAACCATGTTCTTTTCATTTGGGGTCAAAGACCCATCTATCATCATGGATGTTTAGCCTACATGCTACCTTGTGGAGAAGCCTAAGCTTCTTTTTGCCACAAAGGCACTTCATGTACCATGCTTAATTTGTAAATCTTGAAATTGGTATATGAAATGCTTGTGCTTGAAAAATATGCTTCTATGTCATGTATGTTTTAAATTCCTTATCTTGGGTGCTAAACCGTTGCATGATGTTCACCGTTGAGAAGTCTCACATTTAGAAGTGGACACATGGGTCGATGGCTTTGACACGACATGAGATAGCTTGTAGGTGTTTGTGATGATCTTGTGATGAGAACTTGTGACCTTGCATGAAGTTTGTGAGTTATGTGTTGTTTGTGCTCATTTTGATCATGTTTAGGTCCTATGCTCATGAGAGGGAATTTTTTGTGAAAAATGCTTTATCTCTATCATGGCTATGTCACATACTTATATGTCCCTATCTATCTTGTTGGCGATGCTTGTACTCAATTTGTGGCTATCTTGTTTGTCTATGTCTCAATTTAACATGTTGTAGTGCTCTTTGTCTATTTGAGAAGCACATGCTTGCATTTGTAGACTTGATTCATGCATTACCAACAAGGGGGAGAGATAGTACCCAATTCTTGCTTTGGGGAGAAAGTTCATGCATCCAAGAAAGTTCATGCATCCAGGGAGAGTTTTGCATCAAGGGGAGAAAAATTGGGAGAAATGCATTTGTTAAGGGGGAGCTAGCATTCATGTGCTTTGGAGCTCTTTGCGCCTGATTTTAGTTGTGCTCTTTTTGCCGATGGTGTCGAGCCCTTTTGCCTCACCTTGAGGAGTCGGCAATTTTGGTGCATTTTATCTCGGTTGTGTCGAGCAGTTGCCCTTGTCTTAGGGGACCGAGTTTTTTCTCTCTCAAGTGATCTTGTTTTGGCTTTTGTTTGGCTTTTGATCACTTGTTTGAGTTTTTCATTCGTTTCTTTTCTTTTTCTCTTTTCTCTAAATTGGTTACTATGTGTGTGTTGTCAATGCACTCATCAAGGGGGAGATTGAGGACCGGAGCGTCCGAGGACCGGTGGATGGTCGCTCCCTGGTGTGATTAGTGATTGACAACGTGGTGTGGACTGACTTTGGGCCGAGTATTGCAGGTTGCGGCTTGATTTGTGTTGGTGCAGGTGAAGAGCGGGCGCGAAAGGTCTATGCCTTGCGGGGCCTCCGAGGAGTGGAGAGACAAGTAGGCTCGGCTCGAGGGACCCGGTGGCCAGCGGGGTCAAGTGCGGGCCGCATGGTGGCAAGAAAAGCAAGACGAAGTCGTCGACCGGAGCCGGTGCTGGGTAGCGGCTCACGACCGGAGTCTGCACGCGGAGTTTGCGGCAGTTCACCACAAAACCGTTGGGTTACTTGGTTGAGCCACAAAACCAAGACCGGAGGCTCGGCTGGCGGAGACGGGATAGCAGGGCTTGCGTCGGGAGGACGCGGACTGCGGCGAAGGCGTGGCCGTGCAATGAAGAGGAGTCCTACATGACCTATTTGCCCCTGAGGGGTTTGTACCTCAAGTGCTAGGGGTAGCTTGGTCATTTGCCCGACCCGGAGGGACTCATATATATTAGCTCTAGGGTTTCTGGGCAAACCATCCATCCGGACTGCTTCTCATTTCCCTGCTCCATAGGTGTAGATTTTCTTCACCGCTTTGTAGAGAATCTGACCTCCGAGTGTATGGAAGCATTCATGGTTGCGTTGATTTCCTTCTTGTAGCTCGTGTGATTTTTGTGTCTTTTTCAGGCTATTTTCGTTGGATTTTCGTGCGCGCCTTGTTCCTTCGATTCTAAGGTGTTTGGGTTCGGATTGGTTGGTGGGGATCATGGATAGATGTCTTGTGCATCTTTGTGCTTGATCATGACCCCTCAAACTCCGGATTTGGCCTCCGATTGAAGAATTTCGGTTGGAACCCTAACTTTTTGGTAGAGCTCGATTGTGATTCGATTCCTGGCGATTTAGTTCGTTTGAGGTCTCAAGTTTTGGGGTATAGCATCTCCTAGGGACGCTTCACATCTCCCCCAAATCTTGCCTCAAGAGCTCAAGCTGTTTGGGAGATCCATGGATGGATAGGAGGGTTGGACTTCTCGTTTTTGGGCTCGAGCTGCTCTGTCCGCACCTGGCGGACAGTCCGCCTGGTAGGCGCGGACAATCCACGTGGCCCGGTGTTCGTCCAGTTCGTCGCTTGTTCTTGCGCGTTCGTGGTTCAATCCGTTGGAGAAGTTGAGTTTTGTTGCAAGGTGTTTGCGGACTGTCCGCCCAGGTGTCCCAGACCGTCCGTGTGGTACGAGTTGCTCACGGACCGTCCGAGGGTAGGGTACGGACCATCCGTATTTCGAGGTGCAGTACTGTTTGCTCGGGGAGTTTTTGCGGATCGTCCGCCGTGGTCCCGCAGACCGTCCGCCTGGCTCTAGCGGACTGTCCACCCGGTCACCGCGGACCGTCCGCCCCAGGCTTCGCAGATCGGCTAAGTCTCTTGCTTCTTGAGTTGCACTTCTGTGTTGCTTTGAGTTGGGGCTTGTTCCTAGGGTTAGTAGGTCCGTTGTGACTATGTGACCTTGGCAAGCTCCTGTGGGAACCTAGGTTGTGAAGTTGGGGCATAGGCCGAGTTCATCCTTCGAGAAGAATTTTTATCAGCTCCCATTCACTCCCCCCTCTCTGGTCGCCTAATCGGTCCTTCAACAACATGAGGGCCCATGTGACCGTGCTTCCATACGATGATCATGAGAGAGCCATGAAGCTCTTGCACTCGTTGGATCGTACGATCTGGGGCGGAAAGGTCGAGGCCATTCTAGAGTCGGACAAGTATGAGACTCTGTCGGTAGACGAGCTGTTCTTGAAGCTCATGTTTGCTGAGGTGGACCAGGGTGTGACAGCCAAGCTTGAGGGCCTGACTGACTCTCATATTCTCGCCCTCATCGGTGGCTCAGGTGCAAAGTCTAACGCTAACCAATGCACCAGGATGTACCCTTTGTCCTCTTTGATGTCTTTCCCAGATGAGGAGTTCGACGTGCTTGGAGAGGACGAGGAGGTTCGAGAGGATGCACGAGAACCGGGTAAACACAAGGAGGAACACGAGGACGTGCTTTCAGTGCGGCAAGCCAGGACACTTCATCACCGACTGCCCCGAGAAGATCACTACAAGAAAATCGTTGACTAGTGACGCAACCACATTTTAGCGTCATTGATTTATGACGTTCCTGGCTGATCTCGTCATAATATTTCACTTCCGAGCAAATTTAGTGACAAAAAATTCTTTTGTCATTACAGTTGGTACTGTAGCCGGGCGTTCCCTGTTCCACGCTGTTTTGTGACGCCATAAGCTCTGAAAAAACGTCATAAACCAACATCGGTCCCACATGTAAGCATTATTTTGAAAACAGAGTGTTCCAAGTCGTAATAAAATTCAGTAGGGTCCCACATGTAAGCATTTTGTCGAAAATAGAGTGTTCCAAGTCGTCATAAAATTTTTCATGGTTCCACATGTAAGCATTTTAGCCATGTCAGCGGCGTCATAAACCAACTTTGGTCCCACACGTAATCATTATTTTAAAATAGAGTGTTCCAAGTCGTCATAAAATTCAGTTGGGTCCCACATGTAAGCATTTTTTCGAAAATAGAGTGTTCCAAGTCGTCATAAATAATTCCAGGGTCCCACGTGTAAGCATAGATCACGAAATGTTGCAAAAATAATATTCCAAGGTCCCACGTGTAAGCATAGGTCACGAAATGTTGCAAAAATAATTTGCCATGGCATAGGTTCGAACCAGGGACCTGAAGGAACAAGGGTGTGCTGTTTACCACTGCAACACTTGTTGGTTGTGATACGTTTATGGGAAACTCTACTAATAGTTCATGCAAATTCTATACTGTGACCAGGTCCCACATGTAAGTTTCAGTTGAGTCTATAAATACGTATCGAATGGCTGGCGAGACACTTCACTCAGACTTCGTAAAGACTTTTGACTTCCGCTACGCATATCTGCAATAGTTCGTGGTAGGAATGGCGAATCCTAGCGGTGAGGGGAAGATGGTTGCGCCGCCACATCCCAGCAACAAGAGGATGAGACAGCAAGACGAGGTTGGTCCTCTGGTTTGAGCCGCTATATTTTCCCCTATCTTACTAGGGTTGGGGATATCTAGATTTGGGGATCTAGAGGATTGATGAGCATATTTGGTATATTTAGATTGCATTATCGTACCTTTAGATTTGCACTTCGATAGGTGTTAGAAGTTGATAGGCTATAGACAATTCATGTTAGATTCAGTTAGTTTTCAATTTGCATCGTCTTACAATAGGTTTTGTATTTTAGTAGCTTCTAGATGTGCTTCAAGCCACTCGTTTTATGGATTTTTGTGGAGGTGCACAATTGATAGGATTGATAGGTCCATCGTTTTATGAATTGGTAGGTTGAAGACACTATTTCGGAGCTGCAGACCGTTGAAGGGACATCTGGATTCTGCCACGTTTGTTAGCGTTTGCACAATTCACAGGTGTTAGATTCAGTTAGTTTCCAATTTGCATCGTTCGATGGATCGATAGGTTCATTTAGGACAACCATGTCCTTGTTGAGTTTATGTAGGTAGCAAACAACTAGGTTTTGTGGCGTGTGGTGGTTGTTTTACTGTACTCATACAATTGGGTTCAAGGGATTCAAGTTTTTTTACAGACTGAGATGAGTTTATTTTTCAGATCGAGATGAGTTTTCTCCAAGGATTAGTTTAGTTCTACAAGAACATCTTAATGTTATTTTAGAAGATCTGGATGCCTCATCTCGGGGGAGAACTCTATTAGGATCTCCAAAGAGATCCAAAACATGATAGAACAACTAGCTGAAAGAGAGAAACAGCTTCAGTACACACCTAAGAACAAGAAAACTGAGGGCGGAGATTATTCTTCTTACCATAGACATTGGAATAAAAGCGTCAGTAAATGGGTAGGACATTGAGTTTGTTTGGTCCGTCTTTTCTTTTAAATGTTCAAGAAGTTCGTTGTCAGTTGGACTGAAACAGGTACCTTTGCCTATTAGTACCCGTTTCAATCCAATAGACAACGAACTTCTTGAAAATTTAAAAGAAAAGACTGACCAAACAAACTCAATATCCTACCCATTCATTGACGCTTTTATTCCAATGTATATGGTAAGAAGAATGATCTCCGCCCTCAGTTGTCTTGTCCTTAGGTGTGTACTGAAGCTCTTTCTCTTTTTCTGCTAATTGTTCTATTATGTTTTCGATCTCTTTCGAGATCCTATAGAGTCCTCACCCTAAGATGAGACATCTAGATCTTCTGAAAGAACATTAAGAAATGCAAGAGAGTCCCGCAAGGCCACAAAATTCATGGTAGGAGGTGCAGAAGGTGAAGGAACAGCTGCAGGAGGCCAAACATGAGACGGAGTTATGATTATGAATGAGTAGTGATGATTATTGTGAAACTTGTATCATGATTGTGTTTTGGTGTTGGCTACCGGATCATCGTATGATGTTTGCTACTTGTTGGTGGACTGGTGGTGTGAACTTTGTGGTGATGAGTTGCTATGAGATGTCATCTTATTATGTCGATTTGGTTTAATCTTTTCCAAATTGATTCGAGCATACTCACCATTCGGAATTCATACGCATTGCAATGGAGGTCATTGAGAATTGCATTTAACGACTGGCACCGGGCGTTAACCGACGAACTTGTGTGCACACCCACTCTGAACGGACGTGTCGATCATTGTGAATCGCAATGCCTGGCCTTATTTACTCTCGGTCGCCGACATGTACGAAGTCGAAAGGTTGAAGCTGCACTGTGTGTCAAAGATGTGGGACATGGCAAGCGAGGAAACTGTGACTTCATTTCTACAATGGGTAATTTAGGCTAACTGCACACAATTGCAGGACAAGTGCATGTGTCTCTTAGTGCGAATCTTTCCTCACAGAATACTCACATATGATTGGGCGGTTGTATGCACTGATCATCCTGAATTTATGCACAATCTCCGTAGAAGATCCAAACTCATTCGTTTCGAGCATACTCACCATTCAGAATTCATACGCGTTGCAATGGAGGTAGAGGAAGAACAATGGAGGTATGGTGGTAATAGATAGAGAAGGGGGAAGTTTTGATTGAGGAAACTCCGGCCTCTTGATGTTTCGCAAGGAGTACCTTCCTAGTGGTAAAAAGGGAGGAAAAGCTAAGATGTTGTTTGTTTGGATTGATCCAGAATCGGATCGTCCGTCCTTTTGATGGTTTGCAGGAAGGACCTTCCCGAGAAACAATTGTGTAACTTCCCCAACAATAGCACGGAGTGGTTCTGGTAAGTTGGCAGGAGAAAAGCGCGCACAACAGCCAAAAAAAATTTTCCCGCAGACAAGTGTATATATCTCATTTCTCTCGACGATGCGGCGTACACTACTGCAACTCTGCAAGAGACTCGCCGGCACCACGCTCCTTTTCCTTGTCGTAAAGAGTAGAGCTAGCGTCGGTGCTTAGATCTGCTATTGCCTGTGGCGGGAATGGCGAATCGTAGCGACCCTAGAGGCGAACGGAGAAGCAGGACTCGTTCCGGTCAGGTCAGTCCTCTGTTTAGCCATGCTACTTTGATCTGTCATACTAGTTAAGGAGAATTCTGGATTTGGGGATCTGGGTTAACAGACTATATTCATGTATTTTAAAGGTGTTTGGAGTAGACTCCGAAAGCTCCAGATCGCCGACGCCTGGTCCTCGTGAAGTCATCGTTACAGATCCTAATGAAAATGAGTGCAAGGACGGGTTGCCTATCCATCTGAAGTATGACTGGACAGGCGCCAACCCTGGGCGTCGATATGTATGCTGCTGTGAGGTAAACGATAACCTGTATCACTTCTAATAAATGTTGCTTCTGCGTTTGATGTTAGTGTGGTCAATCGCTAATTATATGAACGAAATCGGTGACTGCAGACTGATGGCATGAAGTGCGCGTCGTTTAGGTGGATAGATCCTGAATGGGATATTAGGACTCTAAAAGTTCTAGAGAAACTGATGGAAATGAAGAGAAAAGCAGAAGAGGAAGCAAGGTCGTGGAAAGAAGCATGTACAGCTGCTAAGGAGGAGGCCAATGTCAAAGCAGTTGAGTTGCAGACAATAACACGATACTACGGGGAGGTAACTCATAACCTGTTTGAGACGAGAAAGAAAATGAGAAACGATGCTTTGTTGTCTCCTACAGAAAAGGGTGAAGCCAACAGGTACCTAAAAGCTGAAAGGGAGGCAAGGATATGGAAGGAAGAATGTGCAAAGGCTAAGAGGGAGATTCAAGAAACTGCCGCTGAGCTGCAGACGGTCAAGCAGCTCCTAGATTCTGCAACACTTGTGGTGAAGAAGGTGAGGGAATTGCTGAGACAGGCCTCATATAAGAGGTCGCTCAGCAAAGGATAACAATGAGGAATAATGTAATTCGTGGTGTTATTGCTAGGTAGACGGTTTAGAGGTGTTAATCATGCTTGTATTTTGGTATTTGCTACTTGTTGGTGGTGTGAACTTTGTGGTGATGAGTAGCTGTGAGATGCCATCTTATGATGTTTGATACTTGTCCGCTCTGTTGATGTTTTGCGGGAAGGACCTTCCTGATTATCGAATGCGTAACTGCTTGTTCCCTACGGTGATTGTGGTAGAAACTCATACATATGCGCGGAATAATTGACGAAGGGTGATAATATAGATATTTGTACATTGAATTGCGTTACAGGTGGTACACAATCGAAGTTTCTCATTACGGATAGCTAGGCAACAGCCATGTTCCTCGCGACCAAATCTAGTCCCCACGAACCTGCTTAATGTGGATCGCCGGAGTAGTGTTGACGCCTGGATCAATACTTATTCCCTGCTGGTAGATCCAATACTCATTCTTTTCATCATGATGATAAGTTCGTAGGAAGTACATGTGATTTGCCCTCAGGTCAGCCAAACTAGAAATGGCATGCTCTCGTGTAACAATGCACTTGCCAGGACCAAACAAGATGATCTTATTCCGGAACTTAGGAGCTCTCTCCTAGGGAATAGGCTGCCAAATGTCCCCAACGAATGAATACAAAGTTAATTCTACCACCTCAGTTTCTTTCTCCTCCAGAACAACAAAGAACAATCGGTCTTCACCTTCGAGTAGAGAAGAGTTGCCCATGCCAATGACCCATGACAACCGAGGTCCAACAGGATGGGGAGGTGCTAAAAGATCTTGCCCCAAGTAGATCCGCATGTGTTCAGAAGAACTGCACCAGAAATCTAACGAAGGTAGTGTAGTCCAGTCGGATTGGCTACCCAAATGCCAAATGGAAATGGGCAATGACCCAAGCGCTGCAAAAGATTTCTCTGGCCAAAAGAAAGTAATCATGACAAATTACTTTGCACCAGCTGTTGTTTCAAGGCACAAGATACAAGCTTAGAGAGTAGCCATTTGGCTCCATTTTGGAAGTTGAGGAAGGCGAATGTGCTTTCGAGGAGACAAAGGATTCAACATGAGCGCGTTGCACCAATCTCTGCAATCTTAGGTGACTAGGCTTCCAAATCCGCCACAACCAATCAATCTAGTCCTTTTCCCAGCCAATGCAGGAAAGGAGACCTCAAAAAGCCGCATATCAGCGACGGATGCGAATGTCACTGATCTAGATTCACTGATAAATTCAGATTTCAGAATCCAAGGGTCAAACGGGCGTGCCTCACCTGAACGAGCGCAGTTCCAACCCTTGCAGACAGCTTTGAACATGATGAAATCTCTTGCATCACTGATCTTATTCGCGACGCTCACAACAATGTCAGGAATAAGATTTGCCCAGGGACGAGGCATCATTGACAGGATAGCCAAAGAACAAGGTTGTGGGAAAACAATGGAGGAGTTACAGCTCCAACAAAGACAAATGAGTGGAAAAGGTAGTTCAGAAGGTCCGGTATACTGATGTATTGCTAAAAGGACCTTCTGGACTACAATTATTTCTTTCGGTCCATTAACATTCCGCTGAGCGGTCTTTCCCCCTTCCTCAGAACGTTCTCCCTCCATCCACAAAAGAATGCAATTCTCACTTCCCGATAAGTAGATATAAGTGTAAATTTGGTCAAAATTGAATTAGTTTGAACTGAACAGATCCCACAACTACTCTAATCTTTTCGGGAGCAGTTTTTTCAATAATGGCTGAATGGGTTCTCCTGGCCATAAATATCCCCATCCTCCTAGCACCCTCTTCCGCTCCCCACTCTTGCAACCAACAAAAAACCCCATTCTCGCACAGCGCTCTCTTCCTATCCCAACTCTTGCAACCAACAAAATAACCCCATCCTCGCACAGTGCTCTCTTCCTCTCCCGATGGAGCCATTGTCTCCTAGAGGTGCAGCGCAAGCCACATCCTCCTCCTCTTCTGATGAACGGGAGGATCTCCAATGGTCTGATGAAGAGGAGGCAGAGCAGAGGCCCATTTGGGTGGTGGTTGACACATCCTCTGATGATTCGGAGTTTGTGGAACAAAATGAAATCCAAGATCATGTGCCTCTGAAACATCGCACCCCTCGCAAGTCAGCAAGAGGTGCCAGGGGTCAGGGGCGCGGAAGCACCGCCACTCGCCGGGGAACTATCGTCTCCAAGTGCTGTCATCCTCTCTCATCCTCATCGGTCGGCGGCAGTCGATCTCTGCCATCCACGCCAAGCAGAGGCCATCATCGACCGGCAGCCATCATCCGCCATGGAGCGGCACCAAGGCCATGCTCGACCGGCCGCCATGGAGCGGCGACATCATCCTCTGGCGGCGGCATTGGAGGGACGGCCTCATCCGCGGGCGGCGCCCTGGGAGGTCCGCCACCATCTTCCACGGGCGGCGGCAACAGAGTGACATCCTCGACCGTGAGCAGCTGCAACAAGGCGCCGAGTGCACCATCGACAAAGAAGCGGCGCCTTGATTAGTGGATTAGTGGTAATTGCTAGTAGTAGAAGTAGGAGTAGAAGAAGCAGAACGAAGATTCGCCTTCTGTTCATCTGGTCTGATTGAATACTACTACTACTACTGTTTTTTCCTTATAAGATGTTGGTTTTCTCATTGCGTAGCAGTGACAGTTTAATCCGGTCCGACCAAAAACTACAACCCGGACTTTCGTCTGTGTTCTTCTGGTATTTAAGAAATCAATGGAACGGAGTTTCCGTATACAACGAATTTATACCGAGGGAGTACACACACAATACCATTTTTATTAGAAACAACACAATCCAAATACAAATGACACAAATGCATGCATACGCATTGATTACACATAAGGATGGATGGATCCACCATAGTTCGAACTACAGCGACATACTCTGAACGATGTACTACTAGCATCTACCATCACGACTCATACTACTACCATCACCACATACTACTAGCATCTACCATCACGGCTCATATACTACTACCATCACCACTTACTACAAGCATTTACCATCACTGCTCATACTACTACCATCACCACATACTACTAGCATCTACCATCATAGCTCATACTACTACCATCACAGGCTCATGGAAATCCAGCCGCTGCATGGGGTGCAGCAAAACGTGTCTCCTGGATCAGATACTCCTCCAAAGCGCGATGCCTCGCCCTTGCATCCCAAATCCAGGCAGGCAAAACGGCAATGTTATGCGCGTGTAACAGCAGGTCACGAATGGTCCATTGCCTGTGACCCCTGTGGCAAAAAGGGCACACCCACATTCCTTCGTGATAAACACGGGCAGGCCCGCCCTGCTGAAGCCAAAGCAACACAGACCATTTCAGGTCATGCGATTCATCTTGTTCAATGAGCACTGGCTGCGGGGGTGGCATTTCAACGGGCAACAGCAGAGGTGGCGACCTGGGCCGTGGGCGAAAAGGTGGTGCCATGAGGTTCAGCTGATTTTGAGCTGCCGTTGCCAGCAGCTGAACTGGAGGTGGCATCACCCCCAGGTGTTGCTGAGGTGCCGATGCCAGCGGAATTGGAGGTGCCATTGGGGCCGGGTGCTGCTGAGGTGCTAATACCAGTGGAAGTGGAGGTGCCATTGGGGCCGGGTGCTGCTGCGGTGCCGATGGCAGCGGCTGAACCAAGTGCGCGGTGAGGTGCTATTGCGCCCGACAGCTCCCCCTTCCCCGACTCCTCCAGGTTCCATGCTCCGTCCCTTCCTTGCCCGGCCATTCCCCACGTACTGCATACACAAACGAAGAACAAACCCTACATAAGCTAACAATGTGACCGTCTCGATACCATGCATACATAAAGTAAACAAGATTAGTCAACAAAATGATCTCACCCTTGTATCCCACTGAAGTCGAGAAATGCAAGACGGGGAACCGATGAGTGTTGGCCTTGCCTTTCAAGAACGCTTTGCTGCACTCGCCTATTTATTGAGGACTGCAGCGGTCACATGAGCTCGGTGTAGCATTGCTAAAGTTACTAAGGAAAACATGAGATGCTCGGAATATAGTCAGGCCTACGCGTGATAGGAATCTATCTAGGTCAGAATCTTCAGTGGTGTGCATCGATTACATGTGTGGACGATGGGTATCACGGGATGAGCCCGACGTGTCTAGGTATGTGTTTACTTCCGGACTTTCCTCTCTGTAGAGCACAAGAAAGTCCTGCGGACAAATCACGCCGCATCAGCTGCATCTAATGGCTATCTCACTGCATCAGCTCATGCCGCATCAACAACGAGACAACTCTCTACCATTTATTTATGTAATGGTTTAGGTGTCAATTGCATCTGGAGAACAAGATTGGGCGTTGTAATCAGATGGACCGGATGGTCCTTGCGTTGCAACACGTAGGGTGCGGGATGACGTGACAAGTCCTCCTCGATCAGGTATGCTGCATGAGTCGTGACTGTAAAGGTCTACGAATGGTTTGGATTCGCACTTGATGATTCCCGCTGGCCTTGGAGACTGAGAAACGTGATGAACTTGTTGACGCGACAAGACCGAAACAGAATAAGCTGGAATTGGAATAGCAATATATGTTTTTTTGTGTGTGTGTAATATTAACATGCATATAAGCACAGAAGGGCATCTCGAATGGGCGTTTGGGAACGACACGCTCTCACAAGTCGATCCACGTGTCGATCATTGAGAATTGCAGTTAAGCACTGGCACTGGGCTTTAACCGACGAACTTGTGTGCACACGCAGCACACCCCCTCTGAACGGACGTGTCGATCATTGTGAATCGCACTTAAGGACTAGAACCAGGAAGTTCATGACCCGAACGTGGCCACACCCGCCCTGAAGGGATGCGTCCATTCTGAGTGGTAACTGATGTCCACGAACGGACGTTTTGGAACGACACATTCACTCCCGGCCCACTATAATAAGAGACACTTTAGGCACAAGACGATCAATGTAGGCCATTTGTGTTAATGGCTTTAGACGCTAAAATGATTCCTTCCATGCAAGTCGACTTTTCAGTCTCAAGCTAGGAAGCGAAAGCCGAAGGAACCGCGGGCAACTTCAAGGAATCCGGTACATTCATGGTGGGAGGCCGTCAATGGAAACTACATTGCTATCCTACAGGTATGAATGATCATCAGTGGATGGATGTTCCAGACGGCATTGCCGTCGTCCTCGTTCCTCTGCACAAATCCCAAATGGTACGTGTCTCGTTGCTGCTATGAAGACACACACTCACACATGGCGATATGGTCGCATTATGTTATTGTTTGTCAAACCTGTGACTGCTTCCACGTAGGTGCGAGTATTGTTGCGTGCCATGGCAGGAGACCCAAATGATGAAGATGATACATTTCGAGTTCAAGCTACAAAAGAAGTTTGGTTCATGAATCGGGATCTACAAGCAAGAGGATTTGAATGTCTAGTGGAGCATCATGACATTGAGCGTGTGACATCCAGTGAAGATCGCATACACATATAATGTGTTGTTTCAGTACTGGAGGACGACTGCATTGAAGTTCCTCCTCCATCAGTGCAAAGAAGCATATGCCAAACCGTTGCAGCCCAAGCCCCTGTGGAAGTTGTGTTCCACGTAGGTGCGGAATGCCGGGTGATACGAGCGATACGTGCCGATGTGGTGAAAGTACCTTGTGTGACGGAGGCAATGCTCTACGGCCCAGGAGTGGAGTCTAGCTCTGAAACTGTTACAATTATTGACACACACCCTGATGGCTTCTTGGTCCTGATCAAATATGCTAGTGAAGGATCACTCCCGGAGGAGGCTGATTTATGGGACACTCCTGCCAATGCCTGGCCTTATTTACTCTCGGTCGCCGACATGTACCAAGTCGAAAGGTTGAAGCTGCACTCTGCGTCAAAGATGTGGGACATGGCAAGCGAGGAAACTATGGCTTCATTTCTACGATGGGCAATTCAGGCTAACTGCACACAATTGCAGGACAAGTGCATGTCTCTCTTAGAGCGAATCTTTCCTCACGGAATACTCACATATGATTGGGCGGTTTTATGCACTGATCATCCCGAATTTATGCACAATCTCCGTAGAAGATTACCTGAAGGGTTGTACCAGGGTCCCCTGTAGTTTTAATGTTTTATTTAAGTGTTTGTAGTCATGTAATAAATAGTTGAAATGGTACGTTATTTTGTTACAGTGAGTACATTTGTAATGCGAATATCGGATCATCCATCTAACATGAATATGAAGTAGAGTATAGTCCTGTGTGTGTTTGTCCATTCCATGATCCATGGTGGCACGGACAACCCAGTCAACAACTTGCCTCTATGCGTAAGGTCACTGACGTTTGGGTCCGACACCCAAGCGGTCTTTCGTTTGGGTCACTGACGTTTGGGTCCATGATCCAAAGTCTTTCGTTTCCCGCTCTGGACCACAAAGGCGGGACTTGAAATTTTGAATTCCCCGCTCCTCCTTCTGGTCCTCCTCGTTTATATATATAAAACAAAGAGGGAAACCAGATCTCCCAATTCCCTCCTGGTAATTTTCCAAAATCAGGGGATCTTCTCCTCGACCGCCGAAGAGACCTAGATCTGCGGCGGAAGCAGCAACGGAGGCCTAGCTACTGACGACGGCTTCCTCTGCTACAAGCGGCGGCCTTCCTCTTCTACGAGCGGCGACCTTCCTCGGCAACGTCCTTGAAGCTGCAAGATGGTTCAACCTCGTTGCTCCGTCGGCTCCCCCGAGGCTCACCCTGGCGGCCGCAGATCTGCAACAATTGCGCAGAACATCGTGCTGAAGGCGCAAGGTCAGGCTGCTAAATCGAGACGGCATTCGGCACCTTCTTCCCATCCTATTCGTCAGGTCTGCGGTCTCCTCCCTGTATTGATCGATTGAATTAGATTGCTTCCCCATGCTCTTTGGCTTTCTATAATATTCTTTCACGTTTGGGTGATTGTGGATCTACTGTACCCTATCGCAAGAGTTTGTTAGAAGTCATTTTATTTGAGGTTTGTAGAAATTTGTAGATGAAATTGTTGGACTACTTCCCCATGCTCTTTGCCTTTGAATATTGTTGTTGCATGCTTGGTTGATTGTGTATCTACTGTACCCTATCGTAAGAATTTGTTCAAAGTCATTTTATTTGAGGTTTGTAGAAATTTGTAGATGAAATTATTGGACTGCTTCCCCATGCTCTTTGCCTTTGAATATTGTTGTTGCATGCTTGGGTGATTGTGGATCTTCTGTTCTCTATTGCAAGAGGTTGTTCCAAGTCAACTTATTTGAGGTTTGTAGAAATTAAAGGATGAAATTATTATATTGCTTACCCATGTTCTTTGGCTTTCCATATTTTTGTTACATGCTTTTGTGATGATGGATTGGGTGTGATCGTTCATGTACCGCATTGAACTTAATAAATGAAATTGCTTCTGATTGCTAAAGATCTCAACCCTTATCTCTTATTCTTGTACTTGTTTCAGCAGACCAATGGGTCAACATCTGTAGTCGCTCCTGTTCAAACCTGCTCCAAGGTAACAAACTCAACACCTTCTTTGTTTCTAATTGCGAATGATCTCAACCCTAACCTCTTGTTCATGTACTTGTTTCAGCGGGCAAAAGGGTCAACATCTGGAGTCGCTCCTGTTCAGACCTGCTCCAAGGTAACAAACTTAACACCTTTGTTTCCGATTGCGAATGATCTCAACCCTTACCTCTTGTTCTTGTACTTGTTTCAGCGGGCCAAAGGATCAACATCTGAAGTCACTCCTGTTCAGATTTGCTCCAAGGTAACAAACTTGACACCTTTGTTTCCTTTGTTCGAATCAATTACAAGGTCCTAATCTGACTTGGGATCCACTGTTGCTAGATGGAAGCTACCAAGTTAATGATGCTTCTTCCCGAACAAATTAAAACAGAGGCAGCCGAGTACTCAAGAATGGGTACCAAATCCTTATGTAGTAGTGTTGATGAAGAGCGAGTTGACGCTCCCAATCAGGATGGGGCACAACTTCGACAACGGTTTGTTGCTCACCAGAACTAGTTATGTTGCTTGAAGAAGAAGACCGAAGAATCAGAATCAACTATGAAAATGTAGTCTGCTGAGATTAAGAGGTTGCAGAAGCTAGCCGAAGATAGTGAAGACCTCCTTCGTCTACTGCTTAGCAGTAAAAGATGAAGAGGTTAAGATCATTAGATCAAATCTCCACTTCCTCTTGTGATTATGAACTAGATTTAGCTTTGTTAATCAATGTTCCTTGTGATACTGTTATCTTGTAATAGTTTGTGATATGTGATGAACAATATGGTCGTGCTTGATAATAAACAATAGTTTGCTTTATTGTATAAAGAAATATGTGCTGATTACTATTTTGCCAACCAGATCGGAATTATTCAAAAAAAAGGATCAGAATTGAAATTAAATCCATTAATACTGATGCATGATTAGTTAATTTTATATTATCCTTCAGTGGGTTTAGCCCACTTTTAATTGGGCCAAAAGTCATTTTTTGTCAAATTAACATGACACAGAAGGCCGCAACAATGTGCGCACTTGTTGGACTCGACCCAACCAAAATGGGCCCACCCTAATCAAATTTCATCTGAAAAAGCTACAATTGGGCCCAACAAAATCCTTTTTGAGCTATATGAACAACGCCAGCCTACAGGAACAGTTTTGGGCTCAACCCAGCTACAAACGGGCCAAATTCGTTTTATGATGCATACGATTTGTCACAATTGGCCTGCCACATCGGATGCCTCATCAGATTCTGTCCAGCGTGGCAAAGCTGCAGGAACGAAGTTATGACGCATTGTATAGACGAATTTCCACGCGTCATTAAACTCATGACGCCGGGAATTAAGGTCTCGTCATTAATCGCGGTTTGTGACGCTCGATTAATGACGGAGCGTTTTCATAACAACCGGCGTCATTAATCATGGTTTATGACGAGAAACGGCCTTTTTTGCATCACTAGTCAGCATTTTTCTTGTAGTGGATGGAGAACAAGGACAACTACAAGCACCGGTCGAAGACAGAGAGCTAGTACCGGTCGAGGCGCGATCACAAGCACAAGCACAAGGACGAGCGACGATCGAGGAAGAAGGACGGCCACGGCAAGAAGGCCCGAGCGATGATCAGAGCGAGCGACGTCGACTCCAGCTCTGCCTACTCTACCTCGAGCTCTAGTAGCAGTGAAGACGAAGGTGATCGGTGCAAGAGCAATAAGGGATCCAAGAACCTGAGGGGCTGAGCTGCTTCGCGTGTGACGGCTTCTGTGGCATGGCACACAGCTCCGACAGCAAGAAGAGTCAGAAGGACGACTCGGACTCCGACTCCGAGGATGAGGTACGTGACGAGCTTTCCTTCTTGCGCCATGAGAATGAGGAGCTAGGAAAATTGCTTGATAATCGTGATGACATGCTTAGAAAGGCTAAGAAGATGAGAAAGGAGCTTAGGGCCTCGCTCGAGGATGCTAGGACTAGGGTGGCTGAGCTAGAAACACAAAACCTGGATGCTAAGCTTGAAATTGACTCGCTTAAGGCTTCACCTGTTGTTTCTGATGAGGTTGATTGTGCTGATTGCTCTGTGTTCCTAGCTGATCTTACTGCTCTTAAGGAAAAGCATGCCTCCAAGTGTGAGGATCTAGATGTGCTTAGGGTTGAAGTGGCTGAGCTTAAGTCTAGACCTGCTTTGCTAGGTGCTTGCAGTTCTTGCCCTGTTTTGCATGGAAAGCTTGATGAGTCTCGTGCTTACATTGTTTCGCTTGAAGCTGAATTGAAAGCTCATATTCCTACTTCCTGCTCTACTTGTGAATTGCAAGCTGTAAAGAACTTGGAACTTGCACATTATGTTGATCGTTTGCAGGACGAAAATGATGAGTTGAGAAAGATGATGGGTTGGTTGTCGGGTCATGAGCCACAGCTTAGGATGATGATAGAGGCATACAAGCACTAAGATGGGCAAGCGCTTGGTCGGATAAGATTGGAGAGTGCAGTGATGAGGGAGGAGAGAAGATTGGTGATATCCAAGATCCACCAAAAACCTTCCACAAAAATGCCTATGCTCCTAAGCCAAACCCATTGAGAAACCGACTTGACACAACCCCAGATCCACCAGTGTTTCCTCCTCAAATAAATGATTTCCAAAAACCCACCAAGTTCATGAGTGACTTAGGAAATGAGTTCTTTGGGAAAAAGGGTGAGAAGCCTAGTGAGGAGAAACCAAAAGATAAGCCGAGTGAACAGTCCCAACCCAAGCCTAAACCAAAACCCATACAATTTCATTGTGACTATTGTGGGAGAGATGGTCACAAGGGTGAGTTTTGCTTCAAGACGAAGCGTGAGGAGAGAAAGGCTAAGGAATGGGCGAACAAGGACAGGTACCACCTTTCTAATGGTGTACCTGAGCCTCGTATGCAAATGCTCAGGGCTAAGGCCATTGTGAGGACAGTTCTAGCTTGGGGAGATCGAAGAATGGCAAGTGGTGCTACTGGCAGTGCACCACCAGTCAGACCGGTCAGGGGGACCGGTCAGACCGGTGCAGGTCTGGGCACTGACCAGTTTGGTTTTCGTGGTCATGGCGAAGCTCGGTTCAGTTCTTTTGGTCGTGCTACAGGTGGTAGGCATGGTGTGTCTGGTGGTGTTGAGTTTGCTAGACGTTCTCCATCTCGTGCTCAATATGAGGGTGGGAGAAGTTGTAGCTTTGAGTTGGAGAGGAGCTACGGTCCACGGTCTTTCTTTCATTTCTTTCGTGCTCCTCCAGCGAGACGGGAGTGGTTTCCCCGTGATGGTTTCAGTTCAGGTGGAGATGGTAGGATGGGTCCGAGGTTTGGTACTCGTGTTAGGTTTGATGCACACTTTGGTAGGAACGCTAGGATGGATCGTGCTAACCCCACTTTGGAGCAGATGGCTCAACACTGGTTTTACTCTTTTGGTACTAACCCCAGTGTTGAGTCGTTTTCTCATTCACGTGCTCGTTTTTTATTTTCAGGTGGAAGGCTTGGGGAATATTTGGTTTGATCGACTACGGTTGCTCGAGGCACATGACCGGAGATCAGGGGTGTTCTCCAGCCTCACCCAGGTGGTGTCCAGGACATACATCACTTTTGGGGACAATGGGCGAGGGCGTGTACTTGCGGAAGGTGAAGTGAGGGTAAGTGACAAAGTGGTGCTGAAGCATGTTGCCTTGGTCAAGTCATTGGGATTTAATTTGCTCTCTGTTTCCCAGCTTCTTGAGGAAGGTTTTGAGGTCTTGTTTAAGTCTGGTGGTTCTCGGATACTTGATGCTCGAGGTGACCTTGTCTGTGTGGTCGTCCCCGAGGGTCAAATGTTTCGAGCGAATTTCTCTCAGAGTTCAGGTGTTTCGAGGTGTTTTGTGGCTGGTTCATCGGGTGAGTTGTGGAAGTGGCATAGGAGGTTGGGTCACTTGAGTTTTGACTTGTTCTCACGCTTGAGTGGACTCAACTTGGTCCGTGGATTGCCCCGCTTGAGGTTCGAAAAGGATTTGGTGTGTGCGCCGTGCAGGCATGCTAAGATGGTAGCTGCTTCCCATCCAACCCTCACCGATGTGATGATGGAGCGTCCATGCGAGCTACTCCATATGGACCTTGTTGGCCCAACTCGTGTGCGATTTGTGGGTGGGAAGTGGTACGTCCTGGTTGTGATGGACGACTACTCTTGGTATGCTTGGGTTTTCTTTTTGGAGGAGAAAGGGGAGACATTTAGTATTGTTTGAGATCTTGTCTTGACGTTGAAGAAACAGAGGCACGGAGATGCCATACGAGCGATCCACAGTGACAATGGCTCGGAATTCAAAAACTCTCACTTCGAAACCTTTTTCATGACTTGGGTCTTGAACACCAGTTCTGTAGTCCGTATACGCCTCCCCAGAACGGCGTGGTGGAAAGGAAAAACAGAACCCTGTGTGAGATGGCTCGGACGATGCTCGATGAGCATAGGACTCCAAGAAGGTTCTGGGCTGAGGCGATCAATACCGCGTGCTACGTGTCGAACAGGATTTACCTCAGGGTCCATAAGAAGAGAACTTGCTACGAGTTGATGCACGGTAGAACCCCCAAGGTGAGTCACTTTCACGTCTTTGGCTGCAAATGCTTCATTCTTAAGAAAGGGAAGAAGTTGGACAAGTTTGAGGCTAGGTCTGTCGATGGCATTTTCTTTGGGTACGCGTCTCATTCTAGAGCCTTTCAAGTGCTCAATCTTGAAACTAACCAAATCGTGGAGACTTGCGAGGTTACCTTCAACGAGACACAGCCACATAGTTCGCTTGTTTTTGAGTGTGCAGGTGATGAGGAACTTAATGAGGAGATTTTCGAGGATGAGGTGGAGTAGCAAGGAGGTGATGAAGATGGTGGTGTGGCACCCGCGGCTGAGCATGTACATACTACTTCGACTACGATCGAGGATGGGCCTTCTCCTACACCTACGATGACGTGCCGAGATCGTGAGGAAGCTACAGCTGAGGGGGAGGTGGCTTCGAGGCGAGAAGCTCCCCGGCGAGTACAACTGGATCACCTTGCTTCAACGATCATTGGGAACATCAACGAATGCACTACACGGTCGAGGTATCGAAATGACTCTCACTTTGCCTATGCGACATGCGCTATCTGATCACAATTGGGTTAATTCTATGCATGAGGAGTTGGAGAATTTTGAGAGGAACCAAGTTTGGGAGTTAGTGGAGCCTCCACCAGGGTGTAAGCCGATTGGGACAAAATGGGTGTGGAAAAATAAAGAGGGAGAGAAAGGTGAAGTAGTGAGAAATAAGTCGAGGCTAGTTGCTCAGGGGTACACACAAAAAGAGGAGATAGACTACGAGGAGACCTTTGCTCCCGTAGCCCGTTTGGAGGCGATTAGGATCCTTCTAGCCTTTTCTGTGGCTAAAGGGTTCAAATTGTACCAAATGGACGTGAAGAGTGCTTTCCTAAACAGTGTTTTGGAGGAAGAAGTGTTCGTGAGGCAACCACCAGGGTTTGAGAGTGAGAATTACCCCTACAGGGTGTACAAGTTGAGGAAGGCGCCGTATGAGCTGAAGCAGGCGCTTAGAGCTTGGTATGGTAGGTTGAGAGGGTTCCTGTTTAAGAGAGGCTTTGAGATGGGGAAGGTAGATCAGACCTTGTTTCTCCTCAGGCAGGGCAAAGAGATCCTAACTTTGCAGGTGTACGTGGATGATATTGTCTTTGGTGGCTCATCTAACTCTCTTGTTGCAAGGTTTGCAGAGGACATGAGCAGGGAATTCGAGATGAGTATGATGGGCGAGTTGCAGTTCTTCCTCGGGCTCCAGATCAAGCAGTCGAAGGAAGGAACATTCGTACACCAAGCCAAGTACACCAAGGACATTGTGAGGAAGTTCAAGATGGAGGACTCCAAGGCCATGACGACGCTGATGAGTACGACTACAGCCCTTGATGCGGACGAGGACGGTGAACATATGGACCAGAAGGAGTACCGGAGCATGATCGGCTCCCTCCTGTACCTGACGCCGACGAGGCCGGACATCTAATTCTCAGTATGTCTGTGCGCTCATTTTCAAGCGTCTCCAAGGACTTCGCATCGGCAAGCAGTCAAGCGCATATTCAGGTATTTGAGATATACTCTCGACTTCGGCCTTTGGTACTCCACGTCTTCTTCTTTGGAGCTTCACAGTTTTCAGACACGAATTTTGCCGGGTGTCGATTGGATAGGAAGTCCACTTCTGGGACTTGCCAGTTCTTGGGTTCTTCTTTGGTGTGTTGGTCTTCCCGCAAACAATCGAGTGTTGCTCAATCTACAACCGAAGCCGAATACTTTAGCGCAGCTAGTTGTTGCTCTCAGCTCCTTTGGATCACATACACCATGAGTGACTTTGGTGAGGAGTATACCCAGGTTCCACTTCTTTGTGATAGCACGAGTGCCATTAGTGTTGCTAAGAACCCAGTGCTTCATTCCAAAACCAAGCATATAGAAGTGAGATACCATTTTCTGAGGGACAATATTGAGAAAGGGAAAATCACTTTGATCCATGTGCCCATGCAAAACCAACTAGCAGATATTTTCACCAAGCCCCTAGATCAAGCAACTTTCACTCGTTTGCGGGGAGAACTTGGTGTGTGTTTGGTTTCTTGAGTTGGTGGTGGGAGCTCCTTTGTAGCATATGTATAGTTTCCTTTCTGCATTTCTTGCATTTTGCATTGCATATGTGACATGATGTATAGGCATCTTTGTATCTTAGGTTGCATACATTTTGTATCATATGCATTTTGTAGGAAAAGCTTCTCCTATATACATTGTTCACCATGATGTGCTATATATGATCTTGTGAGCTAGTTTGGTATGATATGGCTTAGTTTGGCTTAGCTCTTGATGATCTTGTTTTATATCCATGGTTGATAGCTATGCTTTTTGAAAAATCCTACATGTAAGCTCTCTTGTGAGTAAATGCCTTTATATGATCATGACATGTTTTAGTGGATTTTCTATGCTTAATTTGTGCTTGGATAATTTATTTTGAGCATATGGGGCCAAAGGCTCATTTGTCATCATGAATGTTTAGCCCCCATGCTTCATCTTTTGGAGGGGCATAAGTTCCTTTTTGTCACAAAGACATTTCATGTACCAAATATGAATCTGAAAATGAAATGTAAATTGCTTGGAAAATGTGCTCCCATGTCATATGTGCTTAATTTACTTGCTTTTGGGTGCTAAACCGTTGCATGTTGCTTACCAATGAGAAGTCTCATATATAGAAGTAAGCACATGGCTCGGTGGCTTTGACATGACATGAGGTGCTTGTGGGTCTATATGATGATCTTATGCTGAAGGACCGATTAGGCGACTAGAGAGGGGGGGAGTGAATGGGAGCCGATAAAAATTCTTCCGAAGGATGAACTCGGCCTATGTCCCAAATTCACAACCTAGGATTCCCACACAAGCTTGCCAAGATCGCGTAGTCACAACGGACCTACCAACCTTAGGAACTAGCCCCAAACAATCCCAAAGCGAAACTCAAGAAGCAAAGGACTTAGGCGATCTGCAAAGCCTCAGGCGGATGGTCCGCAGTGACCGGGTGGACAGTCCGCTATGGGCTGGCGGACGGTCCGCGGGACCTCAGCGGACGGTCCGCAAATACTCACGGAGCAAACAGAACTGCACCTCGAAATATGGATGGTCCGTACCCTACCCGCGGACAGTTTGAGAGCAACTTGTGCCGCGCGGACGGTCCGCGACACCCAGGAGGACGGTCCGCAAACCACTTGCAACGAAACGCAACCTCTCCAACGGATCGAACCACGAACGCGCAAGAACAAGCGACGAACTGGACGAACACAGGGCCGCACGGACTGTCCGCGCCTACCAGGCGGACTGTCCGCCAAGTGCGGACAGAGCTGCTCGAGCCCGAAGATGAGAAGTCAACCCCTCCTATCCATCCATGGATCTCCCAAACGGCTTAAGCTCTTGAGGAAAGATTTGGGGGAGATGTGAAGCGTCCCTAGAAGATGCTATACCCCAAAACTTGAGACCTCAAACGAACTAAATCGCCGGGAATCGAATCGCAACCGAGCTTTACCGAAAAGCTAGGGTTCCAACCGAAATCCTTCAATCGGAGGTCAAATCCGGAGATTGGGGGGTCAAGATCAAGCACAAAGATGCACAAGATATCTATCCATGATCCCCACCAACAAATCCGAACCCAAACACCTCAGAATCGAAGGAACAAGGCACGCACGAAAATCCACCGAAAATAGCTCGAAAAAGACACGAAAATCACACGAGCCACAAGAAGGAAATCGACGCAACCATGAATGGTTCCATACACTCGGAGGTCAGATTCTCTACAAAATGGTGAAGAAAATCTACGCCTATAGAGCAAGGAAATGAGAAGCAGTCCGGATGGATGGTTTGCCCAGAAAACCCTAGAGCTATATATATGAGTCCCTCTGGGTTGGGCAAATGACCAAGCTACCCCTAGCACTAAAACTTAAGATACAATCCCCTCAGGGGCATATAGGTCATGTAGCACTCCTCTTCATCGCACGGCCACGCCTTCGCCGCAGTCTGCGTCCTCCCGACGCAAGCCCTGCGATCCCGCCACGTGCCCGCCGGCATCGAAGCTTCTCGCCGCGCCCGGATCCCGTCTCCGCCCGTCGAGCCTCCGGTCTTGGTTTTGTGGCTCAACCAAGTAACCCGACGGTTTTGTGGTGAACCGCCGCAAACCCCGCGTGCAGACTCCGGTCGTGAGCCGCTACCCTGCACCGGCTCCGGTCGACGACTTCGTCTTGCTTTTCTTGCCACCATGCGGCCCGCACTTGACCCCGCTGGGCACCGGGTCCCTCGAGCCGAGCCTACTTGTCTCTCCACTCCTCGGAGGCACCGCAAGGCATAGACCTTTCGCGCCCGCTCTTCACCTGCACCAACACAAGTCAAGCCGCAACCTGCACCTGCAATACTCGGCCAAGAGTCAGTCCACACCACGTTGTCAATCACTCATCACACCAGGGAGCGACCATCCACCGGTCCTCGGACACTCCAGTCCTCAATCTCCCCCTTGATGAGTGCATTGACAACACACACATAGTAACCAATTCAGAGAAAAGAGAAAAAGAAAAGAAACGACTGAAAAACTCAAACAAGTGATCAAAAGCCAAGAAGAGATCACTTGAGAGAGAAAAATCTCGGTCCCCTAAGACAAGGGCAACGGCTCGACACAACGGAGATAAAATGCTCCAAAATTGCCGACTCCTCAAGGTGAGGCAAAAGGGCTCGACACCATCGGCAAAAGGGCACAACTAAAACCAGGCGAAAAAGAGCTCCCAAATGCATATGAATGCAAGCTCCCCCTGAACAAGTGCATTTCTCCCCCAAAACAAGAACAAGTGCATTTCTCCCCCAAAACAAGAATTGGGTACTATCTCTCCCCCTTGTTGGTAATGCATGAATCAAGTCTACAAATGCAAGCATGTGCTTCTCCAATAGACAAAGAGCACTACAGCATGCTAAAAAGAGACATAGACAAGCTAGATTGCCACAAATTTAGCACAAGCATCGCCAACGAGATAGATAGGGACATATAAGCATGTGATATAGCCAAGATCAAAATAAAGCATTTTTCACAAAAACTTCCCTCTCATGAGCATAGGACCTAAACATGATCAAAATGAGCACAAACAACATATAACTCACAAACTTCATGCAAGGTTACAAATTCTCATCACAAGATCATCATAAACACCTACAAGCTATCTCATGTCATGTCAAAGCCACCGAGCCATGTGTTCACTTCTAAATGTGAGACCTCTCAACGGTGAACATCATGCAACGGTTTAGCACCCAATAAAAGAAATTTAAAGCATGCATGACATAGAAGCAGATTTGTCAAGCACAAGCATTTCATATACCAATTTCATGATTTACAAATTAAGCACGGTACATGAAGTGCTTTTAGGCTTCTCCACAAGGTAGCATGGAGGCTAAACATCCATGATGATATATGGGTCTTTGACCCCATATGAAAAGAACATGATCCCAAGCACAAATTAAGCAAGCTATAGCCATAAGTGCACAAATTTAGCATGAAAGGCATTCAACTCATAAGAGAGGATCATATATAGCATTTTCACAAAAATAAGCCATCCACAAGCACATACATCCCAAATCTATCAAGAGCATCGCTATCCATCATATGAGCATCAAAAGCAAAGTCATAATCTCCTATCTAGCATATCATAGTGATCCAAGTATATAGGAGAAGCACATCTCATATAGTACATATGCAGTCTATGATACAAAGATGCAAGCATGATATGATACATAGATGAAAATGCAACATGAGTATGTACATCAAACCCCCAACCAAAGCTCAAAAAGGAAAAAGAACACCATGCTCCCCTCGCAAACGGGCAAATGTAGCTTGGTCCAAAGGTTTGGTTAAGATATCGGCAAGCTGCTTTTCGGTTGGCACATGGATGAGGTCTATGTTTCCCTTCTCAACATTGTCTCTCAGGAAGTGGTACCTCACCTCTATATGTTTGGTTCTGGAGTGGAGCACGGGGTTTTTGGCAACACTAATGGCACTCGTGCTATCACACATGAGAGGTACATGGGAACACTCCTCACCAAAGTCACTCAACGTGTATGTGATCCAAAGCAGCTGTGAGCAACAACTAGCAGCAGCAACATATTCGGCTTCTGTGGTAGACTGAGCTACACTAGACTGTTTGCGAGAAGACCAAGAAACAAGCGAAGATCCCAAAAACTGGCAAGTCCCCGAAGTCGACTTCCTATCAACTCGACACCCCGCAAAATCGGCATCCGAAAACCCAAGAAGCGAAAGAGAAGAGGGCGCCGAGTACCAAAGACCAAGCTCAGGAGTGTATCGAAGGTACCTGAAGATCCGCTTGATGGCCTGCCGATGTGAAGTCCTCGGCGACGCCTGAAAACGAGCGCACAGACACACAGAAAACTGGATGTCCGGCCTCGTCGCCGTCAAGTACAAGAGGGAGCCGATCATGCTCCGGTACTCCTTCTGGTCCACGGGCTCTCCGTCCTCGTCCGCATCCAACACTGTAGTCATACTCATCGGTGTCGACAGGGGCTTCGAGTCGTCCATCTTGAACTTCTTGAGGATGTCCTTCGTGTACTTGGCTTGATGCACAAAGGTTCCCTCCTTCGCCTGCTTGATCTGAAGCTCGAGAAAGAACTGCAATTCTCCCATCATGGACATCTCGAATTCTTTGCTCATGTCCTCTGCAAACCTCGCAACCAAAGAGTGAGACGAGCCGCCAAAGACAATATCATCCACGTACACCTGAACAATTAGGATATCATCGCCCTGCCTGAGGAGAAAAAGAGTCTTATCAACCTTGCCCATCTCAAACCCCTTGCTGAACAAGAACCCCCTCAAACGGCCATACCAAGCACGGGGAGCTTGTTTCAGCCCATACAACGCCTTCCTCAACCTATACACCCGGTGAGGAAACTCAGCACTCTCAAAGCCCGGTGGTTGCTTCACATAAACCTCTTCTTCTAAAAACCCATTCAAGAAGGCACTCTTCACATCCATTTGGTACAACTTGAACCCTTTAGCCACGGAAAAGTCTAGAAGGATCCTAATTGCCTCCAAACGGGCTACAGGAGCAAATGTCTCCTCATAGTCTATCCCCTCCTTCTGACTATACCCCTGAGCAACCAACCTCGATTTGTTTCTCACCACCTCACCATTCTCACCCTCTTTGTTCTTCCACACCCATTTTGTCCCTATAGGTTTGCAATGTGGTGGTGGCTCTATCAACTCCCAAACTTGGTTTCTCTCAAAGTTCTCTAACTCCTCATGCATTGCGTTCACCCAATTAGGATCAGAGAGAGCGTGTCCAATGTCTTTTGGCTCAAAGGTAGCAACAAAAGCCGAATGAGCAAAGTGAGAAACATTCCTGGACCTTGACCGTGTCGTACATTCATTGATGTCGCCGATGATTCTTGAGGGAGGATGATCAACTTGAACGCGCCTCGGTGCCTCTCGCCTGGAGACAACCTCCCGCTCAGCTGCAGCTTCCACTTGATCTTGCTGGATCGTAGGCGGTGTAGGGGCTGGGCCATCCTGCACTGTAGTCGTCGTAGTGGAGGTAGAAGGTACATGCCCGGCTTGAGCTTCATCATCACCATCATCCTCTCCAGCATCATCCTCCTCGTCCTCAAAGATCTTCTTGCCAATCTCGTCGTCACCTGCACACTCAAAGACAGACGAACTGCATGGCTGGGTCTCGTCGAAGGTAACCTCGCAAGTTTCCATGACTAGGTTAGTATCAAGATTGAGCACAAGGAATGCTCGAGAATGACTAGCATAACCCAAAAAGATCACATCGGAAGACCTCGACTCAAACTTATCAAGCCTACCCTTCTTTAGAATAAAGCACCGACAACCAAAAGCCCTGAATTGGCTCACTCTAGGTGCTCGCCCGTGCATGAGCTCATAGCACGTCTTGTTCAAGAAGGCCCTAAGAAAAATCCGGTTCCCAACATGGCACGCGGTATTCACCGCCTCAGCCCAATATCTCCTCGAAGTCCTATGCTCGTCGAGCATCGTCCGAGCCATCTCACAAAGGGAACGATTTTTCCTCTCAACCACACCATTCTGACAAGCCACGTAGGGAGAAGAAAATTGATGTTCGACACCCAAATCACAACAAAAGGTTTTGAAACGAGAGTTTTTAAATTCAGAGCCATTGTCGCTACGGATAGCTCGAATGGCATCTCCATTTCTCTCATTCTTCAACCTCAAGATTAGATCCTTCACAAAACCAAACGTCTCCCCCTTGTCAGCCAAAAAGAAGACCCAAGCATAGCGAGAATAGTCATCCACTATCACCAGGACATACCATTTCCCACCCGCCGAGCACACACGAGCTGGACCAACCAAGTCCATATGGAACAGCTCGCATGGCCTCTCTGTCATAATGGAAGTCAGTGGCGGGTGAGAGGCGGCGACCATCTTACCATGCCTACACGGAGCACATACCAAGTCCTTTTGGTATTTCAACTTAGGCAATCCTCGGACTAATCCTAGCCCACTCAAGCGTGACAACAAGTCAAAACTCAAGTGATCTAGACTCCTATGCCATTTCCAAAGCTCCGCTGAAACGCCAGCAACCAAGCAACGAGAAGAGCCAACACACTGAGAAAAATCGGCTCTAAAAATCTGACCCTCGAGGATGATCGTGCACACAAGATCACCTCGAGAATCCAAGACACGCGAAGTGCCCATTTTGAAACGAACCTCAAAACCCTCATCAAGAAGCTGGAAAACCGAAAGAAGATTGTTCCCCAAAGACTTGACAAGAGAAACACGCCTGAGAGTCACAGAATCGCTCACCTTCACCGTGCCCACTGAAAGCACTCTACCTTTCCCATTGTCCCCAAAAGTGATGTACTCTTTGGTCATCACCGGGGTGAGGCTGGAGAACCACCTTCGATCACCGATCATGTGTCGAGAGCAACCGGAGTCGATCAACCAAAAACCCTCCATGCCTCCCACCTGCAAATCAAAAACAAGAGCGAGAATGAGTAAACGACTCAGCACTGGGGTTAGTACAAGAGCCGTGCCATTTGCTCAAAAGTGGGGTTAGCAAAATCCATCCTATCTCCTCTAGGTGGAACACCCGCACGTCCCCTTGGAGGACTACGCACACCGCGAGGTGGAGACCGTGGCCCGTAGCTCCTCTGGGACCTAAAACTACGATCGTTCCCCCCATACTCGTATTGGCCACGAGCGGAGGAACGTCCAGCAAACTCACCACGCCCAAACCCAACACGCCTACCACCTTCTCTATGTGGTGGCTCACCTCGAGGCACAAACACACACCTCTCTCGAGGGTAAATGGTACGCACCATACCCTCGCCCTTGGCACCAACCTAGGCTCAGGCACACCACGAGAAGGGCGGTACTTGTCCTTGTTGGCCATCTCCCTAGTCAACCTCTCCTCACGCTTCCTCCTGAAGCAAAACTCAGCAAGGTGCCCATCCCTCCCATAATGCTCACAATGGAAGGGTTTTGGTTTTGGCTTTGGTTTTGGGCTCTCTTTGGGCTCTGACTTCTCCTCACTCGGTTTCTCTCCCTTCTTCCCAAAGAACTCATTCCCCAAGTCACTCCTGAACTTGATGGGTTTCTGGAAGTTGTCTGTGTGTGGAGGAAACACGGGTGGAGCTGGGGTTGTGTCTAGTCGGTTCCTAAGCGGGTTTGGCTTAGGAGCATAGGCATTTTTGTGGTGGGTTTTTGGTGGCTCTGGGATATCTCCAATCTTCCCCTCATCCTCACCATTTCCCTCACCAATCTTGTCTGCCCCAAGTGCTTGCCCATCATAGCGCTTGTATGCCTCAATCATCATCCGGAGCTGAGGCTCATGACCAGACAACCAACCCATCATCTTTCTCAACTCATCATTCTCATCCTGCAAACGATCAACATAGTGTGCAAGCTCTATATTCTTCATAGCATTTATTTCACAAGTAGAGCATGATGTAGGAATAGGAACTTTCAGCTGAGCCTCTAGTGATCTAGCATAAACAAGCGAAACATCTAGCTTCTCATGCAAAACAGGACAAGAAGTGCAAGCACCAAGCAAAGAGGGCCTAGATTTCATCTCATCTAGCTCAACCCTAAGCACATCTAGTTCCTCGACCTTGGAGGCATACTTCTCCTTAAGCATAGTCAATTCACCAAGAAAAGTGGAACAATCAGTGCATTCAGGTTCATCGGTCACAATAGGAGCAGACTTAAGAGAATCTATTTGAACCCTAGCATCAACAAGCAAAGACTCAAGTTCAACCACCTTCTCCTTAGCCTCTCCAAGCAAAGACCTATACTCCCTCTTCTCCTTGTTGGTCTTTCTAAGCACATCATCACGGTTGTCAAGCAAGTCATTCAACCTAGCATTCTCCGCTATCAACAAGGATGGATCATTGTTTACCTCTTCCTCGGAGTCGGAGCCCGAGTCATCGTTGTTGCTCTTCTTGCTTGCGGAGCTGTGTGCCATGCCGCAAAAGCCTTGGGCGGCGAAGCACAAGCCGTTGATGTTCTTACTTGACCGCTTGCCCTTGTGCCGGTTCTCATCTTCATCACTTGAGCTCGATGAAGAGTAGCAAGAGCTCGAGTCGATGTCGCTTGCTCCGGCGACCATCGCTCGCTCCTTCTTCTTGTGACCACCACTCCTCCTCGGCCTCCGCTCGGACTTGTTCTTGCCCTTGTGGTCGTCCCTCGAGCGGTGCTTGTGGTCGGTCCTCGGACGGTGCTTGTGCTCGGGCTTGACCTCCATGGCTTCCGGGCACTTAGCGATAAAGTGCCCGTGCTTCCCGCACCGGTAGCACATGCCCAAGGTCCTCCGTGCGTTCTTCCGGTTCGTGTACATGCGCTCGAACCGCCTGCTCAGCAACGCGAGATCCTCCTCGCCTAGCACGTCAAACTTCTCATCTGGCATGGACACAAGACAAGACAAAGAGAACTGTCTCGAAGACATGTTAGCATTAGTCCTTGATCCAGAAACGAGAGCCAGACTATGAGGATCAGTCGGGTTCTCGATCTTTGCATGCACCCCACGGTCCACTTCGGACGACTTGAGCTTGGAAAACAGCTCGTCCACTATGAGGGTATCATACTTCTCCGACTCAAGAATGGCCTCGACCTTCCCACTCCACACGGTACGATCCTGAGAGTGCAGGAGCTTGACAGCCCTGTCATGATCATCGTACGGGAGCACGGCCACATTAGCCCTCATGTTGTTCACAATCACCGTGAAGCGCTGGAACATGCTGTCAATGGACTCACCGGGGAGATGAGTGAAATTCTCGTACTCTCTCCGATAGGTCGCAAACAGCCGAGCCTGAACCTGAGCATTTCCAGCATGAGCATTCTTCAACTGCTCCCAAATCCTACAAGCTAAGTCATCTGTCTGAACCCGATCGAATTCGGATTGACACAGAGCACGGAACAAGTAGTCGACCTCCTTATTGTTGGCGTCGAACATATCCCTCGATCCTGGAGCTAGGAAGTTCATCGGATGAACATAAGCTGTGTTCACCATGACATCCCACAAGATCTGACCCTTGCCGCGGAGGAAAGCAGCCATCCGCCTCTGCCACATCTGTTAGTTCTTACCATCAAAGTGTGGAGGACCCGAACCCTGTTCTTGGTATGCCATCTTTGGATCTTAGACTGGTTAGAATCACGAAGATCCGTAACCGGCTCTGATACCAATTGAAGGACCGATTAGGCGACCAGAGAGGGGGGGGAGTGAATGGCAGCCGATAAAAATTATTCCGAAGGATGAACTCAGCCTATGTCCCAAATTCACAACCTAGGATTCCCACACAAGCTTGCCAAGATCGCGTAGTCACAACGGACCTACCAACCTTAGGAACAAGCCCCAAACAATCCCAAAGCGAAAGCGAAACTCAAGAAGCAAAGGACTTAGGCGATCTGCAAAGCCTCAGGCGGACGGTCCGCAGTGACCGGGCGGACAATCCGCGATGGGCTGGCGGACGGTCCGCGGGACCTCAGCAGACGGTCCGCAAATACTCACCGAGCAAACAGAACTGCACCTCGAAATACAGACGGTCCGTACCCTACCCGCGGACGGTCCGAGAGCAACTTGTGCCGCGCGGACGGTCCGCGACACCCAGGCGGATGGTCCGCAAACCACTTGCAACGAAACGCAACCTCTCCAACGGATCGAACCACGAATGTGCAAGAACAAGCGATGAACTAGATGAACACAGGGCCACGCGGACTGTCCGCGCCTACCAGGCGGACTGTCCGCCAGGTGCGGACAGAGCTGCTCGAGCCCGAAGACGAGAAGTCAACCCCTCCTATCCATCCATGGATCTCCCAAATGGCTTAAGCTCTTGAGGAAAGATTTGGGGGAGATGTGAAGCATCCCTAGAAGATGCTATACCCCAAAATTTGAGACCTAAAACGAACTAAATCGCCGGGAATCGAATCGCAACCGAGCTCTACCAAAAAGCTAGGGTTCCAACCGAAATCCTTCAATCGGAGGCCAAATCCGGAGATTGGGGGGTCAAGATCAAGCACAAAGATGCACAAGACATCTATCCATGATCCCCACCAACAAATCCGAACCCAAACATCTCAGAATTGAAGGAACAAGGCACGCACGAAAATCCACCGAAAATAGCTCGAAAAAGACACGAAAATCACACGAGCCACAAGAAGGAAATCGACGCAACCATGAATGCTTCCATACACTCGGAGGTCAGATTCTCTACAAAACAGTGAAGAAAATCTACGCCTTTAGAGCAAGGAAATGAGAAGCAGTCCGGATGGATGGTTTGCCCAGAAAACCCTAGAGCTATATATATGAGTCCCTCTGGGTTGGACAAATGACCAAGCTACCCCTAGCACTTAAACTTAAGATACAATCCCCTCAAGGGCATATAGGTCATGTAGCACTCCTCTTCATCGCACGGCCACGCCTTCGCCACAGTCCGCGTGCTCCCGACGCAAGCCCTGCGATCCCGCCACGTGCCCGCCGGCATCGAAGCTTCTCGGCGCGCCCAGATCCCGTCTCCGCCCGCCGAGCCTCCGGTCTTGGTTTTGTGGCTCAACCAAGTAACCCGACGGTTTTGTGGTGAACCGCCGCAAACCCCGCGTGCAGACTCCGGTCGTGAGCCGCTACCCTGCACCGGCTCCGGTCGACGACTTCGTCTTGCTTTTCTTGCCACCATGCGGCCCGCACTTGACCCCGCTGGCCACCGGGTCCCTCGAGCCGAGCCTACTTGTCTCTCCACTCCTCGGAGGCCCCGCAAGGCATAGACCTTTCGCGCCCGCTCTTCACCTGCACCAACACAAGTCAAGCCGCAACCTGCACCTGCAATACTCGACCAAGAGTCAGTCCACACCACGTTGTCAATCACTCATCACACCAGGGAGCGACCATCCACCGGACCTCGGACGCTCTAGTCCTCATATGCTTAGCATGGTTGTCCTAGCATGATGTTTGTGTGGCTTTGTCGGGCATACACCCCGGGTACCCATGCAAGGAAGGATGAAGACGCACTCCTACTAGAATTCCCCTGTAATCCTACTAGGACTCGATCCGTGTAATCCTACTAGGACTCCTACCTTGTAACTAACTAGGCACCCGCCCCCTGGACTATATAAAGGAGGGCCGGGTACCTAGGAGGACATCTCAACCCAACACCAAGCGCAAGGCGCCATACTTGATCCCCCAAACAGGACGTAGGGTTCGTCACCTTGGCGGCCCGAACCTGTATAAATCTTGTGTCCCGTGTCCTTGCGCATACCTTCGAGTTCTCGGTCTCCCGATCACGATCCTCCACCGCATAATCAACTACCTCGGGTACCCCCTTGGTAGGTTTGCCGGTCTAAAACACCGACAGCTGGCGCGCCAGGTAGGGGTGATCATCACCACCGGGCGAATTCGAAGGACCTTTTCATCATCAAAATCAATCTACTCGACGACAAGCAAGTCAAGTCGCAATGCAAAGCAAGTCGCCGAGTTCCGTCGAAAAACGAAATCGATTTCCGAACTCTGTTCGCGCATCGGCAGAACACGCTCAACTATGCCGCGCGTTCGGCTCGGCACGTCGCGCGGCTCGCCGTCGACTACTTCGCCTACGCCGCGCGTCCGGGTGCCTCGGCACGTCCGCGGCTCGTCGTGTGGCTCGTCGTCAACTACTTAGCCTCGCGCGGCTCGTCGTCGACAACTTTGCCTACGCCGCGCGTCCGGGTGCGTCGGCACGTTGCGCGGCTTGTCACACGGCTCGTCGTCGACTACTTCGCCTCGCGCAGCTCGTCTTCGACTACTTCACCTCGCGCGGCTCGTTGTCGACTACTTCACCTCGCGTGGCTCGCCGTCGATTACTTCACCTACGCTGTGCGATCGGGTGCCTCGGCACGTCGCGCGGCTTGTCACACGGCTCGTCGTCGACTACTTCACCTCGCGCGGCTCGTCGTCGATTACTTCACCTACGCCGTGCGATCGGGTGCCTCGGCTCGTCGCGCGGCTCGTCGTCGACTACTTCACCTCGCACGTCTCGTCGTCGACTACTTCGCCTACGCCGCGCGTCCGGGTGCCTCGGCACGTCGCGCGGCTCGTCGTCGACTACTTCGCCTCGCGCAGGCTCGTAGTCGACTACTTCGCCTACGCCGCGCATCCGGGTGCCTCAGCTCCTCGCGCAGCTCGTCGTCGACTACTTCACCTACGCCACGTGTCCGGGTGCCTCGTCTCCTCGTGCGGCTCGTCGTCGACTACTTCGCCTATGCCGTGCGATCGCGTGCCTCGGCTCCTCGCGCGGCTCGTTGTCGACTACTTCGCCTATGCCATGCGTCTCGCACTGGCTTGATCTCAACTACTCGTCCGGTTGCACCGGCTCTACTGCGCCTATGCCGTGCATCCGGGCACGGCGTCTCGCTGTGACTTTTCGTCGGTCAGTCGCACTGGCTTTCGCCGTGCGTCCGGTCGCTGCATCTCGCGGCTCGACTACTCGTCGCCTGACTACACCGCCTCTACTGCGCCTACGCCATGCATCCGGACGCGCCGTCTCGCCGCTCGACTTCTCATCAGTCGGTCGCACTGGCTCTCGCCGTGCGCCCGGTCGCACGAGCTCTACTTCAGCTACGCCGTGGGCCGCGAGTACTCGTCTCCCTGTCGCACTGGCTCTACATCAACTAAGCCGTGCACCGCGACTACTCGTCTCCCGGCTGCACTGGCTCTACATCAACTACGCCGTGTGCCGTGACTACTCGTCTCGCGGCAACATCGGCTCTACCTCGCCTACGTCGTGCGTCGCGAGTACTCGTCTCACGACCGCACCGGCTGTACCTCAACCTTGCCGTGCGCCGCGACTACTCGTCACCCAGCCGCACGGGCTCTACGTCAACCTCACTGTGCGCCGCGGCTACTTGCCTCCGGCCTCAGCGGCTTGACTACTTGTCGTCTGGTTGCGCCGGCTCTACTGCGCCTATGCCGTGCATCCGGACGCGCCATCTCCCTGCTCGACTTCTCGTCGGTCAGTTGCACTGGCTCTCGCCGTGCGCCCGGTCACTCCGTCTCGCGGCTTGACTTCGCCGCCGCTTAACTTGTTGTCCGGTCGCACTGGCTCTGCTTCAGCCATGCCGTGCGCCACTGCGATGTTGTCTTGCGGCCACATCAGCTCTACCTCGACTACGCTGTGTGCCACCGCGACATCGCCTTGCAGCCTCATCGGCTCTACTTCGAGTACGCTGCGCGCCGCTGCGACATCGTCTTCCGGCTGCATCGCATCGACTACTCATCTCAACTAGTTTTCCAAGCTAGTCGAGAATGGCTATCACGCCCCCAACAACTAGTTAGAATCAACTCTGACTAGTCAACTTCAGCAACAATCGTTGCGGCTCCATCTTCGACCGCCACGGCTTCATCTACAAGACTGCCCTGGCGGCAACAGCTAAGTCATTTATTCAAATGATTACTTTTTTCTGCTTTGGTTTGTTTTTTGTGCGCAGGACAAACACGCCAAGGACTACTCATCTGTGCATGCTTCTACACGGGAACTACCCTTCAGAACTGCACAATCTCAAGTCCGCTACGGCGGCACAAGTCGACACCAACGGTCGCAATCTAAAGTCTGATACAGCGGCACAACTCGATTCCAGTCGCATCAACAGTCTGTCCAGGCAGCAACAGCTAAGTCATTTATTTAAATGATTACTGTTTTCTTTCCTTGGCTTGTTTTCCTCATCATGCAGGACAACATGCCGACTACTCATCGGTGTACGCTTCTCAGCGGGTTTTTCACGAGGCCTACACTCTGCTGACTACTCTTGGGGTATTGATCAAGTCACCACAAGCCTACTTCATCAACTCGGGGGCTATCCCAAGGAGGCAGCTTCTAAAGTCTGCTCCACGCGGCAACTTAAAGTCGACTCCGGTCGCACCTTCGCCTGCTTCGGCGGCGTACTGCATGTGTAAGCTTTGATGCAATCTAGCTGTAAGTGGCCCTCGCGTCCTGGCGACGATGGTACCTAGATGCACATGGTTTTCATGCCCTGTACCATGGGTTTCGTACCCTAAGTACTCGCGCTCTGTACCATGGGTCCTAGTACCCTAAGTACCCAAGTCGACTTCTATAGTCGCAACCTCAAGTCCACTCCGGTGGCACAAGTCGACGCTAACGGTCGCACCCAAGCCCGTTCCGGTGGCAACCGTACCTTGGGTCTGAAATCCATGGCCCAGGTACTCAAGTCGACTATGGTCGCACCTTCAAGCCCGCTCTGGCGGCAACCGTACCTTGGGTCTGAAATCCATGGCTCAGGTGCTCAAGCCCGTTCCGGCGGCACAACTATTCGTTTTCTCTGATTTTTCGTTCGATTTTGCATTCCGGAAGTGCTTTTTGTTTTTTTCATCTTAAAGTCCACCCCGCGTGGCACAAAGTCGACTACTATAGTCGCATCTCAAAGTCCACTCCGCGCGGCATAAAGTCGACTTTGGTTTTCAAGTCGCATATCAAAGTCCGCTCCGCGCGGCAACTAAAGTCGACTTAGGTTTTCAAGTCGCAACTCAAAGTCCGCTCTGTGCGACAACTAAAGTCGACTTCGGTTTTCAAGTCGCACCTCAAAGTCCACTCCGTGCGGCAACTAAAGTCGACTTCGGTTTTTCAAGTCGCATCTAAAGTCCGCACTGCCGGCATCTAAAGTCGACTTCGGTCGCATCTAAAGTCCGCTCTGACGGCATGACTACTTCTCAAGCAACACGGCTCGATGTCAAATTACTACTCGGAAACTCTCCAGCTCGGGGGCTGCACTCAAGTTACTACTCGAACATAACTTCAGCAGGCTTCGCTCGCTCTCAAGCTCGGGGTCTCCACACCAACAACTACTCGACGTGGCTCATACGACTCTCTTATCTCGGGGGCTACATGCTGCAAGAGTACTCGGATGATGGCTTTCACGAACACTGAAGACCCTTGGATTGATTACCTAATCATTTCAAGGCTCGGGGGCTGCTACGCTACACCCATCATTCAATTTTTTCAAGACGGAAGATTCGGAATCAAGATTGACCCTCAGCTAGAGTTCGCGACTCAACTTAAGGCTCGGGGGCTACTCCATATGGAGTGTGATTTTGCAATTGCACTTCCATATAATCTCGACTTCAAGACTGATGAACTGGACCACCTTCCAACCTCGTGGCAGTTCAAGTACTATTGAAGACTTCTCCAAGCAGTACACGAGGACGCTCAAGAACTACTCGAAGAGACTTCAAGACTACTCGAACTACTACTCTCGACTCCAACGTGCTCGGGGGCTTGTCGGGCATACACCCCGGGTACCCATGCATGGAAAGATGAAGACGGACTCCTACTAGAATTCCCCTGTAATCCTACTAGGACTCGTTCCGTGTAATCCTACTAGGACTCCTACCTTGTAACTGACTAGGCACCCACTCCCTGGACTATATAAAGGAGGGCCGGGTACCTAGGAGGACATCTCAACCCAACACCAAGCGCAGGGCGCCATACTTGATCCCCCAAACAGGACGTAGGGTTCGTCACCTTGGCGGCCCGAACCTGTATAAATCTTGTGTCCCGTGTCGTTGCGCATACCTTCGAGTTCTCGGTCTCCCGATCACGATCCTCCACCACATAATCAACTACCTCGGGTACCCCCTTAGTAGGTTTGCCGGTCTAAAACACCGACAGGCTTTGCCATTTTGACATGTTTTGCTCATGTTTAGTACTTTCCTCATGAGAGGGAATTTTTCGCAAAAATGCTCAATTCTATCTTAGCTTTGCCCAATGGTTGTGAAACTTGGTGATCTTGTAGTTTTTGTCCATACGAAGCTATAGAGTATCTAACTTGCTCATTTGGATATGTGTAGCATCCTATGTTGAATTTTGTCTATTTGAGAAGCTCTAGGTTGAAATTTTCCTATTTTGGCTTGATTCATGCATTGTCAACAAGGGGGAGATGGTTGTGAAGGAAAAGTGCTACTGAATGCATTTAGAAAGTTTCGGAGTGGTTTCGAGCCATTTTTGGGCTCCTGCAGTTCCCAGGTGGCCATCGTCCTGACCGGTGCAGGTCACTGGTCTGACCGGTGTAGGTCAGGACCTATTCAGATGTTGGGCACCCGTCTGACCGGTGCAGGGGACTGGTCTGACCGGTCAGAGCTGAGCTGGTGCAGCTGCTTTGTTTTGTGAAGAGATTTGCATGCATTTGTCCAGGGGGAGTTGCATTGGTTCAGGGGGAGCTGGCATGTGTGCAGGGGGAGCTCTTTGTAGTTTTCGAGTTTTGCTTTGGTGGTTTGTGCTCTTTGCTTGAGCTTGCTTTTGTCTCGATTGTGTCGAGCCCTTGCCCTTGCCTAAGGGGACCGAGACTTTCCTCTTTCAAGTGATCTTGCTCTTTGCCTTTGTTTGGCTTTCGATCGCTTATTTGAGTTTATTTTAGTCATTTCTTTTCTTTTCCTTTTCTCTTTGGTTACCAAATGTGTGTGTTGTCAATGCACTCATCAAGGGGGAGATTGAGAGCCTGTGTAGTTCGAGGACCGATGGATGGTCGCTTCCTGGTGTGATGAGCGATTGACAACGTTGTGTGGACTGACTCTTGGCTAGGTATTGCAGGTGCAGGTTGCGGCTTGACTAGTGTTGGTGCAGGTGAAGAACAAGCGCGAAAGGTCGCTGCCGGGTAGGCCTCCAGGTGTGGAGATGACAAGTAGGCTTGGTTCGAGGGACCCGGTGGCTAGCGGGGTCAAGTGCGGGCCGCTTGGTGGCAAGAACAGCAAGATGAAGTCGTGGGTGATTTCTTGGTTGAGCCTCGAAACCAAGGTCGAGCCGGAACTTCGTGGGAGCCGAGTCATGAGTGGTGATTGGCGGAGGCTACATCGATTTCGCGGGGTTTCCAGTGGTTCGCTAGAAAACCACTGGGTTCCTTGGTTGATCCACAAAGCCAAGACCGAAGACGGAGGTGCAGCAGCATCAGACCGGTTTGACCGGCGGGTCTGACCAGTCTAACCGGTGGGTACCGGTCTGACAGGTGTGCGACGACGGCTTCCGGAGGCTTCGAAGCGGAGGACACGCGTCGGGATTGCAAGGCGTGCGTCGAGGCTAAGCAAGTTTGCGGTCGCCAGGCATCTATCCGATGGTGCTACGACAAAGTTTCCCAAAAGGCCCTTCGGGGGCGTGTATCTTAGTTTAATGTAATAGAGATAGTTTCGTCTTTTGGTTGCCTCCATATAATCCAAGTAGTGAGAGGATGGCAGCCATCTCTTGGAACCCTAACTCATTTGCTTTTGCTATTTTCCTTCCTATTTTCTTTAGGATTTCTAGGACTAGCTTGAGAGCTTCATGGTGAGATCCTTAGAGAGGGATGGATGATCGGGTGGCAAGCTAGACCTTGTATGAACGTTCATGGTATGTATAGATGATTCGGCGTGGTTCCTCAAGGCTTGATTGTGTCTCTCCCGTTTTCCCTTTGTGGTGATTTTCGGAGCCTTTTCTTGGCGATTTTCTTGTGGCGGTTTCGGGGCCTCTCTCTTTGGGATTTGGTAGGGGATGTATGCATGAACCCTTCGTGGTTCTTTTCCTTGTGATTCCCCTCCCAAATCCGTGAGTAAAGGTGCTCGATTTTGGGGTTTTCTTAGGTTTGGGGAAAGTGGTGTTCTTGGTGGAAATCCTTTGATTCCTCTTGATTCAACGAGTTTTGGTGGACCAAATCGTAGCTATGGGATGCCCATGAGGTACTCCTACTATCCCCAAAGTCTTGTGCGAATCCGTGGAGCGAATCGGGAGATCGGGATTTGGATTTGGAGGAGTTGACCCGCGGGTTGCTGTTCATCCCGAGCGCCCAGGCCCTGACCTGTCTGACCGGTGCCCTCCACCGGTCTGACCGGTGTAGACCCCAATTGGGTTTTTGCTTGGGTGAACGTGCTGCTGAGTTCCCTAGTTCCCAGGTTTTCTGATGTTTCAAGTTTGGTGTTGTTTGGAGCTCGGGAGGTTGGATTCTTGGATTTGGGGTTTCTAGCCTAGGACCGGTCTGACCGGTGTGCTGTACCGGCCTGACCGGTGCAGGGGCTTTGCGGTTTAAACCTTCAAGTCTTGCTCGGGTGATCCGGCTTGGGGTCCAGGGTGACCTGGTGTGTCTCTGTGGGTGTCGGGTGATCCGGCGGCCTAGTCCGGGTGATCCAGCCAGGACCAGTTTGACCGGTGGAGGTGACTGGTCTGACCGGTGTGGTCAGTGTGCTGCTCGAGTTGCTTGTTCCGCTGCGTTCTCGAGTAGGTTTCGCTGGTGTTGGTTCCTATGACCAGTAGCACTCTAGTGGCTACGTGGTCTTGGCCAACTTGGGTAGTTGAGTCGGAGAAGTGATTTGGCAAAGCTGTGTTCGACTTGTTGGAGAAGCCATCTCTTTTGAGAAGAATTTTTATCGACCCCCATTCACTCCCCCCCTCTGGTCTTCAGTTCGGTCCTTCAACATTTCCAAACGTCATTGCTAAGTTCGTAAGTTCGTAGCAATGATGCCAGAAATGTCCGATGGTAATCCTAAACGATCACAAAGAATCCGCAAGCGCACAGATATACCATTGTACCATTTCCCTAAAGGAGTATTCCAAAGGGTATCAAATCCAAGGAAGGCATGGTCGAATTAACAAGATTAACATTATTGCAATGAGTATAAATCATAGATGGAAGTAAATCATGTTCTCGATCAAGTACAGGGGTAAGATATGACACTGATTGGGTAGTGTGAACACACTTGAACTCATCCCCAAAGGTACACTACGGCTTAGGAGGCAACATACGAGTTAGTTCTAGGTTCTAATGTACTAAACACATAAAGCCAGTAGATACAAGTTAGACACACAAGCATTATATGAATATCAGCTCAGCATCCTCGATGGTTGTTAGACTTTAGACTCCTATAGTGATACTCGAACGTGGAGGATTACAAAGGGTCCAACGGCTATCACTACCACAGCCTGCCTCAATACAAACCGTGGGGCACGCTCATATGCAACGGAGCTACTCAACCCAAGCACCATGCTTGCATTGTTAACTAGACACTGACCGGCCCGGTCTATTGTGACCCAAGTCAGAGCCATCAGATAACTGGCCACTTACACCGAGTACTGTAGCTTGAATTCGAACTACATACAACACAAATATGTAGTCTAACTAGATCAAACTAGGCTAGTCATACAAATGGATTCATGTTCTTCTACATCTATTCCATAGGATCAAAGGGTCATGTTCGCGAAGAACACGATCCTCTAACTTATGAACAAATGAAGAAAACATGAATAAGCTAAGTCACCTGTCAACTGGATCGAAAGGCCTTGTTCATCAAGAATAGGAGCCTCTAAATGATGAACGGATGAAGAACACATGAACAAATCACCCATGCATGCAAGCAGTACTTTATATGAAACAGTTAAATAACTGAAGTAGATCAAAGTCATACAAAGAAATAAAGATACAAGAGGACTCATACCTAGATCCCAAGTAGACTTGGAATCTGAAGTAGAACTACTCTAGCCTACCTCCTAGCCTTGGAAACCAAACATGAGAGAGGGGTTGCAAAGTGAGTTGCTAAGAAATGAACCCCCTCCCCTTCTATTTATAGGCCCAAGTACCAGCATGAGAGCACCCCAAATAGCCCAGGAATCCAATGTAGGACCAATAAGGAAGCACCACGCAGAAAACCAAGATCAACTGACCAAGGTCGGTTCGGCCGATCCTAGGGGTCGGCCGACTCCCTATGGGCCCCCCTCATGTTGTGTTTTCTCATGGTCGATGTCAGGCGAGTCATCATGGCGGTTCTAGGTGTCCACGCGGTTTTGAGGCGGTTTGGGTCCCCGTGGGTCCTTCAATCCATGTGATGTCCATGTGTCGTCCTCTAATTCGTCGCGGTATGCCTCCATTAGATTGATGACATGGCTTGCATGCATGGAATCCTAGGTGATAGCCCCTCCTTGGCTGAGGTGATGTGGCATGAACCATAGAAGGTGAGTTTGTCATTTCTTTTACACTTATTTTCCTGCAATCAAATAATCTCCAAGGAAAAATGGAACTACATTATTCTTAACTAAATGCGTGCAAGAAATGCCTTTTGCTCCTTTATTCATGAGTATAATTACGGCTAAATCAGGTACTTAACAACCATCAATAGCCCTCTACCAACTGCGCTAGGAGGATTCAACAGAGTTCTGGTGGCTATCGACAAATTCACCAACTGGATCGAGATCAAGCCGGTTACTTGCCCAAAGGCCGACAGAGTACTCGACTTCTTGGATGAGATCATGCACTGCTACGGGCTACCCAATCGCATCATCACAGACTTGGGCTCCAACTTCAACAATCTCCAGTTCTGGGAGTACTGCTAGAACACTGGGATCGATGTTCGATACGTCTCAGTCGCTCACCCATGCGTTAACGGCCAGGTGGAGCGTGCCAACGGGGTGGTACTAGACGCCCTAAAGAAGCTTCTGCATGACATTGGTAACACCAAAGGAGGCAAATGGATCAAGGCACTACCCAATGCACTCTGAGGGCTTCGTACTCAATCTACCAAGCCAACAGGGCAGTCGCCTTACTTCCTGGTCTACGGCTCCGAAGCTATTCTACCCACTCATGTGATGTGGGAACCCCTAGTGGTCAAACAATACGATGAAGGCATCGCAGAGGATAGAAGAAAGGTTGACATCGACAACCACGAAGAAGCCCGCTGCACCGCCCTTGTCCAACCAGCAAGGTACCTGGAGGGTATCCGACGCTACCATGATCACAACGTCAAGGAACGTTCCTTCAACATTAGCGATCTAGTCCTCCTCTGCATCTAGAATACGGAAGGACTACACAAGCTCAACTCGCCATGGGATGGTCCCTTTTCAGTATCCAAGGTGACCGGTCCAGGCTCCTATCATCTCCAGACACTTGAAGGCGAAGAAATCAGCAACTCGTAGAACGTCGACTAGCTGTGCCGATTCTACTCGTAGTATCTAGACTACTCATCTCAAGGGTCCAGCTTTAATGGCTACCTAACAGATCCTTAGCTATAAGCGGCCTACGGGTCCTAGCGACTACTTATCTATAACGGCCCTGGCCATCCAGGAGAACTCATGTAGCGGCCCTGGCCATCCAAGTGTAATCTTTCATCATCAGTAATAAAGCTTGATACTGCTCAACATTTGCACCGAGTCTATTATCAAGACAAACAACCTTGAGTACTACTACTCATCACCTATCACGACTAAGTACTGCACGGGCTTCGTTGCAAGCCGCGGTAACGAGTACTCGGTCGAACACAACAAATTAAACAAGCTGAGATGCATTTAACTATCTCAACTAACTTGTCCTTCTTACAACTACCACCTTTACATTGCTACTCTACAGGTACATCTACTGGAGGTTCAACTTCTCGGCGACTTGTTCGGTGGTTGGTGCCATCTCCTCCAGCAGGATGCAGAACTGTTCTTCGGAGTAGTTCGCCGCAACTCCACCAGCTACAGCATCCACGGGGGCCTTGGGGAAGTACAACTTCAAGAAGGCGAGCACTTGGTTCGGGATGGACTTTGCCAAGTGCTTCACATACGTCGCCAAGCGCCCGGGGGCTTCCTTTAACCTGTCCACAAGCGGCCGCAGTTGCTCTCCGGCCACATGTGGAACCAGCAATCTCACGATTGGAAGTGCAGCCTCTTCAAGCTCCTTCCGTGATGCCCGCAGCTTCTCGCATTCTTGGTTAAGCTTCTGCAGAGATTGATAACAATGCACAAGGTCAATGTCACTGGCTTCACGGAGCTCCATCCATTTAATGCACTCATGGGTCCTCTGCTAGTTCATACTCCAGTACCTCTCGAGCATCGCTCTCCTGGTACATGATATTCTTCAAGTTTGTTTCAGACGCCTTGACATGCTCAAGAGATGCTTCCAGTTCTGCAATGGCCTCAACAACAACGTCAGACGCATATGATCATCAAAATCAGTACACAAGCACCGCAGCAAGAGTCATACCTTTATTCTTCTGCCGTAGCGTCTTGTTCTTCTTGACGACTTCGTCCTTCTTCGCCACCATATCCTGGATTTCATTATGGTACTTGGCAAAGGCAGTGTCAAGCTTGGACTGGAGCAACGCGGAGTGCTTTCTCGCCTTGTCCAGCTCTTTCTCTAGCTCTTCAGCGTGGAGAACGGTGTCGCCGTACCCCTTCAGAAGCTCAGACTTCTTATGGGATCTATTGACCAACCACTGCACCAACAAGAGCATAACTACATCAGCAATCAGGCTACTACCCTCAACAGTAAGTAAACAATGGGTACTCGAGCTTACCATCATCCATTGCTCTGAACGGTGCATGGACTCTAGGTTCAGTGCGACAACTGATGGATCTATCAATTCATCATCAAGCAACTCGAGGCCTTGGCGGCTCGAGCTGCTTGAAGACTCCAACGCCATAGATCTTATGGCCACTAGATCTTCAATGAACTCTCCTAGAGGACCACATCAGTAGCCGAGCTTGGGTCAGGCTCTACTCGCGCCTCTTACCTGAGCTTGGGCGCTGCAGCTGTGGTTTCTGCCTCCATTAGCTCGATAGCAACAAGATCGGGGAGTAACCTCTCCTAAGTTCTAGCTTCAGGCCCTATCAACAAATGGTCAAGTGAACCTGGGGGCTACAACAATAATCAGCAACACATAGTACTCAAAGCATCAATATTATACCTTATGAGGTGCCGGCTTCAGTGGTTGTCGCCTTCACTTTATCTTCTCCCTGGCGAGACGGTGTGGGTTCTCGAGGCCCTGACGAGCGGTCTCCACCATCGGCAGGGGTACTCGTCTGGGCCCCATCCCAAGACAAGTCAGTAGATTTCCTAAAAATAAAGTACTACGTCAACAACAATCAACTCAAGCTACCCTATCTACTCAGGTAGATGGGTACTTACAATGTAGACCACACAAAGGTGACGGTCGGGGCACCGAGAAGACTCGAGATGTCCACGATAACGGGTGGCACCTCGAGTATAGTCTCCTCAGTGGCCGCTTCAATGACAGGCGACTCTTGTTCCCATGCCTCTGGCTGCTCAACGGCTTCAGTTGCTGTGGGAAGAGGATCTTGAGTCTCTGCCGCCATCGGCTGCGGGTTCATAGTTTCAACCTCTGTGGCCACCGGCTGCTCCTACGCCTGCACTGGAATGCCTACATCAACAGTGGGTGGCCGGTTGCTATTTTCTATAGTTAGCGCCCCCACGGTATCAAAATCTTCTTCACAAGCAGTCGCCTCGACTTGCGCCGTGGAAGGAACATCCTACAACAATACGATGATAACAAGTTGTTAACAAAAAAAGTCGGTAACGAGTACTCAACTACTACATCGGTAGGTACTCTCCTCCGGCCTGGTGTCAGCCGACATCTTGATCTTCTTCACGGCCCACTGTCGTGTTGTGTTGCGGGGTTTCCTCGGTGGGCGGGGGACCGCGTCTCCAAGATTTATCACCGACTTCTCCACCGGCACAAATGGCATCCCAGCTCAGCTAAACCTTGACCGTAGCTGGAATTGCTGCTGCTGCAGCGTCTCTTCTTCATCATCATCGTCACAAGATGATGCATCCTCGACAATGACGGTGTCATCACCATCACCGACCACTCTCCGCTCCTTGGCCTTTTCCTCTACCCTTGCCCCGAATTGATCTTGTGGCTCGGGTAGTAGAGGCATAGACACAAACTTCTCGACGTACTCCTACAACAAATGTCAGTGAGACTACTTCATCAACGTGTACTCGGGGGCTATGGCCACGACTAATAACCTTCTTAGGCGGACGCAAGGCGGAGTATTCCTCCACTGGGTAGGGAGTGTATGGGGCAATGTCTTTGAAGATCTTGCCCAATCTCTCGATGATTAGCTCATCGGTGATCTCTTTATCATGCAGCCTTGAGGGATCATCCTCCCTGGTGTACTCGTACCTATGGTGATCGCGTCTCATCAACAACTGGATTCTCCTCTTCATGAAACTAAAGGCCACATGCTCGGCCCTCAGTCCAGCCGTCCTCCACATGGCGATTTTCTCCAATAGCGCCGGTAGCTGAATGCCTTCTTGCATGGTAGGCTCCGTGTTCCACCAAGCCTGATGCTTCGGTGGGTACCCACTCGGCTTCGACAATCCGGGATGGTGGTTGTTCATGTAAAACCACTGCTGCTTCCAATCCTAGTTCAAGTTGATCAGTTGTACAGTAGATATTGTGTGGCGACGTCTTCGCGCATTTGGACTCTGGCACCGCCGACAATCTTGGGGTCATCTGCGTTGGGCTACAGCTTCAACTAGAAGAACTTCCGGAAGAGCACCCAGTGCGGCTTGATTCCTATGAAAGCTTCACAAAAATGTACGAACACGGAGGTGTGGAAGATACCATTCAGATTCATGTGGACGTGCTCGATGTCGTAGTACTTGAGTAGCCCACTGAAGAAATCACTTGCTGGGAGCACCAATCTGCGCTCGACGAAGTGGGAGAACATCGGGATCTCCTCTGGATTCTTCTCCATCGGGTAGGCATCCTCAGTGGAGGCATTCCAACCGTCAACGGCCTACTCCCTCAGGAACCCGCTGTTGACCAAGGTGAGGATGTCCTCTGTCCTCAACTTGGACTTCTTCCACTCCTTCGATGGGTTGGGTGGAGCGAGGCGGAAAGATGACTGCCCGACATCCCCCTGCTCCTCCAGGCTTCTCTTCTTAGACATCTGGGACTTCATCAGCGACGCCTTCATCCTTCCCGTCACGAGCGTCTTCACTCGCATTCGCTCGGGGGCTATCGGGTCGCAGCTGCGGTGGTGGTGCTAGGAGATCTATTCGCAAAATGCTAAGGCAGTTGCAAGTGGAAAACCCTAAGGGGCTGCCCTCTTATTTATAACCGCGCGGCGGGTTCAGTGTGGCTGACTCAGTTTGGGCGATCGGACTCTTCAACTTCCAAGTACTCGACGCTCTGCATCTTTGGGGCTTAACTTCAATTTCTGGATTTTGGAGGATTTCAACTAATCAAGGATCAACAACGGACACATTCTACAGTCAAGATGACCCTTCAATTCGAGAGAAGTACTTGACTCAAGGCTCGGGGGCTCCGTGCCACGTGTCCTTCGATTTTTTTTCTCTGGATTTTTCGAGATTAGATTGACAGAACTTCAGATTGACCCTTAGCTTGAATCTACAATTCAAACTAAGGCTCAGGGGATACATTCCATATGGAATGCGTTTCTTCGAATCGCATTTTCCATATGGTTTTTCATTGCAAGCTATCAAGACATCACGAGTACTATTGAAGACCTTCGAGAGAAGCACTCGAGGACTTTTGGGGACTACTCGAGAAGACTTTAAGACTACTCAAGATTAGCTGGAGTACCTTCCAGCCTCGCGATGATTCAAGCAATCTTGAAAACTTCCGACTTGTAGAACTCGGGGACGCTCAAGGACTACTTGCGGAGGCTATCAAGATTACTCGAAGCCATCTCACTCAACTACAAAGTACTCGGGGGCTTGTCGTACGGACATCCTAGGGCCCACTACCCAGGTGGGTACTGATTCCGACTACTAAATGGGCCCCCGGGACTACCCGACTTGTGGGCCATGGTGCAACATGGCGTGGGGCGCAAGGCAACAGAGGACTAGTACTAGGTTAGGAAGGCTAGACATGTCCAAACCCATGTAGAGTACTCCTGCCCAAGTACGGCTAGCACTCTTTACTCAAACCGACTTGTAACCCTGCCTCCCGGTGAATATAAGGTGAGGCAGGGACCCCTCTCTATCTATCTGCATCATCTTGTAAACAACAGCCCATCAATCTAGAGCTACACAGCATACATTGTAACAACCCTGGTGTTTAATTTAATTAATCAAAGGGTTAAGCCCTGATTAAGACAATTAAACCCTAAAAGCCGCGGACACCCTTTCATTGGCATTGCTATGTCTCAAACTTTTGTATAGCAACTTCAAAATCGGCCAATATAAAAGTTGTTCGTTATAACCGGGAACACAACTTTGTCAATTAGTGGCATTCCAAATTCCTGGAGCAAGACCTCCAAAATCTCGGTCAAAGCCGTTTTGCACAGTTCTACCGAGCTCTGCATCCTGCCAACTTCCAGCGACGTTCCCGGCCAAACCATAGCTCAACCACCATGTCGCCCTTTGTAAAAGTTGGAGGGTATACTTCCATATACAACTTTCGTATATGGAGTTTTTGTCGCAAAGTTCAATTTTTTTGGAGAAAATTTCGGTCAAACCAGCGCTGACCGACGCCCAGACTGCTGCCAGGCACTCGGGAGGGCGCCCACGCGCGCCTGCTCGCGCTGAGCCGCTGCCCCGACGTCCGTCCGCGACTGGGCCCCACCTGACGCTGTCACGGACGCCAAGACCGCCGACCCAAAACCGCCACCGCCCCTAAGTTGCTCGGTCCCGTGCCACGCGCCGTGCCGCGCAGTGCCTGCACGCCTCGGTCGTCACCACGCACCGCCGCCACGCGTCGCGCCGTGCCCAGCCACCTGTCCATCGCCGCTGCCAAGTGTCGCGGCGACGTCTCCTCCCTCCTCTGTCCCTGGCCACCTATGGATGTCAAGCTTTGGAGCTTCCAAGACGCAGGCGCACCAGACCACCAGCTACCAAAGCTCTGTCTGTCGCCGCCTTTGCTGCTCCGCAGTGGAGCCGCCTCCCCTGTCCACCTCCACGCCAACCATGCCCACCAGTGCCTCCCTCCACCCACACTCCAGCTTCCCCGGCCACCAGACCGCCTCCATTGTCGGCCATCACGCCGGGACAGAAGCAGGAGCGGCCATGGATGCATGGCGCCGCCGAACTTCATCGCCGGTCGCTTCTCCGCCCCAACCAAGCACCGGAATGGAACCCCAGGTGATCCCTCGTGCCTCCCCGCCACTTTCCTGACCAAGCCCGGTTTTCCCCTCGCCGGAATCGAGCTCCCTCCACCGGCCATGGCGCTAGGGACTCAATTGCGATTGGATTTCTCGTCCTAGGGACCTATCTGTGAGAACCAATGACCTGTTTGTGAAACCAGTTTTCCAGATCTAGTTTCAAAATGTAGCAAATTGTAAAATCGATATAAAATCACAGAAAAATCGGAAAAATGCAAACTCAACTGTTGTGGAATCCTTGAGAATAGAACTACCTATTCTAGAAAGGGAGTTTTCAAATTTCAGTATAGTTTTTAAATGATCTTGAATTCTTCAGTTTGGAGAAATTTGAAATAACATGAAATCTAGAAATGCTCTGGATGTGAATTTTGGATATGTTGTTAATATGATCTTGCTTTGCTCTGTGTAGAAAAATGGCACATAAATCTTGTATGCATCTCCAGTTATGAATTTATTTTGATTTCAGCTTAGTCTTAATGTATGAATTGTTTAAATTTATCTGTTAAGAAAGTGCTATCCAATTTCCTGCAGTAGCTCTCTAATGCTTATTAGTAGCTGTCACAAATAGGAGATGAATTTTTGGCATGTGTAGATTGGTCTTGTGAATTATTGTGTATAGTTTGAGTTAAATTCAAATTTCTGCTGCAGTTATGGATCCAATTTTTGGTGTGTGAGCTAGATATATCTTTATCATGTTGTGTGCCAAGTTACAACCTCAGATCGTATTTATATTTTGATTTATGTTTTATTCATGCTCCTAGTAGCTTTAACTTGTTGCATTTATCATATTTAATTTGTAGCTTTAATTTGGCTCATATTTGGTCAGTAGCTTAGTTAGTACAATGTGTGCATGTCTGGACCTGGTTGTGGTCAGTTTATTTGTTTTTGTGTCAGTTTTGAGTTTCTAATGAAATCAAGCTCAATAGTTGGAATAAAAGGAAAACTAAAATCACCTCTTGTTGCAACTTAAATTAAATAAATAAATTTCACCAATAATACTTTCTAACAGCACCCCTTTGCTTGGTGAAGTGAAATAAATTGATTACCTTAGGTATGTACACAATCACCATCAAATAAGAATAAAGTTTCACACACATCCACTTTTCCTTGGTAAAGAAAAGTTTATTAAAAACTTGTCAAGGTGAATATGGCCAACAAAAAAAAACCCATGTTTATCTCTTAATTCAGAACTGAATTTCATTTCTTAAATTTGTGTACTTGAATAATAATGCATCTGCATATCGTATAGAACTTCCCGACGGAAACTACGAGCTGGTGCCTGAGTCTGAAGGGGAACCAGCTGAGGGAGAAGTGAACATGGTGGAAGTGCAGCAAGACCCGGACCAAAGTTCGGAGGAGCTCCAGTCTGACTTTGCCAGTGAAGGCAAGCCCCGGAGCATAACCTACTTTTGTTAACTTATGCAATCCTTTATGCGATGTTTGTGCATTTACGTTTAGGGGTTGAATTGAAACCTTAGATGCATGATCCTAGGTTCCTATGTTCAAATACTAGCATGACTGGTCGCTAGTTGCCATGCTTAGGACCACGATAAAAGTCGAGTGATGACCGTCACTCGCGAGCTATAGGTCTCTTATGTTGGAATCATAAGATTGTTAAACTTATCTGCTCATGTGGTAAGAGCATGGGATTGACTCCGGTCAATAGATGTCAGTGGTAAAGCTTTTGAACGTACTAAGCATTTGTCGGGAATGGGACCGGTAAGTCTAGTACTTTCCTGATCCGGCAAGGGAACTCTCTACCACTAATCCCGGGAGTGATCCCCAGTTACTAGGCAGTGGTACATGTGTGGATCCGGGCAGTCAGTTACCGTGACCGGATAACCTTGTACCAGGGACTGTGGACTTGATCCTGAACTGAGGACAGTTGGGAACCGCCTGGTTGGTGTCTACCCCACCCCTTTTGGTTTCAGTTGGCATTCTTGGGGTATGCATTCTCCCGTGTGTTTAGGTCCACCTTGCAAGGTTATTAATCCATCGATCGTCGGCCTCTCACCGTTATCTGAGACTGCTTAACCATCCACTCTATGTCCCTTACTGATGGAATTGAGAAGGAACTTGTATACTTGTTTAATTTGTATTGTACAACTCATGCTTGAACTAGTTTGCTAGTCTAGTAATGGTTAAATAAATAGAATCTGGAGCTAAAATTTGAAAGTAAGGACATACTCTTTGTTGCTTTTCAACAAAACAACCCACTAGCCATAAAGCCTTACATGTCTAGAGAGTTGGTGATTTTCCAATCACCCGACGGTTAAGTCTTGCAGAGTATTAGTATACTCAGCCTTGCTGTTGTTGATGTTTTTCAGGTAATGATGTGTGTGATGATGGCTTTCCGTGGCCTGGTTGTCTCCCACCCGGTTGGGAGTACGAGTGGGAGGATGACAGTGCTTAGTGGCATCACAGATGGCCTCATGTGATATTGCTTATGTCGTTTAGTATTTTAGTTCCGCTGTGTTTCAAACTCTGAACCATTTACCTTTATGCAAAAGACTTGGTTTGTAATAATGAACCTTTGAAGGATGTTATGTAATAATTTGTGACTTGTTTATCTCTGGACTCGCCTTCGTGTGAGTTTTGATGTACAATTGTCGATCCTGTGATGTAAGTGATTTACCGGGTTTGACCCGGCACAGACGATAAGTTACTTCTATATTATTGCTTAATGGCCAAGTGGAGTGGTTTAGGCAATAATATGGAATTAATTTGAGTGGTTCTGTCACATACATGATGTAGGGTATTACGCACATTGCGGATCGAACCTGTCTAAATTGTATGCCACGTGTCTCTCCTTAGAATTTTCGATCTTGGGGAGGCCACAATCATCTATACCTCGGGTAAACCCCTTGGTAGGTTGCCGGTCTAAAACACCAACCGGTTATGATTATTGTGAAAATTGTAATGATCATCATGCTATGATGTTTGCTACTTGGTGTTGTCAACTTTATGGTCATGAGTTGAGAAACTTGATGCTACCTGATCATAATATGATGTTTGCTGCTCGATGGACCAAAAAGGTCCGGTCTATTGATGTTTTGCTGGAAGGACCTTCCCGAGTAACTATCGCGAAACTACTTATTTCCTACTGTCGTTCCAAGTAATAAAAAAATGGAGGTCCCACATGTAAGCATTTTCTCCAGGTCACGAAATGTTGCAAAAACAACTTGCCGTTGCAAGGGTTTGAACTAGAGACCTATAGGAACAAGACTGCGCTGTTTACCCCTGCACCACTTCGTGGTTGTGTCAATTTAATGGGAAACACTTTCATTATGGTTTTGCCAGGTGAGTCTTTAATATAAATCAGTAACTCACAGATGACACGCTTCACTGCTTTAGAAACTCTCAACTTTTGCTACACGCAGATCTGCAATGACTCGTAGAAGGAATGGTTGATCCTAGTGGCGATGGGAAGATGGTTGCGCCGCCACCTCCTAGCTACGAGAGGCTGAAACAGCCCGACAAGGTCAATTCTCTGGTTTGAGCCACTAAATTTTCCCCTATCGTCCTAGGGATTTCTAGATTTGGGGATCTAACGGATTGATGAGCACATACAATAGATTCAGATTTCATCGTACCCTCATTTTTGCACTACGATTGGTTTTACAAGTTGATAGGCTATAGAAAATTCATAGGTGTTAGATTCATTTAGTTTTCAATTTGCATCATTTGATGGATTGATAGGTTCTTGTATTTTACTAGCTTTAGGAGGTGCTTGAAGCCACTAAAGCTGGGCTGCAGGAGGTGGAGAGACCTGCAAGAACAACAAGGTAGAGAACTCATGGCGTAGCAAGAAGATGCAAGTTACAAGCTGAGGACAAGAGCGTCCGAGGACCGGTGGATGGTCGCTCCCTGGTGTGATGAGTGATTGACAACGTGGTGTGGATTGACTCTTGGCTGAGTATTGCAGGTGCAGGTTGCGGCTTGACTCGTGTTGGTGCAGGTGAAGAGCGGGCGCGAAAGGTCTATGCCTTGCGGGGCCTCCGAGGAGTGGAGAGACAAGTAGGCTCGGCTCGAGGGACCCGGTGGCCAGCGGGGTGAAGTGCGGGCCGCATGGTGGCAAGAAAAGCAAGACGAAGTCGTCGACCGGAGCCGGTGCAGGGTAGCAGCTCACGACCGGAGTCTGCACGCGGGGTTTGCGGCGGTTCACCATAAAACCGTCGGGTTACTTGGTTGAGCCACAAAACCAAGACCGGAGGCTCGGCGGGCGGAGACGGGATCCGGGCGCGCCGAGAAGCTTTGATGCCGGCGGGCACGTGGCGGGATCGCAGGGCTTGCGTTGGGAGGACGCGGACTGCGGCGAAGGCGTGGCCGTGCGATGAAGAGGAGTACTACATGACCTATTTGCCCCTGAGGGGATTGTATCTTAAGTTTAAGTGCTAGGGGTAGCTTGGTCATTTGCCCAACCCAGAGGGACTCATATATATAGCTCTAGGGTTTTCCGGGCAAACCATCCATCCGAACTGCTTCTCATTTCCCTGCTCCATAGGCGTAGATTTTCTTCACCGTTTTGTAGAGAATCTAACCTCCGAGTGTATGGAAGCTTTCATGGTTGCGTCGATTTCCTTCTTGTGGCTCTTGTGATTTTTGTGTCATTTTCGAGCTATTTTTGTAGGATTTTCATGCGCGGCTTGTTCCTTTGATTCTGAGGGGTTTGGGTTCGGATTTGTTGGTGGGGATCATGGATAGATGTCTTGTGCATCTTTGTGCTTGATCTTGACCGCCCAATCTCCGGATTTGGCCTCCGATTGAAGGATTTCGGTTGGAACCCTAGCTTTTTAGTTGAGCTCGGTTGCGATTCGATTCCCGGTGATTTAGTTCGTTTGAGGTCTCAAGTTTTGGGGTATAGCTTCTCCTAGGGACGCTTCTCATCTCCCCCAAATCTTACCTCAAGGGCTCAAGCCGTTTGGGAGATCCATGGATGGATAGGTGAACTCGTGCTTGCGTTTCCAGGTTCGGGCTGCTGTCTCCGCACCTGGCGGACCGTCCGCGCTGGGTCGGCGGACCGTCTGCGAGGAGCTGTTCAGCCAGCTATTCGACATGTTCTTCGCGAGTTCTTGAGCCGTCTCGTTTTGATCCGTTGGATCGGGTGTTTTCGGTTGGAGGTTGTTGGCAGGACTGTGCGCCTGGTGAGGCCGGACCGTCCGTGGGGCGCGGACCGTCCGCGGTAGGCTCGCGGACCGTCTGAATTTCCGGGGTGCGGTACTGGAGGTTCTGTTGGCTTTTGCGGACCGTCCGTCGAGGTCCCATGGACCGTCCGCCTGCCCGTCGCGGACTGTCCGCCCGGTCACTGCGGACCGTCCGCTAGAGGCTTTGCAGATCACCGAAGTTCTTTGCTTCTTGAGTTCCGCTTCCGTGTTGCTTTGAGTTTGGGTTTGTTCCTAGGGTTGGTAGGCCCGTTGTGACTACGTGACCTTGGCAAACTTGTGTGGGAATCCTTGGTTGTGAATTTGGGGCATAGGCCGAGTTCGACCTTAGGGAAGAATTTTTATCGGCTCCCATTCACTCCCCCCCTCTCTGGTCGCCTAATCGGTCCTTCAGTTGGTATCAGAGCCGGTTACGGATCTTCGTGATTCTAACCAGTCTAAGATCCAAAAGATGGCGTACCAGGAATGGGGTTCGGGTCCTCCACACTTTGATGGTAAGAACTACCAGATGTGGCAAAGGCGGATGGCTGCGTTCCTCCGCGGCAAGGGTCAGATCCTGTGGGATGTCACGGTGAACACAGCTTATGTTAATCCTATGAACTTCCTTATTCCAGGATCGAGCGACATGTTCGACGCCAACAACAAGGCGGTCGACTACCTGTACCGTGCTCTGTGTCAATCCGAATTCGATCGGGTTCAGACAGAGGACTTGGCGTGCAGGATTTGGGAGCAGTTGAAGAATGCTCATGCTGGAAATGCTCAGGTTCAGGCTCGGTTGTTTGCGACCTACCGGAGAGAGTACGAGAACTTCACTCATCTCCCCGGTGAGTCCATTGACAGCATGTTCCAGCGGTTCACGGTGATTGTGAACAACATGAGGGCTAATGTGGCCGTGCTCCCGTACGATGATCATGACAGGGCTGTGAAGCTCCTGCATTCTCTGGATCGTACCGTGTGGAGTGGGAAGGTCGAGGCCATTCTTGAGTCGGAGAAGGATGACACCCTCACGGTGGATGAGCTGTTTTCCAAGCTCAAGTCGTCCGAGGTGGACCGTGGGGTGCGTGAAAAGATCGAGAACCCGACTGACCCTCATAGTCTGGCTCTCGTGTCTGGTTCAAGGACTAACGCTAACATGTCTTCGAGACAGTTCTCTTTGTCTTGTCTTGTGTCCATGCCAGATGAGGAGTTCGACGTGCTAGGCGAGGAGGATCTCGCGTTGCTGAGCAGGCGGTTCGAGCGTATGTACACGAACCGGAAGAATGCTCGGAGGACCTCGGGCATGTGCTACCGGTGCGGGAAGCACAGGCACTTTATCGCTGAGTGCCCGGAAGCCATGGAGGTGAAGCCCGAGCACAAGCACCGTCCGAGGACCGACCACAAGAACCGCTCGAGGGACGACCACAAGGGCAAGAACAAGTCCGAGCGGAGGCCGAGGAGGAGTGGCGGTCACAAGAAGAAGGAGCGAGCGATGGTTGCCGGAGCGAGCGACATCGACTCGAGCTCCTGCTACTCTTCATCAAGCTCAAGTGATGAAGATGAGAACCGGCACAAGGGCAAGCGGTGAAGCAAGAACATCAACGGCCTGTGCTTCGCCGCCCAAGGCTTTTGCGGCATGGCACATAGCTCCGCAAGCAAGAAGAGCAACAAGGACACCTCGGACTCCGACTCCGAGAATGAGGTAAACAATGATCCATCCTTCTTGGTAACGGAGAATGCTAGGTTGAATGACTTGCTTGACAACCGTGATGATGTGCTTAGAAAGACCAACAAGGAGAAGAGGGAGTATAGGTCTTTGCTTGGAGAGGCTAAGGAGAAGGTGGTTGAGCTAGAGTCTTTGCTTGTTGATGCTAGGGCTCAAATAGATTCTCTTAAGTCTGCTCCTATTGTGACCGATGAACCTGAATGCACTGATTGTTCCACTTTTCTTGGTGAATTGACTGTGCTTAAGGAGAAGTATGCCTCCAAGGTTGAGGAACTAGATGTGCTTAGGGTAGAGCTAGATGAGATGAAATCTAGGCCCTCCTTGCTTGGTGCTTGCACTTCTTGTCCTGTTTTGCATGAAAAGCTAGATGTTTCGCTTGTTTATGCTAGATCACTAGAGGCTCAGTTGAAAGCTCCTATTCCTACATCATGCTCTACTTGTGAAATAAATGCTGTGAAGAATATGGAGCTTGCACACTATGTTGATCGTTTGCAGGATGAGAATGATGAGTTGAGAAAGATGATGGGTTGGTTGTCTGGTCATGAGCCTCAGCTCCGGATGATGATTGAGGCATACAAGCGCTATGATGGGCAAGTGCTTGGGGCAGACATGGTTGGTGAGGGAAATGGTGAGAATGAGGGGAAGATCGGAGATATCCCAGAACCACCAAAAACCTACCACAAAAATGCCTATGCTCCTAAGCCTAACCCACTTAGGAACCGACTAGACACAACCCCAGCTCCACCCGTGTTTCCTCCACACACAGACAACTTCCAGAAACCCATCAAGTTCAAGAGTGACTTGGGGAATGAGTTCTTTGGGAAGGAGGGAGAGAAACCGAGTGAGGAGAAGCCACAGCCCAAAGAGAGCCCAAAACCAAAGCCAAAACCCTTCCATTGTGAGCATTGTGGGAGGGATGGGCACCTTGCTGAGTTTTTCTTCAGGAGGAAGCATGAGGAGAGGTTGGCTAGGGAGATGGCCAACAAGGACAGGTACCGCCCTTCTCGTGGTGTGCCTGAGCCAAGGTTGGAGCCAAGGGGCGAGGGTATGGTGCGTACCATTTACCCTCGAGAGAGGTGTGTGTTTGTGCCTCGAGGTGAGCCACCACATAGAGAAGGTGGTAGGCGTGTAGGGTTTGGGCATGGTGAGTTTGCTGGACGTTCCTTCGCTCGTGGCCAATACGAGTATGGGGGGAACGATCGCAGTTTTAGGTCCAATAGGAGCTACGGGCCACGGTCTCCACCTCGTGGTGCGCGTAGTCCTCCAAGGGGACGTGTGGGTGTTCCACCTAGAGGAGATAGGATGGATTTTGCTAACACCACTTTTGAGCAAATGGCATGGCACTGGTTTGATTCATTTTGTACTAACCCCAGTGCTGAGTCGTTTGCTCACTCTCGCTCTCGTTTTTGATTTGCAGGTTGGAGGCATGGAGGGCTTTTGGTTGATCGACTCCGGTTGCTCTCGACACATGACCGGAGATCGAAGGTGGTTCTCCAGCCTCACCCCGGTGATGACCAAAGAGTACATCACTTTTGGGGACAATGGGAAAGGTAGAGTGCTTTCAATGGGCACGGTGAAGGTGAGCGACTCTGTGACTCTCAGGCGTGTTTCTCTTGTCAAGTCTTTGGGGTACAATCTTCTTTCGGTTTCCCAGCTTCTTGATGAGGGTTTTCAGGTCCGTTTCAAAACGGGCACTTCGCGTGTCTTGGATTCTCGAGGTGATCTTGTGTGCACGATCATCCCCAAGGGTCAGATTTTCAGAGCCGATTTTTCTTAGTGTGTTGGCTCTTCTCGTTGCTTGGTTGCTGGCGTTTCGGCAGAACTTTGGAAATGGCATAGGAGACTAGGTCACTTGAGTTTTGACTTGTTGTCACGCTTGAGTGGGCTAGGATTAGTCTGAGGATTGTCTAAGTTGAAATACCAAAAGGACTTGGTATGTGCTCCGTGTAGGCATGGCAAGATGGTCGCCGCCTCTCACCCACCTCTGACTTCCGTTATGACAGAGAGGCCATGCGAGCTGTTCCATATGGACTTGGTTGGTCCAGCTCATGTGTGCTCGGCGGGTGGGAAATGGTATGTCCTGGTGATAGTGGACGACTATTCTCGCTATCCTTGGGTTTCTTTTTGGCTGACAAGGGGGAGACGTTTGGTTTTCTGAGGGATCTAATCTTGAGGTTGAAGAATGAGAGGAATGGAGATGCCATTCGAGCTATCCATAGCGACAATGGCTCTGAATTTAAAAACTCTCGTTTCGAAACCTTTTGTCGTGATTTGGGTCTCGAACATCAATTCTCTTCTCCCTGCGTGGCTTGTCAGAATGGTGTGGTTGAGAGGAAAAATCGTTCCCTGTGTGAGATGGCTCGGACGATGCTCGATGAGCATAGGACTCCGAGGAGATATTGGGCTGAGGCGGTGAATACCGCGTGCCATGTTGGGAATCGGATTTTTCTTAGGGCCTTCTTGAACAAGACGTGCTATGAGCTCATGCACGGGCGAGCACCTAGAGTGAGCCATTTCAGGGCTTTTGGTTGTCGGTGCTTTATTCTCAAGAAGGGTAGGCTTGATAAGTTTGAGTCGAGGTCTTTCGATGGGATTTTCTTGGGTTATGCTAGTCATTCTCGAGCATTCCGTGTGCTCAACCTTGATACTAACCTAGTCATGGAAACTTGCGAGGTTACCTTCGACGAGACCAAGCCATGCAGTTCGTCTGTCTTTATGTGTGCAGGTGACGACGAGATTGGCAAGAAGATCTTTGAGGACGAGGAGGATGATGCTGGAGAGGATGATGGTGATGATGAAGCTCCAGTCGGGCATGTACCCTCTACTTCCACTACGACGACTATAGTGCAGGATGGTCCAGCCCCTACACCGACTACGATCCAGCAAGATCAAGTGGAAGCTGCAGCTGAGGGGGAGGTTGTCTCCAGGCGAGAGGCACCGAGGAACGTTCAAGTTGATCATCCACCCTCAAGAATCATCGGCGACATCAATGAACGTACGACACGGTCAAGGTCCAGAAATGTTTCTCACTTTGCTCATTCGGCTTTTGTTGCTACCTTTGAGCCGAAAGACATTGGACACGCTTTGTCTGATCCTAATTGGGTGAACGCAATGCATGAGGAGTTAGAGAACTTTGAGAGAAACCAAGTTTGGGAGTTGGTAGAGCCACCACCACATTGCAAACCTATTGGGACAAAATGGGTGTGGAAGAACAAAGAGGGTGAGAATGGTGAGGTGGTGAGAAACAAATCGAGGTTGGTTGCTCAGGGGTATAGTCAGAAGGAGGGGATAGACTATGAGGAGACATTTGCTCCTGTAGCCCATTTGGAGGCAATTAGGATCCTTCTAGCCTTTTCCGTGGCTAAAGGATTCAAGTTGTACCAAATGGATGTGAAGAGTGCCTTCTTGAATGGGTTTTTAGAAGAAGAGGTTTATGTGAAGCAACCACCGGGCTTTGAGAGTGCTGAGTTTCCTCACCGAGTGTATAGGTTGAGGAAAGCGTTGTATGGGCTGAAACAAGCTCCCCGTGCTTGGTATGGCCGTTTGAGGGGGTTCTTGTTCAGTAAGGGGTTTGAGATGGTCAAGGTTGATAAGACTCTATTTCTCCTCAGGCAGGGCGATGATATCCTAATTGTTCAGGTGTACGTGGATGATATTGTCTTTGGCGGCTCGTCTCACTCTTTGGTTGCGAGGTTTGCAGAGGACATGAGCAAAGAATTCGAGATGACTATGATGGGAGAATTGCAGTTCTTTCTCAGGCTTCAGATCAAGCAGGCGAAGGAGGGAACCTTTGTGCATCAAGCCAGTACACGAAGGACATCCTCAAGAAATTCAAGATGGACGACTCGAAGCCCCTGTCGACACCGATGAGTATGACTACAGTGTTGGATGCGGACGAGGACGGAGATCCCGTGGATCAGAAGGAGTACCGGAGCATGATCGGCTCCCTCTTGTACTTGACGGCGACGAGGCCGGACATCCAGTTTTCTGTGTGTCTGTGCGCTCATTTTCAGGCGTCACCGAGGACTTCACATCGGCATGCCATCAAGCGGATCTTCAGGTACCTTCGATACAGTCCTGAGCTTGGTCTTTGGTACTCGGCGCCCTCTTCTCTTTCGCTTCTTGGGTTTTCGGATGCCGACTTTGTGGGGTGTCGAGTCGATAGGAAGTCGACTTCGGGGACTTCTTGGGTACTCGGCGCCCTCTTCTCTTTCGCTTCTTGGGTTTTTGGGATCTTCACTTGTTTCTTGGTCTTCTCGCAAATAGTCTAGTGTAGCTCAGTCTACCACAGAAGCCGAATACGTTGCTGCCGCTAGTTGTTGCTCACAGCTGCTTTGGATCACATACACGCTGAGTGACTTTGGTGAGGAGTGTTCCCATGTACCTCTCATGTGTGATAGAACGAGTGCCATTAGCGTTGCCAAAAACCCCGTGCTCCACTCCAGAACCAAACATATAGAGGTGAGGTACCACTTCGTGAGAGACAATGTTGAGAAGGGAAACATAGATCTCATCCATGTGCCAACCGAAAAGCAGCTTGCCGATGTCATAACCAAGCCTTTGGACCAAGCTATATTTTCCCATTTGCGAGGGGAGCTTGGTGTTCTTTTTCCTTTTTGAGCTTTGGTTGGGGGTTTGATGTACATACTCAAGTTGCATTTTCATTTATGTATCATATCATGCTTGCATCTTTGTATCATAGACTGCATATGTACCATATGAGATGTGCTTCTCCTATATACTTGGATCACTATGATATGCTAGATAGGAGATTATGACTTCGCTGTTGATGCTCATATGATGGATAGCGATGCTCTTGATAGATTTGGGATGTATGTGCTTGTGGATGGCCTATTTTTATGAAAATGCTATATATGATCCTCTCTTATGAGTTGTATGCCTTTCATGCTAAATTTGTGTACTTATGGCTATAGCTTGCTTAATTTATGCTTGGGATCATGTTCTTTTCATATGGGGTCAAAGACTCATTTACCATCATGGATGTTTAGCCTACATGCTACCTTGTGGAGAAGCCTAAGCTTCTTTTTGCCGCAAAGGCAGTTCATGTACCATGCTTAATTTGTAAATCTTGAAATTGGTATATGAAATGCTTATGCTTGAAAAATATGCTTCCATGTCATGAATGCTTTAAATTTTTTTTTTGGGTGCTAAACCATTGCATGATGTTCACCATTGAGAAGTCTCACATTTAGAAGTGGACACATGGCTCGGTGGCTTTGACATGACATGAGATAGCTTGTAGGTGTTTGTGATGATCTTGTGATGAGAATTTGTGACCTTGCATGAAGTTTGTGAGTTATATGTTGTTTGTGCTCATTTTGATCATGTTTAGGTCCTATGCTCATGAGAGGTATAGATGTCCAAAAAGCCCGCACCGCGAAAGCACGTCCGAAAGCATGGCTTTTTAGCCTGGTCCGAACCCGGCACAGCCCGACAACCTTCGGGCCCGGGCTGGCCCGGCCCGTCACCTTATGCAGGCCACGGGCTGCTGCCTCAGCACGTCGGGCGGCCCGGCCCGGCACGAAAATAGTAGGCCGGCCCGCTAGTGGCCTGTCTCTTCCTCCCAACCCTAGTAATCCCCGATCCATCCATTCCCCGTCAGGCCCATCTCACGCTTCTCCTTCCCCACTCCCCAGCGCCAGCGGCTCTGCTCTCCCTCCGCTCCGGCTCTTTCCTACGACGACCGGCGGCAAGCCAGGAGGCGGCGGCGTCCTAGGGGCAGCGGCGGCAAGCCAGGAGGCGGCGGCGGCGCAGGGGCACCACTGGGAAGCCAGGAGGCGGCGGCGCAGGGGCAGCGCCGGGATGCGGGAAGCCAGGAGGCGGCGGCGGTGCCGCTCCGACGCTCCCCTCTCTGGCTCCTCTGTCGTCGGTGCCGCTTCTCCCTCGTCCCTCCTCTCCTCTAGCGCGGCGCTCCTCCCCGTGACGAGCAGCGCAGCAGCCGCCGCTCCCCTCACCTACTTTCCCCGGTGCAGATCCGTGGTAGCCGGCAGGCCACCCGCAACGGGTAGCTCGCAGGCTCGCGGCTCGCCCCTTCCCTCCGCCGGCACCGCCAACTCCTCCTCTCCGATGCTGCGTCGCTTCGGTGCTCTTCCCCATGACAAGCTGTGCAGCAGGCCGCTGCTCCTCTCTCTTATCCTCTCTCCGCGTTGATCTGCGACAGTGGCCTGCGGCCACCGGCGACGGGCCGCCGCTCGCTCCCCCATCCTCTCCTCCGCCGGGGTGGTGTTCCTCGGCGCGGCTGGGAGCCTGGGACTCAGAGCTGCGGGCTTCGGGCCGCCCGTGTGCGCTCCTAGGGCCGGGCTATGTCAGGCTAGCCCGGCACGATTCGGCACGACGGGCCCGGGCTTGGGCCGTCGCCGCAGCCCGTGGGCGGCCCCGGCACGGCCCGGTGGGGTGTAGTGCCGGGCTCGGCTCGGCACGAAGTTGTGCGGGCCGCCCCGAGCTCGGGCCAGGGCCGGGCGGCCCGAATGGACATCTATAATGAGAGGGAAGTTTTTGTGAAAAATGCTGTATTTTGATCTTGGCTATGTCAAATGCTTATATGTCCCTATCTATCTCGTTGGCGATGCTTGTACTGAATTTGTGGCTATATAGCTTGTCTTTGTCTCTTTTTAGCATGTTGTAGTGCTCTTTGTCTATTTGAGAAGCACATGCTTGCATTTGTACACTTGATTCATGCATTACCAACAAGGGGGAGGAATAGTACCCAATTCTTGCATCCAGGGGGAGTTTTGCATCAAAGAATTGAAATGCATTTGTTCAGGGGGAGCTTGCATTCATATGCATTTGGGAGCTCTTTCTCGCCTGAATTTTAGTTGTGCTCTTTTGCATTTTAGTTGTGCTCTTTTGCCGATGGTGTCGAGCCTTTTTGCCTCACCTTGAGGAGTCGGCAATTTTGGAGCATTTTATCTCGGTTGTGTCGAGCCGTTACCCTTGTCTTAGGGGACCGAGATTTTTCTCACTTAAGTGGTCTCGTTTTGGCTTTTCTTTGGCTTTTGATCACTTGTTTGAGTTTTTCAGTCGTTTCTTTTCTTCTTCTCTTTTCTCTGAATTGGTTACTATGTGTGTGTTGTCAATGCACTCATCAAGGGGGAGATTGAGGACAGGAGCGTCCGAGGACCAGTGGATGGTCGCTCCCTGGTGTGATGAGTGATTGACAACGTGGTGTGGACTGACTCTTGGCTGAGTATTGCAGGTGCAGGTTGCGGCTTGACTCGTGTTGGTGCAGGTGAAGAGCAGGCGCGAAAGGTCTATGCCTTGCGGGGCCTCCGAGGAGTGGAGAGACAAGTAGGCTCGGCTCGAGGGACCCGGTGGCCAGCGGGGTCAAGTGCGGGCCGCATGGTGGTAAGAAAAGCAAGACGAAGTCGTCGACCGGAGCCTGTGCAGGGTAGCGGCTCACGACCGGAGTCTGCACGCGGGGTTTGCGGTGGTTCACCACAAAACCGTCGGGTTACTTGGTTGAGCCACAAAACCAAGACCGGAGGCTCGGCGGGCGGAGACGGGATCCGGGCGCGCCGAGAAGCTTCGATGCCGACGGGTACGTGGCGGGATTGCAGGGCTTGCGTCGGGATGACGCGGACTGTGGCGAAGGCGTGGCCGTGCGATGAAGAGGAGCACTACAAGACCTATTTGCCCCTGAGGGGATTGTATCTTAAGTTGAAGTGCTAGGGGTAGCTTGGTCATTTGCCCAACCCAGAGGGACTCATATATATAGCTCTAGGGTTTGCTGGGCAAACCATCCATCCGGACTGCTTCTCATATCCCTGCTCCATAGGCGTAGATTTTCTTCACCGTTTTGTGGAGAATCTGACCTCCGAGTATATGGAAGCTTTCATGGTTGCGTCGATTTCCTTCTTGTGGCTCTTGTGATTTTCGTGTCATTTTCGAGCTATTTTTGTTGGATTTTCATGCGCAGCTTGTTCCTTCGATTCTGAGGGGTTTGGGTTCGGATTTGTTGGTGGGGATCATGGATAGATGTCTTGTGCATCTTTGTGCTTGATCTTGACTCCCCAATCTCCAGCTTTTGCCTCCGATTGAAGGATTTCGGTTGGAACCCTAGCTTTTTGGTTGAGCTCGGTTGCAATTCGATTCCCGGCGATTTAGTTCGTTTGAGGTCACAAGTTTTGGGGTATTGCTTCTCCTAGGGACGCTTCTCATCTCCCCCAAATCTTACCTCAAGAGCTCAAGCCATTTGGGAGATCCATGGATGTATAGGTGAACTCGTGCTTGCGTTTCCAGGTTCGGGCTGCTGTCTCCGCACCTGGCGGACCGTCCGCGCGGGGTCGGCGGACCGTCCGCGAGGAGCTGTTCAGCCGGCTGTTCGTCGTGTTCTTCGCGAGTTCTTGAGCCGTCTCGTTTTGATCCGTTGAATCGGGTGTTTTCGGTTGGAGGTTGTTGGCCGGATTGTCCGCCTGGTGAGGCCGGACCGTTTGTGGGGCGCGGACCGTCCGTGGTAGGCTCGCGGACCGTCCGAATTTCCGGGGTGCGGTACTGGAGGTTGTGTTGGCTTTTGCGGACCGTCCGCCGAGGTCCCGCGGACCGTCCGCCAGCCCGTCGCGGACTGTCCGCCCGGTCACTGCGGACCGTCCGCCAGAGGCTTTGCAGATCACCGAAGTTCTTTGCTTCTTGAGTTCCGCTACCGTGTTGCTTTGAGTTTGGGTTTGTTCCTAGGGTTGGTAGGTCCGTTGTGACTATGTGACCTTGGCAAACTCGTGTGGGAATCCATGGTTGTGAATTTGGGGCATAGGCCGAGTTCGACCTTAGGGAAGAATTTTTATCGGCTCCCATTCACTCCCCCCCTCTCTGGTCGCCTAATCGGTCCTTCACAAGCACCTGTATGAGCAATCATTACAGAACAACGTTGCCCAGATGGAAGAGCTGACCAAATGCAGGGACCAGCATAATCAATTGATATAGTAGGAGAATGCCCGGTTTAATGAAATGGTATCATTCTGGCAGGACCACATTGCCCTGATGGAAAAGATTAGGGAATTCTCATGGAGATGTCTGACCAATTGTTACCTGAACAATTGCAAGAGACCAACAAATACAAGGGAATGCTGGACCATGCTATCCATGTGATGGAGGTGTATAAGCAATCGATTGATTAGGTAATTATCGAGATGGGGAAGGAGCAGCAATCGATACAACATAGTGTTATCCAGATGAAGAAGGAGAAGCAACGGATACTGCACGAGAAAGATAAAAATAGGTAGTGCTTGATTATTATGAAACTGGTTCCTTGTTGATGTTTAATTACTGATTGTTGCTCCTGTGCACTTCATAGTGATGAACGACCAGGACACGTAGTGATATGAAACTTGTTACTGCTTATGTTTGCTTTAGGTCAGCCAAGTGAAAAAGGGATCAACAATGGGGAGGATCCTTAGAAGCTAACATGAAGCTTGACACTACTGCCACTGAGCTGCAGAAGGTGAAGGGACAGCTGCAGGATGCAGCTATGGAAGGAGAATCAACATCTACAGATGGAAATTGTGATTAGTTCTTATCGTTATGATTACAAATGGGTGGTTATGATTATTGTGAAAAATTTAATGATGATCATCCTATGATGTTTGCTACTTGGTGTTGTGAACTTTGTGGTCATGAGTTGAGAAACTTGATGCTACCTGATCATAATATGATGTTTGCTGCAAGGTGGACGACAAAGTTCCGGTCTGTTAATGTTTTGCTGGAAGGACCTTCCCGAGTAACGATCGCGTAACTGCTTGTTTCCTACTGTGGTTCCAACTTGTCATAAAATTTAATAAGGTCCCACAAGTTAGTCTGATAAAAAAATAGAGGAAAATTTAAAGGATACAATGTCAATAGCAGGGGTCGAACCTGCGACGTTTGATCCTAAAAAGGGTACATAGAACCACAGAGACATAATGAAATTTGTGTATTTCCAAACTAAGTAGTTCTAGTTTACCAAGTGCGGCCAACGACTATATCTCCAACCACATACACTGCAAGGGGCTCGCCAACACGCTCCTGTGGGTCGTTGTGGCAAATATCTATCCTAGAGGCGTGGGAATGGCGCATCCTCACATCGAAGGGAGGAGAGTGAGCTACGGTCAGGTTAGTACCCTGTTTTGTGCCTTTGCTTTCCCCTTTCGTCAGAGGGAAGTGATATTTGGAATTGGGGATTTCGGTTGAAGCACGATTGTTGTTACAAGTTTATTGATAGGCTTTTGTTTAGAAAGTGCAAAACTAAGCATTGTTTTCAAGTGGCAATGAATTGTTTTTGAAGCATCCGTGTACTCTAGCATCTTCTTCCATTGGTAGCTACTACTCGGAGACATCTTCCTGCAATAGTAGCCATTGGCATCCTAAAGACAAGTGCAAACACGGGTTGAGAGCTATGGTGAAGTATGCTTGGACCTTTCTCAGCCCTGGCTACCGGTTTGCTGGCTGCCCAAAGGTGATGGCTAGTTGGCTACCTGCTTATGTGGTTCCTTTGGTCAACGGTGATTGTTAATGGGGTGTTTAATTTGCTGGAAGAAAAAGAGCAATGCGATTACTTCTGCTGGATTGATCCATAATGGGATGAAAGGTCGTATGTTGTTATGGTGAAGCTCGTGAAGAAGAAAGCGAAAGCTGAAGACGATGCAAACCAGTGGGAGGGAGAATTGGGAAAAGCTAACTATGAGCTTAGAGAGATTAGGAATGAGCTCAAAATAGTATGACAAAAACTTTAGAAGGCTACCGCCGAGCCGAAGTCAATTGGGAATTATAGGCACAATGTCAAACTCGCGCATGTGCTACTTGCTTTATTTGTTGTTGTCGCGAGAATGGCGGAATTGATGCTCGGTGGCAAGGCTAATTAGATGTGTCGATCACGTATTTTGCAAGTTTCACTTTGGTATTGTGAACATTGTGTCGATCATGTATTCTGAACATTGTGCCTTATGCTTCTGAGCATTGTGCTGATGATGTATTGCCAAAAGCGACGAAGAAATGTGCGGTAGTTAGTATCCACCACATTGTGCTGACCGTTTAGTCCGACCTGTTCACATTTTCAAAAAAGTAATTTCTGTTAGGTTCACCAATAGTCATAGTGAATTATTATTGTTATCCCGAAATCAACGGTGCAGCAGTGATGATTGTTTTGGGCGGCAAAGGAGCGATGAATTTACTATAATTGTGGAGAAAGGAGCGGTGGATTTGTTGTAAATGGGGCATCCCTTGACTTCTTCTACCTGGGGTACTGAAAACCTCTTTGCAATTGCATCTCCTCCTCTCAGAAGGAAGATCCGTGAGAGTACAGGGCTCTCTTCCAAGTCTCTGTATCAATTTGAATGTGTATTTGACTTGGCACTCTGATGATTGATCAAACTATTTTCAGGACACCGGTAGGTCAGTAATCATGTCGTCGAGGCAGTTGCCATTATCACTAGTGGTGCTCCCTACCGAGGTGAACATTGACATCACCGGCCACCTCCCTGCAACCTCGGAGCGGGCCATGGACGACCTTCGCAGCCTACGGGCGATCTGCCGAGAGATGCGTTGCGTGTGCAAGAACGTGGCTGTTGGTCGGCGTGTGGTGCTAGAGCGATTTGCCGTCGAGCTGCAGTGGAACAATCACAAGGGCTATGATGCCCTCCTCGATTGCCTGACCTTGAAGGACCGGAACGACGAACCAGAGAGGGGGGAGTGAATGGGAGCCGATAAAAACTCTACTCAAGAATTCGGCCTATGAACCCAATTTCACTCGGACACCTCCATAAGCTTCTCTTGCCAAGTCCACGTAGCCACTGGAGTGCTACTGAACCTAGGAGCAAGATCCAACCAACAGCAACACAAAACACGCAGCGGAAAACAACACGAAATTGCTGCTGGCAACCAAAACTGGTCAGGCCGGTTTCCGAAACCGATCAGACCGCTTCTCTGGGACTTAGCCTCTCGCAGGCAGGGGAAACCGGTCAGGCCGGTTTGGCAAACCGGTCAGGCCGGTTTTGTCCAGGAAATCCACTAAAGACCTTCAAGGCCAAAACTGCTCCAAAACACCTCAAGAACCTCTCCACCTTTGAACAAGAAAAGCCATAGCACGAACAAGGCTCTCCTGCTCAAAAACCTTCACGACAGCCCACTGTGGCTAAACCGGTCAGACCGGTTTGGGAAACCGGTCAGGCCGGTTTTGCCTGGACAGTCGGGAAGAACTCAGTCCGCGGGAAAAACCTAGCCTTCACCTCGATCGATCTCCCGATTCGTTCCACGGATCAAAGTGAAACTTTGGGGATAGCTGGGGTACCTCGTGGGCTACCTTTGGCTAGAAGCTCGGTCCCCAAAACCTACTCAATCAAGAGGAATCGGAAGTCAACCCTAAAGAACACCTTCCCATGGAATCCATCGAAAACCACCAAATTGAAGCCGTTTTGGAGGGTTTGTTGGAGCAAGATCACCAAGCAAAGAGGCACAAGGTCCTCATATGTGACATCCAACAAGAATCCCTCAAAGAAACGCCCCCAAAACTTCCCCACAGAAATTCCAAGAAAAGGCCCCGAAAATCACTAAAAAGGAAAAACAGGAGGAACACAAACAAGCCTTGAGGAACCACGCCGAATCATCTATACATACCATGAAGGTTCATACAAGGTCTAGCTTCCGCCCGATCATCCTTCCCTCTCACAAAATCTCACCATGAAGCTCTCAAGCTAGTCCTAGAAATCCTAAGGAAAATAGGAAGGAAAATAGCAAAGGGAAAATGAGCTAGGGTTCCAAGAGATGGCTGCCATTCTCTCACCACTTGGGTTATATGGAGGCAATCCGAAAGACTAAAATACCCCTAAGGCCTAAACTAGGATACACGCCCACCAAGGGCACTTTGGGAAATTGTCTTCGCTACACCATCGGACGGATGCCCGGCGACCGCACTTCGCTTAGCCTCGACGCAAGCCTTGCGATCTCGACGCGTGTCCTCCGCTTCGAAGCTTCAGGCGCCCTGCGACCCCAAACCGGTCAGGCCGGTTTTGGCCTGACAGCCATGCCCGGTCTTCGGCCTCGACTTTGTGGCTCCGCCGAGTAACCCGGTGGTTTTCTGGTGCACTACCGCAAACCCCGCGAACTTGATGTAGCCTCCGCCAATCACCACTCATGACTCGGCTCCCACGAAGTCCCGGCTCAACCTTGGTTTTGAGGCTCAACCAAGAAACCGTCTATGACTTCATCTTGCCGTTCTTGCCACCATGCGACCCGCACTTGACCCCGCTGGTCACCAGGTCCCTCGAACCAAGCCTACTTGTCTTCTCCACACCTGGAGGCCTCACCGGCGACGACCTTTCGCACTTGTTCTTCACCTGCACCAACACCAGTCAAGCCGCAACCTGCACCTGCAATACTTAGCCAAGAATCAGTCCACACAACGTTGTCAATCACTCATCACACCAGGAAGCGACCATCGACCGGTCCTCGAACCACACATGGTCCACAGACCTGCATACGAAACCAGGAGGCATGTTTCCTCTCCGGGATGGACATCTTGTTCAGGGAAACTACAACTCCTGGTCATCCATCGCCAAGCTCGAGGAGGCCGCTATGAGACATGGGTACCCCTGGCTCCCCACCGACCAGGCTCTTGGCCGTCCCGACAGGTGGATTCGGCCCACCAGAAGACTCGCCAACTTGACAATGGGCCCAACAGACCTAATCTGTGGCCCCAAAGACCTTCTAGAAGATTCCCCCAAACGACCTTATCCGATTCGTTCAGGTGACTTGGAGTGCACGACAAGACAGAAGACTTCGGCTGCGCCGCCAATCCGTCCGAAGATCACAGGATTATGTTGTAACTTACCGTAGATTGGTTTCCATGTTGTAACCGACCAGGACTCTAGGTCCACTGACCTTGTCCGTCAGCCAATATAAGGCGGGCAAGGGCGTTCCCCCCGAGGACAAGTCGCCCCAAGTCGCAAGCCATCCAAAGCAATACAATCAAGAACTGGACGTAGGGTATTACTCTCCGGAGGCCCGAACCAGTATAAACTCGCCGTGTCCTTTGTGTTCCATGTGCCATCGCACAACCATCAAGTTCTTAGCCCTAGGTCTTCCCCCACCGAACAAATAAACCACCGGCGTTGACCCCCCTGCGGACTGCTCAGACCTAAACCTCTGATAGTTGGCGCACTAGGTAGGGGCTGATCTAGGGTTCTTCGTGCAACTCGATGCCTCATCACGCGGCGTCATCTTTCCTACAAGCATGGCTGACCTCCTCGCCAATCCTGCCAACATCTGCTTCGGCTCAATGCCGGTGGAATCCATCGCTCTAGCTGTCTGTCTCGTCATCGAGAACGCCGCGGCCACCACCTGTCAGCAGGTAAAATCCGATCTGTTGATCGAAACCCGCCCACCCACTCCTCGTGATCTAATCGCGGGGCTTGATCGTGTCGAGAGCATGCTCTCTGACACAATCAAGGTCTGCGAAAGCGTCAAGCGCTCTCATAGGACTACTGCACCTCAACCCTGCATGCCTCTTGGCCTGCGCAACTCAACCCGTGGGGCCTCCGACCACATGAGGAAGAAGATCCAGATCCAATCTGGGTCCACCACCACCTCTTTGGATACCGCAAGGGTCCCCTCGACAACCTCTGCCCTGTCCACAAGAAAGCTAAACACATGGCTCGCTAGTGCCTGTGCTGAAGAAGCTTCACCGACCTCCAACCGCGACCCAAAGTCGCCAGACCTATCGCGCTCCAGACTGCGGTGCGTTCTAGATCACCCACACCATCATCTCACCCAACAACTTCTGCGACAGGCTGAAGTACCAGATCGTGAGTCTCTCGTGGTCTCTACCAACATATCTCCTCAAGCCGGTGAAACAGAAGAACGGCGACAGCAACGCGAGAACGACAACGCTGCGCGAGCCCAGCGCCGCCTGCAAGAAGCAAACGCCACAGCTGAAGCAGCTGCCGCAGCCCACAACGTCATGCCCAATGACGTTGGTCAAGCCGCAGGCAATGTCACACACAACGCCACCGGTGGACCACCCCCCGTGGGCACGGTCATCACTCAGCAGCAACAAGATGAGCCTCGACGACGTCGCCTATGCGCCAAAGACCTCCTGAGGGACTTTGAGGAAGCTGACCATGAAGTTTACAACTCGCCTCAAGCCAACCTAGGGGCGGACCTTGCCGAAGCGTGGCAGCTAGAAGACACACCTGCGATACGTCGACTCTTGGCCCATATCCGTGTAGCAACCGCTCATGTCAAAGAATGAAGCCAAGGCTACAGCAGGTCCGCCTCAAGCCAGCACTCTAGGAGTAGGTCGGCACGACCACGCAGCCATCACAACAATGCCAACGCTCCCCTTCAGACCATAGGTGAGGAGGGAGGAGGAGAGAACGAAGTCGTGCAGCCGCCCAATGCCCCTGCCAATGTTGCTGCTAATGCTGCTGACAACGCACGACAAAACGTTGCCGGCAATGCAGGACAAAACGCTGGAGCCCAACCTCCACAAGTACAAGCTACGCGTGTCCTCCGGGACAGCCAAAATCAGCACCGAGCTGCTCGGGACGAAGTGGAAATTCTGCGCCGCGCTGACTACAACCGCGTCAATGGTCCCCCGGATCCTCTTGACGCCAACAACCCCATCCAAGAAGTAGAGCTCCGAGAGATGCACGACCGAGAACTCCGACGTCGTGACCTGTACGACCAAGACAATGGTGCTCCTGATGACATCTACATTGTTCTGACAGCCTGCAACTCGGGATCAGGAAGCATCAACAACTTTTCGGCCTTCTCACGATGTATCAAGACGATGAGATACTCGAAAGACTTAAAGCCAGCCATCGAAAAATACGACAGTCGCTGCGGCTCTAGTATTTGGCAAAAGATGTGATAGAGGGGAAGTGCCCGATCTTTCGGTGAGTGGAGATAAATCCGATTTGGTGGTTGTTGACCCTCACGATCCGACTACGACGAGCAAGCCCGAAGCGCCAATGCAATCGCTGAACCAACTCCCGATGGTTACCGACCTTGTCGGTGCAAAGTCAGCCTGATCACGAAGATCATTTCCTGCACGCAATCGAAGAACAAACAAGAAAAAGAGGCGAGCAATCTTACTATCACTCGAAGGTGGAGTTCTGAATCACAGAGGACAGCACGTATTTGTGCGTGTTCTGGTGTAGCTAAAGCTAGATGTAAAAGAAAACTCAAGTCTGAAAATAAATGAGATGTCTATCTAAATAGGGGGCGCAGCCCCTGGCGGCCACGAGGGGTGGCGCTACAGTACCCTAGGCCCACATGGGCCTCCTGTTGGGCCAACAGCCCAAAAGGTATTGGTGCAGCGCCCTGGCAGATTCTGGACGTCCACTTCTTTCGATGATTCCCGTTGACTCTGGACGAATTTTGGCATTAGACCGGTGCCATTGGAAGCTCTATGAAATTGTGCTTCCAACCATATATAGAACGTCCAAAACCGACTCCGTATGCGACTTGGACGTCCGTTTTATTGCGCACTGCTCCTGGACTCCGAACTGGGCTCGAACTTGAATTGCTTTTGGCCTCCACCTTGGGGACTCGAACCGGATTAGCCTCGTGCCTCCTCTTCGACTTGGACACCCTTGTTGGACTTCTTCTACTCCACTCCATGCACCAATCATGGTCGTATGCATGGGTGTCATGTCCTCATCATTCTCCCCTTCTTGACGAAAAGCCGTCCTCGGCGTCGATTGTACTTGGAACCGATCCTGCACAACACAAGAGAGAACGGGGTTTCGAAAACAAAGGAAATCAAAATTATTGTGAGGAGGAATGTCACCATGTTTCCAATTGGTGAATATGTCATCTTGCATAGAAAATTTAGCGAGCATGTAAGCATCTTGATCGGACGACACATAATGTTTGACAACACTATCCTGCAAAAGATTAGTACCAACAAAAGACAAAGCAGGTATAGGTAGCGAGCAGCAATGCTTCCCTTCTTGGGAGGAAACTTGTTTCACCAAAACAGATCTAGGAGAATGTGGAATAAAATCTGTAGCATGGCTGCCCTCTAGTGGATCAAAATTGCGCACAACAAAAGGATAATTCAGATTGTCACAAATGTACACTCGATGTATCATATAATGTCCTTCATTATTATATTTGCCAATAGCATAATATGTGTGTTTAGAAAAACATGGAAAATCAGCATATTTAAAAAGTTGCGCTTCCAAACAATCTAGATTACACAAAATGTCAAATTCAATGTAACCCAAAGTATGTATAGAACACTGCAGTTGACGCTCATCGGGCGTGTTGGCAATATGAATGACATGTTTAATTTCAGCACAAGTATGTGATTTTAAAACATGTACAACAGAACTATTGTCGGACAAATCATCTTTATCACAAGGAACGTCAAGTAAAGCATCACGTGACAAAGAGAAATCAAGAATAGGGTCCACTAACAATTGCTCGATGATAGCATGAGGTGTGGAAAAATTCAACACAGCAAGAGAGGTCTCACCATCCGTGAGTGGAGCACCACCTGTGGTCGAGGGTGCTGCAGGTGTGGTCGTCCCCTCGCGCGGTGTAGTGCTAGTCGTGGATGGCACTGGGAGAGTAGGATCTGCACTGGATGCCGGGCTTTGTCCTGCAAAAGAGTTAGTAGCCACAGGGGGAATATCCAAAGACGGCGCACTATCAAGCGAAACGAGCACACTAGAGCAGGCAAGTGCATAGCAGGGCAACTGAGCATCGCATAAATCATCAAAATCAGCACGTGTAGCAAGCAAAATAGGATTATCTGATTTAATTTCAGAATTAACAGAGGTCGTAGGAATATGTGGCGCCTCGGGTGGAGGAGTGACCATGGCTAGCGCTGGAGAAGCGGCCGCTGAACTGGGTGTCGAGCTGTGTCCTGCAAGATGATTAGTATTGGTCTTCGAGCGGCGTCCCTGCACTTCACGTTCAGCTTTACAAGCATATGCAAATAATGTGGTCATGTCAGCATACTCCTTATAAATAAGTATATCCTGAATTTCGCGGTTCAAGCCACCACGAAAACGTGCCATCACAACGTCATCCCCCTCAACCAGACCACAACGAATCATACCTTTTTGCAGCTCCTGGTAATATTCTGCAACAGACTGTTGACCTTGCTGGAACCGCTGCATCTTATTAAGTAAATCTCGTGTATAATATGAAGGTACAAAATGACGTCTCATAGCAGCTTTTAATTGTGCCTAGGTGGTGGGGTGTTTTTGTTTATATTCATGATGCCACCAAAATAAAGCTAAATCAGTAAATGCACTAATAGCAGTCTTAACTTGTGCACTTGCAGGAATATCATGGCATGAAAAATTCTGTTCAACCTCTAATTCCCAATCAAGATATGCAGCAGGATCATATTTGCCATTGTAAGGTGTGATTTTAAATGTAAGCTCAGCAAAAGAATCATTACCACCACGGATGAACGCATGGCGGCCGCGTCCACGGAGGTCTCTAGCGTCCACCTCCTTCTGTAAACCCGTGATCAGTGTTTTCATTGCATCGAGGTGTGACACAATGGTGTCGAGCTTGGTCTTAGTGGCCTGCGGCTGTTCATCCCTCTTGACGTCGCCTGCCATGGTTAGCGCAAACACAAAAACAAAATCGACAACAAAACAGGGGTGTAATGGCTCACAAGGCTCTCAAACTAGTGCTGGTATCAAATTCTTATATGTTCTTACCACGCACACAGGAGCGACCTGCAACCAACCGGTGGAACCTGTGAAAGATTGGAGGAGCGATTGCCTGGAGAAACAAAATCTGCTCGTCGTAGAACTTTGTGGAGTTCTGGGTAGGCTGCACTCAAATCAAGGATTAGCACAATCAAACAATAATGCAAAGTTGAATTATAGTGCTAAACACGAACAAAAAGTTGCTGGAAAGAGTGCCAAAAGTGGAGGGAAACAAACGTGGAAGGGAAGTGTTCGGTACTGCCCGGAACCAAAACGCGAAACAAGGGAGGGGATACGGCAACAATGGTGCTGCGCAGGGAAAAAAATGTGACCAGAGAGGTGTTGCGGTGCGTGGCAGGAGGCGTGTGTGGGAGGGACTCCGAAAAGCTTCTGGACTCCTGATCGGTTCCTTTCCTGTTTTTTTTTACTTTCTTTTTTTTTATTATTGCCTTTCCGCGGCACACGTCCCACGCACGACGCGTGATTGGCAGTTGGCGCGAGGCAAAAACGGAGGGAGTCTGGACGTTTCCTCGTGCTGTTTTTTTATATAGGTTTCCAAACCACACACAGTAGGAAAAAGGGAAGAGGAGGGTGCACGTGATGCACCCGCAGCGCGCGCTGCCCACGGTTCGCGAGCCGCGCGAGGGGACTCTGGGGCGGTTTTCCACCGAAACGATCGTGACGCCCCTTTGGGCTTTTCTTTTATTTTTTTTTCTTTTATTTCTTTAACTTTCCTCTTTTTTTTCTTTGTTTTTTTTCACACAAGGCAGGGAGGGCAAAACGCACGGGGGGTGGGCGCGACGCGTACCCAAAGTTGCAACCAGGGGAACTTCGCGCGCGTGAGGAGTCCGGCGCGAGGGTTCTGCGCGATGGAAAGGGGGTGGCGAGCAGCGGAAAGAAACGACGGCGAACTAGGGTTAGAAGGAAAACAAGAAACAAAGGCGAGAACACAAGTAACCAGCAACAATTGAACGAGTAAGCACACAAATTCAAGAAAGACACTTATTGAAAGAAAGTGCGAGGCTTAAACGGGTTGCTGGGACAAGGATCTAACCTAGAACAATTTTTTGTTTGGTTTTTGTGGACTATAGGAAATAAAAAAACACTCGATAAACTCACTGATCAACCTGGAAAGCTGATACCACTTGATAGAGGGGAAGTGCCCGATCTTTCGGTGAGTGGAGATAAATCCGATTTGGTGGTTGTTGACCCTCGCGATCCGACTACGACGAGCAAGCCCGAAGCGCCAATGCAATCGCTGAACCAACTCCTGATGGTTACCGACCTTGCCGGTGCAAAGTCAGCCTGATCACGAAGATCGTTTCCTGCACGCAATCGAAGAACGAACAAGAAAAAGAGGCGAGCAATCTTACTATCACTCGAAGGTGGAGTTCTGAATCACAGAGGACAGCACGTATTTGTGCGTGTTCTGGTGTAGCTAAAGCTAGATGTAAAACAAAACTCAAGTCTGAAAATAAACGAGAGGTCTATCTAAATAGGGGGCGCAGCCCCTGGCGGCCACGAGGGGTGGCGCTACAGTACCCGCGGAACAGTACCCTAGGCCCACATGGGCCTCCTGTTGGGCCAACAGCCCAAAAGGTATTGGTGCAGCGCCCTGGCAGATTCTGGACGTCCACTTCTTTCGATGATTCCCGTTGACTCAGGACGAATTTTGGCATGAGACCGGTGCCATTGGAAGCTCTATGAAATTGTGCTTCCAACCATATATAGAACGTCCAAAACCGACTCCGTATGCGACTTGGACGTCCGTTTTATTGCGCACTGCTCCTGGACTCCGAACTGGGCTCGAACTTGAATTGCTTTTGGCCTCCACCTTGGGGACTCGAACCGGATTAGCCTCGTGCCTCCTCTTCGACTTGGACACCCTTGTTGGACTTCTTCTACTCCACTCCATGCACCAATCATGGTCGTATGCATGGGTGTCACGTCCTCATCAAGATGTACACCATCACCGCTCAGGCCTTTGGTGGCAACGAAGATCACATGGCATGATACTTCCCCCTTGTGATGGGCCAAGCACCACTCTTGTGGCTTAACAACCTCCCCGCGGAGTGCATCACTTTGTGGGCAAGTCTGTCGCGGTTGTTCACTACGAACTACCAAGCGACCTACAGCCGCCCTGGCATCACACACCACCTCGCCAGAGTGCGGATGAAGACCGGAGAAACTATTCGGGAGTACACCAACCGCTTCTTCGAAAACCATAACACGCTTGCTGGTTTCAAAGACGAGGACGTGATTGCTTACTACAAGAAAGGCGTCACCAACCTCAAGCTCTTCGAGAAGATTCATGAAGTCGGCACAGACAATATCGCCGACCTCATGGCCTATGTTGACAAGCTTGTCGACACCAAGGATGCAGTCGTCCATGACTTCAAAGGTGACAAAGTGGATGATACTTTGGCGTCCAACGCTGGCGTCAGGTCGCGTAAGCGATCCAGCGAGGTCTATGCGACCGATGCTCCAATATAGTCTACCTTCCGCGAAGGTGACTTCAACTGCACGCTGGACGACCAATGTCAGTTCCACCGTGATGCTAAGCACACCATGCGGGAGTGCGAACAACTGAAGCGTGCCCTAGGCGTCCCTCCAGAACCCAAGAAGACCAAAAGCGGCAACAACGATGAACGGTACAAAAACCGACATTGCGACAACCGCTACCATCGACCTGATCGACGTGACAACCGCGACCGCTGACCTTACCATCATGATGATGATAGGGATCGCCGCGATGACCGCCAAGACGACCGCCGTGATGATCATCGTGACGACCGATGTAACGACGGCGACCGCCGCAAGGATCCTACTCCTACTTCAACACCTAAAGGTGGTTATCCCAACGGCGCGTTCCAAACCGCCAACCGACATATCAACTTCATCGTCGGTGGCCGTCGTGCCGTCAAGAGCAACAGACAGCAGCGATCCAATTCAAGGGAGATCAGCCTCGTCAACATCGAAACTCCACAACCTCTGTAGTGGTCAGAGTTCCCCATAACTTTCTCTAGAGCCGACCACTGGGTGCACATACCAAACCCCGGGACCTACCCGTTGGTTGTCAACCCCATAGTGGATGGAGCCTTCCTACCTAGAACCCTCGTCGACGAGGGCAGCAACCTCAACATCATCTTCACCGAAACACTGAAGAAGATGCAGTTCGACTTCACTAAGATGACTGCATGCGACGAGCCCTTCTATGGGGTAGTACCCGGCAAGGCAGCATACCCCATAGGTCGTGTATGCCTGCCTGTTACCTTCGGCAAAGAAGACAACTACCACATGGAGTACCTGACGTTCGAGGTGGCGGACTTTCGCTGATCCTACCACGCCATCCTAGGCTGACCTATGTTGGCTAGGTTTATGGCTATCCCGCACCACACCTACCTCGTCATGAAGATGCCAGCGCCGAACGGGATCCTTTCCGTCTACGGCGACCTCATAATATCCTTCAAGTGCGAGGATGAGACCGTCGACCTCGCTGCAACCTTTGCGTGTACAGCCGCAGCCACGGTCATGGTCGCCCATGCCGCCAAGATCGACCCTACTTCCCTTGAAGTACCTGAACAGAAGCACACATCAACTACCCTGGACACCATTCCTGTAGTGAAGAAGGTCTGCCTCAGCCTGCCCGACGCAGCTAAGGAAGTCACTATTAGGGCCGACCTCGACCCCAAATAGGAACTCGCGCTCACTAGTTTCCTCCGGGACAACGCCGACATCTTCGCATGGAGTCCTTCTAACATGCCCGGTGTCCCCAGGGAGCTGGCTAAGCACACCCTCAAAGTTAGCAAGACAGCAAGACCTATCAAGCAAAAGCTCTGTCGCTTTGCAAAAGACAGAAAGGAGGCCATAGAAGTAGAAGTTTGTAAGCTCATAGTTGTAGGATTCATCCGTGAATGTAAACACCTGGTTTGGCTTGCAAACCCGGTTCTTGTACCTAAGAAGACTGGAGGGTTAAGAATGTGTATCGACTACACCGTCCTCAACAAGCATTGCCCAAAAGATCCCTTCCCTCTTCCCCGCATCGATCAGGTCGTGGACTCCACCGCTGGCAGCATTCTGCTATGCTTCCTCGACTGCTATTCAGGGTATCACCAGGTAGCCCTGAACCCCAACGATCGAGATAAGACGATGTTCATAACGCCCAACGACATCTATTGCTATAAGGTCATGACCTTTGGCTTGAAAAACGCTGGTGCCACGTACCAAAAGTGTCTGGCGTCCTAGATCGGGAAGAATGTTGAGGCCTATGTCGAAGATGTGGTCGTCAAGACCACCCATGAGGAGCAGCTCATAGCTGACCTCACCGAAACTTTCTCCAACCTACGCACCTACCAATGGAAGCTCAACCCAACAAAGTGCGTCTTCGGTGTCCCCTCTGGATTGCTCTTGGGCTTTATTGTCGGGCACCGAGGAATTCAAGCCAACCCCATCAAGGTCAACACAATTCACAACAAGGTCAAGCCATCTTGCAAGAAAGACATCATGAAGCTCACCAGCATGATGGTGGCCCTAGGTCCTTTCATCAGCAAGCTCGGCGAAAAAGGTCTGCCTTTCTTCAAGCTATTGAAGAAGGCAGGTAAGTTCGTGTGGGATGGAGAAGCACATCAGGCTTTCGAGGCTCTCAAGGAGTCCCTGACCTCTCCACGAATCTTGACACCTCAAATCCTGAAGGAAACACTCCTCCTCTACATCTCGGCAACCACTAATGTGGTCAGTATGGTCCTCGTCGCTGAACGTGTAGAAGAAGGGCAGGTCTATCCTGACCAACGACCTGTCTATTACTTAAGCGAGGTCCTGGCCGACGCTAAAACACGTTATACATAGCCTCAGAAGCTGCTCTACACACTCCTGGTCACATCACGGAAGCTTTGGCACCACCTTCAAGCTCACAAGATCAAGGTGCCTTCCTCCTTCCCGCTATGGGAGATCATATGGAACCGCGATGCCAATGGCCGCATCGTCAAGTGGGTGATCGAACTAGGAGAGTTTGATATTGAGTTTTGCTCTAGGCAGGCAATCAAGTCTCAAATCCTAGCTGACTTCGTGTCAGAGTGGACGGAAATTCAGATGCCCCCTCCAAAGGAGCAGCCTGAACACTGGATCATGTACTTCGACGGTGCCCTCAACCTTGAGGGTGCCGAAACAGGCGTGCTATTGATCTCTCCCCGGGGAGAGCAACTCAAATACGTCCTTCAGATTCACTACAAGAACTCCAACAATGGAGTGGAGTACGAAGCGCTGATCCACAAACTCTGAATTGCAGTGTCCCTTGGCATCAAGTGACTGCTGGCCTATGGCGACTCCAAGGTCGTCATAGAGCAGGTCAACAAGGAGTGGGATTGTGTCAAAGACACAATAAATGCTTACTGCACTAGCATTCGAAAAATCGAAAGACACTTCGAGGGGATCGAGTTCCAGCACATGCCGCGCAACAACAATGTTGCCGCTGATGTCCTATCAAAACTAGGCTCCAAGCGAGCTCTAGTACCGGCAGGTGTCTTCGTCCAAGACCTACGCAAGTCGTCCATCAATATTCTAGATCTAGACAACCCGGACCAAGGTCAGCCCGACCCAACACCAGCACGTCCCCGTGACGTGCTGATGACAGAAAAAGAAGACGATTGGCGCAAGCCTTTCCTAGCTTTCTTGGTCCACCAGCGGCTTCCAGAAGACAAAACAGAACGAGAAAGAATCACCCGGTGTAGTGCTAACTACGTCGTGATCAGCGACAAGCTATACAGAAAAGCAGCCTCTACTAGCGTGCTGATGAAGTGCATCTTGCGATCAGAAGGTCTTCAACTCCTGGTTGAGATCCACAGTGGCGAGTGTGGCTGCCATGCAGCATCTGCCAATCTGGTCGGCAAGGCCTATCGATCTGGTCTCTACTGGCCTACAACCATGAGTGATACCAAAGACCTTGTCAAGAGGTGCAAATGATGCCAATTGTTTGCCAAACAACAACATCTGCCCGCTCAAATCCTGTGGACAATTCCTCCATCCTGGCCCTTCGCCATGTGGGGTCTCGACTCAATAGGACCATTTAAAACCTCTCCTGGCGGCTATAAACATATCCTTGTCGCTGTAGACAAATTCACCAAGTGGATTGAAGTCCGACCTGTCGCCAAGGTCACGTCAGACGAAGCAGCTAAATTCATCAAAGAGATAACACATCGCTTCGATGTGCCCAACAGAATCATCACCGACCTCGGGTCGGGCTTCACAGGGTCAGCCTTCTGGGACTTTTGCCAGGACAGCATGATTGATGTCTACTACTCGTCGTTCGTCCACCCCCAATGCAACGGCCAGGTCGAGTGTGCCAATGGCATGGTATTACAAGCTCTAAAAGATCGCATCTCCGATGATGCATCAAATTACACTTCCCGTTGGCTAGCCGAGCTACCCCACGTGATCTGGGGTCTCCGGACCCAGGTCAGCTCAGCTATGGGCTTCTCGCCCTTCTTTCTGGTTTATGGCTCGGAGGCCATCCTCCCCACCGAAGTCACTTTTGGAGCACCACACATACAGTTCTATGACGAAGGTGAAGTCGAGAAGACCCGTCGTGTCGACCTAGACAGCCTCGAGGAACAAAGAGTGGCGGCTGTCATGTGGCAAGCTCGCCACGACCAGCAACTCTGTCGCTACCATGATCGCAATGTCTAGGAGTGCTCCTTCAACATTGGCGACCTCGTCTTGCGACATATCGAGAAGACTGACGGCATGCACAAGTTATCCGCCCCTTGGGAAGGACCTTTCATCGTCACCGAAGTTGTCAGTCCATCTACATATCACCTCCAGTGGGGCGATGGCCAAGGAGTTCCTAACCCTTGGAACGTGGAGCACCAACACCGATTCTATTCGTAGAATAGTTTTTATACCAGTTATGTATTCCTTGTCTTTGTACTTTTAGTTAGATAAATATTAGTTTTAAGCAGTCATCTGCTGTGTCTTGAGTTCTACTCTCCTTTTTTTTGTGTCATGTTCCCTCCCCCTCGACATGCTGGGGGGCTTGGCAAAAGCCAATACAAGGGTCGCAAGACCTGAGGGTGAAATTTCATTCCTCCCCCTCGATATGCTCGGGGGCTTGGCAACCTAAGGGTCGATCAACCTGAGGACATCGTCTCCTATGATTGCCTACTTCATGCTGCTGCGAGCTTGCTTGGTCGTGTTGTTGCAAAACCTAGGTCCTTGACACGCCCCGCGCACTAGCTACACGTAACCCTCCATGCTAAGTGAGAGCCTGTGTGGTTCGAGGACCGGTGGATGGTCGCTTCCTGGTGTGATGGAGTGATTGACAATGTTGTGTGGACTGACTCTTGGCTAAGTATTGTAGGTGCAGGTTGCGGCTTGACTGGTGTTGGTGCAGGTGAAGAACAAGCGTGAAAGGTCATTGCCGGTGAGGCCTCCAGGTGTGGAGAAGACAAGTAGGCTTGGTTCGAGGGACCCGGTGGCCAGCGGGGTCAAGTGCGGGCTGCATGGTGGCAAGAACAGTAAGACGAAGTCATGGACAGTTTCTTGGTTGAGCCTCAAAACCAAGGTCGAGCCGGGACTTCATGGGAGCCAAGTCATGAGTGGTGATTGGCGGAGGCTACACCAAGTTCGCGGGGTTTGCAGTGGTTCGCCAGAAAACCACTGGGTTACTCGGCTGAGCCACAAAGCCGAGGCCGAAGACCGGGCGTGGCTGTCAAGCCGAAACCGGTCTGACCGGTTGGTGAAACTGGTCTGACCGGTTTGGGGTCGCAGGGCGCCAGGAAGCTTCGAAGCGGAGGACACGCGTCGGGATCGCAAGGCTTGCGTCGAGGCTAAGCGAAGTGCGGTCGCCGGGCATCCGTCCGATGGTGTTACGACGACAATTTCCCAAAGTGCCCTTGGTGGGTGTGTATCCTAGTTTATGTAATAGGGGTAGTTTCATCTTTCGGCTAGACTCCATATAACCCAAGTGGTGAGAGGATGGCAGCCATCTGTTGGAACCCTAGCTCATTTTCCCTTTGCTATTTTCCTTCCTATTTTCCTTAGGATTTCTAGGACTAGCTTGAGAGCTTCATGGCGAGATCATGAGAGAGGGATGGATGATCTGGAGGCAAGCTAGACCTTGTATGATCCTTCATGGTATGTATAGATGATTCGGCGTGGTTCCTCAAGGCTTGATTGTGTCTGCCCCGTTTTCCCTTTTTGGTGATTTTCGGAGCTTTTCTTGGGATTTTTCGTGGTGAAGTTTTGGGGGCGTTTCTTTAGGGGATTCTTGTTGGATGTCACATATGAGGACCTTGTGCCTCTTTGCTTTTTCACTTTGCTCCAGCAATCCCTCCGAAACGGCTTCGATTTGGTGGTTTTCGGTGGAGTTCGTGGAGAGGTGTTCGTGAGGGTTGACTCCTGATTCCTCTTGATTGGGTAGATTTTGGGGACCGAGCTTCTAGCCAAAGGTAGCACACGAGGTACCCCAGCTATCCCCAAAGTCTCACTTGAATCCGTGGAACGAATCGGGAGATCGATCGAGGTGAAGGTTGAGTTTTTCCCGCGGGCCGAGTTCTTCCCGACTGTCCAGGCAAAACCGACCTGACCGGTTTCCCAAACCGGTCTGACCGGTTTAGCCCTAGTGGGATGTCGTGAGGGGTTTTTGAACAGGAGAGCTTCTTTCTTGCTTTGGCTTTTCATGTTCAAAGGTTGAAAGGTTCTTGAGGTAGTTTTGGCTAGGTTTGGTCTCAAAGGTCTTTTAGGGATTTCCTGGACAAAACCGGCCTGACCGGTTTGCCAAACCGGCCTGACCAGTTTCCCCTGCCTGCGAGAGGCTAAGTCCTAGAGGATCGGTCTGACCGGTTTCAGAAACCGGCCTTACCGGTTTTGGCTTCCAGCAGCTATTTCGAGATGTTTTCCGCCGTGTGTTTTGAGTGGTTGTTGGTTGGATCTTGCTCTTAGGTCCAGTAGCACTCCAATGGCTACGTGGATTTGGCAAGAGAAGTTTGTGGAGGTATCCGAGTGATCTCGGGTTCATAGGCTGAGTTCTTGAGTAGAAGTTTTATCGGTTCCCATTCACTCCTCTCCTCTCTGGTTCGCCGTTCCAGTCCTTCAAGTGGTATCAGAGCCGGCTACGGGTCTTTATTGACTCTAATCAGTGTAAGATCCAAAGATGGCGTACCAGGAACGGGGATCTGGTCCTCCGCACTTCGATGGAAAGAACTACCAGATGTGGCAGAGACGGATGGCTGCGTTTCTCCATGGCAAGGGTCAAATCCTATGCGATGTTACGGTGAACACAGCTTATGTTCATCCGATTAACTTCCTAGCTCCGGGATCGAGGGACATGTTCGACGCCAACAACAAGGCGGTCGACTACTTGTTTCGTGCTCTGTGTCAAGCTGAATTCGATCGGGTTAAGACATAGCACCTAGCTTGTAGGATTTGGGAGCAGTTGAAGGATACTCATGCTGGGAATGCTCAGGTTCAGGCTCGGATGTATGCGACTTACCAGAGAGAGTACGAGAACTTCACTCATCTCCCCGGTGAGTCCACTGATTCCTTGTTCCAGCGGTTTACGGTTGTGACGAACAACATGAGAGCCAATGTGGCCGTGCTCCCATACGATGATCATGATAGAGCCGTAAAGCTCTTGCACTCGCTGGATCGTACAGTATGGGACGGAAAGGTCGAGGCTATTCTTGAGTCCGAGAAGTATGACACTCTGACGGTGAACGAGCTGTTCTCGAAGCTCAAGTCGGCTGAGGTGGATAGGGGTATGATAGCCAAGCTTGAGAGCCCGACTGACTCTCATAGTTTCGCTCTCATCGGTGGCTCAGGTGCTAAGTCCAACGCTAACCCATCCACCAGGATGTACTCTTTGTCCTCTTTGATGACTTTGCCAGATGAGGAGTTCGACGTGCTTGGAGAGGACGAGCTGGCGCTGCTGACCAGGCATTTCGTGAGGATGCACGAGAACCGGGTGAACACAAGGAGGAACACGAGAACATGCTTTCTGTGCGACAAGCCAGGACACTTCATCACCGACTGCCCTGAGAAGATGAAGAACAAGGACGGCTACAAGCACCGGTCGAGGACGGACAACAACCACAGATCGAGGCGCAATCACAAGCACAAGCACAAGAACTAGGACGAGCGACGATCGAGAAAGAATGACGGCCGCGGCAGGAAGGCCTGAGCGATGGTCGGAGTGAGCGACGTCGACTCCAACTCCGCCTACTCTTCCTCGAGCTCGAGTAACAGCGAAGATGAAGGTGATCGCCGCAAGAACAAGAAGTCATTCAGGAACTTCAGCGGGCAGAGCTGCTTTGCTGGAGATGGCTTCTGCACCATGGCGCGTAGCTCCGACAGCAAGAAGAGTCACCAGAGCGACTCGGACTCCAACTCCGAGGATGAGGTACGTGACGAGCTTCCCTTCTTGTGCGAGGAAAATGAGCGTCTTGGCAAGTTGCTTGATAATCGTGATGACATGCTTAGAGAGGCAAAGAAGATGAGGAAAGAGCTTAGAGCCTCACTAGAAGATGCTAGGAACCGAGTAGCTGAGCTAGAAACCCAGAACCTTGATGCTAAGCTTGAGATAGATTCGCTTAAGGCTTCACCTGTGGTTTCTGATGAGATTGATTATTGTGATTGCTCTGTTGAAGGACCGGATTGACGACCAGAGAGGGGGGAGTGAATGGGAGCCGATAAAAATTCTTCTCCAAGAACTCGGCCTATACCCCAAAATCACTTCCAAAGACCTCTACACGAACTTGCTAAGATCACGTAGTCACAACGGACCTACTGACCCTCGGAACAAGTCTGTGACACTCCTTGAAAACAACTCGACCAAAAACACAAACACTTAGCGAAAGCCAAACCAACACCCTGTCTGCCAGGCAGAAACCGGTGCCACCGGAATTACGAAACCGGTGCCACCGGATTTCTCAAAGGCACAGACACAGGGCAAAACTGGTGCCACCAGGTTTGAAAACCGGTGCCACCGAATTTTTCTTGGGTCACTTGGAAACCTCGGAAAAATCCAAACCCGGAGCAAACAGACTCGAAACGCGATGAAAATTTAACCCTAGCCTTCTCTTGCCCAAAGAAACTTTTCCACCAAAAATCTCCTCAAAACACCACCGTTGATCAAATCGGTGCCACCGGGTTTCCAAAACCGGTGCCACCGAGTCTTGCCTAGGCAGCTCGGGAAAATCTCCTTTCGAATCGATCTTTTGACTCGTGCAACCTCTTGAGCTGAGATTTGGGGAGGAGTAGATCTACCCCATGAACAAGTGAATCCTAAAAGGACAAGTCCCCAAACCAAGCATCTTGTGTGGAATCGAAGATTTCTTGCAAAGGGTCAAGAACTAGGGTTAGAGAGGAAGAACTCCAAATCCGAGCCGATTCGTGGGGTTTGTGGGCACAAGATCACCAGGAGAAAGGTCACACAAGACCTATGCGTGATCTCCACAAAGAAACCCCCACCAAAACGCTCTCAAATCCGACGAACGGAAAATCCACCGAAAAGGCTCCAAAAATCATCAAAAAGGGAAAACGGGAGAGACACAATCAAGCCCTGAGAAACCATGCCGAATCATCTATACATACCATGAAGGTTCATACAAGGTCTAGCTTGCCTCGCAATCATACTTCCCTCTCACAAGATCTCACCATGAAGCTCTCAAGCTAGTCCTAGAAATTCCAAAGGAAAAAGGAAGAGGAAAATAGCAAAACAAAATGAGCTAGGGTTCCAAGAGATGGTTGCCATCCTCTCACCACTTAGGTTATATGGAGGATAGCCGAAAGACGAAACTACCACAATTACATTAAACTAGGATACACGCCCCCGAAGGGCCTTTTGGGAAACTTCGTCGTAGCACCATCGGACGGATGCCCAGTGACCGCAACTTGCTTAGCATCGACGCAAGCCTTGTGATCCCGACGCGTGTCCTCCGCTTCGAAGTCTCTGGAACGCGTCGTCGCACACCGGTCAGACCGGTGTACCCCACCGGTCGGACCGGTCCAGGTGCTGCTGCCTTCGATCTTCGGTCTTGGCTTTGTGGATCAACCAAGGAACCCAGTGGTTTTCTAGTGAACCACTGGAAACCCCGCGAACTCGGTGTAGCCTCCGCCAATCACCACTCACGACTCGGCTCCCACGTAGTCCCGGCTCAACCTTGGTTTTGAGGCTCAACCAAGAAACCGTCCATGACTTCATCTTGCCGTTCTTGCCACCATGCGGCCCGCACTTGACCCCGCTGACCACCGGGTCCCTCGAGCCAAGCCTACTTGTCTTCTCCACACCTGGAGGCCTACCCGGCAACGACCTTTCGCGCTTGCTCTTCACCTGCACCAACACCAGTCAAGCCGCAACCTGCACCTGCAATACTTAGCCAAGAGTTAGTCCACACAACGTTGTCAATCACTCATCACACCAGGAAGCGACCATCCACCGGTCCTCGAACCACACAAGCTCTCAATCTCCCCCTTGATGAGTGTATTGACAACACATACATTTGGTAACCAAACAGAAAAGGAAAAGAAAAGAAACGACTAAAAAGAAACTCAAGCAAGCGATCGAAAGCCAAGCAAAGGCAAAGAGCAAGATCACTTGAAAGAGGAAAGACTCGGTCCCCTTAGGCAAGGGAAACGGCTCGACACAATCGAGTAAAAAACAAGCTCAAGCAAAGAGCAAAGACCACCAAAGCAAAGCTTGAAAAACACAAAGAGCTCCCCCTAGACACATGCAAGCTCCTCCTGAAATAATGCAACTCCCCCTGGACGAATGCATGCAAAGCTGAACTTACTACGCAACCCGGTGCCACCGGTTTCAGCAACTTGGTGCCACCTGTTTGCTGAAATCGGTCCCACCGGATTTCCACCAGCCAGAGCATAAAATGCAACAAAAAATGCATAAGCTCTCCATCGACAACTGAACCATGCTCTGAAACGGATATGCAACTTTTCTCACCCATTCTTTCTCCCCCTTGTTGACAATGCATGAATCAAGGCAAATTATGGGAAAATGCAACCTAGAGCTTCTCAAATAGACAAAATTCAACATAGCATGCTACACACATCCAAATGAGCAAGTTACATACTCTATAGCTTCGTATGGACATAAACTACAAGATCACCAAGTTTCACAACCATTGGGAAAAGCTAAGATAGAATTGAGCATTGTTGCGAAAAATTTCCTCTCATGAGCAAAGTCCTAAACATGAGCAAAACATGTCAAAATGGCAAAGCCACACAAACTTCATGCTAGGACAACCATTCTAAGCATAAGACCATCATAAACACCCACAAGCATCTCATGTCATGTCAAAGCTTACCGAGCCATGTGCTTACTTCTATGTATGAGACTTCTCATTGGTAAGCAACATGCAACGGTTTAGAACTCAAAAGCAAGTAAATTAAGCACATATGACATGGGAGCACATTTTCCAGGCAAATTACATTACATTTTTCAGATCCATAGGTACATGAAATGTCTTTGCGACAAAAAGGAACTTATGCCCCTCCACAAGATAAAGCATGGGGGCTAAACATTCATGATGGCAAATAAGCCTTTGGCCCCATATACTCAAAATAAACTATCCAAACACAAATTAAGCATAGAAAAGCCACTAAAACATGTCATGATCATATAAAGGCATTTACTCACAAGAGAGCATATATGTGACATTTTTCAAAAACATAGCTATCAACCATGGATATAAAACAAGATCATCAAGAGCTAAGCCAAACTAACCATAGCTTACCAAACTAGCTCACAAGGACATATAAATCATACCATGGTGAACAATGTATATAGGAGAAGCTTTTCCTACAACAATGCATATGATACAAAATGCATGCAAATAAAATACAAAGATGCCTATACATCATGTTACACATGCAATGCAAAATGCAAGAAATGCACAAAGGAAAGTTATACATATGCTACAAAGGAGCTCCCACACAACTGACTCAGGAAATCAAACACACGCCAAGCTCCCCCCGCAAATGAGTGAAAGTTGCTTGATCTAGAGGCTTGGTGAAAATATCGGCTAGCTGATCATGTGTGGGTACATGGATCAAAGCGATTTTTCCTTTCTCAACATTGTCTCTCAGGAAATGATACCTCACTTCTATGTGCTTGGTTTTGGAATGGAGCACTGGGTTCTTTGCAACACTTATGGCACTTGTGCTATCACATTGAAGTGGGACATGGGTATACTCCTCACCAAAGTCACTCATGGTGTATGTAATCCAAAGGAGCTGAGAGCAACAACTGGCTGCGGCAACATATTCGGCTTCGGTTGTAGATTGAGGAACACTCGATTGTTTGCGGGAAGACCAAGACACCAAAGAAGAACCCAAGAACTGGCAAGTCCCAAAAGTGGACTTCCTATCCAACCGACATCCGGCAAAATCCGCGTCTGAAAATCCATGAAGAGCCAAAGAAGAAGACGCGGAGTACCAAAGGCCGAAGTCAGGAGTGTGTTGTAAATACCTGAATATGCGCTTGACTGCTTGCCAATGCGAAGTCCTTGGAGACGCTTGAAAACGAGCGCACAGACATATCGAGAATTGGATGTCCGGCCTCGTCGCCATCAAGTACAGGAGTGACCCGATCATGCTTCGGTACTCCTTCTGGTCCACGTGTTCACCATCCTCGTTCGCATCAAGAGCAGTAGTCGTACTCATAGGCGTCGCCATGGCCTTGGAGTCCTCCATCTTGAACTTCCTCACAATGTCCTTGGTGTACTTGGCTTGGTGTACAAATGTTCCTTCCTTCGATTGCTTGATCTGGAGCCCGAGGAAGAACTGCAACTCGCCCATCATGCTCATCTCAAATTCCCTGCTCATGTCTTCTGCAAACCTTGCAACCAAAGAGTTAGACGAGCCACCAAAGACAATATCATCCACGTACACCTGCACAATTAGGATCTCTTTGCCCTACCTAAGGAGAAACAAGGTCTGACCTACCTTCCCCATCTCAAACCTCACTCAAACAGGAACCCTCTCAACGTACCATACCAAGCTCTAGGCGCCTGCTTCAACCCATACAGCGCCTTCCTCAACTTGTACACCCTGTGGGGGTACTTCTCACTCTCAAACCCTGGTGGTTGCCTCACGAACACTTCTTCCTCCAAAACACCGTTTAGGAAAGCACTCTTCACATCCATTTGGTACAATTTGAACCCTTTAGCCACGGCAAAAGCTAGAAGGATCCTAATTGCCTCCAAACGGGCTACGGGAGCAAAGGTCTCCTCGTAGTCGATCCCCTCTTTCTGTGAGTACCCCTGAGCAACAAGCCTTGACTTGTTTCTCACCACTTCTCCTTTCTCACCCTCTTTATTTTTCCACACCCATTTTGTCCCAATCGGCTTACACCCTGGTGGAGGCTCCACTAACTCCCAAACTTGGTTCCTCTCAAAATTCTCCAACTCCTCATGCATCGAATTGACCCAATTGTGATCAGATAGCGCATGTCTAATGTCTTTGGGCTCAAAAGTAGCAACAAAAGCAGCATGAGCAAAGTGAGAATCATTACGAGACCTCGACCGTGTAGTGCGTTCATTGATGTTCCCGATGATCATTAAAGCTGGATGATCCACTTCTACTCACCGGGGAGGTTCTCACCTCGAAGCCACCTCCCCCTCAGCTGGAGCTTCCTCACGATGTCGGCACGTCATCATAGGTGTGGGAGAGGGACCGTCCACGATTGTAGTCGAAATAGTATGTTCATGCTCAGCCGCGGGTGCCACACCACCATCTTCATCATCTCCATGTTCATGCTCCTCCTCCTGAAAAATCTCCTCGCCAAGTTCCTCGTCACCTGCACACTTAAAAACAAGCTGACTATGTGGCTGTATCTCGTTGAAGGTAACCTCGTAAGTCTCCACGATTTGGTTAGTTTCAAGATTGAGCACTCGAAAGGCTCTAGAATGAGACGCGTAACCAAAGAAAATGCCATCGACAGACCTAGCCTCGAACTTCTCCAACTTCTTACCTTTCTTTAGGATAAAGCATTTGCACCCAAACAAATGAAAGTGACTCACCTTGGGGGTCCTACCGTGCATCAACTCGTAGCAAGTTTTCTTCTTATGCACCCTGAGGTAAATCCTGTTTGACACATAGCAAGCTGTATTTACCGCCTCAGCCCAGAACCTTCTCGAAGTCCTATGCTCATCGAGCATCGTCTGAGCCATCTCGCACAAGGTTCTGTTTTTCCTTTCCACCACACCATTCTGGGGAGGCGTATACGGACTAGAGAACTAGTGGTCAAGACCCAAGTCATGGCAAAAAGTTTCGAAGCGAGAGTTTCTAAATTCCGAGCCATTGTCACTGCGGATCACTCGTATGGCATCTCCGTGCCTCTGGTTTCTCAACCTCAGGACAAGATCTCGAACAAAACCAAACGTCTCCCCTTTCTCCTCCAAATAGAAAACCCACGCATACCGAGAGTAGTCATCCACCACAACCAGGACGTACCAGTTCCTACCCACGGATCTCACACGAGCTAGGCCAACAAGGTCCATATGGAGCAGCTCGTATGGACGTTCCGTCATCACATCGGTGAGGGGTGGATGGGAAGCAGCTACCATCTTAGCATGCCGACACGGCGCACAAACCAACTCTTTCTCAAACTTTAGTCGTGGCAATCCTCGGACCAAATTGAGTTTACTCAAGCGAGACAAAAGGTCAAAGCTTAAGTGACCCAACTTCCTATGTCACTTCCACAACTCACTCGAAGAACCAGCCAAAAAGCAATGAGCCACACCAGAAGACTGAGAGAAATCCGCTCGGAAAACTTGACCCTCGGGAACGACCATGCAAACTAGGTCCCCTCGAGAATCCAAAATCCGAGAACCACCAGGCCGAAATAACTCCTCAAAACCCTCATCCAAAAGCTGGGAAATGGAAAGAAAATTGAATCCGAGCAATTGAACAAGAGCAACATGCCTGACAGTGACCTTGTCACTTACCTTAATCTCAGCTTCTGAAAGCACACGCCCTCGCCCATTGTCCCCAAAGGTGATGTATGTCTTGGATACCACCAGGACGAGACTTGAGAACCACCCCTTGTCTCCGGTCATATGCCTCGAGCAACCGGAGTCAATCAACCAAACGTTCCACAAGTCTCCCACCTGAAATTCAAAAACGAGCACGTGAGTGAACAAACGACTCAGCACTGGGGTTAGTACCAAAAGAGTAAAACCAAAGCCAAGCCATTTGCTCCAAAGTGGGGTTAGCACAAACCATGTCATCACACCTATCAAAGCAACCACCACGAAAACCACCACGGGAACCACCCCTGTCTCGCAGGAGGAGAGCGAAAACCACGAAAGGAAGACCGTGGACGGTTCCTCCTCTCCAACTCAAAGCTATGACTCCTCCCACCCTCGTATTGAGCACGAGGTGGAGAACGTTTAGCAAACTGACCACCACCAGACTCACCATGCCAACCACCAGAACCACGACCAAAGAAACCAAACCGAGCATCCTCACGAGCACGGAAACCAAACTGCTGTCTGCCGAGACCAGCACCGGTCTGACCGGTGGTTCTCGGCCAGCAGCACCACTTGCCACCTTTCGATCCCCCCAAGCCGGAACCGTCCTCACAACTGCCTTGGGCCTAGGCATTTCCATACGAGGCTCAGGTACACCATTTGAAGGGCGGTACCTGTCCTTGTTAGCCCACTCCTTAGCCATTCTCTCCCCACGCTTCCTCTTGAAGCAAAACTCACCCTTGTGACCATCTCTCCCACAATAGTCACAATGAAACCTTATGAGCTTAGTTTTAGGCTTGGGTTGGGGCTGCTCACTTGGTTTCTCCTCACTCGGCTTCTCAACCGGTTTCTCCTCACTAGGCTTCTCACCCTCTTTCCCAAAGAACACATTCCCCAAGTTGCTCTTGAACTTTATGGGTTTTTGGAAATCATTTGTGGAGTGAGGCAATATGGGTTGTTCTGGAGTTGTGTCAAGTTTGTTTCTCAATGGGTTTGGCTTAGGAGCATAGGCATTTTTGTGGAAGGTTTTTGGTGGAGCTTGTATGTCACTAATTTTCTCTCCTCCCTCACCACTACACTCTCCAATCTTATCCGAGCCAAGCGCTTGCCCATCATAGCACTTGTATGCCTCTATCATCATCCTAAGCTGTGGTTCATGACCTGACAACCAACCCATCAGTTTCCTCAACTCATCATTCTCATCCTGCAAGCGATCAACATAATGTGCAAGTTCCAGATTCTTCAAAGCATGCAATTCACAAGTAGAGCAAGAAGTGGGAACAGGTTCTTTAAACTTAGCCTCAAGAGAAACAGTGTAAGCATGCATCTCATCAATCTTTCCATGCAAAACTGGGCAAGAAGTACAAGCACCTAGCAAAGCAGGTCTAGACTTAAGCTCAGCCACTTCAGCCCTAAGCACATTTAGTTCCTCACACTTGGAGGCATGCTTTTCCTTGAAAACAGTAAGATCAGCTAGGAACACAGAGCACTCAGCACAATCAACCTCATCAGAAACAACAGGTGAAGCCTTAAGCGAATCAATCTCAAGCTTAGCATCTAGGTTCTGTGTTTCTAGCTCAGCCACTCTAGTCCTATCATCCTCAAGCGAGGCCCTAAGCTCCTTCCTCATCTTCTTAGCCTCTTTAAGCATGTCATCACGATTATCGAGCAACTTGCCAAGCCATTCATTCTCCTCACGCAAGAAGGGAAGCTCGTCACGTACCACATCCTCGGAGTCCGAGTCCGAGTCGCTCTGGTGACTCTTCTTGCTGCCGGAGCTTCGTGCCATGGTTCAGAAGCCATCTCTAGCGAAGCAGCTCAGCCCGCTCAAGTTCTTGGAAGACTTCTGGTTCTTGCGTCGATCACCTTCGTCTTCACTGCTACTCGAGCTCGAGGTAGAGTACGCAGAACTGGAGTCGACGTCGCTTGCTCCGACCATCGCTCGGGCCTTGCTCGGCTGTCCTTCTTCCTCGATCGTCGCTCGTCCTTGTGCTTGTGCTTGTGCTTGTGATCGCGACTTGATCGGTACTTGCCCTCCGTCTTCGACTGGTTCTTGTAGCTGTCCTTGTTCTCCATCTTCTCGGGGCAGTCGGCGACGAAGTGTCCTGACTTGCCGCACTGAAAGCATGTCCTCGTGTTCCTCCTTGTGTTCACTCGGTTCTTGTGCATCCTCTCGACCCTCCTGGTCAGCAGCACCAGCTCGTCCTCTCCAAGCACGTCGAACTCCTCATCTGGCAAAGACATCAAAGAGGACAAAGAGTACATCCTGGTGGATGAGTTAGCGTTAGACTTTGCACCTGAGCCACCGATGAGAGCGAGACTATGAGAGTCAGTCGGGCTCTCAAGCTTGGCTGTCATGCCATGGTCCACCTCAACCGACTTGAGCTTCGAGAACAGCTCGTTCACTGTCAAAGTGTCATACTTCTCAGACTCGACAATGGCCTCGAACTTGCCATCCCAAATTGTACGATCCAGAGAGTGCAAGAGCTTAACAGCTCTATCATGATCATCGTACGGGAGCACGTCCACATTGCCCCTCATGTTGTTCACAACTACCATGAACCGCTAGAACAAGGCATCAATTGACTCACCGGGGAGATGAGTGAAGTTCTCGTACTCTCTCCGGTAAGTCGCATACATCCGAGCCTGAACCTGAGCATTTCCAGCGTGAGCATCCTTCAACTGACTCCAAATCCTACAAGCTAAGTCCTTTGTCTGAACCCGATCGAATTCGGACTGACACCGAGCACGAAATAAGTAGTCGACCGCCTTGTTGTTGGCGTCGTGCATGTCCCTCGATCCTGGAGCAAGGAAGTTAATCGGATGAACATAAGTTGTGTTCACTGTAACGTCCCAAAGGATCTGACCCTTACCGCGGAGGAAAGCTGCCATCCGCCTCTGCCACATCTGGTAGTTTTTGCCATTGAAGTGCGGAGGACCTGAACCCCATTCCTGGTACGCCATCCTTGGATCTTAGACTGGTTAGAATCTGAAGATACATTGATAGAGGGGGAGTGCCCGATCTTTCGGTGAGTGGAGATAAATCTGATTTGGTGGTTGTTAACCCTCACGATCCGACTACGACGAGCAAGCCCGAAGCGCCAATGCAATCGCTGAACCAACTCCCTGTGGTTACTGACCTTGCTGGCGCAAGATCAGCCTGATCACGAAGATCAATTCCTGTATGCAATCGAAAAACGAACAAGAATCTGAGGCGAGCAATCTTAATATCACTTGAAGGTGGAGTCTGCAATACACGAAGGCAGTGCTATGCGGCTGTTCGGTTGTAGCTAAAGCTAACTTGTAAAACAAACTCGAGTTCTAAATGCGGCGGCTACTGAGTATATGAAGAGGGGCGTCCTAGGGTTGAGGACGGCCTAGGATGGGGCGCCCTCAGCTTGGGCTTAAGGCCCAACAAACCGGCGACGCAGCACCTTGGCAGATTCTGGACGTCAACTTCTTTCGACGATTCCCGTTGACTCGGGACGAATTTGGGCCTCAAACCAGTGCCATTGGAAGCATTATGCAATTCTTCTTCCAGCCATATAAAGAACGTCCAAAACCGACTTCGTATGTGACCGGGGCGTCGTTTTTAGTGCGCACTGGTCTGGGACTCCGAACTGGGCTCGAACTTGAATTCTTCTGGGCCTCTACCTTGGGGAGTCGAACCGGATCAACCTTGGACCTCCTTCTTGACTTGGAAAACCTTGCTGGACTCCATCTTCTCCAATCCATGCACCGTGCATGGACATAAGCATGGTTGCCATGTCTGCATCATCCTCCCCTTCATGACGAAAAGCCGTCCTCTGCGTCGATTGTACTTGAAACCAATCCTGTGAAGCACAAAGGAGAACGGGGTTGCGAAAACAATTGGAACTGAAATAATTGTGAAGAAGGACAAAACCTCGTTTCCAATTTGCTAGTGTGTCATCTTGTATGAAAAATTCAGCAAGCATGCAACCTTCGTGATCGGATGGCACACATTGTACTTCAACACCATCCTGCAAAAGATTAGTACCAAGAAACGACAATGCAGGAATAGATGGCAGGAACCAATGATGCTCCCCTTCTTGGGAGTCAACCATTTTATGAAAACCAAAACTACTAGAGGAACATGTGAAAGTGTTTGTATGATGGTTTCCCTCTAATCGATCACAATCTTGCACAACAAAAGGAGAATTGATATTGCTACAAATGTAGACGCAATGTATCACATAATGTCCTTTGTCATTATATTTGCCAATAACATGATATTTGTGTCTCGAAAACCAAGGCAAATCAACATACCTCAAAAGTTTCTCTGTTAAACAATATAGATTACACAAATCATCAAAGTCAATGTAACCTAATGTGTGCAAAGAAGATAACAAGTGTAGCTCATCATTTTTACTAGCAATATGCATAACATGTTTATTTTCAGCACTAGCATGTAAAACTGAAGCATGGGCACATAATTCATCTTGGTCACAAGAAACATCAAGCAAGTCATCATGCGACAAAGATAAATCAAGAGATGGTTTCACTATTAAGTGCTCAACTATAGCATGATTGGTGGAAAAATTCAGCACATTAACATAAGTCTCACCTTGCATGAGTGTAGTACCATGGACATTACCTGTGGTCTCAGTAGGAGTATATGGTGCATTGTAAAATGATGGTTCAGAATTGGCACATGAGGATGGGAGCTCCTCATTGGCTTTCATGTCGTCCGTGTCCGCTTGCTTGTGGTGAGCATCCTGGTGCGGAATCGCCTTCGACTCAGTCCTCTCGTGGGATGTAGGTGTGGACGTGGATGGCGCAAGGGAAACGGACGCTGAACTGGGTGTCGAACCGCTGCCTGCAAAAGAGGTAGAATATGTCTTCGAGCGGCGTCCCTGCACTTCATGTTCAGCTTTGCGAGCATAATATGAAGGCACAAATCTACGTCGCATAGTAGCTTTTAATTCAGCCCAAGTGGTGGGAGTGGTAATGGGATTTTGTTGTTCATAACGCCACCAATGTAAAGCAAGATCAGTAAAAGCACTAATAGCAGCTTTAACTTGAGAACTAGCAGGAAGATCATGGCATGAAAATTTCTCTTCGACCGCTAACTCCCAATCAAGATATGCAGCTGGATCATATTTGCTGTTATCAAATTCTTATCCGTTCTTACCACGCACACAGGGGCGACCTGCAACCAACCGGTGGAACTCGCGAAAGATTGGAGGAGCGATTGCCTGGAGAAACAAAATCTGCTCGTCGTAGAACTATGTGGAGTTCTGGGTAGGCTGCACTCAAATCAAGGATTAGCACAATCAAACAATAGATGCAAAGTTGAAAAGGAGTGCTAAAGACGTCACAAACGCTGCTAATCACAAGTGCGGAAAAAGAACGGAAGGGCGAGGGGGGGTATGGTGGAAGGTGGGCGGCTAGGTGATGTGCTCTGGGGAGGACAGCACAGCGTGAGCAGGGGGGCAGCGCGTGGGATGTCCACGGCAGGGCTATGCTCAGCGTGGGGGAGGGGAAGGCACGGTAAAAACAGAAGGGGGGGGGCGAACTGTGTGAAAGAGGGGAGGCGCACGGCGTGCCCGACTCGGTAGCTGACCGGCGGTGCCTCTGCCGAACCAATCGTGTCACTTCTCCCTTTTTTTGTTTCTTTTTTTCTTTTTTTTTGTGTCCCGGACTCTGTTTTTTTGTCACGTTCGTCTCTCTTTTTTTTCACGACAACCATGGGGGACCGATCGGGGCAGGTGAAAAACGTGGAGTCCCACGAGGACACAGCGCCGATCCAGTGCCTAACTGCGCGCGCGAAGGAAGCGTGCGGCACGCGTGGGCCAAACGGACTCGGGGTCCTGCAGCACGCGTAGATCAACCGCGAGGAGGGGTGCCGCGATGGATGGAAAAACGGATCGGGGAAAACAAGGCGTGGTGCAACCGGACTCCTGGCGCCCGTGTGATCCCGTGTGCCACGCATGATCCAAGGTATCCGCGACGGTGCAAGGGTGTGCGGCGGCAGCAAAGGATAGGCGGCTAGGGTTAGGGGTGGAAGGAAAAGAGGAAAAAAAAACAAAACACTGAATCAGCAACGATTAAAACGAAATTAGCATGCCAATTCAACCCAAACACTTATTGAATAAAAGTGCGAGGCTAAAACGGGTTGCTAGGACAAGGTAGATCAATTTTTGTTTGGGTTTTGTGGACTATAGGAATTGAAAAACACTCGATAAACTCACCGATCAACCTGGAAAGCTGATACCACTTGATAGAGGGGGAGTGCCCGATCTTTCGGTGAGTGGAGATAAATCCGATTTGGTGGTTGTTGACCCTCACGATCTGACTAAGACGAGCAAGCCCGAAGCGCCAATGCAATCGCTGAACCAACTCCCTATGGTTACCGACCTTGCTGGCGCAAGATCAGCCTGATCACGAAGATCAATTCCTGTACGCAATCGAAAAACGAACAAGAATCTGAGGTGAGCAATCTTAATATCACTTGAAGGTGGAGTCTGCAATACACGAAGGCAGCGCTATGCGGCTGTTCGGTTGTAGCTAAAGCTAACTTGTAAAACAAACTCAAGTTCTAAATGCAGCGGCTACTGAGTATATGAAGAGGGGCGTCCTAGGGTTGAGGGTGACCTAGGATGGGGCGCCCTCAGCTTGGGCTTAAGGCCCAACAAACCGACGACGCAGCACCTTGGCAGATTCTGGACATCAACTTCTTTCGACAATTCCCGTTGACTCGGGACTAATTTGGGCCTCAAACCAGTGCGATTGGAAGCGTTATGAAATTCTGCTTCCAGCCATATAAAGAACGTCCAAAACCGACTTCGTATGTGACCTGGGTGTTGTTTTTAGTGCGCACTGATCCGGGACTCCGAACTGGGCTCGAACTTGAATTCTTTTGGGCCTCCACCTTGGGGACTCGAAGCGGATCAACCTTGGACCTCCTTCTTGACGTGGAAAACCTTGCTGGACTCCATCTTCTCCAATCCATGCACCACGCATGGACATAAGCATGGTTGCCATGTCTGCATCATCCGTAACCGGCTCTGATACTACTTGAAGGACTGGATTGGCGACTAGAGAGGGGGGAGTGAATGGGAGCCGATAAAAATTCTTCTCCAAGAACTCGGCCTATACCCCAAAATCACTTCCAAAGACCTCTACACGAACTTGCCAAGATCACGTAGTCACAACGGACCAACTGACCCTCGGAACAAGTCTGTGACACTCCTTGAAAACAACTCGACCAAAAACACAAACACTTAGCGGAAGCCAAACCAACACCCTGTCTGCCAGGTAGAAACCGGTGCCACCGGAATTACGAAACCGGTGCCACCAGATTTCTCAAAGGCACAGACACAGGGCAAAACTGGTGCCACCGAGTTTGAAAACTAGTGCCACCGGATTTTTCCTGGGTCACTTGGAAACCTCGGAAAAATCCAAACCCGAAGCAAACAGACTCGAAACACGATGAAAATTTAACCCTAGCCTTCTCTTTCCCAAAGATACTTTTCCACCAAAAATCTCCTAAAAACACCACCGTTGACCAAACTGGTGCCACCGGGTTTCCAAAACTGGTGCCACTGAGTTTTGCCTGGGTAGCTCGGGAAAATCTCCTTTCGAATCGATCTCTTGACTTGTGCAACCTCTTGAGTTGAGATTTGGGGAGCAGTAGATCTACCCCACGAACAAGTGAATCCTAAAAGGACAAGTCCCCAAACCAAGCATCTCGTGCGGAATCGAAGATTTCTTGCAAAGGGTCCAGAACTAGGGTTAGAGACGAAGAACTCCAAATCCGAGCTGATTCGTGGGGTTTGTGGGCACATGATCACCGGGAGAAAGGTCACACAAGAACTATGCGTGATCTCCACAAAGAAACCCCCACCAAAACGCTCTCAAATCCGACGAACGGAAAATCCACCGAAAAAGCTCCGAAAATCCCCAAAAAGGAAAAACAGGAGAGACACAATCAAGCCTTGAGAAACCATGCCGAATCATCTGTACATACCATGAAGGTTCATACAAAGTCTAGCTTGCCTCCCAATCATCCTTCCCTCTGACAAGATCTCACCATGAAGCTCTCAAGCTAGTCCTAGAAATTCCAAAGGAAAAAGAAAGAGGAAAATAGCAAAACAAAATGAGCTAGGGTTCCAAGAGATGGTTGCCATCCTCTCACCACTTGGGTTATATGGAGGCTAGCCGAAAGACGAAACTAACCCATTACATTAAACTAGGATACACGCCCCCGAAGGGCCTTTTGGGAAACTTCATCGTAGCACCATCGGACGGATGCCCGGCGATCGCAAACTTGCTTAGCCTCGACGCAAGCCTTGCGATCCTGACGCGTGTCCTCCACTTCGAAGTCTCCGGAACGCATCGTCGCACACCGGTCAAACCGGTGTACCCCACCGGTCAGACCGGTCCTAGTGCTGCTGCCTTCGGTCTTCAGTCTTGGCTTTGTGGAGCAACCAAGGAACCCAGTGGTTTTCTGGTGAACCACTGGAAACCCCGCGAACTCGGTGTAACCTCCGCCAATCACCACTCATGACTCGGCTCCCACGTAGTCCCGGCTCGACCTTGGTTTTGAGGCTCAAGCAAGAAACCGTCCATGACTTCATCTTGCCGTTCTTGCCACCATGCGGCCCGCACTTGACCCCGCTGGCTACCGGGTCCCTCGAGCCAAGCCTACTTATCTTCTCCACACCTGGAGGCCTACCCGGCAACAACCTTTCGCGCTTGCTCTTCACCTGCACCAACACCAGTCAAGCCGCAACCTGCACCTGCAATACTTAGCCAAGAGTCAGTCCACACAACATTGTCAATCACTCATCACACCAAGAAGCGACCATCCACTGGTCCTCGAACTACACAGGCTCTCATCTGTGTACCTAGCTGATTTTACTAGTCTTAAGGATAAGCATGCCTCTACTTGTGATGAACTAGATGTGCTTAGGGTTGAAGTGGCTGAGCTTAAATCTTGACCTGCTTTGCTTGGTGCTTGCACTTGTTGCCCTGTTTTGCATGGAAAGATTGATGAGATGCATGCTTATACTATTTCTCTTGAGGCTAAGTTGAAAGAACCTGTTCCCACTTCTTGCTCTAATTGTGAATTGCATGCTTTGAAGAATCTGGAACTTACACATTATGTTGATCGCTTGCAGGATGAGAATGATGAGTTGAGGAAAATGATGGGTTGGTTGTCGGGTCATGAACCACAACTTAGGATGATGATAGAGGCATACAAGTGCTATGATGGGCAAGTGCTTGGGTCGGATAAGATTGGAGAATGTTGTGGTGAGGGAGGAGAGAAGATCGGTGATATCCAAGCTCCACCAAAAACTTTCCACAAAAATGCCTATGCTCCTAAGCCCAACCCACTGAGAAACAAACTTGACACAACTCCAGATCCACCAATATTTCCTCACCCAACAAATGATTTCCAAAAACCGGTGAAGTTTGTGAGCCCTAAGGAGAGTGTGGTTGGAGAGAAGAAGAGTGAGAAGTCAAGTGAGGAGAAACCGAGTGAGCAACCCCAACCAAAACCAAAGCCAAAACCAATCCGGTTTCATTGTGACTATTGTGGGAGAAATGGTCACAAAGGGGAGTTTTGCTTCAAGAGGAAGCGAAAGGAGAGAATGGCTAAGTAGTGGGCAAACAAGGACAGGTACAACCCATCCCATGGTGTGCCTGACTCTCGTATGCCACTACCTAGGGGTAAAGCCATTGTTCGCACAGTTCCGGCTTGGGGAGAAAAGAGTGCTTTGGGTGGAAGGGACCCTGCTGGATGAGTTAAATCGGTCAGACCAGTTTGGAAACCGGCCAGACAGGTTTGGAAACCGGCCAAACCGGTTTGGGCTGCTCGTACAAAGAAACCGGTCAGATCGGTTCCAGAACCGGTCAGACCGATTTGGAGGCAGCAGGGAGACCAGTTTGGTTTTCGTGCTCGTGATGAGGCTCGGTTCAGGTCCTTTGGTCGTGGTCCAGAGATTTGGCATGGTGAGTCTGGTGGTGGTCAGTTTGCTTTATGTTCTCCACCTCGTGCTCAATACGATGGTGGGAGGAGTCGTAGCTTTGAGATGGAGAGGAGGAACGGTCCACGGTCTTCCTTTCGTGGCTTTCGTTCTCCTCCAGCGAGACAGGGGTGGTTCCCTAGTGGTGGTTCCCGTGGTGGCTTTCATGGTGGTAGATTTGATAGGCGTGATGATATGGTTTGTGCTAACCCCACTTTGGAGCAAATAGCTCGGCATTGATTTTACTCTTTTGGTACTAACCCCGGTGCTGAGTCATTTTTTCACTCACGTGCTCATTTTTGAATTTTAGGTGGGAGACTTGAGGAACGTTTGGTTGATTGACTCTGGTTGCTCGAGGCATACGGCCGAAGACAAGGGGTGGTTCTCAAGTCTCGTCCCGGTGGTGTCCAAGACATACATCACCTTTGGGGACAATGGGTGAGGGCGTGTACTTTCAGAAGGTGAGATTAAGGTAAGTGAGAAGGTCACTCTCAGGCGTGTTGCTCTTGTTCAATCGCTCGGGTTCAATTTTCTTTCGGTGTCCCAGCTTTTGGATGAGGGTTTTGATGTGTTGTTTCGGCCTGGTGGTTCTCGGATTTTGGATTCTCGAGGGGACCTAGTTTGCATGGTCGTTCCCGAGGGTCAAATTTTCCGAGCGGATTTCTCTCAGTCTTCTGGTGTGGCTCGTTGTTTCTTGGCTGGTTCTTCGAGTGAGTTGTGGAAGTGGCATAGGAAGTTGGGTCACTTAAGCTTTGACCTTTTGTCTCGCTTGAGTAAACTCAATTTGGTCCGAGGATTGCCACGGCTGAGGTTTGAGAAAGAGTTGGTTTGTGCGCCGTGTCGGCATGCTAAGATGGTAGCTGCTTCCCATCCACCCCTCACTGATGTGATGACGGAGTGTCCATGTGAGCTGCTCCATATGGACCTTGTTGGCCCAGCTTGTGTGAGATCCGTGGGTGGGAAGTGGTACGTCCTGGTTGTGGTGGACGACTACTCTTGGTATGCGTGGGTTTTCTTTCTGGAGGAGAAAGGGGAGACGTTTCATTTTGTTCGAGATCTTGTCTTGATGCTGAAGAACGAGAGGCACGGAGATGCCATACGAGCGATCCGCAGTGACAATGGCTCGGAATTTAGAAACTCTCGTTTCGAAACCTTTTGCCATGACTTGGGTCTTGAACACCAGTTCTCTAGTCCATATACGCCTCCCCAGAACGGCGTGGTTGAAAGAAAAAACAGAACCTTATGCGAGATGGCTCGGACGATGCTCGATGAGCATAGGACTCCGAGAAGGTTCTGGGCTACCGCGTGCTATGTGTCGAACAGGATTTACCTCAGGGTGCATAAGAAGAAAACTTGCTACGAGTTGATGCACGGTAGAACCCCCAAGATGAGTCACTTTCATGTGTTTGGGTGCAAATGCTTTATCCTGAAGAAAGGTAAGAAGTTGGACAAGTTCGAGGCTAGGTCTGTCGATGGCATTTTCTTTGGTTGCGCATCTCACTCTAGACCATTTCGAGTGCTCAATCTTGAAACTAACCAAATGGTGGAGACTTGCGAGGTTACCTTCGACGAGACACAACGACGAAGTCAGCTTGTTTTTGAGTGTGCAGGTGACGAGGAACTTGAAGGACCGAACTGGCGACCAGAGAGGGGGGGAGTGAATGGGAGCCGATAAAAATTCTTCTCGAAGGAGATGACAACTCCAACAAGATGAACTTGGTCGGATACCCAAAATCACACGCTCCGCACACAACCTTCCGTTTGCCAAAACCACGTAGCCACTGGACTGCTACTGGTCCTAGGAACAAACACTACCAGCAGCCTCAACTCCTACATGCACACGGCAGCGGAAACTACTCGGAAGCTGCCTGCCTGGAGGGGGCGGTTAGACTGGGTATGGGGGGCGGTTAGACCGCCTCCACCTGGTAACCAAGAAATCCTCCGAAACACCTATTCCGAGCTCCAAAACACACCACGGTTTCACCCACTGGATCCTCTGGTCAAGGCCAAGCTAGCTACCAGAGAATCTTGGCGAAAACCGAAACTTCACCCAAAGGGCCTAGGGGCAGTTAGACCGGCTACCAGGGGCGGTCTAACCTCCTGTACCCAGCAACGAACTCAAGGCAAGAACTCCTAGCAAACTGCACTGAAACGAGCCAAGATTTCACCAGAACTCTCCTCTGATCAAGGCGAACAAACTCACAGAGAAAGATCCGGCAAAATCAAACTTTCTTCGGAAAGGCCTAGGGTGGTTAGACCGGGTGCCAGGGGTGGTTAGACCTCTCTCCCCTGAGCACAAAGATCCGAGTGAAAACCTAAGCAAACGGACTCGAAACGCTCCAAGATTTCAACCATAGAATCCCCTAGTCAAGGCCAACATGCTACCAGAAGATCTCGGCCAAAATCAAAACTTTCTCCGGACGAGCCCGGGGCGGTTAGACCGCCCCCCTACGCGGTTAGACCGCCCTCCCCGGACAGAACGGAAAAAACAGGAACCACGGGTCAACCCTCAACTTTGCATCACCCGATCTCCCGATTCACCCAACGGATTGCAGCGAAACTTTGGGGATGCCTGGGTCACCTCATGGACGACCTCTCCCTCAAAGGAATTGCACCGAAACGCTCTCAATCATGGGGAATCGCAAATCTCGTGACCCAACCTCAAGAACTCAAGCTCCAACGAAAACCACCAAATCGGAGAGCTTTCCACGGGTTTGGAGGGGCAAGGTCACCAAGAAAAGAGGCACAAGGTCCTCATGTGTGACTCCCACACCAAATCCCACAAAGAAACGCCTCCAAAACTCCACCACGAAAATCCCAAGAAAAGGCTCCGAAAATCACCAAAAAGGGAAAACAGGAGAGACAACAAAAGCCTTGAGGAACCACGCCGAATCATCTATACATACCATGAAGGTTCATACAAGGTCTAGCTTGCCTCCCAATCATCCTACCCTCTCTCAAGATCTCACCATGAAGCTCTCAAGCTAGTCCTCTAAAATCCTAAGGAAAATAGGAAGGGAAAATAGCAAAACAAATGAGCTAGGGTCCCAAGAGTTGGCTGCCATCCATCCCCTCAAGTGTTTATATGGAGGCACCCAAAAGACTAAACTACCCTTACTAGATAACTAGGGATACATTCCCCTCGAGGGCAAATTTGGAAGTCTTCAGATTTTCTCCATTGGACGGATGCCCAGCGACCGCAACCTTGCTTAGCCTCGACGCAAGCCTTGCGATCCCGACGCGTGTCCTCCGCTTCGAAGCTTCTCGGCGGCAGCGACCCGGGCGGTCAGACCGCCCCCCCTGGGCGGTTAGACCGGCCCAGGCGGTCTGACCGTCCCTCCTGGGCGGTTGAACCGGCATGGGTGGCCGCACCTCCTCGTCGAGTCTTCGGCCTCGGTTTTGTGGCTCAACCGAGTAACCCAGTGGTTTTCTGGTGAACCACTGCAAACCCCGCGAACTCAGTGTAGCCTCGGCCAATCACCACTCATGACTCGGCTCCCACGTAGTCCCGGCTCGATCTTGGTTTTGAGGCTCAACCAAGGAACCGTCCATGACTTCATCCCGCTGTTCTTGCCACCATGCGGCCCGCACTTAACTCCGCTGGCCACCGGGTCCCTCGAACGAAGCCTACTTGTCTTCTCCACACCTGGAGGCCTCACCGGCGACGAACTTTCGCGCTTGTTCTTCACCTGCACCAACACTAGTCAAGCCGCAACCTGCACCTGCAATACTTAGCCAAGAGTCAGTCCACACCACGTTGTCAATCACTCATCACACCAGGAAGCGACCATCCACCGGTCCTCGAACCACACAGGTCCTCAATCTCCCCCTTGATGAGTGCATTGACAACACACATGATTTGTAACCAAAGAGAAAAAGAAAAGAAATGAAACGACCAAACGAAACTCCAACAAGCGATCGAAAGCCAAAGGAAAGGCAAAGAGCAAGATCACTTGAAGAAGGAAAGTCTCGGTCCCCTTAGGCAAGGGCAACGGCTCGACACAACCGAGACAAAAACAAGCTCTCACAAAGAGCAAATACCACCAAAGGCACACAAGGCCACGAGCCAAAAACTCACACAAGAGCTCCCCCTGCACATATGCAAGCTCCCCCTGAACCAATGCATGCAAGAAGGTCACTTGGAAATGCATGACAAAGAGCAAACCAAGATCACACAGTCTAGGGCGGTTAAACCGCCTACACGGGCCGGTTAAACCGCCCCTGGTCATGTGACCGCCCCCCAGGGGATTAGACCGCCCCATGTGACCGCCCTGCAAAGTTTCTCCGAAAACTGCCGAACCACTTTGAACACCTTCCAAATGCTCCCAGGTGCCCAAATCATGCACAAACTTCTCCCCCTTGTTGACAATGCATGAATCAAGCCAAAAATGCAAAAAATGCAACCTAGAGCTTCTCAAATAGACAAAATTTAACATAGGATGCTACACATGTCCAAATGAGCAAGTTAGATACTCTATAGCTTCGTAATGACATCAACTACAAGATCACCAAGTTTCACAACCATTGGACGAAGCTAAGATGGAATTGAGCAATTTTGCAAAAAATTACCCTCTCATGAGCAAAGTCCTAAACATGAGCAAAACATGTCAAAATGGCAAAGCCACACAAACTTCATGCTAGGACAACCATTCTAATCATAAGGCCATCATAAACACCCACAAGCACCTCATGTCATGTCAAAGCCACCGAGCCATGTGCCTACTTCTATATATGAGACTTCTCATTGGTAGGCATCATGCAACGGTTTAGCACCCAAAGCAAATTTAAAATTAGCACATATGACATGGGAGCACATTTTCCAAGCAATTTACATTTCATTTTCAGATTCATATTTGGTACATGAAATGTCTTTGCGACAAAAAGGAACTTATGCCCCTCCACAAGATCAAGCATGGGGGCTAAACATTCATGATGGCAAATGAGCCTTTGGCTCCATATGATTAAAATAAGCTATCCAACCACAAATTAAGCATAGCCAAGCCACTAAAACATGTCAAGATCATATAAAGGCATTTACTTACAAGAGAGCATATATGTGATATTTTTCAAAAACATAGCCATCAACCATGGATATAAACCAAGATTATCAAGAGCTAAGCCAAACTAACCATAGCTTGCCAAACAAGCTCACAAAGACATACATATCATTCCATGGTGAACCATGTATATAGGAGAAGCTTTTCCTAACCAATGCATATGTAAAAGCATGCAACCTAAGATACAAAGATGCCTATACATCATGTTACATATGTCATACCAAATGCAAGAAATGCACAAAGGAAAGCTATACATATGCTTCAAAGGAGCTCCCACACACAAAGCTCACAAACGACCGGCTCCTCGAGGGGAGGCAAAAGGGCTCGAAACCACCGGCAAAAGAGCAAAGGGGCGCAAAACTCACAAGCTCCCCCTAAACACATGAACTAGGGCCAAAGAGCATACAAAGCTCACCCATAGTACACATGATAGAGAAAAGAGCACACTAAGCACACAAGCTCCCCCTAAACTCATGCATTAGGGTCAAAGAGCATACAAAGCTCACCTTACACACATGAGATAGGGCAATGAGCGAAACAAACCAAGTGGCATGACCAAGGCCACACACTTGAAGATCACAAATATACTTACCTTTATCATTTCTTCAGAAGTCACTTGTCCTTGTCCACCTTCCCCGAAAGTGATGTACCTCCATGTCACCACCGGGGTATGAGGCCGGAGAACCACCCCCGATATCAACCAAATGTTCTCCGGGCCTCCCACCTACAACTCAAAACCAAGAGCAAGAGCGAGCAAATGACTCAACACTGGGGTTAGTACCAAAGGTGTCAAACCAGTGTCGGGCCATTTCCTCAAAAGTAGGGTTAGCAACATCCATCCTACCGCGCCTATCAAAACTGCGATCCATCCTGTCAAACCTATCAAACCTGGAACCACCATGAGAAAACCACTCCCGTCTCACTGGAGGAGTACGACTACCACGAAAGGGAAAGCGTGGTCCGTAGCCCCTCTGAGACTCAAAGCTGCGACCTCTCCCAAACTCGTATTGATCACAAGGTGGAGAACGTCCAGCAAACTCAACACCACCAGACTCAAAGTGTCTACCATCTGCACCATGACCAAGGGAACTGAAACCACTAGCATCACGACCTCGGAAACTGAACTGCCCAGAAATCTGGGGAGGGCCGGTCTGACCGCCTTGCCAGGCCGGTCTGACCGCCTAGCCAGGCCGGTCTGACCGCCCTTCCCTGGGCAGGGCCGGTCTGACCGCCATGCCTGGCCAGTCTGACCGCCCTCTCCAGACCACCACCTCGGCTACGGGATCTCTCATCTCCCCATGCCGGAACCTTACGCACAAAACCCTTTCCCTTAGGTAGTGGCATACGCGGCTCAGGCGCACCATGAGAAGGGTGGTACCTGTCCTTGTTCGCCCACTCCTTAGCCATTCTCGCCTCTCTCTTTCTCTTATAGCAAAACTCTCTCTTGTGACCATACTTTCCACAAAACTCACAATGGAAACGGATTGGTCTTGGCTTAGGCTTGGGGTGAGGCTCTTCACACGGCTTCTCACTAGGCTTCCCACTTGGTTTCTCACTAGGCTTTTCACTTGCCTTCTCACTCTGTTTTTCTCTCGGTTTAAGCAACCGGTTTGGCTTGGATGCAAACTTGTCTTTGGATTTGGTTTGTGGTGGAACTGGAATATTCCCAAAATTCCCTTCTCTCTCACCACTGCTCTCACCAAACTTATCAGATCCCAAAGCCCAACCATCAAAGCGCTTATAACTGGCAATCAACATACCTAGCTGAGGTTCCTGACTAGACAACCAACTCAGCACTTCACGCAACTTACTGTTCTCATGCTGCAAATGATCAACACATTGTGCAAGTTCCAAATTCTTCACAGCATGCAACTCACAGGTAGAACAAGAAGTAGGAATAGGCACTTTCAAATCAGCCTCAAGCAAAACAATGCCAGATCGAAGCTCAACAATTTTTTCGTGCAAACTAGGGCAAGAAGTACATGCACTAAGCAAAGTGGGTCTAGATTGCAGCTCAGCCAACTCAACCCTAAGCACATCTAGTTCCTCACACTTGGAGGCATGCTTTTCCCTAAGAGCAGTCAAATCAGCTAGGAAAACAGAGCAATCAGCACAATCAACCTCATCAGAAACCACAGGGCTAGCCTTAAGCGAATCAATTTCAAGCTTGCCATCAAGAACCTGTGTTTCTAGCTCAGCCACTCTAGTCCTAGCATCTTCAAGCAAAGCTCTAAGCTCCTTCCTAAGCTTCTTAGCCTCTCTAAGCATGTGATCGTGATTATCAAGCAAGTCAACCAACTCCTCATTCTCCTTGCGCAAAGAAGAGAGCTCATCACATACCTCATCCTCGGAGTCGGAGTCTGAGTCCGAGGCGTTCTTCTGGCTTCTCTTGCTGCCGGAGCTGCGTGCCATGCCGCAAAGACCATCCTTCTTGTTGTAGTTCCTCGAAGTCTTGCTTGCGGTACAGCAGAGGCCGTTCAAGTACTTGCCGAAGTCCTTCTTTTTCTTCTTCTTGTCACCCTCTTCTTCTTCTTCACTCGAGTTTGATGACGTGTCCTCAGAGCCGGAGTCGATGTCGCTCTATCTCTTGATCTTCTCTCGGGTCCATGTCTTCCTCCCATGTTCATGTTCCTTCTTCTTGGACCTTCTTCCTTTGTCTTTGGACTTGTGCTTATCGTGGTTGTTCACCTTCGGACACTCGGCGAAAAAGTGTCCGGTCTTGCCGCACTTGAAACACGCCCTCGAGTTCCTCCTTGAGTTCACCCGGTTCTCGTGCATCCTCTCGAATCTCCGTGTCAACAACGCTAGCTCGTCCTCTCCAAGTACATCGAACTCCTCGTCTGGCAAAGACATCAAAGAGGACAAAGAGTACATCCTGGAGGATGGGTTAGCATTAGATTTTCCTTTCGAGCCACTGATGAGAGCGAGACTATGAGAGTCAGTTGGGCCCTCAAGCTTGGCTGTCATACCCCGATCCACCTCAGCCGACTTGAGCTTTGAGAACAGATCGTTCACGGTCAAGGTGTCATACTTCTCCGACTCTACAATGGCCTCGAACTTTCCGCCCCACACCGGACGATCCAGCGAGTGCAAGAGCTTGACAGCTCTATCAAGATCGTCGTACGGGAGCACGTCCACATTGGCCCTCATGTTGTTCACCACAACCGTAAACCGCTGAAACAAGGCATTTATGGACTCACCGGGGAGATGAGTGAAGTTCTCGTACTCTCTCCGGTAAGTCGCATACATCCGAGCCTGAACCTGAGCATTTCCTACATGAGCTTCCTTCAACTGTGCCCAAATTCTACAAGCCAAGTTCTCTATCTGAACCCGATCGAATTCAGGCTGACACAGAGCACGAAACAAGTAGTCGACAACCTTGTTGTTGGCTTCGAACATATCCCTCGATCCTGGAGCAAGGAAGTTCATCAGATGAACATAAGCTGTGTTCACCGTAACGTCCCAAAGGATCTGACCCTTTCCGCGGAGGAACGCTGCCATCCGCCTCTGCCACATCTGGTAGTTCTTCCCATCAAAGTGCGGAGGACCCGAACCCCGTTCCTGGTACGCCATCTTTGGATCTTAGACTAGTAAGAGTCAATGAAGACCCGAACCGGCTCTGATACCACTTGAAGGACCGAACTGGCGACCAGAGAGGGGGGGAGTGAATGGGAGTCGATAAAAATTCTTCTCGAAGGAGATGACAACTCCAACAAGATGAACTTGGTCGGATACCCAAAATCACACGCTCCGCACACAACCTTCCGTTTGCCAAAACCACGTAGCCACTGGAGTGCTACTGGTCCTAGGAACAAACACTACCAGCAGCCTCAACTCCTACATGCACACGGCAACGGAAACTACTCGGAAGCTGCCTGCCTGGAGGGGGCGGTTAGACCGGGTATGGGGGGCGGTTAGACCGCCTCCACCTGGTAACCAAGAAATCCTCCGAAACACCTCTTTCGAGCTCCAAAACACACCACGGTTTCACCCACTGGATCCTCTGGTCAAGGCCAAGCTAGCTACCAGAGAATCTTGGCGAAAACCGAAACTTCACCCAAAGGGCCTAGGGGCGGTTAGACAGGCTACCAGGGGCGGTCTAACCTCCTGTACCCAGCAACGAACTCAAGGCAAGAACTCCTAGCAAACTGCACTGAAACGAGCCAAGATTTCACCAGAACGCTCCTCTGATCAAGGCGAACAAACTCACAGAGAAAGATCCGGCAAAATCAAACTTTCTTCGGAAAGGCCTAGGGCGGTTAGACCGGGTGCCAGGGGCGGTTAGACTTCTCTCCCCTGAACACAAAGATCCGAGTGAAAACCTAAGCAAACGGACTCGAAACGCTCCAAGATTTCAACCATAGAATCCCCTGGTCAAGGCCAACATGTTACCAGAAGATCTCGGCCAAAATCAAAACTTTCTTCGGACGAGCCCGGGGCGGTTAGACCGCCCCCCCTACGCGGTTAGACCGCCCTCCCCAGACAGAACGGAAAAAACAGGAACCGCGGGTCAACCCTCAACTTTGCATCACCCGATCTCCCGATTCACCCAATGGATTGCAGCAAAACTTTGGGGATGCCTGGGTCACCTCATGGACGACCTCTCCCTCAAAGGAATTGCACCGAAACGCTCTCAATCATGGGGAATCGCAAATCTCGTGACCCAACCTCAAGAACTCGAGCTCCAACGAAAACCACCAAATCGGAGAGCTTTCCACGGGTTTGGAGGGGCAAGGTCACCAAGAAAAGAGGCACAAGGTCCTCATGTGTGACTCCCACACCAAATCCCACAAAGAAACGTCTCCAAAACTCCGCCACGAAAATCCCAAGAAAAGGCTCCGAAAATCACCAAAAAGGGAAAACGGGAGAGACAACAAAAGCCTTGAGGAACCACGCCGAATCATCTATACATACCATGAAGGTTCATACAAGGTCTAGCTTGCCTCCCAATCATCCTACCCTCTCTCAAGATCTCACCATGAAGCTCTCAAGCTAGTCCTCTAAAATCCTAAGGAAAATAGGAAGGGAAAATAGCAAAACAAATGAGCTAGGGTCCCAAGAGTTGGCTGCCATCCATCCCCTCAAGTGTTTATATGGAGGCACCCAAAAGACTAAACTACCCTTACTAGATAACTAGGGATACATGCCCCTCGAGGGCAAATTTGGAAGTCTTCAGATTTTCTGCATCGGACGGATGCCCAGCGACCGCAACCTTGCTTAGCCTCGACGCAAGCCTTGCGATCCCGACGCGTGTCCTCCGCTTCGAAGCTTCTTGGTGGCAGCGACCCGGGCGGTCAGACCGCCCCCCCTGGGCGGTTAGACCGGCCCAGGCGGTCTGACCGTCCCTCCTGGGCGGTTGAACCGGCCTGGGTGGCCGCACCTCCTCGTCGAGTCTTCGGCCTCGGTTTTGTGGCTCAACCGAGTAACCTAGTGGTTTTCTGGTGAACCACTGCAAACCTCGCGAACTCGGTGTAGCCTCCGCCATTCACCACTCATGACTCGGCTCCCACGTAGTCCCGGCTCGATCTTGGTTTTGAGGCTCAACCAAGAAACCGTCCATGACTTCATCCCGCTGTTCTTGCCACCATGCGGCCCGCACTTGACTCCGCTGGCCATCGGGTCCCTCGAACGAAGCCTACTTGTCTTCTCCACACCTGGAGGCCTCACCGGCGATGACCTTTCGTGCTTGTTCTTCACCTGCACCAACACTAGTCAAGCCGCAACCTGCACCTGCAATACTTAGCCAAGAGTCATTCCACACCACGTTGTCAATCACTCATGACACCAGGAAGCGACCATCTACCGGTCCTCGAACCACACAGGTCCTCAGAACTTGGTGAGGAGATTTTTCAGGAGGAGGAGCATGAACATGGAGATGATGAAGATGGCGGTGTGGTGCCCGTGGTTGAGCATGTACCTACTACTTCGACTACGATCGAGAACGGGCCCCCTCCCACACCTACAACTACAAACCCAGATCAAGGAGAAGCTGTTGTTGAGGGGGAGGTAGCATCAAGGCGAGAACCTCCCCGGTGAGTTCAAGTGGATCACCCAGCTTCGAGAATCATCGGCGACCTCAATGAACGTACTACACGGTCGAGGGTTCGAAACAATTCTCACTTTGCCCATGCTGCTTTTGTTGCTACTTTTGAGCCCAAAGACATTGGACATGCTCTATCTGATCACAATTGGGTTAACTCGATGCATGAGGAGTTGGAGAATTTTGAGAGGAACCAAGTTTGGGAGTTAGTGGATCCTCCACCAGGTTGTAAGCCGATTGGGACAAAATGGGTGTGGAAAATAAAGATGGAGAGAAAGGAGAAGTGGTGAGAAACATGTCGAGGTTGGTGGCGCAAGGGTATAGTCAGAAAGAGGGGATCGACTAACAGGAGACCTTTGCTCCCGTAGCCCGTTTGGAGGCGATTAGGATCCTTCTAGCCTTTTCTGTGGCTAAAGGGTTCAAATTGTACCAAATGGATGTGAAGAGTGCTTTCCTAAACGGTGTTTTGGAGGAAGTATGTGAGGCAACCACCGGGGTTTGAGAGTGAGAAGTACCCCCACCGGGTGTACAAGTTGAGGAAGGCACTGTACGGTAGGTTGAGGGGGTTCCTGTTTGAGAGAGGTTTCAAGATGGGGAAGGTAGATCAGACCTTATTTCTCATCAGGCAGGACAAAGAGATCCTGATTGTGCAGGTATACGTGGATGATATTGTCTTTGGTGGCTCGTCTAACTCTTTGGTTGCAAGGTTTGCAGAAGACATGAGCAGGGAATTTGAGATGGCACTAGTAGAAATGTTCACATCCATGACAAAACACTTTCGTCACGGAACAAGCTAAATTTGTCATTGAAAACCTTTTGTGACGAATTTATGACGATTTTGAGATCGTCATAGAAAGCGCGTCACATTTGTCGCACCATGACGAATCAACCATTTTCGTCACAGAACTGCTCCTTTTCAGTGACGGACACGTTTTTCGTCATGTAACCACTCGTCTTCTATGACTAGTGAACATCGTCACTAATTTCGTCATGAAAGTGACAGCCATGTGGCGCCGTGCATGCTGGTAGCTAACATGGCTCGATGCCACGCTAGCTGCTGACGTGGTCCATTGCCACGCTGGCTGCTGACGTGGCTCGGTTCCACGCTGGATGTTGACATGGCTCGGTGCCACGCTGGCTATCTACGTGGACGATGACGTGGCTGCCTACGTGTATAATGACGTGGCTGCCTACATAGACGATGACGTGGTAGTTGATGTGGCAATGATGACGTCACCACCACATACACAATTCATAGATGGGCCTAAATGGCCAATTATTTCACTGATACACTTTTTTATTCGAGCTCATCCAGCAATAATAAAAATTCAGCCCACCAAAATTCGCCAAAATTAAACCCACTTATACAAAACAAGTTACAACCCATGGTACACATAATTTTAGCAAATTACAGAGCCCAGGTCACATACATGCTCACAACAGTACAGTATAATATCTCATAAATCTCAAAAAATAGAGATTCGACATCTCATGTTACATTTAGAATCACATCACCATATAGTTGATTACATTATGCTTTCATCTTGCATCCACTAGATCTCTTCGTCAATAACCTGGAAGTCAAAATAAAAATATGCATTAGCACCATTGTATGTATATAGTACTCAGCTGCTAACAGATTACAGTAACATCAACTATACATGAAAAATTTTACTTTGACCACACCATATTTAAAAAACAACACCAGAAAATTACTAATTGTGCCTCATTTGTATTCAGATAGTAGCATACTGTTCAAGGAGCAATACAACAGCAGTACTAATTGTGCCTCATTTGTATTCATATAGTAGTATACAATGTTCAAGGAGCAATACAACATCACAAACACTACGTGAAAAACTCACTTTGGTAACGGGCATAGATGGCCTTTAGTAACAGGCAAAGCGCCCGTTACCGATCAAGTGTTACAAATGAGCCAAGAAAGGTAACGGGAAGATGCCTGTTACTGATAACACATATTCGTAACGGGCATCAAACAACGACCGTTACCACAACTAGCCACCGGTCACTTGAAATGGCTGTTTCTCTGGGCTCACAGGGAACTTTGGTAACGGGCACCAAAATAGAACCCGTTACATTAGCTCAATATCGGAGACGCCTGCTGTGTACCTGTGTCTCCTCTATCTTGATGAAATGAGATGCGTCTATTTCACGTGCGTCTCAGCACATCTAGGATTCATAACGGGCATCAAACAACGACCGTTACCACAACTAGTCACCGGTCACGTGAAATGGTTGTTTCTCTGGGCCCACAGGGAACTTTGGTAACAGGCATGAAAACAGAGCTCGTTACTGTGAAATCAACATCAGAGACGCGTGCCGTGAACCTGCGTCTCCTCTGTCTCGACGAAATGAGACGCATCTGTTTCCACGCGCGTCTACTTTCTCTCGATTAAAGGAGACGCGTGCTTTCAACCTGCGTCTCCTATATCTCGATGAATGGGCCAGGTCCTGGGGCCCACTGGTCAGGACTAGTAACAGGCTTTTACACTGCCCATTACATTGTTGGCATGTTTGTAACGGGCTTTCCGAATGAAGCCCGTTACTCACTGATCAGTGTTTGTAACGAGCTTTAATTAACGCCTGTTACAGATACATAGGCCACCCCTACAGTAACCTGCCTGCTTGCCGGCTGCATCCTGGAACCAGCCAGGATTTGGCAGCCATCAGGGGCTTCATCCTGCAATCCTGGAACCAGCCAGGATATGGCAGCCACCACAGCAAGGAGACATCACAAACACATTCTCACATCACAGATATAGGCAAGCAAGATCACATTTATAGACAAGCAAGATCACATTTATAGACAAGCTAGGATCACATCAAGTTTCAAGTTACTCTCATCAGGGCTTGTTTGGATGGAGTCATGAGAAAACTGCCTGAACCAGGCAGCATCTGACCCCAACCAAGCAAGCCAAGCAGGTTTCTCAGGCAACAACACTTGACTAAAGAAGACTGAATGAGTTTCAAGTTTCTGGCTACAATGAACTCACGGTGCACCATTGTAGAAGTTGCCCTTTCGGTCGATGGTCTCCTTAAGAATGTACTCGCACAGCATCTCCCGGACACACTTTAGATCTTCTATGGAAACATCTACAGCAGATTTGAAATCCTGCAAAATACAATCATTTATGAGAATACAAGTAGAAATCAGTTTCTAAAATCAGATGGATAATATGAGCAGAGACAAGGTTGAGCATTATTATCTACTTACAGCAGCCTTCTTGATGTCAGGTATGTCATCGAGTAGTCTTAACATATGGAATGCCACATGGAATCCACACAAAGAGGACCCCCATGGCTGCTGAGTACATTGCATCGAGGTACCAAAATGACAAGTTAATGCAGTACCAAATAGGTAAGAAGGGACCATAAAAAAACCTCGTTCTTACATCGAGATTTGTTTTGTGCTTGAGTATGGATTTTGACTTTTTTTTCTTTCCTTTCGTCACTCCGTCCTATGCATGTTCACCAAAGGCCCTGCATGATCAGCAATACCGATTAGAAACACTAAGAGATTGAATTTTTATGAACAAAACCTACAAGATACTATACCAAAGGCCCTGCATGGTCAGCAATACCGATTAGAAACACTAAGAGATTGAATTTTTGTGAACAAAACCTACAAGATACTGACCAGTCCACAACAGGTTTGAGGTCTGAGAACTATAGCGGGGGTTGTTGTTTAGCAGAATCTAGATACCAAACCTCTTTGAACTTCATACAGATGATCACTGTTATCCAATGGCTAGTGCAGTAGGCACCCACCACGTAGTCGTTGTTCATTGCATTTGAGATTGCTTTGGTAACAAGGTGAGAATGCTGAGAAATATTTGTGGAAGTAAACAAATCTGGATCTAAAAACCCAACATTGATCTGCATCTCTGCTGCCTTGTCCATCATTTTCCTACAAAAATCAAATTGTTAGCAAGCATGAACTTTGTGGTCAAAATTAAAGAAATATCTTTTTAGGTTTTAAGGGACTTACAATGTCCACAACCTCAAGAAGGTAACATCCAGAGATGCCAAGGTTATAAGGTTATACATGCTACTGAATGCAATGTTTAACATTAAAGCACCACCACCACCTTTAAAGTAGTCTTGATCCACCTTTGCTGGAAAGGCAAGTTTATCCTTACAGTGTTCCATGACGTAAGCATGCAACCTGGCACAATTTGTTCCAGTAGCCTTTAAGTTTGCTTCTGACAACATAGGTGCACTAGGCTTGTATTTTGGTCGTTCCTATTCTGTCCAAATAATACAGTTAAGAATCTCATCTTTAGACAGAGGTTTCCTGGCCTGGTTCCCCTTCTGCAGTGGAGATTGCCTGGGCTGCTCCTCCTATTGCAGAGGCTGTTGTACATGTTGCATCTGCTGCTTAGGGGGAGATTGCCTGCGCTCCTCCTGCTGCTGCTGGAGAGGCTGCTGTTTCGTCTGTTGCTTATCCTCGCGTTGCAGCTGCTGCTTAGGCGGAGTTTGCCTGGGCTCCTCCGGCTGTTGTCGACGCTCCTGCTGCTGGAGAGGCTGCTGTTTCATTTGTTGCTTATCCTCATGTTGCAGCTGCTGCTTAGGCGTAGTTTGCCTAGGCTCCTCCGGCTGTTGTCGACGCTCCTGCTGCTGGAGAGGCTGCTGTTTCGTCTATTGCTTATCCTCATGTTGCAGCTGCTGCTTAGGCGGAGTTTGCCTGGGCTCCTCTGGCTGTTGTTGACGCTCCTGCTGTGTAGTTTTGCTGATCTGCTGCTGCTGTTGAGCCTTCTCTTACTGACACTGAGCTGCAGTACCTCCATCTGATGTTGTACACTTGCTACCTGTTGCGGCTTCAGGGTTGGGATGTCTCGTCATGGGTGGTATAAGGATCCTGTCCTTTGGCCATTGGATCCTTTGAACGAGAGCCTCAGCTAGGGTTGCTATGTCACCCCCATCAATTGGTACAGGCAGAGGGTAGTGACCCGCATTGGCCCACACATAAGTAGGTTGCACCACAACATACCCATCCTGCACCGGTACTGAATGGCAAGCCTTTTGAAATGGAAAGACTTTCACTAGTGCGAGCTCCACATTAATCCTGGTGGCATCCAAAAGGTTGCACGCAGTTGGCTCTGTCATCTTATCTATTGTGTCCAGCATAGGTGATCGACTATCACTGTGCACTTGATTCGCTTCGTCCTCGTTGGCATTCCAATGATCTTGCTCTCTGCCACACGCATCTTCCTTGCTGTCATGCACATGTTCTTCCTCGCGGTCATGCGCATCTTCTTCCTCGCTGCCATGCACATCTTCTTCCTCGCTGCTACTGACAGGCGCTGGTAATTAGGAAGGAAGAAGTACATTTTTCGGTATTTCGATGCCTGATAGTCTTAGAGCATGGACAATTGATTTAAATGTTATGTCCATCATATCATGAGCATCAGACCTCTTGTTCCTCTTCTTCCTGTACATTCCAGCGAACTCTTCACCAAACCCTTTACCCCAGCCAAGTGAACTAGACATGCCTCGGACCCGACCTCGATGCTCTGGAGTCTCAAGTGCTGCGGTGACGATATCATCCTCCCTAACCCCAGAGAAAGAACCATCGCTACCCTGAGCTGCAAGTGTTTTCACCCTATCTGCTACCCCCACCACCGCAGGGTTACTGAATGTTATGCCCCCGCTTCCTTCACTAGTATTCTTCCTCTTCTTCCCTACCCTTGCCCGCAGATAAGGTCTCGAACGTCCAGGAAATTGGTCTCAAGGGTTCTGTTTTCCTTCTACAACTAGCTTTGCATCCTCCTCCTCTCACTCTTTCCTTTTACCATGATAACCTTTTCTGCCCGTCTTGTGTGGCTTATTATGCAATGCTCTCTTTTGTTTCATCTCCTGGCTCAATTGCTGAAATGATGGAGAATTGGTTTCCTGCACAAACATATCCCAGTCTTGTTACAAAAAGGCATGCTTCACAAATGGAGTCTCCTCTTCGCTAACATATTTTTTTCTTAAATGAGCCTTGAACCGCCGTTGCAAGGTTCCAATCTCTGATATAGCTGCCTTAACTGCCTTCTTGCGAACAGATTCTTCCAGATTGGCTGGGTAATCTAGCTTTTCCTCTAAAACTGTGAACAGATGGTCCTTCTCAATTGGTGAGAGATCATCAACCGCCTTGTTGATTGACAACCTCTCCCGAGCAATGAGACCACAGAGCAATACAAATCTATCCCTCGCAGCATCTGGGGTAGGCAAAAAATTGGCATCAAGTCCAGTTGCAGTCAACTTGTCTTCTGGCCATTTGGTTTGTGTCCTTGACCCGCGGGATCGAGTACTACTCGCAACAGTCTGTGCTGAGTGACCCTGTGAAGAAGGTTCACCGACGATGGGCTGTGATGATGCACTGGAGGTAGAGGAGTTTGTTGTTGTGGGAGGCTGCATAGATGATATGTCAGGTTGTCAGTAGAGCAACATAAGCAAGACTGATAATCTAAACAAAATTCTTATTAGATAAATTCGTTTTCTCTGACAGGCAAAATAGCTGATATTACACTAGAAATCATTACAAGTCGTAAATAAAATCAGCATAGACATACATAGTTCATATTTTACTTAATTAGCATATAGGGATAGGTGCTAACCATTTTGACAGGGACACAACAATATGCTTATATATAAAAGTAGAGAATAAATTCCTTCAACTGCTTCCTTGTCCAACTTCATTAGCGATGGATTGTGTGTTCCATGTGTACATACAACAAGAGGATAAAGCAATGGTCATGACATTATATATGACAGTAGTGAAACAACACTCACAACACATCATGACACCAACAGTAACAATATATATGACATTAGTGAAACAATTAACACTCACAACAAAGCATAGGACAGTCTAGTAATCACTACATTATAAACCACTGCGATGCAATTCCCACTAACATTATGTGGCCATCAGAATTAAAGTATGCTAACAGGTCCAAAGCATAACTATCGATCTGGTACATTCAAAGCATAGCAGAATTAAAGTATGCTAACATCCTTTATGCTTTTCATGAATTTACAGTGCAAAAATCGTAGCACCAGGAACATGAAAATGAATTTCAACAGTTCATATAACTTCACCTGTTAGCAACAATTTATTCAAACAGACTTGGAGCAACAAAATCCATCCATCAAATCCACAGTCAATCAATTGAAGATGAACTATTAAGGCATGTCTCCCTAATCCACCTTGACATGAATATATAGCAGATTGGGTGGACTACATTATAAACCACTGCGATGCAATTCCCACTAACATTATGTGGCCATCAGAATTAAAATATGTTAACAGGTCCAAAGCATAACTGTCGATCTGGTACATTCAAAGCATAGCAGAATTAAAGTATGCTAATAGGTCCAAAGCATAACTGTCGATCTGGTACATTCAAAGCATAGCAGAATTAAAGTATGCTAACATCCTCAATGCTTTTCATGAATTTACAGTGCAAAAGTTGTAGCACCAGGAACATGAAAATGAATTTCAACAGTTCATATAACTTCATCTGTTAGCAACAATTTATTCAAACAGACTTGGAGCAACAAAATCCATCTATCAAATCCACAGTCAATCAATTAAAGATGAACTATCAAGGCATGTCTCCCTAATCCACATTGACATGAATATATAGCAGATTTGGTGGCTGAGGAGAGAGAGGGCATTGGGGGTTCAAGCAGGACTAACCTCTGTCGCGAATGAAGTAGTTGTTCTCGTGATAGTCGGAGGGGCCGGATCCACGTCGGCTCGTGGCCTGAGGTGGCCGGCTCGTCGTCATGGCCGGGGATGACGGATCCGCATCAACCGTCTTTAGGTTGGCCGGGAATTGCCGTCTGGACGCCAGTAATCGCGTCTCGTCACCGTCGTCACGCAGGGAGCGGTGGGGCTGGAGAAGAGCAGGGCTGCGGCGGGGAGAGAGTGGCGAAGGCGAGCGGGGAGGGTGGCGGCAGCAGTGGGGAGAGTGCGGGCGTTGTGGATCTGTCTAGCGAGGAGCCGAATATGAACTGCGCGCGTAACTGTGTTTAAGGAAACTACTGGCGTGCCCTTGACGGCTCTCTGCTAGAATTGGAATTCCATGGGCATTATAGTCAATATAGGTGGGAAATTTTGAGCAGCCCGCGCACGGTTTGCCTGCTGACGCTGACGCGTGGGCCAGTGTCATTGGCGATGATGGTTAGTGAACCCGCATCGCCTTTGTTGGCAGTTGGGTCCGGCGGGCGGGCAGCGGTTATCTTTTTATTTTGGCTGCTGACACTGACGCGTGGGCCAGCCACTATTTTTTTCGAATGAAACGTGCTTCCCTAAAATATTAGAGCCCATAAAACAGCACCTAAAAAATTATAAAAATACGAACAATTCATATTTGGACATTTAGTATTTGAATAAAATATCAACAGTCACACTTGTGTGCCCTAGATTCTTAGAATTCGTTTTTACATCCCATGTTAATGATGTAATAATTCTAATAACATCTAGTGTGCTCTAAAAAATCTACAAATTGACTTGGCAACATAATTTGGGTACCTAGACTTGTCTTCAAAATTTCAAATGGTTTCGATGAAGGAATAATATACTTGTGTACAAATATCTACATCTCTCACATAGTTGCCTAGAATGTTCCTTGAACATTGAAGTTTTCCACACTTTGCAACATGTTCGAACTCATATGCATTTGAACACTTAACAAAACCTTGTGGTTCACCTTAAGATTACGAAAATGCAAAGTTTCATTACAGGAGGTGTGGAAAACAAATATTATTTATATGTTGTACTTACATAGAACAAGATAAGGCATATAAACATTGTTCAAGAAACGGAATATACACTAAACAATGAAAATAATGAAAACACGGTGATTTTAGAAAATCGTAGAAAACAAATAATCAAATTTGGACTAATTACGACGGAGAAATACATGTTACAAAATTTGATTGCGGATTAAAAAGAGAAATGCCGTCGGCGACACGGGACGGATAAACTGTTCTTCATTCTCCAATAGAACAAAGGAGGAAGCAGAGGGCACCGCCCGCCGCCGCCGCCCCCGCCGTGCCCGCTTCGGCGGTTTTGACACCCAAGAGGGCATCCTAGGCCTCGTCGGCGGCAAATGAGACCACCGCAACCTTCGATTTGACTCACAAATGTGACAAATCAAATATTATCTATCAAAAACCGATTAAAAACTGACATCCCGATAAAATCAAATCCGCGTTTAGTAATATCTAATAATTTATATTCAAGATAGATAATGTTCATTGATGCTTGCGCCTACATCCCGATGTTCATCCTGCGGACGGCGTACTCCACGGCGGGGCGGAAGCTACGCGTCCAGAGGTCGAACTCATGACGAATGCGACCCTCGGCGCTGCAGTAGTGGATGATCTCTTTGGTATCCAGCCCGTAGCGCCTACATCCCGCTGCCCAAATGCAGATGTGGGGATTCTGGACGGGCAGCAACGGAATGTCGTCGTCACCGTCATCAAGCCCGTACCACCACGCAATGTTGTCGAGATCCTGGTTGACGAGGTAGCGCAGCCGCCGCAGGTTGTGGTTCTTCCACTGCCCGTTAGGGGGCGACGGGCTGCCGCTGATTTCCTGGAGCAGTGCCATGGCTTCGGGGTCCGCCGGGTTGCAACGGTACTTCAGCATTGCTAAGAAGTACATGGCACCGGAGTCTTCAGCAGCGGCATCTCCGATGAGCTTCAGACTCTTATCGTGGTTCCGCCGCCTCATCAACCTCTCCATCCCCTCGAAGCATAATGCCTCCGGATGATTGGCCTCGCGGAAGCACCGCTCAAAGCACGACCTGACGTTGCGATTCTTGCACACCCGACGAAGATCACACAGCGACACATGCAGTAGTACCTCATCGGAGTCGCAGATGCGTCGAAAGGTGCCGTAGATTTTATTGTGAAGGTTCAAAAAATGGAAGACGGGCTTATCCTTGATGGAGTGGATGATGATCTGGGTGACAAGATCATCTGGCAGCAGCTGCATCAAGCACACCGCGGCCATCAAGGAGAAGGGGAGGAAATAGAAAAGCGACGGGGTTTGGAAATTGAAAGGCGACGGGGGTTGAAGTTGGCGGCGAGGGATGAAGTTGGCGACGAGGGTTGAAGTTGAAGAAGGCGACGAGGGTTGAAGTTGAAGAAGGCGCCTCGGCCATGTAAAACAATAAATGGAAATTGAAAAGGCACCGCAGTTTGGCTGCTGCCGCTGACGAGTGGGCTCGACATCATTGCCCCTGCCCCTTCTCCTTCCCGCGTAATTGAAAGGCGACGCGTGGTTTTGGACGGTTTTGCGCCCGAAACGGAGCCCGATGCGCAATTGAGTGGCACGTACTGGCAGTAATGGAGTAGTGGGTGGGGGCAGAGGTGCCTGACGGTTCCGTGTCTTGTCAATATAACTCCCCTGCCTTCCCCTGCTTTCCCCTACTTCTTCCATAAGCTTATCATCTCTTTCGCTTATTCTTCCTCCTCGCGATCCACCACTACAAATCTTCGGTCACCGAGAGAAGGAGGAGATGGTGTCGAGGAGCTCGCCGCCGTCGAAGCGGGGACGAAGGGAGGACGACGACGACGAAAGCCGCCATCGGAGGAAGTTGGAGAAGGGGAAGGAGCCGGCGACCAAGGACGCCGACGAGGAACCGTTCTTCGATGACACTAAGTTCGCCGTCGACCTGCTCAGGAGCGCCTTCAGAAAGCTTGAAGATGTTGGCGCGGCCTTCGACATCAAGGCGCATCATGAAGTGGACAAGGACCCGAGCATGAAGGGTCTCGCCTTCAGGATCCACGTGTTGGCTGAGAAGCTCGAGAACCTCCCCGTGGTCAAGCGGGCTGGCCGCCGCCACTTCGTCTTTGACGACGGCGGCTCCGACGGCTCCGACGGCAGCCACGGTGGCGACGACGGCTCCGACGACAGCCACGGCGGCGACGGCGGCGGGACTCCGACGGCGGTGACCGACTAAATGATAGACTCATGCTTGTGTCGAACTGCTTAGGTTGTGTGTGTGTGTTTGTGTTCGTCAGGTTGTTGAACTGCTTAGTTTGTTTCTAGATCATGAACTGCTAAGTTAATTAGTTTGGTTGTTTGATTTTGTTTGCTTAATTAATTAGTTTGGTTGTTTGATCCATCCACGTCTCCTATGATATGTGTTCTGTTGTGATGAACTGGAATCTGTTGAGATGAATTAGATCTTAGAGACAATGGATAGTCATTGCCGACGCGGGTTAGCCTGCTGACGCTGACGCTAACGCGTGGGCCAGTGTCATTGGCGACGATGGTTAGTGAACCCGCATCGCCTTTGTTGGCAGTTGGGTCCGGGCGGGCAGGCAACGGTTATCTTTTTTATATTGGCTGCTGACGCTGACGCGTGGGCCTGTCAATTTATTTTGGAATTAAACTTGCTTCCCTAAAATATTAGAGCCCATAAAACAGCACCTAAAAAATCATAAAAATACGAACAATTCATATTTGGATATTTAGTATTTGAATAAAATATCAACAGTCACACTTGTGTGCCCAAAATTCATATATTTCGTTTTTACACCCCATGGTAATTATATAATAATTCTAATAACATCAAATTTGCTCTAAAAAAATCTACAAATTGACTTGGCAACATAATTTGGGTACCTAAACTTGTCTTCAAAATTTCAAATGGTATCGATGAAGGAATAATATACTTGTTTACAAATGTCTACATCTCTCACATAGTTTCCTAGAATGTTGCTTGAACATTGAAGTTTTCCACACTTCGCAACATGTTCGAACACATATGCATTTGAAAACTTAACAAACCTTGTGTTCACCTTAAGCTTACGAAATGCAAAGTTTCATCACTAATGGTTGTGTAAAACAAATATTATTTATATGTTGTACTTACAAAGAACAAAATAAGGCATATAAACATTATTCAACAAACGGAATGTACACTAAACAATAAAATTAATGAAAAGATGGTGATTTTAGAAAAATTTAGAAAAAAAATATCAAATTTGGACTAATTACGACGAAGAAATATTTGTTACAACATTTGATTGCAGATTAAAAGGAGAAATGGGAACTGTTCTTCATTTGAATAGAACTGGGCCACACAGTCATTAGCGATGCGGGGCTGATAACCCGCGTCGGCTTTGCTGCTCTTCCAAAATTTTACACAGATAATTCGAGCAACATACAAAAGCTAATCTACTACTGATTTCCTATTCCAATACTCCGTTCGAACTTCACCATTTCGCAGCGGAGCCTACAGTCTTCGCTGCAAAACAGAGAAATTTGAAGCCATCCTTTATCCACGCCATAGCAGCCGCCGTTGCCTGCGCACGGCTGATCGCCGCGCACCTGTGCCAAGTCGAGGAGTGGATCGCATGCGTGGCCTTCTCGCGCAAAGGCAGACACCCCTCGTTGCTCAGCCATCTCGACGTCGTACTGCCACCGCCCGCGACCCGCCTCATGTACCGCTTCGCGGTGTCATCGGCGGCGGCACCGCCATTGTCCCTATAGAGGAAGATGGCGTATAGATAGGCCGCCGCATCGTGCCCACCCTCGGGGGCACGCCGGAGATCATTGCATCCCCTGTTTTCCATGAGGACGGCTTTGATCCCGGAGAAGAAGCAAGCCTCCGGATTCCCAAGATCGGTCAGCATAGCAAGGAATGCTTTGTAAGCGGTGGGGTCCCACACCCAAGAAATCTCATCTCGTATCCCCTCTATCGACAAACGCTGGCCGACGTCGCCATGGCCGCACACACGGCGCATGGTCGAGCAAGTACCGCGTAGGCTGCAGAGGTCAACCAAGGGCTGCTCCGAGGTCGCACCGACGCGCACCGCAATCTCAATGTAGAGGTCTTGAGGGAGGTCCAGCAGCGACGACGGCTGGTGCCGCCTGCTTCTTCCCGGCATGCTATTCATCTCCGGCCGGGAATGGTGACGATGAGTAGTAGGCAGTTGCTGTTTTTTCACGGGTAGATGAAGGGGCAGGGGATCTAAATTATTTTGGAAGGAGAAGATACAGGATATTTGTTTCCAAACATGGTTTAAGTAAGCAATGGAGACGATGTTTGGCTAATCCGCGTATCCTTTAATTCTCCATTGCAGACGACGTTTGGTTAATCTGCGTATGCTTTAATTCCACTCCCTCCGTCCCAAAAAACATGCAATTATGGGAAACATGCCAGTCAAACTATTACAACTTTGACCAAGTTTATAGCAAAAAATATTAGCATTTATGTCTTGAAATAACTTTTTTATAAAAAATATACTCCTCCAGATGTGAGAATTGCATGTTTTATTTTGTAATTGTTAGTAGTTTTTCATATAGTTTGACTCCTCGGGATGTGAGAATTGCATCTTTTATGGGACGGAGGGAGTACATTGGAGACGACGTTTGGTTAATCCACGTATCATTTAATTCTACATTGGAATCACTACCTCTGCTTTCAGCCATTGACTGGGCAACTGTTTCCCTATTGACCGGATCTGGCATCAATTTCTTGGGAACCTTCCCGTTTCCTGTGCTCTTGATCTTATCCCTTCCTCTTTTTTTTACAACCGATGTTATCCCTTCCTTGTTTTTGCTATAAAAAGGCACCGACACCTATCGGTCCTCCTCACTTGCTTCCTTCTTCTCTAGATCTAGATCTAGCTATGGCACAAAGAATAGATCTTGTAGGGCGCAAGCTTTTGCTTTTCTCTCTTCTTCCTCCTCCTCGATCTCTCAGTTGCTAGAAGAATTCTTGTGATATGGGTGATTGGGTTGCTCATCCCTCTAGCACAACTGCTAGAAAAATCCTTGTGATATATCTGCTGTCGGGGGAAGGTAGCCCAGAACCTCCTGGCATCAGGAAGAACAAGCCGACGGAAAGCCAGAAACATTATGCTGCAGCTTTCCCGTCAAACTTGTGCTTCCTTTTGCTTTCCCTCCTCCAGGAGGAGGATTTTTGAAGGGACATGTTTCCACCCTCTCTGTATCTTTCTCTTGTGCTCACTTGTAAGCATGAATAAGAAGCCAGAATCTGGAGCATATCTCGTCATGAAGAACAAGCCGACGACGGCCTCCTTTCTCTTCACCTCCGACGATCGACTGACGGGCAGGGAAGGAGAGCAAGATCGACCTTTGAGCCTAGGGAAGGCGAGCAAGATTGACCTTTGAGCCTCAACATCGCCAAGTCAGCACCTCTCGTCATGAAGAACAAGCCGACGGAAGTATATCACTTTTGCTTAGTTTAGATCTATGTTCCTCATCCTGGTAGTGCCTAGTGATGATGAACATAGATGGCCGCTTTGTAACCTTCTGATGTATCAATGATGACTGTAATCTGTGTGTGTGATTTTGCATCTCAAGAGCTATGCTTGTGTGATTATCTGTGTGTAGTACAATTTTTTGTATGATTTACCTACTCAATTGCAAGCATGAAGAAGAACAAGCCGACGGGGGCTGGCTAATCTGCGTCTCTGTTGATGTAATCTGTGTGTGTGATTTTGCATATCTCACCCATAACTAAGGCGGCGCGGGTTGGTTAATCCTCGTCTCTTGCCCTTAACAAAGGCGACGCGGGTTGGCTAATCCTCGTCTCTTTGATATTAACGCCCGTTACTGAACTGAAGCAGCCTGCAACATACTTACTGAACTGAAGTAGAATATAACAGAATATATATAGTATCTTAGGCAGAATATATTACAAACAGGATTCAAATTCCACCACATCCCATATATTACAAAAAGGATTCAAATTCCACCAATACATCGCATCCTTTATATTACAAAACGGATTCCATTTCCACCAATAGACACATCCAGCATTACAAAAAGGATTCAGCAAAAATCAGGCTTGCGTTTTCTTCCGTGATTTCTGTATATGGATTTTTTCACTATGGTCGCTTCGCAAGTACGGTGTTTTGTTAGTTCCCAAGAGTCGGGGCTTGTATGAAGTGTCAAAGGATGAAATTTCGTCAAACTGGTTGTATTCCTCCTCCTCAACAACATTTTCAACCCCAACAATCCTTTTTTTCCAGGCACAACCACAGAGCAGTTCATCTTTGCAAGGTCAGGTACATAGAACACTTGCTCAACATCGTTGGCGAAGACAAACGGTTCATTTTTGTAACCAAAGACCCGGAGATCAACACTAACATAACCATATTTGTCCTTGCTCATAGCTCTCTTCCCATTGGTGACCCATCTACACCTAAACAAGGCTACCTTCAATCCTACATAATCAAGCTCCCATATCTCCTCTATTTGACCATAATATGTGTCTGTCTCCGTGTCATCATCATCATGACTGTCGTCGACGACGGCCCGTACACGCACACCACTATTTTGATAGACGCTCTTTTTATCCTGGGCCATGGTGTAGAACGTGTATCCATTGATATCCATTGCTTGGTATCTTGTAACAGTGAACAATGGCCCCGCTGCTAGATTCCTTGTCTTGTCGGTTATTACAGCATTATTGCTGCATGTCTCGACATAATCTCGGAGCCACCTGCTGAAACCTTGCATGTGCATCTTTGCAAGCCAAGCCCTACCACGGTCAGGGTTGTCTTCACGTAGTTGTCGCTTGTGCTCATTGGCAAACGGTGTAATTAGGTGCAGCTATTGTATCACGGTGAAATGAGCCTTTTGGAAGGCATCTGGTTCCAGAGTGACTGACTTTTTCCCCAGGGTCCCAACACCTGAAAGCCTACCTTCATGCTGTGAGCGAGGCACACCAATGGGGTTTTGGGGGTCCATATAACCAATGGCCCACTCCACTGCTTCGATGGTCTCGTAGCCACGAACAATGGCTCCCTCCAGAAATAACCGGTTATGTACCAATGATTTCAGGAATCCATAGAACCTCTCATATGGAAACATCTGATGAAGGTAAGATGGTCCAAGGAACCAGATTTCCCTCGCGAGGTGTGCTGTTAGATGCAACATGAGATCAAAGAATGATGGTCGGAAGGTAGCTTCAAGCAGGCATAGGGTCTCGAAGTTCCTCCTCTCTAAGTCCAATAGTTTTTCCTCATCAATCACCTTCTGTTCTATTGCATTGAAGAATAAACACAAGCTCGTGACCGCGTCGCGAACCAGTTCTGTCTGGATACCTCTAAGTGCAACAGGAAGAAGAGCTATCATCAACACATGGTAATCATGAGATTTCATCAAGTTGAAATTCATTTTCATGTCCTTCACCGACACTAGCCTCTTGAAGTTTGATGAGTAGCCTGAAGGTACTTTCAAATCATGCAAAAACTGACAGAGTTCTTTTCTCTCTGCCTTTGACAAGGTGGTTGCAGCAACAGGAAGGTTCGTCCCCGTCTCTGTTTCCTCTGCATAGAGCTCCAGCCTAATGCCCAGTTCTTTAAGATCCTCCCTTGCATTTTTATGATCTTTTCCTTTGGACTTCTGCTGTTGCAATGTTCCACAAGTAGCTTCACACACATTCTTCTTGATGTGCATGTTGTCAATCGAATGATGTACATCCAACATCGGCCAATACTCTAGCTCCCATAGAATTGATTTCTTGTTCCACATTCCTTCTTCTTCTTCTTCTTCACCATCTCGTTTCTTTCTTTTGCCAAGGGTTTTTTCAGTCAGTTTAGGTAACTCCTCGATAGTTTTGATGTCCTTGACTTTCAAGTGGACCAGATCTCCAGTCACATGCAACGGCGCCTCTCGATTCTCCTTTTCCCCATTAAACTGACAATCCATGGCCCGGTATGGATGTTTCTTGCCGAGGAAACGACGGTGCCCCATAAATACGTATTTCTTTGAATGTCTTAGCCATACTGCGCAAGTATCTTCCAAGCAGTGTGGGAAGCTGCACCTTTCCTTTTACGCTGGCCAGAGAGGTTGCGATGAGCCGGGTTGTCGTTGATGGTGGTGAACAACATGGCATGCATTGTGAACTCCTCACGCTTGTACTCATCCCAAACCTCCGGCACACCAGGCTTCCACAATATCTTCAAGTCATCAACTAGTGGCCTCAAGTAGACATAAATACGGTCGCTAGGTTGCCCGGAGACCAATATTGTCAGCATGATATATTTCTGTTTCTTGCATAGCCAGGGTGGAAGGTTGTACAACGACAACACGACAGGCCAGGTGCTATGTGTTGAGCTCTGGTTACCGAATGGGTTCACGCCATTTGTGCTCATAGCAAACCGTATGCTCCTTGCATCTTTATCAAACCACGGAAAGTGGTTATTAATGTTACCCCATTGTGCTGCATCTGCGGGGTGCCTAAACTTGCCATCTTTCTTAAGCTCCTTTCGGCCTTCGTCAAGCCAACGCAAGAGTTGGGCCTCCTTTCGTGTTGCGAACCATCTTCTCAGCCGAGGAATGATGCAAAAATACCATTCCACCCTCACAGGAGCCCCTCTGTTAGCCTTCTTCTTCTTGCCTCTGATCTCACTGAGCTCGTTCTCGTCATCAGCATTATTATCATCTCCACCATCCTTTTTCCTCTTGTACCGATCATAGCCACACTTGGGGCACTTGTCAAGGTCTGCATAATCTCCACAGAACAATACACAACTGTTCTTGCATTCATGGATTTTTTCAACCTCTATTCCCAGAGGACAGATTATCTTCTTCGCCTCATAGACAGACTCTGCTATTTGGTTTCCTTCAGGTAGCATGTCTCTAAACACATCCAATAGATGTTTGAAACTTTTGTTGCTCCAACCATGATCTGCCTTAAGCTATAGAAGTTTTAGATCACCAAAAAGGCGAGAGTACTTCTGGCAATCAGGATAGAGGGGTTTCTTTGAATCTTCAATGAACTGCTTCAGCCTCGCTAATTCAGAAGGTGTGTACAATCGTTGAAACTCAACATCCCGCAACATTTGATCAACATTGTGCACACGTTGCAACACCTCACCATCATCGAAGCCCCTAACTTCTTGATCAGTGATATCCTTAGGCCTCATCACATTTGGTGGGAATAATGGTTCATTTTCCTCAAAAACTCCACCGTCATCAAGGTCTTCATCATGGTCGGTAGCATGGTGTTGCACTTCACCTTCATTTAGGCAGCCTGCTTCGAGTTCATTAAGGCCTTCCTCACCATGTTTATTCCAACACGTGTAATTTTTTGTGAAACCACGTGTGACCAAATGATGAAAAATGATTTCCCGTTGTTCAAATTTCTTCTGGTTGAGACAATCTATACAGGGGCAAAGAATTGCCTGAACACCACGGTTTCTCATATCCGCCTCTGCTTGATTTAGAAAACTGTTGACCCCGCTTAACAAATTCTCCCATTCTTCTTGGGGCTGTCTGTACATCGAAGCCCGAGCAGCAGACGCCATCTGCATTCCATACACCAAATGAGCATAATTCATCACACAAAAAAATCGATAACACCAGAGGATTAGGACAGCTGAAGAATTTCAATAAAAGGGGGCAATTAATTTCCACCTTGACGATGACTTTCTATGAGGTGAGCGCGGTCGAGGAGGAGGATCAGAGGTGGCGTCGCGGCCGCGGCGACAGCGCGGAGGACGGCGCAGTCGACGTCCGCTGGCCCCTTTCACCATCGCGTATGCGGCCGGCCGGCCTGCTGCAGCGCCGGCTTTCTGAGGAGAGAAATTAAGCGCGATCCTCAGAGCGCGCAGCTGGCAGCGGCGAACGGGACAGGGCGGCGGGGACATCTGAGCACAGAGATCGAGTGAGTGACCTTCTGAGGAGAGAGAGCGAGTGTTGTTGTCAGAACGGGAGTGGCCTTCTGCGGAGAGAGAGCGAGTGGTGTCAGAAGGAGAAGACAGAGACGAGCAATAGAATGTGCGTCTCTGATGTGAGAAAAAAGACGACCCTGGGTGGCAATCAAAGGAGACGAGTCCTAAGACACGAGCGTATCCAATTGGGTCGCCAGCAAAGGAGACGCATCCTAACAAGCATGCGTCTCCAGTACGAAATTGTAGCCTGTTACTGACAAGGCATTGATCGGTAACGGACTTTACAAGCCCGTTACCGATAGGTTTAACATTTGTAACGGGCTCCATTTAACGTCTGTTACAACGAATTCATGTAACGGGCGTTTAAGAAGCCCGTTACCAGAAGTCCACATTGGTAACGGGCGTAGTGGAGGCCAACCCCGGGGTCGGCCTGCCGCGCTTATTGGTAACGGGCGCCAAACAACAACCGTTACAGATGTGGGTGGATGTAACGGGCGTTAAGGGCCCGTTACAAATGCTACGTGACCTATTTGAGGTTTTCATGTAGTGAAAAAGAGGCTAATGGATGCAGTACCTGAACTTGGATCATTGCACAAAAAGACAGTGATAACAAGTTAATGGCATGTGCAAAAGTATGTAAACTGGCACCCTTACACAACCCTAAATAACTGTCTGGATCTCCTATACACTTCACTTGGGTTCAAATAATCATGCTAGTCCTGGAACAGTAAAAGTGTTATCCTGTACAGACACCAGCAAGCATAACTACATGCTTAAGGTCCATTGATAATGTGATGACAATAATGAAATACACATCCAAAAGAATGAATGGACAGAAAATGGTAAAGTAAATATCTGTGCTTCGAGAGTCAATAACTCTAGATAATGGAGCATGTTCAAATTGTTTACTATTATTCATTATATAAATGCATAGCCAAAACTATGTACAGAAGAAACTAGCACAGAGCAGAGCAGAGCATCAATCAAACATTCATTTTCTACACAAGTTTGCCAAATACTACTGTTTACCTCAGAAATTGTATACAAGGATAGGTGCATAGATGAAGTTAAGACCATATCACATTTCACTCGCAAAATCCGAAGGATATCTATCTGTCAGCGTCAACATTTCACAGTACAACTCACAACACACTACCGATATATTTTGGAGCCAAAGGCATGATACATAACCCCCAGATTCAAGTAGATGAGACAGAACTCACAAACAAGCACTAGAGCAGCAGAGTGAAAACTGAAGGGAAAAAACCGTTATCGCGGCATCACCGTACCTCTGGACGCTCCTCCTTATCGAGCTCGGTGGCGCGGGAGTCAAGCATCATGGCCTCCACGCTAAGGTCCCTGGAGTGCTCCTCCCAGTAGCTCTTCTGCGCCTTCCTCTCCTCCACCTCCGGGGCCCCTACAACACCAACACGGCGCGAAACCATCATCAGTCCCCACACTCTGAGTACAACTTACCAGACTATAGCTTACCAGACTACAACTTGAAATTATTGCTATTGTTCTCCATGGTCATACTGATATATGGTACTCTGCAAAGAAGTCAGATAGTTTCATTAAGTGTAGTGATACTATTAAGAGAACAGGGTAATCTGCAATAAATGGGAGTGCTCTGGAAATGCAACAATGTAAACATGGAAAATCCTATGGAAAACTATGACCAATCGCTAGAAATTTTATAGGGAGACAGAGCATACGAGAGAACTGAACCCAGTTGCCACTTTTATACAGTCACGCGTGGCAAAATTACGAAATCCTTGACCTAAATTAGTGGATAGTATTGCCAGTTTCCACCATAAGTTGATGACATTCAAGTTCAACCACATATTTGAACTAAATCCAGATTACTTTAACTACTGCAATGAGGGTCATCACAGGTGACGATGATACCCTATCACCACCGGTACACACAAAACTGACAGTGATAGGTTGGCTGGGATGGCCAAATCTTTAATACTATAGTACTTAGCATGTACCAAATATATATGTGTATATGATAATTCACCGATCACAAGTTTGGAGATTATATAAGGATACACTGCATGATCACTCAATCGGGTAAATAATTTTGAGCAATGAAAAAATGATCCTCTAGCAGCTCTTGGGTAAGAGGTGGAGGCAAGCAATGACACAGTTGCATATTGTACTCTGGGTGAGCCATCCCATTCCAGAAGTTCAGGTTAATTATGCTAGAATTACCAATATTAGGAACTCCAGACACACGATTGCTAGCCAGCTATATTCCCTTGACCTGTGTTCTTCAATCATTTAGGTGTGTGTTCAGTTAAACAATTCAAGCCTGCATTATGCAAGTGTGGTGAATGGCGATCGAATCCCCAAATCACTCGATCGCCTCGGAGTAAATCGAATCGCGCATAGGAAATTGAGCAATATCGAGAGCGAAGATGCCTAACCCATGGGTGATGCCTTGATGTCGCCGTCACCGTGGTGGTGGTGGGCGCGGTCATGCTCGTGCTCATCGTATCCGAAGGACTTGAGCTCGAGATCTGCCTCCTCAGCCATCTCCTCAGGAAGTAGCCACCAGATCTCGTTGTGGCCGTGGTCCGCGCCGCCGCCGCAGCTGTGCCTGTGCTCATGGCCGTGGTGGGGGCCATGCGGCGGCTCGTCGTCCTCCGCCCCGTCGATGCCTGGATCTGAGCGCCGCCGGCCGTCCACGCTGTGGGGGCCCAGGGGAGCCGCGGCCGCCGCCATGGGCGCGGAAGCATGGAGGAAGTGTAGCGCGAGCGGAGTGGGGAAGGCAGCGACGAGGGCGTGGCTGGCGTGGATTTGCTCCGTGCGGGGGGAGGAGAGCCGTGACTCGTGAGCGCAGATCTGAGGTGGCGACGATGAGAGGAAGAGAAGGAAGAGGTAGGGTGGCGGCGGTGGGGATTGGGAGGGGAGGGAGCGGTGGTTCTGCAGAGGAGGGTGGCGGCGGTGGGGATTGGGAGGGAGCGGTGGATCTGCAGAGGAGGGTGGCGGCCTGAGGGTGTCGGTAGAAGCAGGGGTAGGGTTATGTCTGGGGCCGTATATATAGGATGTCAACGCAACCAGAGCCTTCGAATTATCAATGGACGGCTGAAAACAATCGAGTAACTTGGGCCGAAGCGGGCCTTATTTCATTCCCTGTCTGCTTAACATTTTTCTTTTTTCTATTTATTTTATTATACCATTGTGAAATAGCACATAAAAATAATCAACTTATATGCACCAATATATTTTTTATATACAATAGACTCCATATAACTTATATTGAAGAAGTTTCAATAACTATTGAACGTATTTACTATTTTCAATAATTTAAATGAATTTTTGTGGGTTTATTGAAAGTAATTGCTATTTGAATTACATATATCTCAAATTGTATTAAAAAATAATAAAAAATATATTTCAGCTACCTCTGTTCCATTATAGATCATATCCTCAAAATAACTGAGAAGTTCAAATGTTTTGTATGGACCATTCAAACTTGGTACATTGTTCACAAAATGGATGGATCTCTAATATTATTTCATACAACTCAAATTGAACTTTGAAGTTTATACACTCTAAAGTATTTTTTACTCATATACACATCAAACTTGGATGCAAAATTACCTTTAGTCTCCTTGTGCAAAAAATTTGGGGAGTTACATTGCCACTTGTTGTGCAAAAAATTGTTTTTCCGTTTTTTTAAATACCTAAATAACACACCTTTTGAAAACAACTCAAGAATTAATTACCTTAAATACCCCCAACACATTTTTCACATGTAAAAGACAATATTTAAGTTTCCTTCTAGGAGTTTCAAGATTTTTCAAATAAATTTGCTATTTTCTATCATTTAATTGAATTTCTGCGTGCTTACCAAAAGTATTTCCAAGTTGACCTATGTGTACCTCCAATAAGACTAGAAAAATTTCACAAAAATCATATTTAGGCTTCTATGTTCCATTCTAGGCCATATTTTGGAGATTGATGAGAAATGCAATTTGAGTTATAAGGAACATTCAAACTTTTATGTCAAAACTACAACATAATAATCACAATAATATTTGAATTTGGTCAAAAAATTCAACAAATTGGCATAACAACATGTTTTTCGTCCACAATCTTGCCATAAAAAATTTAAGTGGTTTCAAGGAAGTGACGACATACATTGCTCACAAATGGATACATCTTTGACATAGTTTCTGATAACTCAACACAAACTTTGAGATTTGAGTGGCAATTTACATTTTCAAAGTCGTATGCATCTCAAATTTGGCTACAACCTTATGTTTATCATAACATTAGAAAATATGAAGTTATGTTACCATTTGTTATGCAGAAATATCTTTTATTTATTCTCTTTCAGTATAAGAAAAGAAGTTGTATGAAAAAGATAAATGAAATAGCAATTAATATGCAAAGGAACGATTTTACATGAAAGATCGTGATTTAACAAAAATTCAGAAAAAAGAATCAATGAATTTAGAGTTACTATGACCCAGAAACACTAGATTCAAATTTTAATTGTTGATTAAAAAGAAAAATGATGCAGGAAACACGCTCACCGTGCGCCACGTTGTCCGCGTGAAGCAACTCCACCAACCTGTTGCTGCCACGTGGTTCCGCGAAGCAACTCGGGCCATGTTAGGAAAGTATAAAAGAAATAATGGGTTTGTCCCACCATACAACAATCACATAGCGTGGTGGTAGGGTGCTGCAGTCTAAGCTTCATGGCCCCGGTTCGAGTCCCCTGCGTCTCATTTTTTGATATTTTTCCAAAATAAACACCATACACTATATATGTTAACACCAAGTTTTATCAAACATGCAAACTGCGGCGCAGTGGTAAGGCGAACTGTTGCCAACTTCGAGACCCGCGTTCGAACCCTTATCATGACACAATTTTTTGGTCATTTTGACATGGCGAGCGGGCAGCTCGTCACTTACCTGTATGGTGAAGCCAAACCAATCCACTTCATCACATACATAAACCGCACCACACCAACCCTTAATGATTTTCAACCTATAATAAACCAAATCGTTGGCTAAACTATGGATACAACTCATTTAAAACCATTTCCCAAACCATTTCAAACTGTGAGTTCACTGCTTCTAATCCTGCCCCTAAAAGTCAGGGCTATTTACAATAGGCATGCATGGTATAGAGTCACAGACTCGAAGGTACAGCTCTAGCAGTTTATGTTTATGGGTGCTTGATGTATTGGGTGTAGATGTGATCCCTATGCATCTCTGCCCATCTCGCCATCTCACACGTCACCTCGCCAGTGCCTGCACTCCCCTCCCTGCTGATCCTCTGGCAGCACCGCCGTTGCCTGGCTCCTGCAAATCATTCAGCAAACAGATTATACTGCAGTTATTTTACCAACTCTGCATGTATACTTTAACATGCCAAATTAGTCATTTAGTGAGCACACCCCTTTCCTTATTATAAAGCAGAAAGCACCCTAGAGCAGAACAAGTCCAGTGTAAGCAACACATCTATCTACCCATACAGATGGGTCCAGATAAGTGAATGCAAATAATAGCAGTAGAATAATAGCAATTCCCAAAAGGGAATGCAAGCGACACACAGTGCTACATTGAACTGGACCTTGAATATAACAGGTTGCAGTGTTATACAGGTTGTCATACACTTAGAATTTTATGCGATAGAGTGCATAGGCCAAAACAAAATCCACTTCTAGCATATGAAGCCATAATGCTTACAGACACAAGCAATTTCAGGATAAAGCAATATACAGGTTGCAGCAATCCACTTGTTGTAGTGTTATACAGGATGCAGCCCTGCATCTATGTTAAATTAAACTGCACGATAAAGAAATGCAGGATGTAGTGTTATACAGGATACAGCCTTTTGACATCTATATAATACAGGATACAACCTTTTTACAAGTTAGTAATGACTCCATCTCCGTCTCCATTGCCTGCAGATCAAAGGATTCAGTGATGGACAAATATAAAGAGATCAGACAAGAGTATCAAATCTATCTGAATTTAGATTACTGCTCATACCAACAAAAATTAAGCCTTGAAGCATATATATTGTGTCAATTAAACTCAACAAAAAAATGATAGCCAAATGGTTACATTCTCACTTTTTATCAACAATGTACATGAGCACATATGTCATTTAGAGGAAAGGGTTTAGAAGAAGCCACACCATGACATCAATGCAAACTTGTGTGGTTGATTAACTCATCAGTCATCACAGTGAAACCGCATCAGTCATTGTAGTGAAACACTACTTAACAAGGTATATGAGAATCAGAACTACTTTTTAAGAAAATGTGTTATCTACAAGCTATTTCTTAATGACAAAATAGAACCAATCGAATCACTATACTAATCATATGTGGCCAGAAAACAATATTGCATAGTTACAGTTTATATGAGGCTAGATGATGTCAGAAGTAAGGTCCATTACCGAACCAGGAAAAAAAGGAGAGTATCAAGTGCCAAGTCTCCCCTTGCTGCTTGCTGCATCATACTATTTTTTCCCTTTTGGTTCAGCCACTGGCCCTGTGACTTATGCAAATGGTGCTGATAACAAATGATTTAAAATGGTTCATTGGTACAATGAATGATTTATGGGTTCCCTTTCCCAACTGACCAAATTAGTGACTGCATCAATAAAAAAATCTAACAGCCATCCCTGTACTAAAATAGTTCAGATTATACAAATGCTCTATCACAAACAATTAGACTGGACAGATCGAAAACATAGCATAAATGGTAAAAAGATCAGTGTATATACTCTATGATGATTTGAAATTGGAGATCCCACTTGCTTGGTTAAAAGAAAAACAAAGCAGATTCTAAAGCAGGTGTACATAGTTCAGTTATGGGCTCTCGTCTGGCATCCAGATAAAATTACATTATCATGCCCATCCCATCCACCTATGCTCATGCTGTTGTCGATCAGTTCAGTTCCTTAAGTTAATAATAATTTGCATTGGGCTATCCAACTCTGCACTACAGTGGCGCCAACAACGCTTTTCCATCCTACTGGTAGCAAGAATGGTGCAATTTTATCTCTTTTCAATAAAAAATGCATTGCAAATTCGCAATCATGTGATATATGAATCGTCTGTCCAAAGGAAAGGGGAAAAAACAAAACAACAAAGGCTGCTGCTGCTGTTCCCTAGCTATGGATAGATGGCCATGCTTGCTGCACATCCAATTGCAACCCACCATATTCCAATGGCAGCCTAGCATAATGCAGCACGGGCACAAAAGAAACAGAACAATCCCTGTACTCAAATCATCAAGAACTGAGAAGGCAAGGAAACGTACTCAGTGGCGAGGAACTGCTCGAAGAGAGCCTTGATGAGGCCGAGACTGAGGCGGACCTGTGCTGGTTCTCGATGTCCTTGACAGAGAGCTCCTCCGGCCGCCGGATCTTGGACTGCTCCTCTGGCCGTCGGATCTTGGACTACTCCTCCGGCCGCCGGATCTCAGACCGCTTGGCCGCCGGCTTTATGGAGACCTCACCATTCCACCGCTCCTCCGGCCGCCGGATCTTGGACCGCTTGGCTGCCGGCTTTACGGAGAGCTCGCCATTCCGCCGGCCATGGAGGAAGACGGGACGGATAGGACTGGCGGGGGTAGGGCCGTGGCGTGGAGGTGTTGCGACGGCTCGGGTGAGGCGGAGATGGAGGCGTTGTGGCGGCAGCGGGGGAAGAGAAGCGAGGCGAGGCGAGTCAAGGAGAGGTGAGTGCGGCGGCAAGGGAAGGGACAAGGGAGATGGTATGTGGGACCGGGACCCACGGTCCGGCCAATCAGAAGCTCATTTTTTTTCAAGTTGTTTTGAGACGATAATGTTGTTGTTTTGTGACGTCGGTTTGCTTTCGTCATTGGTTCCTCACGGGCACAACTGGAATGATTCATCGGTGACGATTAGGTTCGTTGTTCGGTGATGATCCTCTGAGTTTCATCATGATTTTTAGTGGCTTGGCCCTGTCACGTGTTATCTGTGACGAAATTACAAAATTCGTCAAAGTAGAGACCACTTCCATGAAGAATAAATGTAACGTCACTATCAAATTGTCATAGATATTAACATTTCTACTAGTGTGAGCATGATGAGTGAGTTGCAGTTCTTCCTCAGCCTCCAGATCAAGCAATCGAAGGAAGGAACATTCGTGCACCAAGCCAAGTACACCAAGGACATTGTGAGGAAGTTCAAGATGGAGGACTCCAAGGCCATGGCGACGCCTATGAGTACGACTACAGCTCTTGATGCGGACGAGGAAGGTGAGCATGTGGACCAGAGGGAGTACCGAAGCATGATCGGGTCACTCCTGTACTTGACGGCGATGAGGCCGGACATCCAATTCTCGGTATGTCTGTGCGCTCATTTTCAAGTGTCTCCAAGGACTTCGCATCGGCAGGCAGTCAAGCGCATATTCAGGTATTTGTGACACACTCCCGACTTGGGCCTTTGGTACTCCGCGTCTTCTTCTTTGGCTCTTCATGGTTTCTCAGACGCGGATTTTGCCGGATGTCGGTTGGATAGGAAGTCCACTTCTGGGACTTGCCAGTTCTTGGGTTCTTCTTTGGTGTCTTAGTCTTCCCGCAAACAATTGAGTGTTGCTCAATCTACAACTGAAGCCGAATATGTTGCCGCAGCCAGTTGTTGCTCTCAGCTCCTTTGGATTACATACACCATGAGTGACTTTGGTGAGGAGTATATCCCACTTCAATGTGATAGCACAAGTGCCATAAGTGTTGCAAAGAACCTAGTGCTCCATTCCAAAACCAAGCACATAGAAGTGAGGTATCATTTCCTGAGAGACAACATTGAGAAAGGGAAAATCGCTTTGGTCCATGTACCCACACATGACCAGCTAGCCGACATTTTCACCAAGCCCCTAGATCAAGCAACTTTCACTCATTTGCGGGGGGAGCTTGGCATGTGCTTAATTTCTTGAGTTTGGGTGTGTAGGAGCACCTTTGTAGCATATGTATAGCTTTCCTTTGTGCACTTTGCATGGCATGTGTAACATGATGTATAGGCATCTTTGTATCTTATGTTGCATGCATTTTGTATAATATGCTTTGTGTAGGAAAAGCTTCTCCTATATACATTGTTCATCATGATATGCTATATATGATCTTGTGAGCTAGTTTGGTATGATATAGCTTAGTGTGGCTTAGCTCTTGATGATCTCGATTTATATCCATGGTTGTAGCTATGTTTTTGAAAAATGTCACATGTATGCTCTCTTGTGAGTAAATGCTTTTATATGATCATGACATGTTTTAGTGGCATTTCTATGCTTAATTTGTGCTTGGATAGCTTGTTTTGAGCATATGGGGCCAAAGGCTCATTTGCCATCATGAATGTTTAGCCCCCATGCTTTATCTTGTGGAGGGGCATAAGTTCCTTTTTGTCGCAAAGACATTTCATGTACCAAATATGAATCTGAAAATGAAATGTAAATTGCTTGGAAAATGTGCTCCCATGTCATATGTGCTTAATTTACTTGCTTTTGGGTGCTAAACCGTTGCATGTTCCTTACCAATGAGAAGTCTCATACATAGAAGTAAGCACATGGCTCGGTAAGCTTTGACATGACATGAGGTGCTTGTGGGTGTTTATGATGGTCTTATGCTTAGAAAGGTGGTCCTAGCATGAAGTTTGTGTGGCTTTGCCATTTTGACATGTTTTGCTCATCTTTAGGACTTTGCTCATGAGAGGGTGATTTTTCGCAAAAATGCTCATTTCTATCTTAGCTTTACCCAATGGTTGTGAAACTTGGTGATCATGTAGTTGATGTTCATACGAAGCTGTAGAGTATCTAACTTGCTCATTTGATCATGTGTAGCATCTTGTGATGAATTTTGTCTATTTGAGAAGCTCTAGTTGCATCTTTTCCAAATTTGAGCCTTGATTCATGCATTGGCAACAAGGGGGAGAAATGTTGGTGGAGAAAAGTTGCATTGCATCCCTAGAACATATCCCAACAGTCAAGGGGGAGCTTGTGCATTTCTTTTGCATTTTTGGCTTTTGGGGGTGAGCTTCTGCCGAGTTAAATCAGTCTGACCGGTTTTTGGAACCGGCCTGACCGGTTTGGTGGAGCCGGCCTGACCGGTTTGGGAAACCGGTCTGACCGATTTGTGCCCAGTGCTGGCACATGTTCAGGGGGAGTATGCATATGTGTAGGGGGAGTTCTTGTGTATTTTGAGCTTTGCTTTGGTGGTTTGCGCTCTTTGCTTGAGCTTGTTTTTGACTCAGTTGTGTCGAGCTGTTGCCTTTGCCTAAGGGGACCGAGTCTTTCCTCTTTCAAGTGATCTTGCTCTTTGCCTTTGTTTGGCTTTCGATTGCTTGTTTGAGTTTCTTTCAGTCGTGTCTTTTCTTTTCCTTTTCTCTCTGGTTACCAAATATGTGTGTTGTCAATGCACTCATCAAGGGGGAGATTGAGAGCCTGTGTGGTTCGAGGACTGGTGGATGGTCGCTTCCTGGTGTGATGAGTGATTGACAATGTTGTGTGGACTGACTCTTGGCTAAGTATTGCAGGTGCAGGTTGCGGCTTGACTGGTGTTGGTGCAGGTGAAGAACAAGCGCGAAAGGTCGTTGCCGGTGAGGCCTCCAGGTGTGGAGAAGACAAGTAGGCTTGGTTCGAGGGACCCGGTGGCCAGCGGGGTCAAGTGCAGGCCACATGGTGGCAAGAACAGCAAGACGAAGTCGTGGACGGTTTCTTGGTTGAGCCTCAAAACCAAGGTCGAGTCGGGACTTCGTGGGACCCAAGTCATGAGTGGTGATTGGAGGAGGCTACACCAAGTTCGTGAGGTTTGCAGTGGTTCACCAGAAAACTACTGGGTTACTCGGCTGAGCCACAAAGCCGAGGCCAAAGACCGGGCGTGGCTGTCAAGCCAAAACCGGTCTGACCGGTTTGGGGTCGCAGGGCGCCGGGAAGCTTCTGAGGACCGGTGGATGGTCGCTCCTTGGTGTGATGAGTGATTGACAACGTGGTGTGGACTGACTCTTGGCCGAGTATTGCAGGTGTAGGTTGCGGCTTGATTTGCGTTGGTGCAGGTGAAGAGCGGGCGCGAAAGGTCTTAGCCTTGCGGGGCCTCCGAGGAGTGGAGAGACAAGTAGGCTCGGCTCGATGGACCCGGTGGCCGAACGAGATCAAGTGCAGGCCGCATGGTGGCAAGAAAAGCAAGACGAAGTCGTGGACAGGAGCCGGTGCAAGGTAGCAGCCAAGTCATTGAACGGGGCAAGACTGAGTAGACCGTCCGGGAGCCAGAGGTGAAAGGCTTGGCGGGCCCGATGCTTGGCGTGGTGAGGCCGAAGCTTGCATGCAGGGTTTTCGGTGGTTCACTAGAAAACTGTCGGGTTCCTCGGTTGCTCCACAAAGCCGAGCACGACGGTTTGTTGGTTTGGCCACAAAACCAACATCGAGCCGGGACGACGTGGCGGTCAAGTCATGAGTGGGATTGGCGTGGAGGCTGCACCGAGTCTGCGGGGTTTGCGGCGGTGCACCACAAAACCGTCGGGGTTACTTGGTTGAGCCACAAAACCAAGACCGGAGGCTCGGTGGGCGGAGACGGGATCCGGGCGCGCCGAGAAGCTTTGAAGCGGGCGACACGCGGCATGATCGTGGTGCTTGCGTTGGGAGGACACGAAGGCCTGATGGATGCGCGGCCGTCTGATGGAGAACTTCATGGGTTGACCAAAATGCCCCTGTGAGGGCTTGTATTGTATCTCCTAGTGTAGGGGCACTTCGGTCTTTTCCGGAGGGCCTAAATATAGGAGGAGGGGGCTGAATTTTCAGCCAACTCTTTGGCGTGTAGGTGGGAGTGCTCTTTCATTTTGGGGTGCTCTTTGAGGAGAAAGGGAGAGAGGGGTGAGTGGCTCTTTGTTTGAGCTTTTTGCCATCCAAGATTTGTGATTCTTGAGAGTGGCTTGTAACCGGATATGGCTAAGTGATTCATAGTGAAATCTTCATCTTAATCTTGTGCCAAATCCTTCAATCCAGAGTGTTTTTCTTTTATGTGATTTTCGGAGGTATTTTTGGAGGATTTTTCGGTCGTCGGATTTGAGTGCGTTTTGGTGGGGATTTCTTTGTGGGGATCACTCATAGGTCTTGTGTGACCATTCTCCTGTTGATCTTTCACCCACAAACCCCACGAATCGGCTCGGATTTGAAGTTCTTCCTCTCTACCTCTAGTTCTTGGTGTTCATCATGAAATCCTCGATTCCGCGAGATTGAGTGGGTTTGGGGCCATGAGATTTTAGGGATAGCTTCTAATTGAGGCAAATCCACTTCCCCTAAAGTTTGGCTTCAATCCATTGGGTGAATCGGGAGATCGGTGTTTTTGGGGAAAAGCTCTCTCTCTAGGGTTCCTACCCTAAATCATTTTTCTGGTGGTGAAGGATTGATCTTTTGGAGGAGATCTTTTGGGAAAAGCTTCTTTGTATTGTTGTGGAGCTGTGATTCAAATTTCGTGATTTTTGGAGGTCGTTTGATCGAGTTTTGGATTTTTCCCTTCTTCCCTCGAGGCTGTTTTCTGTGCTGATTCGCACCTGGCGGACCGTTCGAGAGGTCACCGCGGACCGTCCGCGAGGTGCCCAGTTCATCGAGTTCGTCGCTTGTTTTTCCGAGCTCGTGGTTCGATCCGCTTGGGTCTTGTGTTCTTGTTGCAAAGGGTTTGTCGGACAGTCCGCAAGCAAGTCACAGACGGTCCGCGGGCGTCGGATGGTCCGAAGTGAACCGTCGGACGGTCCATTTTTCGTGGGGAGCTACTGGAGGTTCGGGCTGAAATTACGGACGGTCCGCTCCGTCCTCGTGGACAGTCCGCCCCCTCCTCGCGGACAGTCCGACCCACCCCTGCGGACAGTCCGCCTCTAGCTCACAGCTTTGGTTATGTGCTTTGGTTCTTTGATTTGTGCTTCCGCTAGTTGAACCAAGGATCGCTCCTAGGGTTTGTAGGTCCGTTGTGACTACGTGACCTTGACGATTACGTCTCCATCATGTGCTCGGATTTGGACTTGATTTTGGGGCATATTCGAGTTCATCTTTTTGAGGTGAATTTTTATCGGCTCCCATTCACCCCCCCCCTCTCTGGTCGCCTAATCGGTCCTTCAATTGGTATCAGAGCTTGGTTACAGATCACTCCACCTTAACCGGCTTTGTGATCCATAGGGTGACGGAGAAAAGGACGCTTTTGCTCGCGGCTTTGGTTTGCTCGCTTTGAGCTTGCTTTCAACTAATCCTATCCGGTGCTTTGAGTATGGCACCAAGCTCTTCTTCTTGTGTGTCTTTGTCTTCAGAGATTGATGTGATGGAGTTTGCATCGGGAGATGACCACAAGTGGAGACGGAAGTGTGAGGAGTTGAAGGAGGATACGGAAGCAATGGCATTGATGCGGCTTTTGGTGGCTCAAGAAGATGATCTCCAAGACAAGCTCATGGAGAGAAGCAAGGTCAAGCTCACCCAAGGTATCATTAGTTTGTTCACCCGCCTTTGTGCCTATGGTGAGATGAATGTGGAGCTTAAGAATTCTCCTTTGCCTTGCAAATCTTGTGATGCCTTGTGTGCTGAAAATGAGAAGCTACAACATGAAACTAGTTGTCGCAATAAGCATGTTGAAGCTCTTAGAAGAGCATGCGACAATCTTGATTTTGAAAATGATGAATTGAGATCATCTCTTGCTAACTTGCAATCTGAAATTAATTTGTTGAAATCCAATACTTCTATGCCTTGCAACTCTTGTGTTGCTTTGAATGATGATCTTGATATGGCTAGGAGTAAGATTGCTTTGTTAGAGTCAAGTGCTTCCCTACCATGTGTTTCTTGTGAGTCTTTGCTTGCTGAAATTAATGAACTAAAATTGACTCACACCACATGTGTAGATGAACTTGAGCATGCTAGGGCTGAAATTTGTGATATGAAATCCATGCCTTATAGCAAGTGCTCTTTGTTGCTTGTTGAGGATGCTTGCCATACTTCTTGTGATGATGATAATGCTCTGCGAGATGTAAATGATGTTTCTTGTTCTTGTGATTTTGTTTGCACCTCATGCATTGATTTGGAAAGTGAAGTTTTGGCTTTGAAAAAGATGCGTGAGGATATGAGCGCCAAGTTGGTTGAGCATGTTGAGATGAGTGCCAACCTTGAGAAAGAAAATGAACTCTTGCGTACCACATATGCTAAATGCATTGAAGAAGAAATCAATAATTTGAGAAATATGACATGTGGTACTTGTGAGCGCCTCAAGTCTCAAAATGAGGTTTTGCGCACAAGGTGCAAGAGTCTTTGTGCCAAGGGTTTGGATTCTCGCTTCTCTTGTCACTCCGATGTTGATGCTTCTAAATTTGCTTCTTCTAAACCGGAGTCGACTTCTTCTCTTGAGCGTGAGTCTTTGGATGGTGGTAAGTGTGCTAGTGCTTTGGATAGCTCTCCCATAGCTACTCCTAAGCTTGTTGCTTCTTCCGGTGTTGCCCAAGGTGATTTGAATGGCAAGGGTGCTTCTCATTTCTTTGGAACTCATACTTCCAAACCAAAGTTCCATTGCATCTTTTGCAAGAAAGATGGGCATACCGTGGAGTTTTGCTTTCGTCGTGTCAAGCACGAGCGACATGTGCGTGCTAAAGCTTTTAAGAAACCACGTAGCCTTTCTCATGGCACGTGTGATTCTAATGTTGGCACCAAGTCGAGTATTGAGGTTGATGCTTCTTGCTCTAAGTCCCAAGGGACTTCTCACTTACAAGAGAATGGTGATTCGTCCACTCAGACCGTGCCTCTCGATAGGCCTTTGTACCATTGCTCTCTTTGTGGGAAGGATGGGCATCAAGAGAGCTTTTACTACCGCCGTGCAAGGAAAATGTGCCGAGCTTGTGCTTCTAGGCCTTTGGTTGTTCATGGCCCTTTTCATGGCATGACACTTGTGAGCCTAAGAAGGCACATTTTGTTGACGGGTTTTATGACACTCTTTCTAGTGAGTTAGACCATGCTCGTGGACATGTTTCTAGTGCTTCCTGTGTTGGTCCGCGACATGCTTCCAGTGGTGCTTGTGTTGGTTCTTCTCCTACGACCTCGAGGGATCTTTGCCTTTTTGCTTATGGTAGCACTCGGTTTTCTTCGCGAGTTCCTCCATTGAGGCATGATTCTAAGAGTGTTTGAAATCCTTTTCATTCGAACCGGCATTTGCATCATGCTAACCCACTTGATAAGTTGAGTGCATCACTTACCCGTGTGACCAAGTATTGGATTCCCAAGTATGTGCTCGCTAACCCTTTGGGATCCAAGGCTCGGTCTTCTTTGTCTCCTTGTGTGTAGGTATGGAGACGTGGTTGGAGAACATGAGCTCGATTGTAGTTGATCTTTTGTCCGTGAAGTGATCAAGACAAGATGGTTCTCCACACCGCTTTGGATGGCTTTTGAAAGCCTTTGGACACATGTATAGTGACATTTCCTTTTCTCCTTGTACTCACTTGTATACTTGTTGCATGCTTTGCTCTTGTGTCATGCTTGTGTATAAACCATGGTAGGCTAGCCACTTTGTTCATGATAGCTTTGTGATCTTGTATACCTATCTTGCTATCCTTTGTATGATACTGTGCTAGATGATATTTATGAACTTCATGTCATGCTTTATCATTGTTCTTGTGTGGCTATGTCATGTTGTTCATCCATATCATTTTTGTCTAGCTCCATGGTATCCTCTCATGTTAGCATGTTTGTTTTGTGATATATCTTGGTGGTTGATCCATGTGAACTTGTATCATGCCTTTGTTTAGTTCTTGTATCATGTTTGGCATGTTGTTCTTTGGTATTTTTTTGTGCTAGGCTTTTTGTATAGTTATGCACCTTGTTGACATGTTTGCTAGCCCATGCTTATCATATATGTGGAATCATGTTACAATGCTTTATTTATCTTAATTGGTATTGTCAATGCATTGTGTAGCATGTTTTGAGCTTCCCTTGTGGCTTTGGGCTTGTCTTGTCTTCGGGTTGTGTTTTGCTTCTTCTTTTCATTTGGGTTTAGAGCTTTTCTTTTGCTCCTTCTTTTCCTAACTTTTGCTTGCTAGTTGGCTTCGGTTGAGGGGGAGCTTGGCCTTTTGATGGGAATTTGGTTTCAAGAGTTTGCCTTGGCTTTTGGTAGCCATTTGTGATCTTTCAATTGGTATCCTTTCTATGGTACTCAATTGAGATCTTTGGAGCTTTTATTTGGTTGGTGTGTTAAGTCTGGTGGTGTTGAGTTTGCTGGACACTCTCCACCTCGTGGTCGATACGAGTATGGGAGGGGTCGCAGTTTTGAGTTTCAGAGGGACTACAGACCACGCATCCCTTTTCGTGGTGCTCGTACTCCTCCAGCGAGTTGGGAATGGTTTCCCCGTGGTGGCCATAGCTTTGATAGGATGGATTTTGCTAACCCCACTTTTAAGCAAATGGCTTGGCACTGGTTTGACTCTTTTTGTGCTAACTCCAGTGTTGAGTCGGTTGCTCCCTTTCGCTCTTGGTTTTGATTTTGCAGGCGGGAGGCTTGGAGGACTTTTGGTGGATCAACTCCGGAGGATGGCGACCGGAGATCGAAGGTGGTCCTCAAGCCTCACCCGGTTGATGTCAAAGGAGAACATCATTTTCGGGGATGATGGACGAGCGCGAGTGATCAAGGTAAGTAGTTTGGAGACTTTGTCGTGTGTGGCTTTTGTCAAGCCACTTGGTCTCTTTCGCTCTTCGCCTTCTCACATGTCGCTAGAGTGAGCTTTGTATGCTCTTTGGCCCTAGTGCATGTGTTTAGGGGGAGCTTGTGAGTTTTGTGCTCTTTTGCCCTTTTGATCTTGGGTTGGGGATCCCATGTACGTGTGCATTTCATCTCGCATTCATGTATCATATCATGCTTGCATCTTTGTATCATATGCTTTAGAAATGTGCTTCTCCTATGTACATTGTTCACCATGAAGGGCTATACATGATCTTGTGAGCTAGTTTGGTATGCTATGGTTAGCTTGACTTAGCTCTTGATGATCTTGGTTTATGACCATGGTTGCTAGCTATGCTTTTGAAAAATGCTACATGTATGCTCTCTTGTGGGTAAATGCTTTTATATGAGCTTGACATGTTTTTGTGGCTTTGCTATGCTTAATTTGTGGTTGGATAGCCTATTTTGATCATATGGGGCCAAAGGCTCATTTGTCATCATGAATGTTTAGCCCGCTTGCTTTATCTTGTGGAGGGGCATAAGTTCCTTTTTGTCGCAAAGACATTTCATGTACCAATATGAATCTGAAAATGAAATGTGAATTGCTTAGAAAATGTGCTCCCATGTCATATGTGCTTAATTTTTATAGCTTTGGGTGCTAAACCGTTGCATGATGCCTACCAATGAGAAGTCTCATACATAGAAGTAGGCACATGGCTCGGTGGCTTTGACATGACATGAGATGCTTGAGGGTGTTTATGATGATCTTATGATTAGAATGGTTGTCCTAGCATGAAGTTTGTGTGGCTCTGCCATTTTGACATGTTTTGCTCATGTTTAGGACTTTGCTCATGAGAAAGTGATTTTTGCAAATCTTGCTACATTCTATCTTAGCTTTGATAAATGGTTGTGAAACTTGGTAATCTTGTAGCTGATGTTCATACGAAGCTATAGAGTATCTAACTTGCTCATTTGGACATGTGTAGCATCTTGTGTTGAATCTTGTCTATTTGAGAAGCTCTAGGTTGCATGTTTTCATTTTGGCTTGATTCATGCATTACCAACAAGGGGGAGAATTGTGTCTCCAATTCATAACATGGGGAGAAGTGTGCATGTTTGGGGAGAAATGCACTTTGTAAGGAGAGTCTTTGCATAAATGGGGAGAAAAAGATGGATACTCAGTTCAGGGGGAGAACTTGAGTTTGCATGCATTTGTTCAGGGGGAGCTTGCATTCATGCTTTGGGAGCTCTTTGTGTTGCCTGAAATTTCTTTGTGCTTTTTTCTTTTGTCGATGGTGTCGAGCCCTTTTGCCTCACATTGAGGAGTCGGCATTTTGAGCGTTTTGTCTCGGTTGTGTTGAGCCGTTGCCCTTGCCTTAGGGGATCGAGATTTGCTCTTTCAAGTGATCGTACTTTGGCTTTTGTTTGGCTTTTGATCACTTGTTTGAGTTCTTTGTTTGTTTCTTTTCTTTTTCTTTATTTTATGAATTGGTGACAATGTGTGTTGTCAATGCACTCATCAAGGGGGAGATTGAGGACCGGAGCATCCGAGGACCGGTGGATGGTCGCTCCTTGGTGTGATGAGTGATTGACAACGTGGTGTGGACTGACTCTTGGCCGAGTATTGCAGGTGTAGGTTGCGGCTTGATTTGCGTTGGTGCAGGTGAAGAGCGGGCGCGAAAGGTCTTAGCCTTGCGGGGCCTCCGAGGAGTGGAGAGACAAGTAGGCTCGGCTCGATGGACCCGGTGGCCGAACGAGATCAAGTGCGGGCCGCATGGTGGCAAGAAAAGCAAGATTAAGTCGTGGACAGGATCCGGTGCAAGGTAGCGGCCAAGTCATTAAACGGGGCAAGACTGAGTAGACAGTCCGGGAGCCGGAGGTGAAAGGCTTGGCGGACCCCCGATGCTTGGCGTGGTGAGGCCGAAGCTTGCATGCGGGGTTTTCGGCGGTTCACCAGAAAACTGTCGGGTTCCTCGGTTGCTCCACAAAGCCGAGCACGACAGTTTGTTGGTTTGGCCACAAAACCAACATCGAGCCAGGACGATGTCGCGGTCAAGTCATGAGTGGGATTGGCGTGGAGGCTGCACCGAGTCCACGGGGTTTGTGGCAGTTCACCACAAAACCGTCGGGGTTACTTGGTTGAGCCACAAAACCAAGACCGGAGGCTCGGCGGGCGGAGACGGGATCCGGGAGCGCCGAGAAGCTTCGAAGCGGGCGACACGCGGCATGATCAAGGTGCTTGCGTTGGGAGGACGCGAAGGCCTGATGGATGCGCGGCCGTCTGATGGAGAACTTCATGTGTTGACCAAAAGGCCCATATGAGCGCTTGTATTGTATCTCCTAGTCTAGGGGCACTTCGGTCTTTTCCGGAGGGCCTATATATAGGAGGAGGGGGCTGAATTTTCAGCCAACTCTTTGGCTGAAAGGTGGGAGGGCTCTTTCATTTTGGGGTGCTCTTTGAGGAGAAAGGGAGAGAGGGGTGAGTGGCTCTTTGTTTGAGCTTTTTGCCATCCAAGATTTGTGATTCTTGAGAGTGGCTTGTAACCAAATATGGCTAAGTGATTCATAGTGAAATCTTCATCTTAATCTTGTGCCAAATCCTTCAATCCCGAGTGTTTTTCTTTTATGTGATTTTCAGAGGTATTTTTGGAGGATTTTTCGGTCGTCGGATTTGAGTGCGTTTTGGTGGGGATTTCTTTGTGGGGATCACTCATAGGTCTTGTGTGACCATTCTCCTGTTGATCTTTCACCCACAAACCCCACGAATCGGCTCGGATTTGAAGTTCTTCCTCTCTACCTCTAGTTCTTGGTGTTCATCATGAAATCCTCGATTCCGCGAGATTGAGTGGGTTTGGGGCCATGAGATTTTAGGGATAGCTTCTAATTGAGGCAAATCCACTTCCCCTAAAGTTTGGCTTCAATCCATTGGGAGAATTGGGAGATCGATGTTTTTGGGGAAAAGCTCTCTCTCTAGGGTTCCTACCCTAAATCATTTTTCTGGTGGTGAAGGATTGATCTTTTGGAGGAGATCTTTTGGGAAAAGCTTCTTTGTATTGTTGTGGAGCCGTGATTCAAATTTCGTGATTTTTGGAGGTCGTTTGATCGAGTTTTGGATTTTTCCCTTCTTCCCTCGAGGCTGTTTTCTGTGCTGATTCGCACCTGGTGGACCGTCCGAGAGGTCACCGCGGACCGTCCGCGAGGTGCCCAGTTCATCGAGTTCGTCGCTTGTTTTTCCGGGCTCGTGGTTCGATCCGCTTGGGTCTTGGGTTCTTGTTGCAAGGGGTTTGTCGGACAGTCCGCAAGCAAGTCACGGACGGTCCGCGGGCATCGGACGGTTCGAAGTGAACCGTCGGACGGTCCGTTTTTCGTGGGGAGCTACTGGAGGTTCGGGCTGAAATTTCGGACGGTCCGCTCCGTCCTTGCGGACAGTCCGCCCCGTCCTCGCGGACAGTCCGCCCCCTCCTCACGGACAGTCCGCCCCACCCCTGCGGACAGTCCGCCTCTAGCTCGCAGCTTTGGTTATGTGCTTTGGTTCTTTGATTTGTGCTTCCGCTAGTTGGACCAAGGATCGCTCCTAGGGTTTGTAGGTCTGTTGTGACTACGTGACCTTGACGATTACGTCTCCATCATGTGTGCTCGGATTTGGAGTTGATTTTGGGGCATATTCGAGTTCATCTTTTTGAGGTGAATTTTTATCAGCTCCCATTCACTCCCCCCCCTCTTTGGTCGCCTAATCGGTCCTTCAGCTTCGAAGCGGAGGACACGCGTCGGGATCACAAGGCTTGTGTCAAGGCTAAGCGAAGTGCGGTCGCCGGGCATCCGTCCGATGGTGTTACGACGACAATTTCCCAAAGTGCCCTTGGTGGGCATGTATCCTAGTTTATGTAATAGGGGTAGTTTCGTCTTTTAGCTAGCCTCCATATAACCCAAGTGGTGAGAGGATGGCAGCCATCTCTTGGAACCCTAGCTCATTTTCCCTTTGCTATTATCCTTCCTATTTTCCTTAGGATTTCTAGGACTAGCTTGAGAGCTTCATGGTGAGATCTTGAGAGAGGGATGGATGATCGGGAGGCAAGCTAGACCTTGTATGAACCTTCATGGTATGTATAGATGATTCGGCGTGGTTCCTCAAGGCTTGATTCTGTCTCCCCCGTTTTCCCTTCTTGGTGATTTTCGGAGCTTTTCTTGGGATTTTTGGTGGTGAAGTTTTGGGGGCATTTCTTTGGGGGATTCTTGTTGGATGTCACATATGTGGACCTTGTGCCTCTTTTGCTTTGTGACTTCGCTCCAGCAATCCCTCCGAAACGGCTTCGATTTGGTGGTTTTCGGTGGAGTTCGTGGAGAGGTGTTCTTGAGGGTTGACTTCTGATTCCTCTTGATTGGGTAGGTTTTGGGGACTGAGCTTCTAGCCAAAGGTAGCCCACGAGGTACCCCAACTATCCCCAAAGTCTCACTTGAATCCGTGGAACGAATTGAGAGATCGAGGTGAAGGTTGAGTTTTTCCCGCAGGCTGAGTTCTTCCCGACTGTCCAGGCAAAACCGGCCTGATCGGTTTCCCAAACCGGTCTGACCGGTTTAGCCCCAGTGGGCTGTCGTGAGGGGTTATTGAACAGGAGAGCTTCTTTCTTGCTTTGGCTTTTCGTGTTCAAAGGTTGAAGGGTTCTTGAGGTAGTTTTGGCTAGGTTTGGTCTCAAAGGTCTTTTGGGGATTTCCTGGAAAAAACCGGCCTGACTGGTTTGCCAAACCGGCCTGACAGGTTTCCCTTGCCTGTGAGAGGCTAAGTCCTAGAGGATCGGTCTGACCGGTTTCAGAAATCAGCCTGACCGGTTTTGGCTTCCAGCAGCTGTTTCGAGTTGTTTTCCGCTGTGTGTTTTGAGTGGCTGTTGGTTGGATCTTGCTCTTAGGTCCAGTAGCACTCCAGTGGCTACGTGGATTTGGCAAGAGAAGTTTGCGGAGGTATCCGAGTGATCTGGGGTTCATAGGCCGAATTCTTGAGTAGAATTTTTATCGGCTCCCATTCACTCCCCCCCTCTGGTTCGCCGTTCCGGTCCTTCACTAAGCAATTGTGGTCAGTAAGCCGTCCTCTCCGTGAGAAGTGGTTAGCAGGGCACAAAATAACACAATGCCTCATGGCTACCAAGCTCGCACAAGAACAAGTACTGCATGAGTATGAGCAAAATAAAATCACAAGTACTTTTTACATGGCACGGAATGTTGTCCTCCAGCCAACGAGGAGGTACAACTCTGTGGCTATGTCTACTCGTCATCGTCACCTTCATAATTGATGGCGTCCATGACCTTCTCCGCTGCTGGCTGCACCTCTGTCTCTACTGCCTTGAGGTGTTTTTCTTCATTCGGGCCCTCCCCGACCTTCTCCATGTCGACCTCTAGGAAGTGGGACTTCACGCGCACTAATGCCTCCACCGCCGCCGTCAGACTTGTAGCTCTCAGGAGCTCGGTAAGCTTCTCTGGGGCAGCTATCAGCTGGTTAATTACTGGCCTCGGCTCTTCCCTAGCCACTTGAGGAACCACCATGTCCAGGACATGGTTGGCAGCGTTGTTCAGGTCATTTACCTCCACCTTGAGTCCTACAATGGCCACTAGGTCATTCTGTAACGATTGCAAGGCTACCACGAGACTTACCTCAAGGTCTTTTCGTGCTTGCTTTTCGTAAGCCAGCTTTTTGCTCATGATGTACTCACTCCCAATGGCGGCCTTGGTTTCTCTCTTGAGAATCTCAGTGCCGTCGTCAGCCTTTTTCAGGGTCCTCTTGAGGTCCCTGATCTTCTCTTGAGGTCGCTCTTGAGCTTGTCCTTTCCCTGTGGAATTCTGTAGTGAAAGAGGCATCATCAATAACTACGGTTTAATCAAGCAATCAAGTAACAAAGGTCGTGAGCCCCTGGTCTTACCGGTGGTCACGGATGTCAGCAAATTATCAGCGTCCCGGACTTTGAGACGCTCTACCACCAGCTCGTCTTCGAGCCTCTTCTTCTCAGCAGCTGCCTCCTCCTTGGCACACTGGAGCTCTTGCTTGAGCTGTTGTGCCCTCAGGTGCATAGCTATGGCTTTCCTGCATTAGTCGGCCCTGCACTTAGCACGGTCTGCCAAAGACTACTATGAAAAAAGTTAGGTGTTGATGGTCCTTACAACAAATTTTTGACCGTCAACATCTCGGCTACAGTAGCACTTTATAACGAATTTCATGCATGTTTTAGGTGCTAACGAGGTTTCACGAGCTGTGTTGAGATTTTATCTGCAGGACGAAGATTAGGGAACAATTCCGGGGCATTGGGCCAAATAAGGTAGGCACGGGCGTACCTAGTGGTGCGCCCGGCCCTACCTTGCACCACCATTCAGGTTCACACCAAGTATAGCCCCAAACACCAGCTCCCAATAGGCTAAGATCGTCACGATCATGTTGGATCAAGGAACCACACCACAGGAGAGATGAACCGGAGCCAGGAGGCAGGGCCGGCCGCACCACTAGGGCCGGCCAAACCTCCAGGGCCAGCCGCACCACTAGGGCCGGCCGCACCTGCCCGACACGCCCAAATGTGCCACCAAGCCTCGGTCACTCCAGGGAGCACAGCTAGAAATGATCCTGATCGAGGAAACAAGGTCGGTTTGATCCAGAGGTTGAGATTAGCTTCACTTGGATTCATAGACCCACAAGCCAGTGAACAACCAATGTGGGGCAGCATCCAGGACTTCATCTACCCACTAGAGCATGATCCAAAGTGTATGTCAAGGGGGCCCAGGGCCGGCCGCACCAAGAGGTACGGCCGCACCTCCTTCACAGAGCCGACCGACCCACAAACCGCCTTAGGGACCAAATCACAGACGCACGATCGAAGATGGTGGAAATTGGAGGGCCGGGCGCACCTAGAGGCACGGTCGCACCTCCTTGCTGGCCACTGCACCTCCCTCTCGCCTACAAGTACCCCCTCCTGCAGCCATCGACCCAGAGGGCCTATATATAGAGCCTGGCACCTCATAGATGGACACAAGTGATTAGAAGCAAGTGGCGGAGCCCTACATAAGTTAGTATTCAGAGAGTAGGGAGAGAGAGTTGAGTGTTGGAGTAGAAGCCGGAGTGCCGATCTTCTTCCCTTAGTGTTGGAGTAGAAGCCGGAGTGTCGGTCTTCTTCCCCTTCCTCGGTGGGTGCGGTACAACTACGGTTGTCCACACCTAGGATATTTTGTAAGTTCGGATTCGTGAGTAACTAAGTCTCAAGTTATTTCATCGTTCGCTCTTAGGTTCTTCGATTGCATTTAGTAGTTTCTACTTGTTATGATTGCTTTGCTTCGAATTCGAGTAAAGTAGTGCTTGGTTAGTGTAGACGTGGTGTCTAGGCTTTCCAGTACCTTGGAATGCTTCCCGGTTCAACGGAATAGTTGTGGTACCCTAGGGAGTTGACAGCTCCAGACGGGCTTTGTAGTCCACCACGTTAGTTCCGGCAGGTAGGACTTACGACATCAGAGCCCCCTTCTCATCCCTTTTCGTGGCTCTTTTCCCTCTGGCCCCGACGAGCGACAAGTTTTGCCTTGATTCTATCCGTGACTCTCACGAGTCCCAAACTTCATCAGCTATCCCCTCTCTACCCGAAATCTACCCTTGCCTTTCTATCCTTCATCACCATATCCCCTGGATGAATTAGTTTAGGTTCACTACACTTCTCGTTCCCCGTGGAAATCGATACCTTGGAATACTCCCGGGTGAAAGCTACAGCGGTATCTGTGCGCTTGCGGATCTATCTGTGATCGTGTAGTATACCAATAGGCTTTCTGGCACCGTTGCAAATCTAGTAACGACGTAAGAAGTGCCAACATTAGGCCACTAACTAAATTTGCCCGACATATCAACAAACAAACCTAGTGCAGCACTTTACCTTAAAGGAGCTGCTAAAGGTCAAGATGGCATTCCGACATGCCCTGAGGTCTTCATTGTTGTCAAGGTTGTCCTCCAACCAGGGAGTGCCGGACCAGTCGATCTCCCGATCTCGTTGATCCTGAGCCATCGACGTCAAACCCGGTCTTGCCTCAGTGGTTGTTTCTGGGACCGACCTGGCCATCTCCAGCTGGATTGGGTCCGGTAGTGGCCCATGAGCCATTGAGGCAGGCACCGTGTTGATCGGCTTGGGGTCTTCAACTCGTGGGGAGGTCACTGCAGCCAAGTTGCCCATCAAGCTCTGTGCTCTGGCCTCTGGCTCAGATGCCGTCGTCTTAGCTGGAGAAGTTCTAGCGCCGGAAGTGCTCTGAGACACAGCATCCGACCTGCATAAATCGTTTTGTCAGTACATTACGACCTGGAAAAAAAGCTATAATGTGGTGACTAGGCGCCGGAGTCTTACTTCGCTGATATCTTCCCACAAACTTTCGGCTTCAGGAGCCGACCTGGTATCTTCGTTGGCACCTTGGCCTGGACCCCAGCCTTGGCAGCCTGTGCCTCTCTTATGCAGCGGAGGTCTTCTGAAGGACCGAACTGGCGACCAGAGAGTGGGGAGTGAATGGGAGCCGACAAAATTTCTTCTCGAAGGAGATGGCTTCTCCAACAAGTCGAACACGGCTTGGCCAAATCACTTCTCCGACTTAACTACCCAAGTTGGCCAAGACCACGTAGCCACTGGAGTGCTACTGGTCCTAGGAACCAACACCACCGAAACCTACTCGAGAACGCAGCGGAACAAGCAACTCGAGCAGCACGCTGACCACACCGGTCAGACTGGTCACCACCACCGGTCAGACCGGTCCTGGCCGGATCACCCGGACTAGGCCGCCGGATCACCCGACACCCACCAGAGACACACCGGGTCACCCAGGACCCCAAGCCGGATCACCCAAGCAAGATCTGAAATTTCCACAGCAGAGCCCCTGCACCGGTCAGGCCGGTACAACACACTGGTCAGACCGGTCCTAGGATGGAAACCCCAAATCCAAGAATCCGACCTCCCGAGCTCCAAGCAGTGCTAAACTTGAAGCAGCAGCAACCTTGGGAACTAGGGGACTCACCAGCATGTTCACCCAACAAAAACCTAACTGGGGTCTGCACCGATCAGACCAGTGGAGGGCACCGGTCAGACCGGTCAGGGCCTGGGCACGCGGGATGAACAGCAACCCACGGGTCAACTCCTCCAAATCGAAATCCTGATCTCCTGATTCGCTCCACGGATTCGCACAACACTTTGGGGATAGTAGGAGTACCTCATGGGCATCCCATAGCTACGATTTGGTCCACCAAAACTCGTTGAATCAAGAGGAATCGAAGGATTTCCATCAAGAACACCACTTTCCCGAAACCTAGGAAAATCCCAAAATCGAGCACCTTTACTCACGGATTTGGGAGGGGAATCACAAGGAAAAGAACCACGAAGGGCCATCCCCTACCAAATCCCAAAGAGAAAGGCCCCGAAACCACCACAAGAAAATCGCTAAGAAAAGGCTCTGAAAATCACCAAAAAGGGAAAACGGGAGAGACACAATCAAGCCTTGAGGAACCACGCCAAATCATCTATACATACCATGAAGGTTCATACAAGGTTTAGCTTGCCACCCGATCATCCATCCCTCTCTAAGGATCTCACCATGAAGCTGGTGGTTCTGGGGTTGTGTCTAGTCGGTTTCTCTGTGGGTTTGGCTTAGGAGCATAGGCATTTTTGTGGAAGGTTTTTGGTAGAGCTTGGATATCACCAATCTTCTCTCCTCCCTCACCACTACACTCTCCAATATTATCCGACCCAAGCGCTTGCCTATCATAGCACTTGTATGCCTCTATCATCATCCTAAGCTGTGGCTCATGACCCGACAACCAACCCATCATCTTTCTCAACTCATCATTCTCATCCTACAAGTGATCAACATAATGTGCAAGTTCCAGATTCTTTACAACTTGCAATTCACAAGTAGAGCAGGAAGTAGGAATAGGAGCTTTCAATTCAGCTTCAAGCGAAACAATGTAAGCACGAGACTCATCAAGCTTTCCATGCAAAACAGGGCAAGAAGTACAAGCACCTAGCAAAGCAGGTCTAGACTTAAGCTCAACCACTTCGACCCTAAGCACATTTGGTTCCTCACACTTGGAGGCATGCTTTTCCTTAAGACTAGTAAGATCAGCTAGGAACACAGAGCAATCAACACAATCAACCTCATCAGAAACAACAGGTGAGGCCTTAAGCGAATCAATTTCAAGCTTAGCATCCAGGTATTGTGTTTGTAGCTCAGCCACTCTAGTGCTAGCATCCTCAAGCAAGGCCCTAAGCTCCTTTCTCATCTTCTTAGCCTCTCTAAGAATGTCATCACGATTATCAAGCAATTTTCCTAGCTCCTCATTCTCCTGGCGCAAGAAGGAAAGCTCGTCACATACCTCATCCTCGGAGTCAGAGTCCGAGTCATCCTTCTGACTCTTCTTGCTGCCGGAGCTGTGTGCCATGCCACAGAAGCCATTACAAGCGAAGCAGCTCAGCCCGCTCAGGTTCTTGGATCCCTTCTTGCTCTTGCGCCGATCACCTTCATCTTCACTGCTACTCGAGCTCGTGGTAGAGTAGGCGGAGCTGGAGTCAACGTCGCTCGCTCCGACCATCGCGCGGGCCTTCTTGCCGTGGCTGTCCTTCTTCCTCGATCGTCGCTCGTCCTTGTGCTTGTGCTTGTGATCGCGCCTCGACCGGTACTTGCTCTCTATCTTCGATCGGTGCTTGCAGTTGTCCTTGTTCTCCATCTTCTCGGGGCAGTCGGCAACGAAGTGTCCTGGCTTGCCGCACTGAAAGCACATCCTCGTGTTCCTCCTTGTGGTCACCCGGTTCTCGTGCATCCTCTCGAACCTCCTAGTCAGCAGCGCCAGCTCGTCCACTCTAAGCACATCGAACTCCTCATCTGGCAAAGACATCAAAGAGGACAAAGAGTACATCCTGGTGGATGGTTTAGTGTTAGACTTTGCACCTGAGCCACCAATGAGGGCGAGACTATGAGAATCATTCAGGCCCTCAAGCTTGGCTGTCACACCCCGGTCCACCTCAGCCGACTTGAGCTTCGAGAACAGCTCGTCTACCGACAGAGTCTCATACTTGTCCGACTCTAAAATGGACTCGACCTTTCCGCCCCAGATCGTACGATCTAATGAGTGCAAGAGCTTCACTGCTCTCTCATGATCATCGTACAGGAGCACGGTCACATTGGCCCTCATGTTGTTCACAATCACCGTGAACCGCTGGAACATCGTATCGATGGACTCACCGGGGAGATGAGTGAAGTTCTCGTACTCTCTCTGGTAAGTCGCAAACAACCGAGCCTAAACCTGACTATTTCCAGTGTGAGCATTCTTTAGCACCTCCCAAATCCTACAAGCTAAGTCCTCTGTCTGAACCCGATCGAATTCAGACTGACACAGAGCACGAAACACGAGCAGCACGCTGACTACACCGGTCAGACCGGTCACCACCACCTGTCAGACAGGTCCTGGCCGGATCACCCGGACTAGGCCGCCGGATCACCCGACACCCACCAGAGACACACCGGGTCACCCTTGACCCCAAGCCGGATCACCCGAGCAAGATCTGAAGATTTCTATAGCAGAGCCCCTGCACCGGTCAGGCCGGTACAGCACCAAATCCAAGAATCTGACCTCCCAAACTCCAAACAGCGCCAAACTTGAAACAACAGCAACCTTGGGAACGAGGGGACTCACCAGCATGTTCACGTGAGCAAAAGCCTAACTGGGGTTTGCACCGGTCAGACCGGTGGAGGGCACCGGTCAAACCGGTCAGGGCCTGGGCGCGCGGGATGAATAGCAACCCGCGGGTCAACTCCTCCAAATCCAAATCCCGATCTCCCGATTCGCTCCACGGATTCGCACAAGACTTTGGGGATAGTAGGAGTACCTCATGGGCATCCCATAGCTACGATTTGGTCCACCAAAACTCGTTGAATCAAGAGGAATCGAAGGATTTCCACCAACAACACCACTTTCCCAAAACCTAGGAAAACCCCAAAATCGAGCACCTTTACTCACGGATTTGGGAGGGGAATCACAAGGAAAAGAACCAGGAAGGGCTCATGCATACATCCCCTACCAAATCCCAAAGACAAAGGCCCCGAAACCACCACAAGAAAATCGGCAAGAAAAGGCTCCGAAAATCACCAAAAAGGGAAAACGGGAGAGACACAATCAAGCCTTGAGGAACCACGCCGAATCATCTATACATACCATGAGGGTTCATACAAGGTCTAGCTCGCCACTCGATCATTCATCCCTCTCTAAGGATCTCACCATGTAGCTCTCAAGCTAGTCCTAAAAATCCTAAGGAAAATAGGAAGGGAAATAGCAAAAGCAAATAAGCTAGGGTTCCAAGAGATGGCTGCCATCCTCTCACCACTTGGGTTATATGGAGGCAAGCCGAAAGACGAAACTACCCTATTTGTTGACGCAAAAATAGGACGTCACCTCCGCGCGTAGCACACGTGACTCCCCGGTCTGTAGCGAGGCGTGCCAGCCAATCTGACCTGTTGGTTGACAATGGAAAAATATTAGGGATCGGCTAGAGAACCGATGGCCTTTCAGCGACACGTGTACCAGCCAATCGGCTGATACGGGTAAAGCGGAATCGGCCGGCTCGAGAGCGACCGAAGCGTGGGTGCGTAGATAGATAGATCGGTTGGGATCGGCCGATCGTGACGTCAGCACTCGAGTAGGTCAGAATCGGCTGCGATGTTGGAAGCCGATAGGATCTAGATCGAGTGGGGTAATAATGATAATAGCTAAAACCACAAGAATTGGAACGAAAACTTGTAGATCTAGCTAATATCGGTAAGGGGTGAATAAAGAACTAGACGAAACCTCAGCGATGCGCCCGGAGGTTAAAGCCTAGGGTTATTCGGTAAAACGGTACTCACAAGTTTGCTGGAGATCGATCGATGCAGCCCGACGAACTTGAAGGACGTCGTTGTAGAAATGAGGAAAAACGCAATGGCGAAGTCGCCGAAAAGTAGATGCTGTAAAAGTAGATGCTGTAAAGTAGATGCTGTAAAGTAAAGGGTTTGCCCGGAGGTGGTTTGTTTGATATTGGTGTGTACACTTTTTCCGACCACGCAGGGTCGCTATTTATGTCCTGAGGACAAACCCGACTCCTAGCCGTTTACGGCACTGTTTACTTGCACCTAAAGAAAGACAAATACTAAAAATAGAAAAGGACCCTCGCAGGAGTTAAAGACCTTCTAAACACTGACTCTTGACCCGTTGCCAATCGTGGACTGACCCGCCTCCACCATGCTTTCCTTCTGGCATACCTTCTTGATTACCGCCTTCTCCTTTCTATCGGTCGATTCTCCTTTTTGACCATCGGCCGATCGGTTTGACTCGCTGGTCTATTGACAGATTTGAGCTTCCTTGACCATCGGTGAATCTTGTTGACCATCGGTGAGTCTTGTTGATTATCTTTCTCTTTCCTCAACTGGCTGATTGCACTCTATTCTTCATCGGCTGCTTCTCTTCACCCTTTTTGACCTATTTTTCCAAAAAACGGTGTCAACACATGCCCCCCAGTTTCGGAGTAAATAATATTTTGCTCCGGAATTCGCCTGACATGGATATCTTTCTCTTAATTTGAATGATAGCTCAAATCAATCTCCATTGATAGTGCCTTGTCCTTTCAGTCTAATATCTTCCAGGGCTGTTCTCCATGTGACACTTTGTCTTTTCTGCTCCCCTTCTCTTATAAGACTCACCCTTTTATCCAGGGGTTCTACGATTTTCTTTCAGACTTGGTCTTCTCAGATGTAGCAATAGGTCATTTTAGCTTTTAGGCATGAGAGGCATTTCTTCCTGGAAAACCTTTTAGGGGATAATGGTCGTCGCTGGTCTTTGATAGACTCCAACTTGAAATAGCATTTCTTCTAGGTGTTACCAGTGAGCTCGTAGACTCTGTCTGCAATGTTGGGCAGATGATTTCTGTGAACTATGCTCTGCAGTTTGTCGACGCGATAGAGAAATTTCCCACCGTTTGAGTGTACGTGTGTCATCCTTTATTTGGGGGTGATTCCTCTGAATCGGTCATTCTTTGGAAGCCGAGCCATTCATGGGTTATCTGTTTCCTTTTTTGCCGGATCTAGCATCTTCAGCTTCCGTCTTTTCTGGCCCCTCCATCTTTATCTCTTCTGGTGCCCTGGCTATAAATTGCCGCCTCCATACTCTTACGGAGATCACACCTTTCCTCTCATCCATGGCTCGAGATATAGGCCCAGGGAACTTTAGGCTTTTGCTCTTCGGTTCCTTTCTTCTTCTCTAATTCACGATGGCTAGAAGAATTCTTGTGAAACAGCCTAGAACATACTTCCCTCTCTAGTCTCCTTTTGTGAAGCCAGGAGGTCCAACAGCTAGAAGAAGCCTTGTGATGCAACTTAGGTGCATCAGCTGGTGGAGGAGGGTGGAAGCCGTCCCTGGGCGTTGTGGAAAGAAGATCAATCCTATGTCTTCTTTCCCAACAATCCTGACGGGAAGAATTACCGCATCTGGTAATTCATCTTCGTCAAATTTACACTTTCTTTTTTGTTTTTCTCTTTCTTTATCCCCATCGCCTGTCCAGTGATGATTAATGTAATCGATCTGTAATGAATTGTCCAAATTTGTTTTCTCAATGTATGCTTCAGATCTGCACTGTATTGTCACCATTGTAATCGAAGATGAGAGAAAATATATATATTTTTTGTTCTAAGGGCGATTTGTACATCGGCCATAACCTGAAACCGAACACGCTTCGATGATTCGACTTTCTGCTACTGAAGATGATCTCATTTGCAATCGGCTGTAACTCGAGTTTCTAATCGGCCGCTTTCGGGCTCTGATTGGACTAAAAGTCTACCCATATGCTTGGATAGTATTTCTTCAAATACTTTCCATTCAATGCTCTGGCAAACTTCTCTCCTTCCAGTGTTTCTAAGATATATGCGTTGCCAGGTACGCATTGGCTGATACGGAACGACCCTTCCCAAGTTGGCGACCACTTCCCGTATTTCGGATCTCTAGAGCCGATTGGTAATATGAGTTTCCAAACTAGATCTCCTTCAGCAAATTCTTTAGCTTTGACTTTCTTATCATACCATCTGGCTATCCTTCTTTTGTTCTTTGCAATATTCTCTAAAGCTCACCAGCCGACTACCAGCAAGATCTTCCAATTCCTCTTTCATCATGGCTGAATAATCATCGGTCGATAGCTGATCTTGTAAAGAAGTCCTTCTGGATCCGGTCTTTAACTCCCAAGGTAATACAACATCATGACCATACACCAATTGATATGGCAATACTTTGGTTGCCCCATGGCATGCCATCCTGTATGCCCATAGTGCTTCATTGAGGATTGTATGCCATTGCTTGGGATTTTCATCAATCTTGCGCTTAATTAACTTGATGATGCCCTTGTTCGCTGCTTCTGCTTGTCCGTTTGCTTGAGCATGGTAGGGAGATGAGTTTAGCAGCTTGATTCCCAAAGAATTTGCGTATTCTTCAAACTCTCCTGAAGTGAATTGACTCCCTTGATCGGTTATGATAGTCTGAGGTATACCAAACCGATAGACAATGTGCTCTTTAACAAAATCAATCATATTGCCTGATGTCACAGTCTTGATTGGGATGGCTTCAACCCACTTTGTGAAATAATTTGTATCCACCAGTACGAATTTATGACCTTTACTTGACGGTGGATATATCTGTCCAATCAGATCAATTGCCCAACCTCTGAACGGCCATGGCTTGATTATTGGGTTCATTGCTGATGCTAGAACTCTTTGAATGCTTCCAAACTTCTGACACTCTTGACATCCTTTGTAATATTTGAAGCAATCTTCCAATATCGTCGGCCAATAATAGTTATTATTTCTGATCATCCACTTCATCTTAAATGCTGATTGATGAGCTCCACAGACTCCCCGTGGATTTCTCCCATTAATGTTTTAGCTTCCTCTTCACCGAGACATTTGAGCAGAACTCCATTGATGGTACGATAGTATAATTCATCTTCTAGCAGAACGTATTTAATGGCTCTGTACCTTAATTGTTTATCAACCTTCTTGGATGGATCTTTCAGATAATCTATTATCTCCTTCCTCCAATCTTCGGTTGATAACTCTATAGCAAGAATCGGTCGATATCCTGACGCCCCTTGGGCCAGCCGATTAGCTTCACTGTTGTGACACTTAGGGATATGTTCAAGTTTTACTATCTTGAACTCTCAAAGCAGCCGAAGGCATTCTTCATGATAAACCCTTAATATATCATCTTTGCATTCATATTCTCCTGCCAATTGATTTATCACGAGTTGAGAATCTCCAAATATCTCAACAACTTCAGCATTGACTTCTCGTAGTAGCTTTATCCCTTTTAACACTGCCTGGTACTCAGCTTGATTGTTTGTTGAAGTCTTCTCAATTGGGATGGAAAACTCATAATTTGCTCCTTGAGGCGAGATGAGGACAATTCCGATCCCAGCTCCTACTCCACATGATGATCCATCAAAGAACATAGTCCATGGAATAGGTTCTACAACTGCAACTTCAGGTCCACAATGCTGAGTTACCAGATCGGCCATTACTTGCCCTTTAATTGCTTTGGCCGATTGATAGGTCAAATCAAATTCTGACAAAGCTAAGATCCATTTTCCGATCCTGCCCTTCAAGATTGGTAATGACAACATATATTTGACCACATCATCTTTGCACACCACGGTGCATTCGGCAGTTAATAGGTAAGGCCTCAACTTCGTGCATGAAAAATATAAGCACAAGCATAGTCATTCCACCGCCGAATATCTTGTTTCTGCATCCAAGAGTCTTCTACTCACGAAATATACAACTCGCTCTTTTCCTTCAAACTCTTGCACAAGGGCCGATCCAATAGACCGCTCATTAGCCGATAAGTATAACTTGAATGGCTTCTTGTCTCGAGGGGGCATTCAGACAGGAGGAGATTTTAAGTACTGCTTGACATTATCTAGAGCTTTCTGCTGTTCTTCTCCCCATACGAATTTCTGATCGGCCTTGAGCTTCAGTAGAGGTGTAAATGGCTGAATCCTTTCCGACAGATTAGATATAAATCTTTTGATGAAATTGATCTTGCCAATTAATGACTGGAGCTCTTTCTTGTTTGATGGTGCTTTTATGTTGTCAATCGCGCTGATCGACTTCTGGCCCACTTCAATTCCTCTTTTGTGTATTAAGAAACCCAAGAACTGACCAGCTGAAACACCAAAAGCACATTTGTTGGGATTCATCTTCAAGTCATGCTTTCTAGTGCATTCCAATGTTTTTTGTAGGTCAGCCAAGTGCTCCTTGTAGCTCTTTGACTTGACAACTACATCGTCAATGTAGATCTCTACTATCTTGCCGATGAGTTCATGGAATATGTAATTCATGGCTCTTTGATATGTGGCACCAGCATTCTTCAATCCAAAGGTCATGACAATCCACTCATACAATCCGACGTGGCCGGGGCACCTGAAAGCAGTTTTTGCAATATCCTCTATGGCCATGAATATTTGATTGTACCCAGCATTACCGTCCATGAAGTTGATGACTTTGTGCCCTGCAGCAGCGTTAACTAATGCATCGGCTACTGGCATCGGATACCCATCCATCGGCATTGCTTTGTTCAAGTCCCTGAAATCAATGCATACACGTAGTTTGCCATTTTTCTGGTAGACAGGGACTATATTAGAGATCCATTCGGCATATCGACATTGCCGAATAAAACCGGCTTCGAGTAACTTTGTTATCTCGGCCTTTATATCAGGATAAATCTTTGGATTACATTGCCTTGGGTGCTGTTGAAAAAGTCGATATCCTGGTTTAATAGGTAACCGATGTTCAACAATGGATCGGTCTAATCCAGGCATCTGATAATATTCCCAAGCAAAACAATCCTTGAACTCTTTCAATAATGTGATCAATTCTCTCTTCTATTCAATATCCAGCTTGGCACTAATGTACGTCGGCCTTGGTTTATTTCCATCTCCAAGGTCTATCTTTTCCAATTCATCAGCCGATGTAAACCCATGCCCAAGCTTCCCTTCGTCTTCGATGAACTGATCCATTAAATCTTGTCATCAGAGCCGACTGCTTGAACCGGCTTTAGTCCAAAATCGGACACTTTGAGATACTTGGTATCCCAAGCTTTTCCAGATATGCAGCTCACTTGATCATAAGTCCATCCTTGTGCTTCTATAACCGCTACTGTCAAGGAGGTTTCTCCTTGGACCACCTCCACTGAATCTCCGATCCATTGGATGATGCATTGATGCATTGTGGATGGTATGCAACAATTGGCATGTATCCAATCCCGACCCAGCAGTAGATTATAAGAGCCCCTCCCTTTAATGACAAAGAAAGCGGTTGGAAGGGTCTTACTGCCGATGGTGAGCTCCACGCAGATTGCTCCTTGAGCCGGAGAAATGTTGCCTTCGAAGTCCACGAACATCATGTCGGTTTGGGTTAAGTCTTCATCAGACTTCCCAATCTTGCGCAGCATGGTGTATGGAATCAGATTGACTGCCGCTCCTCCATCTACTAGCATCCTGGTGACTGGCTTGCCATTGACAAATCCTTTGAGAAATAGAGCCTTCAAATGTTGTCTCTTCTCATCTTCTGGCTTCTCAAAGATGGCTTGCGTGGGTTCCAGTGTTAACTGAGCCATGCCACGTTCTTCATCAGACAGATCCTAATCAATAGGAGGCATGAACTCTTTTGGTAAGAAGACAACCATATTTATATCAGCCAGTTGTCTGTCATCTCTTCCATCATCGGCCTTAGGCTTTGGGCGCCAAACTTTAGACCGAACCTTCTTCTTGTCCAGCATGTGTCTCTCTGCTTCTTCTTGTTGTTCTAGCTGGCGTAGGTGCTGGACTCTCCTTTTCTGGGACTTGGTCAAGCCATCTGGACACCACTGTGGATTGGGCTTCTTACGTGTTTGGTTTGATCCTTCATCGTATAGTTGCAGCGTGCGTCGACGTTCAGGAGCTCGGCACATGATATCTTCATCAGGGACTAGAGAATCGGCCATCTCTTCTAACCAATTGTTTGACTTTTCCTTGACTCGGCCTCCCAGCCGATCATGAACACTGGCCTTGCCCCCTAGCCGATTGTGGACTGAGATCCGTTGATTGTTGAACTCACGGTGATCGCCAGCTGCAGGTCTTCTATCGTCAAAGCAAACTCTTTTAGATGAGCTGCTGTTGTTGTAGGCTCCGTTGCATTCTGGACAATTCCCTGCTGTTGGTAGCTTGATCCGTTCTTCCCAGCAATACTTGAAGAACGGACATCTCTAATGAACTTCGTTGTGACGTGCCCACTCCTCTCTCCCTCTGGCTTTCTCTTGTTGACGCTGAAACTTATTAATCAGCATCTAAGATGTGACAGGTCGGCGCGACTTCAAGTCTCCTTCTTTGAGCAGCAACCCTTTTCCCTTGACATCGGCAGCGGTTGCTTGCACCTTGGGATCGACAGCTCCTATATTTTGAGCCAAATCAGACGTCAGCAACTTAACTCGTGACGTGTCTTTGCTAGACAACTCAACTGTGTTAGTTGGGAAGGGATGCTGATCAATCTTCATCAGCTTTCAGCTTTGGTAGGGGTTTCAAACTTAAGCCTCCCTTGCTCAATAGCTGATTGGATCTGTTGTCTGAAGATCTTGCAATCATTGGTGTCATGCAACGTTGCATTGTGCCACTTTCCATACTTCATCCTCTTCAACTCCTCTGCAGATGGTATGGTATGGAATTGGGAGAGCTTAATCTGCCCTTGCTGAAGCAACAGATCAAATATCTTATCAGCCTTAGTGATATCAAAGCCGAATTTCTCTGGTTCTTTCTTGCCAAAGGGACTGGACACTGTCTTCTTGCCTTTGACCCACTCTGCAAGTCCTATCATATTGTCTTCATCTTCTGAGTCAGAGTAATCCACATAAGACACCTTCTTCTGAAAGTTTCTTCTAGGCTCATAGGACTTTGTAGTTTCCTGACTCATTCGACTGACCAATTGACTGAGACTCTCAAAGTCATGTGATGCATATTTCTCCCTCAAGGTTGGCAAGAGACCTTGGAAAGCCAACTCAGCCAGTTGTTTATGTCCCAGATTCAGACTATAGCATTTGTTCCTGACCTCTCTGAACCTTTGAACGAATCCAGCAACTGTTTCATCATTCCTTTGCTTGAGTCTGGTCAGATCAGTAATCTTCATCTCATGGATGCCAGAGAAGAAATAGTTGTGGAATTGCTGCTCCAAATCGGACCACTTGATAATGGAGTTAGCTGGCAATGAGGTAAACCATGAGAATGCTGGTCCAGATAGAGATGAAGAGAACAACCGTATCCTGAGTGCATCAACGTTTCCTGCTTCTCCAAATTGGATGATGAATCGAGTGATATGCTCCATTGTGGATGTCTCATCTTGCCCAGAGAACTTGGTGAAATCTGGCACCTTGTATCTTGGAGGGAACGGTATCTGATCGTAGCCAGATGGATACGGTGTCCTGTACATGCAGGACTGCTGCTTGGGTTTTATCCCATACTGTTTCAGCAGCATCTCTGAGAAGTGGTCGATTAACTCCTGTTTCATGTGAGACTTCAATTCAGCAGATACTTGTTCAATTGCTTGCATCTCAGCTGATGGAGTCTCTGGGAGCCGCTCTTCAAAGGTTCCTAGCTGTGGATTTGGCATCATTGATGCTCCTGCTCCCGAAGAACCCTGCACATTTGCAACAGGTGGAGTTTGTCCGATCGGCTGATTAGCCGATGGGGCCGGCTGGTGCGAGTTCAACTGGCTCGAGATAGCCAATTGATTTAGAAGTGTTTGTAGCACTTGTGTAGCATCCACCTGCGGAATTACTGGTTGTCCTGTTGCCCCTTGATTGATCGGCTATTGAGGCGACGATCTTGTATGAGCCACTATGTTGGCTAGGGTTAAGACAGGCTGCATTGGCGTTGACTGTTGAAGTGGGGCAGTCTGCACAGGCATCCCAAGCATCAGCTGCTGAGCCGATTTCAGAGTTTGAACAGGAGTTGGTTTCTGAGGTGGAACAGGAGCTCTTCTTTCTGTTGGTATAACCATATGGGCGTGAGCTGGACTGATCTTGACTGTTTCAAAGTTCTTGCTCCCGTGATTGAAGTAGACAAATTCTACTCCCACCTTGTTCATGTGTACAGTCCCTGGAGTACCTCCAAACATGGCTTGATAAGATTGCGGGTACTTCACTTCTAGAACTTCTTCAGGTTGGGGTTCGAAGAAATTTGAGATGTCAGTCTCAAAATGATCACGAGGCAAATCCCATCCTACAAGCTTTCCATCCTGATTTCTCATGGCAGGATACTTTGGATTCTGCACTGAGAAAGTTTGATCTTGGGCATTGGACTGCACTGCATGTGTTTGGATCACAGGCATAGTAACAGCAGGATCTTTGGTTTTATCTCCACTACTTTGATTCTGAATCGGCTAGGAGTCCGATGAAGAACCAGGAGCAAACTGTGGAGATAGTGTAACCCTTACTGTTGGATCATCAATCGGCGGGGCGGCGGAGCAGCCGATTGGTCATGTTGGAACACTGGTGGAGTTCGGTTTGGTTGAAAATATGCAGGCCCCAGATATCCTCCTTCTGCTCCTTTCTTGAGTGCTTCAATCAGACTATTTTGCACAGTATTGGCAAAAACTTTAGCTTGATTAATCATCGTCTGATGCATCGCCTTAGTCATCATGTCCTGAAGTGATTCAGGATCGGCTGAGAAAGTGACTTGCTTAGGCGTGGGTAACGGACTCTTCTTGAAGATTCCACTTTTAGTCTGACCGTATGATACCAGGCAAAGCTCTTCATAATGCTTCATGTGAGCTTCGAACTCAGCTTTGTCTGTATCCTTCAACTGATCCTTGGTGATTGCTTGGACGTTTTCTGGATCAACCTCAGAAGGACCAGTCTTCATGTTTTTCATCATTGTTGACTTTTTCGTGTCCCACCGAGCGTGCCAAAAGTGTGTTGACGCAAAAATAGGACGTCACCTCCGTGCGCAGCACATGTGACTCCTCGGTCTGTAGCGAGGTGTGCCAGCCAATCTGACCTGTTGGTTGACAATGGAAAAATATTAGGGATCGGCTAGGGAACCGATGGCCTTTCAGCGACACGTGTACCAGCCAATCGGCCGATACGGGTAAAGCGGAATCGGCCGGCTCGAGAGCGACCCAAGCGCGGGTGCGTAGATAGATGGATCGGCTGGGATCGGCCGATCGTGACGTCAGCACTCGAGTAGGTCGGAATCGGCTGCGGTGTTGGAAGCCGATAGGATCTAGATCGAGTGGGATAATAATGATAATAGCTAAAACCACAAGAATTGGTACGAAAACTTGTAGATCTAGCTAATATTGGTAAGGGGTGAATAAAGAACTAGATGAAACCTCAGCGATGCGCCCGGAGGTTAAAGCCTAGGATTATTCGATAAAATGGTACTCACAAGCTTGCCGGAGATCGATCGATGCAGCCCGACGAACTTGAAGGACGGCGTTGTAGAAAAGAGGAAAAACGCAATGGCGAAGTCGCCGAAAAGTAGATGTGTAAAAGTAGATGCTGTAAAGTAGATATTGTAAAGTAAAGGGTTGGCCCGGAGGCGGTTTGTTTGATATTGGTGTGTACACTTTTTCCGACCACGCAAGGTCGCTATTTATGTCCTGGGGACAAACCCGACTCCTAGCCGTTTACGGCACTGTTTACTTGCACCTAAAGAAAGACAAATACTACTAAAAATAGAAAAGGACTCTCACAGGAGTCAAAGACCTTCTAAAAACTGACTCTTGACCCGTTGCCAATCGTGGACTGACCCGCCTCCACCATGCTTTCCTTCTGGCGTACCTTCTTGATTACCGCCTTCTCCTTTCCATCGGCCGATTCTCCTATTTGACCATCGGCCGATCGGTTTGACTCGCTGGTCTATTGACAGATTTGAGCTTCCTTGACCATCGGTGAATCCTGTTGACCATCGGTGATTCTTGTTGATTATCTTTCTCTTTCTTCGATTGGTCGATTGCACTCTGTTCTTCATCGGCTGCTTCTCTTAACCCTTTTTGACCTGTTTTCCAAAAAAATGGTGTCAACACTATTACATTGAACTAAGATACACGCCCTCGAAAAGCCTTTTGGGAAACTTTGTCGTCGCACCATCGGACGGATGCCCAGCGAATGCAAACTTGCTTGGCCTTGACGCATGTCTTGTGATCCCGACGCGTGTCCTCTGCTTCGAAGACTCCGAAAGCCGTCGTCGCACACCGGTTAGACCGGTACCCATCGGTCAGACCGGCTTGATGTTGCTGCACCTCCGTCTTCGGTCTTGGATTTGTGGATCAGCCAAGGAACCCAGTGATTTTCTGGTGAACCACTGGAAACCCCGCGAACTCGGTGCAGCCTCCACCAATCACCACTCATGACTCGGCTCCCACGAAGTTCCAGCTCGACCTTGGTTTTGAGGCTCAACCAAGAAACCATCCACGACTTCATCTTGTCGTTCTTGCCACCATGCGTCCCGCACTTGACCCCGCTGGCCATCGGGTCCCTCGAACCAAGCCTACTTGTCTTCTCCACACCTGGAGGCCTCACCGGTAATGACCTTTCGCGCTTGTTCTTCACCTGCACCAACACCAGTCAAGCTGCAACCTGCACCTGCAATACTTAGCCAAGAGTCAGTCCGCACAACGTTGTCAATCACTCATCACATCAAGAAGCGACCATCCACCGGTCCTCGAACCACACAAGCTCTCATCTTCCTTCATCGTCTTCATCTCGTCTTCCTGCTTACGCTTCGTGGCAGGACTAGGCAACCTCGGCACCACACGATCATCCTCTGATGACAACGAGTCCATGACCTCGTCCCTTTCCTCAGCATCCTCTGCTACTGTGGTGGGACCTACCCCCCTCTTCTGCTTCTTTGTTTCAGCCTCCAGCTTGGCTGTCTTCGCCGCCTCTACCTTCGACTACACGACCTTCGCGACGGTCGCCCTTGTTCGACGTGCCGGTTTAGCAGCAGCTGCAGCCGACTTGCTTGTGGCACCCGTTCCGACCTCCTAATCGTCCTTCCCGTTGGTCTCGACAGACGAGTCTGACAAATAATTCTCCAGTAGATCGGCAGCTGGAGGATGATAATCCTCCGACCTCAACTTCCGCCGCGGCTCCTCACCGCTGGGTAAAGGTGCGGGGCACCATCTCGTCATCTCATGTTCCTACAAAAAAAACATAGAAGTCTAAGAGGTCTTCCTCGACGACATAAAAGAAAAGACAACAAAAAACTAAAGTCTCAGGACTTACGACGTCAGCTGGACGGGTCAGCGAATGTGCCTTTGGGCACGTCCTGTTGCGGGTCCAACCGGTGTAAAGTTGGACCACCCTGTCCACCATTTCCTCGTTGGAGACCTTGTGGTTCACCTCACGAGTGGGGTCTGATTGCCCTTAGTACTCGTAGGCTGGGTGTACCCAATCCTTGATCGGTTGGATGAGTCGCCGGCTGAAGGAGATCGCCACTCGCCGCCTGTAAGACCTGCCTCCTTGAGGTCGGCGAGGATGGTGAGCAAGCCCTTGAGATCTTCCTTCTCGCGGGAGGTCTGTGTCGGTGTTTTAGACCGGCAACCTACCAAGGGGAGTACCCGAGGTAGACTTTTGTGGCCTCACCGAGAACGGGAACTTGAAGGAGAGACACGTGGCACACAATTTAGACAGGTTCGGGCCGCGAGGTGCGTAATACCCTATGTCTGGTATGCTGCTAGCTCTAGATTGATTGGGTGTGTTTACAAGATGATGTGGATAGAGAGATAGGGGTCCCTGCCTCGCCTTATATAGTCCGGGAGGCAGGGTTACAAGTCGGTTTAGGAGGGAGAGTACTAGTCGTACACGGCTAGGAGTATTCTACATGGATCCGGACATGCCTGGTTTCCTAACCGAGTACTAGACCTTTGGTTGCCTTGTGCTCCACGCCGTCTTGCACCGTGTAGCCCAAGTTGAGTAGTCCTAGGGGCCCATGAAGTAGTCGGTCCTAGTACCCATCTGAGTAGTGGGCCCAGGGATGTCCATACGACAAGCCCCCGAGTACTTTGTAGTCAAGCAGGATGTCTTCGAGTAGTCTTGACGGCCTTGGCGAGTAGTCCTTGAGCGTCCCCAAGTTCCTCAAGCCGAAAGTCCTCAAGAATGCTTGAATCATCCCGAGACTGGAAGGTACTCAAGTTGATCTTTGAGTAGTCTTGAAGTCTTCTCGAGTAGTCCCCAAGCGTCCCCGAGTGCTTCTCTCGAAGGTCTTCAATAGTACTCGCGATGTCTTGACGAAAAACCATATGGAAAATGCGATTCAAAAAATCGCATTCCATATGGAATGTTGCCCCCGAGCCTTAGGTCGAATTGTAGATTCAAGCTAAGGGTCAATCTGAAGTTCTGTCAATCTTATCCCGAAAAATCCAGAGAAAAAACCGAAGGACACATGGCATGGAGCCCCCGAGCCTTGAGTCGAGTACTTCTCTCGAATTGAAGGGTCATCTTGACTGTAGAATGTGTCCAGAGTGCATCCTTGATCTGGTGCAACCCACAGACTCTAGCGATCGAAGTCGAGCCCCCGAGATGGAGAGCTTCGAGTACTGGAAGATGCAGAGTCAGCCTGCCACGCTGAGTCAGCTGCCTGAAACTTAGCCGCCCCCTTAGAACTGAGCCGCCCGATGGCTTATAAATAACAGGGGAAACCCTTAGGGTTTTTCACTTCCAGCAGTTGCAGTCTCTGAGATTAGATCTAAATCACCTCCACCCTTCACTGTTGTTGCCGCCGCCCACTAAGTACATTAGATCAACTTCCGCGCCATCGCCGTAGTCCTCCCTCCCCCGCAGCCCCCGAGCGAATGCGAGTGAAAACACTCGTGACTGTGAGGATAAAGGCTTCGCCGGCGAAGAGCACGAAGACAGGGGCCTCGAAGAAGAGGAGCTGCGATGAATCCAGCAACGCCGGCTAGTCGTCGTTGTCACTGCCCCCCGCCACTCCACCGAATCCGTCGAAGGAGTGGAAAAAGGCGAAGTTGAAGACGGAGGACCTCCTTGCCCTCGTCAACAGTGGTTTCCTCCGCGAGAAGGAGATGGATATGTGGCGCGTCGCCACTAGAGATCCGTATCCAATGGAGAAGATTCCAAATGAAATCCCGATGTTCACGCGGTTCGTGGAATGCGGACTTGCCCTTCCTACGAGCGACTTCTTCAAAGGGATGCTCCGGTACTATGGGATCGAGTACCTCAACCTCAACCCCAATGGTATCTTCCACGTCTCCATCTTTGTTCATTTTTGGGAGGCCTTTGTGGGGATCAAGCCCCACTGGATCTTGTTCCGGAAGTTCTTCCGGCTGAAGCCCCAACCAAGTGCAGAGGACCCCCGAGTAGTTGGAGGTGCCGGGGTGCAGATGCGTGAAGATGCCGCCGGGCAGTACTTACCGTACAAGCTGATTGACTACAACCAAGACTGGAAGTCGAAATGGTTCTACATCAGCAACCACCACCGGGAGGTACCGAAGCCGAGTGGACACCAGCTGAAGCATGCACCGTGGTGGAACTCAGAGCCCACCATGCAAAAAGGCCTCCAGCTGCCTGCGCTGCTGGAGAAGATCAAGGCCTTGAGGAAGGCCGGACTGAGGGCTGAGCATGTGGCCTTCAGTTTCATGAAGAGGAGTGTGCAGCCGTTGATGGCACAAGACCATCTCGGCTACGAGTACATCGGTGAGGAGATTGAAGATGATGTGATCATCCAATGGCTGGGGAAGATTTTCAAAGACATGCCCGTGTTCACGCCATGTCCTGTGCCGGAGTACTCCGCAGCACGCCCGCTAGAGCCCCCGAGTACTAATTGCATGTATAGTCCTACTTATGCTTGTTTGGTCTTGTAGGACGATCTGAAGAAGTACATCTCCAACCCGCCCCCCTCCCCCCCCCCGCAGCTTGAGAAGCAACCTCAGGGGAAGGCAGAGCCCAAACCGAACGAGCGACGAGTAGTCGGCAAGGATGATGATGCCATCGTCATCGAGGACACTTCCAATGATGAAGACGAAGAGACACTGCAGCAGCGCTTCCAGCTCCACTCCAGATTTAGCTGAGCTGGGATGCCGCATGTGCCAGTAGTCGAGAAGCCGTCTAGCCTTGAGGCGGATTTGCCGCTCCTGCCGAGGAAGCCCCGCAGCGTGGCGTGCAAATGCACCGTGAAGAAGATGAAATTGTCTGAGGCCACTAGACAAGAGGTGAGTACCATGACTAGAGTAGTCGAGTACCTTGACAAGTAGTCTGTTGCTGATGATGTGATTTGTGTTGTTGCAGGACATCCCTTCCCCGGATCCTGCTGCCCGGGATGAGGAAGAAGCATGGGACACACTGGGGTGATGTCTGGGAGAAGTACCTCCCCACCTCCTGCTACTGAAGATGTTGTGCCCGAGCAGGCACAGGAACAAACCACGACGGTGGAGAGCCATCCAGAGCCATCGACGGAAGAAGTTCAAGGCCCTCCTACTGCTGCGGCCATATCCGTTGAGCAGCCAGAGGAGAAAGAATAGGAGCCTCCTGTTGAGGCAAGAGCCGCCAGCGAGCCTGGCATTGTAGATATTGCCAGGCTGCTGGGTGCCCTGACCGTCACTGTAGTGCGGTCAACATTGTGAGTACATGGAGTTCTCGAGTAGTCGTTGTCCGTCAAGTTTGTGTTGCTGACTTAGTACTTCATGATGCAGGAAATCCACTGACTTGTCGTGGGACGAGGCGGAGGCTAGCGCGCCTGCCGATGGTGAGGACCGCTCGGTGGAGGCACGAGAACCCACGTCGCCGCCGCAAAATGAAGCCGCAACAGAGCCAAGGCTTGAAGAAGCCACCCTGGTAGAAGGTACGCACCCTGTTATCACGAGTACTTGTCATGAAGAGTAGTCGTAGCCGCCACATGTTACTGAGTTGATCTTGATAGGACCACAAGCCGAAGGAATGGTGATCCCTGAGGCAGTAGCCATGGAATCGGCAACCCCCGAGCCAAGGGCAGAGGTACGGGTTGACCCGCAGCCCGAATCAGGGACTGAAGTCGTCGTCCGCGAGGCGATGGTGGAGGACGTGGCGCCGCTCCGCTTGGCGCCGATGCCAGAGACTGGGACCTCGAGCCGCGGAAGCCTCGAGTTCTGAAGGACCGATTAGGCGAACCAGAGAGGGGGGAGTGAATGGGAGCCGATAAAAATTCTTCTCAAAGGAGATGAGAACTCCAACAAGACGAACACGGCTTCCAAATCACGTCTCCGACTCAACTACCCAAGTTGGCCAAGACCACGCAGCCACTGGAGTGCTACTGGTCCTAGGAACCAACAACCACCTTCACGGACTCGAGAACGCAGCGGAACACCAACTCGAGCACCACTGACCTACACCGGTCAGGCCCGTGAGCAGCACCGGTCAGACCGGTCCCTGCTGGTAAAACCTGGGAACTTCCACAGAAGGCCCCTACACCGGTCAGGCTGATGTAGCTCACCGGTCAGACCGGTTCAAGCCAGGAAACCCCAAATCCACCAAACAGGCCTACCGAGCTCCAAACTGACCCAAACTCGAAACAGCAGCAACACGGGACTACAACGAACTCACCAGAACGTTCACCCGCGGCAAAACCCACAAAGCCTCTGCACCGGTCAGACCGGTGAGCCGCACCGGTCAGACCGGTCAGGTTGGGCCGCTCGGGGATGAACAGCACCCGCGGGTCAACTCCCCCAAATCCAACTCCCGATCTCCCGAATCGCTCCACGGATTTGTGCAAGACTTTGGGGATAGTAGGAACACCTCATGGGCACTCCATAGCCAAGATTTGGTCCACCAAAACTTGCTAAATCAAGAGGAATCGAAGAAATCCCACCAAGAACGCCTCTAACCCTAGAGTCACGAAAACCCCAAAATCGAGCCCCTTTGCTCACGGAATTGGGAGGGGAATCAAAGGGAAAAGAACCACGAAGGGTTCATGCATACATCCCCCACCAAATCCCAAAGAGAAAGGCCTCGAAATCGCTCCAAGAAAATCGCCAAGAAAGGGCTCCGAAAATCACCAAAAAGGAGAAACGGGAAAGACACATCCAAGCCTTGAGGAACCACGCCGAATCATCTATACATACCAAAGAGGTTCATACAAGGTCTAGCTTGCCGCCCGATCATCCTTCCCTCTCACAAGATCTCACCATGAAGCTCTCAAGCTAGTCCTAAGAAAATCCTAAGGAAAATAGGAAGGAAAATAGGAAAACCAAATGAGCTAGGGTTCCAAGAGATGGCTGCCATCCTCTCACCACTTGGTTTATATGGAGGTAACCGAAAGACGAAAATACCCTTACTAGCTAACTAGGGATACATGCCGCTCAAGGGCGAATTCGGAAATCTTTGTCTGCTCCATCGGACGGATGCCCAGCGACCGCAACCTTGCTTAGCCTCGACGCAAGCCTTGCGATCCCGATGCGTGTCCTCCGCTTCGAAGATTCCGGACTGCGTCGTCGCACACCGGTCAGACCGGTCAGACCGGTCTGGAGCTGCTGCACCTTCGTCTTCGGTTCTTCGGTCTTGGCTTTGTGGATCAACCAAGGAACCCAGTGGTTTTCTGGTGAACCACCGGAAACCCTGCGAACTTGGTGTAGCCTCCGCCAATCACCACTCATGACTCGGCTCCCACGTAGTCCCGGCTCGACCTTGGTTTTGAGGCTCAACCAAGAAACCGTCCATGACTTCATCTTGCCGTTCTTGCCACCATGCGGCCTGCACTTGACCCCGCTGGCCACCGGGTCCCTCGAACCAAGCCTACATGTCTTCTCCACACCTGGAGGCCTCACCGGCAATGACCTTTCACGCTTGTTCTTCACCTGCACCTGCACCAGTCAAGCCGCAACCTACACCTGCAATACTTAGCCAAGAATCAGTCCACACCACGTTGTCAATCACTCATCACACCAGGAAGCGACCATCCACCGGTCCTCGAACCACACATGGCTCTCAATCTCCCCCTTGATGAGTGCATTGACAACACACACATTTTGGTAACCAAGAGAAAAGGAAAAGAAAAGAAACGACTAAAGGAAACTCCAACAAGCGATCGAAAACCAAAGAAAAGGCAAAGAGCAAGATCACTTGAAGAAGACAAGTCTCGGACCCCTTAGGCAAGGGCAACGGCTCGACACATCCGACACAAAACCATGCTCAAGCAAAGAGCACAAGCCAACAATCCAAAGCTCGAAAACCACAAAGAGCTCCCCCTGCACACATGCATGCTCCCCCTGAACCAATGCAACTCCCCCTGGACGAATGGATGCAAACCACCTCACAAAGCAGAGCAGCTGCTACAGCTTTGCTCTGACCGGTCAGACCCGTCAACCACACCGGTCAGACTGGTGTGCTAGATCGCCCAGCACCTGAACCTCACACCGGTCAGACCGGTGTACCTCACCGGTCAGGCTGATGACCACCTGGGAAAAACTGGGAACTGCACGAGCTCAAAACTAGCTCGAAACCACTTGGAAACCTTCTAAATACATGCAGCAAGCCAAAACATGCTCAACCTTCTCCCCCTTGTTGACAATGCATGAATCAAGCCAAAAATGCAACCTAGAGCTTCTCAAATAGACAAAATTCAACAAAGGATGCTACACATGTCCAAATGATCAAGTTAGATACTCTATAGCTTCGTAATGACATCAACATCATGATCACCAAGTTTCACAACCATTGGACGAAGCTAAGATAGAATTGAGCAATTTTGTGAAAATTTACCCTCTCATGAGCAAAGTCCTAAACATGAGCAAAACATGTCAAAATGGTAAAGCCACACAAACTTCATTCTAGGACAACCATTCTAAGCATAAGACCATCATAAACACCCACAAGCACCTCATGTCATGTCAGAGCCACCGAGCCATGTGCCTACTTCTAGATATGAGACTTCTCATTGGTAGGCATCATGCAACGGTTTAGCACCCAAAGCAAATTAAAATTAGCACATATGACATGGGAGCACATTTTCCAAGCAATTTACATTTCATTTTCAGATTTATAATTGGTACATGAAATGTCTTTGCGACAAAAAGGAACTTATGCCCCTCCACAAGATAAAGCATGGGGGCTAGACATTCATGATGGCAAATGAGCATTTGGCCCCATATGATCAAAATAAGCTATCCAACCACAAATTAAGCATAGCCAAGCCACAAAAACATGTCAAGATCATATAAAGGCATTTACTCACAAGAGAGCATACATATGAGGTTTTTCAAAAACATAGCTATCAACCATGGATACAAACCAAGATCATCAAGAGCTAAGCCAAACTAACCATAGCTTACCAAACTAGCTCACAAAGACATATATATCATTCCATGGTGAACAATGTATATAGGAGAAGTCTTTTCTAAACAATGCATATGATACAAAATGCATGCAACCTAAGATACAAAGATGCCTATACATCATGTTACATATGCCATGCCAAATGCAAGAAATGCACAAAGGAAAGCTATACATATGCTACAAAGGAGCTCCCACACGCCAACTCAAGAAATCAAACAAACACCAAGCTCCCCCCGCAAACGAGTGAAAGTTGCTTGATCTAGGGGTTTGGTGAAAATATCGGCTAGTTGGTCATGTGTGGGTACATGGATCAAAGCTATCTTCCCTTTCTCTATGTTGTCTCTCAAGAAATGATACCTCACTTCTATGTGCTTGGTTTTGGAATGGAGCACTGGGTTCTTTGCAACGCTTATGGCACTGGTGCTGTCACATTGAGGTGGGACATGGGTATACTCCTCACCAAAGTCACTCATGGTGTATGTGATCCAAAGGAGCTGAGAGCAACAACTAGCTGCGGCCACATACTCTGCCTCGGTAGTGGATTGATCAACACTCGACTGTTTGTGGGAAGACCAAGACACCAAAGAAGAACCCAAGAACTGGCAAGTCCCAGAAGTGTACTTCCTATCCAACCGACATCCGGCAAAATCCGCGTCCGAAAATCCATGAAGAGCCACAGAAGAAGACGCAGAGTACCAAAGGCCGAAGTCGGGAGTGTGTCGCAAATACCTAAAAATGCGCTTGACTGCTTGCCGATGCGAAGTCCTCGGAGACGCTTGAAAACGAGCGCACAGACATACCGAGAATTGGATGTCCGGCCTCGTCACCGTCAAGTAGAGGAGTGACCCGATCATGCTCCGGTACTCCTTCTGGTCCACGTGTTCACCTTCCTCGTCCGCATCAAGAGCTGTAGTCGTACTCATAGGCGTCGCCATGGCCTTGGAGTCCTCCATCTTGAACTTCCTCACAATGTCCTTGGTGTACTTAGCTTGGTGCACGAATGTTCCTTCCTTTGATTGCTTGATCCGTAGCCCGAGGAAGAACTGCAACTCACCCATCATGCTCATCTCAAATTCCCTGCTCATGTCTTCTGCAAACCTTGCAACAAGAGAGTTAGACGAGCCACCAAAGATAATATCATCCACGTATACCTACACAATCAGTATATCTCTGCCCTGCCTGAGGAGAAACAAGGTCTGATCGACCTTCTCCATCTCAAACCCTCTCTCAAACAGGAACCCCCTCAGCCTACCATACCAAGCTCTAGGTGCCTGCTTCAACCCATACAGCGCCTTCCTCAACTTGTACACCCGGTGGGGGTACTTCTCACTCTCAAACCCCGGTGGTTGCCTCACAAACATCTCTTCCTCCAACACACCATTCAGGAAAGCACTCTTCACATCCATCTGGTACAACTTGAACCCTTTAGCCACGGAAAAGGCTAGAAGGATCATGATCGCCTCCAAACGAGCTACAGGAGCGAAAGTCTCCTCGTAGTCGATCCCCTCTTTCTGACTGTACCCCTGATCAACAAGTCTCGACTTGTTCCTCACCACTTCTCCTTTCTCTCCCTCTTTATTTTTCCACACCCATTTTGTCCCAATCGGCTTACACCCTGGGGGAGGGTCAACCAACACCCAAACTTGGTTCCTCTCAAAATTCTCCAACTCCTCATGCATCGAATTAACCCAATTATGATCAGATAGCGCGTGTCCAATGTCTTTGGGCTCAAAGGTGGCAACAAAAGCAGCATGAGCGAAATGAGAATTGTTCCGAACCCTCGACCGTGTAGTACGTTCATTCATGTCGCCGATGATTCTCGAAGCTGGGTGATCCACTTGCACTCGCCGGGGAGGTTCTCGCCTTGATGCTTCCTCCCCCTCAACAGCAGCTTCGCCTTGATCTGGGTTTGTCGTTGTAGGTGTGGGAGAGGGCCCGTTCACGATCATCGTCGAAGTAGTGGGTACATGTTCAGCTGCGGGCACCACACCGCCATCTTCATCATCTCCATGTTCATGCTCCTCCTCCTGAAAGATCTCCTCACCAAGTTCGTCGTCACCTGCACACTCAAAAACAAGCTGACTACGTGGCTGTGTCTCGTTGAAGGTTACCTCGCAAGTCTCCACGATTTGGTTAGTTTCAAGATTGAGCACACGGAATGCTCTAGAATGAGATGCATAACCAAAGAAAATGCCATCGACAGACCTAGCCTCGAACTTCTCCAACTTCTTCCCTTTCTTCAGAATGAAGCATTTACAACCAAAGACATGGAAGTGACTCACCTTGGGTGTGCGACCGTGCATCAACTCGTAACAGGTTTTCTTCTTATGAACCCTGAGGTAGATCTTGTTTGACACATAGCACGCGCTATTGACCGCCTCAGCCCAGAACCTTCTCGGAGTCCTATGCTCGTCGAGCATCGTCCGAGCCATCTCGCACAAGGTCCTGTTTTTCCTTTCCACAACGCCATTCTGGGGAGGCGTATACGGACTCAAAAACTGGTGTTCAAGACCCAAGTCATGGCAAAAGGTTTCGAAGCGAGAATTTTTGAATTCCGAGCCATTGTCACTGCGGATCGCTCATATGGCATCTCCGTGCCTCTCGTTTCTTAACCTCAAGACAAGATCTTGAACAAAACCAAACGTCTCCCCTTTCTCCTCAAGAAAGAACACCCACGCATACCGAGAGTAGTCGTCCACCACAACAAGGACATACCACTTCCCACCCGCAGATCGCACACGAGCTGGGCCAACAAGGTCCATATGGAGCAGCTCGCATGGACGCTCAGTCATCACATCGGTGAGAGACGGGTGAGAAGAGGCTACCATCTTGGCATGCCTACACGGCACACAAACCAACTCTTTCTCAAACCTCAACCGTGGTAATCCTCGGACCAAATTGAGTTTACTCAAGCGAGACAAAAGGTCAAAGCTCAAGTGACCCAACTTCCTATGCCACTTCCACAACTCACTCGAAGAACCAGCCAAAAAACAACGCTCCACACCAGAAGACTGAGAGAAATCAGCTCGGAACACTTGACCCTCGGGAACGACCATGCAAACAAGGTCCCCTCGAGAATCTAAAATCCGAGAACCACCAGGCCGAAACGACACCTCAAAGCCCTCATCCAACAACTGGGACACAGAAAGCAAATTGAACCCCAGCGATTGAACAAGAGCAACACGCCTGAGAGTGACCTTGTCACTTACCTTGATCTCACCTTCTGATAGCACACGCCCTCGCCCATTGTCCCCGAAGGTGATGTATGTCTTGGACACCACCGGGACGAGACTTGAGAACCACCCCTTGTCTCCAGTCATATGCCTCCAGCAACCAGAGTCGATCAACCAAACGTTCCTCAAGTCTCCCACCTGAAATTCAAAAGCGAGCACGTGAGTGAACAAACGACTCAGCACTGGGGTTAGTACCAAAAGAGTAAAACCAGTGCCGAGCCATTTGCTCCAAAGTGGGGTTAGCACAAACCAAATCATCACGCCTATCAAAGCTACCACCACGAACACCACCACGGTAACCACTACGAGGGAACCAACCCTCTCTAGCTGGAGGAGGACGAAAGCCACGAAAAGAAGACCGTGGACCGTTCCTCCTCTCCATCTCAAAGCTACGACTCCTCCCACCCTCGTATTGAGCACGAGGTGGAGAACGCCTAGCAAACTGACCACCTGCAAACTTTCCAGACCAACCACCAGCACCACGACCACCAGAACCAAACCGAGCATCCTCACGAGCACGAAAACCAACTCGCTGTCTGCCCAGACCTGCACCGGTCTGACCGGTGTAGCTCGGCCAGCAGCACCACCTGCTGCCTTCTGGTCTCCCCAAGCCGGAACCGTTCTCACAATCGCCTTGGCCCTGGGCATCTGCATACGAGGCTCAGGTACACCATTAGAAGGGTGGTACCTGTCCTTGGTAGCCCACTCTCTAGCCATTCTCTCCTCACGCTTCCTCTTGAAGCAAAACTCATCCTTGTGACCATCTCTCCCACAATACCCACAATGGAACTTCATGGGTTGTGGCTTAGGCTTAGGCTTGGGTTGGGGCTACCCACTCGGTTTCTCACCCTTCTTCTCTCCTTCCTCACCTCCCTTTGGGCTCACAAACTTCACTGGTTTCTGGAAATCATTTGTTGGGTGAGGGAATATGGGTGGATCTGGAGTAGTGTCAAGTTTGTTTCTGAGATGGTTAGGCTTGGGCTCAAACTTGTTCTTGTATCTGTTTGGTGGTGGGATAGGAATCTCTCCAACTCTCTCAACTCCCTCACCACGGTTCTCTCCAAGCTTCTCAGCCCCAAGTGCCTGACCATCATAGCGTTTGAAAGCCGCTATCATGATACCAAGCTGAGGCTCCTGACCCGACAACCAGCTCATACATTTTCTCAGCTCATCATTCTCATCCTACAAGCGATCAACATAATGCGCAAGCTCCAAATTCTTAACCGCATGCAATTCACAAGTAGAGCAAGAAGTGGGAATAAGCTCTTTCAACTTAGCCTCAAGCGAAACAGTGTAAGCATACATCTCATCAATCTTTCCATGCAAAACAGGGCAAGAAGTGCAAGCACCTAGCAAAGCAGGTCTAGACTTAAGCTCAGCCACTTCAACCCTAAGCATATCTAGTTCATCACAAGTAGAAGCATGCTTATCCTTAAGAGCAGTAAGATCAGCTAGGTACACAGAACAATCACAGCAATCAATCTCATCAGAAACCACAGGAGAAGCCTTAAGCGAATCAATCTCAAGCTTAGCATCTAGGTTCTGGGTTTCTAGCTCAGCCACACGGTTCCTAGCATCTTCTAGTGAGGCCCTAAGCTCTTTCCTCATCTTCTTGGCCTCTCTAAGCATGTGATCGCGATTATCAAGCAAGTCAACCAACTCATCATTCTCCTTGCGCAAAGAGGAGAGCTCATCACATACCTCATCCTCAAAGTCGGAGTCCGAGTCACTCTGATGACTCTTCTTGCTGCCGGAGCTACGAGCCATGCCGCAGAAGCCATCTCCCGCGAAGCAGCTCAACCCGCTCAAGTTCCTGGATGACTTCTTGTTCTTGCGCCGATCACCTTCATCTTCACTGCTAGTCGAGCTCGAGGAAGAGTAGGCGGAGCTGGAGTCGACGTCGCTCGCTCCGACCATCGCTCGGGCCTTCCTACCGCGGCTGTCCTTCTTCCTCGACCATCGCTCGTCCTTGTGCTTGTTCTTGTGCTTGTGATCGCGCCTCGATCGGTACTTGCCGTCCTTGTTCGACCGGTGCCTGTAGCCGTCCTTGTAGCCGTCCTTGTTCTCCATCTTCTCTGGGCAGTCGGCGACGAAGTGTCCTGGCTTGCCGCACTGAAAGCACGTCCGTGCTGTCCTCCTCATGTTCACCCGGTTCTCGTGCAGCCTCTCGAACCTCCTGGTCAGCAACGCCAGCTCGTCCTCTCCAAGCACGTCGAACTCCTCGTCTGGCAAAGACATCAAAGAAGACAGAGAGTACATCCTGGAGGATGCGTTAGCGTTAGACTTAGCTCCTTTGCCACCAACGAGAGCGAGACTATGAGAATCAGTCGGGCTCTCGATCTTGGCTGTCATACCACGGTCCAACTCAGCCGACTTGAGCTTCGAGAACAGCTCGTTCACCGTCAAGGTGTCATACTTCTCGGACTCAACAATAGCCTCAAACTTCCCGTCCCATACGGTACGATCCAACGAGTGCAAGAGCTTCACGGCTCTATCATGATCATCGTATGGGAGCACATCCACATTGGCTCTCATGTTGTTCACAACGACCGTAAACCGCTGGAAAAGGGCATCGACGGACTCGCCGGGGAGATGAGTGAAGTTCTTCTCTCCGGTAAGTCGCGTACATCCGAGCCTGAACCTGAGCCTTCCCAGCATGAGCATCCTTCAACTGCTCCCAAATCCTACAAGTTAAGTCATCTGTCTGAACCCGATCGAATTCAGGCTGACACAGAGCACGAAACAAGTAGTCGACAGCCTTGTTGTTGGCTTCGAACATATCCCTCGATCCTGGAGCAAGGAAGTTCATCGGATGAACATAAGCTGTGTTCACCGTGACGTCCCAAAGGATCTGACCCTTTCCGCGGAGGAACGCTGCCATCCGCCTCTGCCACATCTGGTAGTTCTTCCCATCGAAGTGTGGAGGACCCGAACCCCGTTCCTGGTACGCCATCTTTGGATCTTAGACTGGTAAGAGTCAATAAAGACCCGAACCGGCTCTGATACCAATTGAAGGACCGATTAGGCGAACCAGAGAGGGGGGGAGTGAATGGGAGCCGATAAAAATTCTTCTCGAAGGAGATGAGAACTCCAACAAGACGAACACGGCTTCCAAATCACGTCTCCGACTCAACTACCCAAGTTGGCCAAGACCACGCAGCCACTGGAGTGCTACTAGTCCTAGGAACCAACAACCACCTTCACGGACTCGAGAACGCAGCGGAACACCAACTCGAGCACCACTGACCTACACCGGTCAGGCCGGTGAGCAGCACCGGTCAGACCGGTCCCTGCTGGTAAAACCTGGGAACTTCCACAGAAGGCCCCTACACCGGTCAGGCCGATGTAGCTCACCGGTCAGACCGGTCAGGCTGGGCCGCTCGGGGATGAACAGCACCCGCGGGTCAACCCCCCAAATCCAACTCCCGATCTCCCGAATCGCTCCACGGATTTGTGCAAGACTTTAGGGATAATAGGAACACCTCATGGGCACTCCATAGCCAAGATTTGGTCCACCAAAACTTGCTAAATCAAGAGGAATCGAAGAAATCCCACCAAGAATGCCTCTAACCCTAGAGCCACGAAAACCCCAAAATCGAGCCCCTTTGCTCACGGATTTGTGAGGGGAATCAAAGGGAAAAGAACCATGAAGGGTTCATGCATACATCCCCCACCAAATCGCAAAGATAAAGGCCTCGAAATCGCTCCAAGAAAATCGCCAAGAAAGGGCTCCGAAAATCACCAAAAAGGAGAAACGGGAAAGACACATCCAAGCCTTGAGGAACCACGCCGAATCATCTATACATACCAAAGAGGTTCATACAAGGTCTAGCTTGCCGCCCGATCATCCTTCCCTCTCACAAGATCTCACCATGAAGCTCTCAAGCTAGTCCTAAGAAAATCCTAAGGAAAATAGGAAGGAAAATAGGAAAAGCAAATGAGCTATGGTTCCAAGAGATGGCTGCCATCCTCTCACCACTTGGTTTATATGGAGGCAACCGAAAGACAAAAATACCCTTACTAGCTAACTAGGGATACATGCCCCTCAAGGGCGAATTCGGAAATCTTTGTCTGCTCCATCGGACGGATGCCCAGCGACCGCAACCTTGCTTAGCCTCGACGCAAGCCTTGCGATCCCGATGCATGTCCTCCGCTTCGAAGATTCCGGACTGCGTCGTCGCACACCGGTCAGACCGGTGCTCCTCACCGATCAGAGCGGTACCCACCGTTCAGACCGGTCGGACCCACCGGTCAGACCGGTCTGTAGCTGCTGCACCTCCGTCTTCGGTTCTTCGGTCTTGGCTTTGTGGATCAACCAAGGAACCCAGTGGTTTTCTGGTGAACCACCGGAAACCCCGCGAACATGGTGTAGCCTCCGCCAATCACCACTCATGACTCGGCTCCCACGTAGTCCCGGGTCGACCTTGGTTTTGAGGCTCAACCAAGAAACCGTCCATGACTTCATCTTGCCGTTCTTGCCACCATGCGGCCCGCACTTGACCCCGCTGGCCACCGGGTCCCTCGAACCAAGCCTACTTGTCTTCTCCACACCTGGAGGCCTCACCGGCAATGACCTTTCGCGCTTGTTCTTCACCTGCACCTGCACCAGTCAAGCCGCAACCTGCACCTGCAATACTTAGCCAAGAATCAGTCCACACCACGTTGTCAATCACTCATCACACCAGGAAGCGACCATCCACCGGTCCTCGAACCACACATGGCTCTCAAGTTGCTAGACGACGATCTGATCGACCCGACCGTCATGTCTCTGAGCATAGAGTCGTGGCGTCACACGGAGAAGTGGGTCAAGGTACGCTATCGATACCCCGGAGTAGTCTTGCATCATTGAGTACTGAGTACTGATTGAGCTTTGATGTTGTGCAGGGCCTAGTAAAGAGATCCCATCAGAAGACCGAGCTCTTGAAGGGGTACGGTGACATGGTCATCCGGCCTGAAGCACTGGAGAAGGAGTTGGACAAATCAAAGAAGCACTCTACGCTGCTCTAATCCAAGCTTGATAGCGCCTTCGCCCAGTACCATAACGAGGTACAAGATATTCAGGCGAAGAGGGATGACTTGATCAAGAAGAACAAGACTCTGCGCCAGAAGAACAAAGGTAGGCCTTCCGCCGCAATCATTGACTACTTGTTGCAGTGCTTATGTGGTGTAGGTTTACACTGTTGACGAATTGTCTGCAGATCTTGAGGCCACTGTCGACTGGCTGAAGGCTTCCGAGACAGACTTGAAGAACATCGTGTACCAGGAGACAGATCGTCAAGAGGTAGCCGAGTACCACTACATAGAGATGCCCCACGAGTGCATCAAATGGATGGCACTTCGTGTAGCCTCTAATATTGACCTTGTACATTGTTACAAATCTCTACATAGGGTTGTTGGTCCTTCATCCAGGCGGTCCCAAGATAGCACCTCTCGTGTATAGACTAAAGAAGCCCCCAGGCGCCTGGCGACATACGTCAAGCACTTGGCGAAGTCGAGACCGAACCAGGTACTTGCCTTCATGAAGTCGTACTTCCCAAAGGCACCGGTGGACGTGGTAGCTAGAGGTCTTGCGGCGAACTGCATGGACGAGCAGTACAAGACCCTGCTGGAGGAGATGGCGCCTATCGCGAAACAAGTCGTCGATAAGCTGAACCTTCAGTAGATTTACCTGTAGAAGTAGTTCATGTATAGGGTAGTTGATGTAAGACAAACAAATTAGTTAAGAACTTGTTTGAATATGATTGAAGTTGGTCCACTTCTGTGTTGTGATGGGTACTCGTTGCCGCAGCTTGCATCGAAGCTTGCAGAGTACCAAGCCATTGAAGAGGCAGTGAGTAGTAGTACTCAGTAGAATCCGCCTAGTTAGGAGGCATAGTAAACAAGTTGAGTAGAATCAAACTTTATTACTGATGAGAAAGTACACCTGGATGGCTAGGGCTGTTACAAGTAGGAAGTCGCCAGGACCCGGAGGCCGCCTATGGCTAAGTGATTGCTAGGGCCCGTGGACCGCTTACAGCTGGGGATCCGTTAGTAGCCGTTAAAGCTGGATCGAAGGAGTACATGGTCTATAGACCACTGCCAAAGCCCATAGGCTATGTGCAGCCCAGGATCCGTGAGTAGCTGTTAGCGCTGGATGTTGGATAGAAGTAGTCCGTAGACTAGTGCTAGGACCGGAAGGCTGCTTACAGTGAGGAGTCCGTGAGTAGCCGTGTAGGCTGGACCCATAGATGAATAGTCAAGCGACTACGCGTAGAAGCGACACAACTGGTCGACGTTCCACGAGTTGCTGATGTCATCGCCTTCAAGTGTCTGAAGACGATAGGAGCCCGGTCCGGTCATCTTAGAAACTGAGAAGGGACCTTCCCAAGGCGAGCTGAGCTTGTGTAGTCTGTTCGTGTTCTGGATGCAACGGAGGACTAGATCGCCGACATTGAAGGAGCGTTCCTTGACGTTGCGATCATGGTAGCGTCAGATACCCTCTAGGTATCTTGCTGACTGGACGAGGGCAGCACAGCAGGCTTCTTCGAGGCTATCGATGTCAACCCGTCGACTGTCTTCTGAGATGCCTTCGTCGTATTGTTCTACTGCCGGGGATTCCCACATCACATCGGCGGGTAGAATAGCTTCGGAGCCGTAGACCAAGAAGTAGGACGACTGCCCTGTTGGCTTAGTAGGTTGAGTACGAAGCACCCAGAGTGCATTGGGTAGTTCCTTGATCCACTTGCCTCCTTTGGTGTTAGCTGCATCGTGCAATCACTTCTTGAGGGTATCGAGTACCATCCTGTTGGTGCGTTCCACCTGGCCTTTAGCGCGTGGGTGGGTGACTGAGATGTATCGGATGTCGATCCTGTTATTCTCGTGGTACTCCCAGAACTGATGATTGTTGAAATTGGAACCTAGGTTTGTGATGATGCGATGGGGTAGCCCGTAGCGATGCACGAGTTCATCCAAGAAGTCGAGTACTCTGTCAGCCTTTGGGCAGGTAACCGGCTTGACTTCGATCCACTTGGTGAACTTGTCGATGGCCACCAGAATTCTGTTAAATCCTCCTGGCGCAGATGGCAGAGGCCCAATCATGTCGAGCCCCCAGCAGGCAAAGGGCCAGGTCGGCGGTATGGGGACTAACTTGTAGGCCGGGACGTGTGGCTGCTTGGAGAAGAATTGGCACCCTTGGCACCTTCTGACAAGTTCTTCGGCGTCGCCCAGAGCTGTGGGCCAGTAGAAAGCTCGTCGGAAGGCTTTGCTCACCAGCATGTGGGAGGACGCGTGGTTGCCGCAGACACCCTTGTGGATCTCCTCCAAGATGTCCTTGCCTTCTTCACGGGGTACACACTTCATGAGTACTCCTGATTTCGCACCCTGCTTGTAGAGATTGTCCCCGACTAGTACGTAGGTCTTGGCTCGGCGGACGAGTTGTTCTGCCTCGTTCTTGTCGGAAGGAACCTTTTGCTTGCGAATGTAGTTGATGAAGGGTTGCCTCCAGTCCACGTCGATCATCATGACCTCTTGACTGTGCTGTGATGGCCCAGGGTTAGTGGTCGTGTGCGCCGGCTCCGGGATGGATGGCGTGTCAAGCTCGTGGACGAAGACTCCAGCGGGTACTTGAGCGCGAGTGGAACCAAGCTTCGATAGGACATCTGCTGCAACGTTGTTGTCGCGGACGACATGGTGGAACTCGAGACCATAGAACTTGTTATCAAGCTTGCGGACTTCTAGACAGTAGGCGTCCATGTTCTCCTTGTTGCGCTCCCAAGTGTCGTTGACTTGGTTGATAACCACTGCGGAGTCACCGTAGACTAGGAGCCGCTTGATGCCCAGTGAGATTGCGAGTCGGAGCCCATGTAGCAGAGCTTCGTACTCGGCTTCATTATTTGAGACCTTCCAGAAGATCTGTAGGACGTACTTGAGTTGTTCGCCCTTTGGAGAGATCAGGAGTACCTTTGCGCCCGCACCCTCGAGCTTGAGTGAGCCGTCGAAGTACATCACCCAATGCTCTGGTCGCTCTGTTGGTGTGGGTAGTTGATTCTCCCACCATTCTGCCATGAAGTCGACTAGTGCTTGAGACTTAATAGCGGTGCGTGGCTTGAAGTCGATGTTGAGAGTACCCAGCTCGACCGCCCACTTGGAGATTCTCCCCGTTGCATATTGGTTGCGGAGTATATCGCCGAGCGGGTAGTCTGTGATGATGGTGATCGAGTACTCCTGGAAGTAGTGTCGTAGCTTCCGTGAGGTGATGAGTACTGCATAAAGTAGCTTCTGGACCAGTTGGTACCATTCCTTGGACTCGGATAAGACCTCACTGACGAAGTAGACTGGTCTCTGGACTGGGTAGGCGTGGCCTTCTTCTTGCCACTCAACAATGATGGCAGTACTGACCACATGAGTAGTCACAGCAAGGTAGAGCAGTAGCTGTTCCTGTTTGCGAGGAGCCGTGAGGACCGGTGGCTTGGATAGGAAGTCCTTAAGCTGCGTCAGAGCTTGGTTAGCCTCCGCGGTCCACGCGAACTTCTCTTGGTGCTTGAGTAGCTTGAAGAAGGGTAGTCCCCGTTCTCCGAGCTTTGATATGAATCTGTTGAGGGCCGCCGTGCACCTGGTCAGCTTCTGGACATCCTTGATGCAGGTTGGAGCTTTCATGTTGGTGATGGCGGAGATCTTCTCAGGGTTGGCTTCGATGCTGCGGTGGCTGATGATGAAGCTGAGTAGTTTCCCCGAGGGTACACTGAAGACGCACTTGTTGGGGTTGAGCTTCCACTGGTACTCTCGCAAGGATGCGAAAGTCTCTTCAAGATCGACGATGAGCGTGTCGGAGTATCTGGTCTTGACGACCACGTCATCCACATAGGCTTCAATGTTCTTGTTGAGCTGCTCCTTGAAGCTGGCCTGGATAGCTCGTTGGTAGGTAGCGCCGGCGTTCTTCAACCCGAACGACATCGTAGTGTAGCAGTAGGCGCCGAATGGGGTAATGAACGCTGTCTTCTCCTGGTCTTCTTCCTAGATTGCGATCTGGTGGTAGCTGGAGTAGCAATCGAGGAAGCAGAGCAAGTCGCAGCCCGCCGTGGAGTCGATGACTTGATCAATTCGCGGCAACCCGAAGGGGTCCTTGGGGCAGTGCTTTTTGAGGTCGGTATAGTCGACGCACATCCTCCACTCGTTGGTGTTCTTTTTGCAGATGAGGACGGGATTGGCGAGCCACTCAGGATGGAAGACTTCTCGGATGAAGCCAGCCGCGAGTAGTTTGGCGAGTTCCTTCTTGATGGCATCCCGTCGGTCGTCAGCGAAATGGCGGAGATGTTGTCGCTTGGGCATAGCTTTAGGATCGACGTTGAGTGAGTGCTCGATCAGCCTCCTGGGTAGACCTGTCATGTCTGCTGGCTTCCACGTGAAGATGTCTCAGTTAGGGTCAAGTTCCGCACCGATCATGGTAGTGTTGTTGCTGTCGCCGGTCCCGAGATCAATGGCCTTCACCTGTACTTCCTCTGTTGGCTGAGGTTTGTTAGAGGTGTCGGCCTTCTCAGGTATCTCGAGTTCGGTTGGAGCGAGCTTCTTTGATGCAGCGTAGATTTCCATCATCACGTTGGGTACTTGGTTGGTTGCTGCGAGCTCTACGGCTTCGGTGTCGCAGTTGTAGGAAACCTTCAAGTCCCCTTGCAGCGCGAGTACTCCGGCGAGACTTGGCATTTTGAGTACAAAGTACACGTAGTGGGGAATCGCCATGAACTTGGTGAGAGCTGGTCTGCCGAGGATGGCGTGGTAGGAGGTTTTGTAGTCCGCAACCTCGAACTTGATGTACTCGGTGCGGTAGTTCTCCCTTGTCCCGAAGGTAACTGGCAGAACCACTGAGCCAAGTGGTATAGCTGCGTTGCCTGGGACAAAGCTGTAGAAGGGCGACGTGCTCTTAGTGAGCATGCAGGTGATGTCGAGCTTCATCTTCTTCAAGGTCTTGGTGAACAGGACGTTGAGTCCGCTTCCACCGTCGATGAGTACCTTGGTGAGTCTGGAGCCCGGACTACTGGATTCAAGACGAGTGGGAAGTGTCCTAGTTCAGAGAAGCTTGTCCATTGATCCGCGCGGGAGAAGGTAATGGGTACCTCCAACCACCTGAGAGGTGTCGGCACCGCTGGTTCGATGTTCAAGACTTCCCGCAAAGTGAGCTTCTGAGCTCGCTTGGTGGGTAGTCCGCCGAAGAGGACATTCACCGTCTTGTCGGGTTCTTGGAAGTCGCCATTGCCTTCATCAACTTTCTTCTTGCACTTCTTGTCGTGAGGGTGTCTTGGCTCAGGGATATCTTTGAGTGCCCGCCGGAGCTGGTAGCACTGATCGGTGGTGTGATTGCCGTCCTGTTGCCACAGGCACTTCTCATTGAGCAAGTCCCTGAAGCCGCCGGATGGAGTCGTACTTAGCGTTTGCCTTGTCCTCCTCATCAGCCCATGAAGTGATCATGTCCTTGAGCTTGGTGATTGAGCTTGGGCGGCGGCGACCGAAGTCTTCAAAGGTGCGATGGTGGTAGAGACCGTCTTGGAAGCAGTCGATGACTTCTTTGTCGGTGACGTCGACTACGGTCGCACGCTTATTGAAGAAGCGACGCATGTACTAGCGGAGCATCTCGCCTTGTTCCTGCTTGACCATCGCAAGATCCATGCGAGTACCCGAGCGCCCCATGGCGCCCGCGAAGTTGCTGGTGAACTGCGCCTTCAGCTGGTCCCACTCGTCGATCGAGTTCTTGTCAAGCGACTCGAGCCATGTGAGTGGAGCCTGATCCAGACAGAAGGGGAAGTAGAGGCACTTGGTGTCGTTGTCGCCACCAGCGTTCTCAATGTCCAGGGCATAGCACCTGAGCCATTGAACTGGGTCTTGCTTCGCGTCGTACTTGGTGATCCCGAGAGGTTTGAACTTTTGGGGAAGAAGCAGAGCACGAAGTCGTGAGGAGTAGGCCGGGAAGCTGTCATTGTCGCTGATGTCGGTACTTCTCTTGGTGTGACGTATCTCGTCGATCCTGTGGCGGGCGTCGCAGCCGCCACGTTCGTAGCCAGCGGCGTGACTGTTCGCGTGGCCTCGGCCTCCGCGATCGCCGCCGCCACCGCCTCTTCTGCCGGCGCCATGGGAGGAGCTGCCGCTGCTGCCGCTACCGCCACCGTCGCTAGCACCGCCTTGTGAAGGTCCTCCCCCCGAGGCTCTGGAGCGGTTGGGGATTGGCTGGTGTTCACCGTGGATGCGATTGGGTCCGACTTCTGCCGGGGTGCGGCTGCGGCTAGTGGCTTCGTGGTTTGTGGCTCCAGCGATCCTGTTGTCGACCCTGATGAAGTAGGCCTTCTCCGCAAGCTTGGCTATGAGTTCGCCTGCCCAGTGCCCCTGAGCGGCTCGTCCTATCCTATTGATGGACATGAGACATTGCTCAGGGTTAGTGTGGCTCCTGTTGGCGATTTCGTCCAGAGCCTCGTTGAGGTTACGGATGGGTAGAGTTTCCCGAAGCCGCCGGCGTTGCTCTGCTCGCTTCTGGTTGCGGATGCGCTGAGCGTTTTTGGCATCGGTAGTCTCATCTGCAGGTGCGTTGCCCGACTCCTCGTCGTCTGAGATGTCGTCGAGGTACCGATCAGGTCGGGCTTCTGAGGTTCCGGCTTCCGCGGTCGCCACGAATACTTCGCGGTCGGGTGTGCAGAGGCCAGAGTCAGTAGTTGCCACCTCGGTTGGCGAGTACTCCTCTGCATTTGGAGTCAGAGGTGTTCCCTCCTGGAAGGGGAGTGTCTTGAGGTAGGCGATGCAGCGTGAGTTGTCGTCAGTCAGGTCTGCGGGCTTGCAGTCGGGCCAGTAGACGAATCTACCGGCGGGAGTAGACGTGATGACCAAGCCAGCGGCAAGACCTGATAACGGCTCCTCAGTGGTGTTGAGTTCAGACTCAGGTTTGATCGGATCGAGACCGAAGTCAAACTCGTAGGAGGAGTCCGAGTTGTAGTCGGGGACGACGTTGGGGTCCGAGGAGTACTCGGAGACGACCTCCTTGCCGGCCCGACGCGAGGTGAGCGCTTCAGCATAGGCTTTGCTGGCGCTGCAGAGGCCGTACGGGAAGTGCTCGTGGGGGAGGACCAATTCACAGGATGGCTTGGGAGCCAGCTCGCGTGGTTCGATCCAGGTTGACGTCAAGTTCGAGTTGGAGGTGGATCCAATCTCGAAGTCGGCAGCTTAGTTGTAGAGTGAAAATTCATCGAATTTTTCGACGAGTTGACCCGTGATGACTTCGGGAAGCGTCACGAGTCCGATCTCCGGGTCCGGGTCATGGTTAGGTAGCGTTGGAATGAGCCAGCGCCATCGGTGGTGCAGATCCAGGAGCCGAAGATGAAGGTGTCGCCGCGGTTGAAAACGGCGGTTGGCTTGATGACGATTGAAGCCGTCGAGTTCCCCATGAGATCTTCGGCGAGAGCCCCTACCTGGCGCGCCAGCTGTCGATGTTTTAGACCGGCAACCTACCAAGGGGAGTACCCGAGGTAGACTTTTGTGGCCTCGCCGTGATCGGGAACTCGAAGGAGAGACACGTGGCACACAATTTAGACAGGTTCGGGCCGCGAGGTGCGTAATACCCTACGTCCTGTATGCTGCATAGCTCTGGATTGATTGGGTGTGTTTACAAGATGATGCAGATAGAGAGATAGGGGTCCCTGCCTCGCCTTATATTGTCCGGGAGGTAGGGTTACAAGTCGGTTTAGGAGGGAGAGTACTAGTCGTACACGGCTAGGAGTATTCTACATGGATCCGGACATATCTGGTTTCCTAACCGAGTACTAGCCCTCTGGTTGCCTTGTGCTCCACGCCATCTTGCACTGTGTAGGCCAAGTCGAGTAGTCCCAGGGGCCCACACAGTAGTCGGTCCTGGTACCCGTCTGAGTAGTGGGCCCAGGGATGTCCATACGACAGTCTGTGCTATGTCCCACTCTGGGATCTTCACGGGCTTGTGCCCAGTTCGCTTTGGCAGAGCCGACCTCTGGTCGGCGATGTAGATCCAGTTCGCCTTCCAGCCACTGGTGTTGTCTAGCAGCTCCATGTCAATGAACTCAGACTTGTGGCCAGGTCGCAAGAAGAAGCTGATGGAGCCGACAATGCCCGATGACTTGCCGATCTTTTTGACATGAAAGAAGTATCGCACAACAAGAAGTGTGGCGGTATCCCCATGTATGCCCACATTAGTGGATGAAGGAGGAGACTATAGTAATGGAGTTGGGGACGAGGTGTACCAGCTCCAACTTGTAGTAGTATAGAAGAACCAAGGAGAAGTCGCCGGCGGGCACATTGAACCCGCGCTCAAAGAAGGATGCGAAGACGACCTGCTCCTTGCCGTCCTCCGTCAGGAAGCCCCTCACCGGTGGGTGCCTTCCACTCCAACTCCGCCTTCGGCCTCAGCAGTCCATGGTCCACCAGCGCTTGGATCTTCTCCTCGGTCATCTCCGAGGGTTCCCAGACCGTCTCAGGGGCGGGGATCTGGTGCGCTGCTGCCGCCATTTCTTCTCCTTCGAACCCTTGGGATCTAGTTCTAAATGTCACTAGGGTCTTCACACGCATGTGGAGGGCGCGGAGGTGCAGATTGTGGCGGCGGTGGGAGGATTACTGAGGGCAGCGGTGAGCTCAGGTTCTAGTGGCGGTGGCGTGCATTTGGGCTCTTGGTGGCTATGGCGCAGGGGGATCCGGCATCGGGAGGAAGAAGAAGACGGGAGTGGAGTCAATGCTCCTTGGTGGTCACCCGTTGTGGAATCATCACCGTAACGGCTCCACGGCAACGGATCCCTGCCGCTTATTTCGCGCGAGTCAAACTCTCCAGATTTTGCTCTAACGGCTCCTAGCCTAACGGATACATTCGCGACCTAATGCCCTGCGTTTAGGTTGTAGCACCATTGATGCTATCAGGTTGTCCTGATAGTAAACCCGACCTCCTTGAGGTCGGTAAGCCCCCAAATGCTAACATTTTAGGTCTATGAGGAACAAATTCTTCAAATCGACAATTACATCCATCATGACAGAAGAGAGCGAACATTATATGTGTGCCTCCACAGGTACACAAGTCGCCTGCGACCTGTCTGGTCCTAGCACCAGTTACGACATACAAACATATTTGAAGACCTGATCTACCTAGAGCAATCTTTGCCATGTCCTCTGCTACAACAAAGCACATCGCAAGAATTCTTCTAGCTTCAGGACCTCCATGGTGACCTCTTAGTGTACACTTACACGATGCTACACCTAGCAGGTCGTGCTTTGTGCCTGACTACAGAATGCAGACACAGGCATCCCCCCAGGCATGTGTTGTGAGGCATTGACGAGTATCTATTACTCACCAAGAACCTGCAGCGTCACCTCGGGCTTCTACAGTATCACCTCCAAACTCTCCTTGATTCCTCGCTAGGGGAGGGCGCAAAGATTAGAGGAGGCCTCTACACTTCGCAAGTATTCTTCTAGCTCCAAGCTTCTAATTCTGCATCCTATGCTCTGGTGGACGGACACATGATCATGGCATGGTCAAATTTCTACTCTGTGGCTTCATAGCTCAGCAATGCTCGGTCCCTTGCCCTCAAGTTTCTGCCACTATTTATAGTGAGACCCAGCCTTGGTCGTGGCCGTCTATGCTTTGACACTGTTACCACGTGGTCGCTGTTGACGGCTATTAAGTGCTTACTTTAGCCGTCAATTCACTCATGAATAAGGGAGCAAGAGGCATTTCTTACACGCATTTTAGTTGAGAATAGTGTAGTTCCACTTGTCCTAGGAGATTATGTGATTGCAGGAAAATAAGCATAAAGAACTGGCAAACTCACCTTCTATGATTCATGCCACGTCACCTCAGCCAAGGAGTGGCTGCCACCTCAAGTGCCATGCATGCAAGCCATGTCACCAATCTAAGGGAGGCAAGCCCCGACGAATCAGAGTGTGAGACGGACTTCACATGGATCCATGGGCCCATCAGAGCGCCTAAACCGCCTCAAGAGCATGTGTACACCAGGGACTGACCTAAGGGCCCACAGGACAGCCACTCCAAGGAAGCACACCACGAGGGGGGCCCACCTGGGGTCGGCCGACCCTTGGATCGGCCGAACCGACCTTGTGTCGGCTGATCCCAGGGCCTCCACGTGGTGCTTGTCCATTGGTCCTAGAGGCCATCCCCGGGGTGTTTCACTCCTCTTTGCGCCGGTGCTCAGGCCTATAAATAGAAGGAGAGGGGGTTCATTTCTTACCAACACATCTTACTCCTCCTCTCCCACTTTTGGTTTCTAAGGCTAGGAGGTAGGCTAGAGTAGTTCTACTTCAGGTTCCAAGTCTACTTTGGGATCTAGGTATGAGTTCTCTTGTATCTTTATTTTATTATATGACTTTGATCTACTTCAGTTATTCAGCTATTTCATATAAAGTTGTGCTTGTATACATGGGTGATTTGTTCATGTGTTCTTTGCTTGTTCATCATTTAGAGGCTCATGTTCTTGATGAACAAGGCCTTTCGATCCAGTTGATGAGTGACTTATACATGTTTTCAGTGTTTGTTCATAAGTTAGAGGCTCGCGTTCTTCTCAAGCACGACCCTTTGACCTTGTTGAATACACATAGGAAAGCACAAATCCGTTTGTGTACCTAACCTAGTTTGATCTAGTTGGATCCCATGTTCGTGTTGTATGAAGTTCGTGCTCAAGCTACGGTGCTCGGTGTAATTTGGCCGGTTTATCTAGCGGCTCTGACCTGGGTCACAATAGCCCGGGCCGGTCAGGGTCCTGCTAACAACGTAAACGTGGTGCTTGGGTTGTGTAGCTACGTTGCTTATGAGTGTATCCCACGGTTTGTCTTGGGGTAAGCCACGGTGGTGACAGCCGTTAGACCCTTCTGGAATCCCCCACGTTCGGATACGCTGTAGGAGTCTAAAGTCTAACAACCAGAGTCATGTGTAAGCGACGCGGGAGGTTAGCTCCCTGTTTGTACCTCGGTGCTTGAGCCAGCAGTCATGCAATGCTAGTGTGTATCTAACTCGTCTGACTGACTTTGTGTGTTTAGTACCTTAGAACCTAGAACTAACTCGTATGTTGCCTCCTAAGCCTAGGACCTTTAGAGAGAGTGTGGTTGTGTGTTCACACTACCATCTTATCTATCATGCCTCACCCCTGTGTTTGATTGTCTGGTTTGTTCCCGTCTATGATTTATACTCATTGCAATAGTGTTGAACTCGTTAATCCGCCTAGCCTTCCTTGGATTCGATACCCTTTGGAATACTCCTTTGGGGAAATGCTACAGTGGTACTTTCGTGCGCTTGCGGACTCTTGTAATCATTAGGATTAGCATTTGGTTATTTCTGGCATCGTTGCTAGGAACTCATAACTTAGCATCGACGTTAAGAAATACCAACAAGCATTTCTGGCGCCATTGCCGGGGAAGGCTAAGGATAACATGTCAACACTTTGCAAATGTTTAAAATAATGATAGGAATGAAACAGTTCTCAATGCAGGCTAACCTTGAATGTCTTCTTTGTCTCTTGATGAAGACAGGTAGTGTATGACTGGTTTCGACTTACCGCCGAATTTCACTGAAGATCCTGAGTCACTCGTAAGGAGAGCTAGAACTCATTTCGGTTCTCCCTAGCGTGTACATACGGAAGTCGACCCAGCTTCCTTTGTGCCATCTACATCAACTCCTATGGCCAATCAAGAAAAGACTCTTCGCGAGTACTCTACTCCCTCTACTGATCAGGTGCCCAACGGCCCCGAGATCAACACCGGGAATGGAAACTTCGAGATCAAGACTAGCCTCATTACGATGGTACAGGCTAGCCCATTTTGTGGCAAGCCTAATGAAGACGAGAGCGTCCACTTGCAACAGTTCCTAGAGCTGTGCAATACCTTCACTATACGAGGAGTGGAGGAAGATGCCATCCGTCAGTGACTGTTTCCATTCTCACTGCTAGGAAAGCCGAAGCAGTGGTTCTATCCGAACTGTGCAGATATTGACACCTGGGCAAAGTTCTCATCAGCATTCCTCACGAAGTTCTTTCCGTTGGGCAGGACCAATGCCCTCCGGGGGAGAATTTCAAGCTTTCAGCAAGCAGCAAATGAAACCATTCCAGAAGCTTGGGACAGGCTTCAGGAGTACATCCTGGCTTGTCCCCATCATGGGATGGACAACTGGCTTATTCTTCAGAGTTTCTATAATGGGCTGACTTCGACAGGCCGAGGCCACATTGATGCTGCTGCTGGAGGGGCTTTCTTCTCTCTTACTATCGCTGAAGCAACTAAACTTATCGAGAAGATGGTCTCCAACCAAGGGTGGAGTGATGATTGACTCCAGCCATGTCAGAGGGGTACACATACTGTCAAGGAAGTGGATATGCTGCACGCCAAGATGGACCTACTTATGAAGAGGATGGATGCTCTGACCAGCGAGAAGGCTGCCATGGACGTCACTACTCAAGCTATGGACTCTCGCATGACTTGCGAAGTCTGTGGTGACACTGGGCATTCAGGGAATTACTGCCTTGCTACCCAGGAGGACGTGATGTACATGAACGGCAATAACAATGGTTATCGTCCACAAGGAGGTCAAACGTGGAATCAATCACACCCTTATTATCAGGGAGGTAATCAAGGTAATTCTTTCAACCCAAACCAACCTTCCCTGAGAGATCTAGTTTTTGGGCAAGCTAAGAATAATGATGGTTTCAATAAGAAAACAGCTGCCTATGATAAGGCTTTGGAAAGCCTTAACGTTAAAATTGATACCCTTTCTTCTGCTCTTAAGAACCAGCTGAGCTTTGATAAAATGATAGAAACCTAGTTGGCTCAGTTAGCTGCTTTGGTTCCCTCTGTCGAAGACAGGAAGATCCTGGGGCAACCCGTGTCTTCTTGTGAGAATGTTTGTGTAGTGTCCACCAGATGGGGTAAGCCATCTGGGTAGGCACGAGCTACTAACTTTGCAGGGAGACCCATACAACAGGTTCTTGATCCATGGGAATCTTCAGCAATTATGCATAGGAGAGACCCTGGTTATCCGGTTATCACTTGCACACATACTACCAGAGAATTAGGAATGCTCTCTATGATCTTGGCGTGAGTGTCAACCTCATGTCCAAGGCTATGTTCGAAAGATTGGGATATCCTGCTCTTACTCCAACCTCAAGGATAGTTCAACTTGCTGATGCATCAATCCGGTATCCGGAGGGGATTGTGGAGAGTCTACTAGTATTTGTCTAAGGATCCTGCATCTTCGCGGATCTCGTGGTTCTTGATATGAAAGGTGATGCAGAAATGCCACTCATTCTTGGGAGGCCATTCCTAAGTGACGCAAGGGCAAGGATCAATGTGGAAAATGGGACCATCCGTTTCCGCATTGGAACGAAGAACTTGGTGTTCCGATTTCGACCAACAGAAGAGTAGTGCTATTCAGTGCAAAGAAATGGTGAGCAAACTGGGGAATGGACGGAGCCACAACCCCAGCTCAAGCAACCTCTGACCTCACCAAGGAAATTAAGGAAAACACGGAAGGTGTGGCAGGAGGTACGGAAATCGCATCCCTCTACACTACAAGAAAATCGTTGACTAGTGACGCAACCACATTTTAGCGTCATTGATTTATGACGTTCCTGGCTGATCTCGTCATAATATTTCACTCCCGAGCAAATTTAGTGACAAAAACATTTTTCATCATTACAGTTGGTACTGTGGCCGGGCGTTCCCTGTTCCATGCTGTTTTGTGATGCCATAAGCTCTGAAAAAACGTCATAAACCAACATCGGTCCCACATGTAAGCATTATTTTAAAAACAGAGTGTTCCAAGTCATCATAAAATTCAGTAGGGTCCCACATGTAAGCATTTATTCGAAAATAGAGTGTTCCAAGTCGTCATAAAATTTTCCAGGGTCCCACATGTAAGCATTTTAGCCATGTCAGCGGCGTCATAAACCAACTTTGGTCCCACATGTAAGCATTATTTTAAAATAGAGTGTTCCAAGTCGTCATAAAATTCAGTTGGGTCCCACATGTAAGCATTTTTTCGAAAATAGAGTGTTCCAAGTCGTCATAAATAGTTCCAGGGTCCCACGTGTAAGCATAGGTCACGAAATGTTGCACAAATAATATGCCATGGCATGGGTTCGAACCAGGGACCTGAAGGAACAAGGTTGTGCTGTTTACCACTGCACCACTTGTTGGTTGTGATAGGTGTATGGGAAACTCTACTAATAGTTCATGCGAATTCTTTACTGTGACTAGGTCCCACATGTAAGTTTCAGTTGAGTCTATAATTACGTATCGAATGGCTGGCGAGACACTTCACTCAGACTTCGCAAAGACTTTTGACTTCGGCTACGCAGATCTGCAATAGTTCGTGGTAGGAATGGCGGATCCTAGCGGTGAGGGGAAGATGGTTGCGCTGCCACATCCCAGCAACAAGAGGATGAGACAGCAAGACGAGGTTGGTCCTCTGGTTTGAGCCGCTATATTTTCCCCTATCTTACTAGGGTTGGGGATATCTAGATTTGGGGATCTGGAGGATTGATGAGCATATTTGGTAGATTTACATTTCATTATTGTACCTTTAGATTTGCACTTCGATGGGTGTTAGAAGTTGATAGGCTATAGACAATTCATGTTACATTCAGTTAGTTTTCAATTTGCATCGTCTTACAGTAGGTTTTGTATTTTAGTAGCTTCTAGATGTGCTTCAAGCCACTCGTTTTATGGATTTTTGTCGAGGTGCACAATTGATAGGATTGATAGGTCGATCATTTTATGAATTGGTAGATTGAAGATACTATTTCGGGGCTGCAGACCGTTGAAGGGACATCCGGATTCTACCACGATTGTTAGCGTTTGCACAATTCATAGGTGTTAGATTCAGTTCGTTTCCAATTTGCATCGTTCGATGGATCGATAGGTTCATTTAGGACAACCATGCCCTTGCTGAGTTTATGTAGGTAGCAAACAACCAGGTTTTGTGGCGTGTGGTGGTTGTTTTACTGTACTCATACAATTGGGTTCAAGGGATTCAGGTTTTTTATAGACTGAGATGAGTTTATTTTTCAGATCAAGATGAGTTTTCTCCAAGGATTAGATTAGTTCTACAAGAACATCTTAATGTTATTTTAGAAGATCTGGATGCCTCATCTCGGGGGAGAACTCTATTAGGATCTCGAAAGAGATCGAAAACATCATAGATCAATTAGCAGAAAAAGAGAAAGAGCTTCAGTACACACCTAAGGACAAGACAACTGAGAGCGGAGATCATTCTTCTTACCATATACATTGGAATAAAAGCGTCAATGAATGGGTAGGACATTGAGTTTGTTTGGTCCGCCTTTTCTTTTAAATGTTAAAGAAGTTCGTTGTCAGTTGGACTGAAATGGGTACCCTTGCCTATTAGTACCCATTTCAGTCCAACAGACAACGAACTTCTTGAAAATTTAAAAGAAAAGACTGACCAAACAAACTCAATATCCTACCCATTCATTGAAGCTTTTATTCCAATGTATATGGTAAGAAGAATGGTCTCCGCCCTCAGTTGTCTTGTCCTTAGGTATGTACTGAAGCTCTTTCTCTTTTTCTGCTAATTGATCTATGATGTTTTTGATCTCTTTCGAGATCCTATAGAGTCCTCGCCGTGAGATGAGACATCCAGATCTTCTGAAAGGATATTAAGAAATGCAAACGAGTCCCGCAAGGCCACAAAATTCACGGTAGGAGGTGCAGAAGGTGAAGGAACAGCTGCAGGAGGCCAAACATGAGATGGAGTTATGATTATGAATGAGTAGTGATGATTGTTGTGAAACTTGTATCATGATTGTGTTTTGGTGTTGGCTACCGGATCATAGTATGATGTTTGCTACTTGTTGGTGGACTGGTGGTGTGAACTTTGTGGTGATGTGTTGCTATGAGATGTCATCTTATTATGCCGATTTGGTTTAATCTATTCCAAATTGATTCGAGCATACTCACCATTCGGAATTCATACGCACTGCAATGGAGGTCATTGAGAATTGCAGTTAACGACTGGCACCGGGCGTTAACCGACGAACTTGTGTACACACCCCCTCTGAACGAACGTGTCGATCATTGTGAATCGCAATGCCTGGCCTTATTTACTCTCGGTCGCCGACATGTACCAAGTCGAAAGGTTGAAGCTACACTGTGCGTCAAAGATGTGGGACATGGCAAGCGAGGAAACTGTGACTTCATTTCTACGATGGGCAATTCAGGCTAACTGCACACAATTGCAGGACAAGTGCATGTCTCTCTTAGAGTGAATCTTTCCTCACGGAATACTCACATATGATTGGGCGGTTGTATGCACTGATCATCCCGAATTTATGCACTATCTCCGTAGAAGATCCAAACTCATTCGTTTCGAGCATACTCACCATTCAGAATTCATACGCGTGGCAATGGAGATAGAGAAAGAACAATGGAGGTATGGTGGTAATAGATAGAGAAGGGGGAAGTTTTGATTGAGGAAACTCCGGCCTGTTGATGTTTCGCAAGGAGGACCTTCCTAGTGGTAAAAAGGGACGAAAAGCTAAGATGCTGTTTGTTTGGATTGATCCAGAATCGGATCGTCCGTCCTTTTGATGGTTTGTAGGAAGGACCTTCCTGAGAAACAATTATGTAACTGCCCCAACAATGCACGGAGCGGTTCTGGTAAGTTGGCGGGAGAAAAGCGTGCGCGACAGCCAAAAAAAAGTTTTCCCGCAGACAAGTGTATATATCTCATTTCTCTCGACGACGCGGCGTACACTACTGCAACTCTACAAGAGACTCGCCGGCACCACGCTCCTTTTCCTTGTGGTAAAGACTAGACCTAGTGTCGGTGCTTACATCTGTTGTTGCCCGTGGCAGGAATGGCGAATCGTAGCGACCCTAGCGGCGAACGGAGAAGCAGGACTCGCTCCGGTCAGGTCAATCCTCTGTTTAGTCATGCTACTTTGATCTGTCATGTATTTTAAAGGTGTTTGGAGTAGACTCCGAAAGCTCCAGATCGTCGACGCCTGGTCCTCGTGAAGTCATCGTTATAGATCCTAATGAAAACGAGTGCAAGGACGGGTTGCCTGTCCATCTGAAGTATGACTGGACAGGCACCAACCCTAGGCGTCGATATGTATGCTGCTGCGAGGTAAACGATAACCTGTATCACTTCTAATAAATGTTGCTTCTGTGTTTGATGTTAATGTGGTCAATCGCTAATTATATGAACGAAATTGGTGACTGCAGACTGATGGCATGAAGTGCGCGTTGTTTAGGTGGATAGATCCTGAATGGGATATTAGGACTCTAAAAGTTCTAGAGAAACTGATGGAAATGAAGGGAAAAGCAGAAGAGGAAGCAAGGTCGTGGAAAGAAGCATGTGCAGCTGCTAAGGAGGAGACCAATGTCAAAGCAGCTGAGCTACAGACGATAACGCGATACTACGGGGAGGTAATCCATAACCTGTTTGAGACGAGAAAGAAAATGAGAAACGATGCTCTGTTGTCTCCTACAGAAAAGGGTGAAGCCAACAGGTACCTAAAAGCTGAAAGGGAGGCAAGGATGTGGAAGGAAGAATGTGCAAAGGCTAAGAGGGAGATTCAAGAGCCTGTTGCTGAGCTGCAGACGGTCAAGCAGCTCCTGGATTCTACAACACTTGCGGTGAAGAAGGTGAGGGAATTGCTGAGACAGGCCTCATATAAGAGGTCGCTCGGCAAGGACAACAATGAGGAATAATGTGAATCATGGTGTTATTGCTAGGTAGACGGTTTAGAGGTGCTAATCATGCTTGTATTTTGGTATTTGCTACTTATTGGTGGTGTGAACTTTGTGGTGATGAGTAGTTGTGAGATGCCATCTTATGATGTTTGATACTTGTCCGCTCTGTTGATGTTTTGCGGGAAGTACCTTCCTAATTATGGAATGTTAACTGCTTGTTCCCTACAATGATTGTGGTAGAAACTCATACGTATGTGCGGAATAATTAACGAAGGATGATAATATAGATATTTGTACATTGAATTGCGTTACAGGTGGTACACAATCAAAGTTCCTCATTACGGATAGCTAGGCAACAGCCATGTTCCTCTCGACCAAATCCAGTCCCCACGAACCTGCTTAATGCAGATCGCCGTAGTAGTGTTGACGCCTGGAACAATACCTATTCCCTGCTGGTAGATCCAGTACTCATTCTTTTCATCGTGATGATAAGTTCGTAGGAAGTAAATGTGATTTGCCCTCAGGTCAGCCAAACCAGAAATGGCATGCTCTTCTGTAACAATGCACTTGCCAGGACCAAACATGATGATCTTATTCCGGAACTCAGGAGCTCTCTCCCAGGGAATAGGCTACCAAATGTCCCCCACGAATGAATGCAAAGTTAATTCTACCACCTCAGCTTCTTTCTCCTCCAGAACAACAAAGAACAATTGGTCTTCACCTTCGAGTAGAGAAGAGTTGCCCATGCCAATAACCCATGACAACTGAAGTCCAACGGGATGGGGAGGTGCCGGAAGATCCTGCCCCAAGTAGATCCGCATGTGTTCAGAAGAACTGCACCAGAAATCTTCCGAAGGAAGTGTAGTCCAGTCGGATTGGCTACCCAAATGCCACATGGAAACGGGCAATGACTCAAGCGCTGCAAAAGATTTCTCTGGCCAAAAGAAAGTAATCACGACAAATGACTCTGCACCAGTTGCTGTTTCAAGGCACAAGATACAAGCTTCGAGAGTAGCCATTTGGCTCCATTTCGGAAGTCGAGGAAGGCGCATGTGCTTCCGAGGAGACAAAGGATTCAGCATGAGCACGTTGCACCAATCTCTGCAATCTAAGGCGACTAGGCTTCCAGATCTGCCACAACCAATCAATTTGGTCCTTTTCCCAGCCAATGCAGGAAAGGAGACCTCAAAAAGCCGCATATCAGCGACAGATGCGAATGTCACTATTCCAGATTCACCGATAAATTCAGATTTCAGAATCCAAGGGTCAAACTGGCGTGCCTCACCTGAACGAGCGCAGTTCCAACCCTTGCAGACAACTTTGAACATGATGAAATCTCTTGCATCACTGATCTTATTGGCGACGCTCACAACAATGTCAGGAATAAGATTTGCCCAGGGACGAGGCATCATTGATAGGATAGCCAAAGAACAAGGTTGTGGGAGAACAATGGAGGAGTTACAGGTCCAACAAAGACAAATGAGTGGAAAAGGTAGTCCATAAGGTCCGATATACTAATGTCTTGCTAAAAGGACCTTCTGAACTACAATTATTTCTTCCAGTCCGTTAACATTCCACTGAACGGTCTTTCCCCCTTCCTCAGAACGTCCTCCCTCCATCCACAAAAGAATGCAATTCTCACTTCCCGATAAGTAGATATAAGTGTAAATTTGGTCAAAATTGAATTAGTTTGAACTGAACGGATCCCACAACTACTCTAATCTTTTCGGGAGTAGTTTTTTCAATAATGGCTGAATGGGTTCCTCTGGCCATAAATATCGCCCTTCCTCCCAGCGCCCTCTTCCCCTCCCCACTCTTGCAACCAACAAAAAACCCCATTCTCGCACAGCGCCCTCTTCCTCTCCCAACTCTTGCAACCAACAAAAAAACCCCATCCTTGCACAGCGCTCTCTTCCTCTTCCCATGGAGACATTGTCTCCTAGAGGTGCGGCGCAAGCCACATCCTCCTCCTCTTCTGATGAAAGTGAGGATCTCCAGTGGTCTGATGAAGAGGAGGCAGAGCGGAGGCCCATTGGGGTGGTGGTTGACACATCCTCTGATGATTCGGAGTTTGTGGACCAAAATGAAATCCAAGATCATGTGGTCCCCGGGGAACTGTCGTCTCCAAGCGCCGTCATGTTCTCTCATCCTCATCAGTCGGCGACAGTCGATCTCTGCCATCCTCGCCGAGCAGAGGCCATCATCGACCGGCCATCATCATCCGCCATGGAGCGGCGCCAAGGCCGTGCTTGACCGGCCGCCATGGAGCGGCGACATCATCCTCTGGCGGCGGCATTGGAGGGACAGCCTCATCCGCGGGCGGCGCCCTGGGAGGTCCGCCACCATCTTCCACGGGCGGCGGCAACAGAGCGACATCCTCATCCGTGAGCAGCTGCAACAAGGCGCCGGGTGCACCATCTACAAAGAAGCGGTGCCTTGCTTAGTGGATTTGTGGTAACTGCTACTAGTAGAAGTAGGAGTAGAAGAAGCAGAATGAAGATTCGCCTTCTGTTCATCTGGTCTGATTGAATACTACTACTACTACTGTTTTTTCCTTGTAAGATGTTGGTTTTCTCATTGCGTAGCAGTGACAGTTTAATCCGGTCCGATTGAAAACTACAAACCGGACTTTCATTTGTGTTCTTCCGGTATTTAAGAAGTCAATGGAATGGAGTTTTCGTATACAACGAATTTATACCGAGGGAGTACACACACAATACCATTTTTATTAGAAACAACACAATCCAAATACAAACGACACAAATGCATGCATACGCATTGATTACACATGAGGATGGATGGATCCACCATAGTTCGAACTACAGCGACATACTCTGAACGACATACTACTAGCATCTACGATCATGGCTCATACAACTACCATCACCACATACTACTAGCATCTACCATCACGGCTCATATACTACTACCATCACCACTTACTACTAGCATCTACCATCACTGCTCATACTACTACCATCACCACATACTACTAGCATCTACTATCACGGCTCATACTACTACCATCACGGGCTCATGGAAATCCAGCCAATGCACGGAGTGCAGCAAAACGTGTCTCCTGGATCAGATACTCCTCCAAAGCGTGATGCCTCGCCCTTGCATCCCAAATCTAGGCAGGCGAAACGACGATGTTATGCATGTGTAACAGCAGGTCATGAATGGTCCATTACCTGTGACCCCTGTGGCAAAAAGGGCACACCCACATTCCTTCGTGATAAACACGGGCAGGTCATGCGATTCATCTTGTTCAATGAGCACTGGCCGCGGGGGTGGCATTTCAATGGGCAACAGCAGAGCTGGCGGCCTGGGTCGTGGGTGAAAAGGTGGTGCCATGAGGTTCAGCTGATCCTGAGCTACCATTGCCAGCGGCTGAACTGGAGGTGGCATCACCCCCGGGTGTTGCTGAGATGTCGATGCCAGCGGAAGTGGAGGTGCCATTGGGGCCGGGTGCTGCTGAGGTGCCATTGGGGCCGGGTGCTGCTGAGGTGCCGATACCAGCGGAAGTGGAGGTGCCATTGGGGCCGGGTGCTGCTGCGGTGCCGATGGCAGCGGCTGAACCGGGTGGTGGTGAGGTGCTATTGCACCCGACAGCTCCCCCTTCCCCGACTCCTCCAAGTTCCATGCTCCGTCCCTTCCTTGCCCGGCCATTCCCCACGTACTGCATACACAAACGAAGAACAAACCCTACATAAGCTAACAATGTGACCATCTCGATACCATGCATACATAAAGTAAACAAGATTAGCCAACAAAATGATCTCACCCTTGTATCCCACTGAAGTAGAGAAATGCAAGACGGGGAACCGATAAGTGTTGGCCTTTCCTTTCAAGACGCTCTGCTGCACTCACCTATTTATTGAGGACTATAGCGGTCACGTGAGCTCGGTGTAGCATTGCTAAAGTTACTAAGGAAAACGAGAGATGCTTGGAATATAGTCAGGCCTACGCGTGATAGGAATCTATCTAGGTCAGAATCTTCAGTGGCGTGCATCGATTACATGTGTGGACGATGGGTATCACGGGATGAGCCCGACATGTCTAGGTATGTGTTTACTTCCGGACTTTCCTCTCTGTAGAGCACAAGAAAGTCCTGCGGACAAATCACGCCGCATCAGCTGCATCTAATGGCTGTCTCATTGCGTCAGCTCATGTCGCATCAACAACGAGACAACTCTCTACCATTTATCTATGTAATGGTTTAGGTATCAATTGCATCTGGAGAACAAGATTGGGCGCTGTAATCAGAGGGACCGGATGGTCCTTGCGTTGCAACACACAGTGTGCGGGATGACGTGACAAGTCCTCCTCGATCAGGTACGCTGCGTGAGTCGTGACTGTAAAGGTCTACGAATGGTCAGGATTCGCACTTGATGATTCCCGCTGGCCTTGGAGACTGAGAAACATGATGAACTTGTTGACGCGACAAGACCAAAACGGAATAAGCTGGAATTGGAATAGCAATATATCTTTTTTTTTGTGTGTGTGTAATATTAACATGCATATAAGCACAGAAGGGCATCTCGAATGGGCGTTTGGGAACGACACGCTCTCACAAGTTGATCCACGTGTCGATCATTGAGAATTGCAGTTAAGCACTGGCACCGGGCGTTAACCGACGAACTTGTGTGCACACGCAGCACACCCCCTCTGAACGGACGTGTCTATCACTGTGAATCGCACTTAAGGACTAGAACCAGGAAGTTCATGACCCGAACGTGGCCACACCCGCTCTGAAGGGACGCGTCCATTCTGAGTGGTAACTGATGTCCACAAACGGACGTTTCGGAACGACACATTCACTCCCGGCCCACTATAATAAGAGACACTTTAGGCACGAGACGATCAATGTAGGCCATTTGTGTTAATGGCTTTAGACGCTAAAATGATTCCTTCCATGCAAGTCGACTTCTCAGTCTCAAGCCAGGAAGCGAAAGCCGGAGGAACCGCGGGCAACTTCAAGGAATCCGGTATGTTCATGGTGGGAGGCCATCAATGGAAACTACGTTGCTATCCTACAGGTATGAAAGATCATCAGTGGATGCATGTTCCAGACGGCATTGCCGTCGTCCTCGTTCCTCTACACAAATCCCAAATGGTAGGTGTCTCGTTGCTGCTATGAAGACACATACTCACACATGGCGATACGGTCGCATTATGTTATTGTTTGTCAAACCTGTGACTGCTTCTACGTAGGTGCGAGTATTGTTGCGTGCAATGGCTGGAGACCCAAACGATGAAGATGATACGTTTCGAGTTCAAGCTACAAAAGAAGTTTGGTTCATGAATCAGGATCTAGAAGCAAGAGGATTTGAATGTCTAGTGGAGCATCATGACATTGAGCGTGTGACATCCAGTGAAGATCGCATACACATATCATGTGTTGTTTCAGTACTGGAGGACGACTGCATTGAAGTTCCTCCTCCATCGGTGGAAAGAAGCATATGCCACACCGTTGCAGCCCAAGCCCCTGTGGAGTTGTGTTCCACGTAGGTGCGGAATGCCGGGTGATACGAGCGATACGTGCCGATGTAGTGAAAGTATCTTGTGTGATGGAGGCAATGCTCTACGACCCAGGAGTGGAGTCTAGCTCTGAAACTGTTACAATTATTGACACACACCCTGATGGCTTCTTGGTCCTGATCAAATATGCTATGAAGGATCACTCCCGGAGGAGGCTGATTTATGGGACGCTCCTGCCAATGCCTGGCCTTATTTACTCTCAGTCGCCGACATGTACCAAGTCGAAAGGTTGAAGCTGCATAGTGCGTCAAAGATGTGGGACATGGCAAGCGAGGAAACTGTGACTTCATTTCTACGATGGGCAATTCAGGCTAACTGCACACAATTGCAGGACAAGTGCATGTCTCTCTTAGAGTGAATCTTTCCTCACGGAATACTCACATATGATTGGGCGGTTGTATGCACTGATCATCCCAAATTTATGCACAATCTCTGTAGAAGATTACCTGGAGGGTTGTGCTAGGGTCCCCTGTAGTTTTAAAGTTTTATTTAAGTGTTTGTAGTCATGTAATAAACAGTTGAAACGGTACGTTATTTTGTTGCAGTGAGTACATTTGTAATGCGAATATCGGATCATCCGTCTTACGTGAATATGAAGTAGAGTATAGTCCTATGTGTGTTTGTCCATTCCATGATCCATGGTGGCATAGACAACCTAGTCAACAACTTGCCTCTCTGCGTAAGGTCACTAACGTTTGGGTCCGACACCCAAGTGGTCTTTCATTTAGGTCACTGACGCTTGGGTCCATGATCCAAAGTCTTTCGTTTCCCGCTCTGGACCACAAAGGCGGGACTTGAAAATTTGAATTCCCCGCTCCTCCTTCTGGTCCTCCTCGTTTATATATAAAACAAAGAGGGAAACCAGATCTCCCAATTACCTCTTGGTAATTTTCCAAAATCAGGGGATCTTCTCCTCGACCGCTGAAGAGACCTAGATCTGCGGCGAAAGCAGCAACGGAGGCCTAGCTACCGACGACGGCTTCCTCTGCTACGAGCGGCGGCCTTCCTCTTCTACAAGCGGCGGCCTTCCTCTTCTACGAGCGGCGACCTTCCTCGGCAACGTCCTTGAAGCTGCAAGATGGTTCAAACTCGTTGCTCCGTCGGCTCCCCCGAGGCTCACCCTGGCGGCCGCAGATCTGCAACAGTTGCGCAGAACATCGTGCTGAAGGCGCAAGGTCGGGCTGCTAAATCGAGACGGCATTCGGCACCTTCTTCCCGTCGTATTCGTCAGGTCTGCGGTCTCCTCCCTATATTGATCGATTGAATTAGATTGCTTCCCCATGCCCTTTGGCTTTCTATAAAATTCTTTCATGTTTGGATGATTGTAGATCTACTGTACCCTATCGCAAGAGTTTGTTAGAAGTCATTTTATTTGAGGTTTGTAGAAATTTATAGATGAAATTGTTGGACTGCTTCCCCATGCTCTTTGCCTTTTAATATTGTTGTTGCAGGCTTGGGTGATTGTGTATCTACTGCACCCTATCGCAAGAATTTGTTCGAAGTCATTTTATTTGAGGTTTGTAGAAATTTGTAGATGAAATTATTGGACTGCTTCCGCATGCTCTTTGGCTTTCTATAATATTCTTTCATGTTTGGGTGATTGTGGATCTACTGTACCCTATCGCAAGAGTTTGTTAGAAGTCAATTTATTTGAGGTTTGTAGAAATTTGTAGATGAAATTGTTGGACTGCTTCCCCATGCTCTTTGCATTTGAATATTGTTGTTGCATGCTTGGGTGATTGTGTATCTACTGTACCCTATCGAAAGAATTTGTTCGAAGTCTTTTTATTTGAGGTTTGTAGAAATTTGTAGATGAAATTATTGGACTGCTTCCCCATGCTCTTTGCCTTTGAATATTGTTGTTGCATGCTTGGGTGATTGTGGATCTTCTGTTCCCTATTGCAAGAGATTGTTCCAAGTCAACTTACTTGAGGTTTGTAGAAATTGAAGGATGAAATTATTATATTGCTTACCCATGTTCTTTGGCTTTTCATATTTTTGTTGCATGTTTGGGTGATGATGGATTGGGTGTGATCGTTCATGTACCGCATTGAACTTAATAAATGAAATTGCTTCTGATTGCTAATGATCTCAACCCTTATCTCTTGTTCTTGTACTGGTTTCAGCGGGCCAAAGGGTCAACATCTGTAGTCGCTCCTGTTCAGACCTGCTCCAAGGTAACAAACTCAACACCTTCTTTGTTTCCGATTGGGAATGATCTCAACCCTAACCTCTTGTTCATGTACTTGTTTCAGCGGGCCAAAGGGTCAACATCTGAAGTCGCTCCTGTTCAGATCTGCTCCAAGGTAACAAACTTAACACCTTTGTTTCCTTAGTTCGAATCAATTACAAGGTCCTAATCTGACTTGGGATCCACTGTTGCTAGATGGAAGCTACCAAGTCAATGATGCTTCTTCCCGAACAAATTAAAACAGAGGCAGCCGAGTACTCAAGAATGGGTACCAAATCCTTATGTAGTAGTGTTGATGATGAGCGAGTTGACGCTCCCAATCAGGATGCGGTACAACTTCGACAATGGTTTGTTGCTCACCAGAAAGTGTTATGTTGCTTGAAAAAGAAGACCGAAGAATCAGAATCAACTCTGAAAATGCAGTCTGCTGAGATTAAGAGGTTGCAGAAGCTAACCGAAGATAGTGAGGACCTCCTTCGTCTACTGCTTAGCAGTAAAAGATGAAGAGGTTAAGATCATTGGATCAAATCTCCACTTTCTCTTGTGATTATGAACTAGATTTAGCTTTGTTAATCAATGTTCCTTGTGATACTGTTATCTTGTAATAGTTTGTGATATGTGATGAACAATATGGTCGTGCTTGATAATAAACAATAGTTTGCTTTATTGTATAAAGAAATATGTGCTGATTACTATTTTGCCAACCAGATCGGAATTATTCAAAAAAGGATCAGAATTGAAATTAAATCCATTAATACTGATGCATGATTAGTTAATTTTATATTGTCCTTCAGTGGGCTTAGCCCACTTTTAATTGGGCCAAAAGTCATTTTTTGTCAAATTAATATGACACAGAAGGCCGCAACAATGTGCGCACTAGTTGGACTCGACCCAACCAAAACGGGCCCACTCTAATCAAATTTCATCTGAAAAAGCTACAATTGGGCCCAACAAAATATTTTTTGTGCTATATGAACAACGCCAGCCTACAGGAACAGTTTTGGGCTCAAGCCAGCTACAAACGGGCCAAATTCGTTTTATGACGCATACGATTTGTCACAATTGGCCTGCCACATCGGATGCCACATCAGATTCTGTCTAGCGTGGCAAAGCTGCAGGGACGAAGTTATGATGCATTATATAGACGAATTTACATGCGTCATTAAACTCATGACGCCGGGAAATAAGGTCTCATCATTAATCATGGTTTGTGACGCTCGATTAATGACGGCGTGTTTTCGTAACAACCGGCGTCATTAATCGCGGTTTATGACGAGAAACGGCCTTTTTTTTGCGTCACTAGTCGGCGTTTTTCTTGTAGTGCTACTTCTCGGGAGTGGGGTGACGAGTGGAACTAATCACCGAGAAGAGTCTCGCTCTCGGACTTAAAATGATGAGTCCTTTTGCCAAAAGGTAAAATTGGTAGTTATCTCATATTTCCCTTTCCAAAATTTTATTTAATTCTTCCCAATGCATATTTGAATTTTCCATTCTTGCATCTGCATGCTAGAATTTTTCTAGCCAATTTCCCTCTTTGAATAAAAATTCTGAAAATAAAATTTTGAGTGGGAAAATCCTTAAAAATTCTTTTGAGCAAGTTTTTGGGTGAGTCTGGACTGGGACACCTAGGCAGGCCATCACATGACCGTTAGAGAGCCGTTGCAAAAGTTTGGAGGCGAGCAGACCCGAGGTGGGTTCGGCCGACCCCACAGGTCGGCCGACCCAGCCTAACGGCTATCTCGTCCCTCCTTCCTCCAACGGCTCCTAGTCATTGCACACGGCCCATGTCTCGGTGCCCGGCTCCATTACCTATAAATACCAGGGGGTTTGAGGGGAGTCTTCACCCATTTCCATCACTCTCTCCCTCTCTTGTTCTTGCTGTCTGGTTTTCTTAGATTTCTTGCTCGAGATTGAGGTGCCAAGTATTCTCTCCAAGTGTTGCTGAATTATTAATCATTGGTGGAGCAATCTCGGTAAGGATTTCGTTCAGTTTCACTAACCCATCACTGTTGACACCGTTTTTTGGAAAAACAGATCAAAAGAATAAGAAGGAGCAGCCGATGAGGAAACAAGGGAATCGGTCGATTGAAGAGAGAGAGACGGATGGCCAATAGGACTCGTCGATGGTCAAAGAAGTCCAACTCTATCGACGGACTGGCAAGTCAATCAATCGGCCGATGGTCAACCGGAGGATCGGCCGATGGAAAGAAAGAAGGCGGTAATCAAGGAGATACGCCAGAAGGAAAGCACGGTGGTGGCGGGTCAATCCACGATTGGAAACGGGCCAAAGAGTCAGTTTTAGGGAGTTTTGACTCCTGCGAGAGTCTTATTCTATTTTTAGTAGTGTTCATTTTCTTTAGATGCAAGTAAACAATACCGTAATTGGCTAGGAGTCGGGTTGTCCTCAGGACATAAGTAGCGACCCTGCGTGGTCGGAAAAAATGGTACACACGAATATCAAACAAACCGCCCCAGGGCAAACCCATTACAATTTACAGCATCTACTTTACAGCATCTACTTTTCGGCGACTTCGCCATTGCGTTTTTCTCTTTTTCTACAACGTCGTCCTTCAAGTTCGTCGAGCTGCATCGATCGATCTTCGGCAAGCTTGTGAGCACTGTTTTACCGAATAACCCTAGGCTCTAACCTCCAGGCGCATCGCTGAGGTTTCGTCTAGTTCTTTATTCACCCCTTACCGATATTAGCTAGATCTGCAAGTTTTTGTACCAATTCTTGTGGTTTTTAGCTATTATCACCAATTTATCCAGCTCGATCTAGATCACGTCGGCTTCTAACACTACAGCCGATTCCGACCTATTCGAGTTGCTGACGTCGCGATCGGCTGATTCCAGCCGATCTCTTATCCACACCCTCGCGCCTCGGTCGCTCTCGAGCCGGCCGATCCCGCTTTACTCGTATCGGCCGATTGGCTGGTACACGTGTTGCTAAAAGGCCATCGGTTCTCTAGCCGATCCCTAATATTTTCCATTATCAATCAACAGGTCAGATTGACTGGCACGCCTCGCTATAGACCATGGAGTCACGTGTGCTGCGCGCGGAGGTGACGTCCTATTTTCGCGTCAACACACTTTTGGCATGCCCAGTGGGACTCAAAAAAGTCAACATTCTCGAAGAATTTGAAGAATAACGAAGTTGACCAGAGCAATGCTCAGGCAATCACTAGGGATCAGCTAAAAGATGCAGACAAAGCTGAGTTCGAAGCTCATATGAAGCATTATGAAGAACTATGCTTGGCGTCATACGGCCAAACTAAAGGTGGAGTTTACAAGAAAAATCCTTTGCCAACACCTCAGCAGGTCACCTTTTCAGCTGATCCTAAAGGGCTTCAATATATGATGAACAAGGCGATGCATCAGATAATGATTGATCAAGCTAAAGTTCTCGCCAATACCATCCAAAATTGTCTGACTGAAACGCTCAAGAAAGGAGCAGAAGGAGGATACCTGGGACCTGCATACTTCCAACCAAATCGAACTCCTCTAGTGTTCCAAAAAGACCAATCGACTTCTCTGCCTATTGACGATCCAACAGTAGGGGTTACATCATCTCCACAGATTAATGCAACCGATCCTGATCCTTCATCGGCTGCCCAGCCGATTCAGAATCAGAGTATTGGGAATATGTCTAAAAGCCATGCTGTTACGGTGCCAACATACTCAGCACAGCCCAATCAGCACCAGCAGAGAGATCAAGATGGAAGATTTGTAGAGTGGAGCCTCCCTCATGATCACTTTGAAGCTAATATCTCAAGCTTCTTCGAAACCCATCCTGAAGGGATTCCAGAAGTGAAGTACCCAGAGTCTTATCAAGTTATGTTTGGGGGTACTCCAGGGACTGTGCATATGACCAAGGAAGGAGTGGAGTTTTTTTACTTCAATCATGGGAGCAAGAATTTTGAAAGAGTTAAGATCAGCCCAGCTCATGCTCATATGGTCATACCAATGGAAAGAAAAGTTCTTGTTCCACCTCAAAGATCGGTTCCTCAACCAACTTTGGGGATGCCTATACAAACTACTCCACTGCAACAGCCACTATCAACGCAGCCTGTCTTGACCTCGGCTGATACAGTTGCTCACACGAGATCATCGCCTCAGCAGCCGATCAACCAGGGAATGACAAGACGGCCAACGACACCACAGCAACAGGTGGATCCTACACAAGCAGTGCAGATGCTCCTAAATCAATTGGATATCTCGGGCCAGTTGAACTTTCATCAGCCAGTTCCATCAGATGGTCAGCCGATTGGACAGATTCCACATGTAATAAGTCAATCAAATGCACAAGGTTCTTCTGGAGTAGGGACATCAACAGCACCAAATCCATAGCCAAGAACCTCAGAAGATCAACCTCTAGAGACTCCATCAGCTGAGATACACGCAATTGAATAGATATCTGCTGAAGTGAAGTCTCATATGAAGCAAGAATTGATTGACCATTTTTCAGAGATGCTGCAGAAACAATATGGGATGAAATCTAAGCAACAATCCTGCATGTACAGGACACCATATCCATCTGGCTAGGATCAGATACCTTTCCCTCTAAAATTCAAAGTGCCGGATTTCACCAAGTTCTCTGGACAAGATGATAGATCCACAATGGAGCATATTACTCGATTCATCATACAATGTGGAGAAGCAGCGAATGTTGATGCACTCAGAATACAGTTATTCTCTTCATCTCTCTCAGGACCAGCCTTTTCGTGGTTCACTTCGCTTCCAGCTAACTCCATTATCAAATGGTCTGATCTGGAGCAACAGTTCCACAATTATTTCTTCTCTCGTATTCATGAGATGAAGATCACTGATCTGACCAGACTCAAACAAAGGAACGATGAAACTGTTGCTGGATTCGTTTAGAGGTTCAGGGAAGTCAGAAATAAATGATATAGTCTAAATCTGGGAGACAAACAACTGGCTGAATTGGCATTCCAAGGGCTCTTCCCAACCTTGAGGGAGAAATACGCATCACATGACTTTGAGAGTCTCAGCCAGCTGGTCAGTCGAATAGTCAAGAGACTACAAGATCTTACGAGCCTAGAAAGAACTTCCAAAAGAAGGTGTCTTATGTGGATTACTCTGACTCAGAAGATGAAGATAACATGATAGGGCTTGCAGAATGAGTCAAGGGCAAGAAAATAGTATCCTGCCCCTTTGCTAATAAGGAACCAGAAAATTTCAGCTTCGATATTAGTAAAGCCGATAAGATATTTGATCTGTTGCTCCAGCAAGGGTAGATCAAGCTCTCCCAGTTCCATACCATACCATCTGTAGAGGAGCTCAAAAGGATGAAGTGTTCAAATGGCACAATGCAACGTCGCACGACACCAATGACTGCAAGATCTTCAGACAACAGATTCAATCAGCTATTAAGCAAGGGAAACTCAAGTTTGAAACTCCTACCAAAGCTGAAAAGCTGATGAAGATTGATCAACACCCCTTCCCAACTAATACAGTTGAGGTGTTTAGCAAAGACACATCACGTGTTAAGCTGCTGACGTCGGAATTGGCTCAAAATAAAGGAGCTGTTGATCCCAAAGTACGAGCAACTGCTGCCGATGTTAAAGGAAAAGGGTTGCTACTTGAAGAAGAAGACCTAAAGCCACGCTGGCCTGTCACGTCCCGGATGCTAATCAAGAAGTTTCAGCGACGACAAGAGAAAGCAAGATGAAGAGAGGAATGGGCGTGGCACAACGAGGGACATTGGAGATGTCCGTTCTTCAAGTACTGCTGGGAAGAAGGGATTAAGCTGCCGACCGCAGAAAATTGTCCAGAATGCAACGGGGCTCACAGCAACAACAACTCATCTAAGAGAGTTTGCTTCGACGACAGAAGACCTGCAGTTGGGACTCACCATGAGTTCAGCAATCAACGGGTCTCAGTCCATGATCGGCTGGGGGGCAAGGCCAGCATCCACGATCGGCTGGGGGGTAAGGGCAGTGTTCATGATCGGCTGGGAGGCCGAGTCAATGAAAAGTCAAACAATCGGCTGGAAGAGATGGCTGATTCTCTGGTCCCTGATGAAGATATCATGTGCCGAGCTCCCGAACGTCAACGTACTCTACAACTGGATGGGGAGTCAAGCCAATCATACAAGAAGCCTAATCCACAATGGTGTCCAGATAGCTTGACTAAATCTCAGAAAGGAGAGTTCAGCGCCTACGTCAGCTAGAACAGCAAGAAGAAGCAGAAAGACACGTGCTGAACAAGAAGAAGGTTCGGTCTAAAGTTTGGCGTCCAAAGCCTAAGGCCGATGATGGATAGGATGACGAACCAAGAGCTGATATAAACATGGTTGTTCTCCTGCCAAAGGAGTTCATGGCTCCAGTTGATTCGGATGTGTCTGATGAAGAACTTGGCATGGCTCAACTAACACTGGAACCTACACAAGCTATCTTTGAGAAGCCAGAAGATGAAAAGAGACAACATTTGAAGGCATTGTTTCTTAAAGGTTTTGTCAATGGCAAACCAGTCACCAGGATGCTAGTAGATGGAGGAGCAGCAGTCAATCTAATGCCATAGACAATGCTACGCAAGATTGGGAAGTCTGATGAAGATTTGACCCAAACCGACAAGATGCTGGTGGACTTCGAAGGCAACATCTATTCGGCTCAAGGTACAATTTGCGTAGAGCTCACCATCGGTAGTAAGACCCTTCCAACCGCTTTCTTTGTCATTAAAGGGAGGGGATCTTATAATTTACTGCTGGGTCGGGATTGGATACATGCCAATTGTTGCATACCATCTACAATGCATCAATGCATCATCCAATGGATCGGAGATTCGGTGGAGATGGTCAAAGGAGAAACCTCCTTGACAGTGGCACCTACAGAAGCACAAGGATGGACTTATGATCAAGTGAGCTGCATATCTAGAAAAGCATGGGATACCAAGTATCTCAAGGTGTCCGATTTCGGACTAAAGTCGGTTCAAGCAGTCGGCTCTGATGACAAGATTTAATGGATCAGTTCATTGAAGATGAAGGGAAGCTTGGGCACGGGTTTACATCGGCTGACGATTTGGAAAAGATAGATCTTGGAGATGGAAGCAAACCAAGACCGACTTACATAAGTGCCAAGCTAGATACATAATACAAAAAAGAGCTAGTTGCATTATTAAAAGAGTTCAAAGATTGTTTTGCCTGGGAATATTATGAAATGCCTGGTTTAGACCGATCTATTGTTGAACATCGGTTACCTATCAAACTTGGGTTTCGACCGTTCCAGCAACATCCCAGGCAATGTGATCCAAAGATTTATCCTGATATAAAAGCCGAGATAACAAAGTTACTCGAAGCTGGTTTTATTCGGCAATGTCGATATGCTGAGTGGATCTCCAACATAGACCCTGTCTACAAGAAGAATGGCAAACTGCGTGTGTGCATCGATTTTAGGGACTTGAACAAAGCAACGCCGATGGATGGATATCTGATGCCAGTAGCTGATGCATTGGTCAACGCCGCCGTAGGACACAAAGTCATCAGTTTTATGGATGGTAATGCTGGGTACAACCAAATATTCATGGCTATAGAAGATATTGTGAAAACTGCTTTCAGGTGCCCCGGTTATGTTGGTTTATACGAGTGGATCGTCATGACTTTTGGACTAAAGAACGCCGATGCTACATATTAGAGGGCTATGAACTATATATTCCATGAACTCATTAGAAAGATTGTGGAGATCTACATTGACGATGTGGTCGTCAAGTCAAAGAGTTACAAGGAGCATCTGGCCGACCTACGAAAAACATTGGAGTGCACAAGAAAGCATGGTCTGAAGATGAATCCCAACAAATATGCTTTCGGTGTTTCAACCAGTCAATTCCTGGGTTTCTTGATACATGAAAAAGGAATTGAAGTTGGTCAGAAATCAATCAGCGCAATTGACAAAATAGAGGCACCATCAAACAAGAAGGAGCTTCAGTCGTTGATCGGTAAGATCAATTTTATCAGAAGATTCATATCTAACCTGTCTGAAAGGATTCAGCCGTTCACACCTCTTTTGAAGCTCAAGGCTGATCAGAAATTTGTATGGGGAGATGAACAATAGAAGGTTGTAGACAACATCAAGCAGTACTTGAAGTCTCCTCCTGTCCTAATGCCCCCTCAGGACAAAAAGCCGTTCAAATTGTACCTATCAGCTAATGAGCGAGCTATTGGATCGACCCTTGTACAAGAGTTCGAAGGAAAAGAGCGAGTCATATACTTCGTAAGCAGAAGGCTCTTGGATGCGAAAACAAGATATTCAGCGGTGGAAAGATTGTGCTTGTGCTTATATTTCTCATTCACAAAATTGAGGCATTATTTATTATCTGTTGAATGCATCGTGGTTTGCAAAGATTATGTGGTCAAGTACATGCTGTCGTTACCAATCTTGAAGGGCAGGATCGGGAAGTGGATCTTAGCCTTGTCAGAATTTGACTTGACCTATCAATCGGCTAAAGCAATCAAAGGGCAAGTGATGGCCGATTTGGTAACTCAGCATTGTGGGCCTGAGATTGCAGTTATAGAACCTATTCTGTGGACTATGTTCTTTGATGGATCATCATGTGGATTAGGAGCTGGGATTGGAATCGTTCTCATCTCACCTCTAGGAGCAAATTATGAGTTTTCCATCCCAATTGAGAAGACTTCAACAAATAATCAGGTTGAATACCAAGCTATGTTAAAGGGGATAAAGCTATTGCGAGAAGTTAATGCTGAAGTTGTTGAGATATTTGGAGATTCTCAACTCGTAATAAATCAATTGGCAGGGGAGTATGAATGCAAAGATGACATATTAAGGATCTATCATGAAGAATGTCTTCAGCTACTTAGAGAATTCAAGATAGTAAAACTCGAGCATATCCCTAAGTGCCACAACAGTGAAGCTAATCGGCTGGCTCAAGGGGCGTCAGGATATCGGCCGATTTTAGCTGTAGAGTTACCAGTCGAGGATTAGAGGAAAGAGATAGTGGATTATCTGAAAGATCCATCCAAGAAGGTCGACAAGCAACTGAGGTACAGGGCTATTAAATACGTGCTATTAGAAGATGAGTTGTACTATCGTACCATTGACGGGGTTCTACTCAAATGTCTTGGTGAAGAGGAGGCTAAAACCTTAATGGGAGAAATTCAGGAGGGAGTCTACGGAGCTCATCAATCAGCATTCAAGATGAAGTGGATGATCAGAAATAATAATTATTATTGGCCAACGATATTGGAAGATTGCTTCAAATACTACAAAGAATGCCAAGAGTGTCAGAAGTTTGGAAGCATTCAAAGAGTTCTAGCATCAGCAATGAACCCAATAATCAAGCCATGGCCGTTCAGAGGTTGGGCGATTGATCTGATTGGACAAATATATCCACCATCGAGCAAAGGTCATAAATTTGTACTGGTGGCTACAGATTACTTCACAAAGTGGGTTGAGGCCATCCCAATCAAGACTGTGACATCAGGCAATATGATTGATTTTGTTAAAGAACATATTGTCTATCAGTTTGGTATACCTCAGACCATCACGACCGATCAAGGGAGTCAATTCACTTCAGGGGAATTTGAGGAATATGCAAACTCTCTGGGGATCAAGCTGTTGAATTCGTCTCCCTACTATGCTCAAGCAAACGGACAGGCAGAAGCAGCAAACAAGGGCATCATCAAGTTAATCAAGCGCAAGATCGATGAAAATCCCAAGTGGTGGCATACAATCCTTAATGAAGCACTGTGGGCGTACATGATGGCATGCCATGGGGCAACCAAAGTGTCACCATACAAACTGGTGTACGGTCATGATGCTGTATTGCCTTGGGAGGTAAAAATTGGATCCAGAAGGACTTCTTTAAAAGATCAATTATCAGCCGATGATTATTCAGCCATGATGAAAGAAGAACTAGAGGACCTTGCTGGTAATCGGCTGAGAGCCTTGGAGAATATCGAAAAGAATAAAAGAAGAATAGCCAGGTGGTATGATAAGAAAGTCAAAGTTAAAGAGTTTGCCGAAGGAGATCTGGTTTCGAAACTTATATTACCAATCGACTCTAGAGACCCAAAGTACGGGAAGTGGTCGCCAACTTGGGAAGGACCGTATCGTATCAGCCAATGTGTGCAAGGCAATGCATATATCTTAGAAACATTGGAAGGGGAAGGTTTGCCAGAGCACTAAATGGAAAATACATGAAGAAATACTATCCAAGCATATGGGTAGACACTTAGTCAAATCAGAGCCTAAAATGGCCGATTGGAGACTCAAGTTATAGCTGATTGCAAGGGTAATCGTCTTCAGTATAAAGTAGCCGATCATCAAAACATGTTCGGTTCCAGATCATGGCCGATGTACAAATCACCCTTAGAACAATATATATATATATATATATATATATATATATTCCTCTCATATTCGGTTACAATGGTGATCTTACAGTGTAGATCTGAAGAATACATTGAGAAGACAAGTTGAGGTGAATCACAACAGGTCAAAAAAGGAAGCGTAAATTTGACGAAGATGAATCACCAGATTCGGTGGCTCTCCCCGTCAGGATTGATGGAAAAGAAGACATAGGGTTGTTCTTCTTTCCAAAATGCCTAGGGATGACTTCCGCCCTCCTCCATCAGCTGATGCACCCAAGACGCATCATAAGGGTTCTTCTAGCTGTTGGACCTCCTGGCTTCACAAAAGGAGACTAGAGAGGGAAGTATGCCCTAAACTATATCACAAGAATTCTTCTAGCCATCATAAGTCAGAGGGGAAGGAAGAAACTGAAGAGTAAGAGCCTAAAACTCGCTGGATCTATATCTCAAGCCATGGATGAAGGAGAGGTGCGTTCTCCGCAAGGGTACAAGGGCAGTTATTTATAGCCAAGGCGCCAGAAGAGATAAAGATGAGGGAACCAGAAAAGACGGAGGCCAAAGATGCTAGATCCGGCAAAAAGGGAAACAGATGACCCGTGAATGGTTCAGTTTTCAAAGGATGACCGATTCAGAGGGATAACTCCCAAAATAAGGTTATCACGCGTACATCATGAACGGTGAGGGAATTTCTCTAAACACGTCCACAAACTGCAGAGCATGGTTCACAGAAATCTTCTGCCCAGCATCGCAAACAGAGATGACAAGCTCACTAACAGCAGCCTGGAGAAATGCCATTTCAAGTGAGAGTTTGTCATTAACCAGCGGTAGTCATCATCCCCTAAGGAGTTTTTCAGGAAAAAATGCCTCTCATGCCTAAAAACTAAAAGAGCCAATATCTACATCAAGAAGATCCAAGAACCTGGAGAAACCGTGGAAAGACCCCTGGGTAAGAGGGTGAGTCTTATAGAGAAGGGGAACAAAAGAACCAAAAATATCACATGGTGAACAGTCCTGGAGAAGTGTCAGATTTTGTCACATTGGAAGGACATGACACTATCAATGGAGATTGATTGCATCAGTCACATGAAGAGATTTGGCTATCATTCAAATTAAGAAAAAGATGTCAGATTCGAGTAAATTTCGGAGCAAAAGATCATTTACTCTGAAACTGGGGGGCATGTGTTGACACCATTTTTTGGAAAAACAGATCAAAAGGATAAGAAGGAGCAGTCAATGAGGAAACAAGGCAATCAGTCGATTGAAGAGAGAAAGAAGGGTGGCCAACAGGTATCGCCGATGGTCAAAGAAGTCCAACTCTATCGACGGACTGGCAAGTCAACCAATCGGCCGATGGTCAACTGGAGGATCGCCCGATGGAAAGAAAGAAGGCGGTAATCAAGTAGATACGCTAGAAGGAAAGCACGGTGGAGGCGGGTCAATCCACGATTGGCAACGGGTCAAAGAGTCAGTTTTAGGGAGTTTTGACTCCTGCGAGAGTCTTATTCTATTTTTAGTATTGTTCATTTTCTTTAGATGCAAATAAACAGTGCCGTAATCGGCTAGGAGTCGGGTTGTCCTCATGACATAAATAGCGACCCTGCGTGGTCTGGAAAAAGGGTACACACCAATATCAAACCAACCGCCTCTGGGCAAACCCTTTACAATTTACAGCATCTACTTTACAGTATCTACTTTTTGGCGACTTCGCCATTGCGTTTTTTCTCTTTTTCTACAACGTCGTCCTTCAAGTTCGTCAGGCTTCATCGATCGATCTCCGGCAAGCTTGTGAGTACCATTTTACCGAATATCCCTAGGCTTTAACCTCCGGGCGCATCACTGAGGTTTCGTCTAGTTCTTTATTCACCCCTTATCGATATTAGCTAGATCTGCAAGTTTTTGTACCAATTCTTGTGGTTTTTAGCTATTATCACAAATTTATCCAGCTCGATCTAGATCACGTCAGCTTCTAACACTACAGCCAATTCTGACCTATTCGAGTTGCTGACGTCACAATCGGCCGATTCCAGCCGATCTCTTATCCACACCCTCGCGCCTCGGTCACTCTCGAGCCGGCCGCTTTACTCGTATCGGTCGATTGGCTGGTACACGTGTCGCTAAAAGGCCATCGGTTCTCTAGCGATCCCTAATATTTTCCATTATCAATGAACAGGTCAGATTGGCTGGCACGCCTCGCTACAGACAGCGGAGTCATGTTTGCTACGCGCGGAGATGACGTCCTATTTTCGCGTCAACAATCACCGAGTTGCTCGTTTTGTCCGATTATTGTGTAAGATGAGTTGGGCCTCTAGCGCATTCCGAAAGTTGATTCGCTCACGCCGTTCACATGACGGGGGGAGTTCGTCTCGTCATTCCGAAGCTACACCAAGCCTAATGTCAACCGACCGTGAAGAAGAGGGAGATGAAGAGCTGCCCACGCCACAAGCCGAAGAAGTGTACGCTGTCGACACCGCCTTCATCGACTTGAGGAATGATCGCGAGAGACAAGCCTAAGCCCTCATCAAGGACCGAGTCTTTGCCAACACCAAGGAGTTTGACCTGGACCTTCTCGAGAAAATAGGTGCGGACTCCGAGTTCAATTCCATTTGGCAAGCTCTAGGATGGGAGGATTTTGTCCCAGTTCAGGAGGTTGGTTGTAGACCTACCACCATCCAGTTCCTCTGCACTCTTCAAGAGGATGCGTCCGGTATTTCATTTCGATTTCATGGAGTTCCGTACCGAGTTTCATGGAAAGATCTTAGTCGCACCCTCGATTTTCATCGTCGCTGCGCTATTTTTCTTGAGCAAGCTTGCACTGGTTTTAATCGCAAAAATTTTTGGGAAGATATGTCTGGTCGGCCTGTTCGCGGCAAGTTAACACCTAGGTGCAACGATATCTTGCATCCCACTCTCCGACTGTGGCACAAGTGGCTCGCCATCACTCTCTTTCCAAGGGATGATGTACGAACCGTGCGCACTGACTAGATGATGATCTTATATGCCGCGGTCAGACGGATCAAGATCTCCCCTGTGCAAGCTATGATTCGGCAGTGATTGCCGAATTTTAAGATGACGGGTTCTATTGAGTGTACGTCTTTGATTTCTCGCATCATCATGAATCTTGGGATTATGCAAGGGCCCAACGTGCCCTCCATTGCTAATCCCCGGACTCAAATCAACGAGGCTTATTTGACTCAAGGGCATATTCTTGAGAAGGGTCTGGATAATTCTTTGGTTTTCTTTTACCCGGGCCATACAAACCAAATTCGGTTACCTAACCCGGATTTCAGGTTGTACGGCCAAGGGCCACTGACCGTTCCTCTCGAGGAACCTCGTCGTTCTAGTGTCTCTGGTGATAGGGTTACTAGGAGTGCATCGAGGAGAGCAGCTGGAGCACAACAGCCACCACCATAGCCGTCTCCGCAGTTATCGCCTCACCCATAGCCTCAGCCTGCCACACCTCCGTCTGGTACATGGACCTCTACTGAGTACATGCCTGGGGTTACTTCCGGATATGCTCTCGGTTGGGATCAACCCATGTACCAGCAGGGTGCGAGTAGTTCAGTTTGGGCTAGTGCAGGCAATGGCGAGTGGGCCATGCCTGCCGGTACTGCCTATGGAGATGCGACATCTTCGTCGTCCGGGTTGCGCTCGTCATCTTGTGGGGCCACCCTCACTCAGCAGATGAGCGAGCTCAACATCCGAGTCGGCGACATGGAGGAGACCGTGCACCAGCACGTTGAGTCCACCCGGGACTGGCAGCGGATGTCTGGTGAGAGACTTCACGCCATCAAGCTGGCACAGCAGCAGCAGCTGGAGGAGCAGAGGGCCTACTACCGGTGGATGGGATTTCCCCCTCCACAGTAGTCAGCATGAAGCTAGCTTGGGGGAGGACCCCCACTCTGAGGTAACTCGTATCTTTTATTTTCAGAATCTCATATGCTAAAAACACATAAAAATCTGCAAAGTTAAAAAGACCAAAAATATTTATTTGCTTTCTTAAATTAGTTTGTTTTCTTATGCGCGGTAAGAATGCTTTTGTTCTCCATGGTTGAAATGATGAATAGTTGCTCTGTTTATTCCTTTTGTATGCCTTGCTACAGCTTAGTACCCTATTTAAGTTTTGAGTTTGTTGGCTTGCATGATCAACCCTTAGCTTGAAACTTGTGGATAGCAAAAAGCATGACCTTTGCCTAGTGTTGACGGTGTATATGCATATCCAATTTCGTTTGGACTTGCAAGCGGAGAAGTCCTCCGTCGTAGCCAAGGGACCCTTCTTCCCTCAAGTGTGAACCCAAGGTATCGAATCCGTGGAACAAATGTGTGATGCAAGATCCTATCTATTAAAGCCGAGAACACTTAAATCTTCAAAGGGGAATCTTATGCACCTAATCTAAAGAACATCATGAAAACGAATCTAATCTATGAAAGCCGGAGGTAGCAAGAGGTAGAGAGGGATAGGTAAAACCAATCTAGAGAGATTGGATCAAGCCTTTGTTGAAGTTCCGAGCAAAGAAGAAATAGCCAAGTTGAATCTCATAAAAAGCATCTTTAAATCACGGTTTCCCGTCCAACTCCGAAGACGCCCACCTTTTGGAGCCACCGTTCTGTCACAACGCACTCCTATTCGTGCGGGTTAGCCTAGGGCGAGTCCAATGGACAAGTTGAAATCTCTTGGAAGGTCAGGCATGCACCTCTAGCCACCACGGCTACAAGAACACCCTCTATGATCTATCTCGAGAATAGATCTTAAAGTAAGAAAAGCCAATCGAAATAAAAGTCGTAGAAGAAACACTCGATCACTAGAAATCGGATTGCAACTTGATAATTCAACATAATACATGATACATGAACAAGATCTCCACCGAGATCCTACCTTGATCTTGCTTCTAGCTCCTGGAACTCCGATGTAGTCTTCCTTGCAAGGTTCCCACGTCGGCTAGGGAAACCCTAGACAACTAGCTCGACCCTCTCCTCTTCGGAACGGTGTCCCTCTCTTCTCTGCTCCTCGGCGATGAATGACGAATGAGTTGATGCATGGCTCTCGACCAGGGGGCTATAAATAGTCCGAGAGGCGGCTAGGTCAAAGGGGGGCACGAATGGGCCCAGAAATGGGCCGGGCTGGCCGGCCTGGGCCGACCGGCCTGGGCCCATCCTGGCCCATTTCGTGGCCGCCTTCCTCGGTGATGCTTCCCGTGTCTTCTAGAACGTTCTCCCTTCTGCATGTGGGCCCTTGACGTCAGTTTCTCCGCGGTTTAGATGAAGCTCCTTGTCCCGCAAGATTCAAAATTTTCTGTTCAGGTCCTCGGAGTTTTCCGTCTTCACGGGTTGGTCCTTGGGCTTCTTGGAGTCATGTTCACTTCATTGCTTGACTTATACCGGGCTTCAAGGTCTTGTCACGAGGTGCTTGATGAACTTTACCCGGAAGTCTTGCTTTCAATGCTAAAATCCTGCATAAATATTAAACTCCAAAACCGACATGCACGAACGAACTTGTTATACCAAGGGGGTTAGTACCAATGGATAAGATATAAAATTCATGCCAACACCGAAGGTAAACTCATGGCTAGGTTGACGGAAATTCACCGTCAACATCTCCCCCATGCTTAAACCTTGCTCGTCCTCGAGTAAGCCTTCGATGGATATCATCATTGCCCTTCATTGCTTAAACCCTGCACTTGATCATACACGAGAAAACATAATGCTCTCAAAAGTTTAGTTCGTTAAAATTCCATAATGTACTAACCTTCATCCCTACAGAGGGTAGATATTAATTAAGCTCATCCCACAAGTATTAAACATGCTCCCAAAATTCAAATGGATCTCAGAAATTTTGAAATAAAGAACGAGATGAAAAAGAGCTAAACCAAGTTCCAAAATTTAAACCACCTTGTATCTTGCTCATGAACTCTCATCTCATCTTGTCTCTCAAGCCTATTTCTTCTACTCCTTTCCCTCTCATAACATACATATATGTGGTAGGCTTTATATGGAGCTTTTTGGGAAAGTTTAATCCTACCAAGATATTATAAATGAGATGTTGTCAAAACAAGACAAGCTTCTCATGGTCTTACCGAGACTCATCAAAAAGGTCATTGGAAAATAATGTTATATCAAGGAGGGGGAGAGAAAAATACACACACTTTGAGATAGGTGGACATGTGCAAATGGCAAAGAGTGATCCCGAGGCACAAAGGAAGTCCTCGTTATCGGATTGCACATGGTTGGAAAGATGAGTTTGGATCTTTTAATCTTGAAACTTTGTAATTCCTAATGCACTTTAGAGAACTGGGGAGTTCACTTTATTTTATTTTTATACATACTCGTATTTATTTTTTTTCTTTTCTCATACATATTTTTTCTTTACACTCATTTTTTTCTTTTTCTTTCTTTCTCTTTTTTTATTTTGCTCCCCCTTGATCTCTAAATTGCATTGTACCTACCTCCTCCCCCATGCTTAGACGTTTGCTCGTCCTCGGGCAAAGAGGTGATAGAGGTAAGGTAGGTACTAGAAATATTTTTCCTTTGGAGAGATACTTGAAATCTTCAATGTTGGCACCATCTTGAGATCTTCCTTAAAATGACGATCCATACTCAATGATAGGTTGTGGTCAAGGAGGTAAACACAAAAGATGATATTTTTGGTTTTAAGGGTGGATATCCGGCGAGGTTTGTGAAATCTCCGATGTGGGGATACACAATGCACGGATAAAGAGGTTAGCAAAAAGATAGATACGCAAAAGCGGAATGACCAGCTTCTTAGTCTCGGGCCAGAGAAGTCAAGGCCTGAAATAACTCACCCAAAAATAAATATTGTGTATTAAGTTCTTGCACTCAAATGTATATATGGCTCTGGATAGGTAGAGCAACATGCAAGAGGTATTTATGATAAGGTTAGCATTACTTTTAAGAACAAAAATAAATCATCTTTAACCCATCTAAACTTGAGAGCACATAAAACACTATGGGTCTTTATTTTTATCATAACCTCCGCTAAAGATTAAGCTAGCATTTAGATAATTTCTGATTTGTATTTTAAGAGAGAATTAGCTTAATCATGCATAAAAACAAGTACAAAGATAAACAAAGCGGCAACTATCATCATATATCAACATGGCACAAACTTTGTATCTTTGCCAAAGGTAAAAACAAGGTGGTGATTTTATTCATGATGAAAATAAACACTAACACACATGCTGAAAATTAAATAAAAACTGAAAACACTACACATACATAGGCGCATACAAGCTGAAAATTAAAGAAAAGGGAAAAAGGAAAAGCATCTTTCGCCGGTGGTGGATATTGATAATCTTGATTGTTGTACCCTTGCTCGTAATAGGATTGCACCGCTCCTCCTATGAATTGTCCCGGCAGTGCTAAGTGAAGGCGCCCAAGCTCATAAGTGATGTTTGCATTTCCTTCACCCATTTGGTTTGCATTGGTTTGGATGGCCGCGATATTTTGCATGTTTCTCGCAGCGTATCCTCCAATGATGGCTACACTTTGTTGTGGTTGAGGAAGGTGTGCATATGGCTCCGCAAAGGCTACGTTGGGTACCGCAAAATTTGGTGGGGGCATGGCTGCACCACTCCCCATGCTTGCATTGGTACACCACCGTAGTAACTCGGCGGCGCCGGAATTCGTCCAAATGGTGGCACATAATTTTGTTGCGCACCTCCTTCTTGGGATGCGGAAGAACTTTCTTCTATAATCCTTCCTCTCTTGTTTTTCTTCGCCGGCACAAGAAGTCCTTCCTCTAACCAATCTTCTTTCCCCTCAAGAAAAAGTCTTAATCTTGCATCCGGTAGGGGCAAATTTACTTTGGCCACTTTGAAGCCTCCTCTCTCATCTCCACTTATGTATTTGCCCTGCTTCATATAATCAAATCCTAGGGAAGTCCCGATTAGGAGATGCTCTAGATTTCTTGGAATTCCCGGTCTCAAAGAGATAGCCAACATGGAGAGATAACACCCCGAGCCAATATCTCCCGAACCCGATGTTGCTTCACAACACCACCGGTTGATCATAAGGTGAGTGGGGTCGATTGGCTGCCTGGCAATCAAAGCCGAGTAAAGCCAATTCACCTCCATGTCGGTTATCTTGGTCTCTCTCATTCTCCCCAAAATCCTCTTACACATCCATGAGTGAAACACTTGGATGATGGGGTTCCGGATACTATTTCTTTGCCGGTGAGCTTCTCCCGCGATCATACTCCAAAAACCTTCCAATGTGCCTCCATGCACATCCACTTGCTCTGGGGCTCCCTTTTGAAAACCAAGTAACTCCCTAATATACTCATAGGGAACCACTTGTTCAACTCCCTCCAAACGGAATGAGAGACTCGGCACTCCATCAAGGATAGGCGCCATGGTCATGAGGATTTCCAAGGCGAATTCCTTGTGGGTGTTTGCCGACACTCCGTTGGAGAATTGCACCCAACCTAGGTGTCCCAACATGTAGTAAATATCCGTGCAAAAACCCAGCACTTGGAGAGCTTGGTCGTCGAAGTCGACGTTCGCCACAAGCCTCTTCTCAAGGCAAGTGAGCTTCTCCTCCTCCTCCTCCTCCATCTTGATAATAAACCCATACTTGGAATATCGCGGAGTGTATGGAGGTGGAGCGGATGATCGTGTCGAGCGGCGAGGTCGGACGGGCGGCTCCTCCGTACGTCCTTGAGGTTCGGTGAACCTCATAGACGAGCTTCGAGTGGCCCTCATACCACCGAGGAGAAGAGTATCGTTCCTCCTCGGCGGTGCCGTGTCCTCCTCCATACTCCGAGGAGACTCGGAAACCGAGTGCCTCCTCGAAGAGGTTGTTGATGATGGCTTGGACGACGATGATCCCGTCTTCTTGGTGAAAAGACTTGTAGTTTTCTTCCACATGGTTGCTGCACTCTCCTCACTAATATAAAAACCCGGGGTTTTCAATCGGTAACAAGGCACACAAATATTATTTGGAGTATGGACTTTGAGTGGTATTAGGATGGATTTTGTTGGACGAAACAAAACTCAAAGTGGAAGGCTAAGTCTAAGGTAGTTCTGGACTACAAGCTCAACCACACGAACAAAGAACTGGGCAAGTGACTTACCTGAGGAAGACGGGCACTGGGGGGGCTTAAAAAGAGGGGAGGCCGGCCGGCCTGGGCCGACCGGCCTGGGGGCCTTGCTGCTCCTCCTGGCTCGGATTTCTTCCAGTGGACTCATGCTTGCTTTGTTGCTTTGTGCCCGTGTGCTCCACGGGGTTGCACCGCCCAAATGCTCTCGTCCACTCCTTTGCTTGCATGATTGATCCCTCCACTTGATTGTTTTGCTTTAAGTCACTTCCATACTCCCTTGCCTCACATGCCTCCATGAGATTCCTGCAAAACAAAGCCTTGGCTGCCCCCCCATGCTTGTCCTTTGCATGTGGTTTGATGAAAAATGTTGGAGGGGCATCCCGTGATACATCATGGTGCATGCATGGTTAAGTTAATTCAATTGCCTCCCTCTAAGCATGTTTTGATGCTAAGCACTCCTCTAATTTCGAAAAATGAAAATAAACTCAGAGCTTGCAATGAGTTCAAATATAATTAGAGGAGTTTTAAGCATCAAAAACAAATGTAAGTTGAAGATGTTTTCCGACTACCTTTTATTTTGGTCTCACCGGTATTGTTTGCTTCCATTAGTTGAGAGCAAGCTTTTCCCGGCTTGATCATGGGGGCATAGGTTTAGGTTCTAATTTTGGTTAAATGAGAGAGATTTTGAATGAAATAAAATTAAATGAGGCTTAGAAAAATTCTAACTCTAGAGAAACCAAGGATATAAAATTTTAAACCAACCAAAAGTCGAATTTCTAGGGAGTGAATGGGAGCCGATAAAAATTCTACTCAAGAATTCGGCCTATGAACCCAATTTCACTCGGACACCTCCGCAAGCTTCTCTTGCCAAGTCCACGTAGCCACTGGAGTGCTACTGAACCTAGGAGCAAGATCCAACCAACAGCAACACAAAACACGCAGTGGAAAACAACACGAAACAGCTGCTGGCAACCAAAACCGGTCAGGCCGGTTTCTGAAACCGGTCAGACCGGTTCTCTGGGACTTAGCCTCTCGCAGGCAGGGGAAACCAGTCAGGCCGGTTTGGCAAACCAGTCAGGCCGGTTTTGTCCAGGAAATCCCCACAAGACCTTCGAGACCAAAACTGTCCCAAACCACCTAAGGAACCTCTCCACCTTTGAACAAGAAAAGCCATAGCAAGAACAAGACTCTCCTGCTCAAAAACCTTCACGAAAGCCCACTGGGGCTAAACCTGTCAGACCGGTTTGGGAAACCGGTCAGGCCGGTTTTGCCTGGACAGTCGGGAAGAACTCAGCCCGCGGGAAAAACCTAGCCTTCACCTCGATCGATCTCCCGATTCGTTCCACGGATCAAAGTGAGACTTTGGGGATAGCTGGGGTACCTCGTGGGCTACCTTTGGCTAGAAGCTTGGTCCCCAAAACCTACCCAATCAAGAGGAATCGGAAGTCAACCCTCAAGAATGGAATCCACTGAAACCCCAAATTGAAGCCGTTTCGGAGGGTTTGTTGGAGCAAGATCACCATGCAAAGAGGCACAAGGTCCTCATACGTGACATCCAACAAGAATCCCTCAAAGAAACCCCCCCCCCAAAACTTCCACACGGAAATTCTAAGAAAAGGCTCCGAAAATCACCAAAAAGGAAAAACGGGAAGAACACAATCAAGCCTTGAGGAACCACGCCGAATCATCTATACATACCATGAAGGTTCATACAAGGTCTAGCTTCCGCCCGATCATCCTTCCCTCTCACAAGATCTCACCATGAAGCTCTCAAGCTAGTCCTAGAAATCTTAAGGAAAATAGGAAGGAAAATAGCAACAAAATGAGCTACGGTTCCAAGAGATAGCTGCCATCTTCTCACCACTTGGGTTATATGGAGGCAAGCCGAAAGACTAAAATACCCCTAAGGCCAAAACTAGGATACACGCCCACCAAGGGCACTTTGGGAAACTTTCTTCGTAACACCATCGGACGGATGCCCGACGACCGCACTTCGCTTAGCCTCGACGCAAGCCTTGCGATCCCGACGCGTGTCCTCCGCTTCGAAGCTTCCGGCGCCCTGCGACCCCAAACCGGTCAGACCGGTTTCCCAAACCGGTCAGGCCGGTTTTGGCCTGACAGCCACGCCCGGTCTTCGGCCTCAGCTTTGTGGCTCAGCCGAGTAACCCGGTGGTTTTCTGGTGAACCACCGCAAACCCCGCGAACTTGATGTAGCCTCCGCCAATCTCCACTCATGACTCGGCTCCCACGAAGTCCCGGCTCGACCTTGGTTTTGAGGCTCAACCAAGAAACCGTCCATCGACTTCATCTTGCTGTTCTTGCTACCATGCGGCCCGCACTTGACCCCGCTGGCCATCGGGTCCCTCGAACCAAGCCTACTTGTCTTCTCCACACCTGGAGGCCTCACCGGCAATGACCTTTCGTGCTTGTTCTTCACCTACACTAACACCAGTCAAGCCGCAACCTGCACCTGCAATACTTAGCCAAGAATCAGTCCACATAACGTTGTTAATCACTCATCACACCAGGAAGCGACCATCCACCGGTCCTCGAACCACACATGGTCCTCAATCTCCCCCTTGATGAGTGCATTGACAACACACACATTTGGTAACCAAAGAGAAAAGGAAAAGAAAAGAAATGACTAAAAGAAACTCAAACAAGCGATCAAAAGCCAGACAAAGGCAAAGAGCAAGATCACTTGAAAGAGGAAAAACTCGGTACCCTTAGACAAGGGCAACGACTCGACACAACCGAGTCAAAAACAAGCTCAAGCAAAGAGCACAAACCACCAAAGCATACAAGAGCTCCCCCTGCACATATGCATACTCCCCCTGAACATGTGCCAACACTGGGCACAAACCGGTCAGGCCGGTTTCACCAAACCTGTCAGGCTGGTTCCCAAAACCGGTCAGACTGATTTAACTCAGCAGAAACACCCCCAAAAAGCCAAAAATGCAAAAGAAATGCACAAGCTCCCCCTTGACTGTTGGGATAGGTTCTAGGGATGCAATGCAACTTTTCTCAGCCAACGTTTCTCCCCCTTGTTGCCAATGCATGAATCAAGGCTCAAATTTGGAAAAGATGCAACTAGAGCTTCTCAAATAGACAAAATTCATCACAAGATGCTACACATGATCAAATGAGCAAGTTAGATAGTCTACAGCATCGTATGAACATCAACTACATGATCACCAAGTTTCACAACCATTGGGTAAAGCTAAGATAGAATTGACCGTTTTTGCAAAAAAAATTCCCTATCATGAGCAAAGTTCTAAACATGAGCAAAACATGTCAAAATGGCAAAGCCACACAAACTTCATGCTAGGACAACCATTTTAAGCATAAGACCATCATAAACACCCACAAGCACCTCATGTCATGTCAAAGTATACCGAGCCATGTGCTTACTTCTATGTATGAGACTTCTCATTGGTAAGCAACATGCAACGGTTTAGCACCCAAAAGCAAGTAAATTAAGCACATATGACATGGGAGCACATTTTCCAAACAATTTACATTTCATTTTTAGATTTATAATGGGTACATGAAATGTCTTTGCGACAAAAAGGAACTTATGCCCCTCCACAAGATGAAGCAAGGGGGCTAAACATTCATGATGGCAAATGAGCCTTTGGCCCCATATGATCAAAATAAGCTATCCAACCACAAATTAAGCATAGCAAAGCCACTAAAACATGTCAAGATCATATAAAGGCATTTACTCACAAGAGAGCATACATATGACATTTTTCAAAAACATAGCCATCAACCATGGATATAAATCAAGATCATCAAGAGCTAAGCCACACTAAGCCATATCATACCAAACTAACTCACAAGATCATATATAGCATATCATGGTGAACAATGTATATAGGAGAAGCTTTTCCTACCAAATGCATATGATACAAAATGCATGCAACCTAAGATACAAAGATGCCTATACATCATGTTACATATGCCATGCCAAATGCAAGAAATGCACAAAGGAAACTATACATATGCTACGAAGGAGCTCCCACACACCCAACTCAAGAAATCAAACAAACACCAAGCTCCCCCCGCAAATGAGTGAAAGTTGCCTGATCTAGGGGTTTGGTGAAAATATCGGCTAGCTGGTCATGTGTGGGTACATGAAACAAAGCGATTTTTCCTTTCTCTACGTTGTCTCTCAGGAAATGATACCTCACTTCTATGTGCTTGGTATTGGAATGGAGCACTGGGTTCTTTGCAACGCTTATGGCACTTGTGCTATCACATTGAAGTGGGACATGGGTATACTCCTCACCAAAGTCGCTCATGGTGTATGTGATCCAAAGGAGCTGAGAGCAACAACTAGCTGCGGCCACATACTCTGCCTTGGTAGTGGATTGAGCAACACTCGACTGTTTGCAGGAAGACCAAGACACCAAAGAGGAACCCAAAAACAGGCAAGTCCCAGAAGTGGACTTCCTATCCAACCGACACCCGGCAAAATCCGCATCTGAAAATCCATGAAGAGCTAAAGAAGAAGACGCGGAGTACCAAAGGCCGAAGTCGGGAGTGTGTCACAAATACCTGAATATGCGCTTGACTGCTTGCCGATGCGAAGTCATCGGAGATGCTTGAAAACGAGCGCACAAACATACCGAGAATTGGATGTCCGGCCTCGTCGCCGTCAAGTAGAGGAGTGACCCGATCATGCTCCGGTACTCCTTCTGGTCCACGTGTTCACCTTCCTCGTCCGCATCGAGAGCTGTAGTCGTACTCATAGCCGTCGCCATGGCCTTGGAGTCCTCCATCTTGAACTTCCTCACAATGTCCTTGGTGTACTTAGCTTGGTGCAGAAATGTTCCTTCCTTTGATTGCTTGATTTGTAGCCCGAGGAAGAACTGCAACTCACCCATCATGCTCATCTCAAATTCCCTGCTCATGTCCTCTGCAAATCTTGCAACAAGAGAGTTAGATGAGCCACCGAAGACAATATCATCCATGTATACCTGCACAATCAGGATATCTCTGCCCTGCCTGAGGAGAAACAAGGTCTGATCGACCTTCCCCATCTCAAACCCTCTCTCAAACAGGAACCCCCTCAACCTACCGTACCAAGCTCTAGGCGCCTGCTTCAACCCATACAGCGCCTTCCTCAACTTGTACACCCGGTGGGGGTACTTCTCATTCTCAAACCCCGGTGGTTGCCTCACATACACTACTTCCTCCAAGACACCGTTTAAGAAAGCACTCTTGACATCCATTTGGTACAACTTGAACCCTTTAGCCACGGAAAATGCTAGAAGGATCCTGATCGCCTCCAAACGAGCTACGGGAGCAAAGGTCTCCTCGTAGTCGATCCCCTCTTTCTGTGAGTACCCCTGAGCAACAAGCCTCGACTTGTTCCTCACCACTTCTCCTTTCTCTCCCTCTTTGTTTTTCCACACCCATTTTGTCCCAATCGGCTTACACCCTGGGGGAGGATCAACCAATTCCCAAACTTGGTTCCTCTCAAAATTCTCCAACTCCTCATGCATCGAATTAACCCAATTATGATCAGATAGCGCGTGTCCAATGTCTTTGGGCTCAAAGGTGACAACAAAAGTAGCATGAGCGAAATGAGAATTGTTCCGAACCCTTGACCGTGTAGTACGTTCATTCATGTCGCCGATGATCCTCGAAGCTGGGTGATCCACTTGTACTCGCCGGGAGGTTCTCGCCTTGATGCTACCTCCCCCTCAACAGCAGCTTCTTCTTGAACTGGGTTTGTCGTTGTAGGTGTGGGAGAAGGGCCGTCCACCACCGTAGTCGAAGTAGTAGGTACATGCTCAGCCGCGAGCACCACACCGCCATCTTCATCATCTCCATGTTCATGCTCCTCCTCCTGGAAAATCTCCTCGCCAAGTTCGTCGTCACCTGCACACTCAAAAACAATCTGACTACATGGCTGTGTCTCGTCGAAGGTTACCTCGCAAGTCTCCATGATTTGGTTAGTTTCAAGATTGAGCACTCGAAAGGCTCTAGAATGAGATGCGTAACCAAAGAAAATACCATCCACAGATCTAGCCTCGAACTTGTCCAACTTCTTACCTTTCTTCAGGATGAAGCATTTGCACCCAAACACATGGAAGTGACTCACCTTGGGTGTGCGCCCGTGCATCAACTCATAGCACGTTTTCTTCTTGTGAACCCTGAGGTAAATCCTGTTCGACACATAGCACGCGGTATTCACCGCCTCAGCCCAGAACCTTCTCGGAGTCCTATGCTCATCAAGCATCGTCCGAGCCATCTCGCACAAGGTTCTATTTTTCCTTTCCACCACGCCGTTCTGGAGAGGCGTATACGGACTCGAAAACTGGTGTTCAAGACCCAAGTCATGGCAAAAGGTTTCGAAGCGAGAGTTTTTAAATTCCAAGCCATTGTCACTGTGAATTGCTCGTATGGCATCTCCGTGCCTCTCGTTTCTTAACCTCAAGACAAGATCTCGAACAAAACCAAACGTCTCTCCTTTCTCCTCAAGAAAGAAAACCCACGCATACCGAGAGTAGTCGTCCACGACAACACTTCCCACCCACAGATCGCACACAAGCTGGGCCTACAAGGTCCATATGGAGTAGCTCGCATGGACGTTCCGTCATCACATCGGTGAGGGGTGGATGGGAAGAGGCTACCATCTTAGCATGCCGACACGGCGCACAAACCAACTCTTTCTCAAACCTCAGCCGTGGCAATCCTCGGACCAAATTGAGTTTACTCAAGCGCGACAAAAGGTCAAAGCTTAAGTGACCCAACTTCCTATGCCACTTCCACAACTCACTCGAAGAACCAGCAAAGAAACAATGCTCCACACCAGAAGATTGAGAAAAATCAGCTCGAAACACTTGACCCTCGGGAACGACCATGCACACAAGGTCGCCTCGAGAATCCAAAATCCGAGAACCACCAGGTCGAAACAACACCTCAAAGCCCTCATCCAAAAGCTGGGACACAGAAAGCAAATTGAACCCGAGCGATTGAACAAGAGCGACACGCCTGAGAGTGACCTTGTCACTTACCTTAATCTCACCTTCTGAAAGCACACGCCCTCGCGCATTGTCCTCAAAAGTGATGTATGTCTTGGACACCACCAGGATGAGACTTGAGAACCACCCCTTGTCTCCGGTCATGTGCCTCGAGCAACCGTAGTGAATCAACCAAACGTTCCTCAAGTCTCCCACCTGAAATTCAAAAACGAGAACGTGAGTGAACAAACGACTCTGCACTGGGATTAGTGCCGAGCCATTTGCTCCAAAGTGGGGTTAGCACAAACAAAATCATCACACCTATCAAAGCTACCACCACGAAAACCACCACTAGGGAACCACCACTGTCTCGCTGGAGGAGAACGAAAACCACGAAAGGAAGACCATGGACCGTTCCTCCTCTCCATCTCAAAGTTACGACTCCTCCCACCATCGTATTGAGCACGAGGTGAAGAACGTCTAGCAGACTGACCACCACCAGACTCTCTATGCCAAACATCTAGACCAAGATCAAAGGACCTGAACCGAGCCTCATCCCGAGCACAAAAACCAAACTAATCACCCTGCTGTCTCCAAACCGGTCTGACCGGTTCTGGAACCGGTCTGACCGGTTTCGCTGTGCGAGCAGCCCAAACCGGTCTGACCGGTTTCCAAACCAGTCTGGTCGATTTCATCCCTCCATCAAGGTCCCTTCCTCCCAAAGCACTCTTTTCTCCCCAAGCCGGAACTGTGCGAACAATGGCCTTACCCCTAGGCAGTGGCATACAAGACTCAGGCACACCATGAGGTGGGTTGTACCTGTCCTTGTTTGCCCACTCCTTAGCCATTCTCTCCTCTCGCTTCCTCTTGAATCAAAACTCTCCTTTGTGACAATCTCTCCCACAATAGTTACAATGAAACCGGATAGGTTTTGGCTTTGGTTTTGGTTGGGATTTCTCACTCGATTTCTCTCCACTTGGTTTCTCAACCTTCTCCTCACTAGACTTCACACTCTCTTTCCCAAAGAACTCATTCCCCAAGTTACTCTTGAACTTGGTAGGTTTCTGGAAATCATTTGTGGAGTGAGGGAATATGGGAGGATTTGGGGTTGTGTCAAGTTTGTTTCTCAATGGATTGGGCTTAGGAGCATAGGCATTTTTGTGGAAGGTTTTTGGTGGAGCTTGGATATGACCAATCTTCTCTCCTCCCTCACCACTACACTCTCCAACCTTCTCCAAACCAAGCGCTTGCCCATCATAGCGCTTGTATGCCTCTATCACCATCCTAAGCTGCGGTTCATGACCCGACAACCAACCCATCATTTTTCTCAACTCATCATTCTCATCCTGCAAGCGATCCACATAATGTGCAAGTTCCAGGATTTTCAAAGCATGCACTTCACAAGTAGAGCAAGAAGTAGGAACAGGTTCTTTCAACTTAGCCTCAAGCGAAACAGTATAAGCATGCATCTCATCAATCTTTTCATGTAAAACAGGGCAAGAAGTGCAAGCACCTAGCAAAGCAGGTCTAGACTTAAGCTCAGCCACTTCAACCCTAAGCACATCTAGTTCATCACAAGTAGAAGCATGCTTATCCTTAAGAGCAGTAAGATCAGCTAAGTACACAGAGCAATCACAACAATCAACCTCATCAGAAACCACAGGTGAAGCCGTAAGCGAATCAATCTCAAGCTTAGCATCTAAGTTCTGGGTTTCTAGCTCAGCCACACGGTTCCTAGCATCTTCTAGTGAGGCCCCAAGCTCTTTCCTCATCTTCTTTGCCTCTCTAAGCATGTCATCACGATTATCAAGCAACTTGCCAAGATGCTCGTTCTCCTCACTCAAGAAGGGAAGCTCGTCACGTACCTCATCGTCGGAGTCGGAGTCCGAGTCGCTCTGGTGACTCTTCTTGCTGCCGGAGCTACGAGCCATGCCGCAGAAGCCATCTCGTGCGAAGCAGCTCAGCCTGCTCAAGTTCTTGGATGACTTCTTGTTCTTGCGCTGATCACCTTCGTCTTCACTGCTACTCGAGCTCGAGGAAGAGTAGGCGGAGCTGGAGTCGACGTCGCTCGCTCCGACCATCGCTCGGGCCTTCCTACCGCGGCCGTCCTTCTTCCTCGACCGTCGCTCGTCCTTGTGCTTGTTCTTGTGCTTGTGATCGCGCCTCGATCGGTACTTGCCATCCTTGCTCGACCAGTGCTTGTAGCCGTCCTTGCTCTGCATCTTCTCCGGACAGTCGGTGATGAAGTGTCCCGGCTTGCCGTACTGAAAGCACGTCCGTGCTGTCCTCCTTGTGTTCACCCGGTTCTCGTGCAGCCTCTCAAACCGCCTGGTCAGCAACGCCAGCTCGTCCTCTCCAAGCACGTCGAACTCCTCATCTAGCAAAGTCATCAAAGAAGACAAAGAGTACATCCTGGAAGATGTGTTAGCGTTAGACTTAGCACCTTTGCCACCGACAAGAGCAAGACTATGGGAATCAGTCGGGCTCTCAAGACGGGCTGTCAAACCCCGATCAACCTCAGCAGACTTAAGCTTGGAAAACAGGTCGTTCACCGTCAGAGTGGTGTACTTCTCGGACTCAAGAATGGCCTCGACCTTTCCATCCCACACGGTACGATCCAGCGCGTGTAAGAGCTTCACAGCCCTATCATGGTCATCGTACGGGAGGATGTCGACATTGGCCCTCATGTTGTTCACAACCACCGTGAACCGCTGGAACAAGGCATCAATAGACTCACCGGGGAGATGAGTGAAGTTCTCATACTCTCTCCGGTAAGTCGCATACAACCGTGCCTGAACCTCAGCATTCCCAGCATGAGCATTCTTCAGCTCCAACCAAATCCTACATGCTAGGTCCTCTGTATGAACCCGATCGAATTCGGATTGACACAGAGCACGAAACAAGTAGTCGACCACCTTGTTGTTGGCGTCGAACATGTCTCTCGATCCCAGAGCAAGTAAGTTCATTGGATGAACATAAGCTGTGTTCACCGTGACATCCCAAAGGATCTGTCCCTTACCACGGAGGAACGCAGCCATCCGTCTCTGCCACATCTGGTAGTTCTTTCCATCGAAGTGCGGAGGACCCGATCCCCATTCCTGGTACGCCATCTTTGGATCTTAGACTGGTTAGAGTCAATCAAGATCCGTAACCGGCTCTGATACCACTTCAAGGACCGGAACGGCGAACCAGAGAGGGGGGAGTGAATGGGAGCCGATAAAAATTCTACTCAAGAATTCGGCCTATGAACCCAATTTCACTCGGACACCTCCGCAAGCTTCTCTTGCCAAGTCCACGTAGCCACTAGAGTGCTACTGAACCTAGCAGCAAGACCCAACCAACAGCAACACAAAACACGTAGCGGAAAACAACACGAAACAGCTGCTGGCAACCAAAACCGGTCAGGTCGGTTTCTAAAACCGGTCAGACCGGTTCTCTCGGACTTAGCCTCTCGCAGGCAGGGGAAACCGGTCAGGCCGGTTTGGCAAACTAGTCAGGCCGGTTTTGTCCAGGAAATCCCCACAAGACCTTCGAGACCAAAACTGTCCCAAACCACCTCAGGAACCTGTCCACCTTTGAACAAATAAAAAGCCATAGCAAGAACAAGACTCTCCTGCTCAAAAACCTTCACGACAGCCCACTGGGGCTAAACCGGTCAGACCGGTTTGGGAAACCGGTCAGGCCGGTTTTTCCTAGACAGTCGGGAAGAACTCAGCCCGCGGGAAAAACCTAGCCTTCACCTCGATCGATCTCCCGATTCGTTCCACGGATCAAAGTGAGACTTTGGGGATAACTGGGTACCTCGTGGGCTACCTTTGGCTAGAAGCTCGGTCCCCAAAACCTACTCAATCAAGAGGAAACGGAAGTCAACCCTCAAGAACACCTTCCCATGGAATCCACTGAAAACCCCAAATTGAAGCCGTTTCGGAGGGTTTGTTGGAGCAAGATCACCATGCAAAGAGGCACAAGGTCCTCATACGTGACATCCAACAAGAATCCCTCAAAGAAAACCCCCCAAAACTTCCCCACGGAAATTCCAAGAAAAGGCTCTGAAAATCACCAAAAAGGAAAAATGGGAAGAACACAATCAAGCCTTAAGGAACCACGCCGAATCATCTATACATACCATGAAGGTTCATACAAGGTCTAGCTTCCGCCCGATCATCCTTCCCTCTCACAAGATCTCACCATGAAGCTCTCAAGCTAGTCCTAGAAATTCTAAGGAAAATAGGAAGGAAAATAGCAACAAAATGAGCTAGGGTTCCAAGAGATAGCTACCATCCTCTCACCACTTGGGTTATATGGAGGCAAGCCGAAAGACTAAAATACCCCTAAGGCCTAAACCAGGATACACGCCCACCAAGGGCACTTTGGGAAACTGTCTTCGTAACACCATCGGACGGATGCCCGACGACCGCACTTCGCTTAGCCTCGACGCAAGCCTTGCGATCCCGATGCGTGTCCTCCGCTTCGAAGCTTCCGGCGCCCTGCGACCGCAAACCGGTCAGGCCAGTTTTGGCCTGACAGCCACGCCCGGTCTTCGGTCTTGGCTTTGTGGCTCAGCCGAGTAACCCAGTGGTTTTCTGGTGAACCACCGCAAACCCCACGAACTTGATGTAGCCTCCGCCAATCACCACTCATGACTCGGCTCCCACGAAGTCCCGGCTCGACCTTGGTTTTGAGGCTCAACCAAGAAACCGTCGATCGACTTCATCTTGCTGTTCTTGCTACCATGCGGCCCACACTTGACACCGCTGGCCACCGGGTCCCTCGAACCAAGCCTACTTGTCTTCTCCACACTTGGAGGCCTCACCGGCAATGACCTTTCGCGCTTGTTCTTCACCTGCACCAACACCAGTCAAGCCGCAACCTGCACCTGCAATACTTAGCCAAGAATCAGTCCACACAACATTGTCAATCACTCATCACACCAGGAAGCGACCATCCACTGGTCCTCGAACCACACATGGTCCTCAATAGGCGCCCGGCAAGTTGTCCCACTTGCGTCTCGAGCATCTTCATCATGTTGAGCACTTGATGGTTGGATCTTCCGACCTCCGTCACCTTGCTATCGATGTTCTACAACACCTTGTCTATGGCCTTGAACTTGGTGATGATGTCCTTGTTGATCTTAGCTTGCTCGTCCATGAAGTCCTTCAATTGTATACAAAGAGGAACCGAATTTGAAATGGACGAGCTTGCATTAAATTGAGGTCTACCTTGCGCGTAGCGGAAGTTCGGCAAATCCCCCTTCCTCATGTAATCGAGCATCTTGGCTTCCTCCGGGCAATCCTTTTGGACATGGCCATATTCTCCGCACTCTTCACATGTGGATCTTGCTTCGGCAGCCTTTAAGTCTTGAGCTTCTCTCTTCTCTAACTCCATCTTCTCCAACCTCCGCATAAGCGAGTCGATCTTGCCTTCGAGTAGATATTCTTTCTCCACTTGCAAGACTCCCTTGACGTTCCGCGTGGGTTGAACCAGAAGTAAGCGTCCGGATGACGCCCATGTGTCATTGTCCGCGACCTTCTTGAATAGAGTGAAAGCTTGAGTCAGCGTAAGCTTGATGATGGATCCTCCCGCCGATGCATCGATGATTGTCCTTGACGCCATGGTAAGTCCTTGATAGAACTTTTGAACGAGATCTTCCTTTGGGAACTTGTTATGTGGAACCGCCCGAGTGTACTCATTGAAGCGCTCGAATGCCTCCGATATAGTCTCCGTAGGATATTGAGCAAAGGTAGCAATCTTATTGCGCAAGCTTTGAGTCTTACCTGGTGAGTAGTATTCCTTCATGAAGGCCCTCATCAAGGTGTCCCAATTTTGCACCGTCTCCGCCGGTTGAGAGTAGAACCATTGCAAAGCCTTCCTGAGTAACGAGAACGGAAAGAGCCTTGCCCTCATTTGATCTTGAGTCACCCCGTCCATGTTGAAAGTTTGACAAAGTTGAACGAACGCTTGGAGGTGAAGGTTCGGATCCTCTTTACCGGTGAAGGGTGAATGTTGCACCATGCGAATTGTTGAGGTCTTGATCTCGAACGGCCTTCCGATCTCTGCGAGGTTCAAGATTGGTAGGTCGACGATGTTCGGGGTGCATAGCTCCCCGATCTTGCGCTCCGGCTGCAGTTGTTCTCCCATCGGTAGCGGTGGAAGTTGATTCTCCCTGGGGCTTGGAGGTGGTGATTCCTTTGGAGACTCTGACGATCCTTCGGCCTCCGCTTTTGGATCTGCAAATTCCAGCTTTTTAGCTTGTGCTTCACGTCTCCTTAGCCTGTAAAGTTTTTCTGGATCATCCATAAAATTTTCTGGTTTGTTGGAGAGGTAGCCCTTGATGTCAGTTTCTTCGCGGTTTAGATGAAGCTCCTTGTCCCGCAAGATTCAGCATTTTCTGTTCAGGTCCTCGGAGTTTTCCGTCTTCACGGGTTGGTCCTTGGGCTTCTTGGAGTCATGTTCACTTCATTGCTTGACTTATGCCGGGCTTCAAGGTCTTGTCATGAGGTGCTTGATGAACTTTACCCGGAAGTCTTGCTTTCAACGCTTAAATCTTGCATAAACATTAAACTCCAAAACCGACATGCACGAACGAACTTGTTATACCAAGGGGGTTAGTACCAATGGATAAGATATAAAATTCATGCCAACACCGAAGGTAAACTCATGGCTAGGTTGACGGAAATTCACCGTCAACACCTAGGTTGTTGTGAGGTATGATATGGTTGTATGCCTAATTGTATGCTTGTCATAAACTAGGAATACAACATCGTAGTAACTCCTGATCAACCAACCTAAGTCCTAAGTGTTTTGCTCGGGACGAGCAAGAGGCTAGCTTGGGGGAGTTGTTGACGGCTATTAAGTGCTTACTTTAGCCGTCAATTCACTCATGAATAAAGGAGCAAGAGGCATTTCTTACACGTATTTTAGTTAAGAATAATGTAGTTCCACTTGTCCTTGGAGATTATGTGATTGCAGGAAAATAAGCATAAAGAAGTGGCAAACTTACCTTCTATGATTCATGCCACGTCACCTCAGCCAAGGAGTGGCTACCACCTCAGGTGCCATGCATGCAAGCCATGTCACCAATCCAAGGGAGGCAAGCCCCCGACGAATCAGAGCGTGACACGTGGACTTCACATGGATCCATGGGCCCACCAGAGTGCCTAAACCGCCTCAAGAGCACGTGTACACCAGGGACCGACCTAAGGGCCCACAGAACAGCCACCCCGAGGAAGCACACCCCGAGGGGGGCCCACCTGGGGTCGGCCGACCCTTGGATCGGCCGAACCGACCTTGGGTCGGCTGATCCAAGGCCTCCACGTGGTGCTTGTCCATTGGTACTAGAGGCCATCCCCATGGTGTCTTACTCCTCTTTGTACCGGTGCTCAGGCCTATAAATAGAAGGGGAGGGGGTTCATTTCTTACCAACACATCTTACTCCTGCTCTCTCACTTTTGGTTTCTAAGGCTAGGAGGTAGGCTAGAGTAGTTCTACTTTAGGTTTCAAGTCTACTTTGGGATCTAGGTATGAGTTCTCTTGTATCTTTATTTTATTGTATGACTTTGATCTACTTTAGTTATTCAGCTATTTTCATATAAAGTTGTGCTTGTATACATGGGTGATTTGTTCATGTGTTCTTCACTTGTTCATCATTTAGAGGCTCATGTTCTTGATGAACAAGGCCTTTCGATCCAGTTGATGAGTGACTTATACATGTTTTCAGTGTTTGTTCATAAGTTAGAGGCTCGCGTTATTCTCGAACATAACCCTTTGATCTTGTTTAATAGACATCGGAAAGCACAAATCCGTTTGTGTACCTAGCCTAGTTTGATCTAGTTAGATCCCATGTTCGTGTTGTATGAAGTTCGTGCTCAAGCTACGGTGCTCGATGTAATTTGGCCGGTTTATCTTGCGGCTCTGACCTGGGTCACAATATCCTGGGCCGGTCAGGGTCCTGCTAACAACGTAAGCGTGGTGCTTGGGTTGTGTAGCTATGTTGCTTATGAGTGTATCCCACGATTTGTCTTGGGGTAGGCCACTGTGGTGACAGCCGTTGGACCCTTCTGGAATCCCCCACGTTCGAATACGCTGTAGGAGTCTAAAGTCTAACAACCGGAGTCGTGCATATGCGACGCGGGAGGTTAGCTCCCCGTTTGTACCTGGGTGCTTGAGCCAGCAGTCATGCAATGCTAGTGTGTATCTAACTCGTCTGACTGACTTTGTGTGTTTAGTACCTTAGAACCTAGAACTAACTCGTATGTTGCCTCCTAAGCCTAGGACCTTTAGAGAGAGTGTGTTTGTGTGTTCACACTACCATCTTATCTATCATGCCTCACCCCTGTGTTTGAGTGTCTAGTTTATTCCCGTCTATGATTTATACTCATTGCAATAGTGTTGAACTCGTTAATCTGCCCAACCTTCCTTGGATTTGATACCCTTTGGAATACTCCTTTGGGGAAATGCTACAATGGTACTTCCGTGCGCTTGCGGACTCTTGTAATCATTAGGTTTACCATTTGGTTATTTCTAGCATCGTTGCTAGGAACTCATAACTTAGCATCGATGTTAAGAAATACCAACAGTCGCGGGGTACTACGCGCATGTGGATGTCTCCGCATGATTTTTTCCTTACCTTATGACAAACCTTGTCGTCATTGCATCAATGATGCCTGTGGCTGCTGCGGCAGCATCACATGGCTACAGTACACCCGTGGTCAGTGGATCAGCTGTCGTTTTCTAAGTGGCAAGGGAATCTCTGACCACTGTGGACCTGTGACCCTGCAGTCTACGGGGAGATGAGACTGACTTTGCGTCAGATGTTAGTACACCTATAGTAAACTCAACACGACGACGATGATCAAACACACCCTTTACGGCTTTGCGTCTTTTTTTGCACCCGCTAGGCTCTGCTTCTTTGTTGCACCCCCTGGGCTCTGTAGTGTAAACGGACCTATTCCAATTAGCCTATATTTCTGTTTCCTGAGCAGAATTGTCGTAGGTTCGATTGAAGACCTCAATGAGGTAGGTGTGCCTTGCTGTCTAGCCAGTCCGTCTAGGCGCCTGGAGTCCAAATCCATCACATCTACGATTTCGTCGGGCCCCCGAGATCGGTGTACCTATTACTGAGGTCGTCAATACCTTAGTACCCTTGCTCTGCGGGATGCCTGGCAGCTATGCTGGTCATTTGGGCACCAAAATGGCCTTCCTGAGGTCGGCTTGCCTTAATACCTAGGTCTTGCAATACCTCGGTATGTCTACGACTCTATCAACCTAGTTGGGCACCCTGGATGCGTGACCTCCTTGAGGTCGGTGTGCTTTTCAAGCTGTGCCAGCCTGTTCTGGATACCACATCTTCGTTTGTGATAGGACTGAAGGCCTCCCTGAGGGGTGCGTGCTAAAAAGGACCTACCAGGCATCCCCGGATACTGGGTGCTATTGACTTGAGGCCTCCCTGAGGTCGGCACTCCTTAAGACCTTCTTAAGGTCGGACCTGCCAGACTCCTTGCAGCTATGCTAGGAGGTCTGGGTGTCTCTACACTCCGTTTGAACAAGACCATGACCTAGTTTTCTTCTCTATTTTGAGCATCAAACTAGCCATGCTGCCTGCTTCAATGCTCAGGGACTACTCTACGAGAGCGTCTTTGACGCCCTCTTGTTTTCTTCGTTGTATCGACCTGTTGGGAACCCTGTTTCTCACCAAGTTGATACTCAATCTATTTTCTCTTTTCTTTTTTGGATCATCACACCGGCCATCTTGCCCGCTCCAATGCCCGGATACTACTCTACGAGTGCGTCCTTGACGCCCTCTAATTTTTTCTTCATCGTTTCGACCTATTGGAAGTGTACTTCATATTGGTCATCACTCGACCTCGCTACGTTCGGCAAACTTCAAATAGGTCAGCTGCTAAGCTGGCTACCTTTTTTCTTTTGTACCGATGTGCACGCTATTCAACCTATCGATGTCTTCAAGACTTCGTCATGACCCCCTCGACGTCGCTAGGCCTACACATCACTCGGGGGCTTGTGATAGAGGCGGAGTGCCCGATCTTTCGGTGAGTGGAGATAATTCCGATTTCGGCGGAAGGCGACCCTCACGATCCGACTACGACGAGCAAGCCTGAAGCACCAATGCAATCACTGAACAACTCCCTGTGCTCACCGACCTTGTTGGAGCAAGATCAGACTGATCACGAAGATCAATTCCTGTTTCCAATCGAAGAACAAACAAGAATTTGAGGACAACACATATTTGTACGTGGTCTGGTGTAGCTAAAGCTAGATGCAAAACAAAACTCAAGTTTCTAAGGCGGCGGCTACTGAGTATATGAAGAGGGGCGTCCTAGGGTTGGGGGCACACTAGGGTGGGGCGCCCACAACTTGGGCTTAAGGCCCAACAAACTGGCGACACGGCACCTTGGCAGATTCTGGACGACAACTTGTTTCACCGATTCCCGTTGACTGAGGAAAATTTGGGCATGAGACCGGTGCCCTTGGAAGGTCTATGAAATTTCAGTTCCAACCATATAAAGAACGTCCAAAACCGACTTCGTATGCGACCTAGGCAACGTTTTTAGTGCGCGCTGCTCCTGGACTCCGAACTGGGCTCGAACTTGAATTGCTTTGGGCCTCCACCTTGGGTACTCGAACTAGATTAGCCTCGTGCCTCCTCTTCGACTTGGACACCCTTGCTAGACTTCTTATACTCCATTCCATGCACCAATCAAGGTTGTATGCATGGGTGTCATGTCCTCATCAGTTTGTGAGACATGGGTACCCCTGGGTCCCCACCGACCAGGCTCTTGGCCGTCCCTGACAGGTGGGTCCGACCCACCAGAAGACTCACCGACCTAATAGTGGGCCCAACAGACCTGATCTGTGGCCCCGAAGTCCTTCCAGAAGATTCCCCCAGACGACCTTATCTGATCTGTTCGGATGGCTTGGAGTGCATGACAAGATAGAAGACGTCGGCTGCGCCGCCAATCAGGCCGAAAATCACAGGATTATGTTGTAACTTAACTTGGATTGGTTTCCATGTTGTAACCGACTTGGACTTTGGGTCCACCGACCTTGTCCATTAGCCAATATAAGGCGGGCAAGGGCGTTCCCTCGAGGACAAGTCGCCCCCAAGTCGCAAGCCATCCAAAGCAATACAATCAAGAACTGGACGTAGGGTATTACTCTCCGGAGGCCCGAACCAGTATAAACTTGCCGTGTCCTTTGTGTTCCGTGTGCCATCACACAACCATCGAGTTCTTAGCCCTAGGTCTTCCCCCGCCGAATAAATAAACCACCGGTGTTGACCCCCCTGTGGACTGCTCACACCTAAACCTCTCACAACCGCCTAGGCCGGGCACAATGTGGCGACCTACGTAGCCGCCATGGTCCTCTACATGGACAATGGCAGCACCGGTGATGATGATGCTGCGAGGCAGTACATCAGACAGGTCGAGTGCGAGGAGGAATCGGCGGCCGCGACAGCGATGATGATGCGGATGGACAAGGGTTGCCTGCGGTGCTGTGAGGCAGCCTCAGAGGTGATCCGACGAGTGACGTGGCACCGATGTGCAACACTGGAGCCACTAGTGTCATGCAGCAATAATTAGTGCACAGGTGGCCTCTGCTTCAAAATGAGCTGGGAAGAATGGTCACATTTTTGTAACGAGGAATGTAGAATTCACACTGAATATGATCTGTTCTTTAGCAAAATAATTGGATATCTGCATCCAAACAAATCAACCCTGGACATGCGAGAGTGATTTTGGATATCTTTTGTTTCTAGATCAATCCTCTGGTATTTGCTCTGTTTCTATCTCTCTTCCTTGGTTCCCGTGTAGCAATCTTTACTCGCACGCATTGACATGATGGAAACCAACTTCTGGTCTTCCTCCATCTATTTACCATGGCGTGTAGTTGGAATAGTTCATCGCAATTTGGAGAGGTGGAAAATCAATATTGGACAATTTAGAAACAAATAGTGTGATCCAATTTTCACTCTCTCAGAAACTATGAAATCCGTAATCAGGTTTGCCAAATTCAAAACAAGCAACTCTTTCTAGGAAAGAAATGAAAATTTTTGTCCGGTCTGTTCATGTTTCCTAAACACAAACATCTGTCCATTATTGTGCCCATGTTATATTGCCTATGTCATTGCCACCAAAGGATCAAAAATAATTCTCTGGCCTATTCATGTATCCTGAACTCAAACATCCGGTCCTGCCCGGGTTGTATTGCCTATCTCATTGCATGATTTCATTTTGTTGTTACCAAGCATGCCTCGTCAACAAGGAAAAATGAAGTCGTGGTTGAAACTCTGGGTCAGCTTGCTTGTCTTCACAATTCTTTCCTACTAACCAAGTCTTGGAAAAACAAATCTTTGCTAGATGGGGTAGTGTACACTAGATAGAGTAGACACGGTTTTACTGAAAACCAATTTGTTGCCCATCGCTTCAATTTGCTCTAGCTAAGCCACAGCTTCACGTTCAAATTGTGCATATATTTGGCTCTCCCTAAGAAGGATGATATCATAGCTCACCTTGTCCAAATTTAAAACAAGCATCTTTTGCCATCAAATGATTATAAAATATTTCTCCAGTCTACTCATGGTTTGTAAACCCAAACATCCGACCTCCTTTTGCTCCCTTCTTCTATTGCCTATCTCTTTAGTCCGGTTTGATAATGTTTCGTAAACTAGAATAACCAGTCTCGTGGCAACATTCGATCTCATCATGTTCAAGTGAATTAAGTTTGCTCCAAGTTCAATGAGATTGCAAATTACGTGCCTAGGCCATTTGCCTGACACGATCCCTGATGTGACCCTGCGCCTTTCCCTTGGCAAATGAGATATATTAATATATACTGGAAAACACTTTTGCATCTCCTCCTCAATGCAAGACAATCCCATCGGCATCTCCTCCTCTCGGCACAAGAAGACCCCATCGACATCGCCTCCTATCGGCGCAAGTACTGTCGTCCTTTCTCCCAATTCAATCGATTTCTTTGCTCTTTCGACCTTTTCTGCCTCTTTGAGCAAACTAATTTCTATGTTCATTTTAGAGCATCCCGCCCAATGGCCGGAGACAATCATCGCATGCCTCTTGTGGAGCTTGCTCTCCTATCATCCACGCTAGATAAAGCTCCGACGGTGTCGAGATGCGGCGACTGCGGCATGATAGAAATGCCTCAATGGATGGTCGAGCCGATGGGGCCCGACACGCTCTGCGCCATCTGCGGCCTTCGTCGCTGGCATGCCGGGTAGTGGTGGGACAGGCGTTCTCGCCAGATCAATAAAACCACGATTCCCGTCTCACCATCGCCACCAAAAGCTGGCGTGCAGTGGGCGGAGTACCCGAGAGGCCAGGCTGGCCGCACATGGCAGTCATGGCCCTCCACTCTGCCATTGATGTCAAGTGCACCCGCCGCGTCGATTGTCACAGAGAGCTCTGGCGCACGGCCGTTCCCGTCCCTGCTCGACAAGCCGGCGGCGTTACCAGCCGCTCGGCCATTGATGTTAAGTGCGCCCACCACTTCGACTGTCCTGGAGAGCATAGGCGCACGGTCGTACCTGTCACTACCAGAAGCTAGCATGAAGTGGGTGGAGTGCCCAAGAGGCCAGGCTGGCCGCACGTGCCTCTCGTGGCTGTCTAGTTTGCTACTGATGTCAAGTGCGCCGCCGCGTCGACTGTCCTAGAGAGCTCAAGCGCACGGCCGTTCCCGTCCCTGCTCGACAGGCCAGCGGCGTTGCCAGCCGCTCGGCCATTGATGTCAAGTGTGCCCGCCGCACCGACTGTCCCGGAGAGCTCAGGGGCACGGCCGTTCCCGTCGCTACTTGAAAGGCCAGCGGCGTTGCTAGCCGCTCATCCACTGATGTTGGAGCCGTTCCTGCTTGACGGCGAGGCGGCGCCTTTGATCCTCGACGACCCAGAGTGGATGAAAAGCTAATTGCCAACAATAACAAGTGTCACTTTGGTGTAATGCTAATTAGTTGTTTTTTATTAAGTTTGATCCCTACATATTTGATTATGCTAATTGTAAGATCAGAGAACTTTGTTTCCTCCTCGGAGTACTTTGGATGGATGTTCGTTCCAAAAATGTGAACCTATTTTGCCAACAAATCAACAAATAATTTAGTCCGGTCTTGTCAATTTTTTTGTCAGTAACATCCACCTGTTGCCATCCTCATGCCACAACTTCCCATGGAAGGTGGTTGCCATCATCAAGAGATCACATACGTGTTAGTCATATGGCGCGGAGACCCGCACATCAGCACCTCAACAGTAGAAGATGAATGGAAGCCACTCGAGAGGCACCCGTTGCTTACCTTCTCACCGAAGCGGCACAACTTCCTAGGCAAGGCGAGTAACTCCACATAAATCGCCATTCCTACCTCCACCATCGGCGTCCTCGTCAGTTCCGAACCACTCTACCACTTTCCAAACACTCGCGCCTCACTCCTACTGCCTGGCCAACGCAATGAAGCAATCAGGCTCCCCGTCGCGCCGGCTCTCACCCTCACGCTTCAATAGATCCTCTGGCGCTACATTCTCTTCGCACGCCCGTGACTGGGTGCCGCCACGCGACGGCCATCACTTCGCCGACATGTTCACAGATGCGCTATGTGGCCACATCCACGGCACACCATCGCCGCGCTCCGACGCCGCCAACATCGACTCGCCGTCGCTCATCGGCGGTTTGCCAAGAGCTAGTGGTGGCTCATCAGCGGATTCGCAGCCTCCTCCACTATCGCCGTGGCCGCCCTCCGACACCGTCAACGTCGATCCGCCGTCGATCGCCGGCAGTTTGCCAGGAGCAGGTGGTGGCTCGCCGGCGGATATCCAGCCTCCTTCACCGTCGCCGCCTCAGAACCTTACATTTTCGGTTACCCTTCCTGCTGGTGAGTTTGACTGCGACTCCGACTCCCAAGTTGACATAGACTCGTCTAAGGACCATCTCCATGGCTACATCCCTCCGGTCCCCGGGGTGATGCTTTGCGCGTTTTCCGGCACACCAATGTCATGTATGGGTGCCCTGTCTGCCCCAACCTTATGCACCGGTGGGGCAAGCTGAATGAGGTCAAGGACCATGTCCTTGGGATGGCCAAGTCTGCGCGCCTGAGGCAAGACTACAAGAAGAAGTGGAGCCACCCCCACGTCGTGGCCAGGAATAAGGGATGAATGGAGTAGATGGAGTGAGCGAGCCACACCGGTGAAAGATCTATGCTGTTATGTTATTTGTGATGTTAATTAGTAGCTTTAGATTTCGTTGGACATTGTCTTATGTATGTGAACTTTGTGATGTTATGTTATCTGTGATGTTAATTAGTATCATTAGATTTTGTTGGAACATTGTCTTATGTATGTGGACATTGTGATGTTTAATTAGTAACTTTAGAATGGACCATGTTTCCTACTTTGGATGGATGTTTGTTCGAATAATGCGATCGTATTTTCCTAATAACAAATCATCAAACCATTTAGTCCGATCCAGTCACTTTTGCATATCAGTAAGATCCGACTTTTTTCATCCTATTTTGCCCACTAATCAACACACAATTTAGTCCGGTCTGGTCACCTTTTCTTATCAGTAACATCCAGCTGTAGCTTTCCTCAACAGCCGGAGGCACCCATTGCCTAATTTCCCAGGGAAGCTTGCCACAACATCCCATGGAAGGTGGTTGCCATCATCAAGAGGTTAATGACATGTGGGTATACCCAGATGGTACCCACACGTCAGCCACTCAAAGCTTGAAGATGAATGGCAACCACTCGATCTAGAGGCTCGTTGCTTACCTTGTCTCATAAGCTTCCACAACTTCTCATGGAAGTTGGCCAATGTATTCCTACCACCATCGGCGTCCTCGCCAGTTCCGAACCACTCTACTCATAGTTCTCTTTCCCAAACACTCACGTTTCAGTCCTATTGCCCGTCTGATGCAATGAAGCAATCAGTTTCCCCCAGACACAGAGGGCTCAGGCGCGTGGCCATACCCGTCCGTGCTCCTCGGTCCGGCGGTGTTGCCAGCCTCTCGGCCACCGCCTCCTCAGGAGCCAAATCTGGGTCCTGGCTGTCACCGCGCGACCTCCACTTCATGTGTGCCTACTTAGAGTGGCAAGGGCGTCAATTCCACCGCACGGAGGTGCCCCGCTTTGACTGTTGACATTCCTTAGCCTCACTACTAGGTTTGCACTACCCGGCAATGGCGCCAGAAATGCTTGTTGACGTTCCTTAGCCTCACTACTAGGTTTGCACTCACGGTGACGGCGCCAGGAATGCTTGTTGGCACTCGCTAGCGTTGCTACCGGGTTTATACCCCTAGTAATGGAGCTAGGAACGTCTTTGGTAAAACACACATCACAGAAAGGTCCGCAAGCGCACGGATTACCGTTGTAGCACTTCATCCGGTGGTATTCGGGTTATCGTATTTATATTTTCCCAAGGGAGGCACTACGGCAAAGATGATCGAATAAACGGTGGAGAGTAACAAGACTCGGTAAAGAGCTATAGCGGGTGTAATGAATAAAGATATTCGGGGGATAACTTGACACACACAAGGAGATCTTGATAAAAGGTTAGAGAGGACCTAGTGAGTTGGGAGGACAACGAGACGAAAAAGGATCCTAACACAATCTATCTATTCTTGTCAACTCTAGGTAAAGAACTAAGGCAAATGATAACCAAGGCAAGCTAAACTCGACAAGCTCTTCTAGTGCTGCAGGGGCATGCAAAGCCGCGCTCTCAGACTAGGATGAGAAGGGAGAACGACGACGCGTTGAATCCTACCGGCCCGAACTAACGTGGTGGACTACTGAGCCCGTCCGGAGCTGTCACCTCCCTAGGGTACCGCAACTATTCCGTTGAACGGGACACCAATCTAATACTAAGGCAAGCTCTGAGCACCGCGCTCACAACGAACCAAAGAACCTTTCCCCGGATATCACGAAGGAAGGTCTCTCTCCGCTACTAAGCTCAAACATACTCGGTAGAAGATCAAGCGAAGAACGACCACAACACTATAGGGTTCAAGAGAGCTACGCTAACCAAGATTAAACTAACTTTAGTCTAAACCAAGAATAAAGCTTCTAGAGCAAAGTAAAAGCTGAATGTAATTGACTCAAAAGGTAAGATATGAAGGACCGAAACGGCGAACCAGGGAGGGGGGGGAGTGAATGGGAGCCGATAAAAATTCTTCTCGAAGGAGATTGAGACAACAACAAGACGAACATGGCAACCAAGCACGTCTCCGACTCAACTACCCAAGTTGGTCAAGACCATGTAGCCACTGGAGTGCTACTGGTCCTAGGAACCAACACACAACCTTCCGAACCAAAACTCACGAACACACACAGCAGAAACTTGCACGGCTTGCTGCCTGTGCCACACCGGTCAGACCGATGGCCTGCGCCGGTCAGACCGGTGACACCTGTCAGACCGGTGGACAGCACCGGTCAGGCTGGTGGCTACAGCACCCGCACAGCAAACGTTCCAGGAAGCCTCAGTGACTCCTCTAGGCCCTGGAACAAAAACCACCTCCAAAACACAACCTGCAAGGAAGAAGAATCCTTCACAAAGCCTAGCAAAACAACTCCAAACAAGCCAAGAACTGACCAGCAGCACCCCTGGACAAAACCACATGAACAAGGCAGTTCCCCGAGACAAATCCCACCAAGGGCTCGCACCGGTCAGACCGGTCAAGAGCACCGGTCAGACCGGTCACGCCTGGGCAGCTTGGGATGAATAGCGCCCGCGGGTCAACTCCCCCAAGTCCAACTCCCGATCTCCCGATTCGCTCCACGGATTCGCGCAAGACTTTGGGGATAATAGGAACACCTCATAGGCACTCCATAGCCAAGTTATGGTCCACCAAAACTCGTTGAATCAAGAGGAATCGAAGGATTTCCGCCAAGAATACCACGAACCCAAGGACAACGAAAACCCCAAAATTGAGCCCCTTTACTCACGGATTTGGGAGGGGAATCAAAGGGAAAAGAACCATGAGGGGTTCATGCATACATCCCCCACCAAATCCCAAAGAGAAAGGTCTCAAAACCGCCTCACGAAAATCGCCAAGAAAAGGCTCCGAAAATCACCAAAAAGGGAAAACGGGAAGAACACAATCAAGCCTTGAGGAACCACGCCGAATCATCTATACATACCATGAAGGTTCATACAAGGTCTAGCTTCCGCTCGATCATCCTTCCCTCTCACAAGATCTCACCATGAAGCTCTCAAGCTAGTCCTAGAAATTCCAAACGAAAATGGAAGGGGAAAATAGGAAAACAAATGAGCTAGGGTTCCAAGAGATGGCTACCATCCTCTCACCCCTTGGGTTATATGGAGGCAAGCCGAAAGACTAAAATACCCTTACTAGCTTAACTAGGGATAAATGCCCCTCAAGGGTGAAATTGGAAGTCTTTGTCTTCGCAAAATCGGACGGATGCCCAGCGACCGCAAACTTGCTTAGCTTCGACGCAAGCCTTGCGATCCCGACGCGTGTCCTCCGCTTCGAAGATTCCGGACTGCGTCGTCGCACACCGGTCAGACCGGTGCTCCTCACCAGTCAGACCGGTACCCACCGGTCAGACCGGTCCGATGCTGCTGCACCTCCGTCTTCGGTCTTGGCTTTGTGGATCAACCAAGGAACTCAGTGGTTTTCTGGTGAACCACCGGAAACCCCGCGAACTCGGTGTAGCCTCCGCCAATCACCACTAATGACTCGGCTCCCACGTAGTCTCGGCTCGACCTTGGTTTTTAGGCTCAACCAAGAAACCGTCCATGACTTCATCTTGCCATTCTTGCCACCATGCGGCCCGCACTTGACTCCGCTGGCCACCGGGTCCCTCGAACCAAGCCTACTTGTCTTCTCCACACCTGGAGGCCTCACCGGCAACGACCTTTCACGCTTGTTCTTCACCTGCACCAACACCAGTCAAGCCGCAACCTGCACCTGCAATACTTAGCCAAGAATCAGTCCACACAACGTTGTCAATCACTCATCACACCCGGAAGCGACCATCCACCGGTCCTCGAACCACACATGGCTCTCAATCTCCCCCTTGATGAGTGCATTGACAACACACACGTTTGGTAACCAAAGGGAAAAGGAAAAGAAAAGAAACGACTAAAAGAAACTTCAACAAGCGATCGAAAGCCAAAGGAGAGGCAAAGAGCAAGATCACTTGAAGAAGACAAGTCTCGGACCCCTTAGGCAAGGACAACGGCTCGACACATCCGAGACAAAACCATGCTCAAACAAAGAGAACAAACCACCAATCCAAAGCTCGAAAACCACAAAGAGGTCCCCCTGCACACATGCAAGCTCCCCCTGAACCAATGCAACTCCCCCTGGACGAATGCATGCAAACCACTTGACGAAAACAGAGCAGCTGCATCAGCTCAGCTCTGACCGGTCAGACCGGCCAACACCACCGGTTAGACCAGTGCCCAACATATGAACAGTACCAGCACTCTGACCGGTCAGACCGGTGACCTCAACCGGTCAGACCGGTGCACAACAGAGCCCTGAAATGCTCAAAACCACCTGAAAACCCTCCGAATGCATTCGGTAGGCCAAAACATGCTCAAACTTCTCCCCCTTGTTGACAATGCATGAATCAAGTCAAAATTAGGAAAGTTTCAACCTAGAGCTTCTCAAATAGACAAAATTCAACCTAGCATGCTACACACCTCCAAATGAGCAAGTTAGATACTCGATAGCTTCATATGGACAAAAACTACAAGATCACCAAGTTTCACAATCACTGGACGAAGCTAAGATAGAATTGAGCATTTTTACCAAAAATTCCCTCTCATGAGCAAAGTCCTAAACATGAGCAAAACATGTCAAAATGGCAAAACCACACAAACTTCATGCTAGGACAGCCATTCTAAGCATAAGACCATCATAAACACCCACAAGCACCTCATGTCATGTCAAAGCATACCGAGCCATGTGCTTACATCTATGTATGAGACTTCTCATTGGTAAGCAACATGCAACGGTTTAGCACCCAAAAGCAAGTAAATTAAGCACATATGACATGGGAACACATTTTCCAAGCAATTTACATTTCATTTTCAGATTTATAATTGGTACATGAAATGTCTTTGCGACAAAAAGGAACTTATGCCCCTCCACAAGATGAAGCATGGGGGCTAAACATTCATGATGGCAAATGAGCCTTTGGCCCCATATGATCAAAATAAGCTATCCAACCACAAATTAAGTATAGCCAAGCCACAAAAACATGTCAAGATCATATAAAGGCATTTACTCACAAGAGAGCATATATATGACATTTTTGAAAAACATAGCCATCAACCATGGATATAAACCAAGATCATCAAGAGCTAAGCCACACTAAGCCATATCATACCAAACTAGCTCACAAGATCATATATAGCATACCATGGTGAACAATGTATATAAGAGAAGCTTTTCCTACACAATGCATATTATACAAAATGCATGCAAACTATCATACAAAGATGACTATACATCATGATACAAATGCAATGCAAAATGCACAAAGGAAAGCTATACATATGTTACAAAGGAGCTCCCACACACCCAACTCAAGAAATCAAACAAACACCAAGCTCCCCCCGCAAACAAGTGAAAGTTGCTTGATCTAGGGGTTTGGTGAAAATATCGGCTAGCTGGTCATGTGTGGGTACATGGATCAAAGAGATTTTTCCTTTCTCTACGTTGTCTCTCAGGAAATGATACCTCACTTCTATGTGCTTGGTTTTTGTGACAACCCGCCCAGGAAAATACCGTACTATCGCCTAAACCAATCCACTTTGGTCACTAAGCAATAATAAAGTATCATCTTGTCATTAGTTGTCGGGTTAACGCCCGGTGAAATCACTTACATAGCAACAAGGATCGACAAATATGCATTAAAACTCACACGAAGGCAAGTCCAGAGTACACTACACCAATTTAAATCAATTCTGCCCCGAAGGAGTTTAAGTATTACAAATCATTATTCATGACAATAATTAAAGGTTCAGAGTTAGAAAACAGCGGAAATAATTAAACTAGCGCAACGGAAAACATCACAGGAGGCCGTCCGTGATGCCATCACTCATCGTCATCCACCCATTCCAGCTCCCAGCCGGGTGGAATCTCACCAGGTCAAACAACACCTGCAACAACAGTTTTAAAGCAAGGCTGAGTATACTAATACTCAGCAAGACTTAACCGTCGGGTGATAACTACATCACCAAACTCTAGACATGAGAGGCTGTTTGGCCGGTGGAGTTCTTTTGCTGAAAAGCAACAAAGAGTAAGTCCTTACTTTCAATATTTTAGCACAAGTTCTAGTTGATTACCATTTCTAAGTGTGCCAACTAATTCAATCAAGAATTGTACAAACAATTAATTCAAGCAGTAATATTCACAATGTTCCATCAATAAGGGATATCATGGCCAGTTGATTAAGCAGTCTCGAATAACGGTGAGAGGCCGACAATCGATTGATTTATAACCTTGCAAGGTGGACCTAAACACACGGAGGCTGCATACCCCAAGAACTACAACAAAAACGAAACGGAGTATACACCGATCAGACGGTTCCCATCTTTCTCCGGATCAGGATCAGACCTACAGTCCTCGGTACAGGGCTTACTGGAACGTCACGCCGGATCGCCCAGATTCGCACAGGTACCCCACTGTTGCAGGCAGGGGGACACACAAGGTGTCATAGGGTAGTAGGGAAAAGTTCCCTTGCCGTGTCCATCAGGTACTAGGTTTACCGGTCCCATTCCCGGCAAGTGCTTAGTACGTTCAAAAGCTTAGCCTACGAAAGCCACTGGACCGGAGCCCAAATCCCATGCTCTTACCACATGAGCAATCCATTTATAAAGATCTTATGATTCCAACATAAGAACTTATTCTCGCGAGTGATGAACATCACTCGACTTGTATCGGTCCTATAGCATAGCAGCTATCGACCTAGCATACTAGTATAAGAACATAGGTACCTAGGGATCATGCATCTAGGGTTTCAAGTCAACTCCTGAAACGTAAATGCACAATCATAGCAAAGGTAATTGCAAAATTTTCAAAAGAAGGGTTAATGATCCGGGGCTTGCCTTCGCTGGCAAGGTTGGCCTTGGGCCCTTCTTGACTTTGGTCCAGGTCTTGCTCTACAGCGACGTAGTGCACGTCTCTGTCAGCTCCTTCGTCTCCTCCTTCCGGCACAGACGTACGGCTACTGTCGGGAAGATCTACACGGGATGCAATGCAAGATTTAATTGACGGTTTTCATTCAATCAATTGCAAAACAACATATGACAACCATGAAGAGTATGGTTGGCCATATTCACCTTGACAAACACACATTTGGTTTAATCTTTCTATTAAAGTAATTTCTTGTGGGGCTTTATTATTTATTCTTTTTGATAGTGACTGTGTACATATTTATGTAAATAAATTAATTTAGATTTCACAAACAGCAAGGGGTTGGTTTTTATCTTTTTAAAATGATTTACATCACACACATAGGGTCTTTAGATGTGTAGTTGATGATTTTCTCATTTAATTAAATATTAAGCTTTAATGGCCTCTATTGCTTTTATTCATGAAATAAATTAATAAAATTCAGTGAGGTGTGTTATTAAGTACTACAAACTTATATAAAGCCACTACACACACATGCACACTTAGGAGAGCTGCGAAATTAAATATACCGAAAATAACAAAATCTAGCTATTCCAAACATGATAAATGCATATAAAAATAAATACACATCAAAATGATTCCAACTTTCTCATACAAGGTCTCTGGTCCAAATCTAAACTAGGCATGCAACAAATACACCTAGAGCTACTATATATCTTGAGTTATGCATTTACAAAGAAAATTAGGCTTAATTCAAGAATAAATATTTCTGACAACAATAAAATTGTGATTAATTCACCAAAGGTGCATTTTGGCATAAAAAGACAGCATGCAGAAGTTTGGCACAAAAATCTAATTATTTTTAGCTACAAAAAAATCATTTGGACAGATTCTGCATAAATACAAAATAAATCATATAAAAAGATTTACTCAGTAACCTTGTGCAATTTTTGGTACAGGAGCTAGGCATGACATAACACACAACATATCCAAAATTCAGCTATATATATCACATGTAGATTTTGATATACAACAGATCTAGGTTTTACCTTCTTCTATTTTTCATGCAAAAACTATCAGGAAAAACTATGGACATGCTTTACAGAAGTTGTAGTGTTCTTTACAAGGAATCCAACAAAATTCGGTTTGAATTTTTCTAATTTTTCTACGATTTTCTATGAATTTTCAAAGATTTGGTCAAAACACACATATGGAGGGAGAATCTTTTTGCAAGGACGTCCCTGGAACTTTCCTTTCTATTACAGATAGGCCCTCGCTTTGCAGTTGAACCCTTGAAAGAAAATAAGGCTAAGCAATTGGGTCGCCGGGGGTGCACGGCGGCGGTCTCGCCGGAATTCCGACGGCTCCGGCGGGGCGCGAGGCCGGGGAAAAGGTGGGAGAGGGCTAAGGGCTCACATTGGTCCTGCTGGTGGCCGGAGCTGGGGAAGGGGTGGTTCCGGCGGGGTAGCTCGGCGGCGACGGGCGGCGCCGGCCGCTGGAGCCTCTGCTCCGGCGAGGGGAGCGACGTGGCTGGAACACAAGCGGCACGGGGAGCTCGAGTAGTGCAGGGGGAAGGGGCTAGGAGCATCACTTGGCTGCGGGAGTGAACGGGAGGGGAAGTTTGGTGGCGCCGGTGTCCAAGGCGGGGCGGCGGCGACCGTGACTCGCGCGGGAGGCACGGCGAGCTGGCTTTTATAGCGGGGAACAGGGAGAGGGGGTCCTGACTTCGTCGCTATGGGTCCTCCGGCGTTAATGCCGTGCGTACGACGGCCGGGCCTCGGCAGGCGCGCTCGGTAGAGGGACGCGGACGGACCGGTGGACACGACGGCGTGCGGTCGGGCGGCGAGTGCGGGAGCTCCGCGTGGCAGGGAAATATGCTCCGAGGGGTGCGGCACACGGACCGGAGGTCGCGAGCCTGCCTCAACATGCGCGTACTGCGGCGTACGGCGGAGTACGGCGGCGTACGGCGTGCCGCGGCGCGCGCGGGCGCGCTCTGGAGCGCGGCCACGACGTCGCGGCGCGACACGCGTCTGCTCAGTTTGGTTTAGCCCGAGTTGACCGCGTTTTTCTCCCAAATTTTGAACTGAAGTGCACTAAGTGGTAAATAGCAAAGTTGTAGATCAAAGACCCCTCTACAACTTTTACAAAGGCTGTCCTATGTTTTACTCAATGGTTTGAGCATAAACTGCAGGCAAAGTTGCTGATTTTCCATGGCGCTGAAGAATAGTGAAAGCTGCAGTTGACCAAGTTTTTCACCCTTTTCCACTCAAAATTTGAAATGCCACCCAACATGAAAGTTGTGTCCCTCGAAAAACTAGACAACTTTTATATTGGGAGATTTTGAAGTGTTTAGGTGAAATTTGGGGAACGCGGCAAAAGTTCTAGAAGGACTAGGAGTGACAAGGGGTTTGACTAGGGTTTTAGCTAGGGTTTGACCAAGCTTTGACGACCAAAGTGTGTTGACATAATTAAGAGGGTCATTAGCACTAACTAATGGTATTTAAACACCTGAGGTGTTACAGTTTTGGAGTGGAGCACTGGGTTCTTTGCAACGCTTATGGCACTTGTGCTATCACATTGAAGTGGGACATGGGTATGCTCCTCACCAAAGTCACTCATGGTGTATGTGATCCAAAGGAGCTGAGAGCAACAACTAGGTGCGGCCACATACTCTGCCTCGGTAGTGGATTGAGCAACACTCGACTGTTTGCGGGAAGACCAAGACACCAAAAAAGAACCCAAGAACTGGCAAGTCCCAGAAGTGCACTTCCTATCCAACCGACACCCGGCAAAATCCGCGTCTGAAAATCCATGAAGAGCCAAAGAAGAAGACGCGGAGTACCAAAGGCCGTAGTCGAGAGTGTGTCGCAAATACCTGAATATGCGCTTGACTGCTTGCCAGTGCGAAGTCCTCGGAGACGCTTGAAAACGAGTGCACAGACATACCGAGAATTGGATGTCTGGCCTCGTCGCCGTCAAGTAGAGGAGTGACCCGATCATGCTTCGGTACTCCTTCTGGTCCACGTGTTCACCTTCCTCGTCCGCATCAAGAGCTGTAGTCGTACTCATAGGCGTCGCCATGGCCTTGGAGTCCTCCATCTTGAACTTCCTCACAATGTCCTTGGTGTACTTGGCTTGGTGCACAAATGTTCCTTCCTTGGATTGTTTGATCTGGAGGCCGAGGAAGAACTGCAACTCACCCATCATGCTCATCTCAAATTCCCTGCTCATGTCTTCTGCAAACCTTGCAACAAGGTAGTTAGACGAGCCACCAAAGACAATATCATCCATGTATACCTACACAATCAGGATATCTCTGCCCTGCCTGAGGAGAAACAAGGTCTGATCGACCTTCCCCATCTCAAACCTCTCTCAAACAGGAACCCCTCAACCTACCGTACCAAGCTCTAGGCGCCTGCTTCAGCCCATACAGAGCCTTCCTCAACTTGTACACCAGGGGGGTACTTCTCACTCTCAAATCCCGGTGGTTGCCTCACATACACTACTTCCTCCAAAACACCGTTTAGGAAAGCACTCTTGACATCCATCTGGTACAACTTGAACCCCTTAGCCACTGAAAAGGCTAGAAGGATCCTGATCGCCTCCAAACGAGCTACGGGAGCAAAGGTCTCCTCGTAGTCGATCCCCTCTTTCTGTGAGTATCCCTGAGCAATAAGCCTTGACTTGTTTCTCACTACTTCTCCTTTCTCTCCCTCTTTGTTCTTCCACACCCATTTTGTCCCAATCGGCTTACACCCTGGGGGAGGGTCAACCAACTCCCAAACATGGTTTCTCTCAAAGTTCTCCAACTCCTCATGCATCGAGTTAACCCAATTGTTATCAGATAGCACGTGTCCAATGTCCTTGGGCTCAAAAGTAGCAACAAAAGCAGCATGAGCAAAGTGAGAATTGTTTCGAACCCTCGACCGTGTAGTGCGTTCATTGATGTCGCCGATGATCCTCGAAGCTGGGTGATCCACTTGCACTCGCCGGGGAGGTTCTTGCCTTGATGCTACCTCCCCCTCAACAGTAGCTTCGCCTTTATCTGGGTTTGTCGTTGTAGGTGTGGGAGAAGGGTCGTCCACCACCGTAGTCGAAGTAGTAGGTACATGCTCAGCCGCGGGCACCACACCGCCATCTTCATCATCTCCATGTTCATGCTCCTCCTCCTGGAAAATCTCCTCGCCAAGTTCGTCGTCACCTGCACACTCAAAAACAAGCTGACTACGTGGCTGTGTCTCGTCGAAGGTTACCTCGCAAGTCTCCATGATTTGGTTACTTTCAAGGTTGAGCACCCAAAAGGCTCTAGAGTGAGACGCGTAACCAAAGAAAATGCCATCAACAGATCTAGCATCGAACTTGTCCAACTTCTTACCTTTCTTCAGGATGAAGCATTTGCACCCGAACACATGTAAGTGACTCACATTGGGTGTGCGCCCGTGCATCAACTCATAGCATGTTTTCTTCTTATGCACCTTGAGGTAAATCCTATACGACACATAGCACGCGGTATTCACCGCCTCAGCCCAGAACCTCCTCGGAGTCCTATGCTCATCGAGCATCGTCCGAGCCATCTCGCACAAGGTTCTGTTTTTCCTTTCCACCACGCCGTTCTGTGGACGCGTATACAGACTCGAAAACTGGTGTTCAAGACCCAAGTCATGGCAAATGGTTTCGAAGCGAGAGTTTTTAAATTCTGATCAATTGTCACTGCGGATCGCTCGTATAGCATCTCCGTGCCTCTCGTTTCTTAACCTCAAGACAAGATCTCGAACAAAACCAAGCGTCTCCCCTTTCTCCTCAAGAAATAAAACTCGCGCATACCGAGAGTAGTCGTCCACCACAACCAGGACGTACCACTTCCCACCCACAGATCGCACACGAGCTGGGCCAACAAGGTCCATATGGAGCAGCTCGCATGGACGCTCCGTCATCACATCGGTGAGGGGTGGATGGGAAGCAGCTACCATCTTAGCATGCCGACACGGCGCACAAACCAACTCTTTCTCAAACCTCAGCCGTGGCAATCATCGGACCAAATTGAGTTTACTTAAGTGAGACAAAAGGTCAAAGCTTAAGTGACCCAACTTCCTATACCACTTCCACAACTCACTCGAAGATCCAGCCAAGAAACAACGCTCCACACCAGAAGACTGAGAAGAATCTGCTCGGAACACTTGACCCTCGGGAACGACCATGCAAACTAGGTCCCCTCGAGAATCCAAAATTCGAGAACCACCAGGCCGAAACAACACCTCAAAGCCCTCATCCAAAAGCTGGGATACCGAAAGCAAATTGAACCTGTGCGATTGAACAAGAGCGACACGCCTGAGAGTGACCTTGTCACTTACCTTGATCTCACCTTCTGAAAGCACACGCCCTCGCCCATTGTCCTCAAAGGTGATGTATGTCTTGGATACCACCGGGACGAGACTTGAGAACCACCCCTTGTCTCCGGTCATATGCCTCGAGCAACCGGAGTCAATCAACCAAACATTCCTCAAGTCTCCCACCTGAAATTCAAAAGTGAGCACGTGAGTGAACAAACGACTTTGCACTGGGGTTAGTACCAAAAGAGTAAAACCAGTGCCGAGTCATTTGCTCCACAGTGGGGTTAGCACAAACCAAATCATCGCGCCTATCAAAGCTACCACCACGAAAACCACCACGAGAACCACCACTAGGGAACCACCCCTGTCTAGCTGGAGGAGAACGAAAGCCACGAAAGGAAGGCCGTGGATCGTTCCTCCTCTCCATTCTCGAAGCTACGACTCCTCCCACCCTCGTATTGAGCACGAGGTGGAGAACGTCTAGCAAACTGACCACCTGCAAACTCACCAGACCAACCACCAGAACCACGACCACCTGAACCGAACCGAGCATCCGTACGAGCACGAAAACCAGACCCCTAAATGCCCAGACCTGCACCGGTCTGACCGGTGTAGGGCACCGGTCTGACCGGTGGTGCTCGGCCAGCAGTACCTCCTGCCACCTTTCGATCTCCCCAAGCCGGAACCGTCCTCACAATCGCCTTGGCCCTGGGCATCTGCATACGAGGCTCAGGTACACCATCTGAAGGGCGGTACCTGTCCTTGTTAGCCCACTCCTTAGCCATTCTCTCCTCACGCTTCCTCTTTAAGCAAAACTCACCCTTGTGACCATCTCTCCCACAATAGTCACAATGAAACCTTATGGGCTTAGGCTTAGGCTTGGGATGGGGCTGCTCACTTGGTTTCTCCCCACTCGGCTTCTCACCCTCCTTCTCTCCAATCTCACTCTCCTTGGAGCTCACAAACTTCACCGGTTTTTGGAAGTCATTTGTTGGGCGAGGAAATATGGGAGGATCTGGGGTTGTGTCAAGTTTGTTTCTCAGTGGGTTGGGCTTAGGAGCATAGGCATTTTTGTGGAAGGTTTTTGGTGGAGCTTGGATATCACCAATTTTCTCTCCTCCCTCACCACTACACTCTCCAACTTTCTCCGAGCCAAGCGCTTGCCCATCATAGCGCTTGTATGCCTCTATCATCATCCTAAGCTATGGTTCATGACCCGACAACCAACCCATCATTTTTCTCAACTCATCATTCTCATCCTGCAAGCGATCCACATAGTGTGCAAGTTCCAGATTTTTCAAAGCATGCACTTCACAAGTAGAGCAAGAAGTGGGAACAGGTTCTTTCAGCTTAGCCTCAAGCGAAACAGTATAAGCATGCATCTCATCAATCTTTCCATGCAAAACAGGGCAAGAAGTGCAAGCACCTAGCAAAGCAGGTCTAGACTTAAGCTCAGCCACTTCAACCCTAACAACCCTAAGCACATCTAGTTCATCACAAGTAGAGGCATGCTTATCCTTAAGAGCAGTAAGATCAGCTAGGTACACAGAGCAATCACAACAATCAATCTCATCAGAAACCACAGGTGAAGCCTTAAGCGAACCAATCTCAAGCTTAGCATCTAGGTTTTGGGTTTCTAGCTCAGCCACACGGTTGCTAGCATCTTCTAGTGAGGCCCTAAGCTCTTTCCTCATCTTCTTTGCCTCTCTAAGCATGTCATCACGAGTATCAAGCAACTTGCCAAGACGCTCGTTCTCCTCACGTAAGGAGGGAAGCTCGTCACGTACCTCATCCTCGGAGTCGGAGTCCGAGTCACTCTGGTGACTCTTCTAGCTGCTGGAGCTACGAGCCATGCTGCAGAAGCAGCTCAGCCCGCTCAAGTTCTTGGATGACTTCTTGTTCTTGCGCCGATCACCTTCATCTTCACTGCTACTCGAGCTCGAGGAAGAGTAGGTGGAGCTGGAGTCGACGTCGCTCGCTCTGACCATCGCTCGGGCCTTCCTGCCGCAGTTGTCCTTCTTCCTCGACCGTCGCTCGTCCTTGTGCTTGTTCTTGTGCTTGTGATCGCGCCTTGATCGGTACTTGCCATCCTTGTTCGACCGGTGCTTGTAGCCGTCCTTGTAGCCGTCCTTGTTCTCCATCTTCTCTGGAGACTATGGGAGTCAGTCGGGCTCTCAAGACGGGCTGTCAAACCACGATCAACCTCAGCAGACTTAAGCTTCGAGAACAGCTCGTTCACCGTCAGAGTGGTGTAATTCTCGGACTCAAGAATGGCCTCGACCTTTCCATCCCACACGGTACGATCCAGCGTGTGTAAGAGCTTCACAGCTCTATCATGGTCATCGTACGAGAGGACGTCGACATTGGCCCTCATGTTGTTCACAACCACCGTGAACCGCTGGAACAAGGCATCAATAGACTCACCGGGGAGATGAGTGAAGTTCTCATACTCTCTCCGGTAAGTCGCATACAACCGTGCCTGAACCTCAGCATTCCCAGCATGAGCATTCTTCAGCTCCAACCAAATCCTACAAGCTAAGTCCTCTGTCTGAACCCGGTCGAATTCGGATTGACACAGAGCACGAAACAAGTAGTCGACCACCTTGTTGTTGGCGTCGAACATGTCCCTTGATCCCGGAGCAAGGAAGTTCATCGGATGAACATAAGCTGTGTTCACCGTGACATCCCAAAGGATCTGACCCATACCGCGGAGGAACGCCGCCATCCGCCTCTGCCACATCTGGTAGTTTTTGCCATCGAAGTGCGGAGGACCCGAACCTCGTTCCTGGTACGCCATCCTTGGATCTTAGACTGGTTAGAATCCGAAGATCCGTAACCGGCTCTGATACCACTTGAAGGACCGAAACGGCGAACCAGAGAGGGGGGAGTGAATGGGAGCCGATAAAAATTCTTCTCGAAGGAGATTGAGACTCCAACAAGATGAACACGGCAACCAAGCACGTCTCCGACTCAACTACCCAAGTTGGTCAAGACCACGTAGCCACTAGAGTGCTACTGGTCCTAGGAACCAACACACAACCTTCCGAACCAAAACTCACAAACACACACAGCGGAAACTTGCACGGCTTGTTGCCTGTGCCACACCGGTCAGACCGATGGCCTGCGTCGGTCAGACCGGTGACACCTGTCAGACCGGTGGACAGCACTGGTCAGGCTGGTGGCTACAGCACCCGCACATCAAATGTTCCTGGAAGCCTCAGTAACTCCTCTAGGCCCTGGAACAAAAACCACCTCCAAAACACAACCTGCAAGGAAGAAGAATCCTTCACAAAGCCTAGCAAAACAACTCCAAACAAGCCAAGAACTGACCAGCAGCACCCCTAGACAAAACCACACGAACAAGGCAGTTCCCCGAGACAAATCCCACCAAGGGCTCGCACCGGTCAGACCGGTCAAGAGCACCGGTCAAACCAGTCACGCCTGGGTAGCTCGGGATGAACAGCTCCCGCAGGTCAACTCCCCCAAATCCAACTCCCGATCTCCCGATTGGCTCCACGGATTCGCGCAAGACTTTGGGGATAGTAGGAACACCTCATGGGCACTCCATGGCCAAGTTATGGTCCACCAAAACTCGTTAAATCAAGAGGAATCGAAGCATTTCCGCCAAGAACACCACGAACCCTAGGACAACGAAAACCCCAAAATTGAGCCCCTTTACTCACGGATTTGGGAGGGGAATCAAAGGGAAAAGAACCACGAGGGGTTCATGCATACATCCCCCACCAAATCCCAAAGAGAAAGTTCTCAAAACCGCCTCACGAAAATCGCCAAGAAAAGGCTCCGAAAATCACCAAAAAGGGAAAACGGGAAGAACACAATCAAGTCTTGAGGAACCACGCCGAATCATCTATACATACCATGAAGGTTCATACAAAGTCTAGCTTCCGCCCGATCATCCTTCCCTCTCACAAGATCTCACCATGAATCTCTCAAGCTAGTCCTAGAAATTCCAAAGGAATATGGAAGGGGAAAATAGGAAAACAAATGAGCTAGGGTTCCAAGAGATGGCTGCCATCCTCTCAACCCTTGGGTTATATGGAGGCAAGCCGAAAGACTAAAATACCCTTACTAGCTTAACTTGGGATACATGCCCCTCAAGGGCGAAATTGGAAGTCTTTGTCTTCGCACCATCAGACGGATGCCCAGCGACCGCAAACTTGCTTAGCTTCGACGCAAGCCTTGCTATCCCGACGCGTCTCCTCCGCTTCGAAGATTCCGGACTGCGTCGTCACACACCGGTCAGACCGGTGTTCCTCACCGGTCAGACCGGTCAAACCCACCAGTCAGACCGGTCCGATGCTACTACACCTCCGTCTTCGGTCTTGGCTTTGTGGATCAACCAAAGAACTCAGTGGTTTTCCGGTGAACAACCGGAAACCCCGCGAACTAGGTGTAGCCTCCGCCAATCACCACTCATGACTCGGCTCCCACGTAGTCCCGGCTCGACCTTGGTTTTGAGGCTCAACCAAGAAACCATCCATGACTTCATCTTGCCGTTCTTGCCACCATGTGGCCCGCACTTGACTCCGCTGGCCACCGGGTCGCTCGAACCAAGCCTACTTGTCTTCTCCACACCAGGAGGCCTCACCGGTAATGACCTTTCGCGCTTGTTCTTCACCTGCACCAACACCAGTCAAGCCGCAACCTGCACCTGCAATACTTAGCCAAGAATCAGTCCACACAACGTTGTCAATCACTCATCACACCAGGAAGTGACCATCCACCGGTCCTCGAACCACACATGGCTCTCAAGATAGAAAGATAACTTGAATTGTACTTGAGTCTAAACAAAGAAAGGATACAAGAGTAGTACCGGACCCCTGAAGAAGACTCCTCTGGAACCCCTAGAATAGCTCGACTCGACTCTAACTCCCAAGCTACACTAATATTACTCTAAGTGAACAAAAGAGAGAAATGCAGATGCTCCTGTGTTGTGTGTCTATTCCAGCGAGTGTGAGGTGCCTTTTATAGGCAAGGGAGGTCGGTGGAGCGCAGGGGGGAATATCCTAGTGTGATGCACCGACCGTGTTAGGGGACGCCTAGGATTGCCTCCGGATGACGGTTGTGGCGGTTGAGCGATCAGATAAGTGGACCCATTGATCCAAGTGATCCTAGCCTCCACCCTTTGATCAAACCGATGTTTCTTCAGTGTCGTACGGACATCCCTGGGCCACTACTCAAGTGGGTACTGGGACCGACTACTTCGTGGGCCCCTGGGACTACTCGACTTGGGCTGCATGGCACCTGATGGCATGAAGCGCAAGGCATACGGAGGACTAGTACTCGATTAGGAAGCTAGACATGTCCGGATCCATGTAGAGTACTCCTAGCCGTGCACGACTAGTACTCTCTCTGTCGAGCCGACTTGTAACCCTGCCTCCCGGACTATATAAGGCGAGGCAGGGACCCCTATCTCATCATCCGCATCATCTTGTAAAGACACCCAATCAATCCAGAGCTACGCAGCATACAGGACGTAGGGTATTACGCACCTCGCGCCCTGAACCTGTCTAAATTGTGTGCAACGTGTCTCTCCTTCGAGTTCCCGATCTCGGCGAGGCCACAAACATCTACCTTGGGTACTCCCCTTGGTAGGTTGCCGGGTTAAAACACCGACAGCTGGTGCGCCAGGTAGGGGATCTCGCCAAAGATGACATGGTGAACTCGATGGCTTCAATCGTCATCAAGCCAACCGGCGCTTTCAACCGCGGCGACACCATCGTCTTCGGCTCCTGGTTCTACACCGCTGACGGCGCTGGATCGTTCTAGCGCTACCTCACCATGACCCCGGACCTGAAGACTGGACTCGTGATGCTTCCCGAAGCCATCACGGGTCAACTCGTCGAGAAATTCGACGAATTTTCGCTCTGCAACCAAGTTGCTGACTTCGAGCCTGGATCCACCTCCAACTCGAACTCGACATCGCCCTGGATCGAACCACGCGAGCTGGCTCCTGAGCCATCGTGCGAACCGGTCCTCCCCCATGAGCACTTCCCGTACGGCCTCTGCAACTCTAGCAAAGCCTACGCGGAAGCACTCACCTCGCATCGGGCCGGCAAGGAGATCGTCTCCGAGTACTCCTCGGACTCCAACACCGTCCCCTACTACAACTCGGACTCCTCGTACGAGTTTGACTTCAGTCTCGATCCGATCGAGTCCGAGTCCGAGCTCAACACCATTGAGGAACCGTTGTCAGGTCCTGCTGCTGGCTTGGTCATCACGTCTACTCCTGCCGGTAGATTCGTCTACTGGCCCACCGCAAGCCCGCAGACCTGATCAACGACAACTCACGCTGCGTCACCTACCTCGAGACACTCCCCTTCCAGGAGGAGACACAGCTGACTCCAAATGAGGAGGAGCACACACCAACCGAGGTGGCGACTACCGACTCCGGACTCTGCACGCCTAACCGTGAAGTATTCATGGCAGCCGGGGAAGCTGGAACCTCAAACAACCAAGTTGATCGGTACCTTGAAGACATTTCAGAAGACGAGGAATCAGTCAATGCACCCGCAGATGAGACTACTGATGACAAGAATGTCCGGCGCGAAAGCAACAGAAAACGAGCTGATCGACGCAAGCACCTCCGAGAAGGTTTTCCCATCCGGAACCTCACAGAGGCTTTGGAACAAGTCGAGAACCGGGTACACACCACCCCTGAGCAATGGCTCATGTCTGTCACCACAATAGCACGGACAGCTCAGGGGCACCGCGCAGGCGAACTCATCGCCAAGCTTGCTGAGGACACCTACTTCATGCGGGTCAACAACAGAACCGCCGGAGCCGGAAACCATGAAGCCACTAGTCGCAGCCGCACCCCAGCAGACGGCAGACGCAACCGTGTCCGTGGCGAACAACAGGCAACCCCCAATCGCTCCAGAGTCTCTGCAGGAGCACCAAGCGGCGGCGGCGGTGGCGGCGGCGGTAGCAGTGGTAGCTCATCCCATGGCGGCGGCAGAAGAGCCGGTGGCGGCAGTGATCGCGGAGGCCGAGGCGACGCTAACAGCCACGTCACCAGCAATGCTCGTGGCGACTATGATGCCCGCCACAGAATTGACGAGATCCGCCACGCCAAGAAGACTACTGAAGTCAACAACAGCGACGGCTTCCCCGCCTACTCTGCATGACTTCGCGATCTGCTTCTTCCCGAGAAATTCAAACCCCTCGGGATTACCAAGTACGACGCGAAGCAAGACCCAGTTCAGTGGCTCGGGTGCTATGCCCTGGCCATTGAAAATGTTGGTGGCGACAATGACACCAAGTGACATTACTTCCCCTTCTGTCTGGACCAAGCCCCACTTACATGGCTCGAGTCGCTCGACAAGAACTCGATCGACAAGTGGGACCAGCTGAAGGCTCAGTTCACTAGCAACTTCGCGGGCGCCATGGGACGCTTGGGTACTCGCATGGACCTGGCGATTGTCAAGCAGGAGCAAGGCGAGACCCTCCGCCAGTACATGCGCCGCTTTTTCGACAAGCGGGCGACCGTAGTCGACGTCACCGACAAAGAAGTCATCCACATCTTCCAAGATGGGCTCTACCACCGTCACACCTTCGAAGACTTCGGTCGCCGTCGCCCGAGTTCTATTACCAAGCTCAAAGACATGATTACCTCATGGGCCGACGAAGAGGACAAGGCGAACGCCAAGTATGACTCCATTCGTGGCAAGAGCAAAAACAACACGGGCAGCAACAACAACAACAAGGATCAAGGGGGTCGCAACAACAACAACTACTCGGGTCCTAACTACAAGCGCAAGCCACTCTGGGATCGTAGGTCCCTCGGCTTGTGCTCTTGTCAGGATCAACGACGCAAGTCAGTGACGGTTACAACTACTCTTCATAATACCTACTCATGGTGGTAGGATATGTACCTTCAACCAGGGTAGCCTCTTCAAGCATTGGCTCCACCGCGGGATCAGCTTGTGGTGGTGGTGTGGGTTCTCGCACCTCCACCGAGCGGTCTTCACCATCGACCGGAGTGCTAGTTTCTCCTCCATCCCACGACAAATCCGTGGATTTCCTACGTCATAAAGTACCTAGTCAACAATACGAGCTTGACGACTACGTGACTACTCGAGAGTTCAGGTAACTTACAGAGTTGACCATACAACAGTGACGGTCGGAGCGCCTAGTATGCTGGCGATATCCACGATGCCAGCCTCGCTAGCAGCTCCGGTCTCGACAGGAGGCTCTTCTACCCTCTCCTCTGGCTGCTTAACGGCCACGGCCGCAGCTGGAGGAGGGCCCTGTACTTCTTCAACCGACGCTTGCGCTTCCACGGCACCGGTTTGCTATTGTGCCCCTACCAGCACAGCATCTTCAGTGGCTGGAGGCGGGCTGGTGTCCCTCTCCGCCGTCGCCCCAATAGTATCCCAGACATCTTCCTCGCCCTGGCCAGCGCGATCCGAGGAGGGGATATCCTACAACAATACAAGTCAAACAGTCAGCAACAGACTACTCACTAGCAGTGCTCGACTACTCTAGTCGCATTACTTACCTCTTGTCTAGTGGCCTCTGACAGCTTCACCTTCTTTACAGTGCGTTTCCGTGCCACGTTGCGTGGCTTCCTAGGCGGCGCCGGCAAGCTGGCCTCTAGGCTGGATGGCTTCTCGATGATCGGCATGTGCGGCATCCCAGCTCGGCTGAAGCGCGAGCGGAGTTGGAACCGCTGCTGCAGCGTCTCTTCATCCCCGTCATCGGAGCTATCTTCAATGACGACGGCATCGTCACCCTCGCCGACTTCGCAATGCTCCTTCGCCTTGGGTTCCGCCTTCCCCTGCGCTTCTCCCTCAAGTCGTGGAGGGGAGGGCGGGACGGAGACGTACTTCTTCACATCGTCCTACAACACCAAGCAATTATAAGCATGACTACATCAAGCAAATCAGTACTCGGGGGCTCCAGCCACGACTACTGACCTGGTTTGGCGGTCGTGCCGCAGAGTACTCTGGCACCGGGCACGGCGTGTACGGGGGCATATCTTTGAAGATCCTGCCCAGCCTCTCGATGATGACATCATCTTCAATCTCCTCGCCGGGCATCCGGGATGTATCTTCGTCGTAGGTGTACTGGTACCCGAGGGTGTCTCGCGCCATCAATGGCTGCACCCTCCTCTTCATGAAACTGAAGGCCACGTGCTCGGCCCTCAGTCCGGCCTCCCGCAAGGCCTTGATTTTCTTCAGCAGTGGAGGTAGCTGAAGACCTTCCTGCATGGTGGGCTCCGTGTTCCACCACGGTTGACGGCCGCAGGGCTTCGGCAGCTCGTGGTGGTGGTTGCTGATGTAGAACCACTTCGCTTTCCAATCTTGATTGGAGTCGATGAGCTTGTACGGCAAGTACTGCCCGGCGGCGTCTTCGCGCATCTGTATCCCGGTGCCTCCGACTACTCGCGGGTCGTCCGTACTCGACTGCGGCTTCACCCGGAAGAGCTTCCGGAACAAGATCCATTGGGGCTTGATCCCCACAAAGGCCTTGCAGAAGTGTACGAAGATGGAGACCTGGAAGATCCCATTGGGGTTGAGGTTGAGGTACTCGATGCCGTAGTACCTGAGCATTCCCTTGAAGAAGTCGCTGGCCGGCAGCGCGAGTCCACGCTTCACGAACCGCGCGAACATCGGGATCTCATCCGGATTCTTCTCCATTGGGTAAGGGTCGCCAGTGGCAGTGCGCCACAGATCCATTTCCTTCTCGCGAAGGAATCCGCTGTTGACCAGGGCGAGGAGGTCTTCCGTCTTCAGCTTCGCTTTCTTCCACTCCTTCGCCAGATTGGGGAGAGGGGAGGAGGGCAGCGACGACGAGGATTGGCCGGCATCTCCGGCCTCATCGCGGCTCCTCTTCTTCGACGCACCGGTTTTTGAGCTCTTCGCTGGGGACGCCTTCATCCTCCAAGTCACGGGTGTCTTTACTCGCATTAGCTCGAGGGCTGCGGAGGTGGGCGGACTACGGCGGCGGGCAGTTGTAGATCTAATCTACCTTGCGGCGGCGGCGGCAGAGGAGCGGCGGGAGCAGTAATTTAGATCTAATCTCAGTAGATTGCAACCGCTGGGAGTGAAAAACCCTAAGGGGGTTCACCTGATATTTACAAGCCATCGGGCGGCTAAGTTGCGACGGACGGATAAGCGCCAGGCGGGTGACTCAGCGGTGGCAGCCCGACCCTTCATATTCCAGTACTCGACGCTCTCAGTCTCGGGGGCTCGACTACATCTGACGGACTCAGTGGGCTACACAAGATCAAGATCCCACTCAGGGCACATTCTACAGTCAAGATGACCCTTCAATTCAAGAGAAAGTACTCGACTCAAGGCTCGGGGGCTCCGTGCCACGTGTCCTTCGGTCGTTTCTCCGGATTTTTGGGGATAAGATTGGCAGAACTTCAGATTGACCCTCAGCTTGAATCTGTGATTCGACCTAAGGCTCGGGGGCCACATTCCATATGGAATGCGATTCTCCGAATCGCATTTTCCATATGGTTTTTCATCAATACAACACGAGTACTATTGAAGACCTTCGAGAGAAGCACTCGGGGACGCTTGGGGACTACTCGAGAAGACTTCAAGACTACTCAACGATCAGTTGGAGTACCTTCCAGCCTCAGGATGATTCAAGCATTCTTGAGGACTTTCGGCTTGTGGAACTCGGGGAAGCTCAAGGACTACTCGCCAAGGCCGTCAAGACTACTCGAAGACATCCTGATCGACTACAAAGTACTCGGGGGCTTGTCGTACGGACATCCCTAGGCCCACTACTCAAGTGGGTACTGGGACCGACTACTCCGTGGGCCCCTGGGACTACTCGACTTGGGCTGCACGGCACCTGATGGCGTGAAGCGCAAGGCATACGGAGGACTAGTACTCGGTTAGGAAGCTAGACATGTCCGGATCCATGTAGAGTACTCCTAGCCGTGCACGACTAGTACTCTCCCTGTCGAACCGACTTGTAACCCTGCCTCCCGGACTATATAAGGCGAGGCAGGGACCCCTATCTCATCATCCGCATCATCTTGTAAACACACCCAATCAATCCAGAGCTACACAGCATACTCGCAGTCCGAACCTGTCTAAATTGTGTGCAACGTGTCTCTCCTTCGAGTTCCCGATCTCGGCGAGGCCACAAACATCTACCTCGGGTACTCCCCTTGGTAGGTTGCCAGGTTAAAACACCGACATTCAGTGAATCACACTCGTCCAAGTTGTGCTCGAGGGAGTAGGGGTGCTTTGGACCAGAGTCGTGCCACAGGGCAGGGCCGGCCGCACCTGCAGGTTCGGCTGGACCAGGTGGTTCGGCCGTGCCTAGCACATGTGGCATGTTGGTCCCAAATTCTCTCAAAATGTGTACCTGCCTATGAAATTCACAACACAACTCGTGGAACTTTATTAGTAATAAAAATGGGCATGAAACTTGTCACATACTCCTCTCGAACCCGAGGTTTTGACGGTCAAAATTTTGTTGTAAGGACTGTCAACAGTGACGCCGCCAATGTCGCTTGTAGGTCACCGGTGGATTCCCAGCCTCCTCCACCACTTGTAGAGATGGACTCTGACTCCGACTCTAACTCCGACTCCAACTCGAACACCCAAACTGACATAGACCATCTGAAGACCTTTGCTTTGCGCGTCCTCCGGCGCACTACCAACACCTACGGGTGCCCTGTCTGCCCCAACCGTATACACCAGTTGAGGAACCTGAATGAGATCAAGGACCACGTCCTTGGGATGGCCAGGTCTGAGGCCCTGGGAGAAGACAACATGAAGAAGTGGAGCTGCCACCACATCCTATCCAGGAACGAAGCATGGATGTGGATGGAGTGAGTGAGCCGCGCCAGTGGAAGATCAATGCTATTATGTTATCTGTGATGTTAATTATTATCTTTAGATTTCGTGGGAACATTGTCTTATGTATGTGAACATTGTGATGTTAATTAGTAACTTTACATTTCCATAGACAAGAACATCTGCCCCTGTTGTACCTACATGATTGTGATTTTGGTTATCGTTTGTTTGTTGATCAATCCCCTTATTTCTCCTCTATTTCCCTGACCACCTCTCTTCCTTGTCTCCCTATAAATGTCTATTTTAGCTCTCTCTCAGAAACTATGAAATCCTAGATCACCTTTGCCCAAAATCAAAACAAGCATCTTTTCAGGAATGGAAACATTTGTTCTTTTTGTATATTTTTCCTAGACCCAAACATCCGGTCATGCCTATGGAATTGCATGATCTCATTTGGTCGTTTCCTAGAGTGCCACATGAACAAGGAAAAAAACTATGGCTGAAACTCTTGGTCTACTTGGTTGTCTCGACCATGTCTTGTTCCCATATAGTGTATGCTAGGCAGAGCCATGGTTTTACTTCAAACCAGTTTGCTGTCTTACTTCATATCCAATGGCTGTGTACCAGACCCCTCACTTCAACACGCTCTAGCTAAGCCACGGATATGTAAGGAGTAGTTGGAATAATGCACGTATCTGGAGAGGTTGAAGATCAATATTGGACGACTAATAAGAAATAGGAATGTGATCATTGCTCACCTTAACCAAATTCAAAACAAGCATCCGGTCTCTTATTGCTAAACATCCGAAATGCTAATGCATCTCAAACTCAAACCATGCTTGTGATTTTGGTTATCATTTGTTTGTTGATCAATCCCCTTGTTTTTGCTTTTTCCCCTAACCATCTCTCTTTCTTGTCTCCCTATAAATGTTATCCTATTTTATCTCTCTCTCATAAACTATGAAATCCTAAATCACCTTGCCCAAAATCAAAACAAGCATCTTTTACAGGATCAGAAATATTTGTCATTTCTGTACATTTTCCTAGACCCATTAATGCATCCCAAACCCAAACATCCGATTGAATGGCAATGAAACAGTTCATCTCTGCATGTTGAAGTGCTTGTAAATATAGTTTGCTCCACATTCACTAAGATTACAAATTTACATGGTTATTTCCTTTGCAAAAGACCGTTACATTATTAGAGATAGAGGCGGCTCCTTACATTAGCGTGATACAACTCCCAAAGAGACACCCCGCCTTTCCCTGAAACTGAGACCTATTAATATACAGGACTCTCCCAACTCACTCCATTGCCTTGTCTCAATCTCTCTTCCTCCAGAAAACCACAACCACCATGCCTTCTTCTCCGATTCGACTGCCCGCCTCCCCCTTCCCTTCTAACTCCTCCTCCATCGGGACACCACCCAACCCCCCCCAACCAAGCGCATGCGAGCCATCTGAGCCCTCCTCAAGTGAATCTGATGTATAAGACATGGAAAGGCATGAGAGCAAGGACAGCGAGGACGAGTATGACTACGTGGAAGAGGAAGAAGAGGAAGAGGATGAGTTGGAGACATGGGTGGCCATTGAGAAGAAGCGATTAGTGGCCAAGAAGAGGAAGCGGGTGGAGGCCAAGAAGAGGAATCATCAGACGGAGGCGTTTGTGAGGTAGCTTTTGAAGGATGACAAGGACGGTAAGCTTGATTTGTTCAAGGACATTCCGTCGGTGAAGAAGAAGAAGGGTGCGGAGGAGGAGGAGGAGGAGGAGGAGGAAGAGATGGACTCGAAGATAACCAAGAAGAAGATGGACGTCGGCGCTGGTCCTTCAAATGTCGGCCTCGCCAATCCCGGTCCCGTGGCTCACCCAGCCATTGAAGGTCCCTCGACGCCAGAGTCATCAGGGAACTCCTCGGAGGGGTCGATGCAGATTACTCGGATTTGAGTTTTCTTTTTCATGTTCATATAGGTGGTCTTGTAGATGGAAAGATCAATGGTATGTTTTCTTCTGGATGGAAAGATCGATCCCCTGTTTTCCTGCTCTGTGAATCTTGTAGTGGTAGGAAAAATCCCTTGTTATCCATGAAGAACATTGGTGTTCTCCTTTTCCATGATCACTTTCCTTTCTTTAGTGGTTTTCCCTAGTCATGATGCGTTGTCATAGTCTGAGATGTAATGTCTTGTCATATGATATTTTATTCTTATCCCACCACACCGCATTGCAAGATACACACGTAAATGATGACCAATTTTACAAATTTACCGTTTGACCAAATTCACCGTTTTGCCAAGAATATACAGAATGTAAATGATGATCATCTTGCCCAAATTATTCAACTTAAATGTGCACATACATGATACATCCCCATAGACCTACACTTGTACAGTGGCAATAGCACAGGCACGCGCGTGCATAAACACACACCCAGCAACGAAACCTTCAGACTTGGCAACGAGGAGACAACAGACATAGTCATGGAGATGGATATGGCACACGCGGACACGCCTATTCCGCCATACCTAATGCACGACGGAATGTAGCAAAACAAGGATCCATGTGGAGATATTCATCCAATGCATGATGCCTACCCCTCGACTTCATGGTACATCTCGAGAGACCAATGCCAGAAGCATGCTGCAGGATGTCATAAAAACCCCACTGCCGGTGAGCAAGATTGCAGTAAGGGCACACACAGTGACCATGGTGAAGCACACGTGTGTAACCCTGCTCCTGTAGCCAAGCCAAAACATCTTTCTTCATCTCCTTCATTTCGTCCTCGTCCTCTTCGTCCATGTCGTACAGATCATATGGATCCATGTATCATGCCCGTTGTGGAGGTGGCATAGCATGGAAGTTGGTGGTTCCTCCATTAGCATCAGAAGCCAACCTCCTACACACTCGCCTACAACGTAAACAAGATAAGCACTAACCAGAAACAATGATTGTAATATGTAAAAACACGACGCGGAAGCTAAGAGCTCACCTCTTTTCAGAGCGCACATAACCAAATAGAGGTCAGCTAGCACAATGCGTGGAGGATGAAGAGGCGATGAGCAAAGACCTTGGGGGCACACCTATTTATCGAACCATGACCAATCATAAGGCAGTGTGCACCTCGTGGCAGAGCATGCCTCACGGGATTACAATAGCTATGAAAATATGTGGGATGCTCGGAATACAGAGGCCTACACTACTCAGGAATCCTGTCACAAGTATAGGGCGTAATATGCAGGCTTTTTCCCCGGTAGGCATGCGGAATATTTGGTGGGTACACAAGTGTGCTTTGGTCTGGATAAGAACACACAAGGAAGATCATTATATCCGCATGACTTAAAAAAATAGACGTGTAGGCATTATAGTGGGAGAAGCAGCTATTAGGCTTTGTGTGGGCCTCTTCCAGATATCCGTCTCCCTCCTATATTGTACGCCACTGGAATCCCACCCAAACTCGCTAATAATATGGGTTCCAAGGCCCCACTTGTCAGTGGCCCCGAAGCAACTGCAGCTTACCAAATTTTCATTTCGTTGTCAGGAAGTCGAAAGCGGGATTTTCAAATTCTGTATTCCCTTGCCACCCCAAATAATAAATACTCTACTCCATTGCTACCGCGTTGCGCCACAAAACTCTCGCCTTTCATTTCCAAAAAGCATCACTCTGCTTAGCTAGTCTACGGTGGTGGTCCGACCTCGCCGTCACCGGTGGAGGGGGAGGGGTATCTCAGCGAGATGGTGGGAGGCAGATATCGGTGTTCTGCTTGTGTCTGTTGCGTTGGCCAAGCTGAGTAGTTGAGCGAGGATACGGCGCAAGCACCGGCTCCCGATGCCCCCTCAATGCATGGGCCCTTGAATGTTGGAGCTTCACAAGTGAGAATCTCATTTTCTTTTCTTTCTAGTCCCCTAGGAGTATTTTCGTTGGCCTAAAAAGTATATTGCTTCGTGTATTATGTTAGTTCTAAGATTCTTCTCTTAACTTTGCCGCTCTAGATCCAGTCACTGATTTGCAACACAAGTTAATCGACGAGCCATGTGCTGAAAGTAAATTGCTTTATGTATTGTGTTAGATTTGAGATTCTTCTTTTACCTTGGCCGCTCTAGATGCAGTTACTGATTTGTAACACAACTTAATAGATGAACCATGCTTAGAAAGTAATTTACTTTATTTATTGTGTTAGATTTCACATCCTTCTCTTACCTTGACTGCTCTAGATCCAGTTCCTGATTCGTAACACAAGTTAGGAGGGGGCCATTAGTTCTCATGTGTTGTTTCATGAACTCATTTTTTAATTTCTAAGCATTAATTTGTAGATGGTCAATACTCCTTGCAATTGACAGGTAACCAGTGTCTAGATCTATCTGCAAGTCTACTAATGGTCATGGTACACTCTGTTCCAGATATCTGCAAGACAACTGACCTAATACTTATTGTGCAGGGCCTAGCATCCCGCTCCTTCATTCCTGAGATTCAATCACATGTCGTGGTATGTAACATAACGCATGATTATCCTGCTACTTTATTCTTAGGATTATTCTTAAGTTTATTTGCTTGCTTTGTTTAAGGCTCAAGTTTGACTTCTCCTTTCATTTTTAGGCTCAAATATTGAGGATAATCCTTGCGGTTCAAATATCAAATTTCTGTCCCTCCAATGTGAAGTCAAAGCCATTCATTGATTACATGCCTCGAGATTATCCAGCTGCTGCTACATTCTCAAGACGTGAAGTTTCTTTGGGAGGGCTAGATGAAGCTGCTGACCTTGGTGAAATCTTTGTTGAATAGGACCAAGTTTTGACAGACTTGAAGATCAAGGCACAAGCTTCAGATGTAGTAATGAAAGTGCAGAGTGATGAGATTGAGAGGTTGAAGAAATAAGTAGAAACTACTAAGACCCTGCTTCGTCAACTGCTAAGCTCGCGCCTTGGGTAAGGCCAGTGTGTTTCTTAGTCTTCTGCTTGTGACCTCCCAGCTAGTTGTGCTAGTTTCTAAGTACTGAGTTTAGTTATCTTAGTGGGTTCTATTTCAAGACTAGCTTTATTTGTGAGCAGGGAGATATCATGTGTATTGGTTTGTGAGCTCCTACTGTGGTTGTTCTGTGTTCATTGATAATAGTGTGTCATGTGTGATCCGAAACATTTGTTTGTATCAGTGCTATGGAAATATTATCTGTGATGTCAATTACTGAACTTATTAGCATGTAATATGAGATTGAATTATATTTAATTAAGTGCTACCTGGAGTGTAGCCCAAAATAACAGGGTAAAAAATAATTTGGGCTTGCCCCCACGACCCATTATTTTTTACGAATTCAAAAACGATTTAAAAATAAAATGGGTCGTATCAAATATGACGTCAGCTATTGGTGGGCTGGGTCCCACATCAGTTGGGCCTAAATCAATTTATGACGTATCGAATATTGGACTCAATCCAACCAGTACTGGACCCAAAACAAATTAATGACGACTGCAATTATTGGGCTCGGTCATACTAAAATCGGACCTAAAACATTTTATGACAACCTCGATTATTGGGTCGGTCCAACCAGAATTAGGCCTAAAAGTATCTATGATGACCACAATTATTGGGCTCCATCCAACCAGAATAAGGCCTTAAACAATCTATGACAACAACAATATTGGGCTCCATCCAACCTTAACAAGGTTTAATACAATCTATGACGACCACATTTATTGGGCTCATTCCAACCTTAATAAGGCCTTATACCAATTTATGACGACCAAAATCTTGGGCTCAGCTTAACATTAAGTGGGCCAAATTCAATCTATGACGATATGGATTTGGGGCTTGGCCCAACAAAACATGGGCCGAATTCACTTAATGACGAAACGGTTTGTCACATATCGCCGTGCCACATCAGATTTTGTTCTGACGTGGCATGTAGCTTATGACACCTTAGTGTTACGAATTTATACGCGTCATTAAACTGATGATGCCACGAAATAAGGTCCCATCATTAATCGTGGTTTATGACGCTTGATTAATCATGGAAGGTTTTCGTAACAACCGGCGTCATTAGTCGCGGTTTATGACGAGAAATGACCTTTTTTTGTGTCACTAGTCGGCACATTCCTTGTAGTGCTTCTTGAATCCAGCGGCCCCTGTTGTGCTCTAGAAGGGCGTGCATCACCTAACAAGTTTGTTAACACCATATAAGTTAATAATTATTCGGTTGGTAATTAGGACATTCGAATATGAGATCAAATGACTTGCCTTCTGCAGTCATCATGTCGACGATGTTCTCATCGTGGGTTGTGGATGCTTGGCCTTCAGCAGGCAATTATTGTGTATTAGGAGTTGTCCCACTCCCATCCACTACACGCCCAGCGTCAGCTAAAGCAAATTCCCTTGCCTTGGGCCTAGTCGGTCTAGGAGGCATTCTGGTAGGGTCATCCGGTGCCTGAATTCTCTTAGTCCCTCTTCCTCGATTAACAGGTATGTTATAAGTGACCTAGTTACACAAAATTCAACAAAAAAAAGAAAAGAAAAGATCGGAAGCAATTTTGCATAACTAATACATGAAACGAGTTCATGATAAGATTACCTCTTGTTGACATGTTGTTCATCAGACAGGTTGTACTGCAGATCCAGATCTTGTATTATTGTTTCATTGGTAACCTTTCTGCTTGGTTGGTCAGGTGGTAAAAGTGATTTCATTTTATCAAGGCCAAGCCTAGAGAAGAATGTGTGATTCCTCAAGACATTAATGTCCCTCTGCCGCTCCTAATCACAGCGAACGTCTACTTCTGTTGGGAAAGGAGAGAAACTTATGTAAGGTTGGCCTACCACTATAAATAAAACTAGATGTCAAAACTTCTGTAAGAACAAGTAGGATGTTCCTAGCCGAAACAAGATCCTGAAAAGGATGTTCCTAGTCAAAATAAGATCTTGAGAAGAACTAGTGTAGACATGTGATCTTTCAGATCTAAAAACTTCTATAAGAACCAGTAGGATGTTCCTAGCCGAACAAGATCCTGAAAGGATGTTTCTAGTCAAAACAATATCCTCAGAAGAACTATTGTGGACATGGGATCTACCTGATCAAAACAACTAGTGCACACAAGGGAGTTGCCACATGGGAAAACACGCACGTACGAATCCACCGGGGAAGCTGAACCTAGGAGGAAAACATTGCACCTTGTTCTGGATATTTCCTTCATACGACCTTCCCTCCTGGTGGCATTATGTCGTCACCACTAGTTCTATAGAGGCAGATGGGAAAGGGGCTGAATCTATGAGCGGTATATTTGGGACGATGGAGGAAAGGAGGTGAAGATTTGGGCGGGCGGCGAGGAGGTATGGGGAACTGAGGGCGGAAAGATTTGACATGGCGAGCAATAGAAGGGATGGAAGGGACAGGGGCGAGAGTATTTATCCATTTCGATGGATGGCCCTATCAGATTACCAATATACCCTTTCATTATGGTGGTGGCTGAAATGGGGTGCTGCTGGGAAGGGGGAAGCAAAACGCACTTTTAACATCTGCTTTGCCCGGGCGTCTGAAATTCTGAATATTTGAATAGTGCATCGGTTTGTTTTGGGGGCTGGTCAGTGCTATATAGTGGCGTCAAGGGATGTTCCTCTTATCAAGACCGGTACAAAGGATATTCCATTGTTCAGAACCACTCCTTTCGTTTATGTACTTCTTCGCTTAAATTGATGTCCGTTGGTAAGAAGTAAAGAACGGTAGGGAGTACTTTGAATGGATTGTCAGATCATGATCACGTTGCATACTACTCAATCATGTCCACATTGGAGATCAATACATTATTCCTTCATTCCTCGATTTGATTCACATACTACAAGATCATTAGCACATTGCATAGTCCTCGATCATGCCCACATTGGAGATCAACACCCCTTCCTAAGAGTGTTCGGTAGGTCTTAAATATATAAGCCAGCAGATTAGTTGTGAGATAAAAGTACTACAAAAGAAGTTGTACGGCAAGATCATGTGCACGTTGCATACTGCTCGATCATGCCCACATTGGAGATCGACACATCCCTTCCTTCCTCGATTCGATTCGCATGTTACTACAAGATCATGAGCACGTTGTAGAGTACTCGGTCAAGCCCACAATGAAGAGGATAAGAAGTAGTTTTGTCCATACGCTCCCCAGTGGCAGCCTTAATCCATATCCTGCATTCTTGTGGCTATATGGATATTATCTAATCTACCATTCATGTAGCCCATAATCAGAGGAACCTTGTTTCATTGTACACTGGGCTATTTTCTACATTCTTGTTAGGCTTTTCTAGCTTCTCCCATTCATACAGGACCTTCTGTTGTTATATAATACAATGTACTGGATAATCTGCCAGCCTAACACGTGATCGTATATTTTTATAAGTTGCTACAGGAAGTTATGATGCTACACAATACAGCGAACCGGGTAGTAGGCACCGATGGCAGGATTAATATTCAGGAAAGTCCACATGATTTCAGATCAGATGGACTTAAACATTAACTGATTTCACATCCTAGTCCTCGTCACTTTCATCGACAACATTTTCATCTTCATCGACGTATTGCCATAGAGTGTCGTCGTCCTCATATCCATAATTGAATTCATCCACATCAAACAGCTCCTACTGGCAAATTGCATCAACTTCAGCGGCTGCAACCATAATCTCCTCCTCCATTGCAATGGTGATTTACCTACTTGGTATATGGCTTCACCTCTTTGCAATTATTTAGCACATACCAAACCACCTTTTCGTAGTTTGACTTAAGCGAATAAATGGTCCCTGCTCCAAGTACTTCAACCTGACTAAATCATGTGGCCACATCATCAGCCGCGAAGTACCTCGAGCAAAATTTCAAGGCCTCATTCACAACATATGCTTCTGCAATGGATCCTTGAGGCCTAGCTTGGTTTCTCACTGAACGCTTCAATGTGCATAGCCTTCTTTCAACAATAGTTGCAAGACACCCAACTTCAAAGTTTTGCAACATAGTTGCCGAAAGAAGTTTCCTAATTCCGCAATAGCTGTGTATATCTCTTTATTCACTAAACCACGAAGACAAGCCAACAAAACCCTTTGGAGTAGGATATGACAATCATGAGTTTTCTGATTTGTAGTTTGCATCCATCAGTAGAAATACACCTTGATCAACACATCCCTTCCTTCCTTGATTCGATTCGCATACTACAAGATCATGAGCACATTGCATACTTATCGATTATGCCCACATTGGAGATCAACACATCCCTTCCTTCGTCGATTTGAGTCGCATACTACTACAAGATCCTGAGCACGTTGCATACTCCTCGATCATGCCCACATTGGAGATCAACAAATACCTTCCTTCGTCGATTCAATTCGCTTACTACTACATGATTATGAGCATGTTGCATACTCCTCGATCATGCCCACATTGGAGATCAACACAACCCTTCCTTTGTCGATTCAATTCGCATATGATGAGATCATGAGCACGTTGCATTCCTCTCATCAAACATCGGTACAGTGGCATGATTCAAGGATTACATCAATAATTACAAACAAAAGCAGGCGTAGAGAGTTTTGGGTTCATTTTATGCATAGCACGACTCATGCATTACGTGATGTCAAGGTCATATATCTCTCTGTTTTGGGTGTAGGAGTCTCGCATTGATCCAAGCCATTAATCCAATCGGAGGATTCAATCATATGGAAGTCGGAGTCTTCAACGCCACAACACAAGTACGATGTTCTATTCTGAAAACGAAGTGCTGGTACCTCTATCTCATTCTGCAACCCGGTACAAGAGTATTGGGAGTCTTCCGCTCCGGCAAAATTTCATCTTGGTCAGCAATTGTGAAGACCTGAGCACAAAGCCTAGGCAAAATGATTATTTATGGTTGGTTTCAGACACGTGAAGGAAAATGTATTGTTCAACTCGAATACAACAATCAAATAGAATCAATGGCAATAAAAGGAATGTTTAAAATTCTACCTCTTTGTCGTCGGTGTTCGAAGGAGCCGATATAACAGGATTGTGAAGAGGATCATCAGGAGCTGGAGCAGTAGGAGAGCCTTCTGAGGTAGCAGGAGTAGGAGCAGGAGTAGGAGAGCCTTTTGAGGTAGCAGGAGCAAGAGCAGGCGAGCCTTCTAAGGTAGATGCAGCAGAAGCAGGAGGAGGATCAGTAGCAGGAGAGCCTTCTAAGGTAGTTGCAGCAGGAGCATGATCAGCTGTAGGAGAACTTTCCGAGGTAGCTGTAGTATGAGCAGGATCAGCTGCAGAAGAGCCTTCCAAGGTAGCTGGAGCAGGATCTTTGGGAACTTGCAAAGTAGAGTGACCAGGATGTTCTACACTACTACCGGTAGAGATAGCACGACCATCAGTATCGTTTGCTATTTCCACCAAAGGATCTTCCTTCTTTCGTTCCTCTGCTACAATATCAGATAGAACCTTGAGTATTTGTGCATTTTCTTCCTTTTCTTCTTTGGCATCCTTTTCTGTCATCCATTGTGAACGAATTGCTGAACTGTGATGCAGCTCAGAGACTTCAAATGATTTACCCAAGTTAGGAGGAGGCATGAGTTGCAAGGGGGTCTGACCAATAAGTGCGAGTAGAGTAGGCGGTGTTGGTAAGTCGTCAACTTGGCGAAGGTGACTGAGTGAAATATTCAGAAAAATCTCCATAGTGTGCTGCTACTTGGTAACCATTTGTACTATCTACTCCGAGTGCGTGCGGTTTAACTCTTCCTGCTGTGCCATCCTCTTCTCCATCATTGACTGGAACTTGGTCTGCTCGCGTTGATTTTCAAGGATCAATTTCAAAAAGTAGGAAGAGTCCATTGGCTCACAAGTTGTTGCTACAGTGACTGGAACTATTTCTATTTTTGTTGTGGCTAGCGACGCACCATCATGTACTCGGAGATGTTTCACTAGAGATGCCTCATTATCTTCGTTGTCTGAGGAACAAATGTCATCAGGAGGTGGCTCAATTGTAGCCATTAGGCCACGACATCTATCTCCTGGTCTTGCAGGCCTGTATTCCTTGAAATGTGTCTTGGACTTCATGTACTCAGGACACCAATATTTGGGTCCGGTTCGCACCACTTCCCCGTCATCATCTACTCTGGTAACACAACTCATGATGAAGGAGATCCAGTGAGCATACGACATATGTCGGGCCAAGACCAACCCATCAAGTATAGCATCTTCAATCTCACATAAAATGAAGTCCACAATGTCGAAGGCCCGGCCAGTCATGACTTGAAGGAGAAGCCACTGCTGAAGACTAGCGATGGACTCTGCATTGCCAATCTGTGGTCATAATGTCTTTCGTAGTGCTCCGTGAACCACATTTGCCTTAGGGGTAAGCATGTCATGCGTGTGATGTGCTCACCTACCTATGAATGACTCAACAAAAAGTATGTCCATCTCCTCGTCGGATGGGAACGACCCACAGAGCAAACTATGCCGAGGTGGTTCACGATCCCCGTAGACAATACTATGTAGGGATGGCTTTTCCTCGTATTTTCCTGAATCACAATCCATCAGTCCAAGAGTGGCAACAATATGGTGTTGAAAAGGAGTATGCTGGCGTCCCTGAAACATGAACATGATGTACTCCCTATTCTCGACAATGTACACAGTAACATAAAGAACTCTCACCCAATCCTCAACATACTGATGATGCAATGAGAGCAAATCAACCAATCTAGGATGATCATCGAAGTATAACTTAATATCCACTCCCGCGGCCAAGTTCATATGATCCCAATTTATAACCCAGTGCTGATACAATTTCATGGGTAGGTATTTGTAGTTGTAATAGAAAGTTTGCTGAATGACGTTCATAAAATTTGGTTCAACCCGTTTGTCCTTGGTTTTGTCCCACCACTCATTCTCATGCACCCATCTAAGACCTTTAATCATTTGGTAGGTGTGGTTGTGTAGGTCAATCATCCTAAGCGGCTCTTCTGGTGGAGGGTAAAGTTGTACCCCATTCTGCTTCCTGGGATCTGGCGCAGGAAATTGGGAAGGGTGGGGTGGGCGATGGCATACGGTTGACCCACCCTATGTGCGGCAGGAAGGCACCAAGGTTGACAAACCTCGTGTGCAGCAGGAAGGCGCCGAGGTTGACCCACCATGTGTGCGGCGTGAAGGTGGAGAGGAAGAATACCATGCTGTAGGCCTACCCCTTTGCCTCGTCTGAGGACCGGACATGCCTGTAGAAGTTGGCTGCGACTTTCGTTGTTGCTTTGCCGAAGGAGGATCAAGAGCCTTTCCATCACTCTTGCATCTCGGCCCATCTACAATATATTTCTTGAATTAGTGCCATTCCCTAAATTGGTGGCGGGTGGCGGTGGCGGAACCCTACCAAGGAGTTGCGCCACAAAGTGAGGAGGCAGTAAATGGGGGAATGGTAGGTCAGCACGAGTGACACGTCATTGTATAAAGCCATAAAGGTGTATGTAGTGCGTTGTGTGCACCCTGTGGCCTAGAAATGGGAAGCGCCTTTCCTACCCGTAGTTTACAAGGAAGTTCCTCTGTTCTGATGTACACCACACTGTAACACCATCTAGACGTTTGTCGATGAGTTTGAAAGTCATTACGGGATGGTCTTGTGCTACATAATACAAAGAACCGGACATTCCATTCGCATACTTAGAAGATCATGCCCACATTGGAGATCAACACAATATTCCTTTCTTCCTCGATTCGATTCGCATACTACAAGATCATGAGCACGTTGCATAGTCCTCGATCATGCCCACATTGGAGATCAACACATCCCTTCCTGAGAGTGTTCGATCGGCAGATTAGTTGTGAGAGAACAGTGCTGTGAAAGAAGTTGTATGGCAGATTGGTTGTGAGAGAAAATTACTGTGCAATAAGTCGAAATAGAAGTTGTCGAACACTCTCCCTTCCTCGATTTGATTCGCATACTACAATGTCATGAGCACGTTGCATACTGCTCGATCATGCCCACATTGGAGATCAACACATCCCTTCCTTCGTCGATTCGATTCGCATACTACTAGAATATTATGAGCACATTGCATACTCCTCGATCATGCCCACATTAGAGATCAACACATCCCTTCTTTCCTCGATTCAATTCGTATATTACTCCAAGATCATGAGAACATTGCATACTACATGATCATGCCCACATTGTAGAGGATAAGAAGTGGATTTCTCCATACGCTCCCCAGTGGCAGCCTTGATCCATTATCCTGCATTTTTATGATTATATGGATATTATCTAATCTACCATTAACGTAGCCCATAATTGGAGGAGCCTTGTTTCTTTGTACACTGAGATATTTTCTTCGTTCTTGTTAGGCTTTCCTAGCTTCTCCCCTTCATACAAGATAGGTATGCTACGAGTGACCTGATTACACAAAATTCAACAGAAAAAGAGAAGATCAAAAGCAATCCTGCATAACTAATAAATGAAATGAGTTCATGATAAGATTACCTCTTGTTGACTTGTCTCTTGGTCAGATTCATGTAGTTCATCAGACGGGTTGTACTCCAGATCCAGATCTTGTATTCTTGTTTCGTTGGTACCCTTTATGCTTGGACGGTCAGGTAATAAAAATGATTTCATTTTATCGAGGCCAAGCCTAGAGAAGAATGTGTGATTCCTCAAGACATTAATGTCCCTCTGTCGCTCGTAATCGCAATGCACATCTACTTCAGTTAGGAAAGGAGAGAAACTTCTATAAGGTTGGCCTACCACTGTAAATAAAACTAGATCTAAACACTTCTATAAGAACTAGAAGGATGTCCCTGGCAGAAACATGATCCTGAAAAGGATGTTCCTAGTCAAAACAAGATTCTGAGAAGAACTATTGTAGACATGGGATCTGTCAGATCTAAAAACATCCATAAGAACCAGTACGATCTTCCTAGCTAAACAAGATCCTGAAAAGATGTTCCTAGTCAAAACAAGATCCTAAGAACAATTTGAGAGCCTGTGTGGTTCGAGGACCGGTGGTAGGTCGCTTCCTGGTGTGATGAGTGATTGACAACATGGTGTGGACTGATTCTTGGTTAAGTATTGCAGGTGCAGGTTGCGGCTTGACTGGTGTTGGTGCAAGTGAAGAACAAGTGCGAACAGTCGTTGCCGGTGAGGCCTACAAGTGTGGAGAAGACAAGTAGGCTTGGTTCGAGGGACCCGGTGGCCAGCGGGGTCAAGTGCGTGCCACATGGTGGCAAGAACGGCAAGATGAAGTCATGGACGGTTTCTTGGTTGAGCCTCAAAACCAAGGTCGAGCCGGGACTACGTGGGAGCCGAGTAATGAGTGGTGATTGGCGGAGGCTACACTGAGTTCGCGGGGTTTCCGGTGGTTCACCAGAAAACCACTGGGTTCCTTGGTTGATCCACAAAGCCAAGACCGAAGACCGAAGATGGAGGTGCAGCAGCATCGGACCGGTCTGACCGGTGGGTACCGGTCTGACCGGTGAGGAGCACCAGTCTGACCGGTGTGCGAGGACGCAGTCCAGAGACTTCGAAGTGGAGGACACGCGTCGGGATCGCAAGGCTTGCGTCGAGGCTAAGCAAATTTGCGGTCGCTGGGCATCCGTCCGATGGTGCGAAGACAAAGTTTCCCAAAGTGCCCCTTGGGGGTGTGTATCCTAGTATTAGGCCTTAGGGGTATTTTAGTCTTTCGGCTTGCCTTCATATAACCCAAGTGGTGAGAGGATGGCAGCCGTCTCTTGGAACCATAGCTCATTTTGTTTTACTATTTTCCTCTTCCTTTTTCCTTTGGAATTTCTAGGACTAGCTTGAGAGCTTCATGGTGAGATCTTGTGAGAGGGAAGGATGATCGGGCGGCAAGCTAGACCTTGTATGAACCTCTTTGGTATGTATAGATGATTCGGCGTGGTTCCTCAAGGCTTGGATGTGTCTTTCCCGTTTCTCCTTTTTGTTGATTTTCGGAGCCCTTTCTTGGCGAATTTCTTGTGGCGGTTTCGAGGCCTTTCTCTTTGGGATTTGGTGGGGGATGTATGCTTGAACCCTTCATGGTTCTTTTCCCTTTGATTCCCCTCCCAAATCCGTGAGCAAAGGGGCTCGATTTTGGGGTTTTCTTGGCTCTAGGGTTAGAGGCGTTCTTGGTGGGATTTCTTCGATTCCTCTCGATTTAGCGAGTTTTGGTGGACCAAATCTTGGCTATGGAGTGCCCATGAGGTGTTCCTACTATTCCCAAAGTCTTGCACAAATCCGTGGAGCGATTCGGGAGATCGGGAGTTGGATTTGGGGGTGTTGACCCGCGGGCGCTGTTCATCCCGAGAGCTCAGGTCACACCGGCCTGACCGGTGCCTCTCACCGGTCTGACCGGTGCAGACTCGCTATTGAGTTTTGCTCGGGTGAACGTCTTGGTGAGTTCCCTGTTGTCTCGTGTTGCTGCTGTTTCGAGTTTGGTTCAGTTTGGAGCTCGGTAGGTCTGTTTGGTGGACTTGGGATTTCCTGGCTTGACCGGTCTGACCGGCGAGCTACACCGGCCTGACCGGCGTAGGGGCCTTCTATGGAAGTTCTCAGATTTTGCCAGTAGGGACCGGTCTGACTGGTGCAGCCCACCGGCCTGACCGGTGTAGTCCAGTGGTGCTCGAGTTGCTAGTTTCGCTACGTTCTCGAGTCGGTGTAGGTGGTTGTTGGTTCCTAGGACCAGTAGCACTCCAGTGGCTGCGTGGTCTTGGCCAACTTGGGTAGTTGAGTCAGAGACGTGCTTTGGAAGCCTTGTTCGTCTTGTCGGAGTTCCCATCTCCTTCAAGAAGAATTTTTATCGGCTCCTATTCACTCCCCCCCCCTCTCTGGTTCGCCTTTCCGGTCCTTAAAGTGGTATCAGAGCCGGTTATGGATCTTTGGATTCTAACCAGTCTAAGATCCAAGGATGGCGTACCAGGAATGGGGTTCGAGTCCTCTGCACTTCGATGGCAAAAACTACCAGATGTGGCAGAGGCGGATGGCGGTATTCCTCCGCGGAAAGGGTCAGATCCTTTGGGACGTTACGGTGAACACAGCTTATGTTCATCCGATTAACTTCCTTGCTCCAGGATTGAGGGACATGTTCGACGCCAACAACAAGGCGGTCGACTACTTGTTCCGTGCTCTGTGTCAGTCCGAATTCGATTGGGTTCAGACAGAGGACTTAGCTTGTAGGATTTGGTTGGAGCTGAAGAATGCTCATGCTAGGAATGCTGAGGTTCAGGCACGGTTGTATGCGACCTACTGGAGAGAGTATGAGAACTTCATTCATCTCCCCGGTGAGTCCATTGATGCCTTGTTCTAGCGGTTCATAGTGGTTGTGAACAACATGAGGGCCAATGTCAATGTCCTCCCGCACGATGACCATGATAGAGCTGTGAAGCTCTTACACACGCTGGATCGTACCGTGTGGGATGGAATGGTCGAGGCCATTCTTGATTCCGAGAAGTACACCACTCTGACGGTGAACGAGCTGTTCTCTAAGCTTAAGTCTACTGAGGTTGATCGTGGTTTGACAGCCCGTCTTGAGAGCCCGACTGACTCACATAGTCTTGCTCTCGTCGGTGGCAAAGTGGCTAAGTCTAACGCTAACGCATCCTCTAGGATGTACTCTCTGTCTTCTTTGATGTCTTTGCCAGACGAGGAGTTCGACGTGCTTGGAGAGGACGAGCTGGCGTTGCTGACCAGGCGGTTCGAGAGGTTGCACGAGAACCGGGTGAACACAAGGAGGAATCCACGGACATGCTTTCAGTGCGGCAAGGCAGGACACTTCGTCGCCGACTGTCCGGAGAAGATGGAGAACAAGGACGGCTACAAGCACCGGTCGAACACGGACGACAAGTACCGATCAAGGCGCGATCACAAGCACAAGAACAAGCACAAGGATCAGCGACGGCCGAGGAAGAAGGACGGCCGCGGCAGGAAGGCCCGAGCGATGGTCAGAGCGAGCGACGTCGACTCCAGCTCCGCCTACGCTTCCTCGAGCTCAAGTAGCAGTGAAGATGAAGGTGATCGGCGCAAGAACAAGAAGTCATCCAAGAACTCGAGCGGGCTGAGCTGCTACGCGAGAGATGGCTTCTGCGGCATGGCTCGTAGCTCCGGCAGCAAGAAGAGTCACCAGAGCGACTCGGACTCCGACTCCGAGGATGAGGTACATGACGAGCTTCCCTTCTTGCGTGAGGAGAACGAGCGTCTTGGCAAGTTGCTTGATAATCGTGATGACATGCTTAGAGAGGCAAAGAAGATGAGGAAAGAGCTTAGGGCCTCACTAGAAGGTGCTAGGAACCGTGTGGCTGAGCTAGAAACCTAGAACCTTGATGCTAAGCTTGAGATAGATTCGCTTAAGGCTTCACCTGTGATTTTTGATGAGGTTGATTGTTGTGATTGCTCTGTGTACCTAGCTGATCTTACTGCTCTTAAGGATAAGCATGCTTCTACTTGTGATGAACTAGATGTGCTTAGGGTTGAAGTGGCTGAGCTTAAGTCTAGACCTGCTTTGCTAGGTGCTTGCACTTCTTGCCCTGTTTTGCATGGAAAGATTGATGAGATGCATGCTTATACTGTTTCGCTTGAGGCTAAGTTGAAAGGACCTGTTCCCACTTCCTGCTCTACTTGTGAAGAGCATGCTTTGAAAAAACTGGAACTTGCACATTATGTGGATCGCTTGCAGGATGAGAATGATGAGTTGAGGAAAATGATGGGTTGGTTGTCGGGTCATGAACCATAGCTTAGGATGATGATTGAGGCATACAAGCGCTATGATGGGCAAGCGCTTGGTTCGGAGAAGGTTGGAGAGTGTAGTGGTGAGGGAGGAGAGAAAATTGGTGATATCCCAGGTCCACCAAAAACCTTCCACAAAAATGCCTATGCTCCTAAGCCCAACCCACTGAGAAACAAACTCGACACAACCCCAGATCCTCCCATATTTCCTCACCTAACAAATGATTTCCAAAAACCGGTGAAGTTTGTGAGCTCCAAGGAGAGTGAGGTTGGAGAGAAGAAGGGTGAGAAGCCGAGTGGGGTGAAACCAAGTGAGCAGCCCCATCCCAAGCCTAAGCCCAAGCCCATACGCTTTCATTGTGACTATTGTGGGAGAGATGGTCACAAGGGTGAGTTTTGCTTCAAGAGGAAGTGTGAGAAGAGAATGGCCAAGGAGTGGGCTAACAAGGACAGGTACCGCTCTTCAGATGGTGTACCTGTGCTTTGTATGTAGATGCCCAGGGCCAAGGTGATTGTGAGGACGGTTCCGGCTTGGGAAGATCGAAACGTGGCAGGTGATGCTGCTGGCCGAGCACCACTGATCAGACCGGTGCACTACACCGGTCAGACCGGTGCAGGTCTGGGCAGACAGGGGTCTGATTTTCGTGCTCGTACGGATGCTCGGTTCCGTTCAGGTGGTCATGGTTCTGGTGGTTGGTCTGGTGAGTTTGTAGGTGGTCAGTTTGCTAGACGTTCTCCACCTCGTGCTCAATACGAGGGTGGGAGGAGTCGTAGCTTTGGGATGGAGAGAAGGAACGGTCCACGGTCTTCCTTTCGTGGTTTTCGTTCTCCTCCAGCTAGACAGGGGTGGTTCCCTAGTGGTGGTTCCCGTGGTGGTTTTCGTGGTGGTAGCTTTGATAGGCGTGATGATTTGGTTTGTGCTAACCCCACTTTGGAGCAAATGGCTCGGCACTGGTTTTACTCTTTTGGTACTAACCCCAGTGCAGAGTCGTTTGTTCACTCACGTGCTCGTTTTTGAATTTCAGGTGGCAGACTTAAGGAACGTTTGGTTGATTGACTCCGGTTGCTCAAGGCATATGATCGCAGACAAGGGGTGGTTCTCAAGTCTCGTCCCGGTGGTGTCCAAGATATACATCACCTTTGGGGACAATGGGCGAGGGTGTGTGCTTTGAGAAGGTGAGATGGAGGTAAGTGACAAGGTCACTCTCAGGTGTGTTGCTCTTGTTCAATCGCTGGGGTTCAATTTGCTTTCTGTGTCCCAGCTTTTGGATGAGGGCTTTGAGGTGTTGTTTCGGCCTGGTGGTTCTCGGATTTTGGATTCTCGAGGGGACCTAGTTTGCATGGTCATTCCCGAGGGTCAAGTGTTCCAAGCAGATTTTTCTCAGTCTTCTGGTGTGGAGCACTGTTTCTTGGCTGGATCTTCGAGTGAGTTGTGGAAGTGGCATAGGAAGTTGGGTCACTTAAGCTTTGACCTTTTGTCTCGCTTGAGTAAACTCAATTTGGTCCGAGGATTGCCACGGTTGAGGTTTGAAAAAGAGTTGGTTTATGCGCCGTGTCGGCATGCTAAGATGGTAGCTGCTTCCCATCCACCACTCACCGATGTGATGACGGAGCGTCCATGCGAGCTGCTCCATATGGACCTTGTTGGCCCAGCTCGTGTGCGATCTGTGGGTGGGAAGTGGTACATCCTGGTTATGGTGGACGACTACTCTCGGTATGCGTGGGTTTTCTTTCTTGAGGAGAAAGGGGAGACGTTTGGTTTTGTTCGAGATCTTGTCTTGAGGTTGAGAAACGAGAGGCACAGAGATGCCATACGAGCGATCCGCAGTGACAATGGCTCGGAAATTAGAAACTCTCGCTTCGAAACCTTTTGCCATGACTTGGGTCTTGAACACCAGTTTTCAAGTCCATATATGCCTCCCCAGAACGGCGTGGTGGAAAGGAAAAACAGAACCTTGTGCGAGATGGCTCGGACGATGCTCGATGAGCATAGGACTCCGAGGAGGTTCTGGGCTGAGGCGGTGAATATCGCGTGCTATGTGTCAAACAGGATTTACCTCAGGGTGCATAAGAAGAAAACTTGCTACGAGTTGATGCACGGTAGAACTCCCAAGGTGAGTCACTTTCACGTGTTTGGGTGCAAATGCTTCATCCTGAAGAAAGGTAAGAAGTTGAACAAGTTCGAGGCTAGGTCTGTCGATGGCATTTTCTTTGGTTACGCATCTCATTCTAGAGCATTTCGTGTGCTCAATCTTGAAACTAACCAAATCGTGGAGACTTGCGAGGTTACCTTCGACGAGACACAGCCACGTAGTCAGCTTGTTTTTGAGTGTGCAGGTGACAACGAACTTGGCAAGGAGATTTTCCAGGAGGAGGAGCATGAACATGGAGATGATGAAGACGGCGGTGTGGTGCCCGCGGCTGAGCATGTACCTACTACTTCGACTACGGTGGTGAACGGGCCCTCTCCCACACCTACAATGACAAACCCAGATCAAGGCGGAGCTGCTGTTGAGGGGGAGGTAGCATCAAGGCGAGAACCTCCCTGGCGAGTTCAAGTGGATCACCCAGCTTCGAGAATCATCGGCGACATCAATGAACGCACTACACGGTCGAGGGTTCGAAACAATTCTCACTTTGCTCATGCTGCTTTTGTTGCTACTTTTGAGCCCAAATACATTGGACACACGCTATCTGATCACAATTGGGTTAATTCGATGCATGAGGAGTTGGAGAACTTTGAGAGAAACCAAGTTTGGGTGTTGGTGGATCCTCCACTGGGGTGTAAGCCGATTGGGACAAAATGGGTGTGGAAAAACTAAGAGGGAGAGAAAGGATAAGTTGTGAGGAACAAGTCAAGGCTTGTTGCTCAGGGGTACTCACAGAAAGAGGGGATCGACTACGACGAGACCTTTGCTCCCGTAGCTCATTTGGAGGCGATCAGGATCCTTCTAGCCTTTTCCATGGCTAAGGGGTTCAAGTTGTACCAGATGGATGTCAAGAGTGCTTTCCTAAATGGTGTTTTGGAGGAAGTAGTGTATGTGAGGCAACCACCGGGGTTTGAGAGTGTGAAGGACCCCCACCGGGTGTCCAAGTTGAGGAAGGCGCCGTATGGGCTGAAGCAGGCGCCTAGAGCTTGGTATGGTAGATTGAGGGGGGTCCTGTTTGAGAGAGGGCTTGAGATGGGGAAGGTCGATCAGACCTTGTTTCTCCTCAGGCAGGGCAAAGATATCCTGATTGTGCAGGTATACGTGGATGGTATTGTCTTTGGTGGATCGTCTAATTCTCTTGTTGCAAGGTTTGTAGAAGACATGAGCAGGGAATTTGAGATGAGCATGATGGGTGAGTTGCAGTTCTTCCTCGGCCTTCAGATCAAGCAATCAAAGGAAGGAACATTTGTGCACCAAGCCAAGTACACCAAGGACATTGTGAGGAAGTTCAAGATGGAGGACTCTAAGGCCATGGCAACACCTATGAGTACGACTACAGCTCTTGATGCGGACGAGGACGGTGAACACGTGGACCAGAAGGAGTACCGAAGCATGATCGGTCACTCCTCTTCTTGACGGCGACGAGGCCGGACATCCAATTCTCGGTATGTCTGTGCGCTCGTTTTCAAGCGTCTCCAAGGACTTCGCATCGGCAAGCAGTCAAGCGCATATTCAGGTATTTACGTCATACTCCCGACTTCGGCCTTTGGTACTCCGCGTCTTCTTCTTTGGCCCTTCATGGATTTTTGGATGCGGATTTTGCCGGGTGTCGGTTGGATAGGAAGTCCACTTCTCGGACTTGCCAGTTCTTGGGTTCTTCTTTGGTGTCTTGGTCTTCCCGCAAACAGTCGAGTGTTGGTCAATCCACTACCGAGGCAGAGTATGTGGCCGCAGCTAGTTGTTGCTCTCAGCTCCTTTGGATCACATACACCACGAGTGATTTTGGTGAGGAGTATACCCATGTCCCACTTCAATGTGATAGCACAAGTGCCATAAGTGTTGCAAAGAACCCAGTGCTCCACTCCAAAACCAAGCACATAGAAGTGAGGTATCATTTCCTGAGAGACAACGTAGAGAAAGGAAAAATCTCTTTGATCCATGTACCCACACATGACCAGCTAGCCGATATTTTCACCAAACCCCTAGATCAAGCAACTTTCACTCGTTTGCGGGGGGAGCTTGGTGTTTGTTTGATTTCTTGAGTTGGGTGTGTGGGAGCTCCTTTGTAGCATATGTATAGCTTTCCTTTGTGCATTTCTTGCATTTGCATTGCATGTGTATCATGATGTATAGTCATCTTTGTATGATAAGTTGCATGCATTTTGTATAATATGCATTGTGTAGGAAAAGCTTCTCCTATATACATTGTTCACCATGGTATGCTATATATGATCTTGTGAGCTAGTTTGTTATGATATGGCTTAGTGTGGCTTAGCTCTTGATGATCTTGGTTTATATCCATGGTTGATAGCTATGTTTTTCAAAAATGTCATATATATGCTCTCTTGTGAGTAAATGCCTTTATATGATCTTGACATGTTTTTGTGGCTTGGCTATGCTTAATTTGTGGTTGGATAGCTTATTTTGATCATATGGGGCCAAAGGCTCATTTGCCAACATGAATGTTTAGCCCCCATGCTTCATCTTGTGGAGGGGCATAAGTTCCTTTTTGTCGCAAAGACATTTCATGCACCAATTATAAATCTGAAAATGAAATGTAAATCACTAGGAAAATGTGCTCCCATGTCATATGTGCTTAATTTACTTGCTTTTGGGTGCTAAACCGTTGCATGTTGCTTACCAATGAGAAGTCTCATATTTAGAAGTAAGCACATGGCTCGGTAAGCTTTGACATGACATGAGATGCTTGTGGGTGTTTATGATGGTCTTATGCTTAGAATGATTGTCATAGCATGAAGTTTGTGTGGCTTTGCCATTTTGATATGTTTTGATCATGTTTAGGATTTTGCTCATGAGAGGGTGATTTTTTGCAAAAATAGTCATTTCTATCTTAGCTTCGCCAAATGGTTGTGAAACTTGGTGATCTTGTAGTTTTTGTCCATACGAAGCTATCGAGTATCTAACTTGCTCATTTGGAGGTGTGTAGCATGCTATGTTGAATTTTGTCTATTTGAGAAGCTCTAGGTTGCATTTTTTGCATTTTGGGCTTGATTCATGCATTGTCAACAAGGGGGAGTAGTTTGAGCATGTTTTGGCTTGCTGCATGCATTTAGAAGGTTTCCAAAGTGGTTTCGAGCTAGTTTTGAGCTTGTGTAGTTCCCAGTTTTTCCGAGGTGGTCATCGGCCTGACCGGTGCTGCTCACCGGTCTGACCGGTGTGAGTTCCTAGGTGCTGGGCGATCTAGCCCACCGGTCTGACCGGTGTGGTGGACCGATCTGACTGGTCAGAGCAAAGCTGAAGCAGCTGCTCTAGTTTGTGAAGTGGTTTGCGTGCATTCGTCCACCGGGGAGTTGCATTGGTTTAGGGGCAGTTTGCATGTGTGCAGGGGGAGCTCTTTGTGGTTTTCGAGCTTTGGATTGGTGGTTTGTGCTCTTTACTTGAGCATGGTTTTGTCTCGGATGTGTCGAGCCGTTGCCCTTGCCTAAGGGGTCTGAGACTTGTCTTCTTCAAGTGATCTAGCTCGTTGCCTTTCCTGTGGCTTTCGATCGCTTGTTGGAGTTTCTTTTAGTCGTTTCTTTTCTTTTCCTTTTCTCTTTGATTACCACAATGTGTGTGTTGTCAATGCACTCATCAAGAGGGAGATTGAGAGCCTGTGTGGTTCGAGGATCGGTGGTAGGTCGCTTCCTGGTGTGATGAGTGATTGACAACGTGGTGTGGACTGATTCTTGGCTAAGTATTGCAGGTGCAGGTTGCGCCTTGACTGGTGTTGGTGCAGGTGAAGAACAAGGGCGAAAGGTTGTTGCCGGTGAGGCCTCCAAGTGTGGAGAAGACAAGTAGGCTTGGTTCGAGGGACCCGGTGGCCAGCGGGGTCAAGTGCGTGCCGCATGGTGGCAAGAACGGCAAGATGAAGTCATGGACGGTTTGTTGGTTGAGCCTCAAAACCAAGGTCGAGCCGGGACTACGTGGGAGCTGAGTCATGAGTGGTGATTGGCAGAGGCTACACTGAGTTCGCGAGGTTTCCGGTGGTTCACCAGAAAACCACTAGGTTCTTTGGTTGATCCACAAAGCCAAGACCGAAGACCGAAGACGGAGGTGCAGCAGTATCGGACCGGTCTGACCGGTGAGGAGCACCGGTCTGACCGGTGTGCGACGACGCAGTCTGGAGACTTCGAAGCGGAGGACACGCGTCGGGATCACAAGGCTTGCGTCGAGGCTAAGTAAGTTTGCAGTCGCTGGGCATCCGTCCGATGGTGCGAAGACAAAGTTTCCCAAAGTGCCCCTTGGGGGTGTGTATCCTAGTATTAGGCCTTAGGGGTATTTTAGTCTTTCGGCTTGCCTCCATATAACCCAAGTGGTGAGAGGATGGCAGCCGTCTCTTGGAACCCTAGCTCATTTTGTTTTGCTATTTACCTCTTCCTTTTTCCTTTGGAATTTCTAGGACTAGCTTGAGAGCTTCATGGTGAGATCTTGTGAGAGGGAAGGATGATCGGGTGGCATGTTAGACCTTGTATGAACCTCTTTGGTATGTATAGATGATTCGGTGTGGTTCCTCAAGCCTTGGATGTGTCTTTCCCGTTTCTCCTTTTTGGTGATTTTCGGAGTCCTTTCTTGGCAAATTTCTTGTGGCAGTTTCGAGGCCTTTCTCTTTGGGATTTGGTGGGGGATGTATGCTTGAACCCTTCGTGGTTCTTTTCCCTTTGATTCCCCTCACAAATCTGTGAGCAAAGGGGCTCAATTTTGGGGTTTTCTTAGCTCTAGAGTTAGAGGCGTTCTTGGTGGGATTTCTTCGATTCCTCTCGATTTAGCGAGTTTTGGTGGACCAAATCTTGGCTATGGAGTGCCCATGAGGTGTTCCTACTATTCCCAAAGTATTGCACAAATCCGTGGAGCGATTCGGGAATCGGGAGTTGGATTTGGGGGTGTTGTCCCGCGGGCGCTGTTCATCCCGAGAGCTCAGGTCACACCGGCCTGACTGGTGCCTCTCATCGGTCTGACCGGTGCAGACTCACTGTTGAGTTTTGCTCGGGTGAACGTCTTGGTGAGTTCCCTGTTGTCTCGTGTTGCTGCTGTTTCAAGTTTGATTCAGTTTGGAGCTCGGTAGGTCTGTTTGGTGGATTTGGGATTTCCTGGCTTGGACCAGTTTGACCGGCGAGCTACACCGGCCTGACCGGTGTAGGGGCCTTCTGTGGAAGTTCTCAGATTTTGCCAGCAGGGACCGGTCTGACTGGTGCAGCCCACCGACCTGACCGGTGTAGTCCAGTGGTGCTCGAGTTGCTAGTTCCGCTGCGTTCTCGAGTCGGTGTAGGTGGTTGTTGGTTCCTAGGACCAGTAGCACTCCAGTGGCTCCGTGGTCTTGGCCAACTTGGGTAGTTGAGTCGGAGACGTGCTTTGGAAGCCGTGTTCGTCTTGTCGGAGTTCCCATCTACTTCAAGAAGAATTTTTTATCGGCTCCCATTCACTCCCCCCCTCTCTGGTTCGCCTTTCTGGTCCTTCACAACTATTGTAGACATGGGATCTACCTGATAAAAAGAAACTAGTGCACACATGGGATTGCCACATGGGAAACACGCAAGTACGAATCCACTGGGGAAGCTGAACTGAGGAGGAAAACATTGTACCTTATTCTGGATATATCCTTCCTACGACCTTCCCTCCTGGTGGCATTATGTCGTCGCCGCTGGTTCTACAGGGGATGAAGCTATGAGCGGTAGATTTGGGACAATGTATGTGAGGAGGTGAAGATTTGGGCTGGCGGCGAGGAGGGAAGGGGAACTGAAGGAAAAAAATATTTGAGATGGCGAGCAGTAGAAGGGAGGGAAGGGACGGGGGCGGGGTTATTTATGCATTTCAGTGGATGACCCTGTCAGATTACCAATATACCCTTTCATTATAGTGGTGGCTGAAACGGGGTGTTGTTGTGAAGGGGGAAGCAAAAAGGACCTTTAACATCTGCTTTGCCTGGGCGTCCGAAATTCTGAATATTTGAATAGCATGTCGGTTTGTTCTAGGGGCTGGTCAGCACTATATAGTGACAACAAAGGATGTTCCTCTTATCAAGATACTGGTACAAAGGATATTCTGTTGTTAGGAACCACTCCTTTCGTTTATGTACTTCTCCGCTTAAATTGATGTCCGTTGTTAAGTAGTAAAGAACGAGAGGGCGTACTTTGGATGGATTGTCAGATCATGAGCATGTTGCATACTACTCGATCATGCCCACATTGGAGATCAACACATTATTCCTTCCTTCCTCGATTCGATTCGCATACTACAAGAAGATGAGCAAGTTGCATAGTCCTCGATCATGCCCAAATTGGAGATCAACACATCCCTTCCTGAGAGTGTTCGGTAGGTATTAAATGTATAAGCCAGCAGATTAGGGAGAAAAGTGATGTGAAAGAAGTTGTATGGCAGATTGGTTGTCAGAGAAAATTACCGCGCAATAAGTCGAAATGGAGGCTGCCGAACACTGTCCCTTCATCAATTCGATTCGTATACTACTAGATCATGAACACATTGCATACTGCTCGATCATGCCTAGATTGGAGATCAATACATCCCTTCCTTTGTCGATTCGATTCGCATACTACTAGAAGATTATGAGAACATTGCATACATCTCGATCATGCCCACAATGGAGATCAACACATCCCTTCCTTCCTTGATTCGATTCGCATACTACTACAAGATGATGAGCACATTGCATACTACTCGATCATGCCCACATTGGAGAGGATAAGAAGTGGATTTGTCCATATGCTCCTTGTCGTACGGACAACCCTAGGCCCACCAAGGAGGCGGGTCCAGTACCGACTACTATGTGGGCCCCCGGGACTACTCGACTTGTGGACCATGGTGCAAGATGGCGTGGGCTCCAAGGCAAAAGAGGACTAGTACTCGAATAGGAAGGTTAGCCATGTACGAACCCATGTAGAGTACTCCTACCCGTGTACAACTAGTACTCCTCTACCTAAACCAACTTGTAACCCTGCCTCCCGGAGAATATAAGGCGATGCGAGGACTGCTCTATCTCATCGGCAACAATCTGTAAACAACACCCCATTAATCAAGAGCTATGTAACATACATGACATAGGGTATTACGCACATTGCGGCCCGAACCTGTCTACATTGTGTGCCACGTGTCTCTTCTTTGAGTTCCTGATCTCGGTGAGGCCACATTCAACCACCTCGGGTACCCCCTTGGTGGGTTTGCCAGTCCAAGACACCGACAGCTGGCACGCCAGATAGGGGTTCCCATCGAAGATCCAATGGCGAACTCGACGACTTCCATCATCATCAAGCCCAACGTCGCCTTCTCGCGAGGTGACTCCTTCGTCTTAGGATCCTGGGTCTACACTGCTGACGGTGCTGGATCCTTCCGGTCCTACCTCACCATGACTCCGGACCCGGAGCCTGGGTTCGTGGTGCTTCCAGAAACTTCCACGGACCAACTCGTCAAAACATTCGGTGAAATTTTGCTCTCCAACAATGGTGCCAGCTTCGAGTTTAGAGCCGCCTCCAACTCAACTTCGACGTCAGCCTAGGTCGAGCCGCGTGAGCTAGCTCCTGAGCCATCATGCAGCCCGACCCTCCCCCACGAGCAATTCCCATATGGTCTTTGCAGCGCCACCGCAACCTATGCGGAAGCGCTCACACCCCGTTGACCCTGCAAGGAGATCGTCTCCGAGTACTCAGACTCTGACGCCACGCTCGACTTCAATTCGGACTCCTCCTACGAGTTCGACTTCAGATTGGATTCGATCGAGCCCGACTACAACTCAGGTTCATCCGCGGAGAAGCCGTTGTCAGGTCCTGCTCTAGGCTTGGTCATCAAGTCTACTCCGGCCGGTAGATTAGTCTACTGGCCCGACTAGAAGACTGCACATCTAGTCTTAGATGACAACTCTAGCTTCATCGCCTGCCTCGTGACACTTCCCTTCCAGGAGGGAGCTCTGCTGTCTCCCATCGCAGAAGAACACACCCCAACCGAGGTGGCCACATCCAGCTCATGCTGCTACTCACCCGAATGCCAGGTCTTCATAGCAATAACAGCCGGCGGAGGCGATGATCCAGGAACCTCACACAATCGATAAGATTAGTTCCTGGATGACATCTCAAACGACGAGCTCTCTGCTGATGCACTTGCCGATGAGACTACTCAAGTACCCAATGCCATGATGGAGATCTTCGCTACGTCCAAGAAGCTCGCCCCGAGCGAACTCGAGATACCAGAGAAGACCGACATCACCAACAAGCCTCAGCCGACACAGGAAGTCCAGCTGAAAGCAATTGACCTCGGTAATGGCGACAACAACAAGACAACCATGATCAGCGTAGGGCTTGATCTTAAACAGGAAGACGTGCTCCTCAGCTTGCTTCAGGTTAATCGAGACATCTTCACGTGGAAACCAGCGGACATGCCAGGTGTGCCCAGGAGGTTGACCGAGCACTCACTCAATGTCGACCCTAAAGCCACCCCCAAATGACAACATCCCCGCCGTTTTGCTAACGACCGATGGGAAGCTATCAAGAAGGAACTCGCGAAACTACTCGCGACTTGCTTCATCAGAGAAGTGTTTCATCCTGATGGCTTGCGAACCCCGTCCTAGTCCGCAAGAATAACACCAACGAGTGGAGGGTGCGCGTCGACTACACCGACCTCAAGAAGCACTACCCCAAGGACCCCTACAGGTTTCCACAGATTGACCAAGTCATTGACTCCACTGAGGGTTGTGACTTGCTCTACTTCCTCGACTGTTACTCAGGTTATCACCAGATCAAAATCAAGGAAGAATATCAAGAGAAGACCGCGTTCATCACCCCGTTTAGCGCCTACTGCTACACAACAATGTCGTTCGGGTTGAAGAATGCCGGCACTACCTATCAATGAGCTATACAATCTTGTTTCAAGTGACAACTCAACAAGAACGTCAAAGCTTACATGGATTACGTGGTCGTCAAGACTAGAGCTTCAGACACACTCATCGCCGATCTTGAAGAGACTTTCACATTGCTATAGGAGTACCAGTGGAAGCTGAACCCCAACAAGTGCATCTTCGGTGTACCATCAGGGAAGCTGCTCGGCTTCATCATCAGCCATCGCACCATCGAAGCAAATCCCAAGAAGATCTCCACCATCACCAAAATGAAGGCTCCGACTACCATTAAGGATGTCCAGAAGCTTACTGGTTGCATGGCGGCCCTCAACAGATTCATCTCAAGACTTGGCGAACACGAGCTACCCTTCTTCAAGCTACTCGAGCGACACAAAACTTTGTGTGGACCGAGGAGGCTGATCAAGCTCTGCAGCAGCTTAAGGACTTCCTGTCCAAGCCACCGATCCTTGTAGCTCCTCAGAAAATGGAGAAGGTACTGCTCTATCTCGCTGTGACTACTCATGTGGTTAGTACTGCCATCAACGTCGAGCGGCAAGAGGAAGGCTGTTGGTATGTCTTAACCTCACCACTATGGTGTCGGGATAGCGTGAGCGTGTAAGAATCACCGGGTATACTGACAGGTGCGAACGAGTCCGCAAGCGCACGGATACACCATTGTAGCATTTCTCCCTCGGAAGTATTCCAAAGGGTATCGTATCCTAGGAACGGTTGGGGTACTCTACAAGCGACTTATCCAAGGACACAGGATCTCTGCTGAGGTAGGTAAGAGGTATGGTATCCCTTGTAGGTACTAGGTTCTAGGGGGGTACAAGCTGCAAAGGATCTATCTTCGGACACCGGACCCTCCTGGCTATAACAATCAGTTCACGGCAAATGGTTGCCTACACCTGTATCCGAACGTGGGGAATTCCGAAAGGGTCCAACAGCTGTCACTACCGCGGCCTACCCCAAGACAAACTATGGGATACAGGGCAATCGAAGGATAACCCGTAGTACAGACACCACGTCTGCACTACCGACTACTACTATAGCACGGCTACGTCTGACATCGCGTAGCAACACTATAGCACTTCGTATAAATACAGAGCGACGAACCAGCGAGTACAGCTAGGCCTTGCCCATCATTGAATCAAGACGATACGAAGAGATATGAATGACACTTTGGTCTAATTCAGATATTCTAATTGACAAGCAGTCACACAAAGGGAATGCAGAACTATTCATCTAGTCAACAAGATCAGAGGATCGTGTCACGAAGAACACGAGCCTCTAAATGATGAATAGATGGAGAACTCTAGAACATATCACCCATGTATGAATGCGACTTTAGTCTAATTGGAATATAACGAAATACTCACTTTAGTCTAAATGAAGAACAACATCCCTCATGACGTACAAAGGGATGATGAACGAAGAACGGATCATCGCATCTCCCTTCTACTCACCCACACACTCTTCTCTCTACCTAGCACCACCTAAGCTAGATCTTCCTCATACTCACATTCATGGTGGGAGGAGGTTTCACCTCCACCAAGAGGGAATGAGAAGGAGGAGAAGAGGCTAAGGTGAGAAGTTGCCTTCAAGTGTGTTGTCCTATTCTTACCCTCCTCCTCTTCTATTTATAGGCCTGAGCACCGGCGTCAAGTAGAGCGAGACACCCCGGGGATGGCCTCTAAGACCAATGGGCAAGCACCACGTGGAGGCCTGGGATCAGCCGACCAAAGGTTGATTCGGCCGATCCCAGGATCGGGCGACCCCAGGTGGGCCCCTCTCGTGCTGTGCTTTCTCTGAGTGGCTGCCCTATGGGCCTTGAGGTCAGTTCCCGGTGTACACGTGTGTTGGAGGTGGTTTAGTCGCTCTGGTGGGCCATAGGATCCATGTGATGCACGCGTGGCGGTCTCTGATTCGCTGAGGCTCTCTCTTTCTTGGATTGATGATGTCATTGATCCAGGGGATGCTGCATGGCAGCCCCTCATTGGCTGAGCCTGAAGTGCTAGGATCATAGAGGTGTGATTTCTCTTCATTTCTTATGCTAAACACCTGCATTCATCTTCATACAACCACTTGTGGAAATTGTTAGTTTAAACCCCTATTCTAGTGTGGATGCATGATTCTCATGATGAAATGCAGGGATTGACGGCCTTAAATTAGGTACTTAACAGCCGTCAACAACTCCCCCACACTTGCCCTTTGCTCGTCCCGAGCAATAGGGAAGAGATCAAGCGGGTTAAACCAGAGGTATGAAACAAACATAAGAATTATTCCAGGTCATACCTTGCTCTTGTGAACTTTGTGAAGTGGCTACCATGCCATCTTGGGTGGTTGATAAGAAGAACGACCATGAATCGAATCCCTTAAACATCTGATGGCAAGCACTTGGGGTTTTTAAATGATTTTTAAAGAAAGTCATACTCTGCCTCCTTCTTTGATTCTCTCGGATCGGTCAATGTGTATATGTCCTAACCTAGGCACGACTGCCTTAAATTCATCCTACTTCCAACAGGCTTATGTGGAGCTCAGGGTAGGATATGAATGGTAAGACATACTTGTATTACGTATATTGCAAAGTCAAAAACTGGATCCAAAGAGTAAATCAAGTCATACTATCAGATCAAGAGGTGCACGTGTATGGTTGTGGATGATATGGTAAGGTGAACACTAGGCCCAGAATGGGTGCTAGTCATTACCATATTCGATGGATGAGATGAATGACTACATTGCATGATTCTCTCTCTCATATATATAAAAAGTCTTATGAGAGCATGGCTATCCTCCTTTCTTTTTTTATGGACCTTCATGTGTCCCCTTTTTTTATAGATAGCCATGCCTCTTTTACAAAATACTTGAGGAGAGAGAAACTGTGAGACATGGGTACCCCTGGGTCCCCACCGACCAGGCTCACGGCCGTCCCCGACAAGTGGGTCCGGCCTACCAGAAGACCCGCCGACCTGACAGTGGGCCCAACCGACCTAGTTGGTCGCCCACACAACCTCCCGAAGATCTTCCAGAAGATTCTAGACGACCTTATCCGGAATGACCTCAAGACTTGGCGTACAAGACAAGACTTCGGTGGATCCCGACCAAGCAGATCGACGGATATGGCAAGTGTTGTAATCAACTAAACTTAGGTCTCCCGGTCGTAACCGACCAGGAATCAGGTAACCGACCTTGTCCGCTGGCTAATATAAGGCGGGCAGGGCGACCCCTTGTATCAATACGCAATCCTCAAGCATTCTACACCAACAACTGGATGTAGGGTTTTACTCTCCGGAGGCCCGAACCAGTATAAACTCGCCGTGTTCTCTGTGTTCCGTGTGCTCGTGTGCAACCTTCGAGTTTTTAGCCTTAGATTCCGCCCCACCGAATAACTAAACCACTGGGGTTAACCCCCATGTGGGCTATCTAGATCTAAACATCTGACAGTTGGCGCGCCAGGTAGGGGGGAATCCAGGGTTCTTCGTGCAACTCGATGGCTTCGTCAAACGGCGTCATCTTCCCGGAGAGCATGGCGGACATCCTCACCAACACGATCGACATCTGCTTCGGCTCTATGCCGGCGGGATCCACCGTTCCAACCGCATGCCCCGTCATTGAGAGTGCTACGGTCACCTCCAACCAGCAGGTCGGATCCGATCTGCTGTAGAAAACCCACCCACCCACACCTAGCGACCTGATCGCGGGGCTCGATCACGTCGAAGACAAGCTCTCCGACATGATTAAGGTCTGTGAGCGCGTCAAACGCCATCGCAGGACCCCTCCATCTTCATCCCGCATGCCCCTCGGCCTGCGAAAAGCAACTCATGCAGCGTCTCGCTACATGAAGAACAAGCTTCAGATCCAATCTGAACCCAAGACTCCACATCGTGGGAACTGCAGGGGTCACCTCGACGACCCTTGCCCCGTCCATGAAGACTCCAAACACACGGCTTGCCAGTGCCATGTGCTCAAGAAGGTTCGTCGACCTCTTACTGCGGCTCATCGCCGACAGTCCAACCGCGAGCTGTCTCCGGACTGCCTCGTGTTTCAGATCGCTCGTACGACCATCTCCCCGAACTATCCGGGAGAAGTGTTCGAGATCTCAGACCGAGAGGTCCTCGTGGTCTCTGCAGACGTACCCCCTCAACCCGGAGAGACAGACGAGCAGCGCATAGAGCGCGAGAACACTAACGCCGCACCAGCTACGCGTCGTCAGCAAGAAGTCGAAGCAGCTGCAGGTCAACCCGCGGGCAACGTCGTACAAGGTGCCGGCGACTCGCCGGTAGGCAACGTCGTCAATGGGGCACAACCCAGCGTGGCTCCAGCCGCCCCTCAGCAGCAACAGAATCGCAACGAGCCCCGTTGAAACCGCCTACGTGCCAGAGACCTCCTGAGGGACTTTGAGCAAGACGGCCATGAAGTCTACAACTCTCCTCAAGCAAACTTAGGCGTAGCCCTTGCCGCGCTGGGTCAACTTGAGGATACTCCTGCAATACGGCACCTACAAGCTCACATCCGCGTCGCCACCGCCCAGGTCGAAGAAAGGGGTCCGAGATACAGCAGATCAGCTTCAAGCTCCTACTCCAGGAGTAGGTTGGAGTGACCTCGTCATCAATGCCACAACAATGCCCCCTTCAACCCGTAGCTGAAGAGGGAGGAGGCGAAAATGAAGTCGCACAGCCGGTCAACCCTGCTGCCAACGTCGCTGCCAACCCAGCAGCCAATCCAGCTGCCAATGCTGCTGGTAACGCTCCTGGTAACGCCCAAAACAACGCTGCCACTGCTGCGGGCGCCCAACAGCAGAATGTTGCCGGCAACGCAAGACAAAACGCTGGAGCTCAACCTCCACCAGTACAAGCCAACCATGCTCAAAGCAGTCATCGTCAACGCGCCTGAGATGAAGTGGAGATAGCACGCCGTTCTAACAATGACCACGTCAATGGGGTCCCTGATCCCCTTGACGCCAATAACCCTATCCAAGCAACAGATCTTCGGTAGATGCACGACCAAGAGCTCCTACGACGTGGCCAGTACGACCAAGACAATGGTCCTCCAGATGACCTCTACGTCATCCCGACGGCCTATGCCCCATCAGCCAGTCCTGGAGCAGTCAAGAATTTCCCGGCGTTCTCACGACGTCTCAGGACGATCAGATACCCCAAGGACTTCAAGCCAGCCATCAAAAAATACGACGGTCGCTCCGACCCAAGTATTTGGCTCAAGATGTACAGCATCGCAGCCCGCGCCTCTGGAGGCAATGAAGATCACATGGCGGGATATTTTCCCCTTGTGATGGGCAAAGCGCCACTCCTATGGCTCGATAATCATCCTACGGAGTGCATCGCCTCGTGGGCGACCTTGTCACGGCTCTTCACGACCAACTATCAAGCGACCTACAACTGCCCTGGCAACACACATCACCTCGCCAGAGTGCGGATGAGGCACGACGAAACTCTCCGAGAGTACACTAACTGCTACTTTGAGAACCGGAACACCCTTGCAGGTGTCAAAGACGAAGACGTCATAGCCTACCACAAGAAGGGGGTAACCAATATCAAGCTCTTTGAGAAGATCCACGAAGCTGACGCCCATACCATCGCCGACCTCATGGCCTACGTCGACAAGCTTGTCGACACTCAAGATGCGGTGATGCACGACTTCAAAGGCGAAGACCACGACGATGGTGGCAGCAGGTCAAGCAAGCGATCTGGCGAGGTCTATGAGACCGATCCACCCAGACCTTCCACCTTCCTTGAAGGTGACTTCAATATGGTCATGGACGACCAGTGCCAGTTCCACCGCGATGCCAAGCATACCATGAGGGAGTGCGAACAGCTAAAGCGTGCCATAGGGGTACCTCCAGAGCCCAAGAAGACCAAGAGCGGCAACAACGACAACCAGAACAGCACCCGCCGCTTCGACAACCGTAACCGTCAACATGATCGACGTGATTACCGTGACCGACAACCATACCGTCGCAACGATGACAGGGATCGCCGTGACTATCGCCGCAACTATCGCCGCGATGACCACCGTGATGATCGACGTGACGACTACCGCCGCGACGACCGCCGTGAAGATAACCGCAACGACCGGCGTAATGAGCACCGCGACGACCGACATGATGACCGTCATCGCCAAGATGACCACAACCGCAATGACAACAGCCGTAAGGAGCCTTCTCCGCCACCACCACCAAAAGGGGGCAACCCCAATTGATATGGATATATCGGCATAAATAAGTACTCCATCAGTTCTTGTCCAAGCTAAGGCAGGTTACGTACACAAGGCCATGAGTTACGCTGCATATGTTTCAACTTCTTGTTCAAGTCTGTACGAATCTGCCAGGATTAGTGGTGCATGATATACATCGTTGGAAGCTCCATCAAGTCAAGATTCGAACGCAAGAAACCGTTCGTCTTTTCGACTTCCGAGCAAGGAGTTATGGCCCAATTAGTGGAAGCTGCACAGACTGTTTTTGTGGCTGCGCGAAAACTGCACAAGACTTTTGGAATTCTCCACCAAGATGACCTTCCACACCCAACTAGGAGGGATGTTCCTAGTATATATACCCCATGTACTCCTCCATTTGAAAGAATGTTGATTTGAGAATTTTTAGAACAGCCACATGGCATCTTCTTCTCCACCATAGCGTGTGAGTTTATGGAGGGATCCTCATCCACCCCTTGTGTTGCATCTTCTTTGTGAGGTTGTATACCCCGCCGCTTCATCGGCACCCAGTTTGTGCTCCTGGTCCATTTGATTCCAGGTTGGGTGGGCTGGTTTCTTGAGTGTTGTTGGGCAGTCCTCGATTCAGGTTGCCGTATAGAGACGGTGGTTGGCTTCGAGTTTTACTGTCAGGTGGCACTACTTCTCCCGGCTGCTTGCAGCTAGTTATCATGGCTATGTTTTCAGCTAGTTATCTTGGTGATTTGCTCTCACGTCGTGAAGATCGGGACCGATCCGTATCATATGGTATCAGAGCTTTCGTTACCACGGTAGGATTCTTTACCCTTAGCTACATATATATTTTGCCTTTGTCCTATCCACCAAAAAGCCACAAAAAAAATGTTATAGCCTTTTTGTTACAATCTGGTTATCTTGTGAGTTTGGTTAAATTTCAGTCCATTAGAGTCTTTGTTTAGTTGCTGATCATTTAATCCTTTGCGTGTCCTTTTGAGCCTATTCATATCTCTGAAAAATTTCCACAAAAATATATATAGTAAACCATTCTATCCTTTGCGTAAACTTTTTGTCCTATCAAGATAGCTACTGATTGTGTTTGGTTCTATCGTCATTAAATTGTGCAAGTGTTATATCTGTTCTTCCCTTAGTGTGTAAAAAAGAGTCAAAAAAAAGTGTTTAGAAAGTTGAAAAAAAAAGTGTTCAGGAAGTTTTAAAAAAAGAAAGTATTGGAAAGAAAGGGGCAAGATCAGATTGTTGGTATGCACAAGTATTGGATCTTCCTATTAAAGTTGTGTGACCAGTTTGCTATCATTCTTTTGATGCAATTTTTGCTAGGTGATTCCCTTTACACCAATTATCCCTAGCATATTCCTTGTTTGCATCAAATCTGTCTGTCTTTTGTGCGTGCGTTGCTACAGTTACTTCATTCATATCTTTTGATCAGCACTAGGCATTTGATCTCTAGTTTGGATTGTTATTTAACTTTACAACAACTAGATTTCAGATTGCATTCCTTGTGTATCACTCCCCACCAAGCTCCACATATAAGCCATCGTGATTGGTACTCTCTGGTCTTGTATTCGCTTAACCATCACTCTTGTTACCACCACACATTGTTTTTGCTGTAACCCGCAGGGATTTCATAAAGAGCTTCGGTTGGTAAGAGAGGTGAGATTGTGAGAGTTCCACATATTATCCTATACCACATATAAGATTGTTGTTTTGCATATGCATTAACCATGACAGGCCGAAGATACACTAATCTTCCATTCTATGGAAGTACCGATCCAGAGGAGTTTCTTGATTGGCAAGAGAAAATAGAGATTGAATTTGAAGTTCAAGATTTTTCCGAAGCTAAGCAAATCTCAAAAGCTGTTCTTGCATTTCAAGATTATGCTCTTCATTGGTGGAAACAATATTCACAGAAGCGTCTCATCAAGAATTGGAAAGACTTGAAGAAGGTCATGAGAAAAAAATTTATTTCAAGAAGTTATGGGCTGATTTTGCTTCGTCGTTTGGAGAATGTGAAGCAAGGTACTAAATCTGTCCAAGCATATTATGATAAGCTATATTCATCCTTGCATAGAGCAAATGTTGTTGATGACATGAATGCAATGAGGTACTTTGAGAGAGGTCTTAATGATAACATTGCTGCTGCACTTGAGGGAAAGTATTTTAGAAGTTTGCAAGATCTTCTCAGTTGTGCTATTAGAGAGGAGAAGAAAATTATGAAGGTGCAGCAAGGCAAGATCACAAGGAGCAAAAATTTGTGCCAAGACAAATGTGCTAAACTGCAGCCCATTGTATCCTCTGTTAGTGGACAGAAGCATGCATCGACACCATGCAAGAAGAGAGGACATGTTGTCCCAAAGTTTTCTTTAGTTGATTCTAGTGCCAAAAGAAGTGAACATCAACAATTCAACTCTAAGACAAACTATGATATGCAATAAGAATATAGTGATGCACATCAAGTTGATAAGAGAAGTGATGAAGTGTGTGGCGTTACATTAAGTCATATGGTTACACCAATATCTGGGAAAGTTGCTATCCCAAAGTGTCAGTTACCACCTGAAATTGTGAAGGAAGAAGTTACAAACAATCTCATCATTGGATCTTGCAGTTTTAAGCAAGATCAAGTAGAAAAATCTGTAGCACATGCTACCCAAGGTGATCTAGAAGAAGCCACTATGTCAAGTTGTGAAATTAGAGAACATCTTTCTCTATTGGAGGTTGATATTTTGAGTCAGCAATTGAAAGGAGATGAGAACTGTCAGTTCCATGATAATTGGCAGAGAAGAGAAATAATTGAAGGCAACAAAGAAATTGATGTTGCTAATTTTCAAGGTGAATGTGTTCATTTTGTTCAAAAGGGATATGGAGAGACATCGTCTCAGGGTCAGTTTGTTAGTATTGAAGATCCTATAAGTTTTGTTCTTTGTCCAAGTACCACTTGTGGTGAAGATCATTGCCCCAAAGTTGGCAAAGAAGTTGGAATTCAATATGGTGATAAATCAGCACCAAACCATCAAGACCACCTTGATAATACTTCAACTTTTGAAGATGTGTCTAATCTGAATTTTAAAGCTGACCATAGTGTCAATGTGAGAGCTGAATGTGAGAAGAGGGATGCTTCTATTGTGTCACTAGTGAAAGTGAGAAATCGGTCCAAGGTGAAGATCTTCATACTCCAACACATTTGAATTTTGAAACTGAAATTTTTCCAAACACAAATGTGATGCCAAGATGTGATGTACCATCAACTTCATTATGCGAGATAGTATTGGACAGCGGTACCAAAATTATGTGCTCCGACATGTAACTTAATGTTCAGATTGAAGGCAAGATTAGTGTACATAATTACGCTTCTATTGATACCGTTTCAATTTCTTTGGAGGAGATTAAAAATGATCGTTTGGCTGCCACTATTGCTGTCCCAATACCACTGAAAAGGACCATGAATGGTGACACATATTCATATGTTGCTCCACAAGACATTGAAGATATTGTTCATCAGTACCCATGTGAGAATGAGAGCAACATCGCCAAATTGAGTGTGGATGAAAATAAAAGTGAGCTGAGTGACCCCATAAATTGTGAGAGCATCCACAACGAGAGTGAGAGAGATCCATCACACAAAAATAAAGAGCCTGAATGGAAGATGTTGAAGGATGTTTATGAATCTAACATATTCATCTATACTTCTAGTGTTGTCTTCCAAAATGTGCAGGTTTTCAAGGAAACTGAGCAAAGGATGTTTGCTCATCACACTACACCACTTGATGTGAGAAATGAGCAGATTGCTAATGTGCAAAACCAATTTGTTGCTGCTACAAACATGAAGCATGAAGATGGAGGAGGTAAAAATTCAGAAGTACAAACTCCAAACCTGAAAGGTAATCAAAATAATACTGATCTGAATTTGCGAGGTAAATTATTGAGTAAGCATGATGAAACATCTACTGCAATTTCAATTGAGCTTGCTAATCTTTGTCCTGATTCTATTCATTCACAAGTCAATTCAAATACTGAAATTTTGCGAGTTGATAACCTTTGTTTTACTTTGCATAACTCTTGTTCTATTTTGATTGAATCTTGTGATACCTTATATGCTAATAAATTTCACCATGTTCAGTTAATTACTCGTGCTGAATTTTTCAAAGGAATATCTCCTGCTAATTGTTTGAGTTACACTATGCTTGACAAACATGTTGAGATTGATCAAAGGCTTGACAATGTTTCTATGATAACATCTCTGAGATCTTTGACTAATGTTCATAGCTGCAAGTTTACATTCAATTTGATTGTTGAACAAGTTTTTGATAAGTTCTTTGTATGTTCTGTGTGCATAACATGTGACAAGCTTTCTGAATTTAAAACGAACATGTCGAATGCCAAACATTGTGATCCATATTTTTCTGATCTTGAGGTGAATAAATTGTTTAATGCTTGTTGTTTTGAGAAAAAATATTGTTTACTTGTTCATATTCTTCATCAAAAGACATGAACGATATGCAAAGTAATGGAATTTTTGGACCAAAAAATTTTCTGTCCACATCAGAGACAAATGAGCCTGGAAGGTATATTTCTAATCTTTTGAATAAATTGTGCAATAAGAATTTTGGTAATATAAGTAATGCTCAAAATTTTGAAACGTTCAATATTGCAATGGTGAGAGATGAGGTTTTGAATCAATTGTGCTGCTTAAAAGAAATAGTTGTTCTTCCATCTACTAAGTTATTCGCAGGATCTAAAACACAAAGGAAATATCGTCAAGGTAAGATTAGGGAAGTGAATTTGATGACTCAAACTCTTTTTCATAAAGTGCATAACCTATATAGATCATGTAATCATTCTATAAACATGAATATGGGTTACAAAGGAAGAAAACAGAAATTTAAAATAATGAGTGATGAAAAATGTTGTATATATATACCCTCTGCTTTTTATGATTTGGTTTCAGGTAAACAAAAGCCGAGGACAGCTTTTCTCCAAGGGAGGGAGGATGATATGACTACGCCGACCACACCGACAAGCATGCTGATTTCATCAAGCAAGTTCCAACAACCTTCATGTCAAGGTGCACCAACTCTGTGGCCGAGCTAAGAAAATACAACAAGAGGTGCACGCGCTACTTTGTGAAATTCATTTTAACATTAATGAGAATTATATACTGCCTAAGTCGTGCATGTTGCTATTGCTCAGGTTTACCAAGACGGATGATAAGAATAGACCAAGATTGAACCAGAGAGAAGAACCACGTCGAATCAGTTCGGTCTGGCAGAACCGTCACAAAGAATCAGTCATATCTTTTGATTCACAGAAGCTATGAAGGTCCATGAGTGCACGTTGGAAAGGTCTTGAAGTCTAGTTTCTAATGCCACCGGTGCCGAGTGCTTTTGACATTCCAGTGAGGCAGCCAAGTGCTTTTAGTACAGACTGGTCAGAGTGTCAACAGTCTGCCTAACGTCCAAGTTCCCATGCAAAACTGTACCATTCTACAATATTTCGTGGTACATGCTGCACGTAGTGTGAAAGTGCATCAAGTCAACTTTCCAACACATCCAACGGCACGTCATTTGGAGTTTCCAAGATGGAGTTATTGCCAAAACACTGAAGACTGCGCAGAAGACCAACAGTCACGCGGAAACTCATCAGGAGCGTGGAGGCCTTTTCACATAGGCTGTCTTTTCGTTTTTGTTTCGTGTTTTCACCTATCCAGGAGGTCTGCTCCTTGTATAAATACCCCTTTGCTTCATAGCAAACGTAAGACTTTGATATTTGAAATACAGAACCCCTTTGTTTAGCTGTGTGCTAGCAAACCCTTGAGAGAAATCTCTACCCCTTTGCTCTTGTGATCTCCTTCGCGGGAATACAACAGCGGCGGCTTCATACGCTCCCAATTGGTGCTCCTACTCCCTTCGAGGCTTCCTCGATTGATTGTAGGCTGTGTTGGTTGGTTCTTAGAGAGTGTGGTTGGGCGAATCCTCGATTCAGGTTGCCGGTTAAAGACGGTGGTTGGCTTCGAGTTTTATTCGTCAGGTTGCACTAGTTATCACTGCTTGCAGCAAGTTACCTTGGCTTCTTTGAAGCTAGTTATCTAGTGCATCATCTGGTATCAAAGTTTAGGTTGCCATATAGAGACGTTGGTTGGCTTCGAGTTTTACTGTCAGGTGGCACTACTTCTCCCGGCTGCTTGCAGCTAGTTATCATGGCTGTGTTTTCAGCTAGTTATCTTGGTGATTTGCTCTCACGTCGTGAAGATCGGGACCGATCCGTATCATATGGTATCAGTTATCAGGTTGACACGGTCAGAGTTTGTTGCCAATTTGTATCTTTGCAAGTTTGATTCTTTGGATCGACCGGTTCAGATTAGTGGAGATCTGATTTTAGCAGTCAGAGGGTAGGATTGGCTGAGAGTTTTGAACTTTGGTTCCCTCTCTTCAGGTGCTATCGGCTGTTAGATTTGGTTAACATTGTTTGGAGTGTTGTCGATCTTTTGAGTTGAGTTTGTACCTATCTATATATCTTAGTCTCGTGGTTGTAATTTTTATTTTTGCGTCGAGTTTGTTAACTTTTCCTCCTCTACAACGACTCGCATGAGTCGAGGACGACTCATTTTCAAAGAAAGGGAGGATGATACGGATATATCAGCATAAATAAGTACTCCATCAGTTCTTGTCCAAGCTAAGGCAGGTTACGTACACAAGGTCATGAGTTACGCTGCACATCTTTCAACTTCTTGTGCAAGTCTGTACGAATCTGCCAGGATTAGTGGAGCATGATATACATCGTTGGAACCTCCATCAAGTCAAGATTCCAACGCAAGAAACCATTCGTCTTTTCGACTTCCGAGCAAGGAGTTATGGCCCAATTAGTGGAAGCTGCACAGGCTGTTTTTGTGGCTGCGCGAAAACTGCACAAGACTTTTGGAATTCTCCACCAAGATGACCTTCCACACCCAACTAGGAGGGATGTTCCTAGTATATATACCCCATGTACTCCTCCATTTGAAAGAATGTTGGTTTGAGAATTTTTAGAACAGCCACATGGCATCTTCTTCTCCACCATAGCGTGTGAGTTTATGGAGGGATCCTCATCCACCCCTTGTGTTGCATCTTCTTTGTGAGGTTGTATACACCGCCGCTTCATCGGCACCCAGTTTGTGCTCCTGGTCCATTTGATTCCAGGTTGTGTGGGCTGGTTTCTTGAGAGTGCTGTTGGGCAGTCCTCGATTCAGGTTGCCGTATAGAGACGGTGGTTGGCTTCGAGTTTTACTGTCAGGTGGCACTACTTCTCCGGGCTGCTTGCAGCTTGTTATCATGGCTGTGTTTTCAGCTAGTTATCTTGGTGATTTGCTCTCACGTCGTGAAGATCGGGACCGATCCGTATCACCAATGGTGCATTTCAGACCGCCAACCGGCGGATCAACTTCATCGTCGGTGGTCGTCAAGCAGCCAAGAGCAACAGATAGCTACGATCAAACGCAAGGGAGATCGGCCAAGTCAACACAGAAACTCCACAACCCCTGCGTTGGTCGGAGTACCCCATCACTTTCTCCAGGAAAGACCATTGGGTCCACATACCTGACCCCGGGACCTACCCACTGGTCGTCAACCCCATAGTGGACGGCTGTTGACGGATAAAACTCGTATCCACCTACGATCCGCAAGCATACTGACCTACACCTTTTTCACCACGGGGATTCCCTAGGTTCTTATCAATCCGCGGAGCAAGGGGATTACAAGCGTTTGATCTAGCGCTATTACTAACTTAACCAAACCCTAATCTATGGTTAATCTAGAGAACTACTACGCTACACTAGAGAGAACGATTAAACCAACAAGATATATAAAAGACACTTGCCCAAGGGTCTACGATACTTGAACATGCAACCGCTTAAGATATGAAAACCAATCTAATCTATCGGGGGTTGTGACCACAGTTTCACCCTTTCCCTCCCCCCGTACTGTCACTACGCGGAGGTATTCGTGACTAGACCTACGATGGACACAGCGTATTGAATGGTTCCAAGGGAGCATTGAGATATATACTCCCTGCACGGCATGGTAGCTAACCTTAAACAATAAAGCATCTTCAACACTAGATGATAGATAGATAACCATATCAAGTAGCGATTACATCTCAAGATCGATTACAACCCATGGACACATGAGAAGATTACCCCATCAAGGTGCTAGGCATAGCACCGTTGATCATGGTGACGCTGCCGACGGTGTCTTCCTTCTCCTCCGGGGGTGTCTTGGCAGGGCCTCGACGTCCTCCACCACTTGTGGTTGCTTCCTTCGAGTAGAGCGATCCTTCTCACGAATGATCTCCCTCCTCTTCTCTCTCTCTAGCTTGTGGACGGCCTCTCGGGCGAATGGCTCTCTCCCTGCGAATGGCGGCGCCTCCACGTACTTAGGGTTGAATCATCTTCACGCTCAAGAAATGGGGGGCCGTACCGACGTCGGAATGGGCCAGGCCGGCCGGCCTGGGCCGACCGGCCCAGGCCCATTTCGGCCCGGTTCGGTCGCCCCTTCGTGCACGTGGGTCCTCTTGTCATTATGCACTTTGCCCGTTCCATTTGCACCATTTTGACGATGTCATCCTCGCATCCAAGATGGAGGGTCTTCTCGCATGAAGTTCGGTCTTTTATGCTTCAATCCTCGGGGATGTTCCTTTGTTACACTTCGGTCCTTGCCACCTTTGGGAGTGATTTCATCATGCTGTCAAACACGAACGGGACTCCTAAATTGCTCCTTTGAACTTGTTGTGACTCCATCCTTTATGTCCATGTTTTCCTGCAAAAACATAACACTTCCAAATGCACATACAAAGATGAACTTGTTATGTCATTAGTGTGCCTAGTGGCGAGTTAGTTTCATAATCAAATCCAAACCAAAGTGTAATGAACATGTTTGGTGTACCAAAATACACCGTCAACATCTCCCCCACGCTTAGATCTTGCTCGTCCTCGAGCAAGTACTCGTAAAAGAACTTTTGTCCAAGGTGTTGAAATCGTGCTCCGCTAATTCTTTCTTCACAAGTTAGTCAATCCTTTATCTTTAATATAATAAACATAAAGTAATGATCATCATACATAAACAAGGGCGTTTAGAATCTTTACCAAATCGAGATTTACCCCACAACTCATACCTTTCACTCGAGGTCCTCAATTCCAGTCATGCTTACTTCTTTGCTTCCATTGGAGGGTTTTCATGATTTTTCAAAAATAAAATTCCTACAACAAGTATTAGACAAAAACCTTTCTCCAAGTTCTCACATGTCGCTCATATGAAGTGGCTATCCTAAACAATTCATAAACTCTCACCTCCCATAAGTCTCTCATATATTATGTAAAGTGGAGCTATGGGTATGGCTAGTGTAGTCAACACGAGTATTGTCAAGCTAAGAACTTACTCTAGTGGTTGTTTACCTTTCAAAGCCAATGATCATGAGAATTAAACCATAATGTAGGGATATCAAGGATAAGAAGATATAGAATGGTGGACATGTGCAAGGGCAAAAGAAAACAAGACTACGAGGCACCGATGACGTCCTCGTTGTCGGATTGCACATGGTTGGAAAAAGAATGGAAGTTTCGTCTCTCAACAACAACGCGGCATCCTTCCTTACACTTTATTTAACCTTCACTTGATTCATCCCTCTTCATATCTTTCTTGCCTTTCCTCTTTCTTTCTTTCTTTCTCTCTTTTTTTTCTTTTTCTTTTCTTTTCTTTCTTTCTTCTTTTTTTTCTTTTTCATACACATATATTTTTTTCTTTACTTCTCTCTCTTTTGACACCTTTCCCTCTCTTTCAAAGCTGTTTACTCATCTCTTCTTGCATAAACACAATCTGAATTTAAAATTAAAACCATGCTAGAGACGAGACGAAACTTCGAACATAGGTTGTGTTCAAGGAGTACGATGCACAAAAGAGATATTATGGTTTGGGTATGGAATTCGGTGATGTACGGGACTTTCGATGTGAGTGTCTCGTTACCGAATGCATGACGAGGCTAGCAATAAAAGATAAACACAAGGACATGATCATTGCTCGAAATTAAAACTTCCAAGAGAGAAGGATCCTAGCCCAACTCATTATGCTAACCGCACTTATGGTGGAGCAAATATTAAATTGGCTTTGTATAGGATTTTTCTTAGTCTCTCAACTTGGAAAAAGAGAATTCGCTAATCTTTATTACAAGTTTTTTTATATAATTTTCAGAATTAAATTCCTCCAATTTTAGCATCAAACTTAGCACAACCGAAACGAAGTTCTAGATCAAAGCATGATGCGGGTACTTTTAAAGGTAAAAACTCCACTAAGCACCACGGTAAACGTTTTAAACCAAGCGCTCATGTTTATATATCAAAAACTAAAGACAAACATACAAGTAAAGAAAGAAAAGCATTGCAAGAGACAAAAATTTAAAGGACACTTTTTATTTGATTTTCTTGACTCGAACACTAAATTTAAGCCACTTTAAACTTTGAAAAATTTAAAAAGCACACCTAAAACTTTAAGACTCTCAAACTCTCGCAAAATCTAAACCAAACCGAACTAAACTTTAAGCAAAAGGATCTAGCTAGCTAGCTCTCCCCCACGCTAAAACCATACGGCGTCCTCGTCGTATCTTACAAAAAACCTAATGGGGAGGGGGGGAACCCTACTTCCTAGTGGAACTTTCCACAGCTCTTGCACCACTTGTTCTTCATGTTGCCCACCATTCCAAACAACTTCCGAACGTTCCGATTGAGGAATTTGTAGTCGTCCTCGACCACTCGTTCCAAGTCCTCCATGCGTTGCCTCATCGCCTCCATAGCCTGGAAACATTCATCGACCGATGCGTAGAGTTCCGAGATGGAGTGACGGCAAGCCGCACAACATAATGGATGCATCCCGAAAGGGTCGACATCGCCAGGGTCGTCGCCGTTGTCGCCATCACCGCCGTCGTCGGGATCTCCACCACCGTTAGGACCTTCAGGAGTCTTCTCCTTGGGCACCTCTTCCCAATAGAAGAGGTCGTTGTCTTCCCTTCCGGCGGCCGCCCACGAGCTCGGGCTGCAGTCATCGGAGTAGTCGCTCCCCCCGTAATCTTTCGGCTCGGGCGACACCTCCTTGTAGTCTTTCCTCTTCATGCCTCGGATGCGCTCCGATCTACGAACGGGAGTAGAGACCCTCTCCTCCTTGACGTGGTGGCGAGATGCGATTGGCCCGGTTGGGACACGCCCTCCACAACGGATGCGGGCAGTCCTCTTGATCTCCATTGATGGCTAGAGCTCGCACCGCTTCGCCTCCTCCGGCTTCAATGGCTTCTCGGCGCCTAGCTTGATCGCTACGCTCCTCGGAGACGTCATGGCTGCTGCTTGGGTGCAAAAGGATGCGAATTGGGATGGATTCCCGAGCTCCCATCTCGTCCCTTTAAATAGTCCGGGAAGGAATGCCCTAGAACCCATCTTTTCCTTTTCTTGACTTCCCTAAAATTTTCTGACCAAACAAGGAAGTCGAAGACGCGCGTACCAGAGGAAACTGGGGGCGAACCGCCACCCAGGCCCCCTAGGCCGATCCGACCGGGCCGGCCGGCCTGCCCTGGTTCACGGGCCGGTTCGGTCCGATTTTTCGTGTGCCCCACTATTTTTGAATTTCTAACCCATGTGGAAAAGTTGGCCTGGTAAGACTTCGCGAGAAACTCTAGAAAAATAAAAGAAGAGCTATTTACAAAATGCTCACCTTGTTTTACGTCCTAGGGTTGACGTTCGGGCTCATCCTCCATGATGAAAACATCAATATGGTGAAGGGGCACAACGTCGGGTTCGTAATAAACCTTAAGCTATTGACCATTCACCATGAATTGATCACCTTTCATATCCATGATGGTTACCGCTCCATTGGAGAGCACCGAATGAACAATGTAAGGTCCATCCCACTTGCTTTGCAATTTCCCCTTTCCGAAGGTTTTGAACCTCGAATTATAGAGGAGGACCTTATCTCCTTCTTTAAACTCCTTCTTTTTCAATCTTTTGTCATACCACCTTTTAATTCTCTCTTTGTATAAGCTCGCATTTTCATAAGCTTTTAACCTCATCTCCTCTAGCTCGCTTATTTGGATTCTCCATTTTACCACCGCAGTGTCTAGATCGAGGTTCATCTCTTTAATTGCCCAATAGGCTTTATGTTCTAACTCAACTGGAAGGTGACAAGCCTTGCCATAAACAAATTGATAAGGGGTCACACCTATCGGTGTCTTGAACGCCGTTCGATATGCCCACAAAGCTCCATCCAACTTCTTTGACCAATCCTTGCCTCCCTTCTCTATAGTTTTGTTAAGGATGCTCTTTAATTGCCTATTCGATGTTTCCGCTTGTCCGTTTGTTTGTGGATGATAAGCCGTAGAGACTCTATGTTCAATCCCCAACTTGGACAAGCACTTCTTAAAGTTCTTCCCGGTGAAGTGAGTTCCTCCATCGCTTATCAAAATTCTCGGGGTACCGAAGCGAGGGAAAATCACACTCTTGATCATTGCAATAGATTCCTTCGTGGAAGCTTTATGACATGGCATGGCCTCTACCCACTTGGACACATAATCAACCATGACTAGGATATGCTCAAATCCGTGTGAGTTTTTGAAGGGCCCCATGAAGTCTATTCCCCAAACATCGAATAAATCGATTTGTAAATTATAATTCAAGGGCATAGCATTCCTTTGAGAAATGTTTCCGGTTCTTTGGCATTCGGGGCATGATGCAACATATCTTTTAGTATCTTCATGCATCTCCGGCCAAAAGAATCCGCTAGACCACACTTTTGCTTGGGTCCGAAAATGGCTATAGTGTCCACCGTACTCCGCCGAGTGGCACTTTCTCAAAGTTTCTTGCCTCTGTTTTCTTGGTACACATCTTCTCATAACTCCATCATTCCCAAGTTTGAAGAGATAAGGTGAATCCCAAAAATATTTTCGGCTTTCAGAGACTATCCTCCTTTGAGTGTTTTTATCTATGTGATCAAGAGGCATTCTCCGAATTGCTCGAATGATATCAATCATCCAAGTATCTTTGTCGAGTATTCGGTAGAGGTGGTCATCTCTCATCTTATCCTCTATGGGCTCTTTGTCATCTTGTCCACGGTTCATCCTAGACAAATGATTGGCCACAACATTTTCCACCCCCTTTTTATCACGAATTTCCACATCGAACTCTTGGAGAAGAAGGATCCAACGAATCAATCTTGGTTTAGCGTCCTTCTTAGCCAAAAGATACTTGATGGCCGCGTGATCGGTGTAAACAATGACCTTCGAGTTCACGATGTAAGAACTGAATTTTTCAAAGGCAAACACCACCGCTAGCAACTCCTTTTCCACAGTGGCATAATTTAATTGCGCCTCACTAAGAGTTTTACTAGCGTAGTAAACGGCATGAACTCGGCCTTCCTTTCTTTGACCTAAAACCGCTCCTATGGCATAGTCACTTGCATCGCACATGATCTCGAAAGGTTGACTCCAATCCAGAGGTCGAATAATGGGAGCACTCACCAAAGCATTTTTCAAGGTCCGGAATGCCGCTAAGCACTTCTCGTCAAAGTCAAAAGCCACATCCTTTTGAAGGAGTTGTGTTAAAGGCTCAGTGATCTTTGAGAAGTCCTTAATAAATCTTCTATAGAATCCGGCATGGCCTAGAAAGCTCCTCAAGGACTTAACATCCGTTGGAGGTGGGAGTTGCTCAACCGTCTCCACTTTAGCTTTGTCTACTTCAATTCCTCTCTCGGATATAACATGTCCGAGCACTATGCCTTGCTTTACCATGAAGTGGCACTTTTCCCAATTTAGCACTAAGTCTACCTCCGCACACCTTGTGAGAACCTTATCTAAGTTTGCCAAGCAATCCACGAATGTCTTCCCATAAACGGAAAAATCATCCATGAACACCTCGACAATTTCTTCGATGAATTCCGAGAACACTACCATCATGCAACGTTGAAAAGATGCCGAAACGTTGCATAAGCCGAAGGGCATCCTTCTATATGCAAACGTTCCATAATGGCAAGTAAACGTTGTCTTGTGTTGATCATCCGGGTGAATGGGAATTTGCATAAACCCCGAGTACCCATTGAGAAAGCAAAAATAAGCGTGGTTTGCTAATCTCTCGAGCATCTCGTCAATGAACGGTAGGGGGAAGTGATCTTTCTTCGTTGCTTTGTTTAGCTTTCGATAATCGATACACATCTGCCATCCGGTCACGGTTCTTTGCGGTATTAACTCATTCTTCTCATTCTTCACCACGGTTAAGCCTCCCTTCTTCGGCACACAATGTACCGGGCTCACCCACTCGCTATGCGGTACCGGGTATATGATTCTGGCATCAAGTAGCTTGATAACCTCCTTCTTTACTACCTCTCGCATGGCGTGAGTTAGCCTCCTTTGATGGTCCACTACGGGCTTGCATTGGTCTTCCATAGGAATACGATGAGTGCAAAAGGCTGGGCTAAGTCCTTTGAGATCATTGATTGAATATCCAATCACCTTCCTATGCTTTTTCAATAAATTCAGCAACTTCTCATTTTCTTCGGGACTCAATTCGTCGCTCACGATGACTGGCTAAGTCTTGTCTGGGCCCAAAAATTCATACTTTAATCCTTTGGGCAAAGATTTGAGATCCACCTTGGGCACTTGTTGCTCTTCGGGTTTAGTGTCTCCTATATCTTCAATTTTTTCTTCCTCCACGCTTCCATCTTGTAGTTCTAATCCCTTCGTTGCTTCCTCTAGTTCCTCGTCTTGTTGATCATCGGATTGATTCTCCATCGCTCTTTGCAGCGGGTCTCTAAGGGTTTCAACAAAACAAAGACTACCTACCTCCTCTACTTCTTCTTCGGGAGGAAAAGGTGAAGGATGATTAGAAACGCGAAGAAAATTATATGTGTACTTCTTTCCATTAAGATTTATTGTTACTTTGCCTTCTCCGGCGTCCAACACAGCATCAACCAACTTAAGAAAAGGCCTACCTAGGATTATGTGATCATAATTACTATGGTAAGCATCTATAACAAAGAAATCGGTTGGTATGCACTTTCCAGAGATGATTACATTAATGTTGCAAGCAATACCTAGAGGTCTAATAGTTCTACCATCTCCCATAATTAACTTTGTTGAAGTTGGAGCTAAGTCTAGGTTGTGGTCTTGAACTTTATCGTAAATTTTGGAGGATAGGACACTTACTTGTGCTCCGATGTCGCATAAGGCTTTGCATTGAACTCCGTTGATCTCGCAACTCAAGTGTGGTGTCATCTTCTCCTCTTGGTCGGATCCTATTGCATAAACTTCGGCGAGGCGAGCATATGGCAATGCTTCGGGCTTGATTCCCATGATTCTTTTCACCTTGGCTATGTGATCTGGATCCACTTCATCATCACTAAAGTGCTTTCGAAAGATCTCACCGGTGGTTTCAAGATCGTACGAATTCTCCGCTTGCTTTTCCGGTGGGAAATCCGCTTCCAATGCTCTTGCCATCCCCTTTTGGTTAGGGAACGGTCTTCTCTTGTCGAATACTTCTTCGTAATCAATCGGAATCCAATCCATTTGCTCGAACTCCCTTAATGGCTTCGCGCTCGACATACTCCTTTTGTTTGTTTCATTTGACTTGGCGAAGTCAACGCTTGGGGTAGTTCTTGGCTTGATGTGTACTTCTTCAAACTTTTCCGGGATTGGCTCCACTTTCTTATCTTCCGGGGTTGCCTCTTTAGAAATTTCAGCACAAGTCTTCATCCTTGAATCGCGTTCCGACTCTCCCGAAAGTCTTGTTTCCCAATCTCTTCACATGGCCGCCGCTTTACTAATCTTTTGTAAAAGTTGAGCGGCTTCCGTGAGTGTTTTCTCCATGAGATCCCCACCTGCACACATTTGAACATGTTCCATGCAACTTAGGGTTAGGGAAAAGAAAAATGTATGCAAGAGTACGTCACCGGAGAAGCCGAGTTTTGGTCCTTGTTCAATCAACTCATTAAATCTATTCCAAGCTTGGTCTATCCCTTCCTCTTCTCATTGCGTGAAGGTGATCACTTGCCTCCTTAGATGTTGAACCTTGCTTATTGGAAGAAACTTCTCGCAAAATTTCTTCGTCAACTTGTTCCAATTGCCTTCAACTTAAAAGGACGCAAACGAGTACCACGTCTTTGCTTCACCAGCAAGTGAGTAGGGAAAGAGATTCCACTTGAACCATTTATCGGGAACTCCTTCTTGACGCACCGTGTTGCATAGCGTCGTCAAATGCCTTATGTGTCTATATGGGTCCTCCGTGTCCATCCCTTCAAATGGGGTTGCCGCCACCATCTCGATGATCCTAGCCTTGATTTCATACTTGGTCGCTTCGAGCTTCGAATCCAACTCTTGTACCTTTATGTCTTCACATCGAGGACTAGCGTAATCCCTTAGCGATTTCTCCGGTTCTTCCACGGGATGGTTGACGAACGCCATCTAGACAACAAGATAAAAACAAAAACAAAACAAAACAAAGTGGTTTTCTAGGTAATAGGGGTTAGATGTTAGTAATAAATGATAAACAAAATCTAAAACAGAATTAGATGCAAAACCAAACGATGTAAACTGGCTTGCTCCCCGGCAACGGCGCCAGAAAAAGGGGCTTGTTGACGGATAAAACTCGTATCCACCTACGATCCGCAAGCGTACAGACCTACACCTTTTTCACCACGGGGATTCCCTAGGTTCTTATCAATCCGCGGAGCAAGGGGATTACAAGTGTTTGATCTAGCACTACTACTAACTTAACCAAACCCTAATCTATGGTTAATCTAGAGAACTACTATGCTACACTAGAGAGAATGATTAAACCAACAAGACATATAAAAGACACTTGCCCAAGGGTCTATGATACTTGAACATGCAACCGCTTAAGATATGAAAACCAATCTAATCTATCGGGGGTTGTGACCACGGTTTCGCCCTTTCCCTCCCCCCGTACTGTCACTACGCGGAGGTATTCGTGACTAGACCTATGATGGACACGGCGTATTGAATGGTTCCAAGGGAGCATTGAGATCTATACTCCCTGCACGACATGGTAGATAACCTTAAACAATAAAGCATCTTCAACACTAGATGATAGATAGATAACCATACAAAGTAGCGATTACATCTCAAGATCGATTACAACCCATGGACAAATGAGAAGATTACCCCATCAAGGTGCTAGGCATAGCACCGTTGATCATGGTGACGCTGCCGACGGTGTCTTCCTTCTCCTCCGGGGGTGTCTTGGCAGGGCCTCGACGTCCTCCACCACTTGTGGTTGCTTCCTTCGAGTAGAGCGATCCTTCTCACGAATGATCTCCCTCCTCTTCTCTCTCTCTAGCTTGTGGACGGCCTCTCGGGCGAATGGCTCTCTCCCTGCGAATGCCAGCCTCCACGTACTTAGGGTTGAATCATCTTCATGCTCAAGAAATGGGGGGCCGAACCGACGTCGGAATGGGCCAGGCCGGCCGGCCTGGGCCGACCGGCCCAGGCCCATTTTGGCTCGGTTCGGTTGCCCCATCGCGCACGTGGGTCCTCTTGTCATTATGCACTTTGCCCCTTCCATTTGCACCATTTTGACGATGTCATCCTCGCGTCCAAGATGGAGGGTCTTCTCGCATGAAGTTCGGTCTTTTACGCTTCAATCCTCGGGGATGTTCCTTTGTAACACTTCGGTCCTTGCCACCTTTGGGAGTGATTTCATCATGCTCTCAAACACGAACGGGACTCCTAAATTGCTCCTTTGAACTTGTTGTGACTCCGTCCTTTATGTCCATGTTTTCCTGCAAAAACATAACACTTTCAAATGCACATACAAAGATGAACTTGTTATGTCATTAGTGTGCCTAGTGGCGAGTTAGTTTCATAATCAAATCCAAACCAAAGTGTAATGAACATGTTTGGTGTACCAAAATACACCGTCAACAACGGCGCGTTCCTGCCTAAGACCCTCATCGATGGGGGCAGCAGCTTGAACATCATCTTCACAGAGACACTGAGAAAGATGGACTTCGACTTCTCCAAGATGACCGCTTGCGACGAACCCTTCTACGGGGTCGTGCCCGGCAAGGCTGCATACCCCATAGGTCGTGTATGCCTGCCAGTCACCTTCGGCAAATAGGAAAACTTCCGCACAGAGTACCTGACGTTCGAGGTCGCGGACTTCCGCTCCTCCTACCTTGCCATCCTTGGTCGACCTATGTTGGCCAAGTTCATGGCCATACCGCATCACACCTACCTCATCATGAAGATGCCAACACCAAACGGGATCCTTTTCGTCCACGGTGACATCCTAGTTTCCTATAACTGCGAGAGCGACACTATCGACCTCTCCAAGGTCTCTGCGTGTAAAGCTGCTGCTACGATCATGGTCGCTCAGGCCACCAAGATCGATCAAACCACTCTGGAGGTGCCAGAACAGAAGCGCACAGCCACTGCCTTGGACCCCAGTCCCGCTCTGAAGAAAGTTTGCCTCGGCCTGCCCGACCCGTCCAAGGAAGTCACCATCGGGGCCAACCTCGATCCCAAATAGGAACTCGCGCTCACCAGTTTCCTCAGGGACAACGCTGACATCTTCGCATGGAGCCCTTCCGACATGCCCGGTGTCCCTAGGAGGCTGGCTGAGCACGCCCTTGAAGTAAGCAAGACCGCACGACCTATCAAGCAAAAGCTCTGGTGATTTGCAAAAGATAGAAAGAAAGCTATAGAAGTAGAAGTCTGCAAGCTCTTAGCTGCATGATTCATCTGTGAATGTAAACACCCAGTTTGGCTCGCAAACCCGGTCCTTGTACCTAAGAAGACTGGAGGATTAAGGATGTGTATCGACTACACCGACCTCAACAAGCACTGCCTGAAAGATCCCTTCCCTCTTCCTCGCATCGACCAGGTCGTGGACTCCACGGCTGGTAGCATTCTATTGTGCTTCCTTGACTGCTATTCAGGATATCACCAAATAGCCCTGAATCCTGACGACGAAGACAAAACGGCGTTCATAACGTCCAATGGCATCTACTGCTTCAAGGTCATGACCTTTGGCCTCAAAAACGCTGGCGCGACATACCAGAAGGCGATACAGAAGTGCCTGAAGTCGCAGATCGGGAAGAACGTAGAAGCCTACGCCGACGACATGGTCGTCAAGACCACCGAGCAAGATCAGCTCATCGCCGACCTCGCCGAGACCTTCGCCAACCTACGTGAATACCAATGGAAGCTCAACCCCACCAAGTGTGCCTTCGGTGTCGCTTCCGGATTGCTCCTGGGCTTCATGGTCTGGCACCGAGGCATCGAAGCAAACCCCGTCAAGGTCGACGCAATACGCAACATGGCCAAGCCATCTTGCAAGAAAGACGTCATGAAGCTCACAGGTATGATGGCGGCTCTAGGTCGTTTCATCAGCAAGCTCGGCGAAAAAGGTCTGCCTTTCTTCAAGCTATTGAAGAAAGCAGATAAATTCGTATGGGATGAAGAGGCACAGAAGGCTTTCGAGGCTCTCAAAGATTCCTTAACCACGCCTCCAATCATGACGCCACCTATACCAGGGGAAACGCTCCTACTCTACATCTCTGCCACCACTCATGCGGTCAGCACCGTCCTCGTCGCAGAACGAGAAGAAGAAGGGCAGACCTATCCTGTTCCACAACCTGTGTATTAAGCGAGGTCCTTGCCGACGCTAAGACACGTTATTCTCAGCCTCAGAAGTTGCTCTACGCACTCCTGATCACATCCAGAAAGCTACACCACTACTTCCAAGCTCACAAGATCATGGTGCCATCATCGTTCCCGCTGGGCGAGATCATCCGCAACCTCGATGCTAACGGCCGTATCGTCAAGTGGTCGGTAGAACTTGGAGAGTTCGACATCGAGTTCTGCCCAAGGCAGGCGATCAAGTCCCAGATCCTAGCTGATTTTGTATCAGAGTGGACAGAAATCCAGATGCCCCCTCCCAAGGAGCGGCCTGAACACTGGATAATGTACTTTGACGGTGCTCTTAACCTCGAAGGTGCAGGAGTAGGAGTGCTATTCATCTCTCCTCAGGGAGAGCAGCTCAAGTACATCTTGTAGATACACTACAAGGCCTCCAACAATGGAGTAGAGTACGAAGCTCTAATTCATGGGCTCCGTATAGCAGTGTCCCTTGGCATCAAGCGACTACTAGCATACGGTGACTCCAAGGTCGTCATCGAGCAAGTCAACAAGGAGTGGGATTGTGTCAAAGACACAATAGATGCTTACTGCGCTGAGATCCGCAAGCTCGAAGGCCACTTCAAGGAAATTGAGTTTCAGCACGTGCCACGCAACAACAACGTGGCTGCCGATGTACTATCTAAACTAGGCTCCTGGCGAGCACTAGTCCCGGCGGGTGTGTTCGTCCAAGACCTACGCAAGCCGTCAATCCAGCTGTTGGACCCAGACAACCCGGACCAAGTACAGCCCGACCCAACTCCAGCACATCCCCGCGACATGCTGATGACAGATAAAGAGGACGATTGGCACTAGCCTTTCCTAGCCTTCCTACTCGACCAACGAGTCCCAGAAGACAAGGCTGAACAAGAGCGTATCACACGACGAAGTGCTAACTACGTCATGATTGGTAATGACCTATACAGAAAAGCCACCTCTATTGGCGTCTTGATGAAGTGCATCTTGTGATCAGAAGGTCTCCAGCTCTTGGCTGAGATTCATGGCGGTGAGTGTGGCTGCCACGCGGCATCTGCCAATCTGGTCGGCAAGGCGTATCGATCCGGTTTCCACTGGCCCACAGCCATGTCTGACGCTAAAGACCTTGTCAAGAGGTGCAAAGGATGCCAATTCATTGCCAAACAGCAGCACCTGCCAGCTCAGGCCCGGCGCACAATTCCCCCATCTTGGCCCTTCGCCATGTGGGGCCTCGACTCCGTGGGTCTGTTCCGAACCGCTCCAGGCGGCTATAGGTATATCCTTGTGGCCGTCGACAAATTCACCAAGTGGATTGAAGTCCGACCTATCGCAAAAGTCACGTCGAAAGAAGCAGCAAAATTCATGCAAGACATAACACACCGCTTCGGTGTGCCCAACAGAACCATCACCGACCTAGGGACGGCCTTCAGAGGGTCTGCCTTTTGGGATTTTTGCCAAGACAACATGATTGACGGCTACTACTCCTCGGTCACCCACCCTCGGTGCAACGGCCAGGTCGAACGTGCCAATGGCATGGTCCTTCAAGCTCTCAAAGATCGTATCTTTGACGACGCTTCAAATTATGCCACCCGGTGGTTAGCCGAGCTACCACATGTAATCTGTGGTTTGAGAACCGAAGTCAGTTCTGCCACGAGCTTCTCACCTTTCTTCCTGGTCTACGGCTCCGAGGCCATCCTACCCACTGACGTCGCCTTCGGAGCACCACGCATACAGTTCTACAAGGAGGGAGAAGCCGAGCAGACTCATCGTGTCGACCTTGACAGCCTCGAGGAACAAAGAATGGCAGCTGTTATGAGGCAAGCTCGTCACGACCAGCAACTCCGTCGGTACCATGATCGCAACGTCAAGGAGACCTCCTTCAACATTGGTGACCTAGTCCTAAGGCGTATCCAGAAAACCGACGGTATGCACAAGCTATCTGCCCCTTGGGAAGGGCCCTTCATCGTCACTGAAGTCATCAGCCCATCAACATATCGCCTCCAGTGGGGCGATGGGCAAGGTGTACCCAACCCTTGGAACATGGAGCACCTACGTCGATTCTACCCGTAGAATAGTTTTTATTACAGCTATGTATTCCTCGTCTTTGTACTTTTTCAGTTTAATAAATATTAATTAAAGCAGTCATCTGCTGTGTCTCGAGCCCTACCTTCTCCTCCTTCATGTCATGAACCCTCCTCCACGACATGCTCGGGGGCTTGGCCAAAGCCAATACAAGGGTCCAAAGACCTGAGGGTGAAGTTTCCTGCTCCTCCCCCTCGACATGCTCGGGGGATTGGCTCAAGCCAACATAAGGGTCTTTTGACCTGAGGACATCGTCCCTCATGACTACCTACTCTGTGTTTGTTGTGAGCCTGCTTGGTCATAAGGTTGCAAAACCTGAGTCCAAGACTCCCTCCCGCGCGCCGATCGCACGTAAGTCTCCCTGCTGAGCTGTGATGGTCGGTAAGCCAGCCTCTCCGTGAGTAGTGGTTAGCGGAGTTTGATAAAAAACACGTCGCTTCAAGGCTACCAAGTTCGCGCAAACACAAAGCAAGTACGTCATGCAGGCCAAAAGAAAGTTATCAAGTAATATTTTACATGAATGGAGGAGGGAGGGGGTACAGCTCTAAGACTACGACTACTCTTACCCGTTGTCGCCCTCATAGTCAATGGCGTCCATGATCACCATAGCGGCTTCCCACACTTCAAGCTCCACGACCTTGGGGTCCTTCGTCGCGTCTGGGCCTTCTCCGACCTTGACCATGTCAACGTCGAGGTAGTGAGACGTCACCCGTACCAACGCCTCCGTGGCCGCCGCCAAGCTCGTCACCTTCAAGAGGTTGAGCAACTTCTCGGGCGCAGCCAGAAGTCGATCTATAGCCGGCTTGGGCTCCTCCCACTCGACCTACGATGCCACTATGTCCATCGCAAAGTGGGCAGCATTCTTCAAGTCATTAAGCTCCACCTCTTGCCCTGCAATGATCACCTGGTCATTCTGCAGCGCCTTCAAAGCTACCTCAAGACTGACCCCAAGGTCCCTTCGAGCCTGTTTCTCATAAGCCAGCTTCTGAGATACAGCGTACTCACTATCTATGGTGCCCTTCATCACTTGCTTCAGCTCTTGAGCACCGGCCTCGACCTCCCGTACGTTCACCTCCAAGTTTCGGACTTTCTCCTTCGTATTCTTCAGCTCGTTTTTGAGGTCATCCTCTCGCCTGTGGAAATCTGCAATGTACAAAAAACCTTGTGGTCCAGCCCTCAGCAGTACAAGTCAATGATGGAAAAAGTCACAAGAAAGTTGGTCTTACCAATGCTCATGGCGTTGAATTGCGAATTGGCCTCTTGAGTCTTATGCCTCTCCTCGGCCAGCTCGTCCTCAAGCTTCTTCTTGTCAGCCGCCGCCGTCTTACAGGCTTGCTTGAGCTCCTACTCAAGCTCGACCACCCGCAGCTGTAGAGCTGCAGCACCCCTAAGCTGGTCGGCCCTGCCCTTGGCACGGTCAGCCAGTGACTGTTTTGCAAAGACAAAACAGGTCGTTAGTCACGTTCAGAAAGTAAGTCATTTATTCAACTCCAGGGTAGCTGTTTACTATGAGGGATTGGTTGAGGGTCAAGATCACGCTGCGGACCGACCTCATATCCTCGTCATCGTCAAAAATATCTCCCTCCCAGGGAGTACCAGTCCAGTCAATGTCTTCACACCCCAAGTTTGGCCCCATCGACGTCGGACCCGATGCCTGCTCACCGGTTGTTTCTGGCTTTTCCTGTGGCTGCTCGATCCGTATCGGGTCCGCAGTTGGGCCCTGAGCTGATGTGTTGGGCATCGAGTTGATGGGGTTTGCATCAATGATAGGCGGAGAAGACGACGCCCCGACGTCACCAACGGAACCCTGTGTTCCGGCCTCAATGACAAGCGGAGGAGCCGATGTCTCCGCATTGCCGACCGAGGCCTGGGTCCCGACCTCATGGTCGGATGACCTTGTCCGCGAAGGCGAATCATGAGCACCCAAGGCACTCTGAGGTTGGACATCCGACCTGCAGCAATCTTCGTCAACACAATACGAGAACCAATGACAGTTAGCAAAAGAGTCAACTTCAGCACCAAGACCGTACCTTACAGTGTCTAGGGCACGCAACTTCGGCCTAAAGGGCCGAACTCGAACCTTCACAGGCATCTTCGCCTGCGCACCTACGGTAGCCCTCTGTGCCTCCCTCATCCGACGGAGGTCGTCTTCATTCGTCTTCTGCTCTAACTCCCATTGCCTCTTAGCCGCGGGACTCAACGACCTCCTCGCCATGCGATCTTCAACAACCGACGGATCATCGGTAGCCTCATCTTCATCCTCCTCGACCTCCTTGGTCAAAGGTGTAGGAATTATCGGCGTTGGGATCGCCGGAGGAGGGCTCGCTTCCTCCTCCTCTTCTTCTTGTCAGCCTCAAGCTTGGCAGTACTCGCCGTCTCGGCCTCGGCAGCAGCCCTCGAGGTCGACTGCTTTACTGTTGTTGCCCTCGTCCTGCGCCTGGATTTGTGGCGCTGCTTGCCGCAGGGCGGCTCGCCACATCGTCACCGACCTCCTGGTCGGTATCTTTATCAGCTTCAACCGATGAGTCGGATTGGTAATTCTCCAGCAGAGCAGCTGCCAGAGGTTGATACTCCTCCGACCTCAGCTTCTGACGTGGTTCCTCACCTCTCGGCAAGGGTGCAAGACACCAAAACTGCATCTCCCGAACCTACAACAAACAAGTACCAAAGAATAAGATCGACGCAAGCAAATAAGCAAGACAAAATGACCCAGTAGTCTCAGGACTTACAGGGTCTGCCCCAGGCACCCCCGGTGTAGATCTGTGACACCCTGGCCACCATCTCCTCTTGGGAGACCTTGCGGTTCACCTCGCGCGTGGGGTCTGACTGCCCCCAATACTCATACGCCGGATGCACCCGGTCCTTGATCGGCTGGATCAGGCGACGACAGAACGACCTCGCCACCGAGCCCCCCGTCAGCCCATTCTTCTTGAGGTTGCGCACCAGGGGGAGCAGCTCCTTGATGTCGTCCAGCTCGCGGGAGGACAACGGCAGATCCCACTCCGGTATCTTCTCAGACTTGTGCCCAGTTCGCTTCGGCAGCGCTGGCTGTTGGTCAGCGATGTAAAACCACTCCGACCTCCAGCCAGTAGTGTTGTCCGGCAGGTCCATGTCTATCCACTCCGCTTTGAGACCTGATCTCAAGCAAAACATGACCGACCCGACTACACCTAGACGCTTGCCAGTGCTCTTGACATTGAACAGATGACGCCAAAGAAAAAAGTGAGGGGGTATTCCTAGATATGCCTCACAAAAATAAATGAATGACGACACCACAGTAATGGAGTTGGGGACGAGGTGTACCAACTCCAGCTTGTAGTAGAAGAGGAGACCTCTGAAGAAGTCACCAGCGGGGATGTTGAACCCGCGCTCGAAGAAAGAGGTGAAGATGACCTGGTCCTTGTCGTCCTCTGTCGGGAAGGCTTCGCCCGTAGGCGCCTTCCATTCCACCACCGCCTTGGGCCCCAGGAGCCCACGATCCACCAGTGCCTGAACCCTCACCTCGGTCATCACCGAGGGCTCCCACACCATCCGTGGATCTGGGATCTGAGGAGCAGTGGCCGCCATTTCTTGAAGTCGAGGAGCTTTGGATCTAAAATGCACTAGGGTTTTGACGTGCATGCGGAGCTGCGCGGCGCGTGGATGGCGAAGCCGGCGCGCGGTCTGCTAAAGACGGCGGCGGGCTGCAGATTCCTGGGTGGAGCTTGGATGCGGAGCGCGCGGCGGCTATGGCACGACGACTGCGATGGAGGCGGCGAGAGGAGGAAGAAGATGGAAAGGGACGGTCAACACCGGTCCCCGCCGCTCTATTTATAAGGGCCCCACCGTGGGTACCCACTGCGGATCCTTTCACTACAAGGAGCTTGCCGTAATGGCTATGCGCCGCTAATCTCGCAAGATGATATCACCAGATTTCACGCCAACGGCTATTTGCCCAACGGATAGTCTGACGACCTACGCTCTGTGTTTAGGTCGTGAACACAGCTAAGATGTCAGGTCGTCCTGATAGTACATTCGATCTCCATGAGGTCGATAAGCTCCTAAATTAGGTCACTTCAGGTCATCGATGAATAATTTCTTCAAAACGACATTTACATGACAGAAGAGAGCGAACATTACACGGGAACTTCGAAGGTACACAAGTCGCCTGCGACCTTATTGGATCCAGAACCCGTCACAAAATACAAACATATTCGAAGACCTGATCTACCTAGAGCAATCCTTGAGGTGTACTCTGCTATAGCCGAGCATGTCGCAAGAATTCTTCTAGCTTCAGGACCTCGATGGTGGCCTTGCGGTGAACAACTGCACGACGCTGCACATAGCAGGGCACGCTTTGTGCCGGACTATGGAATGCAGACACGAGCTTGCTCTTCAGCATGGACCGCAAGCCCTCGACAAGCATCACATGCTTACCAAGAACTTGCAGCTTCACCTCGGGCCTCTACAGCTTCACCTCCAAACTCTCCTTGATTCCTCGCTAAGGCACGGTACAAAGAGTGCGTGTGCTGCTTACATTTCGCAAGAGTTCTTCTAGCTCCAAGCCTCTACAAACTTTACATCCTACAATCTGGCAGACGGACACATGCCCATGGCATGGCCTAAATACTACCCTGCGGCTTCATAGCTCAACAATGCTCGGTGCTTGCTTCCTTCAGCCTTATGGTGCTATTTATAGCCCAAGCCGGGCCTCGCACAGCCGGCGAAGTAATGATACTGTTACCACGTGGTCCAGAGGGCCTGTAGGCATGTGCATGATTAAAGGCGACGTCTTTTCTCTGCCTCGCGGCACCTTTGTCGCTAGCGCATCAATGATGCCTGAGGCCGTCCTAGCGTCACATGGCTACAGTACACCCCTTGATTCGTGGGCAGTTTGTCGTTTCTGGGTGGCAAGAGAATCTCCGACCACTATTGACCCGTGACCCAGCAGTCTACAGAAGCAAACAAGCCTGACCCTATGTCAGAGGGCCCTGCGCCTCACTGCTACTACAGTCGACGACGATGATCAATGGAACCTTTACAGCTCTTCGTTTTCATTGCACCCGCTAGGCTCTGCGTCCTAGTGCACCCGCTATGGCTCTGCATGTAAACGGACCTATTCCAATCATCCTATATTTTTGTTCCCTGAGCAAAATGGTCATAGGTTCGATTGAAGACCTTCCGGGGTAGGCGTGCCTCGCTGCTCTGCCAGATCCGTCTAGACGCCTGGAGACCAGAAGCTTCACGTGTATGATTTCGTCGGGCCCCGTGGTCGGTGTGCCTACTGCTGAGGTCGTCAATACCTTTGTACCATGGCTCCGCTGGATGATTGGCAGCTATGCTAGTCGTTTGGGCACCAAAACGACCTCCATGAGGTCGGCATGCCTTAATGCCTAGGTCTTGCAATACCTCGGTATGTCTACGGCTCTGCCAACCTAGTTGGGCGCCCTGGATGTGTGACCTTCTTGAGGTTGGTGTGCTTTTTACAGCTCTGCCAGCCTGCTCTGGACATCTAAGATTTTACGTTGAGAATGAAGGCCTCCCTGTGGGGTGCGCGCCTAATTGGCCCTGCCAAGTATCCCCGGGTGCTTGGGCGCTTTTGTCTTGAGACCTTCTTGAGGTCGGCATGCCTTGAGTGGCTCTGCCAGTCTCCTTGCAGCCATGCAGGATATCTGGGTGTCTCTACAGTCCATTCGATCCAAAATCTATATATTTTCTACAGCTTCATCAATGACAGTTTCGAACATCGCAACTTCAGCTACAACATCACCAATGACCTCTTCATGAGCCTTCCAAGATCCTGCTGGGTATCCTTGGATATTGGACATCGTCAATTCAAGGCCTCCTTGAGGTCGGCACGCCAACAAGGCCTCCTCGAGGTCAGCCCTGCCAGACTCCTTGCAGCCATGCTGGGAGATCTGGGTGTCTCTACACTCCGTTCGACCAAGACCATGACTCAGTTTTCTTCTCTTTTTTGAGCATCAAACCAGCCATGTTGCCTGCTTCAGTGCTCAGGGACTACTCTATGAGAGTGCCTTTGACACCCTCTTGCTTTCTTCGTCGTACCGACCTGTTGGGAAATTTGTTTCCCATCACGTCGTTACTCGACCTACTTTTCTTTCTTTTTTGGATCATCATACCAGCCATCTTGCCCGCCACGATGCTCGGATACTACTATACAAGTGCATCCTTGATGCCCTCTGAAATTTTTTTTTCATCATCGTTTCGATCTATTGGAAGCCAGCCTCCTCTAGGTCGTCACTCGACCTCTCTTCGTTCGGCAAGACTATAAACAGGTCGGCTGCAACGCTGATTTATTCTTTTCTTTTGGACTGACATGCATGCTATTCGAACTGTCGATAGCTCTACGACTCTGTCATGAGCTTTCTAAGGTCGGGCTTGTGAGACATGGGTACCCCTGGGTCCCCACCGACCAGGCTCACGGCCGTCCCCGACAAGTGGGTCAGGCCTACCAGAAGACCCGCCGACCTGACAGTGGGCCCAACCGACCTAGTTGGTGGCACACACGACCTCCCGAAGACCTTCCAGAAGATTCTAGACGACCTTATCCAGAACGACCTCAAGGCTTGGCGTACAAGACAAGACTTCGGTGGATCCCGACCAAGCAGATCGACGGATATGGCAAGTGTTGTAATCAACTAGACTTAGGTCTCCCGGTCATAACCGACCAGGAATCTAGGAACCGACCTTGTCCGCTGGCTAATATAAGGTGGGCAGGGCGACCCCTTGTATCAATACGCAATCCTCAAGCAATCTACACCAACAACTGGACGTAGGGTTTTACTCTCCGAAGGCCCGAACCAGTATAAACTCGCCGTGTTCTCTGTGTTCCGTGTGCTCGTGCGCAACCTTCGAGTTCTTAGCCTTAGATTCCGCCCCACCGAATAAATAAACCACCAGGGTTAACCCCCCTATGGGCTGTCTAGATCTAAACATCTGACAGAAACCGATGCATAGATGGAGCATTTATGTTTGTAGATGGATGGACGGTGCAATGCTATCTTCCAGTGTAGAAGCGTAGCAAGGGGAAAGTGGTGGTGTGCACAAGAATCTTGATCATGAAAGCATGAAAAGGATTCACACTAGGGTCACAGATTTTGACAAAGCTCAATGCAAAAACAAGCAGCATATGAGTATAAGGTTTTCAACTAACAAACATCATATGGCTTTGGTAGGACTGGAACATATCAAAGAGGAGCTTGCAAGAGCATTTTTCTCTTCTTTTTTTTTAAAAATAAACCCAAGAACTTAAACCCTCAGAGCTAAGATCATGTCATCAAGCCATATCTTACTTGCCAACAACTTAGATGAACATGTTGTCCTTATAAAGATATGGTTCACAAGCCTCAGGAATAAAAATGAGGAACAACACTTATGCATGTCAACAATAGGTACGGAGCAAGCATCACCATTGATTTCTCGAGTTTATTTATAAAGGATTTTATAAAAGGGCATAACGAACTCAAGAATCATGGTTAAATGAGGTAGAGATGCAAACCAGCACTGGTTGTTGATGCAGACCGGACGGGGTTTTTGTGATGTGCAAGAATGCATCTCCGTTCAGGTTCTCTAAGCATGAGTGGTTGTACGCGCTGTGCGAGTGTAGCGTGGGTGCAAATATCCTTCGTGTTCGCGTTTGGAGAGTGCGGCTCTCCCCCACACTATCTTGTACCTGGGTGTGGTTCTTCAAGACGAACAAAAAAAATGAAAACAACTAACACACATGTGACTCGACCGGGTTATATAACCGGTGGAGCCAGATTATTTTATTCAAGTTCATAATGAAATAGGCGCTTACACACATGATGGAAATAAAAATTGAAAGGGAAATAAAACATGGAAGGAAATAAACTAAACCTAACTAAGCGCCTATGGAAAATGAAAAGCGGGTGTAGCCCTCTACTCCGTGTCATAGAGGTCCTCGTGCCCTGTGGCCTCGAAGAGGCGCCTCATCTTGGCACACAGGCCACGACAAAGGTCGCGGAGGTCATCCCTCAGCTCACCGAGGTCCATCTTCTGCTCTACACTGATGAACTCCAGTTTCTCGCATTTCCTGCCAAGCTCTTCCACCAACTGGGCTATCCGGGCTGTAGTGGGAGTCTTGGGAGATCGCTCGGTTGCCCGAGTCTTCTCCCTCGACTTCCTGGGTGCCCGTGGTGTGGAGCTGCTACCCAGCTCAAAGTCCTCATCGGTTGCCTCCAGAGTCACCAGTGCTCGGGTGCCTTTCCTGCCGGTGCTACTGGGCTAGCGAACCTGAGCTTCCCGGGCTAAGAGGCCGGCGGAGGAGACATCAGTGCAGCGGGGGCCGGATGGCCCTTTGCCACTGAGGCTCCTGGAGCGTCGGTCCAAAACGGTGGAACCACCGGTTGCAGCGGGATCACCACAGGCTTCGGCCGAATCCCCACTCCCCTCTGGTAGGGGCTGCTGGCAAACCCCCGCGACTTCCTCGCCTTGCCAGGCGAAGCAGATCGGCTAGAGGAGCGGGGAGCCAAAGGCATGAAGGGCTGGACCACTGCCCCCTTAGCAGCCGAGGGTCCTTCCACGACTACCCCTGATCCTTCGTCCTCCACCGGAGGATGGGAAGCGAGCGGTGAAGGACCGATTAGGCGACCAGAGAGGGGGGGAGTGAATGGGAGCCGATAAAAATTCTTTCCGAAGGATGAACTCGGCCTATGCCCCAACTTCACAACCTAGGATTCCCACACGAGCTTGCCAAGGTCACGTAGTCACAACGGACCTACCAACCCTAGGAACAAGCCTCAAACAAACCAAAAGCGAAAGCGCAACTTAAGAAGCAAAGGACTTAGGCAATCTGCGAAGTCCCAGGCGGACAGTCCGTGGTGACTGGGCGGACGGTCCGCAGGGGGCAGGTGGACGGTCCGCGGGTCAGGGGCGGACGGTCCGCAAATCGACCCCGAACCTCCAGTATGCACCCTCCGAAACTCGGACGGTCCGGGAATGCACCACGGACGGTCCGAGCCTCGTGGATTGTCCGGCCACTCTAGGCGGACGGTCCGACCAACCTCTTCCAACCGAAACCTACCGACTCCACGGATCGAAACAAAGCAACACACGAACTCGCAAAGAACACGACGAACAGCCGGCTGCCGGGCTCCTCGCGGACGGTCCGCCAGGTACGGACAGAGCACCCCGAGCACGAAAACGCGAAGTCAACCCCTTCTATCCTTCCACGGATCTCCCAAATGGCTTGAGCTCTTGAGGCAAGATTTGGGGGAGATGTGAAGCGTCCCTAGGAGATGCTATACCCCAAAACTTGAGACCTCAAACAAACTAAATCGCCGGGAATCGAATCGCAACCGAGCTCTACCAAAAAGCTAGGGTTCCAACCGAAATCCTTCAATCGGAGGCCAAATCCGGAGATTGGGGGGTCAAGATCAAGCACAAAGATGCACAAGACATCTATCCGTGATCCCCACCAACAAATTCGAACCCAAACACCTCAGAATCGAAGGAACAAGGCGCGCACGAAAATACAACGAAAATAGCTTGAAAAAGACACGAAAATCACAAGAGCTACAAGAAGGAAATCAACGCAACCATGAATGCTTCCATTCACTCAGAGGTCAGATTCTCTACAAAGTGGTGAAGAAAATCTACGCCTATGGAGCAGGGAAATGAGAAGCAGTCCGGATGGATAGTTTGCCCAGAAACCCTAGAGCTAATATATATGAGTCCCTCCGGGTTGGGCAAAAGACCAAGCTACCCCTAGCACTTAAGTATAGATACAAACCCCTCAAGGGAAAATAGGTCATGTAGCACTCCTCTTCATCGCACGGCCATGCCTTTGCTGCAGTCCGCGTCCTCCCGACGCAAGCCCTGCGATCCTGCCACATGTCCGCCGGCATTGAAGCTTCTCGACGTGCCCGGATCCCGTCTCCACCCGCCGAGCCTCCGGTCTTGGTTTTGTGGCTCAACCAAGTAACCCGACGGTTTTGTGGTGAACCGCCGCAAACCCCACGTGCAAACTCCGGTCGTGAGCCGCTACCCTGCACCGGCTCTGGTCGACGACTTCATCTTGCTTTTCTTGCCACCATGCGGCCCGCACTTGACCCCACTGGCCACCGGGTCCCTCGAGCCGAGCCTACTTGTCTCTCCACTCCTCGGAGGCCCCGCAAGGCATAGACCTTTCGCGCCCGCTCTTCACCTGCACCAATGCAAATCAAGCCGCAACCTGCACCTGCAATACTCGGCCAAGAGTCAGTCCACACCACGTTGTCAATCACTCATCACACTAGGGAGCGACCATCCACCGGTCCTCGGACGCTCCGGTCCTCAATCTCCCCCTTGATGAGTGCATTGACAACACACACATAGTAACCAATTCAGAGAAAAGAGAAAAAGAAAAGAAACGAATGAAAGACTCAAACAAGTGATCAAAAGCCAAACAAACACCAAAACGAGATCACTTGAGAGAGAAAAATCTTGGTCCCCTAAGACAAGGGCAACGGATAGACACAACCGAGATAAAATGCTGCAAAATTGTCGACTCCTCAAGGTGAGACAAAAGGGCTCGACACCATCGGCAAAGGAGCACAACTAAAAATTCAGGCGAAAAAGAGCTCCCAAATGCATGCATGCAAGCTCCCCCTGAACAAATGCATTTCTCCCAAATTTTCTTCCCTTGATGCAAAAACTCCCCCTGGAAACATGAATTGGGTACTTTCCTCCCCCTTGTTGGTAATGCATGAATCAAGTCTACAAATGCAAGCATGTGCTTCTCAAATAGACAAAGAGCACTACAACATGCGAAATTGAGACATAGACAAGCAAGATAGCCACAAATTTAGTACAAGCATCGCCAACAAGATAGATAGGGACATATAAGCATGTGACATAGTCATGAGCAAAAATAAAGCATTTTTCACAAAAATTTCCCTCCCATTAGCATAGGACCTAAACATGATCAAAATGAGCACAAACAACACATAACTCACAAACTTCATGCAAGGTCACAAATTCTCATCACAAGATCATCACAAACACCTACAAGCTATCTCATGTCATGTCAAAGCCACCGAGCCATGTGTCCACTTCTAAATGTGAGACTTCTCAATGGTGAACATCATGCAATGGTTTAGCACCCAAGATAAGAAATTTAAAGCATACATGACATGGAAGCATATTGTTCAAGCACAAGCATTTCATATACCAATTTCATGATTTACAAATTAAGCATGGTACATGAAGTGCCTTTGCGGCAAAAAGAAGCTTAGGCGTCTCCACAAGGTAGCATGTAGGCTAAACATCCATGATGATAAATGGGTCTTTGACCCCATATGAAAAGAACATGGTTCCAAGCACAAATTAAGCAAGCTATAGCCATAAGTGCACAAATTTAGCATGAAAGGCATTCAACTCATAAGAGAGGATCATATATAGCATTTTTACAAAAGAAAGTCATTCACAAGCATATACATCCCAAAGCTATCAAAAGCATCGCTATCCATCATATGAGCATCACTAGCAAAGTCATAATCTCATATTCAGCACATCATGGTGATCCAAGTATATAGGAGAAGCACATCTCATATGATACAATTGCAGTCTATGATACAATGATGCAAGCATGATATGATACATAAATGAAACCGCAACATGAGTAAGTACATCAAACCCCCCAACCAAAGCTCAAAAAGGAAAAACAACACCAAGCACCCCTCGCAAACGGGCAAATGTAGCTTGGTCCAAAGGCTTGGTTAGGATATCGGCAAGCTGCTTTTCAGTTGGCACATGGATGAGGTCTATGTTTCCCTTCTCAACATTATCTCTCAGGAAGTGGTACCACACCTCTATATGTTTGGTTCTGGAGTGAAGCACAGGGTTTTTGGCAACACTAATGGCACTCGTGCTGTCACACATGAGAGGTACATGGGAACACTCCTCACCAAAGTCGCTCAGCGTGTATGTGATCCAAAGCAGCTATGAGCAACAACTAGCGGCAGCAACATACTCAGCTTCTGTGGTAGATTGAGCTACATTAGATTGTTTGCGGGAAGACCAAGAAACAAGCGAAGATCCCAAAAACTGGCACATCCCCGAAGTCGACTTCCTATCGACTCGACACCCCGCAAAGTCGGCATCCGAAAACCCAAGAAGCGAAAGAGAAGAGGACGCCGAGTACCAAAGACCGAGCTCAGGAGTGTATTGAAGATACCTGAAGATCCGCTTGATGGCCTGCCGATGTGAAGTCCTCGGCGACGCCTGAAAACGAGCGCATAGACACACATAAAACTGAATGTCCGGCCTCGTCGCCGTCAAGTACAAGAGGGAGCCGATCATGCTCCGGTACTCCTTCTGGTCCACGGGCTCTCCGTCCTCGTCCGCATCCAATGCTGTAGTCGTACTCATCGGTGTCGACAGTGGCTTCGAGTCGTCCATCTTGAACTTCTTGATGATGTCCTTCGTGTACTTGGCTTGATGCACAAAGGTTCCCTCCTTCGCCTGCTTGATCTGAAGCCCGAGAAAGAACTGCAATTCTCCCATCATAGACATCTCGAATTCTTTGCTCATGTCCTCTGCAAACCTCGCAACCAAAGAGTGAGACGAGCCGCCAAAGACAATATCATCCACGTACACCTGAACAATTAGGATATCATCGTCCTACCTGAGGAGAAAAAGAGACTTATCAACCTTGCCCATCTCAAACCCCTTGCTGAACAAGAACCCCCTCAAACGGCCATACCAAGCACGGGGAGCTTGTTTCAGCCATACAACGCCTTCCTCAGCCTATACACCCGATGAGGAAACTCAGCATTCTCAAAGCCCGGTGGTTGCTTCACATAAACCTCTTCTTCTAAAAACCCATTCAAGAAGGCACTCTTCACATTCATTTGGTACAATTTGAACCCTTTAGCCACGGAAAAGGCTAGAAGGATCCTAATTGCCTCCAAATGGGCTACAGGAGCAAATGTCTCCTCATAGTCTATCCCCTCCTTCTGACTATACCCCTGAGCAACCAACCTCGATTTGATTCTCACCACCTCACCATTCTCACCCTCTTTGTTCTTCCACACCCATTTTGTCCTGATAGGTTTGCAAAGTGGTGGTGGCTCTACCAATTCCCAAACTTGGTTTCTCTCAAAGTTCTCTAACTCCTCATGCATTGCGTTCACCCAATTAGGATCAGAGAAGGCGTGTCCAATGTCTTTTGGCTCATAGGTAGCGACAAAAGCCGAATGAGCAAAGTGAGAAATATTTCTGGACCTTGACCGTGACGTACATTTATTGATGTCACCGATGATTCTTGAGGGAGGATGGTCAACTTGAACGCGCCTCGATGCCTCTCGCCTGGAGACAACCTCCCCCTCAGCTGCAACTTCAACTTGATCTTGCTGGATCGTAGTAGGTGTAGGGGCTGGGCCATCCTGCACTGTAGTCGTCGTAGTGGAAATAGAGGGTACTGTCGTATGGACATCCCTGGGCCCACTACTCTGGTGGGTACCAGGACCGACTACTCGGTGGGCCCCTGGGACTACTCAACTTGGGCAACACGGCACTTGCTGGCGTGGGGCGCAAGGAATACAGAGGGATAGTACTCGGATAGGAAGCTACACATGTCCGGATCCATGTAAAGTACTCCTAGTCGTACCCGACTAGAACTCTCCCCTCAAACCGACTTGTAACCCTGCCTCCCGGACTATATAAGGCGAGGCAGGGACCCCTATCTCTTCATCCACATCATCTTGTAAACACACCCAATCAATCCAGAGCTACGCAGCATACAGGACGTAGGGTATTACGCACCTCGCGGCCCGAACCTGTCTAAATTGTGTGCCACGTGTCTCTCCTTCGAGTTACCGATCTCGGCGAGGCCACATTCATCTACCTCAGGTACTCCCCTTGGTAGGTAGCCGGTCTAAAACACTGACAGCTGGCGCGCCAGGTAGGGGAACTCGCCAAAGATCATATGGCGAACTCGACGACTTCAATCGTCATCAAGCCAACCATCGCCTTCAACCGCGGCGACACCTTCGTCTTCGGCTCCTGGGTCTGCACCGCTGACGGCGCTGGATCGTTCCAGCACTACCTCACCATGACCCCAGACCCAAAGACCGGGCTCGTGACGCTTCCCAAAGTCGATTCGGTGAAATTTCGCTCTACAACCAAGTCACCGACTTCGAGCTCGGATCCGCCTCCAACTCGAACTCGACGTTGCCCTGGATCACCTCATGCGAGCCAGCTCCTGAGCCATCGTGTGAAGCGGCCGCCCTCCACGAGCACTTCCGATACGGCCTCTGCAATTCTAGCAGGGCCCACGCGGAAGCTCTCGCTCCACGCCGGGCCGGCAAGGAGATCGCCTCCGAGTACTCCTCGGACTCCAACACCGCAACCGGCTACTACTCGGACTCCTCCTACGAGTTCGACTTCGGATCGGACCCAATCGAGTCCGAGTCCGAGCTCAACATGTCTGAGGAACCGCTGTCAGGTCCTGCCACTGGCCTGGTCATTACATCCACTCCCGCCGGCAGATTCGTCTACTGGCCCGACCGCAAGCCCGCAGACCTGACGGACGACAACTCACGCTGTGTCGCCTACCTCGACTCCCTCCCCTTCCAAGAGGGGACCCCGCTGGCTCTAAACGACGAGCACACCCCCACCGAGGTGGCGACTACTGACTCCAGTCTCTGCACTCCCGACCGTGAAGTCTTCATGACGGCCACAGATGTTGGGACTTCTGAGAACCGACCCGACCGGTACCTTGACGACATCTCAGAGGATGAGTTGTCTGCCAACGCACCTCCGAACGAGACCACCGAAGACAAGAACGCTCGACGTGACCGCAACAGGAAGCGGAACGATCGACGCAGACGTCTCCGGGAAACTCTCCCTATCCGGAACCTCAATGAGGCCCTGGAGCAAGTTGCCAACCGGGTACACTCTACTCCTGAGCAGTGCCTCATGTCTATCACCACGATAGCACGGCAGGCCCATGGGATCCGCGCGGGCGAAGTCATCGCCAAACTCGCTGAAGACGCCTACTTCATGCGGGTCGACAATAGGGTTACTCAAGTACCCCCCGTCAGAACTCACGACGCCAGAAACCACGAAGCCACTAGCCGCAGCCCGGCAGACGGCGGACGCAACCGTGTCCATGGTGAACACCAGCCAAATCCCAACCACTGTAGGGCCTCAGGTGGAGGACCCTCACAGGGCGGCATCAGCCAGGGTGGCACCGGAGGTAGTCGCGGCGGCGGCGGCGGTGGTGGCAGCAGCGGCGGGAGTTCATCCCATGACACCGGCAGAAGAGCTGGTGGCGGTGGCGATCGCGACGGCCGAGGCCACGCGACTAGCCACGCTACCGGCAACGCACGTGGCGGCTACGACGCCCGCCACAAGATCGACGAGATCCGCCGCAAGAAGGCTACTGAAGCAAGCGACAGTGACGGCTTCCCCGCCTACTCTGCAAGACTTGGCAACCTGCTTCTTCCCGAGAAATTCAAACCTCTCGGGATCTCCAAGTCTGACGCGAAGCAAGATCCAGTTCAGTGGCTCAGGTGCTACGCCTTGGCCATCGAAAATGCTGGTGGCAACAACGATGCGAAGTGCCTCTTCTTCCCCTTCTGTCTGGATCAGGCTCCACTCACATGGCTCGAGTCACTTGAAAAGAACTCGATCGACCAGTGGGACCAGCTGAAGGCTCAGTTCACCAGCAACTTCGCGGGCGCCATGGAGCGCTCGGGTACTCGCATGGACCTGGCGATGGTCAAACAGGAACAAGGCAAGACGCTTCACCAGTACATGCGGCGCTTCTTCGACAAGCGCGCGACCGTAGTCGACGTCACCGACAAAGAAGTCATCAACCTCTTCCAAGACGGACTCTATCACCGTCGCACCTTCGAAGACTTCGGTCGCCGCCGCCCGAGCTCCATTACCATGCTCAAAGACATGATCACGTCATGGGCCGACGAAGAGGACAAGGCAAATGCCAAGTACGACTCCATTCGCGGCAAGAACAGGAGCAACACGGGCGGCAACAACAACAACAACAAAGATCAAGGGGGTCGCCACAACAACAACTACTCGAGCTCCAACCGCAAGCGCAAGCCAGACAACACAGTCGCGGCTATACAGCGCCCTGCAAAGGACAACTCGAAAAAGACCTCAGGCGGCTTCAGAGACTTGCTCAAAGAGAAGTGCCCGTGGCATCTGGATGGTAATCACACCACCGAGCAGTGCTACCAGCTCCGGCGAGCACCCAAGGATACTCCCGACCCACGGCCTCCTCACGACAAAAAGGGCAAGAAAAAAGTTAACGAGGGCAACGGCGACTTCCAGGAACCTGACAAGACGGTGAATATCCTATTCGGCGGACTACCCACCAGACGGTCTCAGAAGGCCACCCGACGGGAAGTCTTGAACATCGAACCAGCGGTGCCAACACCTCTGAGGTGGTTCGAGGTACCCATCACCTTCTCCTGCGCGGATCAATGGACAAGCTTCTCCGAACCAGGACGTTTCCCACTCGTCCTGAAACCTGTAGTCGCGGGCTCCAGACTCAACAAGGTCCTCATCGACGGCGGGAGCGGACTCAACGTCCTCTTCACCAAGACCTTGAAGACGATGAAGCTCGACATCACCGACATGCTCACCAAGAGCGCGTCACCCTTCTACGGCATTGTCCCCAGTAACGCGGCTATTCCACTGGGTTCAGTGGTCCTGCCTGTTACCTTTGGGGAGACAAGGGAGAACTACCACACCGAGTACATCAAGTTCGAGGTTGCGGACATCGAAACCTCCTACCATGCCATCCTCGGCAGACCAGCTATCGCCAAGTTAATGGCGGTACCACACTACACCTACTCAGTACTCAAGATGCCAAGTCCTGCCGGAGTACTCACACTGCAAGGGGACTTGAAGATTTCGTTCGACTGTGACACCGAAGCCGTGGAACTCGCAGCGACCAACCAAGTACCCAATGCAATGATGGAGATCTTTGCTGCGTCCAAGAAGCTCGCCCCAACCGAACTCGAGATTCCCGAGAAGACCGACACCGCAAACAAGCCTCAGCCATCAGAGGAAGTCCAAGTGAAGGCCATCGACCTTGGGATGGGCGACAGCAGCAAGACTACCATGATCGGGGCGGGTCTTGACCCGAAATAGGAAGACGCACTCGTCAGCTTCCTCCGGGCTAACCGAGACATCTTCACATGGAAGCCAGCAGACATGCCAGGGGTGCCCAGGAGGCTGATCGAGCACTCACTCAACGTCGACCCTAAAGCTACCCCCAAACGACAACACCTTCGCCGTTTCGCCGACGACCGACGGGATGCCATCAAGAAGGAACTCGCCAAACTACTCGCGGCGGGCTTCATCCGTGAAGTCTTCCATCCTGAGTGGCTCGCCAACCCCGTCCTCGTCCGCAAGAAGAATACCAACGAGTGGAGAATGTGCGTTGACTACACCAACCTCAACAAGCACTGCCCCAAAGACCCCTTCGGGTTGCCGCGGATTGATCAAGTCATCGACTCCACGGCGGGCTGCGACCTGCTCTGCTTCCTCGACTGCTACTCCGAGTACCACCAGATCGCTATCAAGGAAGAAGACCAGGAGAAGACCGCGTTCATCACCCCGTTCAGCGCCTACTGCTACACGACAATGTCGTTCGGGTTGAAGAACACTGGCGCCACCTACCAACGAGCAATCCAGGCCTGCTTCAAGAAGCAGCTCAACAAGAACGTCGAAGCCTACGTGGATGACGTGGTCGTTAAGACCAGAAACTCCGATATGCTCATCGCCGATCTTGAAGAGACTTTCGCATCCTTGCGAGAGTACCAATGGAAGCTCAATCCCAACAAGTGCGTCTTCGGTGTACCATCTGGTAAACTACTCGGCTTCATCATCAGCCATCGTGGCATCAAAGCCAACCCCGAGAAGATCTCCGCCATCACCAACATGAAAGCTCCAACCTGCATCAAGGATGTCCAGAAGCTGACCGGGTGCATGGCGGCCCTGAATAGATTTATCTCGAAGCTTGGAGAAGGGGGACTACCCTTCTTCAAACTACTCAAGCATCAAGAGAAGTTCACGTGGACCGCGGAGGCTGATCAAGCTCTGGCGCAGCTCAAAGACTTCCTGTCTAAGCCACCGGTCCTCACGGCTCCTCACAAAAAGGAGCAGCTACTGCTCTACCTCGCTGCGACTACTCATGTGGTCAGCACTGCAATCGTCGTCGAGCGGCAGGAAGAAGGCCACGCCTACCCAGTCCAGCGACCAGTCTACTTCGTCAGCGAGGTTCTCTCAGAGTCCAAGGCACGGTACCAGCCGGTCCAGAAGCTACTCTACGCAGTGCTCATCACCTCGCAGAAGCTACGACACTACTTCCAGGAGTACTCGATTGTCGTTATCACCGACTACCTGCTCGGTGACATACTCCGCAACCAGGATGCTACTGGAAGAATCTCCAAGTGGGCGGTCGAACTCGGCGCCCTCAACATCGACTTCAAGCCACGTACTGCTATCAAGTCCCAGGCACTAGTCGACTTCATGGCAGAGTGGCGGGAGAATCAGCTACCAACTCCAACCGAGCGCCCAGAACATTGGGTGATGTACTTCGACGGCTCACTCAAGCTCGAAGGGGCAGGTGCAGGGGTACTACTGATCTCTCCAAAGGGCGAACAACTCAAGTACGTCCTGCAGATCTTCTGGAAGGTCTCAAACAACGAAGCCGAGTACGAAGCCCTACTTCACGGGCTCCGCCTCGCAATCTCTTTGGGCATCAAGCGGCTACTAGTCTACGGCGACTCCGCAGTGGTCATCAACCAAGTCAACAAGTCTTGGGATCACAACAAGGAGAACATGGACGCCTACTGTCTGGAAGTCCGCAAGCTCGAGAACAAGTTCTACGGTCTCGAGTTCCACCACGTCGTCCGCGACAACAATGTTGCCGCGGACGTCCTGTCGAAGCTTGGTTCTACTCGCGCGCAAGTACCTGCTGGAGTCTTCGTCCACGAGCTTCACGCGCCATCCATCCCGGAGTCGGCACCAACGGCCACTGACCCTGCGCCACTACAGTCTGGCCAGGAGGTCATGATGATTGACGTGGACTGGAGACAACCCTTCATCGACTACATCCGCGAGCAGAAGGTCTCATCCAACAATAACTTGGCCGAACAACTCGTCCGCCGAGCCAAGGCCTACGTCTTAGTCGGAGACAAGCTCTACAGGCGAGGTGCCACTTCTGGAGTACTCATGAAGTGCATACCTCGAGAAGAAGGCAAGGATATCTTGGAGGAGATCCACAAAGGCGTCTGCGGCAACCACGCGTCTTCCCGAACGCTGGTGAGCAAGGCTTTTCGACGAGCTTTCTACTGGCCCACAGCTCTGGCCGACGCTAAAGAACTCATCAGAAAGTGCCAAGGATGTCAATTCTTCACCAAGCAGCAACACGTCCCGGCCTACAAGCTAGTCACCATACCACCAACCTGGCCCTTTGCCTGCTGGGGGCTCGACATGATTGGGCCTCTGCCAACTGCGCCAGGAGGATTCAACAGAGTCTTGGTGGCCATCAACAAGTTCACCAAGTGGGTCAAAGAAGCCGGTCACCTGCCCAAAGGCCGACAGAGTACTCGACTTATTGGATGAACTCGTGCATCACTACGGGCTGCCCCATCGCATCATCACAGACTTGGGTTCCAACTTCAACAACCATCAGTTCTGGGAGTACTGCGAGAACAGCGGGATCGACATCCGGTATGTCTCAGTCGCCCATCCCCGCGCCAACGGCCAAGTTGAGCGCGCTAACGGGATGGTACTCGACGCCCTCAAGAAGCGATTGCACGACGCAGCTAACACCAAAGGATGCAAGTGGATCAAGGAACTACCCAACGCACTCTGGGGGCTTCGTACTCAGCCTACCAAGCCGACGGGGCAGTCGCCCTACTTCCTGGTCTACGGCTCCGAAGCTATTCTACCTGCCGACGTGATGTGGGAATCCCCGGCAGTAGAACAATACGACGAAGGCATCTCATAAGATAGCAGACGGGTTGACATCGACGGCCTCGAAGAAGCCCGCTGCGCCGCCCTCGTCCAATCAGCAAGGTACCTCGAGGGTATTCGACGCTACCATGATCGCAACATCAAGGAACGTTCCTTCAACGTCGGCGATCTAGTCCTCCGTCGTATCCAGAACACGGACGGACTACACAAGCTCAGCTCACCATGGGAAGGTCCCTTCTCAATCTCCAAGGTGACCGGACCAGGCTCCTACCGCCTCCAAACACTTGAAGGCGACGACATCAGCAACTCATGGAATGTCGACCAGCTGTGTCGCTTCTACGCGTAGTCGCTCGACTACTCTACGGGTCCAGGTCTACACGACTACTCACGGACTCCTCGCTGTAAGCGGCCTTCCGGTCCTGGCACTAGTCTCCGGACTACTCTTCTCCAAGATCCAGCGTCAATGGCTACTAACGGATCTTGGGCTGCTTAGAGCGCTGAGGACTCTAGCGGCGGTCTGTAAGACCATGTACTCTAGATCCAGTCTATACGACTACTAACGGATCTCTAGCTGTAAGCGGCCTACGGGTCCTAGCGCCACTTAGCCGTAGGCGGCCTCCGGGTCCTGGCGACTACACTTGTAAACGGCCCTGACCATCCAGGTGTACTTATTCATCAGTAATAAAGTTTGATCTTCATTCAACTTATTTACTGTGCCTTCCAATCAGGCATCTTCTACTGAGTACTACTACTCACAAGCTCCACCACGGTTTGGTACTCTGCACACTACGTTGCAAGTGGCGGCTACGAGTACTTATTTCACAGATATATCGTGGACAACTTTCATTGATAATCCAAACAAGTTACTAACAACTGTGTTTGTTTTACATCAACTACTCTAAGCTACTCCTACAGGTACTCCTACTGAAGGTTGAGCTTTTCCGCCACTTGTTCAGCAATGGGCGCCATCTCCTCCAGGAGGGCCTTGTACTGATCATCAGTACAGTTCGCCGCAAGTCCACCGGTGACTACGTCCACTGGAGCCTTGGGGAAATATGACTTCATGTATGCCAAGACTTGGTTCGGGATCGACTTCGCCAAGTGCTTGACATACGTCGCCAGACGCCCGGGGGCTTCCTTCAACCGGTCCACCAGTGGAGCAATCTTGGGCCCGCCCGGGTGTGGCACCAGCAGCCTTGCAATGGGTAGCGCGGCTTCCTCAAGTTCCTTCAGCTGGCCCCGCAGCTTCTCGCAATCTTCATTGAGCTTCTGCAGAGATTTATAGCAATTGACAAGGTCACGGTCTGAGGCTTCACGAAGCTCCATGTGCTTGATACACTCATGACGCAACTGAGCATACTCATACTCAAGTACCTCTCTTTTGTCGGTCTCACGGTACACGATGTTCTTCAAGTCTGTCTCCGATGCCTTCAGCTGGTTGACCCTTTCTTCAAGCTCTGCAGACAACTCATCACATTGCCAGATTACACCAAGGTACCCTAATAAGTACTCAAAGGCTTTGGCAGGAAGCATACCTTTATTCTTCTGGCGCAGTGACTTGTTTTTCCGAATCAAGTCGTCCCACTTCGTCTGCATCTCTTGCACTTCGTTATGATATTGGGCGAAGGCACCGTCGAGCTTGGATTGGAGCAGGGTGGAATGTTTCTTTGACTTATCGAGCTCCTTCTCCAAGGCTTCGGCACGAAGGACTGTGTCGCCATACCCGTTCAGCAGCTCAGACTTCTCACGGGATCTTTCAATAATATCCTGCGCAGACAGAACAGTCAAACGGGTACTTTGTACTTCGTCGTACAAGACTACTCGAGGTACTCGCAACGTACCTTGACCCACTGCTGGGTACGCCGCCATGACTCCATGTTCAGATCAACAACGGCCGGATCGACAAGATTGTCTTCCAGCAGCTCAAGACCCTCGCGGCTCGAAGATGCCTCCTCTGCCATAGCCGCCGAACGGATCGGCGCGGCTTCCTCTATGATGGGCGAGCGGACGACTACGTCCGTGCTCGTCCCGTGAAGCGGATCGTCCTACACTTCCGCACCCGACTCGGGGGCCACCGCAGTCCCCAGCTCGAGGGTTGTTTCTTCTGCCATCCCGGCCATCGGTCTTGTGGGCTCCGACTCCACAGTAGCCGTTTCCATGGTCACGGCTTCAGGAATCGAGGTTCCCTCAGCTTGTGCTCCTGGCACAATGAGTACACGCAGCCAATCTCAGCGGCTACGACTACTATGCATGATGACTACCAGTGGTGACAGGACACATAACTTCAACCAAGGTGGCTTCCTCCAATGTCGACCCCATCGCGACTTCAGTCTGTGGCGCCGGCGTGGGTTCGCGCTCCTCCGCCGAGCGGCCCTCTCCGTCGGCTGGAGTACTGGTCTCCCCACCGTCCCACGACAGGTCTGTGGATTTCCTGCATCACGAAGTAATCGAGTCAGCAATACAAGTCTGCGTCTACACGACTACTTGAAAGTTCATAAGCACTTACAGTGTTGACCGCACCACGATCACGGTCGGAGCACCTAGTATACTAGCAATATCAACTATGCCAGCATCGGCGGTAGCTCCGGCCTCAACAGACGCCTCCTCCGGTTGCTCCACAGCTGCAGCCGGCGGAGGGTTTCGTCCTTCTTCAACCGACGACTGCGGCTCCGCAGCGCCGGTCTCCTGCCGTGCCGCTGCTGGCACGACTTCTTCGGTTGACGGAGGCGGGCTGATACTCCTATCAGCTGCCGCCCCCACGGTGTCCAGGACCCCCTCGTCGCCCTGGTCTACGAGGTCCGAGGAGGGGATATCCTGTAACATTACAAGACAAATCTTCAGCACACGACTACTTCTCAGCTGTGCTCGACTACTCTAGTCGCGGTGTTTACCTCTTGGTCGGTCATCTCGAAGATCTTCAGCTTCTTGACGGCGCGTTTCTGCGCCACGTTGCGAGGCCTCCTCGGCGGCACCGGCAGGTTAGCCTCGAGACTCGACGGCCTCTCGATGATGACTGGGACGTCTGGCATCCCAGCTCGGCTGAACCTGGAGCGCAGCTGGAACCTTTGCTGTAGTGTTTCCTCATCTTCATCGTCATCAAAGCCGGACTCGATGACAACGGTGTCACTGCCTTCACCAACTTCGCGGTGTTCCTTCTTCTTGCCCTTCTCCTCCGGTTGCTCCACAAGTCGCGGAGGGGAAGTCGGAACTGAGACGTATTTCGCCATGTCATCCTACAACATGTAGCACATATGAGTACGTCTACTTCAAGCAAATCAGTACTCGGGGGCTTATGTCACGACTACTGACCTGATTTTGGCGGCCGTGCCATAGAGTACTCTGGCACTGGGCACGGTGTGTACGGGGGCATATCCTTGAAGATCTTGCCCAGCCTCTCGACGATGACGTGGTCCTCGAGTTCGAAGCCAGGCAACCGGGACGTATCCTTGTCGCCGGTGTACTGGTACCCGAGAGTGTCTCGTGCCATCAGTGGCTGCACCCTCCTCTTCATGAAGCTGAAGGCCACGTGTTCAGCCCTCAGACCGGCTTCTCGCAAAGCCTTGATCTTCTTTAGCAACTCGGGTAGCTGGATACCCTCTTGCATGGTGGGCTCTGTGTTCCACCACGGCTTGTGCTTCGGTTGACACCCGCTCGGCTTCGGCAACTCAGGATGGTGGTTGCTGATGTAGAACCACTTGGCCTTCCAGTCCTGGTTGGAGTCTATCAACTTGTACGGTAGGTACTGGTCGGTGGCATCCTCACGCATCTGGATACCGGCACCTCCGACTACTCGTGTATCGTTGGTGCTCGGTTGCGGCTTCAACCGGAAGAACTTCCGAAATAGCACCCAGTGGGGCTTGATACCCACAAATGCTGTGCAGAAGTGGACAAAAATAGAAACATGGAAGATTCCGTTGGGGTTGAGATTAAGGTACTCGATGTCGTAGTACCTCAGCAGACCCTTGAAGAAATCACTGGCGGGGAGCGCCAATCCGCGCTCTACGAACCAGGCGAACTTTGGGATTTCATCCGGGTTCTTCTCCATCGGGTATGGATCGCCGGTGGCGGTACGCCATAGATCCACCTCCTTCTCACGAAGGAACCCACTGTTGACCAAGGCGAGGAGGTCCTCGGTCTTCAGTTTCGCTTTCTTCCACTCCTTCGCCGGATTTGGGCGAGGGGACGAGGGCGGCGATGTCGACGACTGGTCGGCATCCCCGGTTTCTTCATCGCGGCTCCTTTTCTTCGACGTGTCGGTCTTCTTGCCCTTCACTGGAGACCCCTTCATTCTCCAAGTGCCGGGTGTCTTCACTCGCATTCGCTCGGGGGCTACAGCGGCGGGTGAACTGCGGCGGCGCGAGCAAATGGATCTAAGTCTATGCACGGCGGTGGCGGCAGCAGAGGAGCAGAGGAGGCGGCGATTCAGATCTAATCTGAGGAATACAACTGCTAGGAGTGAAAAACCCTAAGGGACTCACCGATTATTTATAACCGGCCCTGGCGGCTCGGTTCTCAGCGGGCAGATACGGCGCCAGACGGGTGACCTAGCGGCCGCAGCGTGACTCTTCAACTTCCAGTACTCGATGATCTCCATCTCGGGGACTCGACTACTTCAGATGACCTCAGTGGGATACAACCAGATTCAAGACCCACTCAGGACACATTCTACAGTCAAGATGACCCTTTAATTTGAGAGGAAGTACTCGACTCAAGGCTCGGGGGCTCCGTGCCACGTGTCCTTTGGTTTTTTCTCCGGATTTTTCAGGATAAGATTGGCAGAACTTCAGATTGACCCTCAGCTTGAATCTGCGATTCGACCTAAGGCTCGGGTGAGGACCATGTGTGGTTCGAGGCCGGTGGATGGTCGCTTCCTGGTGTGATGAGTGATTGACAACGTGGTATGGACTGATTCTTGGCCAAGTATTGCAGGTGCAGGTTGCGGCTTGACTGGTGCAGGTGCAGGTGAAGAACAAGTGTGAAAGGTCATTGCTGGTGAGGCCTCCAGGTGTGGAGAAGACAAGTAGGCTTGGTTCGAGGGACCCGGTGGCCAGCGGGGTCAAGTGCGGGCCGCATGGTGGCAAGAACGGCAAGATGAAGTCATGGACGGTTTCTTGGTTGAACCTCAAAACCAAGGTCGAGCCGGGACTACGTGGGAGCTGAGTCATGAGTGGTGATTGGGGGAGGCTACACCAAGTTCACGGGGTTTGCAGTGGTTCACCAGAAAACCACTGGGTTACTCGGTTGAGCCACAAAACCGAGGCCGAAGACTCGACGGGGAGGTGCGGTCACCCAGGCCGGTTCAACCGCCCGGTTCGCTGCCGCTGAGAAGCTTCGAAGTGGAGGACACGCGTCGGGATCGCAAGACTTGCGTCGAGGCTAAGCAAGGTTGCGGTCGCTGGGCATCCGTCCGATGGAGAAAATCTGAAGACTTCCAAATTTTCCCTCGGGGGGCATGTATCCCTAGTTATCTAGTAAGGGTAGTTTAGTCTTTTGGGTGCCTCCATATAAACACTTGAGGGGATGGATGGCAGCCAACTCTTGGAACCCTAGCTCATTTGTTTTCCCATTTTCGTTTCTATTTTCCTCTAGTTTCCTAGGACTAGCTTGAGAGCTTCATGTGAGATCTAGAGAGAGGGATGGATGTATGGGTGGGAAGCTAGACCTTGTATGAACCTTCATGCTATGTATAGATGATTCGACGTGGTTCCTCAAGGTCTTGTGTTGCCTTTCCCGTTCTTCTTTTCGGTGATTTTCGGAGCTCTTTCTTGTGATTCTCTTGGCGGAGTTTTGAGGGCGATTTCTTGCGGGATTCTTGTTGGGTGTCACGTATGAGGACCTTGTGACTCTTTGGCTGCTGACTTTGCCCCAAGAACTCCCTTGAATCGACCTTGATTTGGTGGTTTTTCGAGTTGCTCGAGTTCTTGACCTAGAGAGACTAAATCCGCGATTCCCTTTGATTGTGGGCGTTTCGGTTCGATTCCTTTGAGGGAGAGGTTGCCAAGGAGGTAACCCAGCTATCCCCGAAGTTTCGCCGCAATCCGTGGGGTGAATCGGGAGATCGGGCGATGGGAAGTTAAGGGTTGACCCGCGGCCAGATTTTCTGGGTAGGGCGGTCTAACCGCCCTGGGTCTTCCAGGTGAAAGTTTGGATTCTCCCAGGTTTTCCTCTGTGAGTTTGTTCGCCTTGATCAGAGGAGTCTTCTGGTGAAATCTTGGGTCGTTTCGGTGCTGTTTTCTAGGAGTTCTTGCCTTGAGTTCGTTGCTGGGTACAGGAGGTTAGACCGCCCGTGGTAGCCGGTCTAACCACCCCTAGGCCCTTGGGTGAAGTTTTGCTTTTCGCCAAGATTTCCTGGTAGCTAGCTTAGCCTTGACCAGAGATTTCTGTTAGTGAAATCGTGGTGTGTTTTGGTGCTCGGAAGAGGTGTTTCGGAGGATTTTCCGGTTACCAGGTGGAGGCGGTCTAACCGCCCCCCATACCCGGTCTGACCGCCCCCTCCAGACAGCCGGCTCCCGAGTCGTTTCCGCTGCCGTGTGTGTGTAGGAGTTGAGGCTGCTGGTAGTGTTTGTTCCTAGGACCAGTAGCACTTCAGTGGCTACGTGGTTTTGGCAAACGGAAGGTTGCGTGCGGAGCGTGTGATTTTGGGTGTCCGACCGAGTTCATCTTGTTTGGGAAGTCATCCCATTCGAGAAGAATTTTTATCGGCTCCCATTCACTCCCCCCTCTCTGGTCGCCTAATCGGTCCATCAAATGGTATCAGAGCCGGTTCGGGTCTTCATTGACTCTTACCAGTCTAAGATCCAAAGATGGCGTACCAGGAACGGAGTTCGGGTCCTCCGCACTTCGATGGGAAGAACTACCAGATTTGGCAGAGGCGGATGGCAGCGTTCCTCCGCGGAAAGGGTCAGATCCTTTGGGATGTTACGGTGAACACAGCTTATGTTCATCTGATGAACTTCCTTGCTCCAGGATCGAGGGATATGTTCGAAGCCAACAACAAGGCTGTCGACTACTTGTTTCGTGCTCTGTGTCAGCCTGAATTCGATCGGGTTCAGACAGAGGACTTAGCTTGTAGGATTTGGGAGCAGTTGAAGGATGCTCATGCTGGGAATGCTCAGGTTCAGGCTCGGATGTACGCGACTTACCGGAGAGAGTACGAGAACTTCACTCATCTCCCTGGCGAGTCCGTCGATGCCCTTTTCCAGCGGTTTACGGTCGTTGTGAACAACATGAGAACCAATGTGGCCGTGCTCCCATACGATGATCATGATAGAGCCGTGAAGCTCTTGCACTCGTTGGATCGTACCGTATGGGACGGGAAGTTTGAGGCTATTGTTGAGTCTGAGAAGTATGACACCTTGACGGTGAACGAGCTGTTCTCGAAGCTCAAGTCGGCTGAGTTGGACCGTGGTATGACAGCCAAGATCGAGAGCCCGACTGATTCTCATAGTCTCGGTCTCGTTGGTGGCAAAGGAGCTAAGTCTAACGCTAACGCATCCTCCAGGATGTACTCTCTATCTTCTTTGATGTCTTTGCCAGACGAGGAGTTCGACGTGCTTGGAGAGGACGAGCTGGCGTTGCTGACCAGGCGGTTCGAGAGGCTGCACGAGAACCGGGTGAACACGAGGAGGACAGCACAGACGTGCTTTAAGTGCGGCAAGCCAGGACACTTCGTCGCCGACTGCCCGGAGAAGACGGAGAACAAGGACGGCTACAGGCACCGGTCGAGCAAGGACGGCAAGTACCGATCGAGGCGCGATCACAAGCATAAGAACAAGCACAAGGATGAGCGACGGTCTAGGAAGAAGGACGGCCGCGGCAGGAAGGCCCGAGCGATGGTCGGAGCAAGCGACATCGACTCCAGCTCCGCCTACTCTTCCTCGAGCTCGAGTAGCAGTGAAGATGAAGGTGATCGGCGCAAGAACAAGAAGTCATCCAGGAACTTGAGCGGGTTGAGCTGCTTCGCGGGAGATGGCTTCTGCGGCATGGCTCGTAGCTCCGGCAGCAAGAAGAGTCACCAGAGCGACTCGGACTCTGACTCCGAGGATGAGGTATGTGATGAGCTCTCCTCTTTGCGCAAGGAGAATGATGAGTTGGTTGACTTGCTTGATAATCGCGATCACATGCTTAGAGAGGCCAAGAAGATGAGGAAAGAGCTTAGGGCCTCACTAGAAGATGCTAGGAACCGGGTGGCTGAGCTAGAAACCCAGAACCTAGATGCTAAGCTTGAGATTGATTCGCTTAAGGCTTCTCCTGTGGTTTCTGATGAGATTGATTGCTGTGATGGCTCTGTGTACCTAGCTGATCTTACTGCTCTTAAGGATAAGCATGCTTCTACTTGTGATGAACTAGATATGCTTAGGGTTGAAGTGGCTGAGCTTAAGTCTAGACCTGCTTTGCTAGGTGCTTGCACTTCTTACCCTGTTTTGCATGGAAAGATTGATGAGATGCATGCTTACACTGTTTCGCTTGAGGCTAAGTTGAAAGAGCCTATTCCCACTTCTTGCTCTACTTGTGAATTGCATGCGGTTAAGAATTTGGAGCTTGCGCATTATGTTGATCGCTTGCAGGATGAGAATGATGAGCTGAGGAAATGTATGAGCTGGTTGTCGGGTCAGGAGCCTTAGCTTGGTATCATGATAGCGGCTTTCAAACGCTATGATGGTCAGGCACTTGGGGCTGACAAGCTTGGAGAGAACAGTGGTGAGGGAGTTGAGAGAGTTGGAGAGATCCCTATCCCACCACCAAACAGACACAAGAACAAGTTTGAGCCCAAGCCTAACCATCTCAGAAACAAACTTGACACTACTCCAGATCCACCCATATTCCCTCACCCAACAAATGAGTTCCAGAAACCGGTGAAGTTTGTGAGCCCAAAGGGAGGTGAGGAAGGAGAGAAGAAGGGTGAGAAACCGAGTGGGCAGCCCCAACCCAAGCCTAAGCCTAAGCCACAACCCATGAAGTTCCATTGTGGGTATTGTGGGAGAGATGGTCACAAGGATGAGTTTTGCTTCAAGAGGAAGCGTGAGGAGAGAATGGCTAGAGAGTGGGCTAACAAGGATAGGTACAACCCTTCCCATGGTGTACCTAAGCCTCGTATGCCACTGCCCAGGGGTAAGGCTGTGGTGAGAAGTGTTCCGGCATGGGGAGATGCGAGTTCCCGCAGCCGAGGTGGTTTCCTGGAGAGGGCGGTCAGACCGGCCTGGCTAGGCGGTCAGACCGGCCCTGCCCAGAGGGGGGCGGTTAGACCGGCCTGGCTAGGCGGTCAAACCGGCTTCCCCCAGAATTCTGGGCGGTTCGGTTTTCGAGGTGGTGAGTCGAGTGGTTTCAGTTCTGGAGGTCGTGGTTCTGGTGGTTGGCATGGTGAGTCTGCAGGTGGTAAGTTTGCTAGTCGTTCTCCCCCTCGTGCTCAATACGGGGATGGGAGGAGTCGTAGCTTTGAGATGCAGAGGAGGAACGGTCCACGGTCTTCCTTTCGTGGTTTTCGTCCTCCTCCAGCTAGAGAGGGTTGGTTCCCTCGTAGTGGTTACCGTGGTGGTGTTCGTGGAGGTAACTTTGATAGGAGAGATGCTTTGGATTGTGCTAAGCCCACTTTGGAGCAAATGGCTCGACACTGGTTTTACTCTTTTGGTACTAACCCCAGTGCTGAGTCGTTTGTTCACTCACGTGCTCACTTTTGAATTTCAGGTGGGAGACTTGAGGAACATTTGGTTGATTGACTCCGGTTGCTCGAGGCATATGACCGGAGACAAGGGGTGGTTCTCAAGTCTCGTCCCGGTGGTGTCCAAGACATACATCACCTTTGGGGACAATGGGCGAGGGCGTGTGCTATCAGAAGGTGAGATCAAGGTAAGTGACAAGGTCACTCTCAGGCGTGTTGCTCTTGTTCAATCGCTGGGGTTCAATTTGCTTTCCGCGTCCTAGTTGTTGGATGAGGGCTTTGAGGTGTTGTTTCGGCCGGGTGGTTCTCGGATTTTAGATTCTCGAGGGGACCTTGTTTGCATGGTCGTTCCCGAGGGTCAGGTGTTTCGAGCTAATTTTTCTTAATCTTCTGGTGTTGAGCGTTGTTTCTTGGCTGGTTCTTCATGTGAGTTGTGGAAGTGGCATAGGAAGTTGGGTCACTTGAGCTTCGACCTTTTGTCTCGCTTGAGTAAACTCAATTTGGTCCAAGGATTGCCACGGCTGAGGTTTGAGAAAGAGTTGGTGTGTGCTCCGTGTCGGCATGCTAAGATGGTAGCTACTTCCCATCCACCCCTCACCGATGTGATGACGGAGCGTCCATGCGAGCTGCTCCATATGGACCTTGTTGGCCCAGCTCGTGTGCGATCTGTGGGTGGGAAGTGGTATGTCCTGGTTGTGGTGGATGACTACTCTCGGTATGCGTGGGTGTTCTTTCTTGAGGAGAAAGGGGAGACGTTTGGTTTTGTTGTAGATCTTGTCTTGAGGTTGAAGAACGAGAGGCACGGAGATGCCATACGAGCGATCCGCAGTGACAATGGCTCGGAATTTAGAAACTCTCGTTTCAAAACCTTTTGCCATGACTTGGGTCTTGAACATCAGTTTTCGAGTCTGTATACGCCTCCCCAGAATGGCGTGGTGGAAAGGAAAAACAGAACCTTGTGTGAGATGGCTCGGACGATGCTCGATGAGCATAGGACTCCGAGAAGGTTCTGGGCTGAGGCGGTCAATACCGCGTGCTATGTTTCGAACAGGATCTACCTCAGAGTCTACAAAAAGAAAACCTGTTACGAGTTGATGCACGGTCGCACACCCAAGGTGAGTCACTTCCATGTCTTTGGTTGTAAATGCTTCATTCTGAAGAAAGGGAAGAAGTTGGACAAGTTCGAGGCTAGGTCTGTCGATGGCATTTTCTTTGGTTATGCATCTCATTCTAGAGCATTTCGTGTGCTCAATCTTGAAACTAACCAAATCGTGGAGACTTGCGAGGTAACCTTCGACGAGACACAGCCACGTAGTCAGCTTGTTTTTGAGTGTGCAGGTGACGACGAACTTGGCGAGGAGATCTTTCAGGAGGAGGAGCATGAACATGGAGATGATGAAGATGGCGGTGTGGTGCCCGCGGCTGAACATGTACCTACTACTTCGACGACGATCGTGAACGGGCCCTCTCCCACACCTACAACGACAAACCCAGATCAAGGCGAAGCTGCTGTTGAGGGGGAGGTAGCATCAAGGCGAGAACCTCCCCGGCGAGTACAAGTGGATCACCCAGCTTCGAGAATCATCGGCGACATGAATGAACGTACTACACGGTCGAGGGTTCGGAACAATTCTCATTTCGCTCATGCTGCTTTTGTTGCCACCTTTGAGCCCAAAGACATTAGACACGCGCTATCTGATCATAATTGGGTTAATTTGATGCATGAGGAGTTGGAGAATTTTGAGAGGAACCAAGTTTGGGTGTTGGTTGACCCTCCTCCAGGGTGTATGCCGATTGGGACAAAATGGGTGTGGAAAAATAAAGAGGGAGAGAAAGGAGAAGTGGTGAGGAACAAGTCGAGACTTGTTGCTCAGGGGTACAGTCAGAAAGAGGGGATCGACTACGAGGAGACTTTCGCTCCTATAGCTCGTTTGGAGGCGATCAGGATCCTTCTAGCCTTTTCCGTGGCTAAAGGGTTCAAGTTGTACCAGATGGATGTGAAGAGTGCTTTCCTGAACGGTGTGTTGGAGGAAGAGGTGTTTGTGAGGCAACCACCGGGGTTTGAGAGTGAGAAGTACCCCCACCGGGTGTACAAGTTGAGGAAGGCACTGTATGGGTTGAAGCAGGCGCCTAGAGCTTGGTATGGTAGGTTGAGGGGGTTCCTGTTTGAGAGAGGGTTTGAGATGGGGAAGGTCGATCAGACCTTGTTTCTCCTCAGGCAGGGCAGAGATATACTGATTGTGCAGGTATACGTGGATGATATTGTCTTTAGTGGCTCGTCTAACTCTCTTGTTGCAAGGTTTGCAGAAGACATGAGCAGGGAATTTGAGATGAGCATGATGGGCGAGTTGCAGTTCTTCCTCGGGCTACAAATCAAGCAATCAAAGGAAGGAACATTTGTGCACCAAGCTAAGTACATCAAGGACATTGTGAGGAAGTTCAAGATGGAGGACTCCAAGGCCATGGCGACGCCTATGAGTACGACTACAGCTCTTTATGCGGATAAGGAAGGTGAACATGTGGACCAGAAGGAGTACCGGAGCATGATCGGGTCACTCCTCTACTTGACGGCGACGAGGCCGGTCATCCAGTTCTCGGTATGTCTGTGCGCTCGTTTTCAAGCGTCTCCAAGGACTTCGCATCGGCAAGCGGTCAAGCGCATTTTCAGGTATTTGCGTCACACTCCCGACTTCGGCCTTTGGTATTCCGCGTCTTCTTCTTTAGCGCTTCATGGTTTTTCGGATGCGGATTTTGCCGGGTGTCGGTTGGATAGGAAGTCCACTTTTGGGACTTGCCAGTTCTTGGGATCTTCTTTGGTGTCTTGGTCTTCCCGCAAACAGTCGAGTGTTGCTCAATCCACTACCGAGGCAGAGTACGTTGCCGCAGCTAGTTGTTGCTCTCAGCTCCTTTGGATCACATACACCATGAGTGACTTTGGTGAGGAGTATACCCATGTCCCACTTCAATGTGATAGCACAAGTGCCATAAGCATTGCAAAGAACCTAGTGCTCCATTCCAAAACCAAGCACATAGAAGTGAGGTATCATTTTCTGAGAGACAACGTAGAGAAAAGGAAGATAGCTTTGATCCATGCACCCACACATGACCAACTAGCCGATATTTTCACCAAACCCCTAGATCAAGCAACTTTCACTCGTTTGCGGGGGGAGCTTGGCGTTTGTTTGATTTCTTGAGTTGGTGTGTGGGAGCTCCTTTGTAACATATGTATAGCTTTCCTTCTTGCATTTCTTGCATTTGGCATGGCATATGTAACATGATGTATATGCATCTTTGTATCTTAGGTTGCATGCATTTTGTATCATATGCATTTGTTAGGAAGAGCTTCTCCTATATACATAGTTCACCATGGAATGATATGTATGTCTCTGTGAGCTAGTTTGGTACACTATGGTTAGTTTGGCTTAGCTCTTGATAATCTTGATTTATATCCATGATTGATAGCTATGTTTTTGAAAAATGCCACATACATGCTCTCTTGTGAGTAAATGCCTTTATATGATCTTGACATGTTTTAGTGGCTTGGCTAGGCTTAATTTGTGGTTGGATAGCTTATTTTGATCATATGGGGCCAAAGGCTCATTTGCCATCATGAATGTTTAGCCCCCATGCTTTATCTTGTGGAGGGGCATAAGTTCCTTTTTGTCGCAAAGACATTTCATGTACCAAATATGAATCTGAAAATGAAATGTAAATTACTTGGAAAATATGCTCCCATGTCATATGTGCTAAATTTAATTTGCTTTGGGTGCTAAATCGTTGCATGTTGCCTACCAATGAGAAGTCTCATATATAGAAGTAGGCACATGGCTCGGTGGCTTTGACATGACATGAGGTGCTTGTGGGTGTTTATGATGGTCTTATGATTAGAATGGTTGTCCTAGCATGAAGTTTGTGTGGCTTTGCCATTTTGACATGTTTTGCTCATGTTTAGGACTTTGCTCATGAGAGGGTAACCTTTTCGCAAAATTACTCAATTCTGTCTTAGCTTCGTCCAATGGTTGTGAAACTTGGTGATCATGTAGTTGATGTCATTACGAAGCTATAGAGTATCTAACTTGCTCATCTGGACATGTGTAGCATCTTGTGATGAATTTTGTATACTTGAGAAGCTCTATGTTGAAACTTTTTGCATTTTGCCTTGATTCATGCATTGTCAACAAGGGGGAGAAGTTTGTGCATGATTTGGGCACCTGGGAGCATTTGGAAGGTGTTCAAAGTGGTTCGGGCGGTTTTTGAAAAGTTAGGTGCAGGGCCGGTCTTTTGGGGCGGTCTAACCGCCCCCTAGGCGGTCAGATCTCAGTGGGGCGGTCTAACCGCCCAGGGCATACGGTCTAACCACCCTGGGCAGAGTGAGCAGGTTTTTGCTCTTTGTTGCATTGCTGCATTGGTTCAGGGGGAGTGTGCTTTGGCTCAGGGGGAGCTTGCATGTGTGCAGAGGGAGCTCTTTGTGTTGTTCGATCTTTGGTTTGGTGATTTGTGCTCTTTGCTTGAGCATGGTTTTGTCTCAGATGTGTCGAGCCGTTGCCCTTGCCTAAGGGGTCCGAGACTTGTTCTTCTTCAAGTGATCTTGCTCGTTGCCTTTCTTTGGCTTTCGATCGCTTGTTGGAGTTTCTTTTGTTCGTTTCTTTTCTTTTTCTTTTCTCTCGTGTTACTATATGTGTGTGTTGTCAATGCACTCATCAAGGGGGAGATTGAGGACCATGTGTGGTTCGAGGACCGGTGGATGGTCGCTTCCTGGTGTGATGAGTGATTGACAACGTGGTGTGGACTGATTCTTGGCCAAGTATTGCAGGTGCAGGTTGCGGCTTGACTGGTGCAGGTGCAGGTGAAGAACAAGCGCGAAAGGTCGTTGCCGGTGAGGCCTCCAGGTGTGGAGAAGACAAGTAGGCTTGGTTTGAGGGACCCGGTGGCCAGCGGGGTCAAGTGCGGGCCGCATGGTGGCAAGAACGGCAAGATGAAGTCATGGACGGTTTCTTGGTTGAACCTCAAAACCAAGGTCGAGCCGGGACTACGTGGGAGTCGAGTCATGAGTGGTGATTGGCGGAGGCTACACCAAGTTCGCGGGGTTTGCAGTGGTTCACCAGAAAACCACTGGGTTACTCGGTTGAGCCACAAAACCGAGGCCGAAGACTCGATGGGGAGGTGCGGTCACCCAGGCCGGTTCAACCGCCCAGGAGGGGTGGTCAGACCGCCTGGGCCGGTCTAACCGCCCAGGGGGGGCGGTCTGACCGACCGGGTCGCTGCCGCCGAGAAGCTTCGAAGCGGAGGACACACGTCGGGATCGCAAGGCTTGCGTCGAGGCTAAGCAAGGTTGCGGTCGCTGGGCATCCGTCCGATGGAGAAAATCTGAAGACTTCCAAATTTGCCCTCGGGGGGCATGTATCCCTAGTTATCTAGTAAGGGTAGTTTAGTCTTTTGGGTGCCTCCATATAAACACATGAGGGGATGGATGGCAGCCAACTCTTGGAACCCTAGCTCATTTGTTTTCCCATTTTCGTTTCTATTTTCCTCTAGTTTCCTAGGACTAGCTTGAGAGCTTCATGTGAGATCTAGAGAGAGGGATGGATGTATGGGTGGGAAGCTAGACCTTGTATGAACCTTCATGCTATGTATAAATGATTCGGCGTGGTTCCTTAAGGTCTTGTGTTGCCTTTCCCGTTCTTCTTTTTGGTGATTTTCGGAGCTCTTTCTTGTGATTCTCTTGGCGGAGTTTTGAGGGCGATTTCTTGCGGGATTCTTGTTGGGTGTCACGTATGAGGACCTTGTGCCTCTTTGGCTGGTGACTTTGCCCCAAGAACTCCCTTGAATCGACCTCGATTTGGTGGTTTTTTGAGTTGCTCGAGTTCTTGACCTAGAGAGCCTAAATCCGCGATTCCCTTTGATTGTGGGCGTTTCGGTTCGATTCCTTTGAGGGAGAGGTTGCCCAGGAGGTAACCCAGCTATCCCCGAAGTTTCGCCGCAATCCGTGGGGTGAATCGGGAGATCGGGCGATGGGAAGTTGAGGGTTGACCCGCGGCCAGATTTTCTGGGTAGGGCGGTCTAACCGCCATAGGGGGGCGGTCTAACCGCCCTGGGTCTTCCAGGTGAATGTTTGGATTTTCCCAGGTTTTCCTCTGTGAGTTTGTTCGCCTTGATCAGAGGAGTCTTCTGGTGAAATCTTGGGTCGTTTCGGTGCTGTTTGCTAGGAGTTCTTGCCTTGAGTTCGTTGCTGGGTACAGGAGGTTAGACCGCCCGTGGTAGCCGGTCTAACCGCCCCTAGGCCCTTGGGTGAAGTTTTGGTTTTCGCCAAGATTTCCTCGTAGCTAGCTTAGCCTTGACCAGAGATTTCTGTTGGTGAAACCGTGGTGTGTTTTGGTGCTCGGAAGAGGTGTTTCGGAGGATTTTCCGGTTACCAGGTGGAGGCGGTCTAACCGCCCCCCATACCCGGTATGACCGCCCCCTCCAGACAGCCGGCTCCCGAGTCGTTTCCGCTGCCGTGTGCGTGTAGGAGTTGAGGCTGCTGGTAGTGTTTGTTCCTAGGACCAGTAGCACTTCAGTGGCTGCGTGGTTTTGGCAAACGGAAGGTTGCGTGCGGAGCGTGTGCTTTTGGGTGTCCGACCGAGTTCATCTTGTTTGGGAAGTCATCCCATTCGAGAAGAATTTTTATCGGCTCCCATTCACTCCCCCCTCTCTGGTCGCCTAATCGGTCCATCATCGGGGGCTACATTCCATATGGAATGCGATTCTCCGAATCGCATTTTCCATATGGTTTCTTCATCAAGACATCGCGAGTATTATTGAAGACCTTCGAGAGAAGCACTCGGGGACGCTTGGGGACTACTCGAGAAGACTTCAAGACTACTCGAAGATCAGCTGGAGTACCTTCCAGCCTCGGGATGGTTCAAGCACTCTTGAGGACTTTCGGCTTGTGGAAGTTGGGGACGCTCAAGGACTACTCGCCAAGGCCATCAAGACTACTCGAAGACATCCTGCTCGACTACAAAGTACTCGGGGGCTTGTCGTATGGACATCCCTGGGCCCACTACTCTGGTGGGTACCAGGACCGACTACTCGGTGGGCCCCTGGGACTACTCAACTTGGGCAACACGGCACTTGCTGATGTGGGGCGCAAGGAATACAGAGGCATAGTACTCGGATAGGAAGCTACACATGTCCGGATCCATGTAAAGTACTCCTAGCCGTACCCGACTAGAACTCTCCCCTCAAACCGACTTGTAACCCTACCTCCCGGACTATATAAGGCGAGGCAGGGACCCCTATCTCTTCATCCGCATCATCTTGTAAACACACCCAATCAATCCAGAGCTACGCAGCATACAGGACGTAGGGTATTACGCACCTCGCGGCCCGAACCTATCTAAATTGTGTGCCACGTGTCTCTCCTTCGAGTTACCGATCTCGGCGAGGCCACATTCATCTACCTCGGGTACTCCCCTTGGTTGGTTGCCGGTCTAAAACACCGACAGGTACATGCTCGGCTGGAGCTTCATCATCACCATCATCCTCTCCAGCATCATCCTCCTCGTCCTCAAAGATCTTCTGGCCAATCTCGTCGTCACCTGCACACTCAAAAACAAACGAATTGCATGGCTAGGTCTCGTCGAAGGTAACCTCACAAGTTTCCATGACTAGGTTAGTATCAAGGTTGAGCACACAGAATGCTCGAGAATGACTCGCATAACCCAAGAAAATCCCATCGGTGGACCTCGACTCAAACTTATCAAGTCAACCCTTCTTGAGAATAAAGCACCGACAACCAAAAGCCCTGAAATGGCTCACTCTAGGTGCTCGCCCGTGCATGAGCTCATAGCACGTCTTGTTCAAGAAGGCCCTAAGAAAAATCCGGTTCCCAACATGGCACGCGGTATTCACCGCCTCAGCCCAATATCTCCTCGGAGTCCTATGCTCATCAAGCATCGTCCGAGCCATCTCACAAAGGGAACGATTTTTCCTCTCAACCACACCATTCTGACAAGCCACATAGGGAGAAGAGAATTGATGTTCGACACCCAAATCACGACAAAAGGTTTCGAAACGAGAGTTTTTAAATTCAGAGCCATTGTCGCTACGGATAGCTCGAATGGCATCTCCATTCATCTCATTCTTCAACCTCAAGATTAGATCCCGCACAAAGCCAAACGTCTCCCCCTTGTCAGCCAAAAAGAAGACCCAAGCATAGCGAGAATAGTCGTCCACTATCACCAGGACATACCATTTCCCACCCACCGAGCACACACGAGCTGGACCAACCAAGTCCATATGGAAAAGCTCTCATGGCCTCTCTGTCATAACGGATGTCAGAGGCGGGTGAGAGGCGGCGACCATCTTACCATGCCTACACGGAGCACATACCAAGTCCTTTTGGTATTTCAACATAGGCAATCCTCAGACCAAACCTAGCCCACTCAAGCGTGACAACAAGTCAAAACTCAATTGACCTAGTCTCCTATGCCATTTCCAAAGCTGCGCCGAAACACCAGCAACCAAACAACGAGAAGAGCCAACACACTGAGAAAAATCGGCTCTGAAAATCTGACCCTCGGGGATGATCGTGCATACAAGATCACCTCAAGAATCCAAAACACGAGAAGCGCCTGTTTTGAAATGGACCTCAAAACCCTCATAAAGAAGCTGGGAAACCGAAAGAAGATTGTACCCCAAAGACTTGACAAGAGAAACACGCCTAAGAGTCACAGACTCGCTCACCTTCACCGTGCCCACTGAAAGCACTCTACCTTTCCCATTGTCCCCAAAAGTGATGTACTCTTTGGTCATCACCGGGGTGAGGCTGGAGAACCACCTTCGATCTCCGGTCATGTGTCGAGAGCAACCGGAGTCGATCAACCAAAAGCCCTCGAAGCCTCCCACCTGCAAATCAAAAAGGAGAGCGAGAGTGAGCAAACAACTCAGCACTGGGGTTAGTACAAAACGAATCAAACCAGTGCCGTGCCATTTGCTCAAAAGTGGGGTTAGCAAAATCCATCCTATCTCCCCTAGGTGGAACACCCCCACGTCCCCTTGGAGGACTATGCGTACCACGAGATGGAGACCGTGGCCCATAGCTCCTCTGGGACCTAAAACTGCGATCATTCCCCCCATACTCGTATTGTCCATGAGCGAAGGAACGTCCAGCAAACTCACCATGCCCAAACCCAACACGCCTACCACCTTCTCTATGTGGTGGCTCACCTCGAGGCACAAACACACGCCTCTCTCGAGGGTAAATGGAATGCACCACACCCTCACCCCTCGGCACCATCCTAGGCTCAGGCACACCACGAGAAGGGCAGTACCTGTCCTTGTTGGCCATCTCTCTAGCCAACCTCTCCTCACGCTTCCGCCGGAAGCAAAACTCAGCAAGGTGCCCATCCCTCCCACAATGCTCACAATGGAAGGGTTTTGGTTTTGGCTTTGGTTTTGGGCTCTCTTTGGGCTGTGGCTTCTCCTCACTTGGTTTCTCTCCCTTCTTCCCAAAGAACTCATTCCCCAAGTCACTCTTGAACTTGATGGGTTTCTGGAAGTTGTCGGTATGTGGAGGAAACACGGGTGGAGCTGGGGTTGTGTCTAGTCGGTTCCTAAGTGGATTTGGCTTAGGAGCATAGGCATTTTTGTGGTGGGTTTTTGGTGGCTCTGGGATATCTTTGATCTTCCCCTCATTCTCACCATTCCCTCACCAACCTTGTCTGCCCCAAGTGCTTGCCCATCATAGCGCTTGTATGCCTCAATCATCATCCTGTGCTGAGGCTCATGACCAGACAACCAACCCATCATCTTTCTCAACTCATCGTTCTCATCCTGCAAACGATCAACATAGTGTGCAAGCTCCAAATTCTTCACAGCATTTACTTCACAAGTAGAGCATGATGTAGGAATAGGAGCTTTCAAAGCAGCTTCTAGAGATCTAGCATAAGCAACAGATTCATCTAGTTTCTCATGCAAAATAGGACAAGAAGTGCAAGCACCAAGCAAGGAGAGCCTAGATTTCATCTCATCTAGCTCAACCCTAAGCACATCTAGTTCCTCGACCTTGGAGGCATACTTTTCCTTAAGCACAGTCAAATCACCAAGAAAAGTGGAACAATCAGTGCATTCAGGTTCATCGGTCACAATAGGAGCAGACTTAAGAGAATCTATTTGAGCCCTAGCATCAACAAGCAATGACTCTAACTCAACCACCTTCTCCTTAGTCTCTCCAAGCAAAGACCTATACTCCCTCTTCTCCTTGTTGGTCTTTCTAAGCACATCATCACGGTTGTCAAGCAAATCATTCAACCTAGCATTCTCTGCTATTAAGAAGGATGGATCATTGTTTACCTCTTCCTCGGAGTCGGAGCCCGAGTCATCCTTGTTGCTCTTCTTGCTTGCGGAGCTATGTGCCATGCCGCAAAAGCCTTAGCCGGCGAAGCACAGGCTGTTGATATTCTTGCTTGACCGCTTGCCCTTGTGCCGGTTCTCATCTTCATCACTTGAGCTCGATGAAGAGTAGCAGGAGCTTGAGTCGATGTCGCTCGCTCCGGCAACTATCGCTCGCTCCTTCTTCTTGTGACCACCACTCCTCCTCGGCCTCCGCTCGGACTTGTTCTTGCCCTTGTGGTCGTCCCTCGAGTGGTGCTTGTGGTCGGTCCTCGGACGGTGCTTGTGCTCGGGCTTCACCTCCATGGCTTCCGGGCACTCAGCGATAAAGTGTCCGTGCTTCCCACACCGGTAGCACATGCCCGAGCTCCTCCGAGCGTTCTTCCAGTTCGTGTACATGCGCTCGAACGGCCTGCTCAGCAACGCGAGATCCTCCTCGCCAAGCACGTCAAACTCCTCATCTGGCATGGACACAAGACAAGACAAAGAAAAATGTCTCGAAGGCATGTTAGCGTTAGTCCTTGATCCAGTCACGAGAGCCAGACTATGAGGGTCAGTTGGCTTCTCGATCTTTGCACGCACCCCACGGTCCACCTCGGTCGACTTGAGCTTGGAGAACAGCTCGTCCACCGTGAGGGTCTCATACTTCTCCAACTCAAGAATGGCCTCGACCTTCTCACTCCACACGGTACGATCTAGAGAGTGCAGGAGCTTGATAGCCCTGGCATGATCATCGTACGGGAGCACGGCCACATTAGCCCTCATGTTGTTCACAATCACCGTGAACCGCTGGAACATGGCATCTATGGACTCACCGGGGAGATGAGTGAAGTTCTCGTACTCTCTCCGGTAGGTCGCAAATAGCCAAGCCTGAACCTGAGCGTTCCCAGCATGAGCATTCTTCAGCTGCTCCCAAATCCTGCACGCCAAGTCCTCTGTCTGAACCCGATAAAATTCGGATTGACACAGAGCACGGTACAGGTAGTCGACCGCCATGTTGTTGGCGTCGAACATGTCCCTCGATCCTGGAGCAAGGAATTTCACAGGATGAACATAAGCTGTGTTCACCGTGACATCCCAAAGGATCTGACCCTTGCCGCGGAGGAAAGCAGCCATCCGCCTCTGCCACATCTGGTAGTTCTTACCATCAAAGTGTGGAGGACCCGAACCCCGTTCCTGGTACACCATCTTTGGATCTTAGACTGGTTAGAATCACGAAGATACGTAACCGGCTTTGATACCAATTGAAGGACCGATTAGGCGACCAGAGAGGGGGAGAGTGAATGGGAGCCGATAAAAATTCTTCCCGAAGGATGAACTCGGCCTATGCCCCAACTTCACAACCTAGGATTCCCACACGAGCTTGACAAGGTCACGTAGTCACAGCGGACCTACCAACCCTAGGAAGAAGCCTCAAACAAACCCAAAGCAAAAGCGCAACTTAAGAAGCAAAGGACTTAGGCAATCTGCGAAGTCCCAGGCGGACAGTCCGTGGTAACTGGGCGGACGGTACGCACGGGGCAGGCAGACGGTCCGCGGGTCAGGGGCGGACGGTCCGCAAATCGACCCCGAACCTCCAGTATGCACCCTCCGAAATTTGGACGGTCCGGGAAAGCACCACGGACGGTCCGAGCCTCGCGGACTGTCCAGCCACTCCAGGCGGACGGTCCGACCAACCTCTTCCAACTGAAACCTACCGACTCCACGGATCGAAACAAAGCAATGCACGAACTCGCAAAGAACACGATGAACAACCGGCTGCCGGGCTCCTCGCGGACGGTCCGCCGACCAGGAGCGGACGGTCCGCTAGGTGCGGATAGAGCACCCTAAGCACGAAAATGCGAAGTCAACCCCTTCTATCCTTCCATGGATCTCCCAAACGGCTTGAGCTCTTGAGGCAAGATTTGGGGGAGATGTGAAGCGTCCCTAGGAGATACTATACCCCAAAACTTGAGACCTCAAACAAACTAAATCGCCGGGAATCGAATCGCTGACCTCTACCAAAAAGCTAGGGTTCCAACAGAAATCCTTCAATCGGAGGCCAAATCCGGAGATTGGGGGGGGCAAGATCAAGCACAAAGATGCACAAGACATCTATCCATGATCCCCACCAACAAATCCGAACCCAAACACCTCAGAATCGAAGGAACAAGGCGCGCACGAAAATTCAACGAAAATAGCTCGAAAAAGACACGAAAATCACAAGAGCTACAAGAAAGAAATCAACGCAACCATGAATGCTTCCATACACTCGGAGGTCAGATTCTCTACAAAGCGGTGAAGAAAAACTACACCTATGGAGCAGGGAAATGAGAAGCAGTCCGGATGGATAGTTTGCCCAGAAACCCTAGAGCTAATATATATGAGTCCCTTCGGGTTGGGCAAAAGACCAAGCTACCCCTAGCACTTAAGTTGAGATACAAACCCCTCAGGGGCAAATAGGTCATGTAGCACTCCTCTTCATCGCATGACCACGCCTTTGCCACAGCCCGCGTCCTCCCGACGCAAGCCCTGCGATCCCGCCACGTGTCCGCCGGCATCGAAGCTTCTCGGCGCGCCCGGATCCCGTCTCCGCCCGCCGAGCCTCCGGTCTTGGTTTTGTGGCTCAACCAACTAACCCGACAGTTTTGTGGTGAACCGCCGCAAACCCTGCGTGTAGACTCCGGTCGTGAGCTGCTACCCTGCACCGGCTCCGGTCGACGACTTCGTCTTGCTTTTCTTGCCACCATGCGGCCCGCACTTGACCCCGCTGGCCACCAGGTTCCTCAAGCCGAGCCTACTTGTCTCTCCACTCCTCAGAGGCCCCGCAAGGCATAGACCTTTCGCGCCCGGTCTTCACTTGCACCAACGCAAATCAAGCCGCAACCTGCACCTGCAATACTCGGCCAAGAGTCAGTCCACACCACGTTGTCAATCACTCATCACACCAGGGAGCGACCATCCACCGGTCCTCAGACGCTCCGGTCCTCAAGCGGCCGCACATCAAGAATGCACGCAACCTCCATAGGTGATGTCTCTTTAGGAGATGCAACAATGGCAGGGACGTCTCCCTTGATGGGCTCCGCATAGGAGGACTCCACGGGGAAGGGAACAATGCTCTTGTCAGCCATAGTGGTGGCTGTGGAGAGGAAGGAGCAGGGGAGATGGAGCTTCTGCGAGGCTTAGAATCCGTCACGCGGCGAGGAGGAGGTCTCCGGAGGACGAAGGGAGGCACACGCGAAAGGGGAGAGGCGGAGGCGCCCTTATTGGGTCGGCCGACCTAGTGGGTCGGCCGAACCCATATGGGCCCCACTGGGCCTCTCCTTTGGCCTGTGGGTTCTAGTAGGGCTCAAGGTCTCAGGGCTAGGTGTCTCGCAAATTTTGAGGTCGGAGGCTCCAGTAATAGATAGGATAAGGTTGTGGGCATAAATGCCTTCACTCCTCCTTTAGCTTTACTTAAACCTCTTCCCGCATAAACAGCGCAACATAGGGGGTTCACCTGGACTCATGCCCGAGTAGAAAAAGATGTTGCTGGCCCTTCTAGATCATTCCCCTTTTCCAAGGTACCTTCTTATTCCAACTCATGGTTCCCCCGGTGGTTTTCCTATGATGGAGCTTGTTTCATTCCTACACGGCTAGTGCATGTACACACTGCAAGCTGTGCTCAGGATGTTGCAATGGTGGCCTTCACAACCATCCTAAGGGAACTATGATGGGTAACCTTAGGAAGGTCGTGCAGCTAGCAAGGTTACAGCACTACGGATGAGAGATGACAGAGGTGATGCGGATGAGCACAAAATTCGGCTTATAGCCAAAAGTGCTCTGAGAGTGAAACTTTCACCTCTGGAAGCATGGCTCAAAAATGCTCAGACCCCAGATCTAGTGAGTGAGACTCCATGGGTCGAAAGAACATTCGAGCTATAAATCAAGAGTAACAAACTTGCCAGTTCATTCTCTCCTTGGGTTGCCAAAGGTTCTCACCCTCACTTGTGTGAGGATGACACGTAAGCCAACCCAAGCTTCCAACAGAAGTGCAAAGGATAGAGATGCAATCACACTCCTGCGGGGCATCGATCAAGTCAAGTTGTAAGAATGGGATTTATGCCTACTTAACTTGATCAGCATCGGTCCTAGCTGAGCTCATGATGACGAGATAGGTTGCTCAACTGGATCGGTACAAAATTTGTGCTTTCCAAGGCCAAGAGTGTAGAGAATGGTGAGCCTGGGGCCAGTGTCTTAGCCTGACCTTTGGTGTGGCGGCACCTCCGGTTGAGCCTTGACATGAAGCACAAACATTCATCATAACCTCTCCCGGAAAGTAGTAGTCGAAGTTGAGATAATCGTTCTTGCCAGGAACAACCACCCTTCTTTGACCACTCCTTTCCTCTTTCCTCCGAGACTAAGTCTCGAAGGTCGGGTTTTTAAGAGAAGAAACGGTAGGGGAACCTAAGGGCAGAACTCACACTAGGTGCTCTTTCCCATAGATTCCTGCTAGTCAAGAATGATATCTTCGACTAGAGCGTAGAGAAGGTTGGTATGTAAGCTCGGGCTCTCTCGAAGATGGATCTAGGCAACTCTACATTACCACGGTTGGCTACCTCGTTGCTCAGGACGGGCGGGGAACTGGAATCTCGGAGTTTTCCTAGAATTTCCTTTCCTCGCTCCGGCTGTAAGAACACAAAGGCACCTCCCGAAATGGCATCAAGCATCATGCCACTATCCCTTAGCAAACCAAGCCGGAAGTGCTGCAGGAGCACCAGGTCTGGCAAATCAAGGACTGGGCATGACTCAGCCATAGAGGCGAAGCGATACCACGCCATGCCTAGGGATTCCTTCTCTCTCTGTTGGAAATTGAGGATCGTCATCCTTAAGGAAATGATACGCCTCAAAGGAAAGAATTGGGTGCAGAAAGCTGCTCTCAATGCTCCCCAGTTGAGGTGATCATGCCCATAACAATGGTACCAAGTTCTCGCTCCTCCAGAAAGGGAGAACGGGAACAAGTTCCTCCTAAGAACGTCCTGTGTTCCTCCGGTCTTACCATGGGTAGAACATAGTTGTTCAAAGTCTCTCACATGGGAGTAGGGATTTTCACGACTTTTGCCTGAGAAGGAATCGTTCTCAACTAGTTTCATGAGGGATGGGTGAACCATACAAGGTGTTAAAGAGGCAAGTCGCCTCCGTAAGGATGATTCCATTGGTTCACTCATAATGGGCGGAAAGTGTGTACAAGGATAACCTTCCTGGGATAACGGGGGTAGAGGTAGAAATAAAAAGGGAAAACAAAAGATACGAGGATAGTCGGGTTCGTAGATTCTCGACAACCGTTCCCCGGCAACAGCGCTAGAAATGCTTATTGGTATTTCTTAACCTCACCACTATGGCGCCGGGATAGCGTGAGCATGTAAGAATCACCCGGGTATATTGACGGGTGCGAATGAGTTCGCAAGCACACAAATACACCGTTGTAGCACTTCTCCCTCGGGAGTATTCCAAAGGGTATCGTATCCTAGGAATAGTTGGGGTACTCTACGAGTGACTTATCCAAGGACACAGGATCTCTGCTGAGGTAGGTGAGAGGTATGGTATCCCTTGTAGGTACTCGGTTCTTGGGGGGTACAAGCTACAAAGGATCTCGCTTCGGACACCGGACCCTCCTGGCTATAACAGTCGGTTCACGGCAAATGGTTGCCTACACCTGTATCCGAACTTGGGGGATTCCGAAAGGGTCCAACGGCTGTCACTACCGCGGCCTACCCCAAGACAAACTGTGGGATACAGGGCAATCGAAGGATAACCCGTAGTCCAGACACCACGTCTGCACTACGGACTACTACTATAGCACGGCTACGTCTGACGTCCCGTAGCAACACTATAGCACTCCGTATAAATACGGAGTGACGAACCCGCGAGTACAGCTAGACCTTGCCCATCATGGAATCAAGACGATACGAAGGGATATGAATGACACTTTGGTCTAATTCAGATATGCAGGAGACTCACTATATTCTAATTGACAAGCAGTCACACAAACGGAATACAGAACTATTCATCTAGTCAACAAGATCAAAGGATCATGTCACGAAGAACACGAGCCTCTAAATGATGAACATATGAAGAACTCTAGAACATATCACCCATGTATGAATGCGACTTTAGTCTAATTGGAATATAACGAAATACTCACGTTAGTCTAAATGAAGAACAGCATCACTCACGAGGTACAAAGGGATGATGAACGAAGAACGGATCATCGCATCTCCCTTCTACTCACCCACACACTCTCCACTCTACCTAGCACCACCTAAGCTAGATCTTCCTCATACTCACTGTTGACGGTTAAATAACGCGTCAAGTTACGATCCGCAAGCGCACGGGTCGGTTGTAGCTTTTCCCTTAGAGTATCCCCCAAGGTTAATCAATCCGTGGAACAAGTGGATTACTACGCTCAACTAACCACTAATGTCGTTGATTTAAAACTCTTTATCAAATGAAGGTATGTATAAGTAAAGAACTTAAACTAATCTAATCTAGATTAAGGAAATCAACGTAGAGAGCGAAGGTATAGAGATCACAAGAGTGTAGAAGCTTGTCCAAGGGATCTAGGATCACTTAGAGATGTAACCACCTAGCAAGAACTACCCGATCTAAACTATCAAAGGTAAAGGTGCACCGAGTCCAACCCTTTCCCTCTCGCGTACTAGTCACTACACGAGGGTAATCTGTGATCGAACACCAAGTGCACAAGAACGTTGATGTGTTCTAGGTATGCAAGACTAAGTGTGTGAACCAAGTTCGATATGTTTTCCCTCCTGCACACTGTCACTACACGACGGTAATCGCATAAAGAACAAAAGTAACATGATAATGAAGCTACGAGCGATGCATCCCCAAAGCAAGCCAACTGGCCATTAAGATTAACGCACCATCAACATGAATATGATAGCAAAAAGATCCAAAATATAGGTTCGGTGATTACAACTCAAGATCCCCCATCAACCCCCGTGGACAAACAAGGATTTTCCCCATAATGTTACACATTGAAGTGCTAGACATGGTGTAGAAACCTCTGAAGTAGATGAAGGCCGATGAGTGCTCGCTTGTCGATCCAATCTCCTTCTTCTCGATCTTGAGGCGGCGAATGATCAATAAAACTCCTCTTGGGCGCCCAAGGGGTTATATTTATGCCATTGGGAAGCCTTGGGGCGTGCCCTACCTTGCCTTGCACGAGATCTTACTTGAGAGAGAAGCAAACTTGGTTTCCATAAAATCAGCCTCGCCCAGATTTTCCTGTTTCGCTTCCCTTCCTTGCCGACGTCATATCTCCCACGCCCGGACTCCAAATAATGCAAATTCAGTGTCTAAGTTGTGTGGCACGAAATTATCTTCAACTTTGGTATTCATTGGTTTCCTTGGAAATGAAGATAAAATCCCCAAAATGGCATCGCAAGATAATCTGTCTGATTTCGGATTTGTCTGCGCAGCAGGTATTTCGGGGGCCATATCTCCTAGCTCCTTGGACCGAATTGGCCTTTCCATATGTCCAAATCGAAGCTCTCAACATGGTCCACAACTTTGGTAGTTAACATTTTGCCATTAGAGGCCGTTTAAGTCCCCCAATCTGCATCGAAAGATCATGCTGTTCTGGGCTGCGCGAATATCTCTCGGGTTGAATTGATCTTATGAGTAAATCTCCAAATCTCAAGGCGACCGTGGGCCATTTGGAGTCATGTTCACTTAGAGTCTTGACTTATGTCGGGCTTCATTATCTTCTCATAAGTGCTCGATGAACCTTGCCTGAAAGTGCTCCTTTAAGCGCTTAAATCCTGTGTAAACATCATACTCCAAAAACCACATGCAAGAGCGAACTTGTTATATCATGGGGGTTAGTACCATTAGATCGGATATCAAATCAATACCAACATTGAAGGTAAACTCATGGCTAGGAGTGTCAAAGTCGACTGTCAACAACTCCCCCATGCTTAAACCTTGCTCGTCCTCGAGTAAGCCTTGAATGGATATCAGTGTTGCCTTTCATTGTTCACACCCTGCACTTGATCATACATGAAGAAAACATAATGCTCTCTAAATTTATTTGTTAGAGTTCCATAGTGTACTAGCCTTCATCCCTACGGAGGGTGAATATCAATTGAGATCTTCCCACAAGTAATTAATCATGCTCCCAAATTTTGAATGAATCTCAGAAATTTTGAAATGAAGTTTAAGATGAAGAAAGAGCTAAACCAAGTTCGAAAATTTAAACCTCCTTGCATCTTGCTCATGAACTCTGATCTCATCTTGTCTTTCAAGCCTATTTGTTCTACTCCTTTCGCCTCTCAAAACTTATATAAGTGTAAGGCTTTATCTGGAGCCTTGGGAAAAGTTTAATCCTACCAAGATATTATAATTAGGATATTATCAAAACAAGACAAGCTTCTCATGGATTTACCGAGCCTCGTCAAAAAGGTCATTGGAAAATAATATTTTCAAGGAGGGGGAGGGGAGATGAACACACACTTTTTCAGATAAGTGGACATGTGCAAATGGCAAAGAGTGATCCCGATGCACAAACAAAGTCCTCGTTATCGGATTACACAAGGTTGGAAAGATGAGTATGGGTCTTGATCTTGAATCCCCTTGAAATTCCTAATGCGTCTAGAGAGCCGGGGAGTTTTTTATTATATATACACATATTTTTTTCTTCTCTCTCTTTCTTTCTTCTTTGTTTTCATCATTTTTTCTTTTTTTCTTTTTTTTCTTTCTTTTTTTACTCCCCTAAACTCAAGACTACATTAGTACCTACCTTCTTGGCAGCTCCCCCATGGTTAGACGATTGCATATCCTCAGGCAAAGAGCTGACAAAATTTTTGTGCCAAGGTAGGTACTGAAAATCCTAAATTTTCCTGGAGAGGAACACTTGAAATCTTCTAGAGATCCTTCACGCACCCTTTTTGTCGTCCTGGAGGTCTCCCAAAATTAAACTTTAATCTTTGGCACCTTTGTTCTTGTGATCTTCCTCGAAATATTCATCCATACTCAAGAATTGGGTTGTGGTCAAGGAGGTAAAACACAAAAAGATATTTTGGGTTTGTGGGTGGATATCCGGCGAGGTTTGCAAATTTTCCGATGTGGAAACTTACAATGCACGGATAGAAAAGGCTAGCAATAAGATAGATACGAAAAACAGAATGACCAGCTTCTTAGTCTTGATCCAGAGAAATCAAGCCTTGAATCAATGCACCCAAAAATAAATCTTGTACACTAAGTTTTTGCACTCAATTAAATATAAGGCTTTGGATAGGTTGAGCAACATGCAAGAGGTATTAATGACAAGGTTAGCATAACTTTTAAGAACAAAAATAAATCATCTTTAACCCATCCAAAATTGAGAGCATGAGAAAAACTATGGGTCTTCATCTTTATCATAACCTCCACAAAGGATTAAACTAGCATTTAAATTTAATTTCAGATTTGCATTAATGAGAGCATTAGCTTAATCATGCATAAAGCAAGCACAAAGACGAGCAAAGCGGCAACGATCATCATATATCAACTTTGCATAATGTTCCATCCTCACCAAAGGTCATGAGTAGGGGGCAATATTTATTCATGATGATTTGAAGCAAACATTACTACTAACACACATGCTGAAAATAAATAAAGTAGAAGGTTATTTACAAACTTACCTTGTTTTAGTCGCTTAGCCTTGACGATCTGGGTCACCATCCAAGGTGTAGATGTCAATGTATTTAATGGGCACAACATCAGGCTCCAGGAATACCTTGAGTCGTTGTCCATTCACAACATATTGATCTCCTTTGGCGTCCATGATTCTTACCGCTCCCGATGGTGACACTGATTGTATGACGTATGGTCCATCCCATTTGCTTTGCAATTTTCCTTTGCCGAAGACCTTGTATCGAGAATTGTATAGTAGGACTTTGTCTCCTTCCTTGAATTCCTTCTTATGCAATCTTTTGTCGTACCATCTCTTCATCCATTCTTTATAGATGCTAGCGTTGTGATATGCCTTCAATCTTAGCTCTTCAAGTTCACTTATTTGAATCCTCCGCTTTATTCGTGCCGCATCAATATCAAGATTCATCTCCTTTATTGCCAATAAGCTTTGTGCTCTAGTTCTACCGGTAAATTACATGTTTTTCCATAGACAAATTGATAGGGGTCATACCTATCGGTGTTTTATGTATAGTCCGGTATGCCCACAACGCTCCGTCTAGCTTCTTTGACTAATCTTTTCCTCCTTTAGTCACCGTCTTCATGAGGATGCCTTTGAGTTGCTTGTTCGATGTTTCCGCTTGGCCATTTGTTTGTGGATGATAGGCTGTAGACGCCCTATGCTCGATTCCCAACTTTGCCAGGCATCTTTTAAAATCCTTGCCAATAAAGTGTGATCCACCATCACTTATTAAAATTCTAGGAACGCCGTATCGAGGGAATATCACCGTCTTGATCATTTGAATGGCCTCTTCCATAGATGCTTTCCAACATGGAATTGCTTCAACCCATTTTGATACATAATCAACTATGACCAAGATGTGTTCATATCCATTCGAGTTCACGAATGGTCCCATAAAGTCGATGCCCCAAACATCAAATAGATCAATTTGCAAATTATAATTCAGCGGCATTAAATTCCCTTGTGATATATTTCCACTCCTTCGGCATTCCGGGCAAGTTGAAACAAACCTTTTAGCATCCTCGTGCATCTCAGGCCAATAGAATCCACTTGCCCATACCTTTGCTTGTGTTCTAAAATGTCCATAGTGTCCTCCCTATTCCGATGAGTGGCATTTTCTTAGAATTTCTTCTCTTTCTTCCCGCGGCACACATCTTCTTAGCACTCCATCATCTCCATATCTATATAGGTGTGGTGCATCCCAATAAAAGTTTCTGCTTTCGGCAATTACCCTTCTTTTAGCATTTTTGTCCAAGTGATCTAATGGCATCTTTCGTAGGCATCTTATGATATCATGCATCCATCCTCCCCTATCAAGTATTCGATATAGATGGTCATCTCTCATTCTATCTTCAACTAGCTCCATCCCATCATCTCCATGGTGCATCCTTGATAGGTGGTTGGCTACAACATTATCTGACCCTTTATTGTCTCTAATTTCCATATCAAACTCTTGCAATAATAGGATCCATCTAATCAAACGTGGCTTGGCATCTTTCTTGGACAAAAGGTACTTGATTACAGCATGGTCTCCGTATACACGATCACCTTCGAGTTCACAATATAAGATCTGAATTTTTCAAATGCGAACACTACGGCAAACAATTCCTTCTCCGTAGTTGCATAATTCACTTGAGCTTCATTTAGAGTTTTACTTGCATAATAAATTGCGTGTACCTTCCCTTCCTTCCTTTGTCCAAGAACAGCCCCAATGGCATAATCACTTGCGTCGCACATTATCTCAAATGGTAGATTCCAATCGGGAGGTTGCATAATTGGTGCGCTTATGAGAGATTGCTTCAACGTCCGGAAAGCATGCAAGCATTCTTCATCAAAGTCGTATTCCACATCTTTTTGGAGAAGTCGTGTCAATGGCTTGGTGATCTTTGATAAATCCTTTACAAATCTTCTATAAAATTCGGCATGCCCGAGAAAGCTTCTTAACGATTTGATATTTGTCGGAGGTGGCAACTTTTCAACCGTTTCAATCTTAGCTTTGTCCACCTCTATTCCTCTCTCAGAGATTACATGTCCCAAGACTATCCCTTGTTTCACCATAAAGTGACACTTCTCCCAATTAAGCACTACGTCAATTTCTCCACACCTTTCAAGAACTTTTTCCAAATTTTTCAAGCAACTTTCAAAACACGTACCATGCACCGAGAAGTCATCCATGAATACCTCCATAATTTCTTCAATAAAATCCGAGAATATAGCCGTCATGCATCTTTGAAAGGTAACCGGTGCATTACATAAACCAAATGGCATTCTTCTATATGCGAAAGTTCCATATGGACATGTGAAGGTTGTCTTTTGTTAATCATCCGGATGAATGGGAATTTGCATGAACCCTGAGTACCCATCAAGGAAACAAAAGTAAGAATGTTTAGCTAACCTTTCAAGCATCTCGTCCATAAAACGTAACGGAAAGTGATCCTTCCTTGTTGCCTTATTCAACTTTCTATAGTCGATGCACATTCTCCATCTGGTCACGATCTGTTGCGGTATCAACTCATCCTTCTCATTCTTCACAATGGTCATTCCTCCTTTCTTTGGTACACAATGCACAGGGCTTACCCATTCACTATGTGGCACGGGGTATATTATTCCGGCATCCAACAATTTGATCACCTCCTTCTTCACCACCTCGCGCATGGCATGACTCAATCTTCTTTGATGCTCGATAACGGGCTTGCATTGTTCTTCAAGTGGTATGTGGTGGGTGCAAAAGGCTGGACTAATACCCTTCAAGTCACTTATCGAGTACCCAATCACCTTCTTGTGTTTTCTCAATAAATTCAGCAACTTATCCATCTCCTCCGGACTCAATTCATCACTCACGATGACCGGGTACGTCTTATCAGCTCCCAAAAATTCATACTTTAATCCCTTGGGAAGTGGCTTTAACTCAATATCGGGCACTTCGGGTTCTTGTTGTCTCCAATATCTTCATAATTTTCTTCATCCAAGCTTCCATCTTGTGCCTTCAACCCCTCGGTTGCTTTCGCTAGTTCTTTGTCTTATCATCATACATAGCATCATTCTCTATTACTCTTTGGAGAGGGTCCTTGAAAGTATCAACAAAACAAATATCCTCTACCTCTTCGTTATCAAGAGGTAGAGGTAAAGCAATACGAGAAGTGGGTAGGAAATCATATGTGAATTTAGTTCCATCTAGATCAATAGTAACTCTACCCTTTCCGGCATCAAGAACGGCATTGACCAACTTAAGAAAAGGCCTACCAAGAATTATATCATCATCTTCATTATGGCAAGCATCGATTATGAAAAATTTGGTTGGAATAATTTTTCCTAGGATAGCAACATCTAAATCTCTAAGCACACCCAAAGGTCTTGTTGTTCTACCATCTCCCATGATTAATTTTATTTGTGTTGAAGCAAGATATAAAGTTTTACTAAAAAGCTCATAATAAATCTTGGAAGACATAACACTAACATGAGCTCCTATGTCACATAAGGCTTTGCAAAATTTCTCCCCATTAATGGTGCAACTTATGTGAGGTGTCGGTAGAGAGGTACCTTCGACATGATCGGCTCCTATAGCGTACACCTCGGCTAGGTATGCATATGGCGAGGCCTCCGGCTTCACTCCCATAATCCTCTTTACTTCGGCAATGTGATCCGGATCTACCTCTTCTTCCTCATTGAAAAGCCTTTGGATAATCTCTCTGGCCGATTCTTTGTCCAACTCATACCCCGAGTGCCTCTCCTTCGGAAAGTTGAATTCTATAGCTCTCGCCTCTTTTTGGTTCGGCTATGGTCTCCTCTTTTGAATATTTCTTCGAAGTTAATTGGGATCCAATCCATTTGTTCAAACTCCTTTAGCGGCATTGCATTTGCCAAACTTCTTCCTTGTACCTCTTCGAGCTTGCGAATTTTGATGCCTTGGATTGGTCCTCCTCCATTGTGGGTTGCTCCTTCAATCTTTTCTTGCCTTGCTTCTTCTTCCTTCACTTCTGGGGCTTCTTTTCTTGAAATTCCAGCAAGTACCTCCACACGAGTTTCTTGCTCAACGCTTCCCGAAATATGTTCTTCCCAATCTCTCTGCATGGCCACCCCTCGCTTAATCTTTGTAGTAATTGGGTGGCCTCTGTGAGTGTTTTCTCCATGATATTTCCGCCTGCACACATTTGAACATACCGCATGCATTCGAGGGTTAGGGAAAAATAAAATGTATGCAAGAGTACATCACCATAGAATCCGAGCCTTGGTCCTTGTTTGATCAATCCATTGAATCTTTCCCAAGATTGATCTATTCCTTCCTCTTCTCCTTGCGCAAAATTTATCACTTGCCTCCTCACATTTTGAACCCTACTTATCAGAAAGAATTTTTCACAAAATTGCTTCACCAATCGATTCCAATTTCCTTCCACCTCGAAGGATGCAAGTGAGTGCCATTGTTTTGCTTTATCCGCAAGTGAGTATGGAAAAAGATTCCATTTGTACCAATCGACCGGAACTCCTTCTTGTTGCCCCGTGTTGCATAGCATCGTGAAACGCTCGATGTGCCTATGTGGATTGTCCATCTTCACCCCTCTAAATGGGTTTGTTGCCGCCATCTCAATCATCTGAGGCTTGATCTTGTACTCGGTAGCCTTGAGTACCAAATATGATTTTGGACTTTAATATCCTCCAATTGGGGGCTAACATAGTACCATAGTGGTTTTTCTTCTTCCTCCATGGGGTGATTGACAAAAGCCATCTAGACAACAAAAAACAAAAAAACAAAAACAAGGATTTCTAGACAAAAGGTTAGGTGTTAGTAATCAACAAAATTAATACAAACTTAAATGTAGCAAACTAGCTTGTTCCCCGGCAACGGCGCAAGAAAATCTTGTTGACGGTTAAATAACGCGTCAAGTTACGATCCGCAAGCGCACGGGTCGGTTGTAGCTTTTCCCTTAGAGTATCCCCTAAGGTTAATCAATCCGTGGAACAAGTTGCTTGCTACGCTCAACTAACCACTAATGTCGTTGATTTAAAACTCTTTATCAAATGAAGGTATGTATAAGTAAAGAACTTAAACTAATCTAATCTAGATTAAAGAAATCAACGTAGAGAGCAAAGGTATAGAGATCACAAGAGTGTAGAAGCTTGTCCAAGGGATCTAGGATCACTTGGAGATGTAACCACCTAGCAAGAACTTCCTGATTTAAACTATCAAAGGTAAAGGTGCACCGAGTCCAACCCTTTCCCTCTCGCATACTAGTCACTACACGAGGGTAATCCGTGATCGAACACCAAGTGCACAAGAACGTTGATGTGTTATAGGTATGCAAGACTAAGTGTGTGAACCAAGTTCGATATGTTTTCCCTCCCGCGCACTGTCACTACACGGCGGTAATTGCATAAAGAACAAAAGTAACACGATAATGAAGTTACGAGCGATGCATCCCCAAAACAAGCCAGCTGGCCATTAAGATTAACGCACCATCAACATGAATATGATAGCAAAAAGATCCAAAACATAGGTTCGGTGATTACAACTCAAGATCCCCCTTCAACCCCCATGGACAAACAAGATTTTACCATATAATGTTACACATTGAAGCGCTAGACATGGTGTAGAAACCTCCGAAGTAGATGAAGGCTGATGAGTGCTCGCTTGTCGATCCAATCTCCTTCTTCTCGATCTTGTGGCGGTGAATGATGAATAAAACTCCTCTTGGGCGCCCAAGGGGTTGTATTTATGCCCTTGGGAAGCCTTGGGGTGTGCCCTACCTTGCCTTGCACGAGATCTTACTTGAGAGAGAAGCAAACTTGGTTTCCATAAAATCAGCCTCGCCCAGATTTTCCTGTTTCGCAGCCCTTCCTTGCCGACGTCATATCTCCCACATCCGGACTCCAAATAATGCAAATTCGGTGTCTAAATTGTGTGGCACGAAATTATCTTCAACTTTGGTATTGTTTCCTTGGAAACAAAGATAAGATCCCCAAAATGGCCTCGCAAGATAATTTGTCTGATTTCGGACTTGGCTGCGCAACAGGTATTTCGGGGGCCATATCTCCTAGCTCGTTGGACCGAATTGGGCTTTCCATATGTCCAAATCGAAGCTCTCAACATGGTCCACAACTTTGGTAGTTAACATTTTGCCATTAGAGGCCGTTTAAGTCCTCGAATCTGCATCAAAAGATCATGCTGTTCTGGGCTGTGCGAATATCTCTCGGGTTGAATTGATCTTATGAGTAAATCTCCAAATCACAAGGCGACCGTGGGCCATTTAGAGTCATGTTCACTTAGAGTCTTAACTTATGTCGGGCTTCATTATCTTCTCGTAAGTGCTCGATGAACCTTGCCTGAAAGTGCTCCTTTAAGCGATTAAATCCTGTAAACATCATACTCCAAAAACCACATGCAAGAGCCAACTTGTTATATCAAGGGGGTTAGTACCATTAGATCGGATATCAAATCAATACCAACATTGAAGGTAAACTCATGGCTAAGAGTGTCAAAGTCGACTGTCAACACTCACACTCATGGTGGGAGGAGGTTTCACCTCCACCAAGAGGGAACGAGAAGGAGGAGAAGAGGCTAAGGTGAGAAGTTGCCTTCAAGTGTGTTGTCCTATTCTTACCCCCCTCCTCTTCTATTTATAGGCCTGAGCACCGGCGTCAAGTGGAGCGAGACACCCCAGGGATGGCCTTTAGGACCAATGGGCAAGCACCACGTGGAGGCCTGGGCTCAGCCGACCAAAGGTCGGTTCGGCCGATCCCAGGGTCGGGCGACCCCAGGTGGGCCCCTCTTGTGCTGTGCTTTCTCTGAGTGGCTGCCCTGTGGGCCCTGAGGTCGGTTCCCGGTGTACACGTGTGTTGGAGGCAGTTTAGTCGCTCTGGTGGGCCATAGGATCCATGTGATGCACGCGTGGCGGTCTCTGATTCGCCGAGGCTCTCTGTCTTAGATTGATGATGTCATTGATCCAGGGGATGCTTGCATGGTAGCCCCTCATTGGCTGAGCCTGAAGTGCTAGGATCATAGAGGTGTGCTTTCTCTTCATTTCTTATGCTAAACACGTGCATTCATCTTCATACAACCACTTATGGAAATTGTTAGTTTAAACCCCTACTCTAGGGTGGATGCATGATTCTCATGATGAAATGTAGGGATTGACGGCCTTAAATTAGGTACTTAACAGCCGTCAACAAAGGCCAGGCCTACAAAGTCCAGCGACTTGTCTACTCGTCAGTGAGGTTTTGTCAGAGTCCAAGACCCGGTACCCACTAGTGTAGGAGCTACTCTACGCAATCCTGATCACCTCGCGGAAGCTATGACACTACTTCCAGGAGTACTCGGACACTGTCATGACCAACTACCCGCTTGGCGACATACTCCACAACCGAGATGCCACGGGGAGGATTTCCAAGTGGGCGGTCGAGCTCGGTGCCCTCACAATCGACTTCAAGCCATGCACTAGTATCAAGTCTCAAGCACTAGTCGACTTCATGGCGGAATGGCGGGAGAATCAACTATCCACACCAACTGAGTGACCAGAGCATTGGGTGATGTACTTCAATAGCTCTCTCAAGCTCAAAGGCGCAGGCGTGGGGGTACTCTTGATCTCTCCCAAAGGCGAACAACTCAACTTCGTCTTGCAGATCTTCTGGAAGGTCTCCAACAATGAAGCCGAATATGAAGCTCTATAACACGGGCTCCATCTGTTGATATCTATCGGCATCAAGTGACTACTAGTCTACGATGACTCTCTTGTGGTGATCAATCAAGTCAACAACTCCTGGGACTGCAACAGAGAAAACATGGATGCCTCCTGCCTAGAAGTCCGCAAGCTTGAGAACAAATTCCATGGTCTCGAGTTCCATCACGTCTTCTCGACAACAATGTTGTCGCGGATGTCCTGTCGAACCTGGGATCTTCTCGCGCCCAAGTACCAGGGGGAGTTTTCGTCCATGAGTTGCACAAGCCATCTATGCTAGAGCACCCAGCTACACCACCGACCACTGATCCTGGGCTTCCGCAGCCTAGTCAGGTGGTTATGATGATCGGCGTGGATTGGAGACAACCCTTCATCGACTACATCAAGGAGCAGAAGGTTTCCTCCGACAAAACGTAGTAGAACAAGTCGCTCGATGCGCCAAAAGCAACGTACTAGTCGGGGACAAGCTCTACAGGCGAGGTGCAACTTCTGGAGTACTCGTGAAGTGTGTTCCTCGGGAAGAAGGCATGGACATTTTGGAGGAGATACACAAAGGCGTCTGCGGCAATCACGCGTCCTTGCAGACCCTCGTGAGCAAAGCTTTTCGTCTAGTGTGCTACTGGCCTACAGCACTAGGCGATGCAGAGGAACTAGTTAGAAAGTGCCAAGGATGTCAGTTCTTCGCCAAGCAAAACACGTCCCAGCCTACAAGCTCATCACGATACCACCAACTTGGCCATTTTTTTGCTGGGGGCTCGATATGATTGGCCCCTTACCAACTGCTCCAGGAGGATTCAACAGCGTTCTGGTGTCTATCAACAAGTTTACCAAGTGGATCGAAGTCAAGCTGGTTACCTACCCAAAGGACGACAAAGTACTTGACTTCTTGGATGAGATCGTGCATCGCTATGGGCTACCCAATCTTATCATCACAGACCTATGTTCTAACTTCAACAATCACCAGTTCTGTGAGTACTGCAAGAACAGTGGGATTGATGTCCAGTATGTCTCAGTCGCTCACCCGCGCGCTAACAGCCAGGTGGAGTGCGCCAACGGGATGGTACTCGACGCCCTCAAGAAGCGCCTGCATGATGTCGCTAACACCAAAGGAGGCAAGTGGATCAAGGAACTACCCAACACACTCTGGAGGCCTCGCACTCAACCTACCAAGCCCACATGCTAGTGGCCCTACTTCTTGGTCTATGACTCCGAAGCTATCCTACCCGCTGATGTGATGTGGGAATCCCCAGCGGTTGAACAATGTGACAAAGGTGTCGCAGATGACAGCATAGAGGTTGATATCGATAACCTCGAGGAAGCCCACTGCGCTGTTCTCATCCAATCGGCAAGATACCTTGAGGGTATTCGACATTACCACAATTCGCAACGTCAAGGAATGCTCCTTCAACATTGGCGATCTGGTCCTACGCTGCATCCAGAATACAGACGGATGGTCCCTTTTCAGTATCTTGAAGGCGAATAAATCAGCAACTCATGAAACATTGACCAGCTGTGTTGGTTCTTCTCGTAGTCTCTCGACTACTTATCTCCAAGGTCCAGCTTTAACAGCTACCTAACAGATCCATAGCTGTAATCGGCCTGCAGGTCCTAGTGACTACCATTCTGTAACGGCCCTGGCCATGCAGGAGAACTCATATAATGGCCCTGGCCATCTAGGTGTAATATTTCATCAACAGTATTAAAGGTTGATTCTACTCAACTTTTGCACTGTGTCTATCTAACAAGACAAACCTATCTTACGAATTCTACTACTCGTCAACTATCATCGCAGCTAAGGACTCTGCGGACTTCGATGCAAGTCACAGTAACGAGTACTTGGCAGCTATCAGCAACCACACTGAGATGCATATAACTATCTCAATACACTACGTGAAAAAGTCACTTTGGTAACTGTGAGACATGGGTACCCCTGGGTCCCCACCAACCAGTCTCACGGCCGTCCCCGACAAGCGGGCTCGGCCCATCAGAAGACTCGCTGACCTGACAGTGGGCCCAACAGACCTGGTCTGTGGCCCCGAAGACCTTCTAGAAGATTCATCTGGACGACCTTATCTGATTCAAGACTTGGAGTGCACGTCAAGAGGTCAGCTGCGCCGCCAAACAGTCTAGAGATCACGGGATAATGTTGTAATCTACTAGAGATAGGTTTCCCTATTGTAACCGACCTGGACTCTAGGTCCACCGACCTTGTTCGTCAGCCAATATAAGGCGGGCAAGGGCGCCCACCTGGGGAGAAGACAAGTCGCATCCGTACAAAGCAATACATTCAAGAACTGGACGTAGGGTTTTACTCTCCGGAGGTCCAAACCAGTATAAACTCGCCGTGTCCATTGTGTTCCGTGTGCCATTGCATAACCATCGTGTTCTTATCCCTAGACCCCCCCCCCCCCGCCAAATAAATAAACCACCGGAGCTGACCCCCCTTGGACTACTCAGACCTAAACCTCTGACAGTTCGTGCTCCACGTAGGGGCAGATCTAGGGTTCTTCGTGCAACTAGATGGCCTCATCATGTGGCGTTGTCTTCCCTGCAAGCATGGCGGACTTCTTCGCCAATCCTGTCCTCATCCGCTTCGGCTCTATGTGGTGGAATCCACCACTCCAGCCACCTGCCTCATCATCGAGGGCACTCCGGCTACTTCGTTCCAGTAGGTTGAATCCAATCTGCTGACGAAAACCCACCCACCTACTCCTAGCGATCTAGTCGCAAGAATCAACCGTGTCGAGAGCATGCTCTCTAACACCATCCAGATCTGCGAGAGTGTCAAGCGCTCGAGCAGGCCTGCTGCACCTTCACCCCACATGCCCTATGGCCTGCGGAACTCAGCTCGTGTGGCCACCAACCACTGGAAGAAGAAGATCCAGATCCAATCTGGGTCGACCACAACCACCTCGCAGGTACCGACTTGCGGAGCTCGCAAGGGTCCCCTCAACGACCCCTGCCCTGTTCACAAGAAGGCAAAGCCTATGACCCGCCAGTGTCATGTGCTGAAAAACATCACCGACGTGCTCCTCCAGCTACGACCCAAGGTCGTCAGATCCTTTGCACCCCGCAGCCCCCGGACTGCGGAGAATTTCAGGTCGCCCACATCATCATCACACCCAACGACTTCAGCCACAAGGTCGGGGTCCCAGATCGTGAGTCTCTTGTGGTCTCCGTCAACGTACCTCCTCAAGCCGGCGAGACAAAAGAACAATGACAATAACGAGAGAACGACAACGCTGCCCGAGCTTAACGCCGCCAGCAAGAAGCAGACCAAGCCACTGTAGCTGCAATAGCTGCTGCGCCCAACAACAACGTCGTGCCCAATGCCGTCAACAATGTTGTAGGCAACATCGGAGGCAACCCCGTATGCAATGCCGCCTGCGGACCACCCCCTGCGGGTCAGGTCATAGCACAACAACAGTACCAAGAGGAACCACAGCGACGCCGCCTACATGCCAAAGACCTCCAGAAGGACTTTGACGAAGCTGGCCACGAGTCTACAACTCCCCTCAAGCCAACCTAGGTGCGGCCCTGGCCGAAATAGGTCAGCTAGAAGATACACCTGTGGCACGTCAGCTCCTGGACCACATCCGCGTCGCCACTGCTCAAGTGGAAGAACGAAGCCAAGGCTACAGCAGGTCGGCCTCAAGCCAGCACTCCTGGAGTAGGTCGGTGTGACCACGAAACACCAACAACAATGCTAATCCTCCTCTTCGGCTCATAGCCGAGGAGGGAGGAGGCGAGAACAAAGTCGTGCAAGAGCCCAATGCTGCTGCCCGCACCGCTGGAAACACAAGACCCAACGCCGGAGCCCGACCTCCACCTGTAAGAGCTACGCATGTCCTCTGGGACAACCCAAATCAACGTTAACCTGCACGAGATGAGCAGGAAATTCAACGTCCAATAGGCAGAGCTCCGCGTGATGCACGACTAAGAACTGCGACGTTGTGCCCAGTGCGACCAAGACAACGGCGCCCCTGACGACCTTTATATCATCCCGGAGGGTTATGATGCCAACCACAACAACAACATAGATGCAGGCACCATCAACAACTTTCCGGCCTTCTCACGACATCTCAGAATGATGAGATAACTGGAAGACTTTAAGCCAGCCATCAAAAAATATGACGGTCGCTCCGACCCAAGTATCTGGCTGAAGATGTACACCATCACCGCTTAGGCCGCGGGTGGAACAGAAGAGCACATGGAGGGGTACTTCCCCCTCGTTATGGGCCAAGCACCACTCTTGTGGCTTAACAATCTCCCTGCGGAGTGCATTACTTCGTTGGCGAGTCTCTCATGGTTGTTCACTACGAACTACCAAATGACCTACAATCACCCAGGCAACACTCACCACCTCGCTAGAGTGCAGATGAAAGGCAGTGAAACTCTCTAGGAGTACACCAATCGCTACTTTGAAAACCGCAACACGCTTGCGGGTGTCAAAGACGAAGACGTCATTGCTTACTATAAGAAAGGCGTCACCAACGTGAAGCACTTCAAGAAGATCCACGAAGACGATGCAGATACTATTGCTGACCTCATGGCTTACGTCGACAAGCTCGTCCACACCCAGGATGCAGTCGTCCACGACTTCAAAGGCGACAAAGTGGATGATGCTTCAATAGCTCTGGCGTCTGACGCCGCCACCAGGTCACGCAAGCGATCTGTCGAGGTCTACCTGACCGATCCTCCAAGAAGGTCCACCTTCTTAGAAGGCGACTTCAATTGCATGTTGGATGACCAATGTCAATTCCACCGCGACGCCAAGCACACCATTCGCAAGTGCGAACAACTGAAGCGCGCCCTTGGCATCCCTCCAGAACCAAAGAAGACCAAGAGCGGCAACAGTGGTGACGACCGTTACAGCAACCGTCGCTACGATGATCGCTACCGCCGATCTGATCAGCGCGACTACCGCGATCGACGACCTTACCATCGCGATGATGATAGAGATCTCCGTGATAACCGACGTGATGATCACCGCGATGATCGCCGTGATGACCGCTGAGACGACCACCGCGAAGATCGTCGGGACAATCGATGCGACGATGGTGAGCGCCGCAAGGAGTGCACCCCTCCTCCTCCGCCTAATGGTGGCAATCCCAACAGCGCATTCCAAACCGCCAACCGTGAGATCAACTTCATCGTTGGTGGTCGCCGAGCCGTCAAGAGTAATAGGCAACAACGTTTCGGCGCACAAGAGATCGTCCTCGTCAACACAGAAGATGCCCAACCTCTATGGTGGTTGGACTTGCCTATAACTTTCTCCAGAGCAGACCACTGGGTGCACATACCCGACCCCGAGACCTACCCATTGGTCGTTAATCCCATAGTGGACGGAGCTTTGCTGCCTAAGACCCTCATCGATGGGGGTAGCAGCCTCAACATCATCTTCACTGAGACACTGAAAAAGACGCAATTCGACTTCTCGAAGATGACAGCATGCGACGAACCCTTCTACGGGGTTGTACCCAGCATGGCACATACCCAATAGGGCATATGTGCCTGCCGGTTACCTTCAGCAAAGAGGACAACTACCGCACGGAGTACTTGACATTCGAGGTCGCGGACTTCCACTCATCTTACCATGCCATCCTAGGTCGACCTATGTTGGCTAGGTTCATGGCCATCCCACACCACACATACCTCATCATGAAGATGCCAGCGCCCAATGGGATCCTTTCCGTCTACGACGACCTCTTCATATCCTTCAAGTGCGAGGACGAGACCGTCGACCTCGTCGCAACATCAGCATACACAGCTGCAGCTACGGTCATGGTTACCCAGGCCGCCAAGATCGACCCTACTTCCCTAGAAGTACCGGAGCAGAAGCGCACATCGACTGCCTTGGACGCCAGTCCTGTAGTAAAGAAGGTCTGCCTCGGCCTGCCCGACGTAGCTAAGGAAGTCACCATCGGGGCCGACCTGGACCCAAAATAGGAACTCGCACTTACTAGTTTCCTCTGGGACAACGCCGACATATTCGCATGGAGTCCGTTTGACATGCCTAGTATCCCAAGGGAGCTGGCTGAGCACGCCATAGAAGTCAGCAAGACAGCAAGACCTATGAAGCAAAAGATTTGTCACTTTTCAAAAGACAGAGGAGGCCATAGAAGTAGAAGTCTGTAAGCTCTTAGCTACATGATTCATCTGTGAATGTAAACACCCGGTTTGGCTCACAAACCTGGTTCTTGTACCTAGGAAGACTGGCAGATTAAGGATATGTATCGATTACACTAACCTCAACAAGCACTGCCCAAAAGATCCTTTCCCGCTACTGTGTATCGACTAGGTCGTGGACTCCACGGCTGGCAGCATCCTGTTATGCTTCCTCGACTGCTACTCAGGGTATCACCAGATAGCCCTGAACCTTGATGACTAGGATAAGACGACGTTCATAACACCCAATGACATCTATTGCAATAAGGTCATGACCTTTGGTTTGAAAAACGCTGGTGCCACGTACCAGAAGGCGATACAGAAGTGCCTGGCGTCCCAGATCGGGAAAAATGTCGAAGCCTACGTCGACGATCGTCGTCAAGACCACCCATGAGGATCAGCTCATAGCTGACCTTGCAGAGACTTTCGTAAACCTTCGCACCTACCAATGGAAGCTCAACCCAAAAAATGCTCCTTCAGTGTTCCCTCCGGGTTGCTCCTGGCTTCATGGTCGGCACCGAGGCATCCAAGCCAACCCCGTCAAGGTCGACGTGATTCACAACATGGTCAAGCCATCTTGCAAGGACATCATGAAGCTCACCGGCATGATGGAGGCCCTAGGTCATTTCATTAGCAAGCTCGGCAAAACAGGTCTGCCCTTCTTCAAGCTATTGAAGAAGGTAGATAAGTTCGTGTGGGATGGTGGGGCACAACAAGCCTTAGATGTGCTCAAGGGCTCCCTGACCTCTCCGCTGATCATGACGCCTCCGACTCCGAAGGGAACACTTTTGCTCTACATCTCCGCCACGACCAATGGGTTAGCACAGTTCTCGTTAGAGAACAAGAAGAAGAGGGGCAGGTCTATCCTGTCCAATGACCTATGTACTACGTGAGTGAGGTCCTGGCCGATGCTAAGACACATTTTACACAGCCTCAGAAGCTGCTCTATGCACTCCTGATCACATCGAGGAAGCTCTGGCACTACTTTCAAGCTCACAAGATCAAGGTGCCTTCCTCTTTCCCGCTAGGGGAGATTCTCTGCAACCGCGACGCCAATGGCCGCATCATCAAATGGTTAGTCGAGCTGGGAGAGTTCGACATTGAGCTCTGCTTTAGGCAGGCAATCAATTTGCAAATCAGTGCTGATTTTGTGTCAGGATGGACTGAAATCCAGATGCCCCCTCCCAAGGAGCAGCCTGAACACTGGATCATGTATTTCGACGGCGCACTCAACCTCTAGGGTGCCAAAGCAGGCATGCTTTCATGTCTCCCCAAGGAGAGCAACTCAAATACGTCCTTCAGATCCACTATAAGGCCTCCGACAATGGAGCGGAGTACGAAGCTCTGATTCACGGGCTCCGTATTACTGTGTCCATTGGCATCAAGTGACTACTAGCTTATGGTGACTCCAAGGTCGTCATAAAGCAAGTCAACAAGGAGTTGGATTGTGTTAAGGACACAATGGACGCTTACTGCACTGAGATTAGGAAACTCGAATGCCACTTCGAGGGAATTGAGTTCCAACACATCCCTGTTGACATTTCTTAGCCTCACTACTAGGTTTGAACTCACGGCGACGGCGCCTGGAATGCTTGTTGGCACTCGCTAGCATCGCTACCAGGTTTATACCCCTAGTAATGGAGCTAGGAACGTCTTTGGTAAAACACACGTCACAGAAAGGTCCGCAAGCGCACGGATTACCGTTGTAGCACTTCACCCGGTGGTATTCGGGTTATCGTATTATATTTTCCCAAGGGAGGCACTACGGCAAAAATGATTGAATAAACAGTGGAGAGTAACAAGAATCGGTAAAGAGCTATAGTGGGGGTAACAAATAAAGATATTCGGTGATAACTTGACACACACAAGGAGATCTTGATAAAAGGTTAGAGAGGACCTAGTGAGCTGGGAGGACAACGAGACGAGAAAGGATCCTAACACAATCTATCTATTCTTGTCAACTCAAGGTAAAGAACTAAGTCAAAGGATAACCAAGGCAAGCTAAACTCGACAAGCTCTTCTACTGCTGCAGGGGCATGCAAATCCGCGCTCTCGGACTGGGATGAGAAGGGAGAACGACGACGCGCTGAATCTTACCGGCCCGAACTAACGTGGTGGACTACTAAGCCCGTCCGGAGCTGTCACCTCCCTAGGGTACCACAACTATTCCATTGAACGGGACACCAATCTAAGACTAAGGCAAGCTCTGAGCATCGCGCGCACAACGAACCAAAGAACCTTTCCCCGGATATCACGAAGGAAGGTCTCTCTCCGCTACTAAGCACAAACGTACTCGGTAGAAGATCAAGCGAAGAACAACCACAACACTATAGGGTTCAAGAGAGCTACGCTAACCAAGATTAAACTAACTTTAGTCTAAACCAAGAATAAAGCTTCTAGAGCAAAGTAAAAGCTGAATGTAATTGACTCGAAAGGTAAGATAGAAAGATAACTTGAATTGTACTTGAGTCTGAACAAAGAAAGGATACAAGAGTAGTACCGAAATCCTGAAGAAGACTCCTCTGGAACCCCGAGACTAGCTCGACTCGACTCTAACTCCCAAGCTACACTAATCCTACTCTAAGTGAACAAAAGAGAGAAATGGAGATGCACCTGCGTTGTGTGTCCGTTCCTGCGAGTGGGAGGTGCCTTTTATAGGCAAGGGAGGTCGGTGGAGCGCAGGGGAGGAATATCCTAGGTGCGACCGGCTCACTAGGCACGGCCGGCCCTAGGATGTGCCGCCTCTCACCTTGGACGCTCCTGATCACTGCTCCTGAGGCGGTTGTATGTCGGCTCCTTGGGTCGGTTTCGCTCGGCACGCCAGTTGATAGGTGCGGCCGGCCCTATTGGTGCAGCCAGCCCTACCCCGTGCCGTGTGATGCACGGACCGTGTTAGGGGACGCCTAGGATTGCCTCTGGATGACGGTTGTGGCGGTTGAGTGATCGGATAAGTAGACCCATTGATCCAAGTGATCCTAGCCTCCACCCTTTGATCAAACTGATGTTTCTTCAATGAATCACGCTCGTCCAAGTTGTGCTCGAGGGAGTGGGGGTGCTCTGGACCAGAGTCGTGCCACAGGGCAGGGTCGGCCACACCTGGTAGGGCCGGCCGCACCTGTAGGTTCGACCGGACCAGGTGCTTCGGCCGTGCCTAGACTTTGGGGATAGTAGGAACACCTCATGGGCACTCCATAGCCAAGATTTTGTCCACCAAAACTTGTTGAATCAAGAGGAATCGAAGGATTTCTGCCAAGAACACCACGAACCCTAGAACCACGAAAACCCCAAAATTGAGCCCCTTTACTCACAGATTTGGGAGGGGAATCAAAGGGAAAAGAACCACGAGGGGTTCATGCATACATCCCCCACCAAATCCCAAAGAGAAAGGTCTCAAAACCATCACAAGAAATTCGCCAAGAAAAGCCTCCGAAAATCACCAAAAAGGAGAAACGGGAAAGACACAACCAAGCCTTGAGGAACCACGCCGAATCATCTATACATACCAAAGAGGTTCATACAAGGTCTAGCTTGCCGCCCGATCATCCTTCCCTCTCACAAGATCTCACCATGAAGCTCTCAAGCTAGTCCTACGAAAATCCTAAGGAAAATAGGAAGGAAAATAGGAAAACCAAATGAGCTAGGGTTCCAAGAGATGGCTGCCATCCTCTCACCCCTTGGGTTATATGGAGGCAACCGAAAGACTAAAATACCCTTACTAGCTAACTAGAGATACAAGCCCCTCAAGGGCGAAATCGGAAATCTTTGTCTTCGCTCCATCGGACGGATGCCCAGCGACCGCAAGCTTGCTTAGCCTCGACGCAAACCTTGCGATCCCGACGCGTGTCCTCCGCTTCGAAGATTCCGGACTGCGTCGTCGCACACCGGTCAGACCGGTACCCACCGGTTGGAGCTGCTGCACCTCCGTCTTCGGTTCTTTGGTCTTGGCTTTGTGGATCAACCAAGGAACCTAGTGGTTTTCTGGTGAACCACTGGAAACCCCGCGAACTCGGTGTAGCCTCCGCCAATCACCACTCATGACTCGGCTCCCACGTAGTCCCGGCTCGACCTTGGTTTTGAGGCTCAACCAAGAAACTGTCGATGACTTCATCTTGCCGTTCTTGCCACCATGCGGCCCGCACTTGACCCCGCTGGCCACCGGGTCCCTCGAACCAAGCCTACTTGTCTTCTCCACACCTGGAGGCCTCACCGGCAACGACCTTTCGCGCTTGTTCTTCACCTGCACCTGCACCAATCAAGCCACAACCTGCACCTGCAATACTTAGCCAAGAATCAGTCCACACCACGTTGTCAATCACTCATCACACCAGGAAGCGACCATCCACCGGTACTCGAACCACACATGGCTCTCAATCTCCCCCTTGATGAGTGCATTGACAACACACACGTTTTGGTAACCAAGAGAAAAGGAAAAGAAAAGAAACGACTAAAGGAAACTCCAACAAGCGATCGAAAGCCAAAGAAAAGGCAAAGAGCAAGATCACTTGAAGAAGACAAGTCTCGGACCCCTTAGGCAAGGGCAACCGCTCGACACATCCGAGACAAAAGCATGCTCAAGCAAAGAGCACAAGCCAACAATCCAAAGCTCGAAAATCACAAAGAGCTCCCCCTGCACACATGCAACTCCCCCTGGATGAATGCATGCGAGCCAATTCACGAAATAGAGCAGCTGCAACAGCTCAGCTCTGACCGGTCAGACCGGTCGACACCACCGGTCAGACCGGTGCTCAACATGTGAACAGGACCAGCACTCTGACCGGTCAGACCGGTGACCTCAACCGGTCAGACCGGTGCACAACAGAGCCCAAAAATGGCTCGAAACCACCTGAAAACCTTCTAGATGCATTCAGTAGGCCAAAACATGCTCAAACTTCTCCCCCTTGTTGACAATGCATGAATCAAGCCAAAAATGCAAAAAATGCAACTTAGAGCTTCTCAAATAGACAAAATTCAACATAAGATGCTACACATGTCCAAATGAGCAAGTTAGATACTCTATAGCTTCGTAATGACATCAACTACAAGATCACCAAGTTTCACAACCATTGGGCGAAGCTAAGATAGAATTGAGCAATTTTGCGAAAAATCACCCTCTCATGAGCAAAGTCCTAAATATGAGCAAAACATGTCAAAATGGCAAAGCCACACAAACTTCATGCTAGGACAACCATTCTAAGCATAAGACCATCATAAACACCCACAAGCACCTCATGTCATGTCAAAGCCACCGAGCCATGTGCCTACTTCTATATATGAGACTTCTCATTGGTAGGCATCATGCAACGGTTTAGCACCCAAAGCAAATTTAAAATTAGCACATATGACATGGGAGCACATTTTTCAAGCAATTTACATTTAATTTTCAGATTTATAAATGGTACATGAAATGTCTTTGCGACAAAAAGGAACTTATGCCCCTCCACAAGATGAAGCATGGGGGCTAAACATTCATGATGGCAAATGAGCCTTTGGCTGCATATGATCAAAATAAGCTATCCAACCACAAATTAAGCATAGCCAAGCCACAAAAGCATGTCAAGATCATGTAAAGGCATTTACTCACAAGAGAGCATACATATGAACTTTTTCAAAAACATAGCCATCAACCATGGATATAAACCAAGATTATCAAGAGCTAAGCCAAACTAACCATAGCTTACCAAATTAGCTCACAAAGACATATATATCATTCCATGGTGAACAATGTATATAGGAGAAGCCTTTCCTAAACAATGCATATGATACAAAATGCATGCAACCTAAGATACAAAGATGCCTATACATCATGTTACATATGCCATGCCAAATGCAAGAAATGCACAAGGGAAAGCTATACATATGCTACAAAGGAGCCCCCACACGCCGACTCAAGAAATCAAACAAACACCAAGCTCCCCTCGCAAACGAGTGAAAGTTGCTTGATCTAGGGGTTTGGTGAAAATATCGGCTAGTTGGTCATGTGTGGGTACATGGATCAAAGCGATTTTTCCTTTCTCTACGTTGTCTCTCAGAAAATGATACCTCACTTCTATGTGCTTGGTTTTGGAATGGAGCACTGGGTTCTTTGCAATGCTTATGGCACTGGTGCTATCACATTGAAGTGGAACATGGGTATACTCCTCACCAAAGTCACTCATGGTGTATGTGATCCAAAGGAGCTGAGAGCAACAACTAGCTGCGGCCACATACTCTGCCTCAGTAGTGGATTGAGCAACACTCGACTGTTTGCGGGAAGACCAAGACACCAAAGAAGAACCCAAGAACTGGCAAGTCCCAGAAGTGGACTTCCTATCCAACCGACACCCGGCAAAATCCGCGTCTGAAAATCCATGAAGTGCCAAAGAAGAAGACGCAGAGTACCAAAGGCCGAAGTCGGGAGTGTGTCACAGATACCTAAAAATGCGCTTGACTGCTTGCCGATGCGAAGTCCTCGGAGACGCTTGAAAACGAGCGCACAGACATACCGAGAATTGGATGTCCGGCCTCGTCGCCGTCAAGTAGAGGAGTGACCCGATCATGCTCCCGTACTCCTTCTGGTCCACGTGTTCACCTTCCTCGTCTGCATCAAGAGCTGTAGTCGTACTCATAGGCGTCGCCATGGCCTTGGAGTCCTCCATCTTGAACTTCCTCACAATGTCCTTGGTGTACTTAGCTTGGTGCACAAATGTTCCTTCCTTTGATTGCTTGATTTGTAGCCCGAGGAAGAACTGCAACTCGCCCATCATGCTCATCTCAAATTCCCTGCTCATGTCTTCTGCAAATCTTGCAACAAGAGAGTTAGACGAGCCACCAAAGACAATATCATCCACGTATACCTGCACAATCAGGATATCTCTGCCCTGCCTGAGGAGAAACAAGGTCTGATCGACCTCCCCATCTCAAACCCTCTCTCAAACAGGAACCCCCTCAACCTACCATACCAAGCTCTAGGCGCCTGCTTCAACCCATACAGCGCCTTCCTCAACCTGTACACCCGGTGGGGGTACTTCTCACTCTCAAACCCCGGTGATTGCCTCACAAACACCTCTTCCTCCAACACACCGTTCAGGAAAGCACTCTTCACATCCATCTGGTACAACTTGAACCCTTTAGCCACAGAAAAGGCTAGAAGGATCCTGATCGCCTCCAAACGAGCTACAGGAGCGAAAGTCTCCTCGTAGTCAATCCCCTCTTTCTGACTGTACCCCTGAGCAACAAGTCTCGACTTGTTCCTCACCACTTCTCCTTTCTCTCCCTCTTTACTTTTCCACACCCATTTTGTCCCAATCGGCTTACACCCTGGAGGAGGGTCAACCAACATCCAAACTTGGTTCCTCTCAAAATTCTCCAACTCCTCATGCATCGAATTAACCCAATTATGATCAGATAACGCGTGTCCAATGTCTTTGGGCTCAAAGGTGGCAACAAAAGCAGCATGAGCGAAATGAGAATTGTTCCGAACCCTCAACCGTGTAGTACGTTCATTCATGTCGCCGATGATTCTCGAAGCTGGGTGATCCACTTGCACTCGCCGGAGAGGTTCTCGCCTTGATGCTACCTCCCCCTCCACAGCAGCTTCGCCTTGATCTGGGTTTGTTGTTGTAGGTGTGGGAGAGGGCCCGTTCACGATCGTTGTCGAAGTAGTAGGTACATGTTCAGCTGCGGGTACCACACCGCCATCTTCATCATCTCCATGTTCATGCTCCTCCTCTTGAAAGATCTCCTCGCCAAGTTCATCGTCACCTGCACACTTAAAAACAAGCTGACTACGTGGCTGTGTCTCGTCGAAGGTTACCTCGCAAGTCTCCACGATTTGGTTAGTTTCAAGATTGAGCACACAAAATGCTCTAGAATGAGATGCATAACCAAAGAAAATGCCATCGACAGACCTAGCCTCGAACTTGTCCAATTTCTTCCCTTTCTTCAGAATGAAGAATTTACAACCAAAGACATGGAAGTGACTCACCTTGGGTGTGCGACCGTGCATCAACTCGTAACAGGTTTTCTTCTTATGAACCCTGAGATAGATCCTGTTCGACACATAGCACGCGGTATTGACCGCCTCAGCCCAGAACCTTTTCGGAGTCCTATGCTCGTCCAGCATCGTCCGAGCCATCTCGCACAAGGTTCTGTTTTTCCTTTCCACCACGCCATTCTGGGGAGGCGTATACGGACTCGAAAACTGGTGTTCAAGACCCAAGTCATGGCAAAAGGTTTCGAAGCGAGAGTTTTTGAATTCCGAGCGATTGTCACTGCGGATCGCTCGTATGGCATCTCCGTGCCTCTCGTTTCTTAACCTCAAGACAAGATCTCGAACAAAACCAAACGTCTCCCCTTTCTCCTCAAGAAAGAACACCCACGCATACCGAGAGTAGTCGTCCACGACAACAAGGACATACCACTTCCCACCCGCAGATCGCACACGAGCTGGGCCAACAAGGTCCATATGGAGCAGCTCGCATGGACGCTCCGTCATCACATCGGTGAGGGGCGGGTGAGAAGAGGCTACCATCTTGGCATGCCTACATGGCGCACAAACCAACTCTTTCTCAAACCTCAACCGTGGCAATCCTCGGACCAAATTGAGTTTACTCAAGCGAGACAAAAGGTCAAAGCTCAAGTGACCCAACTTCCTATGCCACTTCCACAACTCACTCGAAGAACCAGCCAAAAAGCAACGCTCCACACCAGAAGACTGAGAGAAATCAGCTCGAAACACCTGACCCTCGGGAACGACCATGCAAACAAGGTCCCCTCGAGAATCTAAAATCCGAGAACCACCAGGCCGAAACAACACCTCAAAGCCCTCATCCAACAACTGGGACACAAAAAGCAAATTGAACCCCAGCGATTGAACAAGAGCAACACGCCTGAGAGTGACCTTGTCACTTACCTTGATCTCACCTTCTGAGAGCACACGCCCTCGCCCATTGTCCCCAAAAGTGATGTATGTCCTGGACACCACCGGGACGAGACTTGAGAACCACCCCTTGTCTCCGGTCATATGCCTCGAGCAACCGCAGTCAATCAACCAAACATTCCTCAAGTCTCCCACCTGAAATTCAAACGCGAGCACGTGAGTGAACAAACGACTCAGCACTGGGGTTAGTACCAAAAGAGTAAAACCAGTGCCGAGCCATTTGCTCCAAAGTGGGGTTAGCACAAACCAAATCATCACGCCTATCAAAGCTACCACCACGAACAGCACCACGGTAACCACTACGAGGGAACCATCCCTCTCTAGCTGGAGGAGGACGAAAGCCACGAAAGGAAAACTGTGGATCGTTCCTCCTCTCCATCTCAAAGCTACGACTCCTCCCACCCTGCACCAGAACCAACCACCAGAACCACGACCACCAGATCCAAACCGAGCATCCTCACGAGCACGAAACCCAACTCGCTGTCTGCCCAGACCTGCACCGGTCTGACCGGTGTAGCTCGGCCAGCAGCACCAACTGCTGCCTTCCAGTCTCCCCAAGCCGGAACCGTCCTCACAATCGCCTTGGCCCTGGGCATCTGCATACGAGGCTCAGGTACACCATTAGAGGGGTGGTACCTGTCCTTGTTAGCCCACTCTCTAGCCATTCTCTCCTCACGCTTCCTCTTGAAGCAAAACTCATCCTTGTGACCATCTCTCCCACAATACCCACAATGGAACTTTATGGGCTGTGGCTTAGGCTTAGGCTTGGGTTGTGGCTGCCCACTCGGTTTCTCACCCTTCTTCTCTCCTTCCTCACCTCCCTTTGGGCTCACAAACTTCACCGGTTTCTGGAAATCATTTGTTGGGTGAGGGAATATGGGTGGATCTGGAGTAGTGTCAAGTTTGTTTCTGAGATGGTTAGGCTTGGGCTCAAACTTGTTCTTGTATCTATTTGGTGGTGGGATAGGAATCTCTCCAACTCTCTCAACTCCCTCACCACTGTTCTCTCCAAGCTTGTCAGCCCCAAGTGCCTGACCATCGTAGCGTTTGAAAGCTGCTATCATGATACCGAGCTGAGGCTCCTGACCCGACAACCAGCTCATACATTTTCTCAGCTCATCATTCTCATCCTGCAAGCGATCAACATAATGCGCAAGCTCCAAATTCATAACCGCATGCAATTCACAAGTAGAACAAGAAGTGGGAATAGGCTCTTTCAACTTAGCCTCAAGTGAAGCAGTGTAAGCATGCATCTCATCAATCTTTCCGTGCAAAACAGGGCAAGAAGTACAAGCACCTAGTAAAGCAGGTCTAGACTTAAGCTCAGCCACTTCAACCCTAAGCATATCTAGTTCATCACAAGTAGAAGCATGCTTATCCTTAAGAGCAGTAAGATCAGCTAGGTACACAGAGCAATCACAGCAATCAATCTCATCAGAAACCACAGGAGAAGCCTTAAGCGAATCAATCTCAAGATTAGCATCTAGGTTCTGGGTTTCTAGCTCAGCCACACAGTTCCTAGCATCTTCTAGTGAGGCCCTAAGCTCTTTCCTCAACTTCTTGGCCTCTCTAAGCATGTGATCGCGGTTATCAAGCAAGTCAACCAACTCATCATTCTCCTTGCGCAAAGAAGAGAGCTCATCACATACCTCATCCTTGGAGTCGGAGTCTGAGTCACTCTGGTGGCTCTTCTTGCTGCCGGAGCTACGAGCCATGCCGCAGAAGCCATCTCCCGCGAAGCAGCTCAACCCGCTCAAGTTCCTGGATGACTTCTTGTTCTTGCGCCGATCACCTTCATCTTCACTGCTACTCGAGCTCGAGGAAGAGTAGGCGGAGCTGGAGTCGACGTCGCTCGCTCCGACCATCGCTCGGGCCTTCCTGCCGCGGCCGTCCTTCTTCCTCGACCGTCGCTCGTCCTTGTGCTTGTTCTTGTGCTTGTGATCGCGCCTCGATCGGTACTTGCCATCCTTGCTCAACCGGTGCCTGTAGCCGTCCTTGTAGCCGTCCTTGTTCTCCATCTTCTCCGAGCAGTCGGCGACGAAGTGTCCTAGCTTGCCGCACTGAAAGCACGTCCGTGCTGTCCTCCTCGTGTTCACCCGGTTCTCGTGCAGCCTCTCGAACCGCCTGGTCTGCAACGCCAGCTCGTCCTCTCCAAGCACGTCGAACTCCTCGTCTGGCAAAGACATCAAGGAAGACAGAGAGTACATCCTGGAGGATGTGTTAGCGTTAGACTTAGCTCCTTTGCCACCAACGAGAGCGAGACTATGAGAATCAGTCGAGCTCTCGATCTTGGCTGTCATACCACGGTCCAACTCAGCCGACTTGAGCTTCGAGAACAGCTCGTTCACCGTCAAGGTGTCATACTTCTCGGACTCAACAATAGCCTCAAACTTCCCGTCCCATACGGTACGATCCAACGAGTGCAAGAGCTTCACGGCTCTATCATGATCATCGTATGGGAGCACGTCCACATTGGCTCTCATGTTGTTCACAACGACCGTAAACCGCTGGAAAAGGGCATCGACGGACTCGCCGGGGAGATGAGTGAAGTTCTCGTACTCTCTCCGGTAAGTCGCGTACATCCGAGCCTGAACCTGAGCATTCCCAGCATGAGCATCCTTCAACTGCTCCCAAATCCTACAAGCTAAGTCCTCTGTCTGAACCCGATCGAACTTAGGCTGACACAGAGCATGAAACAAGTAGTCGACAGCCTTGTTGTTGGCTTCGAACATATCCCTCGATCCTGGAGCAATGAAGTTCATCGGATGAACATAAGCTGTGTTCACCGTGACGTCCCAAAGGATCTGACCCTTTCCGCGGAGGAACGCTGCCATCCGCCTCTGCCACATCTGGTAGTTCTTCCCATCGAAGTGCGGAGGACCCGAACCCCGTTCCTGGTACGCCATCTTTGGATCTTAGACTGGTAAGAGTCAATGAAGACCCGAACCGGCTCTGATACCAATTGAAGGACCGATTAGGCGAACCAGAGAGGGGGGGAGTGAATGGGAGCCGATAAAAATTCTTCTCGAAGGAGATGAGAACTCCAACAAGACGAACACGGCTTCCAAATCGCGTCTCCGACTCAACTACCCAAGTTGGCCAAGACCACGCAGCCACTGGAGTGCTACTGGTCCTAGGAGCCAACACACAACCCTCTGAGCCAGAACTCACCAAAACCCACAGCGGAAACTTGCACGGCTTGCTGCCTGTGCTACACCGGTCAGACCGATGACCTGTGCCGGTCAGACCGGTGACACCGGTCAGACCGGTGGACAGAGCCGGTCAGGCCGGTGGCTACAGCAGCCGCACAGCAAACGTTCCAGGAAGCCTCAGTGACTCCTCTAGGCCCTGGAACAAAAACCACCTCCGAAACACAACCTGGAAGGAAGAAGAACCCCTCACAAAACCTAGCAAAACAACTCCAAACACGCCAAGAACTGACCAGCAGGACCACGGGACAAAACCACACGGACAAGGCTGTTCCCCGAGACAAATCCCACCAAGGGCTAGCACCGGTCAGACCGGTCGCGCCTGGGCAGCTCGGGATGAACAGCGCCCGCGAGTCAACTCCCCCAAATCCAACTCCCGATCTCCCGATTCGCTCCACGGATTCGCACAAGACTTTGGGGATAGTAGGAACACCTCATGGGCACTCCATAGCCAAGATTTTGTCCACCAAAACTTGTTGAATCAAGAGGAATCGAAGGATTTCCGCCGAGAACACCACAAACCCTAGAACCACGAAAACCCCAAAATTGAGCCCCTTTACTCACGGATTTGGGAGGGGAATCAGAGGGAAAAGAACCACGAGGGGTTCATGCATACATCCCCCACCAAATCCCAAAGAGAAAGGTCTCAAAACCGCCACAAGAAATTCGCCAAGAAAAGCCTCCGAAAATCACCAAAAAGGAGAAACGGGAAAGACACAACCAAGCCTTGAGGAACCACGCCGAATCATCTATACATACCAAAGAGGTTCATACAAGGTCTAGCTTGCCGCCCGATCATCCTTCCCTCTCACAAGATCTCACCATGAAGCTCTCAAGCTAGTCCTACGAAAATCCTAAGGAAAATAGGAAAACCAAATGAGCTAGGGTTCCAAGAGATGGCTGCCATCCTCTCACCCCTTGGGTTATATGGAGGCAACCGAAAGACTAAAATACCCTTACTAGCTAACTAGAGATACAAGCCCCTCAAGGGCGAAATCGGAAATCTTTGTCTTCGCTCCATCGGACGGATGCCCAGCGACCGCAAGCTTGCTTAGCCTCGACGCAAACCTTGCGATCCCGACGCGTGTCCTCCGCTTCGAAGATTCCGGACTGCGTCGTCGCACACCGGTCAGACAGGTACCTACCGGTCAGACCGGTCTGGAGCTGCTGCACCTCCGTCTTCGGTTCTTCGGTCTTGGCTTTATGGATCAACCAAGGAACCCAGTGGTTTTCTGGTGAACCACTGGAAACCCCGCGAACTCGGTGTAGCCTCCGCCAATCACCACTCATGACTCGGCTCCCACGTAGTCCCGGCTCGACCTTGGTTTTGAGGCTCAACCAAGAAACCGTCCATGACTTCATCTTGCCGTTCTTGCCACCATGCGGCCCGCACTTGACCCCGCTGGCCACCGGGTCCCTCGAACCAAGCCTACTTGTCTTCTCCACACCTGGAGGCCTCACCGGCAACGACCTTTCGCGCTTGTTCTTCACCTGCACCTGCACCTGCACCAGTCAAGCCGCAACCTGCACCTGCAATACTTAGCCAAGAATCAGTCCACACCACGTTGTCAATCACTCATCACACCAGGAAGCGACCATCCACCGGTCCTCGAACCACACATGGCTCTCATCGGGGCTACCTTCTCTTTCTTGTATTGGGGCCGTGGCTTCGTCCACTCCCTAGATTCCTCATCTTGCACTAGGTAACATTGCTCTTCTTTTGCTTGGAATTTGAATGTCATGTTCCTTCGACCTATGCGAAATCGAATATTTTCGGCTCCGACATCAATCCTTGCATTGACATCTCTTAGGAATGGTCACCCGAGAATAAGCGGCATTTCTCCATCATCTTGTGTGTTGAGGACCACAAAATCCGTAAAGACATAGGAGCCTTTGACATTCGCCAAGAGATTTTCCACTATGCCCTCTGGATATTTAATCGATGAGTCGGCAAGTTGGACTGTCATCATTGTCGGAGAGAGAGCAGGATATCCTAACTCCTCAAACATGGCCTTGGACATGAGGTTGACACTCGCACCAAGGTCACAAAGAGCATTCTTGATCTTTTGATAGTAGATCATGCATGTGATGGCCGGATATCCATTATCTTTCTTGTGCAAGACTACTGATTCCTCCCATGGGTCTTGGATTTGATGTATGAGCTTCCCTACATGGTTAGGTGCATACACCCTCCTAGATGGCTTACCCCATCTGGTGGATACAATGCTAACATTCTCTCGGGTAGGCTCGGGTTGCCCCGGGATTCCACCCGACTCGGAAGAAGGTAAAGAAGCAGCAAGCTGAGCAAGTTGAGTTTCTATCATTTTATTAAAGCTTAGCTGCTTCTTCTTAGCAGTAGTGAAGGATTCTATGGTGGAATTTAAATTTTCAAGAACTTTATCATTGGCGGCTAGCTTCTTGTTTAAATTTTCATTAATTCTAGCTTGGCCAAATACAAGATCTTTAATGGAAGGCTGATTATTGAATTTGTTAGAATAATTACCTCGATTTTGATTGTTGAACGGGAAGTTGGGCCTCGAGTTCCACCCTTGATTGTTGTAGTTGTTGTTGCGGAACCCGTTGTTTTTGCCGTTGTTAATGAAGCTGGCTTCTTCCCTTGTCTCGAGACAATCATTTCCTGAATGACCCACATTACCGCACACCTCGCACGTCATGCGAGCGTCCATAATCTTGGCGGTCTCCACATTGCTTGGTGCCTCCAATTTCTTCATTAGGAGGTCCATCTTGGCGGCGAGCATGTCGATTCCATCGACTTGGTGTACACCACGGTTACGGGGTTGGAGACAATCTCCATCCCAACCTTGATTTGCCACCATCTTCTCGATCAATTCCTTGGCGGCGGGTACTTGTAGCGCGAAGAAGCCTCCTCCAGCGGCTGCATCTAGGTGCTCACGGGCGGTACGCTTGAGCCCGTGGTAGAAGGTTTGAATTAAGAACCACCCCTGCATGCCATGGTGCGGGCACGCGGTGATGTACTCCTGGAAACGTTCCCATGCTTCTGGGATACTCTCATCATTCTGCTGCTGGAAGCCTAAAATTCTCGCGCGGAGGGCATTGGTTTTGCCCACCGGGAAGAACATTGCGAGAAATGCCTTAGAGCACTTATCCCATGTGTTGATGGCATCTCGCTCCGCATAAAACCATTGCTTCACCTTCCCGAGCAATGAGAACGGGAATAGGTGAAGACGAATTGCGTCATCCGTCACTCCGCGGATAGTGAAAGTCCTGCACACCTCTAGGAAATGCTGGAGATGTGCATTGGCATCTTCATTAGGCTTGCCGCAGAACAGACTTGCATGCACCATGTTGATCAACACCGGCTTGAGTTCAAAGTTTCCTTCTCCCACCGTCACGTTTGGTCCAGTAGGGACATTGGCGTTGGAGGGAGCGGAAAACTCACGGATCGTCCTCTCGGCCATCGGTGCTAATGAGGTGCTGTCTACAGGATCGACGGTGTTCGTTTCTTGACTCGAGAGAAACTTTTGAGGAATGAGGACACAAGGTCGCACTCTCCTCACAAGTGACTCCGGATTGTCGTGAAAGTTGGACAGTAGGTCGAAACCGGTCAGGCACTACTCTGCGTACACGAGAGTATAGCAAGGGTAAACCCGCTTAAATAGCAGTTCATCGAACCGAGATAACTCTACCACTAAGTTTAAACGATATCTTTTGCTTATTGCCTCCCCGGCAATGACGCCAGAAATGCTTATTGACGTTCCTTAGTCTCACTACTAGGTTTGCACTCACGGCGACGGCGCTAGGAATGCTTGTTGGCACTCGCTAGTGTCGCTACCGGGTTTATACCCCTAGTAATGGATCTAGGAACATCTTTAGTAAAACACACGTCACAGTAAGGTCCACAAGCGCACGGATTACCGTTGTAGCACTTCACCCGGTGGTATTCGGGTTATCGTATTTATATTTTCCCAAGGGAGGCACTACGACAAAGATGATCGAATAAACGGTGGAGAGTAACAAGACTCGGTAGAGAGCTATAGCGGGGGTAGCGAATAAAGATATTCGGGGATAACTTGACACATGCAAGGAGATCTTGATAAAGGACTAGAGAGGATCTAGTGAGCTAGGAGGACAACGACACGAGAAAGGATCCTAACACAATCTATCTATTCTTGTCAACTCTAGGTAAAGAACTAAGGCAAAGGATAACCAAGGCAAGCTAAACTCGACAAGCTCTTCCAATGCTGCAGGGGCTTGCAAAGCCGCGCTCTCGGACTGGGATGAGAAGGGAAAATGACGACGCACTGAATCCTACCTGCCCGAACTAACATGGTGGACTACTGAGTCCGTCTGGAGCTGTCACCTCCCTAGGGTACCACAACTATTCCGTTGACGGGACACCAATCTAAGACTAAGGCAAGCTCTGAGCACCGCGCTCACAACGAACCAAAGAACCTTTCCCTGGATATCACGAAGGAAGGTCTCTCTCCGCTACTAAGCACAAACCTACTCTGTAGAAGATCAAGCGAAGAACGACCACAACACTATAGGGTTCAAGAGAGCTACGCTAACCAAGGTTAAACTAACTTTAGTCTAAACCAAGAATAAAGCTTCTAGAGCAAAGTAAAAGTTGAATGTAATTGACTCAAAAGGTAAGATAGAAAGATAACTTGAATTGTACTTGAGTCTAAACAAAGAAAGGATACAAGAGTAGTACCGGAACCCTGAAGAAGACTCCTCCAGAACCCCGAGACTAGCTCGACTCGACTCTAACTCCCAAGCTACACTAATCCTACTCTAAGTGAACAAAAGAGAGAAATGGAGATGCTCCTACGTTGTGTATCCGTTCCAGCGAGTGGGACGTGCCTTTTATAGGCAAGGGAGGTCGGTGGAGCGCATGGGAGGAATATCCTCGGTGCAGCCAGCACACTAGGCACGGCCGGCCCTAGGATGGGCCGCCTCTCACCTTGGACGCTCCTGATCACTGCTCCTGAGGCGGTTGTAGGTCGGCTCCTTGGGTCGGTTTCGCCCAGCACGCCAGTTGATAGGTGCGGCCGGCCTTATAGGTGCGGCCGGCCCTACCCCGTGTTGTGTGATGCACAGACCGTGTTAGGGGACGCCTCTGGATGACGGTTGTGGCGGTTGAGCGATCGCATAAGTGGACCCATTGATCCAAGTGATCCTAGCCTCCACCCTTTGATCAAACCGACATTTCTTCAGTGAATCACGCTCGTCCAAGTTGTGCTCGAGGGAGTGGGGGTGCTCTGGACCAGAGTGATGCCACCTGGTAGGGCCGGTTGCACCTGTAGGGTCGGCCGCACCTGCAGGTTCGGCCGGACCAGGTGGTTCGGCCGTGCCTAGCACATGTGGCATGTTGGTCCCAAATTCTCCCAAAATGTGTACCTACCTATGAAATTCACAACACAACTCGTGGAACTTTATTAGTAATAAAAATGCGCATAAAACTTGTCACATACTCCTCTCGAACCCGAGGTTTTGTTGGTCAAATTTTGTTGTAAGGACCGTCAACAATCCCTCGCAACAACAATGTTGCCGCCCACGTCCTCTCCAAGTTAGGCTCCAAGCGAGCACTGGTTCCGGTCGGTGTGTTCATCTAAGACCTCCGTAAGCCATCCATCAAGATATTGGATCCGGACAACCCGGACCAAGGTCAGGCCGACCCAACTCCAGCACCTCCCCTCGATGTGCTGATGACAAAAAAAGAAGATGATTGGCACGAGCCATTCATAGCCTTCCTGGTTCACCAGTTGGTCCCAGAAGATAAAGCAGAATGGGAATGGATCATCCGGTGTAGTGCCAACTACGTCTTCATTGGAGATGACCTGTACAGAAAAGCAGCCTCCACCAGCATGCTGATGAAGTGCATCTTGCGATCAGAAGGTCTTTAGCTCTTGGCTGAGATCCATGGTGGCGAGTGTGTCTGCCATGCAGCATCCGCCAAATTGGTCAGCAAGGCTTACCGATCTGGCTTCTACTAGCCCACGGCTATGAGTGACGCCAAAGACCTCATTAAGAGGTGCAAAAGATGCCAATTCTTTGCCAAACAACAGTATCTGCCTGCTCAGATCCTGCGCACAATTCCACCATCCTGGCCCTTCGCCAAGTGGGTCTTGATTCCATAGGACTGTTTAAAACCACCTCAGGCCGTTATAAACATATCCTTGTTGTCATAGACAAATTCACCAAGTGGATTGAAGTCCAACCTGTCGCCAAGGTCACGTTGGATGAGTCGGCCAAGTTCATCAAAGAGATAACACATCGCTTCAGTGTGCCCAACAAAATGATCACCGACCACAGAATGATCACCGACCTCGGGTCGGCCTTCACAGGATTAGCCTTCTAGGACTTCTGCCAGGATAGCATGATTGATGTCTATTACTCAACGGTCGCCCACCCCAGGTGCAACGGCCAGGTCGAGCGTGCCAATGATATGGTGCTACAAGCTCTGAAAGATTGCATCTTCAACTATGCATCGAATTATGCCCCTCGTTGGCTCGCTCAACTACCACACGTGATCTGAGGTCTCCGGACTCAGGTCAGCTCTGCTACGGGCTTCTCGCCGTTCTTTCTGGTTTACGGTTCGGAGGCTATCCTTCCCACCGACGTCACCTTCGGAGCACCTCGAATACAATACTACGATGAAGGTGAAACCGAGAAGACTCGACATGTCGACCTCGACAGCTTTGAGGAACAGACAGTGGCAGTCGTCTTGCGACAAGCTCGTCACGACCAGCAACTACGTCGCTAACATGATCGCAGTGTCAAGGAGTGCTCCTTCAACGTTGGCGACCTAGTCCTGCGGCGGATTCAGAAGATCGACAGCATGCACAAGTGTTAAAGCTCCTTAGCCTCAATACTAAGTTTGCACTTACGATGACGGCACCAGGAATGCTTGAGGCACTCGCAAGCGTCGCTACCGGATTTACAACCCTAGTAACGGGGCTAGGGAACGTCTTTGGTAAAACACACGATCACAGAAAGGTCTGCAAGCGCACAGATTACCGTTGTAGCACTTCACCTGGTGGTATTCGGGTTATCGTATTTATATTTTCCCAAGGGAGGCACTACGGCAAAGATGATCGAATAAACGATGGAGAAAAAACAAGACTCGGTAAAGAGCAATAGCGGGGGTAACGAATAAAGATATTCGGGGATAACTTGACACACACAAGGAGATGTTGATAAAAGGTTAGAGAGGACCTAGCGAGCTGGGAGGACAATGAGACGAGAAAGGATCCTAACACAATCTATCTATTCTTGTCAACTCTAGGCAAAGAACTAAGGCAAAGGATAACCAAGGCAAGCTAAACTCAACAAGCTCTTCTAGTGCTGCAGGGGCATGCAAAGCTGCGCTCTTAGACTGGGATGAGAAGGGAGAACGACGACACGCTGAATCCTACCGGCCCGAACAATCGTGGTGGACTACAAAGCCTATCCAGAGCTGTCACCTCCTTAGGGTACCACAACTATTCCGTTGAACGGGACACCAATCTAAGACTAAGGTAAACTCTAAGCACCATGCTCACAACGAACCAAAGAACATTTCCCCGGGTATCACGAAGGAAGGTCTCTCTCTCCCGTGAAACACCGGAGATCAAGCGTAGAACGACCATAACACTATAGGGTTCAAGAGAGCTATGCTAACCAAGACTAAACTAACTTTAGTCTAAACAAAGAATAAAGCTTCTAGAGCAAAGTAAAAGCTGAATGTAATTGACTCGAAAGGTAAGATAGGAAGATAACTTGAATTTGTACTTGAGTCTAAACAAAGAAAGGATACAAGAGTAGTACCGGAACTCTGAAGAAGACTCCTCCAGAACCCCGAGACTAGCTCGACTCGACTCTAACTCCAAAGCTACACTAATCCTACTCTATGTGGACAAAAGAGGGAAATGGAGATGCTCCTGCGTTGTGTGTCTGATCCAGCGAGTGGGAGGTGGCTTTTATAGGCAAGGAAGGTCGGTGGAGCGTAGGGGGGCCACATGCCAGGTGCGGCCGGCTCACTAGGTGCGGCCGACCCTGGGATGTGCTGCCTCTCGCCTTGGACGCCCCTGATCACTGCTCCTGAGGCAGTTGTAGGTCGGCTCCTTGGGTCGGTTTCTCCCGGCACGCGAGTGGATAGGTGCGGCCGGCCCACCCCCGTGTCGTGTGATACACCGACTATGCTCAGGGATGCCTAGGATCGCCTCTGGATGATGGTTGCGGCGGTTGAGTGACCGGATAAGTGGACCCATTGATCCAAGTGATCCTAGCCTCTACCATTTGATCAAACTGATGTTTCTTCAGTGAATCTCGTTCATCCAAGTTGTGCTCGAGGGAGAGGCGGTGCTTAGGACCAGGGACACACCACGGGGCAGGGCTGGCCGCACCTGCAGGGCCGGCCACACCTGCCAGCTTGGCCGCACCTGCAGGGCCGGCCGTGCCTGGTGGTTCGGCCGTGCCTAGCACGTGTGGTGTGTTGGTCCCAAATTCTCCCAAAATGTGTACCTACCTATGAAAATCACAACACAACTCGTGGAACTTTATTAGTACTAAAAATGTGCATGAAACTTGCCATATATTCCTCTCGAACCCGAGGTTTTGACGGTCAAAATTTTGTTGTAAGGACGGTCAACAAACTCCCCCAAGCTAAACGTTTGCTAGTCCTTGAGCAAAGCCTAGACTTGGCCTCGGAGGATCAGGAGTTGCATGATGTTACCACTCGGCAAGTACCTGTGCACAAACTCATGCTCTTCTTGCTATTTGAAAAGATTGGTATGAGAGAAACTTAGCCTTATCTTACCCGTGGGGCTTGTAGCTTTCCACCTTGCCTTCGGAGGTTGAATAGTAGAATGGTTTTTGACTTTGCATCTCTCACTCTTCTTCTTTTCTGAATCCTATCTCGGAGTTTTTGAAAAATTTTCCAAGAAAGACAAGGTTCCTCGGATGGTTCCCTCGATCGCTCAAGTGGTATTTGTTACCTCACCAAAGGCTTTTGAGCGAGCCTCAACTTCCTACTCTATGGCTTGTATGTGGAGCTTTGGGTAGGATAAGCATGAGACTCACTTGTGCCAGATGATGTTGTTGAGCCAAAGACCGGATCCAAGAAGAAACTAGTCATGCAACTTGATCAAGATGTGCAAGTGTGTGGAATATTTTTGTTTGTTTTTCTAAGTACTCCTTGGTTTGAGATTCTCTTCTTGCTTTTATTTTGGAGGGGGGTCATGCTTCATTTTTTTTCTATGCTCTTTGATAGGAGCACATTTTTCTATGCTTCTTTGAGCATTTACTTTCTTTTTTTCCAATGACCCCTCTCTCCTTTTGCAAGAATACAAGAAGAGAAATCTCTTTGGAAATTTGGAGTATTTATTTTTGGTGGATGGATGGCATGTTTTGCGTAACTCCCGGTGTAGGAGTTAGCTTGTATATGTGGGTGTACGTGATCTCGATCATGGAAGCATGAAAAGATTCTACCAAGGGTCACAACAATTTGGCAAAACTTAATGGGTCACAAGCAAGCATATGTAGAAGGTTTGTACTTTGATATCGACATATGGCTTTGGTAGGTGATATGACCATTGAGGAACTTGTCTTGTTTTATTTTCAAAAGAAATCATCCGAGATTTTCACCATACTATGAGATAGAGCACGATCAACATTGTCTCACCATATCATACTAGTCAACACCCTAGGTTTGGTCATAAGCATTTGCTTCCCACAAAGTTTTATTTTAGGCTCTTGTCTCAGAAATATACCAACAAATTCAAATGCTCATAGAGCGGAAGGTTGTACACTAGGTTCTTGCAAAGTTTTAACATAGAAACTATTCATCACTTCCAAAGCGAGGATATAGACAAGATTTCAAGTGCACATGGTTGAAGCAAATATTTTTGTTGTTTTTCTTTTATTCAAAAGCGATAAACAAGATGTTGAAAATTGGTTTGGATTGACATACCTTCCTTGATTGAAAATGGGGTCTCCCCCAAGCTAATTTTTGGCTACCTGGTTGGTGTGTCTTCATTTTGGTGATGAGTTGAGCACTTGGAAGCTTGTAGTGGTTGGCTTGATGGATTTGTTGAAAATCATAGGTACGGCCGTACCACTAGGTTCGGTCGGCCCTACTATATTTGCTCCAAGCACTCGTGTCCCTTCTGTAAACATCCTGCACAAAAATTTTGTCGAGGGGAGGTACGGCCGTACCTCTAGGTTCGGTCGTATCACCAAAAATCTCCAAAACTGTTTTTCTATGTCTTGTTTACTTACTAATGCAATGGTGAAATCAAATTTGAAATTTAATATGCTTGATGCATGAAATAAAGTGTTGGAAGGGAAAGATGAGATAAATACCGGTTTACCTCACGGTGAGGGCTCGTAGTTTAGAGTCCGTGAGCGGGACTCCTCCGTTTGCTTAATTGATCTTGGATTCATTTGGTCGCGGAGTGGAAGACTCAGACGATCCTCTCTTCACACGCCACACCCTCTTAGTTTTCTTCGGTGGCGCTAAAGTCGGTGAGGCTTTGGCGGGGGTGTTCTTGATTTCCGTCTTCTTTTCCCCCTTAGCCTTGTTGATTGCTTTCGGCTTCCTTGGTTGGTGGCGCCCCTTGAATGCTTTTACCTTAGGCTTGGTTGTGGCCACCTTCTCTTCCTGCACATAGTTGGAAACTTTTCTATCGACCATTCGTACCTGCGAGCATTGCTCCACCTTTGGTTTAAAGGTGAATCGTTCTTCCTCGCCGTTGATGTTGAAGCGGATTTCTCTGGCGCCTACATCGATGTTAGCATTGGCGGTACTCAAGAAAGGTCTCCCGAGGATTAGAGCCGTCCTTGTATCGACACCCATGTCGAGGACGACGAAATCCACGGGTACGAAGAAATCCCGAACTCTCATCGAAATGTCCTCCGCTATCCCCGCCGGGTAGTGGACCGATTGATCTGCTAGTTGCAAGCACATGGTTGTAGGCGATAAGGAAGTATAGTTAAGTTTGTCAAATACTACCTTAGGCATGACGCTGACGCTGGCTCCAAGGTCGCATAGTGCATTCTCAAAGTGTTCGGACCCGATAGAGTAGCTGATTGTAGGGCACCCGGGGTCTTTCTTCTTTAGAATGGCCGCACTACATTCCTCCGTAAGCTTGACCATATCCATGGTAGGTAGAGGTCTCTTATTGTTGAGGATGTCCTTGAGGTACTTGGCGTAGGTTGGTACCTGCATAGCCTTAAGAAATGGTATGTTTACATTGAGTTTCTTGATTACCTCAACGAACTTCCCGAATTGCTCATCCATGGTAGGCTTCTTGATTCTTCGGGGAAATGGAAGCAGCGTGGTGTCGACATAATCATGGGGTGCCGTCATAATCATGGGGTGCCGTCTTCGTTAACTTTTCCTCATCAGGAGCTACCTCCTCGGTGTCTTCTTCTTCTTCCGACTCGGTGATCACTTCCTTCTGTTTCTTCTCTGCAGGGTTAGGATATGGTGGATCCCGAGTGGTCTTACCACCTCTCGTGGTCACCGATTTTAAATTCTCTCGGGTAGGCTCGGGTTGCCTCGGGATTCCACCTGACTGGAAGAAGGTAAAGAGGCAGCAAGCTGAGCAAGTTGAGTTTCTATGATTTTATTAAAGGTTAGCTGATTCTTCATGGCAGTGGTGAAGGATTCTATGGTGGAATCTAAATTCTCAAGAACTTTATCATTGGCGGCTAGCTTCTTGTTTAAGTTTTCATTAATTCTAGCTTGGCCAAAGACAAGATCTTTAATGGAAGGCTGATTATTGAAATTGTTAGAATAATTACCTCCATTTTGATTGTTGAACGGGAAGTTGGGCTTCGAGTTCCACCCTTAATTATTATAGTTGTTGTTGCGGAACCCGTTGTTGTTGCCATTGTTGATGAAGCTGGCTTCTTCCCTTGTCTCGAGACAATCATTACCCGAATGACCCACATTGCCGCAAACCTCGCACGTCATGCGAGCGTCCATAATCTTGGCAGTCTCCATATTGCTCGGTGCCTCCATTTTCTTCATGAGGAGGTCCATCTTGGCGACGAGCATGTCGATTCCATCGACTTGGCGTACACCGCGGGTACGGGGTTGGAGACGATCTCCATCCCAACCTTGGCGGCGGGTACTTGTAACGAGAAGAAGGCTCCTCCAGCGGCTGCATCTAGGTGCTCACAGGCGGTACGCTTGAGCCCGAGGTAGAAGGTTTGAATCAAGAACCACCCCTACATGCCATGATGCGGGCACACGGTGATGTACTCCTGGAAGCATTCCCATGGTTCCAGGATACTCTCATCATTCTGCTGCTGGAAACCCGAAATTCTTGCGTAGAGGGCATTGGTTTTGCCCACCGGGAAGAACTTTGCAAGAAATGCCTTAGAGCACTTATCCCATGTGTTGATGGTATCTCGCTCCGCATAAAACCATTGCTTCGCCTTCCCGAGCAATGAGAACGGGAATAGGCGAAGGCGGATTGCATCATCCGTCACTCCACGGATGGTGAAAGTCCTGCACACCTCCAGAAAATGCTGGAGATGTGCATTGGCATCTTCATTAGCCTTGCCGGAGAACGGACTAGCTTGCACCATGTTGATCAACGCCAGCTTGAGTTCAAAGTTTCCGTCTCCCACCGTCGTGTTTGGTCCGGTAGGGACATTGGTGTTGGAGGGGGCGGTAAACTCGCGGATCGTCCTCTCGGCCATCGGTGCTGACGGGGTGCTTTCTACGAGATCGACGGTGTTCGTCTCTTGACTCGAGAGAAACTTCTGAGGAATGAGGACGCGAGGGCGCACTCTCCTCACAAGTGACTCTGGATTGTCATTAAAGTCGGACGGTAGGTCGAAACCGGTCATGCACTACTCTGCGTACACGAGAGTAGAGCAAGGGTAAACCCGCTTAAATAGCGGTTCACCGAACCTTGATAATTCTACCACTAAGTTTAACGATATCTTATGCCTATTGCCTCCCCGGCAACGGCGCCAGAAATGCTTGTTGATACTCCTTAGCCTCACTACTAAGTTTGCACTTACGGTGACGGCGCCAGGAATGCTTGAGGCACTCGCAAGCGTCGCTACCGGATTTACACCCCTAGTAACGGGGCTAGGGAACGTCTTTGGTGAAACACACGATCACAAAAAGGTCCGCAAGCGCACGGATTACCGTTGTAGCACTTCACCCGGTGGTATTCGTGTTATCGTATTTATATTTTCCCAAGGGAGGCACTCCGGCAAAGATGATCGAATAAACGGTGGAGAAAAAACAAGACTCGGTAAAGAGCTATAGCGGGGGTAATGAATAAAGATATTCGGGGATAACTTGACACACACAAGGAGATCTTGATAAAAGGTTAGAGAGGACCTAGCGAGCTGGGAGGACAACGAGACGAGAAAGGATCCTAACACAATCTATCTATTCTTGTCAATTCTAGGCAAAGAACTAAGGCAAAGGATAACCAAGGCAAGCTAAACTCGACAAGCTCTTCTAGTTCTGCAGGGGCATGCACAAAGCCGCGCTCTCAGACTGGGATGAGAAGGGAGAACGACGACGCGCTGAATCCTACCGGCCCGAACTGACGTGGTGGACTACAAAGCCCGTCCGGAGCTGTCACCTCCTTAGGGTACCACAACTATTCTGTTGAACGGGGCACCAATCTAAGACTAAGGTAAGCTCTGAGCACCGCGCTCACAACGAACCAAAGAACATTTCCCTGGATATCACGAAGGAAGGTCTCTCTCTCCCGTGAAACACCGGAGATCAAGCGAAGAACGTTAACGGGACACCAATCTAAGACTAAGGTAAGCTCTGAGCACCGCGCTCACAACAAACCAAAGAACCTTTCCCCGGATATCACGAAGGAAGGTCTCTCTCTCCCATGAAACACCGAAGATCAAGCGAAGAATGACCACAACACTATAGGATTCAAGAGAGCTATGCTAACCAAGACTAAACTAACTTTAGTCTAAACCAAGAATAAAGCTTCTAGAGCAAAGTAAAAGCTGAATGTAATTGACTCGAAAGGTAAGATAGGAAGATAACTTGAATTGTACTTGAGTCTAAACAAAGAAAGGATACAAGAGTAGTACCGGAACTCTGAAGAAGACTCCTCCGGAACCCCGAGACTAGCTTGACTCGACTCTAACTCCCAAGCTACACTAATCCTACTCTAAGTGAACAAAAGAGGGAAATGGAGATGCTCCTGCGTCGTGTGTCTGATCCAGCGAGTGGGAGGTGGATTTTATAGGCAAGGAAGGTCGGTGGAGCGCAGGGGGGCCACATGCCAGGTGCGGCCGGCTCACCAGGTGCGGCCGGCCCTGGGATGTGCCGCCTCTCGCCTTGGACGCCCCTGATCACTGCTCCTGAGGCGGTTGTAGGTCGGCTCCTTGGGTCGGTTTCGCCCGGCACACGAGTGGATAGGTGCGGCCGGCCCTCTAGGTGCGGCCGGCCCACCCCCGTGCCGTGTGATGCACCGACTATGCTCAGGGACGCCTAGGATCACCTCTGGATGATGGTTGCAGCAGTTGAGTGACTGGATAAGTGGACCCATTGATCCAAGTGATCCTAGCCTCAACCATTTGATCAAACCGACGTTTCTTCAGTGAATCTCGTTCGTCCAAGTTGTGCTCGAGGGAGAGGCGGTGCTTAGGATCAGGGACACACCACGGGGCTGGGCCGGCCGCACCTGCAGGGCCGGCCGCACCTGCAGGGCCAGCCGTGCGTGGTGGTTCGGCCGTGCCTAGCACGTGTGGTGTGTTGGTCCTAAATTCTCCTAAAATGTGTACCTGCCTATGAAAATCACAACACAACTCGTGGAACTTTATTAGTACTAAGAATGTGCATGAAACTTGCCATATATTCCTCTCGAACCCGAGGTTTTGACGGTCAAAATTTTGTTGTAAGGATCGTCAACAATAAGCTATCCGCGACATGGGAAGGACTCTTCATTGTCATCGAAGTCATCAGCCCGTCTACATATCACCTCTAGTGGGGTGACGACCAAGGAGTTCCTAACCCTTGGAACGTGGAGCATCTGCACCTATTATATCCGTAGAGTAGTTTTTGCGAGATATGTATTCCTCGCCTTTGTACTTTTAAGATTGAATAAATATTAGCTCACGGCAGTCCACCACCATCTTTTGAGTTTTATAATCCTTTTTTCTGTGTCATGATTCTTCCCCTCCCCCTTGATATGCTCAGGGATTGGCAAGGCCAATACAAGGGTCGTCAGACCTGAGGGTAATGTTTGTTCCTCCCCCTCGACATGCTCGGGGTCTTGGCCACACCAATTTAAGGGTCGCTCGACCTGAGGATGCTACCTTCTTATGACTGCATACTTCATGCTGCTACGAGATTGCTTGGTCGTATGGTTGCAAAACCAGAGTCCTAGACTCGCCCCGCACGCCGGCTACACGTAAGCCTCCAGACTGAGTTGTGTGGTCGGTAAACCGTCCTCTTCGTGAGCAGTGCTTAGTGGGGCATAAAGTAATGCAACATCTCAGGGCTACCAAGCTTGTACAAGCATAAAGTATTGCACAATTAAAAGGAAATCAAACAAAGTACTTTTTACATGGCACAGGAACGTTGCGCTCCGGCCAACGAGGAGGTAAACACTAAAAGACCTACAACTACTCGTCGTCGTCACCTTCATAGTCGATGGCCTCCATGACCTTCTCTGCAGCCGCTTGTACCTCCATCTCAACGACCTTGAGGTCTACTTCTTGATTAGGGCCACCACCGACCTTTGCCATGTTGACCTCCGAGAAGTGGGATTGCACCCTCACCAAAGCCTCCACGGCCGCCGTCAGACTTGATGCTCTCAAGAGCTCGGTAACTTTCTCCGGAGCGACTATCAGACGCTCTATCAATGACCTTGGTTCTTCTCCGGTGACCTGAGGAACCACCATCTCCATGACATGATCTACTGTGTTCTTCAGGTTAGTCATCTCCACCTTGAGCCCTGTAATGGCAGCTTGGTCAGTTTGTAAAGACTGCAAGGCTACCACGAGACTGACTTCAAGGTCTTTTCGAGTTCGCTTTTGGTAAGACAACTTTTGACCCATGATATACTCACTCTCAGTGGGGGCCTTGGTGTCCCTCTTGAGCATCTCAATGACGTCCTAAGCATCTTTAAGGTTGCCCTTGAGGTTCTTGATTGTCTCCTCAGCCTTCTTGAGGTCTCCCTTCAGTTGGTCCTTCTCTCTATGGAATTTGCAGCAACATAGTGTGTCAAGCACCCTCAATACAACCAAACAAAAGCACCACGATGAAGTGACTCTAGTCTTACAGGTGCTCACAGGCTTCAGTAATGTATCTGCATCCCGAACCTTCAACTACTCTGCCGCCAGCTCGTCCTCGAGCTTCTTGTTCTCTGCAGCAGCCTCCTCCATGACACGCTGAAGCTCTTGCTCCAGCTATTGTGCCCTAAGATGTGACGCTGCGGCACCCTGTTGGTATTTCTTAACCTCGATGCTAAGTTATGGGTTCCTAGCAATGATGACAGAAATATCCAAATGGTAATCCTAACGATTACAAGAGTCCGCAAGCGCACGGAAGTACCATTGTAGCATTTCCCCAAAGGAGTATTCCAAAGGGTATCGAATCCAAGGAAGGCTGGGTGGATTAACAAGTTCAACACTATTGCAAGGAGTATAATCATAGACGGGAACGAACCAGACACTCAAGTACAGGGGTAAGATATGATAGTAGTGTGAACACACAAACACACTCTCTCTAAAGGTCCTAGGCTTAGGAGGCAACATACGAGTTAGTTCTAGGTTCTAAGGTACTAAACATACAAAGTTAGTTAGACAAGCTAGACACACACTAGCATCGCATGATCGCTGGCTCAAGCACCCAGGTACAAGGGGAGCTAACCTCCCGCATCGCTTACGCACAACTCCGGTTGTTAGACTTTAGACTCCTACAGCATATCCGAACGTGGGGGATTCCAGAAGGGTCCAACGGCTGTCACCACCGCGGCCTACCCCAAGACAAATTGTGGGATACACTCGTAAGCAACGTAGCTATGCAACCCAAGCACCACGCTTACATTGTTAGCAGGACTCTGACCGGCCCGGGCTATTGTGACCTAGGTCAGAGCCACCAGATAAACTGACCAATTACACCGAGCACCGTAGCTTGAGCACGAACTTCATACAACACGAACATGGGATCTAACTAGATCAAACTAGGCTAAGCACACAAACAGATTTGTGCTTTCCTATGTCTATTCAACAAGATCAAAGGGTCGTGTTCGTGATGAACACGAGCCTCTAACTTATGAACAAACACCAAAAACATGTATAAGTCACTCATCAACTAGATCGAAAGGCCATGTTCATCAAGAACAGGAGCCTCTAAATGATGAACGAGCGAAGAACACATGAACAAATCACCCATGTATACAAGCATAACTTTATATGAAATAGCTGAATAACTGATGTAGATCAAAGTCATACAATAAAATAAAGATACAAGAGGACTCATACCTATATCCCAAAGTAGACATGGAACCTGAAGTAGAACTACTCTAGCCTACCTCCTAGCCTTAGAAACCAAAAGTGAGAGAGGAGGAGTAAGATGTGTTGGTAAGAAATGAACCCCCTCCCCTTATATTTATAGGCCAGAGCACCGGCGCAAGACGGAGTGAAACACCCCGGGGATGGCCTCTAGGACCAATGGACAAGTGCCATGTGGAAGCCCAGGATCAACCGACCCAAGGTCGGTTTGGCCGATCCTAGGGTCGACCGATCCCAAGTGGGCCCCACTCAGGGTGTGCTTCCTCGGGGTGGCTGTCCTGTGGGCCCTTAAGTTGGTCCCCGGTGTACACGTGTTCTTGAGGTGGTTTAGGCGCTCTGGTGGGCCCATGGATCCATGTGAAGTCCACGTGTCACACTCTGATTCGTCAGGGCTTGCCTCTCTTGGATTGGTGACATGGCGTGCATGCGTGGCACCTGAGGTGGCTTAGCTTGCATGCATGGCACCTGAGGTGGCAGCCATTCCTTGAGGTGACGTGGCATGAATCATAGAAGGTGTGTTTGCCACTTCTTTTGTGCTTATTTTCCTGCAATCACGTAATCTCCAAGGACAAGTGGAACTACATTATTCTTAACTAAAATGCGTGTAAGAAATGACTCTTGCTCCCTTATTCATGAGTAAATTGATGGCTAAAGTAAGCACTTAATAGCCATCAACAACTCCCCCAAGCTAACCTCTTGCTCGTCCCGAGCAAGACCCTTAGGACTTAGGTTGGTCGATCAGGAGTTGCAACGATGTTGTATTCCTAGTTTATGGCAAGCATACGACTAGGTACTCTATCAAGAATTGAATGAGTTGGCATTGATCTTACCTTACACTTAATGGCTATGGGGCTTTTAGCTTCACCTGCCTTGAGTGGTTGAAAGATAGAACGGTTGTATAGGGATTAGAGTAGAAAACCGCCATCGCTCAGGAAGCTCAAGCCCTCCGAGAACAAGAACAGCCGATTCCAGGTTCGGTCGATGGCGATCGTCAAGAGATTGAGGAGACTGACCAGCTGCGTCTGAACTTCATCAATGCCATTCACTCCTTAGGCATAGTTTAACCCATTTGACTGTGTAATTTCTAGATTGTAGCTAGCTTTTACCGGCCAACCCCCAACGCTCCTCTTTATTGCTTTGATTGAACACTTTAATCGGCCTTTATAAACTTGAGATCCCTTTACCTTTCTCTTCTCACCTTAGTAATGGCTTCTTCTTCTTCCTCTGTGAATCAGATTGGTTCCTCTTTTATTTTCCTTTTCTCTTTTGGCCTTTTCTGATGTTTTCCCCATTTCTTCTTCAGTCTCCCAGTCGTGAAGATGTGGAGAGAATCTTGACAAATATCAACGCCTTCGATGCGAATCGACGGACGTAATCGTCTAGGCAAGATCGAGGTCTTCGTCTTGTGATTGCCAATGACGAGAAGAAACTAGAAACCCTGGAAACCAAGAGGATCTCTCTCCTTTAGGAACTAGATCACGTAGGCGAAGAAATTACCTGACTTAAAGTGGAATTAGATAAGGCGAAGAATATTCTCAAGCCTTAATGTACCGCATTGTCAGCCGATGTAATCAGCTTTACTTACTATCTTTATGAATAAAATCATCCTCCTTTTCATTGGCATTGATGATTCCTAAACGTAATGTTTTGATGACAATTACTCTGATATGTTCATAGTTGTCTTCACATGACTTGATTTGTCCTTTCGTCCAGTATAAGATCAACCTGTTGCCCATGAAGCATCAAGGTCTTATGTCCAATAGACAAATCGGTCTTTATTAGGAATAGGAGGCATGCTTCTTCAAGAGTGTCTTCTGGAAAATGTGGTCGTCTCCATTCCTTGGTAAATTTCCTCTCGAGGTATTCTCGTGACCAGTTGACGCATTGAAGCTTGCCGTCACTATGAGTAACGTTGAGAGAAGGAGAATCTTGGAATCTCCTCTTCTGGGGTACAGAGTAGGTCTGTTTATCCTCACCATAATAATTTTTGAAACCCACTCATGCTTTTTGGAAAACACATCACTGCGTGATTGCCAGTCGTTCAGTCTGAGCCATTCACTGGGGAACTGTTTCTCCTTTGACTAGATCTAACGCCTCTTCTTCTATCTTTTTCAATTCCCTCTCGCAGTTACCCTTTCCTGGCACCCGGGCTATAACTAGGACCGATGCTCAATGGGGAAAACCACACTTCCCAGTCATGGCACAAAGATCAGATCTGATAAGGTATACGCCCTTGTTGTTCGACCATCCTTTTCTTCTTCTTTCTTACCATGGCTAAAAGAATTCTTGTGAAGTAATGCAGCGCAAACTTTCTCCATCCACCTCAGGGGAGGACCATCTTGGTCATCAACTCGGCAAGTTCTCGACGGAAGATCACAGAATCTGGTGAAGATCTTTGAGGACAGGAGCATCCGAGGACCGGTGGATGGTCACTCCTGGCTGTGATGAGTGATTGACAATGTGGTGTGGACTGACTCTTGGCCGAGTATTGCAGGTGCAGGTTGCGGCTTGACTCGTGTTGGTGCAGGTGAAGAGCGGGCGCAGAAGGTCTTAGCCTTGCGGGGCCTCCGAGGAGTGGAGAGACAAGTAGGCTCGGCTCGATGGACCCGGTGACTGAACGGGGTCAAGTGCGGGCCGCATGGTGGCAAGAAAAGCAAGATGAAGTTGTCGACTCAAGCCGATGCAGGGTAGCGGCTCACGACCAGAGTCTGCACGCGGGGTTTGTGGCGGTTCACCACAAAACCGCCGGGTTACTTGGTTGAGCCACAAAACCAAGACCGGAGGCTCAGCGGGCGGAGACGGGATCTGGGCGCGACGAGAAGCTTCGATACCGGGGGACACACGGCGGGGATCGCATGGCTTGTGTCGGGAGGACGCGGACTGCAGCGAAGGCGTGGCCGCCCGATGAAGAGGAGTGCTACTTGACCATATTGCCCCTGAGGGGTTTGTATCTCAGTTTAAGTCTAGGGGTAGCTTGGTCATTTGCCTAACCTAGAGGGACTCCATATATATAGCTCTGGGGTTTTTGGGCAAACCATCCTTCCAGACTGCTTCTCATTTCTCTGCTCCATATGCTTAGATTTTCTTCACCGTTTTGTAGAGAATCTGACCTCCGAGTGTATGGAAGCTTTCATGGTTGCGTCAATTTCCTCATGTGGCTCGAGTGATTTTCATGCCTTTTTTGGGCTATTTTTGTTGGATTTTTGTGCGCGCCTTGTTCCTTCGATTCTGAGGTGTTTGGGTTCGGATTTCTTTGTGGGGATCATGGATAGATGTCTTGTGCATCTTTGTGCTTGATCTTGACCCCTCAAACTCTGAATTTGACCTCCGATTGAAGGATTTCGGTTGGAACCCTAGCTTTTTGTGTGAGCTCGGTAGAATCTTGATTCCACTCGATTCAGTGAGTTGCAGGCTTCAAATTCGAAGATATAGCATCTCCTAGAGACGCTTCATCTTCACCTTTGATTTGGTAGCAATCCCTTGGTTGATTCGGGACGGTCCGCAGTAGACCCGCGGACAGTCCTACCAGGTCTCGCGGACGGTCCGCCCGGTCCATGCAGACAGTCCGCCGCTGGCCTCGCAGTTTGGCTAAGTCCCTTGCTTCTTGAGTTGAGCTTTCGCTTGTGATTTGTTTGGGACTTGTTCCTAGGGTTGGTAGGTCCGTTGTGACTACGCGACCTTGGCAAGCTCGTGTGGGAATCCTTGGTTGTGAATTTGGGACATAGTCGAGTTCAACTCTCTGGAGAAGAATTTTTATCGGCTCCCATTCACTCCCCCCCCCTCTCTGGTCGCTTAATCGGTCCTTCAATTGGTATCAGAGCCGGTTACAGATCTTCGTGATTCTAACCAGTCTAAGATCCAAAGATGGCATACCAGGAACGGGGTTCGGGTCCTCCACACTTTGATGGTAAGAACTACCAGATGTGGCAGAGGCGGATGTCAGCTTTCATCCGCGGCAAGGGTCAGATCCTTTGGGATGTTACGGTGAACACAACTTATGTTCATCCGATTAACTTCCTAGGTCCAGGATTGTGGGATATGCACGACGCCAACAACAAGGCGGTCAACTACTTGCTTCGTGCTCTGTGTCAATCTGAATTCGATCGGGTTCAGACAGAGGACTTGGCTTGTAGGATTTGGGAGCAGTTGAAGAACACTCATGCTGGGAACACTCAGGTTCAAGCTCGGTTGTTTGCGACCTACCGGAGAGAGTACGAGAACTTCACTCATCTCCCCGGTGAGTCCATAGACACCATGTTCCAGTGATTCACTGTGATTGTGAACAACATAAGGGCTAATGTGGTCTTTGCTTGGAGAGGCTAAGGAGAAGGTGGTGAGCTAGAGTCTTTGCTTGTTGATGCTAGGGCTCAAATAGATTCTCTGAAGTCTGCTCCTATTGTGACCGATGAACCTGAATGCACTGATTGTTCCGCTTTTCTTGGTGATTTGACTGTGCTTAAGGAAAACTATGTCTCCAAGGTTGAGGAACTAGATGTGCTTAGGGTTGAGCTAGATGAGATGAAATCTAGTCCTGTTTTGCATGAGAAGCTAGATGTTTCGCTTGCTTATGCTAGATCACTAGAGGCTAAGCTGAAAGCTCCTATTCCTACATCATGCTCTACTTGTGAAATAAATGTTGTGAAGAATTTGGAGCTTGCACACTATGTTGATCGTTTGCAGGATGAGAATGATGAGTTGAGGAAGATGATGGGTTGGTTGTCGAGTCATGAGCCCCAGCTCAGGATGATGATTGAGGCATACAAGCGCTATGATGGGCAAGCACTTGGGTCGGATAAGGTTGGGGAGTGCAGTGGTGAGAAGGAGGAGAAGATTGGTGATATCATAGCTCCACCAAAAACCTTCCACAAAAATGCCTATGCTCCAAAGCCCAACCCACTTAGGAACCGACTAGACACAACCCCAGATCCTCCCATGTTTCCTCCACACACCGACAACTTCCAGAAACCCATCAAGTTCAAGAGTGACATGGGGAACGAGTTCTTTGGGAAGAAGGGAGAGAAACCGAGTGAGGAGAAGCCAGAGCCCAAAGCCAAAGCCAAAACCAAAACCCTTCCATTGTGAGCATTGTGGGAGGGATTGGCACCTAGCTGAGTTTTGCTTCAGGAATAAGCGTGAGGAGAGGTTCGCTAGGGAGATGGCAAACAAGGACAGGTACCGCCCTTCTCGTGGTGTGCCTGAGCCTAGGATGGTGCCAAGGGGTGAGGGTGTGGTGCATAATATTTACCCTCGAGAGAGGCGTGAATTTGTGCGTCGAGGTGTGCCACCACAGAGAGATGGTGGAAGGCGTGTTGGGTTTGGGTGTGGTGAGTTTGCGTCAGTTCCTTCACTCGTGGCCAATACGAGTATGGGGGGAACGATCGCAGCTTTAGGTCTCAGATGATGTACGGGCCACGGTCTCCACCTCATGGTATGTGTAGTCCTCCAAGGAGACGTGTGGGTGTTCCACCTAGGAGTGATGGGATGGATTTTGCTAACCCCACTTTTGAGCAAATGGCACGACACTGGTTTGATTTATTTTGTACTAACCCCAGTGCTGAGTCATTTGCTTACTCTCGCTCTCGTTTTTTATTTTCAAGTGGGAGGCTTGCAGGGCTTTTGGTTGATCGACTCCAGTTGCTCTCGACACATGACCGGAGATCAAAGGTGGTTCTCCAGCCTCACCCCGGTGATGACCAAAGAGTACATCACTTTTGGGGACAATGGGAAAGGTAGAGTGCTTTCAGTGGGCACGGTGAAGGTGAGCGAGTCTGTGACCCTTAGGCATGTTGCTCTTGTCAAGTCTTTGGGGTTTCATCTTCTTTCGGTGTCCCAACTTCTTGATGAGGGTTTTGAGGTCTGTTTCAAAACGGGTGCTTCTCGTGTTTTGGATTCTCGAGGTGATCTTGTGTGCACGATCATCCTCGAGGGTCAGATTTTCAGAGCCGATTTTTCTCAGTGTGTTGGCTCTTCTCATAGTTTGGTTGCTGGTGTTTCAGCGGAGCTTTGGAGATGGCATAGGAGGCTAGGTCACTTAAGTTTTGTCTTGTTGTCATGATTGAGTGGGCTTGGTATGGTCCGAGGATTGCCTAAGTTGAAATACCAAAAGGACTTCGTATGTGCTCCGTGTAGGCATGGTAAGATGGTCTCCGCCTCTCACCCGCCTCTGACATTAGTTATGACAGAGAGGCCATGCGAGCTGTTCCATATGGACTTGGTTGGTCCAGCTCGTGTGTGCTCGGCGAGTGGGAAATGGTACGTCCTTGTGATAATGGATGACTATTCTCGCTATGCTTGGGTCTTCTTTTTGGCTGACAAGGGGGAGACATTTGGTTTTGTTCGGGATCTAATCTTGAGGTTGAAGAATGAGAGGAATGGAGATGTTGTTCGAGCTATTCATAGCGACAATGGCGCTGAATTTAAAAACTCTCATTTTGAAACCTTTTGTCGTGATTTGGGTCTCGAATATCAATTCTCTTCTCCCTATGTGGCTTGTCAGAATGGTGTGGTTGAGAGGAAAAGTCGTTCCCTTTGTGAGATGGCTCGGACGATGCTCGATGAGCATAGAACTCTGAGGATATATTGGGCTGAGGTGGTGGGCCTTCTTGAACAAGACGTGCTATGAGCTCATGCACGGGCGAGCACCTAGAGTGAGCCATTTCAGGGCTTTTGGTTGTCGGTGCTTTATTCTCAAGAAGGGTAGGCATGATAAGTTTGAGTCAAGGTCCTCCGATGGCATCTTTTGGGGTTACGCGAGTCATTCTCGAGCATTCCGTGTGCTCAATCTTGATACTAACCTAGTCATGGAAACTTGCGAGCACTATAAGAAAATCGTTGACTAGTGACGCAACCACATTTAGCGTCATTGATTTATGACGTTCCTGGCTGATCTCGTCATAATATTTCACTTCCGAGCAAATTTAGTGACAAAAAAAAATTTCGTCATTACAGTTGGTACTGTAGCCAGGCATTCCCTGTTCCATGCTGTTTTGTGACGCCATAAGCTCTGAAAAAACGTCATAAACCAACATCGGTCCCACATGTAAGCATTATTTTAAAAACAGAGTATTCCAAGTCGTCATAAAATTCAGTAGGGTCCCACATGTAAGCATTTTTTCAAAAATAGAGTGTTCCAAGTCGTCATAAAATTTTCCACAGTCCCACATGTAAGCATTTTAGCCATGTCAGCGGCGTCATAAACCAACTTTGGTCCCACATGTAAGCATTATTTTAAAATAGAGTGTTCCAAGTCGTCATAAAATTCAGTTGGGTCCCACATGTAAGTATTTTTTCGAAAATAGAGTGTTACAAGTCGTCATAAATAATTACAGGGTCCCACGTGTAAGCATAGGTCACGAAATGTTGCAAAAATAATATTCCAGGGTCCCACGTGTAAGCATAGGTCACGAAATGTTGAAAAAATAATTTGCCATGGCATGGGTTCGAACCAGGGACCTGAAGGAACAAGGGTGTGCTGTTTACCACTGCAACACTTGTTGGTTGTGATACGTTTATGGGAAACTCTACTAATAGTTCATGCAAATTCTTTACTGTGACCAGGTCCCACATGTAAGTTTCAATTGAGTCTATAATTACGTATCGAATGGCTGGCGAGACACTTCACTCAGACTTCGCAAAGACTTTTGACTTCCGCTACGCAGATCTGCAATAGTTCGTGGTAGGAATGGTGGATCCTAGCGGTGAGGGGAAGATGGTTGCGCCGCCACATCCCAGCAACAAGAGGATGAGACAGCAAGATGAGGTTGGTCCTCTGGTTTGAGCCGCTATATTTTCCCCTATCTTACTAGGGTTGGGGATATCTAGATTTGGGGATCTGGAGGATTGATGAGCATATTTGGTAGATTTAGATTGCATTATCGTACCTTTAGATTTGCACTTCGATAGGTGTTAGAAGTTGATAGGCTATAGACAATTCATGTTAGATACAGTTAGTTTTCAATTTGCATCGTCTTACAGTAGGTTTTTGTTGACGGTCGATTTTGGTACACCTAGCTATGAGTTTACTGTCAACATTTGCACGTATTTGATATTCTAACTAATGGTACTAACCCCCCGGAGGTATCAAGTTCACTCTCGCATGTCGATTTTGGAGTGTGTTGTTTACACAGGAAATTAGCGCTTAAAGGGAGACTTTCGGGATAAGTTCATCAAGCACTTCAAGAGAAGATCATGAAGCCCGGCACAAGTCAAGGCACATCATGAACATGACTCCAAATGGCCCAGGGACCGAAGCATGAAGCTGTAAAACTCCAGGGATCTGAACAGAAGATGCTGATGCTTGCACGACAAGGAGCTCTATCTAAACCGTGGAGAAGACGACGTCAAGGGCCCACATGCATAAGGGAGCAAGTCAACAATTGACCAAGAAGCGTCGGGGAGCGAACCGGGCCGAAAAGGGCCCAGGCCGGCCGGTCCAGCCCGTTTTCATGCCGGTTCGCGACCCCCTTTGACCTACGTGCTCCTCTATAAATTGCCTCTGCCTCCGCCGGCCGCCACATCCGTCCATTCATCAGAGAGCCGCCGACACAAAGGAGAAGCACCGGGAGGAAGCCGACGGCCGCCGCAAGTCCTCGAGTTGGCTAGGAGATGGCTTAGGCTAGACCCTAGCCGCCATGGTTGGCCCTGCGTGGTGAAGCCATGGTGGAGTTCCGGAGCCATGCCTTGGATTCATCAAGGCACATGTACTTTTGACGGTGATATCAATCTAATCTTGTCTTTACTTTTGATCTACTTTGATGCATGCCTTCTCTCATTCATGTGTGTAGCTAGCATATGACCTTAGTAGGAATAGATCTAATCTATGTCTTGCGGATACATTGAAGTAGTGCACGGACCTAGGTTGTCGTTCGGTGATGAATATCCTTGCGTAGTGACAGTACGGTGGAGGAGAAAGCGGCGAGCGAATGTGTATCGGACCACTCCATATCGGGTTACTCCATATCGAGTGTACTCCTTATCATAGTATAGGTTTAGATTGGTTTGTCACCTTGGCCGGAACAGCAACAAGAAGACGATAGGCTAGGCTTACCTTTTGGATGCTTACCTTTATGGCTAGGTGGATGTGATCCATACATCCTTTCATGTATGTTTAATCTTTATGCAATCTACGCTTCACATATGGTTAGACCGGCAGGTTAGATGGATAGCCTTAGGAGTTTGCTTCCGATCCTTGGATTGACAAATCTATAGAGGACCCTCCTTGGTGAAAAAGGCACCAAGTCACTCGTAGGCTTGCGGTGAAGTTGAGCACGGTTTTGCACCGTCAACAGTTTTGTATTTTAGTAGCTTCTAGATGTGCTTCAAGCCACTCGTTTTATGGATTTTTGTGGAGGTACACAATTGATAGGATTGATAGGTCCATCGTTTTATGAATTGGTAGATTGAAGATACTATTTCGGAGCAGCAGACCGTTGAAGGGACATCTGGATTCTGCCACGATTGTTAGCGTTTGCACAATTCACAGGTGTTAGATTCAGTTAGTTTCCAATTTGCATCGTTCAATGGATCGATAGGTTCATTTAGGACTACCATGCCCTTGTTGAGTTTATGTAGGTAGCAAAAAACCAGGTTTTGTGGCGTGTGGTGGTTGTTTTATTGTACTCATACAATTGGGTTCAAGGGATTTAGGTTTTTTTATAGACTGAGATGAGTTTATTTTTCAGATCGAGATGAGTTTTCTCCAAGGATTAGTTTAGTTCTACAAGAACATCTTAATGTTAGTTTAGATGATCTGGATGCCTCATCTCGGGGGAGAACTCTATTAGGATCTCCAAAGAGATCCAAAACATGATAGAACAACTAGCTGAAAGAGAGAAACAGCTTCAGTACACACCTAAGAACAAGAAAATTGAGGGCGGAGATTATTCTTCTTACCATAGACATTAGAATAAAAGCGTTAATAAATGGGTAGGACATTGAGTTTGTTTGGTCCGTCTTTTCTTTTAAATGTTCAAGAAGTTCGTTGTCAGTTGGACTGAAACGGTACCCTTGCCTATTAGTACCCGTTTCAGTCCAACAGACAATGAACTTCTTGAACATTTAAAAGAAAAGACGGACCAAACAAACTCAATATCCTACCCATTCATTGACGCTTTTATTCCAATGTATATGGTAAGAAGAATGATCTCCGCCCTCAGTTGTCTTGTCCTTAGGTGTGTACTGAAGCTCTTTCTCTTTTTCTGCTAATTGTTCTATTATATTTTCGATCTCTTTTGATATCTTATAGAGTCCTCGCCTTGAGATGAGACATCCAGATCTTCTGAAAGAACATTAAGAAATGCAAGAGAGTCCCGCAAGGCCACAAAATTCACGGTAGGAGGTGAAGAAGGTGAAGGAACAGCTGCAGGAGGCCAAACATGAGATGGAGTTATGATTATGAATGAGTAGTGATGATTATTGTGAAACTTGTATCATGATTGTGTTTTGGTGTTGGCAACCGGATCATCGTACGATGTTTTCTACTTGTTGGTGGACTGGTGGTGTGAACTTTGTGGTGATGAGTTGCTATGAGATGTCATCTTATTATGCTGATTTGGTTTAATCTATTCCAAATTGATTCGAGCATACTCACCATTCGGAATTCATACGCATTGCAATGGAGGTCATTGAGAATTGCAGTTAACGACTGGCACCGGGTGTTAACCGACAAACTTGTGTGCACACCCACTCTGAACGGATGTGTCGATCATTGTGAATCGTAATGCCTGGCCTTATTTACTCTCGGTCACTGACATGTACCAAGTCGAAAGGTTGAAGCTGCACTGTGCGTCAAAGATGTGGGACATGGCAAGCGAGGAAACTGTGACTTCATTTCTACGATGGGCAATTTAGGCTAACTGCACATAATTGCAGGACAAGTGCATGTCTCTCTTAGAGCAAATCTTTCCTCACGGAATACGCACACATGATTGGGCAGTTGTATGCACTGATCATCCCGAATTTATGCACAATCTCTGTAGAAGATTACCTGAAGGGTTGTACTAGGGTCCCCTGTAGTTTTAATGTTTTATTTAAGTGTTTGTAGTCATGTAATAAACAGTTGAAACGGTACGTTATTTTGTTGCAGTGAGTACATTTGTAATGCGAATATCGGATCATCCGTCTAACGTGAATATGAAGTAGAGTATAGTCTTGTGTGTGTTTGTCCATTCCATGATCCATGGTGGCACGGACAACCCAGTCAACAACTTGCCTCTCTGCGTAAGGTCACTGACGTTTGGGTCTAACACCCAAGCGGTCTTTCGTTTGGGTCACTGACGTTTGGGTCCATGATCCAAAGTCTTTCGTTTCCCGCTCTGGACCACAAAGGCGGGACTTGAAATTTTGAATTCCCTCCTGGTCCTCCTCGTTTATATATATAAAACAAAGAGGGAAACCAGATCTCCCAATTCCCTCCTGGTAATTTTCCAAAATCAGGGGATCTTCTCCTCGACTGCCGAAGGGACCTAGATCTGCGGCGGAAGCAACAACGGAGGCCTAGCTACTGACGACGGCTTCCTCTGCTACGAGCGGCGGCCTTACTCTTCTACGAGCGGCGACCTTCCTCGGCAACGTCCTTGAAGTTGCAAGATGGTTCAAACTCGTTGCTCCGTTGGCTCCCCCGAGGCTCACCCTGGCGGCCGCAGATCTGCAACAGTTGCGCAGAACATCATGCTGAAGGCGCAAGGTCGGGCTGCTAAATCGAGACGGCATTCGGCACCTTCTACCCGTCCTATTCGTCAGATCTGCAGTCTCCTCCCTGTATTGATCGATTGAATTAGATTGCTTCCCCATGCTCTTTGGCTTTCTATAATATTCTTTCATGTTTGGGTGATTGTTGATCTACTGTACCCTATCGCAAGAGTTTGTTAGAAGTGATTTTATTTTAGGTTTGTAGAAATTTGTAGATGAAATTGTTGGACTGCTTCCCCATGCTCTTTGCCTTTGAATATTGTTGTTGCATGCTTGGGTGATTGTGTATCTACTGTACTATTCACAAGAATTTTACTTGACTGACCTCACGGAATACTCACATATGATTGGGCGGTTGTATGCACTGATCATCCCGAATTTATGCACAATCTCCGTAGAAGATCCAAACTCATTCGTTTCGAGCATACTCACCATTCAGAATTCATACGTGTTGCAATGGAGGTAGAGGAAGAACAATGGAGGTATGGTGGTAATAGATAGAGAATGGGGAAGTTTTGATTGAGGAAACTCCGGCCTGTTGATGTTTCGCAAGGAGGACCTTCCGAGTGGTAAAAAGGTAGGAAAAGCTACGATGCTGTTTGTTTGGATTGATCCAGAATCGGATCGTCCGTCCTTTTGATGGTTTGCAGGAAGGACGGAACGATTCTGGTAAGTTAGCAGGAGAAAAGCGTGCGCGATAGCCAAAAAAAAGTTTTCCCGCAGACAAGTGTATATATCTCATTTCTCCCGACGACGCGGCGTACACTACTGCAACTCTGCAAGAGACTCGCCGGCACCACGCTCCTTTTCCTTGTGGTAAAGACTAGAGCTAGCGTCGGTGCTTAGATCTGCTGTTGCCCGTGGCGGGAATGGCGTATCGTAGCGACCCTAGCGGTGAACGAAGAAGCAGGACTCGCTCCGGTCAGGTCAGTCCTCTGTTTAGCCATGCTACTTTGATCTGTCATACTAGTTATGGGGAATCCTGGATTTGGGGATCTGGGTTAACAGACTATATTCATGTATTTTAAAGGTGTTTGGAGTAGACTCCGAAAGCTCCAGATCGCTGACGCCTGGTCCTCGTGAAGTCATCGTTATAGATCCTAATGAAAACGAGTGCAAGGACGGGTTGCCTGTCCATCTGAAGTATGACTGGGCAGGCGCCAACCCTGGGCGTCGATATGTATGCTGCTGTGAGGTAAACGATAACCTGTATCACTTCTAATAAATGTTGCTTCTGCGTTTGATGTTAGTTTGGTCAATCGCTAATTATATGAACGAAATCGGTGACTGTAGACTAATGGCATGAAGTGTGTGTCGTTTAGGTGGATAGATGCTGAATGAGATATTAGGACTCTAAAAGTTCTAGAGAAACTGATGGAAATGAAGGGAAAAGCAGAAGAGGAAGCAAGGTCGTGGAAAGAAGCATGTACAACTGCTAAGGAGCAGGCCAATGTCAAAGCAGTTGAGCTGCAGACGATAACGCGATACTACGGGGAGGTAACTCATAACCTGTTTGAGACGAGAAAGAAAATGAGAAATGATGCTCTATTGTCTCCTACAGAAAAGGGTGAAGTCAACAGGTATCTAAAAGCTGAAAGGGAGGCAAGGATGTGGAAGGAAGAATGTGCAAAGGCTAAGAGGGAGATTCAAGAGAATGCCGCTGAGCTGCAGACGGTCAAGCAGCTCCTGGATTCTGCAACACTTGTGGTGAAGAAGGTGAGGGAATTGCTGAGATAGGCCTCATATAAGAGGTCGCTCAGCAAGGACAACAATGAGGAATAATGTGATTCGTGGTGTTATTGCTAGGTAGATGGTTTAGAGGTGCTAATCATGCTTGTATTTTGGTATTTGCTACTTGTTGGTGGTGTGAACTTTGTGGTGATGAGTAGCTGTGAGATGCCATCTTATGATGTTTGATACTTGTCCGCTTTGTTGATGTTTTGCGGGAAGGACCTTCCTGATTATCGAATGCGTAACTGCTTGTTCCCTACGGTGATTGTGGTAGAAACTCATACATATGCGCAGAATAATTGACGAAGGGTAATAATATAGATATTTGTACATTGAATTGCGTTACAGGTGGTACACAATCGAAGTTCCTCATTACGGATAGCTAGGCAACAGCCATGTTCCTCGCGACCAAATCCAGTCCTCACGAACCTGCTTAATGCAGATCGCCGGAGTAGTGTTGACGCCTAGATCAATACCTATTCCCTGCTGGTAGATCCAGTACTCATTCTTTTCATCGTGATGATAAGTTCGTAGGAAGTACATGTGATTTGCCCTCAGGTCAGCCAAACCAGAAATGGCATGCTCTTCTGTAACAATGCACTTGCCAGGACCAAACAAGATGATCTTATTTCGGAACTCAGGAGCTCTCTCCCAGGGAATAGGCTGCCAAATGTCCCCTACGAATGAATGCAAAGTTAATTCTACCACCTCAGCTTCTTTCTCTTCCAGAACAACAAAGAACAATCGGTCTTCACCTTCGAGTAAAGAAGAGTTGCCCATGCTAATGACCCATGACAACCGCAGTCCAACAGGATGGGGAGGTGCTGAAAGATCTTGCCCCAAGTAGATCCGCATGTGTTCAGAAGGACTGCACCAGAAATCTTCCGAAGGTAGTGTAGTCCAGTCGGATTGGCTACCCAAATGCCAAATGGAAACGGGCAATGACCCAAGCGCTGCAAAAGATTTCTCTGGCCAAAAGAAGTAATCATGACAAATGACTCTACACCTGCTGTTGTTTCAAGGCACAAAATACAAGCTTGGAGAGTAGCCATTTGGCTCCATTTTGGAAGTTGAGGAAGGCGAATGTGCTTCCGAGGAGACAAAGGATTCAGCATGAGCGTGTTGCACCAATCTCTGCAATCTAAGGTGACTAGGCTTCCAGATCCACCGCAACCAATCAATCTAGTCCTTTTCCCAGCCAATGCAGGAAAGGAGACCACAAAAAGCCGCATATCAACGACGGATGCGAATGTCACTCTCTAGATTCACCGATAAATTCAGATTTCAGAATCCAAGGGTCAAACGGGCCCCGTCTCCACAACCTACCTCCATCTAGGGTCGGTGCGAGAACTTCCTCTCCTCGTACCTCAATGATTGCAATCGGATCCGCGAGGTAGAGGGAGCCACTCTCCTCTCCCCGGCTGCAACCACGGCTCACCACTCTCTCAACTACAGGGGGAAGGTAGAAATCCCAAAACCTGAGAACAAAGCTATCAGGGGACATGTCCATGACCGAGGACGCGGCTATAGCTATAGATCGAACAACTCTGCAGAGCGTGTACACCTGAACCCAACTCGGAATGGCACCCGGCCAGTGTACGGCCAACCGAGCCCATCCTACGTGCGAACTCTCGGTAGTTACGGTCCCATCCTGCATCCGGCCCTCAAAGCGATCCCCTCTGCAAAGGGAATTGCATCGGAACTGTGAAATGCCCCCATGTGGCCACACGGGAGTCGCTCTGAGAGAAGGTGGTCTCTCCCACCTCTCCCCCACTGATACCCCGCTATCCTACTGGCAGGTATGGTTCCGCACTTGCTGAGCTCAACTCGGCCCTAACCCCATGCTCGGCGAGGTGGTGTTACGTAAAGGTCCTGTGAAAAGGTCTGTCCACTCGGTTTCAGACCGGGGCGAGCTCATATCCTCTAAGTGCAAGTAAAACCCCAACACCTAGGCTCCGAAAACCGTAAAAGTGGGGATACACTGAGGAGTGCACCCCTGTTCCCGATCCCAGATCGGTTGTTTCGAGCTCACCCCCGCCAAAGTACCCAAAACGCCTTCTCCTGCCGGTTTTTACCCCACACACGCCAAGAACCACTATTCCTATCCCAACACATGCATCACGAAGCTCAGCGTATATACACGCTTATAAACGTATATTTAGTAGTAGGACAATCAAGGACAGGGTAAATAAAGTAGGCAGTGCAAGGTTCATCAACATGCATATAAAGTAAAGCGCTAGCATACTACATTGCAATGTCTAATAGGTATTCAGAATCAATCGGGCGTGAACCTAGGGTCGGGTAGTCCTCAGCAGCGTAGTCGTCAGTGTAGTCGTACTCCAGGATCAGCTCCCCGGCTCTAGCTGCTCCTATGAACGCGTAAAAGAAAATAAAGAGCGGTCATATTGCATTTAACTCCAAACAAATAGCGATTAAGAGCCAAAAGAGAGCAAACACTAGCCTAGCACGGAGTTTAAGATTTTAGAGAATTTCTGGAAAAGATTTTGTATTTTTCAGAGCAAAAATGGATTTATTATGATTTTCCAAAGATAAAATAGTTTTCTGGAAATAAAATACGCATACACAGTAGCAATAACTTTAGGCTGACTACTGGCTGACTCTAAGGGTCTTATAGCTAGCTACAGGCTAGCTGTTAACTGACTTTAGGTGCTGACGTGGCTGCCACACAGGCAGCTATAAGCTGGCGCTTGCACATGTGGCAGCCGACGGAGCAGTCCATGTGGTCGGCGCAAAAGATCCCGGTCGGATCGGCTGCGGCCACGAACCGGTGTGGGCTTGCGTGTGCCAAGGCTGTGAGTGGCTGGCCGCACGAGATCTGAGGGGATTGGTTGCGGCCGTGTGGGCCGGCATGCGGATAGGAATCCCCACTGGGGTTTTAGGAGCACGACGGCAGGCGTTCGACGAAATGCCCCCAAGGAGCGGCGGCCCGGCAACCCATCGCCGGCGGCGAGGGTCTACGGCGGCGGGTCAACACGTCCCACAGCGAGGTTCGGGTGGTCCAAAGGCTCCGTTTGGGCGAAGAAAAGAGCGGGCTTTGGCCGGGATCCGACCCGCGGTGACATGACCGCGGCGGCGGGATAACAGGGGTCACCGGCGGCGCGGCTGGGGTGGCCGGCGCCGGCGGGGAAATGCGCGTGCGTGCGGGTCATCGCGTGCGCGTGCGAAGGAGTGGCCTGATGCTCGCGTCTCTAGTCAGAAAGGCTTTCCCTATCCCCCGGTGGCGAGGGACCGGCCCGCGGCGGAGCGGCGCGCCGGTGAGGTGTGGCGCAGACAAAGGAGCCAAAAGCTCGGCTTGGCGGTGTGCGCGTGCGGACACGCGTGTGCATGTGCACGAAGGTGTGCACATGTGCGCGGCGTGGAACACCGAAGTGCGTGAGACGGCGGACGCCGGTGGCTAGGCCACGGCGGCGGCGGCGGTGACGGGACACCGGAAAGCGAAAAGGCTCACGGCCAGAACGAGCGCACGATTCTGCTAAAGATCGTCCCAAACGTCCAAAAAGGTGCGGACTTGGGCGAGATCCTGCATCGCTCGCGCGTGCGTCGGTGCACTGTGGTGTGCGGCGGCGCACGGCGGTGCGGCGCATCGACCGGCAAACAAGACGGAGAAAGGATTGAGCGGTGGCGCGCGCGCGTTGGTGAAGGAGGCGGCACCTGCAAGAAATCCCAGCACGGCACGAAGGCCGGCATCACCAGCGGCGAGCGCGGCGGTACGGTGCGGACAGGGCTACGAAGCGGCACACAAGGCCGGATGGGAGCACCCAAGGCTCAACGCGCCCTCGGCTCAAAGGCCGGGCGCCACAGCAAGATGGGGAACGTGGTGCTCACCTACGGTCTAAGTGACCCGACGGTGAAGGCGTCGGTGAAGGGGAACTCGACGCGGTGAAGAGCAGAGGAAGCAGGGGAGGACGAGGATGCAGGGGACGTAGTTCTGCGCGGCTACCGCGGCTCTGGCTCCTCCTCACGTGCGGCTCCGGCGGCGACGGTGGTCGGCCCCCTCGGATGAACTCCCCTGCCTCCTTCTCCTCCTCTTCCCCCTCCTTGACGTCACCGGTGGCGGATTGGGCGTGGAGAATCCCCAACTGGCTAGGGTTCGGGGCAAGAGGCCGCGGCGGTGTTTAAATAGAGGAGGTAGGTGGCTGGGACGGCGCGATGGCGCTCGGGACGCGTGGGCTTCATCCGCGGTGGCGGGCATGGCCCTACGGCCATGTCTTTCCACGGCGGCACCCCGGCGTGAGAGAGAGCGGGGGAAAGAAAGGGGAAAAGGGAGGAAGAAAGGTGTGATGTGGCGGCTGACACGCGGGGCCCATCGGTCAGCGGCACGGGCGCAGTTAAGAGAGGTGCGGGCCGGCTGGGCTGCTTGTAGAGCGGGCTGGTGGGCTGAGGTGGTGCGGCGGACTTTGGAGCCGCGGTTTCGGCCCAACAACAGGGTTGGAGGTTTTTCTTTTATCCAGCACTTAAACTATAAATCTATATTCAAATTTGAATGGAATTCAAATTTGAATAGCAACCAATAAATTCCAAATAAATTCCAAAGAAGATCCAACTTCTCACACTAACATTTTATATGACCTACAATTATTATTTGATTCTAAATTAAATCTAGGATTTATGGGAAGGGAGAGGAGGACATCCTTATATTATTTCATGAGCACTCAAGTACAAAGCAAAAAATTTGAAATCCATATTTTTGAATTCAAGAAATTTCAAGGATGTTACAGAAATCCCCCCTCACAAGAATCTCGTCCCCGAGATTAAGAAGTTACCTCCGGTTCGAAGAGATGAGGGTACTTCTCCCTCATGACAGTCTCCCTCCAGAGCACCTTGCAGAAGCGAGTGGTGGTCCTCCGGGTCGACTTCTCCACCCAGTCAAGGATCCGGACTGGGTACTCCAAGTACTCCAGGGTCTCCTGTATGTCGAGTGCCTGAGCGGGCACTCTCTTCTCGCCCATCACACACTTCCGGAGCTGAGACACGTGGAACACCGGGTGAACTCCGGCGAGCTCCGGTGGCAGCTCGAGTTTGTAAGCCACCTTTCCGATCCTCTTCACGATCGGGTACGGGCCAACATACCTTGGAGACAACTTCTCCTTGACATGGAATCTCTTTGTACCTCGGAGGGGTGAAACCCTCAAGTAGACGTGCTCTCCCACTTCAAATGAGACATCTTTCCTCTTTGGGTCGGCGTAGCTCTTCTGTCTGCTCTGAGCTATCTTTAGGTTCTCTCTGACCTTGGCCACATTTTCCTCGGCCTCCACTATGGTGGCGGGACCGAAGAAGGTTCGCTCCCCCACCTCGGACCACATCAACGGTGTCCAACACTTTCTGCCATATAGTGCCTCGAAGGGTGCCATCTTCAAACTTGCCTGAAAGCTGTTGTTGTACGAGAACTCGGCATAAGGAAAACTCTTCTCCCAGTCAGAGTTGTAGGTCAGCACACACGCTCTCAATAGGTCTTCAAGTATTTGATTCACTCTCTCTGTCTGACCATCAGTCTGTGGGTGAAAGGCGGAGCTGTAGTCGAGGGACGTGCTTAGGGAACCATGCAAACTCTTCCAGAACTGAGCTGTGAACTGAGGTCCCCGATCGGACACGATGCTGTGGGGGACTCCGTGTAGCCTCAAGATGTGTTCTATGTAGAGATCCACAAGTTTCGGCACTCGGTAGTCCTCCCGCACTGGTATGAAGTGAGCTACCTTGGTAAGCCTGTCGACAATCACCCATATGGTATCATGCCCCCTCTGTGTGCGAGGCAAACCCACTACGAAGTCCATGCTGATATCATCCCACTTCCACGTGGGTATCTCAAGCGGCTGTAGCAAACCAGCAGGTCTCTAATGTTCTGCCTTCACTCTCTGACACGTGTCGCATCGAGCGACGTACTCAGCAATGTCTTCCCTCATCTTCTCCCACCAGAACCGTACCTTCAGATCTTGGTACATCTTCGTGCAACCAGGGTGAATCGAGTACCGAGAATCGTGAGCCTCCTTCAGAATCGAGTCTCGAATCTCCTTGCTCTGGGGTACACATATGTGATTCTTCAACCACAGTGTGCCTTGCTCGTCGAGGCGGTAGTCAGCTGCTTTGCCTCTTGCCATCAAGCCTTTCACCTCCTCAATTTCTAGACAACCTTTCTGGGCTTGCCGAATCTGGTCTTCTAGCGTGTACTTCACTCTCAACTCATTCAGCTGTCCCTTCTCAACTATCTCCAACTTCAGCTTCTCCATTTCCTCATACAGTGCTGGTTGCTCTTTCTACACCATCAGATTGTTGCAGTAATGCTTGCAGCTCAGTGCATCGGCTACGACATTTGCTTTACCGGGGTGGTAGTGGATGTTCAGGTCGTAGTCCTTGATCAACACAAGCCATCTTTGCTGTCTCAGGTTCAACTCGGACTGTGTGAAGATGTACTTCAGACTCTTGTGGTCGGTGTAAATGTCACACTTGTTGCCCATCAGGTAGTGCCTCCATATCTTCAGAGCGTGAACGACAGCAGCCAGCTCGAGGTCATGTGTGGGGTAGTTCTCCTCGTGCTTCCGAAGCTGTCGTGAGGCATATGCAACAACTTTGCCTCCTTGCATCAGCACGCAACCGAGTCCTTGTCTCGATGCGTCACAGTACACCACGAAGTCCTTGCCCGCATCGGGAAGAGTCAGGACCGGTGTAGTGGTAAGGCGAGTCTTGAGCTCCTGAAAGCTGGCTTCACACTTGTCCGACCACACATACGGGGTGTTGCTCTTCAACAGTTCTGTCATGGGCTTCGCAATCTTGGAGAAGTTCTCGATGAACTGGCGGTAGTATCCGGCTAAGCCGAGAAAACTGCGGATCTCTGTCACTGTCTTGGGTGATTGCCACTTGGACACTGCTTCTATCTTGCTCGGATCTACGGCCACTCCTTTAGCTGACAGCACGTGACCGAGAAAGGCGACTTCCTCCATCCAGAACTCACACTTGCTGAACTTGGCATACAGCTGCTATTGCCTGAGCTTCTCCAACACTATCCTCAGGTGCTCTTCATGCTCTTCTGCGGTCTTGGAGAAGACCAGTATGTCGTCGATGAAGACAACGACACACTTGTCTAACTCCTCCATGAACACCTTGTTCATCATGTTCATGAAGTACGCCGGGGCATTCGTAAGACCGAACGATACGACAGTGTACTCGTACTATCCGTACCGGGTCACAAACGCGGTCTTGAAGATGTCTTTCGGCCGAATCTTCATTTGGTGGTAGCCTGGTCGGAGATCAATCTTGCTGAAGAACTTGGCTTGCCTCAACTGATCCATTAGGTCATCGATTCGGGGTAGCGGGTACTTGTTCTTGATGGTTACCGCATTGAGTGCGCGATAATCAACACACAGACGCTGAGTCCCATCTTTCTTCGGCACGAACAGAGCTGGTGAACCCCACGGTGAAGCACTCGGTTGAATGAACCCCTTCTCAAGCAGTGAGTCTAACTCTGCCTTCAACAGCTTCAGCTCAACATCTTCCATTCTGTATGGACTCTGAGCTATAGGTGCAGTCCCCGGTACCAAGTTGGTCACGAACTCCACATCACGGTCTGGTGGCAAACCCGGCAGCTCTTCTGGGAACACATCTTCGTACTCACAAACCACTGGCACATCTGAGATAGCTTTCGTGTGAAGACTGTACACAACTGGTATGTCTCGAGACTTCATCGGCTCGAAGGTGACCCTCGTCCCGTCGGGGTGTACCAAGGTCACTAGTCGCAGTGAAGTGGAGATGACACCCTTGTGAGCGATGATCTAATCCATCCCCAGTATCACGTCGATGCCATTGGAGGGCAACACTGTCAGATTCCCCAAGAACTTGTGGCCCTGAATGACCACATCCACACCTCTACACAGTAAGGTGCATCTGATATCTCCGAGAGGTGAACTCGTGATGATAGGAATTGTTCGGGTGGTTGTAGGGAGGGAGAGTTTGTTCACGAATCTAGAGGTGATATACGACCCGGTTGCACCGGTATCGAAAAGAACCAAAGCAGTAGTACCACAAACCAAAAACTCACCGATCACAACGTCAGGTGCGTCAGCAGCCTCCTCCTCAGTGAGGTGGTTCAGCCTCCCACGGCCGGCAGTCGGCGGTGGTGCAGCCTGAGGAGGTCGTCCTCCTGGACAGGTGCTCTCACGGGTGTAGCAGCGGTCTTCTTGTCGGGGCACTCAAAGGACTTGTGGCCAGGCTTGCCACAGGCGAAGCAGGTCACGGTGATGCCTCCAGTGGCAGGTCTCGTAGCTCTCTGCGGCGGACGGTTGTAGCCTCCAGTCTGCTGCGGGTAGCCGGGGCTCCTCCCTCCGGGGAACTGGCCACGGCCTCCTCCGAAGCTGCGCCCAGGCTGGTTGTGCCCCGGGCGGTAGCTCCCCCTCAGCATGTTGCTCTGTCCGCTCCTCGGCTTCTGGAAGGATCGGTCGTGGTGATCCCGATCTCCCATCCTCTTCTTGCCCTTCATGCGGTCCTCGTGGCCCCTCCTTTCCTCCTCGACCGCGATGGTGCGGTTGACGAGATGGTGAAGGGACTTGTGCTCGCTCGCCTTCAGTCCCTGGCGAAGGCTATGGTGAAGGCCTCGCAGGAACCAGAACTGCTTCTTCTGGTCGGTCTTGGTGTCGTCGGGGGCATACCGCATCATCTTCATGAAATGACGCTCGTACTCCTCGACCCTCATCGCACCCTGCGTCATGGTGCGGAACTCTTGCACCTTCTGGATCAGCAGCTCGCTGGGCAGGTACTGCTCGTGGAACGCCTCGCAGAACTCCAGCCGGGTGATGAAGGCTGGGTTCGGGTGGCTGGCGGTGTAGTTGTCCCACCAAGACTTGGCAGGACCCTCCAGCTGGTGCGCGGCGATGGCGACGTACTCCTCATCGGAGCAGACGGTGAGGTTGAGCTTGGTCTCGATCACCCTCAGCCAGTCGTCGGCGTCGAGCGGGTCATCCGAGTAGCTGAAGGTGGGGGCCTTCAGGTGGATGAACCTCTCGATCTTCCTCATGAGGTCCTCGTCTTGCGGAGCGACGCGGTTCCCACCGTTGCCACGGTGCTCCATGGCTTCCGCCATCCTCTGCATCAGCTGAGTCTGGACAGCCATCACGTCCACCAAGTTGGGTGGTGGCGGTGGAGGCTGGTCCGGCTCAGGCTGGTCTTGCTCCTGTTCTTGCTCGGCTCCTCCATCCACGGCTTCAGCTTCTGGGCCCTCGGGCGGCGGTGGCGGTGCTCCGGCACCCCTGCCTCGAGCTCCCAGAGCTCCTCCACGTAGGGGCGGGCGTCCACGGCCACGGGCAGGTGCACGACCACGTCCACGTGCGGCGGCACGGCCACAACCACGGCCACGGCCCTGTGGGGCTTCCTCCTCCTTGGCTGCAGCCTCCTCAAGGCACGCCAGCAGACGGTTGGACCGTCGGATCGACATCCTTCTGAAAACACGACCAGGGAAGAAAAGACTTTTACACAATGTCACTCACCAACATATATGAGTCTGAGATAAGCATGAAAATAAAACTATTTATATAACCAACGCTCAATGAGAAAAAGCATTAAGACACAAATAACTCCATTAAGATCCAAGCATACAACAAGCATGAGTAGTACATATGCTTCCCCGAGGCTGACTCAGACCTTAGGGGTAGCAGCTCAAATCAACGCTCTAATACATCACTACATGCTCAAAAGGGTGGTGCCTACATGGTGTGACATGACTCTCTTCATGCACCGGAACATGCTCGCGGCTGCATGGAACAACTCATGGGAACTACTATCATACATCTCTACTCTAGGTCATGTCCTCGCTCTGCACTCTACTCGGTGTGAGCCCTCTTGTACGAGACAGGGTAGCGGTCCTCTGTGGGGTAGTCCCGAGGGAAGATCCGGGACACCAAGGCGTGTGCCTCGCGTACCTCCTCGGTCTCGACGGGGGTCGGCATCCGAGCCATCAGACACAAGTGTAGCTTGAGGTGAGACTGGTGCAACTCGAAGGTCTCGGCGCGGATCGCACACTGCGACTCGAGGGGCAGCTCTCCATTGAGCTCCTTGAGCTCGTCCACGCAGAGAGATTCAGCGTCCTCCCAAGTCCTCCTCAGTCTCTCGACCTTGTCTCTCAGGTAGACAGCCGTGCGTGTAAGCCACGCGAGGTTGGCGACGTTCTCCGCCCTGTTCTTCTCCAGCTTCTCCACCTTGTTCCGCTCACAGCCGAGCAGGTGGGTGCGTACCGTGAGCAAGTCGTCCTTGCTCTGAAGTCGGTCCTTCAGTCGGGTCTGACTCGCGGCCATCTTGCGGAGGTCCTCCTTGACGTACAGCAGCTCCTCACGGGTCTCCACGCGCTCCCTCTCGGACTGCAGCAGGACGGTGGTCACGCGGTTGAGCCCCTGCTCAAGCTGACGAACACGGTGGCGTAGCGCGCTGTTCTCTCTCTCTAGCTGAAGGCAGCGCGGCAGGTGAAGGCAGGCCTCTCCACTGGCGTCCCTGATGTCTCTCGTCCACGCCTCTTGGCAAGAGGGTCCGCGACTCATCCTCCAGGCGATGGGCGTACTTGTCGAGGTCGACCAAGTAGCTGGCGGTCTCCACCAGAGTCTCATCAGAGTCGCGGAAGGGCGCGGCGTCAACGTCGTCCTGGATCCCCTCATGCGAAGGGACTTCGTCCACCAGCGGTGCCAGGCGCTAGTAGTCGCGGGGTAGAAGACGGAGCGTCCCGGACTTGAAAGTGGCACGGTACTGGGTGAGAAGGCAGCCTAGTGCCTGGCGGCAGGCGACATCCATCGCAGTCGCGATGGTCAGAGCGGTGCTGTAGCAGACCTCCCCCTTGAACCCTGGAAGGTTCGGGTGAGGAAGAACGGCAACCGTGCAGAGCACCAGCCGTCCCGTCACGGCGGGCACGTACTCAGCGCGGTACGTGACGTAGGTGGGAGGGACCCCAAGCCTGAAAAGGGCCCTCTCCATCCAGTGGCAGATCGCCCCGCACGTCTCGGGGGTGATCTCCGCGACTTGGCGTTCCATTTCCTGTGACACGTAAGAAATCTTAGTTAGCGCAGGTAAGTGAGATGTTTTAAAAAGAGATAAGTTTTTATAATATAGCTCAAGGGTATACATATAGAAATAGATCCTTTAGAGTCCTATTTCTATCGGTCATTTCTAGGGATACGAGCTACGGTCAAGTATGGCTCTGATACCACCTGTAACACCCCGGATTTTCAAAAGAAAACCCGAATCCCTGTACCTTCGCGATAGTCCCTGGATCAGTGGCTATCGCGTACAGAACGTATCACAGATAGTAAAACACAGCCATACATCGCATCACATAAGCATTAGTACATAAATTTATTACATGTCCATTATGGAGTACATCATTACAAACCTCTTGGCTGAATCAGAGTGAAATTCTACGCAATGGTAGCTAGCATCTCAGAAGGGTCTCCATCTATTATTCTTCTCGCCACAGGCATCCTTGAGCGAAGCGACGCATCCCTCAGTCATACCATCCATCGGCGTTGTTGTCGTACTCGAACTCGTACCCTGCACACCCAAAGTCTATCCCCAAGGAGTGGGATAGGTCCACGTCAGCAACTGTATGCAGCTTTAAGTGGCCTAACATCTAAGGGGGAGAAAAGAGACAAGGAAGAAGCTCGGGCTTCCTATGCAGCAGCAGCAGAGTAACAACAAGATATCTCCAACAAGATCCCAACCCATAACTCTCAACACAGCTCGGAACCACCTGGTATCCCAGGGCCCCGTCTCCACAACCTACCTCCATCTAGGGTCGGTGCGAGAACTTCCTCTCCTCGCCCCTCAATGATTACAATCGGATCCGTGAGGTAGAGGGAGCCACTCTCCTCTCCCCGGCTGCAACCACAGCTCACCACTCTCTCTACTACAGGGGGAAGGTAGAAATCCCAAAACATGAGAACAAAGCTATCAGGGACATGTCCATGACCGAGGACAAGGCTATAGCTATAGATCGAACAACTCTGCAGAGCGTGTACACCTGAACCCAACCCGGAATGGCAGCCGGCCGGTGTACGGCCGACCGAGCCCATCCTACCGTGCGAACTCTCAGTAGTTACGGTCCCATCCTGCATCTGGCCCTCAAAGCGATCCCCTCCGCAAAGGGAATTGCACCGGAACTGTGAAATGCCCCCGTGTGGCCACACGGGAGTCGCTCTGAGAGAAGGTGGTCTCTCCCACCTCTCCCCCACTGATACCCCACTATCCTACTGGCAGGTATGGTTCTGCACTTGCCGAGCTCAACTCGGCCCTAACCCCACGCTCGGCGAGGTGGTGTGTACGTAAAGGTCCCGTGAAAAGGTCTGTCCACTCGGTTTCAGATCGGGGTGAGCTCATATCCTCCAAGCGCAAGTAAAACCCCAACACCTAGTCTCCGAAAACCGTAAAAGTGGGGATACACTGAGGAGTGCACCCCTGTCCCCGATCCCAGATCGGTTGTTTCGAGCTCACCCCCGCCAAAGTACCCAAAATGCCTTCTCCTGCCGGTTTTTACCCCACACAGGCCAAGAACCACTATTCCCATCCCAACACATGCATCACGAAGCTCAGCATATATATACGCTTATAAACATATATATAGTAGTAGGACAATCAAGGACAGGGTAAATAAAGTAGGCAGTGCAAGGTTCATCAACATGCATATAAAGTAAAGCGCTAGCATACTACATTGCAATGTCTAATAGGTATTCAGAATCAATCGGGTGTGAACCTGGGGTCGGGTAGTCCTCAGCAGCGTAGTCGTCGGCGTAGTCGTACTCCGGGATCAACTCCCCGGCTCCAGCTGCTCCTATGAACGCGTAAAAGAAAATAAAGAGCGGTCCTATTGCATTTAACTCCAAACAAACAGTGATTAAGAGCCAAAAGAGAGCAAACACTAGCCTAGCACAGAGTTTAAGATTTTAGAGAATTTCTGGAAAAGGTTTTGTATTTTTCGGAGCAAAAATGGATTTATTATGATTTTCCAAAGATAAAATAGTTTTCTGGAAATAAAATACGCATACACAGTAGCAATAACTTTAGGCTGACTACTGGCTGACTCTAAGGGTCTTATAGCTAGCTACAGGCTAGCTGTTAACTGACTTTAGGTGCAGACACGGCTGCCACACAGGCAGCTATAAGCTGGTGCTTGCACATGTGGCAGCGGACGGAGCAGTCCATGTGGCCGGCGCAAAAGATCCCGGCCGGATCGGCTGCAGCCACGGACCGGTGTTGGCCTGCGTGTGCCAAGGCTGGGAGTGCCTGGCCGCACGAGATCTGAGGGGATCGGTTGCGGCCAAGACAACGTGTGGGCCGGCGTGCAGATAGGAATGCCCACTGGGGTTTTAGGAGCGCGACGGCAGGCGTTCGACGAAATGCCCCCAAGGAGCGGCGGCTCGGCAACCCATCGCCGGCGGCGAGGGTCTACGGCGGCGGGTCAACACGTCCCACGGCGAGGTTCGGGTGGTCCAAAAGCTCCGTTTGGGCAAAGAATAGAGCGGCCTTTGGCCGGGATCCGACCCGCGGCGACATGACCGCGGCGGCGGGAAAACAGGGGTCACTGATGGCGCGGCTGGGGTGGCCGGCGTCGGCAGGGAAATGCGCATGCGTGCAGGTCATCGCGTGCGCGTGCGAAGGAGTGGCCCGACGCTCGCATCTCTGGTCGGAAAGGCTTTCCCTATCCCCCGGTGGTGAGGGATCGGCCCGCGGCGGAGCGGCGCGCCGGTGAGGTGTCGTGCAGACAAAGGAGCCAAAAGCTCGGCTTGGCGGTGTGCGCGCGCAGACACGCGTGTGCGTGTGCACGAAGGTGTGCGCATGCGCGCGGAGCGGAACGCCGGAGTGCGTGAGACGGCGGACGCCGGTGGCTAGGCCACGGCGGCGGCGGCGGTGACGGCACACTGGAAAGCGAAAAGGCTCACGGCCAGAACGAGCGCACGATTCTGCTGAAGATCGTCCCAAACGTCCAAAAAGGTGCGGACTTGGGTGAGATCCTGCGTCGCTCGCGCGTGCGCCGGTGCACTGGGGTGTGCGGCGGCGGCACGGCGGTGCGGCGCATCGACCGGCAAACAAGACGGAGAAAGGATTGAGCGGTGGCGCGCGCGTTGGTGAAGGCGGCGACACCTGCAAGAAATCCCAGCACGGCACAAAGGCCGGCATCACCAGCGGCGAGCACGGCGGCGCGGTGCGGACAGGGCTACGAAGTGGCACACAAGGCCGTACGGGAGCACCCAAGGCTCAACGCGCCCTCGGCTCGAAGGCCGAGCGCCACAGCAAGATGGGGAACGCGGTGCTCACCTACGGTCTAAGTGACCCGGCGGTGAAGGCATCGGTGAAGGGGAAGAATTTGGGGCATCTTGGTAGTGAACGCGGTGCTCACCTACGGTCTAAGTGACCCGGCGGTGAAGGCATCTTGGTAGTGAATTTGGGGCATAGGCCGAGTTCATCCTTCGGGAAGAATTTTTATCGGCTCCCATTCACTCCCCCCCTCTCTGGTCGCCCAATCGGTCCTTCAACAGCCAGTTACCAGGATGCTAGTAGATAGAGGAGCAGCAGTCAATCTGATGCTATACGCCATGCTGCGCAAGATTGGGAAATCTGATGAAGATTTGACCCAGACCGACATGATGCTGGTGGACTTCGAAGGAAACGTCTCTCTGGCTCAAGGTGCAATCTGCGTGGAGCTCACCATCGGCTGTAAGACCCTTCTGACCGCTTTCTTTGTCATTAAAGGGAGGGGATCTTATAATCTACTACTGGGTCAGGATTGGATACATGCCAATTGTTGCATACCATCTACAATGCATCAATGCATCATCCAATGGATCGGAGATTCAGTGGAGGTGGTCCAAGGAGAAACCTCCTTGACAGTAGCAGCTACGGAAGCACAAGGATGGACCTATGATCGAGTGAGCTGCATATCTAGAAAAGCATGGGATACCAAGTATCTCAAAGTGTCTGATTTCGGACTAAAGCCGGTTCAAGCAGTCGGCTCTGATGACGAGACTTCATGGATTGGATCATCGAAGACAAAGGGAAACTTGGGCTCGGAGTCACAGCAGCCGATGGATTGGTCGCCCAAGTATACAAACAGTTATGTAAGCCGATTGTCATATCGTGCCTATCAGCCGATTGAGTTTTCGAGCTATAGCCGATTGCAAGTGTAATCGTTTCTAGTAGAATAGCCGATATCTATAAAGAATCACCTTTAGTACAAAAAATGTAAAACCGATGCACGAGATTAATATATTCGGTTGTAACCGATACATGTATCGCCTTCAGAACAAAATGAATGCATTTTCATTTCCTTTGTTTTGGATTACAACAATGATATTACAACTCAGATCTACAGACTACATGTGTTCTCAAGAGGTTACAAGGAGTGCATTGTCCTAATCTCTAGTATGATGAGGATATTGAATCGATGAATAAGAGAAGGACACAAGCGAAGAGGAAACGGAAAACTAAGATCTTCGCCAGATTCTGCAATCTTCCGCCAGAAGGAGCCCGAGTTGATGACCAAGATGGCCGTTCCTTTGGCACACTCTTCCGCTGATAAATGTGTAGCAAAACACCCTACCTTGCTCCTTCCCCTAAAGCCAGATCCTCACAAGGATTCTCCTAGCTATAGTGCCTCCTGGCTTTTCGAAAGGAGACGAAGAAGAAGAGGGTTCACTACACTACTTCACAAGAATTCTTCTAGCCATGAAAGGGGAGAAGAAAAGAGAATAGTCATACAACAAGAGCCTATAATCTATCTGAGTTGATTGCGCCATGGCTGATGAGTGTATCTTCTCCATCGAGCTTCAGACCTATTTATAGCCCCTGGAGGCAGAAGGGATAACTACAAGAGGGAATTGAAAAAGGGGAAATGAAGAGCATCCGATGCAGTCAAAGTTAGAACAGTTTCCCCGTGAAAGTCTCAGACTGGGCAATAGGCAGGCATGCAGTGATGCGTTTCCCGAAAATCAAGGGTTGGCTTTGAAGGAGGATTGAATAATAATGTGTGGCCCCACTCTGTACTCCAGAAGAGGACACTATCAAGATTCCCCTCTCTTAACATTTCCAGCAACAACGACAAGCTTTGATGCATCATTTCGATGCAAGTACACTTCAAGAAGAAACTTGTCAAGGAATGGGAATAGTTGCATTTTCCTGGAAGCACTCTAGAGGAGGCTTGCCTCTTATTCCTAATTGAAGCTAATTCGATGCATACTCAGAAGAATATGGTAACACCTGAGAGGCGAGTTTCATTTTATAGCAGGGAAGTTGAACAAAATCATAAAAGAGCGCCTACAAGTGTGGGTGGGAATTTATCACCAAGAAATAGTACAGTCAGATCCATCGAAATCCATAAGAGCTAATGATTTTATTCATAAAAGGCCGATTGCATCGGCTGATAGTACATCAGAATTCAAAGGAGGCTTCTTGCCTTGTCTAGTTCTACTCTAACTTGGGTTATCTCTTCACCCACACGATCCAGTTCCTGAAGGAGAGTAGTCCTCCTGGCTTCAAGGACTTCCAGCTTCTTCTCGTCGTTTGCAATCACCAGACGGAGGCCACGTTCTTGTCTAGACGGTGGGGTTGGCCGATTCGCACCAAAGGGGTTGATGTTCGACACGATCCTTTCCACAGTATCACGATTTGGGGACTGAGAAAAAGAAGAAACATCAGGGAAAGAGATCATGAGAATGAAGAAAAGTGAAAGAAAAACCAACCTGATTCACATAGGAGGAGGAAGAAGAGGAAGCCATCGCAAAGGAAAGATAACAGTTCAAAGGACTAAAGGGATCTGGGCATCTTATAAAGGCCGTGTAGAACGTTCGGTCAAAACAATTAACACAGAGCGTTGGAAGTTGGCCAGTAAAGGCCAATCACAGTTTAGAAAATTACAAATAAAGTTTAAACTATGCCTAAAAGGTGGGTGGCATTGATGAGGTCCTGACGTAGCCGATCGACCGCCTCTATCTCCTGACGATCGGCATCGGCCGAACCAGGAATCGTCTGTTCTTGTTCACGAAGAGTTTGGGCTTGCTGAGCAATGGAGTCCTTCCGTTCTCGCATAGTAGTTATAGTGCCTGGAAGATCTGCAAGCTTTTGCTCTTCAGCTGCCAAGTCTTGCTCAACCTGACCGAGTTCTTTCATCAAGTCAACACGACGTTTCTTCAGACGATCAATACTGTTGACAATGTCAGAATGAGAAGAAGCCAGGAATTCAATCCTGTTGTCAAGATCAGCCATACTACTGTCCAGTTTCTCCCTGTCATGGGTAAGTTGCCCTTGATGCTTCCTTTCATCCAGCCGATCTTGGGCTTCCTGGACTATGAGCTGCCGATTCTCGATGAAAGTGACTTGAAGCATCTTTGCCTTAAGATCTCTGGGCAACTGGCCCTGAATCTGCTTAAAGATAGCTCTGATTAGCTCAGCATCTTGTACATGTTGACCGATATCCTGGTTCAGCAATGGCAACACCTCGATCAGCTTAGCCTTCACTTCATCTGGGAGAATAACTGCCAATGTGCCCTGAGCAGAAGGCAGGATTGTTAGAACTTTCAGAGAGAGAAAAAGAATTGAAGAAGAAATTCAAGAAATCAAGAAGTTTGCCTCTACAGCAGAAGATATTGCTTGAATCTGGACAGTTGGGTTTTCAGCCGATGATGATTCAGGGACCTCAACAACCGGCAACTGTGATTGATCACCGGTATCTTGCTGAAGATCACCCGAGGACTTATCATGAACCTCAATCAATGTCTCGACAATATCCTAGAACAAAGACAAGGAGTTAGAGGATGGGAGTAATGAAGAAGCAACATTAATAGAGATTCTACCTCGATTGGTTGTTCAGTTTGAGGATTGACCCGTTCAGGAGAACGCCGAAATTGACTAACAGGAGCATCTAAGACATTGGTCCTCTGAGGTTCAGGTTGTTCGATCAATGATGTCAGGGTATTATCAACCGGATTCTCCATGACTTTATCTGGTTCAGGCTGCTCAGATGGCTCAACCAAAATATCATCAGTTGAAGTTTCTTGAATTGGCTCCAGAACTGGACCTTGATCAGAATCAGCATTACTAGTTTGTGTTGATTGACTTGAAGACTGGGCAGAAAAAGAAGATGATCAATCAAAAGATACAAAAGGGAAAGAGAAAAGGGTAAAAGTCAGTACCATGAAGGCACTTGCTAATGCTCTGGCCATATCAACGACATCGACAACCTTTGTGTCAATTTTCTTCTTTGTTCTGCGAGAGAGAATCTTGCTAGTCCCGCTTTTCCTCTTGAGGGATGACATAAGTAGTTTGTCTGGAGCAGGACCCTGCATGACTGAGGAGATTGAAGGAGCATTATAGCCGATATATGGAATTCGTCTTGGTGGCCAATAATAAATCGGCTTGCCACTTCTGCTGGTAGCAGGAGGTTCAGTGGTTTCAGGCTGAAAAGAGGGAATAACAGTTAGGACATAGTAAGATAAGTTTATGAAATAATCAAATAAAAAGTACCTCATTGGCTGAAGCATTATATGCAGAATCTAACTTCTCACAATAAAGTCTCGGGGATACACAGAAGAGATGATCACACCATTCCGCCCACCAGATATTAAAAAGAGAAGAAGAAAAGCTGGAAAGCTTCCAGGAATCAAGATCGATGGTGGCAGAATCAGGAACCCGATCCAAGAGACGCCGATAGTGAATACCATCAGGAATAATCTCTTGTGGTTTAATCAAATCAGAGAAATAGAGACCAATCAGCAACTGACCAAACCCCTGCTGGCGAGCACTCACTGAAGGATTATAAAATTCATAAGTAGCCGATTGATCCTTTCCGAAGACGCAAGAAGGAAGGAGCCCTGGTTTGATCATCTCAACAAAGGCAATTCTGTTTTCATCATCTCTGTGGATATCGTCAAAGCTGAACAAAGCCTCAAAATTGTTGTCATCATCTGTGTATGCAAACCAGATAATGGATCCTGGATTGAAACCAAGGTAAAAGCTCCTGAAATGTTCTGCTATACGAGATGGGGTCTTCTTATGTCCTCGAAATACAGAAACCGCTTCTCCAAAATTCATGCATCAGCGTTTAACAATCGGAGTACCATCGGGCTGATCTCCTGGAAAACGCATATCAAAGATATTTTGTTCCAATCTATCTCGGAGGTGGAGATTCAGCCACATGTTGATAAACCACCAAGGACCTCCTGGAGTACCTATTGGGGAGTTGGTTGACAGACTGACTGCCACTTGATGAAGGAGATTGTACACCACTCCCAAAAGGTATTTGCCGAGAGGAATGGAAGATCCAATGGCTAACCGTTCGGCTACAATCTGATAATTGGAGGTAGGGCCAAAGGACTTGCCACAAAAGACGAATTTTTCAAGCCACATGTTCAGAAAAGCCACATGTTCTCTGTCAGTCACGGTGCCTTCCTTCATATGCTCAGAGATATATCCTGACCAACCACCCACATTTTTGGTTTGTAAACGATGGGAAAGTTTAAGGTCATGACAACTGAAGAGGGTGTCCAAGGAAGAAATATCCAAACCAGTCAACAGAAGGACATCAGCCAAAGTTGGGGTCATCGGCCTGTGACCAAATAAGAAGGCATTAAGAGCATCAGACCAAAAATAAGAGGCAGCTATTAGGAGAGATTCATTCCAAGACATATCGAACAAAGACAGGGTGATGCATTGATTGATCTTATATTTCTCCCAGGAACCCCTGTTGTTAGCAGATACCCTACGGTACCAATTTCTCCATCCTTTAGCATACCCCGTCCAAGATCTAAAGCAACCATCCCAATCGGCCAAATTCAAGGAAGCATGTTTAAAAGGGATTCGACCAGTTTCAAGATTGATCATCTCAGTAGGGTCAACATCACCCATTGGTCCAAGAAAAGTAAGCCCAGGCTTATCATCAACGGGAATGGTGAGATTAGATCTAAGTTCCTGAAGAAATCAAATGAATCTAGGTAAAGTAGTACGGCGGCATTCAGGAACAAGTAAAAACGGAAGAGCAGGAGAAATACCAGAGGAACTGAGGAAAGGGACGCCTTTAGGGGCGCAGGAGCTGCGTGAGGACCTCTAGCAGAATTTGAAGACGCCATGAATCAGCAAGAACTCTAGAGCTTAGGGTTCGTCGTCCGGAAGCTTGAACTGTTGAAGCGATAAAATTTGGGAAAAAGAGAGCTGAGGCAGATGTATTTATGGCCCCTAAGATTTATTGAGATTCTTCGACCAACTTCGAATCAAAGGAGAGAACGGATTCGAGGAAATTTCGGAGCAAAAGATTATTTACTCCGAAACTGGGGGGCATGTGTTGACACCGTTTTTTGGAAAAACATGTCAAAAGGGATAAGGAGAAGCAGCCGATGAAAAACAGGGTGCAATCGGCCGATTGAAGAATAGAGAAGGATGGTCAACAAGACTCGCCGATGGTCAAGGGAACTCAAATCTGTCGATGGGCCAGCGGGTCAAACCGATCGGCCGATGGTCAAGCAGAGGGTCGGCCGATGGAGAAGAAGGCGGCAATCGAGAGGATACTCCAAAAGGAAAGTACGGCAGAGGCGGGTCAATCCATGATTGGCAAAGGGTCCAGAGTCGGTTCTTAGAAGGTTTTTTGACTCCTGCAAGAGTCCTTTTCCATTTTTAGTAGTTTTCTGTCTTTCTTTAGATGCAAGTAAACAGTGCCGTGATCGGCTAGGAATCGGGTTGTCCTCAGGACATAAATAGCGACCCTGTGTGGTCGGAAAAGGGTGTACACACCAATATCAAACAAACCGCCTCCGGGCAAACCCTTTACTTTACAGCATCTACTTTTACAGCATCTACTTTTCGGCGACTTCGCCATTGCGTTTTTCCTCTTTTCCACAACGTCGTCCTTCAAGTTCGTCGGGCTGCATCGATCGATCTCCGGCAAGTAGGTGAGTACAATTTTACCGAATAACCCTAGGCTTTAACCTCCGGGCGCATCGCTGAGGTTTCGTCTAGTTCTTTATTCACCCCTTACCGATATTAGCTAGATCTGCAAGTTTTCGTAACAATTCTTGTGGTTTGTAGCTATTATCACCAATTACCCCGCTCGATATAGATCCTATCGGCTTCTAACGTCGTAGCCGATTCCGACCTGTTCGAGCGTTGACGTCATGATCGGCCGATCCCAGCCGATCTATCTAATCACGCACCCGCGCTTCGGTCGCTCTCGAGCCGGCCGATCCCGCTTTACTCGTATCGGCCGATAGGCTGGTACACGTGTCGCTAAAAGGCCATCGGTTCTCTAGCTGATCCCTAATATTTTCCATTGTCAATCAATAGGTCAGATTGGCTGGCACACCTCGCTACAGACCGGGGAGTCACGTGTGCTGCGCGCAGAGGTGACGTCCTATTTTCGCGTCAACAGACTTACCGTAGAGAGTACGAGAACTTCACTCATCTCCCCGGTGAGTCCGTTGATGCCCTTTTCCAGCGATTTATGGTTGTGGTGAACAACATGAGAGCCAATGTGGCCGTGCTCCCATACGATGATCATGATAGAGCCGTAAAGCTCTTGCACTCATTGGATCGCACCGTATGGGACGGAAAGGTCGAGGCTATTCTTGAGTCCGAGAAGTATGACACCTTGACCATGAATGAGCTGTTCTCGAAGCTCAAGTCAGCTGAGTTGGACTGTGGTGTGACTGCCCGTCTTGAGAGCCCGACTGACTCTCATAGTCTTGCTCTCGTCGGTGGCAAAGGTGCTAAGTCTAACGCTAACGCATCCTCCAGGATGTACTCTCTGTCTTCTTTGATGTCTTTGCCAGACGAGGAGTTCGACGTGCTTGGAGAGTTTGAGCTGGTGTTGCTGACCAGGCGGTTCGAGAGGTTTCACGAGAACCGGGTGAACACAAGGAAGAATCCACGGACATGCTTTCATTGCGGCAAGCCAGGACACTTCGTCGTTGACTGTCCGGAGAAGATGGAGAACAAGGAGCGGCTACAAGGACGGCTACAAGAACCGGTCGAGGACGGACGGCAAGTACCGATCAAGGCGCGATCACAAGCACAAGAACAAGCACAAGGACGAGTGACGATCGAGGAAGAAGGACGATCGCGGCAGGAAGGCCCGAGCGATGGTCGGAGCGAGCGACGTCGACTCCAGCTCCACCTACTCTTCCTCGAGCTCGAGTAGCAGTGAAGATGAAGGTGATGGCGCAAGAACAAGAAGTCATCCAAGAACTTGAGCGGGCTAAGCTGCTACGCAAGAGATGGCTTCTGCGGCATGGCTCGTAGCTTCGGTAGCAAGAAGAGTCACCAGAGCGACTCGGACTCCGACTCCGAGCATGAGGTACGTGACGAGCTTCCCTTCTTGCGTGAGGAGAACGAGCGTCTTGGCAAGTTGCTTGATAATCGTGATGACATGCTTAGAGAGGCAAAGAAGATGAGGAAAGAGCTTAGGGCCTCACTAGAAGATGCTAGGAGCCGAGTAGCTGAGCTAGAAACCCAGAACCTTGATGCTAAGCTTAAGATAGATTCGCTTAAGGCTTCAACTGTGGTTTCTAATGAGATTGATTGTTGTGATTGCTCTGTGTACCTAGCTGATCTTGCTGCTCTTAAGGATAGGCATGCCTCTACTTGTGATGAACTAGATGTGCTTAGGGTTGAAGTGGCTGAGCTTAAGTCTAGACCTACTTTGCTAGGTGCTTGCACTTCTTGCCCTGTTTTGCATGGAAAGATTGATGAGATGCATTCTTACATTGTTTCTCTTGAGGCTAAGTTGAAAGAACTTGTTCCCACTTCTTGCTCTACTTGTGAATTGCATGCTTTGAAAAATCTGGAACTTGTACATTACGTGGATCGCTTGCAGGATGAGAATGATGAGTTGAGGAAAATGATGGGTTGGTTGTCGGGTCATGAACCACAGCTTAGGATGATGATAGAGGCATACAAGCGCTATGATGGGCAAGCGCTTGGTTCGGAGAAGGTTGGAGAGTGTAGTGGTGAGGGAGGAGAGAAGATTGGTGATACCAAGCTCCACCAAAAACCTACCACAAAAATGCATATGCTCCTAAGCCCAACCCACTGAGAAACAAACTTGACACAACTCCAGATCCTCCCATATTTCCTCGCCCAACAAATGACTTCCAAGAACCGGTGAAGTTTGTGAGCTCCAAGGAGAGTGAGGTTGGAGAGAAGAAGGGTGAGAAGCCGAGTGAGGAAAAACCAAGTGAGCAGCCCCAACCCAAGCATAAACCTAAGCTCATAAGGTTTCATTGTGACTATTGTGGGAGAGATGGTCACAAGGGTGAGTTTTGCTTCAAGAGGAAGCGTGAGAAGAGAATGGCTAAGGAGTGGGCTAACAAGGACAGGTACCGCCCCTCAAATGGTGTACTTAAGCCTCGTATGCAAATGCCCAGGGTCAAGGCGATTGTGAGGACGGTTCCGGCTTGGGGAGATCGAAAGGTGGCAGGTGGTGCTGCTGGCCGAGCGCCACCGGTCAGACCGGTGCACTCCACCGGTCAGATCGGTGCTAGTCTAGGCAGACAGCAGTTCGGTTTCCGTGCTCGTGCGGATGCTCGGTTCGGTTCTGGTGGTCGTGGTTCTGGTGGTTGGCATGGAGAGTTTGCAGGTGGTCAGTTTGCTAGACGTTCTCCACCTCGTGCTCAATACGAGGGTGGGAGGAGTCGTAGCTTTGAGATGGAGAGGAGGAACGGTCCACGGTCTTCCTTTCGTGGTTTTCTTTCTCCTCCAGCTAGACAGGGGTGGTTCCCTCGTGGTGGTTCCCGTGGTGGTTTTCGTGGTGGTAGCTTTGATAGGCGTGATGATATGGTTTGTGCTAACCCCACTTTGGAGCAAATGGCTCGGCACTGGTTTTACTCTTTTAGTACTAACCCCAGTGCTGAGTCGTTTATTCACTCATGTGCTCGCTTTTGAATTTCAGGTGGGAGACTTTAGAAACGTTTGGCTGATTGACTCCGGTTGCTCGAGGCATTTGACCGGAGACAAGGGGTGGTTCTCAAGTCTCATCCTGGTTGTGTCCAAGACATGCATCACCTTTGGGGACAATGGGCGAGGGTGAGTGCTTTCAGAAGGTGAGATTAAGGTAAGTGAGAAGGTCACTCTCAGGCGTGTTGCTCTTGTTCAACCGCTCGGATTCAATTTGCTTTCTGTTTCCCAGCTTTTGGATGAGGGTTTTGAGGTGTTGTTTCGGCCTGGTGGTTCTCGGAATTTGGATTCTCGAGGGGACCTAGTTTGCATGGTCGTTCCCGAGGGTCAAGTTTTCCGAGCGGATTTCTCTCAGCCTTCTGGTGTGGCTTGTTGTTTTTTGGCTGGATCTTTGAGTGAATTGTGGAAGTGGCATAGGAAGTTGGGTCACTTAAGCTTCGACCTTCTGTCTCGCTTGAGTAAACTCAATTTGGTCCGAGGATTGCCACGGTTGAGGTTTGAGAAAGAGTTGGTTTGTGCGCCGTGTAGGCATGCCAAGATGGTAGCCTCTTCTCACCTGCCCCCCACCGATGTGATGACGGAGCGTCCATGCGAGCTACTCCATATGGACCTTGTTGGCCCAGCTCGTGTGCGATCTGCGGGTGGGAAGTGGTACATCCTAGTTGTGGTGGAGGACTACTCTCGGTAGGCGTGGGTTTTCTTTTTGGAGGAGAAAGGGGAGACGTTTGGTTTTGTTCGAGATCTTCTCTTGAGGTTGAGAAACGAGAGGTACGGAGATGCCATACGAGCGATCCGCAGTGACAATGGCTCGGAATTTAAAAACTCGCGCTTCGAAACCTTTTGCCATGACTTGGGTCTTGAACACCAGTTTTCTAGTCCGTATACGCCTCCCCAAAACGGCATGGTGGAAAGGAAAAACAGATCAATGCTCGATGAGCATAGGACTCCGAGAAGGTTCTGGGCTGAGGCGGTGAATACCGCGTGCCATGTGTCGAACAGGATTAACCTCAGTGTGCATAAGAAGAAAACTTGCTACGAGTTGATGCACGGTAGAACCCCCAAGGTGAGTCACTTTCACGTGTTTGGGTGCAAATGCTTTATCCTGAAGAAAGGTAAGAAGTTGGACAAGTTCGAGGCTAGGTCTGTCAATGGCATTTTCTTTGGTTACGCATCTCACTCTAGAGCCTTTCGAGTGCTCAATCTTGAAACTAACCAAATTGTGGAGACTTGCGAGGTAACCTTCGACGAGACACAGCCACGTAGCCAGCTTGTTTTTGAGTGTGCAGGTGACGATGAACTTGGCGAGGAGATTTTCCAGGAGGAGGAGCATGAACATGGAGATGATGAAGATGGCGGTGCGGTGCCTGTGGCTGAGCATGTACCTACTACTTCGACTACGATCGAGAACGGGCCCTCTCCCACACCTACAACGACAAACCCAGATCAAGGAGAAGCTGCTGTTGAGGGGGAGGTAGCATCAAGGCGAGAACCTCCCCGGTGAGTTCAAGTGGATCACCCAACTTCGAGGATCATCAGCGACATGAATGAACGTACTACACGGTCGAGGGTTCGAAACAATTCTCACTTCGCTCATGCTGCTTTTGTTGCTAGCTTTGAGCCCAAAGACATTGGACACACGCTATCTGATCATAATTGGGTCAATTCGATGCATGAGGAGTTGGAGAATTTAGAGAGGAACCAAGTTTGGGAGTTGGTGGATCCTCCACCGGGGTGTAAGCCGATTGGGACAAAATGGGTGTGGAGAAACAAGGAGGGAGAGAAAGGAGAAGTGGTAAGAAACAAGTCGAGGTTGGTGGCGCAAGGGTATAGTCAGAAAGAGGGGATCGACTACGAGGAGACCTTTGCTCCCGTAGCCCGTTTGGAGGCGATTAGGATCCTTTTAGCCTTTTCCGTGGCTAAAGGGTTCAAATTGTACCAAATGGATGTGAAGAGTGCTTTCCTAAACGGTGTCTTGGAGGAAGTAGTGTATGTGAGGCAACCACCGGGGTTTGAGAATGAGAAATACCACCACCGGGTGTACAAGTTGAGGAAGGCGCTGTATGGGTTGAAGCAGGCGCCTAGAGCTTGGTACGGTAGGTTGAGGGGGTTCCTGTTTGAGAGAGGGTTAGAGATGGGGAAGGTCGATAAGACCTTGTTTCTCCTCAGGCAGGGCAAAGATATCCTGATTGTGCAGGTATACGTGAATGATATTGTCTTTGGGGGCTCGTCTAACTCTTTGGTTGCAAGGTTTGCAGAAGACATGAGCAGGGAATTTGAGATGAGCATGATGGGTGAGTTGCAGTTCTTCCTCGGCCTCCAGATCAAGCAATCCAAGGAAGGAACATTCGTGCACCAAGCAAAGTACACCAAGGACATTGTGAGGAAGTTCAAGATGGAGGACTCCAAGGCCATGGCGACGCGTATGAGTACGACTACAGCTCTTGATGCGGACGAGGAAGGTGAGCATGTGGACCAGAAGGAGTACCGGAGCATGATCGCGTCACTCCTTTACTTGACGGCAATGAGGCCAGACATCCAATTTTCGGTATGTCTGTGCGCTCGTTTTCAAGCGTCTCCAAGGACTTCGCATCGGCAAGCAGTCAAGCGCATATTCAGGTATTTGCGTCATACACAAGACTTCGGCCTTTGGTACTCCGCGTCTTCTTCTTTGGCTCTTCATGTTTTTTTGGATGTGGATTTTGCTGGGTGTCGGTTGGATAGGAAGTCCACTTCTGGGACTTGCCAGTTCTTGGGTTCGTCTTTGGTGTCTTGGTCTTCCCGCAAACAATCGAGTGTTGCTCAATCAACTACCGAGGCAGAGTATGTGGCCGCAGCTAGTTGTTGCTCTCAGCTCCTTTGGATCACATACACTATGAGTGACTTTGGTGAGGAGTATACCCATGTCCCACTTCAATGTGATAGCACAAGTGCCATAAGTGTTGCAAAGAACCCAGTGCTTCATTCCAAAACCAAGCACATAGAAGTGAGGTATCATTTCCTGAGAGACAACGTAGAGAAAGGGAAAATCGCTTTGATTCATGTACCCACACATGACCAGCTAGCCGATATTTTCACCAAACCCCTAGATCAAGCAACTTTCACTCGTTTGCAGGGGGAGCTTGGTGCTTGTTTGATTTCTTGAGTTGGGTGTGTGGGAGCTCCTTTGTAGCATATGTATAGCTTTCCTTTGTGCATTTCTTGCATTTGGCATGGCATATGTAACATGATGTATATGCATCTTTGTATCTTAGGTTGCATGCATTTTGTATCATATGCATTGCGTAGGAAAAGCTTCTCCTATATACATTGTTCACCATGGTATGATATATATGTCCTTGTGAGCTTGTTTGGTAAGCTATGCTTAGTTTGTCTTAGCTCTTGATGATCTTGATTTATATCCATGGTTTCTAGCTATGCTTTTTGAAAAATGTCACATATATGCTCTCTTGTGAGTAAATGCCTTTATATGATCTTGACATGTTTTTGTGGCTTGGCTATGCTTAATTTGTGGTTGGATAGCTTATTTTGATCATATGGGGCCAAAGGCTCATTTGCCATCATGAATGTTTAGCCCCCATGCTTTATCTTGTGGGGGGGCATAAGTTCCTTTTTGTCGCAAAGACATTTCATGTACCAAATATAAATCTGAAAATGAAATGTAAATTGCTTGGAAAATGTGCTCCCATGTCATATGTGCTTAATTTACTTGCTTTTGGGTGCTAAACCGTTGCATGTTGCTTACCAATGAGAAGTCTCATATTTAGAAGTAAGCACATGGCTCGGTGGCTTGGACATGACATAAGGTGCTTGTGGGTGTTTATGATGGTCTTATGATTAGAATGGTTGTCCTAGCATGAAGTTTGTGTGGCTTTGCTATTTTGATATGTTTTGATCATGTTTAGGACTTTGCTCATGAGAGGGTGATTCTTTCGCAAAATTGCTCATTTCTATCTTAGCTTCGCCCAATGGTTGTGAAACTTGGTGATCATGAAGTTGATTTCATTACGAAGCTATAGAGTATCTAACTTGCTCATTTGGACATGTGTAGCATCCTATGTTGAATTTAGTCTATTTGAGAAGCTCTAGGTTGCATTTTTCCTATTTTTGGCTTGATTCATGCATTGTCAACAAGGGGGAGAAGTTTGAGCATGTTTTGGCTTACTAAATGCATTTGGAGGGTTTTCAGGTGGTTTCGAGCCATTTTTGGGCTCTGTTGTGCACCGGTCTAACCGGTTGAGGTCACCGGTCTGACCGGTCAGAGTGCTGGCCCTGTTCACATGTTGGGCACCGGTCTGACCGTTGGGGTTGACCGGTCTGACCGGTCAGAGCAAGGCTGAAGCAGCTGCTCTGTTTTGCGATGTGGTTTGAATGCATTCGTCTAGGGGGAGTTGCATTGGTTCAGGGGGAGCTTGCATGTGTGCAGGGGGAGCTCTTTGTGGTTTTCGAGTTTTGGATCGGTGGCTTGTGCTCTTTGCTTGAGCGTGTTTTGTCTCGGATGTGTCGAGCCGTTGCCCTTGCCTAAGGGGTCCGAGACTTGTCTTCTTCAAGTGATCTTGTTCTTTGCCTTTCCTTTGGCTTTTGATTGCTTGTTGGAGTTTCTTTTAGTCGTTTCTTTTCTTTTCCTTTTCTCTTTGGTTACCAAAACGTGTGTGTTGTCAATGCACTCATCAAAGGGAGATTGAGAGCCATGTGTGGTTCGAGGACCGGTGGTAGGTCGCTTCCTGGTGTGATGAGTGATTGACAACGTGGTGTGGACTGATTCTTGGCTAAGTATTGCAGGTGCAGGTTGCGGCTTGACTTGTGTTGGTGCAGGTGAAGAACAAGCGCGAAAGGTCATTGCCGGTGAGGCCTCCAGGTGTGGAAAAGACAAGTAGGCTTGGTTCGAGGGACCCGGTGGCCAGCAGGGTCAAGTGCGGGCCGCATGGTGGCAAGAACGGCAAGATGAAGTCATGGACGGTTTCTTGGTTGAGCCTCAAAACCAAGGTCGAACCGGGACTACGTGGGATCCGAGTCATCAGTGGTGATTGGCGGAGGCTACACCGAGTTCGCGGGGTTTCCGGTGGTTCACCAGAAAACCACTGGGTTCCTTTGTTGATCCATAAAGCCAAGACCGAACACCGAAGACGGAGGTGCAGCAGCATCGGACCGGTCTGACCAGTGGGTCAAACCGGTTTGACCGGTGTGGAGCACCGGTCTGACCGGTGTGCGACGACGCAGTCCGGAGACTTTGAAGCGGAGGACACGCATCGGGATCGCAAGGCTTGCGTCGAGGCTAAGCAGGTTTGTGGTCACCGGGCATCCGTCCGATAGTGCGAAGACAAAGATTCCCAATGTGCCCCTCGGGGGTGTGTATCCTAGTATTAGGCCTTAGGGGTAGTTTCGTCTTTCGGCTAGCCTCCATATAACCCAAGTAGTGAGAGGATGGCAGCCATCTCTTGGAACCCTAGCTCATTTTGTTTTGCTATTTTCCTCTTCTATTTTTCCTTTAGAACTTCTAGGACTAGTTTGAGAGCTTCATGGTGAGATCTTGTGAGAGGGAAGGATGATCGGGCGGAATCTAGACCTTGTATGAACCTTCATGGTATGTATAGATGATTCAGCGTGGTTCCTCAAGGCTTGATTGTGTTCTTCCCATTTTCCCTTTTTGGTGATTTTCGAAGCCTTTTCTTGGCGATTTTCTCGTGGCGGTTTTGAGACCTCTCTTTGGGATTTGGTGGGGGATGTATGCATGAACCCTTTGTGGTTCTTTTCCCATTGATTCCCCTCCCAAATCCGTGAGCAAAGGGGCTCGATTTTGGGGTTTTCTCCTCTCTAGGTTAGAGGCGTTCTTGGTGGGATTTCTTCGATTCCTCTCGTTCTAGCAAGTTTTGGTGGACCAAATCTTGGCTATGGAGTGCCCATGAGGTGTTCCTACTATCCCCAAAGTCTTGTGCAGATCCGTGGAGCGAATCGGGAGATCAAGGTTTGGATTTGGGGGAGTTGACCCGCGGGTGCTGTTCATCCCGAGCTGCCCAGGCGTGACCGGTCTGACCGGTGCTCTTGACCGGTCTGACCGGTGCAAGGCCTTTGTGGGATTTGCCTTGGGTGAACTGTCTGGTTCGTGTGTTTTTGGGCTAAGTTGTTTCTGGTCAGTTCTTGGCAGGTTTCGAGGAGTTTGGCTAGGTTTTGTGAAGGTTTTTCTTCCTGAGCAGTTTGGGTTTTGGAGGTGGTTTTTGTTCCAGGGCCTAGAGGAATCACTGAGGCTTCTTGGAACGTTTTCTGTGCAGCTGCTGTAGCCACCGGCCTGACCGGCTCTGCTCACCGGTCTGACCGACGCAGGCCATCGGTCTGACCGGTGTAGCACATGCAGCAAGCTGTGCAGATTTCCGCTGTGCGTTTGGTGTGTTTGGTTCGGAAGGTTGTTGTGTTGGTTCCTAGGACCAGTAGCACTCCAGTGGCTATGTGGTCTTGGCCAACTTGGGTCGTTGAGTCGGAGACGTGATTTGGATAGCCGTGTTCGTCTTGTTGGAGTAGCCATCTCCTTCGAGAAGATTTTTTATCAGCTCCCATTCACTCCCCCCCTCTCTGGTCGCCAGTTTGGTCCTTCACACTTCTCCCTCGGGAGTATTCCAAAGAGTATCGTATCCTAGGAACAGATGGGGTACTCTACGAGCGACTTATCCAAGGACACAGGATCTCTACTGAGGTAGGTGAGAGGTGAGGACCGGAGCGTCCGAGGACCGGTGGATGGTCGCTCCCTGGTGTGATGAGTGATTGACAATATGGTGTGGACTGACTCTTGGCCGAGTATTGCAGGTGCAGGTTGCGGCTTGACTCGTGTTGGTGCAGGTGAAGAGCGGGCGCGAAAGGTCTATGCCTTGCGGGGCCTCCGAGGAGTGGAGAGACAAGTAGGCTCGGCTTGAGGGACCCGGTGTCCAGCGGGGTCAAGTGCGGGCCGCATGGTGGCAAGAAAAGCAAGACGAAGTCGTGGACAGGAGCCGGTGCAGGGTAGCGGATCACGACCGGAGTCTGCACGCGGGGTTTGCGGCGGTTCACCACAAAACCATCGGGTTACTTGGTTGAGCCACAAAACCAAGACCGGAGGCTCGACGGGCAGAGACGGGATCCGGGCGCGCCGAGAAGCTTCGATGCCGGCGGGCACGTGGCGGGATCGCAGGGCTTGCGTCGGGAGGACGTGGACTGCGGCGAAGGCGTGGCCGTGCGATGAAGAGGAGTACTACATGATCCATTTGCCCCTGAGGGGATTGTATCTTTAGTTTAAGTGCTAGGGGTAGCTTGGTCATTTGCCCTACCCAGAGGGACTCATATATATAGCTCTAGGGTTTTCATGGCAAACCATCCATCCGGACTGCTTCTCATTTCCTTGCTCCACAGGCGTAGATTTTCTTCACCGCTTTGTAGAGAATCTGACCTCCGAGTGTATGGAAGCATTTATGGTTGCGTTGATTTCCTTCTTGTAGCTCGTGTGATTTTCGTGTCTTTTTCAGGCTATTTTTGTTGGATTTTTGTGCGCGCCTTGTTCCCTCGATTCTGAGGTGTTTGGGTTCGGATTTGTTGGTGGGGATCATGGATAGATGTCTTGTGCATCTTTGTTCTTGATCTTGACCCCCCAATCTCCGGATTTGGCCTCCGATTGAAGGATTTCGGTTGGAACCCTAGCTTTTTGGTAGAGCTCGGTTGCGATTTGATTCACCTTCTTGTAGCTCGTGTGATTTTCGTGTCTTTTTCGGGCTATTTTTGTTAGATTTTCGTGCGCGCCTTGTTCCTTCGATTCTGAGGTGTTTGGGTTCGGATTTGTTGGTGGGGATCATGGATAGATGTCTTGTGCATCTTTGTGCTTGATCTTGACCCCCCAATCTCCGGATTTGGCCTCCGATTGAAGGATTTCGGTTGGAAACCTAGCTTTTTGGTAGAGCTCGGTTGCGATTCGATTCCCGGAGATTTAGTTCGTTTGAGGTCTCAAGTTTTGGGGTATAGCATCTCCTAGGGACGCTTCACATCTCCCTCAAATCTTACCTCAAGAGCTCAAGCCGTTTGGGAGATCCATGGACGGATAGGTGCTTTGGTGCTTGCGGTTTCGAGCTCGGGCTGCTCTGTCCGCGTGTGGCGGATAGTCCGCCAGGGGGTCGCGGACAGTCCGCGAGGAGCCGGCTGACCGGGTGTTCGTCGTGTTCTTCGTGAGTTCTTGCGTTGCTTTGTTTCGATCCATTGACTTGGGTGTTTTCGGTTGGAGTAGGTTTGCCGGACTGTCCGCCCGGGGTTGCCGGACTGTCCGCGCGGGTCGGACTGTCCGCGGGGTGGCCACGGACCGTCCGTTTTTCGGGGTGCAGTACTGGAGGTTCGGGTTGCATTTTCGGACTGTCCGCCGTGACCTCGCGGACCGTCCGCCTGCTCCACGAGGACCGTCCGCCAGGTCAGCTCGGACCGTCTGCCCCAGGCACCGCAGATTGCCTAAGTCCTTTGCTTCTTAAGTTGCGCTTCCGTGTTGCTTTGAGTTTGGGTTTGTTCCTAGGGTTGGTAGGTCCGTTGTGACTACGTGACCTTGGCAAACTCGTGTGGGAATCCTTGGTTGTGAATTTGGGGGCATAGGCCGAGTTCATCCTTCGGGAAGAATTTTTATCGGCTCCCATTCACTCCCCCCCTCTTTGGTCGCCTAATCGGTCCTTCAATTGGTATCAGAGCCGGTTACGGATCTTCGTGATTCTAACCAGTCTAAGATCCAAAGATGGCGTACCAGGAATGGGGTTCGGGTCCTCCACACTTTGATGGTAAGAACTACCAGATGTGGCAGAGGCGGATGGCTGCTTTCCTCCGCGGCAAGGGTCAGATCCTGTGGGATGTCACGGTGAACACAGCTTATGTTCATCTTGTGAACTTCCTTGCTCCAGGATCGAGGGACATGTTCGACGCCAACAACAAGGCGGTCGACTACCTGTACCGTGCTCTGTGTCAATCCGAATTCGATCAGGTTCAGACAGAGGACTTGGCGTGCAGGATTTGGGAGCAGCTGAAGAATGCTCATGCCGGGAACGCTCAGGTTCAGGCTCGGCTCTTTGCGACCTACCGGAGAGAGTACGAGAACTTCACTCATCTCCCCGGTGAGTCCATAGATGCTATCTTCCAGCGGTTCACGGTGATTGTGAACAACATGATGGCTAATGTGGCCATGCTCCCGTATGATGATCATGACAGGGCTATCAAGGTCCTGCACTCTCTGGATCGTACCGTGTGGAGTGAGAAGGTCGAGGCCATTCTTGAGTCAGAGAAGTATGAGACCCACACGGTGGACGAGCTATTTTCCAAGCTCAAGTCGTCTGAGGTGGACCGTGGGGTGCGTGCAAAGATCGAGAACCCGACTGACCCTCGTAGTCTGGCTCTCGTGTCTGGATCAAGGACTAACGCTAACATGTCCTCGAGACAGTTCTCTTTGTCTTGTCTTATGTCCATGCCAGATGAGGAGTGTGACGTGCTTGACGAGGAGGATCTCGCGTTGCTGAGCAGGCGGTTCGAGCGCATGTACACGAACCGGAAGAACGCTCGGAGGAGCTCGGGCATGTGCTACCGGTGCGGGAAGCACAGGCACTTTATCGCTGAGTGCCCGGAAGCCATGGAGGTGAAGCCCGAGCACAAGCACCGTCCGAGGACCGACCACAAGCACCGCTCGAGGGACGACCACAAGGGCAAGAACAAGTCCGAGCGGAGGCCGAGGAGGAGTGGAGGTCACAAGAAGAAGGAGCAAGCGATGGTTGCCGGAGGAAGCGACATCGACTCGAGCTCTTGCTACTCTTCATCGAGCTCAAGTGATGAAGATGAGAACCGGCACAAGGGCAAGCGGTCAAGCAAGAACATCAACGGTTTGTGCTTCACCGCGCAAGGCTTTTGCGGCATGGCACATAGCTCCGCAAGCAAGAAGAGCAACAAGGATGACTCGGGCTGCGACTCCGAGGAAGAGGTAAATAATGATCCATCCTTCTTGATAGCGGAGAATGTTGGGTTGAATGACTTGCTTGACAACCATGATGATGTGCTTAGAAAGACCAACAAGGAGAAGAGGGAGTATAGGTCTTTGCTTGGAGAGGCTAAGGAGAAGGTGGTTGAACTAGAGTCTTTGCTCGTTGATGCTAGGGCTCAAACAGATTCTCTTAAGTCTGCTCCTATTGTGACCGATGAACCTGAATGCACTGATTGTTCCACTTTTCTTGGTGAATTGACTGTGCTTAAGGAGAAGTGTGCCTCCAAGGTTGAGGAACTAGATGTGCTTAGGGTTGAGCTAGATGAGATGAAATCTAGGCCATCTTTACTTGGTGCTTGCAATTCTTGTCCTGTTTTGCATGAAAAGCTAGATGTTTCGCTTGTTTATGCTAGATCACTAGAGGCTCAGCTGAAAGCTCCCATTCCTACATCATGCTGTACTTGTGAAATAAATGATGTGAAGAATATGGAGCTTGCACACTATGTTGATCGCTTGCAGGATGAGAATGATGAGTTGAGAAAGATGATGGGTTGGTTGTCTGGTTATGAGCCTCAGCTCCGGATGATGATTGAGGCATACAAGCGCTATGATGGGCAAGCGCTTGGGGCAGACAAGATTGGTGAGGGAAATGGTGAGGATGAGGGGAAGATGGTGAAGCTAGTCGGCGCTTTTCTTGTAGTGGAGGTTACCTTCGACGAGACCCAGCCATGAAGTTCATCTGTTTTTGAGTGTGCAGGTGACGACGAGACTGGCAAGAAGATCTTTGAGGACAAGGAGGATGATGCTGGAGAGGATGATGGTGATGATGGTGAAGCTCCAGCCGAGCATGTACCCTCTACTTCCACTACGACGACTACGGTGCAGGATGGCCCATCCCCTACACCGACTATGATCCAGCAAGATCAAGTGGAAGCTGCTTTTGAGGGGGTGGTTACCTCCAGGCGAGAGGCACCGAGGCGCGTTCAAGTTGATCATCCTCCCTCAAGAATCATCGACAACATCAATGAACGTACAACACGGTCAAGGTTCAGGAATGTTTCTCACTTTGCTCATTCAGCTTTTGTTGCTACCTTTGGGACGAAAGACATTGGACACGCCCTCTCTGATCCTAATTGGGTGAACGCCATGCATGAGGAGTTAGAGAACTTTGAGAGAAACCAAGTTTGGGAGTTGGTAGAGCCACCGCCACATTGCAAACCTATCAGCACAAAATGGGTGTGGAAGAACAAAGAGGGGGAGAATGGTGAGGTGGTGAGAAACCAATCGAGGTTGGTTGCTCAGGGTTATAGTCAGAAGGAGGGGATAGACTATGAGGAGACATTTGCTCCTGTAGCCCGTTTGGAGGCGATTAGGATCCTTCTAGCCTTTGTTATGGCTAAAGGGTTCAAATTGTACCAAATGGATGTGAAAAGTGCCTTTCTGAATTGGTTTTTTAGAAGAAGAGGTTTATGTGAAGCAACCACCGAGCTTTGAGAGTGTTGAGTTTCCCCACCGGGTGTATAGGATGACAAAAGCGTTGTGTGGGCTGAAACAAGCTCCCCGTGCTTGGTATGGCTGTTTGAGGGGGTTCTTGTTCTGTAAGGGGTTTGAGATGGGCAAAGTAGATAATACTCTTTTTCTCCACAGGCAGGGCAATGATATCCTAATTGTTCAGGTGTATGTGGATGATATTGTCTTTGGTAGCTCGTCTCACTCTTTGGTTGCGAAGTTTGAAGGACATGAGCAAAAAATTCGAGATGTCTATGCTGGGAGACTTGCAGTTCTTTCTCAGGCTTCAGATCCAGCAGGCGAAGGAGGGAACCTTTGTGCATCAAGCCAAGTACATGAAGGACATCCTCAAGAAGTTCAAGATGGACGACTCGAAGCCCCTGTCGACACCGATGAGTACGACTGCAGCGTTGCATGCGGATGAGGACGGAGAGCCCGTGGACCAGAAGGAGTACCGGAGCATGATAGGCTCCCTCTTGTACTTGACGGTGATGAGGCCAGACATTCAGTTTTCTGTGTGTCTGTGCGCTAGTTTTCAGTCGTTGCCGAGAACTTCACACCGGCAGGCCGTCAAGCTGATCTTCAGGTATCTTCGATACACTCCTGAGCTCGGTCCTTGGCACTCAGCGTCCTCTTCTCTTTCGCTTCTTGGGTTTTCGGATGCCGACTTTGCGGGGTGTCGTGTCGATAGGAAGTCAACTTCGGGGACGTGCCAGTTTTTGGGTTCTTCGCTTGTTTCTTGGTCTTCTCGCAAACAATCTAGTGTAGCTCAGTCTATCACAGAAGCCGAGTATGTCACTGCCGCTAGTTGTTGCTCCCAGCTGCTTTGCATCACATACACGCTGAGTGACTTTGGTGAGGAGTGTACCCATGTTCCTCTCATGTGTGATAGCATGAGTGCCATTAGTGTTGCCAAAAATCTCGTGCTACACTCCAGAACCAAACATATAGAGGTGAGGTATCACTTCCTGAGAGACAATGTTGAGAAGGGAAACATATACCTCATCCATGTGCCAACCGAAAAAGAGCTCACTGATATCCTAACAAAGCCTTAGGACCAAGCTACATTTACTCGTTTGCGAGGAGAGCTTGGTGTGGTTTTTCCTTTTTGAGCTTCGGTTGGGAGTTTGATGTACATATGCATGTTGCATTTTCATTTTTGTATCATATCATGCTTGCATCTTTGTATCATAGACTGCATTTGTATCATATGCTTTAGAGATGTGCTTCTCCTATATACTTTGATCACTATGATATGCTAGATGTGAGCTTATGTTCTTGCAAGTGATGCTCATGTGATGTATAGCTATGCTCTTGGTAGTTTTGGGATGTATATACATGTGGATGGCTTATTTTTGCGAAAATGTGATATATGATCCTCTCTTGTGAGTTGAATGCCTTTCATGTTTAAATTGGGCGCATATGGCTATATCTTGCTTAATTTGTGCTTGGGAACCATGTTCTTTTCATTTGGGGTCAAAGACCCATTTGTCATCATGAATGTTTAGCCTACATGCTACCTTGTGGAGAAGCCTAAGCTTCTTTTTGCCGCAAAGCCACTTCATGTACCATGCTTAATTTGAAATCATGAAATTGGTATATGAAATGCTTTTGCCTGAAAAATGTGCTTCCATGTCATTTATGTGATTTAAATTCCTTATCTTGGATACTAAACCGTTGCATGATGTTCACCATTGAGAAGTCTCATATCTTAGCCTTGCAGGGCCCTCGAGGACTGGAGAGTAGGCTCGACTCGATGGACCCGGTGGCCGAACGGGGTCAAGTGCGGGCCGCATGGTCGCAAGAAAAGCAAGACGAAGTCGTCGACTCGAGCCGGTGCAGAGTAGTGGCTCACGACCGGAGTCTACACGCGGGGTTTGCGGCGGTTCAGCACAAAACCACCGGGTTACTTGGTTGAGCCACAAAACCAAGACCGGAGGCTCAGCAGGCAGAGACGGGATCCGGGCGCGCCGAGAAGCTTCGATGCCGGGGGACACGCGTCGGGATCGCAGGGCTTGCGTCAGGGGGACGCGGACTGCGGAGAAGGTGTGGCCGCCTGATGAAGAGGAGTGCTACTTGACCATATTGCCCCTAAGGGGTTTGTATCTCAGTTTAAGTTCTAGGGGTAGCTTGGTCATTTGCCTAACCAACAGGGACTCCATATATATATAGCTCTAGGGTTTTTGGGCAAACCATCCTTCCAGACTGCTTCTCATTTCCCTGCTCCATAGGCTTAGATTTTCTTCACCGTTTTGTAGAGAATCTGACCTCCGAGTGTATGGAAGCTTTCATGGTTGCGTCGATTCTTGTGGCTTGAGTGATTATCGTGTCTTTTTCAGGCAATTTTCGTTGGATTTTTGTGCGTGCCTTGTTCCTTCGATGCTAAGGTGTTTGGGTTCGGATTTCTTTGTGGGTATCATGGATAGATGTCTTGTGCATCTTTGTGCTTGATTTTGACCCCTCAAACTCCGAATTTGACCTCCGATTGAAGGATTTCGGTTGGAACCCTAGCTTTTTGTGTGAGCTCGATAGAATCTCGATTCCTCTCGATTCAGTGGGTTTGAGGCTACAAATTCGAAGTATACCATCTCCTAGAGACGCTTCATCTTCACCTATGATTTGGTAGCAATCCCTTGGTTGATTCGGGAGATCGGGCAAAGGGAAGGAGGTGTTGACATTGAGCAACTCGGGCTCGAGCCGCTCTGCCCGCACCTAGCGGACAGTCCGCCTGATAGGCGTGGACAGTCTGCGTGGCCCAGTGTTTGTCTAGTTTGTCGCTTGTTCGTGCGCGTTCGTGGTTCGATCCGTTGAGTTGGTTGCTTTTGGTTGCACGAAGTTTGATTGACACTCCGCGAGGAGAGCCCGGACAGTCTCTTTACCGCGGACGGTCTGCAGGTAGGGCTCAGACAGTCCGTTTTTCGGGGTGCGCTACTGGTGGTTCGGGGGCTAATTTCGGACGGTCCACAGCAGACCCACGGACAGTCCGCCCAGGCCTCGCGGACGGTCCGCCCGGTCCATGCGGACAGTCCACCCCTGGCCTCGCAGTTTGGCTAAGTCCCTTGCTTCTTGAGTTGCGCTTTCACTTGTGATTTGTTTGGGACTTGGTCCTAGGGTTGGTAGGTCCGTTGTGAATACACGATCTTGGTAAGCTCGTGTGGAAATCGTTGGTTGTGAATTTGGGACATAGTCGAGTTCGACTCTCCGGAGAAGAATTTTTATCGGCTCCCATTCACTCCCCCCCTCTCTGGTTGCCTAATCGGTCCTTCAATCCTAGTCTTTCGTTTCCTCTTCGCGGTGTTCTTCTCTCATTTATTGATTCAATATCCTCATCATATGAGAGATATGACAACCATTTTCAATTTTGTAAACCATTGATCTTCAAATGCGAATGTAATCATCATGCACTGGATTATAAGATGAAGAAAAATACATATGTGTATTTTGTTCTGAGGGCATATCTAAAAACCGAGTACGTCAATTGACAATCGGTTGTTTTACATTTTTGTACTAGAGGTGATTCTTTTATAGATATCAGCTACTTTACGCTAGAGGAAATTACACTAAGATTGGCTTCAGCTCGAAATTTTAATCGGCCGTTAGGCTCGACACGATAATCGGCTATACGTCCACCCATATGCTTGGGTAATATTTCTTCAAGTATTTCCAGTTCAACGCTCTTGCGAACTCTTCTCCTTCCAAAGTTTCCAAGATATACACATTGCCAGATTGCCTGGTACATATCGGCTGATACTGTATGGGCCTTCCCATTTTGGTGACCATTTACCATATCTAGGATCTCTGGAGCCGATTGGCAATATAAGCTTTCGTACCAGATCTCCTTGGGAAAACTCCTTGACTTTGTCCTTCTTGTCATACCACTTGGCCACTCTCATTTTATTTTTCTCGATATTTGCCAAGGCTTTCAGCCGATTGCCAGCCAGGTCCTCCAACGCTTCTTTCATCATAGCCGAATAGTCATCAGCCGATAGTTTATCTTGGAAAGACACCCTTCTAGATCTAGTTTTTAACTCCCAGGGCAATACTACATCGTGACCGTACACAAGTTGATAGGGAGATACCTTTGTTGCACCGTGACATGCCATCCGGTATGCCCATAATGCCTCATTAATAATCGTGTGCCATCACCTAGGATTTTCATCAATCTTGTGTTTGATCAACTTGAAGATGCCCTTGTTAGCTGCCTCTGCTTGTCCATTTGCTTGAGTATAGTAAGGAGAAGAATTTAACAATTTAATCCCTAGGGAGTTTGCATATTCCTCAAACTCTCCCGAAGTGAATTGACTCCCTTCATCAGTCGTAATGGTCTGAGGTATGCCGAACCGATACACAATGTGTTGCTTGATGTCACGTTCTTGATAGGGATAGCTTCAACCCACTTTGTGAAATAGTCTGTGGCTACAAACACAAATTTATGATCCTTACTGGATGGTGGAAATATCTGTCCGATTAGATCGATCGCCCAACCTCTGAACGGCCATGGTTTACCTATTGGGTTCATTGCCGTTGTTGGAAGTCTTTGAACGCTTCCAAATTTCTGACACTCTTGGCATTCCTTGTAATATTTGAAGCAATCTTCCAAGATTGGCCAGTAATAGTTATTGTTTCTGATCATCCACTTCATCGTGAATGCCGATTGATGAGCTCTGCAAACTCCTTCTTGAATTTCTCCCATTAAGGTCTTTGCTTCCTCTTCACCAAGACATTTGAGCAAGACTCCATCGATGGTGCGATAATATAATTCATCCTCCAATTTAACATATTTAATGGCCTTGTACCTTAGTTGTTTATTGTTGACGGCTGTTAAGTACCTATTTTAAGGCTGTCAATCCCTGCATTTCATCATGAGAATCATGCATCCACACTAGAATAGGGGTTTAAACTAACAATTTCCACAAGTGGCTGTATGAAGATGAATGCAGATGTTTAGCATAAGAAATGAAGAGAAAGCACACCTCTATGATCCTAGCACTTTAGGCTCAGCCAATGAGGGGCTGCCATGCAAGCATCCCCTGGATCAATGACATCACCAATCCAAGAGAGAGAGCCTCGGCGAATTAGAGACCGCCACGCGTGCATCACTTGGACCCCATGGCCCACCAGAGCGACTAAACCGTCTCCACCACACGTGTACACCGGGAACCGACCTCAGGGCCCACTAAGCAGCCACTCAGAGAAAGCATAGGCTGAGGGGGGCCACCTGGGTGTCGTCCGACCCCAGGATCAGCCGAACCGACCTTGGGTCGGTTGATCCCTGCCTTCCACGTGTTGGCTCCTGGTCACATTCCGGGGGTGCACGGGGTGTCCCCTCGCCGATGCCTTGGCCTATAAATAGAAGAGGAGGGGGGGGTAAGAAGAAGACAACACACTTGAAGGCAACTTCTCACCTTAGCCTCTTCTTCTTCTTCTTCTCATTCCCTCTTGGTGGAGGTGAAACCTCATCCCACCATGAGTGTGAGTGTGAGGAGGATCTAGCTTAGGTGGTGCTAGGTAGAGAGGGGAGTGTGTGGGTGAGTAAAGGGGAGGTGCGATGATCCATTCTTCATCCATCATCCCTTTGTATCTCGTGAGTGACGCGGTTCTTCATTTATACTAAAGTGAGTATTTCGTTATATTCCAATTAGACTGAAGTCACATTCATACATGGGTGATATGTTCTAGAGTTCTTCATCTGTTCATCATTTAGAGGCTCATGTTCTTCGTGACACGATCCTTTGATCTTATTGACTAGATGAATAACTCTGCATTCCGTTTGTGTGACTGCCTATCAATTAGAATATAGTGAGTATCCTGCATATCTGAATTAGATCAAAGTGTCATTCATATCTCTTCATATCGTCTTGATTCCATGATGGGTAAGGTCTAGCTGTACTCGCAGGTTTGTCGCTCCGTATTTATACGGAGTGCTATAGTGTTGCTACGGGACGTCAGACGTAGCCGTGCTATAGTAGTTGTCGGTAGTGTAGACATGGTGTCTGGACTACGGGTTATCCTTCGAATGCCTTGTATCCCACGGGTTGTCTTGGGGTAGGCCGCGGTACTGACAGCCGTTGGACCCTTTCGGAATCTCCCGCGTTTGGATACAGGTGTAGGCAACCATTTGCCGTGAAACGACTGTTATAGCCAGGAGGGTCCGGTGTCCCAAGCGAGATCCTTTGCAGCTTGTACCCCCAAGAACCGAGTACCTACAAGAGATACCATACCTCTCACATACCTCAGCAGAGATCCTGTGTCCTTGGATAAGTCGCTCGTAGAGTACCCCATCTGTTCCTAGGATACGATACTCTTTGGAATACTCCCGAGGGAGAAGTGTGAAGGACCGAACTGGCGACCAGACAGGGGGGAGTGAATGGGAGCTGATAAAAATTCTTCTCGAAGGAGATGGCTACTCCAACAAGACGAACACGGCTATCCAAATCACGTCTCCGACTCAACTACCTAAGTTGGCCAAGACCACATAGCCACTGGAGTGCTACTGGTCCTAGGAACCAACACAATAACCTTCCGAACCAAACACACCAAACGCACAGCGGAAATCTGCACAGCTTGCTGCATGTGCTACACCGGTCAGACCGATGGCCTGCGCCGGTCAGACCGGTGAGCAGAGCCGGTCAGGCCGGTGGCTACAGCAGCTGCACAGAAAACGTTCCAGGAAGCCTCAGCGATTCCTCTAGGCCCTGGAACAAAAACCACCTCCAAAACCCAAACTACTCAGGAAGAAAAACCTTCACAAAACCTAGCCAAACTCCTCGAAACCTTCCAAGAACTGACCAGAAACAACTTAGCCCAAAAACACACGAACCAGACAGTTCACCCAAGGCAAATCCCACAAAGGCCTTGCACCGGTCAGACCGGTCAAGAGCACCGGTCAGACCGGTCACGCCTGGGCAGCTCGGGATGAACAGCACCCGCGGGTCAACTCCCCCAAATCCAAACCTTGATCTCCCGATTCGCTCCACGGATCTGCACAAGACTTTGGGGATAGTAGGAACACCTCATGGGCATTCCATAGCCAAGATTTGGTCCACCAAAACTTGCTAGAACGAGATGAATCGAAGAAATCCCACCAAGAACACCTCTAACCTAGAGAGGAGAAAACCCCAAAATCGAGCCCCTTTGCTCACGGATTTGGGAGGGGAATCAATGGGAAAAGAACCACAAAGGGTTCATGCATACATCCCCCACCAAATCCCAAAGAGAAAGGTCTCAAAACCGCCATGAGAAAATCGCCAAGAAAAGGCTCCGAAAATCACCAAAAGGGGAAAACGGGAAGAACACAATCAAGTCTTGAGGAACCACGCTGAATCATCTATACATACCATGAAGGTTCATACAAGGTCTAGCTTCCGCCCGATCATCCTTCCCTCTCACAAGATCTCACCATGAAGCTCTCAAGCTAGTCCTAGAAATTCTAAAGGAAAAATGGAAGAGGAAAATAGCAAAACAAAATGAGCTAGGGTTCCAAGAGATGGCTGCCATCCTCTCACCACTTGGGTTATATGGAGGCTAGCTGAAAGACGAAACTACCCCTAGGGCCTAATACTAGGATACACACCCCCGAGGGGCACTTTGGGAATCTTTGTCTTCGCACCATCAGACGGATGCCCGGCGACCACAAACTTGCTTAGCCTCGATGCAAGCCTTGCGATCCCGATGCGTGTCCTCCGCTTCAAAGTCTCCGGACTGCGTCGGCGCACACTGGTTAGACCGGTTTGACCCACTGGTCAGACCGGTCCGATGCTGCTGCACCTCCGTCTTCGGTCTTCGGTCTTGGCTTTATGGATCAACAAAGGAACCCAGTGGTTTTTTCTGGTGAACCACCGGAAACTCCGCGAACTCGGTGTATCCTCCGCCAATCACCACTGATGACTCGGCTCCCACGTAGTCCCGGCTCGACCTTGGTTTTGAGGCTCAACCAAGAAACTGTCCATGACTTCATCTTGTCGTTCTTGCCACCATGCGGCTCGCACTTGACCCTGCTGGCCACCGGGTCCCTCGAACCAAGCCTACTTGTCTTCTCCACACCTGGAGGCCTCACCGGCAACGACCTTTCACGCTTGTTCTTCACCTGCACCAACACCAGTCAAGCCGTAACCTGCACCTGCAATACTTAGCCAAGAATCAGTCCACACCACGTTGTCAATCACTCATCACACCAGGAAGCGACCTACCACCGGTCCTCGAACCACACATGGCTCTCAATCTCCCTTTGATGAGTGCATTGACAACACACACGTTTTGGTAACCAAAGAGAAAAGGAAAAGAAAAGAAACGACTAAAAGAAACTCCAAGAAGCGATCGAAAGCCAAAGGAAAGGCAAATAACAAGATCACTTGAAGAAGACAAGTCTCGGACCCCTTAGGCAAGGGCAACGGCTCGACACATCCGAGACAAAACACGCTCAAGCAAAGAGCACAAGCCACCGATCCAAAACTCGAAAACCACAAAGAGCTCCCCCTGCACACATGCAAGCTCCCCCTGAACCAATGCAACTCCCCCTAGACGAATGCATTCAAACCACATCGCAAAATAGAGCAGCTGCTTCAGCCTTGCTCTGACCGGTCAGACCGGTCAACCCCACCGGTCAGACCGGTGCCCAACATGTGAATAGGGCCATCACTCTGACCGGTCAGACCGGTGCACAACAGAGCCCAAAAACGGCTCGAAACCACCTGAAAACCCTCCAAATGCATTCAGTAGGCCAAAACATGCTCAAACTTCTCTCCCTTGTTGACAATGCATTAATCAAGCCAAAAATAGGAAAAATGCAACCTAGAGCTTCTCAAATAGACAAAATTCAACATAGGATGCTACACATGTCCAAATGAGCAAGTTAGATACTCTATAGCTTCGTAATGACATCAACTTCATGATCACCAAGTTCCACAACCATTGGGCGAAGCTAAGATAGAAATGAGCAATTTTGCGAAGAATCACCCTCTCATGAGCAAAGTCCTAAACATGATCAGAACATATCAAAATAGCAAAGCCACACAAACTTCATGCTAGGTCAACCATTCTAATCATAAGACCATCATAAACACCCACAAGCACCTTATGTCATGTCAAAGCCACCGAGCCATGTGCTTACTTCTAAATATGAGACTTCTCATTGGTAAGCAGCATGCAACGGTTTAGCACCCAAAAGAAAGTAAACTAAGCACATATGACATGGGAGCACATTTTCCAAGCAATTTACATTTCATTTTCAGATTTATATTTGGTACATGAAATGTCTTTGCGACAAAAAGGAACTTATGCCCCCCCCCCCGACAAGATAAAGCATGGGGGCTAAACATTCATGATGGCAAATGAGTCGTTGGCCCCATATGATCAAAATAAGCTATCCAACCACAAATTAAGTATAGCCAAGCCACAAAAACATGTCAAGATCATATAAAGGCATTTACTCACAAGAGAGCATATATGTGACATTTTTCAAAAAGCATAGCTAGAAACCATGGATATAAATCAAGATCATCAAGAGCTAAGACAAACTAACCATAGCTTACCAAACTAGCTCATAAGGACATATATATCATACCATGGTGAACAATGTATATAGGAGAAGCTTTTCCTACGCAATGCAATGATACAAAATGCATGCAACCTAAGATACAAAGATGCCTATACATCATGTTACATATGCCATGCCAAATGCAAGAAATACACAAAGGAAAGCTATACATATGCTACAAAGGAGCTCCCACACACCCAACTCAAGAAATCAAACAAGCACCAAGCTCCCCCCACAAACGAGTGAAAGTTGCTTGATCTAGGGGTTTGGTGAAAATATCGGCTAGCTGGTCATGTGTTGGTACATGAATCAAAGCGATTTTCCCTTTCTCTACGTTGTCTCTCAAGAAATGATACCTCACTTCTATGTGCTTGGTTTTGGAATGAAGCACTGGGTTCTTTGCAACACTTATGGCACTTGTGCTATCACATTGAAGTGGGACATGGGTATACTCCTCACCAAAGTCACTCATAGTGTATGTGATCCAAAGGAGCTGAGAGCAACAACTAGCTGCGGCCACATACTCTGCCTCGGTAGTTGATTGAGCAACACTCGATTGTTTGCGGGAAGACCAAGACACCAAAGATGAACCCAAGAACTGGCAAGTCCCAAAAGTGGACTTCCTATCCAACTGACACCCAGCAAAATCCAAGTCTGAAAAACCATGATGAGCCAAAGAAGAAGACGCGGAGTACCAAAGGCCGAAGTCTTGAGTATGACGCAAATACCTGAATATGCGCTTGACTGCTTGCCGATGCGAAGTCCTTGGAGATGCTTGAAAACGAGCGCACAGACATACCGAAAATTGGATGTCTGGCCTCATTGCTGTCAAGTAGAGGAGTGACCCGATCATGCTCCGGTACTCCTTCTGGTCCACATGCTCACCTTCCTCGTCCGCATCAAGAGCTGTAGTCGTACTCATAGGCGTCGCCATGGCCTTGGAGTCCTCCATCTTGAACTTCCTCACAATGTCCTTGGTGTACTTTGCTTGGTGCACGAATGTTCCTTCCTTGGATTGCTTGATCTGGAGGCCGAGGAAGAACTGCAACTCACCCATCATGCTCATCTCAAATTCCCTGCTCATGTCTTTTGCAAACCTTCCAACCAAAGAGTTAGTCGAGCCACCAAAGACAATATCATCCATGTATACCTGCACAATCAGGATATCTTTGCCCTGCCTGAGGAGAAACAAGGTCTGATCGACCTTCCACATCTCAAACCCTCTCTCAAACAGGAACCCCCTCAACCTACCGTACCAAGCTCTAGGCGCCTGCTTCAACCCATGCAGCGCCTTCCTCAACTTGTACACCCGGTGGTGGTATTTCTCATTCTCAAACCCCGGTGGTTGCCTCACATACACTACTTCCTCCAAGACACCATTTAGGAAAGCACTCTTCACATCCATTTGGTACAATTTGAACGCTTTAGCCATGGAAAAGGCTAAAAGGATCCTAATCGCCTCCAAACGGGCTACGGGAGCAAAGGTCTCCTCGTAGTCGATCCCCTCTTTCTGACTATACCCTTGTGCCACCAACCTCGACTTATTTCTTACCACTTCTCCTTTCTCTCCCTCCTTGTTTTTCCACACCCATTTTGTCCCAATCGGCTTACACCCCGGTGGAGGATCCACCAACTCCCAAACTTGGTTCCTCTCAAAATTCTCCAACTCCTCATGCATCGAATTGACCCAATTATGATTAGATAGCGTGTGTCCAATGTCTTTGGGCTCAAAGGTAGCAACAAAAGCAGCATGAGCGAAGTGAGAATTGTTTCAAACCCTCGACCGTGTAGTACGTTCATTCATGTCGCTGATGATCCTCGAAGTTGGGTGATCCACTTGAACTCACCGGGGAGGTTCTCGCCTTGATGCTACCTCCCCCTCAACAGTAGCGATGCGCCCGGAGGTTAAAGCCTAGGGTTATTCGGTAAAATTGTACTCACAAGCTTGCCGGAGATCGATCGATGCAGCCCGACGAACTTGAAGGACGACGTTGTGGAAAAGAGGAAAAACACAATGGCGAAGTCACCGAAAAGTAGATGCTGTAAAAGTAGATGCTGTAAAGTAAAGGGTTTGCCCGGAGGTGGTTTGTTTGATATTGGTGTGTACACCCTTTTCCGACTACGCAGGGTCGCTATTTATGTCCTGAGGACAACCCGATTCCTAGCCGATCACGGCACTGTTTACTTGCATCTAAAGAAAGACAAAAAACTACAAAAAATGGAAAAGTACTCTCGCAGGAGTCAAAAAACCTTCTAAGAACTGACTCTTGACCCTTTGCCAATCATGGATTGACCCGCCTCCGCCGTACTTTCCTTTTGGCGTATCCTCTCGATTGCCGCCTTCTTCTCCATTGGCCGACCCTCTGCTTGACCATCGGCCGATCGGTTTGACCCGCTGGCCCATCGATAGATTTGAGTTCCCTTGACCATCGGCGAGTCCTGTTGACCATCCTTCTCTCTTCTTCAATCGGCCGATTGCACCCTGTTTTTCATCGGCTGCTTCTCCTTATCCCTTTTGACATGTTTTTCCAAAAAACGGTGTCAACACATGCCCCCCAGTTTCGGAGTAAATAATCTTTTGCTCCGAAATTTTCTCGAATCCGTTATCTCCTTTGATTCGAAGTCGGTCGAAGAATCTCAACAAATCTTAGGGGCCATAAATACATCTGCCTCAGCTCTCTTTTTCCCAAATTTTATCGCTTCAACAGTTCAAGCTTCCGGACGACGAACCCTAAGCTCTAGAGTTCTTGCTGATTCATGGCGTCTTCAAATTCTGCTAGAGGTCCTCACGCAGCTCCTGCGCCCCTAAAGGCGTCCCTTTCCTCAGTTCCCCTGGTATTTTTCCTGCTCTTCCGTTTTTACTTGTTCCTGAATGCCGCCGTACTGCTTTACCTAGATTCATTTGATTTCTTCAGGAACTTAGATCCAATCTCACCATTCCCGTTGATGATAAGCCTAGGCTTACTTTTCTTGGACCAATGGGTGATGTTGACCCTACTGAGATGATCAATCTTGAAACTGGTCGAATCCCTTTTAAACATGCTTCCTTGAATTTGGCCGATTGGGATGGTTGCTTTAGATCTTGGATGGGGTATGCTAAAGGATGGAGAAATTGGTACCGTAGGGTATCTGCTAAGAACAGGGGTTCCTGGGAGAAATATAAGATCAATCAATGCATCACCCTGTCTTTGTCCGATATGTCTCGGAATGAATCTCTCCTAATAGCTGCCTCTTATTTTTGGTCTGACGCTCTTAATGCCTTCTTATTTGGTCACAGGCCGATGACCCCAACTTTGGCTGATGTCCTTCTGTTGACTGGTTTGGATATTTCTTCCTTGGATACCCTCTTCAGTTGCCGTGACCTTAAACTTTCCCATCGTTTAGAAACCAAAAATGTGGGTGGTTGGTCAGGATATATCTTTGAGCATATGAAGGAAGGCACCGTGACTGACAGAGAACATGTGGCTTTTCTGAACATGTAGCTTGAAAAATTCGTCTTTTGTGGCAAGTCCTTTGGCCCTACCTCCAATTATCAGATTGTAGCCGAACGGTTAGCCATTGGATCTTCCATTCCTCTCGGCAAATACCTTTTGGGAGCGGTGTACAATCTCCTTCATCAAGTGGCAGTCAGTCTGTCAACCAACTCCCCAATAGGTACTCCAGGAGATCCTTGGTGGTTTATCAACATGTGGCTGAATCTCCACCTCCGAGATAGATTGGAACAAAATATCTTTGATATGCGTTTTCCAGGAGATCAGCCCGATGGTACTCCGATTGTTAAAAGTCGATGCATGAATTTTGGAGAAGCGGTTTCTGTATTCCCAAGACATAAGAAGACCCCATCTCGTATAGCAGAACATTTCAGGAGCTTTTACCTTGGTTTCAATCCAGGATCCATTATCTGGTTTGCATACACAGATGATGACAACAATTTTGAGGCTTTGTTCAGCTTTGACGATATCCACAGAGATGATGAAAACAAGATTGCCTTTGTTGAGATGATCAAACCAAGGCTCCTTCCTTCTTGCGTCTTCGGAAAGGATCAATCGGCTACTTATGAATTTTATAATCCTTCAGTGAGTGCTCGCCAGCAGGGGTTTGGTCAGTTGCCAATTGGTCTCTATTTCTCTGATTTGATTAAACCACAAGAGATTATTCCTGATGGTATTCACTATCGGCGTCTCTTGGACCGGGTTCCTGATTCTGTCACCATCGATCTTGATTCCTGAAAGCTTTCTAGCTTTTCTTCTTCTCTTTTTAATATCTGGTGGGCGGAATGGTGTGACCATCTCTTCTACGTATACCCGAGACTTTATTGTGAGAAGTTAGATTCTGCATATAATGCTTCAGCCAATGAGGTACTTTTTACTTGATTATTTCATAAACTTATCTTACTACATCGTAACTGTTGTTCCCTCTTTTCAGCCTGAAACCACTGAACCTCCTGCTTCCAGCAGAAGTGGCAAGCCGATTTATTATTGGCCACCTAGACGAATTCCATATATCGGCTATAATGCTCCTTCAATCTCCTCAGTCATGCAGGGTCCTGCTCTAGACAAACTACTTATGTCATCCCTCAAGAGGAAAAGCGGGACTAGCAAGATTCTCTCTCGCAGAACAAAGAAGAAAATTGACACAAAGGTTGTCGATGTCGTTGATATGGCCAGAGCTTTAGCAAGTACCTTCATGGTACTGACTTTTACCCTTTTCTCTTTCCCTTTTGTATCTTTTGATTGATCATCTTCTTTTTCTGCCCAGTCGTCAAGTCAATCAACACAAACTGGTAATGCTGATTCTGATCAAGGTCCAGTTCTGGAGCCAATTCAAGAAACTTCAACTGATGATATTTTGGTTGAGCCATCTGAGCAGCCTGAACCAGATAAAATCATGGAGAATCCGGTTGATAATACCCTGACTTCATTGATCGAACAACCTGAACCTCAGAGGACCAATGTCTCAGATGCTCCTGTTAGTCAATTTCGGCGTTCTCCTGAACGGGTCAATCCTCAAACTGAACAACCAATCGAGGTAGAATCTCTATTAATGTTGATTCTTCATTACTCCCATCCTCTAACTCATTGTCTTTGTTCTAGGATATTGTCGAGACATTGATTGAGGTTCATGATAAGTCCTCGAGTGATCTTCAGCAAGATACCGGTGATCAATCACAGTTGCCGGTTGTTGAGGTCCCTGAATCATCATCAGCTGAAAACCCAACTGTCCAGATTCAAGCAATATCTTCTGCTGTAGAGGCAAACTTCTTGATTTCTTGAATTTCTTCTTCAATTCTTTTGCTCTCTCTGCAAGTTCTAACAATCCTGCCTTCTGCTCAGGGCACATTGGTAGTTATTCTCCCAGATGAAGTGAAGGCTAAGCTGATCGAGGTGTTGCCATTGCTGAACCATGACATCGGTCAACATGTACAAGATGCTGAAGGACCGATTAGGCGAACCAGAGAGGGGGGGAGTGAATGGGAGCCGATAAAAATTCTTCTAGAAGGAGATAGAGACTCCAACAAGATGAACACGGAGTCCAGCACACGTCTCCAACTCAACTTCCTAAGTTGGTCAAGACCACGTAGCCACTGGAGTGCTACTAGTCCTAGGAACCAACAACTCAACCAAACGTCCCAAACGCACAACAGAAACTTGCACGGCTTGCTGCCTGTGCTACACCGGTCAGACCGATGGCCTGCGTCGGTCAGACCGGTGACACCGGTAAGACCGGTGGACAGAGCCGGTCAGGCCGATGGCTACAGCAGCCGCACAACAAACGTTCCAGGAAGCCTCAGTGACTCCTCTAGGCCCTGGAACAAAAACCACCTCCGAAACAAAACCTGCAAGGAAGAAGAACCCCTCACAAAACCTAGCAAAACAACTCCAAACGCGCCAAGAACTGACCAGCAGGACCACGGGACAAAACCACACGGACAAGGTTGTTCCCCAAGACAAATCCCACCAAGGGCTAGCACCGGTCGGACCGGTCAAGAGCACCGGTCAGACCGGTCGCGCCTGGGCAGCTCGGGATGAACAGCGCCCGCGAGTCAACTCCTCCAAATCCAACTCCCGATCTCCCGATTCACTCCACGGATTCGCACAAGACTTCGGGGATAGTAGGAACACCTCATGGGCACTCCATAGCCAAGATTTGGTCCACCAAAACTCGTTGAATCAAGAGGAATCGAAGGATTTCCGCCAAGAACACCACGAACCCTAGAACCACGAAAACCCCAAAATTGAGCCCCTTTACTCACGGATTTGGGAGGGGAATCAAAGAGAAAAGAACCATGAGGGGTTCATGCATAAATCACCCACCAAATCCCAAAGAGAAAGGTCTCAAAACCGCCACAAGAAATTCGCCAAGAAAAGCCTCCGAAAATCACCAAAAAGGAGAAACGGGAAAGACACAACCAAGCCTTGAGGAACCACGCCGAATCATCTATACATACCAAAGAGGTTCATACAAGGTCTAGCTTGCCGCCTGATCATCCTTCCCTCTCACAAGATCTCACCATGAAGCTCTCAAGCTAGTCCTATGAAAATCCTAAGGAATATAGGAAGAGAAAATAGGAAAACCAAATAAGCTAGGGTTCCAAGAGATGGCTGCCATCCTCTCACCACTTGGTTTATATGGAGGCAACCGAAACACGAAAATACCCTTACTAGCTAACTAGGGATACATGCCCCTCAAGGGCAAATTTGGAAGTCTTTGTCTTCGCACCATCGGACGGATGCCCAGCGACCGCAAACTTGCTTAGCCTCGACGCAAGCCTTGCGATCCCGACGCGTGTCCTCCGCTTCGAAGATTCCGGACTACGTCGTCGCACACCGGTCAAACCGGTGCTCCTCACCGGTCAGACCGGTACCCACCGGTCAGACCGGTCAGACCCACCGGTCAGACCGGTCTGGAGCTGCTGCACCTCCGTCTTCGGTTCTTCGGTCTTGGCTTTGTGGATCAACCAAGGAACCCAGTGGTTTTCTGGTGAACCACCGGAAACCCCGCGAACTCGATGTAGCCTCCGCCAATCACCACTCATGACTCGGCTCCCACGTAGTCCCGGCTCGACCTTGGTTTTGAGGCTCAACCAAGAAACCGTCCATGACTTCATCTTGCCGTTCTTGCCACCATGCGGCCCGCACTTGACCCCACTGGCCACCGGGTCCCTCGAACCAAGCCTACTTGTCTTCTCCACACCTGGAGGCCTCACCGGCAACGACCTTTCACGCTTGTTCTTCACCTGCACCAACACCAGTCAAGCCGCAACCTGCACCTGCAATACTTAGCCAAGAATCAGTCCACACCACGTTGTCAATCACTCCTCACACCTGGAAGCGACCATCCACCGGTCCTCGAACCACACATGGCTCTCAATCTCCCCCTTGATGAGTGCATTGACAACACACATGTTTTGGTAACCAAGAGAAAAGAAAAAGAAAAGAAACAACTAAAACAAACTCCAACAAGCGATCGAAAGCCAAAGAAAAGGCAAAGAGCAAGATCACTTGAAGAAGACAAGTCTCGAACCCCTTAGGCAAGGGCAACGGCTCGACACATCCGAGACAAAACATGCTCAAGCAAAGAGCACAAACCTCCAATCCAAAGCTCCAAAACCAAAAAGAGCTCCCCCTGCACACATGCAAGCTCCCCCTGAACCAATGCAACTCCCCCTGGACGAATGCATGCAAACCTCTTGACGAAAACAGAGCAGCTGCATCAGCTCAGCTCTGACCGGTCAGACCGGTCGACACCACCGGTCAGACCGGTGCTCAACATGTGAACAGGACCAGCACCCTGACCGGTCAGACCGGTGACCTCAATCGGTCAGACCGGTGCACAACAGAGCCCAGAAATGGCTCGAAACCACCTGAAAACCTTCTAGATGCATTCAGTAGGCCAAAACATGCTCAAACTTCTCCCCCTTGTTGACAATGAATGAATCAAGAATGCAAAAAAATGCAACCTAGAGCTTCTCAAATAGACAAAATTCAACATAGGATGCTACATAGGTTCAAATGAGCAAGTTAGATACTCTATAGCTTCGTAAAGACATCAACTTCATGATCACCAAGTTTCACAACCATTGGGCGAAGCTAAGATAGAATTGAGCAATTTTGCGAAAATTCACCCTCTAATGAGCAAAGTCCTAAACATGAGCAAAACATGTCAAAATGGCAAAGCCACACAAACTTCATGCTAGGACAACCATTCTAAGCATAAGACCATCATAAACACCCACAAGCACCTCATGTCATGTCAAAGCCACCGAGCCATGTGCCTACTTCTAGATATGAGACTTCTCATTGGTAGGCATCATGCAACGTTTTAGCACCCAAAGCAAATTAAAAATAGCACATATGACATAGGAGCACATTTTCCAAGCAATTTACATTTCATTTTCAGATTTGAACTTGGTACATGAAATGTCTTTGCGACAAAAAGGAACTTATGCCCCTCCACAAGATCAAGCATAGGGGCTAAACATTCATGATGGCAAATGAGCCTTTGGCCCCATATGATCAAAATAAGCTATCCAACCACAAATTAAGCATAGCCAAGCCACAAAACATGTCAAGATCATATAAAGGCATTTACTCACAAGAGAGCATACCTATGAGATTTTTGAAAAACATAGCCATCAACCATGGATATAAATCAAGATCATCAAGAGCTAAGCCAAACTAACCATAGCTTACCAAACTAGCTCACAAAGACATATATATCATTCCATGGTGAACAATGTATATAGGAGAAGCCTTTCCTAAACAATGCATATGATACAAAATGCATGCAACCTAAGATACAAAGATGCCTATACATCATGTTACATATGCCATGCCAAATGCAAGAAATGCACAAAGGAAAGCTATACATATGCTACAAAGGAGCTCCCACACACAAAGCTCACAAACGACCGGCTCCTCGAGGGGAGGCAAAAAGGGCTCGACACCACCGGCAAAAGAGCAAAGGAGCGCAAAACTCACAAGCTCCCCCTAAACACATGCACTAGGGCCAAAGAGCATACAAAGCTCACCCTTAGTACACATGATAGAGTAAAGAGCACACTAAGCACACAGGCTCCCCCTAAACTCATGCATTAAGGTCAAAGAGCATACAAAGCTCACCTTACACACATGAGATAGGGCAAGGAGCGAAACGAACCAAGTGGCTTGACCAAGGCCACACACTTGAAGGACACAAATTCACTTACCTTAATCATTTCTTCAGAATTCACCCATCCTTGTCCACCATCCCCGAAAGTGATGTACCTCCATGTCATCACCGGGGTATGAGGCTGGAGAACCACCCCTGATATCAACCAAATGTTCTGCGGGCCTCCCACCTGCAACTCAAAACCAAGAGCAAGAGCGAGCAAATGACTCAACACTGGGGTTAGTACCAAAGGTGTCAAACCAGTGCCGAGCCATCTCCTCAAAAGTAGGATTAGCAACATCCATCCTACCGCGCCTATCAAAACTGCGATCCGTCCTATCAAACCTATCAAACCTGGAACCACCATGGGAAAACCACTCCCGTCTCACTGGAGGAGTACGAGTACCACGAAAAGGAAAACGTGGTCCGTAGCCCCTCTGAGACTCAAAACTGTGACCTCTCCCAAACTCGTACTGATCACGAGGTGGAAAGTATCCAGCAAACTCAACACCACCAGACTCAAAGCGCCTACCATCTGTTCCACGACCGAAAGGGCTGAACCCTCTAGCATCACGGCCTCGAAAACCAGACCGTCCAGCACTCTGCCTAGCACCGGTCTGACCGGTCACTCTGACCGGTCTGGTCGGTGGCCCTCGGCCAGTAAACTTGCCTCCACCGGAAGCTCTCCTATCTGTCCATGCTGGAACCGTATACACAACACCCTTTCCCTTAGGTAGTGGCATACGAGGCTCAGGCACACCATGAGAAAGGTGGTACCTGTCCTTGTTTGCCCACTCCTTAGCCATTCTCGCCTCTCTCCTTCTCTTATAGCAAAACTCTCTCTTGTGACCATCCTTTCCACAAAACTCACAATGGAAACGGATTGGTCTTGGCTTAGGCTTGGGGTGAGGCTCTTCACACGGCTTCTCACTAGGTTTCCCACTTGGTTTCTCACTAGGCTTTTCACTTGCCTTCTCACTTGGTTTTTCTCTCGGTTTAAGCAACTGGTTTGGATTGGGTGCAAACTTGTCTTTGGGCGTGGGTTGTGGTGGAACTGGAATATTCCCAAATTTCCCTTCTCTCTCACCACTGCTCTCACCAAACTTAACAGATCCCAAAGCCCAACCATCAAAGCGCTTATAACCGGCAATCATCATGCCAAGCTGAGGTTCCTGACTAGACAACCAACTCAGCACTTCACACAACTTACTGTTCTCATCCTGTAAATGATCAACACATTGTGCAAGTTCCAAATTCTTCACAGCATGCAATTCATAGGTAGAGCAAGAAGTAGGAATAGGCATTTTCAAATCAGCCTCAAGTGAAACAATGCGAGATCGAAGCTCAGCAATTTTTTCATGCAAACCAGGGTAAGAAGTACATGCACCAAGCAAAGTGGGTCTAGATTGCAGCTCAGCCAACTCAACCCTAAGCACATCTAGTTCCTCACACTTGGAGGCATGCTTTTCCCTAAGAGCAGTCAAATCAGCTAGGAAAACAGAGCAATCAGTACAATCAACCTCATCAGAAACCACAGGGCTAGCCTTAAGCGAATCAATTTCAAGCTTGCCATCAAGAACCTGTGTTTCTAGCTCAGCCACTCTAGTCCTAGCATCTTCAAGCAAAGCTCTAAGCTCCTTCCTAAGCTTCTTAGCCTCTCTAAGCATGTGATCGCGATTATCAAGCAAGTCAACCAACTCCTCATTCTCCTTGCGCAAAGAAGGGAGCTCATCACATACCTCATCGTCGGAGTCGGAGTCTGAATTCGAGGCGTTGTTCTGGCTTCTCTTGCTGCCGGAGCTGCGTGCCATGCCGCAAAGACCATCCTTCTTGTTGCAACCTCTCGAAGTCTTGCTTGCTGTACAGCAAAGGCCGTTCAAGTGCTTGCCGAAGTCCTTCTTCTTCTTCTTCTTCCTGTGTTTCCTCTTGCTGTCCTCTTCTTCTTCTTCACTCGAGCTTGATGACACGTCCTCAAAGTCAGAGTCGATGTCGCTCGATCTCTTGATCTTCTCTCGGGTCCGTGTCTTCCTCCCATGTTCATGTTCCTTCTTCTTGGATCTTCTTCCTTTGTCCTTGGACTTGTGCTTGTCGTGGTTGTTCACCTTCGGACACTCGGCGAAAAAGTGTCCGGTCTTGCCACACTTGAAGCACGTCCTCGAGTTCCTTCTTGAGTTCACCCGGTTCCCGTGCATCCTCTCGAATCTCCGTGTCAGCAACGCCAGCTCGTCCTCTCCAAGTACATCGAACTCCTCGTCTGGCAAAGACATCAAAGAGGACAAAGAGTACATCCTGGAGGATGGGTTAGCGTTAGTCTTAGCACCTGAGCCACCGATGAGAGCAAGACTATGAGGATCAGTCGGGCTCTCAAGACGGGCTGTCATACCACGGTCCAACTCAGCCGACTTGAGCTTCGAGAACAGCTCGTTCACGGTCAAGGTGTCATACTTCTCGGACTCAAGAATAGCCTCAAACTTCCCGTCCCATACGGTACGATCCAACGAGTGCAAGAGCTTCACGGCTCTTTCATGATCATCGGATGGGAGCACGGCCACATTGGCTCTCATGTTGTTCACCACGACTGTAAAATGCTGGAAAAGGGCATCGACGGACTCGCCGGGGAGATGAGTGAAGTTCTCGTACTCTCTCTGGTAAGTCGCGTACATCCGAGCCTGAACCTGAGCATTCCCAGCATGAGCATCCTTCAACTGCTCCCAAATCCTACAAGCTAAGTCCTCTGTCTAAACCCGATCGAATTCAGGCTGACAAAGAGCACGAAACAAGTAGTCGACCGCCTTGTTGTTGGCTTCGAACATATCCCTCGATCCTGGAGCAAGGAAGTTAATCGGATGAACATAAGTTGTGTTCACCGTAACGTCCCAAAGGATCTGACCCTTTCCGCGGATGAACGCCGCCATCCGCCTCTGCCACATCTGGTAGTTCTTCCCATCGAAGTGCGGAGGACCCGAACCCCATTTCTGGTACGCCATCTTTGGATCTTAGACTAGTAAGAGTCAATGAAGACCCGAACCGGCTCTGATACCAATTGAAGGACCGATTAGGCGAACCAGAGAGGGGGGGAGTGAATGGGAGCCGATAAAAATTCTTCTCGAAGGAGATAGAGACTCCAACAAGATGAACACAGCTTCCAGCACACGTCTCCGACTCAACTTCCCAAGTTGGTCAAGACCACGTAGCCACTGGAGTGCTACTAGTCCTAGGTACCAACAACTCAACCAAACGACCCAAACGCACAACAGAAACTTGCACGGCTTGCTGCCTGTGCTACACCGGTCAGACCGATGGCCTCCGCCGGTCAGACCGGTGACACCGGTCAGACCGGTGGACAGAGCCGGTCAGGCCGGTGGCTACAACAGCCGCACAACAAACGTTCCAGGATGCCTCAGTGACTCCTCTAGGCCCTGGAACAAAAACCACCTCCGAAACAAAACTTGCAAGGAAGAATAACCCCTCACAAAACCTAGCAAAACAACTCCAAACGCGCCAAGAACTAACCAGTAGGACCACGGGACAAAACCACACGGACAAGGTTGTTCCCCAAGACAAATCCCACCAAGGGCTAGCACCGGTCAGACCGGTCAAGAGCACCAGTCAGACCGGTCGCGCCTGGGCAGCTCGGGATGAACAGCGCTCGCGAGTCAACTCCTCCAAATCCAACTCCCGATCTCCCGATTTGCTCTACGGATTCGCACAAGACTTCGGGGATAGTAGGAACACCTCATGGGCACTCCATAGCCAAGATTTGGTCCACCAAAACTCGTTGAATCAAGAGGAATCGAAGGATTTTCGCCAAGAACACCACGAACCCTAGAACCACGAAAACCCCAAAATTGAGCCCCTTTACTCACGGATTTGGGAGGGGAATCAAAGAGAAAAGAACCATGAGGGGTTCATGCATACATCCCCCACCAAATCCCAAAGAGAAAGGTCTCAAAACCGCCACAAGAAATTCGCCAAGAAAAGCCTCCGAAAATCACCAAAAAGGAGAAACGGGAAAGACACAACCATGCCTTGAGGAACCACACCGAATCATCTATACATACCAAAGAGGTTCATACAAGGTCTAGCTTGCCGCCGATCATCCTTCCCTCTCACAAGATCTCACCATGAAGCTCTCAAGCTTGTCCTATGAAAATCCTAAGGAAAATAGGAAGAGAAAATAGGAAAACCAAATGAGCTAGGGTTCCAAGAGATGGCTGCCATCCTCTCACCACTTGGTTTATATGGAGGCAACCGAAAGACGAAAATACGCTTACTAGCTAACTAGGGATACATGCCCCTCAAGGGCAAATTTGGAAGTCTTTGTCTTCGCACCATCGGACGGATGCCCAGCGACCGCAAACTTGCTTAGCCTCGATGCAAGCCTTGCGATCCCGATGCGTGTCCTCCGCTTCGAAGATTCCAGACTGTGTCGTCGCACACCGGTCAGACCGGTGCTCCTCACCGGTCAGACCGGTACCCACTGGTCAGACCGGTCTGGAGCTGCTGCACCTCCGTCTTCGGTTCTTCGGTCTTGGCTTTGTGGATCAACCAAGGAACCAAGTGGTTTTCTGGTGAACCACCGGAAACCCCGCGAACTCGGTGTAGCCTCCGCCAATCACCACTCATGACTCGGCTCCCACGTAGTCCCGGCTCGACCTTGAATTTGAGGCTCAACCAAGAAACTGTCCATGACTTCATCTTGCCGTTCTTGCCACCATGCGGCCCACACTTGACCCCGCTAGCCACCGGGTCCCTCGAACCTAGCCTACTTGTCTTCTCCACACCTGGAGGCCTCACCGGCAATGACCTTTCACGCTTGTTCTTCACCTGCACTAACACCAGTCAAGCCGCAACCTGCACCTGCAATACTTAGCCAAGAATCAGTCCACACCACGTTGTCAATCACTCATCACACCAGGAAGCGACCATCCACCGGTCCTCGAACCACACATGGCTCTCAGATGCTGAGCCAATCAGAGCTATCTTTAAGCAGATTCAGGGCCAGTTGCCTAGAGATCTTAAGGCAAAGATGCTTCAAGTCGCTTTCATCAAGAATCGGCAGCTCATAGTCCAGGAAGCCCAAGATCGGCTGGATGAAAGGAAGCATCAAGAGCAACTTACCCAGGACAGGGAGAAACTGGACAGTAGTATGGCTGATCTTGACAACAGGATTGAATTCCTGGCTTCTTCTCGTTCTGACATTGTCAACAGTATTGATCGTCTGAAGAAACGTCGTGTTGACATGATGAAAGAACTCGGTCAGGTTGAGCAAGACTTGGCAGCTGAAGAGCAAAAGCTTGCAGATCTTCCAGGCACTATAACTACTATGCGAGAACGGAAGGACTCCATTGCTCAGCAAGCCCAAACTCTTCGTGAACAAGAACAGACGATTCCTGGTTCGGCCGATGCCGATCGTCAGGAGATAGAGGCGGTCGATCGGCTGCGTCTGGACCTCATCAATGCCATCCATCTTTTAGGCATAGTTTAAACTTTATTTGTAAATTTCTAAACTGTGATTGGCCTTTACTGGCCAACTTCCAACGCTCTGTGTTAATTATTTTGACCGAACGTTCTACACGGCCTTTATAAGATGCCCAGATCCCTTTAGTCCTTTGAACTATTATCTTTCCTTTGCGATGGCTTCCTCTTCTTCCTCCTCCTCTGTGAATCAGGTTGGTGTTTCTTTCACTTTTCTTCATTCTCATGATCTCTTTCCCTGATGTTTCTTCTTTTTCTCAGTCCCCAAATCGTGATACTGTGGAAAGGATCGTGTCGAACATCAATGCCTTTGGTGCGAATCGGCCAACCCCACCGTCTAGACAAGAACGTGGCCTCCGTCTGGTGATTGCAAATGACGAGAAGAAGCTGGAAGTCCTTGAAGCCAGGAGGACTGCTCTCCTTCAGGAACTGGATCGTGTTGGTGAAGAGATAACCCAAGTTAGAGCAGAACTAGACAAGGCAAAAAAGCCTCCTTTGAATTCTGATGTACTATCAGCCGATGCAATCAGCCTTTTATGAATAAAATCATTAGCTCTTATGGATTTCGATGGATCTGACTGTACTATTTCTTAGTGATAAATTCCCACCCACACTTGTAGGCGCTCTTTTATGATTTGGTTCAACTTCCCTGCTATAAAATGAAACTCACCTCTCAGGTGTTACCATATTCTTCTGAGTATGCATCGAATTAGCTTCCATTAGGAATAAGAGGCAAGCCTCCTCTAGAGTGCTTCCAGGAAAATGCAACTATTCCCATTCCTTGACAAGTTTCTTCTTGAAGTGTTCTTGCATCGAAATGATGCATCAAAGCTTGTCATTGTTGCTGGAAATGTTGAGAGAGGGGAATCTTGATAGTCTCCTCTTCTGGAGTACAGAGTGGGGCCACACATTATTATTCAATCCTCCTTCAAAGCCAGCCCCTGATTTTCGGGAAACACATCACTGCATGCCTGCCTATTGCCCAGTCTGAGACTTTCACAGGGAAATTGTTCTAGCTTTGACTGCATCGGATGCTCTTCATTTCCCCTTTTTCAATTCCCTCTTGTAGTTATCCCTTCTGCCTCCTGGGGCTATAAATAGGTTTGAAGCTCGATGGAGAAGATACACTCATCGGCCATGGCGCAATCAACTCAGATAGATTATAGGCTCTTGTTGTATGACTATTTTCTTTTCTTCTCCCCTTTCATGGCTAGAAGAATTCTTGTGAAGTAGTGTAGTGAACCCTCTTCTTCTTCGTCTCCTTTCGAAAAGCCAGGAGGCACTATAGCTAGAAGAATCCTTGTGAGGATCTTACTTTAGGGGAAGGAGCAAGGTAGGGTGTTTTGCTACACATTTATCAGCAGAAGAGCGTGCCAAAGGAACGGCCATCTTGGTCATCAACTCGGGCTCCTTCTGGCAGAAGATTGCAGAATCTACCGAAGATCTTAGTTTTCCGTTTCCTCTTCACTTGTGTCCTTCTCTTATTCATCGATTCAATATCCTCATCATACTAGAGATTAGGACAATGCACTCCTTGTAACCTCTTGAGAACACATGTAGTCTGTAGATCTGAGTTGTAATATCATTGTTGTAATCCAAAACAAAGGAAATGAAAATGCATTCATTTTGTTCTAAAGGCGATACATGTATCGGTTACAACCGAATATATTAATCTCGTGCATCGGTTTTACATTTTTTGTACTAAAGGCGATTCTTTACAGATATCGGCTATTCTACTAGAAACGATTACACTTGCAATCGGCTATAGCTCGAAAACTCAATCGGCCGATAGGCACGATATGACAATCAGCTTACATAACTGTTTGTATAATTGGGTGACCAATCCATCGGCTGCTGTGACTTCGAGCCCAAGTTTCCCTTTGTCTTCAATGATCCAATCCATTAAGTCTCGTCATTAGAGCCGACTGCTTGAACCGGCTTTAGTCCGAAATCAGACACTTTGAGATACTTGGTATCCCATGCTTTTCCAGATATGCAGCTCACTCAATCATAGGTCCATCCTTATGCTTCCGTAGCTGCTACTGTCAAGGAGGTTTCTCCTTGGACCACCTCCACTGAATCTCCGATCCATTGGATGATGCATTGATGCATTGTAGATGGTATGCAACAATTGGCATGTATCCAATCCCGACCCAGTAGTAGATTATAAGATCCCCTCCCTTTAATGTCAAAGAAAGCGGTCGGAAGGGTCTTACTGCCGATGGTGAGCTCCACGCAGATTGCACCTTGAGCCGGAGAGACGTTTCCTTCGAAGTCCACCAGCATCATGTCGGTCTGGGTCAAATCTTCATCAGATTTCCCAATCTTGCGTAGCATGGTGTATGGCATCAGATTGACTGCTGCTCCTCCATCTACTAGCATCCTGGTAACTGGCTTTCCATTGACAAAGCCTTGAGAAACAACGCCTTCAAATGTTGTCTCTTCTCGTCCTCTGGCTTCTCAAAGATAGCTTGTCTAGGTTCCAGTGTTAACTGAGCCATGCCAAGTTCTTCATCGGATATATCCGAATCAACTGGAGCCATGAACTCTTTTGGTTGGAAGACAACCATGTTTATGTTAGCTTGTGGTTTGTCATCTTCTCCATTATCAGCCTTAGGCTTAGGGCGCCATACTTTAGACCGAACGTTCTTCTTGTCCAGCACACATCTTTCTACTTCTTGTTGTTGTTCTAGCTGGCGTAGGCGCTGGACTCTCCTCTTTTGTGACTTGGTCAAGCCATCTGGACACCATTGTGGATTGGGCTTCTTATGTGTTTGGCTTGATCCTTCATCATCCAGTTGCAGTGTGCGTCGACGTCCAGGAGCTCGGCATATGATATCCTCGTCATGGACCAGAGAATCTGCCATCTCTTCTAGCCGATTATTTGACTTTTCATTGACTTGGCCTCCCAGCCAATCATAAACGCTAGCCTTGCCCCCCAGCCGATCGTGAACACTGGCCTTGCCCCCCAGCCGATCGTGGACTGAGATCCGTTGATTGCTGAATTCACGGTGATCTCCAGCCGATGCCGGAACTTGTTGATCAGCATTTGGGACGTGATAGGTCGGTGTGGCTTCAAGTCTCCTTCTTCAAGTAGCAACCCTTTTCCTTTAACATCGGCAGCGGTTGCTTTTACCTTGGGATCGACAGCTCCATTATTTTGAGCCGAATCAGACGTCAGCAGCTTCACACGTGATGTGTCTTTGCTAGACACTTCAACTGTGTTAGTTGGGAAGGGGTGTTGATCAATTTTCATCAGCTTTTCAGCTTTGGTAGGGGTTTCAAACTTAAGCCTTCCTTGTTCAATAGCTGATTGAATCTGTTGTCTGAAGATCTTGCAATCATTGGTGTCATGCGATGTTGCATTGTGCCATTTGCAATACTTCATCCTCTTCAGCTCCTCTGCAGATGGTATGGTATGGAATTGGGAGAGTTTAATCTGCCCTTGCTGGAACAACAGATCAAATATCTTATCGGCCTTAGTGATATCAAAACCGAATTTCTCTGGTTCTTTCTTGCCAAAGGGACATGACACTGTCTTCTTTCCTTTGACCCACTCTGCAAGTCATATCATATTGTCTTCATCTTCTGAATCAGAGTAATCCACATAAGACACCTTCTTCTGAAAGTTTCTTCTAGGCTCATAGGACTTTGCAGTTTCCTGACTCATTCGACTGACCAGCTGACTGAGACTCTCGAAGTCATGTGATGCATATTTCTCCCTCAAAGTTGGCAAGAGACCTTGGAATGCCAACTCAGCCAATTGTTTATCTCCCAGGTTCAGACTATAACACTTGTTTCTGACTTCTCTGAACCTTTGAACGAATCCAGCAACTATTTTATCGTTCCTTTGCTTGAGTCTGGTCAGATCAATAATCTTCATCTTATGGATGCCAGAGAAGAAATAATTGTGGAACTGTTGTTTCAAATCGGACCACTTGATGATGGAATTAGCTGGTAACGATGTAAACCATGAGAATGCTGGTCCTGATAGAGATGAAGAAAATAAAGCAGTCCTTCGCGTAGGGTGCTGGGGGAAGCGGAGGCGGGTCATCGCTCCTGAACTCAGAATCGCAGATCTCATTGGGATCCTTCGACGAGAACCTCCTCAATCTCCACCTCGCGTCTCCCACGCGCGATCAGGTACCGTCTGCATCCATGCATTTCTCTTTTCGCTGCTCATGTGTGCCGATTGGTGGTTTTTGCTTCATCAGTGGGTTCGTGAAGTGTGATTTGTGGTTGCAATTCAGTTAGTGTCGTGCTAGTTACAGCAGGTTGGTCGTTTTGGATTAGTTTTCAGTTTACTTCAATTGTGATTTATTAATGTGTGGAAGGAATTTGCAAAATGTGTATCCTGAGTGCATCAACATTCCCTACTTCTCCACATTGTATGATGAATCGAGTAATATGCTCCATTGTGGATGTTTCATCCTGCCCAGAGAACTTGGTGAAGTCTGGCACCTTGAATCTTGGAGGGAACGGTATCTGATCGTAGCCAGATGGATACGGTGTCCTGTACATGTAGGATAGTTGCTTAGGTTTCATCCCATATTGCTTCTACAATATCTCCGAGAAGTGATCCATTAACTCTTGCTTCACATGAGACTTCAATTCAGCAAATACTTGTTCAATTACTTGCATCTCAACTGATGGAGTCTCTGGAGACTGTTCTTCTGAGGTTCTCGGCTGTGGATTTGGTGCCATTGATGTTCCTGCTCCAGAAGAACTTTGCGCATTTGGTTGGCTTGCAACAGGTGGAGTTTGTCCGATCGACTGACTAGCCGATGAGGCTGGTTGATGCAAGTTCAACTAGCTTGAGATAGCCAATTGATTTAGAAGCGTTTGTAGCACTTGTGCAGGATCCACCTGTGGAATTACCGGCTGTCCTGTCACCCCTTGGTTGATCGGCTGCTGAGGCGATGATCTTGTATGAGCCACCGTATTAGCCGGGGTTAAGACAGGCTGCATTGGCGTTGACTGTTGTAGTGGGGCAGTCTGCACAGGCATCCCTAGCGTCGGCTGCTGAGCCGATTTCTAAGGTTGAACAGGAGCTTTTCTTTCTGTCGGTATGACCATATGAGCATGAGCTGGACTGATCTTGACTCTTTCAAAAGCCTTGCTCCCATGATTGAAGTAGACAAATTCTACTCCCTCCTTGTTCATGTGCACAGTCCCTGGAGTACCTCCAAACATGGCTTGATAAGACTGTGGGTACTTCACCTCTGGAACTTCCTCAGGCTGGGGTTCGAAGAAATTTGAGATGTTAGTCTCAAAATGATCACGAGGCAAATCCCATCCTGCAAGATTTCCATCCTGGCTTCTCATGGCAGGATACTTTTGATTCTGCACTGAGAATGTCTGATCTTGGGCGTTGGACTGTACTGAATGTGTTTGGATCACAGGCATTGTAACAATAGGATCTTTGGCCTTATCTCCAATACCTTGATTCTGAATCAGCTGAGAATCTGATAAAGAACCAGGAGCAACCTGTGGAGACGGTGAAATCCCTACTGTCGGATCATCAATCAGCGGGGAAGCCGATTGGTTATGTTGGAACACTGGAGGAGTTCGATTTGGTTGAAAATATGCAGGTCCCAGGTATCCTCCGTCTACTCCTTTCTTGAGTCCTTCAATTAGACTATTCTGAATGGTATTGGCGAAAACCTTAGCTTGATCAATCATCGTTTGATGCATCGCCTTAGTCATCATGTCTTGAAGCCCTTCAAGATCGGCTGAGAAGGTGACTTGTTTAGGTGTTGGCAAAGGATTCTTCTTGAAGACTCCACCTTTAGTCTGACCGTATGATGCCAGGCAAAGCTCTTCATAATGCTTCATGTGAGCTTCAAACTTGATCTTGTCTGCATCCTTCAGCTGATCCTTGGTAATTACTTGGACGTTGTCCGGATCAATCTCAGAATTACCACCCTTCGTGTTCTTCGTCATTGTTGACTTTTTCGGGTCCCACCGGGCGTGCCAAAAGTGTGTTGACGCAAAAATAGGACGTCACCTCCGCGCGCAGCACACGTGACTCCCCGGTCTATAGTGAGGTGTGCCAGCCAATCTGACCTGTTGATTGACAATGGAAAATATTAGGGATCAGCTAGAGAACCGATGGCCTTTTAGCAACACGTGTACCAGCCAATTAGCCGATACGAGTAAATCGGGATCGGCCGGCTCGAGAGTGACCGAAGCGCGAGTGCGTGAGTAGATAGATTGGCTGGGATCAGCCGATCGTGACGTCAGCGCTCGAACAGGTCGGAATCGGCTGCGGCGTTAGAAGCCGATAGGATCTAGATCGAGCGGGGTAATTCGTGATAATAGCTAAAAACCACAAGAATTGGTACGAAAACTTGCAGATCTAGCTAATATCGGTAAGGGGTGAATAAAGAACTAGACGAAACCTCAGTGATGCGCCCGGAGGTTAAAGCCTAGGGTTATTCGGTAAAACGGTACTCAAAAGCTTGCCGGAGATCGATCGATGCAGCCCGACAAACTTGAAGGACGGCGTTGTGGAAAAGAGGAAAAACGCAATGGCGAAGTCGCCGAATTTGAGGTTTGTAGAAATTAAAGGATGAAATTATTATATTGCTTACCCATGTTCTTTGGCTTTCCATATTTTTGTTGCATGCTTGGGTGATGATGGATTGGGTGTGATCGTTCATGTACCGCATTGAACTTAATAAATGAAATTACTTCTGATTGCTAATGATCTCAACCCTTATCTCTTGTTCTTGTACTTGTTTCAGTGAGCCAAAGGGTCAACACCTGTAGTCACTCATGTTCAGACCTGCTCCAAGGTAACAAACTCAACACCTTCTTTGTTTCCGATTGCGAATGATCTCAACCCTAACCTCTTGTTCATGTACTTGTTTCAGTGGGCAAAAGGGTCAACGTCTGAAGTCACTCCTGTTCAGACCTGCTCCAAGGTAACAAACTGAACACCTTTGTTTCCGATTGTGAATGACCTCAACCCTTACCTCTTGTTCCTGTACTTGTTTCAGCGGGCCAAAGGGTCAACATCTGAAGTCGCTCCTATTCAGATCTGCTCCAAGGTAACAAACTTAACACCTTTGTTTCCTTAGTTCGAATCAATTACAAGGTCCTAATCTGACTTGGGATCCACTGTTGCTAGATGGAAGCTACCAAGTTAATGATGCTTCTTCCTGAACAAATTAAAACAGAGGCAGCCGAGTACTCAAGAATGGGTACCAAATCCTTATGTAGTAGTGTTGATGAAGAGCGAGTTGACGCTCCCAATCAGGATGGGGTACAACTTCGACAACGGTTTGTTGCTCACCAGAAAGAGTTATGTTGCTTGAAGAAGAAGACCGAAGAATCAGAATCAACTCTGAAAATGCAGCCTGCTGAGATTAAGAGGTTGCAGAAGCTAACCGAAGACAGTGAGGACCTCCTTCATCTACTGCTTAGCAGTAAAAGATGAAGAGGTTAAGATCATTAGATCAAATCTCCACTTTCTCTTGTGATTATGAACTAGATTTAGCTTTGTTAATCAATGTTCCTTGTGATACTGTTATCTTGTAATAGTTTGTGATATGTGATGAACAATATGGTCGTGCTTGATAATAAACAATAGTTTGCTTTATTGTATAAAGAAATATGTGCTGATTACTATTTTGCCAACCAGATCGGAATTATTCAAAAAAAGGATCAGAATTGAAATTAAATCCATTAATACTGATGCATGATTAGTTAATTTTATATTGTCCTTCAGTGGGCTTAGCCCACTTTTAATTGGGCCAAAAGTCATTTTTGTCAAATTAACATGACACAGAAGGCCACAACAATGTGCGCACTTGTTGGCTAGACCCAACCAAAACGGGCCCACCCTAATCAAATTTCATTTGAAAAAGCTACAATTGGGCCCAACAAAATCTTTTTTGGGCTATATGAACAACGCCAGCCTACAGGAACAGTTTTGGGCTCAACCCAGCTACAAACGGGCCAAATTCGTTTTATGACGCATACGATTTGTCACAATTGGCTTGCCACATCGGATGCCACATCAGATTCTGTCCAGCGTGGCAAAGCTACAGGAACGAAGTTATGACGCATTATATAGACGAATTCCCACGTGTCATTAAACTCATGACGCCGGGAAATAAGGTCTCGTCATTAATCGCGGTTTGTGATGCTTGATTAATGACGGAGCGTTTTCGTAACAACCGGCGTCATTAATCGCGGTTTATGACGAGAAACGGCCTTTTTTTGTGTCACTAGTTGGCGCTTTTCTTGTAGTGGAGGTTACCTTCGACGAGACCCAGCCATGAAGATCATCTGTTTTTGAGTGTGCAGGTGACGACGAGATTGGCAAGAAGATCTTTGAGGACGAGGAGGATGATGCTGGATAGGATGATGGTGATGATGGTGAAGCTCCAGCCGAGCATGTACCCTCTACTTCCACTACGACGACTACGGTGCAGGATGGCCCATCCCCTACACCGACTATGATCCAGCAAGATCAAGTGGAAGCTGCTTCTGAGGGGGAGGTTATCTCCAGGCGAGAGGCACCGAGGCGCGTTCAAGTTGATCATCCTCCCTCAAGAATCATCAGCAACATCAATGAACGTACAACACGGTCAAGGTCCAAGAATGTTTCTCACTTTGCTCATTCAGCTTTTGTTGCTACCTTTGGGACGAAAGACATTGGACACGCCCTCTCTGATCCTAATTGGGTGAACGCCATGCATGAGGAGTTAGAGAACTTTGAGAGAAACCAAGTTTGGGAGTTGGTAGAGCCACCACCACATTGCAAACCTATCAGCACAAAATGGGTGTGGAAGAACAAAGAGGGGGAGAATGGTGAGGTGGTGAGAAACCAATCGAGGTTGGTTGCTCAGGGTTATAGTCAGAAGAAGGGGATAGACTATGAGGAGACATTTGCTCCTGTAGCCCGTTTGGAGGCAATTAGGATCCTTCTAACCTTTTTTGTGGCTAAAGGGTTCAAATTGTACCAAATGGATGTGAAGAGTGCCTTTCTGAATGGTTTTTTTTAGAAGAAGAGGTTTATGTGAAGCAACCACCGAGCTTTGAGAGTGTTGAGTTTCCCCACCGGGTGTATAGGATGACAAAAGTGTTGTGTGGGCTGAAACAAGCTCCCCGTGCTTGGTATGGCTGTTTGAGGGGGTTCTTGTTCAGCAAGGGGTTTGAGATAGGCAAAGTAGATAATACTCTTTTTCTCCACAGGCAGGGCGATGATATCCTAATTGTTCAGGTGTATGTGGATGATATTGTCTTTGGCGGCTCGTCTCACTCTTTGGTTGCGAAGTTTGCACAGGACATGAGCAAAGAATTCGAGATGTCTATGCTGGGAGAATTGCAGTTCTTTCTCGGGCTTCAGATCCAGCAGGCGAAAGAGGGAACCTTTGTGCATCAAGCCAAGTACATGAAGGACATCCTCAAGAAGTTCAAGATGGATGACTCGAAGCCCCTGTCGACACCGATGAGTATGACTGCAGCGTTGGATGCGGACGAGGACGGAGAGCCCATGGACCAGAAGGAGTACCGGAGCATGATAGGCTCCCTCTTGTACTTGACGGTGATGAGGCCGGACATTCAGTTTTCTGTGTGTCTGTGCGCTAGTTTTCAGGCATCGCCGAGAACTTCACACCGGCAGGCCATCAAGTGGATCTTCAGGTATCTTCGATACACTCCAGAGCTCGGTCCTTGGCACTCAGCGTCCTCTTCTCTTTCGCTTCTTGGGTTTTCGGATGCCGACTTTGCGGGGTGTCGAGTCGATAGGAAGTCGACTTCGGGGACGTGCCAGTTTTTGGGTTCTTCGCTTGTTTCTTGGTCTTCTCGCAAACAATCTAGTGTAGCTCAGTCTATCACAGAAGCCGAGTATGTCGCTGCCGCTAGTTGTTGCTCCCAGCTGCTTTGGATCACATACACGCTGAGTGACTTTGGTGCGGAGTGTACCCATGTTCCTCTCATGTGTGATAGCATGAGTGCCATTAGTGTTGCCAAAAATCCCGTGCTACACTCCAGAACCAAACATATAGAGGTGAGGTATCACTTCCTGAGAGACAATGTTGAGAAGGGAAACATAGACCTCATCCATGTGCCAACCGAAAAAGAGCTCGCTGATATCCTTACAAAGCCTTCGGACCAAGCTACATTTACTCGTTTGCGAGGAGAGCTTGGTGTGGTTTTTCCTTTTTGAGCTTTGGTTGGGAGTCTGATGTACATATGCATGTTGCATTTTCATTTTTGTATCATATCATGATTGCATCTTTGTATCATGGAGTGCATTTGTGTCATATGCTTTAGAGATGTGCTTCTCCTATATACTTTGATCACTATGTTATGCTAGATGTGAGCTTATGTTCTTGCAAGTGATGCTCATGTGATGTATAGCTATGCTCTTGGTAGTTTTGGGATGTATATGCATGTGGATGGCTTATTTTTGCGAAAATGTGATATTTGATCCTCTCTTGTGAGTTGAATGCCTTTCATGTTTAAATTGGGCGCATATGGCTATATCTTGCTTAATTTGTGCTTGGGAACCATGTTCTTTTCATTTGGGGTCAAAGACCCATTTGTCATCATGAATGTTTAGCCTACATGCTACCTTGTGTAGAAGCCTAAGCTTCTTTTTGCCGCAAAGGCACTTCATATACCATGCTTAATTTGAAATCATGAAATTGGTATATGAAATGCTTTTGCCTGAAAAATGTGCTTCCATGTCATTTATGTGATTTAAATTCCTTATCTTGGGTACTAAACCGTTGCATGATGTTCACCATTGAGAAGTCTCATATCTTAGCCTTGCAGGGCCCTCGAGGACTAGAGAGATAAGTAGGCTCGACTCAATGGACCCGGTGGCCGAACGGGGTCAAGTGCGGGCCGCATGGTCGCAAGAAAAGCAAGACGAAGTCGTCGACTCGAGCCGGTGCAGGGTAGCGGCTCACGACCGGAGTCTACACGCGGGGTTTGCGGCGGTTCAGCACAAAACCACCGGGTTACTTGGTTGAGCCACAAAACCAAGACCGGAGGCTCAGCGGGCAGAGATGGGATCCGGGCGCGCCGAGAAGATTCGATGCCGGGGGACACGCGGCGGGATCACAGGGCTTGCGTCGGGAGGACGCAGACTGCGGAGAAGGTGTGGCCGCCCGATGAAGAGGAGTGCTATTTGACCATATTGCCCCTAAGGGGTTTGTATCTCAGTTTAAGTTCTAGGGGTAGCTTGGTCATTTGCCTAACCTACAGGGACTCCATATATATATAGCTCTAGGGTTTTTGGGCAAACCATCCTTCCAGACTGCTTCTCATTTCCCTGCTCCATAGGCTTAGATTTTCTTCACCATTTTGTAGAGAATCTGACCTCCGAGTGTATGGAAGCTTTCATGGTTGCGTCGATTTCCATCTTGTGGCTTGAGTGATTATCGTGTCTTTTTCGGGCAATTTTCGTTGGATTTTTGTGCGCGCCTTGTTCCTTCGATGCTAAGGTGTTTGGGTTCGGATTTCTTTGTGGGTATCATGGATAGATGTCTTGTGCATCTTTGTGCTTGATTTTGACTCCTCAAACTCCGAATTTGACCTCCGATTGAAGGATTTCGGTTGGAACCCTAGCTTTTTGTGTGAGCTCGGTAGAATCTCGATTCCTCTCGATTCAGTGGGTTTGAGGCTACAAATTCGAAGTATAGCATCTCCTAGAGACGCTTAATCTTCACCTATGATTTGGTAGCAATCCCTTGGTTGATTCGGGAGATCGGGCAAAGGGAAGGAGGTGTTGACATTGAGCAACTCGGGCTCGAGCCGCTCTGTCCGCACCTAGCGGACAGTCCACCTGATAGGCGTGGACAGTCCGCGTAGCCCAGTGTTTGTCCAGTTTGTCGCTTGTTCGTGCGCGTTCGTGGTTCGACCCGTTGAGTTGGTTGCTTTTGGTTGCACGGAGTTTGATTGACACTCCGCGAGGAGAGCCCGGACAGTCTCTTTGTCGCGGACGGTCCGCAGGTAGGGCTCAGACAGTCCGTTTTTCGAGGTGCGCTACTGGTGGTTCGGGGGCTAATTTCAGACGGTCCACAGCAGACCCACGGACAGTCCGCCCAGGCCTCACGGACGGTCCGCCCGGTCCATGCGGACAGTCCGCCCCTGGCCTCGCAGTTTGGCTAAGTCCCTTGCTTCTTGAGTTGCGCTTTCGCTTGTGATTTGTTTGGGACTTGTTCCTAGGGTTGGTAGGTCTGTTGTGACTACGCGACCTTGGCAAGCTCGTGTAAAAATCCTTGTTTGTGAATTTGGGACATAGTCGAGTTCGACTCTCCGGAGAAGAATTTTTATCGACTCCCATTCACTCCCCCCCTCTCTGGTCGCCTAATCGGTCCTTCAATCCTAGTCTTTCTTTTCCTCTTCGTGGTGTTCTTCTCTCGTTTATTGATTCAATATCCTCATCATATGAGAGATATGACAACCATTTTCAATTTTGTAAACCATTGATCTTCAAATGCGAATGTAATCATCATGCACTGAAATATAAGATGAAGAAAAATACATATGTGTATTTTGTTCTGAGGGCATATCTAAAAACCGAGTACGTCAATTGACAATTGGTTGTTTTACATTTTTGTACTAGAGGCGATTCTTTTATAGATATCAGCTACTTTACGCTAGAGGAAATTACACTAAGATCGGCTTCAGCTCGAAATTTTAATCGGCCGTTAGGCTCGACACGATAATCGGCTATACGTCCACCCATATGCTTGGGTAATATTTCTTCAAGTATTTCCCGTTCAACGCTCTTGCGAACTCTTCTCCTTCCAAAGTTTCCAAGATATACACATTGCCAGATTGCCTGGTACATATCGGCTGATACTGTATGGGCCTTCACATTTTGGTGACCATTTACCATATCTAGGATCTCTGGAGCCGATTGGCAATATAAGCTTCCATATCAGATCTCCATGGGAAAACTCCTTGACTTTGACCTTCTTGTCATACCACTTGGCCACTCTCATTTTATTTTTCTTGATATTTGCCAAGGCTTTCAGCTGATTGCCAGCCAGGTCCTCCAACGCTTCTTTCATCATAGCCAAATAGTCATCAGCCGATAGTTTATCTTGGAAAGACACCCTTCTAGATCTAGTTTTTAACTCCCAGGGCAATACTACATCGTGACCGTACACAAGTTGATAGGGAGATACCTTTGTTGCACCGTGACATGCCATCCGGTATGCCCATAATGCCTCATTAATAATCGTGTGCCATCACCTAGGATTTTCATCAATCTTGTGTTTGATCAACTTGAAGATGCCCTTGTTAGCTGCCTCTGCTTGTCCATTTGCTTGAGTATAGTAAGGAGAAGAATTTAACAATTTAATCCCTAGGGAGTTTGCATATTCCTCAAACTCTCCCGAAGTGAATTGACTCCCTTCATCAGTCGTAATGGTCTGAGGTATGCCGAACCGATACACAATGTGTTGCTTGATGTCACATTCTTGATTGGGATAGCTTCAACCCACTATGTGAAATAGTCTGTGGCTACAAACACAAATTTGTGATCCTTACTGGATGGTGGAAATATCTGTCCTATTAGATCGATCGCCCAACCTCTGAACGGCCATGGTTTACCTATTGGGTTCATTGCCGTTGTTGGAAGTCTTTGAACGCTTCCAAATTTCTGACACTCTTGGCATCCCTTGTAATATTTGAAGCAATCTTCCAAGATTGGCCAGTAATAGTTATTGTTTCTGATCATCCACTTCATCGTGAATGCCGATTGATGAGCTCTGCAAACTCCTTCTTGAATTTCTCCCATTAAGGTCTTTGCTTCCTCTTCACCAAGACATTTGAGCAAGACTCCATCGATGGTGCGATAATATAATTCATCCTCCAATTTAACATATTTAATGGCCTTGTACCTTAGTTGCTTATTGTTTACGGCTGTTAAGTACCTATTTTAAGGCCGTCAATCCCTGCATTTCATCATGAGAATCATGCATCCACACTAGAATAGGGGTTTAAACTAACAATTTCCACAAGTGGCTGTATGAAGATGAATGCAGGTGTTTAGCATAAGAAATGAAGAGAAAGCACACCTCTATGATCCTAGCACTTCAGGCTCAGCCAATGAGGGGCTGCCATGCAAGCATCCCCTGGATCAATGACATCACCAATCCATGAGAGAGAGCCTCAGCGAATTAGAGACCGCCACGCGTGCGTCACTTGGATCCCATGGCCCACCAGAGCGACTAAACCGTCTCCACCACACGTGTACACCAGGAACCGACCTCAGGGCCCACCAAGCAGCCACTCAGAGAAAGCACAGGCCGAGGGGGCCCACCTGGGTGTCGTCCGACCCCAGGATCAGCCGAACCGACCTTGGGTCGGTTGATCCCTGCCTTCCACGTGTTGGCTCCTGGTCATATTCCGAGGGTGCACGGGGTGTCCCCTCGCCGATGCCTTGGCCTATAAATAGAAGAGGAGGGGGGTAAGAAGAGGGCAACACACTTGAAGGCAACTTCTCACCTTAGCCTCTTCTTCTTCTTCTTCTCATTCCCTCTTGGTGGAGGTGAAACCTCATCCCACCATGAGTGTGAGTGTGAGGAGGATCTAGCTTAGGTGGTGCTAGGTAGAGAGGGGAGTGTGTGGGTGAGTAAAGGGGAGGTGCGATGATCTGTTCTTCATCCATCATCCCTTTGTATCTCGTGAGTGACACGGTTCTTCATTTATACTAAAGTGAGTATTTCGTTATATTCCAATTAGACTGAAGTCACATTCATACATGGGTGATATGTTCTAGAGTTTTTCATCTGTTCATCATTTAGAGGCTCGTGTTCTTCGTGACACGATCCTTTGATCTTGTTGACTAGATGAATAATTCTGCATTCCGTCTGTGTGACTGCCTATCAATTAGAATATAGTGAGTATCCTGCATATCTGAATTAGATCAAAGTGTCATTCATATCTCTTCATATCGTCTTGATTCCGTGATGGGCAAGGTCTAGTTGTACTCGCAGGTTTGTCGCTCCGTATTTATACGGAGTGCTATAGTGTTGCTACGGGACGTCAGACGTAGCCGTGCTATAGTAGTTGTCGGTAGTGTAGACATGGTGTCTGGACTACGCGTTATCCTTCGAATGCCTTGTATCCCACGATTTGTCTTGGGGTAGGCCGCGATACTGACAGTCGTTGGACCCTTTCGGAATCTCTCGCGTTCGGATACAAGTGTAGGCAACCATTTGTCATGAACCGACTGTTATAGCCAGGAGGGTCCGGTGTCCCAAGCGAGATCCTTTGCAGCTTGTACCCCCCTAGAACCGAGTACCTACAAGAGATACCATACCTCTTGAAGGACCGATTAGGCGACCAGAGAGGGGGGGAGTGAATGGGAGCCGATAAAAATTCTTCCTGAATGATGAACTCGGCCTATGCCCCCAAATTCACAACCAAGGATTCCCACACGAGTTTGCCAAGGTCACGTAGTCACAACGGACCTACCAACCCTAGGAATAAACCCAAACTCAAAGCAACACGGAAGCGCAACTTAAGAAGCAAAGGACTTAGGCAATCTGCGGTGCCTGGGGCGGACGGTCCGAGCTGACCTGGCGCACGGTCCGCATGGAGCAGGCGGACGGTCCGCGAGGTCACGGCGGACAGTCCGAAAATGCAACCCGAACCTCCAGTACTGCACCCCGAAAAACGGACGGTCCGTGGCCACCCCGCGGACAGTCCGACCCGCGCGGACAGTCCGGCAACCTCGGGCGGACAGTCCGGCAAACCTACTCCAACCGAAACCACCCAACTCAATGGATCGAAACAAAGCAACGCAAGAACTCGCGAAGAACACGACGAACACCCGGTCAGCCGGCTCCTCGCGGACTGTCCGCGACCCCCTGGCGGACTGTCCGCCACACGCGGACAGAGCAGCCCGAGCTCGAAACCGCAAGCACCAAAGCACCTATCCGTCCATGGATCTCCCAAACGGCTTGAGCTCTTGAGGTAAGATTTGAGGGAGATGTGAAGCGTCCCTAGAAGATGATATATCCCAAAACTTGAGACCTCAAACGAACTAAATCACCGGGAATCGAATCGCAACCGAGCTCTACCAAAAAGCTAGGGTTCCAACCGAAATCCTTCAGTCGGAGGCCAAATCCAGAGATTGGGGGGTCAAGATCAAGCACAAAGATGCACAAGACATCTATCCATGATCCCTACCAACAAATCCGAACCCAAACACCTCAGAATCGAAGGAACATGGCGCGCACGAAAATCCAACAAAAATAGCCCGAAAAAGACACGAAAATCACACGAGCTACAAGAAGGAAATCAACGCAACCATGAATGGTTCCATACACTCGGAGGTCAGATTCTCTACAAAGCGGTGAAGAAAATCTACGCCTATGGAGCAAGCAAATGAGAAGCAGTCCGGATGGATGGTTTGCCCTGAAAACCCTAGAGCTATATATATGCGTCCCTCTGGGTTGGGCAAATGACCAAGCTACCCCTAGCACTTAAACTTAAGATACAATCCCCTCAGGGGCAAATGGGTCATGTAGTACTCCTCTTCATTGCACGGCCACGCCTTCGCCGCAGTCCGCGTCCTCCCGACGCAAGCCCTGCGATCCCGCCATGTGCCCGCCGGCATCGAAGCTTCTCGGCGCGTCCGGATCCCGTCTCCGCCCGCCGAGCCTCCGGTCTTGGTTTTGTGACTCAACCAAGTAACCTGACGGTTTTGTGGTGAACCGCCGCAAACCCCGCATGCAGACTCCGGTCGTGATCCGCTACCCTGCACCGGCTCCTGTCCACGACTTCGTCTTGCTTTTCTTGCCCCCATGCGGCCCGCACTTGACCCCGCTGGCCACCGGGTCCCTCGAGCCGAGCCTACTTGTCTCTCCACTCCTCGGAGGCCCCGCAAGGTATAGACCTTTCGCGCCCGCTCTTCACCTGCACCAACACGAGTCAAGCCGCAACCTGCACCTGCAATACTCGGCCAAGAGTCAGTCCACACCACGTTGTCAATCACTCATTACACCAGGGAGCGACCATCCACCGGTCCTCGGACGCTTGATGAGTGCATTGACAACACACACATAGTAACCAATTCAGAGAAAATAGAAAAAGAAAAGAAATGACTGAAAAACTCAAACAAGTGATCAAAAGCCAAACAAAAGCCAAGAAGGGATCACTTGAGAGAGAAAAATCTCGGTCCCCTAAGACAAGGGCAACGGCTCGACACAACCGAGATAAAATGCTCCAAAATTGCCGACTCCTCAAGGTGAGGCAAAAGGGCTCGACACCATCGGCAAAAGAGCACAACTAAAATTCAGGCGAAAAAGAGCTCCCAAATGCATATGAATGCAAGCTCCCCCTGCCCAAAACAAGAATTGGGTTACTATCTCTCCCCCTTGTTGGTAATGCATGAATCAAGTCTACAAATGCAAGCATGTGCTTCTCAAATGATCAACATGCTAAAAAGAGACATAGACACGCTAGATTGCTACAAATTTAGCACAAGCATCGCCAATGAGATAGATAGGGACATACAAGCATGTGACATAGCCATGATCAAAATAAAGCAAATTTTTTTTTACAAAAACTTCCCTCTCATGAGCATAGGACCTAAACATGATCAAAATGAGCACAAACAACATATAACTCACAAACTTCATGCAAGGTTACAAATTCTCATCACAAGATCATCACAAACACCTACAAGCTATCTCATGTCATGTCAAAGCCACCGAGCCATGTGTCCACTTCTAAATGTGAGACTTCTCAACGGTGAATATCATGCAATGGTTTAGCACCCAAAATAAGGAATTTAAAGCATTCATGACATAGAATCATATTTTTGAAGCATAAGCATTTCATATACCAATTTCATGATTTACAAATTAAGCATGGTACATGAGGCGCCTTTGCGGCAAAAAGAAGCTTAGGCTTCTCCACAAGGTAGCATGTAGGCTAAACATCCATGATGATAGATGGGTCTTTGACCCCATATGAAAAGAACATGGTCCCAAGCACAAATTAAGCAAGTTATAGCCATAAGTGCACAAATTTAGCATGAAAGGCATTCAACTCATAAGAGAGGATCATATATAGCATTTTCACAAAAATAAGCCATCCACAAGCACATACATCCCAAAGCTACCAAGAGCATCGCTATCCATCATATGAGCATCACTAGCAAAGTCATAATCTCATATCTAGCATATCATAGTGATCCAAGTATATAAGAGAAGCACATCTCATATGGTACATATGCAGTCTATGATACAAAGATGCAAGCATGATATGATACAAAAATGAAAATGCAATATGAGTATGTACATCAAACCCCCAACCAAAGCTCAAAAGGGGAAAAGAACACCAAGCTCCCCTCGCAAACGGGCAAATGTAGCTTGGTCCAAAGGCTTGGTTAGGATATCGGCAAGCTGCTTTTCGGTTGGCACATGGACGAGGTCTATGTTTCTCTTCTCAACATTGTCTCTCAGGAAGTGATACCTCACCTCGATATGTTTGGTTCTGGAGTGGAGCACGGGATTTTTGGCAACACTAATGGCACTCGTGCTATCACACATGAGAGGTACATGGGAACACTCCTCACCAAAGTCACTCAGCGTGTATGTGATCCAAAGCAGCTGTGAGCAACAACTAGCGGCAGCAACATATTCAGCTTCTGTGGTAGACTGAGCTACACTAGACTGTTTGCAAGAAGGCCAAGAAACAAGCGAAGATCCCAAAAACTGGCAAGTCCCCGAAGTCGACTTCCTATCGACTCGACACCTCGCCAAATTGGCATCCGAAAACCCAAGAAGCGAAAGAGAAGAGGACGCTGAGTGCCAAGGACCGAGCTCAGGAGTGTATCGAAGATACCTGAAGATCCGCTTGACGGCCTGCCGGTGTGAAGTCCTCGGCGACGCCTGAAAACGAGCGCACAGACACACAGAAAACTGAATGTCCGGCCTCGTCGCCGTCAAGTACAAGAGGGAGCCGATCATGCTCCGGTACTCCTCCTCGTCCACGGGCTCTCCGTCCTCGTCCGCATCCAACGCTGTAGTCGTACTCATCAGTGTCGACAGGGGCTTCGAGTCGTCCATCTTGAACTTCTTGAGGATGTCCTTCGTGTACTTGGCTTGATGCACAAAGGTTCCCTCCTTCGCCTGCTTGATCTTAAGCCCGTGAAAGAACTGCAATTCTCCCATCATGGACATCTCGAATTCTTTGCTCATGTCCTCTGCAAACCTCGCAACCAAAGAGTGAGACGAGCCGCCAAAGACAATATCATCCACGTACACCTGAACAATTAGGATATCATCGCCCTGCCTGAGGAGAAAAAGAGTCTTATCAACCTTGCCCATCTCAAACCCCTTGCTAAACAAGAACCCCCTCAAACGGCCATACCAAGCACGGGGAGCTTGTTTCAGCCCATACAACGCCTTCCTCAACCTATACACCCGATGAGGAAACTCAGCACTCTCAAAGCCCGGTGGTTGCTTCACATACACCTCTTCTTCTAAAAACCCATTCAAGAAGGCACTCTTCACATCCATTTGGTACAACTTGAACCCTTTAGCCACAGAAAAGGCTAGAAGAATCCTAATTGCCTCCAAACGAGCTACAGGAGCAAATGTCTCCTCATAGTCTATCCCCTCCTTCTGACTATACCCTTGAGCAACCAACCTCGATTTGTTTCTCACCACCTCACCATTCTCACCCTCTTTGTTCTTCCACACCCATTTTGTCCCAATAGGTTTACAATGTGGTGGTGGCTCTACCAACTCCCAAACTTGGTTTCTCTCAAAGTTCTCTAACTCCTCATGCATTGCGTTCACCCAACTAGTATCAGAGAGAGTGTGTCCAATGTCTTTCGGCTCAAAGGTAGCAACAAAAGCCGAATGAGCAAAGTGAGAAACATTTCTGGACCTTGACCGTGTCGTACGTTCATTGATGTCACCGATGATTCTTGAGGGTGTATCATCAACTTGAACGCACCTCGGTGCCTCACGCCTGGAGACAACCTCCCCCTCAGCTGCAGCTTCCACTTGATCTTGCTGGATCGTAGGCGGTGTAGGGGCTGGGCCATCCTGCACCGTAGTCGTCGTTGTGGAAGTAGAGGGTACATGCCCGGCTGGAGCTTCATCATCACCATCATCCTCTCCAGCATCATCCTCCTCGTCCTCAAAGATCTTCTTACCAATCTCGTCGTCACTTGCACACTCAAAGACAGACGAACTGCATGGCTGGGTCTCGTCGAAGGTAACCTCGCAAGTTTCCATGACTAGGTTAGTATCAAGATTGAGCACACGGAATGCTCGAGAATGACTAGCATAACCCAGAAAGATCCCATCGGAAGACCTCGACTCAAACTTATCAAGCCTACCCTTCTTGAGAATAAAGCACCGACAACCAAAAGCCCTGAAATGGCTCACTCTAGGTGCTTGCCCGTGCATGTGCTCATAGCACGTCTTGTTCAAGAAGGCCCTAAGAAAAATCCGGTTCCCAACATGGCACGCGGTATTCACCGCCTCAGCCCAATATCTCCTCGAAGTCCTATGCTCGTCGAGCATCGTCCGAGCCATATCACAAAGGGAACGATTTTTCCTCTCAAGCACACCATTCTGACAAGCCACATAGGGAGAAGAGAATTGATGTTCGAGACCCAAATCACGACAAAAGGTTTCAAAGCGAGAGTTTTTAAATTCAGAGCCATTGGCGCTACGGATAGCTCGAATGGCATCTCCATTCCTCTCATTCTTCAACCTCAAGATTAGATCCCTCACAAAACCAAACGTCTCCCCCTTGTCAGCCAAAAAGAAGACCCAAGCATAGCGAGAATAGTCGTCCACTATCACCAGGACATACCATTTCCCACCCGCCGAGCACACACGAGCTGGACTAACCAAGTCCATATGGAACAGCTCGCATGGCCTCTCTGTCATAACAGATGTCAGAGGCGGGTGAGAGGCGGCGACCATCTTACCATGCCTACACGGAGCACATACCAAGTCCTTTTGGCATTTCAACTTAGGTAATCCTCGGACCAATCCTAGCCCACTCAAGCGTGACAACAAGTCACAACTCAAGTGACCTAGTCTCCTATGCCATTTCCAAAGCTTCGCCGAAACGCCAACAACCAAGCAACGAGAAGAGCCAACACACTGAGAAAAATCAGCTCTGAAAATCTGACCCTCTGGGATGATCGTGCATACAAGATCACCTCGAGAATCCAAGACACGCGAAGCGCCCGTTTTGAAACGGACCTCAAAACCCTCATCAAGAAGCTGGGAAACCAAAAGAAGATTGTACCCCAAAGACTTGACAAGAGAAACACGCCTGAGAGTCACAGAATCACTCACCTTCACCGTGCCCATTGAAAGCACTCTACCTTTCCCATTGTCCCCAAAAGTGATGTACTCTTTGGTCATCACCGGGGTGAGGCTGGAGAACCACCTTCGATCTCCGGTCATGTGTCGAGAGCAACCGGAGTCGATCAACCAAAAGCCCTCCATGCCTCCCACCTGCAAATCAAAAACGAGAGCGAGAGTGAGCAAACGACTCAGCACTGGGGTTAGTACAAAATGAATCAAACCAGTGCCGTGCCATTTGCTCAAACGCGGGGTTAGCAGAATCCATCCTATCTCCTCTAGGTGGAACACCCCCACGTCACCTTGGAGGACTACGCGTACCACGAGGTGGAGACCGTGGCCCGTAGCTCCTCTAGGACCTAAAACTGCGATCGTTCCCCCCATACTCGTATTGCCCACGAGCGAAGGAACGTCCAGCAAACTCACCACGCCCAAACCCAACACGCCTACCACCTTCTCTATGTGGTGGCTCACCTCGAGGCACAAACACACGCCTCTCTCGAGGGTAAATGGTACGCATCATACCCTCGCCCCTTGGCACCAACCTAGGCTCAGGCACACCACGAGAAGGGCGGTACCTGTCCTTGTTGGCCATCTCCCTAGCCAACCTCTCCTCACGCTTCCTCCTGAAGCAAAACTCAGCAAGGTGCCCATCCATCCCACAATGCGCACAATGGCAGGGTTCTGGTTTTGGCTTTGGTTTTGGGTTCTCTTTGGGCTCTGGCTTCTCCTCACTCGGTTTCTCTCCCTTCTTCCCAAAGAACTCATTCCCTAAGTCACTCTTGAACTTGATGGGTTTCTGGAAGTTATCTGTGTGTGGAGGAAACACGGGTGGAGCTGGGTTGTGTCTAGTCGGTTCCTAAGTGGGTTTGGCTTAGGAGCATAGGCATTTTTGTGGTGGGTTTTTGGTGGCTCTGGGATATCTCCAATCTTCCCCTCATCCACCTTGTTTGACCCAAGCGCTTCCCCATCATAGCGCTTGTATGTCTCGATCATCATCCGGAGCTGAGGCTCATGACCAGACAACTAACCCATCATCTTTCTCAACTCATCATTCTCATCCTGCAAACGATCAACATTGTGTGCAAGCTCCATATTCTTCACAGCATTTATTTCACAAGTAGAGCATGATGTAGGAATAGGAGCTTTCAGCTAAGCCTCTAGTGATCTAGCATAAACAAGCGAAACATCTAGCCTTTCATGCAAAACAGGACAAGAAGTGCAAGCACCAAGCAAAGAGGGCCTAGATTTCATCTCATCTAGCTCAATCCTAAGCACATCTAGTTCCTCAACTTTGGAGGCATACTTCTCCTTAAGCACAGTCAATTCACCAAGAAAAGTGGAACAATCAGTGCATTCAGGTTCATCGGTCACAACAGGAGCAGACTTAAGAGAATCTATTTGAGCCCTAGCATCAACAAGCAAAGACTCTAGTTCAACCACCTTCTCCTTAGCCTCTCCAAGCAAAGACCTATACTCCCTCTTCTCCTTGTTGATCTTTCTAAGCACATCATCACGGTTGTCAAGCAAGTCATTCAACCTAGCATTCTCCGCTGCCAAGAAGGATGGATCATTGTTTACCTCTTCCTCGGAGTCGGAGCCCGAGTCATCCTTGTTGCTCTTCTTGCTTGCGGAGCTATGTGCCATGCCGCAAAAGCCTTGGGCGGCGAAGCACAAGCCGTTGATGTTCTTGCTTGACCGCTTGCCCTTGTGCCGGTTCTCATCTTCATCACTTGAGCTCGATGAAGAGTAGCATGAGCTCGAGTCGATGTCGCTCGCCCCGGGAACCATCGCTCGCTCCTTCTTCTTGTGACCACCACTTCTCCTCGGCCTCCGCTCGGACTTGTTCTTGCCCTTGTGGTCGTCCCTCGAGCGGTGCTTGTGGTCGGTCCTCGGACGGTGCTTGTGCTCAGCCTTCACCTCCATGGCTTCCGGGCACTCAGCGATAAAGTGCCCGTGCTTCCCGCACCGGTAGCACATGCCCGAGGTCCTCCGAGCATTCTTCCGGTTCGTGTACATGCGCTCGAACCGCCTACTCAGCAACGCGAGATCCTTCTCGCCTAGCACGTCAAACTCCTCATCTGGCATGGACACAAGACAAGACAAAGAGAACTGTCTCGAAGACATGTTAGCGTTAGTCCTTGATCCAGAAACGAGAGCCAGACTATTAGGGTTAGTCAGGTTCTCGATCTTTGCACCGTGAGGGTGTCATACTTATCCGACTCAAGAATGGCATCGACCTTCCCACTCCACACAGTATGATCCAGAGAGTGCAGGAGCTTGATAGCCCTGTCATGATCATCGTACGGGAGCACGGCCACATTAGCCCTCATGTTGTTCACAATCACCGTGAACCGCTGGAACATGCTGTCAATGGACTCACCGGGGAGATGAGTGAAATTCTCGTACTCTCTCCGGTAGGTCGCAAACAACCGAGCCTGAACCTGAGCATTTCCAGCATGAGCATTCTTCCACTGCTCCCAAATCCTACAAGCCAAGTCCTCTGTCTGAACCCGATCGAATTCGGATTGACACAGAGCACAGAACAAGTAGTCGACCGCCTTATTGTTGACGTCGAACATATCCCTCGATCCTGGAGCTAGGAAGTTCATCGGATGAACATAAGCTGTGTTCACCGTGACATCCCACAAGATCTGACCCTTGCCGTGGAGAAAAGCGGCCATCCGCCTTTGCCACATCTGGTAGTTCTTACCATCAAAGTGAGGAGGACCTGAACCCCGTTCCTGGTACACCATCTTTGGATCTTAGACTGGTTAGAATCACAAATATCCGTAACCGGCTCTGATACCAATTGAAGGACCGATTGGGCGACCAGAGAGGGGGGGAGTGAATGGGAGCCGATAAAAATTCTTCCCGAAGGATGAACTCGGCCTATGCCCCAAATTCACTACCATGAGTTCCCACACGAGTTTGCCAAGGTCACGTAGTCACAACGGAGCTACCAACCCTAGGAACAAACCCCAAACAATCCCAAAGCGAAAGTGAAACTCAAGAAGCAAAAGACTAAGGCGTTCTGCGAAGGTCGGGGCGGACCGTCCGCGTGGTACGGGCGGACGGTCCGCGTGAAGGAGGCGGATAGTCCGCAGGTAAGGCGCGGACGGTCCAAAAATCGACCCCAAACTTCCAGTACTGCACCTTGAAAAACGGACGGTCCGGGCGAGCACCGCGGACGGTTCGAGCCTCGCGGACTGTCCGGCCACCCCGGGCGGACTGTCCGACCAACTCCTTCCAACCAAAAACCACCGACAAAACAGATCGAAATGAAGCGACACAAGACCTCGCGAAGAACACGAAGAACAGCCGTCTGCCGAGCTCCTCGCGTACGGTCTGCCGACCCCGCGCGGACGGTCCGCTAGGCGCGGGAACAGCAGCCCGAGCCTGACCTCCCAAAGGTCAAACCCTCCTTCCCTTTGCCCGATCTCCCGAATCAACCAAGGGATTGCTACCAAATCATAGGTGAAGGTGAAGCGCCTCTAGGAGATGCTATACCTACGAATTTGTAGCCTCAAACCCACTGAATCGAGAGGAATCGAGATTCTACCGAGCTCACACAAAGAGCTAGGGTTCCAACAGAAATCCTTCAATCGGAGGCCGAATTCGGAGTTTGAGGGGTCATGATCAAGCACAAAGATGCACGAGGCAACTATCCATGATACCCACCAACAAATCCGAACCCAAACACCTCAGAATCGAAGGAACAAGGCACGCACGAAAATCCAACGAAAATAGCTCAAAAAGGACACGAAAATCACAAGAGCCACAAGAAGGAAATCGACGCAACCATGAATGCTTCCATACACTCGGAGGTCAGATTCTCTACAAAGCGGTGAAGAAAATCTACGCCTATGGAACAAGGAAATGAGAAGCAGTCCAGATGGATGGTTTGCCCAGAAAACCCTAGAGCTATATATATGAGTCCCTCTGGGTTAGGCAAATGACCAAGCTACCCCTAGCACTTAAACTTAAGATACAATCCCCTCAGGGGCATATAGGTCATGTAGCACTCCTCTTCATCGCACGGCCACACCTTCGCCGCAGTCCGTGTCCTCCCGACGCAAGCCCTGCGATCCCGCCACGTGTCCGCCGGCATCGAAGCTTCTCGGCGCGCCCGGATCCCGTCTCCGCCCGCCGATCCTCCGGTCTTGGTTTTGTGGCTCAACCAAGTAACCTGACGGTTTTGTGGTGAACCGCCGCAAACCCCGCATGCAGACTCCGGTCGTGAGCCGCTACCCTGCATCGGTTCTTGTCCACGACTTCGTCTTGCTTTTCTTGCCACCGGGTCACTCGAGCCGAGCCTACTTGTCTCTCCACTCCTCGGAGGCCCCGCAAGGCATAGACCTTTCGCGCCCGCTCTTTACCTGCACCAACGCAAATCAAGCCGCAATCTGCACCTGCAATAGTCAGCCAAGAGTCAGTCCACACTACGTTGTCAATCACTCATCACACCAGGGAGCGACCATCCACCGGTCCTCGGACGCTCCGGTCCTCAGCTGTCTGTTGACAAAGCCTTTGAGAAACAACGCCTTCAAATGCTGTCTCTTCTCGTCCTCTGGCTTCTCAAAGATAGCTTGTCTAGGTTCCAGTGTTAACTGAGCCATGCCAAGTTCTTCATCGGATACATCTGAATCAACTGGAGCCATGAACTCTTTTGGTAGGAAGACAACCATGTTTATGTTAGCTTGTGGTTTGTCATCTTCTCCATTATCGGCCTTAGGCTTAGGGCGCCATACTTTAGACCGAACCTTCTTCTTGTCCAGCACGCATCTTTCTGCTTCTTCTTGCTGTTCTAGCTGGCGTAGACGCTGGACTCTCCTCTTTTGTGACTTGGTCAAGCCATCTGGACACCATTGTGGATTGGGCTTCTTATGTGTTTGGCTTGATCCTTCATCATCCAGTTGCAGTGTGCGTCGACGTTCAGGAGCTCGGCATATGATATCCTCATCAGGGACCAGAGAATCTGCCATCTCTTCTAGCCGATTATTTAACTTTTCATTGACTCGGCCTCCCAGCCGATCATAAACGCTAGCCTTGCCCCCCCAGCCGATCGTGAACGCTGGCCTTGCCCCCCTGCTGATCGTGGACTGAGATCCGTTGATTGCTGAATTCACGGTGATCTCCAGCTGAAGGTCTTCTGTCATCGAAGCAAACTCTTTTAGATGAGCTATTGTTGTTGTAAGCCCCATTGCATTCTGGACAATTCTCTGCTGTTGGTAGCTTGATCCCTTCTTCCCAGCAATACTTGAAGAATGGACATCTCCAATGTCCTTCGTTGCGCCATGCCCACTCTTCTCTTCTTTTTGCTTTCTCCTGCCGATGCCGGAACTTGTTGATCAGCATTTGGGACGTGATAGGTCGGTGTGGCTTCAAGTCTCCTTCTTCAAGTAGCATCGAGTAATATGCTCCATTGTGGATGTTTCATATCTTGAGTGCATCAACGTTCCCTACTTCTCCACATTGTATGATGAATCGAGTAATATGCTCCATTGTGGATGTTTCATCCGGCCCAGAGAACTTGGTGAAGTCTGGCACCTTGAATCTTGGAGGGAACGGTATCTGATCGTAGCCAGATGGATACGGTGTCCTGTACATGCAGGATAGTTGCTTAGGTTTCATCCCATATTGCTTCTACAGCATTTCCGAGAAGTGATCCATTAACTCTTGCTTCACATGAGACTTCAGTTCAGCAGATACTTGTTCAATTGCTTGCATCTCAGCTGATGCAGTCTCTGGAGACTATTCTTCTGAGGTTCTCGGCTGTGGATTTGGTGCCATTGATGTTCTTACTCCAGAAGAACTTTGCGCATTTGGTTGGCTTGCAACAGGTGGAGTTTGTCCGATCGGCTGACTAGCCGATGAGGCTGGTTGATGCAAGTTCAACTGGCTTGAGATAGCCAATTGATTTAGAAGCGTTTGTAGCACTTGTGCAGGATCCACCTGTGGAATTACCGGCTGTCCTGTCACCCCTTGGTTGATCGGCTGCTGAGGCGATGATCTTGTATGAGCCACCGTATTAGCCGGGGTTAAGACAGGCTGCATTGGTGTTGACTGTTGTAGTGGGGCAGTCTGCACGGGCATCCCTAGCGTCGGCTGCTGAGCCGATTTCTGAGGTTGAACAGGAGCTTTTCTTTCTGTCGGTATGACCATCTGAGCATGAGCTGGACTGATCTTGACTCTTTCAAAAGCCTTGCTCCCGTGATTGAAGTAGACAAATTCTACTCCCTACTTGTTCATGTGCACAGTCCTTGGAGTACCTCCACACATGGCTTGATAAGACTGTGGGTACTTCACCTCTGGATCTTCCTCAGGCTGGGGGTCGAAGAAATTTGAGATGTTAGTCTCAAAATGATCACGAGGCAAATCCCATCCTGCAAGATTTCCATCCTGGCTTCTCATGGCAGGATACTTTTGATTCTGCACTGAGAATGTCTGATCTTGGGCGTTGGACTGTACTGAATGTGTTTGGATCACAGGCATTGTAACAGCAGGATCTTTGGCCTTATCTCCAATACTTTGATTCTGAATCGGCCGCGAATCCGATGAAGAACTAGGAGCAACCTGTGGAGACGGTGAAATCCCTACTGTCGGGTCATCAATCGGCGGGGAAGCCGATTGGTTATGTTGGAACACTGGAGGAGTTCGATTTGGTTGAAAATATGCAGGTCCCAGGTATCCTCCGTCTGCTCCTTTCTTGAGTGCTTCAATCAGACTATTTTGAATGGTATTGGCGAAAACCTTAGCTTGATCAATCATCATTTGATGCATCGCCTTAGTCATCATGTCTTGAAGCCCTTCAGGATCGGCTGAGAAGGTGACTTGTTTAGGTGTTGGCAAAGGATTCTTCTTGAAGACTCCACCTTTAGTCTGACCGTATGATGCCAGGCAAAGCTCTTCATAATGCTTCATGTGAGCTTCAAACTCGATCTTATCTGCATCCTTCAGCTGATCCTTGGTGATTGCTTGGACGTTGTCCGGCTCAATCTCAGAATTACCACCCTTCGTGTTCTTCATCATTGTTGACTTTTTCGGGTCCCACCGGCCGTGCCAAAATGTGTTGACGCAAAAATAGGACGTCACCTCTACGCATAGCACACGTGACTCCCAGGTCTGTAGCGAGGCGTGCCAGCCAATCTGACCTGTTGATTGACAATGGAAAATATTAGGGATCGGCTAGAGAACCGATGGCCTTTTAGCGACACGTGTATCGTGACGTCAGCGCTCGAACAGGTCGGAATCGGCTGCGACGTTAGAAGCCGATAGGATCTAGATCGAGCGGGGTAATTGGTGATAATAGCTAAAAACCACAAGAATTGGTACAAAAACTTGTAGATCTAGCTAATATCGATAAGGGGTGAATAAAGAACTAGAAGAAACCTCAACGATGCGCCCGGAGGTTAAAGCCTAGGGTTATTCGGTAAAACGGTACTCACAAGCTTGCCGGAGATCGATCGATGCAGCCCTACGAACTTGAAGGACGGCGTTGTGGAAAAGAAGAAAAACGCAATGGCGAAGTCGCCGAAAAGTAGATGTTGTAAAGTAAATGGTTTGCCCGCAGGTGGTTTGTTTGATATTGGTGTGTACACCCTTTTCCGACCACGCAGGGTCGCTATTTATGTCCTGAGGACAACCCGACTCCTAGCCGATCACGACACTGTTTACTTGCATCTAAAGAAAGACAAAAACCTACTAAAATAGAAAAGGACTCTCGTAGGAGTCAAAAAACCTTCTAAGAACTGACTCTTGACCCTTTGCCAATCGTGGATTGACCCGCCTCCGCCGTACTTTCCTTTTGGCGTATCCTCTCGATTGCCGCCTTATTCTCCATCGGCCGACCCTGTAGCGAACATGGCCTCATAAGCCATTAGTTCGAGTATGATTTTGGTGATTCATGACAACATGATCAATGGGACTAACCCAATTGTTTAGCATGTCTTTGTAGACATTTCTAGGTCCCAAGGATGCAAAAATACCACATGCCAAAATGAGAAGAAAAGGAAGGAAATTGACACCGTCGGATGAACCGACGGTACCATCGGTGCAAGCGTTGGTGCACTTGGTACACTGCGTGAAGGAAGCTCAGTTTACACAGACCGTCGGATGAACTGACGGTGTGTTTTCTAGTTGCACCGGATGAATGGAAGAGACAAAGAAGCAAAAGACAGTAGCACCGGATGAACCGACGGTCCTAGTGAGGACACCGTCGGTCTATCCGACACTCAGTTTGAATCAAGACAGAGACGCGCCACTATGAAGCCTTAAGCATCGGATGAACCGACGCCATGGTCAGAGGAAGCGTCGGTCCATCCGACGGTTACGAAGAAACCAACAGAGACGTTTTGGCGAGAAGACCTTCAGCACCGGATGATCCGACGCACTGTCAGTGTATAGCGTCAGAGCAGTTGTGCCAGCAGATCAGCAACGACTAAGTGACGTGGAGGGCACCGGATGAACCGACGCCCTGGAAAAGCATAGCATCGGTTCATCCGACGCTACCTTTTTCAGTGACCGTTAGCCAACGGCTCTTTGGGTGCCTTAGGCTATTTATACCCCCTCCACTCACCCATTTGAGGTTGCTGGATTGTGTGGAAGTGCAGAGGAGTGCAAGACACCTAGAAGATCATATCCAACCATCCAAGTGCTTAATTGCTCATCCATAGACTTGTACACGCTTTATGTGTGTGCTTAGTGCTAGGCTTAGCTTAGAGCTGAGTGAGTGCACGGTTGTGCCAACCTTGTGAGGTGATTCTTGAGTGAATCAAGTTGTACAAGGTGCGCCGGCAGCCTTGGGGCCTAAGTGGCTCACCGGCAATCGTCTTCGACCCTCCGGCTTGGTGTGGAGTGGCGAGGACACTTTGTGCGGGGGACGCGGAGACCCCCTTCCTTGGTGGAGAAGCTCCTTAGTGGAGGCGGCATCAAGGTGACCAAGGGAGCTTGGCAAGTGCCTAAGTGGCTAGCCTTTGTGGCGAGCCAAGTGGTGCTCTTGGGAGAGACTTGGTGACCGGGAAGCAATACTCTTGTGTGAGTGCTTCAACAACGTGGACTAGGGGTGGCTTAGTGCCTACCGATACCACGGGATAAATCGCGTGTCAAGAGTTTGCTTCCTCTCATCCCCTTTACGTTTCCACATTTACTCTATTGCAATCTTTGCTTGCCTTTATTTTCCTAGAGTAGTATCTTGTTAGGATTGGCTATAGGTTGCAAACCTTGTTTTGGGATGGCAGTTTCACACTAGAACAACCTTAGTTGCACATCTAGATAGTATGTTCTAGTTTACTCTGAGAAAAAAGTAGTGAAGCCATAGGTTAAGGTTTTTAGATTGCCTAATTCACCCCCTCCCCCTCTTAGGCCACGAGCATCTGATTCCTTACAGACCCTCTGCTTGACCATCGGCCGATCAGTTTGACCCGCTAGCCCATCGACAGATTTGAGTTCCCTTGACCATCGACGAGTCCTGTTGACCATCCTTCTCTCATCTTCAATCGGCCGATTGCACCCTGTTTTTCATCGGCTACTTCTCCTTATCCCTTTTGACATGTTTTTCCAAAAAACAGTGTCAACAAAGTCGCGTACATCCGAGCCTGAATCTGAGCATTCCCAGCATGAGCATCCTTCAACTGCTCCCAAATCCTACAAGCTAAGTCCTCTGTCTGAACCCGATCGAATTCAGACTGACATAGAGCACGAAACAAGTAGTCGACCGCCTTGTTGTTGGCGTCGAACATATCCCTCGATCCTGGAGCAAGGAAGTTAATCGGATGAACATAAGCTGTGTTCACTGTAACATCCCAAAGGATCTGACCCTTTCCGCGGAGGAACGCTGCCATCCGCCTCTGCCACATCTGGTAGTTTTTCCCATCGAAGTGTGGAGGACCCGATCCCCGTTCCTGGTATGCCATCTTTGGATGTTAGACTAGTTAGAGCCTCGAAAGACCTGAACCTACACTGATACCAAGTGAAGGACCGAACTGGGGACCAGAGAGGGGGCAGTGAATGGGAGCCGATAAAAATTCTTCTCGAAGGAGATGGCTACTCCAACAAGACGAACACGGCTATCCAAATCACGTCTCCGACTCAACTACCCAAGTTGGCCAAGACCACATAGCCACTGGAGTGCTACTGGACCTAGGAAGCAACACAACAACCTTCCGAACCAAAGACACCAAACATACAACGGAAATATGCACAGCTTGGTGCCTGTGCTACACCGGTCAGACCGATGGCCTGCGCTGGTCAGACCGGTGACACCGGTCAGACCGATGGCCTGCGCTGGTCAGACCGGTGACACCGGTCAGACCGGTGAGCAGAGGTGGTCAGGCTGGTGGCTACAACAGCTGCACAGAAAATGTTCCAGGAGGCCTCAGTGATTCCTCTAGGCCCTGGAACAAAAACCACCTCTAAAACCCAAACTGCTCAGGAAGAAAAACCTTCACAAAACCTAAACAAACTCCTCGAAACCTGCCAAGAACTGACCAGAAACAACTCAGCCCAAAAACACACGAACTAGACAGTTCACCCGAGGCAAATCCCACAAAGGCCTTGCACCGGTCAGATCGGTCAAGAGCACCGGTCAGACCGGTCACACCTGGGCAGCTCGGGATGAACAGCACCCGCGGGTCAACTCCCCCAAATCCAAACCTTGACATCCCGATTCGCTCCACAGATCTGCACAAGACTTTGGGGATAGTAGGACCACCTCATGGGCACTCCATAGCCAAGGTTTGGTCCACCAAAACTTGCTAGAACGAGAGGAATCGAAGAAATCCTACCAAGAACGCCTCTAACCCTAGAGAGGAGAAAACCCCAAAATCGAGCCCCTTTGCTCACGGATTTGGGAGGGGAATCAAAGGGAAAAGAACCACGAAGGGTTCATGCATACATCCCCCACCAAATCCCAAAGAGAAAGGTCTCAAAACCGCCACGAGAAAATCACCAAGAAAAGGCTCCGAAAATCACCAAAAAGGGAAAACGGGAAGAACACAATCAAGCCTTGAGGAACCACGTCGAATCATCTATACATACCGTGAAGGTTCCTACAAGGTCTAGCTTCCACCCGATCATCCTTCCCTCTCACACGATCTCACCATGAAGCTCTCAAGCTAGTCCTAGAAATTCCAAAGGAAAAATGGAAGAGGAAAATAACAAAACAAAATGAGCTAGTGTTCCAAGAGATGGCTGCCATCCTCTCACCACTCGGGTTATATGGAGGCTAGCAGAAAGATGAAACTACCCCTAAGGCCTAATACTAGGATACACACCCCCGAGGGGCACTTTGGGAATCTTTGTCGTCGCACCATCGGACGGATGCCCGACGACCACAAACTTGCTTAGCCTCGACGCAAGCCTTGTGATCCCGACGCGTGTCCTCCACTTCAAAGTCTCCGGACTGCGTCGTCGCACACCGGTCAGATCGGTGCTCCACACCAGTCAGACCGGTCCGATGCTGCTACACCTCCGCCTTCGGTCTTCGGTCTTGGCTTTATGGATCAACCAAGGAACCCAGTGGTTTTCTAGTGAACTACCGGAAACCCCGCGAACTCGGTGTAGCCTCCACCAATCACCACTCATGACTCGGTTCCCACGTAGTCCCGGCTCGACCTTGGTTTTGAGGCTCAACCAAGAAACCGTCCATGACTTCATCTTGCCGTTCTTGCCACCATGCGGCCCGCACTTGACCCCACTGGCCACCGGGTCCCTCGAACCAAGCCTACTTGTCTTTTCCACACCTGGAGGCCTCACCGGCAACGACCTTTCGCGCTTGTTCTTCACCTGCACCAACACCAGTCAAGCCGCAACCTGCACCTACAATACTTTGCCAAGAATCAGTCCACACCACGTTGTCAATCACTCATCACACCAGGAAGCGACCTACCACCGGTCCTCGAACCACACATGGCTCTCAAAGTGCTACAACGGTGTATCTGTGCGCTTGCGGACTCGTTCGCACCCATCAGTATACCCGGGTGATTCTTACACGCTCACGCTATCCCAGCGCCATAGTGGTGAGGTTAAGAAATACCAACGAGCATTTCTGGCGCCGTTGCCGGGGAACGGTTGTCGAGAATCTACGAACCCGACTATCCTCATATCTTTTGTTTTTCCTTTTTGTTTCTACCTCTACCCCCATTATCCCAGGAAGGTTATCCTTGTACACACTTTCCGCCCACTATGAGTGAACCAATGGAATCATCCTTAAGGAGGCGTCCAGCCTCTTTGACCCCTTGTATGGTTCGCCCATCCCTCATGAAGCTAGTTGACAACGATTCTTTCTCAGGGAAAAGCCATGAAAATCCCTACTTCCATGTGAGAGACTTTGAACAATTGTGTTCCACCTAGGGTAAGACTGGGGCGACACAGGATGTTCTTAGGAGGAACTTGTTCACGTTCTCCCTTTCTGGAGGAGTGAGAACTTGGTACCGTTGTTATGGGCATGATCACCTCAACCGAGGAGCATTGAGAGCAGCTTTCTGCACCCGATTCTTTCCTGTGAGGCGTATCATTTCCTTAAGAATGACGGCCCTTAGTTTCCAACAAAGAGAGAAGGAATCCCTAGGCATGGCATGGCATTGTTTTGCCTCTATGGCTGAGTCATGCCCAGTCCTTGATCTGCCGGACCTGGTGCTCCTGCAACACTTCCGGCTTGGTTTGCTAAAGGATAGTGGCATGATGCTTGATGCCATTTCGGGAGGCGCCTTTGTGTTCTTAGAGCCGGAGCGAGGAAAGGAAATTCTAGGAGAACTCTGAGATTTCAGCTCCCCGCCCGTCCTGAGCGACGAGGTAGCCAACCGTGGTAATGTAGGTAGCCAACCGTGGTAATGTAGAGTTGCCTAGATCCATCTTCGAGAGAGCCCGAGCTTACATACCAACCTTCTCTACGCTCTAGTCGAAGATATCATTCTTGACTAGCAGGAATCTATGGGAAAGAGCACCTAGCGTGAGTTCTGCCCTTAGGTTCCGCTATCGTTTCTTCTCTTAAAAACCCGACCTTCGAGACTTAGTCTCGAAGGAAGGAGGAAATGAGTGGTTAAAGAAGGGTAGTTGTTCCTGTCGAGAACGATTATCTCGACTTCGACTACAACTTTCTGGGACAGGTTACGATGAATGTTTCGTGCTTCATGTCAAGGCTCAATCCGAGGTGCCACCACACCAAAGGTCAGGCCAAGACACTGGCCCCAGGCTCACAAATCTCTACACTTTTGGCCTTGGAAAGCGCAATTTTATACCGATCCAGTTGAGCAACCTATCTCGTCATCATGAGCTCAGCTAGGACCGATGCCGATCGAGTTAAGTAGGCATAAATCTCATCCTACGCCTTGACTTGATCGATGCCCTGTGGGAGTGTGGTCGCATCTCTATCTTTTGCACTTCCGTTGGAAGCTTGGGTTGGCTTAGATGTCATCCTCACACTAGTGAGGGTGAGAACCTTTGGCTACCTAAGGAGAGAATGAACTGGCAAGTTTGTTACTCTTGATCTACAGCTCGAATGTTCTTCCGACCCATGGAGTCTCACTCACTAGATCTGGGGTCCGAGCATTTTTGAGCCATGCTTCTAGAGGTGAAAGCTTCACTCGCAGGGCACTTTTGGCTATAGGCCGAATCTTGTGCTCATCCGCATAACCTCTGTCATCTCTCGTCCGTAGTGCTATAACCTTGCTAGATGCATGACCTTCCTAAGGTTACCCATCATAGTTCCCTTAGGATGGTTGTGAAGACTATCACCGCGACATCCTGAGCACAGCTTGCAGTGTATACATGCACTAGCCGTGTAGGAAGGAAATGGGCTCCATCATAAGAAACCCGCCGGGGGAACCATGAGTTAGAATAAGGAGGTATCTTGGAAAAGGGGGACGATCTAGAAGGGGAAGCAACATCTTCTCTACTCGGATATGAGTCCAGGTGAACCCCCTATGTTGCGCTGTTTATGCGGAAAGAGGTTTAAGTAAAGCTAAAAGAGGAGTAAAGGCATTTATGCCCAAAACCTAATCCTAGCTATTACTGGAGCCTCCAACCACAAATTCTATGGGACACCTGGCCCTGAGACCTTGAGCCCTACTAGAACCCACATGCCAAAGGGGAGGCCCAGCGGGGCCCATATGGGCTCGGCCGACCAACTAGGTCGGCCGATCCAATTAGGGTGCCGCCGCCTCTCCCCTTTCGCGTGTGCCTCCCTTAGTCCTCTAGAGACCTCCTCCTCGCCGTGTGATGGATTTTGAGCCGTGAAGAAGCTCCATCTCCCCTACTCCTTCCTCCCACAACGACCAACTGCCACCCGCCATGGCTGATAAGAGCATTGTTCCCTTCCCCGCGGAGTCCTCCTCTGCGGAGCCCATCAAGGGAGACGTCCCTGCCATTGCTGCATCTCCTAAAGGGACAACACCTATGGAGGTTGCGTGCATTCTTGATGTGCGGCCGCTCGCTTCCCGTCCTCCGGTGGAGGGCCAAGGATCAGGGGTAGCCGTGGAAGGATCCTCGGCTGTTAAGGGGCAGTGGTCCAGCCCTTCACGCCTTTGGCTCCCCACTCCTCTAGCCGATCTGCTTCGCCTGGCAAGGTGAGGAAGTCGCGGTGACATGCCAGCAGCCCCTACCAGAGGGGAGTGGAGATTCGGCCGAAACCCGTGGTGATCCCGCCGCCACCGGTGGTTCCACTGCTTCGGACCGACGCTCCAGGAGCCTCAGCGGCAAAGGGCCATCCAGTCCCTGCTGCACTGTTGTCTCCTCCACCGGCTTCTTAGCCTGGGAAGCTCCCGTTCGCTAGCCCAGGCAGTACCGACAGGAAGGTCACCTGAGCACCGGTGACTCTGGAGGCAACCGACGAGGACTTTGAGCTGGGCAGTAGCTCCACACCACGGGCACCCAGGAAGTCGAGGGAGAAGACTCGGGCAACCGAGCGATCTCCCAATACTCCCTCTACAGCCCGGATAGCCCCATTGTTGGAAGAGCTTGCTAGGAAATGCGAGAAGCTAGAGTCCATCAGTGCAGAGCAGAAGATGGATATCGCTGAGTTGAGGGATGACCTCCGCGAACTTCGTTGTGGCCTGTGTGCCAAGATGAGGCGCCTCTTCGAGGCCACAGGGCACGAGGACCTCTATGACGCAGAGTAGAGGGCTACACCCACTTTTCATTTTCCATAGGCGCTTATTTCGGTTTAGTTTATTTCCTTCCATACTTATTTCCCTTTAAATTTTATTTCTATCATGTGTGTAAGTGCCTATTTCATTATGAACTTGAATAAAATAATCTGGCTCCACCGGTCATATAACCCGGTCGAGTCACATGTGTGTTAATTGTTTTTGTTTTTGCTTGTCTTGAAGAACCGCACCCAGGTACAAGACAGTGTGGGGGGAGAGCCGCACTCTCCAAATGCGAACACGACGGATATTTGCACCCACGCTACACTCCCACGGCACGTACGACCACTCATGCTTAGAGAACCTGAACGGAGATGCATTCTTGAACATCACAACAAACCCCGTTCGGTCTGCATCAACAACCTGCGTTGGTTTGCATCTCTACCTCATTTAACCATGATTCTTGAGTTTGTTATGCCCTTCTATAAAATCCTTTATAAACAAACTCGAGAAATCTATGGTGATGCTTACTCCGTACCTATGGTTGACATGCATAAGTTTTATTCCTCGTTTTTACTCTTGAGGCTTGTGAATCATATCTTTATAAGGACAGCATGTTCATCTAAGTAGTTGACAAGTAAGATATGGCTTGATGACATGATCTTAGCTCTGAAGGTTTTAGTTCTTGGGTTTATTTAAAAAAACACTCTTGCAAGCTCCTCTTTGATATGTTCCAGTCCTACCAAAGCCATATGATGTTATTAGTCAAAAACCTTATACTCAAATGTTGCTTGTTTTTGCATTGAGCTTTGTCAAAACATGTGACCCTTATGAGAATTCTTTTCATGCTTTCATGATCAAGATTCATGTGCACACCACTACTTTCCACTTGCTACGCTTCTACACTGGAACATAGCATTGTACCATTCGTCCATCCACAAACGTAAATGCTCCATCTATGCATTGGTTTCTCTCTCCTCAAGTATTTCGTAAAAAAGGCATGGCTATCTAAAAAATATATATAATATGGGGACACATGAAGGTCCCCCATTATGCAAAAAAAATTGTGGACACATGAAGGTCCATTAAAAAATGGGGAGGATAGCCATGCTCCCATAAGACTTTTTATATATATATGAGAGAGAATTATGCAATGGAGTCATTCATCCCATTCATCGAATATGGTAATAACTAGCACCCATTCTGGGCCTAGTGTCCACCTTACCATGTCCACCACATCCATACACGTGCACCACTTGATCTGATCGTATGACTTGATTTACTCTTTGGATCCAGTTTTTGACTTTGCAATATATGTAATAGAAATATGCCTTACCATTCATATCCTACCCTGAGCTCCACATAAGCCGATTAGAAGTAGGATGAATTTAAGGCAGTCATGCCTAGGTGAGGACATACACACATTGAGCGATTTGAGAGAATCAAGGAAGGAGGCAAAGCAAGATTTTCTTTAAAATCATTTAAAACCCCAAGTGCTTGCCATCAGATGTTTAAGGGATTCGATTCTTGGTCGTTCTTCTTATAAACCACCAAAGATGGCATGATAGCCACTCCACAAAGTTAACAAGAGCAAGGTATGACCTGAAATAATTCTTATGGTTGTTTCATACCATTGGTTTAACCCGCTTGATCTCTTCCCTATTACTCGGGATGAGCAAAGGTCAAGTGCAGGGGAGTTGTTGACGGCTATTAAGTACCTATTTTAAGGCCGTCAATCCCTTCATTTCATCATGATAATCATGCATCCACACTAGAATAGGGGTTTAAACTAACAATTTCCACAAGTGGCTGTATGAAGATGAATGCAGGTGTTTAGCATAAGAAGTGAAGAGAAAGCACACCTCTATGATCCTAGCACTTCAGGCTCAGCCAATGAGGGGCTGCCATGCAAGCATGCCCTGGATCAATGACATCACCAATCCAAGAGAGAGAGCCTCAGCGAATCAGAGACCGCCACGCGTGCATCACAGGGATCCCATGGCCCACTAGAGCGACTAAACCGCCTCCAACACACGTGTACACTGGGAACCGACCTCAGGGCCCACCAAGCAGCCACTCAAAGAAAGCACAGGCCGAGGGGGCCCACCTAGGGGTCGGCCGACCCCAGGATCAGCCAAACCGACCTTGGGTCGGTTGATCCCTGCCTTCCACATGTTGGCTCCTGGTTGGCTCCTGGTCACATTCCGGGGGTGCACGGGGTGTCCTCTCGCCGATGCCTTGGCCTATAAATAGAAGAGGACAACACACTTGAAGGCAACTTCTCACCTTAGCCTCTTCTTCTTCTTCTCATTCCCTCTTGGGGAGGTGAAACCTCATCCCACCATGAGTATGAGTGTGAGGAGGATCTAGCTTAGGTGGTGCTAGGTAGAGAGGGGAGTGTGTGGGTGAGTAGAGGGGAGGTGCGATGATCCGTTCTTCATCCATCATCCCTTTGTATCTCGTGAGTGACGTTGTTCTTCATTTAGACTAAAGTGAGTATTTCGTTATATTCCAATTAAAGTCGCATTCATACAAGGGTGATATGTTCTAGAGTTCTTCATCTGTTCATCATTTAGAGGCTCTTGTTCTTCGTGACACGATCCTTCGATCTTGTTGACTAGATGAATAATTCTGCATTCCGTTTGTGTGACTACCTGTCAATTAGAATATAGTGAGTATCCTGCATGTCCGAATTAGATCAAAGTGTCATTCATATCTATTCGTATCATCTTAATTCCATGATGGGCAAGGTCTGGCTGTACTCGCGGGTTCGTCGCTCCATATTTACATGGAGTGCTATAGTGTTGCTATGGGACGTCAGACGTAGCCGTGCTATAGTAGTAGTCGGTAGTGTAGACGTGGTGTATGGACTACGGGTTATCCTTCGAATGCCCTGTATCCCACGGTTTGTCTTGGGGTAGGCCGCGGTAGTGACAGCCGTTGGACCCTTTCGGAATCCCCCACATTCGGATACAGGTGTAGGCAACCATTTGCTGTGAACCGACTGTTATAGCCAGGAGGGTCTGGTGTCCGAAGCCAGATCCTTTGCAGCTTGTACCCCCCTAGAACCGAGTACCTACAAGAGATAGCATACCTCTCACCTACCTGAGCAGAGATCCTGTGTCCTTGGATAAGTCGCTCGTAGAGTACCCCATCTGTTCCTGGGATACGATACCCTTTGGAATACTCCCGAGGAAGAAGTGCTACAATGGTGTATCCGTGCACTTGCGGACTCGTTCGCACCCGTCAGTATACCTGGGTGATTCTTACACGCTCACGCTATTCCGGCGCCATAGTGGTGAGGTTAAGAAATACCAACATTTATCAACTTTTTTGGATGGCTCTTTCAAATAGTCAACTATCTCTTTCCTCCTAGCATCGGCAGGTAACTCTAAGGCAAGAATCGGTCGATAGCCTGATGCACTTTGAGCTAGCCGATTGGCTTCTTCATTACGGCATATAAGGATGTGCTCGAGTTTCACCTTCTTGAATTCTCTGAGTAATTGAAGGCACTCCTTATGATAAACCCGCAATATGTGATCTTTGCAGTCATATTCTCCTGCCAGTTGATCCATCACGAGCTAAGAATCTCCAAATATCTCAAAAACCTCGGCATTAACTTCTCGTAGCAATTTTACCCCCTTTAACACTGCCTGGTATTCAGCTTGATTGTTTGTTGAAGTCTTCTCAATTGGGATAGAAAATTCATAGCTTGCCCCCCGAGGCGAAATGAGGACAATCCCAATTCTAGCTCCCACTCCACATGATGATCCATCAAAGAACATGGTCTATGGAACGGGTTCAACAAATGTAATCTCGGGCCCACAATGCTGAGTCACCAGATCAGCCATTACCTGACCTTTGATTGCTTTGGCCGATTGATAAGTCAAATCAAACTCTAACAAAGCCAAGATCCATTTTCTGATTCAATCCTTTAAAATCATCAATGATAGCATGTACTTGACCACATCATCTTTGCAAACCACAATGCACTCGGCAGTTAATAAGTAAGCCTCAATTTTGTGCACGAGAAGTATAAGCACAAACATAATCTCTCTACTGTCGAATATCTTGTTTCTGCATCCAAGAGTCTTCTACTCACAAAGTATACAACTCGCTCTTTGCCTTCAAATTCTTATACGAGGGCTGATCCAATAGCCCGCTCATTAGCCGATAGGTATAATTTGAACGGCTTTTTGTCTTGAGGGGCATTAGAACAGGAGGAGATTTTAAATACTGCTTGATATTGTCCAAAGCCTTTTGTTGCTCTTCTCCCCATATAAACTTTTGATCGGCCTTGAGCTTCAATAAAGGTGTGAACAGCTGAATTCTTTCAGATAGATTAGATATTAACCTCCTGATGAAATTGATCTTGCCGATCAATGATTGAAGCTCTTTCTTGTTTTATGGCGCTTCTATCTTGTCAATTGCACTGATTGATTTCTGGACAACTTAAATTCCTCTTTCATGTATCAAGTAACCTAGGAACTGACCAACAAATACACCAAAAGCACACTTGTTGGGATTCATCTTTGAACCATGTCTCCTCGTGCACTCTAGTGTTTTACGTAAATCGGCCAGATGCTCCTTGTAGCCTTTCGACTTGACAACCACATCATCAATGTATATCTCAACTATCTTGCCAATGAGCTCGTGGAATATATAGTTAATGGCCCTCTGATATGTAGCACCAGCATTTTTCAAACCAAAGGTCATGACAATTCACTCATATAAACCGATGTGGCCAGGACACCTGAAAGCAGTCTTCGCAATATCTTCTCTAGCCATAAATATTTGGTTATATCCAGCATTACCGAAGCTGATGACTTTGTGTCCGGCAGCAGCATTCACCAATGCATCGGCCACTGGCATTGGGTAACCATCCATCGTGTCGCTTTGTTCAAATCCCTGAAATCAATGCAAATACACAAATTGCCATTTTTCTTATATATACAGGAACTATGTTAGAAATCCACTCGGCATATCTACATTACCGAATAAAACCCGCTTCGAGTAACTTTGTTATCTCGACTTTTATATCAAGATAAATCTTTGGATTACATTGCCTAGGATGTTGCTGAAAAGGTCGGTAACCTGGCTTAATAGGCAGCCGATGTTCAACAATAGATCGGTCTAAACCAGGCATCTCATAATATTCCCAGGCAAAACAATCTTTGAATTCTCTTAACAATGCGATCAACTCTTCCTTGTATTCTAATCTAGCTTGGCACTAATATAAGTCAGCCTTGGTTTACTTCCATCTCCAAGATCCACCTTTTCTAACTCATTGGCCGACATGAACCCGTGCCCAAACTTTCCTTCATCTTCTATGAATTGATCCATTAAACCTTTTCATTTGAGCCGACTGCTTGAACCGGCTGTAGCCCAAAATCAGACACTCTGAGGTATTTAGTGTCCCAAGCTTTTCTAGATATGCAGCTTACTCAATCATAGCTCCATCCTTGTGCTTCTATTGCTGGCACCATTAAGGAAGTCTCTCCTTTGACTACCTCAACTGAATCTCCAATCCATTGGATAATACATTGATGCATGGTAAACGGTATGCAACAGTTGGCATGTATCCAATCTCGTCCCAGCAATAAATTCTAGGAACCCCTCCCTTTAATGATGAAAAAGGTGGTTAGAAGGGTCTTACTGCCGATTTTGAGTTCCATGCAGATTGCACCTTGAGCTAGAGAAATGTTGCCTTCGAAGTCTACTAGCAACATGTCTGTCTGAGTCAAATCTTCATCTGACTTCCTAATCTTGCGCAGCAAATTGTACGACATTAGATTAACTGCCACTCCTCCGTCTACCAACATCCTAGTGGCTGGCTTTGATAGAGGCGGAGCGCCCGATCTTTCAGTGAGTGGAGATAAATTCGATTCGGCAAGAGTAGACCCTCACGATCCGACTACGACGAGCAAGCCTGAAGCGCCAATGCAATCGCTGAACCAACTCCATGTGGTTACCGACCTTGTTGGAGCAAGATCATCCTGATCACGAAGATCAATTCCTGTTTGCAATCGAAGAACAAACAAGAATTTGAAGCGAGCAATCTTAATATCACTCGAAGGTGGAGTTCTGAATCACAGAGATCAGCACGTATTTGTGCGTGGTCTGGTGTAGTTAAAGCTAGATGTAAAACAAAACTCAAGTTGGAAAACAGAAGGGACTCTGACTAAATAGGGGAGAAGGGGGCGCTGCCACTAACACCCTCAGGGAAAAGGGGAGGCGCGCGGCACACCACGAGGGGAGAGGGGCGCGCGGCTCCTTGTGGACCCCATGGCCAGAAAGGGGGAAAGTCGCCCCCTCTCCTGGCGCCCAGCCCTAGGAGCCCCTCCTGGGCCGTCCTGTTGGGCCATCTTCTATGCATCCTGGGCCTTCGTTCTTCAACAGCAAGATGTAGTTTAATTCCCTCGCACGAGCCCGAGTAATTGGCCCAACTGGTGACGCCTGATGTAGTGGAACATCTGGGTGTGGCGCCTGAGCTACTGCTAGTGTAGATGTACTCGTGGTGTCCTCATCATCCTCCCCTTCTTGAACTGAAGTCGTCCTCGAAGGCAACTCCTCATCTTCACCCGCACATGGTTTCAAATCTGCAACATTAAAACTAGTGAAAACACCAAACTCCGCAGGCAGGTCAAGAACATAAGCATTATCATTAATTTTGGTTAGCACTTTAAAAGGACCAGCAGCACAAGGCATCAATTTAGAACGGCGCAAAGCAGGAAAACGATCTTTTCGTAAATGCAACCAAACCATATCACTAGGTTCAAAGGTAACAAGTTTTCTACCTTTACTACCAGCAGCCTGATACTTAGCATTGGCAGCAGCAATGTTTTGTTGAGTTTGTTTATGCAGATTAATCATTTGTTCAACATGTGCAACAACATCTATGTGCGGGGCGTCCTCGGCATCAAGCGAAAATAAGTCAATAGGCGCCCGAGAAATGTAACCATACACAATCTGAAAAGGGCTCATCTTTGTAGAAGAATGTGTTGCATGATTTACATAAACTCAACATGAGGCAAACAATCTTCCCAATGTTTCAAATTTTTATCTAAAACAGCCCTAAGCATGGTTGACAAAGTCCTATTAACCACCTCTGTTTGACCATCAGTCTGAGGGTGACAAGTTGTACTAAACAGCAATTTATTTCCCAAATTATTCCAAAGAGATCTCCAAAACTGACTGAGAAACTTGGCATCATGATTAGAGACTATTGTATTTAGAATACCATGCAAATGAATAATCTCTCTAAAGAACAATTCAGCAACACTGCTGCATCATCAGTCTTATGACAAGGTATGAAATGAGCCATATTGGAGAACCGGTCAACAACCACAAAAATGCTATCCCTCCCCTTCTTAGTTCTAGGAAATCCCAAAACAAAATCCATCTAAATATCAAGCCAAGGAGAAGTAGGGACAGGCAAAGGCATATACAAACCATGGTTGTTCAAATGTGACTTAGCTTTCTGACAAGTAGTGTAACGTGCAACAATGCGCTCAACATCTTTGCGCATCCGGGGCCAAAAGAAGTGGGTGGCCAACACCTCATGCGTCTTATAAACACCAAAGTGCCCCATGAGACCGCCTCCATGCACTTCCTGCAGCAACAACAGACGAACCGAACTAGCTGGAACACACAGCTTGTTAGCGCGAAACAGGAACCCGTCCTGCATGTGAAATTTGCCCCATGGTTTCCCATTAACACAATGAGCAACAACATCTTTAAAATCAGTGTCGTCCACATATAGATCTTTCACAGTTTGCAAGCCAAACATTTCAAAATCTAACTGTGACAACATAGTATAGCGATGAGACAAAGCATCTGCAATAACATTATCCTTCCCATTCTTGTGTTTTATAATATACGGAAAGGACTCAATAAATCCTACCCATTTAGCATGACGACGGTTTAGATTTGTTTGGGTACAAATATGTTTCAAAGCCTCATGATCAGAATGAATTATAAACTCGCGATGCCAAAGATAGTGCTGCCATGTTTGCAAAGTACGCACTAAAGCATAAAGTTCCTTATCATAAGTTTAGTATTTCAAGCTAGCACCACTTAATTTCTCGCTAAAGTAAGGAACCGGTTTACCTTCTTGTAACTCCTGGTAATAGTCCTCAACTGACTGAGAACCTTGCTGAAAACGCAGCATTTTGTTAAGCAAATCACGAGCATAATACGAAGGCACAAATCTATGTCGCATAGAAGCTTTTAATTGCTCCCAAGTGGTTGGAACAGCAGTAGGATGTTTATTTTTATACTCACGCCACCAAATTAAAGCAAAATTAATAAACTCACTAATGGCAGCTTTAACTTGAGAATTAGCAGCAATATCATGACATGAAAATTTTTGTTCAACTTCTAACTCCCAATCAAGATATGCAACAGGATTATATTTAAAAGGTGGAATTTTAAATTTGATCTTAGAAAATGAATCATTACTAGGGAGGCGTGGTACACGGTGGGCACGAATGCGGTTGTCTCCGGTGTCCTGCTCCGAATCACCACCATAATCCTTCTGCAACTCTGTGACTGTAGTTTGCAATGCCTCGAGTCTTGCCACGACGGCGTCAAGTGTGGTCTTACCAGCCGTCTGTGCAAGGTCGATCTGTTCAAACCGCTCGTTCGGTGAAGCGATCATCGAATCCAGCCGTTCATGTAATGCCTGCATGTCCTTGTTAAGTCCTTCCAACAACGTTCGTATCTCCTGTAGCTGGTCAACCTTCATGTCGTTGACGTCTGCCATGGTTAGCACTAACACAAAAACAAAATCGACGACAACAATAGGGTGTAAAGCTCACAAAGGTGCTCAAACTAGTGTTGTTATCAAATCTTTATCCGTTCTTACCAAGCGCGCAGGGGCGAACTGCAACCAACCGGTGGAACCTGCGAAAGATTGGAGGAGCGATTTCCTGGTGAAACAAAACCTGCTCATCGGAGAACTATATGGAGTTCTGGGAAGGCTACACTCAATGGAAGGATTAGCACAATCAAACAATAAGGGTGCTAAACACGTCACAAAAGTTGCTGGAAATGAGTGACACCGAAAGGATAGATGCAAGGAAGGTGGCAAAGGTGGAGAGGGCACAACAAATTGCTGTTTTTTTTGCTTCTCTGTTTTTTTCTCAAGAGACCTCAAAACCGATATGAACATAGAGGATCTCAAACAGCAAGTTACGACTCTCTCTCTCTCTCTAGATTAAGGCAAGCCTCAGTATATGGTACCAAGAAAAAAAATGGAAGAGAGCATGGGGGAGGGGATTTGCGGCGTGTGTGGGCGGGTAGAGGCTCGGTGTGGCCGCGAAAAACAGAACAAGGGGAAAGAGATACAGAGGGCGCGACGTGTAGGAAAAAAACGGACTCGGGAGTCCCGGTCTCTCACGAAGAGAAGTCGCGACCTGGGGGGAGGGCCGACGCACGAGTCTCGGTCAGTTCCTTCTCCCGGTTGGACTTGGCTTCTTTTTTTCCTTTTCTTGTTTTGGACTATTCTTTTTTTTATACCTTTCCTTTTTTTTGACCTTGCCAACCAACAGGGAGGATCAACCAGCGCGGTGTCCCAAGTCCAGGCGCGTGGGGGAAAGTCCCGTGGTGGCACGGCAACGCAAGGGGGAGGAGGTTCACGTGAGGGGGGGGGATTCACGTGGGCGAGTCCGACACGAGGGGGAGGGGGCATGGTGTGTGGTGGGTTTTGCCGTGGGTTGAGGCGTGCAGCGGAGGAAAAAAGCGGTGGCTAGGGTTTATAGGAAAACAAGAAAACACAAGTAACCAGTGACGATTGAACGAATCAAGCACACAAATTCAACAAAGACACTTATTGAAAGGATGTGCAAGACTAAAAGGGGTTGTTGGGACAATGATCTAAACAAAAACAAATTTTTGTTTGGTTTTTGTGGACTATAGGAATTAAAACACTCGATAAACTCACCGATCAACCTGGAAAGCTGATACCATTTGATAGAGGCGGAGTGCCCGATCTTTCGGTGAGTGGAGATAAATTCGATTTAGTGGAAGTAGACCCTCACGATCCGACTACAACGAGCAAGCCTGAAGCGCTAATGCAATCGCTGAACCAACTCCCTGTGGTTACCGACCTTGTTCGAGCAAGATCAGCCTAATCACAAAGATTAATTCCTGTTTGCAATCGAAGAACAAACAAGAATTTGAAGCGAGCAATCTTAATATCACTCGAAGGTGGAGTTCTGAATCACAGAGATCAGCACGTATTTGTGTGTGGTCTGGTGTAGTTAAAGCTAGATGTAAAACAAAATTCAAGTTGGAAAACAAAAGGGACTCTGACTAAATAGGGGAGAAGGGGGCGCAACCCCTAGCACCCTCGAGGAAAAGGGGGGGGGCGCGGCACACCACGAGGGGAGAGGGCGCGTGGCTCCTCGTGGACCCCGCGAACAGAAAGGGGGAAAGCCGCCCCTCTCCTGGCGCCCAGCCCTAGGAGCCCCTCCCGGGCCGTCCTGTTGGGCCGTCTTCTATACATCATGGGCCTTCGTTCTTCAACAGCATGATGTAGTTTAATTCCCTCTCACGAGCCCGAGTACCCCTCTCCTGGCGCCCAGCCCTAGGAGCCCCTTCCGAGCTGTCCTGTTGGGCCGTCTTCTATGCATCCTGGGCCTTCGTTCTTCAACAGCATGATGTAGTTTAATTCCCTCGCACGAGCCCGAGTAATTGGCCCAACTGGTGGCGCCTGACATAGTGGAACATCTGTGTGTGGCACCTGAGCTTCTGGAGATGGTGCCTGAGCTGCTGCTGGTGTAGATGTACTCGTGGTGTCCTCATCAGGCTTCTCGTTCAGAAACCCTCTAAGAGACAAGGCTTTCAAGTGTTATCTTTTCTCATCTTCCAGCTTTCAAAAATAGTCGGCATGGGTTCCAGTGTCAACTGAGCCAATCCTAATTCTTCATCGGATGAATCTGAGTCAATTGGAGCCATAAACTCTTTTGGTAGCAAGAAAACCATATTTTATGTCAGCCTTTGGCCCATTGTATTTATCATATCAGCTCTAGGCTTAGGACGCCATACTTGAGACCGAACTTTCTTTTTGTCCAGCACACGTCTCTCTTCTTCTTGTTGTTGCTCCAATTGACGCAAGCGCAGAACTCTTCTCTTCTGAGATTTAGTCAAACCATCTGGACACCATCGCGGATTAGGTTTCTTGTGTGATTGATTTGACCCTTCATCATCTAATTGTACGGTGCGTCACTGTTTAGGAGCTCGGCACAGGATATCTTCATCAGGGACTCTGGAATTGGCCAACTCTTCTAGCCGATTGCGATTGCCTAATTTGTCGTTGACTCAGCTTCCCAACCGATCATGGACATTGGCCTTGCCCCCCAGCCGATCATGGACGCTAGCTTTGCCCCCAGCCGTTGATGTACTGGGACCCGTTGATTATTAAATTCATGATGAACCCCAGCCACAAGCCTTCTATCATTGAAGCAAACCCTATTGGACGAACTGCCATTGTTGTAGGCTCCATTACACACTAAACAATTTTCAGCCGTTGGGAGTTTAATCCCTTCTTCCCAACAGTACTTGAAGAATGGACATCTCCAGTGACCTTCATTGTGTCGTGCCCACTCTTCTCTTTCCCTCACTTTCTCTTGATGACGCTGAAACTTGTTAATCAGCACATGAGACATGACAGGCCGGTGTGGTCTTGTATCCTCTTCTTCAAGCAACAATCCATTTCCTTTAACATCTATAGTGGTTGCTTGTACTTTGGGATCGACAGTTCCTTTATTTTGAGCCGATTCAGATGTCAGCAATTTGGTATGTGACATGTCTTTACTAGACACCTCAATTGTATTAGTTGGGAAAGGGTGCTGATCAATCTTCATCGGCTTTTCAGCTTTGGCAGGGGTTTCAAATTTGAGTTTTCCTCGCTCAATAGATGATTGGATCTGCTGCCTGAGAATCTTGCAATCATTAGTGTCATGAGACGTTGCATTATGCCACTTGCAATACTTCATCCTTTTAAGCTCTTCTACAGATGGTATGGTATGAAATTGAGAGAGCTTAATTTATCCTTGTTGCAGCAGTAGATCAAATATTTTATCGGCCTTGGTTATATCGAAGTTGAATTTCTCTGGTTCCTTTTTTCCAAAAGGACAGGATACAGCCTTTTTGCCTTTAACCCACTCTGCATGTCCTATCATGTTGTCTTCGTCTTATGAATCGGAGTATTCCACGTATGATATTTTCTTTTGGAAATTTCTCCTTGGTTCATAAGACTTTGCAGTTTCTTGGCTCATTCGACTTACCAATTGGCTAAGGCTCTCGAATTCATGTGATGCATATTTCTCCTACCTCTCCATGAAATCCTAATCAATATATTGGGCATCATTGGTGATTTTGGACTTCTTGGCACATATGATGGTTGTCGTGTAATAATCCTACTGGAAGGTGGTCCAAAACCTATAGTCAACAGTTGTCTTACCCTCTCCAACGGGATTAGCCCGTCTCATTCTGATCACTGTATCTACCATCCCTGCCTGAAGATAAGCCACTAGTCCTTTGTGGCTAGGATAGGGAGGCTCTCGAACAATGGGTTTACCAAGATTGTTGCCACCCCTCTGTTCCTCTTCCTCATCCTCCTCCTCATCACTATCATCACCACCACTGTAACCACCTGCATCTCTCCCTCCTTCCTGACAGAAACTAATCTCATAATATAAGGTCAGATCCTCCACATCATCATCATTGCTCTCAACCCTGTCGCTCATCTCAATATCATCATCACAATCCACCAGTGGTCGCTGTTGTCCCCTTCGCCTCAAGTTGTGAGTACTTGGACCAGCAGACGCCCCGACATCACCACTGCCTCTTTTCTTTCTTTTCTGTGCGCCGACACCCCCAGGCATTGCTGTTGTTCCTGGTTCACAAGATGCGAGACACAGATGTATAAGACACCAAGAACAAAATTGGCTAGGATAAAGCATCAAGGCTCAGCTTTCGGAGCGATTGGCACAAAATAGGCCAGGGCGGTTAGACCGCCCTAGGCAGGCGGTTAGACCGCCCATGCTAAGTTTTGAGCCAATGGCTCTTTTCGGCCAAACACAGCAACATGAGTCAAAAAGATATTTGATACTGTTTAGGAGACATATCTAGGTATGGAGATTAAGTACAAGAAGAAAATGAACTTTTGAGCCGGGCATGCACAGGGTAGTTAGACCACCCTGCCTATGCGGTTAGACCGCCCGAGGCAGCCAGCCCTAGTTTTGTGTTCTTGACAATGTACTTAATGAAATTCAAAATCTAGGAATGTCTTCTAGGGGTTGCCAGATGATGTTCTACCAAAGGAATTTCAAATCTAATCATGGAGTTGATAGATCGGGTAAAAACAAGAGTTGAATACCTTTGAATAGATGAACTCGAGCTGAAATCGAAGAAACCGGGTGGGGAACCGGTTCAGCCGCCTTAGGGGAGTCTTTCCCACGGATTGGATTTAAATTTTGGTGGTTGAATCCTCAAATCACCATGGGAGAAGGTGTGAGAGTTTGAGAGAGGAAGGAGCTCGGGTTGGGGATGAATGGGGTTGTTCCTGGTCGTGGGAGAGAGAAAGGGGGTAAAGAGATAGGGTTGAGGCACTATTGAATCACAGGAGGGGTAAAGTGTTAAGCACCTGTGGGACCCGGTCTAACCGGGGGTTTGACCCGGTTAGACTGCCCGCCCCCCCCCAGGACTGAGGAGATGCTGGATCGAGATAGGATTTTTGTTCCTCTTTTCGCTTACACCCTTGGACAAGATAGATTTTTGTGCTTTGGAGTTTATTTGGGGACAAGGGATAAAAAGTAGGTGGGGCGGTTAGACCGCCCCTCCTATGCGGTTAAACTGCCTTCCCCCAAAAACTCAAACAGAGGGCCTTTATCGATAGTTCCGAGGTAGGGCCGGAAGTACTGATGATTTCCATAATTATGATAGAGAGCTCTTATCGGTAGTTCCGTCCTTGGGTCGGTAGTTCCGAGAAACACTTTTTCAGCCTTAGAGATTTTGACCCTTAAGCTTCACCGAATATTTGGATAAAAGTTAAATCTGATTTTGATCCAAAATTTCACAAATCTTAGAAGAACATGAGATAATCCAAATTAATTCACATTCTTGATTCTTCCAAGAGTAAGAGAGAGAGAGATAAAGATATGGATGTAGAGATATACTATGGACTTGAGAAAAATACCACCACTTGTGACTAGCCATCAAACAATCAAGGGGAACTATAGTCAGAAGTGAGTCAATAGGGTCACAAAGACCAAGAACCAGATATTTTCAAATTAAGCACACTTCCTACACATGCTAGTTTGATTTTTCGAAATATCTATCCTAAGCCACAAAGTGCATGCATCCTCATAAAGTGAATCACCACTTTAGTATATTTAGTTCATACCCTACTCAAGAGACACTCACACAGACAAAGTCGAGTTTATGTGAAGGTATCAACCAAATATCTAGAGAGGCACACAAAAATTCACTTGAAGCAATTACATGCTAAGAAAGACACACTAGCATGGTATAATGGCCTAGATGCATTTTGGTATTTAAAGAGGTTCATGAAGACATACCTTTGCCTTTAGACCATTTGAATTTGTGCATAAGTAAGTTTAGGGAAAGGCTAGCTCTCACTTGATTCTTCAAACTTAATGGGGAAATCAAGAGCTTGCTAATGATGCACAAATACACGAGACTACGAGTTCACTAGAAGAAATTGTTAGTCCCACAAATGACACAAACTTTGAAGTAAACTCCCTCTTAATTAGTGCTTAGAGAATTTTTGAATTTCTTGAAGTTAGCACATAATTCAGTTACGAATAAGGGAGATTGCTCCAAAGGTTGGTCTAGGCATGAAATGATTTAACAAAATGAAATATGCCAACTAACTCACTACCATTGACTTGTAATCACCAAAGTGTTGAAAAATCAGTCCTATGTCGGGTCACCCGGGCATAGGAGCCGGGTCACCTGGCAGCCAATAGAGACGCCTCGGGTCAGCCGCTCATAGGGGCCGGGTCACCCGAAAAATAGTTTCTCTGGGGCCAGACGGCTAGACCGCCCTACCCCTAAGAGGTCCATTTGGTGATTCTTCAGCTCTTGTTCATCGATAAGCTTGTATATTGCCTAAATAACTCCCTGCAAAGCTTGTCACAACAAATGCTCTTCTAGAGAGCTGTTAGGAGCATTGAATGGTATGAGAGAATAAAAATAATGAAAGTGTCAAGATCACTTCCTCATGCTTCACAAACCTAGGTCTAATGATCCATGAGTGTTCACAAAGAACTGAGAGTAACCAAGGCACAATATTAAGTACTTGTTACCAAGATTGCATTGGTTGGATGATTTTCAATTTCTAGCTCTTCTCATGGCAAGGCATCAATTATTGAATTCTTTCCTCATTGCCATGACTTCAATGCAACTCGGTCAACCTACAAGCTCAGCAAGCACTTCTTGGTACCCAACACTTGTTGGGTCCTACTAGGTTAGTCACAAGATGCTTAGGAACCCAAATAGCCCTTGTGATAGTTTGAGGTGAACTAACCATCCTCATAGCACAAGTGCCAATCTTGTCATTCCTAAGCTTATGAAAATCATAATGGACAAGGTTGGATTGAGAAGTGTTACCATTCGGGCAATCCTTGCCCAAGTGACATTTCTCATGACAAGTATAGCAAATGCAGCTTTTGGCACTTCTAGGTTTGGGAGCCATTTGCTTGTCTTGTCGTGGCTTGCATGTAGGCTTCTTGCTTGAAGGGTGGACTTTCTTCTCCTCGCTGCGGAGGTTCTTCATTGTGCTGGCCTGACCCGGTCTAACCGCCCCTGGTCAGCACTACTGGCTTGTGGGCAATCCGCAGCCGAGTGACCCTTCTCTTTGCATTTATTGCACAATCTCCTTCTGATGGAGCTTTTCTTCTTCGAGATTGTTTCTTGAGCCTTGAGCTTGGTGGGGCAATGTGAAGCAACATGCTTCGTCTCCTTTTCTTGAAGCTTGCTCTTGTTGATCTTGATGTGTTGTTGAGGAGTTGAGTTCGTGATGGTTGAACCCTTCTCAAGCTTTTTCACCATGTCATCATGGTTATCTTGAGAAGGTCGCACTTTGCTCTATTACTTCAAAACATACAAGTCTCTTGCTTGAGTTTATCATTCTACAAACACATGTTCAATACTAGATTGGCTTGCTTGAGAACAGTAAGGTTTAGTACAAGTAAATTCATTATTGACAAGTGAGCATGTGCATGTGGTGTGAGAGGTTGCAAAAATTTTACTGATGAAACAACAACCTCATGAGCAATTTCTAATGAAGCATATGAGTCTACAAGCTTCTCATGGGAATACACAAGTTCCTTGTGAGTTACTTGCAAAGCCACATGCTCACTAGTGAGCTTTGCTAGTTGAGCTTCTAGCACATCATTGGCTTCCTCTTCTGCCTTTGCTATACAAGAAAAGGATTTGTTATCATGATCGTACTTGTTAGGCAATGACTCATACTTACAAACCAAAGAGGCGAGCTCGGATTTGAAAAGCTCAAGTTCTCTTGTCAAAGAGCTTGAGGCTTCAATCTTCTGACCCTTCGCTCCCTTGGCCTGCCTCTTCTTCTTGGCCACAAGGCAAGCACCTTCACCATAGTAGGTTGAAGCCCCTCTATTGAGGGCGGTTAGACCGCCCCTAGGGGACGGTTTGACCGCCTCCCTAGAGAAGCTCCGCCTTCGCTTCTCTTGCCTTCTTCTTCCTTGAGGATTGATGCTTGATGATCAATGGATATTGTAGAGGTTGTGGGGCACATCTCCACTGGTTCATCTTCATCATCGCTCTCAAGTTCATCCCATTTGGTGTTTGCAATATCAAATAGCAAATCCCAAATGAGATGAGCATCTTCACTAATCTCCTTGCTCTTTAGGATGAGATGCTTGAGTTCTCTACACACAGAGCTAGACAAAAGGTTAATAATAATGGCATTGAGTTGATTTTCCTTTGGAGAGACACATGTCTCATCCTCCGGAAGGATACTCGCAACCATAATGCCCTTAGCGGTGGGACCCAAAACCTTAAATGCAATGAGAATATTGGAACACCAAGAAGAGTAGTTTGAGCCATCTAGAGCTAGCGGCTCAAACGGTACCTCACATGTAGTCGACATCGAAAACTCTGAGCGGTTAAGCTCAAAACGGAGCACCAAGCTTTGATACCAATTGAAAGGACCTTGATGTCGCCTAGAGGGGGGCGAATAGGCGAGACGACCAAATAAAACTTTCCCCGAAACTTGAGCTTCACTAGCACAGGCGGTTAGACCACCCCTGCCAGGCGGTTAGACCGCCCCTAGTGCATGATAGAGGGGGAGTGCCCGATCTTTCGGTGAGTGGAGATAAATCCGATTTGGTGGTTGTTGACCCTCACGATCCGACTACGACGAGCAAACTCAAAGCGCCAATGCAATCGCTGAACCAACTCCCGATGGTTACCAACCTTGCTGATGCAAAGTCAGCCTGATCACGAAGATTGTTTCCTGCATGCAATCGAAGAACGAACAAGAAAAAGAGGCGAGCGATCTTACTATCACTCGAAGGTGGAGTCTGCAATACACGAAGGCAGCTCCATGCGGCTGTTCGGTTGTAGCTAAAGCTAACTTGTAAAACAAACTCAAGTTTCTAAGGCGGCGGCTACTGAGTATATAAAGAGGGGCATCCTAGGTTGGGGGTGTCCTAGGGTGGGGCGCCCACAACTTGGGCCTAAGGCCTAACAAACTGGCAACGTAGCACCTTGGTAGATTCTGAACATCAACTTGTTTCGACGATTCGCGTTGACTAAGGACGAATTTTGGCATGAGACTGATGCCATTGGAAGCTCTATGAAATTGTCGTTCCAACCATGTAAAGAATGTCCAAATCCAACTTCGTATATGACCTAGGCATCCGTTTTATTGCGCACTGCTCCTGGACTCTGAACTGGACTCGAACTTGAATTGCTTTAGGCCTCCACCTTGGGGACTCGAACCGGATTAGCTTTGTGCCTCCTCTTCGACTTGGACACCCTTACTGGACTTCTTCTACTCCATTCCATGCACCAATCATGGTCATATGCATGGGTGTCATGTCCTCATCATTCTCCCCCTTTTGAAGAAAAGTCGTCCTCGACGTCGATTGTACTTGAAACTGAGCCTGCACAACACAAAGGAGAACGGGGTTGCGGAAATAAAGCAAACCAAAATAATTGTGAGGAGGAATATGACCATGTTTCCAATTGTGTATCATGTCATGTCACATAATATTGCCAGCATCTCGGGACACGTCGTTATCGAAAGACACAAGATGTTTGTCATTACTATCCTGCAAAAGATTAGTACCAACAAAGGACACAACAGGAATAGTCGTTTATTGCAAGAAAATTCAGCACCAAAAATCATAGGGAGCGACCAGCAATGCTTCCCTTCTTGCGAAAAATAACTACTAGAAGAACATGTGATTATGTTTGTATGAAGGTTACTCTCTAATCAATCACAATCTTGCACAATAACAGGAGAATTCAGATTTGAACAAATGTAAACCCGATGTACCATATATTGTCCCTTGTTGTTATATTTGCCAATAACTTGATATGAATGTCTAGACAACCATGGCAAATCAGCATATGCAAAAGTCCCTCTTCTAAACAATCTAGATTACACAAATCATCAAACTCAATGCACTACAAGAAAAACGCCAACTAGTGACGCAAAAAAGAGGCCGTTTCTCGTCATAAACCGCGATTAATGACGCCAGTTGTTACGAAAATGCTTGGTCATTAATCGAGCGTCACAAACCGCGATTAATGACGAGAGCTTATTTCACGGCGTCATGAGTTTAATGACGCATGGAAAATCGTCAATACAATGCGTCATAACTTCGTTCCTGCAGCTTTGCCCGTTTGTAGCTGGGTTGAGCCCAAAACTGTTCCTATAGGCTGGCGTTGTTCATATAGCCAAAAAAGATTTTGTTGGGCCCAATTGTAGCTTTTTTAGATGAAATTTGATTAGGGTGGGCCCGTTTTGGTTGGGTCGTGTCCAACAGGTACGCACATTGTTGCGGCCTTCTGTGTCACGTTAATTTGAAAAAAAATGACTTTTGGCCCAAATAAAAGTGGGCTAAGCCCACTGAAGGACAACATAAAATTAACTAATCATGCATCAGTATTAATGGATTTCATTTCAACTCTGATCCTTTTTTTAAAATAATTCCGATCTGGTTGGCAAAATAATAATCAGCACATATTTCTTTATACAATAAAGCAAACTGTTGTTTACTATCAAGCACGACCATATTGTTCATCACATATCACAAACTATTACAAGATAACAGTATCACAAGGAACATTGATAACAAAGCTAAATCCAGGTCATAATCACAAGAGAAAGTGGAGATTTGATCTAATAATCTTAACCTCTTCATCTTTTACTGCTAAGCAGTAGACGAAGGAGGTCCTCACTGTCTTCGGTTAGCTTCTACAACCTCTTAATCTCAGCAAACTGCATTTTCAGAGTTGATTCTGATTCTTCGGTCTTCTTCTTCAAGGTACATAACTCTTTCTGGTGAGCAACAAACCGTTGTCGAAGTTGTACCCCATCCTGATTGGGAGCGTCAACTCGCTCTTCATCAACACTATACATAAGGATTTGGTACCCATTCTTGAGTACTTGGCTGCCTCTGTTTTAATTTGATCGGGAAGAAGCATCACTGACTTGGTAGCTTCCATCTAGCAACAGTGGATCCCAAGTCAGATTAGGACCTTGTAATTGATTTGAACTAAGGAAACAAAGGTGTTAAGTTTTTTTACCTTGGAGCAGGTCTGAACAGGAGCGACTTCAGATGTTGACCCTTTGGCCCGTTGAAACAAGTACAAGAACAAGAGGTAAGGGTTGAGATCATTCGCAACCGGAAACAAAGAAGGTGTTGAGTTTGTTACCTTGGAGCAGGTCTGAACAGGAGTGACTACAGATGATGACCCTTTGGCCCGCTGAAACAAGTTCAAGAACAAGAGATAAGGGTTGAGATCATTAGCAACCGGAAGCAATTTCATCTATTAAGTTCAATGCGGTACATGAACGATCACACCCAATCCATCATCACCCAAGCATGCACCAAAAATATGGAAAGCCAAAGAGCATGGGTAAGAGATATAATAATTTCATCCTTTAATTTCTACAAACCTCAAATAAGTTGACTTGGAACAATCCCTTGCAATAGGGAACAGAAGATCCACAATCACCCAAGCATGCAACAACAATATTCAAAGGCAAAGAGCATGGGGAAGCAGTCCAACAATTTCATCTACAAATTTCTACAAACCTCAAATAAAATGACTTCTAACAAACTCTTTCTATAGGGTACATTAGATCCACAATCAACCAAACATGAAAGAATATTATAGAAATCCAAAGAGCTTGGGGGAGCAATCTAATTGAATCGATCAATACAGGGAGGAGACCGCGGACCTGACGAATAGGATGGGAAGAAGGTGCTGAATTCCATCTCGATTTAGCAGCCCAACCTTGCGCCTTCAGCACGTTGTTCTGCGCAACTGTTGCAGATCTGCGGCCGCCAGGGTGAGCCTCGGGGGAGCCGACGGAGCAACGAGTTTGAACCATCTTGCAGCTTCAAGGACGTTGCCAAGGAAGGCCGCTGCTCGTAGAAGAGGAAGGCCACCACTCGTAGAAGAGGAAGCCTGCCGCTCGTAGCAGAGGAAGCCGTCGTCGGTAACTAGGTCGCCGTTGCTGCTTTCACCGCAGATCTAGGTCTCTTCGACGGTCGAGGAGAAGATCCCCTTATTTTGGATAATTACTAGGAGGGAATTGGGAGACTTGGTTTCCCTCTTTGTTTTATATATAAACGAGGAGGACCAAAAGGAGGAGCGGGGAATTCAAAATTTCAAGTCCCGCCTTTGTGGTCCAGAGCGGGAAACGAAAGACTTTGGATCATAGACCCAAATGTCAGTGACCCAAACGAAAGACCACTTGGGTGTTGGACCCAAATGTCAGTGACCTTACGAAGAGATGCAAGTTGTTGACTGGGTTGTCTGTGCCACCATGGATCATGGATTGGACAAACACACACAGGACTATACTCTACTTAATATTCACGTTAGAAAGATGATCCGATTTTTGCATTACAAATGTACTCACTGCAACAAATTAACGTACTGTTTCAACTGTTTATTACATGACTAAAAACACTTAAACAAAACATTAAAACTACAGGGGACCCTGGTACAACCCTTCAGGTAATCTGCTACGGAGATTGTGCATAAATTCGGGTTGATCAGTGCATACAACCGCCCAATCATATGTGAGTATTCCGTGAGGAAAGATTCGCTCTAAGAGAGACATGCACTTGTCCTGCAATTGTGTGTAGTTAGCCTGACTTGCCCATCGTAGAAATGAAGTCACAGTTTCCTCGCTTGCCATGTCCCACATCTTTGACGCACAGCGCAGCTTCAACCTTTCGACTTGGTACATTGTTGACGGTCGACTTTGACACTCCTAGCCAGGAGTTTACCTTCAATGTTGGTATTGACTTGATATCCGATCTAATGGTACTAACCCTCTTGATATAACAAGTTCGCTCTTGCATGTGGTTTTTGGAGTATGATGTTTACACAGGATTTAAGCGCTTAAAGGAGCACTTTCGGGCAAAGTTCATCGAGCACTTATGAGAAGATAATGAAGCCCGACATAAGTCAAGACTCGAAGTGAACATAACTCCAAATGGCCCAAGGTCGACTTGAGATTTGGAGATTTACTCATAAAATCAATTCAACCCGAGAGATATTCGCGCAGCCCAGAACAGCATGATCGTTCGATGCAGATTCGGGGACTTAAACGGCCTCTAATGGCAAAATGTTGACTACCAAAGTTGTGGACCATGTTGAGAGCTTCGATTTGGACATATGGAAAGCCCAATTCGGTCTAAGGATCTAGGAGATATGGCCCCCGAAATACCTGCTGCGCAGACAAGTCCGAAATCAGACATATTATCTTGCAAGGCCATTTTGGGGATCTTATCTTCGTTTTCAAGGAAACCAATGAATACCAAAGTTGAAGATAATTTCGTGCCACACAATTTAGACACCGAATTTGCATTATTTGGAGTCCGGACGTGGGAGATATGACGTCGGCAAGGAAGGGCTGCGAAACAGAAAAATCTGGGCGAGGCTGATTTTATGGAAACTAAGTTTGCTTCTCTCTCAAGGAAAATCTCGTGCAAGGCAAGGTAGGGCACACCCCAAGGCTTCCCAAGGGCATAAATACAACCCCTTGAGCGCCCAAGAGGGGTTTCATTCATCATTCGCCGCCACAAGATCGAGAAGAAGGAGATTGGATCGACAAGGGAGCATTCATCGGCCTTCATCTACTTCGGAGGTTTCTAAACCATGTCTAGCGCTTCAATGCGTAACATTATAGGGTAAAATCCTTATTTGTCCATGGGGGTTGAAGGGGGATCTTGAGTTGTAATCATCGAACCTATGTTTTGGATCTTTTTGCTATCATATTCATGTTGATGGTGCGTTAATCTTAATGGCCGGCTGGCTTGCTTTGGGGATGCATTGCTCGTAGTCTCACGTATCGTGTTCCTTTTGTTCTTTATCCGATTACCGTCGTGTAGTGACAGTGCGCAGGAGGGAAAACATAATGATCTTGGTTCACACTTTTGATCATGCATGCCTAGAACAATCAACCTCTTGTGCACTTGGTGTTCGATCACGGATTACCCTCGTGTAGTGGCTAGTACGCGAGAGGGAATCGGTTGGACTCCGTGCACCTTTACCTTTGATAGATTAGATCGGGTTGTTCTTGCTAGGTGGTTACATCTTCAAGTGATCCTAGATCCCTTGGACAAGCATTCTACGTTCTTGAGATCTCCTTTCCATCGCTCTCTAGTTTGCTTTCTTTAATCTAGATTAGATTAGATTAAGTTCCTTACTTATACATATTTGATAAAGAGCTTTAAATCAACAACATTAGTGCTTAGTTGAGCATAGCAATCCACTTGTTCCACGGATTGATTAACCTTGGGGGATACTCTAAGGGAAAAGCTACAACCGACCCGTGCGCTTGCGGATCGTAACTTGACGCGTTATTTAACCGTCAACAAGCTTTTCTGGCGCCGTTGCCGGGGAACAAGCTAGTTTGCTACGTTTAACTTTGTATTAATTTTGTTGATTACTAACACCTAACCTTTTGTCTAGAAATCCTTGTTTTTGTTTTTTGTTTTTTGTTGTCTAGATGGCTTTTGTCAATCACCCCATGGAGGAAGAAGAAAAACCACTATGGTACTATGCTAGCCCGCAATCAGAGGATATTAAAGTCCAAAAATCAGATTTGATACTCGAGGCTACCGAGTGATTTTGTGAAACCCATTTAGATGGCGGCAGCAAACCCATTTAGAGGGGTGAAGATGGACAATCCATATAGGCACATCGAGCGTTTCACGATGCTATGCAACACGGTGCAACAAGGAGTTCCGGTCGATTGGTACAAATGGAATCTTTTTCCATACTCACTTGCGGATAAAGCAAAACAATGGCACTCACTTGCATCCTTCGAGGTGGAAGGAAATTAGAATCGATTGGTGAAGAAATTTTGTGAAAAATTCTTTCCGATAAGTAGGGTTCAAAATGTGAGGAGGCAAGTGATAAATTTTGCGCAAGGAGAAGAGGAAGGAATAGATCAAGCTTGGGAAAGATTCAACGGATTGATCAAACAAGGACCAAGGCTCGGATTCTCCGGTGATGTACTCTTGCATACTTTTTATTTTTCCCTAACCCCCAAATGCATGTGATATGTTCAAATGTGTGCAGGCGGAAATATCATGGAGAAAACACTCACGGAGGCCACCCAATTACTACAAAGATTAAGCGAGGGGGTGGCCATGCAAAGAGATTGGGAAGAACATATTTCGGGAAGCGTTGAGCAAGAAACTCGTGTGGAGGTACTTGCTGGAATTTCAAGAAAAGAAGCCCCAGAAGTGAAGAAAGAAGAAGCAAGACAAGAAAAGATTGAAGGAGCAACCCACAATGAAGGAGGACCAATCCAAGGCATCAAAGTTCGCAAGCTCGAAGAGGTACAAGGAAGAAGTTTGGTGAATGCAAAGCCGTTAAAGGAGTTCGAACAAATGGATTGGATCCCAATTAATTTCAAAGAAATATTCAACAAGAGGAGACCATACCCAAACCAAAAAGAGTCGGCGAGAGCTATAGCATTCAACTTTCCAAAGGAGAGGCACTCGGGGTATGAGTTGGACAAAGAATCGATCGGAGAGATTATCCAAAGGCTTTTCAACGAGGAAGAAGAGGTAGATCCGGATCACATTGCCAAAGTAAAGAGGATTATGGGAATGAAGCCGGAGGCCTCGCCATATGCACACCTAGCCGAGGTGTACGCTATAGGAGCCGATCATGTCGAAGGTACCTCTCTACCGACACCTCACATAAGTTGTACCATTAATGGGGAGAAATTTTGCAAAGCCTTATGTGACATAGGAGCTCATGTTAGTGTCATGTCTTCCAAGATTTATTATGAGCTTTTTAGTAAAACTTTAAATCTTGGTCCAACACAAATAAAATTAATCATGGGAGATGGTAGAACAACAAGACCTTTGGGTGTGCTTAGAGATTTAGATGTTGCTATCTCAGGTAAAATCATTCCAACCAACATTTTCGTAATAGATGCTTGCCATAATGAACATGATGATAGAATTCTTGGTAGGCCTTTTCTTAAGTTGGTCAATGTCGTTCTTGATGCCGGAAAGGGTAGAGTTACTATTGATCTAGATGGAACTAAATTCACATATGATTTCCTACTCGCTTCTCGTATTGCTTTACCTCTACCTCTTGATAACGAAGAGGTAGAGGATCTTTGTTTTGTTAATACTTTCAAGGACCCTCTCCAAAGAGCAATGGAGAATGATGCTATGTATGATGATCAAGACAAAGAACTAGCGGAAGCAACCGAGGGGTTGAAGGCACAAGATGGAAGCTTGGATGAAGAAAATTATGAAGATATTGGAGACTTGCAACAACAAGGACCCGAAGCACCTGATATTGAGTTGAAGCCACTTCCCAAGGGACTAAAGTATAAATTTTTGGGAGCCGATAAGACATACCTGTTCATTGTGAGTGATGAATTGAGTCCGGAAGAGATGGATAAGCTGCTGAATTTATTGAGAAAACACAAGAAGGTGATCGGGTACTCGATAAGCGACTTGAAGGGTATTAGTCCGGCCTTTTGCACCCACCGCATACCACTTGAAGAACAATGCAAGCCCGTTATCGAACATCAAAGAAGATTGAGTCATGCCATGCGTGAGGTGGTGAAGAAGGAGGTGATCAAATTGTTGGATGCCAGAATAATATACCCCGTGCCACATAGTGAATGGGTGAGCCCGGTGCATTGTGTACCAAAGAAAGGAGGAATAACCGTTGTGAAGAATGAGAAGGATGAGTTCATACCACAAAGGGTCGTAACTGGATGGAGAATGTGCATCGACTATAGAAAGTTGAACAAGGCAACAAGGAAGGATCACTTTCCGTTACCATTTATCGATGAGATGCTTGAAAGGTTAGCTAAACATTCTTACTTTTGTTTCCTTGATGGGTACTCGGGGTTCATGCAAATTCCCATTCACCCGGATGATCAACAAAAGACAACCTTCACATGTCCATATGGAACTTTCGCATATAGAAGAATGCCATTTGGTTTATGTAATGCACCGGCTACCTTTCAAAGATGCATGACGGCTATATTCTCGGATTTTATTGAAGAAATTATGGAGGTATTCATGGACAACTTCTCGGTGCATGGTACGTGTTTTGAAAGTTGCTTGAAAAATTTGGAAAAAGTCCTTGAAAGGTGTGGAGAAATTGACCTAGTGCTTAATTGGGAGAAGTGTCACTTTATGGGGAAACAAGGGATAGTCTTGGGACATGTAATCTCCGAGAGAGGAATAGAGGTGGACAAAGCTAAGATTGAAACGGTTGAAAAGTTGCCACCTCCGACAAATATCAAATCGTTAAGAAGCTTTCTCGGGCATGCCGGATTTTATAGAAGATTTATAAAGGATTTCTCAAATATCACCAAGCCATTGACACGACTTCTCCAAAAAGATGTGGAATACGAATTTGATGAAGAATGCTTGCATGCTTTCCGGATGTTGAAGCAATCTCTCATAAGTGCACCAATTATGCAACCTCCCGATTGGAATTTACCATTTGAGATAATGTGCGACGCAAGTGATTATGCCGTTGGAGCCGTTCTTGGACAAAGGAAGGAAGGGAAGGTACACGCAATTTATTATGCAAGTAAAACTTTAAATGAAGCTCAAGTGAATTATGCAACTACGGAGAAGGAATTGCTTGCCGTGGTGTTCGCATTTGAAAAATTCAGATCTTATATTGTGAACTCGAAGGTGATCGTGTACACCGACCATGCTGCAATCAAGTACCTTTTGTCCAAGAAAGATGCCAAGCCACGTTTGATTAGATGGATTCTATTATTACAAGAGTTTGATATGGAAATTAGAGACAAGAAAGGGTCGGACAATGTCGTAGCCGACCACCTATCAAGGATGCATCATGGAGATGATGGGATGGAACTAATTGAAGATAGAATGAGAGATGACCATCTATATCAAATACTTGATAAGGGAGGATGGATGCATGATATCATAACATGCCTACGGAAGATGCCATTAGATCACTTGGACAGAAATGCTAAAAGAAGGGTAATTGCCGAAAGCAGAAAATTTTATTGGGATGCACCATACCTATATAGATGTGGAGATGATGGAGTGCTAAGAAGATGTGTGCCACGGGAAGAAAGAGAAGAGATTCTAAGAAAATGCCACTCGTCGGAATATGGAGGACACTATGGACATTTTAGAACACAAGCAAAGGTATAGGCAAGCGGATTCTATTGGCCTGAGATGCACGAGGATGCTAAAAGGTTTGTAGCAACTTGCCCGGAATGCCAAAGGCGTGGAAATATATCACAAAGGAATGCAATGCCGCTGAATTATAATTTGCAAATTGATATATTTGATGTTTGGGGCATCGACTTTATGGGACCATTCGTGAACTCGAATGGATATGAACACATCTTGGTCATAGTTGATTATGTATCAAAATGGGTTGAAGCAATTCCATGTCGAAAAGCATCTATGGAAGAGGCCGTTCAAATGATCAAGACGGTGATATTCCCTCGATACGGCGTTCCTAGAATTTTAATAAGTGATGGTGGATCACACTTTATTGGCAAGGATTTTAAAAGATGCTTGGTAAAGTTGGGAATCGAGCATAGGGTGTCTACGGCCTATCATCCACAAACAAATGGCCAAGCGGAAACATCGAACAAGCAACTCAAAGGCATCCTCATGAAGACGGTGACTAAAGGAGGAAAAGATTGGTCAAAGAAGCTAGACGGAGCGTTGTGGGCATACCGGACTGCACATAAAACACCGATAGGTATGACCCCTTATCAATTTGTCTATGGAAAAACATGTCATTTACCGGTAGAACTAGAGCACAAGGCTTATTGTGCAATAAAGGAGATGAATCTTGATATTGATGCGGCACGAATAAAGCGGAGGATTCAAATAAGTGAACTTGAAGTGCTGAGATTGAAGGCATATCACAATGCTAGCATCTATAAAGAAAGGATGAAGAGATGGTACGACAAAAGATTGCATAAGAAGGAATTCAAGGAAGGAGACAAGGTCCTACTATACAATTCTCGATACAAGGTCTTCGGCAAAGGAAAATTGCAAAGCAAATGGGATGGACCATACGTCGTACATTCAGTGTCACCATCAGGAGCGGTAACAATCATGGACGCCAAAGGAGATCAATATGTTGTGAATGGACAACGACTCAAGGTATTCCTGGAGCCTGACGTTGTGCCCATTAAATACATTGACGTCTACACCTTGGATGGTGCCCCGGATCGTCAAGGCTAAGCGACGAAAACAAGGTAAGTTTGTAAATAACCTTTTACTTTATTTATTTTCAGCATGCATGTTAGTAGTAATATTTGCTTCAAATCATCATGAATAAATATTGCCCCCTACTCATGACCTTTGGTGAGGATGGAAAATTATGCCGAGTTGATATATGATGATCGTTGCCGCTTTGCTCGTCTTTGTGCTTGCTTTATGCATGATTAAGGTAATGCTCTCATTAATGCAAATCTGAAATTAAATTTAAATGCTAGCTTAATCCTTTGGGGAGGTTATGATAAAGATGAAGACCCATAGTTTTTCTCATGCTCTCAATTTTGGATGGGTTAAAGATGATTTATTTTCATTCTTAAAAGTTATGCTAACCTTGTCATTAATACCACTTGCATGTTGCTCAACCTATCCAAAGCCTTATATTTAATTGAGTGCAAAAACTTAGTGTACAAGATTTATTTTTGGGTGCATTGATTCAAGGCTTGATTTCTCTGGTTCGAGACTAAGAAGCTGGTCATTCCGTCTTTGTGTATCTATCTTATTGCTAGCCTTTTCTATCCGTGCATTGTAAGTTTCCACATCGGAAATTTTGCAAACCTCGCCGGATATCCACCCATAAACCCAAAATATCTTTTTGTGTTTTACCTCCTTGACCACAACCCAATTCTTGAGTATGGATGATTTCGAGGAAGATCACAAGAATGAAGGTGACAAAGATTAAAGTTTCATTTTGGGAGACCTCCAGGACGACATAAAGGGTGCGTGAAGGATCCCTAGAAGATTTCAAGTGTTCTCTCCAGGAAAATTTAGGATTTTCAGTACCTACCTTGGCACAAAAACTTCGTCACCTCTTTGCTCGAGGACATGCAATTGTCCAAGCATGGGGGGAGCTGCCGAGAAGGTAGGTACTAATGTAGTCTAGAGTTTAGGGGAGTAAAAAAAAGAGAGAGAAAGAAAGAAAAAGAAGAGAGAGAAAAAAGAAGAAAAAAAAGAAAAAAATGATGAAAACAAAGAAGAAAGAAAGAGAAAGAAGAAAAAAATATGTGTATATATATAAAAAAAACTCCCCGACTCTCTAGACGCATTAGGAATTTCAAGAGGATTCAAGATCAAGACCCATACTCATCTTTCCAACCATGTGCAATCCGATAACGAGGACTTTGTTTGTGCCTTGGGATCACTCTTTGCCATTTGCACATGTCCACTTATCTCAAAAAGTGTGTGTTCATCTCTCCCCCCTCCTTGAAAACATTATTTTCTAATGACCTTTTTGACGAGGCTCGGTAAATCCATGAGAAGCTTGTCTTGTTTCGATAATATCCTAATTAATATATCTTGGTAGGACTAAACTTTTTCCAAAGCTCCAGATAAAGCCTTCCACTTATATAAAGTTTTGAGAGGGGAAAGGAGTAGAACAAATAGGCTTGAGAGACAAGATGAGATGAGAGTTCATGAGCAAGATGCAAGGAGGTTTAAATTTTTGAACTTGGTTTAGCTCTTTCTTCATCTTACATTTCTTTTCAAAATTTCTGAGATTCATTCAAAATTTGGGAGCATGATTATTTACTTGTGGGATGAGCCTATTCGATATCCACCCTCCGTAGGGATGAAGGCTAGTGCACTGAAACTCTAACAAATAAATTTAGAGAGCATTATGTTTTCTTTATGTATGATCAAGTGCAGGGTGTGAACAATGAAAGGCAACACAGATATCCATTGAAGGCTTACTCGAGGACGAACAAGGCTTAAGCATGAGGGAGTTGTTGACGGTCGACTTTGACACTCCTAGCCATGAGTTTACCTTCAATGTTGGTATTGACTTGATATCCGATCTAATGGTACTAACCCTCTTGATATAACAAGTTCGCTCTTGCATGTGGTTTTTGGAGTACGATGTTTACACAAGATTTAAGCGCTTAAAGGAGCACTTTCGGGCAAAGTTCATCGAGCACTTATGAGAAGATAATGAAGCCCGACATAAGTCAAGACTCGAAGTGAACATGACTCCAAATGGCCCAAGGTAGACTTGAGATTTGGAGATTTACTCATAAGATCAATTCAACCCGAGAGATATTCGCGCAGCCCAGAACAGCATGATCTTTCGATGCAGATTCGGGGACTTAAACGGCCTCTAATGGCAAAATGTTGACTACCAAAGTTGTGGACCATGTTGAGTGCTTCGATTTGGACATATGGAAAGCCCAATTCGGTCTGAGGAGCTAGGAGATATGGCCCCCGAAATACCTGCTGCGCAGACAAGTCCGAAATCAGACATATTATCTTGCGAGGCCATTTTGGAGATCTTATCTTCGTTTTCAAGGAAACCAATGAATACCAAAGTTGAAGATAATTTCGTGCCACACAATTTAGACACCGAATTTGCATTATTTGGAGTCCGGACGTGGGAGATATGACGTCGGCAAGGAAGGGCTGCGAAACAGGAAAATCTGGGCGAGGCTGATTTTATGGAAACTAAGTTTGCTTCTCTCTCAAGGAAGATCTCATGCAAGGCAAGGTAGGGCATGCCCCAAGGCTTCCCAAGGGCATAAATACAACCCCTTGAGCGCCCAAGAGGGGTTTCATTCATCATTCGCCGCCACAAGATCGAGAAGAAGGAGATTGGATCGACAACGGAGCATTCATCGGCCTTCATCTACTTCGGAGGTTTCTACACCATGTCTAGCGCTTCAATGCGTAACATTATGGGGTAAAATCCTTGTTTGTCCATGGGGGTTGAAGGGGGATCTTGAGTTGTAATCATGGAACCTATGTTTTGGATCTTTTTGCTATCATATTCATGTTGATGGTGCGTTAATCTTAATGGCCGGCTGGCTTGCTTTGGGGATGCATTGCTCGTAGTCTCACATATCGTGTTCCTTTTGTTCTTTATGCAATTACCGTCGTGTAGTGACAGTGCGCAGGAGGGAAAACATAATGATCTTGGTTCACACTTTTGATCATGCATGCCTAGAACACATCAACATCTTGTGCACTTGGTGTTCGATCACGGATTACCCTCGTGTAGTGGCTAGTACGCGAGAGGGAAAGGGTTGGACTCCGTGCACCTTTACCTTTGATAGATTAGATCGGGTTGTTCTTGCTAGGTGGTTACATCTTCAAGTGATCCTAGATCCCTTGGACAAGCATTCTACGTTCTTGAGATCTCCTTTCCATCGCTCTCTAGTTTGCTTTCTTTAATCTAGATTAGATTAGATTAAGTTCCTTACTTATACATATTTGATAAAGAGCTTTAATTCAACAACATTAGTGCTTAGTTGAGCATAGGAATCCACTTGTTCCACGGATTGATTAACCTTGGGGGATACTCTAAGGGAAAAGCTACAACCGACCCGTGCGCTTGCGGATCGTAACTTGACGCGTTATTTAACCATCAACAAGCTTTTCGGCGACCGAGAGTAAATAAGGCCAGGCATTGGCAGGAGTGTCCCATAAATCAGCCTCCTCCAGGAGTGATCCTTCACTAGCATATTAGATCAGGACCGAGAAGCCATCAGGGTGTGTGTCAATAATTGTAACAGTTTCAGAGTTAGACTCCACTCCTGGGCCATAGAGAATTGCCTCCATCACACAAGATACTTTCGCCACATCGGTATGTATCGCTCGTATCACCCGGCATTCTGCACCTACATGGAAGACAACTTCCACAGGGGCTTGGGCTGCAACGCTTTCGCATATGCTTCTTTGCACTGATGGAGGAGGAACTTCTATGCAGTCGTCCTCCAGTACTAAAACAACACATGATATGTGTATGCGATCTTCATTGGATGTCACGCGCTCAATGTCATGATGCTCCACCAGACATTCAAATCCTCTTTCTTGTAGATCCCGATTCATGAACCAAACTTCTTTTGTAGCTTGAACTCGAAACGTATCATCTTCATCGTTTGGGTCTCCAGTCATCGCACACAACAATACTCGCACCTACGTGGAAGCAGTCACAGGCTTGACAAACAATAACATAATGCGACCGTATCGCCATATGTGAGTGTGTGTATTCATAGCAGCAACGAGACACGTACCATTTGGGATTTGTGCATAGGAACAAGGACGACGGCAATGCAGTCTAGAACATCCATCCACTGATGATCATTCATACCTGTAGGATAGCAACGTAGCTTCCATTGACGGCCTCCCACCATGAACGTACTAGATTCCTTGTACTGGCCCGCGATTCCTTCTACTTTCGCTTCCTGGCTTGAGACTGAGAAGTCGACTTGCATGGAAGGAATCATTTTAGCGTCTAAAGCCATTAACACAAATGGCATGCAATGATCGTCTCATGCCTAAAATGTCTCTTATTATAGTGGGAGTGAATGTGTCATTCTGAAACGTCCGTTCGTGGACATCAGTAACCACCTGGAATGGACGCGTCCCGTCAGTGCGGGTGTGGCCACGTTCTGGTCATGAACTTCCCGGTTCTAGTCCTTAAGAGCGATTCACAATGATCGACACGTCCGTTCAGAGGGGATGTGCACACAAGTTCGTTGGTTAACGCCCGGTGCCAGTGCTTAACTGCAATTCTCAATGATCGACACGTGAATCAACTTGTGAGAGCGTGTCGTTCCCAAACGCCCATTCGAGATGCCCTTTTGTGCTTATATGCATGTTAATATTACACACACACACATACACAAAAACATATATTGCTATTCTAATTCCAGCTAATTTTGTTTTGGTCTTGTCGTGTCAACAAGTTCATCACGTTTCTCAGTCTGCGAGGCCTGCGGGAATCATCAAGTGCGAATCCAGACCATTCGTAGACCTTTACAGTCACGACTCACGCAGTGTACCTGATCGAGGAGGACTTGTCAAGTCATCCCACATCCTGCGTGTTGCAACGCAAGGACCATCCGGTCCATCTGATTACAGCACCCAATCTTGTTCTCCAGATGCAATTGACGCCTAAACCATTACATAAATAAACGGTAGAGAGTTGTCTCGTTGTTGATGCGGCATGAGCTGATGCAGTGAGACGGCCATTAGATGCAGCTGATGCGGCGTGATTTGTCCGCAGGACTTTCTTGTGCTCTAGAGAGGAAAGTCCGGAAGTAAACACATACCTAGACACATTAGGCTCATCCCGTGATACCCATCGTCCACACATGTAATCGATGCACGCCACTGAAGATTCTGACCTAGATAGATTCCTATCACGCGTAGGCCTGACTATATTCCGAGCATCTCACGTTTTCCATAGTAAATTTAGCAAAGCTACACCGAGCTCACGTGACCACTATAGTCCTTGATAAATAGGCAAGTGCAGCACAACGTTCTTGAAAGGCAAGGCCAACACTCATCGATTCCTCGTCTTGCATTTCTCTACTTCAGTGGGATACAAGGGGGGTGAGATCATTTTGTTGGCTAATCTTGTTTACTTTATGTATGCATGGTATCGAGGTAGTCACAATGTTAGCTTATGTAGGGTTTGTTCTTCGTTTGTGTATGCAGTACGTGTCGGGGAAGGGGGAGCTGTCGGGCGCAATAGCACCTCACCAACACCCGGTTCAGCCGCTGCCGTCGGCACCACAGCAACACCCGACCCCATTGGCACCTCCACTTCCGCTAGTATCGGCACCTCAGCAGCACCCGGCCCCAATGGCACCTCCACTTCCGCTGGCATCGGCACCTCAGCAACACCCAGGGGTGATACCACCACCAGTTCAGCTGCTGGCAACGGCAGCTCAGGATCAGCTGAACCTCATGGCACCACCTTTTCGCCCACGGCCCAGGCCTCCACCTCTGTTGTTGCCCGTTGAAATGCCACCCCTGTGGCCAGTGCTTATTGAACAAGATGAATTGCATGACCTGAAATGGTCTGTGTTGCTTTGGCTTCAGCAAGGCGGGCCCGCCCGTGTTTATCACGAAGGTATGTGGGTGTGGCCTTTTTGCCACAGGGGTCACAGGCAATGGACAATTTGTGACCTGCTGTTACACGTGCATAACATCGCCATTTCACCTGCCTGGGTTTGGGATACAAGGGCGAGGCATCGTGCTTTGGAGGAGTATCTGATCCAGGAGCCACGTTTTGTTGCACTCCGTGCAGTGGCTGGATTTCCATGAGCCCGTGATGGTAGTAATATGTCATGATGGTAGTAGTATGAGCCGTGATGGTAGATGCTAGTAGTATGTCGTTTAGAGTATGTCCCTGTAGTTCCAACTATGGTGGATCCATCCATCCTCATGTGTAATCAAGGCGTATGCATGCATTTGTGTCGTTTGTATTTGGATTGTGTTGTTTCTAATAAAAATGGTAATGTGTGTGTACTCCCTCGGTATAAATTCGTTGTATACGGAAAGTCCGTTCCATTGATTTCTTAAATACCGGATGAACACAAGACGAAAGTCCGGTTTGTAGTTTTTAGTTGGACTGGATTAAACTGTCACTGCTACGCAATGAGAAAACCAACATCATACAAGGAAAACAGTAGTAGTAGTAGTAGTATTCAATCAGACAGATGAACAGAAGGCGAATGTTCGTTCTGCTTCTTCTACTCCTACTTCTACTAGTAGCAGTTACCACTAATCAACTAATCAAGGTGCCACTTCTTTGTCGATGGTGCACCCGGTGCCTTGTTGCAGCTGCTCACGGACGAGGATGTCGCTCTTGTTGACACCGTTTTTTGGAAAAATAGGTCAAAAGGGATAAGGAGAAGCAGTCGATCAAAAAGCAGTGCAATCGGCCGATTGAAGAGAAAGAAGAGCGGTCAGTAGGATTCGTCGATGGTCAAAAGAGTCTAACTCTATCGATGGGCTGGCAAGTCAACCGATCGGCCGATGGTCAACTAGGGAGTCGGCCGATGAGAAGGGAGAAGGCGGAAGAAATTGAGAAGATACTCCAAAGGCAAAGCTCGGCAGAGGCGGGTCAATCCACGATTGGCAACGGGTCAGAGTCAGTTTTAGGAGAGTTTGACTCCTGCGCGAGACTTTTTCTATTTTTAGTAGTGTTTGTTTTCTTTAGATGCAAGTAAACAGTGCCATAATCGGCTAGGAGTCGGGTTGTCCTCAGGTCAAATAGCGACCCTGCGTGGTCGGGAAAAGGTGTAGACACGAATATCAAACAAACCGCCTTCGAGCAAACCCTTTACAATTTACAGCATCTACTTTACAGCATCTACTTTCGGTGACTCCGCCATTGCGTTTTTCCTTTTTCTTCAACACCGTCCTTCAAGTTCGTCGGGCTGCATCGATCGATCTCTGGCAAGCTTGTGAGTACCGTTTTACCAAATAACCCTAGGCTCTAACCTCCGGTCGCATCGCTGAGGTTTCGTCTAGTTCTTTATTCACCCCTTACCGATATTAGCTAGGTCTACAAGTTTTTGTACCAATTCTTGTGGTTTTTAGCTTTTATCACCAATTTATTCCACTCGATCTAGATCCTGTCGACTTCTAACACTACAGACAATTTCGACCTGTTCGAGTGCTGACGTCACGATTGGCCGATTCAGCCGATCTCTTATCCACACTTTCGCACCTCAGTCGCTCTCCAGCCGGCCGATCCCGCTTTTCCGTATCGGCCGATTGGCTGGTACGCGTGTCACTAAAGGCCCATCAGTTCTCTAGTCGATCCCTAATATTTTCCATTGTCAATCAACAGGTCAGATTGGCTGGCACGCCTCGCTACAGACCGAGGAGTCACGTGCGTCGCGCGCGGAGGTGACGTCCTATTTTCGCATCAACACACTTTTGGCATGCCTGGTGGGACCCGAAAAAGTCAGTAATGATGAAGAACACGAAGAATACTGAAGTTGACCAGGGCAACATTCAGACAGTCACCAAAGAACAGCTGAAGGATACAGACAAAGCCGAGTTCGAAGCTCACATGAAGCGATATGAAGAACTATGCTTGGCTTCATATGGTCAAACCAAGAGTGGGGTCTACAAGAAGAATCCTCTTCCAATGCCCCAGCAGATCACCTTAGCTGATCCTCAAGGGCTTCAAGATATGATGAACAAGGCTATGCATCAGACTATGATCGATCAGTCAAAAGTCCTTGCCAATACTATCCAAAACTGTCTGACTGAGACACTTAAGAAATGAACAGAAGAGGGATACGTGGGGCCTGCATACTTTCAACCAAGGTGAACTTTTCTAGTATTCCCAAAGGGTCAATCGGCTCCCCCGCCGATTGATGATCCAACGGTAGGGATTGCACCGTCTCCTCAAATTAATGCAACTGCCCCTGATTCCTCATCGGACGCCCAGCCGATTCAGAATCAGAACGTTGGAGAGATGTCCAAGGATCCGTCTACCATGGTGCCAATAGTCCAATCCTATTCAGCACAGCCTAAAGTCCAGGATCAGACATTTTCAGTGCAATATCCTGCGATAAGATATCAGAATGGAAGACTTGTAGGATGGGGTTTACCTCATGATCACTTTGAGACTGACATCTCAAATTTCATCGAACCTCATCCTGAAGAAGTCACAGAAGTGAAATACCCAGAGTCTTATCAAGTCATGTTTGGAGGTACTCCAGGAACTGTGCATATGACTAAGGAAGGAGTGGAGTTTGTCTACTTCAATCATGGGAGCAAAGCCTTTGAAAGAGTTAAGATCAGTCCAGCTCATGCACATATGGTTATACCAATGGAAAGGAAGGCTTCTGTTCTACCTCAGAGACCGGCTCCTCAGCCATCCTTGGGGATGCCCGTACAGACTACTCCACTACAACAGTCAACATCAGTGCAGCATGTCTTAACCCCAGCTAATAAAGTTGCTCATACAAGATCGTCACCTCAGCAGTCGATCGACCAGGGGATGACAAGACAGCCAGTAGCACAGCGACAGCAGGTGGACCCTATGCAAACAATGCAGATGCTCCTAAGCCAATTGGCCAGCTCAGGCCAGTTGAATTTGCATCAGGCAGTTCCATCGGCTGGACAGCCGATCGGACAGATTCCACCGGTAATGAGTCAATCAAATACACAAGGTTCTTCTGGAGCAAAGGCATCGGCGGCACCAAATCCGCAGCCAAGAACTTTGGAAGAACAACCTCTAGAGACTCCATCAGCTGAGATGCAAGCAATAGAACAGATATCTGCTGAATTGAAGTCTCATATGAAGGAAGAATTGATTGACCACCTTTCAGAGATGCTGCAGAAGCAATTTGGGATAAAACCTAAGTAGCAGATTCACATGTACAGAACACCATATCCATCTGGCTATGATCAGATACCTTTCCCTCCAAGATTCAAAGTGCCAGACTTCACCAAGTTCTATGGACAAGATGATACGTCCACGATGGAGCACATCACTCGGTTCATCATACAGTGTGGAGAAGTAGGGAATGTTGATGCACTCAGGATACAGTTGTTCTCTTCATCTCTCTCAGGACCAGCATTTTCATAGTTTACCTCATTACCGGCCAACTCTATCATCAAGTGGTCCGATCTGGAACAGCAGTTCCCCATAATTATTTCTTCTCTAGCATTCATGAGATGAAGATTACTGATCTGACCAGACTCAAACAAAGGAACGATGAAATTGTTGCTGGATTCGTTCAGAGGTTTAGGGAAGTCAGGAATAAATGCTATAGTCTGAATCTGGGAGACAAACAACTGGCTGAACTAGCATTCCAAGGGCTCTTGCCAACCTTGAGGGAGAAATATGCATCACATGACTTCGAGAGTCTCAGCCAATTAGTCAGTCGGATGAGTCAGGAGACTGCAAGATCTTACGAGCCTAGGAAGAACTTCCAAAAGAAGGTGTCATATGTGGATTGTTCTGACTCTGATGATGAGGAAAACATGATAGGGCTTGCAGAGTGGTTCAAGGGCAAGAAGACAGTATCCTGCCCCTTTGGTAAGAAGGAACCAGAAAAATTCGGCTTCGACATCACTAAGGCCGATAAGATATTTGATCTGTTACTTCAGCAAGGGCAGATCAAACTCTCCTAGTTCCACACCATAATGAAGGACATTGGATATGTTCGTTCTTCAAGTACTGCTGGGAGGAAGGAATCAAACTACCGACGGCAGAAAACTGTCCAGAATGCAACGGGGCTTATAACAATAACAGCTCCTCCGATCCAAGAGGGTTTGCTTCAATGACAGAAGGCCTACGACTTGAGATCACCGTGAATTCAGCAACCAATGGATCCCAGTTCATCAACGGCTAGGGGGCAAAGCCAGCGTCCATGATCGGTTGGGGGACAAGGCCAGTGTTCATGATCGGCTGGGAGGCCGAGTCGATGAGAAGTCAAACAATCGGCTAGAAGAAATGGCCGATTCCTTGGTTCTTGATGAGGATATCATGTGCCGAGCTCCTGAACGTCGACGCACCATGCAACTGGACGATGAAGGGTCAAGTCAGTCACACAAGAAGCCCAATCCACAATGGTGCCCAGATGGCTTGACTAAATCTCAGAAGAGGAGAGTCCAGCGTTTACGACAGCTAGAACAGCAAGAGGAAGAAGAAAGACGTGTGCTGGATGAGAAGAAGGTTCGGTCTAAGCGTAAGGCCGATGATGGAAAGGATGGTAAACCAAAAGCTGATATAAACATGGTTGTCCTTCTGCCAAAAGAGTTCATGGCTCCAGTTGATTCAGATGTGTCCGATAAAGAACTTGGGAAGGCTCAGTAAACAATGGAACCTACACAAGCTATCTTTGAGAAGTCAGAAGATGAGAAAAGACAGCACTTGAAGGCATTGTTTCTCAATGGTTTTGTCAATGGGAAACCAGTCACCAGGATGCTAGTAGATGGGGGAGCAGCAGTCAACCTGATGCCATACACCATGCTATGCAAGATTGGGAAATCTGATGAAGATTTAACCCAAACCGACATGATGCTGGTGGACTTCGAAGGCAACGTCTCTCCGGCTCAAGGTGCAATCTGCGTGGAGCTCACCATCGGCAGTAAGACCCTTCCAACCGCCTTCTTTGTCATTAAAGGGAGGGGATCGTATAATTTACTACTAGGTCGGGATTGGATACACACCAACTGCTGCATACCATCTACAATGCATCAATGCATCGTCCAATGGATCGGAGATTCAGTGGAGATGGTCAAAGGAGAAACCTCCTTGACAGTAGCAGCTATAGAAGCACAAGGATGGACCTATGATCGAGTGAGCTGCATATCAGGAAAAGCATGGGATACCAAGTATCTCAAGGTGTCTGATTTTGGACTAAAGCCGGTTCAAGCAGTCGGCTCTGATGACAAGACTTAATGAGTCAATTCATTAAAGATGAAGGAAAGCTTGGGCATGGAGTCACAATATCCAATGGATTGGCCGCCCAAGTATTCAAGCGATTGTATAAGCCGATTGATATGTCGAGCCTATCGGCCGATTGAACTTTCGAGCTGTAGCCGATTGAAAATGTAATCGCCTCCAGTAGGATAGCCGATGTCTGTAAAGAATCACCTTTAGTATAGAATGTAAAAACCGATGTGCAAATATTCGGTTCTTCCAAAACATGGCTGATACACATATTGCCTGTAGAATAAAAATGAATGTATTTTTCATTTCCTCTATTTCAAATTACAACAATGATATTACAACTCAGATCTGGAGATTACATGCGTTTTTCAAGAAGGGGTACACGGTCCTATCTCTAGTATGATGAGGATATTGAATCGATGAATGAGAAAAGGATGTCGTGAAGAGGAAACGGAAGACTAAGATATTCACCGGATTCTGTAAATCTTCCGCCGAAAGGAGTCCGAGTTGATGACCAAGATGGCCGTTCCTTTGGCATGCTCCTCCGCTGATAAATGTGTAGCAAGACACCCTACCTTGCTCCTTCCCCTAAAACCAGCAAATCCAAGTTCTTCACAAGGATTCTTCTAGCTATGGTGCCTCCTGGCTTTTCAAGAGGGGAAGAAGAGGAAGAGGGGTTACTACACCACTTCACAAGAATTCTTCTAGCTATGGAAGGGAAAAAGGAAAAGGAGACAGTCATACAGCAAGAGTCTATGATCTATTAGATTTAGTTTCTGCGCCATGGTCGATGAAATGTGATGTCTCTCCAACGAGCCTCAAGCCTATTTATAGCCCCAGATAGCAGAAGAGATAACTACAAGAGGGAATTGAAAAAGGTAAAATAAAGAGCACCCAATGCAGTCAAAGCAGGAACAGTTTTCCCGTGAAGGTCTCAGACTGAACGGTGGACAGCCGTGCAGCGATACGTTTCCCAAAAGTTAAGGATCAGCTTTGAAGGTGAATTGAGTAGCAATAAACGACCCCACTCTATACCCCAGAAGAGGAGGTTTTTAGGATCCTGCTCTCTCAACATTTCTAGCGACAATGACAAGCTTTGATGCATCATCTGGATGCAAGAACACTTCAAGAAGAAACTTGTCAAGGAGTTGGGATAATTGCATTTTCCTGGAAGCACTGTAGAGAAGGCCTGCCTCTTATTCCTAATGGGAGACGATTTGGTTCATAGTTGGAAGGTTATTGTACCACATAAGAAGCGAGTTGCATTTTTATAGCAAAGAGTCAAATTAGATCATAAAAGGCACCCACAGGCATGTGTGGAAAGCCATCACCAGGAAATAGTACATTCAGATCCATCAATGCCAATAAAAAGATAATGATTTTATTCATAAATAGGCCGATTGCATCGGCTGATAGTACATCAAGGCTTAAAGAAGACTCTTTGCCTTATCTAACTCCGCTCTAACTCGAACTATTTCTTCACCTACGCGATCTAGTTCCTGGAGAAGAGCAGTCCTCCTGGCTTCAAGAACTTCTTGCCTCTTCTCGTCGTTTGCTATCACAAGGCAGAGACCCCGTTCTTGCCTGGATGTTTGAGTTGGTTGATTTACCCCAAAAGTGTTGATGTTCGACGCAACCCTTTCCACGATTTCACAGTTTGGAGACTAGAGAAGAGATAGGGAAACATCAAGAGGAGATCCGAGAAGTGAAAAAAGTGAAGAAGAAACTGACCTGATTCACAGAGGAGGAAGAAGCAGAAGAGAAGCCATTACGAGAAAGATGCACGATTCAAAGACGAAAAGAGATCTAGGCATCTTATAAAGACCGATTAAAACGTTCGGTCAAAGCAATAAATGCAAAGCGTTGGGAGTTGGCCAGTGAAGGCCAGTTACAGCCTAAAAGTTACAGTATTCAGAGAAAGATTAAACTATGCCTAGAAGATATATAGCATTATTAAGATCCAGGTGCAGCTGGTCGACCGCTTCTATCTCCTAACGATCGGCATCGGCCGAACCGGGAATCGGCTGCTCTTGTTCACGAAGAACTTGGGCTTGCTGTGCAATGGAGTCCCTCTGTTCTCGCATGGTAGCGATGGTACCACGAAAATCCGCAAGCTTCTGCTCTTCAGTTGCTAAGTCTTACTCAACCTGACCAAGCTCTTTCATTAGTTCAACACGACGTCTCTTTAAACGATCGATACTGTTGACGATATCAGAACGGGAAGAAGATAGGAATTCAATCCTGCCATCAAGATCGGCCATACTACAGTACAGATTCTCCCTGTCCTGAGTAAGTTGCTCCTGGTGCTTCCTTTCATCCAGCCGATTGAAGGACCGATTAGGCGAACCAGAGAGGGGGGGAGTGAATGAGAGCCGATAAAAATTCTTCTCGAAGGAGATGAGAACTCCAACAAGACGAACACGGCTTCCAAAACACGTCTCCGACTCAACTACCCAAGTTGGCCAAGACCACGCAGCCACTAGAGTGCTACTGGTCCTAGGAACAAACTACCACCTTCACGTACTCGAGAACACAGCGGAACACCAACTCGAGCACCACTGACCTACACCGGTCAGGCCGGTGAGCAGCACCGGTCAGACCGGTCCCTGCTGGTAAAACCTGGGAACTTCCACAGAAGGCCCCTACACCGGTCAGGCCGATGTAGCTCACCGGTCAGACCGGTTCAAGCCAGGAAACCCCAAATCCACCAAACAGGCCTACCGAGCTCCAAACTGACCCAAACTCGAAACAGCAGCAACACGGGACTACAACGAACTCACCAGAACGTTCACCGAGGCAAAACCCACAGAGCCCCTGCACCGGTCAGACCGGTGAGCAGCACCGGTCAGGCCGGTCAGGCTGGGCCGCTCGGGGATGAACAGCACCCGCGGGTCAACTGCCCCAAATCCAACTCCCGATCTCCTGAATCGCTCCACGGATTTGTGCAAGACTTTGGGGATAGTAGGAACACCTCATGGGCACTCCATAGCCAAGAATTGGTCCACCAAAACTTGCTAAATCAAGAGGAATCGAAGAAATCCCACCAAGAACGCCTCTAACCCTAGAGCCACGAAAACCCCAAAATCGAGCCCCTTTACTCACTGATTTGGGAGGGGAATCAAAGGGAAAAGAACCACGAAGGGTTCATGCATACATCCCCCACCAAATCCCAAAGAGAAAGGCCTCGAAATCGCTCTAAGAAAATCGCCAAGAAAGGGCTCCGAAAATCACAAAAAGGAGAAACGGGAAAGACACATCCAAGCCCTGAGGAACCACGCCGAATCATTTATACATACCAAAGAGGTTCATACAAGGTCTAGCTTGCCGCCCGATCATCCATCCCTCTCACAAGATCTCACCATGAAGCTCTCAAGCTAGTCCTAAGAAAATCCTAAGGAAAAAGGAAGAGAAAATAGGAAAGCAAATGAGCTAGGGTTCCAAGAGATGGCTGCCATCCTCTCACCACTTGGGTTATATGGAGGCAACTGAAAGACGAAAATACCCTTACTAGCTAACTAGGGATACATGCCCCTCAAGGGCGAATTCGGAAATCTTTGTCTTCGCTCCATCGGACGGATGCCCAGCGACCGCAAACTTGCTTAGCCTCGACGCAAGCCTTGCGATCCCGACGCGTGTCCTCCGCTTCGAAGATTCCGGACTGCGTTGTCGCACACCGGTCAGATCGGTGCTCCTCACCGGTTAGACCGGTACCCACCGGTCAGACCGGTCAGACCCACCGGTCAGACCGGTCTGGAGCTGCTGCACCTCCGTCTTCGGTTCTTCGGTTTTGGCTTTGTGGATCAACCAAGGAACCTAGTGGTTTTCTGGTGAACCACCAGAAACCCCGCGAACTCGGTGTAGCCTCCGCCAATCACCACTCATGACTCGGCTCCCACGTAGTCCTGGCTCGACCTTGGTTTCGAGGCTCAACCAAGAAACCGTCCATGACTTCATCTTGCCGTTCTTGCCACCATGCGGCCCGCACTTGACCCCGCTGGCCACCGGGTCCCTCGAACCAAGCCTACTTGTCTTCTCCACACCTGGAGGCCTCACAGGCAACGACCTTTCGCGCTTGTTCTTCACCTGCACCTGCACCAGTCAAGCCGCAACCTGCACCTGCAATACTTAGCCAAGAATCAGTCTACACCACGTTGTCAATCACTCATCACACCAGGAAGCGACCATCCACCGGTCCTCGAACCACACCTGGCTCTCAATCTCCCCCTTGATGAGTGCATTGACAACACACACGTTTTGGTAACCAAGAGAAAAGAAAAAGAAAAGAAACGACTAAAAGAAACTCCAACAAGCGATCGAAAGCCAAAGAAAGGCAAAGATCAAGATCACTTGAAGAAGACAAGTCTCGGACCCCTTAGGCAAGGGCAACGGCTCGACACATCCGAGACAAAACCATGCTCAAGCAAAGAGCACAAGCCAACAATCCAAAGCTCGAAAACCACAAAGAGCTCCCCCTGCACACATGCAAGCTGCCCCTGAACCAATGCAACTCCCCCTAGACGAATGCATGCAAACCACCTCGCAAAACAGAGCAGCTGCTTCAGCTTTGCTCTGACCGGTCAGACCGGTCAACCACACCGGTCAGACCGGTGTGCTAGATCGCCCAGCACCTGGACCTCACACCGGTCAGACCGGTGTACCTCACCGGTCAGGCCGATAACCACCTGGGAAAAACTGGGAACTGCACGAGCTCAAAACTAGCTCGAAACCACTTGGAAACCTTCTAAATGCATGCAGCAAGCCAAAACATGCTCAAACTTCTCCCCGTTGTTGACAATGCATGAATCAAGCCAAAGATGCAAAAATGCAACCTAGAGCTTCTCAAATAGACAAAATTCAACAAAGGATGCTACACATGTCCAAATGAGCAAGTTAGATACTCTATAGCTTCGTAATGACATCAACTTCATGATCACCAAGTTTCACAACCATTGGGTGAAGCTAAGATAGAATTGAGCAATTTTGCGAAAAATCACCCTCTCATGAGCAAAGTCCTAAACATGACCAAAACATGTCAAAATGGCAAAGCCACACAAACTTCATGCTAGGACAACCATTCTAAGCATAAGACCATCATAAACACCCACAAGCACCTCATGTCATGTCAAAGCCACCGAGCCATGTGCCTACTTCTAGATATGAGACTTCTCATTGGTAGGCATCATGCAACGGTTTAGCACCCAAAGCAAATTAAAATTAGCACATATGACATGGGAGCACATTTTACAAGCAATTTACATTTCATTTTCAGATTTATAATTGGTACATGAAATGTCTTTGCGACAAAAAGGAACTTATGCCCCTCCGCAAGATCAAGCATGGGGGCTAAACATTCATGATGGCAAATGAGCCTTTGGCCCCATATGATCAAAATAAGCTATCCAACCACAAATTAAGCATAGCCAAGCCACAAAAACATGTCAAGATCATGTAAAGGCATTTACTCACAAGAGAGCATACATATGAAATTTTTCAAAAACATAGCCATCAACCATGGATATAAACCAAGATTATCAAGAGCTAAGCCAAACTAACCATAGCATACATATGCTATAAAGGAGCTCCCACACGCCAACTCAAGAAATCAAACAAACACCAAGCTCCCCCCGCAAACGAGTGAAAGTTGCTTGATCTAGGGGTTTGGTGAAAATATCGGCTAGTTGGTCATGTGTGGGTACATGGATCAAGGCTATCTTCCCTTTCTCTACGTTGTCTCTCAAGAAATGATACCTCACTTCTATGTGCTTGGTTTTGGAATGGAGCACTGGGTTCTTTGCAACGCTTATGGCACTGGTGCTATCACATTGAAGTGGGACATGGGTATACTCCTCACCAAAGTCACTCGTGGTGTATGTGATCCAAAGGAGCTGAGAGCAACAACTAGCTGCGGCCACATACTCTGCCTCGGTAGTGGATTGAGCAACACTTGACTGTTTGCGGGAAGACCAAGACACCAAAGACGAACCCAAGAACTGGCAAGTCCCAGAAGTGGACTTCCTATCCAACCGACACCCGGCAAAATCCGCGTCTGAAAAACCATGAAGCACCAAAGAAGAAGACGCAGAGTACCAAAGGCCGAAGTCGGGAGTGTGTCGCAAATACCTGAAAATGCGCATGACTGCTTGCCGATGTGAAGTCCTCGGAGACGCTTGAAAACGAGCGCACAGACATACCGAGAATTGGATGTCCGGCCTCGTCGCCGTCAAGTAGAGGAGTGACCCGATCATGCTCCGGTACTCCTTCTGGTCCACGTGTTCATCTTCCTCGTCCGCATCAAGTGTTGTAGTCGTACTCATAGGCGTCGCCATGGCCTTGTAGTCCTCCATCTTGAACTTCCTCACAATGTCCTTGGTGTACTTAGCTTGGTGCACAAATGTTCCTTCCTTTGATTGCTTGATTTGTAGCCCGAGGAAGAACTACAACTCGCCCATCATGCTCATCTCAAATTCACTGCTCATGTCTTCTGCAAACCTTGCAACAAGAGAGTTAGATGAGCCACCAAAGACAATATCATCCACGTATACCTGCACAATCAGGATATCTCTGCCCTGCCTGAGGAGAAACAAGGTTTGATCGACCTTTCCCATCTCAAACCCTCTCTCAAACAGGAACCCCCTCAACCTACCATACCAAGCTCTAGGCGCCTGCTTCAACCCATACAGCGCCTTCCTCAACTTGTACACCCGGTGAGGGTACTTCTCACTCTCAAACCCCGGTGGTTGCCTCACAAACACCTCTTCCTCCAACACACCGTTCAGGAAAGCACTCTTCACATCCATCTGGTACAACTTGAACCCTTTAGCCACGGAAAAGGCTAGAAGGATCCTGATCGCCTCCAAACGAGCTACAGGAGCGAAAGTCTCCTCGTAGTCGATCCCCTCTTTCTGACTGTACCCCTGAGCAACAAGTCTCGACTTGTTCCTCACCACTTCTCCTTTCTCTCCCTCTTTATTTTTCCACACCCATTTTGTCCCAATCGGCTTACACCCTGGAGGAGGGTCAACCAACACCCAAACTTGGTTCCTCTCAAAATTCTGCAACTCCTCATGCATCGAATTAACCCAATTATGATCAGATAACGCGTGTCCAATGTCTTTGGGCTCAAAGGTGGCAACAAAAGCAGCATGAGCGAAATGAGAATTGTTCCGAACCCTCGACCGTGTAGTACGTTCATTCATGTCGCCGATGATTCTCGAAGCTGGGTGATCCACTTGCACTCGCCGGGGAGGTTCTCGCCTTGATGCTACCTCCCCCTCAACAGTAGCTTCGCCTTGATCTGGGTTTGTCGTTGTAGGTGTGGGAGAGGGTCCATTCTCGATCGTCGTCGAAGTAGTAGGTACATGTTCAGCTGCGGGCACCACACCGCCATCTTCATCATCTCCATGTTCATGCTCCTCGTCTGGCAAAGACATCAAAGAAGACAGAGAGTACATCCTGGAGGATGCGTTAGCGTTAGACTTAGCTCCTTTGCCACCAACGAGAGCGAGACTATGAGAATCAGTCGGGCTCTCGATCTTGGCTGTCATACCACGGTCCAACTCAGCCGACTTGAGCTTCGAGAACAGCTCGTTCATCGTCAAGGTGTCATACTTCTCGGACTCAACAATAGCCTCAAACTTCCCGTCCCATACGGTACGATCCAATGAGTGCAAGAGCTTCACGGCTCTATCATGATCATCGTATGGGAGCACGTCCACATTGGCTCTCATGTTGTTCACAATGACCGTAAACCGCTGGAAAAGGGCATCGACGGACTCGCCGGGGAGATGAGTGAAGTTCTCGTACTCTCTCCGGTAAGTCGCGTACATCCGAGCCTGAACCTGAGCATTCCTAGCATGAGCATCCTTCAACTGCTCCCAAATCCTACAAGCTAAGTCCTCTGTCTGAACCCGATCGAATTCAGGCTGACACAGAGCACGAAACAAGTAGTCGACAGCCTTGTTGTTGGCTTCGAACATATCCCTCGATCCTGGAGCAAGGAAGTTCATCGGATGAACATAAGCTGTGTTCACCGTAACATCCCAAAGGATCTGACCCTTTCCGCAGAGGAACGCTGCCATCCGCCTCTGCCACATCTGGTAGTTCTTCCCATCGAAGTGCGGAGGACCCGAACCCCGTTCCTGGTACGCCATCTTTGGATCTTAGACTGGTAAGAGTCAATGAAGACCCGAACCGGCTCTAATACCAATTGAAGGACCGATTAGGCGAACCAGAGAGGGGGGAGTGAATGGGAGCCGATAAAAATTCTTCTCGAAGGAGATGAGAACTCCAACAAGATGAACACGGCTTCCAAAACACGTCTCTGACTCAACTACCCAAGTTGGCCAAGACCACGTAGCCACTGGAGTGCTACTGGTCCTAGGATCCAACTACCACCTTCACGTACTCGAGAACACAGCGGAACACCAACTCGAGCACCACTGACCTACACCGGTCAAGCCGGTGAGCAGCACCGGTCAGACCGGTCCCTGCTGGTAAAACCTGGGAACTTCAACAGAAGGCCCCTACACCGGTCAGGCCGATGTAGCTCACCGGTCAGACCGATTCAAGCCAGGAAACCCCAAATCCACCAAACAGGCCTACCGAGATCCAAACTGACCCAAACTCGAAACAGCAGCAACACGGGACTACAACGAACTCAACAGAACGTTCACCCAAGGCAAAACCCACAAAGCCTCTGCACCGGTCAAACCGGCGAGCAGCACCGGTCAGACCGGTCAGGCTGGGCCGCTCGGGGATGAACAGCACCCGCGGGTCAACTCCCCCAAATCCAACTCCCGATCTCCCGAATCGCTCCACGGATTTGTGCAAGACTTTGGGGATAGTAGGAACACCTCATGGGCACTCCATAGCCAAGATTTGGTCCACCAAAACTTGCTAAATCAAGAGGAATCGAAGAAATCCCACCAAGAACGCCTCTAACCCTAGAGCCACGAAAACCCCAAAATCGAGCCCCTTTACTCACTGATTTGGGAGGGGACTCAAAGGGAAAAGAACCACGAAGGGTTCATGCATACATCCCCCACCAAATCCCAAAGAGAAAGGCCTCGAAATCGCTCCAAGAAAATCACCAAGAAAGGGCTCCGAAAATCACCAAAAGGAGAAACGGGAAAGACACATCCAAGCCCTGAGGAACCACGCCGAATCATCTATACATACCAAAGAGGTTCATACAAGGTCTAGCTTGCCGCCCGATCATCCTTCCCTCTCACAAGATCTCACCATGAAGCTCTCAAGCTAGTCCTAAGAAAATCCTAAGGAAAAAGGAAGAGAAAATAGGAAAGCAAATGAGCTAGGGTTCCAAGAGATGGCTGCCATCCTCTTACCACTTGGGTTATATGGAGGCAACCAAAAGATGAAAATACCCTTACTAGCTAACTAGGGATACATGCCCCTCAAGGGCGAATTCGGAAATCTTTGTCTTCGCTCCATCGGACGGATGCCCAGCGACCGCAAACTTGCTTAGCCTCGATGCAAGCCTTGCGATCCCGACGCGTGGCCTCCGCTTCGAAGATTCCGGACTGCGTCGTCGCACACCGGTCAGATTGGTGCTCCTCACCGGTCAGACCGGTACCCACTGGTCAGACCGGTCAGACCCACCGGTCAGACCGGTCTGGAGCTGCTGCACCTCCGTCTTCGGTTCTTCGGTCTTGGCTTTGTGGATCAACCAAGGAACCCAGTGGTTTTCTGGTGAACCACCAGAAACCCCGCGAACTTGGTGTAGCCTCCGCCAATCACCACTCATGACTCGGCTCCCACGTAGTCCCGGCTCGACCTTGGTTTTGAGGCTCAACCAAGAAACCGTCCATGACTTCATCTTGCCGTTCTTGCCACCATGCGGCCCGCACTTGACCCTGCTGGCCACCGGGTCCCTCGAACCAAGCCTACTTGTCTTCTCCACACCTGGAGGCCTCACCGGCAACGACCTTTCGCGCTTGTTCTTCACCTGCACCTGCACCAGTCAAGCCGCAACCTGCACCTGCAATACTTAGCCAAGAATCAGTCCACACCACGTTGTCAATCACTCATCACACCAGGAAGCGACCATCCACCGGTCCTCGAACCACACCTGGCTCTCACCGATCTTGGGCTTCTTGGACTACAATCTGCCGATTTTCAATAAAAGCAACTTGAAGCATCTTCGACTTGAGATCTCTGGGCAACTGGCTTTGAATCTGCTTGAAGATACTCCTGATCGGCTCAGCATCTTGTACAAGTTGGCAGATGTCTTGGTTCAGCAATGGAAGCACCTCAATGAGCTTAGCTTTCACATCATCTGAAAGAAGAGTGGCCGATGCGCTCTGAACTACAAGAGGCAGGGTTGGTGGAACCTGCAGAGAAAAGAAAAAAATCAACAAGGAAATTGAAAAAAGAAAGCTGAGAAGGTCAAGAAGTTTACCTCTGCAGCAGAAGAAGTTGCCTGTGCTTGAATGATCGGATTTTCAGCCAATTCTGGTTCAGGAACTTCAATAATCGGTAATTGTGATTGATCACCAGTTACCTGCTGAGGGTCATCCAGAGACTTGTCTTGAATCTTGATTGATGTCTCATTGGCATCCTCAACAAAGATAAGGGATTAAAACAAGCAGAATGAGGGAACAACTAGTAGAGATTCTACCTCAGTTGGTTTCTCGGTCTGAGGGTTGACCCGTTCAGGAGAATGCTGAAGTTGGCCACCAGAAGCGTCTAAGACATCAGCCCTTTGATGAGTTTCGGGTTGCTCAATTGACGTAATCAAAACATCATTAGCCGGAATCTCTTGAATCGACTCCAGAGTTTTGTCCTGACCAAGATCGGCAGTGGTGGTTCGTTCTGATTGCCCGATCAATCCCGAAGACTGCACAAAAAGGAAGATCAATTAAAGTATGGAGAAAGAAAAGAAAGGCTAAAAGATGGTTAATACCTCGAAAGCATCCGCCAATACTCCAGCCATATCCGAAATATTAACAACCTTGGTGTCGATCTTCTTCTTTGTTCTACGGCTGAGAACTTTGCTAGTCACACCTTTTCTCTTAAGGGTCGACAGGAGTGGGTTGTTTGGACTAGGATTTGTCTTAGGGCCCTGCATGACTGAAGAAATTGGGGGAGCATTGTAGCTGATGTACGGTGAAGACCTCGGTGGCCAATAACTAATCGGCTTGCCACTCTTGCTTCTAGCAGGTGGTTCAAAAGTATCAGGCTGAAGAAAAAGGGGAGCAGTCAAAACATATTAAAGATACATGAAACAAATCAAGCGAGAGAATACCTCGTCAACCGATGCTTTATACCGAGGATCCAGCTTCTCGCAGTAAATTCTTGGGGACACACAGAAAAGATGATCACACCATTCTGCCCACCAGATATTGAAAAGAGGAGAAGCAAAACCAGAAAGTTTCCAGGAGTCAAGGTCAATAGTGGAAGAATCGGGGATCAGATCCAAGAGACGTTGATAATAGGTACCACTAGGAATGACCTCCCGCGGCTTGATCAAATTGGAAAAGTAAAGACCAATCGGCAATTGGCCAAACCCCAACTAATGAGCACTCACTGATGGGTTATAAAATTCATAGGTGGCCGATTGATCTTTCCCAAAAACACAAGATGGAAGAAGTCTTGGTTTGATCGTTTCCACGAAGAAAATCATGTTCTCATAATCTTTATGGATGTCATCAAAGCTGAATATAGTCTCAAAATTAGTGTCATGGTCTTCATATGCAAACCAGATGATGGACTCTGGAGTAAAGCCAAGATAGAAACTCCTGAAGTGCTCTGCTATACGAGATGGAGTCTTCTTATGCCCTGGGATGGCAGAAACTGCTTCCCCAAAATTCATGCATCGGTGTTTTACAACCGTGACGCCATCTGGCTGGTCTCCTGGGAAAGACATATCAAAGATATTCTGCTCCAATCTATCCCGGAGGTGAAGATTCAACCACATGTTGATAAACCACCAGGGGCCTCCCAGGGTGCCTATGGGGGAATTGGTCGACAGGCTAACTGCCACTTGGTGAAGGAGATTATAAACTGCCCCCAAGAGATGTTTACTGAGAGGGATGTTAGAACCAGCAGCTAACCGTTCAGCTACAATCTGATAGTTAGAAGTGGAGCTGAAAGATTTACCACTGAAGACGAATTTTTCAAGCCACATGTTCAGAAAAGACACAAGTTCTCTGATGTTCACAGTACCTTCCTTCATGTGCTCAGTAATATAGCCAGACCAGCCACCCACATTTTTGGTTTTTAGATGGTAGGAAGGTTTGTCATGACAGCGGCCAAAGAGAACATCCGAGGAAGAGACATCCAAACCAGTCAGCAGAAGAACATCAGCCAGAGTTGGAGTCATCGTCCCATGACCGAATAAAAAGGCATTAAGGGCGTCGGACCAGAAATAAGAAGCGGCTATCCGAAGAGATTCATTCCGAGACATATCAGACAGAGACAGGGTGATGCATTGACTAATCTTGTATTGCTCCCAAAGATCTCTGTTCCTCGCAGACACTCTACGATACCAATTCCTCTACCCCTTGGTATACCCTGTCCAAGACCTAAAACAGTTGTTCCAATCGGCCAAATCCAAGGAAGCATGCTTGAAAGGGATTCGGCCGGTTTCAAAGTTAATCATCTCAGTAGGATCAACATCACCCATTGGACCAAAAAAGACAAGCCCGGTCTTGTCATCAACAGGGATGGTGAGATTGGATCTAAGTTCCTGAGAAAATAAATGACTTCAGACAAAGCAAGGCGGCGGCATTAAGGAACAAACAAAAGCAAGGGGGGCAAAGAAATACCGGAGGAACTGAAGAAAAAGATGCCTTTGGAGGCGCGGGTGAAGGATGAGAACCTCCGGCGGAGCCTGAAGATGCCATGAATCAGGAAGAACTCTAGAGCTTACGGTTCGTCGCCCGGAAGCTTGAACTATTAGAAGTAACGAAATTCAGGGGAAAAGGGAGTTGAGGCAGTTGTATTTATGACCCCCCCTTGAGATTAGATTCCTCAGCCGTCTTCGAATCAAGGAAGATACCGGATTCGAGTAAATGTCAGATCAAAAGATTTTTACTCCGAAACTGGGGGCATGTGTTGACACTGTTTTTTTGGAAAAACGTGTCAAAAGGGATAAGGAGAAGCAGCCGATGAAAAAGCAGTAAAATCGGCTGATAGAAGAGAAAGAAGAGCGGTCAGCAGGATTCACCGATGGTCAAAAGAGTCTAACTCTATCGATGGGCTGGCAAGTCAACCGATCGGCCGATGGTCAACTAGTTAATCGGCCGATGAGAAGGGAAAAGGTGGAAATTGAAAAGATACGCCAAAGGCAAAGCTCGGCGGAGGCGGGTCAATCCACGATTGGCAACGGGTCAGAGTCAGTTTTAGGAGAGTTTGACTCTTGCGCGAGTCGTTTTCTATTTTTAGTAGTGTTTGTTTTTCTTTAGACGCAAGTAAACAATACCGTAATCGGCTAGGAGTCGGGTTGTCCTCATGACATAAATAGCGACCCTGCTTGGTCGGGAAAAGGTGTACACACCAATATCAAACAAACCGCCTCCGGGCAAACCCTTTACAATTTACAGCATCTACTTTCGGCGACATCACCATTGTGTTTTTCCTTTTTCTTCAATGTCGTCCTTCAAGTTCGTTGGGCTGCATCGATCGATCTCCGGCAAGCTTGTGAGTACCATTTTACCGAATGACCCTATGCTTTAACCTCCGGGCGCATCGCTGAGGTTTCGTCTAGTTCTTTATTCACCCCTTACTGATATTAGCTAGGTCTACAAGTTTTTGTACCAATTCTTATGGTTTTTAGCTTTTATCACCAATTTATCCCACTCGATCTAGATCCTGTCGGCTTCTAACACTACAGCCGATTCCGACATGTTCGAGTGCTGACGTCACGATCGGTCGATTCAGCCGATCTCTTATCCACACTTTCGCACCCGGTCGCTCTCCAGCCGGCCGATCCCGCTTTTCCGTATCGACCGATTGGCTGGTACACGTGTCACTAAAGGCCTATCGGTCCCTCTAGCCGATTCCTAATATTTTCCATTGTCAATCAATAGGTCAGATTGGCTGGCATGCCTCGCTACAGACCGGGGAGTCACGTGTGTCACACGCGGAGGTGACGTGCTATTTTCGCGTCAACAGCTCTGTTGTCGCCGCCCGTGGAAGATGGTGGCGGACCACTGAGGGCACCGCCCGTGGACGAGGCCGTCCCTCCAATGCCACCGCCAGAGGATGATGTCGCTGCTCCATGGCGACTGGTTGAGCACGGCCTTGGCGCCGCTCCATGGCGGATGATGACGGTCGGTCGATGATGGCCTCTGCTCGGCGAGGATGGCAGAGATCGACTGTCGCTGACCGATGAGGATGAGAGAGGATGACGGCGCTTGGAGACGACAGTTCCTCGGTGAGTGGCGGTGCTTCCGCACCCCTGTCCCCTGGCACCTCTTGCTGACTTGCGAGGGGTGCGATGTTTCAGAGGCACATGATCTTGGATTTCATTTTGTTCCACAAACTCCGAATCATCAGAGGATGTGTCAACCACCACCTGAATGGGCCTCCGCTCTGCCTCCTCTTTATCAGACCACTGGGGATCCTCCCTTTCATCAGAAGAGGAGGAGGATGTGGCTTGCGCCGCACCTCTAGGAGACAATGGCTCCATGGGGACAGAAAGAGAGCGTTGTGCGAGGATGGGGTTTTTTGTTGGTTGCAAGAGTTGGGAGAGGAAGAGGGCGCTGTGCGAGAATGAGGTTTTTTGTTGGTTGCAAGAGTGGGGAGAGGAAGAGGGTGTTGGGAGGAATGGGGATATTTATGGCCAGAGGAACTGATTCAGCCATTATTGAAAAAACTGCTCCCCAAAAGATTAGAGTAGTTTTCTATAATGTGGGATCCGTTCTGGTCAAACTAATTCAATTTTGACCAAATTTACAGTAAATTGTGTTAACACTTATACCTTCATATAAACTTGTCGGGAAGTGAGAATTGCATTCTTTTGTGGCCGGAGGGAGTACGTTCTGAGGAAGGGGGAAAGACCATTTAGCGGAATGTTAACGGACCGGAAGAAATAGCAGTAGTCCAGAAGGTCCTTTTAACAATACATCACGATACCGGACCTTCTGGACTACCTTTTCCACTCATTTGTCTTTGTGGAGCTATAACTCCTCCGTTGTTCTCCCACAACCTTGTTCTTTGGCTATCCTGTCAATGATGCCTCGTCCCTAGGCAAATCTTATTCGTGACATTGTTGTGAGCGTCAACAATAAGATCAGTGATGCCAGAGATTTCATCATGTTCAAAGCTGTCTGCAAGGGTTGGAACTGCACTCGTTCAGGTGAGGCACGCCCGTTTGTCGGGCATACACCCCGGGTACTCATGCAAGGAAGGATGAAGACGGACTCCTATTAGAATTCCCCTGTAATCCTACTAGGATTCGTTTTGTGTAATCATATTAGAACTCCTATCTTGTAACCGACTAGGAACCCACCCCGTGGACTATATAAAGGAGGGCCCGGTACCTAGGAACTCAACTCATCCAACCCAACACAAAGCGCAGGGCGCCATACTTGATACCCCAAACAGGACGTAGGGCTCGCTACTCTAGCGGCCCGAACCTGTATAAATCTTGTGTCCCATGTTCCTGCATGTACCTACGAGTTCCTAGTCTCCCGATCACAATCCTCCACCGCACAATCTACTACCCCGGGTACCGACTTGGTGGGTTTGCCGGTCTAAAACACTGACAGCTGACGCGCTAGGTAGGGGTGATCATCGACACCGGGCGAATTCGAAGGACCTCGTCATCATCAACAAATCAATTTACCAACACAAGGGGGAAAAAGTTTCAGCAGCTCGCCGACTCACTGTGTCCCTATTTGTTGTTGCTCTCGATCCGCAATCCGAAATCGAGCGGATTTCTTTTCTCCGTCCAAGAGTCCGAAGCAAGACGAAGGCAATTCAACTGCAGTTGTCCATACCAAGACAAAGACGATCTCATGAGACCTCGGATCGTACTCGGGTTCGGATACTCGATCTCGTCGAGTACTCAAGTAGTCCCAATCAAATACACGGAAGCACTCCTGACACGCCACACATCAACTCTGCTGATCAGTATCGCTGCCATGTCCAAAACAATATTTTAGAGTTCCACGTGCATACACATCAAATTCAGAAGCTGCTACACGCACACGGAAGGCTACCAGGAAGTTCCAAGTTCATTGCTCAACATACACATGACTTGTACACGAGTACTACTACGCCCACATCCGACTGCATCGACTCTCCAACAACTGCTTCGCCTACGCCATGTGCCGTCGCGACATCGTCTTGCGGCCGCACGGGCTCTACCTCAACTGCGTTGTGCGTCGCAACTACTCGTCACCTAGCCGCACGGGCTCTAGGTCAATTGCATCGTGCGCCACAACTGCGTCGCCTCCGGTCGCATCGGCTCTACATCAACTACGCCGTGTGCTGTGAGTACTCGTCTCCCGATCGCACCGGCTCTGCATGGACTACTCGTCACCCGGTTGCACCGGCTCTACTGCACCTATGGCATGCATCCGAACGCGCCGTCTCCTCGCTCGACTTCTCGTCGGTCGGTCGCACTGGCTCTCGTCGTGCATCTGGTCACTGCGTCTCGCGGCTCGACTACTTGTCGTCTGGTTGCGCCAGCTCTACTGCGCCTATGTCATGCATCCGGACGCGCCGTCTCGCCGCTCGACAACTCGACTCCGGTCGCATCAACAGTCTGCCCAGACAGCAAAAGCTAAGTCATTTATTTAAATGATTATTTCTTTTTCCTTGGCTTGTTTTCCTCATCATGTAGGACAACATGCCAACTACTCATTCGTGTACGTTCCTCAGCGGGTTTTCACGAGAGCTACACTCTGCCGACAACATACTCTTGGGGTATATCGACCAAGTCACCACGAGACTACTTCATTAACTCGAGGGCTATCCCAAGGAGGCAGCTTCTAAAGTCCGCTCCACACGGCAACTTAAAGTCGACTCCGGTCGCACCTTCGCCTGCTCCGGCGGCACACTGCGTGTGTAAGCTTCGATAGAACCTAACTGTAAGTGGCCCTCGCGTCCTAGCAATGATGGTACCTAGCTGCATGCGGTCTTCACGCTCCGTACCATGGGTCTGAAATGCATGGCCCTAAGTACTCACGCACCGTACCATGGGTCCAAGTACCCTAAGTACTCGCGCTCCGTACCCTGGGTTTCGTACCCTAAGTACTCGCGCTCTGTACCATGAGTTTCGTACCCTAAGTACTCGCGCACCGTACCATGGGTTTTGTACCCTAAGTACTCGCGCTCTGTAACATGGGTTTCCTACCCTAAGTACTCATGCTCCGTACCATGGGTCCAAGTACCCTCAGTACTCATGTCGACTTCTATAGTCGCAACCTCAAGTCCAGTACGGTGGCAAAAGTCGACGCTAATGGTCGCACCAAAGTCCACTACAGTGGCAAAAGTCAACGCTAACGGTCGCACCAAAGTTCACTCCGGTGGCACAAGTTGATGCTAACGGTCACACCCAAGCCCACTCCGGTGGCACAAGTCGACGCTAACGGTCGTAAACTCAATCCCGCTTCGGCGGCAAAACTACTCGTTTTCTCTGATTTTTCGTTCGATTTTTCTTTCCGGAAGTGTTTTCGTTTTTTGCATCTTAAGTCCTCCCCGCGTGGCACAAAGTCAACTACTGTCGTCGCATCTAATGTCCGCTCCACGCGGCAATCTAAAGTCGACTTCTAAAGTCGCATATCAAAGTCCACTCTGTGCGGCAACTGAAGTCGACTTCGGTTTTCAAGTCGCATCTCAAAGTCCGCTTCGCGTGGCAATCTAAAGTCAACTTTGGTTTTCAAGTCGCATTCTAAAGTCCGTTCCGCGTGGCACACAAAGTCGACTTCGGTTTTCAAGTCGCATTCTAAAGTCCAATCTATGCGGCACAAAGTCGACTTCGGTTTTCAAGTCGCATTCTAAAGTCCGCTCTGCCAGCATCTAAAGTCGACTTCGGTCGTATCTAAAGTCCGCTCTGACAGCACGGCTACTTCTCAAGCTCAACGGCTCAACGCCAAATTACTACTCGAAAACTCTCCAGCTCGGGGGCTGCATTCAAACTACTACTCGAGAACAACTCTAGCAGACTTCGCTCGCTCTCAAACTCAGGGGCTCTACAACAACTACTACTCGACGTGGCTCATACGGCTCTCTTATCTCGGGGGCTACACGCTACAAGAGTACTCAGATGATGGCTTTCGCGAACACTGAAGACCCTTGGATTGATTACCTAATCATTTCAAAGCTCGGGGGCTGCTATGCTACACCCATCATTCAATTTTTTCAAGACGGAAGATTCAAAATCAAGAATGACCCTCAGCTAGAGTCCACAACCCAACCTAAGGCTCGGGGGGCTACTCCATATGGAGTGCGATTTTGCAATCGCACTTCCATATAATCTCGACTTCAAGACTGATGAGCTGGACCACCTTCCAGCCTCGTGGCAGTTCAAGTACTATTGAAGACTTCTCCAAGCAGTACTTGAGGTCGATCAAGAACTACTCGAAGAGGCTTCAAGACTACTCGAACTACTACTCTTGACTACAATGTGCTTGGGGGCTTGTCGGGCATACACCCTGGGTATTCATGCAAGGGAGGATGAAGACGGACTCCTACTAGAATTCCCCTGTAATCCTACTAGGATTCGTTCCGTGTAATCCTACTAGAACTCCTATCTTGTAACCGACTAGGAACCCGCCCCCTGGACTATATAAAGGAGGGTCGGGTACCTAGGAACTCAACTCATCCAACCTAACACCAAGCGCAGGGCGCCATACTTGATACCCCAAACAGGTCGTAGGGATCGCTACTCTAGCAGCCCAAACCTGTATAAATCTTGTGTCCCGTGTCCCTGCATGTACCTTCGAGTTCCTGGTCTCCTGATCACGATCCTCCACCGCACAATCTACTACCCTAGGTACCCCCTTGGTAGGTTTGCCGGTCTAAAACACCGACATCGTTTGACCCTTGGATTCTAAAATCCGAATTTATCGGTGAATCTGGAGCAGTGACATTCGCATCAGTCGCTGATATGCGGCTTTTTGAGGTCTCCTTTCCTGCATTGGCTGGGAAAAGGACTAGATTAATTGGTTGCGGCGGATCTAGAAGCCTAGTCACCTTAGATTGCAGAGATTGGTGCAATGCGCTCATGCTGAATCCTTTGTCTCCTCGGAAGCACATTCGCCTTCCTCGATTTCCAAAAAGGAGCCAAATGGCTACTCTCCAAGCTTGTATCTTGTGCCTTGAAATAGCAGCTGGTGCAGAGTCATTTGTCGTGATTACTTTCTTCTGGCCAGTGAAACCTTTTGCGGTGCTTGGGTCATTGCTCGTTTTCATGTGGCATTTGAGTAGCCAATTCGACTGGACTACACTACCTTCAGAAGATTTCTGGTGCAGTTCTTCTGAACACATGCGGATCTACTTGGGACAAGATCTTCCAGCACCTCCTCATCCTGTTGGACTTCGATTGTCATGGATTATTGGCATGGGCAACTCTTCTCTACTCGAAGGTGAAGACCGATTGTTCTTTGTTGTTCTGGAGGAGAAAGAAGCTGAGGTGGTAGAATTAACTTTGCATTCATTCGTCGGGGACATTTGGCAGCCTATTCCCTGGGAGAGAGCTCCTGAGTTCTGGAATAAGATCATCTTGTTTGGTCCTGGCAAGTGCATTGTTACAGAAGAGCATGTCATTTCTGGTTTGGCTGACCTGAGGGCAAATCACATTTACTTCCTACGAACTTATAATCACGATGAAAAGAATGAGTACTGGATCTACCAACAGGGAATAGGTATTGTTTCAGGTGTCAACACTACTCCTGTGATCCGCATTAAGCAGGTTCGTGGGGACTGGATTTGGTCGTGAGGAACATGGCTGTTGCCTAGCTATTCGTAATGAGGAACTTCGATTGTGTCCCACCTGTAACGCAATTCAATGTACAAATATCTATATTATCAGCTTTCGTCAATTATTCTGCGCATATGTATGAGTTTCTACCACAATCACTGTAGGGAACAAGCAGTTACGCATTCGATAATCCGGAAGGTCCTTCCCGCAAAACATCAACAGAGCGGACAAGTATCAAACATCATAAGATGGCATCTCACAGCTACACATCACCACAAAGTTCACACCACAAACAAGTAGCAAATACCAAAATACAAGCATGATTAGCACCTCTAAACCGTCTACCTAGCAATAACACCACGAATCACATTATGCCTCATTGTTGTTCGTGCTGAGTGACCTCTTATATGAGGCATGTCTCAGCAATTCCTTCACCTTCTTCACCACAAGTGTTGCAGAATCCAGGAGCCACTTGATCGTCTGCAGCTCAGCGGTAGTCTCTTGAATCTCCCTATTAGCTTTTGCACATTCTTCCTTCCACATCCTTGCCTCGCTTTCAGCTTTTAGGTACCTGTTGGCTTCACCCTTTTCTGTACGAGACAACAGAGCATTGTTTCTCATTTTCTTTCTTGTCTCAAACATGTTATGGGTTACCTCCCCGTAGTATCGTGTTATCGTCTGCAGCTCAATTGCTTTGACATTGGCCTCTTCCTTAGCAGCTCTACATGCTTCTTTCTACGACCTTGCTTCCTCTTCTGCTTTACCCTTCAATTCCATCAGTTTCTCTAGAACTTTTAGAATCCTAATATCCCATTCAGGATCTATCCACCTAAATGACGCGCACTTCATGCCATCAGTCTGCAGTAACCGATTTTGTTCATATAATTAGCGATTGACCACACTAACATCAAACGAAGAAGCAACATTTATTAGAAGTGATACAGGTTATCGTTTACCTCACAGCAGCATACATATCGACGCCCAGGGTTGGCGCCTATCCAGTCATACCTCAGATGGACAGGCAACCCGTCCTTGCACTCATTTTCATTAGGATCTATAACGATAACTTCACGAGGACCAGGCGTCGGCGATCTGGAGCTTTTGGAGTCTACTCCAAACACCTTTAAAATACATGAATATAGTCTGTTAACCCAGATCCCCAAATCCAGAATTCCCCTTAACTAGTATGACATATCAAAGTAGCATGGCTAAACAGAGGACTGGCCTGACCAGAGCGAGTCCTGCTTCTCCGTTCGCCGCTAGGGCCGCTACGATTCGCCATTCCCACCACGGGCAACAACAGATCTAAGCACCGACGCTAGCTCTACTCTTTGCCACAAGGAAATGGAGCGTGGTGTTGGCGAGTCTCTTGTAGAGTTGCAGTAGTGTACGCCGCGTCGTCGAGAGAAATGAGATATATACACTTGTCTACGGGAAAACTTTTTTTTGGCTGTCGCGCGCGCTTTTCTCCCGCCAACTTACCAGAACTGGTCCATGCTGTTGTTGGGGCAGACATGTCCAGTTTCCGGGCGCGCGGCGGCCGGCCACGTGGAATAGTCAGCACTTGGAAACAAGCAGTTACACAATTGTTTCTCAGGAAGGTCCTTCCTACAAATCATCAAAAGGACGGACCATCCGATTCACGATCGATCCAAACAAACAGCATCTTAGCTTTTCCTCCCTTTTTACCACTAGGAAGGTCCTCCTTGCAAAACATCAACAGGCCGGAGTTTCCTCAATCATAACTTCCCCCTTCTCTATATATTATCACCATACCTCCATTGTTCTTCCTCTACCTCCATTGCAACGCGTATGAATTCTGAATGGTGAGTATGCTAGAAACGAATGACTTTGGATCATGGTCCCAAACGCTAGTGACCCAAACGAAAGACCGCTTGGGTGGCGGACCCAAATGTCAATGACCTTACAAATGATCTGATTTTTGCATTACAAATGTACTCACTGCAACAAATTAATGTACCGTTTCAACTATTTATTACATGACTAAAAACACTTAAACAAAACACTAAAACTACAGGGGACTCTGGTACAACCCTTTAGGTAATCTTCTACGAAAATTGTGCATAACTTCGGGATGATGGGTGCATACAACCGCCTAATCATATGTGAGTATTCTGTGAGGAAAGATTCGCTCTAAGAGAGACATGCACTTGTTCTGCAATTATGTGCAGTTAGCCTGAATTGCCCATCGTAGAAATGAAGTCACAGTTTCCTCGCTTGCCATGTCCCACATCTTTGACGCACAGTGCAGCTTCAACCTTTCGACTTGGTACATGTCGGCGACCGAGAGTAAATAAGGCCAGGCATTGCGATTCACAATGATCGACACGTCCGTTCAAAGGGGGTGTGCACACAAGTTCGTTGGTTAACGTCCGGTGCCAGTCTTTAACTGCAATTCTCAATGACCTCCATTGCAATGCGTATGAATTCCGAATGGTGAGTATGCTCGAATCAATTTGGAATAGATTAAACCAAATCGGCATAATAAGATGACATCTCATAGCAACTCATCACCACAAAGTTCACACCACCGGTCCACCAACAAGTAGCAAACATCATATGATGCTCCAGTAGCCAACACCAAAATACAATCATGATACAAGTTTCACAATAATCATCACTACTCATGACTCCATCTCATTTTTGGCCTCCTGCAGCTATTCCTTCACCTTCTGCATCTCCTACTGTGAATTTTTGGTCTTGCAGGACTCTCTTGCGTTTCTTAAAGTTCTTTCAGAAGATCTGGATGCCTCGTCTTAGGGCGAGGACTCTATAGGATCTCCAAAGAGATTGAAAACATGATACAACAACTAGCAGACAGAGAGAAAGAGCTTCAGTACACACCTAAGAACACGAAAAAGAAGGGCAGAGATCATTCTTCTTACCATAGACATTGGAATAAATGTGTCGATGAATGGGTAGGATATTGAGTTTGTTTGGTCAGTCTTTTCTTTTAAATGTTCAAGAAGTTCTCAGTTGGACTGAAACGGGTACTAATAGGCAAGGGTACCCATTTCAGTCCAACTGACAACAAACTTCTTGAACATTTAAAAGAAAAGACGGACCAAACAAACTCAATGTCCTACCCATTTATTGACGCATTTATTCCAATGTCTATGGTAAGAAGAATGAGCTCTACCCTCATTTTTCTTGTTCTTAGGTGTGTACTGAAGCTCTTTCTCTCTGTCAGCTAGTTGTTCTATGATGTTTTCAATCTCTTTGGAGATCCTAACAGAGTCCTCCCCCGAGACGAGACATCCAGATCTTCTAAAATAACATTAAGATGTTCTTGTAGAAATAAACTCATCCTTGGAGATAACTCATCTCGATCTGGAAAATAAACTCATCTCAGTCTATACAAAAACCTGAATCCCTTGAACCCAATTGTATGAGTACAGTAAAACAACCACCACACACCACAAAACCTGGTTGTTTGCTACCTACATAAACTCAGCAAGGACATGGTTGTCCTAAATGAACCTATCGATCCATCAAATGATGCAAATTGGAAACTAACTAAATCTAGCACCTGTGAATTGTGCAAACGCTAACAATCGTGGCAGAATCAGATGTCCCTTCAACGGTCTGTAGCTCCGAAATAGTATCTTCAATCTACCAATTCATAAAACAATGGACCTATCAATCCTATCAATTGTGCACCTCGACAAAAGTCCATAAAATGAGTGGCTTGAAGCACATCTAGAAGCTACTAAAATACAAAACCTACTGTAAGACGATGCAAATTCAAAACTAACTAAATCTGACATGAATTGTCTATAGCCCATCAACTTCTAACACCTATCAAAGTGCAAATCTAAAGGTACGATAATGAAATCTAAATTTACCATATATGCTCATCAATCCTTCGGATCCCCAAATCTAGATATCCCCAACCCTAGTAAGATAGGGGAAAAATATAGCAGCTCAAACCAGAGGACCAACCTCATCATGTTGTCTCATCTTCTTGTTGCTGGGATGTGGCGGCGCAACCATCTTCCCCTCACCGCTAGGATCCGCCATTCCTACCACGAACTATTGCAGATCTGCGTACTGAAGTCAAAAGTCTTTGCGAAGTCTGAGTGAAGTGTCTCGCCAGCCATTCAATACGTAATTATAGACTCAACTGAAACTTACATGTGGGACTTGGTCATAGTAAAGAATTTGCATGAACTATTAGCTAAGTTTCCCATAAAACACGCACAACCAAGAAGTGGTGCAGTGGTAAACAGCACATCCTTGTTCCTTCAGGTCCCTGGTTCGAACCCATGCCATGGCAAATTATTGTTGCAACATTTCGTGACCTAGCCTCCGCTGATCTGGCGATAATGCTTACACGTGGGACCCTAGAACTATTTATAATGACTGGAACACTCTATTTTCGAAAAAAAAATGCTTACATGTGGGACCCAACTGAATTTTATGACGACTTGGAATACTCTATTTTAAATTAATGCTTACATGTGGGACCAAAGTTGGTTTATGACGTCGATGACATGGCAAAAATACTTACATGTGGGACCCTGGAAAAATTTATGATGACTTGGAACACTCTATTTTTGAAAGAATGCATACGTGTGGGACCCTATTGAATTTTATGACGACTTGGAACACTCTGTTTTTAAAATAATGCTTACATGTGGGACCGATGTTGGTTTATGACGTTTTTGCAGAGCTTATGGCGTCACAAAACAGCATGGAACAGTGAATGCCCGGCTACTGTACCAACCGTAATGACGAAAGTTTTTTTTTGTCACTAAATTTGCTCGGAAGTGAAATATTATGACGAGATCAGCCAGGAACGTCATAAATCAATAACGCTATAATGTGGTTGCGTCACTAGTCAACGATTTTCTTGTAGTGATGTAACCCAAGGTATGTAAAGAAGACAACAAATATAGCTCATCATTTTTACTAGCAACATGCATAACAAGTTTATTTTTAGCACTAGCATGTAAAACGGAAGTAGTAGCACACAATTCATCTATATCACAAGAAACATCAAGCAAATCACCATGTGACAAGAATAAATCAAGAGATGGTTCCACTATTAATTGCTCAACTAAAGCATGATTTGTGGAAAAATTCAGCACATTAACACAATTCTCGCCTTCCGTGAGTGTAGCACCATGGACATTACCTATGTTCTCAGTAGGAGTATTAGGTGCATTGTGAAGTGATGGTTCCGAATTTGCACATGAGGATGCGCCTACAGGTTCGGTCATCCTCTCAAGCGGTGTAACGGTGGGTGTGGATGGCGCTGGGCTCTCGAGCGCTATAGTGGTGGGCGTGGATGGCGCTGGGATAGCGGGCGCTGAGCTAGATGTCGAGCTTCGTCCTGCAAAAGAGTTAGAATGTCTTCGAGCTGCGTTCCTACACTTCACGTTCAGCTTTGCAAGCATGCTCAAATTAAGTGGTCCTAGTTGCATATTCCTTACAAGCAAGTATATCCTGAATTTCGCGGTTCAAACCAGCACGAAAACGTGCCATTGCAGCGTCTTTTTCCTCAAATAAACCACAACGAAGCATGCCTTTTTGTAATTTTTGGTAATAGACCACTACAGATTAGGAACCTTGCTGAAAACGCTGCAGTTTAATAAGCAAATCTCGGTCATAATAAGAAGGCACAAATCTGTGTCGCATAGCAGCTTTTAATTGATCCCAAGTGGTTGGAATTGTAGTGGGATGTCTTTTATTATAGTCACGCCACCAAATTAAAGCAAAATTTGTAAACTCACTAATAACAGCTTCAACTTGAGAACTAGCAGGAATATCATGGCTTGAAAATTGTTGTTCAACTTCTAATTCCCAATCAAGATATGCAGCAGGATCATATTTGACATTATAAGGTGGAATTTTAAATTTAAGCTTAGCAAATGAATCAATACCGGAATGGCGTGGCACATGGCGGACACGACCACGGCTGTCCTTCTGCAACCCTCTGATCGTAGTGTGCAATGCATCGAGTCGTGCCACGACGGCGTCGAGTGTGGTCTTAGTAGACGTCTATGCGAGCTCGATCCGATCGAAATGCTCGTTCGATGGAGTGGTCATCGAATCTTGCCGTGTATGTATCGTCTGAATGTTCGCAGCAACTCTATCAACTCATGTCCGCAAGTCCTGCAGCTGGTCATCCCTTTTGTCGTCGCGTTATGGTTAGCGCAAACACAAAAACAAAATCGATGACAAAACAGGGGTGTTGTTGCTCACAAAGGCGCTCAAACTAATGTTGTTATTTCTTATCCGTTCTTACCAAGCACATAGGGGCGAACTGCAACCAACCAGTGGAACCTCCGAAAGATTGAAGGAGCGATTGCATGGTGGGACAAAACCTGCTCGTCGGAGAACTTTGTGGAGTTCTGGGAAGGCTGCACTCAATTGAAGGATTAGCACAATCAAACAATAATTGCAAAGTTGAATTATTGTGCTAAACACGTCACAACAGCTGCTGATTACAAGTGCAAAAGCGGTGGAGAGCAAGGGAGAAGGGGGAGGGGAAAACCGGCGGACGGGAAGGGCGGTGCTGCCTAGGAGCAAAGAAACGGTTTGACCCGGGCGGAACCGCGAGCAAGGGCTCGGCGCCTTGCGTTGCGGGAGGGTCGCGGCCTGGAGGGAGGAACAGCGCGCGCGTGGATCGTGTCCATCTCCTTCTCTTCTGAACTTCTGTTTTTTTCCTTTTTTTCTTTACTTTTTTCCTTTTTTATTTGACTTCCTTTTTTTCACGTGCCAACCACGGAATGGAAGCGATCATACGTGAGGCGCGGAAGGAGTCCACCGACCTAGACCGGTTCTGTTTCCCTTTTGTTTTTTTGTCACTTTCCCTTTTTTTACTTGCCAAAACACAAAGCAGCAAGGAGAGGCGATCGGGGAAAAAAAAGCGGCGCTGCCTGGGCGTGTTCGTGGTGCAAGGGGGGGTTCGCGGCGCGAGGGGAGTCAGCGCGATGGGTCTCGGCGTGTGGGGGCGGAAAAAAAACAGCAGGGGGGGGGGGGTTCGCGGCGCGAGTGGGGTCTCCGGCGCGGGTGGGGTCTCAACGTCGCCCTGGGGTCGGCGCACGTGTGAGGAGGCCTTTTCCACTGAACCGATCGGTTCCTTCTATACTCTCTCTTTTTTTTGTTTCCTTTTGATTTCTTTCCACGGCAGCACACGCAGGAAAGGAAGGAGGCGCGCACAGGGGAACCGGCGTGCAGCCCACGGCACCGTGATCTAGGTCCTACGCGAAGCGGTAATGGGGTGGAAACACGAACAGGGGGGTGATGGCGGCGGCAGAGGAAAAGGTGGCTGAGGCTAGGGTTAGAAAGAAAGAAAACGAAAAGGGAGAAACAAAGTAACTAGCAACAAATGAAGTGTAAAGCACACAAATATATCAACGCAAGGTATTGAAAGAATGTGCGGGCCTAAAAAGGTTGCTGGGACAAGATCTAACCTGAATACTTTTTTGTTTTGGTTTTTTGGACTGTAGGAAGGGAAAAACACTCGATAAACTCATCGATCAACCAGGAAAGCTGATACCATTTGATAGAGGGGGAGTGTCCGATCTTTCGGTGAGTGGAGATAAATCTGATTTGGTGGTTGTTGACCCTCACGATCCGACTACGATGAGCAAACTCGAAGCGCCAGTACAATCGCTGAACCAACTCCCGATGGTTACCAACCTTGCCAGTGCAAAGTCAGCCTGATCACGATGATCGTTTCCTGCACGCAATCGAAAAACGAACAAGAAAAAGAGGCGAGCAATCTTACTATCACTCGAAGGTGGAGTCTGCAATACACAAAGGCGGCGCTAAACAAACTCAAGTTTCTAAGGCAGCGGCTACTAAGTATATGAAGAGAGGCGTCCTAAGGTTGGGGGCGTCCTAGGGTGGGGCACCCACAACTTGGGCCTAAGACCCAACAAATTGGTGACGCAGCACCTTAACAGATTTTGGACGTCCACTTGTTTCGATGATTCCCATTGACTCAAGACGAATTTTGGCATGAGACGGTGCCATTGGAAACTCTATGAAATTGTCGTTCCAACCATATAAAGAACATCCAAATCCGACTTCGTATGCGACCTGGGCGTCCGTTTTATTGCGCATTGCTCCAGGATTCCAAACTGGGCTCGAACTTGAATTGCTTTAGGCCTCCACCTTGGGGACTCGAACCGGATTAGCTTCGTGTCTCCTCTTCGACTTGGACACCGTTACTGGACTTCTTCTACTCCATTCCATACACCAATCGTGGTCGTATGCATTGGTGTCATGTCCTCATCAGTGCACCTAGCACAGAGGGGGCAGTTAGACCGCGTCCTAGGGCGGTTAGACCGCCTCCACCCAGTGAACCTGCAAAACACAACTCAAGCTTCTCTTGATTGCTAGCACGTACCAGTATTCTTGAGTGACTTTAGTAGATGATCACAAATAGGGTAATGATCCCTGCACTCAAAGACAAGCACACCCAAGTAGATCGAGCGAAAGTAAAGTAATATGATAGAAATTAAACAAGTGAGGCAAACCACAAAGTAGAGACGTGGATTTGTTTCCCGAAGTCCACCTCCCACTAAGGAAATGCTACGTCTCCGCTGAAGACCTTGTAAGGGAACTTTCCCACAACAAGTCGGGTCTCTTACAACCGCTTTCCTTCTTTTCCACTAAGGTGATCTTTTCCACGAAGAGGCAAGATCACAACCCTCACAAACTTGTTGCTGCTCACCACAATCTTGGGAGCTAGCCGACGCCTAGCCGTCTAGGAGGCGAACCTCCAAGGGTAACAATTGCTTCAATGGCTTTTCGATGTGAATCACTAGTGCTCAAGCTATGGGATGCTCTTGCTCAGCTCACACAAGCTCACAAAGGCTTAAACTCTCAACCCAACAATAGGATATGGCTTGAATCTCAAATCTCACAAAGAGAGGTTTGGGGAGAGTTTCTATGGCTTTGGCTCATGAAAAACAACAGGGGGAGCACCTCAGCAACCTTAGAACCAGCAACCCCAACAAGTGGAGCTCGTGGGTGAGAGACATGGGTTACCCCTGGGTCCCCACCGACCAGGCTCACGGCCGTCCCCGACAAGTGGGTCCGGCCTACCAGAAGACCCGCCGACCTGACAGTGGGCCCAACCGACCTAGTTGGTGGCCCACACGACCTCCTGAAGACCTTTCAGAAGATTCCAAGACGACCTTATTCAGAACGACTCCAAGACTTGGCGTGCAAGACAAGACAAGTGGTGGATTCAGACAAGCAGATCGACGTATATGGCAAGTGTTGTAAACAACTAGACTTAGGTCTCCTGGTCGTAACCGACCAGGAGTCTGGGCGCTGACCTTGTCCGCTGGCCAATATAAGGCGGGCAGGGCGAGCCTTTGTACAATCACGCAATCCTCAAGCAATCTACACCGACAACTGGACGTAGGGTTTTACTCTCCGGAGGCCTGAACCAGTATAAACTCGCCGTGTTCTCTGTGTTCCGTGTGCTCGTGCGCAACCTTCGAGTTCTTATCCCTAGATTCCACCCCGCCGAACAAATAAACCACCGGGGTTAACCCCCCTGTGGGCTGTTCAGATCTAAACCTCTGACAGTTGGCGCGCCTGGTAGAGGGGAATCCAGGGTTCTTCGTGTAACTCGATGGCTTTGTCAAGCGGCGTCATCTTCCCCGAGAGTTTGACGGACATCCTCGCCAACCCCATCAACATCTGTTTCGGCTCTATGCCGGCGGAATTCACCGCCCCAGCTGCATGCCTCGTCATCGAGAGCGCTGCGGTCACCACCAACTAGCAGGTCGGATCCGATCTGCTAGAAGAAACCCACCCACCCACTCTTCGCGACCTAATCGCGGGGCTCGATCGTGTCGAGGACATGCTCTCCGACACGATCAAGGTCTGCGAGCGTGTCAAGCGCCCTGGCAGGACCTCTCCGTCTTCATCCCGCATGCCTCTTGGTCTGCGGAACGCAACCAATGCAGCTTCTCGCTACATGAAGAACAAGATACAGATCGAATCTGGACCCAAGATCCCACATCGTGGAAATTGCAGAGGTCATCTCGATGACCCCTGCCCCATCCATGAAGACTCCAAACATACGGCTCGCCAGTGCCATGTGCTCAAGAAGCTTCGTCGACCTCTCATCACGGCTCATCGCCGACAGATCAACCGCGAATCGTCCCCGGACTGCCTCGCATTCCAGATCGCCAGAACGACCATGTCTCCCAACTATCGGGGTGAGGTGTTCGAGATACCAGACCGAGAGGTCCTCGTGGTCTCCGCCGATGTACCCCCTCAAGCTAGTGAGACAGACGAGCAGCGCATACAGTGTGAGAACGCTAATGCCGCACGAGCCGTGCATCGTCAGGAGGAAATAGATGCAGTTGCAGCAGCCGCCCAAGCCCCAGGTCAAGCCCGGCGCCGGTGGCCAACCTACAGGCAACGTCCCTGCCGGTGGTCAAGGGTAGGACGATCAGATGCCCCAAGGACTTCAAACTAGCCATTGAAAAATACGATGGTCGCTCCGACCCAAGTATCTGGCTCAAGATGTACAGCATCGCTGCCTGCGCGTCTGGAGGCAACGAAGACCACATGGCAGGATACTTTCCTCTTGTGATGGGTAAAGCGCCACTCCTGTGGCTCGACAATCTCCCTGCGGAGTGCATCACCTCGTGGGCGACCTTATCACGGCTCTTCACGACCAACTATCAAGCGACCTACAATCACCCTGGCAACACTCACCACCTCGCCAGAGTACGGATGAGGAAGGACGAAACTCTCCGAGAGTACACCAACCGCTACTTCGAGAACCGCAACACTCTCACAGGCGTTAAGGACGAAGATGTCATAGCCTACTACAAGAAGGGGGTAACCAACCTCAAGCTCTTTGAAAAGATCCATGAAGTTGACGCCAACACCATTGCCGACCTCATGGCCTACGTCGACAAGCTTGTCGACACCCAAGATGCGGTGGTACACGACTTCAAAGGAGAAGATCATGAAGACGGTGGCAGCAGGTCGCGCAAGCGATCTAGCGAGGTCTATGCGACCAATCCACCTAGACCTTCCACCTTCCTCGAAGGTGACTTCAACATCGTCATGGACGACCAGTGCCAGTTCCACCGTGATGCCATGCACACCATGAGGGAGTGCGAGCAGCTAAAGCGCGCCCTAGGCGTACCTCCAGATCCCAAGAAGATCAAGAGCGGCAACAATGACGACCAGAACAGCGGCCGCCGCTATGACAACCGCAACCGTCGACCTGACCGACGTGATTACCGCGACCGGCGACCTTACCGTCACAACGACGATAGGGATCGCTGTGACTATTGCCGCGACTATCGCCGCGATGACAGACGTGATGATCGTCGTGACAACTACCGCCACGACGACCGCCGTGAGGACCGCCGCGACGACCGACGTGATGACCGCCGCTGATCACTACAATGACGACAACCGTCAGAAGGAGGCAACTCCTCCACCACCACCTAAGCCAAGCAACCCTAACGGCGTGTTCCAGAACGCCAAACGGCAAATCAACTTCATCGTCGGTGGGCGTCAGGCAGCCAAGAGCAACAGACAGTAGCGATCCAACGCAAGGGAGATCGGTCAAGTCAACACAGAGACTCCACAACCCCTGCGTTGGTCGGAGTACCCCATCACTTTCTCCAGGAAAGACCATTGGGTACACATACCAGACCCCGGGACATTCCCCGCTGGTCATCAACCCTATAGTAGACGGAGCCTTCCTGCCAAAGACCCTCATCGACGGGGGGGGGGGGGCAGCTTGAACATCATCTTCACCGAGACACTGAGAAAGATGGACTTTGATTTCACCAAGATGACTGCTTGTGATGAACCCTTCTACGGGGTCGTGCCCGGCAAGGCTGCATACCCCACAGGTCGTGTTTGCCTGCCGGTCACTTTCGGCAAAGAAGACAACTTCCGGACGGAGTACCTGACGTTCGAGGTCGCAGACTTCCGCTCCTCCTACCACGCCATCCTTGGTCGACCCATGTTGGCCAAGTTTATGGCCATCCCGCATCACACTTACCTCATTATGAAGATGCCAGCACCAAACGGAATCCTTTCCGTCTACGGTGATATCCTCGTCTCCTACAACTGCGAGAGCGACACCGTCGACCTCACCAAGGTTTCTGCGTGCAAAGCCACCGCAACAGTCATGGTCGCTCAGGCCTCCAAGATCGACCAAACTACTCTGGAGGTGCCAGAACAGAAGCATACAACTACTGCCTTGGACGCAAGTCCTGCAATGAAGAAAGTTTGCCTCGGCCTGCCTGACGCAACCAAGGAAGTCACCATCGGGGCCGACCTCGACCCCAAATAGGAACTCGCGCTCACCAGTTTCCTCTGGGACAACGCCGATATCTTCGCATGGAGCCCGTCCGACATGCCCGGTGTCCCCAGGGAGCTGGCTGAGCACACCCTTGAAGTAAGCAAGACAACAAGACCTATCAAGCAAAAGCTCCGGTGATTTGCAAAAGATAGAAAGCAGGCCATAGAAGTAGAAGCCTGTAAGCTCTTAGCTGCAGGATTTATTCGAGAATGTAAACACCCAGTTTGGCTCGCAGACCCGGTCCTTGTACCAAAGAAAACTGGAGGATTAAGGATGTGTATCGACTACACCGACCTCAACAATCACTGCCTGAAGGATCCCTTCCCTCTTCCTCGCATCGACTAGGTCGTGCACTCCATGGCTGGTAGCGTCCTACTATGCTTCCTCGATTGCTATTTAGGGTATCACCAGATAGCCCTGAATCCCGACGACCAAGACAAGACGGCGTTCATAACGCCCAATGGCATCTACTGCTATGAGGTCATGACCTTTGGCCTGAAAAATGCTAGCGCGACCTACCAAAAGGCGATACAAAAGTGCTTGAAGTCTCAGATAGGGAAGAACGTGGAAGCTTACGTCGATGATGTGGTCGTCAAGACCACCGAACAAGATCAGCTCATCAATGACCTCGCCGAGATCTTCACCAACCTACGCACCTACCAGTGGAAGCTCAACCCAACCAAGTGCGTCTTCGGTGTTCCCTCCGGGTTGCTTCTGGGCTTCATGGTGGGACATAGAGGCATTGAAGCCAACCCCGTGAAGATCGATGCAATACGCAACATGGCCAGACCATCTTGCAAGAAAGACATCATGAAGCTTACAGGCATGATGGCGGCCCTAGGTCGCTTCATCAGCAAGCTCGGCGAAAAAGGTCTACCCTTCTTCAAGCTATTGAAGAAAGCAGATAAGTCCATATGGGATGAAGAAGCACAGAAGGCTTTCGAGGCTCTCAAGGATTCCTTGACCACGCCTCCAATCATGACTCCTCCAATACCAAAGGAAACACTCCTCGACATCTCCGCCACCACTAATGTGGTCAGCACGGTTCTCGCCACCGAACGAAAAGAAGCAGGGCAAGCCTACCCTGTTCAGCGACCTGTATATTACGTAAGCGAGGTCCTGGCTGGCGCTAAGACACGTTATTCACAACCTCAGAAGTTGCTCTACGCACTACTGATTATGTCAAGAAAGCTACGACACTACTTCCAAGCCCACAAAATCAAGGTGTCTTCATCTTACCCGCTAGGGGAGATCATTTGCAACTGCGACGCTAACGGTCGCATCGTCAAGTGGTCGGTCAAGCTCAGCGAGTTCAACATCGAGTTCTGGCCCAGGCAGGTGATCAAGTCGCAAATCCTAGTTGACTTCGTGTTAGAATGGACAGAGATCCAGATGCCCCCTCCCAAGGAGAGGCCTGAACACTGGAAAATGTACTTCGATGGTGCACTTAACCTCAAAGGCGCAGGAGCAGGAGTGCTATTCATTTCTCCTCAGGGAGAGCAGCTCAAGTACGACCTGCAGATACACTACAAAGCCTTCAACAATGGAGCAGAGTACGAGGCTCTAATTCGTGGGCTTCGTATCGCGGTATCCCTTGGCATCAAGTGATTACTTGCATATGGTGACTCTAAGGTCGTCATCGAGCAAGTCAACAAGGAGTGGGATTGTGTTAAAGACACAATGGATGCTTACTGCGCTAAGATCCGTAAGCTCGAAGGCCACTTCGATGGGATCGAGTTTCAGCATGTGCCACGCAACAACAATGTGGCCGCCGACGTCCTATCTAAACTAGGCTCCAAGCGAGCTCTAATCCCAGCGGGTGTGTTCATCCAAGACCTACGCAAGCCATCTATCAAGCTCTTGGATCCAGACAACCTGGACCAAGCACAGCCCGACCTAACTCCAGCACCTCCCCGCGACGTGCTGATGACAGAAAAAGAGGATGATTGGCGCGAGCCTTTCTTAGCCTTCCTGCTCGACCAGCGAGTCCTAGAAGACAAAGCTGAACGAGAGTGCATCACGCGGCGTAGTGCCAACTATGTCGTGATCGGTAATGACCTCTACAGAAAAGCCACCTCTACTAGCGTCTTGATGAAGGGCATCTTGCGATCAGAAGGACTTCAGCTCCTAGCTGAGATTCCCGGCGGCGAGTGTGGCTGCCACGCAGCATCCACCAACCTGGTCGGCAAGGCATATCGATCTGGTTTCTACTGGCCCACGGCCATGTCTGATGCCAAAGATCTTGTCAAGAGGTGCAAAGGATGCCAGTTCTTTGCCAAACAGCAGCATCTGCCATCTCAGATCCTGCGCACGATTCCCCCATCTTGGCCCTTCGCCATGTGGGGCCTCGACTCCATAGGACCGTTCCGAACCGCACCGGGTGGCTACAAGCACATCCTTGTGGCTGTTGACAAATTCACCAAGTGGATTGAAGTCTGACCTGTCGCCAAGGTCACGTCGGAAGAAGCGGCTAAATTTATCCAGGAGATCAGACATCGCTTCGGTGTGCCCAATAGAATCATACGACCTCAGGACGGCCTTCACAGGGTCTGCCTTCTAGGATTTTTGCCAGGACAGCATGATTGATGTTTACTATTCCTCGGTCGCCCACCCACGGTGCAACAGCCAGGTTGAACGTGCCAATGGCATGATTCTTCAAGCTCTCAAAGATCGTATCTTTGATGACGCCTCAAATTACGCCTCTCGGTGGTTAGCCGAGCTACCACACGTCATCTGGGGTCTGAGGACCCAAGTCAGCTCTGCTACGGGCTTCTCGCCCTTCTTCTTGGTCTACGGCTCAGAGGCCATCCTACCTACTGATGTCACATTTGGAGCTCCACGCATATAGTTCTATGAAGAAGGAGAAGCCGAGCAAACTCGTCGTGTCGACCTTGACAGCCTCGAGGAGCAGAGAGTAGCAGCCGTCATGAGACATGCTCGCCACGACCAGCAACTCCGTCGGTGCCACGATCGCAATGTTAAGGAGTGCTCCTTCAACGTTGGCGACCTAGTTCTGCGACGCATACAGAAGACCGACGGTATGCACAAGTTGTCCACCCCTTGGGAAGGATCTTTCATCATCAGAGAAGTCATCAGCCCGTCTACATATCGCCTCTAGTGGGGCGATGGGCAAGGAGTACCCAACCCATGGAATGTGGAGCACCTTCGACGATTCTATCCGTAGAATAGTTTTCATTACAGCTATGTATTCTTCATCTTTGTATTTTCAGTTCAATAAATATTAATTAAAGCAGTCATCTGTTGTGTCTCGAGCTCTACCCTCTTTTCTTTCATGTCATGTGCCCTCCCCCTCGACATGCTCGGGGGCTTGGCAAAAGCCAATACAGGGGTCGAAAGACCTGAGGGCGAAGTTTTCTGTTCCTCCCCTTCGACATGCTCGGGGGCTTGGCACAAGCCAACGTAAGGGTCGCTCGACCTGAGGACGTCGTCCCTCATGACTACTCACTTTATGTTGTTGTGAACCTACTTGGTCATGTGGTTGCAAAACCTGAGTCCCAGACTCCTCCCTGCGCGCCGGTTGCACGTAAGTCTCCCTGCTGAGCTGTGGTGATTGGTAAGCCAGCCTCTCCATGAGTAGTTTGGTTAGAAGGGTATGATAAAGACACATTGCTTCAGGGCAGCCAAGTTTATGCAAACATAAACTAAGTACACCATGCAATCCAAAAGAAGATTATCATTGTTATTTACATGATTGGAGGAAGGAGGGGGTACAACTCTACGACTACGACTACTCTTCGCTGTCGTCGCCCTCGTAATCGATGGCGTCCATTATCTTCTCGGAGGCCTCCCAAATCTCGTCCTCCACGACCTTGAGATCCTTAGTCACGTCTGGGCCTTCCCCGACCTTGACCATATCGACCTCAGGGTGATGGGATTTCACTCGCACCAGCGACTCTGTTGCCGCTGTCTAGCTTGTCGCTCTCAGGAGATCAATCAACTTCTGGGGTGCAGCCAGAAGTCGGTCAATGGCTGGCATGGGCTCCTCCCCAGCGACCTGCGGTTCCACCATGTCCATCACATGGTCGGCAGCGCTCTTCAAATATTTTACCTCCACCTCAAGCCCTGCAATAGTCACCTGGTCATTCTGCAACGACTGCAAAGCTACCTCGAGACTGACCTCAAGGTCCTTTCGAGCTTGCTTCTCATAAGCCAGCTTCTGGGACACGGCGTACTCACTGTCTACGGTGGCTTTCATCAGCCGCTTCAGCTGTTCAGCGCCAGCCTCGGCCTCCCGCAGGTTCACCTCCAGGCTTTGGACTTTCTCCTTAGCATCCTTGAGGTCGTTCTTGAGTTTGTCCTTTTCCCTGTGAAAATTTGCAATGTAAATGAAGTCGTGAGGTGCAACTCTCAGTTACACAAGTCACAGATGGTCAAAGCTGTGAAGCAGTTGGTCTTACCAGCGCTCACAGTCGTCAATAATGTATCGGCATCCCGATTTTTCTGCTTTTCCTCTTTTAACTCGTCTTCGAGCTTCTTCTTATCAGCCGCGGCCGCCTCCCGGATGCGATTGAGCTCTTTCTCAAGCTCCGTCACCCACAGCTGCGCGGCCGTGGCATTCCTACACTGGTCGGCTCTGCCCTGGGCACGGTTGGCTAGCGACTGCTTCAACAACAAGATTCAGGTCATCGACAACAAACCCAAAGACAAAATGCTTCATGAAGTCCAAGACAACTAGTTACCGTGAATGCATCGTTCAGCGTCAAGATTGCCCGACGAACCGCCTTCATGTCTTCCTCATCTTCGAAGACATCTCCTTCCCAGGGAGTGCCGCTCCAGTCAATGTCCTGCCGCCTCAAACTTGGCCCCGTCGACGTCGAACCCAGCGCCTTCACACCGGTTGTTTCTGGGTTCTGCTATGGTGGCTCGATTTGAGCCTGGTCCATGGCGGGCCCTGTGCTGACGTGCTCAGCACTGCGTTGAGTGGGTCCACCTCGACGACGGGCGAGGAGTTGATGTCCCCACATCGCCAACGAAACCCTGGGTTCCGACCTCATGCTCAGACGTTGTCGTCCTTGCGGGTGAACTCTGAGCACCCGAGGTGCTCTGAGGTCTGGCGTCTGACTTGCATCAAGTTTTAAAGTCAATATGATACGACCTACCAGTAGTTATCAATGAACAGGCCTAAGTATCAGGGTCCTACCTCACGACCACTGTCGCACACAACCTTGGCCTCAGGGGCTGAGCCGAAATCTTCGTAGGCATTTTTGCCTGAGTACCAGCTGCAGCCCGCTGGGCCTCCCTGATACGGCGGAGGTCTTCCTCTGTCACCTGCTGCTCCAGCTCCCGTTGCCTCTTGGTCGCGGGACTCGGCGACCTCCTTGCCGCACGATCATCAGTGACCGGCAGGTCATCAGTAGATTCATCTTCTTCCTCCTCGACCTCCTTGGTCGACGGGGTAGGGATTGTCATCCTCTTCCTCTTCTTCTTTTCGGCCTCAAGCTTAGCAGTCTTCGCTGCCTTGGCCGTTGCAGCAGCCCTCGAGCTCGACTGCTTTGATGTTGTCGCCCTCTGCGCCCCGACTTTGTGGCACTGCTTGCCTCAGGGCGGCTCGCCACGTCGTCACCGACCTCTATGTCACTGTCTTCATCAGCTCCCACCGACGAATCAGACAGATAATTCTCCAGCAGCACAGCTGCTGGAGGTTGGTAATCCTCCGATCTTAACTTCCGATGTGGCTCCTCGCCGGTCGGCAAGGGTGCGGGGCATCAGAACTGCATCTCTCGAGCCTGCAAAAAAAAGCAACAAGGCATAAGAGGTCTTCCTCTAACTAAATAAAGCAAGTAAACAAGTCGATACGACCTAGTTGTCTCAGGACTTACAAGGTCAGTTGGTCGGGTCAGGGAGTGTGCCTTTGGGCATTTCCTGTTCCGGATTCGCCCGGTGTATAGCTGAGTAACCCTGGTTACCATCTCCTCCTGCGAGACCTTGCGGTTGACTTCGCGAGTAGGCTCTGACTGCCCCCAATACTCGTACGCCGGATGCACCCGATCCTTGATCGGCTGGATCAAGCGGCGATAGAACGACATCGCTACCGAGCCCCCCGTCAGACCTTTCTTCTTGAGGTCGGCCACCAGGGTAAGCAACTCCTTGACATTTTCTACTTCACGGGAGGTGAGCGGCAGGTCCCACTCCGGTATCTTCTCAGGCTTGTGCCCGGTCCGCTTCGGGAGCGCCGGCTTCTGGTCGGCGATATAAAACCACTCTGACCTCCACCCAGTGGTGTTGTTTGGCAAATCCATGTCGATCCATTCTGCCTTAAGACCAGACCTTAAGCAGAACATCACCGACCCGACTACACCGGTCCGCTTGCCGGTGGTCTTGACGTTGAAGAACTATCGCCAGAGGAAAAAATGGGGTGGTATCCCCAGATACGCCTCACAGAAATAGACGAACGACGATACTACAGTAATGGAGTTGGGGACGAGGTGTATCAGCTCCAACTTGTAGTAGTATAGCAGACCTCGGAAGAAGTCACCGGCGGGCACGTTGAACCCGCGCTCGAAGAAGGAGGCGAAGACGACCCGCTCCTTGTCGTCCTCTGTCGGAAACGCTTCGCCAGTGGGCGCCTTCCACTCCACCTCCGCCTTGCATCTCAGCAACCCGCGATCCACCAGCACCAGGATCTTCTCCTCGATCATCACCGAGGGCTCCTAGACCGTCTCCGGGGACGGGATTTGGGAAGCTGTGGCCGCCATTTCTTGAAGACGAGAGGATTTGGATCTAAAAGAGACTAGGGTTTTTATGCGCATACGGAGCGGCGCAGTGCGTGGGTGGCAGCGCCAGTGCGCTGTCTGCTACAGACGGCGGCGGCGGGCTAGGGATTCGCGGGCGGTGGTTGGATGCGGAAGTACGACGGCGAGGGCAAGAAGGATTCCGGCGAGGGCGGCGAGAGGAGGAAGAAGATGGAAAGGGATGGTCAACACCCGTCCCCACGGTTCTATTTATATGGGTCCCGCCGTGGACGCCCGTTGCGGATCTATCGCCGCAACAGGTCTGCTACAACGGCTATATGCCGCTAAATTCGCGAGACGATCTCACCGGATTTTACGTCAACGGCTATATGCCCAACGGATGAATTGGCGACTTACACCCCGAGTTTAGGTCGTGAGAACTTCAAAGCTATCAGGTCATCCTGATAAGCAATTCGATCTCCATGAGGTCGCTAAGCCCCCAAACAACATCACTTTAGGTCTTTGATGAATAATTTCTTCAAATCACCATTATATGACAGAAGAGAGCGAACATTACACAGGAACTTCGAAGGTACACAGGTCGCCTGCGACCTCATTGGATCCAGAACTTGTTACAAGATACAAACATAATTGAAGACCTGATCTACATAGAGCAATCCTTGAGGTGTTCCCTGCTATAGCAGAGCACATCGCAAGAATTCTTCTAGCTTCAGGTCCTCAATGTTGGCCTTGCGGTGAACGCCTACACGACGCTGCGCATAGCAGGACACACTTTGTGCCTGACTAAGGAATGCAGATACGAGCTTCCTCTTCGGTGCGTCCTGCAAGCCCTCGATGAGCATCTCATGCTTACCAAGAACCTGCAGCGTCACCTCGGGCCTCTACAGCATCACCTCCAAACTCTCCTTGATTCCTCGCTGAGGCACGGTACAAAGAGTGGGTGTGCTACCTACACTTCGCAAGAGTTCTTATAGCTCCAAGCTTCTACAAACTTTGCATCCTATGATCTGGTGGACGGACACATGCCCATGGCATGGCCACAATACTACTCTGTGGCTTCATAGCTCAGCAATGCTCGGTGCTTGCCTCCTTGGGCCTTATGGTGCTATTTATAGCTGATACCAGGCCCCGTGCGGCCGGTGAAGTGGTGAAACTGTTACCACGTGATTGAGAGGTTCTGTAGACATGTGCATGATTAAAAGCGATGTCTTGTTCCTACCTCGCGACGCCTTTGTCGCTGGTGCATCAATGATGCCTGAGGCCGCTGCGGTGTCACATGGCTATAATACACTCTCGGTCAGTGGGCAGCTTGTCGTTTTCTGGATGGCAAGAGAATCTCCAACCACTGTTGCCCCGTGACCCTACAGTCTACGGAAGAAGATATGCCTAACTCTGCATCAGAGGGCCTGCGCCTCGTCACATCTACAGAAGACGATGACGACTACGATGATGATTAAATGCAACCTTCACGGTTCTGCGTCTTCATTGCACCCGCTAGGCTCTACGTCCTAGTGCACCCGCTATGGCTCTGCATGTAAACGGACCTATTCCAATCAGCCTATATTTCTGTTTCCTGAGCAGAATGGTCGTAGGTTTGATTGCAGACCTTCCGGGGTAGGCGTGCCTCGCTGCTCTGCCAGATCCGTCTGGGCGCCTGGATATCAGAAGCTTCATGTCTGCGATTTCATCGGGCCCCCGTGGTCGGTGTGCCTATTGCTGAGGTTGTCAATACCTTAGCACTTTGGCTCCGCCAGATGGCCGTCGGCTATGCTGGTAGTTTGGGCACCAAAACGACCTCCTTGAGGTTGGCGTGCCTTAATACCTAGGTCTTGCAATACCTCGGTATGTCTACGGCTCTACCAACCTAGTTGGGCGCCCTGGATGCGTGACCTTCCGAGGTCGGTGTGCTCTTGTAGCCCTGCCAGCCTGTTCTGGACACCTAGGATTTTACGTCGGGAATGAAGGCCTCCCTGAGGGGTGTGTGTGTGATGGCCCTGCCAAGTATCTCCGGGTGCTTAGGCGCTACTGATTTGAGACCTTCCTGAGGTCGGCATGCCTCGAGTGGCTCTGCCAGACTCTTTACAGCTATGCAAGATATCTGGGTGTCTCTACACTCCATACGTTCAAGATATACATATTTTCTGGCTTCATCGAACGACAGTTACGGACATCACAACTTCAGCTATGACATCACAGAAGACCTCATTATGAGACATGCGTTTCAAGATCCTGCTGGGTATCCTCGGATACTGGACATTGTTGATTTAAGGCCTCTTCGAGGTTGGCACGCCTACAAGGCCTCCCAGAGGTCGGCCCTGCCAGACTCCTTTGCAGCTATGCTAGGAAATCTGGGTGTCTCTACACTTCATTTGATCAAGACCATGACTCGGTTTTCTTCTCTTTTTTGAGCATCAAACCAGCCATGCTGCCTGCTTCAATGCTCGGGGACTACTCTACGAGAGCGTCCTCGACGCCCTCTTGTTTTCTTCGTCATACCGACCTGTTGGGAAACCTATTTCTCACCACGTCGTTACTCGACCTACTTTTACTTCTCTTTCTTTTTTGGATCATCATACCGGCCATCCTGCCCGCCACGATGCTCGGATACTACTCTATGAGTGCATCCTTGATGCCCTCTGAATTTTTTCATCATCGTTTCGATCTATTGGAAGTCCGCTTCCTATAGGTCGTCACTCGACCTCTCTTCGTTCAGCAAGACTACAAACAGGTCGGCTGCTAAAGCTGATTTTTCTCTTTCTTTTTGGACCGATGTGCACGCTATTCGACCTGTCGATAGCTCTACGACTTCGTCATGACCTTCTAAGGTCGCTGCGCCTACACACCACTCAGGGGCTTGTGAGACATAGGTACCCCTGGGTCCCTACCGACCAGGCTCATGGTCGTCCCCGACAAGTGGGTTTGGCCTACCAGAAGACCCGCCGACCTGACAGTGGGCCCAACCGACCTAGTTGGTGGCCCACACGACCTCCTGAAGACCTTCCAGAAGATTCCAAGACGACCTTATCCAGAACGACTCCAAGACTTGGTGTGCAAGACAAGACAAGCGGTGGATTCCGACAAGCAGATCGACGTATATGGCAAGTGTTGTAAACAACTAGACTTAGGTCTCCTGGTCGTAACCGACCTGGAGTATGGGCGCCGACCTTGTCCGCTGGCCAATATAAGGCAGGCAGGGCGAGCCTTTGTACAATCACGCAATCCTCAAGCAATCTACACCGACAACTGGACGTAGGGTTTTACTCTCTGGAGGCCTGAACTAGTATAAATTCGTCATGTTCTCTGTGTTCCGTGTGCTCGTGCGCAACCTTCGAGTTCTTAGCCCTAGATTCCACCCCGTCGAACAAATAAACCACCGGGGTTAACCCTCCTGTGGGCTGTTCAGATCTAAACCTCTGACAGTGGGGTACTTATACCCCTCACAAGGAAAACAAGCCGTTAGAGTTCTAACAAGGGCAGTTAGACTGCCTGCCACCGGCCAGTTTGAAAAACTAATTGTTGGCTGCCTGGGGTCGTTAATCGCCCCCCTGGGGCGGTTAGACCGCCCTGGGCAGAGAGAGCCCAAAAACCCTTTTCTCCTCTCACAAACACTTCAAGACGTGTTGAAGTGGCTAAGGTTGGGTTAGATGGTTTGTTACATCACTCAGGGACTCTCTCAAGGCTATTTCTCACTTAGGTCAACTAATTGAGAGACATGGGTACCCCTGGGTCCCCACCGACTAGGGTCTCAGCTGTCCCCGACAGGCAGGTCCGACCTGCCAGAAGACCCGCCGACCTGTCAGTGGGCCCTGCCCGACCTGACATGTGGGCCCAAGGACATGAAGACAGCTTGGAGTGCAAGACGGTCCAGATAGTTTAAGGTAGTTCGGATAAGCTTTCCATGTTGTAACCGACTAGGATAAATGGAAACCGACTTGTAGCCCAAGGTCGTCGGCCAATATAAGGCGGCCTGGGGTGCCCTCCTCGGGGGCAGATCCCTCTCCGCATAATTCCAACACCAAACTGGACGTAGGGTTTTACTCTCCGGAGGCCTGAACCAGTATAAATCGTCGTGTTCCTCATGTTTCACCGAGATTTCCGTGTGCATCCCGTGCATAACCATCTACGCACTTAGTTCCTCGATCCCTCCTTTAACTTGCAAACTGCTTGGGTAGCCCACTTGCGGATCTGTCCAAGTCTCAACCCCTAACAGTTGGCGCGCCAGGTAGGGGTGATCGGGAGCTCTCCGTGTAGCACGATGGTAGCTCGCTTCGGCGATCATCTTCGGCCACGACACGAAGGATATCTGCACAGCGACCTACTCGCTCTACCCTCCGGTCTAATCGCGAGGTCGATGTTTGCGCGCAGAAATTTTGGCGCCCACCGACCCATACCCTTCAATCGGATTATGACGTCATCTGCATTGGCAACAAGCACTCGGCGCAACGTTGGCAAGCTTGGATTCCGTCTGCGGATGATGCTGAAGACACCCTCATGCGCCGTGCGCATAGGAAGCGGCCGGCCGATTCCTGTGCCCGCCTGCATGGACTCCATCACGACCTGCATATGACCAAATCCATTTACTAGATGGATACGTGAAATAGGGAAAATTCCTACTTCCATCTAATATTTCATCTATTCTATTTATATTTCATTGATTAAGATTTGCTTCCTTTTACTCCTGTGCACGGGTCGGACTTCATCTTCCGGTCACACACGGATTACATGTCGAGACCACAGACTCCGTCGAGCGACCGTGCTGGCGTGCAGCTTGGGCATACAATGACCTACAACAGCTCATCGTCGAACCTCTCAATGCCTCGAGCTCAACACGACTTCAGGTCGCGTTGCCGGCTACCCTGACCTCCAACGGTGCATCACCGAACTCGTCGACGTTCCGATCTCGGCATGCTCGGCGCAGCTTCGGTCCTTCCGACCTTCAACGACTCATCGCCGACCTCTTCGACGTCTCGAGCTCGCCACATCGACCTCGGCCATGGCGACACACAAGCTAAGTGTTACTTGCAATTAATATTTTTACGGCTTCCGTATGTTTCATCGATAGTCTCCATGACTTTCATCGACCTGCTTTACATGTTTTTTCCTGCTTTATTTTCCCTCCCCCTTCGACACGCTCGGGGGCTTGGTATAGCCGACCTTGATACGCTCGGGGGCTTGGCTTTGCCAATCTAAGGGTCGTCAGACCTGAGGGACTTAATTAACTTCTGTGCATTCTCCCTTTAAATGTCTTTTACTCACTATGCGCATTCTTAAGTTGTGTGGTTGCGAGACCTTGGGTCCAAGGCCCCTCTCCGCGCGCTGGCTGCACCTAAGCTCCCACGCTGAGTCGTGCAGTCAGTAAGTCATTCCTCGACTGAGTTGAGTTAGCGGAGGGGACACGTTTTGCAGCTTCATAGTCTTTGAGTTCGCATAATTTGTGCCTAGCACAATAAGGGGAACACTTTCTCAAACAAAACAACAGCTCAGGCTATATTTTCATTATATTTATGGATTGATACACCGACCTGGTGCTAATCTTGTTTCACAGGCCCAGCTCTACGACGACCTGGTATATCTCCCAGCAACTTTTGTAGTTCACGATGGGATGCGACTCAGCGCTTCTGCGACTTGTCCGGCTTCCATGCTTGGGGGCTGCTCACCTTCTTTAGGTCTTCGGACCTCCTGATGGCTCCGTCGTCACTTTCTTTAGGTCTTCGGACCTCTCGGTGGCTCTGTCATCACCTTCTTTAGGTCTTCAGGCCTCCTGACGGCTCTGCTGTCGCCTTCTTTAGGTCTTCGAACCTCTCGGCGGCTCTGTCGTCACCTTCTTTAGATCTACGGACCTCCCGGTGGCTCCGTCGTCGCCTTCTTTAGGTCTTTGGACCTCTCAGTGGCTCTGTCGTCACCTTCTTTAGGTCTACGGACCTCCCGGCGGCTCCGTCATCGCCTTCTTTAAGTCTTCGGACCTTCCGGCGGCTCCGTCGTCTCATTCTTTAAGCCTTTGGACCTCTCGGCGGCTCTGCCTTTGCCTTCTTTAGGTCTACGGACCTCCCGGCGGCTCCGTCGTCGCCTTCTTTAGGTCTTCGGACCTCACGGTGGCTCTGCCGTCACCATCTTTAGGTCTTCAGACCTCCCGGCGGCTCTGTCGTCGCCTTCTTTAGGTCTTCGGACCTCTTGGCAGTTCTGTCGTCGCCCTCTTGAGGTCGCCAGACCTCCTGACGGCTCCGTCGTCGCCTTCTTTAGGTCTTCGGACCTCTCAGCGGCTCTGTCGTGGCCTTCGTTAGGTCTTCGGACCTCCCGGCGGCTCCGTCGTCGCCTTCTTTAGGTCTTCAGACCTCCCGGTGGCTCCGTTGTCGCCTTCTTTAGATCTTCGGACCTCTCAGCGGCTCTGTCATCGCCCTCTCGAGGTTGCCAGACTTCTCAGCATCTCCGGCGTCAACCACTTCCGGTCACCAGGCCTCCCGGCGTCTCCGTCGTCATTCTCTTTAGGTCTACGGACCTCCCGGCGGCTCCGTCGGCACCTTCTTTAGGTCTTCAGACCTCTCGGTGGCTCTGTCGTTGCCTTCCTTAGGTCTACGAACCTCCCGGCGGCTCCGTCGTCGCCTTCTTTAGGTCTTCGAACCTCCAGGCGGCTCCGTCGTCGCCTTATTTAGGTCTTCGGACCTCTCGTCGGCTCTGTCGTCACCCTCTCGAGGTCGCCAGACCTCCCAGCGTCTCTGTCGTCGACCACTTCAGGTCGCCAGGCCTCCTGGCGTCTCCGTTGTCATTCTCTTTAGGTCTACGGACCTCCCGGCGGCTCCGTCATCGCCTTCTTTAGGTCTTCGGACCTCTCAGCGGCTCTGTCGTCGCCTTCTTTAGGTCTACAGACCTCCCGGCGGCTCTGTCGTTGACGTATTTAGGTCTCTCCGGACCTCCCGACGGCTCTGTCGTCTCCCTCTTTAGGTCTACGGACCTCCTGGCGGTTCCGTCGTCGCCTTCTTTAGGTCTTCGAACCTGCCGGCGCCTCTGTCATCGCCCTCCTTGGGTCTACAGACCTCTTGGCGTCTCTGTCGTCGCCTTCTTCAGGTCTTCAGATCTCCTATTGTCCCCATCGTCGCTTACTTCAAGCCGGCAGACATCGCTGCAGCTCTGGCTGTCGGCGCGCCTTTCCCCTACCTGACGACATCCTTGTGCCTCTTGTCTCTTACGAGAGGGTGGTGGTCCGTGTCTGCATGGGTATCTCTGTGACCGTACAATGCGCTTGTGACTCAGGTCACGACAGCTTTCGACGTTTGGCGTCTTCCAGAAGATTCCTGGTGTTTTGGCCTATTACTCAGTTGGTCAGAGCATTATGCGTCTGATAGCAAAAGGTCGTAGGTTCTTCTTTGGACCATCAAACCGATCATACTGATCGCTTTACTGCTCAGGGGCTACTCCATTCGTGCGTCTTGTGACGCCCTCTTTTCTTCTACGTCGCTTCGACCCATTGGAAGCCAGCTTCCGATAACTCATCACTCGACCTTTCTACGTTCGGAGTTGTGGCCTTCCTCAGGTCGACATGCTTGTTCTACTTCACCTGATCCTGGTCAGGTCGGCGGCTCTTCACATGGCTACCTTGCCTTCACTTCGACCTCCTAGATCCCAGACTCCAGAAGCTCGATGTTCGACTTCGCTCAAGACTGGAGACTTCTTTTTCTTTTTTGGATCCCCGTGCACCCTACACGACCTCAGCGGTGCCATGCCTTCGCTTCGCTTCGACATGACCTCGTCTCGGCCACTACGCCTACACGTCGATCAGGGGCTTGAGAGACATGGGTACCCTTGGGTCCCCACCGACCAGGGTCTCAGCCGTCCCCAACAGGCGGGTTCGACCTGCCAGAAGACCCCCCGACCTGTCAGTGGGCCCTGCCCGACCTGACATGTGGGCCCAAGGACATGAAGACAGCTTGGAGTGCAAGACAGTCCAGACAGTTTAAGGCAGTTCGGATAAGCTTTCCATGTTGTAACTAACTAGGATAGATGGAAACCGACTTGTAGCCCAAGGTCGTCAGCCAATATAAGGCAGCCTGGGGCACCCTCCTCGGGGGCAGATCCCTCTCCGCATAATTCCACCACCAAACTGGTCGTAGGGTTTTACTCTCCGGAGGCCTGAACCAGTCTAAACCCTTGTGTCCCCGTGTTCCTCGCCATTCTTGCCGTGTTCCGAGTTCATCACGTGAACTACCACCTACGCTCTTAGTTCCCGATCCCTCCATTAACCTGCAAACTGCTTGGGTAGCCCCCTTGCAGATCTGTCCAGGTCTCAACCCCTGACACTAATGAGCACTTTTGATCTTTTGTCTTAGAGCTAATGTTGCATCCCTCTTGATAGTACGACATTCCTATACTCAAGAATAAATATAAAACCGAGTCAACCACTTGAGCTTGTAGATCTTCAATCTTTCCATACTTTTGCAATTCCAACTTAAGGGCTTCCAACATAGCCAATGCCTTGAGCAAATCCATACTTGAGCTAGTGACTTAGGATTTTTCCTTCTAGCATAAGAATGCTCACTTTAATCCTTAGGTCACTCCATATTGCCAGTCATAACTTATAGATGTGTTGCATTGCTTCCCTCGGTTAAGGCTTGGATATGATACTTCGAGACCCCACGGATGCTAGAACTTCACCCTAGCAGAACACCATTGGCAGCCTAGCTAGAACCAAAGATTGCTCAGTCTCTTCATCACTTACCCAATCCACGTTGAGTCTGGCTTTGCTTCATCCACAATTATCCTTCATTTGAAATCCTGCTTCAAATTCTTGTTCTTGATTGACAACGAATATGCAAGCTTCCCATTAAGGATCATAAACTCTATACTCATCCTTGTGTCCTCTTTCAATTACCACATGAAGCCTTGCATTTAATTAGAGAGAATTACCAATTTCTCTTTTTATGATCCCTTTTATTTTTAGCCAAGCTACCACAATTCTTGGAGAAATGAAATTTATTTTTGCAAAATATCCACAATATATAAAACCATTTATTGCTTGACATTCACCAATTTGCATAAGGATCACACACTTGCTTGCCTTTAATCAATGTGAGCCAAATAATATCCATTCAAATATTCAACAATCATAGCTCATGAATAATTAATAAAAAACCTGCTTATAATTTTAGACAAACAAGTTAGACCTTTAATCGCTTTGTCACTCAATTCACTAAAATCCACTTAGGGGCCTAGATGCACTTTCACACGTCAGCTGCCAGCATGCACATGTTGCGGTCACTTTCATGACGAAATTAGTGACGATGTTCTCTAGTCATAGAAGATGAGCGGTTACATAACGAAAAACGTGTTCGTCACTAAAAAGGAGCAGTTCTGTGATGAACTTGCCTGATTCGTCACGGTGTGTCAAATGTGTCACGCTTTCTATGATGATTTCAGAATCGTCATAAATTCGTCACAGAATGTTTTCAATGAGGAATTTGGCTTGTTCCGTGACAAAAGTGTTTTGTCATTGATGAACCCTTTGTACTCCTCCACTTTCAGATACGCGGTAGAGCTACATGCCGGAACCAACTGTTATAGCCAGGAGGTGGCCGGTGCCCGAAGCGAGTGTCCTTATCACGTGCTTGTGCCCTTCTGGAATCAATACCCATAGGAGACTCCTCATCTTCCAATCTACCTCAGCAAGGATTCTATGTCCTTGGATAGTCATTCGTAGAGCTCCCCTTTTGTTCCTTGGATTCGATACCTTTTGGAATACTCCTTAGGTGAAGTGCCAAAACGTGTATCCGTGCGTTTGCGGATTCGTTCGCACCCGTCAGTATACCCGGGTGATTCTTACATGCTCACGCTATCTCAGCGCTGTAGTGGTGACGTTAAGAAATACCAACATTATCCGCAGCACTCTTGTGCAGATTCAGTTCCCGGAAGCTCTGCGAAAATTCGCAGAAGTTCTGCGTATTTTCCCGGAGGTTCCACGAAAAAACACAGAGGTTCCGCATTTTGACAGTGAAGTTGCAGAAAAGGTTTGAATTTGTTTTGCAGTCCTATTGATCCCCCCCTATGCCACTTGCCTTTCCTATCACATATCGATTCGGCTTCGTGCGTCAAGCGACAGCTTCTGCCTCTAACAGCTTCACTATCGCTCGTGACTGGTAGTTGTCTCTATGTAGTTGTCGACCTTTGTTAAGCTTCGTCAGTCGCTTCCGGAATGACTCTTTCTTGTACTAATAAATGTGTATGGTCTAGTCTTTCTAATGCCTCTTTTCTTGCCTCCAACGCAAGCAAGATGGAGAGTAAGCAAGCTACCTTGCTTGCATTGCATTTGTTAAACGGTAGCTTCCACACCCTTCCTGCCGGCAGAAATTGATTCGAATGATCATGTCTTCGACATCAATTTCAATCTGATATATGTCATTGAAACAAATCTGTTTTGCCTTTGTTTATTTTTCGGATGATAAGGATGAGCCAGCTGATCCTAACATAATTTTCGAGGAGCAGGACGATGAAACCTCAAAATCTGATAAGGATATAAAATTGTACACTTGGGACAAATATATTATGGAAAAAATTATATAAACTAACGGAATAAAATGTCTATATATCTTAAACAAATTGTAGGAACTCATAGAACAAGTATTAATATTTAAAACACATACAATAAGTTATATAAACTCATTAAATAAAAAATTGTACACTTGAAACAAATGCATTATGGATATATAATAATATGTAACCCACAAATCTGCATGGTTAACTAGTTCAATTTATAAGATGAACAAATAATCTAACACATTAATCTACATGCTTAACTAGTTCTTATCGATGATGGGCAAACCAAAATATTTATACATGGCCAACAAGTTGTTATAGAAAGAATAAGAAAAATAAAAATTAGCAGTTAAAAATGAAATGAGTTTATATCAATTAATTATATAAAAGGTGAATAAATGAGTTAGCTATGTGAATGAATGGGCTTATAAATTGAATACATAATTTTACACTGCGAACTGATAAGTCAATATAGAACAACCAAATATACTAAGTAACCAAAATTATCCATTATATTACTTTGAAATGTAATTTTGAAACCACATAAATTATGTTGTAAAAAAAGATACACATGGTCATAAGAACAAAACAGAGTAATGTAGAAGCATGAAAAAAATAGCGTGTATTCACGCTGTAGCGCCGCTATAGCGGCCAGAAACAAGTGTCGCGACGCTATTGCTCTTTTTCATGCTACGTGACCTAAAGCATCTCCAATAGTTTGCCAAATCGGGTTGGCATTCTTGTTTTTTGGCAAAATCTGAAAACACCCTCTAACAGTTTGGCAAAGGACTTAACAAGTTGTGGCAACTTGGGAAAAACCTTCCTCTAGTAATCTAGCGCGCAAAGATACATGCGCGTACTCAACTTGGCATCTGTGTTTCTCTCATGGATGAAGAAAGGTGAGAGGGTGAAAAAAAGAAATAGAGAATATAGAAGGGTTGCTGATGCAAATATATAAAAGATAAAGAATAGTTTGGTAAGTTAAAAATAGCAAATGGAGATGCATTTTTTTTACTTCACAAATCCTTTTAGGAGTTGGCAAATCGCAAGATTTGCCAAGTTAAAAATAGCAAAACTCTTGGAGATGCTCTTATACATTTGCATCAGGAACCCTTATGTATTCTTTATTTCTTTTTTCACTCTCCCACTTGGCTTCATCCACGGGAGACGCGTATCTTTGCGCGTTGGAGGCAGGTTTTTCTTAAGTTACCAAAAATTGTCAAGTCCTTTGCCAAAGTGTTGGAGGGATTGTTTTCAGCGTTTTAGCCGAAAAATCAAGAATGCCTACCTGATTTGGCAAACTGTTGGGGTTGCTCTCTTTCTCAATTTGGCATCATCTAATTTTGGCAAAATAGGAAAAAAATGGCTTCCAACAGTTTGGCAAAACAACTTGGCATCAATAGTAACTTGGCATCTCAGGCCTCTCCACGCGTAAATATACGTGTTGCGACTCCGGTTGCCATCGGCGTTTCCCTCAAGGTGGGAGAGTTAAAAAGAAATAAATAACATATAAGGGTTCCTGATATAAGTTTTCAAGAGGTGAAAGGGCACAAACATAATTCTGTTTCTCTCAGGTTCCTGATCTAAGTTAGATCTGAGTTTGACATGTGAATTATACCAAACTGTTGGAGATGAACTCTTTTTTACTTGACATATCTTTTTAAAAGTTAGCAAAATACAAGATATGCCAAGTAAAATATGCCAAATTGTTGGAGTTGTTCTTAGTACATGCATACAAAAGTAACAAGCAATGCGACGTACTCCTTTCCATTTCAAATTGTATGTCATGTTGATATTTTCAAATTCATAGATTTTATTAGTCATTCATATACACTATATCTTGCTATGTAGCAAAAATTATGAACCTCAAAATACTAAAACGTACAATTTGAGTCAGGCTGCGTCTCACGTCGCTGCCCCCCCCCCCCCCCATGCCTTGCACGAGGTCGTTCCAAATTTTCTATGTATTAAATTTTGCTATACATTTAAAAATTTTGCTGTAGATATATGCTGCCTAAATACATAATAAAAGAAAAGTCAATACTACTAATAATTTTTAACGGAGAGAGTATTACGCATTTTGACCTTTCGAACTCAAATGGCACACATTTTTTTAGAGCATTACAACCTATAATTTAGAATGGAGAAAGTCTAAGCATTTTTTAGGCAGATTTGTGATTTAAATCAACATTTTGAGAACTTTAGGACCTTAATGACATTGATACAAGTTTTAAAAAGCACTGATATATTCGACCCCATGAACAATATTGATAAGCCAACACAATTTACTTGTTACACATCATTTTCCCTATATCAATGAGGACAATTGGCTTTCCTAGTAAATAGCTAACCAAAGAATTGCATATTTGCATTAGTTACTAACCCTACAGCAAAGAGAAGGCAAGAATTGGCACTAAATTGCTTACTATCTCAGCTCCTGTGAAAAACTATAAGCTGAAAAAGGGCAGTTCATGTGCCTATTGTCAGCTTTCACTCTGGTTGTGTGAGAACCAGAAGCAAATCCAGGAGCATCAGTCCAACATTTCTTCGCATCAGATATGTAAGCCTTAAAATTCCCTGCAGCAGAAAAGTGGAGCATCCCAAGGGGCAAATCTGGCTCATGGAGAAACAGCTGCTCAAGCTTCATCCATCCCCAGTTGAATTGACGGCATACATAACAAACATGGTGCTCATCCTTCTAACACATGGGATCTATGATTATACTGTAGAAATTGAGAGGCCTGTTGACCAATTGGAACTCGCAATGGATTCCAACGGTCAAAGATGATCCGGCCACCTCGCCCGATCCTGCCCTGGCACCGGAATGGTTGTGCAGTGGCTACCCCATCAGTAGGTGGAGCTGGTGGTGGCCTGATGCCAGCTATCTCCAACTTTCCAAGATCAAGTGGTCTTGTGAACAGCATTACTGGCTCCTCAGGATCCTGCATTTCACAAATCTGGTCAACTTTCAAAGAAAATTACCACAACAACAATCTTCTCAAAGTTGTGAACTGAACATTGAGGCTTTTTCAAAACACATGAAGAAAGGACAGAGGTCACTTCAAAGATGCAACTGATGATAAAAAAAAAAAAGAAATAGCGTACCCTTTTGAATATCCAGGCAGTCTGCTGCAGCCTTCTCTTCAACTCGTGCTCATGTTTTAAACGTACTGATGAGATGACCGATAGCTTTTTATCAGGGAGCCGAGGGTGAAAATCAATTGTTTGTAAATATGGTTGCTCAGTACTTGTGCCATCCGAATCCGAATAATTGTCTTCACTTGATCCATATTGGGTAGAAACTTGCTGAAAGCCTGATAGTGCAACCCCGTCATCAACAAGTTGTGCTTCATGCTGAAGAAATCAAATTCTTGTAATTATGGGAGACAATACAAATAGTGTGATCCCAAACTAAGTACCGGAGCAAGGGCTTCCAAACAAAGTTATATTTTCCAGTATCTTAGTATGTGCTCATAACAAGTCTTGCGATTTCCAATGATTGTGTTTGGGTAAAATTGTACTGAGGTAGATTACAGAAGGCCTAACCTTAGTCAGCTCAGAAAAATGTAAAATATTAAATAGAAACTACGGTCAGAAAACCATGCAAGACTGTATCCCACCAAATATACAAAGTCTGGGTGACGTCCTTAGTTCATTTTGATATCAATTTTCTTGCTTATAAATCCGGACTTAGTTCCTTTGAATGAGTTTTGGGTCGACCAAATGACCCAACGAAATGAAACTTGCATCCCTAGCATAGCCTATTAATCCTAAAACATATACTCCAGTTAACTTTAGTACTTCAGTCACAAAAGAATGATGTTTTGGTCGCACAGTCAATTATCAACATATCACAACTTTGTTTGATAAGCAATTACTTTGTGTCTATCAAGTTAAACATTTCACTAGGAGCCAAAACGCTTTAAGTCACTATTAGTCATCAGTTATAATCAGCAGATTATGAGATGAAACAGATATCCTAACCATGGTTTACAAAAGAAATCATCAAAAGGCCCTTAAAAAAAATAATCAACAGTTGGTTTTTTACAGGCAGCATCCTGTTTTGAGTCTAGTCATGATAAGAATTCAAAATCCAGATCAACTTCTGAAGTTCAATTAAATTTGTCTTTCTCAACATGTAAAACTCAAGTTAGAAGTTCATGCATGCATGTAAGAATAAAAACATGTTATGCAGTTACGTAGAAAAGAGATGTGAGCAATTATGTTTCCAAGCAATCCATTTGTAGTGTTCTACCTTGTATTTCATTTGTATACGTCGAAGGTAGATCTCACACTCCATGGCTTCACATTTCTTCTCTTCCCTCTGTAATGGAAAACAATTAGTTTTACAGTTTATTATTTTCTCAAGACATTCTAAAGAACATTTCATGCATGAGCATACCTTAATCAAAGCCTCCACTAGTACCTTAGCTTGCTCTAGGTTTTGCCTCACCTGTTTGAATTTCACAACATACAAATGCAAGTAAATCATTACTTAAGCATTACCTGACGATCATTGTACAAGTAAAGGGGCATATGAAAGATTATACCATTACGTTACAAGCACAACAGGACTATAAAACCATTACTAGCACACACAACTCGTGTGCATTTATAAATGCAGCAAAAGCAAACACAAATGATGCCATAACTTGCAAACAAAATGTGAAATTTAACTGCATTTATAAACCCATTTTGAACAAAACATGCATTATCAACAAATTAAGTTTTCCTGAAATTACATCAGAATATATGCATCTGAAGAAGAGATGAAAAGGTAAGCAAAAGAATATCAAAATGATACCAAACACTTGGTAGAGACTTGAAGCACCTGCATAGCATGCACTTCAAAAAACAAAGCAACCTACTCTGAAAAAATAATGATCACACGAACTTATTATTGCTGTTGCACATACCAGGCGGAGTCTTTCGAATGATTGGGCACTATTTTCTCGACGTTGCATCTAAAAAGAGGTAATCAATAATCAGAATGGAGTATAAATAAGAAGTGTATCACACTAGGCAGATATATCAAAGAAGCCCTTTTAGATTTTAACATCCCAAAACCAACAGAAGGTTTACAATGATCATATCTGGTTTCTAAACACTGACCCTTCTTGTGTGAAGACGATGAGCCTTCTCTTGGTCTGAAGACATTGTATGGATTTGTATCACTTGTTGGTGGAGGCGGCTTTTACCAAAAAAGAAAAGAAAAATTGAAGAGTCACTCAAGAAGTTATGTCAAATAACAAAGCATACCCAAATAGGCTGGCTGTTCTTTTCTATTTGTTGCAATTTATAAAAGAGAAGAACATAATAACATTAAGAACATAATGATTAATAAAGGACAGAAAGTTTTCCTCTGACTTATCATAATTAAACAAAATCCTAATACTGAAACAGTAATTAATGTATAAGGAAGCCGCACAAAAATAGTCGAAGAACCAATTGTTCTGTTACTTCTTTTATTCTAGAAATCTGCTCTCGTTTACTTATTTAGAAAAGTGGGGAATGTGCCCGCAGGAAATAGCTGCCGATAAGTTAATTCTATTTATATTTCATTTGTGGTTCTAGCAAAGGGCTGTCAGCATGTTAATATTCCAAGAGAGTAAAGAAAAAAGCCTGAGAAGCACTTCAAACAAGCTAGCCAAACATGGACAAAATCATGCATCCCAGAATCTAAGGTAGTGCACATAAGGCTAGTTCAGTAGTTCAAAAAAAAAAAACTCCAAAGCAGCACAACAAAAGAATGCACGAAAAAATAGGCAGGGTACCAAAAGAAACTGTGCTAACCTGCAAATGCCTCAAAATAGGCTTTTGCCACCGCTCTCTCTGACACAAAAAAGTCAACACAGGTACAGTAAATAACACTAACACATCAAGAAAATAGATTGCTGTCTACGATATAAAAAAGGTAATCTTTAAAAGAGTTTGCATACATAAGACAGATATACAGATAGATAGAAGTACAGAATTGCGAAAGCTGAAAACCATGACAAAATAAGACATGGGATGCAGCATGCATGACATATGAAAAGACCCAAATACATATACTATAGTGTGAAGATGAGATGTACCTTTGCCTTCCAATAGCTGTATGCAGCCAGGAATACAGCATATCGGACAGATAAGTACTGCAAAGACTGGATCAAAAACACCTTGTAAGCATAAGTTAGTAATGAAATAACTGTGAATTAGTTACAATATAGTAGCAGGATCCCTTTCAAAGCATACTAAACATTTAGGACGTGTTTGGATATAGCATAATCCTCTCCAATCCATACATATTGGGAGAAATTGACAAGGAAATTGGTCCATTTTCACACTCCAATCTGCATGTATTGGGAGGGAATGATTTTATCTAACAAGCCGTTAATAATTCAGCAAATTCGAGATCTGGTTCTTAAATTAGTTTCCAACCACTGCTATTTAAATGTTTAACATAATCAAGTCCACTAAATAATAATAAAATCACAAAAGTCGGGTAAAAACAGAAACAACAACAAATTCACTCATTAACAAATAATACAAAGAAAAATTGAAATATTAATTTCAGAAGGTCACATTAAAATGATGTGGATTAAGTGGAGCTGTTATAGTGGCATAACAATACAAACTTATGTTTTTAGTCAAAGCATAGACAGTCTCTACTTTGATCACGAATCCCTCCTATGCAACTTGTGCTTTTTGTCAGGTGGCATCATCATAGCTTGATTAATTGATGCATCAGATGCAATATGGGCAACCACTTTGATCACGAATGAGAAATTAGATGCAAACTAGCGGCCTATATGCAGAAGCTCCATACACCCATCCCCTAGCACCAATCGCTCTCTAACACACCTAATTATTAGATAATATAGGTGTAAGGCACCACCATGTCACCTGCCGAGGAACTAGCGCTTTTCAGAGAAGTGCTCGCATTGCATGTACTGTTTAAGTGATAATTGCAGCACCGTAACAAACATTTTATTTAATCTTTGCGATTAAAGAAATTATACTCCATTTATAGGGACCACTTGACTTATATGAAAATAAACTCAAGGAAACAAACTACAAGGTAAGTTGCACAGGTCCAGGACCCTTATCAGTAGTTAACAGTAACCACACTCATAATATTACACTCTCTCAGTGAAAAAGCTCATGTTTATTAACTATTTGTGGATATAAACTGTGAAGAATACCTGCACATATAACATGCCCTGATGGCAATTTTTTTTTTGTAAATAGCGTGGGAACAATTTCAAATGTTTTTTTTTGGGTATTTTGTGGCTGAATTTTCATAACCTAAGACACTGGAAAATGGGGCCTGCCAGGCAACATAGAAATAAAAAGAAAAAAGAAAAGGAAAGAAGTGGGGTGGCCATGAAACTTTCCCTGAATTATGTTTAGATTCAATATTTAGCAAAACATGAATTGAAAGGGGCAAGTTGCAATTCTCCCATGAAATTATTACCTCGAAGGCAGAATCAAGCTGCAAAATGACTGGAATTGGTCCAATCATAGTAGGTGTTATGATGCCTGCTCTTTCTCGAGCTTTGTGGTCCAACATTTCCAGCTTAAATAGAACGATCTCCAACCTGTAACATGTGATGTCACCTTAAATGTTTCAAACGGTACTTACAATTTCTTTTGGCAAGACTACAGTTGCTCTACATGCAAGAATGCAATTTTATCACTAGTTTTCCCAAAGCTGGAGATAGAATGGTCAACTTGAACTGTAGATGAGTGGATATAGTTAACAAGTGCCCTTTGAACTTCAAAATCGCTGCACTTTGACTATCAAAAGAGAATTATAAACTTCATCAATGAGAAAGTTTGCAACATCCCATTGCTAAGAAAATATAAGCATTTATGTATGAACAAATCAATCTTGATCTTTGATTCATAACGTATGGAGTTATAATATGCTTGTTCTTTGTTTTATAAAGTATGGAGTTATAATAAGCAAAACACTATACATATACAACACAATAGTATATCTAGCTTTGCAGTATATTCCTTACATTTCGGGGTTAAGATTTTTCCGCTCATTGTTATAAGCTTCAAGCCAGTCTTCATCTTCATTATCCAGGTCATACTCAATAAAATCACCCACTTCAGCTCTGGCTGCGAAGTGCAAATAGTAGTTACACTAAGAAGTAAAATCACTCAAGAGAACATATTATGTAATTTCAACTATTGAAATCACTAGAAATAAACCTCCTCTTCCACGTATGTATGTTGTGGGTTGCGCAAAAGTACAAGTATAGTCCCTTTCGTATGTATCAACAACATCATACTGGGGTGTGGGTATTTCTTGGGCATTCTTCTTGTTAGGTGCTAGATATGCCTGCAAAGCAGAGATTAGATCATATCTGCCAAACTATAGAACGGTATCCTACACCTTATATCAACTACGAAACAAAAAGAAGGTTTTATAGGGCTGCATCCGAACAGCAGGGTGAAGAGAGATGACAATAGATGCAGTTGAGGACCATAAGATAGAACAACTTAAGTGGCATGCAAACAAACAAGCTTGCACAGCATGAGAAGCGTACAAAACTCAACTAATACTATTTAAAAAAATGGCAGTTAGGGAGAAAAGCATTCTCTCTCCCCTTCTTCATGGAGATATTCATTATGGCGGCTTGGTGCATATGGAAGGACAGGAATTTGAGAATAAAATCCCTACTGTGGCTGGTTGAAAGCAGGCTTTAGAAAAGGAGGTTATCCTGCATTTGTACAGGATAAAAGCTGAATATTATCATCAAGCTGTTATGGCTCGGTTGAACGCTTTGTAACCTAGTCCTTTGTATATTCCTGGTAGCTTGTCTGTAGTTTATATATATATATATATATATATATATATAATGCACCTGGGTGCATTCTCTGCACCCACCCTGATTCTAATAGATTTTTGCTCAGTTGCAACTGGACTTACTCGGTTTGCAATTGGTTTGCGTCGAGTAGTAATTGGGTGGTCTAGTTGCAATTGGTTTGTATCTAGTTGCAAATGGCCAAATTTATTGTAATTAGTTCCGTCGAGTTGCAATTAGTATAACGTCATGGTTGCAATTGATCTAGTCTCACTGTTGCAACTGGTTTACACGCAGTGAGCGCCTAGTTGCAACTAGTTGGGTCCGATTGCAATTGGTCCGCATCCAATTGCAACTAGTCTGTCTAGTTGTAATTAGTGTAGTCACACATTCCTAACTACGAGAATCTATACATTTTTGTGCAAAATGTTTTTTCGTCGAGTTCAATTGGTATGGTGTTACAGTTGCAATTGCTCTAGTCAACCTATTTCAATTGGTTGAAATTGCGGGGTTTGTGCATTAGTACAGATTGCACCTTATTGCATTTTAGCCTCACCGTATATGTGTACATACCCATTTATCACTTGGAGTATGTTCACATACCTAAAATAAGATTTATCAAAGTGATAACCATGAAAAAATTTCAGTAGAACTCATAATTTTTTGCACCTTCTGATGTATGTTATTTCCTATATTGAAACATGAGTATGTTCACTAATTTTATGTTTCCTTACACATAAAAAAATAGTATGTCCACATACCACTTTTAAAAATCAAGTATGTGTACATACTTTTTTTAGAAACCTCAAGTATGCAAAGATACCTTCTAATTCGTGAGATACAAGTATGTGTGTGTGTGTGTATATATATATATATATGTATATATATATATGTATATATATATAGAGTATATATATTGGGAGCCTAGGGCTTCCAATAATTATTGGAAGCCCCAGCCAACCAGCCCAGCCAGCACCCGCCCAACCCAACCACGTCTGGTCCAACCGAGCCAGCATCTCTCGCTCCTGCATCCCACCATGGCTCCACGTGTTCACACACCGCAGCATGTGGCCCCCATTTCCTGACCGGCGACGTCACGCTGGCCAACAAAATATCGGCCACCCCCGGCCAACCCTCTCCCTCATCTTCATTTCAAAATATTTCATTCTCTCTCCTCCGGACCAGGCCCAGCGTTCCCTCTCCCTAATCCAGATCCGCCAGCTCCGGGCGTGGGGCCTCGCGGCGGCAACCCTGACGGGCAGGCGGCGCGGGGCAGGCTATGACCAGCTCGTCTTGCTCCGCCCCCAGGTGCACGCGACGGCAACCCGACAGCTCCGGCCAGCTCTGCCCCGGGTGGCACGTCGCGGCGGGGGCGCAGGCGGCGGTGCCAGCTCCGGCCTGCTTGGATGCGGTCTTCCCCGGTGGAGGTGGAGGTGGCGCGCGTTCTCTGGTGGGCTCGCGGCCTGCCCCTGGCCGCGGCGCTGCACCGTCTTCAGAGGAGGTGGCAGCGGTCCCTGCGCGGGATCTGGCGACCTCCACCAAGCCGGCGGTGGCTGCCGGTCCCCTACGACGGCGCGAGGCAGCGCGCTGCCGCCAGGCCGGGCCGCGGCTGCCCGTCCCCGAAGGAGGCGGCGAGCGGTGCGCCGACGGTGCGACCTCAAGCACTGCAGCGTCGTCCCGGAGCTCCTTCACGTTGGTGGGCCGGCGGCCACGTGCGCCAGCAGGAGGTGCACGGCCGGCGTGGGAGCTCCCTGTGCGTGTGGTGCTTCCTGGCTCAGGTGCTTTCCCCATGCCCTTTTCCTCCTCTGCTTGCAACGTGTTCGATGTATTGCCTCAGCCAAGCACCTCGCGACATCGCCTTCACCTCTGCACCAATTCATTGTTGTAGGGGAGCTGCAGCCCTGCAGCACCGTGGTTCGGGAGCCGGACGTCAACGCCATGCCCCTTCCTCACCACCGGATCGACCACAATGCCTCTGTGTCCGGCCATCGAGCCGTGTTTTTTGCAGGGATGTTGCCGGCGGTTGCCAGAACTTCGATGACAAGCTGATCACCAGATCACGCCGGATGATTGTTTGCCTTGAATTTTTGCTGGTTTTCAGTTTTGCTGTTGGGAGATCTGCTGGTAGGGTAGGTAGGATTCTATGACTATTAGTACAAGATTCTATTATGATGCTTGCATGACTTGCCAAAACATTCTGAATCCTTTGTATGTTTCTATATCATGGTTATTGGTGTTTCACGGTCATAACATTCTACGGTCATGTTACCGAGTTTATATGCTCGAGCATAGATTTATATGGTTGCGTGTATAGATTTCTATGCATGGTGCCCTGAATCCAAATTTCAAATGTAGACTCGATAACAAATTTCTATGACTCGTGCCATAGGTTTCTATGACCCAACAAAGATAGGTATCCCTATGTTTCTATGTGTGTTCTTTTGTTTCTATGACCTCAACTACATGTTTTCTATGATTATTACTGTTTTATATGACCCGATCAATAGGTTCCTATGATTAAGATAACATTTTTTTTTCTGTGACTCAAACAACAGGTTTATGACTCAGAGATAGATATTTCTTTGTGTTTTAAGCTTATGTTCGTGCGTTTATATAGCCAAATTGGTTTCTATGCTTGCATGCATAGGTTTCTATGCACGACCAAACTTTGACCAGTTCTCACTTGTTTATATGACTGCCAACACTTGTATTCAAATCTTCAAATTCTGTGGCTGCATGCGTCATGTTTATATGACGGCATGTGTCAAGGTGGCAGGTGCATGTGTCAGATCTGTCCACTTGTATTCAAATTTCAAATCTAGAATCGAGCGGCTCAACATTTGTATGTTTGTGTTGTAGGTTTATATGCTCGTCTCTGTATGTTTCTATGCTCGAATCCGTATATTTCTATGACATAAGGTTTCTATGACCCATATGATAGGTTTCTATAACCAGCCGCTACATAGTCGAAGCTGCTGCTCGGCGTTAGATATTACGTGATGAGCTATGATCAATTTCAAATTTTCAATTTTGCTTTTGTGCATGAATGTAAATTCCATGTTTATACGATGGTTTTCACTTGTTTATATGACTGTCAACACTTGTATTCAAATTTCAAAATCTGTGATGACATGCGTCAGGTTTATATGACCTCGTGTGTCAGGTGCATCATGTAGCATGTGTCAGTTCTGTCCAGTTGTATTCAAATTTGAAATCTCGAAAAACTAGCGGCTCAACATTTATATGATCGTGTTGGTTTATATACTCGTTTTTATATGTTTCTATGCTCGAATCCATATACTTCTATGATCTGTATGGCAGGTTTGTATGACCCAGAGATAGGTTTCTATGGTCCGTGTCAAAGAAACTTATCGTAGGGTCATAGAAACATTTAGTCTGAGTCATAGAAACCTGCCATCCGGTTAATGGAAACTTGTTGTTTGTGTCAAAAAATCTTTTGTTGGGGTCTCAGAAATCTACCGTCCAGGTCATGGAAACATGTTGTCCAGCTCATAGAAACCTATCATCTAGGTCATAGAAACATGTTCGTAGCCTCACAGGTCAAAGAATCTTGTAGTCCCGCGGATCATACAAACCTGCAGTCCGAGTCATGCAAACTCTAGTCCAGATCTTACAAACATGTCGGCTGGGTAATACAAACATGTAGTCCGGGTCATACAAACCTGCCGTCTGGGCATCTATGGTCATATAAAATTTTGAATTCAAAAAATTCAAAAAAAAATATTCACAATGGATCTCAAATTGTGCATAAAAATGTCACGAATCTTATGGTGAAAACCGTTTCTGAATTGGAATCTCGTGTGAAGAATTATCGCGAAAAAATGAAAAATGGTGGGTTTGCATGCATGCATGCGTCAGGTGGCAGGGATGGGAAGGTGGGAAGCTTTTTCTTAAAAAAAAGAAGTGGGTCACGTGGCTAGTTGGCAAGAAAGTGAGAGGTAGCTAGTTGGTTGGGTGGGGCGCGTGGCTAGCGCGGGGCTGGCTGGCCGGGGCTTCCAATAGCTATTGGAAGCCCTGGGCTCCCATTAGTCTCACTCTATATATATATGTATATATGTATATATATATATGTATATATATATATGTATATATATATAGGGAAAATCCAATCTACTCCCGGGTGTAGTTACTCCCACGTTCAAAAAAACAATTTGCGTATGTGTACATACCCATTTATCAATTGGAGTATGTAAACATACCTAAAATAAGATTAATCAAAGTGATAACCATGAAAAAATTTTGAGTGGAACTCGTAATTTTTTGCACCTTGTGATATATGTTATTTCCTATATAGAAACAGGAGTAAGTTCACAAACCGTATATTTCCTCATATATAAAAAGAGGGTACGTCCACATACCACTTTTAAAAATCAAGTATGTGTACATACTTATTTTAGAAACCTCAAGTATGCAAAGATACCCTATAGTTTGTGAGATACAAATATGGGAGTAGCTACTCCCGGGAGTAGAAAAAACTCGTCATATGTATATGTATATGTATATGTATATGTATATGTATATGTATATGTATATGTATATGTATATGTATATATGAAAATCTACTGTGGGAGCTTCCTTCACAGTTTTCGGTCAAAAAAAATATATGATCACCAACCTATGAGGGTAATGAATTGCTGGATGATGATGATCCACATCTTAACTCTTTGGTATGTCAAGCCTTCATTCTTCATTATGGAGATAGGGTATCATTTTGGCCATCATACAGAGATAGCATTGTAAGTCATATTTATCAAGCAACTTTGAAATCTAACCTGATAGGCTCCCTTTCAATTTAACAATCAATATGACGTAACATTTAAAGAAATCATATCTAAGTAATAGGTCATAAGAGCTTTAAGTTTGAAATTTTAGTGTTCTTTGACTCCCTTATCGAATTTTACAATCAATACTGCATGACATTGTAATATCATATCTTAATAATAGGTCCTGAGAGTTTAAGTTCAACATAAGTTATCTCACTTACTTCAGTTGGGTATCTTGAAGCTCAGTAGGAGCAATTTGTTAATAGCGAACCCTAGAGCCCCTTACAAAGGGGTGCATTGGTTTCGGGTCAACAAGCAAGGGGCGATCAATCTGTTGCTGAGGTGCTCACCCACAACACACATTATGGCAGCTCCAGATCCAGTGTTGGTGAAAATCGGATGGTAGACATGAAAAACCAAACCGTGCACACTGTGATGTTCTACCATTGCTGTCAGAACTCAAAACTGACATTCCAATACTAGTCAAACGAGAGGGCTAAAGTATTCATTTTTAACTAGAAGCAAGCATGCATGCCTCCAGCAGCTCACGCAATGAGGCACCTTGACCGGGCCCGATCGAACACAACACTTGAGCTGCCGAACCGTGCCTGCAATCGCTGATTTTTTCTGAACAAAATCGACGCAACACTGGAGCTGCTCTTACAAGACCACCATGTTTAAGCCAATGAAAGACCAAACACATCCCAAAATTCAGTCCATTTCAGGAAGCAACAATACAACGAGTCTCTAATCCAATCATAACTATGTGATCGCGCATTACCTCGCTGTCAGCCGCAGGCTCCGGTGCAGAGTACCGAAGCAAGGGAGGTGCGGCCCGGAGCGAGAACGTGGGGTCATCGTCCTCGAGCTCCCGCGAAAACCGGACGATTGGGAGCCGCCTGTGGATGTCCACCGGCCGCGGCCGGAACGAGGGACGGCTCATGGCCGCGACACCATTCCCTCACACCGAGAGCGTCCGCAGCAGCCCCGAGCCGCGGTAGGGGGGCTCGCGCGGGCGGAGCAATGCGAGTAGGATGCGGCGGGGCGGCTGGGGAGCAGGCAGGAAGGGACGAGGCGAGTAGGATGCAGCAGGGCGGCTGGGGAGCAGGCAGGAAGGGGCGAGGAGAAGGGGCGGAGGAGGGGCTCTAGGGTTTGAAACGAGGCGGAGGAAGGAAGCAGGGGAGAGGCCGAGAGGGAGCTGGGATGGGAGCGAGCGTTGCGGAGCGCAAAGTCGCGACTCGCGGGCGAAAGCAGAGGTTGGGGCCGATGCCGCGAAATTGGTTGAACTCGGACCATCCGCACTCGCATTGCTATGTACATCCGCACTCGACGTCCGGTATGTGTTAGTCGTCCGTCCCCGCGCCAACGGTCAAGTTGAGCGTGCTAACGGGGTGGTACTCGACGTCTTCAAGAAGCGATTGCATGACGCATCTAACACCAAAGGAGGTAAGTGGATCAAGGAACTACCCAACGCACTCTGGGGGCTTCGTACTCAACCTACTAAGCCGACAGGGCAGTCGCCCTACTTCCTGGTCTACGGCTCCGAAGCTATTCTACCTGCCGACGTGTTGTGAGAATCCCCGGCAGTAGAGCAATACGACGAAAGTATCTCAGAAGATAGCAGACAGGTTGACATCGACAGCCTCGAAGAAGTCCGCTGCGCCGCCCTCGTCCAATCAGCAAGGTACCTCGAGGGTATCCGACGCTATCACGATCGCAACGTCAAGGAACGCTCCTTCAACGTCGGCGACCTAGTCCTCCGTCGTATCCAGAACACGGAAGGACTACACAAGCTCAGCTCGCCCTGGGAAGATCCCTTCTTAGTCTCCAAGGTGACCGGACCTGGCTCTTACCGCCTCCAAACACTTGAAGGCGACGACATCAGCAACTCGTGGAACGTCGACCAGCTGTGTCGCTTCTACGCGTAGTCGCTCGACTACTCTACGGGTCCAGGTCTACACGACTACTCACGGACTCTTCGCTGTAAGCGGCCTTCCGGTCCTGGCACTAGTCTCCGGACTATTCTTCTCCAAGATCCAGCGTCAACGGCTACTAACGGATCTTGGGCTGTCTAGAGCGCTGAGGACTCTAGCGGTGGTCTGCAAGACCATATACTCTAGATCCAGTCTATACGACTACTAACGGATCTCCAGCTGTAAGCGGCCTCGGGTCCTAGCACCACTCAGCCGTAGGCGGCCTACGGGTCCTGGCAACTACACTTGTAAACGACCCCGGCCATCCAGGTGTACTTATTCATCAGTAATAAAGTTTGATTTCCATCCAACTTATTTACTGTGCCTTCCAATCAGGCATCTCCTACTGAGTACTACTACTCACAAGTTCCCCACGGTTTGGTACTCCGCACACTTCGTTGCAAGTGGCGGCTACGAGTACTCATTTCACAGATATATCGTGGATAACTTTCACTGATAATCCAAACAAGTTACTAACAACTCTGTTTGTTTTACATCAACTACCCTAAGCTACTCCTACAAGTACTCCTACTGAAGGTTGAGCTTCTCCGCCACTTGTTCAGCAATGGGCGCCATCTCCTCCAGGAGGGTCTTGTACTGATCGTCAGTACAGTTCGCTGCAAGTCCACCGGCGACTACGTCCACTGGAGCCTTGGGGAAATATGACTTCATGTATGCCAAGACTTGGTTCGGGATCGACTTCACCAAGTGCTTGACATACGTCGCCAGACGCCCGGGGGCTTCCTTCAACCGGTCCACCAGTGGAGCAATCTTCAGCCCGCCCGGGTGTGGCACCAGCAGCCTTGCAATGGGCAGCGCGGCTTCTTCAAGCTCCTTCAGTTGGCCTCGCAGCTTCTCGCAATCTTCATTGAGCTTCTGCAGAGATTTATAGCAATTGACAAGGTCACGGTCTGAGGCTTCACGAAGCTCCATGTGATAGATGCACTCATGACTCAGCTTTTTGTACTCATACTCAAGTACCTCTCTGGCATCGGTCTCCCGGTACACAATGTTCTTCAAGTCCGTCTCCGACGCCTTCAGCTGGTCGACCCTTGCCTCAAGCTCTGCAGATAACTCAACACATTGTCAGATTACTCCAAGGTACCCCAATAAGTACTCAAAGGTTTTGGCGGGAAACATACCTTTATTCTTCTGGCACAGCGACTTGTTCTTCCGAATCAAGTCGTCCCTCTTCGCTTGCATCTTTTGCACTTCATTATGATATTGGGCGAAGGCGCCGTCGAGCTTGGATTGGAGCAGCGCAGAATGTTTCTTCGACTTATCGAGCTCCTTCTCCAAGGCTTCGGCACGAAGGACTGTGTCGCCGTATCTCTTCAGAAGCTCGGACTTCTCGCGGGATCTTTCAACAACATCCTGCACAGACAGAACAGTCAAACGGGTACTCTGTATTTCGTAATACAAGACTACTCAGGGTACTCGCAACGTACCTTGACCCACTGTTAGGTACGCCGCCATGACTCCATGTTCAGAGCAACAACGGCCGGATCGACAAGATTGTCTTCCAGCAGCTCAAGACCCCCGCGGCTCGATGATGCCGCCTCTGCCATGGCCGCCGAACGGATCGGCGCGGCTTCCTCTATGATGGGCGAGCGGACGACTACGTCCGTGCTCGTCCCGGGGTGCGGATCGTCCTGTACCTCCGCACCCGACTCGAGGGCTACCGTAGTCCCCAGCTCGGGGGCTGTTTCTTCCGTCGCCCCGGCCACCGGTCCTGTGGGCTCCACCTCCACAGTGGCCGTCTCCATGGCCACGGCTTCAGGAATCGAGGCTCCCTCAGCTTGTGCTCCTGCCACAATGAGTACACGCAGTCAATTTCAGCGGCTACGACTGAAATGAGTACACGCGGCCATGCATGATGACTACCAGTAGTGACAGGACACATACCTTCGACCAGGGTGGCTTCCTCCAACGTCGCTTCCACCGCGACTTCAGTCTGTGGCAGCGGTGTGGGTTCACGCTCCTCCGCCGAGTGGCCCTCTCCGTCGGCTGGAGTTCTGGTCTCCCCACCGTCCCACGACAGGTCCGTGGATTTCCTGCCTCATAATTTATCAAGTCAGTAATGCAAGTTTGACGTCTACACGACTACTCGTGAGTTCAGAGAACTTACAGTGTTGACCGCACCACGGTCACGGTGGGAGCACCTAGTATACTGGCAATGTCAACTATACCAGTCTCGACGGCAGCTCCGGCCTCGACAGACGCCTCCTCCGGCTGCTCCGTACCTGCAGCCGGCGGAGGGTTTCGTCCTTCATCAACCGATGACCGCGGCTCTGCAGCGCCGGCCCCTTGTTGTGCCACCACTGGCACGACTTCTTCAGTGGATGGAGGCGGACTGATACTCCTCTCAGCCGCCGCCCCCACGGTGTCCAGGACCTCCTCGTCGCCCTGGTCTACGGGGTTCGAGGAGGGGATATCCTGCAACATTACAAGACAAAACATCAGCATACGACTACTTATCAGCTGTACTCGACTACTCTAGTCGCGGTGTTTACCTCTTGGCTGGTCGCCTCGGAGATCTTCAGCTTCTTGACGGCGCGTTTCCGCGCCACATTGCGTGGCCTCCTCGGCGGCACCGGCAGGTTAGCCTCGAGACTCGACGGCCTCTCGATGATGACTGGGACGTCTGGCATCCCAGCTCGGCTGAACCTGGAGCGCAACTGGAACCTTTGCTGCAGCGTTTCTGCATCTTCATAGGTCATCAGAGCTGGACTCGATGACAACGGCGTCACTGCCTTCACCGACTTCGCGGCGTTCCTTCTTCTTGCCCTTCTCCTCCGGTTGCTCCACAAGTCGCGGAGGGGAAGGCGGGACTGAGATGTATTTCGCCACGTCGTCCTACAACATACAACATATATGAGTACGACTACTTCAAGCTGATCAGTACTCGGGGGCTTATGTCACGACTACTGACCTGGCTTGGCGGCCGAGCCGCGGAGTACTCGGGGACGGGGCAAGGTGTGTACGGCGGCATGTCCTTGAAGACCTTGCCCAGCCTCTCGACGATGACATCGTCTTCGACTTCTTCGCCGGGCATCCGAGAGGTGTCCTCGTCACCCGTATACTGGTACCCGAGGGTATCTCGCGCCATGAGCGGCTGTACCCTCCTCTTCATGAAACTGAAGGCCACGTGTTCGGCCCTCAGTCCGGCCTCCCGCAGGGCCTTGATCTTCTTCAGCAACTTGGGTAGCTGAATACCCTCTTGCATGGTGGGCTCTGTGTTCCACCACGGCTTGTGCTTCGGTTGACACCCGCTCGGCTTCGGCAACTCAGGATGGTGGTTGCTGATGTAGAACCACTTGGCCTTCCAGTCCTGGTTCAACTCTATCAACTTGTATGACAGGTACTGGTCGGCGGCGTCTTCACGCATCTGGATACCGGCACCTCCGACTACTCGTGGATCGTTGGTGCTCAGTTGCGGCTTCAACCGGAAGAACTTCCGAAACAGCACCCAGTGGGGCTTGATACCCACAAACGCCTCGCAGAAGTGGACGAAAATGGAAACATGGAAGATTCCGTTGGGGTTGAGATTGAGGTACTCGATGCCGTAGTACCTGAGCAGACCCTTGAAGAAATCACTGGCGGGGAGCGCCAATCCGCGCTCCACGAACCGGGCGAATATTGGGATTTCGTCCGGGTTCTTCTCCATTGGGTATGGATCATCGGTGGTGGTGCGCCATAGATCCATCTCCTTCTCGCGGAGGAACCCGCTGTTGACCAAGGCGAGGAGGTCCTCGGTTTTCAGCTTCGCCTTCTTCCACTCCTTCGCCGGATTGGGGCGAGGGGACGAGGGTGGCGACGGCGACGACTGGCCGGCATCCCCGGTTTCTTCATCGCGGCTTCTTTTCTTCGACGCGCCGGTCTTCTTGCCCTTCACTGGAGACCCCTTCATCCTCCAGGTCACAGGAGTCTTCACTCGCATTCGCCTGCGGGCTATGGAGGTGGGTGGACCGCGGCGGTGTGAGCAAATGGATCTAAGTCTCTGCGCGGCGGCGGCAGCAGAGGAGCAGAGGGGGCGGTGATTCAGATCTAATCTGAGGAATACAACTGCTAGGAGTGAAAACCCCTAAGGGACTCACCGGTTATTTATAATCGGCCCCGGCGGCTCGGTTCTCAACGGACAGATAGGGCGCCAGACGGGTGACCTAGCGGCAGCAGTGCGACTCTTCAACTTCCAGTACTCGATGCTCTCCATCTCGGGGGCTCGACTACGTCAGATGACCTCAGTGGGATACAACCAGATTCAAGACCCACTCAGGACACATTCTACAGTCAAGATGACCCTTTAATTCGAGAGAAAGTACTCGACTCAAGGCTCGGGGGCTCCGTGCCACGTGTCCTTCGGTTTTTTCTCCAGATTTTTCGTGATAAGATTGGCAGAACTTCAGATTGACCCTCAGCTTGAATCTGCGATTCGACCTAAGGCTCGGGGGCTACATTCCATATGGAATGCGATTCTCCGAATCGCATTTTCCATATGGTTTCTTCACCAAGACATCACGAGTATTATTGAAGACCTTCGAGAGAAGCACTTGGGGACGCTTGGGGACTACTCGAGAAGACTTCAAGACTACTCAAAGATCAACTGGAGTACCTTCCAGCCTCGGGATGATTCAAGCATTCTTGAGGACTTTCGGCTTGTGGAACTCGGGGACGCTCAAGGACTACTCGCCAAGGCCATCAAGACTACTCGAAGACATCCTGCTCGACTACAAAGTACTCGGGGGCTTGTCGTATGGACATCCCTGGGCCCACTACTCAGGTGGGTACCAGGACCGACTACTCGGTGGGCCCCTGGGACTACTCGACTTGGGCAACACGGCACCTGCTGGCGTGGAGCGCAAGGACTACAGAGGGATAGTACTCGGTTAGGAAGCTACACATGTCCGGATCCATGTAAAGTACTCCTAGCCGTACACGACTAGTACTCTCCCCTCAAACCGACTTGTAACCCTGCCTCCCGGAGTATATAAGGCGAGGCAGGGACCCCTATCTCTTGATCCGCATCATCTTGTAAACACACCCAATCAATCCAGAGCTACGCAGCATACATGACATAGGGTATTACGCACCTCGCGGCCTGAACCTGTCTAAATTGTGTGCCACGTGTCTCTCCTTCGAGTTCCCGATCTCGACGAGGCCACATTCATCTACCTCGGGTACTCCCCTTGGTAGGTTGCCAGTCTAAAACACCGACATTACGGTCTCGTGCGGTAAGGCTTACTGTGCAGCGCTGCAGCTGTTTTATTACGGTAAAAGCTTACCGTGAAGGTATACCGGGACGCAGTGCAGATGGTCTCATACGCGTCTCCCTGTCGCCTGACGGTAGAAAGTTTCGCCTCGTGTCGTCTCGCGCGGGCGACGCTAGGCGACCAACCCTAGCCGCCAGCCTCCTCCTCGGTCGTACCGCCGCTCGAGGGCGTCTCCGGATGGTCGTGAGGGCCCAATGAAGGCGGTGGTGCGGCCCTCTTCCCCCTCCACGGGGACTTCGCGGCGGCGCGTGACCATTCGGGTCTCGGTGGGTCGGCGGCGGCGGAGGCCTCTCCGGTGACGGCGGCGGTGGGAGGCCACGGATCCGGGCAGCCCCCGACCGGATCTGGTGGCTTGCACGGCTGGGGGTGTGCTTCTGGGGTGTGGTGCTGAGGGGGCGGAGGAAGACGGCAACGGCGACTGGCAGTCCTCGGCGACGCAGATGCTGGCGGTGGCGGTTTTGGCCGTGGCCTGACTGTGGCTGGCCGTGGCTGGTCGGGGCCTGGCCGTGGTTGACCGGCGGCGCTGGCCGAGGCCTGGCTGTGGTCGGCCATGGCCTGGCCATGGCTTGGCTGTGGCTGGCCGGCGGCTTGTCCTTCCTTGTCAACGTTGTCAGTCTGGTGTTGCCATGGTGGTGGGGCCAGAGAGGTTGGCTGGTGCTTGTTGCGGTGCCGAGGTGGTGCTTCGGGATGCGCTGGGCCTCTTCCGTTGGTGGTGTTGTGGAGGAGACGGAGAGCGGGCTACAACCATGACCATGAGCGGGTGGCAGGCGTGGTGCTTTTGGGCGAAAGTCTTCACCGGTTGACGGTGGGCATGATGGCGGCGCCCTTGGGGCGTCGGTCTCCCCGCTAGGGGCATCATTGTGATGCACTGTGCTCTCGTCGTGTGGGGCTCTTAGGGTGAAGACCTTGTCCATCCGGACGTGCGACGGTGGCGCCCCGGCGTCGTGACCTTCTTGGAGGCATCGTAGTTGGAGTCCTGCCGTTTGTGCTATTGGTGGTGGTGGCTGGCTGGAGGTGTTGTGGGTTATGCGCTTGGTCCGTGTTGTTGCCAGGGTGCAGAGGATCCATGGAGCTGGAAGGTTTGAGTTGTCATGCAAGGTGCAGTGGTGATCTCGGTGACAGTTGGGCGGAGGAGGTGCTCTCATTGCAGTCTAAGATATTTGAGTCCTTAACAGAGATTGTGAGGCGGTGGATGTGGCGAGGCCCCCACGCAGAGTTGCCAAGATCAGTGGTTGCCATGGTACTGAGATAGGAGTATGTGCTGAGACTTCTCTGGATCAGAGGGATCGACGATCATGTATGTGCAGTTTGAGTGTGACAATTCCATAGTGGAGGAGCTCAGGGGGCCGTTTGAGCCTGCAGTGGGTTGCGCCTCGGCGTGGCACAGTGTTGGTGACGACGACGCAGGTGTCAGCGGCTTGTTTCGGTCTTCTCTCCCATGTGGTTGAGGATGGTGGTGTGTTGTGTTGGGTGCATTTGTTTCTGTTCTGGGTTTGTTCGTGTTGTGGTGTCTGCTTCGGCCTGTTATGTACCAATGATGTTTCTTCTCATATGACATAGCAGTGCTCCTGCTTTAATTTCAAGAAAAAAAATACGTGTCTCCATGAAGCGAATACGTATTGCAACCCTACATCTGTTTGACGAGAAAGCGGAGTAAAGTCGTCTAGGAGCAGTTTCGCAAGGAGTAGATGTGCCAAACGAGGTAAAAAAATTCCTGTTTGCAGTTGATTTTCGTCACCCTAGCTATGAGTTTACCTTCAATGTTAGCATTCATTTGATATCCAAATTGATTATCCTAACCGACTTAATATATCAAGTTCGCATTTGCACGTGGTTTTGGAGTATTTGTGTTTACGCAGGATTATATCACTAAAAGGAGTAGTTTCGGGTAAAGTTCACGAAGCACATTCCGAGAGGATAAAGAAGCCCGAAACAAGTGTAGACACAAGATGAACAAGACTCCAAAAGGGCCGAGGACCAAAGCATGAAGCGATAAAACTTCGGGGACCAAAGCAGAAGATGCAGAAGAGTGCGACAACGTCAAGGGCCCACATACAGAGGCATGGAAGCTCTAGAAGACACGAGAAGCATTGAGAAGAAAACCGAGGTCTAACCGGGCCGAGATGGGCCCAGGTTGGCTGGCCCGCCCCATTTCGGTGGCGGTTCGGCGCTCTCTTTGACCAGAGGTCACGATTTAAATATGTTTTTATGAGATTTGCAATGTTATCTTATCATCTTATGCTCGGAGTTACAACAAAGGCATGATCTAGACCTCTCTAGATCGGTTATCTCTACGCTTTCTCTCACTACCTCTCGTGTTTAGTAGATTAGATGCAAACCAATCTCCCAAAAAAATGTTTTCCGCTTATTAGATTGAATCTTGAGTTGCACATGTTCTGCAGATTGATACCTTGGGTTAATACTTGAGGGAAAAAGAGACTACGATGATCCGTAAACTTACGGTTAATCTTGGCGCATTATTGAACCGTCAACAAGCCCTTTTTCTGGCGCCGTTGCCAGGGAACAAGTAATCAAGATCCAATCTAGTATTGCGTTTGTAAATATTTTTCAATATTTTTTTGATTTTTCCCATCTCTTAATTTTGATCATCCTCAAAAAATAAATCTAGTCTAGTTTTTGACTAACCCTATGTTGACGGTGTATTTTGGTACACCAAACATGTTCATTACACTTTGGTTTGGATTTGATTATGAAACTAACCCGCCACTAGGCACACTAATGATATGATAAGTTCATCTTCGTATGTGCATTTGGAAGTGTTATGTTTTTGCAGGAAAACATGGACATAAAGAACGGAGTCACAATAAGTTCAAAGGAGCAATTGAGGAGTCCCGTTCGTGTTCGAGAGCATGACGAGATCACTCCCAAAGGCGGCAAAGACCGAAGTGTTACAAAGGAACATCCTCGAGGATTGAAGCATAAAAGACCGAACTTCATGCGAGAAGACCCTCCATCTTGGACGCAAGGATGACATCGTCAAAATGGTGCAAATGGAGGGGCAAAGTGCAAAATGTCAAGAGGACCCACGTGTGCGAAGGGGCGACCGAACCGGGCCTGGATGGACCTGGGCCGGTCGGCCCAGGCCTGCCGGCCTGGCCCATTCCAGGGTCAGTTCGGCCCCCCATTTCTTGAGCGTGAAGATGTTTCAACCCTAAATACGTGGAGGCGCCGCCATTCGCAGAGGAGAGAGCCATTCGCCCAAGAGGCCGTCCACAAGCTAGAGAGAGAGAGAAGAGGAGGGAGATCATTCGCAAAAAGAATCGCTCTACTCGAAGGAAGCAACCATAAGAGGAGGAGGACGTCGAGGCCCTGCCAAGACACCCCCGGAGGAGAAGGAAGACACCGTCGGAAGCGTCACCATGATCAACGGTGCTATGCCTAGCACCTTGATGGGGTAATCTTCTCATTTGTCCATGGGTTGTAATCGATCTTGAGATGTAATCGCTACTTTGTATGGTTATCTATCTATCATCTAGTGTTGAAGATGCTTTATTGTTTAAGTTTAGCTACCATGCCGTGTAGGGAGTAAAGATCTCAATGCTCACTTGGAACCCTTCAATACGCCGTGTCCATCATAGGTCTAGTCACGAATACCTCCGCGTAGTGACAGTACGGGGGGAGGGAAAGGGCGAAACCGTGGTCACAACCCCCGATAGATTAGATCGGTTTTCTTATCTTAAGCGGTTGCATGTTCAAGTATCGTAGACCCTTGGGCAAGTGTCTTTTATTTATCTTGTTGGTTTAATCATCCTCTCTAGTGTAGCGTAGTTGTTCTCTAGATTAACCGTAGATTAGGGTTTGGGTAAGTTAGTAGTAGTGCTAGATCAAACGCTTGTAATCCCCTTGCTCCGTGGATTGATAAGAACCTAGGGAATCCCCGTGGTGAAAAAGGTGTAGGTCCGTACGCTTGCGGATCGTAGGTGGATACGAGTTTTATCCGTCAACAAGCCCCTTTTTTTCTGGCGCCGTTGCCGGGGAGCAAGCCAGTTTACATCGTTTGGTTTTGCATCTAATTTTGTTTTAGATTTTGTTTATCGTTTATTGCTAACATCTAACCCCTATTACCTAGAAAACCACATTGTTTTGTTTTGTTTTTGTTTTTTATCTTGTTGTCTAGATGGTGTTCGTCAACCACCCCGTGGAAGAACCAGAGAAATCGCTAAGGGATTATGCTAGTCCTCGATGTGAAGACATAAAGGTACAAGAGTCGGATTCGAAGCTCGAAGCGACCAAGTATGAAATCAAAGCTAGGATCATCGAGATGGCGGCGGCAACCCCATTTGAAGGGATGGACACGGAGAACCCATATAGACACATAAGGCATTTCACGACGCTATGCAACACGGTGCGTCAAGAAGGAGTTCCCGATGAATGGTTCAAGTGGAATCTCTTTCCCTACTCACTTGCCGGTGAAGCAAAGACGTGGTACTCGTTTGCATCCTTTGAAGTTGAAGGCAATTGGAATAAGTTGACGAAGAAATTTTGCGATAAGTTTTTTCCAATAAGCAAGGTTCAACATCTAAGGAGGCAAGTGATCACCTTCACGCAAGGAGAAGAGGAAGGGATAGACCAAGCTTGGAATAGATTTAATGAGTTGATTGAACAAGGACCAAGACTCGGCTTCTCCGGTGACGTACTCTTGCATACATTTTTCTTTTCCCTAACCCCTAGTTGCATGGAACATGTTCAAATGTGTGCAGGTGGGGATCTCATGGAGAAAACACTCACGGAAGCCGCTCGACTTCTACAAAAGATTAGCAAAGCGGCGGCTATGCGAAGAGATTGGGAAACAAGACTTTTGGGAGAGCCGGAATACAATTCGAGGATGAAGGCATGTGCTGAAATTTCTAAAGCGGCAACCCCGGAAGACAAGAAAGAAGAGCAAATCCCAGAAAAGCTTGAAGAAGTGCACATCAAGACAAGAACTACCCCAAGCGTTGACTTCGCCAAGTCAAATGAAACAAACAAAAGGAGTATGTCGAGCGCGAAGCCATTAAGGGAGTTCGAGCATATGGATTGGGTTCCAATCGATTACGGAGAAGTATTCGACAAGAGAAGACCGTTCCCTAACCAAAAGGGGATGGCAAGAGCATTAGAAGCGGATTTCCCACCGGAAAAGCAAGCGGAGAATTCGTACGATCTTGAAACCACCGGTGAGATCTTTCAAAAGCTCTTTAGTGATGATGAAGTGGATCCGGAACACATAGCCGAGGTGAAAAGAATCATGGGGATCATGCCCGAAGCATCGCCATACGCTCGCCTCGCCGAAGTTTACGTAATAGGATCCGACCAAGAGGAGAAGATGACACCACACTTGAGTTGTGAGATCAACGGAGTTCAATGCAAAGCCTTATGCGACATCAGAGCCCAAGTAAGTGTCCTATCCTCCAAAATTTATGATAAAGTTCAAGACCACAACCTAGACTTAGCTCCAACTTCAACAAAGTTAATTATGGGAGATGGTAGAACTATTAGACCTCTAGGTATTGCTTGCAACATTAATGTAATCATCTCTGGAAAGTGCATACCAACTGATTTCTTTGTTATAGATGCTTACCATAGTAATCATGATCACATAATCCTAGGTAGGCCTTTTCTTAAGTTGGTTGATGCCGTGTTGGATGCCGGAGAAGGCAAAGTAACAATAAATCTTAATGGAAAGAAGCACACATATAATTTTCTTCGCGTTTCTAATCATCCTTCACCTGTTCCTCCCGAAGATGAAGAAGTAGAGGAGGTAGGTAGTCTTTGTTTTGTTGAAACCCTTAGAGACCCGCTGCAAAGAGCGATGAAGAATCAATCTAATGATCAACAAGATGAGAAACTAGAGGAAGCAACGAAGGGATTAGAACCACATGATGGAAGCGTGGAGGAAGAAAAATTCGAAGACATAGGAGACATTAAACCCGAAGAGCCACAAGTGCCCGAGGTGGATCTCAAACCTTTGCCCAAAGGATTAAAGTACGAATTTTTGGGCCCAGACAAGACTTATCCAGTCATCGTGAGCGACGAATTAAGTCCCGAAGAAAATGAGAAGTTGCTGAATTTATTGAAAAAGCATAGGAAGGTGATCGGATATTCAATCAATGATCTCAAGGGACTTAGTCCAGCCTTTTGCACTCATCGTATACCTATGGAAGACCAATGTAAGCCCGTAGTGGACCATCAAAGAAGGCTAACCCATGCCATGCGAGAGGTAGTAAAGAAGGAGGTCATCAAGCTACTTGATGCCGGAATCATCTACCCGGTACCGCATAGCGAGTGGGTGAGCCCGGTGCATTGTGTGCCGAAGAAAGGAGGCTTAACCATGGTGAAGAATGAGAAGAATGAGTTAATATCGCAAAGAACCGTGACCGGATGGCGGATGTGTATCGATTACCGTAAGCTAAACAAAGCGACGAAGAAAGATCACTTCCCCTTACCGTTCATTGACGAGATGCTCGAGAGATTAGCAAACCACGCTTATTTTTGCTTTCTCGATGGGTACTCGGGGTTTATGCAAATTCCCATTCACCCGGATGATCAACACAAGACAACGTTTACGTGCCCTTATGGAATGTTTGCATATAGAAGGATGCCCTTTGGTCTATGCAACGCTCCGGCCTCTTTTCAACGTTGCATGATGGCGGTGTTCTCGGAATTCATCGAGGAAATTGTCGAGGTGTTCATGGATGATTTTTCCATTTATGGGAAAACATTTGTGGATTGCTTAGCAAACTTAGATAAGGTTCTTACGAGGTGTGCGGAGGTAGACTTAGTGCTAAATTGGGAAAAGTGCCCCTTCATGGTAAAGCAAGGCATAGTGCTCGGACATGTTATATCCGAGAGAGGAATTGAAGTGGACAAAGCTAAAGTGGAGACGCTTGAGCAACTCCCACCTCCAACGGATGTTAAGTCCTTGAGGAGCTTTCTAGGCCATGCCGGATTCTATAGAAGATTTATTAAGGACTTCTCAAAGATCACTAAGCCTTTAACACAACTCCTTCAAAAGGATGTAGCTTTTGACTTTGATGAGAAGTGCTTAGTGGCATTCCGAACCTTGAAAAGTGCTTTGGTGAGTGCTCCCATTATTCAACCTCCGGATTGGAGCCAACCTTTCGAGATCATGTGCGATGCAAGTGACTATGCCGTAGGAGCGGTTTTAGGTCAAAGAAAGGAAGGCCGAGTTCATGCCGTATACTACGCTAGTAAAACTCTTAATGAGGCGCAATTAAATTATGCCACTACAGAAAAGGAGTTGCTAGCGGTGGTGTTTGCCTTTGACAAATTCAGATCTTACATTGTGAACTCGAAGGTCATTGTTTACACCGATCACGCGGCCATCAAGTATCTTTTGGCTAAGAAGGATGCTAAACCAAGATTGATTCATTGGATCCTTCTTCTCCAAGAGTTCGATGTTGAAATTCGTGATAAAAAGGGGGTGGAGAATGTTGTGGCCGATCATTTATCTAGGATGAACCGTGGACAAGATGATAAAAGAGCCCATAGAGGACAAGATGAGAGATGATCACTTCTACCGAATACTCGACAAAGATACTTGGATGATTGATATCATTCGAGCAATTCGGAAGATGCCTCTTGATCACTTAGATAAAAACACTCAAAGGAGGATAGTCTCTGAAAGCCGAAAATATTTTTGGGATTCACCCTATCTCTTCAAACTTGGGAATGATGGAGTTATGAGAAGATGTGTACCAAGAGAAGAGAGGCAAGAAATTTTGAGGAAGTGCCACTCGGCGGAGTACGGTGGACACTATAGCCATTTTCAGACCCAAGCAAAAGTGTGGTCCAGCGGATTCTTTTGGCCGGAGATGCATGAAGATACTAAAAGATATGTTGCGTCATGCCCCCGAATGCCAAAGAACCGGAAACATTTCTCAAAGGAATGCCATGCCTTTGAAATATAATCTACAAATCGATTTATTCGATGTTTGGGGAATAGACTTCATGGGGCCCTTCAAAAACTCACACGGATTTGAACACATCCTAGTCATGGTTGATTATGTGTCCAAGTGGGTAGAGGCCATGCCATGTCGTAAAGCTTCCACGGAGGAATTCATTGCAATGATCAAGAGTGTGATTTTCCCTCGCTTCGGTACCCTGAGAATTTTGATAAGCGATGGAGGAACTCACTTCACCGGGAAGAACTTCAAGAAGTGCTTCTCCAAGTTGGGGATTGAACATAGAGTCTCTACGGCTTATCATCCACAAACCAACAGATAAGCGGAAACATCAAATAGGCAATTAAAGAGCATCCTTAACAAAACTATAGAGAAGGGAGGCAAGGATTGGTCAAAGAAGCTAGATGGAGCTTTGTGGGCATATCGAACAGCGTTCAAGAGACCGATAGGTATGACCCCTTATCGATTTGTTTATGGAAAAGCTTGTCACCTTCCAGTTGAGTTAGAACATAAAACCTATTGGGCAATTAAAGAGATGAACCTCGATCTAGACGCCGCGGTGGTAAAACGGAGAATCCAAATAAGCGAGCTAGAGGAGATGAGGTTGAAAGCTTACGAAAATGCGAGCATATATAAAGAGAGAATTAAAAGGTGGTATGATAAAAGATTGAAGAAGAAGGAATTCAAAGAAGGAGATAAGGTCCTCCTCTACAATTCGAGGTTTAAAACCTTTGGAAAGGGAAAATTGCAAAGCAAGTGGGATGGACCTTACATTGTTCATTCGGTGCTCTCCAATGGAGCGGTAACCATCATGGATATGAAAGGTGATCAATTCATGGTGAATGGTCAATGGCTTAAGGTTTATTACGAACCCGACGTTGTGCCCCTTCACCATATTGATATTTTCATCTTGGAGGATGAGCCCGAACGTCAAGCCTAGGACGTAAAACAAGGTGAGCATTTTGTAAATAGCTCTTCTTTTATTTTTCTAGAGTTTCTCGCGAAGTTTTACCAGGCCATCTTTTTCACATGGGCTAGAAATTCAAAAATAGTGGGACAAGCGAAAAACCGGACCGAACCGGCCCGCAAACCAGGGCAGGTCGGCCGGCCCGGGCGGATCGGCCCAGGGGGCCTGGGTGGCGGTTCGCCCCCGGTTTCCTCTGGGATGCGCGTCTTCGACTTCCTTGTTCGGTCAGAAAATTTTAGGGAAGTCAAGAAAAGGTAAAGATGGGTTCTAGGGCATTCCTTCCCGGACTATTTAAAGGGACGAGGTTGGAGCTCGGGAATCCATCCCAATTCGCATCCTTTTGCACCCAAGCAGCAGCCATGACGTCCTCGAGGAGCGTGGAGATCAAGCTAGGCGCCGAGAAGCCATTGAAGCCGGAGGAGGCGAAGCGATGCGAGCTCAAGCCATCAATGGAGATCAAGAGGACCGCCCGCATCCGTTGCGGAGGGCGTGTCCCGGCCGGGCCAATCGCATCTCGCTACCACGTCAAGGAGGAGAGGGTCTCTACTCCCGTCCGTAGATCGGAGCGCATCCGAGGCATGAAGAGGAAAGATTACAAGGAGGTGTCGCCCGAGCCAAAAGATTACGGGGGGAGTGACTACTCCGATGACCGCAGCCCGAGCTCGTGGGCGGCCGCCAGAAGGGAGGACAACGACCTCTTCTATTGGGAAGAGGTGCCCAAGGAGAAGACTCCCGAAGGTCCTAACGACGGCAGAGATCCCGATGACGGCGGCGACGACGGTGACGGCGATGACCCTGGCGATGTCGACCCTTTCGGGATGCATCCGCTATGTTGTGCGGCTTGCCGTCACTCCATCTCGGAGCTTTACGCATCGGTTGATGAATGTTTCCAGGCTATGGAGGCGATGAGGCAGCGTATGGAGGACTTGGAACGAGTGGTCGAGGACGACTACAAATTCCTGAATCGGAACGTGCGGAAGTTGTTTGGCATGGTGGGCAACATGAAGAACAAGTGGTGCAAGAGCTGTGGAAAGTTCCACTAGGAAGTAGGGTTTTCCCCCGTTAGGTTTTTTGTAAGATACGACGAGGACGTCATATGGTTTTAGCATGAGGGAGAGCTAGCTAGCTAGATCCTTTTGCTTCAAGTTTAGTTCGGGTTGGTTTAGATTTCGCGAGAATTTGAGAGTCTTAAAGTTTTAGGTGTGCTTTTTAATTTTTCAAAGTTTAAAGTGTCTTAAATTTAGTGTTCGAGTCAAGAAAATCAAATAAAAAGTGTCCTTTAAATTTTTGTCTCTTGCAATGCTTTTCTTCCTTTACTTGTACGTTTGTCTTTAATTTTTGATATATAAACATGAGCGATTGGTTTGAAACGTTTACCGTGGTACTTCGTGGAGTTTTTACCTTTAAAAGTACTCGCATCATGCTTTGATCTAGAACTTCGTTTTGGTTGTGCTAAGTTTGATGCTAAAATTGGAGGAATTTAATTCTGAAAATTATTGAAAAACCCTTGTAATAAAGGTTAGCGAATTCTCTTTTTCCAAGTTGAGAGACTAAGAAAAATCCTATACAAAGCCAATTTAATTTTTGCTCCACCATAAGTGCGGTTAGCATAATGAGTTGGGCTAGGATCCTTCTCCCTTGGAAGTTTTAATTTCGAGCAATGATCATATCCTTGTGTTTATCTTTTATTACTAGCCTCGTCATGCATTCGGTAACGAGACTCTCACGTTGAAAGTCCCGTACATCACCGAATTCCATACCCAAACCATAATATCTCTTTTGTGCATCGTATTCCTTGAACACAACCTATGTTCGAAGTTTCGTCTCGTCTCTAGCATGGTTTTTATTTTAAATTCAGATTGTGTTTTATGCAAGAAGAGATGAGTAAAGAGCTTTGAAAGAGAGGGAAAGGTGTCAAGAGAGAGAGAAGTAAAGAAAAAAAAATGTGTATGGAAAAAAAAGAGAAAAAGAAAGAAAAGAAAAAGAAAAAGAAGAAAAAGAGAGAAAGAGGAAAGGCAAGAAAGATATGAAGAGGGATGAATCAAGTGAAGGATAAATAAAGTGCAAGGAAGGATGTCACTTGTTGTTGAGAGACAAAACTTCCGTTCTTTTTCCAACCATGTGCAATCCGACAATGAGGACGTTATCGGTGCCTCGTAGTCTTATTTTCTTTTGCCCTTGCACATGTCCACCATTCTATATCTTCTTATCCTTGATATCCCTACATTATGGTTTAATTCTCATGATCATTGGCTTTGAAAGGTAAACAACCACTAGAGGAAGTTCTTAGCTTGACAATACTTGTGTTGATTGCACCAACCATACCTATAGCTCCACTTTACAAAATATATGAGAGACTTATGGGAGGTGAGAGTTTATGAATTGTTTAGGATAGCCACTTCATATGAGCGACATATGAGAACTTGGAGAAAGGTTTTTGTCTAATACTTGTTGCAGGAATTTTATTTTGAAAAATCATGAAAACCCTCCAATGAAAGCAAAGAAGTAAGCATGGCTGGAATTGAAGACCTTGAGTGAAAGGTATGAGTGGTGGGGTAAATCTTGATTTGGTAAAAATTCTAAACGCCCATGTTTATGTATGATGATCATTGCTTTATGTTTATTATATTAAAAATAAAGGATTGACTAACTTGTGAAGAAAGGATTAGCGGAGCACGATTTCAACACCTTGGACAAAAGTTCTTTTACGAGTCCTTGCTCAAGGACGAGCAAGATCTAAGCGTGGGGGAGATGTTGACGGTGTATTTTGGTACACCAAACATGTTCATTACACTTTAGTTTGGATTTGATTATGGAACTAACCCGCCACTAGGCACACTAATGATATGACAAGTTCATCTTCGTATGTGCATTTGGAAGTGTTATGTTTTTGCAGGAAAACATGGACATAAGGGATGGAGTCACAACAAGTTCAAAGGAGCAATTGAGGAGTCCCGTTCGTGTTCGAGAGCATGACGAGATCACTCCCAAAGGTGGCAAGGACCGAAGTGTTACAAAGGAACATCCCCGAGGATTGAAGCGTAAAAGACCGAACATCATGCGAGAAGACCCTCCATCTTGGACACGAGGATGACATCATCAAAATGGTGCAAATGGAGGGGGTAAAGTGCAAAATGTCAAGAGGACCCACGTGTGCGAAGGGGTGACCGAACTAGGCCCGGATGGACCTGGGCTGGCCTGGCCCATTCCAGGGTCGGTTCGGCCCCCCATTTCTTGAGCGTGAAGATGTTTCAACCCTAAATACGTGGAGGCGCCGCCATTCGCAGAGGAGAGAGCCATTCGCCCGAGAGGCCGTCCACAAGCTAGAGAGAGAGAAGAGGAGGGAGATCATTCGCAAGAAGAATCGCTCTACTCGAAGGAAGCAACCACAAGAGGAGGAGGACGTCGAGGCCCTGCCAAGACACCCCCGGAGGAGAAGGAAGACACCGTCGGAAGCGTCACCATGATCAACGGTGCTATGCCTAGCACCTTGATGGGGTAATCTTCTCATTTGTCCATTGGTTGTAATCGATCTTGAGATGTAATCGCTACTTTGTATGGTTATCTATCTATCATCTAGTGTTGAAGATGCTTTATTGTTTAAGGTTAGCTACCATGCCGTGTAGGGAGTAAAGATCTCAATGATCACTTGGAACCCTTCAATATGCCGTGTCCATCATAGGTCTAGTCACGAATACCTCTGCGTAGTGACAGTACGGGGAGAGGGAAAGGGCGAAACCGTGGTCACAACCCCCGATAGATTAGATCAGTTTTCTTATCTTAAGCGGTTGCATGTTCAAGTATCGTAGACCCTTGGGCAAGTGTCTTTTATTTATCTTGTTGGTTTAGTCATCCTCTCTAGTGTAGCGTAGTTGTTCTCTAGATTAACCGTAGATTAGGGTTTGGGTAAGTTAGTAGTAGTGCTAGATCAAATGCTTGTAATCCCCTTGCTCCGCGGATTGATAAGAACCTAGGGAATCCCCGTGGTGAAAAAGGTGTAGGTCCATACGCTTGCGGACCGTAGGTGGATACGAGTTTTATCCGTCAACACCCTAGTTTATAATTTCTTTTTTTAGATTTTTGTATATTTTGTTTATTTCTAACCCTAACAAGAGATGGACGGCTACCTCTCCAACAAACCCAAAAGTTTTGTGGATGATCTAGAAAAACTTTACAGGTAGAGGAGACATGCAGCACAAGCTAAGAAAATAGAAACTCGAAGGAGAGACACGTAGCACACAATTTAGACAGGTTCGGGCCGCGAGGTGCGTAATACCCTACGTCCTGTATGCTGCGTAGCTCTGGATTGATTGGGTGTGCTTACAAGATGATGCAGATGAAGAGATAGGGGTCCCTGCCTCGCCTTATATAGTCCGAGAGGCAGGGTTACATGTCGGTTTGCTAGAGTACTAGTCGTGTACGGCTAGGAGTACTCTACATGGATCCGGGCATGTCTAGCTTCCTAACCGAGTACTAATCCTTTGTAGGACTTGCACTCCACGCCAGCAGGTGCCGTGTTGCCCAAGTCGAGTAGTCCCAGGGGCCCACGGAGTAATCTGTCCCAGCACCCACATGAGTAGTGGGCCTAGGGATGTCTGTACGACAAGCCCCCGAGTACTTTGTAGTCGAGCAGGATGTCTTCGAGTAGTCTTGATGGCCTTGGCGAGTAGTCCTTGAGCGTCCCCGAGTTCCAGAAGCCGAAAGTCCTCAAGAATGCTTGAATCATCCCGAGGCTGGAAGGTACTCCAGCTGATCTTTGAGTAGTCTTGAAGTCTTCTCGAGTAGTTCCCAAGCATCCCCGAGTGCTTCTCTCGAAGGTCTTCAATGATACTCGTGTTGTCTTGAAGAAAGAACCATATGGAAAATGCGATTCGGAGAATCGCATTCCATATGGAATGTAGCCCCCGAGCCTTAGGTCGAATCGCAGATTCAAGCTGAGGGTCAATCTGAAGTTTTGCCAATCTTATCCCGAAAAATCCGGAGAAAAAACCGAAGGACACGTGGCACGGAGCCCCCGAGCCTTGAGTCGAGTACTTTTCTCTCGAATTGAAGGGTCATCTTGACTGTAGAATGTGTCCTGAGTGGGATCTGGATCTGATGTAGCCCACTGAGTCCATCTGGCGTAGTCGAGCCCCCGAGACTGAGAGTGTCGAGTACTGGAATATGAAGAGTCAGGCTGCCGCCGCTGAGTCACCCGCCTGGCGCTTATCCGCCCGTTCGGAACTGAGCCGCCCGATAGGTTATAAATAACCGGTGAACCCCTTAGGGTTTTTCACTTCCAGCGGTTGCATTCCCACAGATTAGATCTGAGTGAGTGCCCCCTCTGCTCCTCTGCTGCCGCCACCACCGCAAAGTAGATTAGATCTATACTCGCCCGCCGCCATAGTCCGCCTGCCGCTGTAGCCCCCAAGCGAATGCGAGTGAAGACACCCGTAACTTGGAGGATGAAGGCGTCCCCGGCGAAGAGCTCAAAGACCGGCGCGTCGAAGAAGAGGAGCCGCAGTGAGGCCGGAGATGCCGGCCAGTTGTCGTCGTCGTCGCCCTCCTCCCCTCGCCCCAATCCGGCAAAGGAGTGGAAGAAGGCAAAGTTGAAGACCGAGGACCTCCTCGCCCTGGTCAACAGCGGATTCCTCCGCAAGAAGGAGATGGATCTATGGCGCACTGCCACCGGCGACCCGTACCCGATGGAGAAGAACCCGGACGAGATCCCGATGTTCGCGCGGACTCGCGCTGCCGGCCAACGACTTCTTCAAGGGGATGCTCAGGTACTATGGCATCGAGTACCTCAACCTCAACCCCAACGGAATCTTCCATGTCTCCGTCTTTGTGCATTTCTGCGAAGCCTTTGTGGGGATCAAGCCCCACTGGATTTTGTTCCGAAAATTCTTCCGCGTGAAGCCGCAACCAAGCACTGATGACCCGCGAGTAGTCGGAGGCGTCGGGATTCAGATGCGCGAAGACGCCGCCAGCCAGTACCTGTCGTACAAGCTCATCGACTCCAATTAGGACTGGAAGGCGAGGTGGTTCTATGTCAGCAACCACCATCCCGAGCTGCCGAAACCGAGCGACCGTCAACCGAAGCATGCACCGTGGTGGAACACGGAGCCCACCATGCAGGAAGGTATTCAGCTACCTTTCGCTGTTGAAGAAGATCAAGGCCCTGCGGGAGGCCGGACTGAGGGCCGAGCACGTGGCCTTCAGTTTCATGAAGAGGAGGGTACAGCTGCTGATGGCGCGAGACACCCTCGGGTACCAGTACACCGACGACGAAGATACGTCCCGGATGCCTGGCGAAGAGATTGATGATGACGTCATCATCAAGAGACTGGGCAGGATCTTCAAGGATATGCCCCCGTACACACCGTGCCCGGTGCCTGAGTACTCCGCGGCACGGCCGCCAAACCAGGTCAGTAGTCATGACATAAGCCCCCGAGTACTGATTTGCTTGACATAGTCGTACTCATGCTTGCTTGATGTTGTAGGACGATCTGGAGAAGTACGTCTCCGTCCCACCCTCCCCTCCACGACTTGAGGAACAAGCGCAGGGGAAGGGAGAACCCAAGGCGAAGGAGCACCGCGAAGTCGGTGAGGGCGACGATGCCGTCGTCATCGAAGACAACTCTGATGACGAAGATGAGGAGACGCTGCAGCAGCGGTTCCAGCTCCGCTCAAGGTTCAGCCGGGCTGGGATGCCTAATATCCCCCTCATCAAAAAGCCATCTAGCCTGGAGGCTAGCTTGCCGGCGCCACCCAGGAAGCCGCGCAACGCGGCGCGGAAACGCACCGTGCAGAAGTTGAAGCTCTCTGAAGCCACCAGCCAAGAGGTGCGTACCATGACTAGAGTAGTCGAGTAGCGCCAATGACTTGTCTGTGGCTGACTTGTTTAACTGTGTTGGTGCAGGACATCCCCCCGTCGGACCCCGCTGATCAGGGTGATCAAGATGCCTGGGAGACGGTGGGAGCGGCAGCTGAGGGAAGCATCAGCCCGCCTCCAGCTACTGAAGACGTCGTGCCAGAAGAAGCACAACAGCAGACCGGCGCCGTGGAGCCGTAGGCGTCGGTTGAAGAAGGATAAGGCCCTCCTCCGACTACGACTGTAGAGCAACCAGAGGAGGCTTCTGTCGAGGCCGAAGCTGCGAGTGAGGCCGGCATAGTCGATATCGCTAGTATACTAGGCGCTCCGACCGTGACCGTGGTGCGATCAACTTTGTAAGTTCTCTGAACCTCGAGTAGTCATGTAGTCATCAAGCTTAATGTGGTTGACTTGACACTTCGTGGTGCAGGAAATCCACGGACTTGTCGTGCGAGGCCAACACTCCGGCCGATGGAGGAAACCGCTCAGCGGAAGTGCGCGAACCCACACCACCACCGCAAGCTGGTGCCGCAGTAGAGCCAGCACTTGAAGAGGCCACCTTGGTCGAAGGTGTGCTTCCTGCCACCACGAGTAGTCATTATGGAGGGTAGTCGTAGCCGTTTGACTTGACTTCTGGTACTGATTCTGACAGGAGCACAAGCCGAGGGAGCCACGATCCCTGAGGCGATAGCCATGGAGACGACTACTGTGGAAACGGAGTCCACAGAGCTGGTTGTTGGGGTGACGTCAGTGACAGCCCCTGAGTCGAGGACTGCAGTAGCCCCCAAGCCAAGCGCAGAGGCGCGGGTTGATCCGCAACCTGAGGAGAGTACTCAAGTTGTCGTCCATGAGGCGATAATAGAAGAGGCCGCGCCGCTTCGCTCGGCGCCCATGCCGGAGACAGGATCCTCAAGCCGCGGTGGTCTCGAGCTGCTGGAGGACAATCTAGTTGACCCAGCTGTTGTTGCTCTGAGCATGGAGTCATGGCGCCGCACTGAACAATGGGTCAAGGTACGTTGCAAATACCATGGATAGTCTTGTCTTGTGGAGTACTGAGTACTCATTGGTCGTTCTGTCTTGCGCTGGACGTTGTGGAGAGGTCCCGCCAGAAGTCTGAACTTCTAAAGGGATACGGCGACACGGTTCTTCGCACCGAAGGCTTGGAGAAGGAGCTGGACAAGTCGAAGAAGCATGCGGCTCTGCTCCAATCCAAGCTGGATGGTGCCTTCGCCCAGTACCATAACGAGGTGCAGGAGATGCAAGCGAAGAGGGACGACTTGATCCGGAAGAACAAGTCATTGCGCCAGAAGAATAAAGGTATGTCTTCTGCTTAAGCCACCGAGTACTTATTGTAGTACGTGTGAGTAGTCTGACCTTACAACGAGTTGTCTGCAGATCTTGAGGCAAAGGTTGACCAACTGAAGGCGTCAGAGACGGACCTCAAGAACATTGTGTACCGAGAAACCGACAAGAGAGAGGTACTTGAATATGAGTACGCTCAGTTGCGCCATGAGTGTATCAAGCACATGGAGCTCCGTGAAGCCTCAGATCGTGACCTTATCAATTATTATAAATCTCTGCAGAAGCTCAATGAAGACTGTGAGAAGCTTCGAGGCCAGGTGAAAGAACTTGAAGAAGCCGCGCTGCCCATTGCGAGGCTACTGGTGCCACATCCGGGAGGACCCAAGATAGCCCCGCTGGTAGACAGGCTGAAGGAAGCCCCCGGGCACTTGGCGACATACGTCAAGCATCTGGCGAAGTCCATCCCGAACCAGGTGTTGGCATATATGAAGTCGTACTTCTCAAAAGCACCTGTGGATGTGGTAGCTGGTGGGCTTGCGGCGAACTGCACCGACGAGTAGTACAAGGCTCTCCTTGAAGAGATAGCGCCCATTGCTGAGCAGGTGGCGGAGAAGCTGAACCTCCAGTAGATGCACCTGTAGAGGTAGCTTAGAGTAATTGATGTAAAACAAACAAAGTAGTCAGTGACTTCTTTGAAATATCAATGGTAGTTGTCCACTGCTTGTATATGTAATGAGTACTCGTGGCCGCCACTTGCAGCGAAGTGCGCAGAGTACCAAGTCGTGGGAAAAGTCGTGAGTAGTACTACTCGGTAGAGTCTGCCTAGTTAGAAGGCACAGTAAATGAGTTGAGTAAAATCAAACTTTATTACTGATGAAGAAGTACACCTGGATGGCTAGGGCCGTTACAGATGAGTAGTCGCCAGGACCCGTAGGCCACCTACGGCTAAGTGTTTGCTAGGGCCCTTGAGCCGCTTACAGCTGAAGATCCGTTAGTAGCCGTATAGGCTGAATCTAGAGTACATGGTCTGTAGACCGCCGCCAGAGTCCTTCTGCTCTGAGCAGCCCAAGATCCGTTAGTAGCCGTTGACGCTGGATCTTGGAGAAGAGTAGTCCGGAGACTAGTGCTAGGACCGAGAGGCCGCTTACAGCGTAGAGTCCTTGAGTAGCTGTATAAGCTGGACCCGTAGAGGAGTAGTCGAACGACTACGTGTAGAAGCGACACAGTTGGTCGACGTTCCACGAGTTGCTGATGTCGTCGCCTTTAAGTGTTTGGAGGCGATATGAGCCTGGTCCGGTCACCTTGGAGACTGAGAAGGGACCTTCCCATGGCGAGCTGAGTTTGTGTAGTCCGTTCGTGTTCTGGATACGACGGAGGACTAGATCACCGACGTTGAAGGAGCGTTCCTTGACGTTGCGATCATGGTAGCATCGGATACCCTCCAGGTACCTTGCTGATTGGACGAGGGCGACGCAGCGGGCTTCTTCGAGGCTGTCGATGTCAACCCGTTTGCTGTCTTCTGAGATGCCTTCGTCGTATTGTTCTACTGCCGGGGATTCCCACATCACGTCGGCGGGTAGAATAGCTTCGGAGCCGTAGACCAGGAAGTAGGGTGACTGCCCTGTTGGCTTGGTAGGTTGAGTACGAAGCCCCCAGAGTACATTGGGTAGTTCCTTGATCCACTTGCCTCCTTTGGTGTTAGCTGCGTTGTGCAATCGCTTCTTGAGGGTGTCGAGTACCATCCCGTTGGCGCGCTCGACTTGTCCGTTGGCGTGTGGGTGGGCGACTGAGACGTACCGGACGTCGATCCCGCTGTTCTCGCAGTATTCCCAGAACTGATGGTTGTTGAAGTTGGAACCCAAGTCTGTGATGATGCGATGGGGTAGCCCGTAGCGATGCACGAGTTCATCCAAGAAGTCGAGTACTCTGTCGGCCTTTGGGCAGGTAACTGGTTTGACTTCAATCCACTTGGTGAACTTGTCGATGGCCACCAAGACTCTGTTGAATCCTCCTGGTGCAGTTGGTAGAGGCCCAATCATGTCGAGCCCCCAGCAGGCAAAGGGCCAGGTTGGTGGTATGGTGACTAGCTTGTAGGTCGGGACGTGTTGCTGCTTGGCGAAGAATTGACATCCTTGGCACTTCCTGACGAGTTCTTCAGCGTCGGCTAGAGCTGTGGGCCAGTAGAAAGCTCGTCGGAAAGCTTTGCTCACCAGCGTGCGAGAAGACGCGTGGTTGCCGCAGACGCCTTTGTGGATCTCCTCCAAGATGTCCTTGCCTTCATCCTGAGGTACGCACTTCATGAGTACTCCAGAAGTGGCACCCCGCCTGTAGAGCTTGTCTCCGACTAGTACGTAGGTCTTGGCTCGGCGGACGAGTTGTTCGGCCATGTTCTTGTCGGAGGGGACCTTCTGCTCGTGGATGTAGTCGATGAAGGATTGTCTCCAGTCCACGTTGATCATCATGATCTGCTGACCGGACTGTGGTGGCACAGGGTCAGTGGTCATTGGCGCCGGCTCTGGGATGGATGGCGCGTGAAGCTCGTGGACGAAGACTCCGACGGGTACTTGCGCGTGAGTAGAACCAAGCTTCGACAGGACGTCCGCTGCAACGTTGTTGTCGCGACGACGTGGTGAAACTCGAGACCATAGAATTTGTTCTCGAGCTTGCGGACTTCAAGACAGTAGGCGTCCATGTTCTCCTTGTTGCGATCCCAAGACTTGTTGACTTGGTTGATGACCACTACGGAGTCGCCGTAGACTAGTAGTCGCTTGATGCCTAGTGAGATTGCGAGGCAGAGCCCATGGTGCAGGGCTTCGTACTCGGCTTCATTATTTGAGACCTTCCAGAAGATCTGCAGGACGTACTTGAGTTGTTCGCCCTTTGGGGAAATCAGGAGTACTCCTGCGCCCGCGCCTTCGAGCTTGAGTGAGCCGTCAAAGTACATCACCCAGTGCTCTGGTCGCTCTATAGGAGTTGGTAGCTGATTCTCCCACCACTCTGCCATGAAGTCGACTAGTGCTTGTGACTTGATGGCGGTGCGTGGCTTGATGTCGATGTTGAGGGTGCCAAGTTCGACTGCCCACTTGGAGATTCTTCCAGTAGCATCTTGATTGCGGAGTATGTCGCCGAGCGGATAGTCGGTGATGACGACAATCGAGTACTCCTGGAAGTAGTGTCGTAGCTTCCGCGAGGTGATGAGTACTGCGTAGAGTAGCTTCTGGACCGGCTGGTACCGTGACTTGGACTCTGACAGAACCTCGCTGACGAAGTAGACTAGTTGCTGGACTGGGTAAGCGTGGCCTTCTTGGCGCTCGACGATGATGGCAGTACTGACCACATGAGTAGTCGCAGCGAGGTAGAGCAGTAGCTGCTCCTTTTTGCGAGGAGCTGTGAGGACCGGTGGCTTGGACAGGAAGTCTTTGAGCTGCGTCAGAGCTTGATCAGCCTCCGCAGTCCACACAAACTTCTCTTGGTGCTTAAGTAGTTTGAGGAAGGGTAGTCCCCGTTCTCCAAGCTTCGAGATGAATCTGTTCAGGGCCGCCATGCACCCAGTCAGCTTTTGGACATCCTTGATGCAGGTTGGAGTTTTCATATTGGTGATGGCGGAGATCTTCTCGGGATTGGCTTCGATGCCGCGATGGCTGATGATGAAGCCGAGTAGTTTCCCAGATGGTACGCCGAAGACGCACTTATTGGGATTGAGCTTCCATTGGTACTCTCGCAGGGATGCGAAAGTCTCTTCAAGATCGGCGATGAGTGTATCAGAGTTTCTGGTCTTGACGACCACGTCATCCACATAGGCTTCGACGTTCTTGTTGAGCTGCTTCTTGAAGTAGGCCTGGATAGCTCGCTGGTAAGTAGCGTCAGCGTTCTTCAACCCGAACGACATTGTCGTGTAGCAGTAAGCGCCGAACGGGGTGATGAACGCGGTGTTCTCCTGGTCTTCTTCCTTGATAGCGATCTGGTGGTACCCGGAGTAGCAGTCGAGGAAGCAGAGCAGGTCGCAACCTGCCGTGGAGTCGATGACTTGATCAATCCGCGGCAACCCGAAGGGGTCCTTGGGGCAATGCTTGTTGAGGTCGGTGTAGTCGACGCACATCCTCCACTCGTTCGTGTTCTTCTTGCGGACGAGGACGTGGTTGGCGAGCCACTCAGGATGGAAGACTTCTCGAATGAAGCCAGCCGCGAGTAGTTTGGCGAGTTCCTTCTTGATGGCATCCCGTCGGTCGTCAGCAAAACGGCGGAGGTGTTGTCGTTGGGGGTAGCTTTGGGGTCAACGTTGAGTGAGTGCTCGATCAGCCTCCTAGGCACACCTGGCATGTCTGCTGGCTTCCATGCGAAGATGTCTGGGTTAGCCCGAAGGAAGCTGACGAGCGCGTCTTCCTATTTCGGGTCGAGCCCCGCCCCGATCATGGTAGTCTTGCTGCTATCGCCCGTCCCGAGGTCGATGGCCTTCACCTATACTTCCTTTGTTGGCTGAGGCTTGTTTGCGGTGTCGGTCTTCTCAGGTATCTCGAGTTCTGTCGGGGCAAGCTTCTTGGACGCAGTGAAGATTTCCATCATTGCGTTGGGTACTTGATTAGTTGCTGCGAGTTCCACGGCTTCGGTGTCGCAGTCGAAAGAAATCTTCAAGTCCCCTTGCAGCGTGAGTACTCCGGCAGGACTTGGCATTTTGAGTACCAAGTAGGTGTAGTGAGGCACCGCCATGAACTTGGCGATGGCTGGTCTGCCGAGGATGGCATGGTAGGAGGTCTCGAAGTCCGCAACCTCGAACTTGATGTACTTGGTGAGCATGTCGGTGATGTCGAGCTTCATCTTCTTCAAGGTCTTGGTGAAGAGGACATTGAGTCCGCTCCCGCCGTCGATGAGTACCTTGTTGAGTCTGGAGCTCGCGACTACTAGTTTCAGGACGAGTGGGAAACGTCCTGGTTCAGAGAAGCTTGTCCATTGATCCACGCGGGAGAAGGTGATGGGTACCTCCGACCACCTTAGAGGTGTCGGTACCGCTGGTTCAATGTTCAAGACTTCCCGTCGAGTGAGCTTCTGAGATCGTCTGGTGGGTAGTCCACCGAAGAGGACATTCACCGTCTTGTTGGGTTCTTGGAAGTCACCATTGCCTTCGTCGACTTTCTTCTTGCCCTTCTTGTCGTGAGGAGGCCGTGGCTCGGGAAAATCCTTGAGTGCTCACCGGAGTTGGTAGCACTGGTCGGTTGTATGATTGCCATCCAGATGCCTCGGGCACTTCTCTTTGAGCAAGTCTCTGAAGCCGCCGAAGGTCTTTTTCGAGTTGTCCTTCGCAGGGTGCTGTATAGCCGTGACTGTATTGTCTGGCTTGCACTTGCGGTTGGAACCCAAGTAGTTGTTGTTGTTGCGACCCCCTTGATCCTTGTTGTTGTTGTTGTTGTTGCCGCCCGTGTTGTTTTTGCTCTTGCCGCGAATGGAGTCGTACTTGGTGTTCGCCTTGTCCTCTTCGTCAGCCCATGATGTGATCATGTCCTTGAGCTTGGTGATGGAACTCGGGCGGCGGCGACCGAAGTCTTCGAAGGTGCGACGGTGATAGAGCCCGTCTTGGAAGAGGTCGATGACTTCTTTGTCGGTGACGTCGACTACGGTCGCGCGTTTGTCGAAGAAGCGACGCATGTACTAGCGGAAAGTCTCGCCTTGTTCCTGCTTGACCATCGCCAAGTCCATGCGAGTACCTGAGCGCCCCATGGCGCCTGCGAAGTTGCTGGTGAACTGGGCCTTCAGCTGGTCCCACTCGTCAATCGAGTTCTTTTTGAGTGACTCGAGCCATGTGAGTGGAGCTTGATCCAGACAGAAGGGGAGGAAGAGGCACTTTGCGTCATTGTTGCCACCAGCGTTTTTGATGGCCAGGGCATAGCACCTGAGCCACTGAACTGGGTCTTGCTTCGCGTCGTACTTGGAGATCCCGAGAGGTTTGAATTTCTCAGGAAGGAGCAGGTTGCGAAGTCGTGCAGAGTAGGCGGGGAAGCCGTCGCTGTCGCTTGCTTCAGTAGCCTTCTTGCGGCGGATCTCGTCGATCCTGTGGCGGGCCTCATAGCCACCGCGTGCGTTGCCGGTGGCATGGCTATTTGCGTGGCCTCAGCCTCCGCGATCGCCGCCGCCACCAGCTCTTCTGCCGACGCCGTGGGAAGAACTTCCGCCGCTGCTGCCGCCACCACCGCCGCCGCCGCGACTACCACCGCCGCCTACTTGGCTGTTGCCGCCCTGTGAGGGTCCTCCCGCCGAGGCTCTAGAGCGGTTGGGGTTTGGCTGGTGTTCGCCACGAACGCGGTTGCGTCTGCAGTCTGCTGGGCTGCGACTAGTGGCTTCGTGGTTTCCAGCGGGGGCGACTGGGGCGACTCTGTTGTCGACCCGCATGAAGTAGGCATCTTTAGCAAGCTTGGCGATGAGTTCGCCTGCGCGGTGCCCCTGAGCTGTTCGTGCTATCGTAGTGATAGACATGAGGCATTGCTCAGGGGTGGTGTGTACCCGGTTTTCGACTTGATCCAGAGCCTCTGTGAGGTTCCGGATGGGGAAAGCTTCTCGGAGCTGCCTGCGCCGATCAGCTCATCTTCTGTTGCGCTTGCGCCGCGCATTCTTGGCCTCCGTAGTCTCATCTGGAGGTGCATTGGCTGATTCCTCATCTACTGAGATGTCGTCGAGGTAGCGATCAACTTGGTTGCCTGAGGTTCCAACTTCTCCGGCAGCCATGAGTACTTCACGATCGGGCGTGCAGATTCCCGAGTCGGTAGTCGCCACCTCTGTTGGCGTGTGCTCTTCCTCGATCGGAGTCAGCGGTGTCCCCTCCTGGAAGGGGAGTGTCTCGAGGTAGGCGACGCAGTGTGAGTTGTCGTTGATCAGGTCTGCGGGCTTGCGGTCGGGCCAGTAGACAAATCTGCCGGCAGGAGTAGACGTAATGACCAAGCCAGCGGCAGGACCTGACAGCGGTTCCTCGATGGAGTTGAGCTCGGACTCGGACTCGATCGGATCGAGACCAAAGTCGAACTCGTAGGAGGAGTCCGAGTTGTAGTCGGGGACGGTGTTGGAGTCCGAGGAGGACTCGGAGACGATCTCCTTGCTGACCCGACGAGCGATGAGAGCTTCCGCGTGGGCCCTGCTGGAGTAGCAGAGGCCGTATGGGAAGTGCTTGTGGAGGAGAACCGCTCCACACGATGGCTCAGGGGCCGACTCGCATGATTCGATCCACGGTGATGTCGAGTTCGAGTTGGAGGCGGACCCAATCTCGAAGTTGGCGACTTGGTTGCAGAGCGAAAATTCATCAAATTTCTCGACGAGTTGGCCCGCGATGGCTTCGAGAAGCGTCACGAGTCCGGTCTCCGGGTCCGGGGTCATGGTGAGGTAGCGCTGGAACGATCCAGCGCCATCAGCAGTGCAGACCCAGGAGCCGAAGACGAAGGTGTCACCACGGTTGAAGGCGGCGGTTGGCTTGATGACGATTGAAGCCGTCGAGTTCGCCATGTGATCTTCGGCGAGATCCCCTACCAAGGGGAGTACCCGAGGTAGATGTTTGTGGCCTCGCCGAGATCGGGAACTCAAAGGAGAGACACGTGGCACACAATTTAGACAGGTTCGGGCCGCGAGGTGCGTAATACCCTACGTCCTGTATGCTGCGTAGCTCTGGATTGATTGGGTGTGTTTACAAGATGATGCAGATGAAGAGATAGGGGTCCCTGCCTCGCCTTATATAGTCCGGGAGGCAGGGTTACAAGTCGGTTTGCCATAGGAGTACTAGTCGTGTACGGCTAGGAGTACTCTACATGGATCCGGGCATGTCTAGCTTCCTAACCGAGTACTAATCCTCTGTAGGCCTTGCGCTCCACGCCAGCAGGTGCCGTGTTGCCCAAGTCGAGTAGTCCCAGGGGCCCACAGAGTAATCGGTCCCAACACCGACCTGAGTAGTGGGCCAAGGGGTGTCTGTACGACAGTACCGCCCCTGTGCCAGAAGTACCGAGCCCCTCGGTAGTTCCGACATAGCGTCAATAGTTCCGACCTGTGAATTTAACCACCGCATTATTTCAGAAATTTGAAGTGATCCTATTCACCACCCCTCTAGGCATCACAAGGTCCTTTTAGATCTACCAAGTGGGTTCAACATGTTCCTCGTGAGCGTGCTCTTAGGTTCACCTACGAAGATAGGGAGGCATCGTGACAGGATGTCATCCCATGTACGGTGGGTGCCTTCGAGGGTTAGACCAGAGGTCACGATTTAAAGATGCTTTTTATGAGATTTGCAATGTTATCTTCCCCTCTTATGCTCAGAGCTACAACAAAGGCATGATCTAGACCTCTCTAGATTGGTTATCTCTACGCTTTCTCTTGCTAGCTCTAGTGTTTAGTAGATTAGATGCAAACCAATCAACCAAAAAAAGTGTTTTCTTCTTATTAGATTGAATCTTGTGTCGCACATGTTCCGCAGATTGATACCTTGGGTTAATACTTGAGGGAAAAAGAGACTACAATGATCCGTAAGCTTGCAGTGAATCTTGGCGCCTTATTGAACTGCCAACACTCCCGCGCAAAAGCGGCTAGAAATCCCTCTCTCTGGAGCTATTCGGCTGGGAGGGGGAGGGGGAGCTAAAAATCGTCGCTCCCACCCTTCCCCGCAGATCTACCCCTCATTTGCTTCATTTGCCCTTAGGGGAGGGGCCCCTTGCGAAGGTGTGGTCAGCACAGCTGGAGGTGGCGGTGCAAGGGAACACATGGGCTCCGGTGAGGGGAGGAGGGCTGGACGGACGGTGGCGGACCTGGAGGTCGGTGGACAGACAACGGCAGCAACACTCCTGTGCAGCTCGACAGATGGTAGCAGCGCTTGGACGGCGACGGTGCGCTGCAGGGGAGGCCTGAGGTCGAGATGGCGATGGTGCACGGAGCTAGATCTGCGGGCGGGCGGGCGACTTCCATTGGGGCCGCCTAGTGACGGGCGAATGGATAAGGCCATAACGGGTTTGAGGTGGAGATAAGCGAAGGGAGAGGGAGAAATAAAAAAAGAGAAAAATAAGAAGGAAAAAAGTAAAAAAAGGATGAAAAAAGAAAAGGAAAGGGCATTATGGACATTCCATCATGTTATCCCTGTTACAACAACAGTTGTGCCGAACACACCCTTAGGTTCGAAGCTCGAAACTTTTCAGGTGAATCACTTCTTTAGCGACCATGACTTGCATGTTTTTCGTTAAGAAGCCAGACATTTTATACGTGATGTAGTCAAACAGAACTTGACTAACACAAAAGCACAAAAAATTAAATATTGAGAAACATGGTAGAAAAGCGCAGCTAAACTATAGAACAACAAACGGTCATAGCCACGAACATGAAGAAGCATGGAAGAGGACACCCCAATCTTGCCACCCAACAAAGCCACCTTAAGAGCCGAACCTGGAAAAGAGGACACACTGTCACTAAAGATGTCGAGAAAGAGGAAGCATGAAACGGTGGTAAAGTATCTACCAAAAAACACGAGCAAAGCGGCAAAGACCCGCTAGAGTAGAAGAATGGTGGCAAAGCATCCACCAAGCTCGAACACAACGATTGCAATGTATCCACTGAATAGCACGACTACAGCAGCAAAGCATCCCTCAGGACCAACAATCCACCATCTGCAATCAACATGACATTGTGGTAAAGCATCCGCCGCGACCTAAATAACCAAGATGACAATGTGAATAATGACCAGCCTCAAGGAGGTGCAAACGATTGATGCCTCCAAGGAGGAAAATGGGACCCGAGGGGTCACCATCATGAACCTCAACCTCAACCCCATCCCTAGAGCATGATGTGACACCAGTAACGAAAACAATACTCTAGCGGCACCAACAATTGCACAAAGGACGACAGCCAAAGCAGTGAAAGCACAGGTGGAACCCATCCATGGTAAGGTGAAGAACGGTCAGAAGGGCGTCATCTCCCAAGACTTCACAACAACACCTCCAGGGAGGGAAAAGTGTTGGATATAGGCCCTAGAGCCAATCAGATTGGATCCACTAATGGGTTTAGATGGATTTGATCCATTAGGGTACTAGAGTCTTGATGGGCCACAAATGTGGAAAGGCCCGTCATCGAACTCTATATATACAGAGGTGGAGGGAGAGGAAAACATGCTACAGTCCCCCACGCTACATTACCTGCACGTGAATAGCAGCCGCCGCTACAGCACCACGTGTGAATAGTAGCCACACTTGAACAGTAATTCTTGCATCCCCTTCTCCATCTATGTCCTCCAGTTCATGATCGTTTGTGAGGTGCTAGTACATCTACGATCGACGTTCCTTCCTGTACGTGTGGATACCTTAGAGGTGCTGCGTTTGGAACACAAGGACGAACTGCACGTGAAGGACTAGGCGGACATGAGCAATTGCACTGCCTGCTACCCTCGACGTGTTTGTCTACATCAAGACGGTTCCACTGCATCTGCGCGTCTAGTGGTAATCCTGTGATCTATAACAGTAGTAGTTACTGTTTTGCGGGGAAAATTTTGTTTGTGCTGGCGTAGCCTTCCCATTTCCCCACAGTGGTACTAGAGCCATAGCTGCTAAGTTTTAGATTCGGGATGTGTCCATATGGTGATATGCATGGTGTGGATCAAAAATTGTGATCGGTTTTGTGTTCTTGTCGTGATGGTCGTGTAACGAATTACTCCTACCGGTCGGTTTCCGCTGTCAGAGTTAAATGATACACGTAAACCCAGTCATTGTGAGGAGGAGATCAATTTGATTGGTCAAATCGAAGCTAGGTCAAGTTTTAGGTGCATGGGTCACGCGGTAGTGGCAGATTGGATTTACTACCGGCTCGGGAAAATCAGAAATAGTGAGGTTCGGTAAAATAGCCGTAACTTTTCATGGTTAACTCGGATGGGGACGATTTCTATATCAAAATTGATCTACAAAAAATTTTACACATGAGATCAACTAGACTTGCTAGTCTCGGCGAAATTAGATTTGTCAAACTCGGTTTGTAAGATGGAGTTTCAGACGTTTTAAGTTTGGACATTGGATTGCGATAATCTGTTGTGCATGATTTGTGATTGGTATGGCCCCTCTGTCTATGTGATGCATGTGTGCAACTTTTTCATGACCTGTGTGTCATGCGTATGGCAATACGGCTGGAGCCATATGCATTGTCCAAATTGATGTAATGGCCTATGTGCCAACTTGTGATGATCTAATGCGCGGTTGTGTACACTAGTAGGGATGTTTTCATCGATGACGTTCACCTAACGTCACTGAAGATGCCATAATCGTCACAGATGTTCATTTGTGACGAGTTTGTGACGATTTGGATTTCGTCACTATGGTCGCGTCACATTTGGTCATCGGTGACGAAATGGTAATTTTCGTCACAGATGTGTCTCCATTCTGTGACGAATTAGACGTTGTCATGGAAATGAATTCAATCTGTGACGATCGCTTTTGGTCATGGATGATACACCGTTTTTGTCATAATCTCCCGTCTGTCAGGCGTCCTGACGGCGCTGTTAACGGCATTTGTTTTTTTATGACGATCCGATTACGTCATCAATAGTCCTATTTTTCGTCATTACCGGCTGTATGCCACGCTAGCAGATGACGTGCTTAATGACGTGGCAGCTGACATGACAGACATGGTTGCTGACGTTGCATTTTTAAATGACACGTGGCCAAAATAGGTTCCACCACGTGTCCTCTTTTTATTGGGCCACGTGGCGTGCTATGATTGGTTAGGATTTTCGTCACAGATGATATTACCAATTCATCATAGAAATAATTATATATTGGTTGAAGACTCATCAATTTTACCACAAAGATGCACATGGTTTCATTACTATTTGCATATTGAAATGATCAAACAATTTCACAGATAAACAGATCAAGTATCCAGTGCTCCACAAAAATTGCACTCGTACAAAGACAGAAACATCTATTACAACCGAAGTATGTACTATTATAGCCCATATACAGACAATAAGAATTGTGGGCTTCATGATAGAAACTTGTATCATGGTATTGTGATAAAGTAACTCTGTGACCACCAAACGGCAAATACGGATCTTTATTCCTGCAGAAAATAAAGCAATAAAGTCATTGATTTATTTTTATTATCATATTATTACTGAACACAACTTGAGAAGTGAACAGAGTATCTAAACCTACAGTAGATGTAAATAGAGCAGCAACATTCAGGTTAGATACAAATATTGCATGGTACCAGATGCCAAAGCTCCTTGATTATGATTGCTGATCAACAAGATTGATAGTGAGTTAATACAAGTATCATGATATACGGTAACTGATATAGGAGCCCACAAAGATTAATGCATTTTCTAGAAAATAGAATAAATAATGTGACCTGGCCTACTGGATACCAGCAACACACACAACGATCGCCAGTACATATGTCTGTTAGAATAAGCATCAAAGTAGTGATCAAGCACATTAGATCTATATTTTGCTTTCAGTAAACCAACTGATGATCATATCCGTGACAAACATTTAGTTTTTCTCTATAACCTTCTTATGTTGGGTAAATAACACAATCATTATATTCATTTCCAGTAAATGATTTAACAGAAACTGTAAATTAAAGTCACATTGGAGGCAAAAATAGAACATGCAGAATACTTAAGTCTAAGACAATCTAATTGTTGTGTTTAAACATGTAGCAATTTAATTTCATCTGAGGAAAAAATCACAGCTAGGCAGTGCAAGTACTATATGAATGGTCAGTTAGGAACATCTGAGTTAGGAACTAGCAAGGCAGCATCAAAAAAAAATTGCAACACATTAATGGGTATTAGTCAATACTGCTAGGCTGTGCAGGGGAAAGCGAACAGGCTGCTGCCTGCTGGAATCAGCATGCAAGACATGTTCAGTTCAGGGTAAAACCTATATAGTATTAAACCAAGTTTAGCTAGCAGCAAACACTTCAGAGGCAAGCTGTGTTAACTATGAACAGTATAATAGGAGTTTTTATCAGCAGCTATCCATGATTTATTCATTAGACAGTAGATATCAATTGCATCGCAAATTAACATGCATATGTATGAATGCAGACTACAAGTGTGCAGGGGATACGGTAAGGGAGAGAGCAAGAACTAGTGGAGAGCCGGAAGGGAGATTGAGCAGGCAGCCAGGCTGCATCCACGCCAACCCACGCTGCTAGGACTCCCGCCGGACATGAGGGCCGTCGGAGCTGCACGAGCGCCACAACGACGCGAGGACTGGCACACTAAAAAGAACAGACAAGGAAACAACACGAACAGCACATCAGACTCCATCATGCCGACACCGCCGTGCAACTGGGGAGATGCATGTGCCACGGGCCGAGGGCATCTCGGGACGAACGCAGCTGGTTGGGCGCACCACGAGGGCCCCACGCCGAAGGCCCCCACCGACCAGAGGAGCAGCATCCGGTACTTCTATTGTTGGGCGACGGCCACCATTGACCTCCCGCCGCTGCAAGTAGCAGGCCTGGAGCTGGTGGTGGAGATGCGGTCGGCGCTAGTGGTGGAGATGCGGCTGGCACTAGTGGTGGAGATGCAGCCGGATCTGAGGTGCTAGTACGGGTTGTAGAGGCGGCGACCGGAATCGTCCCGGCGGCTGTCGGATCCCGACGGGTACAACCGCGGATCGGCCATGGCGTGATCCGACGGCGGCGGCCACCGCGCCGGGATCTCGAAGGGGAGGCAGAGGCTTTACACTGGGGAGGGATGGGGACCCGAGAGAGGAGGCGGCGACGCAGATCTGAGGGGAGAGAGGCAGAGCGGCGGTGGGTGCGGGTGGGACGGGGAGGGTACGCGACTAGGCGGTGACTGCAAGGAAAGAGATAGAGTTTTGCCTGGGAGGGGAATGTTGTTTCTTATATACCACCGACACGCGATCTGAGCCATCGAATAGAGAATGAACGGTTGCGAATAGTTGGGCAATTTGGGCAGGAATGGGCCTTGATTCATTTACTCGATGCCTAACATTTTTTCTTTTTCTTTTTCGTTTTACTGTACCATTGTAAAAGTAACATTTAAAAATAATTATCTTATACGCAAAAATATATATTTTATATAATAGTATGCATATAAGTTGTCACCTACGAGTTTAAAGAATTTTCAAGTGGATTTGCTTTTTTCTATCATTTTAATGAATTTCTGCATGTTTACTGAAAATAATTCGAAGCTAAACTATGTGCACCTCTAATAAAATTCAAAAAAATTCAAACAAACTATAGTTAGGCGCCTATGGTCCATTCTAGCCCACATCTCGGAGATTGATGAAAAATTCAATTGTCTTATAGGAAAAATTCAAAGTTCTACAAGTCATCTTATAATAAAATAATGGTAATAATACAAAACATCTCCAAAAATTACGTAATTGGCGTAGAATAATTTTATGGATGTACACGCTTGACAAAAAGTTTCATAAGATCTTACAAAAATTAGAGTATATATTGTTCACAAACTATATAGGTCCCTTATGTTGTTTCATATAACTCAACTTAAACTTTGAAGTTTATAAATGCTAAAATATTTTCTTGCTTATGTACACCTCAATTCTAGACAGACTTACATTTAATCTTATATTAACATATGGGGATTCACATTGCCATTTGTTGTGCAAAAAATATATTTTTCTATTTTTTAAATCACTAATGAATACTCCCTTGTGAAGTAAGTTGCAAAATCGTTATCTTATATGCTCCAAATATATTTTTCACACGTAAAATGCAACATATAAGTTATCATGTAGGAGTTTCAAGAATTTTCAAACAGATTTACTATTTTCTATCATTTAAATGAATTGCTGCATGTTTATCAAAAATAATTCAAAATTGACCTGTATGTGCCCCTAATAAGATTCTAAAAATTTAAAAAACTATATTTAGGCACCTATGGTCCATTATAGTCCACATCTAGGAGATTGACGAAAAATTCAATTGACTTACAGGGAAAACTCAAACTTCTACTAGTTGCCTTGTTATAAATTAATGACAATAATACCTAAAATTTCTCCAAAACTTATGCAAATTGGCATAGATTCGTTTTATGGACGTTTAAACTTGACATAAACATTTGAAATAGATTTCTCAAAAAAAAGTGTACATTGTTCATAAATGAACACAACTCTCACATAATTTTTTACAATTGAAATCAAACTTTGAGATTTCAACAACTAATAACATGATCAAACTCATATGAACCTCAATTTTGGACACCATCTCATGTTGACCATAACATTAGAAAGTATTAAGTTATATTAGCAATTATCAGGAAAAGCATGTTTTTTATTCTATATTAAGTTGGAAGAAAAAACATGTTATACGAAAAATATCAAGACTTAGCAATTAACTCATAAACAACCACCATTAAATGAAAGGGTGTGATTTTAGAAAAATTTAGAAAAAAATCATCAAATTTGAAGTTTCCGTGAAGGAGAAATACCAAATACAAATTTAAATTCCGGATTAAAAAGAGAAATATGACGTGGTTATTTGTTCCGTTGGCTAGAGGCAAAAAAAGGTACAAAAGAACGAAACTAGTGTGTAGTGTGGTGGTAAGGTTGTCTTCAGTTGATTCAGGAGGTACATGGTTCGAACCCATGACTCCACCAATTTTTTCTTTTTTGTTATTTCTCTATTTTTTCATACATCATTCTATTTTTTCCCATAATTTTTCTAATGAAGTTTTTTTATTTATTGATCGTGACAATCATTATATTCATTTCCGTCGCCGCCTTGCAGGATCGTCGCGGCCGGGTGACTTGGCGCTGCGGCCGGCCATGTGGTCCGTGTGTTGGCTGGTCGCGGGCCAGCCACATAAAGTTACAAATAAGAATAACTGCATACCTACAACATGAAAGGACACGTAGTGCAGTGGTAGAGCTTCTACCTATGCACCGCCTGGTCCCTGGTTCGATGCTCTGCGGGAGCTTTTTTTTCCGAATGTGTCTGTGTGTCCGAATGTTTTTTATCGATGCAATTAAAGGCCCACGATTTATTAATAAAGGTACAAATAACAAAAATGCTTACCCACAACACGAATGGTCACGTAGTGTAGTGGTAGAGCTCCTACCTGTCTACCGCTTGGTTCATGGTTCAATGCTCCACGAGAGCATTTTTTTGTGAAATACAATAAAAAAAGTACTGTGCAACTGGCGGATTGGGCAAGGCCCAAGCTGCTGTGGAGCGGTACCTGTTGTGGCCCACTACCAAAAAAACAGGGAGCGACCCATGTGGCCCACACATCCCATGTCGTCAAGTGCAAAACTGATTTGTGACCAATTTGTTTCATCATTAAGTGTGTCAAACAATGCCAACAAATGATGACGATATCAAAACTAATTTGTGACGACTAGGTTTCATTATTACAATACGGTATACCAAAACATGATTTATGACGATCTCGTTTTAGTGTTCTGTGACGCTATTTTCATTTTCATCATAATTCTTCAAGCCAAATCTTCGCCACTTGACACCTATGACGAAAATGGACATTTCGTCATAGAAGACATATCATTCTGTGACGAAAGTAAGCAGCGTCACGAGCAAATTGTCACTGATGACCACTTCTCTAGTAGTGGTAATTTACTTTACTAGCATGCATTAGAATGTTCTTGGAGGACTCATCACTAGAGGATGGCATACATGGATCATGGAGATGGAGATCATCATGAGAGACAGTACATTGGAGATAGAGATCACCATGTGTTAATGGGCCATACTGTGTCATTACTATGGGAATGTCATTCTTATTGTTTTACTTCTACATATGCGACGATAATGGTATTTTCTGCATGCGACGGTAGAAGTAGAACGATCCCTCGGTAATGTTTAAGTTTCATGCCCTCCCATACCTTGCACTGTCACGAGTCTTGTACAATTGGTGGTGGGTCTATGAAATTAGGGTGCTACCAGTTTTCCTCGACTAGATGGGTTCGTATCGAATACTTACAACATAAGGTTTGGTTACTTGATCAAAGCCACTTTAATGGTTACGGGTTTTGGGGCATAAAGGTTGGGCACCGAGGCATAGAGATGTCACCAAACAATAGGAGTCATATGTGATATGATTGGCAAAGAGTTGTTTACCGATCTACATGTCTTCTAGCGGTGATGCTAAAGCTCACTAGTCGACTTGGTAGTTGTGGATCCTGAATCACTATGTATCAATTGGGGGATATTGATTGTAGTGGGAGTAGGTTCTGTTAAATGCTTAATGTAATTTACTCTGTCATGGATGCGTTGTCTTAGTATTTTGCTTTATTTTGTTGTAGATCAATGGCACCTAGCAAAACCACATCGTTTACTTTACATTCAGTCCTTAAGAAGCACAAGTTGAATGGAACAAACTTTATGGATTGGATTCGTAACCTGAGAAATGTTCTCGAGGCTAGGAAAAAGGAAGAAGTTCTAGACACCCCATTACCAACAGAGGGTGACATTAAGAAAAGCGCGGGCAGTAGCCATGTGATGGCAATTCATAACAAGCCTACATTTAAGAAGAAATGTAATTCTTGTAAGAATCAGGAGAAGGCTAAAGATGTGATATCTTAGCCAGCACCCAAGGCTAAAGCTGGACCAACTGCTGATAATGAGTTCACTATCATGAACTCGGTCATTGGAAAAGAAACTGCAAGTTGTACTTAGCTTTTTTGAAGAACAAGGGAAGTAAGGGTACTTCCACTTCAAGTACACTTCATGTTTATGTTACAAACATTTTCCTTGCCGATTCTTATATTAATTATTGGGTATTTGATACCAGATCAGTAGCTCATATTTGCAACTTGATGCAAGGAATGATAAGAAGTAGAAGCGTGGAGCAAGGAAAAGTTGATTTTCGCGTGGGTAATAATGCAAGAGTTGCTGCATTGAATAATTGTTATTTTGTTCCTAGTTTGAGTCGAAACATTGTGACTCCTTCATTCTTGAAGGATGGTTATCATTTGTGAGTGAAAACAATGGTTGTGTGATCTCGAAGAATGGAATGTTTGTGGCTTTTGCATCCAATATGAATGGATTGTTTAATTTAAGTCTTGATGATGCACCTATCTGTAACGTAAGTGCTAAAAGGCCTTAGCCTAATGATTTGAGTCCTACCTATAAGTGGCATTGTCGTTTGGGTCATATAAGTGAGAAACACATGAAGAAGCTCCATATTGATGGACTTTTAACTTTGTTTGATTTTGAATCTTACGAGACATGTGAAAGGATCTTGTGATGCCTAGAGGGGGTATAGGATCACTTTAAAATTATGTAGAAACTGAGTAGTGGATCAGGGGTCGGATGACCCGGCACAAGGGGCAGGATGACTTGGTGGGACCGGATCACCCGACGCACGACGACAGAGTACAATTGCACAAGGGAAACTTCAAATTGCAAAATCTATTTTTTTGACGGGAATCAGCATATATATATATATGCACCAAGCCCAAGGATAAAAAAGGAGAATTAAAGTAATTTACACAAAAAAGTCTTGAGTTTATCCCTTAACCGCGGTTTAGCCCGAAGGGTAACCGCCTGCATCTCCTTTACAAAAAAGCTCCTCCACTTTGAAAATGATAACGAAGAACCATCAAAGATTATATCATTGCGATGACACCAAATGGCCCAACAGCCAATGATGAAAACCTCTCTGAAGATGACTGAATTAAAGAGCAATCGGGCATTAAGAACCATGGCATGGAACTCAAGGTCTAAATCCCACTCTACCCCCAAATATGTCCAATAAGCATCACTAAAAGGATAGCCAAAGAACAGGTGCCGAATATCCTCTTCAACATTTCGCACACAGAGGACACAAATATAAGAAGGTAGAAACATATTCTTCCTGTTGAGCAAATTCCTTGTGTTGATTCTGTCTCTAAGAAATAACCAGAAGAAAAACTTGTGTTTATTTTGAGCCTTGGATGCCCACATCCATTTGAAAAGGGGGGATGCAGGATGGGATCCCTAGAGAAAAGAGTAAGCCCTATGGCTAGAAAAAGCACCTTAATCCCAAATATAGGTCCATTCATCACTGCCCTAGTAAGGAAGCTGCAAAGCTAAGATACCGTCCTTCAGCTCATAGAGTTGTTCAGAAGCAATCTGAGACAAGGGTAAGAAGAAGGATCTACTATCATCCCAGGATAGGAACTCATTCACCGAGCAAGTTTTTTCCTAGCAAAGGAAAAGAGTTGTAGGTACAAAGTTTTGGGAACCCCCAAATCCCAGTGGTCACACCAAAAAGAGACTGAAAACCCATTCTTCACTTTGCATCTGGTCATCTAAAGAAAGTTAGGAGCTAGAGACATGATATCACGCCACTAGAAGGAGCCCACATTCTTTCTTTCATGAGGGGGTCTACTATTCTTGTACAGTTGTGTCCAAGTGAGCTCAACCCAGGGCAGTCCCTGTTATAGAATTTGTGCAAAAATTTCATAAGCAAAGTAGAGTTATGATTTCTCAAATCAATGATTCCCAGACCAGCATCAGCTTTACTTCGACAGGCATATTTCCAGGCCACCAGATAACCACCTTTCTTGGTGACATCCCCACCATGCCACAGCACATGCTTTCTATACTTATCAATCTGATCCAACAATTCCAAAGGCAACTTCAAAGAACACATGTAAAAGGTTAGCAAAGCTGAGTAAACTGAATTCACCAGGATCAATCTACCAGCATGAGTAAGAAATCTTGAAATGCCCATAAGGTGTCTTTCCATCCTTGTCAAAAATGGGATGAAGTCTTGAAATAGGGTCTTAGTAGTGCCTAGAGGAAGGCCTAAATAGTTGAAGGGCAATTTCCCAAGCTGGCAACCCAAAGCATCTGTCAAGGATTGCCATTTTCTTTCATCCACATTAATGGGGACTAAGAAAGACTTTCCAAAATTGACCTTGAGACCTGTGGAGATAGCAAAAGTTTGAAGGACCTCCTTCAGATGAGTGAGCTGTGTGGGATCAGCTGGAAGAATCACTAGAGTGTAATCTGCATACTGAATAATGGGGAAATCACGACCAAACTCATTACCAAGAGGATGAGACAAATTACCAACCAGGGCTTCATCATTAACCACAAATTGGAAGAGGTCAGCACCTAAAACAAAGAGAAGAGGTGATAAAGGGTCCCCTTGTCGAACACCCCTCTTGCACTTGAATTCCTTGCCAGGAACCCCATTCAAAAGCACTGAGGAAGAAGCAGAGGACAGGATGGCTTGTATCCACGAAATCCACTTGTCAGAGAAGCCTTTATGTCTCATTACTTCTAAAATAATAGCATGCTCAAGTTTATCAAAGGCTTTCTCAAAATCTGTCTTTAAAAGAACAATTTCCCTCTTGGACTTATGACAAATATGTAAAAACTGAAAGGCCCAGGCTAAGTAATCTTGAATAGTTCTCCCTTTGATGAAACCATATTGATTAGCATGAACCACTTTGAGAATAACAGCTTGCAACCTGTTGGCCAAAAGCTTAGTAAGGAACTTTAAGGAGTAATTCAAAAGAGAAATAGGCCTGAAATCATTCACTATCTGTGGGTTGTCTTTTTTGGGAATCAGAGTGATCATAGAGCCATTGATACTTTCCAAGTTCAGATTGCCATCAACAAAGTTCTTAAAATATTATTCTTAATAATTGGCCAACATTTCTTAAAGAAAGCACCATTAAAACCATCAGGTCCAGGGGCATGGTCTGTCGGTGTTTTAGACCGGCAACCTACCAAGCGGGGTACTCGAGGTAGATGTTTGTGGCCTCGCCGAGATCGGGAACTCGAAGGAGAGACACGTGGCACACAATTTAGACAGGCCCGGGCCACGAGGTGCGTAATACCCTACGTCCTATATGCTGCGTAGCTCTTGATTGATTGGGTGTTGTTACAAGATGATGCAGATAGATAGATAGATAGGGGTCCCTGCCTCGCCTTATATAGTCCGGGAGGCAGGGTTACAAGTCAGTTTGAAGGGAGAGTACTAGTCGTACACGGGTAGGAGTACTCTACATGGGTTCGGACATGTCTAGCTTCCTAACCAAGTACTAGTCCTCTGGTTGCCTTGTGCTCCACGCCGTCTTGCACAGTGTAGCACAAGTTTTGTAGTCCTGGGGGCCCACGCAGTAGTCAGTTCTAGTACCCGCCTAGGTAGTGGGCCTTGGGATGTCCATACGACATGGTCCAAGGTTATATCCTTAAGCACAGCTAGGATCTCATCCATTGTGAAAGGCCCATCCATTTCAGGCAAGTCAGCCACTTGAATAAGTTCAGAGAGCTCAAACAAAATCTCAGAAAATTCTGAAACCCCAAGCCTTTCCCTATATGCAGACCATAAAAGACCAGCTTTCTGATCATGATCATAAACCACCGAACCATCATCCAAGGTGAGGGAGGCAATGAAGTTCCTCCTCAGAGAATAAGTAGCCATAGCCTGAAAATGCCTTGTATTTTCATCCCCAAAGATCACCCATCTAGTAGTGTTTCTTTGCTTCCAGTACAATCTTTTAGCCTCGAGAAGTTTTGCATGATGTTGTTTCACCGGTCTCCTGAAACCACTTTCAAGAGAGCTGAGAGCTCTCTGTTCCTCAAGTCCATCCAAAAGAGCTAGAACAAAATGACAGTTATTTATGAGCTTCCCCAATTTAGAAAGTTCCTTACTCCACATTTTAAGCCCTGCCCTGACTTGCCTGAACTTGGCATTCACAGTTTTAGCTGCATTAGCAAAGTAAGGAGCTGTATCCCAATGAAGTTGCACCACTAATAGAAGGTCTGGAAATTCCATCCAAAAGTTTTCAAATCGAAACAATTTTGACTTGGGAACATGTGTGACAATGGTTACAATGAAAGGTGAATGATATGTAACAAGCTGACTCAGAACTTGGACAGAAATATCAGGGTAAGAGAGTGCCCAGGCAGAAGAGGTGAAAACCCAGTCTAATTTCTCCAGTAAAGGATCCTGCTGCATGTTACTCAGATCTTTTTTTTTGTAAAAACCCTACCTCTGAAGACAGTCTCTGCCAAATCAAGATGCTCTAAATGTAAAAGGATGCAAAACTTGTGTTTCAAGACTAAATGTACTATTTTGGGGTACTCAAGTTGCGAAAATGGTTTCGTACCTAATGCATCCATTCTACTCCATTAGACCCAAAATGATGTTTGGGATTGTTTTGGAGAATTTCGTAAACCTTCCACGTGTGAAAAGATGCAAAACTTGTGTTTTAGGACTGAGTGCACTATTTCAGGGTACTCAAGTTGCGAAAATGGTTTTGCACCAAATGCATCCATTCTACTCGATTAGACCCTAAATCATGTTTGGGAGTGTTTTGCAGCATTTCGAAAACCTTGGAACTGTAAAAAGATGCAAAACTTGTGTTTCGGGCGTCACTGCACTGTTTCGAGGAACCGAAGTTGCCAAAATGATTTTGCAACAAATGCATTCATTCTACTCCACTAGACCCAAAATGATGTTTGGGATTGTTTTGGAGAATTTCGTAAACCTTCCACGTGTGAAAAGATGCAAAACTTATGTTTTAGGACTGAATGCACTATTTCGGGGTACTCAAGTTGCGAAAATAGTTTCGCACCAAATGCATCCATTGTACTCCATTGGACCCAAAATCATGTTTGGGAGTGTTTTAGAGCATTCCGGAAACCTTCGGAATGTAAAAAGATGCAAAACTTGTGTTTCAAGACTAAATGCACTATTTTGGGGTACTCAAGTTGCGAAAATGGTTTCGTACCTAATGCATCCATTCTACTCCATTAGACCCAAAATGATGTTTGGGATTGTTTTGGAGAATTTCTTAAACCTTCCACGTGTGAAAAGATGCAAAACTTTTGTTTCAGGACTAAGTGCACTATTTCAGGGTACTCAAGTTGTGAAAATGGTTTCGCACAAATGCATATATTCTACTCGATTAGACCCTAAATCATGTTTGGGAGTGTTTTGCAGCATTTCGGAAACCTTCGAAATGTAAAAAGATGCAAAACTTGTGTTTCGGGCGTGACTGCACTATTTCGAGGAACCGAAGTTGCCAAAATGATTTCGCAACAAATGCATTCATTATACTCCACTAGACCCAAATTTGATGTTTGGGATTGTTTTAAAGAATTTCGTAAACCTTCTGCGTGTGAAAAGATGCAAAACTTGTGTTTCAGGATTCAATGCACTATTTCGGGGTACTCAACTTGCGAAAATGGTTTTGCACCAAACGCATCCATTCTACTCCATTGGACCCCAAATCATGTTTGGGAGTGTTTTGGAGCATTTTGGAAACCTTCGGAATGTAAAAAGAAGCAAAACTTGTGTTTCAAGACTGAATGTACTATTTTGGGGTACTCAAGTTGCGAAAATGGCTTCGTACCAAATGCATCCATTCTACTCCCTCAGACCCAAAATGATGTTTGGGAGTGTTTTGGAGAATTTCGTAAACCTTGCATGTGTGAAAGGATGCAAAACTTGTGTTTCAGGACTGAGTGCACTATTTCAGGGTACTCAAGTTGCGAAAATGGTTTCACACCAAATGCATCCATTCTACTCGATTAGACCCTAAATCATGTTTTGGAAGTGTTTTAGAGCATTTCCGGAACCTTCATAATGTAAAAAGTTGCAAAACTTGTGTTTCGGGCGTGACTGCACTGTTTCGAGGAACCGAAGTTGCCAAAATGATTTCGCAATAAATGCATTCAATCTACTCCATTAGACCAAAAATGATGTTTGGAATTGTTTTGGAGAATTTCGTAAACAATCTGCGTGCGAAAAGATGCAAAACTTGTGTTTCAGGCTGAATGCACTATTTTGGGGTACTCAAGTTGCGAAAATGGTTTCGCACCAAATGCATCCATTCTACTCAATTGGACCCCAAATCATGTTTGGGAGTGTTTTGGAGCATTTTGGAAACCTTCGGAATGTAAAAAGATGCAAAACTTGTGTTTCAAGACTGAATGTACTATTTTTGGGTACTCAAGTTGCGAAAATGGTTTTGTACCTAATGCATTCATTCTACTCCATTAGACCCCAAATGATGTTTGGGATTCTTATGGAGAATTTCGTAAACCTTCCATGTGTGAAAAGATGCAAAACTTGTGTTTCAGGACTGAGTGCACTATTTTAGGGTACTTAAGTTGCAAAAATGATTTCGCACCAAATGCATTTATTCTACTCGATTAGACCCTAAATCATGTTTGGGCGTGTTCTGGAGCATTTCGGAAACCTTCGGAATGTAAAAAGATACAAAACTTGTGTTTCGGGCGTGACTGCACTGTTTCGAGGAACTGAAGTTGACAAAATGATTTCGCAACTGTTGGTATTTGTTAAGCCTATAGAAATATTATGATGGATAATCCGCAAGCGCACGAATACCGGTGAGCACTTCACTTGGGAAGAGGGTTTTAAATATCGAATCCACAGGGAGAAGGGTAGAGTGATTCGAGATGTATAACTAATCCCTGAGTAGTTATCAAGGACTTGATAGAAAGAGAGATAAGGAAGACTTTAGGATGTCTAGTTCTTACTCGCACAAGCTATGCTATTATTGTTCTTATGGGGTGATTGTCTGAAGGCACACTTAGGAAAGGGAAACTTCCGACAATCTATGGGGGGAGTCCTACGATTTCTATAGACGGGAGGTGGACTGCAAAGGATAGACGGGAACGAGGTCACTTCCCGCTTCTACAACACGATCCGGAATATAGAAGGCATTCACAAGCTAGCTAGTCTAAGCACCACGCTTACACTAAACATGCAACTTTAACACAAGAGCAACATGAATTAAAGTACTCATGAAATAGTTATGAACCGTAAGAACAATAATAACAATGTTACTCACTTGAATAAGAAGTTGATCTTTCCACAAGGTCTCAAGATCAGGCTCCAATGGAGTTGATCCCAAAGGAAGAAGATGAAGAGGAGGCACCGACAGGTCCGAGCCTTCCTTCAGTTCCGCCTCTACCACTATCTAATTCTCTCGAACAAGATTAGCTATATCTGAATAGATCGTGGCTCTAATATCTCAACTTGATACTAACTCTCCAACTCTAATTCTAGTCTAGAGCTTCTATCTCAGGTAGGCATTGGTGATCTAGAATGAGTTGTTCCCCTACCCTGGGGTTCGGGGGCCTGTTTGTATAGTCCTGAGGAGGTGCCTTGCCACCGTAGGATCAAACCGACCTAATATACGGATTAGATTGCTTCTCATAGGCGGTGGAAGAACATTCCAGAAGTAGGGCTGAGTTGGCGCCAGGGGGGACTAGTCAGCCCCACCATGGGACCGGTCAGCCTGTGGTGGGCCCCCCTCGGGGTCTGCCTTGGCCAGGACGGTTCTTGCCCCTTCCAGGTGCTTCTTTCTTGCAAGCCAAGTCACGTTGAGTTCGGGAGTGTTCTGGAACCTTCTAGACCTGTTTCTTTTCCTGTATTTCTGAATAGTCCCTGTAATTTTATGAATTCACCAAAACTCATGGAAATCGTCAGTGCAAACCCTAATAAGGTGATCTAATTATATTTTAGCCCTTTTTCCAGTAAATATGAGGGGAAATATTTATAGATAAAATGTGTCAACAAACTCCCCCACACTTAGGCTTTTACTCGTCCTCGATAAAAGGATGGTCTAACAACCGTAGAGACAAAGAATCAACATAATCATACTCCTTAGTCATATATGCACTTATGGGATATCTGAGCATGAAACAGTTAGAAACAGATTACCTTTATTTCTCAAATCAAGCCAATGGAGAGCTTTTGAATAAGTTTTGAAAAGAAAATATAGCCTTACTTACTCCTTTGTGATACTTTCAAAATATATCATATCCTTACTCGAGCATTTATTTCGAAGTATAAGTGGAGTTTTTAGAATGTAAAGATGTAGCAAACTCACATTGCATATATTGCCGAGTCAAAACCGGATCCATGGAGAGGTATGTCATGAGTCGTAGATCAAGATATGTGCGTGTGTCAACTTTAAAACCACTGCTCTGACTTTTTAGAATCTTCTATCTTTTTCCATATATATATATATGTATGTATGTATATATATATATATATATATATATATATATATATATATATATATATATGTATGTATGTATATATATATAGAACAAGGTATTTAGCTATTTTGTGGAGAGTTGGGTTCTACTCACCCTCGGACACGCGCCCATTATTACTCTCTCACTTTTATTAGAGAAGTGGGCCCTACTCACCCTCGGACGCACGTCCATTTTTCTTCCCTTATTTATGCCTTTTTTCTTTTTCAGAGAGGGGGGGGGTTCTTCTGACCCGTAGAACACTTGTCCATTTTCTCCTCTCGCTCACTTTTCTCTCCACTCTGAAACTTTTTTTCGATCTTTGGCTTTTTCTCTTCTTTTTTTTCTTATAGCTGTACCATTTTCACGATATGGGAGATAGAGATAAAAAATTTAGAGCATAGATACTTAAGTGAAAGCAGTGTACGTGATCTTGATCTTAAACTTAGACAAAACTTCAACATGGGTCGTAGATTTGACAAAGCTTAATACAAGTTAGCAACAATTAAATTAAATTTATTTTGAATGATTGATAAAGCTCTTATTGATCACAAAGGAGAAGCATAGCTAATGATTTTAATCTTTTTGAAATAAAGAACTCTCCAGAGACAAGATAAAAGAAAGATGGTTCTCATTATTCTAAAGCATCCCAAAAGCAACAAATATTTCTAGGCGAATAATTATGCAAAACTTTATCCTTTGGGTTACAGGACATCTTAACAAGGCATCTTTGTTTTAATTCGAAACGGAAAGTGAATTGCAAAAATTTAAAAAGTTTAAAAGGCAAACCGAGTGGTGGATGAAACTTGGCCGAAGTGGGCCCTGTAGCAGGCCGGCCGGCCCATGGAGGGGACCGATCGGTCTCCCCCTGCCGTGGTTCAGGGTGTGTTTCGTCGTGCGAGTCAATTGTTCTGTTCTTTTTCCGTTTTTCTTGATTTTGGTCGTGGAAGATGCCATTTGGTCGTCGATTTTTCTCCCCCACACTTGTTTTCTTCGTCGTCTTGAAGAGTGACGGCCCCGTGTGACGATGAACTCACCACCTTGTATGGTCCGTCCCACTTACTTTGTAGCTTCCCGTGCCCAAAGAATCGTACCCTGGAATTAAAAAGTAGTACCTGATCGCCTGGGTTGAATTCCTTCTTCGTGATTCTCTTGTCGTGCCATCTTTTGGTTCTTTCCTTGTAGATCTTGGCATTGTGGTATGCCTTCTCTCTCCATTCTTCTAACTCGGACAGTTGCATTTTTCATTTTGTTCTGGCTGCTTCAAAGTCCATGTTCCATCTCTTGATTTCGCAATGAGCCCTGAATTCTAGTTCAACCGGCAACTGGCATGTCTTCCCGTAAACCAGTTGGTAGGGAGACATTCTAATGGGAGTCTTATAAGCCGTCCGATAAGCCCAGAGCGCTTCGGGTAGCTTGTCCTTCCATTTTATTCCTATTTGGTCCACTGTTTTCTGTAGAATGTTCTTGATCTGCTTATTTGACGTCTCTGCTTGACCACTTGTTTGCAGGTGATAAGCGACATTGTGTTGGATCCCATGGTCCGTGAGGTATTTCTCGAAGCGCTTATCGATGAAATGGGATCCTCCATCACTTATCACTAGCCTTGGCGTACCGAACCTTGGAAATATTGTCTCTTCAAACATTCTTATTGAGCTCTTGTGGTCAGCAGATCTGCATGGCAGGGCTTCAACCCATTTCGAGACATAGTCAACTGCCACCAAGATGTATTCGAATTTTCCGGACTTTGGGAATGGTCCCATGTAGTCAATTCCCCAGACATCAAAGAGCTCGATCTGAAGGTTGGTCGTCAGTGGCATGGCATTTCTGGAATTGATGTTTCCGTGCCTCTGACAAGAGTTGCACCTTCGTACAAAATCTTTTGTGTCTTGATACATGGTTGGCCAGAAAAATCCGCTTTGCCAGATCTTTGCATGTGTGCGGAAAGCTCCATAATGACCTCCATATGGTGATGAGTGGCACTTCTCAATGATCTTCGTTCCTTCTTCTGCCGGTACACACCTCCTGAGTAACCCGTCAGAGCATACTCGAAAGAGGTATGGTTCATCCCACAGGTGATGGCGACTCTCTTAAATGAGCTTTTTCTTGTCGGCCCCTGGTCGTACATATCCTGCAACCATAAAATTAACAATATCTGCATACCAGGGGTCGGACCGGGCGATCCGATAGAGCATGTCGTCCCTCATTGCGTCATTGATGGGTAGTTCCTGCGGTTTCTCAAAATACATTCTAGACAAATGATCGGCAACATAATTTTCTACTCCCTTCTTATCTTTTATTTCTAAGTCAAACTCTTGGAGCAGCAAGATCCATCTTATTAATCTAGGTTTAGCATCTTTCTTAGTGAGCAAGTATTTTAAAGCAGCATGATTAGTGTAAATAATAACTTTTGCTCCTACTAAGTAAGATCTAAACTTGTCAATGGCATAAACAACAGCTAGCAGCTCTTTTTCAGTTGTGGCATAATTAAGTTGAGGTCCCGTCAAAGTTTTAGTAGCATAAGCAATGGCACAATGTTTCTTGTCTTTTGTTTGCCCCAAAACAGCCCCCACAGCATAATCACTTGCATCACACATAATTTCAAAAGGTAAACACCAATCAGGGGGTTGAATAATGGGTGCAGAAATAAGAGCATTTTTCAGAATTTCAAAAGATTTAAGGCAAGCATCATCAAAGTCAAAGGGAACATCTTTGGCAAGCAGGTTTATAAGAGGTCTAGCAATATGAGAAAAAATCTTTATAAACCTTCTATAAAAACCAGCATGGCCAAGAAAACTTCTGATTCCTTTAACATTAACAGGTGGAGGTAGTTGTTCAATTACTTCTATCTTAGCTCTATCTACCTCAATTCCTCTTTCAGAAACTAGATGGCCTAGCACTATTCCTTCTCTAACCATGAAATGACATTTTTCCCAGTTAAGGACTAAGTGCTTTTCTTCACATCTTTGCAAAACCTTAACTAAGTTTTTTAGACAATCATCAAAAGTTTTTCCATATACAGAAAAGTCATCCATGAAAACTTCCATGATTTCTTCAATCATATCAGAGAATATAGACATCATGCATCTTTGAAAAGAAGCTGGAGAATTACATAGTCCAAAAGACATTCTACCGATAAGCATAAGTTCCGTAAGGACATGTAAAAGTGGTTTTGCTCTGCTCACTGGGATGGATTGGGATTTGGTGATACCTAGAATATCCATCAAGAAAGCAAAAGAAAGAGTGATTTGCCAACCGCTCTAACATTTCATCAATGAAGGGCAGTGGAAAGTGATCTTTCCTTGTGGCTTTATTGAGTTTCCTATAATCTATGCACATACGGCAACCAGTGACAGTTCTTTGAGGAATCAATTCATTCCTCTCATTTTTCACAACTGTCATGCCTCCCTTTTTAGGCACGACTTGCACAGGGCTCACCCACTCACTATGTGGCACAGGATATATAATCCCGGCGTGTAAAAGTTTCAGAACTTCTTTCTTCACTACCTCTCTCATCGCATTATTGAGTCTTCGTTGAGGCACTCTAGATGGTAGAACATCAGGGTCTGTAGGAATGCGATGTGTGCAAAGGGCAGGATTGATGTCCTTAAGGTCGTGGAGTGAGTAGCCAAAGGCTGAGCGATGTTGTTCTAAGATAGTTATCAGCTTATGAGCCTCTTCCTGAGTGAGCTTGTCATTAATGATCATAGGAGACTCAGGATCATTGTGCAAAAAGGCATATCTAAGACCAGGTGGTAATGGTTTGAGTTTAATGGGAGGTCTCGAGGGTTCCTCGAGTTCATCGAGGGGTTCAGATTCTGTAGGATTTTCTTCTTCCTCCTCGATAAAGAATTCAGTGACATCTTCTTGATTGGATTCTACAAAATGTTCTAGAGATGCATCATTCACCTCTTCCATTGGGTCTGGTTCTGGACTGGGTTCGGTCTTAGTATGGATCGAATGTGCGAAGTGTAAGGGAACTCTAATAGTTTTGCCTAGGCAAATGTCAAGTTTCCCTGTGTGTCCTTCCTTAAGGAGTCTTTCCAAAGGATGGCCTATTAAAAGGTCAAACTCCTTAATATCACAAATGTGAAAGCTTAGGTGAATTGGCATGTCGTTTCGGTAGGAAATAAAGAATTCCTGAACTTTGAATAATTTGTCCCGAGGAGCACTTTAATAATTTCATTGTGGGGGATAATGGCGTGTTTTTAATAAACTGATGGAAAAAGGATAAGGCCATTATATTGATTCCCACAACTGGATTATAAAGGGCATCAAAGGGGGTTCCATAGATTGTACATTGAATTGGTGTAGAAGGTGAATCCAAATGGACCACGTCAGAGGAAAGCTCTGACTCTTCTAACCATTCCCCACTTATGATGGATGCCAGCTCCACAGTGTGTTCTCTTGAGAAGGTCTGCTCAAAAGGGTCTATTTTGCCATGCGAAGATGATGTGTACTTTTGAGACATCTTCTCTTTATGATAATTCGAGGTGTTTCCACAATCGAAAAATAAATCATCCTCGATATCATTTATAAAATCAGGTAGAGGGATAGCTATAGGCTGAGATGGTTCTGGCATAGGCTCTGGTGTAGCTATCTCTGGAATCTCTTCTTTTAAAGTTTTCTCTTCTAATGGATCATCATTGGTGCTGGCTAGAATATTATCTAGGACGGTTCTAGCTTCACTGGATGTAAGGTGTATGAATGATCCGTGTGAGGAGGTATTTAAATAGGCTCTAGATTCCCTATTAAGACCAATATAGAAATTTTGAAGGAGAATATGGTCTTGAAGGCCTAGATCTAGTCCGGATTTGTAAAGGAGTTCAAAACGTTCCCAGGATGAACTCATAGACTCACTATCCCCCTGTTTGAAGGATATGATCCAGGTTCTGAGGTTGACTACTCTGGATAAAGGGTAGAAATCCATGCAGAAATCCGCACGGAGAATTCCCCAATCGCCTTTCTTCTTCCCTTTGGTTCTGTCATACCACTGGCGAGCTTTTCCTTTCAATGTGAATGGAAAAAGCTTCCAACGGATAGTCTCGTCAGACATACCCTCTATACAAAGGCAGTCACAAGTTTGTTCGAACTGTTGGAGATGATGATAAGGGTCTTCGTCTTCTATTCCTGAGAAAGTGTTGATTTGGACCATCTCTATTAACCGTGGGCGCAGCTCATAGGCATCAGATAAGATTGGCTTTGATGAACGTATGGGCCTAAGGCTGAGCTATGAGGGTGCTGAAAAGTCTTTAATGAGAGTAGTATCCATAAGGACAGTAGAAAAGAAAAAAAACTAAAACTAAAAAGGAAAAGATAAAAGTATACGTACAAGATATAGTTATACTTACGAGTTCTCTCTTAACCGTTCTCCCCGGCAACGGCGCCAGAAATGCTTGTTGGTATTTGTTAAGCCTACAGAAATATTGTGATGGATAATCCGCAAGCGCACAGATACCGGTGAGCACTTCACCCGGGAAGAGGGTTTTAAATATCGAATCCACAGGGAGAAGGGTAGAGTGATCCGAGATGTATAACTAATCCCTGAGTAGTTATCAAGGACTTGATAGAAAGAGAGATAAGGAAGACTTTAGGATGTCTAGTTCTTACTCGCACAAGCTATGCTATTATTGTTCTTATGGGGTGATTGTCTGAAGGCACACTTAGGAAAGGGAAACTTCCGACAATCTATGGGGGGAGTCCTACGATTTCTATAGACGGGAGGTGGACTACAAAGGATAGACGGGAACGAGGTCACTTCCCGCTTCTACAACACGATCCGGAATATAGAAGGCATTCACAAGCTAGCTAGTCTAAGCACCACGCTTACACTAAACATGCAACTTTAACACAAGAGCAACATGAATTAAAGTACTCATGAAATAGTTATGAACCGTAAGAACAATAATAACAATGTTACTCACTTGAATAAGAAGTTGATCTTTCCACAAGGTCTCAAGATCAGGCTCCAATGGAGTTGATCCCAAAGGAAGAAGATGAAGAGGAGGCACCGACAGGTCCGAGCCTTCCTTCAGTTCCGCCTCTACCACTATCTAATTCTCTCGAACAAGATTAGCTATATCTGAATAGATCGTGGCTCTAATATCTCAACTTGATACTAACTCTCCAACTCTAATTCTAGTCTAGAGCTTCTATCTCAGGTAGGCATTGGTGATCTAGAATGAGTTGTTCCCCTACCCTGGGGTCAAGGGGCCTGTTTATATAGTCCTGAGGAGGTGCCTTGCCACCGTAGGATCAAACCGACCTAATATACGGTTTAGATTGCTTCTCATAGGCGGTGGAAGAACATTCCAGAAGTAGGGCTGAGTTGGCGCCAGGGGGGACCAGTCGGCCCCATCATGGGACCGGTCGGCCTGTGGTGGGCCCCCCTCGGGGTCTGCCTTGGCCAGGACGGTTCTTGCCCCTTCCAGATGCTTCTTTCTTGCAAGCCAAGTCACGTTGAGTTCGGCAGTGTTCTGGAACCTTCTAGACTTGTTTCTTTTCTTGTATTTCTGAATAGTCCCTGTAATTTTATGAATTCACCAAAACTCGTGGAAATTGTCAGTGCAAACCCTAATAAGGTGATCTAATTATATTTTAGCCCTTTTTCCAGTAAATATGAGGGGAAATATTTATAGATAAAATGTGTCAACAGCAACAAATGCATTCATTCTACTCCATTAGACCCAAAATGATGTTTGGGATTCTATTGGAGAATTTCGTAAACCTTCCACATGTGAAAGATGCAAATCTTGTGTTTCGGGACTGAATGCACTATTTCGGGGTACTCAAGTAGCGGAAATGGTTTCACACCAAATGCATGCATTGTACTCCATTGGACCCAAAATCATGTTTGGGAATGTTTATGAGCATTTCGGAAACCTTCGGAATGTAAAAAGATGCAAAACTTGTGTTTCAGGACTATTCGGGGTACTCAAGTTGCGAAAATGGTTTCGTACCAAATGCATCCATTCTACTCCCTCAGACCCAAAATGATATTTGGGAGTGTTTTGGAGAATTTCGTAAACCTTCCACGTGTGAAAGGATGCGAAACTTGTGTTTCAGGACTGAGTGCACTATTTCAGGGTACTCAAGTTGCAAAAATGGTTTCGCACCAAATGCATCCATTCTACTTTATTAGACCCTAAATCATGTTTGGGAGTGTTTTGCAGCATTTCGGAAACCTTCGAACTGTAAAAAGATGCAAAACTTGTGTTTCGGGCGTGACTGCACTGTTTCGAGGAACCGAAGTTGCCAAAATGATTTTGCAACAAATGCATTCATTCTACTCCACTAGACCCAAAATAGTGTTTGGGATTGTTTTGGAGAATTTCGTGAACCTTCCACGTGTGAAAAGATGCAAAACATGTGTTTCGGGCATGGCCGCACTGTTTCGAGGAACCGAAGTTGCCAAAACTATTTCGCAAGAAATGCATTCAATCTAATCCTCTAGACCCAAAATGATGTTTGGGATTGTTTTGGAGAATTTCGTGAACCTTCCACATTTGAAAAGATGCAAAACTTATGTTTCAAGACTGAATGTACTATTTCGGGGTACTCAAGTTGCGAAAATGGTTTCACACCAAATGCATCCATTCTACTCCATTGGACCCGTAATCATGTTTGGGACTATTTTTGAGCATTCCAGAAACCTTCAGAATGTAAAAAGATGCAAAACTTATGTTTCAGGACTGAATGAACTATTTCGGGGTACTAAAGTTACGAAAATGGTTTCGTACCAAATGCATCCATTCTACTCCATTAGACCCAAAATGATGTTTGGGAGTATTTTGGAGAATTTCGTAAACCTTCCACGTGTGAAAAGATGCAAAACTTGTGTTTCAGGACTAAGTGCACTACTTCAGGGTACTCAAGTTGCAAAAATTGTTTCGCACCAAATGCATCCTTTCTACTCGATTAGACCCTAAATCATGTTTGGAAGTGTTTTGGAGCATTTCCGAAACCTTCGGAAAGTAAAAAGATGCAAAACTCGGGCGTGACTGCACTGTTTCGAGGAACCGAAGTTGCCAAAATGATTTCGCAACAAATGCATTCATTCTATCCCATTAGACCCAAAATGATGTTTGGGATTGTTTTGGAGAATTTCGTAAACCTTCACGTGTGAAAAGATGCAAAACTTGTGTTTCAGGACTGAATGCACTATTTCGGGGTAGTCAAGTTGCGAAAATGGTTTCGCACCAAATGCATCCATTCTACTCCATTGGACCCAAAGTCATGTTTGGGAGTGTTTTTGAGCATTCCGAAAACCTTCGGAATGTAAAAAGATGCAAAACTTGTGTTTCAAGACTAAATGCACTATTTCGGGGTACTCAAGTTGCGAAAATGGTTTCGTACCTAATGCATCCATTCTACTCCATTAGACCCAAAATGATGTTTGGGATTGTTTTGGAGAATTTCGTAAACCTTCCACGTGTGAAAAGATGCAAAATTTATGTTTCAGGACTGAGTGCACTATTTCAGGGTACTCAAGTTGCGAAAATGTTTCGCACCAAATGCATCCATTGTACTCCATTGGACCCAAAATCATGTTTGGCAGTATTTTTGAGCATTTCAGAAACCTTCGAAATGTAAAAAGATGCAAAACTTGTGTTTTAGGATTGAATGAACTATTTCGGGGTACTCAAGTTGCGAAAATGATTTCGTACCAAATGCATCCATTCTACTCCATTAGACCCAAAATGATGTTTGGGAGTGTTTTGGAGAATTTCATAAACATTCCACGTGTGAAAAGATGCAAAACATGTGTTTCAGGACTAAGTGCAGTATTTCAGGGTACTCAAGTTGCGAAAATGGTTTCGCACCAAATGCATCCTTTCTACTCGATTAGACCCTAAATCATGTTTGGAAGTGTTTTGGAACATTTCAGAAACCCTAGGAATATAAAATTATGCAAAACTTGTGTTTCGGGTGTGACTGCACTATTTCGAGGAACCGAAGTTGCCAAAATGATTTCGCAACAAATGCATTCATTCTACTCCATTAGACCTAAAATGATGTTTGGGATTGTTTTGGAGAATTTCATAAACCTTCCACGTGTGAAAAGATGCAAAACTTGTGTTTCAGGACTGAATGCACTATTTCGGGTACTCAAGTTGCGAAAATGGTTTCGCACCAAATGCACCCATTCTACTCCATTGGACCCAAAATCATGTTTGGGAGTGTTTTTGAGCATTCCGGAAACCTTCAGAATGTAAAAAGATGCAAAACATGTGTTATATGACTGAATGCACTATTTCGAGGTACTCAAGTTGCGAAAATGGTTTCGTACCAAATGCATCCATTCTACTCCCTTAGACCCAAAATGATGTTTGGGAGTGTTTTGGAGAATTTCATAAACCTTCCACGTGTGAAAAGATGCAAAACTTGTGTTTCAGGACTGAGTGCACAATTTCAGGGTACTCAAGTTGCGAAAATGGCTTCGCACCAAATGCATCCATGCTACTCGATTAGACCCTAAATCATGTTTGGAAGTGTTTTAGAGCATTTTCGGAACCTCCATAATGTAAAAAGTTGCAAAACTTGTGTTTCAGTCGTGACTGCACTGTTTCGAGGAACCAAAGTTGCCAAAACTATTTCGCAAAAAATGCAATCCATCTACTCCATTAGACCAAAAATGGTGTTTGGGATTATTTTGGAGAATTTCATAAACCTTCTGCATGTGAAAAGATGCAAAACTTGTGTTTCAGGACTGAATGCACTATTTCGGGGTACTCAAGTTGCGAAAATGGTTTCGCACCAAATGCATCCATTCTACTCCATTGGACCCCAAATCATGTTTGGGAGTGTTTTGGAGCATTCCATAAACCTTCGGAATGTAAAAAGATGTAAAACTTGTGTTTCAAGACTGAATGAACTATTTCGGGGTACTCAAGTTGTGAAAATGGTTTCGTACCAAATGCATCCATTCTACTCCATTAGACCCAAAATGATGTTAGGGAGTGTTTTGGAGAATTTCGTAAACCTTCCACGTGTGAAAAGATGTGGAACTTGTGTTTCAGGACTTAGTGCACTATTTCAGGGTACTCAAGTTGCGAAAATGGTTTCGCACCAAATGCATCCTTTCTACTCGATTAGACCCTAAATCATGTTTGGAAGTGTTTTGGAGCATTTCCGAAACCTTCGGAATGTAAAAAGATGCAAAACTTGTGTTTCGGGCGCGACTGCACTGTTTCGAGGAACCGAAGTTGCCAAAATGATTTCGCAACAAATGCATTCATTCTACTCCATTAGACCCAAAATGATGTTTGGGATTCACTACAAGAAAATCGTTGACTAGTGACGCAACCACATTTTAGCGTCATTGATTTATGACGTTCCTGGCTGATCTCGTCATGATATTTCACTTCCGAGCGAATTTAGTGACAAAAAAAACTTTCATCATTACGGTTGGTACTGTAGCCGTGCTTTCACAGTTCCATGCTGTTTTGTGACGCCATAAGCACTGAAAAATGTCATAAACCAACACCGGTCCCACATGTAAGCATTATTTTAAAAACAGAGTGTTCCAAGTCGTCATAAAATTCAGTAGGGTCCCACATGTAAGCATTTTTTCGAAAATAGAGTGTTCCAAGTCGTCATAAATTTTTCCAGGGTCCCACATATAAGCATTTTCGCCATGTCAGCGGCGTCATAAACCAACTATGGTCCCACATGTAAGCATTATTTTAAAAATAGAGTGTTCCAAGTCGTCATAAAATTCAGTTGGGTCCCACATGTAAGAATTTTTTTCGAATCCTTAATATAAATCAGTAATTCGCAGGCGAAATGCTTCACTGCCTTCGCAAAGACTCTCGACTTTTGCTACGCGCGGATCTGCAACGGCTCGTGGTAGGAATGGCGGATTTTGGCGGTGATGAGAGGGTGGTTTATGCGCCACCTCCCGGCTACGAGTTCATGAAACAGGACGACAAGGTCAGTCCTCTAGTTTGAGCCACTATATTTTCCCCTATCGACATAGGGATGGGGATTTCTAGTTTGGGGATCTAGAGGATGGATGACCATATACAATAGATTCATATTTCATCGTACACTCAGATTTGAATTGCAATTGGTGTTAGAAGTTGATTCAGTTAGTTTTCAGTTTGCATCGTTTGATGGATTGATAGGTTCTTGTATTTTTCTTGCTTCTGGAAGTGCTTGAATCCACTGAATAGCTGAGCTGATTTCATCATACACTCAGATTTGAATTGCAATTGGTGTTAGAAGTTGATTCAGTTAGTTTTCAGTTTGCATAGTTTGATGGATTGATAGATTCTTGTATTTTTCTAGCTTCTGGAGGTGCTTGAATCCACTAAAGCTGAGCTGCAGAAGGTGAAGAGAGACCTGCAAGAGGCTCTAAATTACAAGCACCTGCATGAGGAATCGGTACAGCAGCATAATGAACAAATGAAAGAGATGAATCAATTGCTGCAACGGCAGAAAGATGAGCCGAATCAAATGGCATTGTTACAGCAGCAGAATGAACAACTGAAAGAGATGAATCAATTGCTGCAACAGGAGAAACACGAGCTGAATCAAATGGCATTGTTACAGCAGGAGAACATTGCCCTGATGGAAGAGCTGACCAAAGAGAGGGGCCATGTTAATCAATTGTTACGGCAGCAGCATGACCAGCTGAAAGAGAATCAACAATTGTTAGCGGAGAATGCCCTGTTGAAAGAAAGAGCAAATATACTCTGACTGAGCTGCAGACAATCGATAAAACATGTCTGGTGTTACTGCTAGCTAGACGGTTCAGAGGTGGTGTGTACTTTGTGGTGATGAATTTTTTTGTATTTTTGTGTTTGCTACTTGCTGGTGGTGTGAACTTTGTGGTGATGAGTGCTATGAGATTCCATCTTATTACGCCGATTTGGTTTAATCTGTTTCAAATTGAGTCGAGCATACTCACCATTCTGAATTAATTTTGCTGATGTTTTGCTGGTCCGTTCTGTTGATGTTTTGCTGGAAGGACCTTCCTGAGTAATGATCGCGAAACTGCTTGTTTCCTACTGTTGGTCACGAAATGTTGCAAAAACAATTTGCCATAGCAAGGGGTTCGAACTAGAGACCTATAGGAACGAGACAGCACTATCTACCACTGCACTGCTCGTGGTAGGAATGGCGGATTCTGGCGGTGATGAGAGGGTGGTTAATGCGCCACCTCCCGGCTAAGAGTTCATGAAACACGACGACAAGGTCAGTCCTTTGGTTTGAGCCACTATATTTTCCCCTATCGACCTAGGGATGGGGATTTCTAGATTTGGGGATCTAGAGGATGGATGACCATATACAATAGATTCATATTTCATCATACACTCAGATTTGAATTGCAATTTGTGTTAGAAGTTGATTCAGTTAGTTTTCAGTTTGCATCATTTGATGGATTGATAGGTTCTTGTATTTTTCTAGCTTGTGAAGGTGCTTGAATCCACTGAAGCTGAGCTAATTTCATCGTACACTCAGATTTGAATTGCAATTGGTGTTAGAAGTTGATTCAGTTAGTTTTCAGTTTGCATAGTTTGATGGATTGATAGGTTCTTGTGTTTTTCTAGCTTCTGGAGGTGCTTGAATCCACTAAAGTTGAGCTGCAGAAGGTGAAGAGAGACCTGCAAGAACAACAAGTCATTGAGCTCAAGTAACTACAAAAGGCTCCAAATTACAAGCACCTGTATGAGCAATCGTTACAACAGCAGATTGAACAACTGATAGAGATGAAGAAATGCATGGAAGAGTCTTATCAATTGCTGCAACAGGAGTATGCCCGGTTGAATGAAATGGCATTGTTACAGCAGGAGAACATTGTCCTGATGGAAGAGCTGACCAAAGAGAGGGGCCATGTTAATCAATTGTTACGGCAGGAGAATGACCAGCTGAAAGAGATTCAGCAATTGTTAGCGGAGAATGCCCTGTTGAAAGAAAGAGCAATCGAACTCTGACTGAGCTGCAGACAATCGATAAAACATGTATAGTGTTACTGCTAGCTAGACGGTTCATAGGTGGTGTGTACTTTGTGGTGATGAATTTGTTTGTATTTTTGTGTTTGCTACTTGCTGGTGGTGTGAACTTTGTGGTGATGAGTGCTATGAGATTCCATCTTATTATGCCGATTTGGTTTAATCTGTTTCAAATTGAGTCGAGCATACTCACCATTCTGAATTAATTTTGCAGATGTTTTGCTAGTCCGTTCTGTTGATGGTTTGCTAGAAGGACCTTCCTGAGTAACGATCGCGAAACTACTTGTTTCCTACTGTCGGTCACGAAATATTGCAAAAACAATTTGCCATAGCAAGAGTTCGAACTAGAGACCTATAGGAACGAGACAACACTATCTACCACTGCACCACCTCTTGGTTGTGTCAATTTATTGAGAAACACTTTCCACCCCAACCACAGCACGGAGCGGTTGTTCTGATAAGTTGGCGGGAGAAAAGCTTGCGCTGTAGCAAAAAATAGTTTTCCCGCAGCCCGCTGCCCCGAAACGGGAAAACGAAGAACGGAGAGGCGAGTAGGCTACCAAAACGGATCATTCCGGCGGTGATTTGCGACTTCCAACGGCTGCTCACTCCTACGGGCGCAACCTGGGTGATACTTGCTGCAGCGGTGTGTCAATCTGGTAAGTAATTTTGTGTTCAATCCGGAAAATTTCATTTCGCAGAATGTTCTCCTTTTCGATTCGTTCTGTGGTCAGTAATTTTAAGTTGGATTCGCCAAAAACTTTCCAGATGGATAGACGCTGGATAACTGGTTGTACTGGTTTTAACACTGATCATGAGAAAGGGGTCCAGGATTTCTTGGCATTTCTTCGGACAAGATACGCTGAGGACGAAGAAATACTATGCCCGTGTCGTCGATGCCTCAATAACTCTACAGGGACTATAGAGCGAATTGGAGTTCACTTACTTGTGAGTGAGATGGCAACCACTTACACTAGGTGGATCCATCATGGAGAAGCTTTGGAGGATATGGTTGACGATGATGAAAATGTACAAGATAACGTAATTCTGCCGGATGCAGAGGGGGATGTGGATAATGCAGCTCCACGGGATGAAGGCCCTGGAGACGATGGGATGTCTGAATTGATTGCTGACTTGGGCAAGGGTCAGGTGCTCGGTAAGAAAATGTATGAATTTGTAAAAGAACATCTGAACCGTAAGGTGTCACCGACATCTTCATATGCACAATTTACATTTGTTGTCAAGTTACTTCATATAAAGTCTTTCAGTTGGATGAGCAATGTCGCATTCAATGCAACGATGAATTTGTTACAAAAAGGATTCCCAGAAGCGTGTCTTCCAGACTCTTTCGATGCGGCAATGAAGTACATACGTTCCAAGGGACTCGGCTATGAAAAAATCCATGTTTGCAAAAATAATTGTATATTGTTTCGCAAGGAGTAGTATGTCAAACTTGATGTGTGCCCAGTATGTTGTGAAGAGGATTCAAGATGGAAGGATGTAGACACCAACAAGCGCGTTCCTCAAAAGGTATTGAGGCATTTTCCGCTGATTTCCAGGCTGAAGAGGATGTTTCTTTCGTCAAAAACAGCAAAGGATGCATTATGGCACCAGTCGAAGTGAAAACCAGTGAACAATGAGCTTAGCCATCCAGCTGATGGTGAGGCATGGAAAGAATTCAATAAAAGTTGGCCAAAATTTGCAGAAGATGCTAGGAACCTTAGACTTGGTCTTGCAACCGATGGTTTCAATCCATTTGGCAACATGAACAACTCATATAGTATGTGGCCAGTATTTGTTGTGCCGTATAACATGCCACCATGGGTATGCATGGAAGAATCAAACTTCATGATGGCCTTATTGATCCCTGGGCCGAGTTCTCCATCAAAGGATTTTGATATCTTCATGGAACCTCTCATCGAAGAGCTGCAGCAACTTTGGAAGGGTGTATGGGCAATCGATGCTGTTGACCGTAAAAGATTTAAACTATGTGTTGCGGTTCTTTGGTGCATACATGATTATCCAGCATTGAGCACGTTGTCTGGGTGAGTCACGAAAGGCTATTTTGCCTGTGTGCGTTGCGACAAGGATCCTTGCTCAAGGAGATTGAAGAACAAGATATGTTACATTGGGCATCGTCGTTTCCTTCCAACTGACCATCCATGGAGAAGAAAGAGAGCAGATTTTGATGGTACTATTGAAAACCGAGAAAAGCCAGAGCAGTTTACCCATGAGGAGCTGAAGCAACAACTGGAGAAGGTTAAAGACATTAGACCAGGAAAGCATCCTCTACCTCAAGGAAAGAAAAGGAAGCGGGAATCCGGACAGTGCTGGAGCCGAAGGGTTTGTTTGTGAGACTTGCCGTAATGGTCATCTCTGAAGTTGGCACATAACCTTGATGTGATGCACATTGAGAAAAACATATGCGAAAACCTTATTGGAACGTTGCTTAAAATTGCTGGGAAGACAAAGGACACCATCAATGCTAGGGTTGATTTGGAAGAGATGGGCGTAAGATCAAATCTACACATGGTGGCAACTGAGGATGGTGAGTCATGCAAAATGCCAGAAGCTCCGTATGTACTTTCAAAAACGAAATAGAAGCTGTTTTGTGATTTTATAAGTTCGGTGAAGTTCCTAGATGGATATGCTTCAAACTTAGCTAGGTGTATTGCTGCAGATGGATGCAAACTACAAAGACTGAAAACTCATGATTGTCATATCCTACTCCAAAGGGTTTTAATGGCTTGTCTTCGCGGTTTAGTAGACAAAGAGATATACACAGCTATTGCTGAACTAGGAAACTTCTTTCGGCAACTATGTTGCAAAACTCTGAAGTTGGATGTCTTGCAAAAACTGAAAGCAGATATCCCAATAATTCTGTGCAAGCTCGAGAAAATTTTCCCTCCTACCTTCTTTGATGTTATGGTCCACTTGGCTGTCCATTTGCCGGAGGAAGCAATCCTAAGAGGTCCAGTACAATATGGATGGATGTATCCCGTCGAAAGAAGTCTATGCACATTGAAGCGTTCAGTGAGAAACCAAGCTAGGCCTGAAGGATCCATTGTAGAAGCATATGTTGCTAATGAGGCCTTGACATTTTGCTCTAGGTACTTTGCGGCTGATGATGTGGCCACACGATTCAATCAGGTTGGAAGGAACAGAGAGAATGCTGATTTGTCTGTAGATGGAACATCCTGTTTCGATCACAATGTTCAAGTACTTGGAGCAGGGACCACTTGTTGGCTTGGGTCAAAGTACGACAAGGTGGTTTGGTATGTGCTAAACAATTGCGAAGAGGTGAGGCCATATATCGAGTAAGTAAATCACCGTTGCAATGATAGAACTACAATTATTTCATTCTAACTTTGAGATGGTACTGCTTTGCAGAGTGTTCAAGAATGAATTAAAAGCGAAAGGTGTGTCGGACGAGGATATTGATCATCGAATTGCTACAGAATTTCAGCACTGGTTTAGATCGCATGTTAGTATTCATTTTTTTTGTTTGGTAGCTAGCTTATATTACCTTGTGAGGACCTTTACATAAGACTATATTAAAAAAAACTATGGCTCTTCTGTACAGATTACAAACAATCCAGTGAGCGACGACAACCTATATGCAGTATCAGCTGAACCAGACCGGCGAGCAAAAACTTATACAGCATGTATTGTAGGCGGTGTCCGGTACCACACCAAGGCCCGAGAGGTAAATAGGAAGACACAGAACAGTGGAATCATGACTACAGGATCACATAAAGACATTAAAGAAATTGAGTTTTATGGTTCACTAAGAGACATTATTGAGCTGCGGTACAACTCGAGGCTTGACAGAGATCGAACTGTTGTTTTATTCCAGGTTGACTGGTATGATCTGGAAGGGACCAAGAAGGAACCGAAGATTAGAAATGATGGTTACTTCACAAGCACAACGAAGGTCTTTTACTTGCCAGACACCCTACTACAACACCCATGGAGAGTGGTGCAAAAATTTGAGCACAGGCATTTGTGGAGCTATAATGAAAATGAGGAGGACATAGCTCCCACTAGCATGGTACTTGCATATCAAGATGATGAAATTGACCAAACCTTGCATGATATTATACTTGATGATGGTCTCGGTGATGGTTCGGAGGTTCCGGTGCCTATTACTGGCGAGGAGACTGTGGTTGCAGCCGCTGAAGTTGACGCAATTCGCCAGCAGGAGCTGTCTGATGTGGATGGATTCAATTCTGAAGATGAGGACGATGACACTCTATGGCAATACGTCGATGAAGATGAAAATGCTGCCGATGAAAGTGACGATGACTAGGATATCAAATCAGTAAATGTTTAAGTAGATCTGAACTGAAATCATGTGGACCCTATGATTTATATGTAATTTATATGTAGTTGAAGTGCACTTTCCTGAATATTAAACCTGCTGTAGGTGCCTACTATCCGGTTCACTGTATTATGTAGCATCGGAACTTCCTGTTGCGTCTTTACAAAATATACGATCGCGCATGGGGATGCCGATTATCCGGTACGTTGTATTATAAAACAACGGAACGTCCTGTTGGGCTACGTGAATGTGTTGATCTCCAATGTGGGCATGATCGAGGAGTATGCAACGTGACGTGCTCATGATCATGTAGTACTAGGCGAACGAATCGACGAAGGAAGGGATGTGTTGATCTCCAATGCGGGCATGATCGAGGAGTATGCAACGTGACGTGCTCATGATCATGTAGTACTAGGCGAACGAATCAACGAAGGAAGGGATGTGTTGATCTCCAATGCGGGTATGATCGAGGAGTATGCAACGTAACGTGCTCATGGTCATGTAGTACTAGGCGAACGAATCGACAAAGGAAGGGATGTGTTGATCTCCAATGCGGGCATGATCGAGGAGTATGCAACATGACGTGCTCATGATCATGTAGTACTAGGCAAACGAATCGACGAAGGAAGGGATGTGTTGATCTCCAATGCGGGCATGATCGAGGAGTATGCAACGTGACGTGCTCATGATCATGTAGTACTAGGCGAACGAATCGACGAAGGAAGGGATGTATTGATCTCTAATGCGGGCATGATCGAGGAGTATGCAACGTGACGTGCTCATGATCATGTAGTACTAGGCGAACGAATCGACGAAGGAAGGGATGTGTTGATCTCCAATGTGGGCATGATCGAGGAGTATGCAACGTGACGTGCTCATGATCATGTAGTACCAGGCGAACGAATCGACGAAGGAAGGGATGTGTTGATCTTCAATGTGGCCATGATCGAGTAGTATGCAACGTGACGTGCTCATGATCATGGAGTACTAGGCGAATGGATTGTCCGGATCTTTGTATTATGTACGACAGGACCATCCTGTTATGACTTTCATACTCATCGACATACGTCTGGAGGATGGTCCGGTCTGGTATACATCGGAACAGAGGAACTTCCTTGTAAACTATAGGTACGAAAGGCGCTTCCCATTTCCTGGTCACAGGGTGCCAACAGCGCACTACACACACCTTTATGGCTTTATCCAACGGCGTGTCACTCGTGCTGACCCGCCATCCCCCCATTTACTGTCTCCTCACTTGAGGCGCAACCCCTTGGTAGGGTTCCGCCGCTGCCGCCGCCGCCGCCTGCAGCAGCCTCCAGCGGATACCTCAATCTGTCGCCGAAATCAGAGGTATGCGACCGCCTCCAGGCTCCAGCGGATACCGCAATCCGCCGCCGAATTCTTGGAATGGCACTAATTCGAGAAATTCGATTCGATGCTAACTTGATGTATATTGCACAATTGTACTGGTTGAACTATTCCCTGAATGTTGTGTGAATTATATGGAAGTGGGAAATGTTTTATTTTGTTGTCTGATTATGTGCTGGCGATCAGCAGCAGCCAGAACAGTATACAGTGCCCTGCGAAATGCAATATGGGCTGATCTAAAAAGAAAGCAATATGGGCCGAGGCCCAGGAAAGGCCCTGAGGATAATGGCCAAAATCAAATGTCCAAGCATAAAGCAATATGGGCCAAGTTCGTTAGATTGCTAGGGCCCAATATAAAATAGCCCAATATATTGTGCAACAAACATTTCGGGAATGGCCAAAAAAAATAACACGAAAACCTGAAACAGGCTAAAATTGGCCCAACAATATTAGGCGCACAAACGCTCTTACATGGACCGGGCCTCAATTTGTGACGAACCGAAATCGTCATAACCCCCTGCCACGTCGGAGCCACGATGGATCTTAGTCCGACGTGGCATGTACCTTATGACGCCTTTGTGTTACGAATTTATACGCGTCATTAAACTCATGACGCCGGGAAATAAGGTCTCGTCATTAATCGCGGTTTGTGACGCTCGATTAATGACGGCGCGTTTTCGTAACAACCAGCGTCATTAATCGTGTCATTAATCGCGGTTTATGACGAGAAACGGCCTTTTTTACGTCACTAGTCGGCGTTTTTCTTGTAGTGATTGTTTTGGAGAATTTCGTAAACCTCCCACGTGTGAAAAGATGCAAAACTTGTGTTTCAGGACTGACTGCACTATTTCGGGGTACTCAAGTTGCAAAAATGGTTTCGCACCAAATGCATCCATTCTACTCCATTGGACCCAAAATCATGTTTGGCAGTGTTTTTGAGCATTCCAAAAACCTTCAGAATGTAAAAAGATGCAAAACTTGTGTTTCAAGACTAAATGCACTATTTTGGGGTACTCAAGTTGCGAAAATGATTTCATACCTAATGCATCCATTCTACTCCATTAGACCCAAAATGATGTTTGGGATTGTTTTGGAGAATTTCGTAAACCCTCCACGTGTGAAAAGATGCAAAACTTGTGTTTCAGGACTGAGTGCACTATTTCAGGGTACTCAAGTTGCGAAAATGGTTTCACACCAAATGCATCCATTCTACTCGATTAGACCTTAAATCATGTTTGGGAGTGTTTTGCAGCATTTCGGAATGTAAAAAGATACAAAACTTGTGTTTCGGGCGTGACTGCACTGTTTCGAGGAATAGAATTTGACCAAATGATTTCTTAACAAATGCATTCATTCTACTCCATTAGACCCAAAATGATGTTTGGGATTCTATTGGAGAATTTCATAAACCTTCCACGTGTGAAAAGATGCAAATCTTGTGTTTCAGGACTGAATGCACTATTTCGGGGTACTCAAGTTGCGAAAATGGTTTCACACCAAATGCATCCATTGTACTCCATTGGACCCAAAATCATGTTTGGGAGTGTTTTTGAGCATTCCGAAAACCTTCAGAATGTAAAAAGATTCAAAACTTGTGTTTCAGGACTATGTTAGGGTACTCAAGTTGCGAAAATGGTTTCGTACCAAATGCATCCATTCTACTCCATTAGGCCCCAAATGGTGTTTGAGATTGTTTTGGAGAATTTCATAAACCTTCCATGTGTGAAAAGATGCAAAACTTGTGTTTCAGGACTGAGTGCACTATTTCAGGGTACTCAAGTTGCGAAAATGTTTTCGCGCCAAATGCATCCATTCTACTCGATTAGACCCTAAATCATGTTTGGGAGTGTTTTGCAGCATTTCGGAAACCTTCGGAATGTAAAAAGATGCAAAACTTGTGTTTCGGGCATGACTGCACTGTTTCGAGGAACCGAAGTTGCCAAAATAATTTCGCAACAAATGCATTCATTTCTACTCCACTAGACCCAAAATGATGTTTGGGATTGTTTTGGAGAATTTCGTGAACCTTCCACGTGTGAAAAGAGGCAAACTTATGTTTCAGGACTGAATGCACTATTTCGGGGTACTCAAGTTGCGAAAATGGTTTCGCACCAAATGCATCCATTGTCTCCATTGGTCCCAAAATCATGTTTGGGAGTCTTTTTTAGCATTCCAGAAACCTTCGGAATGTAAAACGATGCAAAACTTGTGTTTCAAGATTGAATGCACTATTTCGGGGTACTCAAGTTGCGAAAATGGTTTCGTACCAAATGCATCCATTCTACTCCATTAGACCCAAAATGATGTTAGGGAGTGTTTTTGGAGAATTTCGTAAACCTTCCACGTGTGAAAAGATGCAAAACTTGTGTTTCAGGACTAAGTGCACTATTTCAGGGTGGCCAATGTCAAAGCAGTTGAGCTGCAGACGATAACGCAATACTATGGGGAGGTAACCCATAACCTATTTGAGACGAGAAAGAAAATGAGAAACGATGCCCTGTTGTCTCCTACAGAGAAGGGTGAAGCCAACAGGTACCTAAAAGCTGAAAGCGAGGCAAGGATGTGGAAGGGAGAATGTGCAAAGGCTAACAGGGAGACTCAAGAGACTGCCACTGAGCTGTAGACGGTCAAGCAGCTCCTGGATTCTGCAACACGTCTGGTTAAGAAGGTGAGGGAATTTCTGAGACAAGCCTCATATAAGAGGTCACTTAGCAAGGACAATAATGAGGCATAATGTGATTCGTGGTGTTATTGCTAGGTAGACGGTTTAGAGGTGCTAATCATGCTTGTATTTTGGTATTTGCTACTTGTTGGTCGTGTGAACTTTGTGGTGATGAGTAGCTGTGAGATGCCATCTTATGATGTTTGATACTTGTCCGCTCTGTTGATGTTTTGCGGGAAGGACCTTTCTGATTATAGAATGCGTAACTGCTTGTTCCCTACAGTGATTGTGGTAGAAACTCATACATATGTGCGGAATAATTAACGAAGGCTGATAATATAGATATTTGTACATTGAATTGCGTTACAGGTGGTACACAATTGAAGTTCCTCATTACCGATAGCTAGGCAACAGCCATGTTCCTCGCGACCAAATCAAGTCCCCACAAACCTGCTTAATGCGGATCGCCGGAGTAGTGTTGACGCCTGGGACAATACCTATTCCCTGCTGGTAGATCCAGTACTCTTCCGAAGGTAGTGTAGTCCAGTCAGATTGGCTACCCAAATGCCACATGGAAACGGGCAATGACCCATGCGCTGCAAAAGATTTCTCTGGCCAAAAGAAAGTAATCACGACAAATGACTCTGCACCAGCTGTTGTTTCAAGGCACAAGATACAAGCTTGGAGAGTAGCCATTTGGCTCCATTTTGGAAGTCGAGGAAGGCAAATGTGCTTTCGAGGAGACAAAGGATTCAGCATGAGCGTGTTGCACCAATCTCTGCAATCTAAGGCGACTAGGCTTCCAGATCCACCGCAACCAATCAATCTAGTCCTTTCCCAGCCAATGCAGGAATGGAGACCTCAAAAATTCGCATATCAGTGACGGATGCGAATGTCACAGCTCCAAATTCACCGATAAATTCAGATTTCAGAATCCAAGGGTCAAACGGGCGTGCCTCACCTGAACGAGCGTAGTTCCAACCCTTGCAGAGAGCTTTGAACATGATGAAATGTCTTGCATCACTGATCTTCTTGGCGGCGCTCACAACAATGTCAGGAATAAGATTTGCCTAGGGACGAGGCATCATTGTCAGGATAGCTAAAGAACAAGGTTGTGGGAGAACACTGGAGGAGTTACAGCTCCAACAAAGACAAATGAGTGGAAAACGTAGTCCAGAAGGTCCGGTATACTGATGTATTGCCAAAAGGACCTTCTGGACTACTATTATTTCTTCCGGTCTGTTAACATTCCGCTGAATGGTCTTTCCCCCTTCCCCAGAACATACTCCCTCCGTCCACAAAAGAATACAATTCTCACTTCCGATAAGTTTATATGAAGATATAAGTGTTAACAAAATTTACTGTAAATTTGGTAAAAATTGAATTAGTTTGACCAGAACGGATCCCACAACTACTCTAATATTTTCGGGAGCAGTTTTTTCAATAATGGCTGAATAGGTTCCTCTGGCCATAAATATCCCCCTTCCTCCCAGCGCCCTCTTCCTCTCCCCACTCTTGCAACCAACAAAAAACCCCATCCTCACACAGCGCTCTCTTCCTCTCCCCATGGAGCCATTGTCTCCTAGAGGTGCGGCGCAAGCCACATCCTCCTCTTCTGATGAAAGGGAGGATCTCCAGTGGTCTGATGAAGAGGAGGCAGAGCGGAGGCCCATTCGGGTGGTGGTTGACACATCCTCTGATGATTTGGAGTTTGTGGAACAAAATGAAATCCAAGATCATGTGCCTCTGAAACGTCTCACCCCTCGCAAGTCAGCAAGAGGTGCCAGGGGTCAGGGGCGCGGAAGCACCACCACTCGCCGGGGAACTTTTGTCTCCAAGCGCCGTCATCCTCTCTCATCCTCATCGGTCAGCGGCAGTCGATCTCTGCCATCCTCGCCGAGCAGAGGCCATCATCGATGGGCCATCATCATCCGCCATGGAGCGGCGCCAAGGTCGTGCTCGACCGGCCGCCATGGAGCGGTGACATCATCCTCTGGCGGCGGCATTGGAGGGACGGCCTCATCCGCGAGCGGTGCCCTGGGAGGTCCGCCACCATCTTCCACGGGCGGTGGCAACAGAGCGACATCCTCGTCCGTGAGCAGCAGCAACAAGGCGTCGGGTGCACCATCGATAAAGAAGTGGCGCCTTGATTAGTGGATTAGTGGTAACTGCTACTAGTAGAAGTAGGAGTAGAAGAAGCAGAACGAAGATTCGCCTTCTGTTCATCTAGTCTGATTGAATACTACTACTACTGTTTTTTCCTTGTAAGATGTTGGTTTTCTCATTGCGTAGCAGTGACAGTTTAATCCGGTCCGACTGAAAACTATAAACCGGACTTTCGTCCTGTGTTCATCTGGTATTTAAGAAATCAATGGAATGGACTTTTCGTATACAATGAATTTATACCGAGAGAGTACACACACATTACCATTTTTATTAGAAACAACACAATCCAAATACAAACGACACAAATGCATGCATACGCATAGATTACACATGAGGATGGATCAATCCACCATAGTTGGAACTACAGCGACATACTCTAAACGACATACTACTAGCATCTACCATCACGGCTCATACTACTACCATCACCACATACTACTAGCATCTACCATCACAGCTCATACTACTACCATCATGACATACTACTACCATAACGGGCTCATGGAAATCCAGCCGCTGCATGGAGTGCAGCAAAACGTGGCTCCTGGATCAGATACTCCTCCAAAGCGTGATGTCTCGCCCTTGTACCCCAAACCCAGGTAGGCGAAACAGCGATGTTATGCGTGTGTAACAGCAGGTCACAAATGGTCCATTGCCTGTGACCCCTGTGGCAAAAAGGGCACACCCACATTCCTTCGTGATAAACATGGGTGGGCCCGCCCTGCTGAAGCCAAAGCAACACAGGCCATTTCAGGTCATGCGATTCATCTTGTTCAATGAGCACTGGTCGTGGGGGTGGCATTTCAACGGGCAACAGCAGAGGTGGCAGCCTGGGCCGTGGGCGAAAAGCTGGTGCCATGAGGTTCAGCTGATCCTGAGCTGCCGTTGCCAGCGGCTGAACTGGAGGTGGCATCACCCCCGGGTGTTGCTGAGGTGCTGATGCCAGCGGAAGTGGAGGTGCCATTGGGGCCGGGTGCTGTTGAGGTGCCGATACCAGCGGAAGTGGAGGTGCCATTGGGGCCGAGTGCTGCTGCGGTGCCGATGGCAGCGGCTGAACAGGGTGGTGGTGAGGTGCTATTGCGCCCGACAGCTCCCCCTTCCCCGACTCCTCCAAGTTCCATGCTCCGTCCCTTCCTTGCCCGGCCATTCCCCACGTACTGCATACACAAACGAAGAACAAACCCTACATAAGCTAACAATGTGACCATCTCGATACCATGCATACATAAAGTAAACAAGATTAGCCAACAAAATGATCTCACCCTTGTATCCCACTGAAGTAGAGAAATGCAAGACGGGGAACCGATGAGTGTTGGCCTTGCCTTTCAAGAACGTTGTGCTGCACTCTCCTATTTATCGAGGGCTACAGCGGTCACATGAGCTCGGTGTAGCATTGCTAAAGTACTATGGAAAACGTGAGATGCTCGGAATATAGTCAAGCCTACGCGTGATAGGAAACTATCTAGGTCAGAATCTTCAGTGGCGTGCATTGATTACATGTGTGGACGATGGGTATCACGGGATGAGCCTGACGTGTCTAGGTATGTGTTTACTTCCGGACTTTCCTCTCTAGAGCACAAGAAAGTCCTGCGGACAAATCACGCCGCATCAGCTGCATCTAATGGTCATCTCACTGCATCAGCTCATGCCGCATCAACAACGAGACAACTCTCTACCGTTTATTTATGTAATGGTTTAGGCGTCAATTGCATCTGGAGAACAAGATTGGGTGTTGTAATCAGATGGACTGGATGGTCCTTGCGTTGCAACACACAGTGTGCGGGATGACTTGACAAGTCCTCCTCGATCAGGTACGCTACGTGAGTCGTGACTGTAAAGGTCTACAAATGGTCTGGATTCGCACTTGATGATTCCCGCAGGCCTTGGAGACTGAGAAGCGTGATGAACTTGTTGACGCGACAAGACCAAAACGGAATAAGTTGGAATTGGAATAGCAATATATGTTTTTTTTGTGTGTGTGTGTAATATTAACATGCATATAAGCACAGAAGAGCATCTCGAATGGGCGTTTGAGAATGACACGCTCTCACAAGTTGATCCACGTGTCGATCATTGAGAATTGCAGTTAAGCACTGGCACCAGGCATTAACCGACGAACTTGTGTGCACACCCCCTCTAAACGGATGTGTCGATCATTATGAATCGCACTTAAAGACTAGAACCGGGAAGTTCATGACCCGAACGTGGCCACACCCGCACTGAAAAGACGTTTCGAAACAACACATTCACTCCCACTATAATAAGAGATAGTTTAGGCACGAGACGATCATTGCAGGCCATTTGTCTTAATGGCTTTAGATGCTAAAATGATTCCTTCCATGCAAGTCGACTTCTCAGTCTCAAGCCAGGAAGCGAAAGCAGAAGGAACCACGAGCAAGTACAAGGAATCCGGTACATTCATGGTGGGAGGACGTCAATGGAAGCTACGTTTCTATCCTACAGGTATGAATTATCATCAGTGGATGGATGTTCCAGACGGCATTGTCGTCGTCCTCGTTCCTCTGCACAAATCCTAAATGGTATGTGTCTCGTTGCTGCTATGAATACACACACACTCACACATGGCGATACGGTCGCATTATATTATTGTTTGTCAAGCCTGTGACTGCTTCCATGTAGGTGCGAGTATTGTTGCGTGCGATGGCTGGAGACCCAAACGATGAAGATGATACGTTTCGAGTTCAAGCTACAAAAGAAGTTTGGTTCATGAAATGGGATCTACAAGAAAGAGGATTTGAATGTCTGGTGGAGCACCATGACATTGAGCGCGTGACATCCAGTGAAGATCGCATACACATATCATGTGTTGTTTCAGTACTGGAGGACGACTGCATTGAAGTTCCTCCTCCATCAGTGCAAAGAAGCATATGCGAAAGCGTTGCAGCCCAAGCCCTTGTGGAAGTTGTGTTCCACGTAAGTGCAGAATGCTGGGTGATATGAGCGATATGTGCCAATGTGGTGAAAGTATCTTGTGTGATGGAGGCAATGCTCTACGGCCCAGGAGTGGAGTCTAGCTCTGAAATTGTTATAATTATTGACACACACCCTGATGGCTTCTCGGTCCTGATCAAATATGCTAGTGAAGGATCACTCCCGGAGGAGGCTGATTTATGGGACACTCCTGCCAATGCCTGGCCTTATTTACTCTCGGTCGCCGACATGTACCAAGTCGAAAGGTTGAAGTTGCACTGTGCATCAAAAATGTGGAACATGGCAAGCGAGGAAACTGTGACTTCATTTCTACGATGGGCAATTCAAGCTAACTGCACACAATTGCAGGACAAGTGCATGTCTCTCTTAGAGCGAATCTTTCCTCACGGAATACTCACATATGATTGGGCGGGTGTATGCATGGATCATCCCGAATTTATGCACAATCTTCGTAGAAGATTACCTGAAGGGTTGTACCAGGGTCCCCTGTAGTTTTAATGTTTTGTTTAAGTGTTTTTAGTCATGTAATAAACAGTTGAAACGGTACGTTAATTTGTTGCAGTGAGTACATTTGTAATGCAATAATCAGATCATCTGTCTAACGTGAATATGAAGTAGAGTATAGTCCTGTGTGTGTTTGTCCATTCCATAATCCATGGTGGCACGGACAACCCAGTCAACAACTTTCCTCTCTGCGTAAGGTCACTGACGTTTGGGTCCTACACCCAAGCGGTCTTTCGTTTGGGTCACTGACATTTGGGTCCATGATCCAAAGTCTTTCGTTTCCCGCTCTGGACCACAAAGGTAGGACTTGAAATTTTGAATTCCCCGCTCCTCCTTCTGGTCCTCCTCGTTTATATATAAAACAAAGAGGGAAACCAGGTCTCCCTCCTAGTAATTTTCCAAAATCAGGGGATCTTCTCCTCGACCACCGAAGAGACCTAGAGCTGCAGCGGAAGCAGCAACGATGACCTAGCTACTGACGACAGCTTCCTCTGCTACGAGCGGTGGTCTTCCTCTTCTATGAGTGGCGGCCTTCCTCTTCTACGAGTGGTGGCCTTCCTCAGCAACGTCCTTGAAGCTGCAAGATGGTTCAAACTTGTTGCTCCGTTGGCTCCCCCGAGGCTCACCCAGGCGGCTGTAGATCTGCAACAGTTGCGCAGAACATCATGCTGAAGGCGCAAGGTCAGGCTGCTAAATCGAGACGGCATTCGGCACCTTCTTCCCGTCCTATTCGTCAGGTCTGCGGTCTCCTTCCTGTATTGATCGATTCAATTAGATTGCTTCCCCATGCTCTTTGGCTTTCTATAATATTCTTTCATGTTTGGGTGATTGTGGATCTACTGTACCCTATCGCAAGAGTTTGTTAGAAATCATTTTATTTGAGATTTGTAGAAATTTGTATATGAAATTGTTGGACTGCTTCCTCATTCTCTTTTCCTTTGAATATTGTTGTTGCATACTTGGGTGATTGTGGATCTTATGTTCCCTATTGCAAGAGATTGTTCCAAGTCAACTTATTTGAGGTTTGTAGAAATTTGTAGATGAAATTGTTGGACTGCTTCCCCATACTCTTTGCCTTTGAATATTGTTGTTGCATGCTTGGGTGATGATGGATTGGGTGTGATCATTCATGTACCGCATTGAACTTAATAGATGAAATTGCTTTCGATTGCTAATGATCTCAACCCTTATCTCTTGTTCTTGAACTTGTTTCAGCGGGCCAAAAGGTCAACATCTGTAGTCGCTCCTATTCAGACCTGCTCTAAGGTAACAAACTCAACACCTTCTTTGTTTCTGATTGCAAAAGATCTCAACCCTTACCTCTTGTTCATGTACTTGTTTCAGCAGGCAAAAGGGTCAACATCTGAAGTCGCTCCTGCTCAAACCTGCTCCAAGGTAATAAACTTAACACCTTCTTTGTTTCCGATTGTGAATGATCTCAACCCTTACCTCTTGTTCTTGTACTTGTTTCAGCGGGCCAAAGGGTCAACATCTGAAGTCGCTCATGTTCAGACTTGCTCCAAGGTAACAAACTTAACACCTTTGTTTCCTTAGTTCGAATCAATTACAAGGTCCTAATCTGACTTGGGATCCACTGTTGCTAGATGGAAGCTATCAAGTCAATGATCCTTCTTCCCGAACAAATTAAAACAGAGGCAGCCGAGTACTCAAGAATGGGTACCAAATCCTTATGTAGTAGTGTTGATGAAGAGCGAGTTGACGCTCCCAATCAGGAATGGGGTACAACTTCGACAACGGTTTGTTGCTCACCAGAAAGAGTTATGTACCTTGAAGAAGAAGACCGAAGAATCAAAATCAACTCTGAAAATGCATTCTGCTGAGATTAAGAGGTTGCAGAAGCTAACCGAAGACAGTGAGGACCTCCTTCGTCTACTGCTTAGCAGTAAAAGATGAAGAGGTTAAGATCATTAGATCAAATCTCCACTTTCTCTTGTGATTATGAACTGGATTTAGCTTTGTTAATCAATGTTCCTTGTGATACTGTTATCTTGTAATAGTTTGTGATATGTGATGAATAATATGGTCGTGCTTGATAGTAAACAACAGTTTGCTTTATTGTATAAAGAAATATGTGTTGATTACTATTTTGCCAACCAAATCGGAACTATTCAAAAAAAGGATCAGAATTGAAATGAAATCCATTAATATTGATGCATGATTAGTTAATTTTATGTTGTCCTTTAGTGGGCTTAGCCCACTTTTAATTTGGCCAAAAGTCAATTTTTTTTCAAATTGACGTGACACAAAAGGCCGCAACAATGTGTGCACCTGTTGGACTCGACCCAACCATAACGGGCCCACACTAATCAAATTTTATCTAAAAAAGCTACAATTGAGCCCAACAAAATCTTTTTTGGGTTATATGAACAACGCCAGCCTACAGGAACAATTTTGGCCTCAACCCAGCTACAAACAGGCCAAATTCCTTTTATGACGCATACGATTTGTCACAATCGCATGCCACATCAGATTCTGTCCAACGTGGCAAAGCTGCAGCAACGAAGTTATGACACATTGTATTGACGATTTTCCACGCATCATTAAACTCATGACGCCGCGAAATAAGGTCTCGTCATTAATCGCGGTTTGTGACGCTCGATTAATGACGGAGCATTTTCGTAACAACCGGCGTCATTAATCGCGGTTTATGATGAGAAACGGCCTTTTTTGCGTCACTAGTTGGAGTTTTTCTTGTAATGTTCCACCACTTGTTTGCAGTTCACCCCTGTGTGTTTGGTAAGAACGGATAAGAATTTGATAACAGCACTAGTTTGAGCGCCTTTGAGAGCCAGTACACCCTATTGTTGTCGTCGATTTTGTTTTTGTGTTTGCGCTAACCATGGCAGACGGCGACACCACGAGGGTTGATCAGGAGCAAGACGATGGAGACCGCCGAGGCCGTCCCCACCGTGTGCCACACCATTCCGGTATTGATTCTTTTGCTAAGATTAACTTTAAAATTCCACCTTATAATGGCAAATATAATCCTACTGCATATCTTGATTGGGAATTAGAAGTTAAAAACAACTTTCATGCCATGATGCTACTTCTCAAGTTGAAGTGGTTATTAGTGAGTTTACTAATTTTGCTTCAATGTGGTGGCGTGACTATAATAAAAGACATCCCAGTACAATTCCAACCACTTGGATCAATTAAAAGCTGCTATGCGACATAGATTTGTACCTTCTTATTATGCTCATGAATTGCTTAAAAAATACAGTGTTTTCAGCAAGGTTCCCAATCTGTAGAGCATTATTATCAGGAATTACAAAAAGACATGATTCGTTGTGGGTTATTAGGAAAAAATGATGCTGCTATGACACGTTTTCGTGGTGGTTTGCTCCGCGAAATTCAGGACATACTAGATCATAAGGAATATGCAGATATGACCACATTATTTGAATATGCTTGCCAAGCTGAACGTGAAGTGCAGGGACGTCGCTCAAAGCAATATTCTAACTCTTTTGCAGGACAAAGCTCGACATCCAGCTCAGCGCCCGCTCTCCCGGCGCCATCCACGCTCACCACTACAGCGATCAAGAGCAAAGCACCATCCACACCCACCACTACAAAGCTCGAGAGGACGGACGAACTTGCAGGCGCATCCTCGTGTGCAAATTCCGAACCATCACTTCACAATGCACCTAATACTCGTACTAAGAACATAGGTAATGCACATGGTGCTACACTCACGGAAGGTGAGAATTGTGTTAATGTGCAGAATTTTTCCACAACTCATGCTTTAGTTGAGCAATTAATAGTGGAACCATCTCTTGATTTATCCTTGTCACATGGTGATTTGCTTGATGTTTCTTGTGATAAAGATGAATTGTGTGCTACTACTTCCATTTTACATGCTAGTGCTGAAAATAAACTTGTTATGCATATTGCTAGTAAAAGTGATGAGCTACATTTGTTGTCTTCTTTACATACCTTGGGTTACATTGAATTTGATGATTTGTGTAATCTAGATTGTTTAGAAGAGAGAATTTTTGCGTATGCTGATTTGCCATGGTTGTATAGACATTCATATCATGTTATTGGCAAATATAACAATGAAGGACAATATATGGTACATCGGGTTTACATTTGTTCAAATTTGAATTCTCCTGTTGTTGTGCAAGATTGTGATCGATTAGAGGGTAACCTTCATACAAACATGTTCACATGTTCCTGTAGTAGTTATTTTTCGCAAGAAGCAAAGCATTGCTGGTCGCTCTCTATGATTTTTGGTACTGAATTTTCTTGCAATACACCGACTATTTCTGTTGTGTCCTTTGTTGCTACTAATCTTTTGCAGGATAGTAATGACAAACATCTTGTGTCTTTCGATAATGATGTGTCCCGAGATGCTGCCAATTTTATGAGACATGGCATGATACACAATTGGAAACATGGTCACTTTCCCCCTCACAATTGTTTTGGATTGCTTTATTTCCACAACCCCGTTCTCCTTTGTGTTGTGCAGGATCGTTTTCAAATACAATCGACGTCGAGGACGACTTTTCTTCAAAAGGGGGAGAATGATGAGGACATGACACCCATGCATACGACCATGATTGGTTCATGGAGTGGAGTAGAAGAAGTCCAACAAGGGTGTCCAAGTCGAAGAGGAGGCACGAGGCTAATCCGGTTCGAGTCCCCAAGGTGGAGGCCCAAAGCGATTCAAGTTCGAGCCCAGTTCGGAGTCCAGGAGAAGTGCACACTAAAAAGGACGCTCAAGTCGCATACGAAGTCGGTTTTGGACGTTCTTTATATGGTTGGAACGAAAATTTCATAGAGCTTCCAATGGAACTGATCTCATGCCAAAATTTGTCCTGAGTCAACAGAAATCGTCGAAACAAGTTGACATCCAGAATCTGCTAATGTGCTGCGTTGCCAGTTTGATGGGCCTTAAGCCCAAGTTGTGGGCGCCCCATTCTAGGACGCCCCCAACCCTAGGATGCCCCTCCTTTTATACTCAGTAGCCGCCACCTTAGAAACTTGAGTTTGTTTTACAAGTTAGCTTTAGCTACAACCGAATAGCTGCATAGCACTGCCTTCGTGTATTGCAGACTCCACCTTCGAGTGATAGTAAGATTGCTCGCCTCTTTTTCTTGTTCGTTCTTCGATTGCATGCAGGAAACAATCTTCGTGATCAGGATGACTTTGCACCAGTAAGGTTGGTAACCATCAGGAGTTGGTTCAGCGATTGCATTGGCACTTCGAGTTTGATCGTCGTAGTCGGATCGTGAGGGTCAACAACCACCAAATCAGATTTATCTCCACTCACCGAAAGATCGGGCACTCCGCCTCTATCAAGTGGTATCAACTTTCCAGGTTGATCGGTGAGTTTATCGAGTGTCTTTATGTCCTATAGTCCACAAAAACCCAAATAAAATTTGTTCTAGGTTAGATCCTTGTCCCAGCAACCCGTTTTAGCCTTGCACTTTCATTCAATAATTTGCTTTGTTGAGTTTTTGTGCTTATTCGTTCAATTGTTGCTGGTAACTTGTGTTCTAGCTTTGGTTTCTTGTTTTTCTTCTATCCCTAGTTTCGTTGCCGCCGTTTTTCTCAGACGCTGCAATCCCTCCACGCTGAACCCCCTTCCACGCACGCGCTCCCTACCTTTCTGCTCGTAGCAATGCCGACCCTTCCCCCCTCGCGCGAACCGCCGAACCCCCCTCGCGCCGACCCGGGAGTCCGGGACATGCCAACACCCTCCCTCGTGAACTCTTTTTTACACGCACCTCGCGCCGTAGGGCGTAGCCTCATGGCGTCATGAACCCCTCCCCCCTTGCGCGAACTTAACTCGCACCGAACCGGCCATGGGCCGGCACGCCGCACCCCCCATGTGAGATCGATCCTCCCTGCTGTGTTTGATAAGATATAAAAAAAGAAAGGAAAGGAATAAAAAAAGGAAAGCAAAAAGAGGAAAGAAAAAAAGAAAGGGGAGGTTGGTCCAGTTCGGTGGAGTCCCGACGCGCGCTGTCCACCGGGTCGCAAGGCGCCCTTTTCCTATTTGCGTCATGACCCTTTTCCCTCCACACGCCGCGACCTATCACACCGCGCGCTTCTGCCTGAGGCTACACTGAGCCTCTTCCCTCCCACGCATGTCGCTAACCCACCTGCTCTCCTTTGCTTTTGCACTTGTAATCCGCAGCGTTTGTTCGTATTTAGCACTATTATTCAGCTTTGCAATTATTGTTTGATTGTGCTAATCCTTCAATTGAGTGTAGCCTTCCCAGAACTCCACAAAGTTCTACGACGAGCAAGGTTTTGTTTCTCCAGGCAATCGCTCCTCCAATCTTTCGCAGGTTCCACCGGTTGTTTGCAGTTCACCCCTGTGTGCTTCGTAAGAACGGATAAGAATTTGATAACAACACTAGTTTGAGCGCCTTTGTGAGCCATTACACCCTATTGTTGTCGTCGATTTTGTTTTTGTGTTTGTGCTAACCATGGCAGACAGTGACACCACGAGGGTTGACCAGGAGCAAGACGATGGAGACTGCCGAGGCTATCCCCGCTGTGTGCCACACCATTCCGGTACTGATGCTTTTGCTAAGATTAACTTTAAATTTCCACCTTATAATGGCAAATATAATCATGCTGCGTATCTTGATTGGGAATTAGAAGTTGAAAAACAACTTTCATGCCATGATATTCCTGCTACTTCTCAAGTTAAAGCTGTTATTAGTGAGTTTACTAATTTTGCTTCAATGTGGTGGCGTGACTATAATAAAAGACATCCAAGTACAATTCCAGCCACTTGGGATCAATTAAAAGCTGTTGTGCAACATAGATTTGTACCTTCTTATTATGCTCATGAATTGCTTAAAAAATACAGTGTTTTCAGCAAGGTTCCTAATTTGTAGAGGATTATTATCAGGAATTACAAAAAGACATGATTCGTTGTGGGTTATTAGGAAACAATGATGCTGCTATGACACGTTTTCGAGGTGGTTTGCACCGCGAAATTCAGGACATACTAGATCATAAGGAATATGCAGATATGACCACATTATTTGAATATGCTTGCCAACCTGAACGTGAAGTGCAGGGACGTCGCTTGAAGCAATATTCTAACTCTTTTGCAGGATAGAGCTCGACATCCAGCTCAGCGCCCGCTCTCCCAGTGCCATCCACGCTCACCACTACAGCGATCAAGAGCAAAGCGCCATCCACGCCCACCACTACAAAGCTCGAGAGGACGGACGAACCTGCAGGCGCATCCTCGTGTGCAAATTCCGAACCATCAATTCACAATGCACCTAATACTCCTACTGATAACATAGGTAATGCACATGGTGCTACACTCATGGAAGGTGAGAATTGTGTTAATGTGCTGAATTTTTCCACAACTCATGCTTTAGTTGAGCAATTAATAGTGGAACCATCTCTTGATTTATCCTTGTCACATGGTGATTTGCTTGATGTTTCTTGTGATAAAGATGAATTGTGTGCTACTACTTCCATTTTACATGTTAGTGCTGAAAATAAACTTCTTATGCATATTGCTAGTAAAAGTGATGAGCTACATTTGTTGTCTTCTTTACATACCTTGCGTTACATTGAATTTGATGATTTGTGTAATCTAGATTGTTTAGAAGAGAGAATTTTTGCGTATGCTGATTTACCATGGTTGTCTAGACATTCATATCATGTTATTGGCAAATATAACAACGAAGGACAATATATGGTACATCGGGTTTACAATTGTTCAAATCTGAATTCTCCTGTTGTTGTGCAAGATTGTGATCGATTAGAGGGTAACCTTCATACAAACATATTCACATGTTTCTCTAGTAGTTATTTTTCGCAAGAAGCGAATCATTGCTGGTCGCTCTCTATGATTTTTGGTACTGAATTTTCTTGCAATACACCGACTATTTATGTTGTGTCCTTTGTTGGTACTAATATTTTACAGGACAGTAATGACAAACATCTTGTGTCTTTCAATAATGATGTGTCCCGAGATGCTGCCAATTTTATGAGACATGGCATGATACACAATTGGAAACATGGTCACATTCCTCCTCACAATTGTTTTGGTTTGCTTTATTTCCGCAATTCTGTTCTCCTTTGTGTTGTGCAGGATCGTTTTCAAATACAATCGACGTCGAGGACGACTTTTCTTCAAAAGGGGGAGAATGATGAGGACATGACACCCATGCATACGACCATGATTGGTGCATGGAATGGAGTAGAAGAAGTCTAACAAGGGTGTCCAAGTCGAAGAGGAGGCACGAGGCTAATCCGGTTCAAGTCCCCAAGGTGGAGGCCCGAAGCAATTCAAGTTCGAGCCCAGTTTGGAGTCCAGGAGTAGCATGCACTAAGAAGGACGCCCTGGTCGCATACAAAGTCGGTTTTGGATGTTCTTTATATGGTTGGAACGACAATGTCATAGAGCTTCCAATGGCACCAGTCTCATGCCAAAATTCGTCCTGAGTCAACGGGAATCGTTGAAACAAGTTGACATCCAGAATCTGCCAAGGTGCTGCGTCGCCAGTTTGATGGGCCTTAAGCCCAAGTTGTGGGCGCCCCATTCTTGGACGCCCCCAACCCTAGGATGCCCCTCCTTTTATACTCAGTAGACGCCGCCTTAGAAACTTGAGTTTGTTTTACAAGTTAGCTTTAGCTACAACCGAACAGCCGCATAGCGCTGCCTTCGTGTATTGCAGACTCCACCTTCGAGTGATAGTAAGATTGCTCGCCTCTTTTTCTTGTTCATTCTTCGATTGCGTGCAGGAAACGATCTTTCTGATCAGGCTAACTTTGCACCGGCAAGGTTGGTAACCGTCGGGAGTTGGTTCAGTGACTGCATTGGCGCTTCGAGTTTGCTCGTCGTAGTCGGATCGTGAGGTCAACAACCACCAAATCGGATTTATCTCCACTCACCGAAAGATCGGGCACTCCCCCTCTATCAATACCCCTCAACATGGAATAAAACAACAGTTCGATGTCTGTCAAGCCCCGAGTTGTATCGCAGCTTAATAATGTCTCTTAGTGAACCATAAAACTCAATTTCTTTAATGTCTTTATGTGATCCTATAGTTATGATTCCATTGTTCTGTGTCTTCCTATTTGCCTCTCGGGCCTTGGTGTGGTACCGAACACTGCCTACAATACATGATGTATAAGTTTTTGCTCGGAAGTCTGGTTCAGCTGATAATGCATATAGGTTCTCATCGCTCACTGGATTTTTTGAAATCTGTAAAGCAGAACCATAGTTAATATTGTCATGTGTAAAGGTCCTCGCCAGGTAATATAAGCTAGCTACCAAACAAAAAATGAAAACTAATATGCGATCTAAACCAACGGCGAACTTCTGTAACAATTCGATGATCAATAGCCTCGTCCGACACACCTTGCGCTTCTAATTTATTATTGAACACTCTACAAAGCAGTACCATCTCAAAGATAGCACGAAATAATTGTAGTTCTATCATTGTAATGGTGATTTACTTACTCAATATATGGCTTCACCACTTCGCAATTGTTTAGCACATACCAAATCACCTTGTCGTAGTTTGACCCAAGCCAATAAGTGGTCCCTACTCCAAGTACTTGAACATTGTGATCGAAACAGGATGTTCCATCTACAGACAAATCAACATTCTCTCTGTTCCTTCCAACCTGATTAAATCGTGTGGCCACATCATCAGTTGCGAAGTACCTAGAGCAAAATGTCAAGGCCTCATTAGCAACATATGCTTCTGCAATGGATCCTTCAAACCTAGCTTGGTTTCTCACTGAGCGCTTCAATGTGCATAGTCTTCTTTCGACGGGATACATCCATTCATATTGTACTAGACCTCTCAGACAAATGGACAGCCAAGTGGACCATAACATCAAAGAAGGCAGGAGGGAAAATTTTCTCAAGCTTGCACAGAATTATTGGGATATCTGTTTTCAGTTTTTGCAAGACATCCAACTTCAGAGTTTTGCAACATAGTTACCAAAAGAAGTTTCCTAATTCCGCAATAGCTGTGTATATCTCTTTGTCCACTAAATCGCGAAGACAAGCTGACAGAACCCTTTGGAGTAGGATATGACAATCATGAGTATTCAGTCTTTGTAGTTTGCATCCATCTGCAGCAATACACCTAGATAAGTTTGAAGCATATCCATCTGGGAACTTCACCGAACTTATAAAATCACAAAACAGCTTCTGTTTCTTTTTTGAAAGTACATACGGAGCTTCTGGCATTTTAAATGACTCACCATCCTCAGTTGCCACCATGTGTAGATTTGATCTTACGCCCATCTCTTCCAAATCAACCCTAGCATTGATGGTGTCCTTTGTCTTCCTAGCAATTTTAAGCAACGTTCCAACAAGGTTTTCGCATATGTTTTTCTCAATGTGCATCACATCAAGGTTATGTGCCAGCTTCTGAGATGACCAGTATGGCAAGTCCCACAAACCAACCCTTCGGCTCCAGCACTGTCCGGATTCCCGCTTCCTTTTCTTTCCTTGAGGTAGAGGATGCTTTCCTGGTCTAACGTCTTTAACCTTCTCCAGTTGCTGCTTCAGCTCCTCAAGGGTAAACTGCACTGGCTTTTCTCAATTTTCAATAGTACCATCAAAATCTGCTCTCTTTCTCCTCCATGGATGGTCAGTTGGAAGGAAACGACGATGCTCAATGTAACATATCTTGTTCTTCAATCTCCTCGAGCAAGGATCCTTGTCGCAACGCACACAGGCATAATAGCATTACGTGACTCGCCCAGACAACATGCTCAATGCTAGATAATCATGTATGCACCAAAGAACCACAGCACACAGTTGAAATTCTTTACCCTCAACAACATCGATTGCCCAGACACCCTTCCAAAGTTGCTGCAGCTCTTCGACAAGAGGTTCCATGAAGATATCAAAATCCTTTGATGGAGAACTCAGCCCAGGAATCAATAAGGTCATCAGGAAGTTTGATTCTTCCATGCATACCCATGGTGGCATGTTATACAGCACAACAAATACTTGCCACATACTATATGAGTTGGTCATGTTGCCAAATCGATTGAAACCATCGATTGCAAGACCAAGTCTAAGGTTCCTAGCATCTTTTGCAAATTCTAGCCAACTTTTACTGAATTGTTTCCATGCCTCACCATCAGCTGGATGGCTAAGCTCATTCTTCACCGGTTTTCGCTTCGACTCGTGCCATTGTGCATCCTTTGCTGTTTTTTATGAAAGAAACATCCTCTTCAGCCTGGAAATCAGCGGAAAATGCCTCAGTACCTTTTGAGGAATGCGCTTGTTGGTTTCTGCATCCTTCCATCTTGAATCTGCTTCACAACATACTGGGCACACATCAAGTTTGACATACTTCTTCTTGCAAAACAATATACAATTATTTTTGCAAACATGGATTCTTTTCGAAGCTGAGTCCCATGGAACGTATGTACTTCATTGCCTCATCGAAAGAGTCTGGAAGACACGCTTCTGGGAATCCTTTTTGTAACAACATCATCGTTACATTGAATGCGACGTTGCTCATCCCACTTAAAGACTTTATATGAAGTAACTTCACAACAAATGTAAATTGTGCATATGAAGATGTCGGTGACACCTTACGGTTCAGATGTTCCTTTACAAATTCATACATTTTCTCACCGAGCACCTGACCCTTGCCCAAGTCAGCAATCATTTCAGAAATTTCATCGTCTACAGGGCCTTCATCCTCATCCATACCCAATATGTATTGGTTTTCCTGGACTCTTTCCTGGTCACCACCATCATGTGGAGCTGCATTATCCACATCCCACTCTGCATCCGGCAGAATTGCGTTATCCTGAACATTTGCATCATCGTCAACCATATCCTCCAAAGCTATTGCATGATGGATCCACCTAGTGTAAGTGGTTGTCATACCACTCACAAGTAAGTGAACTCCAATTCGCTCTATAGTCCTTGTAGAGTTATTGAGGCATCCACGACACAGGCATAGTATTTCTTCATCGTCCTTATCGTATCTTGTCCGAAGAAATGCCAAGAAATCCTGGACCCCTTTCTCATGATCGGTGGTAAAACCAGTACAATCGGTTATCCAGCGTCTATCCATCTTGAAAGTTTTTGGCGAATCCAACTCAAAATTACTGACCACAGAACGAATCGAAAAGGAGAACATTCTGCGAAATGAAATTTTCTGGATTGAACACAAAATTACTTACCAGATTGACACGCCGCTGCAGCAAGTATCACCCAGGTTGCGCCCATGGGAGTGAACAGCCATTGGAAGTCGCAAATCATTGCCGGAATGATCCGTTTTGGTAGCATACTCGCCTCTCCGTACTCCGTTTTCCCGTTTCGGGGCTGCGGGCTGCAGGAAAACTATTTTTGGCTACGGCGCGGGCTTTTATCCCACCAACTTCTCAGAACCGCTCTGTGCTGTGGTTGGGGCGTGTTGATAGGTGAAACTCGTATGAAGTTTCGATCCGCAAGCATACGGATCTCCTATGCCCTTCTTCACCTACGGGAGATCCCAAGGTTCTTGCCAACCCAAGGAGCAAGGGGATTACTAGCGTCTAACCTAACACTAATCTAGTTGATTGAAGACTTATGATAGAAAGATTAATCTATAAAGTAAAGATAAAGTAACGCTAAATTACGTTAAAGAGAGATGAGAGGTGCACAAGTATGAAGAACGTATGCCCATGGAGTCTAGGTTACTTGAAGATGCAATCACCCAAAACATCATAAACCCCCGATCCAATCTATCTAAGCATGTGGTCAAGGATTAGACGTTTCCCTTCCCTCGTACATGTTGATAGAGGCGGAGTGCCCGATCTTTTCGGCGGGTGATGACCCTCACGATCCAACTACGACGAGCAAGCCCGAAGCGCTAATGCAATCGCTGAACCAACTCCCTGTGGTTACCGACCTTGTTGGAGCAAGATCGGCCTGATCACGAAGATCAATTCCTGTGCGCAATCGACGAACGAACAAGAATTCGAGGCGAGCAATCTTAATATCACTCGATGGTGGAGTTCTGAATCACAGAGATCAGCACGTATTTGTGCGTGGTCTGGTGTAGCTAAAGCTAGATGCAAAACAAAACTCAAGTTTCTAAGACGGCGGCTACTGAGTATATGAAGAGGGGCCCCCAACCCTAGGACGCCCCTCTTCATATACTCAGTAGCCGCCGTCTTAGAAACTTGAGTTTTGTTTTACATCTAGATTTAGCTACACCAGACCACGCACAAATACGTGCTGATCTCTGTGATTCAGAACTCCACCTTCGAGTGATATTAAGATTGCTCGCCTCAAATTCTTATTCATTCGTCGATTGCGCACAGGAATTGATCTTCGTGATCAGGCTGATCTTGCTCCAACAATGTTGGTAACCACAGGGAGTTGGTTCAGCGATTGCATTGGCGCTTCGGGGTTGCTCGTCGTAGTTGGATCGTGAGGGTCATCACCCGCCGAAATCGGATTTATCTCCACTCACCGAAAGATCGGGCACTCCGCCTCTATCAAGTGGTATCAGAGCTAGGTTGATCGGTGAGTTTATCGAGTGTTTTTAATTCATATAGTCCACAAAAACCATACAAAAAAATTGTTCTAGGTTAGACCCTTGTCCCAGCAACCCATTTTAGCCTTGCACCTTCATTCAATAATTTGCTTTGTTGAGTTTGCGTGCTTTCTTCGTTTAATCGTTGCTGGTTCATTGTGTTCTATCTTTTGTTTCTTATTTCTCTTCTAACCCTAGTTCGTCGCTGCCGTTTCTCTCTGCTGCTTACCCTCCACCACACACCGTGCTCTCCTCATGCCGAACAACCCCCTACGTTTTTTCCTCGCTCTGCAATCCTTTCCACGCCGGACTCCCTCGCGTCAACTTCTTCTAGCGCCTCGCGCCGTTAGTCGCATGCCTCAGTTTTTCTTCCCGACGGTTTCCTCCCGTGATTGGCCCGACAGAAAAAGGAAAGTCTAAAAAAATGCACGCCGCTTTCCCCCACGGGGAAACCCCCTCGTGCCGAAACAGCCGCGGCAGGGCATCCCGCACCCCCCCTGAGATCGCTCTCCCTGCTGGTGTGTTTGGTAAGACTAGCATAGATGCACGTGCGGCACGCACGTGGAAAGGGTTGACTCAAAGAGGTTCTTATAATAAATATTTAGTATCAATCACAACTCACAAGAAAAATTATGCATGAAGTGAGCACCTACTTGTATATATTTTTTTGAAATACGATTTTCATTGTTGTACGTAGCACCTACCCTACCCACATGCAATTTACGGTCACCTTTGCACCCCATGCAGAGGTTAAATGTTTTCCACCGTAAAGGTTTGTAAGACCTACCAGGTTGGACATCCACACGCATAGGGGTATCATGTGTTGGATGGATATTTACGTATTTGGGCTTATTAATTTGTCATTCTTGTTTTAAGTAGTTTGAAGTGGTTTGTATCCAAGTAGAGCCCAAACACGTGGGGACACTCAAATACGTTATTACGGTAATGTTTGTTCATTTTTTATCTCAAATTGTCTCATCTTTCGTTCCCATTTCTGTTACCTCCATGTATATATAACATATATACATATATATGTTAATCTATAGAGTAAATTTTGCGGCCGGTCCTCAAACTATTGGATGATTCACATCCAGATTCTCGTACTATGAAATTGCATTTTAGGATCAATAAACTATTGAAGTTGGATCATCTAGATCCAAAATCAACCACATTACACCCACAATAAGTTGACATACCATGTTGACTTTGCTTATCGATGTGATTAAGTTGAACCAAAATAAAGATTAAGGTAGAAAACTTGTTTACTTTAATACTCTCATTCACTCTCTTTTGATAGACATGTTTCAAAAATTTAGGTTTTCACAAATGACTATCTTATTTTCTAATAATGTGGGCCGCGACAATAAATTGCATCAAGGACGAGTTGTCATCATGGCATTGGGGACTGATGAGAAAAGTTTTTTTTTTGCATTAATTAGATGAGAAGCAGAGTTGTTTTTCTTGATCATTGTGTCAAGGTAAAGCATCCCATATAAAGAGAATGGTGGGAGTAAGAAATATCAGGCATGTTGAGTTTGTGTGGCTCAACCTGAATACTGCTTGCCTTGAAACATCTATATGAATTGATCATTGATGATATGAAAATAACCATTTATGTTTTTAGATATTTTTTCTAACAAAAAATATATCATCATGACTAACGGCTGCTCCATTCTTTGCCTCGTACCGCGCATGCGCGTCCTGCAAGTGTATTGGACCGACTAATCTTATTACCATCTCGCTTCTTACCAGACCTATTTATAATTTTACCATAAATCGTAAGGAAATGTACCATCATAACTAATGGGTGTCATGCTGATTTCACATCGCTAAAAGTTAAAACTGCTAGAATAGCAAGGTGCGGTTACCTAAAAAGCTCAAAGGCACAGTCTGCATCTAGACGTACGTGAGACGTGACCGTGGTGGTTGCCTGGTTGGGCATGGAGTCGTGCGTGTCTAGGACAGAGGAAAAAATTCGGACCGTTCTCTCGCTCGTTCTCCCGCTGGACTCCTGCTTGTGGGGGACACCAGGCAGTGGGTACATGAGGCGGGTAGGTAAATTGTGGTGACAAAAATATTACGATTTGGGCAGAAACACTCTCCAAATTGCGATTCTATGGGTCTTCCACCCTATCCACTCCTCCAAATACATGACGGGTGGGTCCGACGTGAGGAGTAAGATGGACCCGAATTGGGTGAGAAATGTTTTTCAAATTATTCGATCTTTATAGTATAGATATCAAAAAAAAGAAAAAAACAGGGAATAAATAAATAAAAAAGGAAAGAGAAAAGCAATCCAAAGGGAGACCGAGCTGGTTCGGTGGACAAAACACCGAGCCCCCCACGCGCGCCGCTTTCCACCTGGGTCGCGGCCATCCCGTGGGCACCGTGAGGCCCAATTTTTTCTCCTGCTCCACGCCCGCCGTGCCTTACCCCCTACTCGCGGTTTCAACCCTGGACAGAACCGCACCTTGCCCCCTCCCACCCTCTGTTCATTTTTTCCTTCTTCCCTTCCACTATTGCACTCGTTTCCAGCAACGTTTGTTCGTGTTAGCACTATTATTCAGCTTTGCAATTATTGTTTGATTGTGCTAATCCTTCCATTGAGTGCAGCCTTCCCAGAACTCCACAAAGTTCTCCGATGAGCTGGTTTTGATTCTCTAGGCAATCGCTCCTCCAATCTTTCGCAGGTTCCACCAGTTGGTTGCAGTTCGCCCCTGTGTGCTTGGTAAGAACGGATAAGAATTTGATAACAGCACTAGTTTTAGCACCTTTGTAAGAAAATACACCCCTGTTTTGTCGTTGATTTTGTTTTTGTGTTTGCGCTAATCATGGCAGGCGACGACAAGAGAGATGACCAGCTGCAGGACATGCGGACACGAGTTGATGGAGTTGTTGCGAACATTCAGACAATACATACACGGCTCGATTCGATGACCACTTCATCGAACGAGCGTTTCGATCGGATCAAGCTCGCACAGACGTCTACTAAGACCACACTCGACGCCGTCATGGCACGATTCGATGCATTGCACACTACGATCGGAGGATTGCAAAAGGACAGCCGTGGTCGTGGCCGCCATGTGCCACGACATTCCGGTAATGATTCTTTTGCTAAGATTAAATTTAAAATTCCACCTTATAATGGTAAATATGATCCTGTTCCATATCTTGATTGGGAATTAGAAGTTGAACAACAATTTTCATACCATGATATTTATGCTAGTTCTCAAGTTCAAACTGTTATTTGTCAATTTACGGATCTTGCTTTAATGTGGTGGCGTGACTATAATAACAGACATCCCAATACAATTCCAACCACTTGGGATCAATTAAAAGCTGCTAAGCGACACAGATTTGTGCCTTCTTATTATGCTCGAGATTTTCTTATTAAATTGTAGTGTTTTCAGCAAGGTTCCCAATTTGTAGAGGTCTATTACCAGGAATTACAAAAACGCATGCTTCGTTGTGGTTTAATTGAGGAAAGCGACGCTGCTATGGCACGTTTTCGTGGTGGTTTGAACCGCGAAATTCAGGATATATTGATTGTACGGAATATGCATATATGGCCACTTTATTTGAGTATGCTTGCAGAGCTGAACGTGAAGTGTAGGAACGCCGCTCGAAGACATATTCTAACTCTTTTGCAGGACGAAGCTCAACATCTAGCTCAACGCCCACTCTCCCAGCGCCATCCACGCCCACCACTATAACACTCGAGAGCCCAGCCCCATCCACGCCCACCACTACACCGCTCGAGAGGACGGCCGAACCTGCAGTCGTATCCTCATGTGCAAATTCGGAACTATCACTTCACAATGCACCTAATACTCCTACTAAGAACATAGGTAATGCCCATGATGCTACACTCATAGAAGGTGAGAATTGTGTTAATGTGCTGAATTTTTCCACATATCATGCTTTAGTTGAGTAATTAATAGTGGAACCATCTCTTGATTTATCCTTGTCACATGGTGATTTGCTTGATGTTTCTTGTGATAAAGATGAATTGTGTGCTACTACTTCCATTTTACATGCTAGTGCTGAAAATAAACTTGTTATGCATATTGCTAGTAAAAGTGATGAGCTACATTTGTTGTCTTCTTTACATACCTTGGGTTACATTGAATTTGATTATTTGTGTAATCTAGATTGTTTAGAAGAGAGAATTTTTGCGTATGCTGATTTACCATGGTTGTCTAGACATTCATATCATGTTATTGGCAAATATAACAATGAAGGACAATATATGGTACATCGGGTTTACATTTGTTCAAATCTGAATTCTCCTGTTGTTGTGCAAGATTGTGATCGATTAGAGGGTAATCTTCATACAAACATATTTACATGTTTCTCTAGTAGTTATTTTTCGCAAGAAGGGAAGCATTGCTGGTCACTCCCTGTGGTTTTTGGTGCTAAATTTTTGTGCAACCAACCAGCTATTCCTGTTGTGTCTTTTGTTGGTACTAATCTTTTTCAGGATCGCAATGACAAAGTCTCCAGAGATGCTGACAATTTTATGCGACATGATATGATACATAATTGGAAACATGGTCACATTCCTCCTCCCAATTGTTTTGGTTTGCTTTATTTCCGCAACCCTGTTCTCCTTTGTGTTGTGCAGGCTCAGTTTCAAGTACAATCGACATCGAGGACGACTTTTCTTCAAAAGGGGGAGAATGATGAGGACATGTCATCCATGCATACGACCATGATTGGTGCATGGAATGGAGTAGAAGAAGTCCAACAAGGGTGTCCAAGTCGAAGAGGAGGCACGAGGCTAATCTGGTTCGAGTCCCCAAGGTGGAGGCCCAAAGCAATTCAAGTTCGAGCCCAGTTCGGAGTCCAGGAGCAGTGCGCAATAAAACGGACGCCCAGGTCGCATACGAAACCGGATTTGGACGTCTTTATATGGTTGGAAGCACAATTTCATAGATCTTCCAATGGCACCGGTCTCATGCCCAAATTCGTCCTGGGTCAACGGGAATCGTCGAAACAAGTTGACGTCTAGAATCTGCTAAGGTGCTGCGTCGCCAGTTTGTTGGGCCTTAGGCCCAGGTTGTGGGCGCCCCACCCTAGGTCGCCCCCAACCCTAGGATGCCCCTCTTCATATACTCAGTAGCTGCCATCTTAGAAACTTGAGTTTTGTTTTGCATCTAGCTTTATCTACACCAGACCACGCACAAATACGTGTTGATCTCTGTGATTCAGAACTCCACCTTGGGGACTCGAACCGGATTAGCCTCGTGCCTCCTCTTCGACTTGGACACCCTTGTTGGACTTCTTCTACTCCATTCCATGCACCAATCATGATCGTATGCATGGGTGTCATGTCCTCATCACATGTCACTACGCGAAGGTAATCGGTACTAATCCTAATGAGCACAATATGTTGACGCGATCTACGGGAGCAACCCCGAAAGCATGGTACCTAGCCTTAATCATTAAGCATCATCAACAAAAGGTATGATAGACATATGATCCAAACAAGATAGGTGATTACACTTCAAGTTCCATTACAACTCCATGAACAAACGAAAGACTTTACCCCATCATGACACTAGGCATGGCGCCGTTGAGATGGTGGATGCCTCCGATGAAGATGGATCTTCGTTGTCCTTCAACTCCTGCGGCGCCGTGGCAAGCTCTCGGCTTCCTCCTTCCTCGTGGCGACCTCCCTTGGGCTTGGCAATGATCTCTCTTGAGTGTCCTCCCCCAAGAGTCTCTGTCGTAGTCGATCTTCTCTTCCTTGGTGGCTCTGAGGAACTAGATGGCGTCTCTGGCGAATGGCCGCTTGCCCCAGTGATTAGGGTTCCACGTACTTAACACCGAAGAAAGGGGGCAGCGAACCGGCACCAGAAAGGGGTGGGCCGGTCGGCATGGGCCGGCGGCCTGGGCCCTTCTGGGTTCGGTTTCGGCCCATTTTGCTCCGCGCTCCATCTTTTGCATTTTGGATCATTTGCCCCTTCAATTGTGGACTTTGGACGTCGTTATCTCCGTGACCAAGTTGAGGGATCTTTATGCATGAACTTCCGATCTTTTCATCTCGGTCCTCGGGAGTTCTTCATTGAAGCACATTGGTCCTTGCCACCTTTGGAGGCAAGTTTGCACACAGTCGGAGCTCCTTGATTGACTTGCAAAACGTCCTCCAAACTCGTTGCATCTTCCCTCATTTAATACATGAATTCCTGCAAAAACACTATACTCCAAAATGCACATCTAACGGTGAACTTGTTATATCATTAGTATGCCTAGTGGCGGGTTAGTTCCAAAATGAAGTTCAAACCATAACATAACAAGTGTTCTTGGTTGACAGAAATCGACCGCCAACATCCCCACACGCTTAGATCTTGCTCGTCCTCGAGCAAGTTGCTCACAAGTTGTTCATCCAAGGAGTTGAAACATGCTTCGTCAAATCCTTCCTTACAAGTTAGTCAATCATTCATCTTTAATACAAGAAACATGAAACAAAGATCATAATGTAAACATGGGCGTTTAGAAATTTACCAACTCAAGACTTACCCCACAACTCATACCTTTAACTAGAGATCCTCACCTCCAACCATACTTACTTTCTTACTTCCATCGGAGGGTTTTCACAAGTTTTTAGAAATAAAATTCGTGTATAAAGTATTAGACAAAGTCCTCCTTCAAGTTCTCACATGTCACTCATTTAAAATGGCTATCCTAAATAATTTCATAAACTCTCACCACCCATAAGTCTCTCATTTATAATGTAAGGTGGAGCTTTATGTATGGCTAGTGAAGTTAGCACAAGTATTATCAAGCTAAGAGAATCCTCTAGTGGTTGTTCACCTTCCAAGCCAATGATCATGAGAGTTAAACCATAATGTAAGGGTATCAAGGATGAGAAGATTTAGAATGGTGGAGATGTGCAAAGGGAAAAAGAATAATGACTTCAAGGCACTAATGATGTCCTTGATGTCGGATTGCACATGGTATGGAATATCAAAGATTCGTTGTCAACATCATCCCATCCTTCCTTGCACTTCTCTTGATCTTCACTTGACTTATCATCCCTCATTATATCTGATGAGGGGATAAACTAGGGGTAATCATCTTAGCCCCTAAATCCCTAAAATCATGAAGGCTAACAACGGGCCACATCTGCGAAGGCCCAACACCAGCAACTAGCAAGACAGGCCCAACTCCCCTCCCAAACGTCATCTTTGGGTCCACCTCCAACCTAGGCGGTCGGCCCGCGTGACTTGAGGAGCTCCCCAACTGCCTCCACGGATGGCTCCGCCACGCACGACCTAAGATTCCTTTGGATGCAACCCACCGGTGGGGGCCCCCAGGCGAGGGCTGCAACATGGCGTGAGCGACCCCGCGCTGCCCGGGACGTGCAGGAGCAGCAAGGCGGGCGGATCTATGTTGTCAGGCGGCCAGGCCATGATGAGATTTTCCCCGGCATGGGAAGCGGACTGCCCCGGCGTCCCATCATCTGGATAACGAACAGTAACAAAGGACAGGCGAATCCTTCGCCTGTAAGGCATCGAACAGCGAGACCCGACCCAGCGGGCATCAGAGGAAAGGTTGGGGTTTGCAGGAGAAGTCTCCACCTTGCAAGACCTGCGCAGCCCTGAGTCGGGAGAAGCCACCTTGGAGCGAGAGCCGCCAGCTACACCGCCCTACAGGGACTACCACGGCTAGCACAGCGTACGGCGCCAACCGGAGACGAAGACCCACGGCGTGGTACTGTTCCAGCACTGTTCCGGCACTATAGTAGGACGCCATTTTACCATCTTAACCCTTGTACGCCGGCCCTCCTTGGACTATAAAAGTGGAGGCTGGCACCGTAAGCAGGGGACGGACAACAACAGAAAAAACAACCAACAGGGGATCAATAATCACTACACGTTCGTGGAGCCCAGCACCACACTCACCGAGCATTCGCAGCTCACCACCACATTCAGAGACTTGGGATACTCTCCCTCTCTCGACCTAAGCTTGTACCCACTACTACAAGCCCCCGTGGGCATATAGAACACTCCTTCAAATTAGACGTAGGGCACCCCCTGTGCCTGAACCAGTATAATCCTTGTGTCTCTAAGCCCAACCATCCAGATCAGACGCACGAACATACCAAAATTTACTTGTCAGCGGTATCAAACCCTGATAGTTGGCGCGCCAGGTAGGGGCACTTCGTGTGTCATGACGCCAACAAGGGTCCGGATGGCCCACTCCGACGAGCAGCCGGTGCGCGCCACCGTGCTGTGCTTCGGCTCACTGGACTTCGTCTTCGACGGTCCAGTCGAGTCGTCCACTGGGGCCATTTTCTCGCGATCCCAACCCGACACTCCCGCGCTTCCCCAGGGCCACCGCCTGAGGAGTCACGGCCGGCGAAGTCTGCTGCCGACCGGGTTTGGAACCTGGTTGGCCACGACATAGCGGTCGCCCTGGGGCCGAACCCGTCCCAGGAGCTCTTCCGCTTCGCAGCGTTCGCCACCTCTATGCTTGTGTTTGGCTTGCAGGGGAGGAGACGCTGTCTTGGGACGAGTTCAAGCTCTACTACGACTCTATGTACCTCGAGGGACAGACGTGGCTGGCCTGCGGCGGGACAACTGGCCCCGTCGCAACGGGCGGCACACGTCCGGTCCCCTCGGAAGCATCCCAGGTGAGCTGCGACGAGGCCGAGAGCGAGCCGCCTCTCCAGAAGGAAGCGCCAACACCCCACTACCCGAGGCGCGAGTGCTTCGTTCTCCAGCAGCAAGCCGACGTGGTCCACTCCGACGATAGCTCCGCGGAAGGTGAGCCCACTTCGCCCGACGCTTCCGCTAGCGAGGAGCCCCCACAAGCCGGGGACGATCGCGAACGGCAGCGTGCCCTCCTCGACGAGCTCGACGAGGCTCAGAGGGGCCTCGAGGAGGAGCAGGCAAGGCTCCACCATGCACTCGGCGTGGAGACCGCGGCCACACCCGCGTGCGAATGCGCATAGGAAGTACGCCACTGCGTCATCGACGACGTTCACGGGACTCCTGTTGCCAAACGGACCTCCCAGAACCTCGCCGCAGTGGCTGTGCTCCTCCGGGCAGCCCCAGAGCCGACGACCCCGGAGGAAAAGAAGCTTCGTCAGCACCTCCAGACGCTCCTTGACGCGGCCGCCGTCCAGCAGGCGGAGAGTTCGGCGTCCCGGTGGCGGGAGACGCGGGCTCCGGCCCCAGAACGCTCGGTCCACCGCGGGTCCTCACGCCCATTGGGGCAGCCGGGCCGCGCGGAGAGCGCTCACTCGCCTGCCAACCACGGGGTCGACCCCAACCGCGGAGCCTGGGGTGCATCCTCAACGCGCGGAAGGATGATGACCAGTGGCGGTTCCGGCGGTGAACGCCGGCCGCGAAGGGATTACAACCGGAGGCGCGGGGGCCGCTACGACAGCAGCGAAGACCGAAGCCGGAGTCCGATGCCTGACCCCCGAGGTCCGCGGGCTTTCGGCGCCAGTGTTCTCGCTGTAGCCCCACCAGCTCGATATCGTGCTCCGACCACAGTCGTGAAGTACGATGGAGAGACCAATCCGAGTGTCTGGCTCGAGGATTACCGTCTCGCTTGCCACAACGGCGGAGCGAGCAACGATTTGTTCATCATCAAGAGCATACCTCTGTACCTTGCCGACTCGGCACGCACCTGACTTGAGCACCTCTCCCGGGGAAAAGTCAACAGATGGGCTCAGCTCCGAGACACCTTCATAGGGCACTTCTAGGGCACCTACGCCCGCCCCGGCAATGCCTGCGAACTTCGCCATTGCCGGCAGAAGAAGGGTGAAAGTCTCCGTGACTACATACGCCGCTTCTCCAAGCGCTGCGCTGAGCTCCCCGATACGGCTGACAACCAGGTCATCACAGCCTTCCAGGATGGTACCACGTGCGAGACCCTTGTCCACCGGATAGGGCGGGTCAAGCCGAAGACTATCCGGAAGCTCCTCGACCTGGCCACCGACCACACCGACGGGGAGGAGGCCGTCGCCTTCAGCAAAAGGAAGCCCGAGGAGGAACTTGGCGAGGCTCCGGTCGCTCGGTCGGAGAAGAAGAAGAAGAAAGAGCGGAAGCTCCGCAGCAACAACCTGGTAGCGGCGGCCGACAAGCGGCCGCCTAAGCCAAAGAATGGCCCCCCGAGGGACCACTTCGAGAAGATGCTCGAAGCTCCTTGTCCTTACCATGAGGGTCCGGTCAAGCACGCCTTGAAGGACTGCAACCTCATGAAGAGTTACCTCGGTGGGAAGAACAAGCCGCAGGACGTGGCCAAAGTCGGCATCGCCAAGAACGTCGACCACGACAAATTCACCAAGGAAGACGGCGCCGCCATGATGATCTTCGGTGGGACACCCGCTCGCCCTCCGAGGCGCAAGCACAAGCGCATCCTGCAGGAGATCTACCACACCGAGCCGGTCGTGCCCTCGTACCTCTGGTGGTCCGAGACGGCCGTCACGTACGACCGAGTGGACCACCCCGACCACATTCCACAACCGGGGGCTTACCCCCTCGTGGTGGCACCACTTTTCGGCACCAAGCGGGTGCACAAGGTGCTCATGGATGGGGGCAGCGGCCTCAACATCGTCTACATGTCCACCCTCGACAGCATGGGGATCCAGTGATCCCAGCTCCACCCGTCATCGACTCCGTTCCACGGAGTAGTACCCGGGATGGAGGCCGTTCCGCTCGGACAGATCGACCTGCCGGTCACCTTCGGCGATGAGGGAAATTTCCGAAAGGAAACACTCACCTTCGAGGTAGTCGGTTCCCCGAGGACGTATCACGCGATCCTCGGAAGGCCGGCGTACACCAAGTTCATGGTGGTCCCAAACTACACCTACCTCAAGCTGAAGATGCCCGGGCCGAAGGGGGTGATCACCGTCGACACCAAGTCCCAGCACGCGTACGAGTGCGACGCTGAGTGTTTCCACTTCGCGGATTCTCTCATCCGCTCCGACGAGCTTGCTGTGGAGCCGGTTCCGGAGGTGCTCGACATCCCGGAAACCTCCAAACAGGCGACGTGCTCATTCGAGCCCGCGAAGGACGCCAAGGAGGTGCTCGTGTCTGACGATGGGCGCACCCTCCGCATCGGTTTGATGCTCGAGCCGGGACAAGAGGAGGCACTCTCGCTCTTCCTAAGGGCGAATCTCGATGTTTTCGCATGGAAGCCATCCGACATGCCGGGCATCCCGAAAGAAGTCGCCGAGCACAAGCTCAACATCAAACCAAGCGCCAAGCCGGTTAAACAGAAGTTACGGTGATTCAACGGCGACAAGTGCAAAGCCATCCGGGAGAAAATCAAGAAGCTCCTCGCGGCGGGTTTCATTAGAGAGGTGTACCATCCCGAGTGGCTAGCCAACCCTGTGTTGGTAAAAAAAGAAAAAGGGCAAGTGGAGAATGTGCGTCGACTACACCGGTCTCAACAAAGCATGCCCGAAGGATCCGTTCCCTCTGCCACATATAGACCAGGTTGTGGATTCGACCGCAGGGTGCGAAACCCTCTGCTTCCTCGACGCCTATTCTGGGTATCATCAGATAGCGATGGACTCAGACGATCAGCTCGCCACGGCGTTCATCACGCCCTTCGGCTGTTTCTGCAATTCCTCCATACCCTTTGGGTTGAAGAACGCATGCGCTACCTTTCAGAGGTGCATGCAACGCGTCTTCAGTGAGCTCATCGGGCAGCTAGTCGAGGCGTACGTCGACGACATCGTCGTGAAGTCAAGGCAAACAGGGGACCTGGTCCCCGACCTGACAGCTGTCTTCGAGAAGCTAAGAAAATTCCAGGTCCGACTAAACCCCGAGAAATTCGTTTTCGGGGTCCCGAGAGGCATGCTCCTCGGCTTCGTTGTGTCGGAACGCGGCATAGAGGCTAACCCGGAAAAGATCGCGGCCATCACCAGCATGGGGCCAATTCAGAATATCAAGGGGGTTCAACGGGTGACGGGGTGCTTAGCGGCACTCAGCCGATTCATTGCCCGGCTGGGCGAACGGAGCCTACCTCTGTATCAGCTTTTGAAGAAGTCAGAGCACTTTACCTGGACCTCAGAAGCGCAGAAAGCACTGGAGTCCCTCAACAAGCTGCTCGAGAAACCGCCTATCCTCATGGCGTCAGCGCCTGGGGAGCTGATGTTGCTATACATTGCCGCCACGACTCAGGTCGTCAGCGCGGCCTTGGTGGTCGAGCGAGATGAGCCGGACAAGGTGCTAAAAGTGCAGCGACCCGTGTACTTCATCAACGAGGTACTCTCGGACTCCAAGACCCGCTACCCGCAGATCCAGAAGCTGATCTACGCCGTGCTGATCTCCAAAAGGAAGCTCAGACACTACTTCGACGCACACAACATCACGGTGGTCTCAAAGTACCCACTCAAGGAGGTAATCCAGAGCCCGGAGGCGGAGGGAAGGATCGCTAAGTGGGCCCTGGAGTTGATGGGGCAGAGCATCACATATGCTCCTCGCACCGCCATCAAATCCCAGGTCCCGACCGGCTTCGTCGCCGAATAGACGGAGATCCAGACACCCGCGGCGTCAATCGAACACGAGACGTGGGCCATGTACTTCGACGAATCCCTCACGAAGGAGGGAGGAGGGGCCGGACTTGTTTTCATCTCGCCTCTGGGCGTGCGTATGGAATACATGATCCGGCTCCACTTCCCGGTATCCAACAATGTCGCTGGGTACGAAGCCCTCCTCAACGGGCTCAAGATTGCTCTCGAGATAGGCGTTCGATGCCTCGAGGTTCGAGGGGACTCCGAGCTTGTCGTCAATCAGGTTATGAAAGAAGCAAACTGCGTCAACCCCAAGATGACGGCCTATTGCAAGGCCGTCAGAGAGTTGGAGGACAAATTCCACGGACTTGAGCTCAAACACGTGCTGCGAAAGTACAATGAGATGGCTGACACTCGCAAAGGCGGCTTCGAACCGAATGTCGGTCCCCATCGGCGTGTTCACGAGCGATCTACGGGAGCCCTCTGTTCGCTGCGATGAGGATGACCACCCGTCGGCACCAGAGCCCCCGGAGGTCATGGCACTCGGGGAGGCTCCCGAACCCAACCTTGAGGAGCCCAACACCGAGCCAAATCCTTCAAACTCATCGACGGGGACCTCTACTGGCAAGGCGCGGCCGGGATACTCATGCACTGCATCCTCGCCGACCAAGGGCGCGAACTGCTGCGGGATATTCACGCGGGAGCCTGCCATCATGCAGCCCCAAGGGCAATCGTCAGCAGCGCTTTCCGGGTCAGAAAGTAATGTTATTTTGGGTCGCATTCAGTCAACATGTTTAATCTTTGATCGTCAATCCAATTAAACTTTTGAATATTATATAGCTAAATTTTTCTTGACAAGTAGTTTACTTATATTACAACTTTGCTATACATAGCAAATATTTTGTGCACTAGTAATTAGTGGTCAAATAACGTGTTAGTGAAACGTCGATGACTTTCTTTTGTGACTATAGCGCATATTGAAGAAAGTAAAGTTTCTAGATTAAAGGTTATGTTAGAGGAAAATAATGCATCACATATGCAAAGAGTATATATTCCCAGTTCCCGACTTGTCATAACTTTCAGTTTGTAAATGTGGTATATATTCCAGTTTCATCCTTTTCCTTAGTTCATCATGAACTATTCACAACATTTCCATCTGACATACTAAGTCAGACATGGACATGTTGCTGGTTAAGCATATTGGACAAAGACACAGAAAAAAAAACCCTGCTGCAATCAGAGCTACACAAACCATAGCCAGATAAGTTTCTCAGAAATCAAAGTACCACAAACTCACCCTAATTCTCAAAATTTCGAGTTCTTCTTAGGACATTGTACTGATATGCAATTCTACAATTTACCAACAAAAAGACTAGTAAGCTGTCATGGGACCATGCTGAAGATGGTCAAGACAGAATGGCTGTACTTCAATTACAACATTAGACAGAATGGCTGTAAATTCAAGGCATAATGGGTTGACAGAACTCTGGATTTGGAGATAACTATTTCTTCTTGATGCATTACAAATATAGGGATTGCTTTACCTCACACTCTATTTATACTTATCTTCAACATATTGAATTCTATAAAGAAGTAAACTCAAGTAACAAGGAAACTATCCTTATGCCTAGCTATCAACTGAAACTACTTTGGCAGGACAGCAGACAAAAATATCAGCTGCTACAGTAGCACGTGAATAGTTACATCACACTACAGTGCCAACTAGTGCTGCCTAACCAAGTGATCTGGTATTTTAACATTGAGGTATGATACGCTTGCCAAGGTCCAAAGCACGAATTGGTCGAGGTTGGAGGATTAGATGTTGACAAAAAATAGTTGCTAAACTGCCTCTTTGCTATGGCTTCTTCACAGGCAATCTTTAGTAATCTATTATGCATTTCCTGCATGAATTTGAATAAGATTTGTGCTAGTTAATTACCTATAGTAAGCAATTAAAACATAGTACTACATGAAGGAACAATTAGAAGATTTTGATGTCCTATCAGAACTTACAGTTACAGAATTCTTTAAGCCGATTTGCATAGCATCACCAGCAAATTGGACGCTTGGTTTTCAGTAGCAAACATGAACTGGTGTTTCTGCAGCTCAGCGCTAAGAGCTGGCCTTTCCAATGCAATAGGTGGGACCACAACAGCCCAAACTATACTCCAGGTTAATGAATTAAATATATCAACGAATTTCAAAACCTGACCATGCAAACAAAAAACATATATTAGTCTTGTTTTTACTTCTCATCACTCTGCTATTATGAAATTATTAAGCATCATAAGAAGTTTTTCATCAGACAACAGATTACCATACGCTAATGAGGCCACAACAAGTTCATTTTTCTCCAAAGGCTATTCGAGAAATTTTTTCTCCAAAGGCAGACCAAGTTGTTGGTAACAAGAAGATACACACATATAGCTCATGTGAACAGGTAGTAAGCCCATATGCTATGCAAAGTTTGATTGAGAATGGCTGCACAATATCACTAAATATATTGTGAAGTTGAAAGACAACTGAGCCCTGTTATTTCAGTTTTCATTCTTGAATAATGAAAAACCATACTGCATTCCTGTCTATTTAACAACTAAAGGTGAAATTGGTTCTTTTCAGTTTTATAGTTTTACTTCTGACATATATATCTTAGACCTCTTCAAGATCTTCAGGTCATATTAATGAACTGCTGATTAAACTACCAAATATATTTCTATAGTTCCATATGTATTCTGAAAGAGCAGCTTCATGGGGTAGTGCAGAGTGCAGACAGCACAAATAGAATAGCAAATGGGTAACAAAAAGCAACGAGAATAAAATTGAGAAAATTACCTGTATAGCATCAAAAAAATGTGCTGTTCCTTTTGCAGCACTCAAATCTCAAATCTTCATGTATACACCACCAATTATTTTTCTTCCCTATCTAGCACTTCCGTTAGTATAAAGAGATAACGGTGTTAACTCCAAAAGGAAAAGACATTTTGCCCCTCTCCCAGCATTGACGCATATAGGTCCCACATGTCATATTCTTCTTCCTCATCTTCTCATTTCTCTCGCTGAGCCACATCCACTGCCACCCATGGCGAGGAGCAACACATCGCTGAGTACCAGCAGCACACCGGCTGAGAGCTCCACGCCGGCTGGGAATCACGAGCTTGCCATCAACGGGGCCAAGGGCAGCTGCAGGTCGCCAATGAAGGGGCCACGAGCTCACACTGGCTGCGAGCTCCGGCGCCGCACGGTCCGTGAGGTCCACGCCGGCCGCATGCTCCGCGTGCCGCTCGGGTCGCAAGCTCCGCAACGCCTGTGTTCCCGCGTGCTCCGCGCACCGCCCAGGCCGCGTGCTGCTGCTTGTCGGCGAGCTCCCAAGACAGTGTGTCGCCACTCTCGTCGCCGGACACCGGGCTGCTGCTTACCTCGCCTCGCATGCTGCTGCTCTTGGTGGGGCCACGGACTGCAAGCCTGCGAGGCTCCTAGGCTCTCCGGAGTCCGGCCTGCAAGGTCACCGGGGTGCTGCCCTTGGTCAGCCGGGATTTGATAGAGAGGGGAAGAAAAGAACGAGTGGATGAGCGTGGACGGGATAAACATGGTCGACAGAGCAATTGCTGTGGGCCCGCACATCGACCGTCAGTTGTTGCGTCAGTTGCTCGCGATGCAGAGTGTCCCAAGGGGGTATTTTGGTCTTTTTCCGATGGTTCCACTTTGTTGTTCACGGTGCATGGTCACGGAGTAACAGAAGTGCTAGATAGGGAAGAATAATTTTGCTAGTGCATACATAAGGAAGATTTGAAGTTTAAGTGCTACAAAGAGAACAACTTTTTTTGATGCTATACAGGTAATTTTCTCAATAAAATTTGGATTATTAAAGGTCAGGGAGTGAAACACATAGAGCACAGTGTTAGATAAATAAGCAGATAAAGATAGTTCATGCAACTGAAACTGTATTTATTCCCAAAGACATTACAAATGGCAAGTTGATACCCCATTTTGAGGAATTGAAGTGTATACTTGAAGCCCCAAGATTGGTTACAACTTCTATAATCCAAATATAAAATCAGGCCTAAGACAGTAGTGAGGAAAGATGCAAGACAGGTAGTAACCAAGTGAACGTGTGCATGGCCGCGGCACATCAAAGAATTGCCATACATACGGTGCCTGTATGAACTGTGCCCTGGCCAGAATATAGCAAGCAGAGCTTCTCAGTCTTACTAAAGAAAATAGCAGAACAAAGTTTTGTACCAGTCAAGGGAAAGGAGCTGCCATGTAAGTATGGCAAACAAGTGCAACAGTCCTATAAATTGTGTAAGTTTAAATAATACAGATTGAATAACCAACAATAATCATCTTGGATGTTGATATGGATGATAGTACAGAATACAAATTTGGTGCAGTCCTATGAAAATAGAATACAATTACTTTTTCAATAATAGTCTCAACATTGCATGGAAGAAACAATTCTTACTTTTTTATCACCTACACCTAGTAATTTTATTTAGAGTAAAATACATCACCGGTCCTTAAACTTGTAACGCTGTGTCATCCCGGTCCCCAAACTTGCAAAACACATAATTAAGTCCCTAAACTTGCTAATTGTACCGTATAGGTCCGAAATCTTTGCTAATTGTACTGCATTTTCCACTTGGCCCCGTTCAGCTCAACCGTCCATGGATCTCCATTCTCCAGCAAGCCATCTCCCTTTCTCTTCGTTCGTCTCCACCGCCAAAGCAAACAACAACAGCTCTTCTGTCTCTTCATTCTTCTCCAGGCAACCAAGAAGCAAGCAGGCAGCAGCTCAGGTGTTCCCTTCCTCTGTGCACCGTGCTCCATCAACACACCACAACCAGCGCCGCAATGGAGCCCGAGCCATTGTGGTCTACGAGCCAAGCCTCTGCCATGCATGGCTGCTGCTGTGCTGCTAAGCATCCTTCTGGATTGCGTGTCTACGGGCGGAGCATGATGTGGGCGGTGGAGGGACGCCGGCAACAGCACAAGGACGCCACCTCACTCAGGCATTCAGCAGACCGTGGCTTGCAGCGTACCGCACGGACGGTACTGCTGCACGGAGAGGGAAGCTTTTACGGCAGCTGTGGTGGCCTGTGCAAGCGCAACACACTGCTACCTGTGTCCCTGGTCACCGCCCACTGCGCCACGCTCACCTCCAGCCTCTCCTGGAGCCGCTTCATGGCCACCGTCTGCCGGATCCTTGGAGACGGAAGAGGCATGGTCTGATGGGTGCCACCGCCGGCACGGCAAGGGAAGAGAAAGAGAGAGTGAATGTTATAACTGCTTAGCATGCCACGTAGGATATTTAATTCAATGTTTGAATATTTGTGACTCATATGATACAATTAGCAAGTTTGGGGATCCAATTATGCATTTTGCAAGTTTGGGGACCAGGATGACAAAGAGCTACAAGTTTGAGGACCGGCAGTGCACTTTACTGTTTTATTTAATTATCATCCCTGCATGGATCTCTTGTTGTTTTAGTTCACCAATGTTGTCGTGTATAAATGGGTGCCAATAAGCAAACTATATAAATACTGCTAAGACTGAATGCTTGTTTTACAGCTTGACAGCCACAAAAAGATTTCTCGCTGACAAAAAAAAGATTATTCCAATGTTTCTCAAGCTACACAAACAAAACAATTACATACCTAGAAAAGATTTAGCCTGTTTCAGTTACTAGCATGAACAGCAAACATGACATGATTATTCAGCAGAAAAATAGTTTCTTCATATAAACTAAATTTATCAGTTAAGGTTGATCTAGACAGGATAAGAAATGTATAAACAAATAGAGTAAAGTGCACCAGCGGTCCCTAAACTTGTTATGGTGTGTCATGCCGGTCCCCAAACTCGCAAAATGCACATATAGATCCTCAAACTTGCTAATTGTGTCATTGAGTCCCAAACCTACTTAAACAACCTATTAAATCTACTTAGGCCGCGGGACCCATGCTCCGACACGGCCGAGCACGACCCCGGCGCCGCGCGCCCACCACGAGCGCTGCTTGGAGATCCCTTACGCCGTCGTAGGGACAGCCCAGCTCCTCCGTGTGGGTGGCCTTCGCAGCTCCGTTCCCGTTGGCGGGGCTCACGAGGTCCTCCTCGACGCCGGCCATCTCCTCCGCCGCGCCATTGACGGCGATGTTGCTACTGGAGAACACCGGACGCCGGGAGAAGGCCGAAGTCCTTGCGCCGTCCTACCCCTCCCAGCGCAGGCCCAATTCCGGGAGCCGGCGAGGTCGCTACGGAACACTCGCAGCGCCCGCCCGCGAGGTAGCGGCGGAGCTGCTCCGGCCCGCCCGCGTGGGCGCGGCGGGGCTGCTCGCGCCCGCCTGCGAGGCCACTGCGGAGCGGCTCCCGCTCGCCGGCGTGGCCGCGGCGGGGCTGCTCCTGCCAGCCCGCGAGGCCGAGGCGGAGCTGTGCGCGCCCGCCAGCTTCGGTGCCACTGCCAGGCTCTACCTGGTCCCACGGCCTAAATAGTTTTAATAGGTTGTTTAAGTAGATTTGGGACTCAAATGACACAATTAGCAAGTTTGAGGATCTATCTGTGCATTTTGCGAGTTTGGGGGCCGGGATGACACACCATAACAAGTTTAGGGACCGCTGGTGCACTTTACTCAAACAAATAACTAATTAAGAATTTAAAAGATAAGAGTGTACATACTGGTTAAAAACCTGAAGTGCATTCTGTGGGTGCCCTCGGATGGCTCTCCAGTATGGTTGTTGACCATGCATACTACTACTTCCAAAACTTTGTTCAACCTTCTGCTTCTGTTGGACTGTCCTCAATGGTAAAAGGTTGAAAAGGCATGAGTAGCAGGTTTCCTAGATGCATAGGCCATACAACCAAAGGCAAGTTAGGAGCCCACATATTCTCCCAAGTTCCTCCTGTTCATGCTCATCTCATAAAGCAGTCATGCCCAATGGTACTTCTGTTACACATCATTCAGCACTGGAAGCAGCTTCTTTTTGGCACCAGGGTGTAGTTATTCCATTAACCAATGGATTGTACGAACAACCATCCTGTTTGAAAACTCTTGAGGGCATTTCAGCAGGAATTTCTATCACCTTATCCGATGAATCCGCCTCACAACTCCCTGAAATTAGTGTATTGTAGGAAACACTATCAGGAACAATGCCTGAGCTCAGCATCTCATTAAAAAGCTTGGATGCTTCTTCATTGTTGCCAGATTTGCAATAGGCAAACATCAGAGTGGTGTAGGTCAATTTATTTGGAGGTATATCCCTAGAACGCATATCCTTAAAGCAGATAACAGCTTCATCAATTTTTCCTATTTTGCATAAACCTTGAATCATAATTGTATAGCCAATTACTCCAAACTCAATGTTCTTTATTATACACTGTGCAAAAATGGCCTTGGCCTCTTTAACAAGACCAGAATGACACATCCAATGCATAAGGCTGCCATAAGTTACAGCAGTTGGTTGTACACCATCAGACTTCATAGTGCCAAGAACACCAAATGCATCAGAAATGTTACCATTCCTACAGTGACCACCAATAAGAGCATTATAGATGATTACATTTGGTTTTAACCCAACTTTCGTCAATTCAGTCAAATATTCCTTTCCCTTCTCAATATCCTTTGCTTTGCAATAACCATCTATTATGGTGCCATATGTCACAATATCTGGCTTAAGTCCCTCACTTTTCATCTGATCCAACAGGTCAAGGGCCTTTTCCATTGTACCCAAATTGCAATAAGCACGTAGAAAAGTATTATATGTGAAAAGATCAGACTTAAACCCTCTTCTGATCATGTCATCACGAAGTTGTATCGCCTCCTCGATTTTACCATCTTTGCAGCAACCTTGGATCATTATGTTATATGTGATGTTATCCAATTCAACCTTGTTATTCACCATGGCTCTTAGAACCTTAGTGGCTTCTTTCATATTACTTCCTTTGCAAAGGCCATAAATCAACGCATTGGATGTTGCAATACTGACACCTAAACCTTTTTGCAACATTTTGAACCAAATTTCAGCTGCTTCTAAGTGTTTCCCCCTATTGCAAAGCTCCTTGGTACAAGCTGTCATCAAGGCATCATTTGGTTTCACAAATCTGGCGACCATTTCTCTTATAAGTCTTAGCACCGAGTCCGGTCTTGCAGTCCTTCGAAGAAGCCACGCAATAACAGTATTGAACAAGCCACAATGAACTGTCATCCCAGACAACAACATCTCATCCAATATCTGCTCAGCACGCTCCATCTCCCCTTCCTTGCATAGAGCTTTTGCAATCAAGTTGAAAGTCACAGCTGTAGGCTTCATCCCCTTTGAGACCATTTCATCAAACAGCCAAAGCGCCTCTGAGCAATGCCCTTTCCTACAATGCCAACCAATTAGCTCATTGTAAATAACCTCATTGGGGGTGATCCCGGAACCTTCCATCTCCTGTAACACTGCCCCGACCTCCCCAAACTGCTCAGCCCTTGCGAGACCATTGATCAGGATGCCAAAAGTAACCACGCTTGGCCTCACCCTGCCTTCGACCATTCTCCCCTTCAACCGAAAGGCCTCCTCCACCCTCCCGCTCTTGCACAGTGCATTCATTAGCACATTGTAGGTCACCACTGTTGGTTGCAGCCCAGCTCTACGCAACTCTGCAAGCATCACAAAAGCGGCATCAACCTCTCCAGCCCTGCAGAGTGCCTTAATCATCGCTGTGTACGTGTACTCGTCAGGAGCGACAGTCTTGCCATCCCGCATTTTGTGGAACACCTTGCGGGCAGCGTCAAGTTGGCCAGCACAGCCCAGGGATTCGACAAGGATATTGCAGGTCTTGATGGAGGGCAAGGCCCCCCGCGTGGAGAGCACGAGGAAGGCGTCGGTGGCGTGGGACAGGGACCCAGGGGCGGGCGAGTTGAGGCAGGCATGGATGAGGAGGTCCGAAGTGGCAGTGCAGGCGACGTCGGCCACAGCCGCTGCGGCAACGGGAAGAGGGTGGAGACGGATGAGGCGCGACAGGAGGCGGCGCGCCGATGGGAGCGCAGCGCGATGGGCGACAAGCGAGGGGATGAGGAGCGCCGAGACGCGAGGAGTAAGGAGATCCTCGCCGAGGGAGGCACGTGCAGGGGAGTCGGAGAGGACGTGTTGGAGGAGGCGGTGAGCAAAGGTGGCGGAGAGCGGCACCGGGAGCGACGAGAGGGCAGAGGCGAGGCCGCGGCTGCCGAGGCGACGGAGAACGGCGGCGAGGTCTCGCTTCGCGTCGAGCGAGGGTGCCGCAGCGAGCGCGCCGACGAGCTCCGCAGCATCTGCGGCGGCGTCGGCGGTGGATGAGAAGTGGCGGCGGCGGCGGAGGAGGCGGCGGGGGTGGAGGCGCGGCGGTGGTTTCATGGTGTGATGCGGACGGTGGGCGGCGAGGCCCTTGAGAAATTAATGGGAGGTCGAATGGAGGGCAAAGATTACACGCGCTGCAGGACCGACGGAGCGGATTGGATCGGGGCGTGGTAGGCTGGGAATAGGGCCGCGTCCGGTGCTCGTGTGGGAGGCGGGGGGTTGAAGACGGATCCGGATTTTTCATATCAGGCCCGGTCTTGTTGTCAAAATTTCACCAACTACCCGTCACATAAATCGTCGAACACTAAAGGTGTGTTTAGCAGGGTTCCGGCTCCACCAAACCCACTCTGGAGCTGCTGCTCCACCAATTTACAACTCCACCGTGGAGCTGGACTCTCACTTTAGAGCTGAAGAGATGTGTTTGGCAGAGATAACAACTACAGCTCCGGAAAATGAGAGTTGAATAGATTGCCCTCTTTTGCTCTCAACGTGTTGGCTTTTTTTCCCTGTACGCTGCGTGGGTGTGCTGTGTTGTGCGTGCGTGGGTGTGCTGTGCATGGCGTTTTTTTTCCCTCAACAGAGATTCACATGTCCCTTTTTTCTTTTGAATGTCAAACAAACAAGTCATCCTTTTGATCAACACACATCTCCAATAAATTGAGAACTAGAAATTGTCCACATGCATATAAAAGTTTACGCACACAAATTGTTCAAACGCTAAGAAATATAAAAGTGCAATTTCGATTACAAGCTAGTTCCAACCAAGGGTGAGAGATGTGGCAAGTTCATCCCGAAAAGTATCCATGCAAGTCGAACTCGCTTCCGGAGTAGATGTATCTGATGCATTTGCTAGGACGCCATCTCGTTTATAACGTTCCGGTATTGTAGGCATAAAATTGGGATCACGATCAACCGAGCAAAGTCTCCATCCTCACTGTTATGCTCACGAATGAAATTGAAGCGACAACTATCATTTTTTGCTTCCACATGGGGTATTTCTTTATTCTGTATAGAATTTCCCACTTCATTTTCAATAACCCAAAAGATCTCTCAATCACGTTACAAATAGATGAATGTTTGCGATTGAACTTTTCTTTCGGGGTTCTAGGTTCCATACCTCTATGCCACTCAGGCATATGATACCTCTCACCCTTGTATGGAGCAAGATAACCAGGGCGATTAGATATCCAGCATAATTAACATATTTTATGGTCAATGCAAGTAAATTAATTATTGACAACTATTTACCTTGTGGAGGATGTGGAAAGAATTCCTTGTCGACACTCAATGAATTGTACAGCACACTTGTGTCGCGCATAGATCCCGGTTGGCCCGTTGACACATGTGTGAATCTCATGTCAAAATCACAAACTGCTAATACATTTTGGGTGGGTATCCTTGTCTTTCCAATGTACCTCACTTGCTCATCAGGTGGAAGTGTCACACGAATATGTGTGCCATATCTTTGAAATATGGATAGGCTCGCTTGTCATCCCTTATCCTCCTGAAAATTTGGATCTTTTGGCCTAATGAAATCCTTTGACATGCTCATCAAACTGAACAAAACCTCCTCAAATTTTCTACTAATAGTTTCACCAGAGTGCTTGAATCTATTTTGACTTCTGCTGTTGGACTCATTTCCCAAACAAATGAATAACAGAATACCTAGACTCTCAATAGTCGACATATGTAGTAATGAGCTCAACCATACCTCTCAACTAATAACCTATGGAGGTCGAAAAAATTTCTGTGCTCATGCGCAGTTGCCTATGGCTATCTCCTGGAGTGTTGAAAAGCTCCAACATAAACTCCATTCTACTTGTTGTAGACGTCCTTGGAGGGTTTTTAGTAAGAAACATGTCAACATATGTTTGTCCCAGCATAGCACCAGCAAAGATCATTTTTAAAAAATCCTCATCGTCATCATCGCTACATATCTGCAACAATTTGTGCACATGATAAATAAATAATTTATCCACATGATACATAAATAATTTGTGCACATGACAAAGATTAATAATTTGTCCATATGAGAGATAAATAATTTGTCCACATCAGAGATCAATAATTTGTCCACAAGACACAGATACATAATTTGTCCACATGACATAGATAAATAATTTGTCCACATGACATAGATAAATAATTTATCCACATGACATAGATAAATAATTCGTCCACATGACATAGATAGATGACACTGACTACATGACACAAAAAAAAATATGTCTACATGACATAGATAAAATGACACTAGACTGATCACTTTCCAAACATCATGTCAAACTTCCTCTTTAGCCAATTGAACCTAACCTCATTGGTGGATATAGTCATAAATATTTCCCTATGTTCTTTCTTCACAAACAACTCAATTGCCGCAAAGTGCTCATCACTCCCAAGATCAGCCCCACATGCACTGACATGACCCATGACTTCATCAATGTTGATCCCTCCAAACCTAGCTGCCACAAAAGCCTGAGCACTCTCTGTTATCTTTGTCATATTTTCCTGTATAACTATTCCAGTGCTAGTCTTAGGTTTCTTGTTAGGTTTTTCAAGAATAATGTGAGCCTTTCCCTTAGGTTTGTTGCTAGGTGTAGGAGAGACTTCCAAAATCTCTTCACCAATATCATCACCATTCTCTTCACCATTCCCCTCACCATTCTCTTCACCATTATTCTCTAAATTGATATGATCCTGAAAACTGTTAGGTGGTATTATTGGGTTGGAAGACATAAGATTCCAATGATTTGTCTCTTCATTCATGATGTTCCCAAACATCACCTTCAAATAATCTTCATTTTGAAGAGGCCTATTCTTAAATTTTCCAACACCAGGTATCTCCTACATAATTAGGTTACAGTAAGCAAGTGTATTATTACCAAAAAACTATAAATAAAAGCAAATGTTAGGTGCTCACATATTTGGTTTTTTCACCACTCGGCATCCATGTTGATAGTTTCTGTGCTCCAACTCCAACCGGTTCCAGTTTGTTTCCTCATCAATTTTCTCCAAACAGTCAAATCATTCTTCAACTTGTCCCATTTGTTCTTAAGCTGACTTTTTTTCAATATGATACCGGTACATTGGAAAAACCTATTAAAAACCTCCTCAAAGCCCACATTATTCAAGTGTGTGTTTGGTCTATTTCCTTTCTTTTTTGTTCAGCAAACAGTTGGCAAACAAGAGTGGTATTGTCGTCATTCCAATCAATATAATCTCCCTATAGATGATTTATGACACAACAATTTAATATCTAGAAATTAAAAAACTTATGAACAGTGCAAAGACATCGAATTAAACCTCATCATCTCTAGCCCTTTTGGTCGACACAGCACGTCTCCTACGCTGAGCACCGGAGGTAGCTGATGCTTGAGATGCCAAAAACGCATCACCGATGGACGGGTCCGATTCAAAACCCTCGATCGTGCCGCTTCCCAGGTCGTTCGCGTCGCTGCCCAGGCCGGCCGCGCCCCTGCCCAGGCCGCCGGCCGAACTGCTGGACAGGCCGGCCGCGCCCCTAGCTAGGCCGGTCGCGCCCCTGCCCAGGGAAAATGGGTGCAAGGCGGAGCCCGCGACCTGGCCGTCAGCCCTGGTCGGTTTGGTTCCCTCGCCGACGCCAGCGGCCGTCGCGCCAAGGCCATCCGCATCGTCTAGGGTTAGAGGAGGAGGACGAGGAAGGCCAACTCGATGTGAAGAACTGAGAGGAGGAGGCGGAGGGGCGGCGGATGGGTCATTTCCGACGATCCCCGGCGGTCCGCCCGGTCGGCAGAGGACGACGAGGCGGCGATGCAGCTCACGATGGGTCGGGAGGAACCAAGGAAGGCGACGGGTTGCGACGTGGGAGGGAGGTGACGGGACGCGAGTAGTATCGGGGAAAAAAGAATCGAACCGGTAAGTTGTGTAATGGGTGGCAAAGGTGGGTAATTTCCACCCAACTCCACGAGTGAGTACGAAACCAGCCTTCGCGGAGTACTCCTTGAGGTACTCCATGGATTTGGTAGAGTTGGGAGCTAGATCCATGTTTTTGGTGGATCTGGAGTTTTCGGAGCTGGGGTGTTTGGCAGGAAAAAATTGGAGTGGAGCTATTTTTTTGAATCTGGAGCTGGTTGGAGCCCTGCCAAACACGCCCTAATTAAGTAATTAGGAGTATTAAATGTACATTAATGATAAAACTCATTCCACAACTCCTACCTTAATTTTCGAGACGAATCTAACAAGCCTAATTCTGACATGATTAGAGAACGTCGTGCTACAATGATAGATTAATTAGACTTAATGGATTATCTCACAATTTCCGGTTCATTCATGTAATTATTTTTGTAACTATTGTACGTTCAATACTCCTAATAGACCTCGAAAGAGGACCTAAAAGTTTCACCTCACGAACTAAACGGGAGCTTAGAGCAACTACAAGAGACTAACTATCTTGGCTTGACTAGCTAATAAATGAAACAATCAACAAAAATAACATTCCAATAGATTAGCCAAACACCCCGCTAGCTATCCTCGCTAGCTAAACTTGGGCCTTCGCTAGCCAAAGATGGCTAGCGAACTCTACTAGCTATCCCCCCCGGAGAGAAGAGAGTTTGATATGATAGGCCGGACCCACTGGCGGTGGAGTATATAGAGAGTTTAGTTTAGAGAGGCTGTTGGATTTCAATAACTTTTTGCTAGCTATTTCATTTTACATATTAGGTAAATCAGGATTTTAGCTAGTGATTTTTAGAGAGGCTCTTGAAGTTACTCTTAGTACAGTCAGTGCGCAAATCTCTATCTCTCTATCTCCTTCTAATCTATATCTATATGTATTATCTGTTATATCTATTATCTCTATTTACTTATTATCTCTACTCCTAAAAAGTATGAAGTGGAGAAAAAAGTCGTTAGTACTTTTTTTTCGCACCCCCGCGCGTCCGCTCCTCTCTCTCTCTCCAATCAATTCCTTCCCCACGCCTCGCCCACCCCCGCATCTTCCTCCGCCATCCTCTCCCTCCCGCATCTCCCTCAATCGCCCCACCGGCACCACCCCCACGCCTGCCACCCAACCCTAACCCTAGCCCCTCCTCCTCCCTCGCGCGTTCCCCGTTTGCCGCCGCTGCCATTCCCCTCCTCCCTCGCGCTGCCGCCGCTTCCCCACCGCATCGCCCCCATCGTCCGCTGTCTCCCCCGCGCCGCGTCTGCTCTTCCCCATGCCGCGCCCCGCCGTCTCCGTCACCACCGTGCTGCACCGTGGAATCGGCGTCGACGTCCTCACCCGACACCGCCTTCCTGTTTTTTTCCACCATCCAATCCCTACCCCCGAAACCATACCTCTATTCCTCTAGGAGATCGTCGGCTGGCCAAGAGCGTCGGGTTACCACCGCCGCCGCGTTGTTCCTCGCCGGCCACACATCTTGTCCTCTCCAGTTCAATTCTGCTGTCACGCCTCTCCACAACGACTCCGCCGCCCCGCTCGCGTGACAAGAGACCGCCCGCGCGCCGCCGCGCCTCTCCAAGTTGACACGCCACCACCGCGCCTCTCCAGGCCACCATGCCACCGCTGCGCTGCAGTCCAGGTCGACGCATCTCCTAGCGTCCTGGTAGTTCTCTAGCCTCTAGCCCAATCCCCACCCTGGATTTCAATTTTAATAAATTCAGAGCAACACCTTCCAATTCCAATGATGATGAATACTTCTAGCTTTCAATTTTTCTTTCTTTATCCTCATTATTTTCAGAATTTTAGTGCTGTGGATTGTAGTTTTCTTATCATCTACCTTCTCCCTGTCTGTTTGACAGGTTAGGGGGTCGCATCTACAACTTTCTATGCTGCTGGATGGCCCCTCTGACATCAGAACTACCGTGGATGCATCAGTGATCGGCACATCAAGGTACATTTTTTAGGCATAGATTTATTGACTTGTGGTACCCATTGCTTAGACAAGTGAGGAACATCTTCGTTACATTAGGTTTTATTATTTCTGATTATAACTGAACACAATTTAGAATCTATTACTGAACCAGTTGAGGACCAAAGCGTCCGAGGACCGGTGGATGGTCGCTCCCTGGTGTGATGAGTGATTGACAACGTGGTGTGGACTAACTCTTGGCTGAGTATTGCAGGTGCAGGTTGCGGCTTGACTCGTGTTGGTGCAGGTGAAGAGCGGGCGCGAAAGGTCTTAGCCTTGCGGGGCCTCCGAGGAGTGGAGAGACAAGTAGGCTCGGCTCGATGGACCCGGTGGACGAACGGGGTCAAGTGCGGGCCGCATGGTGGCAAGAAAAGCGAGACGAAGTCGTCGACCGGAGCCGGTGTAGGGTAGCGGCTCACGACCGGAGTCTGCACGTGGGGTTTGCGGCGGTTCACCAGAAAATCGTCGGGTTACTTGGTTGAGCCACAAAACCAAGACTGGAGGCTCGGCCGGCGGAGACGGAATCCGGGCGCGCCGAGAAGCTTCGATGTCGGCGGACACGTGGCGGGATCGCAGGGCTTGCGTCGGGAGGACACGGACTGCGACAAAGGTGTGGCCGTGCGATGAAGAGGAGTGCTACTTAACCATATTGCCCCTGAGGGGATTGTATCTTAAGTTTAAGTTCTAGGGGTAGCTTGGTCATTTGCCCAACCTAGAGGGACTCATATATATAGCTCTAAGGTTTCTGGGCAAACCATCCTTCTAGACTGCTTCTCATTTCCCTGTTCCATAGGCGTAGATTTTCTTCACCATTTTGTAGAGAATCTGACCTCCGAGTGTATGGAAGCTTTCATGGTTGCGTTGATTTCCTTCTTGTAGCTCGTGTGATTTTCGTGTCTTTTTCGGGCTATTTTTGTTGGATTTTCGTGCGCGGCTTGTTCCTCTAATTCTGGGGTGTTTGAGTTCGGATTTTCTTGTGGGGATCATGGATAGATGCCTTGCGCATCTTTGTGCTTGATCTTGACCCCTCAAACTCCGGATTTGGCCTTGGATTTGAGGATTTCGGTTGGAACCCTAGCTTTTTGGTAGGGCTCGGTTGCGATTCGATTCCCGGCGATTTAGTTCGTTTGAGGTCTCAAGTTTTGGGATATAGCATCTCCTAGGGACGCTTCACATCTCCCCCAAATCTTGTCTCAAGAGCTCAAGCCGTTTGGGAGATCCACGGATGGATAGGTGAAGTCGTGCTTGCGTTTTCGAGTTCGGGCTGCTCTGTCCGCATGTGGCGGACAGTCCACCAAGTGCTCACGGACGATCCGCGAGGAGCCGGCTGACCAGGTGTTCGTCGTGTTCTTCGCTCGTTCTTGAGTCAATTCATTTCGATCCGTTTTGTCTGGTGCTTTTGGTTGCTCGAAGTTTGCCGGACGGTCCGCGAGGAGAGTGCGGACGGTCTTTTCCACGCGGACGGTCCGCGGGTAGGGCACAGACAGTCCATTATTCGAGGTGCAATACTGGAAGTTCGGGTGGCATTTTCGGACGGTCAACCCTGTGCTCGCGGACGGTCTGCCTGGCCCCCGCGGACAGTCCGCCACCTTCACACGGACGGTCCGCCCCAGGCTGTGCAGATTGCCTAAGTCCTTTGCTTCTTGAGTTGCGCTTCCGTGTTGCTTTGAGTTGGGGTTTGTTCCTAGGGTTGGTAGGTCCGTTGTGACTACGCAACCTTGGCAAACTCGTGTGGAAATCCTCGGTTGTGAATTTGGGGCATAGGCCGAGTTCATCCTTCGGGAAGAATTTTTATCGGCTCCCATTCACTCCCCCCCTCTTTGGTCGCCTAATCGGTCCTTCAATTGGTATTAGAGCCGGTTACGGATCTTCGTGATTCTAACCAGTCTAAGATCCAAAGATGGCGTACCAGGAACGGGGTTCGGGTCCTCCACACTTTGATGGTAAGAACTACCAGATGTGGCAGAGGTGGATGGCTGCTTTCCTCCGCGGCAAGGGTCAGATCCTTTGGGATATCAAGGTGAACACAGCTTATATTCATCCGATGAACTTCCTAGCTCCAGGATCGAGGGATATGTTCGACGCCAATAACAAGGCGGTCGACTACTTGTTTCGTGCTCTGTGTCAATCCGAATTCGATCGGGTTCAGACAGAGGACTTGGCTTGTAGGATTTGGGAGCAGTTGAAGAATGCTCATGCTGGAAATGCTCAGGTCAGGCTCGGTTGTTTACGACCTACTGTAGAGAGTACGAGAACTTCACTCATCTCCCCGGTGAGTCCATTGACAGCATGTTCCAGCGGTTCACGGTGATTGTGAACAACATGAGGGCTAATGTGGCCGTACTCCCGTACAATGATCATGACAGGGCTGTGAAGCTCTTGCATTCTCTGGATCGTACCGCGTGGAGTGAAAAGGTCGAGGCCATTCTTGAGTCGGAGAAGTATGAGACCCTCACGGTGGACGAGCTATTCTCCAAGCTCAAGTCGTCCGAGGTGGACCGTGGGGTGCGAGCAAGAATCCAGAACCCGACTGACCCTCATAGTCTGGCTCTCGTTTCTGGACCAAGGACTAACGCTAACATGTCTTCGAGACAGTTCTCTTTGTCTTGTCTTATGTCCATGCTAGATGAGGAGTTTGACGTGCTAGGCGAGGAGGATCTCGCGTTGCTGAGCAGGCGGTTCGAGCGCATGTACACGAACCGGAAGAACGCTCAGAGGAGCTCGGGCATATGCTACCGGTGTGGGAAGCACGTGCACTTTATCGCTGAGTGCCCGGAAGCCATGGAGGTCAAGCCCGAGCACAAGCACCGTCCGAGGACCGACAACAAGCACCGCTCGAGGGATGACCACAAGGGCAAGAACAAGTCCGAGCGGAGGCCGAGGAGGAGTGGTAGTCACAAGAAGAAGGAGCGAGCGATGGTTGCCGGAGCGAGCGACATCGACTCGAGCTCTTACTATTCTTCATCGAGCTCAAGTGATGAAGATGAGAACCGGCACAAGGGCAAGCGGTCAAGCAAGAACATCAACGGCCTGTGCTTCGCCGCTCAAGGCTTTTGCGGCATGGCACATAGCTCCGCAAGCAAGAAGAGTAACAAGGACAACTCGGACTCCGACTCTGAGGATGAGGTAAACAATGATCCATCCTTCTTGGTAGCGGAGAATGCTAGGTTGAATGACTTGCTTGACAACCGTGATGATGTGCTTAGAAAGACCAACAAGGAGAAGATGGAGTATAGGTCTTTGCTTGGAGAGGCTAAGGAGTCTTTGCTCGTTGATGCTAGGGCTCAAATAGATTCTCTTAAGTCTGCTCCTATTATGACCGATGAACCTGAATGCACTGATTGTTCCACTTTTCTTGGTGATTTGACTGTGCTTAAGGAAAAGTATGCATCCAAGGTTGAGGAACTAGATGTGCTTAGGGTTGAGCTAGATGAGATGAAATCTAGACCCTCCTTGCTTGGTGCTTGCACTTCTTGTCCTGTTTTGCATGAGAAGCTAGATGTTTCGCTTGCTTATGCTAGATCTCTAGAGGCTCAGCTGAAAGCTCCTATTTCTACATCATGCTCTACTTGTGAAATAAATGCTGTGAAGAATATGGAGCTTGCACACTATGTTGATCGTTTGCAGGATGAGAATGATGAGTTGAGGAAGATGATGGGTCGGTTGTCTGGTCATGAGCCTCAGCTCAGGATGATGATTGAGGCATACAAGCGTTATGATGGGCAAGCGCTTGGGGTGGATAAGGTTGGCGAGGGAAGTGGTGAGAATGAGAGGAAGATCGGAGATATCCTAGAACCACCAAAAACCTACCACAAAAATGCCTATGCTCCTAAGCCAAACCCACTTAGGAACCGACTAGACACAACCCCAGCTCCACCCGTGTTTCCTCCACACACAGACAACTTCCAGATACCCATCAAGTTCAAGAGTGACTTGGGGAATGAGTTCTTTGGGAAGAAGGGAGAGAAACCGAGTGAGGAGAAGCCAGAGCACAAAGAGAGCCCAAAGCCAAAACCAAAACCCTTCCATTGTGAGCATTGTGGGAGGGATGGGCACCTAGCTGAGTTTTGCTTCAGGAGGAAGCGTGAGGAGAGGTTTGCTAGGGAGATGGTAAACAAGGACAGGTACCGCCCTTCTCGTGGTGTGCCTGAGCCTAGGATGGTGCCAAGGGGTGAGGGTGTGGTGCGTACCATTTACCCTCGGGAGAGGCGTGAGTTTGTGCCTCGAGGTGAGCCACCACATAGAGAAGGTGGTAGGCGAGTTGGGTTTGGGCGTGGTGAGTTTGCTGGACGTTCCTTCGCTCGTGGCCAATACGAGTATGGGGGGAACGATCGCAGTTTTAGGTCCCAGAGGAGCTACGGGCCACGGTCTCCACCTCGTGGTACGCGTAGTCCTCCAAGGGGACGTGTGGGTGTTCCACCTAGGAGAGATAGGATGGATTTTGCTAACCCCACTTTTGAGCAAATGGCACGGCACTGGTTTGATTTATTTTGTACTAATCCCAGTGCTGAGTCATTTGCTCACTCTTGCTCTCGTTTTTGATTTGCAGGTGGGAGGCTTGGAGAGCTTTTGGTTGATCGACTCCGGTTGCTCTCGACACATGACCGGAGATCGAAGGTGGTTCTCCAGCCTCACCCCGGTGATGACCAAAGAGTACATCACTTTTGGAGACAATGGAAAAGGTAGAGTGCTTTCAGTGGGCACAGTGAAGGTGAGCGAGTCTGTGACTCTTAGGCGTGTTTCTCTTGTCAAGTCTTTGGGGTACAATCTTCTTTCGGTGTCCCAGCTTCTTGATGAGGGTTTTGAGGTCCGTTTCAAAACGGGCGCTTCTCGTGTTTTGGATTCTCGAGGTGATCTTGTGTGCACGATCATCCCCGAGGGTCAGATTTTCAGAGCCGATTTTTCTCAGTATGTCGGCTCTTCTCGTTGTTTGGTTGCTGGTGTTTCGGTGGAGCTTTGGAAATGGCATAGGAGACTAGGTCACTTGAGTTTTGACTTGTTGTCACGCTTGAGTGGGCTAGGTTTGGTCCGAGGATTGCCTAAGATGAAATACCAAAAGGACTTGGTATGTGCTCCGTGTAGGCATGGTAAGATGGTCGCCGCCTCTCACCCGCCTCTGACATCCGTTATGACTGAGAGGCCATGCGAGCTGTTCCATATGGACTTGGTTGGTCCAGATCGTGTGTGCTCGGCGGGTGGGAAATGGTATGTCCTGGTGATAGTGGACGACTATTCTAGCTATGCTTGGGTCTTCTTTTTGGCTGACAAGGGGGAGACGTTTGGTTTTGTGCGGGATCTAATCTTGAGGTTGAAGAATGAGAGGAATGGAGATGTCATTCGAGCTATCCGTAGTGACAATGGCTCTGAATTTAAAAACTCTTGTTTTGAAACCTTTTGTCGTGATTTGGGTCTCGAACATCAATTCTCTTCTCCCTATGTGGCTTGTCAGAATGGTGTGGTTGAGAGGAAAAATTGCTCGGATGATGCTCGATGAGCATAGGACTCCGAGGAGATATTGGGCTGAGGCGGTGAATACCGCGTGCCATGTTGGGAACCGGATTTTTCTTAGGGCCTTCTTGAACAAGACGTGCTATGAGCTCATGCACGGGCGAGCACCTAGAGTGAGCCATTTCAGGGTTTTTGGTTGTCGGTGCTTTATTCTCACGAAGGGTAGGCTTGATAAGTTTGAGTCGAGGTCTTCCGATGGGATCTTTTTGGGTTATGCGAGTCATTCTTGAGCATTCCGTTTGCTCAACCTTGATACTAACCTAGTCATGGAAACTTGTGAGGTTACCTTCGACGAGACCCAGCCATGCAGTTTGTCTGTTTTTGAGTGTGCAGGTGACGATGAGATTGGCAAGAAGATCTTTGAGGACGAGGAGGATGATGGTGATGATGAAGCTCCAGCCGAGCATGTACCCTCTACTTCCCCTACGATGACTACAGTGCAGGATGGCCCAGCCCCTACACCAACTACGATCCAGCAAGATCAAGTGGAAGCTGCAGCTGAGGGGGAGGTTGTTTCCAGGCGAGAGGCACCGAGGCGCGTTCAAGTTGATCATCCTCCCTCAAGAATCATCAGTGACATCAATGAATGTACGACACGGTCAAGGTCCAGGAATGTTTCTCACTTTGCTCATTCGGCTTTTGTTGCTACCTTTGAGCCGAAAGACATTGGACACGCCCTCTCTGATCCTAATTGGGTGAACGCAATGCATGAGGAGTTAGAGAATTTTGAGAGAAACCAAGTTTGGGAGTTGGTAGAGCCACCACCACATTGCAAACCTATCGGGACAAAATAGGTGTGGAAGAACAAAGAGGGTGAGAATGGTGAAGTGGTGAGAAACAAATCGAGGTTGGTTGCTCAGGGGTATAGTCAGAAGGAGGGGATAGACTATGAGGAGACATTTGCTCCTGTAGCCCGTTTGGAGGCGATTAGGATCCTCCTAGCTTTTTCCGTGGCTAAAGGGTTCAAATTGTACCAAATGGATGTGAAGAGTGCCTTCTTGAATGGGTTTTTAGAAGAAGAGGTTTATGTGAAGCAACCACCGGGCTTTGAAAGTGCTGAGTTTCCTCACTGGGTGTATAGGCTGAGGAAGGCGTTGTATGGGCTAAAACAAGATCCCCGTGCTTGGTATGGTCGTTTGAGGGGGTTCTTGTTCAGCAAGGGGTTTGAGATGGGCAAGGTTGATAAGACTCTTTTTCTCCTCAGGCAGGGCGATGATATCCTAATTGTTCAGGTGTACGTGGATGATATTGTCTTTGGCGGCTCGTCTCACTCTTTGGTTGCGAGGTTTGCAGAGGACATGAGCAAAGAATTCGAGATGTCTATGATGGGAGAATTGCAGTTCTTTTTGGGCTTCAGATCAAGCAGGCGAAGGAGGGAACCTTTGTGCATCAAGCCAAGTACACGAAGGACATCCTCAAGAAGTTCAAGATAGACGACCCGAATCCCCTGTCGACACCGATGAGTACGACTACAACGTTGGATGCGGACGAGGACGGAGAGCCCGTGGACCAGAAGGAGTACCGGAGCATGATCGGCTCCCTCTTGTACTTGACGGCGATGAGGCCGGACATTCAGTTTTCTGTGTGTCTGTGCGCTCGTTTTTAGGCGTCGCCGAGGACTTCACATCGGCAGGCCGTAAAGCGGATCTTCAGGTATCTTCGATACACTCCTGAGCTCGGTCTTAGGTACTCGACGTCCTCTTCTCTTTCGCTTCTTGGGTTTTCGGATGCCGACTTTGCGGGGTGTCGAGTCGATAGGAAGTCGACTTCGGGGACGTGCCAGTTTTTGGGATCTTCGCTTGTTTCTTGGTCTTCTCGCAAACGATCTAGTGTAGCTCAGTCTACTACAGAAGCCGAGTATGTTGCTGCCGCTAGTTGTTGCTCACAGCTGCTTTAGATCACATACACGCTGAGTGACTTTGGTGAGGAGTGTTCCCATGTACCTCTCATGTGAGACAGCACGAGTGCCATTAGTGTTGCCAAAAACCCCGTGCTCCACTCCAGAACCAAACATATAGAGGTGAGGTACTACTTCCTGAGAGACAATGTTGAGAAGGGAAACATAGACCTCATCCATGTGCCAACAGAAAAGCAGCTTGCCGATATCCTAACCAAGCCTTTGGACCAAGCTACGTTTGCTCGTTTGCGAGGAGAGCTTGGTGTTGTTTTTCCTTTTTGAGCTTTGGTTGGGGGGTTTGATGTACATACTCATGTTGCATTTTTCATTTATGTATCATATCATGCTTGCATCTTTGCATCATAGATTGCATGTGTATCATATGCTTTAGGAATGTGCTTCTCCTATATACTTGGATCACCATGATATGCTGGATATGAGATTATGACCTTGCTAGTGATGCTCATATGATGGATACCGATGCTCTTGATAGCTTTGGGATGTATATGCTTGTGGATGGCTTACTTTTTGAAAAATGCTATATATGATCCTCTCTTATGAGTTGAATGCCTTTCATATTAAATTTGTGCACTTATGGCTATACCTTGCTTAATTTGTGCTTGGAACCATGTTCTTTTCATTGGGGTCAAAGACCCATTTATCATCATGAATGTTTAGCCTACATGCTACCTTGTGGAGAAGCTTAAGCTTCTTTTTGCCGCAAAGGCACTTCATGTACCATGCTTAATTTGTAAATCATGAAATTGGTATATGAAATGTTTGTGCTTGAAAAATATGCTTCCATGTCATGTATGCTTTAAATTTCCTTATCTTGGGTGCTAAACCGTTGCATGATGTTCACCGTTGAGAAGTCTCACATTTAGAAGTGGACACATGGCTCGGTGGCTTTGACATGACATGAGATAGCTTGTAGGTGTTTGTGATGATCTTGTGATGAGAATTTGTGACCTTGCATGAAGTTTGTGAGTTATATGTTGTTTGTGCTCATTTTGACCATGTTTAGGTCCTATGCTCATGAGAGGAAAATTTTTGTGAAAAATGCTTTATTTTGATCATGGCTATGTCACATGCTTATATGTCCCTATCTATCTTGTTGGCGATGCTTGTACTAAATTTGTGGCTATCTTGCTTGTCTATGTCTCAATTTTAGCATGTTGTAGTGTTCTTTGTCTATTTGAGAAGCACATGCTTGCATTTGTAGACTTGATTCATGCATTACCAACAAGGGGGAGGAATAGTACCCAATTCTTGCTTTGGGGAGAAAGTTGCATCCAGGGGGAGTTTTGCATCAAGTAGAAGAAAAATTGGGAGAAATGCATTTGTTCAGGGGGAGCTTGCATTCATGTGCTTTTGAGCTCTTTGTCGCCTGATTTTAGTTGTGCTCTTTTGCCGATGGTGTCGAGCCCTTTTGCCTCACCTTGAGGAGTCGGCAATTTTGGAGCATTTTATCTCGGTTGTGTCGAGCTGTTGCCCTTGTCTTAGGGGACCGAGATTTTTCTCTCTCAAGTGATCTCTTATTGGTTTTTGTTCGGCTTTTGATCACTTGTCTGAGTTTTTCATTCGTTTCTTTTCTTTTTCTCTTTTCTCTGAATTGGTTACTATGTGTGTGTTGTCAATGCACTCATCAAGGGGGAGATTGAGGACCGGAGCGTCCGAGGACCGGTGGATGGTCGCTCCCTGGTGTGATGAGTGATTGACAACGTGGTGTGGACTGACTCTTGGCCGAGTATTGCAGGTGCAGGTTGCGGCTTGACTCATGTTGGTGTAGGTTTGGAGCGGGCGCGAAAGGTCTTAGCCTTGCGGGGCCTCCGAGGAGTGGAGAGACAAGTAGGCTCGGCTCGATGGACCCGGTGGCCGAACGGGGTCAAGTGCGGGCCGCATGGTGGCAAAAAAAGCGAGACGAAGTCGTCGACCGGAGCCGGTGTAGGGTAGCGGCTCACAACCGGAGTCTGCACGCGGGGTTTACGGGGGTTCACCAAAAAACCGTCGGTTTACTTGGTTGAGCCACAAAACCAAGACCGGAGGCTCAGCGGGCGGAGACGGGATCCGGGCGTGCCGAGAAGCTTCGATGCTGGCGGACACGTGGCGAGATCGCAGGGCTTGCGTCGGGAGGACGCGGACTGCGACAAAGGCGTGGCCGTGCGATGAAGAGGAGTGGTACTTGACCATATTGCCCCTGAGGGGATTGTATCTTAAGTTTAAGTGCTTGGGGTAGCTTGGTCATTTGCCCAACCTAGAGGGACTCATATATATAGCTCTAAGGTTTCTGGACAAACCATCCTTCTAGACTGCTTCTCATTTCCCTGTTCCATAGGCGTAGATTTTCTTCACCGTTTTGTAGAGAATCTGACCTCCGAGTGTATGGAAGCTTTCATGGTTGCGTCGATTTCCTTCTTGTAGCTCGTGTGATTTTCGTGTCTTTTTCGGGCTATTTTCGTTGGATTTTCATGCGCGGCTTGTTCCTCTAATTCTGGGGTGTTTGAGTTCGGATTTTCTTGTGGGGATCATGGATAGATGCCTTGCGCATCTTTGTGCTTGATCTTGACCCCTCGAACTCCAGATTTGGCCTTGGATTTGAGGATTTCGATTGGAACCCTAACTTTTTGGTAGAGCTCGGTTGCGATTCGATTCCTGGCGATTTAGTTCGTTTGAGGTCTCAAGTTTTGGGGTATAGCATCTCCTAGGGACGCTTCACATCTCCCCCAAATCTTGTCTCAAGAGCTCAAGCCGTTTGGGAGATCCATGGACGGATAGGTGAAGCCGTGCTTGCGTTTTCGAGTTCGGGCTGCTCTGTCCGCGTGTGGCGGACAGTCCGCCAGGTGCTCGCGGACGGTCCGCGAGGAGCCGGCTGACCAGGTGTTCGTCGTGTTCTTCGCTCATTCTTGCGTCGCTTCGTTTCGATCCGTTTTGTCCGGTGCTTTTGGTTGCTCGAAGTTTGCCGGACGGTCCGCGAGGAGAGTGCGGACGGTCTTTTCCGCGCGGACGGTCCGCGGGTAGGGCACGGACAGTCCGTTATTCGAGGTGCAGTACTGGAAGTTCGAGTGGCATTTTTGGACGGTCCGCCCTGTGCTCGCGGACGGTCCGCCTGGCCCCCGCGGACAGTCCGCCCCCTTCACGCGGACGGTCCGCCCCAGGCTGTGCAGTTTGCCTAAGTCCTTTGCTTCTTGAGTTGCGCTTCCGTGTTGCTTTGAGTTGGGGTTTGTTCCTAGGGTTGGTAGGTCCGTTGTGACTACGCAACCTTGGCAAACTCGTGTGGGAATCCTCGGTTGTGAATTTGGGGCATAGGCCGAGTTCATCCTTCGGGAAGAATTTTTATCGGCTCCCATTCACTCCCCCCTCTCTGGTCGCCTAATCGGTCCTTCATTAGTACTTCTTATGTCAGCGAAAGACTCGTGAATGGGACCTATGTGTTAGGGGGTTTGAACTGTAGTTTTTGTTATGCATGTTCCATCATATCTTCTCTGTGTCGGATACAGGTAGTTGTGCTAAATGGAGAGTGCATGTGCTGGAAGGGCTATATGGTTCTCTATAAAATGCCAAGACAATAAGAACAAATCACATTTACCATTGCACTACTTTGAGCTAAATGTAGTCCAGATTATTAGTGGCTGAACAACATGTGTTCCCAAAACAAATGTATTCACGAAAATAGGAGGTTATACTGAGGTCACAAAAATCAGTTCCTCGAAATCTGAAGCATAATTGTGCTGCTAAATCTGAAATGAATTGGCTCTGTTTGCTAAATTCTTTGTAGGCCAGGTACCTCTCAATCCAAGTGCGACTGTATTACTTAGCACACAGATGGAGTATATCTGAAATTATGTATGCATACAGCCACTCACAAAATTGTGTATCCTATATCTGAAATTGCAAAAGTATATTCCGCTTCTGGATTTCATTTTCTTTCAGGATCCAAGTTCATTTTTTTTCATTTAGTTAACCTATCAGTATGCATCTCTGAATGTTTCCAGTTACTTTTTCTTACCAGGGATTGGAGTCATTTTTCTATATTGTGTCGCCATAAAAGTTCTATGGTTATCTGAAGCCCAACCTAGCCGTTGATAATGTGAAGGGTTCCTTGATTTGTAGATCTGCAGAATTCAGATTCATGATCTCATGGCAGAAAAAGTTCACTACCATTGAAATTTAGGTAGCAACCCTGACACAAATTTCAATAGCTTCTTTTTATGAGTTAATATATTATCCTATAATGATGGATGTAATGAATTTCTATTTTGTTAATAGATTAATAGAATCCTATTAGGGTGGATCTAATTAATTTCTGTTTTAGAAAATAAGTAGTATTAATTAGTCAAATGAGTTAGCGATAGTGATATGCTTATTTCAATCCTTGTGAGTTTTGGACTAAGAACAGACACATTTTAAAAAAATTAAATTTGGTAAGTGGAACAAGTATGTTACAGCTTGTAGCAAGTGCATATATCCGTGTTACATTGCTTGGAGCAATTTTGCCACTATTTCACACCTTATCTGATCGTGTGCTTTCGGTTTGGAGATGGCACTGAATTTTGAAACTTGATTTCTTGTTACGCTACTTTATAATGTCTCTATAATTTAATTCAATTGTGCACTTCTTTTTGTTCAGCATCAACACATGATCAAGATGTCTTCTGTGGTTAGGGATCTTTGCAATGGATTCTCAGAAGCTCTGCATCGATATAGGGACCTTTTGTGTCACCTTTTCGCTTAGCTGGTAAGTTGTCATTGCCCTTCCCAGCCATTTAATTTGGTTGGGTGTGTATGCTAATTCACTCTTTTGCAATTATTCTTAACAGGTAATTAGGGGATTTGATGCAAACAAATCACATTCTAATCTCGAGGATCATCTATTTTACATCCCGTGCATCATTTTTTGTGACCTGTGGAATTATGAGTCTGTTTGATCACAATGATGCTTGGATGTATTCAAATATTAACAAGAGAACACTTAAATTACTCCCTGCTAAAATGAGAGGTTTTTGAGATAACATGTTTATGCTAGAAAAGTAAATGGTGCCTAATTTCTGAAATTCTTGCACCACCAGCTTGGGATCCCTTATTTTGATACACTTTTTTATTGCCACATCATTAAATCTAACTTGATTTTTCTGCATTATTTCAAAGTTCGGTGCTATGCTCATAGTATCTCTGTGATAAGTACAGATTTCAGCTTTATGCTCATAGAGTCTCTAATATGTTCTATTGAATCCTTTTCAATAATTTCCTTTGTCTGCTGTATTTGTTCTAATTTTTGCAGTGATACATTGCCTGCCACTGCGAGCAAGTGCCTGAGCTACAAAGTGAGGTAATTTCCCTTGAAGATGCCATGCCCCTTTTTCTTTTTTTGGCTCCAGTATGCTACAAAATTAACTAAAAGGTGTCAAACAATCTAAACTGACTGTCTAATGTGAAATGAAAATGAACAAATGATGTACCAAGGCGGTAATGGAAACATACAAGTAGTTGCAGTATTGATGAAAATGAACAAATGATGTGCCAAGGTGGTAACGGAATATGTCAGAGTATGCAGAGTATCTCTTCCAGGTCAGTGTATTGAAATCTTTCACATTTTCATGTTATGTCGGAAACATAAGAGTAGGTAGATTATTAGCTCCCACAAATCCTGTAAATCTGCTGACGTTTTTATTATTAAAACTATATCAATGTATCAGTTATTATGTTTTATCATATTCCTTTGCAAAGTAGAGAGGAATGAATCCTAAAAACCATTAGAATGGTGTGCTGTGTTCAGAAACCCTTGCTAGATTCCACAGCAAAGCACAATAATTGCAAATTGGGTCCTAAAATGCCATTTGAATCCCTTGGAGATTTTGGAATAAATTAGTGGTTCAGAAATGTTGTTTGTATCCCTGGAAGACAACTTGGTAGGTTTAATGCTTTTGTGTCTCTAATAAAGAGTGTAATTCAGTAATGATGTGAAATTTGGGATAAAATAAAACATAAACTTATTTTACCCTTTTATTAACCACCACGTTTTGTTTCTGCTTTCCATTGCTTAAAAGCGCGTAAGATCTTTGAGCATTTCCATGGCTTTGAGTCCTTTTACCTTCTGGTAGAGATTGTGCAATGATAGTGTATAATTTACTTCTTTTTTCTTGAACAGAGTACATAATCATCTAGGCTGCTGCTGAAGTTCTTGTGGACCACCGGATTTTGGCAATGTTAACATTGCATACATTTGTTCAGAACTGAATCCTATGGACATTTCTTGTGTGATTTTGTGGAGAGATGGCTTGACAGGTTTTGATGGGGTTCCAAATTTCAATAACATCATCAGATTAATGTGCATGGATGTTAGCTATCAGATTCTATTTTTTAATGCTTATGATGCTAAATTAGGAATACTTGGTACATATTTTGAACAAAAATCCAGGTGGACATTGTTTTCCAATGATATAATTATTTTATACGAAGTTTCAATTGTCATGTAATTTGAAGTCCTCCCATAGTAGTTTGCAATGCTTGCCTTTTCAATGATTAGATTTCTCTTATGTGACAGCAATAATTTCATTTATGCTTATTAACATGAAGTGTGAGCTGCTCGACATTACTACTGACATTGTGAGCTGCTAGATTTTTTCTACTGATTTTTGTTTGTATTTTCTGTTTGCAGTGTGACAGCAAGGATTATTTCCCCTCCTCAGATCCAACAGAAATGCAAGGATGAAGATCATGACTGAAGGGGCCAAAGGTGATTGTGTTTGCTTTGCATATTCAGATAGCTTGTGAACATTCAGATAACATTACAAAGACGCTTTTTCTTCGCTTATGCTGTATGTGTGCATTCAGATAGCTTATGAACAGATAACATTCTCAGATGCTTTCATTGCATATGTTGAATTTGTGCATCCATAAGACACATCTCCAATATTAACAACATCTATGTTTTCATAGTTTCTTGAACTAAAAATCATGATCTTGAACCCAATTCGAAATGTAGGCTAGCACAGTTGTGGAGCCAATTGAAAATGTTGCTGCTGTTGCAACAATCGAGGCGACACATAATGTAGATATACTTCTAGAATTTTAGTTTAACTAATGCATGACAATGATTTTTTCAGGAGAAATCTTGAGTTCGAGAAGGAGCATGCGAATGTGGGACGATGGCCAACATACATATCAAGGCAACCTTCGCTGCTATAGTAGACATTTGTCTTTTGATTCGAATGAGTCCAAACAGTTATGTGTGCTGGATACATTATTATGTGTTAAGCTACTTGTGTTCTCGTTTGGTTTACACTTGGTATGTTTCGTTAAAGATTTGTATGAACAAATTATATTTTGTTTTAATGGATGTCGATGCTTCATTCATTATGTATATGTTGTTTGCGATTGTTGATTTAAGCTACCAAACAAAGCATCGCAACATGAATTGAATTATTAATGTATTAATTTGGCATTGCAATATATTATAGAAATCAAATCAACTTGTGTTGCAACAATCACATATATAACAACCACATTTAGTCGTGGCAATAGGTACGATAATCGTGTTAACAGACAAACTATCTCTTGCAACTACAAAAAAGATGATCATGGCAATAGAGGACCTATCTGTAGCAATGAACCTAAGTAACGTAGCAATAGCCTATGCCACCTATAACAACCATTTAGAAACGTGGCAATAGAGGGCCTCTCTGTAGCAACCAACCTACAAAAACGTTGCAATAACCTAAGCCACCTATAGCAACCATTTAGTCGACGTTGCAATAGAGAAACTCTATTGCAGTGCTTTCTCCGTGTAGCAATAACCACGATTGCAACACCTATGTTGTGTTGCGATTGCATTGTGTTGCTACACACCAGCGCGTCGCAATACGTATCGCTAGCAACGCCTAGTTCGTTGCAATTGATACTATTGCCACACCCATAGTGGTTGCAATTACTTTTGTTACAACACTCACCATGTGTTGCAAAAGCGTCAAAAGTGTTGCAATAGAGGGGCTGTGTGTCGCAACTAAAACGTAACCCGTTGCATTCTGCTATTGCTACGGTTACAAGTGCAACGACATTTAACCAAAAAAATTGGTAGCAAAAGTACTATTGCTACCAAGGAAAATTATCAAGAGTCATATCAATAACCTTCTTGGCATGCAGAGGGAATATTGGAAACAAAGATACACACAGCGTTTAGTACAGTTTGAAGATGAGAACACTAAGTTCTTTCATGCTATGGCTACAGAAAGATACAGGCACAATGTTATCTTTCAAATTCTGGATGGCACTGGTAGAATGGTCACTGATCATGAGGAAAAAAGAGCACTTTTCTATCAAGAGTTTAAGAGCAGACTTGGCACCACTGTTGACACCTGTATGCAATTTGATTTGCAGACTCTCATTCAGCCTGTATCTGATCTCGAGCACTTATGCTTGCCCTTTTCTCATGAAGAAATTGATAATGTCATTCTGAATCTTCCCAATGATAAGGCCCCTGGGCCTGATGGTTTCTCAAATGCATTCCTTAAGAAAGCTTGGCATATTATCAGGAATGATATGTACAAATTTTGTGATGAGTTCTACCATCATCAGGCTGATCTTAAAAGTGTCAACTATTCTTACATTACTCTCATTCCCAAGAAGGATAATCCAGAAAGTGTGAATGATTTCAGACCAATTTCCCTAGTCAACTCCACCCCCAAACTTGTCTCTAAGTTGCTTGCCAACAGACTTCAGAAGGTTGCTCTTAATGTGGTGCATGAAAACCAATATGGGTTTATCAAAGGCAAGACTATTCAAGATTGTTTGGGGTGGGTTTTGAATATCTTCATCAGTGTCACCACTCCAGAAGGGGTATTGTTATTCTCAAGCTAGACTTTGAGAAAGCCTTTGATCTGGTGGAGCACTCCATGGTTACAGCTATGCTCAGGGCAAAAGGCTTCCCTGTTCAATGGATTAAATGGGTCAGTGATCTTTTCAGTACAGCTACCTCCTCTGTCCTCCTTAATGGAACCGCTGGAAAGGATTTTAAATGTAAGAGAGGTGTTAGGCAGGGAGATCCTCTATCCCCACTTTTGTTTGCCATTGCTGCTGACCTGTTACAATGTGTCATCAATCATGAGTTCAACCATGGATCTCTTCTCCCTCCTTTTCCTCAGAACCCTAGCACTCCTTTCCCTATAGTTCAATATGCTGATGATACCATTCTAGTGATGCAAGCAAATGAATCACAACTTCTTCTTCTCAAGGACATATTGCACAAGATTACTTTATCCAGTGGTCTGAGGGTTAATTTTCATAAGTCTGTTCCTATTAATATCAATCAAGATCAGGCCCTCTCTCTGGCTAATGCCTTTGGTTGCTTGGTAGGATCCTTCCCTTTCACCTACCTTGGTCTTCCTATGGGCCTTACTAAGCCCTAGGTTAAGGATTATGCCCCTCTTATCTGCAGAATTGAGAGAAAGCTCTCTGCTTCCTCTCAATTTTTGTCCTATGCTGGCAGATTGCAGCTGGTGAATTCTGTGATCTCCTCTCTCCCAACATACTATATGTGTACTCTTAAGCTGCTATCTACTGTTATTGAGATTATTGATAAGCATAGGAAGAATTGCTTGTGGAGAGGAAAAGAGTTCACTCACAAAGGCTATAACCTTGCTGCATGGGACCTGGTGAGAAAACCAAAAGACAAAGGTGGTCTTGGTGTCATAAATCTCAGTGTGCAGAATGATGCCTTGCTCTTAAAACATTTGGATAAATTCTATAAAAAGGAGAATATCCAGTGGGTCAAGTTGATTTGGGATAAGTATTATACCAATGTGGTGCCACACTTATCAAGGGAAAAAGGCTCCTTCTGGTGGAAGGATATCCTCAGGCTAAATTTTTTCTACAGAGGGGTTGCTATATGTGATCCAGTTAAAGGAGACACTGTTGGTTTCTGGGATGACCTCATTGATGGCAACATCCATTCTGTTAAATACCCAAACCCATTGAACTTTGCCAAAGATCCCTGCATTTCATTATGTAGTCTCAGACAGACCCAAGATCTTTTGGGGTGCTTCAGAATTCCTATGACCAGAGCTGCATATAATGAGTTCCTGGCCCTCCAGGAGCAACTCCATACTCTTCTTCAACTTAACCCTGATGATAAAGACTCTTGGTTATTATTTGGGGCAACTCAGTTTATTCCTCGAGCAAGTTCTATCAGCATCACTACAGAGAGTTAAGCCCTGAAAAAGCAATTGTATGGATTTGGGATACCAAGTGTATCCCAAAAATCAAATTTTTTGCTTGGTTAGTTCTTAATGATCGGCTCAATACAAGAAATGTCTTGAAAAGGAGGAGAAAATCCTAGATGAGGGATATAATTGTGCTCTATGCAATCTGGGTGTTGAAGAAACTATAGAGCACCTATTTTTTAACTGTCCCTCGGCTGAGCTTAGATGGTCCTCTCTGGGTATTTTCTGGGACAGAAACTCTAATGTCTATCACAAGATTTACATTGCCAAGAGTCAGTTCAGCAAGCCCTGCTTCATGGATCTTTTTCTGATTGCTTCCTGGAGAATTTGGAAGGAAAGAAATGACCTCATCTTCAATCTCACGCCACCAAGTCTAGCTACCTGGTTGGCATCTTTCAAAGCTGAAGTCTTGGAGCACCTGGTTCGAATCAAGGGTGAATTTCATCATGTACTTGTGTCCTGGCTGGAGTCGCTATAGTTGGTTACCACTTTGGTGGCTGCTTTTCTTCTCTGTAGCTGCACTTTTTAGCTAGTTCTTTCAGCTTTGTGCCTTGTAATTTTCTTTCTCCTCTGTTGTTGCCTACCCCTGGTAGGCCTGCTATGTAAGTCTTTCATCCTTCTTTATTAATATATTTTTCTGTTGCCGGGGGGTGTTGCCCCACGGTGTTCGCTCAAAAAAAAAAGTACTATTGCTACCATTTTTAAGTCTTTTGCAACACTTTTTCGGCGTTGCATTTGATACAAAACCTTGTAGAGTTCATCTCTTGCAATCATCCGGCGCATCTAGAAACTGAACCGTCAGTTCATCCGACGGTGCCTGTTGACTTGAGTCTTCACGCAGTGTACCAGTTCATCCGGCGCTTGCACCGACGCCTTCTTCTAGGTACCGTCGGTTCATCCAACGGTGTACTTTTGCTGATCCTTTGCATCTTAAACTTTGGATTTTTGCTATGCTTCTCATGGCATGTTAACTTGCATGGTATGTTAACTTTGATTGTGATTACATGCATGGGACCTTGAAATCTCTACAAAGACATGCTCAACAATATGGTTAGTCCCATTGATCATGTTTTCATGAATCATCAAAATCATACTCAAACATTTGGCAATAAGGCCATGTTCGCTACAGTGAGTCACCAGCGCCTCTCCTCTACAACACCTGCACGCTGGTGAGCCACCAGCTCAGGTTGTGGTTCTAGGGGAAGCTGTTGGGACACCGTACCAAAGCCGAATGTCATGCGATATCGATCTCAAAACTTAAGGATAAAATCTTGACATGAGAATTTATATGATACGACCAGGGAATCTGCCACCTTCTCCGTCCTTGATGTCCACTACATCTTCCTAGTTGTGAGTTTTCAAGGGATCGAGGTGCGATTTGGTAAACACACATGTCGAACTCTGCGCATCGTAGGGCCCTGGTTATTCCTAATGCCACTAATTTCAAACATAAGCATAATCTCCTTTGTGATCTACCATTTTTTTGTGCATAATAAGTCTCTCAATTCTCAACCATACATCCAGGTGCCAAATTAGGACTTTGTCTGTCTCGTTTATTGTGCCTAGCTCATATATGTTCCCTTTCCTCCACATCCAATGTTGACTGATTTATATAAGTCCAACATTGCCATCTGAGGAGGAGAAGTAAAGTAGCAAGGACGGGCATTATACATATTAGGTGTGTTGTTAACTCAAAGTTATTTGGGATATACAAGAGGATTAATAAAAAGAAGTACTCCCTCTGTATAAAAATATTTATTGCTATGAACTTTTCATGCAACGTTTGACCATTATTCTTATTCAAAAATTTATTGCAAATGTTGGAAAAAAATAAGTTATGCTTAAAACATCTATGATGGTAAAGTTAGCCACAAAAAAATAAATGGTACATAATTTTTTTGATTAATACCAATGGCCATATATTATGACCAAAAGTCAACAACGACAAATATTTTGATATGGAGGTACTATTAGATGCAGGAATATGGATCTGACTTCATCCTTAATAACTGAAAAATTACGTGGAAGCACTAGAGATTCCTACACCAATACAAAAGCTTATTCATACTTTATTATCACTGTGATAATAATATATGAAGTGTGTCTGCCTTTTATAGATTTTCTCCACTTGGGTGAAATGAAAAAACAAATTGAATCAGTGGTGATAGAGAGAACAGAGGAATTGGACAGGTTACTCTATGATAATCAATTTACACAAAATTTTACATGTCTAATTTATGTCTAATTTGGTACTCCACTTTTTTTTTGGCGAATTACACAGTACACTGGATTGATGATGGTCAGTGTGAACAGGATTTCTTACAAACATTTTGCGTATTTGTACCCTTCCATTTGAGATGGAAAACTGATCACGAATTCCTGGAACAGCTCATTTCTGTGATACACCGTTTCGGAAGAAATGCATGTTCTGCATGGAAAAATCATACAGAACACTAATATGACTATTTGCATGGAAAGAATGTTTTTACCCTGTTCTGCATACAGAGTTTGCTATCTCATTTTATCACGTGGCTAAGAGTTGCCATCCCAATCGCTAGTGCTGACTGTCGTGCTAGTTACCCACTGCTAGGAAGTGGCTGGAAAGTGCAAATAGAAAGTGAAAAGTGCCAAAATTACACCTTCATGGGTCTGTCCCTTATCCGGCTCAGATTGCGTACATCATTTGCTGTTTCCTAATCGAAATGCTTGGATCAATGCAAGCAAGCAATGCACATGATTCTTTGAGAGGATCTTTCGGCTGATCTCTACTAGGTGGCGACGATTGGGAAGTGCAGACTGGAGGCAGAGGAAGACTATTTTGCCTCTGTTTTCCTCGGTATCTTTCATTCCCACAGCTTTAGAGTTGACTAAAAGGTAAGGCAATCGCAGTGTGTCCTCACACTGGTCATATGCATTTTCACTATATCCACTAGTCCCAAATGCATGGATTGATATGGACTGATGGTTAAATTGGTTTGTGAACAGAAATCGAAATGGTGCCAGAGTCAAAGGTCTCGCGTCAAATGCTAGCAGACACGATAAAAACAAACTGTGGCATATGACGCTTGAGGATAACTTTTTCAGTGTCATCTTGCTTTGACCTGTTGAATGAAGTGCGCATGAATGGAAGGGGACGGTGCTGGTGATCATGGTCATGAGTGCGTTTTTCTCCACGGGCACCCGGCGGACCAAATTAGTTGTCCTTGTTGGGGTCGACCTGCAGCAAAGCAGAGGTGACAGCCTCCACATATCAGACAGAGTCATACGCTGGCGGCTGGCCTCACAGTTTTTCCTCACAAATAGTTCAGCTACTTTTTAAATTGACAAACCGATCAATTTACACAATCCGATCTTTGTTTTACAAATATCCACTCCATCAAATAATTCTCAATCTGCTTCATAGGCTTGTAGATGAACGTTACCCGAAACATTCGCTGGCATTGTGGCTGTCTCTGACTATCTGAGGATCTAAGCCAGCCATTCTGTCAATGATCCTAGCCACCACTCCAGAGGTGTGAGCTCCAAAGCTCCGTGAGTCATTGAACTTGGGTTATTTGCAAGGGAACAAGAAAACGTCTGTTTGCAAATATTTGCATGACAGGCTCATTGATTGTCGGTTGTACCGACACAAAGCTTAGTCATTTGGTATTTCCTGATGCCGCTCAATTTCGATTTTGTTGCTCTGTCACCTGATATGCGTGCATAACAAAATTTTCTCAGAACTAGTGATCTCATTCTATGTTCTTATGCAAGCGTGGAGACAAAAGGCCTCCTATGTCTCCCTCATATAACCTACATGTTCCCTTTGCACACTGTACAAGTAGGTGTGCTTCTAACACAGTTAGGTGCAATCGGTAGGCGGCTATTCATTAAGTGCACTACTGAAGAGCAGTAGTGTATATAGAGATAGAGTCTAGAGAGGTGTGTTGCACTTTAATTCTGAGAGCTTGAACATTTCTAAGTTAAGATATATCATTTCCCTGATACGACCTATGGGTGTCAATGCATTGATCTGTATCAGATGCATCAAATCCAGAGGGTGTAAGACCTAGGATAAAATATATACAACTGAGGACAAGATCTCACGCTTGCTAGTGTGTGAGGGAGCGGAGAAGACCGAAGCAAGATTTGGTCTTGCGGATGTACCGTGTTGACTCAATCACCACAGGGAAAAACCAGCAAGTCACAAGGTAGAAGTCTGGGATCGAGGGACATCAGGAGAAGTCTGTAGAAAACTAAATGCAGACGAATAAGTGAGGTCGTAGAAGTACGCAGCATCTAACCAGCATGGTTCCTCTGTGTCTCCGGGCACCACCGGTTGCAGAACTTTGAGCGTGATCGGCAGTGGCGGCGCCAGAAGTGATCCTCTCATGGGAGCTCTAGTATTCAGTTTGACGGATGACGACGGAGAATGATGATTAGAGGTCGGCTGCAGCAATAAGCCAATAAAACCCTCCAGTGCGCGCGACCTGCGGGCGGCTGCGTCCTCCTGTGTCCACGATGTTGGCAATGTGCAACTGTGCCATCCTCACAGACTTTCTCACACGTAGAGGAGTGAAGCCAGGAGAAATTCTAAGATTTGTCATTATGAAAATAGTCTGAAGATAGTTTTACCAACCTTTGTCACTGTAAAAAGGAAAGTTCAAGATAAGGAGGTAACTCGTAAATCTATATCTAAATTAACCATCCATGTACCATTATTAAAAACAAATCTAATGTATAAATTGGATGTATATAAAGCTGCTCTTGTAAAATAAATAATGTTGCCAAATCTTCAGAAACAGGTCCTAAACTAGATTTTTTTTTGCATTTTTCTATTTTTAGTTGTTGAATGAGACTAGCGCAGAATAAAAAACAATGTTATGATAGAATCATGATTTTTTTAAGACATGCATAACACGTTTTTCATTAAGAAGAAGAGAAGTTTTATTACAAGGACTTACAGAGACAAGCGAACAAAAAGCAAAGGCTACAAGCCTAGAAAAGAAGATTACAACCTAAGATGACCAAGGGACCTAATCCCGACGAACCCAGCACACCCCACCGTCGCGCTTCTTCTAGAATTAAAGGTGCAAGGGCCACTGGTTGAAGCGTGCATCGTGGTTCTAAGAGATAGAACCACGACTTGCAACCTCTTCTGGTATGGCACATATCATTTTAGATCCTCTTCTGATATGGCACTGATCGTTTGATCGTCAAGAGATTCATGATTCTTCAGGCTGAACTGACAACGGAATGGTGATTATTAATTCAATTATAAGGATATTTAATTGCACAAAACCCTACAGTTGATTATTCACAGTGACATTGCAACTAACAAGCAGAAACCTGTAATTGTTTTGGTTAGAAAAAAACTGCTATTGTGTCATTCTTTCATCTCTAATTTATTACCAGTTGTTTATTCACAAACTGAAGAACATATCAACGAAATTCATGAACCAACAGAGGATCTTTGCACATCTTCAAGGCTCAGTAGGTTACTGAAAAATATAATTATCAAAAACTGTAGTAAACCATGTCACATGGTAGTTGATGGTATTTCTTTATGACGATAACTTACAGTACTTCTTCCAGCTAGGCCTCTTATCTGTTTGCAACCAAGAAAAACTGGCTACCAGTGCATTTTGTTTGAATTCGCCACAAAAAGAAAAGAAAGTGAGCATCTCCAATAGCTTGTTAGCTAAATTTGGAGATTGTACCCCCTTTATCGAAATAAAAAACTCCCTAACTTCATGGGGTAGTTCAAGAGACTAGGAAAAATGTGATGGTTATATAATTTTAGCAGGACAGAAACAGTGTCACTCCCCGTGTAACATTGTGTGCAGAAAGAACATATGTCTGAATTCATCCATAAGGAAAAAAAGTAATAAGCATTTCCTCTGAACATTTGGCGTATTTTTTGCCTTCCATTTGAGATGGGAAATTTGATCATGAAATCCCTAAACAGCTCATTTCTGTGATACACTATTTGTAAAGAAATATACATTCTGCATGGAAAAATCATACAGAACACTAATATGACTATTTGCATCCAAAGAAAATTATTGACCCCTGTTCCACATATACAGCTTGCCACAGTTGCCGTCCCAATGGCTAGTGCTGACTGTCGTGCTTGTTACCCACTTGTGGTTGATCTGTACTTGTTCCATGCAAAAAATGCTAGTGTTTTGCTGTCTTTCATAAATCTACGATCCTGAACTGAACATATAAGCTGAGTTTAATAAACCAATAAGTTCCTCTACACAACACGTTTTCTGAGTGGTCCTCTGCTCCTTAGGCTTGCAGCTGAACATTACCTCAAACCACCGCTGGCATGTTGCAACGAACGAGTGAATCACTCCAGCCTTGTGAGCTCCAGAGCTCCGTGAGACCTTGAGTCATGGGACTTGTTGACGTTTTTCTGGTCAACACACATGAGCGCTAGATCGCGCGGAACGTCGAAACGCTGAACTCGCCGAGCTCCTGCCCGGACCGGTCTGACCGGTCAGGGGCACCGGTCTGACCGGTGGCTGCAGAGGCGCGGTGAAAGCCTAAGATCGCCGCCTCGGGAGGGACCCCGTCAGAGGTGGCACGCCTAGGGTTGCTCTGAAATCGGCAAGACCACTCAGAACGTCCCTGATCGTCGTCGAGACAAACAAGGAAATAGACTTCGTGGCCATCTTGCTCAAAGTCCCTTAAGAGGTCTCTGGCGCGTAGACGATGTCGGCGAGGCTCGTTGTCCTGCCGCTGGGGAGCAGCTGTGGCCGCGGCAGCAGCTGCGCCATCAGGTTGGCCGCCGGCGCCGGGTACGACGTTGCCTGCAGGTTGACCTGCGGCAGCTGCAGCTGCATCTATCTCCTCCTGACGACGCACAGCTCGTGCGGCGTTAGCGTTCTCTCATTGTATGCGCTGCTCGTCCGTCTCACCAGCTTGAGGGGGTACGTCGGCGGAGACCACGAGGACCTCTCGGTCCGGGATCTCAAACACCTCACCCGGATAGTTGGGGGAGATGGTCATTCGGGCGATCTGGAACGCGAGGCAGTCCGGGGACGGCTCGCGGTTGACCTGTCGACGATGAGCCGTGGTGAGAGGTCGACGAAGCTTCTTGAGCACACGGCACTGGCGAGCCGTATGTTTGGGTCTTCATGGACGGGGCAGGGGTCGTCGAGATAACCTCTGCAGTTTCCACGATGTGGGATCTTGGGTCCAGATTCGATCTGGATCTTGTTCTTCATGTAGCGAGAAGCTGCATGGGTTGCGTTCCGCAGACCAAAAGTCATGCGGGACGAAGGTGGAGAGGTCCTGCGAGGGTGCTTGACGCGCTCACAAACCTTGATCGTGTCGGAGAGCATGTCTTCGACGCGATCGAGCCCCGCGATCAGGTCGCGAGGAGTGGGTGGGTGGGTTTCCTCCAGCAGATCGGATCCGACCTACTGGTTGGTGGTGACCGCAGCGCTCTCGATGACGAGGCATGCGGCTGGAGCGGTGGATTCTGCCGGCATAGAGCCAAAGCGGATGTCGATGGGGTTGGCGAGGATGTCCGCCATGCTCTCGGGGAAGATGACGCCGCTTGTCGAAGCCATCGAGTTGCACGAAGAACTCTGGATTCACCCCTACCTGGCGCGCCAACTGTCAGAGGTTTAGATCTAGGCAGCCCACAGGGGGGTTAACCCTAGTGGTTTATTTGTTCGGCGGGGTGGAATCTAGGGCTAAGAACTCGAAGGTTGCGCACGAGCACACGGAACAAAGAACACGGCGAGTTTATACTGGTTCAGGCCTCCGGAGAGTAAAACCCTACGTCCAGTTGTCGGTGTGGATTGCTTGAGGATTGCGTGATTGTACAAAGGCTCGCCCTGCCCGCCTTATATTGGCCAGCGGACAAGGTCGGCGCCCAGACTCCTGGTCGGTTACGACCAGGAGACCTATGTCTAGTTGTTTACAACACTTGCCATATACGTCGATCTGCTTGTCGGAATCCACCGCTTGGCTTGTCTTGCACGCCAAGTCTTGTAGTCGTTCTGGATAAGGTCGTCTGGGGAATCTTCTAGAAGGTCTTCAGGAGGTCGTGTGGGCCGTCAACTAGGTCGGTTGGGCCCACTGTCAGGTCGGCGGGTCTTCTGGTAGGCCGGACCCACTTGTCGGGGACGGTCGTGAGCCTGGTCGGTGGGGACCCAGGGGTACCCATGTCTCACAGCAACCTGGATAGATGATCGGCTACCGAGTTTTCTAGTCCCTTTTTATCTCAGATTTCTAGATCAAACTCTTGGAGGAGAAGGATCCATCGGATGAGCCGAGGCTTAGCATCCTTCTTAGTGAGGAGGTATTTGAGCACGGCATGGTCGGTGTAGACGATGACCTTTGCCCCCACTAAGTAGGATCTAAACTTATCTATCGCAAAAACTACGGCTAGCAACTCTTTCTCGGTGGTAGTGTAGTTCAATTGGGCTCCGGTCAAGGTTTTGCTAGCATAGGAGATGGCATAATGTCTCTTATCCTTGGTTTGGCCTAGGACAACTCCTACGACATAGTCGCCAGCATCGCACATGATCTCAAAGGGTAGCGTCCAGTCGGGTGGTTGGATGACTGGGGCCGAGATGAGTGCCCTCTTTAGAATCTGAAAGGCTCGATGGCACTCATCATTGAAGGTGAATTTCGCATCTTTTGCTACGAGGTTGGTCAAGGGTCGGGCGATATGAGAAAAGTCCTTAATGAAACGCTGATAAAACCCGGCATGTCCTAAAAAGCTACGAATTCCCTTCACATTCGTGGGAGGTGGAAGCTTCTCAATTACTTCTATTTTTGTTTTATCCACCTCTATACCACGTTTGGACACCAAGTGTCCCAGCACTATCCCTTCCCGAACCATAAAATGACATTTCTCCCAATTCAGGACTAAGTGCTTTTCTTCACATCTTCGTAAAACCTTGTCTAAATTTTCCAAACAACTTGTGAAGGATTTTCCATAGACGGTAAAATCGTCCATGAATACCTCCATTATTTTCTCAATCATGTCGGAAAAGATAGACACCATGCACCGTTGAAATGAGGCAGGTGCATTGCAAAGACCGAAGGACATCCTACGGTATGCATATGTACCATATGGGCATGTGAAAGTGGTCTTACTTTGGTCATCCGGGTGTATGGGGATTTGATGATACCCGGAATATCCATCAAGGAAACAGAAGAAGGAATGGTTTGCAAGCCGTTCCAACATCTCATCGATGAAGGGTAGCGGGAAATGGTCCTTCTTAGTGGCCTTGTTGAGTTTCCGGTAATTGATACACATACGCCACCCGGTGACGGTGCGTTGAGGGACCAACTCATTCTTGTCATTTCTCACCACTGTCATCCCTCCTTTCTTAAGCACGACTTGCACCGGACTCACCCACTCGCTATGAGGCACAGGATAAATGATCTTGGCATGAAGTAGTTTAAGGACCTCTTTCTTAACTACTTCTCGCATCTCATTGTTCAACCTTCTTTGGGGTTCCTGGGAAGGTGTAGCATTGGGTTCGATTGGGATGCGATGAGTGCAAAGAGCGGGACTAATTCCCTTAAGGTCTTGGAGCGAGTACCCTAAGACTGAATGATGTCTTTCAAGGACAGCGACAAGTCTACTGGTTTCTTCTTCGGTAAGCTTGTCGCTGATGATAACCGGGGTTTGACGGTTACCATGGAGGAAAACATATTTCAGGCCCGGTGGGAGAGGTTTTAGCTCGATCGTGGGTGGTGGTGGTAGTTCCGTTACGTCAAACTTAATTGGCTCGGCAAGGACTTCTTCTTCTTGAGAGAAGTATACTGCGTCATCGTCCAAATTTGGTTGTGCCATATCGGACAATGTCACTCCCATAAGGTCTTCAAAAGGATCTGGAACCGGTGATGGCTCTGCTATTGCATTCCGTGCACGAGCTAAAGAGACGGTTTGTGTGGATTTGCCTAGTTGCGCGGCTAGGCTACCATTAGCCGTTTCTTGGAAAAGTCTATCGGTAGGCCGACCTATAAGAATAGGTATATCCGGGTTATCATAGACATGGAAGTCCAGAAAGATCTCGGCCTCATTGGCAACTACCGGGACTGTTCTGACAACACCGCAACATTCCAACATGGTCCCATAAGGATCTTGAAAAATCTTTCAGGACGAACATAGGGTCATGTTGGGATAGAGCTGTTGGGCAAGAGATTTTGAGATGATATTTATCCCAACAGTGGGGTTGTACTGGACATCCATCATGATGCCTTGTATTTGATAGGAAAGAAGAGTGGACGGCATGATGAGTCTAACTACCTTGGGCGATGTCTCGGCTTCTCTCAACCATTCCACTCATAGCCGCCGACAAGCATTTAAGGTCTTCTTTGAGAATGGGCTTATCGGGTTGGCTAGCATTTTGTTGAAACAGAGAGTTGCACGCTCGAGGTTTTGGATCGGAAAATTCGAGGCATTTCCAAAGTCTGAGAAAAGATCATCCTCGATTTCGCTGATAAAGTCCATTGGATGAGTTTCCTCATCTTCTAGACTATGGAGGTTTTCTACGGGAGGCTCTACTTTTATTGGCTCGGAGAGAGGAGCGGTCATGGGTGTAGGCTGGATAGGTAAAACCTCATTTTCTGGCTCAAGGATTTCAGCAACCTCTTCTTCGGGAAATTCATCAAAAATACCAGTGTAGGGGGTATTCTCAAGGATTTTGTTGAGAACGTTCCTCCCTTCACTAGGTGTCAAATGAGTGAAAGAACCTCCCGAAGAAATATCGAGAAACTGGGCGGACTCCTTGCTAAGGCCTCTCGACGAAAATGCTATAAAAGCATCGGTTTGGAGAGTTCGAGGTTGGGACCGGACATGTTTAGGTCCAAAAATCGTGCCAGGCTGCTCCTAAGGTTTCTTTTTCCTTTTGCCTAAAGCCTAAAACTTCCATACGGAGGTCGACCAATCGGGATTCCGGGAAGAAAGCTAGACAAAATTTGTTTCGCAAAACTTCTCAATCTCCCTTGACACCCCTAACGGTTTGAGTGTACCATTTCTTGGCAATCCCCGTCAAAGAGAACGGGAAAAGCTTCCATTTTAGTGTTTCGTGTAACATGCCACGAATGACAAGGCACGAACACACTTCCTCAAAACCGCGAAGGTGGGTGTACGGATTTTCCTCTTCTGCTCCAGAAAAAGATTGCTCTCGTACCATAGCTATGAGGGCGGGACGAAGTTGATAGCTAGGTGCATGGATGGGTAATGATGAGGGTGGAGGTTCCAGATCTTTGCCCGTTGGAGCCGAAAACTGATTGATAGGTTTGGAATCCATATGGGGATATGTGATGGTATGGATGGGGATACACGGACGACTCGGTTCGACACTAGTACAACAACCGCTCCCCGGCAACTACGCCAGAAAGCTTGTTGACACTCTCTAGCGTCACACCAGGTTTATATCCTCGGCAACGGCACTAGAAAGCTTGTTGGCATAATTAACGATCGCAGAAAAGTCCGCAAGCGTACGGATACCGGTGTAGCTTTCACCCAAGAGTATTCCAGGGTATCGAATCCACAGGGAACATGTGCGTACTAGTAAAGAATCGAGATCGGCCTTGGACGAGAGAAGATATGATAATGCTGTAGTCCAAATTGGCATTTGAGGTTGTTTGTGATAATGCCATATTTTATTCTATAATTGCTCATTTGCACCTGCAACCAAATATACACCAAAGCTTGTGGAATTTGTTAGATTATAACCCTATAGCTATGGTGCACAAACCGCACTCAAAGCAATCAACGTCAGCGCATACGAGCTGAAGTGGAGATAGCACGTCGTGCTAACTACGACCGTGACCACGGGGTCCCTGATCCCCTTGATGCCAATCACCCCATCCAAGCTACAGAACTTCGGCAAATGCACGATCAAGAGCTCCTGCGTCGTGCCCAATATGACCAGGACAACGGCCCTCCCGATGACCTCTACATCATCCTGACAGCTTACACTCCGTCAGCTAGTCCTGGAGCAATCAATAACTTCCCAGCGTTCTCACGACGTCTCAGGACGATCAGATACCCCAAGGACTTCAAGCCAGCCATCAAAAAATACGACGACCGCTCCGACCCGAGTATTTGGCTGAAGATGTACAGCATCACCGCCCGTGCGTCTGGAGGCAACGAAGACCACATGGTAGGATACTTTCCTCTTGTAATGGGCAAAGCTCCACTGCTATGGCTCGACAACCTCCCTGCGGAGTGCATCACCTCATGGGCGACCTTGTCACGGCTCTTCACGACCAACTATCAAGCAACCTACAATCGCCCTGGCAATACTCACCACCTCGCCAGAGTACGGATGAGGAAGGACAAAACTCTCCGCGAGTACACCAACCGCTACTTCAAGAACCGCAACACTCTTGTAGGCGTTAAGGATGAAGCCGTCATAGCCTACTACAAGAAGGGGTTAACCAACCTTAATCTCTTCGAGAAGATCCATGAAGCCGACGCCAACACCATCACCGACCTCATAGCCTACGTCGACAAGCTCGTCGACACTCAAGATGCGGTGGTGCACAACTTCAAAGGAGATGATCATGATGACAGTGGCGGCAGGTCGCGCAAGCGATCTAGCGAGGTCTACGCGACCGATCCACCCAGACCTTCCACCTTCCTCGAAGGTGACTTCAACATGGTCATGGACGACCAGTGCTAGTTCCACCGTGACACCAAGCATACCATGAGGGAGTGCGAGCAGCTAAAGCACGCTCTAGGCGTACCTCCAGAGCCCAAGAAGACCAAGAGCGGCAACAACGACGACCAGAACAGCAGCCGCCGCTATGACAAACGCAACCGTCGACCCGACCGACGCGATTACCGCGACCGGCGACCTTACCGTCGCAACGATGACAGGGATCGCCGTGACTATCGCCATGACTATCACCGCGACGACCGACGTGATGATCATCGTGATGATTACCACCGCGACGATCGCCGCGAAGACCACCACAACGACCACCATGATGAACGTCGCGACGACCGGTGTGATGATCGACCGTCACCATGATGATCACAACCATAACGACAATCGTTGCGAGGAGCCTTCTCCTCCACCACCACCAAAAGCGGACAATCTCAACGTAACATTCCAGAACACCAATCGACAGATCAACTTCATCGTCGGTGGCCGTCAAGCAGCTAAAAGCAACAGACAACAACGATCAAACGCAAGGGAGATTGGCCAAGTCAACACTGAAACTCCACAACCCCTGCGTTGGTCGGAGTACCCCATCACCTTCTCCAGGAAAGACCATTGGGTGCATATACCAGACCTCGGGACCTACCCACTCGTCGTCAACCCCATACTGGATGGCGCGTTCCTGCCTAAGACCCTCGTCGACGGGGGCAGCAGCCTGAACATCATCTTCACCGAAACACTAAGGAAGATGGACTTCGACTTCTCCAAGATGACTGCTTGTGATGAACCCTTCTATGGGGTTGTGCCCAGCAAGGCTGCATACCCCATAGGTCGGGTATGCCTACCGGTCACCTTCGGCAAAAAGGACAACTTTCGCACGGAATACCTGACATTCGAGGTCGCGGACTTCCGCTCCTCCTACCACGCCATCCTTGGACGACCCATGTTGGCCAAGTTCATGGCCATACCACATCACACCTACCTCATCATGAAGATGCCAGCGCACGGAAACCATTGTAGCTTTCACCCGGGAGTATTCCAAGGTATCGATTTCCACGGGGAACGAGAAGTGTTGTGAACCTGAACTAATTCGTCCGGAGGATATGGTGACGAAGGATAGAAAGGCAAGGGTAGATTTCGGGTAGAGAGGGGATAGTTGATGAAGTTTGGGACTCGTGAGAGTCACGGATAGAATCAAGGCAAAACTTGTCGCTCGTCGGGGCCAGAGGGAAAAGAGCCACGGAAAGGGATGAGAAGGGGGCTCTGATGTCGTAACTCCTACCTGCCGGAACTAACGTGGTGGACTACAAAACCCGTCCGGAGCTGTCACCTCCCTAGCGTACCACAACTATTCTGTTGAACCGGGAAGCATTCCAAGGTACTGGAAAGCCTAGACACCACGTCTACACTAACCAAGCACTACTTTACTCGAATTCAAAGCAAAACAATCACAACAAGTAGAAACTACTAAATGCAATCGAAGAACCTAAGAGCGAACGATGAAATGACTTGAGACTTAGTTACTCACGAATCCGAACTTACAAAATATCCCAAGTGTGGATGACCGTAGTTGTACCGCACCCGCCGAGGAAGGGGAAGAAGACCGACACTCCGGCTTCTACTCCAACACTCAACTCTCTCTCCCTACTCTCTGAATACTAACTTATGTAGGGCTCCGCCACTTGCTTCTAATCACTTGTGTCCTTCTATGAGGTGCCAGGCTCTATATATAGGCCCTCTAGGTCGGTGGCTGTAGGAGGGGGTACTTGTAGGCGAGAGGGAGCTGCAGTGACGAGCAAGGAGGTGCGGCCGTATCTCCAAGTGCGGCCGGCCCTATGATTTGCCGCCTTTGATCGTGCAGGGCCTTGATCAATGCTCCTGGGTCGGTCCCCAAGTCGATGGAGCGAAATCCTGGGGTTTGATAGGTGTGGCCGTACCTAGAGGTGCGGCCGGTGCTACTCAATTGTCGTGTGATGCACCGACGGTGTTGAGGGACGTCCAGGATCACTCTTTGATGGCGGTTGTGGCGGTTGAGTGTGGGTCCATCGATCCAAGTGCTTCCAACCATAGCCTTTTTATCAAACCGACCATTCACCGGTGTATCTCATCCATCCAATGTGTGTTTGTGGGATTGTTGGTGCCGTGGACCCGAGAGGAGGATTTTGGGTGGTGCGGCGGGACCTCGTTGGTGCGGCCGGACCTAGGAGGTGCGGCCGGACCAACTTTTGTGGTGTCTGGCCCATGGACTTGGTCCCCTTGGATATTATGCTAAGTGTAGAGGCATTTGGCAAAGTTTGGTGTTGATCGGAGGAGGTTGATATGTCCGGCCGAACCTACTAGGTTCGGCCGCACCTACCCCCTGACATGTCTCGTGTCACAATCTTCCGTGAGGCATAATTTCTGCATCCGGACTCCGAATTGGGTGAACCAAAACTCTATTTCGATCATCTCGACATGAACTTCGTAATGGTGCTATAAAACTAAGCATTTGACATTTTTTGTCAAGATGCTTTATTTGTGCTATGATGTCTCATTATGACCTGCATCCAAATATTCACCAAAGCTCGTGGAATCCGTTAGTTTATAACCCCACAGCTATGATGCAAGCTTTGATGGAGTGAGATCTGTTCAAAGTTGAGGGTTGAAAATAGGGACTTAACGACCGTCAACACACCCCCACACTTGTCCCTTTTCTCGTCCTCGAGTAAAGGTTAAGGACCAAGGTGAAAACAAAAATTCCCATGGTATGAAGCGAGCATAAGAGATATTCCGAATCATACCTTGCACTTGTGAACTTTGAAGTGTCTATCATGCCATCTTGGGTAGTTGAGGAATGGAACGATCTTGAATCAAATCACTTCTACTCCTCATGTCAAGTTGCTTGGGATTTTTTTCAATAAGTTTTCAAAGTAAACCTTGCTTGGCACCTCATTTGATTCTCTCAAATCGCTCAATGTGTATAGTCCTCACTAAGGCATCAGATTGCCTTTCTTCAACCTACTTCTAATGATGGCTATATATGGAGCTCAAGGTAGGGTATAAAGATGAGGCATACTTGCATCACATGTATTGCAAAGTCAAAAACCGGATCCATGGAGAAAATCAAATCATACAATCAGATCAAGATGTGCATGTGTAGGGATATGATGGATATGGTAAGGTGGATACTAGGCCCAGAATGTGTGCTAGATATTACCATATGTATAATGAATGTTGTGATGATGGTAAGGTGTACACTAGGCCCGGAATGGGTGCTAGTTATTACCATCTGATTTGTTGTAACTCCATTTTGCATGATCCTCTCTCTCTATTTTGACTCTTTTGTGGACATGGCTATCTTTTCTTTTTTCTTTTTTTTCTTGAACCTTCATGTGTCCAACTTTTTTTTCTTAGACCTTCATGTGTCCATTTTTTTTCTATAGCCATGTCTCTTTTGTAATATTAACTTGGAGAGAGAGAGAAATCAACACATAGTGTGGAGCTTTATTTTGTGGAATAGATAGATGGTACAATGCTACCTCTCAACTGAGCATAGCAAGGAGGATGTTGGCGTGTACGTGTATCTTGATCATGAAAGCATGAAAAGAATTCTCACAAGGGTCACAACAATTTGACAAAGCTCAATACAACGACAAGTAGCATATGTGTATGAGGTTTTCAAGATGTCTCATCATATGGCTCTGGTAGGACTTGGCATATCAAAGAGGAGCTTCGCAAAGGGTTTTCAAAATTTTCAAATAAATTTCCCAAGCACTCAAACATTTGGAGCAAAGATCATTTCATCAGACCATATCTCAAACATCAGCTACTTAGATGGGCATGGTTTCCTAAAGATATGTTGTTCATAAGCATAAAGATAATAAGTATGGAATAAAACTTATGCAAGCCAACCATATGAAACATGTCGAGCATTGGGTGCATGAGGATTCAATTGAGTTTGATTTATATGATCGGATTTAAAGCTCATTTAAATTCATGATTTCCAAAAGTAGAGAGGTAGGGGTGCACATACCATCGCTCTTGGAGAAAGTGGGGAATGAGGTAGACAAATGGTGATTCAGCCAAACCACAGGGGTGACCGACTTGCTCTAGTGCACTTACCTCATCCCTCGTCGATTAGCGTAGTCGGTGTTGTGCGGCACCATGGCGGGAGATCTCAATTTTGTGTTTCGACAAGCCTGAGAAATCTCCCCCACACTTGCTCTTGTACCTGGTATTATTATTCAAAGGAAAAGATGGAAACAAAAAGGGAGGCTCTGCTAGCTGAAGAGCTAGGAAGCCTTTATTAAAATTCAAATATTTTTGTGTTTTTTAAGAGAGCAAGATGCAAGAACCAACGCCATCTTCAAACCAAAATAAGATTTAGTATGAGAGAAACTTACTCGGGATACTCACATATCTTCCCCACACTTGGAGTTTGCATTGCTAGGCAACACAACTCAAGTGTGCGGAGTTCGAGCTTCCTTCGTAATACTTTCTCTCCCTGAATTACCTTGGTGTTGTAGTTGGTGTAGCTCTCATGTTTTTAGGCATTGCCTATCCATCGGTCCTTTCAATCTCCACCTGAAATGTTAGCGACCAAAAATACCCGAAGGACGACTAATCCTAAAGAGATGCTCTTGCTTTTATTTGAAAAGGAAGTCTAAATGATTATTCAGGCTATCTCCCGATAGTGCTTTGTTTTGGGTCATAAGCTCGACCACTGGAGATCTTCATCTTGCAGCCAATCGAGATGATGAAACCATCATAGCTCTAGCTGCAAGGTTAGTACCAAAAAATGACCACGAAATTTGCAATGTTTATGGTAAACAAAAGCATCTACAACCTTCCTTTCAAAGTTAGCATGCACAAGGAAAATGAGGAGGTTGTAGGTTTCGTAAAGGTCATTGGTAATGGGGCTTGATAACTCTGGAAACTTTTGATGTGAGCATGGGATTTGTGATCCCTCTAGTGTAAAACCTTCATGCTCGAGTCTGTTTTGAGAATCCTGTGTCGACGCCTCAAGAATGTCCATAGACCACACATGTTCTTTCTTAACCTCAGGTCTATGACATTGGAGATGTGTATCTCGAACCTCAAGATGATATGGCTGCTTTTCATGGTCGAGCACACTACTCAGTACCCCTTCAATGGGTCTTCCGATGAGAATGAAGGGTGGATCTCCTTTTGGGATGTCAAAGATATGATAATCTAGGAAGATCCCATACTCTCCAATCTTTGTTTGGACGACTCTAAGAATTCCCTCCGTCTCTATGGTTTGACCCGAAATCCATTGGAGACGCTTCTGAGAGAAAGAGAGGGGTTCGTCGGGAAAGACCTCTAATACTAAGGATTTAGGAATGATATTGATATCGACCCTATGGTCATAGAACACATCCTGGTAAGAGAGGTTTCCTACTTGGCATGAGAGTGACTTTAGCTCGGGATATAGCTGGATTACTTGATCCATGCCTTCTGCTTCTCTCAACCATTCCCGGCTACTGATTGCAGAGATGTATTCCAACTTTTCTCTCCTTTTTACCTCTTCTGGGTTGGGTAAGTTGACTAATTCTCTCTCATGTGTTGAGTCTCTTTCCCTTCTCAGGAAGGATTTCTCCGTCCAATGTTTATCAAATAACTCATCATAGTATTCATAGATGAAGTCACATGAGGGGTGATCGAACTCTCGATAAGGTTGGAATGGTTCCCCTGTGAACCAAGTTTTGGTAAGAGGAGGATGGGTGTCTGTGGATATGAATTTTTCTAAGATAGGCTCTTCCTCTATGAATTCCAATTCAGAGAGTGGATCGGAGTTTGTTGATTCCTCGTCGAAGTCATACGAGAAATCAGCTGGGTACACACGGGGATAGAGGAGTGGTTCTTCATGCCAAAAAGTGCTAGTGCGTTTCTCCTCTATGGGTATCGGTTCCGAGAGAGTGTTTGGCATGTGCTCCTCCTGAGTGATCTCTTCCTCATCCGGGAATTCATCATAAACTCCCGTGTAAGGGGTATTTTGAAGGATTTTTGTTAGAATGTCCTTACACTCAGACAAGGTGAGATGAGTGAAAGATCCTCCGGAAGAAGAGTCTAAGAAAATTGCTGACTCTGGTCCAAGACCATCGCGAAAGTGTTGCAAAAGAGCGGGCTCTGCGATACCAAGGTCTGGACCAGAATCTACGAGTTTTGTAAATCTTGCCCATGCAGCTCCTAGAGATTTAGTCTTCCGTTGCTCAAAACAGATGACCTCTCGTCGGAGTTTCACTACTTGGGGAGTCGGGAAGAATGTTAGGCAAAAAGCCTTTTGTAAACTTTCCCAGTCCCCCTCCATACTTCTCACACTGAGCGAATACCATTGTTTTGCTCTCCCCGTTAATGAAAACGGAAAGAGTTTCCATTTCAAGGTATCTTGACTCATTCCTGCAATCACAAGACACAAACAAAGTTGTTCGAACTCGCACAGGTGGGAATAAGGACTTTCATCCTTATCTCCGGAGAAGCTTTGCTCTCGGACCATAGCAATGAAGCTGGGACATAGCTCATAGCTAGATGTTTCAATGGAATGTGATGAAGGTGGAGGCTCCAAATGATCGCCCTTTGGAGCGGCAAAATCAAAAGGGTTGGATTGGAATCCATGTGATAAATGGGGTGATACACGGACGAACTGGGTTCAGAATCAAAACACCCTACCGTTCCAAGGCAACGTCGCCAGAAAGCTTGTTGGCACTGCTTACGTCATTACTAGATTTGCAACAGTGCCAGAAAGCCTGTTGGTATACTACACGATCACAGATAGATCTGCAAGCGCACGGATACCGTTGTAGCTTTCACCCAGGAGTATTCCAAGGTATCGATTTCCACGGGGAACGAGAAGTGTTGTGAACCTGAACTAATTCATCCGGGGGATATGGTGACGAAGGATAGAAAGGCAAGGGTAGATTTCGGGTAGAGAGGGGATAGCTGGTGAAGTTTGTGACTCGTGAGAGTCACGGACAGAATCAAGGCAAAACTTGTTGCTCGTCGGGGCCAGAGGGAAAAGAGCCACGGAAAGGGATGAGAAGGGGGCTCTGATGTCGTAACTCCTACCTACCAGAACTAACGTGGTGGACTACAAAGCCCGTCCGGAGCTGTCACCTCCCTAGGGTACGACAACTATTCTGTTGAACTGGGAAGCATTCCAAGGTACTGGAAAGCCTAGACACCACGTCTACACTAATCAAGCACTACTTTACTCGAATTCAAAGCAAAACAATCACAACAAGTAGAAACTACTAAATGCAATAGAAGAACCTAAGAGCGAACGATGAAATGACCTGAGACTTAGTTACTCACGAATCCAAACTTACAAAATATCCCAGGTGTGGACGACCGTAGTTGTACCGCACCCGCCGAGGAAGGGGAAGAAGACCGACACTCCGGCTTCTACTCCAACACTCAACTCTCTCTCCCTACTCTTTGAATACTAACTTATGTAGGGTTCCGCCACTTGCTTCTAATCACTTGTGTCCTTCTATGAGGTGCCAGGCTCTATATATAGGCCCTCTAGGTCGGTGGCTGTAGGAGGGGGTACTTGTTGGCGAGATGGAGCTGCAGTGACGAGCAAGGAGGTGCGGCCGTATCTCCAGGTGCGGCCGGCCCTATGATTTGCCGCCTTTGATCGTGCACGGCCCTGATCAACGCTCCTAGGTCAGTTCCCAAGTCGGTGGAGCGAAATCCTGGGGTTTGATAGGTGCGGCCGTACCTAGAGGTGCGGCCGGTCCTACTCAATTGCCGTGTGATGCACCGACAGTGTTGAGGGACGTCCATGATCACTCCTTGATGGCGGTTGTGGCGGTTAAGTGTGGGTCTATCGATCCAAGTGCTTCCAACCATAGCTTTTTGATCAAACCGACCATTTACCAGTGCATCTGTTGACGGTGCGAAACCGTGCTCAAGTTCACCGCAAGCATACGGGTGACTTGGCGCCTTTTTCACCAAGGAGGGTCCTCCCTAGATTTGTCAATCTAAGGATCGGAAGCAAACTCCTAAGGCTATCCATCTACTCTAATGATCTAACCTATCATGAAGCGTTGATTGCATAAAGGTAACATACAAACACAAAGGGATGTATGGATCTCATCCACCTAGCCATAAAGGTAAACACCAAAGGGTAACCCTAGCCTATCGTCTTCTTGTTGCCGTTCCGGCCAAGGTGACCAACCAATATAAACCTATACTATGATAAGGAGTACACTTGATATGGAGTAGCCCGATATGGAGTGGTCCGATACACGTTCATTCGGCGCTTTCTCCTCCACCGTACTGTCACTACGCATGGATATTCATCACCGAATGACAACCTCAGTCCGTGCACTACAACGATGTATCTGCAAGAGATAGACTAACCACCACGATTAGACCTATTCCTACTAAAAGCATATGCTAGCTACACATATGGATAAAACACTCATCGATGTAGATCAAATTTAGACAAGATATGATTAGATCACTTGACGAATTCAAGTCGTGGCTCCGGAACTCCACCATGGCTTCACCACGCAGGGCCAACCATGGCGGCTAGGGCATGGCCTAAGCCATCTCCTAGGTCAAAGGGGGTCACGAAGCGGGCCCGGAATAGGCCTGGGCCGACCGGCCCAGGCCCGTTTCGGCTCGGTTCGGCCCCGTCTCGCTCCCCGATGCTTCTCGGTCAATTGTTGACTTGCTCCCTTCTGCATGTGGGCCCTTGACGTCGTCTTCTCCACGGTTTAGATAGAGCTCCTTGTCGCGCAAGCTTCAGCATCTTCTGTTCAGGTCCCTGGAGTTTTACGGCTTCATGCTTCGGTCCCTAGGCCATTTGGAGTCATGTTCATCATGTGTCTTGACTTGTTGCGGGCTTTATGATCTTCTCTTGAAGTGCTTGATGAACTTATCCTGAAAGTCTCCTCTTTAACGTTAGTTTCCTACGTAAACAATAAACTCCAAAATCGACATGCAAGAGTGAACTTGATACCTCCGGGGGGTTAGTACCATTAGTTAGAATATCAAATATGTGCAAATGTTGACGGTAAACTCATAGCTAGGTGTACCAAAATCGACTGTTAACATACCCCCATGCTTAAACCTTGCTCATCCTCGAGCTAGTCCAAGATCTTTGCTTAACTTGGAAATCAGCGTTGCCTTTCAATGTCTTCCCTGCACTTAGTTATACACAACAAGACATATTGCTCTCTCAAGTATTTAGCATTTAAGGTTCAAGTTTTGACCGGCTACTTCATTATAGAAGATAGACTATCATTAAAGAACATGCCACAATAAAACAAATATAGTGCTCTCAAACTTAAGCAAACTTTAAACCTTTACCTTGTTGCATCGTGAAGAGTTTTCAAAAAGTTGCACATCTAACATAAGTGAGGTTCTCTTGCAAAAGCTCATGGAAACACTCATCTCATCAAGTCACTCAAGCCTACACTAGATTATTCTCAACCTATTCTACTCATATATGAAAGTGGAAAGCTTATGTGGAGCTTGGTAGGTAAAAACAATCCTAGCAAAACATTATACTTGAAATATTTTCAAACTAAGAGAGAGATCTATTGGAATTACTGAGACTAGTCAAAAAGGTCATGGAAAATAAATGTTGGAAAGGGAGAGAGATGGAACACACGCATTTAGAAAGGCAAATGGGTGATCCCGAGACACGAACGAAGTTCTCGTTATCGGATTGCACATGGTTGGAAAAGATTGAGTATGGACTTGTCTTCAAAGCTCTCTAAGATTTTAATGAAACTAAAAAGAACCGAGGAGCATTTTTATTTTTCTCTCTTTCATTTTTCTTCTTTTCTTATTATTTTTTTCTTCTTCTTTTTTTTCTTTCTTTCCTTCATTTTTTCTTCTCTCTTTTTTTAATTTTTTATTCATCCTTTTTTATGCTCCTCCGAACTTTTAAGCAACATAGTACTTGCTATAGCAGTCCTCCCCCATGCTTAAATGATTGCTCGTCCTCGAGCATAGAAGTGAGGGGACCTATGGCTGCTAAAGAAGTACAAAAATCCTTGTGTTCCTCAATAAATCTTTTGAAATCTTCAGGGCATCCTCCATGTCGAAACTCCACATGATCTTGATTGCATTGATGAGTCCCTCCATATGTTATATGTCTTGAAATCTTGCCAGAAAATCTTTAGAAAATTTGTCGAAAGATCATCCATACTCAATTTGGGTTGTGGTCAAGGAGGTAATCACAAAAAGATGTTTTGGATTTAGGGTGGATGCCCAGCGAAGTTTGTGAAATTTCCAATGTAGAAACTCACAATGCATGGACAAAAATGGCTAGCATGAAAAAGATACACAAAGGAATGACCAGCTTCTTAGTCTCGTACCGCAGAAATTAATCCTAATCCAACTCATCAAGATATAAGTTTGCAAACTAAAGGTTACATCATAAAAGTACTTGTATGTGTATAGGCTTTGGTAGGTAGAACTTTGCAAGAGATTCACAAATGTAGATAGCATAGTGATTTTAAATAAAACAAGAGCAAGGCATAGGTCATCGGTAAACTTAAATCAAAGAGCAACATAAAGTATGTGGGTCTTAAAATTAGTCATTTAACCTCCATAAATGAAAGAGCCGGTATTTAATCAATTTAAGTTCCTTTTAATAGAGAGCAAAAAGTCATGTCATATAAAACATCATGCAAGTAAAACAAAGCGGCAACTTTTATCATTTTTCCATAAGCAAGGCATACAAATGATACCATCATGGTAAGCTCAAAAGAGATGGTGATTCATTTATTGAAAAATAAAACTACAAACCTAGGTTGTCCTCCTAGTAGCTATGTTATTGATCGAGAGATAAATACAAAGTTTGTTTATGGTTGAAAGCATATATGTGCAAGCATTTAGAAGGAGATGAACAAAGATAAAGTTAAGGGGAGTTACCGTCCTTTTCGATGCTCGTAGTGAAGTGCAGCGTGGCCTCCCCCATGCTTAAGCATTGTGCTTAGCATGGAAAAAGAATGATGAGTATCTTGTGGTGAAGGTGATCCTTGAACTCCATGTGGCCGTTTTCCCTTTCGTCCATCAAATCCTCCCCCATGCTTAGCATGTTGCTAAGTGTGGAAGAACTTGAATTGCTCCCTATTGCCATGTGTTTGAGAATCATCTTCACTTCCTTGCCTTTGTACCACAGTTGTCCTCCAACTTCTTCTTATTATCATCAAGCCGTGGTTCCAATCCTTCATCATAGCGTCATCACCGTCTTCCATCCTGTCCTCGTCGCTGCCTCATCGTCCACAGTTTTTCCTTTACTTCTAGAACATAACATGTACTGAAACACCCCTCCAAGTTGAAGTTTGTGAAATTATCTTTCCAACGAGCCATCATTCGCATGAAATGGGTTTCGAACAAGAGAGTTGTGCCTTTTTTACTCCGACGATGCAATCTGTCCAAAGCTGATTTCAGACCGCGCAACGCTCAATGTTTCTGCCATATCTCATTGTACGGGTCTTCAAAATTGATCATTCTTGATGCATTGGAAAGAATGTTTGAAGGAGCTTCTGAATATTAACTTTTCTTCCATTGTACATTTCTGAACACGTGCTCAGATCTTGATGGAAACAGAAACTTCCTTCTCAAGCCTTGTAGATGACTAACGATCTTGATTGCAATTGGTCAAGAACTCATGGGAACTCTTCGTCATGCCTGCAAAACAAATCAAATGCACATTCTACCCCCGGGGTGATGGTCGGGAGTAGAAACCATTGCCAACAAACCAAATACATCCCTAAGATCTTGACTTGTGGCATAGCTTACCTAGTAAAAAGAAAAGAGAACCTAATGAGTGTACGTGCGTGCAGGTGAAAAAATGCAAATGAAAGGAAGGGATATAAACAATGACAATGTTTGCACCAAGTTCTAAACACCATGTTTAAAACTAGATTGCTTAATTTCTATATAACCATAAAGATTTAAGCAAGGTCAAAACACCATGTTCATTTCAAGGTTAATAATTCTTCATGCCGCAAGAAAATTAAAGCACATTGCAAAGTTTATAAACCAACCTAATGCAATATAAATCAACAAGGACTTAAAAACTCAAATGATGATTGTCCGCAATCGAGTCCAAACACCACATTTACACAAGATTGCAAAAGAAGATGCCTCACGCGCGAAGCACCATTATGGAAATAAGGCATTCATCAAAAAAGTTTCGCGAAGAAGCCAAGCTAACCTATGCATGATAGAACAAAGGGGTTGATACAAAATGCAAATGCAAAGGAGTTAGTAAAAAGGGTCAGCAATGTTTGCAAAGGCTTTCGAAGTTGTTTATCAATAATGATAAGCAAGTCACTTTATGAGAGGTAGAGTCTTAGCAACAAAATTTTTATCAAAAGACCTAAAACATGCTAACAAGGTTTTAAGGTAAGGCTTGTGGGTATCCTATATTTTTGGCTTAAGATAAGAATTTTGAAAAGATAAGTCGAGTGAAGAAATTCTATCTAAGGTGGTTTTGGAAGAGAAGAAAAGAAACCAAGGATTAGATTTTTGGATGAAAAACAAACCTACGGTTTTAGGATTACTAAAGGTGTGAGAGGTTTTCCCTAAGAGTTTAGGATGAGGCTAGTCAAAATCTTAATTAGAAAAGGGATAGAGATAGACTTTGTCGACTTGACATAAGTCGATCCCCCCTTTTGTTGGCTTGGGTTAGGTGTAGTTTGATAGGAAGGTTTAGGCAAATATGTTTTTTTAAGGGGATGGGTTATAAAAGATGATATGCATCATGCAACACAATGCAAAGGTGGAGAAAAAAGTGGAATGAAGTGCAACATGATATGAATGAACAAAAAGGTATGACATGATATGGTGGTGATCTAAACCAAAAGCAAAAGTTAGCCTAAGTTAACTAGCCACAAGTTTAGAATCAAAAGGGATCATGCTTCATATTTCTCTCTAAAAAGACACAAATAAAAAGACTCTAAACACTAATAAGCACACAAAAAAAGTGGTCTACAAGTTTTCCAAAATAAAGTAGCATAGTGCTCACTCAATATCTATTTAAAGCATACAACATGTGGTTGTGACATTTATTAGAGCATTGGTACGATGTTACTTGAAGTTTTCAAATAAAGAACACAATGTAGACTTGTCATAGCTTATATAGATTTATAGAAAGATCGGGTTGCCTCCCGCAAAGCGCTTCATTTTAAGTCATAGAGCTCGACTTTCTCACGTACCTTTTCATCATCGTGAAGCCATGGTTACTTGTGCGAGAATCCAAAGTAGCCATCCAGCTTGATGTTGCCTTATGAAATTGGTCGTGGTTCGCTTCCAACATCATCATGTGTTGAGTGGTGCCTCTTGTGTCTTCATTCATCCATGCTCCAGAGGGTTTTATTTCTGTCCTTAGCTTCTGAATTTCATCATGTACGTGTTGTGGAACCGTTGCCCCATCTTCTCTTTATTGACACCATGTCCATCTCCTCTATCTTGTCGTCATCGCCTTGTTACTGCCTCTTCTTCGTGGATTTACCCCTGCATACAGAACAGAACATATACCAAAATATAGTTCTATTGAAAAATTTATAGAATTACCTTTCCAACGGGTACTCATTCATCTTAATCGGAGTCCGAATGAGGGAGCTATGGCCGTTTCACTTCAGCATTGCTTGCTGTCCAGAATTTCAGCACGTGCAAACTTCGGTGATTCCGCCATCTCCGCTTGTAGGAACCTCCGATTGCCTTGCCGCTTAATTCGTTGGAACATAGACTTCATGGGGCTTCTGAAAATCCAAATATATCCAATTGTTTTTTCTCCTGAGGTTGTGCAAAGCATCTTGATGACATCATTATCCTTTTGTCCATCTATCCGGAGATGTATGTGTGGTCTTCGTCTTGAAGTCTTTTAGGGCACCATGTCACGCATCTTCAAAAGTCATTACCAACGCTGCATGAGTATGATGGTAATGAAATCCTTCTCCATGGTGCTTGACATGGTCGTTTCCGAAACCTATAGCTCGAACATACAAACCTCCAAAAGAAATTATTCATAAAAACTTAAATGACACACGTAGGCATACCTTGTTCATCCTTGTTTGCTTTGGGTGGGGGGCTCAATAGCGGATGTTGGGCCACTAACCAAGGTTAGCACCTACCACTAAAGAGCAATTCTTTGCGTAGCCATCAACTTGGTTGAGCGAGGTTGGACTTGTCGAAGTCCGAATGTTGAAAATTTCTCGGTTGCTTTGTGTTTAGGGTTTTACCTGCATTCAAGGACAAAAACAAGAAACACAGGGTATATGCAATAATAAAATTAAGGTTAGTTAAAAGGAAAGATAGATCACCCTAGGGTTCGAGTTGCCGATCCCCGGCAACGGCGCCAGAAAAAGGGGCTTGTTGACGGTGCGAAACCGTGCTCAAGTTCACCGCAAGCGTACGGGTGACTTGGTGCCTTTTTCACCAAGGAGGGTCCTACCTAGATTTGTCAATCCAAGGATCGGAAGCAAACTCCTAAGGCTATCCATCTAATCTAATGATCTAACCTATCATGAAGCGTTGATTGCATAAAGGTAACATACAAACACGAAGGGATGTATGGATCTCATCCACCTAGCCATAAAGGTAAACACCAAAGGGTAACCCTAGCCTATCGTCTTCTTGTTGCCGTTCCGGCCAAGGTGACAAACCAATCTAAACCTATACTATGATAAGGAGTACACTCGATATGGAGCAGCCCGATATGGAGTGGTCCGATACATGTTCATTCGCCACTTTCTCCTCCACCGTACTGTCACTACGCATGGATATTCATCACCGAATGACAACCTCAGTCCGTGCACTACAATGATGTATCCGCAAGAGATAGACTAACCACCACGATTAGACCTATTCCTACTAAAAGCATATGCTAGCTACACATATGGATAAAACACTCATCGATGTAGATCAAAGTAAGACAAGATATGATTACATCACCATCGAATGTTGAAGGTACAAACGACATGACGAATTCAAGTCGTGGCTCCGGAACTCCACCATGGCTTCACCACGTAGGGCCAACCATGGCGGCTAGGGCATGGCCTAAGCCATCTCCTAGGGAACTCGAGGACTTGCGGCGGCCGTCGGCTTCCTCCCGGTGCTTCTCCTTCGTGTCGGCGGCTCTCTGATGAATGGATGGATGGGTTGGCCGGCGGAGGCAGAGGTAATTTATAGAGGAGCACCTAGGTCAAAGGGGGTCACGAAGCGGGCCCAGAATAGGCCTGGGCCGACCGGCCCAGGCCCGTTTCGGCCCGGTTCGGCCCCGTCTCGCTCCCCGATGCTTCTCGGTCAATTGTTGACTTGCTCCCTTCCGCATCTGGGCCCTTGATGTCGTCTTCTCCACGGTTTAGATAGAGCTCCTTGTCGCGCAAGCTTCAGCATCTTCTGTTCAGGTCCCTTGAGTTTTACGGCTTCATGCTTCGTTCCCTGGGCCATTTGGAGTCTTGTTCATCATGTGTCTTGACTTGTGCCGGGCTTTATGATCTTCTCTTGAAGTGCTTGATGAACTTATCCCGAAAGTCTCCTCTTTAACGTTAGTTTCCTACGTAAACAATAAACTCCAAAATCGACATGCAAGAGTGAACTTGATACCTCCGGGGGGTTAGTACCATTAGTTAGAATATCAAATATGTGCAAATGTTGACGGTAAACTCATAGCTAGGTGTACCAAAATCGACCGTCAATAGTATCTCATCCATCCAAGGTGTGTTTGTGGGATTGTTGGTGCCGTGGACCCGAGAGGAGGATTTTGGGTGGTGCGGCCGGACCTAGTAGGTGCGGCCGGACCTCGTTGGTGCGGCCGGACCTAGGAGGTGCGGCCGGACCAACTTTTGTGGTGTCTGGCCCATGGACTTGGTCCCCTTGGATATTATGCTAAGTGTAGAGGCATTTGGCAAAGTTTGGTGTTGATCGGAGGAGGTTGATAGGTCCGGCCGAACCTACTAGGTTCGGCCGCACCTATCCCCCGACATGTCTCATGTCACAATCTTCCGTGAGGCATAATTTCTGCATCCGGACGCCGAATTGGGTGAACCAAAACTCCATTTCGATCAACTCGACAAGAACTTCGCAATGGTGCTATCAAACTAAGCATTTGACATTGTTTGTCAAGATGCTTTATTTGTGCTATGATGTCTCATTATGACCTGCATCCAAATATTCACCAAAGCTCGTGGAATCTGTTAGTTTATAACCCCATAGCTATGATGCAAGCCTTGATGGAGTGAGATTTGTTCAAAGTTGAGGATCGAAAATAGGGACTTAATGACCGTCAACAACGTGATCCTTTCCGTCTATGGCGACATCCTCGTCTCCTACAACTGCAAGAGCGACACCGTCGACCTCGCCAAGGTTTCCGCTTGCAAAGCCGCGGCAACGGTCATGGTCGCTCAGGCCTCCAAGATCGACCAAACTACGCTGGAGGTACCAGAAGATAAGTGTACAACTACTGCCTTGGACGCAAGTCCTGCAGTGATGAAAGTTTGCCTCGGCCTGACCGACGCAACCAAGGAAGTCACCATCGGGGCCGACCTTGACACCAAATAGGAATTCGCGCTCACCAGTTTCCTTCGGGACAACGCCGATATCTTTGCATGGAGCCTGTCCGACATGTCCGGTGTCCCCAGGGAGCTAGCTGAGCACGCCCTTGAAGTAAGCAAGACAGCAAGACCTATCAAGCAAAAGCTCCGGCGATTTGCAAAAGATAGAAAGAAGGCCATAGAAGTAGAAGTCTGTAAGCTCTTAGCTGCAGGATTCATACGAGAGTGTAAACACCCGGTTTGGCTTGCAAACCAGGTCCTTGTACCAAAGAAAACTAGAGGATTAAGGATGTGTATCGACTACACTGACCTCAACAAGCACTGCCCAAAAGATCCCTTCCCTCTCCCGCGCATCGACCAGGTTGTGGACTCCACCGCTGGTAGCGTCCGACTATGCTTCCTCGATTGCTATTCAGGATATCACCAGATAGCCCTGAATCCCGACGACCAAGACAAGACGGCGTTCATAATGCCCAATGGTATCTACTGCTACAAGGTCATGACCTTTGGCCTGAAAAACGCTGGCGCGACCTACCAGAAGACGATACAGAAGTGCCTGAAGTGTCATATCAGGAAAAACGTGGAAGCTTACGTCGACGATGTGGTCGTCAAGACCACCGAACAAGATTAGCTCATCAATGACCTTGCCGAGACCTTCTCCAATCTACGCACATACCAGTGGAAGCTCAACCCGACCAAGTGCGTCTTCGGCATTCCATCCGGGTTGCTTCTGGGCTTCATGGTGGGACACCGAGGCATCGAAGCTAACCCCGTCAAGGTCGACGCAATATGCAACATGGCCAGACCATCTTGCAAGAAGGACGTCATGAAGCTCACGGGCATGATGGCGGCCCTAGGTCGTTTCATCAGCAAGCTCGGGGAAAAAGGTTTGTCTTTCTTCAAGCTATTGAAGAAGGCAGATAAGTTCGTATGGGATGAAGAAGCACAGAAGGCTTTCGAGGCTCTCAAGGATTCCTTGACAACGCTTCCAATCATGACTCCTCCAATACCCAAGGAAACACTTCTCCTCTACATCTCCGCCACCACTAATGTGGTCAGCACAGTTCTCGTTGCCGAATGAGAAGAAGTAGGGTAGGCCTACCCTGTTCAACGACCTGTGTACTACGTAAGCGAGGTCCTGGCCGACGCTAAGACACGTTATTCACAGCCTCAGAAGTTGCTCTATGCACTACTGTTCACGTCGAGAAAGGTACGACACTACTTCCAAGCCCACAAAATTAAGGTGCCCTCATCCTACCCACTAGGAGAAATCATCTGCAACCGCGACACTAACGGACGCATCGTCAAGTGGTCGGTCGAGCTCGGTGAGTTCGACATCGAGTTCTGCCCCAGGCAGGCGATCAAGTCGCAAATCCTAGCTGACTTCGTGCAGAATGGACGGAGATCTAGATGCCCCCTCCCAAGGAGAGGCCTGAACACTGGATAATGTACTTCGATGGTGCACTTAACCTCGAAGGCGCAGGAGTAGGAGTGCTATTCATCTCTCCTTAGGGAGAACAGCTCAAGTACGTCTTGCAGATACATTACAAGGCCTCCAACAATGGAGTAGAATACGAAGCTCTAATCCATGGGCTCCGTATCGCAGTATCCCTTGGCATCAAGCGATTACTAGCATACGACGACTCTAAGGTCGTCATCGAGCAAGTCAACAAGGTGTGGTATTGTGTTAAAGACACAATGGATGCTTACTGCGCTGAGGTCCGTAAGCTCGAGGGCCACTTCGACAGGATCGAGTTTCAGCATGTGCCATGCAACAATAATGTGGCTGCCGACGTCCTATCTAAACTAGGCTCTAGGCAAGCCCTAGTCCTGACGGGTGTGTTCGTCCAAGACCTACGCAGGCCGTCGATCAAGCTACTGGATCCGAACAACCCAGACCAAGCACAGCCCGACCTAACTCCCGCACCTCCCCGCGACGTGCTGATGACAGAAAAACAGGATGATTGGCGTGAGCCTTTCTTAGCCTTCCTACTCGACCAGTGAGTCCCAGAAGATAAAGCTGAACGCGAGCGCATCACACGACGAAGTGCCAACTACGTCGTGATCGGCAACGACCTCTACAGAAAAGCAGCCTCTACTGGCGTCTTGATGAAGTGCATCTTGCGATCAGAAGGACTTCAGCTCCTGGCTGAAATTCACGGCGGCGAGTGTGGCTGCCACGCAGCCTCCACCAATTTGGTCGGCAAGGCATATCGATATGGTTTCTACAGGCCCATGGCCATGTCTGACGCTAAAGACCTCGTCAAGAAGTGCAAAGGATGCCAATTCTTTGCCAAACAGCAGCATCTGCCAGCTCAGGTTCTGCGCACAATTCCCCCATCTTGGCCCTTCACCATGTGGGGCCTCGACTCCATAGGACCGTTTTGAACCGCCCCAGGCGGCTAGAAGCACATCCTTGTGGCCGTCGACAAATTCACCAAGTGGATTGAAGTCTGACCTGTTGTTGACGGCTGTTAAGTACCACTTTTATGCCGTCAATTCCTGCATAATATAAATGGAAAGTGATCATCAACACTAGAATAGGGGTTTATACTGACAATTTCCACAAGTGTTGGTGTTTCTAGCTTTTGTTGCAGGGCACACCAAAATACGTGCTAAATGGTACAGTTGAGAACAAGCAAACCAATGGCATAGATATGGCATCATCATAAACAACCTCAAATGCCAAATTGGTCTGCACCATTGCGACGGGCTCGACGAGACGATAGAAACGGATATATCATTTGCATACATCGGAGCCCGGATGAGAGAGATGTGCACAAGACATATGTGGACCCGGTGGAACCCACACCAGGCCACGTGGCGACGTGCTGCCACACAGGCGCCCACGTGGCCATGACACCTCACCAATCCAAAGAAGCACACTCTCGACCAATCAGGAGCAAGCACGCGGATCTAAGGGCCCACAACCACGAGATAACGGGATAGAAACAACGCAAACACCCCCATACCCACCTTGGGACCGACCTGGCAGTCACCTAGACAAAAACCGGCGCGATCGGGCCCACCCCAGGATCGGCCGATCCCCAGGTCGGCCGAACGCACTCTGAGGCCTCTCGCGCCGGCCTTCCACGTGTTGTCTTGTCGTGACGAGCCAAAGGCGGTGCCAAGTGTATGCCCGAATATCCGCCCGGAAGCCTGCAGCTCCTTCTCATGGAAGATTCACCAACTTGGCCCCCACTCCTCTGCGCCATGTGTCACCACCTCATTGGTCCTTTGGTGGTGCCCAAGGCAGCCTAGGGAGCTCCTCTTGGCCTATAAATATGAGGAGAGGGTGTAGAGAATGAGACACACTTCACCACTTCACCCAAGGATGAGAGCTTCCCTTCAAAGGAGAGGCCTCTCCTTGGTAGATTAGAGAGTAGGAGAGTGAGTGAGAGAGAGTTGTATCTGTATGGATGATTGTTTTTTAATTAGAGTAAAGTAAGTATTTCTGCATTTTCTATTTAGACTAAAGTAGCATTCTTGCATATGTGATATGTTCTTGTGTTCTTCGCTTGTTCTTGATTTAGAGGCTTGTGTTCTTCGCGAACACAACCTTTTGATCTTGTAGCATAGGTTCATAAGTGCTCATATCCGTTTGTATGCATGTTCTTCATTTAGACTAAAGTGGATATGCTTGCATGCTCTGATTAGAATAAAGTGTGTTCTTGATTCCTTTCTAATAGTTTATGCTAGGTTGCATGAGTAGCCTTTTTCCTCCGCTAGTGCATAGATCCTGGGTTTATACGTTCGTCTGCTGCAAGTCGTTCATATACGTTGGAAGCTTAGTACGGGACCGAGTGCTCTCTCATATGCCGGTAGCATAAGCTAGTAGTACCTACATTTGAGTGAGATCAATTCTCCTCCTTGTGGGTTCGTCGCTCTATATTTAATATAGAGTGCCGTAGGTTGCTACGCACTGTGGGATAGCGTAGTCAGGCTGTGGTATTAATCAGTAGCATAGACGTAGTGTCTAGGCTAAGGGTTATCCTTCGTTTGCCCTATATCCCACGGATTGGTAGAGGTAGATCGCAGGTGGTGACAACCCTGTTGATCCTTTGAAATCCTCCACGTTCGGATATAGTGCAGGTTGAGGTTCGTCTTAGATCCATTGGCCGGAGTCTCCAGACAGATCAGGGGTTAGCCGGTGCCTGAAGCAAGTTCTTGAGAGATCGACCTTTAACCTCATCTGTAGAGCTCTGCATAGGAATCCTCTCTCTATCCTTACCTCTTATCTGGGTGTGTCGTTGGACCGACTATACGAAGTTAGTACACACACGTTCCCTTGGATTCGATACCCTTGGAATACTTTGAGGTGAAAGCTACAACGGTATCCGTGCGCTTGCAGATTTATTTCGTTTGTCGCTAAAATACCCAACAAGCTTTCTGGTGCCGTTGCCGGGGAACGGTTGCTGTATCTATCTTCGTACCCAGTGGTCCTCGTATCTTTTCACTTTCCTTTATTCTACCTTTACCCCCATTACCCATGGAGAGGCCATCCTTTTATGACCTCTCCGCCTCAACTTATGAGTTCAATGATCCATCAACTTCCACATCCGACCATGAACTTCATTTCTACATTATGGGCATGGTTCAGGATCGACCCTTCTTTGGAGAGATCAATGAAGACCCCTACTTTCATTTGGAAGAATTCGAGGAACTGTATTCGCGTCTGGTTCTCCCAGGCATGACGTAGGAATCCATAAGGTGGAAGTTGTTCCCCCTCTCTTTGTCAAAAAGGGCGGAGCAATGGTACACTGACACTGTAAAAAGTGTAAATGGTGATTGGGGCAAACTTCGAGATAACTTTTGCAACTCATTCTCTCTCGCGGAGAGGACGGTGCAATGGTATACTCATATGGCCTCTCTCCCAGGGGATATTCTCGAGTTCGAACAATTAAAGGAGGAGTCTATAGGAGCAGCGTGGGCTAGGTTCAGACGCCTTTGTGCATCTGGACCCGGCTCATTTCTACCCGATGATGTCTTGCTTTACGCATTTTGCATGAGTATAGACATGGACGCTGCTCAAGATCTTGACATCACTGCTGGAGGTTCGTTTGCACACAAAACTCTAGTGGAAGGAAGAGCGATCCTAGACAGCTTCTTAGAAAACTCTTTCTTCCCTACCGACCATAACGAACCCCACCAGGAATTAGATTCGATCCATGAGAGTCTCTCAACAGCCGAAACTGAACCTACGGTTTCCACATCTCAATTTTCGACCGTTGAGCCCTCTCCCGAACCAGGAACAATGGAGGAAGAAGAAATTCAGCCTCCAGAGTTCCTCTATCAATTCGAGGATAACCCTCTTGAAAATCTCAGATACACCTCGAATTGCTTAGATGTCCAACTAGGGAAGGAGCCCTCTTCTGTACGAATCCAGCCAGCAAGAAATCTTTTGACAGAACCTTCCCCCAAGCCTACGGTACCTCCTTTGCCTCCCGATCCTCCAAACAAAACATCTATCATGGAGGCCATGTAAAAGAATTGGTTGACTGGAGTGGGAAACTTTTCCGAAGCACTTTGGATTCGTTTACCCTCTACGATCATTTCTTGTTCCATAAAAGGAATTATTGTAGAAGCCCATCATAACCCCACTATGGAGGTTAATGTCATGCCATGGCACCTAGCATACACTCTGTTGGGCAAAGTTACGCTAAGACCATCCGACAAGCTCCTCAAGAGTTATCCCTCCGGACATATTCTTGAGTGTCGGGGGGTTGCATGTGCCGTGCCGCTCTTAGTAGACAAGGTCAAGGTGAATCTAGACTTCCACATCTTTGATGTCCTCGATCTTGATCACCTCCTAGGCTCCCTAGCAGAAAAACTTCTCAATGCATCCCGAGGGAGCCTAGATGAAAAGCTTAGGGAAGCCGCTTCCGCCACTACTCCCCTGTTCTCAGAAAGTTCTATGGCGGAGCCTCTTCTCAAGCAAGACCCGCTTGAGGAGATGAGGCATGTATCTCCGTTCACATCCTCTGAGCCCATTGTCATTGAGGTTGTAGAATTTTCTACTCTTCAAGAGTACGACTCGAAAGATCCTCTTCACCTTTGTGAAGGCAAACGATCCTCATCACCCTCGATCGAGTTTGAGCCTCTTTCCATTGGCCCATATCATGTTGCTCTCGACCTTGATTGAGAATCAACATTGATCTTACACGATGAACCTCCTGAGATGGAGAATTCATGGGCCATGGAGATCAAGGCACCGACTCTGGAGTCCAAAGGAAAGGATTCCATTGATGAGCATGATAGCTTCATTCTTGATACACCACACGAACCATGCTTGCATCATGCCTCTCCAGAGTCAGCCATGCTTAGTGCACTGAGCACGCACGAGGACTACAACCGCCTTATGGTCCTCTCCTGTAAAAAGTTTAGAAGAATGGTTGTAGATGCATATGTTTATCAGAAGCATTGCAGATTTCGTGTACGCACTGTGGCGCTAACCTTGCAGCTGAAGCTTCACTGATACGTCAACAATTGGTGGTGAGACGGGAATGACACCACCAATGATAGCTGCAGGAAGGAAGTTCCCATGGTCGAGCTTATGACCGTAAACAAAGCACTACCAGGAGATAGCCTGGATAGCATAGGTTTGTTTTATTTCCCATTTCAAATAAAAAGCAAGAGCATGTTTTTAGGATAAGGTTGTCCTTCGGGTATTTTTGGTCGCTAACCTTTCAGGTGGAGATTGAAAAGAATGATGGACAGGTGATGCCTAAGAACATGCGAGCTACATCACTACAACACCTTTATAAGTTTTTGTTGAGAGAGCATTTACAAAAGGAAGCTTGATCTCCACACACTTGAGTTTTGTTGCCTAGCAATGCAAACTTCAAGTGTGGGGGAGGTATGTGAGCATCCTAAGTAAAGTTCCTCTCATCCAAATCTTATCCTGGTTTGGAGATGATGTTAGCTCTTGCCCCTTGCCCAGTTAGGTACGTCCTGCTTTTGACTTTAAACAAAGCCCTTCCGGGAGGTTGCCCGTTGTTCACCATCACATGCTCATGTTTACGTCCCTTTGAGTATAGCTTGATCATGCTTTCATGCTTCCTTTATCTATGTTTGTATTGCTATTGTTTGAGTGCATGTTTACCTATGTGCTTTCATAGGTTGTTTTAAATTAAGCATGGCGCTTAGGTTAAAACTGTCTTCTTCAATCAAACAAGACATGGTGTCGAGTTTGATTGATGAACCTTTTAGTTAATGCTTTCATGGATATCGGTTGTATGTGCGGACTAACCCTTGCAGGAATTTTGAATCCAAATGGGGTATGTCGTCGAGCTTGATTCAAAAAGGGAAGGTAAGCCAAGGCATGCCAGCCTTGTTTGAGCTAGGTCTCATGGTGAATTTATATTTGAATTTGAATAAAGGCTCCCTGGTTCTTGAATCAGTAGAGTCCCTCTTTTGTTTTTCCCTTTTTTGTTTGAAGACAGCACCAAGTACATGAACAAGTGTGGGGGAGATCTCCCAAGCTTATCACCGACACACACACTTGAGATCTCCCACACAGGCATTGCACAACACCGACTACGCTTTCATGACAAGGGACAAGGTGAACTAGAGTGATCTGTCTGCCCCTCGGGTTAGCCGAACCACTACTAGTCCTCCTTGTTTCTCATATTCTTCAAGAGCGATGGTATGTGCACCCTTTATCTCACTCTCTTTGATTCATGAGTTTTAATGAGTTTAAATTCTTATCTGCTAAATCAATCTTATGGAATCTTGCTCTACCCGCTATACATGTTTCCTATGGTTGGTTTGCATATGTTTTGTTCCATGCTTATCATCTTGATGCTTGTGAACAAATATCATTAGGGAACTCATGCTCATCTAAGTAGTTGATGTTTGTGATATGGTTTGATGATATGATCTTCTCTCTAAATGTTTGAGTGCTTGGGAATTTTATTTGAAAATTTGAAAACCCTTTGCAAAGCTCCTCTTCGATATGCCAAAGTCCTACCAAAGCCATATGATGAGTTATCTTGAAAACCTTATACTCATATGTTGCTTGTCATTGCATTGAGCTTTGTCAAATTGTTGTGACCCTTGTGTTGACGGTCCTTACAACAAAGATTCGACCGTCAAAACCTCGGGTTCGAGAGGAGTATATGGCAAGTTTCAAGCACATTTTTAGTACTAATAAAGTTCCACGAGTTGTGTTGTGAATTTCATAGGTAGGTACACATTTTGGGAGAAATTGGAACCAACGTGCCACATGAGCAAGGCACGGCCGAACCACCTAGTCCGGCCGGCCCTGCCAGGTGCGGCCGGCCCTACCTCGTGGCTCGTGCCTGGTCCAGAGCACCTCCTCTCCCTCGAGCAACACTTGGATGAGCACGATTCACTGAAGAACGTCGGTTTGATCCAAAGGTGGAGGCTAGGATCAATGGGTCCACTTGTCCGACCGCTCAACCGCCACAACCGTCATTCCAAGGCGATCCTAGGCGTCCCTGAGCGAAGGCGGTGCATCACACGGCACGGAGGTGGGCCGGCCGCACCTAGAGGGCCGGCCGCACCTATCCATCCGCGTGCTAGGCGAAACCGACCCAAGGAACCGACCTACAACCGCCTCAGGAGCAGTGATCAGGGGCGTCCAAGGCGAGAGGCGGTGGATCATAGGGCCGGCCACACCTCCTGATCCAGCCGCACCTGACATATTGGTCCCATGCGCTCAACCGACCTCCCTTGCCTATAAAAGGCACCTCACACTCGCTGGATTGAACACACAACGCAGGAGCATCTCCATTTCCCTCTTTTGTTCACTTAGAGTAGGATTAGTGTAGTTTGGGAGTTAGAGTCTAGTTGAGCTAGTCTCGGGGTTCCGGAGGAGTCTTCTTCAGAGTTCCGGTACTACTCTTGTATCCTTTCTTTGCTTAGACTCAAGTACAATTCAAGTTATCTTTCTATCTTACCTTTCGAGTCAATTACATTCAGCTTTTACTTTGCTCTAGAAGCTTTATTCTTGGTTTAGACTAAAGTTAGTTTAGTCTTGGTTAGCATAGCTCCCTTGAACCCTATAGTGTTGTGGTCGTTCTTCGCTTGATCTCCGGTGGTTCACGGGAGAGAGAGACCTTCCTTCGTGGTACCCGGGGAAAGGTTCTTTGGTTCGTTGTGAGCGCGGTGCACAGAGCTTACCTTAGTCTTAGATTGGTGTCCCGTTCAATGGAATAGTTGTGGTACCCTAAGGAGGTGACAGCTCCGGACGGGCTTTGTAGTCCACCACGTTAGTTCGGGCTGGTTGGATTCAGCGCGTCGTCGTTCTCCCTTCTCATCCCAGTCTGAGAGCGCGGCTTTGCATGCCCCTGCAGCACTAGAACAGCTTGTCGAGTTTAGCTTGCCTTGGTTATCCTTTGCCTTAGTCCTTTGCCGAGAGTTGACAAGAATAGATAGATTGTGTTAGGATCCTTTCTCGTCTCGTTGTCCTCCCAGCTCACAAGATCCTCTCTAGTCCTTTATCAAGATCTCCTTGCGTGTGTCAATTTATCCCTGAATATCTTTATTCGTTACCCCCGCTATAGCTCTTTACCAAATCTTGTCTTTCTCCACCGTTTATTCGATTATCTTTGCCGTAGTGCCTCCCTTGGGAAAATATAAATACGATAACCTGAATACCACTGGGTGAAGTGCTACAACAGTAATCCGTGCGCTTGCAGACCTTTCTGTGATCGTGTGTTTTACCAAAGACGTTCCCTAGCTCCATTACTAGGGGTGTAAACCCGGTAGCGACGCTTGTGTGTGCCTCGAGCATTCCTGGCGCTGTCACCGTAAGTGCAACCTTAGTAGTGAGGCTAAGAAATGCCAACAAGGATTTCTGGCGCCATTGCCGGGGAGGTAATAGGCATAAGATATCGTTTAAACATTGTGGTAGAATTATCAAGGTTCGGTGAACCGCTATTTAAGCGGGTTTACCCTTGCTCTACTCTCGTGTACACAGAGTAGTGCATGACCGGTTTTGACCTACTGTCCAACTTTAACGACAATCCGGAGTCACTTGTGAGGAGAGTGCGACCTCGTGTCCTCATTCCTTAGAAGTTTCTCTCGAATCAAGAGACGAACACCGTCGATTCCGTAGACAGCACCTCGTCAGCACCGATGGCCGAGAGGACGATCCGCGAGTTTTCTGCCCCCTCCAACACCAATGTCCCTACCGGACCGAACACGACGGTGGGAGACGGAAACTTTGAACTCAAGCCGACGTTGATCAACATGGTGCAAGCAAATCCGTTCTCCGGCAAGCCGAATGAAGATGCCAATGCACATCTCCAGCATTTTCTGGAGGTGTGTAGGACTTTCACTATCCGTGGAGTGACGGATGATGCAATCCGTCTTCGCCTATTCCCGTTCTCATTGCTCGGGAAGGCGAAGCAATGGTTTTATGCGGAGCGAGATGCCATCAACACATGGGATAAGTGCTCAAAGGCATTTCTCGCAAAGTTCTTTCCGGTGGGCAAAACCAATGCCCTCCGTGCGACAATTTCGGGTTTCCAGCAGCAGAGTGATGAGAGTATCCCGGAAGCATGGGAACGCTTCCAGGAGTATATCACCGCGTGCCAGCACCATGGTATGCACGGGTGGTTCTTAATTCAAACCTTCTATCACGGGCTCAAGCGTACTTCCTGTGAGCACCTAGATGCAGCCGCAGGAGGAGCCTTCTTCTCGCTACAAGTACCAGCCGCTAAGGAATTGATCGAGAAGATGGTGGCAAATCAAGGTTGGGATGGAGATCGTCTCCAACCCCGTACCCGCGGTGTACACCAAGTCGATGGAATCGACATGATCGCCGCCAAGATGGACCTCCTCATGAAGAAATTGGAGGCATCAAGCAATATGGAAACCGCCAAGATTATGGATGCTCGCATGACGTGCGAGGTTTGCGGCAATGTGGGTCATTCGGGAAATGATTGTCCCGAGACAAGGGAAGAAGCCAGCTTCATCAACAATGGCAACAACAACGGGTTCCGCAACAACAACTACAACAATCAAGGGTGGAACTCGAGGCCCAACTTCCCGTTCAACAATCAAAATGGAGGTAACTATTCTAACAATTTCAATAATCAACCTTCCATTAAAGATCTTGTCTTTGGCCAAGCTAGAATTAATGAAAATTTAAATAAGAAGCTAGCCGCCAATGAGAAAGTTCTTGAAAATTTAAATTCCACCATAGAATCTTTCACCTCTGCCATGAAGAATCAACTAAGCTTTAATAAAATGATAGAAACTCAACTTGCTCAGCTTGCTGCTTCTTTACCTTCTTCTGAGTCGGGTGGAATCCCGGGGCAACCCGAACCTACCCGAGATAGTGTTAGCGCTATATCCACCAGATGGGGTAAGCCATCTAGGAGGATGTACGCACCTAACCATGTAGGGAACCTTATACATCAAATCCAAGACCCATGGGATGAATCAGCAGTCTTGCACAAGAAAGACAATGGATATCCGGGCATCACATGCACAATCTACTACCAAAAGATCAAGAATGCTCTTTGTGACCTTGGAGCGAGTGTCAACCTCATGCCCAAAGCCATGTTTTAGGAGTTAGGATATCCGGCTATCTCTCCAACGACGATGACAGTCCAACTTGCTGACTCATCAATCAAATATCCAGAGGGCATAGTGGAAAATCTCTTGGTGAATGTCAGAGGCTCATATGTCTTTGCGGATTTCGTGGTCCTCAACACACAAGAAGAAATGTCGCTTATTCTTGGGCGACCATTCCTAAGAGATGTCAATGCAAGGATTGATGTCGGAGCTGGAAAGATCCAATTCCACATAGGGCGAAGGAACATGACATTCAAATTCCTAGCGAAAGAAGAGCAATGTTACCTAGTGCAAGATGAGGAAGCTAGGGGTGGAGGAAGCCACGGCCCCAATACAAGGAAGATGAGGTAGCGCCGACCAAGCCCAAGGTGGATAGCCTCATTACAACCATGAGGAAGCATTGGGAGCAAGACAAAGTATTCAACGGGCACCACCAACCCAAGAAGACAAAGGAAATCAACAAGGCTAAGGGGGAAAAGAAGACGGAAATCAAGAACACCCCCGCCAAAGCCTCACCAACTTCAGCGCCACCGAAGAAAACAAAGAAGGTGTGGCGTGTGAAGGGAGCATCGTCCGAGTCTTCCACTCCGGGACAGGACGAATCCAAGACCAATTGAGCAAATGGAGGAGTCCCGCTCACGGACTCTAAACCACGAGCCCTCACCGAGAGGTAAACCGGTATTTGTCTCATATTTCCCTTTCAACGTTTTATTTCGTGCATCAAGCATTTTTAGATTTCAAATTTGTTTTCACCACTACATTAGTAAGTAAACAAGGCATAGAAAAGTAGTTTTGGAGATTTTTGGTGATACGGCCGAACCTACTACCGTACCCCCCCTCGACAAAATTTTTGTGCAGGATGTTTACAGGAGAGGACACAAGTGCCTGGAGAAAATATAGTAGGGCCGGCCGTACCAAGTGATATGGCCGTACCTATGATTTTCCACAAATCCATCAAGTCAACCACTACAAGCTTCCAGGTGCTCAACTCATCACCAAAATGAAGACACGCCAACCAGGTAGCTGAAATGTAGCTTGGGGGAGACCACATTTTCAATCAAGGAAGGTATGTCCATCCAAACCAATTTTCAACATCTAGTTTATCTCTTTTGAATAAAAACAACAAAAATATTTGCTTCAACCATGTGCTTGAAATCTTGTTTATATACCCTCACTTTGGAAATGATGAATAGTTGCTATGTTAAAACTTTGCAAGAACCTAGTGTGCATCCTTGTGCTCTATGTCTATTTGAATTTGTTGGTATATTTTGAGACAAGAGCCTGAAATAAAACTTTGTGGGAAGCAAATGCTTATGACCAAACCTAGGGTGTTGACTAGTATGATATGGTGAGACAATGTTAATTTTGCTCTATCTCATAGTATGGTGGAAATCTCAGATGATTTCTTTTGAAAATAAAACAAGACAAGTTCCTCAATGGTCATATCACCTACCAAAGCCATATGTCGATGTCAAAGTACAAACCTTCTACATATGCTTGCTTGTGACCCTTTGAGTTTTGCCAAATTGTTGTGACCCTTGGTAGAATCTTTTCATGCTTCCATGATCGAGATCAAGTACACCCACATATACATGGTAACTCCTACACCGGGAGTCACGCAAAACATGCCATCCATCCACCAAAAATAAATACTCCAAAGTTCCAAAGAGATTTCTCTTATTGTAATCTTGCAAAAGGAGAGAGGGGTCATTGAAAAAAAGAGTATATGCTCAAGAAGCATAGAAAAAATGTGCTCCAATCAAAGAGCATAGAAAAAAGAAGAAGAAAGCATGACCCCCCTCTAAAATAAAAGCAAGAGGAGAATCTCAAAGCAAGGAGTACTTAGAAAAATGAACAAAAATATTCCACACACTTGCACATCTCGATCAAGTTGCATGACTAGTTTCTTCTTGGATCCGGTCTTTGGCTCAACTACATCATGTGGCACAAGTGAGTCTCATACTTATCCTACCCAAAGCTCCACATACAAGCCATAGAGTAGGAGGTTGAGGCTCGCTTAAAGCCTTTGGTGAGGTAACAAATACCACTTGAGCGATCGAGGGAACCATCCGAGGAACCTTGTCTTTCTTTGCAAAATTTTCAAAAACTCCGAGATAGGATCCAGAAAAGAAGAAGAGTGAGAGATGCAAAGTCAAAAACCATTCTACTCTTCAACCTCCGAAGGCAAGGTGGAAAGCTACAAGCCCCACGGGTAAAGTAAGGCCAAGCTTCTCTCGTACCAACCTTTTCAAATTAGCAAGAAGAGCATGGAGTTTGTGCACAGGTACTTGCCGAGCGATAACATCATGCAACTCCTGATCCGCCGAGGCCGAGTCTAGACTTTGCTCGAGGACGAGCAAACGTTTAGCTTGGGGGAGTTTGTTGACGGTCCTTACAACAAAGATTCGACCGTCAAAACCTCAGGTTCGAGAGGAGTATATGGCAAGTTTCATGCACATTTTTAGTACTAATAAAGTTCCACGAGTTGTGTTGTGAATTTCATAGGCAGGTACACATTTTGGGAGAAATTGGAACCAACGTGCCACATGAGCAAGGCACGGCCGAACCACCTGGTCCGGCCGGCCCTGCAGGTGCGGCCGGCCTGGCAGGTGCGGCCGGCCCTGCCCCGTGGCTCGTGCCTGGTCCAGAGCACCTCCTCTCCCTCGAGCAACACTTGGACGAGCATGATTTACTGAAGAACGTCGGTTTGATCGAAAGGTGGAGGCTAGGATCAATGGGTCCACTTGTCCGGCCGCTCAACCACCACAACCGTCATTCCAAGACGATCCTAGGCGTCCCTGAGCGAAGGCGGTGCATCACACGGCACGGAGGTGGGCCGGCCGCACCTAGTGGGCCGGCCGCACCTATCCATTCGCGTGCCGGGCGAAACCGACCCAAGGAACCGACCTACAACTGCCTCAGGAGCAGTGATCAGGGGCGTCCAAGGCGAGAGGCGGTGGATCATAGGGCCGGCCGTACCTCCTGATCCGGCCGCACCTGACATATTGGTCCCACGCGCTCAACCGACCTCCCTTGCCTATAAAAGGCACCTCACACTCGCTGGATTGAACACACAACGCAGGAGCATCTCCAGTTCCCTCTTTTGTTCACTTAAAGTAGGATTAGTGTAGTTTGGGAGTTAGAGTCGAGTCGAGCTAGTCTCGGGGTTCCAGAGGAGTCTTCTTCAGAGTTCCGGTACTACTCTTGTATCCTTTCTTTGTTTAGACTCAAGTACAATTCAAGTTATCTTTCTATCTTACCTTTCGAGTCAATTACATTCAGCTTTTACTTTGCTCTAGAAGCTTTATTCTTGGTTTAGACTAAAGTTAGTTTAGTCTTGGTTAGCATAGCTCCCTTGAACCCTATAGTGTTGTGGTCGTTCTTCGCTTGATCTCCGGTGGTTCACGGGAGAGAGAGACCTTCCTTCGTGGTACCCGGGGAAAGGTTCTTTGGTTCGTTGTGAGCACGGTGCTCAGAGCTTACCTTAGTCTTAGATTGGTGTCCCGTTCAACGGAATAGTTGTGGTACCCTAAGGAGGTGACAGCTCCGGACGGGCTTTGTAGTCCACCACGTTAGTTCGGGCCGGTAGGATTCAGCGTGTCGTCGTTCTCCCTTCTCATCCCAGTCTGAGAGCACGGCTTTGCATGCCCCTGCAGCACTAGAAGAGCTTGTCGAGTTTAGCTTGGCTTGGTTATCCTTTGCCTTAGTCCTTTGCTGAGAGTTGACAAGAATAGATAGATTGTGTTAGGATCCTTTCTCGTCTCGTTGTCCTCCCAGCTCACTAGATCCTCTCTAGTCCTTTATCAAGATCTCCTTGTGTGTGTCAATTTATCCCCGAATATCTTTATTCATTACCCCCGCTATAGCTCTTTACCAAGTCTTGTCTTTCTCCACCGTTTATTCGATTATCTTTGCCGTAGTGCCTCCCTTGGGAAAATATAAATACGATAACCCGAATACCACCGGGTGAAGTGCTACAACGGTAATCCATGCGCTTGCGGACCTTTCTGTGATCGTGTGTTTTACCAAAGACGTTCCCTAGCTCCGTTACTAGAGGTGTAAACCTGGTAGTGACGCTTGTGAGTGCCTCGAGCATTCCTGGTGCCGTCACCGTAAGTGCAACCTTAGTAGTGAGGCTAAGAAACGCCAACACCTTGTGAGAATTCTTTTCATGCTTTCATGATCAAGATTCATGTGCGCACCATATCCCCCTGCTATGCTTCCACACTGGAAGTTAGCATTGTATCATCGATCCATTCCATAAAAATAAAGCTCCATGTGTGGTGTGACGTCTCCAGGCCCGGCTCAGGCACCATGCAGCCGAGGCGACGGCCGGGGGCCTGGCCACGGAGAGGGCCCAGCAGCTATACGTACAGCAAGGGCCAATGGTGGCATGCGTGCTTGACACAACACACAATGCAAAATGATATACGTACAATAAGAGAGAAGCTGCATGTGGAAATGGCATTAGGCCCTGATGCATCTTTTAGTTTGCAATGTTCAGAGATTCTAGTTTTTTCTTTCGTAAAATTTTTTGTAACCTTAAATTTGCTTCTTCTTTTTATATTACATAGTATTACTTCAGCTTTTTTTTAAAAAAAGCTTTAGGGCGTCACTACGAATCTATGTGTGTGAGAGAGAAGCTGAGATCCTTACACTCAAATCTTTTGACACATCCAACATGGCTTCGGAAACAACGATTGTCATTGTACTCGGCATCGACATCATAGCCTCCCCCTCCGCCACTAACAATTATTTTTATGTATAATTTAAATCTGAAATGTTGCAGAAAATATTTGTGGTGCTAAGAAAAGATAGAGAATAATTTATTTGACTTAAAGTTCGTAAAAGGCCCATAATAATGTTCGCTCGAGGGCCCTCAAAATTATAGAGCCGGCCCTGGACGTCTCTCTCCAAAAGTATTCTTTTAAAAGAGACATGGGCTATGTAAAAAAAATCAAAAAAATCATGCTCAAAGCATGAGCAAGAAAAAAAATGCTCAAGGCATGAAAAAAAGGGATAGCCCATGTCCAAAAGAAAGAAGAAAAAGGAGAGAGATGTGATCATGCAAAAAGGAGTTCTAATAAATTTGATGGTAATAACTAGTACCCGCTCCGGGCCTAGTGTCCACCTTACCATCACCACAACATTCATCATATATATGGTAATATCTAGCACCCATTCCAGGCCTAGTATCCACCTTACCATATCCATCTCATCCATACACGTGCACATCTTGATCTGATCGTATGATTTGATTTTCTCCTTGGATCCGGTTTTTGATTTTGCAATATATGTGATGCAAGTATGCTTTATCTTTTATCCTACCCTGAGCTCCACATATAGCCATCATTAGAAGTAGGATGAATGAAAGGCAAATCTAATGCCTTGGTGAGGACATATGCACATTAAGTGATCTGAGAGAATCAAATGAGGAGCTAAGCAAGGTTTGTTTTGAAAACTTATTGCAAAACCCCGAGTTACTTGACATGATGAGCAGAGGTGATTTGATTCACTACCGTTCCATTCCTCAACTACCCAAGATGGCATGATAGACACTCCACAAAGTTCACAGGTACAAGGTATGGTTTGGAATATCTCTTATGCTCGCTTCATACCTCTAGATATCATGTCCCACTTGATTTGTTCTCCCTTCACTCGGGACGAGCAAAGGTCAAGTGTGGGGGTGTTGTTGATGGCTGTTAAGTACCACTTTTATGCCGTCAATTCCTGCATAATATAAATAGAAAGTGATCATCAACACTAGAATAGGGGTTTATACTGACAATTTCCACAAGTGTTGGTGTTCCTAGCTTTTGTTGCAGGGCACACCAAAATACGTGCTAAATGGTATAGTTGAGAATAAGCAAACCAATGGCATAGATATGGCATCATCATAAACAACCTCAAATGCCAAATTGGTCTGCACCATTGCGACGGGCTCGACGAGACTATCGAAACGGATATATCATTTGCATACATCGGAGCCCGGATGAGAGAGATGTGCACAAGACATATGTGGACCCGGTGGGACCCACACCAGGCCACGTGGCGACGTGCTGCCACACAGGCGCCCACGTGGGCATGACACCTCACCGATCCAAAGAAGCACACTCTCGACCAATCAGGAGCAAGCACGTGGATCCAAGGGCCCACAACCACGAGATAACGGGATAGAAACAACGCAAACAGCCCCATACCCACCTTGGGACCCACCTGGCAGTCACCTAGACGCAAACTGACGCGATCAGGCCCACCCCGGGATCGGCTGATCCCCAGGTCAGCCGAACCCACTTTGAGGCCTCTCGCGCCGCCCTTCCACGTGTCGTCTTGTCGTGACGAGCCAAAGGCGGTGTCAAGTGTATGCCCGAAAATCCGCCCGGAAGCCTGCAGCTCCTTCTCATGAAAGATTCACCAACTTGGCCCCCACTCCTCTGCACCATGTGTCACCACCTCATTGGTCCTTTGGTGGCGCCCAAGGCAGCCTAGGGAGCTCCTCTTGGCCTATAAATATGAGGGGAGAGGGTAGAGAATGAGACCCACTTCACCACTTCACCCAAGGATGAGAGCTTCCCTTCAAAGGAGAGGCCTCTCCTTGGTAGATTAGAGAGTAGGAGAGTGAGAGAGAGAGTTGTATCTGTATGGATGATTGTTTTTCAATTAGAGTAAAGTAAGTATTTCTGCATTTTCTATTTAGACTAAAGTAGCATTCATGCATATGTGATATGTTCTTGTGTTCTTCGCTTGTTCTTGATTTAGAGGCTTGTGTTCTTCGTGAACACAACCTTTTGATCTTGTAGCATAGGTTCATAAGTGCTCATATCCGTTTGTATGCATGTTCTTCATTTAGATGAAAGTGGATATGCTTGCATGCTCTGATTAGAATAAAGTGTGTTCTTGATTCCTTTTTAATAGTTTATGCTAGGTTGCATGAGTAGCCTTTTTCCTCTGCTAGTGCGTAGATCCTGGGTTTATACGTTCGTCTGCTGCAAGTCGTTCGTATACGTTGGAAGCTTAGTACGGGACCGAGTACTCTCTCATATGCCGGTAGCATAAGCTAGTAGTACCTACAGTTGAGTGAGATCAGTTCTCCTCCTTGTGGGTTCGTCGCTCTATATTTAATATAGAGTGCCGTAGGTTGCTACGCACCGCGGGATAGCGTAGTCAGGCTGCGGTAGTAATCAGTAGCATAGACGTAGTGTCTAGGCTAAGGGTTATCCTTCGTTTGCCCTATATCCCACGGATTGGTAGAGGTAGATCGCAGGTGGTGACAGCCCTGTTGATCCTTTGAAATCCTCCACGTTTGGATATAGTGCAGGTTGAGGTTCGTCTTAGATCCGTAGGTCGGAGTCTCCTGACAGATCAGGGGTTAGCCGGTGCCCGAAGCAAGTTCTTGAGAGATCGACCTTTAACCTCATCTGTAGAGCTCTCCATAGGAATCCTCTCTCTATCCTTACCTCTTATCTGGGTGTGTCCTTGGACCGACTATACGAAGTTAGTACACACACGTTCCCTTGGATTCGATACCCTTGGAATACACTGAGGTGAAAGCTACAATGGTATCCGTGCGCTTGCGGATTTATTTCGTTTGTCGCTAAAATACCCAACACCTGTCGCCAAGGTCACGTCGGAAGAAGTGGCCAAATTTATCCAGGAGATCACACATCGCTTCGGTGTGCCCAACAGAATCATCACTGACCTCGGGACGGCCTTCACAGGGTCTGCCTTCTGGGATTTTTGCCAGGACAATACGATTGATGTTTACTACTCCTCGGTCGCCCACCCTCGGTGCAACGACCAAGTCGAGCGTGCCAATGGCATGGTCCTTCAAGCTCTCAAAGATCGTATTTTTGATGACGCTTCAAATTATGCCACCCGATGGTTAGCCGAGCTACCACACGTAATCTGGGGTCTGAGGACCCAAGTCAGCTCCGCTACGTGTTTTTCGCGTTTCTTCCTGGTCTACGGCTCTGAGGCCATCCTACCCACCGACGTCACGTTCGGAGCCCCACATATACTGTTCTACGAGGAGGGAGAAGCCGAGCAGACTCATCGTGTCGATCTTGACAGCCTTGAAGAACAACGAGTGCCAGCCGTTATGAGGCAAGCTCGCCACGACCAGCAACTCCGTCGGTATCATGATCGCAACATCAAGGAGACCTCCTTCAACATTGGCGACCTAGTTCTACAACGTATACAGAAGACCGATGGTATGCACAAGTTGTCCGCCCCTTGGGAAGGACCTTTCATCATCACAGAAGTCATCAGCCCGTCTACATATCGCCTCCAGTGGGGTGACGGCCAAGGTGTACCCAACCCATGGAATGTGGAGCATCTTCGACGATTCTACTCGTAGAATAGTTTTCATTACAGCTATGTATTCTTCAACTTTGTATTTTTAGTTTAATGAATATTAATTAAAGCAGTCATCTGCTGTGTCTCGAGTTCTACCCACTTTTCTTTCATGTCGTGTACCCTCCCCCTCGACATGCTCAGGGGCTTGGCAAAAGCCAATACAGGGGTCGAAAGACCTGAGGGTGAAGTTTCCTATTCCTCCCCCTCGATATGCTCGGGGGCTTGGCACAAGCCAACATAAGGGTCACTCGACCTGAGGACGTCGTCCCTCATGACTACTCACTTTATGTTGTTACGAACCTGCTTGGTCGTATGGTTGCAAAACCTGAGTCCCAGACTCCTCCCCACACGCTGGTTGCACGTAAGTCTCCCTGCTGAGCTGTGGTGACTGGTAAGCTAGCCTCTCCGTGAGTAGTGGTCAGCGGGGTATGATAAAGACACATCGCTTCAGGGCAACCAAGTTCGTGCAAACATAAACTAAGTACATTGTGCAGGCCAAAAGAAGATTATGATTGTTATTTACATGACTAGAGGAAGGAGGGGGTACAGTTCTATGACTACGACTCCTCTTCACCATCGTCGCCCACGTAATCAATGGTGTCCATTATTTTCTCGGCAGCCTCCCGTATCTCGTCCTCTACGGCCTTAAGGTCCTTCGTCGCGTCTGGGCCTTCTCCGACCTTCACCATGTTAACGTCGGGGTGATGCGACTTCACTTGTCACTCTTAGAAGGTGGATCAACTTCTGGGGCGTAGCCAGAAGTCGGTCAATGGCTAGCTTAGGCTCCTCCCCAGCGACCTGCGGCTCCACTATGTCCATCACATCGTTGGCAGCATTCTTCAAATCCTTCACCTCCACCTCAAGCCCTGCAATAGTCACCTGGTCATTCTGCAACGCCTGCAAAGCTACCTCGAGACTGACCTCAAGGTCCTTTCGATCTTGCTTCTCATAAGCCAGCTTCTGGGACACGGCGTACTCACTGTCTATGGTGTCTTTCATCAGCCGCTTCAGCTCTTTAGCGCCGGCCTCGGCCTCCCGCAGATTCACCTCCAGGCTTCAGACTTTTTCCTTAGCATTCTTCAGGTCGTTCTTCAGGTCATCCTCTCGCCAGTGAAAATCTGCGATATAAAAGAAGTCGTAAGGTGCAACTCTCAGTTGTACAAATCAAGGATGGACAAAGCTGCGACACAGTTGGTCTTACCAGCGCTCACAGTCGTCAACAATGTATCGGAATCCTGAATTTTCCGCTTTTCCTCTTTTAGCTCGTCTTCGAGCTTCGTCTTGTCAGCTGCGGCCGCTTCTCGGACCCGACCAAGCTCTTGTTCGAGCTCCGTCACTCGCAGCTGCGCGGCTGTGGCGTTCCTGCACTAGTCGGACCTGCCCTGCACACGGTTGGCTAGCGACTGCACCAAAACAAGAGACAGGTCGTCGACAACAAATCCAGAAACAAAATACTCCATGAAGACCAAGACAGCTACTTACCGCGAACGCATCATTCAGCATGGCCCGACGAACCGCCTTCATGTCTTCCTCATCTTCGAAGACGTAGTGCCGCTCCAATCATTGTTCTCCCGCCTTAAACTTGGCCCCGTCGACGTCGAACCCAGCGCCTGCACAACAGTTGTTTCTGGGTTCCGCTGTGGTGGCTCGATCTGAGCCTGGTCCACAGTTGGACCCTGAGCTGATGTGCTGGGCACCGCGTTGATGGGGTCCACCTCGATGACGGGCGGAGGAGTTGATGTCCCCACGTCGCCAACGGAACCCTGACTTCCGACCTCATGCTTAGACGTCGCCGTCCGCGAGGGAGAACCTTGAGCACCCGAGGTGCTCTGAGGCCCGGCGTCCGACCTACAGCAATGTCGTCAACATAGCAAAAAATAATGACTAGCAAGGGACAAGTCTAAGTACTGAGGTCTTACCTCGTGATTGCTGGCACACGCAACCTCGGCCTCAAGGGCCAGGCCAGAATCTTCACAGGCATCTTGGCCTGGGTACCAGCTGCAGCTATCTGCGCCTCCCTCATATGGCGGAGGTCTTCCTCCGTCACTTGCTGCTCCAGCTCCCGTTGCCTCTTGGTCGCGGGACTTGGCGACCTCCTTGCCGCACGATCATCAACGACCGGCGGGTCATCGGTAGCTTCGTCTTCCTCCTCCTCGACCTCTTTGGACGCCGGGGTGGGGATCGTCGGGGGAGGGCTCGCCCTCCTCTTTCTCTTCTTCTTGTCGGCCTCGAGCTTGGTAGTCTTTGCTGCCTCGACCTTGGCGGTGGCTCTCGAGGTCGACTGCTTCGCCGTCGTCACCCTTGTTTTACATCCCGGCTTCGTGGCACTGCTCCCCTCAGGGCAGCTCGCCACAACGTCGTCGACCTCTGTGTCGCTATCTTCGTCAGCCCCAACCGATGAGTCTGACTGATAATTCTCCAGTAGCACAGCTGCTGGAGGCTGGTAGTCCTCCGACCTTAATTTCTGACGAGGCTCTTCGCCCGTCAGCAAGGGTGCAGGGCACCAGAATTGCATCTCCCGAGTCTGCAAAAATAAACAACAAGATATAAGAGGTCTTCCTCTAATCAAACAAAGCAAAGAAACACATTGAAGCGACCTCGATTGTCTCAGGACTTACAGGAGCAGCAGGTCGGGTCAGGGAGTACGCCTTAGGGCACTTCCTATTCCGGATGCACCCGGTGTACATCTGTGTCACTCTAGCCGCCATCTCATCCCTAGAGATCTTGCGGTTGACCTCACGAGTGGGGTCCGATTGACCCCAATACTTGTACACTGGATGCACTCGGTCCTTGATCAGTTGGATCATGCGATGACAAAATGACATCGCTACGGAGCCTCCCGTCAGACCTTGCTTCTTGAGGTCAGCGACGAGGGGGAGCAACTCCTTGAGATCTTCCAGCTCACGGGAGGTGAGCGCTAGGTCCCACTCCGGTATCTTCTCGGGCTTGTGCCCGGTGCGCTTCGAGAGCGCCAGCTTCTGGTCGGTGATGTAGAACCACTCCGACCTCCACCCAGTGGTGTTGTCTGGTAAATCCATATCTATCCATTCTGCCTTGAGACCTGATCTCAAGCAGAACATCACTGACCCTACCACACCGGTGCGCTTGCCGGTGGTCTTCACGTTGAAGAAGTAGCGCCACAACACAAAGTGCGGTGGTATCCCAAGGAACGCCTCACACATATGTATGAACGACGAAACTACAGTGATGGAGTTGGGAACGAGGTGTACCAGCTCTAGCTTGTAGTAGAAGAGAAGATCTCTGAAGAAATCACCGGCAGGCACATTGAACCCACGCTCGAAGTAGGAGGCGAAGACGACCCGCTCCTTGTCGTCCTCCGTCGGAAACGCCTGGCCGGTCGGTGCCTTCCACTCCACCTCCGCCTTGGACCTCAGGAGCCCGCGATCTACTAGCGCCTGGATCTTCTCCTCGGTCATTGTCGAGGGATCCCAAACCGTCTCCGGGGATTTGGATCTAAAGTTGACTAGGGTCTTTATGCTCATGTGGAGCGGTGCAGCGCGTGGATGGCGGAGCCAGCGCGCGGTCTGCTACAGACAGCAGCGACGGGCTAGGGACTTGCGGATGGATGGTGGATGCGGGAGCACGGCGGCTAGGGCAAGATGAGCTTCGGCGGAGGCGGCGGGAGGAAGAAGAAGAAGGTAGGGGAGGGTCAACACCCATCCCCGCGGTCGTATTTATATGGGCCCCGCCACGGATGCCCATTGCGGATCTGTCACCGTAATGAGCTCGCCGCAACGGCTATGTGCCGCTAATTTCGCGAGATGATCTCGCCGGATTTCATGCCAACGGCTATATGCCCAACGGACAAACTGGCGACCTACACCCTGAGTTTAGGTTGAGAACACAACAAAGCTATCAGGTCGTCCTAATAGCACATCTTGATCTCCACGAGGTCGACAAGCCCCCATATCATGTCACTTTAGGTCTTTGATGAATAATTTCTTCAAATCGACCATTACATGACAGAAGAGAGCGAACATTACACAGGAACTTCGAAGGTACACAGGTCTCCTGCGACCTCATTGGATCTAGAACCTGTTACAAGATACAAACATAATTGAAGACGTGGTCCCTGCTACATAGAGCAATCCTTGAGGTGTTCCCTCCTACAGCAGAGCACATCGCAAGAATTCTTCTAGCTTCAAGTCCTCGATGGTGGCCTTACGGTGAACATCTACACGTGGCTGCGCATAGCAGGACACACTTTGTGCCTGGCTATGGAATGTAGATACGAGCTTGCTCTTCGGCGCGTACTGCGAGCCCTCGACAAGCATCTCATGCTTACCAAGAACCTGCAGCGTCACCTCGGGCCTCTACAGCATCACCTCCAAACTCTCCTTGATTCCTCGCTGAGGCACGGTACAAAGAGTGGGTGTGCTACCTATATTTCGCAAGAGTTCTTCTAGCTCCAAGCTTCTACAAACTTTGCATCCTACAATCTGGTGGACGGACACATGCCCATGGTATGGCCTCAATACTACCCTGCGGCTTCATAGCTCAGCAATGCTCGGTGCTTACCTCCTTCAGCCCCATGGTGCAATTTATAGCTGGAACCAGGCCTTGAGTGGCCGGTGTAATGGTGACACTATTACCATGTGATCCAGAGGACCTGTAGACATGTGCATGATTAAAAGCGATGTCTTTTTTCCTGCCTCGCGGCGTCCTTGTCGTTAGTGCATCAATGATGCCTGAGGCCACTGCGGCGTCACATGGCTACAGTACACCTCTTGATCTGTGGTCGGTTTGTCGTTTTCTGGGAAGCAAGGGAATCTCCGACCACTGTTGACCTGTGACCCTACAGTCTACGGATAGATAAGCCTGACTCTGCGTCAGAGGGCCCTGCGCCTCATTGCATCTACAGATAACGACGACGAATAAAAGCACCCTTTACGGCTCTGCGTCTTCATTGCACCCGCTAGGCTCGGCATCCTGGTGCACCCGCTATGGCTCTGCACGTAAACGGACCTGTTCCAATCAGCTTATATTTTTGTTCCCTGATCAAAATGGTCGTAGGTTCGATTGAAGACCTTCCGGGGTAGGCGTGCCTCGCTGCTCTGCCAGATCCGTCTGGGCACCTGGAGATTAAAAGCTTCAAATCTACGATTTCCTTGGGCCCCCGTGGTCGGTGTGCCCGCTACTTAGGTCGTCAATCCCTTTGTATCATGGCTCCGCTGGATGATTGGCAGCTATGCTAGTCGTCTGGACACCAAAATGACCTCCTTGAGGTCGGCGTGCCTCAATACCAAGGTCTTGCATAACCTTGGTATGTTTATGGCTCTGCCAACCTTGTTGGGCACCTTGGATGTGTGACCTTCCTGAGGTCAGTGTGCTCTTGTAGCCCTGCCAGCCTGCTCTGGACACCCAGGATTTTACGTCGGGAACGAAGGCCTCCCTGTGGGGTGCGCGCCTAATGGCCCTGCCAAGTATCTCCGGATGCTTGGGCGCTTTTGATTTGAGACCTTCATGAGGTCGGCATGCCTCGGGTGGCTCTACCAGACTCTCTGCAGCTATGCAGGATATCTGGGTGTCTCTACACTCCATTTGTTCAAGATCAATATTTTTTCTAGCTTCATCGTCAACAATTACGGACATCACAACTTCAGCTATGACATCATTGATGACCTCTTCATGCAACGCGCGTTTCAAGATCTTGCTGGGTATCCTCGGATACTGGACATCGTTGATTCGAGGCCTCTTTGAGGTCGGCACACCTACATAGGCCTCCTTGAGGTCGGCCCTGCTAGACTCCTTGCAGCTATGCTAGGAGATCTAGGTGTCTCTACACTTCGTTCGATCAAGACCATGACTCAGTTTTCTTCTCTTTTTTGAGCATCAAACCAGCCATGCTGTCTGCTTCAATGCTCGGGGACTACTCTACGAGAGCGTCTTCGACACCCTCTTGTTTATCTTCGTCGTACCAACCTGTTGGGAAATCTGTTTCTCATCAAGCCATTACTCGACCTACTTCTTCTTCTCTTTCTTTTTTAGATGATCATAACGACCATCCTGCCCGCCACGATGCTTGGATACTACTCTATGAGTGTGTCCTTGATGCCCTCTGAATTTTTTTATCATTGTTTCGATCTATTGGAAGCCTGCTTCCTATAGGTCGTCACTCGACCTCTCTTCGTTCGGCAAGACCATAAACAGGTCGGCTGCTAAGCCTGATTTATTCTTTTCTTTTTTTGGACCGACGTGCATGCTATTCGACCTGTCGATAGCTCTATGACTTCGTCATGACCTTTCTAAGGTCGCTGCGCCTACACATCGCTCGGGGGCTTGTGAGACATGGGTACCCCTGGGTCCCCACCGACCAGGCTCACGGCCGTCCCTGACAAGTGGGTCCGGCCTACCAGAAGACCCGCCAACCTGATAGTGGGCCCAACCGACCTAGTTGACGGCCCACACGACCTCCTGAAGACCTTCTAGAAGATTCCCCAGATGACCTTATCCAGAATGACTACAAGACTTGGCGTGCAAGACAAGACAAGCGGTGGATTCCGACAAGCAGATCGACGTATATGGCAAGTGTTGTAAACAACTAGACTTAGGTCTCCTGGTCGTAACCGACCAGGAGTCTGGGCGCCTACCTTGTCTGCTGGCCAATATAAGGCGGGCAGGGTGAACCTTTGTACAATCACGCAATCCTCAAGCAATCCACACCGACAACTGGACGTAGGGTTTTACTCTCCGGAGGCCTGAACCAGTATAAACTCGCTGTGTTCTTTGTTCCGTGTGCTCGTGCGCAACCTTCGAGTTCTTAGCCCTAGATTCCACCCCGCCGAACAAATAAACCACTGGGGTTAACCCCCCTGTGGGCTGCCTAGTGTTGACGCGAAAATAGGACGTCACCTCCGCGCGCAGCACACGTGACTCCCCGGTCTGTAGCGAGGCGTGCCAGCCAATCTGACCTGTTGATTGACAATGGAAAATATTAGGGATCGGCTAGAGAACCGATGGCCTTGTAGCGACACGTGTACCAGCCAATCGGCCGATACAGGTAAAAGCAGGATCGGCCGGCTCGAGAGTGACCGAAGCGCAGATGCGTGAGTAGATAGATCGGCTGGAATCGGCCGATCGTGACGTCAGCACTCGAGTAGGTCGGAATCGGCTGCGGTGTTAGAAACTGATAGGATCTAGATCGAGTGGATGATAAAGATAATAGCTAAAATCACAAGAATTGGTATGAAAACTTGCAAATCTAGCTAATATCGGTAAAGGGTGAATAAAGAACTAGACGAAACCTCAGCGATGCGCCTGGAGGTTAAAGCCTAGGATTATTCGGTAAAACGGTACTCACAAGCTTGCCGGAGGTCAGTTGATGCAGCCCGACGAACTCGAAGCACGGCATTGTAGAAAAGAGAAAAAACGCAATGGCAAAGTCGCCGAAAAGTAGATGCTGTAAAGGTAGATGCTGTAAAGTAGATGCTGTAAAGTAAAGGGTTTGCCTGGAGGCGGTTTGTTTGATATTGGTGTGTACAGTTTTTCCGACCACGCAGGGTCGCTATTTATGTCCTGAGGACAACTCGACTCCTAGCCGATCACGGCATTGTTTACTTGCATCTAAAGAAAGATAAAAACTACTAAAAACAGAAAAGGACTCTCGCAGGAGTCACAAACTTCCTAAAACTGACTCTTTGACCCGTCGCCAATCGTGGACTGACCCGCCTCCACCATGCTTTCCTTTAGGGGTATCTCCTTGATTACCACCTTCTTCCTCTCCATCGGCCGATCCCCTGGTTAACCATCGGCCGATCGCTCTGACTTGTTGGCCCACCGTCAGGGTCCCTGACTATCGGCAGATCTTGTTGACCGTCCTTCTCTTTCCTCAATCGGCCGATTATACTCTGTCTCTTATCGGCTGCTCCTCCTTATCCTTTTTTGACCTGTTTTTCCAAAAAATGGTGTCAACACATGCCCCCCAATTTCGGAGTAAATAATCTTTTTGCTCCGAAATTCGCCTGAAATTGATATCTTTTCTCTTAATTAAATGATAGTCCAAATCTTCATTCATGGCGCTCTGTCCTTTCACTTTGATATTTTCTAGGGCTGTTCGCCATGTGATGCTTTGTTTTTTCTGCCCCTCTTCCCTATAAGACTCATCCTTTTACCCAGGGGTTCCATGACTTCTTCCAGACTTGGTCCTCTTAGATGTAGCCATCGGTCATTTAGTCTTGGGCATGAGAGGCATTTCTTCCTGGAAAACTCTTTAAGGAATAATAGTCGTCGCTGGTCATTGACAGGCTTCAACTTGAAATAGCATTTCTTCTGGGTGCTGCCAGCGAGCTCGCAGCCTCTGTCTGCAATGTTGGGCAGATGATTTCTGTGAACCATGCTCTGCAGTTTGTCGACGCGATAGAGAAATTCCCCACCATTTGAGTGTACGTGTGTTATCCTTTATTTGGGGTGATTCCTCTGAATCAGTCATTCTTTGGAAACCGAGCCATTCACGGGTTATCTGTTTCCTTTTTTGCCGGATCCAACATCTGCGGTTTCCGTCTTTTCTGGCTCCTTCATCTCTATCTCTTCCGGTGCCTTGGCTACAAATAGCCGTCTTCATACCCTTACGGAGACCACACCTTTCCTTTCATCCATGGCTCGAGATATAGGCCCAGGGAGTTTTAGACTCTTGCTCTTCGATTCTTTTCTTCTTCTCTGACTCAAGATGGCTAGAAGAATTCTTGTGAAATAGTCTAGAACATACTTCGCTCTCTAGTCTCCTTTTGTGAAGCCAGGAGGTCCAACAGCTTGAAGAACTCTTGTGATGCAACTTAGGTGCATCAGCTGGTGGAGGAGGGTGGAGGTTGTTCCTGGGCGTTGCGGAAAGAAGAACAACCCTATGTCTTCTTTCTCAACAAACTTGACGGGGAGAGTTACCGAATCTGGTGATTCATCTTCGTCAAATTTACGTTTTCTTTTTTGTTTTTCTCTTTCTTCGTCCCCATTGTTTGTCTAGTGGTGACTAATGTAATCGATCTGTAATGAACCGTCCAAATTCGTCTTCTCAAATGTACTCTTTAGATATGCACTGTAATGTCACCATTGTAATTGAAGATGAGAGAAAATATATACATATTTTTTGTTCTAAGGGCGATTTGTACATCGGCCATAACCTGTAACCGAACATGCTTTGATGATTCGGCTTTCCGCTAAAGACGATCTTATTCGCAATCGGCCGTAACTCAAGTCTCTAATCGGCCGCTTTCAGGCTCTGATCGGACTAAGCGTCTACCCATATGCTTGGATAGTATTTCTTCAAATACTTTCCATTCAATGCTCTGGCAAACTTCTCTCCTTCCAATGTCTCTAAAATATATGCATTGCTAGGTACGCATTGGCTGATACGAAACGGTCCTTCCCAAGTTGGTGACCACTTCCCGTACTTAGGATCTCTAGAGCCGATTGGTAATATGAGTTTCCAAACCAGATCTCCTTCAGCAAATTCTTTAGTTTTAACTTTCTTATCATACCACCAGGCTATCCTTCTTTTGTTCTTTTCAACATTCTCCAAAGCTCTCAGCCGATTACCAGCAAGATCTTCCAGTTCCTCTTTCATCATGGCTGAATAGTCATCGGCCGATAGCTGATCCTGTAAGGAAGTCCTTCTGGATCCGGTCTTTAACTCCCAAGGCAATACAGCATCATGACCATACACCAATTGATATGGCGATACTTTGGTTGCCCCATGGCACGCCATCCTGTATGCCCATAGTGCTTCATCGAGGATTGTATGCCATCGCTTGGGATTCTCATCGATCTTGCGCTTAACTAATTTGATGATGCCCTTGTTCGCTGCTTCTGCCTGTCCGTTTGCTTGAGCATAATAGGGGGATGAGTTTAGCAGCTCGATTCCCAAAGAATTTGCATATTCTTCAAACTCCCCTGAAGTGAATTGACTCCCTTGATCGGTTGTGATAGTCTGAGGTATACCAAACCGATAGGCAATATGCTCTTTAACAAAATCAATCATATTGCCTGATGTCACAGTCTTGATTGGGATGGCTTCAACCCACTTTGTGAAATAATCTGTAGCCACCAGTACGAATTTATGACCCTTGCTTGATGGTGGATATATCTGTCCAATCAAATCAATTGCCCAACCTCTGAATGGCCATGGCTTGATTGTTGGGTTCATTGCCGATGCTGGAACTCTTTGAATGCTTCCAAACTTCTGACACTCTTGGCATCCTTTGTAATACTTGAAGCAATCTTCTAATATCGTCGGCCAATAGTAGTTATTATTTCTGATCATCCACTTCATTTTGAATGCTGATTGATGAGCTCCACAGACTCCCTCATGAATTCCCCCCATTAAAGTTTTAGCTTCTTCTTCACCGAGACATTTGAGCAGAACTCCATCGATGGTACGATAGTATAACTCATCTTCTAGCAGAACATATTTAATGGCCCTGTACCTTAATTGTTTACCAACCTTCTTGGATGGATCTTTCAGATAATCTATTATCTCCTTCCTCCAATCTTCAGCTGATAACTCCATAGCCAGAATCGGCTGATATCCTGACGCCCCTTGGGTCAGCCGATTAGCTTCACTATTGTGACACTTAGGGATATGTTCAAGTTTTACTATCTTGAACTCTCGAAGTAACTGAAGGCATTCTTCATGATAAACCCTTAATATATCATCTTTGCATTCATATTCTTTTGCCAATTGATTTATCACGAGCTGAGAATCTCCAAATATCTCAACAACTTCAGCATTGACTTCTCGTAGTAGCTTTATCCCCTTTAACACTGCTTGGTACTCGGCTTGATTATTTGTTGAAGTCTTCTCAATTGAGATGGAAAACTCGTAATTTGCTCCTTGAGGCGAGATGAGGACGATTCCGATCCCAGCTCCTACTCCACATGATGATCCATCAAAGAACATAGTCCATGGAATAGGTTCTACAACTGCAACTTCAGGTCCACAATGCTGAGTTACCAGATCGGCCATTACTTGCCCTTTGATTGCTTTGGCCGACTGATAGGTCAAATCAAATTCTGACAAAGCCAAGATCTATTTTCCGATCCTGCCCTTCAAGATTGGTAATGACAACATATATTTGACCAAATCATCTCTGCACACCACGGTGCATTCGGTAGTTAATAGGTAAGGCCTCAACTTCGTGCATGAGAAATATAAGCACAAGCAAAGTCTTTCCACTGCCGAATATCTTGTTTCTGCATCTAAGAGTCTTCTACTCACGAAATATACAACTCGCTCTTTTCCTTCAAACTCTTGCACAAGGGCCGATCCAATAGCTCGCTCATTAGCCGATAAGTATAACTTGAACGGCTTCTTGTCTTGAGGAGGCATTAAGACAGGAGGAGATTTTAAGTACTGCTTGACATTATCTAGAGCTTTCTGCTGTTCTTCTCCCCATATGAATTTCTGATCGGCTTGAACTTCAGTAAAGGTGTAAATGGCTGAATCCTTTCTGACAGATTAGATATAAATCTTCTGATGAAATTGATCTTGCCAATTAATGACTGGAGCTCTTTCTTGTTTGATGGCGTTTTTATGTTGCCAATTGCGCTGATCGACTTCTGGCCCACTTCAATTCCTCTTTCGTGTATTAAGAAACCCAAGAACTGACCAGCTGAAACACCAAAAGCACATTTGTTGGGATTCATCTTCAAGCCGTGCTTTCTAGTGCATTCCAATGTTTTTCGTAGATCAGCCAAGTGTTCCTTGTAACTCTTCGACTTGACAACTACATCATCAATGTAGATTTCTACTATCTTGCCGATGAGTTCAGGAAATATGTAATTCATGGCTCTTTGATATGTGGCGCCAGCGTTCTTCAACCCAAAGGTCATACCAATCCACTCATACAATCCGACATGGCCGGGGCACCTGAAAGCAGTTTTTGCAATATCCTCTATGGCCATGAATATTTGATTGTATCCAGCGTTACCGTCCATGAAGCTGATGACTTTGTTTCCTGCGGCAGCTTAACTAATGCATCGGCCATTGGCATCGGATACCCATCCATCGGCGTTGCTTTGTTCAAGTCCCTGAAATCAATGCATACACGTAGTTTGCCATTTTTCTTGTAGACAGGGACTATATTAGAGATCCATTCGGTTATCGACATTGCCGAATAAAACTGGCTTCGAGTAACTTTGTTATCTCAGCCTTTATATCAGGATAAATCTTTGGATTACATTGCCTCGGGTGTTGTTGAAAAGGTCGATATTCTGGTTTAATAGGTAACCGATGTTCAACAATGGATCAGTCTAATCCAGGCATCTCATAATATTCCCAAGCAAAGCAATCCTTGAATTCTTTTAACAATGCGATCAATTCTTTCTTGTATTCAACATCCAGCTTGGCACTAATGTATGTCAGCCTTGGTTTGCTTCCATCTCCAAGGTCTATCTTTTCCAATTCATCAGCCGACGTAAACTCGTGCCCGAGCTTCCCTTCGTCTTCAATGAACTGATCCATTAAATCTTGTCATCAGAGCCGACTGCTTGAACCGGCTTTAGTCCGAAATCGGACACTTTGAGATACTTGGTATCCCAGGCTTTTCCAGATATGTAGCTTACTTGATCATAAGTCCACCCTTGTGCTTCTGTAGCTGCTACTGTCAAGGAGGTTTCTCCTTGGACCACTTCCACTGAATCTCTGATCCATTGGATGATGCATTGTTGCATGGTAGATGGTATGCAACAATTGGCATGTATCCAATCCTGACCCAGCAGTAGATTATAAGATCCCCTCCCTTTAATGACAAAGAAAGCAGTTGGAAGGGTCTTACTACCGATGGTGAGCTCTACGCAGATTGCTCCTTGAGCCAGAGAGACATTGCCTTCAAAGTCCACCAGCATCATGTCGGTCTGGGTCAGATCTTCATCAGACTTCCCAATCTTGCGTAGCATGGTGTACGGCATTAGGTTGACTGCTGCTCCTCCATCTACTAGCATCCTGGTAACTGGCTTGCCATTGACAAACCCTTTGAGAAACAGAGCCTTCAAATGTTGTCTCTTCTCGTCTTCTGGCTTCTCAAAGACAGCTTGTCTAGGTTCCAGTGTCAATTGAGTCATGCCAAGTTCCTCATCGTACACATCCGAATCAGCTGGAGCCATGAATTCTTTTGGTAGGAAGACAACCATGTTTATATCAGCCAGTGGTTTGTCATCCTCCCCACCATCGGCCTTAGGCTTTGGGCTGTTGACGGTCCTTACAACAAGGATTCGACCGTCAAACCCTCGAGTTCGAGAGGAGTATATGACAAGTTTCATGCACATTTTTAGTACTAATAAAGTTCCACGAGTTGTGTTGTGATTTTCATGGGTAGGTACACATTTTGGGAGAAATTGGAACCAACGTGCCACACGGGCTAGGCACGGCCGAACCACCAGGCACGACCGGCTTGGCAGGTGCGGCCGGCCCTGCCCCGTGGCTCGTGCCTGGTCCAATGCACCTCCTCTCCCGCGAGCACAACTTGGATGAATGAGATCCACCAAGAAAACATCGGTTTGATCGAATGGAGGAGGTTAGGATCACTTGGATCAATGGGTCCACTTGTCCGGCCGTTCAACCGCCACAACCGTCATTCCAAGGCAATCCTAGGCGTCCCTGAGCGAAGGCGGTGCATCACACGGCACGGGGGTGGGCCGGCCGCACCTCCCAACCGTCGTGCCGGCCGAAATCGACCCAAAGAACCGACCCTCAACCGCCTCAGGAGCAAGGATCAGGAGCATCCAAGTCGAGAGGCGGTGGATCATAGGGCCGGCCGCACCCCCTAATCCGGCCGCACCTGTGATCTTGGGCCCATGCGCTCAACCGACCTCCCTTGCCTATAAAAGGCACCTCACACTCGCTGGATTGGACACACGATGCAGGAGCATCTCCATTCCCCTCTTTTGTTCACTTAGAGTAGGATTAGTGTAGCTTGGGAGTTAGAGTCGAGTCGAGCTAGTCTCGGGGTTCCGGAGGAGTCTTCTTCAGTGTTCCGGTACTACCCTTGTATCCTTTCTTTGTTTAGACTCAAGTACAATTCAAGTTATCTTTCTATCTTACCTTTCGAGTCAATTACATTCAGCTTTTACTTTGCTCTAGAAGCTTTATTCTTGGTTTAGACTAAAGTTAGTTTAGTCTTGGTTAGCATAGCTCCCTTGAACCCTATAGTGTTGTGGTCGTTCTTCGCTTGATCTCCGGTGGTTCATCGGAGAGAGAGACCTTCCTTCGTGATATCCGGGGAAAGGTTCTTTGGTTCGTTGTGAGCGCGGTGCTCAGAGCTTACCTTAGTCTTAGATTGGTGTCCCGTTCAACGGAATAGTTGTGGTACCGTAAGGAGGTCACAGCTCCGGATGGGCTCTGTAGTCCACCACGTTAGTTCGGGCCGGTAGGATTCAGCGCGTCATCGTTCTCCCTTCTCATCCCAGTCTGAGAGCGCGGCATTGCATGCCCCTGCAGCACTAGAAGAGCTTGTCGAGTTTAGCTTGCCTTGGTTATCCTTTGCCTTAGTCCTTTGCCGAGAGTTGACAAGAATAGATAGATTGTGTTAGGATCCTTTCTCGTCTCGTTGTCCTCCCAGCTCGCTAGATCCTCTCTAGTCTTTTATCAAGATCTCCTTGCATGTGTCAATTTATCCCCGAATATCTTTATTCGTTACCCCCGCTATAGCTCTTTACCAAGCCTTGTCTTTCTCCACCGTTTATTCGATCATCTTTGCCGTAGTAACTCCCTTGGGAAAATATAAATACGATAACCTGAATACCACCGGGTGAAGTGCTACAACGGTAATCCGTGCGCTTGCGGACCTTTCTGTGATCGTGTGTTTTACCCAGACGTTCCCTAGCCCCGTTACTAGAGGTGCGAACCCGGTAGCGATGCTTGCGAGTGCCAACGAGCATTCCTGACGCCGTCATCGTAAGTGCAACCTTAGTGGTGAGGCTAAGGAGCGTCAACAAGCATTTCTGGCGCTGTTGCCGGGGAGGCAATAGGCATAAGATATCATTTAAACATAGTGGTAGAATTATCAAGGTTTGGTGAACCGCTATTTAAGCGGGTTTACCCTTGCTCTACTCTCGTGTACGCAGAGTAGTGCATGACCGGTTTCGACCTACCGTCCAACTTTAACGACAATCCGGAGTCACTTGTGAGGAGAGTGCGACCCCGTGTCCTCATCCCTCAGAAGTTTCTCTCGAATCAAGAGACAAACACCGTCGATCCCGTAGACAGCACCTCGTCAGCACCGATGGCCGAGAGGACGATCCGCGAGTTTTCCGCCCCCTCCAACACTAATGTCCCTACCGGACCAACCACGACGGTGGGAGATGGAAACTTTAAACTCAAGCCAGCGTTGATCAACATGGTGCAAGCAAATCCGTTCTCTGGCAAGCCTAATGAAGATGCCAATGCGCATCTCCAGCACTTTCTGGAGGTGTGTAGGACTTTCACTATCCATGGAGTGACGGATGATGCAATCCGTCTTCGCCTATTCCCGTTCTCATTGCTCGGGAATGCGAAGCAATGGTTTTATGTAGAGCGAGATGCCATCAACACATGGGATAAGTGCTCAAAGGCATTTCTCGCAAAGTTCTTCCCGGTGGGCAAAACCAATGCCCTCCGCGCAAGAATCTCGGGCTTCCAGCAGCAGAATGATGAGAGCATCCCGGAAGCATGGGAACGCTTCCAGGAGTACATCACCGCGTGCCCGCACCATGGCATGCACGGATGGTTCTTAATTCAAACCTTCTATCACGGGCTCAAGCGTACTTCCCGTGAGCACCTAGATGCAGCCGCTGGAGGAGCCTTCTTCTCGCTACAAGTACCAGCTGCGAAAGAATTGATCGAGAAGATGGTGGCAAATCAAGGTTGGATGGAGATCGTCTCCAACCCCGTACCCGCGGTGTACACCAAGTCGATGGAATCGACATGATCGCCGCTAAGATGGACCTCCTCATGAAGAAATTGGAGGCATCGAGCAACATGGAAACCGCCAAGATCATGGACGCGCACATGATGTGCGAGGTTTGCGGTAATGTTGGTCATTCGGGCAATGATTGTCTCGAGACAAGGGAAGAAGCCAGCTTCATCAACAATGGCAACAACAACAGGTTCCGCAACAACAACTTCAACAATCAAGGGTGGAACTCGAGGCCCAACTTCCCGTTCAACAATCAAAATGGAGGTAACTATTCTAACACTTTCAATAATCAGCCTTCCATTAAAGATCTTGTCTTTGGCCAAGCTAGAATTAATGAAAGTTTAAACAAGAAGCTAGCCGCCAATGAGAAAGTTCTTGAGAATTTGAATTCCACCATAGAATCCTTCACCACTGCCATGAAGAATCAGCTAAGGTTCAATAAAATGATAGAAACTCAACTTGCTCAGCTTGCTGCTTCTTTACCTTCTTCCGAGACAGGTGGAATCCCGGGGAAACCCGAGCCTACCCGAGAAAATTTAAAATCGGTGACCACGAGAGGTGGTAAGACCACTCGGGATCCACCACATCCTAACCCCCGCAGAGAAGAAACAGAAGGAAGTGATCACCGAGTCGGAAGAAGAAGAAGACACCGAGGAGGTGGCCCCCGAAGAGGAAAAGTTAAGGAAGACGGCACCCCAAGATTATGTCGACACCACGCTACTTCCATTTTCCCGAAGAATCAAGAAGCCTACCGTGGATGAGCAATTCGGGAAGTTCGTTGAGGTAATCAAGAAACTCAATGTCAACATACCATTCCTTGAGGCTATGCAGGTACCAACCTACGCCAAGTACCTCAAAGACATCCTCAACAATAAGAGACCTCTACCCACCACGGATATGGTCAAACTTACGGAGGAGTGTAGCGCGGCCATTCTAAAGAAGAAAGACCCCGGGTGCCCTACGATCAGCTGCTCTATCGGGTCCGAACACTTTGAGAATACACTATGCGACCTTGGACCCAGCGTTAGCGTCATGCCTAAGGTAGTCTTCGATAAACTCAATTATACTTCCTTGTCGCCTACAACCATGTGCTTGCAGCTAGCGGATCAATCGGTCCGCTACCCGGCGGGGATAGCGGAGGACATTCTGGTGAGAGTTCGGAATTTCTTCGTACCCGTGGATTTCGTCATCCTCGACATGGATGTCGATACAAGGACGCCTCTAATCCTCGGGAGACCTTTCTTGAGCACCGCCAATGCAAACATCGATGTAGGAGCCGGAGAAATCCGCCTCAACATCAACGGCGAGGAAGAATGATTCACCTTTAAACCAAAGGTGGAGCAATGCTCACAGGTATGAGTGGTCAATAGAAAAATTTCTAACTATGTGCAGGAAGATGAGGTGGCCCCGACCAAACCCAAGGCAAAATCATTCAACGGGCGCCACTAACCAAAGAAGGCGAAAGCAATCAACAAGGCTAAGGGGGAAAAGAAGACAGAAATCAAGAACACCCCCGCCAAAGCCTCACCAACTTCTGCGCCACCGAAGAAAACAAAGAAGGTGTGGCGTGTGAAGAGAGTATCGTCCGAGTCTTCCACTCCAGGACCGGACGAATCCAAGATCAATTAAGCAAATGGAGGAGTCCCGCTCACGGACTCTAAACTACGAGCCCTTGCCGAGAGGTAAACCGGTATTTATCTCATATTTCCCTTTTAACCTTTTATTTCGTGCATCAAGCATATTTAGATTTCAAATTTGTTTTCATCATTGCATTAGTAAGTAAACAAGACATAGAAAAGCAGTTTTGGAGATTTTTGGTGATACGGCCGAACCTAGAGGTACGGCCGTACCTCCCCTCGACAAAATTTTTGTGCAGGATGTTTAAAGGGGGGAACACGAGTGCCTGGGGAAAATACAGTAGGGCCGGCCGTACCAAGTGATTCGGCCGTACCTATGATTTTTCACAAATCCATCAAGTCAACCACTACAAACTGCCAGGTGCTCAACTCATCACCAAAATGAAGACACGCCGACCAGGGAGCCAAAAATTAGCTTGAGGGAGACCCCATTTTCAATCAAGGAAGGTATGTCCATCCAAACCAATTTTCATTATCTTGTTTATCTCATTTGAATAAAAGAAAAACAACCAAAAGATTTGCTTCAACCATGTGCTTGAAATCTTGTTTATATACCCTCATTTTGGAAATGATGAACGGTTGCTATGTTAAAACTTTGCAAGAACCCAGTGTACATCTTTGTGCTCTATGTCTATTTGAATTTGTTGGTATATTTTGAGACAAGAGCCTGAAATAAAACTTTGTGGGAAGCAAACGCTTATGACCAAATCTAGGGTGTTGACTAGTATGATATGGTGCGACAATGTTGATCTGCTCTATCTCAAAGTATGGTGAAGTCTCGGATGATTTCTTTTGAAAAATAAAACAAGGCAAGTTCCTCAATGGTCATATTACCTACCAAAGCCATATGTCGATATCAATGTTCAAACCTTCTACATATGCTTGCTTGTGACCCATTGAGTTTTGCCAAATTGTTGTGACCCTTGGTAGAATCTTTTCATGCTTCCATGATCGAGATCACGTACACCCACATATACATGCTAACTCCTACACCGGGAGTTACGCAAAACATGCCATCCATCCACCAAAAATAAATACTCCAAAGTCCAAAGAGATTTCTCTTCTTGTAATCTTGCAAAAGGAGAGAGGGGTCATTGAAAAAAAAAGTATATGCTCAAGAAGCATAGAAAAAAAATGTGCTCCAATCAAAGAGCATAGAAAAAAAGAGAAAAAAGTGTAGCATGACCCCCCTCCAAAATAAAAGCAAGAGGAGAATCTCAAAGCAAGGAGTATTTAGAAAACAAACAAAAATATTCCACACACTTGCACATCTCGATCAAGTTGCATGACTAGTTTCTTCTTGGATCCGATCTTTAGCTCAACAACATCATGTGGCTCAAATGAGTCTCACACTTATCCTACCCAAAGCTCCACATACAAGCCATAGAAGTAGGAAGTTGAGGCTCGCTTAAAGCCTTTGGTGAGGTAACAAATACCACTTGAGCGATCGAGGGAACCATCCGAGGAACCTTGTCTTTCTTTGAAAATTTTTCAAAAACTCCAAGATAGGATCCAGAAAAGAAGAAGAGTGAGAGATGCAAAGTCAAAAACCATTCTACTCTTCAACCTCCGAAGGAAAGGTGGAAAGCTACAAGCCCCACAGGTAAAGTAAGGCTAAGCTTCTCTCATACCAACCTTTTCAAATTAGCAAGAAGAGCATGGAGTTTGTGCATAGGTACTTGCCGAGCGATAACATCATGCAACTCCTGATCCACCGAGGCCGAGTCTAGACTTTGCTCGAGGACGAGCAAACGTTTAGCTTGGGGGAGTTTGTTGACGGTCCTTACAACAGGGATTCGACCGTCAAAACCTCGGGTTCGAGAGGAGTATATGACAAGTTTCATGCACATTTTTAGTACTAATAAAGTTCCACAAGTTGTGTTGTGATTTTCATGGGCAGGTACACATTTTGGGAGAAATTGGAACCAACGTGCCACATGGGCTAGGCACGGCCGAACCACCAGGCACGGCCGGCCTTGCAGGTGCGGCCGGCCTGGCAGGTGCGGCCGGCCCTGCCCCGTGGCTCGTGCCTAGTCCAATGCACCTCCTCTCCCGCGAGCACAACTTGGATGAACGAGATCCACCAAGGAAACGTCGGTTTGATCGAATGGAGGAGGTTAGGATCACATGGATCAATGGGTCCACTTGTCCGGCCGTTCAACCGCCACAACCGTCATTCCAAGGCAATCCTAGGCGTCCCTGAGTGAAGGCGGTGCATCACACGGCACGGGGGTGGGCCGGCCGCACCTAGAGGGCCGGCCGCACCTCCCAACCGTCGTGCCGGCCGAAACCGACCCAAAGAACCGACCCTCAACCGCCTCAGGAGCAAGAATCAGGAGCGTCCAAGTCGAGAGGCGGTGGATCATAGGGCCGGCCGCACCCCCTGATCCGGCCGCACCTGTGATCTTGGGCCCACGTGCTCAACCGACCTCCCTTGCCTATAAAAGGCACCTCACACTCGCTGGATTGGACACACGACGCAGGAGCATCTCCATTCCCCTCTTTTGTTCACTTAGAGTAGGATTAGTGTAGCTTGGGAGTTAGAGTCGAGTCGAGCTAGTCTCGGGGTTCCGGAGGAGTCTTCTTCAGAGTTCCGGTACTAGTCTTGTATCCTTTCTTTGTTTAGACTCAAGTACAATTCAAGTTATCTTTCTATCTTACCTTTCGAGTCAATTACATTCAACTTTTACTTTGCTCTAGAAGCTTTATTCTTGGTTTAGACTAAAGTTAGTTTAGTCTTGGTTAGCATAGCTCCCTTGAACCCTATAGTGTTGTGGTCGTTCTTCGCTTGATCTCCGGTGGTTCACCGGAGAGAGAGACCTTCCTTCGTGATATCCGGGGAAAGGTTCTTTAGTTCGTTGTGAGCGCGGTGCTCAGAGCTTACCTTAGTCTTAGATTGGTGTCCCGTTCAACGGAATAGTTGTGGTACCCTAAGGAGGTGACAGCTCCGGACGGGCTCTGTAGTCCACCACGTTAGTTCGGGCCGGTAGGATTCAGCGCGTCGTCGTTCTCCCTTCTCATCCCAGTCTGAGAGCACGACTTTGCATGCCCCTGCAGCACTAGAAGAGCTTGTCGAGTTTAGCTTGCCTTGGTTATCCTTTGCCTTAGTCCTTTGCCAAGAGTTGACAAGAATAGATAGATTGTGTTAGGATCCTTTCTCGTCTCGTTGTCCTCCCAGCTCGCTAGATCCTCTCTAGTCTTTTATCAAGATCTCCTTGCGTGTGTCAATTTATCCCCGAATATCTTTATTCGTTACCCCCGCTATAGCTCTTTACCAAGTCTTGTCTTTCTCCACCGTTTATTCGATCATCTTTGCCGTAGTGCCTCCCTTGGGAAAATATAAATACGATAACCTGAATACCACCGGGTGAAGTGCTACAACGGTAATCCGTGCGCTTGCGAACCTTTCTGTGATCGTGTGTTTTACCCAGACGTTCCCTAGCCCCGTTACTAGAGGTGTGAACCCGGTAGCGACGCTTGCGAGTGCCAACGAGCATTCCTGCTACCGTCACCGTAAGTGCAACCTTAGTGGTGAGGCTATGGAGCGTCAACATGGGCGCCAAATTTTAGACCGAATCTTCTTCTTGTCCAGCACATGTCTCTCTACTTCTTGCTGCTCTAGTTGACGTAGGCATTGGACTCTCCTTTTCTGGGACTTGGTCAAGCCATCTAGACACCATTGTGGATTGGGCTTCTTGCGTGTTTGGCTTGACCCTTCATCGTGTAGTTGCAGCGTGTGTCGACGTTCAGGAGCCCGGCACATGATATCCTCATCAGGGACCAGAGAATCGGCCATCTCTTCCAGCCGATTGTTTGACTCTTCATTGACTCGGCTTCCCAGCCGATCATGAACACTGGCTTTGCCCCCCAGCCGATTGTGGACATTAGCCTTGCCCCCCAGCCGATCGTGGACTGGGATCCGTTGATTGCTGAATTCACGGTGATCCTTGGCTGAAGGTCTTCTGTTGTCGAAGCAAACTCTTTTAGATGAGCTGCTATTGTTGTAAGCCCCATTGCACTCTGGACAGTTTTCTGCTGTCGGCAGCTTGATCCCTTCTTCCCAACAGTACTTGAAGAACGGACATCTCCAATGTCCTTCATTACGCCGTGCCCATTCTTCTCTTCCCCTTGCTTTCTCCTGTCGACGTTGGAACTTGTTGATTAGTGTTGACGCTCCTTAGCCTCACCACTACGGTTGCACTACGGTGACGGTGCCAGGAATGCTTGTTGGCACTAGCAAGCATCACTACCGGGTTCACACCTCTGGTAACAGGGCTAGGGAACGTCTGGTGGTAAAACACACGATCACAGAAAGGTCCGCAAGCGCACGGATTACCGTTGTAGCACTTCACCCGGTGGTATTCGGGTTATCGTATTTATATTTTCCCAAGGGAGGTACTACGGCAAAGATGATCGAATAAACGATGGAGACAGACAAGACTTGGTAAAGAGCTATAGCGGGGGTAACGAATAAAGAAATTCGGGGATAACTTGACACACGCAAGGAGATCTTGATAAAAGACTAAAGAGGATCTAGCGAGCTGGGAGGACAACGAGACGAGAAAGGATCCTAACACAATCTATCTATTCTTGTCAACTCTAGGCAAAGAACTAAGGCAAAGGATAACCAAGGCAAGCTAAACTCGACAAGCTCTTCTAGTGCTGCAGGGGCATGCAAAGCCGCGCTCTCAGACTGGGATGAGAAGGGAGAACGACGACGTGCTGAATCCTACCGGCCCGAACTAATGTGGTGGACTACAGAGCCCGTCCAGAGCTGTCACCTCCTTAGGGTACCACAACTTTTCCGTTGAACGGGACACCAATCTAAGTCTAAGGTAAGCTATGAGCACCGCGCTCACAACGAACCAAAGAACCTTTCCCCGGATATCACGAAGGAAGGTCTCTATCTCCCGTGAACCACCGGAGATCAAGCGAAGAACGACCACAACACTATAGGGTTCAAGAGAGCTATGCTAACCAAGACTACACTAACTTTAGTCTAAACCAAGAATAAAGCTTCGTGAGCAAAGTAAAAGCTGAATGTAATTGACTTGAAAGGTAAGATAGAAAGATAACTTGAATTGTACTTGAGTCTAAACAAAGAAAGGATACAAGAGTAGTACTGGAACTCTGAAGAAGACTCCTCCGGAACCCCGAGACTAGCTCAACTCGACTCTAACTCCCAAGCTACATTAATCCTACTCTAAGTGAACAAAAGAGGGAAATGGAGATGCTCCTGCGTCGTGTGTCCAATCCAGCGAGTGTGAGGTGCCTTTTATAGGCAAGGGAGGTCGGTTGAGCGCGTGGGACCAAGATCACAGGTGTGGCCGGATCAGGAGGTGCGGCCGGCCCTATGATCCACCACCTCTCGCCTTGGACGCCCCTGATCACTGCTCCTGAGGCTGTTGAGGGTCGGTTCCTTGGGTCGGTTTCACCCGGCACGTCGGTTGGGAGGTGCGGCCGGTCCTCTAGGTGCGGCCGGCCCACCTCCGTGCCGTGTGATGCACAGCCTTCACTCATGGATGCCTAGGATCGCCTTGGAATGACGGTTGTGGCGGTTGAACGGCCGGACAAGTGGACCCATTGATCCTAGCCTCCACCTTTGGATCAAACCGACGTTTCCTTGGTGGATCTCGTTCATCCAAGTTGTGCTCGCGGGAGAGGGGGTGCCCTGGACCAGAGACGTGCCACGGGGCAGGGCCGACCGCACCTGCAGGTCCGGCCGCACCTACCAGGCCGCCCGCACCTGCAGGGCCGGCCGTGCCTGGTGGTTCAGCCGTGCCTAGCCCGTGTGGCATGTTGGTTCCAATTTCTCCCAAAATGTGTACCTTGACCATGAAAATCACAACACAACTCGTGGAACTTTATTAGTACTAAAAATGTGCATGAAACTTGCCATATACCCCTCTCGAACCCGAGGTTTTGACAGTCGAATCCTTGTTGTAAGGACCGTCAACAAACTCCCCCAAGCTAGACGTTTGCTCGTCCTCGAGCAAAGCCTAGACTTGGCCTCGGCGGATCAGGAGTTGCATGATGTTATCACTCGGCAAGTACCTGTGCACAAACTCCATGCTCTTCTTGCTAATTTGAAAAGGTTGGTACGAGAGAAGCTTAGCCTTACTTTACCCGTGGGGCTTGTAGCTTTCCACCTTGCCTTCGGAGGTTGAAGAGTAGAATGGTTTTTGACTTTGCATCTCTCACTCTTCTTCTTTTCTGGATCCTATCTCGGAGTTTTTGAAAATTGTGCAAAGAAAGATGAGGTTCCTCGGATGGTTCCCTCGATCACTCAAGTGGTATTTGTTACCTCACCAAAGGCTTTTAAGCGAGCCTCAACATCCTACTCTATGGCTTGTATGTGGAGCTCTGGGTAGGATAAGTATGAGACTCACTTGTGCCACATGATGTTGTTGAGCCAAAGACCGGATCCAAGAAGAAACTAGTCATGCAACTTGATCGAGATGTGCAAGTGTGTGGAATATTTTTGTTTGTTTTTCTAAGTACTCCTTGCTTGGAGATTCTCCTCTTGCTTTTATTTTGGAGGGGGGTCATGCTTCACTTTTTTTTTCTATGCTCTTTGATTGGAGCACATTTTTTTCTATGCTTCTTGAGTATATACTTTTTTTCAATGACCCCTCTCTCCTTTTGCAAGATTACAAGAAGAGAAATCTCTTTGGACTTTGGAGTATTTATTTTTGGTGGATGGATGGCATGTTTTGCGTAACTCCCGGTGTAGGAGTTAGCTAGTTTATGTGGGTGTACGTGATCTCGATCATGGAAGCATGAAAAGATTCTAACAAGGGTCACAACAATTTTGCAAAACTCAATGGGTCACAGGCAAGCATATGTAGAAGGTTTATGCATCGATATCAACATATGGCTTTGGTAGGTAATATGACCATTGAGGAACTTGCCTTGTTTTATTTTCAAAAAGAAATCATCCGAGATTTTCACCATACTATGAGATAGAGCAGATCAACATTGTCGCACCATATCATACTAATCAATACCCGAGGTTTGGTCATAAGCATTTGCTTCCCACAAAGTTTTATTTCAGGCTCTTGTCTCAAAGTATACCAACAAATTCAAATAGACATAGAGCACAAAGATGCACACTAGGTTCTTGCAAAGTTTTAACATAGCAACCATTCATCATTTCCAAAGTGAGGGTATATAAACAAGATTTCAAGCACATGGTTGAAGCAAATATTTTTGTTGTTTTTCTTTTATTCAAAAGAGATAAACAAGATGTTGAAAATTTGTTTGGATGGACATACCTTCCTTGATTGAAAATGGGGTCTCCCCCAAGCTAATTTTGGCTACCTGGTTGGCGTGCCTTCATTTTGGTGATGAGTTGAGCACCTGGAAGCTTGTAGTGGTTGAATTGATGGATTTGTGAAAAATCATAGGTACGGCCGTAGCACTAGGTTCGGCCGGTCCTACTATATTTTCTCCAGGCACTCGTGTCCCCTCCTATAAACATCCTGCACAAAAATTTTGTTGAGGGGGGGTACGGTCGTACCTCTAGGTTCGGCCGTATCAGCAAAAATCTCCAAAACTATTTTTTTATGTCTTGTTTACTTACTAATGCAATGGTGAAAACAAATTTGAAATCTAAATATGCTTGATGCACAAAATAAAAAGTTGAAAGGGAAATATGAGATAAATACCGGTTTACCTCTTGGTGAGGGCTCGTAGTTTAGAGTCCGTGAGCGGGACTACTCCATTTGCTCAATGGATCTTGGATTCATTCGGTCCTGGAGTGGAAGACTCGGACGATGCTCCCTTCACACGCCACACCTTCTTTGTTTTCTTCGGTGGTGCTGAAGTTGGTGAGGCTTTGGCGGGGGTGTTCTTGATTTTCGTCTTCTTTTCCCCCTTAGCCTTGTTGATTGCCTTTGCCTTCTTGGGTTGGTGGTGCCCCTTGAATGCTTTCACCTTGGGTTTGGTCGGGGCCACCTCATCTTCCTGCACATAGTTAGAAACTTTTCTATCGACCATTCGTACCTGTGAGCATTGCTCCACCTTTGGTTTAAAGGTGAATCGTTCTTCCTCGCCGTTGATGTTGAGGCGGATTTCTCCGGCTCCTACATCGATGTTGGCATTGGCGGTGCTTAAGAAAGGTCTCCCGAGGATTAGAGGCGTCCTTGTGTCGACATCCATGTCGAGGACGACGAAATCCACGGGTACGAAGAAATCCCGAACTCTCACCGGAATGTCCTCTGCTATCCCCGCCGGGTAGCGGACCGATTGATCCGCTAGCTGCAAGCACATGGTTGTACGCGACAAGGAAGTATAATTGAGTTTGTCGAAGACTACCTTAGGCATGACGCTAACGCTGGCTCCAAGGTCGCATAGTGCATTCTCAAAGTGTTCGGACCCAATAGAGCAGCTGATTGTAGGGCACCCGGGGTCTTTCTTCTTTAGAATGGCCGCACTACATTCCTCTGTGAGCTTGACCATATCCGTGGTGGGTAGAGGTCTCTTATTGTTGAGGATGTCCTTGACGTACTTGGCGTAGGTTGGTATCTGCATAGCCTCAAGAAATGGTATGTTGACATTGAGTTTCTTGATTACCTCAACGAACTTCCCGAATTGCTCATCCATGGTAGGCTTCTTGAGTCTTCGAGGAGATGGGAGTAGTGTGGTATCGACGTAATCTTGGGGTGCCGTCTTCCTTAACTTTTCCTCTTCGGGGGCTACCTCCTTGGTGTCTTCTTCTTCTTCCGACTCGGTGCTCACTTCCTTCTGTTTCTTCTCTGCGGGGTTAGGATGTGGTGGATCCCGAGTGGTCTTACCACCTCTCGTGGTCACCGATTTTAAATTCTCTCGGGTAGGCTCGGGTTGCCCCGGGATACTACCCGACTCGGAAGAAGGCAAAGAAGCAGCAAGCTGAGCAAGTTGAGTTTCTATCATTTTATTAAAGCTTAGCTGATTCTTCATGGCAGAGGTGAAGGATTCTATGGTGGAATTTAAATTTTTAAGAACTTTCTCATTGGTGGCTAGCTTCTTGTTTAAATTTTCATTAATTCTAGCTTGGCCAAAGACAAGATCTTTAATGGAAGGCTGATTATTGAAATTGTTAGAATAGTTACCTCCATTTTGATTGTTGAACGGGAAGTTGGGCCTCGAGTTCCACCCTTGACTGTTGTAGTTGTTGTTGCAGAACCCGTTGTTGTTGCCATTGTTGATGAAGCTGGCTTCTTCCCTTGTCTCGGGACAATCATTTCCCGAATGACCCACATTGCCGCAAACCTCGCACGTCATGCGAGCGTCCATAATCTTGGCGGTTTCCATATTGCTTGATGCCTCCAATTTCTTCATGAGGAGGTCCATCTTGGCGGCAATCATGTCGATTCCATCGACTTGGTGTACACCGCGGCTACGGGGTTGGAGACGATCTCCATCCCAACCTTGATTTGCCACCATCTTCTCGATCAATTCCTTAGCGGCTGGTACTTGTAGCGAGAAGAAGGCTCCTCCAGCGGCTGCATCTAGGTGCTTACGGGAAGTACGCTTGAGCCCGTGATAGAAGGATTGAATTAAGAACCACCCGTGCATGCCATGATGCGGGCACGCGGTGATGTACTCCTGGAAGCGTTCCCATGCTTCCGGGATACTCTCATCATTCTGCTGCTGGAAGCCCGAAATTCTTGCGCGGAGGGCATTGGTTTTGCCCACCGGGAAGAACTTTGCGAGAAATGCCTTTGAGCACTTATCCCATGTGTTGATGGCATCTCGCTCCGCACAAAACCATTGCTTCGCTTTCCCGAGCAATGAGAACGGGAATAGGCGAAGATGGATTGCATCATCCGTCACTCCACGGATAGTGAAAGTCCTACACACCTCCAGAAAATGCTGGAGATGTGCATTGGCATCTTCATTCGGCTTGCCGGAGAACGGATTTGCTTGCACCCTGTTGATAAGTGCCGGCTTGAGTTCAAAGTTTCCGTCTCCCACCGTTGTGGTTGGCCCGGTAGGGACATTGGTGTTGGAGGGAGCGGAAAACTCGCGGATCGTCCTCTCGGCCATCGGTGCTGATGAGGTGCTGTCTACGGGATCGACGGTGTTCGTCTCTTGATTCGAGAGAAACTTCTGAGGAATGAGGACACGGGGTCGCACTCTCCTCACAAGTGACTCCGGATTGTCGTTAAAGTTGGACGGTAGGTCGAAACCGGTCATGCACTACTCTGCGTACACGAGAGTAGAGCAAGGGTAAACCCGCTTAAATAGCAGTTCACCAAACCTTGATAATTCTACCGCCAAGTTTAAACGATATCTTATGCCTATTGCCTCCCCGGCAACGGCGCCAGAAATGCTTGTTGACGCTCCTTAGCCTCACCACTAAGGTTGCACTACGGTGACTGCACCAGGAATGCTTGTTGGCACTCGCAAGCGTTGCTACCGGGTTCACACCTCTGGTAACGGGGCTAGGGAACATCTAGTGGTAAAACACACGATCACAGAAAGGTCTGCAAGCACACGGATTACCGTTGTAGCACTTCACCCGGTGGTATTTGGGTTATCGTATTTATATTTTCCCAAGGGAGGCACTACGGCAAAGATGATCGAATAAACGGTGGAGAAAGACAAGACTTGGTAAAGAGCTATAGCGGGGGTAACGAATAAAGATATTTGGGGATAACTTGACACACGCAAGGAGATCTTGATAAAAGACTAAAGAGGATCTAGCGAGCTGGGAGGACAACGAGACGGGAAAGGATCCTAACACAATCTATCTATTCTTGTCAACTCTAGGCAAAGGATAACCAAGGCAAGCTAAACTCGACAAGCTCTTCTAGTGCTGCAGGGGCATGCAAAGTCGCGCTCTCAGACTGGGATGAGAAGGGAGAACGACGACGCGCTGAATCCTACCGGCCCGAACTAACGTGGTGGACTACAGAGCCCGTCCAGAGCTGTCTCCTCCTTAGGGTACCACAACTATTCCGTTGAACGGGACACCAATTTCAGACTAAGGTAAGCTCTGAGCACCGCGCTCACAACGAACCAAAGAACCTTTCCCCGGATATCACGAAGGAAGGTCTCTCTCTCTCCCGTGAACCACCGGAGATCAAGCGAAGAACGACCACAACACTATAGGGTTCAAGAGAGGTATGCTAACCAAGACTACACTAACTTTAGTCTAAACCAAGAATAAAGCTTCTAGAGCAAAGTAAAAGCTGAATGTAATTGACTCGAAAGGTAAGATAGAAAGATAACTTGAATTGTACTTGAGTCTAAACAAAGAAAGGATACAAGAGTAGTACCGGAACTCTGAAGAAGACTCCTCCGGAACCCCGAGACTAGCTCGACTCGACTCTAACTCCCAAGCTACACTAACCCTACTCTAAGTGAACAAAAGAGGGAAATGGAGATGCTCCTGCATCGTGTGTCCAATCCAGTGAGTGTGAGGTGCCTTTTATAGGCAAGGGAGGTCGGTTGAGTGCGTGGGACCAAGATCACAGGTGCGGCCGGATCAGGAGGTGCGGCCGGCCCTGTGATCCACCACCTCTAGCCTTGGACGCCCCTGATCACTGCTCCTGAGGTGGTTGAGGGTCGGTTCCTTAGGTCGGTTTCGCCCGGCACGTCGGCTGGGAGGTGCGGCCGGTCCTCTAGGTGCGGCGGGCCACCTCCGTGCTGTGTGATGCACCGCCTTCGCTCAGGGACGCCTAGGATCGCCTTGGAATGACGGTTGTGGCGGTTGAACGGCTGGACAAGTGGACCCATTGATCCTAGCCTCCACCTTTGGATCAAACCGACGTTTCCTTGGTGGATCTCGTTCATCCAAGTTGTGCTCGCGGGAGAGGGGGTGCCCTGGACCAGAGACGTGCCACGGGGCAGGGCCGGCTGCACCAAGCAGGGCCGGCAGCACCTGCAGGGCCGACCGCACCTGCCAGGCCGGCTGCACCTGCAGGGCCGGCCGCACCTGGCAGGCCGGCCGCACCTGCAGGGCCGGCCGTGCCTGGTGGTTCGGCCGTGCCTAGCCCGTGTGGCATGTTGGTTCCAATTTCTCCCAAAATGTGTACCTGCCCATGAAAATCACAACACAACTCGTGGAACTTTATTAGTACTAAAAATGTGCATGAAACTTGCCATATAGCCCTCTCGAACCCGAGGTTTTGACGGTCGAATCTTTGTTGTAAGGACCGTCAGCAATTAGCATCTGGGACGTGACAGGCCGGCGTGGCTTCAAATCTCCTTCTTCAAGTAGCAACCCTTTTCCTTTGACTTCGGCAGCGGTTACTTGTACTTTGGGATCGACGGCTCTTTTATTTTGAGCCGAATCAGATGTCAGCAACTTAACTTGTGACGTGTCTTTGCTAGACACCTCAACTGTGTTAGTCGGGAAGGGATGCTGATCAATCTTCATCGACTTTTCAGCTTTGGTAGGGATTTCAAATTTAAGTCTTCCTTGCTCAATAGCTGATTGGATCTGCTGTCTGAAGATCTTGCAATCATTGGTATCATGCGACATTGCATTGTGCCACTTGCAATACTTCATCCTCTTCAGCTCCTCTGCAGATGGTATGGTATGGAATTGGGAGAGCTTGATTTGCCCTTACTGAAGCAACAGATCAAATATCTTATCGGCCTTAGTGATATCAAAGCCGAATTTCTCTGGTTCTTTCTTGCCAAAGGGACAGGACACTGTCTTCTTGCCTTTGACCCACTCTGCAAGTCCTATCATATTGTCTTCATCTTCTGAGTCAGAATAGTCTACATAAGACACCTTCTTCTAAAAGTTTCTTCTAGGCTCATAAGGCTTTGCAGTTTCTTGACTCATCCGACTGACCAGCTGACTGAGACTCTCGAAGTCATGTGATGCATATTTCTCTCTCAAGGTTGGCAAGAGACCTTGGAAAGCCAATTCAGCTAGTTGTTTGTCTCCCAGACTCAGACTATAGCACTTGTTCCTGACTTCTCTGAATCTTTGAACGAATCCAGCAACTGTTTCATCGTTCCTTTGCTTGAGCCTGGTCAGATCAGTAATCTTCATCTCATGGATGCCAGAGAAGAAGTAGTTGTGGAACTGCTGTTCCAAATCAGACCACTTGATGATAGAGTTAGCTGGCAGTGATGTGAACCATGAGAATGCTGGCCCTGATAGAGATGAAGAGAACAAACGTATCCTGAGTGCATCAACGTTCCCTGCTTCTCCACATTGGATGATGAATCGAGTGATATGCTCCATAGTGGATGTCTCATCTTGCCCAGAGAACTTGGTGAAGTCTGGCACCTTGAATCTTGGAGGGAACAGTATCTGATCATAGCTAGATGGATACAGTGTCTTGTACATACAGGACTGCTGTTTGGGTTTTATCCCATATTGCTTCTGCAGCATCTCCGAGAAGTGGTCGATCAACTCCTGCTTCATGTGAGACTTCAATTCAACAGATACTTGTTCAATTGCTTGTATCTCAGCTGGAGTTTCTAGAGGCCGTTCTTCTAAGATTCTTGGCTATGGATTTGGTACCATGGATGTCCCTGTCCCTGAAGAACTCTGCATGTTTGCAACAGATGGAGTCTGCCCGATCGGCTGACCAGCCGATGGAGTTGGCTGCTGTAAATTCGATTGGCTTGAGATAGCCAATTGATTTAGAAGTGTTTGCAGTAGTTGTGCAAAATCCACTGGCTGCCCTGTTACCCCTTGGTTGATCGGCTGCTGAGCTGATGATCTTGTATGAGCCACTGTGTTGGCTGGGGTTAAGACAGCCTGCATTGGTGTTGACTACTGTAACGGGGCAGTCTGTATGGGCATCCCCAATGTTGGCTGCTGTAGTGGAGCAGTTTGCACGGGCATCCCCAGTGTCAGCTGCTGAGCCGATTTCTGGGTTTGAACAGGAGCTGGTCTATGAGGTAGAACAAGAGCTCTTTTTTCTGTCGGTATGACCATGTGAGCATGAGCTGGACTGATCTTGACTCTTTCAAAGTTCTTGCTCCCGTGATTGAAGTAGACAAATTCTACTCCCTCCTTGTTCATGTGTACAGTCCCTGGAGTACCTCCAAACATGGCTTGATAAGATTGCGGGTACTTCACTTCCAGAACTTCTTCAGGTTGGGGTTCGAGGAAATTTGAGATGTCAGTCTCAAAATGATCATGAGGTAAATCCCATCCTGCAAGCTTCCCATCTTGATTCCTCATGGGAGGATACTTTTGATTCTGCACTGAGAATGTTTGATCTTGGGCATTGGACTGTACTGCATGTGTTTGAATCACAGGCATGGTAACAATAGGGTCTTTGGCTTTTTCTCCAACACCTTGATTCTGAATCGGCTGGGCGTCCGATGAAGAACCAGTAGCAACCTGTGGAGATGGTGCAACCCTTACTGTTGGATCATCAATCGGCGGAGCAGCCGATTTGTCGTGTTGGAACATTGGAGGAGTTCGGTTTGGTTGAAAATATGCAGGCCCCAGATATCCTCCTTCTGCTCCTTTCTTGAGTGCTTCAATCAGACTATTTTGCACCGTATTGGTAAAAACTTTAGCTTGATCAATCATTATCTGGTGCATCGCCTTAGTCATCATGTCTTGAAGTGACTCAGGATCGGCTGAGAAAGTGACTTGCTTAGGCGTGGGCAACAGAATCTTCTTGAAGATGCCATTCTTAGTCTGACCGTATGATGCCAGGCAAAGCTCTTCATAATGCTTCATATGAGCTTCGAACTCAGCTTTGTCTGTATCCTTCAACTGATCCCTGGTGATCGCTTGGACGTTTTCTGGATCAATCTCAGAAGGACCAGTCTTCGTAGGCTTCGTCATTGTTGACTTCTTCGAGTCCCACTGGGCGTGCCAAAAGTCTGTAGCGATGCATGCCAGCCAATCTGACCTGTTGATTGACAATGGAAAATATTAGGGATCGGCTAGAGAACCGATGGCCTTGTAGCGACACGTGTACCAGCCAATCGGCCGATACAGGTAAAAGTGGGATCGGCTGGCTCGAGAGCGACCGAAGCGCAGATGTGTGAGTAGATAGATCGGCTGGAATCGGCCGATCGTGACGTCAACACTCGAGTAGGTCAGAATCGGCTGCGGTGTTAGAAACCGATAGGATCTAGATCGAGTGGATGATAAAGATAATAGCTAAAATCACAAGAATTGGTATGAAAACTTGCAAATCTAGCTAATATCTGTAAAGGGTGAATAAAGAACTAGACGAAACCTCAGCGATGCGCCCGGAGGTTAAAGCCTAGGATTATTCGGTAAAACGGTACTCACAAGCTTGCCGGAGGTCAGTTGATGCAGCCTGACGAACTCGAAGCACCGTGTTGTAGAAAAGAGAAAAAACGCAATGGCAAAGTCACCGAAAAGTAGATGTTGTAAAGGTAGATGCTGTAAAGTAGATGTTGTAAAGTAAAGGGTTTGCCCGGAGGCGGTTTGTTTGATATTGGTGTGTACAGTTTTTCCGACCACGCAGGGTCGCTATTTATGTCCCGAGGACAACTCGACTCCTAGCCGATCACGGCATTGTTTACTTGCATCTAAAGAAAGATAAAAACTACTAAAAACAAAAAAGGACTCTCGCAGGAGTCACAAACTTCCTAAAACTGACTCTTTGACCCGTCGCCAATCGTGGACTGACCCGCCTCCACCATGCTTTCCTTTTGGCGTATCTCCTTGATTACCGCCTTCTTCCTCTCCATCGGTCGATCCCCTGGTTAACCATCGGCCGATCACTCTGACCTGTTGGCCCACCGTCAGGGTCCCTGACTATCGGCGGATCTTGTTGACCGTCCTTCTCTTTCCTCAATCGGCCGATTATACTCTGTCTCTTATCGGCTGCTCCTCCTTATCCTTTTTTGACCTGTTTTTCCAAAAAACGGTGTCAACACCTAGATCTAAACCTCTGACGATTGCAGGTTGAGGAAACACATGCTTTACACATCAACGATTACCTAAGGGACGATACACTCCTCAAGGTATCAAATTCCGACCCGTGGTATGCGGATATCGTAAACTATATAGTGTCAGGCTATGTTCCCCTAGGTGGAAATAAGAAGAAATTGGAATATGAAAGTCGTTTCCATCTATGGGATGAGTTGTATCTATACCGGCTCTGTGCCGATGGTTTACTAAGGAAGTGTGTCCCTGGGATCGAGGCCAACAAGATCATGGACATATGTCATGCAGCTCCATACGGAGGACATTATGGAGTGTTCAGAACTCATGCCAAAATTTCGCAAAGTGGATTTTTTCTGGCAAACCATGTACAATGACACGAAGGAGTACATCAGGAGGTGCAGCAGATGTCAGCACCAAGGCAATATCAATACAAGAGATGCCATGCCATTGACAAACAACCTCCAAGTTGAGCTCTTTGATGTGTGGGGTATTGACTACATGGGACCTTTCCCGAAGTCCTATGATTGCGAGTACATCTTAGTGGTAGTGGACTATGTGTCTAAATGGGTAGAAGCAATACCGTGTCGGGCTGCCAACTCCCAGAATGCCAAGAAGATGTTCCATGAGATCATATTCCCTCGTTTTGGCACACCCCGGATGGTGATAAGTGATGGAGGATCCCATTTTATAGACAAGACTTTCAAGAAATACCTAGCAGACTTTGGGGTTCGCCATAACGTGGCAACACCTTATCACCCACAGACCAGCGGTCAAGCAGAAACCTCCAATAAACAAATCAAGAATATTCTGCAGAAGACCATCGATGAAATGGGAAGAAATTGGAAGAACAAACTCCTAGAAGCGTTATGGGCATACCGCACAGCATTCAAGACACCTATTGGTATGTCCCCATACCAGCTTGTATATGGGAAAACATGCCATCTACCAGTTGAGTTAGAGTTCAGAGCTCATTGGGCTATCAAGAAATGGAATATGGAACACCATCTTGCCGGAAATAATCGAAAGATGCAAATATCTGAGCTTGAAGAATGGAGGGAGAAAGCATACCACAACTCCAGAATTTACAAGGAAAGAACAAAAAGGTGGCATGACAAGAGACTCAAACACAAGGAATTCAAACCCGGAGACAAGGTCCTCCTTTTCAATTCAAGAGTGAAGCTTTTCGGCCATGGGAAACTCAAAAGCAAATGGGAAGGACCGTTCAACGTGATCGACACTTCATCCCATGGAGCCATTACTCTTCAAGATGACTCAGGTAATATATTTAAGGTAAATGGCCATCACTTAAAAATTTATTTTGAACCGAAAAAGATTGAGGAAGTCGATGTGATCGAATTCCTCAACATTAGCAATTAAATGTTTCACCCTTGAATAAAATAAAATTTTCTCTTTCTTCTTTAATAAACAAATAAAAAAATAAAACTTCGCTTTGATTTGGCTAGTACAATTTGTACTAGCCAAATCCATGTATCTCATCTTTGTCTAAGAGTGTGCAGAAGAAGACGCAGCAAAAGATAGTGTGGGGGAGGTACCGAGAGTCAACTTCTCCCGACATTCAAAGGAACAACATGGTTTGAACAATCCTGTCCCCCTAATTCCATGATTCAAAAGTTATAATTTCTTTCATGAGATAATCATTAAATTAAACTCAATGAATCTTGATGCTCCATTGCTATACATGTTTTCAATTGATTGGCTTGCATGTTCTTTATTCCTAGCACATATATCTGTTGCTTGTGAACAAATATCATTAGGAAACATGTTCATCTAAATGGTTGATTGATGAGATATGGTACAATGTGATGAACCTTACTCTCTCTGACAAAGTGCCTGGGATGTTTTATTTGAAAAAAAATAGCCTTACAAGCTCCTCAGTGATGATATATTCCCACCAAAGCCATATGTTGTTTACATTAGAAAACCTCATACATATGTTGCTTGTTATTACATTGAGCTTTGGCAAATTGTTGTGACCCTTGCTAGAAGCTTTTCATGCTTTCATGATCAAGATCACGCACACTCCACCTTCATGTGCAAAACTTCTACACTAGAAGTTAGAAACATCCAGCCATCCACAAAAATAAATACTCCATTCAATTTATGAATCTCTCTCCCTAGATTTTCCTTCAAAAGAGACATGGGCTAAAAAAATTGAAAAAAAGAGATAAAGACACATGCTAAAGAAAAACTCTTCTCAAGCATGATGAAAAAAGGAAAAAAATAGCCATGTTCTCAAAATAAAGTTCAAAGGGAGAGAGATCATACAATAAGGAGTACATATTATCATATCATCCCCTTCCCACACACATGCATATCTTGATCAGATTGTATGACTAGTCTTCTTCTTGGATCTGGTTTTTGACTTTGCAATATTATGTGATACAAGTATGCCTTATATCTTCAACCTTACCTTGAGCTCCACATATAGCCATCATTAGAAGTAGGTTGAAGAAAGGCGAGTTTAATGCCTTGGTGAGGAATCACACACACTGAGCGATCCGAGACCATCATTTGAGGAGTCAAGTAAGGCTAAGTTTTAAAAAAAATTTATCAAAAACCCAATCTACTTTACAGAAGGGGTTGAGGTGATTCAAATCCAGCCGTTCTATTCTTCAACCATCCAAGATGACATGGTAGACACCCCAAAGAGTCACAAGTACAGGTATGCCTTGGAATATCTTACATGCTTGCATCATATCATTTTGGATTCATGTTTTCCACCCTAGTCCTTAACCTTTACTCTAGGATGAGCAAAGGGCTAAGTGTGGGGGAGCTTGTTGACGGTCGTTAAGTCCCTATTTTCGACCGTCAACTTCAGATAAAAGTTACTCCATGAAAGTGTGCACCATAGCTATAGGGTTATAATCTAACAAATTCCACAAGCTTTGGTGTATATTTGGTTGCAGGTGCAAATGAGCAATTATAGAATAAAATATGGTATTATCACAAACAACCTCAAATGCCAATTTGGACTACGGCATTGTGACGGGCTCGTCAAGTTGATCGAAATGGACATATTATTTGTCAACTTTGGTGATCGGATGGAAAATATATTGAATATACAAAATAATAGGGGATGCTGACGTTAGCATGACGTGAGCACCCCCTGATCACCGTATGATGGCAGCACAGGCCGGCCACGTGGCAGCCAGCGATTGGCGGCCGGGCCCTCACGCGGATTGTGAGAGCGCGCGCGCGTAGTGTTGACGCTCCTTAGCCTCACCACTAAGGTTGCACTTACGGTGACGGCGCCAGGAATGCTCGAGGCACTCACAAGCGTCGCTACCGGGTTTACACCTCTAGTAACGGGGCTAGGGAACGTCTTTTGGTAAACACACGATCACAGAAAGGTCCGCAAGCGCACGGATTACCGTTGTAGCACTTCACCCGGTGGTATTCGGGTTATCGTATTTATATTTTCCCAAGGGAGGCACTACGGCAAAGATGATCGAATAAACGGTGGAGAAAGACAAGACTTGGTAAAGAGCTATAGCGGGGGTAACGAATAAAGATATTTGGGGATAACTTGACACATGCAAGGTGATCTTGATAAAGGACTAGAGAGGATCTAGTGAGCAGGGAGGACAACGAGACGAGAAAGGATCCTAACACAATCTATCTATTCTTATCAACTCTAGGCAAAGAACTAAAGCAAAGGATAACCAAGGCAAGCTAAACTCGACAAGCTCTTCTTGTGCTGCAGGGGCATGCAAAGCCGCGCTCTCAGACTGGGATGAGAAGGGAGAACAACGACGCGCTGAATCCTACCGGCCCGAACTAACGTGGTGGACTACAAAGCCCGTCCGGAGCTGTCACCTCCTTAGGGTACCACAACTATTCCGTTGAACGGGACACCAATCTAAGACTAAGGTAAGCTCTGAGCATCGCGCTCACAACGAACCAAAGAACCTTTCCCCGGATATCACGAAGGAAGGTCTCTCTCTCCTGTGAACCACCGGAGATCAAGCGAAGAACGACCACAACACTATAGGGTTCAAGAGAGCTATGCTAACCAAGACTAAACTAACTTCAGTCTAAACCAAGAATAAAGCTTCTAGAGCAAAGTAAAAGCTGAATGTAATTGACTTGAAAGGTAAGATAGAAAGATAACTTGAATTGTACTTGAGTCTAAACAAAGAAAGGATACAAGAGTAGTACCGGAACTCTGAAGAAGACTCCTCCAGAACCCCGAGACTAGCTCGACTTGACTCTAACTCCCAAGCTACACTAATCCTACTCTAAGTGAACAAAAGAGGGAAATGGAGATGCTCCTGCGTTGTGTGTCCGTTCTAGCGAGTGTGAGGTGCCTTTTATAGGCAAGGGAGGTCGGTTGAGCACGTGGGGCCAAGATCACAGGTGCGGCCGGATCAGGTTGTGTGGCCAGCCCTATTATCCACCGCCTCTCACCTTGGACGCCCCTGATCACTGTTCCTGAGGCGGTTGTAAGTCGGTTCCTTGGGTCGGTTTCACCCGGCACGCGGATGGATAGGTGCGGCCGGCCCTCTAGGTGCGGCCGGCCCACCTCCGTGCCGTGTGATGCACCGCCTTCGCTCAGGGATGTCTAGGATCGCCTCGGAATGACGGTTGTGGCGGTTGAATGGCCAGACAAGTGGACCCATTGATCCTAGCCTCCACCTTTGGATCAAACCGACGTTCTTCAGTGAATCGTGCTCGTCCAAGTATTGCTCGAGGGAGAGGAGGTGCTCTGGACCAGGCACGAGCCACGGGGCAGGGCCGGCCGCACCTGCAGGGCCGGCCGGACCAGGTGGTTCGGCCGTGCCTTGCTCATGTGGCACGTTGATCCCAATTTCTCCCAAAATGTGTACCTGCCTATGAAATTCACAACACAACTCGTGGAACTTTATTAGTACTAAAAATGTGCATGAAACTTGCCATATACTCCTCTCGAACCCGAGGTTTTGACGGTCGAATCTTTGTTGTAAGGACCGTCAACAAACTCCCCCAAGCTAAACGTTTGCTCGTCCTCGAGCAAAGTCTAGATTTGGCCTCGGTGGATCAGGAGTTGCATGATGTTATCGCTCGGCAAGTACCTGTGCACAAACTCCATGCTCTTCTTGCTAATTTGAATAGGTTGGTACGAGAGAAGCTTAGCCTTACTTTACCCATGGGGCTTGTAGCTTTCCACCTTGCCTTCAGATGTTGAAGAGTAGAATGGTTTTTGACTTCGCATCTCTCACTCTTCTTCTTTTCTGGATCCTATCTCGGAGTTTTTTTGAAAATTTTGCAAAGAAAGACAAGGTTCCTCGGATGGTTCCCTCGATCGCTCAAGTGGTATTTGTTACCTCACCCAAGGCTTTAAGCGAGCCTCAACTTCCTACTCTATGGCTTGTATGTGGAGCTTTGGGTAGGATAAGCATGAGACTCACTTGTGCCACATGATGTTGTTGAGCCAAAAACCGGATCCAAGAAGAAACTAGTCATGCAACTTGATCGAGATGTGCAAGTGTGTGGAATATTTTTGTTTGTTTTTCTAAGTACTCCTTGCTTTGAGATTCTCCTCTTGCTTTTATTTTGGAGGGGGGTCATGCTTCACTTTTTTTTCTATGCTCTTTGATTGGAGCACATATATATATTTTTTTCCTATGCTTCTTGAGCATATACTTTTTTTTCAATGACCCCTTTCTCCATTTGCAAGATTACAAGAAGAGAAATCTCTTTGGACTTTGGAGTATTTATTTTTGGTGGATGGATGGCATGTTTTGCGTAACTCCCGGTGTAGGAGTTAGCATGTATATGTGGGTGTACGTGATCTCGATCATGGAAGCATGAAAAGATTCTAACAAGGGTCACAACAATTTGGCAAAACTCAAAGGGTCACAAGCAAGCATATGTAGAAGGTTTTTACTTTGATATCGACATATGGCTTTGGTAGGTGATACGACCATTGAGGAACTTGTCTTGTTTTATTTTCAAAAGAAATCATCCGAGATTTTCACCATACTATGAGATAGAGCAAGATTAACATTGTCGCACCATATCATACTAGTCAACACCCTAGGTTTGGTCATAAGCATTTGCTTCCCACAAAGTTTTATTTCAGGCTCTTGTCTCAAAGTGTACCAACAAGTTCAAATAGACATAGAGCACAAAGATATACACTGGGTTCTTGCAAAGTTTTAACATAGCAACCATTCATCATTTCCAAAGTGAGGGTATAGAAACAAGATTTCAAGCACATGGTTGAAGCAAAAATTTATGTTGTTTTCTTTTATTCAAAAGAGATAAACAAGATGTTGAAAATTGGTTTGGATGGACATACCTTCCTTGATTGAAAATGGGGTCTCCCCCAAGCTAACTTTTGGTTACCTGGTTGGCGTGTCTTCATTTTGGTGATGAGTTGAGCACCTGGAAGCTTGTAGTGGTTGTCTTGATGGATTTGTGGAAAATCATAGGTACGGCCATATCACTTGGTTCGGCCGGCCCTACTATATTTTCCCCAGGCACTCGTGTACCCTCCTGTAAACATCCTGCACAAAAATTTTGTCGAGGGGAGGTACGGTCGTACCACTAGGTTCGGCCGTATCACCAAAAATCTCCAAAACTGCTTTTGTAAGTCTTGTTTACTTACTAATGCAATGGTGAAAACAAATTTGAAATTTAAACATGATTGATGCACGAAATAAAATGGTTGAAAGGGAAATATGAGATAAATACCGGTTTACCTCTCGGTGAGGGCTCGTAGTTTAGAGTCCATGAGCGGGACTCCTCCGTTTGCTTAATTGATCTTGGATTTGTCCGGTCCCGGAGTGGAAGACTCGGGCGATGCTCCCTTCGCATGCCACACTTTCTTTGTTTTCTTCGGTGGCGATGAAGTCGGTGAGGATTTAGTGGGGGTGTTTTTGGTTTCCGTATTCTTTTCCCCCTTAGCCTTGTTGATTTCCTTTGGCTTCTTGGGTTGGTGGCGCCCCTTGAATGCTTTCACCTTGGGCTTGGTTGGGGCTACCTTCTCTTGGGGCCGTGGCTTCCTCCACCCCCTAGCTTCTTCATCTTGCACTAGGTAACATTGCTCTTCCTTTGCTTGGAATGTGAATGTCATGTTTCTTCGCCCTATGCGGAATTGAATTCTTCCGGCTCCGACATCAATCCTTGCATTGACATCTCTTAGGAATGGTCACCCAAGAATAAGCGGCATTTCTTCTTGTGTGTCGAGGACCATGAAATCCGCAAAGACATATGAGCCTCTGACATTCACCAAGAGATTTTCTACTATGCCTTCTGGATATTTGATCGATGAGTCGGCAAGTTGGACTGTTATCGTCGTCAGAGAGATAGCCGGATATCCTAACTCCTCAAACATAGCTTTGGGCATGAGGTTGACACTCGCTCCAAGGTCACAAAGAGCATTCTTGATCTTTTGGTAGTAGATCGTGCATGTGATAGCCGGATATCCGTTATCTTTCTTGTGCAAGACTGGTGATTCTTCCCATGGGTCTTGGATTTGATGTATAAGCTTCCCTACATGGTTAGGTGCATACATCCTCCTAGATGGCTTACCCCATCTGGTGGATATAACGCTAACATTCTCTCGGGTAGGCTCGGGTTGCCCCGGGATTCCACCCGACTCAGAAGAAGGTAAAGAAGCAGCAAGTTGAGCAAGTTGAGTTTCTATCATTTTATTAAACCTTAGCTGATTCTTCATAGCAGTGGTGAATGATTCTATGGTGGAATTTAAACTTTCAAGAACTTTCTCGTTGGCGGCTAGCTTCTTGTTTAGATTTTCATTCATTCTAGCTTGGCCAAAGACAAGATCTTTAATGGAAGGCTGATTATTGAAATTGTTAGAATAGTTACCTCCATTTTGATTGTTGAACGGGAAGTTGGGCCTCGAGTTCCACCCTTGATTGTTGTAGTTGTTGTTGCAGAACCTGTTGTTGTTGCCATTGTTGATGAAGATGGCTTCTTCCCTTGTCTCGAGACAATCATTGCCCGAATGACCCACATTACCGCAAACCTCGCACGTCATGCGAGCGTCCATGATCTTGGCGGTTTCCATGTTGTTTGATGCCTCTAATTTCTTAATGAGGAGGTCCATCTTAGCGGCGAGCATGTCGACTCCATCAACTTGGTGTACACCGCGGGTACGGGGTTGGAGACGATCTCCATCCCAACCTTGATTTGCCACCATCTTTTTGATCAATTCCTTGGCGGCTGGTACTTGTAGAGAGAAGAAGGCTCCTCCAGCGGCTGCATCTAGGTGTTCATGGGTGGTACGCTTGAGCCCGTGGTAGAAGGTCTGAATTAAGAACCACCCCTGCATGCTATGATGTGGGCACGCGGTGATGTATTCCTGGAAGCGTTCCCATGCCTCCGGGATACTCTCATCATTCTGCTGCTGGAAGCCCGAAATTCTTGCGCGGAGGGCATTGGTTTTGCCCACCGGAAAGAACTTTGCGAGAAATGCCTTTGAGCACTTATCCCATGTGTTAATGGCATCTCGCTCCGCATAAAACCATTGCTTCGCCATCCCGTGTAATGAGAACTGAAGGACCGATTAGGCGACCAGAGAGGGGGGGAGTGAATGGGAGCCGATAAAAATTCTTCCTGAACGATGAACTCGGCCTATGCCCCAAATCCACAACCAAGGATTCCCACACGAGTTTGCCAAGGTCACGTAGTCACAACGGACCTACCAACCCTAGGAACAAACCCAAACTCAAAGCAACACGGAAGCGCAACTCAAGAAGCAAAGGACTTAGGCAGTCTGCGAGGTCCCGGGCGGACAGTCCGGAGTGACCGGGCAGACGGTCCGCGAGGGGCAGGTGGACGGTCCGTGAGGTTACGGTGGACAGTCCGAAAAAGCGACCCGAACAACCAGTACTGCACCTCGAAATATGGACGGTCCGTGGCCAACCCGCGGACAGTCCGACCCGCGCGGACGGTCCGGCAACCCCGGGCGGACAGTCTGGCAAACCTCCTCCAACCGAAAACACCCAACTCGACGGATCGAAACAAAGCAATGCAACAACTCACGACGAACACGACAAACAGCTGGCTGCAGAGCTCCTCGCGGACAGTCAGTCGACCCCGTGCGGATGGTCCGCCAGGCACGGGAACAGCAGCCCGAGCCCGACCTCCCAAAGGTCAACTCCTCCTTCCCTTTGCCCGATCTCCCGAATCAACCAAGGGATTGCTACCAAATCATAGGTGAAGATGAAGTGTCTCTAGGAGATGCTATTCCTATGAATTTGTAGCCTCAAACCCACTGAATCGAGAGGAATCGAGATTCTACCGAGCTCACACAAAGAGCTAGGGTTCCAACCGAAATCCTTCAATCGGAGGCCAAATCCGGAGTTTGAGGGGTCATGATCAAGCACAAAGATGCATGAGACATCTATCCATGATCCCCACCAACAAATCCGAACCCAAACACCTTAGAATCGAAGGAACAAGGCGTGCACGAAAATCAAACGCAAATACCTCGAAAAAGACACGAAAATCACACGAGCTACAAGAAGGAAATCAACGCAACCATGAATGCTTCCATACACTCGGAGGTCAGATTCTCTACAAAGCGGTGAAGAAAATCTACGCCTATGGAGCAAGGAAATGAGAAGCAGTCCGGATGGATGGTTTGCCCAGAAAACCCTAGAGCTATATATATAAGTCCCTCTGGGTTGGGCAACTGACCAAGCTACCCCTAGCACTTAAACTTAGGGTACAAACCCCTCAGGGGAAAATAGGTCATGGAGTACTCCTCTTGATCGCACGGCCACGCCTTCGCCGCAGTCCGCGTCCTCCCAATGCAGGCCCTGCGATCCCGCCACGTGCCCGCCGGCATAGAAGCTTCTCGGCGCGCCCGGATCCCGTCTCCGCCCGCCGAGCCTCCGGTCTTGGTTTTGTGGCTCAACCAAGTAACCCGACGGTTTTGTGGTGAACCGCCGCAAACCCCGCGTGCAGTGAGCCGCTACCCTGCACCGGCTCCTGTTCACGACTTCGTCTTGCTTTTCTTGCCACCATGCGGCCCGCACTTGACCCCGCTGGCCACCGGGTCCCTCGAGCCGAGCCTACTTGTCTCTCCACTCCTCGGAGGCCCCGCAAGGCATAGACCTTTCGCGCCCGCTCTTCACCTGCACCAACATGAGTCAAGCCGCAACCTGCACCTGCAATACTCGGCCAAGAGTCAGTCCACACCACGTTGTCAATCACTCATCACACCAGGGAGCGACCATCCACCGGTCCTCAGACGCTCCGGTCCTCAAGAATGGGAATAGGCGAAGACGGATTGCATCATCCGTCACACCATGGATAGTGAAAGTCCTGCACACCTCCAGGAAATGCTGGAGATGTGCATTGGCATCTTCATTAGGCTTGCCGGAGAACGGATTTGCTTGCACCATGTTGATCAATGCCGGCTTGAGTTCAAAGTTTCCGTCTCCAACCGTTGTGTTCGGTCCGGTAGGGACATTGGTGTTGGAGGGGGCGGAAAACTCGCGGATCGTCCTCTCGGCCATCGGTGCTGATGAGGTGCTGTCTACGGGATCGACGGTGTTCGTCTCTTGATACGAGAGAAACTTCTGAGGAATGAGGACATGGGGTTGCACTCTCCTCACAAGTGACTCCAGATTGTCGTTAAAGTTGGACGGTAGGTCGAAACCGCTCATGCACTACTCTGCGTACACGAGAGTAGAGCAAGGGTAAACCTGCTTAAATAGCGGTTCAGCGAACCTTGATAATTCTACCACAATGTTTAAACGATATCATATGCCTATTTCCTCCCTGGCAACGGCGCAAGAAATGCTTGTTGACGCTCCTTAGCCTCACCACTAAGGTTGCACTTACGGTGACGGCACCAGGAATCCTCGAGGCACTCGCAAGCGTAGCTACCGGGTTTACACCTCTAGTAACGGGGCTAGGGAACATCTTTTGGTAAAACACATGATCACAGAAAGGTCCGCAAGCGCACGGATTACCGTTGTAGCACTTCACCCGGTGGTATTCGGGTTATCATATTTATATTTTCCCAAGGGAGGCACTACGGCAAAGATGATCGAATAAACGGTGGAGAAAGACAAGACTTGGTAAAGAGCTATAGCAGGGGTAACGAATAAAGATATTCGGGGATAACTTGACACACGCAAGGAGATCTTGATAAAGGACTAGAGAGGATCTAGTGAGCTGGGAGGACAACGAGACGAGAAAGGATCCTAACACAATCTATCTATTCTTGTCAACTCTAGGCAAAGAACTAAAGCAAAGGATAACCAAGGCAAGCTAAACTCGACAAGCTCTTCTAGTGCTACAGGGGCATGCAAAGCCGCGCTCTCAGACTGGGATGAGAAGGGAGAACGACGACGCGCTGAATCCTACCGGCCCGAACTAACGTGGTGGACTACAAAGCCCGTCCGGAGCTGTCACCTCCTTAGGGTACCACAACTATTCTGTTGAACGGGACACCAATCTAAGACTAAGGTAAGCTCTGAGCACCGCGCTCACAATGAACCAAAGAACCTTTCCCCGGATATCATGAAGGAAGGTCTCTCTCTCCCGTGAACCACCGGAGATCAAGCGAAGAACGACCACAACACTATAGGGTTCAAGAGAGCTATGGTAACTAAGACTAAACTAACTTTAGTCTAAACCAAGAATAAAGCTTCTAGAGCAAAGTAAAAGCTGAATGTAATTGACTCGAAATGTAAGATAGAAAGATAACTTGAATTGTACTTGAGTCTAAACAAAGAAAGGATACAAGTGTAGTACCGGAACTCTGAAGAAGACTCCTCCGGAACCCCGAGACTAGCTCGACTCGACTCTAACTCCCAAGCTACACTAATCCTACTCTAAGTGAACAAAAGAGGGAAATGGAGATGCTCATGCGTTGTGTGAAAGTTCCAGCGAGTGTGAGGTGCCTTTTGTAGGCAAGGGAGGTCGGTTGAGCGCGTGGGGCCAAGATCACAGGTGCGGTCGGATTAGGAGGTGCGGCCGGCCCTATGATCCACCGCCTCTCACCTTGGACTCTCTTGATCACTGCTCCTGAGGCGGTTGTAAGTCGGTTCCTTGGGTCGGTTTCGCCCGGCACGTGGATGGATAGGTGCGGGCGGCCCACCTCTGTGCCGTGTGATGCACCGCCTTCGCTCAGGGATGTCTAGGATCGCCTCGGAATGACGGTTGTGGCGGTTGAACGGCCGGACAAGTGGACCCATTGATCCTAGCCTCCACCTTTGGATCAAACCGACGTTCTTCAGTGAATCGTGCTCGTCCAAGTATTGCTCGAGGGAGAGGAGGTGCTCTGGACCAGGCACGAGCCATGGGGCAGGGCCGGCCGCACCTGCAGGGCCGGCCGCACCTGCCAGGCCGGCCGCACCTGCAGGGCCGGTCGGACCAGGTGGTTCGGCCGTGCCTTGCTCATGTGGCCCGTTGATTCCAATTTCTCCCAAAATGTGTACCTGCCTATGAAATTCACAACACAACTCGTGGAACTTTATTAGTACTAAAAATGTGCATGAAACTTGCCATATACTCCTCTCAAACCTGAGGTTTTGACGGTCGAATCTTTGTTGTAAGGACCGTCAACACGCAACGCCCCGCCGGGCCACGCGGCACCGCGCGGTTGGCCGCGGTCGCAAACGCGTCCCGCGCGGGCGCGGGCGGGCCGGACCGAGCGGCTGGGCACGTGGTGCGATGGGAGTGGCGCAGGGGATGTCAGTTGGCCGGTCCGACCCAGCCGCTCGGGTTTTTCCCCTTTGCGCCCGGTTCAGATGCCAGATCAGCCGGTTCAGCACTTTTTCCACCAGTTCAGCACCCCAGAAGCCTGGGATGCTCCGGTTTTTGGCCGGTTCTCTCTGGCACCGCCTTCAGGCCTCCGTAGCACGCAAGCAGGGGGTGCGAACCGCCCTTGGGAAGGCCGATTGTGCCCCAGGAAAGAGGGGGAGGTCCTCCACTCTCCCAAGTCTCCTCCCCCTATAAATAGAAGCCCCATTCCTCACTTCAAAGGACGAACAGAGAAGCAGAGATCAAGGCAAAGCCCTACCAAATTAGTGTTATAATTAGGTGAGAGTTGAGGTGCGAGTCCGAGAGAAGCCGGAGTTGTCGGCTTCCTTCCTTTCTCTTGTACCTCGGCGTATGCGGCTCCACTTCGAGTAACATCCGGGTAACTCTTAGGTATTCTGGATTTATTTAATTAATTAAATTCAGCTTTATTATTTATGCTTGTGGGCTCCTTGCTTTGATTAGTGTTCTAGTAATTGCAAAGCTAGAATAGTAGTCACTAGAGTAGACGTGGTGTCTAGTCTTGTGATTACCTCGGAGTACACCTAATGGCACGGATTGTTGTGGTAGCCCCAGGTGGTGATAGCCCTGACGGCCTACGTAGTCCACCACGTGAGATCCACTAGAGCGTAGTAGGATCCCTGCTTGGTTTGCCTAGCCCCCTTCTCATCTCTTTTCGAGTTAGGACGGTTGAGCGTCTCGAAGCAAGCATCGTAGTAAACGCTGATCTTATCTTTAGTATCCGGAATCCTTCGAAACCCTCTCTACCTCTCCTACACTATTATCATATCTTCTCTCGTCCAAGGCCGATCTAGATTCTTCACTAGTGCGCACACGTTCCCTGTGGATTCGATACCCTGGAATACTCTTCGGTGAAAGCTAAACCGGTATCCGTACGCTTGCGGACTTTTCTGCGATCGTTAATTATGCCAACAAGCTTTCTGGTGCTGTTGCTGTGGATATAAACCTGGTGTGACGCTAGAGAGTGTCAACACCACGGACCAACTTGTCGAAAATTCAATGAAATTTTGCTCTACACCCAAGTCACCGGCTTCGAGATTGGACCCGCCTCCAACTTGAACTCGACGACTACATGGTTCGAACCACGCGAGCTGGCTCCCGAGCCATCATGTGGACCGGTCCTCCCCCACGAGCAATTCCCGTACGACCTCCGCAGCACTTGCGTGGTCTACATGGATGCGCTCATCCCACGTCGGGCCGGCAAAGAGATCGTCTCAGAGTACTCCTCGGACTCCTCCTACGAGTTCGACTTCGGATCGGATCCAATCGAGCCCGAGTTCGAGCACAACTCCACTGAGAAGCCGTTGTCAGGTCCTGCTGCTGGCTTGGTCATCACGTCTACTCCAGCCGGTAGATTTGTCTACTTGCCCAACCAGAAGCCCGCAGACCTGACCGACGACAACTCACGCTGCGTCGCCTACCTCGAGACACTCCCCTTCTAGGAGGGAACCCCTTTGGCTCCTACATCAGAGGACTACACACCAACCGAGGCGGCGACTACTGATCCCGACCTCTGCACAACCGATCGTGAGGTGTTCATCGCCGAGACAGGCGACACTTCAGAAGCCTGAGTAGATCAGTACCTCGACGACATCTCTGACGACGAGTTGTCAGCAAACGCACCTACGGACGAGACTACTAAAGCCAAAACCACCCGACGTACCCGCAACCAGAAGCGGGCAGACCAATGCCGGCGGCTCTAGGAAGCTCTACCAATCCACAATCTCAACACAGCTCTAGACGAAGTTGCCCCTCGGAATCACACGACCCCCGAGCAATGCCTCATGTCCATCAACAGGATAGGGCGAGCCACTCAGGGACACCGTGCAGGCGACCTCATAGCTCAGCTCGCGGAGCAGGCCTACTTCATGCGCATTGATGACAGGATCGCCAGAGCTCGCGACCAAGAAGCAACCAGCCGCACCCGCACCCCAGCAGACGTGGGACCCAACCGCATCCACGCCGAACAGCAGCCGGCCCCCAATCGCTCCAGAGCTACGGGGGGAGGACCCTCGCATGGTGGTGCTAGTGGTGGCAGAGGCGGTGGCGGCGGTGGTTGCAGCGACAGCTATTCCCACGGCGGCGGCGGAAGATGCGGTGGCGGCGGTGATCGCGGAGGCCGAGGCCACGAGAACAGCCACACCACTGGCAACGAACGTGGTGGCTACGACGCCCGCCACTGGATCGACGAGATACGCCACGCCAAGAAGACTACCAACGTCAGCGACAGCGACGACTTCCCTGCGTTCACATCTCGACTTTGCGCTCTACTACTACCCAAGAAGTTAAAGCCTCTCGGGATCTCCAAGTACGACGCAAAGCAAGACCCAGTACAATGGCTGCCGTGCTACGCCCTGGCCATTGAGAACGCTAGTGGCAACAACGACACAAAGTGCCTCTACTTCCCCTTCTGCCTGGACCAAGCTCCACTCACGTGACTCGAGTCACTCGACAAGAATTCGATCGACAAGTGGGACCAGCTAAAGGTGCAGTTCACCAGCAACTTCATGTGCGCCATGGGGCGCTCAGGTACTCGCATGGACCTGGCGCAAGTCAAGCAAGAACAAGGCGAGATGCTCCGCCAGTACTTGTGCCGCTTCTTTGACAAGCGCGCCACCATAGTCGACGTCACCGACAAAGAAGTCATCAACTGCTTCCAAGATGGTCTTTACCACCATCGCACCTTCGAAGACTTTGGTCGCCGCCGCCCGAGTTCCATAACCAAGCTCAAGGACATGATCACTTCATGGGCCAATGAGGAAGACAAGGCTAACGCCAAGTATGACTCCAACCACGGCAAGAGCAAGAACAACACGGGTGGCAATAACAACAAAGATCAGGGTGGTTGCAACAACAACTACTACTACAACTCGGGTCCTAACCGCATGCGCAAGCCAGACAACACCGTCACGGCTATCCAGTGCCCCGCGAAGGACAACAGCAAGAATACCTCTGGCGGCTTCAAAGAATTGCTCAAGGAGAAGTGCCTGTGGCATCCGGAGAACAATCACACCACCGAACAGTGCTACTAGCTTCGGAGGGCACTTAAAGATACTCCGGAGCCTTGCCACCCTCACGACAAGAAGGGCAAGGGCAAAGTCAACGAAGGCAACGGTGGCTTCCAAGACCCTGACAAGACAGTCAACATCCTATTCGGTGGCTACCCCACCAAGCGAGCGCAGAAGTTAACTCTGAGTGAGGTCTTGTCCATTGAACTAGTGACACTGACGCCTCTCAGGTGGTCGGAGGTACCCATTACATTCTCTTGCGTGGATCAGTGGACAAGCTTCTCCGAGCCAAGGCACTTTCCTCTCATCCTGGACCCAGTAGTTGCAGGCTCCAGACTCACCAAGGTACTCATTGACGGCGGCAGCGGACTCAATGTCTTGTTCACCAAGACCTTGAAGAAGATGGGCCTCGACATCACCGGCATCCTCACCAAGAGCACGTCGCCTTTCTACGGCATTGTCCCATGGAACGCGGCTATACCACACGGCTCAGTGGTCCTGCCAGTTACCTTCGGGACACGGGAAAACTACCGCACCGAGTACATCAAGTTCGAGGTTGCAGACTTCGAGACTTCCTACCACGCCATCCTCGGCAGACCAGCTTTGGCCAAGTTCATGGCGATCCCCCACTACGTGTACTTGGTACTCAAGATGCCAAGCCCCAAGGGAGTTCTCGTGCTACAAGGGTACTTGAAGTGATCCTATGACTGCGACAACAAAGCTATGGAGTTTGCAACGACTACTCAAGTACCCAACGCCATGATGGAGATCTTCGCTGCCTCAAAGAAGCTCGCTCCGAGCGAACTCGAGATACGTGAGAAGATCGACACTGCAAACAAGCCCAAACCAACAGAGGCAGTGCAGGTCAAGGCCATCGACCTCGGGACTGGCGATAGCAGCAAGACTACCATGATCGGTGCGGGGCTCGACCCCAAATAGGAAGACGCGCTCGTCAGCTTCCTCCGGGCTAACCGAGACATCTTCGCGTGGAAGCCAGCGGACATGACAGGTGTGCCCAGGAGGCTGATCGAGCACTCACTCAACATCGACCCCAAAGCTACCACCAAGCGACAACATCTCTGCCGCTTTGCCGACGATCGACGGGAAGCCATCAAGAAGGAACTCACCAAACTACTCGCGGTAGGCTTCATCAGAGAAGTCTTCCATCCTGAGTGGCTTGCCAACCCTGTCCTCGTCCGCAAGAAGAACACCAACGAGTGGAGGATGTGCGTCGACTACACCGACCTCAACAAGCACTGCCCCAAGGACCCCTTCGGGTTGCCGCGGATCGATCAAGTCATCGACTCCACGGCGGGCTACGACCTGCTCTACTTCCTTGACTGCTACTCGGGGTACCATGAGATTGCAATCAAAGAAGAAGACCAGGAGAAGACCGCATTCATCACCCCGTTCGGTGCCTACTGCTACATGACGATGTCGTTCAGGTTGAAGAACGCCGGTGCTACCTACCAGCGAGCTATCCAGTCCTGCTTCAAGAAGCAGTTCAACAAGAACGTCGAGGCTTACGTGGACAACGTGGTCGTTAAGACCAGGAGCTCAGACACACTCATCGCCGATCTTGAAGAGACTTTCACATCTCTGCGGGAGTACCAATGGAAGCTCAACCCCAACAAGTGCGTCTTTGGCATACCATCAGGGAAACTACTCAGCTTCATCATCAGCCATCGCGGCATCGAAGCTAACCCTGAGAAGATCTCCACCATCTCCAACATGAAGGCTCTGACTTCTATCAAAGATGTCCAGAAGCTTACTGGTTGTATGGCGGCCCTGAACAGATTCATCTCAAGACTTGGAGAGCGGGGACTACCCTTCTTAAAGCTACTCAAGCACCAAGAGAAGTTCACGTGGACCGTAGAGGCTGATCAAGCTCTGACGTAGCTCAAAGACTTCCTGTCTAAGCCACCGGTCCTCACGGCTCCTCGCAAAAAGGAGCAGCTACTGCTCTACCTCGCTGCGACTACTCATGTGGTCAGTACTACCATCGTCGTCGAGCGGCAGGAAGAAGGCCACACCTACCCAGTCCAGTGACCAGTCTACTTTGTCAGCGAGGTTCTGTTCGAGACCAAGGCCCGGTACCAACCGGTTCAGAAGCTACTCTACGTAGTACTCATCACCTCGCGGAAGCTACGACACTACTTCCATAAGTACTCGATCTTCATGATCACTGACTTCCCACTTGGCGATATACTCCACAACCGGGATTCCACCGAAAGGATCTCCAAGTGGGCGGTCGAGCTTGGCGCCCTCAACATCGACTTCAAGCCACGTACCGCCATCAAGTCTCAAGCACTAGTCGACTTCATGGCAGAGTGGTGAGAAAATCAACTATCCACACCAACAGAGCAACCAGAGCACTGGGTGATGTACTTCGACAGCTCACTCAAGCTCGAGGGCGTAGGTTGAAGGACCGATTAGGCGACCAGAGAGGGGGGGAGTGAATGGGAGCCGATAAAAATTCTTCCCGAAGGATGAACTCGGCCTATGCCCCAAATTCACAACCAAGGATTCCCACACGAGTTTGCCAAGGTCGCGTAGTCACAATGGACCTACCAACCCTAGGAACAAATCCCAACTCAAAGCAACACGGAAGCACAACTCAAGAAGCAAAGGACTTAGGCAATTTGCGAAGTCCCAGGAGGACAGTCCGAGGTGACCGGGCGGACGGTCCGCGTGGGCCTGGCGGACAGTCCGCGTGGGCCTGGCGGACGGTCCGCGTGGGCCTGGCGGACGGTCCGCGGGTAAGGGGCGGACGGTCTGCAAAAGAGCGTCGAACCTCCAGTATGCACCCCTCGAAATTCAGACGGTCTGTACCCTACCCTCGGACGGTCCGTGGGTAACTCGTACCGCGCGGACAGCCCGCGGTGCCTGGGCAGACGGTCCGCAAACTTCTTGCAACACAAAGCTGAGGACCGGAGCGTCCGAGGACCGGTGGATGGTCCCTCCCTGGTGTGATGAGTGACTGACAATGTGGTGTGGACTGACTCTTGGCCGAGTATTGCAGGTGCAGGTTGCGGCTTGACTCGTGTTGGTGCAGGTGAAGAGCGGGCGCGAAAGGTCTTAGCCTTACAGGGCCTCCGAGGAGTGGAGAGACAAGTAGGCTCGGCTAGATGGACCCGATGGCCGGACGGGGTCAAGTGCGGGCCGCATGGTGCAAGAAAAGCAAGACGAAGTCGTGGACAGGAGCCGGTGCAGGGTAGCGGCTCACAACCAGAGTCTGCACGCGGGGTTTGCGGTGGTTCACCACAAAACCGTCGGGTTACTTGGTTGAGCCACAAAACCAAGACCGGAGGCTCGGCGGGTGGAGACGGGATCCGGGCGCGCCGAGAAGCTTCGATGCCGGCGGACACATGGTGGGATCGCTGGTCTTGCGTCGGGAGGACGCACACTGCGGCGAAGGCGTGGCCGTGCGATGAAGAGGAGTGCTACATGACCTATTTGCCCCTGAGGGGTTTGTATCTCAACTTAAGTGCTAGGGGTAGCTTGGTCATTTGCTCAACCCAGAGGGACTCATATATATAGCTCTAGGGTTTTCTGGGCAAACCATCCATCCGGACTGCTTCTCATTTCCTTGCTCCATAGGCGTAGATTTTCTTCACCGCTTTGTAGAGAATCTGACCTCCGAGTGTATGGAAGCATTCATGGTTGCGTTGATTTCCTTATTGTAGCTCGTGTTATATTCGTGTCTTTTTCGAGCTATTTTCGTTGGATTTTCTTGCACGCCTTGTTCCTTCGATTCTGCGGTATTTGGGTTCGGATTTGTTGATGGGAATCATGGATAGATGTCTTGTGCATCTTTGTGCTTGATCTTGACCCCCCAATCCCCGGATTTGGCCTCCGATTGAAGGATTTCGGTTGGAACCCTAGCTTTTTATGAGAGCTCGGTTGCGATTCGATTCCCGGCATTTTAGTTTGTTTGAGGTCTTAAGTTTTAGGGTATAGCATCTCCTAGGGACGCTTCACGTCTCCCCCAAATCTTGCCTCAAGAGCTCAAGCCGTTTGGGAGATCCATGGAGGGATTGGTGCTTTCGTGCTTGCGTTTTCGAGCTCGGGCTGCTCTGTCCGCACCTGGCGGACCGTCCGCACCTGGTCGGCGGACCATCCGCGAGGAGCCCGGCAGCCGGCTGTTCGTCATGTTCGTCGCGAGTTCTTGTGTCGCTTTGTTTCAATCCGTCGAGTCGGGTGTCTTCAGTTGGAGGAGGTTTGCCGGACTGTCCGCCCGGGGTTGCCGGACTTTCCGCGCCGGTCAGATTGTCCGCAGGTACGCCACGGACCGTCCGTATTTCGAGGTGTAGTACTGATTGTTCGGGTAGCATTTTCGGACTATCCGCCGTGACCTTGCAGACTGTCCGCCTGGCCCTTGCGGACTGTCCGCCTGGTCACCTCGGACCGTCCGCCCCAGGCACCGCAGATTGCCTAAGTCCTTTGCTTCTTGAGTTGAGCTTCCGTGTTGCTTTGAGTTGGGGTTTGTTCCTAGGGTTGGTAGGTCTGTTGTGACTACGCGACCTTGGCAAACTCATGTGGGAATCCAAGGTTGTGAAGTTGGTGCATAGGCCGAGTTCATCCTTCGGGAAGAATTTTTATCGGCTCCCATTCATTCCCCCCCCCTCTCTGGTCGCCTAATCGGTCCTTCAATTGGTATTAGAGCTGGTTACGGATCTTCGTGATTCTAACCAGTCTAAGATCCAAAGATAGCGTACCAGGAACGGGGTTCGGGTCCTCCACACTTTGATGGTAAGAACTACCAGATGTGGCAGAGGCGGATGGCTGCTTTCCTCCGCGGCAAGGGTCAGATCCTTTGGGATGTCACGGTGAACACAGCTTATGTTCATCTGATGAACTTCCTAGCTCCAGGATCAAGGGATATGTTCGACGCCAACAACAAGGCGGTCGACTACTTGTTTCGTGCTCTGTGTCAATCCGAATTCGATCGGGTTCAGACAGAGGACTTGGCTTGCAGGATTTGGGAGCAGCTGAAGAATGCTCATGCCGGGAACGCTCAAGTTCAGGCTCGGCTATTTGTGACCTACCGGAGAGAGTACGAGAACTTCACTCACCTCCCCGGTGAGTCCATAGATGGCATGTTCCAGCGGTTCACAGTGATTGTGAACAACATGAGGGCTAATGTGGCCGTGCTCCCGTACGATGATCATGACACGGCTATCAAGCTTCTGCACTCTCTGGATCGTACCGTGTAGAGTGAGAAGGTCGAGGCCATTCTTGAGTCAGAGAAGTATGAGACCCTCGCGGTGGACGAGCTGTTTTCCAAGCTCAAGTCGTCCAAGGTGGACCGTGGGGTGCGTGCAAAGATCGAGAACCCGACTGACCCTCATAGTCTGGCTCTCGTGACTGGATCAAGGACTAACGCTAACATGTCTTTGAGACATTTTTCTTTGTCTTGTCTTGTGTCCATGCCAGATGAGGAGTTTGCCGTGCTTGGCGAGGAGGATCTCGCGTTGCTGAGCAGGTGGTTCGAGCGCATGTACACAAACCGGAAGAACGCTCGGAGGAGCTCGGGCATGTGCTACCGGTGCGGGAAGCACGGGCACTTTATCGCTGAGTGCCCGGAAGCCATGGACGTCAAGCCCGAGCATAAGCACCGTAAGAGGACCGACCACAAGCACCGCTCGAGGGACGACCACAAGGGCAAGAACAAGTCCGAGCGGAGGCCGAGGAGGAGTGGTGGTCACAAGAAGAAGGAGCGAGCGATGGTTGCCGGAGCGAGCGGCATCGACTCGAGCTCTTGCTACTCTTCATCGAGCTCAAGTGATGAAGATGAGAACCGGCACAAGGGCAAGCGGTCAAGCAAGAACATCAACGGCATGTGCTTTGCCGCCCAAGGCTTTTGCGGCATGGCACATAGCTCCGCAAGCAAGAAGAGCAACAAGGAAGACTCGGGCTCCGACTCCGAGGAAGAGGTGGGAGGCTTGGAGGGCTTTTGGTTGATCGACTCCGGAGATCGAAGGTGGTTCTCCAGCCTCACCCCGGTGATGACCAAAGAGTACATCACTTTTGGGGACAATGGGAAAGGTAGAGTGCTTTCAGTGGGCACGGTGAAGGTGAGCGAGTCTGTGACTCTTAGGCGTGTCTCTCTTGTCAAGTCTTTGGGGGCACAATCTTCTTTCAGTTTCCCAGCTTCTTGATGAGGGTTTTGAGGTCTGTTTCAAAACAGGCGCTTCGCGTGTTTTGGATTCTCGAGGTGATCTTGTGTGCACGATCATCCCTGAGGGTCAGATTTTCAGAGCCGATTTTTCTCAGTGTGTCGGCTCTTCTCGTTGTTTGGTTGCTAGTGTTTCGGTGGAGCTTTGGACATGGCATAGGAGACTAGGTCACTTGAGTTTTGACTTGTTGTCATGCTTGAGTGGGCTAGGATTGGTCCGAGGATTGACTAAGTTGAAATACCAAAAGGACTTGGTATGTGCTCCGTGTAGGCATGGTAAGATGGTCGTCGCCTCTCACCCGCCTCTGACATCCGTTATGACAGAGAGGCCATGCGAGCTGTTCCATATGGACTTGGTTGGTCCAGCTCGTGTGTGCTCGGCGGGTGGGAAATGGTATGTCCTGGTGATAGTGGACGACTATTCTCGCGATGCTTGGGTCTTCTTTTTGGCTGACAAGGGGGAGACGTTTGGTTTTGTGCGGGATTTAATCTTGAGGTTGAAGAATGAGAGGAATGGAGATGCCATTCGAGCTATCCGTTGCGACAATGGCTCTGAATTTAAAAACTCTCATTTCGAAACCTTTTGTCATGATTTGGGTCTCGAACATCAATTCTCTTCTCCCTATGTGGCTTGTCAGAATGGTGTGGTTGAGAGGAAAAATCGTTCCCTTTGTGAGATGGCTCGGACGATGCTCGATGAGCATAGGACTCCGAGGAGATATTGGGCTGTGGTGGTGAATACCGCGTAACCGGATTTTTTAGGGCCTTCTTAAACAAGACGTGCTATGAGCTCATGCACGGGCAAGCACCTAGAGTGAGCCATTTCAGGGCTTTTGGTTGTCGGTGCTTTATTCTCAAGAAGGGCAGGCTTGATAAGTTTGAGTCGAGGTCTTCCGATGGGATCTTTTTGGGTTATGCGAGTCATTCTCGAGCATTTTGTGTGCTCAACCTTGATACTTACCTAGTCATGGAAACTTGTGAGGTTACCTTCGACGAGACCCAGCCATGCAGTTCGTCTGTCTTTGAGTGTGCAGGTGACGATGAGATTGGCAAGAAGATCTTTGTGGACGAGGAGGATGATGCTGGAGAGGATGTTGGTGATGATGAAGCTCCAGCCGAGCATGTACCCTCTACTTCCACTACGACGACTACGGTGCAGGATGGTCCAGCCCCTACACCGACTACGATCCTGCAAGATCAAGTGGAAGCTGCAGCTGAGGGGGGAGCTTGTCTCCAGGCTAGAGGCACCGAGGCGCGTTCAAGTTGATCATCCTCCCTCAAGAATCAACGGCGACATCAATGAACGTACGACACGGTCAAGGTCCAGGAATGTTTCTCACTTTGCTCATTCGGCTTTTGTTGCTACCTTTGAGCCGAAAGACATTGGACACGCCCTCTCTGATCCTAATTGGGTGAACGCAATGCATGAGGAGTTAGAGAACTTTGAGAGAAACCAAGTTTGGGAGCTGGTAGAGCCACCACCACATTGCAAACCTATCAGGACAAAAAGGGTGTGGAAGAACAAAGAGGGTGAGAATGGTGGGGTGGTGAGAAACAAATCGAGGTTGGTTGCTCAAGGGTATAGTCAGAAGGAGGGGATAGACTATGAGAAGACATTTGCTCCTATAGCCCATTTGGAGGCGATTGGGATCCTTCTAGCCTTTTCCGTGGGGTTCAAATTGTACCAAATGGATGTGAAGAGTGCCTTCTTGAATGGGTTTTTAGAAGAAGAGGTTTATGTGAAGCAACCACCGGGCTTTGAGAGTGCTGAGTTTCCCCACCGGGTGTATAGGCTGAGGAAGGCGTTGTATGAGCTGAAACAAGCTCCCCGTGCTTGGTATGGCCGTTTGAGGGGGTTCTTGTTCAGCAATGGGTTTGAGATGGGCAAGGTTGATAAGACTCTTTTTCTCCTCAGGCAGAGCGACGATATCCTAATTGTTCAGGTGTACGTGGATGATATTGTCTTTGGCGGCTCGTCTCACTCTTTGGTTGCGAGGTTTGCAGAGGACATGAGCAAAGAATTCGAGATGTCCATGATGGGGGAATTGCAGTTCTTTCTCGGGCTTCAGATCAAGCAGGCGAAGGACGGAACCTTTGTGCATCAAGCAAAGTACTCGAAGGACATCCTCAAGAAGTTCAAGATGGACGACTCGAAACCTCTGTCGACACCGATGAGTACGACTACAGCGCTGGATGCGGAGGAGGATGGAGAGCCCGTGGACCAGAAGGAGTACCAGAACATGATCGGCTCCCTCTTGTACTTGACGGCGACGAGGCCGGACATTCAGTTTTCTGTGTGTCTGTGCGCTCATTTTCAGGCGTCGCCGAGGACTTCACATCGGCAGGCCGTCAAGCGGATCTTCAGGTATCTTTGATACACTCCTAAGCTTGGTCTTTGGTACTCGGCGTCCTCTTCTCTTTCGCTTCTTGGGTTTTCGGATGCCGACTTTGCGGGGTGTCGAGTCGATAGGTAGTCGACTTCGAGGACGTGCCAGTTTTTGGGATCGTCGCTTGTTTCTTGGTCTTCTCGCAAACAGTCTAGTGTAGCTCAGTCTACCACAAAAGCCGAGTATGTTGCTGCCGCTAGTTGTTGCTCACAGCTGCTTTGGATCACATACACGCTGAGTGACTTTGGTGAGGAGTGTTCCCATGTACCTCTCATGTGTGATAGCACGAGTGCCATTAGTGTTGCCAAAAACCCCGTGCTCCACTCCAGAACCAAACATATAGAGGTGAGGTACCACTTTCTGAGAGATAATGTTGAGAAGGGAAACATAGACCTCATCTATGTGCCAACCGAAAAGCAGCTTGCCGACATCCTAACCAAGCCTTTGGACCAAGCTACATTTGCCCATTTGCGAGGGGAGCTTGGTGTTGTTTTTCCTTTTTGAGCTTTGGTTGGGAGGTTTGATGTACATACTCATGTTGCATTTTCATTTTTGTATCATATCATGCTTGCATCTTTGTATCATAGACCGCATATGTATCATATGAGGTGTGCTTCTCCTATCTACTTGGATCACCATGATGTGCTAGATATGAGATGATGACTTTGCTAGTGATGCTCATATGATGGATAGTGATGCTCTTGATAGCTTTGGGATGTATATGCTTGTGATTGGCTTTCTTTTGTAAAAATGCTATATATGATCCTCTCTTATGAGTTGAATGCCTTTCATGTTAAATTTGTGCACTTATGGCTATACCTTCCTTAATTTGTGCTTGGAACCATGTTCTTTTCATATGGGGTCAAAGACCCATTTATCATCATAGATGTTTAGCCTACATGCTACCTTGTGGAGAAGCCTAAGCTTCTTTTTGCCGCAAAGACACTTCATGTACCATGCTTAATTTGTAAATCATGAATTTGGTATATGAAATGCTTGTGCTTGAAAGATATGCTTACATGTCATGTATGCTTTAAATTCCTTATCTTGGGTGCTAAACTGTTGCATGATGTTCACCGTTGAGAAGTCTCATATTTAGAAGTGGACATATGGCTCGGTGGCTTTGACATGACATAAGATAGCTTGTAGGTGTTTGTGATGATCTTGTGATGAGAATTTGTGACCTTGCATGAAGTTTGTGAGTTATGTGTTGTTTGTGCTCATTTTGATCATGTTTAGGTCTTATGCTCATGAGAGGAAATTTTTTTGAAATGGCTATGTCACATGCTTATATGTCCCTATATATCTTGTTGGCGATGCTTGTGCTAAATTTGTGGCTATCTTGCTTGTCTATGTCTCAATTTTAGCATGTCTTAGTGCTTTTTGTCTATTTGAGAAGCACATGCTTGCATTTGTAGACTTGATTCATGCATTACCAACAAGGGGGAGGAATAGTACCCAATTCTTGCTTTGGGAGAAAGTTCTTGCATCCAGGGGGAGTTTTGCATCAAAGGGGAGAAATGTATTTGTTCAGGGGGAGCTTGCATTCTTGTGCTTTGGAGCTCTTTGCGCCTGATTTTAGTTGTGCTCTTTTGCCGATGGTGTCGAGCCCTTTTGCCTCACCTTGAGGAGTCAGCAATTTTGGAGCATTTTATCTCGGTTGTGTCGAGCTGTTGTCCTTGTCTTAGGGGACCGAGTTTTTTTTCTCTCTCAAGTGACCTCGTTTTAGCTTTTGGTTGGCTTTTGATCACTTGTTTGAGTTTTTCATTCATTTCTTTTCTTTTTCTCTTTTCTCTGAATTGGTTACTATGTGTGTGTTGTCAATGCACTCATCAAGGGGGATATTGAGGACCGGAGCGTCCGAGGACCGGTGGATGGTCGCTCCCTGGTGTGATGAGTGATTGACAACGTGGTGTGGACTGACTCTTGGCCGAGTATTGCAGGTGCAGGTTGCGGCTTGACTCGTGTCGGAGCAGGTGAAGAGCAGGCGCGAAAGGTCTTAGCCTTGCGGGGCCTCCGAGGAGTGGAGAGACAAGTAGGCTCGGCTCGATGGACCCGGTGGCCGGACGGGGTCAAGTGCGGGCCGCATGGTGGCAAGAAAAGCAAGACGAAGTCGTGGATAGGAGCCGGTGCAGGGTAGCAGCTTACGACCGGAGTCTGCACGCGGGGTTTGCGGTGGTTCACCACAAAACCGTCGGGTTACTTGGTTGAGCCACAAAACCAAGACCGGAGGCTCGGCGGGTGGAGACGGGATCCGGGCGCGCCGAGAAGCTTCGATGCCGGCGGACACGTGGTGGGATCGCAGGGCTTGCGTCGGGAGGACGCGGACTGCGGCGAAGGCGTGGCCGTGCGATGAAGAGAAGTGCTACATGACCTATTTGCCCCTGAGGGGTTTGTATCTCAACTTAAGTGCTAGGGGTAGCTTGGTCATTTGCCCAACCTAGAGGGACTCATATATATAGCTCTAGGGTTTTCTAGGCAAAACATCCATCCGGACTGCTTCTCATTTCCTTGCTCCATAGGCGTAGATTTCCTTCACCGCTTTGTAGAGAATCGGACCTCCAAGTGTATGGAAGCATTCATGGTTGCGTTGATTTCCATCTTGTAGCTCGTGTGATTTTCGTGTCTTTTTCGAGCTATTTTCGTTGGATTTTCGTGCGCGCCTTGTTCCTTCGATTCTGAGGTGTTTGGGTTCAGATTTGTTGGTGGGAATCATGGATAGATGTCTTGTGCATCTTTGTGCTTGATCTTAACCCCCCAATCCTCGGATTTGGCCTCCGATTGAAAGATTTCGGTTGGAACCCTAGGTTTTTAGTAGAGCTCGGTTGCGATTCGATTCCCGGCATTTTAGTTCGTTTGAGGTCTTTAGTTTTGGGGTATAGCATCTCCTAGGGACGCTTCACATCTCCCCCAAATCTTGCCTCAAGAGCTCAAGCCGTTTCGGAGATCCATGGAGGGATAGGTGCTTTCGTGCTTGCGTTTTCGAGCTCGGGCTGCTCTTTCCGCACCTGGCGAACCGTCAGCGCCTGGTCGGCGGACCGTCCGCGAGGAGCCCGGCAGCCGGCTGTTCGTCGTGTTCGTCGCGAGTTCTTGCGTCGCTTTGTTTCGATCCGTCGAGTCGGGTGTCTTCAGTTGGAGGAGGTTTGCCGGACTGTCCGCCCGGGGTTGCCGGACTGTCCGCGCGGGTCGGACTGTCCGCGGGTAGGCCACGGACCGTCCGTATTTCGAGGTGCAGTACTGATTGTTCGGGCAACATTTTCGGACTGTCCGCCGTGACCTTGCGGACTGTCCGCCTGGCCCTTGCGGACTGTCCGCCTGGTCACCTCGAACCGTCCACCCCAGGCACCGCAGATTGCCTAAGTACTTTGCTTCTTGAGTTGCGCTTCCGTGTTGCTTTGAGTTGGGGTTTGTTCCTAGGGTTGGTAGGTCCGTTGTGACTACGCGTCCTTGGCAAACTCGTGTGGGAATCATAGGTTGTGAAGTTGGGACATAGGCCGAGTTCATCCTTCGGGAAGAATTTTTATCGGCTCCCATTCACTCCTCCCCCCTCTCTGGTTGCCTAATCGGTCCTTCAAAAGCAACTTTCCCGACGGATCAAACCACAAACGCGCAAGAACAAGCGACGAACTGGACGAACACTGGTCCACGCAGACTGTCCGCGCCTACCAGGCGGACTGTCCGCCAGGTGTGAACAGACGCGAGAGCAGCAGGCGGAGAGCAAGAACGCGAACGCACTACCACCTATCCGTCCATGGATCTCCCAAACGGCTTAAGCTCTTGAGACAAGATTTGCGAAGATGTGAAGCGTCCCTAGGGGATGCTATGCCCCAAAAATTGAAGCCTCAAAACAACTAAATCGCCGAGAATCGAAGTTCTACCGAGCTCACACAAAAAGCTAGGGTTCCAACCGAAATCCTTCAATCGGAGGCCAAATCCAGAGATGGGGGGTCAAGATCAACCACAAAGATGCACAAGACATCTATCCATGATTCCCCCAAGAAAATCCGAACCCAAACACCTCAGAATTGAAGGAACAAGCCGCGCACGAAAATCCAACGAAAATAGCCCGAAAAAGACACGAAAATCACACGAGCTACAAGAAGGAAATCGACGCAACCATGAATGCTTCCATACACTCGGAGATCAGATTCTCTACAAAAACATGAAGAAAATCAAAACCTATGGAGCAGGGAAATGAGAAGCAGTCCGGAAGGATAGTTTGCCCAGAAACCCTAGAGCTATATATATGAGTCCCTCTGGGTTGGGCAAATGACCAAGCTACCCCTAGCACTTAAACTTAAGATACAATCTCCTCAGGGGCAATATGGTCAAGTAGCACTCCTCTTCATCGCACGGACACACCCTTGCCGCAGTCTGCGTCCTCCCGACGGAAGCCCTACGATCCCGCCACGTGTCCGCCGGCATCGAATCTTCTCGGCGCGTCCGGATCCCGTCTCCGCCCGCCGAGCCTCCGGTCTTGGTTTTGTGGCTCAACCAAGTAACCCGCCGGTTTTGTGGTGAACCGCTGCGAACCCCGCGTGCAGACTCCGGTCGTGAGCCGCTACCCTGCACCGGCTCCGGTCGGCGACTTCGTCTTGCTTTTCTTGCCACCATGCGGCCCGCACTTGACACCGTTCGGTCACCGGATCCATCGAGCAGAGCCTACTTGTCTCTCCACTCCTCGGAGGCCCCGCAAGGCTAAGACCTTTCGCGCCCGCTCTTCACCTGCACCAACACGAGTCAATTCGCAACCTGCACCTGCAATACTCAGCCAAGAGTCAGTCCACACCACGTTGTCAATCACTCATCACACCAGGGAGCGACCATCCACCGGTCCTCGGACGCTCCAGTCCTCAATCTCCCCCTTGATGAGTGCATTGACAACACAACATAGTAACCAATTCAGAGAAAAGTAAAAAAGAAAAGAAACGAATGAAAAGCTCATACAAGTGATCAAAAGCCAAACAAAAGCCAAAAAGAGATCACTTGAGAGAGAAAAAATCTCGGTCCCCTGAGACAAGGGCAACGACTCGACACAACCGAGATAAAATGCTCCAAAATTGCCGACTCCTCAAGGTGAGGCAAAAGGGCTCGACACCATTGGCAAAAGAGCACAACTAAAATCGGGCGACAAAGAGCTCCAAAGCACATGAATGCAAGCTCCCCCTGAACAAATGCATTTCTCCCCTTTGATGCAAAACTCCCCCTCGATGCAATAACTTTCTCCCCAAAGCAAGAATTGGGTACTATCTCTCCCACTTGTTGGTAATGCATGAATCAAGTCTACAAATGCAAGCATGTGCTTCTCAAATAGACAAAGAGCACTACAACATGCTAAAAATGAGACATAGACAAGCAAGATAGCCACAAATTTAGTACAAGCATCGCCAACAAGATAGATAGGGACATATAAGCATGTGGCATAGCCATGATCAAAGTAAAGCATTTTTCACAAATATTTCCCTCTCATGAGCATAGGACATAAACATGATCAAAATGAGCACAAACAACATATAACTCACAAACTTCATGCAAGGTCACAAATTCTCATCACAAGATCATCACAAACACCTACAAGCTATCTCATGTCATGTAATGTCAAAGCCACCGAGCCATGTGTCCACTTCTAAATGTGAGACTTCTCAACGGTGAACATCATGCAACGGTTTAGCACCCAAGATAAGGAATTTAAAGCAAATTTGACATGGAAGCATATTTTTCAAGCACAAGCATTTCATATACCAATTTCAAGATTTACAAATTAAGCATGGTACATGAAGTGCCTTTGCGGCAAAAAGAAGCTTTGCTTCTCCACAAGGTAGCATGTAGGCTAAATATCCATGATGATAAATGGGTCTTTGACCCCAAATGAAAAGAACATGGTTCCAAGCACAAATTAAGCAAGGTACAACCATAAGTGCACAAATTTAACATGAAAGGCATTCAACTCATAAGAGAGGAACATATATAGCATTTTTACAAAAGTAAGCCATCCACAAGCATATACATCCCAAAGCTACCAAGAGCATCGCTATACATCATATGAGCATCACTAGCAAAGTCATAAACTCATATCCAGCATATCATGGTGATCCAAGTATATAGGAGAAGCACATTCCTAAAGCATATGATCCACATGCAGTCTATGATACAAAGATGCAAGCATGATATGAGACATAAATGAAAATGCAACATGAGTATGTACATCAAACCCCCAAACAAAGCTCAAAAAGGAAAAACAACACCATGCTCCCCTCGCAAATGAGCAAATGTAGCTTGGTCCAAAGGCTTAGTTAGGATATCGGTGAGCTGCTTTTCGGTTGGCACATGGATGAGGTCTATGTTTCCCTTCTCAACATTGTCTCTCAGGAAGTGGTACCTCACCTCTATATGTTTGGTTCTGGAGTGAAGCATGGGGTTTTTGGCAACGCTAATGGCACTCATACTATCACACATGAGAGGTACATGGGAACACTCCTCACCAAAGTCACTCAAAGTGTATGTGATCCAAAGCAGCTGTGAGCAACAACTAGCGGCAGCAACATACTCGGCTTCTATGGTAGACTGAGCTACACTAGATTGTTTGCGAGAAGACCAAGAAACAAGTGAAGATCCCAGAAACTGGCACTTTCCCGAAGTCGACTTCCTATCGACTCGACACCCCGCAAAGTCGGCATCCGAAAACTCAAGAAGCGAAAGAGAAGAGGACGCCGAGTACCAAAGACCGAGCTCAGGAGTGTATCGAAGATACCTGAAGATCCGCTTGACGGCCTGCCGGTGTGAAGTCCTCGGCGACGCCTAAAAACGAGCGCACAGACACACAGAAAACTGAATATCCGGCCTCGTCGCCGTCAAGTACAAGAGGGAGCCGATCATGCTCCGGTACTCCTTCTGGTCCACGGGCTCTTTGTCCTCGTCCGCATCCAGCGCTGTAGTCGTACTCATCGGTGTCGACAGGAACTTCGAGTCGTCCATCTTGAACTTCTTGAAAATATCCTTCGTGTACTTGGCTTGATGCACAAAGGTTCCCTCCTTTGCCTGCTTGATCTGAAGCCCAGGAAAGAACTGCAATTCTCCCATCGTAGACATCTCGAATTCTTTGCTCATGTCCTCTGCAAACCTCGCAACCAAAGAGTGAGACGAGCCGCCAAAGACAATATCATCCACGTACACCTGAACAATTAGGATATCATCGCCCTGCCTGAGGAGAAAACGAGTCTTATCAACCTTGCCCATCTCAAACCCCTTGCTGAACAAGAACCCCCTCAAACGGCCGTACCAAGCACGGGGAGCTTGTTTCAGCCCATACAAAGCCTTCCTCAGCCTATACACCCGGTGTGGAAACTCAGCACTCTCAAAGCCCGGTGGTTGCTTCACATAAACCTCTTCTTCTAAAAACCCATTTAAGAAGGCACTCTTCACATCCATTTGGTACAATTTGAACCCTTTAGCCACGAAAAAGGCTAGAAGGGTCCTAATCACCTCCAAACGGGCTACAGGAGCAAATGTCTCCTCATAGTCTATTCCCTCCTTCTGACTATATCCCTGAGCAACCAACCTCGATTTGTTTCTCACCACCTCACCATTCTCACCCTCTTTGTTCTTCCACACCATTTTGTCCCGATAGGTTTGCAATGTGGTGGTGGCTCTACCAACTCCCAAACTTGGTTTCTCTCAAAGTTCTCTAACTCCTCATGCATTGCGTTCAGCCAATTAGCATCAGAGAGGGCGTGTCCAATGTCTTTCGGCTCAAAGGTAGCAACAAAAGCCGAATGAGCAAAGTGAGAAACATTCCTGGGCCTTGACCATGTCGTACGTTCATTGATGTCGTTGATGATTCTTGTGGGAGGATGATCAACTTGAACGCGCCTCGGTGCCTCTCGCCTGGAGACAATCTCCCCCTCAGCTGCAGCTTCCACCTGATCTTGCTGGATCGTAGTCGGTGTAGGGGCTGGACCATCCTGCACCGTAGTCGTCGTAGTGGAAGTAGAGGGTACATGCTCGGCTGGAGCTTCATCATCACTATCATCCTCCTCGTCCTCAAAGATCTTCTTGCCAATCTCGTCGTCACCTGCACACTCAAAAACAGACAAACTGCTTGGCTGGGTCTCGTCGAAGGTAACCTCGCAAGTTTCCATGACTAGGTTAGTATCAAGGTTGAGAACACGGAATGCTCGAGAATGACTAGCACAACCCAAAAAGATCCCATCGGAAGACCTCGACTCAAACTTATCAAGCCTACCCTTCTTGAGAATAAAGCAACGACAACCAAAAGCCCTGAAATGGCTCACTCTAGGTGCTCACCCGTGCATGAGCTCATTGCACGTCTTGTTCAAGAAGGCCCTAATAAAAAAATCCGGTTCCCAACATGGCACGCGGTATTCACCACCTCAGCCCAATATCTCCTTCGAGTCCTATGCTCGTCGAGCATCGTCCGAGCCATCTCACAAAGGGAACGATTTTTCCTCTCAACCACACCATTCTGACAAGCCACATAGGGAGAAGAGAATTGATGTTCGAGACCTAAATCACGACAAAAGGTTTCGAAATGAGAGTTTTTAAATTCAGAGCCATTGTCACTACGGATAGCTCGAATGGCATCTCCATTCCTCTCATTCTTCGACCTCAAGATTAGATCCCGCACAAAACGAAACGTCTCCCCCCTTGTCAACCAAAAAGAAGACCCAAGCATAGCGAGAATAGTCATCCACTATCACCAGGACATACCATTTCCCACCCGCCGAGCACACACGAGCTGGACCAACCAAGTCCATATGGAACAGCTCGCATGGCCTCTCTGTCATGATGGATGTCAGAGGCGGGTGAGAGGCGGCGACCATCTTGTCATGCCTACACGGAGCACATACCAAGTCCTTTTGGTATTTCAACTTAGGCAATCCTCAGACCAATCCTAACCCACTCAAGCGTGACAACAAGTCAAAACTCAAGTGACCTAGTCTCCTATGCCATTTCCAAAGCTCCGCTGAAACACCAGCAACCAAACAACGAGAAGAGCCGACACACTGAGAAAAATCGGCTCTGAAAATCTGACCCTTGGGGATGATCGTGCACACAAGATCACCTCGAGAATCCAAAACACGAGAAGTGCCCGTTTTGAAACAGACCTCAAAACCCTCATCAAGAAGCTGGGAAACCGAAAGAAGATTAAACCCCAAAGACTTGACAAGAGCAACACGCCTAAGAGTCACAGACTCGCTCACCTTCACCGTGCCCACTGAAAGCACTCTACCTTTCCCATTGTCCCCAAAAGTGATGTACTCTTTGGTCATCACCGGGGTGAGGCTGGAGAACCACCTTCGATCTCCGGTCATGTGTCGAGAGCAACCGGAGTCGATCAACAAAAAGCCCTCCAAGCTCCCACCTGCAAATAAAAAATGAGAGCGAGAGTGAGCAAACAACTCAGCACTGGGGTTAGTACAAAATGAATCAAACCAGTGTCGTGCCATTTTCTCAAAAGTGGGGTTAGCAAAATCAATCCTATCTCTCCTAGGTGGAACACCCACACGTCCCCTTGGAGGACTACGCGTACCACGAGGTGGAGACCGTGGCCCGTAGCTCCTCTGGGACCTAAAGTTGCGATCGATCCCCCCATACTCGTATTGGCCACGAGCGAAGGAACGTCCAGCAAACTTACCACGCCCAAACCCAACACGCCTACCACCTTCTCTATGGGGTGGCTCAACTCGAGGCACAAACTCACGCCTCTCCTGAGGGTAAATGGTACGCACAACACCCTCGCCCCTTGGCACCATCCTAGGCTCAGGCACACCACGAGAAGGGTGGTACCTGTCCTTGTTTGTGATCTCCCTAGCAAACCTCTCCTCACGCTTCCTCCTGAAGCAAAACTCCGCTAGGTGCCCATCCCTCCCACAATGCTCACAATGGAAGGGTTTCGGTTTTGGCTTTGGTTTTGGGCTCTCTTTGGACTCTGGCTTCTCCTCACTAGGTTTCTCTCCCTTCTTCCCAAAGAACTCATTCCCCAAGTCACTCTTGAACTTGATGGGTTTCTAGAAGTTGTCTCTGTGTGGAGGAAACACGGGTGTAGCTGGGGTTGTGTCTAGTCAGTTCCTAAGAGGATTAGGCTTAGGAGCATAGGCATTTTTGTGGTAGGTTTTTGGTGGTTCTGGGATATCACCGATCTTCCCCTCATTCTGACCACTTCCCTCACCAACCTTATCCGCCCCAAGCGCTTGCCCATCATACCGCTTGTATGCCTCAATCATCATCCTGAGCTGAGGCTCATGACCAGACAACCAACCCATCATCTTCCTCAACTCATCATTCTCATCCTGCAAGCGATCAACATAGTGTGCAAGCTCCATATTCTTCACAGCATTTATTTCACAAGTAGAGCATGATGTAGGAATAGGAGCTTTCAGCTGAGCCTCTAGAGATCTAGCATAAGCAAGCGAAACATCTAGGTTCTCATGCAAAACAGGACAAGAAGTGCAAGCACCAAGCAAGGAAGGCCTAGATTTCATCTCATTTAGCTCAACCCTAAGCACATCTAGTTCCTTGACCTTGGAGGCATACTTTTCCTTAAGCATAGTCAAATAACCTAGGAAAACAGAACAATCAGTGCATTAAGGTACATTGGTCACAATAGGAGCAGACTTAAGAGAGTCTATTTGAGCCCTAGCATCAACAAGCAAAGACTCTAGTTCAACCACCTTCTCCTTAGCCTCTCCAAGCAAAGACCAATACTCCCTCTTCTCCTTGTTGGTCTTTCTAAGCACATCATCACGATTGTCAAGCAATTCATTCAACCTAGCATTCTCTGCTACCAAGAAGGATGGATCATTATTTACCTCATCCTCGGAGTCGGAGTCCGAGTCATCCTTGTTGCTCTTCTTGCTTGCGGAGCTGTGTGCCATGCCGCAAAAGCCTTGGGCGGCGATGCACAGGCCGTTGATGTTCTTGCTTGACCGCTTGCCCTTGTGCCGGTTCTCATCTTCATCACTTGAGCTCGATGAAGAGTAGCAAGAGCTCGAGTCAATGTCGCTCGCTACGGCAACCATTGCTCGCTCCTTCTTCTTATGACCACCACTCCTCCTTGGCCTCCGCTTGGACTTGTTCTTGCCCTTGTGGTCATCCCTCGAGCGGTGCTTGTGGTCGGTCCTTGGACGGTGCTTGTGCTTGGGCTTCACCTCCATGGCTTCCGGGCACTCAGCGATAAAGTGCACATGCTTCCCACACCGGTAGCACATGCCCGAGCTCCTCCAAGCGTTCTTCCGGTTCGTGTACATGCGCTCGAACCGCCTGCTCAGCAACGCGAGATCCTCCTCGCCCAGCACGTCAAACTCCTCATCTAGCATGGACACAAGAGAAGACAAAGAGAACTGTCTCGAAGACATGTTAGCGTTAGTCCTTGGTCCAGAAATGAGAGCCAGACTATGAGGGTCAATCGGGTTCTCGATCCTTGCTCGCACCCCACGGTCCACCTCAGACACTTGAGCTTGGAGAACAGCTCGTCCACCGTGAGGGTCTCATACTTCTCCAACTCAAGAATGGCCTCGACCTTCTCACTCCACAAGGTACGATCCAGAGAGTGCAGGAGCTTCACAGCCCTGTCATGATCATCGTACGGGAGCACGGCCACATTAGCCCTCACAATCACTGTGAACCGCTGGAACATGCTATCAATGGACTCACCGGGGAGATGAGTGAAGTTCTCGTACTCTCTCCGGTAGGTCGCAAACAACCGAGCCTGAACCTTAGCATTTGAGAGCTTGTGTGGTTCGAGGACCGGTGGTAGGTCACTTCCTGGTGTGATGAGTGATTGACAACGTGGTGTGGACTGATTCTTGGCTAAGTATTGTAGGTGCAGGTTGCGGCTTGACTAGTGTTGGTGCAGGTGAAGAACAAGCACAAAAGGTCGTTGCTGGTGAGGCCGCCAGGTGTGGAGAAGACAAGTAGGCTTGGTTCGAGGAACCCGGTGGCCAGCGGAGTCAAGTGCGGGCCGCATGGTGGCAAGAACGGCAAGATGAAGTCATGGACGGTTTCTTGGTTGAGCCTCAAAACCAAGGTCGAGCCGGGACTACGTGGGAACCGAGTCATGAGTGGTGATTGGCGGAGGCTACACTGAGTTCCTGGGTTCCTTGGTTGATCCACAAAGCCAAGACCGAAGACTGAAGATGGAGGTGCAGCAGCATCAGACTGGTCTGACTGGTGGGTACCGGTCTGACTGGTGAGGAGCACTGGTCTGACCGGTGTGCGACGACGCAGTCCGGAGACTTCGAAGCGGAGGACACGCGTCGGGATCGCAAGGCTTCCGTCGAGGCTAAGCAAGTTTGCGGTCGTTGGGCATCCGTCCGATGGTGCGAAAACAAAGATTCCCAAAGTGCCCCTCGGGGGTGTGTATCCTATTATTAGGCCTTAGGGGTAATTTAGTCTTTCGGCTAGCCTCCATATAACCCAAGTGGTGAGAGGATGGCAGCCATCTCTTGGAACCCTAGCTCATTTTGTTTTGCTATTTTCCTCTTCCTTTTTCCTTTGGAATTTCTAGGACTAGCTTGAGAGATTCATGGTGAGATCTTGTGAGAGGGAAGGATGATCGGGCGGCAAGCTAGACCTTGTATGAACCTTCATGGTATGTATAGGTGATTTGACGTGGTTCCTCAAGGCTTGGTTGTGTCTTTCCCGTTTCTCCTTTTTGGTGATTTTTGGAGCCCTTTCTTGGCGAACTTCTTGTGGCGGTTTTGAGACCTTTCTCTTTGGGATTTGGTGGGGGATATATGCTTGAACCCCTCGTGGTTCTTTTCCCTTTGATTCCCCTCCCAAATCCGTGAGTAAAGGGGCTCGATTTTGGGGTTTTCTCCTCTCTAGGGTTAGAGGCATTCTTGGTGGGATTTCTTCGATTCCTCTCACTTTAGCAAGTTTTGGTGGACCAAATCTTGGCTATGGAGTGCCCATGAGGTGTTCCTACTTTCCCCAAAGTCTTGTGCAAATCCGTGGAGTGATTCGGGAGATCGGGAGTTGGATTTGGAGGAGTTGACCCGTGGGCGCTGTTCATCCCGAGAGCTCAGGTCACAACGGTCTGACCGGCGCCTCTCACCGGTCTGACCGGTGCAGACTCTTTGTTGAGTTTTGCTTGGGTGAACATTTTTGTGTGTTCTCTGTTGTCTCATGTTGCTGCTGTTTCGAGTTTGGTCAGTTTTGGAGCTCGGTAGGTCTGTTTGGTGGATTTGGGATTTCCTGGCTTGGACCGGTCTGACCGGCGAGCTACACCGGCCTGACCGGTGTAGGAGCCATCTGTGGAAGTTCTCAGATTTTGCCAGGTTGCTCCAGCAGGGACCGATCTGACCGGTGCAATCCAGTGGTGCTCGAGTTGCTTTCTCCGCTGTGTTCCCGAGTAGATCTAGGTGGTTGTTGGTTCCTAGGACCAGTAGCACTCCAGTGGCTGCGTGGTCTTGGCCAACTTGGGTAGTTGAGTCGGAGACGTGTTTTGGAAGCCATGTTCATCTTGTTGGAGTTCCCATCTCCTTCGAGAAAATTTTTTTCGGCTCCCATTCACTCCCCCCTCTCTAGTCGCCAGTTTCGGTCCTTCAATTGGTATCAGAGCCGGTTACGGATCTTCAGATTCTAACCAGTCTAAGATCCAAGGATGGCGTACCAGGAACGGGGTTCGGGTCCTCCGCACTTCGATATGGCAAAGGCGGATGACGGCTTTCCTCCACGGTAAGGGTCAGATCCTTTGGGACGTTACGGTAAACACAGATTATGTTCATCCGATTAACTTCCTTGCTCCGGGATCGAGGGACATGTTCGACGCCAACAACAAGGCTGTCGACTACTTGTTTCGTGCTCTGTGTCAGTCCGAATTCGATCGGGTTCAGACAGAGGACTTAGCTTGTAGAATTTGGGAGCAGTTGAAGGATGCTCATGCTGGGAATGCTCAGGTTCAGGCTCGGATGTACACGACTTACCGGAGAGAGTACGAGAACTTCACTCATCTCCCCGACGAGTCCGTCGATGCCCTTTTCCAGCGGTTTATGGTTGTGGTGAACAACATGAATCCAATGTGGCCGTGCTCCCATACGATGATCATGATAGAGCCGTGAAGCTCTTGCACTCATTGGATCGCACCGTATGGGACGGAAAGGTCGAGGCTATTCTTGAGTCTGAGAAGTATGACACCCTGACCGTGAATGAGCTGTTCTCGAAGCTCAAGTCAGTTGAGTTGGACCGTGGTATGACAGCCAAGCTCGAGAGCCTGACTGACTCTCATAGTCTTGCTCTCGTCGGTGGCAAAGGTGCTAAGTCTAACGCTAATGCATCCTCCAGGATGTACTCTCTGTCTTATTTGTTGTCTTTGCCAGACGAGGAGTTCGACATGCTTGGAGAGGACGAGCTGGCGTTGCTGACCAGGCGGTTCGAGAGGTTGCACGAGAACCGGGTGAACACAAGGAAGAATCCACGGACATGCTTTCAGTGCGGCAAGCCAGGACACTTCGTTGCCGACTGTCCGGAGAAGATGGAGAACAAGGACGGCTACAAGGACGGCTACAAGCACCGGTCGAGGACGGACGGCAAGTATCGATCAAGGGGCGATCACAAGCACAAGAACAAGCACAAGGACGAGCGACGATCGAGGAAGAAGGACGGTCGCGGCAGGAAGGCCCGAGTGATGGTCGGGGCGAGCAACGCCGACTCCAGCTCCGCCTACTCTTCCTCGAGCTCGAGCAGCAGTGAAGATGAAGGTGATCGGCGCAAGAACAAGAAGTCATCCAAGAACTTGAGCGGGCTGAGCTGCTATGCAAGAGATGGCTTCTGCGGCATGGCTCGTAGCTCCAGCAGCAAGAAGAGTCACCAGAGCGACTCGGACTCTGACTCCGAGGATGAGGTACATGACGAGCTTCCCTTTTTGCATGAGGAGAATGAGCGTCTTGGCAAGTTGCTTGATAATCATGATGACATGCTTAGAGAGGCAAAGAAGATGAGGAAAGAACTTAGGGCCTCACTAGAAGATGCTAGGAACCGAGTAGCTAAGCTAGAAACCCAGAACCTTGATGCTAAGCTTGAGATAGATTCTCTTAAGGCTTCACCTGTGGTTTCTGATGAGATTGATTGTTGTGATTGCTCTGTGTACCTAGCTGATCTTACTGCTCTTAAGGATAAGCATGCCTCTACTTGTGATGAACTAGATGTGCTTAGGGTTGAAGTGGCTGAGCTTAAGTCTAGACCTGCTTTGCTAGGTGCTAGCACTTCTTGCCCTATTTTACATGGAAAGATTGATGAGATGCATGCTTACACTGTTTCTATTGAGGCTAAGTTGAAAGAACTTGTTCCCACTTCTTGCTCTACTTGTGAATTGCATGCTTTGAAAACTCTGGAACTTGCACATTATGTGGATCGCTTGCAGGATGAGAATGATGAGTTGAGGAAAATGATGGGTTGGTTGTCGGGTCATGAACCACAGCTTAGGATGATGATAGAGGTATACAAGCGCTATGATGGGCAAGCGCTTGGTTCGGAGAAGGTTGGAGAGTGTAGTGGTGAGGGAGGAGAGAAGATTGGTGATATCCTAACTCCACCAAAAACCTTCCACAAAAATGCCTATGCTCCTAAGCCCAACCCACTGAGAAACAAACTTGATACAACCCCAGATCCTCCCATATTTCCTCACCCAACAATTGATTTCCAAAAACCGGTGAAGTTTGTGAGCTCCAAGGAGAGTGAGGTTGGAGAGAAGAAGGGTGAGAAGCCGAGTGAGGAGAAACCAAGTGAGCAGCCCCAACCCAAGCCAAAACCTAAGCTCATACGGTTTCATTATGACTATTGTGGGAGAGATGGTCACAAGGGTGAGTTTTGCTTCAAGAGGAAGCGTGAGGAGAGAATGGCTAAGGAGTGGGCTAACAAGGATAGGTACCGCCCTTCATATGGTGTACCTAAGCCTCGTATGCAAATGCCCAGGGCCAAGATGATTGTGAGGACGGTTCCGGCTTGGGGAGATCGAAAGGTCGCAGGTGGTGCTGCTGGTCGAGCACCACCGGTCAGACCGGTGCACTCCACCGGTCAGACCGGTGCTGGCCTGGGCAGACAGCAGTTCGGTTTCCGTGCTCGTGCGGATGCTCGGTTCAGTTCTGGTGGTCGTGATTCTGGTGGTTGGCATGGAGAGTTTGCAGGTGGTCAGTTTGCTAGACGTTCTCCACCTCGTGCTCAATACGAGGGTGGGAGGAGTCGTAACTTTAAGATGGAGAGGAGGAACGGTCCACGGTCTTCCTTTCGTGGTTTTCGTTCCCCTCCAGCTAGACAGGGGTGGTTCCCTCGTGGTGGTTCCCGTGGTGGTTTTCGTGGTATTTGCTTTGATAGGCGTGATGATTTGGTTTGTGCTAACCCTACCTTGGAGCAAATGGCTCGGCACTGGTTTTACTATTTTGGTACTAACCCCAGTGCAGAGTTGTTTGTTCACTCACGTGCTCGTTTTTGAATTTCAGGTGGGAGACTTGAGGAACGTTTGGTTGATTGACTCTGGTTGTTCGAGGCATATGACCGGAGACAAGTGGTGGTTCTCAAGTCTCGTTCCGGTGGTGTCCAAGACATACATCACCTTTGGGGACAATGGGCGAGGGCGTGTGCTTTCAGAAGGTGAGATTAAGGTAAGTGAGAAGGTCACTCTCAGGCATGTTGCTCTTGTTCAATCGCTCGGATTCAATTTGCTTTCCGTTTCCCAGCTTTTGGATGAGGGTTTTGAGGTGTTGTTTCGGCCTGGTAGTTCTCGGATTTTGGATTCTCGAGGGGACCTAGTTTGCATGGTCGTTCCCGAGGGTCAAGTGTTCCGAGCGGATTTCTCTCAGTCTTCTGGTGTGGCTCGTTGCTTTTTGGCTGGTTCTTCGAGTGAGTTGTGGAACTGGCATAGGAAGTTGGATCACTTAAGCTTTGACCTTTTGTCTCGCTTGAGTAAACTCAATTTGGTCCGAGGATTGCCACGGCTGAGGTTAGAGAAAGAGTTGGTTTGTGCGCCGTGTCAGCATGCTAAGATGGTAGCTTCTTCCCATCCACCCCTCACTGATGTGATGACGGAGCGTCCATGCGAGCTGCTCCATATGGACCTTGTTGGTCCAGCTCGTGTGCGATCTGTGGGTGGGAAGTGGTACGTCCTGGTTGTGGTGGACGACTACTCTCGGTATGCGTGGGTTTTCTTTCTTGAGGAGAAAGGGGAGACATTTGGTTTTGTTCGAGATCTTGTCTTGAGGTTGAGAAACGAGAGGCACGGAGATGCCATACGAGCGATCCGCAGTGACAATGGCTCGGAATTTAAAAACTCTCGCTTCGAAACCTTTTGCCATGACTTGGGTCTTGAACACCAGTTTTCGAGTCCGTATACGCCTCCCCAGAACAGCGTGGTTGAAAGGAAAAATAGAACCTTGTGCGAGATGGCTCGGACGATGCTCGATGAGCATAGGACTCCGAGAAGGTTCTGGGCTGAGGCGGTGAATACCGCGTGCTATGTGTCGAACAGGATTTATCTCAGGGTGCATAAGAAGAAAACTTGCTACGAGTTGATGCACGGTAGAACTCCCAAGGTGAGTCACTTTCACGTGTTTGGGTGCAAATGCTTTATCCTGAAGAAAGGTAAGAAGTTGGACAAGTTCGAAGCTAGGTCTGTCGATGGCATTTTCTTTGGTTACGCGTCTCACTCTAGAGCCTTTCGAGTGCTCAACCTTGAAACTAACCAAATCATGGAGACTTGCGAGGTAACCTTCGACGAGACACAGCCACGTAGTCAGCTTGTTTTTGAGTGTGCAGGTGATGAGGAACTTGGCGAGGAGATTTTTCAGGAGGAGGAGCATGAACATGGAGATGATGAAGATGGTGGTGTGGCACCCGCGGCTGAACATGTACAGACTACTTCGACTACGGTGGTGGACGGCCCTTCTCCCACACCTACAACGACAAACCCAGATCAAGGCGAAGCTGCTGTTGAGGGGGAGGTAGCATCAAGGCGAGAACCTCCCCGGCGAGTTCAAGTGGATCATCCAGCTTCGAGGATCATCGGCGACATCAATGAACGCACTACACGGTCGAGGGTTCGAAACAATTCTCACTTTGCTCATGCTGCTTTTGTTGTTACTTTTGAGCCCAAAGACATTGGACACGCGTTATCTGATCACAATTGGGTTAATTCGATGCATGAGGAGTTGGAGAACTTTGAGAGAAACCAAGTTTGGGAGTTGGTGGATCCTCCTCCGGGGTGTAAGCCGATTGGGACAAAATGGGTGTAGAAAAATAAAGAGGGAGAGAAACGAGAAGTGAGAAACAAGTCGAAGTTGGTGGCACAAGGGTATAGTCAGAAAGAGGGGATCGACTACGAGGAGACCTTTGCTCCCGTAGCCCGTTTGGAGGCAATTAGGATCCTTCTAGCCTTTTCCGTGGCTAAAGGGTTCAAATTGTACCAAATGGATGTGAAGAGTGCTTTCCTAAACGGTGTTTTGGAGGAAGTAGTGTATGTGAGGCAACCACCGGGGTTTGAGAGTGAGAAGTACCCCCACCGGGTGTACAAGTTGAGGTAGGCGCTGTATGGGCTGAAGCAGGCGCCTAGAGCTCGGTACGGTAGGTTGAGGTGGTTCCTGTTTGAGAGAGGGTTTGAGATGGGGAAGGTCGATCAGACCTTGTTTCTCCTCGGGCAGGGCAAAGATATCCTGATTGTGCAGGTATACGTGGATGATATTGTCTTTGGTGGCTTGTCTAACTCTTTGGTTGCAAGGTTTGCAGAAGACATGAGCAGGGAATTTGAGATGAGCATGATGGGTGAGTTGCAGTTCTTCCTCGGCCTCCAGATCAAGCAATCAAAGGAAGGAACATTCGTGCACCAAGCCAAGTACACCAAGGACATTGTGAGGAAGTTCAAGATGGAGGACTCCAAGGCCATGGCGACGCCTATGAGTACGACTACAGCTCTTGATGCGGACGAGGATGGTGAACACGTGGACCAGAAGGAGTACCGAAGCATGATCGGGTCACTCCTCTACTTAACGGCGACGAGGCCGGACATCCAATTCTCAGTATGTCTGTGCGCTCGTTTTCAAGCGTCGCCGAGGACTTCGCATCGGCAAGCAATTAAGCGCATATTCAGGTATTTGCGATGCACTCCCGACTTCGGCCTTTGGTACTCCGCGTCTTCTTCTTTGGCTCTTCATGGATTTTCGGACGTGGATTTTGCCGGGTGTCGGTTGGATAGGAAGTCCACTTCTGGGACTTGCCAGTTCTTGGGTTCTTCTTTGGTGTCTTGGTCTTCCCGCAAATAGTCGAGTGTTGCTCAATCCACTACCGAAGCCGAATATGTTGCCGCAGCCAGTTGTTGCTCTCAGCTCCTTTGGATCACATACACCATGAGTGACTTTGGTGAGGAGTATACCCATGTCCCACTTCAATGTGATAGCACAAGTGCCATAAGTGTTGCAAAGAACCCAGTGCTACATTCTAAAACCAAGAACATAGAAGTGAGGTATCATTTCCTGAGAGACAACGTAGAGAAAGGAAAAATCTCTTTGATCCATGTACCCACACATGACCAGCTAGCTGATATTTTCACCAAACCCCTAGATCAAGCAACTTTCACTCGTTTGCGGGGGGAGCTTGGTGTTTGTTTGATTTCTTGAGTTGGGTGTGTGGGAGCTCCTTTGTAGCATATGTATAGCTTTCCATTTATGCTTTCTTGCATTTTGCATTGCATTTGTATCATGATGTATAGTCATCTTTGTATGATAGGTTGTATGCATTTTGTAGGAAAAGCTTCTCTTATATACATAGTTCACCATGTTGTGCTATATATGATCTTGTGAGCTAGTTTGGTATGATATGGCTTAGTGTGGCTTAGCTCTTGATGATCTTGATTTATATCCATGGTTGATAGCTATGCTTTTGAAAAAATGTCACATGTATGTTCTCTTGTGAGTAAATGCCTTTATATGATCTTGACATGTTTTTGTGGCTTGGCTATGCTTAATTTGTGGTTGGATAGCTTATTTTGATCATATGGGGCCAAAGGCTCATTTGCCATCATGAATGTTTAGCCCCCATGCTTTATCTTGTGGAGGGGCATAAGTTCCTTTTTGTCGCAAAGACATTTCATGTACCAATTATAAATCTGAAAATGAAATGTAAATTGCTTGGAAAATGTGCTCCCATGTCATATGTGCTTAATTTACTTGCTTTTGGGTGCTAAACCGTTGCATGATGCCTACCAATGAGAAGTCTCATATATAGAAGTAGGCACATGGCTCGGTGGCTTTGACATGACATGAGGTGCTTGTGGGTGTTTATGATGGTCTTATGATTAGAATGGTTGTCCTAGCATGAAGTTTGTGTGGCTTTGCCTTTTTGATATGTTTTGCTCATGTTTAGGACTTTGCTCATGAGAGGGTAATTTTTCGCAAAAATGATCAATTCTATCTTAGCTTCGTCCAATGGTTGTGAAACTTGGTGATCTTGTAGTTGATGCCATTACGAAGCTATAGAGTATTTAACTTGCTCATTTGGACATGTGTAGCATCCTATGTTGAACTTTGTCTATTTGAAAAGCTCTAGGTTTCATTTTTTGCATTTTTGGCTTGATTCATGCATTGCCAACAAGGGGGAGAAGTTTGAGCATGTTTTGGCTTGCTGCATGCATTTAGAAGCTTTCCAAGTGGTTTCGAGCTATTTTTGAGCTCGTGCAGTTCCCAGTTTTTCCTAGGTGATCATCGGCCTGACCGGTGGGATGCACCAGTCTGATCGGTGTGAGGGTCAGGTGCTGGACGATCTTGTCCACCGGTCTGACCGGTGAGGAGTACCGGTCTGACCGGTCAGAGCAAAGCTGAGGCGGCTACTCTGTGTCGTGAAGTGGTTTGCATGCATTCGTCCAGGGGGAGTTACATTGGTTCAGGGGGAGCTTGCATGTGCGCAGGGGGAGCTCTTTGTGGTTTTCGAGCTTTGGTTTGGTGGTTTGTGCTCTTTGCTTGAGCATGTTTTTGTCTCAGATGTGTCGAGCCTTTGCCCTTGCCTAAGGGGTACGAGACTTGTCTTCTTCAAGTGATCTTGCTCTTTGCCTTTTCTTTTGGCTTTCGATCGCTTGTTGGAGTTTCTTTTAGTCGTTTCTTTTCTTTAGGGGTAATTTAGTCTTTCGGCTAGCCTCCATATAACCCGAGTGGTGAGAGGATGGCAGCCATCTCTTGGAACCCTAGCTCATTTTGTTTTGCTATTTTCCTCTTCCTTTTTCCTTTGGAATTTCTAGGACTAGCTTATCTTGTGAGAGGGAAGGATGATCGGGCGGCAAGCTAGACCTTGTATGAACCTTCATGGTATGTATAGATGATTCGGCGTGGTTCCTCAAGGCTTGGTTGTGTCTTTCCCGTTTCTCCTTTTTGGTGATTTTCGGAGCCCTTTCTTGGCGAATTTCTTGTGGCGGTTTTGAGACCTTTCTCTTTGGGATTTGGTGGGGGATATATGCTTGAACCCCTCGTTGTTCTTTTCCCTTTGATTCCCCTCCCAAATCCGTGAGCAAAGGGGCTCGATTTTGTGGTTTTCCCCTCTCTAGGGTTAGAGGCATTCTTGGTGGGATTTCTTCGATTCCTCTCAATTTAGGAAGTTTTGGTGCACCAAATCTTGGCTATGGAGTGCCCATGAGGTGTTCCTACTATCCCTAAAGTCTTGTGCAAATCCGTGGAGCGATTCGGGAGATCGGGAGTTGGATTTGGAGGAGTTGACCCGCGGGCGCTGTTCATCCCGAGAGCTCAGGTCACACCGGTCTGACCGGCGCCTCTCACCGGTCTGACCGGTGCAGACTCTTTGTTGAGTTTTGCTCGGGTGAACGTTTTGGTGTGTTCCTTGTTGTCTCGTGTTGCTGCTGTTTCGAGTTTGGTCAGTTTTGGAGCTCGGAAGGTCTGTTTGGTAGATTTGGAATTTCCTGGCTTGGACCGGTCTGACCGGCGAGCTACACCAGCCTAACCGGTGTAGGAGCCTTCTGTGGAAGTTCTCAGATTTTGCCAGGTTGCTCCAGCAGGGACCGGTCTGACCGGTGCTGCTCACCAGTCTGACCGGTGCAGTCCAGTGGTGCTCGAGTTGCTTTCTCCGCTGCGTTCTCGAGTAGATCTAGGTGGTTGTTGGTTCTTAGGACCAGTAGCACTCCAGTGGCTGCGTGGTCTTGGCCAACTTGGGTAGTTGAGTCGGAGACGTGTTTTGGAAGCCGTGTTCGTCTTGTTGGAGTTCCCATCTCCTTCGAGTAGAATTTTTTCGGCTCCCATTCACTCCCCCCCTCTCTGGTCGCCAGTTTCGGTCCTTCATCATTTCCAGCGTGAGCATTCTTCAACTGCTTCCAAATCCTACAAGCCAAGTCCTCTGTCTGAACCCGTTCGAATTCGGATTGACACAAAGCACGAAACAAGTAGTCGACCACCTTGTTGTTGGCGTCGAACATATCCCTCGATCCTGGAGCTAGGAAGTTAATCGGATGAACATAAGTTGTGTTCACCGTAACATCCCAAAGGATCTGACCCTTGCCGCGGAGGAAAGCAATCATCCGCCTCTGGCACATCTGGTAGTTCTTACCATCAAAGTGTGGAGGACCCGAACCCCGTTCCTGTTTTGCCATCTTTAGATCTTAGACTGGTTAGAATCACGAAGATCTGTAACCGGCTCTGATACCAAATGAAGGACCGATTAGGCGACCAGAGAGGGGGGGAGTGAATGGGAGCCGATAAAAATTCTTCCCGAAGGATGAACTCGGCCTATGCCCCAAATTCACAACCAAGGATTCCCACACGAGTTTGCCAAGGTCGCGTAGTCACAACGGACCTACTAACCCTAGGAACAAACCTCAATTCAAAGCAACACGGAAGCACAACTCAAGAAGCAAAGGACTTAGGTAATCTGCGAAGTCTCGGGCGGACAGTCCGAGGTGACCGGGCAGACGGTCCGCGTGGGCCTGGCGGACGGTCCGCGGGTCAGGGGCGGACGGTCCGCAAAAGAGCGTCGAACCTCCAGTATGCACCCCTCGAAATTTGGACGGTCCGTACCCTACCCTCGGACGGTCCGTGGGTAACTCGTACCGCGTGGACGGTCCGCAGTGCCTGGGCGGACGGTCCGCAAACCTCTTGCAACACAAAGCAACTTTCCCGACGGATCAAACCACGAACGCGCAAGAACAAGCGACAAACTGGACGAACACTGGTCCACGCGGACTATCCGCGCCTACCAGGCGGACTGTCCGCCAGGTGCGAACAGACGCGGGAGCAGCAGACCGAGAGCAAGAACGCGAACGCACTACCACCTATCCGTCCATGGATCTACCAAACGGCTTAAGCTCTTGAGACAAGATTTGGGGAAGATGTGAAGCATCCCTAGGGGATGCTATGCCCCAAAAATTAAAGCCTCAAAACAACTAAATCGCCGGGAATCGAAGTTCTACCGAGCTCACACAAAAAGCTAGGGTTCCAACCGAAATCCTTTAATCGGAGGCCAAATCCAGAGATTGAGGGGTCAAGATCAAGCACAAAGATGCACAAGACATCTATCCATGATTCCCCCAAGAAAATCCGAACCCAAACACCTCAGAATTGAAGGAACAAGCCACGCACGAAAATCCAACAAAAATAGCCCGAAAAAGACACGAAAATCACACGAGCTACAAGAAGGAAATCGACGCAACCATGAATGCTTCCATACACTCGGAGATCAGATTCTCTACAAAAACATGAAGAAAATCTAAACCTATGGAGCAGGGGAATGAGAAGCAGTCCGGAAGGATAGTTTGCCCAGAAACCCTAGAGCTATATATATGAGTCCCTCTGGGTTGGGCAAATGCTACCCCTAGCACTTAAACTTAAGATACAATCCCCTCAGGGGAAATATGGTCAAGTAGCACTCCTCTTCATCGCCCGGCCACGCCCTTGCCGCAGTCCGTGTCCTCCCGATGCAAGCCCTGCGATCCCGCCACGTGTCCGCCGGCATCGAAGCTTCTCGGCGCGTCCGGATCCCGTCTCCGCCCGCCGAGCCTCCGGTCTTGGTTTTGTGGCTCAACCAAGTAACCCGACGGTTTTGTGGTGAACCGCCGCAAACCCTGTGTGCAGACTCCAGTCGTGAGCCGCTACCCTGCACCGGCTCCGGTCGACGACTTCGTCTTGCTTTTCTTGCCACCATGCGGCCCGCACTTGACCCCGTTCGGCCACCGGGTCCATCGAGCCGAGCCTAGTTGTCTCTCCACTCCTCAGAGGCCCTGCAAGGCTAAGACCTTTCGTGCCTGCTCTTCACCTACACCAACACAAGTCAAGCCGCAACCTGCACCTGCAATACTCAGCCAAGAGTTAGTCCACACCATGTTGTCAATCACTCATCACACCAGGGAGCGACCATCCACTGGTCCTCGGACGCTCCAGTCCTCATAGGCGCAGAGGTACTCCTGATCTCACCAAAGGGCGAACAACTCAAGTACATCCTGCAGATCTTCATGAAGGTCTCAAACAATGAAGCCGAGTACGAAGCTCAACTACACGGGCCTGTCTCGCAATCTCATTGGGCATCAAGCGGCTACTAGTCTACGGCGACTCTGCTGTGGTGATCAACCAGGTCAACGACTCCTGGGACAGCAACAAGGACAACATGGACACCTACTGCTTGAAGTCCGCAAGCTCGAGAACAAGTTCCATGGTCTCGAGTTCCACCACGTCGTCCGCGACAACAATGTTGCAGCGGACGTCCTGTCGAAGCTCGGATCTACTCTTGCTCAAGTACCAGCGGGAGTCTTCATCCACGAACTACACACGCCATCCATAACAGAGCAGGCACCAACAACCACTGATCCTGGACCATCTTAGCCCAGTCAGGAGGTCATGATGATCAACGTGGATTGGAGGTAACTGTTCATCAACTACATCTGCAAGTAGAAGGTTCCCTCTGACAAGAACGAAGCAGAACAACTCGTCCGATGAGCCAAAAGCTACGTACTTGTCAGGGACAAGCTCTACAGGTGACGCGCAACTTCTAGAGTACTCATGAAGTGTGTACCTCGGGAAGAAGGCAAGGACATCTTGGAGGAGATTCACAAAGGCGTCTGCGGCAATCACGCGTCGTCCCGGACTCTCGTGAGCAAAGGCTTCCAGCGAGCTTTCTACTGGCCCACAGCTTTGGGCGACGCAGAGGAACTCATCAGAAAATGCTAAGGGTGCCAATTCTTCGCCAAGCAGGAACACGTCCCAGCCTACAAGCTAGTCACGATACCGCCAACCTGGCCGTTCGCCTGCTGGGGGCTCAACATGATTGGGCCTCTACCAACTGCACTAGGAGGATTCAGCAGAGTTCTGGTGGCTATTGACAAGTTCACCAAGTGGATCGAAGTCAAGTTGGTCACCTGCCCAAAGGCCGATAGAGTACTCGACTTCTTGGATGAACTCGTGCATAGCTACGGGCTACCTAATCGCATCATCACAGACCTGGGCTCCAACTTCAACAACCACCAGTTCTGGGAGTACTGCGAGAACAGCGGGATTAATGTCTGGTATGTCTTAGTCGCTCACCCGCGCGCCAATGGCCAGGTGGAGCGCGCCAACGGGATGTCACTCGACGCCCTCAAGAAGCGACTGCATGATGCTGCTAACACCAAAGGAGGCAAGTGGATCAAGGAACTACCCAACGCACTCTGGGGGCTCCGTACTCAACCTACCAAGCCAACAGGGCAGTCGCCCTACTTCCTGGTCTACGGCTCCGAAGCTATACGACCCGCCGATATGATGTGGGAATCCTCGGCGATTGAACAATATGATGAAGGCGTCTCAGAAGACAACAGACGGGTTGATATCGACAGCCTCGAAGAAGCCCGCTGTGCCGCCCTCGTCTAGTCAGCAAGGTACCTAGAGGGTATCTGACGCTACCATGATGGCAACGTCAAGGAACGCTCCTTCAACGTGGGCGATTTAGTCCTCCGCCGCATCCAGAACACGGAAGGACTACACAAGCTCAACTCGTCCTGGGAAGGTCCCTTCTCAGTATCCAAGTTCACCGGCCCGGGCTCCTACCGCCTCCAAACACTTGAACGCGAAGACATCAGCAACTTGTGGAACGTCGACCAGCTCTGTCGATTCTACACGTAGTCCATCAACTACTCATCTACGGGTCCAGCCTATACGGCTACCAATGGACTCCAAGCTGTAAGCGGCCTTTGGGTCCTAGCAACGGTCTACGGACCATTCTCAACCAAGATCCAGCTTCAACACCTACTCATGGATCTTGGGCTGTAAACTGCCTAAGGGCTCTGACAGCGGTCTACGGACCACCTATCTTCAAGATCCAGCTTCAACGACTACCTACAGATCTCTAGCTGTAAGCGGCCTACGGGTCCTGGTGACTACTTATTTGTAATGGCCCTGGCCATCTAGGTGTAATCTTTCATCAGTAATAACGATTGATATTGTTCAACTCTTTATTTATGTCTCTTAACTAGACAAACTACCATTGAGTACTACTACTCATCAGCTACTTCGACTCAGTACTCCGTGAGCTTTGTTGCAAGCCGTGGCAACGAGTACTCAGTTCATCTCATCAATGGAACAAATTAGATGCATTCAAACAAGTTCTTATAACTAACTTGTTCATCTTACACAATTCCACCTGTACATAAACTACTCCTACAGGTACAACTACTGGAGGTTGAGCTTCTCGGCGACTTGTTCTGCGATGGGCGCCATCTCCTCCTGCAGAACACGAAACTACTCGTCTGTGCAGTTCGCCACAAGACCTCTAGCTACAGCATCCACGGGCGCCTTGGGGAAGTACGACTTCAGATAGACGAGTACCTCATTGGGGATCCACTTCGCCAAGTGCTTGACATATGTTGCCAAGCACCCGAGGGCTTCCTTCAACCTGTCCACAAGCGGCCGTAGCTGAGTACCAGCCACATGTGGAACAAGCAGCCTTGCGATCGGGAGCGCGGCTTTTTCAAGCTCTTTCAGATCGGAGCGCAGCTTCTTACAATCTTCGACCAGCTTCTGCGGAGATTGCATACAGCACATGAGATCAAGATTCGTGGCTTGTTGGATTTCAATAGCAGTAATGCATTCATGAGTTCTTATGGCCAACTCTTCTTCGGCTACCTCTCGAGCATGCGTCTCCCGGTACACGATATTCTTCAAGTCGAGCTCGGAATCTTTGACCTACTAGAGAGAAGCCTCAAGCTCTGCAGACAACTCAACAACAGAGTTAGCTACAAAAATCTACAAAATCAGTACTGAAGCAATACGACAGGGAGCATACCTTTGTTCTTTTGCCGCAGCGACTTGTTCTTCTGGATCAGATCATCTCTCTTCACCTGCATATCCTGGACCTCATTGTGGTACTGGCGAAGGCGCTATCAAGCTTGGATTGGAGCAGCGTAGAGTGTTTCCTCGATATGTCCAACTCCTTCTCCAAGGCTTCAGCACGGATGACTGTATCACCATACCCCTTAACGAGCTCGGTCTTCTTCTGGGATCTTTCAACCAGGTTCTGCAACGATCGGAGCAAAGTCAAATAAATACCAACACCGGCACTCGTGGCTACAAAGCAACAATGAGTACCTGTGATGCACCTTGACCCATTGCTCCGTGCAGTGCCATGACTCCAAGTTCAGCGCTACGACGGCTGGGTCGATCAGCTCATCGTCTAGAAGTTCGAGGCCTCCGCGGCTCGAGCTCCCGAACTCCCGCATCGGTGCCGACCGCAGCGGCACTGCTTCTTCTACTATCACCTCGCAAACGACAACTTCAGTACTCGAGCCTAGGGGCGGATCAACTCGTATCTCTTTCTGAGCTCGGGAGCTACCGTCGTCGTCTCCACTTCCGCTGGCTCGAAAGCAACTGGTTTGACAGTAGCTGCTTCGACAGCTACTGGCTCGGGGAGTACCCCTTCTTCAACCCCAGGCCCTATCAACAACGAGTCAAGTGAGATAACGCTTTGGCGACTACTCTACATGACAAAGAACTCAAGATTAGTAGGAACTATACCTCCAGTGGTGGTGGCTTCTTCAAGCGTCGCCTCAGCATCATCTCCTTCTTGTTGAGGGGGCGTACTCAAGTTGCAAAAATGGTTTCACACCAAATGCATCCGTTCTACTCCATTGGAATAAAAATGATGTTCCGGAGTGTTTTGGAGCATTTCGGAAACTTTTGGAATGTAAAAGATGCAAAACTTGTGTTTCGGGCGTGAATGCACTATTTCGGGGTACCGAAGTTGCGAAAATGGGGTCACACCAAATGCATCCATTCTACTCCCTTGGACCCAAAATGATGTTTGGGAGTGTTTTGGAGCATTTCATAAACTATCAGAATGTAAAAGATGCAAAACTTGTGTTTCAGGACTAAATGCACTATTTCGGTGTACTCAAGTTGCAAAAATGGTTTCGCACCAAATGCATCCATTCTACTCCATTAGACCTAAAATGACGTTTGGGAGTGTTTTCGAGCATTCCGGAAACCTTCCATGTGTGAAAAGGTGCAAAACTTGTGCTTTAGGACTAAATGCACTATTTCGGCATACTCAAGTTGCGAAAATGGTTTCGCACGGAATGCATCCATTCTACTCCATTGGACCCAAAATGATGTTCCGAAGTGTTTTAGAGCATTTCTGAAACTTTCCAAATGTAAAAAATGAAAACTTGTGTTTCGGGCGTGAATGCACTATTTCGGGGTACCGAAGTTGCGAAAATGGTTTCACACCAAATGCATCCATTGTACTCCCTTGGACCCAAAATGATGTTTGGGAGTGTTTTGGAACATTTCAGAAACTTTCAGAATGTAAAAGATGCAAAACTTGTGTTTCAGGACTAAATGCACTATTTCGGTGTACTCAAGTTGCAAAAATGGTTTCGCACCAAATGCATCCATTCTACTCCATTAGTCCTAAAATGATCTTCGGGAGTCTTTTGGAGCATTTCGGAAACCTTCCACGTGTGAAAAGATGCAAAACTTGTGATTTAGGACTAAATGCACTATTTTGGCGTACTCAAGTTGCGAAAATGGCTTCGCACCAAATGCATCCATTCTACTCCATTGGACCCAAAATGATGTTTCGGAGTGTTTTGGATCATTTCGGAAACTTTTGGAATGTAAAAGATGCAAAACTTGTGTTTCAGGACTAAATGCACTATTTCGACGTACTCAAGTTGCGAAAATGGTTTCACACCAAATGCATACGTTCTACTCCATTGGACCCAAAGTGATTTTTCGGAGTGTTTTGGAGCATTTCGGAAACTTTCGGAATGTAAAAGATGCAAAACTTGTGTTTCAGGACTAAATGCACTATTTCGGCGTACTCAAGTTGCGAAAATGGTTTTGCACCAAATGCATCCATTCTACTCCATTGGACCCAAAGTGATTTTTCGGAGTGTTTTGGAGCATTTCGGAAACTTCCGGAATGTAAAAGATGCAAAACTTGCGTTTCAGACCTAAACGCACTATTTTGGCGTACTCAAGTTGCAAAAATGGTTTTGCACCAAATGCATCCATTCTACTCTATTCGACCCAAAATGATGTTTCGGAGTGTTTTGGAGCATTTCGGAAACTTTCGGAACGTAAAAGATGCAAAACTTGAGTTTGAGGACTAAATGCACTATTTCTGCGTACTCAAGTTGCGAAAATGGTTTCGCACCAAATGCATCCGACTACTCCATTAGACCCAAAGTGAATTTTCGGAGTGTTTTGGAGCATTTCGAAAACTTTCGGAATGTAAAAGATGCAAAACTTGTGTTTCAGGACTAAACGCACTATTTTGGCGTACTCAAGTTGCGAAAATGGTTTCGCACCAAATGCATCCGTTCTACTCCATTGGACCCAAAATGATGTTGTGGAGTGTTTTGGAGCATTTCAGAACCTTTCCGAATGTAAAAGATGAAAACTTGTGTTTCGGGCGTGAATGCACTATTTCGGGGTACCGAAGTTGCGAAAATAGTTTCACACTAAATGCATCCATTGTACTCCCTTGGACCCAAAATGATGTTTGGGAGTGTTTTGGAACATTTCAGAAACTTTCAGAATGTAAAAGATGCAAACACTACAAGAAAAACACCGACTAGTGACACAAAAAAAGGCCGTTTCTCGTCATAAACCGCGATTAATGACGCCATTTGTTACGAAAATGCTCCGTCATTAATCGAGCGTCACAAACCGTGATTAATGACGAGATCTTATTTCTCGGCGTCATGAGTTTAATGATGCGTGGAAATTCGTCTATACAATGCGTCATAACTTCGTTCCTACAGCTTTGCCACGCTGGACAGAATCTGATGTGGCATCTGATGTGGCAGGCCAATTGTGACAAATCGTGTGCGTCGTAAAACGAATTTGGCCCGTTTGTAGCTGGGTTGAGCCCAAAACTATTCCTGTAGGCTGGCGTTGTTCATATAGCCCAAAAAATATTTTGTTGGGCCCAATTGTAGCTTTTTCAGATGAAATTTGATTAGGGTGGGCCCGTTTTGGTTGGGTCGAGTCCAACAAGTGCACACATTGTTGCGGCCTTCTGTGTCATGTTAATTTGAAAAAAAATGACTTTTGGCCCAATTAAAAGTGGGCTAAGCCCACTGAAGGACAATATAAAATTAACTAATCATGCATTTGTATTAATGGATTTAATTTCAATTCTGATCCTTTTTTTTGAATAATTCCGATCTGGTTGGCAAAATAGTAATCAGCACATATTTCTTTATACATTAAAGCAAATTGTTGTTTATTATCAAGCACGACCATATTGTTCATCACATATCACAAACTATTACAAGATAACAGTATCACAAGGAACATTGATTAACAAAACTAAATCCAGTTCATAATCACAAGAGAAAGTGGAGATTTGATCTAATGATCTTAACCTCTTCATCTTTTACTGCTAAGCAGTAGATGAAGGAGGTCCTCAATGTCTTCGGTTAGCTTCTGCAACCTCTTAATCTCAGCCGACTGCATTTTCAAAGTTGATTCTGATTCTTCTGTCTTTTTCTTCAAGCTACATAACTCTTTCTGATGAGCAACAAACCGTTGTCGTAGTTGTACCCCATCCTGATTGGGAGTGTCAACTCGCTCTTCATCAACACTACTACATAAGGATTTGGTACCCATTCTTGAGTACTCGGCTGCCTCTGTTTTAATTTGTTCGGGAAGAAGCATCATTGACTTGGTAGCTTCCATCTAGCAACAGTGGATCCCAAGTCAGATAAGGACCTTGTAATTGATTCGAACTAAGGAAACAAAGGTGTTAAGTTTGTTACTGTGGAGCAGATCTGAACAGGAGCGACTTCAGATGTTGACCCTTTGGCCCGCTGAAACAAGTACAAGAATAAGAGGTAAGGGTTGAGATCATTCGCAATCGGAAACAAAGGTGTTAAGTTTGTTACCTTGGAGCAGGTCTGAACAGGAGCGACTTCAGACGTTGACCCTTCTGCCCACTGAAACAAGTACATGAACAGGAGGTAAGGGTTGAGATCATTCACAATCGGAAACAAAGAAGGTGTTGAGTTTGTTACCTTGGAGCAGGTCTGAACAGGAGCGACTACAGATGTTGACCCTTTGGCCCGCTGAAACAAGTACAAGAACAAGCGATAAGGGTTGAGATCATTAGCAATCAAAAGCAATTTCATCTATTAAGTTCAATGCGGTACATCAACGATCACACCCAATCCATCATCACCCAAGCATGCAACAAAAATATGGAAAGCCAAAGAACGTGGGTAAGCAATATAATAATTTCATCCTTTAATTTCTACAAACCTCAAATAAGTTGACTTGGAACAATCTCTTGCAATATGGAACAGAAGATCCACAATCACCCAAGCATGCAACAACAATATTCAAAGTTAAAGAGCATGGGGAAGCAGTCCAATAATTTCATCTACAAATTTCTACAAACCTCAAATAAAATGACTTCGAACAAATTCTTGTGATAGGGTACAGTAGATACACAATCACCCAAGAATGCAACAACAATATTCAAAGGCAAAGAGCATGGGGAAGCAGTCCAACAATTTCATCTACAAATTTCTACAAACCTCAAATAAAATGACTTCTAACAAACTCTTGCGATAGGGTACAGTAGATCCACAATCACCCAAACATGAAAGAATATTATAGAAAGCCAAAGAGCATGGGGAAACAATCTAATTCAATCGATCAATACACGAATAGGACGGGAAGAAGATGCTGAATGCCGTCTCGATTTAGCAGCCCGACCTTGCACCTTCAGCACGATGTTCTGCGCAACTATTGCAGATCTGCAGCCGCCAGGGTGAGCCTCGAGGGAGCCGACGGAGCAACGAGTTTGAACCATCTTGCAGCTTCAAGGACGTTGCCGAGGAAGGCCGCCGCTCGTAGAAAAGGAAGGCCGCCGCTCGTAGCAGAGGAAGCCGTCGTCGGTAGCTAGGCCTCCGTTGCTGCTTCCGCCGCAGATCTAGGTCTCTTCGGCGGTCGAGAAGAAGATCCCCTGATTTTGGAAAATTACCAGGAGGGAATTGGGAGATCTGGTTTCCCTCTTTGTTTTATATATATAAACGAGGAGGACCAGAAGGAGGAGCGGGGAATTCAAAATTTCAAGTCCCGCCTTTGTGGTCCAGAGCGGGAAACGAAAGACTTTGGATCATGGACCCAAACGTCAGTGACCTAAACGAAAGACCGCTTGGGTGTCGGACCCAAACGTCAGTGACCTTACGCAGAGAGGCAAATTGTTGACTGGGTTGTCCGTGCCACCATGGATCATGGAATGGACAAACACACACATGACTATACTCTACTTCATATTCACGTTAGATGGATGATCCGATATTCGCATTACAAATGTACTCACTGCAACAAAATAATGTACCGTTTCAACTGTTTATTACATGACTACAAACACTTAAATAAAACATTAAAACTACAGGGGACCCTGGTACAACCCTTCAGGTAATCTTCTACGGAGATTGGGCATAAATTCGGGATGATCAGTGCATACAACCGCCCAATCATATGTGAGTATTCTGTGAGGAAAGATTCGCTCTAAGAGAGACATGCACTTGTCCTGCAATTGTGTGCAGTTAGCCTGAATTGCCCATCGTAGAAATGAAGTCATAGTTTCCTTGCTTGCCATGTCCCACATCTTTGACGCACAGTGCAGTTTCAACCTTTCGACTTGGTACATGTCGGTGACCGAGAGTAAATAAGGCCAGGCATTGCGATTCACAATGATCGACACGTCCGTTCAGAGGGGGTGTGCACACAAGTTCGTCGGTTAACGCCCGGTGCCAGTCCTTAACTGCAATTCTCAATGACCTCCATTGCAATGCGTATGAATTCCGAATGGTGAGTATGCTTGAATCAATTTGGAATAGATTAAACCAAATCGGCATAATAAGATGACATCTCATAGCAACTCATCACCACAAAGTTCACACCACCAGTCCACCAACAAGTAGCAAACATCACACGATGATCCGGTAGCCAACACCAAAACACAATCACGATACAAGTTTCACAATAATCATCACTACTCATTCATAATCATAACTCCTTCTCATGTTTGGCCTCCTGCAGCTGTTCCTTCACCTTCTGCACCTCCTACCGTGAATTTTGTGGCCTTGCGGGACTCTCTTGCATTTCTTAAAGTTCTTTCAGAAGATCTGGATGTCTCATCTCAGGGCGAGGACTCTATAGGATCTCGAAAGAGATTGAAAACATCATAGAACAATTAGCAGAAAAAGAGAAAGAGCTTCAGTACACACCTAAGGACAAGACAACTGAGGGCGGAGATCATTCTTCTTAACATATACAATGGAATAAATGCGTCAATGAATGGGTAGGATATTGAGTTTGTTTGGTCAGTCTTTTCTTTTAAATTTTCAAGAAGTTCGTTGTCAGTTGGACTGAAAACTTGTGTTTCGGGCATGAATGCACTATTTTAGGGTACCGAAGTTGCGAAAATGGTTTCACACCAAATGCATCCATTGTACTCCCTTGGACCCAAAATGATGTTTGGGAGTGTTTTGGAACATTTCAGAAACTTTCAGAATGTAAAAGATGCAAAACTTGTGTTTCAGGATTAAATGCACTATTTCGGTGTACTCAAGTTGCAAAAATGGTTTCGCACCAAATGCATCCATTCTACTCCATTAGACCTAAAATGATCTTCGGGAGTGTTTTGGAGCGTTTCGGAAACCTTCCACGTGTGAAAAGATGCAAAACTTGTGATTCGGGACTAAATGCACTATTTTGGCGTACTCAAGTTGCAAAAATGGCTTCACACCAAATGCATTCATTCTACTCCATTGGACCCAAAATGATGTTTCAGAGTGTTTTGGAGCATTTCGGAAACTTTCGGCATGTAAAAGATGCAAAACTTGTGTTTCAGGACTAAATGCACTATTTCGGCGTACTCAAGTTGCGAAAATGGTTTCGCACCAAATGCATACGTTCTACTCCATTTGACCCAAAGTAATTTTTCGGAGTGTTTTGGAGCATTTCGGAAACTTTCGGAAGGTAAAAGATGCAAAACTTGTGTTTCAGGACTAAATGCACTATTTCGGCGTACTCAACTTGCGAAAATGGTTTCGCACCAAATGCATCCATTCTACTCCATTGGACCCAAAATGATGTTCCGGAGTGTTTTGGAGCATTTCGGAAACTTTCGGAATGTAAAAGATGCAAAACTTTCGTTTGAGGACTAAATGCACTATTTCGGCGTACTCAAATTGCGAAAATAGTTTCACACCAAATGCATCCATTCTACTCCATTGGACCCAAAATGATGTTTCAAAGTGTTTTTGAGCACTTCGGAAACTTTCGGAATGTAAAAGATGCAAAACTTGTGTTTCAGGACTAAATGCACTATTTCGGCGTACTCAAGTTGTTAAAATGGTTTCGCACCAAATGCATCCATTCTACTCCATTGGACCCAAAATGATGTTTCGGAGTGTTTTGGAGCATTTCGAAAACTTTCGGAATGTAAAAGATGCAAAACTTGTGTTTCAGGACTAAATGCACTATTTCGGCGTACTCAAGTTGCGAAAATGGTTTCGCACCAAATGCATCCATTCTAATCCATTGGACCCAAAATGATGTTTCAAAGTGTTTTGGAGCACTTCGGAAACTTTCGGAATGTAAAAGATGCAAAACTTTAGTTTCAGGACTAAATGCACTATTTCGGCGTACTCAGGTTGCGAAAATGGTTTCGCACCAAATGCATCCATTCTACTCCATTAGACCCAAAGTGATTTTTCGGGGTGTTTTGGAGCATTTCGGAAACTTTCGGAATGTAAAAAATGCAAAACTTGTGTTTCAGGACTAAACGCACTATTTTGGCGTACTCAAGTTGCGAAAATGGTTTCGCACCAAATGCATCCATTCTACTCCATTTGACCCAAAATGATGTTTCGGAGTGTTTTGGAGCATTTCGGAAACTTTCGGAATGTAAAAGATGCAAAACTTGTGTTTCAGGACTAAATGCACTATTTCGGCGTACTCAAGTTGCGAAAATGGTTTCGCACCAAATGCATCCATTCTACTCCATTGGACCCAAAATGATGTTTCGGAGTGTTTTGGAGCATTTCGGAAACTTTCGGAATGTAAAAGATGCAAAACTTGTGTTTCAGGACTAAATACACTATTTCGGCGTACTCAAGTTGCGAAAATGGTTTCGCACCAAATGAATCCATTCTACTCCATTGGACCCAAAATGCTGTTTCAAAGTGTTTTGGAGCACTTCAGAAACTTTCGGAATGTAAAAGATGCAAAACTTTAGTTTCAGGACTAAATGCACTATTTCGGCGTACTCAGGTTGCGAAAATGGTTTCGCACCAAATGCATCCATTCTACTCCATTAGACCCAAAGTGATTTTTCGGGGTGTTTTGGAGCATTTCGGAAACTTTCGGAATGTAAAAAATGCAAAACTTGTGTTTCAGGACTAAACGCACTATTTTGGCGTACTCAAGTTGCGAAAATGGTTTCGCGCCAAATGCATCTGTTCTACTCCATTGGACCCAAAATGATGTTCCGAAGTGTTTTGGAGCATTTCGGAAACTTTCGGAATGTAAAAGATGCTAAACTTGTGTTTCAGGACTAAATACACTATTTCGGCGTACTCAAGTTGCGAAAATGGTTTCGCACCAAATGAATCCATTCTACCCCATTGGACCCAAAATGCTGTTTCAAAGTGTTTTGGAGCACTTCGGAAACTTTCGGAATGTAAAAGATGCAAAACTTTAGTTTCTGGACTAAATGCACTATTTCGGCGTACTCAGGTTGCGAAAATGGTTTCGCACCAAATGCATCCATTCTACTCCATTAGACCCAAAGTGATTTTTCGGGGTGTTTTGGAGCATTTCGGAAACTTTCGGAATGTAAAAAATGCAAAACTTGTGTTTCAGGACTAAACGCACTATTTTGGCGTACTCAAGTTGTGAAAATGGTTTCGCGCCAAATGCATCTGTTCTACTCCATTGGACCCAAAATGATGTTCCGAAGTGTTTTGGAGCATTTCGGAAACTTTCGGAATGTAAAAGATGCTAAACTTGTGTTTCAGGACTAAACGCACTATTTTGGCGTACTCAGGTTGCGAAAAATGGTTTCGCACCAAATGCATCCGTTCTACTCCATTGGAACCAAAATGATGTTTGGGAGTATTTTGGAACATTTCAGAAACTTTCAGAATGTAAAAGATGCAAAACTTGTGTTTCAGGACTAAATGCACTATTTCGGCGTACTCAAGTTCTTAAAATGGTTTCGCACCAAATGCATCCATTCTACTCCATTGGACCCAAAATGATGTTTCGGAGTGTTTTGGAGCATTTCGGAAACTTTCGGAATGTAAAAGATGCAAAACTTGTGTTTCAGGACTAAATGCACTATTTCGGCGTACTCAAGTTGCGAAAATGGTTTCGCACCAAATGCATCCATTCTACTCCATTGGACCCAAAATGATGTTTCAAAGTGTTTTGGAGCACTTCGGAAACTTTCGGAATGTAAAAGATGCAAAACTTTAGTTTCAGGACTAAATGCACTATTTCGGCGTACTCAGGTTGCGAAAATGGTTTCGCACCAAATGCATCCATTCTACTCCATTAGACCCAAAGTGATTTTTCGGGGTGTTTTGGAGCATTTCGGAAACTTTCGGAATGTAAAAAATTCAAAACTTGTGTTTCAGGACTAAACGCACTATTTTGGCGTACTCAAGTTGCGAAAATGGTTTCGCACCAAATACATCCATTCTACTCCATTTGACCCAAAATGATGTTTCGGAGTGTTTTGGAGCATTTCGGAAACTTTCCGAATGTAAAAGATGCAAAACTTTTGTTTCAGGACTAAATGCACTATTTCGGCGTACTCAAGTTGCGAAAATGGTTTCGCACCAAATGAATCCATTCTACTCCTTTGGACCCAAAATGTTGTTTCATAGTGTTTTGGAGCACTTCGGAAACTTTAGGAATGTAAAAGATGCAAAACTTTAGTTTCAGGACTAAATGCACTATTTCGGCGTACTCAGGTTGCGAAAATGGTTTCGCACCAAATGCATCCATTCTACTCCATTAGACCCAAAGTGATTTTTCGGGGTGTTTTGGAGCATTTCGGAAACTTTCGGAATGTAAAAAATGCTAAACTTGTGTTTCATGACTAAACGCACTATTTTGGCGTACTCAAGTTGCGAAAATGGTTTCGCACCAAATGCATCTGTTCTACTCCATTGGACCCAAAATGATGTTCCGAAGTGTTTTGGAGCATTACGGAAACTTTCGGAATGTAAAAGATGCTAAACTTGTGTTTCAGGACTAAACGCACTATTTTGGCGTACTCAGGTTGCGAAAAATGGTTTCGCACAAAATGCATCCGTTCTACTCCATTGGAACCAAAATGATGTTTGGGAGTGTTTTGGAACATTTCATAAACTTTCAGAATGTAAAAGATGCAAAACTTGTGTTTCAAGACTAAATGCACTATTTCGGCGTAGTCAAGTTGTTAAAATGGTTTCGCACCAAATGCATCCATTCTACTCCATTGGACCCAAAATGATGTTTCGGAGTGTTTTGGAGCATTTCGGAAACTTTCGGAATGTAAAAGATGCAAAACTTGTGTTTCAGGACTAAATGCACTATTTCGGCGTACTCAAGTTGCGAAAATGGTTTCGCACCAAATGCATCCATTGTACTCCATTGGACCCAAAATGATGTTTCAAAGTGTTTTGGAGCATTCGAAAACTTTCGGAATGTAAAAGATGCAAAACTTTAGTTTCAGGACTAAATGCACTATTTCGGCGTACTCAGGTTGCGAAAATGGTTTCGCACCAAATGCATCCATTCTACTCCATTAGATCCAAAGTGATTTTCAGGGTGTTTTGGAGCATTTCGGAAACTTTCGGAATGTAAAAAATGAAAAACTTGTGTTTCAGGACTAAACGCACTATTTTGGCGTACTCAAGTTGCGAAAATGGTTTCGCACCAAATGCATCCATTCTACTCCATTTGACCCAAAATGATGTTTCGGAGTCTTTTGGAGCATTTCGGAAACTTTCGGAATGTAAAAGATGCAAAACTTGTGTTTCAGGACTAAATGCACTATTTCGGCGTACTCAAGTTGCGAAAATGGTTTCGCACCAAATGCATCCATTCTACTCCATTGGACCCAAAATGATGTTTCGGAGTGTTTTGGAGTATTTCGGAAACTTTCGGAATGTAAAAGATGCAAAACTTGTGTTTCAGGACTAAATACACTATTTCGGCGTACTCAAGTTGTGAAAATGGTTTCGCACCAAATGAATCCATTCTACCCCATTGGACCCAAAATGCTGTTTCAAAGTGTTTTGGAACACTTCGGAAACTTTCGGAATGTAAAAGATGCAAAACTTTAGTTTCAGGACTAAATGCACTATTTCGGCGTACTCAGGTTGCGAAAATGGTTTCGCACCAAATGCATCCATTCTACTCCATTAGACCCAAAGTGATTTTTCGGGGTGTTTTGGAGCATTTCGGAAACTTTCGGAATGTAAAAAATGCAAAACTTGTGTTTCAGGACTAAACGCACTATTTTGGCGTACTCAAGTTGCGAAAATGGTTTCGCGCCAAATGCATCTGTTCTACTCCATTGGACCCAAAATGATGTTCCGAAGTGTTTTGGAGCATTTCGGAAACTTTCGGAATGTAAAAGATGCTAAACTTGTGTTTCAGGACTAAATACACTATTTCGGCGTACTCAAGTTGCGAAAATGGTTTCGCACCAAATGAATCCATTCTACCCCATTGGACCCAAAATGCTGTTTCAAAGTGTTTTGGAGCACTTCGGAAACTTTCGGAATGTAAAAGAAGCAAAACTTTAGTTTCTGGACTAAATGCACTATTTCGGCGTACTCAGGTTGCGAAAATGGTTTCGTACCAAATGCATCCATTCTACTCCATTAGACCCAAAGTGATTTTTCGGGGTGTTTTGGAGCATTTCGGAAACTTTCGGAATGTAAAAAATGCAAAACTTGTGTTTCAGGACTAAACGCACTATTTTGGCGTACTCAAGTTGTGAAAATGGTTTCGCGCCAAATGCATCTGTTCTACTCCATTGGACCCAAAATGATGTTCCGAAGTGTTTTGGAGCATTTCGGAAACTTTCGGAATGTAAAAGATGCTAAACTTGTGTTTCAGGACTAAACGCACTATTTTGGCGTACTCAGGTTGCGAAAAATGGTTTCGCACCAAATGCATCCGTTCTACTCCATTGGAACCAAAATTATGTTTGGGAGTATTTTGGAACATTTCAGAAACTTTCAGAATGTAAAAGATGCAAAACTTGTGTTTCAGGACTAAATGCAATATTTCGGCGTACTCAAGTTGTTAAAATGGTTTCGCACCAAATGCATCCATTCTACTCCATTGGACCCAAAATGATGTTTCGGAGTGTTTTGGAGCATTTCGGAAACTTTCGGAATGTAAAAGATGCAAAACTTGTGTTTCAGGACTAAATGCACTATTTCGGCGTACTCAAGTTGCGAAAATGGTTTCGCACCAAATGCATCCATTCTACTCCATTGGACCCAAAATGATGTTTCAAAGTGTTTTGGAGCACTTCGGAAACTTTCGGAATGTAAAAGATGCAAAACTTTAGTTTCAGGACTAAATGCACTATTTCGGCGTACTCAGGTTGCGAAAATGGTTTCGCACCAAATGCATCCATTCTACTCCATTAGACCCAAAGTGATTTTTCGGGGTGTTTTGGAGCATTTCGGAAACTTTCGGAATGTAAAAAATTCAAAACTTGTGTTTCAGGACTAAACGCACTATTTTGGCGTACTCAAGTTGCGAAAATGGTTTCGCACCAAATACATCCATTCTACTCCATTTGACCCAAAATGATGTTTCGGAGTGTTTTGGAGCATTTCGGAAACTTTCCGAATGTAAAAGATGCAAAACTTTTGTTTCAGGACTAAATGCACTATTTCGGCGTACTCAAGTTGCGAAAATGGTTTCGCACCAAATGAATCCATTCTACTCCTTTGGACCCAAAATGTTGTTTCATAGTGTTTTGGAGCACTTCGGAAACTTTAGGAATGTAAAAGATGCAAAACTTTAGTTTCAGGACTAAATGCACTATTTCGGCGTACTCAGGTTGCGAAAATGGTTTCGCACCAAATGCATCCATTCTACTCCATTAGACCCAAAGTGATTTTTCGGGGTGTTTTGGAGCATTTCGGAAACTTTCGGAATGTAAAAAATGCTAAACTTGTGTTTCAGGACTAAACGCACTATTTTGGCGTACTCAAGTTGCGAAAATGGTTTCGCACCAAATGCATCTGTTCTACTCCATTGGACCCAAAATGATGTTCCGAAGTGTTTTGGAGCATTACGGAAACTTTCGGAATGTAAAAGATGCTAAACTTGTGTTTCAGGACTAAACGCACTATTTTGGCGTACTCAGGTTGCGAAAAATGGTTTCGCACAAAATGCATCCGTTCTACTCCATTGGAACCAAAATGATGTTTGGGAGTGTTTTGGAACATTTCAGAAACTTTCAGAATGTAAAAGATGCAAAACTTGTGTTTCAAGACTAAATGCACTATTTCGGCGTACTCAAGTTGTTAAAATGGTTTCGCACCAAATGCATCCATTCTACTCCATTGGACCCAAAATGATGTTTCGGAGTGTTTTGGAGCATTTCGGAAACTTTCGGAATGTAAAAGATGCAAAACTTGTGTTTCAGGACTAAATGCACTATTTCGGCGTACTCAAGTTGCGAAAATGGTTTCGCACCAAATGCATCCATTGTACTCCATTGGACCCAAAATGATGTTTCAAAGTGTTTTGGAGCATTCGAAAACTTTCGGAATGTAAAAGATGCAAAACTTTAGTTTCAGGACTAAATGCACTATTTCGGCGTACTCAGGTTGCGAAAATGGTTTCGCACCAAATGCATCCATTCTACTCCATTAGACCCAAAGTGATTTTCAGGGTGTTTTGGAGCATTTCGGAAACTTCCGGAATGTAAAAAATTCAAAACTTGTGTTTCAGGACTAAACGCACTATTTTGGCGTACTCAAGTTGCGAAAATGGTTTCGCACCAAATGCATCCATTCTACTCCATTTGACCCAAAATGATGTTTCGGAGTCTTTTGGAGCATTTCGGAAACTTTCGGAATGTAAAAGATGCAAAACTTGTGTTTCAGGACTAAATGCACTATTTCGGCGTACTCAAGTTGCGAAAATGGTTTCGCACCAAATGCATCCATTCTACTCCATTGGACCCAAAATGATGTTTCGGAGTGTTTTGGAGTATTTCGGAAACTTTCGGAATGTAAAAGATGCAAAACTTGTGTTTCAGGACTAAATGCACTATTTCGGCGTACTCAAGTTGCGAAAATGGTTTCGCACCAAATGCATCCATTCTACTCCATTAGACCCAAAGTGATTTTTCGGGATGTTTTGGAGCATTTCGGAAACTTTCGGAATGTAAAAAATGCAAAACTTGTGTTTCAGGACTAAACGCACTATTTTGGCGTACTCAAGTTGCGAAAATGGTTTCGCGCCAAATGCATCTGTTCTACTCCATTGGACCCAAAATGATGTTCCGAAGTGTTTTGGAGCATTTCGGAAACTTTCGGAATGTAAAAGATGCTAAACTTGTGTTTCAGGACTAAACACACTATTTTGGCGTACTCAGGTTGCGAAAAATGGTTTCGCACCAAATGCATCCGTTCTACTCCATTGGAACCAAAATGATGTTTGGGAGTATTTTGGAACATTTCAGAAACTTTCAGAATGTAAAAGATGCAAAACTTGTGTTTCAGGACTAAATGCACTATTTCGGCGTACTCAAGTTCTTAAAATGGTTTCGCATCAAATGCATCCATTCTACTCCATTGGACCCAAAATGATGTTTCGGAGTCTTTTGGAGCATTTCGGAAACTTTCGGAATGTAAAAGATGCAAAACTTGTGTTTCAGGACTAAATGCACTATTTCGGCGTACTCAAGTTGCGAAAATGGTTTCGCACCAAATGCATCCATTCTACTTCATTTGACCCAAAATGATGTTTCGGAGTGTTTTGGAGCATTTCGGAAACTTTCGGAATGTAAAAGATGCAAAACTTGTGTTTCAGGACTAAATACACTATTTCGGCGTACTCAAGTTGCGAAAATGGTTTCGCACCAAATGAATCCATTCTACCCCATTGGACCCAAAATGCTGTTTCAAAGTGTTTTGGAGCACTTCGGAAACTTTCGGAATGTAAAAGATGCAAAACTTTAGTTTCAGGACTAAATGCACTATTTCGGCGTACTCAGGTTGCGAAAATGGTTTCGCACCAAATGCATCCATTCTACTCCATTAGACCCAAAGTGATTTTTCGGGGTGTTTTGGAGCATTTCGGAAACTTTCGGAATGTAAAAAATGCAAAACTTGTGTTTCAGGACTAAACGCACTATTTTGGCGTACTCAAGTTGCGAAAATGGTTTCGCGCCAAATGCATCTGTTCTACTCCATTGGACCCAAAATGATGTTCCGAAGTGTTTTGGAGCATTTCGGAAACTTTCGGAATGTAAAAGATGCTAAACTTGTGTTTCAGGACTAAACGCACTATTTTGGCGTACTCAGGTTGCGAAAAATGGTTTCGCACCAAATGCATCCGTTCTACTCCATTGGAACCAAAATGATGTTTGGGAGTGTTTTGGAACATTTCAGAAACTTTCAGAATGTAAAAGATGCAAAACTTGTGTTTCAGGACTAAATGCACTATTTCGGCGTACTCAAGTTGTTAAAATGGTTTCGCACCAAATGCATCCATTCTACTCCATTGGACCCAAAATGATGTTTCGGACTGTTTTGGAGCATTTCGGAAACTTTCAGAATGTAAAAGATGCAAAACTTGTTATTCAGGACTAAATGCACTATTTCGGCGTACTCAAGTTGCGAAAATGGTTTCGCACCAAATGCATCCATTCTACTCCATTGGACCCAAAATGATGTTTCAAAGTGTTTTGGAGCATTCGGAAACTTTCGGAATGTAAAAGATGCAAAACTTTAGTTTCAGGACTAAATGCACTATTTCGGCGTACTCAGGTTGCGAAAATGGTTTCGCACCAAATGCATCCATTCTACTCCATTAGACCCAAAGTGATTTTTCGGGGTGTTTTGGAGCATTTCGGAAACTTTCGGAATGTATAAAATGCAAAACTTGTGTTTCAGGACTAAACGCACTATTTTGGCGTACTCAAGTTGCGAAAATGGTTTCGCACCAAATGCATCCATTCTACTCCATTTGACCCAAAATGATGTTTCGGAGTGTTTTGGAGCATTTCGGAAACTTTCGGAATGTAAAAGATGCAAAACTTGTGTTTCAGGACTAAATGCACTATTTCGGCGTACTCAAGTTGCGAAAATGGTTTCGCACCAAATGCATCCATCCTACTCCATTGGACCCAAAATGATGTTTCGGAGTGTTTTGGAGCATTTCGGAAACTTTCGGAATGTAAAAGATGCAAAACTTGTGTTTCAGGACTAAATACACTATTTCGTCGTACTCAAGTTGCGAAAATGGTTTCGCACCAAATGAATCCATTCTACCCCATTGGACCCAAAATGCAGTTTCAAAGTGTTTTGGAGCACTTCGGAAACTTTCGGAATGTAAAAGATGCAAAACTTTAGTTTCAGGACTAAATGCACTATTTCGGCGTACTCAGGTTGCGAAAATGGTTTCGCACCAAATGCATCCATTCTACTCCATTAGACCCAAAGTGATTTTTCGGGGTGTTTTGGAGCATTTCGGAAACTTTCGGAATGTAAAAAATGCAAAACTTGTGTTTCAGGACTAAACGCACTATTTTGGCGTACTCAAGTTGCGAAAATGGTTTCGCGCCAAATGCATCTGTTCTACTCCATTGGACCCAAAATGATGTTCCGAAGTGTTTTGGAGCATTTCGGAAACTTTCGGAATGTAAAAGATGCTAAACTTGTGTTTCAGGACTAAACGCACTATTTTGGCGTACTCAGGTTGCGAAAAATGGTTTCGCACCAAATGCATCCGTTCTACTCCATTGGAACCAAAATGATGTTTGGGAGTATTTTGGAACATTTCAGAAACTTTCAGAATGTAAAAGATGCAAAACTTGTGTTTCAGGACTAAATGCACTATTTCGGCGTACTCAAGTTGTTAAAATGGTTTCGCACCAAATGCATCCATTCTACTCCATTGGACCCAAAATGATGTTTCGGAGTGTTTTGGAGCATTTCGGAAACTTTCGGAATGTAAAAGATGCAAAACTTGTGTTTCAGGACTAAATGCACTATTTCGGCGTACTCAAGTTGCGAAAATGGTTTCGCACCAAATGCATCCATTCTACTCCATTGGACCCAAAATGATGTTTCAAAGTGTTTTGGAGCACTTCGGAAACTTTCGGAATGTAAAAGATGCAAAACTTTAGTTTCAGGTCTAAATGCACTATTTCGGCGTACTCAGGTTGCGAAAATGGTTTCGCACCAAATGCATGCATTCTACTCCATTAGACCCAAAGTGATTTTTCGGGGTGTTTTGGAGCATTTCGGAAACTTCCGGAATGTAAAAAATTCAAAACTTGTGTTTCAGGACTAAACGCACTATTTTGGCGTACTCAAGTTGCGAAAATGGTTTCGCGTCAAATGCATCTGTTCTACTCCATTGGACCCAAAATGATGTTCCGAAGTGTTTTGGAGCATTTGGGATACTTTCGGAATGTAAAAGATGCTAAACTTGTGTTTCAGGACTAAACGCACTATTTTGGCGTACTCAGGTTGCGAAAAATGGTTTCGCACCAAATGCATCCGTTCTACTCCATTGGAGCCAAAATGATGTTTGGGAGTGTTTTGGAACATTTCAGAAACTTTCAGAATGTAAAAGATGCAAAACTTGTGTTTCAGGACTAAATGCACTATTTCGGCGTACTCAAGTTGTTAAAATGGTTTCGCACCAAATGCATCCATTCTACTCCATTGGACCCAAAATGATGTTTCGGAGTGTTTTGGAGCATTTCGGAAACTTTCGGAATGTAAAAGATGCAAAACTTGTTATTCAGGACTAAATGCACTATTTCGGCGTACTCAAGTTGCGAAAATGGTTTCGCACCAAATGCATCCATTCTACTCCATTGGAACCAAAATGATGTTTCAAAGTGTTTTGGAGCATTCGGAAACTTTCGGAATGTAAAAGATGCAAAACTTTAGTTTCAGGACTAAATGCACTATTTCGTCGTACTCCGGTTGCGAAAATGGTTTCGCACCAAATGCATCCATTCTACTCCATTAGACCCAAAGTGATTTTTCGGGGTGTTTTGGAGCATTTCAGAAACTTTCGGAATGTAAAAAATGCAAAACTTGTGTTTCAGGACTAAACGCACTATTTTGGCGTACTCAAGTTGCGAAAATGGTTTCGCACCAAATGCATCCATTCTACTCCATTTGACCCAAAATGATGTTTCGGAGTGTTTTGGAGCATTTCGGAAACTTTCGGAATGTAAAAGATGCAAAACTTGTGTTTCAGGACTAAATGCACTATTTCGACGTACTCAAGTTGCGAAAATGGTTTCGCACCAAATGCATCCATCCTACTCCATTGGACCCAAAATGATGTTTCGGAGTGTTTTGGAGCATTTCGGAAACTTTCGGAATGTAAAAGATGCAAAACTTGTGTTTCAGGACTAAATACACTATTTCGGCGTACTCAAGTTGCGAAAATGGTTTCGCACCAAATGAATCCATTCTACTCCATTGGACCCAAAATGCAGTTTCAAAGTGTTTTGGAGCACTTCGGAAACTTTCGGAATGTAAAAGATGCAAAACTTTAGTTTCAGGACTAAATGCACTATTTCGGCGTACTCAGGTTGCGAAAATGGTTTCGCACCAAATGCATCCATTCTACTCCATTAGACCCAAAGTGATTTTTCGGGGTGTTTTGGAGCATTTCGGAAACTTTCGGAATGTAAAAAATGCAAAACTTGTGTTTCAGGACTAAACGCACTATTTTGGCGTACTCAAGTTGCGAAAATGGTTTCGCGCCAAATGCATCTGTTCTACTCCATTGGACCCAAAATGATGTTCCGAAGTGTTTTGGAGCATTTCGGAAACTTTCGGAATGTAAAAGATGCTAAACTTGTGTTTCAGGACTAAACGCACTATTTTGGCGTACTCAGGTTGCGAAAAATGGTTTCGCACCAAATGCATCCGTTCTACTCCATTGGAACCAAAATGATGTTTGGGAGTGTTTTGGAACATTTCAGAAACTTTCAGAATGTAAAAGATGCAAAACTTGTGTTTCAGGACTAAATGCACTATTTCGGCGTACTCAAGTTGTTAAAATGGTTTCGCACCAAATGCATCCATTCTACTCCATTGGACCCAAAATGATGTTTCGGAGTGTTTTGGAGCATTTCGGAAACTTTCGGAATGTAAAAGATGCAAAACTTGTGTTTCAGGACTAAATGCACTATTTCGGCGTACTCAAGTTGCGAAAATGGTTTCGCACCAAATGCATCCATTCTACTCCATTGGACCCAAAATGATGTTTCAAAGTGTTTTGGAGCACTTCGGAAACTTTCGGAATGTAAAAGATGCAAAACTTTAGTTTCAGGACTAAATGCACTATTTCGGCGTACTCAGGTTGCGAAAATGGTTTCGCACCAAATGCATCCATTCTACTCCATTAGACCCAAAGTGATTTTTCGGGGTGTTTTGGAGCATTTCGGAAACTTTCGGAATGTAAAAAATGCAAAACTTGTGTTTCAGGACTAAACGCACTATTTTGGCGTACTCAAGTTGCGAAAATGGTTTCGCACCAAATGCATCCATTCTACTCCATTTGACCCAAAATGATGTTTCGGAGTGTTTTGGAGCATTTCGGAAACTTTCGGAATGTAAAAGATGCAAAACTTGTGTTTCAGGACTAAATGCACTATTTCGGCGTACTCAAGTTGCGAAAATGGTTTCGCACCAAATGCATCCATTCTACTCCATTGGACCCAAAATGATGTTTCGGAGTGTTTTGGAGCATTTCGGAAACTTTCGGAATGTAAAAGATGCAAAACTTGTGTTTCAGGACTAAATACACTATTTCGGCGTACTCAAGTTGCGAAAATGGTTTCGCACCAAATGAATCCATTCTACTCCATTGGACCCAAAATGCTGTTTCAAAGTGTTTTGGAGCACTTCGGAAACTTTCGGAATGTAAAAGATGCAAAACTTTAGTTTCAGGACTAAATGCACTATTTCGGCGTACTCAGGTTGCGAAAATGGTTTCGCACCAAATGCATCCATTCTACTCCATTAGACCCAAAGTGATTTTTCGGGGTGGTTTGGAGCATTTCGGAAACTTTCGGAATGTAAAAAATGCAAAACTTGTGTTTCAGGACTAAACGCACTATTTTGGCGTACTCAAGTTGCGAAAATGGTTTCGCGCCAAATGCATCTGTTCTACTCCATTGGACCCAAAATGATGTTCCGAAGTGTTTTGGAGCATTTCGGAAACTTTCGGAATGTAAAAGATGCTAAACTTGTGTTTCAGGACTAAACGCACTATTTTGGCGTACTCAGGTTGCGAAAAATGGTTTCGCACCAAATGCATCCGTTCTACTCCATTGGAACCAAAATGATGTTTGGGAGTGTTTTGGAACATTTCAGAAACTTTCAGAATGTAAAAGATGCAAAACTTGTGTTTCAGGACTAAATGCACTATTTCGGCGTACTCAAGTTGTTAAAATGGTTTCGCACCAAATGCATCCATTCTACTCCATTGGACCCAAAATGATGTTTCGGAGTGTTTTGGAGCATTTCGGAAACTTTCGGAATGTAAAAGATGCAAAACTTGTGTTTCAGGACTAAATGCACTATTTCGGCGTACTCAAGTTGCGAAAATGGTTTCGCACCAAATGCATCCATTCTACTCCATTGGACCCAAAATGATGTTTCGGAGTGTTTTGGAGCATTTCGGAAACTTTCGGAATGTAAAAGATGCAAAACTTGTGTTTCAGGACTAAATACACTATTTCGTCGTACTCAAGTTGCGAAAATGGTTTCGCACCAAATGAATCCATTCTACCCCATTGGACCCAAAATGCAGTTTCAAAGTGTTTTGGAGCACTTCGGAAACTTTCGGAATGTAAAAGATGCAAAACTTTAGTTTCAGGACTAAATGCACTATTTCGGCGTACTCAGGTTGCGAAAATGGTTTCGCACCAAATGCATCCATTCTACTCCATTAGACCCAAAGTGATTTTTCGGGGTGTTTTGGAGCATTTCGGAAACTTTCGGAATGTAAAAAATGCAAAACTTGTGTTTCAGGACTAAACGCACTATTTTGGCGTACTCAAGTTGCGAAAATGGTTTCGCGCCAAATGCATCTGTTCTACTCCATTGGACCCAAAATGATGTTCCGAAGTGTTTTGGAGCATTTCGGAAACTTTCGGAATGTAAAAGATGCTAAACTTGTGTTTCAGGACTAAACGCACTATTTTGGCGTACTCAGGTTGCGAAAAATGGTTTCGCACCAAATGCATCCGTTCTACTCCATTGGAACCAAAATGATGTTTGGGAGTATTTTGGAACATTTCAGAAACTTTCAGAATGTAAAAGATGCAAAACTTGTGTTTCAGGACTAAATGCACTATTTCGACGTACTCAAGTTGTTAAAATGGTTTCGCACCAAATGCATCCATTCTACTCCATTGGACCCAAAATGATGTTTCGGAGTGTTTTGGAGCATTTCGGAAACTTTCGGAATGTAAAAGATGCAAAACTTGTGTTTCAGGACTAAATGCACTATTTCGGCGTACTCAAGTTGCGAAAATGGTTTCGCACCAAATGCATCCATTCTACTCCATTGGACCCAAAATGATGTTTCAAAGTGTTTTGGAGCACTTCGGAAACTTTCGGAATGTAAAAGATGCAAAACTTTAGTTTCAGGACTAAATGCACTATTTCGGCGTACTCAGGTTGCGAAAATAGTTTCGCACCAAATGCATCCATTCTACTCCATTAGACCTAAAGTGATTTTTCGGGGTTTTTGGAGCATTTCGGAATGTAAAAAATGCAAAACTTGTGTTTCAGGACTAAACGCACTATTTTGGCGTACTCAAGTTGCGAAAATGGTTTCGCGTCAAATGCATCTGTTCTACTCCATTGGACCCAAAATGATGTTCCGAAGTGTTTTGGAGCATTTGGGATACTTTCGGAATGTAAAAGATGCTAAACTTGTGTTTCAGGACTAAACGCACTATTTTGGCGTACTCAGGTTGCGAAAAATGGTTTCGCACCAAATGCATCCGTTCTACTCCATTGGAACCAAAATGATGTTTGGGAGTGTTTTGGAACATTTCAGAAACTTTCAGAATGTAAAAGATGCAAAACTTGTGTTTCAGGACTAAATGCACTATTTCGGCGTACTCAAGTTGTTAAAATGGTTTCGCACCAAATGCATCCATTCTACTCCATTGGACCCAAAATGATGTTTCGGAGTGTTTTGGAGCATTTCGGAAACTTTCGGAATGTAAAAGATGCAAAACTTGTGTTTCAGGACTAAATGCACTATTTCGGCGTACTCAAGTTGCGAAAATGGTTTCGCACCAAATGCATCCATTCTACTCCATTGGACCCAAAATGATGTTTCAAAGTGTTTTGGAGCATTCGGAAACTTTCGGAATGTAAAAGATGCAAAACTTTAGTTTCAGGACTAAATGCACTATTTCGGCGTACTCAGGTTGCGAAAATGGTTTCGCACCAAATGCATCCATTCTACTCCATTAGACCCAAAGTGATTTTTCGGAGTGTTTTGGAGCATTTCGGAAACTTTCGGAATGTAAAAAATGCAAAACTTGTGTTTCAGGACTAAACGCACTATTGTGGCGTACTCAAGTTGCGAAAATGGTTTCGCACCAAATGCATCCATTCTACTCCATTTGACCCAAAATGATGTTTCGGAGTGTTTTGGAGCATTTCGGAAACTTTCGGAATGTAAAAGATGCAAAACTTGTGTTTCAGGACTAAATGCACTATTTCGGCGTACTCAAGTTGCGAAAATGGTTTCGCACCAAATGCATCCATCCTACTCCATTGGACCCAAAATGATGTTTCGGAGTGTTTTGGAGCATTTCGGAAACTTTCGGAATGTAAAAGATGCAAAACTTGTGTTTCAGGACTAAATACACTATTTCGGCGTACTCAAGTTGCGAAAATGGTTTCGCACCAAATGAATCCATTCTACCCCATTGGACCCAAAATGCAGTTTCAAAGTGTTTTGGAGCACTTCGGAAACTTTCGGAATGTAAAAGATGCAAAACTTTAGTTTCAGGACTAAATACACTATTTCGGCGTACTCAGGTTGCGAAAATGGTTTCGCACCAAATGCATCCATTCTACTCCATTAGACCCAAAGTGATTTTTCGGGGTGTTTTGGAGCATTTCGGAAACTTCCGGAATGTAAAAAATTCAAAACTTGTGTTTCAGGACTAAACGCACTATTTTGGCGTACTCAAGTTGCGAAAATGGTTTCGCACCAAATGCATCCATTCTACTCCATTTGACCCAAAATGATGTTTCGGAGTGTTTTGGAGCATTTCGGAAACTTTCGGAATGTAAAAGATGCAAAACTTGTGTTTCAGGACTAAATGCACTATTTCGGCGTACTCAAGTTGCGAAAATGGTTTCGCACCAAATGCATCCATTCTACTCCATTGGACCCAAAATGATGTTTCGGAGTGTTTTGGAGCATTTCAGAAACTTTCGGAATGTAAAAGATGCAAAACTTGTGTTTCAGGACTAAATACACTATTTCGGCGTACTCAAGTTGCGAAAATGGTTTCGCACCAAATGAATCCATTCTACTCCTTTGGACCCAAAATGCTGTTTCAAAGTGTTTTGGAGCACTTCGGAAACTTTCGGAATGTAAAAGATGCAAAACTTTAGTTTCAGGACTAAATGCACTATTTCGGCGTACTCAGGTTGCGAAAATGGTTTCGCACCAAATGCATCCATTCTACTCCATTAGACCCAAAGTGATTTTTCGGGGTGGTTTGGAGCATTTCGGAAACTTTCGGAATGTAAAAAATGCAAAACTTGTGTTTCAGGACTAAACGCACTATTTTGGCGTACTCAAGTTGCGAAAATGGTTTCGCGCCAAATGCATCTGTTCTACTCCATTGGACCCAAAATGATGTTCCGAAGTGTTTTGGAGCATTTCGGAAACTTTCGGAATGTAAAAGATGCTAAACTTGTGTTTCAGGACTAAACGCACTATTTTGGCGTACTCAGGTTGCGAAAAATGGTTTCGCACCAAATGCATCCGTTCTACTCCATTGGAACCAAAATGATGTTTGGGAGTGTTTTGGAACATTTCAGAAACTTTCAGAATGTAAAAGATGCAAAACTTGTGTTTCAGGACTAAATGCACTATTTCGGCGTACTCAAGTTGTTAAAATGGTTTCGCACCAAATGAATTCATTCTACTCCATTGGACCCAAAATGATGTTTCAAAGTGTTTTGGAGCATTTCGGAAACTTTCGGAATGTAAAAGATGCAAAACTTGTGTTTCAGGACTAAATGCACTATTTCGGCGTACTCAAGTTGCGAAAATGGTTTCGCACCAAATGCATCCATTCTACTCCATTGGACCCAAAATGATGTTTCGGAGTGTTTTGGAGCATTTAGGAAACTTTCGGAATGTAAAGGATGCAAAACTTGTGTTTCAGGACTAAATACACTATTTCGGCGTACTCAAGTTGCGAAAATGGTTTCGCACCAAATGAATCCATTCTACTCCATTGGACCCAAAATGTTGTTTCAAAGTGTTTTGGAGCACTTCGGAAACTTTCGGAATGTAAAAGATGCAAAACTTTAGTTTCAGGACTAAATGCACTATTTCGGTGTACTCAGGTTGCGAAAATGGTTTCGCACCAAATGCATCCATTCTACTCCATTAGACCCAAAGTGATTTTTCGGGGTGTTTTGGAGCATTTCGGAAACTTTCGGAATGTAAAAAATGCAAAACTTGTGTTTCAGGACTAAACGCACTATTTTGGCGTACTCAAGTTGCGAAAATGGTTTCGCGCCAAATGCATCTGTTCTACTCCATTGGACCCAAAATGATGTTCCGAAGTGTTTTGGAGCATTTCGGAAACTTTCGGAATGTAAAAGATGCTAAACTTGTGTTTCAGGACTAAACGCACTATTTTGGCGTACTCAGGTTGCGAAAAATGGTTTCGCACCAAATGCATCCGTTCTACTCCATTGGAACCAAAATGATGTTTGGGAGTATTTTGGAACATTTCAGAAACTTTCAGAATGTAAAAGATGCAAAACTTGTGTTTCAGGACTAAATGCACTATTTCGGCGTACTCAAGTTGTTAAAATGGTTTCGCACCAAATGCATCCATTCTACTCCATTGGACCCAAAATGATGTTTCGGAGTGTTTTGGAGCATTTCGGAAACTTTCGGAATGTAAAAGATGCAAAACTTGTGTTTCAGGACTAAATGCACTATTTCGGCGTACTCAAGTTGCGAAAATGGTTTCGCACCAAATGCATCCATTCTACTCCATTGGACCCAAAATGATGTTTCAAAGTGTTTTGGAGCACTTCGGAAACTTTCGGAATGTAAAAGATGCAAAACTTTAGTTTCAGGACTAAATGCACTATTTCGGCGTACTCAGGTTGCGAAAATGGTTTCGCACCAAATGCATCCATTCTACTCCATTAGACCCAAAGTGATTTTTCGGGGTGTTTTGGAGCATTTCGGAAACTTTCGGAATGTAAAAAATGCAAAACTTGTGTTTCAGGACTAAACGCACTATTTTGGCGTACTCAAGTTGCGAAAATGGTTTCGCGCCAAATGCATCTGTTCTACTCCATTGGACCCAAAATGATGTTCCGAAGTGTTTTGGAGCATTTCGGAAACTTTCGGAATGTAAAAGATGCTAAACTTGTGTTTCAGGACTAAACGCACTATTTTGGCGTACTCAGGTTGCGAAAAATGGTTTCGCACCAAATGCATCCGTTCTACTCCATTGGAACCAAAATGATGTTTGGGAGTGTTTTGGAACATTTCAGAAACTTTCAGAATGTAAAAGATGCAAAACTTGTGTTTCAGGACTAAATGCACTATTTCGGCGTACTCAAGTTGTTAAAATGGTTTCGCACCAAATGCATCCATTCTACTCCATTGGACCCAAAATGATGTTTCGGAGTGTTTTGGAGCATTTCGGAAACTTTCGGAATGTAAAAGATGCAAAACTTGTGTTTCAGGACTAAATGCACTATTTCGGCGTACTCAAGTTGCGAAAATGGTTTCGCACCAAATGCATCCATTCTACTCCATTGGACCCAAAATGATGTTTCAAAGTGTTTTGGAGCATTCGGAAACTTTCGGAATGTAAAAGATGCAAAACTTTAGTTTCAGGACTAAATGCACTATTTCGGCGTACTCAGGTTGCGAAAATGGTTTCGCACCAAATGCATCCATTCTACTCCATTAGACCCAAAGTGATTTTTCGGGGTGTTTTGGAGCATTTCGGAAACTTTCGGAATGTAAAAAATGCAAAACTTGTGTTTCAGGACTAAACGCACTATTTTGGCGTACTCAAGTTGCGAAAATGGTTTCGCACCAAATGCATCCATTCTACTCCATTTGACCCAAAATGATGTTTCGGAGTGTTTTGGAGCATTTCGGAAACTTTCGGAATGTAAAAGATGCAAAACTTGTGTTTCAGGACTAAATGCACTATTTCGGCGTACTCAAGTTGCGAAAATGGTTTCGCACCAAATGCATCCATTCTACTCCATTGGACCCAAAATGATGTTTCGGAGTGTTTTGGAGCATTTCGGAAACTTTCGGAATGTAAAAGATGCAAAACTTGTGTTTCAGGACTAAATACACTATTTCGGCGTACTCAAGTTGCGAAAATGGTTTCGCACCAAATGAATCCATTCTACTCCATTGGACCCAAAATGCTGTTTCAAAGTGTTTTGGAGCACTTCGGAAACTTTCGGAATGTAAAAGATGCAAAACTTTAGTTTCAGGACTAAATGCACTATTTCGGCGTACTCAGGTTGCGAAAATGGTTTCGCACCAAATGCATCCATTCTACTCCATTAGACCCAAAGTGATTTTTCGGGGTGTTTTGGAGCATTTCGGAAACTTTCGGAATGTAAAAAATGCAAAACTTGTGTTTCAGGACTAAACGCACTATTTTGGCGTACTCAAGTTGCGAAAATGGTTTCGCGCCAAATGCATCTGTTCTACTCCATTGGACCCAAAATGATGTTCCGAAGTGTTTTGGAGCATTTCGGAAACTTTCGGAATGTAAAAGATGCTAAACTTGTGTTTCAGGACTAAACGCACTATTTTGGCGTACTCAGGTTGCGAAAAATGGTTTCGCACCAAATGCATCCGTTCTACTCCATTGGAACCAAAATGATGTTTGGGAGTGTTTTGGAACATTTCAGAAACTTTCAGAATGTAAAAGATGCAAAACTTGTGTTTCAGGACTAAATGCACTATTTCGGCGTACTCAAGTTGTTAAAATGGTTTCGCACCAAATGCATCCATTCTACTCCATTGGACCCAAAATGATGTTTCGGAGTGTTTTGGAGCATTTCGGAAACTTTCGGAATGTAAAAGATGCAAAACTTGTGTTTCAGGACTAAATGCACTATTTCGGCGTACTCAAGTTGCGAAAATGGTTTCGCACCAAATGCATCCATTCTACTCCATTGGACCCAAAATGATGTTTCAAAGTGTTTTGGAGCACTTCGGAAACTTTCGGAATGTAAAAGATGCAAAACTTTAGTTTCAGGACTAAATGCACTATTTCGGCGTACTCAGGTTGCGAAAATAGTTTCGCACCAAATGCATCCATTCTACTCCATTAGACCCAAAGTGATTTTTCGGGGTGTTTTGGAGCATTTCGGAAACTTTCGGAATGTAAAAAATACAAAACTTGTGTTTCAGGACTAAACGCACTATTTTGGCGTACTCAAGTTGCGAAAATGGTTTCGCACCAAATGCATCCATTCTACTCCATTGGACCCAAAATGATGTTTCGGAGTGTTTTGGAGCATTTCGGAAACTTTCGGAATGTAAAAGATGCAAAACTTGTGTTTCAGGACTAAATGCACTATTTCGGCGTACTCAAGTTGCGAAAATGGTTTCGCACCAAATGCATCCATTCTACTCCATTGGACCCAAAATGATGTTTCGGAGTGTTTTGGAGCATTTAGGAAACTTTCGGAATGTAAAAGATGCAAAACTTGTGTTTCAGGACTAAATACACTATTTCGGCGTACTCAAGTTGCGAAAATGGTTTCGCACCAAATGAATCCATTCTACTCCATTGGACCCAAAATGTTGTTTCAAAGTGTTTTGGAGCACTTCGGAAACTTTCGGAATGTAAAAGATGCAAAACTTTAGTTTCAGGACTAAATGCACTATTTCGGTGTACTCAGGTTGCGAAAATGGTTTCGCACCAAATGCATCCATTCTACTCCATTAGACCCAAAGTGATTTTTCGGGGTGTTTTGGAGCATTTCGGAAACTTTCGGAATGTAAAAAATGCAAAACTTGTGTTTCAGGACTAAACGCACTATTTTGGCGTACTCAAGTTGCGAAAATGGTTTCGCGCCAAATGCATCTGTTCTACTCCATTGGACCCAAAATGATGTTCCGAAGTGTTTTGGAGCATTTCGGAAACTTTCGGAATGTAAAAGATGCTAAACTTGTGTTTCAGGACTAAACGCACTATTTTGGCGTACTCAGGTTGCGAAAAATGGTTTCGCACCAAATGCATCCGTTCTACTCCATTGGAACCAAAATGATGTTTGGGAGTGTTTTGGAACATTTCAGAAACTTTCAGAATGTAAAAGATGCAAAACTTGTGTTTCAGGACTAAATGCACTATTTCGGCGTACTCAAGTTGTTAAAATGGTTTCGCACCAAATGCATCCATTCTACTCCATTGGACCCAAAATGATGTTTCGGAGTGTTTTGGAGCATTTCGGAAACTTTCGGAATGTAAAAGATGCAAAACTTGTGTTTCAGGACTAAATGCACTATTTCGGCGTACTCAAGTTGCGAAAATGGTTTCGCACCAAATGCATCCATTCTACTCCATTGGACCCAAAATGATGTTTCAAAGTGTTTTGGAGCACTTCGGAAACTTTCGGAATGTAAAAGATGCAAAACTTTAGTTTCAGGACTAAATGCACTATTTCGGCGTACTCAGGTTGCGAAAATGGTTTCGCACCAAATGCATCCATTCTACTCCATTAGACCCAAAGTGATTTTTCGGGGTGTTTTGGAGCATTTCGGAAACTTTCGGAATGTAAAAAATGCAAAACTTGTGTTTCAGGACTAAACGCACTATTTTGGCGTACTCAAGTTGCGAAAATGGTTTCGCACCAAATGCATCCATTCTACTCCATTTGACCCAAAATGATGTTTCGGAGTGTTTTGGAGCATTTCGGAAACTTTCGGAATGTAAAAGATGCAAAACTTGTGTTTCAGGACTAAATGCACTATTTCGGCGTACTCAAGTTGCGAAAATGGTTTCGCACCAAATGCATCCATTCTACTCCATTGGACCCAAAATGATGTTTCGGAGTGTTTTGGAGCATTTCGGAAACTTTCGGAATGTAAAAGATGCAAAACTTGTGTTTCAGGACTAAATACACTATTTCGGCGTACTCAAGTTGCGAAAATGGTTTCGCACCAAATGAATCCATTCTACCCCATTGGACCCAAAATGCTGTTTCAAAGTGTTTTGGAACACTTCGGAAACTTTCGGAATGTAAAAGATGCAAAACTTTAGTTTCAGGACTAAATGCACTATTTCGGCGTACTCAGGTTGCGAAAATGGTTTCGCACCAAATGCATCCATTGTACTCCATTAGACCCAAAGTGATTTTTCGGGGTGTTTTGGAGCATTTCGGAAACTTTCGGAATGTAAAAAATGCAAAACTTGTGTTTCAGGACTAAACGCACTATTTTGGCGTACTCAAGTTGCGAAAATGGTTTCGCGTCAAATGCATCTGTTCTACTCCATTGGACCCAAAATGATGTTCCGAAGTGTTTTGGAGCATTTGGGATACTTTCGGAATGTAAAAGATGCTAAACTTGTGTTTCAGGACTAAACGCACTATTTTGGCGTACTCAGGTTGCGAAAAATGGTTTCGCACCAAATGCATCCGTTCTACTCCATTGGAACCAAAATGATGTTTGGGAGTATTTTGGAACATTTCAGAAACTTTCAGAATGTAAAAGATGCAAAACTTGTGTTTCAGGACTAAATGCACTATTTCGGCGTACTCAAGTTCTTAAAATGGTTTCGCATCAAATGCATCCATTCTACTCCATTGGACCCAAAATGATGTTTCGGAGTGTTTTGGAGCATTTCGGAAACTTTCAGAATGTAAAAGATGCAAAACTTGTGTTTCAGGACTAAATGCACTATTTCGGCGTACTCAAGTTGCGAAAATGGTTTCGCACCAAATGCATCCATTCTACTCCATTGGACCCAAAATGATGTTTCGGAGTCTTTTGGAGCATTTCGGAAACTTTCGGAATGTAAAAGATGCAAAAACTTGTGTTTTAGGACTAAATACACTATTTCGGCGTACTCAAGTTGCGAAAATAGTTTCGCACCAAATGAATCCATTCTACCCCATTGGACCCAAAATGCTGTTTCAAAGTGTTTTGGAGCACTTCGGAAACTTTCGGTATGTAAAAGATGCAAAACTTTAGTTTCAGGACTAAATGCACTATTTCGGCGTACTCAGGTTGCGAAAATGGTTTCGCACCAAATGCATCCATTCTACTCCATTAGACCCAAAGTGATTTTTCGGGGTGTTTTGGAGCATTTCGGAAACTTTCGGAATGTAAAAAATGCAAAACTTGTGTTTCAGGACTAAACGCACTATTTTGGCGTACTCAAGTTGCGAAAATGGTTTCGCACCAAATGCATCCATTCTACTCCATTTGACCCAAAATGATGTTTCGGAGTGTTTTGGAGCATTTCGGAAACTTTCGGAATGTAAAAGATGCAAAACTTGTGTTTCAGGACTAAATGCACTATTTCGGCGTACTCAAGTTGCGAAAATGGTTTCGCACCAAATGCATCCATTCTACTCCATTGGACCCAAAATGATGTTTCGGAGTGTTTTGGAGCATTTCGGAAACTTTCGGAATGTAAAAGATGCAAAACTTGTGTTTCAGGACTAAATACACTATTTCGGCGTACTCAAGTTGCGAAAATGGTTTCGCACCAAATGAATCCATTCTACTCCATTGGACCCAAAATGCTGTTTCAAAGTGTTTTGGAGCACTTCGGAAACTTTCGGAATGTAAAAGATGCAAAACTTTAGTTTCAGGACTAAATGCACTATTTCGGCGTACTCAGGTTGCGAAAATGGTTTCGCACCAAATGCATCCATTCTACTCCATTAGACCCAAAGTGATTTTTCGGGGTGTTTTGGAGCATTTCGGAAACTTTCGGAATGTAAAAAATGCAAAACTTGTGTTTCAGGACTAAACGCACTATTTTGGCGTACTCAAGTTGCGAAAATGGTTTCGCGCCAAATGCATCTGTTCTACTCCATTGGACCCAAAATGATGTTCCGAAGTGTTTTGGAGCATTTCGGAAACTTTCGGAATGTAAAAGATGCTAAACTTGTGTTTCAGGACTAAACGCACTATTTTGGCGTACTCAGGTTGCGAAAAATGGTTTCGCACCAAATGCATCCGTTCTACTCCATTGGAACCAAAATGATGTTTGGGAGTGTTTTGGAACATTTCAGAAACTTTCAGAATGTAAAAGATGCAAAACTTGTGTTTCAGGACTAAATGCACTATTTCAGCGTACTCAAGTTGTTAAAATGGTTTCGCACCAAATGCATCCATTCTACTCCATTGGACCCAAAATGATGTTTCGGAGTCTTTTGGAGCATTTCGGAAACTTTCGGAATGTAAAAGATGCAAAACTTGTGTTTCAGGACTAAATGCACTATTTCGGCGTACTCAAGTTGCGAAAATGGTTTCGCACCAAATGCATCCATTCTACTCCATTGGACCCAAAATGATGTTTCAAAGTGTTTTGGAGCATTCGGAAACTTTCGGAATGTAAAAGATGCAAAACTTTAGTTTCAGGACTAAATGCACTATTTCGGCGTACTCAGGTTGCGAAAATGGTTTCGCACCAAATGCATCCATTCTACTCCTTTAGACCCAAAGTGATTTTTCGGGGTGTTTTGGAGCATTTCGGAATGTAAAAAATGCAAAACTTGTGTTTCAGGACTAAACGCACTATTTTGGCGTACTCAAGTTGCGAAAATGGTTTCGCACCAAATGCATCCATTCTACTCCATTTGACCCAAAATGATGTTTCGGAGTGTTTTGGAGCATTTCGGAAACTTTCGGAATGTAAAAGATGCAAAACTTGTGTTTCAGGACTAAATGCACTATTTCGGCGTACTCAAGTTGCGAAAATGGTTTCGCACCAAATGCATCCATTCTACTCCATTGGACCCAAAATGATGTTTCGGAGTGTTTTGGAGCATTTCGGAAACTTTCGGAATGTAAAAGATGCAAAAACTTGTGTTTCAGGACTAAATACACTATTTCGGCGTACTCAAGTTGCGAAAATGGTTTCGCAACAAATGAATCCATTCTACCCCATTGGACCCAAAATGCTGTTTCAAAGTGTTTTGGAGCACTTCGGAAACTTTCGGAATGTAAAAGATGCAAAACTTTAGTTTCAGGACTAAATGCACTATTTCGGCGTACTCAGGTTGCGAAAATGGTTTCGCACCAAATGCATCCATTCTACTCCATTAGACCCAAAGTGATTTTTCGGGGTGTTTTGGAGCATTTCGGAAACTTTCGGAATGTAAAAAATGCAAAACTTGTGTTTCAGGACTAAACGCACTATTTTGGCGTACTCAAGTTGCGAAAATGGTTTCGCGCCAAATGCATCTGTTCTACTCCATTGGACCCAAAATGATGTTCCGAAGTGTTTTGGAGCATTTCGGAAACTTTCGGAATGTAAAAGATGCTAAACTTGTGTTTCAGGACTAAACGCACTATTTTGGCGTACTCAGGTTGCGAAAAAGGGTTTCGCACCAAATGCATCCGTTCTACTCCATTGGAACCAAAATGATGTTTGGGAGTATTTTGGAACATTTCAGAAACTTTCAGAATGTAAAAGATGCAAAACTTGTGTTTCAGGACTAAATGCACTATTTCGGCGTACTCAAGTTCTTAAAATGGTTTCGCACCAAATGCATCCATTCTACTCCATTGGACCCAAAATGATGTTTCGGAGTCTTTTGGAGCATTTCGGAAACTTTCGGAATGTAAAAGATGCAAAACTTGTGTTTCAGGACTAAATGCACTATTTCGGCGTACTCAAGTTGCGAAAATGGTTTCGCACCAAATGCATCCATTCTACTCCATTGGACCCAAAATGATGTTTCGGAGTGTTTTGGAGCATTTCGGAAACTTTCGGAATGTAAAAGATGCAAAACTTGTGTTTCAGGACTAAATACACTATTTCGGCGTACTCAAGTTGCGAAAATGGTTTCGCACCAAATGAATCCATTCTACTCCATTGGACCCAAAATGCTGTTTCAAAGTGTTTTGGAGCACTTCGGAAACTTTCGGAATGTAAAAGATGCAAAACTTTAGTTTCAGGACTAAATGCACTATTTCGGCGTACTCAGGTTGCGAAAATGGTTTCGCACCAAATGCATCCATTCTACTCCATTAGACCCAAAGTGATTTTTCGGGGTGTTTTGGAGCATTTCGGAAACTTTCGGAATGTAAAAAATGCAAAACTTGTGTTTCAGGACTAAACGCACTATTTTGGCGTACTCAAGTTGCGAAAATGGTTTCGCGCCAAATGCATCTGTTCTACTCCATTGGACCCAAAATGATGTTCCGAAGTGTTTTGGAGCATTTCGGAAACTTTCGGAATGTAAAAGATGCTAAACTTGTGTTTCAGGACTAAACGCACTATTTTGGCGTACTCAGGTTGCGAAAAATGGTTTCGCACCAAATGCATCCGTTCTACTCCATTGGAACCAAAATGATGTTTGGGAGTGTTTTGGAACATTTCAGAAACTTTCAGAATGTAAAAGATGCAAAACTTGTGTTTCAGGACTAAATGCACTATTTCGGCGTACTCAAGTTGTTAAAATGGTTTCGCACCAAATGCATCCATTCTACTCCATTGGACCCAAAATGATGTTTCGGAGTGTTTTGGAGCATTTCGGAAACTTTCGGAATGTAAAAGATGCAAAACTTGTGTTTCAGGACTAAATGCACTATTTCGGCGTACTCAAGTTGCGAAAATGGTTTCGCACCAAATGCATCCATTCTACTCCATTGGACCCAAAATGATGTTTCAAAGTGTTTTGGAGCATTCGGAAACTTTCGGAATGTAAAAGATGCAAAACTTTAGTTTCAGGACTAAATGCACTATTTCGGCGTACTCAGGTTGCGAAAATGGTTTCGCACCAAATGCATCCATTCTACTCCATTAGACCCAAAGTGATTTTTCAGGGTGTTTTGGAGCATTTCGGAAACTTTCGGAATGTAAAAAATGCAAAACTTGTGTTTCAGGACTAAACGCACTATTTTGGCGTACTCAAGTTGCGAAAATGGTTTCGCACCAAATGCATCCATTCTACTCCATTTGACCCAAAATGATGTTTCGGAGTGTTTTGGAGCATTTCGGAAACTTTCGGAATGTAAAAGATGCAAAACTTGTGTTTCAGGACTAAATGCACTATTTCGGCGTACTCAAGTTGCGAAAATGGTTTCGCACCAAATGCATCCATTCTACTCCATTGGACCCAAAATGATGTTTCGGAGTGTTTTGGAGCATTTCGGAAACTTTCGGAATGTAAAAGATGCAAAACTTGTGTTTCAGGACTAAATACACTATTTCGGCGTACTCAAGTTGCGAAAATGGTTTCGCACCAAATGAATCCATTCTACCCCATTGGACCCAAAATGCTGTTTCAAAGTGTTTTGGAGCACTTCGGAAACTTTCGGAATGTAAAAGATGCAAAACTTTAGTTTCAGGACTAAATGCACTATTTCGGCGTACTCAGGTTGCGAAAATGGTTTCGCACCAAATGCATCCATTCTACTCCATTAGACCCAAAGTGATTTTTCGGGGTGTTTTGGAGCATTTCGGAAACTTTCGGAATGTAAAAAATGCAAAACTTGTGTTTCAGGACTAAACGCACTATTTTGGCGTACTCAAGTTGCGAAAATAGTTTCGCGCCAAATGCATCTGTTCTACAACATTGGACCCAAAATGATGTTCCGAAGTGTTTTGGAGCATTTCGGAAACTTTCGGAATGTAAAAGATGCTAAACTTGTGTTTCAGGACTAAACGCACTATTTTGGCGTACTCAGGGTGCGAAAAATGGTTTCACACCAAATGCATCCGTTCTACTCCATTGGAACCAAAATGATGTTTCAAAGTGTTTTGGAGCACTTCGGAAACTTTCGGAATGTAAAAGATGCAAAACTTTAGTTTCAGGACTAAATGCACTATTTCGGCGTACTCAGGTTGCGAAAATGGTTTCGCACCAAATGCATCCATTCTACTCCATTAGACCCAAAGTGATTTTTCAGGGTGTTTTGGAGCATTTCGGAAACTTTCGGAATGTAAAAAATGCAAAACTTGTGTTTCAGGACTAAACACACTATTTTGGCGTACTCAAGTTGCGAAAATGGTTTCGCACCAAATGCATCCATTCTACTCCATTTGACCCAAAATGATGTTTCGGAGTGTTTTGGAGCATTTCGGAAACTTTCGGAATGTAAAAGATGCAAAACTTGTGTTTCAGGACTAAATGCACTATTTCGACGTACTCAAGTTGCGAAAATGGTTTCGCACCAAATGCATCCATTCTACTCCATTGGACCCAAAATGATGTTTCGGAGTGTTTTGGAGCATTTCGGAAACTTTCAGAATGTAAAAGATGCAAAACTTGTGTTTCAGGACTAAATACACTATTTCGGCGTACTCAAGTTGCGAAAATGGTTTCGCACCAAATGAATCCATCTACTCCATTGGACCCAAAATGCTGTTTCAAAGTGTTTTGGAGCACTTCGGAAACTTTCGGAATGTAAAAGATGCAAAACTTTAGTTTCAGGACTAAATGCACTATTTCGGCGTACTCAGGTTGCGAAAATGGTTTCGCACCAAATGCATCCATTCTACTCCATTAGACCCAAAGTGATTTTTCGGGGTGTTTTGGAGCATTTCAGAAACTTTCGGAATGTAAAAAATGCAAAACTTGTGTTTCAGGACTAAACGCACTATTTTGGCGTACTCAAGTTGCGAAAATGGTTTCGCGCCAAATGCATCTGTTCTACTCCATTGGACCCAAAATGATGTTCCGAAGTGTTTTGGAGCATTTCGGAAACTTTCGGAATGTAAAAGATGCTAAACTTGTGTTTCAGGACTAAACGCACTATTTTGGCGTACTCAGGTTGCGAAAAATGGTTTCGCACCAAATGCATCCGTTCTACTCCATTGGAACCAAAATGATGTTTGGGAGTGTTTTGGAACATTTCAGAAACTTTCAGAATGTAAAAGATGCAAAACTTGTGTTTCAGGACTAAATGCACTATTTCGGCGTACTCAAGTTGTTAAAATGGTTTCGCACCAAATGCATCCATTCTACTCCATTGGACCCAAAATGATGTTTCGGAGTCTTTTGGAGCATTTCGGAAACTTTCGGAATGTAAAAGATGCAAAACTTGTGTTTCAGGACTAAATGCACTATTTCGGCGTACTCAAGTTGCGAAAATGGTTTCGCACCAAATGCATCCATTCTACTCCATTGGACCCAAAATGATGTTTCAAAGTGTTTTGGAGCATTCGGAAACTTTCAGAATGTAAAAGTTGCAAAACTTTAGTTTCAGGACTAAATGCACTATTTCGGCGTACTCAGGTTGCGAAAATGGTTTCGCACCAAATGCATCCATTCTACTCCATTAGACCCAAAGTGATTTTTCAGGGTGTTTTGGAGCATTTCGGAAACTTTTGGAATGTAAAAAATGCAAAACTTGTGTTTCAGGACTAAACGCACTATTTTGGCGTACTCAAGTTGCGAAAATGGTTTCGCACCAAATGCATCCATTCTACTCCATTTTACCCAAAATGATGTTTCGGAGTGTTTTGGAGCATTTCGGAAACTTTCGGAATGTAAAAGATGCAAAACTTGTGTTTCAGGACTAAATGCACTATTTCGGCGTACTCAAGTTGCGAAAATGGTTTCGCACCAAATGCATCCATTCTACTCCATTGGACCCAAAATGATGTTTCGGAGTGTTTTGGAGCATTTCGGAAACTTTCGGAATGTAAAAGATGCAAAACTTGTGTTTCAGGACTAAATACACTATTTCGGCGTACTCAAGTTGCGAAAATGGTTTCGCACCAAATGAATCCATTCTACCCCATTGGACCCAAAATGCTGTTTCAAAGTGTTTTGGAGCACTTCGGAAACTTTCGGAATGTAAAAGATGCAAAACTTTAGTTTCAGGACTAAATGCACTATTTCGGCGTACTCAGGTTGCGAAAATGGTTTCGCACCAAATGCATCCATTCTACTCCATTAGACCCAAAGTGATTTTTCGGGGTGTTTTGGAGCATTTCGGAAACTTTCGGAATGTAAAAAATGCAAAACTTGTGTTTCAGGACTAAACGCACTATTTTGGCGTACTCAAGTTGCGAAAATAGTTTCGCGCCAAATGCATCTGTTCTACAACATTGGACCCAAAATGATGTTCCGAAATGTTTTGGAGCATTTCGGAAACTTTCGGAATGTAAAAGATGCTAAACTTGTGTTTCAGGACTAAACGCACTATTTTGGCGTACTCAGGGTGCGAAAAATGGTTTCACACCAAATGCATCCGTTCTACTCCATTGGAACCAAAATGATGTTTCAAAGTGTTTTGGAGCACTTCGGAAACTTTCGGAATGTAAAAGATGCAAAACTTTAGTTTCAGGACTAAATGCACTATTTCGGCGTACTCAGGTTGCGAAAATGGTTTCGCACCAAATGCATCCATTCTACTCCATTAGACCCAAAGTGATTTTTCAGGGTGTTTTGGAGCATTTCGGAAACTTTCGGAATGTAAAAAATGCAAAACTTGTGTTTCAGGACTAAACACACTATTTTGGCGTACTCAAGTTGCGAAAATGGTTTCGCACCAAATGCATCCATTCTACTCCATTTGACCCAAAATGATGTTTCGGAGTGTTTTGGAGCATTTCGAAAAATTTCGGAATGTAAAAGATGCAAAACTTGTGTTTCAGGACTAAATGCACTATTTCGGCGTACTCAAGTTGCGAAAATGGTTTCGCACCAAATGCATCCATTCTACTCCATTTGACCCAAAATGATGTTTCGGAGTGTTTTGGAGCATTTCGGAAACTTTCGGAATGTAAAAGATGCAAAACTTGTGTTTCAGGACTAAATACACTATTTCGGCGTACTCAAGTTGCGAAAATGGTTTCGCACCAAATGAATCCATTCTACCCCATTGGACCCAAAATGCTGTTTCAAAGTGTTTTGGAGCACTTCGGAAACTTTCGGAATGTAAAAGATGCAAAACTTTAGTTTCAGAACTAAATGCACTATTTCGGCGTACTCAGGTTGCGAAAATGGTTTCGCACCAAATGCATCCATTCTACTCCATTAGACCCAAAGTGATTTTTCGGGGTGTTTTGGAGCATTTCGGAAACTTTCGGAATGTAAAAAATGCAAAACTTGTGTTTCAGGACTAAACGCACTATTTTGGCGTACTCAAGTTGCGAAAATGGTTTCGCGCCAAATGCATCTGTTCTACTCCATTGGACCCAAAATGATGTTCCGAAGTGTTTTGGAGCATTTCGGAAACTTTCGGAATGTAAAAGATGCTAAACTTGTGTTTCAGGACTAAACGCACTATTTTGGCGTACTCAGGTTGCGAAAAATGGTTTCGCACCAAATGCATCCGTTCTACTCCATTGGAACCAAAATGATGTTTGGGAGTATTTTGGAACATTTCAGAAACTTTCAGAATGTAAAAGATGCAAAACTTGTGTTTCAGGACTAAATGCACTATTTCGGCGTACTCAAGTTGTTAAAATGGTTTCGCACCAAATGCATCCATTCTACTCCATTGGACCCAAAATGATGTTTCGGAGTCTTTTGGAGCATTTCGGAAACTTTCGGAATGTAAAAGATGCAAAACTTGTGTTTCAGGACTAAATGCACTATTTCGGCGTACTCAAGTTGCGAAAATGGTTTCGCACCAAATGCATCCATTCTACTCCATTGGACCCAAAATGATGTTTCAAAGTGTTTTGGAGCATTCGGAAACTTTCAGAATGTAAAAGTTGCAAAACTTTAGTTTCAGGACTAAATGCACTATTTCGGCGTACTCAGGTTGCGAAAATGGTTTCGCACCAAATGCATCCATTCTACTCCATTAGACCCAAAGTGATTTTTCAGGGTGTTTTGGAGCATTTCGGAAACTTTTGGAATGTAAAAAATGCAAAACTTGTGTTTCAGGACTAAACGCACTATTTTGGCGTACTCAAGTTGCGAAAATGGTTTCGCACCAAATGCATCCATTCTACTCCATTTTACCCAAAATGATGTTTCGGAGTGTTTTGGAGCATTTCGGAAACTTTCGGAATGTAAAAGATGCAAAACTTGTGTTTCAGGACTAAATGCACTATTTCGGCGTACTCAAGTTGCGAAAATGGTTTCGCACCAAATGCATCCATTCTACTCCATTGGACCCAAAATGATGTTTCGGAGTGTTTTGGAGCATTTCGGAAACTTTCGGAATGTAAAAGATGCAAAACTTGTGTTTCAGGACTAAATACACTATTTCGGCGTACTCAAGTTGCGAAAATGGTTTCGCACCAAATGAATCCATTCTACCCCATTGGACCCAAAATGCTGTTTCAAAGTGTTTTGGAGCACTTCGGAAACTTTCGGAATGTAAAAGATGCAAAACTTTAGTTTCAGGACTAAATGCACTATTTCGGCGTACTCAGGTTGCGAAAATGGTTTCGCACCAAATGCATCCATTCTACTCCATTAGACCCAAAGTGATTTTTCGGGGTGTTTTGGAGCATTTCGGAAACTTTCGGAATGTAAAAAATGCAAAACTTGTGTTTCAGGACTAAACGCACTATTTTGGCGTACTCTAGTTGCGAAAATGGTTTCGCGCCAAATGCATCTGTTCTACTCCATTGGACCCAAAATGATGTTCCGAAGTGTTTTGGAGCATTTCGGAAACTTTCGGAATGTAAAAGATGCTAAACTTGTGTTTCAGGACTAAACGCACTATTTTGACGTACTCAGGTTGCGAAAAATGGTTTCGCACCAAATGCATCCGTTCTACTCCATTGGAACCAAAATGATGTTTGGGAGTATTTTGGAACATTTCAGAAACTTTCAGAATGTAAAAGATGCAAAACTTGTGTTTCAGGACTAAATGCACTATTTCGGCGTACTCAAGTTGTTAAAATGGTTTCGCACCAAATGCATCCATTCTACTCCATTGGACCCAAAATGATGTTTCGGAGTCTTTTGGAGCATTTCGGAAACTTTCGGAATGTAAAAGATGCAAAACTTGTGTTTCAGGACTAAATGCACTATTTCGGCGTACTCAAGTTGCGAAAATGGTTTCGCACCAAATGCATCCATTCTACTCCATTGGACCCAAAATGATGTTTCAAAGTGTTTTGGAGCATTCGGAAACTTTCGGAATGTAAAAGATGCAAAACTTTAGTTTCAGGACTAAATGCACTATTTCGGCGTACTCAGGTTGCGAAAATGGTTTCGCACCAAATGCATCCATTCTACTCCATTAGACCCAAAGTGATTTTTCAGGGTGTTTTGGAGCATTTCGGAAACTTTCGGAATGTAAAAAATGCAAAACTTGTGTTTCAGGACTAAACGCACTATTTTGGCGTACTCAAGTTGCGAAAATGGTTTCGCACCAAATGCATCCATTCTACTCCATTTGACCCAAAATGATGTTTCGGAGTGTTTTGGAGCATTTCGGAAACTTTCGGAATGTAAAAGATGCAAAACTTGTGTTTCAGGACTAAATGCACTATTTCGGCGTACTCAAGTTGCGAAAATGGTTTCGCACCAAATGCATCCATTCTACTCCATTTGACCCAAAATGATGTTTCGGAGTGTTTTGGAGCATTTCGGAAACTTTCGGAATGTAAAAGATGCAAAACTTGTGTTTCAGGACTAAATACACTATTTCGGCGTACTCAAGTTGCGAAAATGGTTTCGCACCAAATGAATCCATTCTACCCCATTGGACCCAAAATGCTGTTTCAAAGTGTTTTGGAGCACTTCGGAAACTTTCGGAATGTAAAAGATGCAAAACTTTAGTTTCAGGACTAAATGCACTATTTCGGCGTACTCAGGTTGCGAAAATGGTTTCGCACCAAATGCATCCATTCTACTCCATTAGACCCAAAGTGATTTTTCGGGGTGTTTTGGAGCATTTCAGAAACTTTCGGAATGTAAAAAATGCAAAACTTGTGTTTCAGGACTAAACGCACTATTTTGGCGTACTCTAGTTGCGAAAATGGTTTCGCGCCAAATGCATCTGTTCTACTCCATTGGACCCAAAATGATGTTCCGAAGTGTTTTGGAGCATTTCGGAAACTTTCGGAATGTAAAAGATGCTAAACTTGTGTTTCAGGACTAAACGCACTATTTTGGCGTACTCAGGTTGCGAAAAATGGTTTCGCACCAAATGCATCCGTTCTACTCCATTGGAACCAAAATGATGTTTGGGAGTATTTTGGAACATTTCAGAAACTTTCAGAATGTAAAAGATGCAAAACTTGTGTTTCAGGACTAAATGCACTATTTCGGCGTACTCAAGTTGTTAAAATGGTTTCGCACCAAATGCATCCATTCTACTCCATTGGACCCAAAATGATGTTTCGGAGTCTTTTGGAGCATTTCGGAAACTTTCGGAATGTAAAAGATGCAAAACTTGTGTTTCAGGACTAAATGCACTATTTCGGCGTACTCAAGTTGCGAAAATGGTTTCGCACCAAATGCATCCATTCTACTCCATTGGACCCAAAATGATGTTTCAAAGTGTTTTGGAGCATTCGGAAACTTTCAGAATGTAAAAGTTGCAAAACTTTAGTTTCAGGACTAAATGCACTATTTCGGCGTACTCAGGTTGCGAAAATGGTTTCGCACCAAATGCATCCATTCTACTCCATTAGACCCAAAGTGATTTTTCAGGGTGTTTTGGAGCATTTCGGAAACTTTTGGAATGTAAAAAATGCAAAACTTGTGTTTCAGGACTAAACGCACTATTTTGGCGTACTCAAGTTGCGAAAATGGTTTCGCACCAAATGCATCCATTCTACTCCATTTTACCCAAAATGATGTTTCGGAGTGTTTTGGAGCATTTCGGAAACTTTCGGAATGTAAAAGATGCAAAACTTGTGTTTCAGGACTAAATGCACTATTTCGGCGTACTCAAGTTGCGAAAATGGTTTCGCACCAAATGCATCCATTCTACTCCATTGGACCCAAAATGATGTTTCGGAGTGTTTTGGAGCATTTCGGAAACTTTCGGAATGTAAAAGATGCAAAACTTGTGTTTCAGGACTAAATACACTATTTCGGCGTACTCAAGTTGCGAAAATGGTTTCGCACCAAATGAATCCATTCTACCCCATTGGACCCAAAATGCTGTTTCAAAGTGTTTTGGAGCACTTCGGAAACTTTCGGAATGTAAAAGATGCAAAACTTGTGTTTCAGGACTAAATGCACTATTTCGGCGTACTCAGGTTGCGAAAATGGTTTCGCACCAAATGCATCCATTCTACTCCATTAGACCCAAAGTGATTTTTCGGGGTGTTTTGGAGCATTTCGGAAACTTTCGGAATGTAAAAATTGCAAAACTTGTGTTTCAGGACTAAACGCACTATTTTGGCGTACTCAAGTTGCGAAAATAGTTTCGCGCCAAATGCATCTGTTCTACAACATTGGACCCAAAATGATGTTCTGAAATGTTTTGGAGCATTTCGGAAACTTTCGGAATGTAAAAGATGCTAAACTTGTGTTTCAGGACTAAACGCACTATTTTGGCGTACTCAGGGTGCGAAAAATGGTTTCACACCAAATGCATCCGTTCTACTCCATTGGAACCAAAATGATGTTTCAAAGTGTTTTGGAGCACTTCGGAAACTTTCGGAATGTAAAAGATGCAAAACTTTAGTTTCAGGACTAAATGCACTATTTCGGCGTACTCAGGTTGCGAAAATGGTTTCGCACCAAATGCATCCATTCTACTCCATTAGACCCAAAGTGATTTTTCAGGGTGTTTTGGAGCATTTCGGAAACTTTCGGAATGTAAAAAATGCAAAACTTGTGTTTCAGGACTAAACACACTATTTTGGCGTACTCAAGTTGCGAAAATGGTTTCGCACCAAATGCATCCATTCTACTCCATTTGACCCAAAATGATGTTTCGGAGTGTTTTGGAGCATTTCGAAAAATTTCGGAATGTAAAAGATGCAAAACTTGTGTTTCAGGACTAAATGCACTATTTCGGCGTACTCAAGTTGCGAAAATGGTTTCGCACCAAATGCATCCATTCTACTCCATTTGACCCAAAATGATGTTTCGGAGTGTTTTGGAGCATTTCGGAAACTTTCGGAATGTAAAAGATGCAAAACTTGTGTTTCAGGACTAAATACACTATTTCGGCGTACTCAAGTTGCGAAAATGGTTTCGCACCAAATGAATCCATTCTACCCCATTGGACCCAAAATGCTGTTTCAAAGTGTTTTGGAGCACTTCGGAAACTTTCGGAATGTAAAAGATGCAAAACTTTAGTTTCAGAACTAAATGCACTATTTCGGCGTACTCAGGTTGCGAAAATGGTTTCGCACCAAATGCATCCATTCTACTCCATTAGACCCAAAGTGATTTTTCGGGGTGTTTTGGAGCATTTCGGAAACTTTCGGAATGTAAAAAATGCAAAACTTGTGTTTCAGGACTAAACGCACTATTTTGGCGTACTCAAGTTGCGAAAATGGTTTCGCGCCAAATGCATCTGTTCTACTCCATTGGACCCAAAATGATGTTCCGAAGTGTTTTGGAGCATTTCGGAAACTTTCGGAATGTAAAAGATGCTAAACTTGTGTTTCAGGACTAAACGCACTATTTTGGCGTACTCAGGTTGCGAAAAATGGTTTCGCACCAAATGCATCCGTTCTACTCCATTGGAACCAAAATGATGTTTGGGAGTATTTTGGAACATTTCAGAAACTTTCAGAATGTAAAAGATGCAAAACTTGTGTTTCAGGACTAAATGCACTATTTCGGCGTACTCAAGTTGTTAAAATGGTTTCGCACCAAATGCATCCATTCTACTCCATTGGACCCAAAATGATGTTTCGGAGTCTTTTGGAGCATTTCGGAAACTTTCGGAATGTAAAAGATGCAAAACTTGTGTTTCAGGACTAAATGCACTATTTCGGCGTACTCAAGTTGCGAAAATGGTTTCGCACCAAATGCATCCATTCTACTCCATTGGACCCAAAATGATGTTTCAAAGTGTTTTGGAGCATTCGGAAACTTTCAGAATGTAAAAGTTGCAAAACTTTAGTTTCAGGACTAAATGCACTATTTCGGCGTACTCAGGTTGCGAAAATGGTTTCGCACCAAATGCATCCATTCTACTCCATTAGACCCAAAGTGATTTTTCAGGGTGTTTTGGAGCATTTCGGAAACTTTCGGAATGTAAAAAATGCAAAACTTGTGTTTCAGGACTAAACACACTATTTTGGCGTACTCAAGTTGCGAAAATGGTTTCGCACCAAATGCATCCATTCTACTCCATTTGACCCAAAATGATGTTTCGGAGTGTTTTGGAGCATTTCGAAAAATTTCGGAATGTAAAAGATGCAAAACTTGTGTTTCAGGACTAAATGCACTATTTCGGCGTACTCAAGTTGCGAAAATGGTTTCGCACCAAATGCATCCATTCTACTCCATTTGACCCAAAATGATGTTTCGGAGTGTTTTGGAGCATTTCGGAAACTTTCGGAATGTAAAAGATGCAAAACTTGTGTTTCAGGACTAAATACACTATTTCGGCGTACTCAAGTTGCGAAAATGGTTTCGCACCAAATGAATCCATTCTACCCCATTGGACCCAAAATGCTGTTTCAAAGTGTTTTGGAGCACTTCGGAAACTTTCGGAATGTAAAAGATGCAAAACTTTAGTTTCAGGACTAAATGCACTATTTCGGCGTACTCAGGTTGCGAAAATGGTTTCGCACCAAATGCATCCATTCTACTCCATTAGACCCAAAGTGATTTTTCGGGGTGTTTTGGAGCATTTCGGAAACTTTCGGAATGTAAAAAATGCAAAACTTGTGTTTCAGGACTAAACGCACTATTTTGGCGTACTCAAGTTGCGAAAATGGTTTCGCGCCAAATGCATCTGTTCTACTCCATTGGACCCAAAATGATGTTCCGAAGTGTTTTGGAGCATTTCGGAAACTTTCGGAATGTAAAAGATGCTAAACTTGTGTTTCAGGACTAAACGCACTATTTTGGCGTACTCAGGTTGCGAAAAATGGTTTCGCACCAAATGCATCCGTTCTACTCCATTGGAACCAAAATGATGTTTGGGAGTATTTTGGAACATTTCAGAAACTTTCAGAATGTAAAAGATGCAAAACTTGTGTTTCAGGACTAAATGCACTATTTCGGGGTACTCAAGTTGTTAAAATGGTTTCGCACCAAATGCATCCATTCTACTCCATTGGACCCAAAATGATGTTTCGGAGTCTTTTGGAGCATTTCGGAAACTTTCGGAATGTAAAAGATGCAAAACTTGTGTTTCAGGACTAAATGCACTATTTCGGCGTACTCAAGTTGCGAAAATGGTTTCGCACCAAATGCATCCATTCTACTCCATTGGACCCAAAATGATGTTTCAAAGTGTTTTGGAGCATTCGGAAACTTTCGGAATGTAAAAGATGCAAAACTTTAGTTTCAGGACTAAATGCACTATTTCGGCGTACTCAGGTTGCGAAAATGGTTTCGCACCAAATGCATCCATTCTACTCCATTAGACCCAAAGTGATTTTTTAGGGTGTTTTGGAGCATTTCGGAAACTTTTGGAATGTAAAAAATGCAAAACTTGTGTTTCAGGACTAAACGCACTATTTTGGCGTACTCAAGTTGCGAAAATGGTTTCGCACCAAATGCATCCATTCTACTCCATTTTACCCAAAATGATGTTTCGGAGTGTTTTGGAGCATTTCGGAAACTTTCGGAATGTAAAAGATGCAAAACTTGTGTTTCAGGACTAAATGCACTATTTCGGCGTACTCAAGTTGCGAAAATGGTTTCGCACCAAATGCATCCATTCTACTCCATTGGACCCAAAATGATGTTTCGGAGTGTTTTGGAGCATTTCGGAAACTTTCGGAATGTAAAAGATGCAAAACTTGTGTTTCAGGACTAAATACACTATTTCGGCGTACTCAAGTTGCGAAAATGGTTTCGCACCAAATGAATCCATTCTACCCCATTGGACCCAAAATGCTGTTTCAAAGTGTTTTGGAGCACTTCGGAAACTTTCGGAATGTAAAAGATGCAAAACTTTAGTTTCAGGACTAAATGCACTATTTCGGCGTACTCAGGTTGCGAAAATGGTTTCGCACCAAATGCATCCGTTCTACTCCATTAGACCCAAAGTGATTTTTCGGGGTGTTTTGGAGCATTTCGGAAACTTTCGGAATGTAAAAAATGCAAAACTTGTGTTTCAGGACTAAACGCACTATTTTGGCGTACTCAAGTTGCGAAAATAGTTTCGCGCCAAATGCATCTGTTCTACAACATTGGACCCAAAATGATGTTCCGAAGTGTTTTGGAGCATTTCGGAAACTTTCGGAATGTAAAAGATGCTAAACTTGTGTTTCAGGACTAAACGCACTATTTTGGCGTACTCAGGTTGCGAAAAATGGTTTCGCACCAAATGCATCCGTTCTACTCCATTGGAACCAAAATGATGTTTCAAAGTGTTTTGGAGCACTTCGGAAACTTTCGGAATGTAAAAGATGCAAAACTTTAGTTTCAGGACTAAATGCACTATTTCGGCGTACTCAGGTTGCGAAAATGGTTTCGCACCAAATGCATCCATTCTACTCCATTAGACCCAAAGTGATTTTTCAGGGTGTTTTGGAGCATTTCGGAAACTTTCGGAATATAAAAAATGCAAAACTTGTGTTTCAGGACTAAACGCACTATTTTGGCGTACTCAAGTTGCGAAAATGGTTTCGCACCAAATGCATCCATTCTACTCCATTTGACCCAAAATGATGTTTCGGAGTGTTTTGGAGCATTTCGGAAACTTTCGGAATGTAAAAGATGCAAAACTTGTGTTTCAGGACTAAATGCACTATTTCGGCGTACTCAAGTTGCGAAAATGGTTTCGCACCAAATGCATCCATTCTACTCCATTTGACCCAAAATGATGTTTCGGAGTGTTTTGGAGCATTTCGGAAACTTTCGGAATGTAAAAGATGCAAAACTTGTGTTTCAGGACTAAATACACTATTTCGGCGTACTCAAGTTGCGAAAATGGTTTCGCACCAAATGAATCCATTCTACCCCATTGGACCCAAAATGCTGTTTCAAAGTGTTTTGGAGCACTTCGGAAACTTTCGGAATGTAAAAGATGCAAAACTTTAGTTTCAGAACTAAATGCACTATTTCGGCGTACTCAGGTTGCGAAAATGGTTTCGCACCAAATGCTTCCATTCTACTCCATTAGACCCAAAGTGATTTTTCGGGGTGTTTTGGAGCATTTCGGAAACTTTCGGAATGTAAAAAATGCAAAACTTGTGTTTCAGGACTAAACGCACTATTTCGGCGTACTCAAGTTGCGAAAATGGTTTCGCGCCAAATGCATCTGTTCTACTCCATTGGACCCAAAATGATGTTCCGAAGTGTTTTGGAGCATTTCGGAAACTTTCGGAATGTAAAAGATGCTAAACTTGTGTTTCAGGACTAAACGCACTATTTTGGCGTACTCAGGTTGCGAAAAATGGTTTCGCACGAAATGCATCCGTTCTACTCCATTGGAACCAAAATGATGTTTGGGAGTATTTTGGAACATTTCAGAAACTTTCAGAATGTAAAAGATGCAAAACTTGTGTTTCAGGACTAAATGCACTATTTCGGCGTACTCAAGTTCTTAAAATGGTTTCGCACCAAATGCATCCATTCTACTCCATTGGACCCAAAATGATGTTTCGGAGTCTTTTGGAGCATTTCGGAAACTTTCGGAATGTAAAAGATGCAAAACTTGTGTTTCAGGACTAAATGCACTATTTCGGCGTACTCAAGTTGCGAAAATGGTTTCGCACCAAATGCATCCATTCTACTCCATTGGACCCAAAATGATGTTTCGGAGTGTTTTGGAGCATTTCGGAAACTTTCGGAATGTAAAAGATGCAAAACTTGTGTTTCAGGACTAAATACACTATTTCGGCGTACTCAAGTTGCGAAAATGGTTTCGCACCAAATGAATCCATTCTACCCCATTGGACCCAAAATGCTGTTTCAAAGTGTTTTGGAGCACTTCGGAAACTTTCGGAATGTAAAAGATGCAAAACTTTAGTTTCAGGACTAAATGCACTATTTCGGCGTACTCAGGTTGCGAAAATGGTTTCGCACCAAATGCATCCATTCTACTCCATTAGACCCAAAGTGATTTTTCGAGGTGTTTTGGAGCATTTCGGAAACTTTCAGAATGTAAAAAATGCAAAACTTGTGTTTCAGGACTAAACGCACTATTTTGGCGTACTCAAGTTGCGAAAATGGTTTCGCACCAAATGCATCCATTCTACTCCATTTGACCCAAAATGATGTTTCGGAGTGTTTTGGAGCATTTCGGAAACTTTCGGAATGTAAAAGATGCAAAACTTGTGTTTCAGGACTAAATGCACTATTTCGGCGTACTCAAGTTGCGAAAATGGTTTCGCACCAAATGCATCCATTCTACTCCATTTGACCCAAAATGATGTTTCGGAGTGTTTTGGAGCATTTCGGAAACTTTCGGAATGTAAAAGATGCAAAACTTGTGTTTCAGGACTAAATACACTATTTCGGCGTACTCAAGTTGCGAAAATGGTTTCGCACCAAATGAATCCATTCTACCCCATTGGACCCAAAATGCTGTTTCAAAGTGTTTTGGAGCACTTCGGAAACTTTCGGAATGTAAAAGATGCAAAACTTTAGTTTCAGGACTAAATGCACTATTTCGGCGTACTCAGGTTGCGAAAATGGTTTCGCACCAAATGCATCCGTTCTACTCCATTAGACCCAAAGTGATTTTTCGGGGTGTTTTGGAGCATTTCGGAAACTTTCGGAATGTAAAAAATGCAAAACTTGTGTTTCAGGACTAAACGCACTATTTTGGCGTACTCAAGTTGCGAAAATAGTTTCGCGCCAAATGCATCTGTTCTACAACATTGGACCCAAAATGATGTTCCGAAGTGTTTTGGAGCATTTCGGAAACTTTCGGAATGTAAAAGATGCTAAACTTGTGTTTCAGGACTAAACGCACTATTTTGGCGTACTCAGGTTGCGAAAAATGGTTTCGCACCAAATGCATCCGTTCTACTCCATTGGAACCAAAATGATGTTTCAAAGTGTTTTGGAGCACTTCGGAAACTTTCGGAATGTAAAAGATGCAAAACTTTAGTTTCAGGACTAAATGCACTATTTCGGCGTACTCAGGTTGCGAAAATGGTTTCGCACCAAATGCATCCATTCTACTCCATTAGACCCAAAGTGATTTTTCAGGGTGTTTTGGAGCATTTCGGAAACTTTCGGAATATAAAAAATGCAAAACTTGTGTTTCAGGACTAAACGCACTATTTTGGCGTACTCAAGTTGCGAAAATGGTTTCGCACCAAATGCATCCATTCTACTCCATTTGACCCAAAATGATGTTTCGGAGTGTTTTGGAGCATTTCGGAAACTTTCGGAATGTAAAAGATGCAAAACTTGTGTTTCAGGACTAAATGCACTATTTCGGCGTACTCAAGTTGCGAAAATGGTTTCGCACCAAATGCATCCATTCTACTCCATTTGACCCAAAATGATGTTTCGGAGTGTTTTGGAGCATTTCGGAAACTTTCGGAATGTAAAAGGTGCAAAACTTGTGTTTCAGGACTAAATACACTATTTCGGCGTACTCAAGTTGCGAAAATGGTTTCGCACCAAATGAATCCATTCTACCCCATTGGACCCAAAATGCTGTTTCAAAGTGTTTTGGAGCACTTCGGAAACTTTCGGAATGTAAAAGATGCAAAACTTTAGTTTCAGAACTAAATGCACTATTTCGGCGTACTCAGGTTGCGAAAATGGTTTCGCACCAAATGCTTCCATTCTACTCCATTAGACCCAAAGTGATTTTTCGGGGTGTTTTGGAGCATTTCGGAAACTTTCGGAATGTAAAAAATGCAAAACTTGTGTTTCAGGACTAAACGCACTATTTCGGCGTACTCAAGTTGCGAAAATGGTTTCGCGCCAAATGCATCTGTTCTACTCCATTGGACCCAAAATGATGTTCCGAAGTGTTTTGGAGCATTTCGGAAACTTTCGGAATGTAAAAGATGCTAAACTTGTGTTTCAGGACTAAACGCACTATTTTGGCGTACTCAGGTTGCGAAAAATGGTTTCGCACGAAATGCATCCGTTCTACTCCATTGGAACCAAAATGATGTTTGGGAGTATTTTGGAACATTTCAGAAACTTTCAGAATGTAAAAGATGCAAAACTTGTGTTTCAGGACTAAATGCACTATTTCGGCGTACTCAAGTTCTTAAAATGGTTTCGCACCAAATGCATCCATTCTACTCCATTGGACCCAAAATGATGTTTCGGAGTCTTTTGGAGCATTTCGGAAACTTTCGGAATGTAAAAGATGCAAAACTTGTGTTTCAGGACTAAATGCACTATTTCGGCGTACTCAAGTTGCGAAAATGGTTTCGCACCAAATGCATCCATTCTACTCCATTGGACCCAAAATGATGTTTCGGAGTGTTTTGGAGCATTTCGGAAACTTTCGGAATGTAAAAGATGCAAAACTTGTGTTTCAGGACTAAATACACTATTTCGGCGTACTCAAGTTGCGAAAATGGTTTCGCACCAAATGAATCCATTCTACCCCATTGGACCCAAAATGCTGTTTCAAAGTGTTTTGGAGCACTTCGGAAACTTTCGGAATGTAAAAGATGCAAAACTTTAGTTTCAGGACTAAATGCACTATTTCGGCGTACTCAGGTTGCGAAAATGGTTTCGCACCAAATGCATCCATTCTACTCCATTAGACCCAAAGTGATTTTTCGAGGTGTTTTGGAGCATTTCGGAAACTTTCGGAATGTAAAAAATGCAAAACTTGTGTTTCAGGACTAAACGCACTATTTTGGCGTACTCTAGTTGCGAAAATGGTTTCGCGCCAAACGCATCTGTTCTACTCCATTGGACCCAAAATGATGTTCCGAAGTGTTTTGGAGCATTTCGGAAACTTTCGGAATGTAAAAGATGCTAAACTTGTGTTTCAGGACTAAACGCACTATTTTGGCGTACTCAGGTTGCGAAAAATGGTTTCGCACCAAATGCATCCGTTCTACTCCATTGGAACCAAAATGATGTTTGGGAGTATTTTGGAACATTTCAGAAACTTTCAGAATGTAAAAGATGCAAAACTTGTGTTTCAGGACTAAATGCACTATTTCGGCGTACTCAAGTTGTTAAAATGGTTTCGCACCAAATGCATCCATTCTACTCCATTGGACCCAAAATGATGTTTCGGAGTCTTTTGGAGCATTTCGGAAACTTTCGGAATGTAAAAGATGCAAAACTTGTGTTTCAGGACTAAATGCACTATTTCGGCGTACTCAAGTTGCGAAAATGGTTTCGCACCAAATGCATCCATTCTACTCCATTGGACCCAAAATGATGTTTCAAAGTGTTTTGGAGCATTCGGAAACTTTCGGAATGTAAAAGATGCAAAACTTTAGTTTCAGGACTAAATGCACTATTTCGGCGTACTCAGGTTGCGAAAATGGTTTCGCACCAAATGCATCCATTCTACTCCATTAGACCCAAAGTGATTTTTCAGGGTGTTTTGGAGCATTTCGGAAACTTTCGGAATGTAAAAAATGCAAAACTTGTGTTTCACGACTAAACGCACTATTTTGGCGTACTCAAGTTGCGAAAATGGTTTCGCACCAAATGCATCCATTCTACTCCATTTGACCCAAAATGATGTTTCGGAGTGTTTTGGAGCATTTCGGAAACTTTCGGAATGTAAAAGATGCAAAACGTGTGTTTCAGGACTAAATGCACTATTTCGGCGTACTCAAGTTGCGAAAATGGTTTCGCACCAAATGCATCCATTCTACTCCATTTGACCCAAAATGATGTTTCGGAGTGTTTTGGAGCATTTCGGAAACTTTCGGAATGTAAAAGATGCAAAACTTGTGTTTCAGGACTAAATACACTATTTCGGCGTACTCAAGTTGCGAAAATGGTTTCGCACCAAATGAATCCATTCTACCCCATTGGACCCAAAATGCTGTTTCAAAGTGTTTTGGAGCACTTCGGAAACTTTCGGAATGTAAAAGATGCAAAACTTTAGTTTCAGGACTAAATGCACTATTTCGGCGTACTCAGGTTGCGAAAATGGTTTCGCACCAAATGCATCCATTCTACTCCATTAGACCCAAAGTGATTTTTCGGGGTGTTTTGGAGCATTTCGGAAACTTTCGGAATGTAAAAAATGCAAAACTTGTGTTTCAGGACTAAACGCACTATTTTGGCGTACTCAAGTTGCGAAAATAGTTTCGCGCCAAATGCATCTGTTCTACAACATTGGACCCAAAATGATGTTCCGAAGTGTTTTGGAGCATTTCGGAAACTTTCGGAATGTAAAAGATGCTAAACTTGTGTTTCAGGACTAAACGCACTATTTTGGCGTACTCAGGTTGCGAAAAATGGTTTCGCACCAAATGCATCCGTTCTACTCCATTGGAACCAAAATGATGTTTCAAAGTGTTTTGGAGCACTTCGGAAACTTTCGGAATGTAAAAGATGCAAAACTTGTGTTTCAGGACTAAATGCACTATTTTGGCGTACTCAAGTTGTTAAAATGGTTTCGCACCAAATGCATCCATTCTACTCCATTGGACCCAAAATGATGTTTCGGAGTCTTTTGGAGCATTTCGGAAACTTTCGGAATGTAAAAGATGCAAAACTTGTGTTTCAGGACTAAATGCACTATTTCGGCGTACTCAAGTTGCGAAAATGGTTTCGCACCAAATGCATCCATTCTACTCCATTGGACCCAAAATGATGTTTCGGAGTGTTTTGGAGCATTTCGGAAACTTTCGGAATGTAAAAGATGCAAAACTTGTGTTTCAGGACTAAATACACTATTTCGGCGTACTCAAGTTGCGAAAATGGTTTCGCACCAAATGAATCCATTCTACCCCATTGGACCCAAAATGCTGTTTCAAAGTGTTTTGGAGCACTTCGGAAACTTTCGGAATGTAAAAGATGCAAAACTTTAGTTTCAGGACTAAATGCACTATTTCGGCGTACTCAGGTTGCGAAAATGGTTTCGCACCAAATGCATCCATTCTACTCCATTAGACCCAAAGTGATTTTTCGGGGTGTTTTGGAGCATTTCGGAAACTTTCGGAATGTAAAAAATGCAAAACTTGTGTTTCAGGACTAAACGCACTATTTTGGCGTACTCAAGTTGCGAAAATGGTTTCGCGCCAAATGCATCTGTTCTACTCCATTGGACCCAAAATGATGTTCCGAAGTGTTTTGGAGCATTTCGGAAACTTTCGGAATGTAAAAGATGCTAAACTTGTGTTTCAGGACTAAACACACTATTTTGGCGTACTCAGGTTGCGAAAAATGGTTTCGCACCAAATGCATCCGTTCTACTCCATTGGAACCAAAATGATGTTTGGGAGTATTTTGGAACATTTCAGAAACTTTCAGAATGTAAAAGATGCAAAACTTGTGTTTCAGTACTAAATGCACTATTTCGGCGTACTCAAGTTGTTAAAATGGTTTCGCACCAAATGCATCCATTCTACTCCATTGGACCCAAAATTATGTTTCGAAGTCTTTTGGAGCATTTTGGAAACTTTCGGAATGTAAAAGATGCAAAACTTGTGTTTCAGGACTAAATGCACTATTTCGGCGTACTCAAGTTGCGAAAATGGTTTCGCACCAAATGCATCCATTCTACTCCATTGGACCCAAAATGATGTTTCAAAGTGTTTTGGAGCACTTCGGAAACTTTCGAAATGTAAAAGATGCAAAACTTTAGTTTCAGGACTAAATGCACTATTTCGGCGTACTCAGGTTGCGAAAATGGTTTCGCACCAAATGCATCCATTCTACTCCTTTAGACCCAAAGTGATTTTTCGGGGTGTTTTGGAGCATTTCGGAATGTAAAAAATGCAAAACTTGTGTTTCAGGACTAAACGCACTATTTTGGCGTACTCAAGTTGCGAAAATGATTTCGCACCAAATGCATCCATTCTACTCCATTAGACCCAAAGTGATTTTTCAGGGTGTTTTGGAGCATTTCGGAAACTTTCGGAATGTAAAAAATGCAAAACTTGTGTTTCGGGACTAAACACACTATTTTGGCGTACTCAAGTTGCGAAAATGGTTTCGCACCAAATGCATCCATTCTACTCCATTTGACCCAAAATGATGTTTCGGAGTGTTTTGGAGCATTTCGGAAACTTTCGGAATGTAAAAGATGCAAAACTTGTGTTTCAGGACTAAATGCACTATTTCGGCGTACTCAAGTTGCGAAAATGGTTTCGCACCAAATGCATCCATTCTACTCCATTTGACCCAAAATGATGTTTCGGAGTGTTTTGGAGCATTTCGGAAACTTTCGGAATGTAAAAGATGCAAAACTTGTGTTTCAGGACTAAATGCACTATTTCGGCGTACTCAAGTTGCGAAAATGGCTTCGCACCAAATGCATCCATTCTACTCCATTGGACCCAAAATGATGTTTCGGAGTCTTTTGGAGCATTTCGGAAACTTTCGGAATGTAAAAGATGCAAAACTTGTGTTTCAGGACTAAATGCACTATTTCGGCGTACTCAAGTTGCGAAAATGGCTTCGCACCAAATGCATCCATTCTACTCCATTGGACCCAAAATGATGTTTCGGAGTGTTTTGGAGCATTTCGGAAACTTTCGGAATGTAAAAGATGCAAAACTTGTGTTTCAGGACTAAATACACTATTTCGGCGTACTCAAGTTGCGAAAATAGTTTCGCACCAAATGAATCCATTCTACCCCATTGGACCCAAAATGCTGTTTCAAAGTGTTTTGGAGCACTTCGGAAACTTTCGGAATGTAAAAGATGCAAAACTTTAGTTTCAGGACTAAATGCACTATTTCGGCGTACTCAGGTTGCGAAAATGGTTTCGCACCAAATGCATCCATTCTACTCCATTAGACCCAAAGTGATTTTTCGGGGTGTTTTGGAGCATTTCGGAAACTTTCGGAATGTAAAAAATGCAAAACTTGTGTTTCAGGACTAAACGCACTATTTTGGCGTACTCAAGTTGCGAAAATAGTTTCGCGCCAAATGCATCTGTTCTACAACATTGGACCCAAAATGATGTTCCGAAGTGTTTTGGAGCATTTCGGAAACTTTCGGAATGTAAAAGATGCTAAACTTGTGTTTCAGGACTATACGCACTATTTTGGCGTACTCAGGTTGCGAAAAATGGTTTCGCACCAAATGCATCCGTTCTACTCCATTGGAACCAAAATGATGTTTCAAAGTGTTTTGGAGCACTTCGGAAACTTTCGGAATGTAAAAGATGCAAAACTTTAGTTTCAGGACTAAATGCACTATTTCGGCGTACTCAGGTTGCGAAAATGGTTTCGCACCAAATGCATCCATTCTACTCCATTAGACCCAAAGTGATTTTTCAGGGTGTTTTGGAGCATTTCGGAAACTTTCGGAATGTAAAAAATGCAAACCTTGTGTTTCAGGACTAAACGCACTATTTTGGCGTCCTCAAGTTGCGAAAATGGTTTCGCACCAAATGCATCCATTCTACTCCATTTGACCCAAAATGATGTTTCGGAGTGTTTTGGAGCATTTCAGAAACTTTCGGAATGTAAAAGATGCAAAACTTGTGTTTCAGGACTAAATGCACTATTTCGGCGTACTCAAGTTGCGAAAATGGTTTCGCACCAAATGCATCCATTCTACTCCATTTGACCCAAAATGATGTTTCGGAGTGTTTTGGAGCATTTCGGAAACTTTCGGAATGTAAAAGATGCAAAACTTGTGTTTCAGGACTAAATACACTATTTCGGCGTACTCAAGTTGCGAAAATGGTTTCGCACCAAATGAATCCATTCTACCCCATTGGACCCAAAATGCTGTTTCAAAGTGTTTTGGAGCACTTCGGAAACTTTCGGAATGTAAAAGATGCAAAACTTTAGTTTCAGAACTAAATGCACTATTTCGGCGTACTCAGGTTGCGAAAATGGTTTCGCACCAAATGCATCCATTCTACTCCATTAGACCCAAAGTGATTTTTCGGGGTGTTTTGGAGCATTTCGGAAACTTTCGGAATGTAAAAAATGCAAAACTTGTGTTTCAGGACTAAACGCACTATTTTGGCGTACTCAAGTTGCGAAAATGGTTTCGCGCCAAATGCATCTGTTCTACTCCATTGGACCCAAAATGATGTTCCGAAGTGTTTTGGAGCATTTCGGAAACTTTCGGAATGTAAAAGATGCTAAACTTGTGTTTCAGGACTAAACGCACTATTTTGGCGTACTCAGGTTGCGAAAAATGGTTTCGCACCAAATGCATCCGTTCTACTCCATTGGAACCAAAATGATGTTTGGGAGTATTTTGGAACATTTCAGAAACTTTCAGAATGTAAAAGATGCAAAACTTGTGTTTCAGGACTAAATGCACTATTTCGGCGTACTCAAGTTCTTAAAATGGTTTCGCACCAAATGCATCCATTCTACTCCATTGGACCCAAAATGATGTTTCGGAGTCTTTTGGAGCATTTCGGAGACTTTCGGAATGTAAAAGATGCAAAACTTGTGTTTCAGGACTAAATGCACTATTTCGGCGTACTCAAGTTGCGAAAATGGTTTCGCACCAAATGCATCCATTCTACTCCATTGGACCCAAAATGATGTTTCGGAGTGTTTTGGAGCATTTCGGAAACTTTCGGAATGTAAAAGATGCAAAACTTGTGTTTCAGGACTAAATACACTATTTCGGCGTACTCAAGTTGCGAAAATGGTTTCGCACCAAATGAATCCATTCTACCCCATTGGACCCAAAATGCTGTTTCAAAGTGTTTTGGAGCACTTCGGAAACTTTCGGAATGTAAAAGATGCAAAACTTTAGTTTCAGGACTAAATGCACTATTTCGGCGTACTCAGGTTGCGAAAATGGTTTCGCACCAAATGCATCCATTCTACTCCATTAGACCCAAAGTGATTTTTCGGGGTGTTTTGGAGCATTTCGGAAACTTTCGGAATGTAAAAAATGCAAAACTTGTGTTTCAGGACTAAACACACTATTTTGGCGTACTCTAGTTGCAAAAATGGTTTCACGCCAAATGCATCTGTTCTACTCCATTGGACCCAAAATGATGTTCCGAAGTGTTTTGGAGCATTTCGGAAACTTTCGGAATGTAAAAGATGCTAAACTTGTGTTTCAGGACTAAACGCACTATTTTGGCGTACTCAGGTTGCGAAAAATGGTTTCGCACCAAATGCATCTGTTCTACTCCATTGGAACCAAAATGATGTTTGTGAGTATTTTGGAACATTTCAGAAACTTTCAGAATGTAAAAGATGCAAAACTTGTGTTTCAGGACTAAATGCACTATTTCGGCGTACTCAAGTTGTTAAAATGGTTTCGCACCAAATGCATCCATTCTACTCCATTGGACCCAAAATGATGTTTCGGAGTCTTTTGGAGCATTTCGGAAACTTTCGGAATGTAAAAGATGCAAAACTTGTGTTTCAGGACTAAATGCACTATTTCGGCGTACTCAAGTTGCGAAAATGGTTTCGCACCAAATGCATCCATTCTACTCCATTGGACCCAAAATGATGTTTCAAAGTGTTTTGGAGCATTCGGAAACTTTCGGAATGTAAAAGATGCAAAACTTTAGTTTCAGGACTAAATGCACTATTTCGGCGTACTCAGGTTGCGAAAATGGTTTCGCACCAAATGCATCCATTCTACTCCATTAGACCCAAAGTGATTTTTCAGGGTGTTTTGGAGCATTTCGGAAACTTTCGGAATGTAAAAAATGCAAAACTTGTGTTTCAGGACTAAACGCACTATTTTGGCGTACTCAAGTTGCGAAAATGGTTTCGCACCAAATGCATCCATTCTACTCCATTTGACCCAAAATGATGTTTCGGAGTGTTTAGGAGAATTTCGGAAACTTTCGGAATGTAAAAGATGCAAAACTTGTGTTTCAGGACTAAATGCACTATTTCGGCGTACTCAAGTTGCGAAAATGGTTTCGCACCAAATGCATCCATTCTACTCCATTTGACCCAAAATGATGTTTCGGAGTGTTTTGGAGTATTTCGGAAACTTTCGGAATGTAAAAGATGCAAAACTTGTGTTTCAGGACTAAATACACTATTTCGGCGTACTCAAGTTGCGAAAATGGTTTCGCACCAAATGAATCCATTCTACCCCATTGGACCCAAAATGCTGTTTCAAAGTGTTTTGGAGCACTTCGGAAACTTTCGGAATGTAAAAGATGCAAAACTTTAGTTTCAGGACTAAATGCACTATTTCGGCGTACTCAGGTTGCGAAAATGGTTTCGCACCAAATGCATCCATTCTACTCCATTAGACCCAAAGTGATTTTTCGGGGTGTTTTGGAGCATTTCGGAAACTTTCGGAATGTAAAAAATGCAAAACTTGTGTTTCAGGACTAAACGCACTATTTTGGCGTACTCAAGTTGCGAAAATAGTTTCGCGCCAAATGCATCTGTTCTACAACATTGGACCCAAAATGATGTTCCGAAGTGTTTTGGAGCATTTCGGAAACTTTCGGAATGTAAAAGATGCTAAACTTGTGTTTCAGGACTAAACGCACTATTTTGGCGTACTCAGGTTCCGAAAAATGGTTTCGCACCAAATGCATCCGTTCTACTCCATTGGAACCAAAATGATGTTTCAAAGTGTTTTGGAGCACTTCGGAAACTTTCGGAATGTAAAAGATGCAAAACTTGTGTTTCAGGACTAAATGCACTATTTCGGCGTACTCAAGTTGTTAAAATGGTTTCGCACCAAATGCATCCATTCTACTCCATTGGACCCAAAATGATGTTTCGGAGTCTTTTGGAGCATTTCGGAAACTTTCGGAATGTAAAAGATGCAAAACTTGTGTTTCAGGACTAAATGCACTATTTCGGCGTACTCAAGTTGCAAAAATGGTTTCGCACCAAATGCATCCATTCTACTCCATTGGACCCAAAATGATGTTTCGGAGTGTTTTGGAGCATTTCAGAAACTTTCGGAATGTAAAAGATGCAAAACTTGTGTTTCAGGACTAAATACACTATTTCGGCGTACTCAAGTTGCGAAAATGGTTTCGCACCAAATGAATCCATTCTACCCCATTGGACCCAAAATGCTGTTTCAAAGTGTTTTGGAGCACTTCGGAAACTTTCGGAATGTAAAAGATGCAAAACTTTAGTTTCAGGACTAAATGCACTATTTCGGCGTACTCAGGTTGCGAAAATGGTTTCGCACCAAATGCATCCATTCTACTCCATTAGACCCAAAGTGATTTTTCGGGGTGTTTTGGAGCATTTCGGAAACTTTCGGAATGTAAAAAATGCAAAACTTGTGTTTCAGGACTAAACGCACTATTTTGGCGTACTCAAGTTGCGAAAATGGTTTCGCGCCAAATGCATCTGTTCTACTCCATTGGACCCAAAATGATGTTCCGAAGTGTTTTGGAGCATTTCGGAAACTTTCGGAATGTAAAAGATGCTAAACTTGTGTTTCAGGACTAAACGCACTATTTTGGCGTACTCAGGTTGCGAAAAATGGTTTCGCACCAAATGCATCCGTTCTACTCCATTGGAACCAAAATGATGTTTGGGAGTATTTTGGAACATTTCAGAAACTTTCAGAATGTAAAAGATGCAAAACTTGTGTTTCAGTACTAAATGCACTATTTCGGCGTACTCAAGTTGTTAAAATGGTTTCGCACCAAATGCATCCATTCTACTCCATTGGACCCAAAATGATGTTTCGAAGTCTTTTGGAGCATTTTGGAAACTTTCGGAATGTAAAAGATGCAAAACTTGTGTTTCAGGACTAAATGCACTATTTCGGCGTACTCAAGTTGCGAAAATGGTTTCGCACCAAATGCATCCATTCTACTCCATTGGACCCAAAATGATGTTTCAAAGTGTTTTAGAGCACTTCGGAAACTTTCGAAATGTAAAAGATGCAAAACTTTAGTTTCAGGACTAAATGCACTATTTCGGCGTACTCAGGTTGCGAAAATGGTTTCGCACCAAATGCATCCATTCTACTCCATTAGACCCAAAGTGATTTTTCGGGGTGTTTTGGAGCATTTCGGAAACTTTCGGAATGTAAAAAATGCAAAACTTGTGTTTCAGGACTAAACGCACTATTTTGGCGTACTCAAGTTGCGAAAATGGTTTCGCACCAAATGCATCCATTCTACTCCATTAGACCCAAAGTGATTTTTCAGGGTGTTTTGGAGCATTTCGGAAACTTTCGGAATGTAAAAAATGCAAAACTTGTGTTTCAGGACTAAACGCACTATTTTGGCGTACTCAAGTTGCGAAAATGGTTTCGCACCAAATGCATCCATTCTACTCCATTTGACCCAAAATGATGTTTCGGAGTGTTTTGGAGCATTTCGGAAACTTTCGGAATGTAAAAGATGCAAAACTTGTGTTTCAGGACTAAATGCACTATTTCGGCGTACTCAAGTTGCGAAAATGGTTTCGCACCAAATGCATCCATTCTACTCCATTTGACCCAAAATGATGTTTCGGAGTGTTTTGGAGCATTTCGGAAACTTTCGGAATGTAAAAGATGCAAAACTTGTGTTTCAGGACTAAATACACTATTTCGGCGTACTCAAGTTGCGAAAATGGTTTCGCACCAAATGCATCCATTCTACTCCATTTGACCCAAAATGATGTTTCGGAGTGTTTTGGAGCATTTCGGAAAATTTCGGAATGTAAAAGATGCAAAACTTGTGTTTCAGGACTAAATGCACTATTTCGGCGTACTCAAGTTGCGAAAATGGTTTCGCACCAAATGCATCCATTCTACTCCATTTGACCCAAAATGATGTTTCGGAGTGTTTTGGAGCATTTCGGAAACTTTCGGAATGTAAAAGATGCAAAACTTGTGTTTCAGGACTAAATACACTATTTCGGCGTACTCAAGTTGCGAAAATGGTTTCGCACCAAATGAATCCATTCTACCCCATTGGACCCAAAATGCTGTTTCAAAGTGTTTTGGAGCACTTCGGAAACTTTCGGAATGTAAAAGATGCAAAACTTTAGTTTCAGAACTAAATGCACTATTTCGGCGTACTCAGGTTGCGAAAATGGTTTCGCACCAAATGCATCCATTCTACTCCATTAGACCCAAAGTGATTTTTCGGGGTGTTTTGGAGCATTTCGGAAACTTTCGGAATGTAAAAAATGCAAAACTTGTGTTTCAGGACTAAACGCACTATTTTGGCGTACTCAAGTTGTTAAAATGGTTTCGCACCAAATGCATCCATTCTACTCCATTGGACCCAAAATGATGTTTCGTAGTCTTCTGGAGCATTTCGGAAACTTTCTGAATGTAAAAGATGCAAAACTTGTGTTTCAGGACTAAATGCACTATTTCGGCGTACTCAAGTTGCGAAAATGGTTTCGCACCAAATGCATCCATTCTACTCCACTGGACCCAAAATGATGTTTCAAAGTGTTTTGGAGCATTCGGAAACTTTCAGAATGTAAAAGATGCAAAACTTTAGTTTCAGGACTAAATGCACTATTTCGGCGTACTCAGGTTGCGAAAATGGTTTCGCACCAAATGCATCCATTCTACTCCATTAGACCCAAAGTGATTTTTCAGGGTGTTTTGGAGCATTTCGGAAACTTTCGGAATGTAAAAAATACAAAACTTGTGTTTCAGGACTAAACGCACTATTTTGGCGTACTCAAGTTGCGAAAATGGTTTCGCACCAAATGCATCCATTCTACTCCATTGGACCCAAAATGATGTTTCAAAGTGTTTTGGAGCATTCGGAAACTTTCGGAATGTAAAAGATGCAAAACTTTAGTTTCAGGACTAAATGCACTATTTCGGCGTACTCAGGTTGCGAAAATGGTTTCGCACCAAATGCATCCATTCTACTCCATTAGACCCAAAGTGATTTTTCAGGGTGTTTTGGAGCATTTCGGAAACTTTCGGAATGTAAAAAATGCAAAACTTGTGTTTCAGGACTAAACGCACTATTTTGGCGTACTCAAGTTGTGAAAATGGTTTCGCACCAAATGCATCCATTCTACTCCATTTGACCCAAAATGATGTTTCGGAGTGTTTTGGAGCATTTCGGAAACTTTCGGAATGTAAAAGATGCAAAACTTGTGTTTCAGGACTAAATGCACTATTTCGGCGTACTCAAGTTGCGAAAATGGTTTCGCACCAAATGCATCCATTCTACTCCATTGGACCCAAAATGATGTTTCGGAGTGTTTTGGAGCATTTCGGAAACTTTCGGAATGTAAAAGATGCAAAACTTCTGTTTCAGGACTAAATACACTATTTCGGCGTACTCAAGTTGCGAAAATGGTTTCGCACCAAATGCATCCATTCTACTCCATTGGACCCAAAATGATGTTTCAAAGTGTTTTAGAGCACTTCGGAAACTTTCGAAATGTAAAAGATGCAAAACTTTAGTTTCAGGACTAAATGCACTATTTCGGCGTACTCAGGTTGCGAAAATGGTTTCGCACCAAATGCATCCATTCTACTCCATTAGACCCAAAGTGATTTTTCGGGGTGTTTTGGAGCATTTCGGAAACTTTCGGAATGTAAAAAATGCAAAACTTGTGTTTCAGGACTAAACGCACTATTTTGGCGTACTCAAGTTGCGAAAATGGTTTCGCACCAAATGCATCCATTCTACTCCATTAGACCCAAAGTGATTTTTCAGGGTGTTTTGGAGCATTTCGGAAACTTTCGGAATGTAAAAAATGCAAAACTTGTGTTTCAGGACTAAACGCACTATTTTGGCGTACTCAAGTTGCGAAAATGGTTTCGCACCAAATGCATCCATTCTACTCCATTTGACCCAAAATGATGTTTCGGAGTGTTTTGGAGCATTTCGGAAACTTTCGGAATGTAAAAGATGCAAAACTTGTGTTTCAGGACTAAATGCACTATTTCGGCGTACTCAAGTTGCGAAAATGGTTTCGCACCAAATGCATCCATTCTACTCCATTTGACCCAAAATGATGTTTCGGAGTGTTTTGGAGCATTTCGGAAACTTTCGGAATGTAAAAGATGCAAAACTTGTGTTTCAGGACTAAATACACTATTTCGGCGTACTCAAGTTGCGAAAATGGTTTCGCACCAAATGCATCCATTCTACTCCATTTGACCCAAAATGATGTTTCGGAGTGTTTTGGAGCATTTCGGAAAATTTCGGAATGTAAAAGATGCAAAACTTGTGTTTCAGGACTAAATGCACTATTTCGGCGTACTCAAGTTGCGAAAATGGTTTCGCACCAAATGCATCCATTCTACTCCATTTGACCCAAAATGATGTTTCGGAGTGTTTTGGAGCATTTCGGAAACTTTCGGAATGTAAAAGATGCAAAACTTGTGTTTCAGGACTAAATACACTATTTCGGCGTACTCAAGTTGCGAAAATGGTTTCGCACCAAATGAATCCATTCTACCCCATTGGACCCAAAATGCTGTTTCAAAGTGTTTTGGAGCACTTCGGAAACTTTCGGAATGTAAAAGATGCAAAACTTTAGTTTCAGAACTAAATGCACTATTTCGGCGTACTCAGGTTGCGAAAATGGTTTCGCACCAAATGCATCCATTCTACTCCATTAGACCCAAAGTGATTTTTCGGGGTGTTTTGGAGCATTTCGGAAACTTTCGGAATGTAAAAAATGCAAAACTTGTGTTTCAGGACTAAACGCACTATTTTGGCGTACTCAAGTTGTTAAAATGGTTTCGCACCAAATGCATCCATTCTACTCCATTGGACCCAAAATGATGTTTCGTAGTCTTCTGGAGCATTTCGGAAACTTTCTGAATGTAAAAGATGCAAAACTTGTGTTTCAGGACTAAATGCACTATTTCGGCGTACTCAAGTTGCGAAAATGGTTTCGCACCAAATGCATCCATTCTACTCCACTGGACCCAAAATGATGTTTCAAAGTGTTTTGGAGCATTCGGAAACTTTCAGAATGTAAAAGATGCAAAACTTTAGTTTCAGGACTAAATGCACTATTTCGGCGTACTCAGGTTGCGAAAATGGTTTCGCACCAAATGCATCCATTCTACTCCATTAGACCCAAAGTGATTTTTCAGGGTGTTTTGGAGCATTTCGGAAACTTTCGGAATGTAAAAAATACAAAACTTGTGTTTCAGGACTAAACGCACTATTTTGGCGTACTCAAGTTGCGAAAATGGTTTCGCACCAAATGCATCCATTCTACTCCATTGGACCCAAAATGATGTTTCAAAGTGTTTTGGAGCATTCGGAAACTTTCGGAATGTAAAAGATGCAAAACTTTAGTTTCAGGACTAAATGCACTATTTCGGCGTACTCAGGTTGCGAAAATGGTTTCGCACCAAATGCATCCATTCTACTCCATTAGACCCAAAGTGATTTTTCAGGGTGTTTTGGAGCATTTCGGAAACTTTCGGAATGTAAAAAATGCAAAACTTGTGTTTCAGGACTAAACGCACTATTTTGGCGTACTCAAGTTGTGAAAATGGTTTCGCACCAAATGCATCCATTCTACTCCATTTGACCCAAAATGATGTTTCGGAGTGTTTTGGAGCATTTCGGAAACTTTCGGAATGTAAAAGATGCAAAACTTGTGTTTCAGGACTAAATGCACTATTTCGGCGTACTCAAGTTGCGAAAATGGTTTCGCACCAAATGCATCCATTCTACTCCATTGGACCCAAAATGATGTTTCGGAGTGTTTTGGAGCATTTCGGAAACTTTCGGAATGTAAAAGATGCAAAACTTCTGTTTCAGGACTAAATACACTATTTCGGCGTACTCAAGTTGCGAAAATGGTTTCGCACCAAATGAATCCATTCTACCCCATTGGACCCAAAATGCTGCTTCAAAGTGTTTTGGAGCACTTCGGAAACTTTCGGAATGTAAAAGATGCAAAACTTTAGTTTCAGGACTAAATGCACTATTTCGGCGTACTCAGGTTGCGAAAATGGTTTCGCACCAAATGCATCCATTCTACTCCATTAGACCCAAAGTGATTTTTCGGGGTGTTTTGGAGTATTTCGGAAACTTTCGGAATGTAAAAAATGCAAAACTTGTGTTTCAGGACTAAACGCACTATTTTGGCGTACTCAAGTTGCGAAAATGGTTTCGCGCCAAATGCATCTGTTCTACTCCATTGGACCCAAAATGATGTTCCGAAGTGTTTTGGAGCATTTCGGAAACTTTCGGAATGTAAAAGATGCTAAACTTGTGTTTCAGGACTAAACGCACTATTTTGGCGTACTCAGGTTGCGAAAAATGGTTTCGCACCAAATGCATCCGTTCTACTCCATTGGAACCAAAATGATGTTTGGGAGTATTTTGGAACATTTCAGAAACTTTCAGAATGTAAAAGATGCAAAACTTGTGTTTCAGTACTAAATGCACTATTTCGGCGTACTCAAGTTGTTAAAATGGTTTCGCACCAAATGCATCCATTCTACTCCATTGGACCCAAAATGATGTTTCGGAGTCTTTTGGAGCATTTTGGAAACTTTCGGAATGTAAAAGATGCAAAACTTGTGTTTCAGGACTAAATGCACTATTTCGGCGTACTCAAGTTGCGAAAATGGTTTCGCACCAAATGCATCCATTCTACTCCATTGGACCCAAAATGATGTTTCGGAGTGTTTTGGAGCATTTCGGAAACTTTCGGAATGTAAAAGATGCAAAACTTGTGTTTCAGGACTAAATACACTATTTCGGCGTACTCAAGTTGCGAAAATGGTTTCGCACCAAATGAATCCATTCTACTCCATTGGACCCAAAATGCTGTTTCAAAGTGTTTTGGAGCACTTCGGAAACTTTCGGAATGTAAAAGATGCAAAACTTTAGTTTCAGGACTAAATGCACTATTTCGGCGTACTCAGGTTGCGAAAATGGTTTCGCACCAAATGCATCCATTCTACTCCATTAGACCCAAAGTGATTTTTCGGAGTGTTTTGGAGCATTTCGGAAACTTTCGGAATGTAAAAAATGCAAAACTTGTGTTTCAGGACTAAACGCACTATTTTGGCGTACTCAAGTTGCGAAAATGGATTCGCGCCAAATGCATATGTTCTACTCCATTGGACCCAAAATGATGTTCCGAAGTGTTTTGGAGCATTTCGGAAACTTTCGGAATGTAAAAGATGCTAAACTTGTGTTTCAGGACTAAACGCACTATTTTGACGTACTCAGGTTGCGAAAAATGGTTTCGCACCAAAATGCATCCGTTCTACACCATTGGAACCAAAATGATGTTTGGGAGTATTTTGGAACATTTCAGAAACTTTCAGAATGTAAAAGATGCAAAACTTGTGTTTCAAGACTAAATGCACTATTTCGGCGTACTCAAGTTGTTAAAATGGTTTCGCACCAAATGCATCCATTCTACTCCATTGGACCCAAAATGATGTTTCGGAGTCTTTGGAGCATTTCGGAAACTTTCGGAATGTAAAAGATGCAAAACTTGTGTTTCAGGACTAAATGCACTATTTCGGCGTACTCAAGTTGCGAAAATGGTTTCGCACCAAATGCATCCATTCTACTCCATTGGACCCAAAATGATGTTTCAATGTGTTTTGGAGCACTTCGGAAACTTTCGAAATGTAAAAGATGCAAAACTTTAGTTTCAGGACTAAATGCACTATTTCGGCGTACTCAGGTTGCGAAAATGGTTTCGCACCAAATGCATCCATTCTAATCCATTAGACCCAAAGTGATTTTTCGGGGTGTTTTGGAGCATTTCGGAAACTTTCGGAATGTAAAAAATGCAAAACTTGTGTTTCAGGACTAAACGCACTATTTTGGCGTACTCAAGTTGCGAAAATGGTTTCGCACCAAATGCATCCATTCTACTCCATTTGACCCAAAATGATGTTTCGGAGTGTTTTGGAGCATTTCGGAAACTTTCGGAATGTAAAAGATGCAAAACTTGTGTTTCAGGACTAAATGCACTATTTCGGCGTACTCAAGTTGCGAAAATGGTTTCGCACTAAATGCATCCATTCTACTCCATTGGACCCAAAATGATGTTTCGGAGTGTTTTGGAGTATTTCGGAAACTTTCGGAATGTAAAAGATGGAAAACTTGTGTTTCAGGACTAAATACACTATTTCGGCGTACTCAAGTTGCGAAAATGGTTTCGCACCAAATGAATCCATTCTACTCAATTAGACCCAAAATGCTGTTTCAAAGTGTTTTGGAGCACTTCGGAAACTTTCGGAATGTAAAAGATGCAAAACTTTAGTTTCAGGACTAAATGCACTATTTCGGCGTACTCAGGTTGCGAAAATGGTTTCGCACCAAATGCATCCATTCTACTCCATTAGACCCAAAGTGATTTTTCGGAGTGTTTTGGAGCATTTCGGAAACTTTCGGAATGTAAAAAATGCAAAACTTGTGTTTCAGGACTAAACGCACTATTTTGGCGTACTCAAGTTGCGAAAATGGTTTCGCGCAAAATGCATCTGTTCTACTCCATTGGACCCAAAATGATGTTCCGAAGTGTTTTGGAGCATTTCGGAAACTTTCGGAATGTAAAAGATGCTAAACTTGTGTTTCAGGACTAAACGCACTATTTTGGCGTACTCAGGTTGCGAAAAATGGTTTCGCACCAAATGCATCCGTTCTACTCCATTGGAACCAAAATGATGTTTGGGAGTGTTTTGGAACATTTCAGAAACTTTCAGAATGTAAAAGATGCAAAACTTGTGTTTCAGGACTAAATGCACTATTTTGGCGTACTCAAGTTGCGAAAATGGTTTCGCACCAAATGAATCCATTCTACTCCTTTGGACCCAAAATGCTGTTTCAAAGTGTTTTGGAGCACTTCGGAAACTTTCGGAATGTAAAAGATGCAAAACTTTAGTTTCAGGACTAAATGCACTATTTCGGCGTACTCAGGTTGCGAAAATGGTTTCGCACCAAATGCATCCATTCTACTCCATTAGACCCAAAGTGATTTTTCGGGGTGTTTTGGAGCATTTCGGAAACTTTCGGAATTCAAAAAATGCAAAACTTGTGTTTCAGGACTAAACGCACTATTTTGGCGTACTCAAGTTGCGAAAATGGTTTCGCGCCAAATGCATCTGTTCTACTCCATTGGACCCAAAATGATGTTCCGAAGTGTTTTGGAGCATTTCGGAAACTTTCGGAATGTAAAAGATGCTAAACTTGTGTTTCAGGACTAAACGCACTATTTTGGCGTACTCAGGTTGCGAAAAATGGTTTCGCACCAAATGCATCAGTTCTACTCCATTGGAACCAAAATGATGTTTGGGAGTGTTTTGGAACATTTCAGAAACTTTCAGAATGTAAAAGATGCAAAACTTGTGTTTCAGGACTAAATGCACTATTTTGGCGTACTCAAGTTGCGAAAATGGTTTCGCACCAAATGAATCCATTCTACTCCTTTGGACCCAAAATGCTGTTTCAAAGTGTTTTGGAGCACTTCGGAAACTTTCGGAATGTAAAAGATGCAAAACTTTAGTTTCAGGACTAAATGCACTATTTCGGCGTACTCAGGTTGCGAAAATGGTTTCGCACCAAATGCATCCATTCTACTCCATTAGACCCAAAGTGATTTTTCGGAGTGTTTTGGAGCATTTCGGAAACTTTCGGAATGTAAAAAATGCAAAACTTGTGTTTCAGGACTAAACGCACTATTTTGGCGTACTCAGGTTGCGAAAAATGGTTTCGCACCAAATGCCTCCGTTCTACTCCATTGGAACCAAAATGATGTTTGGGAGTATTTTGGAACATTTCAGAAACTTTCAGAATGTAAAAGATGCAAAACTTGTGTTTCAGGACTAAATGCACTATTTCGGCGTACTCAAGTTGTTAAAATGGTTTCGCACCAAATGCATCCATTCTACTCCATTGGACCCAAAATGATGTTTCGGAGTCTTTTGGAGCATTTCGGAAACTTTCGGAATGTAAAAGATGCAAAACTTGTGTTTCAGGACTAAATGCACTATTTCGGCGTACTCAAGTTGCGAAAATGGTTTCGCACCAAATGCATCCATTCTACTCCATTGGACCCAAAATGATGTTTCAAAGTGTTTTGGAGCATTCGGAAACTTTCGGAATGTAAAAGATGCAAAACTTTAGTTTCAGGACTAAATGCACTATTTCGGCGTACTCAGGTTGCGAAAATGGTTTCGCACCAAATGCATCCATTCTACTCCATTAGACCCAAAGTGATTTTTCGGGGTGTTTTGGAGCATTTCGGAAACTTTCGGAATTCAAAAAATGCAAAACTTGTGTTTCAGGACTAAACGCACTATTTTGGCGTACTCAAGTTGCGAAAATGGTTTCGCGCCAAATGCATCTGTTCTACTCCATTGGACCCAAAATGATGTTCCGAAGTGTTTTGGAGCATTTCGGAAACTTTCGGAATGTAAAAGATGCTAAACTTGTGTTTCAGGACTAAACGCACTATTTTGGCGTACTCAGGTTGCGAAAAATGGTTTCGCACCAAATGCATCCGTTCTACTCCATTGGAACCAAAATGATGTTTGAGAGTGTTTTGGAACATTTCAGAAACTTTCAGAATGTAAAAGATGCAAAACTTGTGTTTCAGGACTAAATGCACTATTTCGGCGTACTCAAGTTGTTAAAATGGTTTCGCACCAAATGCATCCATTCTACTCCATTGGACCCAAAATGATGTTTCGGAGTGTTTTGGAGCATTTCGGAAACTTTCGGAATGTAAAAGATGCAAAACTTGTGTTTCAGGACTAAATGCACTATTTCGGCGTACTCAAGTTGCGAAAATGGTTTCGCACCAAATGCATCCATTCTACTCCATTGGACCCAAAATGATGTTTCAACGTGTTTTGGAGCACTTCGGAAAACTTTCGGAATGTAAAAGATGCAAAACTTTAGTTTCAGGACTAAATGCACTATTTCGGCGTACTCAGGTTGCGAAAATAGTTTCGCACCAAATGCATCCATTCTACTCCATTAGACCCAAAGTGATTTTTCGGGGTGTTTTGGAGCATTTCGGAAACTTTCGGAATGTAAAAAATACAAAACTTGTGTTTCAGGACTAAACGCACTATTTTGGCGTACTCAAGTTGCGAAAATGGTTTCGCACCAAATGCATCCATTCTACTCCATTGGACCCAAAATGATGTTTCGGAGTGTTTTGGAGCATTTCGGAAACTTTCGGAATGTAAAAGATGCAAAACTTGTGTTTCAGGACTAAATGCACTATTTCGGCGTACTAAAGTTGCGAAAATGGTTTCGCACCAAATGCATCCATTCTACACCATTGGACCCAAAATGATGTTTCGGAGTGTTTTGGAGCATTTCGGAAACTTCCGGAATGTAAAAGATGCAAAACATGTGTTTCAGGACTAAATACACTGTTTCGGCGTACTCAAGTTGCGAAAATGGTTTCGCACCAAATGAATCCATTCTACTCCATTGGACCCAAAATGTTGTTTCAAAGTGTTTTGGAGCACTTCGTAAACTTTCGGAATGTAAAAGATGCAAAACTTTAGTTTCAGGACTAAATGCACTATTTCGGCGTACTCAGGTTGCGAAAATGGTTTCGCACCAAATGCATCCATTCTACTCCATTAGACCCAAAGTGATTTTTCGGGGTGTTTTGGAGCATTTCGGAAACTTTCGGAATGTAAAAAATGCAAAACTTGTGTTTCAGGACTAAACGCACTATTTTGGCGTACTCAAGTTGCGAAAATGGTTTCGCGCCAAATGCATCTGTTCTACTCCATTGGACCCAAAATGATGTTCCGAAGTGTTTTGGAGCATTTCGGAAACTTTCGGAATGTAAAAGATGCTAAACTTGTGTTTCAGGACTAAACGCACTATTTTGGCGTACTCAGGTTGCGAAAAATGGTTTCGCACCAAATGCATCCGTTCTACTCCATTGGAACCAAAATGATGTTTGGGAGTGTTTTGGAACATTTCAGAAACTTTCAGAATGTAAAAGATGAAAACTTGTGTTTCAGGACTAAATGCACTATTTCGGCGTACTCAAGTTGCAAATATGGTTTCGCACCAAATGCATCCATTCTACTCCATTGGACCCAAAATGATGTTTCGGAGTGTTTTGGAGCATTTCGGAAACTTTCGGAATGTAAAAGATGCAAAACTTGTGTTTCAGGACTAAATGCACTATTTCGGCGTACTCAAGTTGCGAAAATGATTTTGCACCAAATGCATCCATTCTACTCCATTGGACCCAAAATGATGTTTCAAAGTGTTTTGGAGCATTCGGAAACTTTCGGAATGTAAAAGATGCAAAACTTTAGTTTTAGGACTAAATGCACTATTTCGGCGTACTCAGGTTGCGAAAAAGGTTTCGCACCAAATGCATCCATTCTACTCCATTAGACCCAAAGTGATTTTTCGGGGTGTTTTGGAACATTTCGGAAACTTTCGGAATGTAAAAAATGCAAAACTTGTGTTTCAGGACTAAACGCACTATTTTGGCGTACTCAAGTTGCGAAAATGGTTTCGCACCAAATGCATCCATTCTACTCCATTTGACCCAAAATGATGTTTCGGAGTGTTTTGGAGCATTTCGGAAACTTTCGGAATGTAAAAGATGCAAAACTTGTGTTTCAGGACTAAATGCACTATTTCGGCGTACTCAAGTTGCGAAAATGGTTTCGCACCAAATGCATCCATTCTACTCCATTGGACCCAAAATGATGTTTCGGAGTGTTTTGGAGCATTTCGGAAACTTTCGGAATGTAAAAGATGCAAAACTTGTGTTTCAGGACTAAATACACTATTTCGGCGTACTCAAGTTGCGAAAATGGTTTCGCACCAAATGAATCCATTCTACTCCATTGGACCCAAAATGCTGTTTCAAAGTGTTTTGGAGCACTTCGGAAACTTTCGGAATGTAAAAGATGCAAAACTTTAGTTTCAGGACTAAATGCACTATTTCGGCGTACTCAGGTTGCGAAAATGGTTTCGCACCAAATGCATCCATTCTACTCCATTAGACCCAAAGTGATTTTTCGGAGTGTTTTGGAGCATTTCGGAAACTTTCGGAATGTAAAAAATGCAAAACTTGTGTTTCAGGACTAAACGCACTATTTTGCCGTACTCAAGTTGCGAAAATGGTTTCGCGCAAAATGCATCTGTTCTACTCCATTGGACCCAAAATGATGTTCCGAAGTGTTTTGGAGCATTTCGGAAACTTTCGGAATGTAAAAGATGCTAAACTTGTGTTTCAGGACTAAACGCACTATTTTGGCGTACTCAGGTTGCGAAAAATGGTTTCGCACCAAATGCATCCGTTCTACTCCATTGGAACCAAAATGATGTTTGGGAGTGTTTTGGAACATTTCAGAAACATTCAGAATGTAAAAGATGCAAAACTTGTGTTTCAGGACTAAATGCACTATTTCGGCGTACTCAAGTTGCAAATATGGTTTCGCACCAAATGCATCCATTCTACTCATTAGACCTAAAATCATGTTTGGGAGTGTTTTGGAGCATTTCGGAAACTCTCCACGTGTGAAAAGATGCAAAACTTGTGATTCAGGACTAAACGCACTATTTTGGCGTACTCAAGTTGCGAAAATGGTTTCGCACCAAATGCATCCATTCTACTCCATTGGACCCAAAATGATGTTTCGGAGTGTTTTGGAGCATTTCGGAAACTTTCGGAATGTAAAAGATGCAAAACTTGTGTTTCAGGACTAAATACACTATTTCGGCGTACTCAAGTTGCGAAAATGGTTTCGCACCAAATGCATCCATTCTACTCCATTGGACCCAAAATGCTGTTTCAAAGTGTTTTGGAGCACTTCGGAAACTTTCGGAATGTAAAAGATGCAAAACTTTAGTTTCAGGACTAAATGCACTATTTCGGCGTACTCAGGTTGCGAAAATGGTTTCGCACCAAATGCATCCATTCTACTCCATTAGACCCAAAGTGATTTTTCGATGTGTTTTGGAGCATTTCGGAAACTCTCCACGTGTGAAAAGATGCAAAACTTGTGATTCAGGACTAAACGCACTATTTTGGCGTACTCAAGTTGCGAAAATGGTTTCGCACCAAATGCATCCATTCTACTCCATTTGACCCAAAATGATGTTTCGGAGTGTTTTGGAGCATTTCGGAAACTTTCGGAATGTAAAAGATGCAAAACTTGTGTTTCAGGACTAAATGCACTATTTCGGCGTACTCAAGTTGCGAAAATGGTTTCGCACCAAATGCATCCATTCTACTCCATTGGACCCAAAATGATGTTTCGGAGTGTTTTGGAGCATTTCGGAAACTTTCGGAATGTAAAAGATGCAAAACTTGTGTTTCAGGACTAAATACACTATTTCGGCGTACTCAAGTTGCGAAAATGGTTTCGCACCAAATGAATCCATTCTACTCCATTGGACCCAAAATGCTGTTTCAAAGTGTTTTGGAGCACTTCGGAAACTTTCGGAATGTAAAAGATGCAAAACTTTAGTTTCAGGACTAAATGCACTATTTCGGCGTACTCAGGTTGCGAAAATGGTTTCGCACCAAATGCATCCATTCTACTCCATTAGACCCAAAGTGATTTTTCAGGGTGTTTTGGAGCATTTCGGAAACTTTCGGAATGTAAAAAATGCAAAACTTGTGTTTCAGGACTAAACGCACTATTTTGGCGTACTCAAGTTGCGAAAAAGGTTTCGCGCCAAATGCATCTGTTCTACTCCATTGGACCCAAAATGATGTTCCGAAGTGTTTTGGAGCATTTCGGAAACTTTCGGAATGTAAAAGATGCTAAACTTGTGTTTCAGGACTAAACGCACTATTTTGGCGTACTCAGGTTGCGAAAAATGGTTTCGCACCAAATGCATCCGTTCTACTCCATTGGAACCAAAATGATGTTTGGGAGTGTTTTGGAACATTTCAGAAACTTTCAGAATGTAAAAGATGCAAAACTTGTGTTTCAGGACTAAATGCACTATTTCGGCGTACTCAAGTTGTTAAAATGGTTTCGCACCAAATGCATCCATTCTACTCCATTGGACCCAAAATGATGTTTCGGAGTGTTTTGGAGCATTTCGGAAACTTTCGGAATGTAAAAGATGCAAAACTTGTGTTTCAGGACTAAATGCACTATTTCGACGTACTCAAGTTGCGAAAATGGTTTCACACCAAATGCATCCATTCTACTCCATTGGACCCAAAATAATGTTTCAAAGTGTTTTGGAGCATTCGGAAACTTTCGGAATGTAAAAGATGCAAAACTTTACTTTCAGGACTAAATGCACTATTTCGGCGTACTCAGGTTGCGAAAATGGTTTCGCACCAAATGTATCCATTCTACTCCATTAGACCCAAAGTGATTTTTCGGGGTGTTTTGGAGCATTTCGGAAACTTTCGGAATGTAAAAAATGCAAAACTTGTGTTTCAGGACTAAACGCACTATTTTGGCGTACTCAAGTTGCGAAAATGGTTTCGCCCCAAATGCATCCATTCTACTCCATTTGACCCAAAATGATGTTTCGGAGTGTTTTGGAGCATTTCGGAAACTTTCGGAATGTAAAAGATGCAAAACTTGTGTTTCAGGACTAAATGCACTATTTCGGCGTACTCAAGTTGCGAAAATGGTTTCGCACCAAATGCATCCATTCTACTCCATTGGACCCAAAATGATGTTTCGGAGTGTTTTGGAGCATTTCGGAAACTTTCGGAATGTAAAAGATGCAAAACTTGTGTTTCAGGACTAAATACACTATTTCGGCGTACTCAAGTTGCGAAAATGGTTTCGCACCAAATGAATCCATTCTACTCCATTGGACCCAAAATGCTGTTTCAAAGTGTTTTGGAGCACTTCGGAAACTTTCGGAATGTAAAAGATGCAAAACTTTAGTTTCAGGACTAAATGCACTATTTCGGCGTACTCAGGTTGCGAAAATGGTTTCGCACCAAATGCATCCATTCTACTCCATTAGACCCAAAGTGATTTTTCGGAGTGTTTTGGAGCATTTCGGAAACTTTCGGAATGTAAAAAATGCAAAACTTGTGTTTCAGGACTAAACGCACTATTTTGGCGTACTCAAGTTGCGAAAATGGTTTCGCGCAAAATGCATCTGTTCTACTCCATTGGACCCAAAATGATGTTCCGAAGTGTTTTGGAGCATTTCGGAAACTTTCGGAATGTAAAAGATGCTAAACTTGTGTTTCAGGACTAAACGCACTATTTTGGCGTACTCAGGTTGCGAAAAATGGTTTCGCACCAAATGCATCCGTTCTACTCCATTGGAACCAAAATGATGTTTCGGAGTGTTTTGGAACATTTCAGAAACTTTCAGAATGTAAAAGATGCAAAACTTGTGTTTCAGAACTAAATGCACTATTTCGGCGTACTCAAGTTGCAAATATGGTTTCGCACCAAATGCATCCATTCTACTCATTAGACCTAAAATCATGTTTGGGAGTGTTTTGGAGCATTTCGGAAACTCTCCACGTGTGAAAAGATGCAAAACTTGTGATTCAGGACTAAACGCACTATTTCGGCGTACTCAAGTTGCGAAAATGGTTTCGCACCAAATGCATCCATTCTACTTCATTGGACCCAAAATGATGTTTCAGAGTGTTTTAGAGCATTTCGGAAACTTTCGGAATGTAAAAGATGCAAAACTTCTGTTTCAGGACTAACTGCACTATTTCGGCGTACTCAAGTTGCGAAAATTGTTTCGCACCAAATGCATCCATTCTACTCCATTATACCCAAAGTGATTCTGCGAAGTGTTTTGGAGCATTTCGGGAACTTTCGGAATGTAAAAGATGCAAAACTTGTGTTTCAGGACTAAATGCACTATTTTGGCGTACTCAAGTTGCGAAAATGGTTTCGCACCAAATGCATCTGTTCTACTCCATTGGAACCAAAATGATGTTCCGGGGTATTTTGGAGCATCTCGGAAACTTTTAGAATGTAAAAGATGCAAAACTTGTATTTCAGGACTAAACGCACTATTTTAGCGTACTCAAGTTGCGAAAATGGTTTCGCAACAAATGCATCCGTTCTACTCCATTGGACTCAAAATGATGTTCCGGAGTGTTTTGGAGCATTTCGGAAACTTTCAGAATGTAAAAGATGAAAACTTGTGTTTCGGACGTGAAAGAACTATTTCGGGTACCTAAGTTGCGAAAATGGTTTCACACCGAATCCATCCATTCTACTCCCTTGGGCCCAAAATGATTTTTGGGAGTGTTTTTGAACATTTCAGAAACTTTTAGAATGTAAAAGATGTAAAACTTGTATTTCAGGACTAAATGCACTACATCGCCGATGAGATATATGCACAAAAAAATAATAAACAAGCTAACATTTGCAGTGGCACACAACTCCACATAATTCGCGTGTGTTGAACAAGATGTTATAACACTGAATTCTACAACTACATCGCCGACGAGATATATGCAAAAAAAATAATAAACAAGCTAACATTTGCAGTGGCACACAGCTCCACATAATTCGCGTGTGTTGAACAAGATGTTATAACACTGAATTCTACAACAGTTCAGACATCAAGCAAATTACTTGATATAGTCCAGCAGGCATCAGATATTGACAAGGGTCGGTGTAGATTGGCCGAAATAGACCAAGCTAACCTTGTTCTTTACATGTGCTACAGTTGCGGGACGATGGGGAGGGACTACACCTCCACATATCTTACACGGGACTCTGATTTTCCCAGAATGTAACCAGGTCAAGCATCGCACCATATTGGCAAACAATTTCAGCATCAGCTCATGCATTGAGCCGAGCTAGCAATGTATCTCGTGACTTGCGCTTGAGTTCTGTTGCCTTCTGGGAGACATACGGAAGAGCTTTGCCTCCTCCAGGGCTGAGCAGGCTAACCGAGCTGACAGAGAGCTGGTGGAAAACTGATGGGCTCAAGGGATCTGCAGGGCTAAACATAACCCCAGCAGAGGCAAGATCCGGCAGGCCTTGGTCAGATATGCTGATGCCACTCAGTTGCTCAGATACTATCTTGAATGCCTTATCTAGTATCGAGTCTATGTACTTCTGGTTCGCCTCCATTCGGATCTGCATATGCTTCTGGACCTGTTTGCAAAAACACATTACAACAGATATTATTAGGAGACTGCATTGATTAGTTCCAAATGAAATCAAAGAAAGGCATGTGGATAAATTGATTCGACTTGACTCCTGGAATTATTAACCCAAGGGTTGAATGTTTAAAAGAGAACAACTAGAATGAGTTCATTTGGTTCATTTTTTTATTAGGACAAGGTTGTTTCAAGCCTGCAGTCAGCTGTCCTCAGTCAACTAACCCACAACACAGTTTGTTCGTGGTAGATTACAGATTACTGGATAGGGGAAGTGGTTGCCCCTCTTAGCTAGGAAGCACCCAAGCATGTAGAGGTACTGTGAGTTCTAAATGGTAAGGCAGTCAGAACAACAAACATACAACTCAACTTATGAAGCAAAAGCATTATTTGCTGAATTAGTATCTCCTTATTATTAAATAAGTTATAATGCCACAATTGACTTAAATGACTTCAAGGAAAGACAAGGTAGAGTTGGAACTCATACATACCTCCACTTGCTCATGCAATCTTCGTTGCACTTCCATTTGTGCTCTCAGTGCTTCTTTAAGTTCTTGACTCCTATAGAAAAGTAATAGTACCATGAAGTTTCTCTAGAGATCACAAGCAACATAAAACTCCTAAATACGAACACGATGGGCAAATAAGTATACAAAAATTTGCTGGATCTGTGCTGATGCAGCTTACTCTTTCAAATCTGGAGTACAACCTCTAGGAGACAAATTTGTTCCACTCTGAGCTTCCATAAGGTAAGAAGCTGTAATTGCGAGGGAAAGCCACAGATGTCATTAATAATTATACACACGGCTCATGAGCTCAAATGCAAACAGTGTTCAAATAACTTTTAGTGATAACAGCGAAATCTGATAAAAGGTACGGAAATTTTTGAAAATTCCACCATCTAATAAAACTCTCTATGCAAGTTGTATTTCAAGTCCAAACTGTGGGATGACATAAAACTGTAGAAAAAGGCACAAAATATTGTTCAAGGCCCAGGTGTCACTGAATTGGCCATTAAGACGTGAGTAGAAATCATGAGGGTAGGAAGTAACAAGAAAAAGAATTGTGAACCACCAATTCTATTGCTCAGATTCAGAACTAGAGTTGTATGGAAACCATTTTCTGAATGAACTCAGAACTGCGGACAGGCAAAACTATGTTTCAGAGATCATACCACTCAAATCTGTGTAAAAAGAGTGATCAACAACATGGTTTTCAAGTTTTAAGAAATCACACAATGGAAATAATGTTTTTCTCGAACTACACAGGAGTGTTGTGTCATTTTGGTAAGGAAAAGCACAGAGGGGCCGGTTAGAGCCAGACCCAAGTACAGGAATCAGAAATAATTTACAGTTCAATACAAAAATGGGATGTAGATTGATCCATCCATTATTCCGTTTAATGCATGTTAAGCTTGAATCCAAGGTCGCGATAAGCTATAAACCAAATAATCCAGTGAATCTCCCGAATCAATGACTGTTTTTCAAGTGTTCACAACCACCAGTTTGATTTGCAGATCTGCCACAATTATCTGGTATAGTATCAATCAGAGCAACAACAGATCAGGTGTTTGCTACAAGAAGTAAAGCTCTGAAAACCTGTTCTGAACACTTCAAAAAATGTTGACTGAGAAGCTAGATGTAGAGGATAATACTGCTACTGTTGTGGACTGATTATTGGGATAGATCGGCTACTCGCCCTCCCGAGGGAGGCTATGAGATGCACTCTTTGATCTATTTTCTGCCTACCTAACCCTAGGACTCCTAGCTGCCTTTTATAGACCAAGGCGTCTACTAACAAACCAACTAACAAATCTAATCCTATCTTATCTGCTAATGACTCATCCTAATCTCGCACTACTGTTCACGGGCTACAGTAGTGGGCCCAGGCCTAGGGCCAGTCCCACTACCATAACACTACACCACCCCTTCAAGGCAGCGCGTCCTCGAGCTGCGGTGGCGATTGAAGGTGCAGTCCGTGCAGTGGTAGTGGCCATCAGATGTAATCCATGCATTGGTAACAGCCATCCAGGTACAAGAGCAGTGGAGGCTGAATAACAGGCATGTATGCTGGATCAGTGCAGACCTCACTGCTTCTCTTCCGTATACCACGTGAGCAGGCCCCGAAAGTAAGTTGCAACCACGGAAGTACCACAGCCCAACTCGTCCAGACCGAAGTGAAGACGAAAGAAGGCCAGGGCTGCAAGTAGGGAAAGGGCCTGCTGTTGAGCACCTCCCGTGAGACGGGACCTTATAGTAATCTGACCCGTCAAAGGGAGGATGACCAGAACCACCGGAGATGCTGATGAGGCAGCTCGAACCTCGAGCTGATGTGGCATGGAGGTGACGAGGAGCCCCCTCCCTCAGCAGAAGCACCAGAGGGGTCGATGCGGAGGAGTGCGAGTGTGTCAGCGAGGGCGAGCTCGTGGCGGCCGGCCGAATGAGCGCCTCGAGCGCGCATGGGACGCGAGGCTCAGCCTGGAGCGTCAGTAAGCACTCTTGAGGCGACGGGCTTGTGGTCGGAGGGGGGGGGGGTAGAGGAAGCAGGTGGCGCGGTTGCTGTGGAAGACGACGTGGTCGGGGTGGCCGCGCGGTACGAGGCAGAACACAAGCTAGTATTGGCGCAACGCCCCGACGTACACTCGCGACTGCAACAGGCGCTTCCCCTCCCCCTTGAGCTCGTGCGCGCAACGCAGGAGGACGCTGGCATCCACCACCTGGTGCGGCCTCGCACCGTTCGCCACGGGTGGCGTGATCGCGTGCGGCATCAGCCTTTGGCTCGGTCGAGGTGAGCGCCGGCTTGGCGGCGGTGACCAGCGTGGTTGTAACATCCCGGATTTTCCCGGAATGTTAATGTTTGCGAAAATGTGAATTTCAAAATTTTTTTGTTTTCATTTGAGTGCTTACTTAAATTTGTAAGGATGTCTTCTTTGATCCTTCCCTAAATTCTTAGATTTATTTTGAGCAAAATAACAAAATTTAGGAATTATAAATGCTAGTGTGAGAACTCTGGAGTTTAATGAATTTTGTTTGGATTTTATTTGCGTGGGATTCAAATTTGAATTCTAAAATTCGAATTTGAATCATATATGCATAAGGATAAAAGAAAATAGGAAACCACCCTTTGCAGCTTGGGCCCTAACCCAGTTGCTAAAGTCCACCGGATCACCTCCTTCTTTCACCGCCGGCCTGTCCAACCGCGCGGCCCACCTGGCTCTTCAGCCCACCAGCCCGTTTAACACCAACCGCACCTCCTTGTCTCACCGCCATGTGGGCCCCACCTAGGGTTGGACCGTGAGCCAGAAACTCGCGAGCTGGCTCGACTTGTTCATAGCTCGGCTCGACTCGGCTCGGCTCGATCAATTTTTTAACGAGCCGAGCATCTATTTTTGCTCGTTTTGTTAACGAGCTGGCTCGAGCCAGCTCGCAAGCTGCTCACGAGCCAAACGAGCTAGAAAATTCTAATTTCAATATAGAAAAACGAGCTATCAAAGTTGAGCCAAGCCATTGAAGCTATGCCAAACCTTTCTAAGTGCTCCATGTGTGACTAATTTTATCATTTATAACTTTACAATTATTATTTTTAAAAACTTTACATATGCTCAGAGGTTAATTTCAAATTTACATACAGCTCGCAAGCCTAACGAGCTGGCTCGAGCTACTAACGAGCCAAGCCGAGCCAGCCTTTTTGCTCGTTTGGTTAACGAGCCAAGCCGAGCTGGCTCGTTACCTTAACGAGCCAGACCGAGCCGAGCCGAGCCAAGCCGAGCTGGCTCGGCGTCCAGCCCTAGCCCTACCCGTCGGCCTCTTCTTTTCCCCTTCTTTCTTCTTCTCTAGGTGACGCACGCCGTGGGGGCCGAAGGGGCACCGCGCCGCGCCGACGCCAGCCATGGCGCCGCCCCCCTGTCGCGCTGGCGCACCGGATAGCCACCACGCGCCCCCGTGCCGCATCTCCACCACCCGTTCTCGTGCTCGCAAACCCTAGCCCCCAGGTATAAGAAGCCCTATGCTGCACAGCTCCCTGTCCGCCGCCGCCAGGGGTGCTCCCCATCCAAATCCGTCGCCACCAGAGAAAGGGGGAAGAAGGAGAAGGAAGGGGGCGCAGGAGTGGGGGAGAAGACCGGCTGCCGCCCTGGGCGCCGAGGAGCCTGGCTGCCGGCGCCGTGAGGTTCATCCCGGAGCCGCTGTTCACGAAGAAGAGGAGAGGAGGAAGGAGGGGTGGGAGAAGAGGAAGGGGGAGCCGGAGCCGCTGCGCAAGGGAGCCCGCCGAGGAGCTGTAGCCGCGCCGTGAAGCCCGGAGTCCGCCCGTGGGTGCTGTTCGAGGTGCTGCGCCACGACGCCGCGCCGAGGACGCAGTCGCCATTCCGGGGTGCCGCGGGCACCGTGAAGACGAAGCCGTCCGAGGGAGCTGATGTCCGCCGCGAAGACGGAGCCGCCCGTGTCGAGGACGCCTACGCCAGGGAGCCGCACCGCGCTGTACCCCTGCCTCAAGCCGAACCGGCGCCGCCCCTGTTCTGCTTCCTCTACTCAGCCACACCTTCCTCACCGCCGCCTCGCCACCGCCTTCAGGAGCACGAGGTGAACGCCGAGACCCCCTCGTGTTGTGGATCCCGGCCTTCGAGCCGAGGACTGAACCGAGCCTAGTGCGCGCGCCTGGTTGCCTGCTGCCTGCTCCGCGCCGCCGCGCGACCCGCCGTCGTCTGGGTGCTAGCCTTCGAGCCAAGCCGGTCGTTTTGCAGGTGCCGCTGCCGTCTGCGTGCACGCGCCACCGCTTGTCGTTCCCCTTTCTTTGTTCCTCCACCGTGTGCACGTCGTCGGTTCGTGTCGCCGCCATGGCCACGCCACCGCCGTTCTGCACGCGCACGTACACCCGAGGGGCCGAGCCCCTGTGTTTTCTGTCCAACCCGTGCGCGCACTCACGCCTGGTTTCCGCACGCGTACGCGTGATCCCCACCGACACCGCGCAAGGGCCTGCGCCGCCGAGCCCCATCTTGCTCCGCCGTGTCACCGCCGTGAACCCCAACGCGCCGGCGCACGCGTGTCCGTCGAGCCATCAAACGCAAGGCCGAGCCTTCTTGGCCGCCTCGACCTTGAGCACCACCCAGCCTTAGCCCGCTCGCAGTCCTGTCCCTTGTTCCCGTGGCGCTGTTGTGCGGTCGCCGCCGACCTCCACCACCGGCACACACACGCACGTCCGCACGCACGCGCGTGAGTGAGCGAGCACACCGGCGTAGACACCCCAGTTCTCACCGCCGTGTCGCCCTACCTCGCCGCGCTGCACCCTGTCCTCTGCCACCTAGTTTAACCTGTCGTCGTAGGGTGCATCCCTGCGAGCTGACGCCGGACCGCCGCCGTGGCCAAGTCACCGGCACGCCCGCACGCTCACGCACACACGGGAGGGCATGGGCGCCGCCTTTGGCCGACCCAGCGCACACCGCCATGCATGCTTTCCCCCACGCGCGCTAATGAAGCCGAGCCGCGACCCAGTGCGCGCTGCGGCGTTCGCGTCGCCCTTGTCGAACCTCGCCGCCTGGAGCGTTGCTTCCATCGCGGCACCGTGCTCGACCGGGAACTTCGCCTCATGGCCGGACGCACGCGCGTGCGCTCGATCAAGCCGTCGCCATTGTGCACCTTGCACGAGTCCGGTGAACGCGTCCGCGCCGTCCTGACCTATCTCGCCGCGCGGTTGGTTGCCGCCGCCGTGGGACCGGCATCCAGCCCAAGGCCAAGCCTTTCGGCTCCTAGAACGAATCCTTAGGAACCCTTAAACCGCGCGGAGTCGCTTGTTGGCCGGCCACCGGAGCACCTCGCCGCCGGCGAGCATCTGCCGGTCCGCCACTCCTTAGGGGCTTTTCGTCGAGCACGTGGGGACGAGCTCAAAAACCCGGTGGGGTTTTCCTCCACACACGAGACCACACGAGGATCTTACCGCAGCCGATCCCCCTGGATCTCGTGCGGCTAACCAATCACGGCTAGCACACACACCCGGCCGCACCGTCCCCAAGCCGCACCGGATCTCCTGGATCCTATGAGGCTGACGAGCCGCACGCAAGCCACACCTTCGCCTGCACCTCTCCCAGCCGCAGCGGATCCGACTGGGATCCTTTGCGGTAGCCGCACCCGCAGCCATGTGGGATGCCACATGGGCTTGGGCTGGCCTTAAGCCGCCTCGTTGGCGGCCACCCCAGCACCAAGAGCCGGCCTGCAGATAGCCTGTAGTTAGCTTAAAGCCTTATAGAGCTAGCCAGTAGATAGCTTATAGTTAATGCTATTGTGTATGCGTATTTTAATTTCAGAAATGTATTTTATTTTCAGAAAATCCTAGAAAATCCGTTTTGACTCCGGAAAATATAAAATCTTTTCCAAAATTCTTCTAAAATTATAAACTCCGTGTTAGGCTAGTGTTCGCTCTCTTTTGGCTCTTAATTGTCTTCCATTTGAAGTTAATTGCATTAGGACCCGTCTTTATTTTATTTTGCGCGTTATTAGGAGCAGCTGGAGCCAGGGAGCTGAGCTCGGAGATCGACTACACCGACGACTACGCCGCCGCCGACTACTTACACACCGGTGTTCACGCCCGACTGATTCTAAATACCTATTAGGCATTGCTATGTAGTATGCTAGTGCTTTACTTTAAATGCATGTTGATAAACCTTGCACTGCCTACTTTAATTACCCTGTCCTTGATTGCCCTACTACTACTATATATATAAGTGTGTATATACGTTGAGCTTCGCGATGCATGTGTTGGGATGGGAATAGTGGTTCTTGGCGTGAGTGGGGTAAAAACCGGTAGGAGAAGGCATTTTGGGTACTTGGCGGGGGTGAGCTCGAAACAACCGATCTGGGATCGGGAATGGGGGTGCACTCCTCAGTGTACCCCCACTTTTACGGTTTTTCAAAGCACAGGTGTTGGGGTTTTACTTGCGCATGGAGGACATGAGCTTGCCCCGGTCTGAAAGTGAGTGGACAGACCTTTTCACGGGACCTTTACGTACACACCACCTCGCCGAGAGTGGGGTTAGGGCCGAGTTTAGCTCGGCAAGTGCGGAACCATACCTACCAACAGGATAGAGAGTATCAGTGGGGGAGAGGTGGGAGTGAGACCACCTTCTCTCAGTGCGTCGCCCGTGTGGCCACACGGGGGCATTTCACAGTTCCAGTGCAATTCCCTTTGCGAAGGGGATCGCTTTGAGGGCCGGATGCAGGATGAGAACGTAACTACCGAGAGTTCGCACGGTAGGGTGGGTTCAGTCGACTTGCTGCCGACTGGGCTCCATCCCGAGTTGGGTACAGGTGTACACGCTCTACAGAGTTGTTCGATCTATAGCTATAGCCGCGTCCTCGGTCACGGACACGTCCCTTGATAGCTTTGTTCTCATGTTTTGGGATTTCTACCTCCCCCTGTAGTTGAGAGTGTGGTGAGCCGTGGTTGCAGTCGGGGAGAGGAGAGTTGCTCCCTCTACCTCGCAGATCCGATTGCAATCATTGAGGTGCGAGGAGAGGAAGTTCTCGCATCGACCCTAGAGGGAGATAGGTTGTGGTGTCAAGTCCCTGGGGTACCAGGTGTTCTCGAGTTGTGATGAGGGTTTGGTTTGGGACCTATATGGAGATGATTTCTTTTTATGCTTCGCTGCTGCTGCATAGGAAACCTAAGCTTTTACCTTACCACTTTTCTTACCCTTTAGAGTTAGGCCACTTAAAGCTGCATACAGTCGGTGACGTGGACCTATCCCATTCCTTGGGGATAGTTTTGTGAGTGTGCAGGATTGGACTTGGGGTGAGAGTCCGAGTTTGAGGAATCCATGAAGGAAGGGTTGCGTCGCTTCGCTCAAGGTTGCCTGTGGTGAAGGTTGAAGACAAAGACTTGAAGCCCTAGCTACGGCTACGCAGGATTTCTACTTGTCGCTTAGCCCTAGGGGCTTGTACTAAATTCGTATACCGAGATGTTTCGGGTGTAGATATTCTATGTTGTACTCTGATTTCGTTGTATGGAAATGATATTATTCTGTAATGAGTTCTGTACGTGATAGCCACTGATCCAGGGACTATCACAAGGGTACAGGGAGTCGGGTTTTCCTCACCGAAAATCCGTGTTGTTACAGGTGGTATCAGAGCCGTACTTGACCGTAGCACGCAACGCTAGGTTGGTCGATAGCTTAGGAACATTCTATACGCTCTATTTTATATATACCTGCTTGAATTATTTGAAATATTCCTTCCTTACTTTGAAAAAAACTCTATCTTTCCTTCGTTGATGCAATTTCTTACGTGGACTAGTCAGGAGGAGACCGAAGATAGTTTGGATGGTATGAGAACACCGTGAACCACAAAAAAAATAGAGTCTGCCTTGTTTAACTTGCCACGAAGTAATTGGACCGGTAAGTGTGCGAGATCTCAATGGATATGAGTCAACCTTGAGATAGCACCATCTATAATGCTTTGAATGTTTGAGTGCTTGATTCTTTATGGGTCTTAGTGGATCTTATGGTTCTTACTATTGAGTGTAGGGCTATATATTAGCGAATATTTTCATGCTTGTACTTGACTCCTAGAATAGGTAACCCGAGTGTCATCCTAGTTAGAAAAGACCACCACTAGGTAATGCTTTGAAAGAATGTTGGCCTAAGGAACACCGAGATAAACCAAAAGGAGGACAAGTCATCTCAATAAGCCAAGTATAAGGAGAATCAGAGTAATGCCTCCTCAACCAAAGGCGAAAAGGAAACAATGCCATATGAGGTCTAGAATCTGGATAAGCCACCTCATGCATTTTGGAATCAAGTTACTAACTTGGATTAGAGAGTACTCAAGTTGGAACGCCCCCACTACCTCGAAGTTGCCAGTATTTGAAGAAGCATACAAGGAGTAAAGGATTTACAATCAAGAGCCCCTCAAGTATACTCAAGCACAGACATGAAGAGCCACTATGCTATGGATCAAGAGACTGGGATCAAGATCAACCTTACCTCGGAACAATTTCTAATTTCAGAGACTTTTTGTTGTGTGCACAGTAATGGTAATGATAGAGAGCAACTACATCGAAGCTGAAGACGCTTGAAGTTCGCACGTCATTTGAAGATGTTCGGTACCTCCAATGTACCCAGTGAAGCTTCAATCTCGAGGACGAGATTCTTTTGAGGGGGGAGTTCTGTAACATCCCGGATTTTCCCGGAATGTTAATGTTTGCGAAAATGTGAATTTCAAAATTTTTTTGTTTTCATTTGAGTGCTTACTTAAATTTGTAAGGATGTCTTCTTTGATCCTTCCCTAAATTCTTAGATTTATTTTGAGCAAAATAACAAAATTTAGGAATTATAAATGCTAATGTGAGAACTCTGGAGTTTAATGAATTTTGTTTGGATTTTATTTGCGTGGGCATATATGCATAAGGATAAAAGAAAATAGGAAACCACCCTTTGCAGCTTGGGCCCTAACCCAGTTGCTAAAGTCCACCGGATCACCTCCTTTCACCGCCGGCCTGTCCAACCGCGCGGCCCACCTGGCTCTTCAGCCCACCAGCCCGTTTAACACCAACCGCACCTCCTTGTCTCACCGCCATGTGGGCCCCACTCGTCGGCCTCTTCTTTCCCCTTCTTTCTTCTTCTCTGGGTGACGCACGCCGTGGGGGCTGAAGGGGCGCCGCGACGCGCTGACGCCATCCATGGCGCCGCCCCCCCCTTTGTCGCGCTGGCGCACCGGATAGCCACCACGCGCCCCCGTGCCGCATCTCCACCACCCGTTCTCGTGCTCGCAAACCCTAGCCCCCAGGTATAAGGAGCCCTCTGCTGCAGCTCCCTGTCCGCCGCCGCCAGGGGTGCTCCCCATCCAAATCCGCCGCCACCAGAGAAAGGGGGAAGAAGGAGGAGAAGGAAGGGGGTGCAGGAGTGGGGGAGAAGACCGGCTGCCGCCCTAGGCGCCGAGGAGCCTGGCCGCCGGCGCCGTGAGGTTCATCCCGGAGCCACTGTTCGCGAAGAAGAGGAGAGGAGGAAGTAGGGGTGGGAGAAGAGGAAGGGGGAGCCGGAGCCGCTGCGCAAGGGAGCCCGCCGAGGAGCTGTAGCCGCGCCGTGAAGCCCGGAGTCCGCCCGTGGGTGTTGTTCGAGGTGCTGCGCCACGACGCCGCGCCGAGGACGCAGTCGCCTTTCCGGGGTGCCGCGGGCGCCGTGAAGACGAAGCCGTCCGAGGGAGCTGATGTCCGCCGCGAAGACGGAGCCGCCCATGTCGATGACGCCTACGCCAGGGAGCCGCACTGCGCTGTACCCCTGCCCCAAGCCGAACCGGCGCCGCCCCTGTTCTGCTTCCTCTGCTCAGCCACACCTTCCTCACCGCCGCCTCGCCACCGCCTTCAGGAGCACGAGGTGAACGCCGAGACCCCCTCGTGCTGTGGATCCCGACCTTCAAGCCGAGGACTGAACCAAGCCTTGTGCGCTCGCCTGGTTGCCCGCTGCCTGCTCCGCGCCGCCGCGCGACCCGCCGTCGTCTGGGTGCTGGCCTTCGAGCCAAGCCGATCGTTTTGCAGGTGTCGCTGCCGTCTGCGCGCGCGCGCCACCGCTTGTCGTTCCCCTTTATTTGAACCTCCACCGTGTGCACGCCGTCGGTTCGTGTTGCCGCCATGGCCACGCCACCGCCGTTCTGCACCCGCACGTACACCCGAGGGGCCGAGCCCCTGTGTTTTCTGTCCAACCCGTGCGCGCACTCACGCCCGGTTTCCGCACGCGTACGCGTGATCCCCACCGGCACCGCGCAAGGGCCTGCGCCGCCGAGCCCCATCTTGCTCCGCCATGCCGGCGCACGCGTGTTTGTCGAGCCATCAAACGCAAGGCCGAGCCTTCTTGGCCGCCTCGACCTTGAGCACCACCCAGCCTTAGCCGGCCCGCAGTCCTGTCCCTTGTTCCCGTGGCGCTGTTGTGCGGTCGCCATGACGCCGGTCGCCGCCGAGCCGCCGCGCTCCACCGCCGACACACACACGCACGTCCGCAGGCACGCGCGCGAGTGAGCGAGCACGCCGGCGTAGACAGCCCAGTACTCGCCGACGTGTCACCCTACCTCGCCGCGCTACACCCTGTCCTAGTTTAACCTATCGTCGTAGGGTGCATCCCTGCGAGCTGACGCCGGACCGCCGCCGTGGCCAAGTCACCGGCACGCCCGCGCGCTCACGCACAAACGGGAGGGCATGGGCGCCGCCTTTGGCCGACCCAGCGCACACCGCCGTGCACGCTTTCCCCCACGCGCGCTAACGAAGCCGAGCCGCGACCCAGCGCGCGCTGCAGCGTTCGCGTCGCCCTTGTCGAACCTCGCCGCCTAGAGCGTTGCTTCCATCGCGGCGCCGTGCTCGACCGGGAACTTCGCCTCATGGCCGGACGCACGCGCGTGCGCTCGATCAAGCCGTCGCCAATGTGCACCTTGCACGAGTCTAGTGAACGCATCCGCGCCGTCCTGACCTATCTCGCCGCGCGGTTGGTTGCCGCCGCCGTGGGACCGGCATCCAGCAACTGTAATTGAAAATTCTTGAAATTCCTAGATGAAAACTTATATGTTGTGTTTTAAGTGTGAAAAATATATTTGGGGCATATAAGATAACGATTTTGCAACTTACTTCACAACGGTGTATTCATTAGTGATTTAAAAAATAGAAATATAACTTTTTTGCACAACAAGTGCTAATGTAAATCCACAAATGTTAATAGGACGTTAAAAGTAAGGTTTTGTTCAATTTTGAAGTGTGTATGTGTCTAAACATGTTATAAGGTATTCAAATCATGAAGTTTAAGTTGAGTTGTATGAAACAATGTGATGGAACTATCTAGTTTATGAACAATATGTATACTCCAATTTTCACAAAATCGTATGAAACTTTTTTTCAATCTTGTAATTCATAAAATGGTTCTATGTCAATTTACATAATTTTTGGAGAAGTTTCGGTATTATTATCATTATTTTATAACAAGGTGGCTAGTAAAAGTTTGAGTTTTCCCTATAAGACAATTGAATTTTTCGTCAATCTCCAAGATGTGGGCTAGAATGGAACATAGTCACTTAAATATAGTTGTTTTTTGCATTTTTTGAATCTTATTAGAGGTACATATAAGTCAACTTGCAGAAATTCATTTAAATGATAGAAAATAGTAAATCTATTTGAAAATTTTTGAAAATCCTAGGTGACAACTTATATGTTGTCTGTTATGTGTGAATATATTAGGTACATATAAGATAACTAGTTTGCAACTTAGTTCAATAGGGTGTATTCATTAGTGATTCAAAAAATAGAAAAATAACTTTTTTTGCCCAGCAAGTGGCAGTGTAACTCCTCTAATGTTAATAAGAGACTAAAGGTAAGTTTTCATCCAAGTTTGATGTGTATATGAGTTGGAACATGTTATTAGGTATCCAAATCTTAAAGTGCGACTTGAATTGTAAGAAACTTATGAGTGACCTATCCATTTTGTGAAATATGTATACTCTAATTTTCGTAAAATCTTATGAAACTTTTTTGTCCAGCTTGTATATCCATAAAATGATTTTATGCCAAATTTCATAATTCCTGGAGATGTTTTAGATTTTATTATCATTATCTCTACTCCTAAAAAGAATGAAGTGGCGACAAAAACAGTCGTCCTCCGCGAGGGTCGACGGCCGCAGCTCCGCACCCCCACCTATCTCGTGCCTCCGCGTGCCTTCCGCTCCCCCTCGACAACTTCTGTGCCTTCCGCGTGCCCTCTAGCTGCGTCGCTGCCGTTCCCCCGTGTCCTCTGCGCGCCCGGAGAACGGCGAAGTTGGAGCGCGGACTCCCGCTTCTCCTTCGGTTCTCCCAAACTAGAAGTCGTGCTCCGTTGGACTGATGATGAGGACATCACAGCCATACGTAACCCGGGTGTCTTAGTTACACCGGACGCGTCGCAGGTTACACCGAGCCCACCTTTGGTTACGCATCAAGAATCAAGTGCACAACCGGTTACACAAGAAAAAGCATTGGTGTTATGGTGGGCGATGCAAGGGGAAGGGAACTGCGAGGATTTGGGGGATGATCTATAGAGGATTAGGGCTGGTGGGCGCTAGAACGCCGACCGCGGGGCTGCTGCCCACGGCCGAGCAAGAGGAAGGTTGTTCCTTCTAATTTTGCTTGATTAGATTGATACATCCCCTCTCTTTAAATAGAGAGGTTTACTTGACCTATAAGAAATATCTAATCTTATCCCTAAACCTAACCCTAATGGGCCTGCCGAGCCGGCCCATAAGACTCCTGACATTAGCCCGCCCTTTTTCGAGCAGCTCGTCCTCGAGCTGCAGCATGGGCACGTTGACGATAACTCTGACTCGACACAAACCTAATACCTAAAAATAAGCCTTTTACATTTCGACTTATGTAATTATTTGCAAACTAAAATCAACTCAAACTATTTGTTTTGACTCCTGAACGTGGACACCCTTGCCAGTTGGCACACCGACCATGCAGCCTCTTGGATCCCAGTGAAAATGGGCTTCACGTAAACTGTTGTGGCCCGAGAGGAAAGAATGGCAGCCCAGCGGCCAATTAACAATTGTGACCCACCACAGGCCCAGCCGAGCTCCCAACGTTATTCGTACGAACGAACGAGCGGAGTCGTCCAGGCGTCTAGCCGCACCGCAACCGAAGCCGCAAATTCCACTGAGCACGGCGCGCGGGCGCGGTCAGCTGGGACCAGCGGAGGCGCCCTCGTGGTGGTCGACATCGGGGTACGGCGGCGCTACTCCGTGGTGGTCCCACCAGGCGGCCGCCAGTTCCCGCCGCACAGAGAAGAGGCGAGGGTGAGCTGGGCAGGGCGCCCATGGAGGCCGGCTGCACGCTGTGGCTTGAAGGGGTCCTCCACGGGGCGCGGCGGCGGCGACCCTTCGTCGGCCGCCCTCGGCGACAGCCTCACGGCGGCCAGCGCAGCGCGCCTCTCGGCGGCTTACCGCGGAGGCGGCCCCTCGGCGGCCACCCCCGGATGCGAGCCCGCGGCGGACGATACTGACGTCGGGTCGCGCGCGGTCGAGGCAGTGGCCGCTGGCGATGTAGACCGCAGATGACGGTAGGAGTGGAGGCGCTTGCGGGCTGTGGCGGTGTTGGTGGCCGCTGTCGACGACGAGCGCTCATGCCACGGTCGATGCGAACGGCTGGGGCGTTGGCGAATGGGGACGAGGGCGCCACCAATGCCGGCGCCGTGGCGGCGACCGTCGCCTTGGTCTCGGCCTGCTCCTCGAGTTTGGAGGGGGGCGCGGCAAAATCGATCTGTTGTGCCTGGGCCTCCACCCCTGACGCGGAGACAGATGAGGGCGAGGATGCCGCCAACTCGGACGCTGCGGCGACGGCCTCCACCGTGGTCGTGGCCTTCTCCTCGGCAGCCAATCGCCCAGCGCAAGGGCCACCGTCGGCTGCCACTCGGGTGTGCAAGGTGGCGGACAGACCGGCGGTGACGACGGCGGCCATACAGGCAGCGACGGTGGCCATGCGGCCGAGGCCAGAGGTGCCGTCGGCGGCCACATCAACGTGGGTGGCGAGAGGGTCAGGGAGGCCACGACCACCCTTCGCACGAGGATGACGTCCACCTGGCGCTGCAGGTCGGAGATCGCCGCCAGTGTGTCGATGATGCGTGTGGCCGTGGACATTGTCGTGCCTGGCAAAGCTGATACCAGATGTTATGGTGGGCGATGCAAGGGGAAGGGAACTGCGAGGATTTGGGGGATCTATAGAGGATTAGGGCTGGTGGGCGCTAGAACGCCGGCCGCAGGGCTGCTGCCCACGGCCGGGCAAGAGGAAGGTTGTTCCTTCTAATTCTTGCTTGATTAGATTGATACATCCCCTCTCTTTAAATAGAGAGGTTTACTAGACCTATAAGAACTATCTAATCTTATCCTTAAACCTAACCCTAATGGGCCTGCCGAGCTGGCCCATAAGACTCCTGACAATTGGATACACGAACCCAAGTGAATGGACCGGTTACGCGCAGCCATGCAAAGAAAATCCAACAAGAGTTACGTTGTATTATTAATGAGAATCATATACTACCTAAGTCTTGTACTTTACTCCTACTCAGGTTTACACAAGAGGCCTCTCCGCTGGGTTACATGGAGGACGCAGAAGGTTACATGGAAGACACCAAGACTGCTATCCAAGCTGAGAAGGGTTACTCACACAAGACTCAGGGTTACGCCGCAGAAGCAACAACTTCACGTCCAAGTCTGTACCATATCGGGAAGAGACGGGGGTCAAGCCATACATGAATGGAAGCGTCTTGAAGTCAAGATTCCAACCCAACAAACGACACATCTTTTCGACCTGCGAGCTAGGAGTAATGGCATTTTACTGAAGACTGCGCAGAAGGTGAAAAAACGCGCGTGAACTGAAGACCACTTTGTGAATGCTTCAACCAGTTGGCCTTCCACCTCCCAACGTGGTTGCTGCAGTTCACACCTATCCCACACCCATCTAGGAGGGTTGTTTCTAGTATAAATACCCCCTATGTACCCCAAAGAACTCTGTTTTGATTATTGAGAATTGACAACCACATATGGTTTTCTTGCAGTCGAGCTGCTGAGTGCCTTGCAGGCTTGCACACCCCTGTTCTTCCTTGTTCTTCTTGGACTTGTGAAGAGATCCCTCTGAGATCCCATACTTCGTGCTCTACGGCTTCCGTTCGGCTGCGCTGTATTGTGTGGATTAGTTCCGGCTTGTGGTTCCGCGGTCGTTCGGAGATCGAGTCGAAGTCTTTGCGGTTTCGGTGCCTCTCTCCCCATCGCTTGGTCGCAACCAACCTTGGTCAGGTATAAAGCCTTTACCCGTTGCTTGCAGCAAGTTATCTTATAACAAAACATACTGTCGTGAAGATCGGGCAACCCCAGGACCTTTCTTGCGACGGTCCCTATCATGTGGTAATCAGAGCTATCGTTGTCACGGTAGGTTTTGGTTATTACCCACCCTCCCACCCTTTATCATCTGTTCTATCGTTTTTGTTTATGTCCTACAATCCACTAAAAAGGCACACAAAAATTCCCATAGCCTTTTGTTATGGTATTGTTGCTTTGTGCGTTGCGTTCATAGTGTTCTTAATCACCATCTTTGTTCTTCCGCAATGCTGTAATTTTTTTTCCCACACCCCTCGTATGTTCGCTTGTGTTTGCTCTGAGTAAAAAAAAATCAAAAAAAAGTGTGAAAGAAAGAGCAAAAAAAAAAAAAGAGAAGTTGAAAGGGGTTGTCTTGCGGTTTGTGTAACCAAAGATTTGATATCTGTAACTCAAGTTGGTGGTGGTTCTGAACAGCAAGTTTTGAACAGGTTACACACTTTGTTTCACTACTATAGCCTCCCTTGAATAGTCACCTATAGCTCCACAAAAATCCGTAACCGGGACTTTTGATTCGTAATCCTTTCGACCGCTTAATCACAAGTTTGGTTACGCCACTTTCAGCACACTCACGGTCCTTGAGAACGAGTAAGAACTTGGGTAAGCAAGAGGTGAGTTTGTGTTTCCACATATTTTTTCTATTCCACTTTCTCTTGCAAACCCTAACATGGCAGGATCTGATTCAAGTGTTCGTGGTGGGAACCATGGAGATGATGAGCCCCCTGTCTCACGGGCTGAGATGCGCAATATGGCCAACTCGCTTGTGGAGGCAATGGAGAGGATGCTCGATGAACGTCTTCCTGCTGCGAGACGAAAAGCTCCACATCACCATGATGAATCTGGTGATGAAAATTCTGGTTTCTGGTGTGGTTTTCGAGACCATTTTGAAGGTGGTCGTGATGGTCGTGGAGGTGGAAGGCGTGCTGGTCATGAGAATCGGCGTGCAGGAGGTGGTCGTGATCATGGTCGCCGTGTTCGCTTTCATGATGAGGATGAATCTCAGGGCAGCCATGAGGAGTGTGATGTTGATGAGAATCCTTTTGCACACCATGGACCATTTGAACGTCGCCGAGAACGTCATCGTGCTGCTGGTCATGATGGTGACAATCGTCGTGGTCACAATAGGGCTGATCCGGACAGCATTGCTCTGGTTAAACTCAGTGTTCAAAATTTTCAGGAAAGGAAGATGCTGATGCATATCTTGATTGGGAAGAGCAGTGTGATCAAATTTTTAGAGTGCACAATCTCTCTGATCAGAGACGTGTTAGTCTTGCTTCCGTTGAATTCTCTGGTTATGCTCTCACTTGGTGGAATCAGATACAAGAAAATCAGCTTCTGTTGGGACGTGATCATATCAACACATAGGCTGAAATGAAGCGGGTGATAAGGCGCTTTATTCCATCAAGTTATCGTCGTGACCTGCGTAACAAGTTACAAACATTGAAATAAGGATCTAAATCAGTTGATGAATATTTCAAAGAGAAGATGATATTAGAGAAGATGAAGAGTCAAGAATGGCAAGATTTTTGCATGGTCTCAATGATGATATTTCATGTTTTGTGGAGATGTTTCCATATCGAACTTTGCAAGATCTTGTTGATCAAGCTATGCGCACCAAGAGGAAAATTCAGTAAGAAGGACGAGGGCGGTCCTATGGGAGTTGATCTCTCACAACTCCATGGCGCCGGCAGCAACCCGGTACATCTGTTGGTGGTGTTCTATCTCAAGGTGCTGCCAGGGTTTTGGGATTCGGCCCGAAATGTCCGAATTGGACCGAAATTCGTCCATTTCGGTTGGGCCCGAGACATAGCAAAACCGGTCAAAAAATTTCGGCCCAATTTAAACTTTCAGCCACCCCAAAGGTCCATCAAAGCCCACATAAACCTCCTCTGGTATAAAAACAGGAGACTCTATCCTGGAAACCCTAGACATTTCATTTTCCCCCCTTCTCCCCTTGGTGCCGGCGGCGGCCAGCAGCTCTGCCCAAGCCACGCCCAGGTGGAGGCGTTGGCAGCGTAGATCCTCGTCGCCTTCCTCCCAGTCCGCTCCTTCTCCTCCAAGCGCACATCTGCTAGGTTTCCTCTGAATCGTGGGCTCGTGGCTGCTATCCTGCTTTCAGTCGTTGGCACATCAGCTGCTCGTACTCCAAATCGTTAGTACGTAGCTGTCTTCTGTGTTTGCTGCTCTGAATATCTGTGTTGTTTGGAGTGATAAACTTATTCCTGGCGAGTTGAGTGTCTCCCAAATGTGCAATTATTCAGGACTGTGGAGTATTTGTGGTAGAGTGGATGGCTCTGTCAGAGTTTGTATGCCTCTGCTACCTTCAAATTTGTGTGTAACGGGACTGTACATTGTTTACTATCATTTCTTTAATCATTCGCATAAAATTATTTGGTTATTATCTTCCGTGAGACTTTTTTTTTCAGTTTTGGTCAAAATTCGTTCAATTTCGGCCGAAATTCGGTCAAAATTCAAATGGTTTGACCAGTCAACTTAACCGGGAACCGTCCCGAAATATTTAAAAAATCCGAAATTGACCCAATTCGGTGAGCTCCGAAATTTTTTTGCGTTTCGAATCCCAAAACCTTGGGTGCTGCAGCTAGGTCCTCTCCATCCATTGGTGCTGCAAAGACAACCTTTTTTAGTGCTTTTTCACCTGCAATTCAGCAAGAAAATCGACGTCCTACTACAAGTGCAGCAGCCCCTTCAGCTACATTAGCCGCTGCATCATCTTCGCATAGCCGAGGCATTATTTGTCACAAGTACCAAGGTCGTGGGCACATTGCTGTTGAGTGTCCTAGTAAAAGGACTATGCTTGTGAATAAGCAAGGTGAATGGGAATCTGAAAGTGATGAAGACAGTGCACCAATATATGATGAAGAAATCGGAAATGATGAGACTGAGATTCAACCTGATGAAAGTGATAATAATTGCTTCATTTCTCACCGAGTGCTTAGTGTCACTGCTGTGAAAGAAGAAACTAATCAGCGACACAATCTTTTTTACACTCGAGGCATGATCAAGAACAAGCTGTGCCGAATCATTGTTGATAATGGCAGCTGCAATAATATTGCAAGTCAAGAAATGGTTGAGAGATTGGGGTTAAAACAGTGGCGCCATCCTTCTCCATATAAGATGCAATGGTTAAATGAGTTTGGTGCGCTGCGTGTGAGCAGCATTGTGAATGTCCCTTTCTCTATTGGGCGATATAGTGATCAAGTGGAGTGTGATTTGGTGGCAATGCAAGCATGCCAATTACTGCTGGGAAGACCATGGTTATATGACTGTGATGTTCAGATTTATGGTCGTACTAACAAGGTTGTTCTCATGTACAAAAGAGAGTGCATCACTTTGCTTCCTTTATCGCCGGAGGAAATTTCGAAGGATGATCTGAAACGAAAACAGCGAGAGAGCGAGAACCATTTACGAGTGAGCCAAATACATAGTGAGGGAGCGATTCCACAGCCAAATAAAACTCCACAACTGCAAAGAACCGACAGGAAAAGAGGGATTAGTTATGATGGCTAGGAAACGGGATTTAAAAAAATTGAGTGAACCCAATGCCATGTTCTTTGTACTCCTGTGCAAAGACAATTTTCTTTCCACTAACAAGTTACCCTCTACTTTGCCTAGTGTTGTTTTTGATGTGCTGCAGGAATATGAAGATGTATTTCCGGAGGAAGTACCACCAGAGCTACCACCCAAGAGAGGGATTGAACATCAAATCGACCTTATTCCTGGTGCTTCTCTCCCAAACCGTGCACCATACCGTACCAACCCAAAAGAAACCAAAGAAATTCAGCGCCAAGTGCAGGAGCTTATCGTCAAAGGGTATGTGAAGGAAAGTCTCTCACCTTGTGCAGTCCCTGTTTTGTTAGTTCCTAAGAAAGATGGCTCATGGAGAATGTGTGTTGATTGTCGAAGCATAAATAACATTACCATAAGGTATAGACATCCCATACCTAGGCTTGATGACATGCTTGATATACTTAGTGGTGCTATCATTTTCACAAAAATTGATTTGAGAAGCGGCTATCATCAAATTCGAAGGAGCGAAGGAGATGAATGGAAAACAGTATTCAAAACTAAGCTTGGGTTGTATGAATGGATAGTAATGCCTTTTGGATTCAATGCACCTAGTACTTTCATGCGCTTAATGAATCATGTGCTTAGGGCTTTCATTGGCAAATTTGTTGTGATTTATTTTGATGACATACTAATTTACAGCAAGTCTCTTGATGAACATGTCGAACATATAAAATGTGTGCTTGCTGTTTTGAGGAAGGAATGCTTGTATGCTAACCTTGCCAAGTGCACCTTTTGCACCGACAAGGTAGTCTTTCTTGATTTCGTTGTTTCAGCTCAACGTGTGGAGGTTGATGAAGAAAAAATCAAAGCTGTTCGTGAATGGTTGCCTCCACAAAATGTGAGCCAAGTGCGAAGCTTTCTTGGACTTGCCGGCTTCTACCGGCGGTTTGTTAAAGATTTCAGTACCATTGCTGCCCCAATCAACGAGTTGACAAAGAAGGACGTTCCGTTCCATTGGGAGGCAGCACAAGAGAAGGCATTTGAACAGCTCAAAAAGAAATTGACAACAACCCCACTCCCTACACTTCCAGATTTTGGTAAGACCTTTGAAATTGAATGTGACGCAAGTAGTGTAGGGATTGGAGGCGTGCTCATGCAAGAAGGAAGACCCATTGCATATTTTAGTGAAAAGCTAAGTGGTCCAACTCTGAATTATTCTGTTTATGATAAAGAACTTTATGGTCTTGTGAGGAGTTTGGAAAATTGGCAACACTACCTTTTTCCTAAAGAGTTCATTATACATTCTGACCATGAATCATTGAAACATCTAAAAGTTCAATTAAAACTGAACAAAAGACATGCTAAATGAAGTGAATTCATAGAATCTTTTCCTTATATTGTCAAGTACAAGAAAGGGAAGGATAATGTTGTTGCAGACGCTTTGTCTAGACGCCATACTTTGCTCACCCAACTTGGTGCTAAATTTTTGGTTTGGAAAGTATTAAAGACTTGTATGCTACTGATTCATACTTTGTTGAACCATTTTCAAAATGTTGTGATGGCAAGGGTGGGATAAATTCCATTTGCATGAAGGATTTTTATTTTGAGCTAACAAATTTTGCATCCCAGATTGCTCTGTTCGTCCTTTGCTTTTGTAGGAAGCTCATGCGGGAGGACTAATGGGTCACTTTAGTGCTAAGAAAACAGAGCAAGTGCTGGCTGATCACTTCTTTTGGCCAAAGATGTGAAAAGATGTGGAGAGATACGTGCTACGCTGCGTAACCTGCCACAAAGCTAAGTCCCGCTTGAACCCTCATGATTTATATATACCTTTGACTATTCCTAGTGTACCATGGGAAGACATTTCTATGGACTTTGTTCATGGTTTACCTCGAACAAAGAGGGGGAGGGATTCAATCTTTGTTGTGATTGATCGCTTTAGCAAAATGGCTCATTTTATTCCCTGTCACAAGAGCGACGATGCTTCACACATTGCTGAATTGTTATTCAGGAAAATTGTGAGATTACATAGTGTGCCACGAACAATTGTGTCTGATCGTAACACAAAATTTTTGAGCTACTTTTGGAAGACCTTGTGGGGAAAGCTTAGAACCAGATTGTTGTTCCCCACATCATGTCACCCACAAACTGATGGACAAACTGAAGTTGTGAACCGCACATTATCCACATTGTTGCGGGCTGTTATCAAGAAGAACTTGAAGCTTTGGGAAGAAAGCTTGTCTCATGTGGAATTTGCATACAACAGGCGGTACACTCAAACACAAAATTCTATCTATTTGAGATTGTATATGGTTTCAAACCTGTTCCTCCCATCAATCTTTTGCCTTTGCCTGTGCAGGAACGAGTGAACTTCGACGCAAGCAAGCGTGTTGAATTTGTCCAGAAACTTCATGAACGAGCAATAGTTAACATTGAGAAGATGACCAAGATGTACGAGAAGCAAGCCAACAAAGGTTGCAAGAAGATTGCGTTTGATCAAGGAGACTTGGTTTGGGTACACCTACGCAAGGATCGCCTCCCTGACCAACGCAAGAGCAAGCTGCAGCCACGCGCCGATGGACCATTCAAAGTGCTTCGCAAGATCAACGATAATGCCTATGAAATTGATCTTCCAAGTACATATGGTGTTAGTACAAGCTTCAACGTTGTCGATCTGTCTCTTTACTTTGGACCGGAAAAGCCGAGAACGACTCCTTTTCAAGAGGGGGAGGATGATGAGGACACCACAGCCATACGTAACCCGGATGCCTTGGTTACACCGAACGTGTCGCAAGTTACACCAAGCCCACCTCTAGTTACGCATCAAGAATCAAGTGCACAACCAGTTACACAAGAAAAAGCATTGGATACACAGAACCCAAGTGAATGAAGGACCGGTTACGCGCAGCCGTGCAAATAAAATCCAACAAGAGGTGCATGCTTTCCTCTCTGAGTTACGTTGTAATATTGATGAGAATCATATACTACCTAAGTCTTGTACTTTACTCCTACTCAGGTTTACACAAGAGTGTTAGAGTATGTGTGTATGGCCCATATAGGCCCATGTATCACTGTCTATATACCCACCCATCTAGGGTTGGAAGAAGACTAAGGGATTATTCCTCTCTACATGGTATCAGACAGGGTTCTCCTTCCCTGACCTCTAGCCGCCGCCGCCGCATCCATGGCTGGCTGGCAGCACCCTCCTCCCCTCTCCTCCTTCCCTCCTCTCTCCTATGCCTCTGCAGTAGCCAACGGCTCTGCCTCGAGCTCAGCCGCGCGCGGGCTCGTCGTCCAGGCGCCGCCGGCACTCGTCCAGGCGCCGCCGCCTCCTCCCTCTCCGATTCCGGCGGCCACCGACCCCTTCCTCGCCGGCGACGACTCGGGGGGGCCCTTCCTCGACCCGACCGCCGCCGCCGCCGCTCTGCGCGCCGCCCAGCTGGGTGCGGGCGCGGGCGCGGCCGCGGCCGCGGGGCCTCTGCCGGATGCCGCGCGCGCCTCCTTCCCCGACCCTGCCGGCGCGCGCGGCTCCCTCCCCGACCCGGGCGTGGACGCGGGTGCCGCGGCTGGGCAGGCCGCGGCTACCCTCGACGCCCTGGCCGCCGCCCAGGGGCTCTCCCCGGCCACAGCGGCGGCGATTGCCGCGGCCGGGCCCGACGCGGTGGCCTCCGCCGTTCGCATCTTGGCGGCCACCTCCCGTTCTGCTGCTCCCCTGCCTCCTCTCGCGGACAGCTCTGCTGCTGCAGGGGGTCCTGAGGCGACGGCCTCTGCCTCTACTGGCGCCATGGCAGGCGGCCCGGCTCCTGCTCCTGGTGGCAACCCCCTCCTCCCGGGCCACCCCTCCATCGACGCCGTCTCCTCCCTCTGTGGGTTCGGCATGCCCCCAACGGCCGCGCCCTTCTCCGCCACGGCCTTCCTTCGGGCCCAATCGCCGCGTCCCACCTCCGTCGCAGCCGCCGACAGCACCCTTGCTGCGGCTCTCGAGAGCGCCAAGACCAAGGCTGCCGCCGCTCAGGAGCGTGCGCGCTTGGCCGCCCTCACCTGGGAGCACGAGCGTGCCACGGCCGACGCTCTTGCTCGCCAGGTGGCTGAGGCGGAGCACTTCCTCCACGCGTCTGCGGTGGAGCACGCCGGTTCCTCCTTCCACCAGGCGTCGCCCACCGCCCCCGTCGCTCAGAGTACAGGGACCCAGCTTGGCCAGGTCGATGGTACTCTGGAGCGCTATAAGGCGCGTTGGGTTCTTCGGGGGTGCTCTCAGCGCCCTGGTGTGGATTATGATGAGACTTTCAGTCCAGTGGTCAAGCCTGCTACTGTGCTGATGGAGGAGAGACCTGGGAAGACAGCGGTGACGGCAGCGATACTACCGGTGAGTCCTCTGACGATGCAATTTTTGGCGAGGATGCCCGCGGTGTGGTTGTTACGATTGTTAATGAAGATCTTGCGGCGGCTGCCTGGGTCAACAACGCGCATGGCGGCGGCGTAGTGGAGGAAGCCAGAAATGACACCGCCAGTGTGACGAACGCCAGAGTGGAAGCCGCTTCCAACGCAATGGCCACAGTCGCGGGCATGGACAAAGCAACACAAACCGCGGCGGACACCAGGTGTCCAAGACGAGCGGCGTGGCGCGAACGTGGCGTCGAGGTTGGTGAGGACCTCTGGTGAAGCTGCCGAAACCTCCGACGAAGCTGGTGGTGAGGCCGACACAAGTCCAGTCAACGGAGATGCCGCAGGTGGCGGCGACGGCGCGACGGCGAATGCCGAAAATGGGGTCGTTGGCGCCGGGGGTGATGTCGCGCGAAGCGCAATGTCCGCGGCTGCGGAAGCGGACGAAACCACACGAGATGCGACAGACACCGAAGACCATGATGGTGTGGACACCGCCGGTGTCGCCGAGGCTGCTGGCAAGGCTAGGAGATACCGACGTGGTCCTCTGCGTCGTCAAACCGAAGCGGACGTCGATGGCGTCGCGAAGGCACGCCTGGCCCACCCGGAAGGAGATTCCCTCCTTGACGAAGGTCAGCATGTCTTTCAGCTCGCTGAACATCTTCTTTAGCTCCGCAGTATTGGCATCGCTATTGCCTATGGCGATGAGGCGCAAGGCAACGAGGGTTGGGCTGGGTGGGATTTTAAGGCACCGTGGAACAGATGCAACGAATGCAATCTAGGATGGGTTGTGGTGGCGCAAGGGGAGAAAAAAAATGGTTTGCGTGCTAGGAAGAAAATGGCAGAAATTGTAGTAGTGGGCAGTGGCGCAGGGGTAGGAGAATGGAGATTGGATTTGTGGTGTGCGCAGGGGAAGAATTGGCTCTGAATACCAAATGTTGTGGACTGATTATTGGGATAGATCGGCTACTCACCCTCCCGAGGGAGACTCTGAGATGCACTCTTTGATCTATTTTCTGCTTACCTAACCCTAGGACTCCTAGCTGCCTTTTATAGACCAAGGCGTCTACTAACAAACCAACTAACAAATCTAATCCTATCTTATCTGCTAAAGACTCATCCTAATCTCGCACTACTGTTCACGGGCTACAGTAGTGGGCCCAGGCCTAGGGCCAGTCCCACTACCATAACAGCTACAACCTTGAAATCTGAAAGAGAGATGGGAGAGATTTCATCAGATTATCCTTCCTGCTTTTGCTCCGTCATGACATCTCTTCCACATTTATCTCCTAGTTGTGTCCACAAATAGTGAGAATGATCACCTCACCACTTTCGACAGGATAGGTAGACACTAGAGAAGGAACTTCATATTGCACCACATTTAGCTTTAAATTGTGAGTTGAGTGGCATAGGCACAGATGGAGAACCAAACTTCCGACATGGCACAGGGCCTGACAGTGTGTAGCGTCCCATGATAGGGGTGGAAGTGCTATTCAGGACATGCTCATGGACATGCTTTGTCAATGCCAACAAGCTTACTACTATGAGTTTTTCATTGATAGCAATTCATGAGCATTTAACGCTACGTCATATAGATTGAGGGAAAGAATCCCATATAGTAAGGAAACATGTCTCTAGGAGTAGGCAAACTAATTACCTAGCAACCAAATTGTTAATGATAAATATACTTTTCTTGTTACACATGTCATGGCACATACTGTAGCATTTCAAAGGGGGGTGAGTAATCTAAGAGTCTTAACTATGGATGGCTTGCATAATGAAATGGAGACTGCACTTCCATTCCATGCCCTAAGATGTTAATATATCAATAACATATAGCAAGAAAGGGTGTAGCACGTCAGTGAGTTCAGATTTTTTTTTCGAACAACATAGGAGACCTCGTGTCATTTCATTAAGAAGAGATGCCAATTCAAATGATAATAAATACTTATAAATAACCTACCATCTTTGGATTCCTCTGTCAACTCTTTGCCGGACTGTCTTCCCAGTCTGTATTTCTGTTTAGTATAAACAAGAAGTAAACTTCAGAATCAAGTTGCACTTCTAAAACTACCGGAGAAATATGCATGAACTTCTTGTACCTGAAGATGGCTTTTCAAGTGAAAAAGGGTGAGACCCTTCACACCCATTGTCCTCATGATAGCTTTTGGTGTTGCTTCTACAAGATTGATATTGCAATCAGTTTAACAATGATATGTTATCATTGAAATGTCAAACTAAGATTACCATTACATGCAACCTAACAACAGCACCAAGCTCAGCATCCTACAAATTCATACTAGAAAGGAATAAAGTCTGCACACAAGTGTTGGTGACCCTGTGGTTGCCCTGTATGTGATATTTAAACAACTTTATTACCTCAGTTAAACTCTAGAAAATGGAATGGAGTCAGCTATGTATTAACGACTCCTGATAAAGTTGGAATTTACTCATGACTCCATTAATCACTTTTGGAAAATCGGAAAACTAAAACGAAAAGATCAACGAAAACCGCAGGGTTTGAAAGTCACACATATTTTTTAAAAATAGCAAAAAAAAGTTAGGAACACCCCAACCACACATTCAAACATGTAGCTAAAATTGCAAGAAACAAGAGTGCAAGGAAAAACTGATGCCACAGAGAAGCTAACGAAATAAACTGGAAACATGTATCAAGGAAAAGCTAGCACAATGTAATAGCTAAAAAGATTTTGGTGACTGGTGAAGAGAAAATAATAGCATGTTTCTGATAATGGAACAGTGCTTATTCTAGAAAAGATACTGTTATGGACTAGATTAGAAGAGCATAGGTTTGTGATACACTTATGATAAACAAAAGAATAATAACAATAATCAGGTTGTGGATATCATTATCAAGTTGAAACATGTTACTAAATTCCACCTTGCGCTAACATCATAGTGCCCAGGGTTTTAAACACCGTTGCTACCGGGCCGGTTAACCGCGGTTATCGTATAAACTTGTCCGGCCCGGTAGCAAAATTGACCAGTTTTTCGGGCTTTGACCGAACCTAAAAAACCCCAACCTCATTTAACTGGCCGGTTTCACTGGTTTTCCGGGCCGGTTTTTCGGTCGCGGTTAACCACTCCCTGATAGTGCCTAACCAAGATGAGATGTGCAAATGCATGAAGCCATGAACCACTCATTTAATTTAGTTGTTAAATTTTCTGGAATTCCATCAAAGATATCTCGACTTCTGAACTTAAAAAGGCAAACCAACCACCCTTCAGAAAAAAACACACCAAGTCTTTCCAATCTGTGTATTTTTTAGAAATATTTCCAATCTGTGTATGAGCAGCCTCCAGAACATTAACTCAAAATCTCAAACATTAAACATAATCGAGAATGCAACAGTTGGGATGACACGAATTTATGTTAAATGCAACAGCAAGATAGCAATGTCACCATTTAGGAAACAAACAGTCTGAAATGATGACCAGTTACTTACAGACGCAGATGAATGGAAGCTGTATAAGGAGTTTGCTCTTAAATACTAGTATTAATGAAGAGATTAGAGATTATGTATCCACATGCGTATATAAGTTTCACAATTCATCAAATATAGATTTACAAGGTGCCTGAAATTCCTCGACTAGGCCCCCAAATAGTGAGCACAAGATGCCCACAATGCAATCCCGTGACCTGAAACTCGAAATGTCCCTAGCCGCCCATGGAGTCATGGCTAAGGGAGCCCCACATGCAATTGTCCCAAGTCAACTGAAGTTCCACCCTTCTAAGTCCTGACAGACGTGCATTATCAGTCAATTGTCCTATGCAAAATGCACATTCTGCATGCCGTTGCGCTCAAATCCCACATGGCACTCCCGGCAATAAATTGAATGCTGCAGCCAAACGAGGAAGAAATAGTCGCAGCGGGCGGCCACTTGAAGGCGCAAGATCGAGGCGGGCCAAAAAGAGGATGCGGCGGGAAGGGAGTTGGGGTGGGACGAGGGAGAGATGTCGGAATGCTAACTGTCCGGCCCGCCGAGCTGAGAGACGGCGTCGACGAAGCGGTCGTGGAGGTCGGCCGTCCACCGGAGCCTGGGCTTGGGGTCGGCCGTCAGCACCACGCTGGGCCCACCGCCGTGCCCGTGCAGCCCTAGCCCGCCGCCGCGCGGCGAGTCCTCTGCGCCTGCGGCGTCGGGACGACCTCCGCGGCCGGCGTGGTGGATCAGGCCGGGGAACATCTCCCCTGCCGGTACCTCACCTGCCGCGTTTTGTGGGGCTCTCGCCGCGGCCGGCCCCTCCGACGAAAGCGAGAGGTGGGGAGAAAGTTTGCTTGCTGACGCTTTTGGAATGAGCTTGCGGTTGTTGTTTTTTTTCCCAGGCGAGAACGCGAGATTCGATCCGCGGCGCTCACGGACTGGCGAAGCCGTCAGCACACACTGACCAGTGACTGACCACTGACCAGGACCGACCACGCTTCCGGTTCCAACGATGTGCTCAAAACTTTCGGACGGAATGGCTGTATACTCGTCATTCTCTATTTCCTCTTTCAAAACCGAATATATCATCCTAAGAGCAACTTCAGCAGCTTCCCTATCCCCTCCCCAATACCAAAAAAATAGTCATATAGGGGATGAAAAGAGAAAAAACATTCTCCAGTAGATCCCCTATTGCCCTCCCTTTTTTCTCCATGGACTAAAAATCCCTCTCCATCCCCTCTATAGAGGGGATCTCTCCTCCATCCCCTACTCTGTGGGCCCCCCCGCCCCCCAAGCTCCTCCTGCGGTCCTGCCTCCACACCTCCCCCACTCGCCGCCGCTCCCTCCTCCGCTCCCAGCCTGCAGACCGGCCGTGGCGGTGCCCAGATCCGGGCCGCGCCCCGCCCCGTCCATTCGTCGCGCGCGAGCCGGAATCCGCATCCTTGACGGTCTACTCGCAGCCGTCGATCAGAGACTGGGACAAGGACACCTCGTTGAGCACGAGGCCGACGCCGCCCTTGGCCTTGGCGGGGTCGTCGCCGGGGTCCGCCACGGTGTGCAGCACCTCCCGGCACCCGTCGTCCTTCCAGTATACCTTGGCCCTGTACGACGTGACGAGCCCGTCGCCGAGCCGGAGGTGCAGGGAGCTGCCGTTCCGCACGCTCAGCTCCGCCGTGGGCGCGCCGCCGCCGACGAACCTCAGGCCCTTCTGCCCGAACGACTCCTCCAGGGACTCCGCGGTCGTCGTCGCCGCAGCGGCGCGCACGGTGACGGTGGTGGACCAGCGCGCGCGGGACGGGAGGTGGAGCGGGAGGATGGAGGAGGAGGCCATTGGAGCGTATCCATATAGCATCTCCCTCAGGATCTGTCTCCATCTCCATTGACCAGAGAAAGAGTTTGTAGTTCTCCTCTCTTGCGAATCCCAACACACCATCCTCCAATGTCGTGAGCACCGCGAAGTCCGAATGGTAACCAGGAGGCAGGCGAATCTCAGACGGGGTCCTCATGACCAAGGGAATCTCAGACTCAGACACGCTCCTCATGGCCAAATCGACCTTGAGAAGGATGTTGGTTGCATCAATCAAGAAATAGAGTCCATTCCCCACAAGGGCAGTAGGAACCAATTGGATCCCATCCGATGGGGATGGAAGGCCATAGATCGGCCGGCTCCAGGTGCCAGCCTCCGGTGACTAGACGTACACGCGCATCTTGTCAGGGCGGTCGGAGTTCAGGAAGACGACGAGGAAGGGCCCGCCGCTGCAGTCGAGGTGGTTGCAGGAGCCGTGGGCGGCGCACACCACAGCGCAGAGGCTCCCCGTGGCAGATGGCCAGCTCCAGCTCCGCAGCAGAGGCCTTCTCCAAATCCCGCACGACGGCGCACCGGCCCAGGAACATCTCCAGGACGGTGACGCCAAGGCCCCAGACGTCGGTGGCCATGGCGCCCTGTGGCCCGGCGCGGGGCTCTGGGCGCGAACCACTCGGGGCTGAAGTAGCAGCGGGTGCCGGCAGTGAGGCGGACCTGGAGTTGCTCGCCGACGCGCCCGTAGAGGATCTTGGACGTGTTGAAGTCGCTGATCTTGATCTCGCCCCGGGAGTTCGCGAGGAAGTTATCCGGCTTGACGTCCATGTGCGCGACGCCGCGGGAGTGGAGCTGGGCGAGCCCCATGACGCAGTGCGCGGCTGCCTCGGCGAGCGCCGGCTCGGGGAATCCTCCCTTCACTCGGCGCCAGCGGCGCAAGACACGGGAGAGGGAGCCGGCGTCCATGAACTCGAGCATGCACGCGGGCTCGCCGTCGGGGCCGCGGAGCAGGGCGTGGCAGTCGACAACGTGCGGCGACCCGGCGGCGCGGCGGAGCACCTCGGCCTCCTCCTCGACGTCGGGGTCCCCTCGTCCGGCGGCGGCGACCGCGGCAGCGCGGGCGCCATCTCCAAGCTCTGGACCGAGGCCGACGATGTCGCGCTGCTCACGGGCGCGGCCGCCTTCAAGGACCGCACCGGCGTCGCGCCGCGGCTCCCGGACATGGCCGACCTGTTCGAGTCCATCAGGGACTCCCTCTCCCCGGACCTGGACCAGGCCAGGATGTACTACAAGCTCAAGCTCTCAAGAGCAAGTTCCAGCACTCCGTGCCGGGGGACTCCAGCACCGCGCACGAGCACAGGGTGCGCGGCCTGTGCGCGGCCCTGTGTGGTTGTTCCAAAGATGGAAGATTTGGGGGAGGGGAAAAAAGGATGATGTGGCATGGTGGGACCCACGAGTTGGGAAGGAGAATAGGGAAACTGCTGGAGCAAATTGTGTTTCAGGGATGAAAATATTTTTACTCCACCCCCAATAACTTTATATAGGGGATCAAATTTACTCCATCTGCTGGAGTTGCTCTAATCATCTAGATTCTCTTCTTTATATTCACCTCTCCCGTATCCATCGTCCTTCATATCTCTACTTTATCCCAACCAGTGGGCCCACACGTTGATTTTTTATCCCCTCTCCCTCCCCCCACCCCAACCTCGTCGGTCTCTCTCCTGCCCTGTTTTCTTTCTCGCCTCACTCCGTTCGCCAGCCGTCGGCGCCGGACTACTTCTCCGCCTCTCCTCACGCGCGCGGCCATGGAGGACTCCGGCGGCCGACGGGCACCAGATTCGGCGTGGGGGCGGCCTCCGCGACGGGCTCAGCTCCTCCCCGCGCGGAGTAGAGGTGGCGGTACGGTGGCCATCAGCCACCCCCCTCCATGACTGCTGCACCGCCTCCCTCTCCGGCGAGCGGCGCGAGGGGACCTCACCCTCGCTGGCGGCTACCTGCCCCCGGACCTCTGCCGCATCGCACACCGCGCGCACGGGCAGTTCCCCTGCTCTTCCTCCGCGACGGGCGGTGCCGGCTCCCTCCCGCTCGGCGTGGGGGCGGCACCCTCCCCTCCATCGGAGGTCCTCGATCTGCGCGGCCGTCCACACTCTTCACCAAGTAGGCGGGCACGCTGGACCCGTGCCCGCCGGGGCGCTGCAGTGCTTCCTCGGAGACACGACATTCTTCGTCTTCTTCATCGATGGCGGCGCATCGGCACCCGGAGGAGGGGAAGAGGAACAGGCGAGGCTCGATTCGCGGCGAGCGGGCGGCCATGGCGGGATCTTGGAGGAGGAGGAGGAGGAGGAGGAGGGGAGCTCGACGGCTCTCCTCCCATGGCACAAGAAGCGAAGGTTGATGGCGCCAGGTGCGGCGGTGGCGCAGGCGAGGCTCCCTCCCTCCTCTGCATCCTCCGATGACTTCCCTTCCATCAACCGCATCCACCGCGAGGTAGGGCCAGCGAGCTCCGCGCCGGGACAGAGGGGCTGCCTGCAGCAGCGTCACGACGAGGTCCATCCCAACCACTGCTCTCCCCGGCGACGGTGACGAGGTGGTCGCGGCGGAGCTCTGCTTCCGTTCCGAGTTGGGGCGCGAAGATGAGGTGGTCTGGCTGCGTGAGCGGAGGAGCAGGTGTGGGACTCGCGCCACCAGCGATGAAGGAGGTCCTCGAGTCCTCCGGATACGAAGGAAACGGGAGGCTTCCTTCGTTTTGCCGTCAACCTCTAGGACCCCGCTGCAGCACCCTTTCCTTCATCTGTTTCCTCCAGGAGCCTTTTACCGTCGTCGGTGCGGGTGGTCTCATACTTTACCTGTAAACACCATATGGCCCACATGTCAATACAGGGATCAGTAGATATAGGACTGCCATGTTTTTTTAATAAGGACAGAGCACTGTCATGTCATATAAGGAGAAGAAGCAATTAATTATACATCATGAGCCGAAACTAACGCCACCACACACAAACAACGCACACGAACAACGCACACAACAAGACACCACATCACCACACGTGGACTCCTGCGTGGCAGCACGTCGCCACGTGGCCTGGTGTGGGTCCCACCGGGTCCACATGATGTCTTGTGCATATCTCTCTCATCCGGGCTCCGATGTATGCAAATGATATATCCATTTCAATCGTCTCGACGAGCCCGTCGCAATGGTGCATACCAATTTGGCATTTGAGGTTGTTTATGATGATGTCATATCTATGCTATTGGTTTACTTGCTCTCAGTTGTATTATTCCATGTGCATTTCGATGTGTCCTGCAACAAAAGATAGAAACACCAATACTTGTAGAAATTGTTAGTATGAACCCCTATTCTAGTGTTGATGATCACTTTCCATTTATTTTGTGCAGGAATTAACAGCCTAAAAGTGGTACTTAATAGCCGTCAACAATCGTGCATCGCTACTGGCTACCTCATCGCATTATCACAGACCTGGGCTCCAACTTCAACAACCACCAATTCTGGGAGTACTGCGAGAACAGCGGGATCGATGTCCGGTACGTCTCAATCGCTAACCCGCGTGCCAATGGCCAGGTGGAGCGCACCAACATGATGATACTCGACGCCCTCAAGAAGCGACTGCATGATGCTGCTAACACCAAATAAGGCAAGTGGATCAAGGAACTACCCAATGCACTCTGGGGGCTTCGTACTCAACCTACCAAGCCAACCGGACAGTCACCCTACTTCCTGGTCTACGGCTCCGAGGCTATACTACCCGACGACGTGATGTAGGAATCCCCAACGGTCGAACAATACGACGAAGGTGTCTCAGGAGACAACAGACGGGTTGATATTGACAACCTCGAAGAGGCCCGCTGTAACATACCAGGTTTTAGAAGGTGTGAAAAATTTCGAAAAATTTAAAATTTTTGATTGTTAATGAGTGCTACCCAATTTTAAACCCTAATGCTAGCCTCTCACTTAAGTTCTCCACAAATAAAACCATATATAAAAGTATAAATTCAAATTATGGTGAAATATGTGAGTTGGTTTTTCTTGGATTTTATTTGGAGTTGAAATGTGTCTGGTTTGAATTTGAAAGTAATTCAAATTCAAACAGTAATTCAAATCTATCTTCAAACTAATTTCAAAACACTAACACCTAGTTGGGCCTGCTGACCTTAGTCGAAGTCTGTCGGACATCCCTCATCTTCCTAGCGCTTTTCACCTTACAACCCTGATATCCTACCGGCCCACCTAGCCCAGCAGGCCGGCCCAGCCGCGGCAACCCATCAGCCAGCATCCCCTCTCCCTTCTCTATCTCTCGCTGACCGCTGGGCCCCGCCTGTCATCGCCTCTCCCCTATCTTTTCTCCCTCTTTCACCTTTTCCCCACCAGGACGCCGCCGTGCCGCGCCTGCGTGCCCGATGGAACGGCCGGGCCGCTGGCTGGCACGCATGCCGAGTCAAGTCGCGCCCGTGTGTCCGTCTCGGGGGTTTCCCAGGGGGAAAAGACCCATATGCCCCCGGTCGCCACGCCAAAAGCTGCCCTGCCGGCCACAGGAGCGCGGCCACGTCGCCACCTCCTCCCGAGCGTCCAATCCTAGCACGTCGCCGCACCTTTGCCCTCGCGTCGCCTTGACCGAGCCGCTTATACCCCGAGACCAAGACCAGCCAGGACTCCCACCTACCACACTGGTTTTTCCCCATCCTCTGTTTCCACCACCAAATAGGGAGAAGGGGGAAGAAGGGGTCGGAAGGAGAAGGCGAGGCGCCGCGCCGGAAGAAGCCGGAGTCCGTTCGTGCCGGAAGCCGGAGCAGCTGTCCGTGCCAAGAAGGGGGGCCGTTCGCGCCAAGGGAGCCAGAGAAGAGGAGAGAGTCGCCGCTGTGAACCTCTTCACTACCGCTGCGTACCCCTGCACCAAGCCGGCAACGACTCCACCGTCGACCCGCGGTGAGTGTCGTCGTCCCCCATGCCCGACCTTGCTGCTTGTCATGAAGGGAGCGCACCCCAGCGTTGCGCGGGCCGGCCATCGCGCCGTGCCCCGAGCCGAGAGCTCGCCACCGTGTTAGCCCATGTCTGGCCTTCGAGCCGCGTTTGCCTGCAGGTTCCCTACGCCGTTGCCAGAACCTAGCCGTCGTGCACCCCAGCACGCAAAGGCGAGCCTTTGACCCCTAACCACCCTGCGCCACCGCTTCGCCGTGCTGCGCCGCGGTGCCGGGATTTCGAGCTCCCGCGCGCGCACTGGCCGTGTCACGACCGAGGAGGACCCCGTGCTCGTGCACGTGCGCCCTGGCCGTGCGCACCCCAATGCGAGGCCAAAGGGCGGCCTTTGGTCGCCAGACTCGCGCGCCGCAGGATCGCATCGAGCCGCCGCCTTGGGCGCGAGTCGAGGCCAAAGGCCGGACCTTTTGCCTCACCTAACCCTAGTGAACCCAGCCTTGACCGTTTCTTGCCGTCAGAGAACACCTCGCCGCGCGCCATGCCCTGCCGCCGCGTTGAGTGCCTTGCCGCGCCGCCCCTGGTGCATGCCCGCGTCAGGAGGGGGCGCCACCGAACCCCAGCAATGCTCAGGGAGCATGTGCGCACCTAGGGGAGTTCGGGGGCCAAATCTAGACTTTTGGGCACAGGAACCCAGGATGGACCGGCGGGTGGGCTTTCCAACCCATTGGAGCCCACGCGAGCCCATCGGTGCCCTGCAGCTGATAGCCTAGTTCAGGGTGGATTTCTGAACTTGGACCTATGGGCCTTACGGGCCAAGTCCATTGGGCCTTTAGGGCCCACTAACACTTTCGGCCCACTAACGGCCCACTAACCGAGAGTTGCTGACATCATGCTGACGTCAGCGGCCTTTTTAATAAAAATCCTTTTCTATTTTAAAATGATTTCAGAAATGATTTATAAATGATTTAACCTTTGAAAAATCATAACTAATTCTAGGAAGCTCAGAAAAATATGAAACCAACTTCTATAATTTCGTAATTTCGAAACCTTACTGATTGTAACTAGATTGAGTTCTTTTGGGCTTTCTAAAAAGAGGTTTCCATTTGGATTTATTGCTTAGATGTGTACCGATCTCTTACGCGCGCATCGAACCTTGTGCTTCCATGCCCGAGCTTCGACCAGGAGGACGCAGAAGACCCGGAGTACGTCGTCTCGGTACTTTTATTTATGCATTGATTTGGTGGATTGCATAGCCATTTGTTAGCAATGCCTTGATGTTTGATATATCCTGTTTCCTTGCTTTACCTACCTCGGGGCTAGCTACAGACCCCTAGCTAGTCCCTTATACTCACTATCCATACTTTTGTTGCTTGATTATGGATGGTACTCTGGGTTTGGACTGAGATGCGGGAGATCTCGGTGTGTTCTAGCGTGAATTCTGGGTGTGTATCCCTTGATGTGTTTGCCGGGAGCGAGCCATTCGGTTACATGGGAACGCCTGCCTCGGGGAGATGCGATCTGGCCTCTCACCCGAGCGGCGTGTCGGTTTCGATGGAGATGAGGAGTGCTCGCTCTCGGCCCTTAAGGACCGATCGTCAGTTGACCTTGCTTCAGTGGACTTTTACCGTACAAACCGCCCACTCTGTATTGGGCGGGGGTGCGGGGTGAGACTCGTAGTGGACAGCACTCTGCCTGTAGGCGGATCGGTGTGATCGTGCTAGGAGATGTCGTTCCTCCTTAGAAGAATTCGCCCCGGTGCGACCGGGGAAGGGTTCCACAGCTTCGAGGACCCCTCGCTGGCAGTACGAGCTCTACAGCAGGGGCTGCACCAGACTCGGAGATGCAGGAGAGTGCTATCCACTTACTTGGACTTCAGCCGTATGGTAGGGTTTGGAACCGGTGACGGCTGGTTTCGGCCCTATTCGGGCGGGTACAGTTGTACAACCTCTGCGGAGTGTTCAAATCTATAGCTATAGTCCTTGTCCACAGGTTATGGACAGTCTGTCGTACGGATATCCCTGGGCCCACTACTCAGGTGGGTACTGGGACTGACTACTCCGTGGGCCCCTGGGACTACTCGACTTGGGTAACACGGCACCTGCTGGCGTGGAGCGCAAGGACTACAGAGGGACAGTACTCGGTTAGGAAGCTGCACATGTCCGGATCCATGTAAAGTACTCCTAGCCGTGCACGACTAGTACTCTCCCCTCAAACCGATTTGTAACCCTGCCTCCCGGACTATATAAGGCGAGGCAGGGACCCCTATCTCTTCATCCGCATCATCTTGTAAACACACCCAATCAATCCAGAGCTACGCAGCATACAGGACGTAGGGTATTACACACCTCGCGGCCCGAACCTGTCTAAATTGTGTGCCACGTGTCTCTCCTTCGAGTTCCCGATCTCGGCGAGGCCACATTCATCTACCTCGGGTACTCCCCTTGGTAGGTTGCCGGTCTAAAACACCGACAGCTGGCGCGCCAGGTAGGGGTTCTCGCCGAAGATCTCATGGCGAACTCGACGGCTTCAATCGTCATCAAGCCAACCGCCGCCTTCAACCGCGGCGACACCTTCGTCTTTGGCTCCTGGGTCTGCACCGCTGACGGCGCTGGATCGTTCCAGCGCTACCTCACCATGACCCCGAACCCAGAGACCGGGTTCGTGACACTTCCCGAAGCCGCCACGGGCCCACTTGTCGAAAAATTCGGTGAAATTTCGCTCTACAACCAAGTCACCGACTTCGAGCTCGGATCCGCCTCCAACTCGAAGTCGACGTCGCCCTGGATCGCCTCATGCGAGCCGGCTCCTGAGCCATCGTGTGAAGCGGCCCCTCTCCACAAGCACTTCCCGTACGGTCTCTGCAACTCAAGCAGGGCCCACGCGGAAGCTCTCGCTGCACGCCGGGTCGGCAAGGAGATCGCTTCCGAGTACTCCTCGGACTCCAACACCGTGACCGGCTATTACTCGGACTCTTCCTACGAGTTCAACTTCGGATCAGACCCAATCGAGTCCGAGTCCGAGCTCAACATGACTGAGGAACCGCTGTCAGGCCGTGCCACCGGCTTGGTCATTACATCTACTCTCGCCGGTAGATTCGTCTACTGGCCCGATCGCAAGCCTGCAGACCTGACGGATGACAACTCACGCTGCGTCGCCTACCTCGACACACTTCCCTTCTACGAGGGGACCCCGTTGGCTCCAAACGACGAGCACACCCCTACCGAGGTGGCGACTACTGACTCCAGCCTCTGCACTCCCGACCGTGAAGTCTTCATGGTGGCCGGGGATGCCGGGACCTCGGAGAATCGCTCCGACCGGTACCTTGACGACATCTCAGAGGATGAGTTGTCCGCCAACGCACCTCCCAACGAGACCACCGAAGACAAGAACGCTCGACGTGAACGCAACAGGAAGTGGAACGATCGACGAAGACGTCTCCGGGAAACTCTCCCCATCCGGAACCTTAATGAGGCTCTGGATCAAGTTGCCAACCGGGTACACACTACTCCTGAGCAGTGCCTCATGTCCATCACCATGATAGCATGGCAGGCTCAGGGGATCCGCGCGGGCGAAGTCATCGCCAAGCTCGCTGAAGACGCTTACTTCATGCGGGTCGACAACCGGGTTGCTCATGTACCCCCCGTCAGAACTCACGACGCCAGAAATCATGAAGCTACTAGCCGCAGCCCAGCAGACGGCGGACGCAACCGTGTCCGCGGAGAGCACCAGCCAAATCCTAATCGCTCCAGGGCCTCGGCTGGAGGACCCTCATAGGGCGGCAACAGCCAAGGTGGCGCTGGCGGTAGCCGCGACGGCGCTGGTGGTAGTCGTGGCGACGACGGTGGTGGTGGCAGCAGCGGGGGAAGTTCATCCCATGGCGCCGGCAGAAGAGCTGGTGGCGGCGGTGACTGCGGAGGCTGAGGCCACGCGAACAGCCACGCCACCGGCAATACACGTGGCGGCTACGACGCTCGCCACAAGATCGACGAGATCCGCCGCAAGAAGGCTACTGAAGCAAGCGACAGTGACGGCTTCCCCGCCTACTCTGCAATACTTCGCAACCTGCTTCTTCCCGAGAAATTCAAACCTCTCGGGATCTCCAAGTACGACCTGAAGCAAGACCCAGTTCAGTGGCTCAGGTGCTACGCCTTGGCCATCGAAAATGCTGGTGGCAACAACGACGCGAAGTGCCTCTTCTTCCCCTTCTGCCTGGACCAGGCTCCACTCACATGGCTCGAGTCACTTGAAAAGAACTCGATCGACCAGTGGGACCAGCTGAAGGCTCAGTTCACCAGCAACTTCGCGGGCGCCATGGGGCGCTCGGGTACTCGCATGGACTTGGCGATGGTCAAGCAAGAACAAGGCGAGACGCTTCGCCAGTACATGCGGCGCTTTTTCGACAAGCGCGCGACCGTAGTCGACGTCACCGACAAAGAAGTCATCGACCTCTTCCAAGACGGGCTCTACCACCGTCGCACCTTCGAAGACTTCGGTCGCCGCCGCCCGAGTTCCATCACTAAGCTCAAGGACATGATCACGTCATGGGCCGACGAAGAAGACAAGGCGAATGCCAAGTACGACTCCATTCGCGGCAAGAGCAAGAACAACACGGGCGGCAACAATAACAACAAGGATCAAGGGAATCGCCACAACAACAACAACAACTACTCGAACTCCAACCGCAAGCGCAAGCCAGACAACACAGTCGCAGCTATACAGCACCCCATGAAGGACAACTCGAAGAAGACCTCAGGTGGCTTCAGAGACTTGCTCAAAGAGAAGTGCCTGTGGCATCTGGACGGCAACCACACCACCGAGCAGTGCTACCAGCTCCGGCGAGCACTCAAGGACACTCCTGATCCACAGCCTCCTCACGACAAGAAGGGCAAGAAGAAAGTCAACGAGGGCAACGGCGAATTCCAAGAACCCGACAAAATGGTGAATGTCCTCTTCGGCGGACTACCCACCAGACGGTCTCAGAAGGCCACCCGACGGGAAGTCTTGAACATCAAACCAGCGGTGCCGACACCTCTAAGGTGGTCGGAGGTACCCATCACCTTCTCCCGCGCGGATCAATGGACAAGCTTCTCTGAACCAAGACGTTTCCCACTCGTCCTGAAACCTGTAGTCGCGGGCTCCAGACTCAACAAGGTCCTCATCGACGGCGGGAGCGGACTCAACATCCTCTTCACCAAGACCTTGAAGAAGATGAAGCTCGACGTCACCGACATGCTCACCAAGAGCGCGTCACCTTTCTACGGCATTGTCCCCGGTAACGCAGTTATCCCACTGGGCTCAGTGGTCCTGCCAGTTACCTTCGGGGAAACAAGGGAGAACTACCGCACTGAGTACATCAAGTTCGAGGTTGCGGACTTCGAAACCTCCTACCATGCCATCCTCGGCAGACCAGCTATCGCCAAGTTCATGGCGGTACCACACTACACCTACTTGGTACTCAAGATGCCAAGTCCTGCCGGAGTACTCACACTGCAAGGGGACTTGAAGATCTCGTTCGACTGCGACACCGAAGCCGTGGAACTCGCAGCGACCAACCAAGTACCCAATGCAATGATGGAGATCTTTGCTGCGTCCAAGAGGCTTGCTCCAACCGAACTCGAGATTCCCGAGAAGACCGACACCGCAAACAAGCCTCAGCCATCAGAGGAAGTCCAAGTGAAGGCCATCGACCTCGGGACAGGCGACAGCAGCAAGACTACCATGATCGGGGTGGGTCTTGACCCGAAATAGGAAGACACGCTCGTCAGCTTCCTCCGGGTTAACCGAGACATCTTCGCGTGGAAGCCAGCGGACATGCCAGGGGTGCCCAGGAGGCTGATCAAGCACTCACTCAACGTCAATCCTAAAGCTACCCCCCAACGATAACACCTTTGTCGTTTCGCCGATGACCGACGGGATGCCATCAAGAAGAAACTCGCCAAACTACTCGCGGCGGGTTTCATCCGTGAAGTCTTCCATCCTGAGTGGCTCGCCAACCCCGTCCTCGTCCGTAAGAAGAACACGAACGAGTGGAGGATGTGCATCGACTACACCGACCTCAACAAGCACTACCCCAAGGACCCCTTCGGGTTGCCGCGGATTGATCAAGTCATCGACTCCACAGCGGGCTGCGACCTGCTCTGCTTCCTCGACTGCTACTCCGGGTACCACCAGATCGCTATCAAGGAAGAAGACCAGGAGAAGACCGCGTTCATCACCCCGTTCGGCGCCTACTGCTACACTACAATGTCGTTCGGGTTTAAGAAGCAGCTCAACAAAAACGTCGAAGCCTACGTGGATGACGTGGTCGTCAAGACCAGAGACTCCGATACGCTCATCGCCGATCTTGAAGAGACTTTCGCATCCCTGCGAGAGTACCAATGGAAGCTCAATCCCAACAAGTGCGTCTTCGGTGTACCATCTGGGAAACTACTCGGCTTCATCATCAGCCATCGTGGCATTGAAGCCAACCCCGAGAAGATCTCCGCCATCACCAACATGAAAGCTCCAACCTGCATCAAGGATGTCCAGAAGCTGACCGGGTGCATGGCGGCCCTGAACAGATTTATCTCGAAGCTTGGAGAACGGGGACTACCCTTCTTCAAACTACTCAAGCATCAAGAGAAGTTCGCGTGGACCGCGGAGGCTGATCAAGCTTTGGCGCAGCTTAAAGACTTCCTGTCCAAGCCACCGGTCCTCACGGCTCCTCGAAAAAAGGAGCAGCTACTGCTCTATCTCGCTGCGACTACTCATGTGGTCAGTACCGCCATCGTCGTCGAACGACAGGAAGAAGGCCACGCCTACCCAGTCCAACGACTAGTCTACTTCGTCAGCGAGGTCCTGTCAGAGTCCAAAGCACGGTACCAGCCGGTCCAGAAGCTACTCTACGCAGTCCTCATCACCTCGCGGAAGCTACGACACTACTTCTAGGAGTACTCGATTGTCGTCATCACCGACTACCCGCTCGGTGACATACTCCGCAATCAGGATGCTACTGGAAGAATCTCCAAGTGGGCAGTCGAACTCGGCGCTCTCAATATCGACTTCAAGCCACGTACCGCTATCAAGTCTCAAGCACTAGTCGACTTCATGGCGGAGTGGTGAGAGAATCAGTTACCAACTCCAACCGAGCGGACAGAACACTGGGTGATGTACTTCGATGGCTCACTCAAGCTCGAAGGCGCAGGTGCAGGGGTACTATTGATCTCTCCAAAGGGCGAACAACTCAAGTACATCCTGCAGATCTTCTGGAAGGTCTCAAACAACGAAGCTGAGTACGAAGCCCTACTTCACGGGCTCCGCCTCGCAATCTCTTTGGGCATCAAGCGGCTACTAGTCTACGGCGACTCCGCAGTGGTCATCAACCAAGTCAACAAGTCTTGGGATCGCAACAAGGAGAACATGGACGCCTACTGTCTGGAAGTCCGCAAGCTCGAGAACAAGTTCTACGGTCTCGAGTTCCACCACATCGTCCGCGACAACAATGTTGCCGCGGACATCCTGTCGAAGCTTGGTTCTACTCGTGCGCAAGTACCTGCTGGAGTCTTCGTCCACGAGCTTCACGCGACATCCATCCCGGAGCCGGCGCCAACAACCACTGACCCTGCGCCACCATAGTCCGGCCAGGAGGTCATGATGATTTACGTGGATTGGAGACAACCCTTCATCGACTACATCCGCGAGCAGAAGGTCCCATCTGACAAGAACTTAGCCGAACAACTCGTCCGTCGAGCCAAGGCCTATGTACTAGTCGGGGACAAGCTCTACAGGCGGGGTGCCACTTCTGGAGTACTCATGAAGTGCATACCTCGAGAAGAAGGCAAGGATATCTTGGAGGAGATCCACAAAGGCGTCTGCGGCAACCACGCATCTTCTTGAATGCTGGTGAGCAAGGCTTTCCGACGAGCTTTCTACTGGCCCACAGCTCTGGCCGACGCTGAAGAACTCGTCAGAAAGTGCCAAGGATGTCAATTCTTTGCCAAGCAGCAACACGTCCCGGCCTACAAGCTAGTCACCATACCACCAACCTGGCCCTTTGCCTGCTGGGGGCTCGACATGATTGGGCCTCTGCCAACTGCGCCAGGAGGATTCAACAGAGTCTTGGTGGCCATCGACAAGTTCACCAAATGGATCGAAGTCAAGCCGGTCACCTGCCCAAAGGCTGACAGAGTACTCGACTTCTTGGATGAACTCGTGCATCGCTACGGGCTGCCCCATCGCATCATCACAGACTTGGGTTCCAACTTCAACAACCATCAGTTCTGGGAGTACTGCGAGAACAGTGGGATCGACGTCTGGTACGTCTCAGTCGCCCATCCCCGCGCCAACGGCCAAGTTGAGCGCGCTAACGGGATGGTACTTGACGCCCTCAAGAAGCGATTGCGCGACGCAGCTAACACCAAAGGAGGCAAGTGGATCAAGGAACTACCCAACGCACTCTGGGGGCTTCGTACTCAACCTACCAAGCCGACGGGGCAGTCACCCTACTTCATGGTCTATGGCTCCAAAGCTATTCTACCTGCCGACGTGATGTGGGAATCCCTGGCAGTAGAGCAATACGACGAAGGCATCTCAGAAGACAGCAGACGGGTTGACATCGACGGCCTCGAAGAAGCCCGCTGCGCCGCCCTCGTCCAATCAGCAAGGTAACTCGAGGGTATCCGATGCTACCATGATCGCAACATCAAGGAACGCTCCTTCAACGTCGGTGATCTAGTCCTCCGTCGTATCCAGAACATGGACGGACTACACAAGCTCAGCTCGCCATGGGAAGGTCCCTTCTCTATCTCCAAGGTGACCGGACTAGGCTCCTACCGCCTCCAAACACTTGAAGGCGACGACATCAGCAACTCATGGAACGTCGACCAGTTGTGTCACTTCTACGCGTAGTCGTTCGACTACTCTATGGGTCCAGGTCTACACAACTATTCATGGACTCTTCGCTGTAAGCGGCCTTCCGGTCCTGGCACTAGTCTTCGGACTACTCTTCTCCAAGATCCAGCGTCAACGACTACTAACGGATCTTGGGCTGCTTAGAGCGCTGAGGACTCTAGCGGCGGTCTGCAAGACCATGTACTCTAGATCCAGTCTATACGACTACTAACGGATCTCTAGCTGTAAGCGGCCTCGGGCCCTAGCACCACTTAGCCGTAGGCGGCCTACGGGTCCTGGCGACTACACTTGTAAAACAGCCCTGGCCATCCAGGTGTACTTCTTCATCAGTAATAAAGATTGATTCTATTCAACTTCTTTACTGCGCCTACTAGTCAGGCAGATTCTACCGACTATTACTACTCGCGAGTTCTCCACAGTTTGGTACTCCGCTTACTTCGCTGCAAGTGGCGGCAACGAGTACTCATTTTATATACAAAGCGTGGATAACTTTCATTGACAATTCAAACAAGTTACTAACTACTCTGTTTGTCTTACATAAACTACTCTAGCTACCTCTACAGGTACAACTATTCGAGATTCAGCTTCTCCGCTACTTGCTCTGCGATGGGCGCCATCTCTTCGAGGAGAGCCTTGTACTGATCATTAGAGCAATTAGCCGCAAGACCGCCGGCGACTACATCCATTGGAGCCTTGGGGAAATATGACTTCATGTATGCCAAGACTTGGTTCGGGATCGACTTCGCCAAGTGCTTGACATACGTCGCCAGACGCCCGGGGGCTTCCTTCAACCGGTCCACCAGTGGAGCAATCTTCGGCCCACCCGGGTGTGGCACCAGCAGCCTTGCAATGGGCAGCGCGGCTTCCTCAAGCTCCTTCAGCTGGCCTCGCAGCTTCTCGTAATCTTCATTGAGCTTCTGCAGAGATTTATAGCAATTGACAAGGTCACGGTCTGAGGCTTCACGAAGCTCCATGTGATAGATGCACTCATGACTCAGCTTTTTGTACTCATACTCAAGTACCTCTCTGGCATCGGTCTCCCGGTACACAATGTTCTTCAAGTCCATCTCCGACGCCTTCAGCTGGTCGACCCTTTCCTCAAGCTCTGCAGACAACTCAACACATTGTCAGATTACTCCAAGGTACCCTAATAAGTACTCAAAGGCTTTGGCGGGAAACATACCTTTATTCTTCTGGCGCAGCGACTTGTTCTTCCGAATCAAGTCGTCCCTCTTCGCCTGCATCTCTTGCACTTCATTATGATATTGGGCGAAGGTGCCGTTGAGCTTGGATTGGAGCAGCGCAGAATGTTTCTTCGACTTATCGAGCTCTTTCTCCAAGGCTTCGGCACGAAGGACTGTGTCGCCGTACCCCTTCAGAAGCTCGGACTTCTCGCGGGATCTTTCAACAACATCCTGCACAGACAGAATAGTCAAACGGGTACTTTGTATTTCGTAATACAAGACTACTCAGGGTACTCGCAACGTACCTTGACCCACTGTTGGGTACGCCGCCATGACTCCATGTTCAGAGCAACAACGGCCGGATCGACAAGATTGTCTTCCAGCAGCTCAAGACCCCCGCGGCTCGATGATGTCGCCTCTGCCATGGCCGCCGAACGGATCGGCGCGGCTTCCTCTATGATGGGCGAGCGGACGACTACGTCCGTGCTCGTCCCGGGGAGCGGATCGTCCTGTACCTCCGCACCCGACTCGGGGGCTACCGTAGTCCCCAGCTCGGGGGCTGTTTCTTCTGTCACCCCGGCCACCGGTCCTGTGGGCTCCGCCTCCACAGTGGCCGTCTCCATGGCCACGGCTTCAGGAATCGAGGCTCCCTCAGCTTGTGCTCCTGCCACAATGAGTACACGCAGTCAATTTCAGCGGCTCCGACTACTATGCATGATGACTACCAGTGGTGACAGGACACACACCTTCAACCAAGGCAGCTTCCTTCAACGTCGACTCCACCGCGACTTCAGTCTGTGGCAGTGGTGTGGGTTCACGCTCCCCCGCCAAGCGGCCCTCTCCGTCGGCTGGTTGGTCTCCCTACCATCCCACGACAGGTCCGTGGATTTCCTGCATCATGAAGTAATCAAGTCAGCAATGCAAGTCTGCCGTCTACACGACTACTCGAGCGTTCAGGGGACTTACAGTGTTGACCGCACCACGGTCACGGTGGGAGCACCTAGTATACTGGTAATGTCAACTATGCCAGTCTCGGTGGCAGCTCCGGCCTCGACAGGCGCTTCCTCCAGCTGCTCCGCAGCTGCAGCCGGTGGAGGGTTTCGTCTTTCTTCAATCGACGACTGCGGCTCCGCAGCGCCGGTCTCTTGCTGTGCCGCCACTGGCACGACTTCTTCAGTGGACGGAGGCGGGCTGATACTCCTCTCAGCCGCCGCCCCCACGGTGTCCCAGACCTCCTCGTAGCCCTGGTCTACAGGGTCTGAGGAGGGGATATCCTGCAACATTACAAGACAAATCGTCAGCTGACGACTACTTATCAGCTGTGCTCGACTACTCTAGTCGCGGTGTTTACCTCTTGGTTGGTCGCCTCGGAGATCTTCAGCTTCTTGACGGCGTGTTTCCACGCCACATTGCGTGGCCTCCTCGGCGGCACCGGCAGGTTCGCCTCGAGACTCGACGGCCTCTCGATGATGACTGGGACATTCGGCATCCCAGCTCGGCTGAACCTGGAGCGCAGCTGGAACCTTTGCTGCAGCGTTTCTTCATCTTCATCGTCATCAGAGCTGGACTCGATGACAACGGCGTCACTGCTTTCACCGACTTCGTGGCGTTCCTTCTTCTTGCCCTTCTCCTCCGGTTGCTCCACAAGTCGCGGAGGGGAAGGCGGGACTGAGAAGTATTTCGCCACGTCGTCCTACAACATACAGCACATATGAGTATGACTACTTCAAGCTGATCAGTACTTGGGGGCTTATGTCACGACTTCTGACCTGGTTTGGCGGCCGAGCCGCGGAGTACTCGGGGACGGGGCAAGGTGTGTACGGCGTCATGTCCTTGAAGACCTTGCCCAGTCTCTTGACGATGACATCGTCTTCGACTTCTTCGCCGGGCATCCGAGAGGTGTCTTCGTCACCCGTATACTGGTACCCGAGGGTATCTCACGCCATCAGCGGCTGTACCCTCCTCTTCATGAAACTGAAGGCCACATGTTCGGCCCTCAGTCCGGCCTCCCGAAGGGCCTTGATCTTCTTCAGCAACTCGGGTAGCTGAATACCCTCCTGCATGGTGGGCTCTGTGTTCCACCACGGCTTGTGCTTCGGTTGACACCCGCCCGGCTTCGGCAGCTCAGGATGGTGGTTGCTGATGTAGAACCAATTGGCCTTCCAGTCCTGGTTCGACTCTATCAACTTGTAGGATAGGTACTGGTCGGCGGCGTCTTCACGCATCTGGATACCGGCACCTCCGACTACTCGTGGATCGTTGGTGCTCGGTTGCGGCTTCAACCGGAAGAACTTCCGAAATAGCACCCAGTGGGGCTTGATACCCACAAACGCCTCGCAGAAGTGGACGAAGACGGAGACGTGGAAGATGCCGTTGGGATTGAGATTAAGATACTCGATACTGTAGTACCTGAGCATTCCTTTGAAGAACTCGCTGGCGGGGAGTGCCAATCCACGATCTACGAACCGGGCGAACATTGGGATTTCGTCCGGGTTCTTCTCCATTGGGTATGGATCGCCGGTGGCGGTGCGCCATAGATCCATCTCCTTCTCGCGGAGGAATCCACTGTTGACCAAGGCGAGGAGGTCCTCGGTCTTCAGTTTTGCCTTCTTCCACTCCTTCGCCGGATTGGGGCGAGGGGACGAGGGTGGCGACGTCGACGACTGGTCGGCATCCCCGGCTTCTTCATCGCGGCTCCTCTTCTTCGACGCGCTGGTCTTCTTGCCCTTCGCTGGAGACCCCTTCATCCTCCAAGTCACAGGAGTCTTCACTCGCATTCGCCTACGGGCTATGGAGGTGGGCGGACTGCGGCGGCGCAGGCAAATGGATCTAAGTCTCTGCGCGGCGGCGGCGGCAGCAGAGGAGCAGAGGGGGCGGTGATTCAGATCTAATCTGAGGAATGCAACCGCTAGGAGTGAAAAACCCTAAGGGACTCACTGGTTATTTATAACCAGCCTCGGTGGCTCAGTTCTCACCAGACAGATAAGGCGCCAGACGGGTGACCTAGCGGTAGCAGCGCGACTCTTCGTCTTCCGGTACTCGATCTCGGGGGCTCGACTACAGCTACCGGATTCAGTGGACTACTTCATATCATGACTTCACTCCGGACACATTCTACAGTCAAGATGATCCTTCAACTCGAGAGAAAGTACTCGACTCAAGGCTCGGGGGCTCCGTGCCATGTGTCCTTCGGTTTTTTCTCCGGATTTTTCGGGATGAGATTGGCTGAACTTCAGATTGACCCTTAGCTTGAATCTGCGATTCGACCTAAGGCTCGGGGGCTACATTCCATATGGAATGCGATTCTCCGAATCGCATTTTCCATATGGTTTCTTCACCAAGACATCACGAGTATTATTGAAGACCTTTGAGGGAAGCACTCGGGGACGCTTGGGAACTACTCGAGAAGACTTCAAGACTACTCAAAGATCAGCTGGAGTACCTTCAAGCCTCGGGATGGTTCAAGCATTCTTGAGGACTTTCGGCTTGTGGAACTCGGGGACGCTCAAGGACTACTCGCCAAGGCCATCAAGACTACTCGAAGACATCCTGCTCGACTACAAAGTACTCGGGGGCTTGTCGTACGGACATCCCTAGGCCCACTACTCAGGTGGGTACTGGGACCGACTACTCCGTGGGCCCCTGAGACTACTCGACTTGGGTAACACGGCACCTGCTAGCGTGGAGCGCAAGGACTACAGAGGGATAGTACTCGGTTAGGAAGCTGCACATGTCTGGATCCATGTAAAGTACTCCTAGTCGTGCACGGCTAGTACTCTCCCCTCAAACCGATTTGTAACCCAGCCTCCCGGACTATATAAGGCGAGGCAGGGACCCCTATCTCTTCATCCGCATCATCTTGTAAACACACCCAATCAATCCAGAGCTACGCAGCATACAGGACGTAGGGTATTACGCACCTCGCGGCCCGAACCTGTCTAAATTGTGTACCACGTATCTCTCCTTCGAGTTCCCGATCTCGACGAGGCCACATTCATCTACCTCGGGTACTCCCCTTGGTAGGTTGCCGGTCTAAAACACCGACACAGTCTTCTGATCTCTCACCTGACTAGACTCTTTTCTTGTGCTTCTTCTCTCCCCCGAGTGTGTGAGCCCGGCCCGAGGCCATTGAGATGTGGGGATAGGAGCCGGTGGGCCCCACATAGCAGATGAGAGTTGGGAACTGGATCGTGGTTGTGATTCAGTGCTTTGGTGTGGTATCCTTGTTGCGGGGTGTGGACCCCAGAGGTGCGGACCTCGAAGGTGTGGACCTCCCTGAGGTGTTGACCTCACTGCATATTTCTGCTTATCTTGAATGTTGCTTCGCTGCTTTGCTTAAACCTTCTATAGCCAAAGTAGGTTTATATCCTACATAGTAGTTATATACACCGCTTTTGCTCTTTGTTGGGAAGCTGACATGACCAACCCGCTTATCGGGTAGATCCTGGCGTCTCTGATACAGAGCCGGATTACGACTTCGAGAATGACGGATGGGACGAGTAGGGCACCTTCTACGCTCGAGCCGCCTGAGGAGTTGGAGTCTTCCCTGCTACCATGAAGCCATTGCGAGATGTTTTCTTTCTGTTTGATTCAGTCCCGCTGGACTTGTACCCGGCACGTGCCGAAGAGATGTACTCTGATTAATGTAATAAATATATGTTGTACTCTGTTTCATTTCCTGTTTTGTATGGATTTTGGTATTGCTGAGGCAGGATTGCACGTGGTAGCTTTCTTGGGACTACCACGGAGGTGCAGAGAGTCGGGTTTCCGTTCGCGGAAATTTGGTTCGTTTCAGTTGGTATCAGAGCCATGCTTGACCGTAGGACGAGCCCTAGAAATGGTCGATAGCATAGGAAGCCTTTTCTAACCTTGAACTCTATATAAACCCCTTGAACCTATATGTATATATATCTATATGTATATATATATATATGTATTCCTTAATTAACTTCAACTAACCTCCTACTAACTACCTCTTTAACAACGATCTGCAGATGGCGGAATGACGTTGGTTCCCGATCAAGACCGACGGCAAGTGGGCCAGAGGGTTCTGCCGCCTTCTGCTGGAGTGTTTGGAGAAAGCCGGAGTGGAGATCAACGAGGTGTTCTACGAGGGGAAGACCACGGGGTTCTTGGATCAAACCCCCACGTTCCTGACCCTGACCGTTCCGGAGGACCCGCGGGTGCCTGAGTTCAAGAAGGTGGAGATTCACTGCTTCGAGAGCTCTACCATGGAGGCACATCAGGTCTGCGCACGGAACGTGCTGAAGGAGGTGTGCAACCAGCTCAGCGAGAGACTCAAGGGTACACCATTCAGCGTACTACCGACGACAGTCTACGACCCCAGCCGTTGGGACATGGACGACGCCATGTACTTTGAGGTGACCACAGTGGAGGAGAACGAGAACATGCAAATGGCCAACAGGTGCATACTGGCACAGGACCAAGCGCTGTACTGGGCAGACTGTGAGATCTCCTTCCTGAGGTGGAAGTGGGACAACACCCTGGAGCGCAACCTTCAGCTGGAGTGTGACAAACAGAACTTGGAGCACTTCCTTGGAGAGGCCCACCGGAGGAATGGTGAGCTGGTGGAGTTGGGGCTAGCAGCCGCCCGAGCCAGCTCAGAGCATGACGCCATGGAGATAGCTACCCTGGAGGCACGGTTGAGAGTTGCCGAGGAGAGACACAAAGCTACCTTGGACGCCACCCATGTGGATAGGGAGCGACTCGGTGAGGCCGAGTACCTGGTTGAGTTCCTCGGTGCAGCTTCAGTGGACTACCCGGAGAGGGTGTGGGATCTGGAGGAGAGAACTCGACGCAACTACTACCACCTCTGCCACCTGGGAGGTTGGCTATACGAGGCACATGACCTTACTGCCAGGACCCGCATGGCCTTGGAGCCTACCGCACTTCTACCACCGAAGAAGAGGCCACGTCTGAGGGAGGAGACCTTCGAGCTGCCACCGACTCTTCTTCCACCACTACACCAGTACCCGAGAGGCACCCAGGACACAGTAGAGATGGACCGAGCCTTGGAGTTCATCCACGACTACTACGGAGGACCGGAGATCGAGATACCTGACTACCCGGGAGTCAACTCACCGCCGTTCTATGCCGTTCCCTCCGACTCCTACTGGAGGCGTCACCGGTGACACCACAGTGCACCCCGTGACCGAGCGTGCAGGTCCAGTAGCTAGAGCTAGCAGAGGAGATCTAGTAGTAGAGTCAGGACCACCATGTTGTTCTAGTAGTAGTTGTCACCTACCATGTTGTCACAGCTGTAGTAGCTACCCACCATGATGTACCGTGCGTTAGCGTGATGTGTTGCCGTGTAATCTTGAAGGTTGTTGGAGTAAACCTCGAGATACACATCTTTTTTATGGTGGCATTGATTGAGTGACATGGTTCTTCATGGATTTATTCGGAGTTCATGCTTCTTATATGTTTGAGTGAAATTGCTTGATTGTTAGCAGGAAAACTCCTTTAAGTTAATAACCCTATATAGTTTCTCCCCCTACCCGAGCTGACTTTCAAAACATGGAACAGATGTCGGGAGTAAGGAGGTCTAGATGACTTCTGGCCTGCTTCGAGGAGGCCACCGGAGAGGATGGAGGGGAGGATGCCCCTAACCCAGTTGGAGCTGGAGCACGCGGTCATCGTGGAGGCCGCGCACCAAGAGGAGGACGCCGTGGAGGACACCACGACGGTCGAGGAGGCCGAGGTGGCCTAGGAGGGCGCGGACCCATGAACGGTGCCGAGGGAGACCCAGAGGAGGAGCAGGAGCCTGAGCCTGAGCCGGAGCCCGAAGGAGAAGCTGACCAAGAGCAGAACCAGGAAGTACCACCGCCACCACCCCCACCAAACTTGGCTGACATGATGGCAGTGCAAACTCAGCTGATGCAGACGATCACTCACATGCTAGCTCAGAACAACAACAACAACACCACATAGCGCAGCACCGGAACTTACCAGAGGGCTTCCAGAAGAAGGTGGAGAACTTCAACAAGCTGCGTCCGCCAACCTTTGACCACTCAGCGGACCCCATGGATGCGAACAACTGGCTGAGGGAGGTTGAAATGAAGCTGGAGCTGACTAAGCTTACAGAGAAGGAGTGCGTGACGGTTGTTGCGCACCAGCTGATCGGTACCGCAGGTGCTTGGTGGGACAGTTACTGCGACTCACACCCAGACCCGTTTCACATTGGGTGGAACGAGTTCGTGGAGGCCTTCAGGGACTACCACATCTTAGAGGCAGTGATGGACGGGAAAGTTGACGAGTTCCGTCACCCCAAGATGGGGGGAATGACTGTGCAGGAGTACGCCAACCGCTTCCAGGAACTGATGAGATACGCACCAGATGATACCAACACAGAGAAGAAAAATGTGTACTGGTTGAGGAAGGGACTACACCGTGGGATGGCACACCACTTTGCTGCTCACGACTGTGCGACACATCGTGCACTGATCGACAAGGCACTGATTGTCGAGAGGTCGAGGCTTGAGTACGTGGAGGTCCGTGGGGGCAAGAAGAAGTGCACCGACCAGGCAGGACGCTAAGGTCCACCCCAGAGACAGAAGACAGGTTTTCCACAGAGCCAGCAGTCACAGCCGAGGCACTACGCTACCCAGCAACAGCAGAACAGAAACAACCCAGGAGGAGGTGGAGGACCAAGCAACTGGAGGCAGAGACAGCAGCCGCAGGCCGCAGACAGAGCTAGAGTGACGTGCTTCAACTGCCGTCAGGTTGGACACAAGTCGTTTGAGTGCCCACAGCCAGTTCAACTAGGAGGTCAGAACCGCAACTCGCAGTACCAGACACCGGCCAAGGCACCAGCATTCGAAGGACACCCACCTCGTACCCAGCAGAGGACCACGCAGCCGCCGGCTACCCGAGGGCTTGAACCACCTCACCGCCGAGGAGGCCGCAACCACACCTGACGTCGCACTCGATAAGTTCCTTGTTGACTCGGTTATGGCAACCGTCTTGTTCGATACCAGAGCTTAGTATTCGTATATCTCTACCAAGTTCGTTAAAGAAAGGTCGTTACCAACTAAGCCTCGACCAAGGACTATTTTAACTAGTTCTCCACTAGGAGAAAAGAGGAGTACGCTAGAGTGCCGAGGGGTGAAGTTGGTGTTTGAGAGACAGCTATTCACGACAGACTTGACCGTTTTGGAGTCAACTGGCATTGACGTGATTCTAGGAATGGACTGGTTGGCAAAGCAGAACGGGATGGTGTCATGCAACCCAAGGTTCATACAGTTGGAACACCCTAGCAGAATGAAAGTGAGGATTGAACCCCAGTCCGAAAACTGCACCAATGCTATGCAACATGAGTGGGAAAGAAATGGAGGAAATCCTAGTGGTCTGTGAGTTTCCGGACGTGTTCCCAGAGGAACTTACGGAGTTACCTCCTGACCGGGATGTGGAGTTTGTGATTGAGCTGATGCCGGGAGCTGGACCCATTGCAAAGAGTCTATACCGGATGTCTTCGGAAGAGCTGGATGAGTTGAAGAAACAGCTCAAGAAGTTGCTAGAACAAGGCTTTGTTCGGCCGAGCGCTTCACCGTGGGGGTCGCCAGTGCTCTTCATGGAAAAGAAAGATGTGCATAGACTACCGGGCTCTCAACTCGATGACCATCAAGAAGAAATACCCGCTACCCAGGATTGATGACTTGTTGGATAGACTCAAGAATGCAAGGTTCTTTTCCCAGATCGACCTGAGGTCAGGGTACCACCATATGAAAATCCGGGAGCAGGACATTCCCAAGACGACTTTTACCACTCGGTACGGCTTGTACGAGTTTGTGGTGGTTTCTTTCGAGCTGACCAATGCCCCCGCCTACTTCATGAACTTGATGAACAAAGTCTTCATGGAAGAGTTGGACAGGTTCGTGGTGGTGTTCATCGATGATATCCTGATTTTCTCAGAGACAGCAGAGGAGCATGAGGAGCACCTGAGGATCGTGCTAGAAAGGCTGAGGCAGCACAAGCTTTACGCTAAGTTCAGCAAGTGCGAGTTTTGGATGGAGAAAGTCGCATTCTTGAGACACGTCTTGTCAGCAGAAGGGATCGCCGTGGATCCGTCCAAAGTGGAGTCGGTTACCAAGTGGGAGCAACCGCTGAACGTGACCGACGTCAGAAGCTTCCTCAGAATGGCAGGATACTACCGGAGGTTCATTGAAAACTTCTCCAAGATTGCTAAGCTGATGACGGAGCTGCTAAAGAACAACACCAAGTTCGAGTGGTCAGAAGCGTGTGAGAAAAGTTTTCAAGAGTTGAAGGAGAGACTCACCACAGCCCCATGCTTACCTTGCCAGACATTAAGAAGGATTTCGTGGTCTACTGCGACGCTTCGAAGCAAGGACTCGGTTGCGTCCTGAAGCAAGAGGGGAAAGTTGTGTCATATGCTTCGAGACAGCTGAAGAAGCACGAAGAGAACTACCCGACTCACGACTTGGAGTTGGCAGCCGTCGTGCACACACTTAAGATCTGGAGACACTACCTGATGGGGAACAAGTGTGAGCTGTACACCGACCACAAGAGTTTGAAGTACTTCTTTACCTAGTCAGAATTGAACATCAGGCAGAGGAGGTGGTTGGAACTGATCAAGGACTACGACTTGGAGATCAACTACCACCTGGGCAAAGCTAACGTCGTGGCAGATGCACTGAGCCGAAAGACGTACTGCAACAACCTCATGGTAAAAGAAGAGCAACCTGCCCTGCACGAAGAGCTAGAAAGACTGAGGATTGAAATCGTGGACCGAGGGCAAGCCAACGAACTACGTGTGACTTATGATCTAGAGGAGCGCATCCGAGAAGCTCAAAAGTCGTGTGCAGAAATCAGGGCCCTGTGGGAACAAATGCTGGAAGGAAAAGCGGAGGACTACCGGGTGGATGAACAAGGAACGGTATGGCTGAAAGATCGAATTTGTGTACCACAAGACAAGGAGCTCTTGGAGCTGATCATGAGAGAAGCCCACGACCCGAGGTGCTCTATCCACCCCGGGAGCACAAAGATGTACAAAGACCTGAAGACAAGGTACTGGTGGAAGGAAATGAGGAGAGATCTAGCGCACTACGTGGCCTGTTGTGACACTTGTAGCAGAGTGAAGATCGAGCACCAAAAGCCCGCAGGTTTGCTTAAACCGTTGGAGATCCCGGTTTGGAAGTGGGAGGACATCTCCATGGACTTTATTGTAGGGTTGCCCCGGACACGAAAAGGGAACGACTCGATTTGGGTCATAGTGGACCGACTGACCTAGGTGGCGCACTTTGTGCCGGTAAAGACCAGATACTCAACAGAGAAGTTGGCTGATCTGTACGTAGAACACATACTCAGACTACACGAAGCACCCAGGAGTATCGTGTCCGACCGTGGCCCTCAGTTCGTGGCCAAGTTTTGGAGGAGCTTTCACAAGCTTATGGGCACCACCCTTAGCTATAGCATAGCTTTCCACCCACAGACAGATGGGCAAACTGAAAGAGTCAACCAGGTTCTAGAGGATATGCTATGAGCGTGTGCACTTACTTATGGCACTGATTGGGAGAGCAGCTTGCCGTATGTCGAGTTCTCGTACAACAATAGCTTTCAGACTAGTCTCCAACTGTCCCCTTTTGAAGCACTCTATGGGAGAAAGTGCAGAACCCCGCTAGTGTGGTCGGAAGTGGGAGAAAGAATACTCTTTGGGCCAGCCATCATAGAAGAGGCAGAAGAAAAAGTGGAGAAAGTCCGCGAGAACCTAAGGATCGCTCAAAGCCGCCAAAAGAGCTATGCCGACAAGAGAAGGAGTGAGTTGGCCTTTGCAGTCGGAGATCGTGTGTACCTGAAGGTCTCACCACTCTGAGGAACTAAGAGGTTTCTAGTGAAAGGGAAGCTTGCCCCAAGATACGTTGGGCCATATCAAATCACCAAGAGGATTGGCAGTGTCGTGTACCAGCTCGCGTTGCCGGGGACTATGGCCGGAGTGCACCCCGTGTTTCACGTGTCGCAATTGAAGAAGAGTGAAAAGGAAGTGGAGGCAAAACAAAGTGCCCACAGAGTTGCTCGACTTGCAAGATACACTTGAGTACGCAGAATACCTCGAGAGGATTCTAGATCGGGTAGTCAAAGAAACGAGAAGGACCACCATTCCTTTCTGCAAGGTGCTATGGAGTAACCACACCGAACGAGAAGCCACATGGGAGAAGGAAGCCGACCTCAGGAAAGAGTACCCTCACTTGTTCGAGGAGGGGGTTGAAGCCTAAATCTCGAGGACAAGATTCTCGATGGTGGGGAAGAATGTAACATACCAGGTTTTAGATGGTGTGAAAAATTTCGAAAAATTTAAAACTTTTGATTGTTAATGAGTGCTACCCAATTTTAAACCCTAATGCTAGCCTCTCACTTAAATTCTCCACAAATAAAACCATATATAAAAGTATAAATTCAAATTATGGTGCAATATGTGAGTTGGTTTTTCTTGGATTTTATTTGGAGTTGAAATGTGTGTGGTTTGAATTTGAAACTAATTCAAATTCAAACAATAATTCAAATCTATCTTCAAACTAATTTCAAAACACTAACACCTAGTTGGGCCTGCTGACCTTAGTCGAAGTCTATTGGACATCCCTCATCTTCCTAGCACTTTTCACATTACAACCCCGATATCCTGCCGGCCCACCTAGCCCAGCAGGCCAGCCCAGCCGCGGTAGCCCAGCAGCCAGCATCCCTTCTCCCTTCTCTATCTCTCTCTGACCGCTGGGCCCTGCCTGTAATCGCCTCTCCCCATCTTTTCTCCCCCTTTCACCTTTTACCCACCGGGATGCCGCCGCGCCGCGCCTGCGCGCGCCCCATGGGACGGCTAGGCAGCCAGTTGGCACGCACGCCGAGCCAGGGCGCGCCTGTTTGTCCGCCTCGGGGGTTTCCCAGGGGAAAAGACCCATATGCCCCCAGTCACCATGCCAAAAGGAGCCCCGCCAGCCACAGGAGCGCGACCATGTCGTCACCTCCTCCCGGGCGTCTAATCCTAGAGCGCTGCCGCACCTTTGCCCTCGCGTAGCCTTGACCGAGCCGCTTATACCCCGAGACCAAGACCAGCCAGGACTCCCACCTACCACACTGGGGTTTTCCCCATCCCCTGTTTCCACCGCCAAGGAGTGAGAAGGGGGAAGAAGGGGTCGGAAGGAGAAGGCGAGGCTTCACGCCGCCGCGCTGGAAGAAGTCGGAGTCCGTTCATGCCGGGAGCCGGAGCAGCCGTCTGTGCCAAGAAGGGGGCCGTCCGCGCCAAGGGAGCCGGAGCAGAGGAGAGAGCCGCCACTGTGAACCTCTTCACCACCGCCGCGTACCCCTGTACCAAGCCGGGACGACTCCACTGTCGACCCGCGGTGAGTGTCGCCGTCCCCCGTGCCCGACCTTGCTGCTTGTCATGAAGGAGCGCACCCCAGCGTTGCGCAGGCCGGCCGTCGCGCCATGCCCCGAGCTGAGAGCTCGCCGCCATGTTAGCCCATGTACGACCTTCGAGCCGCGTTTGCCTACAGGTTCCCTTCACCGTTGCCAAAACCTAGCTGCCGTGCACCCCAGCACACAAAGGCGAGCCTTTGACCCCTAACCGCCCTGCGCTGCCGCTTCACCGTGCTGCGCCGGGATCCTGAGCTCCCGCGCGCGCACTAGCCGTGTCGCGAACGAGGAGGACCCCGTGCTCGTACGCGTGCGCCCTGGCTGTGCGCACCCCAGCGCGAAGCCAAGGGGCGGCCTTTGGTCGCTGGACCCGCACGCCGCGCCGCGCGTTCTGCAGCGCCGCGTTTTGCTGTGCCATCGCGCCGCAGGATCGCATCGAGCCGCTGCCTTGGGCGCGAGCCGAGGCCAAAGGCTGGACCTTTTGCCTCACCTAACCCTAGCAAACCCAGCCTTGACCGTTTCTTGCTGTCGGAGAACACCTCGCCGCGCGCCATGCCCCGCCGCCGCGTTGAGCGCCTCGCCGCGCCGCCCCTAGTGCATGCCCACGTCGGGAGGGGGCGCCACCGAACCCCAGCAATGCTCAGGGAGCATGTGCGCACCTAGGGGAGTTCGGGGGCCGAATCTAGACTTTTGGGCATAGGAACCCTGGATGGACCGGTGGGTGGGCTTTCCAACCCATTGGAGCCCACACGAGCCCATCGGTGCCCTGCAGCTGATAGGCTAGTTCAAGGTGGATTTCTGAACTTGGACCTATGGGCCTTACGGGCCAAGTCCATTGGGCCTTTAGGGCCCACTAACTCTTTCAGCCCACTAACGGCCCACTAACCGAGAGTTGCTGACGTCATGTTGTCTTTTTAATAAAAACCCTTTTCTATTTTAAAATGATTTCAGAAATGATTTATAAATGATTTAACCTTTGAAAAATCATAACTAATTCTAGGAAGCTCAGAAAAAATATGAAACCAACTTCTATGATTTCGTAATTTCGAAACCTTGCTGATTGTAGCTAGATTGAGTTCTTTTGGGCTTTGTAAAAAGAGGTTTCCATTTGGAGTTATTGCTTAGATGTGTACCGCTCTCTTACGCGCGCATCGAACCTCGTGCTTCCAGGCCCGAACTTCGACCTGGAGGACGCAGAAGGCCCGGAGTACGTCATCCCGGACAGCGAGTACAACAAAAACGCAGGTGTCATGTCACTCCCAACCATTTAGATCCCATGTTGCTACTAGATGCTAGTGCTTTACTTTTATGTATGCATTGATTTGGTGGATTGCATAGCCATTTGTTTAGCCATGCCTTGATGTTTGATATATCCTGTTTCCTTGCTTTACCTACCTTGGGGCTAGCTACAGACCCCTAGCTAGTCCCTTATACTCACTATCCATACTTTTGTTGCTTGATTATGGATGGTACTCTAGGTTTGGACTGAGATGCGAGAGATCTCGGTGTGTTCTAGTGTGAGTTCTGGGTGTGTATCCCTTGACGTGTTTGGCGGGAGCAAGCCATTCGGTTACTTGGGAACGCCTACCTCGGGGAGATGCGATCTGGCCTCTCGCTCTAGCGGCGTGTCAGTTTCGGTGGAGATGGGTAGTGCTCGCTCTTGGCCCTTAAGGACCGATCATCAGTTGACCTTGCTTCAGTAGACTCTTACCGTACAAACCGCCCGCTCTGTATTGGGTGGGGGTGCGGGGTGAGACTCGTAGTGGACAGCACTCCGTCTGTAGGCGGATCAGTGTGATCGTGCTAGGAGACGTCGTTCCTCCTTAGAAGAATTCGCCCCGGTGCGGCCGGGGAAGGGTTCCACAGCTTCGAGGACCCCTCGCTGGCAGTACGAGCTCTACAACAGGGGCTGCGCCAGACTCGGAGACGCAGGAGAGTGCTATCCACTTACTTGGACTTCAGCCGTATGGTAGGGTTTGGAACTGGTGACGGCCGGTTTCGGCCCTATTCGGGCGGGTATAGTTGTACAACCTCTGCAGAGTGTTCAAATCTATAGATATAGTCCGTGTCCACAGGTTATGGACAGTCTTCTGATCTCTCACTTGACTAGACTCTTTTCTTGTGCTTCTTCTCTCCCCCGAGTGTGTGAGCCCGGCCCGAGGCCATTGAGATGTGGGGATAGGAGCCGGTGGGCCCCACATCGCAGATGAGAGTTGGAAACTGGATCGTGGTTGTGATTCAGTGCTTTGGTGTGGTATCCTTATTGCGGGGTGTGGACCTCAGAGGTGCGGACCTCAGAGGTGTGGACCTCACTGAGGTGTTGACCTCATTGCATATTTCTGCTTACCTTGAATGTTGCTTCGCTGCTTTGCTTAAGCCTTCTACAGCCAAAGTAGGTTTATATCCTGCATAGTAGTTATATACACCACTTTTGCTCTTTTATTGGGAACCTAACATGACCTACCCGCTTATCGGGTAGATGTTGGCGTCTCTGCTACAGAGCTGGATTACGACTTCGAGAACGACGGATGGGACGAGTAGGGCACCTTCTACGCTCGAGCCGCCTGGGGAGTTGGAGTCTTCCTCGCTACCATGAAGCCGCTGCGAGATGTTTTCTTTTTGTTTGATTCAGTCCTGCTGGACTTGTACCCAGCACATGCCGAAGAGATGTACTCTGATTAATGTAATAAATATATGTTGTACTCTATTTCATTTGCTGTTTTGTATGGATTTTGGTATTGCTGAGACAGGGATTGCACGTGGTAGCCTTCCTGGGACTACCACGAAGGTGCAGAGAGTCGGGTTTCTGTTCGTGGAAATTCGGTTCGTTTCACCCGCTGCGCCGCCCTCGTCCAGTCAACAAGGTACCTGGAGGGTATCCGACGCTATCACGATCGCGACGTCAAGGAATGCTCCTTCAATGTGGGCGATCTAGTCCTCTGTCGTATCCAGAACACGGAAGGACTACAAAAGCTCAACTCACCCTGGGAAGGTCCTTTCTCAGTATCCAAGGTCATCGGCCCGGGCTCCTACCGCCTCCAAACACTTGAAGGTGAAGACATCAGCAATTCGTGGAATGTCGACCAGCTGTGTCGATTCTACTCGTAGTCAATCGACTACTCATCTACAGGGTCCAGCCTATGTGGCTACCCATTGATCCTCAGCTGTAAGTAACCTCCGGGTCCTGGCAATGGTTTACGGACCACCACCAAGATCCAGCTCCAACGGCTACCTACACATCTTGGGCTGCACACGGCATAAGGGCCCTGGCAGCGGTCTACTGACCAACTATCCTCAAGGTCTAGCTCCAGCGGCTACCTACGGATCTCCAGCTGTAAGCGGTCTACGGACCCTAGCGACTACTTAGCTGTAAGCGGCCTACGGGTCCTGGCGACTACCTATTTTGTAACAGCCCTAGCCATCCAGGTGTAATCTTTCATCAGTAATAAAGTTTGATACTATTCAACTTCTTTACTACGTTTCTTAACTAGACATACTACCCTTGAGTACTACTACTCATCGGCTACCTCGGCTTAGTACCTCTTGGGCTTCGCTGCAAGCCGCGGCAACGACTACTCGGTCTATCTCAACAATCAAACATCTAAGATGCATTTAAACAAGTTTTCATAGCTAACTTGTTTTATCTTACAAAGTTCCACCTGTACATGAACTACTCCTACAGGTACAACTACTGGAGGTTCAGCTTCTCAGTGACTTGTTCGGCGATTGGCGCCATCTCCTCCAGCAGTGCGCGGAACTGCTCGTCTGTGCAGTTCACCGCGAGCCCTCCAGCAACAACATCAACGGGCGCCTTGGGGAAGTACGACTTCAGATAGGCAAGTACCTGATTGGGGATCGACTTCGCCAAATGCTTGACATATTTTGCCAAGCGCCCGGGGGCTTCCTTCAACCTGTCCACAAGAGGCCGCAGCTGTTGATCGGCCACGTGTGGAACAAGCAGCCTTGCGATCGGGAGTGAGGCTTCTTCAAGCTCCTTTAGATCAGTGTGCAACTTCTCACAATCCTCGACCAGCTTCTGCAGAGATTGCATACAGCGCACGAGGTCACGATCCATGGCTTGACGGATTTCAATAGCAGTAATGCACTCATGAGTTCTTATGGCCAACTCTTCTTCAACTACCTCTCAAGCATGGGTCTCCCGGTACACGATGTTCTTCAAGTCAGTCTCGAAATCCTTGACCTACCGGAGAGAAGCCTCAAGCTCTGCAGACAACTCATAAACAGAGTCAGATGTAGACATCAATTAAATCAGTACTCAAGGCCTACGGGAGGGAACATACCTTTGTTTTTCTGCCACATCAACTTGTTTTTCTTGGTGAGTTCATCCCTCTTCGCCTGCATGTCCTGGACCTCGTTGTGGTACTGGGCGAAGGTAGTGTCGAGCTTCGACTGGAGTAGCGTGGAGCGCTTCCTCGACTTGTCTAGCTCTTTCTCCAGCGACTCGGCACAGAGGACAGTATCACCATATCCCTTCCGGAGCTCGGTCTTCTTCTGGGATCGCTCAATAAGGCCCTGCAACCACCGGAGCAAAGTTAGATCAATATCAATGTCACTACTCGTGACTATAATGCAATGTCGAGTACTCATGGCATACCTTGACCCACTGCTCCGTGTGGAGCCATGACTCCAGGTTCAGCTTTACAACAGTCGGGTCGATCAACTCATCATCCAGAAGTTGGAGGCCTCCGCAGCTCGAGCTCCCAGACTGTTCCATTGGTGCCGATCTCAGTGGCGCTGGCGTCGCCAACGCTTCATCTCCTGCTTGTCGCGGGGGTGTGGGTTATTGTGGCTTTGTTGAGCAGTCTTCACCATCGATAGGGGCACTCGTCTCGGCCTCATCCCATGACAAGTCAGTGGATTTCCTGCGTAGAGTACTACGTCAGCAAACATACATTAAGCCTCAATAACTACTTGAGTGATCAGGTACTTACAATGTTGACTGTACAATGGTGATGGTCAGGGCACCCAGAAGACTTGCGATGTCCACGGTACCGGGTAGCATGGGCACCCCGGTAGCTACTTCAATAGCAGGCGGCTCCTGGTCTCCCGCCTTCTGCTGCTCAACGACTATGGCTGCAGCGGTAGGGGGACCTTGGGCTTCTGCTGCCGACGGCTGCGGATTTACCTCCACAGCAGCCAGTTGCTCCTGTGCCTCCACTGGCACGGTTCCTTCGACAACTGGAGGCGGGCTGGTGTTTCCTCCAGTCGGCGCTCCCACAGTGTCACAATCTCCCTCTTCATCACGGACGGCTTGCTCTGTGGTGGAATGTCCTGCAACACCATGACAATCACAAGTCGTCAGCAACAAATGATCAAAGGGTACTCGACTACTACAGAAGCGGCACCCACTGTTGACGTTCCTTAGCCTGACTACTAGGTTTGCACTCACGGTGACGGCGCCAGAAATGCTTGTTGGCTCTCGCTAGCGTCGCTACCAGGTTTATACCCCTAGTAATGGAGCTAGGAACGTCTTTGGTAAAACACACGTCACAAAAAGGTCCGCAAGCGCACGGATTACCGTTGTAGCACTTCACCCGGTGGTATTCGGGTTATCGTATTTATATTTTCCTAAGGGAGGCACTACAACAATGACGATCGAATAAACGGTGGAGAGTAACGAGACTCGGTAAAGAGCTATAGCGGGGTAACGAATAAATGTATTCGGGGATAACTTGACACACACAAGGAGATCTTGATAAAGGGTTAGAGAGGACCTAGTGAGCTGGGAGGACAACGAGACGAGAAAGGATCCTAACACAATCTATCTATTCTTGTCAACTCTAGGTAAAGAACTAAGGCAAAGGATAACCAAGGCAAGCTAAACTTGACAAGCTCTTCTAGTGCTGCAGGGGCATGCAAAGCCGCCCTCTCGGACTGGGATGAGAAGGGAGAACGACGACGCGCTGAATCCTACCGGCCCGAACTAACATGGTGGACTACTGAGCCCGTCCGGAGCTGTCACCTCCCTAGGGTACCACAACTATTCCGTTGAACGGGACACCAATCTAAGACTAAGGCAAGCTCTGAGCACCGCGCTCACAACGAACCAAAGAACTTTTCCCCGGATATCACGAAGGAAGGTCTCTCTCCGCTACTAAGCACAAACGTACTCGGTAGAAGATCAAGCGAAGAACGACCACAACACTATAGGGTTCAAGAGAGCTATGCTAACCAAGATTAAACTAACTTTAGTCTAAACCAAGAATAAAGCTTCTAGAGCAAAGTAAAAGCTGAATGTAATTGACTTGAAAAGTAAGATAGAAAGATAACTTGAATTGTACTTGAGTCTAAACAAAAAAAGGATACAAGAGTAGTACCGGAACCCTGAAGAAGACTCCTCCGGAACCCCGAGACTAGCTCGACTCGACTCTAACTCCCATGCTACACTAATCCTACTCTAAGTGAACAAAAGAGAGAAATGGAGATGCTCCTGCGTTGTGTGTCCATTCCAGCGAGTGGGAGGTGCCTTTTATAGGCAAGGGAGGTCAGTGGAGCGCAGGGGGGCAAAACCCCAGGTGCGGCCGGCTCTCTTGGCACAGCCGGCCCTAGGATGTGCCGACTCTCGCCTTGGACGCTCCTGATCACTGCTCCTGAGGCGGTTGTAGGTCGGCTCCTTGGGTCGGTTTCGCCCAGCATGCCAAGTGATAAGTGCAGCCGGCCCTACTCCGTGCCGTGTGATGCACCGACTGTGTTAGGGAACACCTAGGATCGCCTCTGGATGACGGTTGTAGCGGTTGAGCAATCGGATAAGTGGACCCATTGATCCAAGTGATCCTAGCCTCCACCCTTTGATCAAACTGACGTTTCTTCAGTGGATCGCGCTCGTCCAAGTTGTGCTCGGGGAGTAGGGGTGCTCTGGACCAGAGTCGTGCCACGGGGCAGGGCCAGCCGCACCTGCAAGGCCGGCCGCACCTGTAGGTTTGGCCAGACCAGGTGGTTCGGCCGTGCCTGGCACATGTGGCTTGTTGATCCCAAATTCTCCCAAAATGTGTACCTACCTATGAAATTCACAACACAACTCGTGGAACTTTATTAGTACCAAAAATGTGCATGAAACTTGTCATGTACTCCTCTCGAACCTGAGGTTTTGATGGTCAAATTTTTGTTGTAAGGACCGTCAACACCCACCTCTGGCCTAGTGTCTTCGGACACCTTCAGCTTCTTCACGGCAGGCTTGCGCGCCGTGTTGCGGGGCTTCCTTGGTGGGAGCGGCACATCATCTCCAAGATTGGTCGTTGGCTCTTCAACTGGCACATCTGGCATCCCAGCTCGGTGGAACCTGGACCGGAGCTGGAAGCACTTCTGCAGCATCTCCTCATCTTCGTCATCAGATGACGAATCTTCGACAATGACCTCAGACCACTTCTGGGATTGGGGTGCAGGGGGCATGGAGACATACTTCTCGATGTCTGCCTACAAGACTAAGCAAAAGCATCAGTACGACACTTCAAGCAATTGGTACTCGGAGCTAGCGCTACGACTACTTACCTTCTTTGGCGGACGCGACGCGGAGTACTCCTCTACCGGGCAAGGAGTGTATGGGGGCATATGTTTGAAGATCCTGCCCAGTCTCTCGATGTGAGACATGGGTACCCCTGGGTCCCCACCGACCAGGCTCACGGCTGTCCCCGACAAGTGGGTCCGCCCTGTCAGAAGACCCGCCGACCTGTCAGTGGGCCCAACCGACCTAGTTGGTGGCCCACACGACCTCCTGAAGACCTTCCAGAAGATTCCTCAGACGACCTTATCCAGAACGACCACAAGACTTGGCGTGCAAGACAAGACATCGGTAGTTTCCGACCAAGCAGATCGACGGATATGGAAAGTGTTGTAATCTAGATTTAGGTCTCCTGGTCGTAACCGACCAGGAGTCTGGGAACCGACCTTGTCCGCTGGCCAATATAAGGCGGGCGAGGCGACCCTTGTACAATCACGCAATCCCCAAGCAATCTACACCAACAACTGGACGTAGGGTTTTACTCTCCGGAGGCCCGAACCAGTATAAACTCGCCGTGTTCTCTGTGTTCCGTGTGCTCGTGCGCAACCTTCGAGTTCTTAACCTTAGATTCCCCCTCGCCGAACAACTAAACCACAGGGATTAACACCCCCGTGGGCTGTCCAGATCTCACCATCTGACAGTTGGCGCGCCAGGTAGAGGCAGATTGGGAGTTCTTCGTGCAGCGTGATGGCAGTTCGCTCCGGCGATCATCTTCGGTGACGACACGAAAGATATCTCCACACCGACCTGCTCACTACCACCCTCCGATCTAATCGCGAGGTCGACGTCTTCGTTTTGGGGACCGAGCTTGTACCAAATTGAAGCCGTTTCAGAGGGTTTGTTGGAGCAAGATCACCAAGCAAAGAGGCACAAGGTCCTCATATGTGACATCCAACAAGAATCCCTCAAAGAAACGCCCCCAAAACTTCTCCACGGAAATTCCAAGAAAAGGCTCCGAAAATCACCAAAAAGGGAAAACGGGAAGAACACAATCAAGCCTTGAGGAACCACGCCGAATCATCTATACATACCATGAAGGTTCATACAAGGTCTAGCTTGCCTCCCGATCATCCATCCCTCTCTCAAGATCTCACCATGAAGCTCTCAAGCTAGTCCTAGAAATCCTAAGGAAAATAGGAAGGAAAATAGCAAAGGGAAAATGAGCTTGGGTTCCAAGAGATGGCTGCCATCCTCTCACCACTTCGGTTATATGGAGGCTAGCCAAAAGACTAAACTACCCCTATTACATAAACTAGGATACACGCCCACCAAGGGCACTTTGGGAAATTGTCTTCGTAACACCATCGGACGGATGCCCGGCGACCGCACTTCGCTTAGCCTCGACGCAAGCCTTGCGATCCCGATGTGTGTCCTCCACTTCAAAGCTTCCCGGCGCCCTGCGACCCCAAACCAGTCAGACCGGTTTCCCAAACCGGTCAGGCCGGTTTTGGCCAGGCAGCCATGCCCGGTCTTCGGCCTCGTCTTTGTGGCTCAGCCGAGTAACCTAGTGGTTTTCTGGTGAACCACTGCAAACCCCGCGAACTTGATGTAGCCTCCGCCAATCACCACTCATGACTCGGCTCCCACGAAGTCCCGGCTCGACCTTGGTTTTGAGGCTCAACCAAGAATCCGTCTACCGACTTCATCTTGTTGTTCTTGCCAACATGCGGCCCGCACTTGAACCTGCTCGCCACCGGGTCCCTCGAACCAAGCCTACTTGTCTTCTCCATACCTGGGGGCCTCACCGGCAACGACCTTTCGCGCTTGTTCTTCACCTGCGCCAACACCAGTCAAGCCACAACCTGCACCCGCAATACTTAGCCAAGAATCAGTCCACACAACATTGTCAATCACACATCACACCAGGAAGCGACCATCCACCGGTCCTCGAACCACACATGGTTCTCAATCTCCCCCTTGATGAGTGCATTGACAACACACATTTGATAACCAAAGAGAAAAGGAAAAGAAAAGAAACGACTAAAAGAAACTCAAACAAGCGATCGAAAGCCAAACAAAGGCAAAGAGCAAGATCACTCGAAAGAGGAAAGACTCGGTCCCCTTAGGCAAGGGCAACGGCTCGACACAACCGAGTCAAAAGCAAGCTCAGGCAAAGAGCACAAACCACCAAAGCATACACAAGCTCCCCCTACACATATGCACACTCCCCCTAAACATGTGCCATCACTGGGCACAAACCGGTCAGACCGGTTTCCCAAACCGGTCAGGCCGGTTCCACCAAACCAGTCAGGCCAGTTCCAAAAACCGGTCAGACCGATTAAACTCGGCAGAAGCTCACCCCCAAAAGCCAAAAATGCAAAAGAAATGCACAAGCTCCCCCTTGACTGTTGGGATATGTTCTAGGGATGCAATGCAACTTTTCTCAACCAACATTTCTCCCCCTTGTTGCCAATGCATAAATCAAGGCTCAAATTTGGAAAAGATGCAACTAGAGCTTCTTAAATAGACAAAATTCATCACAAGATGCTACACATGATCAAATGAGCAAGTTAGATACTCTACAACATCGTATGAACATCAACTACATGATCACCAAGTTTCACAACCATTGGGTAAAGCTAAGATAGAATTGAGCATTTTTGCGAAAAATCACCCTATGAGACATGGGTACCCCTGGGTAAAGGATCCTTGAGGTCGGTGACCAGTGCAAGCACCTCCTTGATGTCGTCCACCTCACGTGAGGACAGCTACAGGTCCCACTCTGGAATCTTCACGGGCTTGTGCCCAGTTCGCTTCGGGAGCACCGTCCTTTGATCGGCAATATAGAACCAATCCGACCTCCACCCAGCGGTATTGTCCGGTAAGTCCGTGTCAATCCACTCTGACTTGAGGCCCGACCTCAAGCAGAACATTACAGCCCCTACAACACCGACACGCTTGCCGGTGGTCTTCACGCAGAAGAGATGTCTCCAGAGAAGGAAGTGAGGCGATATCCCCAGACATGCCTCACAGAAATGAATAAACGTCGATACTACAGTGATGGAGTTCGGGACGAGGTGTACCAGCTCCAGCTTGTAGTAGAAGCGAAGACCTCGGAAGAAATCGCCAGCGCGGATGTTGAACCCGCGCTCGAAGAAGGAGCTGAAGACGACCTGCTCCTTGTCATCCTCCGTCGGGAAAGCCTCGCCCGTAGGCGCCTTCCACTCCACCTCCGCCTTAGGCCTCAACAACCCGCGGTCCACCAGTGCTTGAATCTTCGCTTCCATCATCGTTGAGGACTCCCACACCGTCCGCGAGTCCAGGATCTCACGAGCCGGCGCCGCCATTTCTCGAGCTTGAACGGATCTGGATCTAAAGGTTACTAGGGTTTTTACGCGCATACGCAGCAGAGCGGGATGCGAATGGCGAGGCTAGCGCGCGGCCTGCTATCGACGGTGGCGGATTGAGAAAGCTAGGGCGGAGAATAGACGCGGGGCCGCGGCGGCTATGGTGTAGTGGCTCTGGCGGTGACGGCAACGGGAGGAAGAAGATGAAGAGTGCGGTCAACGATGGTCCCCACCGCGCTATTTATAAGGGCCCCACCGGGTCTGCCCGTTGCGGTTCCTTCTATTGTACGGAGCTCGCCCTAACGGCTCTGTGCCGATAATTTCGGGAGTCGATCTCGCCGGACTTTACGCCAACGGATAGCCCAGCGACCTACACCCTGAGTTTAGGTCGTGAGGAATGACAAAGTTATCAGGTCGTCCTGGTAACAACATTTCGATCTTCACATGGTCGATAAGCCCCCAATCACATCACTTAGGTCTTTGATGAATAATTTCGTCAGAACGACCAGTACATGACAGAAGAGAGCGAACATTACACGGGTCCTCCGAAGGTTCACAAGTCGCCTGCGACCTTATTGGATCCAGAACCCGGCACTAAAATATAAACGTACATGAAGACCTGATCTACCTAGAGCAATCCTTGAGGTGTACCTAGCTACAGCCGGGCACGTCGCAAGAATTCTTCTAGCCTCAGGACCTCGATGGTGGCCTTGTGGTAAGCAACTGCACGACGCCGCACGTAGTAGGGCATGCTCTGTGCCGGACTATGGAATGCAGACACGAGCTTGCTCTTCGACGCGGGGCGCAAGCCTCCGACGAGCATCTGATGCTCACCAGCGACTTGCAGCTGCACCTCGAGCCTCTACAGCATCACCTCCAAACTCTCCTTGATACCTTGCAGAGTCACGGTACAAAGAGTGGGTGTGCTGCCTACATTTCGCAAGAGGTCTTCTAGCTCCAAGCTTCTACAAAACTTAACATCCTACAATCTGGTGGACGGACACATGCCCATGGCATGGCCTCAACACTACTCTGCGGCTTCATAGCTCAATAATGCTCGGTGCTTGCCTCCTTCAGTATCACGGTGCTATTTATAGCTGAAGCTAGACCTCGGGTGGATGGCAAAGTGATGACACGGATGCCCAGCGACCGCAAACTTCCTTAGCCTCGACGCAAGCCTTGTGATCCCGACGCGTGTCCTCTGCTTCAAAGTCTTCGGACTGCGTTGTCGCACACCGGTCAGATCGGTGCTCCTCACCGGTCAGACCAGTACCCACCGGTCAGACCGGTCCGATGCTGCTGCACCTCCGTCTTCAGTCTTCGGCAATGATGCGGATAGCGGGCTATAGCGTTGCTATAGCGGCGCTATAGCGGCTGGAGAGAGGCGCCGCGACGCTTTCTTTGTTTTCACCGCTATCCGCGCTAAATCCGCTATAGCGCGCTATAGCGGCGCTATAGCGCTATAGCGTAGCGGTTTTGTAGCTGCGCTATTGCCCACTATGTTGTCTTGGGCCAAAATGTCGAAGGTATGCTTGTTTTGGCCCATTTAGGCCCACTATACCCCACACCAAAGGACCCCAGGCACCCAGCAACCCTAACTCTATCGATTCCTCACCACCCACGACTGGATCGAGTGAGTGCGGTGGCGGCAGCGGCGACCACAAGTCTTACGGCGACGGCGGCGGCACTGCGGCTGTGAACGAGCAACTCCTGTGCCCCTACAAGGTCGACCAGCACGCCCAACAGCCAAGCACAGGTGCTTCCCTTTGCTGCGACGGGGATTTCTCAGTCTCTGGCTCTCTGACTCTCTCCCTTTCTAGCTCTGCAGTCTGCAACTCTGCATCAGCATCCGGCAAGGCAAGAAGCCAAGGACCAAGGAGCAACCAGCAATGTCGCAGCCAAGTGAACCAACGACAGGTGCTGATGCTTCTCAGAGTGCGCCAGGGAACCAAGGCAAGTGCTTCTCTGCTTCTAGCCTTCTACCGATTCAGAGTTGATAGTGGAGAGTTTAGAGACATTAGAGTTTAACTGTTTAAGACATTCAGACATTCAGTAGTTGACTAGTTGAGTACTTGTACAATTGTGCATTTGTGCTATGTAGGATTGCTGTACAATTGAGAATTCACTAGAGATTTAGAGAATTAGAGATTATTACATATTACAGATAACAGATTAGAGACTCAGATTAGTAGATTACTAGATTAGATCATTTGAGAAAAGAGAAATAATTATTTACTAGTTTATGTAGGTTTCTCTAGCACTGCTTCAACTGCACAAACAAATGTTTCAGCTATTGATTCAAGTGATCCAGCATGGAAATACTGCACAATGCCTGATCCAAGCAAAAAGAATTCTCTGAGGTGTAACTTCTGTGCAAAAATTTATCATGGTGGTATAACAAGAATCAAGTACCACTTGGGGAAAGTTCCTAAGTGCAATGTGTCAAAGTGTGGCCGTGTTCCTGCTGATGTTACTGAAGAAATGGTTGCATTGCTCACAAATAAGATTGCTAGCAAGAAAAGGAAGGCAAAGTATAAAGAAGAAGATAGAGCTGTAGTGGATTTAGACCATTCAGAGGGAGAAGAATCAGATGATGCTGATGATGATGCTGAACCAAATCATGTTGCTGTGTTGAAGAGAGTGAGAGGTGCCTCTTCTAGTGGCCCTATTGAAAAGTATTGTAAGTTAACTCCAGAGGAGACAGTTGCTGCAAGGAAGAGCAAGGGACTTGCAGAGAAGGTACAATCAAAGTTAACAACTGAGAAGAGAGAAGAGAGGAGAGACAGAGCATGTGAGTATATCTGCCAGTTTTTCTATGAAGCAGGTATTCCACACAATGCAGTGACACTTCCAAGCTTTGACCTTATGCTAGAAGCAATTTGAGACTTTGGTAGGAATTTGAGAGGTCCTTCTAGAGATGAGATGAGTGGGAGGTTCTTACAAAAAAGAAGGAAGAAGGTGACTGAATTATTCAAGGGACACAAGCAAAGTTGGCAGCTTCATGGCTGCACTGTAATGACAGATGCTTTGACTGACAAAAGAGGCAGGGGGGTGATGAATTTGGTTGTTCATAGTGCACATGGTGTTTGCTTTCTTGATTCTGTGGACTGTTCAGGTGCAAGGAAAGATGGCAAGTACATCTTTGAATTGGTGGATATTTGCATTGAAGACATAGGGGAGAAGAATGTAGTTCAAGTTGTGACTGATAATGCCAGAGTAAATGAAACTGCAGCTACATTATTGAAAGCAAAGCGTCCAAACATATTTTGGAATGGTTGTGCTGCCCACACTATTGATCTCATGTTGGAGGACATTGGCAAGATATCTTCAGTTGAAGCTACAATTAGCAAAGCAAAGAGTTTGACTGTGTTTCTCTATGCTCATACAAGGGTTTTGGATTTGATGAGGAAGTACCTACAGAAGGACTTGGTGAGGTGTGGCATTACTAGGTTTGCTACAGCCTATTTGAACTTGAAGAGCTTGCAGCAAAATAAGAAAGAATTGCAGAGACTCTTCAGATCAGATGAGATAAATGAATTGGGATATCTGAAGAAGGCAAAGGGAAAGGCAGCCAACAGAATTGCGAAGTCTGACACATTTTGGAAAGGAGTTGATACTGCTGTCAACTACTTTGAGCCTTTGGTTAATGTCCTAAGAAGAATGGATAGTGATGTGCCAGCAATGGGGTTCTTGTATGGATGTTTGCTAGAAGCAAAGAATGACATACTTGAGAGGTTTGGCAATGATCAGAATAAAGTTGAGGAAGTGCTTGCTATAATTGACAAGAGATGGGGAACAAAGTTGAAGACTCCTTTACATAGGGCTGGGTACTATTTAAATCCATACTATTACAATCAAAACAAGTTGGACATTGAGCAAGATGGATCATTCAGAGAAGGTTTAATAACTTGCATTACAAATCTAGTTGACGATGTAGATGTTCAAGACCAGATCATTCTTGAGCTCGAGCGGTATCAGGATGCAGATGGATCGTTTGGTAGAGAAATGGCTAGAAGGCAGTGGAGAACAAACAAAAAATTTGATCCAAGTAAATAACAGCAACTACTGCCCTACTACCTTGCTATTTTTTATTCTATCTATGTTTTGTGAGTTCCTGCTAGACTGTCACTCATGTGTGCCTTGCTTTAATTTGCAATGTAGCTAAATGGTGGCTGAATCATGGAACTGATGCACCAAACCTCAGGAAATTGGCTGCAAGAATTCTTAGTCTGACATGTAGCTCATCAGCATCTGAAAGAAATTGGAGTGCATATGAGCAAGTAAGCATATTCTTCTCAGTTCAAATTTACTCTTTACAGTCTCAGTTCAATTTTTCATTTTTTTAATATTGACAAGTTGACATCTTGCCATCTTGGATAGGTTCACACGAAGAGACGTAACAAGCTCACACATGACAGGATGAAGGATCTTGTCTTTGTGAAATTCAACTCCATGTTGAGGCAAAAGAGAGAGAACACAACTAGAGATCCAATTGTGTTAGCTGATGGAGATGAAGATATTGAGTGGCTCACAGACATGTCAAAGCCAAAGACAAATGTAGAAGCTGAAGAACAGGAGCAGGTGGCCAATGTAGATGAAGGTGGATCATCACATGGAGTAGCAACTACACAACACAAAAGGAAGAGAGGTAAAGCTAATCCTAGGCTTAGGAAGAGAAAGAGGTTGATTCCTGTTCTAGATGATGAAGCTGAAGAAGCATCTACTACTTCCTCTTCTGAAGATGAAGCTGACAATGAGACTACATCCCCAGCTGCCTCTTCTGGTGATGAGTACTACTCAGATTAAATGGCTAAGGCATTGTTGAAGTGTCTGTTTGAAGTTTGAACTTGAATAATCAAACTAAACTGTGATGTAGTACTGATGAAACTCAATTTATGTACTACTGTTATGATTTGGGACCTGATTTGTGTGTTTTTAGACTTATTCCTTAAGTTTGGTTTTGTCTGCACTCGAATATGTGTTGAAATTGGTCAAATATGTGCTGTAACAGGGTAAATTCTGTTGATTTTTTTGAAAAACGCTATTTGGCATAGCGCCGCTATAGCGGCCGCTATAGCGCTAATAGCTTTTCAGAGAGGCTTCCGCTAAATTCTATAGCCCGCTATCCGCAACATTGGTCTTCGGTCTTGGATTTGTGGATCAACCAAGGAACCCAGTGGTTTTCTGGTGAACCACCGGAAACCCTGCGAACACGGTGTAGCCTCCGCCAATCACCACTCATGACTCGGCTCCCACATAGTCCCTGCTCGACCTTGGTTTTGAGGCTCTACCAAGAAACCGTCCATGACTTCATCTTGCCGTTCTTGCCACCATGCGGCCCGCACTTGACCCCGCTGGCCACCGGGTCCCTCGAACCAAGCCTACTTGTCTTCTCCACACCTGGAGGCCTCACCAGCAACGACCTTTCGCGCTTGTTCTTCACCTGCACCAACACCAGTGAAGCCGCAACCTGCACCTGCAATACTTAGCCAAGAATCAGTCCACACCACGTTGTCAATCACTCATCACACCAGGAAGCGACCTACCACCGGTCCTCGAACCACACAGGCTCTCAATCTCCCCCTTGATGAGTGCATTGACAACACACACATTTTGGTAACCAAAGAGAAAAGGAAAAGAAAAGAAACGACTAAAAGAAACTCCAACAAGCGATCGAAAGCCAAAGAAAAGGCAAAGAGCAAGATCACTTGAAGAAGACAAGTCTCGGACCCCTTAGGCAAGGGCAACAGCTCGACACATCCGAGACAAAACATGCTCAAGCAAAGAGCACAAAGCACCAATCCAAAGCTCGAAAACCACAAAGAGCTCCCCCTGCACACATGCAAGCTCCCCCTGAACCAATGCAACTCCCCCTGGACGAATGCATGCGAACCACTTCACGAAACAGAGCAGCTATCTCAGCCTTGCTCTGACCGGTCAGACCGGTCAACCTCACCGGTCAGACCGGTGGACAAGATCGTCCAGCACCTGACCCTCACACCGGTCAGACCGGTGCACCCCACCGGTCAGGCCGATGACCACCTGGGAAAAACTGGGAACTGCACGAGCTCAAAACTAGCTCGAAACCACTTGGAAACCTTCTAAATTCATGCAGCAAGCCAAACATGCTCAAACTTCTCCCCCTTGTTGACAATGCATGAATCAAGCCACAAATGCAAAAAAAATTACAACCTAGAGCTTCTCAAATAGACAAAATTCAACATAGCATGCTACACACCTCCAAATGAGCAAGTTAGATACTCTATAGCTTCGTATGGACAAAAACTACAAGATCACCAAGTTTCACAACCATTGGGCGAAGCTAAGATAGAAATGACTATTTTTGCGAAAATTCACCCTCTCATGAGCAAAGTCCTAAACATGATCAAAACATGTCAAAATAGCAAAGCTACACAAACTTCATGCTAGGATAACCATTTTAAGCATAAGACCATCATAAACACCCACAAGCACCTCATGTCATGTCAAAGCCACCGAGCCATGTGCTTACTTCTAAATATGAGACTTCTCATTGGTAAGCAACATGCAACGGTTTAGCACCCAAAAGCAAGTAAATTAAGCACATATGACATGGGAGCACATTTTCCAAGCAATTTGCATTTCATTTTTAGATTTATAATTGGTACATGAAATATCTTTGCGACAAAAAGGAACTTATGCCCCTCCAAAAGATAAAGCATGGGGGCTAAACATTCATGATGGCAAATGAGCCTTTGGCCCCATATGATCAAAATAAGCTATCCAACCACAAATTAGGCATAGCCAAGACACAAAAACATGTCAAGATCATATAAAGGCATTTACTCACAAGAGAGCATATATATGACATTTTTCCAAAAACATAGCTAGCAACCATGGATATAAATCAAGATCATCAAGAGCTAAGCCACACTAAGCCATATCATACCAAACTAGCTCACAAGGACATATATATCATACCATGGTGAACAATGTATATAAGAGAAGCTTTTCCTACACAATGCATATGATACAAAATGCATGCAACCTATCATACAAAGATGACTATACATCATGATACAAATGCAATGCAAATGCAAGAATGCACAAAGGAAAGCTATACATATGCTACAAAGGAGCTCCCACACACCCAACTCAGGAAATCAAACACACGCCAAGCTCCCCCCCGCAAACGAGTGAAAGTTGCTTGATCTAGGGGCTTGGTGAAAATATCGGCTAGCTGGTCATGTGTGGGTACATGGATCGAAGCGATTTCCCCTTTCTCTATGTTGTCTCTCAGGAAATGATACCTCACTTCTATGTGCTTGGTTTTGGAATGGAGCACTGGGTTCTTTGCAACACTTATGGCACTAGTGCTTTCACATTGAAGTGGGACATGGGTATACTCCTCACCAAAGTCACTCATGGTGTATGTGATCCAAAGGAGCTGAGAGCAACAACTGGCTGCGGCAACATACTCTACCTCGGTAGTGGATTGAGCAACACTCGATTGTTTGCGGGAAGATCAAGACACCAAAGAAGAACCCAAGAACTAGCAAGTCCCAGAAGTGGACTTCCTATCCAACCGACATCTGGCAAAATCCGCGTCCGAAAATCCATGAAGAGCCAAAGAAGAAGACGCGGAGTACCAAAGGCCGAAGTCGGGAGTATGTCGCAAATACCTGAATATGCGCTTGACTGCTTGCCGATGCGAAGTCCTCGGAGACGCTTGAAAATGAGCGCACAGACATACCGAGAATTGGATGTCCGGCCTCATCACCGTCAAGTAGAGGAGTGACCCGATCATGCTTCGGTACTCCTTCTGGTCCACGTGTTCACCGTCCTCGTCCGCATCAAGAGCTGTAGTCGTACTCATAGGCGTCGCCATGGCCTTGGAGTCCTCCATCTTGAACTTCCTCACAATGTCCTTGGTGTACTTGGCTTGGTGCACAAATGTTCCTTCTTTCGATTGTTTGATCTGGAGGCCGAGGAAGAACTGCAACTCGCCCATCATGCTCATCTCAAATTCCCTACTCATGTCTTCTGCAAACCTTGCAACCAAAGAGTTAGACGAGCCACCAAAGACAATATCATCCACGTATACCTGCACAATCAGGATATCCTTGCCCTGCATGAGGAGAAACAAGGTCTGATCGACCTTCCCCACCTCAAAACCTCTCTCAAACAGGAACCCCCTCAACCTACCATAAAAAGCTCTAGGCGCCTGCTTCAACCCATACAGCGCCTTCCTCAACTTGTACACCCGGTGGGGGTACTTTTCACTCTCAAACCCCGGTGGTTGCCTCGCATACACTACTTGCTCCAAAACACCGTTTAGGAAAGCACTCTTCACATCCATTTGGTACAATTTGAACCATTTAGCCACGGAAAAGGCTAGAAGAATCCTAATCGCCTCCAAACGGGCTATGGGAGCAAAAGTCTCCTCGTAGTCGATCCCCTATTTCTGACTATACCCTTGCGCCACCAACCTCGACTTGTTTCTCACCACTTCTCCTTTCTCTCCCTCTTTGTTTTTCCACACCCATTTTGACCCAATCGGCTTACACCCCGGTGGAGGATCTACCAACTCCCAAACTTGGTTCCTCTCAAAGTTCTCTAACTCCTCATGCATCGAATTAACCCAATTGTGATCAGATAACGCGTGTCCAATGTCTTTGGGCTCAAAAGTAGCAACAAAAGCAGCATGAGTAAAGTGAGAATTGTTTCGAACCCTCGACCGTGTAGTGCGTTCATTGATGTTGCCGATGATTCTCGAAGCTGGATGATCCACTTGAACTCGCCGGGGAGGTTCTCGCCTTGATGCTACCTCCCCCTCAACAGCAGCTTCTCCTTGATCTGGGTTTGTCGTTGTAAGTGTGGGAGAGGGCCCGTCCACCACCGTAGTCGAAGTAGTAGGTACATGCTCAGCCGCGGGCACCACACCGCCGTCTTCATCATCTCCATGTTCATGCTCCTCCTCCTGGAAAATCTCCTCGCCAAGTTCCTCGTCACCTGCACACTCAAAAACAAGCTGACTACGTGGCTGTGTCTCGTCGAAGGTAACCTCGCAAGTCTCCACGATTTGGTTAGTTTCAAGGTTGAGCACTCGAAAGGCTCTAGAATGAGACGCGTAACCAAAGAAAATGCCATCGACAGACCTAGCCTCGAACTTGTCCAACTTCTTACCTTTCTTCAGGATAAAGCATTTTCACCCAAACACATGGAAGTAACTCACCTTGGGAGTTCTACCGTGCATCAACTCATAGCAAGTTTTCTTCTTATGCACCTTGAGGTAAATCCTGTTCGACACATAGCACGCGGTATTCACCGCCTCAGCCCAGAACCTTCTCGGAGTCCTTTGCTCATCGAGCATCGTCCGAGCCATCTCGCACAAGGTTCTGTTTTTCCTTTCAACCACGCCGTTCTGGGGAGGCGTATACGGACTTGAAAACTGGTGTTCAAGACCCAAGTCATGGCAAAAGGTTTCGAAGCGAGAGTTTTTAAATTCCGAGCCATTGTCACTGCGAATCGCTCGTATGGCATCTCCGTGCCTCTCGTTCCTCAACCTCAGGACAAGATCTCGAATAAAACCAAACGTCTCCCCTTTCTCCTCAAGAAAGAAAACCCAGGCATACCGAGAGTAGTCGTCCACCACAACCAGGACGTACCACTTCCGACCCATAGATCGCACATGAGCTGGGCCAACAAGGTCCATATGGAGCAGCTCGCATGGACGCTCCGTCATCACATCGGTGAGGGGTGGATGGGAAGAAGCTACCATCTTAGCATGCCGACACGGCGCACAAACCAACTCTTTCTCAAACCTCAGTCGTGGCAATCCTCGGACCAAATTGAGTTTACTCAAGCGAGACAAAAGGTCAAAGCTTAAGTGACCCAATTTCCTATGCCACTTCCACAACTCACTCGAAGAACCAGCCAAGAAACAACGAGCCACACCAGAAGACTGAGAGAAATCCGCTCGGAACACTTGACCCTCGGGAACGACTATGCAAACTAGGTCCCCTCGAGAATCCAAAATCCGAGAAACCCCAGGCCGAAAAAACACCTCAAAACCCTCATCCAAAAGCTGGGACACCGAAAGCAAATTGAACCCGAGCGATTGAACAAGAGCAACACGCCTGAGAGTGACCTTCTCACTTACCTTAATCTCACCTTCTGAAAGCATACGCCCTCGCCCATTGTCCCCAAAGGTGATGTATCTCTTGGACACCACCGGGACGAGACTTGAGAACCACCCCTTGTCTCTGGTCATATGCCTCAAGCAACCGGAGTCAATCAACCAAACGTTCCTCAAGTCTCCCACCTGAAATTCAAAAATGAGCACGTGAGTGAACAAACGACTCAGCACCGGGGTTAGTACCAAATGAGTAAAACCAGTGCTGAGCCATTTGCTCCAAAGTGGGGTTAGCACAAACCAAATCATCACGCCTATCAAAGCTACCACCACGAAAACCACCACGGGAACCACCACGAGGGAACCACTCCTGTCTAGCTGGAGGAGAACGAAAACCACGAAAGGAAGACCATGGACCATTCCTCCTCTCCATCTCAAAGCTACGACTCCTCCCACCCTCGTATTGAGCACGAGGTGGAGAACGTCTAGCAAACTGACCACCTGCAAACTCTCCATGCCAACCACTAGAACCACGACCACCAGAACCGAACCGAGCATCCGCACGAGCACGAAAACTGAACTGCTGTCTGTCCAGACCATCACCGGTCTAACCGGTGGAGTGCACCGGTCTGACCGGTGGTGCTCGGCCAGCAGCACCGCCTGCCACCTTTCGATCTCCCCAAGCCCGAATCGTCCTCACAATCGCCTTGGCCCTGGGCATCTGCATACGAGGCTGAGGTACACCATTTGAAGGGCGGTACATGTCCTTGTTAGCCCATTCTCTCCTCACGCTTCCTCTTGAAGCAAAACTCACCCTTGTGACCATCTCTCTCACAATAGTCACAATGAAACCTCATGGGCTTAGGTTTAGGCTTGGGTTGGGGCTGCTCACTTGGTTTCTCCCCACTCGGCTTCTCACCCTTCCTCTCTCCAACCTCACTCACCTTGGAGCTCACAAACTTCACCGGTTTTTGGAAATCATTTGTTGGACGAGGAAATATGGGAGGATCTGGGGTTGTGTCAAGTTTGTTTCTCAGTGGGTTGGGCTTAGGAGCATAGGCATTTTTGTGGAAGGTTTTTGGTGGAGCTAGGATATCACCAATCTTCTCTCCTCCCTCACCACTACACTCTCCAACCTTCTCCGAACCAAGCGCTTGCCCATCATAGTGCTTGTATGCCTCTATCATCATCCTAAGCTGTGGTTCATGACCCGACAACCAACCCATCATTTTCCTCAACTCATCATTCTCATCCTGCAAGCGATCCACATAATGTGCAAGTTCCAGATTCTTCAAAGCATGCAGTTCACAAGTAGAGCAAGAAGTGGGAATCGGTTCTTTCAACTTAGCCTCAAGCGAAACAGTGTAAGCATGCATCTCATCAATCTTTAAAAGCAAAACAGGGCAAGAAGTGCAAGCACCGAGCAAAGCAGGTCTAGACTTGAGCTCAGCCACTTCAACCCTAAGCACATCTAGTTCATCACAAGTAGAAGCATGCTTATCCTTAAGAGCAGTAAGATCAGCTAGGTACACAGAGCAATCACAACAATCAATCTCATCAGAAACCACAGGTGAAGCCTTAAGCGAATCTATCTCAAGCTTAGCATCAAAGTTCTGGGTTTCTAGCTCAGCTACTCGGTTCCTAGCATCTTCTAGTGAGGCCCTAAGCTCTTTCCTCATCTTCTTTGCCTCTCTAAGCATGTCATCACGATTATCAAGCAACTTGCCAAGATGCTCGTTCTCCTCACACAACAAGGGAAGCTCGTCATGTACCTCATCCTCGGAGTCGGAGTCCGAGTCGCTCTGGTGACTCTTCTTGCTGCCGGAGCTACGAGCCATGCCGCAGAAGCCATCTCTTGCGTAGCAGCTCAGCCCGCTCAAGTTCTTGGATGACTTCTTGTTCTTGCACCGATCACCTTCATCTTCACTGCTGCTCGAGCTCGAGGAAGAGTAGGCGGAGCTAGAGTCGACGTCGCTCGCCCCGACCATCACTCGGGCCTTCCTGCCGCGACCGTCCTTCTTCCTCGATCGTCGCTCGTCCTTGTGCTTATTCTTGTGCTTGTGATCGCGCCTTGATCGGTACTTGCCGTCCTTGTTCGACCGGTGCTTGTAGCCGTCCTTGTTCTCCATCTTCTCCGGACAGTCGGCGACGAAGTGTCCTGGCTTGCCGCACTGAAAGCATGTCCGTGGATTCCTCCTTGTGTTCACCCGGTTCTCGTGCAACCTCTCGAACCGCCTGGTCAGCAACGCCAGCTCGTCCTCTCCAAGCATGTCGAACTCCTCGTCTGGCAAAGACATCAAAGAAGACAGAGAGTACATCCTGGAGGATGTGTTAGCGTTAGACTTAGCTCCTTTGCCACCGACGAGAGCAAGACTATGAGAGTTAGTCGGGCTCTCGATCTTGGCTGTCATACCACGGTCCAACTCAGCCGACTTGAGCTTCGAGAACAGCTCATTCACGGTCAGGGTGTCATACTTCTCGGACTCAAGAATAGCCTCGACCTTTTCGTCCCATACGGTGCGATCCAACGAGTGCAAGAGCTTCATGGCTCTATCATGATCATCGTATGGGAGCACGACCACATTGGCTCTCATGTTGTTCACCTCAACTGTAAACCGCTGGAAAAGGGCATCGACGGACTCGTCGGGGAGATGAGTGAAGTTCTCGTACTCTCTCCGGTAAGTCGCGTACATCCGAGCCTGAACCTGAGCATTCCCAGCATGAGCATCCTTCAACTGCTCCTAAATTCTACAAGCTAAGTCCTCTATCTGAACCCGATCGAATTCGGACTGACACAGAGCACGAAACAAGTAGTCGACCACCTTGCTGTTGGCGTCGAACATGTCCCTCGATCCCGGAGCAAGGAAGTTAATCGGATGAACATAAGTTGTGTTCACCGTAACATCCCAAAGGATCTGACCCTTACCGCGGAGGAAAGCCTCTGCCACATCTGGTAGTTTTTTCCATTGAAGTGCAGAGGACCCGAACCCCGTTCCTGGTATGCCATCCTTGGATCTTAGACTGGTTAGAATCCGAAGATCCATAACCGGCTCTGATACCACTTGAAGGACCGAAACTGGCGACCAGAGAGGGGGGGAGTGAATGGGAGCCAATAAAAATTCTTCTCGAACGAGATGGAAACTCCAACAAGATGAACACGGCTTCCAAAGCATGTCTCCGACTCAACTACCCAAGTTGGCCAAGACCACGTAGCCACTGGAGTGCTACTGGTCCTAGGAACCAACAACCACCGAAGCTGACCCAAGAACGCAGCGGAAAAACCAACTCGAGCAGCTACTGGACTACACCGGTCAGACCAGTCGCACACACCGGTTAGACCGGTCCCTGCTGGAGCACCCTGACAGAACCTAAGAACTTCCACAGAAAGCTCCTACACCGGTCAGGTCGGTGTAGCACGCCGGTCAGACCGGTCTAAGCCAGGAAGCCCCAAATCCACAAACCTGACCTTCCGGGCTCCAAACCAAACCAAACTCGAAACAACAGCAACACGAGACAACAGGGAACTCACCAAGACGTTCACCCGAGGCAAATCCCACAAAGCCTCTGCACCGGTCAGACCGGTGAAGGGCACCGGTCAGACCGGTCAGGTTGGGCAGCTCGGGATGAACAGCGCCCGTGGGTCAACACCCCAAATCCAACTCCCGATCTCCCGAATCGCTCTACGGATTTGCACAAGACTTTGGGGATAGTAGGAACACCTCATGGGCACTCCATAGCCAAGATTTGGTCCACCAAAACTTGCTAAATCGAGAGGAATCGGAGAAATCCCACCAAGAACGCCTCTAACCCTAGGGAGGAGAAAACCCCAAAATCGAGCCCCTTTGCTCATGGATTTGGAAGGGGAATCAAAAGGAAAAGAACCACGAAGGGTTCAAGCATACATCCCCCACCAAATCCCAAAGAGAAAGGCCTCGAATCCGCCACAAGAAAAACACCAAGAAAGGGCTCCGAAAATCACCAAAAAGGAGAAACGGGAAAGACACATCCAAACCTTGAGGAACCACGCCGAATCATCTATACATACCAAAGAGGTTCATACAAGGTCTAGCTTGCCGCCCGATCATCCTTCCCTCTCGCAAGATCTCACCATGAAGCTCTCAAACTAGTCCTAGAAATTCCAAAGGAAAAAGGAAGAGGAAAATATCAAAACAAAATGAGCTAGGGTTCCAAGAGATGGCTGCCATCCTCTCACCACTTGGATTATATGGAGGCAAGCCGAAAGACTAAATTACCCCTAAGGCCTAATACTAGGATACACACCCCCGAGGGGCACTTTGGGAATCTTTGTCTTCGCACCATCGGATGGATGCCCAGCAACCGCAAAATTGCTTAGCCTCGACGCAAGCCTTGCGATCCTGACGCGTGTCCTCCGCTTCGAAGTCTCTGGACTACGTCGTCGCACACCGGTCAGACTGGTCCGATGCTGCTGCACCTCCGTCTTCGGTCTTCGGTCTTGGCTTTGTGGATCAACCAAGGAACCCAGTGGTTTTCTGGTGAACCACCGGAAACCCCGCGAACTCGGTGTAGCCTCCGCCAATCACCACTCATGACTCGGCTCCCACGTAGTCCCGGCTCGACCTTGGTTTTGAGGCCCTACCAAGAAACCGTCCATGACTTCATCTTGCGGTTCTTGCCACCATGCGGCCCGCACTTGACCCCGCTGGCCACTGGGTCCCTCGAACCAAGCCTGCTTGTCTTCTCCACACCTGGAGGCCTCACCAGCAACGACCTTTCGCGCTTGTTCTTCACCTGCACCAACACCAGTGAAGCCGCAACCTGCACCTGCAATACTTAGCCAAGAACCAGTCCACACCACGTTGTCAATCACTCATCACACCAGGAAGCGACCTACCGCCGGTCCTCGAACCACACAGGCTCTCACCAGCTGAAATCATTTAGCGTTCCAAAATCATGATTTAATTATCAATTTTTGAAATAAAAAATTTGAATCATTCAAACTTTGTCACATATATTAACGAGCTAAATAAAATTGTTAGGTCTTTATGAGTTATTCAACTTTGGAGAACCGTGCAGAACTATGAGACTTACACGAAGACCGGCATATGGTGATTCTGCAGGGTCAAGAATTGGCCCAAAATCAATGCAAAACAACCTAACACGACTAGGGCACACAAGGCAATACAACCCCAAGGACCCACCAGCCCACCAGCTAAAGCCGGTGGCTAGATGGGCAAGGCCTGGTTCGGCCGAACCAGGGCCAAGGTGGTTCGCGCCCATCTTTCCCGCCAAGATTCTCCTGCGCAAGCCATAGGCGGTGGAGGTGGAGTTGGCGCTGTTGACGGTGTATTTTGGTACACCAAACATGTTCATTACACTTTGGTTTGGACTTGATTACGAAACTAACCCGCCACTAGGCACACTAATGATATAACAAGTTCATCTTTGTATGTGCATTTGGAAGTGTTATGTTTTTGCAGGAAAACATGGACATAAAGGACGGAGTCACAACAAGTTCAAAGAAGCAAATGAGGAGTCTCGTTCGTGTTCGAGAGTATGATGAAATCACTCCCAAAGGTGGCGAGGACCGAAGTGTTACAAAGAAACATCCCCGAGGATTAAAGCGTAAAAGACCAAACTTTATGCGAGAAGACCCTACATCTTGGCGCAAGGATGACATCGTCAAAATGATGTAGTTGAAGGGGGCAAAGTGCAAAATGTCAAGAGGACCCATGTGTACGAAGGGGCGACCGAACCGGGCCGAAATGGGCGTGGGCCAGTCGGCCCAGGCCGGCCGGCCTAGCCTGTTCCAACGTCGGTTCGGCCCCCCATTTCTTGAGCGTGAAGATGATGCAACCCTAAAGCCGTGGAGGCACCGCCATTCGCAGGGAGAGAGCCATTCGCCCGAGAGGCCGTCCACAAGCTAGAGAGGAAGGAGAGGAGAGAGATCATTCGTGAGAAGGATCGCTCTACTCGAAGGAAGCAACCACAAGTGGAGGAGGACGTCGAGGTCCTGCCACGACACCCCCGAAGGAGAAGGAAGACACCGTCGGAAGCGTCACCATGATCAACGGTGCTATGCCTAGCACCTTGATGGGGTAATCTTCTCATTTGTGCATGGGTTGTAATCGATCTTGAGATGTAGTCGCAACTTTTATGGTTTCAATCTATCATCTAGTGTTGAAGATGCTTTCTTGTTTAAGGTTATCTACCATGCCATGTTGGGAGTATAGATCTCACTTCTCCCTTAGAACCCTTCAATACGCCGTGATCATCATAGGTCTAGTCATGAATACCTCCGCGTAGTGACAGTACGGGGGGAGGGAAAGGGCGAAACTGTGGTCACAACCCCCGGTAGATTAGATCGGTTTTGTGTCTCTAAGCGGTTGCATGTTCAAGTATCGTAGACCCTTGGGCAAGTGTCTTTTATATATATTGTGAGTTTAATCACTCTCTCTAGTGTAGCGTAGTAGTTCTTAAGTTTAACCGTAGTTTAGGGTTTGGTTAAGTTAGTTAGTAGTGCTAGATCAAACGCTTGTAATCCCCTTGCCCCAAGGATTGATAAGAACCTAGGGAATCCCTGTGGTGAAAAAGGTGTAGGTCCGTACGCTTGCGGATCGTAGGTGGATACGAGTTTTATCCGTCAACAAGCCCCTTTTTTCTGGCGCTGTTGCCGGGGAGCAAGCCAGTTTACATCATTTGGTTTTACATCTAATTTTGTTTTTGTTTATCGTTTATTGCTAACATCTAATCCCTATTAACTAGAAAACCATTTTGTTTTGTTTTTGTTTTTCTATCTTGTTGTCTAGATGGTGTTCACCAACCACCCCGTGGAAGAACCGAAGAAATCGCTACGGGATTATGCTAGTCCTCGATGTGAAGATATAAAGGTACAAGAGTCAGATTCGAAGCTCGAAGCGACCAAGTATGAAATCAAAGCTAGGATCATCGAGATGGCAGCGGCAACCCCATTTGGATGGATCGAGATGGAGAACCCGTATAGACACATAAGGCATTTCACGACGCTATGCAACACGGTGCGTCAAGAAGGAGTTCCCGATGAATGGTTCAAGTGGAATCTCTTTCCCTACTCAATTGCCGGCGAAGCAAAGACGTGGTACTCGTTTGCATCCTTTGAAGTTGAAGGCAATTGGAACAAGTTGACGAAGAAATTTTGTGAGAAGTTTTTTCCAATTAACAAGGTTCAACATCTAAGGAGGCAAGTGATCACCTTCACGCAAGGAGAAGAGGAAGGGATAGACCAAGCTTGGAATAGATTTAATGAATTGATTGAACAAGGACCAAGACTCGGCTTCTCCAGTGACGTACTCTTGCATACATTTTTCTTTTCCCAAACCCCTAGTTGCATGGAACATGTTCAAATGTGTGCAGGTGGGGATCTCATAGAGAAAACACTCACGGAAGCCGCTCAACTTTTGCAAAAGATTAGCAAAGCGGCGGCCATGCGAAGAGATTGGGAAACAAGACTTTCGGGAGAGCCGGAACGCGATTCAAGGATGAAGACATGTGCTGAAATTTCCAAAAAGGCAACCCCGGAAGACAAGAAAGAGGAGCCAATCCCGGAAAAACTTGAAGAAGTACATATCGAGACAAGAACTACCCCAAGCGTTGACTTCGTCAAGTCAAATGAAACAAACAAGAGAAGTATGTCAAGCGCGAAACCATTAAGGGAGTTCGAGCAAATGGATTGGGTTCTAATTGATTATGGAGAAGTATTCGACAAGAGAAGACCGTTCCCTAACCGAAAGGGGATGGCGAGAGCATTGGAAGCGGATTTCCCACCGGAAAAGCAAGCGGAAAATTCGTACGATCTTGAAACCACCGGTGAGATCTTTCGAAAGCTCTTTAGTGATGATGAAGTGGATCCGGATCACATAGCCGAGGTGAAAAGAATCATGGGGATCAAGCCCGAAGCATCACCATATGCTCGCCTCGCCGAAGTTTATGCAATAGGATCCGATCAAGAGGAGAAGACGACACCACACTTGATTTGCGAAATCAACGGAATTCAATGCAAAGCTTTATGCGACATCGGAGCCCAAGTAAGTGTCCTATCCTCCAAGATTTATGATAAAGTTCAAGACCATAACCTAGGCTTAGCTACAACTTCAACAAAACTAATCATGGGAGATGGTAGAACTATTAAACCTCTAGGTATTGCTTGCAACACTAATGTAATCATCTCTGGAAAGTGCATACCAACCAATTTCTTTGTTATTGATGCCTACTACAATAATCATGATCACATAATCCTAGGTAGGCCTTTCCTTAAGTTGGTTGATGCCATTGTGGATGCCAGAGAAGGCAAAGTAACAATAAATCTTAATGGAGATAAGTACACATATAATTTTCTTCGCGCTTCTAGTCATCCTTCACCTTTTTCCTTTCGAGGATGAAGAAGTAGAGGAGGTAGGTAGTCTTTGTTTTGTTGAAACCCTTAGAGACCCACTGCAAAGAGCGATGGAGAATCAATCCAATGATCAACAAGACGAAGAACTAGAGGAAGCAACGAAGGGATTAGAACCACAAGATGGAAGCATGGAGGAAGAAAAATTCGAAGACACAGTAGACACTAAACCCGAAAAGCCACAAGTGCCCGAGGTGGATCTCAAACCTTTGCCCAAAGGATTAAAGTACGAATTTTTGGGCCCAGACAAGACTTATCCGGTCATCGTGAGCGACGAGTTGAGTACCGAAGAAAATGAGAAGTTGCTGAATTTATTGAAAAAGCACAAGAAGGTGATTGGATATTCAATTAATGATCTCAAGGGACTTAGCCCAGCCTTTTGCACTCATCGTATACCTATGGAAGACCAATGTGAGCCCGTAGTGGACCATCAAAGGAGGTTAACCCATGCCATGCGAGAGGTAGTAAAGAAAGAGGTTATCAAGTTACTTGATGCCGGAATCATCTACCCGGTACCGCATAGCGAGTGGGTGAGCCCGATACATTGTGTTCCGAAGAAAGGAGGTTTGACCGTGGTGAAGAATGAAAAGAACGAATTAATACCGCAAAGAACCGTGATGGGATGGCGGATGTGTATCGATTATCGAAAGCTAAACAAAGCAACGAAGAAAGATCACTTTCCCCTACCGTTCATTGACGAGATGCTCGAGAGATTAGCAAACCACACTTATTTTTGCTTTCTCGATGGGTACTCTGGGTTCATGCAAATTTCCATTCACCTGGATGATCAACACAAGACAATGTTTACTTGCCCTTATGGAACGTTTGCATATAGAAGGATGCCCTTCGGTTTATGCAACGCTCCGGCCTCTTTTCAACGTTGCATGATGGCAGTGTTCTTGGAATTTATCGAGGAAATTGTCGAGGTGTTCATGGATGATTTTTCCATTTATGGGAAGACATTCGTGGATTTCTTGGCAAATTTAGACAAGGTTCTCACGAGGTGTGCGGAGGTCGATCTAGTGCTAAATTGGGAAAAGTGCCACTTCATGGTAAAGCAAGGCATAGTGCTCGGACATGTTATATCCGAGAGAGGAATTGAAGTGGACAATGCTAAAGTGGAGACGGTTGAGCAACTCCCACCTCCAACGGATGTTAAGTCTTTGAGGAGCTTTCTAGGCCATGCCGGATTCTATAGAAGATTTATTAAGGACTTCTCAAAGATCACTAAGCCTTTAACACAACTTCTTCAAAAGGATGTGGCTTTTGACTTTGATGAGAAGTGCTTAGCAGCATTCCGGACCTTGAAAAATGCTTTAGTAAGTGCTCCTATCATTCAACCTCCGGATTGGAGCCAGCCTTTTGAGATCATGTGCGATGCAAGTGATTACGCCGTAGGGGCAGTTTTAGGTCAAAGAAAGGAAGGCCGAGTTCACGCCGTATACTACACTAGTAAAACTCTTAGTGAGGCACAATTAAATTATGCCACTATGGAAAAAGAGTTGCTAGCGGTGGTGTTTGCTTTTGAAAAATTCAGATCTTACATCGTGGACTCAAAAGTCATTGTCTACACCGATCACGCGGCCATCAAGTATCTTTTGGCTAAGAAGGATGCTAAACCAAGATTGATTCGTTGGATCCTTCTTCTCCAAGAGTTCGATGTTGAAATTCGCGATAAAAAGGGGGTGGAAAATGTTGTGGCCGATTATTTGTCTAGGATGAACCGTGGACAAGATGACAAAGAGCCCATAGAGGATAAGATGAGAGATGACCACCTCTACCGAATACTCGACAAGGATACTTGGATGATCGATATCATTCGAGAAATTCGGAGAATGCCTCTTGATCACCTAGATAAAAACACTCAAAGGAGGATAATCTTTGAAAGTCGGAAATATTTTTGGGATTCACCTTACCTATTCAAACTTGGGAATGATGGAGTGATGAGAAGATGTGTACCAAGAGAAGAGAGGTAGGAAATTTTAAGAAAGTGTCATTCGGCGGAGTACGGTGGACACTATAGTCATTTTCAGACCCAAGCAAAAGTTTGGTCTAGCGGATTCTTTTGGCCGGAGATGCATGAAGATACTAAAAGATATGTTGCATCATGCCCCGAATGCCAAAGGACTGGAAACATTTCTCAAAGGAATGCTATGCCCTTGAATTACAATCTACAAATCGATTTATTCGATGTTTGGGCAATTGACTTCATGGGGCCTTTCAAAAACTCACATGGATTTGAGCATATCCTAGTTATGGTTGATTACGTATCCAAGTGGGTAGAGGCCATGCCATGTCGTAAAGCTTCCACGGAAGAATCCATTGTGATGATTAAGAGTGTGATTTTCCCTCGCTTCGGTACCCTGAGAATTTTGATAAGCGATGGAGGAACTCACTTCACCAGGAAGAACTTTAAGAAGTGCTTGTCCAAGTTGGGGATTGAACATAGAGGCTTATCACCCACAAACCAATGGACAAGCGGAAACATCGAATAGGCAACTAATATAAAGAGCATCCTTAACAAGACAATAGAGAAGGGAGGCAAGGATTGGTCAAAGAAGTTGGATGGAGCTTTGTGGGCATATCGAACGGCATTCAAGACACCGATAAGTATGACCCCGTATCAATTTGTTTATGGCAAGGCTTGTCACCTTCCGGTTGAGCTAGAACACAAATCATATTGGGCAATAAAAGAAATGAACCTTGATCTAGATGCTGCGGTGGTAAAACGGAGAATCCAAATAAGCGAGCTAGAGGAGATGAGGTTGAAAGCTTATGAAAACGCAAGCATATACAAAGAGAGAATCAAAAGGTGGTATGACAAAAGATTAAAGAAGGAGTTTAAAGAAGGAGATAAGGTCCTCCTCTATAATTCGAGATTCAAAACTTTCGGAAAGGGGAAATTGCAAAGCAAGTGGGATGGACCTTACATTGTTCATTCGGTGCTCTCCAATGGAGCGGTTACCATCATGGATATGGAAGGTGATCAATTCATGGTGAATGGTCAACGACTTAAGGTTTATTTCGAACCCGACGTTGTGCCCCTTCACGATATTGATATTTTCATCATGGAGGATGAGCCCGAACGTCAAGCCTAGGACGTAAAAAAAGGTGAGCATTTTGTAAATAGCTCTTCTTTTTATTTTTCTAGAGTTTCCTGCGAAGTTTTACCAGGCCAATTTCTCTACACGGGCTAAACATCAAAAAATAGTGGAGCACGCGAAAAACCGGACCGAACCGACCTGTGAACCAGGGCAGGCCGGCCGGCCCAGTCCGATCGGCCCAGGGGGCCAGGGCGGCGGTTTGCCCCCGTTTTCCTTTGGGACGCGCGTCTTCGACTTCCTTGTTTGGTCAGAAAATTTTAGGGAAGTCAAGAAAAGGAAAAAAGGGGTTCTAGGGCATTCCTTCTCAGACTATTTAAAGGGACGAGATTGGAGCTCAGGAATCCATCCCAATTCACATCTTTTTGCACCCAAGCAGCAGCCATGACGTCCCCAAGGAGCGTGGAGATCAAGCTAGGCGCCGAGAAGCCTTTGAAGCTGGAGGAGGCGAAGCGATGCGACCTCAAGCCATCAATGGAGATCAAGAGGACCGCCCGCATCCGTTGCGGAGGGCGTGTCCCGACCGGGCCGATCGCATCTCGCCACCATGTCAAGGAGGAGAGGGTCTCTACTCCCGTCCGTAGATCAGAGTGACTCCGAGGCATGAAGAGGAAAGACTACAAGGACGAGTCGCCCGAGCCGAAAGATTACGGGGGAAGTGACTACTTTGACGACCGCAGCCCGAGCTCGTTGGCAGCCGCCGGAAGGGACGATAACGACCTCTTCTATTGGGAGGAGGTGCCTAAAGAGAAGACTCCCGAAGGTCCAAACGACAGCGGAGATCCCGACGACGGCGTCGACGGTGACAACGGCGACGACGACCCATTCGGGATGCATCTGTTATGTTGTGCAGCTTGCCGTCACTCCATCTCGGACCTCTACACGTCAGTCGAGGAGTGCTTCCAAGCTATAGAGGTGATGAGGCAAAGAATGGAGGATTTGGAACGAGTAGTCGATGACGACTACAAGTTCCTTAATCGGAACGTGAGGAAGTTATTCAGGATGGTCGGCAACATGAAGAAAAGGTGGTGCAAGAGTTGTGGGAAGTTCCACTAGAAAGTTAGGGTTTCCCCCTTAGGATTTTTGTAAGATACGACGAGGACGTCGTATGGTTTTAGCGTGGGGGAGAGCTAGCTAGCTAGATCTTAAAATTTTTTCCTTAGTGAGTTTAGTTCGGTTTGGTTTAGATTTTGCAAGAGTTTTAAATTTTTAGGTGTGCTTTTTAATTTTCAAGTTTGAAGTGTGTTAATTTAGTGTTCGAGTCAAAAAAATCAAATAAAAAGTGTCTTTTAAATTTTTGTCTCATGCAATGCTTTTTCTTTCTTTACTCATATGTTCATCTTTAATTTTTGATATATAAGCATGAGCAATTGGTTTGAAACATTTACCGTGGTGCTTAGTGGAGTTTTTACCTTTAAAAGTACCCACACCATACTTTGATCGAGAACCTTGTTTTGGTTGTGCTAAGTTTGATGCTAATGTTGGAGGAGTTTAATTCTGAAAATTATATGAAAAACCCTTGTAATAAATGTTAGCAAACTCTCTTTTTCCAAGTTGAGAGACAAAGAAAAATCCTATACAAGGCCAACTCAATATCCGCTCCACCATAAGTGTTAGCATGATGAGTTGGGCTAGGATCCTTCTCTCTTGGAAGTTTTAATTTCGAGCAATGATCATGTCCTTGTATATATCTTTTATTGCTAGCCTCGTCATGCATTCGGTAACGAGACTCTCACATCGAGAGTCCCGTACATCGCCAAATTCCATACCCAAACCATAATATCTCTTTTGTACATCGTATTCCTTGAACACAACCTATGTTTGAAGTTTTGTCTCATCTCTAGCATGGTTCTTATTTAAAATTCAGATTGTGTTTATGCAAGAAGAGATGGGCAAAGAGCTTTGAAAGAGAGGTAAAGATGTCAAGAGAGAGAGAAGTAAAGAAAAAAAATATGTGTATGGAAAAGAAAAGAAAAAAAGAGAGAAAAGAAAAAGAAAAAGAAAAAGAAAAAGAAAAGAGAAGAAAGAAAGAAAGAAAGAGGAAAAGCAAGAAAGATATGAAGAAGGGATGAATCAAGTGAAGGTTAAATAAAGTGTAAGGAAGGATGCCACGTTGTTGTTAAGAGACGAAACTCCTATTTTTCCAACCATGTGCAATCCGACAACGAGGACATCATCAGTGCCTCGTAGTCTTAATTTCTTTTGCCCTTGCACATGTCCACCATTCTATATCTTCTTATCCTTGATATCCCCACATCATGGTTTAATTCTCATGATCATTGGCTTTGAAAGGTAAACAACCATTAGAGGAATTTCTTAGCTCGACAATACTTGTGTTGATTACACTAGCCATACCTATAGCTCCACTTTACATGATATATGAGAGACTTATGGGAGGTGAGAGTTTTATGAATTGTTTAGGATATCCACCTCATATGAGCGACATGTGAGAACTTGGAGAAAGGTTTTTGTCTAATACTTGTTGCAGGAATTTTATTTTTGAAAAATTCATGAAAACCCGCCGATGGAAGCAAAGAAGTAAGCATGGCTGGAATTGAGGACCTCGAGTGAAAGGTATGGTTGTGGGGTAAATCTCGATTTAGTAAAAATTCTAAACGCCCATGTTTATGTATCATGATCATTGCCTTATGTTTATTATATTAAAGATAAAGGATTGACTAACTTGTGAAGGAAGAATTAGCGGAGCACGTTTTTAACACCTTGGACAAAAGTTCTTTTACGAGGACTTGCTCGAGGACGAGCAAGATCTGAGCGTGGGGTAGATGTTGACGGTGTATTTTGGTACACCAAACATGTTCATTACACTTTGGTTTGGACTTGATTATGAAACTAACCCACCACTAGGCACACTAATGATATAACAAGTTCATCTTTGTATGTGCATTTGGAAGTGTTATGTTTTTGCAGGAAAACATGGACATAAAAGACGGAGTCACAACAAGTTCAAAGAAGCAAATGAGGAGTCCCGTTCGTGTTCGAGAGCATGATGAAATCACTCCCAAAGGTGGCGAGGACCGAAGTGTTACAAAGGAACATCCCCGTGGATTAAAGCGTAAAAGACCGAACTTCATGCGAGAAGACCCTCCATCTTGGACGCAAGGATGACATCGTCAAAATGATGTAACTGAAGGGGGCAAAGTGCAAAATGTCAAGAGGACCCACGTGTACGAAGGGGCGACCGAACCGGGCCGAAATGGGCCCGGGCCGGTCGGTCCAGGTCGGCCGGCCTAGCCTGTTCCAGCGTCGGTTCGGCCCCCCATTTCTTGAGCGTGAAGATGATGCAACCCTAAAGCCGTGGAGGCGCCGCCATTCGTAGGGAGAGAGCCATTCGCCCGAGAGGCCGTCCACAAGCTAGAGAGGAAGGAGAAGAGAGGGATCATGTGACAACCCGCCCGGGAAAATACCGTACTATCGCCTAAACCAATCCACTCTGGCCATTAAGCGACAGTAAAGTACCATCCCGTCGTGAGTTACCGGGTTAACTCCCGGTAAATCACTTGGACTTCACACAGAGGATCGAACATATGCATTAAAACTCACACGAAGGCGAGTCCAGAGTACAAATACAATTTAAATCCAAATTGTACCCCTAAGGGTTAATTATTACAAACCATTGTTCATGACATGATAAGTAAAGGTTCAGAGTTCGAAAACAGCGGAATAAAATAACTAGCGAGACGATAAACATCACAGGAGGCCGTCCGTGATGCCATCACTCGTCGTCATCCACCCATTCCAGCTCCCAGCCGGGTGGAATCTCTCCAGGCCAAACAACACCTGCAACAACATTTATAAAGCAAGGCTGAGTATACTAATACTCAGCAAGACTTAACCATCGGGTGATAACTACATCACCAAACTATAGACATGAGAGGCTTTTTGGCCGGTGGAGTTCTTTTGCTGAAAAGCAACAAAGAGTATGTCCTTACTTTCAATATTTTAGCACAAATTCTAGTTAATTACCATTTCTAAGTGTGCCAACTAATTCAATCAAGAATTTGACAATACAATTAATTCAAACAGTAATATTCACAAAGTCCATCATTAAGGGATATCGTGGCCAGTTGATTAAGTAGTCTCAGATAACGGTGAGAGGTTGACAATCGATTGATTAATAACCTTGCAAGGTGGACCTAAACACACGGAAGAATGCATACCCCAAGAAAGTCCAAACAAAACGAAACGGGGTATGCACCGACCAGGCGGTTCCCGTCGATCTTCAGCTCGGGATCGGAACCTACATTCCTTGGTACAAGGCTTACTGGATCGCTCCCACTCGAACGTCCAGACTCACGCAGGTCCCACACTGTTGCAAGTAGGGGGACACATCCTTGTGCCCCAGGTGTAGTAGGGAAAGGTTCCCTTGCCGCGTCAATCGGGTACTAGGCTTACCGGTCCCATTCCCGATAAGTGTTAAAGTTTAGCCCACGAAAGCCACTGGACCGGAGCCCAAATCCCATGCTCTTACCACAAGAGAAATCCATTTATAAAGATCTTATGATTCCAACATAAGAACCTATTCTCACGAGTGACGAACATCACTCGACTTGTACTGGTCCTATAGCATAGCAGCTATCGACCTAGCATACTAGTAAAAGAACATAGGTACCTAGGGATCAAGCATCTAGGGTTTCAATTCAACTCCTGAAACGTAAATGCACAATCATAGCAAAGGTAATTGCATAAATTTTAAAAAAGAAGGGTTAATGATCCGGGGCTTGCCTTCGTCGGTAAGGTTGGCCTTCGGCCCTTCTGGACTTTGGTCCAGGTCTTGCTCTACAGCGACGTAGTGCACGTCTCCATCAGCTCCTCCGTCTCCTCCTTCCGGCACAAGCGTACAGCTACCGTCGGGAAGATCTACACGAGGATGCATATGCAAGATTTAATTGACGGTTTTGATTTAATAAATTACAAAACAACATATGACAACCATGAAGGGTATGGTTGGCCATATTCACCTTAACAAACACATATTTGGTATATTCTTGCTATTAAGGTAATGTTAGGTGGTGCTTTATAATTTATTCTTCTGATAGTGACTGTGTGCACATTTATGCAAATTAATTAATTTGATTTCATAAAACAGCAAGGGGTGTGGTTTTAAGCTTCTTAGCATGATTCACATCACCAACATAGGGTCTTCAGGTGTGATGTTGGTGGTTTTCCAATTTAACTTTATATTAAGCTTAAATGGCTCCCATTGCTTTTATTCATAAATAACTTCATAAAATTCCGTGGGAGTGTTTCTGCAGCACTACCAACCTAAACAAAGCCACTGCATACACATGCACTCTTAGGAGAGCTATGAAATTAATTATACCGAAAATAACAAATTCTAGCCACCAAAACATGAGAAATGCATATAAAATAAATAAAGCACTTTTGGATCCCAACTTTCTCTCACTGATTCTATGATCCAAAACTGAGCTAGGCATGCAACACATACACCTAGGGCTACAATCGATCTTGAGCTATGCAATTACATTGAAAATTCAGCATAATTCAAGATTAAATATTTCTGACAGATATAAAATTGTGATTAATTCACCAGAGGTGCATTTAGGCATATCAAGATCCCATGCAAAAGTTGAGCACAAAAATCTAAATAGTTTTAGGTACAAAAATCATTTGGACAGATTCATCATAAATACAAAACAATTCATAATAAAAGATCTACACCATAACTTTGTGCCATTTTTGATACAGAAGCTAGGCATGACATAACTCACAACATATCCAAAATTCAGCTACAGAGCACTTGTAGATTTTGAACTACAGTAGATCTAGGTTTAACTGATTTCTATTTTTCGTGCAAAAACTATCACTCAAAAGAAGGGTCATGCTTTGTAAAAGTTGTAGGGTTATTCACAAGGAAACCAACAAAATTGATTGCATTTTTATGATTTTTCTATGATTTTCTACGGATTTTCTAAGATCTGGTCAAAAGAGTTCAAAGGTTAAAGAATCTTTTGGCGGAAAGACCCTTGGCTAAAGTTTCCTTTTCACAGTTATGCCCTCGGTTTATGTAAAACTCCCTGGAAAGAACAGGGGCTCTGCAATTGGGTCCCTGGGCCATGGGAGCGGCGCGGCTCGCCGGAATTCTGGTGAGGGGCTCGCCGGAGAGGGTCGGGGAAGGGCGGAGTGGGGTCTAGGGCTCACCTACGACCGATTTGTGGCCGGAGTTGGGGTCGGGAGGCGACCGGAGGGCGCAGCCGGCGGAGCAGGGCGGCAGCGACCACTGGAGTTCTGCTTCGGCGAACAGGACGGCTTGACCTGGGAAACACGCGACCTGGGGAGCTCTAGGGGTGCAGTAGGAAGGCTACGCAAGGCTGTAGGGGTGACGGTGTGGTCCGAGAGGGGGAGCTCGTTGTGCGGCCTCCAATGGCGGGCGGCAGCAGAGCTCTGTCTCACGCGAGAGGAAGAAGGGGGACGGGGTTTTATAGGCGGCGAGCGTGCAGGGGAGCAACGCTTCGCGGTGAAGCCTCCCCGGCGAATATGCCGCGGTACGGCGGCGCGAACCTCGGCAGGCGTGCGCGGCAGGGGGCGGTCCAACAGGCGGATGGCGGTGCGGCCGGCCGACGCGTGAGTGGGCGGCGCGTGGCATCGGCCAAGGGTCCACCCACGTCACGCACACGAGCGCGAGGCACGACGCACAGATCGGCGGTCGCAGGCCCGCCTCGGCGTGCGGTACGGCGGGTACGGCGGCGGGACGACGTGGCGGTGCGCGCGGGCGCGCTCTGGAGCGCGGGGACACGGCGCGGCGTAGAATCAATTCATTTGCACTGGTTTGACCGGCCGTAGCTCGAAATTTTTGAACTAAACTTCAAAAATGGTGAATACCAAAGTTGTAGAGCAACACTAGGAGAACATTTTTCGTAAAGGCCGACCTATGTTTTGAGCAACCGTTTGAGCATGAACTACTGGCAAAGATGCTGTCTTTCTTGGCACCAGTGAATAGTACTTGGGTGTAGTTGACCGAGTTTTTCCCCCTTTTCCACTCAAAATTTGAAACGCCGCTCAACATGAAAGTTGTGTCCCATGAAAAACTGGACAACTTTGATATTGGGAGAATTTGAAGTGTTTAGGTGAAATTTGGAGAACGTGGCAAAAGTTCTAGAGACGGGCATGGTCATTAGGGGATTTGATCGGGGTTTGACTCGGGTTTGACCATTAACGAGTGTTGACTTGATTAGCGAGTGTATTAGCACTAATTAATGGTATTTAAACACCTGAGGTGTTACAGCCTACCCCCCTTAAAAGGAATCTCGTCGCGAGATTCGGAAATTAAAGACAAAGGTAGGGGTAAGGTTCTTACTGTTTCGCGATTGAAGAAAACCCGGATACTTGGTGTTGAGAAAATGCTCGGTCTCCCAAGTAGCTTCTTCTTCAGTATGGTGACTCCATTGTATCTTGTACATCTTCACGGTATGTCTCCAAGTCTTCCTTTCTTTTTGATCTAGCACTCTCAATGGATGCTCGACCACTAAAAAATCTGGCTCGATCCCGGCATTTGCTTCCGTTATCACCTCTGTCTCAGGTACCTTCACACCTTTCTTCAATTGTTTCACATGAAACACATTGTGCACAGCCGAGAATCGATCCGGAAGTCGGATGCGATAAGCGACTGGTCCACATACCTCGATGATCTCGTAAGGGCCGATATAGCGCGGGGCTAATTTCCCTTTGACTCCAAACCTCTGTACACCTTTGCTCGGTGAAACCTTGAGGTACACGTAATCACCCACTTCATAGTGTCGGGGCGTTGTTCCTTTATCATGATAACTCTTTTGCCTCATTTGAGCTAACTTCAAATTTTCTCTGATCACTTTAACTTTCTCTTCAGCGTCTTTAACTAAATCTGGGCCAAAGAGTGTTCGCTCTCCGGCTTCTGACCAATTCAAAGGAGTTCGGCATCTTCGTCCATAAAGAGCCTCGAACGGTGCCATCTTCAAACTAGCTTGATAACTATTGTTATAAGAGAATTCTGCTAACGATAAACACTTGTCCCAACTCTTATCAAAATGCATGATGCTTGCTCTCAGCATGTCCTCCACAATTTGATTGACTCGCTCGGTCTGACCATCGGTCTGAGGGTGATAACTTGAACTACGAATCAATTTGGTTCCCAAGGATTCATGCAATTGTTCCCAGAAACGAGCCACAAATTGAGTACCTCGATCAGAAACAATGGTCTTGGGAATCCCGTGCAAGCGCACTATTTGATCGACATAGAGTTCTGCATAATCTTGAACGGAGTAAGTGGTGTGCACTGCGATGAAATGAGCAGTCTTGGTCAATCGGGCCACTATAACCCAGATAGAATCATTCTTTCTGGAAGTCAGGGGTAAACCCACAATAAAATCCATACTTATGTCATCCCACTTCCACAAAGGTATGGTCAATGGTTGAAGTACACCGGCTGATTTCAAATGGCTGGCTTTGACTCCATGGCAAGTATCACACTCTACCACATATTTAGCTATGTCTACCTTCATGTTTGACCACCAAAAGTTTTTCCTCAAATCTTGATACATTTTGGTGCTTCCGGGATGAATAGAGAATTTGGACAGATGAGCTTCGTCAAAAATTTCCTTCTTGAGTTCTGGATTAGCAGGAATTACAAGATGTTGCTCAAACCACACCACATCCTTTGAATCCCTATGGAAACAACTATATTTGGGGTCTTCTTCAGCTAATTTCTGTTTTATTAGCTGAACGCCTTCATCATTGAGTTGAGCCAAAACGATTCTGTCATATAGATTGGACGCAGCAGAGATAGCATTCAAATTTCCTTGCTCTACAATTTCCAATCGAAGTTTCCTCAAGTCTTCACATAAAGTCTCACTATATGATTCCACAGTTAAGCAGTTGCAGTAAACCTTACGGCTAAGAGCATCTGCAACAACATTGGCTTTTCCGGGGTGATAGTATACTTCTAGATCATAGTCTTTTATCAATTCTAACCATCTTCTCTGTCTCATATTCAAATCCGATTGGGTGAAGATATATTTAAGACTCTTGTGATCGGTGAAGATATTACAGCAGTTTCCCATAAGATAATGCCTCCAAATCTTGAGAGCATGAACAACTGCTGCTAGCTCAAGATCGTGGGTCAGGTAATTCACTTCATGGGGTCGAAGCGATTGTGAGACGTAGGCAATGACTCTATTTTCCTGCATGAGAACACAACCGAGACCAGTACCCGAAGCATCACAAAAGACTTCAAACGGTTTAGAATTATCCGGCTGCACTAGCACTGGGGCTGTAGTCAAATGTTGCCTCAACTTGTGGAAAGCTTTTTCACAATCTTCGCTCCACACAAACTTGACTCCCTTCTTTAATAGCTCAGTCATAGGTTTAGCGATCTTGGAAAAAATCCGGAATGAAACGACGATAATAGCCTGCTAAACCCAGAAAGCTGCGGATTTGATGTACGGTCTTGGGTGGTTTCCAATCCATAACCTCTTGTACTTTGCTAGGATCCACAGATATGCCTTCCTTGGAAATAGTGTGCCCCAAAAATTTCACACTATCCAACCAAAATTCACATTTGGAGAACTTGGCATAAAGCTTGTGATCTCGCAAGCATTGTAAAACAATTCGAAGATGTTCTGCATGTTCTTCTTCATCCTTGGAATAGATTAAGATGTCATCAATGAATACCACTACAAATTTGTCCAGTTCCGTCATAAATACGGAATTCATGAGATACATGAAATAAGCGGGTGCATTGGTAAGACCAAAGGACATCACCAGATACTCATAAAGACCGTATCGGGTGGAGAAAGCTGTTTTGGGGATATCACATGGCCTGATCTTTATTTGATGATACCCTGATCGAAGATCAATCTTGGAGAAAACCTTGGCTCCAGCCAATTGGTCGAAAAGAACATCGATGCGGGGTAATGGATATTTATTCTTGATTGTTACCGCATTGAGAGGTCGGTAATCCACACATAACCTCAAGCTACCATCTTTCTTCTTCACAAATAGAGCTGGGCAACCCCAAGGTGAAGAACTTGGGCGAATATAACCCTTATCTAGCAATTCTTGAAGTTGGGTCTTCAATTCTGCCAATTCCTTAGGTGGCATGCGGTAAGATCTTTTGGAGATAGGCGCTGTGCCAGGCTGAAGTTCGATAACAAACTCGACGTCTCTGTCGGGTGGCATACTCGGCAATTCATCGGGGAAAACATCCGCAAACTCTCGAACCACTGGAATTTCTTCCAGATGAGAAGTGATTGCCACATAAGAACAAGGATTCACACCATCTTTGAATGGTAGGTATAGAGTCATGGCTCCAACAATTGGTGAGTTGATCTCTACCATTCGCTCTGAAATATCCAGTATAACCTTATGCCGGTTCATCCAGTCCATTCCTAGAATGACATCCATGCCTTCCAATCCCAAAACGATAAGGTCGGAGTCAACTATTCTGCTGCCTAATTCCAAGGGTACTCCCCTGGTCACCAACTCGGAAGAGATGTTCCCTCCCGCTGTTTTAATCGTAAATGCCTCATTGGTATTGCAAGAATTCAGTCCTAATTTGCTCAGCGTCTTTCAATTGATGAAACTATGTGTAGCACCAGAATCGAACAATACCCGGATAGGTTGGCCTCGAATAGAGAATGTACCCATCATTACTGGTGCTCCTTTTGGAATATCAACCACAGAAGTGAAGTTGAGTCTGCCCTTCCTGGCTTGAGCAATCTTCTTCTTGCCCTTGTTGCTGGGTTTGGAGACTTGCCCCTGATTCGGCTGAGTTAGCTGGTGCGGTTTATTGGTCTGGCAAGGTTGCAGGCATGCCTCAGCGAAGTGTCCTGGATCACCACACTTGAAACAACGACGCCCACTGCTACCACTAGGACTAGGTACAATAGGCTTTGGAGTCTGCTGTTGAGTGTTGGGGAAGTGAAGATTTTCTTAAGACCGATCCTGGGACAGCTTAGTCCATCTTTCCGACTGGAATGCTTGCTGGAAGTCCGTTGGAGTCTTCTGTACCATGGGAAACTTGCAAAGCTGCGCATTATTGGGCATGTAGTTAGCCTTTCTCTTCCTCTCGACTTAGGCCCTCTTCATGGCATCTTCCTGTGAGATAGCCTTATTCACTAGCATGTGGTAGCTGTCAAATTTTACCAGATTTAGCCATCCACACAATCCACTATTAAGGCCTTCGCGAAAAAGCTCCATCTTCTCCATATCTGTATCCACATGATATCCTCCATACTAGCAGAGGTTATTAAACTTCTTCGCATATTGGTACACCGTGTCTGACCCTTGCTTGAGAGTCAATAACTCTCGCATTTTTCTGTCTGTAAGTGCTTTGGGAATGTGATGGTCTCTGAAAGCCTTCTTGAATTCTTCCCAAGTGATTTCATACCCAGGCTGTTGCATGGATTTGTAGTGTTCCCACCACATCAAAGCAGAACTACGAAGCTGCAATGACGCGAATTTAGCCTTGCGTCCTTCTGAACATGGCAAGGTGAACACCACGAACATGGCTTCAATGGCCCGAATCCAAGCATCAGCATCTAGGGGTTCTTTCGCCTCAGTGAACTGTGGTGGATTCATATCCAGAAAGTGCGTGTACTCGGTCACTTGACTTTGGGCATCATTCCGATTCCCATGGAACTGCTGCTGCTGCGATTGCTGCTGCAGGTGTAGAAGAATCTGGCGCATCATCTCGGTTTGAGTAGCCACTGATGTCGTGTCCGGTGGTGGTGGCGGCTGGTTGCGGCCACTAGAATCACCGAAACCATTCGGAGTGCTACATGTCGAGCCCACCATCTGAAAAATTTGAGTTTTCATTAGTCACACATTCGTAAGCTTGTTCAACAAGTAGAACATGTACGACAAAAACTCAAATTGACCAAATAGTCAAACTCGAGACCGCCGCATTGCATCAAAAGGACACTTTCAAAATTCCAAAACCAAAGTTCCCAAAATTTTCAAAATGTTCTAGTAACTTGGTAAGTTCATGAGACAAAACTTGGCATTCAAGGGTTAAGCTAGGTTAGCTAGGATCAAGGTCCAACGGTGCAAGATTCGGAGTGACGTGTTCCGGAAAACGACAAGACCTAGGTTCATTATCTGAGCATAGCTTGAGATCTGAAAGCCTATGATCATGAAATGATATTTCAGCAGAAACTTGGATAGATATGGAGTACTTGAGTATAGATCGCCTATACGGAAATTCTGCAGAATGGGTCTGAGAAAAGGTCACGACAACGGGGTCAACTAGACGGTCCAACAACATCACTTAAGATTCGATTTAAAGATTGTTATTGTTGTTATTATTATCAATATTTAAGGAGAACAACACATGTGAGCTTTTATCATTCAGCAGGTTTTTATCATGATGCAAGAACAACCTATTCGTCCTCACTAAGCAATTAAGCCAAATCAGAGTTAGTGCCGGTGGCATGGCAACAATTACGTTTCTCCCTATAATAACTAGTCGAGAACTATTCGATGCTCACTTAGCGACTTACGATACGCGGTTAGTGTACCTGCAGAAGATCACAGAACACATCGAATCTTTCGTGCCAGCACTCACGAAAGCGTCCACATACATTACCGTTCACTATAGAAACGGCACCCATGCGTTTTGTCGCTGCATGGACAGCGTCGAACCTTGAACACCCTCCGTTTGAATGGAGTGTATCCTTGCCTCGCATATTCATAATGCGGAACGCACACGTATGGCAAAACGTGACGAGACACAGACGCGACGTGAGTTCCCATTGGAATAGGTCCCATCCATCCTTCACAGGACTTTCCTGTGGCACCACCACGTATGGCAAAATGTGATGAACTAGTATGGTTGTGCAAGAAGTAAGTTCTGACAAGATAAAATGTGCTGGGAGTTAGCAAAATAAACCATAGATTTGTAAGCCATCTGAAAGAACCCAAAAATTCCCTCTAGGGCCTCTCGGTCTATTTCCATCCTTAACGATCCAACGTATTTTGCAAACACAACCAATCTTGGCAAGTTTTATTCAAAAACAAGTGATTAAGGTTGTTAATTAAACTCCGGTGCATATAATCGCTCTGATACCAGCTGTGACAACCCGCCCGGGAAAATACCGTACTATCGCCTAAACCAATGCACTCTGGCCATTAAGCGACAGTAAAGTACCATCCTGTCGTGAGTTGCCGGGTTAACACCCGGTAAATCACTTGGACTTCACACAGAGGATCGAACATATGCATTAAAACTCACACGAAGGCGAGTCCAGAGTACAAACACAATTTAAATCCAAATTGTACCCCTAAGGGTTAATTATTACAAACCATTGTTCATGACATGATAAGTAAAGGTTCAAAGTTCGAAAACAGCGGAATAAAATAACTAGCGAGATGATAAACATCACAGGAGGCCATCCGTGATGCCATCACTCGTCGTCATCCACCCATTCCAGCTCCCAGCCGGGTGGAATCTCTCCAGGCCAAACAACACCTGCAACAACATTTATAAAGCAAGGCTGAGTATACTAATACTCAGCAAGACTTAATCGTCGGGTGATAACTACATCACCAAACTCTAGACATGAGAGGCTTTTTGGCCGGTGGAGTTCTTTTGCTGAAAAGCAACAAAGAGTATGTCCTTACTTTCAATATTTTAGCACAAATTCTAGTTAATTACCATTTCTAAGTGTGCCAACTAATTCAATCAAGAATTTGACAATACAATTAATTCAAGCAGTAATATTCACGAAGTCCATCATTAAGGGATATCGTGGCCAGTTGATTAAGCATTCTCAGATAACGGTGAGAGGCCGACAATCGATTGATTAATAACCTTGCAAGGTGGACCTAAACACACGGAAGAATGCATACCCCAAGAAAGTCCAAACAAAACGAAACGGGGTATGCACCAACCAGGCGGTTCCCGTCGATCTTCAGCTCGGGATCGGAACCTACATTCCTTGGTACAAGGCTTACTGGATCACTCCCACACGAACGTCCAGACTCACGCAGGTACCACACTGTTGCAAGCAGGGGGACACATCCTTGTGCCCTAGGTGTAGTAGGGAAAGGTTCCCTTGCCGCGTCAATCAGGTACTAGGCTTACCGGTCCCATTCCCGACAAGTGTTTAGTACGTTCGAAAGCTTAGCCCACGAAAGCCACTGGACCAGAGCCCAAATCCCATGCTCTTACCACATGAGCAATCCATTTATAAAGATCTTATGATTCCAACATAAGAACCTATTCTCGCGAGTGACGAACATCACTCGACTTGTACCGGTCCTATAGCATAGCAGCTATCGACCTAGCATACTAGTAAAAGAACATAGGTACCTAGGGATCGTGCATCTAGGGTTTCAATTCAACTCCTGAAACGTAAATGCACAATCATGATAAAGGTAATTACATTTATTTTTTTAAAAAGAAGGGTTAATGATCCGGGGCTTGCCTTCGTCGGCAAGGTTGGCCTTGGGCCCTTCTGGACTTTGGTCCAGGTCTTGCTCTACAGCGACGTAGTGCACGTCTCCGTCAGCTCCTCCGTCTCCTCCTTCCGGCACAAGCGTACAGCTACCATCGAGAAGATCTACACGAGGATGCATATGCAAGATTTAATTGACGGTTTTGATTTAATTAATTACAAAACAACATATGACAACCATGAAGGGTATGGTTGGCCATATTCACCTTAACAAACACATATTAGGTATATTCTTGCTATTAAGGTAATGTTAGGTGGTACTTTATAATTTATTATTCTGATAGTGACTGTGTGCACATTTATGCAAATTAATTAATTTGATTTCACAAAATAGCAAGGGGTGTGGTTTTAAGCTTCTTAGCATGATTCACGTCACCAACATAGGGTCTTCAGGTGTGATGTTGGTGGTTTTCCAATTTAACTTTATATTAAGCTTAAATGGCTCCCATTGCTTTTATTCATAAATAAATTCATAAAATTCCGTGGGAGTGTTTCTGCAGCACTACCAACCTAAACAAAGCCACTGCATACACATGCACTCTTAGGAGAGCTATGAAATTAATTATACCGAAAATAACAAATTCTAGCCACCAAAACATGAGAAATGCATATAAAATAAATAAAGCACTTTTGGATCCCAACTTTCTCTCACTGATTCTATGATCCAAAATTGAGCTAGGCATGCAACACATACACCTAGGGCTACTATAGATCTTGAGCTATACAATTACATTGAAAATTCAGCATAGTTCAAGATTAAATATTAGTGACAGATATAAAATTGTGACTAATTCACCAGAGGTGCATTTAGGCATATCAAGATCCCATGCAGAAGTTGAGCACAAAAATCTAATTATTTTTAGCTACAAAAATGATTTGGACAGATTCATCATAAATACAAAACAATTCATAATAAAAGATCTACACCATAACTTTGTGCAAGTTTTGATACAGAAGCTAGGCATGACATAACTCACAAAATATCCAAAATTCAGCTACAGAGCACTTGTAGATTTTGAACTACGGCAGATCTAGGTTTAACTGATTTCTATTTTTCGTGCAAAAACTATCACTGAAAAGAAGGGTCATGCTTTGTAAAAGTTGTAGGGTTATTCACAAGGAAACCAACAAAATTGAGTTTGCATTTTGCTGATTTTTCTATGATTTTCTACAGATTTTCTAAGATCTGGTCAAAAGAGTTCAAAGGTTAAAAGAATCTTTTCGCGGAAAGACCCTTGGCTAAAGTTTCCTTTTCACAGTTATGCCCTCGGTTTATGTAAAGCTCCCTAGAAAGAACAGGGGCTCTGCAATTGGGTCCCTGGGCCATGGGAGCGGCGCGGCTCGCCGGAATTCCGGCGAGGGGCTCGCCGGAGAGGGCCGGGGAAGGGCGGAGTGGGGTCTAGGGCTCACCTACGACCGATTTGTGGCCGGAGTTGGGGTCGGGAGGCGACCGGAGGGCACGACCGGTGGAGCAGGGTGGCGGCGACCGCTGGAGTTCTGCTCCTGCGAACCGGACGGCTTGGCCTGGGAAACACGCGACCTGGGGAGCTCTAGGGGTGCAGTAGGAAGGCTACGGAAGGCTGTAGGGGTGATGGTGTGGTCCGGGAGGGGGAGCTCGTCGTGCGGCCTCCAATGGCGAGCGGCGGTAGAGCTCTGTCTCGCGCGAGAGGAGGAAGGGGGGGCAGGGTTTTATAGGCGGCGAGCGTGCAGGGGAGCAACGCTTCGCGGTGAAGGCTCCCCGGCGAATATGCCACGGTACGGCGACGTGGACCTCGGTAGGCGTGCGTGGTAGGGGGTGGTCCAACGGGCGGATGGCGGTGCGGCCGGCCGGTGCATGAGGGCGTGGCGCGTGGCACCGGCTAGGGGTCCACCCATGTCACGCAACCAGCGCGAGGCACGGCGCACAGACCGACGGTCGCAGGCCCACCTCGGCGTGCGGTACGGCGGATACGGCAGCGGGACGACGTGGCGGCGCACGCGGGCGCGCTCTGGAGCGCGGGGATGCGGCGCGGCGCAGATTCAATTCATTTGCACTGGTTTGACCGGCCGTAGCTCGAAAATTTTGAACTAAACTTCAAAAACGGTGAATACCAAAGTTGTAGAGCAACACTAGGAGAACATTTTTTGTAAAGGCCGACCTATGTTTTGAGCAACCGTTTGAGCATGAACTGCTGGCAACGATGCTGTCTTTCTTGGCGCTAGTGAATAGTACTCGGGTGTAGTTGACCGAGTTTTTCCCCCTTTTCCACTCAAAATTTGAAACGCCGCTCAACATGAAAGTTGTGTCCCATGAAAAACTGGACAACTTTGATATTGGGAGAATTTGAAGTGTTTAGGTGAAATTTGGAGAACGCAGCAAAAGTTCTAGAGACGGGCATGGACATTAGGGGATTTGATCGGGGTTTGACTCGGGTTTGACCATTAACGAGTGTTGACTTGATTAGCGAGTGTATTAGCACTAATTAATGGTATTTAAACACCTGAGGTGTTACAGATCATTCGCAAGAAGGATCGCTCTACTCGAAGGAAGCTACCACAAGTGGAGGAGGACGTCGAGGCCCTACCACGACACCCCCGGAGGAGAAGGAAGACACCGTCGGAAGCGTCACCATGATCAACAGTGCTATGCCTAGCACCTTGATGGGGTAATCTTCTCATTTGTCCATGGGTTGTAATCGATCTTGAGATGTAATCGCAACTTTTATGGTTTCAATCTATCATCTAGTGTTGAAGATGCTTTCTTGTTTAAGATTAGCTACCATGCCATGTTGGGAGTATAGATCTCACTTCTCCCTTAGAACCCTTCAATGCGTCGTGATCATCATAGGTCTAGTCACGAATACCTCCGCGTAGTGACAGTACGGGGGGAGGGAAAGGGCGAAACCGTGGTCACAACCCCCGGTAGATTAGATCGGTTTTGTGTCTCTAAGCGGTTGCATGTTCAAGTATCATAAACCCTTGGGCAAGTGTCTTTTATATATCTTGTGAGTTTAATCGCTCTCTCTAGTGTAGCGTAGTAGTTCTTAAGTTTAACCGTAGGTTAGGGTTTGGTTAAGTTAGTTAGTAGTGCTAGATCAAACGCTTGTAATCCCCTTGCTCCGCGAATTGATAAGAACCTAGGGAATCCCCGTGGTGAAAAAGGTGTAGGTCCGTACGCTTACAGATTGTTGACGGTTCAAAACCGTGCTCAAGTTCACCGCAAGCCTACGGGTGACTTGGTGCCTTTTTCACCAAGGAGGGTCCTCCCTAGATTTGTCAATCCAAGGATCGGAAGCAAGCCGCTAAGGTTCTCTATCTAACCTACCAGTCTAACCCTATGTGAAGTGTTGATTGCATAAAGGTTAAACATACATGAAAGGATGTATGGATCACATCCACCTAGCCATAAAGGTAAGCAAACCAAAGGTAACCCTAGCCTATCGTCTTCTTATTGCCGCTCCGGCCACGATGACAAACCAATCTAATCCTATACTATGATAAGGAGTACACTCGATATGGAGTAACCCGATATGGAGTGGTCCGATACACGTTCATTCGCCACTTTCTCCTCCACCGTACTGTCACTACGCAAGGATAATCATCACCGAACGACAACCTCGGTCCGTGCACTACAACGATGTATCCGCAAGAGATAGACTAACCACCACGATTAGACCTATTCCTACTAAAATCATATGCTAGCTACACATATGGATAAAACACTCATCGATGTAGATCAAAGTAAAGAAAACACATGATTTATATCACCATCGAATGTAGAATGTACAATTGCCTTGATGGAATCAAGGCATGGGCTCCGGAACTCCACCATGGCTTCACCACGCAGGGCCAACCATGGCAGCTAGGGCATGGCCTAAGCCATCTCCTAGGCAACTCGAGGACTTGCGGCGGTCGTCGGTTTCCTCCCGGTGCTTCTCCTTCGTGTCGGCGGCTCTCTGATGAATGGATGGATGTGGCGGCCGGCGGAGGGAGAGGCAATATATAGAGGAGCACCTAGGTCAAAGGGGGGCGCGAACCGGGCTCAGAACAGGCCAGGCCGGCCGGCCTGGGCCGACCGGCCCAGGCCCGTTTCGGCCCGGTTCGGCCTCGTCTCGCTCCCCGATGCTTCTCGGTCAATTGCTGATTTGCTCCCTTCTGCATATGGGCCCTTGACGTCGTCTTCTCCATGGTTTAGATAGAGCTCCTTGTCGCGCAAGCTTCAGCATCTTTAGTTCAGGTCCCTGGAGTTTTACGGCTTCATGCTTCGGTCCCTGGGCCATTTGGAGTCATGTTCATCATGTGTCTTGACTTGTGCCGGGCTTTATGATCTTCTCTTGAAGTGCTTGATGAACTTATCCCGAAAGTCTCCTCTTTAACGTTATTTTCCTGCGTAAACAATAAACTCCAAAATCGACATGCAAGAGTGAACTTGATACCTCCGGGGAGTTAGTACCATTAGTTAGAATATCAAATACGTGCAAATGTTGACGGTAAACTCATAGCTAGGTGTACCAAAATCGACCGTCAACACGGATCGTAGGTGGATACGAGTTTTATTCGTCTACAGGCGCCAAGAAGCCCCGGGAACCGCCTCTAACACCCCTATATAAGGAGGCCTCCACCCCCTTCATTCACACACCACACAAGGAGCCTCTCTCTCTCTCTCCCTTTGTAATCTTTAGCCTAGTTAGTTGAGCTTAGGCCTAGTGTATTTCTTGCTAGTAGTGCTTAGCGATCGCCTAAGGTCGGTTGGCTCAACCTCCGGCCTACGGTATGGCTATGTACTCTCTTCGTACATTTCGTATTTATACAGAGTTCGGTATTTCTACTCTTGTAGTTTGTTATACCTTATCATATGCTTTCATGTGCTATACTAGTATGTTTAGTATAGGTTTGCTCTATTGTAACTATGGGGTGTGCTCTCGGGCTTGCTGTGGGTCATCATGGCTCGGGTTCCGGGGGGCTAGTAGTAGTGATTATGGCAGCGAGCTGGTGCTTGGTGCCGTAGGATCCACATTAGGTGGCGGTATTCCACGGTCTGTCGGGGTAGGTGTACGGGTGTCTTGTCATATGACTCAATTCCTCAAATTTATCTCCTTACCAATCCAATATGTTTTCATTGCTTGAATGACCGAATTGGCGACCAGAGAGGGGGGAGTGAATGGGAGCCGATACAAAATTCTTCTCCGATGAGAGGAACTCGGCCTATATCCCGATTGTCACCCCAAAATGTACCTCGTGTCTAATTGCCAAGATGACACGAGTCAACTAGTGACACGCTCACCCTAGGAACAATTCGACACACTCATAGCGTAGAGGAAGCTGACACAAAGCGAGGTACCAAAAAGCTTGCATAATCGGTTTATCACAAACACTATTGATCACTCACTGACTAAGCATGTGAGGATTAACAATGAACAAAACTGATTGAACAAAGGATGTGCCAAAGGTAAATAGCATGCATAGGATGATCACTTAAATACTTCACACTAATCAACCAAAAAGCTATCAGGAAATAACTTAATTAATCCTTGACACTGTTCCCACATGAATCACCAGCAAAGTTAAATACTACTCAAGACAAGCAAGTAATGATTGCCTAATCAGCAGGTCCTGTAGCAAGAAAGTGACATTTCATAGATCAGAAACTGGAGATCGATCTTGCTACTCTGCTTACCTAGTTAACTTCATTAAGCTACTGCGCGCTGCTGTGCAGCTACTCCTTGGGCCTGATGCTGCTTGCTGGACGCCGCCTAGATTGCTGCACGCTGGCCTGCGTGGACTGCTAGCGTGTGGCGAGCTGGCCTGGTTTCGGTGTGGTGCTGAACTGCCCATGCCTGCACGGACGGCTTGCTCGATGGCCTGCTTTGAGGACCGGAGCGTCCGAGCATCGGTGGATGGTCGCTCCTGGTTGTGATGAGTGATTGACAACGTCGTGTGGACTGACTCTTGGCCGAGTATTGCAGGTGCATGTTGCAGCTTGATTCGTGTTGGTGCAGGTGAAGAGCGGGCGCGAAAGGTCTTAGCCTTGCGGGGCCTCCGAGGAGTGGAGAGACGAGTAGGCTCGGCTCGATGGACCCGGTGGCCGAACGGGATCAAGTGCGGGCCGCATAATGGCAAGAAAAGCAAGACGAAGTCATTGACTGGAGCCGGTGCAGGGTAGCGGCTCACGACCGAAGTCTGCACGCGGGGTTTGCGGCTCACGACCGAAGACCCGACTGACCCTCATAGTCTGGCTCTTGTTTCTAGACCAAGGACTAACACTAACCTATCTTCTAGACAGTTCTCTTTGTCTTGTCTTGTGTCCATGCCAGATGAGGAGTTCGATGTGCTTGGCGAAGAGGATCTCGCATTGTTGAGCAGGCGGTTCGAGCGCATGTACACGAACCGGAAGAACGCTCGGAGGAGCTCGGGCATGTGCTACCGGTGCGGGAATCACAGGCACTTTATCGCTAAGTGCCAGAGGCTATGGAGATCAAGCCCGAGCACAAGCACCGTCTGAGGACCGACCACAAGCACCGCTCGTGGGACGACTACAAGGGCAAGAACAAGTCCGAGCGGAGGCCGAGGAAGAGTGGCGTCAAAAGAAGGAGCGCACGATGGTTGCCGGAGCGAGTGACATCGACTCAAGCTCCTACTACTCTTCATCAAGCTCAAGTGATGAAGAAGAGAACTGACACAAGGGCAAGCAGTCAAGCAAGAACATCAACGGCTTGTGCTTCACCACCCAAGGCTTTTGCGGCATGGCACATAGCTCCGGAAGCAAGAAGAGCAACAAGGATGACTCGGACTCCGACTCTGAGGATGAGGTAAACAATGATCCTTCCTTCTTAGTAGCGGAGAATGCTAGGTTGAATGAATTTCTTGATAACCGTGATGATGTGCTTAGAAAGACCAACAAGGAGAAGAGGGAGTATAGGTCTTTGGTTGGAGAGGCTAAGGAGAAGGTGGTTGAGCTAGAATCTTTACTTGTTGATGCTAGGGCTCAAATAGATTCTCTAAAGTCTACTCCCATTGTGACTGATGAACCTGAATGCAATGATTGCTCCACTTTTCTTGGTGATATGCTTAAGGAAAAGTATTGAAAGGTCCTTGTGATGCCTAGAGGGGAGGGGGTGAATAGGATCACTTAAAAATTCCTGAAAAACTTAGCAGTGGATCAGAGGCCGGATGATCCAACCTTGAGGTCGGATGATCCGGCTGGGACCACGTCACCTGAAATCGAAATAGCCAAGTAAATCAAAAGTGGAGCCCTTGGGATACCATAAGCCTAGGTTAGGAGTGTACCAAATATCTAAAGATTCTCTTAACGGCCATTACATGACACTCCTTAGGATTGGCTTGAAATCTTGCACACATGCACACACTAAGCATTATATCGGGCCTAGATGCACAAAGGTAAAGGAGGGAGCCAATCATGGAATGAAATACCTTTTGGTCGACCGACTTCCCTTCTTCATTAAGATCAAGATGTCCATTCAATGCCATGGTGAGAGACATGGGTACCCCTGGGTCCCCACCGACCAGGGTCTTAGCCGTCCCTAACAGGCGGGCCCGACCTACCAGAAGACCCACCGACCTGTCAGTGGGCCCTGCCCGACCTGACATGTGGGCCCAAAGACATGAAGACAGCTTGGAGTACAAGACAAGACAGACTAGCTCGGATAAGCTTTCCCAGTTGTAACCGACTAGGATAGATGGAAACCAACTTGTAGCCCAAGGTTGTCGGCCAATATAAGGCGGCCTGGGGCGCCCTCCTCGGGGGAGGATCTCTCTCGCATAAGTCCACCACCAAACTTGACGTAGGGTTTTACTCTCCAGAGGCCCGAACCAGTATAAATCGCCGTGTTCCTCGTGTCTCACCGAGATTTCCGTGCTCGTCCTACGTGAAAGCATCTACGCTCTTAGTTCCCTGATCCCTCCATTAACCTACAACCGCTTGGGTCGCCCCCTTGCGGATCTGTCCAGGTCTCAACCCCTGACAGTTGGCGCGCCAGGTAGGGGTGATCGTGATCTCTTCATGCAGCGCGATGGCAGCTCGCTCCGGTGATCATCTTCGGTGATGACACGAAGGATATCTTCACAACGACCTACTCGCCACTACTCTCTGATCTAATCTTGAGATGGCGCGTTGGCACCCGCCTACCAAAGCCCAACGTCTGCTTCATCATCAGTAAGATTCATCGTCGCGGGCGACGTCGTCATCAAATTGTGGTCGTGGCCGGGTGTTGGCAACTCGACGAGATCCATCTATGTCCGCATAAAGACGGCGTCGACTCGTGTCCGTGACGTCCACCCAAAAAAATCCATCTACTGGATGGATATGCTATTAGCAGGGAGAAAATCTTTCTATTTTATTTCGTTTTTTTTCTATAATACGATCTCAAGTGCTTTCGGTTTTGATTGGCAGACAAGATTAAACTAATCTATTTCCTTTCCCTAATGTGACGAGATGCATGTTTAACGAGATGGATGTCCTCGACGTCTTGGGCCCGGCGTACACGTCAAGGACCAGCTTCGTGTATCACCCTGACCTGATGACATCGGCTTCATCAACTATTGATGTTCATCAACGGCTCATGGCCGACCTCGACGTCCCGAGCTCGACCTACTGCATACCGTCGACCTCGCCGGCAACCTGCTACGCCATCATGCGCACGCCGCCGACCCTTTTGGTGTCTCGACTCTCGAGTCCGCGTCGCCGGCTACATCGACCTCGTCGTGGCGATGTGGCATGCATCTTGATGTAGCAGCTACCCAACGTCATCATGTGTGCATACGTCATCGACGGCTCCGGCCATGGGCCATTGTGCAAGAATCACCCGTCGCATTTTGGTTCAACTCGGTCTACGTCAACAACGTAGACGGCGCTGCTGATTCCATGTCCGTGACGAGCAGCCAGGAAGCTCAATCTACAAGACATACTCCGCAATAGGGAACTTTTCTACCTTTGCTTTGTTATTTCATCTATTATATTCCAATCTATTCCAATTTACTTCGTGGCTCACGGCTTCTAATGAAGATGGCTTCATTTATTCCTTCACAAGGATAGATCCTCTTGGATACGTGCATACAGCACGTCGCCACGGTGGCGGCTCCGGCCAATATCGATCACGTACAACTCCGACTGCTACACTACACGCCGCTGCTCCTGCAGCTAGTGCCGCCGACCTTCAAGGGCTCATCGCCGGTCCCCTCGATGTCGAGCACGTCCTGGCTATTGAGTGCAAGTTCTCCGGCGGCGTCGTGCGTCATCATGCGCACCCCTAGGGAGTCACAGCACGTCAGTCGTCGCTGACGTCGTCTTTGCTGTACCCGAGCCGTGTATTCGTCGCCGCCTACATCGATGTGCCGAGTGCTCGAAGGTTGGAGTCCATGCATGTCCGACGTGGATCTCGACTTGGCTCCGTGCAGCACCGCCCACTCCTCCGACCTGTTGGTCGAGCGGAACACTGTCCGCCCACCTCCACACGGCTCATCACCGATCTCGTTGACTACCTTGGCAACTTGGGCACAACATCAATTTGACCTGCTGCGCAAACACAATGTCGACCTCTTCGGCGTGTCCATAGCCCGACACGACTCGAGTTCGACCACGACGACCTTTTCGACCTCGACTCCACGCCCAAGCTAAGTATTATTTTTAATTAAATATTCTTACAGTGATCATCTCGGTCTCCGCGACCTTCGCCGACCTGCTTTACATGCTTTTTCCTGCTCCTTCTCCCCTCCCCCTCGACACGCTCGGGGGCTTGGCGTAGCCGACCTCGATACACTCGGGGGCTTGACTTTGCCAATTTCAGGGTCGTTAGACTTGAGGGACTAAATTAACTTATGTGCGTTCTCCCTTTAAATGTCTTTTACTTATTATGCGCATTCTTAAGTCGTGTGGTTGCGAGACCTTGGGTCCAAGGCCCCCCTCCGCGCACCGGCTGCACCTAAGCCTCCACGCTGAGTCGTGCAGTCGGTAAGCCGTTTCTCCACTGAGTTGGGTTAGCGGAGGGGACACGTTTTGCAGCTTCATAGCTTTTGAGTTCGCATAATTTGTGCCTGGCACGATGAGGGGAATGCTTTCTCAAACAAAATACATTGCAAGCATGTCTTAGGCCCAGGCCAAATTTTCATCACACTTGTGCAAATTAATACACCGTCTTTGCATCTACTTTGTTTCATAGGGCCAGCTCCTTGTCCAGCTTCCGGAGTACTTCTGACCTATGGACGTGTCTCCTGTTACCTAGCGGACCTCTCTGGCTCGCGGCGGGAGGCGATTTGACGCTTCCACGACTCATCCAACTTCCACGCTCAGGGGCTAGTCGCCCTTCTGTAGGTCTTCAGACCTCTCGGTGGCTCTGTCGTCGCCCTTCTGTAGGTCTATGGACCTCTCGGCGGCTCTGTCGTCGCCCCTCGGTAGGTCTTTGGACCTCTCGGTGGCTCCGTCGTCGCCCCTCTGTAGGTCTACGGACCTCTCGGCGGCTCCGTCGTCACCCTTCTGTAGGTCTTCGGACCTCTCGGCGGCTCTGTCGTCGCCGTCTGTAGGTCTACGGACCTCCCGGCGGCTCCGTCGTGGCCCTTCTGTAGGTCTTCAGACCTCTCGGCGGCTCTGTCGTCGCCGTCTGTAGGTCTACGGACCTCCCGGCGGCTCCATCGTCGCCTGTAGGTCTACGGACCTCCCGGCGGCTCCGTCGTCGCCCTTCTGTAGGTCTTTGGACCTCTAGGCGGCTTCGTCGTCGCCCCTCTATAGGTCTACGGACCTCCTGGCGGCTCCGTCGTCGCCCTCTGTAGGTCTACGGACTTCCCGGCGGCTCCGTCGTCGCCCTCTGTAGGTCTTCGGACCTCCCGGCGGCTCCGTCGTCGCCCTCTGTAGGTCTACGGACTTCCCGGCGGCTCCGTCGTCACCCTCTATAGGTCTTCGGACCTCTCGGTGTCTCCGTCGTCGTCCTCTGTAGGTCTACGGACTTCTAGGCGGCTCCATCGTCGCCCCTCTGTAGGTCTACGGACTTCCCGGCGGCTCTGTCGTCACCCTCTGTAGTTCTTCGGACCTCCCGGTGTCTCCGTCGTCGCCCTCTGTAGGTTTACGGACTTCCCGGCGGCTCCGTCATCACCCTCTGTAGGTCTTCGGACCTCCCGGCGTCTCCGTTATCGTCCTCTGTAGGTCTACAGACTTCCCGGCGGCTCCGTCATCACCCTCTGTAGGTCTTCGGACCTCCCGGCGTCTCCGTCGTCGTCCTCTGTAGGTCTACGGACCTTCCGGTGGCTCCGTCATCATCCACTTCAGATCGCCAGGCCTCCTGGCGTCTCCATCGTCGCTTACTTTAGGCCGGCGGACATCACTGGAGCTCTGGCAGTTGGCGCACCTTTCCCCTACCATCGACTTACTGAAGCATGCCTGCATTACTCCTTTGCTCGACCTACCTACAGTTGGCATTGTGACCTTTATAAAGGTCGCGTGAGCTTCTCTACTTCACCTGATCATGCTAGGTCGGCGGTCCTACATTTCGACAGCTCGTCTTCTGCTTCGACCTCCTAGCATCAAGATCCCAGCAGATCGACGTTCGACTTCGCACACAAGACCAGAGCATCTCTTTTCTTTTTTGGATCCCCGTGCACCCTACGCGACCTCGGTGGTGCCATGCCTTCGCTTCGCTTCGACATGACCTCGTCTCGGCCGCTACGCCTACACGTCGATCGGGGGCTTGAGAGACATGGGTACCCCTGGGTCCCCACCGACCAGGGTCTCAGTCGTCCCCGACAGACGGGCTCGACCTACCAGAAGACCCGCCGACCTGTCAGTGGGCCCTGCCCGACCTGACATGTGGGCCCAAAGACATGAAGACAGCTTGGAGTACAAGACAAGACAGACTAGCTCGGATAAGCTTTCCCAGTTGTATCCGACTAGGATAGATGGAAACCAACTTGTAGCCCAAGGTCGTCGGCCAATATAAGGCGGCTTGGGGCGCCCTCCTCGAGGGAGGATCTCTCTCGCATAATTCCACCACCAAACTGGACGTAGGGTTTTACTCTCCAGAGGCCCGAACCAGTATAAATCACCGTGTTCCTCGTGTCTCACTGGGATTTCCGTGCTCGTCCTACGTGCAACCATCTACGCTCTTAGTTCCCTGATCCCTCTATTAACCTACAACCGCTTAGGTCGCCCCCTTACGGATCTGTCTAGGTCTCAACCCCTGACACATGGTAGTCTTGATGGGCTTGGAATCGGCCATGTCAAACCTCTTGAGCATATCCTTCACATACTTGGTTTGACACAAGAAAGTCCCTTCCTTCAATTGCTTGATTTGAAAACCACGGAAGAACTTCAATTCACCCATCATGGACATCTCAAACCTCTTGGTCATGATCCTACTAAACTCTTCACAAAATTTATCATTAGTAGACCCAAAGATAATATCATCAACATAAATTTGACAAATAAAGATATCTTTTCCATTTCTTTGAATGAAGAGAGTAGAATCGGCTTTGCCTATTTCAAAACCGTTCTTGAGAAGAAAATCCTTAAGGCATTCATACCTTGCTCTAGGAGCTTGCTTAAGCCCATAGAGCGCCTTATGGAGCTTGTACACATGGTTAGGGAATTTTGGATCTTCAAAGCTTGGTGGTTGCTCAACATAAACTTCTTCTTAGAGAGGTCCATTTAAGAATGCACTCTTCACATCCATTTGATGAAGCTTGAAATCATGATGAGTAGCATAGGCCAAAAGGATACAAATTGACTCAAGCCTTGCTACCGGAGCATAAGTCTCTCCAAAGTCCAAGCCTTCAACTTGAGTGTAGCCTTTGCCTACGAGCCTTGCCTTGTTCTTTGTGACAACACCAAATTCATCTTGCTTATTCCTAAAAACCCATTTGGTGCCGATCACATTTTGCTTGGATCTCGGCACCAACTCCCAAACTTCATTTCTCTTGAAGTTGTTCAACTCTTCCTCCATGGCAATAATCCAATCCGGGTCCTCAAGAGCTTGTTCCACACTAGGAGGTTCCAAAGAGGAAACAAATGAGTAAAATGCACAAAAATTTGACAATCTTGAGCGAGTTGTTACCCCTCTTTGGATACTCCCAAGTAAGTTGTCGATAGAATGATCCCGTTGAACCATTTGATGTACTCTTGGGTGTGGTGCTTGAGATTGACGTTGAATGGGTCCATCATCATCATCTTCAACTTGTGGAGCTTCTTCTTGAGCTTCACCACCTTATTCTCCCCCTTGATTAAAGCCTTGTCCATGATCGTCACCATGAACTTGACTTTCCTCTTGATGAACTTGAGAACTTGGTGGTTCCACTCTTGTTGATGATGATGGACCTTGATTTCTTGTGTCAACCGGAGCTTGAACTTGAACCTCACGAGGCATCACTTCACCGGTCCCCATTCTAAAGATTGATACACTTGGGGGCTCTTCATCATCTACAAGGTTTTCACTAACTTTCTCTCCTTGAGAGCCGTTGGATTCATCAAATTTCACGTCTACCATGGTCTCAACACAACCGATGGTTTTGTTGAAAACACGAGTCATGTCCATTAGTTCCATAACCAATGAGAAAACCTTCATCAACCTTGGATGCAAACTTTGAGGCTTTGGGTTTCTTGTTAAGTATGAAACACTCACACCCAAAGACCCTAAAGCAATGCACACTAGGCTTCTTACCGGTGATGATCTCGTAGGGAGTCTTGTTCAAGTACTTGTGGAGGTAGAGACGGTTGGCGGCATGGCATGCAGTGTTGATGGCTTCCGCCCAAAATGAGTCCGGAGTCTTATACTCATCAAGCATTGTTCTTGCCACTTCAATCAACGTACAGTTCTTCCTCTCAACAATGCCATTTTGTTGAGGAGTGAGAGCGGAGAGTTCATGCTTGATGCCTTCTTCATCGAGGAACTCTTCAACTTGAGTGTTCCTAAACTCCGAGCCGTTGTCACTTCTTATGTTCTTGACCTTGAGCTCAAACTCATTTTGAACTCTTCTAATGAACTTCTTGATCACTCCCTTTTTTTCACTTTTATCATGCAAAAAGAATACCCAAGTGAAACAGGAAAAATCATCAACAATTACTAGACCATATTTGTTACCACTGATGCTTATGTAGGCAATTGGTCCAAACAAGTCCATGTGTAGTAGCTTCAATGGTCTTGATGAAGATAGGATGTTCTTGGCAGGATGATGCGCTCCAACTTGCTTCCCGGCTTGACAAGCACTACACAACCTATCTTTCTCAAAAACAACATTTGTTAGTCCTAGGATGTGCTTGTCCTTTTGAAGTTTGGCCAAGTTTCTCATGTTAAAATGGGCTAGTCGGCAATGCCATAGCCAAGCCAAGTCGGATTTTGCCACTAAGCAAGTCTTAGGGTCCACCTTCACTTTTGTGAAATCCACATAGTAAAGCTTTCCCCTTAGATGACTCGCAAAGACAACAGAGGAATCCTCCCTTCTAGAGACGGTCACACCCACATGGGTAAAGACATAATTGTAGCCTTTCTCATAAAGTTGTGAAACGGACAACAAGTTGTACCCTAAACCTTGAACATGATAAACATCTTCAATTGAATTTGGATAGCAATTTTACCTAGACCGACAACATCTCCTTGACCATTATCTCCGTAGATGATAGTTTCCGTTGGGGTGTCATAATGCTCAAGGGATGCAAATAAGCCCCTAGTAGAAGACTTGTTCATTTCTCTCCCTCTTTCTCGTCTCACTTTTCTCTCTCCCTTTTTTTATGTCATGCCCAAGTCTCTTTTAGAAGCATGGAGAGATATATAACAGAAACATTTTTAGCAAATCTACAACAGGGATATTTTTTTTCTCTCTCTCTCTTTTTAACAAGACATAAAGTCTTGTGTCATACAGGAGACTCGTCATGTAAATTAAGATTTTCAAAGTAAATCTCCAGGATTTAGTGTCACTATGAACAAGATGAATAGCAGCTCAACTCTATCATATCGTATCAATCAACCACCAAGACTTAGATCAAGAATATACTCCCACAAATATCTCAAGCTCAAAGCATGTTTAAAAATCTAAACAATTGTATCCATGTCTTGGGAGAAATTAAGGATGGTAAACTAGGCATTTAAAGCATTGAAGAGCATTTATCTATCATGTCCATAAAGCATACTTCTCTAGTTCTTTTTTTAAATAAGCCACATACTATATATAATTAAACATAACAGACTTTAAACATTTATTCTATGACAAATATATATAAGTAGGTAGATAATACTTACCTCAGGGGCACTCCTTCCCCGAGTGGTGTGACAGTTGGTTGGGGTTGATGCCCCGGTTGGTCGTAGAACTGAACAGGGTTGTTGCTCAATTTCACATTCCCCACTAGCGGAATGCTCTCGCCAGCATCTCAGCATTTTCATCTGTGGTCTCTTGTATCTCGTTCAGCTGTTGTCCCGCCTGGTTCATCCATGCTTGCTGTTGGTACAGCAGGTTGGTGTGGAGATCTTGTGTGTTCATTTGTGTTCTCATGTTGTCGTGGACGCCTTGATTGAAAGGTGCGGTGCGCTGATGATCAAATCTTGCAAAGAGTGGCGGGCAGGTACAAAATTTGAAGATGTCGTATGAAACCTGCCGCTCGAAAATTCTTGTCCTCCCAGGTCACTTGGTCCTTGTGGCTACTGTGATGGCAACCCCCCTCCTTGATATGCGCGGCGTTGAGTGCGTGGTGGAATGAAGCCTTCATAGGATTGGTAGGCTGCACCTTCAGAGGGTTGGTCAGCCTCAAAGTAATTCGATGATGAAGCTCGAGCCGACGTTTGCGGGGGTTACTGCTGGAATGGTTGTGCCTGAAAGTTGATCAAGAAAGACTGCACAGAATATATACCCAACCCCCGGTTAGGTAATGGGATTGTGTCCTTATTACAAATATAGTGCAGTTGTTCTTGGATTTTTTTAACCCATCTTCCTTGGTGAAAATAATTGTAGCCGATTAGCTCTCTAGGAGTATTAATATCAATGATAGTGGCATCTCCGTATAAGCCCAAGTCATCGGCTATTCGCGTGATCAAAGAGGTGCATCTCACTTCTCCAACTAGGTTGGGGAGTGATAACCAATGCTCTACCTGCAATTTTACAGGGGAGACAGATTTCCTCTTTATGGCAGCGTACATGAGTTGTATGTCTGCCACTCTCACACTAATGTTGTCATTTCGTGGAAAAAAAGCAAGGCTCATCCACTTATGAAAGAAACGGAGAGTGGGGTGATGAATATCAATAGTGTGTGGTCTATGTGTGTTTTGCCTCCCTGAAATGTCTGCCCAGAAACGCAGCTTATCAAAGTCTTCAAGTGCTGTGTCTATGTCTAAGATGCATCCTGGTGCAAATCCCAAGGCATTGCTCAGTCTCCTCCAAGATAAAGTGTGTTCTTGACGGAAGAGCCGAAAGGTCACTCCGTCATCAGTGGGTGCTATAGTGCACAGAAATTCTATTGTGAGGAGACGGCAGCCCCGTTCAGTAGTGTTGTAAAAAGAAGTCCATCCTAGTAATTGGAACATTTGGGTGAACTCAATATTCATACCTGTCTCTTGCATGAACATGTCGAACATGGGTGTGAGGACAAAGTCACATTTTTTCAACTTTTCATACCTACCCCTTTCCTCCCCTCTCCTTACGTGAAGATGTACATCATTGGTCAAGATCCTCCCTTGTGATGGTGATGCCGACTGTGAGGGATTGGAGATGGGTGAAGGGGACTCTTGGGCGTCAATGCTCATGGATCGTTCGGAGTTGGCCCTGGACCGAGTGCGTCCAAGGAATTTTCCGAACATGGTGTCTCTCTTGAAGAACTTTCCTTCTCTTCTCTCTATTTCTCTTCCTAATCTCTCTCACTCTCGTAGTAGCTCTAAATTGTTTCGAAATATGTTTTCTAGGCTGGTGAGTGAGTGAGGAGTGTGAGGGCTTTGGCAGTTTTTATAGGGCCGAGGGGGGAGACCGGCGGGCCGAGTGGTGGGGCCGATCGGCCCCATATGGATCCCACTCGGGAGCCCTCTCCTCCCTCCATTGTGGGCTGAAGACCTTTGCTACAATAAGTGCGGGTTGGAAGAAGAAAAGTGATGCTGGTGGAGAAGGAGTGGAGGAGAAGAAAAGGGAACAAAGAAAGTGGTGATGTGATGTTTGTCCCTATGACATGTGGGTCCCACGCGTAAGGGCATTTTTACAATTTCTAAATAAAATATAACAGCAAAAATATGAAAGAAATTTTTTTCATGCCACCACGAAAAATTATCCATACGGGTTTTGACACAACGTAAAAGTTATTTACCATGGGGCGTGAAAAGTTTTTATTGTAGTAAATGCAGAAAAGAAAAAAATATTTTTGTGTTTTTTTACCGGTTACCTTCGGCGAGGGTCCGTAGTTTAAGTCCTCGAACTGGACTTCCAAATCTTTTAGTCTTCAAGTGCGTCCTTCGTCTTCAGAGATGATGATTCTTCTGGCGATGTTTTCTCTTGATCGATCATGTTCGCGTTGGTGTTGAGTTCTGGTTGGGGTCTGAAGGCAAACTTCTCTTCCTTTCCAATGATCTCGAATGTGATATCTCCTGCACCGACATTGATTCGTGCATTGGAGGTGCTCAGGAATGGTCATCTGAGAATCAATGAGACCCTGGAGTCTGGGTGCATATCCAATACTACGAAGTCAACTGGCACAAAGAACTCTCAGATTTTCACTGGAACATTCTCGGCGATTCCTGATGGGTAGCGAACTAATTGATCTGCTAATTGTAGACACATTGATGTTGGAACCAAGGTAGGGTGCTTAAGCTTGTCGAAGACAGCCTTGGGCATCACACTGACACTTGCTCTAGGATCACAGTGTGCATTGTTGAAGTATTGATTTCCAATGGAGCACTCTATAGTGGGGCATCTTGGATCTTTTTTCTTGATGGGTGATGCATTCAGGATTGCCGCACTACACTATTCAATCAACTTGATGATCTCCGCGGTTGGCAGAGGTTTGTTCTTGTTTAGGATGTCTCGGATGTACTTGGCAAATGTCGGGACTTGTATGGCGTCTAGTAGAGGTATGTTGACATAAAGCTTCTGGATCACCTCTACAAATTTGCCGAATTGATCATCAACTTGAGGTCTTCTCACTCTTCTAGGATATGGTAGGAAGTTGGTGTTGTGGAAGTCTTGTCTTGCTGGATCTTGTTCTTCTCACACAACTGCGTCATCCACCTTCTTTTCTGGATCTTCAGCTGGTGCTACAGGTGCTGCAGAGGTTGCAGGCACCGTAGGTGTTCTAGCTGATGGTCTTGCTGCGCCCTTCGGATATGGTGGATCAGTTGTTTGCTTGCCACCCCTTGTTCGGATATTAAATACATGTGTAAGTTGGTCATGGTTGTAGGTCTTTTCCTTGGGTTGGTGCTGACTTGTGGACCACCAAGCTTGAGTTCATGTAGTCTTGTAAAGCTTGTCGATCCATCTTGAAGTTGGCTCGCTCCTCAAGCCAGTTCAACAACACATCCATATCAGTTGACACTGCCTTCAATTCTTCATCTTCTTGTACTTCTTCACTCTGATGACAGTGTTGGATGTTCTTCTGGGTCCAGCCTTGATTCTCTGAGATCTTGAGCATGAGTATGTCGACTTCCCCCAGAGTGAGTGACAAAAATGATCCTTCAGCAGTTGCATCCAGATGCTCACTTGCTTTCTGGTTTAGTCCATGGTAGAATCCATGTAAGAGCATCTATTCTTCCATTCCATGATGAGGGCAATCTGATATGTATTCTTGCAACCGTTCCCATGCCTCTAGAATTGATTCACCTTTCTGCTGCTGGAAGTTGGTGATTTTTCCACGTAAGGCATTGGTTTTGTCTGTGGGAAAAACTTAGCTAGGTAGGTGGTAGAACATTTCTCCCATGTGTTTATTTCTTTTTCATTGGAGTAGAACCATTGTCTCGCTCTTCCCGTTAGTAAGAATGGGAATAAGCGGAGTAGGATCATGTCCATGGGAATGTTCTTGATGGAGATGGTGGCGCCTATCTCCAGAAAATTCTGGAGATGAGTGCTTGCATCTTCATGTACCTTTCCACTGAATGGATTAGCTTGCACCATGTTGATGAGGCTAGCCTTGAGCTCGAACTCATGGTTGACTTGAAGTGTTGGTCCAGTGTGAATGTTCTTGATGCTTGGAGCAGAGAACTCTCGCAACGTCTTCTCAGGCATGGCTTCAGGAACTTGGTGTAGAGCTTCCTTGGTTGACTTGACTCAGATGATCAAAGTGTGGTGAATCACAATCAAACCTGTTAATACCCTGTAAATAAGATAGAAAAAGACAAACAAGGGTAATTCTGTTTAAGCAGAAGTGCCAAACTACAATTTCATCATAAAATATCTAGCCATTGATTTTCAAAAGGTAGCCATCTAATCTTCCCCGACAACGGTGCCAGAAATGCTTGCTGGTATTTATTAAGCATACAGAGAAATTAATGATCCGCAAGCGCACGGATACCGGTGAGCACTTCACCTGGGGGGGTGGGTTTTAAAAATATCGTATCCACAGGGAAGAAAGGATGGATGTATTCGTTGACTAGGGATGGTAATAGACTACTCTATGAGACATTGATGGTATGGCACAAACTTTAACAGGAGTAAGCCAATAATATATATATATATATTGATAACTTAGACAGGTAGAGGCACACATGGGGCATAGAATATACTACTTCCTATTTAGATTAGAACTAGATTAACTTAACAGGCACAAATCAAATTCTATGTAGTATACAAATACTAGTTATTCATCTATTCTATCATAGCATATCATCAGATATAGGATTGTCATAAGTAAATGTGTGCACCCCGAAGATTACCCAAGAAGATCAAGAACGAAACATGATCCTCCCAAGAACCATTATCGATAGCACTTACACTCGGGGGATGGACTACAAAGTACTCAATAGGCCTGTCACACCTATGTCTACCACACCACCCAGAGCATAAGGTGAACTTGCAAGTAAATCATATCTAAGCACCATGCTTACATAATCTCTACTACCTAACATACTCGAGTAATATAATAGGAGCTCTAGAATAAGTGCGTGAATTTATCATTAATCATTACTATATCAGATATACTACTAGAACAAAATAAGAACTTAGCAATTGCACACATAATATTGAAGTAGCACAAAGTCATTGAGAAACAATATAATAACTAAATCTTGATAACTTACAGATCTAGAACTGGAGCAAGGCTCAACTCTACTCAAATCTGACTATCTGTCTAAAACTAGGCTCTATATCTAAGAACTAGATCTAGAACTATTAAATAACTATCCTATCTCTTGTGTCTCCTCTTCTTCTCCCGCCTTGGTGATTTGATTTGATGAATTGATTCTAAGATTCGATGCCCCTAAGGGGGGTCTAGGGTCTGCTTATACAGTTCGGAGGAGGTGCCACATCACTGTAGGATCAAACCGACCTCAATGTGCGGTTTAGATTGATTCTCATAGGCGGTGGAGGAAGGTTCCAGAAGTAGGGCTGTCGTGGACAAGGTGGCAGGTCGATCGGCCCCACCACTGGGCCGATCGGCCCCTGGTGGGCCCCACTCGTAGGCTTCTTCGTCGTGGTGTCTTCTCGTTCCTTCTAGATGCTTCTTTCTTGTAAGCCACGTTGGTTTAAGTTCGGGAGTCTTCCGGAGCCTTCTAGATTTGATTCCTTTCATATTTTCCTGAATAGTCCCTAAAATTATACAATTCACCAAAACTTGTGGAAATCATTAGTCCAAAGCCCTATACTACTATTGAATTATCAATTTGGTCCTTTTCCATGTATTGTTGCCTAAAAATAAGAGTTAGTGAGCATCAACATGCACCAATCTCAACAAACACTGCCCCAAAGACCCTTCACCCTCCCATGAATAGACCAGGTCGTTGATTCCACGGCGGGCTGTGCCCTGCTCTGTTTCCTCGACTGCTACTCGGGCAATCACCAGATCCGCCTAAAAGTCCAAGACTAGATCAAGACGTCATTCATTACGCCCTTTGGTGCGTATTGCTACTTGACCATGTCTTTCAGTCCGAAGAACGCCAGTGCGACCTATCAGAGTGCCATCCAAAAGTGTCTAGAGACACAAATTGAGAAAAATGCCGAGGCCTACGTGGACGACGTGGTAGTGCAGATTTGAGAGCCTGATAACTTTATCATGGACTTGTCTGAGACCTTCGCCAACCTCAGGGTTTACCGCTGGACACTTAACCCGGAAAAATGCGTTTTCGGCGTCCCCTCAGGAAAACTACTCGGATCCCTCATCAGTAACCGCGGCATAGAGGCAAACCCGGATAAGATCAATGTGATCACCCAGATGAAGCCCCCCAAGTGCCAGAGAGACATATAGAAGCTCGCCGGGTGCATGGCAGCACTCAGTCATTTCATCTGACGACTCGGCATGCGAGGATTACCCTTCTTCAAGCTCCTCAGGCACCAAGACAACTTCCAGTGGGATGAGGAGACTCAGAAGTCTTTCCTGGAACTTAGGGATTACCTCCAGAAACCACCCATCCTCACTGCGCCAGAAGTCGGGGAGACGCTCCACCTCTACATCTCGGCTACTACGCACGTGGTGAGCACGGTGCTAGTCGTGGAGCGCAAAGAGAAAGGCCACGCCTACGCCGTCCAGACGCCGGTCTACTTCATAAGCGAGGTACTGACTGACTCAAAAGTGCGGTACAACCAAGCGCAGAAATTACTCTACGCATTGCTCTTCACCACCCGCAAGTTGAAGCACTACTTCGAGGCTCACAAGATCATTGTAGTTTCTGACTACCCCATATGCGACATCCTGCACAACAGGGATGTTATGGGAAGAGTCGTGAAGTGGTCCATCGAGCTGGCTGCACACGACATCACCTTCATACCCTGCAACACAGTCAAGTCACAGGTACTTGTTGACTTCATGGCCGAGTACACGGAGATCCAAACGCCATCTACTGCCACCGAACCGGAGCACTGGACCATGTATTTTGATGGATTGCTCAGGATTAAGGGAGGCGGAGCTGGCATACTCCTCATCTCCACCAAGGGTGAGAAGCTGCAGTACATGCTGCAAATCATGTTCAAGGTCTCGAACAACGCAGCTGAGTACGAAGCAGCCCTGCATGGGCTAAGAATCGCCATATCGCTCGGGATCAAACACTTGATAGTACGGGGAGATTCAGCCCTGGTTGTCAATCAAGTGAACAAGACATGGTAGAGGACAAATGAGAAGATGGATGCCTATTGTGCAGAGATACAGAAGCTAGAAGGCAAATTCTTCGGCCTTGAGTTCCAGCACGTGCTCCGAGAAAACAACAAGGCAGTCGATGAGTTGGCAAAAATGGGTTCCACTAGAGCCCACGTGCCACCTGGCGTTTTCGTCCAAGATCTCGTCAAGCCCTCCATCAAGAATCCCGAGGCCCAAGTCGACCCATCTAAAGGACTCAGCGAAGTCCTTACGATCGAGCCACAACCTGAGTGGATCTCAAAGATGGTTGAGTACATCAAGTACGGAACACTTCTGAATCCCTCGCCTGGAAAGGGAGGGAGACGTGAGCGTTACATGAAAGGATCACGGAGCAAGAACTATGTCTTGATCGGGGACAACCTATATCGTCGATGGGCACACTCCCGAGTACTCCAAAACTGCATCTCGGAGGAAGAGGGACGAGAGCTCTTGTCAGAGATCCATGGTGGCATGTGTGGGAACCACGCCGGGGCGCGACCATCGTAGGTAAAGCCTTCCGGTCTGGTTTTTACTGGCCCACAGCTGTTGCGGACGTTGAGATGCTGGTTAAACGCTATGAGGGATGTCAGTTCTTCACAAAGCAAATCCACGTCCCAGCTCAATCCCTCCAGACTATACCCGTGTCTGGGCCCTTCACGTGCTGGGGACTCGACATGATCGGTCCCTTCAGGAAAGCATCCGGAGGATATGACCACATCCTGGTGGCTGTTGGCAAGTTCACCAAGTGGATAGAGGTCAAGCAAATAAAGGCACTGACAGCGGCAAAGGCAGCTGAGTTCATTGCAGAGATTGTGCACAGGTTCGGCGTCCCTAATAGGATTATCACCGACTTGGGCACAAATTTCATGGGGAGAGAGTTTCAGAACTACTGCGACGACCTCCTCATCAAGGTGTCCCATGCGTCAGTGGCACACCCCCGCTCCAACGACCAAGTTGAGTGAGCTAATGGAGCAGTGCTCGAGACACTCAGGAAGCGCGTCTTCGATCGACTCAAAAAGTATGCAACACGTAGGCTCCGAGAGCTCCCAGCAATAATCTGGGGAGTGCGGACACAACCGAGTCACTCTACTGGTCAGACCCCCTTCTTCCTAGTGTATGGATCTGAGGCGGTACTCCCAACCGACCTCATGTTCAACGCACCCAGGGTAGAGGTGTATGAGGAAAACAAAGCCGAGGAGGTGCGCATTAAGGACATCAGCAGCATCGAGGAAGGACGGCTCGTAGCAACCATTCAGGTAGCTCGGTAGACCCAAGCTCTGAGGCTTTACCATGACAAGAATGTGCAAGAGAGAGCCTTGTGCATTAGCGATCTCGTTCTCCAGAGGATCCAGAACAAGAAGGAGAAGCACAAGCTGTCGGCCCCATGGGAAGGGCCATTCATCGTCAAGGAAGTTAGCAGGCTGGGTGCTTACCGGCGAATGTGGGAGGATGGCTCTAAGGTGCCGAACTCATGGAATATCAAGCACCTATGACGCTTCTACCCATAAAGCTTTCGGTGAGGAAAACCCGACTCCCTGTACCCTTGTGATAGTCCCTGGATCATTAGCTATCACGTACAAAACTCATTACAGTATAATATCATTTCCATACAATGAAAACAGAGTACAAAATAAAGTATTTTACATCCGAAGCAACTCAGTGTATGATTTTAGTACAAGCCCCTTGGGCTAAACGACAAGTAGAAAATCCTACGTAGCGGTAGCTAGAGCTTCAAGTCTTCATCTTCGATCAACTCCACAGGCAGCACTTGAGCGAATCAACACAACCCTCTTCTTGAATTCTTTAGGACGGACCCTTCACTCCAAGTTAAGCACCTGAACACTCACCAACTATCCCCAAGGAATGGGATAGGTTCACGTCACCATTCGTATGCAGCTTTAAGTGGCCTACGTCTAAAGGGATAAAATATACATAACAAGGATAGCTCAGGTTTCCTAAGCAGCAGCAACAACGTCATATATAGAGAGAGTGAACCCATCCTTCCCAAACTCACATCTCACGCATCTCATCGGGTAGTCCTGGCACACCAGGTTCCCTTCTCCACCACCTCGGGCAATCCGTAGCTCTACAACACCCGCCCTCATCTCAAAGCATCCAACGTGTCTCATCCCATAGCCCTCATCTCAAAGCATCCAATGTGTCTCATCCCACATCCCTCATCTCAAAGCATCCAATGTGTCTCATCCCACATCCAAAGACTCTCTAACTAAGGCGGTACCTCCTGCCGGGACTATGAGTCTGAAAACCAGGTCAAAGGTGTAGAGTATGTGGGAGACTAGGGTCGATAAACGACCGAGCCCGACGCACCTCCCACATGGAGCGTGTTTGGCCTACCCTCTTCCACACACTCATCAACATTGCCCAGTGGCTTCGAGGGTCTCGGAGACTAGGGCAGCTAAACCGCCGGGCCCGGTGCACATCCACACAGAGCATGTCCGGCCTACCCTCCCCGAACTCATAATCTCATAACAGTCATGCAGTATCGTCCAGCTAGGGAAATCATTGGAACCTTCCTCCAGGGGTAAGCAACCTCCAACTCTCTCTGAGAATCATACTCACAATAACCCATGCCCATACACGCATAGCTCAGCGCATATACACACACATATATAGTAAAGTAGTAGTAGGACAATCAAGGAACAGGATATAAAGATAGGCTATGCAAGGTTCATCATCTCATTAACATCATGCAAGTTATAAAGCGCTAGCAATCTATATAGCAATGCCTAATAGGTATTCAGAGTCGGATGGGCATGAACACCTGTGTGCAAGTAGTCATCGTAGTTTCCGTAGTTGTTCTCGATCCTCAGGCTCGACTCCTCAGCTCCGGGAATTCCTAGATTCGCAAAGATAAATAAATATGGTGTCTAGATGCAAATAACTCCAAAGAGAAGCAATAAAGAACCAAATAACTCCAAAAGCTATTCTAACGGGTGCTTCATGATTTTAGAAGAATAAAGAAACTGATTTCATATCTTTCTAAGCTAGATTCACTTTAATATTGATTTTCAAATATAGAAATATTTTATGAATTTAATTAATTGCGATAAAGCACAAAAAACACAAGTCAGCAAGTTAGAGAACCAAAGCCTAGGTTTTGGGTTGGTCTGCATGGTAAGTTGACTAGTCAATGATCATTGTTGACCAGGTCAAAAAGAAAGGTCAAAGGTCAACCGGACCCCACAAGACGCACTGTGGGCCCCGTATGTCAGATGGGGCATAGGTTAGACAGTTGGCAGCCTCTCATGTTAGTGGGACCCAACGGTAAATCCGTATGCCCCTTTAGTCAGATTAGAGGTGTTGTGCAGGATGGTTTCGCTAGAGGCGATGTGGTGTGGTTGAGAAACAAGGCTCAAGCTGGAACATGACAAAGATGTGGCGAGGATGGGTTCACCCTAGATACGGCTGATGGTTTAGTTAACGTACGTGTCGTTCACAACGAAGGCGTGGCACGACTACAGCGAAAGGTATGGTCGGGACTTCAAAGATTGAACACAAGCATCAACATACAAGAATTAAAGCTCTTGGTGAAAAGGAGTAGGTGCTGCTAGCAAACAGCACACACACCAGATCAATAAAGATCTAAGGTTAGATAGCACCTACAGCTTGGAAGTTTAGAGTCTTGCACACGGCTCGGCAGCGAGCGATGCACAAGCAAGAAGGATAAAGGCTCGGTGTAAAAAGGATACGTGCGGCTGTTTAGCAAAGCAACGCACATACTAGATCAAAGCTGGAAGGTAGATGGTTTAGAACAACACAAGAGCTGTTTAGACTTGCTAGTTTCCTGGAAAGGCTGCAGCTCCTCGGTGTGGATTAGAATTGGGCTCCAGCCTTGCTGGTGTACAGCTTGATTTTCGTGCACACCACATCTGCTAGATGCTTGGATATGGACTGATAGCTTGTAGCCTAGCACTACGGGTTCAACGGGTCACACCATAGGCTGTCCTTCACAAGAACAGAAGGGCTTCCAAACCATTGGTTAAGCAGCCATGTACCACCAGGAAGGCAGCTCGCCATTCCCAGCAGTTGTTGGTCCGCGGTGTTTCGCTTGAACGAGTGCTCGACATGAAAGCTAAGCTGGATCACCAGAACACTGATGGTGAGGTACACAAACATAGCTTAGAGTAGAAACTAAGGACTGTGTCTGAGGGAACAATTTAGCAACATGTCGAGCAAGGGCAGGGAAAAAGGATGTGGCCTTGATGTGCCGGTGGCAAGCAGAGCAAAGTGTGAACTCAGGATCACGTCTCAATCGCAACAGAGAAGGTCGGGTCCGGTGAGGAAAAGATGATGGCTTGGCTGGCTCTATAGGGCATTCCGGCATATCATCGAGCAGGTTGTGGGCATAACAAAGTTCGCCCAGCTTAGTGTGCAGAGCGCTCGATCAAATGCCACAAGGGTGTGTGCATCACGGCTGCACACTGTTGTGCTGGTTCACGGCCTGTGCGAGACATGGACAGGGTGTGATGCTTTGCGGTATCTCATAGCAAGGCATGCTACTCGTCAGTTGTGAACAACATGACAACGTTGGTCAACACACGTGCAAGCCATGTGAGAAAGGCTTCACAGATAGAGAGAGCGGGTGGTTAGGTGACTCACTCGATAGGACTAAGGATATGGTTTGGTATGGCAAGCATCGCAGCAGACCGATGCTCCAGAGCTGCGTGCTATCATGGTGAGGTGTGCTACAAGGCTCGGTTAGGAGGGTTAAAGATTCGGGATTTGCCGGCTTCAGGGCCCTGCACACCTCGTGCCGGTGGGACAAACAAAGAGCGGCGGAAAGGCAAGGCTCACCGGCGTCGACCCCTTTTTGGTGCCTGGCGAACAGAAATGACGGCGAGGCTCCAGGGCAGTGTGCTCGTGATCGAGTCGTCGACGTGCTCACACTGGCGCATGCGTGTGCTAGAAACGCGCACGGGTTGGTACTGTGCTCGGGTGTGCAAGGCGACAGTTTGGGCTGGTGTGTGCGTGAAAGCCAACGAGATGCTCTCGGTGGCGAGTTCGATGATGGTACACGAGCAGAGCTTGCGACGGCGAACCGGGATGCTCGGCAAGGCGAGCCTAGGGTTTCAATCAAGGCACAGAAAGATGCGACCTTCTGTCGGAATCCGGCACAACAGCGACAACAGGTTTCCGGGCGGCGAAGCAAAGCAGGACGGTATTGCTGGCTTGGGTGCCAGTGCCGGTGTGCACACTCGCGTGCGTGCGTGCATGCGTGCATGTGGACAAGTGTGTACGCGGGTTTAGGATGGTGCTCACGCGTGCAAGCCGAAGAAAAACCCTCAGCGGCGAGGACAGGTAGGACGGTGGCGCGAGTTCAAGGCTCGGCCTTCGACCGTAGTGAGACGGTTCGGTGCACGGGCGCAAGGCCTCTCCTCGGCCTTGTCCAGAACAAGGACGGCAAGCAAAAAGGGAGCAGCACTCAGCGGGTTCAAGAGGGGCTATGGTTGTGCTAGAAGGGAACAAGGTCAGGGCTTGTTCGGCTTTTGGGTGCGGCGCACTACATGCCGGTGAGAAAGCAAAGCGGTGGCGCAACTTGCTCGCGAGCGCGTGCACAAGCGTGTGCATGGCTCGAGGTTAGGCACGGTGGGCTAAAGGCAAAGCCTTTCGCCTCCCTGTGCGTGTGTGCACGCGAGTGCAAGAAGACCCCTCTGGGTTTTTGGGCATGGCCAGGAGGTGCCTGACGAAACGCCCTAAAGGGACGGCGAAGCGGCAAAGCTTGACAGCGGCGAGCTATTCCCGGCTGTTGATCAACAGAAGCGACGTCAAGGTCCAGGGTCTCCTAGGGTGGCTAAAGGGCCCAACTTTGGTTTCCCCAACACGGCGAATGAGTGTGCGCCGGCGTGTGGAAGTCCACGGCCACGACACGGCAGAACGACGCGCGGCACAGGGTCGGGACACAGATGAGGATAGCGGCTTGGCCGGGCTCGTGCACGCGTGTCGGCAAGTGCACGACTGACGGGTTGCTCGGCGGCTAACGGTGAAGTTCTTGCCTCCCGGTGCGCGCACGTGTTTCCAATGCCGACGGTCCGGCCACGACGGCGACACGGACACAGTGGAGCGCCCGACAACGAAACAGACAGAAAAAGGTCAAGCGGTGAGCGCGCGCGGATCGTCGGCAGCGGCACCTGTAGGCATAAGGCTCGACTCGAAGGCTGGCACACAAGCGTTGGCGGTCACGCGGTGGCAGCGATGCGAGTCAGCTCGGAGCAAAACTCTAACCCCATGGGCTTGGCCCGATTCTCCCCCTCGGCACGAAGGCTGGCATCTGAGATGAGGAGAGGGGCTTGGCATGCCCACCTGATGACCTTTGGGTCGGCAGTGAAATGGTGAGGATGGCGTGGAGCAGGAATGACAGCGGATCGGTTCGGGGCAGCTTAGAACAGGGAAGCAGAGCAGGCACGATGTCGAGGTCCTTGGCTTGAGCGGCTCTGGCTCCTGGGCAGTGCGGTCCCTGGGCTTCACGGCGTCGTCAGCGCTTCCACGGACGCGGCGACCTCCGGCTCCACTGCACGGCTCTCCGCCTGCAAGACGGCGGCACCAGTCTTCTCGGGTCGGCAGCACGGGCGGCTCCGGCGTCCAAGTTCCTGCGGCACGGCGACCTCTGGTGCTTCTCCTCTCCCCCAACTCCTTCTCCTTCACTGCGATGGCAGCGGGGCGGCTCCAGGATGGCTCCCACGGCGGCGGCAGCTAAGGTTCCCGGTATCCGGGATGGTGGCCCGGTCTTCTCCGCTTCCTTCTCTTCCTCCTTTCCTCCTCTCCTCTGAATCTCTGTGGTGGCGGCGGCTTTGGATTGGGGAAATCCCCAAGGCGGCGGCAGCCTACAGGGAGGCCGGCTGGTGGAGGGGATTTTATAGGGAAGAGCTAGGGTTTGGTCCGAGATAGACAGTGGGCGGCGTTTCGGGCGACGTGGCAAGCATCTGCGGGTGCCAGCGCGGTGGGGGGCGGCGGCCATGGGCGACCCTCGGTGCGGCGCTGCTCGGTCGCCATCGCACAGCGCGCGTGCGTCACAGGGAAGAAGAAAAAGAGACAGGGAAGCCTGGCTGACTTGCGGGACCCACCTGGCGGCGACACAAAGAGAGATAGGTGGGAGCTGGGCCAGCGGGCTGGGTTGCAAGGCAGGCCGGCGAATGATCAGGGGGCGCCGGCAGACTTTGTGAACTGGTCTAGGAAAGGATTAGGCCCAGCTGTGCAAGAGGTCTTTCTTATCTCCTATTTCCTATAAACCTTTTATATTTAGAATTCAAATTTGAATTTAGTATTCAAATTTGAACCACACTCAAGTAAAATCCAAATAAATCCCAATAAACTCCAGAGTTCTCACAGTAGCATTTTATATTTCCTAATTTTATTATTTTACTCAAAATAAATCTAGGATTTTAGGGAAGGATCAAAGAAGACATTCTTATATTTTAATTAAGCACTCAACTTCAAACCAAAATTTTGACATTCACATTTTCGCATTCACCAACATTCCGGGAAAATTTCCGGGATGTTACAGACTCCCCCCTTAAAAGAATATCTTTCTCGAGATTGAAATTGGGCTAGTACATTGGGGCACCAGCTTCTTCAAGTTGTCTTCATACTTCAGATATCTTCGACTTTACTGTCATTGCTCAACCAAATGCCATAGATACTGTCATGGAGAGAGAGTTTCAGAACTACTGCGACGACCTCCTCATAAAGGTGTCCCACGCATCAGTGGCACACCCCCGCTCCAATGGCCAAGTTGAGCAAGCTAATGGAGCGGTGCTCGAGGCACTTAGGAAGCGCGTCTTTGATCGACTCAAAAAGTATGCAAACGCAGGCTCCGAGAGCTCCCAACAGTAATCTGGGGAGTGCAGACACAACTGAGTCCCACTACTGGTCAGACCCCCTTCTTCCTAGTGTATGGATCTGAGGCGGTACTCCCAACCGACCTCATGTTCAACGCACCCAGGGTAGAGGTGTATGAGGAAAGCAAAGTCGAGGAGGCGCGCATTGGGGACATCGACAGCATCGAGGAAGGACAGTTCGTAGCAACCATTTAGGCGGCTCGGTACGCCAAAGCTCTGAGGCGTTACCATGACAAGAATGTGCAAGAGAGAGCCTTGTGCATTAGCAATCTCGTTCTCTAGTGGATCCAGAACAAGAAGGAGAAGCACAAGCTGTCGGCCCCATGGGAAGGGCCATTCATCGTCAAGGAAGTTAGCAGGCCGGGTGCTTACCGGCGAATGTGGGAAGATGGCTCTGAGGTGCCGAACTCATGGAATATCGAGCACCTATGATGCTTCTACCCATAAAGCTATGTATGTAACGACCCGGGTTTTCGGTGAGGAAAACTCGACTCCCTGTACCCTTGCGATAGTCCCTGAATCAGTAGCTATCACGTACAGAACTCATTACAGTATAATATCATTTCCATACAACGAAAACAGAGTAAAAAATAAAATATTTTACATCCGAAGCAACTCGGTGTACGATTTTAGTACAAGCCCCTTGGGCTAAATGACAAGTAGAAAATCCTACGTAGCGGTAGCTAGAGCTTTAAGTCTTCATCTTCGATCAACTCCACATGCAACACTTGAGCGAAGCAACACAACCCTCTTCTTGAATTCTTCAGGATGGACCCTTCACTCCAAGTTAAGCACCTACAACTCACCAACTATCCCCAAGGAATGGGATAGGTTCACGTCACCATCCGTATGCAGCTTTAAGTGGCCTACGTCTAAAGGGATAAAATATACATAACAAGGATAGCTCGGGTTTCCTAAGCAGCAGCAACAACGTCATATATATAGAGAGTAAACCCATCCTTGAGCCCGCTCCAGCAGACTCGGTGGGCTGACAGGTGGCTCGCCAAACTCACGCACGGTGGACTCGGCAAGCGGAGCCAGCTCATCCAACAGCGAGCGCAGGGTCTCATCCAACACCTGGAACTCAGCCCTCTCTGACTCCACACGGGCTTCAAGGTCTGCGAATTGTGTGAAAAGTTTTCGCCGAAGATATGTTCAAAACGTCAGAAGGACTAAACAAGATAGAAACAACAGAACAAGTGCAGGGAAAGTAGGTGGCTGACAAGTGAGCTCCTTCTTCGCCATAGCCCGCTCCTTAGAATCCCGCTCGAAGGACGTCTTCAGACGCTTCGCTTCATTGTGGAGGTCCTTGAGCTCCTACTCTGCCTCGGTCCGAGTTGTTCCAACAACAGGGTCAAAATCAAGCACTCGGATGACAAGACCGAACGAGAGTTGAGCCAACCATACCCTTCTGGTACTCCTCTACCGCCTCGTGCAAGGACGCGAAAGTAGTGTCCGCTGCTGCCTTGTCCCGGCGCAGCTGCTCGAGCTCCTGGTTGCTGCTCGCTTGACGTGCAGCGGCCTGCTCCTCAAGGTGCCGCAGTCGGGCACGCAGCGTGATTGCATTGGACCCAATGTCGTCCAACACATCAAACTTGCGAGCGGAAGCTGCAGCAATGACCTACAAATACAACATCTAAGAAAACCATGCAGATGGCAGTAGTAGAGAGAGGAATTCCGGATGGCTACTCACCTCTGCCAACTGCGCAACCCTATGCGCAGCCACAACGAGCTCCTTCCGGTTGTCCTCATCGGTAGCTGGGTCTCCAAGGACCTTGTGTGCCTAGCCGTGGTGTATCCATGCAATCCGGCCAGAGCGTGGCGGGTCGGCGTGGCGCGCAGGGACCTCCCTGCGGATCTCCTCCACCTCAGGCTCAGCCACAGTGGCTGAAATCAAGGCCGAGGACCCAGCAGCTTCACGCTGTGGACTGGCCACCTGGGGAGCAGCACCGGCGCCTGGCACCACGCCACTCGACATCTCCGGCGCTGCACCCGAGTGCTCCACTGAAGCACTCGCCGAATGCACCGCCGGGGCGACAGGAGGCACAGGCACATCACCCCCATCAACTGAGGGGTCACAAGGATCCCTGCAACCAATGAATTCCAACACCACCACTACATTCAAAACCTCCATCACCAGGATCAACAGCACACAGAATGTGACCAAAAGTCCAAAAGAACTTACTGGTCTGATACGCGCATGCACGCGCGCTTGCGGAACCCAGAGCTGGAGGGCGCCGGCCGCTTCTCCCCCACAGTCGCCTCTGTGGCCACCTTGCACGACTCCTACGCCGCAACGGGAGACGGTCGAGCAGCCTTCGGCATAGGGAGAGCAACACCCCCGCTCTAGGACGCGTCTTCTGGTTGTTGACGAGGAGAAAGAAGAGAAGGTGGAGGAGAAGGAAGAGAAGGTTGAGGAGAAGGAAGAGAAGGAGAAGATGCGGGCGCACTACTCGACGTCCCCCCCGGTAGCTGCCGGCGGGATGTCACCGGCCTCGGGCGCATAAGGAGCCACCTCCTCCTCGTCCGAGTCGCCCGGCAGCACCAGCTTGCGCCGGCGTGATGCCGGTTCATCATCTTGATCGAGCCGGGTGTCGCGAGCGGCACCTCAGGGCGAACGCTGCCCTTGCGCTCCTTCCCCTTCCTCGGCCCGACAGCAACACCACCGCTCCATCTCCTGCAGCTTGCTGAGCTGAGAATCCTTCCCAGCCAAAGTACCCGGTAGTGGTGGCGCGGAGAAGAAAGCTTGATGATCCTGCGAACACGATATTCAACAAGCATTTCATCAAACATCTGATGGGCATATGTTCATGCCCTAATGGGCGTACGACAAAGAAATCCTTCACCTCGGGCAGCAAGAATGCCATGCTATACGGATGTGGAGCACCACGCGTCGTAATGGCGGTGACATGAACAAAGCACTGGTGGATGCACTCCACCAGCTCGTCGTGATGAACCGGCTCTGGCACGTGCCGCGTGGTGTCGTAGTCCTCGCCGTCGTACTCATACGTCGGGTGGACCCTCTCCTTCAACGGCTGTAGCCGCCGAGTGGTGAAGTTCGCCATAACAGCCACGCTAATGAGCCCGGCCACCTTCAGCTTCTGGATCAGCTCCAGCAGCTCCCGTACCTCTCCCATCTCAATGTCGCTTGGCTTCTCATCCCAACACTTGAGAGGAACCGGCCGCACGTCAATGTTGCACGGGACCTGCGGGGCGTGGTTGGTGGTGTAGAACCACTCGCCGTGCCACCCCTTGTTGGAACTAATCAGCGGCACCGAGATGTACTCGGCAGAATGCTTCTGCTTGAGCTAGATCCCGGTGCCGCCGACCACATTCGGCTTCTGGGTACTCTTGTGGGGTTTCACCCAGAAGAAGTACCGGAAAAGGAAGTGCAGGGCGATGCCAAGGTACGCCTCGCACAGGTTGACAAAGATGGAGATGTGCAGGATGGAGTTAGGGTTGAGATGGCAAAGTTCTAACCCGTAGTAGTAGAGCAGCCCGCGGAAGAAGGGGTGCGCCGGCAACCCGAAGCCGCGGAGGTACGCCGATTCGAACACGACGGCCTCGTTTGTCTGCGGCGTCGGGAACTCCTCCCCACCGCCGGGCGCCACCCCTCAGTGACCGTGTCAAGCAAGACGCCGTCCCACACCAGGGAGTTGAGTCGCTCCCTCGTCGAGATGGAGCGTATCCACTCCTTGTCGTGGCTCGACAGCGCTGGCGGCAGCGAGGCGGATCGCCTCGCTTCCGCCGCGCTCGCCCTCGAATCCCTCCTGTTCCAGTGACCCATTGGAGGCATCTTCCCTCGCTACGCTCGAGGACTGCTGGGAGAAGGAGCTGAGATTGAGGGTGAGGTCGGGCGGCAGATCTGGATCTAGGTTTCTGTGGGGCAGATCCGGCGGAGCTCACATGGATGCGGCTGCGGAGCGACCGGAGTGAAAGATGAAGCGGTAGGTGCGAGGTTTCCTAAGCAAGGCGACACGACGTGAACTGATGGGAGTGGAAGGTGTACGCCTCCCCCTGGCTTGCCTTAAATGTGGGGGGGAGGGAATCGTGGCGGGCCCCTTCCATCCCGTCACACAGCCACGTCCGCGCGAGATTGACTCGCGAGATTTTTGCGCAATCAACCCGCGCCTCATGTCGTTAAGCCCGACGCTTCGAATCCCCAGTCGTACAGGCCCAATGGGCCGAAACTTCAAATGGACCCGGGAGTGAAAATCACGCCCTGAGCTCTAATCAAAGGCTTTCCAAATAAATTTGGTGCACAGGCCATTCAGAGGCTGTGACCTAGAGTCACGGGTTGCCAGGTTATTCGATAACCCGCCCTCAAAATTATGCGGCGCGAATCCGGAGAGGTTTCGCTCTTCAAACTCATGAAGTTTCCTTCTGAAGGCATGCGAATCATAGGCCAGAGCTGCTCAGAAGCCACAGAAATGATGGCTAGGGCAGGTGACCTTGTGCAAGGACTCCTTGGGAACACGGTGCACCAAATGGAAAATCCGGTCTAGGGCTGGAGCTCCTTCCGGGCACTGTACCAGATCAGACGATGAGAGGTACTCTCCCAAATGGGATGACGGTAATTCCATTAAAGGTCTTCTTAGAGCTTCAAAATAGTTATTCTAACTATTTTGAACCTCAGGGACTGCCCTAATGGGTGCATCTGGAGATGCGTCCATTTAGTGAGCACGAAAGTGTCACCAAGATCATCCAGAGCCAGAAGCGAGGTCCTTGGCCGAGCATACGAACCTGGACATAAGCTGGAGGCTTGGGAGGCACTTGGGGGAAGCCCTATTAGGGTTACCATCTCAAGACATCGAAATCCGGTCACATTGTTTTCTTTTTGACCCTTGATAAACCTCTTTCAATCTTTATCAAGGCTCGGGGACTAAGTGTGTACACTTCGTCTTCGATGAGAGTGTAAGTTTTCTGGCTCGGTTATCTGGTCTAATAAAGTTTGGAGCTCTCCTCAACCACCTGGCAACCATGAGTCGAGTTTTAAAGACCACTCGGCTGCGCCAAGAGTTGACCAAGGTGGAATGCAAAGCACTCGGCTGGAGGCAGCAAGCACTCGGATGAAGCCCCAAGTCGACGATCGAGCTCGCAGTCTGGTTAAGAAGCGCTCGGGGACTGTTGTGGGGGATATACCCCCGGGGTGCCACACGGAAGGGACCCACGACGTATCTCCAGGGACGGCGAGGGCCCACACGGCGGCACCTGGCGCGGGCGTACGAGTTAAGAATGAGGCGGCGCCCGAAAAGATAGGGTTCCACAATTAAAGACTAGATGGTTAGGAAAGATATTACCTGTAAATGAGGAAAGATCTTGTATAACCGACTGGGATAGATCCCATGCGATCTGTAACCCTGCCCCCCAAGCCTATATAAGGGTGGTAGAGACCCCCTCCAAAACAAGTCCAATTGGATTCCCAAGCAATACAACCTCCAGACGCAGGACGTAGGGCATTACGCATCTTTGCGGCCCGAACCTGGTTAAACCCTTGTGTCCTTCATCCCACCATATAGCTCTCTCGGCGATCCCCTCCATACAATCTACCACCATAGCCTACCCCGTGGTGGACTGCCGGCACCATTGTACTGACACGCCGTATCGAGGGAATATCACCGTCTTGATCATTTGAATGGCTTCTTCCATAGATGCTTTCCGACATGGAATTGCTTCAACCCATTTTGAAACATAATCAACTATGACCAAGATGTGTTCAAATCCATTCGAGTTCACGAATGGTCCCATAAAGTTGATGCCCCAAACATCAAATAGATCAATTTGCAAATTATAATTCAGCGGCATTGCATTCCATTGTGATATATTTCCACTCCTTTGGCATTCCAGGCAAGTTGCAATAAACCTTTTAGCATCCTCGTGCATCTCAGGACAATAGAATCTGCTTGCCCATACCTTGCTTGTGTTCTAAAATGTCCATAGTGTCCTCCATATTCCGACGAGTGGCATTTTCTTAGAATTTCTTCTCTTTCTTCCCGCGACACATATCTTCTTAGCACTCCATCATCTCCACGTCTATATAGGTATGTTGCATCCCAATAAAATTTTCTGCTTTTGGCAATTACCCTTCTTTTAGCATTTTCGTCCAAGTGATCTAATGGCATCTTCCGTAGGCATCTTATGATATCGTGCATCCATCCTCCCCTATCAAGTATTCGATATAGATGGTCAGCTCTCATTCTATCTTCAATTAGCTCCATCCCATCATCTCCATGGTGCATCCTTGATAGGTGGTCGGCTACAACATTATCCGACCCTTTCTTGTCTCTAATTTCCATATCAAAGTCTTGCAACAATAGGATCCATCTAATCAAACGTGGCTTGACATCTTTCTTGGACAAAAGGTACTTGATTGCAGCATGGTCCGTATACACAGTCACCTTCGAGTTTGCAATATAAGATCTAAATTTTTCAAATGCGAACACTACGGCAAGCAATTCGTTCTCCATAGTTGCATAATTCACTTGAGCTTCATTTAGAGTTTACTTGCATAATAAATTGCCTGTACCTTCCCTTCCTCCTTTGTCCAAGAACAGCTCCAACAGCATAATCACTTGTGTCGCACATTATCTCAAATGGTAGATTCCAATCGGGAACTTGCATAACTGGTGCGCTTATGAGAGATTGCTTCAACGTCCGGAAAGCATGCAAGCATTCTTCATCAAAGTTGTATTCCACATCTTTTTGGAGAAGTTGTCTCAATGGCTTGGTGATCTTTTAGAAATCCTTTATAAATATTTTATAAAATCTGGCATGCCCGAGAAAGCTTCTTAATGATTTGATATTTGTCAGAGGTGGCAACTTTTCAACTGTTTCAATCTTAGCTTTGTCCACCTCTATTCCTCTCTCGGAGATTACATGTCCCAAGACTATCCCTTGTTTCACCATAAAGTGACACTTCTCCCAATTAAGCACTAGGTCAATTTCTCCACACCTTTCAAGAACTTTTTCCAAATTTTTCAAGTAACTTTCAAAACACGTACCATGCACCAAGAAGTCATCCATGAATACCTCCATAATTTCTTCAATAAAATCAGAGAATATAGCCGTCATGCATCTTTAAAAGGTGGCCGGTGCATTACATAAAACAAATGGCATTCTTCTATATGGGAAAGTTCCATACGGACATGTGAAGGTTGTCTTTTGTTGATCATCTGGATGGATGGGACTTTGCATGAACCCCGAGTATCCATCAAGGAAACAAAAGTAAGAATGTTTAGCTAACCTTTCAAGCATCTCATTGATAAATGGTGACGGAAAGTGATCCTTCCTTGTTGCCTTGTTCAGCTTCCTATAGTCAATGCGGATTCTCCATCCGGCCACGATCCGTTGCGGTATCAACTCATCCTCTCATTCTTCACAACGGTTATTCCTCCCTTCTTTGGTACACAATGCACCGGGCTCACCCATTCACTATGTGGCACGGGGTATATTATTCCGGCATCGAACAATTTGATCACCTCCTTCTTCACTACCTCGCGCATGGCATGGCTCAATCTTCTTTGATGCTCGACAACGGGCTTGCATTGACCTTCAAGTGGTATGCGGTGGGTGCAAAAGGCTAGACTAACACCCTTCAAGTCACTTATCGAGTACCTGATCACCTTCTTGTGTTTTCTCAATAAATTCAGCAACTTATCCATCTCTTTCGGACTCAATTTATCCCTCACGATGACCGGGTATATCTTATCGGCTCCCAAAAGTTCATACTTTAGTCCCTTGGGAAGTGGCTTCAACTCAATATCGGGTGCTTCGGGTTCTTGTTGTTGCAAGTCTCCAATATCTTCATAATTTTCTTCATCCAAGCTTCCATCTTGTGCCTTCAACCCCTCGGTTGCTTCCGCTAGTTCTTTTTCTTGATCATCATACATAGCATCATTCTCCATTGCTCTTTGGAGAGGGTCCTTGAAAGTATCAACAAAACAAAGATCCTCTACTTCTTCATTATCAAGAGGTAAAGGTAAAGCAATACGAGAAGCGGGTAGAAAATCATATGTGAATTTGGTTCCATCTGGATCAATAGTAACTCTACCCTTTCCGGCATCAAGAATGACATTGACCAACTTAAGAAAAGGCCTACCAAGAATTATATCATCATGTTCATCATGGCAAGCATCAATTAAAAAAAATTTAGTTGGAATAATTTTACATGAGATAGCAACATCTAAATCTCTAAGCACACACAAAGGTCTTGTTGTTCTACCATCTCCCATGATCAATTTTATTTGTGTTGGAGCAAGATTTAAAGTTTTACTAAAAAGCTCATAATAAATCTTGGAAGACTTATTTGAGGTGTTGGTACAGAGGTACCTTCGACATGATCGGCTCCTATCGCGTATACTTCGGCTAGGTGTGCATATGGCGAGTCCTCCAGCTTCACTCCCATAATTCTCTTTACTTCGGCAATGTGATCCAGATCTACCTCTTCTTCATCATTGAAAAGTCTTTGGATAGTATCTCCGGCCGATTCCTTGTCCAACTCGTACCCCGAGTGCCTCTCCTTTGGAAAGTTTAATTCTATAGCTCTCGCCGACTCTTTTTGGTTCGGGTATGGTCTCCTCTTATTGAATATTTCTTCGAAGTCAATCGGGATCCAATCTATTTGTTCGAACTCCTTTAGTAGTCTTGCATTAGCTAAACTTCTTCCTCTTTCCTCTTCCAACTTGCAAATTTTGTTGCCTTGGATTGGTCCTCCTCCATCGTGGGTTGCTCCTTCAATCTTCTCTTGCTTTGCTTCTTCTTTCTTCGCTTCTGGGGCTTCTTTTCAAGAAATTTTAGCAAGTACCTCCACACGAGTTTCTTGCTCAATGCTATCCGAAATATGATCTTCCCAATCTCTTTGCATGGCCACCCCCTCGCTTAATCTTTGTAGTAATTGGGTGTTCTCAGTGAGTGTTTTCTCCATGATATTTCTGCCTGCACACATTTGAACATACCGTATGCATTCGGGGGTTAGGGAAAAATAAAAAGTATGCAAGAGTACATCACCGGAGAATCTGAGTCTTGGTCCTTGTTTGATCAATCCATTGAATCTTTCCCAAGCTTATATATTCCTTCCTCTTCTCCTTGCACAAAATTTATCACTTGCCTCCTCACATTTTGAACTCTACTTATCGCAAAGATTTTTTCACAAAATTTCTTCACCATTCGATTCTAATTTCCTTCCACCTCCAAGGATGCAAGTGAGTGCCACCATTTTGCTTCATCCGCAAGTGAGTATGGAAAAAGATTCCATTTGTACCAATCGACCGGAACTCCTTGTTGCACCGTGTTGCATAGCATCGTGAAACACTCGATGTGCCTATATGGATTGTCCGTCTTCACCCCTCTAAATGGGTTTTCTGCCGCCATCTCGATCATCCGAGGCTTGATCTTATACTCGGTAGCCTCGAGTATCAATTCTGATTTTTGCACTTTAATATTCTCCAATGGCGGGCTATCATAATACCATAGTGGTTTTTCTTCTTCCTCCATGGGGTGATTGACAAAAGCCATCTAAACAACAAAAACAAAAACAAGGATTTCTAGACAAAAGGTTAGGTGTTAGTAATCAACAAAATTAATACAAAGTTAAACGTAGCAAACTAGCTTGTTCCCCGGCAACGGCACCAGAAAAGCTTGTTGACGGTTAAATAACGCGTCAAGTTACGATCCGCAAGCGCACAAGTCGGTTGTAGCTTTTCCCTTAGAGTATCCCCCAAGGTTAATCAATCCGTGGAACAAGTGGATTGCTATGCTCAACTAAGCACTAATGTTGTTGATTTAAAGCTCTTTATCAAATATGTACAAGTAAGGAACTTAATCTAATCTAATCTAGATTAAAGAAATCAACGTAGAGAGCAAAGGTATAGAGATCACAAGAACGTAGAATGCTTGTCCAAGGGATATAGGATCACTTGGAGATGTAACCACCTAGCAAGAACAAGAGGATCTAATCTATCAAAGGTAAAGGTGCATGTTGACAGCTGTTAAGTACCACTTTTATACCGTCAATTCCTGCATAATATGAATGAAAAGTGATCATCAACACTAGAATAGGGCTTTATACTGACAATTTCCACAAGTGTTGGTGTTTCTATCTTTTGTTGCAGGACACATCAAAATACGCATAGAATGATATAGTTGAGAACAAGTAAACCAATGGCATAGATATGACATCATCATAAACAACCTCAAATTCCAAATTGGTCTGCACCATTGCGACGGGCTCGTCGAGACGAACGAAACAGATATATCATTTGCATACATCGGAGCCCGGATGAGAGAGATATGCACATGACATCATGTGGGTCCGGTGGGACCCACATTAGGCCATGTGGCGACGTGCTGGCACACAGGATGCCATGTGTATATGACACCTCATCAATCCAAGAGAAGCACTTCCCGACGAATCAGACACTGCCACGTGTTCAGCACAAGGATTGAAGGGCCCACAACCCGAGCAAACTGCCTCCAACCAACCCATACATCGGGAACCGACCTTGGGACCCACCTAGTAGTCACCCAGACGAAAGGCGGCGCGAACGGAGCCAACCCGGGATCCGTCGACCCCACTCTGAGGTAGTTCGCGCCCATCTTCCACGTGTCATCTCCTCGGTGGATCCTAAGCGCATTCCGGGGGTGCTTGGGGTGTTCTCGCATGGTGACGCGGGCCTATTAATAGAAGGGGAGGGGTAAGAAATGAGACACACACTTCACCACCCATCCAAGCCTCCTCTCCTAGAGAGATTGCTAGAGCAGAGAGGGAGAGGGAGAGGCATGTGCTTCTCTATGTCATTGTTCTTCATTTAGACTAAAGTGAGTATTTTTGTATTTTCTATTTAGACTAAAGTGTGTTCATACTTTTATGATATGTTCTTGTGTTCTTCATGCGTTCTTGATTTAGAGGCTTGTGTTCTTCGTGAACACACCCCTTTGATCCTGTTGCATAGGTTCATAAGCTTTCATACTCGTTTGTATGCATGTTCGTCTTTTAGAATAATGTGGATATTCATGCATGTTCAATTAGACTAAAGTGGCATTCGGGATTCCTTTCTAATAGTTTGGGCTAGGTTGCATGAGTAGCTTTTTTCCTCTGCTAGTGCGTAGATCCTGGGTTTATACGTTCGTCTTCTGCAAGTCGTACATATACGTTGGAAGCTTAGTGCGGGACCGAGTGCTCTCTCGTATGTCATTAGCATAAGCTAGTACTATCTATACTTGAGTGAGATCAGTTCTCCTCCTTGCGGGTTCGTCGCTCTATAATTAATATAAAGTGTCGTAGGTTGCTACGCACCGCAGGGTAGCGTAGTCAGGCTGCGGTAGTAATCAGTAGCATAGACGTAGTGTCTAGGCTAAGGGTTATCCTTCGTTTGCCCTATATCCCACGGATTGGTAGAGGTAGATCGCAGGTGGTGACAGCCCTGTTGATCCTTTGAAATCCTCCACGTTCGGATATAGTGCAGGTTGAGGTTCGTCTTAGATCCGTAGGCCGGAGTCTCCTGACAGATCAGGGGTTAGCCGGTGCCCGAAGCAAGTTCTTGAGAGATCGACCTTTAACCTCATATGTAGAGCTATCCATAGGAATCCTCTCTCCCAGTGCCTCATATCGTGGTGTGTCCTTGGACTGACTGTACGAAGTTAGTACACACACGTTCCCTTGGATTCGATACCCTTGGAATACTCTGAGGTGAAAGCTACAACGGTATCCGTGCGCTTGTGGATTTAATTCGTGTGTCGCTAAAATACCCAACAAGCTTTCTGGCGTCGTTGCCGGGGAACGGTTGCTGTATCTATCTCCGTACCCAGTGGTCATCGTATCTTTTGTTCTTCTTTGTTTCTACCTTTACCCCCGTTACCCATGGAGAGGCCATCCTTTCACGACCTCTCCACCTCAACTTATGAGTTCAATGATCCATCAACGTTTTCATCCGACCATGAACTTCATTTCCACATTATGGGCATGGTTCAGGATCGACCCTTCTTTGGAGCGATCAATGAAGACCCCTACTTTCATTTGGAAGAATTCGAGGAACTGTGTTCGCGTCTGGTTCTCCCAAGCATGACACAGGAATCCATAAGGTGGAAGTTGTTCCCCCTCTCTCTGTCAGAAAGGGCGGAGCAATGGTACACCGACACTGTAAAAAGTGTAAATGGTGATTGGGGCAAACTTCGAGATAACTTTTGCAACTCATTCTCTCTCGTGGAAAGGACGGTGCAATGGTATATTCATATGGCCTCTCTCCCAAGGGATATTCTCGAGTTCGAACCATTAGAGGAGGAGTCTATAGGAGCAGTGTGGGCTAGGTTAAGACGCCTTTGTGCATCTGGACCCGGCTCATTTCTACCCGATGATGTTTTGCTTTACGCATTTTGCATGAGTATAGACATGGACGCTGCCTAAGATCTTGACATCGCTGCTGGAGGTTCGTTCACACACAAAACTCTAGTGGAAGGAAGAGCAATCCTAGACAGCTTCTTAGAAAACTCTTTCTTCCGTACCGACCATAACGAACCCCACCAGGAATCAGATTCGATCCATGAGAGTCTCTCAACAGCCGAACCTGAACCTATGGTTTCCACATCCCAAGATTCGTCTGTTGAGCCCTCTCCCGAACCAGGAACAATGGAGGAAGAGGAAATTCAGCCTCCAGAGTTCCTCTATCGATTCGAGGATGACCCTTTTGAAAATCTCAGAAACACCTCAAATTGCTTAAATGTCCAACTAGGGAAGGAGCCCTCTTCTGTCCAAATCCAGCCAACTAGAGATCCTTTGACAGAACCTTCCCCTAGGCCTACGGTACCTCCTTTGCCTCCCGATCCTCCAAACGAAACATCTATCATCGAGGCCATGGAGAAGAAGTGGTCGACTGAAGTGGGAAACTTTTCCGAAGCACTTTGGATTTGTTCACCCTCTACGATCATTTCTTGTTCCATAAGGGGAATTATCGTAGAAGCCCATCTTAACCCCACTATGGAGGTTAATGTCATGCCATGGCACCTAGCGTACACTTTGTTGGGCAACGTTACGCTAAGACCATCCGACAAACTCCTCAAGAGTTGTCCCTCCGGACATATTCTTGAGTGTCGGGGGGTTGCATGTGCCGTGCCACTCCTAGTAGACAAGATCAAGGTCAATCTAGACTTCCACATCTTTGATGTCCTTGATCTTGATCTCCTCCTTGGCTCCCCTGTAGAAAAACTTCTCGATGAATCTCGAGGGAGCCTAGATGAAAAGCTTAGGGAAGCTGCTTCTGCCACTACTCCCTTGCTCTCAGAAAGTTCTATGGCGGAGCCTCTTCCCAAGCAAAACCCACTCGAGGAGATGAAGCATGTATCTCCGTTCGCATCCTCCGAGGCCATTGTCATTGAGGTTGTAGAATTTTCTACTCCTCAAGGGTACGACTCGGAAGATCCTCTTCACCTTTGTGAAGGCGAACGATCCTCATCACCCTCGATCGGGTTTGAGCCTCTTCCCATTGGCCCATATCATGTTGCTCTCGACCTTGATCGAGAATCAACATCGATCTTACATAACGGACCTCCTGAGATGGAGAATTCATGGGCCATAGAGATCGAGGCGCCGACTCTGGAGTCCAAAGGAAAGGATTCCATTGATGAGCATGGTAGCTTCGTTCTTGATACACCATATGAACCATGCTTGCTTCATGCCTCTCCAGAGTCAGCCATGCTTAGTGCACTGAGCACGCACGAGGACTACAACCACCTTATGGTCCTCTCCTACAAAAAGTTTAGAAGGATGGTTGCAGATGCATATGTTTACCATAAGCATTGCAGATTTCGTGTATGCACTGTGGCACTAACCTTGCAGCTGAAGCTTCACTAATACATCAACAATTGGTGGTGAGACGGGAATGACATCATTAATGATAGCTGCAGGAAGAAGTTCCCATGGTCGAGCTTATGACCGTAAACAAAGCACTACCAGGAGATAGCCTAGATTAGGTTAGATTTTATTTCCCTTTTCAAGTAAAAAGCAAGAGCATGTTTTTAGGATAAGGTTGTCCTTCGGGTATTTTTGGTCACTAACCTTTCAGGTGGAGATTGAAAAGAATGATGGACAGGTGATGCCTAAGAACATGTGAGCTACCTCACTACAACACCTTTATAAGTTTTTGTTGAGAGAACATTTACAAAAGGAAGCTTGATCTCCACACACTTGAGTTTTGTTGCCTAATGCAAACTTCAAGTGTGGGGGAGGTATGTGAGCATCCCGAGTAAAGTTCCTCTCATCCAAATCTTATCCTGGTTTGGAAACGAAGTTAGCTCTTGCCTCTTACCCAGTTAGGTACGTCCTGCTTTTGACATTAAACAAAGCCCTTTCGGGAGGTTGCCCAATGTTCACCATCTTACGCTCATGTTTATACCCCCCTGGAAATAGCTTGATCATGCTTTCATGCTTCCTTTGTCTATGTTCGTAATGCTATGGTTTGAGTGCATGTTTAGCTACGTGCTTTCATAGGTTGTTTTAAATTAAGCATGGTGCTTAGGTTAAAACTGCCTTCTTCAATCAAACAAGACATGGTGTCGAGTTTGATTGATGAACCTTATAGTAATGCCTGCATGGATATTGGTTGTATGTGCGGACTAACCCTTGCAGGAATTTCTGAATCCAAATGGGGTAAGTTGTTGAGCTTGATTCAAATGGGAAGGTAAGCCGAGGCAGGTCAGCCTTGTTTAAGCTAGGTCTCATGGTGAATTTATATTTGAATTTGAATAAAGGCTCACTGGTTCTCGAACCAGTAGAGTCCATCTTTTATTTTCCCTTTTTGTTTGAAGACAACACCAGGTACAAGAACAAGTGTGGGGGAGATCTCCCAAGTTTATCATCGACATACACACTTGAGATCTCCCACACAGGCGTTGCACAACCTCGACTATGCTTTCATGAAAAGGGACAAGGTAAACTAGAGTGGGATAGCTGCCCCATAGGTCAGTCGAACCACTGCTGGTCCTCCTTGTCTCTCATATTCTCCAGGAGTGATGGTATGTGCACCCTTTATCTCACTCTCCCTGATTCATGAGTTTGAATGAGTTTCAATTCTTATTTGCTAAATCAAACTCATGGAATCGTGCTCTATCTGCTCTACATGTTTCCTATGGTTGGCTTGCATATGTTTTATTCTTTGCTTATCATCTTGTAGCCTGTGAACAAATATCATTAGGGAACTCATGCTCATCTATGTAGATGATGTTTGAGATATGGTTTGATGATATGATCTTCTCTCTAAATGTTTGAGTGCTTGGGAATTTTATTTGAAAATTTGAAAACCCTTTGCAAAGCTCCTCTTTGATATTCCAAAGTCCTACCAAAGCCATATGATGAGTTATCCTGAAAACCTTATACTCATATGCTGCTTGTCATTGCATTGAGCTTTGTCAAATTGTTGTGACCCCTGTGAGAATTCTCTTCATGCTTTCATGATCAAGATTCATGTGCACACCACATCCCCTTGCTATGCTTCTACACTGGAAGTTAGCATTGGGTCGATCCATCCCATAAAAATAAAGCTCCGTATGTGGTGTGACCCCTCTCTCTCTCCAAAAGTGTCCTTGAAAAAGAGACATGGGCTATGAAAAAAAGAGAAAGAAAAAAGAGAAAAAAATACACACCATGCTCAAAGCATGAGTAAAAAAAATGCCTAAGGCATGAAAAAAAAGAGAAGGATAGCCCATGTCCAAAATAAAGAAGGAAAAGGAGAGAGATGTGATCACGCAAAAAGGAGTTCCAATAAATTTGATGGTAATATCCAGCACCCATTCCGGGCCTAGTATCCACCTTACCATATCCATCACATCCATACACGTGCACATCTTGATCCGGTTGTATGAATTGTTTCTCTCCGTGGATCCGGTTTTTGACTTTGCAATAGATGTGATGCAAGTATGCTTTATCTTTTATCCTACCCTGAGATCCACATATAGCCATCATTAGAAGTAGGATGAAAGAAAGACAAATCTAATGCCTTGGTGAGGACATATACACATTGAACGATCTGAGAGAATCAGATGAGGAGCTAAGCAAAGGTTTGTTTTGAAAATTTGTTGCAAAACCCCAAGTTACTTGACATGGTGTGCAGAGGTGATTTGATTCATGACCGTTCCACTCCTCAACTACCCAAGATGGCATGATAGACACTCCACAAAGTTCAGAAGTACAAGGTATGGTTTGGAATATCTCTTATGCTTGCTTCATACCTCTGGATATCATGTCTCACCTTGATTTGTTCTCCCTTCACTCGGGACGAGCAAAGGTCAAGTGTGGGGGTGTTGTTGATGGCTGTTAAGTACCACTTTTATACCGTCAATTCCTGCATAATATAAATGAAAAGTGATCATCAACACTAGAGTAGGGCTTTATACTGACAATTTCCACAAGTGTTGGTGTTTCTATCTTTTGTTGCAGGACACATCAAAATACGCATGGAATGATATATAGTTGAGAGCAAGTAAACCAATGGCATAGATATGGCATCATCATAAACAACTTCAAATGCCAAATTGGTCTGCAGCATTGCGACGGGCTCATCGAGACGATCGAAACGGATATATCATTTGCATACATCTGAGCCCGGATGAGAGAGATATGCACATGACATCATGTGGGTCTGGTGGGACCCACATCAGGCCATGTGGCGACGTGCTAGCACACAGGATGCCATGTGTCCATGATACCTCATCAATCCAAGAGAAGCAATTCCCGACGAATCAGACGCCACCACGTGTTCAGCACAAGGATTGAAGGGCCCACAACCCGAGTAAACTGCCTCCAACCGACCCATACATCGGGAACCGACCTTGGGACCCACTTAGAAGTCACCCAGACGAAAGGCAGCGCGAACGGAGCCAACCCGGGATCGGCCGACCCCACAGGTCGGCCGACCCCACTCTGAGGCGGTTCGCGCCCATCTTCCACGTGTTGTCTCCTCGGTGGATCCTAAGCGCATTCCGGGGGTGCTTGGGGTGTTCTCCTGCGGTGACCCGGGCATATAAATAGAAGGGGAGGGGGTAAGAAATGAGACACATACTTCACCACCCATCCAAGCCTCCTCTCCTAGAGAGAGTGCTAGAGTAGAGAGGGAGAGGGAGAGGCATGTGCTCTCCATGTCATTGTTCTTCATTTAGACTAAAGTGAGTATCTTTGTATTTTCTATTTAGACTAAAGTGCTATGCTTCTACACTGGAAGTTAGCATTGGGTCCATCCATCCCATAAAAATAAAGCTCTGTATGTGGTGTGACCCCTCTCTCTCTCCAAAAGTGTCCTTGAAAAAGAGACATGGGCTATGAAAAAAAGAGAAAGAAAAAAGAGAAAAAAATACACACCATGCTCAAAGCATGAGTAAAAAAAATGCCTAAGGCATGAAAAAAAAGAGAAGGATAGCCCATGTCCAAAATAAAGAAGGAAAAGGAGAGAGATGTGATCACGCAAAAAGGAGTTCCAATAAATTTGATGGTAATATCCAGCACCCATTCCGGCCCTAGTATCCACCTTACCATATCCATCACATCCATACACGTGCACATCTTGATCCGGTTGTATGAATTGTTTCTCTCCGTGGATCCGGTTTTTGACTTTGCAATAGATGTGATGCAAGTATGCTTTATCTTTTATCCTACCCTGAGATCCACATATAGCCATCACTAGAAGTAGGATGAAAGAAAGACAAATCTAATGCCTTGGTGAGGACATATACACATTGAACGATCTGAGAGAATCAGATGAGGAGCTAAGCAAAGGTTTGTTTTGAAAATTTGTTGCAAAACCCCAAGTTACTTGACATGGTGTGCAGAGGTGATTTGATTCATGACCGTTCCACTCCTCAACTACCCAAGATGGCATGATAGACACTCCACAAAGTTCAGAAGTACAAGGTATGGTTTGGAATATCTCTTATGCTTGCTTCATACCTCTGGATATCATGTCTCACCTTGATTTGTTCTCCCTTCACTCGGGACGAGCAAAGGTCAAGTGTGGGGGTGTTGTTGATGGCTGTTAAGTACCACTTTTATACCGTCAATTCCTGCATAATATAAATGAAAAGTGATCATCAACACTAGAGTAGGGCTTTATACTGACAATTTCCACAAGTGTTGGTGTTTCTATCTTTTGTTGCAGGACACATCAAAATACGCATGGAATGATATATAGTTGAGAGCAAGTAAACCAGTGGCATAGATATGGCATCATCATAAACAACTTCAAATGCCAAATTGGTCTACACCATTGCGACGGGCTCATCGAGACGATCGAAACGGATATATCATTTGCATACATCTGAGCCCGGATGAGAGAGATATGCACATGACATCATGTGGGTCTGGTGGGACCCACATCAGGCCATGTGGCGACGTGCTGGCACACAGGATGCCATGTGTCCATGACACCTCATCAATCCAAGAGAAGCACTTCCCGACGAATCAGACGCCACCACGTGTTCAGCACAAGGATTGAAGGGCCCACAACCCGAGTAAACTGCCTCCAACCGACCCATACATCGGGAACCGACCTTGGGACCCACTTAGAAGTCACCCAGACGAAAGGCAGCGCGAACGGAGCCAACCCGGGATCGGCCGACCCCACAGGTCGGCCGACCCCACTCTGAGGCGGTTCGCGCCCATCTTCCATGTGTCGTCTCCTCGGTGGATCCTAAGCGCATTCCGGGGGTGCTTGGGGTGTTCTCGTGCGGTGACCCGGGCATATAAATAGAAGGGGAGGGGGTAAGAAATGAGACACATACTTCACCACCCATCCAAGCCTCCTCTCCTAGAGAGAGTGCTAGAGTAGAGAGGGAGAGGGAGAGGCATGTGCTCTCCATGTCATTGTTCTTCATTTAGACTAAAGTGAGTATCTTTGTATTTTCTATTTAAACTAAAGTGCTATGTTTCTACACTAGAAGTTAGCATTGGGTCCATCCATCCCATAAAAATAAAGCTCTGTATGTGGTGTGACCCCTCCCTCTCTCCAAAAGTGTCCTTGAAAAAGAGACATTGGCTATGAAAAAAAGAGAAAGAAAAAAGAGAAAAAAATACACACCATGCTCAAAGCATGAGAAAAAAAAATGCCTAAGGCATGAAAAAAAAGAGAAGGATAGCCCATGTCCAAAATAAAGAAGGAAAAGGAGAGAGATGTGATCACTCAAAAAGGAGTTCCAATAAATTTGATGGTAATATCCAGCACCCATTCCGGGCCTAGTATCCACCTTACCATATCCATCACATCCATACACGTGCACATCTTGATCCGGTTGTATGAATTGTTTCTCTCCGTGGATCCTGTTTTTGACTTTGCAATAGATGTGATGTAAGTATGCTTTATCTTTTATCCTACCCTGAGATCCACATATAGCCATCACTAGAAGTAGGATGAAAGAAAGACAAATCTAATGCCTTGGTGAGGACATATACACATTGAACGATCTGAGAGAATCAGATGAGGAGCTAAGCAAAGGTTTGTTTTGAAAATTTGTTGCAAAACCCCAAGTTACTTGACATGGTGTGCAGAGGTGATTTGATTCATGACCGTTCCACTCCTCAACTACCCAAGATGGCATGATAGACACTCCACAAAGTTCAGAAGTACAAGGTATGGTTTGGAATATCTCTTATGCTTGCTTCATACCTCTGGATATCATGTCTCACCTTGATTTGTTCTCCCTTCACTCGGGACGAGCAAAGGTCAAGTGTGGGGGTGTTGTTGATGGCTGTTAAGTACCACTTTTATACCGTCAATTCCTGCATAATATAAATGAAAAGTGATCATCAACACTAGAGTAGGGCTTTATACTGACAATTTCCACAAGTGTTGGTGTTTCTATCTTTTGTTGCAGGACACATCAAAATACGCATGGAATGATATATAGTTGAGAGCAAGTAAACCAATGGCATAGATATGGCATCATCATAAACAACTTCAAATGCCAAATTGGTCTACACCATTGCGACGGGCTCATCGAGACGATCGAAACAGATATATCATTTGCATACATCTGAGCCCGGATGAGAGAGATATTCACATGACATCATGTGGGTCTGGTGGGACCCACATCAGGCCACGTGGCGACGTGCTGGCACACAGGATGCCATGTGTCCATGACACCTTATCAATCCAAGAGAAGCACTTCCCGACGAATCAGACGCCGCCACGTGTTCAGCACAAGGATTGAAGGGCCCACAACCCAAGTAAACTGCCTCCAACCGACCCATACATCGGGAACCGACCTTGGGACCCACTTAGAAGTCACCCAGACGAAAGGCAGCGCGAACGGAGCCAACCCGGGATCGGCCGACCCCACAGGTCGGCCGACCCCACTCTGAGGCGGTTCGTGCCCATCTTCCACGTGTCGTCTCCTCGGTGGATCCTAAGTGCATTCCGGGGGTGCTTGGGGTGTTCTCGTGCGGTGACCCAGGCCTATAAATAGAAGGGGAGGGGGTAAGAAATGAGACACATACTTCACCACCCATCCAAGCCTCCTCTCCTAGAGAGAGTGCTAGAGTAGAGAGGGAGAGGGAGAGGCATGTGCTCTCCATGTCATTGTTCTTCATTTAGACTAAAGTGAGTATCTTTGTATTTTCTATTTAGACTAAAGTGTGTTCATACTTTTATGATATGTTCTTGTGTTCTTCATGCATTCTTGATTTAGAGGCTTGTGTTCTTTGTGAACACACTCCTTTGATCCTGTTGCATAGGTTCATAAGCTTTCATACTCGTTTGTATGCACATTCGTCTTTTAGAATAAAGTGGATATTCATGCATGTTCAATTAGACTAAAGTGGCATTCGTGATTCCTTTCTAATAGTTTGGGCTAGGTTGCATGAGTAGCCTTTTTCCTCTGCTAGTGCGTAGATCCTGGGTTTATACGTTTGTCTGCTGCAAGTCATTCGTATACGTTGGAAGCTTTGTACGGGACCGAGTGCTCTCTCGTATGTCATTAGCATAAGCTAGTAGTATCTATAGTTGAGTGAGATCAGTTCTCCTCCTTGCGGGTTCGTCGCTCTATAATTAATATAGAGTGTCGTAGGTTGCTACGCACTGCGGGTTAGCGTAGTCAGGCTGCGGTAGTAATCAGTAGCATAGACGTAGTGTCTAGGCTAAGGGTTAGCCTTCGTTTGCCCTATATCCCACAGATTGGTAGAGGTAGATCGCAGGTGGTGACAGCCCTGTTGATCCTTTGAAATCCTCCACGTTCGGATATAGTGCAGGTTGAGGTTCGTCTTAGATCCGTAGGCCGGAGTCTCCTGACAGATCAGGGGTTAGCCGGTGCCCGAAGCAAGTTCTTGAGAGATCGACCTTTAACCTCATCTGTAGAGCTATCCATAGGAATCCTCTCTTCCAGTGCCTCATATCATGGTGTGTCCTTGGACCGACTGTACGAAGTTAGTACACACACGTTCGCTTGGATTCGATACCCTTGGAATACTCTGAGGTGAAAGCTACAATGGTATCCGTGCGCTTGCGGATTTAATTCGTGTGTCGCTAGAATACCCAAGAGTGCACCGAGTCCAACCCTTACCCTCTCGCGTACTAGTCACTACACAAGGGTAATCTGTGATTGAACATCAAGAGCACAAGGTGTTGATGTGTTCTAGGTATGCATGATTAAGTGTGTGAACCAAGATCAATATACTTTCCCTCCCGCGTACTATCCCTACGCGACGGTAATCATATTAAGAACAAAAGGAACACGGTATATGAAGGTACGAGCGATGCATTCCCAAATCTGAGGACCATGTGTGGTTTGAGGACTGGTGGATGGTCGCTTCCTGGTGTGATGAGTGATTGACAATGTTGTGTGGACTGATTCTTGGCTAAGTATTGCAGGTGCAGGTTGCGGTTTGACTGGTGTTGGTGCAGGTGAAGACAAGTAGGCTTGGTTCGAGGGACCCGGTGGCCAGCGGGGTCAAGTGCGGGCCGCATGGTGGCAAGAACAGCAAGATGAAGTCGGTGGACGGTTTCTTGGTCGAGCCTCAAAACCAAGGTCGAGCCGGGACTTCGTGGGAGCCGAGTCATGAGTGGTGATTGGCGGAGGCTACATCAAGTTCGCGGGGTTTGCGGTGGTTCACCAGAAAACCACCGGGTTACTCGGCTAAGCCACAAAGCCGAGGCCGAAGAACGGGCGTGGCTGTCAAGCCAAAACCGGCCTGACCGGTTTGTAAAACCGGTCTGACCGGTTTGGGGTCGCAGGGCGCCTAAAGCTTCGAAGCGGAGGACACGCGTCGGGATCGCAAGGCTTGCGTCGAGGCTAAGCGAAGTGCGGTCGCCGCGCATCCGTCCGATGTTGTTGCGAAGACAATTTCCCAAATTGCCCTTGGTGGGCGTGTATCCTAGTTTAGGCCTTAGGGGTATTTTAGTCTTTCGGCTTGCCTCCATATAACCCAAGTGGTTAGAGGATGGCAGCCATATCTCTTGGAACCCTAGCTCATGTTCCTTTGCTATTTTCCTTCCTATTTTCCTTATGATTTCTAGGACTAGCTTGAGAGCTTCATGGTGAGATCTTGTGAGAGGGAAGGATGATCGGGCGGAATCTAGACCTTGTATGAACCTTCTTGGTACGTATACATGATTCGGCGTGGTTCCTCAAGGCTTGATTGTGTTCTTCCCATTTTCCCTTTTTGGTGATTTTCAGAGTCTTTTCTTGGATTTTCCGTGGGGAAGTGTTGGGGACGTTTCTTTGAGGGATTCTTGTTGGATGTCACGTATGAGGACCTTGTGCCTCTTTGCTTGGTGATCTTGTTCCAACAAACCCTCCAAAATGACTTCAATTTAGTGGTTTTCGGTGGATTCCATGGGAAGGTGTTCTTGAGGGTTGACTTCCGATTCCTCTTGATTGAGTAGGTTTTGGGGACCGAGCTTCTAGCCAAAGGTAGCCCACGAGGTACCCTAGCTATCCCCAAAGTCTCACTTTGATCCATGGAACGAATCGGGAGATCGATCGAGGTGAAGGCTAGGTTTTTCCCACGGGCTGAGTTCTTCCCGACTGTCCAGGCAAAACCGGCCTGACCGGTTTCCCAAACCAGTCTGACCGGTTTAGCCACAGTGGGCTGTCGTGAAGGTTTTTGAGCAGGAGAGTCTTGTTCGTGCTATGGCTTTTCTTGTTCAAAGGTGGAGAGGTTCTTGAGGTGTTTTGGGGCAGTTTTGGCCTCGAAGGTCTTTTGGGGTTTTCCTGGACAAAACCGGCCTGACTGGTTTCCCCTGCCTGCGAGAGGCTAAGTCCCAGAGAAGCGGTCTGGCGGGTTTCAGAAATCGGCCTGACCGGTTTTGGTTGCCAGCAGCAGTCTCGAGTTGTTTTCCGCTGCATGTTGTGTGTTGCTGTTGGTTGAATCTTGTTCCTAGGTTCAGTAGCACTCCAGTGGCTACGTGGACTTGGCAAGAGAAGCTTGCGGAGGTGTCCGAGTGAAATTGGGTTCATAGGCCGAATTCTTGAGTAGAATTTTTATCGGCTCCCATTCACTCCCCCCTCTCTGGTTCGCCGTTCCGGTCCTTCAAGTGGTATCAGAGCCGGTTACGGGTCTTGATTGACTCTAACCAGTCTAAGATCCAAAGATGGCGTACCAGGAAAGGGGATCAGGTCCTCCGCACTTTGATGGAAAGAACTACCAGATGTGGCAGAGACGGATGGCTGCGTTCCTCCATGGTAAGGGACAGATCCTTTGGGATGTTACGGTGAACACAGCTTATGTTCATCCGATTAACTTCCTCGCTCCAGGATCGAGGGACATGTTCGACGCCAACAACAAGGCGGTCGACTACTTGTTTCGTGCTTTGTGTCAATCCAAATTCGATCGGGTGCATACAGAGGACCTAGCATGTAGGATTTGGTTGGAGCTGAAGAATGCTCATGCTGGGAATGCTGAGGTCCAGGCACGGTTGTATGCGACTTACCGGAGAGAGTACGAGAACTTCACTCATCTCCCTAGTGAGTCTATTGATGCCATGTTCCAGCGGTTCACGGTGGTTGTGAACAACATGAGGGCCAATGTCGACGTCCTCCCGTACGATGACCATGATAGGGCTGTGAAGCTCTTACACGCGCTGGATCGTACCGTGTGGGGTGGAAAGGTCGAGGCCATACTTGAGTCCGAGAAGTACACCACTCTGACGGTGAATGACCTGTTTTCTAACCTTAAGTCTGCTGAGGTTGATCGGGGTTTGACAGCCTGTCTTGAGAGCCCGACTGATTCCCATAGTCTTGTTCTTGTCGGTGGCTCAGGTGCTAAGTCTAACGCTAACCCATCCTCCAGGATGTTTGCTTTGTCCTCTTTGATGTCTTTGCCAGACGACGAGTTCGACGTGCTTGGAGAGGACGAGCTGGCGTTGCTGACACGGAGATTCGAGAGGATGCACGAGAACCGGGTGAACTCAAGGAGTAACTCGAGGGCGTGTTTCAAGTGCGGCAAGACCGGACACTTTTTCGCCGAGTGTCCTAAAGTGAACAACTATGACAAGCACAAGTCCAAGGACAAGAGGAGGAAGTCCAAGAAGAAAGATCATGGACATGGGAAGAAGAAGACGCGGTCTCGAGAGAAGATGAAGAGATCGAGCGACATCGAGTCCGACTCCGAGGACACATCATCAAGCTCGAGTGATGAAGACGAAGAGGGCGACAAGAAGAAGAAGAAGAAGAAGAAGAAGAAGAAGAAGAAGAAGAAGAAGAAGAAGAAGAACCACGTCAAGTACCTCAACGGCCTTTGTGTGATGGGCCTAAGCTCCAAGGATGATTTCTGCGGCATGGCTCGTAGCTCCAGCAGCAAGAGAAGCCAGAAGGACGCCTCGCACTCAGATTCTGAGGATGAGGTATGTGATGAGCTCTCTTCTTTGCGCAAAGAGAATGAGGAGTTGGTTGACTTGCTTGATAATCGCGACCACATGCTTAGAGAGGCTAAGAAGCTTAGGAAGGAGCTTAGAGCTTTGCTTGAAGATGCTAGGACTAGAGTGGCTGAGTTAGAAACACAGGTTCTTGATGGCAAGCTTGAAATTAATTCGCTTAAGGCTAGTCCTGTGGTTTCGGATGGGGTTGATTGTGTTGATTGCTCTGTTTTCCTAGCTGATTTGACTGCTCTTAGGGAAAAGCATGCCTCCAAGTGTGAGGAACTAGATGTGCTTAGGGTTGAGTTGGCTGAGCTGCAATCTAGACCCACTTTGCTTGGTGCATGCACTTCTTGTCCTGGTTTGCATGAAAAAATTGCTGAGCTTCAATCTCGCATTGTTTCGCTTGAGGCTGATTTGAAAGTGCCTATTCCTACTTCTTGTTCCACCTGTGAGTTGCATGCTGTGAAGAATTTGGAACTTGCACAATGTGTTGATCATTTGCAGGATGAGAACAGTAAGTTGCGTGAAGTGCTGAGTTGGTTGTCTAGTCAGGAACCTCAGCTTGGCATAATGATTGCCGGTTATAAGCGCTTTGATGGTTGGGCTTTGGGATCTATTAAGTTTGGTGAGAGCAGTGGTGAGAGAGAAGGGAAATTTGGGAATATTCAAGTTCCACCACAACCCACACCCAAAGACAAGTTTGCACCCAAGCTAAACCAGTTGCTTAAACCGAGAGAAAAACCAAGTGAGAAGGCAAGTGAAAAGCCTAGTGAGAAACCAAGTGGGAAACCGAGTGAGAAATCCCAACCAAAACCAAAGCCAAAACCTATCCGGTTTCATTGTGACTATTGTGGGAGAGATGGTCACAAAGGAGAGTTTTGCTTTAAAAGGAAGCGAGAGGAGAGAATGGCTAAGGAGTGGGCAAACAAGGACAGGTACAACCCATCTCATGGTGTGCCTGAGTCTCGTATGCCACTGCCTAGGGGTAAGGCCATTGTTCGCACAGTTCCGGCTTGGGGAGAAAAGAGTGCTTTGGGTGGAAGGGACCTTGCTGGAGGAATTAAATCGGCCAGACCGGTTTGGAAACCGGTCAGACCGGTTTGGGCTGCTCACACAGCGAAACCGGTCAGACCGGTTCCAGAACCGGTCAGACCGGTTTGGAGACAGCAGGGTGACCAGTTTGGTTTTCGTGCTCGGGATGAGGCTCGGTTCAGGTCCTTTGATCGTGGTCCAGATGTTTGGCATGGAGAGTTTGGTGGTGTTGAGTTTGCTGGACATTCTCCACCTCGTGATCAATACGAGTTTGGGAGAGGTCGCAGTTTTGAGTCTCAGAGGAGCTACGGACCACGTTTTCCTTTTCGTGGTACTCGTACTCCTCCAGTGAGACAGGAGTGATTTTCCCATGGTGGTTCCAAGTTTGATAGGTTTGATAGGATGGATCGCAGTTTTGATAGGCGCGGTAGGATGGATTTTGCTAACTCTACTTTTGAGGAGATGGCTCGGCACTGGTTTGACACCTTTGGTACTAACCCCAGTGTTGAGTCGTTTACTCGCTCTCGCTCTTAGTTTTGAGTTGTAGGTGGGAGGCTCGGAGAACATTTGGTTGATATCGGGGGTGGTTCTCCGGCCTCATACCCCGGTGGTGTCAAGGAGGTACATCACTTTCGGGTATGGTGGACGAGGACGAGTGACTTCTGAAGAAATGATCAAGGTAACTGAATTTGTGACCTTCGAGGGTGTGGCATTGGTCAAGCCACTCGGTCTTTTGCTCTTTGCCCTATCTCATGTGTGTGGAGTGAGCTTCGCATGCTCTTTGGACCTAATGCATGAGTTTAGGGGGAGCCTGTGTGCTTAGTGTGATCTTTGCTCTATCATGTGTGCTTAGGGTGAGCTTTGTATGCTCTTTGGCCCTAGTGCATGTGTGTAGGGGGAGCTTGTTAGTTTTGTGCTCTTTTGCCGGTGGTGTCGAGCCCTTTTGCCTCCCTTCGAGGAGCCGGTCTTTTGTGAGCTTTGGTGTTTGTTTGATTTCTTGAGTTGGGTGTGTGGGAGCTCCTTTGTATCATATGTATAGCTTTCCTTTGTGCATTTCTTGCATTTGGCATAGCATATGTAACATGATGTATAGGCATCTTTGTATCTTAGGTTGCATGCATTTTGTATCATATGCATTTGGTAGGAAAGGCTTCTCCTATATACATTGTTCACCATGATATGCTAAATATGATCTTGTGAGCTAGTTTGGTATGATATGGCTTAGTGTGGCTTAGCTCTTGATGATCTTGATTTATATCCATGGTTGATAGCTATGTTTTTGAAAAATGTCTCATGTATGCTCTCTTGTGAGTAAATGCCTTTATATGATCTTGACATGTTGTAGTGGTATTTCTATGCTTAATTTGTGGTTGGATAGCTTATTTTGATCATATGGGGCCAAAGGCTCATTTGCCATCATGAATGTTTAGCCCCCATGCTTCATCTTGTGGAGGGGCATAAGTTCCTTTTTGTCGCAAAGACATTTCATGTACCAATTATGAATCTGAAAATGAAATGTAAATTGCTTGGAAAATGTGCTCTCATGTCATATGTGCAAATTTTAAATTGCTTTGGGTGCTAAACCGTTGCATGATGCCTACCAATGAGAAGTCTCATACATAGAAGTAGGCACATGGCTCGGTATGCTTTGACATGACATGAGGTGCTTGTGGGTGTTTATGATGGTCTTATGTTGAGAATGGTTGTCCTAGCATGAAGTTTGTGTGGCTTTGCCATTTTTACATGTTTTGATCATGTTTAGGACTTTGCTCATGAGAGGGTGTTTTTTCGCAAAAATGCTCAATTCTATCTTAGCTTTACCCAATGGTTGTGAAACTTGGTAATCATGTAGTTGATGTTCGTACGATGCTGTAGAGTATTTAACTTGCTCATTTGATCATGTGTAGCATCTTGTGATGAATTTTGTCTATTTGAGAAGCTCTAGTTGCATCTTTTCAAAGTTTGAGCCTTGATTCATGCATTGGCAACAAGGGGGAGAAATGTTGGTTGAGAAAAGTTGCATTGCATCCCTAGAACCTATCCCAACAGTCAAGGGGGAGCTTGTGCATTTCTTTTGCATTTTTAGCTTTTGGGGGGTGTTTCTGCTGAGTAAATCGGTCTGACCGGTTTTGGGAACCGGCCTGACCAGTTTGGTGGAACCGGCCTGACCGGTTTGTGCCCAGGGTTGGCACATGTGCAGGGGGAGCTCTTGTATGCTTTGGTGGTTTGTGCTCTTTGCTTGAGCTTGTTTTTGACTCGGTTGTGTCGAGCCGTTGCCCTTGCCTAAGGGGACCGAGTCTTTCCTCTTTCAAGTGATCTTGCTCTTTGCCTTTGTTTGGCTTTCGATCGCTTGTTTGAGTTTTCTTTTAGTCGTTTCTTTTCTTTTCCTTTTCTCTTTGGTTACCAAATGTGTGTTGTCAATGCACTCATCAAGGGGGAGATTGAGGACCATGTGTGGTTCGAGGACTGGTGGATGGTCGCTTCCTGGTGTGATGAGTGATTGACAACGTTGTGTGGACTGATTCTTGGCTAAGTATTGCAGGTGCTGGTTGCGGCTTGACTGGTGTTGGTGCAGGTGAAGAACAAGCGCGAAAGGTCGTCGCCGGTGAGGCCTCCAGGTGTGGAGAAGATAAGTAGGCTTGGTTCGAGGGACCTGGTGGCCAGCGGGGTCAAGTGCGGGCCACATGGTGGCAAGAACAGCAAGATGAAGTCGGTGGACGGTTTCTTGGTTGAGCCTCAAAACCAAGGTCGAGCCGGGACTTCGTGAGAGCCGAGTCATGAGTGGTGATTGGCGGAGGCTACATCAAATTCGCGAGGTTTGCGGTGGTTCACCAGAAAACCACCGGGTTACTCGGCTGAGCCACAAAGCCGAGGCCGAAGACCGGGCGTGGCTGTCAGGCCAAAACCGGCCTGACCGGTTTGTGAAACCGGTCTGACCGGTTTGGGGTCGCAGGGCGCCGGAAGGTTCGAAGCGGAGGACACGCGTCGGGATCGCAAGGCTTGCGTCGAGGCTAAGCGAAGTGCGGTCGCCGAGCATCCGTCCGATGGTGTTACGAAGACAATTTCCCAAAGTGCCCTTGGTGGGTGTGTATCCTAGTTTAGGCCTTAGGGGTATTTTAGTCTTTCGGCTTGCCTCCATATAACCCAAGTGGTGAGAGGATGGCAGCCATATCTCTTGGAACCCTAGCTCATTTTCCTTTGCTATTTTCCTTCCTATTTTCCTTAGGATTTCTAGGACTAGCTTGAGAGCTTCATGGTGAGATCTTGTGAGAGAGAAGGATGATCGGGCGGAAGCTAGACCTTGTATGAACCTTCTTGGTATGTATAGATGATTCGGCGTGGTTCCTCAAGGCTTGATTGTGTTCTTCCCGTTTTCCCTTTTTGTAGATTTTCGGAGTCTTTTCTTGGATTTTCTGTGGGCAAGTGTTGGGGACGTTTCTTTGAGGGATTCTTGTTGGATGTCACGTATGAGGACCTTGTGCCTCTTTGCTTGGTGATCTTGTTCCAACAAACCCTCTGAAACGACTTCAATTTGGTGGTTTTCGGTGGATTCCATGGGAAGGTGTTCTTGAGGGTTGACTTCCGATTCCTCTTGATTGAGTAGGTTTTGGGGACCGAGCTTCTAGCAAAAGGTAGCCCACGAGGTACCCCAGCTATCTGCAAAGTCTCACTTTGATCTGTGGAACGAATCGGGAGATCGATAGAGGTGAAGGCTAGGTTTTTCCCGCGGGCTGAGTTCTTCCCGACTGTCCAGGCAAAACCGGCCTGACCGGTTTCCCAAACTGGTCTGACCGGTTTAGCCACAGTGGGCTGTCGTGAAGGTTTTTTAGCAGGAGAGTCTTGTTCGTGCTATGGCTTTTCTTGTTCAAAGGTGGAGAGGTTCTTGAGGTGTTTTGGGGCAGTTTTGGCCTCGAAGGTCTTTTAGGGTTTTCCTGGACAAAACCGGCCTGACCGGTTTGCCAAACTGGCCTGACCGGTTTCCCCTGCCTGCGAGAGGCTAAGTCCCAGAGAAGCGGTCTGACCGGTTTCAGAAATCGGCCTGACCGGTTTTGGTTGCCAGCAGCAGTCTCGAGTTGTTTTCCGCTGCGTGTTGTGTGTTGCTGTTGGTTGAATCTTGTTCCTAGGTTCAGTAGCACTCGAGTGGCTACGTGGACTTGGCAAGAGAAGCCTGCGGAGGTGTCCGAGTGAAATTAGGTTCATAGGCCGAATTCTTGAGTAGAATTTTTATCGGCTCCCATTCACTCCCCCCTCTCTGGTTCGCCGTTCCGGTCCTTCAAAAGCAACCTAGCCGGCCATTAAGATTAATGCACCATCAACATGAATATGATAGCAAATAGATCCAAAACATAGGTTCGGTGATTACAACTCAAGATCCCCCTTCAACCCCAAGGACAAACAAGGACTTTACCCCATAATGTTACACATTGTAACGCTGGTCATGGTGTAGAATTTTCCGAAGTAGATAAAGGACACGAGTGCTCCCTTCGCGATCCAATCTCCTTCTCGTTCTCGGTCTTGTGGCAGCGGATGATGAATGAAATTCCCCATGGCTCTTTGCGTTTGAACTACTAATAACCCGTGGGGGAACTAGGTCAAAGGGGAGGCCGATGTGGCACAAAACTGACCTGGGCCGATCCGCATGGGCTGGTTGGCCCAGGGCCTTTTTGGCCCGCCTCGGGCCGAAGTGTGACGCCCTAGGTTTTTAATTAACACTAATGACCAGTCAAACCCTTTGACTTTGGTCAAACCTTGGTCAACCTGGGTCATCACCTCGAAAATCTAGCCAACAATTACCCATAAACATCTTAAGCAAGTCAACACCCCTTGGCATGGTCAAAACCCTAGTCAAAATGGTCAATCCCCTTAGTGCCCACCCCCTGTCCTAGAACTTTGGCCATGTTCTCCAAATTTTGTTTAAACACTCCAAAATCGGCCAATATAAAAGTTGTGCAGAATTTCATGGGACACATTTCAACTTTAGAGTGGCATTTCAAATTTTGAGAGGAAAAGGTTCAAATTTGCAAGTCAAACTCGATTTTACTATTCACTCGAGCCAAGATTTTATTCAAATTGGCATTCAAATTTCTCCCTCAATTCAAATCCGAATTAAGTTCTGTTGGTGCCTATAGTGTAGAGGAATGACTCATCTACAAATGTCCTATCTATGGATTTTGAAGTTTGAATCCAAATTTTTGAACCAAACACAGTCAAACCGGGCGTCTTGGAATTGGACTGTGGCAGAGCGTGCGACGACGCGACGTCACGCGCGCGTGGACGCCATGCGTCGCCGCCGCGTGGCCGCCGTGCGCCGCCGTACCAGGGCCTGGCCGGGATCACTGTGCGCGCCCGGCGCTGGCGTCAGTCGCCCGCGCGCGCCCCAAGCCGGCGCCTCGGCCGGGGGAGCCGCGCAGGCCACGCGGCGCGCACGCGCGCCCGCTGAGCCGGACCCCCCGGCTGCCGCGCACGCCCGCCGAGGAAAGGCCGCCGGGGCAACGGTATATTCGCCGGCATCCCTTAGCTGTGAAGCCTTCTACACCCCCATGCACGCCCCAACTATAAATAGCCATCCCCGCAGCAGCTCGCGCGCACGCAAGCTCCGCTGGACACCATTAGCGCCACCGCGAGCCAACTCCGCCGCCATCCGCTCCGGCCATCGTTCCACCGCTCGAGCCTCACCCCTAGACCCCACTCGAGCTCCACCCATCGCTCGTTGCCCTGCATTGCTGCTCACCTCACCGGAATTCGCGCCGAGGCGGGTGCTTCGCCGCGGCCGCGCCACCGCCGCGCGCCGGAGCCGCCTCCGGTCACGCCACCACCTCCAATCAATCCAGGGTGAGCTCAATTGCATCCCCAGTTCATTTGTTGCCCACCTCCGGCCCCACATCACCGGCGGCGACCTCACCCCGCCGTCGAGGGCACAGATGTAAATCTCCAAGGGCATATCTGTGAAGCAGGGACTAGTTTGCAATAGTCTTTATCTTAGTTTTCTTGCAGATAGGTCCAGCACCTTAGAAAAACCATAGAAAATTGTAGAGAGATCAGAAAAATTAAAATCCAATTTTGTTGGTTTCACTGAGACTAGATCTACAACTTCTACAAAGCGTGACCATATATTTGACTTGTAGATTTTGAATGAAAATTCAAACTCAGTTTGACACACTTTTGTTGTAGTTCAAAATCTAGAGAAGCTATGGAGCTGAGTTTTGGATATGTTGCTAGAGATATCATCTGTAGACTCTGGACAAAAATTGGCACAAAGTTGATGAACAGATCTTTTAATATGATTTACTTTGCATTTATGCTATTTCTGCCTTAATGATTTTTGTAGCAGAATGTCAATAGATTTTTGTGCTCAACTTCTGGCTATGATCATGAAATGACTAGATTCACCTTTTCTGTATTTTCCATGATTTTATCTCTGTCAGAAGTATTTATTCTTGGTTTATGCTTAGATTCACATTTAAATGCCTAGTTAAAATTTTAAATTAGCTCTTGATGTGTTTGTTGGTTTCCTCGGCTTGTTTTAAACCAGAGATGATGTAGGAGTGAGTTTGGCTCCAGAAATGCTTTATTTATTTATTAATGTATTTCTCATATTTTTGGAAGCTAGGAAATGTCATTTTTGGTAGATTTGTTTTATTGCTCAATTAAATGTGAATCCTTGATCAGTGGCTTGGTTTAGGTAATTAGAGCCTTAAATGCACCTTACACTGTTTTTATAAATCATTTTGTGGTGAAAAGCTTTGGAACCCAAATAAACTTCATAATAGGTTTAATTGGGAAAAAATCATCCTTGCTCACTAAATGACCTTATTAAAATGTTCAGGAGCATGTGTAGGAGCTGAGGATCCACCCTTGCTGTTTTGTGAAATTAAATTTCTTTATTTGCTTAAATATGTACACAGTCACTATCAAAAAGATTAAATCCTAAAACACCACATGTCCTGCCTTTAATAGGAAGTTTATGCTAGATGAGTGCTTATCTAGGTGAATGTGGCCAACAAGAGTTGGATGTGATAATTAATCTCTCACTTCACACAATAATCCTGCATATGCATCCCGTGTAGAACTTCCCGACGGTAACTACTCGCTCGTGCCGGAAGCCGAGGAAGGAGAAGCTGACGCGGAGCTGCAGTATGTGGAGGTGAACCAGGACGTCGAGGAGCCCCAGGCTAACTTTGCTGATGAAGGCAAGCCCCGATGCATTAACCTAAGTGTTTTTGAAAATTTATGCAACTATCTATGAATGTTTGTGAATTTATGTTCAGGAGTTGGAATGGAACCCTAGATGCATGATCCTTAGGTAACTTTGTCCTTTACTAGTATGCTAGGTCGATATCTGCTATGCTATAGGACCGGTACAAGTCGAGTGACGTTTGTGAGTCGCGAGAATAGGTTCTTATGTTGGAATCATAAGATCTTTATAAACGGAATTGCTCATGTGGTAAGAGCATGGGATCTGGGCTTCGGCCCAATGGCTTTCGTGGGTTAAGTGTTTGAAAGTACTAAGCACTTGTCGGGAATGGGACCGGTAAGCCTAGTACCTTAATGAGGTGGTGAGGGATCTTACAATTACTCATCTTGAAATGCATCTCACGGCTAGCTACTGGTGGTGTATGTGTGATTCTGGGCATTATGTGAGGCGTGCCAGATAGCCTTGTACCAAAGACTGTAAGATTCGATCCTGAGCTGAAGAGTTTTGGGAACCGCCTGGTTGGTGGACTCTTGGTGAGTACACTCTACCGTGTGTTTAGGTCCACCTTGCAAGGTTATAAATCAATCGGTTATCGGCCTCTCACCGTTATCTGAGACTAGTTATCCAACTGGCCATGATATCCCTTAATGATGGAACTTTGTGAATATTGATGTTGGATAAATTGAATTACACAACTTATGCTTGCAATAGCTTGCTCATGTGAAAAGAGTAATCAACTAGAATCTGAGCTAAAATATTGAAAGTAAGGACATACTCTCTGTTTCTTTTCAGCAAAAGAACCCCACTGGCCAAAAAGCCTCTAATGTCTAGAGTCTGGTGATGTAGTTGTCACCCGACGGGTAAGACTTGCTGAGTATTAGTATACTCAGCCTTGCTATAATTTTGTTGATTTCAGGTAATGCTTTTAGTGATGTGTGGCATGGAGAGATCCCACCTGGCTGGGAGCTGGAGTGGGTGGAAGACGACGAGTGAAGGCATCATGGCAGGCCTCCTGTGATGCTTATCGCACCGCTTAGTTAATTTCCGTTGTTTTTGAACTCTGAACCTCGTTTATCATGTCAAGTACTTCGGTTTGAAATAATTAAACCCTTCGGGGCAGATTTGGACTTAATCTATGTGTTGTACTCTGGACTCGCCTTCGCGTGAGTTTTAATGCATACTGTCGATCCTTTGTTGCTATGTAAGTGATTTCACCAGCCTTGACCCGGCAACCAACGACGGGATGATACTTTATTACCGCTTAATGACCAAAGTGAATTGGCTTAGGCGATAGTACGGTATTTTCCTGGGCGGGTTGTCACAGCTGGTACCAGAGCGATTATATGCACCAGAGTTTTGTTAACAACCTTATCACTGGTTTTTGAATAAAACTTACCAAGATTGTTTGGATTTGCAAAATATGTTGGTCCGTTAAGGATGGATATAGACTGAGAGGCCCTAGAGGGAATTTTTGGGTTCTTTCAGGTGGCTTACAAATCTATGGTTTATTTTGCTAACTTCCAACACATTTTATTCTTGTCAGAATTTACTTCTTGCACAACCATACTAGTTCATCACGTTTTGCCATATGTGGTGGTGCCACAGGAAAGTCCTGTGAGGGATGGATGGGACCTATTCTAATGGGAACCCACGTCGCGTCTGCGTCTCATCACGTTTTGCCATACGTGGTGGTACCACATGAAAGTCATGTGAGGGATGGATGGGACCTAATCCAATGGGAACCCACCATCACGTCTGTGTCTCACCACGTTTTGCCATACGTGGACGTTTCGCATTGTGGATATGCGAGACAAGGATGCACTCCATTCGAAAGGAGAGTGTCTGAGGTTGGACGCTGTCCATGCACCGGCTTGATGCATGGATACCATTTCTATAGTGAACGGTAATGTATGAGGACGCTTCCGTGACGTGCTGGCATGGAAGGTTCTTTTCTGCAGGTACACTAACAACATTCCGTTAGTCGCTAAGTGAGCATCGAATAGTTATCGACTAGTTATTATAGGGAGAGACGAATAAAAGCCTTGCCACCGGCACTAACTTCGATTTTTGGCTTGATCGCCTTGTGAGGACGATTAGGACGTCTTGCATCATGTTAAAAATCATAAAAACTTAAAAATGGACCCATTCATAATTTGTGTGCTCTCTAAGGTGAAATTATGCTAGTGTGCGATTTTTGTGTTCTAGCATCGCCTCTCACATGTCTAGATGTTGTGCTGTCCAAAATCTGTTAGGGATGTTCGCTTGAATTTTTGCACCATGTTCTAAAACTAATTGGACTAGATGATCTATACCAAAGTTGCTCCATATCTAATCTAGTTTTTGGTCGCAAAAATTCATGGTCATAGCTTCTGTACATCTCAAGTTGTACCCTTTTTAGTGAACCTAGGTCATGCTGTTTTCCTGGGGACAGTACTCTGAACATTGCATCTTTTGACCTTGTTCCTAATTGATCTAGCCCAACCTTTGAATACCAAAAATGTGCATAAAAACCTTACTGAGTTTCTGGTAAAATTTGAGAATTTTTGGAGTTCTGGTTTTTGAGTTATGAATTTTTATTCACAGCTGCCAGAATTTTGCACCATTTGACATGTTGCTCTCTTGTTGAGTTCTAACATGCGTTACATTTTTGTACAGATGGCTGCCCCCGTGTTTCTCGAGTATGGCGCTGACGGTACGGTCCGTACCGACGGGCTGCACTGGGAGGGCTTTCCACGCCTTGCGTGGGAGGCACTTAGCGCCGCAGGCTACACCACTCCGCCTATCTACGAGTCGATCGAGTTTGAGCACCTGGGCGTGCACCTGGGTGACCGTCACCGTGCCACCTCACCCGGACCACCCTGACTGGTTCGACTTGAGCTCTGTGTACTGGGGCCTTCGTGGGCAGGAGACCCTCGAGTCGGCTGCCCTATGGGTGCTGACGGACTTCTGTGACCACAACCCGACTGTGGTGGCCCTGTCACCGTTTGGGCTGTTTCCGGCAGTGGACCCGCACGACCCAGTGTGGCTGGACTGTGTGGACCACCTACAGGAGCTACTTCTACTTGCAGTTCCGCTGGACGTCACGCGGATGCTGACACATTGCTTGGACGTCGTGTTCACACTTCAGGCGCTGCGCAACACCACTGAGCTGATGTTGAGCCAGCGTCTGGAGTCTGCTCGACTAGCCTGGCATAGTCTCTCCACGGCCTACCAGCAGCAGAGTTTCACTCTCTTTCAGACTCAGCAGGACAGTGACGGACTTCGTACCAGGAGGTTCCAGTTGGAGCTAGACAGAGGCGACCACTTGCAGAGGATCCTTGACCTGGAGGCAGAGGTCACTGCCCTTCAGGAGCACGTGGACGTCGGAGATATAGAGAGGTTGACACTGCTTCAGAACATAGCAGATATGCAGCAGCAGGTGGAGGAGGCAGAGGTGCAGGTAGCTGCACTGCAGGCCATCGTGGCTCTGCAGCCGGCACCCCCAGTGGAGGCACCTCTCGAGGAGCAGTAGGGACAGTCCGGCCTAGACCAGGAGAGTGAGGCGGCACCACCTCCACCGACACCACCCGCTTCACCTGCAGCCAGTGACGCTTCTGTTGGCAACTAGATTGCCATAGTGATGTAGTAGGATGTCATATACTCCTGTGTGTAGCCGGTTTTGGTTGGTTTTTGTGGTAGGCTAACTTAGGAGTATTCTTTTGTGCAACATGACTGCAATGTAACCCATGTTGTATGATGGTGATCCCAAAAACTTGGCATCCATGTAATATTTTGGTTGAACACCATTCCTGCAGTGATCGTTGTAATGAAATTCTTTAAGCTAGTTGTGGCAGATCCGAGTCTGGTGTTGAATACCAAACTTGTCCAAAATTTTATAACTATCGCGCTCGCCAAAATTCAGCATTTGTGCACATTCCTACCGAAAGTTATGCAATTTTTAGTCCAGTTATGGCTGCTGTCCAAACAGCCGGACAGAACGTTGGAAAAGAAATTTTTCGAGCAATTGAACATCAGAATCTTCTCATGAGTTGAATACCAAAGTCGTGCGAAATATTGTGATGACCATGCTCACCAAAATTCAGCATTTTTGCATGAGGGAACCTAGAGTTACAGAAATTTTGGTGAGTTTCAGCTTGCTGCCAGGGCAGCTAGGCAGAGCTTCGCTGATAGGATTCTTCGGGCATGTGAACTTCGGATGTTGGCTCGGAATCGAATATCAACCTTGGAGCTTATGAAAGTCTACACTTGCTGACCCAAAAATGAAGATTTTTTGGTGTATGGCAGACGGATACGAAATTTTGCTTATGACCGTGTTGCTGCCAATTTGAGAAATTTTTGCCATGAATGAGCTTCGGTCATGCATATTCTATACTTGTCATTTCTTTCTAAGCAAGACTATGAATATGTGTCTAATAAGAGCTCGCATTTTCAGATGGTGGGACCAACACACAGCTCTCCCAACGGTTTTGGAGCGTTAGGTAGTGGTGAACTACCGCCGCCACCGCCCATGACGCCGTCGGAAACATTCATGGCCACTCAAACCGAAGTGCTGCGCCAGATCCTATAGACGCAATAGCAGATAGCCCAGCAGCTGAACCAAAGGCCACCACATGGGGCTAATCATGAGGGGCCGAATCATGTCACCACCTACGCCCAGTTCATCGGAATGAAGCCCCCGACCTTCACTAAGGCGGAAGATCCCCTTGAAGCTGAGGCGTGGATCAAGGCCATTGAGGCCAAGTTCGCTGCCTTTGTGCTACCATGCTCAGAGGAAAACAAGGCCAACTTTGCAGCCTTCCAACTTCGAGGTGAGGCCTTGATGTGGTGGGAACATTTCAAGACCATGCAGCAGGCCAGTCATGCTGTCACTTGGAATTAATTCAAGCAAGCCTTTAAGAACCATCACATTCCTAAAGGACTTACGGATAGGAAGATGAGGGAATTGCTGGCCCTTAGGCAGGGATCTGACACAGTGTGTCACTATGCACAGAAGTTCAATTGCCATTACCAGTATGGTGGACATCATGTGGACACTGATGCGAAGAAGATGGAACGATTCCGTGATGGCCTTGATGGGGAATTGTACGAACGGCTGAACTTGATAGAGCCCAACAATTTCCATGAGTTGGTGAATAAGGCTATATCCCAAGAGGATGCTATGAAAAAGGCCGAGAGAGACAAGAAGAGGCAGGTCGGTTTTGCTTCGGGCAGTGGGACTAACAAAAAGTTTCTCTTTGTGAAGAAGAATGTTCCCAAGTCGCCCCAGCCATCTTCAACTGGACGCTGGACGATGAAGCCGTCACAGAACAAACCTTCAGGGAATTTCCAGTTCCGCAACACCCAGCAGCAAGCTTCCAAGCCCAATGCACCCCCATGCAACACCGGTGAATGCTGTTGTTACAATTGTGGACAGCCTGGGCATTATATAAGTGACTGCCCAAAGCCCAAGCAGATTAAGCCCAACCAGCAGAATCAAAGTTCAGGGACCAAGCCGGTCAATCCAGCCAAGAAGCTGGTGCAAGTCCGCCAGGGTAAACTGAACTTCACCACTATGAGTGACATTCCAGAGGGAGCTTCAGTGCTTACGGGTACCTTCTCTATCAATGACACCCCATTAAGATATTGTTCGATTCTGGAGCTACTCATAGTTTTATTAGTGGAAGTTTGGTAGAAAAATTGGCTTTGAGTGGTTCACACATTAAGGAGGCCTATAAAATTGTCACTCCGGGTGGAAAAATCTCTTCTCACACCTCAGCCTTCGGAGTACCATTGAAATTGGGAAGTAAGACTGTTCAAACAAACCTTATTGACATAGGTTTAGAGGGTATGGACGTTATCTTGGGCATGGATTGGATGACCCGACATAAGGTGGTTCTAGATATCTCGGGTAGAGTTGTAGCGATCAATTCACCTACCATCGGACACACCACCCTGTACTTACCTTTTAAGGACGGTGCAGACCCTTGTGCCTATGTGACCATTACATCTCACCTTGAAGAAATTCCAGTAGTTTGTGAATATCCTGATGTCTTTCCCGATGAATTGCCTGGCATGCCACTAGACCGGGATGTCGAGTTTGTGATTGAACTCCAACCGAGTACTGTCCCCATTTCCAAACGACCTTACCGTATGCCACCAAAAGAGCTAGCTGAACTGAAAAATCAACTCCAAGAATTGCTTGATAAGGGCTACATTCGCCTGAGTTCTTCTCCCTGGGGTTGCCCCACGCTCTTTGTCAAAAAGAAAGATGGTAGTTTGAGGTTATGTGTTGACTACAGATGATGTGGACATCCCAAGAGTTACGCAAGATCAAGTATCAGGCACACAAGCTCAAGTGATTCGAGGCCCTATTACACACAGCCGTGCTAAGAAACTCCAACAAAAGGTGAACTCAATCCTAGCTGAAATTAACTTTAACATATCTGAGAATGTTATACTACCTAAATTTTCTACATTGGTTGTACTTAGGTATATATGTGAGAGGGGTGGTGCAGCTATGCACAGAGAGGAAGCAAAGAATAAGAAACAAGTGGATCAGTTCGGACCAAGGATGATCCAACAAAGTTCAGTTCGGACCAGTTCACACAGATCACTTCGGACAATCAGTTTGGACAAGTTTAGACCTGCATAATGATTTGATCATAACTCTTAAATCCCAATAGTTCTGGAGCTGAATGAGTACTTCATGGAACCGTCTTGAAGTTAACTTTCCAATGCAAGAAACCGCATGTCCATTAGACTTCCCTGTAAAGAGTTATGACCGATTTAGTGGAGGCTCCAAAGAAGGTCAACAGCCACACGAGTCCACCTCGGGAGTTGATTTCTGGAGAGTCTTTTCACATACTTAGCCTCTTCATTTTCCTCTCGAGTTCACACCCGACTAGGAGGGTTGTTCCTAGTATAAATACCCCCCTATGTACTACCAAGAACTCAGTTTTTGATTATTAGTTGTTAACCACATACGGTTGATCGCAGCCTCGCTGCTGAGTGTTCTTACACACCTTTGTTCTTGCGAGTTCTTCTTAGGCTTGTGAGAGATCTCTCTGAGGTCCCCTACTTTGTGCTCTACGGTTTCCGTTCGGCTGCACCGTATTGTGTGGATTAGTCCCAGTTTGTGGTTCTGCGATCGTTCGGAGATCGAGTCGAAGTCCTTCGCGGTTTCGGTGCATCTCTCCCCGTCGTTCGGTCACAACAAACCTTTGTGATGTATAAAGCTAGTTATCCCTGCTGTTCTACAGCAATTTATCCTTGTTCTTGAACCTACTGTCGTGAAGATCGGGCAATCCTTGTGCTGATCCAAGTCGGCACCTATCAAGTGGTAATCAGAGCTATCGTTGTCACGGTAGGTTTTGTTTTTACCCACCCTCCCACCCTTTACAATTTGTTCCTGGTTTCATCCATCATATACATATTTGTTCTTGTCCTATAGTCCACTGAAAAGCCATAAAAAAATCCTATAGCCATTTTGTTGGTACTGTTACTTTGTGCTCATTTCGTTCATCGTGTTGCTAGTCACCACCTTTGTTCTTCCGCCGTACTCTTGTTTAAATTTTTATCCGCACCCCTTATATATTGTTTTGTGTTTGCTGTTAGTCAAAAAAAATCAGAAAAAAAGTGTGAAAGAAAAAAAAAGACGAGAAAAAAAAGAAGAAAGAAAGAGAATTGCAAGGTTGCAAGGGGTTGTGTTGCGGATTTGTTATCAAAAGTTTCATGTTCATATATTAAGTTTGTCGTGCACCGAACAGCAACAATTACATCTTTTTGGAAGGTTTGTTTCACTTTGTTTTAGCACCATAGCCTTTCCTTGCTTAGCCACCTATAGCTCCACAAAAATCTGAAACCGGACCTCTCAACTTGTATCCTTTCAATCGCTTAATCACAGCTGCGGTACTGCCACTTTAAGCACACTCACAGTCCTTGAGAACGCGTAAGAACTTTGGTACGTAAGTGGTGAGGTTGTGTGATTCCACATACTTGTCCTATTCCACTTTACTTGCATTAGAGCTAATATGGCAGGATCCAATCCAAGTTTTTGTGGTGGTAGACATAGAGGAAAAGTGCCACCAATCTCTCGAGCTGAGTTACATCACTTTGAAAACTCACTTGTGGCAGCCATGGAGAGGATGTTCGATGAATGTCTTCCAATCTCAAATAGTGGGGTACGACATCAACGTGTCAAAAACCTTCATGATGGTCATTTTGACCATAGAGGACAGCATGGGAAAGGTGCTCGAGGGCATATTTCTCGCCCTCATGTGCTGATTGGTGCTGAAGATTATTGTGTGTCCACAAAAAGAAAAATTCGGCAAGAGACACCAAGAAGTTCCTATGATCAGCAACGCCCATGTGTGAAGGAGTGCCACCAGCCAAAATTGAGTGCGAGAGTTCAAAATGATAAGAAGAGTGACTCCACCATATGTGAGGAAGAGTTCCACCAACAAAAATTGAGTGTGAGAGTTCAACATGAAAATATGAGAGATTCCATCATATGTGAGAGAGATATACAAAAACTGAGCGAAGAAGAGGAGTCTTGTGACAAATTATTTATTTCTGACATGATAATGTCTTCTTCTAGTTGTGTGATGCAAACTACTGAAGAAAATGATGTGGTAAATTATGATCAGCCCCCAATTTTCGATGAAGCGGATCAGGTGATGACCATGGACAAAGGTACTAAAATTTCATTGTATTTGCAACATAAGGATCAGATTGAAGGCAATAATAATGCAAATGCTTCTCATTCAACTGATGCAAGTTCATTAGCATTTGAGGAAGATTTAATTCTTGGTTCTTTTGCAACAACTGCTGCTCCATTGCCTTTACAGAACATGGTGAAGTATGATACGTATGCATATGTTGCATCACAAGATGTTGAAGTGATTGTGTATCAAAACCTATGTGAGAAAGAGAGCCACATAGCCAAATTGAAAGAGAGTGAAACCAAAAGTGAGTTGTGCGACTCCACCCATAGTGAACTTGAGAGTACAAACAATGAAAATGTGAGGGATACACCACAGAGCAATAGAGAGTTTGAATGCCAATCATGTGACAATATTTTTGAAACTAACCCTCTCATCTATACCGCTAGTGTTTTCTTTCCAAGTGTGCAGATTTGTAGTAAAAATGAGGAAGACATGGCTATTCATGATGTCACCATACTTGTCGAGAAAGATGAGAAGGTAGCCAAGAAATCGAATCAACTGTATGCAGCCCACAACATGATACATGATGAGGCAATTGGTGAGATTTTAGAAACATCATCCATGATACTAGCACTGCCACAACTTATACAAGGTACTGAAAATGATTCAGATATGAATATGCAAAATATTATGGTGAGTGATTGTGATAAAGCACATGTTTTAAATAGACTTAATCATACTGTTTGTGCTGATTTGGTAGTGTCACATGATCATACCTTTGCTGAAAGTTTGCAAGTTGCTAACCATTGTTCAATCATATATGATCTTTTCTATGCTTTGATATGGTTGATTTACATGATACTTTGCACTCATATATCAAGTACTATGCATGTAAATAAGTTTGGTGATATGGAAATGAATACTTATGATATTATTGTTTCAGCAATAGAACATAATCCAAACTTTTGTGCTGATTTGATTACACCACATGTTCATACACGTGCTCAATATGATCTTAGCACCAACATCTCTACTTTGATTGTTCCATGCTATGTTCTGCAATCTAATAAACTTCACCCTGTTTATTTGACTACTAGTGCTGAATTCTTTGAAAAAAGATCTCCTACCAACTTCTTGTTTTATACTAAGCTTGCTATGCCGACTAATGTCAACCATATGCTTGAAAATATTTTTGAGATAACATCTTCAAGATCCTTCAATACTGTACATAGCTGCAAGTTTACATTTATTTTGATTGGAGAACATGTTGTACATAGTTTTTATGTTCATGCCATTTACATAACGTTTGACAAGCTTGCTGATTTGAAGTCAAAAATCATGTGTGATAATTTTTGTGATCTATGTTTTCCTAGTAAGATCAATCAATTGTTTAGTGCTTGTAATTCAGAACTTTCAAAGTATTTTTCTTGTGCATTTATTCCATCGACAGAAACAAATCATGTGTAAAGAAGTGCAAATTATGCACCTGAGGAACCCTCATCCACGAGTAGTCAATTTGAAAGGCACATCTCTAAACCTGTCCATAAATTGTGCAATAAACACTTTGATACTGTTATGAATAATTCATCACAATGTTTTGAACAGTTTTATCTTGGAATGATAAAATTGGAGTTGCTAAATTAGTTGTGTTGTTTGCATGAAATTTTTGTTCTCCCATCACATAAATTATTTGCAGGTACACAAAAGTCAATCATGATTTTTCATCGTGGTAAGATGAAAGTTGATAATACAATATTTCAAGCTAACAATCTTTTGTGGTACAATCAAAAGTCGAGGTCGACTTTTTTCCAAGGGAGAATAATGATGTGAACATCATGATGATTGTGACATATGAACCAACTCCATGCAGTTTTTCCTTTCTTAAGAATGGTGTTTTGCGCAACAAAGATAATGACAAAACAAATGACATATTCATATACCATGCATATACTTTTGCTATTTTGTGCAATCTTTATTCAAGTTATGAAAAGCTTGGAGTATCTTCTCCTCAATAGGGGGAGAAAGATCAGCATTACATATGGACATTAGAATCCATCACTATCAAACAATTATCTAAGGTGAAAGCTAAATTAAAATTTCATCCTTCTTATTTTCTTATGGCAAAGCTACTATTTGGATTGTATGATTACAGATCGAAACACCTTGGAATACTGGAGGAAATAAATGTCACGACACCAACAAATGTTCATTTGAATCATTTCAACCATGAAGGGGTTGTTGAGTGTCCTAGAAAGAAAAAGAAGATTCATATGCAAAGGAAGTACAATGCAGCAACACTCCTCGACGTTGGCGGCCTGGCTCCATTCTTTGGATCAATAGAGTCGAGAACGACTCCTTTTCAAGAGGAGGAGGATGATGTGCACATGCCAAGCCTCACTTGCACAGTAGAGTCGAGGACGACTCCTTTTCAAGAGGAGGAGGATGATGTGCACATGCCAAGCCACACTTACATAACAGAGTCGAGGACGACTCCTTTTCAAGAGGGGGAGGATGATGTGGACATCCCAAGAGTTACGCAAGATCAAGTATCAGGCACACAAGCTCAAGTGATTCAAGGCCCTATTACATGCAGCCGTGCTAAGAAACTCCAACAAAAGGTGAACTCAATCCTAGCTGAAATTAACTTTAACATATCTGAGAATGTTATAATACCAAAATGTTCTACATTGGTTGAAATTAGGTATATATGTGAGAGGGGTGGTACAGCTATACACGGAGAGGAAGCAAAGAAGAAGAAACAAGTGGATCAGTTCGGACCAAGGATGATACAGCAAAGTTCAGTTCAGACCAGTTCACACAGATCAGTTCGGATAATCAGTTCGGACAAGTTCGGACCTGCATAATGATTTGATCATAACTCTTAAATCCCGATAGCTCTGGAGCTGAATGAGTACTTCATGGAACCGTCTCGAAGTTAACTTTCCAATGCAAGAAACCGCATGTCCATTAGACTTCCCAATAAAGAGTTATGACCGATTTAGTGGAGGCTGCAAAGAAGGTCAACAGCCATGCGAGTCCACCTCGGGAGTTGATTTCTGGAGAGTCTTTTCACATACTTAGCCTCTTCATTTTCCTCTCGAGTTCACACCCAACTAGGAGGGTTGTTCCTATTATAAATACCCCCCTATGTACTACCAAGAACTCAGTTTTTGATTATTAGTTGTTAACCACATACGATTGATCGCAACCTCGCTGCTGAGTGTTCTTACACACCTTTGTTCTTGCGAGTTCTTCTTGGGCTTGTGAGAGATCTCTCTGAGGTCCCCTACTTTGTCCTCTACGGTTTTCGTTCGCCTGCGCCGTATTGTGTGGATTAGTCCCGGTTTGTGGTTCTGCGATCGTTCGGAGATCGAGTCGAAGTCTTTCGCAGTTTCAGTGCCTCTCTCCCCGTCGTTTGGTCACAACCAACCTTTGTCATGTATAAAGCTAGTTATCCCTGCTATTCTACAGCAATTTATCCTTGTTCTTGAACCTACTGTCGTGAAGATCGGGCAATCCTTGTGCTGATCCAAGTCGGCACCTATCAACAGACCTCTCAATGCGGTGACCATTAAAAACAAATATCCTCTTCCCCGTATTGATGTTCTTTTTGATCAATTGGCTGGAGCCAAGGTTTTCTCCAAGGTCGATCTTCAGTCTGGTTATTATCAAATAAAAATTCGACCTTGTGACATTCCCAAAACTGCTTTCTCCACCCGATATGGTCTTTACGAGTATCTGGTGATGTCTTTTGGTCTCACCAATGCCCCAGCCTATTTCATGTATCTCATGAACTCTGTATTCATGATGGAGCTTGACAAGTTCGTAGTGGTCTTTATCGATGATATCCTGATCTATTCCAAGAATGAGGAAGAACATGCCGAACATCTCAGAATTGTTCTGCAACGTTTAAGAGATCACAAACTCTATGCTAAATTCTCCAAATGCGAATTCTGGTTGGGTAGTGTGAAATTCTTGGGACACACTATTTCCAAAGATGGCATATCTGTAGATCCTAGCAAGGTACAAGAGGTGATGGATTGGAAACCACCCAAGTCCGTACACCAAATTCGCAGCTTTCTGGGTCTGGCGGGTTATTATCATCGATTCATCCCGGACTTCTCCAGGATCGCCAAACCTATGACCGAGCTGCTAAAGAAAGGGGTAAAATTTGTGTGGAGTGAAGCATGTGAGAAAGCTTTCCACACGTTGAGACAATACTTAACTTCAGCCCCAGTGCTAGTACAACCGGACAGTTCCAAACCTTTTGAAGTTTTTTGTGATGCTTCAGGCACTGGTCTCGGTTGTGTTCTTATGCAAGAAAGCTGAGTCATTGCCTATGCCTCACGGGCACTTCGACCCCACGAAATAAATTATCCCACTCATGATTTAGAGCTAGCAGCGGTTGTTCATGCTCTCAAGATATGGAGACACTATCTGATGTGCAATCGTTGCAATATCTTCACCGATCATAAGAGTCTCAAATATATCTTCACTCAATCAGACCTATGAGACAACGAAGGTGGCTCGAGTTAATTAGGGATTATGATCTAGAAGTGCACTATCACCCTGGAAAAGCCAATGTTGTTGCAGATGCTCTTAGCCGCAAGGTTCACTGCAACCGTTTAGAGGTGGAGTCATATAGTGACACTTTATGTGAAGACTTGAGGAAGCTTCATTTGGAAGTTGTGGAGCAAGGAAATCTATATGCCATATCTGCAGAATCCAATCTTTATGACAGAATTGTCACGGCTCAACGCAATGATGAGGGCATACAGCTAATAAAACAGAAATTAGCTGAAGGAGACCCCAAATATAATTGTTTCCATAGAGATTCAAAGGATGTGGTATGGTTTGGGAAACGTCTTGTGATTCCTGCTGATCAAGAAATTAAGAAGGAAATTTTTGATGAGGCTCATCTTTCCAAATTCTCTATTCACCCCGGAAGCACCAAAATGTATCAAGATCTGAAGGAAAATTTTTGGTGGTCAAACATGAAGGTAGACATAGCAAAGTATGTGGCCGAGTGTGATACTTGTCATAGAATGAAAGCAAGCCACTTGAAATTGGCAGGTGTACTCCAACCCTTGTCGATACCTATGTAGAAGTGGGATGACATAAGTATGGATTTTATTGTGGGATTACCCCTGACTGCCAGAAAGAAGGATTCTATCTGGGTTATAGTGGATCGACTGACCAAGACTGCTCATTTCATCGCTGTTCACACCACTTATTCAGTACAAGACTATGCAGAGATTTATATGGACCAAATAGTACGCTTGCATGGGATTCCCAAGACCATCATTTCTGATCGAGGTACCCAATTTGTAGCTCATTTCTGGGAGCAATTGCATGAGTGTTTAGGAACCAAATTGATCCGTAGTCCAAGCTATCATCCGCAGACCGATGGTCAGACTGAAAGGGTAAATCAAATTGTGGAAGACATGCTATGGGCAAGCATCATGCATTTTGACAAGAGTTGGGACAAGTGTTTATCCTTGGCAGAATTCTCTTATAACAATAGTTATCAAGCTAGTTTGAAGATGGCACCATTTGACGCCCTTTATGGACGGAGATGCCGCACCCCTTTGAACTGGTCAGAAGCCGGGGAAAGGACACTCTTTGGTCCGGATTTAGTCAAAGACGCTGAAGAGAAAGTGAAGGTGATAAGAGAAAATTTGAAGTTAGCGCAAATGAGGCAAAAGAGCTATCATGATAGAGGGACAGCACCCCGGCAATATGAAGTTGGTAATTACGTGTACCTAAAGGTTTCACCAACGAAAGGTGTGCAAAGGTTTGGTGTTAAGGGAAAGTTAGCCCCACGCTATATTGGACCGTATGAAATCATTGAAGTATGTGGGCCAGTTGCTTATCACTTCTGACTTCCGGAGCGATTCTCTACAGTTCACAATGTGTTTCATGCGACCCAATTGAAGAGAGGTGTGCCTGTGCCTGAGACCGAGATAATCACAGAAGCAAATGCTTGGATTGAGCCGGATCTTTCACTCATTGAGCATCCTATGAGGGTGCTGGACCGAAAGGAGAGAAGGACCCGAAGACATACCGTCAGAATGTACAAGATACAATGGAGTCACCATACGGAAGAAGAAGCAACGTGGGAGACGGAACATTATCTCAACACCAAGTACCCGGGTTTTCTACAATCTCGAAACCGTAAGTTTTCTTTTACCTACCTTGTTCCTTAGAATCGAATCTCGGGACGAGATTCCTCTTAAGGGGGGTAGGCTTTGACGCCCCAGGTTTTTAATTAACACTAATGACTAGTCAAACCCTTTGACTTTGGTCAAACCTTGGTCAACCTGGGTCATCACCTCGAAAACCTAGCCAACAATTACCCATGAACATCTTAAGCAAGTCAACACCCCATGGCATGGTCAAAACCCTAGTCAAAATGGTCAATCCCCTTAGTGCCCACACCCTGTCCTAGAACTTTGGCCATGTTCTTCAAATTTTGTTTAAACACTCCAAAATCGGCCAATATAAAAGTTGTGCAGAATTTCATGGGACACATTTCATCTTTAGAGTGGCATTTCAAATTTTGAGAGGAAAAGGATCAAATTTGCAAGTCAAACTCGATTTTACTATTCACCCGAGGCAAGATTTTCTTCAAATTGGCATTCAAATTTCTCCGTCAATTCAAATCTGAATTAAGTTCTGTTGGTGCCTATAGTGTAGAGGAATGACTCATCTACAAATGTCCTATCTACGGATTTTGAAGTTTGAATTCAAATTTTTGAACCAAACACAGTCAAACCGGGCGTCTTGGAATTGGACTGTGGCAGAGCGCGCGACGGCGCGACGTCACGCGCGCGTGGGCGCCACGCATCGCCGCCGCATCACAGACATGCACCGCCGTACCAGGGCCCGGGCGGGGTCACTATGCATGCCCGGCGCTGGCGTCAGCCGCCCGCGCGCGCACCAAGCTGGCGCCTTGGCCGGGGGAGCCGCGCATGCCACGCGACGCGCATGCGCGCCGGCCGAGCCGCACCCCCCCGCTGCCGCGCACGCCCGCCGAGGAAAGGCCGCCGGGGCAACGGTATATTCACTAGCATCCCTTAGCCGTGAAGCCTTCTACACCCCCATGCACGCCTCGGCTATAAATAGCCATCCCCGCCGCCGCTCACGCGCACGCAAGCCCCGCCGGACGCCATTAGCGCCGCCGCGAGCCAACTCCACCGCCATCCGCTCCGGCCATCGTTCCACCGCTCCAGCCTCACCCCTAGACCCTGTCCTAGAACTTTGGCCATGTTCTTCAAATTTTGTTTAAACACTCCAAAATCGGCCAATATAAAAGTTGTGCAGAATTTCATGGGACACATTTCATCTTTAGAGTGGCATTTCAAATTTTGAGAGGAAAAGGATCAAATTTGCAAGTCAAACTCGATTTTACTATTCACCCGAGGCAAGATTTTCTTCAAATTGGCATTCAAATTTCTCCGTCAATTCAAATCCGAATTAAGTTCTGTTGGTGCCTATAGTGTAGAGGAATGATTCATCTACAAATGTCCTATCTACGGATTTTGAAGTTTGAATTCAAATTTTTGAACCAAACACAGTCAAACCGGGCGTCTTGGAATTGGACTGTGGCAGAGCGCGCGACGGCGCGACGTCATGCGCGCGTGGGCGCCACGCATCGCCGCCGCATCACAGACGTGCACCGCCGTACCAGGGCCCGGGCGGGGTCACTATGCATGCCCGACGCTGGCGTCAGCCGCCCGCGCGCGCACCAAGCCGGCGCCTCGGCCGGGGGAGCCGCGCATGCCACGCGACGCGCATGCGCGCCGGCCGAGCCGCACCCCCCCCGCTGCCGCGCATGCCCGCCGAGGAAAGGCCGCCGGGGCAACGGTATATTCACCGGCATCCCTTAGCCGTGAAGCCTTCTACACCCCCATGCACGCCTCGGCTATAAATAGCCATCCCCGCCGTAGCTCACGCGCACGCAAGCCCCGCCGGACGCCATTAGCGCCGCCGCGAGCCAACTCCACCGCCATCCGCTCCGGCCATCGTTCCACCGCTCCAGCCTCACCCCTAGACCCACTCGAGCTCCACCCATCGCTCGTTGCCCTGCATTGCTTCTCACCTCGCTGGCATTCGCGCCGAGGAGGGTGCTCCGCCGCGACCGCGCCACCGCCGCTCGCCGGAGCCGCCTTCGGTCACGCCACCACCTCCAATCAATCCAGGGTGAGCTCAATTGCATCCCCAGTTCATTTGTTGCCCACCTTCGGCCCCACATCACCGGTGGCGACCTCACCCCCACCGCCGAGGGCACGGATGTAAATCTCCAAGGGCATATCTATGAAGCAGGGACTAGTTTGCAATAGTCTTTATCTTAGTTTTCTTGTAGATAGGTCTAGCACCTTAGAAAAACCATAGAAAATCGTAGAAAACTGCGAAAAATACAAACCCAATTTTGTTGGTTTCACTGAGACTATATCTACAACTTCTACAGAGCATGACCATACATTTGACTTGTAGATTTTGAATGAAAATTCAAACTCAGTTTGACACACTTTTGTTGTAGTTCAAAATCTAGAGAAGCTATGGAGCTGAATTTTGGATATGTTGCTAGATATATCATTTGTAGACTCTGGACAAAAAATTTACACAAATCTATTAATATGATTTACTTTGCATTTATGCTATATCTGCCTTAATGATTTTTGTAGCAGACTGTCAATAGATTTTTGTGCTCAACTTCTGGCTATGATCATGAAATGACTAGATTCACCTTTCCTGTATTTACCATGATTTTATCTCTCTCAGAAGTATTTATTCTTGTTTTATGCTTAGATTCACATTTAAATGCCTAGTTCAAATTTTAAATTAGCTCTTGATGTGTTTGTTGGTTTCCTCGGCTTGTTTTAAATCAGAGATGATGTAGGAGTGAGTTTGGCTCCAGAAATGCTTTATTTATTTATGTATGTATTTCTCATATTTTTGGTAGCTAGGAAATGTCATTTTTGGTAGATTTGTTTTATTGCTCAATTAAATGTGAATCTTTGATCAGTGGCTTGGTTTAGGTAATTAGAGCCTTAAATGCACCTTACACTGTTTTTATAAATCATTTTGTGGTGAAAAGCTTTGGAACCCGATTAAACTTCATAATGGGTTTGTGACCTTACTAAAATGTTGAGGAGCATGTGTAGGAGCTGAGGATCCACCCTTGCTATTTTGTGAAATTAAATTTCTTTATTTGCTTAAATATGTACACAGTCACTATCAAAAAGATTAAATCCTAAAACACCACATGTCCTACCTTTAATAGGAAGTTTATGCTAGATGAGTGCTTATCTAGGTGAATGTGGCCAACAAGAGTTGGATGTGATAATTAATCTCTCACTTCACACAATAATCCTGCATATGCATCCCGTGTAGAACTTCCCGACGGTAACTACTCGCTCGTGCCGGAAGCCGGGGAAGGAGAAGCTGACGTGGAGCTGCAATACGTGGAGGTGAACCAGGACGCCGAGGAGCCCCAGGCTAACTTTGCTGACGAAGGCAAGCCCCGGTGCATTAACCTAAGTGTTTTTCAAAATTTATGCAACTATCTATGAATGTTTGTGCATTTACATTCAGGAGTTGGAATGGAACCCTAGATGCATGATCCTTAGGTACCTTTGTCCTTTACTAGTATGCTAGGTCGATAGCTGCTGTGCTATAGGACCAGTACAAGTCGAGTGACGTTCGTCACTCGCGAGAATAGGTTCTTTTGTTGGAATCATAAGATCTTTATAAACGGAATTGATCATGTGGTAAGAGCATGGGATCTAGGCTTTGGCCCAATGGCTTTCGTGGGTTAAGTGTTTGAAAGTACTAAGCACTTGTCGGGAATGGGACCGGTAAGCCTAGTACCTTAATGAGGCGGTGAGGGATCTTACTATTACTCATCTTGAGATGCATCTCACGGCTAGCTACCGGTGGTGCATGTGTGATTCTGGGCATTATGTGAGGCGTGCCAGATAGCCTTGTACCAAAGACTGTAAGATTCGATCCTGAGCTGAAGAGTTTTGGGAACCACCTGGTTGGTGGACTCTCGGTGAGTACACTCTACCGTGTGTTTAGGTCCACCTTGCAAGGTTATAAATCAACCGGTTGTCGGCCTCTCACCGTTATCTGAGACTACTTATCCAACTGGCCATGATATCCCTTAATGCTGGAACTTTGTGAATATTGATGTTGGATTAATTGAATTGCACAACTTATGCTTGCAATAGCTTGCTCATGTAGAAAAGAGTAATCAACTAGAATCTGAGCTAAAATATTGAAAGTAAGGACATACTCTCTGTTGCTTTTCACCAAAAGAACCCCACTAGCCAAAAAGCCTCTCATGTCTAGAGTCTGGTGATGTAGTTGTCACCCGACGGGTAAGACTTGCTGAGTATTAGTATACTCAGCCTTGCTATAATTTTGTTGATTTCAGGTAATGCTTTTAGTGATGTGTGGCCTGGAGAGATCCCACCTGGCTGGGAGCTGCAGTGGGTGGAAGACGACGAGTGAAGGCATCATGGCAGGCCTCCTGTGATGCTTATCGCACCGCTTAGTTAATTTCCGCTATTTTCGAACTCTGAACCTCGTTTATCATGTCAAGTACTTCGGTTTGTAATAATAAAACCCTTCGGGGCAGATTTGGACTTAATCTATGTGTTGTACTCTTGACTCGCCTTCGCGTGAGTTTTAATGCATATTGTCGATCCTTTGTTGCTATGTAAGTGATTTCACCGGGCTTGACCCGGCAACCAACGACGGGATGATACTTTATTACCGCTTAATGACCAAAGTGGAATGGCTTAGGCGATAGTACGGTATTTTCCTGGGCGGGTTGTCACACTAAGTTTCGACCCCGATGCATGTGGGCTTTTGACGTCATTTTCTCCATGGTTTAGATAGGGGTACTTGTTGCACATGCTCCTGCATCTTCTGTTTAGGTCCCTAGAGTTTTACGGCTTCATGCTTTGTTCCTTGGATCATTTGGAGTCATGTTCACTTTGAGTCTTGACTTGTGCCAGGCTTCATTATCTTCTCATAAAGTGCTTGATGAACTTACCCAGAAGTACTTATTGAGGTGCTTAAATCCCGCGTAAACAACATACTCCAAAAACCACATGCAAGAGCAAACTTGTTATATCAAGGGGTTAGTACCATTAGATCGGATATCAAATCAATGCCAACATTGAAGGTAAACTCATTGCTAGGAGTGTCAAAGTCGACCGTCAACAACTGGCCAGGCTAAAATCAACAAAAATTTTTCTAAAAAGCTTGCTGCCAATGATAAGATCCTAGAAAGCATAAATGTTAAAATTTACAGTTTATCCTCTTCACATAAAAACCAATTGAGTTTTAATAAAATGATAGAAACCCAGCTAGCTCAACTTGTCGCTATCCTTCCTTTTGATGTTAAATCGGTGACCACGAGAGGGGGTAAGACCACTCGTGATCCACGACAACCTAACCTTACAGCAAAAGAGAAGGCTTGCGAGAATTCATCAGAAGAGGATGAACCGACGCTACCAGAGGTCATTAAAGAAAAACTAACTCTGCATAAGTTCGTGGTTACTGGATTTTTGCCATTCCCTACTCAAGGCAAGACCAAGGTAGACGAGAAATTCACTCACTTTTGAGAGATGATCCAGAAGACACAAGTCAGTGTGACACTGTTGGATATGTTACACGTACCAAGATACGCACGATACATCAAAGGCATCATCAACAAGAAGCAACCATTGCCTGCCGCTGAGATCGTCAGAATGACAGAAGAGTGCAGCGCAACAATACTCAACCAAGCACCCGAAAAGAAGAATGATCCAAGGTGCCCAATGATCACATGCCCAATCAGAACACACTTCTTTGATCATGCCCTATGTGACCTCAGAGCCAGCGTTAGTGTGATGCCTAAAGCCATCTCTGACCAGCTGAACTTCACGCACTTAACACCAACCACAATGTACCTTTAGCTGGTGGATTCCTCAGTCCATTACCTAGCAAGAATTGTAGAGGACATACCAGTGAAAATAAGAGATTATTTCATCCCCGTGGATTTTGTGGTACTTGACATGGATACAACAAAAGAAAAACAACTCATCCTCAGGAGACCTTTCTAGCACTGCCGGAGCCCACATCGATGTTGGTGCCGGAGTAATCCGCTTCAACATCATCGAGACCGAAGAAAAGTTCAACTTCAGGCCCCAGCCTGAACAGTGCTCAATGATCAGGGTAAAGTACGGGCCGAATCCCAAGGGCATCCAAGAAGTTGAAGTAACACCACCAAAGAAGGACAACCTCATCACATACGTGAAGGCCTTCATGGCCTTCACAGAAAAGTCAGAAGAGGGTCGGGTTTCATAAAATAAGAAGGTGGTCATATCAGTTGCAGAATCTCCAGAGGTGCCACCCACATTACCGAAGAAAAACAAAATAAGGAACAAGCGGGTGTGGAAAGCCTAGACCACACCATCGCCTACGTCCTCTCCTTCAGTGGAAGACGCGTCAAGACCAGACGTGTCGGGAACTCCATCCACAAGATGAACTTGATGGAGAAGTCCTGCTCAACGGACTCCAACTGCTGAGCCCTTGTAAAAAGTAAATTGGTATTTATCTCATATTTAATTTCTAATCAGAATTTAAATTTTCTCATTTGCATGTTTCCCTTTTCAAAATTGCATTTCCCATTTCTCATTTGCATGTTTCCCATTTCCCATTTCAAAATAAAATTTTGAAAAACAATTTCTTATATAAAAATATTTAAAAATAAATTTTGGCTTGAACAAAAACATTCAAAAATATTTTAGAGCATTTCTGGTAACCAACTTTGGCCGAGCACCACGTGAGCTATGTAATATAACCGTTGTGGGCCGGTGGGCCAAAGCTGGCAGCCAGGGGGCCCCACAGGGGGTCGACCGAACTAGTGCCAATGGCACTTGGGCCCCACCACCTCCAACGGCTAGGAGCCCATGCCCAACGGCCATTTCCCCGGGGTACCGCCTCATTGGGCTATAAATAGAGGCCGAGAGGGGGTGTTGATCATCCATTCAACACTTCTCTCATTCACTCCCTCTCAAATTCTTTTCTCGGTTTTCTCTCAAGATTTTGTTCAAGTTTGTTCTTGTATTCGTGTTCATTCGAGCTCTATTTCCCCTCTCTCAAATTCTCGTCGCTACAAGGAGCCACAACTCACAGGTAAGAGTTTCAATTGATTTCATTAGCATCACCCATTTGCGAGTTGTTTGTGTTGTGCTCCACTACCATGAGAGGGTTCCATCTATACCAACCCTAGATAAGGAGGCCTCCACCTCCCTTCATTCACACACCACACAAGGAGCCTCTCTCTCTCACCCATTGTAATCTTTAGCCTAGTTAGTGGATCTTAGGCCTAGTGCATTTCTTGCTAGTAGTGCTTAGCGATCGCCTCGGGTCGATTGGCTCAACCTCCAGCCTATGGTATGGCTATGTACTCTCTTCGTACATTTCGTATTTATACAGGGTTCGGTATTTCTACTCTTGTAGTATGTTATACCTTATCATATGCTTTCATGTGCTATACTAGTATGTTTACTATAGGTTTGCTCTATTGTAATGGTGGGGTGTGCTCTCGGGCTTGCTCTAGCCTTTTGCCTGTGGGTCATCATGGCTCGGGTTCTGGGGGGGCTAGTAGTAGTGATTATGGCGGCGAGCTGGTGCTTGGTGCTGTAGGATCCACTTCAGGTGGACGTATTCCACGGACTGTCGGAGTAGGTGTACGGGTGATGACAGCCCCGTACATCCCTTGTATTCCCCCACATGAGTTTACGGGCGTTGGAGGTACATAAAGACGCGCTACCCTGGAAGACTAGGGGAGTGTGTTCTCCCCGGTGCAATAGAATAGATCTAGACTAACCATATGATGTATGCTTTGCTAGTATATACGAACTAAGGATGTCACTACAATGGTGCCGGTAGTCCACCACAGAGTAGGCTATGGTGGTAGATTGTGTGGAGGGGATCGCCGAGACTAGAGCTAGATAGTGAACGAAGGACACAAGGCTTTATCCAGGTTCGGTCCGCAAGAATGCGTAATACTCTACGTCCTGCGCTTGGTCGTTGTATTGCTTGGGAATCTGATTCGACTTGTTTTGGAGAGGGCCCCTGCCGCCCTTATATAGGCTTGGGGGGCAGGGTTACAGATCACGTGGGATCTATACTAGTCGGTTATACAAGATCTTTTCTTGAGTATGTCACACCTTGAAATTTCCGAATTTCAGGATGTGAATAGGAAGAAAAATTCAACAACAATTTTCTCTCAATTTTTAAAATTTTCCCAATATTTATTTTCTTTACAGTGAATATAGTATAGTAGAAAAAACATCATTTATTTTTTCTAAATTAAATAATTGGCTTGATGTTTGTTGCATTCATGCTGGTGCATTATTTTTGTTTGTTGGAATTCAAGTTTGAATTTGAATTCAATTGTTTGATCTCTTTTCAAAATAGCTAAAACCCTTTTTCTTTACCTTCCCCCTACTTTTCTCTCTTTTAGCCCTGTTTTGTTTTGAGCCTAGCAACTGGAAGTCCGGTTCTCCACCCCGGACTCCCCCTCTCTACACGCGCGCACCTTCCCTTAGCCCAACAGGCCGCAGCCCAGCTCAACCCAATCCCAGCAGCAGCCGGCCCGCTCCGCCTCCTCCGCCGCAGCCGCTAACATGTGGGTCCCGCGTGTCATCCCTCACCTCCAGCCGTGGTTGAGCCGGACTCGAGTCCGAGCTCCGGAAGCACTCGCGTGCGCCCTTCTAGGCGTGGCCGCACACCAAGGCGCCACCTCCCGGCCTTTATAAGAAGCCACCACCCTCGCGCGCCCGCATCCCGAACCCCAGCGCCCAAACCCCTGCGTCGCCCGAGCTTGAAACCCTAGCCGTGCGCCGCCACCATCGATCTCCCTCTCTGCCACCTCCCCGCCACCAAGAAGAGCACCCGGAGCTTCGTGTGGAGGTGAGGAAGACCCTGGTGTCGCTTGTTTTCATTCTCGTGCTCCGCATCATCTGAACGGGCTCGCCGGAGTAGCGCCGCCATGCCGATCCACTCGTCGTGCTGTGCGTCGTCTCTACCCCGTCTTCGCCGCCTTCTGTAACCTAGATGAGATCCTCGTGTAGCATGCTTCACCCTGGACCAAGTCCCGTGCTGAACCGTGGCCCCTAGCCCTGCCTCGACTTAGCCGTCGGAGCGCCTCCGCTCGTCGTCGCAAGCCACCACCGCCGGAGCGCTAGGCTCTTTGCAGCCATCCAATCTGGATCCAACGGATCAGATCCTTCTTGACCGAAGTCAATATCGGTCAACCGGTGGAGTCATCGTCTTTTTGCAATAAAACCATTAGGTTCTTCAGGTTTTATGAATAGGTCCTTCCGCAGTGAGAAGTTTCTTATAGTTTAGTCCTGTTTCTTCAGTTAAGCCCCTGGAAGTTTTGTTTCTTCACAGATATACCCCTAGAGCTTGTTTTAAGTGTAGTTTCATCATTTTAGATCTATTTTAAATGTTTTTGGTATCCAAACGATCGTCTCGTAGTGTAGATTAGTTTTTCACCTCTGTTCTATTCTGTTGTTACTATTTGGTGACTGTTTCTTATTTTCTTTTGTTGTATGCTTGTTTATGCTTGATGTGGTGCATAGAGAGCGAGACGTTCAGAGGATTCGAAGAGCAAGAAGTCTAAGAGTTTGAGCAGCTACAGAGTGTTGTTGAAGGCAAGTCCCCCCTGATGCATACCCGTTTATCCTATATAACATGCATTTAATTCACCGTATTTACTTTATTGCTTGCATTAATTTTTATGGGTTCCCATTAAGGATCATGCCTAGTATCTTTTGACCTTTGCCTTGTAACCAGGTTGCTAAATTAATCTTGATGGTAGATGTTGCTTAGCATGCTCAACTGGGTTGGTAATAATTAACATGGTTATCCTTTTGTGCTCTATGTTCCTTTTTCATAATTTTATTTACAAGACCACATATGTTAATTGGAACATGGAGAACTACCTAAGAAAACAGTGCAACCACAAGGATTAAATGGGCACTAGTCTTGGCCAAGTAATTAGGAACTTTAGCTTGGGGTGACCTCACCTGATAAGGACAAGGGATCGGCGGAAATGTGGGGTATGGACCCGCCCTAGTGGGGAGTTGGGTTTGTTATCTCTGGCGGGGTATTGACCTGCTAGGGGGCTTAATACCTTGCTAACTGATCCGGACCTTGTGGGTCACAACTTGTTGGGGAACATTTGTAAAGGCCTCGTAGTGTCCCTATGCAGCCACACCTCAGTAGTGTGGTATTGTGCCTGATCAACATCGCGTGGTTGGGTCCAAAGTTCTTCGGAGCTTTTTCACGACCTGTGGTGAAAGTGTACATCCTCTGCAGAGTGTAAAACTAACTGGTTAGCCATGCTCACGGTCAAGAGCGTCCTGGACCCTCACATGACTAAGATATGAAATATTATAATAAATTGATGTTTTATCATTATATACGTTGTTCATGCTTTATAATAAATGTGGGCTGGTACAAACTTATACTTTCTAGTAACTATGATGCTAATAAAACTTGACCAACTAAAATGCTAATTTGCTTGAACCTATCAGCCATCCACCAAATGGTGTTGCATGTTATATGTTGTTTTCTGTTTGCTGAGTATGGCATGTGCTCACGCTTGTTTATTCATTGCAACTACAACGCTCGGATTGCTTCTCAGACTGGGAGAAGTTTGAAGACTACCCCGGTGATTTCCAGGAGTTCTAGGCGCACGTGTCTTTAGTCAGCTGCCTGTGGAGGCATCTCTATCCGCTGCGAGTTACTCGTTACTTATGTTTGTTTGAGACCTTTGGTCGTGTAGTAACTTTATATTTGTGTGGCATTGTATTTGGTATTTACTGTGTCATTACGTGTGTGTAACTTGATCCTGGCGCACATGTAATTTATGCATTTGATTTTGCCTTTAAAACTGGGTGTGACAAAGTGGTACTAGAGCCGTGTTGACTGTAGGACGTTGGCCTAGTTAGAAATGGTCGAACTTAAGGTTTATAACATCTTAGAAGCCATTATTACTTCATGCTTTGCTTTATTTCTGATTTAATAACCTCATTCTTGCTTTTACCCCATCCTTGACTTCTACATGGTTCTCTATCTTGATCCTGTTGTCTTTCTCCCTTTAGCACTTTAATCTTGTTACTTATCTCACTCAACACATACTTCTCTTTACCTCTAGATGGCGCAAGAGGACTACTACCACTACCAACCACATGTTAAGCCAACACTTGTAGCACCTAAAGCTGTGTCTGCTGCAGCACCGCCTGTTCCACAGCATGAGAGTGCCGAGGATGTAGTCTGGATGGTGAGCTCGTACAAGCAAGACGGGAGAGGCATTCTCATGGCTGACAATCTAAGGACGGTGTATCACTTGGGCTATCGGGTAGACCCAACCTACCTATGTGAGATGTGGACTCATCCTTGGTTTGAGCCTCACTAGGAGGTAACATTGATCATTTATGAGAGGGTTCTACACTATGGACCTAAGGAGATATCCTGGCATAATGATGTTGCTACTAGAGACACCATGGAAGCTAGGATTGCCGAAGCTACTAGGAGGGCAATGTTCTCCCTCACAGGGAGCGTTTTGAGTTGGCACACACTCACAGTTTGTACACTCCATAAAGAGAAAGTGGGGAAGCCAAGACCTACATTGCATCAGCTTCTGACCACAGCCCCACCCTGGACAACCTCCGTGAGTTGATAGCCACTGTCAACACCGCTTTGGATGACACCAACAACATGCTTGCCAAAGCTCAATGAAAGAACTATATATTGGAGGCACAGAAGTGTCTGCTGGAGGCTACCCTGAAGGGGGATGACCCCCTGTGATCCAAGACGGTGTTATGGAACCTCACCTCTCCCCGGCACCAAAGAGACCCCACTACAACTCCCCTGACACCCACATTGGAGTTCTTCCTTAAGATCTAGGAGTCTTTAAGTTAAAATTCTATCTAATTGGTAGCTCGAACGTCGGTCAGGTGTGCTTAGTCTAGTGGTGTGTTTGGATGTTTGTGCTTGTGATAAATGCTTGATTTGGATTTTTGTTATGAGTGCAATGTGTTGTGGGGTAATGACCACAATGACATTGGTTTAGTAGTAAAAGTGTTTAGTTGGGTTTTCATCTGTCTAAATCAATCTTTGTCATAATCTTTTGTCCCTCTTAATTCTAATCTTAATACAAATTAGAAGTTGCAAATCTGTTCGCGCAGCTCTCTGAGTCAGCAGCACTGTTTTAATTTTATCTCAAGCTACACAACTCCGATTGCAGTAAATCCAATTGGAGTGGTTCAGAAATTTCATGGGTGATTTTCTGTCAAAAATTCAGAAATATAGGATACATGGTCTGGGATATATGCACGAAACTTTGGAGCTACTCGAATCTGTTAACACAGCTGATACATACGACTTGTTTTTTTTATAACTGGAGTTACAGAGCTCCGATTGAGGTGATTCCAGTTGGAGTAGTTCCGTAACTTCATTATATTTTACTGGTTAAAGGCTCATAATTTGTGGTTATATACTCTGAGAGTTATACCTGATTTATTAGAACCAACAGAATCTGTCTGAAACTGAAGGTCTTCGTTGTCCTATCTTTCTGAGTTTGACTCTTGGCACACTCATCTAAAGTAATGTTCCTAACACTTAGATGGTGAACACTAGGTCAGGATCCGGAATCGATCAACCACCAGTGAACCGTCAAGGCAGGGCACCTCAGCAGGCACAAATGGATCCAGCTATGCAGCAGTTCATCCAAGCTCAGACCCAGCTCCTCCAGAACCTGTCCAACACTGTGATGAACCTGCGAGCCCAAGTCAATAATCCACCTCAGCAGCAGCAGGCACCTCACAACAAGCATCGGGAGTTCATGAGCCATCATCCTCCAGTGCTCACCCATGCAGCTGATCCGCTTGAGGCTGAGGATTGGCTGAAGACAGTGCTGAAGATGCTCACTATCGCGCAGTGCAATGACAGAGAGAAAGTCCTGTATGCTGCAGGACGACTTCAGGGGTCCACCTCTGCATGGTGGGATGCTTATGTCGCCACTCATGCCGCCCTTGATACTATCACTTGGGATGAGTTTACCACCAACTTCAGAAGCCACCACATACCTACTAGTCTCATGAAGATAAAGAAGAAGGAGTTCCTTTCTCTCAAGCAGGAAGGGATGTCAGTGGCTGAGTTTAGAGACTAGTTCATCAAGTTGTCTCGATATGTGCTTGAGGATGTCGCTAATGATGGGAAGAAGCAGGAGCTATTCTTGGAGGGATTAGCTGGACCACTCCAGTACCAGCTGATGTCTCACACCTTTCCCACGTTCCAGCAGCTGGTAGACAATGCTATCAAACTGGAGTACAAGCGCAAGGAGCTAGGAGAGCAGAAGAGGAAGGCCACCACCTCTGGACAGCCAGGGAGCATCTCTTGCCCTCGCTTTAATTCACCACCGGGGACACCACTTCGCTCCGGAGGTCCGAGTGGTAATTTTGGGCAAAATCAATTCCAGCGTAACAATCAACCGTTCAACCACCCCATTCAATAGTTACAACAGTCCCCTCCACAGACCCCATGCCCCAATGATCAACAGCCTAGTCAGAACACCACAGCGGGAACCCTAGTGAGACCTAGTGTGCCCAACACCCCTGTTGGTAATACTTGCTTTAAGTGTAGAGAGGCTGATCAGTTTGCCAACAATTGCCCCCAGAGAAGCGCTCAGAACACTCTAGTGTAGAGTCAGCAGATGAGGAATGGAAACAAGAGCCCACAGAGCTCCAAGGAACAGCAGAACTCTACACGTGGTAGATTGAATCACATAAATGCAAAGACTGTGTTCGGTATGTTCTTTAGCAACACGGCCCCCACATCAGTTCTACCAAACTCTAGAGCGTCACTATTCTCAAAATCTTTCTTAATCCATCCGAATCTCGAGGGCGAGATTCCTTTTAAGGGGATAGATTTGTCACACCTAAAAATTTCTGAATTTCAGGATGTGAATAGGAAGGAAAATTCAACAACAATTTTCTCTCCATTTTTAAAATTTTCCCAACATTTATTTTCTTTACAAGGAATATAGTATAGTAGAAAAAACATCATTTATTTCTCTAAATTAAATAATTGGCTTGATGTTTGTTGCATTCATGCTGGTGCATTGTTTTTGTTTGTTGGAATTCAAGTTTGAATTTGAATTCAATTGTTTGATCTCTTTTCAAAATAGCTAAAACCCTTTTCCTTTACCTTCCCCCTCTTTTTCTCTCTTTTAGCCGTGTTTTCTTTTGAGCCCTGCAATCGGACTCTCCACCCCGAACTCCCCCTCTCTACTCGCGCGCGCCTTCCCTCAGCCCAGCAGGCCGCAGCCCAGCTCAGCCCAATCCCAGCAGCAGTCGGCCCGCTCCGCCTCCTCTGCCGCAACCGCTGATACGCGGGTCCCGTGTGTCATCCCTCACCTCCAGCCGTGGCCGAGCCGGACTCGAGTCCGAGCTCCGAACCCACTCGCGCGTGCCCTTTTAAACGTGGCCCGCATGCCAAGACGCCGCCTCCCGGCCTTTATAAGAAGTCGTCACCCTCGTGCGCCTGCATCCCGAACCCTAGCGCCCAAACCCCTGCGCCGCCCGAGCTTGAAACCCTAACCGTGCGCCACCATCGTCGATCCCTCTCTGCCGCCTCCTCGCCGCCAAGAAGAGCACCCGGAACTTCGTGTGGAGGTGAGGAAGACCCTGGTGTCGCTTGTTTGCGTTCCCATGCACCGCATCATCTGAATAGACTCGCTGGAGTAGCACCGCCATGCCAATCCGCCACGTCGTGCTGTGCGCCATCTCTGCTTTCGTCTTCTCCGCCTTCTGTAACCTAGATGAGATCCCCTTGTCGCATGCTTCACCCCGGACCAAGTCCCATGCTGAACTGTGGCCCTTAGCCCCGGCTCGAGTTAGCCGCCAGAGCGCCGCCACTCGCCGTTGCAAGCCATCATCGCCGGAACGCCAGGCGCTTTGCAGCCGTCCGATCTGGATCCAACAGATCAGATCCGTCTTGACCGAAGTCAATATCGGTCAACCGGCGGAGTCATCGTCTTTTTGCAATAAAACCCATAGGTTCTGCAGGTTCTACGAATAGGTCCTTCCACAGTGAGAAGTTTCTTACAATTTAGTCAGTTTTCTTCGGTAAAGCCCCTGGAAGTTTTGTTTCTTCACAGATATACCCCTAGAGCTTGTTTTAAGCGTAGTTTCATCATTTTAGATCCGTTTTTAATGTTTTTGGTGTCCAAATGATCATCTCGTAGTGTAGATTAGTTTTTCACCTCTGTTTTGTTCTGTTGTTACTATTTGGTGACTGTTTCTTATTTTCTTTTGTTGTATGCTTGTTTGTGCTTGATGTGGTGCGTAAAGAGCGAGACATTTGGAGGATTCAAAGAGCAAGAAGTCTAAGAGTTTGAGCAGCTACAGAGTGTTGTTGAAGGCAAGTCCCCCTTGATGCATACTCGTTTATCCTATATAACATGCATTTAATTCACCGTATTTACTTTATTGTTTTCATTAATTTTGATGGGTTCTCATTAAGGATCATGCCTAGTTTCTTTTGACCTTTGCCTTCTAACCGGGTTGCTAAATTAATCTTGAGGGTAGATGTTGCTTAGCATGCTGAACTGGGTTGGTAATAATTAACATGGTTATCCATTTACGCTCTATGTTCCTTTCTGATAATTTTATTTACAAGTGAAGACCGGAGCTTCCGTGGACCGGTGGATGGTCGCTCCTTACTGTGATGAGTGATTGACAACGTGGTGTGGACCGACTCTTAGCCGAGTATTGCAGGTGCAGATTGCGGCTTCATTCTTGTTGGTGTTGGTGAAGAGCGGGTGCGAAAGGTCTTAGCCTTGCGGGGCCTCTGAGGAGTGGATAGACAAGTAGGCTCGGCTCAATGGACCCGGTGGCCGAACGGGATCAAGTTCGAGCCGCATGGTGGCAAGAAAAGAAAGACAAAGTCGTCAACCGGAGCCGGTGCAGGGTAGCAGCTCACGACCAGAGTTTGCACGCGGGATTTGCGGCGGTTCACCACAAAACCGTCGGGTTACTTGGTTGAGCCACAAAACCAAGACCAGAGACTCGGCGGGCGGAGACGGGATCTGGGCGTGCCGAGAAGCTTCGATGTTGGGGGACACGCGGCGGGATCGCAGGGCATCCGGTGGGAGGACGCGGACTACGGAGAAGGCATGGCCGCCTGATGAAGAGGAGTGCTACTTGACCATATTGTCCCTGAGGGGTTTGTATCTTAGTTTAAGTGCTAGGGGTAGCTTGGTCATTTGCCCAACCCAGAGGGACTCATATATATAGCTCTAGGGTTTCTGGGCAAACCATCCATCTGGATTGCTTCTCATTTCCCTGCTCCATAGGCTTAGATTTTCTTCACCGTTTTGTAGAGAATCTGACCTCCGAGTGTATGGAAGCTTTCATGGTTGCGTCGATCTCCTTCTTGTGGCTCGAGTGATTTTCGTGTCTTTTTTGGGCTATTTTTGTTGGATTTTCGTGTGTAGCTTGTTCCTCCGATCCTGAGGTGTTTGGGTTTGGATTTTTTTTTTCGTGCGTAGCCTTGTGCATCTTTGTGCTTGATCTTGACCCCTCAAACTCTGGATTTAGCCTTGGATTTGAGGATTTCGGCTGGTTCCCTATCTTTTTTGTTGAGCTCGGTTCGTGATCGTTTCTCGGCGAATTAGTTGGTTTGAGTTTCCAAGTTTTTGGGTATAGCATCCCCTAGGGACGCTTCACATCTCCCCCAAATCTTGTCTCAATCCATGCAACCGTTTGGGAGATCCATGGATGCCTAGGGAGGATTGACCCTCGAGTTCGTGGTTCTGTCTACTGCTCGTGAGTAGGACGGACTGTCCATCCTGACCCTACGGACGGTCCGCGAGTCATCATGTTCGTCGCGTGTTCGTCGTGTTCTTGAGCGCGTGACGTTCGATCGGTCGGAGGATTTGAGTTTTGTTGCACGAGGTATACGGGCGGTCCGTGGAGCCTTGACGGACGGTCCGTGAGACGTGCACGGCGTGTGTGTTTTTGGCTAAGGGAGGCGGACGGTCCGTGGGGCTGACGGACGGTCCGTGAGGTCTGATCGGACGGTCCGTATTGGCCGGTGTGCTACTGGAGGTTCTGTCTGCATAATACGGACGGTCCGTCCTTGCTTCACGGACGGTCCACCGTAGCTCACGGACGGTCTGAGGTACTTGTACGGACAGTCCGACCTGAGCTGCCAGATTTGACTAAGTCCCTCGCCTCTTGAGTTGTGCTTCCACTTTGGGGTGTGTTGGGGCTTGTTCCTAGGGTTGGTAGGTCCGTTGTGACTACGCGACCTTGGCAAGATTGTGTGGGAATCCTTGGTTGTGAATTCGGGACGTAGTTGAGTTCGACTCTTCGGGGAAGAATTTTTATCAGCTCCCATTCACTCCCCCCTCTCTGGTCGCCTAATTGGTCCTTCAATGGGTATCAGAGCCGGTTATGGATCTTCGTGATTCTAACCAGTCTAAGATCGAAAGATGGGTACCAGGAACGGGGTTCGGGTCCTCCAAACTTTGTTGGTAAGAATTACCAGATGTGGCAGAGGCGGATGGCTGCTTTCCTCCGCGGCAAGGATCAGATCCTTTGGGATGTTATGGTGAACACAGCTTATGTTCATCCGATTAACTTCCTGGCTCCAGGATTGAGGGATATGCATGACGCCAACAACAAGGCGGTCGACTACTTGTGTCGTGCTCTGTGTCAGTCCGAATTCGATCGGGTTCAGATAGAGGACTTGGCTTGTAGGATTTGGGAGCAGCTGAAGAATGCTCACGCTGGGAACGCTCAGGTTCAGGCTCGGTTGTTCGGGACCTACCGAAGAAAGTACGAGAACTTCACTCATCTCCCCGGTGAGTCCATAGACACCACGTTCCAGCGGTTCACTGTGATTGTGAACAACATAAGGGCTAATGTGGCCGCGCTCCCGTACGATGATCATGACAGGGCTGTGAAGCTCCTGCACTCTTTGGATCATACCGTATGGAGTGAGAAGGTCGAGGCCATTCTTGAGTCGGAGAAGTATGAGACCCTCACGGTGGACGAGCTGTTTTCCAAGCTCAAGCCGTCCGAGGTGGACCATGGGGTGCGTGCAAGGATCGAGAACCCGACTGACCCTCATAGTCTGGCTCTCGTTTCTAGACCAAGGACTAACGCTAACATGTCTTCGAGATAGTTCTCTTTGTCTTGTCTTGTGTCCATGCCAGATGAGGAGTTCGACGTGCTGGGTGAGGAGGATCTCGCATTGCTGAGCAGGCGGTTCGAGCGCATGTACACGAACCGGAAGAACGCTCGGAGGAGCTCGGGCATGTGCTACTGGTGCAGGAAGCACGGGCACTTTATCGCTGAGTGCCCGGAGGCCATGGAGATCAAGCCCGAGCACAAGCACCGTCCGAGGACTGACCACAAACATCGCTCGAGGGATGACCACAAGGGCAAGAACAAGTCCGAGCAGAGGCTGAGGAGGAGTGGCGATCACAAGAAGAAGGAACGTGCGATGGTTGCCAGAGCGAGCGACATCGACTCAAGCTCCTGCTACTCTTCATCGAGCTCAAGTGATGAAGAAGAGAACCGGCACAAGGGCAAGCGGTCAAGCAAGAACATCAACGGCTTGTGCTTCGCCGCCCAAGGCTTTTGTGGCATGGCACACAGCTCCGCAAGCAAGAAGAGCAACAAGGATGACTCGGACTTCGACACCAAGGATGAGGTAAACAATGATCCATCCTTCTTGGTAGAGGAGAATGATAGGTTGAATGAATTGCTTGAAAACCGTGATGATGTGCTTAGAAAGACCAACAAGGAGAAGAGGGAGTATAGGTCTTTGCTTGGAGAGGCTATGGAGAAGGTTGTTGAACTAGAGTCTTTGCTTGTTGATGCTAGGGCTCAAATAGATTCTCTGAAGTCTGCTCCTATTGTTACCGATGAACCTGAATGCACTGATTGTTCCACTTTTCTTGGTGATTTGACTGTGCTTAAGGAAAAGTATGCCTCCAAGCTTGAGGAACTATATGTGCTTAGGGTGGAGCTAGATGATATGAAGTCTAGGCCCTCTTTGCTTGGTGCTTGCACTTCTTGTCCTGTTTTGCATGAGAAGCTAGATGTTCGCTTGCTTATGCTAGATCACTAGAGGCTAAGCTGAAAGCTCCTATTCCTACATCATGCTTTACTTGTGAAGTAAATGTTGTGAAGAATTTGGAGCTTGCACACTATGTTGATCGTTTGCAGGATGAGAATGATGAGTTGAGGAAGACGATGGGTTGGTTGTCGGGTCATGAACCTCAGCTCAGGATGATGATTGAGGCATACAAGTGCTATGATGGGCAAGCACTTGGGTCAGATATGGTTGGGGAGTGCAGTGGTGAGATGGAGAAGATTGGTGATATCGTAGCTCCACCAAAAACCTTCCACAAAAATGGCTATGCTCCAAAACCCAACCCACTTAGGAACCGACTAGACACAACCCCAGATCCTCCCGTGTTTCCTCCACACACCGATAACTTCTAGAAACCCATCAAGTTCAAGAGTGACTCGGGGAACGAGTTCTTTGGGAAAAAGGGAGAGAAACTGAGTGAGGAGAAACCAGAGCCCAAAGAGAGCCCAAAACCAAAGCCAAAACCAAAATCCTTCCATTGTGAGCATTATGGGAGGGATGGGCACCTAGCTGAGTTTTGCTTCAGGAGGAAGCGTGAGGAGAGGTTCGCTAGGGAGATGGCAAACAAGGACAGATACCGCCGTTCTTGTGGTGTGCCTGAGCCTAGGATGGTGCCTAGGGGTGAGGGTGTGGTGCATACCATTTCCCCTCGGAAGATGCGTGAGTTTGTGCCTCGAGGTGTGCCTCCACAGAGAGATGGTGGTAGGCGTGTTGGGTTTGGGCATGGTGAGTTTGCTGGACGTTCCTTCACTCATGGACAATAAGATTATGGGGGGAATGATCGCAGCTTTAGGTCTCAGAGGAGCTACGGGCCATGGTCTCCACCTCGTGGTACGCGTAGTCCTCCAAGGAGACGTGTGGGTGTTCCTCCTAGGAGTGATAGGATGGATTTTGCTAACCCCACTTTTGAGCAAATGGCACGACACTGGTTTGATTCATTTTGTACTAACCCCAGTGCTGAGTCATTTGCTCACTCTCGCTCTCATTTTTGATTTTCAGGTGGGAGGCTTGGAGCGCTTTTGATTGATTGACTCCAGTTGCTCTCGACACATGACCAGAGATCGAAGGTGGTTCTCCAGCCTCACCCTGATGATGACCAAAGAGTACATCACTTTTGGGGACAATGGGAAAGATAGAGTGCTTTCAGTGGGCACGGTGAAGGTGAGCGAGTCTGTGACTCTTAGGCGTGTTGCTCTTGTCAAGTCTTTGGGGTTTAATCTTCTTTCGGTGTCCCAACTTCTTAATGAGGGTTTTGAGGTCCGTTTCAAAACGGGCGCTTCTCGTGTTTTGGATTCTCGAGGTGATCTTGTGTGCACGATCATCCCCGAGGGTCAGATTTTCAGAGCCGATTTTTCTCAATGTGTTGGCTCTTCTCATTGTTTGGTTGCTGGTGTTTCGGCGGAGCTTTGGAAATGGCATAGGAGACTAGGTCACTTGAGTTTTGACTTGTTGTCACGCTTGAGTGGGCTAGGTTTGGTCCGAGGATTGCCTAAGTTGAAATACCAAAAGGACATGGTATGTGCTCCGTGTAGGCATGGTAAGATGGTCGCCGCCTCTTCACCCGCCTTTGACATCCATTATGACAGAGAGGTCATGCAAGTTGTTCCATATGGACTTGGTTGGTCCAGCTCGTGTGTGCTCGGCGGGTGGGAAATGGTACGACCTTCTGATAGTGGATGACTATTCTCGCTATGCTTGGGTCTTCTTTTTAGCTGACAAAGGGGAGACATTTGGTTTTGTCCGGGATCTAATTTTGAGGTTGAAGAATGAGAGGAATGGAGATGTTGTTCGAGCTATTCATAGCGACAATGGCACTGAATTTAAAAACTCTCATTTCGAAACTTTTTGTCGTGTTTTGGGTCTCGAACATCATTTCTCTTCTCCCTATGTTGCTTGTCAGAATGGTGTGGTTGAGAGGAAAAATCATTCCCTTTGTGAGGTGGCTCGGACGATGCTCGACAAGCATAGGACTCCGAGGAGATATTGGGCTGAGGTGGTTAATACCACGTGCCATGTTGGGAACCAGATTTTTCTTCGGGCCTTCTTGAACAAGACGTGCTATGAGCTCATGCACGGGCGAGCACCTAGAGTGAGCCATTTCAGGGTTTTTGGTTGTCGGTGCTTTATTCTCAAGAAGGGTAGGCTTGATAAGTTTGAGTCGAGGTCTTCCGATGGGATATTTTTGGGTTATGCGAGTCATTCTCGATCATTCCGTGTGCTCAACCTTGATACTAACCTAGTCATGGAAACTTGCGAGGTTACCTTCGACGAGACCCAGCCATGCAGTTCGTCTATTTTTAAGTGTGCAGGTGACGACGAGATTGACAAGAAGATCTTTGAGGATGAGGAGGATGATGCTGGAGAGGATGATGGTGATGATGGTGAAGCTCCAGCCGACCATGTACCCTCTACTTCCACTACGACGACTACGGTGCAGGATGGCCCATCCCCTACACTGACTATGATTCAGCATGATCAAGTGGAAGCTGCTGCTGAGGGGGAGGTCGTCTCCAGGCGAGAGGCACCAAGGCGCGTTCAAGTTGATCATCCTCCCTCAAGAATCATCGGTGACATCAACGAACGTACGGCACGGTCAAGGTCCAGGAATGTTTCTCACTTTGCTCATTCGGCTTTTGTTGCTACCTTTGAGCCGAAAGACATTGGACACGCCCTCTCTGATCCTAATTGGGTGAATGCAATTGAGAGACTGTGTGGTTCGAGGACCGGTGGTAGGTCGCTTCCTGGTGTGATGAGTGATTGACAACATGGTGTGGACTGATTCCTGGCTAAGTATTGCAGGTGCAGGTTGCGGCTTGACTGGTGTTGGTGAAGGTGAAGAACAAGCGCGAAAGGTCGTTGCCGGTGAGGCCTCCAAGTGTGGAGAAGACAAGTAGGCTTAGTTCGAGGGACCCGGTGGCTAGCGGGGTCAAGTGCGGGCCGAATGGTGGCAAGAACGGCAAGATGAAGTCATGGACGGTTTCTTGGTTGAGCCTCAAAACTAAGGTCAAGCCGGGACTACGTGGGAGCCGAGTCATGAGTGGTGATTGGCGGAGGCTACACCGAGTTCTCAGGGTTTCCGCTGGTTCACCAAAAAACCACTGGGTTCCTTGGTTGATCCACAAAGCCAAGACCGAAGACCGAAGACGGAGGTGCAGCAGCATCGGACTGGTCTGACCGGTGGGTCTGACCGGTCTGACCGTTGGGTACCGGTCTGACCAGTGAGGAGCACCAGTCTGACCGATGTGCGACGACGCAGTCCGGAGACTTCGAAGCAGAGGACACGCGTCGGGATCGCAAGGATTGCGTTGAGGCTAAGCAAGTTTGCGGTCGCCGGGCATCCGTCCGATGGTGCGAAGACAAAGTTTCCCAAAGTGCCCCTCGGGGGTGTGTATACTAGCATTAGGCCTTAGGGGTATTTTAGTCTTTCGGCTTGCCTCCATATAACCCAAGTGGTGAGTGGATGGCAGCCATCTCTTGGAACCCTATCTCATTTTGTTTTCCTATTTTCCCTTTCCATTTTCCTTTGGAATTTCTAGGACTAGTTTGAGAGCTTCATGGTGAGATCTTGTGAGAGGGAAGGATGATCGGGCGGCAAGCTAGACCTTGTATGAACCTCTTTGGTATGTATAGATGATTCGGCGTGGTTCCTCAAGGCTTGGATGTGTCTTTCCCGTTTCTCCTTTTTGGTGATTTTCGGAGCCCTTTCTTGGCGGTTTTCTTAGAGCGATTTCGAGGCCTTTCTCTTTGGGATTTGGTGGGGGATGTATGCTTGAAACCTTCGTGGTTCTTTTCCCTTTGATTCCCCTCCCAAATCCGTGAGCAAAGGGGCTCGATTTTGGGGTTTTCTTGGCTCTAGGGTTAGAGGTGTTCTTGGTGGGATTTCCTCCATTCCTCTTGGTTTAGTGAGTTTTGGTGGACCAAATCTTGGCTATGGAGTGCCCATGAGGTGTTCCTACAATCCCCAAAGTCTTGCGCAAATCCGTGGAGCGATTCAGGAGATCGGAAGTTAGATTTGGAGGAGTTGACCCGCGGGTGCTGTTCATCCCGAGCGTCCCAGCCTGACCGGTCTGACCGGTGCTGCTCACCGGTCTGACTGGTGCAGAGGCCTTGTGGGTTTTGCCTCGGGTGAACGTCTTGGTGAGTTCCCTGTTGTCCCGTGTTGCTGCTGTTTCGAGTTTAGTTCGTTTTGGAGCTTGAAAGGTTAGGTTTGTGATTTTTGGGGCTTGCTAGCTTAGATCAGTCTGACCGGCGTGCTACACCGGCCTGACCGGTGTAGGAGCTTTCTGTGAAAGTTCTCTGAATATGTTGGGGTGCTCCAGCAGGGACCGGTCTGACCAGTGCTGCTCACCGGTCTGACTAGTGCAGGACAGTAGCTGCTCGAGTTGTTTGTTCCGCTGCGTTCTCGGGTTAGCTTCGGTGGTTGTTGGTTCCTAGGACCAGTAGCATTCTAGTGGCTGCGTGGTCTTGGCCAACTTGGATAGTTGAGTCGGAGACGTGCTTTGGAAGCCTTGTTCGTCTTGTCGGAGTTTCAATCTCCCTCGAGAAGAATTTTAATCGACTCCCATTCACTCCGCCCTCTCTGGTTCGCCTTTCCGGTCCTTCAGCACTGCATGAGGAGTTAGAGAATTTTGAGAGAAACCAAGTTTGGGAGTTGGTAGAGCCACCACCACATTGCAAACCTATCGGGACAAAATGCGTGTGGAAGAACAAAGAGGGTGAGAATGGTGAGGTGGTGAGAAACAAATCAAGGTTGGTTGCTCAGGGCTATAGTCAGAAAGAGGGGATAGACTATGAGGAGACATTTGCTCCTGTAGCCCATTTGGAGGCGATTAGGATCCTTCTAGCCTTTTTTGTGGCTAAAGGGTTAAAATTGTACCAAATGGATGTGAAGAGTGCCTTTCTGAATGGGTTTTTAGAAGAAGAGGTTTATGTGAGGCAACCATCGGGCTTTGAGAGTGCTGAGTTTCCCCACTGAGTGTATAGGCTGAGGAAGGCGTTGCATGGGCCAAAACAAGCTCCCCGTGCTTGGTATGGCCGTTTGAGGGGTTCTTGTTCAGCAAGGGGTTTGAGATGGGAAAAATAGATAAGACTCTTTTTCTCCTTAGGAAGGGCGATGATATCCTAATTGTTCAGGTGTACATGGATGATATTGTCTTTGGCAGCTCGTCCCACTCTTTGGTTGCGAGGTTTGCAGAGGACATGAGCAAAGAATTCGAGATGTCTATGATAGGAGAATTGCAGTTCTTTCTCGGGCTTCAAATCAAGCAAGCGAAGGAGGGAACCTTTGTGCATCAAGCCAAGTACACGAAGGACATCCTCAAGAAGTTCAAGATGGACAACTCGAAGCCCCTCTCGACACCGATGAGTAAGACTACAGCGCTAGATGCGGACGAGGACGTAGAGCCAGTGGACCAGAAGGAGTACCGAAGCATGATTGTCTCCCTCTTGTACTTGACGGTGACGAGGTCGGAGATTCAGTTTTTTGTGTGTCTGTGCGCTCGTTTTCAGGCGTCGCCGTGGACTTCACACCGGCAGGCCATCAAGTGGATCTTCAGGTATCTTCGATACACTCCTGAGCTCGGTCTTTGGTACTCGGCGTCCTCTTCCCTTTCGCTTCTTAGTTTTTTGGATGCCGACTTTGCGGGGTGTCGAGTCGATAGGAAGTCAACTTCGGGAACGTGCCAGTTCTTGGGTTCTTCTCTTGTGTCTTGGTCTTCTCGCAAACAATCTAGTGTAGCCCAGTCTAGCACAGAAGCCGAGTATGTTGTTGCCGCTAGTTGTTGCTCCCAGCTGCTTTGGATCACATACACGCTGAGTGACTTTGGTGAGGAGTGTACCCATGTTCCTCTCATGTGTGATAGCACGAGTGCCATTAGTGTTGCCAAAAATCCCGTGCTACACTCCAGAACCAAACATATAGTGGTGAGGTACCATTTCCTAAGAGACAATGTTGAGAAGGGAAACATCGATCTCATCCATGTGCCAACCGAAAAACAGCTCGCCGATAACCTAACAAAGCCTTTGGACCAAGCTACATTTGCTCATTTGTGAGGGGAGCTTGGTGTGGTTTTTCCTTTTTGAGCTTTGGTTGGGAGTCTGATGTACATATGCATGTTGCATTTTCATTTCTGTATCATATCATGCTTGCATCTTTGTATCATAGACTACATTTGTATCATATGCTTTAGAGGTGTGCTTCTCCTATATACTGTGATCACTATGATATGCTAGATGTGAGCTTATGACCTTGCTAGTGATGCTCATGTTATGTATAGCTATGGTCTTGGTAGTTTTGGGATGTATACGCATATGGATGGCTTGTTTTTGTGAGAATGCTATATATGATCCTCTCTTATGAGTTGAATGCGTCTCATGTTTAAATTGTGCACATATGGCTATATCTTGCTTAATTTGTACTTGGAAACCATGTTCTTTTCATTTGGGGTCAAAGACCCATTTGTCATCATGAATGTTTAGCCTACATGCTACCTTGTGGAGAAGCCTAAGCTTCTTTTTGCCGCAAAGGCACTTCATGTACCATGCTTAATTTGAAATCATGAAATTGGTATATGAAATGCTTATGCTTGAAAAATGTGCTTTTATGTCATTTATGTGTTTTAAATTCCTTATCTTGGGTGCTAAACCGTTGCATGATGTTCACCATTGAGAAGTCTCATTTTTAGAAGTGGACACATGGCTCGGTGGCTTTGACATGACATGAGATAGCTTGTAGGTGTTTGTGATGATCTTGTGATGAGAATTTGTGACCTTGCATGAAGTTTGTGAGCTATAGGTTGTGTGTGCTCATGAGAGGGAAATTTGTGTTGAAAAATGCTTCATTTTGTTCATGGCTATGTCACATGCTTATATGTCCCTATCTATCTTGTTGGCGATGCTTGTACTAAATTTGTGGCTATCATGCTTGTCTATGTCTCATTTTTAGCATGTTGTAGTGCTCTTAGTATACTTGAGAAGCACATGCTTACATTTGTAGACTTGATTCATGCATTACCAACAAGGGGGAGGAAAGTACCCAATTCATGCATCCAAGGGGAGTTTTGCATCAAGGGGAGAAAAATTGGGAGAAATGCATTTGTTCAGGTGGAGCTTGCATTTATGCATTTGGGAGCTCTTTGTCGCCTGATTTTAGTTGTGCTCTGTTGCCAATGGTGTCGAGCCCTTTTGCCTCACCTTGAGGAGTCGGCAATTTTGGAGCATTTTATCTCGGTTGTGTCGAGCCGTTACCCTTGTCTTAGAGGACCAAGAGATTTCTCTCTCAAGTGATCTCGTTTTTTTCTTTTTCTCTTTTCTCTGAATTGGTTACTATGTGTGTGATCAATGCACTCATCAAGGGGGAGATTGAGAACCGGAGCGTCCGAGGACCGGTGGATGGTCGCTTCTTGCTGTGATGAGTGATTGACAACGTGGTGTGGACTGACTCTTGACCGAGTATTGCAGGTGCAGGTTGCGGCTTGATTCGTGTTGGTGGAGGTGAAGACCGGGCGCGAAAGGTCTTAGCCTTGCGGGGCCTCCGAGGAGTGGAGAGACAAGTAGGCTCGGCTCGATGGACCTGGTGGTCGAACGGGATCAAGTGCGGGCCGCATGGTGGCAAGAAAAGCAAGACGAAGTCGTCGACCGGAGCCAAGGCAGGGTAGCGGCTCACGACCGGAGTCTGCACGTGGGGTTTGCAGCGATTCACCACAAAACTGTCGGGTTACTTGGTTGAGCCACAAAACCAAGACCGGAGACTCGGCGGGCGGAGACGGGATCCGGGCACGCCGAGAAGCTTCGATGCTGGGGGACACGTAGCGGGATCGCAGGGCTTGCGTCGGGAGGACGCAGACTACAGCGAAGACGTGGCCGCCTGATGAAGAGGAGTGCTACTTGACCATATTGCCCTTAAGGGGTTTGTATCTCAGTTTAAGTGCTAGGGGTAGCTTGGTCATTTGCCCCAACCCAAAGGGACTCATATATATAACTTTAGGGTTTCAGGGCAAACCATCCATCTGGACTGCTTCTCATTTCCCTACTCCATAGGCTTAGATTTTCTTCACTGTTTTGTAGAGAATCTGACCTCCGAGTGTATGGAAGCTTTCATGGTTGCGTCGATCTCCTTCTTGTGGCTCGAGTGATTTTCGAGTCTTTTTTGGGCTATTTTCGTTGGATTTTTGTCCGCGGCTTGTTCCTCTGATTCTGAGGTGTTTGGATTTGGATTTCTTTGTGGGGATCATGGATAGATGCCTTGTGCATCTTTGTACTTGATCTTGACCCCTCAAACTCCGGATTTGGCCTTGGATTTGAGGATTTCGGGTGGTTCCCTATCTTTTTGGTTGAGCTCGGTTCGTGACCATTTCTCGGCGAATTAGTTGGTTTGAGATTCCAAGTTTTTGGGTATAGCATCCCCTAGGGACGCTTCACATCTCCCCCAAATCTTGTCTCAATCCATGCAGCTGTTTGGGAGATCCATGAATGCCTAGGGAGGATTGACCCTCAAGTTCATGGTTCTGTCTGCTTCTCGCGAGTAGGACGGACGGTCCGCGAGTCATCGTGTTCGTCACGTGTTCATCGTGTTCTTGAGTGCGTGATGATCGATCGGTCAGAGGATTTGAGTTTTGTTGCACGAGGTTTACGGACAGTCCGTGGAGTCTTGACGGACGGTCCGTGAGACGTGCACGGCGTGTGTGTTTTTGGCTAAGGGAGGCGGACGGTCCGTGGGAGTGTGCCGGACGGTCCGTGGGAGTGTGCCGGACAGTCCGTGACGTCTGATCGGACGGTCCGTATTGGCCGATGTGCTACTGGAGGTTCTGTCTGCATAATACAGACGGTCCGTCCTTGCTTCACGGACGGTCCGCCGTAGCTCACGGACGGTCCGAGGTCCTTGTACGGACGGTCCGTCCTGAGCTGGTAGATTTGCCTAAGTCCCTCGCCTCTTGAGTTGTGCTTCCACTTTGGGGTGTGTTGGGGCTTGTTCCTAGGGTTGGTAGGTCCGTTGTGACTACGCGACCTTGGCAAGCTTGTGTGGGAATCCTTGGTTGTGAATTCAGGACATAGTCGAGTTCGACTCTTCGGGGAAGAATTTTTATCGGCTCTCATTCACTCCCCCCCCTCTCTGGTCGCCTAATCGGTCCTTCAACAAGACCACATATGTTAATTGGAACATGGTCATGTGGGGTATGGACCCGCCCTAGCAGGGAGCTGGGTTTGTTATCTTTGGTAGGGTATTGACCTACTAGGTTGCTTTATACCTTGCTAACTGATCCGGACCTTGTGGGTCACAACTTGTTGGGGAACCTTTGTAAAGGCCTCGTAGCGTCCCTATGCAGCCACACCTCAGTAGTGTGGTATGGTGCCTGATCAGCATCGCGTGGTTGGGTCCAAAGTTCTTTGGAGCTTTTACACGACTTGTGGTGAAAGTGTACAACCTCTGCAGAGTGTAAAACTAACCAGTTAGCCATGCTCACAGTCAAGTGTGGCCTGGACCCTCACATGACTAAGATATGAAATATTATAATAAATTGAAGTTTTATCTTTATATATGTTGTTCATGCTTTATAATAAATGTGGGCTGGTACAAGCTTATACTTTCTAGTAATTATGATGCTAATAAAACTTGACCAACTAAAATGCTAATTTGCTTGAACCTATCAGCCATCCACCAAATGGCCTTGCATGTTATATGTTGTTTTCCGCTTTCTGAGTACGGCATGTGCTCACACTTGTTTATTCATTGCAACTACTATGCTCGGATTCCTGCTCAGACTGGGTGAAGTTTGAAGACTACCGCGGTGATTTCCAGGAGTTCTAGGCGTACGTGTCTTCAGTCAGCTGCCTGTGGAGGCATCTCTATCCGCGTACGTGTCTTCGGTTGAGACCTTTGGTCATGTAATAACTTTATATTCGTGTGACATTGTATTTGGTATTCACTGAGTCATTACGTGTGTGTAACTTGATCCTGGCGCACATGTAATTTATGCATCTGGTTTTACCTTTAATACTGGGTGTGACAGAGTACAAGTAATATCTTTCCTAACCTACTAGTCCTTATCTATGGTAGTCTATCTCCTCGGGCGCCGCCTCATTCTTGATTTTTACGCCCGTGCCAGGTGCCGCCGTGTGGGCCCTTGTCGTCCCTGAAGATACGCCGTGGGGCCCTTCCATGCGGTACCTAAGGGTATATCCCCCACAACAGTCCCCAAGCGCTTCTTAACCAGACGACGACTTTGATCATCAGCTTCAGGTTTCATCCGTGTGCTTGTTGTCTTCAATCGAGTGTTTAGGTTTCGCCCTGGTCGATCCTTAGTACAGCCGAGTGGTCTCGAAGCTTGACTCGTGGTTGCTGGGTGGTTGAGGAGTGCTCCAAGTTATCTTTATTAGATCGTCGAGCCAGAAGATGTACACTCTCGTTGAAGACGAAGTGTACACACTTAGTCCCCGAGCCTTGATAAAGATTGAAGAGGTTTATCAAGGATCAAGAAAGCATCTAAGCGACCGAATCTCAATATCCTAATCAGGTAACCTCTTTGAGGCACCAACCGCGCGCCTCCCAAATCTCCAGCCTTTAGCTAGAACTGTATGCTTAGCCAAGGGCTCTACTTCTGGCTTGGGATGATCATGTTGACGCTCTTTGTGCTCATTGAATGGGAGCATCTATGCGCCCATTAGGGCAGTCCCTAAGGTTCGGTATAGTTAGAATAACTATTTCGAAGCTCTAAAAAGACTTTAGTGGAATTACCGTCATCCCATTTGGGAGAGTACCTCTGAAATCATCTGATCTAGTACGGTACCCGGAAAGAGCTCCAGCTCTAAACCAGATTTGCCATATGGCACACCATGTTCCCAAAGAGTTCTTGCGCAAGGTCACCTGTCCTAGCCATCATTTCTGTGGCTTCTGAACAGCTCTGACCTATGTATGGCATGCCTTTGGAAGAGACCCTCATGGCCTAGAAGAGCGAACCTACTCTGAGCTTCGTACCGTAATTAAGGTTTCGAGGGTGGGTTATCTGATAACCTGGCAACCCATGACTCTGAGTCACGGTCTCTAAGCGGCTCGTGTACCAAATTTATTTGGAAAGCCTATTTTTAAAGTTCGGGGTGCAATTTTCCTAATAGGTAATCTCCACTCCCTGGCCCCTTTAGAGCCGTGGCCCATTTCGGCCCAGATAGCCTGAATTTGGAACACCGGGCGTGATGGGGTGTAAGCGATGCCGAGAGCAGAACGGTCTCACGAGTATCTCGCGAGTCAAACTTGCGCGGACGTGGCAAGGTGACCGGACGGAAGGAGGGGCCTGCCACGACTCCCTTTTCGGTCGCCCGCATTTAAGGCAAGCCAGGGGCAGCGCATGCCTCACACTTCCATCACTCATGTCGCCTCACGTCGCTGAGGAAACCTCGCTGCCATCGCTTCACCTTCTCCTCCGGTCGCTCCACCTGCGCATCTGCCTGATTCGCCGCCGCATTAGTGAGAGCTCCGTCGGATCTACCCCTGGCGGAACCCTAGATCCAGATCCGCCACTCGATTCCGCCTTGAACCCCCACTCCCCATAGTCCCTGAGCGTAGCGAGGGAGGATGCCCCCAATGGCTCACCGGAGCAGGATGGAGTCAAGGTCGGGCGCGGTAGACGCGAGGCGGTCTGCCTCGCCGTCGCCGCTAACACTACTGCCCCGTCGCGACGAGGAGTGGTTTGTTCTGTGTTGACGATGGAGCGGCTCGTCACCCTAGTGTGGGACGGCGTCCTGCTCTGTGCGGCCACTGAAGGGTGGCACCCAGCGGCGGGGGAGGAGTTCCCCACACCGGAGATGCATGACGCCGTCGTGTTCGAGTCGACGTACCTCCGCGGATTTGGATTGCCTGCGCACCCCTTCTTCCGCAGGCTGCTCTACTACTATGGGTTAGAGATTTTCCATCTCAACCCTAACTCCATCTTGCATATCGCCATCTTTATCCATTTGTGCGAGTTATACCTTGGTATTGCCCTGCACTTCAATCTCTTTCGGTACTTCTTTTGGGTTAAACCCCACAAGAGTGCCAAGAAGCCGAACATGGTCAGCGGCGCTGGGATTCAGCTCAAGCAGAAGCACCCCGTTGAGTACATTTTGGTGCCGCTAGTCAGCTCCAACAAGGGCTGTCACGGCGAATAGTTCTACACCAGCAACCATGCCCCGCAAGTGCCATGCGACATCGACGCGCAACCCATCCCACACAAGTGTGAGGACGAAGAGCCCATCGACGTCGAGATGGAGCAGGTGCGGGAGCTGGTAAAGCTGATCCGGGACCTGAAAGCGAACGACCTCACCGGCATGGCGGTCATGGCGAACTTCGCCACCCGGTGGCTGCAACCTGTTGACGCAAAAATAGGACGTCACCCTTGCGCGCGATACACGTGACTCCCCGGTCTGTAGCGAGGCGTGCCAGCCAATCTGACCTGTTGATTGACAATGGAAAATATTAAGAGATCGGCTAGAGAACTGATGGATCTTCAGTAGTATGTGTACCTGCTGATTGGTCGATACAGTGAACACTACAAGAAAAATGCCGACTAGTGACGCAAAAAAAGGCCGTTTCTCGTCATAAACCACGATTAATGACGCCGGTTGTTACGAAAATGCTCTGTCATTAATCGAGCGTCACAAACCGTGATTAATGATGAGACCTTATTTCACGGCGTCATGGGTTTAATGACACGTGGAAATTCGTCTATACAATGCGTCATAACTTCGTTCCTACAGCTTTGCCACGCTGGACAGAATCTGATGTGACATCCGATGTGGCATGCCAATTGTGACAAATCGTATGCATCATAAAACGAATTTGGCCCGTTTGTAGCTGGGTTGAGCCCAAAACTGTTCTTGTAGGCTGGCATTGTTCATATGGCCCAAAAAAGATTTTGTTGGGCCCAATTGTAGTTTTTTCAGATGAAATTTGATTAGGGTGGGCCCGTTTTGGTTGGGTCGAGTCCAACAGGTGCACACATTGTTGCGGCCTTCTGTATCACGTTAATTTGAAAAAATTGACTTTTGGCCCAATTAAAAGTGGGCTAAGCCCACTGAAAGACAATATAAAATTAACTAATCATGCATCAGTATTAATGGATTTCATTTCAATTCTGATCCTTTTTTTGAATAATTCCGATCTGGTTGGCAAAATAGTAATCAACACATATTTCTTTATACAATAAAGCAAACTGTTGTTTACTATCAAGCACGCCCATATTGTTCATCACATATCACAAACTATTACAAGATATCAGTATTACAAGGAACATTGATTAACAAAGCGAAATCCAATTCATAATCACAAGAGAAAGTGGAGATTTGATCTAATGATCTTAACCTCTTCATCTTTTACTGCTAAGCAGTAGACGAAGGAGGTCATCACTGTCTTCGGTTAGCTTCTGCAACCTCTTAATCTCAGCCGACTGAATTTTCAGAGTTGATTCTGATTCTTCGGTCTTCTTCTTCAAGCTACATAACTCTTTCTGGCGAGCAACAAACCGTGGTCGTAGTTGTACCCCATCTTGATTGGGAGCGTCAACTCGCTCTTCATCAACACTACTACATAAGAATTTGGTACCCATTCTTGAGTACTCGGCTGCCTCTGTTTTAATTTGTTCGGGAAGAAGCATCATTGACTTGGTAGCTTCCATCTAGCAACAGTGGATCCCAAGTCAGATTAGGACCTTGTAATTGATTCGAACTAAGGAAACAAAGGTGTTAAGTTTGTTACCTTGGAGCAGATCTGAACAGGAGCGACTTCAGATGTTGACCCTTTGGCCCGCTGAAACAAGTACAAGAACAAGAGGTAAGGGTTGAGATCATTCGCAATCGGAAACAAAAGTGTTAAGCTTGTTACCTTGGAGCAGGTCTGAACATGAGCGACTTCAGACGTTGACCGTTTTGCCCGCTGAAACAAGTACATGAACAAGAGGTAAGGGTTGAGATCATTCGCAATCGGAAACAAAGAAGGTGTTGAGTTTATTACCTTGGAGCAGGTCTGAACAGGAGCGACTACAGATGTTGTCCCTTTGGCCCGCTGAAACAAGTACAAGAACAAGAGATAAGGGTTGAGATCATGAGCAATCAGAAGCAATTTCATCTATTAAGTTCAATGCAGTACATGAACGATCACAACCAATCCATCATTACCCAAGCATGCAACAAAAATATGGAAAGCCAAAGAACATGGGTAAGCAATATAATAATTTCACCCTTTAATTTCTACAAACCTCAAATAAGTTGACTTGGAACAATCTCTTGCAATAGGGAACAGAAGATCCACAATCACCCAAGCATGCAACAACAATATTCAAAGGCAAAGAGCATGGGGAAGCAGTCCGATAATTTCATCTACAAATTTCTACAAATCTCAAATAAAATGACTTCGAACAAATTCTTGCGATAGGGTACAGTAGTTGGCGGTCGATTTCCGTCAACCAAGAACACTTGTTATGTTATGGTTTGAACTTCATTTTGGAACTAACCCACCACTAGGCATACTAATGATATAACAAGTTCACCGTAGGATGTGCATTTTGGAGTATAGTGTTTTTGCAGGAATTCACGTATTAAATGAGGGAAGATGCAACTAGTTCGGAGAACGTTTTGCAAGTCAATCAAGGAGCTCCGACCATGTGCGAACTTGCCTCCAAAGGTGGCAAGGACCAATGTGCTTGAATGGAAAACTCCCGAGGACCGAGATGAAAAGGCCGAAAGTTCATGCATAAAGATCCCTCAACTTGGTCGCGGAGATAACGACGTCCAAAGTCCACAATTGAAGGGCCCATTGATCCAAAATGCAGGAGATGGAGCGTGGAGAAAATTGGGCCGAAACCGGGCCAGGAAAGGCCCAGGCCGGTTCGGGCTCCCCTTTCTTCGGTGTTAAGGACATGCAACCCTAATCGCGTGGGGAAGCCGCCATTCGTCAGAGATGCCACCTGTTCCTCAGAGCCGCCAAGGAAGAGAAGATCAACTACGAGAGAGACCCTTGGGGGAGGACACTCGGGAGAGATCATTGCCAAGCCCAAGGGAGGTTGCCACGAGGAAGGAGGACGCCGAGAGCTTGCCACGGTGCCGCCGGAGTTGAAGGACAACGAAGATCCATCTTCATCGGAGGCATCCACCATCTCAACGGTGCCATGTCTAGCATCATGATGGGGTAAAGTCTTTCGTTTGTCCATGGAGTTGTAACGGAACTTGAAGTCTAGTCACCTATATATCTTGTTTGGATCATATGTCTATCATACCTCTTGTTGATGATGCTTAATGTTTAAGGCTAGCTACCGTGCTTTCGGGGTTGCTCCCGTAGATCACGTCAACATACCGTGTTCATTAGGGTTAGTACCGATTATCTTCGCGTAGTGACATGTACGAGGGAAGGGAAAAGTCTAATCCTTGATCACACACCTAGATAGATTGGATCGGGGGTTTATAATGTTTTGGGTGATTGCATCTTCAAGTGCCTAGACTCCATGGGCATACGTTCTTCATACTTGTGCACCTTTAATCTCTCTTTAACGTAATCTAGGGTTAGTTTGTCTTTACTTATTAGATTAATCTTTCTATCATAAGTCTTCAATCAATTAGATTAGTGTTAGGTTAAACGCTATTAATCCCCTTGCTTCTTGGGTTGACAAGAACCTTGGGATCTCCCGTAGGTGAAGAAGGGCATAGGAGATCCGTACGCTTGCGGATCGAAACTTCATACGAGTTTCACCTATCAACAAGCCCCTTTTTCTGGTGCCGTTGCCGGGGAGCAAGCTAGTTTACTTCGTTTAATCTTTCATTGATTTTGTTGATTACTAACATCTAACCCCTTTTGTTCTAGAAAAACACTCTTTTTTTGTTTTTGTTTTCTTTTGATTGTCTAGATGACGTTCGTTCGAAATCCCTTGGAGGAGCCGGAAAAATCACTAAGAGACTATGCTAGCCCTCGATGTGAGGACATCAAGGTACAAGAATCCGACTTGGTTCTCCAAGCGACAAGGTACGAAATCAAGCCTCGAATCATTGAGATGGCAGCAACTAATCCGTTCCGAGGGGTGGAGACGGACAACCCATATAGACATATCCAGCGCTTCACGACACTATGCAATACGGTATGACAAGAGGGAGTCCTCGATGATTGGTTTAAATGGAATCTTTTCCCCTACTCACTTGCCGATGAAGCAATTAAGTGGTATTCATTCGCGTCCTTCGAAGTCGAGGGAAATTGGAATCAATTGATAAAGAAATTTTGTGCCAAGTTTTTCCCTATAAGCAAGATTCAACATATAAGGATGCAAGTGATTAACTTTATGCAAGGAGAAGAAGAGCGGATTGATCAAGCGTGGAATCGATTCAACGAGCTAGTTGAACAAGGACCAAGACTCGGATTTCCCGGTGATGTACTTTTGCGTACATTTTTCTTTTCCCTAACCCCTAGTTGCTTGAAATACGTTCAAATGTGTGCGGGAGGGGATCTCATGGAGAAAACACTCACGAAAGCTACCCAACTTCTACAAAAAATAAGCAAAGCAGCGGCCATGCGAAGAGATTGGGAAACAAGACTTTCGGGGAAGCCGGAATGTGATACAAGTGTGAGACCCCTTGCTGGAATTTTCAGAAATACGGTCCCGGAAGAGAAGAAAGAGAAGCCAATCCCGAAAAAGGTTGAAGAAATTAAACATGCGGAAGCTAGGACTATCCCGAAGAGTGATCACGCCGAGACAAGCAAAGCAAGTGAAAGAACTATGTCAAGCGCGAAGCCACTAAGGGAGTTCGAGCAAATGGATTGGGTCCCAATTGATTTTGGAGAAATTTTTTACAAGAGAAGACCGTTCCCTAATCAAAAGGGGATGGTGAAAGCCGTGGAGATAGACTTTCCGCCGGAGAAACATGTGGAACAACCATACAACCTAGAAACAACCGGGGAGGTCCTTCAAAAACTCTTTAGCGAAGAAGAAGTGGATCCGGACCATGTGGCCGAAGCAAAAAGGATTATGGGAATCAAGCCCGAGGCATCACCATTCTCTCGCCTCGCTAAAATTTTTGCCATAGGATCCGATGAAGAAGAGAAGACATCGCCGCGTATAGATTGTAAGGTCAACAACATTGATTGCAAGGCGTTATGTGACATTGGAGCACAAGTAAGTGTCTTGTCTTCTAAAATTTTCGATGAAATTCATGATCATACCATTGACCTAGTTCCAACCTCTACTAAATTAATCATGGGAGATGGTAGAATTGTTAAACCTATTGGAATTGTCCGAAATCTAGAAGTTTTAATTTCCGGAAAACATATACCAACCGTTTTCTTCATTGTTGATGTCTACTATGATAAAAATGATCATGTAATTCTTGGTAGACCTTTTCTCAAGTTGGTTAATGTCGTTTTAGATGCCGGAAAAGGAAAAATAACTATTAATCTTTATGGGGATAATCACACATATAATTTTCTTCCCGCTTCTAGAATTGCCTCACCCCTACCTCTTGATCACGAAGAGGTAGAGAGCCTTCGTTTTGTTGAAACCTTTAGGGATCCATTGCAAAGAGCAATGGAGAATGAATCTAACAATGAGCTAGATGGAGAATTAGCGGAAGAAACTAAAGGACTAGAACCACAAGACGGAAGCTTAGAGGAAGATAAGTTTGAAGACATTGGGGAAATTAAACATGAAGAACAACAAGTACCAGAGGTGGATCTTAAGCCATTGCCCAAAGGATTGAAATATGAATTTTTGGGGCCGGACAAGACTTATCCCGTGATTGTGAGCGACGAATTGAGTCCCGAGGAGAATGACATGTTGCTGAATTTATTGAAAAAGCACAAGAAAGTGATCGGGTATTCGATAAATGACCTTAAAGGACTTAGCCCAGCATTTTGCACTCACCACATACCTACGGAGGATCAATGCAAGCCCGTTGTGGACCATCAAAGGAGGTTAACCCATGCCATGCGAGAGGTGGTGAAGAAGGAGGTTATCAAGTTGTTAGACGCCAGAATCATCTACCCGGTACCGCATAGCGAATGGGTGAGCTCCGTACATTGTGTGCCGAAGAAAGGAGGTTTGACCGTGGTGAAGAATGAGAAGAATGAACTAATACCGCAAAGAACCGTGACCGGATGGAGGATGTGTATTGATTATCGTAAGTTGAACAAAGCAACGAAGAAGGATCACTTCCCCCTACCGTTCATCGACGAGATGCTTGCGAGGTTAGCAAACCATGCATATTTTTGCTTTCTTGATGGGTACTCGGGGTTCATGCAAATTCCCATTCACCCGGATGATCAACACAAGACGACATTCACTTGCCCTTATGGAACATTTGCATATAGAAGGATGCCCTTCGATTTATGTAATGCTCCAGCCTCTTTTCAATGATGCATGATGGCGGTATTTTCGGAGTTCATTGAGGAAATTGTCGAAGTATTTATGGATGAATTCTTCGTTTATGGTAAAACTTTTGCGGATTGTTTGGCAAATTTGGATAAAGTTCTTACAAGGTGTGGGGAGGTTGACTTGGTGCTAAATTGAGAGAAATGTCACTTCATGGTGAAACAAGGAATAGTGTTGGGACACGTGATATCCGAGAGGGGGATTGAGGTGGACAAGGCGAAGGTTGAAGTGGTTGAGAAGCTTCCACCACCGACGGATATCAAATCTTTGGGGAGTTTCTTAGGCCATGCAGGATTCTATAGGAGATTCATCAAAGATTTCTCAAAGATTACAAAGCCGTTGACTAATCTTCTCCAAAAAGATGTGCCATTCGATTTTAATGAGAAGTGCTTGGCAGCGTTCCGGACACTAAAGAGAGCTCTCATAACCGCACCTATCATTCAACCACCCGATTGGAGTCAACCATTTGAGATCATGTGCGACGCTAGCGACTATGCCGTTGGAGCCGTGTTGGGACTACGAAAAGAAGGCAAGGTACATGCTATATATTATGCTAGCAAAACCCTTAATGGAGCTCAATTGAATTATGCAACAACAGAGAAGGAATTGCTTGCGGTAGTATTTGCCTTTGAAAAATTCAGATCCTGTATTGTGAATTCTAAAGTAATCGTCTACACCGATCATGCGGCAATCAAGTATCTCTTGTCTAAAAAGGATGCCAAGCCAAGGTTGATTAGGTGGATCCTTCTCTTGCAAGAGTTCGATGTGGAGATTAGGGATAAGAAGCGGTCGGAAAATGTTGTGGCTGACCATCTATCAAGAATGAATCATGAGGATGATAAAGAGCCCATCGAAGACAAGATGAGAGATGATCATCTATATCGCATCCTTGACAAAGACACTTGGATGATCAACATTATTCGAGCCATACGAAAGATGCCACTTGATCACTTAGATAAGAATGCTCAAAGAAGGGTGATGGCTGAGAGTCAAAAATATTATTAGGATGCACCTTACCTCTTTAGGCTTGGAGCAGATGGAGTGTTGCGACGTTGCGTACCAAGGGAAGAAAGAGTCGAAATATTAAGGAAGTGTCACTCGGGCGAGTATTGAGGACAGTATGGACATTTTAGGACTCAAGCAAAGGTATGGGCTAGTGGGTTCTATTGGCCGGAGATGCATCAAGATTCGAAAAGGTACGTTGCTTCTTGTCCGAAATGTCAAAGAACGGGGAATATATCTCAAAGGAATGCTATGCCATTAAATTATAACTTGCAAATTGATCTATTCAACGTATGGGGAATTGACTTCATAGGGCCTTTCACTAATTCAAATGGATATGAGCATATATTAGTAATGGTTGATTATGTATCCAAGTGGGTAGAGGCCATCCCTTGTTGAAGAGCTTCAACGGAGGAATCTATATCAATGATCAAGAATGTTATATTCCCACGCTATGGAGTCCCGCGAGTTTTGATAAGTGACGGAGGAACACACTTCATGGGAAATAGTTTTAGAAAGTGCTTGTCCAAGTTGGGGATCGAGCATAGAGTGGCCACGGCTTACCACCCACAAACCAATGGTCAAGCGGAAACTTCAAATAGGCAACTCAAGAGTATTCTTAACAAGACTGTTGAGAAGGGAGGTAAAGATTGGTCGAAAAAGTTGGACGGAGCATTATGGGCTTATCGGACGGCACATAAGACGCCAATAGGTATGACACCATATCAATTCGTCTATGGTAAATCTTGTCATTTGCCTTTGGAACTAGAGCACAAAGCATATTGGGCGATCAAGGAGATGAATCTTGATGTGGATGCCGCGAGAATCAAACGGAGAATTCAAATAAGTGAATTAGAAGAAATGAGGCTTAAGGCTTATGAGAGCGCAACCATCTACAAGGAAAGAATGAAGCGATGGTATGATAAAAGACTTCAAGCGAAGGAATTCAAAGAAGACGACAAGGTCCTCCTCTTTAACTCAAAGTTCAAGATATTCGGGAAAGGCAAATTGAAAAGCAAATGGGATGGACCGTATGTCGTCCACTCGGTCTCGCCAAGCGGAGCGGTAACGATTATGGATATAAAAGGAGACCAATATGTGGTTAATGGATAGAGATTGAAGGTTTTTCTTGAGCCCGATGTCATGCCCATCGACTACATTGACATATACACCATGGAGGACGAGCCCGATGAAGGACCGGATTGGCAACCAGAGAGGGGGGGAAGTGAATGGGAGCCGATAAAAATTCTCCTCAAAGAACTCGGCCTATGTCCCAAAATCAAACCCACGGAACCTACACTTGCTCAAATCAATCGTCAAGGTTACGTAGTTATAAAGGAACTACTAACCTTAGGAACGATCCTTGGTTCACCTAGCGGAAGCATGAATCAAGGAACCAAAGCGAACCGGACAACACCAAATCAAACCGGGTCACCTTGACATAGAGGGCGGGTCACCCGCCAGCCACCAGAACCAAAACGGGTCACCCTGACATAAGGGGGCGGGTCACCCGCCAACCAATCAGAACCAAAACGGGTCACCCTACCATAGGGGGGCGGGTCACCCACCGGCCGGGTCACCCTGACTAAGGGGGCGGGTCACCCTGAGCGCCCAGAAATTCAGCAAGCTGACGATCGAATAAAAAATCAAAACCCAAACAAACGACCTCCTAAAATCACGAGATTTTAACCAAGGCTTTGCAGCAACACTAAGAAGCTTCTCCCAAAAGATCTCCTCAAAAAGATCAAGGAAACTCTACAGATCTAAATCGGAAGAAGAGGAACAAGAAAGTCAACACCACCTAGGGTCACCCTACCATAGGGGGCGGGTCACCCGGGGTAGCCCAGAAAATCGCCCGTGATTCAACTCCAAACTTTCGATCGATGGATCTCTCTAACCGCTGGATGGATTGAGACAAGATTTGGGGGAGATGTGAAGCGTCTCTATGAGAAGCTATGCCCCAAAACTTGAGACGTCAAACGAACTAAACCGCCAGGAATCGAATCGCAACCAAGCTCTACCAAAAAGCTAGGGTTCCAACCGAAATCCTTCAATCGGAGGCCAAATCCGTAGATTGGGGGGTCAAGATCAAGCACAAAGATGCACAAGACATCTATCCATGATCCCCACCAACAAATCCGAACCCAAACACCTCAGAATCGAAGGAACAAGGCGCGCACGAAAATCCAACGAAAATAGCTCGAAAAAGACACGAAAATCACACGAGCTACAAGAAGGAAATCAACGCAACCATGAATGCTTCCATACACTCAGAGGTCAGATTCTCTACAAAGCGGTGAAGAAAATCTACGCCTATGGAGCAAGGAAATGAGAAGCAGTCCGGATGGATGGTTTGCCCAGAAAACCCTAGAGCTATATATATCAGTCCCTCTGGGTTGGGCAAATGACCAAGCTATCCCTAGCACTTAAACTTAAGATACAATCCCCTCAGGGGCAAATAGGTCATGTAGTACTCCTCTTCATCGCACGGCCATGCCTTCGCCGCAGTCCGCATCCTCCCAACGCAAGCCCTGCGATCCCGCCACGTGCCCGCCGGCATCGAAGCTTCTCGGCGCGCCCGGATCCCGTCTCCGCCCGCCGAGCCTCTGGTCTTGGTTTTGTGGCTCAACCAAGTAACCCGACGGTTTTGTGGTGAACCACCGCAAACCCCGCGTGCAGACTCCGGTCGTGAGCCGCTACCCTGCACCGGCTCCTGTCCACGACTTCGTCTTGCTTTTCTTGCCACCATGCGGCCCGCACTTGACCCCGCTGGCCACCGGGTCCCTCGAGCCGAGCCTACTTGTCTCTCCACTCCTCGGAGGCCCCGCAAGGCATAGACCTTTCGCGCTCGCTCTTCACCTGCACCAACACGAGTCAAGCCGCAACCTACACCTGCAATACTCGGCCAAGAGTCAGTCCACACCACGTTGTCAATCACTCATCACACCAGGGAGCGACCATCCACCGGTCCTCGGACGCTCCTGTCCTCAATCTCCCCCTTGATGAGTGCATTGACAAGACACACATAGTAACCAATTCAGAGAAAAGAGAAAAAGAAAAGAGACGAATGAAAAACTCAAACAAGTGATCAAAAGCCAAACAAAAACCAAGAAAAGATCACTCGAGTGAGAAAAATCTCGATCCCCTAAGGCAAGGGCAACGGCTCAACACAACCGAGATAAAATGCTCCAAAATTGCCAACTCCTCAAGGTGAGGCAAAAGGGCTCGACACCATCGGCAAAAGAGCACAACTAAAATCAGGCGAAAAAGAGCTCCCAAAAGCATATGAATGCAAGCTCCCCCTGAACAAATGCATTTCTCCCCCAAAACAAGAATTGGGTACTATCTCTCCCCCTTGTTGGTAATGCATGAATCAAGTCTACAAATGCAAGCATGTGCTTCTCAAATAGACATAGAGCACTACAACATGCTAAAAAGAGACATATACAAGCTAGATTGCCACAAATTTAGCACAAGCATCGCCAACGAGATAGATAGGGACATACAAGCATGTGACATAGCCATGATCAAAATAAAGCAATTTTTCACAAAAACTTCCCTCTCATGAGCATAGGACCTAAACATGATCAAAATAAGCACAAACAACATATAACTCACAAACTTCATGCAAGGTTACAAATTCTCATCACAAGATCATCATAAACACCTACAAGCTATCTCATGTCATGTCAAAGCCACCGAGCCATGTGTTCACTTCTAAATGTGAGACTTCTCAACGGTGAACATCATGCAACAGTTTAGCACCCAAGATAAGGAATTTAAAGCATACATGACATAGAAGCATATTTTTCAAGCATAAGCATTTCATATACCAATTTCAAGATTTACAAATTAAGCATGGTACATGAAGTGCCTTTGTGGCAAAAAGAAGCTTAGGCTTCTCCACAAGGTAGCATGTAGGCTAAACATCCATGATGATAGATGGGTCTTTGACCCCATATGAAAAGAACATGGTCCCAAGCACAAATTAAGCAAGCTATAGCCATAAGTGCACAAATTTAGCATGAAAGACATTCAACTCATAAGAGAGGATCATATATAGCATTTTCACAAAAATAAGCCATCCACAAGCACATACATCCCAAATCTATCAAGAGCATCGCTATCCATCATATGAGCATCAAAAGCAAAGTCACAATCTCCTATCTAGCATATCATAGTGATCCAAGTATATAGGAGAAGCACATCTCATATGGTACAGATGCAGTCTATGATACAAAGATGCAAACATGATATGATACAAAAATGAAAATGCAACATGAGTATGTACATCAAACCCCCAACCAAAGCTCAAAAGGGGAAAGAACACTAAGCTCCCCTCGCAAACAGGCAAATGTAGCTTGGTCCAAAGGCTTGGTTAGGATATCGGCAAGCTGCTTTTCGGTTGGCACATGGATGAGGTCTATGTTTCCCTTCTCAACATTGTCTCTCAGGAAGTGGTACCTCACCTCTATATGTTTGGTTCTGGAGTGGAGCACGAGGTTTTTGGCAACGCTAATGTCACTCGTGCTATCACACATGAGAGGTACATGGGAACACTCCTCACCAAAGTAACTCAGCGTGTATGTGATCCAAAGCAGCTCTGAGCAACAACTAGCGGCAGCAACATATTAGACTTCTGTGGTAGACTGAGCTACACTAGACTGTTTGCGAGAAGACCAAGAAACAAGCGAAGATCCCAGAAACTGACATGTCCCCGAAGTCGAATTCCTATCGACTCGACACCCCGCAAAGTCGGCATCCGAAAACCCAAGAAGCGAAAGAGAAGAGGACGCCGAGTACCAAAGACCAAGCTCAGGAGTGTATCGAAGATACCTGAAGATCCGCTTGACGGCCTGCCGGTGTGAAGTCCTCGGTGATGCCTGAAAATGAGCGCACAGACACACAGAAAACTGAATGTCCGGCCTCGTCGCCGTCAAGTACAAGAGGGAGCTGATCATGCTCCGGTACTCCTTCTGGTCCACGGGCTCTCCGTCCTCGTCCGCATCCAATGCTGTAGTCGTACTCATCGGTGTCGACAGGGGCTTCGAGTCGTCCATCTTGAACTTCTTGAGGATGTCCTTCGTGTACTTGGCTTGATGCACAAAGGTTCCCTCCTTCGCCTGCTTCATCTGAAGCCCGAGAAAGAACTGCAATTCTCCCATCATGGACATCTCGAATTCTTTGCTCATGTCCTCTGCAAACCTCGCAACCAAAGAGTGAGACGAGCCGCCAAAGACAATATCATCCACGTACACCTGAACAATTAGGATATCATCGCCCTGCCTGAGGAGAAAGATAGTCTTATCAACCTTGCCCATCTCAAACCCCTTGCTGAACAAGAACCCCCTCAAACGGCCATACCAAGCACGGGGAGCTTGTTTCAGCCCATACAACGCCTTTCTCAGCCTATACACCTTGTAGGGAAACTCAGCACTCTCAAAACCCGGTGGTTGCTTCACGTAAACCTCTTCTTCTAAAAACCCATTCAAGAAGGCACTCTTCACATCCATTTGGTACAACTTGAACCCTTTAGCCACAGAAAAGGCTAGAAGGATCCTAATTGCCTCCAAACGGGCTACAGGAGCAAATGTCTCCTCATAGTCTATCCCCTCCTTCTGACTATACCCTTGAGCAACCAACCTCGATTTGTTTCTCACCACCTCACCATTCTCACCCTCTTTGTTCTTCCACACCCATTTTGTCCCTATAGGTTTGCAATGTGGTGGTGGCTCTACCAACTCCCAAACTTGGTTTCTCTCAAAGTTTTCTAACTCCTCATGCATTGCGTTCACCCAATTAGGATCAGAGAGGGCGTGTCCAATGTCTTTCGGCTCAAAGGTAGCAACAAAAGCCGAATGAGCAAAGTGAGAAACATTCCTGGACCTTGACCGTGTCATACGTTCATTGATGTCGCCGATGATTCGTGAGGGAGGATGATCAACTTGAACGCGCCTCGGTGCCTCTCGCCTGGAGACAACCTCCCCCTCAGCTGCAACTTCCACTTGATCTTGCTGAATCGTAGTCGGTGTAGGGGCTGGACCATCCTGCACCGTAGTCGTCGTAGTGGAAGTAGAGTGTACATGCCCGGCTGGAGCTTCATCATCACCATCATCCTCTCCAGCATCATCCTCCTCATCCTCAAAGATCCTCTTGCCAATCTCGTCGTCACCTGCACACTCAAAGATAGACGGACTGCATGGCTGGGTCTCGTCGAAGGTAACCTCACAAGTTTCCATGACTAGGTTAGTATCAAGATTGAGCACACGAAATGCTCGAGAATGACTAGCATAACCCAAAAAGATCCCATCGGAAGACCTCGACTCAAACTTATCAAGGCTACCCTTCTTGAGAATAAAGCACCGACAACCAAAAGCCCTGAAATGGCTCACCCTAGGTGCTCGCCCGTGCATGAGCTCATAGCACGTCTTGTTCAAGATGGCCCTAAGAAAAATCTGATTCCCAACAGGGCACGCGGTATTCACCGCCTCAGCCCAATATGTCCTCGGAGTCCTATGCTCGTCGAGCATTGTCCGAGCCATCTCACAAAGGGAACGATTTTTCCTCTCAACCACACCATTCTGACAAGCCACATAGGGAGAAGAGAATTGATGTTCGAGACCCAAATCACGACAAAAGGTCTCGAAACGAGAGTTTTTAAATTCAGAACCATTGTCGCTACGAATAGCTCGAATGGCGTCTCCATTCCTCTCATTCTTCAACCTCAAGATTAGATCCCTCACAAAACCAAACGTCTCCCCCTTGTCAGCCAAAAAGAAGACCCAAGCATAGCGAGAATAGTCGTCCACTATCACCAGGACATACCATTTCCCACCCGCCGAGCACACACGAGCTGGACCAACCAAGTCCATATGGAACAGCTCGCATGGCCTCTCTGTCATAACGGATGTCAGAGGCGGGTGAGAGGCGGCGACCATCTTACCATGCCTACATGGAGCACATACCAAGTCCTTTTGGTATTTCAACTTAGGCAATCCTCGGACTAATCCTAGCCCACTCAAGCGTGACAACAAGTCAAAACTCAAGTGACCTAGTCTCCTATGCCATTTCCAAAGCTCCGCCAAAACGCCAGCAACCAAGCAACGAGAAGAGCCAACACACTGAGAAAAATCGGCTCTGAAAATCTGACCCTCGGGGATGATCGAGCATACAAGATCACCTCGAGAATCCAAAACACGCGAAGCGCCCATTTTGAAATGGACCTCAAAACCCTCATCAAGAAGCTGGGAAACCGAAAGAAGATTGTACCCTAAAGACTTGACAAGAGAAACTCGCCGAAGAGTCACAGACTCACTCACCTTCACCGTGCCCACTGAAAGCACTCTACCTTTCCCATTGTCCCCAAAAGTGATGTACTCTTTGGTCATCACCGGGGTGAGGCTGGAGAACCACCTTCGATCTCCGGTCATGTGTCGAGAGCAACCGGAGTCGATCAACCAAAAGCCCTCCAAGCCTCCCACCTGCAAATCAAAAACGAGAGCGAGAGTGAGCAAACGACTCAGCACTAGAGTTAGTACAAAATGAATCAAACCAGTGCCGTGCCATTTGCTCAAAAGTTGGGTTAGCAAAATCCATCCTATCTCCTCTAGGTGGAACACTCCCACGTCCCCTTGGAGGACTACGCGCACCACGAGGTGGAGACCGTGGCCCGTAGCTCCTATGGGACCTAAAACTGCGATCGTTCCCCCCATACTCGTATTGGCCATGAGCGAAGGAACGTCCAGCAAACTCACCACGCCCAAACCCAACTCGCCTACCACCTTCTCTATGTGGTGGCTCACCTCGAGGCACAAACACACGCCTCTCTCGAGGGTAAATGGTACGCACCATACCCTCACCCCTTGGCACCAACCTAGGCTCAGGCACATAATGAGAAGGGCGGTACCTGTCCTTGTTGGCCATCTCCCTAGCCAACCTCTCCTCACGCTTCCTCCTGAAGCAAAACTCTGCTAGGTGCCCATCCCTCCCACAGTGCTCACAATGGAAGGGTTTTGGTTTTGGTTTTGGGCTCTCTTTGGGCTGTGACTTCTCCTCACTCGGTTTCTCTCCCTCCTTCCCAAAGAACTCATTCCCCAAGTCACTCTTGAACTTGATGGGTTTCTGGAAGTTGTCGGTATGTGGAGGAAACACGGGTGGAGCTGGGGTTGTGTCTAGTCGGTTCCTAAGTGGGTTTGGCTTAGGAGCATAGGCATTTTTGTGGTGGGTTTTTGGTGGCTCTGGGATATATCCAATCTTCCCCTCATCCTCACCACTTCCCTCACCAACCTTGTCTGCCCCAAGCGCTTGCCCATCATAGTGGTTGTATGTCTCAATCATCATCCGGAGCTGAGGCTCATGACCAGACAACCAACCCATCATCTTTCTCAACTCATCATTCTCATCCTGCAAATGATCAACATAGTGTGCAAGCTCCATATTCTTCACAGCATTTATTTCACAAGTAGAGCATGATGTAGGAATAGGAGCTTTCAGCGGAGCCTCTAGTGATCTAGCATAAACAAGCGAAACATCTAGCTTCTCATGCAAAACAGGACAAGAAGTGCAAGCACCATGCAAAGAGGGGCTAGATCTCATCTCATCTAGCTCAACCATAAGCACATCTAGTTCCTCAACTTTGGAGGCATACTTCTCCTTAAGCACAGTAAATTCACCAAGAAAAGTGGAACAATCAGTGCATTCAGGTTCATCGGTCACAATAGGAGCAGACTTAAGAGAATCTATTTGAGCCCTAGCATCAACAAGCAAAGACTCTAGCTCAACCACCTTCTCCTTAGCCTCTCCAAGCAAAGACCTATACTCCCTCTTCTCCTTGTTGGTCTTTCTAAGCACATCATCACGGTTGTCAAGCAAGTCATTCAACCTAGCATTCTCCACTATCAAGAAGGATGGATCATTTTTTACCTCTTCCTCGGAGTCGGAGCCCGAGTCATCCTTGTTGCTCTTCTTGCTTGCGGAGCTATGTGCCATGCCGCAAAAGCCTTGGGCGGCGAAGCACAAGCCATTGATGTTCTTGCTTGACCGCTTGCCCTTGTGCCGGTTCTCATCTTCATCACTTGAGCTCGATGAAGAGTAGCAGGAGCTCGAGTCGATGTCGCTCGCCTCGGCAACCATCGCTCGCTCCTTCTTCTTGTGACCACCACTCCTCCTCGGCCTCCGCTCTGACTTGTTCTTGCCCTTGTGGTCGTCCCTCGAGTGGTGCTTGTGGTCTGTCCTCGGACGGTGCTTGTGCTCGGGCTTCACCTCCATGGCTTCCGGGCACTCAGCGATAAAATGCCCGTGCTTCCCGCACCGGTAGCACATGCCCGAGCTCCTACGAGCATTCTTCCGGTTCGTGTACATGCGCTCGAACCGCCTTCTCAGCAACGCAAGATCCTCCTCGCTAAGCACGTCAAACTCCTCATCTGGCATGGACACAAGACAAGACAAAGAAAAATGTCTCGAAGACATGTTAGCGTTAGTCCTTGATCCAGTCACGAGAGCCAGACTATGAGGGTCAGTCGGGTTCTCGATCTTTGCACGCACCCCGCGGTCCACCTCAGACGACTTGAGCTTGGAAAACAGCTCGTCCACCATGAGGGTCTCTTACTTCTCCGACTCAAGAATGGCCTCGACCTTCTCACTCCACACGGTATGATCCAGAGAGTGCAGGAGCTTGATAGCCCTGTCATGATCATCGTACAGGAGCACAGCCACATTAGCCCTCATGTTGTTCACAATCACCGTGAACCGCTGGAACATGGCATCAATGGACTCACCGGGGAGATGAGTGAAGTTCTCGTACTCTCTCCGGTAGGTCGCAAATAGCCGAGCCTGAACCTGAGCATTCCCAGCGTGAGCATTCTTCAGCTGCTCCCAAATCCTGCACGCCAAGTCCTCTGTCTGAACCCGATCGAATTCGGATTGACACAGAGCACGGTACAGGTAGTCGACCGCCTTGTTTTTGGCGTCGAACATGTCCCTCGATCCTGGAGCAAGGAAGTTCACAGGATGAACATAAGCTGTGTTCACCGTGACATCCCAAAGGATCTGACCCTTGCCGCGGAGGAAACCAGCCATCTGCCTCTGCCACATCTGGTAGTTCTTACCATCAAAGTGTAGGAGGACCCGAACCCCGTTCCTGGTACGCCATCTTTGGATCTTAGACTGGTTAGAATCACAAAGATCCGTAACCGACTCTGATACCAATTGAAGGACCGGATTGGCGACCAGAGAGGGGGGGAGTGAATGGGAGCCGATAAAAATTCTCCTCAAAGAACTCGGCCTATGTCCCAAAATCAAACCCACGGAACCTACACTTGCTCAAATCAATCGTCAAGGTTACGTAGTTATAAAGGAACTACTAACCTTAGGAACGATCCTTGGTTCACCTAGCGGAAGCACGAATCAAGGAACCAAAGCGAACTGGACAACACCAAATCAAACCGGGTCACCCTGACATAGAGGGCGGGTCACCCGCCAGCCACCAGAACCAAAACGGGTCACCCTGACATAAGGGGGCGGGTCACCCGCCAACCAATCAGAACCAAAACGGGTCACCCTACCATAGGGGGACGGGTCACCCACCGGCCGGGTCACCCTGACTAAGGGGGCAGGTCACCCTGAGCGCCCAGAAATTCAGCAAGCTGACGATAGAATAAAAAATCAAAACCCAAACAAACGACCTCCTAAAATCACGAGATTTTAACCAAGGCTTTGCAGCAACACTAAGAAGCTTCTCCCGAAAGATCTCCTCAAAAAGATCAAGGAAACTCTACAGATCTAAATCGGAAGAAGAGGAACAAGAAAGTCAACACCACCTAGGGTCACCCTACCATAGGGGGCGGGTCACCCGGGGTAGCCCAGAAAATCGCCTGTGATTCAACTCCAAACTTTCGATCGATGGATCTCCCTAACCGCTGGATGGATTGAGACAAGATTTGGGGGAGATGTGAAGCATCTCTATGAGAAGCTATGCCCCAAAACTTGAGACCTCAAATGAACTAAACCGCCAGGAATCGAATCGCAACCAAGCTCTACCAAGAAGCTAGGGTTCCAACCGAAATCCTTCAATCGGAGGCCAAATTCAGAGATTGGGGGGTCAAGATCAAGTACAAAGATGCACAAGACATCTATCCATGATCCCCACCAACAAATCCGAACCCAAACACCTCAGAATCGAAGGAACAAGGCGCGCACGAAAATCCAACGAAAATAGCTCGAAAAAGACATGAAAATCACACGAGCTACAAGAAGGAAATCAACGCAACCATGAATGCTTCCATACACTCGGAGGTCAGATTCTCTACAAAGCGGTGAAGAAAATCTACGCCTATGGAGCAAGGAAATGAGAAGCAGTCCGGATGGATGGTTTGCCCAGAAAACCCTAGAGCTATATATATCAGTCCCTCTGGGTTGGGCAAATGACCAAGCTACCCCTAGCACTTAAACTTAAGATACAATCCCCTCAGGGGCAAATAGGTCATGTAGTAGTCCTCTTCATCGCACAGCCACGCCTTCGCCGCAGTCCGCGTCCTCTCGACGCAAGCCCTGCGATCCCGCCACGTGCCCGCCGGCATCGAAGCTTCTCGGCGTGCCCGGATCCCGTCTCCGCCCGCCGAGCCTTCGGTCTTGGTTTTGTGGCTCAACAAAGTAACCCGACAGTTTTGTGGCGAACCACCGCAAACTCCGCGTGCAGACTCCGATCGTGAGTCGCTACCCTGCACCAGCTCCTGTCCACGACTTCGTCTTGCTTTTATTGCCACCATGCGGCCCGCACTTGACCCCGGTGGCCACCGGGTCCCTCGAGCCGAGCCTACTTGTCTCTCCACTCCTCAGAGGCCCCGCAAGGCATAGACCTTTCGCGCTCGCTCTTCACCTGCACCAACACGAGTCAAGCCGCAACCTACACCTGCAATACTCGGCCAAGAGTCAGTCCACACTATGTTGTCAATCACTCATCACACCTCCACCGGTCCTCGGACGCTCCTGTCCTCACCCGAGCGCCAAGCCTAAGACGTAAAACAAGGTAACTTTTCTGTAAATAAATTTTCATTTTCTTTTCTTATTTTTATCGAGTCCTTTTTGCGGTTTTTAGCTGGACCTTTTCACCACATATGCTAGTATGCACGAAACACAGAGGCCCGCAGAAGATGGGCCACGAGGGCCCATACCAGGGGGTAGGCCGGCCGGCCCATGCCGACCGGCCCTGCATCCACCTGCATCGGTTCATGCCCGTTTTTCTCTGGGACACGGCTTGGTTTATTTCCTAACTTTGCCGACCTTTTTAGCAACTTCAAAAATAGGGAGGATAGGGTTTAGGCTGAGTTTTCCCGAAGAAGGAGTGGTGCTCTTCTTGTGGGATGTTTCACTAGGTGTAGTAGCTAGTATCCCTCTTGTACCTCTTGAAAAATTACGATGAGGACGTCGTAAGATCTAAGCGTGGGGGGGAGCTAGCTCTTTTAAATTTTTGCTCTAGTGGTGGAAGGTCGAGTCTTAAAGTCGTGTCAAGTTCGAGTCTTGTTTTTAAAATTTTTAGCTCGTGATGTGTCTTGAATTAGCGTTGAGTCAAGAAAAAGAAATAAAAAGAGTCTTATACATTTTGTGTCGTGCAAGTCTTTTGTTTCTTTTACTTGTTATGTCTTTCTTTTATCCTTATTATTTGAGCATGAGCATTGTGAATAATTGTTTACCGTGGTGCTTAGTGGAAGTTTACCTTTGAAAGTATCCATGCTCAACTTTGATCTAGGACCTTACTTTGGCTATGCTTTGAGTAATACTAATATTGGAGGTGTTTATTTCTGAAAATTATGAAAAACCCCTTGCAATGAAGGTTAGCGATTTCTTTCTCCAAGTTGAGAGGCAAGTCTATCCTATACAAGGCCTAAACTATATATATACTCCACCGTAAGTGTTGTTTAGCATGATGAATTGGGTTAGGACTTTACTCTCTTGGGAGATCTAATTTCAAGCAATGATCATGTCCTTGATGTTATATCTTTTATTGCTATCCTCATCATATATTCGGTAATGGGAACTTCACATTGAATGCCACATATATCGCTGGATTCCATACCCGAAACCATAAACATCTTTTTATCATCTTATTCCTTGAACACAACCCATGTCCGAAGATTCGTTCAATTTCTAGGTAAGGTTTTATTTAAAATTCAGATTGGTATTCATGTCAAAAGGATGGGCGAAAGGCTTCGTAATAGAAGATAAAGATGTGGAATATATGTATGTATGTATGTATGTATGTATGTATGTATGTATGTATGTATGTATGTATGTATGTATGTATGTATGTATGTATGTATGTATGTATGTATGTATGTATGTATGTATGTATGTATGTATGTATGTATGTATGTATGTATGTATGTATGTATGTATGTATGTGTGTGTGCACACACAAGAAAAAAAAGAGAGAAAAAGAAAGAAAAGAAAAAGAAAGAAAAGAAAAAGAAAAGAAGAGAGAAAAGAAAAGAAGAGAGAAAAAGAAAAGGAGAGAAAAATCCAAGGCAAAGCAAGAAGGATATAATGAGGGATGATAAGTCAAGTGAAGATCAAGAGAAGTGCAAGGAAGGATGCGACGATGTTGAGAACGAATCTTCGATATTCCATACCATGTGCAATCTGACATCGAGGACATCATTAGTGCTTTGAAGTCATGATTCTTTTTCCCTTTGCACATGTCCACCATTCTAAATCTTCTCATCCTTGATACCCTTACATTATGGTTTAACTCTCTTGATCATTGGCTTGGAAGGTGAACAACCACTAGAGAATTTTCTTAGCTTGATAATACTTGTGCTAACTTCACTAGCCATACCTATAGCTCCACCTTACATTAAAAATGAGAGACTTATGGGAGGTGAGAGTTTATGAAATTATCTAGGATAGCCATTTTAAATGAGTGACATGTGAGAATTTGGAGGACTTTATCTAATACTTTGTGCAGGAATTTTATTTTAAAAGCTTGTGAAAACTCTCCGATGGAAGTAAGAAAGAAAGTGTGGTTGGAGATGAGGATCTCTAGTGAAAGGTATGAGTTGTGGGGTAAGTCTTGAGTTGGTAAATTTCTAAATACCCATGTTTACATTATGATCTTTGTTTCATGTCTCTTATATTAAAGATGAATGATTGACTAACTTGTAAGGAAGGATTTGACGAAGCATGTTTCAACTCCTTGGATGAACAACTTGTGAGCAACTTGCTCGAGGACGAGAAAGATCTAAGCATGAGGGGATGTTGGCGGTCGATTTCCGTCAACCAAGAACACTTGTTATGTTATGGTTTGAACTTCATTTTGGAACTAACCCACCACTAGGCATACTAATGATATAACAAGTTCACCGTTGGATGTGCATTTTGGAGTATAGTGTTTTTGCAGGAATTCACGTATTAAATGAGGGAAGATGAAACTAGTCCGGAGAACGTTTTGCAAGTCAATCAAGGAGCTCCGACCATGTGCGAACTTGCCTCCAAAGGTGGCAAGGACCAATGTGCTTGAATGGAGAACTCCCGAGGACCGAGATGAAAAGATCAGAAGTTCATGCATAAAGATCTCTCAACTTGGTCGCGGAGATAACGACGTCCAAAGTCCACAATTGAAGGGCCCATTGATCCAAAATGCAGGAGATGGAGCGTGGAGAAAATTGGGCCAAAACTGGGCCAGGAAAGGCCAGGGCTGGCCGGCCCAGGCCGGTCGGCCCAGCCCCTTCTGGCGGTGGTTCGGGCTCCCCTTTCTTCGGTGTTAAGTACATGCAACCCTAATCGCATGGGGAAGCCGCCATTCGTCAGAGACGCCACCTAATTCCTCAGAGCCGCCAAGGAAGAGAAGATCGACTACGAGAGAGACCCTTGGGGGAGGACACTTGGGAGAGATCATTGCCAAGCCCAAGGGAGGTTGCCACGAGGAAGGAGGAAGCCGAGAGCTTGCCACGGCACCGCCGGAGTTGAAGGACAACGAAGATCCATCTTCATCGGAGGCATCCACGATCTCAATGGTGTTATGTCTAGCGTCATGATGGGGTAAAGTCTTTCGTTTGTCCATGGAGTTGCAACAGAACTTGAAGTGTAGTCACCTCTATATCTTGTTTGGATCATATGTCTATCATACCTCTTGTTGATGATGCTTAATGTTTAAGGCTAGCTACTGTGCTTTCGGGGTTGCTCCCGTAGATCGCGTCAACATACCGTGTTCATTAGCGTTAGTACCGATTATCTTCGCGTAGTGACATGTACGAGGGAAGGGAAAAGTCTAATCCTTGATCACACACCTAGATAGATTGGATCGGGGGTTTATAATGTTTTGGGTGATTGCATCTTCAAGTGCCTAGACTCCATGGGCATACGTTCTTCATACTTGTGTACCTTTAATCTCTCTTTAATGTAATCTAGGGTTAGTTTGTCTTTACTTATTAGATTAATCTTTCTATCATAAGTCTTCAATCAATTAGATTAGTGTTAGGATAAAGGCTAGTAATCCCCTTGCTCCTTGGGTTGACAAGAACCTTGGGATCTCCCGTAGGTGAAGAAGGGCATAGGAGATCAGTACGCTTGCGGATCGAAACTTCATACGAGTTTCACCTATCAACAACAGTAGATCCACAATCACCCAAGCATGCAACAACAATATTCAAAGGCAAAGAGCATGGGGAAGCAGTCCAACAATTTCATCTACAAATTTCTACAAACCTCAAATGAAATGACTTCTAACAAACTCTTGCAATAGGGTACAGTAGATCCACAATCACCCAAACATGAAAGAATATTATAGAAAGCCAAAGAGCATGGGGAAGCAATCTAATTCAATCGATCAATACAAGGAGGAGACCGCAGACCTGACGAATAGGATGGGAAGAAGGTGTCGAATGCCGTCTCAATTTAGCAGCCCGACCTTGCGCCTTCAGCATGATGTTCTGCGCAACTGTTGCAGATCTGCGGCCGCCAGGGTGAGCCTTGGGGGAGCCGACGAAGCAACGAGTTTGAACCATCTTGCAGCTTCATGGACATTGCCGAGGAAGGCTGCCGCTCATAGAAGAGGAAGGCCGCCGCTCGTAGCAGAGGAAGTCGTTGTCGGTAGCTAGGCCGCCGTTGCTGCTTCCACCGCAGATCTAGGTCTCTTCGGCGATCGAGGAGAAGATCCCCTGATTTTGTTAAATTACCAGGAGGGAATTGGGAGACCTGGTTTCCCTCTTTGTTATCTATATATAAACGAGGAGGACCAGAAGGAGGAGCGGGGAATTCAAAATTTCAAGTCCCGCCTTTGTGGTCCATAGCGGGAAACGAAAGACTTTGGATCATGGACCCAAACGTCAGTGACCCAAACGAAAGACCGCTTGGGTGTCGAACCCAAACGTCAGTGACCTTACGCAGAGAGGCAAGTTGTTGACTGGGTTGTCCGTGCCACCATGGATCATGGAATGGACAAACACACACAGGACTATACTCTACTTCATATTCACGTTAGACGGATGAGCCGATTTTCGCATTACAAATGTACTCACTTCAACAAAATAACGTACCGTTTCAACTGTTTATTACATGACTACAAACACTTAAATAAAACATTAAAACTATAGGGGACCCTGGTACAACCCTTAAGGTAATCTTCTACAGAGATTGTGCATAAATTCGGGATGATCAGTGCATACAACCGCCCAATCATATGTGAGTATAGCGTGAGGAAAGATTCGCTCTAAGAGAGACATGCACTTGTCCTGCAATTGTGTGCAGTTAGCCTGAATTGCCCATCGTAGAAATGAAGTCACAGTTTCCTCGCTTGCCATGTCCCACATCTTTGATGCACAGTGCAACTTCAACCTTTTGACTTGGTACATGTTGGCGACCGAGAGTAAATAAGGCCAGGCATTGGCAGGAGCGTCCCATAAATCAGCCTCCTCCGGGAGTGATCCTTCACTAGCATATTTGATCAGGACCGAGAAGCCATCAGGGTGTGTGTCAATAATTGTAACAGTTTCAGAGCTAGACTCCACTCCTGGGTCGTAGAGCATTGCCTCCATCACACAAGATACTTTAGCCACATCAGCACGTATCGCTCATATCACCCGGCATTCTGCACCTACGTGGAACACAACTTCCACAGGGGCTTGGGATGCAACACTTTGGCATATGCTTCTTTGCACTGATGGAGGAGGAACATCAATGCAGTCATCCTCCAGTACTGAAGCAACACATGATATGTGCATGCGATCTTCACTAGATGTCACGCGCTCAATGTCATGATGCTCCACCAGACATTCAAATCCTCTTTCTTGTAGATCTCGATTCATTAACCAAACTTCTTTTGTAGCTTAAACTCGAAACGTATCATCTTCATCGTTTGGGTCTCCAGCCATCGCACACAACAATACTCGCACCTATGTGGAAGCAGTCACAGGCTTGACAAACAATAACATAATGCGACCGTATCGCCATGTGTGAGTGTGTGTCTTCATAGCAGCAACGAGACACGTACCATTTGGGATTTGTGCAGAGGAACGAGGACGACAGCAATGCCGTCTGGAACATCCATCCACTGATGATCATTCATACCTGTAGGATAGCAACATAGTTTCCATTGACGGCCTCCCACCATGAACGTACCGGATTCCTTGAAGTTGCCCGCGGTTCCTTTGTTGACGGTCCTTACAACAAAAATTCGACCGTCAAAACCTCGGGTTCGAGAGGAGTATATGACAAGTTTCATGCACATTTTTAGTACTAATAAAGTTCCACGAGTTGTGTTGTGATTTTCATAGGCAGGTAAACATTTTGGGAGAATTTGGGATCAACACGCCACATGTGCCACGCACGGCCAAACCACCTGGTCCGGCCAGCCCTGCAGGTGCGGCCGGCCCTGCCCCGTGGCACGACTCTTGTCCTGAGCACCACCACTCCCTTGAGCACAACTTGGACGAGCGTGATTCACTGAAGAAATGGTGGAGGCTAGGTTCACTTGGATCAATGGGTCCACTTATCCGATCGCTCAACCGCCACAACCGACATCCAGAGGCGATCCTAGGCATCCCCTAACTCAGTCGGTGCATCACACGGCACGGGGTAGAGCCGGTCGCACCTATAGGGCTAGCCGCACCTATCAACTGCGTGCCGGGCGAAACCGACCCAAGGAGCCGACCTACAACCGCCTCAGGAGCAGTGATCAGGAGCGTCCAAGGCGAGAGGCGGCACATCCCAGGGCCGGCTGTGCCTAGAGGTGCGGCCGCACCTAGGGTTTTGCCCCCCCCTGCACGCCACCGACCTCCCTTGCCTATAAAAGGCACCTCTCACTCGCTGGAACGTGCACACACACAACACAGGAGCATCTCCATTTCTCTCTTTTGTTCACTTAGAGTAGCATTAGTGTAGCTTGGGAGTTAGAGTCAAGTCGAGCTAGTCTCGGGGTTCCGGAGGAGTCTTCTTCAGGGTTCCGGTACTACTCTTGTATCCTTTCTTTGTTTAGACTCAAGTACAATTCAAGTTATCTTTCTATCTTACCTTTCAAGTCGATTACATTCAGCTTTTACTTTGCTCTAGAAGCTTTATTCTTGGTTTAGACTAAAGTTAGTTTAATCTTGGTTAGCATAGCTCTCTTGAACCCTATAGTGTTGTGGTCGTTCTTCGCTTGATCTTCTACCGAGTACGTTTGTGCTTAGTAGTGGAGAGAGACCTTCCTTCGTGATATCCGGGGAAAGGTTCTTTGGTTTGTTGTGAGCGCGGTGCTCAGATGAGGACCGGAGCGTCCGAGGACCGGTGGATGGTCGCTCCCTGGTGTGATGAGTGATTGACAACGTGGTGTGGACTGACTCTTGGCTGAGTATTGCAGGTGCAGGTTGCGGCTTGACTCGTGTTGGTGCAGGTGAAGAGCGGGCGCGAAAGGTCTATGCCTTGCGGGGCCTCCGAGGAGTGGAGAGACAAGTAGGCTCAGCTCGAGGGACCCGGTGGCCAGTGGGGTCAAGTGCGGGCCGCATGGTGGCAAGAAAAGCAAGACGAAGTCGTGGACAGGAGCCGGTGCAGGGTAGCAGCTCACGACCGGAGTCTGCACGCGGGGTTTGCGGCGGTTCACGACAAAACCGTCGGGTTACTTGGTTGAGCCACAAAACCAAGACCGGAGGCTCGGCGGGCGGAGATGGGATCCGGGCGCGTCGAGAAGCTTCGATGCCGGCGGGCACGTGGCGGGATCGCAGGGCTTGCGTCGGGAGGACGCGGACTGCGGCGAAGGCGTGGCCGTGTGATGAAGAGGAGTACTACATTACCTATTTGCCCCTAAGGGGATTGTATCTTAAGTTTAAGTGCTAGGGGTAGCTTGGTCATTTGCCCAACTCAGAGGGACTCATATATATAGCTCTAGGGTTTTCTGGGCAAACTAGCCATCCGGACTGCTTCTCATTTCCTTGCTCCATAGGCGTAGATTTTCTTCACCGCTTTGTAGAGAATCTGACCTCCGAGTGTATGGAAGCATTCATGGTTGCGTTGATTTCCTTCTTGTAGCTCTTGTGATTTTCGTGTCTTTTTCGAGCTATTTTCGTTGGATTTTCCTGCGCGCCTTGTTCCTTCAATTCAGAGGTGTTTGGGTTCGGATTTGTTGGTGGGGATCATGGATAGATGTCTTGTGCATCTTTGTGCTTGATCTTGACCCCCCCAATCTCCGGATTTGGCCTCCGATTGAAGGATTTCGGTTGGAACCCTAGCTTTTTGGTAGAGCTCGGTTGCGATTCGATTCCTAGCGATTTAGTTCGTTTGAGGTCTCAAGTTTTGGGGTATAACATCTCCTAGGGACGCTCCACATCTCCCCCAAACCTTTCCTCAAGAGCTCAAACCGTTTGGGAGATCCATGGATGGATAGGAAGGGTTGACTTCTCGTTTTCGGGCTCGAGCTGCTCTGTCCGCACCTGGCGGACAGTCCGCCTGGTAGGCGCGGACAGTCCGCGTGTCCCGCAGTTCGTCCAGTTCGTCGCTTGTTCTTGCGCGTTCGTAGTTTGATCCGTCAAGGAAGTTGCTTTTGTTTGCAAGGAGTTTGCGGACAGTCCGCCCGCTCATCGTAGACAGTCCGCGTGGTACGAGTTGCCCTCGGACGGTCCGCGGGTAGGGCACGGACGGTCCGTTTTTCGAGGTGCAGTACTGGAGGTTCGGGAGGCTATTTCGGACGGTCCGCAGTGAACCCACGGAGGTCCGCCAAGCCCCCGTGGACAGTCCGCCTGGTCCATGCGGACGGTCCGCCCCAGGCACCGCAGATTGTCTAAGTCCTTTGCTTCTTGAGTTGCGCTTCCGTGTTGCTTTGAGTTTGGGTTTGTTCCTAGGGTTGGTAGGTCCGTTGTGACTACGTGACCTTGTCAAACTCGTGTGGGAATCCTTGGTTGTGAATTTGGGGCATAATCCGAGTTCATCCTTCAGGAAGATTTTTTATCGGCTCCCATTCACTCCCCCCCTCTCTGGTCGCCTAATCGGTCCTTCGTGATTCTAACCAGTCTAAGATCCAAAGATGGCGTACCAGGAACGGGGTTCGGGTCCTCCACACTTTGATGGTAAGAACTACCAGATGTGGCAAAGGCGAATGGCTGCTTTCCTCCGCAGCAAGGGTCAGATGTTGTGGGATGTCACAGTGAACACAACCTATGTTCATCCTGTGAACTTCCTTGCTCCAGGATCGAGGGACATGTTCGACGCTAACAACAAGGCGGTCGACTACCTGTACCGTGCTCTGTGTCAATCCGAATTCGATCGGGTTCAGACAGAGGACTTGGCATGCAGGATTTGGGAGCAGCTGAAGAATGCTCATGCCGGGAACACTCAGGTTCAGGCTCGGCTCTTTGCGACCTACCGGAGAGAGTACGAGAACTTCACTCATCTCCCCGGTGAGTCCATAGATGCTATGTTCCAGTGGTTCATGGTGATTGTGAACAACATGCGGGCTAATGTGGCCGTGCTCCCGTACGATGATCATGATAGGGCTATCAAGCTCCTGCACTCTCTGGATCGTACCGTGTGGAGTGAGAAGGTCGAGGCCATCCTTGAGTCGGAGAAGTATGAGACCCTCACGGTGGACGAGCTATTTTCCAAGCTCAATTCGTCCGAGGTGGACCGTGGGGTGCGTGCAAAGATCGAGAACCCGACTGACCCTCATAGTCTGGCTCTCATTTCTGGATCAAGGACTAACGCTAACATGTCTTCGAGACAGTTCTCCTTGTCTTGTCTTGTGTCCATGCCAGATGAGGAGTTTGACGTGCTAGGCGAGGAAGATCTCGCGTTGCTGAGCAGGCGGTTCGAGCGCATGTACACGAACCGGAAGAACGCTCGGAGGAGCTCGGGCATGTGCTACCGGTGCGGGAAGCACGGGCACTTTATCGCTGAGTGCCCGGAAGCCATGGAGGTGAAGCCCGAGCACAAGCACCGTCCGAGGACTGACCACAAGCACCGCTCGAAGGACGACCACATGGGCAAGAACAAGTCCGAGCGGAGGCCGAGGAGGAGTGGTGGTCACAAGAAGAAGGAGCGAGCGATGGTTGCCGGAGTGAGCGACATCGACTCGAGCTCTTGCTACTCTTCATCAAGCTCAAGTGATGAAGATGAGAACCGGCACAAGGGCAAGCGGTCAAGCAAGAACATCAACGGCTTGTGCTTCGCCGCCCAAGGCTTTTGCGGCACGGCACATAGCTCTGCAAGCAAGAAGAGCAACAAGGATGACTCGGGCTCCGACACCGAGGATGAGGTAAACAATGATCCATCCTTCTTTGTAGCGGAGAATGCTTGGTTGAATGACTTGCTTGACAACCGTGATGATGTGCTTAGAAAGACCAACAAGGAGAAGAGGGAGTATAGGTCTTTACTTGGTGAGGCTAAGGAGAAGGTGGTTGAACTAGAGTCTTTGCTTGTTGATGCTAGGGCTCAAATAGATTCTCTTAAGTCTGCTCCTATTGTGACCAATGAACCTGAATGCACTGATTGTTCCACTTTTCTTGGTGAATTGACTGTGCTTAAGGAGAAGTATGCCACCAAGGTTGAGGAACTAGATGTGCTTAGGGTTGAGCTAGATGAGATGAAATCGAGGCCCTCTTTGCTTGGTGCTTGCACTTCTTGTCCTGTTTTGCATGAGAAGCTAGATGTTTTGCTTGTTTATGCTAGATCTCTAGAGGCTCAGCTGAAAGCTCCTATTCCTACATCATGCTCTACTTGTGAAATAAATGCTGTGAAGAATATGGAGCTTGCACACTATGTTAATCGTTTGCAGGATGAGAATGATGAGTTGAGAAAGATGATGGGTTGGTTGTCTGGTCATGAGCCTCAGCTCCGGATGATGATTGAGGCATACAAGCGCTATGATGGGCAAGGGCTTGGGGCAGACAAGATTGGTGAGGGAAATGGTGAGGATGAGGGGAAGATTGGAGATATCCCAGAGCCACCAAAAACCCACCACAAAAATGCCTATGCTCCTAAGCCAAACCCACTTAAGAACCGACTAGACACAACCCCAGCTCCACCCGTGTTTCCTCCACACACAGACAACTTCCAAAAACCCATCAAGTTCAAGAGTGACTTGGGGAATGAGTTCTTTGGGAAGAAGGGAGAGAAACCGAGTGAGGAGAAGCCAGAGCCCAAAGTGAGCCCAAAACCAAAGCCAAAACCAAAACCCTTCCATTGTGAGCATTGTGGGAGGGATGGGCACCTTGCTGAGTTTTGCTTCAGGAGGAAGCGTGAGGAGAGGTTGGCTCGGGAGATGGCCAACAAGGACAGGTACCGCCCTTCTCGTGGTGTGCGTGAGCCTAGGTTGGTGCCAAGGGGGGAGGGTATGGTGCGTAACATTTACCCTCGAGAGAGGTGTGTGTTTGTGCCTCGAGGTGAGCCACCACATAGAGAAGGTGGTAGGCGTGTTGGGTTTGGGCGTGGTGAGTTTGCTGGACGTTCCTTCCCTCGTGGCCAATACAAGTATGGGGGGAATGATCGCAGTTTTAGGTCCCAGAGGAGCTACGGGCCACGGTCTCCACCTCGTGGTGCGCGTAGTCCTCCAAGGGGACGTGTGGGTGTTCCACCTAGAGGAGATAGGATGGATTTTGCTAACCCCACTTTTGAGCAAATGGCACGGCACTGGTTTGATTCATTTTGTACTAACCCCAGTGCTGAGTCGTTTGCTCACTCTCGCTCTCGTTTTTGATTTGCAGGTGGGAGGCTTGGAGGGCTTTTGGTTGATCGACTCCGGTTGCTCTCGACACATGACCGGAGATCGAAGGTGGTTCTCCAGCCTCACCCCAGTGATGTCCAAAGAGTACATCACTTTTGGGGACAATGGGAAAGGTAGAGTGCTTTCTGTGGGCAAGGTGAAGGTGAGCAATTCTGTGACTCTTAGGCATGTCTCTCTTGTCAAGTCTTTGGGGTACAATCTTCTTTCAGTTTCCCAGCTTCTTGATGAGGGTTTTGAGGTCCGTTTCAAAACGGGCGCTTCGCGTGTTTTGGATTCTAGAGGTGATCTTGTGTGCACGATCATCCTCGAGGGTCAGATTTTCAGATCTGATTTTTCTCAGTGTGTTGGCTCTTCTCGTTGCTTGGTTGCTGGCGTTTCGGCGGAGCTTTGAAAATGGCATAGGAGACTAGGTCACTTGAGTTCTGACTTGTTGTCACGCTTGAGTAGGCTAGGATTAGTCCGAGGATTGCCTAAGTTGAAATACCAAAAGGACTTGGTATGTGCTCCGTGTAGGCATGGTAAGATGGTCGCCGCCTCTCACCCGCCTCTGACATCCGTTATGACAGAGAGGCCATGCGAGCTGTTCCATGTGGACTTGGTTGGTCCAGCTCGTGTGTGCTCGGCGGGTGTCAAATGGTATGTCCTGGTGATAGTGGGCGACTATTCTCGCTATGCTTGGGTCTTCTTTTTGGCTGACAAGGGGGATACGTTTGGTTTTGTGAGGGATCTAATCTTGAGGTTGAAGAATGAGAGGAATGGAGATGCCATTCGAGCTATCCGTAGCGACAATGGCTCTGAATTTAAAAACTCTCGTTTCGAAACCTTTTGTCGTGATTTGGGTCTTGAACATCAATTCTCTTCTCCCTATGTGGCTTGTCAGAATGGTGTGGTTGAGAGGAAAAATCGTTCCCTTTGTGAGATGGCTCGGACGATGCTTGGCGAGCATAGGACTCCGAGGAGATATTGGGCTGAGGCGGTGAACACCGCGTGCCATGTTGGGAATAGGATTTTTCTTAGGGCCTTCTTGAACAAGACGTGTTATGAGCTCATGCACGGGCGAGCACCTAGAGTGAGCCATTTCAGGGCTTTTGGTTGTCGGTGCTTTATTCTCAAGAAGGGTAGGCTTGATAAGTTTGAGTTGAGGTCTTCCGATGGGATCTTTTTGGGTTATGCTAGTCATTCTCGAGCATTCCGTGTGCTCAATCTTGATACTAACCTAGTCATGGAAACTTGCGAGGTTACCTTCGACGAGACCCAGCCATGTAGTTCGTCTGTCTTTGAGTGTGCTGGTGACGACGAGATTGGCAAGAAGATCTTTGAGGACGAGGAGGATGATGCTGGAGAGGACGATGGTGATGATGAAGCTCCAGCCGAGCATGTACCCTCTACTTCCACTACGACGACGACGGTGCAGGATGGTCCAGCCCCTACACCGACTACGATCCAGCAAGATCAAGTGGAAGCTGCAGCTGAGGGGGAGGTTGTCTCCAGGCGAGAGGCACCGAGGCGCGTTCAAGTTGATCATCCTCCCTCAAGAATCATCGGCGACATCAATGAACGTACGACACGGTCAAGGTCCAGGAATGTTTCTCACTTTGCTCATTCGGCTTTTGTTGCTACCTTTGAGCCGAAAGACATTGGACACGCCCTCTCTGATCCTAATTGGGTGAACGCAATGCATGAGGAGTTAGAGAACTTTGAGAGAAACCAAGTTTGGGAGTTGGTAGAGCCACCACCACATTGCAAACCTATAGGGACAAAATGGGTGTGGAAGAACAAAGAGGGTGAGAATGGTGAGGTGGTGAGAAACAAATCGAGGTTGGTTGCTCAAGGGTATAGTCAGAAGGAGGGGATAGACTATGAGGAGACATTTGCTCCTGTAGCCCGTTTGGAGGCAATTAGGATCCTTCTAGCCTTTTCCGTGGCTAAAGGGTTCAAGTTGTACCAAATGGATGTGAAGAGTGCCTTCTTGAATGGGTTTTTAGAAGAAGAGGTTTATGTGAAGCAACCACCGGGCTTTGAGAGTGCTGAGTTTCCTCACCGGGTGTATAGCTTGAGGAAGGCGTTGTATGGGCTGAAACAAGCTCCCCGTGCCTGGTATGGTCATTTGAGGGGGTTCTTGTTCAGCAAGGGGTTTGAGATGGGCAAGGTTGATAAGACTATTTTTCTCCTCAGGCAGAGTGATGATATCCTAATTGTTCAGGTGTACGTGGATGATATTGTCTTTGGCGGCTCGTCTCACTCTTTGGTTGCAAAGTTTGCAGAGGACATGAGCAAAGAATTCGAGATGTCCATGATGGGAGAATTGCAGTTCTTTCTCGGGCTTCAAATCAAGCAGGCGAAGGAGGGAACCTTTGTGCATCAAGCCAAGTACACGAAGGACATCCTCAAGAAGTTCAAGATGGATGACTCGAAGCCCCTGTTGACACCGATGAGTACGACTATAGCGTTGGATGTGGACGAGGACGGAGAGCCCGTGGACCAGAAGGAGTACCAGAGCATGCTCGGCTCCCTCTTGTACTTGACGGCGACGAGGCCGGACATTCAGTTTTTTGTGTGTCTGTGCGCTCATTTTCAGGCGTCGCCAAGGACTTCACACCGGCAGGCCGTCAAGCGGATCTTCAGGTATCTTCGATACACTCCTGAGCTTGGTCTTTGGTACTCGGCGTCCTCTTCTCTTTCGCTTCTTGGGTTTTTGGATGCCGCCTTTGCGGGGTGTCGAGTCGATAGGAAGTCGACTTCGGGGACATGTCAGTTTCTGGGATCTTCGCTTGTTTCTTGGTCTTCTCGCAAATAGTCTAGTGTAGCTCAGTCTACCACAGAAGCCGAATATGTTGCTGCCGCTAGTTGTTGCTCACAGCTGCTTTGGATCACATACACGCTGAGTGACTTTGGTGAGGAGTGTTCCCATGTACCTCTCATGTGTGATAGCACGAGTGCCATTAGCGTTGCCAAAAACCCCGTGCTCCACTCCAGAACCAAACATATAGAGGTGAGGTACCACTTCCTGAGAGACAATGTTGAGAAGGGAAACATAGACCTCATCCATGTGCCAACCGAAAAGCAGCTTGCCGATATCCTAACCAAGCCTTTGGACCAAGCTACATTTCCTGTTTGCGAGGGGAGCTTAGTGTTCTTTCCCCTTTTGAGCTTTGGTTGGGGGTTTGATGTACATACTCATGTTGCATTTTCATTTTTGTATCATATCATGTTTGCATCTTTGTATCATAGACTGCATCTGTACCATATGAGATGTGCTTCTCCTATATACTTGGATCACTACGATATGCTAGATAGGAGATTGTGACTTTGCTTTTGATGCTCATATGATGGATAGCGATGCTCTTGATAGATTTGGGATGTATGTGCTTGTGGATGGCTTATTTTTGTGAAAATGCTATATATGATCCTCTCTTATGAGTTGAATGCCTTTCATGCTAAATTTGTGCACTTATGGCTATAGCTTGCTTAATTTGTGCTTGGGACCATGTTCTTTTCATATGGGGTCAAAGACCCATCTATCATCATGGATGTTTAGCCTACATGCTACCTTGTGGAGAAGCCTAAGCTTCTTTTTGCCGCAATGGCACTTCATGTACCATGCTTAATTTGTAAATCTTGAAATTGGTATATGAAATGCTTGTGCTTGAAAAATATGCTTCTATGTCATGTATGCTTTAAATTCCTTATCTTGGGTGCTAAACTATTGCATGATGTTCACCGTTGAGAAGTCTCACATTTAGAAGTGAACACATGGCTCGGTGGCTTTGACATGACATGAGATAGCTTGTAGGTGTTTATGATGATCTTGTGATGAGAATTTGTAACCTTGCATGAAGTTTGTGAGTTATATGTTGTTTGTGCTCATTTTGATCATGTTTAGGTCCTATGCTCATGAGAGGGAAGTTTTTGTGAAAAATTGCTTTATTTTGATCATGGCTATGTCACATGCTTGTATGTCCCTATCTATCTCGTTGGCGATGCTTGTGCTAAATTTGTGGCAATTTAGCTTGTCTATGTCTCTTTTTAGCATGTTGTAGTGCTCTATGTCTATTTGAGAAGCACATGCTTGCATTTGTAGACTTGATTCATGCATTACCAACAAGGGGGAGAGATAGTACCCAATTCTTGTTTTGGGGAGAAATGCATTTGTTCAGGGGGAGCTTGCATTCATATGCATTTGGGAGCTCTTTTTCGCCTGAATTTTAGTTGTGCTCTTTTGCCGATGGTGTCGAGCCCCTTTTGCCTCACCTTGAGGAGTTGGCAATTTTTGAGCATTTTATCTCGGTTGTGTCGAGTCGTTGCCCTTGTCTTAGGGGACCAAGATTTTCTCTCTCAAGTGATCTCGTTTTGGCTTTTGTTTGGCTGTTGATCACTTGTTTGAGTTTTTCAGTCGTTTCTTTTCTTTTTCTCTTTTCTCTGAATTGGTTACTATGTGTGTGTTGTCAATGCACTCATCAAGGGGGAGATTGAGGACCGGAGCGTCCGAGGACCGGTGGATGGCCGCTTCCTGGTGTGATGAGTGATTGACAACGTGGTGTGGACTGACTCTTGGCCGAGTATTGCAGGTGCAGGTAGCGGCTTGACTCGTGTTGGTGCAGGTGAAGAGCGGGCGCGAAAGGTCTATGCCTTGCGGGGCCTCCGAGGAGTGGAGAGACAAGTAGGCTCGGCTCGAGGGACCCGGTGGCCAGCAGGGTCAAGTGCAGGCCGCATGGTGGCAAGAAAAGCAAGACGAAGTCGTGGACAGGAGCCGGTGCAGGGTAGCGGCTCATGACCAGAGTCTGCACGCGGGGTTTGCGGCGGTTCACCACAAAACCGTCGGGTTACTTGGTTGAGCCACAAAACCAAGACCGGAGGCTCGGCGGGTAGAGACGGGATCCGGGCGCGTCGAGAAGCTTCGATGCCGGCGGGCATGTGGCGGGATCGCAGGGCTTGCGTCGGGAGGACGCGGACTGCAGCGAAGGCGTGGCCGTGCGATGAAGAGGAGTACTACATGACCTATTTGCCCCTGAGGGGATTGTATCTTAAGTTTAAGTGTTAGGGGTAGCTTGGTCATTTGCCCAACCCAGAGGGACTCATATATATAGCTCTAGGGTTTTCTGGGCAAACTATCCATCCGGACTGCTTCTCATTTCCTTGCTCCATAGGCGTAGATTTTCTTCACCGCTTTGTAGAGAATCTGACCTCCGAGTGTATGGAAGCATTCATGGTTGCGTCGATTTCCTTCTTGTAGCTCTTGTGATTTTCGTGTCTTTTTCGAGCTATTTTCGTTGGATTTTCATGCGCGCCTTGTTCCTTCGATTCAGAGGTGTTTGGGTTCAAATTTGTTGGTGGGGATCATGGATAGATGTCTTGTGCATCTTTGTGCTTGATCTTGACCCCCCAATCTCCGGATTTGGCCTCCGATTGAAGGATTTCGGTTGGAACCCTAGCTTTTTGGTAGAGCTCGGTTGCGATTCGATTCCCGGCGATTTAGTTCGTTTGAGGTCTCAAGTTTTGGGGTATAGCATCTCCTAGGGACGCTCCACATCTCCCCCAAATCTTTCCTCAAGAGCTCAAACCGTTTGGGAGATCCATGGATGGATAGGAAGGGTTGACTTCTCGTTTTCGGGCTCGAGCTGCTCTGTCCGCACCTGGCGGACAGTCCGCCTAGTAGGCGCGGACAGTCCGCGTGTCCCGCAGTTCGTCCAGTTCGTCACTTATTCTTGCGCATTCGTCGTTTGATCTGTCGAGGAAGTTGCTTTTGTTTGCAAGGAGTTTGCGGACAGTCCACCCGCTCATCGCGGACAGTCCGCGTGGTACGAGTTGCCCTCGGACGGTCCGCGGGTAGGGCACGGACGGTCCGTTTTTCGAGGTGCAGTACTGGAGGTTCGGGAGGCTATTTCTGACGGTCCGAAGTGAACCCGCGGACGGTCCGCCAGGCCCCCGCAGACAGTCCGCCTGGTCCATGCGGACGGTCCGCCCCAGGCACCGCAGATTGCCTAAGTCCTTTACTTCTTGAGTTGCGCTTCCGTGTTGCTTTGAGTTTGGGTTTGTTCCTAGGGTTGGTAGGTCCGTTGTGTCTACGTGACCTTGGCAAACTCGTGTGGTAATCCTTGGTTGTGAATTTGGGGCATAAGCCGAGCTCATCCTTCGGGAAAAAATTTTATCAGCTCTCATTCACTCCCCCCTCTCTGGTCGCCTAATCGGTCCTTCATCAGAGCTTGCCTTAGTCTTAGATTGGTGTCCTGTTCAACGGAATAGTTGTGGTACCCTAAGGAGGTGATAGCTCCGGACGGGCTCAGTAGTCCACCATGTTAGTTCGGGCCGGTAGGATTCAGCGCGTCGTCGTTCTCCCTTCTCATCCCAGTCTGAGAGCGCGGCTTTGCATGCCCCTGCAGCACTAGAAGAGCTTGACGAGTTTAGCTTGCCTTGGTTATCCTTTGCCTTAGTTCTTTACCTAGAGTTGACAAGAATAGATAGATTGAGTTAGGATCCTTTCTTGTCTCGTTGTCCTCCCAGCTCACTAGATCCTCTCTAATCCTTTTATCAGATCTCCTTGTGTGTGTCAAGTTATCCCCGAATATCTTTATTCGTTACCCCCGCTATAGCTCTTTACCGAGTCTTGTTTCTCTCCACCGTTTATTTGATCATCTTTGCCGTACTGTCTCCCTTAGGAAAATATAAATACGATAACCCGAATACCACCGGGTGAAGTGCTACAACGGTAATCCGTGCGCTTGCGGACCTTTCTATGACGTGTGTTTTACCAAAGACATTCCTAGCTCCATTACTAGGGGTATAAACCCGGTAGCGGCGCTAGTGAGTGCCAACAAGCAATCCTGGCGCTGTCGCCGTGAGTGGAAACCTAGTAGTGAGGCTAAGGACCGTCAACAAGCATTTCTGATGCCGTTGCCGAGGAGGCAATAGGTAAAAGATATCGTTTAAACTTAGTGGTAGAGTTATCCAGGTTCGGTGAACCTCTATTTAAGTGGGTTTACCCTTGCTCTACTCTCGTGTACGCAGAGTAGTGCATGACCGGTTTCGACCTATCGTCCAACTTTCACGACAATCCAGAGTCACTTGTGAGGAGAGTGCGACCTCGTGTCCTCATCCCTCAGAAGTTTCTCTCGAATCAAGAGACGAACGCCGTCGATCCCGTAGACAGCTCCTCGTCAGCACCGATGGCCGAGAGGATGATCCGTGAGTTTTCCGCTCCCTCCAACACCAATGTCCCTACCGGGCCAAATGTGACGGTGGGAGAAGGAAACTTTGAACTCAAGCCGGTGTTAATCAACATGGGGCAAGCAAGTCCGTTCTGCGGCAAGCCTAATGAAGATGCCAATGCACATCTCTAGCATTTCCTGGAGGTGTGCAGGACTTTCACTATCCGCGGAGTGACAGACGACGCAATTCGTCTTCTCCTATTCCTGTTCTCATTGCTCGGGAAGGCGAAGCAATGGTTTTATGCGGAGCGAGATGCCATCAACACATGGGATAAGTGCTCTAAGGCATTTCTCGCAAAGTTCTTCCCGGTGGGCAAAACCAATGCCCTCCGCGCAAGAATTTCGGGCTTCCAGCAGCAGAATGATGAAAGTATCCCAGAAGCATGGGAACGTTTCCAGGAGTACATCACCGCGTGCCCGCACCATGGCATGCAGGGGTGGTTCTTAATTCAAACCTTCTACCACGGGCTCAAGCGTACCACCCGTGAGCACCTAGATGCAGCCACTGGAGGAGCCTTCTTCTCGCTACAAGTACCCGCCGCCAAGGAATTGATCGAGAAGATGGTGGCAAATCAAGGATGGGATGGAGATCGTCTCCAACCCCGTAACCGCGGTGTACACCAAGTCGATGGAATCGACATGCTCGGCGCCAAGATGGACCTCCTAATGAAGAAATTGGAGGCACCAAGCAATATGGAGACCGCCAAGATTATGGACACTCGCATGGCGTGCGAGGTTTGCGGTAATGTAGGTCATTCGGGAAATGATTGTCCCGAGACAAGGGAAGAAGCCAGCTTCATCAACAATGGCAACATCAACAGGTTCCGCAACAACAACTACAACAATCAAGGGTGGAACTCGAGGCCCAACTTCCCGTTTAACAATCAAAATGGCGGTAATTATTCTAATAATTTCAATAATCAGCCTTCCATTAGAGATCTTGTCTTTGGCCAAGCTAGAATTAATGAAAATTTAAACAAGAAGCTAGCCGCCAATGATAAAGTTCTTGAAAATCTGAATTCCACCATAGAATCCATCACTACTGCTATGAAAAATCAGCTAAGCTTTAATAAAATGATAGAAACTCAACTTGCTCAGCTTGCTGCTTCTTTACCTTCTTACGAGTCAGGTGGAATCCCGGGACAACCCGAACCTACCCGAGAGAACGTTAGCATTGTATCCACCAGATGGGGTAAGCCATCTAGGAGGGTGTATGCACCTAACCATGTAGGGAAGCTCATACATCAAATCCAAGACCCATGGGAGGAATCAGTAGTCTTGCACAAGAAAGAGAATGGATATCCGGCTATCACATGCACAATCTACTATCAAAAGATCAAGAATGCTCTTTGTGACCTTGGTGCGAGTGTAAACCTCATGTCCAAGGCCATGTTTGAGGAGTTTGGATATCCTGCTCTCTCTCCGACAATGATGGCAGTCCAACTTGCCGACTCATCGGTTAAATATCTAGAGGGCATAGTGGAAAATTTCTTGGTGAATGTCAAGGGCTCCTATGTCTTTGCGGATTTTGTGGTCCTCGACACACAAGATGATGGAGAAATGCCGCTTATTCTCAGGCGACCATTTCTAAGAGATGTCAATGCAAGGATTGATGTCGGAGCTCGAAAAATTCAATTCTGCATAGGGCGAAGGAACATGACATTCAAATTTCAAGCAAAAGAAGAGCAATGTTACCTAGTGCAAGATGAGGAATCTAGGGAGTGGAGGAAGCCACGGCCCCAATACAAGAAAGAGAAGGTGGCCCCAACCAAGCCCAAGGTGGATAGCCTCATTACAACGATGAGGAAGCATTAGGAGCAAGACAAAGCATTCAAAGGGCGCACCAACCAAAGAAGTCGAAGGCAATCAACAAGGCTAAGGGGAAAAGAAGACGGAAACCAAAAACACCCCCGCTAAAGCCTCACCAACTTCAGCGCCACCGAAGAAAACAAAGAGGGTATGGCATGTGAAGGGAGCATCGTCCGAGTCTTCCACTCCGGGACCGGATGAATCCAAGATCAATTGAGCAAACGGAGAGTCCCGATCACGAACTCTAAACTACGAGCCCTCATCGTGAGGTAAACCGGTATCTACCTCATATTTCCCTTCCAACATTTTATTTTGTGCATCAAGCATATTTAAATTTCAAATTTGGTTTCACCATTGCATTAGTAAGTAAACAAGACATAGAAAAATAGTTTTGGAGATTTTTGGTGATACGGTCGAATCTAGAGGTACGGCCGAACCCCCCTCGACAAAATTTTTGCGTAGGATGTTTACAGGAGGGGCCATGAGTGCTTGGAGCAAATGGAGTAGGGCCGGCCGAACCTAGTGGTACGGTCGCACCTATGATCTTCCACGAATCCATCAAGCCAACCACTACAAGCTTCCAAGTGCTCAACTCATCACCAAAATGAAGAAACACCAACCCGGTAGCCAAAAATTAGCTTGGGGGAGACCCCATTTTCAATCAAGGAAGGTATGTCCATCCAAACCAATTTTCAACATCTTGTTTATCACATTTGAATAAAAGAAAAACAACAAAAAGAATTGGTTCAACCATGTGCGCTTGAAATCTTGTCTATATCCTCACTTTGGAAATGATGAATAGTTGCTATGTTAAAACTTTGCAAGAACCTAGTGTACAACCTTGTGCTCTATGAGTATTTGAATTTGTTGGTATATTTTGAGACAAGAGCCTGACATAAAACTTTGTGGGAAGCAAATGCTTATGACCAACCCTAGGGTGTTGACTAGTATGATATGGTAAGACAATGTTGATCTTGCTCTATCTCATAGTATGGTGAAAATCTCAGATGATTTCTTTTGAGAAAATAAAACAAGACAAGTTCCTCAATGGTCATATCACCTACCAAAGCCATATGTCGATATCAATGTATAAACCTTCTACATATGCTTGCTTGTGACCCATTGAGTTTTGCCAAATTGTTGTGACCCTTGGTAGAATCTTTTCATGCTCCCATGATCGAGATCACGTACACCCACATATACAAGCTAACTTCCACATCGGGAGTTACACAAAACATGCCATCCACCCACCAAAAATAAATACTCCAAAGTTCCAAAGAGATTTCTCTTCTTGTATTCTTACAAAAGGAGAGAGGGATCAAAGAAAAAAAAGTATATGCTCAAAAAGCATAGAAAAAAAATGTGCTCCAATCAAAGAGCATAGAAAAAAATGAAGCATGACCCGCTCCAAAATAAAAGCAAGAGGAGAATCTCAAAACAAGGAGTACTTAGAAAAACAAACAAAAATATTCCACACACTTGCACATCTCGATCAAGTTGCATGACTAGTTTCTTCTTGGATCCGGTCTTTGGCTCAACAACATCATGTGGCACAAGTGAGTCTCATGCTTATCCTACCCAAAGCTCCACATACAAGCCATAGAGTAGGAAGTTGAGGCTCGCTCAAAAGCCTTTGGTGAGGTAACAAATACCACTTGAGCGATCGAGGGAACCATCCGAGGAACCTTGTCTTTCTTTGCAAAAATTTCAAAACTCCAAGATAGGATCTAGAAAAGAGAAGAGCAAGTGATGCAAAGTCAAAACCATTCTACTCTTCAACCTCCGAAGGCGAGGTGGAAAGTTACAAGCCCCACAGGTAAGATGAGGCTAAGTTTCTCTCGTACCAATCTTTTCAAATAGCAAGAAGAGCATGGATTTGTGCATAGGTACTTGCCGAACGGTAACATCATGCAACTCCTGATCCACCGAGGCCAAGTCTAGGCTTTGCTCGAGGACGAGCAAATGTTTAGCTTGGGGGAGTTTGTTGAAGGTCCTTACAACAAAAATTCGACCGTCAAAACCTCAGGTTCGAAAGGAGTATATGACAAGTTTCATGCACATTTTTAGCACTAATAAAGTTCCACGAGTTGTGTTGTGATTTTCATAGGTAGGTACACATTTTGGGAGAATTTGGGATCAACCCGCCACATGTGCCAGACACGGCCGAACCACCTGGTCCGGCCAGCCCTGCAAGTGCGGCCGGCCCTACCCCGTGGCACGACTCTGGTCCAGAGCACCCCCACTCCCTCGAGCACAACTTGGACGAGTGTGATTCACTGAAGAAACGTCGGTTTGATCAAATGGTGGAGGCTAGGTTCACTTGGATGAATGGGTCCACTTATCCGATCGCTCAACCGCCACAACCGACATCCAGAGGCGATCCTAGGCGTCCCCTAACTCAGTCGGTGCATCACACGGCACGGGGTAGAGCCGGCCGCACCTATAGGGCCGGCCGCACCTATCAACTGGCGTGCCGGGCGAAACCGACCCAAGGAGCCGACCTACAACCACCTCAGGAGTGTCCAAGGCGAGAGGCGGCACATCCCAGGGCTGGCCGTGCCTAGAGGTGCGGCCGCACCTCGGGTTTTGCCCCCCTGCGCTCCGCTGACCTCCCTTGCCTATAAAAGGCACCTCTCACTCGCTGGAACGCACACACACAACGCAGGAGCATCTCCATTTCTCTCTTTTGTTCACTTAGAGTAGGATTAGTGTAGCTTGGGAGTTAGAGTCGAGTCGAGCTAGTCTCAGGGTTCCGGAGGAGTCTTCTTCAGGGTTTCGGTACTACTCTTGTATCCTTTCTTTGTTTAGACTCAAGTACAATTCAAGTTATCTTTCTATCTTACCTTTCGAGTCGATTACATTCAGCTTTTACTTTGCTCTAGAAGCTTTATTCTTGGTTTAGACTAAAGTTAGTTTAATCTTGGTTAGCATAGCTCTCTTGAACCCTATAGTGTTGTGGTCGTTCTTCGCTTGATCTTCTACCGAGTACGTTTGTGCTTAGTAGCGGAGAGAGACCTTCCTACGTGATATCCGGGGAAAGGTTCTTTGGTTTGTTGTGAGCGCGATGCTCAGAGCTTGCCTTAGTCATAGATTGGTGTCCCATTCAACGGAATAGTTGTGGTACCCTAAGGAGGTGACAGCTCCAGACGGGCTCAGTAGTCCACCACATTATTTCGGGCCGGTAGGATTCAACGCGTCGTCGTTCTCCCTTCTCATCCCAGTCCGAGAGCGCAGCTTTGCATGCCCCTGCAGCACTAGAAGAGCTTGACGAGTTTAGCTTGCCTTGGTTATCCTTTGCCTTAGTTCCTTACCTAGAGTTGACAAGAATAGATAGATTATGTTAGGATCCTTTCTCATCTCGTTGTCCTCCCAGCTCACTAGATCCTCTCTAACCCTTTTATCAGGTCTCCTTGTGTGTGTCAAGTTATCCCTGAATATCTTTATTCGTTACCCCCGCTATAGCTCTTTACTGAGTTTTGTTTCTCTCCACCGTTTATTCGATCATCTTTGTCGTAGTGCCTCCCTTGGGAAAATATAAATACGATAACCCGAATACCATCAGGTGAAGTGCTACAACGGTAATCCGTGCGCTTGCGGACCTTTCTGTGACGTGTGTTTTACCAAAGACGTTCCTAGCTCCATTACTAGGGGTATAAACCCAGTAGCGGCGCTAGCGAGTGCCAACAAGCATTCCTGGCGCTGTCGCCGCGAGTGCAAACCTAGTAGTGAGGCTAAGGACCGTCAACATCCTTCGGCTTTTGCTTCCTGGCTTGAGACTAAGAAGTCGACTTGCATGGAAGGAATCATTTTAGCGTCTAAAGCCATTAACACAAATGGCCTGCATTGATCGTCTCGTGCCTAAAGTGTCTCTTATTATAGTGGGAGTGAATGTGTCGTTCCGAAACGTCTGTTCATGGACATCAGTAACCACCCGGAATGGACGCGTCCATTCAGTGCGGGTGTGGCCACGTTCGGGTCATGAACTTCTTGGTTCTAGTCCTTAAGTGCGATTCACAATGATCGACACGTCCGTTCAGAGGGGGTGTGCTGCGTGTGCACACAAGTTTGTCAGTTAACGCCTGGTGCCAGTGCTTAACTGCAATTCTCAATGATCGACACGTGGATCAACTTGTGAGAGCGTGTCGTTCCCAAATGCCCATTTGACATGCCCTTCTGTGCTTATATGCATGTTAATATTACACACACACACATACACAAAAAAACACATATTGCTATTCCAATTCTAGCTTATTCCGTTTTGGTCTTGTCGCGTCAACAAGTTCATCACGTTTCTCAGTCTCCAAGGCCTGCGGGAATCATCAAGTGCGAATCCAGACCATTCGTAGACCTTTACAGTCACGACTAATGCAGTGTACCTGATCGAGGAGGACTTGTCAAGTCATCCCGCACCCTGTGTGTTGAAACGCAAGGACCATCCGGTCCATCTGATTACAGCGCTCAATCTTGTTCTCTAGATGCAATTGACACCTAAACCATAACATAAATAAACGGTAGAGAGTTGTCTCGTTGTTGATGCGGCATGAGCTGATGCAGTGAGACGACCATTAGATGCAGCTGATGCGGCGTGATTTGTCCGCAGGACTTTCTTGTGCTCTACAGAGAGGAAAGTCCGGAAGTAAACACATACCTAGACACGTCGGGCTCATCCCGTGATACCCATCGTCCACACATGTAATCGATGCACGCCACTAAAGATTATGACCTAGATAGATTCCTATCACGCGTAGGCCTGACTATATTCTGAGCATCTCACATTTTCCTTAGTTACTTTAGCAATGCTACACTGAGCTCACGTGATCGCTGTAGTCCTCGATAAATAGGTGACTGCAGCACAACGTTCTTGAAAGGCAAGGCCAACACTCATCGGTTCCCCATCTTGCATTTATCTACTTCAGTGGGATACAAGGGTGAGATCATTTTGTTGGCTAATCTTGTTTACTTTATGTATGCATGTTATCGAGATGGTCACATTGTTAGCTTATGTAGGGTTTGTTCTTCATTTATGTATGCAGTACGTGGGGAATGGCCAGGCAAGGAAGGGACGGAGCATGGAACTTGGAGGAGTCGGGGAAGGGGGAGCTGGCGGGTGCAATAGCACCTCACCACCACCCGGTTTAGCCGCTGCCATCGGCACCGCAGCAGCACCCGACCCCAATGGCACCTCCACTTCCACTGGTATCGGCACCTCAACAGCACCCGACCCCAATGGCACCTCCACTTCCGCTGGCATCGGCACCTCAGCAACACCCGGGGGTGATGCCACCTCCAGTTCAGCCACTGGCAACGGCAGCTCAGGATCAGCTGAACCTCATGGCACCACCTTTTCACCCACGGCCCAGGTTGCCACATCTGTTGTTGCCCGTTGAAATGCCACCCCCGCGGCCGGTGCTCATTGAACAAGATGAAACGCATGACCTGAAATGGTCTGTGTTGCTTTGGCTTCAGCAGGTGGGCCCACCCGTGTTTATCACGAAGCAATGTGGGTGTGCCCTTTTTTCCACAAGGGTCACAGGCAATGGACCATTCGTGACCTACTGCTACATGCGCATAACATCGCCATTTCACCTGCCTGGGTTTGGGATACAAGGGCAAGGCATTGCGCTTTGGAGGAGTATCTAATCCAGGAGCCACATTTTGCTGCACTCCTTGCAGCGGCTGGATTTCCATGAGCCCGTGATGGTAGTACTATGTCGTGATGGTAATAGTATGAGCCGTGATGGTAGATGTTAGTAGTATGTAGTGATGTCAGTAGTATGAGCCGTGATGGTAGATGCTAGTAGTATGTGGTGATGGTAGTAGTATGAGCCGTGATGGTAGATGCTAGTAGTATGTCGTTCAGAGTATGTCGCTATAGTTCCAACTATGGTGGATCGATCCATCCTCATGTGTAATCAATGCGTATGCATGCATTTGTGTCGTTTGTATTTGGATTGTGTTGTTTCTAATAAAAATGGTAATGTGTGTGTAATCCCTCGGTATAAATTCATTGTATACGGAAAGTCCATTCCATTTATTTCTTAAATACCGGATGAACACAGGACGAAAGTCCGGTTTGTAGTTTTCAGTCGGACCGGATTAAACTGTCACTGCTACGCAATGACCAACATCTTACAATGAAAAAACAGTAGTAGTAGTATTCAATCAGACCAGACTTCTACTTCTACTTCTTCTACTCCTACTTCTACTAGTAGGAGTTACCACTAATCCACTAATCAAGGTGCCGCTTCTTTGTCGATGGTGCACCCGGCGCCTTGTTGCTGCTGCTCATGGACGAGGATGTCACTCTGTTGCCACCGCCCGTGGAAGATGGTGGCAGACCTCCTAGGGCGCCGCCCGCGGATGAAGCCGTCCCTCCAATGCCGCCGCCAGAGGATGATGTCGCGGCTCCATGGCGGCCAGTCAAGCACTGCCTTGGCGCTGCTCCATGGCGGATGATAACGGCCGGTCGATGATGGCCTCTGCTCAGCGAGGATGGCAGAGATCAACTACCGCCGACCGATGAGGATGAGAGAGGATGACGGCGCTTGGAGACGACAGTTCCCCGGTGAGTGGCGGTGCTTCCACGCCCCTGACCCCTGGCACCTCTTCCTGACTTGCGAGGGGTGCGATATTTCAGAGGCACATGATCTTGGATTTCATTTTGTTCCACAAACTCCGAATCATCAGAGGATGTGTCAACCATCACCCGAATGGGCCTCCGCTTTGCCTCCTCTTCATCAGACCACTGGAGATCCTCCCTGAAGGACCGAAACAGGCGACCAGAGAGGGGAGAGTGAATGGGAGCAGATAAAAATTCTTCTCGAAGGAGATGGGAACTCCAACAAGACGAAGACGGCTTCCAAAACACGTCTTCGACTCAATTACCCAAGTTGGTCAAGACCACACAGCCACTGGAGTGCTACTGGTCCTAGGAACTAACAACCACCTAGAACTACTCGAGAACGCAGCGGAGAAAGCAACTCGAGCACCACTGGACTGCACCGGTCAGACCGGTGAGCAGCACCGGTCAGACCGGTCCCTGCTGGAGCAACCTGGCAAAATCTGAGAACTTCCACAGAAGGCTCCTACACCGGTCAGGCCGGCGTAGCCCGCTGGTCAGACCGGTCCAAGCCAGGAAATCCCAAATCCACCAAACAGACCTACCGAGCTCCAAAACTGACCAAACTCGAAACAGCAGCAACACGAGACAACAGGGAACACATCAAGACGTTCACCCGAGCAAAACTCAACAAAGAGTCTGCACCGGTCAGACCGGTGAGAGGCGCCGGTCAGACCGGTGTGACCTGAGCTCTCGGGATGAACAGCGCCCGCGGGTCAACTCCCCCAAATCCAACTCCCGATCTCCCGATTCGCTCCACGGATTCGCACAAGACTTTGGGGATAGTAGGAACACCTCATGGGCACTCCATAGCCAAGATTTTGTCTACCAAAACTTGCTAGAACGAGAGGAATCGAAGGATTTCCACCAAGAACACCTCTAACCCTAGAGCCAAGAAAACCCCAAAATTGAGCCCCTTTACTCACGGATTTGGGAGGGGAATCAAAGGGAAAAGAACCACGAAGGGTTTATGCATACATCCCCCACCAAATCCCAAAGAGAAAGGTCTCAAAACCACCACACGAAATTCGCCAAGAAATGGCTCCGAAAATCACCAAAAAGGGAAAACGGGAAGAACACAATCAAGCCTTGAGGAACCACACCGAATCATCTATACATACCATGAAGGTTCATACAAGGTCTAGCTTCTGCCCGATCATCCTTCCCTCTCACAAGATCTCACCATGAAGCTCTCAAGCTAGTCCTAGAAATTCCAAAGGAAAAAGGAAGAGGAAAATAGCAAAATAAAATGAGCTAGGGTTCCGAGGGCTGCCATCCTCTCACCACTTGGGTTATATGGAGGCTATCCGAAAGACTAAATTACCCCTAAGGCCTAATACTACGATACACACCCCTGAGGGGCACTTTGGGAATCTTTGTCTTCGCACCATCGGACGGATGCCCGGCGACCGCAAACTTGCTTAGCCTCGATGCAAGCCTTGCGATCCCGACGCGCCGCTTCGAAATCTCCGGATTGCGTCGTCGCACACCGGTTAGACCGGTGCTCCTCACCGGTCAGACCGGTCAGACCCACCGGTCAGACCGGTCCAATGCTGCTGCACCTCCGTCTTCAGTCTTTGCTTTGTGGATCAACCAAGGAACCCAGTGGTTTTCTGGTAAACCACCGGAAACCCCGCGAACTCGATATAGCCTCCGCCAATCACCACTCATGACTCGGCTCCCACGTAGTCCCGGCTCGACCTTGGTTTTGAGGCTCAACCAAGAAACCGTCCATGACTTCATCTTGCCGTTCTTGCCACTATGCGGCCCGCACTTAACTTCGCTGGCCACCGGGTCCCTCGAACCAAGCCTACTTGTCTTCTCCACACCTGGAGGCCTCACCGGCTACGACCTTTCGCGCTTGTTCTTCACCTGCACCAACACCAGTCATGCCGCAACCTGCACCTGCAATACTTAGCCAAGAATGAGTCCACACCACGTTGTCAATCACTCATCACACCAGGAAGCGACCATCCACCGGTCCTCGAACCACACATGGCTCTAAATCTCCCCCTTGATGAGTGCATTGACAACACACACGTTTTGGTAACCAAAGAGAAAAGGAAAAGGAAAGAAAAACTAAAGGAAACTCCAACAAGCGATCGAAAGCCAAAAGAAAGGCAAAGAGCAAGATCACTTGAAGAAGACAAGTCTCGGACCCCTTAGGCAAGGGCAACGGCTCGACACATCTGAGACAAAACATGCTCAAGCAAAGAGCACAAACCATCAATCCAAAGCTCGAAAACCACAAAGAGCTCCCCCTGCACACATGCAAGCTCCCCCTGAACCAATGCAACTCCCCCTAGACGAATGCATGCAAACCACTTCGCAAAACAGAGCAACTGCTTCAGCTTTGCTCTGACCGGTCAGACCGGTCGACTGCACCGGTCAAACCAGTGCGCTAGATCGTCCAGCACCTGACCCCCACATCGGTCAGACCGGTGCACCCCACCGGTCAGGTCGATGACCACCTGGGAAAAATTGGGAACTGCACGAGCTCAAAACTAGCTTGAAACCACTTGGAAATCTTCTAAATGCATGCAGCAAGCCAAAATATGCTCAAACTTCTCCCCCTTGTTGACAATGCATGAATCAAGCCAAAAAATGCAAAAAATGCAACCTAGAGCTTCTCAAATAGACGAAATTCAACATAGCGTGCTACATACCTCCAAATGAGCAAGTTAGATACCCTATAGCTTCGTATGGACTAAAACTACAAGATCACCAAGTTTCACAACCATTGGGCGAAGCTAAGATAGAAATGACTATTTTTGCGAAAAATTTCCCTCTTTTGACCAAAGTCCTAAACATGAGCAAAACATGTCAAAATGGCAAAGCCACACAAACTTCATGCTAGGATAACCATTCCAAGCATAAGACCATCATAAACATCCACAAGCATCTCATGTCATGTCAAAGCATACCGAGCCATGTGCTTACTTCTATGTATGAGACTTCTCATTGGTAAGCAACATGCAATGGTTTTTAGCACCCAAAGACAAGTAAATTAAGCACATATGACATGGGAGCATATTTTCCAAGTAATTTACATTTTATTTTCAGATTCATAATTGGTACATGAAATGTCTTTGCGACAAAAAGGAACTTAGCCCCTCCACAAGATAAAACATGGGGGCTAAACATTCATGATGGCAAATGAGCCTTTGGCCCCATATGATCAAAATAAGCTATCCAACCATAAATTAAGCACAACCAAGCCACAAAAACATGTCAAGATCATATAAAGGCATTTACTCACAAGTGAGCATACATACGACATTTTTCAAAAACATAGCTATCAACCATGGATATAAAATAAGATTATCAAGAGCTAAGCCACACTAAGCCATATCACGCCGGCCGCGGCCAGGGCCGGCCATGATTATAAAACAAGGCCACGACCGACCGCACCGAGCCAGCCCCGGCCTGGCCCCTAGCCTGGCCACGCCGCGGCCAGCCAATCACGCCTGGAATTCAATTGGGCGCGCAAAAAAAGGGGCTATGGGGGATTCGAACCCATGACCTTTTTGTTCGGAGGCGGATGAGCTACCATTGAGCTACGTTTTGTTTTGTGATTTATGCTTCTGATATATGCTATTTATACTATATATTATGCCACGTCAAAATAACAAAAAAATGATGCGGCAGTGAGGGTTCGAACCTTGGCCGCCGGGGACGTGAATCATCATCTTACCACTGCGCTAAGATATAATTGGTGTCTTTTTCTAGCATTTCAATATTAATACTCATACTTGGATCCTGTCCGGCCGTTTGGACCAATCAAGTTGTGCCACATCACTGATTTAAGATGTAGAACACAGTGATACTTGGTATTTCTTCTTTTAATCTGAAATTAAATTTTGTAACTAGTATTTCTTCGTCATATATAATCCAAATTTGACGTTTTTTCTTCTTGAATTTTTCTAAAATCATGATCTTTTCTTTAATGATGTTGTTTTTTACAGATTCTATTTCGCGATCCTATTTATATGCTTCTATCTAGTTCCGCCTAAATACCGATTAGAAAAACCATTTATTTTGCACAAACATTGCTAATGTAACTTGGTATTCTGCAATAATAAGCTAAACACAAGGTTATGGTAAAGTTTGAAGTACATATGAATTTGAAAATTTCGAAAGGTATGATACACTTCAATGTTCAAGTAATGTTTCATGAAACTATGTGAGACATGTATCCATTTCTAAACAACGTAGGTTCCGCTGTTACCGAAATCATTTGAAAATTTGGTCACAAGTTTATGGACCCAAATTATGTTACCACGTCAATTCGTAGAACCATCATAGCATTTTATGATATTATTTGAATTATCATAGTGTAAATTCGAGATGTAAGTTTGAATTATCCCTAATAAACTGTTGTCGAAATCATTTTTCATTTGTGGAAGTTGTAGATCTTGGTAGAGCATGATTTTAGAAAATTTTAGAAAAAAGAATCATCCAATTTGGAGTTAGTATGAGGCAGAAAAACTAGTTACATGTTTTAGTCAAAGATTAAAAAGAGAAAACACACTTGTTCATCTCAGTTCATAGCAAGTGCAATTTCTGTTTTTAATCTTCGGATAAAACTTGTAAACTGTTTTTCTTCCTCATACGAACTCCAAATCGGTTGATTCTTTTTCCTAATTTTTTCTAAAATCAATTTCTACAAGTTTCATTTTAGACCACATAGTGCAACTTTACAATTATTTTAAATAAATGCAGAAATTCACTTAAATGATAAAAATACCAAAATCTAAAAAAAATCCTCCGCGCGGCGAAAAATTCAGAGTCCCCGCGCGTGGAAAAACTCCCGCTATGCGAAATGACTAAAATACCCTTAGGATTCCCACACTCCTTGCCACCAAGTGAAGGTCAAATTGGTCATTTGCATAGCAGTATATATATCGCGTTTTAGTCACCGGGGAAACCCTAGCCCCATTTCCCCACCCCGCAGCCGCATTTCCCCACCCCTTCCCCTCTTCTCGCCGTTAAGGCTCCTCTACAGATCCACCGCCCTCCTCCCCTCCCAATCTCACCGGCTGCCACTACCTCTCCCCTCGTAGCACCGCTCCAAACCTCCCTCTTCCTTCCTCCCCTTCGGCCTTCGCTCACCGTTGCCGCCTCCTCAGATCCGCGCTGCTCCCGTGATGGCCGTAGTTCACCTCGACCACGGCCTACACAGGTCTGCACGGCCGGTCTGCATCTGCGACACCGACGGCTCTTGCGCCGCGTAGCTAGCTGGGTTTGCGACGGCGGTCGATACTTGGAGGAAGGCGGATTGAGCTATGGGCCTCGACCACCCGACGCCGGGCTACGGGCGCAGCAGCTTTACCCCCATGGCCGCCGGCAGCGACGTCATCAACCTCGGGTGTGGCCGCTCCCTCCCTTGCCTCTTCTCCCCCTTCTTTCCCTTTCGCATGCCGTCGTCCCTCTCAGATATACTCTTTCTCCTCTCCCAATGGCGTAGCAGGCAAGAATGCTTAATGTTTATCTGATTCGTGTCGCCAGAAGCCCAGAATGCATGCTGATTGACGTGCTTGCTCCTTGATTTAGTGTTGCTTTATGATATTTTACCGAAAAATAGATCTGGTTCTCGTAGAGTCATGATACAGGCTTGTGAATGCTTGTTTCCTTAGTAATTTCTGTTGTCAATTAGTTGCTTTAAATTTAGGTTTCTTTAAATTGTGGTTACCTTTCAGTACCTTTGAACAAGACGTTCAAGTTATGTTGTATATCTTTGCATCCATTAGTAATTGTACTATTGTGCTACATAACACAACAAGTGCTAGAACTGATGGATTTGGCGACCTGGTCTGAATCTGGATCTGTATCATGGTGCCTGACTTTTTAGGGAATGTTTCAGGAATGAATGTGTCCCTGGTTGGACTACTTCCATTAGAATTATTGTGTTTGGCTAGATCATTCCTTTGATGGATTTTGAGGAAATAAATTCATGATTTGCCTGTTTGGAAATTATTGTGTGCCATTAATTTTTGTTTGTGTCCAGGATATTGCCCATGCACATGAATATCTTCCTGATTACCCTATGAAAAGTACTATTGTCAGGCCTTGTATGTTGCTGTGTCTGAAATTGTTGCACTTGTAGGTATTCACAGTATGCAGGAACTATTTTCTTTGATATAGTTCCTCTTAGTCTATCTTACAGCTTGCAATTTTGCCATATTAGTGCCCATGTATACTTGAGTGCTATTATTGGGGGTAAATTGCATGCTTCAGGTGGGTTTCTTGCTCGGTGATGAAAAGGGGCCAAGTGAGATGAGTGTGATAGTTCAGATCGTAATCTAGGCTCTAGTTGTGCTACTGTTTTCATCTGCTAGCATCCCTGTCTTTATTATAAGCATAATATTGTTAGCTGTTCAAATTTGAAGTTCTTCTTTCCACCTAGATTATTGAGTACTGAGAAACATAATATTGTTAGCTGTTCGGTACCAGATCTGTCCATTGATTATTGAGTAGTATTATACTGTCCTGCACATCTTCTATTTTCTCCTGTCTTCCATTGTCCATCGTCTTCCAGTATCTGTAATGATGTCCAACCTTTATTGATCACTGCAATTCACATGTATGCATAAATGCAATTGGTTAATGAAGGGATGGTTCTTGCTCAAAAAAAAATGAAGGGATGCAATTCACATGTATGCATAAATGCAATTGTTTTCTCGAGCTAATATTTCCATTGATTTTTGCAGGTGTTGCTGCTGAGCTCTTGGGGATAATCAGGAGCAGAAGGAGCAACTGCAGTGGCTCAAGGGCAGATTACCTGATGTCGATCCAATTAAACAGATTTGAAGTACTTCTTTCCACCTTCTGGTCACTTGTCTATCCAACTGCAGAGTTTCTCTTTCACTAGGCTAATACTTAAAGCCATCTTTTTATTTCTTTAAATGCTATACTTTGATGATAGGTTCCATGGTAATCTAAATTTTGACGCTGGCAAATAAAGTACTATGCAAACACTCAATGTATGTAGGAAGATTTAATTTGTTCAAGGTAGATATAGAGTTAGTGTTATATTGGGTATGTCTGATAAAGGGCGAGTGCCCTATCTTTCGGTGAGTGGAGATAAATCCGATCTCGGCGGGAGACGACCCTCACGATCCGACTACGACGAGCAAGCCCGAAGTGCCAATGCAATCGCTGAACCAACTCCCTGTGGTTACCAACCTTGTTGGAGCAAGATCGGCCTGATCACGAAGATCAATTCCTGTGCGCAATCGACGAACGAACAAGAATTCGAGGCGAGCAATCTTAATATCACTCGAAGGTGGAGTCTGCAATACACGAAGGCAACGCTATGCGACTGTTCGGTTGTAGCTAAAGCTAACTTGTAAAACAGACTCAAGTTTCTAAGGTGGCGGCTACTGAGTATAAAAGGAGGGGCGTCCTAGGGTTGGGGCGTCCTAGGATGGGGTGCCCACAACTTGGGCCTAAGGCCCATCAAACTGGCGACGCAGCACCTTGACAGATTCTAGACGTCAACTTGTTTCGACGATTCCTGTTGACTCAGGACGAATTTTGGCATGAGACCAGTGCCATTGGAAGCTATATGAAATTGTGCTTCCAACCATATATAGAACGTCCAAAACCGACTCCGTATGCGACCTGGGCGTCCGTTTTATTGCGCTCTACTCCTGGACTCCGAACTGGGCTCGAACTTGAATCGCTTTAGGCCTCCACCTCGGGGACTCGAACCGGATTAGCCTCGTGCCTCCTCCTCAACTTGAACACCCTTGTTGGACTTCTTCTACTCCATTCCATGCACCAATCATGGTCGTATGCACAGGTGTCATGTCCTCATCATTCTCCCCCTTTTGAAGAAAAGTCATCCTCGACGTCGATTGTACTTGAAAGCGAGCGTGCACAACACAAAGGAGAGCGGGGTTGCGGAAATAAAGCAAACCAAAACAAATGGGAGGAGGAATGTGACCATGTTTCCAAATATGTATCATATCATGTCGCATAAAATTGTCAGCATCTTTGGAGACTTTGTCATTACGATCCTGCAAAAGATTAGTACCAACAAAAGATACAACAGGAATAGTTGGTTGATTGCACGAAAATTTAGCACCAAAAACCATAGAGAGCCACCAGCAATGCTTCCGTTCTTGCGAAAAATAACTACTAGAGGAACATGTGAATATGGTTGTATGAAGGTTACCCTCTGATCGATCACAATCTTGCATAACAACAGGAGAATTCAGATTTGAACAAATGTAAACCTGATGTATCATATATTGTCCTTTGTTGTTATATTTGCCAATAACATGATATGAATGTCTAGACAACCATGGCAAATCAGCATGTGCAAAAATTCTTTCTTCTAAACAATCTAGATTACACAAATCATCAAATTCAGTGTAACCCAATGTGTGTAAAGAAGACAACAATTGTATCTCATCATTTTTACTAGCAACATGCATAACATGGTTCTTTTCAGCACTAGCATGTAAAACTGAAGTTGTAGCGCACAATTCATCTTTATCACAAGAAACATCAAGCAAATCACCATGTGACAAAGATAAATCAAGAGATGGTTTACTATTAATTGCTCAACTAAAGCATGATTTGTGGAAAAATTCAGCACATTAACACAATTCTCACCTTCCGTGAGTGTAGCACCACGGGCATTACCTATGTTCTCAGTAGGAGCATTAGGTGCATTTTGAAGTAATGGTTCTGAATTTGCAAATGAGGATGCGCCTGCAAGTTCGGCCGTCCTCTCGAGCGGTGTAGTGGTGGGTGTGGATGGCGCTAAAGCTAACTTGTAAAACAAACTCAAGTTTCTAAGGCGGCGGCTACTGAGTATAAAGGGAGGGGCGTCCTAGGGTTGGGGCGTCCTAGGATGGGGCGCCCACAACTTGGGCCTAAGGCCCATCAAACTAGCGACGCAGCACCTTGACAGATTCTGGACGTCAACTTGTTTCGACGATTCTCGTTGACTCAGGACGAATTTTGGTATGAGACCGGTGCCATTGGAAGATCTATGAAATTGTGCTTCCAACCATATATAGAACGTCCAAAACCGACTTTGTATGCGACCTGGGCGTCCGTTTTATTACGCACTACTCCTGGACTACGAACTGGGCTCGAACTTGAATCGCTTTAGGCCTCCACCTCGGGGACTCGAACCGGATTAGCCTCGTGCCTCCTCCTCGACTTGAACACCCTTGTTGGACTTCTTCTACTCCATTCCATGCACCAATCATGGTCGTATGCACAGGTGTCATGTCCTCATCACTGTCACTTCTGAGATGTTTTCAGCCTATGTTTTCTGTGCAGGTTCACATTCACGAGTTCCATTTACTGCAGTGACAACATCTAGGCTCTGAGTTTGCACTTTTATTTAGAAGAATAGCAGGTCAGTGTGGAACTGTGTATTGAATTTTTGTGAAATGCCAATTCCATGCTCTAAAGTTACAACTCTTAGTTCCTTTTTTAATCATTAATTGCTTGCTGTGGTCCATAGTTGAATATTTGATTAGCTTATTCAATAAATGATCTTGAACAAAATTTAGGTAAATCTCATTATAAGTAGCTTTGTATTAATTCATGAGTGCTAGTATTTCCTGTACTACTCGCTACTTGTCTGTTGCTTGGGAGCTTAGCACTTAGCATGTTAGCAAAAAAGTAATTTTCATTTAGTAGAAAAGTAATGTGCAGTTGTACTTACTACGTGTGCTATCATGTGCAGGTCCAAAAGATGAGAGATGCAAAACAAGCTGCTTTGAAACTACTTTTTTGTGATATTAATTGAGTTAAACGGATTTTCATGCTGATGAGATGCTAAAAAAACTGACATTGTATGAGATGCTTCATCTGTTGTGATGAGATGTTGGATTATAATTTATCCTTGTAAAGAAATGCTTCTTTGATTACATTGTTTGGTTTTTATTTTGTTGTGGGCTGAAATGAAAATCAATTTGTTTAATGGGCTGAAATGAAAATGAAAATGAAAATGTAGATTTAAATCAAAATCCACGTCACTGTGCCACGTCAGCATCCTTGGCATTGTCCACGTCATCATGTCAGCAGCCACGTATCATCCTAGTCAGCAGCCACGTATCATCCTAGACATTAGCCACGTCACATCCTTGTCGGTAGCCACGTCAGCAGCCACGTCAGATCTAGTTAGCAGCGATGTCAGATCTAGTCAGCAGCCATGTCAGATCCAGTCAGCAGCCACGTCAGATCCAGTCAGCAGCCACGTCACATCAGTTCAGCAGCAATCGTGACGATTTATTTTGTCACGGATAGTGGGTTAGGGGTTGGGCTGGATGGGCCTCAGGCTACTCCGTGACGATCCATATACGTCACGGATTGTGACGTTTGTGAAGAAACGTCGACCGATTTAATCAATGACGTTCATTCCACCACGAAAATTTAAAACGTCGCAGACACTGATTCGCGACGATTTTTTAACGATCCGCGACAGAATGATTGCGTCATGGATTAAATAGTTTCTTGTAGTGCTCCCCCCGCAAACGAGTGAAAGTTGCTTGATCTAGGGGTTTGGTGAAAATATCGGCTAGCTGGTCATGTGTGGGTACATGGATCAAAGCGATTTTCCCTTTCTCTACGTTGTCTCTCAGGAAATGATACCTCACTTCTTTGTGCTTGGTTTTGGAATGGAGCACTGGGTTCTTTGCAACACTTATGGCACTTGTGCTATCACATTGAAGTGGGACATGGGTATACTCCTCACCAAAGTCACTCATGGTGTATGTGATCCAAATGAGCTGAGAGCAACAACTGGCTGCGGCAACATATTCGGCTTCGGTTGTAGATTGAGCAACACTCGATTGTTTGCGGGAAGACCAAGACACCAAAGAAGAACCCAAGAACTGGCAAGTCCCAGAAGTGGACTTCCTATCCAACCGACACCCGACAAAATCCGCGTCCGAAAATCCATGAAGAGCCAAAGAAGAAGACGCGGAGTACCAAAGACCGAAGTCGGGAGTATGTCGCAAATACCTGAATATGCGCTTGACTGCTTGCCGATGCGAAGTCCTTGGAGATGCTTGAAAACGAGTGCACAGACATACCGAGAATTGGATGTCCGGCCTCGTCGTCATCAAGTAGAGGAGTGACCCGATCATGCTTCGGTACTCCTTCTGGTCCACGTGTTCACCGTCCTCGTCTGCATCAAGAGCTGTAGTCGTACTCATAGGCGTCGCCATGGCCTTGGAGTCCTCCATCTTGAACTTCCTCAAAATGTCTTTGGTGTACTTTGCTTGGTGCACGAATGTCCTTCCTTCGACTACTTGATCTGGAGGCCGAGGAAGAACTGTAGCTCACCCATCATGCTCATCTCAAATTCCCTGTTCATGTCTTCTACAAACCTAGCCACCAAAGAGTTAGACGAGCCACTAAAGACAATATCATCCACGTATACCTGCACAATCAGGATATCTTTGCCCTGTCTGAGGAGAAACAAGGTCTGATCTACCTTCCCCATCTCGAAAACTCTCTCAAACAGAAACCCCTCAACCTATTGTACCAAGCTCTAGGCGCCTGCTTCAACCCATACAGCGCCTTCCGCAACTTGTACACCCGGTGGGGGTACTTCTCACTCTCAAACCCCAGTGGTTGCCTCACATACACTACTTCCTCTAAGACACCGTTTAGGAAAGCACTCTTGACATCCATTTGGTACAATTTGAACCCTTTAGCCACAGAAAAGGCTAGAAGGATCCTAATAATTGCCTCCAAACAGGCTACGGGAGCAAAGGTCTCCTCGTAGTCGATCCCCTCTTTCTGACTAGACCCTTGCGCCACCAACCTCGACTTGTTTCTCACCACCTCTCCTTTCTCTCCCTCTTTATTTTTCCACACCCATTTTGTCCCCATCAGCTTACACCCCGGTGGAGGATCCACCAACTCCCAAACTTGGTTCCTCTCAAAATTCTCCAACTCCTCATGCATCGAATTAACCCAATTATGATCAGATAGCGCGTGTCCAATGTCTTTGGGCTCAAAGGTAGCAACAAAAGTAGCATGAGCGAAATGAGAATTGTTTCGAACCCTCGACCGTGTAGTGCGTTCATTGATGTCGCCGATGATCCTTGAAGCTGGATGATCCACTTGAACTCGCCGGGGAGGTTCTCGCCATGAAGCTACCTCCCCCTCAACAACAGCTTCTCCTTAATCTGGGTTTGTCGTTGTAGGTGTGGGAGAGGGCCCATTCTCGATCGTAGTCGAAGTAGTAGGTACATGCTCAGCCGCGGACACCACACTGCCATCTTCATCATCTCCATGTTCATGCTCCTCCTCCTGAAAAATCTCCTCGCCAAGTTCATTGTCACCTGCACACTCAAAAACAAGCTAACTACGTGGATGTGTCTCGTCGAAGGTAACCTCTCAAGTCTCCACGATTTGGTTAGTTTCAAGATTGAGCACTCGAAAGGCTCTAGAATGAGATGCGTAACCAAAGAAAATGCCATCGACAGACCTAGCCTCGAACTTGTCCAACTTCTTACCTTTCTTCAGGATAAAGCATTTGCACCCAAACACATGAAAGTGACTCACCTTGGGGGTTCTACCGTGCATCAACTCGTAGCAAGTTTTCTTTTTATGCACCCTGAGGTAAATCCTATTTGACACATAGCACGCGGTATTCACCGCCTCAGCCCAGAACCTTCTCGGGGTCCTATGCTCATGGAGCATCGTCCGAGCCATCTCGCACAAGGTCCTGTTTTTCCTTTCCACCACGCCATTCTGGGGAGGTGTATACGGACTAGAGAACTGGTGTTCAAGACCCAAGTCATGGCAAAAGGTTTCGAATAGAGAGTTTTTAAATTTTGAGCCATTGTCACTGCGGATCGCTCGTATGGCATCTCTGTGCCTCTCGTTTCTCAACCTCAAGACAAGATCTCGAACAAAACCAAACGTCTCCCCTTTCTCCTCCAAAAAGAAAACCCACGCATACCGAGGGTAGTCGTCCACCACAACCAAGACGTACCACTTCCCACCCACAGATCGCACACGAGCTGGGCCAACAAGGTCCATATGGAGCAGCTCGCATGGATGCTCCGTCATCACATCGGTGAGGGGTGGATGGGAAGACGCTACCATCTTAGCATGCCGACACGGCGTACAAACCAACTCTTTCTCAAACCTCAGCCGTGGCAATCCTCGGACCAAATTGAGTTTACTCAAGCGAGACAAAAGGTCAAAGCTCAAGTGACCCAACTTCCTATGCCACTACCACAACTCACTCGAAGAACCAGCCAAGAAACAACAAGCCACACCTGAAGACTGAGAGAAATCCGCTCGGAACACTTGACCCTCGGGAACGACCATGCAAACTAGGTCCCCTTAAGAATCTAAAATCCGAGAACCACCAGGCCGAAACAAAGCAACACAAGACAGTCCGCAAGACAGGACTTAGGCAATCTGCGGTGCCTGGGGCGGACGGTCCGAGGTGACCATGCGGACAGTCCGCAGGGAGCAGGCGGACGGTCCGCAAGGTCACGGCGGACGGTCCGAAAAAGCTGCCCGAACAACCAGTACTGCACCTCAAAAAACGGACGGTCCGTACCCAACCCGCGGACAGTCCGACCCGCGCGAACAGTCCGGCAACCCCGAGCGGACAGTCCGGCAAACCTCTTCCAACCAAAACCACCCAACTCGACGGATCGAAACAAAGCAATGCAAGAACTCGCGATGAAGACGACGAACAGCTGGCTGTCGGGCTCCTCGCGGACGGTCCGCCGACCAGGCGCGGACGGTCGGCCAGGTGCGGACAGAGCAGCCCGAGCTCGAAAACGAGAGGTCAACCTCTCCTATCCATCCTTGGATCTCCCAAACGGTTTGAGCTCTTGAGGCAAGATTTGCACAAGACATCTATCCATGATCCCCACCAACAAATCCGAACCCAAACACCTCAGAATCGAAGGAACAAGGCGCACATGAAAATCCAACGAAAATAGCTCGAAAAAGACACGAAAATCACATGAGCTACAAGAAGGAAATCAACACAACCATGAATGCTTCCATGGCACGCGGTACTCAAACTTATTAAGCCTACCCTTCTTGAGAATAAAGCACCGACAACCAAAAGCCCTGAAATGGCTCACTCTAGGTGCTCGCCCGTGCATGAGCTCATAGCACGTCTTGTTCAAGAAGGCCCTAAGAAAAATCCGGTTCCCAACATGGCACGCGGTATTCACTGCCTCAGCCTAATATCTCCTCGGAGTCCTATTCTCGTCGAGCATCATCCGAGCCATCTCACAAAGGGAACGATTTTTCCTCTAAACCACACCATTCTGACAAGCCACATAGGGAGAAGAGAATTGATGTTCGAGACCCAAATCACGACAAAAGGTTTCGAAACGAGAGTTTTTAAATTCAGAGCCATTGTCGCTACGGATAACTCGAATGGCATCTCCATTCCTCTCATTCTCCGACCTCAAGATTAGATCTCGGACAAAACCAAACGTCTCCCCCTTGTTAGCCAAAAAGAAGACCCAAGCATAGCGAGAATAGTTGTCCACTACCACCAGGAAATACCATTTCCCACCCGCCGAGCACACACGAGCTGGACCAACCAAGTCCATATGGAACAGGTCGCATGGTCTCTCCGTCATAACGGATGTCAGAGGCGGGTGAGAGGAGGCGACCATCTTACCATGCCTACACGGAGCACATACTAAGTCCTTTTGGTATTTCAACTTAGGCAATCCTCGGACCAAACCTAGCCCACTCAAGCGTGACAACAAGTCAAAACTCAAGTGACCTAGTCTCCTTTGCCATTTCCAAAGCTCCGCCGAAACACCAGCAACCAAACAACGAGAAGAGCCGACACACTGAGAAAAATCGGCTCTGAAAATCTGACCCTCGGGGATGATCGTGCACACAAGATCACCTCGATAATCCAAAATATGCGAAGCGCCTATTTTGAAACGGACCTCAAAACCCTCATCAAGAAGCTGGGAAACCAAAAGAAGATTGTACCCCAAAGATTTGACAAGAGAGACACGCCTAAGAGTCACGGACTCGCTCACCTTCACCGTGCCCACTGAAAGCACTCTACGTTTCCCATTGTCCCCAAAAGTGATGTACTCTTTGGTCATCACCGGGGTGAGGCTGGAGAACCACCTTCGATCTCCGGTCATGTGTCGAGAGCAACCGGAGTTGATCAACCAAAAGCCCTCCAAGCCTCCCACCTGCAAATAAAAAACGAGAGCGAGAGTGAGTAAACGACTCAGCACTGGGGTTAGTACAAAATGAATCAAACTAGTGTCGTGCCATTTGCTCAAAAGTGGGGTTAGCAAAATCCATCCTATCTCTCCTAGGTGGAACACCCACATGTCCCCTTGGAGGATTACGCGTACCACGAGGTGGAGACCGTGGCCCGTAGCTCCTCTGGGCCCTAAAACTACGATCGTTCCCCCCATACTCTTATTGGCCACGAGCGAAGGAACGTCCAGCAAACTCACCACGCCCAAACCCAACACGCCAACCACCTTCTCTATGTGGTGGCTCACCTCGAGGCACAAACTCACACCGCCCCGAGGGTAAATGGTACGCACCACACCATCACCCCTCGGCACCAACCTAGGCTCAGGCACACCCCGAGAAGGGCGGTACATTTCCTTGTTGGACATCTCCCTAGCCAACCTCTCCTCACGCTTCCTCCTGAAGCAAAACTCAGCTAGGTGCCCATCCCTCTCACAATGCTCACAATGGAAGGGTTTTGGTTTTGGCTTTGGTTTTGGGCTCTCTTTTGGCTCTGGCTTCTCCTCACTCGGTTTCTCTCCCTTCTTCCCAAAGAACTCATTCCCCAAGTCACTCTTGAACTTGATGGGTTTCTGGAAGTTGTCTGTGTGTGGAGGAAACACGGGTGGAGCTGGGGTTGTGTCTGGTCGGTTCCTAAGAGGGTTTGGCTTAGGAGCATAGGCATTTTTGTGGTAGGTTTTGGGTGGTTCTGGGATATCTCCTATCTTCCCCTCATTCTCACCACTTCCCTCACCAACCTTATCCGCCACAAGCGCTTGCCCATCATAGCGCTTGTATGCCTCAATCATCATCCTGAGCTGAGGCTCATGACCAGACAACCAACCCATCATCTTCCTCAACTCATTAGTCTCATCCTGCAAGCGATCAACATAGTGTGCAAGCTCCAAATTCTTCACAGCATTTATTTCACAAGTAGAGCATGATGTGGGAATAGGAGCTTTCAAAGTAGCTTCTAGAGATCTAGCATAAGCAACAAATTCATCTAGTTTCTCATGCAAAACAGGACAAGAAGTGCAAGCACCAAGCAAGGAGGGCCTAGATTTCATCTCATCTAGCTCAACCCTAAGCACATCTAGTTCCTCGACCTTGGAGGCATACTTTTCCTTAAGCAAGGTCAAATCACCAAGGAAAACAGAACAATCAGGGCATTCAGGTTCATTGGTCACAATAGGAGCAGACTTAAGAGAATCTATTTGAGCCCTAGCATCAAGAAGCAAAGATTCTAGCTCAACCACCTTCTCCTTAGCCTCTCCAAGCAAAGACCTATACTCCCTCTTCTCCTTGTTGGTCTTTCTAAGCACATCATCACGGTTGTCAAGCAAGTCATTCAACCTAGCATTCTCCGCTACCAAGAAGGATGGATCATTGTTTACCTCATCCTCGGAGTCGGAGTCCGAGTTGTCCTTGTTGCTCTTCTTGCTTGCGGAGCTATGTGCCATGCCGCAAAAGCCTTTGGCGGAGAAGCACAGGCTGTTGATGTTCTTGCTTGACCGCTTGCCCTTGTGCCGGTTCTCATCTTCATCACTTGAGCTCGATGAAGAGTAGTAGGAGCTTGAGTCGATGTCGTTCGCTCCGGCCACCATCGCTCGCTCCTTCTTCTTGTGACCACCACTCCTCCCCGGCCTCCGCTCGGACTTGTTCTTGCCCTTGTGGTCGCCCTCGAGCGGTGCTTGTGGTCGGTCCTCGGACGGTGCTTGTGCTCGGGCTTGACCTCCATGGCTTCCGGGCACTCAGCGATAAAGTGCCCGTGCTTCCCACACCGGTAGCACATGCCCGAGCTCCTCCAAGCGTTCTTCCGGTTCGTGTACATGCGTTCGAACCGCCTGCTCAGCAATGCGAGATCCTCCTCGCCAAGCACGTCAAACTCCTTATCTGGCATGAACACAAGACAAGACAAAGAAAAATGTCTCGAAGACATGTTAGCGTTAGTCCTTGGTCCAGTCACGAGAGCCAGACTATGAGGGTCAGTCGGGTTCTCGATCTTTGCATGCACCCCACGGTCCACCTTGGACGACTTGAGCTTGGAGAACAGCTCGTCCACCGTGAGGGTCTCATACTTCTCCGACTCAAGAATGGCCTCGACGTTCTCACTCCACACGGTACGATCCAGAGAGTGCAGGAGCTTGATAGCCCTGTCATGATCATTGTACGGGAGCACAGCCACATTAGCCCTCATGTTGTTCACAATAACGGTGAACCGTTGGAACATGGCATCTATGGACTCACCGGGGAGATGAGTGAAGTTCTCGTACTCTCTCCGGTAGGTCGCAAACAACCGAGCCTGAACCTGAGCGTTCCCAGCGTGAGCATTCTTCAGCTGCTCCCAAATCCTACAAGCCAAGTCCTCTGTCTGAACCCGATCGAATTCGGATTGACACAGAGCACGGTACAAGTAGTCGACCGCCTTGTTGTTGGCGTCGAACATATCCCTTGATCCTGGAGCAAGGAAGTTCACAGGATGAACATAAGTTGTGTTCACCGTGACATCCCAAAGGATCTGACCCTTGCCGCGGAAGAAAGCAGCCATCCGCCTCTGCCACATCTGGTAGTTCTTACCATCAAAGTGTGGAGGACCCGAACCCCGTTCCTGGTATGCTATCTTTGGATGTTAGACTGGTTAGAATCACGACGATCTGTAACCGGCTCTGATACCAAGTGAAGGACCGATTAGGCGACTAGAGAGGGGGGAGTGAATGGGAGCCGATAAAAATTCTTCCCGGAGGATGAACTCGGCCTATGCCCCAAAATCACAACCGAGGATTCCCACACGAGTTTGCCAAGGTTGCGTAGTCACAATGGACCTACCAACCCTAGGAACAAACCCGAACTCAAAGCAACACGGAAGCGCAACTCAAGAAGCAAAGGACTTAGGCAATCTGCGGTGCCTAGGGCGGATGGTCCGAGGTGACCAGGCGGACAGTCCGCAGGGAGCAGGAGGACGGTCCACAAGGTCAAGGCGGACGGTCCGAAAAAGCTGCCCGAACAACCAGTACTGCACCTTGAAAAACAGACGGTCCGTACCCAACCCGCGGACAGTCCGGCAAACCCGGGCGGACAGTTCGGCAAACCTCTTCCAACTAAAACCACCCAACTCGATGGATCGAAACAAAGCGACGCAAGAACTCACGACGAACACGACGAACAGTCGGCTGCCGGGCTCCTCGCGGACGGTCCGCCGACCAGGCGCGGACGGTCCGCCAGGTGCAGACAGAGCAGCCCGAGCTCAAAAACGAGAGGTCAACCTCTCCTATCCATCCATGGATCTCCCAAACGGCTTGAGCTCTTGAGGCAAGATTTGGAGGAGAAGGGAAGCGTCCCTAGGGGATGCTATACCCCAAAACTTGAGACCTCAAACGAACTAAATCACCGGGAATCGAATCGCAACCGAGCTCTACCAAAAAGCTAGGGTTCCAACCGAAATCCTTAAATCGGAGGCCAAATCCGCAGATTGAGGGGTCATGATCAAGCACAAAGATGCACAACACATCTATCCATGATCCCCACCAACAAATCCGAACCCAAACACCTCAGAATCGAAGGAACAAGGCGCGCATGAAAATCCAACGAAAATAGCTCGAAAAAGACATGAAAATCACACGAGCTGCAAGAAGGAAATCAACGCAACCATGAATGCTTCCATACACTCGGAGGTCAGATTCTCTACAAAACGGTGAAGAAAATCTATGCCTATGGAGCAGGGCAAATGAGAAGCAGTCCGGATGGATGGTTTGCCTAGAAACCCTAGAGCTATATATATGAGTCCCTCTGGGTTGGGCAAATGACCAAGCTACCCCTAGCACTTACCGCCACGTGTCCGCCGGCATCGAAGCTTCTCGGCGCGCTCGGATCCCGTCTCCGCCCGCTGAGCCTCCGGTCTTGGTTTTGTGGTTCAACCAAGTAACCCGACGGTTTTGTGGTGAATCGCTGCAAACCCCACATGCAGACTCTGGTCGTGAGCCGCTACCCTGTACTGGCTCCGATCGATGACTTCGTCTTGCTTTTCTTGCTACCGTGCGGCCCGCACTTGACCCCGTCCGGCCACCGGGTCCATCGAGCCGAGCCTACTTGTCTCTCCACTCCTCGAAGGCCCCGCAAGGCTAAGACCTTTCGCGCCCGCTCTTTACCTGCACCAACACGAGTCAAGCCGCAACCTGCACCTGCAATACTCAGCCAAAAGTCAGTCCACACCACGTTGTCAATCACTCATCACACCAGGGAGCGACCATCCACCGGTCCTCGGACGCACCAGTCCTCAGCCGCACTGAAAACATGTCCGTGGATTCCTCCTTGTGTTCACCCGGTTCTCATGCAACCTCTCAAACCGCCTGCTTAGCAACGCCAGCTCGTCCTCTCCAAGCACGTCGAACTCCTCATCTGGCAAAGACATCAAAGAAGACAAAGAGTACATCCTGGAGGATGCGTTAGCGTTAGACTTAGCACCTTTGCCACCGACGAGAGCAAGACTATGAGAGTCAGTCGGGCTCTCGATCTTGGCTGTCATACCACGGGCCAACTCAGCCGACTTGAGCTTCGAGAACAGCTCGTTCACGGTCAGGGTGTCATACTTCCTGGACTCAAGAATAGCCTCGACCTTTCCGTCCCATACGGTGTGATCCAACGAGTGCAAGAGCTTCACGGCTCTATCATGATCATCGTACGGGAGCACGACCACATTGGCTCTCATGTTGTTCACCACAACCGTAAACCGCTGGAAAAGGGCATCGACGGACTCGCCGGGGAGATGAGTGAAATTCTCATACTCTCTCCGGTAAGTCGCGTACATCCGAGCCTGAACCTGAGCATTCCTAGCATGAGCTTCCTTCAACTGCTCCCAAATTCTACAAGCTAAGTCCTCTGTCTGAACCCGATCAAATTTGGACTGACACAGAGCACGAAACAAGTAGTCGACCGCCTTGTTGTTGGCGTCAAACATGTCCCTCGATCCCGGAGCAAGGAAGTTAATCGGATGAACATAAGCTGTGTTCACCATAACATCCCAAAGGATCTGACCCTTACCGCGGAGGAAAGCCGCCTTCCACCTTTGCCACATCTGGTAGTTTTTGACATCGAAGTGCGGAGGACCCGAACCCCGTTCCTGGTACGCCATCGTTGGATCTTAGACTGGTTAGAATCCGAAGATCTGTAACCAGCTCTGATACCACTTGAAGGACCGAAACAGGCGACCAGAGGGGGGGAGTGAATGGGAGCTGATAAAAATTCTTCTCGAAGGAGATGGGAACTCCAACAAGACGAACACGGCTTCCAAAACGCGTCTCCAACTCAATTACCCAAGTTGGTCAAGACCACACAACCACTGGAGTGCTACTGGTCCTAGGAACCAACAACCACCTAGAACTACTAGAGAACGCAGCGGAGAAAGCAACTCGAGCACCACTGGACTGCACCGGTCAGACCGGTGAGCAGCACCGGTCAGACCAGTCCCTGCTGGAGCAACCTGGCAAACTCTGAGAACCTCCACAGAAGGCTCCTACACCGGGCAGGCTGGTGTTGCTCGCCGGTCAGACCGGTCCAAGCCAGGAAATCCCAAATCCACCAAACAGACCTACCGAGCTCCAAAACTGACCAAACTCGAAACAGCAGCAACACGAGACAACAGGGAACACACCAAGGTTCACTCGAGCAAAACTCAACAAAGAGTCTGCACCGGTCAGACCGGTGAGAGGTGCCGGTCAGACCGGTGTGACCTGAGCTCTCGGGATGAATAGCGCCCGCGGGTCAACTCCCCCAAATCCAACTCCTGATCTCCTGATTCGCTCCACAGATTCGTACAAGACTTTGGGGATAGTAGGAACACCTCATGGGCACTCCATAGCCAAGATTTGGTCCACCAAAACTTGCTAGAACAAGAGGAATCGAAGGATTTCCACCAAGAACACCTCTAACCCTAGAGCCAAGAAAACCCCAAAATTGAGCCCCTTTACTCACGAATTTGGGAGGGGAATCAAAGGGAACAGAACCATGAAGGGTTCATGCATACATCCCCCACCAAATCCCAAAGAGAAAGGTCTGAAAACCACCACACGAAATTCGCCAAGAAAAGACTCCGAAAATCACCAAAAAGGGAAAACGGGAAGAACACAATCAAGCCTTGAGGAACCACGCCGAATCATCTATACATACCATAAAGGTTCATACAAGGTCTAGCTTCCGCCCGATCATCCTTCCCTCTCACAAGATCTCACCATGAAGCTCTCAAGCTAGTCCTAGAAATTCCAAGAGATGGCTGCCATCCTCTCACCACTTGGGTTATATGGAGGCTAGCCGAAAGACTAAATTACCCCTAAGACCTAATACTAGGATACACACCCCCGAGGGGCACTTTGGGAATCTTTGTCTTAGCACAATCGGACGGATGCCCGGCGACCACAAACTTGCTTAGCCTCGACGCAAGCCTTGCGATCCCGACGCGTGTCCTCCGCTTTGATGTCTCCGGACTGCGTCGTTACACACCAGTCAGACCGGTGCTCCTCACCGGTCAGACCGGTCAGACCCACCGGTCAGACCGGTCCGATGCTGCTGCACCTCCGTTTTCGGTCTTCGGTCTTGGCTTTGTGGATCAACCAAGGAACCTAGTGGTTTTCTGGTGAACCACCGGAAACCCCGCAAACTCGGTGTAGCCTCCGCCAATCACCACTCATGACTCGGCTCCCACGTAGTCCCGGCTCAACCTTGGTTTTGAGGCTCAACCAAGAAACCGTCCATGACTTCATCTTGCCGTTCTTGCCACCATGCGGCCCGCACTTGACTCCGCTGGCCACCGGGTCCCTCGAACCAAGCCTACTTGTCTTCTCCACACCTGAAGGCCTCCCCGGCAATGACCTTTCACGCTTGTTCTTCACCTGCACCAACACCAGTCAAGCCGCAACCTGCACTTGCAATACTTTGCCAGGATTCAGTCCACACCATGTTGTCAATCACTCCTCACACCAGGAAGCGACCATCCACCGGTCCTCGAACCACACATGGCTCTCACTCCCTTTCATCAGAAGAGGAGGAGGATGTGGCTTGCGCCGCACCTCTAGGAGACAATGGCTCCATGGGGAGAGGAAGAGAGCGCTGTGCGAGGATGGTGTTTTTTTGTTGGTTGCAAGAGTTGGGAGAGGAAGAGGGCGCTGTGCGAGAATGGGGTTTTTTGTTGGTTGCTAGAGTGGGGAGAGGAAGAGGGTGTTGGGAGGAAGGAGAATATTTATGGTCAAAGGAACCCATTCAGCCATTATTGAAAAAACTGCTCCCGAAAAGATTAGAGTAGTTGTGGGATCCATTCAGTTCAAACTAATTCAATTTTGACCAAATTTACACTTATATCTTCATATAAACTTATCGGGAAGTGAGAATTGCATTCTTTTGTGGACGGTGGGAGTACATTTTGAGGAAGGGGGAAACCGTTCAGCGGAATGTTAACGGACCGGAAGAAATAATTGTAGTCCAGAAGATCCTTTTAGCAATACATCAGTATACCGGTGAGGACCGGAGCGTCCGAGGACCGGTGGATGGTCGCTCCCTAGTGTGATGAGTGATTGACAACGTGGTGTGGACTGACTCTTGGCCGAGTATTACAGGTGCAGGTTGCGGTTTGATTTGCGTTGGTGCAGGTGAAGAGCGGGCGCGAAAGGTCTATGTCTTGCGGGGCCTCTGAGGAGTGGAGAGACAAGTAGGCTCGGTTCGAGGGACCCGGTGGCCAGCGGGGTCAAGTGCGGGCCGCGTGGTGGCTAGAAAAGCAAGACGAAGTCGTCGACCGGAGCCGGTGCAGGGTAGCGGCTCACGACCGGAGTCTGCACGCGGGGTTTGCGGTGGTTCACCACAAAACCGTCGGGTTACTTGGTTGAGCCACAAAACCAAGACCGGAGGCTCAGCGGGCAGAGACGGGTTCCGGGCGCACCGGGAAGCTTCATGCCGGCGGACACGTGGCGGGATCGCAGGGCTTGCGTCTGGAGGACGCGAACTGCGGCGAAGGCGTGGCCGTGTGATGAAGAGGAGTGCTACATGACCTACTTGCCCGTGAGGGGTTTGTATCTTAAGTTTAAGTGCTAGGGGTAGCTTGGTCATTTTCCCAACCTAGAGGGACTCATATATATAGCTCTAGGGTTTTCTGGGCAAACCATCCATCCGGACTGCTTCTCATTTCCTTGCTCCATTGGCGTAGATTTTCTTCACCGCTTTGTAGAGAATCTGACCTCCGAGTGTATGGAAGCATTCATGGTTGTGTTGATTTCCTTCTTGTAGCTCGTGTGCTTTTCCTGTCTTTTTCGAGCTATTTTCGTTGGATTTTCGTGCGCGCCTTGTTCCTTCGATTCTGAGGTGTTTGGGTTCAGATTTGTTGGTGGGTACCATGGATAGATGTCTTGTGCATCTTTGTGCTTGATCTTGACCCCCCAATCTCTGGATTTGGCCTCCAATTGAAAGATTTCGGTTGGAACCCTAGCTTTTTGGTGGAGCTCGGTTGCGATTCGATTCCCGGCGATTTAGTTAGTTTGAGGGCTCGAGTTTTGGGGTATAGCATCCCCTAGGGATGCTTCACATCTCCCCCAAATCTTGTCTCAAGAGCTCAAGCCGTTTGGGAGATCCATGGATGGATAGAAGGGGTTGACTTCTCGTTTTCGAGCTCGACCAGCTCTGTCCGTGCCTGGCGGACTGTCCGTGCCTGGTTGGCGGACAGTCCGTGAGGACACATGTTCGTCGCCTGTTCTTTAGTTCTTGAACTAGAGGCATTTCGATCCGAGGAGTAGCTAGGTTTTCGTTGCAGGTGGTTTGCGGACCGTCCGCCCCCCCCGTCTCGGACCGTCCGCGTGGTACGGGTTCCTCACGGACCGTCCGAGGGTAGGGTACGGACCGTCCGTATTTCGAGGTGCAGTACTGGTTGCTCGGGGAGTTTTTGCAGACCATCCGCCGTGGTCCCGCGGACTGTCCGCCTGGCTTTAGCGGACTGTCCGCCCGGTCACCGCGGACCGTCCGCCCCAGGCTTCGCAGATAGGCTAAGTCTCTTGCTTCTTGAGTTGTGCTTCCGTGTTGCTTTGAGTTAGGGTTTGTTCCTAGGGTTGGTAGGTCCGTTGTGACTACGCGACCTTGGCAAACTCGTGTAGGAATCCCCGGTTGTGAATTTGGGACATAGGCCGAATTCATCCTTCGGGAAGAATTTTTATCGGTTCCCATTCACTCCCCCCCTCTCTGGTCGCCTAATCGGTCCTTCAATTGGTATCAGAGCCGGTTACGGATCTTCGTGATTCTAACCAGTCTAAGATCCAAAGATGGCGTAGCAGGAATGGGCTTCGGGTCCTCCACACTTTGATCGTAAGAACTACCAGATGTGGCAGAGGCGGATGGCTGCTTTCCTCCGCGACAAGGGTCAAATCCTTTGGGATGTCACGGTGAACACAGCTTATGTTCATCCGATGAACTTCCTAGCTCTAGGATCGAGGGATATGTTCGACGCCAACAACAAGGCGGTCGACTACCTGTTTCGTGCTCTGTGTCAATCCGAATTCGATCGGGTTCAGCTGAAGAATGCTCACGCTGGGAACGCTCAGGTTCAGGCTCGGCTATTTGCGACCTACCGGAGAGAGTACGAGAACTTAACTCATCTCCCCGGTGAGTCCATAGATGCCATGTTCCAGCGGTTCACGGTGATTGTGAACAACATGAGGGCTAATGTGGCCGTGCTCCCGTACGATGATCATGACAGGGCTGTCAAGCTCTTGCACTCTCTGGATCGTACCGTGTGGAGTGGGAAGGTTGAGGCCATTCTTGATTCGGAGAAGTATGAGACCCTCACGATGGACGAGCTGTTTTCCCAGCTCAAGTCGTCCGAAGTGGACTGTGTGGTGCGTGCAAAGATCGAGAACACGACTGACCCTCATAGTCTGGCTCTCGTCTCTGGATCAAGGACTAACGCTAACATGTCTTCAAGACAGTTCTCTTTGTCTTGTCTTGTGTCCATGCCAGATGAGGAGTTTGAAGTGCTAGGCGAGGAGGATCTCGCGTTGGTGAGCCGGCGGTTCGAGCGCATGTACACGAACCGGAAGAACGCTTGGAGGATCTCGGGCATGTGCTACCGGTGTGGGAAGCACGGGCACTTTATCGCTGAGTGCCCGAAAGCCATGGAGGTGAAGCCCGAGCACAAGCACCGTCCGAGGACCGACCACAAGCACCGCTCGAGGGACGACCACAAGGGCAAGAACAAGTCCGAGCGGAGGCCGAGGAGGAGTGGTGGTCACAAGAAGAAGGAGCGAGCGATGGTTGCCGGAGCGAGCGACATCGACTCGAGCTCCTGCTACTCTTCATCGAGCTCAAGTGATGAAGATGAGAAGCGGCACACGGGCAAGCAGTCAAGCAAGAACATCAACGGTCTGTGCTTCGCCGCTCAAGGCTTTCGCGGCATGGCACACAGCTCCGCAAGCAAGAAGAGCAACAAGGATGACTCAGGCTCCGACTCCGAGGAAGAGGTAAACAATGATCCATCCTTCTTGATAGCGGAGAATGCTAGGTTGAATGACTTGCTTGACAACCGTGATGATGTGCTTAGAAAGACCAACAAGGAGAAGAGGGAGTATAGGTCTTTGCTTGGAGAGGCTAAGGAGAAGGTGGTTGAGCTAGAATCTTTGCTTGTTGATGCCAGGGCTCAAATAGATTCCCTTAAGTCTACTCCTATTGTGACCGATGAACCTGAATGCACTGATTGTTCCACTTTTCTTGGTGAATTGACTGTGCTTAAGGAAAAGTATGCCTCCAAGGTCGAGGAACTAGATGTGCTTAGGGTTGAGCTAGATGAGATGAAATCTAGGCCCTCCTTGCTTGGTGCTTGCACTTCTTGTCCTGTTTTGCATGAGAAGCAAGATGTTTCACTTGTTTATGCTAGATCTCTAGAGGCTCAGCTGAAAGCTCCTATTCCTACATCATGTTCTACTTGTGAAATAAATGCTGTAAAGAATATGGAGCTTGCACACTATGTTGATCGCTTGCAGGATGAGAATGATGAGTTGAGAAAGATGATGGGTTGGTTGTCTGGTCATGAGCCTCAGCTCCGGATGATGATTGAGGCATACAAGCGCTATGATGGGCAAGCGCTTGGGGCAGACAAGGTTGGTGAGGGAAGTGGTGAGAATGAGGGGAAGATTGGAGACATCCCAGAACCACCAAAAACCTACCACAAAAATGCCTATGCTCCTACGCCAAACCCACTTAGGAACCGACTAGACATAACCCCAGCTCCACCCGTATTTCCTCCACATACCGACAACTTCTAGAAACCCATCAAGTTCAAGAGTGACTTGGGGAATGAGTTCTTTGGGAAGAAGGGAGAGAAACTGAGTGAGGAGAAGCCACATCCCAAAGAGAGCTTGAAACCAAAGCCAAAACCAAAACCCTTCCATTGTGAGCATTGTGGGAGGGATGGGTACCTAGCAGAGTTTTGCTTCAGGAGGAAGCGTGAGGAGAGGTTGGCTAGGGAGATGGCCAACAAGGATAGGTACCGCCCTTCTCGTGGTGTGCCTGAGCCTAGGTTGGTGCCAAGGGGTGAGGGTGTGGTGCATACCATTCACCGTCAAGAGAGGCGTGTGTTTGTGCCTCGAGGTGAGCCACCACATAGAGAAGGTGGTAGGCGTGTTGGTTTGGGCGCGGTGAGTTTGCTGGACGTTCCTTCGCTCGTTGCCAATACGAGTAGGGGGGAACAATCGCAGTTTTAGGTCCCAAAGGAGCTACGGGCCACGGTCTCCACCTCGTGGTGTGCGTAGTCCTCCAAGGGGACGTGGGGGTATTCCACCTAGAGGAGACAGGATGGATTTTTCTAACCCCACTTTTGAGAAAATGGCACGGCACTGGTTTGATTCATTTTGTACTAACCCCAGTGCTGAGTCATTTGCTCACTCTCGCTCTCGTTTTTGATTTGCAAGTGGGAGGCTTGGAGGGCTTTTGGTTGATCGACTCCGGTTGCTCTCGACACATGGCCGGAGATCGAAGGTGGTTCTCCAGCCTCACCCCGGTGATGACCAAAGAGTACATCACTTTTGGGAACAATGGGAAAGGTAGAGTGCTTTCAGTGGGCACAGTGAAGGTGAGCGAGTCTGTGACTCTTAGGCGTGTTTCTCTTGTCAAGTCTTTGGGGTACAATCTTCTTTCAGTTTCCCAGCTTATTGATGAGGGTTTTGAGGTCCGTTTCAAAACGGGCGCTTCACGTGTTTTGGATTCTCGAGGTGATCTTGTCTGCACGATCATTCCCGAGGGTCAGATTTTCAGAGCCGATTTTTCTCAGTGTGTCGGCTCTTCTCGTTGTTTGGTTGCTGGTGTTTCGGCGGAGCTTTGGAAATGGCATAGGAGACTAGGTCACCTGAGTTTTGACTTGTTGTCACGCTTGAGTGGGCTAGGATTAGTCCGAGGATTGCCTAAGTTGAAATACCAAAAGGACTTGGTATGTGCTCCGTGTAGGCATGGTAAGATGGTCGCCGCCTCTCACCCACCTCTGACATCCATTATGACAAAGAGGCCATGCGAGCTGTTCCATATGGACTTGGTTGGTCCAGCTCGTGTGTGCTCGGCGGGTGGGAAATGGTATGTCCTGGTGATAGTGGACGACTATTCTCGCTATGCTTGGGTCTTCTTTTTGGCTGACAAGGGGGAGACGTTTAGTTTTGTGAGGGGTCTAATCTTGAGGTTGAAGAATGAGAGGAATGGAGATGCCATTCGAGCTATCCATAGCGACAATGGTTCTGAATTTAAAACTCTCATTTCGAAACCTTTTGTCGTGATTTGGGTCTTGAACATCAATTCTCTTCTCTAGGTTCAGAATGGTGTGGTTGAGAGGAAAAATCGTTCCCTTTGTGAGATGGCTCGGACGATGCTCGATGAGCATAGGACTCCGAGGAGATATTGGGCTGAGGCGGTGAATACCGCGTGCCATGTTGGGAACCAGATTTTTCTTAGGGCCTTCTTGAACAAGATGTGCTATGAGCTCATGCATGGGCGAACACCTAGAGTGAGCCATTTCAGGGCTTTCGGTTGTCGGTGCTTTATTCTCAAGAAGGGTAGGCTTGATAAGTTTGAGTCGAGGTCTTTCGATGGGATCTTTTTGGGTTATGCTAGTCATTCTCGAGCATTCCGTGTGCTCAACCTTGATACTAACCTAGTCATGGAAACTTGCGAGGTTACCTTCGACGAGACCCAGCCATGCAGTTCATCTGTCTTTGAGTGTGCAGGTGACGACGAGATTGGCAATAAGATCTTTGAGGACGAGGAGAATGATGCTGGAGAGGATGATGGTGATGATGGTGAAGCTCCAGCTGAGCATGTACCCTCTACTTCCACTACGACGACTACGGCGCAGGATGGTCCAGCTCCTACACCGACTACGATCCAGCACGATCAAGTGGAAGCTGCAGCTGAGGGGGAGGTTGTCTCCAGGCGAGAGGCACCGAGGCGCGTTCAAGTTGATCATCCTCCCTCAAGAATCATCGGCGACATCAATGAACGTACGACACAGTCAAGGTCCAGGAATGTTTCTCACTTTGCTCATTCGGCTTTTTTTGCTACCTTTGAGCCGAAAGACATTGGACACGCCCTCTCTGATCCTAATTGGGTGAACACAATGCATGAGGAGTTAGAGAACTTTGAGAGAAACCAAGTTTGGGAGTTGGTAGAGCCACCACCACATTGCAAACCTATCAGGACAAAATGGGTGTGGAAGAACAAAGAGGGTGAGAATGGTGAGGTGGTGAGAAACAAATCGAGGTTGGTTGCTCAGGGATATAGTCAGAAGGAGGGGATAGACTATGAGGAGACATTTGCTCCTGTAGCCCGTTTGGAGGCGATTAGGATCCTTCTAGCCTTTTTCGTGGCTAAAGGGTTCAAATTGTACCAAATGGATGTGAAGAGTGCCTTCTTGAATGGGTTTTTAGAAGAAGAGGTTTATGTGAAGCAACCACCGGGCTTTGAGAGTGCTGAGTTTCCTCACCAGGTGTATAGGCTGAGAAAGGCGTTGTATGGGCTGAAACAAGCTCCCTGTGCTTGGTATGGCCGTTTGAGGGGGTTCTTGTTTAGCAAGGCGTTTGAGATGGGCAAGGTTGATAAGACTCTTTTTCTCCTCAGGCAGGGCGATGATGTCCTAATTGTTCAGGTGTACGTGGATGATATTGTCTTTGGCGGCTCGTCTCACTCTTTGGTTGCGAGGTTTGCAGAGGACATGAGCAAAGAATTCGAGATGTCCATTATGGGAGAATTGCAGTTCTTTCTCGGGCTTCAGATCAAGCAGGCGAAGGAGGGAACCTTTGTGCATCAAGCCAAGTACACGAAGGACATCCTCAAGAAGTTCAAGATGGACGACTCGAAGCCCCTGTCGACACCGATGAGTATGACTACAGCGTTGGATGCGGATGAGGACGGAGAGCCCGTGGACCAGAACGAGTACCGGAGCATGATCGGCTCCCTCTTGTACTTGACGGCGACGAGGCCGGACATTCAGTTTTCTGTGTGTCTGTGCGCTCGTTTTCAGGCATCGCCGAGGACTTCACATCGGCAGGCCATCAAGCGGATCTTCAGGTATCTTCGATACACTCCTGAGCTCGGTCTTTGGTACTCGGCGTCCTCTTCTCTTTCGCTTCTAGGGTTTTCGGATGCCGACTTTGCGGGGTGTCGAGTCGATAGGAAGTCGACTTCGGGGACGTGCCAGTTTTTGGGATCTTCGCTTGTTTCTTGGTCTTCTCGCAAATAGTCTAGTGTAGCTCAGTCTACCACAGAAGCTGAGTATGTTGCTGCCGCTAGTTGTTGCTCACAGCTGCTTTGGATCACATACACGTTGAGTGACTTTGGTGAGGAGTGTTCCCATGTACCTCTCATGTGTGACAGCACGAGTGCCATTAGTGTTGCCAAAAACCCCGTGCTTCACTCCAGAACCAAACATATAGAGGTGAGGTACCACTTCCTGAGAAACAATGTTGAGAAGGGAAACATAGACCTCATCCATGTGCCAACCGAAAAGCAGCTTGCCGATATCCTAACCAAACCTTTGGACCAATCTTCATTTGCCCGTTTGCGAGGGGAGCTTGGTGTTCTTTTTCTTTTTTGAGCCTTGGTTCGGGGTTTGATGTACATACTCATGTTGCATTTTCATTTATGCATCATATCATGCTTGCATCTTTGTATCACAGACTGCATGTGTATCATATGAGATGTGCTTCTCCTATATACTTGGATCACTATGATATGCTAGATATGAGATTATGACTTTGCTAGTGATGCTCATATGATGGATAGCGATGCTCTTGATAGCTTTGGGATGTATGTGCTTGTGGATAGCTTTCTTTTGTAAAAATGCTATATATGATCTCTCTTATGAGTTGAATGCCTTTCATGGTAGATTTGTGCAGTTATGGCTATACCTTGCTTAATTTGTGCTTGGAACCATGTTCTTTTCATATGGGGTCAAAGACCCATTTATCATCATGGATGTTTAGCCTACATGCTATCTTGTGGAGAAGCCTAAGCTTCTTTTTGCCGCAAAGGCACTTCATGTACCATGTTTAATTTGTAAATCATGAAATTGGTATATGAAATGCTTGTGCTTGAAAATTATGCTTCCATGTCATGTATGCTTTAAATTCCTTATCTTGGGTGCTAAACCGTTGCATGATGTTCACCGTTGAGAAGTCTCACATTTAGAAGTGGACACATGGCTCGGTGGCTTTGACATGACATGAGATAGCTTGTAGCTATTTGTGATGATCTTGTGATAAGAATTTGTGAACTTGCATGAAGTTTGTGAGTTATGTGTTGTTTGTGCTCTTTTTGATCATGTTTAGGTCCTATGCTCATGAGAGGGAAATTTTTGTGAAAATGTTTTACTTTGATCATGGCTATGTCACTTGCTTATATGTCCCTATCTATCTTGTTGGCGATGCTTGTACTAAATTTGTGGCTATCTTGCTTGTCTATGTCTCATTTTTAGCATGTTGTAGTGCTCTTTGTCTATTTGAGAAACACATGCTTGCATTTGTAGACTTGATTCATGCATTACCAACAAGGGGGAGGAATAGTACCCAATTCTTGCTTTGGAGAAAGGTCTTGCATCCAGGGGGAGTTTTGCATCAAATTGGGAGAAATGCATTTGTTCAGGGGCAGCTTGCATTCACGTGCATTTGGGAGCTCTTTTTCGCCTGAATTTTAGTAGTGCTCTTTTTCCGATGGTGTCGAGCCCTTTTGCCTCACCTTGAGGAGTCGGTAATTTTGGAGCATTTTATCTTGGTTGTGTCGAGCCGTTGCCCTTGTCTTAGGGGAACGAGATTTTTCTCTCTCAAGTGATCTCGTTTCGGCTTTTGTTTGGCTTTTGATCACTTGTTTGAGTTTTTCAGTCGTTTCTTTTCTTTTTCTCTTTTCTCTGAATTGGTTACTATGTGTGTGTTGTCAATGCACTCATCAAGGGGGAGATTGAGGACCGGAGCGTCCGAGGACCGGTGGATGGTCGCTCCCTAGTGTGATGAGTGATTGACAACGTGGTGTGGACTGACTCTTGGCCGAGTATTGCAGGTGCAGGTTGCGGCTTGATTTGCATTGGTGCAGGTGAAGAGCGAGCACGAAAGGTCTATGCCTTGCGGGGCCTCCGAGGAGTGGAGAGACAAGTAGGCTCGGCTCGAGGGACCCGATGGCCAGCGGGGTCAAGTGCGGGCCGCATGGTGGCAAGAAAAGCAAGACGAAGTCGTCGACCGGAGCTGGTGCAGGGTAGCGGCTCACGACCGGAGTCTGCACGCGGGGTTTGCGGCGGTTCACCACAAAACCGTTGGGTTACTTGGTTGAGCCACAAAACCAAGACCGGATGCTCGGCGGGCGGAGACGGGATCCGGGCGCACCGGGAAGCTTCGATGCCGGCGGACACGTGGCGGGATCGCAGGGCTTGTGTCGGGAGGACGCGAACTGCGGCGAAAGCATGGCCGTGCGATGAAGAGGAGTGCTACATGACTTACTTGCCCCTGAGGGGTTTGTATCTTAAGTTTAAGTGCTAGGGGTAGCTTGGTCATTTGCCCAACCCAGAGGGACTCATATATATAGCTCTAGGGTTTTCTGGGCAAACCATACATCCGGACTGCTTCTCATTTCTTTGCTGCGTAGGCGTAGATTTTCTTCACCGCTTTGTAGAGAATCTGACCTCCGAGTGTATGGAAGCATTCATGGTTGCGTTGATTTCCTTCTTGTAGCTCGTGTGATTTTCCTGTCTTTTTCGAGCTATTTTCGTTGGATTTTTGTGCGCGCCTTGTTCCTTCAATTCTGAGGTGTTTGGGTTCGGATTTGTTGGTGGGGATCATGGATAGATGTCTCGTGCATCTTTGTGCTTGATCTTGACCGCCCAATCTCCGGATTTGGCCTCCAATTAAAGGATTTCGGTTGGAACCCTAGCTTTTTGGTGGAGCTCGGTTGCGATTCGATTCCCGACGATCTAGTTCGTTTGAGGGCTCAAGTTTTGGGGTATAGCATCCCCTAGGGACGCTTCACATCTCCCCCAAATCTTGTCTCAAGAGCTCAAGCCGTTTGGGAGATCCATGGATGGATAGAAGGGGTTGACTTCTCGTTTTCGAGCTCGAGCAGCTCTGTCCGTGCCTGGCGGACCGTCCGCGCCTGGTCGGCAAATAGTCCGCGAGGACACGTGTTCGTCGCCTGTTCTTCAGTTCTTGAACTAGAGGCATTTCGATCCGAGGAGTAGCTAGGTTTTCGTTGCAGGTGGTTTGCGGACCGTCCGCCCCCCCCCCCCCCGTCTCGGACCGTCCGCGTGGTACGGGTTGCTCACGGACCGTCCGAGGGTAGGGTACGGACCGTCCGTATTTCGAGGTGCAGTACTGGTTGCTCAGAGTGTTTTTGTGGACCGTCCGCCGTGGTCCCACGGACCGTCCGCCTGGCTTTAGCGGACTGTCCGCTCGGTCACTGCGGACCGTCCGCCCCAGGCTTCGCAGATAGGCTAAGTCTCTTGCTTCTTGAGTTGTGCTTCCGTGTTGCTTTGAGTTAGGGTTTGTTCCTAGGGTTGGTAAGTCCGTTGTGACTACGCGACCTTGGCAACTCGTGTGGGAATCCCCGGTTGTGAATTTGGGACATAGGCCGAGTTCATCCTTCGGGAAGAATTTTTATCGGCTTCCATTCACTCCCCCCTCTCTGGTCGCCTAATCGGTCCTTCAACCGGACCTTCTAGACTACCTTTTCCACTCATTTGTCTTTGTTGGAGCTGTAACTCCTCCATTGTTCTCCCACAACCTTGTTCTTTGGCTATCCTGTCAATGATGCCTCGTCCCTGGAAGAATCTTATTCCTGACATTGTTGTGAGTATCGCCAATAAGATCAGTGATGCAAGAGATTTCATCATGTTCAAAGCTGTCTGCAAGGGTTGGAACTGCGTCGTTCAGGTGAGGCATGCCCATTTGACCCTTGGATTCTGAAATCTGAATTTATCAGTGAATCTGGAGCAGTGACATTCGCATCCGTCGCTGATATGCGGCTTTTTGAGGTCTCCTTTCCTGCATTGGCTGAGAAAAGGACTAGATTGATTGGTTGCGGCGGATCTGGAAGCCTAGTCGCCTTAGATTGCAGAGATTGGTGCAACGCGCTCATGCTGAATCCTTTGTCTCCTCAGAAGCACATTCGCCTTCCTCGACTACCGAAATGGAGCCAAATGGCTACTCTCCAAGCTTGTATCTTGTGCCTTGAAACAGCAACTGGTGCAGAGTCATTTGTCGTGATTACTTTCTTTTGGCCAGAGAAATCTTTTGCAGCGCCTGGGTCATTACCCGTTTCCATGTGGCATTTGGGTAGCCAATCCGACTGGACTACACTACCTTCGGAAGATTTCTGGTGCAGTTCTTCTGAACACATGCGGATCTACTTGGGGCAAGATCTTCCAGCACCTCCCCATCCTGTTGGACTACGGTTGTCATGGGTTATTGGCATGGGCAACTCTTCTCTACTCGAAGGTGAAGACTGATTGTTCTTTGTTGTTCTGGAGGAGAAAGAAGCTGAGGTGGTAGAATTAACTTTGCATTCATTCATCGGGGACATTTGGCAGCCTATTCCCTGGGATAGAGCTCCTGAGTTCCGAAATAAGATCATCTTGTTTGGTCCTGGCAAGTGCATTGTTACAGAAGTGCATGCCATTTCTGGTTTGGCTGACCTGAGGGCAAATCACATTTACTTCCTACGAACTTATCATCACGTTGAAAAGAATGAGTACTGGATCTATCAGCAAGGAATAGGTATTGTTCCAGGCATCAACACTACTCCGGCGATCCGCATTAAGCAGGTTCGTGGGGACTGGATTTGGTCGCGAGGAACATGGCTGTTGCCTAGCTATCCGTAATGAGGAACTTCGATTATGTACCACTGTTGACGGTGAATTTCCGTCAACCTAGAGTACTTGTTATACATTGGTTTTGATTATGATTTGCATCTAACCCGCCACTAGGCATACTAATGATGTAACAAGTTCACTTGTGAATGTGGTATTTGGAGTATGTTGTCTAGGCACTAAAAGGAGCACTTCCGGGAGAAGTTCAATAAGCACTTTATGAGAGGATCATGAAGCCCGGCACAAGTCAACACTCGAGGTGAACATGACTCCAAATGACCCAAGGACCACAACGTGAAGGCACAAAACTCCAGAGACCTGAACAGAAGATGCTGAAGCATGCGCGACAAGGAGCTCTATCTAAACCGTGGAGAAGACGACGTCAAGGGCCCACATGCAAAAGGGAGCGAGTCAACAATTGACCGAGAAGCGTAGGGGCCTGGCCTGTTTCGGGCCCGGTTCGCGACGCCCTTTGACCTAGGTGTTTCTCTATAAACTGCCTCTGCCTCCGTCGGCCGCCACATCCATCCATTCATCAGAGAGTCGCGACACGAAGGAGAAGCACCGGGAGGAAGCCGACGGCCGCCGCGAGTCCTCGAAGTTGTCTAGGAGATGGCCTAGGCCTACCCTAGCAGCCATGGCCGCCTTGCACGGTTGAGCCATGGTGGACTTTCGGAGCTAGTTGAGGTCATCAATGGTATGTACTCGGTGGAGATGATCTAAACGCATTTATTATGTGAATAAAGTACTTCATGTCATCCGATCTTTTAGCGACTCGATTCCTCCTTTTATGATTTTGCTCTCGCTTGGCTATGCTTCGTCTTCAATCTATTCTATAGATAGATTGCTTAGGGTGCTCTTATAGTCATGGTGGCTAGAGGTGCATACCGGATCGACCAAGTGTTTTCAACTTGTTCTTCTCGAACTCGCCCTAGGCTAACCCGCACGAATAGGAGTGCGTTGTGACAGGACGGTGGCTCCAAAAGGCGGGCGTCTTCGGAATCGGACTGGAGGATAGTAGTTTAAAGATGGCTTTGGATGAGATGCATGTCGCGCTTGCTCTTTTGGCTAGAACTACGTCTAGAAGACGATAGGCCTTAGTTTCCCTTGCTTGTTCCTTACCTTGTCGACGTTCATGGATGCGATCAACCTTATGCTATAACTCATATATCTTTAAGGTTTATCTTCTTATGCAATCAATGCTTCGTGTTAGGTTAGATCGATAGGTTAGATGGAGAATCCTGGGAGTTTGCTTCCGATCCTTGGATTGACAAATCTAGGGAGGACCCTCATTGGTGAAAAAGGCACCAAGTCACCCGTAGGCTTGCGGTGAACTTGAGCACGGTTTTGAACCGTCAACAAGCCCCTTTTCTGGCGCTGTTGCCGGGGATCAGCAACTCGAACCCTAGGGCGATCCATCTATCTCTTTGACTAACCCTAATTTCTATTATTACATATATGCTTGCTTTCTTGTTTGTGTCCTTGAAAGTAGGTGAAAAGCTAGACACAAGACGTTCGAGAAGTTCACAATCCACTTCGACAAGATGATGACTACATCAAGATTCACTCTTTAGTGGTAGGTGCTAACTTTTGTTAGTGGCCCATCATCCGCTATTGAGTACACACCCTACACGAGCGATGATAAACAAGGTATGTCAATGTGTCAATTAAAGTTTTAAGACTAATGTTTCGTGGAGGTTTGTTTGTCCAAGCAATAGGTGTTGGAAGCAATTACGTTGCGAAAGAAGTACCTGTCACATTGGCTAAAGCAAAATCATGAAGAAGACACACCATTGCCATCATGCTACTCGCTGGTCCAGCAATGGCGATGACTTAAAGCCGAAGGAGACGCGACGTAACGCCCCAAAGACCACAAGATCAAGGTCGTCAACATCTTCGGATCGATTCGCAAGAAGTCTATGTTTGCATCGATCTCTGCACAACCTCAAGGGAGAACAATAGGATATCTTTGGATATTTAGAAGCCCCATGAAGTTACGCTTCCAACGAACTAAGAATCAAGTCAATCGGAGGTTCCTACAAGCGGATATAGCCGAATTACCGAAGGTTGCGCGTTCTGAAATTTTCTGGACAGCATGCAAGAGCGGAAACAAAACGGCCATAGCTCCCTCATTTGGGCTCCGATTAAGATGAATGAGTACCCGTTGGAAAGGTAATTTTATAAAGTTTTCAATGGAACAATATTTTGGTATATGTTCTGTTATGTACACAGGGGAAAATCCATGAAAAAGAGGCAGCAGCAACACGATGAGAACAAGATAGTGGAGATGAGGACGACGACAACGAAGAGGAGCTTGGGCAATGCTTCCATTAGACCACACGAGATAAAATTCAGAAGTTTGGAACAAAACAAAGACCCCAAGAGCATTGGCAAAAGAAGGCACAAGTTGGCAACATCCGACGCTAGGAGATGTTAGAAGCAAATCACGATGGATTACACACAAATGATGGCATCCAATGGCGCGGATACTCTGGGCTCTCACACGAAGGATCATGGAGTTACATGAAGATATTTGAGACATATGTGAAGTCCCACAAATGAATAAGAAGAGTGAGTCCACACAAGGCAACCTTGATGATGTGTGGCACGAACGAAGGAATTGCGAAAAGACGATGCAAGCCACCGATCATTGAAGATTGTTTGGTTTCAACTCCGAGAGACCACTCACGATGAAAAGCTCGAAGGCCAAGGTACAAATTAACCTCTCAAGATAATTTTGGAGCTGATAATATTTCTTTGATATATCTATGATTCATATCCAATAGTGAGGTTGATTCAATTCTATGCCTTGTTCTTATGATGATCATGATAGGCTAGAATTTCTTGAGAGTGATAAAGAGACTTTGTTGTGCTTAAACTTTGTTACATGCCTAATGAACCTTTGCCTAATGAGAGCTTAGCGCTGAGCAAGAAAACTTATGCCACAATTAATCACAACTTACTTTGTCATAAATTGTGGTTATGAATGCGTTTGTTTGCGATATGATTTGTAAATCTTGGACTTGCTTTATGCTCGGTCAAGCTAGTGACCTTAAAAGAGCAAATTGTGGGAGAAATACGAAGTTTCACTAACCATGCAGGGCATTAAATATAAATTAAGAGGAGAGAAGTCATACCCAAAGGAATTACAAACCCGTGCATCACCGTCACCGAACCTCAAAAACGGACGTCACTGTTTTCATCAATTTTGAGGACCTGGTCAGACACTGTTCAAGGAAGAAAAAGTTTAAAATCAGAAGCTCCATCAAGTGCCGGTTCCAACGCATCCAAGATCGATGAATTTGAAGACCCGTACAAGGAGATATGGCAAAAACATTGAGCGATGTGCAGTCTGAAATCAGCTTTGGACAGATTGCAGCGCCGGAGTAGAACGGGCATAACTCACTCGATTGGAGTCCGTTGGGGGTGAATAAATACTTGATGGAAAGACAATTTCATGCGCCACGCATGGAAGTTATTGTTTTCTACATGGTCTGATCTGGATAGAGAGGAAAATTTGTGAAAGAAGAGGCAGCGATAAAGTGCGATGGAGAAGGTGATGATGATGATGCAAGGAGACGATTGGGCAAGCCCCTCATCGAGCATAACTGATTGTGTCAAGCATGGAGAGTGGATCAAGGCTGCATGAACACCTTCAAATCTTGCATGAAGGATCATGGCTCCGCAACAACAAGAAGATATGTGAGAAAGTCGAGCTCTACGACTTTAAATGAAGCGCTTTGCGGGAGGCAACCTGGTTTTTATTTATATACATGACCGTCTACATTGTGCTCTTTAATAGAACCATCAAGTAACATTGTACCATTGCTCTAATAAAAACCACAACACCATGTTGTATGTTTTAATTGCTATCCAGGGAGCGCTTTGTTATTTGATCTTGGAAAACTTGTAGACCTTTTTGTGTGCCTATTAGAGTTTAGAGTCTTTTTCTTTTGTGTCTTTTTAGAGAGATATATGAAGTTCGCACCATCCTTTGATTCTAAACTTGTGGCTAGTTAATTTAGGCTAACATTTGTTTTTGTTTTAGACCACTGCATATCATGTCATATCATTTTGTTCATCCACCTTGCATCGCACTGCATGTTTGATTTGATCTAACTTTTTGTCCAACCAACCTAAGCCTTCCTATAACCTCCACCAAAAACCATAGCCAATAGAGGTAGGATTGCTTGAGTTGACCGAGGGCTGTCACCCTCCGGGTCGGCCAAGTCTACCCCTATCTAACTAAAAAGACGACGGTGCTTTGATGATTATGGCCGGCCACCATACTTTTCGAGGTGAATCATGCTCTAGCCCCGTAGAACTCATCGTCTTAAACTTTGACTAGCCTCCCTATAAAACCCTTAGGAAAACTTCCCCTACCTATAGACATCCTAAAACCATAGGTTTGTAGAAAGACTCTAGCACCACCTTAGTTAGAATTTCTATACTTGACTTCCTTTCTTCAAAATCCTTGTTTGAGCCAAAAATATAGGATACCCATAACCTACCCTTAAACCTTGTTAGTTTGGTTGATTGATTCTTTTCGATGGGTGATTCCCTTGTTGACAATGCTTACTTCGTATGAAGTGTGAGATCAAGCTTTGTCCTTTGCTTATTGTAGACCACATCGAAAGTGTTTTTCAAACCTTGCTAATGTTTGTTTGTGCTAACTTTTTGCATTTGCATTTTGCATCCATCTCATTGTCATCATTACCTTTGTGTGAGCTTGGGACCTTTTTGTGAAACTTTATGATGAATGCTTTCATATCTATGTTAATGCTTGTCGACATGCGTTACTAATTTTTGCAATCTTGTGTAAACATGGTGTTTAGACATGATTGGAGACCACCATCTTTTAGTCTTATATCCCGAGCTATCATGTTGCATTGGTTGGTTTATAAACTTAGCAATGTGCCCTACTCTTCTTGCACTATAAAGAATTGTTGATCTTGGGATGAACATGGTGTTTTGACCTTGGTTAATAAATCTCTATGGGCATAGAAAGTTTGGCAACCACTTTGTAAGCATGGAGCTTAGAATTTGGTGTAAACATTATTTTGTTTTTATACCATCCTATCATTTGCATGCACGCTTGCACTCACATACACCCATTAGGATTTTTGCTAGATTAACTATGCCACAAGTGAAGATCTTAGGGATGTCATGGTTTGTTGGCATAGGGTGAGTATTCCCGACCATCACCTCGGGGATACTTTGTGCATTATAGTTATTTTGCAAGCATGGCGAATCACTCCCATGAGTTCGTAATAAAAGCTGAAATCAAGATCATCAACACCTCCAAAATCCCGAAAGGAGCACTGCTGTTTTCATCAAGATTAAGCACATGTTCAGAGATGTACAAAAGGGGAAAATTGGATATTCAAGTGCTCCATTAAAGTCTACTTTCCAATGCATCAAGAATCAACATTTTAGGAGACCCGTGCAAAAAGTTACAACCAAATCTTTGGGCGTCACACATTCTGAAATCAGCCCGGGACAGCTTGCACCAACAAAGTAAAAAAGGGCGTAACTCTCTTGTTCGGAGTCCGATCAGGATGAATGACCACTCGTTGGAAAGACAATTTCAAGCACTTTGCAATGGAGCGATGATTCAGTACATACTCAGTTCTGGAAGTAGAAGAAAAACTTGTGGATTATGAACCAGGGATAAGGGACAACATGGAAGGAGGAGAAGATGGGATGAGAAACAATTGGGATCAAGGCTCGTGGCATAGGGTAGACATTGAAGGATGAACAAAGGCAACAATGTGATGATGATCTCCTCGCATGGCGGTAGTACTTCAAGAATTTTAAGATGGTTCATCATCTTCCGTGCCTAGCAACATGCTAAGCATGGGGGAAGACTTGGTGGACGAAAGAAGACCGCATGGAGTTCAAGGATCACGGTTGCTGCGGATGCCGATCTTCCTTCTTCCATGCTAGGCACAATGCTTAAGCATGGGGGAGGGCGCGCTACATCACAAGCATCAAAGGACGGTAACAATTCCTCAACCCTCTCTTTGTCCTTGTCTTTCTAAATGCTTGTATATATGTATATGCCTTCAACAACCTTAGATGCAACTTTTGTATGTCTCTCTTGTTAAATAACATGGCTTCTAGGAGTACAACCTGGTTTTTGTTTTTGTTTATTGTCATCACCTTGTGCTCACCATGATAAAATAATTTTGGCTTGATCTTGCTCGTTGATATATGATGACCATTGCCGCTTTGTTTAAACTTTGTGCTTGTTTATGCATGATTAAGCTATTGCTGTCTCTAATACAAATCTGAAATTATTTAAATGCTAGCTTAATCTTTTGTGGAGGTCATGATAAAAATAATGACCCATGGTTTCTTTTATGCTCTCAACTTTGGATGGGTCAAAGGACATATTACTTTTTGCTTTTAAAAGTCATGCTAACCTTGTCATTAATACCTCTTGCATTTTGCTCTACCTATCCAAAGCCTTATATATTGAGTGCAACCATAGATTACAAGAGTTATTGTTGGGTGAATTGATTCAAGGCTCGATTCTCTGGCTCATGACTAAGAAGCTGGTCATTCCGTTTTTTGCGTAACTTATCTTTTGCTAGCCTATTCTATCTGTGCATTGTGAGCTCCCACATCAGAAGTTTTGCAAACCTCACCGGATATCCACCCTTTAAACCAACATCATCTTTTGTGTTAACCACCTTGACCTACCTATCACTTGAGTATGGAGAAGACTCGTCACAAGAAGGTGTTTCAAAGGGAAGATTCAAGTTCCCTCTCATCAAGACATCTGGTACCTACCTTAACACCACTTCCTCTTTGCTCTGGGACGAGCAAACGTCTAAGCATGGGGGAGGAGGTAGGTACTATGCAAATTAGAGTTCTAGGGGAGATAAAAAAATGAATAAGATGAGAAGAGAAAATAAAAAAAAAATTCAAAGCACCTCGCACCGGTCAAAGAAAAAAAAGAAAGGAAAAAGGAAAAAAAGAAAAAGAAAAAGAAAAAGAAAAAAAAGAGAGTAATAATAATCTCCCCCAGTTCTCTAGTTGCTTAAGGATTTTTCAAGGATTTCTGGATCAAGACCCATACTCATTTTTCCAACCATGTGCAATCCGATAACGAGGACTTTGTTAGGGCCTCGGGATCATTCTTTGCCATTTGCACATGTCCACCTATCTAAAAGTGTGAGTTCTTTCTCTCCCCCCTCCTTGTGAATATTATTTTTCCAATGACCTTTTTGACGAGTCATGATAAGTCCATGAGAAGCTTGCCTTGTTTTGATAATAGTCTCGACTTTAACATCTTGGTAGGGATAAAAACTTTCCTATGAGCTCCAAATAAAACCCTTCCACCTACAAACATGAGAGGGAAAGGATATAGATCAAGTAGGCTTGAGAGAGTTGTGAGATGAGAGAGTTCATGAGAAGGATGCAAGAAGGTTTAAATTTTTGTACTTGGTTGAGCTCTTTTATTCACCTCGTTCTTCACTTGAAAAGTTTCTAAGACCTATTCGAATTTTGTGGAGCATGATTGATTACTTGTGGAAAGAGCTTAAATTATATCTACCCTCCATAGAGATGAAAGCTAGTTACATTATGGAATTTTAACAAATATAAACTTGGAGAGCATTATGCTTTCTCATGTGTGATCAAGTGCAGGGTATGAACAATGAAAGGCAATGCTGATATCCATTGAAAACTTACTCGAGGACGAGCAAGGTTTAAGCATGGGGGAGATGTTGACGGTGAATTTCCGTCAACCTAGAGTACTTGTTATACATTGGTTTCGATTATGATTTGCAACTAACCCGCCACTAGGCATACTAATGATGTAACAAGTTCACTTGTTAATGTGGTATTTGGAGTATGTTGTTTACGCAGGATTTAGGCACTAAAAGGAGCACTTCCGAGAGAAGTGCAATAAGCACTTTATGAGAGGATCATGAAGCCCGGCACAAGTCAACACTCGAGGTGAACATGACTCCAAATGACCCAAGGACCACAACGTGAAGCCACATGGAATAGTCGTCACTTGGAAACAAGCAGTTACACAATTGTTTCTCAGGAAGGTCCTTCCTACAAACCATCAAAAGGACGGACCATCCGATTCACGATCGATCCAAACAAACAGCATCATAGCTTTTCCTCCCTTTTTACCACTAGGAAGGTCCTCCTTGCGAAACATCAATAGGCCGAAGTTTCCTCAACCATAACTTCCCCCTTCTCTATCTATTATCACCATACCTCCATTGTTCTTCCTCTACCTCCATTGCAACGCGTATGAATTCCGAATGGTGAGTATTCTCGAAACGAATGAGTTTGGATCTTCTACGGAGATTGTGCATAAATTCGGGATGATCAGTGCATACAACCGCCCAATCATATGTGAGTATTCTGTGAGGAAAGATTCGCTCTAATAGAGACATACACTTGTCCTGCAATTGTGTGCAATTAGCCTGAATTGCCCATCATAGAAATGAAGTCACAGTTTCCTCGCTTGCCATGTCCCACATCTTTGATGCACAGTGCAGCTTCAACCTTTCGACTTGGTACATGTCAGCGACCGAGAGTAAATAAGGCCAGGCATTGCGATTCACAATGATCGACACATCCGTTCAGAGGGGGTGTGCATACAAGTTTGTCAGTTAACGCCCGGTGCCAGTCCTTAACTGCAATTCTCAATGACCTCCATTGCAATGCGTATGAATTCCAAATGGTGAGTATGCTCGAATCAATTTGGAATAGATTAAACCAAATCGGCATAATAAGATGACATCTCATAGCAACTCATCACCACAAAGTTCACACCACCAGTCCACCACAAGTAGCAAACATCATACGATGATCCGGAAGCCAACACCAAAACACAATCATGATACAAGTTTCACAATAATCATCACTACTCATTCATAATCATAACTCCATCTCATGTTTGGCCTCCTGCAGCTGTTCCTTCACATTCTGCACCTCCTACCGTGAATTTTTGGTCTTGCGGGACTCTCTTGCGTTTCTTAAAGTTCTTTCAGAAGATCTGGATGTCTCATCTCAGGGCGAGGACTCTATAGTATCTCCAAAGAGATTGAAAACATCATAGAACCGAGAGCCATGTGTGGTTCGAGGACCGGTGGTAGGTCGCTTCCTGGTGTGATGAGTGATTGACAATGTGGTGTGGACTGATTCTTGGCTAAGTATTGCAGGTGTAGGTTGTGGCTTGACTGGTGTTGGTGCAGGTGAAGAACAAGCGTGAAAGGTCATTGCTGGTGAGGCCTCCAGGTGTGGAGAAGACAAGTAGGCTTGGTTCGAGGGACCCGGTGGCCAGCGGAGTCAAGTGCGGGCCGCATGGTGGCAAGAACAACAAGATGAAGTCATGGACGGTTTCTTGGTTGAGCCTCAAAACCAAGGTCGAGCCGGGACTACGTGGGAGCCGAGTCATGAGTGGCGATTGGCGGAGGCTACATCGAGTTCGCGGGGTTTCTGGTGGTTCACCAGAAAACCACTGGGTTCCTTGGTTGATCCACAAAGCCAAGACCAAAGACCAAAGATGAAGGTGCAGCAGCATCAGGCCGGTCTGACCGGTGGGTCTGACCGGTGAGGTGCACCGGTCTGACCGATGTGCGACGACGCAATCCGGAGACTTCGAAGCGGAGGACACGCGTCGGGATCGCAAGGCTTGCGTCGAGGCTAAGCAAGTTTGCGGTCGCCGGGCATCCGTCTGATGGTGCGAAGACAAAAATTCCCAAAGTGCCCCTCGGGGGTGTGTATCCTAGTATTAGGCCTTAGGGGTAGTTTGGTCTTTCGGCTAGCCTCCATACAACCCAAGTGGTGAGAGGATGGCAGCCATCTGTTGGAACCCTAGCTCATTTTGTTTTGCTATTTTCCTCTTCCTTTTTCCTTTGGAATTTTCTAGGACTAGCTTGAGAGCTTCATGGTGAGATCTTGTGAGAGGGAAGGATGATTGGGCAGAAGCTAGACCTTGTATGAACCTTCATGGTATGTATAGATGATTCGGCGTGGTTCCTCAAGGCTTGATTGTGTTCTTCCCGTTTTCCCTTTTTGGTGATTTTCGGAGCCTTTTCTTGGCGATTTTCTTGTGGCAGTTTTGAGAACTTTCTCTTTGGGATTTGGTGGGGGATGTATGCATGAACCCTTTGTGGTTCTTTTCCTTTGATTCCCCTCCCAAATCCATGATTAAAGGGGCTCAATTTTGGGGTTTTCTTGGCTCTAGGGTTAGAGGTGATCTTAGTGGAAATCCTTCGATTCCTATCATTCTAGCAAGTTTTGGTGGACCAAATCCTTGCTATGGAGTGCCCATGAGGTGTTCCTACTATCCCCAAAGTCTTGTGCGAATCCGTGGAGCGAATCGGGAGATCGGGAGTTGGATTTGGGGGAGTTGACCCGCGGGCGCTGTTCATCCCGAGAGCTCAGGTCACACCGGTCTGACCGGTGCAGACTCTTTGTTGAGTTTTACTCAGGTGAATCTTTTGGTGTGTTCCCTGTTGTCTTGTGTTGCTGCTGTTTCGAGTTTGGTCAGTTTTGGAGCTCAGTAGGTCTGTTTGTTGGATTTGGGATTTCCTGGCTTGCACCGGTCTGACCGGCGAGCTACACCGGCCTGACCGGTGTAGGAGCCTTCTGTGGAAGTTCTCAGATTTTGCCAGGTTGCTCCAGCAGGGACCGGTCTGACCGGTGCTGCTCACCGGTTTGACCGGTGCAGTCCAGTGGTCCTCGAGTTGCTTTCTCCGCTGCGTTCTCGAATAGATCTAGGTGGTTGTTGGTTCCTAGGACCAGTAGCACTCCAGTGGCTGCGTGGTCTTGGCCAACTTGGGTAGTTGAGTCGGAGATGTGTTTTGGAAGCCGTGTTCGTTTTGTTGGAGTTCTCATCTCCCTCAAGAAGAATTTTTATCGGCTCCCATTCACTCCCCCCCTCTCTGGTCACCAGTTTCGGTCCTTCAAGTGGTATCAGAGCCGGTTACGTATCTTCAGATTTTAACCAGTCTAAGATCCAAGGATGGCGTACTAGGAACGGGGTTCGGGTCCTCCGCACTTTGATGGCAAAAACTACCAGATGTGGCAGAGGCGGATGGAGGCTTTCCTCCGCGGTAAAGGTCAGATCCTTTGGAACATTACGGTGAACACAGCTTATGTTCATTTGATTAACTTTCTTGTTCCGGGATCGAGGGACATGTTTGACGCCAACAACAAGGCGGTCGACTACTTGTTTCATGCTCTGTGTCAGGCCAAATTCGATCGGGTTTAGACAGAGGACTTAGCTTGTAGGATTTGGGAGCAGCTGAAGGATGCTCATGCTGGGAATGCTCAGGTTCAGGCTCGGATGTACGCGACTTACCGAAGTGAGTACGAGAACTTCACTCATCTCCCCGGCGAGTCCGTCGATGCCCTTTTCCAGCGGTTTACGGTTGTGGTGAACAACATGAGAGCCAATGTGGCCGTGCTCCCGTACGATGATCATGATGGAGCCGTGAAGCTCTTGCACTCGTTGGATCGCACCGTATGGGACGGAAAGATCGAGGCTATTCTTGAGTCCGAGAAGTATGACACCCTGACCGTGAACGAGCTGTTCTCGAAGCTCAAGTCGGCTGAGTTGGCCTGTGGTATGACAGCCAAGATCGAGAGCCCTACTGACTCTCATAGTCTTGCTCTCATCGGTGGCAAAGGTGCTAAGTCTAACGCTAACTCATCCTCTAGGATGTACTCTCTTTCTTCTTTGATGTCTTTGCCAGACGAGGAGTTCGACGTGCTTGGAGAGGACGAGCTGGCATTGCTGACCAGGCGGTTCGAGAGGTTGCACGAGAATCGGGTGAACAGAAGGAGGAATCCACGGACATGCTTTCAGTGCGGCAAGCCAGGACAATTCGTCGACGATTGCTCGAAGAAGATGGAGAACAAGGACGGCTACAAGGACGGCTACAAGCACCAGTCGAACAAGGACGGTAAGTACCGATCAAGGCATGATCACAAGCACAAGAACAAGCACAAGGACGAGCGACGATCGAGGAAGAAGGACGGTCGCGGTAAGAAGGCCCGAACGATGGTCGGGGTGAACGACATCGACTCCAGCTCCGCCTACCCTTCCTCGAGCTCGAGCAGCAGTGAAGATGAAGGTGATCGGCGCAAGAACAATAAGTCATCCAAAAACTTGAGCGAGCTGAGCTGCTACGCGAGAGATGGCTTCTGCGGCATGGCTCATAGCTCCGGTAGCAAGAAGAGTCACCAGAGTGACTCAGACTCCGACTCCGAGGATGAGGTACGTGACGAGCTTCCCTACTTGCGTGAGGAGAACGAGCATCTTGGCAAGTTGCTTGATAATCGTGATGACATGCTTAGAGAGGCCAAGAAGATGAGTAAAGAGCTTAGGGCCTCACTAGAAGATGCTAGGAACCGAGTAGCTGAGCTAGAAACCCAGAACCTTAATGCTAAGCTTGAGATAGATTCACTTAAGGCTTCACCTATGGTTTCTGATGAGATTGATTGTTGTGATTGCTCTGTGTACCTAGCTGATCTTACTGCTCTTAAGGATAAGCATGCCTCTACTTGTGATGAACTAGATGTGCTTAGGGTTGAAGTGGCTGAGCTCAAGTCTAGTCCTGCTTTGCTAGGTGCTTGCACTTCTTGCCCTGTTTTGCATGGAAAGATAGATGAGATGCATGCTTACACTGTTTCTCTTGAGGCTAAGTTGAAAGAACATGTTCCCACTTCTTGCTCTACTTGTGAATTGCATGCTTTGAAAAATCTGGAACTTGCACATTATGTGGATCGCTTGCAGGATGAGAATGATGAGTTGAGGAAAATGATGGGTTGGTTGTCGGGTCATGAACCACAGCTTAGGATGGTAATAGAGGCATACAAGCGCTATGATGGGCAAGCGCTTGGTTCGGAGAAGGTTGGAGAGTGTAGTGGTGAGGGAGGAGAGAAGATTGGTGATATCCTAGCTCCACCAAAAACCTTCCACAAAAATGCCTATGCTCCTAAGCCCAACCCACTAAGAAACAAACTTCACACAACCCCAGATCCTCCCATATTTCCTCGCCCAACAAATGATTTCCAAAAACCGGTGAAGTTTGTGAGCTCCAAGGAGAGTGAGGTTGGAGAGAAGAAGGGTGAGAAGCCGAGTGAGGAGAAACCAAGTGAGCAGCCCCAACCCAAGCCTAAGCCTAAGCTTATACAGTTTCATTGTGACTATTGTGGGAGAGATGGTCACAAGGGTGAGTTTTGCTTCAAGAGGAAGCATGAGGAGAGAATGGCTAAGGAGTGGGCTAACAAGGACAGGTACCGCTCTTCAAATGGTGTACCTGAGCCTCGTATACAGATGCCTAGGGCCAAGGCGATTGTGAGGACGGTTCCGGCTTGGGGAGATCGAAAGGTGGCAGGTGGTGTTGCTGGCCGAGCACCACCGGTCAGACCAGTGCACCCCACCGGTCAGACCGGTGCTGGTCTGGCAGACAGCAGTTCGATTTTCGTGCTCGTGCGGATGCTCGGTTCGGTTCTGGTGGTCGTGGTTCTAGTGGTTGGCATGGAGAGTTTGCAGGTGGTCAGTTTGCTAGACGTTCTTTACCTCGTGCTCAATACGAGGGTGGGAGGAGTCGTAGCTTTGCGATGGAGAGGAGGAACGGTCCACGGTCTTCCTTTCGTGGTTTTCGTTCTCCTCCAGCGAGACAGGGGTGGTTCCCTCGTGGTGGTTCCCGTGATGGTTTTCGTGGTAGCAGCTTTGATAGGCGTGATGATTTGGTTTGTGCTAACCCCACTTTGGAGCAAATGGCTCGGCACAGGTTTTACTCTTTTGGTACTAACCCCAGTGCAGAGTCGTTTGTTCACTCACGTGCTCGCTTTTGAATTTCAAGTGGGAGACTTGAGGAACCTTTGGTTGATTGACTCCGGTTGCTCGAGGCATATGACCGGAGACAAGGGGTGGTTCTCAAGTCTCGTCCTGGTGGTGTCCAAGACATACATCACCTTTGGGGACAATGGGCGAGGCCGTGTGCTGTCAGAAGGTGAGATTAAGGTAAGTGAGAAGGTCACTCTCAGGCGTGTTGCTCTTGTTCAATCACTCAGATTCAATTTGCTTTCCGTTTCCCAACTTTTGGATGAGGGTTTTGAGGTGTTGTTTCGGCCTGGTGGTTCTCGGATTTTGGATTCTCGAGGGGACCTAGTTTGCATGGTCGTTCCCGAGGGTCAAGTGTTCCGAGCGGATTTCTCTCAGTCTTCAGGTGTGGCTCATTGCTTTTTGGCTGGTTCTTCGAGTGAGTTGTGGAAGTGGCACAGGAAGTTGGGTCACTTAAGCTTTGTCCTTTTGTCTCGCTTGAGTAAACTCAATTTGGTCCGAGGATTGCCACGGCTGAGGTTTGAGAAAGAGTTGGTTTGTGTGCCGTGTCGGCATGCTAAGATGGTAGCCTCTTCCCATCCACCCCTCACCGATGTGATGACGGAGCGTCCATGCGAGCTGCTCCATATGGACCTTGTTGGCCCAGCTCGTGTGCGCTTTGTGGGTGGGAAGTGGTACGTCCTGGTTGTGGTGGACGACTACTCTCGGTATGCGTGGGTTTTCTTTGTTGAGGAGAAAGGGAGACGTTTGGTTTTGTTCGAGATCTTGTCTTGAGGTTGAGAAACGAGAGGCACGGAGATGCCATACGAGCGATCCGCAGTGACAATGGCTCGGAATTTAAAAACTCTCGCTTCGAAACCTTTTGCCATGACTTGGATCTTGAACACCAGTTCTCTAGTCCATATACGCCTCCCCAGAACGGCGTGGTTGAAAGGAAAAACAGAACCTTGTGCGAGATGGCTCAGACGATGCTCGATGAGCATAGGACTCCGAGAAGGTTCTGGGCTGAGGCGGTGAATACTGCGTGCTATGTGTCGAACAAGATTTACCTCAGGGTGCATAAGAAGAAAACTTGCTACGAGTGGATGCATAGTAGAACCCCCAAGGTGAGTCACTTTCATGTGTTTGGGTGCAAATGCTTTATCCTGAAGAAAGGTAAGAAGTTGGACAAGTTCGAGACTAGGTCTGTCGATGGCATTTGCTTTGGTTACGCGTCTCATTCTAGAGCCTTTCAAGTGCTCAATCTTGAAACTAACCAAATCGTGGAGACTTGCGAGGTTACCTTCGATGATAGTCAGCTTGTTTTTGAGTTTGCAGGTGACGAGGAACTTGGCGAGGAGATTTTCCAGGAGGAGGAGCATGAACATGGTGATGATGAAGATGGCGGTGTGGTGCCCGCGGCTGTGCATGTACCTACTACTTCGACTACGATCGAGAACGGGCCCTCTCCCACACCTACAACGACAAACCCAGATCAAGGTGAAGCTGCTGTTGAGGGGGAGGTAGCATCAAGGCGAGAACCTCCCCGGCGAGTTCAAGTGGATCATCCAGCTTCGAGGATCATCGGCGACATCAATGAACGTACTACACGGTCAAGGGTTCGAAACAATTCTCACTTTGCTCATGCTACTTTTGTTGCTACCTTTGAGCCCAAAGACATTGGACACGCGTTATCTGATCACAATTGGGTTAATTCGATGCATGTGGAGTTGGAGAACTTTGAGAGAAACCAAGTTTGGGAGCTGGTTGACCCTCCACCGGGGTGTAAGCCAATTGGGACAAAATGGGTGTGGAAAAATAAAGAGGGAGAGAAAGGAGAAGTGGTGAGAAACAAGTCAAGGCTTTTTGCTCAGGGGTACTCACAGAAAGAGGGGATCGACTACGAGGAGACCTTTGCTCCCGTAGCCCGTTTGGAGGCGATTAGGATCCTTCTAGCCTTTTTCGTGGCTAAAGGGTTCAAATTGTACCAAATGGATGTGAAGAGTCCTTCCCTAAATGGTGTTTTGGAGGAACTAGTGTATGTGAGGCAACCACCGGGGTTTGAGAGTGAGAAGTACCCCCACAGGGTGTACAAGTTGAGGAAGGCGCTGTATGGCTTGAAGCAGGCGCCTAGAGTTTCGTACGGTAGGTTGAGGGGGTTCCTGTTTGAGAGAGTTTTGAGATGGGGAAGGTCGATCAGACCTTGTTTCTCCTCAGGCAGGGCAAAGATATCCTGATTGTGTAGGTATACGTGGATGATATTATCTTTGGTGGCTCGTCTAACTCTTTGGTTGCAAGGTTTGCAGATGACATGAGCAGGGAATTTGAGATGAGCATGATGGGTGAGTTGCAGTTCTTCCTCGGCCTCTAGATCAAGCAATCGAAGGAAGGAACATTTGTGCATCAAGCCAAGTACACCAAGGACATTGTGAGGAAGTTCAAGATGGAGGACTCCAAGGCCATGGCGACGCCTATGAGTACGACTACAGCTCTTGATGCGGATGAGGACGGTGAACACGTGGACCAGAAGGAGTACCGAAGCATGATCGGGTCACTCCTGTACTTGACGGCGACGAGGCCGAACATCCAATTCTCGGTATGTCTATGCGCTCGTTTTCAAGCGTCTCCGAGGACTTCGCATCGGCAAGCAGTCAAGCGCATATTCAGGTATTTGCGACATACTCCCGACTTTGGCCTTTGGTACTCCGCGTCTTCTTCTTTAGCTCTTCATGGATTTTCAGACGCGGATTTTGCTGGGTGTCAGTTGGATAGGAAGTCCACTTCTGGGACTTGCCAGTTCTTGGGTTCTTCTTTAGTGTCTTGGTCTTCCCGCAAACAGTCGAGTGTTGCTCAATCTACTACGGAAGCCGAATATGTTGCCACAGCTAGTTGTTGCTCTCAGCTCCTTTGGATCACATACACCATGAGTGACTTTGGTGAGGAGTATACCCATGTCCCACTTCAATGTGATAGCACAAGTGCCATAAGTGTTGCAAAGAACCCAGTGCTCCATTCCAAAACCAAGCACATAGAAGTGAGGTATCATTTTCTGAGAGACAACGTAGAGAATGGGAAAATCGCTTTGATCCATGTACCCACACATGACCAGCTAGCTGATATTTTCACCAAACCCCTAGATCAAGCAACTTTCACTCGTTTCTGGGGGGAGCTTGGTGTTTGTTTGATTTCTTGAGTTGGGTGTGTGGGAGCTCCTTTGTAGCATATGTATAGCTTTCCTTTGTGCATTTCTTGCATTTGCATTGCATTTGTATCATGATGTATAGTCATCTTTGTATGATAGGTTGTATGCTTTTTGTAGGAAAAGCTTCTCTTATATACATAGTTCACCATGTTGTGCTATATATGATCTTGTGAGCTAGTTTGGTATGATATGGCTTAGTGTGGCTTAGCTCTTGATGATCTTGATTTATATCCATGGTTGATAGCTATGTTTTTGAAAAATGTCATCTGTATGCTCTCTTGTGAGTAAATGCCTTTATATGATCTTGACATTTTTTTTGGCTTGGCTATGCTTAATTTATGGTTGGATAGCTTATTTTGATCATATGGGGCCAAAGTCTCATTTGCCATCATGAATGTTTAGCCCCCATGCTTTATCTTGTGGAGGGGCATAAGTTCCTTTTTGTCGCAAAGACATTTCATTTACCAATTATAAATCTGAAATTGAAATGTAAATTGCTTGGAAAATGTGCTCCCATGTCATATGTGCTTAATTTACTTGCTTTTGGGTGCAAAACCGTTGCATGTTGCTTACCAATGAGAAGTCTCATACATAGAAGTAAGCACATGGCTCGGTATGCTTTGACATGACATGAGATGCTTGTGGGTGTTTATGATGGTCTTATGCTTAGAATGGTTGTCCTAGCATGAAGTTTGTGTAGCTTTGCTATTTTGACATGTTTTGCTCATGTTTAGGACTTTGCTTATGAGAGGGAAATTTTTCGCAAAAATGCTCAATTCTATCTTAGCTTCGTCCAATGGTTGTGAAACTTGGTGATCTTGTAGTTTTTGTCCATACGAAGCTATAGAGTATCTAACTTGCTCATTTGGAGGTGTGTAGCATGCTATGTTGAATTTTGTCTATTTGAGAAGCTCTAGGTTGCATTTTTTGCATTTTTGACTTGATTCATGCATTGTCAACAAGGGGGAGAAACTCTAGCTTCTGACACAACTGGACTTATGAAACCGATCATGCTGGACAATCAAATACTTCTTCCCTCATAACCGATCATGCTGGACAATCAACTGAGCATGTTTTGGCTTGCTGCATGCATTTAGATGCTTTCCAAGTGGTTTCGAGCTATTTTTGAGCTCGTGCAATTCCCAGTTTTTCCTAGGTGGTCATCGGCCTGACCGGTGCTGCTCACCGGTCTGACCGGTGTGAGTATCAGGTGCTGGACGATCTTGTCCACTAGTCTGACCGGTGAGGTTGACCAGTCAGACTGGTCAGAGCAAAGCTGAAGCAGCAGCTCTGTTTTGCGATGTGGTTTGCATGCATTCGTCCAGGGGGAGTTGCATTGGTTCAGGGGGAGCTTGCATGTGTGCAGGGGGAGCTCTTTGTGGTTTTCGAGCTTTGGATCGGTGGCTTGTGCTCTTTGCTTGAGCATGTTTTGTCTCGGATGTGTCGAGCTGTTGCCCTTGCCTAAGGGGTCCGAGACTTGTCTTTTTCAAGTGATCTTGCTCTTCGCATTTCCTTTGGCTTTCGATCGCTTGTTGGAGTTTCTTTTAGTCGTTTCTTTTCTTTTCCTTTTCTCTTTGGTTACCAAAACGTGTGTGTTGTCAATGCACTCATCAAGGGGGAGATTGAGAGCCATGTGTGGTTCGAGGATCGGTGGTAGGTCGCTTCCTGGTGTGATGAGTTATTGACAACGTGGTGTGGACTGATTCTTGGCTAAGTATTGCAGGTGTAGGTTGTGGCTTGACTGGTGTTGGTGCAGGTGAAGAACAAGCGCGAAAGGTCGTCGCTGGTGAGGCCTCCAGGTGTGGAGAAGACAAGTAGGCTTGGTTCGAGGGACCCGGTGGCAAGCGGAGTCAAGTGCGGGCCGCATGGTGGCAAGAACGGCAAGATGAAGTCATGGACGGTTTCTTGGTTGAGCCTCAAAACCAAGGTCGAGCCGGGACTACGTGGGAGCCGAGTCATGAGTGCCGATTGGCGGAGGCTACACCGAGTTCGCGGGGTTTCCGGTGGTTCACCAGAAAACCACTAGGTTCCTTGGTTGATCCACAAAGCCAAGATCGAAGACCGAAGACGGAGGTGCAGCAGTATCAGGCCGGTCTGACCGGTGGGTACCGGTCTGACCGGTGGGTACCGGTCTGACCGGTGAGGTGCACCAGTCTGACCGGTGTGCGACGACTCAGTCTGGAGACTTCAAAGCGGAGGACACGCGTCGGGATCGCAAGGCTTGCGTCGAGGCTAATCAAGTTTGCGGTCGCCGGGCATCCGTCTGATGGTGCGAAGATAAAGATTCCCAAAGTGCCCCTCGGGTGTGTGTATCCTAGTATTAGGCCTTAGGGGTAGTTTGGTCTTTCGGCTAGCCTCCATATAACCCAAGTGGTGAGAGGATGGCAGCCATCTCTTGGAACCCTAGCTCATTTTGTTTTGCTATTTTCCTCTTCCTTTTTCCTTTGGAATTTCTAGGACTAGCTTGAGAGCTTCATGGTGAGATCTTGTGAGAGGGAAGGATGATCGGGCGAAAGCTAGACCTTGTATGAACCTTCATGGTATGTATAGATGATTCGGCGTGGTTCCTCAAGGCTTGATTGTGTTCTTCCCGTTTTCCCTTTTTGGTGATTTTCGGAGCCTTTTCTTGGCGATTTTCTTGTGGCGGTTTTGAGACCTTTCTCTTTGGGATTTGGTGGGGGATGTATGCATGAACCCTTCGTGGTTCTTTTCCCTTTGATTCCCCTCCCAAATCCGTGAGCAAAGGGGCTCAATTTTGGGGTTTTCTTGGCTCTAGGGTTAGAGGCGTTCTTGGTCGTAATTCTTCGATTCCTCTCGTTCTAGCAAGTTTTGGTGGACCAAATCTTGGCTATGGAGTGCCCATGAGGTGTTCCTACTATCCCCCAAAGTCTTGTGCGAATCTATGGAGCAAATCGGGAGATCGGGAGTTGGATTTGGGGGAGTTGACCTGCGGGCGCTGTTCATCCCGAGAGCTCAGGTCACACCGGTCTGACCGGTGCAGACTCTTTGTTGAGTTTTGCTCAGGTGAACATTTTGGTGTGTTCCCTATTGTCTCGTGTTGCTGCTCTTTCGAGTTTGGTCAGTTTTGGAGCTCAGTAGGTCTGTTTGGTGGATTTGGGATTTCCTGGCTTGGACCGGTCTGACCGGCGAGCTACACTGGCCTGACCGGTGTAGGAGCCTTCTGTGGAAGTTCTCAGATTTTGCCAGGTTGCTCCAGCAGGGACCGGTCTGACCGGTGCTGCTCACCGGTCTGACCGGAGCAGTCCAGTGGTGCTCGAGTTGCTTTCTCCGCTGCGTTCTCGAGTAGATCTTGGTGGTTGTTGGTTCCTAGGACTAGTAGCACTCCAGTGGCTGCGTGGTCTTGGCCAACTTGGGTAGTTGAGTCGGAGACGTGTTTTGGAAGTCGTGTTCGTCATGTTGGAGTTCTCATCTCCCTCGAGAAGAATTTTTATCGGCTCCCATTCACTCCCCCCCCCCCCTCTCTGGTCGCCAGTTTCGGTCCTTCAAGAACAATTAGCAGAAAAAGAGAAAGAGCTTCAGTACGCATCTAAGGACAAGACAACTGAGGGCAGAGATCATTCTTCTTACCATATACATTGGAATAAATCCTTTAGCCACAGAAAAGGCTAGAAGAATCCTAATTGCCTCCAAATGGGCTACTGGAGCAAATGTCTCCTCATAGTCTATCCCCTATTTCTGGCAAAAACCCTAAGCCACCAATCTAACCCTGTTTCTCACCACTTCTCCATTTGCTCCTTCTTTATTTTTCCACACCCATTTTGTCCCTATAGGTTTGCAATGTGGTGGAGGCTCCACTAACTCCGAAACTTGGTTTCTCTCAAAGTTCTCTAACTCCTCATGCATAGCTTTCACCCAATTTGAATCAAAGAGTGTGTGTGTGTCCAATGTCCTTGGGCTCGAAAGACGCAACAAAAGCCGAATGAGCAAAGTGAGAGATTTTCTGGGACCTCGACCATGTAGTGCGTTCATTGATGTCGCTGATGATTCTTGAGGGAGGATGTTGGTGTTTTAAACCGGCAAACCTACTAAGGGGGTACCCAAGGTAGATGATTGTGATGGGGATCGCCAGATGTGGAACTTACCTAGGGGGGCACTCGAGGTAGATGATTGTGTTGGGGATCGCCAGACCTGGAACTCGAAGGTAAAGGCAAGAACATGGGACACAAATTTATATAGGTTCGGGTCGCCGAGGTGGCGAACCCTACGTCATATTTGGGGAATCATGTATGGCGCCCTACGCTTTGTGTTGGGTTGGTTGAGTTGTCCTCCTAGGGACCCGACCCTCCTTTATATAGTCCAGGAGTCCTAGTAGGATTACACGGAACAAGTCCTACACTACAAGAAAATCGTTGACTAGTGACGCAACTACATTTTAGCGTTATTGATTTATGACGTTCCTGGCTGATTTCGTCATAATATTTCACTTCCAAGCAAATTTAGTGACAAAAAAAAATTTCGTCATAACGGTTGCTACTGTAGCTGAGTGTTCACTGTTCCATGCTTGTTTTGTGACGCCATAAGCTCCGCAATAGCGTCATAAACCAACTTTGGTCCCACATGTAAGCATTATTTTAAAAATAGAGCGTTCCAAATCGTCATAAAATTTAGTTGGGTCCCACATGTAAGCATTTTTTCGAAAGTAGAGTGTTCCAAGTCGTCATAAAATTTTTCAGGGTGCCACATGTAAGCATTTTCGCCATGTCAGCGGCGTCATAAACCAACTTTGGTCCCACATGTAAGCATCTGTTCGAAAATAGAGTGTTCCAAGTCGTCATAAATGGTTCCAGGGTCCCACTCGAAGGGAAATTTTTTACATTGACCAGGTCCCACCTGTAAATTTCATGTGAGTCTTTAATATAAATCGGTAATTCCAAGGCGAAACGCTTCACTGCATTCGCAAACACTCTCGACTTTTGCTTCGCAGATCAGCAATTCCAAGGTGACACTTTTGGTAGGAATGGCGGATCCTAGCGGCGATGAGAAGATGGTTGCGCCGCCATATCAAAGCAACGAGAGGTTGAAACAGCACGATGAGGTTAGTCCTCTCCTCTGTTTTGAGCCTCTATATGTTCCCCTATCTTCCTAGGTTTGGGGATATCGAGATTTAGGGATCTGGAGGATTGATGATCATATATGTTAGATTCAGATTTCATCGCACTCTTAGATTTGCACTTCGATTGGTGTTAGAAGCTGATAGGCTATAGACAATTCATAGGTGTTAGATTCAGTTAGTTTTCAATTTACATCATCTTACGATAGGTTCTTGTATTTTAGTAGCTTCCGGATGTTCTTCATGCCACTTGTTTTATAGATTTTTCTGAAGGTGCACAATTGATAGGATTGATAGATCCTTATATTTTCAATTTGCATCGTTTTATGGATTAATAGATTGAAGAGACTATCTCTGAGCTACAGACTGTGAAGGGGCATCTGGATTCTGTCATGATTCTTATCCTTTGCACAACTCATAGGTGTTATATTCAGTTAGTTTCCAATTTGCATCGTTTGATGGATTTATAGGTTCTTGTATTCTACTAGCTTCTGCAGGAGCTTCAAGCCACTGTCGCTGAGCTCTAGAAAGTGAAGAGAGACCTGCAAGACCAAGAGCAAGAGGCTGCACTATACAAGGACCTATATAAGCAATCGTTACAGCAGCTGGATGACTTGTCTCTGCTATTGTTACAACGGGAGAACGCCGCACTGAAAAAATTAATGAGTTACAGAACGAACATACTGACGTGTTGAAAGTGGCTTACAAATTGATGGAAGAGGCTAACCAAGAGAACCGGGAGAAGATATCCCAGTTGAAAAAATGTAACATGAAGTGTGAAGCTGCTAGTGTGAAGCTGCAGGAGGCCAGAAATGAGCTGGAGAAGTTCCAGCAATCTTAAAAAACATGTTTCTACCTCATCATCTTATGATGTTTTCTACTTGGTGGTGTGAACTCTGTGGTGATGAGTGCTATGAGACTCCATCTTATTATGCCGATTTGGTTTAATCTGTTTCAAATTGATTCAAGCATACTCACCATTCTTAATTAATTTTGCTGATGTTTTGCTGGTCCATTCTGTTGATGTTTTTCTGGAAGGACCTTCCTGAGTAACGATCGTGAAACTGCTTGTTTCCTACTGTCGGTCACGAAATGTTGCAAAAACAATTTGCCATAGCAAGGGTTCGAACTAGAGACCTATAGGAACGAGACAGCACTACTACCACAGCACCACCTCTTGGTTGTGTCAATTTAATGAGAAACACTTTCCACCCCAACCACAACACGGAGCGGTTGTTCTGATAAGTTGGTGGGAGAAAAGCCCACGCTATAGCAAAAAATAGTTTTCCCGCAGCCTGCTACCCCAAAATGGGAAAACGAACAACGGAGAGGCGAGTAGGCTACCAAAACGGATCATTCCGGCGGTGATATGCGACTTCCAACGGCTGCTCACTCCTACGAGCGCAATCTGGGTGATACTTGCTGCAGCGGCGTGTCAACCTGGTAAGTAATTTTGTGTTCAATCCAAAAAATTTCATTTCGCGGAATGTTCTCCTTTTCGATTCGTTCTATGGTCAGTAATTTTGAGTTGGATTCGCCAAAAACTTTCTAGATGGATAGACGCTGGATAACCGGTTGTACTGGTTTTACCACCGATCATGAGAAAGGGGTCCAGGATTTCTTGGCATTTCTTCGGACAAGATATGCTAGGGACGAAGAAATACTATGCCCGTGTCGTTGATGCCTCAATAACTCTACAGGGACTATAGAGCGAATTGGAGTTCACTTGTGAGTGGGATGGCAACCACTTACACTAGGTGGATCCATCATGGAGAAGCTTTGGAGGATATGGTTGACGATGATGCAAATGTACAGGATAACGCAATTCTGCTGGATGTAGAGGGGGATGTGGATAATGCAGCTCCACGGGATGGTGGTGATCAGAAAACGGTCCAGGAAAACCAATACATATCGGGTATGGAAGAGGATGAAGGCCATGGAGACGATGGGATGTCTGAATTGATTGCTGACTTGGGCAAGGGTAAGGTGCTCGGTGAGAAAATGTATGAATTTGTAAAGGAACATCTGAACCGTAAGGTGTCACCGACATCTTCATATGCACAATTTACATTTGTTGTGAAGTTACTTCATATAAAGTCTTTCAGTCAGATGAGCAACGTCGCATTCAATGCAACGATGAATTTGTTACAAAAAGGATTCCCAGAAGCGTGTCTTCTAGACTCTTTCGATGTGGCAATGAAGTACATACGTTCCATGGGACTCGGCTATGAAAAAATACATGTTTGCAAAAATAATTTATATTGTTTCGCAAGGAGGAGGAGAAGCCATATATCGAGTAAGTAAATCACCATTGTAATGAGAATTACAATTATTTCGTTCTAACTTTGAGATGGTACTGCTTTGCAGAGTGTTCAAGAATGAATTAAAAGCGAAAGGTGTGTCGGATGAGGATATTGATCGTCGAATTGCTACAGAATTTCAGCACTGGTTTAGATCGCATGTTAGTATTCATTTTTTTGTTTGGTAGCTAGCTTATATTACCTTGTGAGGACCTTTACATAAGACTATATTAAAAAGAACTATGGCTCTTCTATACATATTACAAACAATCCAGTGAGCGACGACAACCTATATGCATTATCAGCTGAACCAGACCAGTGAGCAAAAACTTATACAACATGTATTGTAGGCAGTGTCCGGTACCACACTAAGGCCCGAGAGGCAAATAGGAAGACACAGAACAGTGGATTCATGACTACATGATCACATAAAGACATTATAGAAATTGAGTTTTATGGTTCACTAAGAGACATTATTAAGCTGCGGTACAACTCGGGGCTTGACAGAGATCGAACTATTGTTTTATTCCAGGTTGACTGGTATGATCTGGAAGGGACCAAGAAGGAACCGAAGATTAGAAATGATGGTTACCTCACAAGTGTCAATACTCGAGATTACTGGTACGAAGATGATCCCTACATTCTTGCTGAACAAGCAACGAAGGTCTTTTACTTGCCAGACACCCTACTACAACACCCCTAGAGAGTGGTGCAAAAATTTGAGCACAGGCATTTGTGGAGCTATAATGAAAATGAGGAGGACATAGCTCCCACTAGCATGGTACTTGCATATCAAGATGATGAAATTGGCCAAACCTTGCATGATGTTATACTTGATGATGGTCTCGGTGATGGTTCGGAGGTTCCGGTGCCTATTACTGGCGAGGAGACTGTGGTTGCAGCCGCTGAAGTTGACGCAATTCGCCAACAGGAGCTGTCTGATATGGATGGATTCAATTCTGAAGATGAGGACGACAACACTCTATGGCAATACGTCGATGAAGATGATAATGTTGCCGATGAAAGTGACGACGACTAGGATATCAAATCAATAAATGTTTAAGTCGATCAGAACTGAAATCATGTGGACCTTATGATTTATATGTAATTTATATGTAGTTGAAGTGCACTTTCCTGAATATTAAACCTGCCGTAGGTGCCTACTATCCGGTTCATTGTATTATGTAGCATCGGAACTTCCTGTTGCGACTTTACAGAATATACGATCGCGCATGGGGATGCCGATTATCCAGTACGTTGTATTATAAAACAACGGAATGTCCTGTTGGGCTATGTGAATGGTAGGTTAGAAAATATCCTTTTCTTATCTCCAATGTGGCCATGATCGAGGAGTATGCAACGTGACGTGCTCATGATCATGTAGAACTAGGCGAACGAATCGACAAAGGAAGGGATGTGTTGATCTCCAATGTGGCCATGATCGAGTAGTATGCAACGTGACGTGCTCATGATCATGTAGTACTAGGCAAACGAATCGACGAAGGAAGGGATGTGTTGATCTCGAATGTGGGCATGATTAAGTAGTATGCAACGTGGCGTGCTCATGATCATGTAGTACTAGGCGAACGAATCGACGAAGGAAGGGATGTGTTGATCTCCAATGTGGCCATGATCGAGTAGTATGCAACGTGACGTGCTCATGATCATGTAGTACTAGGCGAACGAATCGACGAAGGAAGGGATGTGTTGATCTCCAATGTGGCCATGATCGAGTAGTATGGAACGTGACGTGCTCATGATCATGTAGTACTAGGCGAATCGAATCAACAAAGGAAGGAATGTGTTGATCTCCAATGTGGGCTTGATCGAGTAGTATGCAACATGACGTGCTCATGATCATGTAGTACTAGGCGAATCGAATCGACAAATGAAGGGATGTGTTGATCTCCAATGTGGGCATGATCGACTAAGTATGCGAATGGATTGTCCGGTTCTTTGTATTATGTACGACAGGACCATCCTGTTATGAGTTTCATACTCATCGACATACGTCCGGAGGATGGTCCGGTCTAGTATACATCGGAATAGAGGAACTTCCTTGTAAACTACAGGTACGAAAGGCGCTTCCCATTTTCTGGTCACAGGGTGCCAACAGCGCACTACACACACCTTTATGGATTTATCCAACGGCGTGTCACTCGTGCTGCCCGCCATCCCCCCATTTACTGCCTCCTCACTTGCGGCGCAACCCCTTGGTAGGGTTCCGCCGCTGCAGCCGCCGCCGCCTGCAGCAGCCTCCAGCGGATACCTCAATCCATCGCCAAAATTAGAGGTATGCGTCCGCCTTCAGGCTCCAGCGGATACCGCAATCCGCCACCGAATTCTTGGAATGCACTAATTCGAGAAATTCAGTGCAGATGGGCCGAGATGGTGGCAAGAGTGATGGAAAGGCGCTTGATCCTCCTCCGGCGAAGCGACAACAAAAGTCGCAGCTGAGTTTTGCAGGCATGTCTGGCCCTTAGGCGAGGCTAAGGTGCAGGCCTGCAGCACGGGATTCTTCCTCTGCCCCTACACGCCGCACACGGGGTGGGTCAACCTCGGTGCCTTCCTGCCGCACACGGGGTGGGTCAAGCTCGGCGCCTTTCTGCCGCACACGGGGTAGGTCAACCGCGACGCCTTCCTGCCGCACACGGGGTGGGTCAACCGCGAGCTATGGCCCACCTCGCCCTTCAGAGTTTCCTGTGCCAGATACCAGGAAAGAGAAACATGTACAACTTCACCCTCCACCAGAAGAGCCGCTTAAGATGATGGACCTGCGCAACCACACCTACCAAATGATTAAAGGTCTTAGATGGGTGCCTGAGAATCAGTGGTGGGACAAAACCAAGGACAAACGAGTCGAACCAAGATTTAGGAATGTCGGTCAGCAAACTTTCTATTACAACTACAAATACCTGCCCATGAAACTGTACCAGCACAGGGTTATAAATTGGGATCATATGACGTTGGCCGCGGGAGGGGATGTTAAGGCATACTTCGATGATCATCCCGGATTGGATGATTTGGTCTCAATGCATCATAAGTATGTTGAGGATTAGGTGAGAGTTTTTTATGCTACTGTGTACATTGCCGATACTAGGGAGTACATCATATTCATGTTTCAGGGACGCCAAGTTACTCTTTTCCGACACCATATTGCTGACAAACTTGGATTGAGGGATTTTGAAGTAGGAAAGTACGACCATAAGACATCCCTACATAATATTGTCTATGGGGATCGTGAACCACCTCGACGTAGTTTGCTCGGTGGGTCGTTCCCATCCGGCGAGGAGATGGTCGGACTTTTTGTTGAGTCGTTCACAGGTAGGCGAGCATATCCCATGCCTGACATGCTTACCCCTGAGGCAAATGTGGTTCACCAGGCACTACGGAAGACATTGTTACCACGGATTGGCAATGCAGAGTCGATCACTAGTCTTCAGCAGTGGCTTCTCCTTCACGTCATGACTGGCCGGCGCTTCGACATCGTGGACTTCATTTTAGCCGAGATTGAAGATGTTATCTTTGATGGGTTGACCGTGGCCCGAAATATGTCGTATGCTCAGTGGATCTCCTTGATCTTGAGTAGTGTTACCAAAGTAGATGAAGACGGGGAAAGGGTGCGAACCGGACCCAAAGATTGGCGTCCCGAGTACATGATGTCCGACACACATTTCAAGGAATACAGGCCTGCGAGACTAGGAGACAGACGTCATGGCCTAAGGGCTACAATTGAGCCATTTCCTGATGACATTTGTTCTTCAGACAGTGAAGGCAATGAGGCCTCTCTAGTGAGACATCTCCAAGTACATGATGGTGCATCGCTACCCACTAAAAAAACAGAAACAGTTCCAGTCACTCCAGCAACAACCAGTGAGCCAATGGACTCTACCTTCTTTCTGAAACTGATCCTTGAAAATCAGCGTGACCAGAGAAAGTTCCAGTCAATGATGGAAATGAGGATGGCACAACAGGAGGAGTTAAATCGCGCACACTCGGAGCAGATAGCACAAATGGTAACACAGCACCAGCGCACTATGGAGAATTTTGTGAATGCTTCACTCATTCACCTTCACCAAGTTAACGGCTTACCGCCACTGCCCGCTCTACTCGCACCTATTGGTCAGACTCCCTTGCAACTCATGCCTCCTGCTAACTTGGGTAAATCATCTGAAGTCTATGAGCTGCCTCACAGTTCAGCAATTGGTTCACAATGGATGATAGAAAAGGATTCCAAAGAAGAAAAGGAAGCAGATGCAACAATACTCAAGGTTCTATCTGATATTGCAGCAGAGGAAACGAATAAGAAAGATCATTTGGCGGCAACAGCAAATGGTCCAGAAGATACTGCTCCAGCTACCTCGGAAGGCTCTCGTGCAGCTGATCCTGCTCCAGCTCCTGCTACGTCGGAAGGCTTTCCTGCTCCTGCTCCTGCTACCTCAGAAAAGCTCTCCTGCTCCAGCTCCTGCTACCTCAGAAGGCTCTCCTGCTCCTGCTCCTGCTACCTCAGAAGGCTCTCCTGCTCCAGCTCCTGCTACCTCAGAAGCCTCTCCTGCTCTAGCTCCTGCTCCTGCTACCGAGGAAGGCTCTCCTGCTCCTGCTCTAGCTCCAACTCCTGATGACCCTCTTCACAATCCTGTTACATTGGCTCCTTCGAACACCGACGAAAAAGAGGTAGAATGTTAAACATTCCTTTTATTGTCATTGATTCCATTTGATTATTGTATTCGAGTTGAACAATATATTTTTCTTCACGTGTGTGAACCAGCCATAAATAATCGTTTTGCCTGGGCTTTGTGCTCAGGTCTTCACAATTGCTGACCAAGATGAAATTGTACTAGAGTCAGAAGACTCCCAATACTATTGAACCGGGTTGGAGAATGAGATACAGGTACCAGCACTTCGTTTCCAGAATAGAACATCGTACTTGTTGTTGAGGGTCCTTACAACAAATTTTTGACCGTCAACACCTCAGCTACGGCAGCACTTTATATCGAATTTCATTGATGTTTTAGGTGCTAACGAGGTTCCACAAGTTGTGTTGAGATTTTATCTGCAGGATCAAGATTAGGGAACAATTCCGGGGCATTGGGCTAAATAAGGTAGGCACGGCCGTACCTAGTGGTGCGCCCGGCCCTACCTTGCACCACCATTCACGTTCACACCGAGTATAGCCCTGTACACCAGCTCCCAAAAGGCTAAGATCATCACGATCATGTTGGATCAAGGAACCACACCACAGGAGAGATGCACTGGAGCCAGGAGGCAGGGTCGGCCGCACCACTAGGGCCAGCCGAACCTCTAGGGCCGGCCACACCACTAGGGCCGGCCGCACCTACCCGACACGCCCAAATGTGCCACCAAGGCTTGGTCACTCAAGGAAGCACAGCTAGAAATGATCCTGATCGAGGAAACAAGGTCGGTTTGATCCAGAGGTTGAGATTAGCTTCACTTGGATTCATGGACCCACAAGCCAGTGAACAACCGACGTGGGACAGCATCCAGGACTTCATTTAGCCACTAGAGCATGATCCGAAGTGTATGACAAGGGGGCCCAGGGCTGGCCGCACCAAGAGGTACGACCACACCTCCTTCACAGAGCCGACCGATGCACAACCGTCTTCAAACCGCCTCAGGGACCAAATCACGGACGCACGATCGAAGGCGGTGGAAATTGGAGGGCCGGCCGCACCTAGAGGCACGACCGCACCTCCTTGCCGGCCACTGCACCTCCCTCTCGCCTACAAGTACCCCCTCCTCCAGCCACCGACCCAGAGGGCCTATATATAGAGCCTGGCACCTCATAGAAGGAAACAAGTGATTAGAAGCAAGTGGCGGAGCCCTACATAAGTTAGTATTCAGAGAGTAGGGAGAGAGAGTTGAGCGTTGGAGTAGAAGCCGGAGTGTCGGTCTTCTTCCCCTTCCTCGGCGGGTGCGGTACAACTACGGTCGTCCACACCTGGGATATTTTGTAAGTTCGGATTCGTGAGTAACTAAGTCTCAAGTCATTTCATCGTTCGCTCTTAGGTTCTTCGATTGCATTTAGTAGTTTCTACTTGTTGTGATTGCTTTGCTTTGAATTCGAGTAAAGTAGTGCTTGGTTAGTGTAGACGTGGTGTCTATGCTTTTCAGTACCTTGGAATGCTTCCTGGTTCAATGGAATAGTTGTGGTACCCTAGGGAGGTGACAGCTCCGGACGGGCTTTGTAGTCCACCACGTTAGTTCCGGCAGGTAGGAGTTACGACATCAGAGCCCCCTTCTCATCCCTTTCTGTGGCCCTTTCCCTCTGGCCCCGACGAGCGACAAGTTTTGCCTTGATTCTATCCGTGACTTTCACGAGTCCCAAACTTCATCAGCTATCCCCTCTCTACCCGAAATCTACCCTTTCCTTTCTATCCTTCGTCACCATATCCCCCGGACGAATTAGTTCAGGTTCACAACACATCTCATTCCCCGTGGAAATCGATACCTTGGAATACTCCCGGGTGAAAGCTACAATGGTATCCATGCGTTTGCGGATCTATCTGTGATCGTGTAGTATACCAACATGCTTTCTGGCGCCGTTGCAAATCTAGTAACGACGTAAGAAGTGCCAACAAGCTTTCTGGCGCCGTTGCCGGGGAGCGGTAGCTGTTTTGATTCTGAACCCAGTTCATCCGTGTATCTACCCATTTATCACATGGATTCCAATCCAACCCTCTTCGATTTTGCCGCTCCAAAGGGTGATCATTTGGAGCCTCCACCTTCATCACATTCCATTGAAACATCTAGCTATGAGCTACGTCCCGGCTTCATAGCTATGGTCCGAGAGCAAAGCTTCTCCGGAGATAAGGATGAAAGTCCTTATTCCCACCTGCGCAAGTTCGAACAACTTTGTTCGTGTCTTGTGATCGCAAGAATGAGTCAAGATACCTTGAAATAGAAACTCTTTCTGTTTTCATTAACGGGGAGAGCAAAACAATGGCATTCGTTCAGTGTGAGAAGTATGGAGGGGGACTGGGAAAGATTACGAAAGGCTTTTTGCCTAACATTCTTCCCGACTCCCCAAGTAGTGAAACTCTGACGAGAGGTCATCTGTTTTGAGCAACGGAAGACCGAATCTCTAGGAGCCGCATGGGCAAGATTTACAAAAATCGTAGATTCTGGTCCAGACCTTGGTATCGCAGAGCCCGCTCTTTTGCAACATTTTCGCGATGGTCTTGGACCAGAGTCAGCAATTTTCTTAGACTCTAGTTCCGGAGGATCTTTCACTCATCTCACCTTGTCTGAGTGTAAGGACATTCTAACAAAAATCCTTCAAAATACCCCTTACACGGGAGTTTATGATGAATTCCCGGATGAAGAAGAGATCACTCAGGAAAAGCACATGCCAAACACTTTCTCGGAACCGAAAACCATAGAGGAGGAACCCACTTTCCCAACTATCCAATCCGTAGAGGATTGCACTCCCCTAACAAAAACATGGTTCACCGATGAACCATTTCAACCATATAGAGAGTTTGACGACCCCTCATACGATTTCGTCTACGAGTTTTACGATGAGCTATTTGCTAACTTTGCGAATACTTGGAATTACCAAAAAGTAGAGAGACCAAAAGCACAAGAGGAGCCAGAAACTCCTATCTCTTGCTCAGAGGAACGAGCCGAGCATTTTAGGCTCATTACAAATCTTTCGGCCATCATGAGTAGAGAATGGTTGGATGAGGCGGAAGCCTCGACCGATGTCATAAAACTCCCAACCAAAATGAGGCACACTATATGTGAACTCATGGGAAATAAGCATGATGTCGGGTATGATCCTAGCCTGGGGATCAACATTATCGGTTCATCCTTGGCGAAATCCCTAGCAGCCGTATCTTCTCTATCAAAATCTTCGGAACTCCTTGACATTCCCTTAGGAGAGACATTAGGTTGCCAGGGCATTCTTCGAGTGTTTCCCGTAAAATTCACGGAACACGAGCTTTATCTTGATTTTCATATCTTTGATCTAACTTGCCATCACACCCATTCAATCATCATCGGTAGACCTATCATGAAAATCTTAGAGCAATTCCCAAGGAAACCAGCGTTGGAGCTAAAGATCGGTGACGACTTCCTACCGGTGTCTTACCTTAGAACCGAAAACACCCCTGTAGAAGCCGAACCCAAACCAGATCTACTAGAGGAGGTAATGGCCGCTTCCCTGGCAGAGTTAGCTCAACCAAACTTTGAAGAGGAAATCCCATTCTTCACGGAGGAGGATGAGGCCCCAGTCTCGTTTAAGCTTGACCCAACCGAGAAGCCGGAACGACCACCAATAGAGCTCAAACCTCTCCCTCCGGGATTAAAGTACGCGTTTCTCCATGAGAATTGAGAAACTCCAGTGATCATCAACAATAAGCTATCTGAGGTAGAAGCTCAGTAGCTCATCACTGTTCTTGAAACCCATCGATCAGTACTAGGATACTCTCTTCAAGATCTCAAGGGAATTAGCCCCACTCTTTGTACACACAGGATTCCCATCGAACCTGACGCAACCCCTTCAAGAGAACCTCAACGTCGGCTCAACAACAATATGAGGGAGGTAGTGAAAAAGGAAGTCTTAAAACTCCTTCATGCCGGGATTATCTACCCGGTACCCAATAGTGAATGGGTTAGTCCTGTTCAAGTTGTGCCAAAGAAAGGAGGCACGACGGTGGTGTGCAATGACAAGAATGAGCTCATCCCTTAGCGCACCGTCACAGGGTGGCGTATGTGCATAGATTATCACAAGCTTAATAAGGCCACCAAGAAAGACCACTTTCCCCTTCCTTTCATAGACGAGATGTTGGAACGGTTAGCGAAGCATTCCTTCTTTTGATTCCTAGATGGCTATTCTGGTTATCACCAAATTCCTTTCCATCCCGATGACCAAGATAAAACCACATTTACATGCCCTTACGGAACTTACGCCTACCGGCGAATGTCCTTTGGGCTATGTAATGCTCCAGCCTCTTTTCAACGTTGTGTGATGTCAATCTTCTCGGATATGATCGAGCAAATCATGGAAGTGTTCATGGACGATTTCTTGGTTTATGGACAGACCTTCTCGGAATGCCTTAAAAATCTTGATAAAGTTCTTAGAAGGTGTGCCGAGAAGGATCTTGTCCTCAATTGGAAAAAATGCCATTTCATGGCAAGGGAAGGGATTGTTCTCCGACACAGGGTGTTCGAACGAGGGATAGAGGTGGATAGATCTAAGATAAAGGTTATTGAACAACTTCCACCTCTGGCTAATGTCAAGGGCATCCATAGTTTCTTAGGCCATGCAGGATTCTACCGTAGGTTCATCAAAAACTTCTCGGAGATTGCCAGTCCTTTGACCAAACTCTTAGCCAAGGATACTCCCTTTGTTTTTGATGAAGAATGTCTTATCGCATTCCATACCCTCAAGAAAGCCTTGATATCAGCCCCAATTATCCAACCTCCCGATTGGAGTTTGCCTTTTGAGATCATGTCCGATGCTAGCGGTTATGCCGTTGGGGCAGTCCTAAGACAAACTAAGGACAAGAAACATCATGTTATAGCTTACGCTAGCAAGACTCTCAATGGTGCTCAGCTAAATTATGCTACCACCGAAAAAGAGCTTCTAACTGTGGTTTCTGCAATAGACAAGTTTAGGTCCTACCTAGTGGGGGCCAAGGTAATTGTCTTTACAGATCACACCGCTCTCAAGTATCTCCTCACCAAGAAAGATGCAAAGCCAAGACTGATCCGATGGATTCTACTACTCCAAGAATTCGACATAGAAATCAAGGATAAACCAGGAGTGGAAAATTCAGTAGCGGATCACTTATCAAGGCTTCATCTAGAGCATGATTCATCGCTAACAATCAATGATTCCTTGAGAGATGATACACTCCTCAGGGTAGACAACAATGATCCTTATTATGCAGACATTGTCAATTTTATGGCATCAGGATATGTGCCACCCGGGGGAGATAAGAGAAAGTTAATATACAAGAGTAGACTCCACATGTGGGATGAGCCCTATCTATTCCGCATATATGCAGACGGTCTTCTACGACGTTGCAAACCATCATGGGAAGTGAACGACATCTTAGAAAGGTGCCACTCGTCAGAATATGGAGGACACTATGGAGCATTCCGTACCAATGCGAAAGTTTGGCAGTGTGGTTTCTATTGGCCCACTATGTACCAAGATGCCAAGGATTTCGTGAGAAGGTGCCCAAGATGTCAGAAGCATGGTAATATTAGTACAAGGGATGCCATGCCCCTTACCACCAATCTTCAAGTCGAAATCTTCGATGTCTGGGGGATTGACTACATGGGACCTTTTCCAGTGTCAGGGAATTGTGAATATATACTAGTGGCAGTAGATTATGTATCAAAATGGGTGGAAGCAATACCTTGTCAGACAGCAGCTTCTTGAAGCTCGAAGAAAATGTTCCCCGACATAATATTCTCTAGATTCGGAGTACCAAAGGTAGTCATCAGTGACGGGGGATCACATTTCATTGATGGGAACTTCAGAAGATACTTGAAAGCTCAAGGAGTGGAGCACCGAGTCGCTACTCCATATCATCCCCAAACAAGTGGCCAAGTTGAAACATCAAACAAGGAAATCAAGAACATCCTTCAGAAGACCGTCCATGAGATGGGAAGAGGATGGAAAGATAAACTTCCTGAAGCATTATGGGCATATCGCACAGCTTACAAAACTCCCATTGGTATGACACCATACCAATTGGTTTATGGAAAGACATGTCACTTGCCCGTGAAATTGGAGTACAAATCACATTGGGCTATCAAGAAGTGGCATATGGATCTCCCCACCGCTGGAATTAAAAGGCAAATGAAATTGGGTGAACTCAAGGAATGGAGGGAGAAGGCATATCACAACGCAAAGATGTATAAAGAGAGAACCAAAAGGTGGCACGATAAGAGGATCAAGAAGAAATCCTTTGATCCGGGAGATAAGGTACTACATTTTGAAGGACCGGAACGGCGAACCAGAGAGGGGGGGAGTGAATGGGAGCCGATAAAAATTCTACTCAAGAATTCGGCCTATGAACCCAAGATCACTCGGATACCTCTGCAAACTTCTCTTGCCAAATCCACGTAGCCACTGGAGTGCTACTGAACCTAGGAGCAAGATCCAACCAACAGCCACTCAAACACACGCAGCGGAAAACAACTCGAAACAGCTGCTGGAAGCCATAACCGGTCAGGCCGGTTTCTGAAACTGATCAGACCGATCCTCTAGGACTTAGCCTCTCACAGGCAGGGGAAACCGGTCAGACCGGTTTTGTCCAGGAAATCCCCAAAAGACCTTTGAGACCAAACCTAGCTAAACCACCTCAGGAACCCTTCAACCGTTGAACAAGAAAAGGCATAGCATGAAAGAAGCTCTCCTATCCAAAAACCCCTCACGACAGCCCACTGGGGCTAAACCGGTCAGACTGGTTTGGGAAACCGGTCAGGCCGGTTTTGCCTGGACAGTCGGGAAGAACTCAGCCCACGGGAAAAACTCAACCTTCACCTCAATCGATCTCCCGATTCATTCCACGGATTCAAGTGAGACTTTGGGGATAGCTGGGGTACCTCGTGGGCTACCTTTGGCTAGAAGCTCGGTCCCCAAAACCTACCCAATCAAGAGGAATCGGAAGTCAACCCTCAAGAACACCTTTTCACGAACTCCACCGAAGACCACCAAATCGAAGCTGTTTCAGAGGGTTTGTTGGAGCAAGATGACCGAGCAAAGAGGCACAAGGTCCTCATATGTGACATCCAACAAGAATCCCTCAAAGAAAGGCTCCCAAAACTTCACCACGAAAAATCCAAGAAAAAGGCTCTGAAAATCATCAAAAAGAGAAAACGGGGGAGACACAATCAAGCCTTGAGGAACCACGCCGAATCATCTATACATACCATGAAGGTTCATACAAGGTCTAGCTTGCCTCTCGATCATCCATCCCTCTCTCAAGATCTCACCATGAAGCTCTCAAACTAGTCCTAGAAATCCTAAGGAAAATAGGAAGGAAAATAGCAAAGGGAAAATGAGCTAGGGTTCCAAGAGATGGCTGCCATCCTCTCACCACTTGGGTTATATGGAGGCTAGCCAAAAGACTAAAATACCCCTATTACATAAACTAGGATACACGCCCACCAAGGGCACTTTGGGAAATTGTCTTCGTAACACCATCAGACAGATGCCTGGCGACCGCATTTCGCTTAGCCTCGACGCAAGCCTTGCGATCCCGACGCATGTCCTCCGCTTCGAAGCTTCCCGGCGCCCGATGACCCCAAACCGGTCAGACCGGTTTTGGCTTGACAGCCACGCCCGGTCTTCGGCCTCGGCTTTGTAGCTCAGCCGAGTAACCCAGTGGTTTTCTGGTGAACCACTGTGTTGACGGTTAATTGTCGTATCAAAGTTCGTTTGGATTTGCAAGCGAACAAATCCCCCGTCGTAGTCAAGGGACCCTTCTTCCCTTAAGTGTGAGAACCCAAGGTATCGAATCTTTGGAACAATGTGCAACGTAAGGATTCAATCTAGTAAGGCAAAGAAACTCCTTTTGAAGAATCAAGTTGCATCTAATCTAAGAGATCATTAAGAAAACAAATCTAATCTAATCTAATCTATTGACTCAAGAGGTAGAAAGAGGAAGCAAAGAGATAACCGATCTAGAGAGTCTAGATCATGCTTATGTTGTAGCTCCAAACAAGATAGATGAAGATAGAAAAGCGAATCTCATAAAAAGCATCTTTAAACTGTGGCCTCCGATCCGATTCCGAAGACGCCCGCCTTTTGGAGCCACCGTCCTGTCACAACGCACTCCTATTCGTGCGGGTTAGCCTAGGGCGAGTTCGAGAAGAACAAGTTGAAAACACTTGGTCGGTCCGGTATGCACCTCTAGCCACCGCGGCTACAAGAGCACCCTATGTAATCTATCTTAAGTATAGATTGAGGAAGAAGCAAAACCAAGGGAGAACAAAATCATCGAGAAGGCACTTGATCGCTAGAAATCGGATTCACTATAAAAACTTCACCATGAATGATTACATGAACAAGATCACCACCGGGATCCTACCTCGATCTTGATCCTTGCTCCGGAGCTCCGACGTGGTCTTCCATGCAAGTTCCCACGTCGGCTAGGGAAACCCTAGACAACTAGCATGACCCTCCTCTCTGAGATGGTGTCCCTCTAGCTTCTCTGCTCCTCGGCGGCGGATGACGAATGAATTGATCTGTGGCTCTTGGCGAGGGGGCTATAAATAGTCTGAATGGCGTCTAGGTCAAAGGGGGTGCCGAACCGGGCCCGGAATGGGCTGGGCCGGCCGGCCTGGGCCGACCGGCCTGGGCCCATTTCGGCCCAGTTCGGCCCCAGCTTCCTCCCGGTTGCTTCTCGTGTCTTCTGAAATTTTCCACTTCCTGCTTGTGGGCCCTTGGCGTCAGTTTCTCCACGGTTTGGATAGGGCTCCTTGTCGCGCAAGCTCCAGCACTTTCTGTCCAGGTCCTCGGAGTTTCACGGCTTCACGCTTCAGTCCTTGGGCCACTTGGAGTCATGTTCACTTCGTGTCTCGACTTGTGCCGGGCTTCATGATCTTCTCACAAAGTGTTTGATGAACTTTTCCACGAAGTCTCCCTTTTAGCGTTAAAACCCTACGTAAACAATAAACTCCAAATACCACAAGCGAGTGCAAACTTGACATATGATGAGGGTTAATATCGTTATATTAAATTAATGCCAACACCAAAGGTAAACTCATGGCTAGGTTGACAGAAATTCACCGTCAACATCTCCCCCATGCTTAAACCTTGCTCGTCCTCGAGTAAGCCTTCGATGGATATCAGTGTTGCCTTTCATTATTCAAACCCTACACTTGATCATACACGAGAAAACATAATGCTCTCTAAATTTTAATTTGTTAAAGTTCCATAGTGTACTAGCCTTCATCCCTATGGAGGGTGGATATCAATTAAGCTCTTCCCACAAGTATTTAGTCATGCTCCCAAATTTCAAATGGATTTCAGAAATTTTGAAGTGTAGAGCAAGATGAAGAAAAGAGCTAAACCAAGTTCAAAAATTTAAACCACCTTGCATCTTGCTCATGAACTCTCATCTCATCTTGTCTCTCAAGCCTAATTGTTCTACTCCTTTCCCCTCTCAAAATATATATAAGTGGAAGGCTTTATTTGGAGCTTTAGGGAAAAGTTTAGTCCTACCAAGATATTATAAATGAGATATTATCAAAACAAGACAAGCTTCTCATGGTCTTACCGAGACTCGTCAAAAAGGTCATTGGAAAAATAATGTTACAAGGTGGGGGGAGAGAGATGAACACACACTTTTTGAGATAAGTGGACATGTGCAAATGGCAAAGAGTGACCCGAGGCACAAACAAAGTCCTCGTTATCGGATTGCACATGGTTGGAAAGATGAGTATGGGTCTTGATCTTGAATCCTCTTGAAACTCCTAATGCATCTAGAGAGCCGGGGAGCTTTATTTATTATTTTTTTTCTTTCTCTCTTTTTTATATATATATACACATCTTTTTCTTCTTTCCTTTTTCTTTCTTTCTTTCTTTCATACTTTTTTTTTCTTTTTTTTCTTTCATTTTTTCTATACTCCCCTTGAACTCTAGATTACATTTTACCTACCTCCTTGGCAACTCCCCCCCATGCTTAGATGATTGCACTTCCTCGAGCAAAGAGGTGGAAAAATTTTTGGGCCAAGGTAGGTACTAAAAGTTCTATGTCTTCATGGAGAGAAACACTTGAAATCTTCTAGGGATCCTTCACGCAACCTTATGTCGTCTTGGAGGTCTCCCAAAATTATACTTCAATCCTTGGCACCATCATTCTTGTGATCTTCCTCGATATATTCATCCATACTCAAATGTTGGGTGCGGTCAAGGAGATAAACACAAAAAGATGTATTGGGTTTTTGGGTGGATATCCGGTGAGGTTTGCAAAATTTCCGATGTGGAAACTTACAATGCATGGATAAAAAAGGCTAGCAAAAAGATAGATACGCAAAAACGGAATGACCACAGCTTCTTAGTCTCGGGCCAGAGAAATCAAGCCCTGAATTAACTCACCCAAAAATAAATCTTGTATACTAAGTTTTTGCACTCAAATCAATATAAGGCATTGGATAGGTAGAGCAACATGCAAGGGGTATTAATGACAAGGTTAGCATCACTTTTAAGAACAAAAATAAATCGTCTTTAACCCATCCAAAATTGAGAGCATGAAAAGAAAACTATGGGCCTTATCTTTATCAAAACCTCCGCAAAGGATTAAGCTAGCATTTAAATTAATTTCAGATTTGTATTTAAGAGAGTATTAGCTTAATCGTGCAGGAAACAAGTACAAAGATGAGCATATAGGCAACGGTCATCATATATCAACATGGCACAATTTTCCATCCATATTAATTATCATGAAACGATGGTGAAATTTATTCATGGTAATGGAAAACAAAAACTACTACTATCACACACATGCTGAAAATAAATAAAATAGAAAGTGCTCGCACACACAAATTTGCACAATACTGAAAAATAAAGAAAGGGAGAAGGAAAAATTGAACCGAATTTGAAGCATTACTTCTTCTTCCTTCCTTCACTCTTCCTTCAATGGTTGATCCTTCGTGTTTATGATTAAAACTTGCTTGGAGTGCCTCGGAGTATATGGTGGTGGAGCGGATGAACGAGTTGAGCGTCGAGGTTGAACGGGTGGCTCCTCCGTGTGCCCTTGCGGTTCGTCCCACATGGACAAGCTTCGTATACTTTTCATGCCTCCAAGGAGCAGCGTGTTGCTCCTCGACGGTACCACGTCCACCACCATGCTTCGCGGGGATTCAGAAAAAATGCTTCCGCGAAGAGCTAGATGGCGCCTCCGACGATGATGATCATATCCTTCTTCCAAGGATGATGTTCATGGCCTTTTTCATCGTGCCTTGCTGCACAAATTCACAAACAACTCTCCCGGGGGTTTCTTGCCGGTAAAGAAAATGCACAAAAAAGTATATGGAAGGACAAGAATGGTAACAAATTTTCGGGGATTTTTAGAGAAGGAAGTAAGACATGAATTTTTCTGAGTGGTTCATGAGGTCTCTGGACTATGAACTTGGGAGCATGAACTTGTAAATGAATGAGAGGCGTACCGGAGGAAGACGGATGTCGGGGGCCAAGTAAAGGGGCCAGGCCGACCGGACCAGGCCGGCCGACCTGGGGTCCCTACTACCCAGTTTAACTCGACTCTTCTCCCACTTGCTCCTCACTGCATTATGTCCTTGTGTCCTCGTGCTCCACAAGAATCCATTGGCCAAACTCCCTCGGCCACTCCTTTGTCTTGAATGATGAGATCAATGCCTCCCTCCTTAACTTTGTGTCACTTCTTGTCTTCCATGGTTCATGTGCTTTCACTTATTTCCTGCAAAACAAAGTCATGTTGCCCTCCCCCATGCTTGTCCTTTACATGTGCCCAAGATGCCAAATGATGAATCCTTCCCGTGATGCATCATGGAGCACAAAGTGTTAAATAAACCTCAAATCCTTCCCTTGATCATGCTTAGATGCTTATTACTCCTCTAAATTTCATAAATTAAAGATTAACTCAGAGCTAGCAATGAGTCCAAATATATTATTAGAGGAGTTTTTAAACATCAAAAACAATTTATAAGTCGAAAACTTTCCGACAACCTTTATTTTGGTTGCACCGGGATTGTTTGCTTTCATTAATTGATAGCAAGCTCCTCCGGCTAGACCGTGGGATTATGGGTTTAGGTTCTAAATTTGGCCAAACATGAGAGAGAGATTTTGAATAAATAAAAATAATTGGTTTGGAAAAACTCTGGCTCTAGAGAAACCGGTAGATGTTAAGTTAGATCAAACCAAAAATTGAGTTCCCTAGGTTCACGTGAGTCCTAGCATGCGTCAAAATATTTAAAAAAACATTAAGGAACATAGCGAGGCTCTACTCATGTGTTTTTAACATGCAAAACAAAATTGAACCTACCATCATGGAGAGGATGGAAGGCTCAAATAGGATCTGAATTTTTTTTTGTTCTAGTTTCTCGAAAAGAGGCAAATAAAAGATGGGATGGCTCATGTCATTGGTTTAAGATAGATAAATACAAATATAATGACCGAGCAAATAAAAGGTTCTCTAAAAACTTGTTCAACCACTTAAAAGTTAACAAAATATCTTGCATAGCAAATTCTATGACCAACTTACTTGGAATTCGGAAACTTTCCGGGTTGCCCTCCCGGTAGCTTTTAATCTTGATCGAGTTGTCCTCCCGGTAGCTTATTCTTGACTCGACGAACGGGTTGCCTCCTGCCTAGTGCTTCGTTTATAGTCCATAGCTAGACTTCTTCTCTTCTTCACTTCGGATCAACGCTCTTTGTGGGTGTTGCAATCTTGGGTACCCACTTCCGCACCATCTTGGGCGCGGGCTTATTCTTCGGCTTAGTCATTTTTTTGGTCTTCACAGGCTGGCTTTGTTCTTTGGTCTTGACGGATGCAACAACTTCCTTGATCTTTATTTCCTTCTTCTCCGGCTCTTCCTTGATAAAGCGACGATGAGGCGGAATATATTTAACATTGGACGTGTTGCATACCTCGAGACGTGGTTGAAACTTGAATGCACTTCCCTCGCCGTAGATGTCGAACTTGATCTCTCCAACTTTTATGAGGGCATCTTCGATGATTCCTATGGGATAGCGAATAGGGTTGTCTCCCAACTCTAGACACATGGCCATAGGCTTGAGCTTCGGTAGGCATAGCTTCTCGAACATGTCTCTTGGCATGACTCCCACACTTGCTCCAATGTCGCATATTGCCATCTCATACTTGTTGGTAAGCATGTCTCGGAAGTAGCGTGGAGGCACCTTCATGTCTTGGCTCGGCATCTCAAACTCCGGTCCTTTGGTTGCGATCTCCGGAATAGTGGTAACCTTCTCCTTAGTGTGATCCTCCGTCTCTCCCGAATGAGTTTGGATAGCCATCGCCATCTCGGGACCTCGGGGTCGTCCTGACAATCTTCCTTCGTTACCCATCGGGCACCCGGCAAGTTGTCCCCCTTGCGTCTCTGGCAACTTCATCATGTTGAGCACTTGATGGATAGAGCTTCCGACCTCCGTCACCTTGCCATCTATATTCTCCAATATTTTGTCCATAGCCTTGAACTTAGTGACGACGTCCTTGTTGATCTTAGCTTGCTCGTCCATGAAGTCCTTCAATTGTATACAAAGAGGAACCAAATCTTGAATGGACGAACTTGCATTAAATCGGGGTTTACCTTGGACATGGCCGTACTCCTCACACTCCTCGCATGTGGATCTTGCCTCGGCAGCCTTTAGGTCTTGAGCTTCTCTCTCTATCTCCATCTTCTCCATCCTCCTCTTAAGTAAACCGATATGCCACTCGAGGAATTCAGCTCGCATGTATTCATTGAAACGCTCCAAATCTTCCGCAATCGTCTCCATTGGTAATTGAGCAAATGTATCGATCTTGTTGCGCAAACTTTGTGTCTTGGTAGGCGAATAAAATTCCTTCATGAAGGCTCTCATCAACGCATCCCAATCTTGTTTTGACTCCGCCGGTAGAGTGTGGAACCAACGCAAAGCTTTTCCATGTAGTGAGAACGGAAAAAGCCTTGCCCTCACTTGATCTTGAGTCACCCCATCCTCATCGAAAGTTTGACATAGTTGAACAAATGCTTGGAGGTGAAGGTTCGGATCCTCTTTACCGGTGAAAGGCGAGTGTTGCACCATGCGGATAGTTGAGACCATGATCTTGAACGGCCTTCCTGCGTCTTGAAGGTTTATGATAGGTGGATCATCGACGTCCGGGGTGCATAGCTCGATCTTGCGCTCCGGTTGCAGTTGTTCTCCCATGGGTGGCGGTTGAGGTTGATCTTCTTTTGGACTTGGAGGTGGTGATTCCTTTGGAGATTCCGATGATCCTTCGGCCTCGACTTTTGGATCTAGGGTTTCCAATCCTTTAGCTTGTGTTGCACGTCTCCTTTGCCTGTAAAATTTTCTTGGATCATCCACAAAAGAAAGTTTGGGTTTCTTGGAGAGGTAGCCAACCATCTCCGGTTAGGGTTAGCAAAAACAAAAATCTAAAAAGAAAAATTAGGGTTAGTCAAAAACTAGATTAGATTCATTTTTTTCTTTTTGAGGATGATCAACGTTAAGAGATGCAAAAGAAAAATCAAAAGAAAAACTAAAAAATATTCACAAAAAAGTGATACTAGATTGGATCTTGATTGCTTGTTCCCCGGCAACGGCGCCAGAAAAAGGGGCTTGTTGATGGTTGATTGTCATATCAAAGTTCGTTTGGATTTGCAAGCAGACAAATCCCCCGTCGTAGTCAAGGGACCCTTCTTCCCATAAGTGTGAGAACCCAAGGTATCGAATCCGTGGAACAATGTGCAATGCAAGGATTCAATCTAGTAAGGCAAAGAAACTCCTTTTGAAGAATCAAGTTGCATCGAATCTAAGAGATCATCAAGAAAACAAATCTAATCTAATCTAATCTACTAACTCAAGAGGTAGCAAGAGAAAGCAAAGAGATAACCGATCTAGAGAGTCTAGATCATGCTTATGTTGTAGCTCCAAACAAGATAGATGAAGATAGAAAAGCGAATCTCATAAAAAGCATCTTTAAACCGTGGCCTCCGATCCGATTCCGAAGATGCCCGCCTTTTGGAGCCACCGTCCTGTCACAACGCACTCCTATTCGTGCGGGTTAGCCTAGGGCGAGTTCGAGAAGAACAAGTTGAAAACACTTGGTCGGTCCGGTATGCACCTCTAGCCACCGCGGCTACAAGAGCACCCTATGCAATCTATCTTAAGTATAGATTGAGGAAGAAGCAAAACCAAGGGAGAACAAAATCATCGAGAATGCACTTGATCGCTAGAAATCGGATTCACTATAAAAACTTCACCATGAATGATTACATGAACAACATCACCACCAGGATCCTACCTCGATCTTGATCCTTGCTCCGGAGCTCTGACGTGGTCTTCCATGCAAGGTTCCCATGTCGGCTAGGGAAACCCTAGACAACTAGCACGACCCTCCTCTCCGAGATGGTGTCCCTCTAGCTTCTCTACTCCTCGGCGGCTGATGATGAATGAATTGATCCGTGGCTCTTGGCGAGGGGGCTATAAATAGTCTGAATGGCGTCTAGGTCAAAGGGGGCGCTGAACCGGGCCCGGAATGGGCTGGGCCAGCCGGCCTGGGCCGACCGGCCTGGGCCCGTTTCGGTCCAGTTCGGCCCCGCCTTCCTCCCGGTTGCTTCTCGTGTCTTCTGGAATTTTCTACTTCCTGCATGTGGGCCCTTGGCGTCAGTTTCTCTGCGGTTTGGATAGGGCTCCTTGTCGCGCAAGCTCCAGCACTTTCTGTCCAGGTCCTCGGAGATTCACGGCTTCACGCTTCGGTCCTTGGGCCACTTGGAGTCATGTTCACTTCGTGTCTCAACTTGTGCCGGGCTTCATGATCTTCTCACAAAGTGCTTGATGAATTTTCCCGCGAAGTCTCCCTTTTAGCGTTAAAACCCTACATAAACAATAAACTCCAAATACCACATGCGAGTGCGAACTTGACATATGATGAGGGTTAGGATCGTTAGTTTGGATATTAAATCAATGCCATGACCGAAGGTAAACTCATGGCTAGGTTGACGGAAATTCACCGTCAACACACTGCAAACCCCGCGAACTTGATGTAGCCTCCGCCAATCACCACTCATGACTTGGCTCTCACGAAGTTCCGGCTCGACCTTGGTTTTGAGGCTCAACCATGAAACCATCCACCGACTTCATCTTGCTATTATTGCCACCATGAGACCCGCACTTGACCCCGCTGGCCACCAGGTCCCTCGAACCAAGCCTACTTGTCTTCTCCACACCTGGAGGCCTACCCGGCAACGACCTTTCGCGCTTGTTCTTCACCTGCACCAACACCAGTCAAGCCGCAACCTGTACCTGCAATACTTAGACAAGAGTCAGTCCACACAACATTGTCAATCACTCATCACACTAGGAAGCGACCATCCACTGGTCCTCAAACCACACATGGCTCTCAATCTCCCCCTTGATGAGTGCATTGACAACACACACATTTGGTAACCAGAAAGAAAAGGAAAAGAAAAGAAACGACTAAAGAAAACTCAAACAAGCGATCGAAAGCCAAACAAAAGCAAAGAGCAAGATCACTTGAGGGAGGAAAGACTCGGTCCCATTAGGCAAGGGCAGCAGCTCGACACAACCGAGTCAAAAACAAGCTCACCACAAAGGAGCAAACCACCAACACAAAGCTCAAAAACACACAAGAGCTCCCCCTGCACATATGCACACTCCCCCTGAACATGTGCCAGCACTGGGCACAAACCGGTCAGACCGGTTTCCCAAACCCGTCAGGTCGGTTTCCCCAAACCGGTCAGGCCGGTTCCAAAAACCGGTCATACCGATTAAACTCGGCAGAAGCTCACCCCCAAAAGCCAAAAATGCAAAAGAAATGCACAAGCTCCCCCTTGACTGTTGGGATATGTTCTAGGGATGCAACACAACTTTTCTCCACCAACATTTCTCCCCCTTGTTGCCAATGCATGAATCAAGGCCCAAATTTGGAAAAGATGCAACTAGAGCTTCTGAAATAGACAAAATTCATCACAAGATGCTACACACGATCAAATGAGCAAGTTAGATACTCTACACCTTCGTATGAACATCAACTACATGATCACCAAGTTTCGCAACCATTGGGTAAAGCTAAGATAGAATTGAGCATTTTTGCAAAAAAATCGCCCTCTCATGAGCAAAGTCCTAAACATGAGCAAAACATGTCAAAATGGCAAAGCCACACAAACTTAATGCTAGGACAACCATTCTAAGCATAAGACCATCATAAACACCCATAAGCACCTCATGTCATGTCAAAGCCACGAGCCATGTGCTTACTTCTAGATGTGAGACTTCTCATTGGTAAGCAACATGCAACGATTTAGCACCCAAAAGCAAGTAAATTAAGCACATATGACATGGGAGCACATTTTCCAAGCAATTTACATTTCATTTTAAGATTTATATTTGGTACATGAAATGTCTTTGCGACAAAAAGGAACTTATGCCCCTCCACAAGATAAAGCATGAGGGCTAAACATTCATGATGGCAAATGAGCCTTTGGCCCCATATGCTCAAAACAAGCTATCCAAGCACAAATTAAGCACAAAAATGCCACTAAAACATGTCATGATCATATAAAGGCATTTACTCACAAGAGAGCATACATATGACATTTTCAAAAACATAGCTATCAACCATGGATATAAATCAAGATCATCAAGAGCTAAGCCACACTAAGCCATATCATACCAAACTAGCTCACAAGATCATATATAACACATCATGGTGAACAATGTATATAGGAGAAGCTTTTCCTACAAAATGCATATGATACAAAATGCATGCAACCTAAGATACAAAAATGCCTATACATCATGTTACACATGCCACGCGAGATGCAAACAATGCACAAAGGAAACTATACATATGCTACAAAGGAGCTCCCACACACCCAACTCAAAAAATCAAGCACACACCAAGCTCCCCCCGCAAACGAGTGAAAGTTGCTTGATCTAGGGGTTTGGTGAAAATGTCGGCTAGCTGGTCATGTGTGGGTACATGGATCAAAGCGATTTTCCCTTTCTCAATGTTGTCTCTCAGGAAATGATACCTCACTTCTATGTGCTTGGTTTTGGAATGGAGCACTGGGTTCTTAGCAACACTTATGGCACTTGTGCTATCACATTGAAGTGGGACATGGGTATACTCCTCACCAAAGTCACTCATGGTGTATGTGATCCAAAGGAGCTGAGAGCAACAACTAGTTGCGGCCACATACTCTGCCTCGGTAGTGGATTGAGCAACACTCGATTGTTTGCGGGAAGACCAAGACACCAAAGAGGACTTCCTATCCAACCGACACCCGGCAAAATCCGCGTCCGAAAATCCATGAAGAGCCAAAGAAGAAGACGCGGAGTACCAAAGGCCAAAGTCGAGAGTATGTCGCAAATACCTGAATATGCGCTTGACTGCTTGCCGATGCGAAGTCCTTGGAGACGCTTGAAAATGAGAGCACAGACATACCGAGAATTGGATGTCCGGCCTTGTCGCCGTCAAGTAGAGGAGTGACCCGATCATGCTTCGGTACTCCTTCTGGTCCACGTGCTCACCTTCCTCGTCCGCATCAAGAGCCGTAGTCGTACTCATAGGCGTCGCCATGGCCTTGGAGTCCTCCATCTTGAACTTCCTCATAATGTCCTTGGTGTACTTGGCTTGGTGCACAAATGTTCCTTCCTTCGATTGCTTGATCTGGAGGCCAAGGAAGAACTGCAACTCACCCATCATGCTCATCTCAAATTCCCTGCTCATGTCTTCTGCAAACCTTGCAACCAAAGAGTTAGACCAAAGACAATATCATCCACGTATACCTGCACAATCAGGATCTCTCTGCCCTGCCTGAGGAGAAACAAGGTACGATCTACCTTCCCCATCTCGAAACCTCTCTCAAACAGGAACCTCGTCAACCTACCGTACCAAGCTCTAGGTGCCTTCTTCAGCCCATACAGCGCCTTCCTCAACTTGTACACCCGGTGGGGGTACTTCTCACTCTCAAACCCCGGTGGTTGCCTCACATACACTACTTCCTCCAAAACACCGTTTAGGAAAGCACTCTTCACACCGTTTAGGAAAAGGCTAGAAGAATCCTAATCGCCTCCAAACGGGCTACGGGAGCAAAGGTCTCCTCATAGTCGATCCCCTCTTTCTGACTATACCCTTGCGCCACCAACCTCGACTTGTTTCTCACCACTTCTCCTTTCTCTCCCTCCATATTTTTCCACACCAATTTTGTCCCAATCGGCTTACAACCCGATGGAGGATCCACTAACTCCCAAACTTGGTTCCTCCCAAAATTCTCCAACTCCTCATGCATCGAGTTGACCCAATTGTGATCAGATAGCGCATGTCCAATGTGTTTGGGCTCAAAAGTAGCAACAAAAGCAGCATGAGCCAAGTGAGAATTGTTTCGAACCATCGACCGTGTAGTACGTTCATTGATGTCGCCGATGATTCTCGAAGCTAGGTGATCCATTTGAACTCGCCGGGGAGGTTCTCGCCTCGATGCAACCTCCCCCTCAACAGTAGCTTCTCCTTGATCTAGGTTTGCCGTCGTAGGTGTGGGAGAGGGCCCGTTCTCGATTGTAGTCGAAGTAGTAGGTACATGCTCAGCCGTGGGCACCACACCGCCATCTTCATCATCTCAATGTTCATGCTCCTCCTGGAAAATCTCCTCGCGAAGTTCATCGTCACCTGCACACTCAAAAACAAGCTGACTACGTGGCTGTGTCTCGTCGAAGGTAACCTCACAAGTCTCCACGATTTGGTTAGTTTCAAGGTTGAGCACTCGAAAGCCTCTAGAATGAGACGTGTACCCAAAGAAAATGCCATCGACAGACCTAGCCTCGAACTTGTTTAACTTCTTACCTTTCTTCAGGATAAAGCATTTGCACCCAAACACGTGAAAGTGACTCACCTTGGGGGTTCTACCGTGCATCAACTTGTAGCAAGTTTTCTTCTTATGCACCCTGAGGTAAATCCTGTTCGACACATAGCACGCGGTATTCATCGCCTCAGCCCAGAACCTTCTCAGAGTCCTATGCTCATCGAGCATCGTCCGAGCCATCTTGCACAAGGTTCTGTTTTTCCTTTCCACCACGCCGTTCTGGGGAGGTGTATACGGACTAGAGAACTGGTGTTCAAGACCCAAGTCATGACAAAAGGTTTCAAAGTGAGAGTTTCTAAATTCCGAGCCATTGTCACTGCGGATCGCTCGTATGGCATCTCCGTGCCTCTCGTTTCTCAACCTCAAGACAAGATCTCGAACAAAACCAAACATCTCCCCTTTCTCCTCCAAAAAGAAAACCCACGCATACCGAGAGTAGTCGTCCACCACAACCAGGACGTACCACTTCCCACCCACGGATCTCACACGAGCTGGACGAACAAGGTCCATATGGAGCAGCTCGCATGGACACTCAGTCATCACATCGGTGAGGGGTGGATGAGAAGCAGCTACCATCTTAGCATGCCGACACGGCGCACAAACCAACTCTTTTTCAAACCTCAGCCGTGGTGATCCTCGGACCAAATTGAGTTTACTCAAGCGAGACAAAAGGTCAAAGCTTAAGTGACCCAATTTCCTATGCCACTTCCACAACTCACTCGAAGAACCAGCCAAGAAACAACGAGCCACACCAGAAGACTAAGAGAAATCTACTCGGAACACTTGACGCTCGGGAATGACCATGCAAACTAGGTCCCCTCGAGAATCCAAAATTCGAGAACCACCAGGCCGAAACAACACCTCAAAACCCTCATCCAAAAGCTGGGACATCGAAAGCAAATTGAACCCGAGCGATTGAACAAGAGCAACACGCCTGAGAGTGACCTCCTCAATTACCTTAATCTCACCTTCTGAAAGCACACGCCCTCGCCCATTGTCCCCAAAGGTGATGTATGTCTTGGACACCACCGAGAAGAGACTTGAGAACCACCCCTTGTCTCCGGTCATATGCCTCGAGCAATTGTTGACGGCTGTTAACTGCTTACTTTAGACGTCAATTTACTCATGAATAAAGGAGTAAGAGGCATTTCTTACACGCATTTTAGTTAAGAATAATGTAGTTCCACTTATCCTTGGAAATTATGTGATTACAGGAAAACAAGCATAAAAGAAGTGGCAAACTCACCTTCTATGATTCATGCCACGTCACCTCAAGGAATGGCTGCCACATTAGGTGCCATGCATGCAAGCTAAGCCACCTCAGGTGCCACGCATGCATGCCATGTCACCAATCCAAGAGAGGCAAGCCCCGACGAATCAGAGTGTGACACGTGGACTTCACATGGATCCATGGGCCCAGCAGAGCGCCTAAACCGCCTCAAGAACACGTGTACACCGGGGACCGACTTAAGGGCCCACAGGACAGCCACCCCGAGGAAGCAAACCCTGAGTGGGGCCCACCTGGGGTTGGCCAACCCTAGGATCGGCCGAACCGACCTTGGGTCGGCTGATCCTAGGCTTCCACGTGGCACTTGTCCATTGGTCCTAGAGGCCATCCCCGGGGTGTTTCACTCCTTGCGCCGGTGCTCTTGCCTATAAATAGAAAGGGAGGGGGTTCATTACTTACCAACACACCTTACTCCTCCTCTCTCACTTTTGGTTTCTAAGGCTAGGAGGTAGGCTAGAGTAGTTCTACTTCAGGTTCCAAGTCTACTTTGGGATCTAGGTATGAGTCCTCTTGTATCTTTATTTTATTGTATGACTTTGATCTACTTCAGTTATTCAGCTATTTCATATAAAGATGTGCTTGTATACATGGGTGATTTGTTCATGTGTTCTTCGCTCGTTCATCATTTAGAGACTCATGTTCTTGATGAACAAGGCCTTTCGATCCAGTTGACGAGTGACTTATACATGTTTTCGGTGTTTGTTCATAAGTTAGAGGCTCATGTTCATCAAGAACACGACCCTCTGATCTTGTTGAATAGAGATAGGAAAGCACAAGTCCGTTTGTGTACTTAGCCTAGCTTGATCTGGTTAGATCCCATGCTCGTGTTGCATGAAGTTCGTGCTCAAGCTACAGTACTCGGTGTAATTGGCCGATTTACCTGCGGCTCTGACCTGGGTCACAATAGCCCGGGCCGGCCAGGGTCCTGCTAACAACGTAAGCGTGGTGCTTGGGTTGCATAGCTACGTTGCTTTTGACTGTATCCCATGATTTGTCTTGGGGTAGGCCGCGGTGGTGACAGCCGTTGGACCCTTCTGGAATCCCCCACGTTCGGATACGCTGTAGGAGTCTAAAGTCTAACAACCGGAGTCGTGCATAAGCGACGTGGGAGGTTAGCTCCCCGTTTGTACCTGGGTGCTTGAGCCAGCAATCATGGCATGCTAGTGTGTGTCTAACTCGTCTGACTAACTTTGTATGCTTAGTACCTTAGAACATAGAACTAACTCATATGTTGCCTCCTAAGCCTAGGACCTTTAGAGAGAGTGTGTTTGTGTGTTCACACTACTATCTTATCTATCATATCTCACCCCTGTACTTGAGTGTCTGGTTCGTTCCCGTCTATGATTTATACTCCTTGCAATAGTGTTGAACTTGTTAATCCGCCCAGCCTTCCTTGGATTTGATACCCTTTGGAATACTCCTTTGGGGAAATCCTACAATGGTACTTCCATGCGCTTGCAGACTCTTGTAATCGTTAGGATTACCATCTGGTCATTTCTGGCATTGTTGCTAGGAACTCATAACTTAGCATTGACGTTAGCATTTCTAACAATTTCTGGCATTATACTTAGCATTGACGATAAAATTGGTAGTAATCTCATATTTCCCTCTTCAAAATTTAATTTAATTTTCCCAATGCATATTTGAATTTTCCATCCTTGCATTTGCATGCTAGAATTTTTTCTACCCAAATCCCCTTTTTCAATAAAAATTTTGAAAATAAAATTTTGAGTTAGAAAATCCTTAAAAATTTATTTGAGCAAGTTTCCGGGCAAATTTGGACCGGGACACCTAGGCAGGCCTCCATGTGACCGTTAGAGAGCCGTTGCAAAAAGCTGGAGGCGGGCGGACCCAGCCTAACGGCTAACCCGACCCTGCTTCCTCTAACGGCTCCTACCGTTGCACACGGCCCATGTCTCGGTGCCTGGCTTCATTGCCTATAAATACTAGGGGGTTTGAGGGGTGTCTTCACCCATTGCAACACTCTCTCCCTCTCTTGCTCTTGCTCTCTAGTTTTCGTGGATTTCTCACTTGAGATTGAGGTGCCAAGTATTCTATCCAAGTGCTGCTGAAATATTGATCATTCGTGGAGCAAACTCGGTAAGGATTTAATTCGGTTTCACTAACCCATCACCGAGTTGCTCATATTGTCCGATCGTTGTGCAAGATGAGTTGGGCCTCCGGCGCATTCCAGAAGTTGACTCACTCATGTCATTCACGTGACGGGGGGAGCTCGTCTCGTCATTCCGAAGCTGCACCAAGCCCAATGTCAACCGACCGTGAAGAAGAAGGAGAGGAAGAGCTACTCACGCCACAAGCGGAGGAAGTGTACACCGTCGACGCCGCCTTCATCGGCTTGAGGAATGATCACGAGAGACAAGCCTACGCTCTCATCAAGGACCGAGTCTTCGCCAGCACTAAGGAGTTCGACCCGGACCTTCTCGAGAAAACAGGTATGGACTCTGAGTTCGATTCCATTTGGCAAGCTCTAGGATGGGAGGATTTTGTCCCAGATCAGGAGGTTGGCTCTAGACCAACCACCATCCAGTTTCTCTGCACTCTTCAAGAGGATGCGTCTGGTATTTCATTTCGATTTCATGGAGTTCCGTATCAAGTTTCTTGGAAAGATCTTAGTCGCACCCTCGGTTTTCATCGTTGCCACGCTATTTCTCTTGAGCAAGCTTGCGCTAGTTTTAATCGTTAGAGTTTTTGGGAAGAGATCTCTGGTCGTCCTGTTCGTGGCAAGTTGACACCTCGGTGCAACGATATCTTGCATCCCACTCTCCAACTGTGGCACAAGTGTCTCGCCATCACTCTCTTTCCAAGGGATGATGTACGAACCGTGCGCATTGATGAGATGACGATCTTATATGCCGCGGTCAGACGAATCAAGATCTCCCCTGTGCAAGCTATGATTCGACAGTGGTTAACAAATTTTAAGATGACGGGTTCTATTGAGTGTACGTCTTTGATTTCTCGCATTGTCACGAATCTTGGGATTACATAAGGGCCCAATGTGCCCTCCATTGCTAATCCCCGGACTCAGATTGACGAGGCTTATTTGACTCAGGGGCATATTCTTAAGAAGGGTCCGGATGATTCTTTGGTTTTCTTTTACCCGGGCCATACAAACCAGATCCAGTTACCTAACCCGGATTTCAGGTTGTACGGCCAGGGGCCACTGACCATTCCTCTTGAGGAACCTTGTCGTTCTAGTGTCTCTGGTGACAGGGTAACTAGGAGTGCATCGAGGAGAGCAGCCGGAGCACAACAGCCGCCACCACAGTCGTCTCCACAGCTGTCGCCTCAGCCACAGCCTCAGCCTACCACACGTCCGTCTGGTACATGGACCTCTACCGAGTACATGCCTGGGGTTACTCCCGGATATGCTCCCGGTTGGGACCAGCCCATGTACCAGCAGGGTGCGAGTAGCTCGGCTTGGGCTAGTGCGGGCAGTGGTGAGTGGGCCGTCCCTACTGGTACTGCCTACGGAGATGCGACATGTTCGTCGTCCGGATTGCGCTCATCATCTCGTGGGGCCACCCTCACTCAGCAAATGAGCGAGCTCAACATCCGAGTCGGCGACATGGAGGAGACCGTGCACCAGCATGTCGAGTCCACCCGGGACTGGCAGCGGATTTCTAGTGAGAGACTTCACGCCATCGAGCTGGCACATCAGCAGCAGCTGGAGGAGCAGAGGGCCTACTACCGGTGGATGGGATTTCCCCCTCCACAGTCGTGAGCTTGAAGCTAGCTTGGGGGAGGACCCCAACTCTGAGGTAACTTGTATCTTTATTTTCATAATCTCATATGCTAAAAACACATAAAAATCCGCAAAATTAAAAAGACCAAAAATATTTATTTGCTTTCTTAAATTAGTTTGCTTTCACATGCACGGTAAGAATGCTTTCTGTCCTTCATGGTCGAAATGATGAATAGTTGCTCTGTTTATTCCTTTTATATGCCTTGCTACAGCTTAGTATCCTATCTTAGTTTTGAGTTTGTTGGCTTGTATGATCAAACCTTAGCTTGAAACTTGTGGGTAGCAAAAAGCATGACCTTTGCCTAGGTTGTTGTGAGGTATGATATGGTAAAATAGGGTTGCTATGAGCCTGTGCTAAGTGATGTTTGACATCTGGAGTTTTCTTTTGAAAAATGATAAAATGATAAGTTCCTCAATGATGAGAAATTCCTATCCCAAGCCATATGTAGATCCTAGCTGTTGTTAGCCTCCACATATGCTGCTTGTTTTCTTTATTAAGTTTGTCGAATTGTTGTGACCCTCGGCGAGAAACTTGTCATCCTCCCATGATCAAGATCACGTACACAACCACTATATGCTGTACCTCTACACCGGAAGTTAGCACCCATCATTTCATCCATGCCCCATCCATTCCGCAAATAAAGCTCCGCGCATTGTTTCATGATTACTCTCTCTCCAAAAATATTCAGCAAGGACTATGGGCTATGCGAAAAAAAGCAACACATGCTCAAGAGCATGAAAAGAAAAGAAAAGAAAAGAAAGAATAAAGAAACATAGCCCAAGTCTCAAAAAAATCTTAAAGGAGAGGAGAGAATCATATGCAAAAAGGAGTTCTTCATCCATCCACCATATACACACACATGCACATCTTGATTAGGTTGTATGACTTGTTGCTCCCAAGGATTCGGTTTTCGACTCGACAATACATGAGAAATAGGTATGCCACATGTTTTCCCTACCTACAGCTCCACATATCAGCTTATTAGGAGTAGGTGGAGAAAGAAGGCAATTAATGCCTTGGTGAGGAATCAGACACACTGAGCGATCCGAGAGTATCATTCGAGGAACTTTGATTTCTTTATAAAAATTAGCAAAACCTCCGGATTGATGACTGATCAAGGTACTTGTGATTAATAATTTCTATACAACCGTTCTATCTTTCAACCGCCCAAGGCAGGTGAAGCTACAAGCCCCATAGCAATCAAGCGTAAGGTAAGATCAATGCCAACTCATTCAATCCTTGATATAGTACCTAGTCGTATGCTTGTCATAAACTAGGAATACAACATCATAGCAACTCCTGATCGACCAACCTAAGTTCTAAGTATCTTGCTCGGGACGAGCAAGAGGCTAGCTTGGGGGAGTTGTTGACGGTTGTTAAGTGCTTACTTTAGCCGACAATTTACTCGTGAATAAAGGAGCAAGAGGCATTTCTTACACGCATTTTAGTTAAGAATAATGTAGTTCCACTTGTCCTAGGAGATTATGTGATTACAGGAAAATAAGCATAAAAGAAGTGGCAAACTCACCTTCTATGATTCATGCCACGTCACCTCAAGGAATGGCTGCCACCTTAGGTGCCATGCATGCAAGCTAAGCCACCTCAGGTGCCACGTATGCACGCCATGTCACCAATCCAAGAGAGGCAAGCCCCGACGAATCAGAGTGTGACACGACGACTTCACATGGATCCATGGGCCCACCAGAGTGCCTAAACCGCCTCAAGAACACGTGTACACTGGGGACCGACTTAATGGCCCACAGGACAGCCACCCCGAGGAAGCACACCCTGAGTGGGGCCCAGCTGGGGTCGGCTGACCCTAGGATCGGCCGAACCGACCTTGGGTCGGCTGATCCTGGGCTTCCACGTGGCGCTTGTCCATTGGTCCTAGAGGCCATCCCCGGGGTGCTTCACTCCTTGCGCCGGTGCTCTGGCCTATAAATAGAAGGGGAGGGGGTTCATTTCTTACCAATACACCTTACTCCTCCTCTCTCACTTTTGGTTTCTAAGGCTACGAGGTAGGCTAGAGTAGTTCTACTTCAGGTTCCAAGTCTACTTTGGGATCTAGGTATGAGTCCTCTTGTATCTTTATTTTATTGTATGACTTTGATCTACTTCAGTTATTCAGCTATTTCATATAAAGATGTGCTTGTATACATGGGTGATTTGTTCATGTGTTCTTCACTCGTTCATCATTTAGAGGCTCATATTCTTGATGAACAAGGCCTTTTGATCCAGTTGATGAGTGACTTATACATGTTTTTGGTGTTTGTTCATAAGTTAGAGGCTCGTGCTCATCACGAACACGACCCTTTGATCTTGTTGAATAGACATAGGAAAGCACAAGTCCGTTTGTGTACTTAGCCTAGTTTGATCTGGTTAGATCCCAAGCTCGTGTTGCATGAAATTTGTGCTCAAGCTATAGTACTCAGTGTAATTGGTCGGTTTACTTGGCGGCTCTGACCTAGGTCATAATAGCCCGGGCCAGTCAGGGTGCTGCTAACAACGTAAGCGTGGTGCTTGGGTTGCGTAGCTACATTGCTTATGAGTGTATCCCACGGTTTGTATTGGGGTAGGCCACTGTGGTGACAGTCGTTGGACCCTTCTGGAATCCCCCATGTTCGGATACGCTGTAGGAGTCTAAAGTCTAACAACCGGAGTCGTGCGTAAGCGACGCGGGGGGTTAGCTCCCCGTTTGTACCTGGGCGCTTGAGCCAGCAATCATGCCGTGCTAGTGTGTGTCTGACTCGTCTGACTAACTTTGTATGCTTAGTACCGTAGAACCTAGGACTAACTCGTATGTTGCCTCCTAAGCCTAGGACCTTTAGAGAGAGTGTGTTTGTGTGTTCACACTACTATCTTATCTATCATATCTCACCCCTATACTTGAGTGTCTGGTTCGTTCCCATCTATGATTTATACTCCTTGCAATAGTGTTGAACTTGTTAATCCGCCCAGCCTTCCTTGGATTCGATACCCTTTGGAATACTCCTTTGAGGAAATGCTACAATGGTACTTCCGTGCGCTTGCGGACTCTTGTAATCGTTAGGATTACCATCTGGTCATTTCTGGCATCGTTGCTAGGAACTCATAACTTAGCATCGATGTTAAGAAATACCAATAGCAACCGGAGTCAATCAACCAAACATTCCTCAAGTCTCCCACCTGAAATTCAAATTAGAGTATGTGAGTGAACAAACGACTCAGCACCAGGGTTAGTACCAAAAGAGTAAAACCAGTGCCGAGCCATTTGCTCCAAGGTGGGGTTAGCACAAACCAAATAATCACGCCCATCAAAGCCACCACCACGAAAGCCACCACGGGAACCATCACTAGGGAACCACCCCTGTCTCACCGGAGGAGAACGAAAGTCACGAAAGGAAGACCGTGGACCGTTCCTCCTCTCCATCTCAAAGCTATGACTCCTCCCACCATCGTATTGAGCACGAGGTGGAGAACGTCTAGCAAACTGACCACCACCAGACTCACCATGCCAAACATCTGCACCATGACCAAAGGACCTGAACCGAGCCTCATCACGAGCATGAAAACCAAACTGATCACCCTTCTACCTCCAAACCGGTCTGACCGGTTCTGGAACCGGTCTGACCGGTTTCGCTGTACGAGCAACCCAAACCGGTCTGACCGGTTTCCAAAACGGTTTGACCGATTTAATTCCTCCAGCAGGGTCCCTTCCACCCAAATCACTCTTGTCTCCCCAAGCCGGAACTGTGCGAACAATGGCTTTACCCCTAGGTAGTTGCATACGAGACTCAGGCACACCATGAGATGGGTTGTACCTGTCCTTGTTTGCCCACTCCTTAGCCATCCTCTCCTCTTGCTTCCTCTTGAAGCAAAACTCCCCTTTGTGACCATCTCTCCCACAATTGTCACAATGAAACCGGATTGGTTTTGGCTTTGGTTTTGGTTGGGGTTGCTCACTCGGTTTCTCCTAACTTGACTTCTCACCCTTCTTCTCTCCAACCACCCTCTTCTTAGGGCTCAAAAACTTCATCGGTTTTTGGAAGTCATTTCTTGGGTGAGGGAATATGGGTGGATCTGGAGTTGTGTCAAATTTGTTTCTCAGAGGGTTGGGCCTAGGAGCATAGGCATTTTTGTGGAAGGTTTTTGGTGGAGCTTGGATATCACCAATCTTCTCTCCTCCCTCACCACTACACTCTCCAATCTTATCCGACCCAAGCGCTTTCCCATCATAGCGCTTGTATGCCTCTATCATCATCCTAAGCTGTGGTTCATGACCCGACAACCAACCCATCATTTTCCTCAACTCATCATTCTCATCCTGCAAGCGATCAACAAAATGTGCAAGTTCCAGATTCTTCAAAGCATGCAATTCACAAGTAGAGCAAGAAATGGGAATATGTTCTTTCAACTTAGCCTCGAGAGAAATAGTATAAGCATGCATCTCATCAATCTTTCCATGCAAAACAGGGCAAGAAGTGCAAGCACCAAGCAAAGCAGGTCTAGACTTAAGCTCAGCCACTTCAACCATAAGCACATCTAGTTCATCACAAGTAGAAGCATGCTTATCCTTAAGACTAGTAAGATCAGCTAGGTACACAGAGCAATCACAACAATCAATCTCATTAGAAACCACAGGTGAAGCCTTAAGCGAATCTATCTCAAGCTTAGCAACATGGTTCTGGGTTTCTAGCTCAGCTACTCGGTTCCTAGCATCTTCTAGTGAGGCCCTAAGCTCTTTCCTCATCTTCTTTGCCTCTCTAAGCATGTCATCACGATTATCAAGCAACTTGCCAAGACGCTCATTCTCCTCACGCAAGAAGGGAAGCTCGTCACGTACCTCATCCTCAGAGTCGGAGTTCGAGTCGCTCTGGTGACTCTTCTTGCTGCCGGAGCTATGAGCCATGCCGCAGAAGCCATCTCTTGCAAAGCAGCTCAGCCCGCTCAAGTTCTTGTATGACTTCTTGCTCTTGCGCCGATCACCTTCATCTTCGCTGCTACTCGAGCTCGAGGAAGAGTAGGCGGAGCTGGAGTCGACGTCGCTCGCTCCGACCATCGCTTGGGCCTTCCTACCGCGGCCGTCCTTCTTCCTCGATCGTTGCTCATCCTTGTTCTTGTGCTTGTGTTTCTGATCGTGCCTCGATCTGTGCTTGTTGTCCGTCCTCGACCGGTGCTTGTAGTTGTCCTTGTTCTCCATCTTCTCGAGGCAGTCGGCGACGAAGTGTCCTGGCTTGCTGCACTGAAAGCATGTCCTCGTGTTTCTCCTTGTGTTCACCCGGTTCTCGTGCATCCTCTCGAAACGCCTAGTCAGCAGCGCCAGCTCGTCCTCTCCAAGCACGTCGAACTCTGCATCTGGCAAAGTCATCAAAGAGGACATAGAGTACATCCTGGTGGATGGGTTAGCGGTAGACTTAGCACCTGAGCCACTGACGAGAGCGAGACTATGAGAGTCAGTCAGGCTCTCGAGCTTGGCTGTCATGCTCCTATCCACCTCAGCCGACTTGAGCTTTGAGAATAGCTCGTTCACCGTCAAAGTGTCATACTTCTTGGACTCAAGAATAGCCTCAACCTTTCCATCCCATACTGTACGATCCAGCGAGTGTAAGAGCTTCACGGCCCTATCATGATCGTCATATGGGAGCACGGCCACATTGGCTCTCATGTTGTTCACCACAACCATAAACCGCTGGAACAAGGCATCAATGGACTCACCGGGGAGATGAGTGAAGTTCTCGTACTCTCTCCGGTAAGTCGCATACATCCGAGCCTGAACCTGAGCATTCCCAATGTGAGCATCCTTCAACTGCTCCCAAATCCTACAAGCTAGGTCCTCTGTCTGAACCCGATCAAATTCGGATTGACACAGAGCACAAAACAAGTAGTCGACCGCCTTGTTGTTGGCGTCGAACATGTCCCTCGATCCCGGAGCAAGGAAGTTAATCGGATGAACATAAGCTGTGTTCACCGTAACATCCCAAAGGATCTGACCATTGCCACGGAGAAACGCAGCCATCCGTCTCTGCCACATCTAGTAGTTCTTTCCATCGAAGTGCGGAGGACCCGATCCCAGTTCCTGGTACGCCATCTTTGGATCTTAGACTGGTTAGAGTCAATAAAGACCCGTAACCGGCTCTGATACCACTTGAAGGACCGGAACGGTGAACCAGAGAGGGGGGGAGTGAATGGGAGCTGATAAAAATTCTACTCAAGAATTCGGCCTATGAACCCAAGATCACTCGGATACCTCTGCAAACTTCTCTTGCCAAATCCACGTAGCCACTGGAGTGCTACTGAACCTAGGAGCAAGATCCAACCAACAGCCACTCAAAACACGCAGCGGAAAACAACTCGAAACAGCACCTGGAAACCGGTCAGACCGATCCTCTAGGACTTAGCCTCTCGCAGGCAGGGGAAACCGGTCAGACCGGTTTGGCAAACCGGTCAGGCCGGTTTTGTCCAGGAAATCCCCAAAAGACCTTCGAGACCAAACCTAGCCAAACCACCTCAAGAACCCTTCAACCCTTGAACAAGAAAAGCCATAGCATGAAAGAAGCTCTCCTATCCAAAAACCCCTCACAACAGCCCACTGGGGCTAAACCGGTCAGACCGGTTTGGGAAACCGGTCAGGTCGGTTTTGCCTAGACAGTCGGGAAGAACTCAGCCTGTGGGAAAAACTCAACCTTCACCTCAATCGATCTCCCCATTCATTCCACGGATTCAAGTGAGACTTTGGGGATAGCTGGGGTACCTCGTGGGCTACCTTTGGCTAGAAGCTCGGTCCCCAAAACCTACCCAATCAAGAGGAATCGGAAGTCAACCCTCAAGAACAACTTTTCATGAACTCCACCGAAAACCACCAAATCGAAGCCATTTCAGAGGGTTTGTTGGAGCAAGATCACCAAGCAAAGAGGCACAAGGTCCTCATATGTGACATCCAACAAGAATCCCTCAAAGAAACGCTCCCAAAACTTCACCACGAAAAATCCAAGAAAAAGGCTCCGAAAATCACCAAAAAGAGAAAACATGGGAGACACAATCAATCCTTGAGGAACCACGCCGAATCATCTATACATACCATGAAGGTTCATACAAGGTCTAGCTTGCCTCCCGATCATCCATCCCTCTCTCAAGATCTTACCATGAAGATCTCAAGCTAGTCCTAGAAATCCTAAGGAAAATAGGAAGGAAAATAGCAAAGGGAAAATGAGCTAGGGTTCCATGAGATGGCTGCCATCCTCTCACCACTTGGGTTATATGGAGGCTAGCCAAAAGACTAAACTACCCCTATTGCATAAACTAGGATACACGCCCACCAAGGGCACTTTGGGAAATTGTCTTCATAACACCATCGGACGGATGCCTGGCGACCGCACTTCACTTAGCCTCGACGCAAGCCTTGCGATCCCGACGCGTGTCCTCTGCTTTGAAGCTTCCCGGCGCCCTGCGACCCTAAACCGGTCAGACCGGTTTCCCAAACCGGTCAGACCGGTTTTGGCCTGACAGCCACGCCCGGTCTTCGGCCTCGGCTTTGTGGCTCAGCCGAGTAACCTAGTGGTTTTCTGGTGAACCACTACAAACCCCGCGAACTTGATGTAGCCTCCGCTAATCACCACTCATGACTTGGCTCCCACGAAGTTCCGGCTCGACCTTGGTTTTGAGGCTCAACCAAGAAACCGTCCACCGACTTCATCTTGCTGTTCTTGCCACCATGCGACCAGCACTTGACCCCGCTGGCCACCGGATCCCTCGAACCAAGCCTACTTGTCTTCTCCACACCTGGAGGCCACCCGGCAACGACCTTACGCGCTTGTTCTTCACCTGCACCAACACCAGTCAAGCCGCAACCTGCACCTGCAATACTTAGCCAAGAGTCAGTCCACACAACGTTGTCAATCACTCATCACACCAGGAAGCGACCATCCACCGGTCCTCGATCCACACATGGCTCTCACTTTTTAACTCCCGCTTTAAACTTTTTGGTAGTGGAAAGCTTAGAAGTAAATGGGACAGCCCTTTCACAGTCATAAATTCTGCTTCTCATGGGGCCGTAACCTACAGGATTGAGACGGAAACACTTTTAAAGTAAATGGCCAAAGACTCAAAATCTTCCTTGAACCAAACATGCCTAACCTCGAAGAACTTGATGTTATCGAGGTCATTAACTTGGAATGATTGGAGTCTTGCTTGTCTTGTGTATATAGAGTGTTTTTTGTTTGTTTGCCTGTTTCTTTTTGCTCTCCTATCTTAGTTGCCATGAAGCCAGCCTTTTGGGGTAATGGGCTAGGACCGGCCGCACCTAGTGGGTCGGCCGCACCCAGTGGGCCGGCCGCACCTAGTGGGCCGGCCGCACCTCCCCCATCTGGCTCTAGGCTAGGCGTGAGCTAGGGTATCTAGTATCTCCTCTTGTGCTATCCAGATAACCCCTGAAAACCTCGCGTAATGAGTTCTTCTCCAGAAACTCATCTCCTTTCCAAAAAACCCTTGCCTTCTCGCCCTCTCCTAGCAAACCATGGGTGGTGATGGCCCTAGCAACCTCTCAAAGAGCTCGGCACCCACCACCCCTGGCGGTGCGTCCTCAAAAGCGCTCACAGGAGGTTCCGGGGTGGGATCGAGCCAAAACTCGCCTCACCAGGGGTCCCTGGCCCTTGCTCGTGCATCTCAGGAGGCAACCCTAGGAGAGGGTAGGATCGGCCGTACCACCCAGGTCCGGCCGCACCAGGCCCGTTCCGCCAGCCCAGCCAACGTGCACGGGAGGTCCTTGTCCCCCAGGAGAACGATCGGGAAAGGAAAGCCCCGACGTTCAGAGTCACCGGCACGCCCTACAACGGGCCAACTAAGGCTGAAGGAGCCGGAGACGCCGATCTCTAGGAGGCTCTTCAACGAGTCGCTAAGGGAGAACATCTTCGCCATAAAGACAGGCGGGACAAAATTCTTCAAGCCCCCAACAGAGGGGAAATACAAGATCATCGGGCGCAAGACTCCCCGTGGGTTTCAGAAGCAGCTAGTCCCTCAATTGGACAGGGACGATTTGGAGCCAGATGAGTCCATCTTCTCCACCCCTACTAGCGGGATGCGCCACCACAAGCCTCCACTGATCTGTGGTCCTCCTGGCCAGTTTGAAGATTCAGAGGAGGATTCTGAGGACGAGGATCCTTACGAGGGTCTTCGTAATGAGGTCGCTGAGCTGAAGATGAAGAACAACTTGCTGGAGGAGCGCATAGCCGAGGCCGAGCTATGGTAGATGGACATGGATGATAAGACGGAAATTCTCCGCAAAGGCCTCTACAGCAAGTTTAGGTGCCTGCTGAAGGAACTAGGGCGTCCGGATCTCTATGACTGCGTTTTGCCTTAGATTTCTAGGCGTAGGATCCGTGTAGCATCTCGTTAGTGTCATTTCCTTTCTTGTGTGTTAGTTTTGCTTTTTCAAAAACTTGTTTGTTTTAATTCGTTTAGGTTTGCCTGAATAAATGGATGCTACAAACTCCTTGTGGTCGAATGACCACCGTATAAATCTTTAGTTTGCTGCTCTGGCTTGTGATTTGAGCCAGCCAGAGAATGTTATTTCATCTGGTACACAAGTGCGCAGGGAAAATGAGAGGAGGTAGGGCCGGATGCACCTAGAGGGCCGGCCGCACCTACCTTCGTCACACAATCGCGAACCCAACAACGTGTAGGTGAAGGACCGATTAGGCGACCAGAGAGGGGGGGAGTGAATGGGAGCCGATAAAAATTCTCCGGTGAGAACTCGGCTATGCCCCAAAATCACAACCACGGATTCCACACAAGCTTGTCAAGGCACTACAAGAAAAACGCCGACTAGTGACGCAAAAAAAGGCTGTTTCTCGTCATAAACCGCTATTAATGACGCCGGTTGTTACGAAAACGCGCCATCATTAATCGAGCGTCACAAACCGCGATTAATGACGAGACCTTATTTCCCGGCGTCATGAGTTTAATGACGCGTATAAATTTGTAACACAAAGGCGTCATAAGGTACCTGCCACGTCGGACCAAAATCTGATGTGGCACGGCATTTTGTGACAAACCGTTTCGTCATTAAGTGAATTCAGCCCATATTTTCACGGGCCAAGGTCCAAATACCTTGTCGTCATAGATTGAATTCGGCCCACTTAATATTAAGCTGAGCCCAATGTTTCTTTCGTCATAAATTGGTTTTAGGCCTTATTAAGGTTGGATGGAGCCCAATATTGTTTGCGTCATAGAATGTTTAAGGCCTATTTATGGTTGGATGGAGCCCAATAATTGTTGTCGTCATAGACACTTTTAGGCCTAATTCTGGTTGGACTGACCCAATAATCGAGGTCGTCATAGAATGTTTTAGGCTCGGTTTTAGTATGACCGAGCCCAATAATTGCATTCGTCATTAATTTGTTTTGGGTCCAGTACTGGTTGGATAGAGTTCAATATTCGATGACGTCATAAAATGATTAAGGCCCAACTGATATTGGACCCAGCCCACCATTTGCTGACGTCATTTTTGATACGGCCCATTTTATTAATAAATCATTTTTGAATTCGTAAAAAAATAATGGGCCGATGGGGCAAGCCCACATATTTTTTCCTGTTATTTTGGGCTGCACTCCAGGTTGCACTTAATTAAATATAATTCAATCTCATATTACATGCTAATCAATTAAGTAATAGACATCACAGATAATATTTCCATACCACTGATACAAATAAATGTTTCGGATCACACATGACACATTATTATCAATGAACACAGAACAACCACAAGCAGATTGTAAGTAGGAGCTCACAAACCAATACACATGATATCTCCATGCTCACAAATAAAGCTGGTATTGAAATAGAACCCACTAAGATAACAAAGCTCCATAATCACAAACATGCACAACTAGCTGGGAGGACACAAGCAAAAGACTAAGAAACACAGTGGCCTTACCCAAGGTGTGAGCTTAGCAGTTGATGAAGGAGGGTCTCTGTAGTTTCTACTTGTTTCTTCAACCTCTCAATCTCATCAGTCTGCACTTTCATTGCTACATCTGATGCTTCTGCCTTGATCTTCAAGTCTGTCAAAACTTGGTCCTGTTCAACAAAGATTTCACCAAGGTCAGCAGCTGCATCGAGCCCTCCCAACGAAACTTCAGGTCTTGAGCATGTAGCGAAAGTTGGATAATCTCGAGGCATGTAATCAATGAATGGCTTTGACTTCACATTGGAGGGACAGGAATTTGATATCTGAACCGCAAGGATTGTCCTCAACATTTGAGCCTAAAAATGAAAGGAGAAGTCAAACTTGAACCTTAAACGAAGCAAGCAAATAAATAAACTTAAGAATAATCCTAAGAATAAAGTAGCAGGATTGTCATGTGTTCTGTTACATACCACGACATGTTATTGAATCTCAGCAATGCAGGAGTGGGATGCTAGGCCCTGCACAAAGAGTTACAAATCAGGAACTGGATCTAGAGCGGTCAAGGTAAGAGAAGGATCTGAAATCTAAGACAATAAACAAAGTAAATTACTTTCTAAGCATGGCTCATCTATTAAGTTGTGTTACAAATTAGTAACTGCATCTAGAGCGGCCAAGGTAAGAGAAGAATCTCCAATCTAACACAATACACAAAGCAATTTACTTTCAACGCATGGCTCATCGATTAACTTGTGTTCCAAATCAGTGACTGCATCTAGAGCGGCAAAGTTAAGAGAAGAATCTCAGAACTAACACAATACACGAAGCAATTTACTTTCTAAGCCAACGAAAATACTACTAGGGGACTAGAAAGAAAAGGAAATGAGATTCTCACTTGTGAAGCTCCAAGATTCAGGGGCCCATGGATTGAGGGGGCATCGGGAGGCGGTGCTTGCGCCGTATCCTCGCTCAACTGCTCAGCTTGGCCAGCACAGCAGACGCAAGCAGAACACCGATATCTGCCGCTCACCATCTGCTGAGATACCCCTCCCCCTCCACCGGTGACGGCGAGGTTGGACCGCCACCGCAAATCTAGCTGAGCAGATTGATGGTTTTTGGAAATGGAAGGCGGGAGTTTAGTGGCGCAACGCGGTAGCAATGGAGTAGGGTATTTATTATTTCGGGGCGGAGAGGGAATACAGAATTTGAAAATCCCGCTTTCGACTTCCTGACCGCGAAAGGAAAATTTGGTAAGCTACACTTGCTTCGGGGCCACTGACAAGTGAGGCCGTGCAATGGCGGCCCCATATTGTCAGCGAGTTTGGGTGGGATTCCGGTGGCGTACAATATAGGCGGGAGACGGATATCTGGAAGAGGTCCACGCTTCAGTGAAGCTGGGTGCGTTTCCAGTCGAAGATCAGAAAACCTAACAGCTGCTTCTCCTACTACAATGCCTACATGTCTATTTTTTTAAGTCATACGGATATAAGGATCTTCCTTCTGCGTTCTTATCCGGACCAAAGCACACTCGGGGAAAAAGCCTGCATATTCCGCCCTATACTTGTGATAGGATTCCTCAGTAGTGTGGGCCTTCGTATTCCGAGCATCCCACGTATTTTCAGGGATACTGTAATCCCGTGAGGGCATGCTCTGCCATGAGGTGCACACTGCCTTAGTATCGGTCATGGTTCGATAAATAGGCGTGCCCCCAAGGCCTTTGCTCATCACCTCTTCATCCTCACGTATTGTGCTAGCAGACCTCTCTATTTGGTTTTGCGCTCTGTGAAAAGAGGTGAGCTCTTAGCTTCCGCGTCGTGTTTTTACAGGATACAATCATTGTTTTTGGTCAGTGCTTATCATGTTTACGTTGTTGGTGAGTGTGTAGGAGGATGGCTTCTGATGCGAATGGAGGAACCGCCAACTCCCATGTTGTGCCACCTCCGCAGCGGCCAGGATACATGGATCCATATGATCTGTACGACATGGACGAAGCGGACGAGGAAGAAACGGAGGAGATGAAGAAAGATGCTTTGGCTTGGCTGCAGGAGCAGGGTTACACTCGTGTGCTTCGCAATGGTCGCTGTGTGTGCCCTTACTGCAATCTTGCTAACCGGCAGTGGGGTTTTCGTGACATCCTACAGCTTGCTTCTGGCATTGGTCGCTCGGGACGTACCATGAAGTCGAGGGGTAGGCATCGTGCATTGGAGGAATATCTCCGCACGGATCCTCATTATGCTACATTCCGTCGTTCATTAGGTATGGCGGGATAGGCATGTGCCGTATCCATCTCCATGACCGTGTCTGTTGTCTTCCTCGTTGCCAAGTCCGAATATTTCGTTGTTGGGTGTGTGTTGGTGCGCGCCTGTGCCAGTGCCACTGTACGGGTGTAGGTCTATGGGGATGTATCATGTATGTGCACATTTAAGTTGAATAATTTGGGCAAGGTGACCATCATTTACGTTTTGTATATTCTTGGCAAAACAGTGAATTTAGTCAAACGGTAAATTTGTAAAATCGGTCATCATTTACGTGTGTATCTGCAATGCGGTGCGGTGGGATAAGAATAAAATATTACATGACAAGACATTACATCTTAGACTATGGCAACACATCAAGACCAGGGAAATCCATTGAAGCAAGGAAGGTGATCATGGAAAAGAAGAACACCCATCTTCTTCATGGATAACAGGGGATACAGGGGATTTTCCTACCACTACAAGATTCAAGAGCAGGAAAACAGGGGATCGATCTTTTTCATCCAAAAGAAAACATACAATTGATCTTACCATCCACAAGACCACCTATTTGAAAGTGAAAAAGAACACCCAAATCTGAGTAATCTAAAACGACCCTCCGAGGAGTTCCCCGATGACTCTGGTGTCGAGGGAGCTTCAATGGCTGCGGGACCCACGGGACCGGGATTGGCGGGGCTGGCATTTTAAGGACCAGCGCCGAGGTCCATCTTCTTCTTGGTCCTCTTCGAGTCCACCACCTCCTCCTCCTCCTCCACACCCTTCTCCTCCTTCGCTGACGGAATGTCCTTGAACGAATCAAGCTTACCGGCCTTGTCATCCTTCAAAAGCTGCCTCACAAATGCCTCCGTTTGTTGATTCCTCTTCTTTGCCTCCACCCGCTTCCTCTTCCTGGCCGCCAATCACTTCTTCTCAATGGCCGCCCACGTCTCTTCCTCATCCTCTTCTTCTTCCTCTTCCTCTTCATCCTCTTCCACGTAGTCGTACTCATCCTCGCTGTCCTCGCTCTCCTGCCTTTCCATGTCTTTTACATCAGATTCACTCAAGGAGGGGTCGGATGGCTTGCATGCGCTTGGTTGGGGGAGTCGGGTGGTGTCCCGATGGAGGAGGGGTTGGAAGGGAACGGGGAGGCGGGAAGTCGAATCGGAGAAGAAGGCATGGTGGTTGTGGTTTTCTGGAGGAAGAGAGTTTGAGACAAGGCAATGGAGGGAGTTGGGAGAGTCTGGTATATTAATATATCTCAGTTTCAGGGAAAGTCGGGGTGTCTCTTCGGGAGTTGTATCACGCTAATGCAAGGAGGCGCCTCGATCTCTAATAATGTAACGGTCTTTTGCAAAGAAAAGAACTATGTAAATTTGTAATCTTAGTGAATTTGGAGCAAACTATATTTACAAGCACTTCAACATGCAGAGATGAACTGTTTACTGCCATTAAACCGGATGTTCGGGTATGGGATGCATTAACAGACCGTATGTTTCGGTCTAGAAACAGATATAGAAAGAACAATTATTTCAGGACCTGTAAAAGATGCTTGTTTCGATTTTGGGCAAAGGTGATCTATGATTTCATAGTTTATGAGAGTGATAAAATAGGATAACATTTATAGGGAGACAATGAATAGAGATCGTCAGGGAAACAAAGCATAAACAACTTCAAACAAGGGGATTGATCAACAAACAAATGATAACCAAAATCACAAACATGGTTTGGGTTAGGGATGCATTAGCGTTTTGGATGTTTGGCAATAACCGCATGCTTGTTTTGAATTTGGTCAAGGTGAGCAACGATCACATTGCTATTTCTTATTAATCGTCCAATATTGATCTTCAACTTCTCCAGATCATGTGTCAAGCTAGGAAACTGACATTGTCAAGCGATTGGCAGATGTTGGTGTAGGTCTGTCTAGTGGTGCTATGTTTTCGGTTGGAAACTTGTGATGATGTCCAGACTCATTGTCTGGTGATGCTTACTCTCCATGGGAGTCCTAGGGGCGATCGTTGTCCTAATCTAGCTTGAGTCAATGTAGGTTAGGGCGAATCAAGGGCCAGTGAACTCCTCTTTTATCCCTGTTCTGTGACTTGTTCGGTATTTCCGTTGTTGCAATGGAAATGGGGGATGCCCTCGATTCGAAAAAAATGTGTGAAGCTAGGAAACATGATCATGTATAAGTACAATAAGAGCGGATGTTCTTGTCTAGAAACACGAACAGGCCGGCCAACACATGAGACTGTTTCATGGAAATGTAAAGTTACTAATTAACATCACGATGTTCACATACATAAGACAATGTTCCCACAAAATCTAAAGATACTAACTAACATCACAGATAACATATCGGCATTGGTCTTCCACTGGCGCGGCTCGCTCACTCCATCTACATCCATCCCTTGTTTCTGGCCAGGACGCGGTGGCGGCTCCACTTCTTCATGTTGTCCTCCCTCAGGGCCTCAGACCTGGCCATCCCAAGGACGTGGTCCTTGATCTCGTTCAGGTTCCTCCACCGGTGCATATGGTTAGGGCAGACAGGGCACCCGTAGGTGTTGGTAGTACGCCGGAAGACGCGCAGAGCAAAGGTGTCGGATTTGGAGTCGGAATTGGAGTCGGAGTCCAACTCTGCAAGTGGTGGAGGACGCTGGGAATCCGTCGGCGACGTACCAGCGGCTCCGGGCATTGGCGGCGTCGCAGCGGGGTGGCTCCGTGCCGTGGAATTGACACCCTTGCCACTCTAAGTAAGAGCGGATGAAGTGGAGGCCGCGCGGTGACAGCCAGGACCCGGATTCGGCTCGTGAGGAGGCGGTGGGCGAGAGGCTGGCAACGCTGCCGGACCGATGAGCAGGGGTGGGTACGGCCATGCGCCTGAGCTCTGTGTGTCTGGGGGAGACTGATTGCTTCATTGCGTCGGACGGGCAGTAGGATTGAAACGCGAGTGCTTGGGAAGAGAACTATGGGTAGAGTGGTTCGGAACTGGCAAGGACGCCGATGGTAGTAGGAATACAGTGGCCAGATTCCATGAGAAGTTGTGCAAGCTTATGTGACAAGCTAAGCAACGGGCCTCTAGATCGAGTGGCTGCGATTCATCTACAAGCTTCCATGGGTCGTTGTGGCAAGCTTCCATGGGAAATTAGGCAACAGGCGCCTTGGCCTGTCGAGGAAGGCTACGGCCGGAAGTTACTGATAAGAAAAGGTGACCAGACTGGACTAAATTCAGTGTTGATTTTGTGGGCAAAATAGAAAGACTACGGCCGGATCTTACTGATCTGCAAAAGTGAGCGGACCGGACTAAATGGTTCGTTGAGTTGTTATTAGGAAAATACGATCGCATTATTCGAACGAACATCCATCCAAAGTAGGAAACAGAGTCCATTCTAAACTGAGTAATTAAACATCACAATTTCCACATACATAAGACAATGTTCCAACGAAATCTAACGATACTAATTAACATCACTGATAACATAACATCACAAAGTTCACATACATAAGACAATGTTCCAACGAAATCTAAAGATACTAATTAACATCACAGATAACATAACAGCATAGATCTTCCACCGGCGCGGCTCCCTCACTCCATCTACTCCATCCATCCCTCATTCCTGGCCACGACGCGGTGGCGGCTCCACTTCTTCTTGTACTTCTCCCTCAGGGGCGCAGACCTGGCCATCCCAAGGACATGGTCCTTGACCTCATTCAGCTTGTGCCACCGGTGCATAAGGTTGGGGCAGACAGGGCACCCGTACGTGCCGTCGAGGCGCCGGAAGACGCGCAAAGCATCACCCCGGGGGACCGGAGGGATGTAGCCGTGGCAACGGTTCTCAGACGAGTCTGTGTCAGCTTGGGAGTCGGAGTCGGAGTCGGAGTCAAACTCACCAGCAGGAAGGGTAACCATAAACTTCAGCTTCCGAGGCGACGACGGTGGAGGATGCTGGATATCCGCCGGCAAGACACCAGCTGCTCCTGGCAAAGCGCCGGCGATCGACGGTGGGTCGATGTTGGCGTCGTCGGAGGGCGGTGGCAGCGACGGTGGAGGAGGCTGGGAATCCGCCGGCGAGCCACCACCGGCTCTTGGGAAACTGCCGACGAGCGACAGCGGGTCGATGTTGGCGGCGTCGGAGCTCGGCGGCGGCGGGTTGACGTTGGTGGCGTCAGAGCGCGGCGGCGGTGTGCCATGGATGTGGCCCCACAGCGCCTCCGTGAACATGCGGGAGAAGTGCTGGTTGTCACACGGTGGCACCCAGTCATGGGCGCGCGAAGAGGATGTGGCGCTGGAGGATCGGTTGAAGGGCGAGGGTGAGAGCCGGCGCGACGGGGAGCCGGTGGGGGATAGCCGGCGTGACGGGGAACCGGTGGGGGATAGCCGGCGCGACGGGGAGCCTGATCGCTTCATTGCGTCGGCCGGGTAGGAGTGAGGCGCGAGTGTTTGGGAAGTGGTAGCGTGGTTCGGAACTGGCGAGGACGCCGATGGTGGGGGGTAGGAATGGCGATTTATGTGGAGTTACTCGCCTTGCCTGGGAAGTTGTGCCGCTTCGGTGAGAAGGTAAGCAACGGGCGCCTCTTGAGTCTTGACCCTTGAGTGGCTTCCATTCATCTTCCACCGTTGAGGGGCTGATGTGCGGGTCCCTGTGCCGTATGACCAACACGTCTGTGATCTCTTGATGATGGCAACCACCTTCCATGGGAAGTTGTGGCACGAAGATGGCAACGGGCGGATGATACTGTTAAGAAAAAGTGACAAGACCGGACTAAATTATTTGTTGAACGAACATCCATCCAAAGTAGTCCATAGGAGGAAACAGAGTTCTCTGATCATACACTAATAAGCATTACAGCAAAGTGACATTTGTTATTGTTGGCAATTATCTTTTCATCCAGTCTGGGTCGTTGAGGATGAAAGGCCCCGCCTCGCCGTCGAGCAGGAATGGGTCCAACATCGGGCGTTGAGCGGCTGGCAACGCCGCCGGCCTTTCGAGCAGGGACAGGAACGTCCATGCCCCTGAGCTCTCCGAGACAGTCGGTGCGGCAGGCGCACTTGACATCAATGGCCGAGCGGCTGGCAACGCCGCCGGCCATTCGAGCAGGGACAGGAACGTCCGTTCCCCTGAGCTCTCCGGGACAGTCGGCGCGGCGGGTGCACTTGACATCAATGGCCGAGCGGCTGGCAACGCCGCCAGCCTGTCGAGCAGGGACGGGAACGGCCGTGCGCCTGAGCTCTCCGGGACGGCAGACGCACTTGACATCAATGGCAGAGTGGAGGGCCACGGCTGCCACGTGCGACCAGCCTGGCCTCTCGGGCACTCCACCCACTACACGCCATCTTCTAGTGGCGACGGGTACGGCCGTGCGCCTGAGCTCTCCGGGACAGTCGAAGCGGCGGGTGCACTTGACATCAATGGCCAAGCGGCTGGTAACGCTGCCGGCCCGTGGAGCAGGGACGGGAACGACCGTGCGCCTGACCTCTCCGGGACAGTCCAAGCGGCGGGCGCACTTGACATCAATGGCGGAGTGGAGGGCCACGGCTGCCACGTGTGACCAACCCGGCCTCTCGGGCACTCGACCCACTGCACGCCACCTTCTGGTGGCGACGGTGAGACGGGAATCGTGGTTTGATAGATGCGGAGAGAACGCCTCTCCCACCACTGCCCGGCATGCCAGCGACCAAGGCCGCAGTCGGCACAGAGCGTGCCGGGCCCCATCGGCCCGGCCATCCATTGCGGCATTTCTGTCTTGCCGTAGTCGCCGCATCTCGGCTCCGCCGGAGCTTTAGCCGGCGTGGATGGTAGGAGAGCGAGCTCCACAGGAGGCACGCGATGATTGTCGCCGGCCATTGGGGGAGATGCTCTGAAATGCACATAGAAATTAGTTTGCTCAAAGAGGGGGAAAAGGTCGAAAGAACAAAGAAATCGATTGAATTGGGAGAGAGGATGATGGTACTTGCGCCGAGAGGAGGCGATGCCGATGGGGTCTTCTAGTGCCGAGAAGAGGAGATGCCGATGGGGTTTTCTTTCGTTGAGGAGGAGATGCAAAAGTGTTTTCCAGTATATATTAATAGATCTCATTTGCCAAGGGAAAGGCGCAGGGTCTCATGGGGGATCGTGTCAGGCAAATGGCCTAGGCGCATAACTTGCAATCTCGTTGAACTTGGAGCAAACTTAATTCACTTGAACATGATGAAATCGAAAGTTCCCACGAGACCGGTTATTCTGGTATACGAGGTCGGATGTTTTGGTTTACGAACCATGAGTAGACTAGAGAAATATTTTTAATCATTTGATGGCAAAAAGATGCTTGTTTTAAATATGGATAAGGTGAGATATGATATCTTCCTTGTTAAGGAGAACCAAAAACGTGCACAATTCGAACGTGGAGCTGTGGCTTAGGTAGAGCAATTTGAATGGATGGGCAACAAATTGGCTTTCAGTAAGATGGTGTCTACTCTATCTAGTGTACACTACCCCATCTAGGAAAGATTTGTTTTTCAAAGACTTGGTTAGTAGGAAAGAATCGTGAAGACAAGCAAGCTGACTTAGAGTTTGAACCACGGCTTCATTCATCCAAGTTTGACGAGTCATGCTTGGTAACAACAAAATGAAAGAATGCAATGAGATAGGCAATATAACCCGGGCAGGATCGGATGTTTGGGTTTACGAAACATTAACAGACCGGACAAAAATTTTCATTCCTTTCCTGGCAAAAGTTGCTTGTTTTGAATTGGGCAAACCTGATTACGGATTTCGTAGTTTCTGAGAAAGTGAGATCACATTATTTGTTTTTTAATTGTCCAATATTGATTTCCACCTCTCTAAATTGTGATGAACTATTCCAACTACCAGCCGTAGTAAATAAATGGGGGAAGACCAGAAGTTGGTTTCCATCACGTCAATGCGTGTGCGAGTATTGCTACACGGGAATCAAGGAAGAGAGATAGAAACAGATATCAGTGGATTGCTCTAGAAACAAATATATCCAAAATCACTCTCACATGTCTGGGTAATTTGTTTGGATGCAGATATCCAATTATTTTGCTAAAGAACAGATCACAATCAGCGTGAATTCTACATTCCTCGTTACAAAAATGAGACCATTCTTTCCAGCTCATCTTGAAGCATAGGCAGCCTGCGCACTGATGATTGCCACGCGCCACTGGCGGTGCCAGCGTTGCACGTCGGCACCATGTCACTCGCCGGATCACCTCTGAGGCTGCCTCATGGCACCGCAGGCAACCCTTGTTCGTCCGCATCATCATCAAAGTCGCGGCCGCCGATTCTTCCTCGCCCTCGACCTGTCTGATGTACCGCCTCGCAGTGTCATCATCAGCGGTGCTGCCATTGTCCCTGTAGAGGACCATGGCGGCTAAGTAGGCCGCCACATTGTGCCCGGCCTGGGCGGCCTCCTCGAGCTTGGCGATGGATGACCGGGAGCTATAGTTTTCCCCGAACAGGATGTCCATCTGAGAGATGAAACATGCCTCCGGGATTCTTATGCGGGCAGGCAATCGAGGAGGGCGTCGTAGCCCTTGCGGTCGTTCCACTGCAGCTCGATGGCAAATCGCTCTAGCACCACGCGCCGACCAACGGCCGTGTTGTTGCACACGCGACGCATCTCCCGGCAGGTCGCCCGTAGGCTACGGAGGTCGTCCATGGGCCGCTCCGAGGTCGCAGCGAGGTGGCCGGCGATGTCAATGTTCACCTCTGTAGGGAGCACCACCAGCGATAACAGCAACCGCCTCGACGACATGATTATTGACCTACGGGCGTCCTGAAAATAGTTTCATCAAACATCAGAGTGCCAGGTCAAATGCACATTCAAATTGATACAGAGACTTGGAAGAGAGCACTGTACTCTCACGGATCTTCCTTCCGAGAGGAAGAGATGCAATTGTAAAAATGTTTTCTTTACCCCAGGTGGAAGAAGTCGATCAATGCCCCATTTACAACAAATCCACCGTTCCTTTCTCCGCATTTACAGTAAATTCACCACTCCTTCGCCACCCAAAACAACCTTCGCTGCTGCTCCGTTGATTTCGGGATAACAATAATAATTCATTACGATTGTTGGGGAACCTAACGGAAATTACGTTCTTGGAAATGTGAACAGGTCAGACTAAATGGTCAGTACAATGTGGTGGATACTACTGCCGCACATTTCTCGGTAGATTTTGGCAATACATCATCAGTACAATGCTCAGAAGCATAGGGCACAATGTTCAGAATACATGATCGACACATTGTTCACAATACAAAAGTGTCACTTGCAGAATACATGATCGAGACATCTAATTAGCCTTACCACCGAGCATCAATCCTGCCATTCTCGCGAAAAAAACAAATAAAGCAAGCAACACATGCGCGAGTTTGACATTGTGCCTATAATTCCCAATTGACTTCAGCTTGGCGGTAACCTTCTGAAGTTTTTGTTGCGCTATTTTGACCTCATTCCTAATCTCTCTAAGCTCACAGTTAGCTTTTCCCAATTCCCCCTCGCACTGCTTTGCATCCTCTTCAGCTTTCGCTTTCTTCTTCATGAGCTTCAGCATAACAGCATACGACCTTTCATCCCATTCTGGATCAATCTAGCGGAAGTAATCGCATTGCTCTTTTTGTTCCTGCAAATTAAACGACCCATTAGCAATAGCCGTTGACCATAGGCACTACATAAGCAGGTAGCCAACTAGCCATTACCTTTGGGCAGCCAGCAAACCGGCGGCCAGGGTTGAGAAAGGTCCAAGCATACTTCACCACAGCTCTCAACCCGTGTTTGCACTTGTCTTTAGGATGCCAATGGCTACTATTGCAGGAAGATATCTCCGAGCAGTAACTACCAATGGAAGAAGATGCTGGAGTACACGGACGCTTCAAAAAAAGTCATTGCAACTTGAAATCAATGCTTAGTTTTGCACTTTCTAAACTAAAGCCTATCAATCAACTTGTAACAACAATCGTGCTTCAACCGAAATCCCCAATCCCAAATATCACTTCCCTCTGACGAAAGGGGAAAGCAGAGGCGCAAAACAGGGTTCTGACCTGACCGTAGCTCACTCTCCTCCCTTCGATGCGAGGATCCGCCATTCCCCCCGCGGGTTGTAGATCTGCGCACCAAGGCCTCTAGGCTAGATATTTGCCACAACGACCCACAGGAGCGTGCTGGCAAGCCCCTTGCAGGGTACGCGGTTGATATAGCCGTTGGCTGCGGGTTCGACCCCTGCTATTGACATAGTATCCTTTTAATTTTCCTATGTTTTTTTATCATACTGACTTGTGGGACCTTATTAATTTTTATGACGAGTTGGAACCACAGTAGGAAACAAGCAGTTTCACGATTGTTCCTCAGGAAGGTCCTTCCAGCAAAACATCAACAGACCGGAACTTTGCCATCCACCGAGCAGCAAACATCATATTATGATCAGGTAGCAACAAGTTTCTCAACTCATGACCACAAAGTTCACAACACCAAGTAGCAAACATCATAGGATGATCATGACACTAAGTAGCAACAAGTTTCTTAACTCATGACCACAAAGTTCACAACACCAAGTAGCAAACATCATAGGATGATCATCATTACAATTTTCAAAATGATCATAACCACCCATTTGTAATCATAATGATAAGAACTGATCATCAATTTACATCTGTAGGCATTGATTCTCCTTCCATAGCTCCATCCTGCAGCTGTCCCTTCACCTTCTGCAGCTCAGCGGCAGTAGCTTCTGAGGATCCTTCCCATTGTTGATCCCTTTTCGCTTGGCTGACCTAAAGAAAACATAAGTGTAACATCCCTGATGTTTTTAATCTTAATCTCAGTCACTAATGAAGCTTAATCATGAGTTGACCAAGTCAAAGTCCTTAATAGTGGCCAAACCCCTTTAGAGCCCTAAACCTATCCCTAGAACTTTGGTCAAATCTCAAAATTTCTCAATAGAACTTCAAATTCGGCCAATATAAAAGTTGCTCAGTTTTTTCGGGAACACATTTCATTCAATTACTGGCATTTCAAATTTTGAGGTTTAAACCTTCAAAAACTCAGTCAAAGCTCTGCTGAACAGTTTGACCGAGCCAAGAAAATCAGTAACTTCAAGCAAGTTTATCTTCAAATCTGTTGAGAATTTGATAGGTCGGCCTTTGTAAAAGTTGGAGCTGGATATGTGTTCTACAACTTTTAGTTTGGGAGATTTTGAAGTGTAGTTCAACTTTTCACCGTTTGAACCGTTCGAACAGTGCCAGGCTGAAACGTCTTGGCGCGTCCGCGCGCTCTGGCCGCGACGTCGCGCCGTCGGCGCGCCCTCGGCGTCCGCACGGCCGGCGTACTTTTGGCCGTACGCCGACGCCCGGTGGGCCCATCCGTGTGCGCGTTCCTCTCCAGTCACCGGCCAAGTGGACCCGCGCCGCAAGGCGGGCCAGGTGGCCACGCCCCGGCTGCCGCGACACGCTGGCAGGCCACGCGCCGTGCGCGCACGCCCCTACCGCGGCGCATGCTCGGCAGCTGGCCGCCCGACGGGCCCAGGCGAGGTGCCCCAAGCCTCGGCGTGCGCCACGCACTCCCTGGCCCCTCGCGCATTCGCCCTCGGGCCAAAAACCAAGCACCGCAGTCCCATCGCTCTCCGTCGCGCCGCCATTGCCGCTCGCCGCCAGCCTCGTCCCTCCACCCTTTCTCCTCGAGCTCCCAGCCCCTACACGCGTCCACAGGAACCTAGTGAACGTCCCATCGAGCCTGCGTTGCCGGTCGAACCATCTGCAAGCCGGCATTGCGGTCGCCGCGGCCGTCCGCCGCCCTCCTCGCCGCCGGCCATCGCCGGAGTCGTTTCCGGCCAAACCGACGCCACAAACCAACCTAGGGTGAGTCGAATCCCACCCCTAGCCGCTTGCACACCGGAGTCCGGCCTCCTCTCGCCGCCGGCGAGCCCCAGCCGCCGCCAGGGGTTACATTGCAGGCATTGCGATCTTTGCAGGGGCCTGTGTGCAAGATTCCAGGGGCTTATCTGAAAAAGGAATCTTAAACCCTAGATTCAAATTTCTGAAACTTGTAAAATACGTAGTAAATGGTAGAAAAATCAGAAAAATACAAACTCAACTGTTCTGAAATCCTTGTGAAGAGAACTAACTTTTCTAGAAAGGGAGTTTTCAAATTTCAGTATAGTGTTTAAATGAAATTGAAGTGATCAGTTTGAGTAGATTTGAAATAACTTGAAATATATAAATACTATGGATGTGAATTTTGGATATATTGTTAATATTATCATTCTTGGCACTTTGTAGAAAAATGGCACATAAATCATGTATATAACTCCATTTATGAATTTCTTTTGCTTTCAGCCTAGTCTTAATGTATGAATTGTTTAAATTTATCTGTTGAGCAAATGCCATCCAATTTTTCTGCAGTAGCTCTATAATGCTTAGTAGTAGCTGTCATAAATAGGAGATGAATTTTTGGCATGTGTAGATTATTCTTCTGATTTATGGTGATTAGTTTGAGTTAAATTCAAATTCATATTTCTGCTACAGTAATGGATCTAATTTTTGGTGTGTGAGCTAGATATATCTTTATCATGTTGTGTGCCAAGTTACAGCCTTAGATCACATTTATATTTTGATTTAGGAATTATTCATGCTCCTAGTAGCTTTAACTTGTTGCATTTATCAGATTTAATTTGTAGCTTTGTTTTAACTCCTGTTTGGTCAGTAATTCTGTGTTGCTAATATATGCATGCTGGTAAAGTCTCATGGTCAGATTGTTTATATATTTCCCAGAATTAATTTCCTAAGTAATCAAGCTTTAAATGAATGAAACAAATGGAAAATAGAAATATTTATGTTTGCAACTTAAATTAAAAGCTTGGGATTTATCAAATCACCCATGAACAGCCCCAAGTTACTTTGGTGAAGTTTACTTAACTAATGAACTTAGATGTGCACACAATCACCATCAAATGAGAATAAAGTTTCACACACATCCACTTTTCCTTGGTGAAGAAAAGTTTATTAAAAACTTGTCAAGGAGAATATGGCCAACAAAAACATCCTATGTTTATCTCTGAATTCAGAACTGAATTTCATTTCTTAAATTTGTGTACTTGCATAATAATGCATCTGCATATCGTATAGAACTTCCCGACAGAAACTACGAGCTGGTGCCTGAGTCTGAAGGGGAACCAGCTGAGGGAGAAGTGAACGTGGTGGAAGTGCAGCAAGACCCGGACCCAAGTTCGGAGGATCTCGCTTCTAACTTTGCTAGTGAAGGCAAGCCCCGGAGCATAACCCAATTTTCTAACTTATGCGACTACTTTTGCTATGTTTGTGCATTTACGTTCAGGAGTTGAATTGAAACCTTAGATGCATGATCCTAGGTTCCTATGTTCTAATATTAGCATGACAGGTCGCTAGTTGCCTTGCTTAGGACCACAGTAAAAGTCGAGTGATGACCGTCACTCGCGAGCTATAGGTCTCTTATGTTGGAATCATAAGATTGTTAAACTTATCTGCTCATGTGGTAAGAGCATGGGATCGACTCCGGTCAATAGATGTCAGTGGTTAAACTTTTGAACGTACTAAGCATTTGTCGGGAATGGGACCGGTAAGCCTAGTACTTTCCTGATCCGGCAAGGGAACTCTCTACCACTAATCCCGGGAGTGGTCCCCAGATACTAGGCAGTACATGTGTGGATCTGGGTGGTTAGATACCGTGACCGGGTAACCTTGTACCAGGGACTGTGGAATTGATCCTGAACTGAGGACGGTTGGGAACCGCCTGGTTGGTGTGTACCCCACCCCTTTTGGTTTTAGTTGGCATTCTTGGGGTATGCATTCTCCCGTGTGTTTAGGTCCACCTTGCAAGGTTACTAATCGATCGATCGTCGGCCTCTCACCGTTATCTGAGACTGCTTAACCATCCACTCTATGTCCCTTAATGATGGAATTGAGAAGGAATTTGTATACTTGTTTAATTTGTATTGTACAACTCATGCTTGAATTAGTTTGCTAATCTAGTAATGGTTAAATGAATAGAATTTGGAGCTAAAATTTGAATGTAAGGACATACTCTTTGTTGCTTTTCAGCAAAACAACCCACTAGCCATAAAGCCTTGCATGTCTAGAGAGTTGGTGATTTTCCAATCACCCGTCGGTTAAGTCTTGCTGAGTATTAGTATACTCAGCCTTGCTGTTGTTGATGTTTTTCAGGTAATGATGTGTGTGATGATGGCTTTCCGTGGCCTGGTTCTCTCCCACCCGGTTGGGAGTATGAGTGGGAGGATGACAGTGCTTAGTGGCATCACAGATGGCCTCGTGTGATGTTACTTATGTCGTTTAGTACATTATTTCTGCTGTGTTTCAAACTCTGAACCATTTACCTTTATGCAAAAGACTTGGTTTGTAATAATGAACCTTTGAAGGATGTTATGTAATAAATTGTGACTTGTTTATCTCTGGACTCACCTTCGTGTGAGTTTTGATGTACATTTGTCGATCCTGTGATGTAAGTGATTTACCGGGCTTGACCCGACAGAGACGACAAGTTACTTCTATATTATTGCTTAATGGCCAAGTGGAGTGGTTTAGGCAATAATATGGAATTCATTTGAGCGGTTCTGTCACAATAAGCACCAACAAGTTTCATAACACTATGTATTATGATCAGGAGGAACAACCAGTAAATAAACATCAACAAAGAAAAAGTTTCATAATAATCAAGCACTACCTATTTTTATCTTTCTCGCGCAGTATCCATTGCTTCTCCTTCTCCATCTGGATAACACTCTATTGTATCGATTGCTTCTCCTTCTCGATCTCGATAACTAGCTACTCAATCGATTGCTTATACACTTCCATCGCATTGATGGCATGTTTCAGCTTTCCCTTCACGTTTTCCAGCTCCGTGGTAGTTGCTTTAAGCTTCATGTTAGCCTTTGCGCATTCTTCCTTCCATGACCTTGCCTCCTCTTCAGGTTTTGCCTTCCTGTCCAGTACCAGGTCTTTCGACTCTTGGACAAGAATCTCACCTATTTCTTTCAATAAGGCATTGTCCAAGCGTAACATATGGGCACACAACTCCTTGTAGTTGTTGGTCTGTTGCAATTGTTCATGTAACAATTGGTCAGCCATCTCGTTGAATTTCCTCATCTCTTGCATAGTTGTATTTAGAATTTCCTAACACAGCTCCTTGTATTTTACAGCCTCTTGCTGCGCCATGAGTTCTCTGCCTTCTTGTTCTTGCAGGTCTCTCTTCACCTCCTGCAGCCCAGCTTTAGTGGCTTCAAGCATCTCTACAAGCTAGTAAAATACAATAACTATCAATCCATTAAACGATGCAAACTGAAAACTAACTGAATCTAACACCTATGAATTGTCTATAGCCCATCAACTTGTAACACCAAACGAAGTACAAATATGATGGTACGATGAAATCTGATTCTAGTGTATATACTCATCAATCCGTTTGATCCCCAAATCTAGAAATCCCTAGGACGATAGGGGAAAATATAGTGGCTCAAACCAGAGAACTGACCTTGTCGAGCCGTTTCAGCTTCTTGTAGCTGGAAGGTGGCGGCGGAACCATCTTCCCGTCGCCTCTAGGATCCGCCATTCCTGCCATGAGCCATTGCAGATCTGCGCGTAGCAAAAGTCGAGAGTCTTTGCGAAGGCAGTGAAGCCTTTCGCCTGCGAATTACTGATTTATATTAAAGATTCACCTTACACAACCATAAGGAAAGTGTTTCCTGTTAAAATGACAGAACTAAGAAGTGGTGCAGTGGTAAGCAACGTAGTCTTGTTCCTATAGGTCTTTAGTTCGAACCCTTGCAACGGTAAGTTCTTTTTTGCAACATTTCGTGACCTAGCGAAAATGCTTCCATGTGGGACCTCCATTTTATGATGACTTGGAACGACAGTAGGAAATAAGCAGTTTCGCGATCGTTACTCAGGAAGGTCCTTCCAACAAAACATCAACAGACTGGACCAGCAAAACATCAACAATATTAGCTCAGAATGGTGAGAGTGCTCAAAGCAAATCAGTATAATAAGATGGCATCTCAAAGCAACTCATCACCACAAAGTTTGCACCACCAAGTAGCAAACATCATAACATGATGGGGTAGAAACATGTTTCTTAAGACATTAGTAGATCGACAATTCTCCCCGCATATAGATTCAAGGTAATATTACGTCTGGCTACCTGCAGCTGTCCATTCACCTTCTGCAGCTCGGCTTCAAGCATCACTTAAATCGATAAATTCTGAGGGTCGTTCACGTGATCTGAAGAAAACATCAGCAACAACTTTCATAAGATGGCATGTCATGGTTATTCATCATTAAAAATTGTTCCAATAATCGTAACTACCTATTGTTCGATTCCATTTCCATGAACACTTGTCCAAGTTCTGTCTGTGTTGGCTTACCCTTCTTCCTCTTCTGAAGCTCAGTGGTAGTATCTTCAAGCATCAATTTTTCAGTATCTCCAAGCTTCATGTTAACCTTTCTGCATTCTTCTTTCCATGACCTTGCTTCCTCTTTAGCTTTTGCTATCCTGCGTGTTAGCTTATTCAGAACAGCTTTAGTCCTACCATCCCATTCAGGATCAATCCAAACAAATGTCCCACATTGTTTTCCTTGAGGCTGCAGACACCAAATACATACATGGTCATAAAATTGTCCATTTTCAACACTAATATCAAGAGTACAAGTACTATAAGTCTATTGAAATTTAAACAAGTTATTGTTTACCTGACCACAGGTTCTATACCGGCGCCCAAGGGTGGTGAAGCTTTCCCTGACAAGGAGAGCATATCCATGCTAGCACTTGTTATAAGGATCCACTACGATAAGATCAGCATCAGGAGGCGCCGATGTAACGAAATCAGTGGACCGAGACACCACCAGATGCTAGTAAAATACAAGAACCTATCAATTCATAAAATGATGCAAATCGAAAACGAATTGAATCTAACACCGATTATCTATAGCCGATCAACTTCTAACACTAATTGCAATGCAAATCTGAGTGTATGATAAAATCTGAATCTATTGTATATGGTCATCAATCCTCTAGATCCCCAAATCTAGAAATCCCCATCCCTAGGTTGATAGGGGGAAATATAGTGGCTCAAACCAGAGGACTGACCTTGTCGTCCTGTTTCATGTACTCGTAGCCGGGAGGTGGCGTATAAACCGCCCTCTCATCGCCGCTAGAATCTGCCATTCGTACCATGAGCCGTTGCAGATCTGCGCGTAGCAAAAGTTGAGAGTCTTTGCAAAGGCAGTGAAGCGTTTTGCCTGCGAATTACTGATTTATATTAAAGATTCACATGAGACAACCATAAGGAAAGTGTTTCTTGTTAGCATAACACAACCAAGAAGTAGTACAGTGGTAAGCAGCACAGCCTTGTTTCTTCAGGTCCCTGGTTCGAACCCATGCCATGGCAAATTATTTTTGCAACATTTCGTGACCTATGCTTACACATGGGACCCTGGAACTATTTATGACGACTTGGAACACTCTATTTTAAAATAATGCTCACATGTGGGACCAAAGATGATTTATGACGCCGCTGACATGGCAAAAATGCTTACATGTGGGACCCTGCTGAATTTTATGACGACTTGGAACAATCTGTTTTTAAAATAATGCTTACATGTGGGACCAATGTTGGTTTATGACGTTTTTTCAGAGCTTATGGCGTCACAAAACAGCATGGAAGAGGGAACACCCTGCTACAGTGTCAACCGTAATAATGAAAAAAAATTTTGTCACTAAATTTGCTCGGAAGTGAAATATTATGACGAGATCAGCCAGGAACGTCATAAATCAATGACGCTAAAATGTGATTGCGTCACTAGTCAACGATTTTCTTGTAGTGAGGTCACGTAGTCACAACGGACCTACCAACCCTAGGAACAAGTCTTGAAAGGCTAAGAAGCAAAGCGGAAGCAAACACAGAGGAAGACGGACCAAAACAAGGTTACCAGACCCCTACCAGATCATCCGGAACCAACCTCCAGATCACCCGGGAGCTAACAATATCGTACCGGATCACCCGGCCCTTACCTTCGGATCACCCTACATCCAACAGTGCTATACCGGGTCACCCGGCCCTTACCTCCAGATCATCCGGGGCAGCCCAGAAAACAGCCCGCGAAACAGCCCCAAACTTTCGATCGATGGATCTCCCAAACCGCTTGGAGTCTTGTGACGAAATTTTAGGGAGATGATAAGCACCCCAAAGGGAAGATATGCCCCAAAAAATTCGGCCTCTAACTCCCTACAACTCCCGGAATCGTGAATCTTGGCCAAGAACACTATGAACTAGGGTTCATCCAAAAATCGACGAATCGAAGGCCAAATCCGGCGTTTGAGGGGTCAAGATCATCCACAAAGAGTCACAAGGCACTCACCCATGATCCCCTCAAAGAAATCCGGAGAGAAACACCCTCAAATCGACGAATCGAGCGACGAACGAAAATCCCAAGAAAAGGCTCCGAAAATCACCCAAAAAGAGAAACGGGTGGAGCAACAAGAGCACTTGAGGAATCACGCCAAACCTTCTATACACACCATGAAAGATTCATACAAGGTCTAGCTTGCCTCCACAACATCCATCCCTCTCTCAAGATCTCACCATGAAGCTCTCAAGCTAGTCCTATGGAAAACCTAAGGAAAATAGGAAGCGAAAATAGCAAAGGCAAATGAGCTAGGGTTTCAAGAGATGGTTGCCATCCTCTCTCCTCTAAGTTTATATGGAGGCAACCGAAAGACGAAACTACCCCTATTACATAATACTAGGATACACACCCCCGAAGGGCACTTTGGGAAATCTCGTCATAGCACCATCGGACGGATGCCTGACGACCGCACCTTGCTTAGCCTCGACGCAAGCCTTGCGATCCCAACCGGATCCCGTCTCCGCCCGCCGAGCCTCCGGTCTTGGTTTGTGGCTCAACCAAGTAACCCGATAGTTTTGTGGTGAACCGCCGCAAACCACGCGTGCAGACTCCGGTCGTGAGCCGCTACCCTGCACTGGCTCCTGTCCACGACTTCGTCTTGCTTTTCTTGCCACCATGCGGCCCGCACTTGATCCCGTTCCACCGGGTCCATCGGGCCGAGCCTACTTGTCTCTCCACTCCTCGGAGGCCCCGCAAGGCTAAGACCTTTCGCGCCCGCTCTTCACCTGCACCAACGCAAATCAAGCCGCAACCTGCACCTGCAATACTCGGCCAAGAGTCAGTCCACACCACGTTGTCAATCACTCATCACACCAGGGAGCGACCATCCACCGGTCCTCGGACGCTCCGGTCCTCAATCTCCCCCTTGATGAGTGCATTGACAACACACACATAGTAATCAATTCAGAGAAAAGAGAAAAAGAAAAGAAACGAATGAAAAACTCAAACAAGTGATCAAAAGCCAAACAAAAGCTAAAACGAGATCACTTGAGAGAGAAAAATCTTGGTCCCCTAAGACAAGGGCAATGGCTCGACACAACCGAGATAAAATGCTCCAAAATTGCCGACTCCTCAAGGTGAGGCAGAAGGGCTCGACACCATCGGCAAAAAGAGCACAACTAAAATCAGGCGACAAAGAGCTCCAAAGCACATGAATGCAAGCTCCCCCTGAACAAATGCATTTCTCCCAATTTTTCTCCCCTTGATGCAAAACTCCCCCTAGATGCATGAACTTTCTCCCCAAAGCAAGAATTGGGTACTATCTCTCCCCCTTGTTGGTAATGCATGAATCAAGTCTACAAATGCAAGCATGTGCTTCTCAAATAGACAAAGAGCACTACAACATGCTAAAATTGAGACATAGACAAGAAAGATAGCTACAAATTTAGTACAAGCATCGCCAACAAGATAGATAGGGACATATAAGCATGTGACATAGCCATGATCAAAATGAAGCATTTTTCACAAAAAAAATTTCCCTCTCATGAGCATAGGACCTAAACATGATCAAAATGAGCACAAACAACATATAACTCACAAACTTCATGCAAGCTCACAAATTCTCATCACAAGATCATCACAAACACCTACAAGCTATCTCATGTCATGTCAAAGCCACCGAGCCATGTGTCCACTTCTAAATGTGAGACTTCTCAACGGTGAACATCATGCAACGGTTTAGCACCCAAGATAAGGAATTTAAAGCAAATTTGACATGGAAGCATATTTTTCAAGCACAAGCATTTCATATACCAATTTCAAGATTTACAAATTAAGCATGGTACATGAAGTGCCTTTGTGGCAAAAAGAAGCTTAGGCTTCTCCACAAGGTAGCATGTAGGCTAAACATTCATGCTGATAAATGGGTCTTTGACCCCAAATGAAAAGAACATGGTTCCAAGCACAAATTAGGCAAGGTATAGCCATAAGTGCACAAATTTAACATGAAAGGCATTCAACTCATAAGAGAGGATCATATATAGCATTTTTACAAAAGTAAGCCATCCACAAGCATATACATCCCAAAGCTACCAAGAGCATCGCTATACATCATATGAGCATCACTAGCAAAGTCATAATCTCATATCCAGCATATCATGGTGATCAATGTATATAGGAGAAGCACATCTCTAAAGCATATGATACAAATGCAGTCTATGATACAAAGATGCAAGCATGATATGATACAGAAAATGAAAATGCAACATGAGTATGTACATTAGACTCCCAACCAAAGCTCAAAAAGGAAAAGCAACACCAAGCTCTCCTCGCAAACGGGCAAATGTAGCTTGGTCCAAAGGCTTGGTTAGGATATCGGCAAGCCGCTTTTCGGTTGGCACATGGATGAGGTCTATGTTTCCCTTCTCAACATTGTCTCTTAGGAAGTAGTACCTCACCTCTATGTGTTTGGTTCTGGAGTGGAGCACGGGGTTTTTGGCAACACTAATGGCACTCGTGCTGTCACACATGAGAGGTACATGGGAAAACTCCTCACCAAAGTCACTCAGCGTGTATGTGATCCGAAGCAGCTGTGAGCAACAACTAGCGGCAGCAAAATTCTCGGCTTCTGTGGTAGACTGAACTACACTAGATTGTTTGCGAGAAGACCAAGAAACAAGCGAAGATCCCAAAAACTGGCACATCCCCGAAGTCGACTTCCTATCGACTGGACACCCCGCAAAGTCGGCATCTGAAAACCCAAGAAGCGAAAGAGAAGAGGACGTCGAGTACCAAAGACCGAGCTCAGGAGTGTATCGAAGATACCTGAGGATCCGCTTGACGGCCTGCCGATGTGAAGTCCTCGGCGACGCCTGAAAACGAGCGCACAGACACACAAAAAACTGAATGTCCGGCCTCGTTGCTGTCTAGTACAAGAGGGAGCCGATCATGTTCCGGTACTTCTTCTGGTCCACGGGCTCTCCGTCCTCGTCCGCATCCAACGCTGTAGTCGTACTCATCGGTGTCGATAGGGGTTTCGTGTCGTCCATGTTGAACTTCTTGAGGATGTCCTTCGTGTACTTTGCTTGATGCACAAAGGTTCCCTCCTTCGCCTGCTTGATCTGAAGCCCGAGAAAGAACTGCAATTCTCCCATCATAGACATCTCGAATTCTTTGCTCATGTCCTCTGAGAACCTTGCAACCAAAGAGTGAGACGAGCCTCCAAAGACAATATCATCCACGTACACCTGAACACTTAGGATATCATCGCCCTGCCTGAGGAGAAAAAGAGTTTTATCAACCTTGCCCATCTCAAACCCCCTGCTGAACAAGAACCCCCTCAAACGGCCATACCAAGCACGGGGAGCTTGTTTCAGCCCATACAACGCCTTCCTCAGCCTATACACCCGGTGAGGAAACTCAGCACTTTCAAAGCCCAGTGGTTGCTTCACATAAACCTCTTCTTCTAAAAACCCATTCAAGAAGGCACTCTTCACATCCATTTGGTACAATTTGAACCCTTTAGCCACGGAAAAGGCTAGAAGGATCCTAATCGCCTCCAAACGGGCTAAGGAGCAAATGTCTCCTCATAGTCTATCCCCTCCTTCTGACTATACCCCTGAGCAACCAACCTCGATTTGTTTCTCACCACCTCACCATTCTCACCCTCTTTGTTCTTCCATACCCATTTTGTCCCGATAGGTTTGCAATGTGGTGGTGGCTCTACCAACTCCGAAGCTTGGTTTCTCTCAAAGTTCTCTAACTCCTCATGCATTGCATTCACCCAATTAGGATCAGAGAGGGCGTGTCCAATGTCTTTCGGCTCAAAGGTAGCAACAAAAGCCGAATGAGCAAAGTGAGAAACATTCCTGGACCTTGACCGTGTCGTACGTTCATTGATGTCGCCGATGATTCTTGAGGGAGGATGATCAACTTGAACGCGCCTCGGTGCCTCTCGCCTGGAGACAACCTCCCCCTCAGCTGCAGCTTCCACTTGATCTTGCCGGATCGTAGTCGGTGTAGGGGCTGGACCATCCTGCACCGTAGTCGTCGTAGTGGAAGTACAGGGTACATGCTCGGCTGGAGCTTCATCGTCACCATCATCCTCTCCAGCATCATCCTCATCGTCCTCAAAGATCTTCTTGCCAATCTCGTCGTCACATGCACACTAAAAAACAGACGAACTGCATGGCTGGGTCTCGTCGCAGGTAACCTCACAAGTTTCCATGACTAGGTTAGTATCAAGGTTGAGCACACGAAATGCTCTAGAATGACTCGCATAACCCAAAAAGATCCCATCAGAAGACCTTGACTCAAACTTATCAAGCCTACCCTTCTTTAGAATAAAGCACTGACAGCCAAAAGCCCTGAAATGGCTCACTCTAGGTGCTCGCCCATGCATGAGCTCATAGCACGTCTTGTTCAAGAAGGCCCTAAGAAAAATCTGATTCCCAACATGGCATGCGGTATTCATCGCTTCAGCCCAATATCTCCTCGGAGTCCTATGCTCGTCGAGCATCGTCCGAGCCATCTCACAAAGGGAACAATTTTTCCTCTCAACCACACCATTCTGACAAGCCACATAGGGAGAAGAGAATTGATGTTCGAGACCCAAATCACGAGAAAAGGTTTCGAAACGAGAGTTTTTAAATTCAGAGCCATTGTCGCTACGGATAGCTCGAATGGCATCTCCATTCCTCTCATTCTTCAACCTCAAGATTAGATCTCGCACAAAACCAAACGTCTCCCCCTTGTCAGCCAAAAAGAAGACCCAAGCATAGCGAGAATAGTCGTCCACTATCACCAGGACATACCATTTCCCACCCGCCGAGCACACACGAGCTGGACCAACCAAGTCCATATGGAACAGCTCGCATGGCCTCTCTGTCATAACGGATGTCAGAGGCGGGTGAGAGGCGGCGACCATCTTACCATGCCTACACAGAGCACATACCAAGTCCTTTTGGTATTTCAACTTAGGCAATCCTCGGACCAAACCTAGCCCACTCAAACGTGACAACAAGTCAAAACTCAAGTGACCTAGTCTCCATTGCCATTTCCAAAGCTCCGCCGAAACACCAACAACCAAACAACGAGAAGAGCCTACACACTGAGAAAAATCGGCTCTGAAAATCTGACCCTCGGGGATGATCGTGCACACAAGATTACCTCGAGAATCCAAAACATGAGAAGTGCCCGTTTTGAAACGGACCTCAAAACCCTCATCAAGAAGCTGGGAAACCGAAAGAAGATTGTACCCCAAAGACTTCACAAGAGAAACACGCCTAAGAGTCACTGACTCGCTCACCTTCACCGTGCCCACTGAAAGCACTCTGCCTTTCCCATTGTCCCCAAAAGTGATGTACTCTTTGGTCATCACCGGGGTGAGGCTGGAGAACCACCTTCGATCTCCGGTCATCTGTCGAGAGCAACCAGAGTCGATCAACCAAAAGCCCTCCAAGCCTCCCACCTGCAAATCAAAAATGAGAGCGAGAGTGAGCAAATGACTCAGCACTAGGGTTAATACAAAATGAATCAAACCAGTGCCATGCCATTTGCTCAAAAGTGGGGTTAGCAAAATCCATCCTATCTCCTCTAGGTGGAACACCCACACGTCCCCTTGGAGGACTACGCGTACCACGAGGTGGAGACCATGGCCCGTAGCTCCTCTGGGACCTAAAACTGTGATCATTCCCCCCATACTCGTATTGGCCACGAGCGAAGGAACGTCTAGCAAACTCACCACGCCCAAACCCAACACGCCTACCACCTTCTCTATGTGGTGGCTCACCACGAGGCACAAACTCACGCCTCTCCCGAGGGTAAATGGCACGCACCACACCCTCGCTCCTTGGCACCATCCTAGGCTCAGGCACACCACGAGAAGGGCGGTACCTATCCTTGTTTGCCATCTCCCTAGCAAACCTCTCCTCACGCTTCCTCCTGAAGCAAAACTCAGCTAGGTGCCCATCCCTCCCACAATGCTCACAATGGAAGGGTTTCGGTTTTGGCTTTGGTTTTGGGCTCACTTTGGGCTCTGGCTTCTCCTCACTCGGTTTCTCTCCCTTCTTCCCAAAGAACTCATTCCCCAAGTCACTCTTGAACTTGATGGGTTTCTGGAAGTTGTCTGTATGTGGAGGAAACACGGGTGGAGCTGGGGTTGTGTCTAGTCGGTTCCTAAGTGGGTTTGGCTTAGGAGCATAGGTATTTTTGTGGTAGGTTTTTGGTGGTTCTGGGATATCTCCGATCTTCCCCTCATTATCACCACTTCCCTCACCAACCTTATCCACCCCAAGCGCTTGCCCATCATAGCGCTTGTATGCCTCAATCATCATCTTGAGCTGAGGCTCATGACCTGACAACCAACCCATCATCTTCCTCAACTCATCATTCTCATCCTGCAAATGATCAACATAGTGTGGAAGCTCCAAATTCACAAGTAGAGCATGATGTAGGAATAGGAGCTTTCAAAGCAGCTTCTAGAGATCTAGCATAAGCAACCGATTCATCTAGCTTCTCATACAAAATAGGACAAGAAGTGCAAGCACCAAGGAAGGAGGGCCTAGATTTCATCTCATCTAGCTCAACCCTAAGCACATCTAGTTCCTCGACCTTGGAAGCACACTTTTCCTTAAGCACAGTCAAATCACCAAGGAAAATAGAACAATCAGTGCATTCAGGTTCATTGGTCACAATAGGAGCAGACTTAAGAGAATCTATTTGAGCCCTAGCATCAACAAGCAAAGACTCTAGCTCAACCACCTTCCCCTTAGCCTCTCCAAGCAAAGACCTATACTCCCTCTTTTCCTTGTTGGTCTTTCTAAGCACATCATCATGGTTGTCAAGCAAGTCATTCAACCTAGCATTCTCCGCTACCAAGAAGGATGGATCATTGTTTACCTCATCCTCAGAGTCGGAGTCCGAGTTGTCCTTGTTTCTCTTCTTGCTTGCGGAGCTATGTGCCATGTCGCAAAAGCCTTGGGCGGCGAAGCACAGGCCGTTGATGTTCTTGCTTGACCGCTTGCCCTTGTGACGGTTCTCATCTTCATCACTTGAGCTCGATGAAGAGTAGCAGGAGCTCGAGTCGATGTCGCTCGCTCCGGCAACCATCACTCGCTCCTTCTTCTTGTGACCACCACTCCTCCTCGGCCTCCGCTCAGACTTGTTCTTGCCCTTGTGGTCGTCCCTCGAGCGGTGCTTGTGGTCGATCCTCGGTCGGTGCTTGTGCTCGAGCTTGACCTCCATGGCTTCCGGGCACTCAACGATAAAGTGCTCGTGCTTCCCGCACCGGTAGCACATGCCCGAGCTCCTCTGAGCGTTCTTCCGGTTCGTGTACATGCGCTCGAACTGCCTGCTCAGCAACGTGAGATCCTCCTCAACCAGCACGTCAAATTCCTCATCTGGCATGGACACAAGACAAGACAAAGAAAAATGTCTCGAAGACATGTTAGCGTTAGTCCTTTGATCCAGTCACGAGAGCCAGACTATGAGGGTCAGTCGGGTTCTCGATCTTTGCATGCACCCCACAGTCCACCTCGGACGACTTGAGCTTGGAGAACAGCTCGTCCACCATGAGGGTCTCATACTTCTCCGACTCAAGAATGGCCTCGACCTTCTCACTCCACACGGTACGATCCAGAGAGTGCAGGAGCTTGATAGCCCTGTCATGATCATCGTACGGGAGCACGGCCACATTAGCCTTCATGTTGTTCACCATCACCGTGAACCGCTGGAACATGGCATCTATGGACACACCGGGGAGATGAGTAAAGTTCTCGTACTCTCTCCGGTAGGTCGCAAATAGCCGAGCCTGAACCTGAGCGTTCCCAGCGTGAGCATTCTTCAGCTGCTCCCAAATCCTGCATGCCAAGTCCTCTGTCAGAACCCGATCGAATTCGGATTGACACAGAGCACGGTACAGGTAGTCGACCGCCTTGTTGTTCGTGTCGAACATGTCCCTCGATCCTGGAGCAAGGAAGTTCACAGGATGAACATAAGCTGTGTTCACCGTGACATCCCAAAGGATCTGACCCTTGCCGCGGAGGAAAGCAGCCAGCCGCCACTCCCACATCTGGTAGTTCTTACCATCAAAGTGTGGAGGACCCGAACCCCGTTCCTGGTACGCCATCTTTGGATCTTAGACTAGTTAGAATCATGAAGATCCGTAACCGGCTCTGATACCAATTGAAGGACCGATTAGGCGACCAGAGAGGGGGGGAGTGAATGGGAGCCGATAAAAATTCTCCGGTGAGAACTCGGCTATGCCCCCAAAATCACAACCACGGATTCCACACAAGCTTGTCAAGGTCACGTAGTCACAGCGGACCTACCAACCCTAGGAACAAGTCTTGAAAGGCTAAGAAGCAAAGCGGAAGCAAAAAACAGAGGAAGACGGACCAAAACAAGGTTACCAGACCCCTACCGGATCATCCGGAACCAACCTCCGGATCACCCGGGATCTAACATTACCGTACCGGATCACCCGTCCCTTACCTCCGGATCACCCTACAGCCAACAGTGCTATACCAGGTCACCCGGCCGTTACCTCTGGATCATCCGGGGCAGCCCAGAAAACAGCCCGCGAAACAGCCCCGAACTTTCGATCGATGGATCTCCCAAACCGCTTGGAGTCTTGAGACGAAATTTTAGGGAGATGATAAGCTCCCCAAAGGGAAGATATGCCCCAAAAATTCTGGCCTCTAACTCCCTACAACTACTGGAATCGTGAATCTTGGCCAAGAACAGTATGAACTAGGGTTCATCCAAAAATCAACGAATCAAAGGCCAAATCCGGCGTTTGAGGGGTCAAGATCATCCACAAAGAGGCACAAGGAAGTCACCCATGATCCCCTCAAAGAAATCTGAAGAGAAACGCCCTCAAATCGACGAATCGAGCGACGAACGAAATCTTAAGAAAAGGCTCTGAAAATCACTGAAAAAGAGAAATGGGAGGAGCAACAAGAGCACTTGAGAAATCACGCCAAACCTTCTATACACACCATGAAAGATTCATACAAGGTCTAGCTTGCCTCCACAACATCCATCCCTCTCTCAAGATCTCACCATGAAGCTCTCAAGCTAGTCTTATGGAAAACCTAAGGAAAATAGGAAGCGAAAATAGCAAAGGCAAATGAGCTAGGGTTTCAAGAGATGGCTGCCATCCTCTCTCCTCTAAGTTTATATGGAGGCAACTGAAAGCCAAAACTACCCCTATTACATAATACTAGGATACACACCCCCGAAGGGCACTTTGGGAATTCTCGTCGTAGCACCATCGGACGGATGCCCGGCGACCGCACCTTGCTTAGCCTCGACGCAAGCCTTGCGATCCCGACGCATGTCCTCCGCTTTGAAGTCTCTCGATGCACCCGGATCCCGTCTCCGCCCGCCGAGCCTCCGGTCTTGGTTTTGTGGCTCAACCAAGTAACCCGACGGTTTTGTGGTGAACCGCCGCAAACCCCGCGTGCAGACTCCGGTCGTGAGCCGCTACCCTGCACCGGCTCCTGTCCACGACTTCGTCTTGCTTTTCTTGCCACCATACGACCCGCACTTGATCCCGTTCGGCCACCGGGTCCATCGAGCCGAGCCTACTTGTCTCTCCACTCCTTGGAGGCCCCGCAAGCCTAAGACCTTTCGCGCCCGCTCTTCACCTGCACCAACGCAAATCAAGCCGCAACCTGCACCTGCAATACTCGGCCAAGAGTCAGTCCACACCACGTTGTCAATCAGTCATCACACCAGGGAGTGACCATCCACCGGTCCTCGGACGCTCCGGTCCTCAGCAGGTAACCGAGATGCAGCAGAGACAGCTCGCAAAGCACGACACAAAGTTTGGGAGGGCCGGCCGCACAACTTAGGGCTGGTCGCACCTGTCATTTCCTCGCGAACCGAACATCTTTGTGCTGGGTTACACTGGTTTGAATCCCTATCTCATCTCGTGATGTTATCTTATGTCTATCCTATTAATCTTGCTTAGTAGCTAAAACTGCATTAACATGCTCTCGAAATTTTTGCCTACCCATCCTCACTTCGGAAATAAGGAATAATTGCTATGTTAAACCCATGCAAGAATCTGGTATACAATTTTATACTCTATAGGCTTGATGAATTTATTGGTACTCTTCGAAACATGAGCCTGAATTAAAACTTTGTGGGACGCAAATACTTATGATCAAACCTAGGGTGTTGACAAGTATGATATGGTGCGACAATGTTAATCTTGCTTTATCTCATAGTATGGTGAAAATCTCGGATGATTTCTTTTGAGAAAATAAAACAAGACAAGTTCCTAAATGGCCATATCACCTACCAAAGCCATATGTTGCTATCAAAGTTTGAACCTTCTAAATATGCTTGCTTGTGACCCATTGAGTTTTGCCAAATTGTTGTGACCCTTGGTAGAATCTTTTCATGCTCCCATGATCGAGATCAAGTACACCCACATATACATGCTAACTCCTACACCGGGAGTTACCGAAAACATGCCATCCATCCAACAAAAAAATACTTCAAAGTTCCAAAGAGATTTCTCTTCTTGTATTCTTGCAAAAGGAGAGAGGGGTCATTGAAAAAAAATGCTCAAAGAAGTATAGAAAAATGTGCTCCAATCAAAGAGCATAGAAAAGAAAAATATGAAGCATGACCCCCGTCCAAAATAAAAGCAAGAGGAGAATCTCAAAACAAGGAGTATCTAGAAAACCAAGGAAAAATATTCCGCACACTTGCACATCTCGATCAAGTTGCATGACTAGTTTCTTCTTGGATCCGGTCTTTGGCTCAACAATATCATGTGGCACAAGTGAGTCTCATGCTTATCCTACCCAAAGCTCCACATACAGCCATAGAGTAGGAAATTGAGGCTCAATCAAATGCCTTTGGTGAGGTAACAAATACCACTTGAGCGATCGAGGGAACCATTCGAGGAACATTGTCTTCTTGTTTACAAAAAAAAATTCAAAACTCCGAGATGGGATCCCGAAAAGAGAGGAATAAGAGATGCAAAGTCAAACCATTCTACTCCTCAACCTCCGAAGGCAAGGTGAAAAGTTACAAGCTCCACAGGTAAGAGCAAGGCTAAGTTTTTTTGGTACCAATACTTTCAAATAGCCAGTAGGGTATGGAATTGTGCACTAGTACTTGCAGGGAGGTAACACGAAGCAATGTCTGATCCACCATTCAAGCCTAGGCTTTGCTCGAGGACGAGCAAATGAATAGCGTGGGGGAGTTTGTTGATGGTCCTTACAACAAATTTTTGACCGTCAACATCTCGGCTACGACAGCACTTTATATCGAATTTCATGCATGTTTTAGGTGCTAACGAGGTTCCATGAGTTGTGTTGAGATTTTATCTACAGGATCAAGATTAGGGAACAATTCCAAAGCATTGGGCCAAATAAGGTAGGCACGGCCGTACCTAGTGGTGCGCCCGGCCCTACCTTGCACCACCATTCAGGTTCACGCCAAGTATAGCCCTGTACACCAGCTCCCAAAAGGCTAAGATCGTCATGATCATGTTGGATCAAGGAACCACACCACAGGGGAGATGCACCGGGGCCAGGAGGCAGGGCCGGCCGCACCTGCCTGACACGCCCAAATGTGCCACCAAGCCTCGGTCACTCAAGGAAGCACAGCTATAAATGATTCTGATCGAGGAAACAAGGTCGGTTTGATCCAGAGGTTGAGATTAGATTCACTTGGATTCATGGACCCACAAGCCAGTGAACAACCGACATGGGACAGCATCCAGGACTTCATCTACCCACTAGAGCATGATCCGAAGCGTATGACAAGGGGGCCCAGGGCCGGCCGCACCAAGAGGTACGGCCGCACCTCCTTCACAGAGCCGACCGATCGACAACCATCTTCAAACCGCCTCAGGGACCAAATCACGGACGTACGATCGAATGCGGTGGAAATTGGAGGGCCGGCCGCACCTAGAGGCACGGCCGCACCTCCTTACGGGCCACTGCACCTCCCTCTCGCCTACAAGTACCCCTTCCTGCAGCCACCGACCCAGAGGGCCTATATATAGAGCCTGGCACCTCATAGAATGAAACAAGTGATTAGAAGCAAGTGGTGGAGCCCTACATAAGTTAGTATTCAGAGAGTAGGGAGAGAGAGTTGAGTGTTGGAGTAGAAGCCGGAGTGTCGGTCTTCTTCCCCTTCCTCAGCAGGTGCGGTACAACTATGGTCGTCCACACCTAGGATATTTTGTAAGTTCGGATTCGTGAGTAACTAAGTCTCAAGTCATTTCATCATTCGCTCTTAGGTTCTTCGATTGCATTTAGTAGTTTCTACTTGTTGTGATGGCTTTGCTTTGAATTCGAGTAATGTAGTGCTTGGTTAGTGTAGACGTGGTGTCTAGGCTTTCCAGTACCTTGGAATGCTTCCCGGTTCAACGGAATAATTATGGTACCCTAGGGAGGTGACAGCTCCGGACGTGCTTTGTAGTCCACCACGTTAGTTCCGACAGGTAGGAGTTACGAAATTAGAGGCCCCTTCTCATCCCTTTCCGTGGCTCTTTTCCCTCTGGCCCCGACGAGCGACAAGTTTTGCTCTGATTCTATCCATGACTTTCACAAGTCCCAAACTTCATCAGCTATCCCCTCTCTACCCGAAAGCTACCCTTGCCTTTCTATCCTTCGTCACCATATCCCTCGAAAGAATTAGTTCAGGTTCACAACACTTCTCGTTCCCCGTGGAAATCGATACCTTGGAATACTCCCGGGTGAAAGCTACAACGGTATACGTGCGCTTGCGGATCTATCTGTGATCGTGTAGTATACCAACAGGCTTTCTGGCGCCATTGCAAATCTAGTAATGACGTAAGAAGTGCCAACACTTGTGTCGTGATGTTGAAGACTGCGACTTCCATACGATTGAATCCTCCGATTGGATTAATGGCTTGGATCAGTGCGGGATTGCTACAATCAAAACGGAGAGTTCTACGGCCTCGACATCACGCAATGCATGAGTCGTTCGCATAAAATGAACCTAACACTCCCTACGCATGCTTTTGTTTGTAATTTTCATGTAATCCTTGAATCATGTCACAATACCGATGTTTGATGAGCGGAAGGGATGTGTTGATCTCCAATGTGGGCATGATCGAGGAGTTGCAACGTGACGTGCTCATAATCTTGTAGTACTAAGCGAATCGAATAGACGAAGGAAGGGATGTGTTGATCTCTAATGTGGTTATGATCGAGGAGTATGCAACGTTACGTGCTCATAATCTTGTAATACTAAGAATTGAATCGACGAAGGAAGGGTTGTGTTGATCTCCAATGTGGGCATGATCGATGAGTATGCAACGTGATGTGCTCATAGTCTTGTAGTACTAAGAATCGAATCGACGAAGGAAGGGATGTGTTGATCTCTAATATGGGCATGATCGAGGAGTTTGCAACGTGACGTCCTCATAATCTTGTAGTACTAAGCCAATCGAATCGACGAAGGAAGGGTTGTGTTCATCTCCAATGTGGGCCTGATCGAGGAGTACGCAACGTGATGTGCTCATAATCTTGTAGTACTAAGCCAATCGAATCGATGAAGGAAGGGCTGTGTTGATCCCCAATGTGGGCATGATCGAGGAGTATGCAACGTTACGTGCTCATAATCTTGTAGTACTAAGCCAAACAAATCGACAAAGGAAGGGATGTGTTGATCTCCAATGTTGGCATGATCGAGGAGTATGCAATGTGACATGCTCATGATCATGTAGTACTAGGCGAATCAAATCGACGAAGGAAGGGATGTGTTGAATATAAGGGGAGCAGTACTTAAACGAAATGAGTAGCTCCTAATCAAGGAATATCCTATGTAGTAGTATCTTGATTAGATGAATATCCTTTGCCGCTAGTATATAGCACTGACCAGCCCTCAGAACAAACTGGCGCGCGATTCAAATATTCGGAATTTCGGATGCCTGGGCAAAGCAGATATTAAATGTCCTATTTGCTTCCCCCTTCCCAATGCACCCCGTTTCAGTCACCACCATAATGAAAGGGTATATTGCTAATCTGACAAGGCCCTCCACCGAAATGGATAAATTACCCCCGCCCCCATCCCTTCCCTCCCTTCTACTCCTCTCCTCGCCATCTCAAATCTTTCCGCCCCCATTTCACCTTCCCTCCTCGCCGGCAGCCCAAATCTTCACCTCCTCTCCTCCATCATCTCAAATCTACCGCTCATAGCATCAGCCCCTTTCCCATCTGCCTCTGTAGTAGCAGCGGCGATGACACAATGGCACCAGGAGGGAAGGTCGTACGAAGGAAATATCTAGAACAAGGTACAATGTTTTCCTCCTCGGTTCAGCTTCCCCGGTGGATTCGTACTTGCGTGTTTTCCCATGTGGCAGATCCCATGTGTTCACTAGTTTTTTTGATCAGGTAGATCCCATGTCTACACTAGTTCTTTTTACGATCTTGTTTTGACTAGGAATGTCCTTTCAGAATCTTGTTCGGCTAGGAACATCCTACTGGTTCTTATAGAAGTTTTTAGATCTGACAGATCCCATGTCTACACTACTTCTTCTCAGGATCTTGTTTTGACTAGGAACATCTTTTTCAGGATCTTATTTTGGCTAGGAACATCCTAATGGTTCTTATAGAAGTGTTTAGATCTAGTTTTATTTACAGTGGTAGGCCAACCTTACAGAAGTTTCTCTGCTTTCCTAACAGAAGTAGACGAGCGCGGCGATTACAAGCGGCAGAGGGACATGAATGTTTTGAAGAATCACAATTTCTTCTCTAGTCTTGGCATCGAGAAAATGAAAGCACTTTTAGCAGCTGACCGACCAAGCAGAAAGGGTACCAACGATACAACAATACAAGATTCGGATCCGGAGTACAACCCTTCTGATGAACATGAATCTGACCCAGAGACATGTCAACAAGAGGTAGTCTTATCATGAACTCATTTCATGTACTAGTTATGCAGGATTGCTTCTGATCTTCTCTTTCTTTGTTGAATTTTGTGTAATCAGGTCACTCATAGCATACCTGTCAATGGAGGAAGAGGGACCAAGAGAATTCAGGCACCGGATGACCCTACCAGAATGCCTCCTAGACTGACTAGGACCAAGGCAAGGGAATTGGCTTTAGCTGATGGGAGTGGGACAACTCTTGATACACAAGAATTGCGCACTTAAGGCCAAGCAACAGCAACCCATGATGAGAACATCATCGACATGATGACTGCAGAAGGCAAGTCATTTGATCTCATATTCGAATGTCCTAATTACCAACCGAATAATTATTAACTTCTATGGTTGTAACAAACTTTTGTTAGGTGATGCACGCCCTTCCAGAGCAAAACGTGGGCTACTGGATTCAAGAAGATTGGGCAGAGATTTGGACCGAATTAGCCGAGGCTTAAATGGCATGATCCCTATACACATTCAAGAAGGGCTCAAACGCCAAGAGGCACCAATGCAAGCTGTGAAGTTTGCATCGGAAGGTGGGATCATAGTGCGTGGGCACATACCGATCCTTCCTAGCTGGAAGGACTACAAGCCAAAGAAGAACCAGCAAGATGGTGAAAAGACTGAAGACCATCTCAAGAACTACATGGGCAAACAAGCGGTGTGCATATGTCCACTCATCTACTACCATAGTTCTTTGCATCCATTCTTGTCATCCATTTTTCTGATAATTGTCTTGTGCTAGGGGCAATTCGACATTGACACCACCAGTGAGCCTGTAAGGGTGGCACGCACTGACATGCTGAAGTCGATACAGAGAAAGGCGAGGTATCGCTTGAAGCAAAAGTACTTCAATGATGTTCCAGCAAATGCAGTCCCAACTAAATCTCCTATGCCCAATTTGACCGACGCCCAATGGAAGGCACTAGTTAACGTGTGGTCTTCCCCTGAGCACAGGGTATGATAGAACTTCAACTTGCCACTACCACATTTTCATGTACTTATATATTGTTCTTAATCTTATTTCTTACATGAGTTCTTATTATTGTAAAGGCGAGGTGTAGTACAAACACCGGTAATCGAGGAAAGGTCAAGTACCATCAGTGCACGGGATCTCGAAGCTACATTGTACAAGCTAATCTTGTGGTAAGCAGATGAACAAGTCATGTTTTTGCTCTGTAGTTCATTTCATGAACCATTTTACAATGCTAGCACTTTGATAATTATGTATGTTTTCGAAACATATTTAGAAGCAGAAGTATACTGCTGAAGGAGAAGGGCTAAGTCCACTTGATTATTTCAAGTCCTTCCACTGCAGTAAGAATGGCTTCACCGCTCTAGTACAGGCAGCCATTGTAAGTACTTGTCTGCTTTTGCATTTTTCTTTGCAAAAATACTAGAAACATGTGTGACTATTTTATTTTATACCTTTCATTTTATTTCCTTTTTTAGGATCGCATGGAACAAATTGTCGCTGAACCTCAAGGCGACCAACCAAGAAAGACTGCTGTTGAAGCAGTGGCGGAAGTTGTCCAATCTAGGACTTTTCGGGAGGTTGCTGGCATTCGCCCGCCCTTCATGAAAAAGACTAGGGTTACTACTGCACTTCAGGTTCAGGATATACGAGCTGGACTTAACAATGAGAAGCAAGGGGGGGGTTGCACAACTGCGGCAGAAGATTGTTGAACAGGAGGCCGAGATGAGCGAACTGAGATTGAAGGCTCAAGAACAGGAGACAACATTGAAGTCTCAAACAGAAGCGCTTCAAGCTTTGAAGAAGAGCACAACTGACATGCATAATCTGATCCAAGGCTTGATAAATTTCAGCCAGGTTTATCCTCCTCTCAACTGAAGTATGGTCCTGGTGAACTTGTGTTGCTGATGACTTGTTGTATGTTGATTCGATTCGATGCTAACTTGATGTATATTGCACAATTGTACTGGTTGAACTATTCACCGAATGTGGTGTGAATTATATGGAAGTGGGATATGTTTTGTTTTGTTGTCTGATTATGTGCTGGCGATCAGCAGCAGCCAGAATAGTATACAGTGCCCTGCGAAATGCAATATGGGCTGATCTAAAAAAAAGCAATGTGGGCCGAGGCCCAGGAAAGGCCATGTGGATAATTGCCCAAAATCAAATGTCCATGCATAATGCAATATGGGCCAAGTTCGTTAGATTGCTAGGCCCAAAATAAAATAGCCCAATATACTTTGCAACAAACATTTCGGGAATGGCCAAAAAAATAACACAAAAACCTGAAACGGGCTAAAATTGGCCCAACAATATTAGGCGCACAAAGGCTCTTACATGGACCGGGCCTCAATTTGTGACGAACTGAAATCGTCATAACCCCCTGCCACGTCGAAGCCATGATGGATCTCGGTCCGACGTGGCAGGTGGCTTATGACGCCTTAGTGTTACAAATTTATATGCGTCATTAAACTCATGACGCCGCGAAATAAGGTCTCGTCATTAATCGCGGTTTGTGACGCTCGATTAATGACGGAGCATTTTCGTAACAACCGGTGTCATTAATCGCGGTTTATGACGAGAAACAGCCTTTTTTGCGTCACTAGTCGGCGTTTTTCTTGTAGTGCTAGTAGGATTACAGGGAAATTCTAGTAGGAGTCTGTCTTTATCCTTTCTTCTATGGATACCCGGGGTGTATGCCCGACAAGCCCCCGAGCACGTTGTAGTCAAGAGTAGTTCGAGTAGTCTTGAAGCCTCTTCGAGTAGTTCTTGAGCGTCATCAAGTACTACTTGGAGAAGTCTTCAATAGTACTTGAACTGCCACAAGGCCGGAAGGTGGTCCAGCTCATCAGTCTTGAAATCGAGATTATATGGAAGTGCGATTGCAAAATTGCACTCCATATGGAGTAGCCCCCGAGCCTTAGGTTGAGTCGCGGACTCTAGCTGAGGGTCAATCTTGATTCTGAATCTTCTGTCTTAAAAAAATTGAATGATGGGTATAGCATAGAAGCCCCCGAGTCTTGAAATGATTAGGTAATCAATCCAAGGGTCTTCAGTGTTCGCGAAAGCCATTGTTGACGGCTGTTAATTGCCTACTTTAGCCATCAATATACTCATAAATAAAGGAGCAAAAGGCATTTCTTACACGCATCTAGTTAAGAATAATGTAGTTCCACTAGTCCTTAGAGCTTTTGTGATTGTAGGTAAAATAAGCATAAAAGAAGTGACAACTCACCTTCTATGGCCCAAGCCATGTCACCTCAGCCAAGGAAGGGATGCCACCTAGGATCCCTTGCATGCAAGCCATGTGACCAATCCAATGGAAGCAACCCCGATGAACCAGAGGGTGACACATGGACATCATAAGGATTGAAGGGCCCAAGGGCAAGCAAACCACCTCAAACTCGGGTGAACACCGAGAACTAACCTTAGGACCCACAGGACAGCCACCACGTGAAAGCACAGGACGAGGTGGGCCCACAAGGGGTCGGCCGACCCCACAGGTCGGCCAAACCGACTTTATGTCGGCTCATCCTGGCCTTCCACATGGTGACTCCTGGTTGGCTCCTGGTCCACTCTCGGGGTGCTCACGCCATTCTCCCGAAGTTGTCCAAGGCCTATAAATAGAAGGGAGGGGACTCATTTCTTACCCAACTCACTTTCCAACTCCTCTCTCACTTTTGGTTTCCAAGGCTAGGAGGTAGGCTATAGTAGTTCAACTTCAGGTTCCAACTCTACTTTGGGATTTAGGTATGAGTTCTCTTGTATCTTTATTTTATTGTATGACTTTGATCTACTTCAGTTATTCAGCTATTTCATATAAAGTAGTGTTAGCATATATGGGTGATTTGTTCATCTGTTCTTCATTCGTTCATCATTCAGAGGCTCCAGTTCTTGATGAACAAGGCCTTTCGATCCACTTGATGAATGATTTACTCATGTCTTCGGTGTTTGTTCATAAGTTAGAGGCTCGTGTTCTTTATGAACACGACCCTTTGATCCTGTTGAATAGACATAGTAGAACACGAATCCGTTTGTATGCCTAGCCTAGTTTGATCCAATTAGATCACGTGTTTGTGTTGTATGAAGTTCGAGTTCAAGCTACGGTACTCGATGTAAGTGGCCAGTTACCTGGTGGCACTGACCTGGGTCACAATAGCCCGGGCCGGTCAGTGTCTAGTTAACAACGCAAGCATGGTGCTTGGGTTGAGTAGCTGTGTTGCATATGAGCGTGCCCCACGGATAGTTAGGGGTAGGCCGCGGTAGTGACAGCCGTTGGACCCTTTGTACCCCCCCACGTTCGGGTACGCTGTAGGAGTCTAAAATCTAACAACCGACGTCGTGGAGAAGCGACGCGGGCGGTTAGCTCCCCGTTTGTGCCTAGGTGCTGAGCTAATATTCATAAAATGCTTATGTGACTGACTGGCATCTACTAACTTTATATGTATAGTACCTTAGAACCTAGAGCTAACTCGTATGTTGCCTCCTAAGCTGTAGTGTACCATAGAGAGAACGAGTTCGGGTGTGTTCACACTATCCTATCATTATCATATCTTACCCCTGTGTTTGGGACCTGACCCATTCTCATCATTGATCTATACTCATTGCAATAATGTTGCACCTGTTAATCCAACCATGCCTTCCTTGGATTCGATACCCTCTGGAATACTCCTTTGGGGAAATGCTACAATGGTATATCGGTGCACTTGCAGATTCCTTGTAAACGTTAGGATTAACATCGAAACATTTCTAGCATCGTTGCTAGGAACTCACGAACTTAGCAAAGATGTTAAGGAATGCCGACCACCATTTCTGGCATCGTTACTGGGATACAGACCTAGTGATGACGTTAAGAAATGTCAACAAGCATTTCTAGCGCTGTTGCCGGGGAAGGCTAAAGGATAACATGACAACACTTTGCATATGTTTATAATCATGACAGGGTAAAGCAGTTCTCAATGCAGGCTAACCTTGAATGTCTTCTTTGTCTTTGGATGATGAAGACAAGTAGTGCATGACTGGTTTCGACTTACCGCCGAATTTCACTGAAGATCCTGAGTCACTTGTACGGAGAGCTAGAACTCATTTCGGTTCTCCCCAGCATGTACGTACGGAAGTTGACCCAACTTCCTCTGTTTTGGCGCTCGTTACCAAAGTTCCCTATGGGCCCAGAGACAGCCATTTCACGTCACCGATGACTAGCTTTGGTAACGGTTGTTGTTTGATGCCCGTTACGAATCCTAGTTGTGCTGAGATGCGTGTGAAATAGACGCATCTCATTTGGTCGAGGCAGAGGAGACACAGGTTTACAGCACGGCTCTCCGATGTGGACTTGATGTAACGGGCTTTGTTTTGGTGCCCGTTACTAAAGTTCCCTGTGGGCCCAGAGAAACAACCATTTCACGTGACCGGTGGCTAGTTGTGGTAACGGTCGTTGTTTGATACCCGTTACGAATATGTGTTATCCGTTACCTTTCTTCGCTCATTTGTAACACTTGATCGGTAACGGGCGCTTTGCCCATTACTAAAGGCAATCTATGCCCATTACCAAAGTGAGTTTTTCACGTAGTGTTTGGTGGTTTTCGGAGTTCCTCGAGTTCATGACCTAGAGGGCCAAGATTCGCGATTCCCTTTGATTGAGAGCGTTTCGGTGGAATTCCTTTGGTGGAGAGGTTGCCCAGGAGGTAAGCCAGCTATCCCCGAAGTTTCGCTGCAATCCGTGGGGTGAATCGGTTGATCGGGCGATGGGAAGTTGAGGGTTGACCTGCGGCTAGGATTTCTGGGAGGGGCGGTCTAACCGCCATAGGGGGGCAGTCTAACCGCCTTGGGTCTCCCAGGTTGAAGTTTTGATTTTGCTAGATTTTCCTCTATGAGTTTGTTCGTCTTGATCAGAGGAGCGTTCTGGTGAAATCTTGGCTCGTTTTGGAGTAGTTTGCTAGGGTTTCCTTGGAGGTGATTTCTGCTGGGTACAGGAGGTTAGACCGCACACGTGAGCTGGTCTAACTGCTCTAGTCCTTCTGGGTGAAGTTCTTGTTTTCGCCAAGATTCACTGGTAGCTAGCTTGGCCCTGACCAGAGGATCCTGTGGCTGAAACCGTGGAGAGTTTTGGAGCTCGGAAGAGGCTTTTCGGTGGATTGCTTATTTATCAGGGGCAGGCGGTCTAATCGCCCCCTCCATGCGGTCTAACTGCCCCTACTGAGCAGACAGCTTTCGAGTTGTTTCTGCTGCCGTGTGTGTGTAGAAGCTGTGCCTGCAGGTAGTGTTTGTTCCTATGACCAGTAGCACTTCAGTGGCTACGTGGTTTTGGAAAGTGGAAGGTTGCGTGCGGAGCATGTGATTTTGGGTACCCGACCGAGTTCATCTTGTTGGGGAAGTCATCTCCTTCGAAAATAATTTTTATCGGCTCCCATTCACTCCCGCCCTCTCTGGTTGCCAGTTCGGTCCTTCAAGTGGTATTAGAGCCGGTTACGGGTCTTTTGGGACTCTAACTAGTCTAAGATCCAAAGATGGCGTACCAGGAACGGGGATCGGGTCCTCCGCACTTCGACGGAAAGAACTACCAGATGTGGCAGAGGTGGATGGCTGCTTTCCTCCGCAGTAAGGGTCAGAACCTTTGGGATGTTACGGTGAACACAGCTTATGTTCATCCGATTAACTTCCTTGCTCTAGGATCGAGGGATATACACGATGCCAACAACAAGGCGGTCGACTACTTGTTTCGCGCTCTCTGTCAATCCGAATTCGATCGGGTCCAGATAGAGGATTTGGCTTGTAGGATTTGGGAGCAGCTGAAGAATGCTCACGCTGGGAACAGTTAGGTTCAAGCTCGGTTGTTTGCGACTTACCTGAGAGAGTACGAGAATTTCACTCATCTCCTTGGTGAGTCAATAGACACGATGTTCCAGCGGTTCATGATGATTGTGAACAACATGAGGACCAATGTGACTGTGCTCCCGTACGATTATCATGACAGAGTTGTGAAGCTTTTGCACTCGCTGGATCGTACCATTCGGGGCGAAAAGGTCGAGGTCATCTTGGAGTTAGAGAAGTATGAGACTCTGACGGTAGACGAGTTGTTCTCTAAATTCAAGTCGGTTGAGGTGGACCGTGGTGTGACAGCCCGGATTGAGAAGAGGACGCGTCATCAAGCTCGAGCGAAGAGGAAGAAGAGGGTGACAAGAAGAAGAAGAAGGAGGTGGACTTCGGCAAGTACATCAACGGCCTTTGCTGTACCGCAAGCAAGACTCCGAGAAGCTACAACAAGAAGGATGGACTTTGTGGCATGGCACACAGTTCTGGCAGCAAGAGAAGCCAGAAGAACACCTCGGACTCAGACTACGAGGATGAGGTATGTGATGAGCTCTCTTCCTTGTGCAAGGAGAATGAGGAGTTGGTAGACTTGCTTTGATAACCGCGATCATATGCTTAGAGAGGCTAAGAAGCTTAGGGCTTTGCTTGAAGATGCAGGAATAGAGTGGCTGAGCTAGAAACACAGAACCTTGATGGCAAGCTTGAGATAGATTCACTTAAGGCTAGTCCTATTGTTTCTGATGAGGTTGTTTGTGGTGACTGCTCTGTTTTCCTAGCAGATTTGACTGCCCTTAAGGAGAAGCATGCCTCCAAGTGTGAGGAACTAGATGTGTTTAGGGTTGAGTTGGCTGAGCTGCAGTCTAGACCCACTTTGCTTGGTGCATGCACTTCTTTCCTTGGTTTGCATGAATAACTTGTTGAGCTTCACTCTCACATTATTTCGCTTGAGGCTGATTTGAAAGCTCCTATTCATACTTTCTGCTCTACTTGTGAATTGCATGCTGTGAAGAATTTGGAACTTGCACAATGTGTTGATCACTTGCAGGATGAGAATGATAGGTTGCGTGAGGTGTTGAGTTGGTTGTCCAATCAAGAGCCTCAGCTTGGTATGATGATTGCCAGTTATAAGCGTTTTGATGGTTGGGCTTTGGGATCTAATAAGTTTGGTAAGAGTAGTGGTGAGAGAGTAGGGAAATTTGGGAATAATCCAGTTCCATCACAACCTACACCCAAAGACAAGTTTGCACCCAAGCCAAACTAGTTGCTTAAACTAAGAGAGAAACCAAGTAAGAAGCCAAGTGAAAACCCTAGTGAGAAGCCTTGTGAAGAGCCTCATCCCAAGCCCAAGACAAAACCAATCCGTTCCCATTGTGAGTTTCGTGGGAAGGATGGTCATAAGAAAGAGTTTTGCTATAAGAGAAAGAGAGAGGCGAGAATGGCTAAAGAGTGGGCGAACAAGGATAGGTACCACCCATCTTATGGTGTGCCTGAGCCTCATATGCCACTGCCCAGGGGGTAAGGCTATTGTGAGAAGCATTCCAACATTGGGAGATAGGAGCTCTCGTAGCTGAGGTGGTGGCCTGGAGAGGGTGGTCAGACCGGCCTGGCTAGGCGGTCAGACCGGCCCTGCCCAGGAGGAGGCGGTCAGACCGGCCTAGCTAGGCGGTCAGACCGGCCCTCTCCAGATTTTTCGGCGGTTGGGTTTTCGAGGTTGTGATGCTAGTGGTTTTAGTTCCTTTGGTCATGGTGCAGATGGTAGGCGCTTTGAGTCTGGTGGTGTTGTGTTTGCTGGACATTCTCCACCTTGTTACCCATACAAGTTTGGGAGAGGTCGCAGTTTTGAGTCTCAGAGGGGCTACGAACCACGCTTTCCCTTTCGTTGTGCTCGTACACCTCTAGTGAGACGGGAGTGGTTTTCCCATGGTGGTTCCAGCTTTGATAGGCTGGGTAGGAAGGATCGTCATTTTGATAGGCGAGTTAGGATGGATGTTGCTAACCCCACTTTTGAGGAGATGGCTCGGCACTGGTTTGACTCTTTCGGTACTAACCCCAGTATTGAGTCATTTGCTCGCTCTCGCTCTTGGTTTTGAGTTGTAGGCGGGAGGCTTGGAGAACATTTGGTTGAGATCAGGGGTGGTTCTCTAGCTTCACTCCGGTGGTGTCAAAGAGGAACATCACTTTCGGGGATGGTGGACAAGGACGGGTGATTTCTGAAGGAGTGGTCAAGGTAAATAGTTTTGTGACCCGGAAGTGTGTGGCTTTGTTCAAGCCAATCGGGTTATTTTGCTCTTTGCCCTATCTCATACGTGTAGGGTGAGCTTTGCATGCTCTTTGGCCCTAATGCATGAGTTTAGGGGGAGCATGTGTGCTTAGTGTGCTCTTTGCTCTATCACATGTGTTTAGGGTGAGCTTTGTATGCTCCTTGGCCCTAGTGCATGTGTTTAGGGGGGAGCTTTTGAGTTTTGTGCTCCTTCGCTCTTTTGCCGGTGGTGTCGAGCCCTTTTTTCCTCCCTAGAGGAGTCCGCCTTTTGTGAGCTTTGTGTGTGGTTGGTTTCCTAAGTTGGTGGTGAAGCTCCTTTGTAGCAAATGTATAGCTTTCCTTTTGTGCATTCTTGCATTTTGCATTGCATATGTGACATGATGTATAGGCATCTTTGTATCTTAGGTTTGCATTGCATTTGTATCATATGCATTGTGGTGGGAAAAGCTTCTCATATATACTTTGTTTACCATGACATGCTATGGATGATCTTGTGAGCTAGTTTGGTATAATATGGCTTTGTTTGGTTTAGCTCTTGATGATCTTGCTTTATGTCCATGGTTGATAGCTTTGCTTTTGAAAAATGCTAGTTGTATGTCCTCTTGTGAGTAAACGCCTTTATATGATCATGACATGTTTTAGTGGCTTTGCTATGCTTAATTTGTTCTTGGATGGCTTATTTTGATCATATGGGGCCAAAGGTTCATTTGTCATCATGAATGTTTAGCCCGCTTGTTTTATCTTGTGGAGGGGCATAAGTTCCTTTTTGCCACAAAGGCTTTCATGTACCAATTATAAATCTGAAAATGAAATGTAAATTGCTTGGAAAATATGCTCCCATGTCTTTTGTGCTTGATTACATAGCTTTTGGGTGCTAAAACGGTGCATGATGCCTACCAATGAGAAGTCTCATATCTAGAAGTAGGCACATGGCTCGGTGGCTTTGACATGACATGTGGTGTGTGTGGGTGTTTATGATGATCTTATGCATAGAATGGTTGTCCTAGCATGAAATTTGTGTGACCTTGTCATTTTGGCATATTTTGTTCATGTTTAGGACTTTGCTCATGAGAGGAAATTTTTCGAAAAAATGCTCAATTTGATCTTAGCTTTATCCATTGGTTGTGGAACTTGGAGATCTTGTAGCTGATGTCAATACGAGGCTATAGAGTATCTAACTTGCTCATTTGGACATGTGTAGCATCTTGTAGTGAATTTTGTCTATTTTAGAAGCTCTAGGTTGAAATTTTCTGAATTTTGCCTTGATTCATGTATTGTCAACATGGGGGAGAAGTTTGTACATGATTTGGGCACCTGGGAGCTTTTGGAAGGTGTTCAAAGTGGTTCCGGCAGGTTTCAGAAAAGTTGGTGTGCAGGGCGGTTTCTTGGGGCGGTTTAACCGCCCCCCAGGCGGTTCCTTGTTTGGATTCCCATGTTGCATTGTTGCATTGGTTCAGGGGGAGTGTGCTTTGGCTCAGGGGGAGCTCAAGTGTGAGTTTGTGGCTTGTTTGCCTTGGTGGTCTTTGCTCTTTGTGTGAGCTTGTTTTTTTCTCAGTTGTGTTGAGCCGTTGCCCTTGCCTAAGGGGACCGAGACTTTCCTTCTTCAAGTGATCTTGCTCTTTGCCTTTCTTTCGGCCTTCGATCGCTTGTTGAAGTTCTTTTGGTCGTTTCTTTTCTTTTTCCTTTTCCCTTGTTACCAAATATATGTGTGTTGTCAACGCACTCATCAAGGGGGAGATTGAGAGCCTGTGTGGTTCGAAGACCGGTAGATGGTCGCTTCCTGGTGTGATGAGTGATTGACAACGTTGTGTGGACTGACTCTTGGCTAAGTATTGCAGGTGCAGGCCGCGGCTTGATTGGTGGTGGTGCAGGTGAAGAACAAGCGCAAAAGGTCGATGCCGGTGAGGCCTCCAGGTGTGAGCAGACAAGTAGGCTTGGTTTGAGGGACCCGATGGCCAGCGAGATCAAGTGCGGGTCACATGGTCGCAAGAACAGTAAGACGAAGTCGTGGATGGTTTCTTGGTAGAGCCTCAAAACCAAGGTCGAGTCGGGACGACGTGGGAGTCGAGTCATGGGTGGAGATTGGCGGGAGGCTGTTGACACCGGATTTTGACCAAACCTAGAGTCAAATGCAGAGCAGGGGATAATCGGCAAGAAGCGAATCGGCCCGAGGAAATTAGCTGGCTTGACACGTACGTGAAGGAGTTTAATACGGGACCGTCATGGATCGGCCAACCAATAATAGTAAAGGGAGGAAGGATAGAGGCAAATACGTGCAGGCTGGACATGCATACGAGGTTTAATTTAATGGAAATCAGCCAAGGAGAGGAGAGGATCGGCTGGCAAGTGCAATGGAAAATCGGCAAGGGCATGCATGAAGCGATCGGCAGGATGCTAGTGAGGAATAATCGTCTGCCAACATGTTAGCAAAGATTGCACGCACAGACTGCAGGGACAATAGGTTCGTGGAAGCTTAATGAGATTAAAATATTATTCATCAGCCACGTAATGATGACTCAGGCTATCGGAAATGATAATATTTCCTAATCTAAATGTCTTGGCCGAGTCACAGTCAAGGGAAAAGGAGAAGCAATTGGCAGAGAAGAAATTAGAAATACATGCAAAGCCTGCATGTAGATTCGAAGCTGGGAAAGGAGTCCAGGTTAATTGTGCATGCACGTCCAAATGAGCTTAATTAAGGAGGATTCAGGTAGAAGAGGACCGGAGTCCGTGTATCTTAAATACTTTCTTTTTATTTAGATATCAATTTAGGTAGTTAAAGTTGTAGATTGTTTTCTATACGTGAGATGCACACAAGGTCATAGGTCCAGCCACCCTATAAATGTAAAGGGTTCGTAGTCATTGTAAAATCATCACACGATCAATATCAAAACCGCCTCCGGGCACCCCTTTACCAATTCTTGCATCTACTTTTCGGCGACTTCGCCTTCGTACCTTTTCTCTTTCACGAGTTCTCGCAAACTCGTCAGGCCGCATCGCTTCGATCTCCGGCTTGCTGGTGAGTTCCGCTTTACCGAGTAATTTCTAGGCTTTAACCACCGGGCGCATCGCTGTGGTTTCGTCTAGATTTATTCACAATTTATCGATATCGGCTAGATTAGCAAGTTTTATTTTAATTCTTGTTGTTCTAGCTGTTATCACCAATTATCCAACTTGAGAGTACTTCCTGTCGGCTTTTATCGCATTATTATTACTATCCTCAAATCATTAATAGCCGGCTAGATTTGTTTCAAGTGTTGCTCACGTAGCTCTGTTTAAGTTGCCTCTGGTAGCTTATGCTCTGCCTACGTCATCATATCGGCTGATCTAGCCGATCTGTTCTGCCCCGTATCAGCTACATAGCTTTTACGATTTTATCAAAAGGCACATCGGCTCTCTAGCCGATTTTCCATTGTCAATCAACAGGTCAGATTGGCTGGCACGCCTCGCTATAGACCGGGGAGTCACGTGTGCTACGCGCGGAGGTGACGTCCTATTTTCGTGTCAACACACTTTTGGCACGCCTAGTGGGACACGAGATTAAATCTTTATTATTATATCACCTGGTGAGACCCGAAGACAATATCCACAACGAATCTAGAGTGGCTCAAAGAGTACATCGCCAAGGACAGTCAATCTGGAATATTGGCGGATATTATAAGCAATGCCATAAAGAGCGCGTTCTCTGAGTTTGCCCAACAACAAAGGTATGAGAGAACATATCATCAACAGCCGATGACATTGGCTAATACTGTTTTTTCTTACGGTCCAATTCAGCAGCAAAGTTATGAAGAATCAACATGCATGTATCCTGGAATGTTAAATTATGCAACGGCGAGCATGAGTACAACTGATGAATCGGCTTATGGTGATTATTTAATTTCGCCATGCTCACATCAGGATAATTTCTATCAGCCGATGACAGTTCCTCAAACTGCACCAATTCCCTCTAGCTCATTACCGCTGCCACAAGTAGATTTCTTTCGCGCTCTTGGATACACACCACAGCCGCTGGCACATGAGGATTTGTTCAGCATTCTTGGATATACGTCTGCGGACACTACTCAAATTCAAGGAACGACAGGCTATCAAAGTGGTGTTCTGGAATCACGGTTTATTCCCCAAAGTTCACAGCAGAGATGGGTTCAAGAATCGGCTCCTCAGCCATTAGCTTTCCAACCACATGTGCAAGTTCATCAACCAATGGTTCAGCAAGCAGGTTGGTCGATGGTGCAAGAATTACAACAAACAATTCCTGTAGTTCAGCCTCAAAAGCCAGAAATTTATCAGTCACAAGCGATGGATGAACAATTGGTGATTCAGCAGTCAGAACCGATAACTCAGCAATTTTGTCTCGGGGGGCTACAGAGTTCTCAGCTATCAGCTCAACCGCAACAATCAGAAGATTATTGGTCGCATGTTTCGACTATGCAGCTGATGGCATATCGGCCACAAGCTATAGATGGACAGGTGACGGTTCAACAATCACCGCCGATAGTTCAGCAAACTCGGCCTAGGGGGCTGCAACATTCCCAGATATCAGCTCAGTCACAAAGTACATAAGATTATCAGTCACAAGAATCGGCTTTACAGCAAGGAATATTGAGTACACAGCCGATTGCTTATCAATTGGCCCCTATGTCAACAAAACTGCAGCTAGAAAAGAGTCAGCTAGTTCAAAAGGAGCTTGTGTAGTCGGTAAAAATTCACAAAGACCAAGGGAACTGTCAACTAGAAGATGAGAAAATTCAGTCACAGTTTGCTCCTCAGGAATCACAGTCGCTGGCTTGTCAGTATGTTGGGGTGGCATCGCAACTGGTGACGGACCTGCCTGACCAATTGGTTACTGAGCAAGTGGGGGTTGGATTTGAAGAGCATATCCAGACAGAAAAAATTAATGGTCATGAAGCACAGGACTCAGTTGATGAGTTTCAGGTTGGAGATCAATATGGAGGAAAGTACAGTTCTGAAGAAACTCACAAAGAAGTGGTCAATACAGAAGCAGGTCAAGGGACACTTTTTCAGATTATTTATTGCCCACTGTCTAAAAACAATACTCAGGAATGTCGATTGCTTGGGGTTAAATTTCCATGGGAGCCAGGTGGTAAAAAATACAGAATTATTACTCAGAAGTATAGGCTGTTTGGATTCTATTTTCCATGGGAGCAAGGTGATCAAGAGCCAAAAATTACTACACAGGAGTATCGGCTGATTGAAGTTTATTTTCCATGGGATCCAGGCGGACAAAAGTTACGTACCAATTTTTAAAGCTGATGTCTCTAATCGGCTAGATGGTGGGGCACATATTATTTAAAGCCTATCTTATCATTATAATGCCTCATGATTGAAAAGCCAAAAAGATATATGTTTTGGCTACATGTTATTTGAAGTAAAATTTTATTATACTATATCAGAGTGTCTATTGATAAAAGCCGGTGAGATATCAGCTACGTGCTATTCAGATGGGCTTGGTAATTAAGTTAATTAAGATGAAGGTTGATCCATTGTGTACAAGCCAATTTGTTACAGGCATGCCGCACGTATATAGGCACATAGGCAAGGCACTACAAATGATGAGATATATCGGCTGCTTTATATAGCCAATGGAAGTAGAGTTTGGCCAGAGTCAGCCAATGGAGCACGACCGTTCTTCGGTGACCTCGCCAAAGGAGTCGCCATCAAGCTCGACGCCGACGATCTTCCCGACAACTTCATTAACGACGACTATAACAACATTGTTAGCAGATGGATCTGCACCAACTCGTCATCAAGCAGGCATGTCTACGACAATGCCTAATGCCCTACGCAGTATGTACCTACTGATAACTGCCCAATGCGGCAAGTGGAGTAGATCAATTGGCATCAAAACAAATGTAAGTACGTGCGTCATATGGAGAATTGTTGTTGGCTTAGCCTTCTTCTTCGGATGAAGTTTATTTAGCCAATAAAAGAGAAGATTTGTCAGTATAATCGGCAATATGGAGATTCATTCCATGCAAATTTATTATTCACTCATCTACGTGATGAAATTTGCAAGTGATCTATGGACAAATCGGCTACTAGGAGTCAGCTGAAGGAGAGCCATCCTGTTAAAAGTGCTTATCATCTTGGTACTCGTGGCCGTAGCAAAAAGGAAACAGAGTATATGAAGCTTGCACTCAGCCGATGTTGTTGCTGATTGATTATCGCTTTGGAAGCTTATAGATTGGGCTGCAGAATATTTTGAGACACAAGATAATCTGCTGCCAATGTTGATATTGTCATCACCATTACCGAAGCAAGATTGCAAAAAATAAAGGGGGCCCACATCCAGGTATTGGCCCATGAGGACAAAAGAAGCTTGCCGATGCAGAGATGCCAGCCGATCAGTTCTTTCTCCTTTGCCTATGAAGAGAAGTCAATCAGGATCGATTGCCTGTTGAACCATTGGCTGATGAAGTCTGCAACCTCGAGTGCATGGCTAACCAAGGTTTTCGATCAGATCGCTAGTTCAAAGAGGCTAGAAGGAATAAACTGGGATTGGCTGTGTTCTTTTCTTCATAAATACATAGGGAGCCGATTAGGACAGTTAAGAAGCTGATAACACACAGAGGCAGACATCGGCTCAGAGCAGAGGCATATACATGTGTATGGACTACCTAGAGATGACATCAGGACTAACACATTAAGCCAGGCCAAGCAAGTCACTTTGCGTATCAGCTCCGTGAGCAGTAGAAAAAGTTGATTGAGAAGCTAATTATATAAAAAAACGACTTGTGGGCAGATGTACACAATACATCAGCTATGTGTTAGAATTACAAATTATACGTCGGCCGCCGGCAGTGAATAACCGAGGGATTGAGTTTGAGCCAAGAAGTCACCAAGTGAGACAGGGTTAACACAAACACAGCTCTAAAGCGTGACCACAGACGGTTATGCAAAAATCATAGTAACCCGTGTCACTAATTAAATCGGTGTGATCGATGCTACTATATTAAGATCCCGGCGTGGATGATGATTATAGCAACCTCACTACAGACAAGGTCACAGATATACATATGCATAATACCAAGCCGATGGAAGTCACATGGGTAGCACTATAAACAAGAAAGCCACAGGGATATCAGCGCCCGAGAACACAGATAGCCGATGTTAATTTCAATCAGTTGCATGGTGCCCAGTTGTTAACATGATAGCTGATGGAGTTGTCAAGAATTAATGACTAGAACACTACCGAGGAACAACAACTCAATGCGGCGATAACTTCAATCCCGGGTGAGCATTTACTGCAACGGCGACTGCTACATGGTTATATGAAAGAACCTAGAGTCACACGTGACCACATGGGGGTTGGTTACTTTTGCCATCGCCACTGCTATCACTGCCGATGCAAGATTTTTGAGAAGAAACGACATTTCAGAAGAGGAGAGTTTGGCGTCAGCACTTAGAAGCAGAATCTGAGCACGGCGTTGAGCATGATCACAATGACAAAGCAATGACAACCTTGCAGAAGGTTAAATGATTGCCAGTCCAAAGTTAAGAGGCCGATTCAAGGATTCGGTCTGGGTTGACAAGCATGAAGGACCAGCACCATAATAATGATGAAGACGTATGGCTGATGGAACTAATGACATCGGTACCAGAGGCCAAACTACATGCTCTAGCTCAAGTGCTCGCACGCTTAGCTAGAAGAGGCTCTGAACATCTCCTAAATTAAATTCCTTTTGGGACAATCCATTTTTATACATCAGCTATTGATGAGCCGATACAAAGACATGCAATTCATCAGCTACCGGTGCTAGAGTCAGATTTGATAAGAAGACAAACGTTACATCGGCTACTACTGCTTGTCCTGAGACTTTACATTTGCGTTGTCACCGGTGGGCAGTCCGATTTCTGCCTCGCCTCCAATGACAACACCGCTGCCGTCAGTACGAGTAGCTTCAAAGACGAGTTTAAGGAGATCATGTCCTAAGCCGTTGGCAATCCAGAGCAGTTTTAGAGTTAAGGTGCATTTTTTTTGAGGAAACAGGAGGGTTTTACCCCTACTGATTATAAATATATATTAAAAGTGAAAAGGTATTACAAGCAAAATTAAGAGACAAAGAAGGAAACAAAGAAAATAAAAAGCAAAATTACAAAGCTGAGTCTATCCATGAAGAAAGGAGGGGCTGCAGGGTTGGCTTTGCTCTAAGTATAACCAGAGCAAATTCTTTTTTAAAGCGAACCTTGACATTGTTGAGGGCTGGTTGAGTTCCTTTGAAGATGAGGTCATTTCGTTCCATCCAGATGCACCAACTCATCAAGATGATGATGTCCATTGAGAACGAGACTGCCAATTGGTTTCTGAATTCTGTCAAGCAAAGGAAAGGGTCTCCTGGCTGCACAACAGCTAGATGAATCAAGTTCCAGCAAAGATGAGCAAAAGGGCAAGTTAGGAAAAGGTGTTGTAAAGTTTCTTCGGTTGGTGCAGCACAAAGAACGCAGTCATGGGATGGAAGGACTCTATTTTTCCGTCTCAAGATGTTCCTTGTACTTAATCTATCCTTAAGTAGTAACCAAAAAAACACCTTATGCTTTTTTTGTACGGTCGATTTCCAAAGCCAATTATAAACTGGGTGAACAACTCTGTGACCTATTAACTGTTTGTAGGCTTTTGAAGAGGAGTACCAAGGTGATCCCCAGGAGTAAGTCCAAATGTCATTGTCATCTGAATCTGGAAGATCTTGAAGCAACTGAGCTAGCTGTAATAATTGGTCATAAGCCTCACCCGAGATTGGAAGGTGCAGCAGGGTGGTTAAGTCTGTAGCCAGTTTGGCATTTTGGACTGAGATAAACTTGTTCCTTGCAAAGGAAAAGAGGTGGGGAAAGGAGTGTTGTGGAACTTGGCCTGACCATCCATCCAACCAAAAAAAGCAAGTATCTCCTTTAAACAGTGTTACTGAAGCAAGGCCTTTATAAGAGTCTAGGAGCTTGATATTGTTTCTCCACCAAAAAGAACCCTTCCTGACATGATTAGGTAGCTTTCCATTTGCATAATATTTTTCCCAAACCAAATGAACCCAAGGTATGTCTTCCCTGTTATAAAACTTGTGGAGGTTTTTGAGCAGCAAGGCATCATTGTGTGTAGTTAAGGTGCATTGGCTTCACCATCAGAAGAAGAGTTTCAGACCTCCCTCTCATTTATGGCCAAGCACTAGTGATGGAGACGATGCTGATGATCCCCTTAAGGAGCATGGATATGAGATCACAAGATGGGGTTTCAAACAGAGTTAACCAAGATGATGCTCCGCTTCTATTCCACATAACGTATACTTTCTCATTAGTCACATGGATAGCCGATGAGTTTGAAAGTCATCAGGCTTGCCATAGCTGGTAAAAATATATCGACTGAAGATATAAGGACTGATGAACATCAAGAGCATGGATAGCAGATCGGTTCCCAAAAAGTTGGTTGATCTTACACCAATACTCGAGTTGCTAAAGCTGCAGCAAATTCTATACCATTATATTGCACAATGGAAGATTGGCAACCATGAAGTTCAGACAATTATGTTTTGCATCATCGGCGATCAAATACAACCATCTAGAGCTCTTCTTGTTTTGAAGGTTGACAGTTATCTATCCCAGAGTGAGATACTGATAGCGAAGAGTTAGTGCACAAAGCCTTGTTCTGCTCTGATGATGGGGTGTTGATCGGAATACACACCGGCTGCTTGAAGAGAGCTAATACAGTTGCAGCAGTAGCACAAGTAAACAGAAACAAAGGATGTGTGCCAGTTGATGCAGAAATAACCGAAGCTTACTAGAAAAGAGTGCATCGGCTCAGAAGGCTTTGAGTATCAGATAGTTAGCCACATTATTGGTTCTGAAAGAAATAGTTTACGAGGATTATTCAATCTGAGAGCTTACCATGGGAAATAGTTGATGGAAATCATTATTCAATCAGGGCAGCAAGGAAAATAATGTCTAACGAAGCTCCAACATCTTCTAATTAAATAATTCCGAGCTAATGGATTCCTTCTCATGACATTCTTGTACATCGGCTATTAATTGTAATTAAGCCGATACCCATGCATGACAATCTGTCAGAAGGTTGGGAGGACTAGAACATACACATTTGAAGAGCAGAAAATCAGTAGATGAATGGAAGTGTACAACAAAGACAGCTGATATTTTCTAGTATCGGCTCAAGCATACTTCATCTCAGAATTATTTTTGAAGATTTAAAGATAGAAGGTGCTATGCTAAAGATTGGATGGTGATGATGCCAGGGTAACGACTATCAGCACAAAGAGGGAAAGAACTCCTAGATGATGGTACAACGCCACACAGATATACCGTGCTGCCAATTATTATTTTGAGATGGACATACTTATCAGTTTCATGATAGAACACTTCGACAAGAACCGAAGCCGATACAGAAAGTCGGCTTGACGCAAGAAACATTATTAGTGTTCGTTGCTGCTTCGACTATCATATGATGGCCAGCAAAATCTGAAGGTGATTGGCTCACAAATTGCAAAGGGGTATTATTCTCAGAAGCAGCTGGTTGTATACATGTCTATCAAAATTTGATTGAAGCCCGGAGACCTATGAAAGATTTTCTCTCGTTCAGTTGAAGCGGATACAAATTGTGTGACCATGACCCGAATTAAAAGACCAGTCGATTGGAAGTCGATGCCGCAACCGATACACCATATCATGTCGATGATCGGCTACTGTGGGCAGTTGGACACTACCGGCTCCATCATGTACAGCATTAACACGCTACGAGGGAAAGTCATTAGTACTAAGGGTCGAGGCCGTACCCGCTGCCCTCCAACCTGGTGCCTCAGGATTCTCATTTGTGCTAGCTCGATAGTATTTTTGATCTACATGTCAGATGCCAACATAACAGAGCTGGGCATGGATGAAGATGTACGTCACCATCATCTCACATACGTCGGAAAAGAATTCCTTCCTGCAAGAAGGCCGTCTCAGCATGATTCACTTGGGAACTGTCAGCATGCAGATGCGCCTTTGATTTAATGATGATCATGCACGAGGTTGACGATGATATAATGCAGGCTCAGACCTCATGGTGCTACGATAAAAGCCTGACATCCCTTAGTATCCGCAGCCAGAGGATTGGGCTTCTCAGATACACAGATGACAAAAGGTCACCATCTTCAACATACGTGGAGTCACAGGGCCACACCCAGACGTACATGCATATAGGTTACCTCAAAAATATTATTGCTTCTATCGATAATGCCGAAGGGCCAGAACAGAGAGGAAGCATGCAAAGCCCGACTAGGAGTCAGGTAACCATGATATAGGAGGTAATCGCTGTTGCCGCCACCACTTCAGTTATTAATGCCAATACTGTTACTATTACTGCTGACACTGTGACAAAGTCACCAGAACAGGGTGACACAGAGGCTTAATGGAAGGTACGTCATATGATTATGAGGAAGATGCCTGAAGAAAGATATTGGCTATGAGGCAGTGCTGGAATTAAATTCATGGAGCAGTTTGCATCGATCAAAAGAAGGAGATTCTAGGATTACAAAATTTCGAAACATGAATCCTTTGTACTTCGAAACTGGGGGGCTTGTGTTGACACCGGATTTTGACCAAACCCAGAGTCAAATGCAGAGCAGGGGATAATCGGCAAGGAGCGAATCGGCCTGAGGAAATTAGCTGGCTTGACACGTACGTGAAGGAGTTTAATACGGGACCGTCATGGATCGGCCAACCAATAATAGTAAAGGGAGGAAGGATAGAGGCAAATACGTGCAGGCTGGACATGCATACGAGGATTAATTTAATGGAAATCAGCCAAGGAGAGGAGAGGATCGGCTGGCAAGTGCAATGGAAAATCGGCAAGGGCATGCATGAAGCGATCGGCAGGATGCTAGTGAGGAATAATCGACTGCCAACATGTTAGCAAAGATTGCACGCACAGACTGCAGGGACAATAGGTTCGTGGAAGCTTAATGAGATTAAAATATTATTCATCAGCCACGTAATGATGACTCAGGCTATCGGAAACGATAATATTTCCTAATCTAAATGTCTTGGCCGAGTCACAGTCAAGGGAAAAGGAGAAGCAATTAGCAGAGAAGAAATTATAAATACATGCAAAGCCTGCATGTAGATTCGAAGCTGGGAAAGGAGTCCAGGTTAATTGTGCATGCACGTCCAAATGAGCTTAATTAAGGAGGATTCAGGTAGAAGAGGACCGGAGTCCATGTATCTTAAATACTTTCTTTTTATTTAGATATCAATTTAGGTAGTTAAAGTTGTAGGTTGTTTTCTATACGTGAGTTGCACGCAAGGTCATAGGTCCAGCCACCCTATAAATATAAAGGGTTCGTAGTCATTGTAAAATCATCACACGATCAATATCAAAACCGCCTCCGGGCACCCCTTTACCAATTCTTGCATCTACTTTATCACATCTACTTTATCGCATCTACTTTTCGGCGACTTCGCCTTCGTACCTTTTCTCTTTCACGAGTTCTCGCAAACTCGTCGGGCTGCATCGCTTCGATCTCCGGCTTGCTGGTGAGTTCCGCTTTACCGAGTAATTTCTAGACTTTAACCACCGGGCGCATCGCTGTGGTTTCATCTAGATTTATTCACAATTTATCGATATCGGCTAGATTAGCAAGTTTTATCTTAATTCTTGTTGTTCTAGCTTTTATCATCAATTATCCAGCTTGAGACTACTTCCTGTCGGCTTTTATCGCATTATTATTACTATCCTCAAATCATTAATAGCCGGCTAGATCTGTTTCAAGTGTTGCTCACGTAGCTCTGTTTAAGTTGCCTCTGGTAGCCTACGCTCTGCCTACGTCATCATATCGGCTGATCTAGCCGATCTGTTCTGCCCCGTATCGGCTACATAGCTGTCACGATTTTATCAAAAGGCACATCGGCTCTCTAGCCGATGTTCCATTGTCAATCAACAGGTCAGATTGGCTGTGGCGCCTCGCTATAGACTGGGGAGTCACGTGTGCTGCGCGCGGAGGTGACGTCCTATTTTCGCGTCAACAGAGGCTACACCAAGTCTGCGGGGTTTGCAGTGGTTCACCACAAAACCACTGGGTTACTCGGTTGAGCCACAAAACCGAAGCCAAAGACTCGACGAGGAGGTGCGGCCACCCAGGCCGGTCTAACCGCCCAGGAGGGGCAGTCTGACCACCCGGGTCGCAACCGCCGAGAAGCTTCGAAGCGGAGGACACGCGGCATGATCGCAAGAGTTGTGTTGGTGCTACGCAGGCTTGCGGTGGATGCACATCCGTCCGATGGTGCTGAACTGAAGACTTCCAAAATTGCCCTTGACGGGCTTGTATCCCAAGTATGCTAGTAAGGGTAGTTTAGTCTTTTGGTTGCCCCCATATAAACAATTGATGTGTGGGATGGCAGCCAACTCTTGGAACCCTAGCTCATTTCCCTTTGTTATTTTCCTTTCCTATTTTCCTTATGATTTTCTAGGACTAGCTTGAGAGCTTCATGGTGAGATCTGTAGAGAGGGATGGATGATCGGGAGGCAAGCTAGACCTTGTATGAACCTTCTTTGTATGTATTGAAGATTCGGCATGGTTCCTCAAGGCTTTTGGTTGTCTCTCCCGTTTTCCCTTTTTTGTGATTTTCGGAGCCCTTTCTTGTGATTTTCGTGGCGGAGTTTTGAGGGTGTTTTCTTGTGGGATTCTTATTGGGTGTCATGAATGAGGACCTTGTGCCTCTTTGTTAGGTGATCTTGCCCCAGCAACTCCCTTGAATCGGCCTCGATTTGGTGGTTTTTGGAGTTCCTCGAGTTCATGACCTAGAGGGCCAAGATTCGTGATTCCCTTTGATTGAGAGCGTTTCAGTGGAATTCCTTTGGTGGAGAGGTTGCTCAGGAGGTAACCCAGCTATCCCTGAAGTTTCGCTACAATCCATGGGGTGAATCGGGAGATCGGGCGATGGGAAGTTGAGGGTTGACCCGCGGCTAGGTTTTCTAGGAGGGACGGTCTAACCGCCATAGGGGGGCGGCCTAACCACCCTGGGTCTCCCAGGTCAAAGTTTTGATTTTGCCGAATTTTCCTCTATGAGTTTGTTCGCCTTGATCAGAGGAGCATTCTGGTGAAATCTTGGCTCGTTTTGGAGTAGTTTGCTAGGGTTTCCTTGGAGGTGATTTCTGCTGGGTACAGTAAGTTAGACCACCCCCGTGAGCCGGTCTAACCTCCCTAGGCCTTTTGGGTGAAGTCCATGTTTTTGCCAAGATTCACTGGTAGCTAGCTTGGCCCTGACCAGAGGATCCTGTGGCTGAAACCGTGGAGAGTTTTGGAGCTCGGAAGAGGCTTTTCGGTGGATTTCTTGTTTGCCAGGGGCAGGCAGTCTAACCGCCCCCTCCGTGCAGTCTGATCACCCCTGCTGAGCAGACAGATTCCGAGTTGTTTCCGCTGTCGTGTGTAAAAGTTGTGCCTGCAGGTAGTGTTTGTTCCTAGGACCAGTAGCACTTCAGTGGCTTCATGGTTTTGGCAAACGAAGGTTGCGTGCGGAGCGTGTGATTTTGGGTACCTGACCGAGTTCATCTTGTAGGAGAAGTCATCTCCTTCGAGAAGAATTTTTATCAGCTCCCATTCACTCCCCCCTTTCTGGTCGCCAATTCGGTCCTTCACATACAACCAAAGGTCAGATTTAGGAAGCTGTCCGGATGGATGAGTTGTCATCCAACTCTAGAGCTATATATATGAAGTCTCTCCGGGTGGGGCAAATGACCATGCTACCCCTAGAACTTAAATGAAGATACGCACCCCTTAGGGGCAATATGGTCAATACTTGATATTTCTCATAGGGTGGCCACACCTTTGCCGCAGTCCGCATCCTCCCGACGCAAGCCCCGTGATCTCATCGCGTCTCCCCCGGCATCGAAGCTTCTCGGCACGCCCGGATCCCATCTCCGCCCACCGCGCCTCCGGTCTTGGTTTTGTGCCTCAACCACGTAACCCAACGGATTTGTGGTGAACTGCCGCAAACCCAACATGCAAATTATGGTTGTGAGCCGCTACCCTGCACTGGCTTAAATCCACGACTTTGTCTTGCTTTTCTTGCCACCATGCGGCCCACACTTGATCCCGTTTGGCCACCGGGTCCATCGAGCCAAGCCTACTTGTCTCTCCATTCCTTAGAGGCCCCGCGAGGCTAAGAGCTTTCGCGCCTACTCTTTACCTGCACCAACGCAAATCAAGACGCAACCTGCACCTGTAATACTCGGCCAAGAGTCAGTCCACACCACGTTGTCAATCACTCATCACACGAGGGAGCGACCATCCACCAGTCCTTGGAGGCTCCGATCCTCAGCGGGTTGTGGGGTGGGCAGGTGGCGGTGGGGACGCCGCCGGCCAGGGTAGTGTCTTGACAATAGGTGGGCTAGGGACTGGGTGAGGGTGGAACGCAACCTCTCTCTGATGAGAGGTCACCAGATTAGCTCGCGAGAGAGGGGGGAGCGGCCGGTGGATCCGGTAGCGCGGGGGTGAGAAGAAGAGATGAGAGGTAGGAAGAGGAAGAAGGAGAGGGTGCATACTGGTTAGCGTTCGGGGAGAGGGGTGGCAGCTGTTGACGGCTTTTAAGTGCTTACATTAGCCGTCAATATACTCATGAATAAAGGAGCAAAAGGCATTTCCTACACGCATTTAGTCAAGAATAATGTAGTTCCACTTGTCCTTGGAGCTTTTGTGATTGCAGGTAAAATAAGCATAAAAGAAGTGACAACTCACCTTCTATGGTCCATGCCACGTCACCTCAGCCAAGGAAGGGCTGCCACCTAGGATCCCATGCATGCAAGACATGTCACCAATCCAAGGGAAGTAACCCCGATGAATCAGAGGGCGACACGTGGACATCACATGGATTGAAGGGCCCACGGGCAGGCAAACCGCCTCAAACTCGGGTGGACACCGAGAACCAACGTAAGGGACCACAGGACAGCCACCACGAGGAAGCACACCCCGAGTGGGGCCCACAGGGGGTCGGCCAAACCGACCTTGTGGCCGCCACTTAGGGGCTTCCACGTGGAGCCTCCTGGTTGGCTCCTGGATCACTCCCTGGGTGCTTACGCCATTCTCCCGAAGTTGTCCAAGGCCTATAAATAGAAGGGAGGGGACCCATTTCTTACCCAACCCACTTTCATACTCCTCTCTCACTTTTGGTTTCCAAGGCTAGGAGGTAGGCTAGAGTAGTTCTACTTCAGGTTCCAAGTCTACTTTGAGATCTAGGTATGAGTTCTCTTGTATCTTTATTTTATTGTATGACTTTGATCTACTTCAGTTATTCAGCTATTTCATATAAAGTAGTGTTAGCATATATGGGTGATTCATTCATGTGTTCTTCGTTCGTTCATAATTTAGAGGCTCCTCTTCTTGATGAACAAGGCCTTTCGATCCACTTGACGGATGATTTACTCATGTCTTTGTTGTTTGTTCATAAGTTAGAGGCTCGTGTTCTTCACGAACACGACCCTTTGACCTGTTGAATAGACATAGTGGAACACGAATCCGTTTGTATGACTAGCCTAGTTTGATCCAGTTAGATCACGTGTTTGTGCTGTATGAAGTTCGAGTTCAAGCTACGATACTCGGTGTAAGTGGCCAGTTATCTGGTGGCACTGACCTGGGTCACAATAGCCCGGGCCTGTCAGTGTATAGTTAACAACGCAAGCATGATGCTTGGGTTGAGTAGCTGCATTGCATATGAGCATGCCCCATAGATTGATAGAGGTAGGCCGCGATAGTGACAGCCGTTGGACCCTTTGTACTCCTCCACATTCGGGTACGCTGTAGGAGTCTAAAATTTAACAACCGACGTCGTGCGGAAGCGACGCGGGCGGTTAGCTCCCCGTTTGTGCCTAGGTGCTGAGCTGACATTCACACAATGCTTATGTGACTGACTGGTATCTACTGACTTTATATGTTTAGTACCTTAGAACCTAGAGCTAACTCGTATGTTGCCTCCTAAGCCGTAGTGTACCATAGAGAGAACGAGTTCGAGTGTGTTGACACTACCCTATCCTTATCATATGTTACCCCTGTGTTTGGGACCTGACTTATTCTTGTCATTGATCCGACCATGTTAATAGTGTTGCACATGTTAATCCGACCATGCCTTCCTTGGATTCGATACCCTTTGGAATACTCCATTGGGGAAATGCTACAATGGTTTATCCGTGCACTTACGGATTCTTTGTAAACGTTAGGATTACCACCGAAAAACATTTCTGGCGCCGTTTCAGGGGATACAACCCTAGTGATGACATTAGGAAATGTCAACAAGCATTTATGGCGTCGTTGCCGGGGAAAGCTAAAGGATAACATGACAACACTTTGCATATGCTTATAATCATGACAGGGTAAAGCAGTTCTCAATGCAGGCTAACCTTGATTGTCTTCTTTGTCTTTGGATGATGAAGATAGGTAGTGCATGACTGGTTTCGACTTACCGCCAAATTTCACTGAAGATCCTGAGTCACTTGTAAGGAGAGCTAGAACTCATTTCAGTTCTCCCCAGCGTGTACGTACGGAAGTCGACCCAGCTTCCTTTGTGCCATCTACATCAACTCCTATGGCCAATCAAGAGAAGACTCTTCATGAATACTCTTCTCCCTCTACTGATCAGGTGCCTACTGGCCCTGAGATCAACACCGGGAACAGAAACTTCGAGATCAAGACTGGCCTCATTACGATGGTACAGGCTAGCCCATTCTGTGGCAAGCCTAATGAAGATGCGAGCGCCCATTTGCAACAGTTCCTGGAACTGTGCAGCACCTTCACCATACGAGGAGTGGAGGGAGATGCTATTCATCTGCGACTGTTTCCATTCTCACTTCTGGGAAAGGAGAAGCAGTGGTTCTATGTGAACTGTGAGGAGATTAATACTTGGGCAAAATGCTTAGCGGCATTCCTCGCGAAGATCTTTCCGTTGGGTAAAACCAATGCCCTGCGGGGGAGGATTTCAAGCTTTCAGTATGCAGCAAATGAGACTATCCCAGAAGCTTGGGAGAGGCTTCAAGAGTACATCTTGGCCTGTCCTCATCATGGGATGGACAATAGGCTTATTCTGCAGAATTTCTATAATTGGCTGACTTTGACAACCCGAGAACATGTTGATACTGCTGCTGGAGGAGCTTTCTTCTCACTCACTATTGCTAATGCAACTCAGCTTTTTGAGAAGTTGGTCTCCAACCAAGGGTGGAGTGATGATCGACTCCAGCCACATCAAAGGGGTACACATACTATCAAGGAAGCAGATATGTTGAACACCAAGATGGACCTATTGATGAAGCGAATGGATGATCTAACCAATGAGAAGGCTGCCATGGCCACCACTACTCAAGCTATGGATTCTCGCATGACCTGCGAAGTCTATGGTAACACTGGCATTCAGGGAATTATTGCCCTACTACCCAGGAGGATGTGATGTTCATGAATGGCAATAACAACAGTTATCATCCACAAGGAGGTCAAATGTGGAATCAACACCCTTATTATCAAGGAGGTATTCAAGGTAATTCTTTCAATCCTAACCAACCTTCCTTGAAAGATCTTATTTTTGGGCAAGCTAAGATCAATGATAGTTTCAATAAGAAGTTAACTGCCTATGATAAGGCTCTGGAAAACCTTAACACTATGGTTGATAGCCTCTCTTCTGCTCTCAAGAGCCAGTTAAGCTTTAATAAGATGATAGAAACCCAGTTGGCTCAGTTGGCTGCTTTGGTTCCCCCAGTTGAAAATGCAAAAGCGGTAGTCACGAGAGGGGGTAAGACCACTCGTGATCCGCCCTATCCTAACCATGCAGGGACCAGTAAGAAGAGCATGAGAGAAGGAGAGGAATCCAGCAAGGGCCCTTCTGATATAAAGGAACACGCACCAGGAAGAATGAATCCCATAGAAGAAAGGGCACATGAAGGAGAGGCAGAGAAACCAGAATTTATCGAGACAAATATCCTGCCGTTCCCTCAGTGAAATAGGAAGAGGAAAGTGGATGAACAATTCACTCATTTCGTTGACATGATTCAGAAAGTCTACATCAATGTTCCACTCCTGAAGGCAATGCGGGTACCTACGTACGCACGCTACCTCAAGGACATCCTCACCAAGAAGCGGGCTCTACCAATGTCGGAAGTGGTAAAGATCATGGAAGAATGTAGTGCTGCTATACTCAACCGTCTTCCCGAAAAGAAAAAGAATCCAGGGTGCCCTACGATTACCTGTACGATCGGGACACAGCAATTCGATCACGCTCTCTGCGACCTTGGAGCAAGTGTCAGCGTTATGCCTAAGGTAGTTTTTGATCGACTGAATTAGATGGAATTGTCCCCAACCACTTTGTAGTTGCAGCTCGCCAACTCATCAATCCGATACAAAGTTGGGATCGCTGAGGACATACCAGTCAAAATCCGGGATTGTTCTGTCCCTATCGACTTCGTTGTGCTCGACATGAACATTGATAAAGTAACGCCGCTCATACTAGGGCGACCGTTCTTGTGTACTGTTGAAGCACACATTGATGTTGGAGCAGGTTTAATCATACTCCTCATTAATGGCAAAGAGGAAAGGTTCGAATTCCGTCCTAGAAAGGAACAAATGCTCAATGATCAAAAACTTGCAAAAGCCCAAGGGTCGTAAGAAGCCCTCCGTCGAGAGAGATATGGTAAGACATCCTTGACTTTTAAATTCAATAAGTTTCTAACAAAAGAAGAGGCAAGCCACCCTTGCTCCTAGCTCTCTGTGATTTTTGCTTAATCTGTTCGAGACAATCTCTCCCGAGAGCGTTTTCTTTCACGCCATCGAGCAGGCACAGCAACAGCAGTTGGAGGAGTAGAGGGCTTACTATCGGTGGATGGGATATCCCCCTCCACATTAGTGAGCCTGAAGCTAGCTTGGGGGTGGACCCCCACTATGAGGTAACTTGTATCTTCATTTGTTTTCAGAACCCTATATGCTAAAAACACATAAAAATCTGCAAAAATAAAAAGACCAAAATATTATTTGCTTTCCTAAATTAGTTTGTTTTCATATGCGCGGTAAGAATGCTTTCATTCCTATGGTTGAAATGATGAATAGTTGCTCTGTTTATTCCTCTTGTACACCTTGCTTACAGCTTCGCGTTGACGGTTGTTAAGTCCCTATTTTCGACACAACTTTGAACAAATTTCACTCCATCAAAGCTTGTATCATAGATGTGGGGTTATAAACTAACGGATTCCACGAGCTTCGGTGAATATTTGGATGCAGGTCATAATGAGACATCATAGCACAAATAAAGCATCTTGACAAACAACGTCAAATGCTTAGTTTGATAGCACCATTGCGAAGTTCTTGTCAAGATGATCGAAATGGAGTTTTGGTTCACCCAATTCGGGGTCCGTATGCAGAAATTATGCCTCACGGAAGATTGTGACACGAGACATGTCGGGGGTAGGTGCGGCCGAACCGAGTAGGTTCGGCCGGACCTATCAACCTCCTCTGATCAACACCAACTTTGCCAAATGCCTCTACACTTAGCATAATATCCAAGGGGACCAAGTCCATGGGCCAGACACCACAAAAGTTGGTCCGACCGCACCTCCTAGGTCCGGCCGCACCAACGAGGTCCGACTGCACCTACTAGGTCTGGCCACACCACCCAAAATCCTCCTCTCAGGTCCACGGCACCAACAATCCCACAAACACACCTTGGATGGATGAGATACACCGGTGAATGGTCGGTTTGATCAGAAGGCTATGGTTGGAAGCACTTGGATCGATGGACCCACACTTAACCGCCACAACTGCCATTAAGGAGTGATCCTGGACGTCCCTCAACACCGTCGGTGCATCACACGGCAATTGAGTAGGACCAGCCGCACCTATCAAACCCTAGGATTTTGCTCCACCGACTTGGGAACCGACCCAGGAGCGTTGATCAGGGCCGTGCACGATCAATGGCGGCAAATCATAGGGACGGCCGCACCTCCTTGCTCGTCACCGCAGCTCCCTCTCGCCTACAAGTACCCCCTGCTACAGCCACCGACCCAGAGGGCCTATATATAGAGCATGGCACCTCATAGAAGGACACAAGTGATTAGAAGCAAGTGGAGGGGCCCTACATAAGTTAGTATTCTGAGAGTAGGGAGAGAGAGTTGAGTGTTTGAGTAGAAGCCAGAGTGTTGGTCTTCTTCCCCTTCCTCGGCGGGTGCGGTACAACTACGATCGTCCACACCTGGGATATTTTGTAAGTTCGGATTCGTGAGTAACTAAGTCTCAAGTCATTTCATCATTTGCTCTTAGGTTCTTCGATTGCATTTAGTAATTTATACTCGTTGTGATTGCTTTGCTTTGAATTCGAGTAAAGTAGTGCTTGGTTAGTGTAGACGTGGTGTCTAGGCTTTCCAGTACCTTGGAATGCTTCCCGGTTCAACGGAATAGTTGTGGTACCCTAGGGAGGTGACAGCTCCAGACAGGCTTTGTAGTCCACCACGTTAGTTCCGGCAGGTAGGAGTTATGACATCAGAGCCCCTTCTCATCCATTTCCGTGGCTCTTTTCCCTCTGGCCCTGACGAGCGACAAGTTCTCCTTGATTCTATCCGTGACTCTCACGAGTCCCAAACTTCATCAGCTATCCCCTCTCTACCCGAAATCTACCCTTGCCTTTCTATCCTTCGTCACCATATCCCCTGGACAAATTAGTTCAGGTTCACAACACTTCTCGTCCCCCGTGGAAATTGATACCTTGGAATACTCCCGGGTGAAAGCTACAACGGTACCCGTGCGCTTGCGGATCTATCCGTGATCGTGTAGTATACCAACAGGCTTTCTGGCGCCATTGCAAATCTAGTAATGACGTAAGAAGTGCCAACAAGCTTTCTAGCGCCGTTGCTGGGGAACGGTAGCTGTTTTGATTCTGAACCCAGTTCGTCCGTGTATCACCCCATTTATCACATGGATTCCAATCCAACCCTTTTCGATTTTGCCGCTCCAAAGGGCGATCATTTGGAGCCTCCACCTTCATCACATTCCATTGAAACATCTAGCTATGAGCTACGTCCCGGCTTCATAGCTATGGTCCGAGAGCAAAGCTTCTCCGGTGATAAGGATGAAAGTCCTTATTCCCACCTGCGCGAGTTCGAACAACTTTGTTCGTGTCTTGTGATCGCAGGAATGAGTCAAGATACCTTGAAATGGAAACTCTTTCCGTTTTCATTAACGGGGAGAGCAAAACAATGGTATTCGCTCAGTGTGAGAAGTATGGAGGGGGACTGGGAAAGTTTACAAAAGGCTTTTTGCCTAAAATTTTTCCCGACTCCCCAAGTAGTGAAACTCCAACGAGAGGTCATCTGTTTTGAGCAACGGAAGACCGAATCTCTAGGAGCCGCATGAGCAAGATTTACAAAAATCGTAGATTCTGGTTGAGACCTTGGTATTGCAGAGTCTGCTCTTTTGCAACACTTTCGTGATGGTCTTGGACCAGAGTCAGCAATTTTCTTAGACTCTTCTTCCGGAGGATCTTTCACTCATCTCACCTTGTCTGAGTGTAAGGACATTCTAACAAAAATCCTTCAAAATACCCCTTACACGGGAGTTTATGATGAATTCCCGGATGAGGAAGAGATCACTCAGGAGGAGCACATGCCAAACACTCTCTCGAAACCGAAACCCATAGAGGAGAAACCCACTAGCACTTTTTGGTATGAAGAACCACTCCTCTATCCCCGTGTGTACCCAGCTGATTTCTCGTATGACTTCGACGAGGAATCAACAAACTCCGATCCACTCTCTAAATCGGAATTCATAGAGGAGGAGCCTATCCTAGAAAAATTCATATCCACAGACACCCATCCTCCTCTTACCAAATCTTGGTTCACAGGGGAATCATTCCAACCTTATCGAGAGTTCGATCACCCCTCTTGTGACTTCATCTATGAATACTATGATGAGTTATTTGATAAACATTGGACAGAGAAATCCTTCCTGAGAAGGGAAAGAGACTCAACACATGAGAGAGAATTAGTCAACTTACCCAACCTAGAAGAGGTAAAAAGACGGAGAGAAAAGTTGGAATACATCTCCGCAATCAGTAGCCGGGAATGGTTGAGAGAAGTAGAAGGCATGGATCAAATAATCCAGCTATATCCCGAGCTAAAGTCACTCTCATGCCAAGTAGGAAACCTCTCTTACCAGGATGTGTTCTATGACCCTAGGGTCGATATCAATATCATTCCTAAATCCTTAGTATTAGAGGCCTTTCCCGACGAATCCCTCTCTTTCTCTCAGAAGCGTCTCCAATGGATTTAGGGTCAAACCATAGAGACAAAGGGAATCCTTAGAGTCGTCCAAACAAAGATTGGAGAGTATGGGATCTTCCTAGATTATCATATCTTTGACATGCCAAAAGGAGATCCACCCTTCATTCTCATCGGAAGACCCATTGAAGGGGTACTGAGTAGTGTGCTCGACCATGAAAAGCAGCCATATCATCTTGAGGTTCAAGATACACATCTCCAGTGTCATAGACCTGAGGTTAAGAAAGAACATGTGTGGTCTATGGACACTGGATTCTCAAAACAGACTCGAGCATGAAGGTTTTACACTAGAAGGATCACAAATCCCATGCTCACTTCATAAGTTTCCAGAGTTATCAAGCCCCATTACCAATGACCTTTACGAAACCTACAACCTCCTCATTTTCCTTATGCATGCTAACTTTGAACGGAAGGTTGTAGATGCTTTTGTTTACCATAAACATTGCAAATTTTGTGGTCATTTTTTGGTACTAACCTTGCAGCTAGAGCTATGATGGTTTCATCATCTCGATTGGCTGCAAGATGAAGATCTCCAGTGGTCGAGCTTATGACCCAAAACAAAGCACTATCAGGAGATAGCCTGAATAATCATATAGATTTCCTTTTCAAATAAAAGCAAGAGCATCTCTTTAGGATTAGTCGTCCTTAAGGTATTTTTGGTCGCTAATGTTTCAGGTGGAGATTGAAAGGACCGATGGATAGGCAATGCCTAAAAATATGAGAGCTACACCAACTACAACACCAAGGTAATTCAGGGAGAGAAAGTATTACGAAGGAAGCTTGAACTCCGCACACTTGAGTTGTGTTGCCTAGCAATGCAAACTCCAAGTGTGGGGGAGATATGTGAGTATCCCGAGTAAGTTTCTCTCGTACTAAATCTTATTTTGGTTTGAAGATGGTGTTGGTTCTTCCGTCTTGCTCTCTTAAAAAAACACAAAAATATTATAAAGGCTTCCTAGCTCTTCAGCTAGCAGAGCCTCCCTTTTTGTTTCCATCTTTTTCTTTGAATAATAACACCAGGTACAAGAGCAAGTGTGGGGGAGATTTCTCAGGCTCGTCGAAACACAAAACTGAGATCTCCCACCATGGTGCCGCACAACACTGACTACGCTAATCGACGAGGGATGAGGTAAGTGCACTAGAGCAAGTCGGTCGCCCCTGTGGTTTGGCCGAATCACATTTGTCTACCTCATTCCCCACTTTCTCCAAGAGCAATGGTATGTGCACCCCTACCTCTCTGCTTTTGGAAATCACGAGTTTAAATGAGCTTTAAATCCGATTATATAAATCAAACTCAATTGAATCCTCATGCACCCAATGCTCGACATGTTTCATATGGTTGCCTTGCATAAGTTTTATTCCATACTTATTATCTTGATGCTTGTGAACAACATATCTTTAGGAAACCTGCCCATCTAAGTAGCTGATGTTTGAGATATGGTCTGATGAAATGATCTTTGCTCCAAATTTTTGAGTGCTTGGGAAATTTATTTGAAAATTTTGAAAACCCTTTGCGAAGCTCCTCTTTGATATACCAAGTCCTACCAAAGTCATATGATGAGACATCTTGAAAACCTCATACACATATGCTACTTGTCGTTGCATTGAGCTTTGTCAAATTGTTGTGACCCTTGTGAGAATTCTTTTCATGCTTTCATGATCAAGAAACACGTACACGCCAACATCCTCCTTGCTATGCTCAGTTGAGAGCTAGCATTGTACCATCTATCTATTCCACAAAATAAAGCTCCACACTATGTGTTGATCTCTCTCTCTCTCTCTCTCCAAGTTAATATTACAAAAGAGACATGGCTATAGAAAAAAATGGACACATGAAGGTCCAAGAAAAAAAAAGTTGGACACATGAAGGTCCAAGAAAAAAAAGAAAAAAAAGAAAAAAAAGAAAAAAGAAAAGATAGCCATGTCCACAAAAGAGTCAAAATAGAGAGAGAGGATCATGCAAAATGGAGTTACAACAAATCAGATGGTAATAACTAGCACCCATTCCGGGCCTAGTGTACACCTTACCATCATCACAATGTTCATTATAAATATGGTAATATCTAGCACCCATTCTGGGCCTAGTATCCACCTTACCATATCCATCATATCCCTACACATGCACATCTTGATCTGATTGTATGATTTGATTTTCTCCTTGGATCCGGTTTTTAACTTTGCAATACATGTGATGCAAGTATGCCTCATCTTTATACCCTACCTTGAGCTCCATATATAGCTATCATTAGAAGTAGGTTGAAGAAAGGCAATCTAATGCCTTGGTGAGGACTATACACATTGAGTGATTTGATAGAATCAAATGAGGTGCAAGCAAGGTTTATTTTGAAAACTTATTGAAAAAAATCCCAAGCTACTTGACATGAGGAGTAGAAGTGATTTGATTCAAGATCGTTCCATTCCTCAACTACCCAAGATGGCATGATAGACACTTCAAAGTTCACAAGTGCAAGGTATGATTCGGAATATCTCTTATGCTCGCTTCATACCATAGGAATTTTTGTTTTCACCTTGGTCCTTAACCTTTACTCGAGGACGAGCAAAGGGCCAAGTGTGGGTGTGTGTTGACGGTCATTAAGTCCCTATTTTCGACCCTCAACTTTGAATAAATTTCACTAAATCAAAGCTTGCATCATAGCTGTGGGGTTATAAACTAACGGATTCCACGAGCTTTGGTGAATATTTGGATGCATGTCATAATGAGACATCATAGCACAAATAAAGCATCTTGACAAACAACGTCAAATGCTTAGTTTGATAGAACCATTGCGAAGTTCTGGTCGAGATGATCGAAATGGAGTTCTGGTTCACCCAATTCAGAGTTCGGATGCAGAAATTATGCCTCACGGAAGATTGTGACATGAGACATGACGGGGGGTAGGTGCGGCCGAACCTAGTAGGTTCGGCCGGACCTATCAACCTCCTCCGATCAACACCAAACTTTGCCAAATGCCTCTACACTCAGCATAATATCCAAGGGGACCAAGCCCATGGGCCGGACACCACAAAAGTTGGTCCGGCCGCACCTCCTAGGTCCGGCCGCACCAACGAGGTCCGGCCGCACCTACTAGGTCCGGCCGCACTACCCAAAATCCTCCTCTCGGGTCCACGGAACCAACAATCCCACAAACACACCTTGGATGGATGAGATACACTAGTGAATGGTCGGTTTGATGAAAAGGCTATGGTTGGAAGCACTTGATTCGATGGACCCACACTTAACCGCCACAACCGCCATCAAGGAGTGATCCTGGACGTCCCTCAACACCGTCGGTGCAACACACGGCAATTAAGTAGGACCGACAGCACCTCTAGGTACGGCCGCACCTACCAAACCCTAGAATTTTGCTCCACCAACTTGGGAACTGACCCAGGAGCATTGATCAGGGCCGTGCATGATCAAAGGCAGCAAATCATAGGGCCGGCCGCACCTGGAGATACGCTCGCACCTCCTTGCTCGTCACTGCAGCTCCTTCTCGCCTACAAGTACCCCCTCCTACAGCCATCGACCCAGAGGGCCTATATATAGAGCCTCACACCTCATAGAAGCACACAAGTGATTAGAAGCAAGTGGCGGGGCCCTATATAAGTTAGTATTCAGAGAGTAGGGAGAGAGAGTTGAGTGTTTGAGTAGAAGCCAGAGTGTTGGTCTTCTTCCCCTTCCTCGGCGGGTGCGGTACAACTACGATCATCCACACCTGGGATAATTTGTAAGTTCGGATTCATGAGTAACTAAGTCTCAAGTCATTTCATCATTCGCTCTTAGGTTCTTCGATTGCATTTAGTAGTTTCTACTCGTTGTGATTGCTTTGCTTTGAATTCGAGTAAAGCAGTGCTTGGTTAGTGTAGACGTGGTGTCTAGGCTTTCCAGTACCTTGGAATGCTTCCCGGTTCAACGAAATAGTTGTGGTACCCTAGGGAGGTGACAGTTCCAGACGGGCTTTGTAGTCCACCACGTTAGTTCCGGCAGGTAGGAGTTACGACATCAGAGCCCCCTTCTCATCCCTTTCCGTGGCTCTTTTCCCTCTGGCCCCGACGAGCGACAAGTTTTGCCTTGATTCTATCCGTGACTCTCACGAGTCCTAAACTTCATCAACTATCCCCTCTATACCCGAAATCTACCCTTGCCTTTCTATCCTTCGTCACCATATCCCCCGGACCAATTAGTTCAGGTTCACAACACTTCTCGTTCCCCGTGGAAATCGATACCTTTGAATACTTCCGGGTGAAAGCTACAACGGTATCCGTGCGCTTGCGGATCTATCTGTGATCGTGTAGTATACCAATAGGCTTTCTGGCGCCATTGTAAATCTAGTAACGACGTAAGAAGTGCCAACACTTAGTATCCTATTTAAGTTTTGAGTTAGTTGGCTTGCATGATCAAACCTTAGCTTGAAACTTGTGGGTAGCAAAAAGCATGACCTTTGCCTAGGTTGTTGTGAGGTATGATATGGTATAATAGAGTTGCTATGAGCTAGTGCCAAGTGATGTTTGATTTCCAGAGTTTTCTTTTGAAAAAATGCTAAAATGATAAGTTTCTCAATGATGAGAGATTCCCATCTAAGACCATATGTAGATTATAGCGCTTGTTAGCTTCCACACATGCTACCTGATTTCTTCATTGAGTCTTGTCGAATTGTCATGACCCTCAGCAAGAAACTTGTCAAGCTCCTATGATCAAGATCACGAACACAGCCACCACATGCTAGACTTCCACCCTGGGGGTTAGCAGCCATCATTCCATCCATTCCCCATCCATTCCACAAATAAAGCTCCGCGCATTTTTCATGATTTTATCCCTCTCCAAAAATATTCGAGAAGGACTATGGGCTATGTAAAAAAAAGAAGAAGAGAAAAAGAATAAAGAAACATAGCCCAAGTCTCAGAATTGTCAAAAAGGAGAGAAGGGAAAATCATGCCAAAAGGAGTCCATCCTCCATCCACCATATACATACACATGCACATCTTGATCAGGTTGTATGACTCGTTGCTCCCAAGGATCTGGTTTTCGACTCGACAATACATGAGAAACAGGTATGCCACATGTTTTCCCTACCTACAACTCCACATATAAGCTTATTAGGAGTAGGTTGTGAAAGAAGGCAACCCAATGCCTTGGTGAGGAACCATACACATTGAGCGATCCGAGAGTATTATTTGAGGAACTTTGATTTCTTTTGAAAACCTGCAAAACCTCCGGATTGATAACTGATCAAGGTACAAGTAATTGGCAATCTCTATATAACAGTTCTACCTTTCAACCGCCCAAGGCAAGGTAAAGCTACATGCCCCATATCGATCAAGCGAAAGGTAAGATCAATGCCAACTCATTCAACTCTGGATAGAATACCTAGCAGTATGCTTGTCATAAATTAGGAATACAACATTGTAGCAACTCTTGATCAACCAACCTAAGTCCTTAGTGTCTTGCTCGGGACGAGAAAGATGCTAGCTTGGGGGAGTTGTTGACAGCTGTTAAGTGCTTACTTTAGCCGTCAATATACTCATGAATAAAGGAGCAAAAGGCATTTCCTACACACATTTAGTTAAGAATAATGTAGTTCCACTTGTCCTTGGAGCTTTTGTGATTGCAGGTAAAATAAGCATAAAAGAAGTGACAACTCACCTTCTATGGTCCATGCCACATCACCTCAGCCAAGGAAGGGCTGCCACCTAGGATCCCATGCATGCAAGACATGTCACCAATCCAAGGGAAGCAACCCCGATGAATCAGAGGGCGACATGTGGACGTCATATGGATTGAAGGGCCCACGGGCAGGAAAACCACCTCAAACTCGGGTGGACACCGAGAACCGACATAAGGGCCCACAGGACAGCCACCACGAGGAAGCACACCCCGAGTGGGGCCCACAGGGGGTCGCCCGACCCCACAGGTCAGTCGAACCGACCTTGTGGCCGCCACTCAGGGGCTTCCATGTGGAGCCTCCTGGTTGGCTCCTGGTCCACTCCCTGGGTGCTCACGCCATTCTCTCGAAGTTGTCCAAGGCCTATAAATAGAAGGGAGGGGACTCATTTCTTACCCAACTCACTTTCCAACTCCTCTCTCACTTTTGGTTTCCAAGGCTAGGAGGTAGGCTAGAGTAGTTCTACTTCAGGTTCCAAGTCTACTTTGGGATCTAGGTAATAGTTCTCTTGTATCTTTATTTTATTGTATGAGTTTGATCTACTTCAATTATACAGCTATTTCATATAAAGTAGTGTTAGCATATATGGGTGATTCGTTCATGTGTTCTTCGTTCGTTCATCATTTAGAGGCTCCTGTTCTTGATGAACAAGGCCTTTCGATCCACTTGACGGATGATTTACTCATGTCTTTGTTCTTTGTTCATAAGTTAGAGGCTCGTGTTCTTCATAGACACGACCCTTTGGTATGTACACGAATCCATTTGTATCACTAGCCTAGTTTGATCCAGTTAGATCATGTGTTTGTATTGTATGAAGTTCAAGTTCAAGCTACGGTACTCGGTGTAAGTGGCCAGTTATCTGGTGGCACTGACCTGGGTCACAATAGCCCGGGCCGGTCAGTGTCTAGTTAACAACGCGAGTATGGTGCTTGTGTTGAGTAGCTGCGTTGCATATGAGCGTGCCCCACGGATTCATAGAGGTAGGTCGCGGTAGTGACAGCCGTTGGACCCTTTGTACTCCTCCACGTTCAAGTACGCTATAGGAGTCTAAATTCTAACAACCGACGTCGTGCGGAAGCGACGCGGGCGGTTAGCTCCTAGTTTGTGCCTGGGTGCTGAGCTGATATTCATACAATGCTTATGTGACTAACTGGTATCTACTGACTTTATATGTTTAGTACCTTAGAACCTAGGGCTAACTCGTATGTTGCCTCCTAAGCCGTAGTGTACAGCCTCCTAAGCCGTAGTGTACCATAGAGAGAACGAGTTCGAGTGTGTTCACACTACCCTATCCTTATCATATCTTACTCTTGTGTTTGGGACCTGACTTATTCTCGTCATTGATCTATAATCGTTGCAATAGTGTTGCGCATGTTAATCTGACCATGCCTTCCTTGGATTCGATACCCTTTGGAATACTCCTTTGGGGAAATGCTACAATAGTATATCTGTGCGCTTGCGAATTCTTTGTAAACGTTAGGATTACCATCGATAAACATTTCTAGCACCGTTGCTGGGGATACAACCCTAGTGATGACGTTGAGAAATGTCTACAGCGGCCGAATCCGGTAGTTCCAACCGCTGGAGACAGAGGAGGTGAGCAGCAGTGGTCGGAGGAAGAAAGAGAGTGATGAAGGAGGAAGGATGCAACACTAGCGTTGAAGAAGGAGAGAAGGATGTGGAGGTGTGGGCCTTGCTGGACCTAGTTGGGCCGGCGCGACAGTGTGATTTTTTTTGTCACCGAATCCACAACTATACTCACCCGATGACATCCACCATCCGCTCGCTGCTAGCATCGCTCGCGCCCAGGTTCCAGCGCCCCTTGCCTCCCTATTGCCAATCGCCGGACGCCGGCTTGCTTAGAGCCTGTGTGGTTCGAGGACCGGTGGATGGTCGCTTCCTAGTGAGAGCCTGTGTGGTTGGAGGACCGGTGGATGGTCACTTCCTGGTGTGATGAGTGATTGAGAACATTGTGTGGAATCACTCTTGGCCTAGCATTGTAGGTGCAGGCTGCAGCTTGATTGGTACTGGTGCAGGTGAAGAACAAGCGTGAAAGGTCGATGCCGGTGAGGCCTCCAGGTGTGGAGCAGACAAGTAGGCTTTGTTCGAGGGACCCGGTGGCTAGCTAGATCAAGTACAGGTCACATGGTGGCAAAAGTGGCAAGACGAAGTCGTGGACGGTTTCTTGGTTGAGCCTCAAAACCAAGGTCGAGCCGGAACAACGTGGGGGCCAAGTCATGAGTGGAGATTAGAGTGAGGCCACACCAAGTCTGCGGGGTTTCCAGTGGTTCACCACAAAACCAATGGGTTCTTTGGTTGATCCACAAAGCCAAGACCGAAGACCAAAGCGCAGCAGCACTAGGCTGGTCTGACCAGTGTGTTGGACCAGTCTAAATGGTGGGGAGCACCGGTCTGACCGGTGTGCGACGACGACTTCCGGAGACTTCGAAGCGGAGGACACTCGTCGGGATCGCAAGGCTTGTGTCGAGGCTAAGCAGTTTGCGGTCACCGGGCATCCGTCCGATGGTGCTACGATGAAGATTCCCAAAGTGCCCCTCGGGGATGAGGCAACTGAAAGACGAAACTACCCCTATTACATAATACTAGGATACACGCCCCAGAAGGGCACTTTGGGAAATCTCATCGTAGCACCATCAGATGAATGCCCGGCAACCGCACCTTGCTTAGCCTCGACGCAAGCCTTGCGATCCCGACACGTGTCCTCCGCTTCGAAACCTCTGGAAGCTCGCGGCGCACACCGGTCAGACCGGCCTGGCGCTGCAGCGCTTCAGTCTTCGGCCTTGGCTTTGTGGCTCAGCCAAGTAACCCAATGGTTTTGTGGTGAACCACAGGAAACCCTGCGGACTTGGTGTGGCCTCCCGCCAATCTCCACTCATGACTTAGCCCCCACAATGCTGTCAATCACTCATCACACCAGGTGAAGTACCGGAATGGTGAACCAGAGAGGGGGGAGTGAATGGGAGCCAAATAAAATTCTTCTCGAGGGAGATGCCTTCTCCAACAAGATGAACACAACTAGCGCAAAACAGTTATCCGACTCAAACTACCCAAGTTTGCCAAGACCACATAGCCACTGAAGTGCTACTGATCTTAGGAACAAACAACCACCAAACCAACTTGAGAAAGCAGTGGAACAACCAACTCTAGCAGCACTCAGACCACACCAGTCAGACCGGTGACCACCACCGGTCAGACCGGTCTTGGCCGGATCACCCGGACAGCACCGCCAGATCATCCGACACCCTCCAGAGACACACCGGGTCACCCGAGACCCCCAGTCGGATCACCCGAGAAAGACTTGAGGATTTCCACAGGGAAGCTCCACACCGGTCAGACCAGTCCAAGCCTGAAAACCCCAAATCCAAGACAACAACTCTCCGAGCTCCAAACAACACCAAACTCGAAACAGCAGCAAGCCTAGAGACTAAGCGACACTCCGAGACGTTCACTCGAGCCAAAACCCAATAGGGGTCGCACCAGTTAGACCGGTGTAGAGCACCGGTCAGACCGGTCAGATCCTGGTGCTCGGGATGAACAGCGAGCCGCGTGTCAACCCTTCCAAACAACCTTCCTGATCTCCTGATTCGCTCCACAGATTCGCACAAGACTTTGGGGATACTAGGAGTACCTCATGGGCATCCCATAGCTATGATTTGGTCCACCAAAACGTGCTAAATCAAGAGGAATCGAAGGATTTCCACCAAGAACACCACTTTCCTGAAACCTAAGAAAACCCCCAAATCGAGCACCTTTTCCCACAGATTCGAGAGGGGGATCACAAAGAAAAGAACCACCAAGGGTTCATGCATGCATCCCCAACCAAAACTGCAATGGAGAGGCCTCAAATCCACAACAAGAAAATCGCCAAGAAAAGGATCCGAAAAACACCAAAAAGGGATAACGGGAGAGACAACAAAAGGCCTTGAGGAATCATGTTGAATCTTCTATACATACAATGAAAGATTCATACAAGGTCTAGCTTGCCTCCCAATCATCCATCCCTCTCTAAAGATCTCACCATGAAGCTCTCAAGCTAGTCCTAGAAAATCCTAAGGAAAATAGGAAGAGAAAATAGCAAAAGCAAATGAGCTAGGGTCCCAAGAGGTGGCTGACATCCTCTCACCACTTGGGTTATATGGAGGCAACTGAAAGACGAAACTATCCCTAATACATAATACTAAGATACACACCCTCGAGGGGCACTTTGGGAATCTTTGTTGTAGCACCATCGGACGGATGTCCGGCGACCGCAACCTGCTTAGCCTCGACGCAAGCCTTGCGATCCCGACGCGTGTCCTCCGCTTCGAAGTCTCCGGAAGCCGTAGTCGCACACCAGACCGGTGCTCCCCACCGATCAGACCGGCCTAGTGCTATTACGCTGTCAGAGGTTTAGATCTGCACAGCCCACAGGGGGGTTAACCCTAGTGGTTTATTTGTTCAGCGGGGTGGAATCTAGGGCTAAGAACTCGAAGGTTGTGCACGAGCACACGGAACACAGAGAACACGGTGAGTTTATACTGGTTCAGGCCTCCGGAGAGTAAAACCCTACATCCAGTTGTCGGTGTAGATTGCTTGAGGATTGCGTGATCGTACAAAGGCTCGCCCTGTCCGCCTTATATTGGCCAGCGGACAAGGTCGGCACCCAAACTCCTAGTCAGTTACAACCAGGAGACCTAAGTCTAGTTGTTTACAACACTTGCCATATACGTCGGTCTACTTGTCGGAATCCACCGCTTGTCTTGTCTTGCACGCCAAGTCTTGAAGTCATTCCGGATAAGGTCGTCTGGGAATCTTCTGGAAGGTCTTCAGGATGTCATGTGGGCCACCAACCAGGTCGGTTTGACCTATTGTCAAGTTGGCGGGTCTTCTGGTAAGCCGGACCCACTTGTCGGGAACAGCCGTGAGCCTGGTCGATGGGGACCCAGGGGTACCCATTTCTCACAAGCCCCTAAGTGATGTGTAGGCGTAGCGACCTTAGAAAGTCATGACGAAGTTGTAGAGCTATCGACAAGTCAAATAGCGTGCACATCGGTCCAAAAGAAAAAAATAATCAGCTTAGCAGCCGACTTGTTTGTAGTCTTGCCGAACGAAGAACGGTCGAGTGACGACCTATGGGAAGCAGACTTCTAATAGATCGAAACGACGATGAAAAAATTCAGAGGGCATCAAGGATGCACTCATAGAGTAGTATCCGAGCATCATGGTGGGCAGGATGGCCGGTATGATGATCCAAAAAAAAGAGAAGAAAAATTAGGTCGAGTAGCGACTTGATGAGAAACAGGTTTCCCAACAGGTGGTATGATGAAGAAATCAAGAGGGCGTCGAAGACGCTCTCATAGAGTAGTCCCCGAGCATTGAAACAGGCAGTATGGCTGGTTTGATGCTCAAGAAGAGAAGAAAACTGAGTCATGGTCTTGATCGAACGAAGTGTAGAGACACCCAGATTTCCCAGCATGGCTGCAAGGGGTCTGGCAGGGCCGACCTCGAGGAGGCCTTGTAGGCGTGCTGACCTTAAGAAGGCCTCAAATCGTCAATGCCCAGTATTCGAGGATACCCAGCAAGAATCTTGAAACTCATGTCGCATGAAGAGGTCTTCTGTAGTGGTCAAAATGGTCAACGATGAAGCTGTAGAAAAAATGTTGATTTTAAACGAATGGAGTGTAGAGACACCCAGATATCCTGCATAGCTGCAAAGAGTCTAGCGGAGCCTCCCGAGGCATGCTGACCTCAAGAAGGTATCAAGACAGTAGCGCCCAAGCACCCGAAGACACTTGGCAGGGCCAATAGGCGTGCACCCCACAGGGAGGCCTTCATTCTCGATGCAAAATCCTGGGTGTCCGGAACAGGCTGGCAGAGCTGTAAAAAGCACACCGACCTCAGGAAGGTCATGCATCCATGGCGCCCAACTAGGTTGGCAGTGCCGTAGACATACCGAGGTATTGCAAGACCTAGGTATTAAGGCACGCCGACCTCAAGGAGGTCGTTTTGGTGCCCAGACGACCAGCATAGCTGCCAGCCATCTAGCGGAGCCATGACACTAAGGTATTGACGACCTCAGCAATAGGCACACCGACCATGGGGCCCAATAAAATTGTAGATTTGAAGCTGCTGATCTCCAGGCGCCCAAACGGATCTGGCAGAGGAGCGGGGCACGCCTACCCCAGAAGGTCTTCAATCGAACCTACGACCATTCTGCTCAGGGAACAAAAATATAGGTCGATTGGAATAGGTCTGTTTACATGCAGAGCCATAGCGGGTGCACCAGGACGCAGAGCCTAGCGGGTGCAATGAAGACGCAGAGCCGTGAAGGTTGCGTGTAATCATCATCGTCGTCCGTAGTTGTAGCGAGGCGCAGGGCCCTCTGACACAGAGTCAGGCTTATCTCTCCATAGACTGCAGGGTCACAGGTCAACAGTGGTCGGAGATTCTCTTTCCACCCAGAAAACGATGAGCTACCCACTCTCGAGAGGTGTACTGTAGCCATGTGACGCTGCAGCAGCCTCAGGTATCATTGATGCACAAGCGACAAAGGCATCGTGAGGCAGGGAAAAGGACATCGCTTTTAATCATGCACATGTATACAAGACCTCTCGATCACGTGGTAACAGTGTCACCACTTCACCGGCCGCACAAGGCCAGGTTCCGGCTATAAATAGCACCATAAGGCTCAAGGAAGCAAGCACCAAGCATTGCTGAGCTATGAAGCCGCAGAGTAACATTTTGGCCATGCCATGGGCATGTGTCCGTCCACCAGATCATAGGATGCAAAATTTGTAGAAGCTTGGAGCTAGAAGAACTCTTGCGAAGTGTAGGTAGCACCCCCACTCTTTGTATCGTGCCTCAACGAAGAATCAAGGAGAGTTTGGAGGTGATACTGTAGAGGCCCGAGGTGACGCTGCAGGTTCTTGGTAAGCATGAGATGCTCGTTGATGGCTTGCAGTGCACACCGAAGAGCAAGCTCGTGTCTGCATTCCATAGTCAGGCACAAAGTGTGACCAACTATGCACAACGTCGTGCAGGCGTTCACCTCGAGGTCGCCATTAGAGGTCTGAAGGTAGAAGAATTATTGCGATGTGCTCTGCTATAGCAGAGAACATGGGAAAGATTGCTCTAGGTTGATCAGGTCTTCAAATATGTTTGTATTTTGTAACAGGTTCTAGGTCCAATGAGGTCGCAGGCGACCTGTGTACCTTCGAAGTTCCTATGTAATGTTCGCTCTCTTCTCTCATGTAATGGTTGATTTGAAGAATTTATTCATCAAAGACCTAAAGTGATGTTGTTTGGGGGCTTTGCGACCTCATGGAGATCGATTGTGCTATTAGGACGACCTGATTATCTTTGGTGCATAGACGACCTAAGCTTGATGTATAGGTCGCCAATATATCCGTTGGGCATATAGCCGTTGGCGTGAAATCCTACGAGATCGTCTTGCGAAATCAGCGGCGAGGAGCCGTTGCAGCAACAGATCCACAACGGGCGTCCGCGGTGGGACCCATATAAATACGGCCGAGGGGACGGGCGTTGACCTCCCCTTTCCATCGTCTTCTTCCTATCACCAGCCGTCGGAGACCTACTTGCCCTAGCTGCCATGCTCACGCATTCAGCCCGCGATACTCGAAGCCAGAGCTTGCCGCCGCCATCTCTAGCAGACCGCGTGCCGCCACTGCGACACGTGCACCACACTGCTCCGCATGCGCACAAAAACCCTAGTCACATTTAGATCCAAATCCACTCATCTTGAAGAAACGGTGGCCGCGGCTTCCCAAATCCCCACCCCGGAGACGGTCTGGGAGCCCTCGTTGATAACCGAGGAGAAGATCCAATTGCTCGTGGATCGCGGGCTGCTCCTCTCCAAGGCGGAGATGGAGTGGAAGGCGCCTACCGGCGAGGCATTTCCAACGGAGGACGACAAGGCGCAGGTCGTCTACGCCTCCTTCTTCGAGAGCGGGTTTAACTTACCCGCCGGCGACTTCATCCGAGGTTTGCTGTAATACTACAAGCTGGAGCTAGTACACCTCGTTCCCAACTCCATCACTATAGTATCGTCGTTCATCTACTTCTGCGAGGCGTATTTGGGGATACCACCCCATTTTTTGCTATGGCGATATTTCTTCAATGTCAAGACCACCGGCAAGCATACGGGCGTCATAGGCTCGGTGATGTTCTACCAAAGAGCAGGTCTTAAGGAAGAATGGCTTGATATGGACCTGCCGGACAACACTTCGGGGTGGAGGTCGAAGTGGTTCTACGTCATTGACCAGAAGCCGGCGCTCCCGAAGCGAACTGGGCACTGGCCCGAGAAGATTCCTGAGTGGGACCTGTCCCTTACCTCCCACGAGTTAGAAGATGTTAAGGAGTTGCTCGCCCTTGTAGTCGACCTCAAGAAGAAGGGCTTGACTGGGGGCTCGGTGGCGATGTCATTCTCTCGCCGCTTGATCCAGCCAATCAAGGACCGGGTGCACCCGACCTACGAGTATTGGGGTCAGTCTGACCCTACTCGCGAAGTGAACCGCAAGGTCTCCCAGGAGGAGATGGTGGCTAGGGTTACGCAACTGTACACCGGGCGGATCTGGAACAAAAAGTGCCCGAAGGCGTACTCCCTGACCCGACCAGCTGACCTAGTAAGTTTTGGACTAACTAGCTCGTCTTTGAAGCGTTCATTTTGTGTGCCTCAGAGGAAGACCTCATAGACTTTTTTTCTTGTTATTTGCAAGCTCGGGAGATGCAGTACTAGTGCCCTGCACTGCTGCCGACCGGCGAGGAGCCGCGTCGAAAATTGAGGTCGCAGGACTACCAGCCTCCAGCAGCTGCTGGAGAACTATCTCTCTGATTCGTCGGTGGGGGCTGATGAAGACAGTGACCGAGAGGTCGGCAATGACGTAGCAAACCGGCCTGAGGCGAGCAGTGCCACAAAGCTAGAACGCAAGATGAGGGCGGCGACAGCGAAGCAGTCGAGCTCGAGGGCTGCCGCAAAGGTCGAGGCAACAAAGACTGCTAAGCTCGAGGCCGACAAGAAGAAGAGGAAGAGGACGACGATCCACACCCAGACGTCCAAGGAGGTCAAGGAGGAAGAAGACGAAGCTACTGATGATCCGCCGATCATTGATGATCGTACGGCACTGAGGTCGCCAAGTCCCGCGACCAAGAGGCAGTAGGAGGCAGAGCGGCAGGTGACAGAGGAGGAACTCCTCCGCATCAGGGAGGCACAGTGGGCTGCGGCCGGTGCCCAGGCAAAGATGCCTACGAAGGTGCCAGCTCAGCCCCTAAGGCCGAGATTGCATGCGCCAGTGGTCGTGAGGTAAGACCTCAATTCTTGTACTTTTTCGTTGATTATCATTAGGAGGTCGTAGCATATTGACTTAAAAAATTATTGCAGGTCGGGCACCAGACCTCAGAGCACCTCGGGTGCACAAGGCTCACCCGCAAGGACGATGATGTCCAAGCAGGTGGTCAGAACTCAAGGTTCCCTTGGTGACGTGGGGACATCGACTCCTCCGCCCGTCATCAAAGTGGACCCGCTCAACGCGGTACCGAGCACGTCGACTCAGGACCCGGCGATGGACCAAGCTCAGCTCGAGCAGCCACTGCGGGGCCCAGAAACAGCTGGCGGCAGGGTACCGGGTTCTTCGTCGATGGGGCCAAACTTGAGGAGGGCGGAGATCAACTGGAGCGGCACTCCCTGGGAGGGAGATGTCTTTGATGATGAGGAGGATACGAAGGCGGTCTATCGGGCCATCTTGACACTTAACAACGCGTTCACGGTAAGTAACTGTCTTTGGATTCAGTAAGCTTCTTGTCTTTGGATTTGTTATCGATGACCTATCCTTTGTTTTTGAAGCAGTCGCTGGCCAACCGTGCTCACAGTAGGGCTGACCAGTGTAGGTGTTGACGGTGAATTTCCGTCAACCTAGCCATGAGTTTACCTTTAATGTTGGCATTGATTTATTATTCTAACCACCGGAACTGACCCCCCGTATATAACAAGCTCACTCTTGCATGTCGATTTTGGAGTTTATTGTTTACGCAGGAAATCTACGCTAAAGAGGAGACTTTCGGGATAAGTTCATCAAGCACTTTGGAAGAAGATCATGAAGCCCGACAAGAGTCAAGACACGTGATGAACATGACTCCAAATGACCCAAGGACCGAAGCGTCAACGTGCAAATCTTCAGGGACTCAACCAGAAAACAGTGAAGCTTGGATGGCAAGCATTCAAGCCTTAACCGCGAAGGAAACGACATCAAAGGCCCACATGCAAGTGCACACAAAAAGGGAATCGTGCGAGAAGCAACCGGGAGGAAGCTGGGGCCGAAACAGGCCTAAATGGGCCTAGACCGGTCGGCCCAGGCCGGCCGGCCCAGCCCATTCTGGGCCCAGTTCGGCACCCCCTTTGACCTAGCCGCCATTCGGACTATTTATAGCCCCCTCGCCAAGAGCCACGCAAGAATTCATTCGTCATCCACCGCCGAGGAGCAGAGAAGAGAGGGACACCATTCCGAAGAGGAGAGGGTCGAGATGGTTGACTAGGGTTTCCCTAACCGACGTGGGAACCTTGCATGGAAGACCACGTCGGAGTTCCCGGAGCTAGGATCAAGATCAAGGTAGGATCCCGGTGGTGATCTTGTCCATGTATTATACTCTCATGTTGAATTTGCAAGATTGAATCTAATTTCTAGCGATCAAGTGTTTTCTCTACAACTTTGTCTTCGCTTGGGTTTGCTTCTTCCCCAATCTAGTCTATAGCTAGATTGCTTAGGGTGCTCTTGTAGTCTTGGTGTCTAGAGGTGCACACCCGATCTACCGAGCGTTTTCAACTTGTTCTTCTTGGACTCGCCCTAGGCTAACCCACATGACTAGGAGTGCGTTGTGACAGGACAGTGTCTCCAAAAGGCGGGCGTCTTCAGAGTTGGAACGGAAGCCACGATTTAAAGAGGCTAGTAATGAGATTCGTTTGCTTTATTCTTCTTTGTTTTGGAACTTCAACAAAAGACCCAATCCAATCTCTAGATTAGTTTTATCTCTCTTTCTCTTGCTACCTCCGGTGTTTAGTAGATTAGATGTGTTTTCATGGCCCTTTCTTAGATTAGATGCAAAACCAAACCTCTCAAGATCAAAGTGTTTTCCGCTAATTAAATTGGATCTTGCGTTACACATTGTTCCACGGATTCAATACCTTGGGTTCACACTTAAGGGAAGAAGGGTCCGTTGACTACGACGGAGGACTTGACTGCTTGCAAGTCCAAACGAACTTTGGTACGACAATCAACCATCAACAAGCCCCTTTTTTTGGCGCCGTTGCCGGGGAACAAGTAATCAAGATTCAATCTAGTTTTGCGTTTGTAAATATTTTCAGTTTTTCTCTTGTTTTTTCTTTTGTATCTCTTAATTTTGATCATCCTCAAAACAAAAAAAATCAATCTAGGGTTTTGCTAAACCCTAGTTTTCTGCTAACCCTAACTGGAGATGGACGGCTACATCTCCAACAAAAAAAACATATGTTTTGTGGATGGTCTAGAAAAACTTTGCAGGTAAAGGTGACGTGCAACACAAGATCTAAAAGCAGAGGCCGAAGATCATCGGAATCTCCAAGAGAAACTCCACCTCCGAGCTCGAAGGGAGATCAACCTCACCCACCACTCATCCTAGGGAGATCATTCCTCAAGATCATCAGAGCAATCGACGTCGGCAAGTGGGAGATCAAGTTCAACATCGATGGTGTGAGGAGTGCATTCAAGTCAACTACGATTCGAGGTATGTATCATGATCAATGTTAATTATGTCCTACCTCATTGTCACATCAGAAGGTAGGAGCCAAGGAAGAAAAGATGTTGCATCCGTCAAGACCAATAATCAACGTCCGCCTGTGAAGACCAAAAAGATGACTAAGCTGAAGAATAAACCTACACCGAAGCCATGGATGGTGTAGAAGTGGGGTCCCCAAGATTGCAACACCCGCAAAGAGCGTTGATCCAGAGCGAAGAGAAGAAGTCTAGCTATAGACTATAAACAAAGCGCTTGGCGGAAGGCAACCCATTCATCAAGTCAAGAATAAGCTACCGGGAGGACAACCCGTTGAAGAGTCAAGCTACCGGGAGGGCAACCCGAAGATTTTTCATGTTTTCAAGGTAAGTTGGGCTTAGAGTTTGCTACGCAATACATACCATAAACTCTTGTGTGGTTGAATAATTTTTAGAGACATTATAATTGCTCGGTCATTTTACTTGAACTTTATATTGATCATAAACCGATGACTTGAGCCATCCCAAGTTTTGTTTGCATCTTTTTGATAAACCAAGACCAAAAATTCAGAACCTACCCCAACCTTTCATCCTCTCCATGATGTTTAGGTTGGCTTGTTTCACATGTTAAAAACACATGGGTAGAGCCTTGCTATGTTCTTTAATGTTTTTAATCTTTGACGCATGGTAGGACTCGCGTGGACCTAAGGAACTTTATTTTTGGTTTCATTCAACTTGACATCCACCGGTTTCTCTAGATTTAGATTTTTTCTAAGCCCCATTGACTTTACTTTTTTCAAAATCTCTCTCTCATGTTTGGCCAAAATTAAAACCTAAACCTATACCCCCACGGTCATGCCGGAGGAACTTGCTATCAATTAATGAAAGCAATTGATCCCGATGCAACCAAAATAAATTTTATAATTGTTTTTGATGCCTAAAAGCTCCTCTAATGATATATTTGGACTCATCGCTAGCGCTGAGTTAATTTTTAAAGTTTCAAAATTAGAGGAGGGATTAGCATCTAAACTTGATTAAGGGGAGGTTTTTGAGCTTGATTAATATATGTTGCCCCATGATGCATCGCGGGAAGCCTCCATCTTTTGGCATCTCGGGCACATGTAAAGGACAAGCATGGGGGAAGTAAGGGCTTTGTTTTGCAGGAAATTAGTGGAAGCACAAGAGGCAAGAAAAGAAAAAAGGGAGTGACACAAAGCAAAACAATGGAGGTGGAAGATTAATCACGCAAGCAAAGGAGTGGTTGTGAACGGTTCGTGTAATGGAATCTCGTGGATCACGTGGACACAAGGAAAGAAGGGAGCAAGAAGCATCTCGGAGAAAGATCCAAGCAAAAGGTGCAGGAGGCCCCCTAGGCCGATCGGCCTAGGCCGGCCGGCCTGGCATCCTCTCATGGCCCCCAGTGCTCCCCTTCGCCTGGTAAGTATTTTATGCATATGTTAATTCGTGTTCTTGAGTTTGTAGCCCATAAGTTCCTGAAACAACCTAGATTCATTTGAGTTCCATGGGGATGAGGATCTTGTCATGTTAACGCCGAACCTTTTGTTTTATTAATGTTGATAATGCTTTGATGCCTAAGGTTAGCCACCATGCTTTTCGGGAGTATAGGTCTCACTACTCCCGTAGATCCCATCAACATATCTTTTGTAGGTTTAGCTAAAGTGGCCTCATGTTCACACCTCAATGAATTAGTTTAGCTTCACCATGATAGGCGGTTGCATGTTCAAGAATCCACAAACCCTATGGGCTAATATCCATCCTATCTTGTGCACCTCACAAAAAAATAATAATCATAATAATAATAAACTCCACCCTCCATATACTTCCCTTGTGTGTTTTTCCCACCGGCAAGCAACCCCCGGTGTACTCGTTGTGAGTTAGTGCAACAACAATGTGGAGAGAGAGCCACCAATATCTTCCCCAAGAAGACACGATCATAGAACGCACCATCATCGAGCTCTTCGAGGAAGCACTCGGTCTCCGAGTCTCCCCGAAGCATGGAGGAAGATGTGGCACCACCGAGGAGCGACACGCTGCCCCTCGGTGGCATGAGGAGTACACGGAGTTCGTCCATGCGGTACACCAAACCGCGTGGACACACGGAAGAGCCACCCGTTCCACCATGACGCTCAACTCGTTCATCCTCTCCACCACCATACACTCCAAGGCGTCCCAATGGATTTATCATAAAGACGGAGGAGGAGGAGGATAGGCTTGTTCGTCTTGAGAAGAGGCTTGTGCCAAATGTTGACTTTGATGATCCCCTCCAAGCGTTGGGATTTTACTCGAATCAAACCTTGAGCGACCTTGGATAGGTGCAATTCTTTAATGGAGTTGGTGTAAGCACTCACAAGGAGCTTGCCTTAGCACCGATCATTGATAAAGGAGTGTCGTGCCTCTCATTTCGCCTTAAGATGAAGAGCAATTAGTTCCTTATGGATATATTAGAGAGTTGCTCGGTCCCAAGAAGGAAGCCCCGGAGCAAGTTGAAGAAAATATGCTAGAAGGATTTTGGAGAATGATTTTGGGAGAAGACTACAAGGAACCCAAAATTTCTCCTCATTGGGATTTCTTTGGGGGTCGAGTACATGAAGCAAGGAAAATATATTAGTGGAGATGAGAGGAGAGGGTGCAAGTTGATGTTCCTCTTTCCAACATGGGGCTGAGATTATTTGTTGAAGGAAGACAAAAATTGGTTAGAGGAAGGACTTCTTGTGCCGGCGAAGAAGTATAAAAGGAGAAGCATTGTTGAAGAAGGATCATCCTCCGCAGCCCAAGATGAAGGAGGGGCTGCACATCAAGCTAATAAACAACCACATGGAGGGATCCCGATGCCACCACCTTATGGAGGAATACCAACGCCTCCACCATATTATGAAGTGTGCCGATACAAGCATGGGGGAGTGGGGCAGCCGTGCCACCACTTCCTCCACCATACATGGCACCCAACGAAGCTTTCATGGCGCCTCATCCTAACCAAGTCAAGTAAAAGAAGAGACTGGTGCAATCATGCTACGAGCAAAGGATACAACGCAAAAGATCATCAAACTCAACCACCGGAAGATGAAGAATGGAGAAGGAGGAAGAAGAAAAATAATAATGATGCCTTCAATTTCGGTTCGATTTTCTCTTTTCTCTTTTCTTTATTTTCAGCTTTTGTGCAAGTTTATATATGTGTAGCATTTTCTATTTTTTTATTTATTTATTTTCAGCATGTGTGATAATAGTAGAGTTAGTTTAAGATCACCATGAATAAAGTTTCCCACCTTGATCAACCTTTGGTAAAAATATTAAGTTGATGCCATGATAATATATGATGAAAAGTTGCCACTTTGCTCAACTTTTGTACTTGTTTTATGCATGATTAAGCTAATGCTCTCTTTAATATGAAGCTGAAATTAATTAAATGCTAGCTCAATCTTTTGTGGAGGTTATGATAAAAATAAGACCCATAGTGTTATTTTCATGCTCTCAATTTTGGATGAGTTAAAGATGATTTGTTCTTAAAAATATATATGCTAAACTTGTCGTTAATGCTACTTGCATTTTGCTCTACCTATCCAAAGCCATATATATATATAGATATATATTGAGTGCATAAACCTTAGTATACAAGAATTATTTTTGGGTGAGTTATTTTAGGCCATGATTTCTCTGGCCTGAGACTAAGAAGCTGGTCATTCCGTTTTTGCGTATCTATCTTTTTGCTAGCCTTTCTATCCGTGCATTGTGTATCCCCACATCGGAGATTTCACAAACCTCGCCGGATATCCACCCTTAAAACCAAAAATATCATCTTTTTGTGTTCACCTCCTTGACCACAACCTATCATATGAGTATGGATCGTCAATTCAAGGAAGATCGCAAGATGGTGCCAAGATTGAAGATTTCAAGTATCTCTCCAAAGGAAATATATTTCTAGTACCTACCTTATCTCTATCACCTCTTTGCCCGAGGACGAGCAACGTCTAAGCATGGGGGAGGAGGTAGGTACAGTGCAATTTAGAGTTCAAGGGGAGCAAATAAAAAAATGATGAAAGAAGAACAAAAAGAAAAAAAACGAGTATAAAGAAAAAAAAGAGAGATAAAGAAAAATATGTATGAGAAAAGAAAAAAATATATGAGTTTATAAAAATAAAATAAAGTGAACTCCCCAGTTCTCTAAAGTGCATTAGGAATCTCAAAAGTTTCAAGATTTAAGATCCAAACTCATCTTTCCAACTATGTGCAATCCGATAATGAGGACTTCCTTTGTGCCTCGGGATCACTCTTTGCCACTTGCACATGTCCACCTATCTCAAAGTGTGTGTATTTTTCTCTCCCCCTCCTTGATATAACATTATTTTCTAATGACCTTTTTGACGAGTCTCGGTAAGACCATGAGAAGCTTATCTTGTTTTGACAATATCTCATTTATAATATCTTGGTAGGACTAAACTTTCCCAAAAAAAAAGCTCCACATAAAGCCTTCCACTATATATTGAGAGGGGAAAGAAGTAGAATGAATAGGTTTTGAGAAACAAGATGAGATGAGAGTACATGAGCAAGATGCAAGGAAGTTTATTTTTGAACTTGGTTTAGCTCTTTTTCTTCATCTCGCTCTTAATTTCAAAATTTCTAAGATTCATTTGAAATTTGGGAGCATGAGGTAATTACTTGTGGGAAGTGCTTAAATTAATATCTACCCTCCATAAGGATGAAGGCTAGTACATTATGGAACTTTAATGATTAAATCCTTGAGAGCATTATGTTTTCTCGTGTATGATCAAGTGCAGGGTATAAGCAATGAAAGGCAACGCTGATATTCATTAAAGGCTTACTCGAGGACGAGCAAGGTTTAAGCATGGGGGAGATGTTGACGGTGAATTTCCGTCAACCTAGCCATGAGTTTACCTTTAATGTTGGCATTGATTTATTATTCTAACCACTGGAACTGACCCCCCGTATATAACAAGTTCACTCTTGCATGTCGATTTTGGAGTTTATTATTTACGCAGGAAATCTACGCTAAAGAGGAGACTTTCGGGATAAGTTCATCAAGCACTTTGGAAGAAGATCATGAAGCCCGACAAGAGTCAAGACACGCGATGAACATGACTCCAAATGACCCAAGGACCGAAGCGTCAACGTGCAAATCTTCAGAGACTCAACCAGAAAACAGCGAAGCTTGGATGGCAAGCATTCAAGCCTTAACCGCGAAGGAAACGACGTCAAAGGCCCACATGCAAGTGCACACAAATAGGGAATCGCGCGAGAAGCAACCGGGAGGAAGCCGGGTCCGAAACAGGCCGAAATGGGCCCAGGCCGGTCAGCCCAGGCCGGCCGGCCCAGCCCATTCCGGGCCCGGTTCGGCGCCCCCTTTGACCTAGCCGCCATTCAGACTATTTATAGCCCCCTCGCCAAGAGCCACGTAAGAATTCATTCGTCATCCGCCGCCGAGGAGCAGAGAAGAGAGGGACACCATTCCGGAGAGGAGAGGGTCGCGATGGTCGACTAGGGTTTCCCTAGCCGACGTGGGAACCTTGCATGGAAGACCACGTCGGAGTTCCCGGAGCTAGGATCAAGATCAAGGTAGGATCCCGGTGGTGATCTTGTCCATGTATTATACTCTCATGTTGAATTTGCAAGATTGAATCCGATTTCTAGCAATCAAGTGCTTTCTCTACAACTTTGTCTTCGCTTGGGTTTGCTTCTTCCCCAATCTAGTCTATAGCTAGATTGCTTAGGGTGCTCTTGTAGTCATGGTGTCTAGAGGTGCACACCCGATCTACCGAGTGTTTTCAACTTGTTCTTCTTGGACTTGCCCTAGGCTATCCCGCACGAATAGGAGTGCGTTGTGACAGGACGATGGCTCCAAAAGGCGGGCGTCTTCGGAGTTGGAACGGAGGCCACGATTTAAAGAGGCTAGTAATGAGATTCGTTTGCTTTATTCTTCTTTGTTATGGAACTTCAACAAAAGACCCAATCCAATCTCTAGATTGGTTTTATCTCTCTTTCTCTTGCTACCTCTAGTGTTTAGTAGATTAGATGTGTTTTCATGGCTCTTTCTTAGATTAGATGCAAAACCAAACCTCTCAAGATCAAAGTGTTTTCCGCTTATTAGATTGAATCTTGCATTGCACATTGTTCCACGGATTCGATACCTTGGGTTCACACTTAAGGGAAGAAGGGTCCCTTGACTACGACGGAGGACTTGTCCGGCAAGTCCAAATGAACTTTGGTACAACAATCAACCGTCAACAGTAGGAATGCCACGGCCGCACAGCTGCGGGTGACAGAGCTCGAGCAGGAGCTCAAGCAGGTCCGGGAGGAGGCCGCGGCTAATAAGAAGAAGCTCGAAGATGAGCTGAAAGAGGAACAGCACCAGAATCGTGAAGCCGACGAGCTGTTGACGTCCGTGAGTGCTGGTAAGACCAACGACCCACGACCTTGTTCATATTAACTTATTTGACTAGATCTTGTGTCTAACGGTGTTTTTATACTGTAGAATTCCATAGGGACAAGGACAAGCTCAAAGAGGACCTTAAGGTTGCCAAAGAAAGTGTCTGAAGTCTTGAGGTGAACCTGCGAGCTGTTGATGCAAGCGGCGAGCTGAAGCAACTGATGAAGGCCGCCGTGGACAGTGAGTATGCTGTGTCCCAGAAGCTGGCTTATGGGAAGCAAGCTCGAAAGAACCTTAAGGTCAGTCTCAAGGTGGCTTTGCAGTCGTTGCGGAATGACCAGGTGATCATTGCAGGGCTGGAGGTGGAGGTGAACGACTTGAAGAACGCCGCTGACCATATAATGGATATGATGGAGATGCCAGTCGCTGGGGAGGGGCAGAAGCCAGCTATTGACCATCTTTTGGCCGCACCCCAGAAGTTGGTCGACCTTTTGAGGGTGACGAGTCTGACAGCAGCTACGGATTCGCTGGTACGCGTGAAGTCACACTTCCCCGAGGTCGACATGCCCAAGGTCGGGGAAGGCCCGGACACGACAAACGACCTCAAGGTCGTGGAAGACGAAATGCGGGAGGCCGCCGAGAAGATAATGGACGCCATCGATTACGAGGGTGATGATGGTGAAGAGTAGTCGTAGTCATAGGGCTGTACCCCTGTTGACAGTCCTTACAACAAAATTTGACCGTCAAAACCTCGGGTTTGAGAGGAGTATGTGACAAGTTTCATGGGCATTTTTATTACTAATAAAGTTCAACGAGTTGTGTTGTGAATTTCATAGGTAGGTACACATTTTGGGAGAATTTGGGACCAACATGCCACATGTGCTAGGCACGACCGAACCACCTGGTCCGGCCGAACCTGCAGGTGCGGCCGGCCCTGCAGGTGCGGCCGGCCCTACCCCCGTGGCACAACTCTGGTCCAGAGCACCCCCACTCCCTCGAGCAAAACATGGACGAGCGTGATTCACTGAAGAAATGTCAGTTTGATCAAAGGGTGGAGGCTAGGATCACTTGGATCAATGGGTCCACTTATCCGATCGCTCAACCGCCACAACTGTGTTCCAGAGGCAATCCTAGGGGTCCCCTAACACGGTCGGTGCATCACACGGCACAGGGTAGGGCCGGCCGCACCTATCAACTGGCGTGCCAGGCGAAACCGACCCAAGGAGCCAACCTACAACCGCCTCAGGAGTAGTGATCAGGAGCGTCCAAGGCGAGAGGCGGCACATCCTAGGGCCGGCCATGCCTAGTGAGCCAGCCGCACCTAGGATATTCCTCCCTTGCGCTCCACCGACCTCCCTTGCCTATAAAAGGTACCTCCCACTCGCTGGAACAGACACAACGCAGGAGCATCTCCATTTCTCTCTTTTGTTCACTTAGAGTAGGATTAGTGTAGCTTGGGAGTTAGAGCCGAGTCGAGCTAGTCTCGGGGTTCCGGAGGAGTCTTCTTCAGGGGTCCGGTACTACTCTTGTATCCTTACTTTGTTTAGACTCAAGTACAATTCAAGTTATCTTTCTATCTTACCTTTCGAGTCAATTACATTCAGCTTTTACTTTGCTCTAGAAGCTTTATTCTTGGTTTAGACTAAAGTTAGTTTAATCTTGGTTAGCGTAGCTCTCTTGAACCCTATAGTGTTGTGGTCGTTCTTCGCTTGATCTTCTACCGAGTAAGTTTGTGCTTAGTAGCGGAGAGAGACCTTCCTTCGTGATATCCGGGGAAAGGTTCTTTGGTTCGTTGTGAGCGCGGTGCTCAGAGCTTGCCTTAGTCTTAGATTGGTGTCTAGTTCAACGGAATAGTTGTGGTGCCCTAGGGAGGTGACAGCTCCGGACGGGCTCAGTAGTCCACCACGTTAGTTCGGGCCAGTAGGATTCAGCGCGTCGTCGTTTTCCCTTCTCATCCCAGTCCGAGAGCGTGGCTTTGCATGCCCCTGCAGCACTAGAAGAGCTTGTCGAGTTTAGCTTGCCTTGGTTATCCTTTGCCTTAGTTCTTTACCTAGAGTTGACAAGAATAGATAGATTGTGTTAGGATCCTTTCTCGTCTTGTTGTCCTCCCAGCTCACTAGGTCCTCTCTAACCTTTTATCAAGATCTCCTTGTGTGTGTCAAGTTATCCCCCGAATATCTTTATTCGTTACCCCCGCTATAGCTCTTTACCGAGTCTGGTTACTCTCCACCGTTTATTTGATCATCTTTGTCATAGTGCCTCCCTTGGAAAAATATAAATACGATAACCCGAATACCACCGGGTGAAGTGCTACAACGGTAATCCGTGTGCTTGCGGACCTTTCTGTGACGTGTGTTTTACCAAAGACGTTTCTAGCTCCATTACTAGGGGTATAAACCCGGTAGCGACGCTAGCGAGTGCCAACAAGCATTCCTGGCGCCGTCGCCGTGAGTGCAAACCAAGTAGTGAAGCTAAGGAACGTCAACAACCCCCTCCTCTTCCAGTCATGTAAATAACTTTTGATGATCTTCTGTTGGCCTGCATGACTTACTTAGTTTATGTTTGCACGAGCTTGGTTGCCCTGAAGCAATGTGTTTTTATTATGCCCCACTGACCACTACTCACGGAGAGGCTGGCTTACCGACCACCACAGCTCAGCAGGGAAACTTACGTGCGATCGGCACGCGGGGAGGAGTCTGGGACTCTGGTTTTGCAACCACACGACCAAGCGGGCTCGCAACAACATAGAGTAAGCAATCATGAGGGACGACGTCCTCAGGTCGAGCGACCCTTGTATTGGCTTGTGCCAAGCCCCTGAGCATATCGAGGGGGAGGAACAAAAAACTTCACCCTCAGGTCTTTCGACCCCTGATATTGGCTTTTGCCAAGCCCCTGAGCATGTCGAGGGGGAGGGTACATGACAAGGAAGGAAAGAGGTAGGGCTCGAGACACAGCAGATGACTGCTTAAAACTAATATTTAATTAACTAGAAGTGCAAAGATGAAGAACACATAGCTGTAATGAAAACTATTCTACTGATAGAATCAGCGGAGATGCTCCACGTTCCATGGGTTGGGGACCCCTTCGCCGTCGCCCCACTGGAGGCGATATGTTGACGGGCTGATAACTTCTGCGACGATAAGTGGGCCCTCCCATGGGGCGGACAACTTGTGCATGTCGTCGGTCTTCTGGATGCGCCTTAAGACTAGGTCGCCAACGTTGAAGGAGCATTCTCTGACATTGCGATCGTGGTAATGACGAAGCTGCTGGTCATGGCGAGCTTGTCTCATGACGGCTGCTACTCTATGTTCCTCGAGGCTATCAAGGTCAACGTGACGAGTTTGCTCAGCTTCTCCCTCCTCGTAGAACTGTATATATGGAGCTCCGAAGGTGATGTCGGTGGGTAGGATCGCCTCTGATCCATAGACTAGAAAGAAGGGCGAGAAACCCGTGGCTGAACTGACTTGGGTCCGCAGGCCCCAAATCACATGTGGTAGCTCGGCTAACCACCGAGAAGCATAATTTGAAGCGTCATCAAAGATACGATCCTTGAGAGCTTGGAGAACCATGCCATTGGCACGTTCGACCTGGCCATTACACCGTGGGTGGGCGACCGATGAGTAGTAAACATCAATCATGTTGTCCTGGCAAAAATCCCAGAAGGCAGACCCTGTGAAGGCCGATCCGAGGTCGGTGATGATTTTGTTAGGCACACCGAAGTGATGTGTTATCTCTTGGATGAATTTCGCCGCTTCCTCCGACGTGACCTTAGCGACAGGTCGGACTTCAATCCACTTAGTGAATTTGTCAACGGCCACAAGGATGTGTTTGTAGCCGCCAGGGGCGGATCTAAAGGGTCCTATGGAATCAAGGCCCCACATGGCGAAGCGCCATGATGGGAGTATCGTGCGTAGGATCTAAGCTGGCAGATGCTGTTGTTTGGCAAAGAACTGACATCCCTTGCACCTCTTTACGAGGTCTTTGGCATCAGTCATGGCTGTGGGCCAGTAGAAGCCAGATCGGTAGGCCTTGCCGACCAGATTGGTAGACGCTGTGTGGCAGCCACACTCGCCGTCATTAACACGCCAGTAGAGGCGGCTTATTTGTAGAGGTCATTGCCAATCACGACATAGTTAGCACTACATCGTGTGATGCGTTCGTGTTCAGCTTTGCCTTCTGGGACTCGCTGGTCAAGTAGAAAGGCTAGGAAAGGCTCACGCCAATCGTCCCCTTTTTCTGTCATCAGTACGTCTCGAGGAGGTACTGGATTTTGGTCGGGCTGATCTTGATCCGGATTGTCCAGATCCAACAGCTTGATCGACATCTTGCGCAGGTCTTGGACAAACACACTCACCGGGACTAGGGCTCATTTTGAGCCTAGTTTAGAAAGAACGTCGGCAGCCACGTTGTTGTTGCATGGCACGTGCTGAAACTCAATCCCCTCGAAGTGGCCTTGGAGCTTGCGGACCTCAGCGTAGTAAGCGTCCATTGTGTCTTTCACACAATCCCACTGCTTGTTGACTTGCTCGATGACGACCTTGGAATCGCCATATGCCAGTAGACGCTTGATGCCAAGGGATACTGCAATTCGGAGCCCGTGGATTAGAGCTTCGTACTCTGCTCCGTTGTTGGAAGCCTTGTAGTGTATTTGCAGGACGTATTTGAGATGCTCTCCCTGAGGAGAGACGAATAGCACGCCTGCTCTAGCACCCTCGAGGTTAAGGGCACCGTCAAAGTACATGATCCAGTGTTTAGGCCGCTCCTTGGGAGGGGGCATCTAGATTTCTGTCCACTCCGATACAAAATCAGCTAGGATTTGCGACTTGATTGCTTGTCTGGGGCAGAATTAGATGTCGAACTCGCCCAACTCAACCGACCACTTGACGATGCGGCCATTGGTGTCACGGTTGCAGATAATCTCCCCTAGCGGGAAGGATGAAGGCACCTTGATCTTGTGGGCTTGGAAGTAGTGCCGGAGCTTTCTCGACGTGATCAGGAGTGCATAGAGCAGCTTCTGAGGCTGTGAGTAACGTCTTTTAGCGTCGGCCAGAACCTCGCTCACGTAGTACATAGGTCATTGAATAGGGTAGACCTACCCTTCTTCTTCTCGTTCGGCGACGAGGACCGTCCTGACCACATTAGTGGTGGTGGAGATGTACAGGAGGAGTGTTTCCTTCAGGATTGGAGGTGTCATGATCGGAGGCGTAGTCAAGGACTCCTTGAGAACCTCGAAAGCCTTCTGTGCTTCTTCATCCCATACGAACTTATCTACTTTCTTTAATAGCTTGAAGAAAGGTAGACCTTTTTCGCCGAGCTTGCTGATGAAACGACCTAGGGCCGCCATCATGCCTGTGAGCTTCATGACGTCTTTCTTGCAAGATGGTCTGGCCATGTTGCCTATTGTGTCGATCTTTACGGGGTTGGCCTTAATGCCTCGGTGTCCAACCATGAAGCCCAGGAGCAGTCCGGAGGGAACACCGAAGACACACTTGGTCATGTTGAGCTTCCACTGATAGGTACGCAGGTTGGTGAAGGTCTCGGCGAGGTCGTTGATGAGCTGATCCCCTTCGGTGGTCTTGACGACCACATCATCGATGTAGGCATCCACGTTCTTCCAGATCTGAGACTTTAAGCACTTCTGTATCGCCTTCTGGTAGGTCGCGCCGACGTTTTTCAGGCCAAAGGTCATGACCTTGTAGCAGTAGATGCCGTTGGGCGTTACGAACGCCGTTTTGTCTTGATCGTCGGGATTTAGGGGTATCTGGTGATACCCTGAATAGCAATCGAGGAAGCATAGAAGGACGCTACCAGCCGTGGAGTCCACGACCTGGTCGATGTGAGGAAGAGGGAAGGGGTCTTTCGGGTAGTGCTTGTTGAGATAGGTGTAGAATAGCAATCGAGGAAGCATAGAAGGACGCTACCAGCCGTGGAGTCCACGACCTGGTCGATGCGAGGAAGAGGGAAGGGGTCTTTCGGGCAGTGCTTGTTGAGATCGGTGTAGTCGATACACATCCTTAATCCTCCAGTCTTCTTGGGTACAAGGACCGGGTTTGCGAGCCAAACCGGGTGTTTACATTCTCATATGAATCCTGCAGCTAAGAGCTTACAGACTTCTACTTCGATGGCCTGCTTTCTATCTTTCGCAAATCACCGGAGCTTTTGCTTGATAGGTCTTGTTGTCTTGCTTACTTCAAGGGCGTGCTCAGCCAGCTCCCTGGGGACAACGGGCAAGTCGGACGGGCTCCATGCGAAGATGTCGGTGTTGTCGTGGAGGAAACTGGTGAGCGCGAGTTCCTATTTGGGGTCGAGGTCGGCCCTGATTGTGACTTCCTTGGTTGCGTCGGGCAGGCCGTGGCAAACTTTCTTCACTGCAGGACTTGCGTCCAAGGCAGTAGCCGTGCGCTTTTGTTCTGGCACCTCCAGAGTAGTTTGGTCGATCTTGGAGGCCTGAGCGACCATGACCGTTGCTGCGGCTTTGCATGCAGATATCTTGGTGAGGTCGACGATGTCACTCTCGCAGTTGTAGGAGACGAGGATATTGCCGTAGACGGAAAGGATTCAGTTTGGTGCTGGCATCTTCATGATGAGGTAGGTGTGATGCGGGATAGCCATAAACTTGGCCAACATCGGTCGACCAAGGATGGCGTGGTAGGAGGAGCGGAAGTCCGCGACCTCGAACGTGAGGTACTCCTTCCGAAAGTTGTCTTCTTTGCCAAAAGTGACCGGTAGGCATACACGACCTATGGGGTATGCAGCCTTGCTGGGCACGACCCCATAGAAGGGTTCGTCGCAAGCGGTCATCTTGGAGAAGTTGAATTCCATCTTCCTCAGCGTTTCGGTGAAGATGATGTTGAAGCTGCTGCCCCCGTCAACGAGGGTCTTAGGGAGCAAGGCGCCATCTACTATGGGGTTGAAGACCAGCGGGTAGGTCTTGGGGTCTGGTATGTGTACCCAATGGTCTTTCCTGGAGAAAGTGATGGGGTACTCCGACCAATGCAGAGGTTGTAGAGTTTCAGTGTTGATTTGACCGATCTCCCTTGCGTTCGATCACTACGGTCTGTTGCTCTTGGCTGCTTGATGGCCACCAACGATGAAGTTGATCTATCAGTTGGCATTCTGGAACGCTCCATTAGAATTGCTCGCTTTGGGTGGAGATGGAGGAGAAGGCTCCTTGCGGCGGTTGCCGTTGTTATTGTGGTCGTCGTAACAACGGAGATTGTCACGTTGGTCATCACGGCGCTTGTCGCGGCGGTAGTCGTCACGATGATCATCACATCGGTCATCGCGGCGGTAGTCGCGGCGATAATCACGGCGATCCCTATCGTCATTGCAACGGTAAGGTCGTCGAACGCGGTAGTCACGTCGATCAGGTCGACGGTTGCGGTTGTCGTAGCGGCGGCTGTTGCTTTGGTCGTCGTTGTTGCCGCTCTTGGTCTTCTTTGGCTCCGGGGGTACGCCTAGGGCGCGCTTTAGTTGCTCGCACTCCCTCATGGTGTGCTTGGCGTCGCGGTGGAACTGGCACACGTCATCTATAACGATGTTGAAGTCACCTTCGAGGAAGGTGGAAGGTCTAGGTGGGTCGGTCACATAAACCTCGCCGGATCGCTTGTGCGACCTACCACCACCGTCATCGTGATCATCACCTTTGAAGTCGTGTACCACCGCGTCATGGGTGTCGACAAGCTTGTCGATGTAAGCCATGACGTCGGCGATGGTGTTGGCGTCAGCTTCATGGATCTTCTCGAAGAGCTTGAGGTTGGTTACCCCTTCTTGTAGCAGGCTATGACGTCTTCATCCTTGACACCCGCAAGATTGTTGCGGTTCTCGAAGTAGCAGTTAGTGTACTCACGGAGTGTTTCGTCCTTCCTCATCCGCACTTTGGCGAGATGGTGAGTGTTGCCGGGGCGGTTGTAGGTCGCTTGGTAGTTGGTTGTGAAGAGCCGTGATAAGGTCGCCCACGAGGTGATGCACTCCGCAGGGAGATTGTCAAGCCACAGGAGTGGCGCCTGGCCCATCACGAGAGGGAAGTACCCTGCCATGTGGTCTTCGTTGCCTCCTGACACCCAGGCGGCGATGCTGTACATCTTGAGCCAAATACTCAGGTCGGAGCGACCGCCATATTTTTCAATGGCTGGTTTGAAGTCCTTCGGGTATCTGATCGTCCTGAGACGTCATGAGAACGCTGGAAAGTTGTTGATTGCTCCAGAGCCAGATGCTGGAGTGTAGGTTGTCGGGATGACGTAGAGGTCATCAGAAGGACCATTATCTTGGTCGTACTGGGCACGATGTAGAAGCTCTCGATCGTGCATCTCGCGGAGATCTGTTGCTTGGATGGGGTGATTGGCGTCAAGGGGATCGGGGACCCCGTTGTCGCGGTCATAGTTAGCGCGGCGCTATCTCCACTTCATCTCGTATAGGTTGACGCTGATTGCTCCGAGCTCGTGTGGCTTGTACTAGTGGAGGTCGAGCTCCCGCGTTCTGTCCTGCATTGCCGGCAACGTTCTGCTGCTGGGCGCCAGCAGCATTGGCGACATTATTGGCAACATTGCCGGTGGCATTACCGACGGCGTTGGCAGCTGGATTGGCCGCTGCATTGGCAGCAACATTGACTAGTTGCATGACTTCATTCTCAACACCTCCCTCTTCTGGCACAGGCTGAAGGGGAGGGTTATCATTGTTGTGACGGTGATAGCGGGGTCACTCCGACCTACTCCTGGAGTAGGAACACGAGGCCGATCTGCTGTACGCTGGACCTCTTTCTTCGACCTGGGTGGTGGCAGTACGGATGTGAGCTTGTAGACGTTGAGTCGCAGGAGTATCCGCAAGTTGTCCCAGCTCGGCAAGGGCCGCGCCTAGGTTGTCATGAGGAGAGTTGTAGACTTCATGCCCATCTTGCTCAAAGTCCCATCGTGTCGACGAGGATCGTTCTCCTACTGCTGAGGAGCAGCTAGGGCCTGGGGGTGTGGTCCCCCATCAACGACGTTGCCTGCGGGTTGGCCGCTGGCACCTGGTACGACGTTGCCCGCGGCTTGACCTGGGGCTTGGGCAGCTGCTGCAGCTGCATCTATCTCCTGCTAACGACGCACAGCTAGTGCGGCATTAGCATTCTCGCGCTGTTTGCGCTGCTCATCTGTCTCACCAACTTGAGGGGGTACGTCAGCGGAGACCACGAGGACCTCTCGGTCTGGGATCTCGAACACATCACCCGGATAGTTGGGAGAGATGGTCGTTCGGGCGATCTGGAACGCGAGGTAGTCCGGGGACGGCTCACGGTTGATTTGGCGACGATGAGCCGTGATTAGGGGTCGGCGAAGCTTCTTGAGCACACGGCACTGGTGAGCCGTGTGTTTGGAGTCCTCGTTGATAGGGTAGGGGTCATCGAGATGACCTCTGCAGTTTCCACGGTGTGGGGTCTAGGGTCCAGATTCGATCTGGATCTTGTTCTTCATGTAGCGGGACACTGCATGGGTTGCGTTCCGCAGACCAAGAGGCATGCGGGATGAAGATGGAGAGGTCCTGCGAGGGTGCTTGACGCGCTCACAGACCTTGATCGTGTCGGAGAGCATGTCCTCGACGCGATCGAGCCCCGCGATCAGGTCGCGAGGAGTGGGTGGGTGGGTTTCCTTCAGTAGATCGAATCCGACCTGCAGGTTGGTGGTGAACGTAGCGCTCTCGATGACGAGGCAGGCGGCTGGAGCGGTGGATCCTACCGGCATAGAGCCGAAGCAGATGTCGATGGGCTTGGCGAGGATGTCCGCCATGCTCTCGGGAAAGATGACGCCGCTTGATGAAGCCATTGAGTTGCACGAAGAACCCTGGATTCTCCCCTACCTGGGGTGCCAACTGTCAGAGGTTTAGATCTGCACAGCCCACAGGGGGGTTAACCCCAGTGGTTTATTTGTTCGGCGGGGTGGAATCTAGGGCTAAGAACTCGAAGGTTGCGCACGAGCACACGAAACACAGAGAACACGACGAGTTTATACTGGTTCAGGCTTCCGGAGAGTAAAACCCTACGTCCAGTTGTCGGTGTAGATTGCTTGAGGATTGCGTGATCGTACAAAGGCTCGCCCTACCCACCTTATATTGGCCAGTGGACAAGGTCAGCGCCCAGTGAGAGCCTGTGTGGTTCGAGCACCGGTGGTAGGTCGCTTCCTGGTGTGATGAGTGATTGACAACGTGGTGTGGACTGATTCTTGGCTAAGTATTGCAGGTGCAGGTTGCGGCTTGACTAGTGTTGGTGCAGGTGAAGAACAAGCGCGAAAAGTCGTTGCTGGTGAGGCCTCTAGGTGTGGAGAAGACAAGTAGGTTTGGTTCGAGGGACCCGGTGGCCAGCGGAGTCAAGTGCGGGCCGCATGGTGGCAAGAACGGCAAGATGAAGTCATGGACGGTTTCTTCGTTGAGCCTCAAAACCAAGGTCGAGCCGGGACTACGTGGGAGCCGAGTCATGAGTGGTGATTGGCGGAGGCTACACCGAGTTCGCGAGGTTTCCAGTGGTTCACCAGAAAACCACTGGGTTCCTTGGTTGTTCCACAAAGCCAAGACCGAAGACCGAAGACGGAGGTGCAGCAGCATCGGACCGGTCTGACCGGTGAGGAGCACCGGTCTGACCGGTGTGCGACGACACAGTCCGGAGACTTCGAAGCGGAGGACACGCGTCAGGATCACAAGGCTTGCGTCGAGGCTAAGCAAGTTTGCGGTCGCTGGGCATCCGTCCGATGGTGCACAAAGATTCCCAAAGTGCCCCTCGGGGGTGTGTATCCTAGTATTAGGCCTTAGAGGTAATTTAGTCTTTCGGCTTGCCTCCATATAACCCAAGTGGTCAGAGGATGGCAGCCATCTCTTGGAACCCTTGCTCATTTTGTTTTGCTATTTTCCTCTTCCTTTTTCCTATGGAATTTCTAGGACTAGCTTGAGAGATTCATGGTGAGATCTTGTGAGAGGGAAGGATGATCGGGCGGCAAGCTAGACCTTGTATGAACCTCTTTGGTATGTATAGATGATTCGGCGTGGTTCCTCAAGGCTTGGATGTGTCTTTCCCGTTTCTCCTTTTTGGTGATTTTCGGAGCCCTTTCTTGGCAAATTTCTTGTGGCGGTTTCGAGGCCTTTCTCTTTGGGATTTGGTGGGGGATGTATGCTTGAACCCTTCGTGGTTCTTTTCCCTTTGATTCCCCTCCCAAATCCATGAGCAAAGGGGCTCGATTTTGGGGTTTTTTTGGCTCTAGGGTTAGAGGCGTTCTTGGTGGGATTTCTTCGATTCCTCTCGATTTAGCGAGTTTTGGTGGACCAAATCTTGGCTATGGAGTGCCCATGAGGAGTTCCTACAATCTCCAAAGTCTTGCGCAAATCCGTGGAGCGATTCGGGAGATCAGGAGTTGGATTTGGGGGAGTTGACCCGCGGGTGCTGTTCATCCCGAGCGTCCCAGCCTGACCAATCTGACCGGTGCTGCTCACCGGTCTGACCGGTGCAGAGGCTTTGTGGGTTTTGCCTCGGGTGAACGTCTTGGTGAGTTCCCTGTTGTCTCGTGTTGCTGCTGTTTCGAGTTTGGTCTGTTTTAGAGCTTGGTAGGTCTGTTTGGTGGATTTGGGATTTCCTGGCCTGGACCGGTCTGACCGGCAAGCTACACCGGCCTGACCAGTATAGGGGCCTTCTGTGGAAGTTCTTAGGTTTTGCCAGGTTGCTCCAGTAGGGATCGGTGTGACCGGTGCTGCTCACCGGTCTGACCGGTGCAGGACAGTAGTGCTCGAGTTGCTAGTTCCGCTGCATTCTCGAGTAGGTGTAGGTGGTTGTTGGTTCCTAGGACCAGTAGCACTCCAGTGGCTGCGTGGTCTTGGCCAACTTCGGTAGTTGGATCGGAGAAGTGTTTTGGAAGCCGTGTTCGTCTTGTTGGAGTTCCCATCTCCTTCGAGAAGAATTTTTATCGGCTCCCATTCACTCCCCCCTCTCTGGTCGCCAGTTCCGGTCCTTCAAGTGGTATCAGAGCCGGCTACGGATCTTCGGATTCTGACTAGTCTAAGATCCAAGGATGGCGTACCAGGAACGGGGTTCGGGTCCTCCACACTTTGATGGCAAAAACTACTAGATGTGGCTGAGGCGGATGGCGGCGTTCCTCCGCGGTAAGGGTCAGATCCTTTGGGACGTCACAGTGAACACAGCTTATGTTCATCCGATGAACTTCCTTGCTCCAAGATCGAGGGACATGTTCGACGCCAACAACAAGGCAGTCGACTACTTGTTCCGTGCTCTGTGTCAGTCCGAATTCGATCGGGTTCAGACAGAGGACTTAGCTTGTAGAATTTGGGAGCAATTGAAGGATGCTCATGCTGGGAATGCTCAGGTTTAGGCTCAGATGTATGCGACTTACCGGAGAGGGTACGAGAACTTCACTCATCTCCCTGGTGAGTCTGTCGATGCCCTTTTCCAGCGGTTTACGGTTGTGGTGAACAACATGAGAGCTAATGTGGCCGTGCTCCCATACGATGATCATGATAGAGCCGTGAAGCTCTTGCACTCGTTGGATCGAACCGTATGGGACGGGAAGGTCGAGGATATTCTTAAGTCTGAGAAGTATGATACCCTGACTATGAACGAGCTGTTCTCAAAGCTCAAGTCGGCTGAGTTGGACCGTGGTGTGACAGCCAAGATCGAGAGCCCGACTGACTCTCATAGTCTTGCTCTCGTCGGTGGCAAAGGGGCTAAGTCTAACGCTAACGCATCCTCCAGGATGTACTCTCTGTCTTCTTTGATGTCTTTGCCAGACGAGGAGTTCGACGTGCTCGGAGAGGACAAGCTGGCGTTGCTGACCAGGCGGTTCGAGAGGTTGCACGAGAACCGGGTGAACACAAGGAGGAATCCACGGACATGCTTTCAGTGTGGCAAGCCAGGACACTTCGTCGCCGACTGTCCGGAGAAGATGGAGAACAAGGATGGCTACAAGGACGGCTACAAGCACCAGTCGAACAAGGACGGCAAGTACCGATCAAGGCGTGATCACAAGCACAAGAACAAGCACAAGGACGAGCGACGGTCGAGGAAGAAGGACGGCCGTGGCAGGAAGGCCCGAGCGGTGGTTGGAGCGAGCGACGTCGACTCCAGCTCCGCCTACTCTTCCTCGAGCTCGAGTAGCAGTGAAGATGAAGGTGATCGGTGCAAGAACAAGAAGTCATCCAAGAACTTGAGCGGGCTGAGCTGCTACGCGAGAGATGGCTTCTGCGGCATGGCTCGTAGCTCCAGCAGCAAGAAGAGTCACCAGAGCGACTCGGACTCCGACTCCGAGGATGAGGTACGTGACGAGCTTCCCTTCTTGCGTGAGGAGAACGAGCGTCTTGGCAAGTTGCTTGATAATCGTGATGACATGCTTAGAGAGGCAAAGAAGATGAGGAAAGAGCTTAGGGCCTCACTAGAAGATGCTAGGAACCGAGTAGCTGAGCTAGAAACCCAGAACCTTGATGCTAAGCTTGAGATTGATTTGCTTAAGGCTTCACCTGTCGTTTCTAATGAGATTGATTGCTGTGATTACTCTATGTACCTTGCTGATCTTACTAGTCTTAAGGATAAACATGCTTCTACATGTGATGAACTAGATGTGCTTAAGGTTGAAGTGGCTGAGCTTAAGTCTAGACCCGCTTTGCTAGGTGCTTGCACTTCTTGCCCTGTTTTGCATGGAAAGATTGATGAGATGCATGCTTATACTGTTTCGCTTGAGGCTAAGTTGAAAGAACCTGTTCCCACTTCTTGCTCTACTTGTGAAGTGCATGCTTTGAAAAATCTAGAACTTGCACATTATGTGGATCGCTTGCAGGATGAGAATGATGAGTTGAGAAAAATGATAGGTTGGTTGTCGGGGCATGAACCTCAGCTTAGGATGATGATAGAGGCATACAAGCGCTATGATGGGCAAGCGCTTGGTTCGGAGAAGGTTGTAGAGTGTAGTGGTGAGGGAGGAGAGAAGATTGGTGATATCCTAGCTCCACCAAAAACCTTCCACAAAAATGCCTATGCTCCTAAGCCCAACCCACTGAGAAACAAACTTGACACAACACCAGATCCTCCCATATTTCCTCGCCCAACAAATGATTTCCAAAAACCGGTGAAGTTTGTGAGCTCCAAGGAGAGTGAGGTTGGAGAGAAGAAGGGTGAGAAGCCAATGGGGAGAAACCAAGTGAGCAGCCCCATCCGAAGCCTAAGCCTAAGCCCATATGCTTTCATTGTGACTATTGTGAGAGAGATGGTCACAAGGGTGAGTTTTGCTTCAAGAGGAAGTGTGAGGAGAGAATGGCTAAGGAGTGGGCTAACAAGGACAGGTATCACCCTTCAAATGGTGTACCTGAGCCTCGTATGCAGATGCCCAGGGCCAAGGTGATTGTGAGGACGGTTCCGGCTTGGGGAGATCGAAAGGTGGCAGGTGGTGCTGCTGGCCGAGCACCACCGGTCAGACCAGTGCACTCCACCAGTCAGACCGGTGCTGGTCTAGCAGACAACAGTTCGGTTTCTGTGCTCGTACGAATGCTCGGTTCGGTTCTGGTGGTCGTGGTTCTGGTGGTCGTGGTTCTGGTAGTTGACCTGGAGAGTTTGCAGGTGGTCAGTTTGATAGACGTTCTCCACATCGTGCTCAATACGATGGTGGGAGGAGTCGTAGCTTTGAGATGGAGAGGAGGAACGGTCCACGGTCTTCCTTTCGTGGTTTTCGTTCTCCTCCAGCGAGATAGGGGTGGTTCCCTCGTGGTGGTTCTCGTGGTGGTTTTCGTGGTGGTAGCTTTGATAGGCATGATGATTTGGTTTGTGCTAACCCCACTTTGGAGCAAATGGCTCGGCACTGGTTTTACTCTTTTGGTACTAACCCCAATGCAGAGTCGTTTGTTCACTCACGTGCTCGTTTTTGAATTTCAAGTGGAGGACTTGAGGAACGTTTGGTTGATTGACTTTAGTTGCTCGAGGCATATGACCGGAGACAAGGGGTGGTTCTCAAGTCTCGTCCCGGTGGTGTCCAAGACATACATCACCTTTGGGGACAATGGGCGAGGGTATGTGCTTTCAGAAGGTGAGATTAAGGTAAGTGAGAAGGTCACTCTCAGGTGTGTTGCTCTTGTTCAATCACTCGGGTTCAATTTGCTTTCCGTGTCCCAGCTTTTGGATGAGGGCTTTGAGGTGTTGTTTCGGCCTGATGGTTCTCGGATTTTGGATTCTCGAGGGGACCTAGTTTGCATGGTCGTTCCCGAGGGTCAATTGTTCCGAGCGGATTTCTCTCAGTCTTCTGGTGTGGCTCGTTGTTTCTTGGCTGGTTCTTCGAGTGAGTTGTGGATGTGGCATAGGAAGTTGGGTCACTTAAGCTTTGACCTTTTGTCTCGCTTGAGTGAACTCAATTTGGTCCGAGGATTGCCACGGCTGAGGTTTGAAAAAGAGTTGGTTTGTGCACCGTGTCGGCATGCTAAGATGGTAGCTTCTTCCCATCCACCCCTCACCAATGTGATGACGGAGCGTCCATGCGAGCTGCTCCATATGGACCTTGTTGGCCCAGCTCGTGTGCGATCTGTGGGTGGGAAGTGGTACGTCCTGGTTGTGGTGGACGACTACTATCGGTATGCGTGGGTTTTCTTTCTTAAGGAGAAAGGGGAGACGTTTGGTTTTGTTCGAGATCTTGTCTTGAGGTTGAGAAACGAGAGGCATGGAGATGCCATACGAGCGATCCGCAGAGACAATGGCTCGGAATTTAAAAACTCTCGCTTCGAAACCATTTGCCATGACTTGGGTCTTGAACACCAGTTTTCGAGTCCATATACGCCTCCCAGAACGGCGTGGTTGAAAGGAAAAACAGAACCTTGTGCGAGATGGCTCGGACGATGCTCAATGAGCATAGGACTTCAAGAAGGTTCTGGGCTGAGGCGGTGAATACCGCGTGCTATGTGTTGAACAGGATTTACCTCAGGGTGCATAAGAAGAAAACTTGCTACGAGTTCATGCACGGTAGAACACCAAAGGTGAGTCACTTCCATGTGTTTGGGTGCAAATGCTTTATCCTGAAGAAACGTAAGAAGTTGGACAAGTTCGAGGCTAGGTCTGTCGATGGCATTTTCTTTGGTTACACGTCTCATTCTAGAGCCTTTCGAGTGCTCAACCTTGAAACTAACCAAATCGTGGAGACTTGCGAGGTTACCTTCGACGAGACACAGCCACGTAGTCAGCTTGTTTTTGAGTGTGCAGGTGATGATGAACTTGGCGAGGAGATTTTCCAGGAGGAGGAGCATGAACATGGAGATGATGAAGATGGCGGTGTGGTGCCCGCGGCTGAGCATGTACCTACTACTTCAACTACGGTGGTGAACGGGCCCTCTCCCACACCTACAACGACAAACCTAGATCAAGGAGAAGCTGCTGTTGAGGGGGAGGTAGCATCAAGGCGAGAACCTCCCCGGCGAGTTCAAGTGGATCACCCAGCTTCGAGAATCATCAGCGACATCAATGAACGCACTACACGGTCGAGGGTTCGAAACAATTCTCACTTTGCTCATGCTGCTTTTGTTGCTACTTTTGAGCCCAAGGACATTGGACACGCGTTATCTGATCACAATTGGGTTAATTCGATGCATGAGGAGTTGGAGAACTTTGAGAGAAACCAAGTTTGGGAGTTGGTGGATCCTCCACCGGGGTGTAAGTCGATTGGGACAAAATGGGTGTGGAAAAATAAAGAGGGAGAGAAAGGAGAAGTGGTGAGAAACAAGTCAAGGCTTGTTGCTCAGGGGTACTCAGAAAAAGAGGGGATCGACTACGAGGAGACCTTTGCTCCCGTAGCATGTTTGGAGGCGATTAAGATCCTTCTAGCCTTTTCTGTGGCTAAAGGGTTCAAGTTGTATCAGATGGATGTCAAGAGTGCTTTCCTAAACGGTGTTTTGGAGGAAGTAGTGTATGTGAGGAACCACCGGGGTTTGAGAGCGAGAAGTACCCCCACCGGGTGTACAAGTTGAGGAAGGCGTTGTATGGGCTAAAGCAGGCGCCTAGAGCTTGGTATGGTAGGTTGAGGGGGTTCCTGTTTGAGAGAGGATTTGAGATGGGAAAGGTCGATCAGACCTTGTTTCTCCTCAGGCAGGGCAAAGATATCCTGATTATGCAGGTATACATGGATGATATTGTCTTTGGTGGCTCGTCTAACTCTTTGGTTGCAAGGTTTGCAGAAGACATGAGCACGGAATTTGAGATGAGCAAGATGGGTGAGTTGCAGTTCTTCCTCGGCCTCCAGATCAAGCAATCAAAGGAAGGAACATTCGTGCACCAAGCAAAGTACACCAAGGACATTGTGAGGAAGTTCAAGATGGAGGACTCCAAGGCCATGGCGATGCCTATGAGTACGACTACAGCTCTTGATGCGGACGAGGAAGGTGAGCACGTGGACTAAAAGGAGTACCGAAGCATGATCGCGTCACTCCTCTACTTGACGGCGACGAGGCCGGACATCCAATTCTCGGTATGTCTGTGCGCTCGTTTCAAGCGTCTCCGAGGACTTCGCATCGGCAAGCAGTCAAGCGCATATTTAGGTATTTGCGACATACTCCTGACTTCGGCCTTTGGTACTCCGCGTCTTCTTCTTTGGCTCTTCATGGTTTTCAGACGCGGATTTTGCCGGGTGTCGGTTGGATAGGAAGTCCACTTCTGGGACTTGCCAGTTCTTGGGTTCTTCTTTGGTGTCTTGGTCTTCCCGCAAACAGTTGAGTGTTACTCAATCCACTACCGAAGCAGAGTATGTGGCCGCAGCTAGTTGTTGCTCTCAGCTCCTTTAGATCACATACGCCATGAGTGATTTTGGTGAGGAGTATACCCATGTCCCACTTCAATGTGACAGCACTAGTGCCATAAGCATTGCAAAGAACCCAGTGCTTCATTCCAAAACCAAGCACATGGATCTAGGGGCTTGATCTAGGGGCTTGGTGAAAATATCTGCTAGTTGGTTTTGTGTGGGCACATGGATCAAGGCTATTTTCCCTTTCTCAACATTGTCTCTTAGAAAATGGTATCTCACTTCTATGTGCTTGGTTTTTCAATGAAGCACTTGGTTCTTTGCAACACTAATGGCACTCGTGCTATCGCATAGAAGTGGACCATGGATATACTCCTCACCAAAGTCACTCATGGTGTATGTGATCCAAAGGAGCTGAGATCAACAACTAGCTGCAGCAACGTACTCGGCTTCGGTAGTAGATTGAACAACACTCGGCTATTTGCGGGAAGACCAAGACACCAAAGAAGAACCCAAGAATTGGCGAGTCCCTGAAGTGGACTTCCTATCCAACCGACACCCGGCAAAATCCGCGTGTGAAAAAACTGTGAAGCTCCAAAGAAGAAGACGCGGAGTACCAAAGGCCGAAGGCGGGAGTGTATCGTAAATACCTGAAGATGCGCTTGACTGCTTGCAGCAAAGTCCTTGGAGACGCTTGAAAATGAGCGCTCAGACATACCGAGAATTGGATGTCCTGCCTCGTCGCCGTCAGGTACAGGAGGGAGCCGATCATGCTTCGGTACTCCTTCTGGTGCACGTGTTCACCTTCCTCGTCCGCATCCAGGGCTGTAGTCATACTCATTGGCGTCGTCATGGCCTTGGAGTCCTCCATCTTGAACTTCCTCACATTGTCCTTGGTGTACTTGGCTTGGTGCACAAATGTTCCTTCCTTCGACTGCTTGATCTGGAGGCCGAGGAAGAACTGCAACTCACCCATCATGCTCATCTCGAATTCCCTACTCATGTCTTCTACAAACCTTGCAACCGAAGAGTTAGATGAGCCACCAAAGACAATATCATCCACGTACACCTAAACAATTAGGATGTCCTTGCCCTGCCTGAGGAGAAACAAGGTCTGATCTACCTTCCCCATCTTAAAGCCTCTCTCAAACAGGAACCCCCTCAACCTACCATACCAAGCTCTAGGCGCCAGCTTCAACCCATAGAGTGCCTGCCTTCCTCAACTTGTACACCCTATGGGGGTACTTCTCACTCTCAAACCCTGGTGGTTGCCTCACATACACTTCTTCCTCCAACACACCATTCAGGAACACACTCTTTACATCCATTTGGTACAATTTGAACCCTTTAGCCACAGAGAAGGCTAGAAGGATCCTAATCGCCTCCAAACGGGCTACAGGAGCAAATGTTTCCTCATAGTCTATCCCCTCTTTTAGTGTGTAGCCCTGAGCAACCAGCCTCTTTCTCACTACTTCACCTTTCTCTCCCTCTTTGTTTTTCCACACCCAATTTGTCCCAATCGGCTTACAACCCGGTGGAAGCTCCACTAACTCCCAAACATGGTTTCTCTCGAAATTCTCCAACTCCTCATGCATTGAGTTCACCCAATTGGAATTAGAAAGCGCGTGTCCAATGTCTTTGGGCTCAAAAGTAGCAACAAAAGCAGCATGGACAAAGTGAGAGTCATTTCTAAACCTCGACCGTGTAGTTCATTCGTTGATGTTCCCGATGATCGTTGAAGCTGGGCGATCCACTTGTACTCGCCGGGGAGCTTCTCGCCTCGAAGCCACCTCCCCCTCAGCAGCAGCTTCCCCTCGATCTCGGCACGTCGTCGTATGTGTGGGAGAAGGTCCGTCCTCCATCGTAGTCGAAGTAGTATGTACATGCTCAGCCAAGGGCGCCACACAACCATCTTCATCATCTCCTTGTTGCTGCACCTTATCCTCGAATATCTCCTCGCCAAGTTCCTTGTCACCAGCACAGTCAAAAAACAAGCGAACTACGTGGCTGTGTCTAGTCGAAGGTAACCTCGCAAGTCTCCACAATTTGGTTAGTTTCAAGATTGAGCACCTGAAAGGCTCTAGAATGAGTCGCATAACCAAAGAAGATGCCATTGATAGACCTAGCATCGAACTTGTTTAAACTCTTCCCTTTCTTAAGAATGAAGCATTTGCAGCCAAAGATGTGAAAGTGACTCACCTTGGGGGTACGATAATGCATCAACTCGTAGCAAGTTTTCTTCTTATGGACCCGGAGAAAAATCCTGTTCGACACATAGCATGCAGTATTGACTGCCTCAGCCCAAAATCTCCTCGGAGTCCTATGCTCATCGAGCATCATCCGAGCCATCTCACACAGGGTTCTGTTCTTCCTTTCCACCACGCCGTTCTAAGGAGGCGCATACGGACTCGAAAACTAGTGTTCAAGACCCAAGTCATGGCAAAAGGTTTCGAAGCGAGAGTTTTTAAATTCCGAGCCATTGTCACTGCGAATTGCTCGTATGGCATCTCCGTGCCTCTAGATCTTCAACCTCAAGACAAGATGTCGAACAAAACCAAACGTCTCCCCCTTTTCCTCCAAAAAGAAAACCCAGGCATACCGAGAGTAGTCGTCCACCACAACCAGGACGTACCACTTCCCACCCACAGATCGCTCATGAGCTGGGCCAACAAGGTCCATATGGAGCAGCTCGCATGGATGCTTCGTCATCACATCGGTGAGGGGTGGATGGGAAACAACTACCATCTTAGCATGCCTACACGGTGCACACACCAAATCCTTCTCGAACTTCAACTGGGGCAATCCTCGGACCAAGTTGAGTCCACTCAATCGTGACAAAAGGTCAAATATCAAGTGACCCAACCTCCTATGTCACTTCCACAACTCACCTGAAGAACCATCCACGAAACATCTAGCAACACCCGAACTCTGAGAGAAATCCGCTCGGAATATTTGACCCTCCGGAACGACCACACAGACAAGGTCACCTCGAGCATCACGTATCCAAGAAGCACTAGACTTAAACAACACATCAAAACCTTCATCAAGAAGCTGAGAAACTGAAAGCAAGTTAAATCCGAGTGACTTGACCAAGGCAACACGCTTCAGCACCAGTTTGTCACTTACCCTCACTTCACCTTCTAAAAGTACACGCCCTCGCCCATTGTCCCCAAAGGTGATGTATGTCTTTGACACCACCGGGGTGAGGCTGGAGAACCACCCCAGATCTCTGATCATATGCCGCGAGCAACCAGAGTCGATCAACCAAACGTTCCTCAAGTCTCCCACCTGAAATTCAAAAACGAGCACGTGAGTGAATAAATGACTCTGCACTGGGGTTAGTACCAAAAGAGTAAAACCAGTGCTGAGCGATCTGCTCCAAAGTGGGGTTAGCAAAATCCATCCTACCATTCCTATCGAAATGGGAATCCATCCTACCACAAGCATCAAACCTCGGATCCATCCTATCATCTCTACCAAAGCTGAAACCACCACGGGGAACCCACTCCTGTCTCGTTGGAGGAGCACGAAAGCCACGAAAGGAAGACCGTGGACCGTAGCTCCTCTGAGACTCGAAGATGCGATCTCTCCCAAGCTCGTATCGACCACGAGGAGGAAAAGGTCCAGCAAACTCAACACCACCAGACTCACCACGCCAACCACCAGTACCATGAGCAAAGGAACTGAACCGGGCATCATTACGAGCATGAAAACCAAACTGTCCAGCACCTAGATCAGCACCGGTCTGACCGGTCACCCTGACCAGTCTAACCGGTGGTGCTCGGCCAGCAACACCACCTGTAGCTTTCATATCTCCCCAAGCTGGAACCGTACGGACAATGGCCTTTGCCCTGGGCAGTGGCCTACGAGGCTCAGGTACACCATGAGAACGGTGGTACTTGTCCTTGTTTGCCCACTCGTTAGCCATTCTCTCCTCACGCTTCCTCTTGAAGCAAAACTCACTACAAGGTTTCCCCCTATTGCAACACAACTCTTAGGCGACACCACAAATTTGGTTGCATTAGGGGGTACTATGGCACCGAAACAGTGATTTGGTTGTAATATGTGTGTCTATTGCTACACAAAATTTGAGTTGCAATATTTATTTTTTATGTTGCAACAGGTTGACGCTAATGCTCCCTTTATGAGGATTTGTGTTGCATTTGGTTGGAAATACTGCTACCCCATTTCTGCGTTGCATTAGCATTTCGTGTGTTGCAATAGCAAGTTGCTATGGCCACCATACTAGGGTTGGTTGCGTTTGAACGGCTATATCGCAACGTCTTATTTGGGTTGCAAATATATCTTTGCGTTGTTGCAACAGGTTGACGCTAATGCACCCGTTATGAGGATTTGTGTTGCATTTGGTAGGAAATACTGCTACCCCATTTCTGTGTTGCATTAGCAATTCGTGTGTTGCAATAGAAAGTTGCTATGGCCACTATACTAGGGTTGGTTGCGTTTGAACAGCTATATCGCAACGTCTTATTTGGGTTGCAAATATATCTTTGCGTTGTTGCAATACATGGAGGGCTATTGCTTCGTTTCTAGCCTCAAGAAGGAATATCATGTACGTATTGCCATGAAATTTGTTTTGATGAAAAAAGTTTTTGTGCTATGGGGCTATAGCGAAATTTAAAATGCGATTTAATAGGTAAATGTTATTATGAAAAATATGAATTTTAACAATATGGTATAGACTATAGGCACCATGAAAAAAAGAGAGGATTTGTTTAGATGAAAAAAAAATGATGTGCTATGGGGATGTAGGGCTAAGCCAGGCCACAATAGGCTCAACCGGCGAGCGTAAAGCCCAGCGAGCGGGAGCCCGAGTGGGCTGGCCAGCCCATTAAGCCCCATATCACAAGTAGCGAGCAGTAGTGGATGACGGTAATTCGGAGTTCGAGAGCGCAGGCACGCCTCCCCTTTTAAGCTGGGATACCCCCTTCTCAGTTTCCAGGGTGGCACTAAAGGTCCTGGAGTGCGACGCCACTTCAAAGAAGCCAAATGGGCCGGTGAGAGTAATAAAAACAAGGATGGGCCGGCCCAAATCGTCTATAACCTTCAGCTCCCCCACCCCCAATACACTTCAGCTCCCGACCATCCCCCTCGTCGGCTCCGACCGATGCCTCCACATCGAGATGCCCTGCATCGAGGTTTCCCCGGCGGCGAGCAGCGACAGCAGCCAGAGTGGCCGCCTCGAGGCTTCCCAGGCCAGTGGCGGGCGCGGACTGAGGGGCCGCAGCGCCGCAACGCAGCTGAGCGGTGGCCGCGATAGGCGGGGCCGCATCGAGGGGATCCAAGCGAGCGGCGGCGGCGGACGGCGGGGCCGCACCAAGGGTTTGCAGGTGAGCGGCGGTGGCGTATGGAGGGGCCACAGCACCGCCACGCAGAAGCACGATGCACGCGGGCGGTTCAAGTCTACCACACCGCCGACCTCGTCGTCCTCCGGTACGGTCGGCGGCACCCCAACCCCGTCGTCCTCCGGTACGCACGGCGCCGTCACCTCCTCCTCGTCGTCCGACGGCCCGCATCGCCAAGTCGATCCATCCGGTAAGGGTAAGCAGGCCCTAGTCGGATGCAAGCTGTCCAGAAGTGAAGTGAGGTACACTGCCCTGCCCTGTTTGACTTTCTAGGAATCGGTGACTCCTTTTGCAATTAGAAAAACCTTAGTGGTTCAAAGTAATCAAATTTTCATACTAGATAATGATAATTTAGTTTTTGTGTGGATCCATCTCACCTCATACTACATAATGATAATGATAATTGGCTTGATTTCTTGCCATCTTTTGCTGTGAATCTGACCTGTGTACATTTGATCACATTGCTCAAAACAAAGCCAGCCAAATGAAGTTAGTTTGCGCAGGCTGTCCCAATTAGTAGGTTAGGCCTTTTCTGGCAGCTAGTAGGGGGATCAACCTTTCTTCCTTCTTTATTGTTTATAAGCGAAGTAGTATCAGCCTAGAGGTCATATGATGCAAATGAGGTGAGATGGAACCTGTGTACCATATCTCCATAGGTTTGTGATGATGAACATGTGTATTACCAGGAGAGAGTTGTGAACTTATATGCTCAAATATTAAATAGTTAGACCTTTAATTGCTTTTACTCTTTTTCACAAGGTTGACTGTTGTATGTGATTTGCACACACTAGTTTTTTTATTGGTATGCTTTGATTCATCACGGGTAAATTGGTATACAATATCAGTCAAGAGATTGAATAGGCTGTTTTAAACAAATCTAAAAAACTGCAAATTGTTTTGTTTGGTCAGGCTAGTGAACACTTCTAATCAGGTGAGGATCATCATTCCGGACTCGGATGATGAGCAGGACAACAACAAGAAATCGTCGCAATCGAAAGCTTCGGGATCATCGAAAAGAAAGGTGCATTTTTTTGATTATTTGGCTGCATTGGCCGCTACTGTTGTAACACATTTCATGTTAGTAACTTGTGTTTGTTGCCTACTGTGGGAAATGCACTCGCGCCAAATGATTCAGCAGCTGAACGATCGCTATGATGATTTGTGGGAGCAGATTGAGAACCTAAGCGTGGACATTGCTGGAACGTAGGAAGACATGGAGATGACCCTGAAGGAATTCATGGAGACTGTTGCTGACAAGTTAGAAGGGATGGAGAAGAAGATCCGCAAGGTTTAGGATAAAGTCAATCGCAAGTAGTAGTAATGTAGCTTAGTACGTAGCATAACCAGGTCCTAGGTGGATGTTATGCAGATGCTGGTGAATGGTCTAAGAATGGTTGTGTATGTGGCAACATCTAAGTATGCCAACATCTAAGTAATAACTTCGAACATCTATATTGTAATTGTAGTACTTCGTCTAAGTATGGTTGTGTGCCAAAACTTATATATATGGCTATTCGTATGTCTGTACACTACAAGAAAATTGTTAACTAGTGACGCAACCGCATTTTAGCATCATTGATTTATGACGTTCCTGGCTGATCTCGTCATAATATTTCACTTCCAAGCAAATTTAGTGACAAAAAAAACTTTCATCATTACGGTTGGTATTGTAGCCGGGCTTTCACTGTTCCATGCTGTTTTGTGACGCCATAAGCTCTGAAAAAAAGTCATAAACCAACATTGGTCCCACATGTAAGCATTATTTTAAAAACAGAGTGTTCCAAGTCATCATAAAATTCAGTAGGGTCCCACATGTAACCATTTTTTCGAAAATAGAGTGTTCCATGTCGTCTTAAATTTTTCTAGGGTCCCACATGTAAGCATTTTCACCATGTCAGCGGCATCATAAACCAACTGTGGTCCCACATGTAAGCATTATTTTAAAAATAGTGTTCCAAGTCGTCATAAAATTCAGTTGGGTCCCACACGTAAGCATTTTTTTTGAATCTTTAATATAAATCAGTAATTCACAGGCGAAACGCTTCACTGCCTTCGCAAAGACTCTCGACTTTTGCTACGCACAGATCTACAACGACTCGTGGTAGGAATGGCGGATTCTGGCGGTGATGAGAGGGTGGTTTATGCGCCACCTCCCGACTACGAGTTCATGAAACAGGACGACAAGGTCAGTCCTCTGGTTTGAGCCACTATATTTTCCCCTATCGACCTAGGGATGGGGATTTCTAGTTTGGGGATCTAGAGGATGGATGACCATATACAATAGATTCATATTTCATCGTACACTCAGATTTGAATTGCAATTGGTGTTAGAAGTTGATTCAGTTAGTTTTCAGTTTGCATCGTTTGATGGATTGATAGGTTCTTGTATTTTTGTAGCTTCTGTAGGTGCTTGAATCCACTGAATAGCTGAGCTGATTTTATCGTACACTCAGATTTGAAATGCAATTGGTGTTTGAAGTTGATTCAGTTAGTTTTCAGTTTGCATAGTTTGATGGATTGATAGGTTCTTGTATTTTTCTAGCTTCTGGAGGTGCTTGAATCCACTAAAGCTGAGCTGCAAAAGGTGAAGAGAGACCTGCAAGAGGCTCTAAATTACAAGCACCTGTATGAGGAATCGGTACAGTAGCAGAATGAACAACTGAAAGAGATGAATCAATTGCTGCAACAGGAGAAAGACTAGTTGAATCAAATGGCATTGTTACAGCAGGAGAACATTACCCTGATGGAAGAGCTGACCAAAGAGAGGGGCCATGTTAATCAATTGTTACGGTAGCAGCATGACCAGCTGAAAGAGAATCAGCAATTGTTAGCGGAGAATGCCCTGTTGAAAGAAAGAGCAAATATACTCTGACTGAGCTGCAGACAATCGATAAAACATGTCTGGTGTTACTGCTAGCTAGACGGTTCAAAGGTGGTGTGTACTTTGTGGTGATGAATTTTTTTGTATTTTTGTGTTTGCTACTTGCTGGTGGTGTGAACTTTGTGGTGATGAGTGCTATGAGATTCCATCTTATTATGCCGATTTGGTTTAATCTGTTTCAAATTGAGTCGAGCATACTCACCATTCTGAATTAATTTTGCTGATGTTTTGCTGGTCCATTCTGTTGATATTTTGCTGGAAGGACCTTCCTGAGTAACGATCGCGAAACTGCTTGTTTCCTACTGTTGGTCACGAAATGTTGCAAAAACAATTTGCCATAGCAAGGGTTCGAACTAGAGACCTATAGGAACGAGACAGCACTATCTACCACTGCACCACCTCTTGGTTGTGTCAATTTAATGAGAAACACTTTCCACCCAAACCACAGAACGGAGCGGTTGTTCTGATAAGTTGGCAGGAGAAAAGCCCGTGCTATAGCAAAAAAATAGTTTTCCCGCAGCCCGCTGCCCCGAAACGGGAACACGAAGAACGGAGAGGCGAGTAGGCTACCAAAACGGATCATTCCGGCGGTGATTTGCGACTTCCAACGGCTGCTCACTCCTACAGGCGCAACCTGGGTGATACTTGCTACAGCAGCGTGTCAATCTGGTAAGTAATTTTGTGTTCAATCCGGAAAATTTCATTTCGTAGAATGTTCTCCGTTTCGATTCATTCTGTGATTCGCCAAAAACTTTCCAGATGGATAGACGCTAGATAACCGGTTGTAGTGGTTTTACCACCGATGATCAGAAAGGGGTCCAAGATTTCTTGGCATTTCTTCGGATAAGATACGCTGAGGACGAAGAAATACTATGCCCGTGTCGTCGATGCCTCAATAACTCTACAAGGACTATAGAGCGAATTGGAGTTCACTTACTTGTGAGTGGGATGACGACCACTTACAGGTGGATCCATCATGGAGAAGCTTTGGAGGATATGGTTGACGATGATGAAAATGTACAGGATAACGCAATTCTGCCCGATGCAGAGGGGGATGTGGATAATGCAGCTCCACGGGATGGTGGTGATCAGGAAACGGTCCAGGAAAACCAATACATATCGGGTATGGAGGAGGATGAAGGCCCTAGAGACGATGGGATGTCTGAATTGATTGCTGACTTGGGCAAGGGTCAGGTGCTCGGTGAGAAAATGTATGAATTTGTAAAGGAACATCTGAATCGTAAGGTGTCACCTACATCTTCATATGCACAATTTACATTTGTTGTCAAGTTACTTCGTATAAAGTCTTTCAGTCGGATGAGCAACGTCACATTCAATGCAACGATGAATTTGTTACAAAAAGGATTCCCAGAAGCATGTCTTCCAGACTCTTTCGATGCGGCAATGAAGTACATACGTTCCATGGGACTCGGCTATGAAAAAACTATGTTTGCAAAAATAATTGTATATTGTTTCGCATGGAGAAGTATGTCAAACTTGATGTGTGCCCAGTATGTTGTGAAGTGGATTCAAGATGGAAGGATGCAGACACCAACAAGCACGTTCCTCAAAAGGTATTGAGGCATTTTCCGCTGATTTCCAGGCTGAAGAGGATGTTTCTTTCATCAAAAACAGCAAAGGATGCACGATGGCACCAGTCGAAGCGAAAACCGGTGAACAATGAGCTTAGCCATCCAGCTGATGGTGAGGCATGGAAAGAATTCAATAAAAGTTGGCCAAAATTTGCAGAAGATGCTAGGAACCTTAGACTTGGTCTTGCAACCGATGGTTTCAATCCATTTGGCAACATGAACAACTCATATAGTATGTGGCCAGTATTTGTTGTGCCGTATAACATGCCACCATGGGTATGCATGGAAGAATCAAACTTCATGATGGCCTTATTGATCCCTGGGCCGAGTTCTCCATCAAAGGATTTTGATATCTTCATGGAACCTCTCGTCGAAGAGCTACAGCAACTTTGGAAGGGTGTATGGGCAATCGATGCTGTTGAGGGTCAAGGATTTAAACTGCGTGCTACGGTTCTTTGGTGCATACATGATTATCCAGCATTGAGCACGTTGTCTGGGTGAGTCACGAAAGGCTATTTTGCCTGTGTGCGTTGCTACATGGATCCTTGCTCAAGGAGATTGAAGAACAAGATATGTTACACTGGGCATCGTCATTTCCTTCCAACTGACCATCCATGGAGAAGAAAGAGAGCAGATTTTGATGGTACTATTGAAAACTGAGAAAAGCCAAAGCAGTTTACCCATGAGGAGTTGAAGCAGCAACTGTAGAAAGTTAAAGACGTTAGACCAGGAAAGCATCCTCTACCTCAATGAAAGAAAAGGAAGCGGGAATCCGGACAGTGCTGGAGCCGAAGGGTTTGTTTGTGGGACTTGCCGTACTGGTTATCTCTGAAGTTGGCACATAACCTTGATGTGATGCACATTGAGAAAAACATATGCGAAAACCTTATTGGAATGTTGCTAAAAATTGCTGGGAAGACAAAGGACACCATCAATGCTAGGGTTGATTTGGAAGAGATGGGCGTAAGATCAAATCTACACATGGTGGCAACTGAGGATGGTGAGTCATGCAAAATGCCAGAAGCTCCGTATGTACTTTCAAAAACGAAATAGAAGCTGTTTTGTGATTTTATAAGTTCGGTGAAGTTCCCAGATGGATATGCTTCAAACTTAGCTAGGTGTATTGCTGCAGATGGATGCAAACTACAAAGACTGAAAACTCATGATTGTCATATCCTACTCCAAAGGGTTTTGCTGGCTTGTCTTCGCGGTTTAGTGGACAAAGAGATATACACAGCTATTGCAGAACTAGGAAACTTCTTTCGGCAACTATGTTGCAAAACTCTGAAGTTGGATGTCTTGCAAAAACTGAAAACAGATATCCCAATAATTCTGTGCAAGCTTGAGAAAATTTTCCCTCCTGCCTTCGTTGATGTTATGGTCCACTTGGCTGTCCATTTGCCTGAGGAAGCAATCCTGAGAGGTCCAGTACAATATGGATGGATGTATCCCGTTGAAAGAAGGCTATGCACATTGAAGCGTTCAGTGAGAAACCAAGCTAGGCCTGAAGGATCAATTGCAGAAGCATATGTTGCTAATGAGGCCTTGACATTTTGCTCTAGGTACTTCGCAGCTGATGATGTGGCCACACAATTCAATCAGGTTGGAAGGAACAGAGAGAATCCTGATTTGTCTGTAGATGGAACATCCTGTTTCAAGTACTTGGAGCAGGGACCACTTGTTGGCTTGGGTTGTACGACAAGGTGGTTTGGTATGTGCTAAACAATTGCGAAGAGGTGAAGCCATATATCGAGTAAGTAAATCACCATTGCAATGATAGAACTACAATTATTTCATTCTAACTTTGAGATGGTACTACTTTGCAGAGTGTTCAAGAATGAATTAAAAGCGAAAGGTGTGTCGGACGAGGATATTGATCGTCAAATTGCTACAGAATTTCGGCACTGGTTTAGATCGCATGTTAGTATTCATTTTTTTGTTTGGTAGCTAGCTTATATTACCTTGTGAGGACCTTTACATAAGACTATATTAAAAAAACTATGACCCTTCTGTACAGATTATAAACAATCCATTGAGCGACGACAACCTATATGCATTATCAGCTGAACCAGACCGGCGAGCAAAAACTTATACAACATGTATTGTAGGTGGTGTCCGGTACCACACCAAGGCCCGAGAGGCAAATAGGAAGACACAAAACAGTGGAATCATGACTACAGGATCACATAAAGACATTAAAGAAATTGAGTTTTATGGTTCACTAAGAGACATTATTGAGCTGCGGTACAACTCGGGGCTTGACAGAGATCGAACTGTTGTTTTATTCCAGGTTGACTGGTATGATCTGGAAGGGACCAAGAAGGAACCGAAGATTATAAATGATGGTTACTTCACAAGCGTCAATACTGGAGATTACTGGTACCAAGATGATCCCTACATTCTTGCTGAACAAGCAACGAAGGTCTTTTACTTGCCAGACACCCTACTACAACACCCTTGGAGAGTGGTGCAAAAATTTGAGCACAGGCATTTGTGGAGCTATAATGAAAATGAGGAGGACATAGCTCCCACTGGCATGGTACTTGCATATCAAGATGATGAAATTGACCAAACCTTGCATGATGTTATACTTGATGATGGTCTCGGTGGTGGTTCGGAGGTTCCGGTGCTTATTACTAGCGAGGAGACTGTGGTTGCAGCCGCTGAAGTTGACGCAATTCGCCAGCAGGAGCTGTCTGATGTGGATGGATTCAATTCTGAAGATGAGGACGACGACACTCTATGGCAATACGTCGATGAAGATGAAAATGCTGCCGATGAAAGTGACGACGACTAGGATATCAAATCAGTAAATGTTTAAGTAGATCCGAACTGAAATCATGTGGACCTTATGATTTATATCTAATTTATATGTAGTTGAAGTGCACTTTCCCGAATATTAAACCTGCCATAGGTGCCTACTATCCGGTTCACTGTATTATGTAGCATCGGAACTTCCTGTTGCATCTTTACAAAATATACGATCGCGCATGGGGATGCCGATTATCCGGTACATTGTATTATAAAACAACGGAAAGTCCTGTTGGGCTACGTGAATGTGTTGATCTCCAATGTGGGCATGATCGAGGAGTATGCAACGTGACGTGCTCATGATCATGTAGTACTGGGCGAACGAATCGACGAATGAAGGGATGTGTTGATCTCCAATGTGGGCATGATCGAGGAGTATGCAACGTGACGTGCTCATGATCATGTAGTACTAGGCGAACGAATCGATGAAGAAAGGGATGTGTTGATCTCCAATGTGGGCATGATCGAGGAGTATGCAACGTGACGTGCTCATGATCATGTAGTACTAGGCGAATGAATCGATGAAGGAAGGGATGTGTTGATCTCCAATGCGGGCATGATCGAGGAGTATGCAACGTGACGTGCTCATGATCATGTAGTACTAGGCGAACGAATCGATGAAGGAAGGGATGTGTTGATCTCCAATGTGGGCATGATCGAGGATTATGCAACGTGACGTGCTCATGATCATGTAGTACTAGGCGAACGAATCGATGAAGGAAGGGATGTGTTGATCTCCAATGCGGGCATGCTCGAGGAGTATGCAACGTGACGTGCTCAGGATCATGTAGTACTAGGCGAACGAATCGACGAAGGAAGGGATGTGTTGATCTCCAATGCGGGCATGATCGAGGAGTATGCAACGTGACGTGCTCATGATCATGTAGTACTAGGCGAACGAATCGACGAAGGAAGGGATGTGTTGATCTCCAATGCGGGCATGATCGAGGAGTATGCAACGTGACGTGCTCATGATCATGTAGTACTAGGCGAACGAATCGACGAAGGAAGGGATGTGTTGATCTCCAATGCGGGTATGATCGAGGAGTATGCAACATGACGTGCTCATGATCATGTAGTACTAGGCGAACGAATCGACGAAGGAAGGGATGTGTTGATCTCCAATGTGGGCATGATCGAGGAGTATGCAACGTGATGTGCTCATGATCATGTAGTACTAGGCGAACGAATCGACGAAGGAAGGGATGTGTTGATCTCCAATGTGGGCACGATCGAGGAGTATGCGACGTGACGTGCTCATGATCGTATAGTATTAGGTGAATGAATCGACGAAGATAGGGATGTGTTGATCTCCAATGCGGACATGATCGAGGAGTATGCAACGTGACGTGCTAATGATCATGTAGTACTAGGCGAACGAATCGATGAAGGAAGGGATGTGTTGATCTCCAATGCAGGCATGATCGAGGAGTATGCAACGTGACGTGCTCATGATCATGTAGTACTAGGCGAACGAATCGACGAAGGAAGGGATGTGTTGATCTCCAATGTGGGCATGATCGAGGAGTATGCAACGTGACGTGCTCATGATCATGTAGTACTTGGCGAACGAATCGATGACGGAAGGGATGTGTTGATCTCCAATGCGAGCATGATCGAGGAGTATGCAATGTGACGTGCTCATGATCATGTAGTACTAGGTGAACGAATCGATGAAGGAAGGGATGTGTTGATCTCCAATGTGGGCATGATCGAGGATTATGCAACGTGACGTGCTCATGATCATGTAGTACTAGGCGAATGAATCGGTGAAGGAAGGGATGTGTTGATCTCCAATGCGGGCATGATCGAGGAGTATGCAACGTGACGTGCTCATGATCATGTAGTACTAGGCGAACGAATCGACAAAGGAAGGGATGTGTTGATCTCCAATGCGGGCATGATCGAGGAGTATGTAACGTGACGTGCTAATGATCATGTAGTACTAGGTGAACGAATCGACGAAGGAAGGGATGTGTTGATCTCCAATGTGGGCATGATCGAGGAGTATGCAACGTGACGTGCTCATGATCATGTAGTACTAGGCGAACGAATCGACGAAGGAAGGGATGTGTTGATCTCCAATGTGGGCACGATCGAGGAGTATGCGACGTGACGTGCTCATGATCATATAGTATTAGGCGAACGAATCGACGAAGAAAGGGATTTGTTGATCTCCAATGCGGACATGATCGAGGAGTATGCAACGTGACGTGCTCATGATCATGTAGCACTAGGCAAACGAATCGATGAAGGAAGGGATGTGTTGATCTCCAATGCGGGCATGATCGAGGAGTATGCAACGTAACATGCTCATGATCATGTAGTACTAGGCGAACGAATCGAAAAAGGAAGGGATGTGTTGATCTCCAATGTGGGCATGATTGAGGATTATGCAACGTGACGTGCTCATGATCATGTAGTACTAGGCGAACGAATCGACGAAGGAAGGGATGTGTTGATCTCCAATGCGGGCATGATCGAGGAGTATGCAACGTGACATGCTCATGATCATGTAGTACTAGGCGAACGAATCGACGAAGGAAGGGATGTGTTGATCTCCAATGCGGGCATGATCGAGGAGTATGCAACGTGACGTGCTCATGATCATGTAGTACTAGGCGAACGAATCGACGAAGGAAGGGATGTGTTGATCTCCAATGCGGGTATGATCGAGGAGTATGCAACATGACGTGCTCATGATCATGTAGTACTAGGCGAACGAATCGACGATGGAAGGGATGTGTTGATCTCCAATGGGCGCACGATCGAGGAGTATGCGACGTGACGTGCTCATGATCATATAGTACTAGGCGAACGAATCGACGAAGGAAGGGATGTGTTGATCTCCAATGTGGGCACGATCGAGGAGTATGCGACGTGACGTGCTCATGATCATGTAGTACTAGGCGAACTAATCGACGAAGGAAGGGATGTGTTGATCTCCAATGCGGGCATGATCGAGGAGTATGCAACGTGACGTGCTCATGATCATGTAGTACTAGGCGAACTAATCGACGAAGGATGGGATGTGTTGATCTCCAATGCGGGCATGATCGAGGATTATGCAACGTGACGTGCTCATGATCATGTAGTACTAGGCAAACGAATCGACGAAGGAAGGGATGTGTTGATCTCCAATGCGGGCTTGATCGAGGAGTATGCAACATGACGTGATCATGATCATGTAGTACTAGGCGAACGAATCGACGATGGAAGGGATGTGTTGATCTCCAATGCGGGCATGATCGAGGAGTATGCAACGTGACGTGCTCATGATCATGTAGTACTAGGTGAACGAATCGAAGAAGGAATGGATGTGTTGATCTCCAATGTGGGCATGATCAAGGAGTATGCAACGTGACGTGCTCATGATCATGTAGTACTAGGCGAACGAATCGACGAAGGAAGGGATGTGTTGATCTCCAATGCGGGCATGATCGAGGAGTATGCAACGTGACGTGCTCATGATCATGTAGTACTAGGCGAACGAATCGACGAAGGAAGGGATGTGTTGATCTTCGATGTGGGCATGATTGAGGAGTATGCAACGTGACGTGCTCATGATCATGTAGTACTAGGCGAATGGATTGTCCCGTTCTTTATATTATGTACGACAGGACCATCCTGTTATGACTTTCATACTCATCGACATACGTCCGGAGGATGGTCCGGTCTGGTATACATCGGAACAGAGGAACTTCCTTGTAAAGTACAGGTACAAAAGGCGCTTCCCATTTCCTGGTCACAGGGTGCCAACAACGCACTACACACACCTTTATGGCTTTATCCAACGGCGTGTCACTCGTGCTGACCCGTCATCCCCCCATTTACTGTCTCCTCACTTGAGGCGCAACCCCTTGGTAGGGTTCCACCGCTACCGCCGCCGCTTGCAGTAGCCTCCAGCGGATACCTCAATCCGTCGCAGAAATCAGAGGTATGCGATCGCCTCCAGGCTCCAGCGGATACCGCAATCCGTCGCCGAATTCTTGGAATGGCACTAATTCGAGAAATTCATTGCAGATGGGACGAGATGGTAGCAAGAGAGATGGAAAGGCGCTTGATCCTCCTCTGGCGAAGCGACAACAAAAGTCGCAGCTGACTTCTGAAGGCACGTCTGGTCCTTAGACGAGGCTAAGGTGTAGGCCTGCGGCACGGGATTCTTCCTCTGCCCCTACACGCCGCACACAGGGTGGGTCAACCTCAGTGGCTTCCTGCCGCACACGGGGGGGGGGGGTTCAAGATTGGCGCCTTCCTGCCGCACACGGGGTGGGTCAACCGCAGCGCCTTCCTGCCACACACGGGGTGGGTCAACCGCGGGCCGTCGCCCGCCCCGCCCTTCAGAGTTTCCTGCGCCAGATCCCAGGAAGGAGAAACAGGTACAACTTCACCCTCCACCGGAAGAGCCACTTAAGATGATGGACCTGCACAACCACACCTACCAAATGATTAAAGGTCTTAGATGGGTGCCTGAGAAGCATTGGTGGGACAAAACCAAGGACAAACGGGTCGAACCAATATTTAGGAATGTCCTTCAACAAACTTTCTATTACAACACAAATACCTGCCCAAGAAACTGTACCAGCACAGGGTTATAAATTGGGATCATATGATGTTGGCCGCGGGAGGGGATGTTAAGGCATACTTCGATGATCATCCTGGATTGGCTGATTTGGTCTCAATGCATCATAAGTATGTTGAGGATTGGGTGAGAGTTTTTTATGCTACTGTGTACATTGCCGATACTAGGGCGTACATCATGTTCATGTTTCAGGGACGCCAGTATACTCTTTTCTGACACCATATTGCTGACAAACTTGGATTGACGGATTTTGAAATAGGAAAGTACGACCATAAGACATCCCTACATAATATTGTCTATGGGGATCGTGAACCACCTCGGCGTAGTTTGCTCGGTGGGTCGTTCCCATCCGACGAGGCGATGGTCGGACTTTTTGTTGAGTCATTCACTGGTAGGCGAGCATATCGCACGCCTGACATGCTTACCCTTGAGGCAAATGTGGTTCACCGGGCACTACGGAAGACATTGTTACCACGGATTGGCAATGCAGAGTCGATCAATAGTCTTCAATAGTGGCTTCTCCTTCACGTCATGACTGGCCGGCCCTTTGACATCGTGGACTTCATTTTAGCCGAGATTGAAGATGTTATCTTTGATGGGTTGACCGTGGCCCGAAATATGCCGTATGCTCACTGGATCTCCTTCATGCTGAGTAGTCTTACTAGAGTAGATGAAGATGGGGAAAGGGTGCGAACCGGACCCAAAGATTGGTGTCTCGAGTACATGATGTCCGAGACACATTTCAAGGAATACAGGCCTGTGAGACCAGGAGACAGACGTTGTGGCCTAAGGGCTACAATTGAGCCATCTCCTGATGACATTTGTTCCTCAGACAGTGAAGGCAATGAGGCGTCTCCAGTGAGACATCTCCGAGTACATGATGGTGCATCACTACCCACTAAAAAACAGAAATAGTTCCAGTCACTCCAGCAACAACCAGTGAGCCAATGGACTCTTCCTTGAAACTGATCCTTCAAAATCAGCATGACCAGAGAAAGTTCCAGTCAATGATGGAGATGAGGATGGCACAGCAGGAGGAGTTAAACCGCGCACACTCGGAGCAGATAGCACAAATGGTAACACAGCACCAGTGCACTATGGAGAATTTTGTGAATGCTTCACTCAGTCATCTTCACCAAATTAACGGCTTGCCGCCACCGCCCACTCTACTCGCACCTATTGGTCAGACTCCCTTGCAACTCATGCCTCCTGCTAACTTGGGTAAATCATCTGAAGTCTATGAGCTGCCTCACAGTTCAGCAATTGGTTCACAATGGATGACAGAAAAGGATTCCAAAGAAGAAAAGGAAGCAGATGCAACAATACTCAAGGTTCTATCGGATATTGCAGCAGAGGAAACGAATAAGGAAGATCCTTTGGCGGCAACAGCAAATGGTCCGAAAGTTCCTGCTCCAGCTACCTCGGAAGGCTCTTGTGCAGCTAATCCTGCTCCAGCTCCTGCTACGTCGGAAGGCTTTCCTGCTCCTGCTACCTCAGAAGGCTCTCCTGCTCCGGCTCCTGCTCCTGCTACCTCAGAAGGCTCTCCTGCTCCTACTCCTGTTACCTCAGAAGGCTCTCTTGCTCCTACTCCTGCTACCTCAGAAGGCTCTCCTGCTCCTGCTCCTGCTACCTCAGAAGGCTCTCCTGCTCCAGCTCCTGCTACCGAAGAAGGCTCTCCTGCTCCAGCTCTTGCTCCTGCTACCGAAGAAGGCTCTCCTGCTCCTGCTCCAACTCCGGCTCCTGATGACCCTCTTCACAATCCTGTTACATCGGCTCCTTCAAACACTAACGAAAAAGAGGTAGACTGTTAAACATTCCTTCAATTGTCATTGATTCCATTTGATTGTCGTATTCGAGTTGAACAATACATTTTTCTTCACGTGTGCAAACTAGCTATAAATAATTGTTTCGCCTAGGCTTTGTGCTCAGGTCTTCACAATTGCTGACCAAGATGAAATTGTACCTGAGTCAGAAGACTCCCAATACTCTTGTACCGGGTTGCAGAATGAGATACAGGTACCAGCACTTCGTTTCCAGAGTAGAACATCGTACTTGTGTCGTGACGTTGAAGACTGCGACTTCCATATGATTGAATCCACCGATTGGATTAATGGCTTGGATCAATGCTGGATTCCTACAACCAAAACAGAGAGTTCTACGGCCTCGACATCACGTAATGCATGAGTCGTGCTGTGCATAAAACGAACCCAACACTTCCTACGCATGCTTTTGTTTGTAATTTTCAATGTAATCCTTGATTCATGTCACAATACCGATGTTTGATGAGAGGAAGGGATGTGTTGATCTCCAATGTGGGCATGATCGAGAAGTTTGCAACGTGGCGTGCTCATAATCTTGTAGTACTAGGCGAATCGAATCGACGAAGGAAGGGATGTGTTGATCTCTAATGTGGGCATGATCGAGGAGTTTGCAACGTGACGTGCTCATAATCTTGTAGTACTAAGAATCGAATCAACGAAGGAAGGGATGTGTTGATCTCCAATGTGGGCATGATCGAGGAGTTTGCAATGTGACGTGCTCATAATCTTGTAGTACTAAGCCAATCGAATCGACGAAGGAAGGGTTGTGTTGATCTCCAATGTGGGCATGATCGAGGAGTATGCAACGTGACGTGCTCATAATCTTGTAGTACTAAGCCAATCGAATCGACGAAGGAAGGGTTGTGTTGATCTCCAATGTGGGCATGATCGAGGAGTATGCAACGTGAGGTGCTCATGATCATGTAGTACTAGGCGAATTGAATCGACGAAGGAAGGGATGTGTTGATCAATATAAGGGGAGCAGTACTTAAACGAAATGAGTAGTTCCTAGTCAAGGAATATCCTATCTAGTAATATCTTGATTAGAGGAATATCCTTTGCCTCAGTATATAGCGCTGACCAGCCCTCAGAACAAACCGGCACGCGATTCAAATATACGGAATTTCGGACGCCCGGGCAAAGCAGATGTTAAATGTCATTTTTGCTTCCCCTTCCCAATGCACCCCGTTTCAGTCACCACCATAATGAAAGGGTATATTGGTAATCTGACAAGGCCCTCCACCGAATTGAATAAATTACCCCCGCCCTCGTCCCTCCTCTCCCTTCTACTCCTCTCCTCGCCATCTCAAATCTTTTCGCCCCCATTTCACCTTTCCTCCTCGCCGTCAGCCCAAATCTTCACCTCCTCTCCTCCATCGTCTCAAATCTACCACTCATAGCTTCAGCCCCTTTCCCATCTGCCTCTGTAGTAGCAGTGGCGACGACACAATGGCACCAGGAGGGAAGGTCGTACGAAGGAAATATCCAGAACAAGGTACAATGTTTTCCTCCTCGGTTCAGCTTCCCCGGTGGATTCGTACTTGCGTGTTTTCCCATGTGGCAGATCCCATGTGTGCACTAGTCTTTTTTTTATTAGGTAGATCCCATGTCTACACTAGTTCTTTTTAGGATCTTGTTTTGACTAGGAACATCCTTTCAGGATCTTGTTCGGCTAGGAACATCCTACTGGTTCTTATAGAAGTTTTTAGATCTGACAGATCCCATGTCTACACTACTTCTTCTCAGGATCTTGTTTTGACTAGGAACATCTTTTTCAGGATCTTGTTTTGGCTAGGAACATCCTACTGGTTCTTATAGAAGTGTTTAGATCTAGTTTTATTTACAGTGGTAGGCCAACCTTACAGAAGTTTCTCTGCTTTCCTAACAGAAGTAGACGAGCACGGCGATTACGAGCGACAGAGGGACATGAATGTTTTGAAGAATCACAATTTCCTCTCTAGTCTTGGCATCGAGAAAATGAAAGCACTTTTAGCAGCTGACCGACCAAGCAGAAAGGGTACCAACGATACAACAATACATGATTCGGATCCGGAGTACAACCCTTCTGATGAAAATGAATCTGACCCAGAGACATGTCGACAAGAGGTAGTCTTATCATGAATTCATTTCATGTACTAGTTATGCAGGATTGCTTCTGATCTTCTCTTTCTTTGTTGAATTTTGTGCAATCAGGTCACTCATAGCCTACCTGTCAGTGGAGGAAGAGGGACCAAGAGAATTCGGGCACCGGATGACCCTACCAGAATACCTCCTAGACTGACTAGGACCAAGGCAAGGGAATTGGCTTTAGCTGATGGGAGTGGGACAACTCTTGATACACAAGAATTGCCCACTGAAGGCCAAGCAACAGCAACCCACGATGAGAACATCATTGACATGACGACTGCAGAAGGCAAGTCATTTGATCTCATATTCGAATGTCCTAATTACCAACCGAATAATTATTAACTTGTATGGTTGTAACAAACTTGTTAGGTGATGCACGCCCCTCCAGAGCACAACGGGGGCCGCAGGATTCAAGAAGATTGGGCAGAGATCTGGACCGAATTAGCCGAGGCTTAAATGGCAAGATCCCTATACACATTCAAGAAGGGCTCAAACGCCCAGAGGCACCAATGCAAGCTGCAAAGTAAGCATCAGAAGGTGGGATCATAGTGCGTGGGCACATACCGATCCTTCCTAGCTGGAAGGACTACAAGCCAAAGAAGAACCAGCAAGATGGTGAAAAGACTGAAGACCATCTCAAGAACTACATGGGCAAACTAGCGGTGTGCATATGTCCACTCATCCACTACCATAGTTCTTTGCATCCATTCTTGTCATCCATTTTTATGATAATTGTCTTGTGCTAGGGGCAATTCGACATTGACACCACCAGTGAGCCTATAAGGGTGGCATGCACTGACATGCTAAAGTCGATAGAGAGACAGGTGAGGTATCGCCTGAAGCAAAAGTACTTCAATGATGTTCCAGCAAATGCAGTCCCAACTAAATCTTTTGTGCCCAATCTGACCGACGCCCAATGGAAGGCACTGGTTAACATGTGGTCTTCCCCTGAGCACAGGGTATGATAGAACTTCAACTTGCCACTACCACATTTTCATGTACTTATATATTGTTCTTAATCTTATTTCTTACACGAGTTCTTATTATTGTAAAGGCGAGGTGTAGTACAAACACCGGTAATCGAGGAAAGGTCAAGTACCATCAGCGCACAGGATCTCAAAGCTACATTGTACAAGCTAATCTTGTGGTAAGCAGATGAACAAGTCATGTTTTTGCTCTATAGTTCATTTCATGAACCATTTTACAATGCTAGCACATTGATAATTATGCCTGTTTTCGAAATATATTTAGAGGCAGAAGTATACTTCTGAAGGAGAAGGGCTAAGTCCACTTGATTATTTCAAGTCCTTCCACTGCAGCAAGAATGGCTTCACCGCTCCAGTACAGGCAGCCATTGTAAGTACTTGTGTGCTTTTGCATTTTTCTATGCAACAATACTAGAAACATGTGTGACTATTTTATTTTAAACCTTCCATTTTATTTCCTTTTTTAGGCTCGCATGGAACAAATTGTCGCTGAACCTCAAGGCGACCAACCAAGAAAGACTGCTGCTGAAGCAGTGGTGGAAGTTGTCCAATCTAGGACTTTTCGGGAGGTTGCTGGCATTGGCCCGCCCTCCATGAAAAAGTCTAGGGTTACTACTACACTTCAGGTTCAGGAAATACGAGCTGGACTTAATAATGAGAAGCAAGGGGGGCACAACTGCGGCAGAAGATTGTTGAGCAGGAGGCCGACATGAGCGAAGTGAGATTGAAGGCTCAAGAACAGGAAACAACATTGAAGTCTCAAACAGAAGCTCTTGAAGCTTTGAAGAAGAGCACAATTGACATGCATAATCTGATCCAGGGCTTGATAAATTTCAGCCAGGTTTATCCTCCTCTCAACTGAAGTGTGGTCCTGATGAACTTGTGTTGCTGATGACTTGTTGTATCTTCATTCGATTCGGTGCTAACTTGATGTATATTGCACAATTGTATTGGTTGAACTATTCCCTGAATGTGGTGTGAATTATATGGAAGTGGGAAATGTTTTGTTTTGTTGTCTGATTATGTGTTGGCGATCAGCAGCAGCTAGAACAATATACAGTGCCCTGCGAAATGCAATATGGGCTGATCTAAAAAAAAGCAATATGGGCTGAGGCCCAGGAAAAGCCCTGTGGATAATGCCCAAAATCAAATGTCCAAGCATAATGCAATATGGTCCAAGTTCGTTAGATTGCTAGGGCCCAATATAAAATAGCCCAATATATTGTCCAACAAACATTTCAGGAATGGCCAAAAAAATAACACAAAAACCTGAAACGGGCTAAAATTGGCCCAACAATATTAGGCGCACAAAGGCCCTTACATGGACTGGGCCTCAATTTGTGACGAACCGAAATCGTCATAACCCCCTGCCACGTCGGAGCCACGACGGATCTCGGTCCGATGTGGCATGTACCTTATGATGCCTTTGTGTTACGAATTTATACGCGTCATTAAACTCATGACGCCGGGAAATAAGGTCTCGTCATTAATCGCAGTTTGTGACGCTCGATTAATGACGGAGCGTTTTCGTTACAACCGGCGTCATTAATCGTGGTTTATGACGAGAAACAGCCTTTTTTTTGCGTCACTAGTCGGCGTTTTTCTTGTAGTGATATGTGTTTGGATCTGGATGAGCCCTTGCAGAATATTTTAACTTAGGAGTGACACAAATTGAAATCTGCCGGGTCCTGTCATGCATTTTTGGAGTAACCATCTGTCTATTTTCAGAATTGCGACATGCTATTGTTTATGCTAGACTAGTGTATATTCACAAATCTTTGTGATCAACAATCTGGAGTAATTTTGTGAACAACAATTTGGTGCATACTTAAATTTGTGATCAACAATCTGGAGACTCTTCACTAGAACTCTTGAATTTTGTGTATTATAGTTAGCCTCTATAGTAGCCGATCAGAAAAGAAAAATCATGAATTATGCATCTGTTGAAAACCCGAGGCACATAATGTGGACCCTGTGAAAGGTCATAATACGTACAGCCTCAGAATTATTGCAACGAGGTATTCCTTGGTTGCACTGTAATTTGTCTATCGCGACGCTTATGCAGGAGATCAAAACGACGATTAGATAGGGACTCATCGGGACCGTTCCAAAATTCCAAGTCTTTGATGAATTTCCATTCGGTCTCCATCAAGATCTCCATGACAGCGTATAGGTCTCCATCTAGATCGATCTCCATGACGTACGTATAGATCTCCACGATGATCAATCAACATCTGTGCGGTGCCACGGCTGGTACTGTTGTCTTGATCTCGTATATATCTTCGTTCCCTGCTTATATATGCATATTACTATATCATGATCTAGGTCGTTTGAAACATGAATGCAGATTAATGGCATCACACGAAGATCGGAGTTGGATGTGCTTGCCTCGACACTCGGCGGATTGGCAGAACAATTTCCGATCTTTTTTTCAAACCTTTACCGCCGCATCAGCGCGAGGTCGATCTATTGTGTGCCCATGTACTGTATGTCAATGCATGATCAGACATGACACCTTGTTTCCCATTCAAATTCATTTAGTGACTAGAGGGTTTGCTGATTGTTTCATCGATGAAGGTATAATTCAAGGCCAAACAAATACTTCATCAGCTGAGGGTCGTGTGAATCATGATGTCACTCCTGATCTCAACAATCATGATGCACAACCTACAGCTGATGATACAACACCTTATTTTGGAGAAGACGATGAAGAAGACGGTTGTGATGATAACCCTGCTGCCACTAATACTCTGATTAGAAACATTATCAGTGGCACTATACTTCATGGACAAACCAAAGTTGATGAGGTAGATAAGCAGGCAGAGATTTTTTTGAAACTATTAGACCAGGCAAAGAAGGAATTGTATCATAGATGCAAAAATGCAACTAAGGTCTCTTTTATCGTGGAGCTTTTTCAGATAAAGTGCATGTATGGCTTAAGTAACGCGGCGTTGGAGGCCATATTAATCTCTTTGAAAGGTTCTCCCTGAAGGGCATTGTATTCCTGACTCCTTGGATAATGTGCAAAGGGTGGTTCGAGACCTGGGCTTGGACTATGTCAAGATACACGCATGTGAAAATGATTGTGTGTTATTTTTTCAGCAATACGCAAATCTGGAGACATGTCCCATTTGTAAGCAGTCAAGGTGGAAAGTTGTAGAAAAAATATGTGGTAATAATGACAGTGCAGTTGGTGCTACTACTGTTACGAAGCGGTTACCAGTTAAGATCCTATGCTACTTTCCTCTTATTCCTCGGTAGCAAAGAATGTATATGTCAAAGCAAATGTCAGAGGATATGCAGTGGCACAAGAAAGAATTGGTGAATGATGGGAAAATGTGTCACCCTGCTGACTCAAAGGCATGGAAGCACGTGGATTCAGAGTTTAAATGGTTTTTATAAAAAGGAGGTCGTAATGTTAGGCTGGTCTTGCTTCTGATGGGTTCAATCCCTTTGGCATGCAAAGTCTTACATACTCCATATGGCCTGTCATCCTAATACCTTACAATTTGCCTCCATGGTTGTGTCAGAAACAATCTAACTGGATCTTGTCAATGTTGATACCTGGTCCAAATTCTCCTGGAATGGATATTGATGTATATTTGAGGCCCCTTATACTGGAGCTCAAGGAGCTTTGGAATAATGGTGTTAAAACAAGAGATGCAGGGACTAAAAAAATTTTTACATTGCGCGCTATCCTTCTTTGGACAATTAATGACTTCCCAGCTTATGCTATGCTGTCTAGTTGGAGCACTAAAGGAAAGTTTGCATGTCCATACTGCCACAAACATACTGACTATTTCTGGTTGAAACATGGGAAGAAGCACTGCTGCATGGCACATCGACGTTTCTTGCCCCCCGACCATCCATGGCGCAACAACGCGGTCAGCTTCAACAACAAGATCGAAACCAGGGAGGCACCAGAACCACTATCTGGTGCACAAGATGTTTCTTGCCCCCGACCATCCATGGCGCAACAACGCGGTCAGCTTCAACAACAAGGTCGAAACCAGGGAGGCACCAGAACCACTATCTGGTGCACAGGTACTTGAGCAGTTTGATACTTTTGAACAAGTAGAATTTGGAAAGACCTAGTTATCCAAAAAAAGGAAGCGTGACGAAGACAACAGATGGCACAACTGGAGGAAGAAGAGTATTTTTTTTGAGCTCCCTTACTGGTCTTCTTTGCTCATCAGGCATAATTTGGACGTCATGCACATTGAGAAAAATATATGCGAGAGCATACTAGGCACTCTGCTTAAATTGGACGGCAAATGTAAGGACGGGGAGAATGCTCGGCTTGACATGAAGCATCTACGGATATGACCAGATTAGCACCCTGTGATTAAAGATGATAAGTATACCTTGTCATCAGTCTTGTACGAGTTAGATAAGGATGCCAGGGAAAGTTTGTGTGAATTTCTATATGGAGTGAAGATGCCTGATGGGGTTTCCTCAAATATAAGAAGATGTTTTGATGTAAAGTCACGTAAGATGTCTGGCTTGAAAACTCATGATTACCATCTAATTCTAAAGAAACTTTTACCCTTAGTGGTGCATAGGATTTTGCCAGAAGCTGTTGTCATCGGATTGATTCAGCTTAGTAATTTCTTCGATGCACTATGTTCAAAGGAGCTGGTGGAAGCAGAATTGGACAGGCTAAGCTGTTCAATTAGAGAGGCTGTTTGTCAACTTGAGATGATATTCTCACCTGCATTTTTTGATATCATGATCCATTTGCCTGTTCATCTAGCTGAGGAAGCTAAAATTGGGGGGCCAATGTGTTACAGATGGATGTACCCAGTGGAGCGGTACCTACGCACTGTGAAAGGATATGTGAGGAACAAGGCTCACCCTGAAGGTTCAATTGCTAAGGGATACATACTCGAGGAGTGCCTTACATTCTGCTCAAGATTCTTGGACGTGGACACCAAAGAGAATCGTGTTGATCAACATGAAACAGTTACTGTGAATGAGCCACCATTTGGTTTGAGCATTTTTTCTGAAATGCATTACAAGAGGAGAGGACAGACGGTCGACGAAATTCCACCAGATGAGTTTCGAAAGATGAGGCACTATATAATTTGCAATTGTGATGAAGCTAGACCATATGTCGAGTAAGATACACTACTCAACATCATTTATTGCTTGTAATTTTGAATTTCAAACTAATGGTAATATTCTTTTTTATGCAGTGCGCATTTGGAAGAACTAAAGGAATATGGAACTAGAAATCTTGATAAGCGACATGAGGATCAACTCGTAACATGGTTTGAAGGCAAGATCAGAGGTCTACATGCGAGAAGGGAAGTAAGTTCAGAGTTGTTTGCACTTGCTTAAGGACCGGATCCCCGACCTCGTACAATGAATAGATGTCATATCAATAATTAGCTGTTTCGAACCGTTAGCATTGAGAAAACACTCGTGACACAAACAGCGGTGTGCTTGTCAAGGGTGAGAAAGGAGGCACGAACTGGTATGGGGTGATTAAAAGAATGATCTCACTGGAACTTCCTGGACAAAAAGAAGTTATTCTGTTGCAGTGTGACTGGTTTGATGTGCCTGCTGCCACAAGTACCAACAGAGGCAAAGGATACAGTAAAGATGAATTTGGGGTGATTGACATCGATACTACTCGACACAGGTATAAGAATGAACCCTATATTCTGGCAACACAGGCAGAACTGGTGTTTTATGTGAATCTGGTGAACAAACTTGGTTGGAGCAGTGTTATTTCATTGAAACCAAGGAACTTGTTTACCATGCCTGAATTAGATCTTGAGGACTCAATTGCTGTGGGTATCGAAGGTATTAATTTGCTCGGTGAACACCAGGATTTGACAAATTGGTCAAGATCGGATAAGGAAGGCACAACCGGGGATGTCTCAGTTATTAATCAGGTGTGGGCTGAGGCAATTGATGAACCAGACGATGATGTATTTGATGATGATGATGAACATGACGCAGATGACACGTACATTGATGATGGAGTTGTTGCACCAATTGTTCAAGATGCCCAAGATGATGAATTTTTAGATTGATACTTAGTCGATTTTGTTTGGCGTGTTAAGAGCCAATTTAATCTTGCCATGACAATTGTTTTCATCATTATGTCGTGCCACAAAACTAAAGCATGAGGTGTATTTGTGGTCACTATTCCCAAGCTGTTACATTCTCACTACATTTGAATAATAAGTACTATAATTTTGGCAAAGGTAGGTTCCTACCAATGTAGAAGAATCTGTAGAAAAACAAGTGTTGTATGCACATAACTTGTTATTTCTTTATTCTGCTTGGGACACATCATCAGCATGAAGCTTAATAGGAAGTTCTAGCAGATGATACACTTTACACCATTTTAGCCTCTGTAAACATGATTAAAACTAAAGAAGAAGGCATCGCATTCGAAATGAAGCCTACATTCATCACTACAAAAATAAAAGGCAAACCCCCTCTGGCTCGGCTCCCTACCGCAGAAGGTTCGGCCTACGCAGTGTTGAATGTTGCCTCGCGCCACTGCCGGTGGCAGCGTCGGCCGGCGGCGGCCCTAGTGGAGGGCGATACTCCTCATTTTCTTTGCAAGATTAACCCCACGAGTCCGGAAATATTCTGACTGCAAGTTGATGATCATCCGCGGACCTTGAGCCTCGCCCTCAACCTGTTTCATGTACGCAAATGCAGTGACGTCGGCGTCGGCCCCGCTGTAGAACCTGTAGAGGAGGACGGCCGCCACATAGGCCGCCCCTCTGTTCCCGGCGTGGGCAGCATGGTGTAGCTCGTCTAGAGGAGGACGCCGTCCATGGTTCCTGCCGAAGATGTCGTCCATCCCGGCGAGGAAGCTGACCACCAGGTTGCCGGCTGCAGCCAGGCTACGAATGAAGACGTCGTAGTCGTCGGGGTCGGCGTTCTGCATCTGCTCGACTGTAACCCGACCTAGTGCCAGGTGCCTACCGACGTCTCTGTCGCGGCAGGGGCCGAGCATGCTCTTGCAGGTGGCACGTAGGCTCTGGAGGTCCTCCATTGGCTGCTTCAATGTCGCACCGACTTGGCCAGCGATGATTGCCCGCAACTCAATCGGGAGTTCCGCGAGCGACCGGGGGTGCTCCCTCGATGCCATGGAAGGGAAGTCGTGCGGAGTGAAGCGTGAGATGTGAGCGGAGAGGGTGCGGCAGCGGAGCGTGAGATGTGTGGGCGGAGAGGGCGCGACGGGGGAGTGTGAGATGTGGGTGGAGAGGACTTTCCAAGAACCGACGGCGTCTTTCGAGATTCCAATAACCGGTGGCGGCCTCTCAAGTTATTTCCAAAGAAATTAACAACTGAACATTAGAACTGGCGTGTCATGGCATGGGTTCGAACTGGCGTGTCGTGGTGTGGCCGGCCGCTGCGTGGCTGGGCGCAGCAGCTGCAGGACTGTGGCCGGCCGTGGCTTGGCCGCGGCCGGCCGTGGCTCGGGTTTGGCCGGCTGCGGCTGGGGAACATGGCTGGGTGTGGCCAGGCGTGGCTGGGTGTCATTTCATTTGGTGTGGTGGCAACATATGATACCAAAGTTTCCATTTGACATCATTAAAAAGACTTGCACATATATACCAAAGTAGTAGCAGTGTACTAGCATTGACTACATCACTGCATTACTAGATATACATACACAGATACTTGTTCTCAAAACCTAGAAATGCTACTTGTTACTATGGATTATTACATTACTAATTCTAACTATATATCATCTGGCACAAATCGGTAACCACGCTTGATCACAAGCTGATTTGCAATCTCAAAAGACAGAAATGCATCCTTGTTGGCGTATTGCACCTGCCAGTCTTCCAAACACCTCGAACCCCACAGCCTGTCGTTCACTCTTCTGTTCTTGAACAGAGGTAGGTCTAGTACCACATTTCCAATCTTCTCCAGTGATGACCTGTAACCATTTTGGTATAGATTGTTGTACTTGTCATCAACCTCAGAAACAATCAGTTGAAGGTCTCTCCAATTAGAAATCGTGATGCCTCAGTCCTGCTCTAGGTGTTCAACATCAATCGAGATATGCGCTCCAACAAAGATGTGGCCTTCCCCGCTGGGAAACTTGCTCAGGACATCAGGTAGCTTGTAGCCGGCATGGTGCACCTGGTAAATAAGGCAACGCGGCCCAACGCACAATTGCAACAATGCGACCTTGTGCTCGCCACTATGAAGCTCAATGCACTCGGTGTCCAATCCGACGAGCAAACGATCTGGAGGAGGGTTACCTTTGATTTCTTTGATGTACTCCGCCACTACTTCCGCGTCACAAGTGATTGTGGTCTTGATGCTTGGGTACCGCTCCTTGAAGAATGTGACCTCGCAGACTGAAGTTGGGGCCGGTCTCGGAATCGGCGAACGCTATGGACGGACAACGGTGGGGCGCCATTCATCCCAGCCACTGCCTACTCGAACGTCGACAACATCGGCAGCGACGTCCCACACATCCACGGCGCAACGCTTGCGACCCTACAGTACCAATCCAAGAAAACAGAGTTCGGAATCTTAATCATATAGTTCAATCTCGCTACAAATCCACGACTACCTACACAATGTACATGCTGGCCGCGAAGGGCTGACCTGGAAATTGAAGCACTCTGCTGACGCGGCGGCACTTGCTCTGACTGCAACACCTTGGTTGGTGTGGGGGCCGGCAGCGGCGGTTGCCCCGACTGCATCCCCCTTCCTTTCAGGGGTGGTGCTGCCTTCCGCTGCCTCGCATCGGGTCATCGCGGGTGCCAATCTTGCTTCAGAGCTAGGTGACGTGGCAATGGCGTCCGAGATTGGAAGCTTCTCGGTCGCCGGTGATGGCGGAAGGCAAGAAAACCCCAAGTTTTGATGTGACGGTTTGGGGGAACAAGGATGAAGCAATATTCTCTGCTGTCTGTTCAGCTTCGTCTATAAGCTAAAAGGAAGTGGGGACACAGCTTCGTCAACACCACGAGCGCTCGTGCAGTCATGCGGCTACCTGGTCCCACACATGGGGAAGATGACGCAAATTTCTTCTGTTATCAAAAACCTTCAAGATAGAGTTTGAATATAGTTGTCAAAAGTTGTCAAATGAAAATTTCTTGAATACCAAACCTGTACAACTCGTCAAGGCCTACAATATTTATTTAAGTCATTAATCCATTTGACAGAGTTTGAATAGGACAAATTTCGAAATTCAAAAAATGATATCTACAATCGATATTTTTGAACACCAGATGATGTCAAATGGAAAAGTGGTGAATACCAGAGTTTCATATCTCAACAAGATCTACGAACTTTATTTAGGTCGGATTTTCATTTGACAAAGTGGTACTACACATTGTTCATTAACCTAGGTTCACTCACATAGTTTAAGAAAATTGGTTGGGGACATGTCAATTTTGTACTACATGATAGTACCAATTCATCAAATGAAAACCGCCCAAAATAAACATTGTTCATCTCGATGAGCTATGAAACTTTGGTGTTCATCACTTTTCCATTTAACATCATCTAGTATTTGAAAAAATCAATTCTAGATATCAATCTTTGAATTTCGAAAATTTGATGGTTCAAACTTTGTAATTTCGAATTGCACTGGACTCATGAGGTAGGTTCTTGTTTTCAAAGAATGTAGGGGGAAAACCACCTGAGTTGGGCATCATACGTGTAATATAAACATGTTTTAAGTTTTGATTATGAATGAAAATACAAAAATAAGTTCATCACTTGCCGACAGGTGGGACCCGCAAGTTAAACGCAAGGATGAAAAAGCACACGCGAGGTACTCGTGGGTCGCATCCCTTTGGTGTGGGGTTTCTGTATGGGCCCTTCATGGTGGGTTCCATTTGTCAGCCGCTTGGGGTGGAAAACAACTGGTGTCGACCGCACCCTGTGTGTGCCTAGACGCCCCCGCCTTCCCCGACACTTCACTTCTTGTCTCGTCCCTTCCCAAGCGCCTCGCTATAGTAGAAACCACCCAACCACCGCCTAACTTTGATTACTTTGCAAGCCTCCCCACCGCCGCCCAACTCCGATTACTTTCCAAACCTCCCCACCGCACGCCAAGATGGTGCCGGACTCGTTCGCGGCGTCGAGGGTTTCTCGTCGCGGTTCCTCGCCGAAGGCCGCATTGCCGGCATCCTCGACGAGCCAGGAGACGGGGTCCTCGATGGGACTGGCGGTGGAGGGGGCGAGGCTGAGGTGGTGTCCTTGACCCGATGTTCGCCGGGCATCCGAGGTAGCGGACGCTGAATCCGCTAGGATGCCTCGGAAGCGAAAGGCTAATGATGAGGGTTTTCAGCACCCCAACGCCAAGAAGTCGAAGCCGGCGGAGGAGTCCAGCGAGGAGTTGTACCCCCCAAATGGCAGGACTTCGGATGGGAGCGTCCGGTAATTTTTCTTACTCGTACCATGTTTAAGTTCCCCCTTTATTATTCGAGAACTCAGTCTCTAATTCCTCTGGTTGCTTAGTACATTGAAGTGATTATTTTTGTGTGATTGCGAAATTGTTTTTGAGTCATAATCAATTCTGGGACTTGCAATTTAGGATTTCTTGACTAGGGTACATATGGAAATTTTTGGTAGAGGTCATCCAGTTAAGAATCATTGAGCAAATCCATCTCAACATTTTGTGTAGTAGAATTCTTGGTACACAAGTGTTTATGTGAATTTTATCTTGGATAGTTTAAAACAAATTTTTGATCACCTCTGATTGCAACATGATTAGTCTTAAGTTCACAAGTGGAATATTGCTGTTCATGTCTTGATTTCTTAATTCAGGATCTTGGGCCGAAGGTGACTTATGAGTTCAACTTCGCACGAGTTAGGCTATTCGTGGAATGCAATGATGACAGCGACGATGAGGTCTGCCTCCCGGGCCCCTACCGGAAACGTCCTACTGATGCCGAGGTATTACCTTCATTCCCTATGTTGACTATGTTCAGTTTCATTCAAATTTTGATGTACTTATCACACTGATAATGCATTGTAAAACCATTTCAGATTGAGGCTAAGGTGGAGGACATCTGGCTGGCGCTGAAGCACTGGGCACTTCCGTAGGCACGCCTGCAAGGAATGATAGATAGCTTTTGTGTAGTGAACTACTCCCTCATTAACATCTAGATTTGATGAATGAGGCTTTTGTGTAATGACCTTGTATAATGGCATTACTTTAGTGGAAATATATTGTAGCTAGTGAATGCTAGTATTATTATTACCCTTGATCATCCTTGTGATTGCAGATGTGTTATCCATTTGCTCGCAAGAAATTAATTGAACTTAAATAAAAACAACAACACATGACTACAAGAAGCACATGGTTGACCATATTCACCTTGACAAAATATATTCATCATACTCTTCCTTTTAAAGAATATTATGAAGTGCTTTATTATTTATTCTTCTCTTTATAGTGATTGTGTACATCACTTTTGGATCCAATTTTTCTCCTACATCACCTCTGACCTTAAACAAGGCTACGAAACCAACAAATACACCAAGAGCCATTTTAGATCTTGAACTAGGCATTTATGATTGAAACCAAGCATAAATCAGGAACAAATATTTTTATCACTCCTAAAATCATGATCAAATCAATAAAGGTGCATCTAGGCATTTCAAAACTATACTAAGAAGTGGAGCTCAAAAATCTATTTAATTTTTGCTACAAAAATCATTAAGGCAGAAAATAGCATAAATACAAGATAAATCATAATAAAAGATTTACTCAGTAACTTTGTGCAAATTTTTGTGCAGAGCCTACAAATGGTATTTACAACAACATATCCAGAGTTCAGCTTGAGATCACAAGTAAATTTTGAAATACAGCAAAAGTAGGTCAAACTGATTTCAATTTTTCGTGCAAAAACTATTAGTCAAAAGTAGGGTCATGCTTTGCAAAAGATGTAGGTATGCTCACGGGGAAACCAACAAAATTGGTTTTACATTTTTCTGATTTTTCTGTGATTTTATATGAATTTTCCAAGATTTGGACCTGTGGGTGAAAAGATTAAGAATCTACTTGCAACCCAGCCCTTACAAAGATTAAACTTTTCATAGATATGCCCTCAACGTTTCTACAGGGGTCCCTACAAATCAATCAAGAGACGGGGAGGTGCAATTGTGTCCTAGGGACGAGCTCTGAGGCATGGGTTGGTCACGGACGTGAGCGGAGGGAAGGTTCACCGGTGGCGGTGCTAATGACGGACGGCAGCGGAGCGGCGTGGAGAGGCGGTTTCGCCCGCCTTCGTCGTCTACAGGGGTCGCGACATGGTCCTTAGGCTGTGGGTTTTCTGCCGCCTCGGCGTGCGGGCTCGGGGGTACGGCGGCCAGGGTTGTAGGTCCCACCTGTCGGCAGAGTTGTGGGTCCCACCTGTCGGCGCCCAGATTGTGATGTGTTCTTGAGTTTTTCATGGACCTAATTAACTTGATTCTTTGATTCGTAATCATAGCTACAAACTTGTATAGATTTCACAAATGACGTCCAAATCAGGAAATTTTTTTCTTACATTCTTATAAAACAATAATTTAGCTCATGGTGTCCACAGCATCTCATGTTAGTATGTTTCAACAATCATAATTAAGAAATAGTACAATTCAAAACTAGAATCAAGATTTTCAAATAGTAGATGATGTCAAATGGAAAAGTGATGAATATATACCAAAGTTTCATTGCTCATCGAGATGAACAATATTTATTTTGGTCGGTCTTGCATTTGACGAATTGGTACTATCATGTAGTACAAAATTGACATGTCTCCAACCAAGTTTCTTAAACTTTCTGAGTGAACCAAGAATTAATGAACAATGTGTAGTACCACTTTGTCAAATGAAAATCTGACCTAAATAAAGTTCGTAGATCTTGTTGAGATATGAAACTCTGGTATTCACCACTTTTCCATTTGACACATCTGGTGTTCAAAAATCTTGATTCTAGTTTTGAATTGTTCTATTTCTTAATTATGATTGTTGAAACATACTAACATGAGATGCAGTGGACACCATGATCTAGATTATTGTTTCATAAGAATGTAGGAAAAAAAATTTCCTGATTTGGACGTCATTTGTGAAATTTAAACAAGTTTCTAGCTATGATTATATGAATCAAAGAATCAAGTTAATTAGGTCCATGAAGAACTCAAGAACACATCACAATCTGGGCGCCGACAGGTGGGACCCACAAATCTATGTTTACGTGTCCTCCCTAAGAAAGCGTAATTTTCTAAAAACCAATATACCCTAGGACCCCCCTAATTCAATCAGCAACCTGATCTGGCGGCGGCGGTTCTTCTCCATCTTCCCTGACATCTCGCCTTCATCTTCTACCTCATCCTCGCCGGGGAGCACAGCCTCACACATCCAATCAGCCCCCGTGCGTGACGAACTGTAATCACTCCATCGAAAAGGTCACCGCGGCACACTACGAGGCGTCGAGGCTGGTGGAACTGCCGAAGGAGTTGACGATTGACATCGTCTCCCGAGTCGCTGCTCAGTCAGAGGACGCCATGGAGGATCTCCGGAACCTGCGTGCAACATGCAAGGCAATATGCGTGGTGTGCAGCGCCGCCACTGTCGGACGACGCCTACCCCTAAAACGTGTCCTGCAGCGACGATTCAACCTCGGCCCAGAATTTCGCGCGGCGCTCATCACCACACTGGCCACCGTCGGCAACCTGGAGGCCTTGTTCCGCAGCGGGTTGTGCCTCACATTATTGGGGAACAAGCGCGGCGTAATCATGCCTTGCCTCGACCAGCTAAGGCACGCCGTGGAGGTGGGCCACAAGGTATCGATGTACGCCCTCGCCCTCTTCCTCTACAGGCCCAACAATGGTGAGGCCGACGACGACGAGGCCCGGCGGCTCCTGCGCTTGGTCGAGGGACCCGAAGAGGGGGCAACGGCGCTTCCTTGGAAAAACTTGACTTGTACGAAACGCCGCTCCAGGATCATTTCGGCGACATGGCACTTACGGCCGTCGGCGGCGGTTGCCGTGCCACCGGTGCCAGCGCCCGTACCTCGCCAGGACGATTTTCAGTGTGCAGGTCGCGGGTGTGGCAACCACGCAGGATGGCATGCTTCCTACTCGTGGCGTAGGTTCTGCAGCGAGGAGTGTAGGATCTGGAACGAGTGTGATTGGTTCTTCTTCACACTCAAGGAAGCGTTTAATGTGATCTGATACAAGGTAAAATGATTGTGATTGCTAATATGTTTTGATTAATTTGTTCCAGACATGATGCACCATAAAAGACATTCAGGATTTCAGTTTACATGTTTGCTTTATTTCTTGTCTACTACTCATCAGGAATTCACTTTACATCTGGAATTCTTATGTTCTGAAACTTCAGCTGACTGCTAAAAATTCTTTCAATTCACAGGATTTCAGTTATCAAGAATTCAATTGTTCTGACAGTTCGGTGAATGCTTTCTTTTTTTCAGGAAATTTATCTGGCACTGAGGAGGGACCTTGCGGAGAGGCTTTGGCGTCATTTTAGGCCAAACTTTGAAGAAATCCAGCAAATAAACTCGAAGCATGTCTCTGAAGTTGTGTCTTTGGTCCATGTGTCTCTCAACTTATGTCGATGTGGAGCATGTTTTTGATGATCCTTAGTTGCTGTGGTGTCATCATGGCTCGGGAAGCCTATGTGTAAATTCAGTCCTCATATATCGTACACACTGGCTGCCGATCTTTATGTTGGTTACTTAATTTGTGTGATGCATGTTACTCTGGTACGAAATTGATGTGAGGAATGTTATTCTGCTAAAGTTGGTGGAAAGATGATATTCAAAATTTACTTTGACCACAAAAACTTTTCTATAAGCAATATACAATAACATGTGTCATCTTGTGCAGATACATAGTAAACAAGAAGTAAACTAAGATAACTTATATAAAATTATATTTATAAAACTTCATTATGTTCAACGCATCGTCTTTACAAATATATATGAAACTGAGTGGGACCCACTCGTCAGCGGGACACACGAAAACACACCCCTCAAATACGGCAAGCGTTCAAAAAATTTGGTAGCCAACGATTTGGAATGTGGCGCCAGTTTTTCCATCTAAAATAATTAACAAAGGACCAAACTACCACGCTACCATGACTGGGGCCACCACGTTGTTGCAAAACACCGGGTTTTTAGAGTAGTAAGTTGTGCGTATTTAGTTTCCCTTCCAAATCCCCTCGCAAAACCAATCTACATCTCGGTCAGTTAGGGGTCGGGTAGTCGATGACGACCGGCGCCACCGCCAAGCTGCTTCTCGCCTTACATGAGGATGTCGACATCCTGTGAGGCGACAAGGGTGACCCCTTCGTCGTCTGAAGCGCTGCGCACACCTTCGTCGGTGATGCTACCTCCAATGTTCACAACAACATTTGGTACGGCGAGTGCTGAACCTCCCCGCAGCATGTCCACCAGGGCTAGGGCGACGACTACGCTCTTTGGGTCATCACCTTCGTCCCAAATAGCATCACAAGGTTCGGGCGACGCAGAAGCGATCGTCTACGGCCTAGATGCCGACCAAGATGTGGTACCTTCATCACAGGACGAGACGACCGAGGCCAGGTACGCTGTTTCCGCATTCGATCTTTCCCCTCGTACTGCCACCTATATTTCATGCACTTGTGCACGCACTGGTACCCTAGATTTCATGCATTTGTTCACGTGATTTGCACACCAATTTTAAATGCCATCAATGAATGCACATATCAAAAGATGAGCAGATTTGGACCATGTATATGATTGAAAAGGGTAGAGATGGGGAGGGAGATGAAAAACATACATGTAAACCTCTTGGGAAACAAATCAACCTGGAAACCATAAACAAGTTGAAACAAAAATTGGGGTATTGGAACAGGGACTTGGTTTACTACAAGACTAGAATTCCTGAATCTCCTGCGGATGCAACACTCACCAAGTTCGACTACGAGGTCAATGTAGCAAAAATGAAAAAGATTCACGGGGAGGAGATGGTGATCAGCTTAGTTGTATCCAGAGAGCCAATACCTAAAAACCATACCATGCCCATAACACCATTGAAATCCAAAAGTGTTTCCACACATGATGATGATGATGAAGAAGTCGAAGAATCTGAATTAGATGAATACAAAGTTTGGCTAGCTGCACTGCATAAAGAGAAGAAAGCCTTGGGTAAGATATGGTACATCACAATATTTGTATATATATACTCATGATTGTCCAGTTCACTCACATGATTGAAATTAATTATGGATCCTTTTTCAGAATTAAAAGACATATTCAGGGAGGACACAATCGACACATACCAAGAATACCTGAATGTTGCAGGACTACTTTATGACATCGGTAATATCCCTCTCCTAATTGGCAAGCAAATTATCATTCTTTGTCAGACTGCAAATTATGTTATCTCATCATGACACAAAATTGTCTGCAGAACGGTATGTGGACCCCACCTTTATTTTGCAACACAGGCATGACATGAACCCAACACCTCCAGTGCAGCCTCCATCTCGTGCTCGGCATTGGAAACAGCAGGAGCAAGGAGATGGTAACTTGTGTTTATTAGAAATTACCTATCTATGCATAGTATGTTTTTTTAGGGTATTATTACATTTTGTTCCCATGGAATAGGCTCACAAAATGTGAAGAAAAGAGGACGCAGTCCCGTAAGAGCCTTGAAGGTAATCACCAAGAGAATCAAGGCGGGCAAACAACAGTTGGACATTCAATTCTCAAAACATGGAGGACCGGTAGGTAATAACTACCGCTCATTCGTTGATGAAGTAGTCATGTATATAAGGAAAAGGACGCTAGTCATTGGAGTGAAATCGTGGAAACATGTCAAGAAAGAAGTCAAAGACGCAATACCAACTGATGTATTGGTATATAATCATAAACTTTTCTTTTGAATACAATTCAATTATAAACAAACGTAACAACTCACATAGTATTTGCATGATATTGTGATTATATAACAGGCAAAGTGGGACATGGAAGATAATGCTGATTCAAGGGAAAAGATATGGAACATTGCTAAGGAGCGTTACAAAGGATGGCGTTCAACTTTCAGTGCTACGGCCAGGACATACGACAGCTACCACCAGAGAATGTTACATAAGCCTAAAGAATTAGATATTGTTGAATGACACTATCTGCTGAAGTATTTCAGTACTACTAAATTCAAGGTTTGTTCCACATTGTTACTGTTACTAAGCAATACATTTTTCATACAAATGGCAATGTCTGAGTCTTTAAGATTATTGTTCAAATCTTGACATTCTATAGGAAAGGAGCGCACAAAATTCTGCGATTCGAGGCCAACAAAGGACAATACATTTGTCAGGCTGTAAGCCTTTTTCACAGCGCAACTATGAGAAGGTAATAACTGGAGAAGCACATCTCCAATCTGTCTTGCAGGATGAATAACTAATTTGTTATGTTCTTGGCTTAACAGAGAGACCCAGAAACTGGTGACGAGCCCGATGATATGGAACTTTGGTGGTTAACTCACACTAAGCATGGGGAATGGACAGACGAACAATCTAAAAATGTCTATGTGAGTTCTCAATGAATGTGTACATACATTACTATACATAGTCCATGCAATTATAGAATGCAAGCAATTTCTTGTTCAACTAACTCCTCCATCTGTGCCTTGTAAATGTTAGTACAAAGCAAGCAGCGTTATTGCTGAGGCGGAATCAAATGCAGAGAACAACTTTGTTTCCCAAAAGGTAAAAAACGAGATGTTCCAGAAGGCATACAAGGAAGTCACAAAGTGCAAATCAACCAAGTTGCATGGTAATGAGACCTGGCAAAAAACCCAACTAGAAGGCAGCTGCTCAATGCGGAGCGCCAGGAACAAATTCGTAGGGAAGAGCTACAGCATCAGGAACATGTCGAGCTCATGGACGCATTTGGGCTGCTACAAGAAAAAATGTCAACATGGGAAGATGAAAGGGAAGGAGAAAGGAGAGAACATGCACGACAACTTGAAGAAAGTAACAAGAAAAGGAAGGCTGATCTGCAATAGCTTCGGCAAGAGTTCCTATCAATGCTGCAAGAAGCAAATGGATAGGCACAAATTCCACAGGTACTGGTCAAGCTAGTTGCATGAATCACTTTCTTTCCTTAGGTTCTATATCTAAATGTCTGTATCCTTTCATAGATTGTCCTACCAACATCTGTCCAGCCAAACAACAATGTCATTGCATCTGCAGACATTGCGGCGGCAGCTGCATTAGTCACGAGAACTGAAGATGTGCAGACAGAGTCAACGAATGTGCTCTCTTCTAGTCAGGTTGTTTTGTGGATTGACAACTTTTTACTCCTATCATCAGATACTGATCAAAATGGAGCCTAATTTTTCCCTCCCATATATTTTTTGTTCTCAGGAGAAGCAACCTGAAGTCAGTGCTAAACAAAGGGCGGCTCGCATTCGCAATACAAGAAGTAATAAATCTGGTAGCAATCCTGAAGCACCTTCTGTCCAGCCCTATGCAAAAATTTCATCTCAACAACTACAGGCACAAGCAGCAAGTAGGAGACGACAACAAGCCAAAAAATAGGAGGTGAAATTTTAGTAACTCCTCTGCCTGCTGTGAATGTTCATGTTTCAGCTGTCAAAGTGTTTATAGATGTGTTGATTATTTGATATCATTTTGATAATTTTATGAATGAAAATAAAACTTTGGTTTGGTACATGTTGTTGTTGCACCGTTTCCAATATTACAGATTACTTGATGCTTACAAATGTTATTCATTCATTTTAGAAAGATAAGCCGTTTCGAATGGAGCAAACAGGTGATGGGACCTTCTTGAAGTCACACTTTGCTGATCAAGTGATGGTAGCTCCTTCAAGCCACCCAACTCTTTGTTGAAACAATCCTTGGCTGATCAACTGATGTGATCATCTTCAAGTCAACATCATCTGTGTTGAAACAATGTCCTCTTGAAAACTCAGTAGTATTTCAGTACTTCGTGTGTCATTAAACTTAATTATCAGTGTGGATGGTTGAATGTTCCCAGTGGATGGTTTCATTTATCAGTGTGGTTGCTAATTAGTATTTCAGTACTTATTGCGCCATGAATTATAAATGCATAATAATTATTATTGAAGATCCTGTATTTTAATGTTTTAAATTATTACTGCTACAAATAAATGAGCATGGCGGAATAAACATATGGCGAGCTACAAAACTATGGCATCAACTCCTTTCGTTGCAAAAGAGAAATCACCCTATCGCAACCAATATTTTTCGGTGTCACAAAGGCTTGTGGCAATAGTAGGTTCCACATGTAGCAACCTTGTATTATGGTGGTAACAGAGGCATGAACTTTTGGCAACTGAATCATTTTCGAAGCAACAGCATAGGAAACATATTACAACCAAGTAAACTAGGTGGCATCAGAGTGCCCCACCTATTGCCTCGAACCTATTTATCTTGGTGGTATTAGAAAGTTGCGCCTATAACAACCATCCCTGGTTCGTAGCAATATAGAACACCTCCTATAGCACCGTATTCCACTTCGTTGTAATATAAGGAAACACATATAGCACCCAAATAAGTTTTGTGGCAATAGAAAGCAAAAAGGTGGCATTAGAGTGCCCCACCTATTGCCGCGAACCTATATATTTTGGTTGTAATAGAATGTTGCACCTATAACAACCATCTCTGTTTCGTGGCAATAGAGGACACCAACTATAGCACCCAAATCAACTTCGTGGTAATAGATGGAGCCACATATAGCACCCAAAATAATTTGGTGTCAATAGAGGTGCTTCCCCTATTGCACCCACAATAAGAACGTAGCAATAGAATTCTTTGCAACACAAAAAATTAGGCATTGCAACGCGGTTCGTACGATGCAATTGCACTTATGGCAACCACAGATGCGTCGCAATACTATGACTTGCAACCAACACGAGCGTGAAGTTGCAACGTCTAATTGTGTTGTAATATTACAACTAATGCAACCACAAAATGACCACCGTCGCCTCAGGCTATTGCAGCGCGACCTTTCGCATTAGGTGGTTGATGAAACAATTTGGTTGCAATTACAGCTATTGCAACCAAATATGGCATATTGCAACACAATTCTTGCGTTGCAACACGGCCAAAACGTAGTAGTGACTCATCCTTGTGCATCTCTCCCACAATACTCACAATGGAACCGGATCGGTTTTGGCTTAGGCTTTGGTTGTGGTTCCTCACTAGGCTTCTCTTTTGGTTTCTCCTCACTTGGTTTCTCTACCTTTTCCCAAAGAACTCATTACCCATGTCACTCTTGAACTTGATGGGCTTTTGGAAATCATTTGTTTGGGGAGGAAACACTGGTGGACCTGGGGTTGTGTCTAGTCGGTTTCTGAATTGGTTTGGCTTAAGAGCATAGGCATTTTTGTGGAAGGTTTTTGGTGGAGCTTGCATATCACCAATCTTCTCTCCTCCCTCACCACTACACTCTCCAATCATATCCGAACCAAGCGCTTGCCCATCATCGCGCTTGTATGCCTCAATCATCATCCTAAGCTAAGGCTCATGACCCGACAACCAACCCTTCATTTTTCTCAACTCATCATTTTCGTCCTGCAAATGATCAACATATTGTGCAAGTTCCAAGTTCTTCACAGCATGCACTTCACAAGTAGAGCAGGAAGTAGCAACAGGAGATTTTAATTCAGCCTCAAGCGAAAAAATGCAAGAACGAGACTCAGCAAGCTTTCCATGCAACAGATGACAAGATGTGCAAGCACCTAGCAAAGTGGGCCTAGACTGCAGCTCAGCCAACTCAAGCCTAAGCACATCTAGTTCCTCACACTTGGAGGCGTGCTTTTCCTTAAGAGCAGTAAGATCAGCTAGGAAAACAGAGCAATCAACACAATCAACCTCATCAGAAACAACAGGTGAAGCCTTAAGCGAATGTATCTCAAGCTTAGCATCAAGGTTCTGTGTTTCTAGCTCAGCCACTCTATTCCTAGCATCTTCAAGCGAGGCCCTAAGCTCTTTCCTCATTTTCTTAGCTTCCCTAAGCATGTCATCATGCTTATCAAGCAATTTTCATAGCTCCCCATTCTCCTGGCGCAAGATGGAGAGTTCATCACATACCTCATCCTCGGAGTCAGAGTTTGAGTCATCCTTCTGGCTCTTCTTGCTGCCGGAGCTATATGCCATGCCGCAGAAGTCGTCTCGCGCGAAGCAGCTCAACCCACTCAGGTTCTTGGACTCCTTCTTGCTCTTGCGCTGATCACCTTCATCTTCACTGCTACTCGAGCTCGAAGTAGAGTAGGCGGAGCTGGAGTCGACGTCACTTGCCCCGACCATCGCTCGGGCCTTCTTGCTGTGGCAGTCCTTCTTCCTCGATCTCTCCTCGTCCTTGTTCTTGTGCTTGTGTTCGCGTATCGAATGGTGCTTGCTCTATGTCTTCGGCCGGTGCTTGTAGTTGTTCCTGGCCTCCATCTCCTCCGGACAGTCAGCGACGAAGTGTCCTTGCTTGCCGCACCGAAAGCATGTTCATGAGTTCCTCCTTTAGTTCACCCGGTTCTCGTGCATCCTCTCGAATCTCCCGGTCAACAGCGCCAGCTCGTCCTCTCCAAGCACATTGAACTCTTGATTTTGCAAAGACATCAAGGAAGATAGAGAGTACATCCTGGAGAATGGGTTAGCGTTAGTCCTGACACCTGAGGCTCCGACGAGAGCAAGACTATGCGAGTCTGTCGGGCCCTCAATCTTTGCTGTCAAACCACGGTCCACCTCAGCCGACTTGAGCTTAGAGAACAGCTTGTATACCATCAGAGTCTCATACTTCTCTGACTCCAAGATGGCCTCGACCTTTCCACCCCAAATAGTATGATCCAGCGAGTGCAAGAGCTTCGCAACTCTATCATGATCATCGTACGGGAGCACAGCCACATTGGCCCTCATGTTGTTCACAATCACCATGAACCGCTGGAACATCGTGTCTATTGACTCACCATGGAGATGAGGGAAGTTCTCGTACTCTCTCCGATAAGTCGCAAACAACCGAGCCTGAACCTGACTGTTCCCAGTGTAAGTATTCTTGAGTTGCTCCCAAATCCTACAAGCTAAATCCTCTGTCTGAACCCGATCAAATTCAGATTGACAGAGAGCACGAAACAAGTAGTCGACTGTCTTGTTGTTGGCGTCATGCATATCCCTCGATCCTGGAGCAAGGAAGTTAATCAGATGAACATAAACTGTGTTCGCCGTAACATCCCAAAGTATCTGACCCTTGCCGCGGAGGAAAGAAGCCATCCGCCTCTGCCACATCTAGTAGTTCTTTCCATCGAAGTGCGGAGGACCCGATCCCCATTCCTGGTATGCCATCCTTGGATCTTAGACTGGTTAGAGTCCCGAAAGACTCCTAACCAGCTCTAATACCACTTGAAGGACCAGAACGGCGAACAAAAGAGGGGGGAGTGAATGGGAGTGAAATAAAATTCTTCTCGAGGGAGATGCCTTCTCCAACAAGATGAACACAGCTAGCCCAAAACACTTCTCCGACTCAAACTACCCAAGTTTGCCGAGACCACATTGCCATTGAAGTGCTACTGATCTTAGAAACAAACAACCACCAAACCAACTCGAGAAAGCAGCAGAACAACCAACTCGCACCGTGGAGTCGGGCACATATGAGACCCTCACGGTAGACGAGCTATTCTCGAAGCTCAAGTCGGCTCAGGTGGACCGTGGGGTGACAGCCAAGATTGAGAGCCCGACTGACTCGCATAGTCTTGCTCTCGTCGGAGCCTCAGGTATTAGGACTAATGCTAACCCATCCTCCAGGATGTACTCTCTATCTTCCTTGATGTCTTTGTAAAATAAGGAATTCAATGTGCTTGGAGAGGACGAGCTGGCGCTGTTGACCGGGAGATTCGAGAGGATGCACGAGAACCGGGTGAACTCAAGGAGGAACTCACGGCATGCTTTCGGTGCGGCAAGCGAGGACACTTCGTCGCCGACTATCCGAAGGAGATGGAGGCCAGGAACAACTACAAGCACCGACCGAAGACATAGAGCAAGCATCGTTCAATACGCGAGCACAAGCACAAGAACAAGGATGAGCGGAGATCGAGGAGGAAGGACGGCCACGACAGTAAGGCCTAAGCGATGGTTGGTGCGAGTGACATCGACTCCAGCTCCGCCTACTCCACCTCGAGCTCCAGTAGTAGTGAAGATGAAGGTGATCGGTGCAAGAGCAAGAAGGCATCCAAGAACCTCAGCAGGTTGAGCTGCTTCGCGCGAGACAGCTTCTGCTGCATGGCACACAACTCCGGCAGCAAGAAGAGTCAGAAGGACGACTCGAACTCTGAATCTGGGGATGAGGTACGTGATGAACTCTCCATCTTGCACCAGAAAAATGAGGAGTTGGTCAAGTTGCTTGATAATTGTGATGACACACTTAGAGAGGCTAAGAAAATGAGGAAAGAGCTTAGGGCCTCGCTTGATGATGCTAGGAATAGGGTGGCTGAGCTAGGAACATGGAACCTTGATGCTAAGCTTGAGATAGATTCACTTAAGGCTTCTCCAGTTGTTTCTGATGAGGTTGATTGTGGTGATTGCTCTATTTTCCTAGCTGATTTGACTGTTCTTATGGAAAAGCATGCCTCTAAGTGTGAGGAACTAAATGTGCTTAGGGTTGAGTTGGCTAAGCTGATGTGTAGACCTACTTTACTAGGGGCGTGCACTTCTTGTCCTGTTTTGCATGGAAAGTTACTAAGTCTCGTTCTCGTATTGTTTCGCTTGAGGTTGAATTGAAATCTCCCATTGCTACTTCCTGCTCTACTTGTGAATTGCATGCTGTGAAGAATTTGAAGGACCGGAATGGCGAACCAGAAAGGGGGGGAGTGAATGGGATCCGATAAAAATTCTTTTCGAAGGAGATACCTTCTCCAACAAGACGAACACGGCCAACCCAAAAACTTCTCCAACTCGAACTACCCAAGTTTGCCAAGATCACGTAGCCACTAGAGCGCTACTGATCCTAGGAACAAATAACACTACCAACCTACTCAATCACACACAACACGCAGCGGAAAACTGCACAGCCTACTGCCTGTGCTACACCGGTCAGACCGATGGTGCGCGCTGGTCAGACTGGTGACGCCGGTCGGACCGGTGGACACAACAGCTGCACAGAAATGTTCCAAGAAGCCTTAGTGACTCTTCTAGGACCTAGAACAAAAAAGCAACTCGAAAACACAAACCCTAGGGAAACTGGAAACCTCACAAAACCTATCGACCCAACTTGAATCTTGGCAAGAATTGACCCATAGCAACACAAGACAAAGCTCAATACACCCAAACATTCACCCGAGTCAAATCCCACAAAATCCTTGCACCGGTCAGACCGGTCACGAGCACCGGTCAGACCGGTCAGGTCTGGGCAGCTCGGGACGAATAGCGAGCCGCGGGTCAACCCTTCCCAAAATCCTTCCCGATCTCCCGATTCACTCCACGGATTTGCACGAGACTTTGGGGATACTAGGAGTACCTCATGGGCATCCCATAGCCACGATTTGAACCCCCAAAACTGAGAGCCTGTGTGGTTCGAGGACTGGTGGATGGTCGCTTCCTGGTGTGATGAGTGATTGACAACATTGTGTGGACTGACTCTTGGCCTAGTATTGCAGGTGCAGGTTGCGGCTTGATTGGTGCTGGTGCAGGTGAAGAACAAGCGCGAAAGGTCGATGCTGGTGAGGCCTCCAGGTGTGGAGCAGACAAGTAGGCTTGGTTCGAGGGACCCAGTGGCCAGCGGGGTCAAGTGCGAGCTGCATGGTGGCAAAAACAGTAAGACGAAGTCATAGACAGTTTCTTGGTTGAGCCTCAAAATCAAGGTCGAGCCGGGACTACGTGGGAGCCGAGTCATGAGTGGAGATTGGCGGGAGGCTACACCAAGTCCGCGGGGTTTCCAGTGGTTCACCACAAAACCACTGGGTTCCTTGGTTGATCCACAAAGCCAAGCCAAAGACCGAAGTGTAGCAGCACTGGACCGGTCTGACCGGTGGGTCGGACAGGTCTGACCGGTGGGTACCGGTCTGACCGGTGTGCGACGACACCTTCCGGAGACTTCGAAGCAGAGTTCACGCGTAGGGATCGCAAGGCTTGCATTGAGGCTAAGAAACTTTGCGGTCGCTGGGTATCCGTCCGATGGTGCTACGACGAAGAATCCCAAATTGCCCCTCAGGGGTGTGTGTGTTAGTTTTATGTCTTAGGGGTAGTTTCGTCTTTCAGTTGCCTCCATATAACCCAAGTGGTGAGAGGATGGCAGCCATCTCTTGGTTAGGATTTTTAGGACTAGCTTGAGAGCTTCATGGTGAGATCCTTCGAGAGGGATGGATGATCGGGTGGCAAGCTAGACCTTGTATGAACCTTCGTGGTATGTATAAATGATTCGGCGTGGTTCCTCAAGGCTTGATTGTGTCTCTCCCGTTTTCCCTTTTTGGTGATTGTTGGCGCCTTTTCTTGGCGAATTTCTTGTGGTGGTTTTGAGGCCTTTCACTTTGGGGTTTGATAGGGGATGTATGCATGAACCCTTCGTGGTTCTTTTCCTTGTGATTCCCCTCCCAAATCCGTGAGTAAAGGTGCTTGATTTTGGGGTATTCTTAGGTTTCAGGAAAGTGGTGTTCTTGGTGGAAATCCTTCGATTCCTCTTGATTCAACAAGTTTTGGTGGACCAAATCGTAGCTATGGGATGCCCATGAGGTACTCCTAGTATCCCCAAAGTCTTGTGCGAATCCGTGGAGCGAATCGGGAGATCGGGAAGGTTGTTTGAAGGGGTTGACCCGTGGCTCGCTGTTCATCCCGAGCGCCCAGGCCCTGAACGGTCTGACCGGTGCCCAGGTCCATGAGTAAAGGTGCTTGATTTTGGGGGTATTCTTAGGTTTCAGAAAAGTGGTGTTCTTGGTAGAAATTCCTTCGATTCCTCTTGATTCAACAAGTTTTGGTGGACCAAATCATAGCTATGGGATGCCCATGAGGTACTCCTAGTATCCCCAAAGTCTTGTGCGAATCCGTGGAGCAAATCGGGAGATCGGGAAGGTTGTTTGAAGGGGTTGACCTGCGGCTCGCTGTTCATCCCGAGCGCCCAGGCCCTGACCGGTGCCTTCCACAGGTCTGACCGTTGCAGCCACCTGTTGGGTTTTGGCTCAGGTGAACTGCCTGGTTCGTGTGGCTTTGGGCTATGGTGTTTCTGGTCTGTTCTTGGTAGGTTTCAAGGTAGTTTGCTTAAGTTTGTGTAGGCATTTCTTCCCCTTCAGTTTGAGTTTTGGAGGTGGTGTTTGTTCCAGGGCCTAGAGGAGTCACTGAGGCTTCCTGGAACTTTGCTGTGCATCTGCTGTTGGCACCAGCCTGACCGGTAGTGTCCACCGGTCTGACCGGTGCCATCGGTCTGACCGGCAAGAGCCATTAGTCTGACCGGTGTGGCATAGACAGCAGGTTGTACAGTTTTTCACTGCGTGTTAGGAGTGGTTGTTTCGGTTGGTTGATTGGTTTGCTCCAAGGGCCAGTAGCACTTTCAGTGGCTACGTGACTTTAGCAAACTTGGGTAGTTCGAGTTGGAGAAGTGTTGGATAGGCCGTGTTCAACTTGTTGGAGAAGCCATTCACTCCCCCCCTCTCCGGTCGCCAGTTTGGTCCTTCAAGTGGTATCAGAGCCGGTTACGGGTCTTTCGGGACTCTAACCAGTCTAAGATCCAAAGATGGCATACCAGGAACGGGGATCGGTCCTCCGCACTTCGATGGGAAGAACTACAAGATGTGGCAGAGGTGGATGGCAACTTTCCTCTGCGGTAAGGGTCAGATCCTTTGGGATGTCACGGTGAACATAGCTTATGTTCATCCTGTGAACTTCCTTGCTCCGGTATCGAAGGACATGCACGACGCCAACAACAAAGCGGTTGACGACTTGTTTCGTGCTCTGTGTCATTCTGAATTCAATCGGGTTCAGACAAAGGACTTGGCTTGTAGGATTTGGGAAACGCTAAAGATTGCTGATACTGGGAACAGACAGGTTCAGGTTTGGTTGTTTGCGACTTACCGGAGAGAGTACGAGAACTTCACTCATCTCCCCGGTGAGTCCATCGATACGATGTTCCAGCGGTTCACGGTGATTGTGAACAACATGCGGGCTAATGTGGCCGCGCTCCTGTACGATGATCATGACAGAGCTGTGAAGCTCTTGCACTCATTGGATCGTACTATTTGGGGCGGAAAGGTCGAGGCCATTATAGAGTCTGAGAAGTATGAGACTCTAACGGTAGACGAGGTGTTCTTAAAGCTCAAGTCGGCTGAGGTGGACCGGGGTGTGACAGCCAAGATCGAGGGCCCGACTGATTCTCATAGTCTTGCTCTCATTGGTGGCTCAGGTGCAAAGTCGAACGCTAACCCATCCACCAGGATGTACTCTTTGTCTTCCTTGATGTCTTTGCCAGATGAGGAGTTCGACGTGCTTGGAGAGGACCAGCTGGCGCTGCTGACCAGGAGGTTCGAGGGGATGCACAAGAACCGGGTGAACACAAGGAGGAACACGAGGACGTGCTTTCAGTGCAGCAAGCCAAGACACTTCGTCGCCGACTGCCCTGAGGAGATGGAGAACAAGGACAACTACAAGCACCGGCCGAGGACGGAGAGAAAGTACCGGTCGAGGTGCGATCACAAGCACAAGCACAAGAGGACGAGCGAAGATCGAGGAAGAAGTACGGCCACAGCAAGAAGGCTCGAGCGATGGTCCGAGCGAGCGACGTCAACTCCAGCTCCTCCTACTCTACCTCGAGCTCGAGTAGCAGTGAATACAATGGTGATCGGTGCAAGAGCAAGAAGGGATCCAAGAACCTGAGCGGGCTAAGCTGCTTCGCGCGAGACGACTTCTGCGGCATGGCACACAGCTCGGCAGCAAGAAGAGCCAGAAGGACGACTCGGACTCCGACTCCGAGGATGAGGTACGTGACGAGCTTTCCTTCTTGCGCCAGGAGAATGAGGAACTAGGAAAACTGCTTGATAATCGTGATGACATGCTTAGGGAGGCCAAGAAGATGAGAAAGGAGCTTAGGGCCTCACTTGAAGATGCTAGGAGTAGAGTAGCTGAGCTAGAAACACAAAACCTGGATGCTAAACTTGAAATTGACTCGCTTAAGGCTTCACCTGTTGTTTCTGATGCGGTTGATTGTGCTGATTGCTCTTTGTTCCTAACTGATCTTACTACTCTTAGGGAAAAGCATGCTTCCAAGTGTGAGGAACTAGATGTGCTTAGGGTTGAGTTGGTTGAGCTGCAGTCTAGACCTTCTTTGCTAGGTACTTGCACATCTTGTCATGTTTTGCATGGAAAGATTGATGAACTTCATGCTCGCATTGTTTCACTTGAGGCTGATTTGAAAGTTCCTATTCCTACTGCCTGCTCTACTTGTGAAGTGCATGCTGTGAAGAATCTAAAACTTGCACATTATGTTGATTGCTTGCATGATGAGAATGATGAGTTGAGAAAGTGTTTGAGTTGGTTGTTGGGTCAGGAGCCTCAGCTTGGTATCATGATAGCGGCTTTCAAATGCTATGATGGTCAAGCACTTGGGGCCGACAAGATTGGAGAGAGCAGTGGTGAGAGAGATGAGAAAATTGGAGAGATTCCTATCCCACCACAAAACAACACACAAGAACAAGTTTGTGCCTAAGCCTAACCATCTCAGAAACAAACTTGACACAACTCCAAATCCACCCATATTCCCTCCCCCAACAAACAACTTCCAAAAACCGGTGAGATTTGTGAGCCCTAAGGAAGGTGTGGTTGGAGAGAAGAAAGGAGAGAAACCTAGTGAGGAGAAACCAAAAGAGAACCAAGTGAGCAGCCCCAACCGAAGCCTAAACCAAAACCCATATGGTTCCATTGTGAGTATATTGGGAGAGATGGTCACAACGGTGAGTTTTGCTTCAAGAGGAAGCGTGAGGAGAGAATGGCTAAGGAGTGGGCTAACAAGGACAGGTACCACCCTTCTAATGGTGTACTTGAGCCTCGTATGCAAATGCCCAGGGCTAAGACCATTGTGAGGACAGTTCCGGCTTGGGGAGATCGAAGGGTGTCTGGTGATGCTGCTGGCCGAGCACCACCGGTCAGACCGGTCAGGGGGACCGGTCAGACCAGTGCAGGTCTGGGAGGTGAGCAGTTTGGTTTTCATGCTCGTGAGGATGCTCGGTTCAGTTCTTTCGGTCATAGTACAGGTGGTTGGCATGGTAATAAGTTTGGTGGTGTTGTGCTCGCTAGACGTTCTCCACCTTGTGCTCAATACGAGGGAGGGAGAAGTCGTAGCTTTGAGTTGGAGAGGAGCTACGGTCCACGGTCTTCCTTTCGTGGCTTTCGTGCTCCTCTAGCGAGACGAGAGTGGTTTCCCCGTGGTGGTTTCAGTTCTAGTGGAGATGGTAGGATGGGTCCGAGGTTTGGTGCTCGTGGTAGGTTTGATGCCCCCTTTGATAGGAATGCTAGGATGGATTGTGCTAACCCCACTTTGGAGCAGATGGCTCAGCACTGGTTTTACTCTTTTGGTACTAACCCCAGTGTTGAGTCATTTGCTCATTCACGTGCTCTTTTTTGAATTTCAGGTGGGAGGCTTGGGGAACGTTTGGTTGATCGACTCCGGTTGCTTGAGGCACATGACCGGAGATCAGGGGTGGTTCTCCAGGCTCAACCAGGTGCTGTCCAGGACATACATCACTTTTGGGGACAATGGATGAGGGTGTGTACTTGCGGAAGGTGAAGTGAGGGTAAGTGACAAAGTGGTGCTGAAGCGTGTTGCCTTGGTCAAGTCGTTGGGGTTTAATTTGCTCTCTGTTTCCCAGCTTCTTGAGGAAGGTTTTGAGGTGTTGTTTAAGTCGGGGGGTTCTCAGAAACTTGATGCTCGAGGTGACCTTGTCTGTGCGGTCGTTCCCGAGGGTCAAATATTCCGAGCTGATTTCTCTCAGAGTTCAGGTGTGTCGAGGTGTTTCGTGGCTGGTTCTTAGGGTGAGTTGTGGAAGTGGCATAGGAGGTTGGGTCACTTGAGTTTTGACCTTTTGTCACACTTGAGTGGACTCAACTTGGTTCGAGGATTGACCCGTTTGAGGTTCGAAAAGGATTTGGTGTGTGCGCCGTGCAGGCATGCTAAGATGGTAGCTGCTTCCCATCCACCCCTCACCGATGTGATGACGGAGCGTCCATGCGAGCTGCTCCATATGGACCTTGTTGGCCTAGCTCGTGTGCGATCTATGGGTGGGAAGTGGTACGTCCTGGTTGTGGTGGACGACTACTCTCGGTATGCTTAGGTTTTCTTTTTGGAGGAAAAAGGGGTGACATTTGGTTTTGTTCGAGATCTTGTCTTAAGGTTGAAGAACGAGAGGCACGAAGATGCCATACGAGTGATCCGCAGTGACAATGACTCGAAATTTAAAAACTCTCGCTTCGAAACCTTTTGCCATGACTTCGGTCTTGAACACCAGTTCTCTAGTCCGTATATGCCACCCTAGAATGGCGTGACGGAAAGGAAAAACAGAACCCTGTGTGAGATGGCTCGGACGATGCTCGATGAGCATAGGACTCCGAGAAGGTTTTGGGCTGAGGCGGTCAATACCGTGTGCTATGTGTCGAACAGGATTTATCTCCGGGTCCATAAGAAGAGAACTTGCTATGAGTTGATGCGCGGTAGAACCCCCAAGGTGAGTCACTTTCATGTCTTTGGCTGCAAATGCTTCATTCTGAAGAAAGGCAAGAGTTTGGACAAAGTTCGAGGCTAGGTCTATCGATGGCATTTTCTTTGGTTATGCGTCTCATGCTAGAGCCTTTCGGGTGCTCAATCTTGAAACTAACCAAATCGTGGAGACTTGCGAGGTTACCTTCGACGAGACACAGCCACGTAGTTTGCTTGTTTTTGAGTGTGCAGGTGACAAGGAACTTGGTGAGGAGATTTTCGAGGATTCGGTGCAGCAGCAAAGAGATGAGGAAGATGGTGGTGTGGCGCCTGCGGCTGAGCCTGCACATACTACTTCGACTACGATCGAGGACGGGCCTTCTCCCACACCTACGACGACGAGCCGAGATCGAGAGGAAGCTGCAGCTGAGGGGGAGGTGGCTTCGAGGCGAGAAGCTTCCCGGCGAGTACAAGTGGATCACCCAGCTTCAACGATCATCGGGAACATCAACGAATGAACTACACGGTCGAGGTTTCGAAATGACTCTCACTTTGCCCATGCTGCTTTTGTTGCTACTTTTGAGCCCAAAGACATTGGACATGCGCTATCTGATCACAATTGGGTAAATTCTATGCATGAGGAGTTGGAGAATTTTGAGAGGAACCAAGTTTGGGAGTTAGTGGAGCCTCCACCAGGTTGTAAGCCGATTGGGACAAAATGGGTGGGGAAAAATAAAGAGGGAGAGAAAAGTGAAGTAGTGAGAAACAAGTCGAGGCTGGTTTCTCAGGGGTACACACAAAAAGAGGGGATAGACTATGCGGAGACATTTGCTCCTGTGGCTCGTTTGGAGGCGATTAGGATCCTTCTGGCCTTCTATGTGGCTAAAGGGTTCAAATTGTACCAAATGGACGTTAAGAGTGTGTTTCTGAATGGTGTGTTGGAGGAAGAAGTGTTTGTGAGGCAACCACATGGGCTTGAGAGTGAGAAGTAACCCCACAGGGTGTACAAGTTGAGGAAGGCGTTGTATGGGTTGAAGCAGGCGCCTAGAGCTTGGTATGGTAGGTTGAGGGGGTTCCTGTTTGAGAGAGCCTTTGAGATGGGGAAGGTAGATCAGACTTTGTTTCTTCTCAGGCAGGGCAAGGAGATCCTAATTGTGCATGTGTACGTGGATGATATTGTCTTTGGTGGCTCGTCTAACTCTTTGGTTGCAAGGTTTGCAGAAGACATGAGCAGCGAATTCGAGATGAGCATGATGGGTAAGTTGCAGTTCTTCCTCGGCCTCCAGATCAAGCAGTCGAAGGAAGGAACATTTGTACACCAAGCCAAGTACACAAAGGACATTGTGAGAAAGTTCAAGATGGAGGACTCCAAGGCCATGACGACGCCGATGAGTATGACTACAGCTCTTGATGCGGACGAGGAAGGTGAACACGTGGACCAGAAGGAGTACCGGAGCATGATCGGCTCCCTTCTGTACCTGACGGCGACGAGGTCGGACATCGGATTCTCGGTATGTTTGTGCGCTCATTTTCAAGTATCTCCAAGGACTTTGCATCGGCAAGCAGTCAAGCGCATCTTCAGGTATTTGCGATACACTCCCAACTTCGGCCTTTGGTACTCCACGTCTTCTTCTTTGGAGCTTCATGGTTTTTAGGACGTGAATTTTTCCGGGTGTCGGTTGGATAGGAAGTCCACTTCTGGGACTTGCCAGTTCTTGGGTTCATCTTTGGTGTCTTGGTCTTCTCGTAAACAATCGAGTGTTTCTTAATCTACAACCGAAGCCGAATACGTTGCCGCAGCTAGTTGTAGCTCTCAGCTCCTTTGGATCACATACACCATGAGTGACTTTGGTGAGGAGTATACCCAGGTTCCACTTCTTTGTGATAGCATGAGTGTTGCAAAGAACCCAGTGCTTCATTCCAAAACCAAGCATATAGAAGTGAGATACCATTATCTGAGAGACAATGTTGAGAAAGGGAAAATCGCTTTGATCCATGTGCCCACGCAAAACCAACTAGCGGATATTTTCACCAAGCCCCTAGATCAGGCAACTTTCACTCGTTTGTGGGGAGAACTTGGTGTGTGCTTGGTTTCTTGAGTTGGTGGTGGGAGCTCCTTTTGTAGCATATGTATAGTTTCCTTTGTGCATTTCTTGCTTTTTGCATTGCATATGTAACATGATGTATAGGCATCTTTGTATCTTAGGTTGCATGCTTTTTGTACCATATGCATTTTGTAGGAAAAGCTTCTCCTATATACATAGTTCACCATGATGTGCTATATATGATCTTGTGAGCTAGTTTGGTATAATATGGTTTAGTTTGGCTTAGCTTTTGATGATCTTGATTTATATCCATGGATGATAGCTATGTGTTTTGAAAAATGCTACATGTATTCTCTCTTGTGAGTAAATGCCTTTATATGATCATGACATGTTTTAGTGGCATTTCTATGCTTAATTTGTGCTTGGATAGCTTATTTTGAGCATATGGGGCCAAAGGCTCATTTGTCATCATGAATGTTTAGCCCCCTTGCTTTATCTTGTGGAGGGGCATAAGTTCCTTTTTGTCACAAAAACATTTCATGTACCAAATATGAATCTGAAAATGAAATGTAAATTGCTTGGAAAATGTGCTCCCATGTCATATGTGCTTAATTAAATTGCTTTTCGGTGCTAAACCGTTGCATGTTGTCTACCAATGAGAAGTCTCATGTATAGAAGTAGGCACATGGCTCGGTGGCTTTGACATGACATGAGCTGCTTGTGGGTGTTTATGATGATCTTATGCTTAGAATGGTTGTCCTAGCATGAAGTTTGTGTGGCTTTGCTATTTTGACACGTTTTACTAATGTTTAGGACTTTGCTCATGAGATGGTAAATTTTCGCAAAAATGCTCAATTCTATCTTAGCTTTGCCCAATGGTTGTGAAACTTGGTGATCTTGTAGCTGATGTTCATACGAAGCTATAGAGTATCTAACTTGCTCATTTGGTCATGTGTAGCATGTTGTGTTGAATTTTGTCTATTTGAGAAGCTCTAGGTTGAAATTTTCCTAATTTTGCCTTGATTCATGCATTGGCAACAAGGGGGAGATAGTTGTGAAGGAAAAATGCTACTGAATGCATTTAGAAGGTTTCCGTGTGGTTTCGAGCCATTTTTGGGCTCTTGCAATTCCCAAGTTTCCCAGGTGGTCATCGACCTGACCGGTGGGGGTCACCGGTCTAACCGGTGTAAGTGTCAGGACCTGTGCAGATGTTTGCACTGGTCTGACCGGTGCTGTGGACCGGTCTGATCGGTCAGAGATGAGCTGATGCAGCTGCTCTATTTTGTGAAGAGGTTTGCATGCATATGTCCAGGCGGAGTTGCATTGGTTCAGGGGGAGCTTGCATGTGTGCAGGGGGAGGTCGTTGTGGTTTTCGAGCTTTGCTTTGGTGGTTTGTGCTCTTTGCTTGAGCTTGTTTTTGTCTCGGTTGTGTCGAGGCGTTGCCCTTGCCTAAGGGGACCGAGACTTTCCTCTTTCAAGTGATCTTGCTCTTTGCCTTTGTTTTGGCTTTCGATCGCTTGTTTGAGTTCTTTTGTTCCTTTCTTTTCTTTTTCCTTTTCTCTTTGGTTACCATATGTGTGTGTTGTTAATGCACTCATCAAGGGGGAGATTGAGAGCCTGTGTGGTTCGAGGACTGGTGGATGGTCGCTTCCTGATGTGATAAGTGATTGACAACGTTGTGCGGACTGACTCTTAGCCTAGTATTGCAGGTGCAGGTTGCGGCTTGATTGGTGCTGGTGCAGGTGAAGAACAAGAGCGAAAGGTCGATGCCGGTGAGGCCTCCAGGTGTCGAGCAGACAAGTAGGCTTGGTTTGAGGGACCCGGTGGCCAGGGAGGTCAAGTGCGGGCCGCATGGTGGCAAGAACAGCAAGACGAACTCATGGACAGTTTCTTGGTTGAGCATCAAAACCAAGGTCGAGCCGAGACTACGTGGGAGCCGAGTCATGAGTGGAGATTGGCGGGAGGCTACACCAAGTCCGCGGGGTTTCCAGTGGTTCATCACAAAACCACTGGGTTCCTTGGTTGCTCCACAAAGCCAAGGCCGAAGACCAAAGTGTAGCAGCACTGGACCGGTCTAACCGGTGGGTACCGGCCTGACTGATGGGGAGCACCGGTCTGACCGGTGTGCGACGACGCCTTCCGGAGACTTCGAAGTGGAGGACACGCGTCGGAATCGCAAGGCTTGCGTCGAGGCTAAGCAAGTTTGCAGTCGCCGGGCATCCATCCGATGGTGCTACGACGAAGATTCCCAAATTGCCCCTCGGGGGTGTGTATGTTAGTTTTATGTCTTAGGGGTAGTTTCATCTTTCGGTTGCCTCCATATAACCCAAGTGGTGAGAGGATGGCAGCCATCTCTTGGAACCCTAGCTCATTTTGTTTTGCTATTTTCTCTTCCTATTTTTCTTAGGATTTTTAGGACTAGCTTGAGAGCTTAAGATCCTTAGAGAGGGATGGATGATCGGGTGGCAAGCTAGACCTTGTATGAACCTTCATGGTATGTATAGATGATTCGGCGTGGTTCCTCAAGGCTTGATTGTGTCTCTCCCGTTTTCCCTTTTTGGCGATTTTCGGAGCCTTTTCTTGGCGAATTTCTTGTGGTGGTTTTGAGGCCTTTCACTTTGGGATGTGATAGGGGATGTATGCATGAACCCTTCATGGTTCTTTTCCTTGTGATTGCCCTCCCAGATCCGTGAGTAAAGGTGCTCGATTTTGGGGTTTTCTTAGGTTTCGGGAAAGTGGTGTTCTTGGTGGAAATCCTTTGATTCCTCTTGATTCAACAAGTTTTGGTGGACCAAATCGTAGCTATGGGATGCCCATGAGGTACTCCTAGTATCCCCAAAGTCTTGTGCGAATCCGTCGAGCGAATCGGGAGATCGGGAAGGTTGTTTGAAGGGGTTGACCCGCGGCTCGCTGTTCATCCCGAGCGCCCAGGCCCTCAACGGTCTGACCGGTGCCTTCCACCGGTCTGACCGGTGCAGCCCCCTGTTGGTTTTGGCTCGGGTGAACTGCCTGGTTCGTGTGGCTTTGGGTTGTGGTGTTTCTGGTCTGTTCTTAGCAGGTTTCAAGGTAGTTTGCTTAGGTTTGTGTAGGCTTTTCTTCCCCTTCAGTTTGAGTTTTGGAGGTGGTGTTTGTTCCAGGGCCTAGAGGAGTCACTGAGGCTTCCTGGAACTTTGTTGTGCATCTGTTGTTGCCACCGACCTGACCGGCAGTGTCCACCGGTCTGACCGGCAAGAGTCATTGGTCTGACCGGTGTGGCATAGACAGCAGGTTGTGCAGTTTTTCGCTGCGTGTTGGGAGTGATGGTTTCGGTTGGTTGAGTGGTTTGCTCCTAGGGTCGGTACCACTTTCAGTGGCTACGTGACTTTGGCAACCTTGGGTAGTTCGAGTCAGAGAAGTGTTGGATAGGCCATGTTCGACTTGATGGAGAAGCCACCTCCTTCAAGAAGAATTTTTGTCAGCTCCCATTCACTCCCCTCTCTATGGTCGCCAGTTCAGTCCTTCAAAAACTCACCAAATCAAGAGGAATCGAAGGGTTAGCACCAAGAACAATTCTTCCCGAAACCAAAAGAAAAACCCTAAATCGAGCACCTTTTCTCATGGATTTGAGAGAGGGATCACCAAGCAAAGAACCACAACAGGCTCATGTGTGCATCCCTCACCAAATCCGCAAAGGAGAGGCCTCAAATCCACCAAAAGAAAATCGCCAAGAAAAAGGCTTCGAAAATCACCAAAAAGGGAAAACGGGAGAGGCACAAAGAACACTTGAGGAATCACGCCGAACCTTCTATACATACAATGAAAGATTCATACAAGGTCTAGCTTGCCTCCTCAACATCCATCCCTTCCTAAAGATCTCACCATGAAGCTCTCAAGCTAGTCCTATGGAAAACCTAAGAGAAAATCGGAAAAAGACTAGGAAGCAAATGAGCTATGGTTCCAAGAGATGGCTGCCATCCTCTCTCCACTTGGTTTATATGGAGGCAACCGAAAGACGAAACTACCCCTATTACATAATACCAGGATATACGCCCCCGAAGAGCACTTTGGGAAACCTCGTCGTAGCGCCATCGGACGGATGCCCGGCGACCGCACCTTGCTTCGAAGTCTCAGGAAGCCCGCGGCGCACACCGGTCAGACCGGTGCTCCTCACCTGTCAGACTGGTACCCACCGGTCAGAACGGTCTGACCCACCGGTCAGACCGGTCTCAGGAAGCCCGCGGCGCACACCGGTCAGACCGGTGCTCCTCACCTGTCAGACTGGTACCCACCGGTCAGAACGGTCTGACCCACCGGTCAGACCGGTCCGATCCACCGGTCAAACCGGCCTGGTGCTGCTGAGGACCGGAGCATCCCAGGACCGGTGTATGGTCGATCCCTGGTGTGATGAGTGATTGACAATGTGGTGTGGACTGACTCTTGGCCGAGTATTGCAAGTGTAGGTTGCGGTTTCATTTGCGTTGGTGCAGGTGAAGAGCGGGCGCGAAAGGTCTTAGCCTTGCGAGGCCTCCGAGGAGTGGAGAGATAAGTAGGCTCGCCTCGATGGACCCGGTGGCCGAACGGGATCAAGTGCGGGCCGCATGGTGGCAAGAAAAGTAAGACGAAGTCGTCGACTAGAGCATGTGCAAGGTAGCGGCTCACGACCAGAGTCTGCACGCGAGGTTTGCGGTGGTTCACCACAAAACCGTCGGGTTACTTGGTTAAGCCACAAAATCAAGACTGGAGGCTCAGCGAGCGGAGACGGGATCCGGGCGCGCCGAGATGCTTCGATGCCGGTGGAAACGCAGCGAGATTGCAGGGCTTGCGTCGGGAGGACGCAGACTGCGGCGAAGGCGTGGCCGCCCGATGAAGAGGAGTGCTACTTGACCATCTTCTTTTATGTTCTAGGGTAGCTTGGTCATTTGCCCAACCCGGAGAGGCTTCATATATATAGCTCTAGGGTTTCAGGACAACTCATCCATCCGGACTGCTTCTCATTTTCCCTGCTCTTTAGGCTGGATTTTCTTCATGATTTTGTAGAGAATCTGACCTCCGAGTCTATGGAGGCATTCCTGGTTGCGTCGATTTCCTTCTTGTGACTCGAGTGATTTTCGTGTCTTTTTCGGGCTATTTTCGTTGGATTTTCGTGCGTGGCTTGTTCCTTCGATTCTGAGGCGTTTGTGTTCGGATTTCTTTGTGGGGATCATGGATAGATGGCTTGTGCATCTTTGTACTTGATCTTGACCCCTCAGACTCCGAATTTGGCCTCCAATTCAAGGATTTCGGTTGGAACCCTAGCTTTTTGGTTGAGCTCGGTTCGTGTTCGATTCCCGACGATTTTGTTGGTTTGAGGATCCAAGTTTTTGGGCATAGCATCCCCTAGGGACGCTTCACATCTCCCCCATATCTTGTCTCAATCCATTCAGCCATTTGGGAGACCCAAGGATGGATTGGTGTAGTTGACTTGCATTTTTCAGGCTTGGTCTGTTTCTGTTCGCTTAGGACGGACAGTCCGTGAGGCCCTTCATTCGTCGCATGTTCGACATGTTCTTGAGCACAAGTCGTTCGATCGAGTGAAGTGTTGGTTTTTGTTTGCAGGCGATTTGCGGACAGTCCGTGAGGGTGGTTCAGACGGTCCGTGTGGGTGAGCTCGAGGTGCTTGTTTTGTCTGAAGCGGACGGACAATCTGTGGGTCCGGTTCGGACAGTCTGTGAGGAGGAGTTCGTCTTTGGAGGTTCTGTCTACTAATTCAGACGGTCGGTGGTGCCCATACAGTCAGTCCGTGAGTAGCAGACGAACGGTCCGTCAGTCCAGTTCGGATGGTCCGTCCCTGGTAGGCAGAGTTGCCTAAGTCCTTTGTTTCTTGTGTTGTGCTTCTGCTTTGAATTGGTTTGGGACTTGTTCCTTGGGTTTGTACGTCCGTTGTGACTACGTGACCTTGGCAAGTTCGTGTGGGAACCCTTGCTTGTGATTTTGGGGCATAGTCGAGTTCGACTCTTCGGAGAAGAATTTTTATCAGCTCCCATTCACTCCCCCCTCTCTGGTCGCCTAATCGATCCTTCAATTGGTATCAGAGTCGGTTACGGATCTTCGTGATTCTAACCAGTCTAAGATCCAAAGATGGCGTACCAAGAACGGGGTTCGAGTCCTCCACTGTAACACTCGGTTTTTAAAGGACAACCGAATGCACCCTTTATGCATGCCCAGAATCAAATTCATGCATAAAGTGACATCATTAGTGAATATCACAACATATATCATTACAAGCATATAACTATTACAAAATGACCAAAGGGTCAGAAACAAAAGATTACACATCGTACATCTATTGTAGTGGAGTAGGCACCATCTTCCACAGGAACGTCGACTGGGGGCACGCCAACCTTGAACTCCAGGTCTTCATGATGTAGCTCCTTCTTCTAGCTTCCATCTATCTGAGCAGCAGTGGGGAGAGAACAGCAGGGGTTGAAAGGGAAAACGGTGAGTACACCTGGAGGCGTGTACTCCGCAAGTGGAGGGAAAAGTATGCATAACATGCAGACTTATCACAAGGAAGGCTTTATTTGTTGGACTAGGAAGCTCAAGTTTTAGTTGGTCAAATTTTAATTAAGCACCTACGTTTTATTGTGTATAAGGCTTGCCAACCCATTCAAGGCACAAACACCCACTTGTCCTGATCCTAAGGTTAAAACAACTTGTATCTATAACCAGCTCCCAAACCACAGTTTCACCACCGTTGTCCACCCAAACCACCATCTAACCATGTGAGGGTCCAGGCCGCTCATGACTGTGAGCACGACTGTTATAATAGTTTTTAACACTCTGCAGAGGTTGTACATCTTTACCCACGAGTCATGTCCTTTCACCTGGGGTTAGCGACCCCTCCCCACACACACACACACATGTTGCGATGTGTGAGCTACTTGGTACACTACAAGGTCTTCTGTTGGTTCTCCAGCGCGCATTAACCCACTCAGGGCTCAACCCATCACTGTGTCAGGCGCATTTATATCCGAGGTGCCGTATGCCCCCATACCGCTCAACGCAGACCACTAGATTATCCAACAGGGTAGCCAAGACCATAGCCCATCCAGTTCTCGTGGTTGTACGGTAAGTCCTGGGTGGTCACTCCACAGACCGGTCCTTATAAGATTGACTCAGGCAAGGCAAGCAACACACATCACAAGCCACCATCCAAACCGCTTGCCTGAGTCGCCTAGGGTGTTCATGTTGCTAACCATAACCCACATTAACATGTTGCACAATCATTAATCAAGTTAAGATTAAAACCAACCCATGTTGAGCAATCTAAGCATAAATCTACCCATAAAGGAAACCTCTAAAGGTAAGCAAGGAATGATCATGAAAATCTAGTAAACAGTCCTTAATAGGATTCCCAGCAAAATTAGACATCTAACGCAAAAAAGCATAAATAAAGCAGTGATTATGGTGTATAAAAGATAAAGGTATAAAATAGCAAGATGTCAAGGACACTTGCCCGTTTCCCAATGCTCCACTGCTCAGAGATGTTCCTGCACGTGTAGCAATCAACTGAAACAACACAATGCTACACTAAGAACAGAGCACCGGACAATAAAAACATTTCAAAAAAGCATGCTACTAGCTAACACTAACTAGCTACTAACACGAGAGCGCAAGGAGAGACTAAACGAAGCTACGGGAAAAAGGCACAACTATCGGTCGGGTTTACACGATTATGAACAAAGAACTATGTGCTTTATTTATTTCAATTGAAGAAAATGTATGTATTGGATATTTCGGAGAAATACCACATGTTGTAACTTAATCAAATTATATTTAAAGTTAAAACACGAGATAAACCTAGTCATATTTTATTTATAAAGATTTATTAGAATTAATACCCATCTAATGATTTAATTTAGAAAACTATACACTATGTGACAGCAACGAATAAATTTCATGATCTAAACAAGTTATAATTAGAATATATTTATATTTGAATTAACCAAGTTAACATTTATTTATGAAAAAGCGACGTTAAACCTATAGTTGATTTTATTCAAAAGAGATTGAATTAGACATTAATCAAATTAATATTAACTTTAATTTTGAGAAACATGAAATATGGTGAACATCGATGCTAACACGTTGATGGGTTCCTATATTAGGGGTACCCAGAGATAGCGACTCAATGACAATGGCCCCTGACCAAATAAATCGCTGCTTCACCCGATCCGGTCAAACAGGAGCTTGAAAATGCGATTCATCCAACTCCTGCTAAACACGCATGGGATGCTCTTTTTTTTATTAAAAACCACATGCAAACTTGTTGCGTGCATGCATCTGCACACTCAAGTGCCTACTTCACCTACATGCATGCACACTCAAGTACCTACAAGGCTACAAGCCATGCACACTTGAGTACCTACTCTACTCCTACAAGGCTACAAGCCATGCATGCAAAGTCACCCGCATGCAAGCCCCCCGAGCTAACACATGCATGCACCTACACCAACAAGCTCACTCCTTGCTAGCTTTTCTAGTTAGTAAGCCGTAGCTAGCACATGCATGCACCTGCATGCTCTCACACTAGGCTAGCTTCCTAGCTAAAAGGCCTACCCCATAAGATAGCACCTACGTGCTCACACCTTGCTAGCATTCCTAACTAGCACTTGCTTATACTCATGCACCTGCATGCAAGCCATGCATGCATAGGTCGGGAGCTCCCCTCGTATGCGCCAACTCCTACGACCTACTAAAACTCCGCCTCGCACGACTAAGTTTTGCTCCGTCCGACCTACTAGGCCCCGAGTCTTCGCAGCTAAGGAACTCCCCGAAGCTCCCAATTTGCCTGACAAGTTTACTGTGCCAGCTACTCCTGAGGACAGCGGGGCCCACAACATGGGTAAAAGCTCTTCTCTGTACTCTCGAAGACCGTGTACTCTCTCTCTGCCTTCACATGTAAATCTTCCCTTGGCTGATAAAAGGGAAGGCACCGAAGGCAGCGGGGGGATTTTTTTTCTCACTCCACTCTGATGGAGCTCTCTCTCACCGTTCTTCTTCTTCCTCCAGTCAAACTTGGCTCCTACGCACACACACCACAGAGACTTGGGACCATGCTCCCTCTCTCGCCAGTTTGTATCGCCCTCCACTACAAACCAGTGCAAACAACATGAGCAGCACGAACTGGACTTAGGGTATTACTCCACGGAGGCCCGAACCAGTATAAATCCTTGTGTCCCTGTTTGCACACCATCCGAGGCTCGACGCGCAATCCTTGATTTTATTTGCCGGCGGTTTCTAAACCATGACAGTTGGCACCCACCGTGGGGCCGCTTGCGCATCACGCCGATTTTTTACCAAGTCTCGGATGGCCAACACCGTCGAGAGTTGGCCGCCGGGGTGCACGAGCGCTCCGACGGCTCGTACTTCATCATCGTCGCGGATGAAGCTGGCCGGAACCGTCGAGATCTCCCGTCACAACATCCTGACAGGACACCGTGTCAGCCCCGCGGCTGTCGCGGCTTGTCGGCTGCGCTCCGCGCCGGCCTCGCAAGCCACCACGGCATCCTCTCCGCCGGCAACGCGCCGGGGTCGGCTGCTCGTCCGCCGACTCACGACGCTATTGTTGACCTGCCGTGCTCCTGGCCTCGACGGCCCGAAGGCCGCTCAGCGTGCGGCACGCTCGTACGTCGACACAGCCCGCGCAGGCCAGCGACAGCTGCCGCCCGAGCGCTGTGCCAGCCGGGCAGGGGCGCATAAGCACGCGCGTGCCGGCTGCCCCTGCGCTGGCACTTTGGCACCTCCGTGTCCTGCCTGCTGCGCGAACAGAGGCCTGGCCACCCTGGGGCTCGAAAAAGCAGGAGCTAGCAAGAGCTCCAAGCAGCACGGTAAGCCTCCTTTATGCTCTTGTTTCCCTCTCGACCCTGCACAACATACGTGTGCGTGAGTGAACAAGAAGGGCCATAGCTTGTTCCTGCCAACTGGGTGCTTTTTCCTCGTCGAACACAAGCACCCATGCATGACTCTTTCGATGAGCAAACAGTAAGCAGCAGGACCTGCTAGCTACAGATCCTACTCGCAACTGCGAGCTCGCCGCCGCAGTCCACCATTTTGCCTCTGCGGCAGCTTTGGTATCCAGGATGACCGCGGCGCAGAGCCGGGCCACATCGTTCCCCGCTGAGCTCGGAACGCGCGCTGAGACTCAGCGTTCGGCAACGAGCTGACCGGCGAGCACGACGGCAGCAACCGCGACCCCGCCGGCCACGACGACAACGACGGCCGCGGCACCGACGGCTGTGACGACGCCTACGGCAACCGGGACCCGCAGGCCACGACGACAATGACGGCCACGGCACCGACGGCCGCGACGACGCCTACGGCAACCGTGACCCCGCCGGCCACGACGACAACGACGGCCACGACGACGCCTACGGCAACCGCGACCCCGCCGGCCACGACGACAACGACGGCCGCGACGACACCTACGGCAACCGCGACCCCGCCGGCCACGACGACAACGACGGCCGCGACGACACCTACGGCAACCGCGACCCCGCCGGCCACGACGACAACGACGGCCACGGCACCGACGGCCGACGACGCCTACGGCAACCGCAACCCCGCCGGCCACTACGACCTCGACGGCCGCGGCGGCACGTCCAACGACCATGACCCCATTGGTGACAACGGTCAGGGGGCCACGGCCAAGCTGCGCCAAGAGCGACCGCGACGTCGCTAGCGGTGGCAGCAGCGTCTAAGACCACCAATGCCTCACCCGACCTCAAGGCAGGACCTCCGTCCGGCTCAACCCTTCCGCGTAAAGGTCGGACAGCTCACTCGGCTCCACCACCGAGGCTTCCGAGGCCTTGCATCTGCATACGCTTCCCGAGGGCTCCTGCTCCGTAGAGCCGACACCAAAACGAGCTAAGTATCATTACGTCCCCCACAAATCTTAGCATGAGTGGCTACTTTATTTTTTCCTCCGTACCTTTTGCTTGCCTTCCTGTGAGGGTAGCTGAAGCTATTCGAGTAGTGCATGTGCCACGTCCATAGGGGCTAAACCCATCCTGCTAGTTTTGTGAAGTATACTTGGGAAAGTAACTCGAGGACGGAAAACTAGTCGGGAGGCCGCGCTACTCGGAGACGGAAAAGTAACTCGTGCGAATCGAATTATTACTCGAGAGAAATACCGCACTGATTGACTAACGTAAATTTCTTGTCAGCACCTTGGTTGTTGTGAGCAGGTTACCAGCTACAGCTCACCACTCTCACCAAGACAGCCATTCCGGAGGACGTGACGGACGACGGCAAAATGCGACTACCAGCCGTACCGCTGCCTGTTGCCGTACCACGTCCCCGTCACCCTCCTCCGAGCCGCCGACGGGCCACAGCACCGACAACGACAACGACGGCAAGCGGCTCCGACAGTCACCCGTTGACCGTCCAGGCGAGCCCGCGACGGCACCGTCCGAACATCTACGGTCTCCGAACCACTAGCGGCAAGAACGTCTTCGGTGCACGAAACACCGAAACAGCTACGTTACTTGAACCCCTATTTTCTAGCAATATACAAAGTTGCTAGTTCTTTCGCTTAAATCTAGTCGCTCCTGACCCTTATTCGAGCAATGAGGTTGCTAAACGAACTGTGATGTGAAAAGTCATGTCAGACTAGTCGGACTGTGAGAAACCTACGCCCCCGTGGCTACGGCTCCCTCGCTCACTAGTACAGGCAGTCTTTCCCACTCACAAACTAGATTTCCACCACCTCATCACAAGAAAAAGGGTCGGGCAACAGTGACCTTGCGAGAACCTTTCTGACCGACCTCTTCGTCCGCACCAAGGTCGGGGCTCGTGTTACGACGAAACAAGTCAGGTCCGACTGGTTGGAATGCGAGAAACCTACGCCCCAGCGGCTACGGTGCCTTTGCTCACCAGCACAACCGACCTCTGCCACGTACGAACTCGGGCTCTGCTACCTCGACACTAAGAAAGGGTCGGCCAGCAATAACTCTCTTTGCATAAATAATTAAGCTGGAAGTCTTTTCGACCGGCAATCTGCAGCTTGATTTCCATTCACCATTATGAATTTTGGGGCACACCGCCCCATTATTAAAACTAATTGTCTCTCGAGAGACGATGTTCTTTGTAATTTGTTGACACAGCAACGACGACCCCGACCAGTCGCCGACCTCCCACTCAGCCACGATGGGCAACGCGAGACTCGGGGGCTTATCATCCGGGCCCGAGGACGACACGCCAGCTCCTCCGACACGAACGCAAAACAAGCTAAGTATTATTTTAATACTTCCTTCTCCCGGTTATCGCTTGTCTTAGCGCGCATCTCCGAGTTATCACCGACTACCCTAGGCCTGTTCCCGACTGCTTCTTCAGCCTAAGCGCTACACGAATAGTCGGGCCAACGACCAACGGGCGTGCCACACACATCTTTTCTCCGTCGCTTACTTTCTTTCTTCCCTCTTGCACAAGTCACTTAAGTATTCGGGGAGTACGCTCCTTAGACTGTGAAACCTTGACTCTACGCCTACACTTCGTACGCGTGCATGCGGCCAGCTCCCTACGCTACGAATGCTGCTATCAGAAGTCAGATGAATAAACGTATAAGGATAACCACCCGAAGAAATTAACAGACTTAAAAGAGTTGGAATTAGAAATTTTGTTATGCATCGCCAAATGTTTTTTGCTTCGGAATTAATATTTGCGACACCGCATGCTATCATCTTCATTTTTCATTTCCAAGAACGAGTCTTGGATCCCTGAGCCTACCACCTATGCACGGGGGCTGAGCGCCGAGACGCGAACCGTCAATGGATCTCACGGATCCAAACCGACACGCGGTTCGAAGGCTGGCCCAGCGAAGGGTTCCGAATAGCCGCCACCGTCACCAGAGCAAGGGACGAAAAGGGATGGGCCCACAAACGGCCAAGACCTAGGCACACGAGTACCACGGGCATCCCGGCTCGTGTTCGAGCCCCATACGAAAAAATCTCATGGAATCCCCACCGAAGGGGAGGCAACGAGCCGCCGGAGTCAATCGAACGACTCTGGAAATAAATGAGATATTCGAAGGGGTTTAATAAGATCTATCACCAGCTGATCCTGTCGGGACCCCGCGAACGGGACCCGGGTCTTACTCGAACCAACCTGCTAGTAGCTCGACGAGCACCATGACTCGGCCACCGAGGTAAGCCATGGCAATGCTCACCCCTCCTCCCTGACGAAAGGGATGCGCCAGGAAAAATAAACAGGTGACGAGCCGCCGGAGTCAACCAAACGACCCCGGAAACAAACGAGACATTTTGAGAGGTTTAATAAGACCTATCACCAGCTGATCCTGTCGGGACCCTGCGAACGGGACTCGGGTCTTACTCGAACTAACCCGCTAGTAGCTCGATGAGCACCATGACTCGGCCACTGAGGTAAGCCATGGCAATGCTCACCCCTCCTTCCCTAACAAAAGGGACGTGCGAAAAAATATATAAATAATAAACAGGCAACGAACCGCCGGGTCAATCGAATGACCCCAAAAGCTCAGGGACGCCGCCGTTCCTAATAAAACGACTATCGAACTCAAAATCACTAACCCCACGAACGAGTCTTCGACTCCCCCGCGGGCTCTGGGGCTACACCCGGCGGGTGCGCTCGCGCGCCCCCTGTTCAAACGGACAACGACGTCTCCTCCACCCTACAACTATTGAACCTGGGAACGAGTCCAAGACTCCTTCCCAGGCTCGGGAGCTACTGACGGGGTCCAATATTAGGGGTACCCAGAGACAGCGACTCAATGACAATGGCCCCTGACCAAATAAATCGTTGCTTCACCCGATCCGGTCATATAGGAGCTTGAAAATGCGATTCATCCAACTCCTGCTAAACACGCATGGGATGCTCTGGTTTTTATTAAAAACCACATGCAAACTTGCTGCGTGCATGCATCTGCACACTCAAGTGCCTACTTCACCTACATGCAGGCACACTCAAGTACCTACAAGGCTACAAGCCATGCACACTTGAGTACCTACTCTACTCCTACAAGGCTACAAGCCATGCATGCAAAGTCACCCGCATGCAAGCCATACATGCATAGGTCGGAAGCCCCCCGAGCTAACACATGCATGCACCTACACCAACAAGCTCACTCCATGCTAGCTTTCCTAGCTAGTAAGCCATAGCTAGCACATGCATGCACATGCATGCTCTCACACTCTGCTAGCTTCCTAGCTAAAAGGCCAACCCCACAAGATAGCACCTACGTGCTCACACCTTGCTAGCATTCCTAGCTAGCACTCGGCTATACTCATGCACCTGCATACAAGCCATGCATGCATAGGTCGGGAGCTCCCGTCGCATGCGCCAACTCCTACGACCTACTAAAACTCCGCCTCGCACGACTGAATTTTGCTCCATCCGACCTACTGAGCCCCGAGTCTTCGCAGCTAAGGAACTCCCCGAAGCTGCCAACTTGCCTGACAAGTTTACTGTGCCAGCTACTCCTGAGGACAGCAGGGCCCACAACATGGGTAAAAGCTCTTCCCTGTACTCTCGAAGACCGTGTACTCTCTCTCTCTCTGCCTTCACATGTAAGTCTTCCCTTGGCTGATAAAAGGGAAGGCACCGAAGGTAGCAGGGGGGGTTCTTTTTTCTCACTCCGCTCTGATGGAGCTCTCTCTCACCGTTCTTCTTCTTCCTCCAGCCGAACTTGGCTCCTACACACACACACCACAGAGACTTGGGACCAAGCTCCCTCCCTCGCCAGTTTGTATCGCCCCACTACAAACCAGTGCAAACAACATGAGCAGCACGAACTGGACGTAGGGTATTACTCCACGGAGGCCCGATCATGTATAAATCCTTGTGTCCCCGTTTGCACACCATCCGAGGCTCGATGCGCAATCCTTGATTTTATTTCCTAGCGGTTTCTAAACCACGACACACGTACTCAACGATGAAACTGAAGGACCGGAACTGGCAACCCGAGAGGGGGGGAGTGAATGGGAGCCGATAAAAATTCGTCTCGAAGGAGATGGACACTCCAACAAGATGAACAAGGCTTCCAAAACACGTCTCCGACTCAACTACCCATGTTGGCCAAGACCACGCAGCCACTGGAGTGCTACTGGTCCTAGGAACCAACAACCACCTTCACCTACTCGAGAACGCAGCGGAACGAGCAACTCGAGCACCACTGTCCTGCACCGGTCAGACCGGTGAGCAGCACCGGTCAGACCGGTCCCTCCTGGAGCACCCCAACAGATCCTGAGAACTTCCACAGAAAGCTCCTACACCGGTCAGGCCGGTGTAGCACGCCGGTTAGACCGGTCTAAGCCAGGAAGCCCCAAAATCACACACCTGACCTTCCGAGCTCCAAAACGAACCAAACTCGAAACAGCAACAACACGGGACAACAGGGAACTCACCAAGATGTTCACCCGAGGCAAAACCCACAAGGCCTCTGCACCGGTCAGACCGGTGAGTAGCACCGGTCAGACCGGTCAGGCTGGGACGCTCGGGATGAATAGCACCCGCGGGTCAACTCCCCCAAATCCAACTCCCGATCTCCCGAATCGCTCCGCAGATTTGCGCAAGACTTTGGGGATAGTAGGAACACCTCATGGGCACTCCATAGCCAAGATTTGGTCCACCAAAACTCGCTAAATCGAGAGGAATTGAAGAAATCCCACCAAGAATGCCTCTAACCCTAGAGCCAAGAAAACCCCAAAATCAAGCCCCTTTTCTCACGGATTTGGGAGGGGAATCAAAGGGAAAAGAACCACGAGGGGTTCAAGCATACATCCCCCACCAAATCCCAAAGAGAAAGGTCTCAAAACCACCACAAGAAATTCGCCAAGAAAGGGCTCCGAAAATCACCAAAAAGGAGAAACAGGAAAGACACATCCAAGCCTTGAGGAACCACGCCGAATCATCTATACATACCAAAGAGGTTCATACAAGGTCTAGCTTGCCACCCGATCATCCTTCCCTCTCACAAGATCTCACCATGAAGCTCTCAAGCTAGTCCTAGAAATTCCAAAGGAAAAAGGAAGAGGAAAATAGCAAAACAAAATGAGCTAGGGTTCCAAGAGATGGCCGCCATCCTCTCACCACTTGGGTTATATGGAGGCAAGCCGAAAGACTAAAATACCCCTAAGGCCTAATACTAGGATACACACCCCCGAGGGGCACTTTGGGAATCTTTATCTTCGCACCATCGGATGGATGCCCGGCGACCGCAAACTTGCTTAGCCTCGACGCAAGCCTTGCGATCCCGACGCGTGTCCTCCGCTTCGAAGTCTCCGGACTACGTCGTCGCACACCGGTCAGACCCACCGGTCAGACCGGTCCGATACTGCTGCACCTCTGTCTTCGGTCTTCGGTCTTGGCTTTATGGATCAACCAAGGAACCCAGTTGTTTTCTGGTGAACAACCGGAAACCCCGCGAACTCGGTGTAGCCTCCGCCAATCACCACTCATGACTCGGCTCCCACGTAGTTCCGGTTCGACCTTGGTTTTGAGGCTCAACCAAGAAACCGTCCACGACTTCATCTTGCCGTTCTTGCCACCATGCGGCCCGCACTTGACTCCGCTGGCCACCGGGTCCCTCGAACCAAGCCTACTTGTCTTCTCCACACCTGGAGGCCTCACCAGCAATGACCTTTCGTGGTTGTTCTTCACCTGCACCTGCACCAGTCAAGCCGCAACCTGCACCTGCAATACTTAGCCAAGAATCAGTCTACACCACGTTGTCAATCACTCATCACACCAGGGAGCGACCTACCACCGGTCCTCGAACCACACAGGCTCTCAATCTCCCCCTTGATGAGTGCATTGACAACACACACATTTTGGTAATCAAAGAGAAAAGGAAAAGAAAAGAAACGACTAAAAGAAACTCCAACAAGCGATCGAAAGCCAAAGGAAAGGCGAAGAGCAAGATTACCTGAAGAAGACAAGTCTCGGACCCCTTAGGCAAGGGCAACGGCTCGACACATCCGAGACAAAACATGCTCAAGCAAAGAGCACAAACCACCAATCCAGAGCTCGAAAACCACAAAGAGCTCCCCCTGCACACATGCAAGCTCCCCCTGAACCAATGCAACTCCCCCTGGACGAAAGCACGCAAACCACTTCACAAACTAGAGTAGCTGCTTCAGCTTTGCTCTGACCGGTCAACCTCACCGGTCAGACCGGTGGGCTAGATCGCCCAGCAACCTAACACTCACACCGGTCAGACCAGTGCCTTCCACTGGTCAGGCCGATGACCACCTGGGAAAAACTGGGAACTACACGAGCTCAAAACTAGCTCGAAACCACTTGGAAACCTTCTAAATGCATGTAGCAAGCCAAAACATGCTCAAACTTCTCCCCCTTGTTGACAATGCATGAATCAAGCCAAAAATGCAAAAAATGCAACCTAGAGCTTCTCAAATAGACAAAATTCAACATAGCATGCTACACATTTCTAAATGAGCAAGTTAGATACTCGATAGTTTCGTATGGACAAAAACTACAAGATCACCAAGTTTCACAACCATTGGGCGAAGCTAAGATAGAAATGACTATTTTTGCGAAAAATCACCCTCTCATGAGCAAAGTCCTAAACATGATCAAAACATATCAAAATGGCAAAGCCACACAAACTGTCGTACGGACATCCCTGGGCTCACTACTCAGATGGGTACTGGGACCGACTACTCCGTGGGCCCCTGGGACTACTCGACTTGGGCTGCACAGTACCTGATGGCGTGAAGCGCAAGGCATACAGAGGACTAGTACTCGGATAGGAAGCTAGACATGTTCGGATCCATGTAGAGTACTCCTAGCCGTACACGACTAGAACTCCTCTGGCAAACCGACTTGTAACCCTGCCTCCCGGACTATATAAGGCGAGGTAGGGACCCCTATCTCATTATCCGCATCATCTTGTAAACACACCCAACCAATCCAGAGCTACGCAGCATACAGGACGTAGGGTATTACGCACCTCGCAGCCCGAACCTGTCTAAATTGTGAGTCACGTGTCTCTCCTTCGAGTTCCCGATCTCGGCGAGGCCATAAACATCTACCTCGGGTACTCCCCTTGTTAGGTTGCCGGGTTAAAACACCGACAACTGGCGCGCCAGGTAGGGGTTCTCACCGAAGATCACATGGAGAACAGGATGGCTTCACTCGTCATCAAGCCAACCGCCGCCTTCAACCGTGGTGACACCTTCGTCTTCGGCTCCTTTGTCTACACCGCTGACGGCGCTGGATCGTTCCAGCGCTACTTCACCATGACCCCGGACCCGGAGACCGGGCTCGTGATGCTTCCCGAAGCCATCACGGGTCAACTTGTCGAGAAATTCGACGAATTTTCGCTCTGCAACCAAGTCGCCGACTTCGAGCCCGGATCCACCTCCAACTCAAACTCGACGTCACCCTGGATCGAACCGCGCGAGCTGGCTCCTGAGCCATCATGCGAACCGGTCCTCCCCCATGAGCACTTCCCGTACGGCCTCTGCAACTCTAGCAAAGCCTACGCGGAAGCACTCACCGCGCGTCGGGCCGGCAAGGAGATCGTCTCCGAGTACTCCTCGGACTCCTCGATCCGATCGAGTCCGAGTCCGAGCTCAACACCATTGAGGAACCATTGTCAGGTCCTGCTGCTGGCTTGGTCATCACATCTACTCCTGCCGACAGATTCATCTACTGGCCCGACCGCAAGCCCGTAGACCTGACCACGACAACTCACGCTGCGTCGCCTACCTCGAGACACTCCCCTTCCAAGAGGGGACACCGCTGACTCCGAACGAAGAAGAGCACACGCCAACCGAGGTGGCGACTACCGACTCCGGACTCTGCACGCCTGACCGTGAGGTATTCATGGCAGCCGGGGAAGCTGGGACCTCAAACACCCAAGTCGATCGGTACCTTGAAGACATTTCAGAAGACGAGGAATCAGCCAATGCACCCGCAGATGAGACCATTGATGCCAAGAACGCCCGGTGCGAACGCAACAGAAAACGAGCCGATCGACGCAAGTGCTTTCGAGAAGCTTTTCCCGTCCGGAACCTCGCAGAGGCTCTGGACCAAGTCGAAAACCGGGTACACACCACCCCTGAGCAATGCCTCATGTCTATCACCACGATAGCACGAACAGCTCAGGGGCACCGCGCAGGCGAACTCATCGCCAAGCTTGCTGAGGACGCCTACTTCATGCGGGTCAACGCCAGAACTGCCGGAGCTGGAAACAACGAAGCCACTAGTCGCAGCCCAGCAGATGGCGGACGCAACCGCGTCCGTGGCGAACACCAACCAAACCCCAACCGCTCTAGAGCCTCTGTAGGAGGACCCTCACATGGCGGCCACAGCGGTGGGGGCGGTGGCGGCGGTGGCGGAGGCAGCAGCGGCGGTAGTTCCTCCCACGGCGGCGGCAGAAGAGCCGGTGGCGGCGGCGATCGCGGAGGCCGAGGCCACGCGAACAGCCACGCCACCGGCAACGCACGCGGCGGCTACGACGCCCGCAACAGGATCGACGTGATCCACCGCGCCAAGAAGACTACCGAAGTCAGCGACAGCGACGGCTTCCCCGCCTACTCTGCACGACGTCGCGATCTGCTTCTTCCCGAGAAATTCAAATCTCTCGGGATCACCAAGTACGACGTGAAGAAGGATCCAGTTTAGTGGCTCAGGTGCTATGCCCTGGCCATTGAAAACGCTGGTGGCGACAACGACGCGAAGTGTCTCTACTTCCCCATCTATCTGGACCAGGCTCCACTCACATGGCTCGAGTCACTCGACAAGAACTCGATCGACCAGTGGGACCAGCTGAAAGCCCAGTTGACCAGCAACTTCGCGGGCGCCATGGGGCGCTCAGGTACTCGCATGGACTTGGCGATGGTCAAGCAGGAGCAAGGCGAGACCCTCCGCCAGTACATGCGCCGCTTTTTCGACAAGCGTGCGACCGTAGTCGACGTGATTGACAAAGAAGTCATCGACCTCTTCCAAGACGGCCTCTACCACCATCGCACCTTCGAAGACTTCGGTCGCTGTCGCCCGAGTTCTATCACCAAGCTCAAAGACATGATCACTTCATGGGCCGACGAAGAGGACAAGGCGAACGCCAGGTACGACTCCATTCGCGGCAAGAGCAAAAACAACACGGGCGGCAACAACAACAACAAGGATCAAGGGGGTCACAACAACAACTACTCGGGTCCTAACCACAAGCGCAAGCTAGACAACACAGTCGTGGCTATATAGCACCCTGTGAAGGACAGCTCTAAAAAGACCTCCGGCGGCTTCAGAGACTTGCTCAAAGAGAAGTGCCTGTGGCATCTGGATGGTAATCACACAACCGACCAGTGCTACCAACTCCGGCGAGCACTCAAGGATATTCCTGAGCCACGGCCCCCTCACGACAAAAAGGGCAAGAAGAAAGTCGATGAAGGCAACGGCAACTTCCAAGAACCTGACAAGACGGTGAATGTCCTCTTCGGGGGACTACCCACCAAATGATCTCAGAAGCTCACTCTACGGGAAGTCTTGAACATTGAACCAGCAGTACCGACACCTCTAAGGTGGTCGGAGGTACCCATCACCTTCTCTCTCGCGGATCAATGGACAAGCTTCTCTGAGCCAGGACGTTTCCCACTCGTCTTGAAACCAGTAGTCGCGGGCTCCAAACTCAACAAGGTACTCATCGACGGCGGGAGCGTACTCAACGTCTTCTTCACCAAAACCTTGAAGAAGATGAAGCTCGACATCACCGACATGCTCACTAAAAGCGCGTCGCCTTTCTACGGCATCGTCCTGGGTAACGCGGCTATACCACTCGGATCAGTGGTCCTGCCAGTTACCTTCGGGGAGACAAGGGAGAACTACCGCACCGAGTACATCAAGTTCGAGGTTGCGGACTTCGAAACCTCCTACCATGCCATCCTCGGCAGACCAGCCATCGCCAAGTTCATGGCGGTCCCTCACTACACCTACTTGGTACTCAAAATGCCAAGTCCTGCCAGAGTACTCGCGCTGCAAGGGGACATGAAGATTTCTTACGACTGCGATACCAAAGCCGTGGAACTCGCAGAAACCAATCAAGTACCCAACGCAATGATGGAAATCTGCGCTGGGTCCAAGAAGCTTGCCCCAACCAAACTAGAGATACCTGAGAAGACCGACGCCGCAAACAAGCCTCAGCCAACAGAGGAAGTACAGTTGAAGGCCATTGGCCTCGGGACGGGCGACAGCAGCAAGACTACCATGATCGGCGCGGGGCTCGATCCGAAATAGGAAGACGCGCTCGTCAGCTTCCTTTGGGCTAACCGAGACATCTTCGCGTGGAAGCCAGCGGACATGCCAGGTGTGCCTAGGAGGCTGATTGAGCACTCACTCAACATCGACCCTAAAGCTACCCCCAAGCGACAACACCTCCACCGCTTTGCCGACGACCGACGGGACGCCATCAAGAAGGAACTCGCCAAACTACTCGTGGGTGGTTTCATCCGAGAAGTTTTCCATCCTGAGTGGCTCGCCAACCCCATCCTCGTCCACAAGAAGAACACGAACGAGTGGAGGATGTGCGTCGACTTCACCGACCTCAACAAGCACTACCCCAAGGACCCCTTCGGGTTGCCGCAGATTGATCAAGTCATCGACTCCACGGCGGGCTGCGACCTGCTCTGCTTCCTCGACTGCTACTCCGGGTACCACAAGATCGCTATCAAGGAAGAGGACCAGGAGAAGACCGCGTTCATCACCTCGTTCGGCGCTTACTGCTACACGACAATGTCGTTCGGGTTGAAGAACGCCGGCGTTACATACCAACGAGCTATCCAGGCCTGCTTCAAGAAGCAGCTCAACAAGAACGTCGAAGCCTATGTGGATGACGTGGTCGTCAAGACCAGAAACTCCGACATGCTCATCATTGATCTTGAAGAGACCTTCGCATCTCTGTGAGAGTACCAGTGGAAGCTCAACCCCAACAAGTGCGTCTTCGGCGTACCTTCGGGGAAACTACTCGGCTTCATCATCAGCCATTGCGGCATCGAAGCCAATCACGAGAAGATCTCCGCCATCACCAATATGAAAGCTCCAACCTGCATCAAGGATGTCCAGAAGCTGACCGGGTGCATGGCGGGCTTGAACAGATTTATCTCAAAGCTCGGAGAACAGGGACTACCCTTCTTCAAACTACTCAAGCACCAAGAGAAGTTCGTGTGGACCGCGGAGGCTGATCAAGCTCTGACGCAGCTTAAGGACTTCCTGTCAAAGCCACCGGTCCTCACGGCTCCTCGCAAAAAGGAGCAGCTACTACTCTACCTCGCTGCGACTACTCATGTGGTCAGTACTGCCATCGTCGTCGAGCGGCAGGAAGAGGGCCACGCCCACTCAGTCCAGCGACCAGTCTACTTCGTCAGCGAGGTCCTGTCCGAGTCCAAGGCACGGTACCAACCGGTCCAGAAGCTACTCTATGCAGTACTCATCACCTCGCGGAAGCTACGACACTACTTCCAGGAGTACTCGATCACTATCGTCACCAACTATCCGCTCGGTGACATACTCCATAATCAAGATGCTACTGGAAGAATCTCCAAATGGGCGGTCGAACTGGGCGCCCTCAACATCGACTTCAAGCCACGCACCGCTATCAAGTCTCAAGCACTAGTCGACTTCATGGCAGAGTGGCGGGAGAATCAGCTACCAACTCCTACAGAGCGGCCAGAGCACTGGGTGATGTACTTCGACGGCTCACTCAAGCTCGAGGGCGCGGGCGCAGGGGTACTCCTGATCTCTCCAAAGGGCGAACAACTCAAGTACGTCCTGCAGATCTTCTAGAAGGTCTCAAATAATGAAGCCGAGTATGAAGCCCGGCTACATGGGCTCCGCCTCGCAATCTCACTGGGCATCAAGCGACTACTAGTCTACGGCGACTCCGCAGTGGTCATCAACCAAGTCAACAAGTCTTGGGACCGCAACAAGGAGAACATGGACGCCTATTCTCTTGAAGTCCGCAATCTCGAGAACAAATTCTACGGTCTCGAGTTTCACCATGTCGTCCGCGACAACAATGTTGTAGCGGACGTCCTGTCGAAGCTTGGTTCTACTCGCGCACAAGTACCCGTCAGAGTCTTCGTCCACGAGCTTCATGCGCCATCCATCCCGGAGCCGGCACCAACGACCACTGACCCTGTGCCACCACAGCCCGGTCAGGAGGTCATGATGATCGATGTGGACTGGTGACAACCCTTCATCGACTACATCCGCGAGCAGAAGGTCCCCTCCGACAAGAACAAGGCCGAACAACTCATCCGCCGAGCCAAGACCTACGTACTAGTCGGAGACAAGCTCTACAGGTAGGGTGCCACTTCTGGAGTACTCATGAAGTGCATACCTCGGGATGAAGGCAAGGACATCTTGGAGGAGATCCACAAGTGCGTCTGCGGCAACCACGCGTCTTCTCGCACGCTGGTGAGCAAAGCCTTCTGACAAGCTTTCTACTGGCCCACAGCCCTGGTCGACGCTGAAGAACTCGCCAGAAGGTGCCAACGGTGTCAATTCTTCGCCAAGCAGCAACACGTCCCGGCCTACAAGCTAGTCACCATACCACCGACCTGGTCCTTTGCCTGCTGGGGGCTCGACATGATTGGGCCTCTGCCAACTGCGCCAGGAGGATTCAACAGAGTCTTGGTGGCCATCGACAAGTTCACCAAGTGGATCGAAGTCAAGCCAGTTACCTGCCCAAAGGCTGACATGGTACTCAATTTCTTGGATGAACTCGTGCATCACTACGGGCTACCCCATCACATCATCACAGACTTGGGTTCCAACTTCAACAACCATCAGTTCTGGGAATACTACGAAAACAGCGAGATCGACGTCCGGTACGTCTCAGTCGCCCACCCACGTGCCAACGGTCAAGTTGAGCGCGCCAACGGGATGGTACTCGATGCCCTCAAGAAGCGATTGCACGACGCAGCTAACACCAAAGGAGGCAAGTAGATCAAGGAACTACCCAATGCACTCTAGGGGCTTCGTACTCAACCTACCAAGCCAACAGGGCAGTCGCCCTACTTCCTGGTCTACGGCTCCGAAGCTATTCTACCAGCCGACGTGATGTGGGAATCGCCGGTAGTAGAACAATACGATGAAGGCATCTCAGAAGACAGTCGACGGGTTGATATCGACAGCCTCGAAGAAGCCCGCTGCGCTGCCCTCGTCCAGTCATCAAGGTACCTAGAGGGTATCCGATGCTACCATGGTCGCAATGTCAAGGAACGATCCTTCAACGTCAGTGATCTAGTCCTCCGTCGCATCCAGAACACGAACGGACTACACAAGCTCAGCTCGCCATGGGAAGGTCCCTTCTTAGTCTCCAAGGTGACCGGACCAGGCTCATATCGCCTCCAAACACTTGAAGGCGGCGACATCAGCAACTCGTGAAACGTCGACCAGTTGTGTCGCTTCTACGCGTAGTCGCTCGACTACTCATCTACGGGTCCAGCCTACACGGCTACTCACGGACTCTTCGCTGTAAGCGGCCTCTCGGTCCTAGCACAAGTCTCCGGACTACTCTTATCTAAGATCCAGCGTCAACGGCTACTAACGGATCCTGAGCCGCACAGAGCAGAAGGACTCTGGCGGCGATCTACAGACCATATACTCCCTAGATCCTGCCTATACGGCTATTAACGGATCTCCAGCTGTAAGCAGCTCAAGGGCCCAAGCAATCACTTAGCCGTAGGCGGCCTACGGGTCCTGGCAACTACTCATTTGTAACGGCCCTAGCCATCCAGGTGTACTTCTTCATCAGTAATAAAGTTTGGTTCGACTCAACTTGTTTACTGTGCCTTCTAATAAGGCAGATTCTACCTAGTACTACTCATCACTTTTCTCACGGTTTGGCACTCTGCACACTTCGCTGCAAGTAGCGGCAACGCACTCATTACAAATACAAGCAGTGGGCGAATTTTACTAATATTTCAAACAAGTCTCTGACTACTTTGTTTGTTTTACATCAACTACCCTAAGCTACCTCTACAGGTACATCTACTGGAGATTGAGCATCTCCGCCACTTGCTCAGCGATGGGCGCCATCTCCTCCAGGAGAGTCTTGTACTGCTCATCGGTGCAGTTCGCCGTAAGACCACCAGCCACCACATCCACTGGTGCCTTTGGGAAGTACGACTTCATATACGCAAGCACCTGGTTCGGTATGGACTTCGCCAGATGCTTGACATACGTCGCCAGACAACCGAGGGCTTCCTTTAGTCTGTCTACTAGTGGGGCTATCTTGGGTCCGCCCAGATGTGGCACCAGCAGCCTTGCGATGGGCAGCGCGGCTTCTTCGAGTTCTTTCAGCTGGCCTTGAAGCTTCTCGCAGTCTTCATTCAGCTTCTGCAGAGATTTATAACAGTTCACAAGGTCACAGTCTGAGGCTTCACAGAGCTCCATGTGCGTGATACACCCATGACGCAACTTGGCATACTCATACTCAAGTACCTCTCTCTTGTCGGTCTCACGGTACATGATGTTCTTGAGGTCCGTCTCAGATGCCTTCAGCTGGTCGACCTTTGCCTCAAGATCTGCAGACAACTCGTCACCGTGTCAGAATACTCACATGTACTGCAATAAGTACTCGGCGGCCTCGGCGGAAGACATACCTTTGTTCTTCTGGCGCAGCGATTTGTTCTTCCGGATCAGGTCGTCCCTCTTCGCCTGCATCTCCTGTACCTCATTGTGGTATTGGGGGAAGGCACCATCAAGTTTGGATTGGAGCAATGCCGCATGTTTCTTCGACTTGTCCAGCTCCTTCTCCAAACCTTCGACGCGGAGAACTGTGTCGCTGTACCCCTTCAGAAGTTCAGACTTCTGGCGGGACCTCTCCACCACATCCTGCGCAAGATAGAACGGTCAATGCTTCTGTGTCGCCGTATTCAGTACTCAACAAGACAAGACTACTCAGGGTACTCGCAACGTACCTTGACCCATTGCTCTGTGCGGCGCCATGACTCCATGCTTAGGGACACGACGGCTGGGTCAACCAGATTGTCTTCCAGCAACTCGAGACCTCCGCAGCTTGAAGATCCCGTGTCTGGCATGGGCGCCGAGCGAAGTGGCGCAGCTTCTTCTATCACCACCTCGCGGACGACGACGTTAGTACTCGCCTCGGGGTGTGGATCAACCCGTGCTTCTGTGCTCGGCTCGGGGGCTACCGTAGTCCCCGACCCGGGGGCTGTTGCTGTCGCCGCCTCGACAACCGGCTTTGTGGCCACCGTCTCCACAGTAGCCGTCTCCATGGCCACTGCCTCAGGGATCGTAGCTCCCTCTGCTTGTGCTCCTGCCAGGATCAATTCGACAAATCAGTAAACGGCTACGACTACCCCCCATAATAACTACTCGTGGTGGCAGGAAGCATACCTTCAACCAGGGTAGCCTCTTCAAGCATCGGCTCCGCCGCGGCATCAGCCTGTGGTGGTGGTGTGGGTTCTCGCACCTCCGCCGAGCGGTCTTCTCCATCGGCCGGAGTGCTAGTCTCCCCCCATCCCACGACAAGTCCGTGGATTTCCTACACCATGAAGTATCCAGTCAACAACACAAGCTTGACGACTACTTGACTACTCAAGAGTTCAGGGGACTTACAGAGTTAACCGCACCACGATGACGGTCGGAGCGCCTAGTATAATGGCGAAATCCGCTATGCCAGCCTCGCTAGCGGCTCCGGCCTCGATAGGAGTCTCCTCTGGCTGCTCCACAGCTACGGCCGCAGCTGGAGGAGGGCCCTGTCCTTCTTCAACTGACGTCTGCGGCTCCACGACGCCGGTTTGCTGCTGTGCCTCTTCGAGCACAACATCTTCAGTAGCTGGAGGCGGGCTAGTATTCCTTTCAGTCGTCGCCCCCATAGTTTCCCAGGCATCCTCCTCATCCTGGTCAGTAGGGTCCGAGGAGGGGATGTCCTGCAATAGTACAAGTCAAACAGTCAGCAAAAGACTACTTATTGGTGGTACTCGACTACTACAGTCGTGGTGCTCACCTCTTGTCTAGTGGCTTCAGATAGCTTCAACTTCTTCACAGCACGTTTCAGCGCCACGTTGAGCGGCTTCCTGGGCGGCGCCGGCAAGCTGGCCTCCAGGTTGGATGGCTTCTCGATGACTGGGATGTGCGGCATTCCAGCCCGGCTGAACCTCGAGTGGAGCTGGAACCGCTGCTGCAACGTCTCTTCATCCTCGTCATCGAAGCTGTCCTCAATAATGATGGCATCGTCACCCTCACCGACTTCATGGCGCTCTTTCGCCTTGGGTTCCGCCTTCCCCTGCGCTGGTCCTTCAAGTCGAGGAGGGGAGGGCGGGACGGAGATGTACTTCTTCACGTCATCCTACAACACCAAGCAAGCATGAGTACGACTACACCAAGTAACTCAGTACTCGGGGGCTGTAGCCACGACTACTGACCTGGTTCGGCGGCCGTGCCGCGGAGTACTCTGGCACCGGGCACGGTGTGTGCGGGGGCAGATCCTTGAAGATCCTGCCCAGCCTCTCGATGATGACATCATCTTCAATCTCCTCGCCGGGCATCCGGGACGTATCTTCGTCGCCGGTGTACTGGTACCTGAGGGTGTCTCACGCCATCAGTGGCTGCACCCTCCTCTTCATAAAACTGAAGGCCACGTGCTCGGCCCTCAGTCCGGCCTCCCTCAAGGCCTTGATCTTCTTCAGCAGCGGAGGTAGCTGAATACCTTCCTGCATGGTGGGCTCCGTGTTCCACCATGGCGCGTGCTTCGGTTGACGGCCGCTGGGCTTCAGCAGTTCGGGGTGGTGGTTGCTGATGTAGAACCACTTCGCCTTCCAATCTTGGTTGGAGTCGATGAGCTTGTATGGCAAGTACTGCCCAGCAGCGTCTTCACGCATCTGTATCCCGGCGCCGCCGACTACTCGCGGGTCATCTGTACTCGGTTGTGGCTTCACCCGGAAGAACTTCCGGAACAAGATCCAGTGGGGCTTGATTTCCACAAATGCTTCACAGAAGTGCACGAAGATGGAGACGCGGAAGATACCATTGGGGTTGAGGTTGAGGTACTCGATGCCGTAGTATCTGAGCAGCCCCTTGAAGAAGTCGCTAGCCGGCAGCGCAAGTCCACGCTCCACGAACCGCGCAAACATCGGAATCTCATCCGCATTCTTCTCTATCGGGTACGGGTCGCCAGTGGCGGTGCGCCACAAATCCATTTCCTTCTCGCGAAGAAATCCGCTGTTGACCAAGGCAAGGAGGTCCTCGGTTTTCAGCTTCGCTTTCTTCCACTCCTTCGCCGGATTGGGGCGAGGGGAGGAGGGTGGCGATGATGACGACTGGCCGGCATCCCCGGCCTCATCACGGCTCCTCTTCTTCGACGCGCCGGTCTTCGAGCTCTTCGCTGGGGAAGCCTTCATCCTCCAAGTTACGGGTGTCTTTACTCGCATTCGCTCGGCGGCTGCAGAGGTGGGCGAACTACAGCGGTGGGTGAATGTAGATGTAATCTACTTTGCGGCAGCAGCGGCGGCAGAGGAGCAGAGGGGGCAGTCACTCAGATCTAGTCCGTGAGGAATGCAACCGCTCGGAGTGAAAAACCCCTAAGGGGTTCACCGGTTATTTATAAGCCATCGGGCGGCTCAGTCCCGAACGGGCGGATAAGCGCCAGGTTGGTGACTCAGCGGCGGCAGCCTGACCCTTCAAATTCCAGTACTCGATGCTCTCAGTCTCGGCGGCTCGACTACATCTGACGAACTCAGTGGGCTACACCAGATCAAGATTCCACTCAGGACACATTCTACAGTCAAGATGACCCTTAAATTCGAGAGAAAGTACTCGACTCAAGGCTCGGGGGCTCCGTGCCACGTGTCCTTCGGTTTTTTCTCCGGATTTTTCGGGATAAGATTGGCAGAACTTCAGATTGACCCTCAGCTTGAATCTATAATTCGACCTAAGGCTCGGGGGCTACATTCCATATGGAATGCGATTCTTCGAATCGCATTTTCCATATGGGTTTTCATCAAGACAACACGAGTATTATTGAAGACCTTCGAGAGAAGCACTCGGGGACGCTTGAGGACTACTCGAGAAGACTTCAAAACTAGTCAAAGATCAGCTGGAGTACCTTCTAGCCTCGGGATAATTCAAGCATTCTTGAGGACTTTCGGCTTGTGGAACTCGGGGACGCTCAAGGACTACACGCCAAGGCCATCAAGACTACTCGAAGATATCCTGCTCGACTACAAAGTACTCGGGGGCTTGTTGTACGGACATCCCTGGGCTCACTACTCAGATGGGTACTGGGACCGACTACTCCGTAGGCCCCTGAGACTACTCGACTTGGGCTGCACGGCACCTGATGGCGTGAAGCGTAAGGCATACAGAGGACTAGTACTCGGATAGGAAGCTAGACATGTCCGGATCCATGTAGAGTACTCCTAGCCGTACACGACTAGAACTCCTCTGGCAAACCGACTTGTAACCCTGCCTCCTGGATTATATAAGGCGAGGCAGGGACCCCTATCTCATTATCTGCATCATCTTGTAAACACACCCAATCAATCCAGAGCTACGCAGCATATAGGACGTAGGGTATTACGCACCTCGCGGCCCGAACCTGTCTAAATTGTGTGCCACGTGTCTCTCCTTCGAGTTCCCGATCTCGGCGAGGCCACAAACATCTACCTCGGGTACTCCCCTTGGTTGGTTGCCGGGTTAAAACACCAACACAAACTTCATGCTAGGACAACCATTCTAAGCATAAGACCATCATAAACACCCACAAGCACCTCATGTCATGTCAAAGCCACCGAGCCATGTGCTTACTTCTAAATATGAGACTTCTCATTGGCAAGCAACATGCAACGGTTTAGCACCCAAAAGCAAGTAAATTAAGCACATATGACATGGGAGCACATTTTCCAAGCACTTTACATTTCATTTTCAGATTTATAATTGGTACATGAAATGTCTTTGCGACAAAAAGGAACTTATGCCCCTCCACAAGATGAAGCATGGGGGCTAAACATTCATGATGGCAAATGAGCCTTTGGCCCCATATAATCAAAATAAGTAATCCAACCACAAATTAAGCATAGCCAAGCCACAAAAACATGTCAAGATCATATAAAGGCATTTACTCACAAGAGAGCATATATATGACATTTTTGAAAAACATAGCCATCAACCATGGATATAAATCAAGATCATCAAGAGCTAAGCCACACTAAGCCATATCATACCAAACTAGCTCATAAGATCATATATACCATACCATGGTGAACAATGTATATAGGAGAAGCTTTTCCTACACAATGCATATTATACAAAATGCATGCAAGCTATCATACAAAGATGACTATACATCATGATACAAATGCAATGCAAATGCAAGAAATGCACAAAGGAAAGCTATACATATGCTACAAAGGAGCTCCCACACACCCAACTCAAGAAATCAAACAAACACCAAGCTCCTCCCGCAAACGAGTGAAAGTTGCTTGATCTAGGGGTTTGGTGAAAATATCGGCTAGCTGGTCATGTGTGGGTACATGGATCAAGGCGATTTTTCCTTTCTCTACGTTGTCTCTCAGGAAATGATACCTCACTTCTATGTGCTTGGTTTTGGAATGCAGCACTGGGTTCTTTTCAACACTTATGGCACTTGTGCTATCACATTGAAGTGGAACATGGGTATACTCCTCACCAAAGTCACTCATAGTGTATGTGATCCAAAGGAGCTGAGAGCAACAACTAGCTGCGGCCACATACTCTGCCTCGGTAGTGGATTGAGCAACACTTGACTTTTTGCGGGAAGACCAAGACACCAAAGAAGAACCCAAGAACTGGCAAGTCCCAGAAGTGGACTTCCTATCCAATCGACACCCGGCAAAATCCGCGTCTAAAAATCCATGAAGAGCCAAAGAAGAAGACGTAGAGTACCAAAGGCCGAAGTCGGGAGTATGACACAAATATCAGAATATGCGCTTGACTGCTTGCCGATGCGAAGTCCTCGGAGACGCTTGAAAATGAGTGCACAGACATACCGAGAATTGGATGTCCGACCTTGTCGCCATCAAGTAGAGGAGTGACCCGATCATGCTCCGGTACTCCTTCTGGTCCACGTGTTCATCTTCCTCGTCCGCATCAAGAGCTGTAGTCGTACTCATAGGCGTCACCATGGCCTTGGAGTCCTCCATCTTGAACTTCCTCACAATGTCCTTGGTGTACTTAGCTTGGTGCACAAATGTTCCTTCCTTTGATTGCTTGATCTGGAGGCCGAGGAAGAACTGCAACTCACCCATCATGCTCATCTCAAATTCCCTGCTCATGTCTTCTGCAAACCTTGCAATAAGAGAGTTAGACGAGCCACCAAAGACAATATCATCCACGTATACCTGCACAATCAGGATATCTTTGCCCTGCCTGAGGAGAAACAAGGTCTGATCAACCTTCCCCATCTCAAACCCTCGCTCAAACAGGAACCCCCTCAACCTACCGTACCAAGCTCTAGGTGCCTACTTCAGCCCATACAACACCTTCCTCAACTTGTACACCCGGTGGGGGTGCTTCTCACTCTCAAACCCCGGTGGTTACCTCACATACACTACTTCCTCCAAAACACCGTTTAGGAAAGCACTCTTGACATCCATCTGGTACAACTTGAACCCCTTAGCCACGGAAAAGGCTAGAAGGATCCTGATCGCCTCCAAACGAGCTACGGGAGCAAAGGTCTCCTCGTAGTCGATCCCCTCTTTCTGTGAGTACCCCTGAGCAACAAGCCTTGACTTGTTCCTCACGACTTCTCCTTTCTCTCCCTCTTTATTTTTCCACACCCATTTTGTCCCAATCGGCTTACACCCTGGTGGAGGATCCACCAACTCCCAAACCTGGTTTCTCTCAAAGTTCTCCAACTCCTCATGCATCAAATTAACCCAATTGTGATCAGATAGCGCATGTCCAATGTCCTTGGGCTCAAAATTAGCAACAAAAGTAGCATGAGCAAGGTGAGAATTGTTTCGAACCCTTGACCGTGTAGTGCGTTCATTGATGTCGCCGATGATTCTCGAAGCAGGGTGATCCACTTGAACTCGCCGGGGAGGTTCTCGCCTTGATGCTACCTCCCCCTCAACAGCAGCTTCGCCTTGATCCGGGTTTGTCATTGTAGGTGTGGGAGAAGGGCCGTCCACCACCGTAGTCGAAGTAGTAGGTACATGCTCAGCTGCGGGCACCACACCGCCGTCTTCATCATCTCCATGTTCATGCTCCTCCTCCTGGAAAATCTCCTCGCCAAGTTCATCGTCACCTGCACACTCAAAAACAAGCTGACTACGTGGCTGTGTCTCGTCGAAGGTAACCTCGCAAGTCTCCACGATTTGGTTAGTTTCAAGGTTGAGCACTCGAAAGGCTCTAGAATGAGACGCGTAACCAAAGAAAATGCCATCGACAGATATAGCCTCGAACTTGTCCAACTTCTTACCTTTCTTCAGGATGAAGCATTTGCACCCAAACACGTGAAAGTAACTCACCTTGGGAGTTCTACCGTGCATCAACTCATAGCAAGTTTTCTTCTTATGCACCCTGAGGTAAATCCTGTTCGACACGTAGTACGCAGTATTCACCGCCTCAGCCCAGAACCTTCTCGGAGTCCTATGCTCATCGAGCATCGTCCGAGCCATCTCACACAAGGTTCTGTTTTTCCTTTCCACCACGCCGTTCTGGGAGGTGTATACGGAATCGAAAACTGGTGTCCAAGACCCAAGTCATGGCAAAAGGTTTCGAAGCGAGAGTTTTTAAATTCTGAGCCATTGTCACTGCAGATCGCTCGTATGGCATCTCCGTGCCTCTCATTTCTCAACCTCAAGACAAGATCTCAAACAAAACCAAACGTCTCCCCTTTCTCCTCAAGAAAGAAAACCCAAGCATACCGAGAGTAGTCGTCCACCAGAACCAGGACGTACCACTTCCTACCCACAGATCTCACACGAGCTGGGCCAACAAGGTCCATATGGAGCAGCTCGCATGGACGCTCCGTCATCACATCAGTGAGGGGTGGATGGGAAGCAGCTACCATCTTAGAATGCCGACACGGCGCACAAACCAACTCTTTTTCAAACCTCAGCCGTGGCAATCCTCGGACCAAATTGAGTTTACTCAAGCGAGACAAAAGGTCAAAGCTTAAGTGACCCAACTTCCTATGCCACTTCCACAACTCACTCGAAGATCCAGCCAAGAAACAATGCTCCACACCAGAAGACTGAGAAAAATCAGCTCGGAACACTTGACCCTCGGGAACGACCATGCAAACTAGGTCCCCTCGAGAATCCAAAATCCGAGAACCACCAGTTCGAAACAACACCTCAAAGCCCTCATCCAAAAGCTGGGACACCGAAAGCAAATTGAATCTGAGCGATTGAACAACAACAACACGCCTGAGAGTGACCTTGTCACTTACCTTAATCTCACCTTCTGAAAGCACACGCCCTCGCCCATTGTCCCCAAAGGTGATGTATGTCTTGGACACCACCGAGACGAGACTTGAGAACCACCCCTTGTCTCCTGTCATATGCCTCGAGCAACCGGAGTCAATCAACAAAACATTCCTCAAGTCTCCCACCTGAAATTCAAAAACGAGCACGTGAGTGAACAAACGACTCTGCACTGGGGTTAGTACCAAAAGAGTAAAACCAGTGCCGAGCCATTTGCTCCAAAGTGGGGTTAGCACAAACCAAATCATCACGCCTATCAAAGCTACCACCATGAAAACCACCACGGGAACCACCACGAGGGAACCATCCCTATCTAGCTGGAGGAGAACGAAAACCACGAAAAGAAGACCGTGGACCGTTCCTCCTCTCCATCTCAAAGCTACGACTCCTCCCACCCTCGTATTGAGTACGAGGTGGAGAACGTCTAGCAAACTGACCACCTGCAAACTCTCCAAGCCAATCACCGGAACCACGACCACCAGAACCGAACCGAGCATCCGCACGAGCACGGAAACCAAACCGCTGTCTGTCCAAACCTGCACCGGTCTGACTGGTGGACTGCACCGGTCTGACCGGTGTCGCTCAGCCAGTAGCACCACCTGCCACCTTTCGATCTCCCCAAGCCGGAACCGTCCTCACAATCGCCTTGGCCCTGGGCATCTGCATACGAGGCTCAGGTACACCATCTGAAGGGCGGTACTTGTCCTTGTTAGCCCACTCCTTAGCCATTCTCTCCTCGCACTTCCTCTTGAAGCAAAACTCACCCTTGTGACCATCTCTCCCACAATAGTCACAATGAAAGCGTATGGGCTTAGACTTAGGCTTGGGATGGGGCTGCTCACTTGGTTTCTCCCCACTCGGCTTCTCACCCTTCTTCTCTCCAACCTCACTCTCCTTGGAGCTCACAAACTTCACCGGTTTTTGGAAATCATTTGTTGGGCGAGGAAATATGGGAGGATCTGGGGTTGTGTCAAGTTTGTTTCTCAGTGGGCTGGGCTTAGGAGCATAACCATTTTTGTGAAAGGTTTTTGGTGGAGCTGGGATATCACCAATTTTCTCTCCTCCCTCACCACTACACTCTCCAACCTTCTCCGAACCAAGCACTTGCCCATCATAGCGCTTGTATGCCTCTATCATCATCCTAAGCTGTGGTTCATGACCCGACAACCAACCCATCATTTTCCTCAACTCATCATTCTCATCCTGCAAGCGATCCACATAATGTGCAAGTTCCAGATTTTTCAAAGCATGCACTTCACAAGTAGAGCAAGAAGTGGGAACAGGTTCTTTCAACTTATCCTCAAGCGAAACAGTATAAGCATGCATCTCATCAATCTTTCCATGCAAAACAGGGCAAGAAGTACAAGCACCTAGCAAAGCAGGTCTAGACTTAAGCTCAGCCACTTCAACCCTAAGCACATAGAGAGTTCATCACAAGTAGAAGCATGCTTATCCTTAAGACTAGTAAGATCAGCTAGGTACACAGAGCAATCACAGCAATCCATCTCATCAAAAATCACAGGTGAAGCCTTAAGCGAATCAATCTCAAGCTTAGCATCAAGGTTCTGGGTTTCTAGCTTAGCTACTCGGTTCCTAGCATCTTCTAGTGAGGCCCTAAGCTCTTTCCTCATCTTCTTTGTCTCTCTAAGCATGTCATCACGATTATCAAGCAACTTGCCAAGACGCTCGTTCTCCTCACGCAAGAAGGGAAGCTCGTCACGTACCTCATCCTCGGAGTCGGAGTCCGAGTCGCTCTGGTGACTCTTCTTGCTGCCGGAGCTACGAGCCATGCCGCAGAAGCCATCTCTCACGTAGCAGCTCAGCCCGCTCAAGTTCTTGGATGACTTCTTGTTCTTGCGCCGATCACCTTCATCTTCACTGCTACTCGAGCTCGAGGAAGAGTAGGTGGAGCTGGAGTCGACGTCGCTTGCTCTGACCATCGCTCGGGCCTTCCTGCCGCGGCCGTCCTTCTTCCTCGACCGTCGCTCGTCCTTGTGCTTGATCTTGTGCTTGTGATCACGCCTCGATCGGTACTTGGCGTCCTTGCTCGACCGGTGCTTGTAGCCGTCCTTGTAGCCGTCCTTGTAGCCGTCCTTGTTCTCCGTCTTCTTCAGACAGTCGGCGACGAGGTGTCCTGGCTTGCCGCACTGAAAGCACGTCTGTGCTGTCCTCCTCGTGTTCACTCAGTTCTCGTGCAGCCTCTCGAACCGCCTGGTCAGTAACGCCAGCTTGTCCTCTCCAAGCACGTCGAACTCCTCGTCTGGCAAAGACATCAAAGAAGACAGAGACTACATCCTGGAGGAAGCGTTAGCGTTAGACTTAGCCACTTTGCCACCGACGAGAGCAAGACTATGGGAATCAGTCGGGCTCTCAAGACGGGCTGCCAAACCACGATCAACCTCAGCAGACTTAAGCTTAGAGAATAGCTCGTTCACCGTCAGAGTGGTGTACTTCTCGGACTCAAGAATGGCCTCGACCTTACCATCCCACACGGTACGATCCAGCACGTGTAAGAGCTTCACAACTTTATCATGGTCATCGTACAGGAGGATGTCGACATTGGCCCTCATGTTGTTCACAACCACCGTGAACCACTGGAACAAGGCATCAATATAATCACCGGGGAGATGAGTGAAGTTCTCGTACTCTCTCCGGTAGGTCGCATACAACCGTGCCTGAACCTCAGAATTCCCAGCATGAGCATTCTTCAGCTCCAACCAAATCCTACAAGCTAGGTCCTCTGTCTGAACCCGATCGAATTCGGATTGACACAGAGCACGAAACAAGTAGTCGACCACCTTGTTGTTGGCATCGAACATGTCCCTCGATCCCGGAGCAAGGAAGTTCATCAGATGAACATAAGTTGTGTTCACCGTGACATCCCAAAGGATCTGACCCTTACCGCGGAGGAACGCCGCCATCCGCCTCTGCCACATCTGGTACTTTTTGCCATCGAAGTACAGAGGACCCGAACCCCGTTCCTGGTATGCCATCCTTGGATCTTAGACTGGTTAGAGTCCGAAGATTCGTAACCGGCTCTGATACCACTTGAAGGACCGGAACTGGCGACCAGAGAGGGGGGGAGTGAATGGGAGCCGATAAAAATTCTTCTCGAAGGAGATGGACACTCCAACAAGATGAACAAGTCTTCCAAAACACATCTCCGACTCAACTACCCAAGTTCACGCAGCCACTGGAGGCTACTGGTCCTAGGAACCAACAACCACTTACACCTACTCGAGAACGCAGCGGAACGAGCAACTCGAGCACCACTGTCCTGCACCGGTCAGACCGGTGAGCAGCACCGGTCAGACCGGTCCCTGCTGGAGCACCCCAACAGATCCTGAGAACTTCCACAGAAAGCTCCTACACCGGTCAGGCCGGTGTAGCACGCCGATCAGACTGGTCTAAGCCAGGAAGCCCCAAAATCACACACCTGACCTTCCTAGCTCCAAAACGAACCAAACTCGAAACAGCAGCAACACGGGACAACAGGGAACTCACCAAGACTTTCACCCGAGGCAAAACCCACAAGGCCTCTGCACCGGTCAGACCGGTGAGCAGCACCGGTCATACCGGTCAGGCTGGGACACTCGGGATGAACAGCACCCGCGGGTCAACTCCCCCAAATCCAACTCCCGATCTCCCGAATCGCTCCACGGATTTGCGCAAGACTTTTGGGATAGTAGGAACACCTCATGGGCACTCCATAGCCAAGATTTGGTCCACCAAAACTCGCTAAATCGAGAGGAATCGAAGAAATCCCACCAAGAACGCCTCTAACCCTAGAGCCAAGAAAACCCCAAAATCAAGCCCCTTTGCTCACGGATTTGGGAGGGGAATCAAAGGAAAAAGAACCACGAGGGGTTCAAGCATACATTCCCCACCAAATCCCAAAGAGAAAGGTCTCGAAACCACCACAAGAAATTCGCCAAGAAAGGGCTCCGAAAATCACCAAAAAGGAGAAACGGGAAAGACACATCCAAGCCTTGAGGAACCACACCGAATCATCTATACATACCAAAGAGGTTCATACAAGGTCTAGCTTGCCGCCCGATCATCCTTCCCTCTCACAAGATCTCACCATGAAGCTCTCAAGCTAGTCCTAGAAATTCCAAAGGAAAACGGAAGAGGAAAAATAGCAAAACAAAATGAGCTAGGGTTCCAAGAGATGGCTGCCATCCTCCCACCACTTGGGTTATATGGAGGCAAGTCGAAAGACTAAAATACCCCTAAGGCCTAATACTAGGATACACACCCTCGAGGGGCACTTTGGGAATCTTTGTCGTCGCACCATCAGATGGATGCCCGGCGACCGCAAACTTGCTTAGCCTCGACTCAAGCCTTGCGATCCCAACGCGTGTCCTCCGCTTCGAAGTCTCCGGACTGCGTCGTCGCACACCGGTCAGACCCAACGGTCAGACCAGTCCGATGCTACTGCACATCCGTCTTCGGTCTGCGGTCTTGGCTTTGTGGATCAACCAAGGAACCTAGTGGTTTTCTGGTGAACCACCGGAAACCCCGCGAACTCGGTGTAGCCTCCGCCAATCACCACTCATGACTCAGCTCCCACGTAGTTCCGGTTCGACCTTGGTTTTGAGGCTCAACCAAGAAACCGTCCACGACTTCATCTTGCCGTTCTTGCCACCATGCGGCCCGCACTTGACTCTGCTGGCCACCGGGTCCCTCGAACCAAGCCTACTTGTCTTCTCCACACCTAGAGGCCTCACCAGCAACAACCTTTCACGCTTGTTCTTCACCTGCACCTGCACCAGTCAAGCCGCAACCTGCACCTGCAATACTTAGCCAAGAATCAGTCCACACCACGTTGTCAATCACTCATCACACCAGGGAGCGACCTACCACCGGTTCTCGAACCACACAGGCTCTCAGAAAAGAATCTAATGCATCTTAGACGAGCTAAAACGGAGCTAGGATGTGATAGATATGGGCTTTAGAAGGTTCTAGGGACCTATCTGTGATTATCTAAAGACTACAGGGGTTAACAAGGAAGATATGCAAGAAACAGGAATTTGTGCTTGTGAAATCGAAGAAACTGAGGGTTAGATATGCAAAAGGTACTCAGCTGGACTGATCTGCGGTTGGTGTGATCTTTCCACGCGTTTATGTGCAAAACGAGCAAGACACAGAGATGAGGTCGAGAATTCCAAGTTCCGCAGGGGGTTTTGTGCGAAGGTGTGGCTGATGGGGTGGATGTGCTTACGTTGCGTCTTGTGGCACGCTTTGATTGGTGGGGTTCACCACGTGGTGCTACGTGGCGCTGACTGGTCCGTGAACCGGCTGTGGACCCCTGGTCCATAGGTCCACGGTGGGCTGATCGAAGGGGTACTCCCCGATCTAATCAGGGTCACCCGTGTGGGATCTAGCAGCTGAGAGGAGGCGGTGGGGTTTGGTCACCGGAGCAGGTTGGAACACGGCGGTGGCGGGCGACCAGCGGCGCCACATCGCCGGAGGCGGGGCGTGCGACGGCTATGGTTCATGGATTCGCGTGCGGTTTTGACTAGGAGAAAGAGGAGATGGTAGCGAGGCTCATCGGGGTGGTCTCGACAGTGGTTGCACGGCGAGGACAGCGTGCGGCGGCCGGAGACGGACGACGGCTCGGGTGCTCGTCGGGGATGTACCTGTGACCATGGTTCTGCGCTCCAAGCGCCGGGACGACGTTATGGTGACCCTGCGCAAGCACGAAGAGGGGAAGGAAACATGAGAGGTGGCTCTGGGATGGAGGTCAATGGCGGCGGGTTCGAGCTCACCCGGCGGCCGGCAGTGGTGATTCCCAGAGGGGAGGGCATCGCAGGGGCGTGATTGGTGTGGGGGAGAAGCAAAGGGGCGAGCCGCGGAGCTACAACTGGCTTTTATAGCCGGCGAGGAGCAAAGGGTAGGTGGGGATTGAGCAGTGTGTTCGTCGGCCGAGAATGGCGCAGGCGACGCGGCTCCTGCCTTCTGTGGGTGTAGCCTGCACCTGGACGGGGTCAAGGCCAGGGGAGAAGGGAGACAAGGGCGGAGGTGGGCCCAGACTGCGGAGATTGGGGGAGGGGCGCGGCGAGGAGTGCATGGGAGATGCGGGATTCCAAATCCCGGCCGGCGGCAGCAGGCCCTGCCTTGGAAAGGGGAGGAAGAGAGGTAGGGGATGACGAGTGGGGTCGGGACGTCAGTGAGATAGGGAGAGGGGGAGGCCGGTGGGCCTAGATGGGCTGGCAGCTGGTTAGGAGAAAGATAGGTGGGCCGTGGAGGTGAAGCTGGGCTATTGGCCCAAGAGGAAAATAGAAGGTAGTGTGGGCTGACTGAAGAGAAAGGAGAGAGAGTTGTGGGCTGGAATTGAGTTGTAGGCCCAAGAGAGATTAGATTAAGAGATAGAGAGAAAGAAAGAGAGAGATATGAATTTGACATGATTTTAGAGAGAGAAGAATGACCTTTATTAGCTGTAGAGAGAGACGTAGAGAGAGATGGAGAGATATGGGCCAGAATTTTTTGTAGGGTTTTAGGTCCAGATGGGTATAAAAGGATGCAGGCCATATTTGAGAGAGTGATAAAAGAGATATCGACTGTGCTCGGGTTTTAGAGAGAGAAGAGAGAACCTTTGGGTAAGGAGGGATAGAGAGCGAGATTGGATCAAAGGAGGATTTATGGAGAGAGAGAGAGAGAGAGAGAGAGACGGAGGGAGAGGAAGATGTGTCTTATGTAAAAAGAGATAGCACTAGGGTGAAGAGAGATGATGTGCGTTGAGCTAGATGTGGATGTGAAATTGAGCTCAAAAAGATTAGAGAGGCTTTAGAGATGGAGACACAAGAGTTAAACCTATACACAAACCTATTCGAGTTTGAAAACTCAAATTCATTTTTCACACAAATAAACTCTATGCATTTGCAACATGAATGCAACAAGCAAATATTTATAGCCTATGATTCATTTATTTATTATAGAAAATATTATTTATTTGAAAATAATTGTACACACTCTCTATTTAATTCTAACAAGTTTTATTGAAATTTTAAAATCCTAGCTAGATTTGCAAACCAGGGTGTTACATCCACACTTTGATGGTAAGGATTACCAGATGTGGCAGCGTCGTATGTCCGCTTTTCTTCGCGGCAAACGATAGATCATATGGGATGTGACGGAGAACACTTCCTATGTCCACACCATCAACTTCCAGTCCCCAGGTTCTCGAGATATGCATGACGCCAACAACAAGGCGGACGACTATCTCTTTCGTGCCCTTTGCAAACCTGAATTCGATCGGGTTCAAGCAGAGGACTTGGCATGCAAGATTTGGGAGAAGTTGAAGAATGCTTATGCTGGGAACAATCAGGTGAAGGCTCGCTTGTTTGCGACCTATCGGAGAGAGTACGAGAACTTCACTCATCTCCCCGGCGAGTCCATAGACACTATGTTCCAGCGGTTCACTGTGATTGTGAACAACATGAGAGCCAATGTGATCGTGCTCCCACACGATGATCATGACAGGGCTGTGAAGCTCCTGCACTCTCTAGATCGTACCGTGTGGAGTGAGAAGATCGAGGCTATTCTGGAGTGGGGTCGCTATGAGACCCTCACGGTGGACGAGCTGTTTTCCAAGCTCAAGTCGTCCGAGGTGGACCGTGGGGTGCGAGCAAGGATCGAGAACCCGACTAATCCTCATAGTCTAGCTCTTGTTTCTGGACAAAGGACTAACACTAACCTATCTTCTAGACAGTTCTCTTTGTCTGATCTTGTGTCCATGTGTTGACGATTGTTAAGTGCTTACTTTAGCCGTCAATTTACTCATGGATAAAGGAGCAAGAGGCATTTCTTACATGCATTTTAGTTAAGAATAATGTAGTTCCACTTGTCCTTGGAGATTATGTGATTGCAGGAAAATAAGCACAAAAGAAGTGGCAAACTCACCTTCTATGATTCATGCCACGTCACCTCAAGGAATGGCTGCCACCTCAGGTGCCATGCATGCAAGCCAAGCCACCTCAGGTGCCACGCATGCATACCATGTCACCAATCCAAGAGCGGCAAGCCCCGACAAATCAGAGCGTGACACATGGACTTCACATGGATCCATGGGCCCACCAGAGCGCCTAAACCGCCTCAAGAACACGTGTACACCAGGGACCGACTTAAGGACCCACAGGACAGCCACCCCGAGGAAGCACACCCTGAGTGGGGCCCACCTGGGGTCGGCCGACCCTAGGATCAGCCGAACCGACCTTGGGTCGGTTGATCCTGGGCTTCCACGTGGCACTTGTCCATTGGTCCTAGAGGTCATCCCCGGGGTGTTTCACTCCTTCTTGCGCCGGTGCTCTGGCCTATAAATAGAAGGGGAGGGGGCTCATTTCTTAACAACACATCTTACTCCTCCTCTCTCACTTTTGGTTTCTAAGGCTAGGAGGTAGGCTAGAGTAGTTCTACTTCAGGTTCCAAGTCTACTTTGGGATCTAGGTATGAGTCCTCTTGTATCTTTATTTTATTGTATGACTTTGATCTACTTCAGTTATTCAGCTATTTCATATAAAGTTGTGCTTGTACACATGGGTGATTTGTTCATATGTTCTTCGCTCGTTCATCATTTAGAGGCTCCTGTTCTTGATGAACAAGGCCTTTCGATCCAGTTGACGAGTGACTTATACATGTTTTCAGTGTTTGTTCATAAGTTAGAGGCTCGTGTTCATCACGAACACGACCCTTTGATCTGGTTGAATAGACATAGGAAAGCACGAATCCGTTTGTGTGCTTAGCCTAGTTTGATCTAGTTAGATCCCATGTTTGTGTTGTATGAAGTTCATGCTCAAGCTACGGTATTCGGTGTAATTGGCCGGTTTACCTGGCGGCTCTGACCTGGGTCACAATAGCACGGGCCGGTCAGGGTCCTGCTAACAATGTAAGCGTGGTGCTTGGGTTGCGTAGCTACGTTGCTTACGAGTGTATCCCACGGTTTGTCTTGGGGTAGGCCGCGGTGGTGACAGCCGTTGGACCCTTCTGGAATCCCCCACGTTCGGATACGTTGTAGGAGTCTAAAGTCTAACAACCGGAGTCGTGCGTAAGCGACGCAGGAGGTCAGCTCCCCGTTTGTGCCTGGGTGCTTAAGCCAGCATCATGCGATGCCAGTGTGTGACTAACTTGTCTGACTAACTTCGTATGTTTAGTACCTTAGAACCTAGAACTAACTCGTATGTTGCCTCCTAAGCCTAGGACCTTTAGAGAGAGTGTGTTTGTGTGTTCAGACTACTATCTTATCTATTTTATCTTACCCCTGCACTTGAGTATCTGTTTTGTCCCCGTCTATGATTTATACTCCTTGCAATAGTGTTGAACTAGTTAATCCGCCCAGCCTTCCTTGGATTCGATACCCTTTGGAATACTCCTTTGGGGAAATGCTACAATGGTACTTCCATGCGCTTGCGGACTCTTGTAATCGTTAGGATTACCATTTGGATATTTCTAGCATCGTTGCTAGGAACCCGTAACTTAGCATCGAGGTTAAGAAATACCAACAAGCATTTATGGCGCCGTTGCCGGGGAAGGCTAAGGATAACTTGTCAGCACTTTGCAATGTTTATAATCATGACAGGAATAAAACAGTTCTCAATGCAGGCTAACTTTGAATGTCTTCTTTGTCTATCGATGATGAAGACAGGTAGTGTATGACTGGTTTCGACTTACCACCGAATTTCACTGAAGATCCTGAGTCACTCGTAAGGAGAGCTAGAACTCATTTCGGTTCTCCCCAGCGTGTACGCACGGAAGTCGATCCAGCTTCCTTTGTGCCATCTACATCAACTCCTATGGCCAATCAGGAGAAGACTCTTTGCTAATATTCTGCTCCCTCTGCTGATCAGGTGCCCACTGGCCTCGAGATCGACACCAGGAATGGAAACTTTGAAATCAAGACTGGCCTCATTACGATGGTACAGGCTAGCCCATTCTGTGGCAAGTCTAAAGAAGACGCGAGCGCCCACTTGCAACAGTTCTTGGAGCTCTGCAGTACCTTCACTATACGAGGAGTGGAGGAAGATGCCATTTGTCTGCGGCTGTTTCCATTCTCACTCCTGGGAAAGGTGAAGCAGTGGTTCTATGCGAACCGTGCAGATATTGACACCTGGGCAAAATGCTCAGCAGCATTCCTCGCGAAGTTCTTTCTATTGGGCAGGACCAACGCTCTCCGGGGAAGAATTTCAAGCTTTCAGCAAGCAGCAAATGAAACCATTCCAGAAGCTTGGGAGAGGCTCTAGGAGTACATCCTGGCTTGTCCCCATCATGGGATGGACAACTGGCTTATTTTGCAGAGTTTCTATAATGGGCTGACTCCGACAGCCTAGGGCCATATTGATGCTGCTGCTGGAGGGGCTTTCTTCTCTCTCACTATCGCCGAAGCAACTAAACTTATTGAGAAGATGGTCTCCAACCAAGGGTGGAGTGACGATTGACTCCAGCCACGTCAGAGGGGTACACATACCGTCAAGGAAGCGGATATGCTGCACGCCAAGATGGACCTACTCATGAGAAGGCTGCCATGGCCATCACTACTCAAGCTATGGATGCTCGCATGACCTGCGAAGTCTGTGGTGACACTGGGCATTCAGGGAATTACTGCCCCGCTACCCAGGAGGAAGTGATGTACATGAACGGCAACAACAATGGTTATCGTCCACAAGGAGGTCAAACATGGAATCAATCACGCCCTTACTATCAAGGGGGTAATCAAGGTAATATTTACAATCCCAACCAACCTTCCCTGAAAGATCTGGTTTTCGGGCAAGCCAAGATTAATGAAGGCTTTAACAAGAAAACGGCTGCCTATGATAAGGCTTTGGAAAGCCTCAACGTTAAAATCGATAACCTTTCTTCTGCTCTTAAGAACCAGCTGACCTTTAATAAAATGATAGAAACCCAGTTGGCTCAGTTGGCTGCTTTGGTTCCCTCTGCTGAGGACGGGAAGATTCCGGGGCAACCCATGTCTTCTTGTGAGAATGTTTGTGCAGTGTCCACCAGATGGGGTAAGCCATCTGGGAGGGCACGAGCTGCTGACTATGCAGGGAGACCCATACAGCAGGTTCTTGATCCATGGGAATCTTGAGCAATTGTACACAGAAAGGATCCTGGTTATCCGGCCATCACTTGCACTATATACTACCAGAAAATTAGGAATGCCCTCTGTGACCTTAGCGTGAGTGTCAACCTCATGTCCAAGGCTATGTTCGAAAGACTAGGATATCCCGCTCTTACCCCAACCTCGAGGACAGTTCAACTTGCTGATGCATCGATCCGGTATCCGGAGGGGATTGTGGAGAGTCTACTAGTATTCGTCCAAGGCTCTTGCATCTTCGCGGATTTCGTGGTCCTTGATATGCAAGATGATGCGGAAATGCCACTCATTCTTGGGAGGCCGTTCCTAAGTGACGCTCGAGCAAGGATCAATGTGGAAAGTGGGACCATCCGTTTCCGCATTGGGAAGAAGAACTTGATGTTCCGGTTTCGACCAACAGAAGAGCAATGCTATTCAGTGCAAGGAAATGATGAGCAATCCTGAGGGTGGACGGAGCCACAACCCCAGCTTGCACAACCTCTGACCACACCAAGAAAATCAAGGAAAACACGGAAGGTGTGGAGGCAGGTACAGAGATCGCACCCCTCTACTTCGCGGGAGTGGGGTGACGAGTGGAACTAATCACCGAGAAAAGTCCCGCTCTCGAACTTAAAAAGATGAGTCCTTTCGCCAAAAGGTAAAATTGGTGAGCTACCTCATATTTCCCTTCCAAAATTTAATTTAATTTTTCTCGGTGCATATTTGAATTTTCCATCTTTGCATCTGCATGCTGGAATTTTTTCTAGCCAAATTTCCCTTTTTCTTTAAAAATAAAAATTCTGAAAATAAAATTTTGGGTTGAAAAATCCTTGAAAATTCATTCGAGCAAGTCTTTGGGTGAATTTGGATTGGTGCACCTGGGCAGGCCCTCATGTGACCGTTAGAGAGCCGTTGCAAAAAGCTGGAGGCGGGCGGACCCGAGCTGGGTTCAGCCGACCCCATAGGTCGGCCGACCCAGCCTAACAGCTAGCTCGGCCCTCCTTCCTCCAACGGCTCCTAGCCGTTGCACATGCCCCATGTCTCGGTGCCCGGCCTCAATGCCTATAAATACAAGGGGGTTTGAGGGGTGTCTTCACCCATTGCAACACTCTCTCCCTCTCTTGTTTCCGCTCTCTAGTTCTCGTGGATTTTTCGCTCAAGATTGAGGTGCCAAGTACTCTCCCTAAGTGCTGCTGAAGTATTGACTATTGGCGGAGCAAACTCGGTAAGAATTTCATTCGGTTTCACTAACCATCACCGAGTTCCTCGTGTCGTCCGATAGTTGTGCAGGATGAGTTGGGCCTCCAGCGCATTCCGGAAGTTGACTCGCTCACGTCGTTCACGCAACAGGGGGAGCTCGTCTCGTCATTCCGAAGCTGCACCGAGCCCAATGTCGACCGACCGTGAAGAGGAAGGAGAGGAAGAGCTACCCACGTGTAACACCCGGTTTTAAAGGACAAACCGAATGCACCCTTTATGCATGCCCAGGATCAAATTCATGCATAAAGTAACATCATCAGTGAATATCACAACATATATCATTACAAGCGTATAATTATTACAAAATGACCAGATGGTCTAAAACAAAAGATTACATATCGTTATTCTATCGCAGCGGAGTAGGCACCATCTTCCACAGGAACGTCGACTGGGGGCACGCCAACCTAGAACTCCAGGTCTTCAAGGTCTTCATGAGGCAGCTCCTTCTTCTGGCTTCCATCTATCTGAGCAGCAGTGGGGAGAGAACAACAGGGGTTGAAAGGGAAAACGGTGAGTACACCTGGAGGCGTGTACTCCGCAAGTGCAGGGAAAAGTATGCATAACATGCAGGCTTAAAGCAAGGAAGGCTTTATGTGGTGGACTGCAAAGCTCAAGTTTTAGTTGGTCAAGTTTTAAATAAGCACCTAGAATTTATTGTGTATAAAGCTTCCCAAACCAAACAAGGCACAGGCACCCACCTATCCTGGTCCTAAGGTTGAAACATTATACCAGGTCCCAAACCACAGTTCCACCACTGTGATCCACCCAAACCACCAACTAACCATGTGAGGGTCTAGGCCGCTCTTGACCGTGAGCATGGCTGTTATAACAGTTTTTAACACTCTGTAGAGGTTGTACAACTTTACCCACGAGTCGCGTAAACGTTCGAAAGAACGTTAAACCCAACCATGCTGTGCCGGCCAAGCACTTTCACACTTCCTTTGGTGTGATAGCATAGGGACGCTACGAGGCCTTTACATAGGTTCACCAGCACGCATTAACCGGGTTACGGAGTGTCAACGACACCCGAGGTTCCTTGCCGGACTCTTGGGAACTACGCCCTCATCCAGCCCAGACAGCTTAACACAGACCGCTGGTTTACCCTACTTACTTGGCCAAGACCATAGCCCATTAGTTCTCGTGGTTGTACTGTAAGTCCTGGGTGGTCCACAGACTGGTCCTTATCAGATTGACTCAGGCAAGACCAACATCAAACATCACAAGCCACCATCCAACCACTTGCCTGAGTCAGCTAGGGTGTTCATATGTTGCTAACCATAACCCACATTAACAAGTTGCATAGTCATTAATCAAGTTAGGGTTATAACCCAACCCATGTTGAGCAAGCTAAGCATAAACTACCCATATAGGTAACCTCTAAGGGTAAGCAAGGAATGTCATGAAAAATCTAGTAAACAGTCCTTAATAGGATTTCCCATCAATTTAGACATCTAATGCAGAAAGCATAAATAAAACCAGAGATTATGGTGTATAAAACATAAAGGTATAAAACAGTGAGATGTTCAAGGACACTTGCCCGTTTCCCAATGTTCCACAGCTCAGAAACATTCCTCAGCGCAAAGCAATCATCTGTAACAAAACAATAGTACAACTAAGAACAATACACCAAGTAATAAATAATTTTATAAAAGCGTACAACTGGATATCTCGAGCTACAACGGAAACAAACGCTAAAACCAACTAAAATGAAGTCATGATAGGATTTTGGAAGAGGGAGTGGTGACAAGATATTATCAAGGGTGTTGATATGCAGTTGTAGAACATATCAAGAGATAACATTGTGGGTGAAGGGGATAGCTAGAACTTGTGGATCGCAGTGACTGCTGAAACATGGATGGCAGTGGCGTGAAAGAGGTATTCTTGCATGCTGGATGTTTATTTAAAGACAAAGAGAATTAATTCCAACTGAGTATAGGAGACATGGGAACAAAACATGGCCAAAAGATGCATTGATATAATTTCTAGATCAGTATGAGACATGGATACAATTTGAGTGTATGTGCTGATTTTTCTAGGCAGCACATCACTGAGCACGATGAGCACAAAGGAGAGGTTTGGTTGTATGAATGGATGTGCAAATTAATTTTCAGGGTTGAGCAAGGACTATTGGCATGCTCTGGCTGAAAAGGATCACTGAATATGATCAAGTATGAGGGGAGACGTGATCGGTATTGCAGTGTGTGTATATCAAGGATGGCGACATGACAGTAGTATGGCGGTCTGCGGTAACTTTATCTTTGCTGCAACAACTTGATGATCACGGTTACTAAGGAATATGAGGGCTGCACACTGGACAAATGGCACGCTATCTGGAGCACTGATTCAGTATGGAATGCAAGATCATGATTAGGGTACAGCTGTTGTATAAACAGCATGAGCAGGGTGCATGGCGGGATTTATATCTTTGTACTTGCAAGTCCTTTTGCTTTACCAAATTGCGGAGACATGTGCAGGTATAAGATACATGTTGTGTCCAAAGTTCATGATGTTCAGACAATCGGATCAGCAGCGAGTGCGACGTAGGGCAGGATGTCATGGCTGTGTGGACAGAAAGGGCAGCGAGGATGAGAAAATCATTATCTCTAGATCTATAAGTCCGATGTCCTAACCATTATGCAGAGACATGCATAGGTGTAGGAGGCACATGCTGGTCTAAGGATTTTACAAGAAGAGCAAAAGGTCACCGGGAGTGTTGTGGACAAGAGGTGGTTGTACGGCTGCTCGCGAGGACAGCGACAAGATTAGCTCGGGATAGCATACATGATGAGATCAATATCTTAGGAACCATGGCACAAATGAAGGATCCATATTGCAGGTATCAAAGGCACATGGTGGTAGAAGGGTTTGGGGATTCGATGCACAGATAACTGTGGAGCACAATTAGAAAGGAGTGCAAGCAGAGCAATGGGTGACAGCAGGACTGCAGGAGCAGGGAGTGTGGAGAATTTATTTTCTCTAGTTCTGTAGGTCCTATGGTGGTTCCATGTTGTAGGTGTATGTGCAGATATAAGTGGCACGTGGTGGTAAAAGATCTTGACCACCGGACACTAGGATCAGCGGGGAACGCACTGCCAACAGGGTTTTACTGCAACCTAGACAGCAGGGACAGCCAGCGCAAGGACCAGCCCAAAACCTTGTCTCCACCTGTTCGATGAGAAAACCACTAAGCAGGGGCGTGTGCAGGTACGAGGGACATGTCATGGTAAAAGGATTCGATCATCGGAGCACTAGATCAGCGGGGAACGCACGTCAACCAGCGATGGGAAATCTGGTCGCGAAAGCAGACAGCAGGTTTGTGAAGAAACCTTGCCGGGGATTGATGGATCTCGCCCTACATTATGTGATTCATGTTTTAGAACAACAAAAACATGGAGAGGATGGAGAGGGGTCTCACTTTTGGGTCGTGGTGCAGCAGAACATGGGCAGGATGAGAGGAGGTAGCGATGGTTGACGACGACACGCAGGTGAAGGAGGGGGTCGGCGGCCTGCCCACAAATCAGCAGCGGCTCGACTTCGGCACGGCGCCACGGGTGTTCATGAGGACGTCCTTGGGGCCTGTGTTTAACGCACATCAGAGAGGGAGGAGATGGGAGACAAAGAGAGGAGGGGCGCCACATACCGAGGAGACCATGCCCATCACGTGTATGGGACAGCGGCGGCGGCATCCTTCCATTGTGTGCATCACTGTTCGAGGGGAGAGATGCAGCGGCAAATCGGAATCCTTGCGACGAGGGCACTCCGTTTTGGTGGAGAAGATGGAGAGGGAGGGGTGGATTTGGAGGGGGCAGCCATGGACAGAAGTGGGGGAGGAGGCCGGCCATGGGGGTTTCTGTCTTCCTCCTCGTGATCTGATCGTGGGAGAGGCAAGAGAGGGGAAGTGGGACTAGAGGAGGGCGTGAGAAGGGGAGGGGATTGATGCCTTCTATTTTTGATGGTGTCCAGGTTCACTCCATTGAGGAGAGGGGCGGCATAAGGGGCTGCGTTGGGGGAGGACGTGAGGGAGAGGGGGAAGGGGAGGGTCGGCCAGGGAGGGAGGTGACGTGGGGGAGGGAGGAGAGGGGGGGAGAACGTGGGGAAAGGAGGGGGGAGAGTTGGCCAGGGTGTGTGGGGAGCTCCTATATGCCTTCCGGAAGGTGGATAAGCCTACGAACTTCCAGCCCACTAAAGCCCATCTAAATGATGTTTTTTATTTTTCCACCAGCCCACTTCATGACTATTAAATTAAAATGTTCCAACATTTTTCAAAAATGTTACAACATTTTTTCCTTCAACAATTCTAGTAATTTTTTGTCAACATTTTACAAAATGTTCCAACATTTTTCGGACCAACATTTTTTAATTAACATTTTTCTGGAGGCTTCTTCCAACATTTTTCAGAAATGTTCCAACATTTTTAAGAAATATTTGTTTTTTAACTATTTTTGTCAACATTTTGTAAAAATGTTGCAACATTTTTTAAAAATGTTGGACAACATTTTTCTCATTTTTTAGGCTTCTTCCAACATTTTTCAGAAATGTTACAACATTTTTGAAAAGTGTTGGTTTCGTTAACTATTTTTTGTCAACATTTTGCAAAATGTTGCAACATTTTTTGGAAATGTTGGAAAAAAAATTTTGTCCGTCTTCAACCTCTGCTCGCGGCGTGCAGGGCGGCGCGCGGCCGGCGGGCGCGGCGTGCAGGGCCAGAGCGCGACCCGCGGGCGCTGCCGGCGGGCGGGCGCGCGCGGCCGGAGCACGGTGGGCGGGCGCGGGGCCGCGGCGGCCGGCGCGCGGGGCCGCGGTGGCGCGCGGGCCGGCCGCGGTGGAGCGGGACGGCCGCGGCGGGGCACCGGTCGGCGGCGCGGGCGGGCATCGGGTGGCGGCGGCGGCGCAGGGAGGTAGAAGATGAAGTAGGGTTTGCAGTTGTTGGGCCAGTTGGGCTGTTATTTGGGCTCCTGGTGGGTTATAGTTGGTTAGGAAAAAATCTTCCGGAAGGTATATAGGATTTCCGGGGTGTGTGGGAGAGTTGGGCTTTGGCCCGAGGTTGAGGGAAAAGTGCGGATGCGATTGAAGCTCGGCCCATTATTGTAAACTATAGAGTTTCGGGCTGCAACACAAAGGATGAGAGATGATAAATTCACGAGATGAACATGGGTTGGACTAAAATTGATTTGAAGTCATGAAGAAAGAGATGAGGTCTTGGATAGGATATCAGACAAAATATTGATTTCTTGATTGAGAGATGTGAGAAAGATATAGTACTAAGTTGAGAGTAACATTTACACCAAATATGAAAAGTAGGGAAAGTAAAAGGTGAGTCGGCTTGATGGAGTAAGGTTTCCGAGTGAAGAATTCTTAACAAAAGACTTAGAGTTTCTAGGAATTGGATTTGAGATTAGGGGTGTTGATATCAGATCGGAACCTAGGCGTGTTCGAAAACACTTTTTAAAAAAAATTTTAGCACTCAAAACACTATGCAGTCGGCATGAATGCAACAAACAAATTTATAACCTATGATTGTTTAATTTGTGTTTAGAAACTAATTTGTTTTCAAAAGGTTGCACACACATACTTTCTAACTTAATTCTAGCAAGTTTTATTAAAAAGTTTCAAAATCCCAGCAAAATTCAAACTAGGGTGTTACACCACGCCACAAGCCGATGAAGTGTACGCCGTCGACGCCACCTTCATCGACCTGAGGAGTGATAGCGAGAGACAAGCCTAAGCTCTCATCAAGGACCGAGTCTTCACCAACACCAAGGAGTTCGACCCGGACCTTCTCGAGAAAATAGGTATGGACTCCGAGTTCAATTCCATTTGGCAAGCTCTAGGATGGGAGGATTTCGTCCCAGTTCAGGAGGTTGGTTGTAGACCTACCACCATCCAGTTTCTCTGCACTCTTCAAGAGGATGCGACCGGTATTTCATTTCGATTTCATGGAGTTCCATACCGAGTTTCGTGGAAAGATCTTAGCCATACCCTCGGTTTTCATCGTCGCTGTGCTATTTCTCTTGAGCAAGCTTGCGCTGGTTTTAATCGTGAGAGTTTTTGGGAAGAGATCTCTGGTCGTCCTGTTCGCGGCAAGTTAATACCAAGGTGCAACGACATCTTGCACCCTACTCTCCGACTGTGGCACAAGTGGCTCGCCATCACTCTCTTTCCAAGGGATGACGTACGACCCGTGCGCACTGACGAGATGATGATCTTATATGCCGCGGTCAGGAGGATCAAGATCTCCCCTGTGCAAGCTATGATTCGGCAGTGGTTAACAAATTTTAAGATGATGGGTTCTATTGAGTGTACGTCTCTGATTTCTCGTATCGTCACGAATCTTGGGATTACGCAAGGGCCCAACGTGCCCTCCATTGCTAATCCCCGGACTCAGATTGACGAGGCTTATCTGACTCAGGGGCATATTCTTAAGAAGGGTCCGGATGATTCGTTGGTTTTCTTTTACCCAGGCCATACAAACAAGATCCAGTTACCTAACCCGGATTTCAGGTTGTACGGCCAGGGGTCACTGACCGTTCCTCTCGAGGAACCTCGTCGTTCTAGTGTCTCTGGTGACAGGGTAACTAGGAGCGCATCGAGGAGAGCAGCCGGAGCACAACAGCCGCCACCACAGCCGTCTCCACAGCTGTCGCCTCAGCCACAGCCTCAGCCTACCACACCTCCGCCTGGTACGTGGACCTCTACCGAGTACATGCCTGGGGTCACTCCCGGGTATGCTCCCGGTTGGGACCAACCCATGTACCAACAGGGTGCGAGTAGCTCGGCTTGGGCTAGCGCGGGCAGTGGCGAGTGGGCCGTCCCTGCTGGTACTACGTACGGAGATGCGACATCTTCATCGTCTGGATTGCGCTCGTCATCTCGTGGGGCCACCCTCACTCAGCAGATGAGCGAGCTCAACATCCGAGTCGGCAACATGGAGGAGACCGTGCACCAGCACGTCGAGTCCACCCGGGACTGGCAGCGGATGTACGGCGAGAGACTTCACGCCATCGAGCTGGCACAGCAGCAGCAGCTGGAGGAGCAGAGGGCCTACTACCGGTGGATGGGATTCCCTCCTCCACAGTAGTGAGCCTGAAGCTAGCTTGGGGGAGGACCCCCACTCTGAGGTAACTTGTATCTTTATTTTCAGAATCTCATATGCTAAAAACCCATAAAAATCTGCAAAATTTTTAAAAGACCAAAAATATTTATATGCTTTCTTAAATTATTTGCTTTCATATGCGCGGTAAGAATGCTTTATGTCCCTTTATGGTCGAAATGATGAATAGTTGCTCTGTTTATTCCTCTTGTATGCCTTGCTACAGCTTAGTATCCTATCTTAGTTTTGAGTTTGTTGGCTTGTACGATCAAACCTTAGCCTGAAACTTGTGGGTAGCAAAAAGCATGACCTTTTCCTCGGTTGTTGTGAGGTATGATATGGTATAATAGGGTTGCTATGAGCCTGTGCTAAGTGATGTTTGATATCCGGAGTTTTCTTTTGAAAAACAATAAAATGATAAGTTCCTCAATGATGAGAAATTCCTATCCAAAGCCATATGTAGATCCTAGCTTTTGTTAGCCTCCACATATGCTGCTTGTTTCTTCATTGAGGCTTGTCGAATTGTTGCGACCCTCGGCGAGAAACTTGTCATGCTCCCATGATCAAGATCACGTACACAGCCATTATTTGCTAAACTTCTACACCGGAAGTTGGCACCCATCATTTCATCCATTCCCCATCCATTCCACTAATAAAGCTCCACGCATTGTTCCATGATTACTCTCTCTCCCAAAATATTCTGCAGAGACTGTGGGCTATGAAAAAAAAAGAAGAGAGAAATAAAGAGACATGGCCCAAGTCTCGAAGATCTAAAAAGGAGAGGAGAGAATCATATACAAAAAAGGAGATTTTCATCCATCCACCATATACACACACACATGCACATCTTGATCAGGCTGTATGACTTGTTGGGGAATTGGGTAAAAACCTTTCACCCTCGAAACTTCGGAGAAGCCTAGACTCTTGCGAATTCATGAAAGTCTTCGGAGACAAGTTTCCAACACTCGAAGTCTGTAACAAGAAGACGTTTGGGAAGGTGTTTTGTTATTTCTTGCACGATTCACTGACCCTCTAATCTTGTGCGAAATAATTGCCGAACAAAGCATTGGATCGCAGACTTTACTTCTCGTTTCAGGATGGCGGAAACCCGGAGAGTTCGGGGAATGGAAGGGATGGAAACTTCGGAAATCATTGCTGATTCAAGGGTCTCTGCGGAATTCGGAGAGGTTTTACTTCGGGATGAACTTCGGCGATTCTAGGCGGGAATCTCAACAACTGGGTGTCTTCATAGGTTTGAAGCAGAAGCCACGAATGAACTAAGTCAAAGGGGCAGTGCCAAAAGTCCGGGTTTCAGGTGTGAATAGATGGCAGGCTTGTAATTATGAGAAATTAGCCCCGCAAATCACGGGATGTAAAAGACGTTCATGTACATATTTACACCGCGAATGTTCTCTAGATTCGAGGGTAATCTCGGAATGTAAAAGTCCCTTCGTCTCCCTATAAAAGGGGCCTGAGGGCACGTGTAAAGGGGTTCACAACTTTTGAGGCGGAAATAGACTTTCGGGGATTCTTTGTCCCCTTCTCCATTCTTGCTTTCGTGTGTTTGTTCTGGTGACGTGTGTTCGGGGATCCCATCCGATTTTTGGACCCCCCAACATTGGCGCCCACCGTGGTCTCAGCCGAAAACCAACTCACGATGCCTCCGCAGAAGAAGTCCAAGAAGAATACACCCACGGAAGCTAACCAAGAAGATCACCACACTGAAGAAGACAATGGAATCTCTCTTACTGCAGAACCTTCGCAAATTACAGACCAAGAAAGAAGAGCAAAGCTGGAAGCTCTTCAGAAAGCATGAGCTGAAAAAGCGGCGCATACTCTGGAACCATTCACTGAAGAAGAGGCTGATGAAGAAGATGATCAGGCTATTGACAGAGAGCTGGAAAGAGTAAACCAAAAAGTACTGCAGCTTCAGAAAGAGAGATTCGCGAACCAGCTGGAAGCAAAAAGAAGAGCTTCGGAAAAACTAGAGAAACTTAACCAAGCAAAAGAACAAATAGAGAGAATGCAAAGAGAAATCGATGAAATGAAAGAACAAGAGAACAGTTCAATATGGCGTGATTCACCACACCAGAACTCTGGCCAGAATAGAAGAACTTCGAGAGAAAACTTCTTCGTGGGTAACGGAATCTCGCAGTTCGCGGATCCAGACTCACCACTCTCACTTGGGTTGCAAACAGCACCATGGCCACCAAAGTTCAAACCAGTCTCTCTCCCGAAATACAATGGGTATGGAAACTCTAGACAGTTCCTCATGAGATATGAATCAGCCGTGAATTCGGCAGGAGGAGATGATGTCGCACTGGCCAAATCCTTCATCATTGCTTGCGAGGGCCCAGTCCTCAACTGGTACTCACTATTACAACCACACTCAATCTGCAGCTGGATTGACCTCAAGACAAAATTCATCCAAGCTTTCCAGATATTCCACGAAACTGCGGCAAAATCATCAGACCTGTACAATTGCAAGCAAAAAGATAGAGAACCATTGCAGAGCTTCGTAAGAAGATTCATGCAGCAAAGATCCCAGATCCTAGAGGCAGATGACAAGACAACAATACAAGCATTGATCAAAGGCTTGACTCCGGGACCAACAGCTTCGCACTTAACCCGAAAGGAACCTAAGAGTATTGATGAACTCTTTCACGAACTGGAAGAATACATCAAGTCCGACGAAGATCATCGAAGAAGAGTTGCTGAACGAAATGAAGCAAGGCAAGGCAATAGAGGAACAACATGGAGACCTCATTCCCAAACCCCACAAAACATCAACAATGTGGAAAATCCTCAGTTCAACCAGGACAGCAGACCGAGCACAAGAGGTAGTTTCCCGTCAAGAGGAAGAGGAAGGGGAAGAGGACCCCCGAAAGTTCAGAACCATGATCCAAGAGATCCGTATTTCTACTGCCATTATCATGGAAGAGGCCACAGCACCGAAGCGCGTCCAGAAACCAAAAAGAACATAGCAAGAATCCAACAAGAAAAAAACATGATGAATATTTCCTCCACAATGTCGAACCAATTCCGTCCAAATGTCTGGCAAACGCAATTCATGGGTCCGCAACCAAATCCAGTCACAGTTCAGCAGTTTCAGCAGGCACAGTCATCCTGGCAGCCCTCTCAGCAATTCTATCCTCAGTCTCAGGCAATTCAGACCATTCAGCAACCGCAACCAATTCAAGAAATATTGCCGCCACCACCAGATAATTCATCAAGACCAGAGTTGAGTTCAAGAAGCCATAACCCGAAAGCATTGCCCTCTTTCGGAACTATCATGCCTATCACAGGAGGCTCAGCCATGGAGTTCGAAACAAAGAGGCAAAGAAACAACTATTTCAGATCTGTGAACACAGTCATCAATGATGGTCCAGCAGCACGACCAGAATGGGCCAAAGTACCAATAACTTTCACCGAACAAGATTTCAGATTGAAGTCAATAGATCACAATGATGCCATGGTCATCGAGGTGAACATAGCTGGATGGGTCATTGGAAAAGTTCTGGTGGATAATGGAAGTTCAGCAGATATTCTATTCATGAAAACTTTCGAGAAAATGAGCTTGAGTCAACACATGCTGCAGCCACCAGAGTACCCATTACTGGGTTTCGGAGGAAAACCAATCAGGCTGGCAGGAAAGATATCTCTACCAGTATCCTTCAGAGATCTGGACAATGCCAGAACTGAGACTCTAACCTTTGACGTAGTCGACATGTATCACCCCTACTTCGCGATTTTCGGAAGAGGGTTCATCAACAAATTCGACGTCGTGATAAGGCAACAGTTCATGTGCATGAAAATCCCGGCACCTAACGGAATCATCACAGTATTCGGCGATCAACAAGAAGCCAGAAACATTGAGAAGGGCTTCACACCAGGTCAAAGCAATGTGCATCAGTTGAACCCCACCGAAGAAAAGAAAGAACCCTACGTTCAGGCCAAGAGGGACAAAGAAAAAATTGAGATAGCTGCTGACGGCGAAACGAAGAAAGTGTACTTAGATGATATGCCAGACAGAGCAGTGGTGTTAGGGGCTCATCTAAGTCCGAAAGAAGAGAAAGAACTGGTTCAGTTCCTCAACAAAAACAAAGACGTTTTCGCTTGGTCAGCTAAAGACTTGCAAGGTGTTGATAGGTATATCATTGAACATGCCCTAGACACAGATGAGAGAATAACCCCGAAGAAGCAAAGAGTCAGGAAAATGTCTGAAGAAAAAGTCAAGGCAGTAGAAGCTGAGGTGCAGAGACTTCAGAATGCCAAGGTGATCAGAGAAGTCATGTATCCTGTGTGGCTGGCCAATACCGTACCAGTTAAGAAGAAAAACGGAAAGTGGAGAATGTGTGTGGACTTCACAGATCTAAATAAAGCTTGCAAGAAGGATGACTCCCCTTAGAAAGGGTGGACAAGGTCGTTGATGACGCCGCGAACAGCGAAATGCTATCACTCCTGGACATGTTCTCAGGATACCATCAAATAAGGGTGCGAAAAGAAGACGAGGAGAAAACAAGCTTCATTACCCCTTTCGGAACCTTTTCTTTTGTCAGAATGCTAGAAGGTCTGAAGAATGCAGGATGCACATTTTCAAGAATGATAGCAATAGTGCTTCATCCACAGCTTCGGAGAAACATTCTAGCATACGTTGACGACATAGTCGTCAAAAGTATTCAAAGAAAAGACCACATTAGTGATTTGGCAGAAACCTTTGCGAACCTCAGAGCAGCAAATCTTAAGCTGAATCCTGAGAAGTGTGTCTTTGGCATTCATAAGGGAAAAGTTTTGGGATGCATAGTTTCAACAAAAGGCATTGAAGCAAATCCTGACAAAATCAAGGCTCTAGTTGAGATGCAAGATCCTATTTCGGTGAAAGATGTGCAAAAGTTGACAGGGAGAGTGGCCGCCCTTAACAGATTCATCCCCAGAGCTGCAGAGAGAAGTTTGCCTTTCTTCCAAGTTCTCCGAAGTTCCAAGAACTTTCAATGGTCCGAATCTCAGAAACAAGCTTTCCAAGAACTCAAAGACTATCTGTCAAATATGACTAAGCTATGCCCTCCAGAGCCAAAATCGCCGCTCCTATTGTACTTGTCTGCTTCAAATTCGGCCGTAAGTGCTGTACTAGTGCAAGAGAAAGAGGAAGAAGGAAAGCTGAAACAAATTCCAGTATACTTTGCTTCGGAAGCTCTTTCGGGATCTAAACTCTTCTACTCTGAATTAGAGAAGATAGTGTATGCAGTCGTGATGGCTGCAAGAAAACTAAGGCACTACTTCGAGGGTCACAGAATAAGGGTTATCACAAACCAGCCACTGAATGACCTGTTCACGAACAAAGAAGCATCAACTCGAATCATCAAATGGGCTGCTGAACTATCAGAATACACAGTTTATTTCGAGAGAAGAAGTGCAATCAAATCGCAAGTCTTGGCAGATTTCGTCGTGGACTGGACATCGCCGAATCATAATTCTGGCGAAGAAATAGTCACACCATGGATAGTGCATTGTGATGGGGCTTGGTGCGATAGAGGAATTGGAATATCAGCAATCGTAACATCTCCAGCAGGGATCGTGATAAGATACGCTGCTCGACTCGATTTCGCGGATGATGTGCACTCTACGAATAACACAACCGAATACGAGGCCCTACTTCTAGCCTTGAGAAAGATGAAAGCTCTGGGTCAACAAACCTTCATCATCAAGACAGACTCTAAAGTCATTCAGGAACACATTCAGAAAGTGAGCGAAGCAAGAAATCTTGTTCTGATGAAGTATCTTGAGAAAGTTAGAGAGATGGAAAGGCACTTCAAGGGCTATTCAGTTCAACATATACCAAGAAATGATAATAACGAAGCAGACAAACTGGCGAAAGCAGCAGCCCAGAATCATGCAATGCCCCCAGACGTGTTCTTCAAAATCATCAAAGAACCGTCTGTCAAAGATCCAAAGCCAAAAACTGTGAACATTGTAGAAACTCGCGACTGGAGAGCAGAAATCATGGCATACTTGAGAGGTCACTATGAACCACAAGATGAATTGCAGGAAAAAAGGCTAAGGCAAAGGGCAAGGGGCTATGTCGTAGTGGACGGAGAACTCTACAAGTCCGGAATCACCGAACCATGGTTGAAATGCATTACCTCCGAAAAGGGTGCAAAACTTCTCAAGGAAATCCATAGTGGATTTTGTGGTGCACACATAGGCACAAGAGCACTGGCAGGCAAAGCAATAAGATAAGGATTCTTCTGGCCTTCGATAAATGTTGACGCAAAGAAGCTAGTTCGGGAATGTGAAGCATGCCAGAAAACAGCGAATCAGCAAAACTTGCCATCCATGCCAGTTCACCTAATCCCACCAACATGGCCTCTGCAAAGGTGGGGAATGGATTTGGTCGGCCCGCTGCCAACAGCCCAAGGAAATTGCAAGTTCGCAGCGGTAGTAGTTGATTACTTCACCAAGTGGGTGGAGGCAAAGGCACTGGCGAACATCACAGCACCAACAATCCAGAAATTCTTCTGGCAAAACATAATCTACAGATTCGGAGTACCAAGAGAATTAACTGTTGACAACGGAAAACAGTTCGACTGTTATTCTTTCAAGGAATATTGCAAAACTTTGGGCACTCATGTGAAGTTCTCATCAGTTTATCATCCGCAGTCTAACGGGGCTGTTGAAAGAGCAAATGGGCTAATCTTTTCAGGAATCAAGAAGTGCCTGTATGATCAGAAGAAAGGCAAGTGGATAGATGAATTGCCGAAGGTGATCTGGTCTCACAATACGACAGTGTCGAGAGCAACAGGTTTCACGCCATTTCGCTTGTTATTTGGCACTGAGGCAATGACACCAGAAGAAATCAAGAATGAAAGCTTGAGAGTACTGAAAGCAAAAGAGATCGAAGAAGCTGACATGAAAGTAGAAAAAGACTTGATCGAGTTAACAATCCTCGAAGCCACAGATAACATTGAAAGGTATCAAAGGGAAACCAAGGCATGGAAGGACAAGAAAGTAGTCAGGAAAGATATCAAGAATGGTGACTTAGTCATAAAAAGAAAGAAAAACTGGGAGAATCCCGGGAAACTTCAAGAATCTTGGGAAGGACCCTACATTGCAAAAGAAACCAGCATGCCAGGAGCTTTCCGCTTAACAGACCAAACAGGCGAAGAGTTGCCGCATTCGTGGAATGCAGACAGCCTAAAAAGGTACTACCCTTGAAAATCATGAAAAGTAGCTAGATTTATTATTCAGCATTTCTTTTCGCACATTTAGATTCCATAAAACTGTAAAAACCCGAATCACGGAACTATAAGTGATTTCGGGAACAAAAATATTTGTTTCTCGCATTTAGTTTAGAATAAGAAGGATCGTACTCTTTTCCTTGCAAAGGGGGCCCTAAATCAAGGGGCAAGGTTTTTAACGAGGTGGATCCTATGAAAATACTCTTTGTGATATATATGAAAAGAGTCTTCCCCCAAATCATGTGTCTTACTAAGTTCCATCGTGAGAAAGAAAAATTCGTGAAAGAGGCTCCGTGATAGCCTAAGTTTCATCGTGAGAAAGAAAAAATTCGTGAAAAAGGCTCCGTGATAGCCTAAGTTCCATCGTGAGAAAGAAAAAGTTCATGAAAAAGGCTCCGTGATAGCCTGAGTTCCATTGTGAGAAAGAAAAAATTCGTGAAAAAGGCTCCGTGATAGCCTAAGTTCCATCGTGAGAAAGAAAAAGTTCGTGAAAAAGGCTCCGTGATAGCCTGAATTCCATCGTGAGAAAGAAAAAGTTCATGAAAAAGGCTCCGTGATAGCCTAAGTTCCATCGTGAGAAAGAAAAAGTTCCTGAAAAAGGCTCCGTGATAGCCTAAGTTCCATCGTGAGAAAGAAAAAGTTCGTGAAAAAGGCTCCGTTATAGCCTGAATTCCAACATGTGAAAGAAGAACTCGCAAAAGGGCTCCGTGATAGCCGAGATTAGAGAAGGGAAAGAAAAGTTCTGTGAAAGAGGCTCCTTGATAGCCAAAGGCTCCGTGAAAGCCTAAATCCCACCTTAAAGGGATTTCCTACCGAAAGGCCTGAGGCAACAACAAGTTGCGGCCTAAATCCCACCTTAAAGGGATTTCCTACCGAAAGGCCTGAGGCAACAACAAGTTGCGGCCTAAATCCCACCTTAAAGGGATTTCCTACCGAAAGGCCTGAGACAACAACAAGTTGTGGACTAGATCCCACCTTGAAGGGACATCCTACAAGAAAAACAGGAACAACTGAAGGTTGTGGCCCAGAAAGTACAAACGTTCATGTTCAGGATTTTTTCGTGTGAAAAATTATAAAGCAAAGGTTAAAGTTAACTCGATCAAAAGAACAAATTAGCATGATAGCGAACATTCATGAAGAGTTATACGAAGTGTTTTAAGAAAGTTGCTCTAGCCTAGAGCATTCTTCCAAGGGCCAAGGGGCTCAACCATCTCCGAAAGTCAGAAATCGCAAAAGAACGGTTGAAGCAACAGAGGGTTGCGATATCAACCTAGGCAAGTATGCCAAGCGAGCGCAAGTCCACAAAATTCGTGAAACAAATTTTGTCGACTTACATTTGAAAAGAGTTATCAATCTTTGAGACTCAACGAAATTTTGCATGAAAACGGCAAGGTGGGGAGGGTGACATTTTTTCTTAAAAAACGAGTTTATTGCCTTAGTTTCATACAAAATTTCATAAAAGTAAAATTACATAGCTTCAAAGAGCTGAAAAGTTCAGAAAGAAAGTTCAACGATATGGCCTGGTTTACGACCCCTTTCTTCAGCAACGTCACCAGCATAAGCAAAACTACAGTCACCAGTTATAGGGCTAAGGGGCTCCGTCTTCACGAAAGACTGCGAACTTGAAACTTCGCTGGTAAGTGCACAACCATCTCGTTGAAAGAAGAACCAGCTAAGTTGAAAACTACTCATCGAAAAATATTGACAACTTTCAAGCCAAAAATTAGAAAACTCGCATCCAGGATTAGCTTCTCTGTACAATCGCCAAGCTTCACCACTAACTACTTGATCCTGACGATGGATTCGCAAAGGCATCACATCCTGCACAGGCCCACCTTGCAGGACCTGCGCAGGTTAAAAATTTACAAGACAATAGTTAAGAAGGGGGGTCGCAGCCCACAAATATACAAGTTCACAGTCTCCAACATCAAAAACAAAAGTTCGAGCAAGTATAGCTTCATCCAACGATGTCAACCTTCGGGGAGCCGGTCTGACGATCAGAACTTTCCTCTCCTCCATCATCTTGGCCATCACTGCTACTACTGTCGCCACTACCTGCATTCCCCGAACCATTTTCTCCATCATCGGCATCGTCATTCTCCTCAGATTCGGAGGATGATTCTTGACTCTCTACAGCCTTAGCTTGCTCCTCCTTCTGAATCATCTGAAATAACACGAAAAGAAGTTCGTAAGAATCAAGAAAGGGACGCTCATGAGGTATCAGAATTTCAGCAAAATCTACAAAGAGCAACCTCTTCAAGTTTGTCGTGAGCAATTTTCTTCGCGAACTCCTTCCCGCTTGCAAGCCAAAATTCTCTTGCGAATTTAATCTTTACAGCTCGAACATCTTCGTTGGGACGAATAGATGAAGTGCTTGCGGCGTCCGGAAATCACGAAAGTGCCCCACGAAATTTTACGAGGTCAACACAGTCGAAATCGTAGAGAAGCTTCAGAAGACTTTCTACTGAGAAAAGAGCAGCGAAGTTACTGGCTCCTAAGATAACATCGGGAAGAGCTTGGAATTCTTTTAACATCCAGTCCATAAAATCAGAGATTTCTCCGCTTTCAGGGAGTGGGCCTGGACGGACACCAAAGTGCTTTAAAGCTTCCTTGTACTCCTCAAATAAAAGTTTCAGATTTTCCTTAATCTCATCGACATCTTTACTTGAAGTTTCATTTCGTTCAGAAAGAGCCTTTTCAAGATCCTGAATCATCTGTTCTTTGGTGCTCAAAGTTTTCGCGAGTTCAGAATTCTTCGATGAAAGATCTTCAACAATTTTGGCGTTCTTATCAGATTCCTTGCGAAGATTCTCAATCATCATCAGATCATCTTCATGAGTTTTGTTAAGCTTCTCAAGATCTTTCTTTGAATCCTGAAGGGCAGCTTCAGCGAGACTTTTTTCATCTTGGCATTTTTTCAAAGAGTCAGCAAGCTCAGTGATCCGTTGCTCTAAATCAATGTTTGAAACTTGAGCCTTGTTGAGCTCACGCTTCAGCTTCTTAGTTTCGCAGAGAGCTTCCCAACAAGCTCCTCCTTTTCGAGGAGCCGTTTGGAAACGACCTTGCCAACAATGGATGCCTTCAAGTCATAAGTCTTCTTGAAACTAGCAAGCTCAGAGGATGAGAGTTTCCGAGCATTTTCTTCAAAAACTGCGAAATTCGTGAAGATTAAAATAACGAAAAACTTAAAGAAAAGTAAGGAGACCACCAGAGCATAAAACAAAGATGGAAGCAGCATGCAAACCTGACGGGTTAAGTCTCCTTAGGGGAATCTGATCAATGGGGTCAGAAATCGTCAAGGATTTCTGGAGAGAGGAAGAAGTATGCTTTTCAGCAGTGGAGGGTGCTTTGCCAGACAACCGGAGTTTCTTCTTCGGAGCATCTTCTCCTGTTTCATCCACAAATGCAGGGGACGTCCACAGCAAAGAAAATCTAGGAGCACCAACGTCCGAGTCAACCACCTCACCCCTAACACTTAACAACTCTCCTCTAAAAGACGTACCAAAACTTTCGTTGTAAGCAGTGACCGAGGGCGAAGGATCTTGACCTTCGGGAATTTCTTCGCGCTTCTCAACCAAAGACGGGTTTTCAATAGGTTCACCACCTTTTTGCACCATGCGCTCCAAATCTTCGGTAAACTCTGGAGAAGCCCCGTCCTTGGAAGCAGAAGTTTGGGAAGGACCAGCCTCAGTATCAGCAGCAACAGTAGAATCAACAGGAGCCTCTTGAACTTCGAGGACATCGTCTGAAAAAGTTTCAACATCAACAAATTCATTCTCAGAACCTGGAGTATAACCGTGACGAACACCGAATCTCAAATCACACCATAAGCAAGAAGAGAAACCTATTGGGCGAGGTTCGTCAGTCATTTCATCATCAGAGAAAGTCGAAGGAACACGCTGAACCATAGCAGCAGCAATCTTCTTCACAGCCTTCTTAGCTTTTTTCTGGCCCAGCTGAGCAAGACTTGAAGCCGCTTGAACGTCAGCATCAGAAACATCCTCCGAAGCTTTCCATTTCCTCTTGCTGGATTCCAAAGACTTAGTCTTTTCAGGACGAATGATGGAAGAAGAAGTATCGCCTGCATGGCTCTTTCCTTTTCCTTTCTTTGAAGCTTTCCTTCTTGGAGCCTTGGGTGGAGCAGCCGAGCAAGTAGCTACAGCAACAGCAGGAACTTTCTTATCCACGCCCGGAGGGCGGGAGCGAAGAGCGGTCTCAGCGCCAAGCTCCGAAAATACATGATTCACTCTTTTCTTATGTTTCACAAGGGCCTTGAAAGATTTGTACTCATTAAGCGTAGATTCGCCAACCATTGCATCAACTTTTTCTTCAACTTCAGCAATAAAGTCTTCGAGACTTTGACCTTCCTTAAGTCGCAAGTTGAATCGAGGAAACGACACTTGCTGCGATGCCCAGTCCACATCCAAGAAAATAATGTTAGAAGGTTTCCAGCCATCAGATATCGGCCAAACTTCGACTGCAACAAATTCTTCAATGGCGTCGCGACCTCCGAGAATGGTACTGGCCAGGAAGAAAGCATTTTCGCAGCTTTTAAACCCGATAGTGCGGCTGTTATACGAAGCAGTGCAAACAGCAGTCACTGGTGCCATAGGTGAGTAGAAGGGGTAAGCTGGCCCAGTGTAGCCAGAAACCTTAGACATATCAACCTTTACATAAAACCAGTATGAGCTCCAATCTTCAGAGAAATTGGTCTTACTGCAGGGTGCAAGTTGGATTTGGGTGAGGCCTTTTTGCGAATTTTTTCTTCGGGTGTTGAAAGTACAACACGCATAGTGCGCTTCATAGTACTTCCCATCGTCAAGCTTAAGAATATCCTTCTCAATCACAAGCTCGAATAAACGAGCGAATATGTCAGCACCAAAGGTGCACTTGAAGGTCTTCATGATCCAAAAGAATTTTGAAAGTTCCAGAAAAGAGTTCGGTGTCAATTGATGCATCTTCACAAAAAACTTCTCAAGAATGGAAGGCAGAATGGGATCGCAAGGAAATCTGAGTCCACAGGTAAAAAAGTCCCTAAACACAACAACTTCGTTGGCTTCAGGAGCAGGGACTTGTTCATCAAAAGGGGGACGTCCATCACCAGCAAGGAAAAATCCAGCCTTCTCATATTCTTTGATAAGATCGGCCGTAACCTTCGATTCGCCGAACACAAAAGCCGGGGGATAAGATTTAGCCTTCACAGCGACAAGTTCACTCAGATCAACGTCGACATTGGAGAGATCTTCCTCACCGCCAGATCTGTTTTCAGATCTTATCTCCCCATCTTCGCGACTGCCGGAATCGCGAACAGTTTCGGCAGCCGGATCATTAGCTCTGGAAGGGGCATTCCCCTCAGTCGGCGGAACACCAGCAGCAGCTAACTCCTCAGAAGACATGGGCCTGGCAGTACTCTTAGTTCGAGCCACCTTTTTAAAAGAAAAATAAACGAGAAAAGAAAGTTAATTTAACAGAAACAAAAATCAACGAAATAGCTAACTAATGACCAGAAGAAACATAAGAAAGACGAATAGAATACCTTCAGAGACGGAAGAAGTCGCCGAACTTCGGGCGTCTTGAGATGAAAAGCTTTTTCTCCGAAAATGCTGTAAAATTTTCGAAGAATGCAACGAAACGGTGAAATAAAGTTACCGCGCCCAGCCACTATTTATAGGGCAAGAGGGGGGTAGGTTCAAGAAACCGTCTCGAGATGACCGTTGTGCATTTTCAGGGGGATGCGTGTCCACTCCGACGTTCCGAGGGTGACGTTTTTTACCGAAATTCTGAGAATTGTTCGTGGAAACGGATCGTCGGAGTCAACCCGCTTCCCTGAGGGGCTAGTGTTGGGGAATTGGGTAAAAACCTTTCACCCTCGAAACTTCGGAGAAGCCTAGACTCTTGCGAATTCATGAAAGTCTTCGGAGACAAGTTTCCAACACTCGAAGTCTGTAACAAGAAGACATTTGGGAAGGTGTTTTGTTATTTCTTGCACGATTCACTGACCCTCTAATCTTGTGCGAAATAATTTCTGAACAAAGCATTGGATCGCAGACTTTACTTCTCGTTTCAGGATGGCGGAAACCCGGAGAGTTCGGGGAATGGAAGGGATGGAAACTTCGGAAATCATTGCTGATTCAAGGGTCTCTGCGGAATTCGGAGAGGTTTTACTTCGGGATGAACTTCGGCGATTCTAGGCGGGAATCTCAACAACTGGGTGTCTTCGCAAGTTTGAAGCAGAAGCCACGAATGAACTAAGTCAAAGGGGCGGTGCCAAAAGTCCGGGTTTCAGGTGTGAATAGATGGCAGGCTTGTAATTATGAGAAATTAGCCCCGCAAATCACGGGATGTAAAAGACGTTCATGTACATGTTCACACCGCGAATATTCTCTAGATTCGAGGGTAATCTCAGAATGTAAAAGTCCCTTCGTCTCCCTATAAAAGGGGGCCTGAGGGCACGTGTAAAGGGGTTCACAACTTTTGAGGAGGAAATAGACTTTCGGGGATTCTTTGTCCCCTTCTCCATTCTTGCTTTCGTGTGTTTGTTCTGGTGACGTGTGTTCGGGGATCCCATCCGATTTTCGGACCCCCCAACAACTTGTTACTCCCAAGGATCCGGTTTTCGACTTGACGATACATGAGAAACAGGTATGCCACATGTTTTCCCTACCTACAGCCCCGCATATTAGCTTATTAGAAGTAGGTAGAGAAAGAAGGCAAATCAATGCCTTGGTGAGGAATCATACACACTGAGCGATCCGAGAGTATCATTCGAGGAACTTTGATTTCTTTGCGAAAATTTGCAAAACCTCCTGATTGACGACTAATCAAGGTATTCATGATTAGTAAAACCTATACAACCGTTCTATCTTTCAACCACTCAAGGCAGGTGAAGCTACAAGCTCCATAGCAATCAAGCGTAAGGTAAGATCGATGCCAACTCATTCAATTCTTGATAGAGTACCTAGTCGTATGCTTGTCATAAACTATGAATACAACATCGTAGAAGCTCCTGATCAACCAACCTAAGTCCTAAGTATCTTGCTCGGGACGAGCAAGAGGCTAGCTTGGGGGAGTTTTTGACGGCTGTTAAGTGCTTACTTTAGCCGTCAATTTACTCATGGATAAAGGAGCAAGAGGCATTTCTTACACGCATTTTAGTTAAGAATAATGTAGTTCCACTTGTCCTTGGAGATTATGTGATTGCAGGAAAATAAGCACAAAAGAAGTGGCAAACTCACCTTCTATGATTCATGCCACGTCACCTCAAGGAATGGCTGCCACCTCAGGTGCCATGCATGCAAGCCAAGCCACCTCAAGTGCCACGCATGCATGCCATGTCACCAATCCAAGAGAGGCAAGCCCCGACAAATCAGAGCGTGACACATGGACTTCACATGGATCCATGGGCCCACCAGAGTGCCTAAACCGCCTCAAGAACACGTGTACACCGGGGACCGACTTAAGGACCCACAGGACAGCCACCCCGAGGAAGCACACCCCAAGGGGGGCCCACCTGGGGTCGGTCGACCCTAGGATCAGCCGAACCGACCTTGGGTCGGTTGATCCTGGGCTTCCACGTGGCGCTTGTCCATTGGTCCTAGAGGCCATCCCCGGGGTGTTTCACTCCTTCTTGCACCGGTGCTCTGGCCTATAAATAGAAGGGGAGGGGGCTCATTTCTTAACAACACATCTTACTCCTCCTCTCTCACTTTTGGTTTCTAAGGCTAGGAGGTAGGCTAGAGTAGTTCTACTTCAGGTTCCAAGTCTACTTTGGGATCTAGGTATGAGTCCTCTTGTATCTTTATTTTATTGTATGACTTTGATCTACTTCAGTTATTCAGCTATTTCATATAAAGTTGTGCTTGTACACATGGACGTTCCGTCATCACATCGGTGAGAGGTGGATGGGAAGAGGCTACCATCTTAGCATGCCTACACGGCGCACAAACCAACTCTTTCTCAAACCTCAACCGTGGCAATCCTCGGACCAAATTGAGTTTACTCAAGCGAGAAAAAAGGTCAAGGCTTAAGTGACCCAACTTCCTATGCCACTTCCACAACTCACTCGAAGAACCAGCCAAAAAGCAACGGGCCACACCAGAAGACTGGGAGAAATTCGCTCGGAAAACTTGACCATCGGGAACGACCACGCAAACTAGGTCCCCTCGAGAATCCAAAATCCAAGAACCACCAGGCCGAAACAACACCTCAAAACCCTCATCCAACAGCTGGGACACGGAAAGCAAATTGAACCCGAGCGATTGAACAAGAGCAACACGCCTGAGAGTGACCTTGTCACTTACCTTAATCTCACCTTCTGAAAGCACACGCCCTCGCTCATTGTCCCCAAAGGTGATGTATGTCTTGGACACCACAGGGACGAGACTTGAGAACCACCCCTTGTCTTCGGTCATATGCCGCGAGCAACCGGAATCAATCAGCCAAACATTCCTCAAGTCTCCCACCCGAAATTCAAAAACGAGCACTTGAGTGAACAAACAACTCAGCGCTGGGGTTAGTACCAAAAGAGTAAAATCAGCGTCGAGCCATTTGCTCCAAAGTGGGGTTAGCACAAACCATATCATCACGCCTATCAAAGCTACCACCACGAAAACCACCACGGGAACCACCACAAGGGAACCAACCCTGTCTCGCTGGAGGAGAACGAAAATCATGAAAGGAAGACCGTGGACCGTTCCTCCTCTACAACTCAAAGCTATGACTCCTCCCACCATCATATTGAGCACGAGGTGGAGAACATCTAGCAAACTGACCACCACTAGACTCACCATGCCAACCACCTGTACCACGACCAAAGAAACTAAACCGAGCATCCTCACGAGCATGGAAACCAAATTGCCTGGCACCCAGACCAGCACCGGTCTGACCGGTCCCCCTGACCGGTCTGACCTGTTGTGCTCGGCCAGCAGCACCACCTACCACCTTTCGATCTCCCCAAGCCGGAACCATCCTCACAATCGCCTTGGCCCTGGGCATTTGCATACGAGGCTCAGGTACACCATTTGAGGGGTGGTACCTATCCTTGTTAGCCCACTCCTTAGCCATTCTCTCCTCACGCTTCCTCTTGAAGCAAAACTCACCCTTGTGACCATCTCTCCCACAATAGTCACAATGAAACCGTATGAGCTTAGGTTTAGGCTTGGGTTGGGGCTGCACACTTGGTTTCTCCTTACTCGGCTTCTCTTTTGGTTTCTCCTCACTAGGCTTCTCACCCTCTTTCCCAAAGAACACATTCCCTAAGTTGCTCTTGAACTTGATGGGTTTTTGGAAATCATTTGTGGGGTGAGGGAATATGGGTCGATCTGGAGTTGTATCAAGTTTGTTTCTCAATGGGTTTAGCTTAGGAGCATAGGGATTTTTGTGGAAGGTTTTTGGTGGAGCTTGAATATCACCAATCTTCTCTCCTCCCTCACCACCACACTTTCCAATCTTATCCGACCCAAGCGCTTGACCATCATAGCGGTTGTATGCCTCTATCATCATCCTAAGCTGTGGTTCATGACCCGATAACCAACCCATCATTTTCCTCAACTCATCATTTTCATCCTGCAAGCGATCAACATAATGTGCAAGTTCCAGATTCTTCACAGCATGCAATTCACAAGTAGAGCAAGAAGTGGGAACATGTGCTTTCAATTTAGCCTCAAGAGAAACAATTTAAGCATGCATCTCATCAATCTTTCCATGCAAAACAGGGCAAGAAGTGCACGCATCTAGCAAAGCAGGTCTAGACTTAAGCTCAGCCACTTCAACCCTAAGCACATCTAGTTCCTCACACTTGGAGGCATGCTTTTCCTTAAGAGCAGTAAGATCAGCTAGGAACAAGGAGCAATCAGCACAATCAACCTCATCTGAAACAACAGGTGAAGCCTTAAGCGAATCAATTTCAAGCTTAGCATCTAGGTTCTGTGTTTCTAGCTCAGCCACTCTAGTCCTAGCATCCTCAAGTGAGGCCCTAAGCTCCTTTCTCATCTTCTTAGCCTCTCTAAGCATGTCATCACGATTATCAAGCAACTTGCCAAGCTCCTCATTTTCCTGGCGCAAGAAGGAAAGCTCGTCATGTACCTCATCCTCGGAGTCGGAGTCCGAGTCGTTCTTGTGACTCTTCTTGCTGCCGAAGCTTCGTGCCATGGTGTAGAAGCCATCTCTCGTGTAGCAGCTCAGCCCGCTCAAGTTCTTGGATGACTTCTTGCTCCTGCACCGATCATCTTCGTCTTCACTTCTACTCGAGCTCGATGTAGAGTACGCGGAGCTGGAGTCGACATCGCTCGCTCCGACCATCGCTCGTGCCTTGCCGTGACAGTCCTTCTTCCTCGATCGTCGCTCGTCCTTGTGCTTGTGCTTGTGATCGCGCCTCGATCGGTACTTGCCCTCCGTCTTCGATCGGTGCTTGTAGTTGTCCTTGTTCTCCATCTTCTCGAGGCAGTCGGCGATGAAGTGTCCCGGCTTGCCGCGCTGAAAGCACGTCCTCGAGTTCCTCCTTGTGTTCACCCGGTTCTCGTGCATCCTCTCAAACCTCCTAGTCAGCAGCGCCAGCTCATCCTCTCCAAGCACGTCGAACTCCTCATCTGGCAAAGACATCAAAGAGGACAAAGAGTAAATCCAAGAGGATTGGTTAGCGTTAGACTTAGCACTTGAGCCACCGATGAGAGAGAGACTACGGGAGTCAGTCAGGCTCTCAAGACGGGCTGTCACACCACGATCCACCTCAGCTGACTTGAGCTTAGAGAACAGCTCATCTATCGTCAATGTGTCATACTTCTCGGACTCGAGAATGGCCTCGACCTTTCCATCCCAAACTGTACGATCCAAAGCGTGCAAGAGCTTCACAGCTCTGTCATGATCATCGTACGGGAGCACGGCCACATTAGCCCTCATGTTGTTCACAATCACCGTGAACCGGTGGAACATGGCGTCAATTGACTCACCGGTGAGATGAGTGAAGTTCTCGTACTCTCTCCGGTAAGTCGCGTACAACCAAGCTTGAACCTGAGCATTTCCAGCATGAGCATTCTTCAACTACTCACAAATCCTACAAGCCAAGTCCTCTGTCTGAACCCGATCGAATTCGGATTGACCCAGAGCACGAAACAAGTAGTCGACCGCCTTGTTGTTGGCGTCGTGCATATCCCTCGATCCCGGAGCAAGGAAGTTAATCGGATGAACATAAGCTGTGTTCACCGTAATGTCCCAAAGGATCTGACTGTCGGTGTTTTAACCCAGCAAGCCTACCAAGGGGGTACCCGAGGTAGACGATTGTGGTGGGGATCGCCAGACCTAGAACTCGAAGGTATGGGCAAGGACACGGGACACAAGATTTATACAGGCTCGGGCTGCCAAGGTGGAGAACACTACGTCCTGTGTGGGGGATCAAGTATGGCGCCCTGCGCTTGGTGTTGGGTTGTTCGGATGTCCTCCTAGGTACCCGACCTTCCTTTATATAGTCCAGGGGGTGGGTTCCTAGTCGGTTACAAGGTAGGAGTCCTAGTAGGATTACATGGAACGAGTCCTAGTAGGAGTCCGTCTTCATCCTTCCTTGCATGGGTACCCGGGGTGTATGCCCGACAAGCCCCCGAGCACGTTGGAGTCGAGAGTAGTAGTTCGAGTAGTCTTGAAGCCTCTTCAAGTAGTTCTTGAGCGTCCTCAAGTACTGCTTGGAGAAGTCTTCAATAGTACTTGAACTGCCGCGAGGCTGGAAGGTGGTCCAGCTCATCAGTCTTGAAGTCGAGATTATATGGAAGTGCGGTTGCAAAATCGCACTCCATATGGAGTAGCCCCCGAGCCTTAGGTTGAGTCGCGGACTCTAGCTGAGGGTCAATCTTGCTTCTGAATCTTCCGTCTTGAAAAAATTGAATGATGGGTACAGCATAGCAGCCCCCGAGCCTTGAAATGATTAGGTAATCAATCCAAGGGTCCTCAGTGTTCGCGAAAGCCATCATCCGAGTACTCTTGCAGCGTGTAGCCCCCGAGATAAGAGAGCCGTATGAGCCACGTCGAGTAGTTATTATTGTAGAGCCCCCGAGCTTGAGAGCGAGCGAAGTCTACTAGAGTTATTCTCGAGTAGTAATTTGAATGCAGCCCCCGAGCTGGAGAGTTTCCGAGTAGTAATTTGGCGTCGAGCCCTGGAGCTTGAGAAATAGTCGTGCTATCAGAGTGGACTTTAGATGCGACCGAAGTCGACTTTAGATGTCGGCGGTGCGGGCTTTAGATGCGACTTGAAAAACCGAAGTCGACTTTAGTTGCCGTACGGAGCGAACTTTGAGGTGCGACTTGAAAACCGAAGTCGACTTTAGTTGCCGCACGGAGCGGACTTTGAGGTGTGACTTGAAAACCTAAGTCGACTTTAGTTGCCACGCGGAGCGGACTTTGATATGCGACTTGAAAACCAAAGTCGAATTTATGCCGCGCGGAGCGGACTTTGAGATGCGACTATAGTAGTCGACTTTGTGCCACGCGGAGTGGACTTTGAATATGCGACTAGAGTAGTCGACTTTGAGTACTTCGAGCCAAGTATGAAACCCGAAATACGAGGCTAGAAAGCCAAAAAACAAAAAGGACTTCCGGAAGGCCAAAGCGAATGAAAAATCAGAAAAACGAATAGTTTTGCCGCCGGAGCGGGCTTGAAGGTGCGACCGGAGTCGACTTGAGTACCTGAGCCATGGATTTCAAACCCAAGGTACGATTGCCGTCGGAGCGGGCTTGGGTGCGACCGTTAGCGTCAACTTGTGCCACCGGAGTGGGCTTGAGGTTGCGACCGTTAGCGTCGACTTTTGCCACCGAAGTGGACTTAGGTGCGACTGTTGAAGTCGACTTGAGTACTTAGGGTACTAGGGCCCATGGTACGGACCACGAGTACTTAGGGTACTAGGACCCATGGTACGGTGCGCGAGTACTTAGGGTACGAAACCCATGGTACAGAGTGTGAAGACCACGTGCAGCTAGGTACCATCGTCGCCAGGACACGAGGGCCACTTACAGCTAGGTTCCATTGAAGCTTACACACGCAGTATGCCGCCGAAGTAGGCAAAGGTGCGACCGGAGTCGACTTTAAGTTGCCGCGCGGAGCGGACTTTAGAAGCTGCCTCCTTGGATAGCCCCTGAGTTGATGAAGTAGACTCGTGGTGACTTGGTTGATATACCCCAAGAGTAATCAGCAGAGTGTAGCTCTCGTGAAAACCCGCCGAGGAGCGTATACGAATGAGTAGTCGGCATGTTATCCTGCATGATGAGGAAAACGAGCCAAAGAAGAAGATAGATGTAATCATTTAAATAAATGACTTACTGTTGCCGCCAGTGCGGACTTGTAGATGAAGCCGTGGCGGTCGGCGATGGAGCCGCGATGGTTGTTGCTGGAGTTTACTAGTCAGAGTTGATTCTGACTAGTTGTTGGGGGGCGTGACAGCCATTCTCGACTAGCTTGGAAAACTAGTTGAGATGAGTAGTCGACGCGATGCAGCCGGAAGACGATGTCGCAGCGGCGCGCAGCGTACTCGAAGTAGAGCCGATGAGGCTGCAAGCCGATGTCGCGGCGGCGCACAGCGTAGTCGAGGTAGAGCTGATGTGGCCGCAAGACAACATCGCGGCGGTGCACGGCGTTGCCGTGAGATAAGTAGTCGTGGCGCACGGCATGGCTGAAGCAGAGCCAGTGCGACCGGACAACAAGTTAAGCGGCGGTGAAGTCGAGCTACGAGATGGAGTGACCGGGCGCATGGCGAGAGCCAGTGCTACCGACCGACGAGAAGTCGAGCGGCGAGATGGCGCGTCCGGATGCACGGCATAGGCGCAGTAGAGCCGGCGCAACCAGACGACAAGTAGTCAAGCCGCTGAGGCCAGAGGCAAGTAGCCGCGGCGCACAGCGAGGTTGACGTAGAGCCCGTGCGGCTGGGTGACGAGTAGTCGTGGCGCACGGCAAGGTTGAGGTAGAGCCGGTGCGGTCGTGAGACGAGTACTCACGGCGCACGACGTAGGCGAGGTAGAGCCGATGTTGCCGCGAGACGAGTAGTCACGGCACATGGTGTAGTTGATGTAGAGCCAGTGCAGCCGGGAGACGAGTAGTCGCGGCGCACGGCTTAGTTGATGTAGAGCCAGTGCGGCAGGGAGACGAGTACTCGCGGCCCACGGCGTAGCTGAAGTAGAGCTCGTGCGACCGGACAACAAGTCGAGCGACGGCACTCGGAGTAGACGCGACGCACGGTGTTGGTGACGGCGCACGGCGAAGTCGAGGGCGAGCTGGTGTCGCTGAGTGTCAATGTAGTTGTACTCGAGGAGTTGAAGTGGTTGGCGACAAGTTGATGCAGCCGAGCACACTCGTGTTGATGCAGCCAGAAGTCGATGTAGTAGTACTCGCGTACATCCGCTGTGTACTTCGAGTGAAAATTTTTTAAGTTTCTGGGTGCATCTCCTGTGTGCGTCCAACAGTAAGTCTTCAGGTCTTGAAGTGCTTTGGTAGCCTTCGGTGTGCACTTAGCTGATTTGCACCAAGATGATTTTGCTATGGCATAGAGAAATCTTGGAGCCTTGCGGTTGCTTGTGTGTGCATGTACGACTTTTGTTGAATTGAATTTGAAGTCGTACGGACAACAGCACATGGTCTGATTGCGATGCTCGTTGCATGGCGGCGTGAGTGGATGTCTTGATCAGCTTCGAACTCGGTGACTGCGTGACGCAACGCAAGTGCTATGCTCTGCCTCGGAATGCGACTAGAAAACTGATTCCTGGACGAACTCTGTTTCAAGGCTAGAGAAAACGTGAGTTGCGGATTAAGCCTCTCTGACACGATCTGATTGATTTGGTGCAAAGCAGCCTTGCATGATTAGCTTGGAGACTCGACGAGATCGAGTAGGCATCGGACACCGGCGATCGTGTAGCCTTCGGACTCCGCACCGAAGGAGATGTGCGCGGCCGAATAGTGATTCCCCGGTTGCTGAATCGATCTTGCCTTGGATTTTGATGTAACAGCATGACGAGATTAATTGTTGCCACATCCCGTCGCGCTACTGAGTAGATTGATCTTGAAAAGGTCCTTCGAATTCGCCTGATGATCATGACGATCACCCCTACCTGGCGCGCCAGCTGTCGGTGTTTTAACCCGGCAAGCCTACCAAGCGGGTACCCGAGTAGACGATTGTGGTGGGGATCGCCAGACCTGGAACTCGAAGGTATGCGCAAGGACACGGGACACAAGATTTATAAAGGTTCGTGCTGCCAAGGTGGCGAACCCTACGTCCTATGTGGGGGATCAAGTATGGCGCCCTGCGCTTGGTGTTGGGTTGTTCAGATGTCCTCCTAGGTACCCGGCCCTCCTTTATATAGTCCAGGGGGCGAGTTCCTAGTCGGTTACAAGGTAGGAATCCTAGTAGGATTACACAGAATGAGTCCTAGTAGGAGTCCGTCTTCATCCTTCCTTGCATGGGTACCCGGGGTGTATGCCCGACACTGACCCATACCACGGAGGAAAGCTGCCATCCGCCTCTGCCACTTCTGGTAGTTTTTGCCATCGAAGTGCGGAGGACCCGATCCCCGTTCCTGGTATGCCATCCTTGGATCTTAGACTGGTTAGAATCACGAAGATCCGTAACTGGCTCTGATACCACTTGAAGGACCGAACTGGCGACCAGAGAGGGGGGGAGTGAATGGGAGCTGATAAAAATTCTTCTCGAAGGAGATGGATACTCCAACAAGATGAACATGGCTAACCAAAACACGTCTTCGGCTCAACTACCCAAGTTGGCCAAGACCACGTAGCCACTGGAGTGCTACTGGTCCTAGGAACCAACAACCACCGAAACCTACTCGAGAACGCAGCAGAACAAGCAACTCGAGCAGGACTTGACAATTTCCACAGAACAGCCCCTGCACTGGTCAGGCTGGTGCAGCTCGCCGGTTAGACCGGTCTGAGCCTGGAAATCCCAAATCCAAGAAACCAACCTCCCAAGCTTCAACACACTCCAAACTCGAAATAGCAGCAAACTCAGAGACTAGGGAACTCACCAAAACATTCACACGAGCAAACCTCAACAGGGGGTTGGCACCGGTCAGACCGGTCAAGTTCTGGGCTCTCGGGATGAACAGCAACCCGCGGGTCAACTCCTCCAAATCCAAATCCCGATCTCCCGATTCGCTCCACGGATTCGCACAAGACTTTGGGGATAGTAGGACCAACACCAGCCAAGCCGCAACCTGCACCTGCAATACTTAGTCAAGAGTCAGTCCACACAACGTTGTCAATCACTCATCACACCAGGAAGCGACCATCCACCGGTCCTCGAACCACACAGGCTCTCAAAAAGAAGCTTAGGCTTCTCCACAAGGTAACATGTAGGGTAAACATTCATGATGACAAATGGGTCTTTGACCCCAAATGAAAAGAGCATGATTTCCAAGCACAAATTAAGCAAGATATAGACATTTGAGCACAAAATGAGCATGAAAGGTATTCTACTCACAAGAGAGGATCAATATAGCATTTTCACAAAAATAGGCCATTTCACATGCATATATCTCCAAAGCTACCAAGAGCATAGCTATACATCACAAGAGCTAACAAGCATGATCATAAGCTCACATCCAACATATCACAGTGATCAATGTATATGAGAGAAGCACACTCTCTAAAGCGTATGATAGAAATGCAGTCTATGATACAAAGATGCTAAACATGATATGTTACAAGAATGAAAATGCAAGATGCATATGCACATTAGACCCCCCAACCCAAGCTCAAAAAGGAAAAACCACACCAAGCTCACCTCACAAACGAGAGAAGGTAGCTTGGTCCAAAAGTTTTGTCAGGATATCTACAAGTTGTTTCTAGGTTGGCACATGAATCAAGTCTATGTTTCCCTTCTCCACATTGTCTCAGAAAGTGGTATCTCACCTCTATATGTTTGGTTCTGAGTATAGCACTGGATTTTTGGCAACACTAATGGCACTTGTGCTATCACACATGAGAGGAACATGGGTGCACTCCTCAACAAAGTCACTCAACGTATAGGTGATCCAAAGTAGCTGGGAACAAAAACTAGCAGCTGCTACATACTCGACTTCTGTGGCAGACTGAGCTACACTTGATTGTTTGCGAGATGACGAAGAAATCAGCGAGGAACCCAAAAACTGACAAGTACCCAAAGTCGATTTCCTATCGACACGACACCCCGCAAAGTCGGCATCCAAAAAACCAAGAAGCGAGAGAAAAGAGGACACTGAGTACTAAAGACCAAGCTCAGGAGTGTATCGAAGATACTTGAAGATCCGCTTGATGGCCTGCCGGTGTGAAGTCCTCGGGGACGCCTGAAAGTGTGCACAAGCACACAGCAAGTTGTATGTCCAGCCTCGTCGCCGTCAAGTACAAGAGGGAGCTGATCATGCTCCGGTACTCCTTCTGGTCCACGGGCTCTCCGTCCTCGTCTGTGTCCAGCATTGTAGTCACACTCATCAGTGTCGACAAGGGCTTGGAGTCGTCTATCTTGAATTTCTTGAGAATGTCCTTTGTGTACTTGGCTTGATGTACAAATGTTCCCTCCTTGGCCTGCTTGATCTGAAGCCTGAGAAAGAACTGTAATTCTCCCATCATAGACATCTCGAATTCTTTGCTCATGTCCTCTACAAACTTTGCAACCAAAGAGTGGGACAATCCGCCAAAGACAATATCATCCACATACACCTGAACAATTAGGATATCATCACCCTATCTAAGGAGAAATAGAGTCTTATCTACTTTGCCCATCTCAAAGCCCTTGCTATACAAGAACCCCCTCAACCTACCATACCATGCTCGGGGAGCTTGTTTCAGCCCATACAAAGCCTTCCTCAGCCTATACACTTGGTGTGGGTACTCAACACTCTCAAAGCTCGGTGGTTGCCTCACACAAACCTCTTCCTCCAAAAACCCATTCAAGAAGGCACTCTTCACATCCATTTGGTACAATTTGAACCCTTTAGCCACCGAAAAGGCTAGAAGGATCCTAATCGCCACCAAACGAGCTATAGGAGCAAATGTCTCCTCATAGTCTATCCCCTCTTTCTGGCTATAACCCTGAGCAACCAACCTTGACTTGTTTCTCACCTCTTCACCATTCTCTCCCTCTTTGTTCTTCTGCACCCATTTTGTCCAGATAGGTTTGCAATGTGGTGGTGGCTCCACTAACTCCCAAACTTGGTTTCTCTCAAAATTCTCTAACTCCTCATGCATAGCGTTCACCCAATTAGGATCTGAGAGTGCGTGTCTAATGTCTTTCGGCTCAAAGGTAGCAACAAAAGTTTAATGAGCAAAGTGAGAAACATTTCTGGACCTCGACCGTGTCGTGCGTTCATTGATGTCACCGATTCTTGAGGGAGGATGATCAACTTGAACGCGCCTCGGTGCCTCTCGCCTGAAGACGACCTCCCCCTCAATAGTAGCTTCCACTTGATCTTGCTGGATCGTAGTCGGTGTAGGGGATGGACCATCCTGCATCGTAGTCATCATAGTGGAAGTAGAGGGTACATGTGTAGCTAGAGCTTCACCATCATCACCATCATCTTCTCCAACTTCATCCTCATCATCCTCAAAGATCTTCTTGCCAACTTCGTCGTCACCTACACACTCAAAAATAGACGAACTTCATGGTTGTGTCTCGTCGAAGGTAACCTCGCAAGTCTCCATTATTTGGTTAGTATCAAGGTTGAGCACACGATATGCTCGAGAATGATTAGCATAACCCAAAAAGATGCCATCGGAGGACCTCGACTCAAACTTATCAAGCCTACCCTTCTTGAGAATAAAACACCAGCAACCAAAAGCCATGAAATGGCTCACTCTAGGTGCTCGCCCATGCATGAGCTCATAGCACGTCTTGTTTAAGAAAGCCCCAAGAAAGATCCGGTTCCCAGCATGGAACGCGGTATTCACCACCTTAGCCCAATATCTTCTCTGAGTCCTATGCTCATCGAGCATCGTCCGAGCCATCTCACAAAGGGAGCGGTTTTTCCTCTCCACCACACCATTATGACAAGCGACATAGGGAGAGGAAAACTGATGTTCGAGACCTAGGTCACGGCAAAAGGTTTCAAATCGAGAGTTTTTAAATTCAGTGCCATTGTTGCTACGAATAGCCCGAGCAGCATCTCCATTCCTCTCATTTTTCAACCTCAAGATCAGATCCCGGACAAAACCAAACGTCTCCCCCTTGTCAGCCAAAAACAAAACCCAAGCATAGCGAGAATAGTCATACACTATCACCAGGACGTACCATTTCCCACCCGCCGAGCACACACGAGCTGGACCAACCAAGTCCATATGGAACAACTCGCATGGGCGCTCTGTCATAAGAGCGGTCAGAGGCGGATGGGAGGCGACGACCTTCTTGCCATGCCTACATGGAGCACATACCAAATCCTTTTGGTATTTCAACCTAGGCAATCCTCAGACCAAACCAAGCCCACTCAAGCGTGACAACAAGTCAAAACTCAAGTGACCTGGCCTCCTATGCCATTTCCAAAGCTCCGCCAAAACACCCGCAACCAAACAACGAGAAGAGCCGACACACTAAGAAAAATCGGCTCTAAAAATCTGACCCTCAGGGATGATCGTGCACACAAGATCACCTCGAGAATCTAAAACACGAGAAGCGCCCGTCTTGAAACGGACCTCAAAACCCTCACCAAGACGCTGGGAAACTGAAAGAAGATTGAAACCCAAAGACTTGACAAGAGCAACATGCCTAAGAGTCATGCTCTCACTTACCTTCACCGTGCCCACTGAAAGCACTCTACCTTTCCCATTGTCCCCAAAAGTGATGTACTCCTTGGACACCACCGGGGTGAGGCTGGAGAACCACCTTCGATCTCTGGTCATGTGTCGAGAGCAACCGGAGTCGATCAACATAAAGCTCTCCATGCCTCCCACCTGCAAAATAAAAAATGAGAGAGAGAGTAAGCAAACGACTCGGCATTGGGGTTAGTGTAAAAGGAATCAAACCAGTGTCGTGCCATTTGCTCAAAAGTGGGGCTAGCAAAATCCATCATATCACTACTAGGTGGAACACCCACATGTCGCCTTGGAGGACTACGAGTACCACGAGGTGGAGACAGTGGCCCGTAGCTCCTTTGAGACCTAAAACTATGATCGTTCCCCCATACTCGTATTGGCCACGAGTGAAGGAACGTCCAGCAAACTCACCACGCCCATACCCAACACGCCTACCACTATCTCTCTAAGGACGCACACCCCACGTAGGAAACTCACACCTCCCTCGAGTGAAGATGGTACGCACGGTACCCTCACCCCTAGGCACAACACGAGGCTCAGGCACACCACGAGAAGGGCGGTACCTGTCCTTGTTTGCCATCTCCCTAGCAAACCTCTCTTCCCCCCTCCTCCTAAAGAAAAACTCAGCGAGGTGCCCATTCCTCCCACAACGATCACAATGGAATGGGATTGGTTTTGGCTTTGTCTTTGGGTTCTCTCTGGGCTGTGGCTTCTCCTCACTTGGTTTCACTCCCTTTTTCCCAAAGAACTCATTACTAGGGCTGGACGAAAAGCTCGTGACTCGTTAGCTCACTCGACTCGATGCTAGCTCGGCTCGGCTCAGCTCGGCTCGTTATGCTAACGAGCCAGCTCGAGCTGGCATTTTAGCTCGTGAAAATAACGAGCGAGTTCGAGCAGCTCGTGAGCTGGCTCGCGAGCTAAACGAGCTGAGCACTACAGCTACAGCAGCTACAACGCACACCGCGCAACAACAGGCCAACAGCCTAAGAGGAAGCCCACCAACAGCCCAACATATACCTCACGAACCCTCCACCGACGAACACAACCTTATCCACTCATGAGCGTCTCCTCGCAGCTTCTACTTGCTGTCGCCTCCCTCACGAGCTGCCGCTCCGGCCAGCGGCCGACGCCACCATGCGTGACGCGTCCAAGGCTCCAAGCCATGCCCAGGCGCGGTAGCCTCAGCCAGTGCCGCCCTCAGCCTGTACTCCGCGCTGGACAAGACGGCATGCCGCTTCTCCATCCCTCAACAGGTCAGTGTCCTCCATCCGCCGGCCATGCTATCCTCATTAGCACCAGGCCACCAACATTGCCGGGCAGCCAGGCAATCTTGGCTGCGGTCAAATCAGTGCAGGTGCCATTTGCTATTGTGTCGATCCATTCTGATTTGTTACCGGTGATGTCTGGTCTCATGGATTTTGTTCTGCCTTATTTTTCTCCATTTTGCTCAAGTATCTTCCAATCGTGGGATCCAGATCAATGCAAAGCTCTATTTTCTTAATCTACTTATGCTTACGATTCATTTGTGGACATTTCCCCCTGGATTTTATCAGTTTACATACTAAATGATGAACATTTCTAGATGTTGAGCTCATGTTTCTCAAAGCTCGCGAGCTGACCGAGCTGGCTCGCGAGCTCGACCGAGCCGATCCGAGTTGGATTTTCTGCTCGTTTCATTAATGAGCCGAGCCGAGCCGAGCCGGCTCGTTATCCACCCCTACTCATTACCCATGTCTCTCTTGAACTTGATGGGTTTCCGGAAATCATTTGTTTGGGGGAGGATACACTGGTGGATTTGTGGTTGTGTCTAGTCTTTTCCGAAGTGGGTTTGGCTTAGGAGCAAAGGCATTCTTGTGTAATGTTTTTGGTGGAGCTGGGATATCACCAATCTTCTCCTCCTTCTCACCACTACCCTCTCCAATCTTATCCGACCCAAGCGCTTGCCCATCATAGTGCTTGTATGCCTCAATCATCATCCTGAGCTGAGGCTCATGAGCCGACAACCAACCCATCATTTTTCTCAATTCATCATCTCATCCTGCAAATGATCAACATAATGTGCAAGTTCTAGATTCTGAACAGCATGCAACTCACAAGTAGAACAAGAAGTAGCAACAGGAGTTTTCAAAGCAGCCTACAGAGATCTAGCATAAGCATGCGATTCATCCAACTTCACATGCAAAATAGGACAAGAGGTACAAGCACCAAGCAAAGAGGGTCTAGATTTCATCTCTTCAAGCTCAACCCTAAGCACGTCGAGTTCCTCAACCTTGGAGGCATACTTCTCCCTAAGCACAGTCAGATCACCAAGGAAAATAGGCACTCAGTGCATTCAGGTTCATCAGTCACAACAGGAGGAGACTTTAAAGACTCAAACTGAACTTTAGCATCAACAAGCATGGACTCTAGTTCAATCACCTTCTCCTTGGCCTCTCCTAGCAAAGACATATACCCCCTCTTCTCCTTGTTGGTCTTTATAAGCACATCATCACGGTTGTCAAGCAATACATTCAACCTAGCATTCTCCTCTATCAAGAAGGCGGGGTCATTGTTTACCTCTTTGTGGGAGTCGGAGTCCGAGTCATCCTTCTGGCTCTTCTTGCTTTCGGAGCTATGTGCCATGCCGCAAAAGCCTTGGGCGACGAAGCACAAGCCGTTGAAGTTCTTGCTCGACCGCTTGCCCTTGTGCTGGTCACCATCTTCTTCTTCATCGCTTGAACTTGATGAAGTGTAGCAGGAACTTGAGTTGATGTCGCTCGCTCCGGCGACCATCACACGCTCCGTCTTCTTCTTGTGGCCGCCAGTCTTCCTCGGCCTCCACTTGGACTTGTTCTTGTTCTTGTAGTCTTTCCTCGAGCGGTGCTTGTGCTCGGTCCTCGGACGGTGCTTGTGGTCGACCTTGTTCTACACAGCTTCCGGACACTAAGCGATGAAGTGCTTATGCTTCCCACACTTGTAGCACATGCCCGAGCTCCTCCGAGCGTTCTTTCAGTTCACGTACATGCACTCGAACCTCCTACTCAGCAACGCGAGATCCTCCTCGCCTAGCACATCAAACTCTTCATCCGGCATAGAGACAAGAGCGGACAAAGACAACTGCCTGGAAGACAGGTTAGCGTTAGTCCTCTATTCAGAAACGTGAGCCAGACTATGAGGGTCAGTTGGGTTCTCGATCTTTCCTCTCACACCACGATCAACCTCAGAGGACTTAATCTTGGAGAACAACTCATCCACGGTGAGCATCTCATAGTTGTCGGACTCTTGAATGGCCTCGACCTTAGCGCTCCATACGGTGCAGTCAAGTGAATGCAAGAGCTTCACGGCTTTGTCATGGTCATCGTATGGAAGCACTGTCACATTAGCCCTCATGTTGTTCACAATCACGGTGAAGCGCTGGAACATGGTGTCAATTGACTCACCGGGCAGATGAGTTAAATTCTCATACTCCATCTGGTAGGTAACAAACAAGCGTGCCTTGACCTAATTGTTCCCAGCATGAGCCACCTTAAGCTTCTCTCAAATCTTACAAGTTAAGTCATCTACACAAACCTAATCGAATTTGGATTGGCAAAGAGCACGAAACAAGTAATCGACCGCCTTATTGTTAGTGTCATGCATATCTCTCAATCCTGGGCAAAAAAAGTTTATGGGATGAACATAGGTAGTGTTCTCCGTCATATCCCAAAGCAACTGACCCTTGTCGCGAAGAAAAGCAGACATTCGTCTCTGCCACATCTGATAGTTCTTCCCATCAAAGTGCAGAGGACCTGAACCCCTTTCCTGGTACACCATCATTGGATCTTAGACTGGTTAGAAACATGAAGATCTGTAACCGGCTCTGATACCAATTGAAGGACCGATTAGGCGACCAGAGAGGGGGGAGTGAATGGGAGTTGATAAAAATTCACCTCAAAAAGATGAACTCAACTATACCCCAAAATCAACTCCAAATCCGAACACATAATATGGAGAACATAATCGCCAAGGTAACGTAGTCACAACGGACCTACCAACCCTAGGAGCGATCCTTGGTTCAACTAGCGGAAGCACAAATCAAAGAACCAAAGCACTTAGCCAAATCTACGAGCTAGAGGCGAACTGTCCGCGGGGAGGGGGCGGACCGTCCGCAAGGACAGGGCGGACCGTCCAAAATTGCATACCGAACCTGTAGTAGCACACCACAAAAAACGGACCATCTGACAATTCACTTTGGACCATCCAACGCCCGCGGACCATTCGTGCCTTACTCGCGGACTGTCTGACAAACTCCTTGCAACAAAAACCCAAGACCTATGTGGATCAAACTACGAGCTCAGAAAAACAAGTGAAGAACTCGATGAACTGGGCACCTCGCAGACGATTTGCAAGGACCAGGCGGACTATCTGCCAGGTACGAATCAGCATAGCCCGAGCTCGAGCTCCACAAGGTCAACTCCTCCTTCCCTTCACCTGATCTCTCGATTCAACCAATTGATTGCAACCAAATCATAGGGGAGGATGAAGCATCTCTAGGAGATCCTATGCCTATGAATTTGTGGCCTCAAACCAACTAAAACGAGAGGAATCGAGATGCTACCGAACTCAAGCAACCACCTAGGGTTCCAACCGAAATCCGTGAATCGAAGGCCAAATCTGGCATTTGAGGGGTCAAGATCAAACACAAAGATGCACAAGACATCCACCCATGATGCCCTCAATAAAATCTGAACATAAACACCTCCAAATCGACGTATCAAGCGATGCACAAAAATTCCCAAAAATAGCCCGAAAAAGACATGAAAATCACACGAGCTAGGAGAAGGAAATCGACGCAACGATGAATGCTTCCATACAACCAGAGGTCAGATTCTCTACAAAATCATGAAGAAAATCTAGCCTATACAGCAAAGGAATTAGGAAGCAGTTCGGATGGATGAGTTGCCATCCAACCCTAGAGCTATATATATGAAGTCTGTTTGGGTGGCGCAAATGACCAAGCTACACCTAGAACTTAAAAGAAGAAACATACCCCTCAGGGGCAATATGGCCAAGACTTGGTATTTCTCATCGGGCAGCCACGCCTTTGCCGCAGTCTGCGTCCTCCTGACGCAAGCCCCGCGATCCCACCGCGTGTCCCCCGGCATCAAAGCTTCTCGACGCGCCCGGATCCCGTCTCCGCCCGCTGATTCTCCGGTCTTGGTTTTGTGGCTCAACTAAGTAACCTGACGGTTTTGTGGTAAATCGCCGCAAACCTAGCATGCATACTCCAGTTGTGAGCCGCTACCCTGCACCGGCACATGTTCACGACTTTGTCTTGCTTTTCTTGTCACCATGCGACCTGCACATGATCCCGTTCGACCACTGGGTCCATCGAGCCTAGCCTACTTGTCTCTCCACTCCTCAGAGGCCCCGCAAGACTAAGACCTTTCGCACCCGCTCTTCACCTACACCAACGCAAATCAAGCCACAACCTGCACCTGCAATACTCGGGCAAGAGTCAGTCCACACCATGTTGTCAATCACTCATCACACCAAGGAGCGACAATCCACTGGTCTTCGGACGCTCCGGTCCTCACATGTATCATGCTTAAATTTGAAAATAAATTTGGTATCTATGAAATGTCTATGCTTGAAAAATATGCTTCCATGTGTAACATGTCAATCATGCTTTAAATTCCTTATCTTGGGTGCTAAATTGTTACATTATCTCTACCAATGAGAAGTCTCATATCTAGACGTAGACACATGGCTCGGTGGCTTTGACATGACATGAGATAGCTTGTAGGTGTTTATGATGACCTTGTGATGAGAACTTGTGACATTGCATGAAGTTTGTAGGATGTATGTTGTTTGTGCTCTTTTTTATCATGTTGAGGTCATATGCTCATGAGAGGGAAGTTTTGTTGAAAATTTGCTTAAAATTGACCATGGCTATGTCACATGTATATATGTCCTTTCTATTTTGTTGGCGATGCTTGTACGGAATTTTTTGGGCTATCTTGCTTGCTCTATGTCTCATTCCTAGCATCTTGTAGTGATCATTGTCTATTTGAGAAGCTCATGCTTGCATTTGTTGACTTGATTCATGCATTACCAACAAGGGGGAGAAATGTGCATCTAATTCCGTTTTCATAGAAAGGGCGAGAGTTTTGCATCAAGGGGGAGAAAACCCTTTCAAAGATGGATACTCAGTTCCGAGGGCAAACTTGAGTTTTGCACACTATCGGTGTTCAGATTAGTCCCAACACTAACTAGTGACTTGTGCTGTGATCCCGCCTCTCGATGGTTGGTGCGAAGGCAAACATAGGGACAGGGGTTTATCCTGGTTCCGACCGCGGGGCCGTACATCTAGCAGAGTGTGCGTGTGCACTGTATTATCTTGCACCGGGGTGCTCGTAGAGGGGGCTACAAGCAAGGCGGGAGAGGAGGCGAATCCTCCAAGTCCCAGCTAAAATGATTGAGGCAAGTGCCAATATCACGAGACTGAAGTGTGGGTGTGAGAGTGGTGTGACGTTGCAGTGAGATGAATTTTTGCATGCCCGCGGCTGGGCGTCTGCTTCCTCCTTTTATAGGCCAAGGGGACGCAGTCACAGGTGTGCCGCACAGTGAGATGTACAGTGGTCGCATACTGGCGAGCAGTACGTCGGGCGTGACTGTTGTCCTCGCGAATCCTTGTGCCTGGCGTGGGTTGATGGCGAGCTTCGGCTTCTGTGGGTGTCGTGGCGGTTCCTATGCTTGTCGGGGAATAGCTTCGAGGGGTAGCTTTGACCGTGGTTTGCGCCTGGTCGTCGTTCGTACACCCATCGAGGGTGCGCTCATGCTTGTTCGAAGGTCTCACCATGGGGGAGAGCTCGGGAGTTGGCGGCACAGGTGCCGGAGGGGTGCTGTCCTGTCTGTACATGACGTCACCGGTGTGCGCAGCACTAGGGATGGTTGCACAGTGCCAGAGTTGGCGGACAAGACATGGCCCACGTAATCCGTGCCGTGGTGTGTGCGCTTGGTCGTCGTTCGTACACCCTTCGAGGGTGCCCATGCCCCTTCGAGGGGCTCGTCGTGGGAGGAGAACGGGGGTTGGCAGTACAGTGCCGTGGAATGACGCCGACTTGTCCGCACAGGGCCGTGCAGTTCTTGCACCGCGCCGGGGATGGCCGCACAGTGACAGGGTTCGACCGCACATTGATAGGGTCAGACATGCAGAGCCCCAAGCGGTGTCAGCCACGCGGCATGGGAGGCGATTTTCCTTTTGACTTTGGTGTCCGCAACGGATTTGGGCATTTAATGCCCCTGTCGGGTGGAACGGGTGAGCGAGGTGCCGTCGGTCGAGGGGCGGCCTCGAGCGAGGCGGAGTTTGACACCCGCTCGAGGGGGCTGAGACCCTCAAGCGAGGCGGAGTTTTGCTCGTGGGGTGCTGAGACCCTCGAGCGAGGCGGAGATTTGCTCGAGGGGCGCTAAGACCATCGAGCGAGGCGGAGATTTGCTCGAGGGGCACTGAGACCCTCGAGCGAGGAGGAGATCGGGTGCGTGGGCGAGCACCCTCGATGGATGGGCCTGAGCGACTATTGGGCCGTAGCAGGCCTTGGGCCTTGCACGTGCTTTTCCCCCTTTGGTCTGGAGGTTTATGAGTAATTTGCGTTTTGAGAGGGTGATTATCCCCTTGGTTTGGGGACGCCTTATGACCATCCCCGACACACGCATTTGTTCAGGGGGAGCTTGCATTCATGCATGGGGAGCTCTTTGTCGCTTGAGTTGTGCTTTGCTCTTTTGCCGATGGTATCAAGCTCTTTTGCCTCCCCTCGAGGAGTCGGTATGTTGAGCAATTTGTCTCGGTTGTGTTGAGCTGTTGCCCTTGCCTTAGGGGACCGAGACTTTCTCTTTCAAGTGATCTTGTTTTTTGCTTTTGTTTGACTTTTTGTCACTTGTTGGAGTTTCTTTTTTGTTCATTTCATTCTTTTTCTTTCTTTCCTGAATTGGTGACTATGTGTGTTGTCAATGCACTTATCGAGGGGGAGATTGAGGACAGGAGCGTCCGATGACTGGTGGATGGTCGCTCCCTAGTGTGATGAGTGATTGACAACATGGTGTGGATTGACTCTTGGTCGAGTATTGTAGGTGCAGGTTGCGGCTTGATTTGCCTTGGTGCAGGTGAAGAGTAGACGTGGAAGGTCCTAGCCTTGTGGGGCCTCCGAGGAGTGGAGAGACAAGTAGTCTTGGCTCGATGGACCCGGTGGCAAACGGGATCAAGTGCGGGCCGCATGGTGGCAAGAAAAGCAAGACGAAGTCATGGACTTGAGCCGGTGCAGGGTAGCGGTTCACAACCGGAGTCTGCACGCGGGGCTTGCGGCGGTTCACCACAAAACCGTCGGGGTAATTGGTTGAGCCACAAAACCATGACGGGAGTCTCGGCGGGCGGAGATGGGATCTGGACGCACCGAGAAGCTTCGATGTCGGGGGACACACGGCAGGATCGCGGGGCTTGCGTTGGGAGGATGCGGACTGCGGTGATAGCGTTGCCGCCCGATGAGAAATACCAAGTCTTGGCCATATTGCCCCTGAGGGGTATGTATCTTCTTTTAAGTTCTAGGGGTAGCTTGGTCATTTGCCCCACCCAGAGAGACTTCATATATATAGCCCTAGGGTTGTATGGCAACTCATCCATCCGGACTGCTTCCTAATTCCTTTGCTCTATAGGCTAGATTTTCTTCATGATTTTGTAGAGAATCTGACCTCTTGTTGTATGGAAGCATTCATTGTTGCGTCGATTTTCTTCTCTTAGCTCGTGTGATTTTCATGTCTTTTTCGTGCTTTTTTGGGGGATTTTCGTGCTTCGCTTGATTCGTCAAGTTGGAGGTGTTTCTGTTCAGATTTCTTTGAGGGGATCATGGGTGGATGTCTTGTGCATCTTTGTGTTTGATATTGACCCCTCAAACGTCAGATTTGGCCTTCGATTCACGGATTTCAGTTGGAACCGTAGGTGGTTGCTTGAGTTCGGTAGGATCTCAATTCCTCTCATTTCAGTTTGTTTGAGGCCACAAATTCGTAGGGATAGCATCTCCTAGAGAAGCTTCATCCTCCCCTGTGATTTGGTTGCAATCCATTGATTGAATCGAGAGATCAGGTGAAGGGAAGGAGGAGTTGACCTTGTGGAGGTCGAGCTCGGGCTGTGCTGATTCGCACCTGGTGGACCGTCTGCCTGGTCCACGCGGACCATCCGCAAGGTGCCCAGTTCATCGAGTTCTTCGCTTGTTTTTCCGAGCTCGTAGTTTGATCTGCTTAGGTCTTGGGTTTTTGTTGCAAGGAATTTATCAGATAGTCTGCGAGCAAGGCACGGACGGTCCGCGGGCGTTGGACGGTCCGTATTTCGAGGTGCGCTACTGGAGGTTTGGTCTGTAATTACAAACGGTCTGCCCCCTCCCCACGGACAATCTGCCCCACCCCTGCGGACAGTCCGCCTGTGGCTCGCAGATTTGGCTAAGAGCTTTGGTTCTTTGATTTGTGCTTCCGCTAGTTGAACCAAGGATTACTCCTAGGGTTGGTAGGTTCGTTGTGACTACGTGACCTTGGCGATTACATTCTTCATCTTGTATGTTTGGATTTGGAGTTGATTCTGGGGCATAGTCGAGTCCATTTTTCTAGGTGAATTTTTGTCGGCTCCCATTCACTCCCCCCTCTCTGGTTGCCTAATCGGTCCTTCACCCGCCTCCGCCGTTATGCATCCTTGCGCCTCTCCACTCCATTTCTAAGGTCGGAAACCATTAGAGCTTCCTGACAGCCCCGAACCCTAACCCTAACGGCGGTGAGCCCCCACCGTCGGCAATTCAAAACCTGAAGCCTCGAACCCCTAACCTCGACGGCGAAGCAAGGCGACAATGCAACAGAAGCAGTGGTGGCGAACGAGAGGAAGAAGACGCGAGAAGCAGACTGACGGAGGAGAGGAAGGAAATATATCTTACATGTGGGACCCGCGAACTAAAGCTGCAAATTCTAAGTTGGCCCTAGGGGTGCAAACTCGTGAGCTCCGCCACTGGATGGGAGGTAGGAAGAGGAAGGAGAGGGTGCGGACTAGAAAGCATCCGGGGAGGGGGCGGCAGCTGAATCCGGTGGTTCCCGCCGCCGGGGAGGGGGCGGCAGCCGAATCCGGCGGTTCTCGCCGCCGGAGACAGAGGAGGTGAGCGGCTGCAGTCGGAGGAAGAAAGAGAGCGACGAAGGAGGAAGGATGCGGCACTAGAGTTGAAGAAGGAGAGAAGGATGTGGATGTGTGGGCCTTGCTGGACCTAGGTGGGCCAGCGCGACGATGTGATTTTTTTGTCACCGAAGCCACAACTATACTCACCCAACGACATCCACCATCCGCTCGCCGCCAGTGCCGATCGTGCCCAGGTTCCAGCGCCCCTTGCCCCCTATTGACACCGTTTTTTGGAAAAATAGGTCAAAAGGATAAGGAGAAACAACCGATGAAAACAGAGTGCAATCGGCCGATTGGAAGGAGAAAGAGGGACGGTCAACAGGACTCACCGATGGTCAAGGGAGCTCAGATCTGTCGATGGGCCAGCGGGTCAAAACGATCGGCCGATGGTCAAACAGAGAATCGGCTGATGGAAAGAAAGAAGGTGGCAATAGAGAAGATGCGCCAGAAGGAAAGTACGACAGAGGCGGATCAATCCACGATTGGCAATGGGTCAAATAGTCAGTTTTAGAGAGTTTTGACTCCTGCGAGAGTCCTTTTCTATTTTTAGTAGTGTTCATTTTCTTTAGATGCAAGTAAACAGTGCTGTAATCGGCTAGGAGTCGGGTTGTCCTCAGGACATAAATAGCGACCCTGCGTGGTCGGAAAAAGTGTACACACCAATATCAAACAAACCACCTCCGGGCAAACCCTTTACAATTTACAGCATCTACTTTTCGGCGACTTCGCCATTGCGTTTTTTCTCTTTTTCCACAACGCCATCCTTCAAGTTCGTCAGGCTACATTGATCGATCTCCGGCAAGCTTGTGAGTACCGTTTTACCGAATAACCCTAGGATTTAACCTCCGGGCACATCGCTGAGGTTTCGTCTAGTTCTTTATTCACCCCTTACCGATATTAGCTAGATCTGCAAGTTTTTGTACCAATTCTTGTGGTTTTTAGCTATTATCACCAATTTATCCAGCTCGATCTAGATCACGTCGGCTTCTAACACTATAGCCGATTCCGACCTACTCGAGCTGCTGACGTCACGATCGGCTGATTCCAGTCGATCTTTTATCCACACCCTCGTGCCTCGATCGCTCTCGAGCCGGCCGATCCCGCTTTACACGTATCGGCCGATTGGCCGGTACACGTGTCGCTACAAGGCCATCGGTTCTAGCCGATCCCTAATATTTTCCATTGTCAATCAACAGGTCAGATTGGCTGGCACGCCTCGCTACAGACCGGGGAGTATGGTGTGTCGCGTGCGGAGGTGACGTCCTATTTTCGCGTAAACACACTTTTGGCATGCCCGGTGGGACTCGAAAAAGTGAACAATGACGAAGAACACTAAGAGTGGTACTTTCGAGGTTGATCCAAGCAATGCTAAACCAATCACCAGGGATCAGCTGAAGGATGCAGACAAAGTAGAGTTCGAAGCTCACATGAAGCATTATGAAGAGCTTTGCCTGGCATCATATGGTCAGACTAAAGGTGGAGTCTTCAAGAAGAATTTTTTGCCAACACCTAAGCAAGTCACCTTCTCAGCCGATCCCGAAGGCCTTCTAGACATGATGAACAAGGCGATGCATCAGACAATGATTGATCAAGCTAAGGTTCTTGCCATTACCATCCAGAATTGTCTGACTGAAACGCTCAAGAAAGGAGCAGAAGGAGGATACCTGGGACCTGCGTACTTCCAACCAAATCGAACTCCTCCAGTGTTCCAGAAAGACCAATCGGCTTCTCTGCCGATTGATGATCCAACAGTAGGGGTTACACCGTCTCCAGAGATCAATGCAACTGCTCCTAGTTCTTCATCGGATTCCCAACCGATTCAGAATCAAAGTGTTGGAGATAAGTCCAAAGACCCTATTATTACAATGCCTATGGTCCAAACACATCCAGCACAGTCCAAGACACAAGATCAGGCATTCTCAGTGCAGAATCATCATCAGAAGTACCCTGTAATGAGAGATCAGGACGGAAAACTCGCAGGATGGGATTTGCCTCGTGATCAATTTGAGACTGATATCTCAAATTTTTTTGAATCTCAGCCTGAGGAAGTTCCAGAAGTGAAGTACCCACAATCTTATCAAGCTATGTTCGGGGGTACTCCAGGGACTGTGCACATGACCAAGGAAGGAGTAGAGTTTGTCTACTTCAATCACGGGAGCAAGACTTTTGAAAGAATCAGGATCAGTCCAGCTCATGCCCATATGGTTATACCAACAAAAAGAAAGGCTCCTGTTCCACCTCAGAAATCGGCTCAGCAGTCGATGCTAGGGATGCCTGTGCGAACTTCTCCAGTGCAACAGTCACCATCAATGCAACCTGTCTTAACCCCGGCTAATACAGTTGCTCACACCAGATCGTCACCTCAGCAGCCGATCTACCAAGGGGTGACAGGACAGCCAGCAGTACCACAGGTGGATCCTACACAGGTGCTACAAATGCTGCTAAATCAATTGGCTATCTTAGGCTAGTTGAATTTGCATCAACCAGCTCCATCGGCTGGTCAGCCGATCGGACAAATTCCACCTATGACAGGTCAATCAAATATGCAAGGTTCTTCTGGAGCAGGGACATCAACGGCGCCAAATCCACAGCCAAGAACCTCGGAAGGTCAACCTCCAGAGACTCCATCAGCTGAGATACAAGCAATCGAGCAGGTGTCAGCTGAGTTGAAATCTCACATGAAGCAGGAGTTGATTGACCACTTTTCAGAGATGCTGCAGAAGCAATATGGGATGAAACCTAAACAACAATCCTGCATGTACAAAACACTGTATCCATCTGGTTATGATCAGATACCTTTCCCTCCAAGATTCAAGGTGCTAGACTTTACAAAGTTCTCTGGTCAAGATGACACATCCACAATGGAGCATATCACTCGGTTCATCATCCAGTGTGGGGAAGCAGGGAATGTCGATGCACTCAGGATACGGTTATTCTCTTCATCTCTCTCAGGGCCAGCATTCTCAATGGTTTACCTCATTACCAGCTAACTCCATCATCAAGTGGTCTGATCTAGAGTAGCAGTTCCACAACTATTTCTTCTCTGGCATCCATGAGATGAAGATTACTGATCTAACCAAACTTAAGCAAAGGAACGATGAAACTGTTGCTGGATTCGTTCAAAGATTCAGGGAAGTCAGAAACAAGTGCTATAGTCTGAACCTGGGAGACAAGCAACTAGCTGAGTTGACATTCCAAGGTCTCTTACCAACGTTGAGAGAGAAATATGTGTCACATGACTTCGAAAGTCTCAGCCAACTGGTTAGTCGAATGAGTCAAGAGACTGCAAGATCTTATGAGCCTAGGAAGAATTTCCAAAAGAAGGTGTCCTATGTGGATTACTCTGACTCAGAAGATGAAGATAACATAATTGGGCTTGCAGAGTGGGTCAAGGGCAAAAAGACAGTGTCTTGTCCCTTTGGTAAGAAGGAACCAGAAAAATTCGACTTTGACATTACTAAGGCCGATAAGATATTTGATCTGTTGCTCCAGCAAGGGCAGATCAAACTCTCCAAGTTCCACACCATACCATCTGCAGAAGAGCTCAAGAGAATGAAGTATTACAAGTGGCACAATGCAACGTCGCACGACACCAATGATTGCAAGATCTTCAGACAACAAATTCAGTCAGCTATTGAGCAAGGGAAACTCAAGTTTGAAACTCCTGCCGAAGCTGAAAAGCCGATGAAGATTGATCAGCACCCATTCCCAACTAATACAGTTGAAGTGTCTAGCAAAGACACATCACGTGTTAAACTGCTGACATCTGAATCGGCTCAAAATAAAGGAGTTGTCGATCCCAAGGTACAAGCAACCGCTGCCGATGTCAAAGGAAAAGGGTTGCTACTTGAAGGAGACTTAAAGTCACGCCGACCTGTCACGTCTCAAATGCTGATCAACAAGTTCCAGTGCAGACAAGAGAAAGCCAAAGGGAGAGAAGAGTGGGCACGGCGCAACGAAGGACATTGGAGATGTCCATTCTTCAAGTACTGCTGGGAAGAAGGGATTAAACTGCCAACAGCAGAGAATTGTCCAGAGTGCAATAGGGCTTACAACAACAGCAGCTCATCTAAGAGGGTTTGCTTCAAAGACAGAAGACCTACAGCTGGGGATCACCGTGAATTTAGCAATCAACGGGTCTCAGTCTACGATCGGCTGGGGGGCAAGGCCAGCGTCCACGATCTGCTGGGGGGCAAGGCCAACGTTCATGATCGGCTGGGAGGCCGAGTCAACAAAAAGTCAAACAATCAGGTGGAAGAGATGGCCGATTCCATGGTCCCTGATGAAGATATTATGTGCCGGGCTCCTGAGCGTCGACGTACCATACAACTGGACGATGAAAGATCATGCCAAACACACAAGAAGCCCAATCCACAGTGGTGTCCAGACAGCTTGACCAAATCCCAAAAAAAGGAGAGTCCAGCGCCTACTCCAGCTAGAATAGCAAGAAGAAGCAGAGAGACACGTGCTGGACAAGAAGAAAGTTTGGTCTAAAGTTTGGCGTCCAAAGCCTAAGGCCGATGATGGGAAGGATGACAAACCACAAGCTGATATAAACATGGTTGTCCTCCTGCCAAAAGAGTTCATGGCTCTAGTTGATTCAGAAGTGTCCGATGAAAAACTTGGCATGGCTCAATTAACACTGGAACCTACACAAGCTATCTTTGAGAAGCCAGATGATGAAAAGAGACAACACTTGAAGGCATTGTTTCTCAAAGGATTTGTCAATGGCAAACCAGTCACCAGGATGCTAGTAGATGGAGGAGCGACAGTTAATCTGATGCCATACACCATGCTGCGCAAGATTGGGAAGTCTGATGAAGATTTAACCCAAACCGTCATGATGCTGGTAGACTTCGAAGGCAACGTCTCTCCGGCTCAAGGTGCAATCTGTGTAGAGCTCACCATCGGCAGTAAGACCCTTCCAACCGCTTTCTTTGTCATTAAAGGGAGGGGATCTTATAATTTGCTGCTGGGTCGGGATTGGATACATGCCAATTGTTGCATTCCATCTACAATGCATCAATGTATCATCCAATGGATCGGAGATTCAGTGAGATGGTCAAGGGAGAAACCTCCTTGACAGTAGCAGCTACAGAAGCACAAGGATGGACCTATGATCGAGTGAGCTGCATATCTGGAAAAGAATGGGATACCAAATATCTCAAAGTGTCCGATTTTGGACTAAAGCCGGTTCAAGCAGTCGGCTCTGATGACAAGATTTAAGGGATCAGTTCATTGAAGATGAAGGGAAGCTTGGGCACGGGTTTACATTGGGCGATGAGTTGGAGAAGATAGATCTTGGAGATGGAAGCAGACCAAGGCCGACATATATAAGTGCCAAGCTAGACGCAGAATACAAGAAAGAACTGATTGCATTGTTAAAAGAATTCAAGGATTGTTTTGCCTGGGAATATTATGAGATGCCTGGTTTAGACCGATCCATTGTTGAGCATCGATTGCCTATTAAACCAGGGTATCGACCTTTCCAGCAACAACCTAGGCAGTGTAATCCAAAGATTTACCCTGATATAAAAGCTGAGATAACAAAGTTACTCGAAGCTGGTTTTATTCGGCAATGTCGGTATACCGAATGGATCTCTAACATAGTCCCTGTCTACAAGAAAAATGGCAAACTACGTGTATGCATTGATTTCAGGGACTTGAACAAAGAAATGCCGATGGACGGATATCCGATGCCAGTAGCCGATGCATTGGTCAACGCTGCTGCAGGGCACAAAGTCATCAGCTTTATGGACGGTAACGTTGGATACAATCAAATATTCATGGCCATAGAGGATATTGCAAAAACTGCTTTCAGGTGCCCTGGCCACATTGGATTATATGAGTGGATTGTCATGACCTTTGGGTTGAAGAACGCTGGTGCCACATATCAAAGAGCCATGAATTACATATTCCATGAACTCATCGGCAAGATAGTAGAGATCTACATTGATGATGTGGTTGTCAAGTCAAAGATCTACAAGGAGTATCTGGCCGACCTACGAAAAACATTGGAATGCACTAGAAAGCATGGTTTAAAGATGAATCCCAACAAATGTGCTTTCGGTGTTTCAGCTGGTCAGTTCCTAGGTTTCTTGATACATGAAAGAGGAATCGAAGTGGGTCAGAAGTCGATCAGTGCGATTGACAAAATAGAGGCACCATCGAACAAGAAGGATCTTCACTCATTGATCGGCAAGATCAATTTCATCAGAAGATTTATATCTAATCTGTCGGAAAGGATTCAGTCGTTTACACCTTTACTGAAGCTCAAAGCCGATCAGAAATTCGTATGGAGAGAAGAACAATAGAAGGGTTTAGACAACATCAAGCAGTACCTAAAGTCTCCTCCTGTCTTAATGCCCCCTCAAGACAAGAAGCCGTTCAAATTATATTTATCGGCTAATGAGCGGGCTATTGGATCGGCCCTTGTACAAGAGTTTGAAGGAAAAGAGCGAGTTGTATATTTCGTGAGTAGAAGGCTCTTGGATGCAGAAACGAGATATTCGGCGGTGGAAAGATTATGCTTGTGCTTATATTTCTCATGCACAAAGTTGAGGCCTTACCTATTAACTGTCGAATGCACCGTGGTGTGCAAAGATGACGTGGTCAAGTATATGCTGTCATTACCAATTTTGAAGGGCAGGATCAGGAAGTGGATCTTAGCTTTGTCAGAATTTGACTTGACCTACCAATCGGCTAAAGCAATCAAAGGACAAGTAATGGCCGATTTGGTGACTCAGCATTGTGGACCTGAAGTTGCAGTTGTAGAACCTATTCCGTGGACTATGTTCTTTGATGGATCATCATGTGGAGTAGGAGCCGGGATTGGGATCGTCCTCATCTCACCCCAAGGAGCAAATTATGAGTTTTCCATCCCAATTGAAAAGACTTCAACAAACAATCAAGCTGAATACCAGGCAGTGTTAAAGGGGATAAAGCTACTGTGAGAAGTTAGTGCTGAAGTAATTGAGATATTTGGAGATTCTCAGCTTGTGATAAACCAATTGGCAAGAGAATATGAATGCAAAGATGACATATTAAGGATTTATCATGAAGAGTGTCTTCAGCTACTTCGAGAGTTCAAGATAGTAAAACTTGAACATATCCCTAAGTGTCACAACAGTGAAGCTAATCGGCTGGCTCAAGGAGCCGGCCGATTCTAACTATGGAGTTACCAGCCGAGGATTGGAGGAAGGAGATAGTGGATTATCTGAAAGATCCATCCAAGAAGGTTGATAAACAATTAAGGTACAAGGCCATTAAATACGTTCTATTAGAAGATGAGTTTACTATCATACCATCGATGGGGTTCTACTCAAATGTATTGGTGAAGAGGAGGCTAAAACCTTAATGGGGGAAATTCATGAGGGAGTCTGTGGAGCCCATCAATCGGCATTTAAGATGAAGTGGATGATCAGAAATAATAACTATTATTGGCCGACGATATTGGAAGATTGCTTCAAATACTACAAAGGATGCCAAGAGTGTCAGAAGTTTGGAAGCATTCAAAGAGTTCCAGCATCGGCAATGAACCTAATAATCAAGCCATGGCCGTTCAGGGGTTGGGTAATTGATCTGATTGGGCAAATATATCCGTCATCAAGCAAAGGTCATAAATTCGTACTAGTGGCTACAGATTACTTCACAAAGTGGGTTGAAGCCATCCCAATCAAGACTGTCACATCAGGCAATATGATTGATTTCGTTAAAGAACATATTGTCTATCAGTTTGGTATACCTCAGACCATCACAACCGACCAAGGGAGTCAATTCACTTCAGGGGAATTTGAAGAATACGCAAACTCCTTGGGGATCAAGCTGTTAAACTCATCTCCCTACTATGCTCAAGCAAACGGACAGGCAGAAGCAGCAAACAAGGGCATCATCAAGTTAATCAAGCGCAAGATCGATGAAAATCCCAAGCGGTGGCATACGATCCTTAATGAAGCACTATGGGCTTACAGGATGGCATGCCATGGGGCAACCAAAGTGTCACCATATCAATTGGTGTACGGTCATGATGCTATATTGCCTTGGGAGTTAAAAATCGGATCCAGAAGAACTTCTTTACAAGATCAGTTATCAACCGATGACTATTCAGCCATGATGAAAGAAGAACCGGAAGACCTTGCTGGTAATCGACTGAGAGCTTTGGAGAATATCGAAAAGAATAAAAGGAGAATAGCCAGTTGGTATGATAAAAGAGTCAAAGTTAAAGAATTTGCCGAAGGGGATCTAGTTTGGAAACTTATATTACCAATCGGCTCTAGAGATCCAAAATACGGAAAGTGGTCACCAACTTGGGAAGGGCCATATCGTATCAGCCAATGTGTGCCAGGCAATGCATATATTTTAGAAACATTGGAAGGAGAGAAGTTTGCCAGAGCGCTGAATGGGAAGTATTTGAAGAAATACTATCCAAGCATATGGGTAGACGCTTAGTCAAATCAGAGCCTGAAAACGGCTGATTAAAGACTCAAGTTACAGCCGATTGCAAGTGTAATCGTCTTTAGCATGGGATAGCCGATCATCGAAACATGTTCGGTTTCAGGTTATCAGGTTATGGCCGATGAACAAATCGCCCTTAGAACAAATACATTACAGTATTTCTCTCATCTTCGATTACAATAGTGACATTACAGTATAGATCTGAAGAATACATTGAGAAGACAAAATTGGATGATTCACTACGGGTCGGTTACATTCATCATCACTGGACTGGTGATGGGGGCGAAGAAAGAGAAAAACAAAAAAGAAAGCGTAAATTTGACAAAGATGAATCACCAGATTCGGTAACTCTCCCCGTCAAGATTGCTAGGAAAGAAGACATAGGGTTGTTCTTCTTTCCGCAACGCCCAGGGACGACCTCCACCCTTCTCCATCAGCTGATGCACCCAAGACGCATCACAAGGGTTCTTCTAGCTGTTGGACCTCCTGGCTTCACAAAAGGAGGCTAGAGAGGGAAGTATGCCCTAGACTATTTCACAAGAATTCTCCTAGCCATCATGAATCAGAGAGGAAGAAAGAAATCGAAGAGTAAGAGCCTAAAACTCACTGGATCTATATCTCGAGCCATGGACAGAGGAGAAGTGTGTTCTTCATAAGGGCATGAGGGCGGTTATTTATAGCTGAGGCACCGGAAGAGATAAAGATGAAGGAACCAGAAAAGACGGAAGCCGAAGATGTTGGATCCGGTAAAAAAGGAAACAGATGACCCGTGAATGGTTCGGTTTCCAAAGAATGACCGATTCAGAGGAAGCACTCCTAAAATAAAAGATGACACGTATACATCATGAATAGTGAGGAGATTTCTCTAAGCACGTCCACAAACTGCAGAGCATGGTTCACAGAAATCTTCTGCCCGGCATCGCAAACGAAGATGACGAGCCCACTAACAGCACCCAGAAGAAACGCCATTTCAAGCAAGAGTCTGTCAATGACCAGGGGCGATCATTAACACTCACAGAGTTTTCCAGAAGAAGATGCCTCTCATGCCTAAAAAAGCTAATGCCTGCATCAGGAGGACCCAAAGGGCTGGAGAAGTCATGAAAGAGCCCTTGGGTAAGAGGGTGAGTCTTATAGAAAAGGGGAACACAAAGGCCAAAAATGTCACATTGGGAGAACAGGACACTACCAATGAAGATTGATCGCATCGATCACGTGAAGAGATTTGGCTATCGTTCGAATTGAGAGGAAAATGTCAGATTCGAGTAAATTTCGGAGCAAAAGATCATTTACTCCGAAACTGGAGGGCATGTGTTGACACCGTTTTTTGGAAAAACAGGTCAAAAGGATAAGGAGAAACAGCCGATGAAAACAGAGTGCAATCGGCCGATTGGAAGGAGAAAGAGGGACGGTCAACAGGACTCGCCGATGGTCAAGGGAGCTCAGATCTATCGATGGGCCAGCGGGTCAAAGCGATCGGCCGATGGTCAAACGGAGGATCGGCTAATGGAAAGAAAGAAGGCGGCAATAGAGAAGATGCGCCAGAAGGAAAGTACGACAGAGGCGGGTCAATCCACGATTAGCAACGGGTCAAAGAGTCAGTTTTAGAGAGTTTTGACTCCTGCGAGAGTCCTTTTCTATTTTTAGTAGTGTTCGTTTTCTTTAGATGCAAGTAAACAGTGCCGTAATCGGCTAGGAGTCGGGTTGTCCTCAGGACATAAATAGCGACCCTGCGTGGTCGGAAAAAGTGTACACACCAATATCAAACAAACCGCCTCCAGGCAAACCCTTTACAATTTACAGCATCTACTTTACAGCATCTACTTTACCGAATAACCCTAGGCTTTAACCTCCGGGCGCATCGCTGAGGTTTCGTCTAGTTCTTTATTCACCCTTTACCGATATTAGCTAGATCTGCAAGTTTTTGTACCAATTCTTGTGGTTTTTAGCTATTATCACCAATTTATCCACTTCGATCTAGATCACGTCGGCTTCTAACACTACAGCCGATTCCGACCTACTCGAGCTGCTGACGTCACGATCGGCTGATTCCAGCCGATCTTTTATCCACACCCTCGCGCCTCGGTCGCTCTCAAGCCGGCCGATCCCGCTTTACCCGTTTCGGCCGATTGGCCGGTACACGTGTCGCTACAAGGCCATCGGTTCTCTAGCCGATCCCTAATATTTTCCATTGTCAATCAACAGGTCAGATTGGCTGGCACGCCTCGCTACAGACCGGGGAGTGACGTGTGTCGCGCGCGGAGGTGACGTCCTATTTTCGCGTCAACACCCCCCTATTGCCAATCGCCGAACATCGGCTTGCCTCTCAGGCCGCCAAGCGCCAACGCCGCCGCCCAGCAGGTGCAGTCGCGCGCTCGGCAGGGCACCAGGGGGTAGGGGCGGAGTACTAGACGCAGCGGTGGGTGCAGCGTGAGCACCACGCTCCAAGCGGCGGTCGTGGAGTTGGAGTACCAGGCGGCGGCCAACGGGAAGAGGGATCCCCTTGCTGCCTCACCTTTGTTAGAAAACTAAGCAATTTCCACATTATTTTAATCCAGAAAATTGACAGTTTAAACATGATGACATATATATAATTTATTATGATGAATAGAACAAATTATAAACGTGCATATAAAAAGGAACTATGAAGAACAGACAAGAAGTACAATGCATAAATAAACAGAAGAGATTGAAACAGATACCCAGTGGCGTTGGAAGAACTCGTCGGATCAACCATGTTGTCGTTGTCGTCGTCGTAGCAGCGTAGTCGTTGCAGACAGTCGACAGTCGTCGTCGTCGCCACCGGCAGTCGCGCGAACACTCCCCAAAAACCAAATTGCACGTACACTCTGAGCAGAGATCACGTACGGCGTCAATTCCAGAGGCACCTACCCTCCAGCGATATCTTGTGCGCGCAGGAAGAGCTGGATGGAGATTCCTGCAAGCAGCAGAGTTTCTGTTTTGTTCGGTGTTTCTTATTTTCTCACATAACCAGATGAGGAAAGCTCTCTCGTACATATAGAGCCAAGTGCAGGAGGCAAAGAGATCGACTGCGTGCGTCGGCGCCTACGGGATACGAAAGGATCAGAGCCAAGTGCAGGAGGCGAAGAGATCGACTGCGTGCGCCGGCACCTGCGGGATACGAAAGGATCAGGCGGAACACTAAGAGTTGTCATCAAATCCAACTCTGTTTCATTAAGGTAACTCGAGCACTTAATTGATAATGCCTGCCAAAATGAAGAGTCCGTCTATTCGCTCGCCGCCTGCCTCGCCCGCACGACTCGCTCGCTTGCGCTCGCCTGAGTGCCACGCCACCAGAGTACTTTTTCTCAACTTCTCTAACTAATTGGAATAAATCCAACTATTTAAGCTGAGTAAAAGACTCTTGAAATTCTCATCCGGCATTTTGTTATTCTCATAAGAATATATGTACCATAGAGTTGAATTAAATTTTAAATGGGCCAAAGCCCAAGTAAAATTCCAACAACCTCGCGGTCTCGGCCGGCGTCCCTGCCGTTGTCTGCTGATTGCATTGCTATATCTACTGATCGCTCTGTAATGGACGCTGCCACGCTGGTGCTCTCTGTACTGCACTTCTGCTTCATTGCTTGTGCGTTGTGCTTTTGCAAGTGTGTTGAACTGTTCACTGTTGTATGCATGTGCAATTGTGAGACAATCAGAGTATCAGACTATGTTATGCTTATGCACTAGTGCTATTTAGACATCTTGCTTATTTGTCATGAATTGGTGATTGTGTATGGTGGATGTGTGTCAACGTATCATGTATGTGTACAAGTGCATTGTGCTTGTTGTATGACCGTGTGTGCCTGTGTGGTGGACTTGTTATGTGATTGTGTATTTGTGTTGTTGGGGTCCATTAGATTTTATGGGTCAGTGTTCCGATTTAATTTTTCGTACATGTTACCGATCGAATCATTTCGTTTTCGAATATTTTGATATCCCACAAGTTCGTTTTGTTTTCGTTTCCAACCATTCCGGATTTGATTTTATTTTTTTATTCAGATGTGAAAGTGAAAATAATATTGAGGTTCTCCAGGCCGAGTTCGACCGCTTTCAACCCTAACAACGGAAGTGGGTAACCAGAACATGTTCAGACAGCTCATCATGCATGGTGAGTAACTCCTCGGCTCAAATCAACAGCAGCAAGCATGATAATTACACAAAATCAGAAAGGTATCCCAAATTCAGGCATGCAATTTCGATTCCCATGACATATGTGGAACATTTGCCGCTACAACATTAACGAGGATAAAAGAACTCCCAAGAAAAAACAAAAAGTGCCTTGAATAGCACTTCTTTTATTGTTTCCATGATCTCCAACACGCTGGTCGGTGGATCAAGCAAGCGACGGCACTGATAATCATCGATGGCACTCAGGTGCATGTCTCGCATCTACCTGCAGCACAGTGCATACAGTGGTTTTGTGAACAGGCAGGCTTGCGAATTCCAACAAAGATGCAGCATTTCCTTCCTATTTGATTTAGTATGCTTCATAGTTTTTGCAGGAGAGGTTTTACTGACAGAAATGTGCTTGGGAACAGGGGGTAACTTACTTCATATAACGGTTCCGCTAGGGAGCAAAGCATCCTTGATCACAGTGACGATTCCACCTTTGATAAAGTATCCATCCGTCTCCCTTGCAGCTTCTTGAACATTGTCAGCATTGATTATCTACAAAACGAACAAGTCGTGTGAGAACAATTGCTGCCAAATAAAAAGTAGTAAGCAAGCCTATGGAATGCAATGTTACTGTTTAATCATATGAATCACAAGTTCAGAACTCTTCTGCTCACAAGTTAAGAAGAATCAAATGCAACAATAGATCTTTCAAGCAATGGCAGCAACAGAGTAGGGAAACACCTGGGTCGGGATATGGCAGATCTTTATGGATGGAATTTGAATGGCATATGCATGAACAGTACCGCAAAGAACAAATCATATATGGCTCTGCATTTTCAGATATCTTTTTATTTATATTTTTACTGAAGAAACTGATAATGACTTGTTGACAACTTTATGTTTTGGAACAAAGAACTCCATCTTGATTACCGCAGTTAAATACAGGTAAAGAGGTAAACTGAAAATCTATGCAGTCAAATACAAGTGTACACAGTCATTATATAAGCTATCTTCAGTGCAAAATGACAAAAGAACGTGCAAATGTATCCATATATTTAAATAGTTATTTTAAAAAATAATGCAAAAATTGACGAGAAAAATGACTTATCGTTATGTAATATCCCATGAAAAAAGAGACCAATAAATTATTAAACGTAAGAATATCGGTTGGAATACCTTCACATTGTCTCCAATTCGAGCATTCTTGTCAATGATTGCTCGTCTGATGTGTGAATTCTTCCCAATACCAATGGAAATGCTACCTTTTTCAGCAAGGAGTTTCTTATCAGCTTCGGTCTGGAAAACACACAAAGAACACCAAGTTTTGAGTTCTCTTATTTTTCTCAGCAGTATACACTTACACCCGTATATATTTTACCTCATAGTAGTCAGCACCCATTAGTAAAGTGTCCTCTATGATAGCACCTTCAGATATGCAAGATCGGAGTCCAACAACAGAATGGTGTATCTTGCAGTTCTACATGCACAAAAAATCAAGGCATAAAGGATTTAGCAAATAAAGTATGAAAAAAAATCCTTTGGAGGAGATATACAAAGCATATAGAAAGGTAAAATATTCTGCAGTAAAATAAAACAATACTTACTTTAATAACACATCCTTCACCAATAACACTGTCAGTGACATCAGCATCAAGAATCTTAGAAGGTGGTAGGTGTCGAGGTTGTGTATAAATTGGAGCAGAACGGTCATAGAAGCTGCATTCAGATTTAAGGCAAACAAACACTATCAGAATAGGCTAATTGAAATTGTAGGAATTGACATGGATGTAGCTTTGTAATCGACGACTGCAGCACAGTGAGGAGAAAAGCATACCTGAAATCTGGGACTGGCTTCTTGGTTATTCCCAAGTTTGCATTATAGAATGCCTCAATGGTACCAATATCTTCCCAGTAACCATCATACAGATAAGCTTGCACCTGCAGAGAACAATAACAAATCTGAAGTACTGTTCTAAAAGGCAGCTGCCAAGCCTGCATAAGAGCTATGTATCACCCTATTTCCTGGCACCTAATTGCTTCCTAGCTCCCAATTTGATGACTGAGCATTAGGTGCCAACCCCACCTGCCTAGTGCTTTCTAGCACACTGCTCTTAAGCAGCACTTAATGCATATGAACTACAAATATGTATGTACTCCAATGTATCTAAACAATAGCATGCTGCTTAAAAAAAAATTATCGGGTTACCAACTTATGGCATAATGGCATTTCTATGAGAGAACATCAACTGCCATAATAATAGCTTCTAAAAACACATTAGTAAACTGAAGAAAACAAAGAGCTAAAGATTCAATTATGTTTTCATACCCTCTTTCCAATGCTTGTTGCACCTGGAATAACCTCACTTCCAAAGTCATTGGCTCCAGGAAATTGTTCACGGAGGAGCTCAAGCATTACATCTTTGCTAAAAACATAGATACCCATGCTAGCGATATAAGGCATTTCCTTTGCCCTCACATCATCAAGGCCAAGTATGGTGGTATCAACCTACATGAATCACTAAGCAGTATGGTGAGAAAGCATTTTATAGAAGAACATTTTAGCTGTACTCAATGGTTATCCATAAATGTATATCTCAAGTTAGCTAGAAAGGAATGGTGCAACATGTGTACCATCATTGCTTTCAATTGATCTCCTTTTGGCTTCTCAGCAAATTCAATGATTCTTCCTTCTTCGTCGATTTTCATCAGGCCAAATGCAGTTGCACGTTTCTCATCCATTGGTAGGGCAGCAACAGTAATATCAGCATCTGTTTCTCTGTGAGCCTGAATGAACTTTTCATAGTCCATCCGGTACAGGTGATCACCAGCAAGAATTATAAATTCCATCACATTATGCTCCTCAAATAGCCACAAATACTGCCTTACAGCGTCTGCAGTACCCTGAAAATACATGTATAAAAAAAAGCAGTACTCAGCACAAGGTAGTGAAGGACTCTATCAAAATCTCCTGTAGACAACATGCATTTGCTTCAGACATGATAGCACATGTCAAACTCATGTTCAGTAACCAATTGGGATGACTTTCATTGTCTGCTGGTTACAAATGCAAAGGCAAAATATGAAATCTGGAAAATGAGAATATGTCGTTAAATGTGCTGCTCATTTCAGGGGAAGAAACATCATTGTGTACCCACACAATAGACATGGTAAAGTAAAATGTTGGCCTTAACTATATGACACAATTGTCCAGAAAAGTTAGGCATACAAAGTTGAAAAGATATATTTTTCATCCCCTGCATGGCTGCATAGTCATATCATCTATACCCTTTTATTTCATATATCCTAAGAAATTGAGTGCAGAATGAACATAGAAGCATCCTTTCATTCCCCTCTAAATTCAGTCTCAGAATAAAGTAGAACATCTCGTGTTCAAAACCCCCTGACGTGCAAGCTACTAAATGGCACATTACGCAGAGAAAATCAGAGAAGACCTAGCATCAGTAGGGATACCTGAAACCAGTTTGGGTTATCTGGGCTCTGCTGTGCAGCTAAGACTTCAACAAATCCTTCATTTTTGTACCCTCCAATGCTGCTCCCATAGGCTCTTGAGAGGTGACGATTGAGAGAAGCGGAGTTGAACTGTGTCAGCACATAGATCTTTGATATGTTGCTGTTGAGACAATTGCTGACAGGGATGTCAATAAGCCTGTAGTTGGCGCCCAATGGAACAGCAGGCTTGGCACGCTTCTTCGTCAGGGGGTACAATCTCGTCCCAGCACCACCACCAAGAATGATCCCAAGAACACTCTGAGCAAACAAGCATGTGTTAAATTGCATACAGACAAATCAACTCAATAAATAGTGAGTAAACCTATGAGTAATGACAGAAGGACAGATCTCAAACCCTTTTTTCTGCACTCGTCAGAAACCAAAAACATCAGAGAACAGGTCATGTTTAAAAAACAGGGACAGTATCGTGACAAATGGACCATTAATCTTTCCATCAGCCCAGAAACTAATACCATGTGAGAACAAAAATACGATTATAGTAGAAAGAATGATCCAATAGCCTCAAGCCCACAACCACCGGCCATGGCAACTTCTATACATTTCTTATTGGCTACAGCCTACAAGGTAATCAATCGCATGAACCTCGCAATAACTAACTAGCATCCTGGAATGGCCTCATTCATCAGTAGCTATATGAAATAAAATAAAATAAAATAAAATAAAATCGGCAACCGTGCAACGTGCACATGAGAACACAAGACGACAATCCCAGCCGCCGATTTGTGCATCTAGATCAGCAACGCGTTAACGAATAAAAAAAAGCAATCTTTTGCGCACGCGTCCCAATTTCCAATCAGGAACGGCACAATGCGCCTCCAAGGCGCCACCAACGGATCAGAGGCGAGAGAGAGACGGCCAGGCGCACCAACAGAGACGCCGCAGTCCCCGTGCAAGAAGTGGGGGGCGTACCGTGCTGGCGTCGGGGTCCAGGCAGGTCTGGGAGCTCTTGGAGTCGGACACGGCGCGCGGGGCGAAGACGAACGGGCGCCGCCGCGCCGGTGCCGTTGAGACGGGCACCCCGCGGCCTCGCCGGCCGTGGCGCGGCTGCGCGCGTAGGACGCGGAGGGAGGAGTCGCCGGAGGTAGACGGCGTGGCGCCGTGGTGGCGTGCGGGGATCAGGGTCATGGACGACGGGGAGGCCATGGCGGCCATCGCCATTGCTCCTGCGGTGAGGAAGGACGAGGGAGGGAAGGCGCCGAGCGGCGGAGCTCACGGGTAGCCTGTGGCCTGGGAGGCTGGGATCGGGGAGCGAGGCCACACACTGACAGATAGTCTGATAGGCCAGGCACAAAAAAAAAAGTCTGATAGGGAGTGGCGGTGAGTGTTAGACTGCTCGTGTGGCTGTGCGATTTTAACTCATGTTTTAGTAGTCCTAGATTTTTTATTTTGTTTTTTTGTTTTGTTTTTCCCTGGGGAGAGAGACTGGACTGTCTGCTCTGTGTAGGTGACAATTGATATTGATGTCTAATTTTGGAACGGCCTTGAATCTTCTAAAAAGAAAATCACGCTCTCACTGAAAATTCAGAAAAAAGGATATTTGGAGGATTAAGTTCATAATATCATGCTGATAATTCGATACAAAATATCGTGCACAAACTGAAATATATATATTAAGATCTCCTATAAAGCTTTTTATTTGTCTAGTGTGGTGTCTGCATCCAAGTATACTACGATAACGAATTTGCAAAGAAATGTCTCAGATAAAGGACTAGTTTACTGATATATTTTTGGCATAGAGATAAACAGAAGATAACTTACGTCGTTAGCATTAGGATTGAGAGATGTATGCTTGGGCGAAGAATCATCTGCAATGGCTTTGTCACGCTTTGAATTTAGTTGCTCGGTAGTAGCATTTGAGGGTGAGGGGAAGGCTTTAGATGCCAATGCCACATCCATGGATGATACTTAACAAAGATCAATGGAATATGAGAATGAAACTTGTTGGTGTGTCTTTGTGTATTCGTTGAGCCGTCTTCTCTAATTTATAGGCCATAATAACTTGTAGGCCCATACATGAAGATGCCATTCTTTTACTTGACGAAAGAAGTTTGTTGATCAAAAGTGTAACAAGCTGTAAAATTTGTTCTTTATACAACCAACTTGTGGAGAAATGCACAAGCTATGAATTACAAACATGAAGCTTTGTCATTGAGTACACGCTTTGGCTTTTCTACAACATGGTATCATTTTTTAGATGTGAAGAAACAATATTGTTTTGAAAAATCTAGCATACTATACAAGTTGTAGCTGTAAAGTTTGTTCTAGTGTACAATACACCATTGGAATGTTACTGGCTCCAAACCAAGGTTTAGTGCGCTCCACGATAAAAAAAAAGGTAAGCACATGTTGGCATTATGCATAAGGCATGCCAAATGTTCAATACAACAACAAACAACACATGGTAGTTGTTAGGCAATGTATGACATAAAAGATGCCTCTTAGTTAGGCTTGACATTTCTTCCACGCATTCTAAATTGATTTGAACTTTACACATGGCACTGGTAGAGACAAGGGCTACGGTCCCGGTTGGTAAGGGGTATAGATCTCTCAAGTCCAACTGGGACTAATGATGAGAGACAAAAGGGGGGCCCTTTAGTCCCGGGTGAACGAACCGCCCCCTCACACGCGCATGTCGCAAGTCACAAGTCACGCAATTTTTCACGCGGAATATACGCGTGCGCGGGGATTCGAACTCGTGACCTCCAGCCTCGCGTGTAGCTTCCTCACCATCTCACCTACACAACACATCTGACTGAGTAGATGATGCTATCCTCTTATAGTAACTCGTGGGAGACCCTTTAGTCCCGGTTGGTAACACCACCCGTGACAAAAGACCTCCCTTTAGTCTGGATTGGTGTTACCAACCGTGGGGGTGACCCTTTTGTCACGGTTCGTAACACGAACCTAGACTAAAGAGGGGTTTTTTGTCACAGTTGGTGTTACCAACCCGGACTAAAAGGGGTGAGCACTCATGGCATTAGTGGCCACGCCGATGAAATCCCTTTAGTCCCGGCTCCAAAGTTGAACCGAGACTAAAGGGGCGTATCAAAGGCTCTTTCTCTACCAGGGTGGGATTTCATGTGAAGCCATAACAAACACTTTTTGGCGGATCGAACTATGTAAAATTGGAGAAAAGAAAGTATTAAAAGTATGATACATTGAGCTGGCCATTTATGATGTGCTAAAAGAAGTGGAACATGCATGAAAATATTTTTATCTCGTAGCTGTAGATTTTTTTTTTTTGATCTCTCCACATTTAATATATATTGCTCCTAACAAATAAATTTGACACGACATGAATGCAAACAAAAGAGAGAATGGCTTTTCACTTGACACACATGATGTTCAAAGTACTAGCTTCTTAAAACATCTAATATTTACGTGAATTACATATATGTGCTAGGGTCTAAAATATTAGATATCATTTTACGACACATATACTAATCATATACAAATCTTATAACCTTTGAGTGTGATAAAAGAGATAATGCAAAGTCATTTATAATATTTCCATACAAGTCTCTAATATCGGTATGTATTTTAGGTATTTAGAAATTTACTTTGTGTAGCATGCATTATAAGCATGCATATATTTGATGGACAAACAGTGGTGTAAAATGTGTGCACGCCAACCTCCCATCAACTTCCCAACTTCATACAGACTGTGTGCGAGGCTGGGGATGCCTATCATTTTGCTGTTTGTTGGATCCGATATTCGGATTAGCAGAACGAGCATGTGGCCTCCGGTACTTGAACGGCTCACGTGTCAAAAAGGGTACAGACGTGGCTCGACACCACTCGTGGGTTGTGATTTGCCTTCCCTCGTGGGCAATGAAGCACAGGCTGGAGCTGGGACCACCGCTGGAGGCCCGGCCAAGGGAGTTTTTTCGACGGTAGGGAGAGCCGCCCGCTGTTCGTTCGCTTGTCTGAGGAATATGCCCGCTGCAACGATTCTATTATCGCTGATCTTGAATATCAGCCTAAATATACTGTTAGGGTAAGTACAACAGTGTAGACGTCTACTGTCTATTTGATACATACATACAGCTAAATAGACAACTTATACAATGACCTTTCTGTTTGTCTGTCTGCAAAATATTTAATTCATCCTTTAGCACATAAATCATGATGATCATAGACACAGTTGATCTTTGTAGTTATTTTTGTGCTCAATTCGGATATAAATCATGGTATTATTTGACACCATGTAATGTAACATTTTCGTTTTATTTCACACCATGATACATGTCTAAAGGATGTCCAGATGATTTCTTTAACTACGGAGGGTCACACCGTAAAAATGAGAAACTTATCTGAACTCTCTTTCCTTCCTTCATTGACTCTCTTCTTATCCTCTCTGTATCTCTCTCAAATAAAAAAAGGAGGCGACTAAACGGAGAGGCCTCTCCATTTAGGCTTAAATGGAGAGCCCTCCGAGGTTACTTCCTGCGGCACAAATTACTTCCCTCAACAGAAAGAAGCACACAGGAGGAAGTAACTTTGTGTCACGGGAAGTAACTTTGTGTCGAAGGAAGTAACTCTGTGTCGCTGGAAGTAACTTTGTGTTGCGGGAAGTAACTTTTGTGTCGTAGGAAGTAACAGGGAGGGCTCTCCATTTAAGCCTAAATGGAGAACCCTCTCCGTTTAGATTTCACACGCAAAATATCCTGCGCAGATCCGAGCTTGTAGTAAAATGGTGCTATCCCGTCTATTTCCACCTCGGAGCACGGGACGCGGCCGTCCTCTCGCGAGGCGACGGCGCGCCTGTCGTCTGGCCGAGGCGAGGTCTTTTTGCAAAAGTGTCAGCTTGTAGACTGCTTGCATACGCCCGTTGTACTTGCCCTTATACGGGTGTGACTAGAAATCACCGTAGTGATGAAAAACAAATCATCACGCGAGCCGTTGCTTCCCACCCACCCTCATCTACATGCAAGTTTTGCATCAAAATTAAAAAAATTATAAATCATAAATTAAGGATTAAAATTAAATTCTGATCGCAATATTAGATTTTTGACAATAAAAACTTCACAACAAGATCTCACTTGACTATATTTTGACAAACTTTTTTCTTCACATTTTTATTCAAGATTGTATATATATCTCGTGTGACATATACATGTGGAACAAATTCTAACAACTTACTGAATAAAAAATTTGTACGTACAAAACAAATTATATGAACTCCCGGAACAAATATATTTGTTTGGTTACCAAACAAGTTATGAGAGTGATTGGTAAGCTACATACACCCCTAGCCAGGCTTACTTAGTGCAGTACAGTCGTGATTGGATCCCTGCATAGTCGTTTAGAGCAACTCCAGCAAGGGCCTTCATATAGACCTATACTCCAAAATTTAGAGGTTTCATACAAAAAAATCAACTCCAGCAGGGCTTTCAAGTGGGTCTCCATTTTGCACGTCCCTCCAAATTTCCCCTCCAAGCCCCCATTCCTGGAGGCCCTCTACACCCCTCCAAAATGTGGGTCCCACCATTTTATTTCCTTTCCTTTTCTTTGATCTCCTCCCCTATCTCTCTCACGGGATCTCCTCTCCACCACTGCCAAAATGCGCGCGCGGGGATGCCACCCGTCCGGCGCTGCGTAATGGAGGTGCCACCGGAGATGCCCGACGCCCTCGCGGGCTAGTTCGCGCAGTCGCTCTCCCTCGACACCGTCGCGCGCCGCGTCGTTGAGCAGAGCATTTTCTCCACTGCCGCCTCCCCGGGCTTCGCGCTCGCGCTCCTCGCATTGGTAGGGAGAGGGGCATTAGTCCCGGTTGGTACAGGCCTTTTAGGTCTCTCATGTCCAACCGGGACTAATGAGGAGAGACAAATGTAATTCTCAAAAAAAAAGGCCCCCATTTAGTCCCGGGTGAACAAACCTGAACTAAAGGGGTCCTTTAGTCCTGGTTCGTATTACGAACCGAGACTAAAGGGGGGCACGCCAGCGCCTGCGCCCACCCCTTTAGTCTCGGTTGGTAATACCAACCATGACTAAAGGGTCTCGTCTCTTTTTTTGTTCTTGTTGTTTTCAATGTTGTCTCACCCATATATGTACGTATACGTATTTGCACTTGTGTATATATATATACACACACACACCATATACGCACTTAGACTTATATATAAACCTATATATCTACATATAAACTTATAAATGTATATACACATAATAATTTATACACATCAAAATAAATTTTATTTTCTTAAACTAGTATATACACATCAAAACCCTAAACCCTATAGTATATATACATCAAAATATCATTCAGTTCAAATTTCTAGTCTCAACTTTCCTTGGAGGTGAGTCGGTCAATTGGATGGTTGTCATAAAAATATTTTCCTTTTGGATCAACCACCTCGTCCATGAGGAATCCCATGAGAGCTTCTTGAATTGCCAAGAGACGATCCTTCTCAATGAGTGCGTCCCTTTTTATCATCTTCTGTAATTTGCAAATAGGTTAATATATTACACCGAACGATTAAATATATAAAAGAGGTTAAAAATGACGTATTATTATAATAGGTTTGTTTTACTTACACTATCATCTGTCGAATTGTCACAGAAAGCGTGTATCTGCTCACAGACGTAGTACCCACATAAATTATTTCCTTGTTCCTGTCTCAAACACTAAAGTGGAGAGGGGAACAGATTATGAAATACTACTGTTATACATTTTAAATATTCCCAATCTGAAGTTGTTATTTGGATTACGTACCGGAAAATTAGTGACCCATCTAATTGTTGGTCGAAATGATCCTCGGTGTTTTGCAATGAACATGGTCCAAGCTCTGAGGGAAAATAATAAAAGATACAGTGTTAGTATAAAGCTAAATATATATACTGCATTAAAGAAAATGTCTTAGATAGAATTATTACTCGTGAAATACTTCCTGAAGGTCTTGGTATTGTGAGGGATCTTTTCTCAATGAATCCCACACATTGATGTTGATTTTGTCGACACTGATTATCAGTAGAACCCAGTGGGAACTCTATGCATGCTCATAAAGATTAGAATTGACTAAATAGAATTAACAAGGATAATTAGATGACAATCCTACTTACTTGAAGTAGTAAGGCGGTAGTATACAACTCTTGTAATGAAACTCATTTAAGGTCCTACAAATTGTCTCAATTGTTGTTTTTCGTTGGTCCTGGATCTCCTGTTGGTTAAGTTTTGATGGGTCCATGAAAGCAATTTTTGAATAACCCTTCCTTCGCATCTCAATAAGTTGCAGGCTACAGAAAAAGAAAGCCAAATGTTAATTAGTAGATCGACAAATGTAATAAATTTATTAATAAACATATGAAAATATGTCACTTACAGACACCAGGACATCATAAGATCGGTATTCACGGCGTCCAGATGGTAAACTTCATAGATATCGTTGAATCGGAGCCAGACCACCTTCTCGTTTTGAAGGGCAAAATCTTCAGGTCTCACGAGCATACTAAACATCTCCAGGCCATCAGCTGACTTCTTCAAGTACCAATCATGAAATCTGCGCATCTTAGTTGGGAGCTTCTTGACCAATTCTGGCTTCACTAAAGGTTCTCCTAGCTCAAAGCGCCATCTAGGTACGAAATTGTTATCCGACGGTAGGTCTTGAAGGCCGAGAATACCACCAAGAGGCATCCCTGTTTGTTCATAAAATTCAATGACATGAGCCAGTTGTTCTTCAGACATGTTTTCAAGAGCCGCTTGTTCATCTGCACTGAGGCCTGCAAAAAAAGTCAGCTGGATTGGTCGTCGATGCATCTATTTGCTTCTCCTTGTTCTTGTTTGTGGCAGCCCCCGACGCCGACGCAGGTATTTGCTCGATGTAACTATTCGGCGACTCTCGTCGTCTCTTCTTTTGATAAGACTTGTCCACCGAACGATCATAGTCTGTTTTCAACTCTACCATTCTCCTGCTTTCTTCCTTCTCGCGTATGAACGCCTTGAGTCTCTGTGGATGACCTTTATTTTTTTGGCCTCTAGCCGTTCATGTTGACGATCTTCTCTCAGTTTTGCAAACCAATCCGCGACTTCTAGTTTTGAAATCGCGTCTGTTTTTTCTTCTGTCCTCTCCCATGGTAGCTTCGTTGGCTCGGGCTTTTTCTTTGCTGGTCATTTTTTCTTTGGTGGTTGAACCGACTTGCAAGATTGTGCTTGAGACCTCTGTGGCGCGTGCTCTGCGGCCGATTGTTGCTGAGGTGAATTGGGAGGGATGTCATCATCGTGATCGTCGCTGGAATCATCGTGATCGCTGGAGCTCGCTTCTCCCAGATTGTATGGTTCTTGCGGAGAAGGTGAGCGAGCAGGTAGTGATGACGGCCCCGGAGATGATTGTGGAGGCTCTAGGGGATCACTCGGAGATCCATCATTCACAGAGATTATGGCGATGTAACATTTTGGCCATAATATGATACCGTGTAGCGCATCCTTAAGTGTCTTTCCCATCACCTCCTGGGATATCTAACTCTAGCTCCTCAAAAGCAGGTTGACAAATGTTCTCTACACTAACTGAGGCGTAGCCAAGTGGAATCGGCATGCCGTGGCTTGTCTGTCCAGGAAAAATGCGCAAAAGCACTTCCGTCCGCCGCCTGTATATATGTAGAGAAATAATAATTAATTAGTTATTATTAGCATGAATTATACCGTCATTCTGAATGTCTGTCTAGAAATTTCTAAGTCATATGCATCAATTATTGAGCTAATAATAGCATGAATTATACATACCTTCATTTTGATGTTGCCAAATGGCTTGTGTAGCTCACATGGGGTGCGCCGACAGATGTCATCCACAGGGTACCGTTGGCTGTCGTCCACTTGAACTCCTTCTATTGCCCTTTGCTCTTCAGGGACCGCTGTGGAAGCACAACTACTTCTGCGAGCAGAAGGATCCACTTGTACTTGGGGCAGTCCTCCAGATTAGGCCATCTCATTTATTGTGGCGGCCACTCGCCGTTCAATCTCTGCCGTCATGTTTTCTTCGTGTTCTTTAAGTCTTTACTCTATCGAGAACGAGCTCTGACTCGGTTGGTCAGGTGATGCAGCTAGGCACACCGACAACCCGCATTCGAATCCTCTTGGGCGCGGGTTTATTCTCACCGGGGTTTATCCCTGAAAAAAAACCCCTCGCCGGTGAAGCCGGGGGGATGCTTTCTTCTCTTAATGAAAATTGTGGGGGTGGTCTTACTTTCACTGGCTTAGTTTTTAAGTCTTTGCTCTATCACTTGGCGTCGTTCCTCCTCTTCGCACTCTCTTCTTCTTCTACGGCTTCGATAGGTGGCAAAGTCTCCCCTAAAGGCAAATTTTCATGGTACCACCCCATAGCCCCTGCAATGTCCTGGGTGTTCTGGATTCCTGAGCGTCATAGTGAGGTCATCCATCTCTCTATCAACCTTCACTCTCCCGCTTTGACATCTTCAATTATTTTTAATATTTCAAGTGCCGCCTCTCGTAACGAGGGTGGGAATTCAAGGGTACCATCTTCAGAGTTAATTGTGCCTCCATGAGCATAATACCAATTCTTCACTCGCTCAGGCCACTCATAGACCGCTGGTATGGTACCTTGTGCGAGAAGGTCTTCTTCCATCTTCCGCCACTTGGGAACTACAAGTGTGTAACCACCTCGACCAAGATGATGGTCATGTCCCTTCTTACCATGACTTTTCTTCCCTCGTGCACTCGCCTTGGCGAAATCTTCACTTTTCTTGTATTCCACAAAGGACGTCCAGTATTCTTTTAACTTGGGATATTCAATCCAATTTGGAGTTCGATTCTTCTTGATATAATCTTTATCCAGTTGCTTCTTGAACTTGTTCTTTTAACATTGTTTGGTTCAACACCTTTAGGAAGTGTGAAGTGTTTTAGGATTTCATCCCACAACAAATTTTTCACTGAGGCTGGAACCACGTGTGGATTATCTGCTTTTCCCTTCCATTCTCTGTAGCTAATGGGCACGTTGTCCTTTACAATGGCCTCGCACTGCGACACATACATGTGCCTGATCTTTTTTGGAGCACATGGTTGGCCAACCCTGACAGTTCTGTGATATGATACATGACATGACCGGTGAGTACTTGTGTACGCCCTCTCTTTGCCTTTTTTGATATTGAGCATGAAGCCTACAAGTTGCAGATTCGTTATTTAATTAATTATGTAAGAATTGAGGTTAGAGAAATAATAATTATGAACTTAATGCATGATATATATATATAACTTTCCTCATTGTTTCCAGCATTGTCCTCATTATTTGCTGTTGTGTCCTCGACGGGGGCGACATCCTCCTTAGTCAGAGGTATGTTCAAGTACATGTCCGCCTGACTACACTCCTCGTCGTGAAGGTTGCAATGGTATTTGTACCACTAGCAATAATGTCAGCCATAAGGTTGTCATTGTTTTCATCCATCTGGAATAAACAAGAATTTTCTAAGAATTTCTAGATTAAACAAGAATTTGCTATGAATTTCTGGAACAAACAAGAATTTTCTAAGATTTTCTAGAATAAACAAGATTTTTCTTTGAATATCTAGAATAAACAACAATATTCTAAGGATTTCTGGAATAAACAACAAGTTTCTAAGAATTTCTGGAATAAACAAGATTTTTCTATAAATTTCTCGAATAAACAAGAATTTTTTTTGAATTTCTAGAATAAACAACAAATTTCTAAGAATTTCTGGAATAATCAAGATGTCTCTATGAATTTCTGGAATAAACAAAAATTTACTAAGAATAGTTTGAATAAACAAGAATTTTCTTTGAATTTCTGGAATAAACAACACTATTGTATGAATTTCTGGAAAAAACAACAAGTTTCTATGAATTTCTAGAATAAACAAGAATTTTACTATGAATTTCTGGAATAAACAAGAATTTTCTATTAAACTAAGTCGAAATATTTCTACTAACTTGTGGACGAACGATGCTTGTCGACGGTGGTGCCGTGTGGAAGAGTGACGGAGGTGACGGGAAGTCACTCGTTCCAGCTGACGCGGCAGTCGTCGGGTTCGGAACTATCAAACTATGAAATTGTGTATTAGAAAACAATTAAGAACTCAAATACACAAATAAGAATTTGGTCCATAGCCGTAGGTCTCGAAACTAATAAATTTATATGTATGACTATATATATACACAAAAATATAAAAAGCATTACAATTTATTTCTAATTAAATTTCCTTTCCACTCCTATAAATTCAAATTTTTTCATGCATATCTACGAAATTTTTTAACTATACATATCAATTGATAAACTAAATAAAATAAATTAAAAATTAAATAAAAATTCTTGCTCACGCAAGCATTACACGGGCTAGAGTCAGCAAGGCAAAACCCCAGTGTGCGCGCGGCCCGGCCGGCCATCAGCGCACGCACGCACGCACGCCGGCCGGCGGCAGCACGGAGGGCCCCGACAAGCGGTGGCGGCGACGCGGCGTACCGGTCGGGCGGGCCAACTGGTACGGTCAGGGAGGGGTAGCGCGTTGAGGCGAGGGGACGCCGTCGGCCGGTGCCGCGACGGGGAGGGCGGCACGTCGGGGAGGGTCGGCATGTCGGGGAGGGCCGTGAGGCGGTGCGTCGGGGAGAAGCCGCGCGGCGGCGCGTCGGGGTGGGGCCGCGCGGGGTGCGTGGACGTCGGCCGAGCCGGCCGGTGCCGGGAGAGGACGGCGAGGTGCGCGCGTCGGTAAGGGGCAGCACGTCGGGGAGGGGCGGCACGTCGTGGTGGGGCCGCGCGTCGAGGACGGGCACGGCGAGGAGGGGTGGCGGCGGCTGCAACGACAACGGAGATGTGGCGGTGATTTGGGGGTGAAATGTGGCTAAGTGCCGATCTGGAAGGCGAGGCGACTTATATACTCCCCCACCCCTTTTGTCACGGGTGGAGTTTCCAAGGGTTGTGTTACGACCCGAGACTAAAGGCCCCTCTTTTGTCACGGGTGGTGTTACGACGGTGTTTTGCGCGGGAGCCCCGTAGAGGCAAATTTTCGCCTTTTTGTCCCGGGTGGTGTTACCAACCGAGACAAAAGGGGGTCCTTTTGTCTCGGCTGGTAACACCCCGGGACTAAAGCGTAATTTTGCGCGGGAAGTTAGCATTTCTCTTTTCCTTCCTCATTTTTCTCATTCCTTTTGCTTGGAACATTTAAAAAAATCGGTAGTTAAAATATTTGTGCTATGCAAAATTATATTAAGTGAAGAACAAAAAATACCTACTTTTCTCTGCACATATTATTTTAAGAGTTGAAACAATTCTTTCTAATTTTCATTTACAATTTTCATATATATGTTCCAAATGCTGGGCAAGCAGGCATGCTTCATTTGAAATAACTAAAAAAACTCAATTGAGTCAGTTTATGCATCATTAATTGAATCAACTGATAAATGAATTCGTGTCAAAGTTTGACACCATTTCGGATATTTTCATGGGTGGACTCAGGTCAACGTTTAATTACCAGGTGATGTCGCGCGGAATATAAATTAAATTGAAAATATTAGTAAACCAACTCAGAAAAATCTCAAAATTGGTGAGTACTTTGTGAACATGTTGATGATTTGAAGACAATACGTGAGTTCATAGATATGTGTTTCAAGTACTGGTTTAAATGCTAGAAGCTGACATATATAGCGCACGTAACCTCCAGTACCGACGGAGCAAGCTGTTCAAGCAAGATGTCGACATTCTCTCTCTCAGTCTCTGGAAAAGGTGTCTAAGAGCTAGTATATATATGCTAGAGCTGACCTCCTGAGAGGTGTCACCGAAAACACTATGCTTGGGTAGATTGCTCCAATCGGTACTAGAGGTAGTGCAATATATGTCTGAATGCATGGTATTCATCAGAATCCCTAAGCGCAAATTAAATTACATTGAAAATAGTACCAAACCAACTCAGAATGATAAACATGCTTACTGAACATGTTGATGATTTGAAGACAATATGTGAGTTCATAGATATGTGTTTCAAGTACTGGTTTAAATGCTAGAAGCTGACATATATAGCGCACGTAACCTCCAGTACCGACGGAGCAAGCTGTTCAAGCAAGATGTCGACATTCTCTCTCTCACTCTCTGGAAAAGGTGTCTAAGAGCTAGTATATGTATGATGGAGCTGACCTCCTGAGAGGTGTCACTGAAAACACTATGCTTGGGCAGCTTGCTCCTATCGGTACTAGAGGTAGTGCAATATATGTTTGAATGCATAGTATTCATCAAAATCCCTCTAAGCGCAAATTCAATTACATTGAAAATAATACAAAACCAACTCAAAATAATAAACATCCTTACTGAACATGTTGAAGACAATACATGAATTCATAATAAAGTAGCTAATTAATAATAATTAATAAGTTCATAAAGGTTCACATAGCTAGCTAATTAATACAAGATCATATAATAGGGTTCGGTACAAAGCCTGATCCATGCATGCATAATGTTACTGAGCAGCACACGCTTGTAGATATGAAATATGGTTAATGTCTGCATGAGAGACATGGGTACCCATGGGTCCCCACCGACCAGGGTCCCAGAGGTCCCTATCAAGTGGACCCGACCTGCCAGAAGCCCCGCCGACCTGCAAGTGGGCCCGGAGACCTTATCCACAACCCCGGCGACCTTGGAAGACTCCAGAAGACCTTATCCAAATCCTGGAGGATCCGCCGAGCTTGTGGCGCAAGACTCTCCCCCAGGTCGTGGCTCGGCGCCGCCAGTAGGTCCGCAGATCACGGGATTCACCCTGTAATCACGGAAGATGACCTTCCTAATTTGCAACCGACCCCGATGAGGGTCCACCGACCTCGAATGGAAGCCCTAGTCCGTTGACCATATAAGGCGGCCTAGAGCTCCATTCGAGGGGACTCCTCCCATTCACGCATAATTCCACCGCATACTAGACGTAGGGTTTTACTCTCCGGAGGCCTGAACCAGTCTAAACCTTTGTGTCCCTCGCCATTCTCGCCGTGTTCCGAGTTCCATCTGCGAACTACCACCTACGCTCTTAGTTCCTGATCCCCTCCATTAACCTACAAACCGCTTGGGTCGCCCCCTTGCGGATCTGTCTAGGTCTCACCCCCTAACAATTGGCGCGCCAGGTAGGGGAGATCGGGAACTCGCTGTGCAGCATGGTGGCCCGATCTGGTGTCGTTTTTCCGGCGAGCATGGCGGACATCCTACACCGATCTCAACAAACACTACCCTAAAGACCCCTTCCCTCTTCCGCGCATCGACCAGGTTGTTGACTCCACAGCCGGAAGCGTCCTGCTATGCTTCCTCGACTGCTACTCAGGGTATCACCAGATAGCCCTGAAGGTTTCTGACCAAGACAAAACGGCGTTCATAACGCTGCACGGTATCTACTGCTACACGGCCATGACGTTCGGCCTCAAGAACGTTGAAGTGACCTACCAGAAGGCCATCCAGAAGTGCCTCGAGTCCCAGATCGGTGACAACGTCGAAGCCTACGTCGACGATGTAGTTGTCAAGACCACGGTGGAGGATAATCTCATCGCTGACCTCGCCCAGACCTTCGCCAACCTCCGGCGCTACTGTTGGAAGCTCAACCCGGAGAAGTGCGTCTTCGGCGTTCCATCTGGCAAGCTCCTAGGCTTCATGGTCAGCCACCAGGGCATCGAGGCGAACCCCACCAAGGTCGACGCCATCCGCAGGATGAAGAGACCTACCGGGAAGAAAGACGTCATGAAGCTCACCAGCATGATGGCCGCTCTAGGTCGCTTCATCAGCAAGCTCGGGGAGAAAGGCCTGCCCTTCTTCAAGCTGCTGAAAAAGTCAGACAAGTTTGTATGGACAGATGAGGCAGACCAGGCACTAGAAGAGCTAAAGACCTTCCTCACGATGCCTCCGGTCATGGTGCCCCCGGCGCCAAAAGAGACCTTGCTGCTCTACATCTCCGCGTCCACCCAGGTGGTCAGCGCGGTCCTGGTGGCAGAACGACCTGAAGAAGGTCAACCTTACCCTGTCCAGCGACCTGTCTACTACGTCAGCGAGGTCCTCTCTGATAGCAAGACCAGGTACTCGCAACCTCAGAAGATGTTGTATGCCCTTCTCGTCACCTCGCGCAAGCTCCGGCACTACTTCCAGTCACACAAAATCAAGGTCGTGTCAAGCTTCCCTCTAGGAGAGATCCTACGCAGCCGCGACACCACAGGACGCATCATCAAGTGGTCGGTCGAGCTAGGAGAGTTTGAGCTTGAGTTCTGCCCGCGACAGGCCATCAAGTCGCAGATCCTCGCAGACTTCGTCTCTGAATGGACAGAGACCCAACAACCCCCACCGACGGAGAAGCCAGAGCACTGGAAGATGTACTTTGATGGTTCCCTGAACCTCGAAGGAGCGGGCGCGGGCGTACTCTTCATCTCCCCTCAGGGTGACCACCTGAAGTACGTCCTACAGATCCACTACAAGGCGTCCAACAACGGCGCCGAGTACGAGGCCCTGATTCATGGATTGCGTATCGCCGTTTCCCTCGGGATTAAGCGGCTCATCGCCTACGGCGACTCCAAGGTCGTCATTGACCAGGTCAACAAGATGTGCAACATCACGAAGGACACGATGAATGCCTACTACGCTGAGGTGCGGAAGCTTGAGGCCCACTTCGAGGGCCTGGAATTTCATCACGTCTGCCACGACAACAACGTGGCGGCCGACGTCCTCTCCAAGTTAGGGTCCAAGCACGCGCTGGTCTCGGTCGGCGTATTTGTCCAGGACCTACGAAAGCCATCGATCAGGCTCCTCAGCGACCCAGAGACGTCGTCTGGCGACGCGCCCCCTCCAGGTGGCCGTGAGGTTCTCATGACAGAGGCCAAAGATGATTGGCGCCTCGACTTCATCACCTATATCCTGGAGCACCGAGTCCCTGAGGACAAGGTAGAACGGGAGAAGATCGTCAGGCGCAGCGCCAACTACGTCGTCATTGGCACAGAGCTCTACCGAAGGTCTGCCTCCAACGGCGTACTGATGAAGTGCATCCTTAGATCTGAAGGTCTCCAGCTCTTGCATGAGATCCATGGTGGAGAATGCGGCAACCACGCAGCCTCCACTAACCTGGTGGGAAAGGCATTCAGATCAGGATTCTACTGGCCTACTGCTCTGGCCGACGCTCAGAACCTTGTCCGGCGATGTAAAGGGTGCCAATTCTTCGCTAAGCAGCAGCACGTCCCAGCGCAAACCCTGAGGACAATCCCTCCGTCCTGGCCCTTCGCCATATAGGGCCTGGACTCAGTGGGGCCCTTCAGAACGACCCCTGGTGGCTACAGGTACATCCTGGTGGCGGTGGACAAGTTCACCAAATGGATCGAGGTTCGAGCCGTCGCCAGCGTTACGTCGAAAGAAGCGGCAAAGTTCATCGAAGACATCACCCACCGCTTCGGGGTCCTTAACAGGATTGTCACCGACCTAGGCTCGGCCTTCACAGGATCCGACTTCTGGGACTTCTGCCAAGACAGCCTCATCGACGTCTACTACGCTTCGGTGGCGTACCCACGCTGCAACGGCCAGGTCGAGCGCGCAAACGGCATGGTGCTTCAAGGCATCAAGGACCGCATCTTCGACGATGCCTCCCAATACGCCACCAGGTGGCTAGCGGAGCTGCCACACGTGATCTAGGGTCTTCGGACCCAGGTCAGTTCAGCTACAGGTTGTTCACCATTTTTCCTGGAGTACGGGTCGGAGGCCGTCCTCCCGACCGACCTCGCCTTCGGTGCCCCCTGCATCCAACATTACGAAGAAGGTACAGCTGAGGAGACACGCAAGGTCGACCTCGACAGCATTGAGGAGCATCGCGTGGCTGCGCTGATGCGGCACACTCGCCACGAATAGTAGCTACATCTTTACCACGATCGCAACGTGCGTGAACGATCCTTCAACGTGGGCGAACTAGTCTTGCGGCGCATCCAAGACACCAAGGGCATGCACAAGCTCTCCGCGCCTTGGGAAGGTCCCTTCATCGTGATGGAAGTCGTTGGACCAGCGACCTACCGCCTCCAGTGGGCCAACGGTCAAGGCGTCCCGAACGTCTGGAACATCGAGCACCTACGCCGCTTCTATACTTAGAAGATGTGTACCAAAATAAAAAGCTATGTACTCTCCCCTTTTGTAATTTCCATTTAATAAAGAATGAGATTCCTCTCGACAACTCTCTTGTCGATCCACACCTGGGTCTCCCTTTACTTTTTGTTGTATCTTACCCTTCCCCCTCGAAACGCTCGGGGGCTTGGTCTAGGTTAGGCCCCGAAGCGCTCAGGGGCTTGGCTTTGCCAACCTAAGGGTCTCGCGACCTGAAGGGATTTCTCATGTCTCATGTCAATGCGCGTTCCTCACCTGTTTAGCACCCACTCTCTTTATGCATGTTCCTAAGTTGCTAGATTGTGGGACCTAGGGTCCACGACCCCCCTCCGCGTGCCAGCTGTGCCTAAGCCTCCACGCTGAGCCGCACAGTCGGTAAGCTGGTCCTCCACTGAGTTGGGTTAGCGGAGGGAATACTTTGCAATCTGGTTATTTTCGAGCTTACATAATGACTGTTCTCGCTGTTCGGGTGGAGCACGCGCTTTACTTAAATCACAAGTCTTTATTATGGCAAAATATTCTTTACATCAATAGGCCCTAGGCTTAAACTTATATCTGCAGTTTGATACAGTTCTACTCCTAATTTCATAGGTCGAACTTCTTCACGACCTCCACCGCGGCGGCTTGGATGTCTTCGCGCTCAACCAGCTCTGACAGGTCGACGTCCTCCGCGACCTTCTGCAGGTCGAAGGATGGCTCGTGCTACTTCACCGCAGCCAACGCCGCGGCCGCGGCGAGCTTGCTAGTGTCGAGCAGCAGGGCCTTCATCCGGCCGTCAGCCTCATCAAGACGTTCCAACAGCTCCTTTGGCTCCGCCCCCTCCTCCTGAGGAACGTAGACGTCCATCAGATACTGGGCGGCCTCCCTGAGGTCGGAGAGCTCCTTCTCCAAACCTGTGAAAACAAAGGGCAGGTCGCTTACATCCTCTGACCAACAACGATAAAGGCCTACGGGAGATAAAAGACCACTCACCTCGCTGGACCTCCGCCGTCCTCTCCTTAAGAACCGTCACTTGGTCCATGACCTCCGCCAGCTCCTTTTTGAGGGCGCTCTCCATCTCTCTGGCGCCTGAACTCACTCAAGGTTGAAAATCAGCAAAAGACCCAGAAGATGTACGGAGACAATGCTCAGCGACTAAGCACACTTACCCTCCGCCACGGCCTGGAGGTCGTCAGCGGCATTTTAGCCTTCTGCTCGGCCACCTCCAACTTCCTCTTCAGGGAGGCCATCTCCTTCTCCGCCTGGCGGGCCATGGCCTCCTTCACGCGCTTTATCTCTTGCGCAGCCTCGACCTGGGCTTGCAGTTTGGCCTCTCGAGCCGCGACTGCCTCCGCGTGGGCATTGGCGGCCTCCCTCACTAAGCTTGCCCGAGCCTGCGCCCGCTCGGCAAGCGACTGCAACACAAGAGGACATGTTTCATTTTAAGACCTCACAAGACGCTCTGGATACATGACAAGGATTGAAGTATCAGGGTACAAGTCCTTACCACGAGTGTCCGTGCGATCGTCCGCGACGCCTCCTTAAAGTCGTCGACGTCGCGGCGGTCGACGATGACGTCGTTCTCCCACAGGGTCCCGACGTACAAGCACCGGTGGTTGTAGTCCTCGACGTTGGCGCCGCCCGCCTCCGCAGCATGCTGGTCCAGCGTCGGCTGCGGGTCGGACACACAGAGGTCGTCCTGCTGACCTCCAACGAACGGAGCAGTGCTGGCGCCGCCCTTCTCCACTTCAGATGCTGCGGCCGCCCCAGCCCCAAGGGCCTGGCTCGAGACCTCCACAGTAGAGGCGGTCGGTGACTGCTCCGCCGGTGCCTCACTCCCCTTGCGCCCAAAGGCCTCTTGACCCGAGGCATTCTTGACGCAATCAGACGTCGCTGGCGCCGACCTACATCCAAGCAAAGACCTCCATCAGCAAAACCAGCAGCAAAGTAAAATCCATGATTGAAACCAGAACGCGGCCACGACTTACTTGGTCACGGACCTAAGTCCAGGCTTAATGGGCTTAGGCGGGGCCCTTCTCACCCTCTTCTGCGACCCCGCGTCGCTCAGGATGTCCGCGCCCGACCTCGAGCGCTCCCCCGCGGTGGCGACCTTGCGGGGTGTCTGCGACGCCTGCTCCTCCGTGCCGTGGCCTTACGGGGCGTCTCCGCAGGCGGGACTGTAGCCGCGCTCGGTGACTTGGCGTCATCCTCCTCATCTTCGACATTGATGGTCTCGACGTCGGAACTGACCGTCGTCGTATCTGCCGACACGGCAAGCCCGGACCTCTTCCTCTTCTTCTTCTTGGCCTCCGCCGTCTGGGTGGCGGTGATCGTGGCCGCGGCCCGGGAAGCGGACATCTTGCCCGCCGTCTGCCGCGTGCGCCGCGGTGCCGACGTGGTGACCTTCGGCGGCGCCCTTCTTGTGGTGGGAGCATCATCATCGCTCCCCACCGACGAATCAGAGATGTACTCCTCGATGCATTGCTGCGGAGTCACCTGCACGTCCGCCGCAGCACGGACCTTGAAGCTGTGCTCCTCTTCATTGCGCAGCGGTGCAGGGTGCCAGTAGATGCCCTCACGAAACTGAAAAGCAAAAAGACAGATAAAAGACCTGCGTCACAAATGCTCAAAGCTTTCAAGCAGAAGGAAAATGAGGTCGAAGTCTCACCGCATCGGAGGGCCGGTACACACCAAGTGCCTTGGGGCACTCCCGGTTGTGGATGCGCCCGCCGAAGATATTCTTCACCCGCGCCGCCATCTCCTCGTTGGAGACCTTGCGCTTGATGACCCGGGTGGGGTCGGACTGCCCCCAGTACTCGTAGGCCGGGTGGACCTGGTCCTGGATGGGCTGCATCAGCCGGCGGCTGAAGCTAATAGCCACCGCACCACCGGTCAGCCCCTCCGCTTTCAACCTCTCCAGGTCGTCCAACAGTGGGCGCAGCTCCTCGGTCTCCCGCGAGGTGAGCTGGTTGGTCCACTCCGGGAATGGGACGGGAGCGCGCCTCATCCTGTCAGGAAGCGCCGGCGCCGGGTTGTCGAGGTAGAACCATCCCTGCTTCCAGCCGGTGGTGTTGTCGGGGAGTACAAGGTCAATGTACTCCAGCTTCATGTACCGGCGCAGCATGAAGCTGACACTCCCCACGACCTCGGACTTCCCCGTCTTCTTGAGCTCGAAGAAGTGGCGCCACAGGTGGAAATGTGGCGCTATTCCGAGGTACGCCTCGCAGAGGTGGATGATGGAGGAGATGATGGTGATGGCGTTGGGGACGAGGTGCACCAGCTCGATCCTGTAGAAGAAGAGGAGGCTGCGGAAGAAGTCACCCGCCGGGACCCCGAACCCGCGCTCGATGTGCGTGAGGAAGACGACAGTCTCGCCGGTCCCCTCCGTCGGGAACTCCTCGCTCGCCGCCGGCCTCCAGCTGACCTCCGCTTTGGGCCTCAGCAACCCGCGGGTCGCCAGGGCCTGGATCTGCTCCTCCGTCACTACGGATGGCTCCCAGACGGTCTGCGGCGGCGGAATTGGCGCGGGCTCCATCTTCTCTTCCTCTAGGCCGATGGATTTGGATCTAAACACTACAAGGGTCTTGGTTCGCATGCGAGGTCGCGGCGCGCGGTGGACCTAAGCACGGCGGCGCTGCTGTTCTCTCCGAGCAATGGAGTGGCGGCGGAACCCTAGTGCGGAGCGAAAATGAAAGCAAGTAAAGGTCCCCAGCCCACGGACCGGCCTTATATAGTTGGGCCCCAGCGGCGCAATGGGCGGCAGCACCCAACGTCTCTTTGGCGAAAATCACGGCGACCCAACGGCTCGGCGCCTCCCGCGGATCTACCGCCCAACGGCTCTTTTGGGCCTAATGGGAAAATGGCAGTAACGGCTAGTTCCGTACAGGAATCTGCGTCCGCCGGCCTCTGGTCAGCGCTCCAGCCGACGTGGACCTGTTATGCCTCACATTCAAGCCTGTGACGCCCCAGGTTTTTAATTAACCTTAATTGCCGGTCAAACTTTTTGACTAGGGTCAAAACATGGTCAACCTGGGTCATCACCTCGAAAACCTCACCAACACTCACCCATTAGCACCTTAAGCAAGTCAAGCACTTTTCCCTTGGACAAAACCCTAAAAGGAGTGGTCAAACCCCTAATGTCTATCTCCTAGTTCCGGAACTTTTGCCGCGTTCTCCAAATTTCACCTAAACACTTCAAAATATCCCAATATAAAAGTTGTCCAGTTTTTCATGAGACACAACTTTCATGTTGAGCGGCATTTCAAATTTTGAGTGGAAAAGGTTCAGAACTTCCAGTCAAACTCAGTTTCACTATTCACCCGAGGCATGAAAATCTTCAAATTGGCATTTGAATTTCTCTTTCATTTTGAATCCAAATTCATTTCGGCTTGTGCCATTGTGTAGATGGTTAACTGGTCTACAATTGTCCTATCTACAGTTTGGGGAGCTAAGATTGAAAATTTTTTGTTGTGCACGGTCAAACAGTGGCACATGCCACGGACCGGGGCCGGGAACGCGCCGGCGCGACGTCACGCGTGCGCGCGCGTCCACACGTCGCCGCCGCCGTGCGCCGACCGTACCACGGCCGCGCCTGGGAGTCAGCGCCTGACCACGGCTTGCGTCGGCAACCGCGCGCGCCACGAGACACGGCCTCGGCCGGAAGAGCGGCTTCCCACGCGGCGCGTACACACACCCGCGGCGCCGTCCTCTCCCCCGCTATGCACGCACGCCGAGGGTGCCACCGTACCGCACATTGAAGTGCCGAGGAGCCTTAGCCGCTAAGCGTCCTCCCCTCCACGCGCGCTGGCTATAAATAGACGCCCCGTTGCCCTCCCGCGCGAGAACCGCTGTCCGCCGCCCGCCATTGCCGCCGCCGCAGGCGAGCACCCCCCTCCGCTCGCTCCCGCCGCCGGCCAAGGCTTCCAAGCCCTTCTCTAGACCTCGCTCGAGCTTCCACCACCGCTTGTTGCCTTGCATTGCACTCACCCTCGCCGGAACCCGAGCCGCAGCGGGTGCGCCGCCGCGACCTCCCGCCGCCGCTCGCCGGAGCCACCTCAGGCCACGCCACCACCACCAATCGACTTGTGGTGAGTCCAATCGGGGCATGGCGCCATTTGTTTGCCAGGCCCGGCAGCCGTTCGCCGCCGGTGAGCCTCCCCCGCCGCCAAGGGCACGGGTGTGAATCCCCAACGGCGTATTTGTAAACCAGGGGCCCGTTTGCAATAGAAGTTATCTTAGTTTTCTTGCAAGTTGGTCCAGTACCTTAGAAAAAGCCTAGAAATTCACAGGAAAATCAGACAAATGCAAACCCAATTTTGTTGGTCTCAGTGAGAGTAGATCTGCAACTTCTACAAAGCATGACCATAGTTTTGACTTATAAATTTTGAATGAAAATTCAAATTCAGTTTCACACCTTTTTTGCGGTAATTCAAAATCTAGAAAGTCTATGGAGCTGAATTTTGGATATGTTGCTAGACTTGTCATGATTAGACTCTGGACCAATAATTGCACAAAGTTATTGAGCAGATCTTTTATTATGAATTACTTTGCATTTATGCTATTTCTGCTTTACTGATTTTTGTATCAAAATATAAATTAAATTTTTGTGCTCAACTGGTGGCAATGTTCATGTTATTCCTAGATGAACTTTCCTGAATTTATCATGAATTTATCTCTGTTAGAATTAATTAATCTTGTTTATGCTTAGATTTGCATTTAAATGCATAGTTTAATTTTCAAAAATATTTGTGATGCACATGCTGGTGTTCTGGTCTTGTTTTAGGCCAGAGTAGATGTAGGGTTGATTTTGGATGCAGGAGCACTTTATTTATTTATTTATGCATTTCCTTTAATTTAAATGGCTAGGAAATGTCACCTTTGCATGTATAGGTTTTGTAGCTCTTTTAATGTCCAAACTTGATCCAGTGGTTGCTTAGTAGTATTTAGGCCAGCAAGGACCCCTGTCCTTGTTGTATAATTTATTTGTGCTTTTAAAAGTTAGGGTGCACATAAGCTTGTTGTTAGGAGTTAATTAGGAAAATGTGTCCTTTAACCTTGTGACCCTTGTAAATGGTTGCATAGCTTAATTTTAGGATCTCTAGATACACCTTGCTGTTTTAAGAATTTAAATGGAATTAATTACATAGAGGTGCACACAATTGCTATTAAAAGATGGAATAATAAATCTCACATGAAATAATAATCATGAAAGTAAACATTAGTTAATTGTTGGTCAAAGATTAAACCCTTGTCCATAATAACCATAATGAAAAGGAATTAATAATTAATTGTTTGTTAAGGTGAATGTGGCCAACAAGAGTTGGATGAAATAATTAATCTATCACACCACCTGAACCCTGCATTGCATTCCGTGTAGAGCTCCCTGACGGTAACTACGCGCTCGTGCCGGAAGCCGAGGACGGAGGAGCTGAAGCGGAGCTGTAGTACGTGGAAGTGATCGACAACACCGAGGACCCTCAGGCTAACCCTACTGACGAAGGCAAGCCCCGGTGCATTAACCTAAGTGTTTTTGAAATCTTATGCAACTATCTATGGATGTTTGTGCATTTACGTTCAGGAGTTGAATGAAACCCTAGATGCATGATCCCTAGGTACCTATGTCTCTAATAGTATGATAGGTCGATAGCTGCCATGCTATAGGACCGTTACAAGTCGAGTGATGCTTGTCACTCGCGAGAATAGGTTCTTATGTTGGAATCATAAGATCTTTATAAATGAATTGCTCGTGTGGTAAGAGCATGGGATGTGGGCTCCGGTCCAATGGCTTTCGTGGGTTAAGTGTTTGAACGTACTAAACACTTGTCGGAAATGGGTACGGTAAGCCTAGTACCTTAATGAGGCGGTAAGGGATTTTTCCGTGACTAATCTTGGGATGCGTCCCCCGGCTAGCTACCGGTGGTGCATGTGCGATTCTGGGTGCCTTGCGGGGTATACCAGATAGCCTGTACCGAAGACTGTGGCCTCTTATCCCGAACTGAGGATTTTTGGGAACCACCTGGTGGTTGTCCTCGCGGGGGCACCCTACCGTGTGTTTAGGTCTACCTTGCAAGGTTTAAATCAACTGGTTGTCGGCCTCTCACCGTTATCTGAGACTACTTACTCCACTGGCCATGAGATCCCTAATGATGGAAGTTGATGAATATTATGCTTGATTAATTGTCTTGCACAACTTATGCTTGCAATAGTTGGCTAATTTCGAAAAGAATATTCAACTAGAACTTGTGCTAAAATCTTGAAAGTAAGGACATACTCTTCGTTGCTTTTCCGCTAAAGAAACCCCAGTGGTCAAAAAGCCTTTCATGTCTAGAGTTGGTGAAGTAGTTATCACCGACGGGTAAGTCTTGCTGAGTATTAGTATACTCAGCCTTGCTATAATCTGTTACTCTAGGTAATGCCTTTGCTGATGTGTGGCCTGGAGAGATCCCGCCCGGCTGGGAGCTGGAGTGGGTGGAAGACGATGAATGAAGGCATCATGGTAGGCCTCCCGTGATGTTTCCTCGTGCCGTTTAGTTTAATTCCGCTGTTTTCAAAACTCTGAACTTCGTTGTCGTGTCAAAGACTTCGGTTTGTAATAATTAAGCCCTTCGGGGTAAATTTGGATGTTAATTATATGTTGTTCTCTGGACTCGTCTTCACGTGAGTTTTAATGCATATATGTCGATCCTTATGCTATGTAAGTGATTTTACCGGGCGTTAACCCGGCAACTAACAACAGGATGATACTTTATTATTGCTTAATGACCAAAGTGGATTGGTTTAGGTGATAGTACGGTATTTTCCTGGGCGGGTTGTCACAGCTGGCATCAGAGCAATTATATGCACCAGAGATTAATTAATAACCTTAATCACTGGTTTTTGAATAAAATTTGCCAAGATTGTTTGGATTTGCAAAAACACGTTGGTCCGTTAAGGATGGTTATAGACCGAGAGGCCCTAGAGGGAATTTTGGGTTCTTTCAGGTGGCTTATTAATCTATGGTTTATTTTGCTAACTCCCAGCACATTTATTTCCTGTCAGAACTTACTTTCTGTACAACCATACTAGTTCATCACGTTTTGCTATATGTGGTGGTACCACAGGAAAGTCCTGTGAGGGATGGATGGGACCTATTCAAATGGGCACCCACGTCGCGTCTGCGTCTCATCACGTTTTGCTATACGTGGTGGTACCGCATGGAAGTCATGTGAGGGATGGATGGGACCTATTCCAAAGGGAACCCACCGTCGCGTCTGTGTCTCGCCACGTTTTGCCATACGTGGACGTTCCGCATTTTGTATATGCGAGGCAAGGATCCGCTTCATTCCAAAAGGAGCGTATCTGAGGTTGGACGCTGTCCATGCAGCGGCTTGACGCATGGATACCGTTTCTATAAGTGAACGGTACTGTATGTGGACGCTTCCGTGACGTGCTGGCACGCAAGGTTCTTTTCTGCAGGTACATAACAGCGCTTCGTTAGACGCTAAGTGAGCACCGAGTAGCTCTCGACTAGCTATTATAGGGAGAGACGAGTAAAAGCCTTGCCACCGGCACTAACTTCGATTTTTGGCTTGATTGCCGTGTGAGGTCGAATAGGACGTCTTGCATGCATACTAAAAATCGAAACGAATTAAAAATGGACCCAAAACACGTCTTGTATGCTCTCTAAGGGAATATCTTGCTAGTGTGTGGTTTTAGTGTTCTAGCTTTACCTCTCATGTATAGGTGTTGTTGCTGTCCAAAAATCTGTATTGCTGCTAGCTTGAATTTTTGCACCATGCTCTAGGAGTAATTAGACCAGTTGATCTATACCAAAGTTGCTCCATAACTAATCTAGTTTTTGCTCGCAAAAATTCATGGTCATAGCTTCTGTAAATCTTGAGTGGTACCCTTTTTAGTGAACTTAGGTCATGCTGTTTTTCAGGAAGGCAGAACCTGAAACTTTGCAACTTTCGACCTTGTTCCTAAATGATCTAGCTCAACCTTTGAATACAAAAAGTGTGTATAAAAACCTTACGGAGTAGCCTGAAAAATTTGAGAATTTTTGGGGTTCTGGATTTTTAGTTATGAATTTTATTCACAGCTGCCAGAATTTGCACCATTTGACATGTTGCTCTCTTTTGAGTCCTGACATGTGTTACATCTTTTGTACAGATGGCTGCCCCCGTGTTTCTCGAGTACGGCGCTGACGGTTCGGTCTGTACCGACGGACTGCACTGGGAGGGTTTTCCACGCCTTGCGTGGGAGGCACTCAGCGCTGCCGGCTACACCATTCCGCCCGTCTACGAGGCACTCGAGTTAGAGCACCTGGGCGTGCCTCGTTGTAGGGTGACCGTCACTGTACCACCTCACCCGGACCACCCCGACTGGTTCGACTTGAGCTCTGTGTACTGGGGTTTTCGTCTGCAGGAGTCTTTCGAGTCAGCTGCCCTCTGGGTATTGACGGATTTCTGCGACCGTAACCCGACGGTGGTAGCACTGTCACCATTCGGACTGTTTCCGGCAGTAAACCCGCACGATCCGGCATGGAGAGACCGTGTGGACCACCTACAGGAGTTACTGCTGCTCGCAGTCCCGCTGGACATCACGCAGATGCTAACACGTTGCCTGGACACTGTGTTCACACTTCAGGGGCTGCGTAACACCACCCAGCTAATGATCAGCCAGCGTCTGGAGTTGGCTCGGCTGGCCTGGCACAATCTCTCAGCAGCGTACCAGCAGCTGAGCTTCACTGTCCCCCAGACTCAGCAAGAGAACGACCGGCTACGTGCCAGGAGGTTCTAGTTGGAGCTAGAGAGAGGTGACCGCCTACAGAGGATCGTGGACCTTGAGGCAGAGGTTACTACACTTCAGGAGGACGTGGATGCCGACGACATCGAGAGGTTGACACTGTTACAGAACATCGCCGAGATGCAGCAGCAGGTAGAGGAGGCTGAGGTACAGATAGCAGCTCTGCAGGCCGTTGTGGCTCTACAGCCACTACCTCCGGTAGAGGCACCTCCGGAGGAGCAGCAGGGTCAGTCCGGTCTTGACCAGGAGAGTCAGGCTGGACCACCGCTACCAACCCCACCGGCTTCACCTGCTGGCAGTGGTGCTTCGGTCGGCAACTAGGTTGCCGTAGTGTTGTAATAAGATGGGTCATACTCCTGTGTGTAGCCTTTTGGCTGGTTTGTGGTAGGTGAGCATAGGAGTACGCTTTTGTGCAGCGTGACTGCAATGTAACCCAGATTGTAATGTGGTAATTTCAAACCTTGAAACCTTTGTAATGTTCTGTGAACACCTTATCCGTAATGTTTGTTGTAAGGAAATGCTTAAGCAATTTGTGATCAGAATCGAGTTCGGTGTTGTATACCAAGCTTATTTGGAAGTTTATGACGATCGCGCTCGCAAAATTGCAGCACATGTATATTTTTCTACTGAGAATTATGCAGTTTTTACTCCAGTTCAGTCTGCTGTCCAAACAGCTAGGCCGAACTTGTGAGATGCGATCTTTTCGAGCTAGAGAACATCGGAATCTTATCATGCGTTGAATACCAAAGTTGTGCGGAATGTTGCAATGACCGCACTCGCTAAAATTCAGCATTTTTGCATAAGGGTAGAGAGAACTACGGAGTTTTCGGTGAGTGTCGGCCTGCTGCCGAGACAGCTAGGTAGCTTCCCGCAATTTGCATTCCTCGGGCATGCGAAGTGGGAATTCGCTGCGGTGTTGAAAGCCAACTTTGAGGCGTATAAAATCCTGCATCTACTAACCAATTTTGGAGAATATTTCGGTGACTGGGCTGTTGGACGTGAAATATTCCTATGACTGAGTTGCTGCAATTTTCGAGTGAATGCACGAATGAGCTTTTGTCATGCATATTTACACTTGTCATTTCTTTCTAAACAAGATTATGGCTACATGTCTAATAAAGGCTCACATTTTCAGATGGTGGGACCAACGCGCAGCTCCCCCAACGGTTTCGGAACGTCGGGCAATGGTGAACTACCACCGCCACCGCCCATGACGCCGTCGGAGGCCTTCATGGCCACTCAAACCGAGGTGTTGCGCCAAATCCTACAGACGCAGCAACAGATCGCCCAGCAGCTGAACCAGAGGCCACCCCATGGGGCAAATCATGAGGGGCCAAATCAGGTCACCACCTACCCTCAGTTCATCGGGATGAAGCCCCCGACCTTTTCCAAGGCGGAAGACCCCCTTGAAGCTGAGGCGTGGATCAAGGCCATCGAGGCAAAATTCTCTGCCTTTGTACTGCCTTGCTCAGAGGAAATCAAGGCCAACTTCGCAGCCTTACAACTGCGAGGTGAAGCCTTAATGTGGTGGGATCATTTCAAGACCATGCAGCAGGGGCATGCTGTCACTTGGAATGAATTCAAGCAAGCTTTCAAGGGCCATCACATTCCTAAGGGATTAATGGATAGGAAGATGAGGGAGTTGCTGGCCCTCAGGCAGGGATCTGACACTGTGTATCACTATGCACAGAAATTCAATAGCCTTTTCCAGTATGGAGGACATCACATGGATACCGATGCAAAGAAGATGGAAAGGTTCCGTGATGGCCTGGATGGTGAGTTGTACGAACGGCTGAACTTGATCGAGCCTAACAACTTCCATGAGCTCGTAAACAAGGCTATATCCCAAGAGTATGCTATGAAGAAGGCCCAGAGAGACAAGAAGAGGCAGGCTGGTTTTGCTTCGGGCAGCGGGACTAACAAAAAGTTTCGCTTTGTGAAGAAGAATATTCCTAACTCGTCCCATCAATCTTCAACTGGACGCTGGACGATGAAGCCGTCACAGAACAAACCTTCAGGGAACTTCCAGTTCCGCAACACCCAGCAGCAAGCTTCCAAGCCCAATGCACCCCCACGCAACATCGGTGAACGCCGTTGTTACAATTGTGGACAGCCCTGGGCATTATATAAGTGAATGCCCAAAGCCGAAGCAGAACAAGCCCAACCAGCAGAATCAAGGTTCAGGGACCAAGCCGGTCAACCCAGCTAAGAAGCCGATGGTGCAAGTCCGTCAAGGCAAGCTGAACTTCACCACCACGAGTGATATTCCAGAAGGAGCCTCAGTGCTTACGGGTACATTCTCTATCGATGACATCCCCGTTAAGATATTGTTCGATTCTGGAGCTACCCACAGTTTCATAAGTGAAAAGCTAGTAGGCAAACTGGGTTTGATGGGTTCTCATACTAACCCGGCCTATAAAATTGTCACTCCGGGAGGGAAAATCTCTTCTAGTACCTTAGTCCGCGGAGTGCCATTGAAATTGGGGAGTAAGACAGTTAAATCCAACCTCATTGTCATAGGCTTGGAGGGTATGGATGTTATCTTGGGTATGGATTGGATGACCCGACATAAGGTGGTTCTAGATATCTCGGGTAGAGTGGTAGCAATCAATTCACCTACGGTCGGGCACACCACCTTGTACCTACCTTTTAAGGACGGTGCAGACCCTTGTGCCTATGTGACCGTTATCTCTCACCTTGAGGAAATTCCCATAGTTTGTGAATATCCTGATGTTTTTCCTGATGAATTGCCTGGTATGCCACCAGACCGGGATGTCGAGTTTGTGATTGAACTCCAACCGGGCACTGCGCCCATTTCTAAACGACCCTATCGTATGCCTCCCAAGGAATTAGCTGAACTGAAAAACCAACTCCAGGAATTGTTAGATAAGGGCTACATTCACCTAAGTTCTTCTCCTTGGGGTTGCCCCGCACTCTTTGTCAAAAAGAAAGATGGTAGTTTGAGGCTATGTGTTGACTACAGACCTCTCAATGCGGTAACCATCAAAAACAAATATCCTCTTCCCCGAATTGATGTTCTTTTTGATCAGTTGGCTGGAGCCAAAGTTTTCTCCAAGGTCGATCTTCGTTCTGGTTACCATCAAATCAAAATTCGACCTTGTGACATTCCCAAAACTGCTTTCTCCACTCGTTATGGTCTCTACGAGTTCTTGGTGATGTCCTTCGGTCTCACAAATGCCCCAGCCTACTTGATGTATCTCATGAACTCCGTATTCATGACGAAGCTTGACAAATTCGTAGTGGTCTTCATCGATGATATTCTAATCTATTCCAAAAATGAGAAAGAACATGCCAAACATCTTCGAATTGTCCTACAACGTTTGAGAGATCATAAGCTCTATGCTAAATTCTCCAAATGCGAATTCTGGTTGGATAGTGTGAAATTCTTGGAGCACACTATTTCCAAAGATGGCATATCCGTAGATCCTAGCAAAGTACAAGAGGTGATGGATTGGAAACCACCCAAGTCCGTACACCAAATCCGCAGTTTTCTAGGTTTGGCGGGTTATTACCGCCGATTCATTCCGGACTTCTCCAGGATCGCTAAACCTATGACTAAACTGCTCAAGAAAGGAGTGAAATTTGTGTGGAGTGAAGCATGTGAGAAAGCCTTCCACACGCTGAGACAGCACTTAACTTCAGCCCCAGTGCTAGTACAACCGGATAATTCCAAACCTTTTGAAGTTTTCTGTGATGCGTCAGGCACTGGTCTCGGTTGCGTTCTTATGCAAGAGGGCCGAGTCATTGCCTATGCCTCACGGGCACTTCGACCCCATGAGATCAATTATCCCACCCATGATCTAGAGCTAGCAGCGGTTGTTCATGCTCTTAAGATTTGGAGACACTATCTGATGGGCAATCGTTGCAATATCTTCACCGATCACAAGTCTCAAATATATCTTCACTCAATCGGATCTAAACATGAGACAAAGGAGATGGGTTGAGTTGATTAAAGATTATGATCTAGAAGTGCACTATCACCCCGAAAAAGCCAATGTTGTTGCGGATGCTCTTAGCCGCAAAGTTCACTGCAACCATCTAGAAGTGGAGCCGTATAGTGACACCTTATGTGAAGACATGAGGAAGCTTAACTTGGAAGTGGTAGAGCAAGGAAATCTATATGTCCTAGCTGCCGAATCTAATCTTTATGATAGAATTGTCACTGCTCAACGCAATGACGAGGGCATACAGCTAATCAAACAGAAATTAGCAGAAGGAGATCCCAGGTATAACTATTTCCAGAAGGATTCGAATGATGTGGTATGGTTTGGGAAACGTCTGGTGGTTCCCACTGACCAAGAAATTAAGAAAACAATCCTTGATGAAGCTCATCTTTCCAAATTCTCCATTCACCCCGGAAGCACCAAGATGTATCAAGATTTGAAGCAAAATTTCTGGTGGTCCAATATGAAAGTCGATATAGCAAAATATGTGTCAGAGTGTGATACTTGCCACAGAATGAAAGCAAGCCATTTGAAATCGGCAGGTGTACTCCAACCCCTGTCGATACCTATGTGGAAATGGGATGACATAAGTATGGACTTCATTATGGGTTTACCCCTGACTGCTAGAAAGAAAGATTCTATTTGGGTTATCGTGGACAGACTCACCAAGACTGCCCATTTCGTTGCAGTTCATACTACTTATTCAGTGCAACAATATGCAGAGTTATATATGGATCAAATAGTTCGTTTGCATGGAATTCCGAAGACCATAATCTTGGATAGAGGAACTCAATTTGTAGCTCGTTTCTGGGAGCAATTGCATGAATGCCTAGGAACCAAGTTGATCCGTAGTTCCAGCCATCACCCGCAGACCAATGGTCAAACGGAAAGGGTAAATCAAATTTTGGAAGACATGCTACGGGCAAGCATCCTGCATTTTGATAAAAGCTGGGATAAGTGCCTGTCCTTGGCAGAGTTCTCTTATAACAATAGCTACCAAGCTAGTTTGAAGATGGCACCGTTCGATGCTCTTTATGGACGGAGATGTCGTACCCCTTTGAACTGGTCAGAAGCCGGAGAAAGGACACTCTTTGGTCCGGACTTAGTCAAAGACGCTGAAGAGAAAGTGCAAGTGATACGGGAGAACTTAAAGTTAGCCCAGATGAGGCAAAAGAGCTATCACGATAGAGGAACGGCACCCCGACAATTTGAAGTTGGTAATTATGAATACCTAAAGGTTTCACCAACCAAGGGTGTGCAAAGGTTCGGTGTTAAGGGAAAGTTAGCCCCGCGCTATATCAGACCTTATGAAATCATTGAAGTATGTGGGCCAGTGGCTTATCGCATCCGACTTCCGGAGCGGTTCTCCGCAGTCCACAATGTATTTCATGTGACCCAATTGAAGAAAGGTGTGCCTGTGCCTGAAACCGAAGTGATCACGGAAGCAAATGCTTGGATTGAGCCGGATTTCTCGCTCATCGAGCACCCCATGAGGGTGTTGGACAAAAAGGAGAGGAAGACCCGAAGACATACCGTAAGAATGTACAAGATACAATGGAGTCATCATACGGAAGAAGAGGCGACTTGGGAGACGGAAGAGTATCTCAACACCAAGTACCCGGGTTTTCTGAAATCTCGAAACCGTGAGTTTCTACTACCTATCTTGTTTGTCTTGAATCGAATCTCGGGACGAGATTCCGTTTAAGGGGGGTAGGCTGTGACGCCCCAGGTTTTTAATTAACCTTAATTACCGGTCAAACTTGTTGACTAGGGTCAAAACATGGTCAACCTGGGTCATCACCTCGAAAACCTCACCAACACTCACCCATTAGCACCTTAAGCAAGTCAAGCACTTTTCCCTTGGTCAAAACCCTAAAAGGAGTGGTCAAACCCCTAATGTCTATCTCCTAGATCCGGAACTTTTGCCGCGTTCTCCAAATTCCACCTAAACACTTCAAAATATCCCAATATAAAAGTTATCCAGTTTTTCATGGGACACAACTTTCATGTTGAGCGGCATTTCAAATTTTGAGTGGAAAAGGTTCAAAACTTCCAGTCAAACTCAGTTTCACTATTCACCCGAGACATGAAAATCTTCAAATTGGCATTTGATTTTCTCTTTCATTTTGAATCCAAATTCATTTCGGCTTGTGCCATTGTGTAGATGGTGGTTAACTAGTCTACAATTGTCCTATCTACAGTTTGGGGAGCTAAGATTGAAAAAATTTTGTTGTGCACGGTCAAACAGTGGCACATGCCACGGACCGGGGCCGGGAACGCGCCGGCGCGACGTCACTCGCGCGCGCGCGTCCACGCGTCGCCGCCGCGCCGCCGCCGTGCGCCGACCGTACCACGACCGCGCCTAGGAGTCAGCGCCTGACCACGACTTGCGTCGGCAACTGCGCGCGCCCCGAGACACGGCCTCGACCGGAGGAGTGGCTTGCCACGCGGCGCGTACGCACACCCGCGGCGCCGTCCTCTCCCCCGCCGCGCACGCACGCCGAGGGCGCCATTGTACCGCGCATTGAAGTGCCGGGGAGCCTTAGCCGCTAAGCGTCCTCCCCTCCACGCACGCCGGCTATAAATAGACGCCCCGTTGCCCTCCCGCGTGAGAACCGCTGTCCGCCGCCCGCCATTGCCGCCGCCGCAGGCGAGCACCCCCCTCCGCTCGCTCCCGCCGCCGGCCAAGGCTTCCAAGCCCTTCTCTAGACCTCACTCGAGCTTCCACCACCGCTTGTTGCCTTGCATTGCACTCACCCTCGCCGGAACCCGAGCCGCAGCGGGCGCGCCGCCGCGACCTCGCCGCCGCTGCTCACCGGAGCCACCTCAGGCCACGCCACCATCACCAATCGACTCGTGGTGAGTCCAATCGGGGCATGGCGCCATTTGTTTGCCAGGCCCGGCAGCCGTTCGCCGCCGGTGAGCCTCCCCCGCCGCCAAGGGCACGGGTGTGAATCCCCAAGGGCGTATTTGTAAACCAGGGGCCCGTTTGCAATAGAAGTTATCTTAGTTTTCTTGCAAGTTGGTCCAGTACCTTAGAAAAAGCCTAGAAATTCACAGGAAAATCAGACAAATGCAAACCCAATTTTGTTGGTCTCAGTGAGAGTAGATCTGCAACTTCTACAAAGCATGACCATAGTTTTGACTTATAAATTTTGAATGAAAATTCAAATTCAGTTTCACACCTTTTTGCGGTAATTCAAAATCTAGAAAGGTTATGGAGCTGAATTTTGGATATGTTGCTAGACTTGTCATGATTAGACTCTGGACCAAAAATTGCACAAAGTTATTGAGCAGATCTTTTATTATGAATTACTTTGCATTTATGCTATTTCTGCTTTACTGATTTTTGTAGCAAAATATAAATTAAATTTTTGTGCTCAACTGGTGGCAATGTTCATGTTATGCCTAGATGAACTTTCCTGAATTTATCATGAATTTATCTCTGTTAGAATTATTTAATCTTGTTTATGCTTAGATTTGCATTTAAATGCATAGTTTAATTTTCAAAAATGTTTGTGATGCACATGCTGGTGTTCTGGTCTTGTTTTAGGCCAGAGTAGATGTAGGGTTGATTTTGGATGCAGGAGCACTTTATTTATTTATTTATGCATTTCCTTTAATTTAAATGGCTAGGAAATGTCACCTTTGCATGTATAGGTTTTGTAGCTCTTTTAATGTCCAAACTTGATCCAGTGGTTGCTTAGTAGTATTTAGGCCAGCAAGGACCCCTGTCCTTGTTGTATAATTTATTTGTGCTTTTAAAAGTTAGGGTGCACATAAGCTTGTTGTTAGGAGTTAATTAGGAAAATGTGTCCTTTAACCTTGTGACCCTTGTAAATGGTTGCATAGCTTAATTTTAGGATCTCTAGATACACCTTGCTGTTTTAAGAATTTAAATGGAATTAATTACATAGAGGTGCACACAATTGCTATTAAAAGATGGAATAATAAATCTCACATGAAATAATAATCATGAAAGTAAACATTAGTTAATTGTTGGTCAAAGATTAAACCCTTGTCCATAATAACCATAATGAAAAGGAATTAATAATTAATTGTTTGTTAAGGTGAATGTGGCCAACAAGAGTTGGATGAAATAATTAATCTATCACACCACCTGAACCCTGCATTGCATTCCGTGTAGAGCTCCCTGACGGTAACTACGCGCTCGTGCCGGAAGCCGAGGACGGAGGAGCTGAAGCGGAGCTGTAGTACGTGGAAGTGATCGACAACACCGAGGACCCTCAGGCTAACCCTACTGACGAAGGCAAGCCCCGGTGCATTAACCTAAGTGTTTTTGAAATGTTATGCAACTATCTATGGATGTTTGTGCATTTACGTTCAGGAGTTGAATGAAACCCTAGATGCATGATCCCTAGGTACCTATGTCTCTAATAGTATGATAGGTCGATAGCTGCCATGCTATAGGACCGTTACAAGTCGAGTGATGCTTGTCACTCGCGAGAATAGGTTCTTATGTTGGAATCATAAGATCTTTATAAATGAATTGCTCGTGTGGTAAGAGCATGGGATGTGGGCTCCGGTCCAATGGCTTTCGTGGGTTAAGTGTTTGAACGTACTAAACACTTGTCGAAAATGGGTACGGTAAGCCTAGTACCTTAATGAGGCGGTAAGGGATTTTTCCGTGACTAATCTTGGGATGCGTCCCCCGGCTAGCTACCGGTGGTGCATGTGCGATTCTGGGTGCCTTGCGGGGTATACCAGATAGCCTGTACCGAAGACTGTGGCCTCTTATCCCGAACTGAGGATTTTTGGGAACCACCTGGTGGTTGTCCTCGCGGGGGCACCCTACCGTGTGTTTAGGTCTACCTTGCAAGGTTTAAATCAACTAGTTGTCGGCCTCTCACCGTTATCTGAGACTACTTACTCCACTGGCCATGAGATCCCTAATGATGGAAGTTGATGAATATTATGCTTGATTAATTGTCTTGCACAACTTATGCTTGCAATAGTTGGCTAATTTCGAAAAGAATATTCAACTAGAACTTGTGCTAAAATCTTGAAAGTAAGGACATACTCTTCGTTGCTTTTCCGCTAAAGAAACCCCAGTGGTCAAAAAGCCTTTCATGTCTAGAGTTGGTGAAGTAGTTATCACCGACGGGTAAGTCTTGCTGAGTATTAGTATACTCAGCCTTGCTATAATCTGTTACTCCAGGTAATGCCTTTGCTGATGTGTGGCCTGGAGAGATCCCGCCCGGCTGGGAGCTGGAGTGGGTGGAAGACGATGAATGAAGGCATCATGGCAGGCCTCCCGTGATGTTTCCTCGTGCCGTTTAGTTTAATTCCGTTGTTTTCAAAACTCTGAACTTCGTTGTCGTGTCAAAGACTTCGGTTTGTAATAATTAAGCCCTTTGGGGTAAATTTGGATGTTAATTATATGTTGTTCTCTGGACTCGCCTTCGCGTGAGTTTTAATGCATATATGTCGATCCTTATGCTATGTAAGTGATTTTACCGGGCGTTAACCCGGCAACTAACGACAGGATGATACTTTATTATTGCTTAATGACCAAAGTGGATTGGTTTAGGCGATAGTACGGTATTTTCCTGGGCGGATTGTTACAAAGCCCTCCAAACATAATATTTCCGACACCACATTCGAGGTCGTCACGGCCCACGGACGACCTATGGGCCAGCCCTATCGCCTATCCAAGGTCGTCATGGTACCGGCAGCCTCCTAGGTCGCCTCGGCCTCCCAAAGGCGGGTTTACACCACGTCTCCTAGGCCCAGCTGCCTGCATGCCTTCTAGGTCGCCTCGACCTACAGCGGCCGAACTTTACCAACGGCTCCGTGCAATCGTCCAGCCTAGAACTCTCTCAAAATAAGCTAGAGCACATACTAGTGCACTCTCCTCTACTAACGGAGGACTGTCACAAACAACACTGCAAACATCAAACAATGGAGCCTCGGGTTCTGCTAACTTGTAGAAAGTTAGAATTGCTTAACTCTTCCAATTGTTGGTGAAAAATGGCTCCCCACCATAGTCATCCACCCTAACTCTTTCCACATTGATTAAGAATCACACAGAAGGTAATTGAAGCATAGGTAGAACCAAAGTGATCCTGCACACAATCAGATGATGATGAGATATAATAACCTTATGAAAGTTCAAAATATATATGTACCATAAACAAATTAATTAAGAATGAATAAAATATCTTATATATATATATATATATTATACCAAAACTCAATGAGCCTTGCAAAGCCTCTCTGTAGTCTGAACCACATTTGCCTTCACCCGCCTCGAGTTGCCTTAATTTAAAATAGGAAAGGTCCGGCACGAAGCACCCAACATTATTCTGGAGCTGTTGTAGACAATTCTCTACGACAGTCCTCTCTCAGGTTAACCGAATAGGTGATGTTGAGCCCACTGTTGCAATGGGAACCATCGGGTGTGGCACGCCTACTAGCAACTAGTAGTCTACATATCGAGCAGGTACGGTGAAAGAGATATGCACTCTTGCCATGTTCTCATCAACACGCTCAGTTTGCACTGTAGGAGGAGTACCACTCATATCATCGATAATCTCTGAGCCATCTAATATTGTTGATAACCTACAATAATTATATATGTAACTAAAATTATAGATTTTCCATGTGAAATGAAAAAAGTTCTATGTAAAGCAAATTAATTTCCATTATTATATTACCACGTTGGCTACACGTCCCGGATCACCCATTTGCAAGGTAATCTCGCGGTGAAAGTGCAATCCTGGACGTTGTGGCAACAGGTCCTCCCAGACACCGCCACCAAGACCTTCACGGCCAAGGCCAAGGCCACGACCACCACGCCCGCCACGGCGACGGACTATGCCACGACCACGGGCGCCATTACCAACGCCACTTGACGACGACATTGTTAGCTCAAACTATATTCAAATCAAAATAACACACATTATTCACAAAAAGTAGAATTAGTTTACATATATAGATTGGATTCAATATATGCATAAATAGAAAAACAAAAGAGGATATAATTCAACACTATTATTAATGTACATAACCTTTATGAACCAGCGACCCAGACGACCCAGATGCTTTGGGAATTACAACAGTCTCACCACACCATCATATACACTTGGCTCTCCCACTTACACTACTATATTACCATGCGCTACATCTCCTATGTAGCTACAACCCAACATCTCTGAGCTGCACTCCCCACCTAGCCAGAGATGTTCGGCTGTAGCTAGCTAGACGTGGGGCTGTATATCAAAAACAAGAAAAATAAGAAAATGCTTACATTTATTCTATATAAAAATAAAAAAACTTAATAAAAGAATTTAATCTTCTATTTCCTTCTATAGCTACCTAGAAATAAAAGCATTTCTAAACGATGAAAGAATGGAAATACCTAGTACATTTTCTGTATGTCTATTATTTTCTTTAAGAGCATATATTTTATAAGCTATATGTACAAGTAAAATTCAATTTTCTCTCTATACGAAAAACAAGAAAATAAGAGAATTCTTAATACAAATTTAATGAAAGAAAGAACAATGCAAGTACCATCCTAACTACATTTTCATGTATATATACAAAATCTCATCTCTCTAAGCTCCTCCTACCTAGCTACAAATTAAAATTTGTATTTTCTCCATCTCTAAACCATAAAACAAAATTTAATCACAACAAATGAAGGGAGGATGAAGATTCCAACCTTGACAACACTTTGGAGGAGAGAAATCTTCACAAATTAATGAAGAAAAAATCGCAGCAACACCCTAGGCTTGAGTCACCATGGATAGGAGGAGCTTGAGCTCGCGGGGTGAGTGAGTACGGTGAGCAATGGCTCGAGTGGCAGGAGGAAGAAGGAGGTACGGTGTTTATATGGAGGCCGGCCATTAGTCCTGGGTGGTGTTACGACCCGAGACTAAAGGGTACCCCTTTAGTCTCGGGTCATAACAATAGCTGAGACTAATGCTTTAGTCTCGGGTGGTGTTATGACCCGAGACTAAAGGGGTACCCTTTAGTCTCGGGTCGTAACACCACCCGGGACTAAGGTCCGAGGGCAATAATTGCTGGATAGAGCCGTTGGGAGCCCTCCCTTTTGTCATGGTTGGTAATACCAACCGGGACTAAAGGGGGGCCGGCTACAACACCCATTTCGGGCCACGTCGACGAAAGGCCTTTAGTCCCGACTCCAAAGTTGAACCGGAACTAAAGGGGCGTACAGAAGCCTCCCTCTCTACTAGTGTCGGCCTCGCCGCCTCCCCGTGGCACGATCTCCAAGCCTGCCTCGCGGGCGCTGTCCACTTCAAGAACATGCTCCGTCTTGCGGCCAGGAAGAAGGCAGCTCTGGCCACGTTCACACGCGGGCCCAGCTGTCGAGCTCGCGTGGTGCCGGAGCGAGTAGAGCAGGCGCGCAGCAGCACGGAGTAGAAGGGTGCGCGCCGGCGAAGGTCCAGGGGCGGCCCGCGGCCTCCTCAAGACCGTGCGCAGGGGCGACACCATACCAATCCATCCCAAGGGTAGAGCAATTGGAAACGAATCAAACCAAACCAGCACGAGCAGCATCAGCAAGAAGAAGAACAACAAGAAGCACCAGGACCAGCGCTTCCGATACAAGGGCACCCAGACCTCCACCAAGTTCACCCTGGGATTCCACGGCCAGCAGCTGCTCCAGGGGAACATTACCACTGCCGAGTTCCGGAACGACCAGACCAACGACATCACGGCAACTTCGCCATCAACATCACTCTCAATGCCAAGCTCAGGGTCAAGGTCTGGGGCACCTTCCAGTCCCCGTACCTAAGGCCAAACTCATTTGCAAGACTGCAATCTCTCCGTCCTCACGCCGGGAGCCACCAACGGATCGTTGTTCCAACCCACTGACAGCCGCGCCAAGCTCATGGACTTCGGCTGCACCAGGGTGAAGGCGGGCTCCACGCGGCCCATCGGCCGGACGCCCGCGTTCATGGCACCCGAGGTGGCACGCGGGGAGGAGCAGGGCCTAGCTCGATGGCGGAGGAGCACGACAAGCTCGCAGAGGCCGGGGGTCTGCGAGGCTGTCCGCGCACGGCACTGGAGACAATCGCCACTAGCAGCGGTGGCGGCGGTGGAGGCGGAGGGCACACCGCCGCGAACCGGCACGACGTGGAGCTGCGGCCGCGGTGCTCATCGTCATGGCCGCCACCAAGGTGCGCGTACCTCACGTCGTGTAGGGAGCGGCGGGCAGCGGCGTCGTCGTCCCCGCCCCCGTCGGCCACGATGGTGTGGTGTCCTCGGAGCAGAGCAGGGGCACCAGCATCAGTACGGCTCCGGCCTCTCCGACGAACGTGCAGCAGTTGGAGCTGGACTTGTTCGCGGACACCGCCTGCGCCGCCGGAGGAGCGGGGGAGCGCCTGCGATGGTGTCGACGCGGCCTGGGCAGGCGCAGAGCGAAGATGGCGGGCGGTGGCGAGCGCATGGGAGGAGGATGAGTGACGAGGTGCATGGGAGGAGCAATGAGGTGTGCACAGGGGTAGGGCGGCAGCGGCCGTGCAGGGGCAGAGGAGGCGCATGTTGATTTCTCCTCTCTCTCTCTGACACACGAGCCCACATCAAAATTGTGGGCGGAGTTGAGTTTTCTGCTGGAGTTAGAATCAAAATAGAGGGTCCTACACTTTTGAGTTGGGCCTCCAAATGATTTTGAGAGGCCTCAATTTGCAGGTCCTTACTGGAGTTGCTCTTAGCCAGGCATAACCAACGCAAAAGGGCATGTCCGGCTTGCATAACTGGGACTCATTTCATTCCTGTTTCCAGCAAGCCAGGCAAGGCGTTCACTGCTCAAGCAGCACACCTCGCATGACCGCTTGTATGCCTATTATAAACGATGGCGTATAAACAACGAGAGGTAAAGAAAGAAAACCGCAAGAAGACACAAGATTTAACGTGGAAAACCCTTTCAACACGAAAGAAAAACCATGGGCGCCAGCCAGCAAGCACTTCACTATGTGAAGGACCGAACTAGCGACCAGAGAGGAGGTGAGTGAATGGGAGTCGATAAAAATTCTTCTCGAAGGAGATGACTTCTCCAACAAGATGAACTCGGTCGGGTACCCAAAATCACACGCTCCGCACGCAACCTTCTGTTTGCCAAAACCACGTAGCCATTGAAGTGCTACTGGTCCTAGGAACAAACCCTACCTGCAGGCACAGCTTCTACATACGCACGACAGTGGAAACAACTCAGAAGCTATCTAGCCAGCAGGGGCGGTTAGATCGCATGGAGGGGGCGGTTGGACCGCCTGCCCCTGGCAAACTCGAAATCCACCGAAAAGACTATTCCGAGCTCCGAAACACTCCCGATTCCAGCCACAAGATCCTCTGGTCAGGGCCAAGCTAGCTACCAGAAAATCTTGGCTAAATCAAGAACTTCACCCAGGGGCCTAGGGGCGGTTAGACCGGCTCACGGGGGCATCTAACCTCCTGTACCCAGCAGAAATCACCTCCAAAGAAAACCTAGCAAACTACTCCAAAACGAGCGAAGATTTCACCAGAACGCTCCTCTGATCAAGGCGAACAAACTCACAGAGGAAAATCTGGCAAAACCAAAACTTCCACCTAGATGACCCAGGGTGGTCAGACCGCCCCCTGTGGTGGTTACACCGCCCCACCCAAAAAATCTAGCCGTGGGTCAACCCTCAACTTCCCATCGCCCGATCTCCCGATTCACCCCACGGATTGCAGCAAAACTTCGGGGATAGCTAGGTTACCTCCTGGGCAACCTCTCCACCAAAGGAATTCCACCGAAACGCTCTCAATCAAAGGGAATCGCGAATCTTGGCCCTCTAGGTCATGAACTCGAGGAACGCTGAAAACCACCAAATCGAGGCCGATTCAAGGGAGTTCTTGGGGCAAAGACACCAAGCAAAGAGGCACAAGGTCCTCATACATGACACCCAACAATAATCCCGCAAGAAACCACCCTCAAAACTCCACCACGAAAATCACAAGAAAAGCCTCCGAAAATCACCAAAAAGAGAAACGGGAGAGACAACACAAGGCCTTGAGGAACCACGCCGAATCATCTATGCATACCATGAAGGTTCATACAAGGTCTAGCTTGCCTTCCGATCATCCATCCCTCTCTCAAGATCTCACCATGACGCTCTCAAGCTAGTCCTAGAAAATCCTAAGGAAAATAGGAAGGGAAAATAACAAAGGGAAATGAGCTAGGGTTCCAAGAGTTAGCTGCCATCCCACAACTCAAGTGTTTGTATGGGGGCAACCAAAAGACTAAACTACCCTTACTAGCATACTAGGGATACAAGCCCCTCAAGGGCAAATTTGGAAGTCTTCAGCACCATCAGACAGATGCGCATCCACCGCAAGCCTGCGTAGCACAAACGCAACTCTTGCGATCATGCCACGTGTCATCCGCGTCGAAGCTTCTCGGCGGCTGTGATCCGGGCGGTCAGACCGGCCCAGGTGGTCTGACCGCCCGTCCTAGGCGGTTGAACCGGCCTGGGTGGCCGCACCTCCTCGTCGAGTCTCCGGCCTCGGTTTTGTGGCTCAACTGAGTAACCCAGTGGTTTTGTGGTGAACCACTACAAACCCCGCAGACTTGGTGTAGCCTCCCGCCAATCTCCACTCATGACTTGGCTCCCACTTGTCCCGGGTCGACCTTGGTTTTGAGGCTCAACCAAGAAACCGTCCACGACTTCGTCTTGCTGTTCTTGTCACCATGCGGTCCGCACTTGACCCCGTCGGCCATCGGGTCCCTCGAACCAAGCCTACTTGTCTGCTCCACACCTGGAGGCCTCACCGGCATCGACCTTTCGCACTTGCTCTTCACCTACACCAGCACCAATCATGCCGCAACCTGCACCTGCAATACTGAGCCAAGAGTCAGTCCACACAACATTGTCAATCAGTCATCACACCAGGAAGCGACCATCCACCGGTTCTCGAACCACACAGGCTCTCAATCTCCCCCATGATGAGTGCATTGACAACACACACATTTGGTAACCAAAGAGAAAAGGAAAAGAAAAGAAACGAACAAAAGAACTTCAACAAGCGATCGAAAGCCAAGGGAAAGGCAAAGAGAAAGATCACTTAAAGAAGGAAAGTCTCAGTCCCCTTAGGCAAGGGCAACAACTCTACACAACCGGGACAAAAACAAGCTCACACACAGAGCAAAGACCACCAAAGGCACACAAGGCCACAACCCACAAACTCACACAAGAGCTCCCCCTGCACATATGCAAGCTCCCCCTAAGCCAAAGCACACTCCCCCTGAACCAATGCAGTAATGCAACATGGGAATGCAAACAAGGAGCAAAACTGCTCACACCTGCCCAGGGCGGTCAGACCGCCTGCCTGGGCCGGTCACACCACCCTTCTGGGATCTGACCGCCTGGGGGGCGGTTAAACCGCCCCAAGAAACCGCCTCCAGAAAAACTTTTCCGAAACCTGCCCGAACCACTTTGAACACCTTCCAAATGCTCCAGGTGCCCAAAACACATCCAAACTTATCCCCCTTGTTGACAATGTATGAATCAAGGCAAAACTCGGAAAATTTAAACCTAGAGCTTCTCAAATAGACAAAATTCACCACAAGATGCAACACATGTCCAAATGAGCAAGTTAGATACTCTATAGCTTCGTATGAACATCAGCTACAAGATCACCAAGTTTTACAACCATTGGGCAAAGCTAAGATAGAATTGAGAATTTTTGCGAAAAAACACCCTCTCATGAGCAAAGTCCTAAACATGAGCAAAACATGTCAAAATGACAAAGCCACACAAACTTCATGCTAGGACAACCATTCTAAGCATAAGATCATCATAAACACCCTGAAGCACCTCATGTCATGTCAAAGCCACCGAGCTATGTGCCTACTTCTATATATGAGACTTCTCAATGGTAGGCATCATGCAACAGTTTAGCAACCAAAAGCATATTAATTAAGCACAAATGACATGGTAACATATTTTCCAAGCAATTAACATTCCATTTTCAGATTTATATTTGGTACATCAAATGTCTTTGCAACAAAAAGGAACTTATGCCCCTCCACAACATAAAGCAAGCGGGCTAAACATTCATTATGACAAATGAGCCTTTCGCCCCATATGATCAAAATAAGTCATCTAAGAACAAATTAAGCATAGCAATGCCACCAAAACATGTCATGATCGTATAAAGATATTTACTCAGAAGAGGACATACATGTAGCATTTTTCAAAAATATAGCTATCAACAATGGATATAAAGCAAGATCATCAAGAGCTAAGCCAAAGTAAACCATATCATACCAAACTAGCTCACAAGATCATTTATAGAACATCATGGTGAACAATGTATATAAGAGAAGCTTTTCCTACAACAATGCAAATGATACAAATGCATGCAACCTAAGATACAAAGATGCCTATACATCATGATACATATGCAATGCAAAATGCAAGGATGCACAAAAGGAAACTATACATATGCTACACAAGGAGCTCCCACCACCAACTCAAGAAACCAAACACACACCAAGTTCTCCCCGCAAATGAGTGAAAGTTGCTTGATCTAGGGGCTTGGTGAAAATATCCGCTAGTTGGTTTTGTGTGGGCACATGGATCAAGGCTATTTTCCCTTTCTCAACATTGTCTCTCAGAAAATGGTATTTCACTTTTATATGCTTGGTTTTGGAATGAAGCACTGGGTTCTTTGCAACACTAATGGCACTCGTGCTATCGCATAGAAGTGGAACCTGGGTATACTCCTCACCAAAGTCACTCATGGTGTATGTGATGCAAAGGAGTTGAGAGCAACAACTAGCTGTGGCAACGTACTCGGCTTTGGTTGTAGATTGAGCAACACTCGACTGTTTGCGGGAAGACCAAGACACCAAAGAAGAACCCAAGAATTGGCAAGTCCCAGAAGTGGACTTCCTATCCAACCGACACCCGGCAAAATCCGCGTCTGAAAAACCGTGAAGCTCCAAAGAAGAAGACGTGGAGTACCAAAGGCCGAAGTTGGGAGTGTATCGCAAATACCTAAAGGTGCGCTTGACTTCTTGCCGAAGCGAAGTCCTTGGAGACGCTTGAAAACGAGTGCACAGACATACCGAGAATTGGATGGCCGACCTCATCACCGTCAGGTATAGGAGGGAGCTGATCATGCTCTGGTACTCCTTCTGGTCCAAGAGTTAGATGAATCACCAAAGACAATATCATCCACGTACACCTGAACAATTAGGATTTCCTTGCCCTGCCTGAGGAGAAACAAGGTCTGATCTACCTTCCCCATCTCAAAGCCTCTCTCAAATAGGAACCCCCTCAACCTACCATACCAAGCTCTAGGTGCCTGCTTCAACCCATACAACGCCTTCCTCAACTTGTACACCCTGTGGGGGTACTTCTCGCACTCAAACCCCGGTGGTTGCCTCACATACACTTTTTCCTCCAACACAACATTAAGGAATGCACTCTTCACATCCATTTGGTACAATTTGAATCCTTTAGCCACAGAGAAGGCTAGAAGGGTCCTAATCACCTCCAAACGGGCTACAGGAGCAAATGTCTCCTCATAGTCTATAGACTCTTTTTGTGTGTACCCCTGAGCAACCAACCTCGACTTGTTTCTCACTACTTCACCTTTCTCTCCCTCTTTGTTTTTCCACACCCATTTTGTCCCAATTGGCTTACAACCCGGTGGAGGCTCCACTAACTCCCAAACTTGGTTTCTGTCGAAGTTCTCCATCTTCTCATGCATAGAATTTACCCAATTGTAATTAGAAAGCGCGTGTCCAATGTCTTTGGGCTCAAAAGTAGCAACAAAAGCAGCATGGGCAACATGAGAGTTGTTTCGAAACCTCGACCGTGTAGTTCGTTCGTTGATGTTCCCGATGATTGTTGAAGCTGGGTGGTCCACTTGTACTCGCCGGGGAGCTTCTCGCCTCGAAGCCACCTCTCCCTCAGCTGCAGCTTCCTCTCGATCTCGGCACATCGTCGTAGGTGTGGGAGAAGGCCCGTCCTCGATCGTAGTCGAAGTAGTATGTACATGCTCGGCCGCGGGCGCCACACCACCATCTTCCTCATCTCCTTGCTGTTGCACCTCATCCTCGAATATCTCCTCGCCAAGTTCCTCGTCACCTTCACACTCAAAAACAAGCGAACTACGTGGCTGTGTCTCGTCGAAGGTAACCTCGCAAGGCTCCCAAAATTTGGTTAATTTCAAGACTGAGCACCCGGAAGGCTCTAGAATGAGTCACATAACCAAAGAAAATGCCATCGACAGACCTAGCCTCGAACTTGTCTAAGCTCTTCCCTTTCTTAAGAATGAAGCATTTGCAGCCAAAGACGTGAAAGTGACTCACCTTGGGGGTATGACAATGCATCAACTCGTAGCAAGTTTATGGACCCAGAGAAAAATCCTGTTCGACACATAGCACGCGGTATTGACCACCTCAGCCCAGAACCTTCTCAGAGTCCTATGCTCATCGAGCATCGTCTGACCCATCTCACACAGGGTTTTGTTCTTCCTTTCCACCACACCGTTCTGGGGAGGTGTATACGGACTCGAAAACTAGTGTTCAAGACCCAAGTCATGGCAAAAAGTTTCAAAGTGAAAGTTTTTAAATTCCGAGCCATTGTCACTACGAATTGCTCGTATGTCATCTCCGTGCCTCTCGTTCTTCAACCTCAAGACAAGATCTCGAAAAAAACAAACGTCTCCCCCTTTTCCTCCAAAAAGAAAACCCAAGCATACCTACAGTAGTCGTCCACCACAACCAGGACGTACCACTTCCCACCCACAGATCGCACATGAGCTAGGCCAACAAGGTCCATATGGAGCAGCTCACATGGACGCTCTGTCATCACATCGGTGAGGGGTGGATGGGAAGCAGCTACCATCTTAGCATGCCTACACGGCGCACATACCAAATCTTTCTCGAACTTCAACCGAGGCAATCCTCGGACCAAGTTGAGTCCACTCAAGTGTGACAAAAGGTCAAAACTCAAGTGACCCAACCTCCTATGCCACTTCCACAACTCACCCGAAGAACCAGCCACGAAACACCTAGCAACACCGGAACTCTGAGAAAAATCCGCTTGGAATATCTGACCCTCAGGAACGATCACACAGACAAGGTCACCTCGAGCATCAAGTATCTGAGAACCACCCGACTTAAACAACACCTCAAAACCTTCATCAAGAAGTTGGGAAACCGAAAGCTAGTTAAATCTGAGTGACTTGACCATGGCAACACGCTTCAGCACCACTTTGTCACTTACCCTCACTTCACCTTCTGAAAGTACACGCCCACGCCCATTGTCCCCAAAGGTGATGTATGTCTTTGACACCACCGGAATGAGGCTGGACAACCACCCCCGATCTCCGGTCATGTGCCTCGAGCAACCGGAGTCGATCAGCCAAATGTTCCCCAAGCCTCCCACCTGAAATTCAACAACGAGCACGTGAATGAGCAAACGACTCAACACTGCTGTTAGTACCAAAAGAGTAAAACCAGTGCTGAGCCGTCTGCTCCAAAGTGGGTTTAGCACGATCCATCCTACCATTCCTACCAAAATGGGAATCCATCCTACCACGAGCATCAAACCTCGGATCCATTCTACCATCACTACCAAACCTGGAACCATCCCGGGGAAACCACTCCCGTCTCGCTGGAGGAGCACGAAAACCACGAAAGGAAGACCGTGGACCGTAGCTCCTCTCCAACTCAAAGATGCGACCTCTCCCAGATTCGTATCGACCACGAGGAGGAGAACGTCCAGCAAACTCAACACCAACAACTCACCACGCCAACCACCAGTACCATGACCACCACAACTAAAACCACTCGCATCACCACCTCGAAAACCAAACCGCCCAGAATTCTGGGGAGGGCCGGTCTGACCGCCTAGCTAGGCCGATCTGACCGCCCTCTCCAGAAACACTCCTCGGCTATGAGAGCTCCTATCTCCCATGCTGGAATGCTTCTCACAACAGGCTTTCCCCTAGGCAGTGGCATACGAGGCTCAGGTACACCATGAGATGGGTGGTACCTGTCCTTGTTAGACCACTCCTTAGCCATCCTTTCTTCTCGCTTCCTCTTGAAGCAAAACTCACCCGTGTGACCATTTCTCCCACAATACTCACAATGGAACCGTATTGGTTTTGGCTTGGGCTTTGGTTGTGGTTCCACACTAGGCTTATCTCCCTTCTTCTCTCCAACCACATCCCCCTTAGGGCTCACAAATCTCACCGGTTTTTGGAAGTTGTTTGTTTGGGGAGGGAACACTGGTGGATCTAGGGTTGTGTCAAGTTTGTTTCTTAGATGGTTAGGCTTAGGCTCAAATTTGTTCTTGGGTGTTGTATGTGGTGGGATAGGAATCTCTCCAATTTTCTCATCTCTCTCTCCACTGCTCTCTCCAATTTTGTCTGCCCCAAGTGCTTTTCCATCATAGCGCTTAAAGGCGGCAATGATGATGCCAAGCTGGGGCTCCTGACCTGACAACCAACTCAAACACTTCCTCAACTCATCATTTTCATCTTGCAAACGATCAACATAATGTGCAAGTTCCAAATTCTTCACAACATGCAATTCACAAGTAGAGCAGGAAGTAGCAATAGGTGATTTCAATTCAGCCTCAAGTGAAACAATGCGAGAACGCAACTCAGCAAGCTTTTCATGTAACACAGGACAAGATGTGCAAGCACCCAGCAAAGTAGGCCTAGACTGCAGCTCAACAAGCTCAACCCTAAGTACATCTAGTTCCTCACACTTGGAGGCATCACTACATGAAAAACTCACTTTGGTAACGGGCATAGATTGCCTTTAGTAACGGGCAAAGCGCCCGTTACCGATCAAGTGTTACAAATGAGCCAAGAAAGGTAACTGATAACACATATTCGTAACGGGCATCAAACAACGACCGTTACCACAACTAGCCACCGGTCACGTGAAATGGCTGTTTCTTTGGGCCCACAGGGAACTTTAGTAACGGGCACCAAAACAAAGCCCGTTACATCAAGTCAACATCGGAGAGCCGTGCTGTAAACATGCGTCTCCTCTATCTCGACCAAATGAGACGCGTCTATTTCACACGCGTCTCAGCACAACTAGGATTAGTAACGGACATCAAACAACAATCGTTACCACAACTAGTCACCGGTCACGTGAAATGGCTGTTTCTCTGGGCCCACAGGGAACTTTGGTAACGGGCACGAAAACAGAGCCCGTTACTATGAACTCAACATCGGAGACGCATGCTGTGAACCTGCTCTCCTCTGTCTCGACGAAATGAGACGCATCTGTTTTCACGTGCGTCTGCTGTCTCTCGACTAAAGGAGATGCGTAATGTCAACCCGCGTCTCCTCTATCTCGACGAACGGGCCAGGTCCTGGGGCCCACCGGTCAGTACTGGTAACGGGCTTTTACGCTGCCCGTTACATTGTTGGCATGTTTGTAGCAGGCGTTCCGAATGAAGCCCATTACTCACTGATCAGTGTTTGTAATGAGCTTTAATTAACGCCCATTACAGATACGTAGGCCACCCCTACAGTAACCTGCCTGCTTGCCGACTGCATCCTGGAACCAGCCAGGATTTGGCAGCCATCAGGGGCTGCATCCTGCCATCCTGGAACTAGCCAGGATATGGCAGCCACCACAGCAAGGAGACATCACAAACACAAAAGCAAGATCACATTTATAGACAAGCAAGATCACATCAAGTTTCAAGTTACTCATCAGGGCTTGTTTGGATGGAGTCATGAGAAAACTGCCTGAACCAGGTAGCATCTGACCCCAACCAAGCAAGCTAAGCAGGTTTCTCTGGCAACAACACCTGACTAAAGAAGACTGAATGCCGCAAGTAATTTCAAGTTTCTGGCTATAATGAACTCACGGTGCACCATTATAGAAGTTGCCCTTTCGGTCGATGGTCTCCTTAAGAATGTACTCACACAGCATCTCCCGGACCCGCTTTAGATCTTCTGTGGAAACATCTACGGCAGCTTTGAAATCCTGCAAAATACAATCATTTATGAGAATACAAGTAGAAATCAGTTTCTTAAATCAGATGGAGAATATGAGCAGAGACAAGGTTGAGCATTATTATCTACTTACAACAGCCTTCTTGATGTCAGGTATGTCATCGAGTAGTCTTAACATATGGAATGCCACATGGAATCCACACAAAGAGGACCGCCATGGCTGCTGAGCACACTGCATCGAGGTACCAAAATGACAAGTTAATGCAGTACCAAATAAGTAAGAAGGGACCATAAAAAAACCTCGGTCTTACATCGAGATTTGTTTTGTGCTTGAGTGTTGTGCCTTTTGGCTTTTTTTTTCTTTCCTTTCGTCACTCCGTCCTGTGCATGATCAGCAAAGGCCCTGCATGATCAGCAATACCGATTAGAAACACTAAGAGATTGAATTTTTGTGAACAAAACCTACAAGATACTATACCAAAGGCCCTGCATGATCAGCAATACTGATTAGAAACACTAAGAGATTGAATTTTTGTGAACAAAACCTACAAGATACTGACCAGTCCACAACAGCTTTGAGGTCTGAGAACTTTAGCGCGGGATGTTGTTTAGAAGAATCTAGATACCAAACCTCTTTGAACTTCATACAGATGATCAGTGTTACCCAGTGGCCAGTGTAGTAGGCACCCACCACGTAGTCGTTGTTCATTGCATTTGCGATTGCTTTCATTACAAGGCCAGAATGCTGAGAAATATTTGTGGAAGTAAAAAAATCTGGATCTAAAAACCCAACACTGATCTGCATATCCACTGCCTTGTCCATCATTTTCCTACAAAAAATCAAATTATTAGCATGCATGAACTTTGTGGTCGAAATTAAAGAAATATCTTTTTAGGTTTTAAGGCACTTATAATGTCCACAACCTCAAGAAGGTAACATCTAGAGAAGCCAGGGTTATAAGGTTATACACGCTACTGAATGCAATGTTTAACATTAAAGCACCACCACCTTGAAAGTAGTGTTGATCCACCTTTGCTAGAAAGGCAAGTTTATCCTTACTATGTTCCATGACGTAAGCATGCAACCTGGCACAATTTGGTCCAGCAGCCTCTAAGTTTGCTTCTGACAACATAGGTGCACCAGGCTTGTATTTTGGTCATTCCTGTTCTGTCCCAATAATACAGTTAAAAATCTCATCTTTAGACAGAGGTTTCCTGGCCTGGTTCCCCTTCTGCAGTGGAGACTACCTGGGCTCCTCCTCCTATTGCAGAGGCTGCTGTACATGTTGCATCAGCTGCTTAGGGGGAGATTGCCTGGGCTCCTCCTCCTGCTACTGCAGAGGCTGCTGTTTCATCTATTGCTTATCCTCATGTTGCGCTACTGCTTAGGCGGAGTTTGCCTAGGCTCCTCCGGCTATTGTCGACGCTCCTGCTGTGTAGTTTTGCTGATCTGCTGCTGCTACTGTTGAGCCTTCTCTTGCTGACACTGAGCTGCAGTACCTCCATCTGATGTTGTACCCCTGCTACCTGTTGCGGCTTCAGGGTTGGGATGTCTCGTCATGGGTGGTATAAGGATCCTGTCCTTTGGCCATTGGATCCTCTGAGCGAGAGCCTCAGCTAGGGTTGCTATGTCACCCCCATCAATTGGTACAGGCAGAGGGTAGTGACTCGCATTGGCCCATACATAAGTAGGTTGCACCACAACATACCCATCCTGCACCGGTACTGCGTGGCAAGCCTTTTGAAATAGAAAGACTTTCACTAGTGCGAGCTCCACATTAACCCCGGTGCCATCCAAAAGGCTGCACGCGGTTGGCTCTGTCAGCTTATCTATTGTGTCCAGCATAGGTGATCGACTATCACTGTGCACTTGATTCGCTTTGTCCTCGTTGGCATTCCAATGGTCTTGCTCTCTGCCACACACATCTTCCTCGATGTCATGCACATGTTCTTCCTCGCGGTCATGCACATCTTCTTCCTCGCTGCCATGCACGTCTTCTTCCTCGCTGCTACTGACATGCGCTGGTAATTGGGAAGGAAGAAGTACATTTTTCAGTATTTCAATGCCTGATAGTCTTAGAGCATGGACAACTGTTTTAAATGTTATGTCCATCATATCATCAGACCTCTTGTTCCTCCTCTTCTTCCTGTACATTCCAGCAAAGTCTTCACCAAACCCTTTACCCTAGCCAAGTGAACTAGACACGCCTCAGACCCGACCTCGATGCTCTGGAGTCTCAAGTGCTGCAGTGAGGATATCATCCTCCCTAACCGCAGAGAAAGAACCATCGCTACCTTGAGCTGGAAGTGTTTTCACCCTATCTGCTACCCCCACCACCGCAGGGTTACTGAATGTTATGCCCCCGCTTCCTTCACTAGTATTCTTCCTCTTCTTCCCTACCCTTGCCCACAGATCAGGTCTCGAACGTCCAGGAAATTGGTCCCAAGAATTCTATTTTCCTTTTGCAGCTAGCTTTGCATCCTCCTCCTCCCACTCTTTCCTTTTACCACGATAACCTTTTCTACCCGTCTTGTGTGACTTATTATGCAATGCTCTCTTTTGTTTCATCTCCTGGCTCAATTGCTGAAATGAAGGAGAATTGGTTTCCTGCACAAACATGTCCCAGTCTTGTTGCTGCAAAAAGGCATGCTTCACAAAGGGAGTCTCCTCTTCGCTCACATACTTTTTTCTTAAATGGGCCTTGAACCGCGTTGCAAGGTTCCAATCTCTGATATAGCTGCCTTAACTACCTTCTTGCGAACAGATTCTTCCAGATTGGCTGGGTAATCTAGCTTTTCCTCTAAAACTGTGAACAGATGTTCCTTCTCAATTGGTGAGAGATCATCAACCGCCTTGTTGATTGACACCCTCTACTGAGCAATGAGGCCACAGACCAATACAAATCTATCCCTCGCAGCATCTGGGGTAGGCCAAAAATTGGCATCAAGTCCAGTTGAAGTCAACTTGTCTTCTGGCCATTTGGTTTGTGTCCTTGACCCGCGGGATCGAGTACTACTCGCAGCAGTCTGTGCTGAGTGACCCTGTGAAGAAGGTTCACCGCCGATGGGCTGTGATGGTGCACTAGAGGTATAGGAGTTTGTTGTTGTGGGAGATTGCATAGATGATATGTCAGGTTGTCAGTAGAGCAACATAAGCAAGACTGAAAATCTAAACAAAATTCTTATTAGATAAATTCGTTTTCTCTGACAGGCAAAATAGTTGATATTAGACTAGAAATCATTACAAGTCGTAAATAAAATCAACATAGACATACACAGTTCATATTTTTACTTAATTAGCATACAGGGATAGGTGCTAACCATTTTGACAGGGACACAACAATATGCTTATATATCAAAGCAGAGAATAAATGCCTTCAACTGCTTCCTTGTCCAACTTCAGCAGCGATGGATTGTGTGTTCCATGTGTACAAGCAACAAGAGGATAAAGCAATCATGACATTATATATGACAGTAGTGAAACAACACTCACAACACATCATGACACCAACAATAACAATATATATGACAGTAGTGAAACAATTAACACTCACAACAAAGCATAGGACAGTCTAGTTATCACTACATTATAAACCACTGCGATGCAATTCCCACTGACATTATGTGGCCATCAGAATTAAAGTATGCTAACAGGTCCAAAGCATAACTGTCGATCTGGTACATTCAAAGCATAGCAGAATTAAAGTATGCTAACATCCTTAATGCTTTTCATGAATTTATAGTGCAAAAATTGTAGCACCAGGAACATGAAAATGAATTTCAACAGTTCATATAACTTCATCTGTTTGCAAAAATTTATTCAAACAGACTTGGAGCAACAAAATCCATCCATCAAATCCACAGTCAATCAATTAAAAATGAACTATTAAGGCATATCTCCCTAATCGACCTTGACATGAATATATAGCAGATTGGGTGGACTACATTATAAACCACTGCGTTGCAATTCCCACTGACATTATGTGGCCATCAGAATTAAAGTATGCTAACAGGTCCAAAGCATAATTGTCGATCTGGTACATTCAAAGCATAACAGAATTAATGTATGCTAACAAGTCCAAAGCATAACTGTCGATCTGGTACATTCAAAGCATAGCAGAATTAAAGTATGCATTAATTCTCAATGCTTTTCATGAATTTATAGTGCAAAAATTGTAGCACCAGGAACATGAAAATGAATTTCAACAGTTCATATAACTTCATCTGTTAGCAACAATTTATTAAAACAGACTTGGAGCAACAAAATCCATCCATCAAATCCACAGTCAATCAATTAAACATGAACTATCAAGGCATGTCTCCCTAATCCACATTGACATGAATATATAGCAGATTTGGTGGCCGAGCAGAGAGAGGGTGTTGGGGGTTCAAGCAGCACTAACCTCTGTCACGAATGAAGTAGTTGTTCTCGTGATGGTCGGAGGGGCCGGATCCACGTCGGCTCGTGGCCTGAGGTGGCCAGCTCGTCGTCGTGGCCGGGGATGATGGATCTGTGTCAACCGTCTTTAGGTTGGCTAGGAAGCCGTCCGCACGCCAATAACCGCATCCTCGTCACCGTCGTCACGTAGGGAGCGGTAGGGCTGGAGAAGAGCAGGGCTGCGGCGGGGAGAGAGCGGCGAAGGCGAGCAGGGAGAGTGGCGGCGGCGGTGGGGAGAGTGCGGGCGTTGTGGATCTGTCTAGCGAGGAGCCGAATATGTCCCCTAAGGAACTGCACGCGTAACTGTGTTTAAGGAAATTACTGGCGCGCCCTTGAATGGCTCTCTGGTGGAATTTTAATTCCATCGGCATTATAGTCAATATAGATGAGAAATTTTGAGCAGCCCGCGCACGGTTTGCCTGCTGACGCTGACGCGTGGGCCAGTGTCATTGGCGACGATGGTTAGTGAATCCGCATCACCTTTGTTGGCAGTTGGATCCGGCGGGCGGGCAGCGGTTATCTTTTTATTTTGGCTGCTGACGCTGACGCGTGGGCCAGCCACTATTTTTTTTCAAATGAAACGTGCTTCCCTAAAATATTAGAGCCCATAAAACAACACCTAAAAAATCATAAAAATACGAACAATTCGTATTTGGACATTTAGTATTTGAATAAAATATCAACAGTCACACTTGTGTGCCCAAGATTCTTTGAATTTGATTTTACATCCCATGTTAATGATGTAATAATTCTAATAACATCTAGTGTGCTCTAAAAAATCTACAAATTGACTTGGCAACATAATTTGGGTACCTAGACTTTCAAAATTTCAAATGGTTTCGATGAAGGAATAATATACTTGTGTACAAATATCTACATCTCTCACATAGTTTCCTAGAATGTTTCCTTGAACATTGAAGTTTTCCACACTTTGTGAAGGACCGAAACAGCGAACCAGAGAGGGGGGGAGTTAATGGGAGCCGATAAAAAATCTTCTCGAAGGAGATTGAGACACCAACAAGACGAACACGGCAACCAAGCACGTCTCCGACTCAACTACCCAAGTTGGTCAAGACCACGTAGCCACTGGAGTGCTACTGGTCCTAGGAACCAACACACAACCTTCCGAACCAAAACTCACGAACACACACAGCGGAAACTTGCACGGCTTGCTGCCTGTGCCACAACGGTCAGACCGACGGCCTGCGCCGGTCAGACCGGTGACACCGGTCAGATCGGTGGACAGCGCCGGTCAGGCTGGTGGCTACAGCACCCGCACAGCAAACGTTCCAGGAAGCCTCAGTGACTCCTCTAGGCCCTGGAACAAAAACCACCTCCAAAACACAACCTGCAAGGAAGAAGAATCCTTCACAAAGCCTAGCAAAACAACTCCAAACAAGCCAAGAACTGACCAGCAGCACCCCTGGACAAAACCACACGAACAAGGCAGTTCCCCGAGACAAATCCCACCAAGGGCTCGCACCGGTCAGACCGGTCAAGAGCACCGGTCAGACCGGTCACGCCAGGGCAGCTCGGGATGAACAGCGCCCGCGGGTCAACTCCCCCAAATCCAACTCCTGATCTCCCGATTCGCTCCACGGATTCGCGCAAGACTTTGGGGATAGTAGGAACACCTCATGGGCACTCCATAGCCAAGTTATGGTCCACCAAAACTCATTGAATCAAGAGGAATCGAAGGATTTCCGCCAAGAACACCACGAACCCTAGGACAACGAAAACCCCAAAATTGAGCCCCTTTACTCACGGATTTGGGAGGGGAATCAAAGGGAAAAGAACCACGAGTGGTTCATGCATACATCCCCCACCAAATGCCAAAGAGAAAGGTCTCAAAACCGCCTCACGAAAATCGCCAAGAAAAGGCTCCGAAAATCACAAAAAAGGGAAAACGGGAAGAACACAATCAAGCCTTGAGGAACCACGCCGAATCATCTATACATACCATGAAGGTTCATACAAGGTCTAGCTTCCGCCCGATCATCCTTCCCTCTCACAAGATCTCACCATGAAGCTCTCAAGCTAGTCCTAGAAATTCCAAAGGAAAATGGAAGGGGAAAATAGGAAAACAAATGAGCTAGAGTTCCAAGAGATGGCTGCCATCCTCTCACCACTTGGGTTATATGGAGGCAAGCCGAAAGACTAAATTACCCCTAAGGCCTAAACTAGGATACACACCCCCCGAGGGGCACTTTGGGAATCTTTGTCTTCGCACCATCGGACGGATGCCCAGCGACCGCAAACTTGCTTAGCCTCGACGCAAGCCTTGCGATCCCGACGCGTGTCCTCCGCTTCGAAGTCTCTGGACTGCGTCGTCGCACACCGGTCAGACCGGTACCCACCGGTCAGACTGGTCTGATGCTGCTCCACCTCCGTCTTCGGTCTTCGGTCTTGGCTTTGTGGATCAACCAAGGAGCCCAGTAGTTTTCTGGTGAACCATCGGAAACCCCGCGAACTCGGTGTAGCCTCCGCTAATCACCACTCATGACTCGGCTCCCACGTAGTCCCGGCTCGACCTTGGTTTTGAGGCTCAACCAAGAAACCGTCCATGACTTCATCTTGCCGTTCTTGCCACCATGCGGCCCGCACTTGACTCCGCTGGCCATCAGGTCCCTCGAACCAAGCCTACTTGTCTTCTCCACACCTGGAGGTCTCACCGACAATGACCTTTCGCGCTTGTTCTTCACCTGCACCAATAGAACAAAGGAGGAAGCAGAGGGCACCGCCGCCCCCGTCGTGCCCGCTTCGGCGGTTTTGACACCCAAGAGGACATCTTAGGCCTCGTCGGCAGCAAATAAGACCACCGCAACCTTCGATTTGACTCACAAACGTGATAAATCAAATCTTGTCTATCAAAAACCGATTAAAAACCGACATCCTGATAAAATCAAATCTGCATTTAGTAATATCTAATAATTTACATTCAAGATAGATAATGTTCACTGATGCTTGCGCCTACATCCCGATGTTCATCCTGCTGACGGCGTACTCCACGGCGACGCTGAAGTTACGCGTCCAGAGGTCAAAATCATGATGGATGCGACACTCGGTGCTGCAGTAGTGGATGATCTCTGAGGTCTCCGGCCCGTAGCTTCTACATCCCGCTGCCCAAATGCAGACGTGCGGATTCTGGACGGGCAGCAACGGAATGTCATCATCGCCGTCACCAAGCTAGTACCATCACGCAATGTTGTGGAGATCCCGGTTGACGAGGTAGCGCAGCCGCTGCAGGTTGTGGTTCTTCCACCGCCCGTCAGGGGGCGACGGGCCGCCGCTAATTTCCTGGAGCAGTTCCATGGCTTCGAGGTCCGCAGGGTTGCAACGGTACTTCAGCATCGCTAAGTACTTCGCACCAGAGTCTTCAGCAGCGGCATCTCCGACGAGCTTCAGACCCTTATCGGGATTCCGCCGCCTCATCAACCTCTCCATCCCCTCAAAGCATAATGCCTCCGGATGATTGGCCTCGCGGAAGTGCCGCTCAAAGCATGACCTGATGTAGCGATTCTTGCACACTTGACGAAGCTCACGCAGCGTCACGTGCAGTAGTACCTCATCGGAGTCGCAGATGTGCCGGAAGGTGCCACATATTTTATTACGAAGGATCAGAAAACGAATGACGGGCTCATCCTTGATGGAGTGGATGATGATCTTGGTGATAAGATCATCTGGCAGTAGTTGCATCAAGCACATCGCGGCCATCAAGGAGAAGGGGAGGAAATAGAAAAGCGACGGGGTTTGGAAATTGAAAGGCGACGAGGTTGAAATTGAAAGGCGACGAGGGTTGAAGTTGAAGGCAACGAGGTTTGGAAATAGAAGAAGGCGACTCGGCCATCTAAAACAATAAATGGAAATTGAAAAGGCGCCGCAGTTTGGCTGCTACCGCTGATGAGTGGGCCCATCATCATTGCCCCGGCCCCTTCACCTTCCTGCGTAATTGAAAGGCGATGCGTGGTTTTGGACGGTTTTGCGCCCGAAACGGAGCCTGATGCGCCGTAGTGGCAGTAGTGGAGTCGTGGGTGGGGGCAGAGGCGCCTGATGGTTCTGCATCTTGTCAATATAACTCCCCTGCCTTCCCCTGCTTTCCCCTGCTTCTTCCATAAGCTTATCATCTCTTTCGCTTCTTCTTCCTCCTCGCGATCCACCACTACAAATCTTCGGTCACCGAGAGATCACGAAGGAGGAGATGGCGTTGAGGGACCCGCCACCGGCGAAGCGGGGATGAAGGGAGGACGACGACGACGAAAGCTGCCGTCGGAGGAAGTTGGAGAACGGGAAGGAGCTGACGACCAAGGACGCTGACGAGGAACCGTTCGTCGACGACACTAAGTTCGTCGTCGACCTGCTCAGGAGTGCCTTCAGAAAGCTTCAAGATGTTGGCGAGGCCTTCGACATCAAGGTGCCTCATGAAGTGGACAAGGACTCGAGCGTGAAGGGTCTCGCCTTCAGGATCCACGGGTTGGCTGAGTAGCTCGAGAACCTCCCCGTGGTCAAGCGGGCTGGCCGCCACTTCGCCTTCGACGACAGCGGCTCCGACGGCAACGACAGCTTCGACGGCGACGACGGTGACGACGGCAGCCACGGCGGCGACGATGGCTCCGACAGCAGCCATGGCGGCGACGACGGCGGGACTCCGACGACGGCGACCAACTGATTGATAGACGCCTCTACCATGTATAGTAATAATGTGTGTGTGTGTGTGTTTGTGTTTTCGTCAGGTTGTTGGACATGAACTGCTTAGTTTGTTTGTCGATCATGAACTGCTTAGTGAATTAGTTTGATTGTTGGATTTTGTATGTCATGAACTCGATCTAATAGACGCGAGTAGGTCCATCCGCGTCTTCTATAATATGTGTTCTGTTGTGATGAACTGGAGATCTATTGTGATGAACTGGAGATATGTTGTGATGAATTAGATCTTAGAGACAATGGATAGTCATTACCGACGTGGGTTAGCGAACCTGCATCGCCTTTGTTGGCAGTTGGGTCCGGGCAGGCAGGCAACAGTTATCTTTTTTATATTAGCTACTGACGCTGACGTGTGGGCCCGTCACTATTTTTTTGGAATGAAACTTGCTTCCCTAAAATATTAGAGCCCATAAAACAGCACCTAAAAAAATCATAAACATACAAACAATTCATATTTGGACATTTAGTATTTGAATAAAATATCAACAGTCACACTTGTGTGCCCAAGATTCTTATAACTCGTTTTTACACCCCATGGTAATGATATAATAATTCTCATAACATCAAATGTGCTCTAAAAAATCTACAAATTGACTTGGCAACATAATTTGGGTACCTAAACTTGTCTTCAAAATTTCAAATGGTCTCGATGAAGGAATAATATACTTGTGTACAAATGTCCACATCTCTCACATAGTTTCCTAGAATTTTGCTTGAACATTGAAGTTTTCCACACTTTGCAACATGTTCGAACTCATATGCATTTGAAAACTTAACACAACATTGTGTTCACCTTAAGCTTACGAAATGCAAAGTTTCATCACTAATGGTTGTGTAAAACAATTATTATTTATATGTTGTTGCACTTACAAAGAACAAAATAAGACATATAAACATTATTCAAGAAACAGAATATACACTAAACAATAAAAATTAATGAAAATATGGTGATTTTAGAAAAATTTAGAAAAAAATCAAATTTGGACTAATTATGATGAAGAAATACATGTTACAACATTTGATTGTAGATTAAAAGGAGAAATGCGAACTGTGCTTCATTCGAACAGCACTGGGCTCCACAATCATTAGCGACACGGGACTGATAACCCACGTCGGCTTTGCTGCTCTTCCAAAAATTTACACAGATAATACGAGCAACATACAAAAGCTAATCCACTACTGATTTCCTATTCCAATACTCCGTTCGAACTTCACCATTTCGCGGTGGAGCCTACAGTCTTCGCTGCAAAATAGAGAAATTCCAAGCCATCCTTTATCCACGCCACAGCCGCCGCTGTTGCCTGCGCACGGCTGATCGCCGCGCACCTGTGTCGAAGGTGGCAGCGGTTCACCCCAAATGCGCCAAGTCGAGGAGTGCATCGCACACGTGGTCTTCTCGCACAAAGGCAGACACCCCTCGTTGCTCAGCCATCTCGACGTCGTACTGTCGCCGCCCCCGACCCGCCTCATGTACCGCTTCGCGGTGTCGTCGGCGGCGGCACCGCCATTGTCCTTGTAGAGTAAGATGGTGTATAGATAGGCCACCGCATCGTGCCCACCCTCGGTGGCGTGCCGGAGATCATTGCTTTCCCTATTTTCCATGAACACGGCTTTGATCCCGGAGAAAAAGCAAGCCTCCGGATTCCCGAGATCGGTCAGCATAGCAAGGAAGGCTTTGTAGGCGGTGGGGTCCCACACCCAAGAAGTCTCATCTCTTATCCCCTCTATCGACAAACGCCGGCCGACGTCGCCGTGGCCGCACACGCGGCGCATGGTCGAGCAGGTACCGCATAGGCTGCGGAGGTCAGCCAAGGGCCGCTCCGATGTCGCACCGACGTGCGCCGCAATCTCAATGCGGAGGTCTTGAGGGAGGTCCAGCAGCGACGACGGCTGGTGCCGCTTGCTTCTTCCCGGCATGCTATTCATCTCTGGCCGGGAATGGTGACGATGAGGAGTAGGCAGTTGCTGTTTTTGCGCGGGTAGATGAAGGGGCAGGGGATTTAAATTATTTTGGAAGGAGAAGATACAGGAGATTTGTTTCCAAACACGGTTTAAGTATGCAATGGAGACAACGTTTGGCTAATCCACGTATCCTTTAATTCTCCATTGCAGACGACATTTGGCTAATCCGCGTATCCTTTAGTTCTACATTGGAGACGACATTTGGTTAATCCGCGTATCCTTTAATTCTACATTGGAATCACTGCCTCCGCTCTCAGCCATTGACTGGGCAACTGTTTCCCCATTGACCGGATCTGGCATCAATTTCTTGGGAACCTTCCCGTTTCTTGTACTCTTGATCTTATCCCTTCCTCTTTTTTTTGACAACCGATCTTATTCCTTCCTTGTTTTTGCTATAAAAAAGGGACCGACGCCTATCGGTCCTCCTCACTTTCTTCGTTCTTCTCTAGATCTATATCTAGCTATGGCACAAAGAATAGATTTTGTAGGGCGCAAGCTTTTGCTTTTCTCTCTTCTTCCTCCTCGTTCTCTTAGTTGCTAGAAGAATTCTTATGATATGGGTGATCGGGTTGCTCATCCCTCTAGCACAGCTGCTAGAAAAATCCTTGTGATATATTTCCTTGTGATTTGGCATCAGCTGTCGGGGGGAGAGTAGCCCGGAACCTCCTGCATCAGGAAGAACAAGCCGATAGAAAGATCACTGAGGTCTAGGGAGAGAAGCCCAACTCCACTACATCTTTCTCGTCAAATTTGCGCTTCCTTTTGCTTTCCCTTCTCCTCCAGGAGGAGGATTTTTGAAGGGATATGTTTCCACCCTCTGCTGTATCTTTCTCTTCTGCTCACTTGTAAGCATGAAGAAGAGCAAGCGGACGGGAAGGTCGCAGAATCTGGAGCATATCTTGTCAAACTTACGTTTCCTTTTGAAGGGATATGTTCTCCCCTTCTGCTGTATTTTCCTCACTTGTAAGCATGAAGAAGAACAAGCCGCCGGGAGCATCTCTTTTGCTTAGTTTAGATCTATATATGTTCCTCATCCTGGTAGTGCCTAGCTAGTGATGATGAACATAGATAGCCGCTTTGTAACCATCTGTTGTATCAATGATGACTGTAATCTGTGTGTGATTTTGCATCTCAAGAGACATGCTTGTGCGATTATCTGTGTGCAGTCCAATTTTTTGTATGATTTACCTATTCACTTGCAAGCATGAAGAAGAACAAGTCGACGAAAGTATATCTCTTTTGCTTAGTTTAGATCTATGTTCCTCATCCTGGTAGTGCCTAGTGATGATGAACATAGATGTAATCCGCGTCTCTTTTGATGTAATCTGTGTGTGTGATTTCGCATCTCTTGCCCATAACAAAGGCGATGCGGGTTGGTTAATCCTTGTCTCTTGCCCATAACAAAGGCGACGCGGATTGGCTAATCCTCGTCTCTTTTATATTAACGCCCGTTACTGAACTGAAGCAGCCTGCAACATACTTACTGAACTGAAGCAGAATATAAACAAAATATATATAGTATCTTAGGCAGAATATATTACAAAAAGGATTCAAATTCCACCACATCCTATATATTACAAAAAGGATTTAAATTCCACCAATACATCACATCCTTTATATTACAAAACGGATTCCATTTCCACCAATAGACACATCCTGCATTACAAAAAGGTTTCAGCAGAAATCAGGCTTGCTTTTTCTTCCTTGATTTCTGTATATGGATTTTTTCACTATGGTCGCTTCGCAAGTACGGTGTTTTGTTAGTTCCCAAGAGTCGGAGCTTGTATGAAGTGTCGAAGGATAGAATTTCGTCAAACTGGTTGTATTCCTCCTCCTCAACAACATTTTCAACCTCAACAATCCTTTTTTTCTAGGCAGAACCACAGACCAGTTCTTCTTTGCAAGGTCAGGTACATAGAACACTTGCTCAACATCATTGGCGAAGACAAACGATTCGTTTTTGTAACCAAAGACCCGGATATCAACACTAACATAACCATATTTGTCCTTGCTCACAGCTCTCTTCCCATTGGTGACCCATCTACACCGAAACAAGGCTACCTTCAATCCTACATAATCAAGCTCCCATATCTCCTCTATTTGACCGTAATATGTGTCTGTCTCCATGTCATCATCATCATCACTGTCGTCGACGACGGCTCGTACACGCACGCCACTATTTTGATAGACGCTCTTTTTATCCTAGGCCATGGTGTAGAACATGTATCCATTGATATCCATTGCTTGGTATTTTGTAACAGTGAACAATGGCCCCGCTGCTAGATTCCTTATCTTGTCGGTTATTACAGCAATGCTGCATGTCTCGACATAATCTCGGAGCCACCTGCTGAAACCTTGCATGTGCATCTTTGCAAGCCAAGCCCTACCACGGTCAGGGTTGTCTTGATGTAGTTGTCACTTGTGCTCATTGGCAAATGGTGTAATTAGGTGCAGCTGTTGTATCACGGTGAAATGAGCCTTTTGGAAGGCATCTGGTTCTGGAGTGACTGACTTTTTCCCCAGGGTCCCAACACCTGAAAGCCTACCTTCATGCCGTGAGCGAGGCATACCAATGGGGTTTTGGGGGTCCATATAACCCATGGCCCACTCCACTGCTTTGATGTTCTCGTAGCCACGAACAATGGCTCCCTCTAGAAATAACCGGTTATGTACCAATGATTTCAGGAATCCATAGAACCTCTCATATGGAAACATCTGATGATGGTGTTGACGCTTACTAGCGTCGCACCAGGTTTATATCCCCGGCAACGGCACCAGAAAGCTTGTTGGCGTTTCTTACATCGTTACTAAATTTGCAACGGTGCTAGAAAGCCTGTTGGTATACTACACGATCACAGATAAATCCGCAAGCGCACGGATACCGCTGTAGCTTTCACCCGGGAGTATTCCAAGGTATCGATTTCCTCGGGGAACGAGAAGTGTAGAGAACCTGAACTAATTCGTCCGGGGGGTATGGTGACGAAGGATAGAAAGGCAAGGGTAGATTTCGGGTAGAGAGGGGATAGCTAATGAAGTTTGGGACTCGTGAGGGTCACGGATAGAATCAAGGCACAACTTATCGCTCGTCGGGGCCAGAGGGAAAAGAGCCACAGAAAGGGATGAGAAGGGGGCTCTGATGTCGTAACTCCTACTCGCCGGAACTAATGTGGTGGACTACAGAGCCCATCCGGAGCTATCACCTCCCTAGGGTACCACAACTATTCCGTTGAACCGGGTGAGCATTCCAAGGTACCGGAGAGTCTAGACACCGCGTCTACACTAACCGAGCACTACTTTACCCCGCGCTAGAGCAAAGCAATCACGATAAGTAGAAACTACTTAAACCACAATCAAGGAACCTAAGAGCGAACAATGAAATGACTTTGAGACTTGGTTACTCACGAATCCGAACTTACAAAGTATCGCGGGTGTGGACGACCGAAGTAGTACCGCACCCGCCGAGGTACAAGAGGAAGACCGACTCCGGCTTCTACTCCAACACTCAACTCTCTCACCCTACTCTCTAAATGCTAACTTCTGGAGGGCTCCGCCACTTGCTTCTAATCACTTGTACTCTTCCTCGAGGTGCCTGTCTCAATTCATAGCCCCAGTAGGTCGGTGGCTGCAGGAGGGGGTACTTGTAGGCGAGAGGGAACTGCAGTGCCCGGCAAGGAGGTGCGGCCGTATCTCCAGGTGCGGCCGGCCCTGTGATTTCCACCGCCTTCGATCGTGCGTCTGTGATTTGGTCCCTGAGGCAGTTAGAAGGCGGTTGTGGGTCGGTTTGCTGAGGGAAGGAGGTGCGGCCGGTCCTCCTGGTGCGGTCGGCCTTGGGCCCTCGTGTCATTCACTCCGGATCATGCTCTTGTGTGTAGATGAAGTGTTGGATGTTGCCCTACGTCGGTTGCTCACTGGTTTGTGGGTCCATGGATCCAAGTGAGGCTAATCTCGACCTCTGGATTGAACCGACCTTGCTCCTTCGATCAGGATGGTTCGCAGCTGTTTTCCCTTGAGTGACCGAGGCTTGATGGATCGTTTGGGCAAGTTGAGCAGGTCCGGCCGGCCTAAGTGGTGCGTCCGCACCTGGAGGTTCGGCCGGCCCTGGTGATGCGGCCGGCCCTGCCTCCTGGCCCCGGTGCCTCTCTCCTGTGGTGTGTTTGCTTGATCCAACACGATCGTGACGAGTTTGGTCTTTTGGGAGCCGGTGCACATAACTATACTTGGTGGGAGCCTGAGTAGTGGTGGAAGGTAGGGCCGGCCGTACCACTAGGTGTGGCCGTGCCTACCTTATGTGGCTTGGTGCTCCGGAATTGCTTCCTAATCTTGATCCTGCAAATAAAATCTCAACACAACTCGTGGAAATTCATTAGCACCTAAAACATGCATGAAATTGGTGCCTGGCCTATGGACTTGGTCCCCTTGGATATTATGCTAAGTGTAGAGGCATTTGGCAAAGTTTGGTGTTGATCGGAGGAGGTTGATAGGTCCGGCCGAACCTACTAGGTTCGGCTGCGCCTACCCCCGACACGTCTCGTGTCACAATCTTCCGTGAGGCATAACTTCTGCATCCGGACTCCGAATTGGGTGAACTAAAACTCCATTTTGATCATCTCGACGAGAACTTCGCAATGGTGCTATCAAACTAAGCATTTGACATTGTTTGTCAAGATGCTTTATTTGTACTATGATGTCTCATTATGACCTGCATCCAAATATTCACCAAAGCTCGTGGAATCCGTTAGTTTATAACCCTACAACTATGATGCAAGCTTTGATGGAGTGAAATTTGTTCAAAGTTGAGGGTCGAAAATAGGGACTTAACGACCGTCAACACACCCCCACACTTAGTCCTTTGCTCGTCCTCGAGTAAAGGTTATGGACCAAGGTGAAAACAAAAATTCCTATGGTATGAAGCGAGCATAAGAGATATTCCGAATCATACCTTGCACTTGTGAACTTTGAAGTTTCTATCATGCCATCTTGGGTAGTTGAGGAATGGAACGATCTTGAATCAAATCACTTCTACTCCTCATGTCGAGTAGCTTGGGATTTTTTTTTCAATAAGTTTTCAAAATAAACCTTGCTTGGCACCTCATTTGATTCTCTCAAATCGCTCAATGTGTATAATCCTCACCAAGGCATTTGACTTGCCTTTCCTTATCCTACTTCTAATGATGGCTATATATGGAGCTTAGGGTAGGGTATAAAGATGAGGCATACTTGCATCACATGTATTGCAAAGTCAAAAACCGGATCCAAGGAGAAAATCAAATCATACAATCTGATCAAGATGTGCATGTGTAGGGATATGATGGATATGGTAAGGTGGGTGCTAGATATTACCATATGTATAATGAACGTTGTGATGATGGTAAGGTGTACACTAGGCCCGGAATGGGTGCTAGTTATTAACATCTGATTTGTTATAACTCCATTTTGCATGATCCTCTCTCTCTACTTTAACTCTTTTGTGGACATGGCTATGTTTTCTCTCTCTTTTTTTTTCTTGGACCTTCATGTGTCCAACTTTTTTTTTCTTTTTTTTTTGCACTTGGACCTTCATGTGTCCATATTTTTTTTCTATAGCCATGTCTCTTTTGTAATATTAACTTGGAGAGAGAGAGATCAACACATAGTGTGGAGCTTTATTTTGTGGAATAGATAGATGGTACAATGCTAGCTCTCAACTGAGCATAGCAAGGAGGATGTTGGCGTGTACGTGTATCTTGATCATGAAAGCATGAAAAGAATTCTCACAAGGGTCACAACAATTTGACAAAGCTCAATGCAACGACAAGTAGCATATGTGTATGAGGTTTTCAAGATGTCTTATCATATGGCTCTGGTAGGACTTGGCATATCAAAGAGGAGCTTCGCAAAGGGTTTTCAAAATTTTCAAACAAATTTCCCAAGAACTCAAACATTTGGAGTGAAGATTATTTCATCAGACCATATCTCAAACATCAACTACTTAGATGAGCATGAGTTCCCTAAAGATATGTTGTTCACAAGCATCAAGATAATAAGTATGGAATAAAACTTATGCAAGCCAACCATATGAAACATGTCATTGGGTGCATGAGGACTCAATTAAGTTTGATTTATATGATCGGATTTAAAGCTCATTTAAACTCATGATTTCCAAAAGTAGAGAGGTAGGGATGCACATACCATCGCTCTTGGAGAAAGTGGGGAATGAGGTAGACAAATGGTGATTCGGCCAAACCACAGGGGCGACCGACTTGCTCTAGTGCACTTACCTCATCCCTCGTCAAATAGCGTAGTCGGTATTCTGCGGCACCATGGCGGGAGATCTCAATTTTGTGTTTCGACGAGCCTGAGAAATCTCCCCCACATTTGCTCTTGTACTTGGTGTTATGATTCAAAGAAAAAGATGGAAAAAAGGGAGCCTCTGCTAGCTGAAGAGCTAGGAAGACTTTATTTAAATTCAAATATTTTTTTGTGTTATTTTAGAGAGCAAGATGCAAGAACCAACACCATCTTCAAACCAAAATAAGATTTAGTATGAGAGAAACTTACTCGGGATACTCACATATCTCCCCCACACTTGGAGTTTGCATTGCTAGGCAACACAACTCAAGTGTGCGGAGTTCAAGCTTCCTTCATAATACTTTCTCTCCCTGAATTACCTTGGTGTTGTAGTTGGTGTAGCTCTCATGTTTTTAGGCATTGCCTATCCATCGGTCCTTTCAATCTCCACCTGAAACGTTAGCAACCAAAAATACCCGAAGGATGACTAATCCTAAAGAGATGCTCTTGCTTTTATTTGAAAAGGAAATCTAAATGATTAAGCGGGCTATCTCCCTAAGCTCGACCACTGGAGATCTTCATCTTGCAGCCAATCGAGATGATGAAACCATCATAGCTCTAGCTGCAAGGTTAGTACCAAAAAAAATGACCACGAAATTTGCAATGTTTATGGTAAACAAAGGCATCTACAATCTTCCTTTCAAAGTTAGCATGCACAAGGAAAATGAGGAGGTTGTATGTTTCGTAAAGGTCATTGGTAATGGGGCTTGATAACTCTGGAGACTTTTGATGTGAGCATGGGATTTGTGATCCCTCTAGTGTAAAACCTTCATGCTCGAATCTATTTTGAGAATCCACTGTCGACACCTCAAGAATGTCCATAGACCACACATGTTCTTTCTTAACCTCAGGTCTATGACATTGGAGATGTGTATCTCGAACCTCAAGATGATATGGCTACTTTTCATGGTCGAGCACACTACTCAGTACCCCTTCAATGGGTCTTCCGATGAGAATGAAGGGTGGATCTCCTTTTGGGATGTCAAAGATATGATAATCTAGGAAGATCCCATACTCTCCGATCTTTGTTTGGACGACTCTAAGGATTCCCTCCGTCTCTATGGTTTGACCCGAAATCCATTGGAGACGCTTCTGAGAGAAAGAGAGGGGTTCGTCAGGAAAGGCCTCTAATACTAAGGATTTAGGAATGATATTGATACCGACCCTAGGGTCGTAGAACACATCCTGGTAAGAGAGGTTTCCTACTTGGCACGAGAGTAACTTTAGCTCGGGATATAGCTGAATGACTTGATCCATGACTTCTATTTCTCTCAACCACTCCCGGCTACTGATTGCCGAGACATATTCCAACCTTTCTCTCCGTCTTTCTACCTCTTCTGGGTTGGGTATGAGTACTTCTTCTCCCTCGTGTGTTGAGTCTCTTTCCCTTCTCGGGAAGGATTTCTCCGTCCAATGTTTATCAAACAACTCATCATAATATTCATAGACGAAGTCACACGAGGGGTGATCGAACTCTCGATAAGGATGGAATGGTTCATTGGTGAACCATGTTTTTGTTAGAGGAGTGCAATCATCTATGGATTGGATGGTTGGGAAAATGGGTTCCTCCTCTATGGGTTTTGGTTCCGAGAGAGTGTTTGGCATGGGTTCTTCTTCTTCGTCTGGGAATTCGTCAAAAACCCCCGTGTAGGGAGTGTTTTCTAGGATTTTTCCTAGAATGTCCTTACACTCAGACAAGGTGAGATGAGCGAAAGATCCTCCAGAAGAAGAGTCTAAGAAAATTGCTAACTCTGGTCCAAGACCATCGCGAAAATGTTGCAAAAGAATGGGCTCTGCGATACCAAGGTCTGGACCAGAATCTACAATTTTTGTAAATCTTGCCCATGCGGCTCCTAAAGATTCGGTCTTTCGTTGCTCAAAACAGATGACCTCTCATCGGAGTTTCACTACTTGGGGAGTCGGGAAGAATGTTAGGCAAAAAGCCTTTCGTAAACATTCCCAGTCCCCCTCCATACTTCTCACACTGAGCGAATACCATTGTTTTGCTCTCCCCGTTAATGAAAACGGAAAGAGTTTCCATTTCAAGGTATCTTGACTCATTCCTGCGATCACAATGACACGAACAAAGTTGTTCGAACTCGCGCAGGTGGGAATAAGGACTTTCATCCTTATCTCCGGAGAAGCTTTGCTCTCGGACCATAGCTATGAAGCCGGGACGTAGCTCATAGCTAGATGTTTCAATGGAATGTGATGAAGGTGGAGGCTCCAAATGATCACCCTTTGGAGCGGAAAAATCGAAAAGGGTTGGATTGGAATCCTTGTGATAAATGGGGTGATACACACACGAACTGGGTTCAGAATCAAAATAGCTACCGTTCCCCGGCAACGGCGCCAGAAAGCTTGTTGGCGTTTCTTACGTCGTTACTAAATTCGCAACGGCGCTAGAAAGCCTATTGGTATACTACACGAAAGAAATGCTTGTTGACGCTCCTTAGCCTCACCACTAAGGTTGCACTACAGTGACGGTGCCAGGAATGCTTATTGGCACTCGCAAGCGTCGCTACCGGGTTCACACCTCTGGTAACGGGGCTAGGGAACGTCTGGTGGTAAAACACACGATCACAGAAAGGTCCGCAAGCGCACGGATTACCGTTGTAGCACTTCACCCGGTGGTATTTGGCTTATCGTATTTATATTTTCCCAAGGGAGGCACTACGGCAAAGATAATCGAATAAACGGTGGAGAAAGACAAGACTTGGTAAAGAGCTATAGGGGGGTAACGAATAAAGATATTCGGGGATAACTTGACACACGCAAGGAGATCTTGAAAAAAGACTAGAGAGGATCTAGCGAGCTGGGAGGACAACAAGACGAGAAAGGATCCTAACACAATCTATCTATTCTTGTCAACTCTAGGCAAAGAACTAAGGCAAAGGATAACCAAGGCAAGCTAAACTCGACAAGCTCTTCTAGTGCTGCAGGGGCATGCAAAGCCGCGCTCTCAGACTGGGATGAGAAGGGAGAACGACGACGCGCTGAATCCTACCGGCCCGAACTAACGTGGTGGACTACAGAGCCCGTCCGGAGCTGTCACCACCTTAGGGTACCACAACTATTCCGTTGAACGGGACACCAATCTAAGACTAAGGTAAGCTCTGAGCACCGTGCTCACAACGAACCTTTCCCCGGATATCACAAAGGAAGGTCTCTCTCTCCCATGTACCACCAGAGATCAAGCGAAGAACGACCACAACACTATAGGGTTCAAGAGAGCTATGCTAACCAAGACTATACTAACTTTAGTCTAAACCAAGAATAAAGCTTCTACAACAAAGTAAACGCTGAATGTAATTGACTCGAAAGGTAAGATAGAAAGATAATTTGAATTGTACTTGAGTCTAAATAAAGAAAGGATACAAGAGTAGTACCGAAACTCTGAAGAAGACTCCTCCGAAACCCCGAGACTAGCTGGACTCGACTCTAACTCCCAAGCTACACTAATCCTACTCTAAGTGAACAAAAGAGGCAAATGGAGATGCTCCTGTATTGTGTGTCCAATCCAGCGAGTGTGAGGTGCCTTTTATAGGCAAGGGAGGTCGGTTGAGCACGTGGGACGAAGATCACAGGTGCGGTCGGATCAGGGGGTGTGGCCAGCCCTGTGATCCACCGCCTCTCGCCTTGGATGCCCCTGATCACTGCTCCTGAGGCGGTTGTGGGTCGGTTCCTTGGGTCGGTTTCGCCCGGCATGTCGATTGGGAGGTGTGGCCGGTCCTCTAGGTGCGGCCGGCCCACCTCCGTGCTGTGTGATGCACCGCCTTCGCTCAGGGACGCCTAGGATCACCTTGGAATGACGGTTGTGGCGGTTGAACGGCCGGACAAGTGGACCCATTGATCCTAGCCTCCACCTTTGGATCAGACCGACGTTTCCTTGGTGGATCTCGTTCATCCAAGTTGTGCTCGCGGGACAGGGGGTGCCCTGGACCAGAGACGTGCCACGAGGCAGGGCCGGCCGCACCAGGTAGGGCCGGCCGCACCTGCAGGGCCGGTCGTGCCTGGTGGTTCGGCCGTGCCTAGCCCGTGTGGCATGTTGGTTCCAATTTCTCCCAAAATGTGTACCTTCCCATGAAAATGACAACACAACTCGTGGAACTTTATTAGTACTAAAAATGTGCATGAAACTTGCCATATACCCCTCTCGAACCTGAGGTTTTGACGGTCGAATCTTTGTTGTAAGGACCGTCAACAAACTCCCCCAAGCTAAACGTTTGCTCGTCCTCGAGCAAAGCCTAGACTTGGCCTCGGCGGATCAGGAGTTGCATGATGTTATCGCTCGGCAAGTACCTGTGTACAAACTCCATGCTCTTCTTGCTAATTTGAAAAGGTTGGTACGAGAGAAGCTTAGCCTTACTTTACCCGTGGGGCTTGTAGCTTTCCACCTTGCCTTCGGAGGTTGAAGACTAGAATGGTTTTTGACTTTGCATCTCTTACTCTTCTTCTTTTCTGGATCCTATCTCGGAGTTTTTGAAAATTTTGCAAAGAAAGACGAGGTTCCTCAGATGGTTCCCTCGATTGCTCAAGTGGTATTTGTTACCTGATCAAAGGCTTTTAAGCGAGCCTCAACATCCTACTCTATGGCTTGTATGTGGAGCTCTGGGTAGGATAAGTATGAGACTCACTTGTGCCACATGATGTTGTTGAGCCAAAGACCGGATCCAAGAAGAAACTAGTCATGCAACTTGATCGAGATGTGCAAGTGTATGGAATATTTTTGTTTGTTTTTCTAAGTACTCCTTGCTTGGAGATTCTCCTCTTGCTTTTATTTTGGAGGGGGGTCATGCTTTCTTCTTCTTTTTTTTCTATGCTCTTTGATTGGAGCACATTTTTTTCTATGCTTCTTGAGCATATACCTTTTTTTTCAATGACCCCTCTCTCCTTTTGCAAGATTCAAGAAGAGAAATCTCTTTGGACTTTGGAGTATTTATTTTTTTGGTGGATGGATGGCATGTTTTGCGTAACTCCCGATGTAGGAGTTAGCATGTATATGTGGGTGTACGTGATCTCGATCATGGAAGTATGAAAAGATTCTAACAAGGGTCACAACAATTTGGCAAAACTCAATGGGTCACAAGCAAGCATATGTAGAAGGTTTATGCATTGATATCAACATATGGCTTTGGTAGGTAATATGACCATTGAGGAACTTGCCTTGTTTTATTTTCAAAAAGAAATCATCCGAGATTTTCACCATACTATGAGATAGAGCAGATCAACATTGTCGCACCATATCATACTAATCAACACCCTAGGTTTGGTCATAAGCATTTGCTTCCCACAAAGTTTTATTTCAAGCTCTTGTCTCAAAATATACCAACAAATTCAAATAGACATAGAGCACAAGGATGCACACTAGGTTCTTGCAAAGTTTTATCATAGCAACCATTCATCATTTCCAAAGTGAGGGTATATAAACAAGATTTCAAGCACATGGTTGAAGCAAATCTTTTTGTTGTTTTTCTTTTATTCAAATGTGATAAACAAGATGTTGAAAATTGGTTTGGATGGACATACCTTCCTTGATTGAAGATGGGGTCTCCCCCAAGCTAATTTTTGGCTACCTGGTTGGTGTGTCTTCATTTTGGTGATGAGTTGGGCACCTGGAAGCTTGTAGTGGTTGACTTGATGGATTTGTGAAAAATCATAGGTACGACCGTATCACTTGGTTCGGCCGACCCTACTATATTTTCTCCAGGCACTCGTGTCCCCTCCTGTAAACATCCTGCACAAAAATTTTGTCGAGGGGGGTACGGTCGTACCTCTAGGTTCGGCCATATCACCAAAAATCTCCAAAACTGTTTTTCTATGTCTTGTTTACTTACTAATGCAATGGTGAGAACAAGTTTGAAATCTAAATATGCTTGATGCACAAAATAAAAAGTTGAAAGGGAAATATGAGATAAATACCGGTTTACCTCTCGGTGAGGGCTCGTAGTTTAGAGTCCGTGAGCGGGACTCCTCCATTTGCTTAATTGATCTTGGATTCGTCCGGTCCCGGAGTGGAAGACTCGGACGATGCTCCCTTCACACGCCACACCTTCTTTGTTTTCTTCGGTGGCGCTGAAGTCGGTGAGGCTTTGGCGGGGGCATTCTTGATTTCCGTCTTCTTTTCCCCCTTAGCCTTGTTGATTGCCTTCGCCTTCTTGGGTTGGTGGCGCCCGTTGAATGTTTTTACCGTGGGTTTGGTCGGGGCCACCTCATCTTCCTTGTGTTGGGGCCGTGGCTTCCTCCACCCCCTAACTTCCTCATCTTGCACTAGGTAACATTGCACTTCTTTTGTTTGGAATTTGAATGTCATGTTTCTTCGCCCTATGCGGAATTGGATCTTTCCGGCTCCGACATCAATCCTTGCATTGACATCTCTTAGGAATGGTCGCTCAAGAATAAGCGGCATTTCTTCTTGTGTGTCGAGGACCACGAAATCCGCAAAGACATATGAGCCTCTGAGATTCACCAAGAGATTTTCTACTATGCCCTCTGGATATTTGATCGATGAGTCGGCAAGTTGGACTGTCATCGTCGTCGGAGAGATAGCCGGATATCCTAACTCTTCAAACATGGCCTTGGGCATGAGGTTGACACTCGCTCCAAGGTCTCAAAGAGCATTCTTGATCTTTTGGTACTAGATTGTGCATGTGATGCCTGGATATCCATTGTCTTTCTTGTGCAAGACTGCTGATTCGTCCCATGGGTCTTGGATTTGATGTATAAGCTTCCCTGCATGGTTAGGTGCATACATCCTCCTAGATGGCTTACCCCATCTAGTGGATATAGCGCTAAAATTCTCTCGGGTAGGCTCGGGTTGCCCCGGGATTCCACCCGACTCAGAAGAAGGTAAAGAAGCAGCAAGCTGAGCAAGTTGAGTTTCTATCATTTTATTAAAGCTTAGCTGATTCTTCATAGCAGAGGTGAAGGATTCTATGGTGGAATTTAAATTTTTAAGAACTTTCTCATTGGCGGCTAGCTTCTTGTTTAGGTTTTCATTAATTCTAGCTTGGCCAAAGACAAGATCTTTAATGGAGGGCTGATTATTGAAATTGTTAGAATAGTTACCTCCATTTTGATTGTTGAACGGGAAGTTGGGCCTCGAGTTCCACCCTTGATTGTTGTAGTTGTTGTTACGGAACCCGTTGTTGTTGCCATTGTTGATGAAGCTGGCTTCTTCCCTTGTCTCGAGACAATAATTGCCCGAATGACCCACATTGCCGCAAACCTCGCACGTCATGCGAGCGTCCATATTCTTGACGGTCTCCACATTGCTTGATGCCTCCAATTTCTTCATGAGGAGGTCCATCTTAGCGGCGAGCATGTCGACTCCATCGACTTGGTGTACACCGCGGGTACGGGGTTGGAAATGATCTCCATCCCAACCTTGATTTGCCACCATCTTCTCGATCAATTCCTTGGCGGCGGGCACTTGTAACGAGAAGAAGGCTCCTCCAGCGGCTGCATCTAGGTGCTCACGGGAAGTACGCTTGAGCCCGTGATAGAAGGTTTGAATTAAAAACCACCCGTGCATGCCATAGTGCAGGCATGTGGTGATGTACTCCTGGAAGCGTTCCCATGCTTCTGGGATGCTCTCATCATTCTGCTGCTGGAAGCCCGAAATTCTTGCGCGGAGGGCATTGGTTTTGCCCACCGGGAAGAACTTTGCACGAAATGCCTTTGAGCACTTATCCCATGTGTTGATGGCATCTCGCTCCGCATAAAACCATTGCTTCGCCTTCTCGAGCAATGAGAACGGGAATAGGCGAAGACGGATTGCATCATCCGTCACTCCACGGATAGTGAAAGTCCTGCACACCTCTAGAAAATGCTAGAGATGTGCATTGGCATCTTCATTTGGCTTGCCGGAGAACGGATTTGCTTGCACCATATTGATCAACGCTGGCTTGAGTTCAAAGTTCTCGTCTCCCACCGTCGTGGTTGCCCCGGTAGGGACATTGGTGTTGGAGGGAGCGGAAAACTCGCGGATCGTCCTCTCGGCCATTGGTGCTGACGAGGTGCTGTCTACGGGATCGACGGTGTTCGTCTCTTGATTCAAGAGAAACTTCTGAGGAATGAGGACACGGGGTCGCACTCTCCTCACAAGTGACTCCGGATTGTCGTTAAAGTTGGACGGTAGGTCAAAACCGATCATGCACTACTCTGCGTACACGAGAGTAGAGCAAGGGTAAACCCGCTTAAATAGCGGTTCACCAAACCTTGATAATTCTACCACTATATCTAAACGATATCTTATGCCTATTGCCTCCCCAGCAACAGCGCCAGAAATGCTTGTTGATGCTCCTTAGCCTCACCACTAAGGTTGCACTATGGTGACGGCGCCAGGAATGCTTGTTGGCACTCGCAAGCGTTGCTACCAGATTCACACCTCTGGTAACGGGGCTAGGGAATGTCTGGTCGTAAAATACACGATCACAGAAAGGTCCGCAAGCACACGGATTATCGTTGTAGCACTTCACCTGGTGGTATTTGGGTTATCGTATTTATATTTTCCCAAGGGAGGCACTACGGCAAAGATAATCGAATAAATGGTGGAGAAAGGCAAGACTTGGTAAAGAGCTATATCGGGGGTAACGAATAAAGATATTCGGGGATAACTTGACACACGCAAGGAGATCTTGATAAAAGACTAGAGAGGATCTAGCGAGCTGGGAGGACAACAAGACGAGAAAGGATCCTAACACAATCTATCTATTCTTGTCAACTCTAGGCAAAGAACTAAGGCAAAGGATAACCAAGGCAAGCTAAACTCGACAAGCTCTTCTAGTGCTGCAGGGGCATGCAAAGCCGTGCTCTCAGACTGGGATGAGAAGGGAGAATGACGACGCGCTGAACCCTACCGGCCCGAACTAACGTGGTGGACTACAGAGCCCGTCCGGAGCTGTCACCTCCTTAGGGTACCACAACTATTCCGTTTAACGGGACACCAATCTAAGACTAAGGTAAGCTCTAAGCACCGCGCTCACAATGAACCAAAGAACCTTTCCCCAGATATCACGAAGGAAGGTCTCTCTCTCCTGTGAACCACCGGAGATCAAGCGAAGAACGACCACAACACTATAGGGTTCAAGAGAGCTATGATAACCATGACTACACTAACTTTAGTCTAAACCAAGAATAAAGCTTTTAGAGCAAAGTAAAAGCTGAATGTATTTGACTCGAAAGGTAAGATAGAAAGATAACTTGAATTGTACTTGAGTCTAAATAAAGAAAGGATACAAGAGTAGTACCGGAACTCTGAAGAAGACTCCTCCGGAACCCCGAGACTAGCTCGACTCGACTCTAACTCCCAAGCTACACTAATCCTACTCTAAGTGAACAAAAGAGGGAAATGGAGATGCTCCTGCATTGTGTGTCCAATCCAGCGAGTGTGAGGTGCCTTTTATAGGCAAGGGAGGTCGGTTGAGCGCGTGGGACCAAGATCACAGGTGCGGCCGGATCAGGGGGTGCGGCCGTCCCTGTGATCCACCGCCTCTCACCTTGGACGCCCCTGATCACTGCTCCTGAGGCGGTTGTGGGTCGGTTTCGCCCGGCACGTCGGTTGGGAGGTGCGGCCGGCCCACCTCCGTGCCATGTGATGCACCGCCTTTGCTCAGGGACGCCTAGGATCGCCTTGGAATGATGGTTGTGGCGGTTGAACGGCCGGACAAGTGGACCCATTGATCCTAGCCTCCACCTTTGGATGAAACCGACGTTTCCTTGGTGGATCTCGTTCATACAAGTTGTGCTCGCGGGAGAGGGGGTGCCCTGGACCAAAGACGTGCCACGGGGCAGGGCCGGCCTTACCTGCAGGGCCGGCCGCACTTGCCAGGCCGGCCGCACCTGCAGGGCCGGCCGTGCCTGGTGGTTTGGCCGTGCCTAGCCCATGTGGCATGTTGGTTCCAATTTCTCCCAAAATGTGTACCTGCCCATGAAAATCACAACACAACTCGTGGAACTTTATTAGTATTAAAAATGTGCATGAAACTTGCCATATACCCCTCTCGAACCTGAGGTTTTGATGGTCGAATCTTTGTTGTAAGGACCGTCAACTGATGGTAAGATGGGCCAAGGAACTAGATCTCCCTCGCGAGGTGTGCTGTTAGATGCAGCATGAGATCAAAGAATGATGGTGGGAAGGTAGCTTCAAGCAGGCATAGGGTCTCGAAATGTCTCCTCTCTAAGTCCAATAGTTTTTCCTCATCAATCACCTTATGTTCTACTGCATTGAAGAATAAACACATGCTCGTGACCGCATCGCGAACCAGTTCTGTCTTGATACCTCTAAGTGCAACAGGAAGAAGAGCTGTCATCAACACATGGCAATCATGAGATTTCATCAAGTTGAAATTCATTTTCATGTCCTTCACCGACACTAGCATCTTGAAGTTTGAAGAGTAGCCTGAAGGTACTTTCAAATCATGCAAAAACTGACAGAATTCTTTTTTCTCTGCCTTTGACAAGGTGGTTGTAGCAACGGGAAGGAACGTTCCCATCTCTGTTTCCTCTGCATAGAGCTCTGGCTCAATGCCCAGATCTTTAAGATCCTCCCTTGCATTTTTATGATCTTTTCCTTTGGACTTCTGTTGTAGCAATGTTCCACAAGTAGCTTCACACACATTCTTCTTGACGTGAATGTTGTCAATCGAATGATGCACATCCAACATCGGCCAATACTCTAGCTCCCATAGAATTGATTTCTTGTTCCACATTCCTCCTCCCTCATCTTCTTCACCATCTCGTTTCTTTCTTTTGCCAAGGGTTTTTTCAGTCAGTTTGGGTAACTCCTCGATAGTTTTGACGTCCTTGACTTTCAAGTGGACCAGATCTCCAGTCACATGCAACGGCGCCTCTCGATTCTTCTTTTCCCCATTAAACTGACAATCCATGGCCCGGTATGGATGTTTCTTGCCGAGGAAATGATGCTGCCCCATAAATACGTATTTCTTTGAATGTCTTCGCCACACTGCGCTAGTATCTTCCAAGCAGTGTGGGCAAGCTGTACCTTTCCTTTTACTCTAGCCAGAGAGGTTGCGATGAGCCGGGTTGTTGTTGATGGTGGTGAACAACATGGCGCGCATTGTGAACTCCTCACGCTTGAACTCATCCCAAACCTCCTTCACACCAGGCTTCCACAGTATCTTCAAGTCATCAACTAGTGGCCGCAAGTAGACATCAATACAGTCGCCAGGTTGCTTTGGCCCAGAGACCAATATTGTCAGCATCATATATTTCTGTTTCTTGCATAGCCAGGGTGGAAGGTTGTACAACGACAGCACGACAGGCCAGGTTCTATGTGTTGAGCTCTGGTTACCGAATGGGTTCACACCATCTGTGCTCATAGCAAACCGTATGCTCCTTACGTCTTCGTTAAACCATGGAAAGTGGTTATTAATGTTACCCCATTGTGCTGCATCTGCGGGGTGCCTAAACTTGCCTTCTTTCTTAAGCTCCTTTCGGCCTTCGTCATGCCAACGCAAGAGTTGGGGCTCCTTTCGTGTTGCGAACCATCTTCTCAGTCGAGGAATGATGCAAAAATACCATGCCACCCTCACAGGAGCCCCTCTGTTAGCCTTCTTCTTCTTGCCTCTGATCTCGCTGGGCTCGTTCTCGTCATCAGCATTATTATATCTCCACCATCCTTTTTCCTCTTGTACCGATCGTAGCCACACTTGGGGCACTTGTCAAGGTCTGCATAATCTCCACGGAATAATACACAACTGTTCTTGCATGCATGGATTTTTTTCAACCTCTATTCCCAGAGGACAGATTATCTTCTTCGCCTCATAGACAGACTCTGCTATTTGGTTTCCTTCAGGTAGCATGTCTCTAAGCACATCCAATAGATGTTTGAAACTTTTGTTGCTCCAACCATGATCTGCCTTAAGCTGTAGAAGTTTTAGATCATCAGAAAGGCAAGAGTACTTCTGGCAATCAGGATAGAGGGGTTTCTTTGAATCTTCAATGAACTGCTTCAGCCTCACTAATTCAGAAGGTGTGTACACTCGTTGAAACTCAACATCCCGCAACATTTGGTCAACATTGTGCACACATTGCAACACCTCACCATCATCGAAGCCCCTAACTTCTTGATCAGTGATATCCTCAGGCCTCATCACATTAGGTGGGAATAATGGTTCATTTTCCTCAAAAACTCCACCGTCCTCAAGGTCTTCATCATGGTCGGTAGCATGGTGTCGCACTTCACCTTCATTTAGGCAGCCTGCTTCGAGTTCATTAAGGCCTTCCTCACCATGTTTATTCCAACACGTGTAATTTTTTGTGAAACCACGTGTGACCAAATGATTAAAAATGATTTCCCGTTGTGCGAATTTCTTCTGGTTGAGACAATCTATACAGGGGCAAAGCATTGGCTGAACACCACGGTTTCTCATATCCGCCTCTGCTTGATTTAGAAAACCATTGACCCCGCTTAAGAAATTCTCCCAATCTTCTTGGGGCTGTCTGTACATCCAAGCCCGAGCAGCAGCCGCCATCTGCATTCCATATACCAAATGAGCATAATTCATCACACAAAAAAACCAATAACATAAGAGGATTAGGACAGCTGAAGACTTTCAATAAAAGGGGGCAATTAATTTCCACCTTGACGAGGACTTTCTACGAGGCGAGCACGTCCAAGGAGGAGGATCGGAGGTGGTGTCGCGGCCGCGGCGACAGCGCGGAGGACGGCGCTGAGCCCCAGGGGGAGGGGACACGGAGGCGTCTGCTTTGAATGACGCCGCGGTCGACGTCCGCTGGCCCCTTTCGCCGTCGCGCACGCGGCAGGCCGGCCTGTTGCAGCGCCGGCTTTCTGAGGAGAGAAAGCGCGATCCTCAGAGTGCGCGCAGCTAGCGGCGGCCAACAGGGCAGGCCGGCGGGGACATCTGAGCAGAGAGATCGAGCGAGTGACCTTCTGAGGAGAGAGAGCGAGTGTTGTTGTCGGAACGGGAGTGGCCTTCTGAGGAGAGAGAGCGAGTGGTGTCGGAAGGAGAAGACAGAGACGAGCAATAACAACGCGCGTCTCCGATGTGAGAAAAAAGGCGACCCTGGGTGGCAATCAAAGGAGACGAGTCCTAAGAAACGAGCGTATCCAATTGGGTCGGCAGCAAAGGAGACACATCCTAACAAACATGCATCTCCAGTACAAAAGTTATCGGTAACAGACTTTGTAGCTCGTTACCAATACGGCAGTGATCAGTAATGGACTTAAACAGCCTGTTACCGATAGGGCATTGATCGATAATGGACTTTACGAGCTCGCTACCGATAGGTTTAACGTCCGTTACAACGAATTCATGTAACGGGCGTTTAAAAAGCCCGTTACCAGAAGTCCACATTGGTAACGGGCATAGTTGAGGCCAACCCCAGGGTCGGCCTGCCGCGCTTATGGGTAACGGGCGCCAAACAACAACCATTACAGATGTGGGTGCATGTAATGGGTGTTAAGGGCCTGTTACAAATGTTGCGTGACCTATTTGAGGTTTTCACGTTGTGCATGCTTTTCCTTAAGAGCAGTAAGATCATCTAGGAAAACAGAGCAATCACCACAATCAACCTCATCAGAAACAATAGGTGAAGCCTTAAGCGAATCTATCTCAAGCTTAGCATCAAGGTTCTGTGTTTCTAGCTCAGCCACTCTATTCCTAGCATCTTCAAGCGAGGCCCTAAGCCCTTTCCTCATTTTCTTGGCTTCCCTAAGCATGTAATCACGATTATCAAGCAATTTTCCTCATTCTCCTGGCGCAAGAAGGAGAGTTCTTTACGCACCTCATCCTCGGAGTCGTAGTCCGAGTCGTCCTTCTGGCTCTTCTTGCTGGCGGAGCTGTGTGCCATGCCGCAGAAGCCGTCTCGCGCGAAGCAGCTCAACCCGCTCAGGTTCTTGGACCCCTTCTTGCTCTTGCACCGATCACCTTCATGTTCACTGCTACTCAAACTCGAGGTAGAGTAGGCGCAGCTGGAGTCGACGTCGCTGGCCCCAACCATCGCTCGAGCCTTCTTGCCGTGGCCGTCCTTCTTCCTCGATTTCCGCTCGCCCTTGTTCTTGTGCTTGTGCTTGTGATCGTGCCTCGACCGGTGCTTGTTCTCCGTCCTTGATCGGTGCTTGTAGTTATCCTTGTTCTCCATCTTCTCGGGGCAGTCGGTGACGAAGTGTCCTGACTTGCCGCACTGAAAGCATGTCCTTGTTTTCCTCCTTGTATTCACCCGGTTATCGTGCATCCTCTCGAATCTCCTGGTCAACAGCGCCGGCTCCTCCTCTCTAAGCACGTCGAACTCCTCATCTGGCAAAGACATCAAGGAAGATAGAGAGTACATCCTAGTGGATGGGTTAGCGTTAGACTTAGCACCTGAGCCACCGATGAGAGCGAGACTATGCGAATCAGTCGGGCCCTCAATCTTGGCTGTCACACCATGGTCCACCTCTGCCGATGTCAGCTTAGAGAACAGCTCGTCTACCGTCAGAGTCTCATACTTCTCCGACTCTAAGATGGCCTCGACATTTCTACCCCAAATAGTACGATCCAACGAGTGCAAGAGCTTCACAGCTCTGTCATGATCATCGTACGGGAGCACGGTCAAATTTAGATTGACTGAGAGCACGAAATCCTACAAGCCAAATCCTCTGTCTGAACCCGATCAAATTTAGATTGACTGAGAGCGCGAAACAAGTAGTCGACTGCCTTGTTGTTGGCACCATGCATATCCCTCGATCCCGGAGCAAGGAAGTTAATCGGATGAACATAAGCTGTGTTCAACGTAATGTCCCAAAGGATCTGACCCTTGACGTAGAGGAAAGCAGCCATCCGCCTCTGCCACATCTGGTAGTTCTTTCCATCGAAGTGCGGAGAACCCGATCCCCGTTCCTGGTACGCCATCTTTGGATCTTAGACTGGTTAGAGTCCCGAAAGACCCGTAACCGGCTCTGAAACCACTAGAAGGACCGAATTGGTGACCAGAGAGTGGGGGAGTGAATGGGAGCCGATAAAAATTTTTCTCGAAGGAGATGACTTCTCCAACAAGATGAACTCGGTCGGGTACCCAAAATCACACGCTTTGCACGCAACCTTCTGTTTGCCGAAACCACGTGGCCACTGAAGTGCTACTGGTCCTAGGAACAAACCCTACCTGCAGGCACAGCTTCTAGACACACACGACAGCGGAAACAACTCAGAAGCTATCTGGCCAGCAGGGGCAGTCAGGCCGCATGGAGGGAGCAGTTAGACCGCCTGCCCCTGGCAAACTCAAAATCCACCGAAAAGCCTCTTCCGAGCTCCGAGACACTCCCCGATTTCAGCCACAAGATCATCTGGTCAGGGCCAAGCTAGCTACCAGAAAATCTTGGTGAAATCAAGAACTTCACCCAGGGGCCTAGGGGCGTTTAGACCGGCTCACGGGGACGGTCTAACCTCATGTACCCAACAGAAATCACCTCCAAAGAAAACCTAGCAAACTACCCCAAAATGAGTCAAGATTTCACCAGAACACTCCTCTGATCAAGGTGAACAAACTCACAGAGGAAAATCCGGCAAAACCAAAACTTCCACCTGGATGACCCAGGGCGGTTAGACCGCCCCCTATGGCGGTTAGACTGCTCCCATCGCCCGATCTCCTGATTCACCTCACGGAGTGCAGCGAAACTTCGGGGCTAGCTGGGTTACCTCCTGGGCAACCTCTCCACCAAAGGAATTCCACCGAAACGCTCTCAATCAAAGGGAATCGCGAATCTTGGCCCTCTAGGTCATGAACTCGAGGAACTCTGAAAACCACCAAATCGAGGCCGATTCAAGGGAGTTCTTGGGGCAAAGTCACCAAGTAAAGGGCACAAGGTCCTGATACGTGACACCAAACAAGAATCTCGCAAGAAATTGCCCTCAAAACTCCGCCACGAAAATCACAAGAACAGCCTCCGAAAATCACCAAAAAGAGAAACGTGAGAGACAACACAAGGCCTTGAGGAACCACGCCGAATCATCTATACATACCATGAAGGTTCATACAAGGTCTAGCTAGCCTCTCGATCATCCATCCCTCTCTCAAGATCTCACCATGAAGCTCTCAAGCTAGTCCTAGAAAATCCTAAGGAAAATAGGAAGGGAAAATAACAAAGGGAAAGTTGGCTGCCATCCCACAACTCAAGTGTTTATATGGGGGCAACCAAAATACTAAACTACCCTTACTAGCATACTAGGGATACAAGCCCCTCAAAGGCAATTTTGGAAGTCTTCAGTTCAGCACCATCGGACGGATGCGCATCCACCGCAAGCCTGCGTAGCACCAATGCAACTCTTGCGACCATGTCGCGTGTCCTCCGCTTTGAAACTTCTCGGCAGCTGCGACCCGGGTGGTTAGACCGCCCCCCTGGGTGGTTAGACCGACCAAGGCGGTCTGACCGCCTCTCCTGGGCGGTTGAACCGGCCTGGGTGGCCGCACCTCCTCGTCGAGTCTACGGCCCCGGTTTTGTGGCTCAACCGAGTAACCCAGTGGTTTTGTGGTGAACCACCGCAAACCCCGCAGACTTGGTGTAGCCTCCCGCCAATCTCCACTTGTGACTAGGCTGCCACATTGTACCAGTTCGACCTTGGTTTTGAGGCTCAACCAAGAAACCGTCCACGACTTCGTCTTGCTGTTCTTGCCACCATGCGACTCGCACTTGATCCCGCTGGCCACCGGGTCCCTCGAACCAAGCCTACTTGTCTGCTCCACACCTGGAGGCCTCACCGGCATCGACCTTTCGCACTTGTTCTTCACCTGCACCAGCACCAATCAAGCCGCAACCTGCACCTACAATACTGAGCCAAGAGTCAGTCCACACAACGCTGTCAAACACTTATCACACCAGGAAGCGACCATCATCCGGTCCTCGAACCACACAGGCTCTCACTATGATCAGAGTCTGGTTACTAACGCCAATGGTGGCGGCTTACAAGAAGTAGAGAATCAATCTCCAATGTAAAACCCTAATAGGATTATATGACCGCACCGTACCGCGGGGGGCATTACCCTCCCTCCCCACCCGCACCCCCAGTCGGGACCTAGCCAAATGGGGTACATTTCAACTAGCCAACATCAGACTCTGCTTCATTTCGACCCTAGCCTTCGGCTTTACACGGGCCTCCACTTCGCTCCGTCAGAAGTTAGCCTTTATCTTATGCATATGAATTTGGATCATCCTTCAACAATGCCCACCGCCCCCATCGCCACCAGCCTCTGCTCCGTCGTCTCCCTCTTGGCCATTCTCTTCTCTGGTGCAGCATGTCCTCGTGCATGACACCAACTCGAACAGCGACATGCCTGAGAAGAGGTGTAGACGGAGATGAGGAAGATGAGTTCTTGGGGAGCCGGGAATTCGCACACTGTAAGCTCAATGCTCACCTTGGAGAAGACCCAACTGAGCTCGATTCAGCTATGGGTTCGCACGATTCGGTGGTGAATCTCTTCGATTCCTTTGTAGTTGAGCTTGATTCAGCTATGGGTTCTCTCGATTTGGTGGTGAATCTCCTCGATTCCGTCGCAGTGGAGCTCGATTCGGTCGCAAATTTCCTCGATGTGGTGCTGGTGGTGCGCCGTATGGTCACGCCAAGGATGAGATATTGGGGTAGAGCTCAAATGCTCAATGCCAGTGATGAGCGGCACATCCGAGGTGGTGACCACTCTGTTGGGATTCGAACGTAGGTAAGACTAACTCCAACAGATACAACCCATACACGAGATGCATTTGCTAGTTTAGGTTGCGCACAGTAGAAAGGTTTGTGACCCATAAACTTTGTTCTCCAACAATAACGATGCAGTAGCATCTCTTCCCTTCCTCCTCGCCTGTGAAACGACCGCCGCCGAGGCCAGCCATTGTGAAGGACCGAACTGGCGACCAGAGAGGGGGGGAGTGAATGGGAGCCAATAAAAATTCTTCTCGAAGGAGATGTCTTCTTCAACAAGACGAACACGGCTTGGCCAAATCACTTCTCTGACTCAACTACCCAAGTTGGCCAAGACCACGTAGCCACTGGAGTGCTATTGGTACTAGGAACCAACAACCACCGAAACCTACTCGAGAACGCAGCGGAACAAGCAACTCGAGCAGCACACAGACCACACCGGTCAGACCGGTCACCACCACCAGTCAGACCGGTCCTGGCCGGATCACCCGGACTAAGCTGCCGGATCACCCGGCACCCACTAGAGACACACCGGGTCACCCTGGACCTCAAGCCGGATCACCTGAGCAAGACTAGACGATTTCTGCAGAAAAACTTCTACACCGGTGTTGACACCATTTTTTGGAAAAACAGGTCAAAAGGGATAAGGAGGAGCAGCTGATGAAAAACAGAGTATAATTGACCACTTGAAGGAAGAACAGAGCAGTCAACGAGATCCGCCGATGGTCAGAAGAGTTCAACCCTGACAGTGGGCCAGCGAGTCAGAGCGATCGGCCGATGGCTAACCAGAGGATCGGCCGATGGGCATGAAGAAGGCAGTATTCAAGGAAATACGCCAGAAGGAAAGCATGGTGGAGGCGGGCCAGTTTACGATTGGCGACGGGTCAAAGAGTCAGTTTTAGGAAGTTTTTGACTCCTACGAGAGTCCTTTTCTGTTTCTAGTAGTTTTTTGTCTTTAGATGCAAGTAAACATTGCCGTGATCGGTTAGGAGTCGGGGTTGTCCTCAGGACATAAATAGCGACCCTGCGTGGTCGGAAAATCTGTACACACCAATATCAAACAAACCGCCTCCAGGCAAACCCTTTACTTTACTGCATCTACTTTACAGCATCTACCTTTATAGCATCTACTTTTCGGCGACTTCGCCATTGCGTTTTCCTCTTTTCTACAACACCGTGCTTCGAGTTCCTCGGGCTGCATCAACTGACCTCCGGCAAGCTTGTGAGTACCATTTTACCGAATAACCCTAGGCTTTAACCTCCGGGCGCATCGCTGAGGTTTCGTCTAGTTCTTTATTCACCCCTTATCGATATTAGCTAGATCTGCAAGTCTTTGTACCAATTCTTGTGATTTTAGCTATTATCATTATCCTCCACTCGATTTAGATCCTATCGGGTTCTAACACCGCAGCCGATTCCGACCTACTCGAGTGCTGATGTCACGATCGGCCGATCCAGCCGATCCATCTGTTTACGCACCCGCTCTTCGGTCGCTCTCGAGCCGATCGATCCCGCTTTATCTTGTATCGGCCGATTGGCTGGTACACGTGTCGCTGAAAGGCCATCGGTTCTCTAGCCGATCCCTAATATTTTCCATTGTCAATCAACAGGTCAGATTGGCTGGCACGCCTCGCTACTGACCGGGGAGTCACGTGTGCTGCGCGCGGAGGTGACGTCCTATTTTCACGTAAACACACTTTTGGCACGCCCAGTGGGACACGAAAAAGTCAATAATGATGAAGCCTACGAAGACTGGTTCTTCTGAGGTTGATCCAGAGAACGTCCAACCAATCACCAGAGATAAACTGAAAGATACAAACAAAGCTGAGTTCGAAGCTCCCATGAGGCATTATGAGGAGCTTTGTCTGGCATCATATGGTCAGACTAAAGGTGGAGTCTTCAAGAAGAATCCTTTGCCAACACCTAAGCAAGTCACTTTCTCAGCCGATCCTGAAGGGCTTCAAGACATGATGACCAAGGCGATGCATCAAACAATGATTGATCAATCTAAGGTTTTCGCCAATACTATTCAGAATGCCATAATTGATGCACTCAAGAAAGGAGCAGAAGGAGGATATCTGGGACCTGCATATTTTCAACCAAACCGAACTCCTCCAATATTTCAGCAAGACCAATCGGCCACCCCGCCGATTGATGATTCAACAGTAAAAGTCGCACCATCTCCACAGGCTGCTACTGGTTCTTCATCAGACGCCCAGCCGATTCAGAATCAAAGTGGTGATGGTAAAGCTAAAGACCCTACCGTCACAACACCGGTGCAATCTATCGTCCAGGATCAAATGTTCCCAGTGCAGAACCAAAAATATCCTGCGATGAGAGATCAAGACGGAAGGCTTACAGGATGGAGCTTACCTCGTGATCATTTTGAGAATAACATCTCAAACTTTCTCGAGCCTCAGCCTGAAGAAGTTCCAGAAGTGAAGTACCCACAGTCTTATCAAGCCATGTTTGGAGGTACTCCAGGGACTGTGCACATGAATGGGGATGGAGTGGAGTTCGTCTAATTCAATCATGGGAGCAAAGCTTTTGAAAGAGTCAAAATTAGTCCAGCTCATGCTCATATGGTCATACCAACAGAGAAAAGGACTCATGTTCCACCTCAGAGACCAACTCCTCAGAGATCGGCTCAACAGTCGATACTTGGGATGCCCGTGCCAACTGCTCTACTACAGCAGTCAACATTGGGGATGCCTGTGCAGACTGCCCCGTTACAGCAGTCAGCATCAATGCAGCCTGTCTTAACCCCAGCCAACACAGTGGCTCATACAAGATCATCGCCTCAGCAGCCAATCAACCAAGGGGTAACAGGGCAGCCAGTGATTCCATAGGTGGATTCCGCGCAATTGCTGCAAACACTTCTAAATGAATTGGCTATTTCAAGCCAGTTGAATGCGCAGCAATCAGCCCCATCGGCTGGTCAGCCGATCGGATAAGCTCCACCTGTTTCAAATGTGCAAAGTTCTTCTGGGATAGGGGCGTCAACAGTACCAAATCCACAGCCAAGAATCTTAGAAGAACGGCCTCCAAAAACTCCAGTTGAGATACAAGAAATTGAACAAGTGTCTGCTGAGTTGAAATCTCATGTGAAGCAGGAGTTGATTGACCACTTCTCAGAGATGCTGCTGAAGCAATATGGGATAAAACCTAAGCAGCAGTCCTGCATGTATAGGATACCGTATCCATCTGGCTATGATCAGATACCATTCCCTCCAAGATTTAAGGTGCCAGACTTCACCAAGTTCTCTGGGCAAGATGAAACATCCACTATGGAGCACATCACTCGATTTATTATCCAATGTGGAGAAGCAGGGAACGTTGATGCACTCAGAATACGCTTGTTCTCTTCATCTCTGTCAGGGCCAGCATTCTCATGGTTCACCTCACTGCCAGCTAACTCTATCATCAAGTGATCCGATTTGGAACAGCAGTTCCATAATTACCTTTTCTCTGGCATCCATGAGATGAAAATCACTGATCTGACCAGGCTCAAGCAAAGGAACGATGAAACAGTAGCTGGATTCGTTCAAAGATTCAGAGAGGTCAGAAACAAGTGCTATAGTCTGAATCTGGGAGACAAACAATTGGCTGAGCTAGCTTTCCAAGGTCTCTTGCCGATCTTGAGGGAGAAATATGCATCACATGACTTCGAGAGCCTCAGCCAGTTGGTCAGTCGGATGAGTCAGGAAACTACAAAGTCCTATGAGCCTAGAAGAAACTTTCAGAAGAAGGTGTCTTATGTGGACTACTCTGACTCAGAAGATGAAGACAATATGATAGGGCTCGCAGAGTGGGTCAAGGGCAAGAAGACAGTGTCCTGTCCCTTTGGCAAGAAAGAGCCAGAGAAATTCGGCTTTGATATCACTAAGGCCGATAAAATATTTGATCTGTTGCTTCAGCAAGGGTAGATTAAACTGTCCCTGTTCCATACCATACCATCTGCAGAGAAGCTGAAGAGGATGAAGTATTGCAAGTGGCACAATGCAACTTCGCACGATACCAATGATTGCAAGATCTTCAGACAACAGATCCAATCAGCTATTGAGCAAGGAAGGCTTAAATTTGAAACTCCTACCAAAGCTAAGAAGCCGATGAAGATTGATCAGCACCCCTTTCCAACTAACACAGTTGAGGTGTCTAGCAAAGACACGTCACGAGTTAAGTTGCTGACATCTGATTCGGCTCAAAATAAAGGAGCCGTTGACCCCAAAGTACAAGTAACCGCTACCGATGTCAAAGGAAAAGGGTTACTACTTGAAGAAGGAGACTTGAAGCCACGCCGACCTGTCACTTCCCAAATGCTAATCAACAAGTTCCAGCGCCGACAAGAGAAAGCATGGGGAAGAGGAGAGTGGGCACGACGCAATGAAGGACATTGGAGATGTCCGTTCTTCAAGTACTGCTAGGAAGAAGGGATCAAGCTGCCGATGGCAGAAAATTGTCCGGAGTGCAACGGGGCCTACAATAATAGCAACTTATCCAAAAGGGTTTGCTTTGATGACAGAAGACCTTCAGCCGGGGATCACTGTGAATTCAACAATCAATGGGTCTCAGTCCACGATCGGTTGGGGGGCAAAGCCAGCATCCACGATCGGCTGGGGGGCAAAGCCAGTGTTCATGATCGGCTGGGTAGCCGAGTCAATGAAGGGTCAAACAATCGGCTGGAAGAGATGGCTGATTCTCTAGTCCCTGATGAAGATATCATGTGCCGAGCTCCTGAACGTCGACGCACATTGCAACTAGATGATGAAGGGTCAAGCCAAACACGTAGGAAGCCCAATCCGCAGTGGTGTCCAGATGGCTTGACCAAGTCCCAGAAGAGAAGAGTCCAACGCCTACGTCAGTTAGAACAGCATGAAGAGGCAGAGAGACACGTGTTAGACAAGAAGAAGGTGCGGTCCAAGGTTTGGCGCCCAAAGCCTAAGGCCGATGAAGTAAAGGATGACAAACCACACGCTGATATAAATATGGTCGTCTTCCTACCAAAAGAGTTCATGGCTCCAATTGATTCGGATCTGTCCGATGAAGAACTTGGCATGGCTCAGCTAACACTGGAACCTAGACAAGCTATCTTTGAGAAACCAGAAGATGAGAAGAGGCAACACTTGAAGGCTTTGTTTCTCAAAGGGTTTATCAATGGTAAACCAGTCACCAGGATGCTTGTGGATGGAGGAGCAGCAGTCAACCTGATGCCATGCACCATGCTGCGCAAGATTGGGAAATATGATGAAGATTTGACCCAAACCAATATGATGTTGGCGGACTTCGAAGGCAACGTCTCTCCAGCTCAAGGAGCAATTTGCGTGGAGCTCACCATCGGTAGTAAGACCCTTCCGACTGCCTTCTTTGTCATTAAAGGGAGGGGATCTTATAATCTACTGCTGGGTCGGGATTGGATACATGCCAATTGTTGCATACCATCTACAATGCATGAATGCATCATCCAATGGATCGGAGATTCAGTGGAGGTGGTGCAAGGGGAAACCTCTTTGATAGTAGCAGCTACAGAAGCACAAGAGTGGACTTATGATCGTGTGAGCTGCATATCTGGAAAAGCATGGGATACCAAGTATCTCAAAGTGTCCGATTTTGGACTAAAGCCGGTGCAAACAGTCGGCTCTGATGATGAGGCTTAATGGATCAATTCATTGAAGACAAAAAGAAGCTCGAGCTTGGAATCATAGCAGCCGATGGATTAGTCACCCAAATATATCAACAGTTCTACAAGCCGATTGTCTTATCGTGCCTATCGGCCGATTGAGTTTTCGAGCTACAGCCGATTGCAAATGTAATCGTAGAATAGCCGATATCTGTAAAGAATCGCCTTTAGAACAAAAAATGTAAAACCGATGTACAAAATCAGTATATTCGGTTATAGCCGATACATGTATCGCCTTCAGAATAAAATGAATACACGTTTATCTCTTCTGTTTTGAATTACAGCAATGATATTACAACTCAGAGCTACAGATTACATGCTTTTCAAGAAGTTACAAGAGGTGTATTGTCCTAACTCCCAGTGTGATGAGGATATTGAATCGATGAATGGGAGAAAGACACACGCGAAGAGGAAACGGAAGATTAAGATCTTCACCCGATTCTGCAATCTTCCGCCGAAAGGAGCCCGAGTTGATGACCAAGATGGCCGTTCCTTCGGCACGCTCTTCCTCTGATAAATGTGTAGCAAGACACCCTACCTGTGTTCTTTCCCCAAAGCCAGATCCTCACAAGGATTCTTCTAGCTATGGTGCCTCCTAGCTTTTTAAAAGGAGGCAAAGAAGAAGAGGGGTCACTACACTACTTCACAAGAATTCTTCTAGCTATGAAGGAGAGAAGGAAGAAAGGAACAGTCATACAGCAAGAGCCTGTAATCTATCTGAGTTGGTTATGCCATGGCCGATGAATGGGTTCCCTCATTGAGCTTCAGGCCTATTTATAGCCTCAAGATGCAGAAGGGATAACTACAAGAGGGAATTGAAAAAGGGAAAATGAAGAGCATCCGATGCAGTCAAGGCGAGAACAGTTTCCCTGTGAAAGTCTCAGACTGGACAGTGGGCAGGCATGCAGTGATACGTTTCCCAAAAAATCATGGGTTGGCTTTGAAAGAGTATTGAATAGTAATGCGTGGCCCTACTCTGTACTCCAGAAGAGGAGACTATCAGGATTCCCCTATCTCTAAATTTCCAGCAACGACGACAAGCTTTGATGCATCATTAGGATACAAGAAATCTTCAAAGAGAAACTTGTCAAGGAGTGGAGATAGCTACATTTTCCTGAAGGCACTCTAAAAGAGGTTTGCCTCTTATTCTTAATGGAAAAATCGGTATGGTTCATAGTCAGAGGATTATGGTGCTACATAAGGAGTGGGCTACCATTTTATAGTAGAGAAGTTGAACTAGATCGTAAAAGCAGTACCTACAAATATGGGTGGAAATTCATTGCTGAAAGGTGGTGCTTAAATTAAATATCCAGAGGTGGTGATTTTCATTCATAAAAGGCCGATCACAACGGCTGATAGTACATCAGAGTTTAAAGGAGGCTCTTGGCCTTGTCTAACTCTACCCTAGTTTGTGCTATTTCTTCACCTATGCGGTCCAGTTCTTGAAGAAGAGCTGTCCTCCTGGCTTCAAGGACCTTCAACTTTTCCTCCTTGTTGGCAATCACCAGACGGAGACCACGTTCTTGTCTAGACGAGTGGTTTGGCTGATTTGCACCAAAGGCGTTAATGTTCAAAAGAATCTTCTCCACAATATCACGATTTGGAGACTGAGAAAAGGAAAGATGTCAGGAAAAAAGAGATCGTGAAAACAAGGAAAAGAAAGAAGAAACCAACCTGATTCACGGAGGAGGAGGAAGAAGAAGAAGCCATCGCAAAAGGAAGATGATAGTTCCAAAAGACTAAAAGAGGCTAGCAATATATAAAGACCGATTGAAACGTTCGGTCAAAGCATTCAATGCGGAACGTTGGAAGTTGGCAAGTAAAGGCCAATCGCAACTTACAAAATTACAAATAAAGTTTAAACTATGCCTAAAAAATGGATGGCATTGATGAGATCCAGGTGCAGCTGGTCAACCGCTTCTATCTCCTGACGATCGGCATCGGCCGAACCAGGAATCGGTTGTTCTTGTCCACGTAGAGCTTGAGCTTGGCGTGCAACAGAGTCCCTCTGTTCTTGCATGGCAGCAATAGTGCCTGGGAGATCTGCGAGCTTCTGCTCTTCGGCTTTTATGTCCTGATCAACTTGACTGAGTTCTTTCATAAGTTCAGCATGACGCTTCTTCAAATGGTCAATACTATTGACAATGTCAGAGCGAGAAGAAGCCAGAAGTTCAATTCTATTGTCCAGATCAGCCATACTGCTATCCAGGTTCTCCCTGTCCTGAGTAAGTTGCTCTTGATGTCTTCTTTCTTCCAACTGATCTTGGGCTTCCTGGACCACGAGCTGCCGATTCTCGATGAAAGCAACTTGGAGCATCTTCGCCTCAAGATCTCTAGGCAACTGACCCTGGATTTGCTTAAAGATGGCTCTGATCGGCTCAGCATCTTGTACTAGTTGACCAATGTCCTGATTCAACAATGGCAACACCTCGGAAAGCTTGGCCTTCACTTCATCTGGGAGAATGACTACTACTGTGCCCTGAAACAGAAGGCAAGTTTATTAAAACCTACAGAAAAGGCAAAAGAGCTGAGGAAGAAATATGAAGAAATCAAGAAGTTTACCTCTACAGCGGAAGGCGTTGCTCGAATCTGGGCAGTCAGATTTTCAGCTGATGATGATTCAGAGACTTCAACGATCGGTAACTGTGGTTGATCATGAACCTCAGATGATATATTGACAGTATCCTGGAACAAAGACAAAGAGTTAGAGGATGAAAGTGACAAAGAAACAACCGACGGAAATTGTACCTCAGCTGATTGAAGATCGGCTTGTTCAAGAAGACACTGAGGATGACCAACAGGAGCATCTGGGACATTGACTCTTTGAGGATCAGGTTGTTCAATCAAGACATCATCAATTGGGTTATTCGTGGCTTTATCCGATTCAGGTTGTTCAGATGACTCAACCAAAATATCATCGGCTGTGACTTCTTGAATTGGCCCGAATACTGGGCCTCTATCAGAATTAGTGACATTGACCAGTCCTGGTCGTCCAATTAATCCCGAAGACTGTGCAAAGGAATGAATTAATGAAAAAATGCGAAGAGAAAAAGGAATGAGTTGAGCAAAAGACGTACCTCAAAAGCACCGGCCAGTTTTTCAACTAAGTCGGGGATATTAACAACCGTAGAGTCAATCTTCTTCTTCTTTCTGTGAGCAAGAGCTTTACGAGGCATATCTTTCCTTTTGAGGGTCGACAGAGGCAAATTGTCCGGAGAAGGATTAATCTTGGGGTCCTGCATGACTGAAGAGATTGAAGGGGCGTTATAGCGGATATATGGAGTTCGTCTTGGTGGCCAATAATAAATCGGGTTGCCACTTCTGCTAGTAGCAGGGGCTCAGTGGTTTCAGGCTGAAAAGGAAAGGGAAACCAATCAGCATATTAATCAGAATATGATTGAAAGATACACAAGGCAGATGTTGACGGTCCTTACAATAAAGATTCGACCGTCAAAACCTCAGGTTCGAGAGGAGTATATGGCAAGTTTCATGCACATTTTTAGTACTAATAAAGTTCCACGAGTTGTGTTGTGAATTTCATGGGTAGGTACACATTTTGGGAGAAATTGGAACCAACGTGCCACACGGGCTAGGCACGGCCGAACCACCAGGCACAGCCGGCCCTGCAGGTGCGGCCGGCCTGGCAGGTGCGGCCGGCCCTACCTCGTGCGGCTGGCCTTGCCCCGTGGCACGTCTCCGGTCCAGAGCAACCCCTCTCCCGCGAGCACAACTTGGATGAACGAGATCCGCCAAGGAAACGTCGGTTTGATCCAACAGTGGAGGCTAGGATCAATGGGTCCACTTGTCCGGCCGTTCAACCGCCACAACCGTCATTCCAAGGCGATCCTAGGCATCCCTGAGCGAAGGCGGTGCATCACACGGCACGGAGGTGGGCCGGCCGCACCTAGAGGGCCGGCCGCACCTCCCCACCGTCGTGCCGGGCGAAACCGACCCAAGGAACCGACCCACAACCGCCTCAGGAGCAGTGATCAGGGGCATCCAAGGCGTGAGGCGGTGGATCATAGGGCCGGCCGCACCTCCTGATCCGGCCGCACCTGTGATCTTGGGCCCACACGCTCAACCGACCTCCCTTGCCTATAAAAGGCACCTCACACTCGCTGGATTGAACACACGACGCAGGAGCATCTCCATTTCCCTCTTTTGTTCACTTAGAGTAGGATTAGTGTAGCTTGGGAGTTAGAGTCGAGTCGAGCTAGTCTCGGGGTTCCGGAGGAGTCTTCTTCAGAGTTCCGGTACTACTCTTGCATCCTTTCTTTGTTTAGACTCAAGTACAATTCATGTTATCTTTCTATCTTACCTTTCGAGTCAATTACATTCAGCTTTTACTTTGCTCTAGAAGCTTTATTCTTGGTTTAGACTAAAGTTAGTTTAGTCTTGGTTAGCATAGCTCTCTTGAACCCTATAGTGTTGTGGTCGTTCTTCGCTTGATCTCCGGTGTTTCACGGGAGAGAGAGACCTTCCTTCGTGATATCCGGGGAAAGGTTCTTTGGTTCGTTGTGAGCACGGTGCTCAGAGCTTACCTTAGTCTTAGATTGGTGTCCCGTTCAACGGAATAGTTGTGGTACCCTAAGGAGGTGACAGCTCCGGACGGGCTTTGTAGTCCACCACGTTAGTTTGGGCCGGTAGGATTCAGCGCGTCGTCGTTCTCCCTTCTCATCCCAGTCTGAGAGCGCGGCTTTGCATGCCCCTGCAGCACTAGAAGAGCTTGTCGAGTTTAGCTTGCCTTGGTTATCCCTTGCTTTAGTTCTTTGCCTAGAGTTGACAAGAATAGATAGATTGTGTTAGGATCCTTTCTCGTCTCGTTGTCCTCCCAGCTCGCTAGATCCTCTCTAGTCTTTTATCAAGATCTCCTTGCGTGTGTCAAGTTATCCCCGAATATCTTTATTCGTTACCCCCGCTATAGCTCTTTACCAAGTCTTGTATTTCTCCACTGTTTATTCGATTATCTTTGCCGTAGTGCCTCCCTTGGGAAAATATAAATACGATAACCCGAATACCACCGGGTGAAGTGCTACAATGGTAATCCGTGCGCTTGCGGACCTTTCTGTGATCGTGTGTTTTACCACCTTCCCGAGCCCCGTTACTAGAGGTGCGAACCCGGTAGTGACGCTTGCGAGTGCCAACAAGCATTCCTGGCGCCGTCACCGTAGTGCAACCTTAGTGGTGAGGCTAAGGAGCGTCAACAGCAGACAAGAAAATACCTCATCAGCCGATGCTACATAATCAGGATCCAGCTTTTCACAGTAAATCTTTGGGGATACACAGAAGAGATGATCATATCAATCTGCCCACCAGATATTGAAAAGAGGAGAAGAAAAACTAGAAAACTTCCAGGAATCAAGATCAATGCTGGCAGAATTAGGAACCCGATCCAGAAGACGCTGGTAATGTATATTATCAGGAATAATTTCCCGTGGCTTGATCAAGTCAGAGAAATAGAGACCAATCGGTAATTGACCAAACCCCAGCTGACGAGCACTTGTTGAGGGGTTATAAACTTCATAAGTAGCCGATTGATCTTTGCCAAAGGCGCAAGCAGGAAGAAGCCCAGGTTTGATTATTTCCACAAAGGCAATCCTGTTCTCATCATCTCTATGAATATCATCAAAGCTGAACAAAGTCTCAAAGTTGTTATCATTGTCCCTATACGCAAACCAGATGATGGATCCTGGGTTGAAGCCAAGATAAAAGCTCCTGAAATGTTCTGCTATGCGAGATGGAGTTTTCTTATGTCCAGGAAACATAGAAACAACTTCTCCAAAGTTCATGCATCGACGTTTGACGACTGGAACACCATCTGGTTGGTCTCCCGGAAAACGCATGTTAAAGATATCTTGTTCCAATTTATCTTGAAGGTAAAGATTCAACCACATGTTGATAAACCACCAAGGACCCCCTGGGGTACCTATTGGGGAATTGGTTGACAAGCTAACAGCCACTTGATGAAGGAGATTCTACACAGTCCCCAAAAGGTATTTACCAAGAGGGATAGAGGAACCAAGGGCCAATCGTTCGGCCACAATCTGACAATTAGAGGTGGGGCCGAAAGATTTTCCGCAGAAGACGAACTTTTCAAGCCACATGTTCAGAAAGGCCACATGTTCTCTGTCACTAACAGTGCCATCCTTCATATGCTCGACGATATATCCAGCCCAGCCACCCACATTTTTAGTTTTCAGACGGTGGGAAGGTTTGACGTCACGATAACTGAAAAGGGTATCTAAAGAAGATATGTCCAAGCCAGTCAACAGAAGAACATCAGCCAAAGTCGAGCCCATCGGCCCATGGCCAAATAAGAAGGCATTGAGCGCATCGGACCAAAAATAAAAGGCAGCTATTAGGAGTGATTCGTTCCGAGACATATCAGACAAAGACAGGGTAATGCATTGGTTAATCTTATACTCCTCCCAGAGACCTCTGTTTTTAGCAGATACCCTACGGTACCAATTTCTCCACCCTTTGACATAACCTGTCCAAGACCTAAAGCAACCATCCCAATCAGTCAAGTTCAGAGAAGCATGCTTGAAAGGAATTCGGCCGGTTTCAAGGTTGATCATCTCGGTGGGGTCAGTATCACCCATTGTTCCAAGGAAGGTGAGCTCGGGCTTATCGTCAACAGGAATAGTGAGATGGGATCTAAGTTCCTGGAGAGATGGATAAATCTAGGCTTCAGGTAAAGAGGGACAACGGTATTTAAAGACAAATCAAAGTGAAAGATTGAGAGAAATACCGGGGGAACTGAAGAAAGAGACACCTTCGGAGGTGCAGAAGCAGAGCCAGAACCTCCAACGGAGCTTGAGGACGCCATGGATCAGCAGAAGCTTTGAAGCATAGGGTTTGTCACTTGAAAGTTCGAGCTGCTGGAACAACAAGATAACGGAGAAGAAAGAACCAGGGTGGTTGTATTTATGACCCCTGAAGATTTGTTGAGATTCTACGGCTGACTTCGAATCGGGGAAGATAACGGATTCGAGGAAATTTTGGAGCAAAAAAGATTATTTACTCCGAAACTGGGGGGCATGTGTTGACACCATTTTTTGGAAAAACAGGTCAAAAGGGATAAGGAGGAGCAGCCGATGAAAAACAGAGTATAATCGGCCGGTTGAAGGAAGAACAGAGCAGTCAACGAGATCCGCCGATGGTCAGAAGAGTTCAACCCTGACAGTGGGCCAGCGAGTCAGAGCGATCGGCCGATGGCTAACCAGAGGATCGGCCGATGGGCATGAAGAAGGCAGTATTCAAAGAAATACGCCAGAAGGAAAGCATGGTGGAGGCGGGCCGGTTTACGATTGGCGACGGGTCAAAGAGTCAGTTTTAGGAAGTTTTTGACTCCTACGAGAGTCCTTTTCTGTTTTTAGTAGGTTTTTGTCTTTAGATGCAAGTAAACATTGCCGTTATCGGCTAGGAGTCGGGGTTGTCCTCAGGACATAAATAGCGACCCTGCGTGGTCGGAAAATCTGTACACACCAATATCAAACAAACCGCCTCCGGGCAAACCCTTTACTTTACTGCATCTACTTTACAGCATCTACCGTTATAGCATCTACTTTTCGGCGACTTCGCCATTGCGTTTTACTCTTTTCTACAACGCCGTGCTTCGAGTTCGTCGGGCTGCATCAACTGACCTCCGGCAAGCTTGTGAGTACCGTTTTACCGAATAACCATAGGCTTTAACCTCCGGGCGCATCGCTGAGGTTTCGTCTAGTTCTTTATTCACCCCTTATCGATATTAGCTAGATCTGCAAGTCTTTGTACCAATTCTTGTGGTTTTAGCTATTATCATTATCCTCCACTCGATTTAGATCCTATCGGCTTCTAACACCGTAGCCGATTCCGACCTACTCGAGTGCTGACGTCATGATCGGCCGATCCAGCCGATCCATCTGTTTATGCACCCGTGTTTCGGTCGCTCTCAAGCCGGCCGATCCCGCTTTATCTTGTATCGGCCGATTGGCTGGTACACGTGTCGCTGAAAGGCAATCGGTTCTCTAGCCGATCCCTAATATTTTCCATTGTCAATCAACAGGTCAGATTGGCTGGCACGCCTCGCTACAGACCGGGGAGTCACGTGTGCTGCGCACGGAGGCGACGTCGTATTATCGCGTCAACAACCGGTCAGGTCGGTACAACACACCGGTCAGACCGGTCCAAGCCTGGAAACCCCAAATCCAAGAAACCAACCTCCCGAGCTCCAAACAACACCAAACTCGAAACAGCAGCAAGCCTAGAAACTAGGGAACTCACCAGCACGTTCACCCGAGCAAAAACCCAACAGGGGTTTGCACCGGTCAGACCAATGGAAGGCACCGGTCAGACCGGTCAGGGCCTGGGTGCTCGGGATGAACAGCAACCCGCGGGTCAACTCCTCCAAAACCAAAACCCGATCTCCCAATTCGCTCCACGGATTCGGACAAGACTTTGGGGACACTAGGAGTACTTCATGGGCTTCTCATAGCTATGATTTGGTCCACCAAAACCAGTTGAATCAAGAGGAATCGAAGGATTTCCACCAAGAATACCACTTTCCCGAAACCTAAGAAAACCCCAAAATCGAGCACCTTTACTCACGGATTTGGGAGGGGAATCACCAGGAAAAGAACCACGAAGGGTTCATGCATACATCCCCTATCAAATCCCAAAGAGAAAGGCCTCAAAACCACCACAAGAAAATTGCCAAGAAAAGGATCCGAAAATCACCAAAAGGGGAAAACGGGAGAGACACAATCAAGCCTTGAGGAACCACGCCGAATTATCTATACATACCTTGAAGGTTCATACAAGATCTAGCTTGCCACCCGATCATCCATCCCTCTCTAAGGATCTCACCATGAAGCTCTCAAGCTAGTCCTAAAAATCCTAAGGAAAAAAGGAAGGGAAAATAGCAAAAGCAAATGAGCTAGGGTTCCAGGAGATGACTGCCATCCTCTCACCACTTGGGTTATATGGAGGCAACCGAAAGACGAAACTACCCCTATGACATTAAACTAAGATAAACGCCCCCGAAGGGCACTTTGGGAATCTTCATCGTAGCACCATCGGACGGATGCCTGGAGACCGCATGCTTGCTTAGCCTTGACGCAAGCCTTGCGATCTCGACGCGTGTCCTCCGCTTCGAAGACTCCGGAAGGTGTCATCGCACACCAGTCAGACCGGTGCTCCTCACCGGTCAGACCGGTACCCATAGGTCAGACCGGTCAGACCCACCTGTCAGACCGGCCTGATGCTGCTACTCTCCGGTCTTCGGTCTTGGCTTTATGGATCAACCATGGAATCAAGTGGTTTTGTGGTGAACCACTGGAAACCCCGCGAACTCAGTGTAGCCTCCGCCAATCACCACTCATGACTCGGCTCCCACGAAGTCCCGGCTCGACCTTGGTTTTGAGCCTCAACCAAGAAACCGTCCACGACTTCGTCTTGCTGTTCTTGCCACCATGCGGCCCGCACTTGACCCCGCTGGCCACCGGGTCCCTCGAACCAAACCTACTTGTCTTCTCCACACCTGGAGGCCTCACCAGCAACGACCTTTCACACTTGTTCTTCGCCTGCACCAACACTAGTCAAGCCGCAACCTGCACCTGCAATACTTAGCGAAGAGTCAGTTCACATAATGTTGTCAATCACTCATCACACCAGGAAGCGACCATCCACCGGTCCTCGAACCACACAGGCTCTCAATCTCCCCCTGGATGAGTACATTGACAACACACACATTTGGTAACCAAAGAGAAAAGGAAAAGAAAAGAAATGACTAAAAGAAACTCGAACAAGCGATCGAAAGCCAACCAAAGGCAAAGAGCAAGATCACTTGAAAGAGGAAAGTCTCCATCCCCTTAGGCAAGGGAAACGACTCGACACAACCGAGACAAAAGCAAGCTCAAGCAAAGAGCACAAACCACCAAAGCAAAGCTCGAAAACCACAAAGAGCTCCCCCTGAACCAATGCAACTCCCCCTGGACGAATGCATACAAACTTCTTCGCAAGACAGAGCAGCTGTACCAACTCAGCTCTGACCGGTCGGACTGGTCCACAGCACCGGTCAGACCGGTGCCCAACATCTGAATGGGGCCAGAACTCTAACCGGTCAGACCGGTGACCTTGACCGGTCAGACCGGTGACAAACAGAGCCCAGAAGTGGCTCGAAACCACCTGAATACCCCCTAAATGCATCCAGAAGCCCTTTTCCGTTACAAACATCTCCCCCTTGTTGACAATGCATGAATCAAGGCAAAATTAGGAAAATTTCAACCTAGAGCTTCTCAAATAGACAAAAGTCAACACAACATGCTACACATGACCAAATGAGCAAGTTAGGTACTCTATAGCTTCGTATGAACATCAACTACAAGATCACCAAGTTTCACAACCATTGGGCAAAGCAAAGATAGAATTGAGCATTTTTGCAAAAATTTACCCTCTCATGAGCAAAGTCCTAAACATGAGCAAAACATGTCAAAATGGCAAAGCCACACAAACTTCATGCTAGGATAGCCATTCTAAGCATAAGATCATCATAAACACCCACAAGAACCTCATGTCATGTCAAAGCCACCGAGCCATGTGCCTACTTCTATATATGAGACTTCTCAATGGTAAGAAACATGCAACGGTTTAGCACCCAAAAGTAATTAAATTAAGCACATATGATGTAACACCCCGGATTTTCGGTGAGGAAAACCCGAGTCCCTGTACCTTTGCGATAGTCCCGGGATCAGTGGCTATCGCGTACAGATCTCATCACAGATGGTAAATCACAACCATACATCGCATTACACAAATATTAGTATATAATTTATTACATGTCCACAATGGAGTACAACATTACAAGCCTCTTGGCTAAATCAGAGTGAAAATTCTACGCAGCGGTAGCTAGCATCTCAGAAGGATCTCCATCTTTTATTCTTCCCGCCCACAGGCATCCTTGAGCGCAGCGACGCATCCCTCAGACGTACCATCCGTCGGCATTGTTGTCGTAGTCGAACTCGTACCCTGCCAAAGTCTATCCCCAAGCAGTGGGATAGGTCCACGTCACCAACTGCATGCAGCTTTAAGTGGCCTATCTTCTAAAGGATTAGAAAAGAGACAAGGTAGAAGCTCGGGTTTCCTATGCAGCAGCAGCAAAGTATAAAAGGAAAACATCTCCATATAGGTCCCAAACCATACTCTCAAACACAGCTCGGAACCACCTGGTACCCCAGGGCCCCATCTCCACTTCCTATCTCCATCTAGGGTCGATGCGAGAACTTCCTCTCCTCACACCTCAATGATTGCAATCGGATCTGCGAGGTAGAGGGAGCAACTCTCCTCTCCCCGACTGCAACCACGGCTCACCACACTCTCAACTACAGGGGGAGGTAGAAAACCCAAAACTTGAGAACCAACAATCCACTGGGCTCGTCCGTGACCGAGGACACGGCTATACGTATAGATCTAAACTCTGCAGAGCGTGTACACCTGTACCCAACTCGGAATGGAACCCGACGGTGATTAGCCAACCGAGCCCATCCTACCGTGCGAACTCTCGGTAGTTACGGTCCCATCCTGGATCCGGCCCTCAAAGCGATCCCCTCCGCAAAGGGAATTGCACCGGAATTGTGAAATGCCCCCGTGTGGCCACACGGACGACGCAATGAGAGAAGGTGGTCTCACTCCCACCTCTCCCCCACTGATACCCTCTATCCTGCTGGCAGGTATGGTTCCGCACTTGCCGAGCTCAACTCGGCCCTAACCCCACTCTCGGCGAGGTGGTGTGTACGAAAAGACCCGTGAAGCGGTTGGCCCACTCGGTTTCAGACCGGGGCGAGCTCATGTCCTCCAAACGTCAGTAAAACCCCAACACCTGTGCTCCGAAAACCGTACAAGCGGAAATGCACTCCCATCCCCGATCCCAGATTGGTTGCTTCGAGCTCACCCCCGCCAAAGTACCCAAAACGCCTTCTCCTACCGGTTTTACCCCACGCACGCCAAGAACCACTATTCCCATCCCAACACATGCATCGTGAAGCTCAGCGTATATACATGCTTATATAAATATAGTAGTAGTAGGGCAATCAAGGACAGGATAATGAAAGAAGGCAGTGCAAGGTTCATCAACATGCATTTAAAGTAAAGCGCTAGCATTCTACATAGCAATGCCAAATAGGTATTCAGAATCTGTCGGGCGTGAACACCTGCGTGCGAGTAGTCGTCGGCGGCGTAGTCGTCGGTGTAGTCGATCTCCGAGATCTGCTCCCCGACTCCAACTGCTCCTATTAACGCGCAAATAAAATAAAGACGGATCCTATTGCAATTAACTCCAAATGAACAGCGATTAAGAGCCAAAAGAGACCGAACACTAGCCTAACACGGAGTTTATAATTTTAGAAGAGCTTTGGAAGAGGTTTCATAATTTTCGAAGTCAAACCAGAATTGCTAGGATTTTCTGAAGATAAAATACATTTCTGAAATTAAAATACGCATACACAATAACATTAACTATAAGCCAACTACATGCTAACTCTAACCTACTCTAAGCTATCTGCAGGCCGGCTGGAAGCTAGCTCTAGGTGCTCACGTGGCCGCCATGTTGGCGGCTTAAAGCCAGCGGTTGCACATCTGGCAGCCCATGTGGCGAGGTGCAAAAGATCCCAGCGATCGGCTGCGGCCACGGGGCGTGCAGGCGCGTGTGTGGCTAAGCCACTTAGCGGCCAGCCACATGAGATCCATGGGATCGGCTGCGGCTCGGCGAGGTGCAGGCCGTGGTGGGGTTCAGCTGTGGTTGGTCGGCCACACGAGATCCGGGCCCCCTCTGCGGCGTGATCGATGTGTGGTCCTGTATGCAAAGAAAACCCTACCGGGTTTTGGTCATGCCTACCAGGCGTTCGACGTCCGGTCCCAAAAGGGACGGCGGACGGGAAAGAGTTCGCCGGCGGTGAGCTCTCCGGCGGCTGGCCAACAAGCGTCACGGTGGAGTCGAGGGGGTCCCTAGGGCTTCAGTTGCACACAGAAAAACGGGGCCTTTGGCCGGGGTTTGGGCTCAACGACGGCGAGGCGTTACTCGGCGCGGCGGGGGTCGACAGAGACGGCGCACTACGTGGCGGGGACGCCATCTTGCGAACAGAAGAACACGGTCAAGAACGGGGCTTGCCCAGCGATGGCTTGGTCGCGTGCACGCGCGTGCGTCTGGCCGTGAGACAAGGTCCCGGACGGCACAGCGACGCGGCGGAAAACAGGGGAAACGCAACAGCGCGGCGGAGGTGACCATTGCCGGTGAGGTATCACGCGTGCGAGCGCGTGGACGTGCGCACGAGAGTGCGTGTGCACGGGTATGTGCGTGTGCGCGCGAGTGCAGGGTCCTACGTGACAAGGAACCGGTCGGCGGCACGGCCTTGTGCTACGCCGGCGTCTTCCGCTCGCGAGAGCGCGCATACGCGTGCGTGCGTGCACGGGCTGGACAGGGAGAGCAGGGGTTCGGCCCCTCAGGTGCAGACGTGCGTGTGCAGAACACCGGCGGCGTGCGCGGGTTCAAGGCTCGGCCCTTGGGCTGCAGCGAGAGGGTTCGGTGCACGGACACAAGGCCTCTCTTTGGCCTCGACCAAAAGGACGGTGAGCGAGAGGTAGCAGCGCATGGCGAGGTTAAAACTGGAAGGGAACAAGGTCGAGGCTTGGTCGGCTTCTGGGGCGTGGTGGAAACAGGTTCCCGGCGACGATGGGAAGGTCGGCGGCGTGGGTTTGTGCTCACACGAGTCCTGACCAAAGAAAAGTAAGGCCTTGGCCCTTGGGTGTGCGCGTGCTTGTGTGTGGTGGTTTGATCAGGAAGATAGGGCCTTGGCCCCCCGGTTGTGCGAGAGCAGGGTGCCGGCGGTGCAACCTCTGCGGCGACACCGATCAGGCGACGCGCATGGCACAAACTGAAAAAGGAGTGGACGGACGGCGAAGCGGTGGAGCGCGCGCGGAGACGGCAGCGACACCTGCAAAGCGGCCGGCTTGGCTCGATGGCCAGCACTCAAACGACGACGGGACTGCGCGGCGGCGTGAGCAGGCAGCGGGCAACGAGACATAACGCGAGCGCACAAGGCTCATTCAGCCACGGCTCGAAGGCCGGGCGCCACATCAAGAGGGTGCCTCGGCGCTCACCTCGTGCTCCTGCAGGCAGTGACTAGGCGGCGGTGAAGAGGGTACGGTGATGGAGCAGACGCAGAGCAGAGCAGGTAGCAGAACAGGGGCGGCGGCGTCGGCTGGTCCGGCTCCTGGGCGGCGTAGTTCGTGGCTTCAAGACGAACAGCAGCTCCGGCTCCTTCCCCTTCCTGGCTTCTCCCTCCTTCCTTCTTCTCCTTCACGAACGGCATCTCCGTCGCCGGGACGAGCTTCACCGCGCCGGCGGCAAAAGGGTGCTCGGCGCTCGGGCGGTGGTCTCGGTCTTCCTCCCTTCCTCATTCCTTTCCTCTCCTCCTTCCTTCTCCTTTGATTGCTGGTAGAGGCTGCGGCGGATTGGGGGAAATTTCCCCCAAAGGCGGCGGAATAGGGAGGCCAAGGGCGGACGGGCTTCTTATAGGGCGGCCGGCTAGGGTTTCCGGGCTCTAGGGGAACGGTGGGGATCCTCGGCGTTCGCGCCTGCGGCCACGCGACGCACATCCGGCGGCGCGGGCGAGCTCAGCGCGGGGGTGCGCCGGTCGCTATCGCGACGTGTGCCGCAGCGTCACGGTGGGGAAGAGAAACAGGGAAAAGGGAAAAGGTGAGGATGAGGCTGACCTGCGGGACCGGCGCGGCGGTGAGACAAGGGGGTGCGGTTGGTGTTAGATGGGCCGGCGGTTTAGGTGGGCCGAAAGGCCAAGCAGGCCGGCTGGTTGGGCGGCGGGGTAAGGTAGCTCGGTGAGAAGAAAAGGGTGCTCTAGCGGACTTCGCACCGCTGGGTTAAAGCCCAAAACAGGTTTATGGTGTTTTCCTATTATCTTATCACCTCAGCTCCTATTTAACTTATGATTCGAATTTGAATTCAAAATTCAAATTCGAACCCCACTCAATTAAGATCCAAACAAAAACCAATAAACTCCAAAGTTCTCACACTAGCAATTTATAATTCCTAAATTTATGATTTTGCTCAAATTAAATCTAGGATTTTAGGGAAGGATCAAAGAAGACATCCTTATAATTTAATTAGGCACTCAATTTCACTCAAAAATTTTGTAACCCACATTCTTGCATCGCTAACATTCCGAAGAAATTCCAGGATGTTACAGAACTCCCCCCCTCACAAGAATCTCGTCCCCGAGATTAAGAGCTGACTCGCGGTTTTTGAAGAGAAGAGGAAATGAAAGAAACTAGCTGCACTAACATCCGAAAGAGATAAAGCTGATGTAACACCACTTATGACTCACCAATCACGGCAGCAGAAGCATCAGTAGCCTCTCCTTCCTTCAGGTGGGTAAGCCTTCCACGGCCCGCAGACTGCTGAGGAGCAGACTGAGGAGTTCTTCCTCCTGGGGTCGGTGCTTTGGCGGGCGTAGCAGCAGTCTTCTTGTCGGGGCACTCGAAGGACTTGTGCCCGGGCTTGCCACAGGCGAAGCAAGTCAGAGAGAAACCTCTAGTGGCAGGTCTTGGGGTGTCCTGCTGTGGGCGGTTGTATCCTCCATTCTGCTGCTGGTAGTTGGAGCTTCCTCCTCCTGAGTAGTGGCTGCTGCCTCCTCCGAAGTTGCTTCCATGCTGGTTATACCCTGAGCGGAAGCTCCCTCTCATCATGCTGCTTGGCCCATCCCTCGGCTTCTGGAACGATCGGTCGAAGTGGTCCCGATCTCCCTTCCTCTTCTTGTCCTTCATGCGGTCTTCATGACCCCTTCTTTCTTCTTCGACCGTGATGGCACGGTTCACGAGGTGGCGCAGGGACTTGTGCTCACTTGCCTTCAGTCCCTGGTGAAGACCGTGGTGAAGGCCTCGCAGGAATCAGAACTACTTCTTCTGGTCGGTGTTGGTGTCTTCGGGAGCATAGCGCATCATTTTCATCAAGTGGTGCTCGTACTCCTCCACTCTCATCGCACCCTGCGTCATGGTGCGGAACTCTTGATCCTTCTGGACCATCAGCTCGCTGGGCAGGTACTGCTCGCGGAATGCCTCACAGAACTCCAGCCAAGTGATGAAAGCTGGGTTCGGGTGGCTGACAGAGTAGTTGTCCCACCAAGACTTGGCAGGACCCTCTAGTTGGTGCGCGGCGATGGCGACGCATTCCTCGTCGGTGTAGACGGTGAGGTCGAGCTTGCTCTCGATCACCCTCAGCCAGTCATTGGCGTCGAGCGGCTCATCCGAGTAGCTGAAGGTGGGGGCCTTCAGGCGGATGAACCTCTCGATCTTCTTCGTGAGGTCCTCCTCTGGCGGGGCATTGCGGTTCCCACCGTTGCCTCGGTGCTCCATGGCTTCCACCATCCTCTGCATCAGCTGAGTCTGTAGGGCCATCACGTCCACCAAGTTGGGTGGGGGAGGTGGCGGCTGCTCCGGCTCAGGCTGGTCTTGCTCCGGCTCGGGTTCAACTTCCTCCTCCTCGTCCTCAGCTCCAGGGCCATTGGGCGGCGGTGGCGGCGGTGTCACACCGGCACCCCGACCTTGAGCTCCTCCACGGATCGGCGGGCGTCCATGGCCACGGGCGGGTGCACGTCCGCGTCCACGAGTGGCGGCACGACCACGACCACGGCCACAGCCCTGTGGGGCTTCCCCTTCCTCGGCAGCTTCCTCAAAGCGTGCCAGCAGACGACTCGACCTTCGGATCGACATCCTTCTGGAAAACATGACCATGGAAGGAAAAACTTTAGACAGCGTCACTCACCAACCAATTGAGTCAGACACAAGAATGAAAATATTACTAATTATATAACCTATCACTCAATGAGAAGATGCATTAAGACACAATTAACTCCATTAAGAGGCAAACTCTCAGCAAACATGATAGATATGCATATAAGCTTCCTCGAGGCTGACTCGGGCCTTAGAGGTCGCCAGCACATCAACGATCTAGTTTATCGCTAAGAGATTTCTGAAAGGTTGTGCCTAAGATGGTGTGTCAACATTGCTCCACTTCATCATGTTCTGGACAAGCTATCGACAAAAAGGTCGCATCCCCGTAAGGAAGGTTGAGGCTCGTAGGTAAGAAAGAAGCTTTTCAAAGGGGGAAAGCTTTTATAAAATATTTCAAGGAGTTTATATAAAGGAAGGAAACATATGGAATCCTTATTTACTATCGGCCATTTCTAGGGATACGCGCTACGGTCAAGTACGGCTCTGATACCACCTGTAACACCCCGGATTTTCGGTGAGGAAAACCCGAGTCCCTGTACCTTTGCGATAGTCCCGGGATCAGTGGCTATCGCATACAGATCTCATCACAGAAGGTAAATCACAACCATACATCGCACCACACAAATATTAGTACATAATTTATTACATGTCCACAATGGAGTACAACATTACAAGCCTCTTGGCTGAATCAGAGTGAAAATTCTACGCAGCAGTAGCTAGCATCTCAGAAGGGTCTCCATCTTATATTCTTCCCGCCGACAGGCATCCTTGAGCGCAGCGACGCATCCCTCAGTCGTACCATCCGTCGGCGTTGTCGTCGTAGTCGGACTCGTACCCTGCACACCCAAAGTCTATCCCCAAGGAGTGGGATAGGTCCACGTCACCAACTGCATGCAGCTTTAAGTGGCCTATCTTCTAAAGGATTAGAAAAGAGACAAGGTAGAAGCTCGGGTTTCCTATGCAGCAGCAGCAAAGTATAAAAGGAAAACATCTCCATATAGGTCCCAAACCATACTCTCAAACACAGCTCGGAACCACCTGGTACCCCAGGGCCCCGTCTCCACTTCCTATCTCCATCTAGGGTCGATGCGAGAACTTCCTCTCCTCGCACCTCAATGATTGCAATCGGATCTGCGAGGTAGAGGGAGCAACTCTCCTCTCCCCGATTGCAACCACGGCTCACCACACTCTCAACTACAGGGGGAGGTAGAAAACCCAAAACATGAGAACCAACAATCCACTGGGCTCGTCCATGACCGAGGACGCGGCTATACGTATAGATCTAAACTCTGCAGAGCGTGTACACCTGTACCCAACTCGGAATGGAACCCGACGGTGATTAGCCAACCGAGCCCATCCTACCGTGCGAACTATCGGTAGTTACGGTCCCATCCTGCATCCGGCCCTCAAAGTGATCCCCTCCGCAAAGGGAATTGCACCGGAACTATGAAATGCCCCCGTGTGGCCACACGGACGACGCACTGAGAGAAGGTGGTCTCACTCCCACCTCTACCCCACTGATACCCTCTATCCTGCTGGCAGGTATGGTTCTGCACTAGCCGAGCTCAACTAGGCCCTAACCCCACTCTCTGCGAGGTGGTGCGTACGAAAAGTCTCGTGAAGCGGTTGGCCCATTCGGTTTCAGACCGGGGCGAGCTCATGTCCTCCAAACGTCAGTAAAACCCCAACACCTGTGCTCCGAAAACCGTACAAGCAGAAATGCACTGAGGAGTGCACTCCCATCCCCGATCCCAGATCGGTTGCTTCGAGCTCACCCCCGCCAAAGTACCCAAAACGCCTTCTCCTGCCGGTTTTACCCCACGCGCGCCAAGAATCACTATTCCCATCCCAACACATGCATCGCGAAGCTCAGCGTATATACATGCTTATATAAATATAGTAGTAGTAGGGCAATCAAGGACAGGATAATGAAAGAAGGCAGTGCAAGGTTCATCAACATGCATTTAAAGTAAAGCGCTAGCATTCTACATAGCAATGCCTAATAGGTATTAAGAATCAGTCGGGCGTGAACACCTGCGTGTGAGTAGTCGTCGGTGTAGTCGATCTCCGAGCTCAGCTCCCCGAGTCCAGCTGCTCCTACTAACGCGCAAATAAAATAAAGACCGATCCTATTGTAATTAACTCCAAATGAACAGCGATTAAGAGCCAAAAGAGACCGAACACTAGCCTAACACAGAGTTTATAATTTTAGAAGAGCTTTGGAAGAGGTTTCATAATTTTCGAAGTCAAACCGGATTTGTTAAGATTTTCTGAAGATAAAATACATTTCTGAAATTAAAATATGCATACACAATAACATTAACTATAAGCCAACTACAGGCTAACTCTAACTTACTCTAAGCTATCTGCAGGCCGGCTGGAAGCTAGCTCTAGGTGCTCACGTGGCCGCCATGTTGGCGGCTTAAAGCCAGCGGTTGCACACCTGGCAGCCCATGTGGCGAGGTGCAAAAGATCCTAGCGATCGGCTGCGGCCACAGGGCGTGCAGGCACGTGTGTGGCTCAGCCACTTAGCAGCCAGCCGCATGAGATCCCTGGGATCGGCTGCGGCTCGGTGAGGTGCAGGCCATGGTGGGGTTCAGCTGTGGTTGGTCGGCCACACGAGATCCGGGCCCCCTCTGCAGCGTGATCGATGTGTGGTCCTGTGTGCAAAGAAAACCCTACTGGGTTTTGGTCTTGCCTACCAGGCGTTCGACGTCCGGTCCCAAAAGGGACGGCGGACGGGAAAAGAGTTCGCCGGCGGTGAGCTCTCCGGTGGCTGGACAACAAGCGTCACGGTGGAGTCGAGGGGGTCCCTAGGGCTTCGGTTGCACACAGAAAAACGCGGCCTTTGGTCGGGGTTTGGGCTCAATGACGGCGAGGTGCTGCTCGGCGCGGTGGGGGTCGACAGTGACGGCACACTACGCGGCGGGGACGCCGTCTTGCGAACAGAAGAACACGGTCAAGAACGGGGCTTGCCCAGTGATGGCTTGGTCGCGTGCACACGCGTGCGTTTGGCCATGAGACAAGGTCCCGGACAGCACGGCGGCGCGGCGGAAAACAGGGGAAACGCAACGACGCGGCGGAGGTGACCATCGCCGGTGAGGTATCACGCGTGCGAGCGCGTGGATGTGCGCGTGAGAGTGCGTGTGCACGGCTACGTGCGTGTGCACGCGAGTGCAGGGTCCTGCGCGACAAGGAACCGGTCGGCGGCACGGCCTTGTGGGACCCCGGCGTCTTCCGCTCGCGAGAGCGCGCGTACGCGTGCGTGCGTGCACGGGCTGGACAGGGAGAGCAGGGGTTCGGCCCCTCAGGTGCGGGCGTGTGTGTGCAGAACGCCGGCGGTGTGCGCGGGTTCAAGGCTCGGCCCTTGGGCTGCAGCGAGAGGGTTCGGTGCATGGACGCAAGGCCTCTCCTTGGCCTCGACCAAAAGGACGGCGAGCGAGAGGCAGTAGCGCACGGCGAGGTTCAAACTGGAAGGGAACAAGGTCAAGGCTTGGTCGTCTTCTGGGGCGTGGTGGAAACAGGTTCCCGGTGACGATGGGAAGGTCGGCGGTGTGGGTTTGTGCTCACACGAGTCCTGGCCAAAGAAAGGCAAGGCCTTAGCCCTCGGGTGCACGCGGGCTTGTGTGTGGTGGTTTGATCAGGAAGACAGGGCCTTGGCCCCTCGGTTGTGCGAGAGCAGGGTGCCGGCGGTGCAACCTCGGCGGCGACACCGATCAGGCGACGCGCACGGCATGAACTGAAAAAGGAGTGGACGGACGGCCAAGCGGTGGAGCACGCGCGGAGACGGCAGCGGCACCTGCAAAGCGGCCGGCTTGGCTCGATGGCCAGCACTCAAACGACAGCGGGTCTGCGCGGCGGCGTGAGCAGGCAGTGGGCAACCAGACATCACACGAGCGCACATGGCTCATTCAGCCATGGCTCGAAGGCCGGGCGCCACATCAAGAGGGTGCCTCGGCGCTCACCTCGTGCTCCTGCAGGCGGTGACGAGGCGGCGGTGAAGAGGGTACGGCGATGGAGCGGACGCAGAGCAGAGCAGGTAGCAGAACAGGGGCGGCGTCGTCGGCTGGTCCGGCTCCTGGGCGGCGCGGTTCGTGGCTTCACGGCGAACAGTAGCTCCGGCTCCTTCTTCCCCTTCCTGGCTTCTCCCTCCTTCCTTCTTCTCCTTCACGAACGACGTCTGCGTCGCCGAGACGAGCTTCACCGCGCCGGCGGCAAAAGGGTGCTCGGCGCCCGGGCGGTGGTCTCGATCTTCCTCCCTTCCTCCTTCCTTTCCTCTCCTCCTTCCTTCTCCTTTGATTGCTGGTAGAGGCTGCGGCGGATTGGGGGAAATTTCCCCCAAAGGTGGCGGAACAGGGAGGCCAAGGGCGGACGAGCTTCTTATAGGGCGGCCGGCTAGGGTTTCCGGGCTCTAGGGGAACGGCGGGGATCCTCGGCGTCCGCGCCTGCGGCCACGCGGCGCACATCTGGCGTTGTGGGCGAGCTCAGCGCGGGGGCGCGCCGGTCGCTATTGCGACGTGTGCCGCAGTGTCACGGTGGGGAAGAGAAACAGGGAAAAGGGAAAAGGTGAGGATGAGGCTGACCTGCGGGACCCGCGCGGCGGTGAGACAAGGCGGTGCGGTTGGTGTTAGACGGACCGGCAGTTTAGGTGGGCCGAAAGGCCAAGCAGGCCGGCTGGTTGGGCGGCGGGGTAAGGTAGCTCGGTGAGAAGAAAAGGGTGCTCTAGCGGACTTCGCACCGCTGGGTTAAAGCCCAAAACAGGTTTATGGTGTTTTCCTATTATCTTATCACCTCAGCTCCTATTTAACTTATGATTCGAATTTGAATTCAAAATTCAAATTCGAACCCCACTCAATTAAGATCCAAACAAAAACAAATAAACTCCAAAGTTCTCACACTAGCAATTTATAATTCCTAAATTTATGATTTTGCTCAAATTAAATCTAGGATTTTAGGGAAGGATCAAAGAAGACATCCTTATAATTTAATTAGGCACTCAATTTCACTCAAAAATTTTGAAACCCACATTCTTGCATCGCTAACATTCCAGAGAAATTCCAGGATGTTACATATGACATGGGAGTACATTTTCCAAGCAATTTAAATTTCATTTTCAGATTCATATTTGGCACATGAAATATCTTTGCGACAAAAAGGAACTTATGCTCCTCCACAAGATAAAACATGAGGGCTAAACATTCATGTTGACAAATGAGCCTTTGGCCCCATATGCTCAAAATAAGATATCCAAGCACAAATTAAGTATAGAAATGCCACTAAAACATGTCATGATCATATAAAGGCATTTACTCACATGAGAGCATACATATAACATTTTTTCAAAAACATAGCTATCGACCATGGATATAAATCAAGATCATCAAGAGCTAAGCCAAACTAAACCATATCATACCAAACTAGCTCATAGGATCATATATAGCACATCATGATGAACAATATATATAGGAGAAGCTTTCCCTACAAAATGCATACGACCTAAGATACAAAGATGCCTATACATCATGTTACAAATGCAATGCAAAAATGCAAGAAATGCACAAAGGAAACTATACATATGCTACAAGGAGCTCCCACCACCAACTCAAGAAACCAAACACACACCCTCAAACAAGTGAAAGTTGCTTGATCTAGGGGCTTGGTGAAAATGTCCGCTAGTTGGTTTTGTGTGGGTACATGGATCAAAGCGATTTTCTCTTTCTCAACATTGTATCTCAGAAAATGGTATCTCACTTCTATATGCTTGGTTTTGGAGTGTAGCACTGGATTCCTAGTAACACTAATGACACTCGTGCTATCACAAAGAAGTGGAACCTAGGTATACTCCTCACCAAAGTCACTCATGGTGTATGTGATCCAAAGGAGTTGAGAGAAACAACTAGCTGCGGCAACGTACTCGGCTTCGGTTGTAGATTGAGCAACACTCGATTGTTTGCGGGAAGACCAAGACACCAAAGAAGAATCCAAGAACTGGCAAGTCCCAGAAGTGGACTTCCTATCCAACCGACACCCGGCAAAATCCACGTCTAAAAAACCATGAAGCTCCAAAGAAGAAGACGTAGAGTACCAAAGGCCGAAGTCGGGAGTGTATCGCAAATACTTGAAGATGCGCTTGACTGCTTGCCGATGTGAAGTCCTTGGAGATGGTTGAAAATGAGCGCACAAACATACCGAGAATTGGATGTCCGGCCTCGTCGCCGTCAGGTATAGGAGGGAGCCGATCATGCTCCGGTACTCCTTCTGGTCCACGTGTTCACCGTCCTCGTCCGCATCAAGGGATGTAGTCGTACTCATCGGCGTCATCATGGACTTGGAGTCCTCCATCTAGAACTTCCTCACAATGTCCTTGGTGTACTTTGTTTGGTGTACAAATGTTCCTTCCTTCGATTGCTTGATCTGTAGCCCGAGGAAGAACTGCAACTCACCCATCATGCTCATTTCGAATTCCCTACTCATGTCTCTGCAAACCTTGCAACCAAAGAGTTAGACGAGCCACCAAAGACAATATCATCCACGTACACATGCACAATTAGGATCTCCTTGCCCTGCCTGAGGAGAAACAAGGTCTGATCTACCTTCTCCATCTCAAAGCCTCTCTCAAACAGGAACCCCCTCAACCTACCATACCAAGCTCTAGGCGCCTGCTTCGGCCCATACAGCGCCTTCCTCCACTTGTACACCCTGTGGGGGTACTTCTCACTCTCAAACCCCAATGATTGCCTCACGAACACTTCTTTCTCCAAAACACCATTCAGAAACACACTCTTAACATCCATTTGGTACAATTTGAACCCTTTAGCCACGGAAAAGGCTAGAAGGATCCTAATCGCCTCCAAACGAGCCATAGGAGCAAATGTCTCCTCATAGTCTATCCCCTCTTTTTGTGTGTTCCCCTGAGCAACCAGCCTAGACTTGTTTCTCACTACTTCACCTTTCTCTCCCTCTTTATTTTTCCACACCCATTTTGTCCCAATCGGCTTACACCCCGGTGGAGGCTCCACTAACTCCCATACTTGGTTTCTCTCAAAATTCTCCAACTCCTCATGCATAGAATTAACCCAATTATGATTAGATAGCGCATGTCCAATGTCTTTGGGCTCAAAAGTAGCAACAAAAGCAGCATGGGCAAAGTGAGAGTCATTTCGAAACCTCGACCGTGTAGTTCGTTCGTTGATGTTCCCGATGATCGTTGAAGCTGGGTAATCCACTTGTACTCGCCGGGGAGCTCCTCACCTCGATGCAGCTTCCTCTCGATCTCGGCACGTCGTCGTAGGTGTGGGAGAAGGCCCGTCCTCGATTTTAGTCGAAGTAGTATGTACATGCTCAGCCACGGGCGCCACACCACCATCTTCCTCATCTCCTTACTGCTGCACCTCATCCTCGAAAATCTCCTCACCAAGTTCCTCGTCACCTGCACACTCAAAAACAAGCGAACTGCGTGGCTGTGTCTCGTCGAAGGTAACCTCGCAAGTCTCCACAATATGGTTAGTTTCATGATTGAGCACTCGAAAGGCTCTAGAATGAGACGTGTAACCAAAGAAAATGCCATCGACAGACCTAGCCTCGAACTTGTCCAACTTCTTCCCTTTCTTAAGAATGAAGCATTTGTAGCCAAAGACGTGAAAGTGACTCACCTTGGGGGTTCTACCGTGCATCAACTCGTAGCAAGTTCTCTTCTTATGGACACTGAGGTAAATCCTGTTCGACACGTAGCACGCGATATTGACCGCCTCAGCCCAGAACCTTCTCGGAGTCCTATGCTCATCGAGCATCGTCCGAACCATCTCACACAGGGTTCTGTTTTACCTTTCCACCACGCCGTTCTAGGGAGGCGTATAAGGACTAGAGAACTGGTGTTCAAGACCCAAGTCATGGCAAAAGGTTTCGAAGTGAGAGTTTTTAAATTTCGAGCCATTGTCACTGCAGATCGCTCGTATGGCATCTCCGTGCCTCTCGTTCTTCAACCTCAAGACAAGATCTCGAACAAAACAAAATGTCTCTCCTTTTTCCTCTAAAAAGAAAACCCAAGCATACCGAGAGTAGTCGTCTGCCACAACCAGGACGTACCACTTCCCACCCACAGATCCCACACGAGCTGGGCCAACAAGGTCCATATGGAGCAGCTCGCATGGACGCTCCGTCATCACATCGGTAAGGGGTGGATGGGAAGCAGCTACCATCTTAGCATGCCTGCACGACGCACACACCAAATCCTTTTCGAACCTCAAGCGGGGCAATCCTCGGACCAAGTTGAGTCCACTCAAGCGTGACAACAAGTCAAAACTCAAGTGACCCAACTCCTATGCCACTTCCACAACTCACCCAAAGAACCAGCTACGAAACACCTCAAAACACCCGAACTCTGAGAGAAATTCGCTCGAAATATTTGACCCTCGGGGACGACCACACAGACAAGAGCATCAAGTATCTGAGAACCACCCGACTTAAACAACACCTCAAAACCTTCCTCAAGATGCTGGGAAACAGAGAGCAAATTAAACCCCAACGACTTGACCAAGGCAACACGCTTCAGCACCACTTTGTCACTTACCCTCACTTCACCTTCTACAAGTACACACCCTCGTCCATTGTCCCCAAAGGTGATGTATGTCCTGGACGCCACCTGGGTGAGGCTAGAGAACCACCCCCGATCTCCGGTCATGTGCCTCGAGCAAACGGAGTCGATCAACCAAACGTTCCCCAAGCCTCCCACCTGAAATTCAAAAATGAGCACGTGAATGAGCAAACGACTTAACACTGGGGTTAGTACCAAAAGAGTAAAACGTGTGCTGAGCCATCTTCTCTAAAGTGGGGTTAGCACGATCCATCCTAGCATTCCTACCAAAGTGTGCATCAAACCTACCACGAGTACCAAACCTCGAACCCATCCCACCATCTCCACTAGAACTGAAGCCACCATGGGGAAACCACTCTCGCCTCGCTGGAGGAGCACGAAAGCCACAAAAGGAAGACCGTGGACCGTAGCTCCTCTCCAACTCAAAGCTACGACTCCTCCCACCCTCGTATTGAGCACGAGGTGGAGAACGTCTAGCAAACTCAATACCACCAGACATACCATGCCTACCACCTGTACCATGACCAAAAGAACTGAATCGAGCATCACCACGACCACGAAAACCAAACTGGCCAGTGCCTAGATCTCTATACAAGGATCATGGAAGGACTTTGTTCTAAACTAGAATGCAGGAGCATCCACTTTACTCTTATTGGACTAGCAGGCATACAAACGGAATTAGCAACTTATGAACTACACCAGAAGATCAAAGGCTAAGCTCATGAAGAACACAAGCCTCTAAATCATGAACAAGTGAAGAACACAAGAACTATTCACCTATGCATGAATACTACTTTAGTCTAAATAGAAAATGCAGAAATACTCACTTTATTCTAAATGAAGAACGAAGCATCCACAGAGATACAAACCTCTGTCTCACTCTCCTACTCTCTAATCTACTAAGGAGAGGCCTCTCCTTTTAAGGGAAGCTCTCATCCTTGGATGGAGTGGTCTCTCCTTATTCTTACCCCCTCCCCTTCTATTTATAGGCCCGGGTCACTGCGCGAGAACACCCCAAGCACCATGGGAATGCCCTTAGGATCCAATGGGGAGACGACACGTGGAAGATGGGCGTGAACTGCCTTAAGGTGGGGTCGGCCGACCTGTGGGGTCGGCCGATGATAGGTGCCGACTTGGATCAGCACAAGGATGGCCCGATCTTCATGGCAGTAGGTTTTTGTAACAAGATAAATTGCTGCAAGCAGCGGGTAAATGCTTTATACCTGACAAAGATTGGATGCGACCAAGCGTCGGGGAGAAGTTACCGAAACCGCGAAGACTTCGACTCGATCTCCAAACAACCGCAGAACCACAAGCCAGAACTAATCCACACAATATGACGCAGCAAAGTTGGAATCCGTAGAGCACGAAGTAGCGGAACCCAGAGGGATCTCTTCACAAGTCCAAGAAGAACAAGGGTGTGCAAGGCACTCAACAGTTCGGCTGCAAGAAAACCATATGTGGTTGTCTATTCTCAATAATCAAAACTTGGTTTTTTAGTAGTACATAGGGGGGTATTTATACTAGGAACAACCCTCCTAGATGGGTGTGAATTCGAGATGGAAATGAAGAGGCTAAGCATGTGAAAAGGCTCCCCAGAAATCAACTCCCGAGGTGGACTCGCGTGGCTGTTGACCTTCTGTGCAGCCTCCACTAAATCTATCATAACTCTTTATTAGGAAGTCCAATGGACATGCTGTTTCTTGCATTGGAAAGTTGACTTCAAGATGGTTCCATGAAGTACTCATGCAGCTCCAGAGCTATCGGGATTTAAGAGTTATGATCAAATCATTATGCAGGTCTGAACATGTCCGAACTGATCTGTCCGAACTGAACTTACTGGATCGTCCTTGGTCCGAACTGATCCACTTGTTTCTTCTTCTTTGCTTCCACTCCGTGTATAGCTGCACCACCCCTCTCACATATATACCTAAGTACAACCAATGTAGAACATTTAGGTAGTATAACATTCTCAGATATGTTAAAGTTAATTTCAGCTAGGAGAGAGTTCACCTCTTGTTGTAGTTTCTTGGCACGACTTCGTGTAATTGGTCCTTGGTTTATATTTATTGGTGTGTTGTCTTCATCCACTTGTGTAACTCTTGGGATGTCCACATCATCCTCCCCCTCTTGAAAAGGAGTTGTCCTCGACTCTGTTATGTATGTGTGGCTTGGCATGTGCACATCATCCTCCTCCTCTTGAAAAGGAGTCGTCCTCGACTCTATTGTGCAAGTGAGGCTTGGCATGTACACATCATCCTCCTCCTCTTGAAAAGGAGTCGTCCTCGACTCTATTGATCCAAAGAATGGAGCTAGCTCAGCATCGTCGAGGAATGTTGCTGCATTGTACTTCCTTTGCATATGAATCCTCTTTTTCTTTCTAGGACACTCAACAACCCCTTCATGGTTGAAATGATTCAAATGAAGATTTGTTGGTGTTATGGCATTTATTTCCTCCAGTATTCCAAGGTGTTTCGATCTGTAAACATACAATCCAAATAGTAGCTTTGCCATAGGAAAATAAGAAGGATGGAATTTTAATTTAGCTTTCACCTTGGATAGTTGTTTGACAATGATGGCTTCTAATGTCCATATGTAATGCTGATCTTTCTCCCCCTCTTGAGGAGAAGCTACTCCAAGGTTTTCATAACCTGAAAAACGATTGCACAAAGGGGCAAAAGTATATGCATGGTATATGAATAGGTCATTTGTTTTGTCATTGTCTTTGTTGCGCAAAACACCATTCTTAAGAAAGAAAAAACTGCATAGAGTTGGTCCATATGTCACAATTATCATGATGTTCACATCATTATTCTCCCTCCCTTGGAAAAAAGTCGACCTCGACTTTTGGTTATACCACAAATGATTATTAGCTTGAAACATTGTATTACCAACTTTCATCTTACCACGATGAAAAATCATGATTGACTTTTGTGTACCTGCAAATAATTGATAGGATGGGAGAACGAAAATTTCTTGCAAACAACACAACTGATTTAACAGCTCCAAATTTGTCACTCCAAGATCGAATTGTTCAAAACATTGTGACGAATCATTCATAACAATCCCAAAATTTTTGTTGCACGATTTATGGACAGATTTAGTTATATACCTTTTAAAGTCAATGCCAATGGATGAGAACAAATGTTCAGCATGTGCACAGATTGCACTTCTTTGCCCATGAGTGTTTTCATGCGGTGGATTAGATAAACAAGGGAAAGACATTGAAGGTTCTGAATTACAAGCACTAAACAATTGATTCATCTCATTAGGAAAATATAGATCACAAGAATCAACACAAAACATGTTTGACTTCAAATCAGCAAGCTTGTCACTCATTATGCAAATGGCATGAACATAAAAATTATGTACAACATGTTCTCCAATGAGAATAAATGTAAACTTGCAGCTATGAATTGTGTTCAAAGATCTTGAAGATGCTATCACAAAAATATTCTCAAGCATTGTGTTGACACCAATAGGTGTATCAAGCATGGTGTAAAACAAGCAGTTGGTAGGAGATAGCTTGGCAAAGAATTCACCACCACTAATCAACTGAAATTGGTGGTTTTTATTGGCATATAAAATATTGCAAGGATCAACCAAAGTACAAATATTATTATCATCCCAAATTTTATGATCAAATTTATCAACATGTTCTTCAATCAAATCAGCACAAAGGTTTGGATGATGTTCTATTGCTGAAACAATAATATCATGAATATTCATTTCCATATCACCAAACTTATTTACATGCATAGTACTGAATATATGAGTGCAAAGTATCATGTAAATCAACCATATCAAAGCATAGAAAAGATCATATATGACTGAACAAGGGTTATCAAATTGTAAATGTTCAGCAAAGTTATGATCATGTGACACTACCAAATCAGCACAAATAGTATGATTAAGTCTATTTAAAACATGTGCTTTATCACAATCACTCACCATAATATTTTGCATATTCAGACCTGAAATCTTACCAATTGACTCGTCATGTTTCATGTTTTGGGCTGCATACAATTGGTTCAGTTGATTGTCTACCTTCGCATCTCTCTCGACAAGTATGGTGACATCATGAACAGCTGTATCTTCCTCATTTTTATTGCAAACCTGCACACTTGGAAAGAAAACACTAGCAGTAGAGATGAGAGGGTTAGTCTCAAAAATATCTTCACAAGATTGGCGTTCAAACTCTCTATTGCTCTGTGGTGTATCCCTCACATTTGCATTATTTGTACTCTCAAGGTCATAGTGGGTGGAATCACACAATTCACTTTTGGTTTCACTCTCTCTCAATTTGGCTATGTGGCCCTCATTCTCACATAGGTCTTGATGCACAATCACTTCAACATCTTGGGATGCAACATATGCATACGTATCATACTTCACCATGTTTTGTGAAGGCAATGGAGCAGCAGTTGTTGCATCAGAACCAAGAATTAAATCTTCCTCAAATGCTACTGAACTTGCATCAGTTGAAAGAGAAGCATTTGCATTATTATTGCATTCAATCTGATCCTTATGTTGCAAATACAATGAAATTTCAGTACCTTTGTCCATGGTCATCACCTGATCTTCTTCATAAAAAATTGGAGGCTGATCATACTGCACCATATTATGTTCTTCAGTAACCTGCAGCACATCAAAAGAAAAACTAGAAGAAATTGTTATGTTAGAAAGAGATGTTTCCTCACATGGCCTATCTTCTACTTCACTCAATTTTTGTGTATCTTCTTCACACAGAATTTTGTGGCTCTCCTCACGTATGGTGGCATCTCTCAACTTTTTCTTTTTAGCTCTCACACTCAATTTTTGTTGGTGGAACTCTTTCTCACATATGGTGGAGTCTCTCTTCTCATTTTGAACTCTCACACACAATTTTGGCTGGTGGCACTCCTTCTCACATGGGTGTTGCTGATCATAGTAACTTCTTGGTGTCTCTTGCTGAATTTTTCTTTTTGTGGACACACAATAATCTTCAGCACTAATCAACACATGAGGGCGAGAACTATGCCCACGAGCACCTTTCCCATGCTGTCCTCTATGGTCAAAATGACCATCATGAAGGTTTTGACACGTTGATGTCGTACCCCACTATTTGAGATTGGAAGACGTTCATCGAACATCCTCTCCATGGCTGCCACAAGTGAGTTTTCAAAGTGATGTAACTCAGCTTGAGAGATTGGTGGCTCTTTTCCTCTATGTCTACCACCACAAAAACTTGGATTGGATCCTGCCATGTTAGGATATTGCAAGAGAAAGTGGAATAGGAAAAATTATGTGGAATCTCACAACCTCACCTCTTGCTTACCCAAGTTCTTACCCGTTCTCAAGGACCGTGAGGGTGCTAGTGTGGCGTAACCAAACCTGTGATTAAGTGGTTGAAAGGATACAAGACGAGAGGTCCGGTTTCAGATTTTTGTGAGGCTATAGGTGGCTGATCAAGGAAGGCTATGGTACTGAAACAAAATGAAACAAACCGTCCAAACAAGATGTAAATGTTGCTGTTCAGAATCAACACCAACTTAATATATGAACATAAAACTTTTGATGACAGATTCGCAACACAACCCCTTGCAACCTTTCAATTCTCTTTTCTTTCTTTTTTCTCTTCTTTTTTTGCTCTTTGTTTCACACTCTTTTTTTCTGATTTTTTTACTAACAGCAAACCCAAAACAATCTAAGAGGGGTGCGGATAAAAATTAAACAAGAGTACGGCAGAAGAACAAAGGCGGTGACTAGCAACACGATGAACGAAATGAACACAAAGTAACAGTACGAACAAAATGGCTATAGGATTTTTTGTATGGCTTTTCAGTGGACTGTGGGACATGAGCAAAAAATGTATATGATGGATGAAACTAGTAACAAATTGTAAAGGGTGGGAGGGTGGGTAAAAACAAAACCTACCGTGACAACGATAGCTCTGATTACCACTTGATAGGTGCTAACTTGGATCAGCACAAGGATGGCCCGATCTTCACGGCAGTAGGTTTTTGTAACAAGATAAATTGCTGTAAGTAGCGGGTAAATACTTTATACCTGACAAAGGTTGGATGCGACCAAGCGTCAGGGAGAAGTTACCGAAACCGCGAAGACTTCGACTCGATCTCCAAACGACTGCAGAACCACAAGCTAGAACTAATCCACACAATACGGCGCAGCAAAGTTGGAATCCGTAGAGCACGAAGTAGCAGAACCCAGAGGGATCTCTTCACAAGTCCAAGAAGAACAAGGAAGAACAAGGTTGTGCAAGGCACTCAGCAGCTCGGCTGCAAGAAAACCTTATGTGGTTGTCTATTCTCAATAATCAAAACTTGGTTTTTTAGTAGTACATAGGGGGGTATTTATACTAGGAACAACCCTCCTAGATGGGTGTGAATTCGAGATGGAAATGAAGAGGCTAAGCATGTGAAAAGGCTCCCCAGAAATCAACTCCCGAGGTGGACTCGCGTGGCTGTTGACCTTCTGTGCAGCCTCCACTAAATCTGTTATAACTCTTTATTGGGAAGTCCAATGGACATGTGGTTTCTTGCATTGGAAAGTTGACTTCAAGACGGTTCCATGAAGTACTCATCCAGCTCTAGAGCTATCGGGATTTAAGAGTTATGATCAAATCATTATGCAGGTCTGAACATGTCCGAACTGATCTGTCCGAACTTGTCCGAACTGAACTTGCTGGATTGTCCTTGGTCCGAACTGATCCACTTGTTTCTTCTTCTTTGCTTCCTCTCCGTGTATAGCTGCACCACCCCTCTCACATATATACCTAAGTACAACCAATGTAGAACATTTAGGTAGTATAACATTCTCAGATATGTTAAAGTTAATTTCAGCTAGTAGAGAGTTCACCTCTTGTTGTAGTTTCTTGGCACGACTTCGTGTAATTGGTCCTTGGTTTATATTTATTGGTGTGTTGTCTTCATCCACTTGTGTAACTCTTGGGATGTCCACATCATCCTCCCCCTCTTGAAAAGGAGTTGTCCTCGACTCTGTTATGTATGTGTGGCTTGGCATATGCACATCATCCGATCCCGGGTTGACTCCGTTTGCGCCGCCTTTCATCTGGGTGACTGCTAGGTGGGTCGCCAATGCGGTTCCCGGTGTATGGGTCGGTTGGAGGCAGTTTGCTCGGGTTGTGGGCCCTTCAATCCTTGTGCTGAACACGTGGCAGCATTTGATTCGTCGGGAGGTGCTTCTCTTGGATTGATGAGGTGTCATGGACACATGGCATCTGCGTGCTAGCACATCACCACGTGGCCTGGTGTGGGTCCCACCGGGCCCACATGATGTCCTATGCATATCTCTCACATTCGGGCTCTGATGTATGCAAATGATATATCTATTTCGATCGTCTCGATGAGCCCGTCACAATGGTGCAGTCCAAATTGGCATTTGGGACTGTTTATGATGATGCAATATTCATGCCATTAATGCACTTGCTCTCAGCTATATCATTTCATGTGTATTTTGGCCTGTCCTGCATCAAAAGCTAGAAACACCAACACTTGTGGAAATTGTCAGTATTAAGCCCTATCCTAGTGTTGATGATCAATTTCCATTTATTTTATGCAGGAGTTGACGGCATAAAAGTGGTACTTAATAGCCGTCAACAGGCACCACGTTCGTGTGGACCCCGGTCTCCTCGTTCGGACCTTCTTGTGCAGGCCTCGCCTCGGTCGGAGACGGAAACTACTCGTGTGAACGAGCAAGTTGTCGGAGGCGAGGCGGAAACTCCTCGTGTGAGGCAGAGATTCCTCGTGCGAGGCGGAGACTTGTCGTGCGAGGCGGAGATTCCTCGTCCGAGGCGGAGACTTGTTGTGCGAGGCGGAGACTCCTCGTGCGAGGCGGAGACTTGTCGGAGAAGTCATCCCCCAGTCAGGTACTTGTCGGGGAAGCTTCCCATTGGTCGGAGATAAGACATCTTGCTAGTGAGGGTCTTGACAGGGATCTGCAATCTTACTTATGCTGGATCTTGGCCTTCACATTGTCAATGGTGTCAGAAGACTCCACCTCGAGAGTGATTATCTTGCCGTTTAAGGGGGCCTAATCCAGGCCCTCATCAGTAGCCCCCGAGCCTGAGAGGGAGTCAAGGACTCGCCCACAAGCTCAGACGAAAGGCGTCATGATGATCTTTGCTCTTGGTTTTCTCGGTGGGTGCGCGCGAGCGCATCCGCCGGATGTAGCCCCCGAGCCCATGAGTGAGTTGTAGACTCGCTTGTGGGGTTTTTAATATTTAGAGACGTTGTCGTGGTTTTGGGATCCTTGACCGAGGCGGTCGTGGCGGTTGTGGGCGTCGTAGAAGTCGTGGAGGTCGTGGCCGACGTGGCGGATGTGATGGCTTGAAAAGACGGCGCGTGGTTGGTTCAGATTCTTGGGCCCAGCGGGCATCGAGGTGTCGCGCAGGCGGGCATTAGTTACCCCGGGGCGCGCACGCGTGTGCATGCGTCTTTTCGACGGGGTGGGCCCAGCATTTAACGCTGGTGGCCATGCCCCTTCCTTATTAACCGTGCGCCGACTGAGGATTCGAAACTTTTACTTCCCTACCTCCTCTACTGCCATCGCTGCTTGCTTCCTTTGCCCTTCACACCCACAGCGCCGCCGCCTCTTTCACCTACGCCGTGCGCGGGGGCTCGCCGTCGCCATGTCAAACTGGTCGCGCTCCAACGTGTCCCGCTCGATGCTGCACCGCCTCGTCGCCGTCGGGCAACTCCCCGCGCTCACCGACACCGAAGAGTGAAGCGTGCCCAAGGACGAGTCCGTGCCACGCCTGCCGAAGGGATACGTCATCTCGTTCGTGGCGTTCCACGAACGTGGCTTCTCTATCCCCGCCACGCAATTCATCCAGGCCGTACTTTTCGAGTACGGGCTCCAGCTCCAGCACCTCAACCCGAACAGCGTCCAACAAATGGCGGCGTTCGAGGCGCTTTGCGAGGGGTACTTGGGTGTCGGTGCCCACTGGCACCTCTTCAAGTATTTCTTAATGTTCGCCTGCTTGAAGGACGGCTCCCTTGCAGCGACCATCGATTGCGCCAATCTCCGGATGAAGCAGGGCAGGGGCGACATGTACATCCCCTTCTCGCTGACGAGCTCCAACAGCGGATGGCACAAAGGTTGGTTCTATCTCAAGAACGACCCCGAGCACGCGCTGCCGGAGTTCACCGGAGTCTCCACGTAGCCGTGCTATAGTAGTAACCGGTGGTGTAGACGTGGTGTCTAGACAACGGGTTATCCTTCGATTGCCCTATATCCCACGGTTTGTCTTGGGGTAGGCCGCGGTAGTGACAGCCGTTGGACCCTTACGGAATCCCCCACGTCTGGATACAAGTGTAGGCAACCCTTTGCCGTGAACCGACTGTTATAGCCAGGAGGATCCGGTGTCCGAAACGAGAGTCCCTAACTGAGAGATTGTTCTTAACTCTGCCCACTATCAGCAGGATCCTTTCCATCTCCATCTCAACTCTATAGAGTTGTGTCCTTGGACCGTTCTCCTAGGGTAGAAGTTAGTACACACCGTTCCTTGGATTCGATACCCTTGGGAATACTCCTAAGGTGAAGTGCTACAACGGAGTATCCGTGCGCTTGCGGATTCGTTCGCACTCGTCAGTGTACTTGGGTGTTTCTTACACGCTCACGTTAACCCGGTGCCATAGTGGTGAGGTTAAAAATACCAACAAGCATTTCTGGCGCCGTTGCCGGGGAACGGTTGCCGTATCTATCTTCGAACCTAGTGGTCCTTGTATCTATCTTTTTTGTTTTCTTGAATTCTACCTTTACCCCTGCTACCCATTGAGATGCCTCCTTGTCAAAGCCTCTCTACCCCTAGGGGCGAGTTCGTCTTAGAGCAACCATCAACTTCTTCATCTTGCTGCGAACTCGGTCCTGGTTTTATAGCCATGGTTCGAAATCGACCCTTCTCTGGAGCGATTAGCGATAATCCTCATGCTCATGTAGAGGAGTTTGAAGGACTGTGTTCAGGCCTACTTGTGTTGGGCATGACACAGGAAACTTTGAGGTGGAAATTGTTCCCCTTCTCCCTTGTAGATAGGGCGGAACAATGGTACACTCTCACAGTAAGTAGTGTGAACAGTTGGGAAGAACTACGAGATAACTTTTGTTACTCATTCTCCCATCCGGAACATATAAAATCTCTACCGTTCGACCTCTTCGACTTTGAGCAATTGGAGATGGAGTCCATAGGTGCAGCCTGGGCTAGGTTCTCAAGTCTCTTGACATCTAGCTCAGACTTGTCTATATCCGATGACATTTCAACGAACATCTTTTACATGCATATAGACTTGGAATCTGCACAAGAGCTTGACCTTCTAGCTGGAGGTTCGTTCAAACATCAATCCCCAATGGAAAGAAGAGAAATCCTAGAATTCTTCTTAGAAACCTCTTCTTCCCATACCAGTCGCAACGAACCCCACCAAGACTTAGAGTTGATCCAAGAGAGTCTCTTAGTAGACGAATTTGAGCTTCGACCCTGCACATCCTATGATTCGTCTAAAGAGCCTTCTCCCGAACCGCGAACACTGAAGGAAGAAGAGATTCAACCTTCGGAGTTCTCTCACGTATTCGAGGATGATTCTTCCAGAGACATTACAAATACCTCAAATCACTATAGGCATGAGAATCCTATGGCATCGATAGACCTTTATGAGGTCCTCGATGAAGTTTGGAATCATGGGGTCATAGTGGATTGGTCGCCTCAGAAATCAAAGCCTACTTCCGAAGCAACACGACCATCCACTGTTCCATGAGGGGAAACACCGTAGATGTTGTTCATGACCCTACTGCTGGAGCTTGCATCATACCGGAGGTCCTTCTAGACACTCTGGTGGGTGACATGCCCCTCACCCCGACTGATAGATATTTCCGAAGTCCCGAGTGGAACTACCTTTCCCATGTCAAGGGATTGCTAGGGACGTGCCGATCATCATAGACGAGATCGAGGTGTGCTTAGATTTTCATATTTATGACATCATGGATTTCGATCTTCTCCTAGGTTTCCCATTGGATGAACTTCTTGATAAATCTCAAGGGAGCCTAGATCATAAGCTTAGGGAATCAGATTTTGCCACTTCTATCACAGGTCCAGGGCCTCCACTGGAAAATCCTCTTCCCAAGCAAGACCCGCTCGAGAAGGGGATGCATGTATCTCCATTCGCGTCATCCGAGCCCGTTCTCATTGAGGTTGTAGGCTTTCCTACTCCTCATGAGAATGATTCGGAAGATTCTCTTCACAACTGTGAAGGCGAACGATCATCATCCCTCTCGACCGAGTTTGAGCCTCTTCTCGCTGGCCCGTATCTTGTTGCTTTCGATCATGATCAAGAGTCGATAATGAGCTTTCATGATAAATCTCTTGAGTGAGAGGACTCATGGGCCATGGAATCTTTTGAGGCACCGACCCTGGAATTCATAGGAAAGGATTCCACTGACGAGCATGGTAGCTTCATCCTTGATATACCTTATGAACCATGCTCGCATAATCCCTCTCCAGAGTCAGCCATGCTTAGTGCACTGATCACACATAAGGGCTACAACCACCTTCTGATCCTCTATTGCAGAATGTTTAGAATGTTGATTGTGGATGCATATATCTACCATAAGCATATCAGATTTCGTGTGTGCACTATGGCGCTAACCTTGCAGCTAAAGCTTCACTGATACATCCAAGATTGGTGGTGAGATGGGAACGACACCACCAATGACAGCTGCAAGATGAAGTTCCCCTGGTCGAGCTTATGACCATAATAAACAAAGCACTACCAGGAGATAGCCTGGATTAGCATAGGTTTTATTTTCCTTTCGAATAAAAGCAAGAACATGTTTTTGGCATAAGATGTCCTTCGGGTATTTTTGGTCACTAACCTTTCAGGTGGAGATTGAAAAGAACGGTGGACAGGTGATGTCTAAGAACATGTGAACTACATCAACTACAAAACTTTGGTAAAATTCTGGTGAGGGAACATTTACAAGGGAAGCTTGATCTCCACACACTTCAGTTTTGTTACTTAGCAATGCAAACTCCAAGTGTGGAGGAGATATGTGAGCATCCCGAGTAAAGTTCCTCTCATGCCAAATCTTATCCTGGGTTGGAGATGATGTTAGCTCTTGCATCTTGCCTGATTAGCTAGGTAAGTCCTGCTTTTGACTATAAACAAAGCCCTTCCGGGAGGTTGCCCGAGGTTCACCGTCACATACTCATGCTTGCGTTCCTTTGAAAACAGCTTAATCATGCTTCCTTCATTTATGTTCATATGCCTTGGTTTGATTGTATGTTCTAGACGTACATTCATAGACTGTTTTGAATTATGCGTGGTGCTTAGGTTAAAACTGTCTTCTTCAATCAAAACAAGACACAGTGTCGAGTTTTGATTGATGAACCGTAGAGTTATCTTCCACAAGATCTTGGTTGCATGTATATGGACTAACCCCTATAGGAAATCATCAAATCCGAATGGATAAGTGCTCGAGCTAGATTCAAATGGGAAGGTAAGTCAAGGTGTCGGATTCATGTTGCACAACATACAAACGAGGTACATATGACCTTTCAAAGGTCCAAGGCAAAGTACATTCCCCTTTTGTTCATGGAGTGCGATATTTATCTAACCTTGTTCGAGCAAATGCCATGGTGACGATAAAAAACAAAAAAAAACAAAAATATTTGCTTTCAAATAAAGGCTCTATGGTTCTCAAACCAATAGAGTCCATCTTTTTGTTTTCACTTTTGTTTGAAGAACAGCACCAGTACAAGCACCAGTGTGGGGGAGTTCTCTAAAGCTCATCATCAACATACCCACTTGAGAACTCCCACACAAAGGGCTGCACGACATCGACTACACCTTCATGACAAGGACAAGGCAAGCTAGAGTGAGATGGCTACCCTACGGGTTCGCCAAATCACCACTAGACTTCCTTGTTCCCCATATCCTTCAGGAGCGATGGTATGTGCACCCTTCATCTCACTCTCTACCTACAAGTTTGAATGATCTTCAACTATTATCCAATAAATCAAACTCAAATAATGGCGCTCTGCTTGCTCTACATGATTCCTGTGATTGGCTTGCATATCTTTTATTCCTTACTCATTATCTTGATGCTTGTGAACAAATATCATTAGGGAACTCATACTCATCTAAGTAGTTGGTGCCTGAGATATGGTTTGATGATATGATCTTCTCTCTTAATGCTTGAGTGCTTGGGAATTTCATTTGAAAAATCTGAAAACTCTTTGCAATGCTCCTCTTTGATATGCCATAGTCCTACCAAAGTCTTATGATGTTCTAGTTGAAAACCTTATACTCATTTGCTGCTTGTTATTGCATTGAGCTTTGTCAAACTTTGTGACCCTTGTGAGAGTTCTTTTCATGCTTTCATGATCAAGATTTATGTGCACACCACCATTTCCCCCTTGTTATGCTTCTACACTAGAAGTTAGCATTGTATCATCCATCTATTCCACCAAATAAAGCTCCATTCATTGTTCCATGATTTACCCCTCTCCAAATATCTCTAAAAGAGACTGGGCTATGCAAAAAAAAGGAGAAAGACATGCTCAAAAAGCATGACCAAAAAAAGGAGAAAAAAACAGAGAAGATAGCCCATGTCTCAAATATTTCAAAAAGGAGAGTGGAGTAAATCATGCAAAAAGGAGTTCCATAATGGTAATAACTAGTACCTATTCCAGGGCTAGTGTCCACCTTACCATACCCATCATACCCATACACGTGCACATCTTGATCTGATTGTATGAATTGCTCTTATCCTTGGATCCTGTCTTTGACTTTGCAATATATGTGATGCAAGTATGCCTTATCATTCATACCTACCCTGAGCTCCACATATAGCCATCATTAGAAGTAGGATGAAGAAAGGCAATTCTAATGCCTTGGTGAGGACTTATACACATTGAGCGATCTGAGAGAATCAAATGAGGAGCTAAGCAAGGTTTGTTTTGAAAACTTATTGCAAAACCCCAAGTTACTTGACATGATGAGCAGAAGTGATTTGATTCATGACCATTCCATTCTTCAACTACCTAAGATGGCATGATAGACACTCCACAGAGTTCATAGGTACAAGTTATGGTTTGGAATATCTCTTATGCTCACTTCATATCTCTGGATATCATGTCCCACTTGATTTGTTCTCCCTTTACTCGGGACGAGCAAAGGTCAAGTGTGGGGGAGTTGTTGACGACTGTTAAGTACCACTTTTATGCCATCAACTCCTGCATAAAATAAATGGAAAGTGATGATCAACACTAGGATAGGGCTTTATACTAACAATTTCCACAAGTGTTGGTGTTTCTAGCTTTTGATGCAGGACATGCCAAAATACACATGAAATGATATAGCTGAGAGCAAGTGCATTAGTGACATGAATATGGCATCATCATAAACAGTCCCAAATGCCAAGTTGGACTGCACCATTGTGACGGGCTCGTCGAGACGATCGAAATGGATATATCGTTTGCATACATCGGAGCCCGAATGTGAGAGATATGCACAGGACATCATGTGGGACCGGTGGGACCCACACCAGGCCACGTGGCGATGTGCTGGCACACAGATGCCATGTGTCCATGACACCTCATCAATCCAAGAGAAGCACCTCCCGACGAATCAAATGCCGCCACGTGTTCAGCACAAGGATTCAAGGGCCCACAACCCGAGCAAACTGCCTCCAACCGACCCATACACCGGGAACCGCCTTGGGGACCAACCTAGCTGTCACCCAGACGAAAGGCGGCGCAAACGGAGTCAACCCGGGATCGGCCGACCCCACCTTAAGGTGGTTCGCGCCCATCTTCCACGTGTCGTCTCCCCATTGGATCCTAAGGGCATTCCCGTGGTGCTTGGGGTGTTCTCGCGCGGTGACCGGGCCTATAAATAGAAGGGTGTTGACGGCTGTTAAGTGCTTACTTTAGCCGTCAATTTACTCATGGATAAAGGAGCAAGAGGCATTTCTTACACGCATTTTAGTCAAGAATAATGTAGTTCCACTTGTCCTTGGAGATTTTGTGATTGCAGGAAAATAAGCACAAAAGAAGTGGCAAACTCACCTTCTATGATTCATGCCACGTCACCTCAAGGAATGGCTGCCACCTCAGGTGCCATGCATGCAAGCCAAGCCACCTCAGGTGCCACGCATGCACGCCGTGTCACCAATCCAAGAGAGGTAAGCCCCAACAAATGAGAGCGTGACACATGGACTTCACATGGATCCATGGGCCCACCAGAGCGCCTAAACCGCCTCAAGAACACGTGTACACCGGGGACCGACTGAAGGACCCACAGGACAGCCACCCTGAGGAAGCACACCCCGAGTGGGGCCCCCCTAGGGTCGGCCGACCCTAGGATCGGCCGAACCGACCTTGGGTTGGTTGATCCTGGGCTTCCACGTGGCGCTTGTCCATTGGTCCTAGAGGCCAACCCCGGGGTGTTTCACTCCTTCTTGTACCAGTGCTCTGGCCTATAAATAGAAGGGGAGGGGGCTCATTTCTTACCAACACATCTTATTCCTCCTCTCTCACTTTTGGTTTCTAAGGCTAGGAGGTAGGCTAGAGCAGTTCTACTTCAGGTTCCAAGTCTACTTTGGGATCTAGGTATGAGTCCTCTTGTATCTTTATTTTATTGTATGACTTTGATCTACTTCAGTTATTCAGCTATTTCATATAAAGTTGTGCTAGTGCACATGGGTGATTTGTTCATGTGTTCTTCGCTCGTTCATCATTTAGAGGCTCCTGTTCTTGATGAATAAGGCCTTTCGATCCAGTTGATGAGTGACTTATACATGTTTTCGGTGTTTGTTCATAAGTTAGAGGCTCGTGTTCATCAGGAACACGACCCTTTGATCTTGTTGAATAGACATAGGAAAGTACGAATCCGTTTGTGTGCTTAGCCTAGTTTGATCTAGTTAGATCCCATGTTGGTGTTGTATGAAGTTCGTGCTCAAGCTACGGTGTTCGGTGTAATTGGCCGGTTTACCTGGCGGCTCTGACCTGGGTCACAATAGCCCGGGCCGGTCAGGGTCCTGCTAACAACATAAGCATGGTGCTTGGGTTACGTAGCTACGTTACTTATGAGTGTATCCCATGGTTTGTCTTGGGGTAGGCCGCGGTGGTGACAGCCGTTCGACCCTTCTGGAATCCCCCACGTTCGGATACGTTGTAGGAGTCTAAAGTCTAACAACCGAAGTCGTGCGTAAGTGACGCGGGAGGTTAGCTCCCCGTTTATGCCTGGGTGCTTGAGCCAGCATCATGCGATGCTAGTGTGTGACTAGCTTGTCTGACTACTTCGTATGTTTAGTACCTTAGAACCTAGAACTAACTCGTATGTTGCCTCCTAAGCCTAGGACCTTTAGAGAGAGTGTGTTTGTGTGTTCACACTACTATCGTATCTATCTTATCTTACCCCTGCACTTGAGTATCTGGTTTGTCCCCGTCTATGATTTATACTCCTTGCAATAGTGTTGAACTAGTTAATCCGCCCAACCTTCCTTGGATTCAATACCCTTTGAAATACTCCTTTGGGGAAATGCTACAATGGTACTTCCGTGCGCTTGCGGACTCTTGTAATCATTAGGATTACCATTTGGATATTTCTGGCATCGTTGCTAGGAACCCGTAACTTAACATCGAGGTTAAGAAATACCAACAAGCTTTTTTGGCGCTGTTGCCGGGGAAGGCTAAGGATAACTTGTCAGCACTTTGCAATGTTTATAATCATGACAGGAATAAAATAGTTCTCAATGCATGCTAACTTTGAATGTCTTCTTTGTCTATCGATGATGAAGACAGGTAGTGTATGACTGCTTTCAACTTACCGCCGAACTTCACTAAGATCCTGAGTCACTCGTAAGGAGAGCTCGAACTCATTTCGGTTCTCCCCAACGTGTACGTACGGAAGTCGACCCAGCCTCCTTTGTGCCATCTACATCAACTCCTATGGCCAATCAGGAGAAGACTCTTCGCGAATATTCTGCTCCCTCTGCTGATCAAGAGCCTACTGGCCCCGAGATCAACACAGGGAATGGAAACTTTGAAATCAAGACTGGCCACATTACGATGGTACAGGCTAGCCCATTTTGTGGCAAGCCTAATGAAGACACGAGCGCTCACTTGCAACAATTCTTCGAGCTGTGCAGTACCTTCACTATACGAGGAGTGGAGGAAAATGCCATTCGTCTGCGTCTGTTTCCATTCTCACTCCTGGGAAAGGCGAAGCAGTGGTTCTATGCGAACCGTGCAGATGTTGACACCTGGGCAAAATGCTCAGCAGCGTTCCTCGCAAAGTTCTTTCCATTGGGCAGGACCAATGCTCTCCGGGGAAGAATTTCAAGCTTTCAGCAAGCGGCAAATGAAACCATTCCAAAGGCTTGGGAGAGGCTTCAGGAGTACATCCTAGCTTGTCCCCATCATGGGATGGACAACTGGCTTATTCTTCAGAGTTTCTATAATGGGCTGACTCCGACAACCCGAGGCCATATTGATGCTGCTGCTGGAGGGGCTTTCTTCTCTCTCACTATCGCTGAAGCAACCAAACTTATCGAGAAGATGGTCTCCAACCAAGGGTGGAGTGATGATCGACTCCAGCCACGTCAGAGGGGTATACATACCATTAAGGAAGCGGATATGCTGCACGCCAAGATGGACCTACTCATGAAGAGAATGGATGCTCTGACCAGTGAGAAGGCTGCCATGGCCATCACTACTCAAGCTATGGATGCTCGCATGACCTGCGAAGTCTGTGATGACACTAGGCATTCAGGGAATTACTGCCCCGCTACCCAGGAGGATGTGATGTACATGAACAGCAATAACAATGGTTATCGTCCACAAGGAGGTCAAACGTGGAATCAATCACACCCTTACTATCAGGGGGGTAATCAAGGTAATACTTACAATCCCAACCAACCTTCCCTGAAAGATCTGGTTTTTGGGCAAGCTAAGACTAATGATGGTTTTAACAAGAAAACAACTGCTTATGATAAGGCTTTAGAAAGCCTCAACGTTAAAATCAATAACCTTTCTTCTGCTCTTAAGAACCAGCTGAGCTTTAATAAAATGATAGAAACCCAGTTGGCTCAGTTGGTTGCTTTGGTTCCATCTGCTGAGGACGGGAAGATTCTGGGGCAACCCGTGTCTTCTTGTGAGAATGTTTGTGCAGTGTCCACCAGATGGGGTAAGCCATCTGGGAGGGCACGAGCTGCTGACTATGCAGGGAGACCCATACAGCAGGTTCTTGATCCATGGGAATCTTCAGCAATTGTACATAGAAAGGATCCTGGTTATCCGGCCATCACTTGCACTATATACTACCAGAAAATTAGGAATACCCTCTGTGACCTTGGCGCGAGTGTCAACCTCATGTCCAAGGCTATGTTCGAAAGACTGGGATATCCCACTCTTACCCCAACCTTGAGGACAGTTCAACTTGCTGATGCATCGATCTGGTATCTGGAGGGGATTGTGGAGAGTCTACTAGTATTCGTCCAAGGCTCTTGCATCTTCGCAGATTTCGTGGTCCTTGATATGCAAGATGATGCGGAAATGCCACTCATTCTTGGGAGGCCGTTCCTAAGTGACGCTCGAGCAAGGATCAATGTGGAAAGTGGGACCATCCATTTCCGCATTGGGAAGAAGAACTTGATGTCCCGGTTTCGACCAACAGAAGAGCAATGCTATTCAGTGCAAGGAAACGATGAGCAGACCTGGGGGTGGACAGAGCCACAACCCCAGCTCACACGACCTCTGACCACACCAAGAAAATCAAGGAAGGCACGGAAGGTGTGGAGGTAGGTATAGAGATCGCACCCCTCTACTTCTCGGGAGTGGGGTGACAAGTGGAACTAATCACCGAGAAAAGTCCCGCTCTCGGACTTAAAAAGATGAGTCATTTCGCCAAAAGGTAAAATTGGTGAGCTATATCATATTTCCCTTCCAAAATTTAATTTAATTTTTCTCGGTGCATATTTGAATTTTTCCAGCTTTGCATCTGCATGCTAGAATTTTTTTAGCCAAATTTCCCTTTTCAATATAGAATTTTTGAAAATAAATTTTGGGTTGGAAAATCCTTGCAAATTCATTCGAGCAAGTTTCTGTGTGAATTTGGACCGGTACACCTAGGCAGACCCTCATGTGACCGTTAGAGGGCCATTGCAAAAAGCTGGAGGCGGGCGGACCTGAGGTGGGTTCGGCCGACCCCACAGGTCGGCCGACCCATCCTAACGGCTAGCCCGGCCCTCCTTCCTCCAACGGCTCCTAGCCGTTGCACACGCCCCATGTCTCGGTGCCCGGCCTCAATGCCTATAAATACAAGGGGGTTTGAGGGGTGTCTTCACCCATTGCAATACTCTCTCCCTCTCTTGTTTTTGCTCTCTAGTTTTCGTGGATTTCTCGCTCGAGATTGAGGTGCCAAGTACTCTCTCTAAGTGCTGCCGAAGTATTAGCGGAGCAAACTCGGTAAGGATTTCATTCGGTTTCACTAACCCATCACCGAGTTGCTTGTGTCATCTGATAGTTGTGCAGGATGAGTTGGGCCTCCGGCGCATTCCGGAAGTTGACTCGCTCACACCGTTCGCGCGACGGGGGGAGCTCGTCTCGTCATTCCGAAGATGCACCGAGCCCAATGTTGACCGACCGTGAAGAGGAAGGAGAGGAAGAGCTACCTACGCCACAAGCCGATGAAGTGTACACCGTCAACACTGCCTTCATCGACCTAAGGAGTGATCGTGAGAGACAAGCCTACGCTCTCATCAAGGGCCGAGTCTTCGCCAACACCAAGGAGTTTGACCCGGACCTTCTCGAGAAAACAAGTATGGACTTCGAGTTCAACTCCATTTGGCAAGCTCTAGGATGGGAGGATTTCATCCCAGTTCAGGAGGTTGGTTCTAGACCTACCACCATCCAATTTCTCTGCACTCTTCAAGAGGATGCGACAGGTATTTCATTTCGATTTCATGGAGTTCCGTATCGAGTTTCATGGAAAGATCTTAGTCGCACCCTCGGCTTTCATCATCGTTGCGCTATTTCTCTTGAGTAAGCTTGCGTTGGTTTTGATCGTGAGAGTTTTTGGGAAGAAATCTCTGGTCGTCCTGTTCGCGGCAAGTTGACACCTCGGTGCAACGATATCTTTCATCCCACTCTCCGACTATGGCACAAGTGGCTCGTCATCACTCTCTTTCCAAGGGATGATGTACGAACTGTGCGCACTGATGAGATGATGATCTTATATGCCGCGGTCAGATGGATCAAGATCTCCCCTGTGCAAGCTATGATTCGGCAGTGGTTAACAAATTTTAAGATGACGGGTTCTATTGAGTGTACGTCTCTGATTTCTCGTATCGTCACGAACCTTGGGATTACGCAAGGGCCTAATGTGCCTTCCATTGCTAATCCCCGAACTCAGATTGACGAGGCTTATTTGACTCAGGGGCATATTCTTAAGAAGGGTCCGGATGATTCGTTGGTTTTCTTTTACCCAGGCCATACAAACCAGATCCAGTTACCTAACCCAGATTTTAGGTTGTACGGCCAGGGGTCACTGACCGTTCCTCTCGAGGAACCTCGTCGTTCTAGTGTCTCTGGTGACAGGGTAACTAGGAGCGCATCGAGGAGAGCAGCCGAAGCACAACAGCCGCCACCACAGCCGTCTCCACAGCTGTCGCCTCAGCCACAGCCTTAGCCTACCACACCTCCGCCTGGTACGTGGACCTCTACCGAGTACATGCCTGGGGTCACTCCCGGGTATGCTCCCGGTTGGGACCAACCCATGTACCAGTAGGGTGCGAGTAGCTCGGCTTGGGCTAGCGCGGGTAGTGGCGAGTGGGCCGTCCCTGCTGGTACTACCTACGGAGATGCGACATCTTCATCGTCCAGATTGCGCTCGTCATCTCGTGGGGCCACCCTCACTCAGTAGATGAGCGAGCTTAACATCCGAGTCGGCGACATGGAGGAGACCGTACACCAGCACGTCGAGTCCACTCGGGACTGGCAGCGGATGTCCGGCGAGAGACTTCACGCCATCGAGCTGGCACAGCAGCAGCAGCTGGAGGAGCAGAGGGCCTACTACCGGTGGATGGGATTCCCTCCTCCACAGTAGTGAGCCTGAAGCTAGCTCGGGGGAGGACCCCCACTCTGAGGTAACTTGTATCTTTATTTTCAGAATCTCATATGCTAAAAACCCATAAAAATCTGCAAAAAATTTTAAAAGTCCAAAAATATTTATTTGCTTTCTTAAATTAGTTTGCTTTCATATGCGCGGTAAGAATGCTTTATGTCCCTTTATGGTCGAAATGATGAATAGTTGCTCTGTTTATTCCTCTTGTATGCCTTGCTACAGCTTAGTATCCTATCTTAGTTTTGAGTTTGTCGGCTTGTACGATCAAACCTTGGCTTGAAACTTGTGGGTAGCAAAAAGCATGACCTTTGCCTAGGCTGTTGTGAGGTATGATACGGTATAATAGGGTTGCTATGAGCCTGTGCTAAGTGTTGTTTGATATCCGGAGTTTTCTTTTGAAAAATAATAAAATGATAAGTTCCTCAATGATGAGAAATTCCTATCCAAAGCCATATGTAGATCCTAGCTTTTGTTAGCCTCCACATATGCTGCTTGTTTTCTTCATTGAGTCTTGTCGAATTGTTGTGACCCTCGGCGAGAAACTTGTCATGCTCCCATGATCAAGATCACGTACACCGCCACTATTTGCTAAACTTCTGCACCGGAAGTTGGCACCCATCATTTTATCCATTCCCCATCCATTCCGCTAATAAAGCTCCGCGCATTGTTCCATGATTACTCTCTCTCCCAAAATATTCAGCAGAGAATGTGGGCTATAAAAAAAAGAAAGAAAGAAAAGAAGAGAGAAATAAAGAGACATAGCCCAAGTCTCGAAGATCTAAAAAGGAGAGGAGAGAATCATATATAGAAAGGAGTTTTTCATCCATCCACCATATACACACACATGCACATCTTGATCAGGCTGTATGACTTGTTACTCCCAAGGATCCGTTTTTCGACTCGACAATACATGAGGAATAGGTATGCCACATGTTTTCCCTACCTACAACCCCACATATCAGCTTATCAGAAGTAGGTAGAGAAAGAAGGCAAATCAATGCCTTGGTGAGGAATCATACACACTGAGCGATCCGAGAGTATCATTCGAGGAACTTTGATTTCTTTGCAAAAATTTGCAAAACCTCCGGATTGACGACTGATCAAGGTATTCGTGATTAGTAAATCCTATACAACCGTTCTATCTTTCAACCACTCAAGGCAGGTGAAGCTACAAGCTCCATAGCAATCAAGCGTAAGGTAAGATCGATGCCAACTCATTCAATTCTTGATAGAGTACCTAGTCGTATGCTTGTCATAAACTAGGAATACAACATCGTAGCAACTCCTGATCGACCAACCTAAGTCCTAAGTATCTTGCTCCGGACGAGCAAGAGGCTAGCTTGGGGGAGTTGTTGACGGATGTTAAGTGCATACTTTAGCCGTCAATTTACTTATGGATAAAGGAGCAAGAGGCATTTCTTACACGCATTTTAGTCAAGAATAATGTAGTTCCACTTGTCCTTGGAGATTTTGTGATTGCAGGAAAATAAGCACAAAAGAAGTGGCAAACTCACCTTCTATGATTCATGCCACGTCACCTCAAGGAATGGCTGCCACCTTAGGTGCCATGCATGCAAGCCAAGCCACCTGAGGTGCCATGCATGCACGCCATGTCACCAATCCAAGAGAGGCAAGCCCCGACAAATCATAGCGTGACACATGGACTTCACATGAATCCATGGGCCCACTAGAGCACCTAAACCGCCTCAATAACACGTGTACACCGGGGACCGACTTAAGGACCCACAGGACAGCCACCCCGAGGAAGCACACCCCGAGTGGGGCCCACCTAGGGTCGGCCGACCCTAGGATCGGCCGAACCGACCTTGGGTCGGTTGATCCTGGGCTTCCACGTGGCGCTTGTCCATTGGTCCTAGAGGCCATCCCCGGGTTGTAAGGCTAGGAGGTAGGCTAGGAGGTTTGTAAGGCTAGGAGGTAGGCTAGAGTAGTTCTACTTCAGGTTCTAAGTCTACTTTGGGATCTAGGTATGAGTCCTCTTGTGTCTTTATTTTATTGTATGACTTTGATCTACTTCCGTTATTCAGCTATTTCATATAAAGTTGTGCTAGTGCACATGGGTGATTTGTTCATGTGTTCTTCGCTCGCTCATCATTTAGAGGCTCCTGTTCTTGATGAACAAGGCCTTTCGATCCAGTTGATGAGTGACTTATACATGTTTTCGGTGTTTGTTCATAATTTAGAGGCTCGTGTTCATCACGAACACGACCCTTGGATCTTGTTGAATAGACATAGGAAAGCACGAATCCGTTTGTGTGCTTAGCCTAGTTTGATCTCGTTAGATCCCATGTTGGTGTTGTATGAAGTTCGTGCTCAAGCTACGCTGTTCGGTGTAATTGGCCGGTTTACCTAGCGGCTCTGACCTGGGTCACAATAGCCCGGGCTGGTCAGGGTCCTGCTAACAACATAAGCGTGGTGCTTGGGTTGCGTAGCTACGTTGCTTACGAGTGTATCCCACGGTTTGTCTTGCGCTAGGCCGCGGTGGTGACAGCCGTTGGACCCTTCTGGAATCCCCCACGTTCGGATACGCTGTAGGAGTCTAAAGTCTAACAACCGGAGTCGTGCGTAAACGACGCGGGAGGTTAGCTCCCCGTTTATGCCTGGGTGCTTGAGCCAGCATCATGCGATGCTAGTGTGTGACTAGCTTGTTTGACTAACTTCGTATGTTTAGTACCTTAGAACCTAGAACTAACTCGTATGTTGCCTCCTAAGCCTAGGACCTTTAGAGAGAGTGTGTTTGTGTGTTCACACTACTATCGTATCTATCTTATCTTACCCCTGCACTTGAGTATCTGGTTGTCCCCGTCTATGATTTATACTCCTTGCAATAGTGTTGAACTAGTTAATCTGCCCAGCCTTCCTTGGATTCGATTCCCTTTGGAATACTCCTTTGGGGAAATGCTACAATGGTACTTCCTTGCGCTTGCGGACTCTTGTAATCGTTAGGATTACCATTTGGATATTTCTGGCAGCATTGCTAGGAACCCGTAACTTAGCATCGAGGTTAAGAAATACCAACAAAGGGGAGGGGCTAAGAATAAGGACACACCACTCCATCCAAGGATGAGAGCTTCCCTTAAAAGGAGAGGCCTCTCCTTGGTAGATTAGAGAGTAGGAGAGTGAGAGAGAGGTTTGTATCTCTGTGGATGCTTCGTTCTTCATTTAGAATAAAGTGAGTATTTCTGCATTTTCTATTTAGACTAAAGTAGTATTCATGCATAGGTGAATAGTTCTTGTGTTCTTCACTTGTTCACGATTTAGAGGCTTGTGTTCTTCATGAGCTTAGCCTTTGATCTTCTGGTGTAGTTCATAAGTTGCTAATTCCGTTTGTATGCCTGCTAGTCCAATTAGAGTAAAGTGGATGCTCCTGCATTCTAGTTTAGACCAAGTCCTTCCATGATCCTTGTATAGATAGCGGTTACCTGAGTGAGTCCTGGTCTCTCCCTCGTGGGTTCGTCGCTCTGTCTTCGTACGGAGTGCGATAGTGTTGCTATGGGCTAGCAGACGTAGCCGTGCTGTAGTTGTAACCGGTGGTTTAGACGTGGTGTCTAGACAACGGGTTATCCTTCGATTGCCCTGTATCCCACGGTTTGTCTTGGGGCAGGCCGCGGTAGTGACAGCTGTTGGACCCTTACGGAATCCCCCACATCCGGATACAGGTGTAGGCAACACTTTGCCATGAATCGACTGTAATAGCCAGGAGGGTCCGGTGTCCGAAACGAGAGTCCCTAACCGAGAGATTGTTCTTAACTCTGCCCACTATCAGCAGGATCCTTTCCATCTCCATCTCAACTCTATAGAGTTGTGTCCTTGGACCGTTCTCATAGGGTAGAAGTTAGTACACACCGTTCCTTGGATTCGATACCCTTGGGAATACTCCTAAGGTGAAGTGCTACAACGGAGTATCCGTGCATTTGCGGATTCGTTCGCACTCGTCAGTGTACCCCGGGTGTTTCTAACACGCTCACGCTAACCCGGCGCCATAGTGGTGACGTTAAGAAATACCAACAGCGCCATCCCGACGACCGGGCTCCTTCGCAACAATGCGTGGGGCGCCAGTTCCCCACGCCATGCAAACGCACCAGCTGGCTGCATGCGCGGGTGGCCGCCGGCTCTGACAAGGGCTGTAATGCGGCACTGTTCCGCCGCGCGGCCCCAGACGCGCCGTCCCGTCCCACTCTGCGGCACGCCAACCCCGTCAGAGGCACTCGAGTGCCCCTACAATTAGCGCTGGCCTACGATTTGGTCCTAACGTGGCGGGCTCATCCCGTACTCAGGCGGGCCGAGTCAGCACCAAAGACCTCGGAGGAAGCGCTAGGTGCTCGGAATAAATAGCGCCACCCGGCCACGCGGCAGCCTCGAACAACAACACAGCTCAGCCCTCCTTCAATGCTTCCTGGCAGACGGCGACGTGCGGGAAGACCTCCCGACTGCGCAGGACTGTAGCATACTTTCGTTTTCCTCTTTTGCCCTTCACCTTTGAGACTATAAAAGGGAGAGGAGGGCAACCGTCACAAGGGCTGACGAACCGAACTCTCACACCCCAGGGACTTGGGCTCGATACCCTCTCCTGACAAGTTTCTAACCCCTACTACAAACAACCCTAGCGCAAGAACACGGCAGCTCGATACTGGACGTAGGGTATTACTCCTCGGAGGCCCGAACCAGTCTAAATCCCGGCGTCTCTCACGCTAACCATCCGGGTCGGACACACGATCCGATACAAATTTACTGCTCGGCGGTTGAGAACCCCGACACTACTTGTCTCTCTACTCCTTAGAGGCCACACAGGCTAAGACCTTTCGCGGCCGCTTTTCACCTGCACCAACGCAAATCAAGCCGCAACCTGCACCTGCAATACTCAGCCAAGAGTCAGTCCACACCACGTTGTCGATCACTCATCACACCAAGGAGCGACCATCCACCGGTCCTCGGACGCTCCGGTCCTCAGAGATGCTATTCGGTCCAACAACAGGGAGTTGTCCAGGTATGTTCGAATTCCGCAAAAATAGTTGCTAGGAGTGGGGTTCGAGCCACGATCTCAACACCTAGGAGACTTAGCATGGGCTGCGCTAGCCAGCTGCACAAGAATTTTTTTTATATTTTTTATACCAATTTGCAAATTTATACGACTATTTTGAAATTTATCAAAAATATACATCCACCGTCGTGGGCCACGGCAGAAAGAGCCTACCGCCGTAGGCCACGGCGGCAGCACGTCCAACCGTCGTGGGCCACAGTGGTAAGGCCACCGCTAATGGTCGGGTCCAGGGTGTGGGCCCCGCGGCACCTTACCGTTGTGCGCCACGGTAGGGCCTAACCGCCGTGGCGGACGGCGGCAGCCGCCCCTATATAAAGGGCGACAGCGACCGCCGTCCCCCACCCCTACCGCCGCCCCCTTCTTCCCAGCCGCCGCCCCCTCTCAGGTAAGTCTTCTACCCTTTTATTTAATTAGTGTAATTTGTTTAGGATAGTGTAATTAGTGTAGAAAATTAGTTTTTAGATTAGAAAATTTATAAATTAGTTAATTTAATTAATTTAGATTTAGAAAATTAGTTTTTTATATAGAAATTTAGAAAATTAGTTTTTTAGTTTAGAGAATGTAGAAAATTAGTTTATCTGTTCAGAAAATTATGGAAATTAGTTTAGTTTGTTTAGAAAATATAGAAAATTAGTTTATCTATTCTAGAAATTGTAGAAATTACTTTAGCATGTGTAGAAATTATAGAAATTACTTTAGCTTCTTTAGAAAATATAGAAAATTAGTTTATCTGTTCTAGATATTGTAGAAATTACTTTAGCATGTTTAGAAATTCTAGAAAATTACTTTATCTCGTTTACAAAATGTAGAGAACGTAGAAAATTAGTTTATCTGTTCAGGAAATTGTCGAAATTACTTTAGTTTGTTTATAAAATATAGAAAATTAATTTATCTTGTTTAGAAAATGTAGAAAATTAGTTTATCTGTTATAGAAATTGTAGAAATTACTTTAGCTTCTTTAGAAATTCTACGAAAATACTTTATCTCGTCTACAAAATGTAGAAAAAGTAGAAAAATAGTTTACCTGTTTAGGAAATTGTTGAAAATTACTTTATCTTGCCTAGAGAATCTAGAAAATTACTTTACCTTCCTTAGAAAATGTTGAAAATGTTGAAAAATAATTTATTTGTTCTACAAATTGTACCAAAATACTTTAGCTTCTTTTGAAATTCTAGACAATTACTTTACCTCATTTACAAAAATGTAGACAATGTAGAAAAATATTTTACCTGTTCTAGAAAATGTAGAAATTACTAATCTGGTTTTTTAATTGTATATTTAATTTTTATATGCAACTGTAGTTATGGATCAGGCTCAGGACTAGGCTCAAGCTCAGGCTGAGGCCGAGGCTAGTAAATGTTAGAATGTTCAGTACCATAAGAAAATGCAACTACTTTTTCTTATGGTACTTAACATTCTAACATTTACTAATAATTTCTTTTGCAATTCGACGTGATTGCGGACCTTTCATGTATTATAGGGGAGTCGAAGGTGAGGCTGAACCTCATGTCACACCAGGAGATCGAGCAGACGTGGGATAGGATGCAGGCCATCACCACGAGGTTCCTTGCCGCGGTCAACTACCGTGGCAACCCGGTTCTACCCCTGTTTCCACGGTACCCCCAGTCGTCCTCTAGCTCCGTCTCGACTGGTCGTTCCTACACGGCATCGTCGACCTCGTCATGACCACCCTACCCAGCCACTTTCTACGCACCGCGCCCTCCGGTGCATCCTCCCTTGAGGATGTCTCCTCTAGGGGGCCCGTCTCCCAGAGGTCCTGCACCTGCACTAGGACCAGCACCAGGAGGACCTGCAGCAGCAGCAGCAGCACGAGCAGCTGTCGGTGTTTTAACCTGACAACTTACCAAGGGGAGTACCCGAGGTAGATGTTTGTTGCCTCGCCCAGATCGGGAACTCGAAGAAGAGACACATGGCACACAATTTAGATAGGTTCGGGCCGCGAGGTGCGTAATACCCTACGTCCTGTATGTTGCGTAGCTCTGGATTGATTGGGTGTGTTTACAAGATGATGCAGATAATGAGATAGGGGTCCCTGCCTCGCCTTATATAGTCCGGGAGGCAGGGTTACAAGTCGGTTTGCCAGAGGAGTTCTAGTCGTATACGGCTAGGAGTACTCTACATGGATCCGAACATGTCTAGCTTCCTATCCGAGTACTAGTCCTCTGTATGCCTTGCGCTTCACGCCATCAGGTGTCATGCAGCCCAAGTCGAGTAGTTCCAGGGGCCCACGGAGTAGTCGGTCCCAGTACCCATCTGAATAGTGAGCCCAGGGATGTGCGTACGACAAGCCCCCGAGTACTTTGTAGTCGAGCAGGATATCTTCGAGTAGTCTCGATGGCCTTGGCGAGTAGTCCTTGAGCGTCCCCGAGTTCCACAAGCCGAAAGTCCTCAAGAATGCTTGAATTATCTCGAGGCCGGAAGGTACTCCAGCTGATCTTTGAGTAGTCTTGAAGTCTTCTCGAGTAGTCCCCAATCGTCCCCAAATGCTTCTCTCGAAGGTCTTCAATAATACTCGTGTTGTCTTGATGAAAAACCATATGGAAAATGCGATTCGAAGAATCGCATTCCATATGGAATGTAGCCCCCGAGCCTTAGGTCGAATTGTAGATTCAAGCTGAGGGTCAATCTGAAGTTCTGCCAATCTTATCCCAAAAAATCCAGAGAAAAAATCGAAGGACACGTGTCACGGAGCCCCCGAGCCTTGAGTTGAGTACTTTCTCTCGAATTTAAGGGTCATCTTGACTGTAGAATGTGTCCTGAGTGGAATCTTGATCTGGTGTAGCCCACTGAGTCCATCAGATGTAGTTGAGCCCCCGAGACTGAGAGCATCGAGTACTGGAATGTGAAGGGTCAGGCTGCCGCCGCTGAGTCACCCGCCTGGCGCTTATCCGCCCGTTCGGGACTGAGCCGCCCGATGGCTTATAAATAACCGGTGAACCCCTTAGGGTTTTTTCACTCCCAGCGGTTGCATTCCTCACAGATTAGATCTGAGTGACTACCCCCTCTGTTCCTCTGCTGCCGCCGCCGCTGCAAAGTAGATTAGATCTACATTCACCCGCCGCCGTAGTCTGCCCGCCTCTGCAGCCCCCGAGCGAATGCGAGTGAAGACACCCGTAACTTGGAGGATGAAGGCTTCCCCAGCGAAGAGCTCGAAGACTGAGGACCGAAGCGTCCGAGGACCGGTGGATGGTCACTCCCAGGTGTGATGAGTGATTGACAACGTGGTGTGGACTGACTCTTGGCCGAGTATTGCAGGTGCATGTTGCGGCTTGATTTGTGTTGGTGCAGGTGAAGAGTGGGCGCGAAAGGTCTATGCCTTGCGGGGCCTCCGAGGAGTGGAGAGACAAGTAGGCTCGGCTCGAGGGACCCGGTGGCCAGCGGGGTCAAGTGCGGGCTGCATGGTGGTAAGAAAAGCAAGACGAAGTCGTCGACCGGAGCTGGTGCAGGGTAGCGGCTCACGACCGGAGTCTGCACGTGGGGTTTGTGGCGGTTCACCACAAAATCGTCGGGTTACTTGGCTGAGCCACAAAACCAAGACCGGAGGCTCGGCGGGCGGAGACGGGATCCGGGCGCGCCAAGAAGCTTCGATGCCGGCGGACACGTGCCGGGATCGCAGGGCTTGCGTCAGGAGGACGCGGACTGCGGCAAAGGCGTGGCCGTGAGATGAAGAGGAGTGCTACATGACCTATTTGCCCCTGAGGGGTTTGTATCTTAAGTTTAAGTGCTAGGGGTAGCTTGGTCATTTGCCCAATCCAGAGGGACTCATATATATATATATAGCTCTAGGGTTTTCTGGGCAAATCATCCATCTGGACTGCTTCTCATTTCCCTGCTCCATAGGCATAGATTTTCTTCACCGCTTTGTAGAGAATCTGACCTCCGAGTGTATGGAAGCATTCATGGTTGCGTTTATTTCCTTCTTGTAGCTCGTGTGATTTTCGTGTCTTTTTCGAGCTATTTTTGTTGGATTTTCGTGCGTGCCTTGTTCCTTTGATTCTGAGGTGTTTGGGTTCGGATTTGTGGGTGGGGATCATGGATAGATGTCTTGTGCATCTTTGTGCTTGATCTTGACCCCCCAATCCCTGGATTTGGCCTCCAATTGAAGGATTTCGGTTGGAACCCTAGCTTTTTGGTAGAGCTCGGTTGCGATTCGATTCCCGTCGATTTAGTTCATTTGAGGTCTCAAGTTTTGGGGTATAGCATCTTCTAGGGACGCTTCACATCTCCCCCAAATCTTACCTCAAGAGCTCAAGCCGTTTGGGAGATCCATGGACGAATAGGTGCTTTCATGCTTGCGTTTTCGAGCTCGGGCTGCTCTGTCCGCACCTGGCGGACAGTCCGTGCCTGGTCGGCGGACCGTCCGGGAGGAGCCCGGTAGCCGGCTGTTCGTCGTGTTCGCGCGAGTTCTTGCGTCGCTTCATTTCGATCCGTTTGGTCAGTAGGTTTTGGTTGGAGGTTGTTTGCCGGACCGTCCGCCCGGTGAGGCCGGACCGTCCGCGGTAAGCTCGCGGACCGTCCAAATTTCGGAGGGTGCATACTGGAGGTTCGGGGTCAATTTGCGGACCATCCGCCCCTGACCCGCGGACTGTCCGCCTGCCCCCTGCGGACCGTCCGCCCGGTCACCACGGACTGTCCGCCTGGGACTTCGCAGATTGCTTAAGTCCTTTGCCTCTTGAGTTGCGCTTTCTCTTTGGGATTGTTTGAGGCTTGTTCCTAGGGTTGGTAGGTCCATTGTGACTACGTGACCTTGGCAAGCTTGTGTGGGAATCCTAGGTTGTGAAATTGGGGCATAGGCCGAGTTCATCCTTCGGGAAGAATTTTTATCGGCTCCCATTTACTCCCCCCCCCTCTCTGGTCGCCTAATCGGTCCTTCAATTGGTATCAGAGCCGGCTATGGATCTTCATGATTCTAACTAGTCTAAGATCCAAAGATGGCGTACTAGGAATAGGGTTCGGGTCCTCCACACTATGATGGTAAGAACTACCTGATGTGGCAGAGGCGGATGGCTGCTTTCCTCCGCGGCAAGGGTCAGATCCTTTGGGATGTAACGGTGAACACAGCTTATGTTCATCCGATGAACTTCCTAGCTCCAGGATCGAGGGATATGTTTGAAGCCAACAACAAGGTGGTCGACTACTTGTTTCGTGCTCTGTGTCAATCCGAATTCGATCAGGTTCAGACAGAGGACTTGGCTTGTAGGATTTGGGAGCAGCTGAAGAATGCTCACGCTGGGAACGCTCAGGTTCAAGCTCGGCTATTTGCTACCTACCGGAGAGAAAACGAGAACTTCACTCATCTCCCCGATGAGTCCATAGATGCCATGTTCCAGTGGTTCACGGTGATTGTGAACAACATGAGGGCTAATGTGGCCGTGCTCCCGTATGATGATCATGACAGGGCTATCAAGCTCCTGCACTCTCACGGTGTGGAGTGATAAGGTTGAGGCCATTCTTGAGTCAGAGAAGTATGAGACCCTCACGGTGGACGAGCTGTTTTCCAAGCTCAAGTCGTCCGAGGTGGACCGTGGGGTGCGTGCTAAGATCCAGAACCCGATTGACCCTCATAGTCTGGCTCTCGTGATTGGATCAAGGACTAACGCTAACATGTCTTCAAGACATTTTCTTAGTCTTGTCTTGTGTCCATGCCAGATGAGGAGTTTGATGTGCTTGGTGAGGAGGATCTCGCGTTGCTGAGCAGGCGGTTCGAGCGCATGTACACGAACCGGAAGAATGCTCGGAGGAGCTCGGGCATGTGCTACCGGTGTGGGAAGCACGGGCACTTTATCGCTGAGTGCCCGGAAGCCATGTAGGTGAAGCCCGAGCACAAGCACCGTCCGAGGACCGACCACAAGCACCACTCGAGGGACGACCACAAGGGCAAGAACAAGTCCGAGCGGAGGCCGAGGAGGAGTGGCGGTCACAAGAAGAAGGAGCGGGCGATGGTTGCTGGAGCAAGCGACATCGACTCAAGCTCCTGCTACTCTTCATCGAGCTCAAGTGATGAAGATGAGAACTAGCACAAGGGCAAGCGGTCAAGCAAGAATATCAATGGCCTGTGCTTCGCCGCCCAAGGCTTTTGCGGCATGGCACATAGCTCCTCAAGCAAGAAGAGCAACAAGGATGACTCGGGCTCCGACTCCGAGGAAGAGGTAAACAATGATCCATCCTTCTTGATAGCGCAGAATGCTAGGTTGAATGATTTGCTTGACAACCATGATGATGTGCTTAGAAAGACCAACAAGGAGAAGAGGGAGTATAGGTCTTTGCTTGGAGAGGCTAAGGAGAAGATGGTTGAGCTAGAGTCTTTGCTTGCTGATGCTAGGGCTCAAATAGATTCTCTTAAGTTTGCTCCTATTGTGACCGATGAACCTGAATGCACAGATTGTTCCACTTTTCTTGGTGATTTGACTGTGCTTAAGGAAAAGTATGCCTCCAAGGTCGAGGAACTAGATGTGCTTAGGGTTGAGCTAGATGAGATGAAATCTAGGCCCTCCTTGCTTGGTGCTTGCACTTCTTGTCCTGTTTTGCATGAGAAACTAGATGAATCGGTTGCTTATGCTAGATCTCTAGAAGCTGCTTTGAAAGCTCCTATTCCTACATCATGCTCTACTTTTGAAATAAATGTTGTGAAGAATATGGAGCTTGCACACTATGTTGATCGCTTGCAGGATGAGAATGATGAGTTGAGAAAGATGATGGGTTGGTTGTCTGGTCATGAGCCTCAGCTCAGGATGATGATTGAGGCATACAAGCGCTATGATGGGCAAGCTCTTGGGGCAGACAAGGTTGGTGAGGGAAGTGGTGAGAATGAGGGGAAGATCGGAGATATCCCAGAGCCACCAAAAACCCACCACAAAAATGCCTATGCTCCTAAGCCAAACCCACTTAGGAACCGACTAGATACAACCCCAGCTCCACCCGTGTTTCATCCACACACAGACAACTTCCAGAAACCCATCAAGTTCAAGAGTGACTTGGGGAATGAGTTCTTTGGGAAGAAGGGAGAGAAACCGAGTGAGGAGAAGCCAGATCCCAAAGAGAGCCCAAAACCAAAACCCTTCCATTGTGAGCATTGTGGGAGCGATGGGAACCTAGCGGAGTTTTGCTTCAGGAGGAAGCATGAGGAGAGGTTGGCTAGGGAGATGGTCAACAAGGACAGGTACCGCCCTTCTCGTGGTGTGCCTGAGCCTAGGTTGGTGCCGAGGGGTGAGGGTGTGGTGCATACCATCTACCCTCGAGAGAGGCGTGTGTTTGTGCCTCGAGGTGAGCCACCACATAGAGAAGGTGGTAGGCGTGTTGGGTTTGGGCATGGTGAGTTTGTTGGACGTTCCTTCGCTCGTGGCCAACATGAGTATGGGGGGAACGATCGCAGTTTTAGGTCCCAGAGGAGCTACGGGCCACGGTCTCCACCTCGTGGTGTGCGTAGTCCTCCAAGGGGACGTGGGGGTGTTCCACCTAGAGGAGATAGGATGGATTTTGCTAACCCCACTTTTGAGCAAATGGCATGGCACTGGTTTGATTCATTTTGTACTAACCCCAGTGCTGAGTCGTTTGCTCACTCTCACTCTCGTTTTTGATTTGCAGGTGGGAGGCTTGGAGGGCTTTTGGTTGATCAACTCCGGTTGCTCTCGACACATGACCGGAGATCGAAGGTGGTTCTCCAGCCTCACCCTGGTGATGACCAAAGAGTACATCACTTTTGGGGACAATGGGAAAGGTAGATTGCTTTCAGTGGGCACGGTGAAGGTGAGTGAGTCTGTGACTCTTAGGCGTGTTTCTCTTGTCAAGTCTTTGGGGGTACAATCTTCTTTCGGTTTCCCAGCTTCTTGATGAGGGTTTTGAGGTCCGTTTCAAAACGGGCGCTTCGCGTGTTTTGGATTCTCGAGGTGATCTTGTGTGCACGATCATCCCCAAGGGTTAGATTTTCAGAGCTGATTTTTCTTAGTGTGTCGGCTCTTCTCGTTGTTTGGTTGCTGGTGTTTCGGCGGAGCTTTTGAAATGGCATAGGAGACTAGGTCACTTGAGTTTTGACTTGTTGTCACGCTTGAGTGGGCTAGGTTTGGTCCGAGGATTGCCTAAGTTGAAATACCAAAAGGACTTGGTATGTGCTCCGTGTAAGCATGGTAAGATGGTCGCCGCCTCTCACCCGCCTCTGACATCCGTTATGACAGAGAGGCCATGCGAGCTGTTCCATATGGACTTGGTTGGTCCAGCTCGTGTGTGCTCGGCGGGTGGGAAATGGTATGTCCTGGTGATAGTGGACGACTATTCTCGCTATGCTTGGGTCTTCTTTTTGGCTGACAAGGGGGAGACGTTTGGTTTTGTGCGGGATCTAATCTTGAGGTTGAAGAATGAGAGAAATGGGGATGCCATTCGAGCTATCCATAGCAACAATGGCTCTAAATTTAAAAACTCTCATTTCGAAACCTTTTGTCGTGATTTGGGTCTCGAACATCAATTCTCTTCTCCCTATGTGGCTTGTCAGAATGGTGTGGTTGAGAGGAAAAATCGTTCCCTTTGTGAGATGGCTCGGACGATGCTCGATGAGCATAGGACTCCGAGGAGATATTGGGCTGAAGTGGTGAATACCACGTGCCATGTTGGGAACCGAATTTTTCTTAGGGCCTTCTTGAACAAGACGTGCTATGAGCTCATGCACGGGCGAGCACCTAGAGTGAGCCATTTTAGGGCTTTTGGTTGTCGGTGTTTTATTCTCAAGAAGGGTAGCTTGATAAGTTTGAGTCGAGGTCTTCCAATGGGATCTTTTTGGGTTATGCTAGTCATTCTCGTGCATCCGTGTGCTCAACCTTGATACTAACCTAGTCATGGAAACTTGCGAGGTTACCTTCGACGAGACCCAGCCATGCAGTTCATCTGTTTTTGAGTGTGCAGGTGACGACGAGATTGGCAAGAAGATCTTTAAGGATGAGGAGGACGATGCTGGAGAGGATGATGGTGATGATGAAGCTCTAGCCGAGCATGTACCCTCTACTTCTACTACGACGACTACGGTGCAGGATGGTCCAGCCCCTATGTTGACGCTCCTTAGCCTCACCACTAAGGTTGTACTTACGGTGACAGTGCCAGGAATGCTTGTTGGCACTCCCTAGCGTCGCTACCGGGTTTACACCTCTAGTAATGGGGCTAGGGAACGTCTGGGTAAAACACACGATTACAGAAAGGTCCGCAAGCGCACGGATTACCGTTGTGGCACTTCACCCGGTGGTATTCGGGTTATCGTATTTATATTTTCCCAAGGGAGGCACTACGGCAAAGATGATCGAATAAACGGTGGAGAAATAACAAGACTTGGTAAGGAGCTATAGCGGGGGTAACGAATAAAGATATTCGGGGATAACTTGACACACGCAAGGAGATCTTGATAAAAGGGGTTAGAGAGGATCTAGCGAGTTGGGAGGACAACGAGACGAGAAAGGATCCTAACACAATCTATCTATTATTGTCAACTCTCGGCAAAGAACTAAGGCAAAGGATAACCAAGGCAAGCTAAACTCGTCAAGCTCTTCTAGTGCTGCAGGGGCATGCAAAGCCGTGCCCTCAGACTGGGATGAGAAGGGAGGACGACGACGCGCTGAATCCTACTGGCCCGAACTAACGTGGTGGACTACAAAGCCCGTCCGGAGCTGTCACCTCCTTAGGGTACCACAACTATTCTGTTGAACGGGACACCAATCTAAGACTAAGGTATGCTCTGAGCACCGTGCTCACAACTAACCAAAGAACCTTTCCCCGGATATCACGAAGGAAGGTCTCTCTCTCCCGTGAAACACCGGAGATCAAGCGAAGAACGACCACAACACTATAGGGTTCAAGAGAGCTATGCTAACCAAGACTAAACTAACTTTAGTCTAAACCAAGAATAAAGCTTCCAGAGCAAAGTAAAAGCTGAATGTAATTGACTCGAAAGGTAAGATAGAAAGATAACTTGAATTGTACTTGAGTCTAAACAAAGAAAGGATACAAGAGTAGTACCGGAACTCTGAAGAAGACTCCTCCGGAACCCCGAGACTAGCTCGACTCGACTCTAACTCCCAAGCTACACTAATCCTACTCTAAGTGAACAAAAGAGGGAAATGGAGATGCTCTTGCGTCGTGTGTCCAATCCAGCGAGTGTGAGGTGCCTTTTATAGGCAAGGGAGGTCGATTGAGCGCGTGGGACCAAGATCACAGGTACGGTCGGATCAGGAGGCGCGACCGGCCCTGTGATCCACCGCCTCTCACCTTGGACGCCCCTGATCACTGCTCCTGAGGCGGTTGTAGGTCGGTATCTTGTGTCGGTTTCGCCTGGCACGTCGGTTGGTAGGTGCGGCCGGCCCTCTAGGTGCGGTCGGCCCACCTCCGTGCCGTGTGATGAACCGCCTTTCGCTCAGGGACGCCTAGGATTGCCTTGGAATGACGGTTGTGGCAGTTGATCGGCCGGACAAGTGGACCCATTGATCCAAGTGATCCTAACCTCCTCCATTCGATCAAACCGACGTTTCCTTGGTGGATCTCGTTCATCCAAGTTGTGCTCGCGGGAGAGGAGGTGCATTGGACCAGGCACGAGCCACGGGGTAGGGCTGGCCGCACCTGGCAGGGCCGGCCACACCTGCAGGGCCGGCCGCACCTGCCAGGCCGACTGCACCTGTAGGGCCGGCCGTGCCTGGTGGTTCGGCCGTGCCTAGCCCGTGTGGCACGTTGGTTCCAATTTCTCCCAAAATGTGTACCTGCCCATGAAAATCACAACACAACTCGTGGATCTTTATTAGTACTAAAAATGTGCATGAAACTTGTCATATACTCCTCTCGAACCTGAAGTTTTGACGGTCGAATCCTTGTTGTAAGGACCGTCAACAAACTCCCCCAAGCTAAACGTTTGCTCGTCCTCGAGCAAAGTCTAGATTCGGCCTCGGTAGATCAGGAGTTGCATGATGTTATCACTCGGCAAGTACCTGTGCACAAACTCCATAATCTTCTTGCTAATTTGAAAAGGTTGGTACGAGAGAAGCTTAGCCTTACTTTACCTGTGGGGCTTGTAGCTTTCCACCTTTCCTTCGGAGGTTGAAGAGTAGAATGGTTTTTGACTTTGCATCTCTCACTCTTCTTCTTTTCTGGATCCTATCTCGGAGTTTTTGAAAATTTTGCAAGAAAGACAAGGTTCCTCGAATGGTTCCCTCGATCGCTCAAGTGGTATTTGTTACCACACCAAAGGCTTTAAGCGAGCCTCAACTTCCTACTTCTATGGCTTGTATGTGGAGCTTTGGGTAGGATAAGTGTGAGACGCACTTGTGCCACATGATGTTGTTGAGCCAAAGACCGGATCCAAGAAGAAACTAGTCATGCAACTTGATCGAGATGTGTAATTGTGTGGAATATTTTTGTTTGTTTTTCTAAGTACTCCTTGCTTTGAGATTCTCTTCTTGCTTTTATTTTGGGGGGGGTCATGCTTCACTTTTTTTTTCTATGCTCTTTGATTGGAGCACACATTTTTTTCTATGCTTTTTGAGCATATACTTTTTTTTTCAATGACCCCTCTCTCCTTTTGCAAGATTTCAAGAAGAGAAATCTCTTTGGAACTTGGAGTATTTATTTTTGGTGGATGGATGGCATGTTTTGCGTAACTCCCGGTGTAGGAGTTAGCTAGTATATGTGGGTGTACGTGATCTCGATCATGGAAGCATGAAAAGATTCTACCAAGGGTCACAACAATTTGGCAAAACTCAATGGGTCACAAGCAAGCATATGTAGAAGGTTTAAACATTGATAACAACATATGGCTTTGGTAGGTAATATGACCATTGAGGAACTTGCCTTTGTTCTATTTTCAAAAAGAAATCATCCGAGATTTTCACCATACTTTGAGATAGAGCAGATCAACATTGTCTCACCATATCATACTAGTCAACACCCTAGATTTGGTCATAAGCATTTTCTTCCCACAAAGTTTTATTTCAGGCTCTTGTCTCAAAACATACCAACAAATTCAAAAAGACATAGAGCACAAGGATATGCACTAACTTCTTGCAAAGTTTTAACAAAGCAATCATTCATCATTTCCAAAGTGAGGGAATATAAACAAGATTTCAAGCACATGGTTGAAGCAAATCTTTTTGTTGTTTTTTCTTTTATTCAAATGAGATATACAAGATGTTGAAAATTGGTTTGGATGGACATACCTTCCTTGATTGAAAATGGGGTCTCCCCCAAGCTAACTTTTGGTTACCTGGTTGGCGTGTCTTCATTTTGGTGATGAGTTCAGCACCTGGAAGCTTGTAGTGATTGACTTGATGGATTTGTGGAAAATCATAGGTACGGCCGTATCACTTGGTTCGGCCGGTCCTACTATATTTTCCCCAGGCACTCGTGTCCCCTCCTGTAAACATCCTGCACAAAAATTTTGTTGAGGGGAGGTACGGCCGTACCTCTAGGTTCGGCCGTATCACCAAAAATCTCCAAAACTGCTTTTCTATGTCTTGTTTACTTACTAATGCAATGGTGAAAACAAATTTGAAATCTAAACATGCTTGATGCACGAAATAAAAGGTTGGAAGGGTAATATGAGATAAATACCGGTTTACCTCTCGGTGAGGGCTCATGGTTTAGAGTCCGTGAGCGGGACTCCTCCGTTTGCTCAATTGATCTTTGATTCGTCCGGTCCCGGAGTGGAAGACTCGGACGATACTTTCTTCACACGCCACACCTTCTTTGTTTTCTTCGGTGGCGCTGAAGTTGGTGAGGCTTTAGCGGGGGTGTTCTTGATTTCCGTCTTCTTTTCCCCCTTAGCCTTGTTGATTGCTTTTGCCTTCTTTGGTTGGTGGTGCCCGTTGAATGCTTTCACCTTGGGTTTGGTCGGGGCCACCTCATCTTCCTGCACATGGTTAGAAATTTTTCTATCGACCATTCGTACCTGTGAGCATTGTTCCACCTTTGGTCTAAAGGTGAATCGTTCTTCCTCGCCGTTGATGTTGAGGCGGATTTCTCCGGCTCCTACATCAATGTTGGCATTGGCGGTGCTTAAGAAAGGTCTCCCGAGGATTAGAGGCGTCCTTGTATCGACATCCATGTCGAGGACGACGAAATCCACGGGTACGAAGAAATCCCGAACTCTCACCGGAATGTCCTCCGCTATCCCCGCCGGGTAGCGAACCGATTGATCCGCTAGCTGCAAGCACATGGTTGTAGGCGACAAGGAAGTATAATTGAGTTTGTCGAAGACTACCTTAGGCATGACGCTAACGCTGGCTCCAAGGTCGCATAGTGCATTCTCAAAGTGTTCGGACCTGATGGAGCAGCTGATTGTAGGGCACCCGGGGTCTTTCTTTTTTAGAATGGCCGCACTACATTCCTCCGTGAGCTTGACCATATCCGTGGTGGGTAGAGGTCTCTTATTGTTGAGGATGTCCTTGAGGTACTTGGCGTAGGTCGGTACCTGCATAGCCTCAAGAAATGGTATGTTGACATTGAGTTTCTTGATTACCTCAACGAACTTCCTGAATTGCTCATCCACGGTAGGTTTCTTGAGTCTTCGAGGAAATGGGAGTAGTGTGGTATCGACGTAATCTTGGGGTGCTGTCTTCCTTAACTTTTCCTCTTCGGGGGCTACCTCCTCGGTGTCTTCTTCTTCTTCCGACTCGGTGATCACTTCCTTTTGTTTCTTCTCTGCGGGGTTAGGATGTGGTGGATCCCGAGTGGTCTTACCACCTCTCGTGGTCACCGACTTTAAATTTTCTCGGGTAGGCTCGGGTTGTCCCGGGATTCCACCCGACTCAGAAGAAGGTAAAGAAGCAGCAAACTGCGCAAGTTGAGTTTCTATCATTTTATTAAAGCTTAGCTGATTCTTCATAGCGGTGGTGAAGGATTCTATGGTGGAATTTAAATTTTCGAGAACTTTCTCATTGGCGGCTAGCTTCTTGTTTAGATTTTCATTAATCCTAGCTTGGCCAAAGACAAGATCTTTAATGGAGGGCTGATTATTGAAATTGTTAGAATAGTTACCTCCATTTTGATTGTTGAACGGGAAGTTGGGCCTCGAGTTCCACCCTTGATTATTGTAGTTGTTGTTGCGGAACCCGTTGTTGTTGCTATTGTTGATGAAGTTGGCTTCTTCCCTTGTCTCGAGACAATCATTGCCCGAATGACCAACATTACCACAAACCTCGCACGTCATGTGTGCGTCCATAATCTTGGCGGTTTCCATATTGCTTGATGCCTCCAATTTCTTCATGAGGAGGTCCATCTTAGCTGCGAGCATGTCGATTCCATCGACTTGGTGTACACCGCGGGTACGGGGTTGGAGACGATCTCCATCCCAACCTTGATTTGCCACCATCTTCTCAATCAATTCCTTTGCGGCTGGTACTTGTAGCGACAAGAAGGCTCCTCCAGCGGCTGCATCTAGGTGCTCACGGGAAGTACGCTTGAGCCCGTGATAGAAGGTTTGAATTAAGAACCACCCGTGCATGCCATGGTGCGGGCACGCGGTGATGTACTCCTGGAAGCGTTCCCATGCTTCCGAGATGCTCTCATCATTCTGCTGCTGGAAGCCCAAAATTCTTACGCGGAGGGCATTGGTTTTGCCCACCGGGAAGAACTTTGCGAGAAATGCCTTTGAGCACTTATCCCATGTGTTGATGGCATCTCGCTCCGCATAAAACCATTGCTTCGCCTTCCCGAGCAATGAGAACGGGAATAGGCGAAGACGGATTGCATCATCCGTCACTCCACGGATAGTGAAAGTCCTTCACACCTCCAGAAAATGTTGGAGATGTGCATTGGCATCTTCATTTGGCTTGCCGGAGAACGGATTTGCTTGCACCATGTTGATCAACACCGGCTTGAGTTCAAAGTTTCCGTCTCCCACTGTCGTGGTTGGTCCGGTAGGGACATTAGTGTTGGAGGGGGCAGAAAACTCGCGGATCGTCCTCTCGGCCATCGGTGCTGACGAGGTGCTGTCTCCGGGATCGACGGTGTTCGTCTCTTGATTCGAGAGAAACTTCTGAGGGATGAGGACACGGGGTCGCACTCTCCTCACAAGTGACTCCGAATTGTCGTTAAAGTTGGACGGTAGGTCGAAACCGGTCATGCACTACTCTGTGTACACGAGAGTAGAGCAAGGGTAAACCCGCTTAAATAGCGGTTCACCGAACCTTGATAATTCTACCACAATGTTTAAACGATATCTTATGCCTATTGCCTCCCCGGCAACGGCGCCAGAAATGCTTGTTGACGCTCCTTAGCCTCACCACTAAGGTTGTACTTACGGTGACGGCGCCAGGAATGCTTGTTGGCACTCGCTAGCGTCGCTACCGGGTTTACACCTCTAGTAACGGGGCTAGGGAACGTCTGGGTAAAACACACGATTACAGAAAGGTCTGCAAGCGCACGGATTACCGTTGTAGCACTTCACCCGGTGGTATTCGGGTTATCGTATTTATATTTTCCCAAGGGAGGCACTACGGCAAAGATGATCGAATAAACGGTGGAGAAATAACAAGACTTGGTAAGGAGCTATAGCGGGGGTAACGAATAAAGATATTCGGGGATAACTTGACACACGCAAGGAGATCTTGATCAAAGGGGTTAGAGAGGATCTAGCGAGCTGGGAGGACAACGAGACGAGAAAGGATCCTAACACAATCTATCTATTCTTGTCAACTCTCGGCAACGAACTAAGGCAAAGGATAACCAAGGCAAGCTAAACTCGTCAAGCTTTTCTAGTGCTGTAGGGGCATGCAAAGCCGTGCCCTCAGACTGGGATGAGAAGGGAGGACGACGATGCGCTGAATCCTACCGGCCCGAACTAACGTGGTGGACTACAGAGCCCGTCCGGAGCTGTCACCTCCTTACGGTACCACAACTATTCCGTTGAACGGGACACCAATCTAAGACTAAATAACCTTTCCTCGGATATCACGAAGGAAGGTCTCTCTCTCCCGTGAAACATCGGAGATCAAGCGAAGAGCGACCACAACACTATAGGGTTCAAGAGAGCTATGCTAACCAAGACTAAACTAACTTTAGTCTAAACCAAGAATAAAGCTTCTAGAGCAAAGTAAAAGCTGAATGTAATTGACTCGAAAGGTAAGATAGAAAGATAACTTGAATTGTACTTGAGTCTAAACAAAGAAAGGATATAAGAGTAGTACCGGAACTCTGAAGAAGACTCCTCCGAAACCCTGAGACTAGCTCGACTCGACTCTAACTCCCAAGCTACACTAATCCTACTCTAAGTGAACAAAAGAGGGAAATGGAGATGCTCCTGCGTTGTGTGTCCAATCCAGTGAGTGTGAGGTGCCTTTTATAGGCAAGGGAGGTCGGTTGAGCGCGTGGGACCAAGATCACAGGTGCGGCCGGATCAGGAGGTGCGGCCGGCCCTGTGATCCACTGCCTCTCGCCTTGGACGCCCCTGATCACTGCTCCTGAGGCGGTTGTAGGTCGGTATCTTGTGTCGGTTTCGCCTGGCACGTCGGTTGGTAGGTGCGGCCGGCCCTCTAGGTGCGGCAGGCCCACCTCCGTGCCGTGTGATGAACCGCCTTTCGCTCAGGGACGCCTAGGATTGCCTTGCAATGACGGTTGTGGCGGTTGATCGGCCGGACAAGTGGACCCATTGATCCAAGTGATCCTAACCTCCTCCATTCGATCAAACCGATGTTTCCTTGGTGGATCTCGTTCATCCAAGTTGTGCTCGCAGGAGAGGAGGTGCATTGGACTAGGCACGAGCCACGGGGCAGGGCCGGCCGCACCTGGCAGGGCCGGTCGCACCTGGCAGGGCCGGCCGCACCTGCCAGGCCGGCCGCACCTGCAGGGCCAGCCGTGCCTGGTGGTTCGGCCGTGCCTAGCCCGTGTGGCACGTTGGTTCCAATTTCTCCCAAAATGTGTACCTACCCATGAAAATCACAACACAACTCGTGGAACTTTATTAGTACTAAAAATGTGGATGAAACTTGTCATATACTCCTCTCGAACCCGAGGTTTTGACGGTCGAATCCTTGTTGTAAGGACCGTCAACACCCTACACCGACTACGATCCAGCAAGATCAAGTGGAAGCTGCAGCTGAGGGGGAGGTTGTCTCCAAGCGAGAGGCACCGAGGCACGTTCAAGTTGATCATCCTCCCTCAAGAATCATCAGCGACATCAATGAACGTACGACACGGTCAAGGTCCAGGAATGTTTCTCACTTTGCTCATTCGGCTTTTGTTGCTACCTTTGAGCCGAAAGACATTGGACACGCCCTCTCTGATCCTAATTGGGTGAACGCAATGCATGAGGAGTTAGAGAACTTTGAGAGAAACCAAGTTTGGGAGTTGGTAGAGCCACCACCATAGTGCAAACCTATCGGGACAAAATGGGTGTGGAAGAACAAAGAGGGTGAAAATGGTGAGGTGGTGAGAAACAAATCGAGGTTGGTTGCTCAGGGGTATAGTCAGAAGGAGGGGATAGACTATGAGGAGACATTTGCTCCTGTAGCCCGTTTGGAGGTGATTAGGATCCTTCTAGCCTTTTCCGTGGCTAAAGGGTTCAAATTGTACCAAATGGATGTGAAGAGTGCCTTCTTGAATGGGTTTTTAAAAGAAGAGGTTTATGTGAAGCAACCACCGGGCTTTGAGAGTGCTGAGTTTCCTCACCGAGTGTATAGGCTGAGGAAGGCGTTGTATGGGCTGAAACAAGCTCCCCGTGCTTGGTATGGCCGTTTGAGGGGGTTCTTGTTCAGCAAGGGGTTCGAGATGGGCAAGGTTGATAAGACTCTTTTTCTCCTCCGGCAGGGCGATGATATCCTAATTGTTCAGGTGTACGTGGATGATATTGTCTTTGGCAGCTCATCTCACTCTTTGGTTGCGAGGTTTGCAGAGGACATGAGCAAAGAATTCGAGATGTCCATGATGGGAGAATTGCAGTTCTTTCTCGGGCTTCAGATCAAGCAGGCGAAGGAGGGAACCTTTGTGCATCAAGCCAAGTACACGAAGGACATTCTCAAGAAGTTCAAGATGGACGACTCGAAGCCCCTGTCGACACCGATGAGTACGACTACAGCGTTGGATGCGGACGAGGACGGAGAGCCCGTGGACCAGAAGGAGTATCGGAGCATGATCGGCTCCCTCTTGTACTTGACGGCGACGAGGCCGAACATTCAGTTTTCTGTGTGTCTGTGTGCTCGTTTTCAGGCGTCACCGAGGACCTCACATCGGCAGGCCGTCAAGCGGATCTTCAGGTATCTTCGATACACTCCTGAGCTCGGTCTTTGGTACTCGGCGTCCTCTTCTCTTTCGCTTCTTGGGTTTTCGGATTCCGACTTTGCGGGGTGTCGAGTCGATAGGAAGTCGACTTCGGGGACGTGCCAGTTTTTGGGATCTTCGCTTGTTTCTTTGTCCTCTCGCAAACAGTCTAGTGTAGCCCAGTCTACCACAGAAGCCGAGTATGTTGCTGCCGCTAGTTGTTGCTCACAGCTGCTTTGGATCACGTACACGCTAAGTGACTTTGGTGAGGAGTGTTCCCATGTACCTCTCATGTGTGATAGCACGAGAGCCATTAGCATTGCCAAAAACCCCGTGCTCCACTCCAGAACCAAACATATAGAGGTGAGGTACCACTTCCTGAGAGACAATGTTGAGAGGGGAAACATAGACCTCATCCATGTGCCAACCGAAAAGCAGCTTGCCGATATCCTAACCAAACCTTTGGACCAAGCTACATTTGTCCGTTTGCGAGGGGAGCTTGGTGTTCTTTTTCCTTTTTGAGCTTTGGTTGGGGGTTTGATGTACATACTCATGTTGCATTTTCACTTATGTATCATATCATGCTTGCATCTTTGTATCATAGACTGCATATGTATCATATGAGATGTGCTTCTCCTATATACTTGGATCACCATGATGTGCTGGATATGAGATTATGACTTTGCTAGTGACGCTTACATGATGGATAGCGATGCTCTTGATAGCTTTGGGATGTATATTCTTGTGGATGGCTTACTTTTGTGAAAATGCTATGTATGATCCTCTTTTATGAGTTGAATGCCTTTCATGCTAAATTTGTGCACTTATGGCTATAGCTTGCTTAATTTGTCCTTGGAACCATGTTCTTTTCATTTGGGGTCAAAGACCCATTTATCGTCATGGATGTTTAGCCTACATGCTACCTTGTGGAGAAGCCTAAGCTTCTTTTTGCCGCAAAGGCACTTCATGTACCATGCTTAACTTGTAAATCTTGAAATTGGTATATGAAATGCTTGTGCTTGAAAATTTTGCTTTCATGTCATGTGTGCTTTAAATTCCTTATCTTGGGTGCTAAGCCATTGCATGATGTTCACCGTTGAGAAGTCTCACATTTAGAAGTGGACACATGGCTCGGTGGCTTTGACATGACATGAGATAGCTTGTAGGTGTTTGTGATGATCTTGTGATGAGAATTTGTGACATTGCATGAAGTTTATGGGTTATATGTTGTTTGTGCTCGTTTTGATCATGTTTAGGTCCTATGCTCATGAGAGGGATTTTTTGTGAAAAATGCTTTATTTCTATCATGGCTATGTCACATGCTTATATGTCTCTATCTATCTCGTTGGCGATGCTTGTACTAAATTTGTGGCTATCTTGCTTGTCTATGTCTCTTTTTAGCATGTTGTAGTGCTCTTTGTCTATTTGAGAAGCACATGCTTGCATTTGTAGACTTGATTCACGCATTACCAACAAGGGTGAGAGATAGTATCCAATTCTTGCTTTGGGGAGAAAGTTGCATCAAGTGAGAGAAAAATTGGGAGAAATGCATTTGTTCAGGGGGAGCTAGCTTGCATTCATGTGCTTTTGAGCTCTTTTTCGCCTGAATTTTAGTTGTGCTCTTTTGCCGATGGTGTCGAGCCCTTTTGCCTCACCTTGAGGAGTCGGCAATTTTTGAGCATTTTGTCTCGGTTGTGTCGAGCCGTTGCCCTTGTCTTAGGGGACCGAGGTTTTTATCTCTCAAGTGATCTCTTTTTGGCTTTTGTTTGGCTTTTGATCACTTGTTTGAGTTTTTCATTCGTTTCTTTTCTTTTTCTTTTTTCTCTGAATTGGTTACTATGTGTGTGTTGTCAATGCACTCATCAAGGGGGAGATTGAGGACCGGAGCGTCCAAGGACCGGTGGATGGTCGCTCCCCGGTGTGATGAGTGATTGACAACGTGGTGTGGACTGACTCTTGGCCGAGTATTGCAGGTGCAGGTTGCGGCTTGATTTGCGTTGGTGTAGGTGAAGAGTGGGCACGAAAGGTCTATGCCTTGCGGGGCCTCCGAGGAGTGGAGAGACAAGTAGGCTCGGCTCGAGGGACCCGGTGGCCAGCGGGGTCAAGTGCGGGCCGCATGGTGGCAAGAAAAGCAAGACGAAGTCGTCGACCGGAGCTGGTGCAGGGTAGCGGCTCACGACCGGAGTTTGCACGCGGGGTTTGCGGTGGTTCACCACAAAACCGTCGGGTTACTTGGCTGAGCCACAAAACCAAGACCGGAGGCTCGGCGGGCGGAGACGGGATCCGGGCGCGCCGAGAAGCTTCGATGCCGGCGGACACGTGCCGGGATCGCAGGGCTTGCGTCGGGAGGACGCAGACTGCAGCAAAGGCGTGGCCGTGCGATGAAGAGGAGTGCTACATGACCTATTTGCCCCTGAGGGGTTTGTATCTTAAGTTTAAGTGCTAGGGGTAGCTTGGTCATTTGCCCAATCCAGAGGGACTCATATATATATAGCTCTAGGGTTTTCTGGGCAAATCATCCATCTGGACTGCTTCTCATTTCCCTGCTCCGTAGGCATAGATTTTCTTCACCGCTTTGTAGAGAATCTGACCTCCGAGTGTATGAAGCATTCATGGTTGCGTTGATTTCCTTCTTGTAGCTCGTGTGATTTTCGTATCTTTTTCGAGCTATTTTCGTTGGATTTTCGTGCGCGCCTTGTTCCTTCGATTCTGAGGTGATTGGGTTCGGATTTGTTGGTGGGGATCATGGATAGATCTCTTGTGCATCTTTGTGCTTGATCTTGACCCCCAATCCCCGGATTTGGCCTCCGATTGAAGGATTTCGGTTGGAACCCTAGCTTTTTGGTAGAGCTCGGTTGCGATTCGATTCCCGGCGATTTATTTCGTTTGAGGTCTCAAGTTTTGGGGTATAGCATCTCCTAGGGACGCTTCACATCTCCCCAAAATCTTACCTCAAGAGCTCAAGCCGTTTGGGAGATCCATGGATGAATAGGTGCTTTCGTGCTTGCGTTTTCGAGCTCGGGCTGCTCTGTCCGCACCTGGCGGACCGTCCGCGCCTGGTCGGCAGACAGTCCGCGAGGAGCCCGGCAGCCGGTTGTTCGTCGTGTTCGTCGCGAGTTCTTGCGTCGCTTCGTTTCGATCCGTTTGGTCGGTAGGTTTTGGTTGGACGTTGTTTGCCGGTCCGTCCGCCCGGTGAGGCCGGACCGTCCGCGGTAAGCTCGCGGACCGTCCGAATTTCAGAGGGTGCATAATGGAGGTTCGGGGTCAATTTGCGGACCGTCCGCCCCTGACCCGCGGACCGTCCGCCTGCCCCCTGCGGACCGTCCGCCCGGTCACCACGGACTGTCCGCCTGGGACTTCGCAGATTGCCTAAGTCCTTTGCCTCTTGAGTTGCGCTTTCGCTTTGGGATTGTTTGTGGCTTGTTCCTAGGGTTGGTAGGTCCGTTGTGACTACGTGACCTTGGCAAGCTTGTGTGGGAATCCTAGGTTGTGAAGTTGGGGCATAGGCCGAGTTCATCCTTCGGGAAGAATTTTTATCAGCTCCCATTCACTCCCCCCCCCCCCTCTCTAGTCGCCTAATTGGTCCTTCGAAGATAGACGCTTCAAAGAAGAGGAGCCGTGATGAGGCCAGGGATGCCGGACAGTCGTCATCATCGCCGCCCTCCTCCCCTCGCCCCAATCCGGCGAAGGAGTGGAAGAAAGCGAAGCTGAAAACCGAGGACCTCCTTGCCTTGGTCAACAGCGGATTCCTTCGCGAGAAGGAAATGGATCTATGGCGCACCGCCACTGGCGACCCGTACCCGATGGAAAAGAATCCGGACGAGATTCCGATGTTCGCGCGGTTCGTGGAGCATGGACTTGCACTGCCGGCCAGCGACTTCTTCAAGGGGCTGCTCAGATACTACGGCATCGAGTACCTCAACCTCAACCCCAACGGTATCTTCCACGTCTCCATCTTCGTGCACTTCTGTGAAGCATTTGTGGGGATCTTGTTCCGGAAGTTCTTCCTGGTGAAACCGCAACTGAGTACAGATGACCCGCGAGTAGTCAGCGGTGCCGGGATACAGATGCGTGAAGATGCCGCTGGGCAGTACTTGACATACAAGCTCATCGACTCCAACCAAGATTGGAAGGCGAAGTGCTTCTACATCAGCAACCACCACCCCGAACTGCCGAAGCCCAGCGGCCGTCAACCGAAGCACGCGTCGTGGTGGAACACAGAGCCCACCATGCAGGAAGGTATTCAGCTACCTCCGCTTCTAAAGAAGATCAAGGCCTTGAGGGAGGCCGGACTGAGGGCCGAGCATGTGGCCTTCAGTTTTATGAAGAGGAGGGTGCAGCCACTGATGACGCGAGACACCCTCGGGTACCAGTACACCGGCGACGAAGATACGTCTCGGATGCCCGGCGAGGAGATTGAAGATGATGTCATCATCGAGAGGCTGGGCAGGATCTTAAAGGATATGCCCCCGTACACGCCGTGCCCGGTGCCAGAGTACTCCGCGGCACGGTCGCCGAACCAGGTCGGTAGTCGTGGCTACAGCCCCCGAGTACTGAGTTACTTGGTGTAGTCGTACTCATGCTTGCTTGGTGTTGTAGGACGACGTGAAGAAGTACATCTCCGTCCCGCCCTCCCCTCCTCGACTTGAAGGACCAGCGCAGGGGAAGGCGGAACCCAAGGCAAAAGAGACCCGTGAAGTCGGTGAGGGCGACGATGCCGTCGTTATTGAGGACAGCTCCGACGACGAGGATGAAGAGACGTTGCAGCAGCGGTTCCAGCTCCGCTCGAGATTCAGCCGGGCTGGAATGCCGCACATCCCAGTCATCGAGAAGCCATCCAGCCTGGGGGCCAGCTTGCCGGCGCCGCCCAGGAAGCCGCGCAACATGGCGCGGAAACGTGCTGTGAAGAAGTTGAAGCTGTCTGAAGCCACAAGACAAGAGGTGAGTACCACGACTGTAGTAGTCGAGTACCACCAATAAGTAGTCTGTTGCTGACTGTTTGACTTGTACTATTGCAGGACATCCCCTCCTCGGACCCCGCTGACCAGGGTGAGGAGGATGCCTGGGAGACTGTGGGGGTGACGGCTGAAAGGAATACTAGCCCACCTCCAGCTACTGAAGACGTTGTGCCCGAAGAGGCACAACAGCAAACCGGCGCCGTGGAGCCGCAGGCGTCAGTTGAAGAAGGACAGGGCCCTCCTCCAGCTGCGGCCGTAGCTGTGGAGCAGCCAGAGGAGACTCCTGTCGAGGCCGGAGCCGCTAGCGAGGCTGGCATAGTGGATATCGCCAGGATACTAGGCGCTCCGACCGTCACCGTGGTGCGGTCAACTCTGTAAGTCCCCTGAACTCTTGAGTAGTCAAGTAGTCGTCAAGCTTGTGTTGTTGACTGGATACTTCATGGTGTAGGAAATCCACGGACTTGTCGTGGGATGGGGGGAGACTAGCACTCCGGTCGATGGAGAAGACCACTCGGCGGAGGTGCGAGAACCCACACCACCACCACCACAGGCTGATGCCGCGGCGGAGTCGATGCTTGAAGAGGCTACCCTGGTTGAAGGTATGCTTCCTGCCACCACGAGTAGTTATTATGGGGGGTAGTCGTAGCCGTTTACTGATTTGTCGAATTGATCCTGGCAGGAGCACAAGCCGAGGGAGCTACGATCCCCGAGGCAGTGGCCATGGAGACGGCTACTGTGGAGACTGTGGCCACAGAGCCGGTTGTCGAGGCGGCGACAGCAACAGCCCCCGGGTCGGGGACTACGGTAGCCCCCGAGCCGAGCGCGGAAGCGCGGGTTGATCCAGACCCCGAGGCGAGTACTGACATCGTCGTCCGCGAGGCGGTGATAGAAGAAGCTGCGGCGCTTCGCTCGACGCCCATGCCAGAGACGGGATCTTCAAGCCGCGAAGGTCTCGAGTTGCTAGAAGACAATCTGGTTGACCCGGCCGTCGTGTCTCTAAGCATGGAGTCATGGCGCCGCACAAAGCAATGGGTCAAGGTACGTTGCGAGTACCCTGAGTAGTCTTGTCTTGTTGAGTACTGAATACGGCGACCCAGAAGCATTGACCGTTCTGTCTTGCGCAGGATGTGGTGGAGAGGTCCCGCCAGAAGTCTGAACTTCTGAAGGGGTACGGCGACACAGTTCTCCACGCCGAAGGTTTGGAGAAGGAGCTGGACAAGTCGAAAAAACATGCAGCATTGCTCCAATCCAAGCTTGATGGTGCCTTCGCCCAGTACCACAATGAGGTACAGGAGATGCAGGCGAAGAGGGACGACCTGATCCGGAAGAACAAATCGCTGCGCCAAAAGAACAAAGGTATGTCTTCCGCCGAGGCCGCCGAGTACTTATTGCAGTACTTGTGAGTATTCTGACACTGTGACGAGTTGTCTGCAGATCTTGAGGCAAAGGTCGACCAGCTGAAGGCATCTGAGACGGACCTCAAGAACATCATGTACCGTGAGACCGACAAGAGAGAGGTACTTGAGTATGAGTATGACAAGTTGCGCCATGTGTGTATCACGCACATGGAGCTCCGTGAAGCCTCAGACCGTGACCTTGTGAACTGTTATAAATCTCTGCAGAAGCTGAATGAAGACTGCGAGAAGCTTCGAGGCCAGCTGAAAGAACTCGAAGAAGCCGCGCTGCCCATCGCGAGGCTGCTGGTGCCACATCCGGGCGGGCCCAAGATAGCCCCACTAGTAGACAGACTGAAGGAAGCCCTCGGTCGTCTGGCGACGTATGTCAAGCATCTGGCGAAGTCCATACTGAACCAGGTGCTTGCGTATATGAAGTCGTACTTCCTGTAGGCACCAGTGGATGTGGTGGCTGGTGGTCTTGCGGCGAACTGCACCGATGAGCAGTACAAGACTCTCCTGGAGGAGATGGTGCCCATCGCTGAGCAAGTGGCGGAGAAGCTCAATCTCCAGTAGATGTACCTATAGACGTAGCTTAGGGTAGTTGATGTAAAACAAACAAAGTAGTCAGAAACTTGTTTGAAATATCAGTAAAATTTGCCCACTGCTTGTATTTGTAATGAGTACTCGTTGCCGCTACTTGCAGCGAAGTGTGCGGAGTACCAAGCTGTGAGAAAAGTGATGAGTAGTAGTACTCGGTAGGATCTGCCTAGTTAGAAGGCACAGTAAACAAGTTGAGTAAGACCAAACTTTATTACTGATGAAGAAGTACTCCTGGATGGCCAGGGCCGTTACAAATGGGTTGTTGCCAGGACCCGTAGGCCGCCTACGGCAAAGTGATTGCTAGGGCCCTTGAGCCGCTTACAGCTGGAGATCCGTTAATAGCCATATAAGCAGAATCTAGGTAGTATATGGTCTGTAGACCGCCGCCAGAGTCCTTCTGCTCTGTGCGGCCCAGGATCCGTTAGTAGCCGTTGACGCTGGATCTTGGATAAAAGTAGTCCGGAGACTTGTGCTAGGACCGAGAGGCCGCTTACAGTGAAGAGTCCGTGAGTAGCCGTATAGGCTGGACCCGTAGATGAGTAGTCGAGCGACTACGCGTAGAAGCGACACAGCTGGTCGACGTTCCACGAGTTGCTGATGTCGTCACCTTCAAGTGTTTGGAGGCGATATGAGCCTGGTCCGGTCACCTTGGAGACTGAGAAGGGACCTTCCCATGGCGAGCTGAGCTTGTGTAGTCCGTCCGTGTTCTGGATGTGATGGAGGACTAGATCGCCGACGTTGAAGGATCGTTCCTTGACGTTGCGATCATGGTAGCGTCGGATACCCTCTAGGTACCTTGCTGACTGGACGAGGGCAGCGCAGAGGGTTTCTTCGAGGCTGTCGATATCAACCCGTCGACTGTCTTCTGAGATGCCTTCGTCGTATTGTTCTACTGCCGGGGATTCCCACATCACGTCGGCTGGTAGAATAACTTCGGAGCCGTAGACTAGGAAGTAGGGCGACTGCCCTGTTGGCTTGGTAGGTTGAGTACGAAGCTCCTAGAGTGCATTGGGTAGTTCCTTGATCCACTTGCCTCCTTTGGTGTTAGTTGCATCGTGCAATCGCTTCTTGAGGGCGTTGAGTACCATCCCGTTGGCGCGCTCAACTTGACCGTTGGCGCACGGGTGGGCGACTGAGACGTACCGGACGTCGATCCCGCTGTTCTCGCAGTATTCCCAGAACTGATGGTTGTTGAAGTTGGAACCCAAGTCTGTGATGATGCGATGGGGTAGCCCGTAGCGATGCACGAGTTCATCCAAGAAGTCGAGTACCCTGTCAGCCTTTGGGCAGGTAACCGGCTTGACTTTGATCCACTTGGTGCACTTGTCGATGGCCACCAAGACTCTGTTGAATCCTCCTGGCGCAGTTGGCAGAGGCCCAATCATGTCGAGCCCCCAGCAGGCAAAGGGCCATGTCGGTGGTATGGTGACTAGCTTGTAGGCCGGGACGTGTTGCTGCTTGGTGAAGAATTGACACCCTTGGCACCTTCTGACGAGTTCTTCAGCGTCGGCCAGGGCTGTGGGCCAGTAGAAAGCTCGTCGGAAGGCTTTGCTCACCAGCGTGCGAGAAGAAGCGTGGTTGCCGCAGACGCCCTTGTGGATCTCCTCCAAGATGTCCTTGCCTTCATCCCGAGGTATGCACTTCATGAGTACTCCAGAAGTGGCACCCCGCCTGTAGAGCTTCTTCCGACTAGTACGTAGGTCTTAGCTCGGCGGACGAGTTGTTCAGCCTTGTTCTTGTCGGAGGGGACCTTCTGCTCGCGGATGTAGTCGATGAAGGGTTGTCTCCAGTCCACATCGATCATCATGACCTCCTGACCGGGCTGTGGTGGCACAGGGTCAGTGGTCGTTGGCGCCGACTCCGGGATGGATGGCGCGTGAAGCTCGTGGACGAAGACTCCGACGAGTACTTGTGCGCGAGTAGAACCAAGCTTCGACAGGACGTCCGCTGCAACATTGTTGTCGCGGACGACGTGGTGAAACTCGAGACCGTAGAATTTGTTCTCGAGCTTGCGGACTTCAAGACAATAGGCGTCCATGTTCTCCTTGTTGCGGTCCCAAGACTTGTTGACTTGGTTGATGACCACTGCGGAGTCGCCGTAGACTAGTAGTCGCTTGATGCCCAGTGAGATTGCGAGGCGGAGCCCATGTAGCAGGGCTTCGTACTCGGCTTCGTTGTTTGAGACCTTCCAGAAGATCTGCAGGACGTACTTGAGTTGTTCGCCCTTTGGAGAGATCAGGAGTACCCCTACGCCGGCGCCCTCGAGCTTGAGTGAGCCGTCGAAGTACATCACCCAGTGCTCTGGCTGCTCTGTAGGAGTTGGTAGCTGATTCTCCCGCCACTCTGCCATAAAGTCGACTAGTGCTTGAGACTTGATAGCGGTGCGTGGCTTGAAGTCGATGTTGAGGGCGCCCAGTTCGACCGCCCATTTGGAGATTCTTCCAGTAGCATCTTGATTATGGAGTATGTCACAGAGTGGATAGTCGGTGACGATGGTGATCGAGTACTCCTGGAAGTAGTGGCGTAGCTTTCGCGAGGTGATGAGCACTGCATAGAGTAGCTTCTGGACCGGTTGGTACCGTGCCTTGGACTCGGACAGGACCTCGCTGACGAAGTAGACTGGTCGCTGGACTGAGTGGGCGTGGCCCTCTTCCTGCCGCTCGACGACGATGGTAGTACTGACCACTTGAGTTGTCGCAGCGAGGTAGAGCAGTAGCTGCTCCTTTTTGCGAGGAGCCATGAGGACCGGTAGCTTTGACAGGAAGTCCTTAAGCTGCGTTAGAGCTTGATCAGCCTCCGCGGTCCACACGAACTTCTCTTGGTGCTTGAGTAGTTTGAAGAAGGGTAGTCCCCGTTCTCCGAGCTTCGAGATAAATTTGTTCAAGGCCGCCATGCACCCGGTCAGCTTCTGGACATCCTTGATGCAGGTTGGAGCTTTCATATTGGTGATGGCGGAGATCTTCTCTGGATTGGCTTCGATGCCGCGATGGCTGATGATGAAGCCAAGTAGTTTCCCCGAAGGTACGCCGAAGACGCACTTGTTGGGGTTGAGCTTCCACTGGTACTCTCGCAGAGATGCGAAGGTCTCTTCAAGATCGGCGATGAGCGTGTCGGAGTTTCTGGTCTTGATGACCACGTCATCCACATAGGCTTCGACGTTCTTGTTGAGCTGCTTCTTGAAGCAGGCCTGGATAGCTCGTTGGTATGTAGCGCCGGCGTTCTTCAACCCGAACGACATTGTCGTGTAGCAGTAGGTGCCGAACGGGGTGATGAACGCGGTCTTCTCCTGGTCTTCTTCCTTGATAGCGATCTGGTGGTACCCGGAGTAGCAGTCGAGGAAGTAGAGTAGGTCACAGCCCGCCGTGGAGTCGATGACTTAATCAATCCGCGGCAACCCGAAGGGGTCCTTGGGGCAGTGCTTGTTGAGATCGGTGTAGTCGATGCACATCCTCCACTCGTTCGTGTTCTTCTTGCGGACGAGGACGGGGTTGGCGAGCCACTCAGGATGGAAGACTTCTCGGATGAAGCCAGCCGCGAGTAGTTTGGCGAGTTCCTTCTTGATGGCATCCCGTGGGTCGTCAGCAAAGCGGCGAAGGTGTTGTCGCTTGGGGGTAGCTTTAGGGTCGACGTTGAGTGAGTGCTCAATCAGCCTCCTGGGCACACCTGGCATGTCCGCTGGCTTCCACGCGAAGATGTCTCGATTAGCCCGAAGGAAGCTGACGAGCGCGTCTTCCTATTTCGGGTCGAGCCCCGCGCCGATAATGGTAGTCTTGCTGCTGTCACCGGTCCCGAGGGCGATAGCCTTCACCTGAACTTCCTCTGCTGGCTGAGGCTTGCTTGAGGTGTCGGTCTTCTCAAGTATCTCGAGTTCGGTTGATGCAAGCTTCTTTGACACAGCGAAGATTTCCATCATTGTGTTGGGTACTTGATTGGTTGTTGCGAGTTCCACGGCTTCGGTGTCGTAGTCGTAAGAAATCTTCAAGTCCCCTTGCAGTGCGAGTACTCCGGCAGGACTTGGCATTTTGAGTACTAAGTAGGTGTAGTGAGGGACCGCCATGAACTTGGCGATGGCTGGTCTGCCGATGATGGCATGATAGGAGGTTTCGAAGTCCGCAACCTCAAACTTGATGTACTCGGTGCGGTAGTTCTCCCTTGTCTCCCCGAAGGTAACTGGCAGGACCACTGAGCCAAGTGGAATAGCCGCGTTACCCGGGACGATGCCGTAGAAAGGCGACGCGCTCTTAGTGAGCATGTCGGTGATGTCGAGCTTCATCTTCTTCAAGGTTTTGGTGAAGAGGACGTTGAGTCCGCTCACGCCATCGATGAGTACCTTGTTGAGTCTGGAGCCGCGACTACTGGTTTTAGGATGAGTGGGAAACGTCCTGGCTCAGAGAAGCTTGTCCATTGATCCGCGCGGGAGAAGGTGATGGGTACCTCCGACCACCTTAGAGGTGTCGGCACCGCTGGTTTAATGTTCAAGACTTCCCGTAGAGTGAGCTTTTGAGATCATTTGGTGGGTAGTCCCCCGAAGAGGACATTCACCGTCTTGTCAGGTTCTTGGAAGTCGTCGTTGCCTTCGTCGACTTTCTTCTTGCCTTTTTTGTCGTGAGGGGGCCGTGGCTCGAGAATATCCTTGAGTGCTCGCCGGAGTTGGTAGCACTAGTCGGTTGTGTGATTACCATCTAGATGCCACGGGCACTTCTCTTTGAGCAAGTCTCTGAAGCCGCCGGAGGTCTTTTTAGAGCTGTCCTTTGCAGGGCGCTGTATAGCCGCGACTGTGTTGTCTGGCTTGCGCTTGCGGTTAGGACCCAAGTAGTTGTTGTTGCGACCCCCTTGATCCTTGTTGTTGTTGTTGCCGCCCGTGTTGTTTTTGCTCTTGCCGCGAATGGAGTCATACTTGGCGTTCGCCTTGTCCTCTTCGTCGGCCCATGAAGTGATCATGTCTTTGAGCTTGGTGATAGAACTCGGGCGACGGCGACCGAAGTCTTCGAAGGTGCGACGGTGGTAGAGGCCGTCTTGGAAGAGGTCGATGACTTCTTTGTCGGTCACGTCGACTACGGTCGCACGCTTGTCGAAAAAGTGGCACATGTACTGGCGGAGGGTCTCGCCTTGCTCCTGCTTGACCATCGCCAAGTCCATGCGAGTACCTGAGCGCCCCATGCGCCCGCGAAGTTGCTGGTGAACTGGGCTTTCAGCTGGTCCCACTGGTCGATCGAGTTCTTGTCGAGTGACTCGAGCCATGTGAGTGGAGCCTGGTCCAGACAGAAGGGGAAGTAGAGACACTTCGCGTCGTTGTCGCCACCAGCGATTTCAATGGCCAGGGCATAGCACCTGAGCCACTGAACTGGATTTTGCTTCGCGTCGTACTTGGTGATCCCGAGAGGTTTGAATTTCTCGGGAAGAAGCAGATCGCGAAGTCGTGCAGAGTAGGCGGGGAAGCCGTCGCTGTTTTTGACTTCGGTAGTCTTCTTGGCGCGGCGGATCTCGTCGATCCTGTTGCGGGCATCGTAGCCGCCGCTGCCGCTGCCGTGGGAGGAACTACCGCCGCTGCTGCCTCCGCCACCGCCGGTACCGCCCCCACCGCTGTGGCCGCCATGTGAGGGTCCTCCCACAGAGGCTCTAGAGCGGTTGGGGTTTGGTTGGTGTTCGCCACGGACGCGGTTGCGTCCGCCATCTGCTGGGCTGCGACTAGTGGCTTCGTTGTTTCCAGCTCCGGCGGTTCTGGCGTTGACCCGCATGAAGTAGGCGTCCTCAGCAAGCTTGGTGATGAGTTCGCCTGCGCGGTGCCCCTGAGCTGTTCGTGCTATCGTGGTGATAGACATGAGGCATTGCTCAGGGGTGGTGTGTACCCGGTTTTCGACTTGGTCCAGAGCCTCTGCGAGGTTCCGGACGGGAAAAGCTTCTCGAAGGCGCTTGCGTTGATCAGCTCGTTTTCTGTTGCGTTCGCGCCGGGCGTTCTTGGCATCAGTGGTCTCATCTGCGGGTGCATTGGCGGATTCCTCGTCTTCTGAAATGTCTTCAAGGTACCAATCGACTTGGGTGTTTGAGGTCCCAGCTTCCCCGGCTGCCATGAATACCTCACAGTCAGGCGTGCAGAGTCCGGAGTCGGTAGTCGCCACCTCGGTTGGTGTGTGCACTTCTTCGTTCGGAGTCAGGGGTGTCCCCTCTTGGAAGGGGAGTGTCTCGAGGTAGGCGACGCAGCGTGAGTTGTCGTTGGTCAGGTCTGCGGGCTTGCGGTCGGGCCAGTAGATGAATCTAGCGGCAGGAGTAGACGTGATGACCAAGCCAGCAGCAGGACCTGACAATGGTTCCTCAATGGTGTTGAGCTCGGACTCGGACTCGTTCGGATCAAGAACGAAGTCAAACTCATACGAGGAGTCCGAGTTGTAGTCGGGGACGGTGTTGGAGTCCGAGGAGTACTCGGAGACGATCTCCTTGCCGGCACGACGCGCGGTGAGTGCTTCCACGTAGGCTTTGCTAGAGTTGCAGAGGCCGTACGGGAAGTGCTCATGGGGAGGACCGGTTCGCACGATGGCTCAGGAGCCAGCTCGCGCGGTTCGATCCAGGGCGACGTCGAGTTCGAGTTGGAGGTGGATCCGGGCTCGAAGTCGGCGACTTGATTGCAGAGCGAAAATTCGTCGAATTTCTCGACGAGTTGACTCGTGATGGCTTCGGGAAGCGTCACGAGCCCGGTCTCCGGGTCCGGGGTCATAGTGAGGTAGCGCTAGAACGATCCAGCGCCGTCAGCGGTGCAGACCCAGGAGCCGAAGACGAAGGTGTCGCCGCGGTTGAAGGCGGCGGTTGGCTTGATGACGATTGAAGCCGTCGAGTTCTCCATGTGATCTTCGGCGAGATCCCCTACCTGGCGCGCCAGCTGTCGGTGTTTTAACCCGGTAACCTACCAAGGGGAGTACCCGAGGTAGATGTTTGTGGCCTCGCCGAGATCGGGAACTCGAAGGAGAGACACGTGGCACACAATTTAGACAGGTTCGGGCCGCGAGGTGCGTAATACCCTACGTCCTGTATGCTGCGTAGCTCTGGATTGATTGGGTGTGTTTACAAGATGATGCGGATAATGAGATAGGGGTCCCTGCCTCGCCTTATATAGTCCGGGAGGCAGGGTTACAAGTCGGTTTGCCAGAGGAGTTCTAGTCGTGTACGGCTAGGAGTACTCTACATGGATCCAGACATGTCTAGCTTCCTATCCGAGTACTAGTCCTCTATATGCCTTGCGCTTCACGCCATCAGGTGCCGTGCAGCCCAAGTCGAGTAGTCCCAGGGGCCCACGGAGTAGTTGGTCCCAGTACCCATCTGAGTAGTGAGCCCAGGGATGTGCGTACGACAGCAGCACCACTAGTACTACCGGTTCCTTCCTCGTCCACTGGCCACAACTCTATCTCGTGGCAAATACTATTTGTTCCAGTTTACGTCGGCAGCGGCGGCACTCCTGACTCCACCCTAGAGGACCAGGCGGGAGGGTCCGGGTTGGACAACTACGACTTTGACTTCAACTTCTTGCACGGTCTGCAGACGCAGGACGAGCTCGGAGGGTCGCAGCTAGGAGGCGCGCCACCCACGTGGACACAGGAGGGAGCAGGGACGCAGTCAGGAGGGTCGCAGCTGCCAGGCGCGAGCGGTGGGACGCAGCTAGGAGGGTCGCAGCTGCCAGGCGTGAGCGGTGGGGCGCAGCCGTCTCCAGGAGGGTTGCCAGGGTCGTCCCACGAGGTTGCAGGGTCGGCGGCGGCGATGGCGACACCGCAGGCCACTGCTGATGTTAGGCGTCGGCAGATCCACCCACGTGACCCGTTGACGTACCCTCGTGAGTAGACGCACGCCGCAGTCAGAGCAGACAGGCTGCACAAGAAGACCAGGCAATGCTAGATTAGGTTGCATATTGTTTATACAGCAGCACTCTTATATGTGATCATGACTATTTTTTATTATGTCACTTTACTTTTCGTTATTACCACCTATTCAGTTCTCTTTGTCATAAAGTTAAAAAACAAAAAATAAATTGTTAAGTTAAAAAAACAACCTGCCGAAAAGCAACCGCGGCGGTAGGCGGTAGGTACGAATTAGAGTATTATTAAAGTCGAAACGTAACCGCCATGGACCACGGCGGTAGGTCCAACCGCCATGGCTGACGGCAGATGTCGCGCTTATATAAAGGGTGACGGCACCAGCCGTCCTGCCCGACCCTGCCGCCGCCTCCCTCTCCCCACGGGCTGCTCCTCCCACTTAGGCAAGTTTCCTCTCTTTATTTATTTTATGTAAGTAGTTAAATTAGTTTACAATAGTATAATTAGTTAAATTAGTTATGATTTTTTGTAATAGTAGCTAGAGTTGTCTACTGTTGCCGCCGGATGGGGTCAGGATGGTAATGGTGGTGGTGATCCGAAGGGAAAAAACACAAATGCGGCACCTGATCCGAAGAAAATGAGCACGTTCGAAAGAGGCATGCTTCGTCCTTTGCAACGAGTAATTGCAGATGCCATTGCAAGAGGAGAGGAACCTCCTTGGGATGCTCTTTATGCTCCACCAGACATGCATCATTATTTGCAAAGAAAAACTGCAGATGCCATTGCAAGAGGAGAGGAACCTCCTTGGGGTGGTCTTTATGCTCCGGGTGGTCTTTATGCTCCACCAGCAAACCCGTGTGTTGCTAATCCACCAGCTAAAAAAGTTAACAAGAAAGATAAACCTTCGTCGTCACATCGCAAGAATGGCTGAAGTTTGTCATTTTGTATGATGTTGTAGTCTTTCCTGCAGTGCTGTAATATTTGAACTGGATCCTATTGTGATTGTGTTGTAATAATCGAACCAGCATTCCTTAATTTCCCTTTTTTAACTTTCCTACTGGATTCCTTAATTTATAATTTAATAAAGTTTTTTTAAAAAATAAAATGAGTCTAACCGCCGTGGGTCACGGCGGTTAGGTCCAACCGCCGTGGACGCCCACCAACCGCCGTGGGTCACGGCGGTTGGAATGTAAACGCCGTGGCGTACGGCGGCTGCGGCTAACCGCCGTATGCCATGGCGGTTCATGTATATTTTTGATAATTTTCAAAACGATCGTATAAATTTGCAAATTGGAATAAAAAAATATAAAAAATTCCGCTGCGCAAATGCTTCTTTGTTGTCTTTACAGGTTCTGTCTTTATTCTATAGCAACATAGCCTTTACTTGTTATAAAATTCCATTCTTCATTTAGTAAGCACATCAGAGCATGTCGTACAGAGCTTGGTCGCTAAATTTGTTTTCGCTTCCTAATATCTGGTCGCATGAGGGCTTGATAATTAGTTTCAGGTTACACTACAGTTTTGAAAGGGCCTTTCAAAATAGGTTATTTTATTTTGCAAGTTGCATGCACGGAGCACATGTTGGCTGCATGGCTTCTATGCTTCGTTCTGTGTACGACTGTATTTTTAAACGCGTTTCAGTTTCGTTTACATTGTTTTCTTCTTCACCTTGTTTAATCGTTCGTGTATCGCCAAAGCTAACGAACGTTCTTCAGAACGCTTTAAAGCATGCTTTCTATATTTTGTGCTTATACTTCACTAATCATTTGTATCGGCTTTTTAGAGAAGAGTTTATCTTCACATGTGTACTGCATGGCAAGTACAGGATTAGCAAGTACAATTTATGTATCTTTGGTGGCACCTTTTTTCTAGATTATGCGTAGCTATAGTTTGAATCGCTTATTTTCCTTTGGTGTCGAATAGTTCAGCACCTTACCCCCTGTTCTCATAGCCGGTTTTTCTAGTTTACTTTGGTCACATTTCACATTGTTCTTTATCCATTGCACCGACATATCTCTAAATAATTGCTCATCAGTTCAATTTCTAAAAGTTCAATGGACAGTGCTAAGATATACGTTTCTGCTATATGTCAGTTCCCTAACAATTTTTCTGGACATATTAGATCATCTAAAAAATTATTAGCCAAAATATATATGTTTTGTGCACAGTTATAACTCCTTGCAGATATTTTATTGCCAACTCTTGGCATGGATTTTCATGAGAGCGAATGTGCTAGTCTGTCATAGTATAGTACCTACTTTTCATGTCATGTTCATTTTCAATTTAAATATACTATGTGTATCACCTACTTGGGACATGAATTATTGCATCCTTCACTTCACGGAACCATCTCGGTGGGATTTCACGAGATCAGCTTTCACTCTTCGGAACAGATTTCATCATTTGCAATAGATAAAGCGTCAAATCTTCGCTCTTCGGAGTTAACCCCAAGAATGGCTTTCACCTTTTGAAATTACATTTAGTCTTCGAACTCTGTTACACTTGAGCTGCAGTTCGTGGACATCTTCACGTGCCTCACTTTTATTGTTTGGCGACCACTTTGTATCGGGTATCGATGACTGATCTTCGCAACGGGGCTCAAGGAGTTACATGAATTCTTTCGACAAATTTTTTGCAGTTGAAATCGTCTTGGCGGAATTTCACGAGGTTGAATTTTTACTTGTTGGACCTCATCTTTGTGGTTATGGTGTAAGTGTCTTCAGGGATCATTATGTTCTTCATGGCTGATTCGGGAGCAACATAACGAAGCCCAGCTTGGGTAGCAACAGTTTAGCGAAGTGTTCTTACCGTCAATTGAGTGTATTCATGGGGCTCCATTAACAAGATAAGATACAGACCAACACAGCCAGCTCAAGTTGAAGCATCTTGGGGTCCAGCAACCTCCTATCACGAATCATCAAAGCTAATTTCTTCAGCCCAGCTCGGGAGTCTCTTCGGGTCGTCTTGCATCTTATTTTGGGTGAGACCTAGCTTCGACCTGGCCATCACCGAAGCCCATCTCTGGAATCCCGTTCGCGAAGACCAGTTCTCTTCGGGCCCAGGACGCGAAGACCTCTCCTCTTCGGCCCAACCGAAGATATCGTCTCTTCGGGCCTAGCATCTAGTCCAGTCACCGAAGCTATCTTCGGCCTAGGGCGCGAAGACCTTGCCGGGCAAGCATCATCATCGAGCATCATCACCAAGATATTTATCATCGGACCGTGATCTTCGGACTCTGCAACAGTGTGACATCTTCGTTCAGCCCGTCACCGAAGCCCAGCCCTCTTCGGTTCAGGCACAGCCCAACTCGCGAACCTCTTCGGCCCAAGATCGCATCCCTCAGATCCCCTCTAGCCAGGTATGTTTAAATTTGCAAAAATAGCATGCTAGAAAGAAGACTCGAACGCCCGACGCCTTGCATCGTTGTTATAAGTCGCTTCCGCAAAGCCACGAGCATCTCTTGCTCTTTGCTCATCTCGCTTTCCCTTTATGCTAAACATGCATCGTTCACCTTCTGCTGGTGTCACCTTTGCCGTAAATTTTGTTGATGGGCCGAGCTGACGAGGCCCCGGTTTCGTTGGCATTCCTTTTCCTTCCTAATCAGTTGCAGGTCTAGTATAATATTTACAAATTGTCTTTCTTTGGCTTTACATATTTTAATCGTTCCTTTTGCTGTTCCAAGCGTATCAGCTCCATTTTAAGTACAGGTCAACTGTTTCATCACTGAAGTAACGTACAACATGTTGTAGACTCTTGTATTTAGATGAGCTAGCGAAGATAAGCTTTAACTTTTTTTTCTTCATTACAGTTTAAACAACACTTTTTTTGCAAGAATTTTATATACGTACTACCATTTCGTTCAAATATTATCCTTTGAATATGATTGCAATGATTGTCTTTACATTTACTATCCAGATCATCGTTATCTATCATCAGTCCTGAAGTAACAATCATCCGAAGAGATTGGTACTTTCGGGAAAACATTATAGAAGTAAGTGAACACATGCGCCTGGCCTCGCGAAGGCAAGTCGCATTTAGTTCACTTAAGAAAAAAAATTGATTGAGGGGGCGCATGTGGGAAATGTTCTGCAATCTGTTCCAAAGAGGAGTGCATGATTCTCTTAAATGCCTACTTTCCACGAACAAAAAGTCTTCGCCGGTCAATGTGCGAAGCCCCTCAGTAAAATGCTGTAGGGATAAGTCGACTCGTTAGCCGAGGCTCTTCGTATATTTCAGCATTGGCTCTTCGGTTATATTGATATGGCTCTTCGGATTATCATGAATTAATCTTCGGAAGAATGGATTGCTAGCCGCGGTGCTTCGAGTATTTCAGCATTGGCGCTTCGGTCATATTGATATGGCTCTTCGGGTTATCATAAGTGGACTTCAATATCTCTTCAGTTAATACTTCATGCGAAGAGGTTATATGGAAGCCGTGTCTCTACCACCGACAAATGCATTATCCACGCAATCATTGGTTTCATCTTCGCATCAGCATCAAACTACATCAACTACACTTCTATTTCCACGACACATGGTCTTCGTGTCACACCCTGAAATATCTAATTTCAGGATGTGAATAGAGAGAATAATTAAATAACAATTTTCTCATAATTTTAAAACTTTTCCAACATTTATTTTCTTTACAAGAAATATAGTATAGGAAAAATCCTTGTTTGATTTTCTGAATCAAATAAAAAGTAGTGAGTATTGCATTCATGCCGATGCATCTTGGTGCTTCTTGAGTGCAAAAGGTTTCAAAAATGCGTTTACGTGCTGTGCAAAACCTTCTGAGAATTTTCTAGACTTTTCTGGAATTAATTCTCATTTTCCCTAAGCTTATTCTATTTATTAGAATGCTCTAAAATCTTTTTCATGAGCTCCAAATACTTTATTTGAATTGTTCATGTCTCAATCTACCTCTGGGAATTTTCCTGGAATTTTTGGGATTTTCTGAGTATTTTTAATGCTTTAAATGAATTATCTAGAGTTTCTCTAAAATTCTTTTGCACTGAAAAGGAATTTCGGAAAATAAAAAAAAGAAAATCATCCTTTTGGTTTGGGCCGAGCCCGAAGGCCCGACCCTACCCAGTCCACCTCAGCCCACCTCGGCCCAGCCGCTGGCCCAGCGGAGCCCATCCGGCCGCAAGCAGCAGAGCTGCTGCGCCGCCGCCGCCGCGGCCTTGGTGTGCACGCCACGGCCAACCTCGTGCCGCGCGCCTATAATGGGTGGGTGCCCTGGCCGTCTGCGTGCCCTAGCCGCCGCCATCATCTGCCGCCCTAACTTGCCCGCGCCTTGCTCGCCTGCGCCGACCGGAGCCGCCGAGCAGAGCTCCACCGTCCGCTCGCTCGAATCCGCCGGCATGAAGCGCAGCCGGAGCAAGCCGTCGTCATCATCAGCTTCACCGGGATGAGCTGCACGCCCGGCGCCTCTTCCCGTCGTCGGTGGCCCACCGGAGCACCGCCGCGGCAGGAACCCGAGCCGTCCGCCATGGCCGCCTCCACCGGGTCGTCGCCGTTGCGCCGCGCCGGGACGCCGTCGGGCAAAGCCGGCACCACCAGGAGCTTCGCGAGGTCGAGCCGCATGCATCCTGCTGGTTCTCGTCGCCAGAGTTCCACCAGGGCGTCGCCGTCCATAGGGACCAGAGCTGGCCACTCAGGCGTCCGCCGCCGCTGGCCGAAATCCGGCCGACCCAGGACCTCTCCGCCACTGGTGAGCAACTCTCCGGACTCCCCTCCATCTCCTCTGTCTCTGGCGCCCACCAATCGAGCCCCTGTCCGCCTGGTCCGCTGGCGATTGGGTCTGCCAGGCCCGCCATCCGCCCTTGTCCTTGTATCGAGCAGAGGTAGAAGATGAGTTGGTCTTTTTGCGGATTAGCCCCTGGAGAACCATGTAATAGATCTGTTTTCTTTGTGTCTTGCAAGTTTTCCAGATAACCCCTTACATCTATTTAGATTCCTGCATCCAGATCCAACCGAAGCTCCTTTTCAGATCTAACCCTAAGTTTAGATCTATTCGCGAGCACTATTTACTGTGTCTCGAGAATCTTTCTTGTTAGCCCCTGAAACCTGTAGTAATCACAACTAGGTCCTCCAATCTTGTTTTCTCCAAAGATTCTTTGTTTTAGCTCCGTTTTTATCCGTTCAAATTGCGTTAGATTCGTAATGAAATAAAGTGCATGTTAGTGGTGTGTTCACATCATGTATGTTTTCTGAAAATTAATTTGCTATTAATTTTGCTAATGCCTTATTAAACATGCTTTTCTAAATAAAAACAATGTAGTGTTATATACCGTTTTTCTTTATAAATGTTAATTTGATTAATAATTATTTCACATGCTTTTATACATAAAATCTAATTAGATATTTATCTTGGTTTTTCATAAACCAAATGTTAATTTGATTAATAGTTAATTAACCTTTTCTAATCAAAATTTGATTAGGCTTTTACATCGGCTTTTATAATAAATGTTAATTTGATTAATGCCAAATGCCATAATGTTTTAATAATAGTATGATCTACTCGAATCATAAAGTTACGTTTAGATGATTCATATAGTTTATCTTTTCCAAAATTAAAATCTAGCTCCAAAATTGCCGACTCCTCAAGGTGAAGCAAAGGGGCTCGACACCATTGGCAAAAGAGCACAACTAAAATCAAGCGACAAAAACCTCTCAAATGCATGAATGCAAGCTCCCACCGAACAAATGCAATTATCCCAATTTCCAATTTTAGCATAACTAAAATCAGGCGACAAAAAACTCTCAAATGCATGAATGCAAACTCCCCCTGAACAAATGCAATTATCCCAATTTCCAATTTTTCTCCCCTTGATGCAAAAGTCCCCCTGGATGCATGAATTGGGTACTTTCCTCCCCCTTGTTGGTAATGCATGAATCAAGTCTACAAATGCAAGTATGTGCTTCTCAAATAAACAAAGAGCACTACAACATGCTAAAATTGAGACATAGACAAGCAAGATAGCCACAAATTTAGTACAAGCATCGCCAACAGGATAGATAGGGGCATATAAGCATGTGACATAGCCATGATCAAAATGAAGCATTTTTCAACACAAATTTCCCTCTCATGAGCATAGGACCTAAACATGGTCAAAATGAGCACACGCAACCTATAACTCACAAACTTCATGCAAGGTCACAAATTCTCATCACAAGATCATCACAAACACCTACAAGCTATCTCATGTCATGTCAAAGCCACCGAGACATGTGTCCACTTCTAAATATGAGACTTCTCAATGGTGAACATCATGCAACGGTTTAGCACCCAAGATAAGGAATTTAAAACACATAAATGACATGGAAGCACATTTTTCAAGCACAAGCATTTCATAAACCAATTTCATGATTTCAAATTAAGCATGGTACATGAAGCGCCTTTGCGGCAAAAAGAAGCTTAGGCTTCACAAGGTAGCATGTAGGCTAAACATTCATGATGACAAATGGGTCTTTGACCCCAAATGAAAAGGACATGGTTTCCAAGCACAAATTAAGCAAGATATATCCATATGCGCACAATTTGAACATGAAAGACATTCAACTCACAAGAGAGGATCATATATACTATTTCACAAAATTAAGTCATCCACAAGCTTATACATCCCAAAGCTACCAAGAGCATAGCTATACATCACATGGGCATCACTAGCAAAGTCATAATCCCACATCCAGCATATCATAGTGTTCAAATTATATAAGAGAAGTACATCTCTAAAGCATATGATACAAATGCAGCCTATGATACAAAGATGCAAACATGATACGATACAGAAATGAAAATGCAACATGTATATGTACATCAGACCCCCAACTGAAGCTCAAAAAGGAAAAACCACTCCAAGCTCCCCTCGCAAACGAGCAAATGTAGCTTGGTCCAAAGGCTTTGTTACGATATCGGCGAGCTGTTTCTCAGTTGGCACATGGATGAGGTCTATGTTTCCTTTCTCAACACTGTCTCTCAGGAAGTGGTACCTCACCTCTATATGTTTGAGTCTGGAGTGGAGCACGGGATTTTTGGCAATACTAATGGCACTCGTGCTATCACACATGAGAGGAACATGGGTACACTCCTCACCAAAGTCACTTAGCATGTATGTGATCCAAAGCAGCTGGGAGCAACAACTAGCGGCAGCGACATACTCGGCTTCTGTGGTAGACTGAGCTACACTAGATTGTTTGCGAGAAGACCAAGAAACAAGCGAAGAACCCAAAAACTGGCACGTCCCCGAAGTCGACTTCCTATCGACTCGACACCCCGCAAAGTCGACATCCGAAAAACCAAGAAGCGAAAGGGAAGAGGACGCTGAGTACCAAAGACCGAGCTCAAGAGTATATCGAAGATACCTGAAGATCCGCTTGATGGTCTGCCGATGTGAAGTCCTCGGCGACGCCTGAAAACGAGCGCACAGACACACAAAAAACTGAATGCCCGGCCTCATCGCCATCAAGTACAAGAGGGAGCCTATCATGCTCCGGTAGTCCTTCTGGTGCACGGGCTCTTCGTCCTCATCCGCATCCAGCGCTGTAGTTGTACTCATCGGTGTCGATAGGGGCTTCAAGTCGTCCATCTTGAACTTCTTGAGGATGTCCTTTGTCTACTTGGCTTGATACACAAAGGTTCCCTCCTTCGCTTGCTTGATCTGAAGCCCAAGAAAGAACTGCAATTCTCTCATCATAAACATCTCGAATTCTTTGCTCATGTCCTTTGTAAACCTCGCAACCAAAGAGTGAGACGAGCCGCCAAAGACAATATCATCCACGTACACATGAGCAATTAGGATATCATCGCCCTGTCTGAGGAGAAAAAGAGTCTTATCTACTTTACCCATCTCAAACCCCTTGCTGAAGAACCCCCTCAACCGGCCATACCATGCCCGGGGAGCTTGTTTCAGCCCATACAACGCCTTCCTCAGCCTATACACTCGGTGGGGAAACTCAACACTCTGAAAGCCCGGTGGTTGCTTCACATAAACCTCTTCTTCTAAAATCCCATTCAGAAAGGCACTCTTCACATTCATTTGGTACAATTTGAACCCTTTAGCCACAGAAAAGTCTAGAAGGATCCTAATCGCCTCCAAACGAGCTACAGGAGCAAATGTCTCCTCATAGTCTATCCCCTCCTTCTGACTATAGCCCTGAGCAACCAACCTTGATTTGTTTCTCACCACCTCACCATTCTCATCCTCTTTATTATTCCACATCCATTTTGTCCCGATAGGTTTGCAATGTGGTGGTGGCTCAACCAACTCCCAATTGGTTTCTCTCAAAGTTCTATAACTCCTCATGCATTGCGTTCACCTAATTAGGATCAGAGAGGGCGTGTCCAATGTCTTTCGTCTCAAAGGTAGCAACAAAAGCCGAATGAGCAAAGTGAGCAACATTTCTGGACCCTGACCGTGTCGTATGCTCGTTGATGTCGCCGATGATTCTTGAGGGAGGATGATCAACTTGAATGCGCCTTTGTGCCTCTCGTCTGGAGACGACCTCCCCCTCAGCAACAGCTTCCACTTGATCTTGCTGGATCGTAGTCGGTGTAGGGGATGAACCATCCTCCACCGTAGTCGTTGTAGTGGAAGTAGAGGGTACATGTGTGGCTGGAACTTCACTGTCACCACCATCATCCTCTCCAGCATCATCCTCCTCGTCCTCAAAGATCTTCTTGACAATCTCGTCGTCACCTGCACACTCAAAAACAGACGAAATGCATGGTTGGGTCTCGTCGAAGGTAACCTCGCAAGTTTCCATGACTAGGTTAGTATCAAGGTTGAGCACACAAAATGCTCGAGAATGACTCAAATAACCCAAAAAGATGGCATTAGAAGACCTCGACTCAAACTTATCAAGCCTAGCATTCTTGAGAATAAAGCACCGACAACCAAAAGCCCTAAAATGGCTAACTCTAGGTGCTCGCCCGTGCATGAGCTCATAGCACGTCTTGTTCAAGAAGGCCCGAAGAAAAATCCGGTTCCCAACATGGCACGCGGTATTCACCGCCTCAGCTGAAGGACCGATTAGGCGACCAGAGAGGGGGGGAGTGAATGGGAGCCGATAAAAATTCTTCCCGAAGGATGAACTCGGCTTATGCCCCCAAATTCACAACCAAGGATTCCCACACGAGTTTGCCAAGGTCACGTAGTCACAACGGACCTACCAACCCTAGGAACAAACCCAAACTCAAAGCAACACGGAAGCACAACTCAAGAAGCAAAGGACTTAGGCAATCTGCGGTGCTTGGGGCGGACCGTCCGCATGGACCAGGCGGACTGTCCGCGGGGACCTGGCGGACCGTCCGCGGGGGCCTGGCGGACCGTCCGCGGGTTCACTGCGGACCGTCCGAAATAGCCTCCCGAACCTCCAGTACTGCACCTCGAAAAACGGACCATCCGCGCCCTACCCGCGGACCGTCCGAGGGCAACTCGTACCACGCGGACTGTCCGCGATGAGCGGGCGGACTGTCCGCAAACTCCTTGAAAACAAAAGCAACTTCCTCGACGGATCAAACCACGAACGCGCAAGAACAAGCGACGAACTGGACGAACTGCGGGACACGCGGACTGTCCGCACCTACCAGGCGGACTGTCCGCCAGGTGCGGACAGAGCAGCTCGAGCCCGAAAACGAGAAGTCAACCCTTCCTATCCATCCATGGATCTCCCAAACGGCTTGAGCTCTTGAGGAAAGATTTGGGGGAGATGTGGAGCGTCCTTAGGAGATGCTATACCCCAAAACTTGAGACCTCAAATGAACTAAATCGCCGGGAATCGAATCGCAACCGAGCTGTACCAAAAAGCTAGGGTTCCAACCGAAATCCTTCAATCGGAGGCCAAATCCGGAGATTGGGGGTCAAGATCAAGCACAAAGATGCACAAGACATCTATCCATGATCCCCACCAACAAATCCGAACCCAAACACCTCTGAATCGAAGGAACAAGGCGCGCACGAAAATCCAACGAAAATAGCTCGAAAAAGACACGAAAATCACAAGAGCTACAAGAAGGAAATCGACGCAACCATGAATGCTTCCATACACTCGGAGGTCAGATTCTCTACAAAGCGGTGAAGAAAATCTACGCCTATGGAGCAAGGAAATGAGAAGCAGTCCGGATGGATAGTTTGCCCAGAAAACCCTAGAGCTATATATATGAGTCCCTCTGGGTTGGGCAAATGACCAAGCTACCCCTAGCACTTAAACTTAAGATACAATCCCCTCAGGGGCAAATAGGTCATGTAGTACTCCTCTTCATCGCACAACCACGCCTTCACCGCAGTCCGCGTCCTCCCGACGCAAGCCCTACGATCCCGCCACGTGCCCGCCGGCATCGATGCTTCTCGACGCGCCCGGATCCCGTCTCCGCCCGCCGAGCCTCCGATCTTGGTTTTGTGGCTCAGCCAAGTAACCCGACGGTTTTGTGGTGAACCGCCGCAAACCCCGCGTGCAAACTCCGGTCGTGAGCCGCTACCCTGCACCAGCTCCGGTCGACGACTTCGTCTTGCTTTTCTTGCCACCATGCGGCCCGCACTTGACCCCGCTGGCCACCGGGTCCCTCGAGCCGAGCCTACTTGTCTCTCCACTCCTCGGAGGCCCCGCAAGGCATAGACCTTTCGCGCCCGCTCTTCACCTGCACCAACACGAGTCAAGCCACAACCTGCACCTGTAATACTCAGCCAAGAGTCAGTCCACACCACGTAGTCAATCACTCATCACACCAGGGAGCGACCATCCACCGGTCCTCAGACGCTCCGGTCCTCAATCTCCCCCTTGATGAGTGCATTGACAACACACACATAGTAACCAATTCAGAGAAAAGAGAAAAAAGAAAAGAAACGACTGAAAAACTCAAACAAGTGATCAAAAGCCAAACAAAAGTCAAAATGAGATCACTTGAGAGAGAAAATCTCGGTACTATGTGTACATGCTCGGTGCCTCTCGCCTGGAGACAACCTCCCCCTCAGCTGCAGCTTCCACTTGATCTTGCTGGATCGTAGTCGGTGTAGGGGCTGGACCATCCTGCACCGTAGTCGTCGTAGTGGAAGTAGAGGGTACATGCTCGGCTGGAGCTTCATCATCACCATCATCCTCTCCAGCATCATCCTCCTCGTCCTCAAAGATCTTCTTGCCAATCTCGTCGTCACCTGCACACTCAAAGACAGACGAACTGCATGGCTGGGTCTCATCGAAGGTAACCTCGCAAGTTTCCATGACAAGGTTAGTATCAAGATTGAGCACACGGAATGCTCGAGAATGACTAGCATAACCCAAAAAGATCCCATCGGAAGACCTCGACTCAAACTTATCAAGCCTACCCTTCTTGAGAATAAAGCACCGACAACCAAAAGCCCTGAAATGGCTCACTCTAGGTGCTCGCCCGTGCATGAGCTCATAGCACGTCTTGTTCAAGAAGGCCCTAAGAAAAATCCGATTCCCAACATGGCACGCGGTGTTCACCGCCTCAGCCCAATATCTCCTCGGAGTCCTATGCTCGTCGAGCATCGTCCGAGCCATCTCACAAAGGGAACGATTTTTCCTCTCAACCACACCATTCTGACAAGCCACATAGGGAGAAGAGATTTGATGTTCGAGACCCAAATCACGACAAAAGGTTTCGAAACGAGAGTTTTTAAATTCAGGGCCATTGTAGCTACGGATAGCTTGAATGACATCTCCATTCCTCTCATTCTTCAACCTCAAGATTAGATCCCTCACAAAACCAAACGTCTCTCCCTTGTCAGCCAAAAAGAAGACCCAAGCATAGCGAGAATAGTCATCCACTATCACCAGGACATACCATTTCCCACCTGCCGAGCACACACGAGCTGGACCAACCAAGTACATATGGAATAGCTCGCATGGCCTCTCTGTCATAACGGATGTCAGAGGCGGGTGAGAGGCGGCGACCATCTTACCATGCCTACATGGAGCACACACCAAGTCCTTTTGGTATTTCAACTTAGGCAATCCTCGGACTAATCCTAGCCCACTCAAGCGTGACAACAAGTCAAAACTCAAGTGACCTAGTCTCCTATACCATTTCCAAAGCTCCACCGAAACGCCAGCAACCAAGCAACGAGGAGAGCCAACACACTGAGAAAAATCGGCTCTGAAAATCTGACCCTCGGGGATGATCGTGCACACAAGATCACCTCGAGAATCCAAAACACGCGAAGCGCCCGTTTTGAAACGGGCCTCAAAACCCTCATCAAGAAGCTGGGAAACCGAAAGAAGATTGTACCCCAAAGACTTGACAAGAGAGACACGCCTAAGGGTCACAGAATTGCTCACCTTCACCGTGCCCACAGAAAGCACTCTACCTTTCCCATTGTCCCCAAAAGTGATGTACTCTTTGGTCATCACCGGGGTGAGGCTGGAGAACCACCTTCGATCTCCGGTCATGTGTCGAGAGCAACCAGAGTCGATCAACCAAAAGCCCTCCAAGCCTCCCACCTGCAAATCAAAAATGAGAGCGAGAGTGAGCAAACGACTCAGCACTGGGGTTAGTACAAAATGAATCAAACCAGTGCCGTGCCATTTGCTCAAAAGTGGGGTTAGCAAAATCCATCCTATCTCCTCTAGGTGGAACACCCACACGTTCCCTTGGAGGACTACGCGCACCACGAGGTGGAGACCGTGGCCCGTAGCTCCTCTGGGACCAAAAACTGCGATCGTTCCCCCCATACTCTTATTGGCCACAAGCGAAGGAACGTCCAGCAAACTCACCACGCCCAAACCCAACACGCCTACCACCTTCTCTATGTGGTGGCTCACCTCGAGGCACAAACACACGCCTCTCTCGAGGGTAAATGGTACGCACCATACCCTCCCCCCTTGGCACCAACCTAGGCTCAGGCACACCACGAGAAGGCCGGTACCTGTCCTTGTTGGCCATCTCCCTAGCCAACCTCTCCTCACGCTTCCTCCTGAAGCAAAACTCAGCAAGGTGCCCATCCCTCCCACAATGCTCACAATGGAAGGGTTTTGGTTTTGGCTTTAGTTTTGGGCTCTGGCTTCTCCTCACTCGGTTTCTCTCCCTTCTTCCCAAAGAACTCATTCCCCAATTCACTCTTGAACTTGATGGGTTTCTGGAAGTTGTCTGTGTGTGGAGGAAACACGGGTAGAGCTGGGGTTGTGTCTAGTCGGTTCCTAAGTGGGTTTGGCTTAGGAGCATAGGCATTTTTGTGGTGGGTTTTTGGTGGCTCTGGGATATCTCCAATGTTCCCCTCATCCTCACCATTTCCCTCACCAATCTTGTCTGCCCTAAGCGCTTGCCCATCATAGCGCTTGTATGCCTCAATCATCATCCGGAGCTGAGGCTCATGGCCAAACAACCAACCCATCATCTTTCTCAACTCATCATTCTCATCCTGCAAACGATCAACATAGTGTGCAAACTCCATATTCTTCACAGCTTTTATTTCACAAGTAGAGCATGATGTAGGAATAGGAGCTTTCAGCTAAGCCTCTAGAGATCTAGCATAAACAAGCGAAACATCTAGCTTCTCATGCAAAACAGGACAAGAAGTGCAAACAACAAGCAAAGAGGGCCTATATTTCATCTCATCTAGCTCAACCCTAAGCACATCTAGTTCCTCAACCTTGGTGGCATACTTCTCCTTAAGCACAGTCAATTCACCAAGAAAAGTGGAACAATCAATGCATTCAGGTTCATTGGTCACAATAGGAGCAGACTTAAGAGAATCTATTTGAGCCCTAGCATCAACAAGCAAAGACTCTAGTTCAACCACCTTCTCCTTAGCCTCTCTAAGCAAAGACCTATACTCCCTCTTCTCCTTGTTGGTCTTTCTAAGCACATCATCACGGTTGTCAAGCAAGTCATTCAACCTAGCATTCTCCGCTACCAAGAAGGATGGATCATTATTTACCTCATCCTCGGAGTCGGAGCCCGAGTCATCCTTGTTGCTCTTCTTGCTTGCGGAGCTATGTGCCATGCCGCAAAAGCCTTGGGCGGCGAAGCACAAGCCGTTGATGTTCTTGCTTGACCGCTTGCCCTTGTGCCGGTTCTCATCTTCATCACTTGAGCTTGATGAAGAGTAGCAAGAGCCCGAGTCGATGTCGCTCGCTCCGGCAACCATTGCTCGCTCCTTCTTCTTGTGACCACCACTCCTCCTCGGCCTTCGCTCGGACTTGTTCTTGCCCTTGTGGTCGTCCCTCGAGCTGTGCTTGTGGTCAGTCCTCGGACGGTGCTTGTGCTCGGGCTTCACCTCCATGGCTTCCGGGCACTCAGCGATAAAGTGCTCGTGCTTCCCGCACCGGTAGCACATGCCCGAGCTCCTCCGAGCGTTCTTCCGGTTCGTGTACATGCGCTCGAACCGCCTGCTCAGCAACGCGAGATCCTCCTCGCCTAGCACGTCAAACTCCTCATCTGGCATGGACACAAGACAAGACAAAGAGAACTGTCTCGAAGACATGTTAGCGTTAGTCCTTGATCCAAAAACGAGAGCCAGACTATGAGGGTCAGTCGGGTTCTCGATCTTTGCACGCACCCCACGGTCCACCTCGGACGACTTGAGCTTGGAAAACAGCTCGTCCACCGTGAGGGTCTCATACTTCTCCGACTCAAGGATGGCCTCGACCTTCTCACTCCACACGGTACGATCCAGAGAGTGCAGGAGCTTGATAGCCCTGCCATGATCATCGTACGGGAGCACGGCCACATTAGCCCTCATGTTGTTCACAATCACCGTGAACCGCTGGAACATAGCATCTATGGACTCACCGGGGAGATGAGTGAAGTTCTCGTACTCTCTCCGATAGGTCTCAAAGAGCCGAGCCTGAACCTGAGCGTTCCCGGCATGAGCATTCTTCAGCTGCTCCCAAATCTTACACGCCAAGTCCTCTGTCTGAACCCGATCGAATTCGGATTGACACAGAGCACGGTACAGGTAGTCGACCGCCTTTTTGTTGGCGTCGAACATGTCCCTCGATCCTGGAGCAAGGAAGTTCACAGGATGAACATAGGCTGTGTTCACTGTGACATCCCACAAGATCTGACCCTTGCCGCGGAGGAAAGCAGCCATCCGCCTTTGCCACATCTGGTAGTTCTTACCATCAAAGTGTGGAGGACCCGAACCCCGTTCCTGGTACGCCATCTTTGGATCTTAGACTGGTTAGAATCACGAAGATCCGTAACCGGCTTTGATACCAATTGAAGGACCGATTAGGCGACCAGAGAGGGGGGGAGTGAATGGGAGCCGATAAAAATTCTTCCCGAAGGATGAACTCGGCTTATGCCCCAAATTCACAACCAAGGATTCCCACACGAGTTTGCCAAGGTCACGTAGTCACAACAGACCTATCAACCCTAGGAACAAACCCAAACTCAAAGCAACACGGAAGCGCAACTCAAGAAGCAAAGGACTTAGGCAATCTGCGGTGCCTGGGGCGGACCGTCCGTATGGACCAGGCGGACTGTCCGCGGGGGCCTGGCGGACTGTCCGCGGGTTCACTGCGGACCGTCCGAAATAGCCTTCCGAACCTCCAGTACTGCACCTCGAAAAACGGACCATCCGCGCCCTACCCGCGGACCGTCCGAGGGCAACTCGTACCACGCGGACTGTCCGCGATGAGCGGGCGGACTGTCCGCAAACTCCTTGCAAACAAAAGCAACTTCCTCGACGGATCAAACCACGAACGCGCAAGAACAAGCGATGAACTGGACGAACTGCGGGACACACAGACTGTTCGCGCCTACCAGGCGGACTGTCTGCCAGGTGCGGACAGAGCAGCTTGAGCCCGAAAACGAGAAGTCAACCCTTCCTATCCATCCATGGATCTCCCAAACGGTTTGAGCTCTTGAGGAAAGATTTGGGGGAGATGTGGAGTGTCCCTAGGAGATGTTATACCCCAAAATTTGAGACCACAAACGAACTAAATCGCCAGGAATCGAATCGCAACCGAGCTCTACCAAAAAGCTAGGGTTCCTACCGAAATCCTTCAATCGGAGGCCAAATCCGGAGATTGGGGGGTCAAGATCAAGCACAAAGATGCACAAGACATCTGTCCATGATCCCCACCAACAAATCCGAACCCAAACACCTCTGAATCGAAGGAACAAGGCGCGCACGAAAATCCAACGAAAATAGCTCGAAAAAGACACGAAAATCACAAGAGCTACAAGAAGGAAATAGACGCAACCATGAATGCTTCCATACACTCGGAGGTCAGATTCTCTACAAAGCGGTGAAGAAAATCTACGCCTATGGAGCAAGGAAATGAGAAGCAGTCCGGATGGATAGTTTGCCCAGAAAACCCTAGAGCTATATATATGAGTCCCTCTGGGTTGGGCAAATGACCAAGCTACCCCTAGCACTTAAACTTAAGATACAATCCCCTCAGGGGCAAATAGGTCATGTAGTACTCCTCTTCATCGCACGGCCATGCCTTCGCCGCAGTCTGCGTCCTCCCGACGCAAGCCCTGCAATCCCGCCACGTGACCGTCGGCATCGAAGCTTCTCGGCGCGCCCGGATCCCGTCTCCGCCGGCCGAGCCTCCGGTCTTGGTTTTGTGACTCAACCAAGTAACCCGACGGTTTTGTGGTAAACCGCCGCAAACCCCACGTGCAGACTCTGGTCGTGAGCCGCTACCCTGCACCGGCTCCTGTCCACGACTTCGTCTTGCTTTTCTTGCCACCATGCGGCCCGCACTTGACCCCGCTGGCCACCGGGTCCCTCGAGCCGAGCCTACTTGTCTCTCCACTCCTCGGAGGCCCCGCAAGGCATAGACCTTTCGCGCCCGCTCTTCACCTGCACCAACACGAGTCAAGCTGCAACCTGCACCTGCAATACTCGCCCAAGAGTCAGTCCACACCATGTTGTCAATCACTCATCACACCAGGGAGCGACCATCCACCGGTCCTCGGATGCTCTGGTCCTCATCAGCCCAATACCTCCTCGGAGTCCTATGCTCGTCGAGCATCATCCAAGCCATGTCCCAAAGGGAACGATTTTTCCTCTCAACCACACCATTCTGACAAGCCACGTAGGGAGAAGAGAATTGATGTTTGAGACCCAATCACGACAAAAGGTTTCGAAATGAGAGTTTTCAAATTCAGTGCCATTGTCGCTACGAATAGCTCAAATAGCATCTCCATTCCTCTCATTCTTCAACCTCAAGATTAGATCCCATACAAAACCAAATGTCTCCCCCTTGTCAGCCAAAAAGAAGACCCAAGCATAGCGAGAATAGTCGTCCACTATCACAAGGACGTACCATTTCTCACCCGCTGAGCACACACGAGATGGACCATCCAAATCCATATGGAACAGCTCGCATGACCTCTCTGTCATAACAGATGTCAAAGGCGGGTGAGAGGCAGCGACCATCTTACCATGCCTACACGGAGCACATACCAAATCCTTTTAGTACTTCAACTTAGGCAATCCTCAGACTAAACCTAGCCCACTCAAGCGTGACAACAAGTCAAAACTCAAGTGACCTAGTCTCCTATGCCATTTCCAAAGCTCCGCCGAAACACCAGCAACCAAACAACGAGAAGAGCCAACACACTGAGAAAAATTGGCTCAGAAAATTTGACCCTCGGGGATGATCGTGCACACAAGATCACCTCGAGAATCCAAAACACGAGAAGCGCCCGTTTTGAAACGGACCTCAAAACCCTCATCAAGAAGCTCGGACACCGAAAGAAGATTGAACCCCAAAGACTTGACAAGAGCAACATGCCTAAGAGTCACAGAGTCGCTCACCTTCACCGTGCCCACTGAAAGCGCTCTACCTTTCCCATTGTCCCCAAAAGTGATGTACTCTTTGGTCATCACCGGGGTGAGGCTGGAGAACCACCTTCAAACTCCGGTCATGTGTCTAGAGCAACCGGAGTCAATCAACCAAAAGACCTCCAAGCCTCCCACCTGAAAATAAAAAATGAGAGCGAGAGTGAGCAAACGACTCAGCAATGGGTTTAGTAGATAATGAATCAAACCAGTGCTGTGCCATTTGCTCAAAAGTGGGGTTAGCAAAATCCATCCTATCACTCCTAGGTGGAACACCCACACGTCTCCTTGGAGGACTACGTGTACCACGAGGTGAAGACCGTGGTCCGTAGCTCCTCTAAAACCTAAAACTGCGATCATTTCCCCCATACCCGTATTGGCCACGAACGAAGGAACGTCCAGCAAACTCAGCACGCCCAAACCCAACACGCCTACCACTATCTCTCTGTGGTGGCTCACCTCCAGGCACAAACTCACGCCTCTCTCGAGGGTAAATGGTACGCACCACACCCTCACCCCTAGACACCATCCTAGGCTTAGGCACACCATGAGAGGGGCAGTACCTGTCCTTGTTTGCCATCTCCCTAGCAAACCTCTCCTCACGCTTCCTCCTAAAGCAAAACTCAGCTAGGTGCCCATCCCTCCCACAATGCTCACAATGGAAGGGTTTTGGCTTTGGCTTTGGCTTTGGGCTCTCTTTGGGCTCTGGCTTCTCCTCACTCGGTTTCTCTCCCTTCTTCCCAAAGAACTCGTTCCCCAAGTCACTCTTGAACTTGATGGGTTTCTAGAAGTTGTCGGTGTGTGGAGGAAACACGGGAGGATCTAGGGTTGTCTCTAGTCGGTTCCTAAGTGGGTTGGGCTTAGGAGCATAGGCATTTTTGTAGAAGGTTTTTGGTGGAGCTATGATATCACCAATCTTCTCCTCCCTCTCACCACTGCACTCCCCAAACTTATCCGACCCAAGCGCGTGCCCATCATAGCACTTGTACGCCTCAATCATCATCCTGAGCTGAGGCTCATGACCCGACAACCAACCCATCATCTTCCTCAACTCATCATTCTCATCCTGCAGACGATCAACATAGTGTGCAAGCACCAGATTCTTCACAACATTTATTTCACAAGTAGAGCATGATGTAGGAATAGGAGCTTTCAGCTTAGGCTCTAGTGATCTAGCATAAGTAAGCGAAACATCTAGCTTCTCATGCAAAACAGGACAAGAAGTGTAAGCACCAAGCAAAGAGGGCCTAGATTTCATCTCATCTAGCTCTACCCTAAGCACATCTAGTTCCTCAACCTTAGAGGCATACTTTTCCTTAAGCATAGTCAAATCAACAAGAAAAGTGGAACAATCAGTGCATTCAGGTTCATCGGTCACAATAGGAGCAGACTTCAGAGAATCTATTCGAGCCCTAACATCAACAAGTAAAGAATCTAGCTCAACCACCTTCTCCTTAGCCTCTCCAAGCAAAGACCTATACTCCCTCTTCTCCTTGTTGGTTTTTCTAAGTACATCAGCACGCTTGTCAAGCAATTCATTCAACCTAGCATTCTCCTCTACCAAGAAGGATGGATCATTGTTTACCTCATTCTCGGAGTCGGATTCCGAGTTATCCTTAGTGCTCTTCTTGCTTGCGAAGATGTGTGCCATATTGCAGAAGCCTTGGGCGGCGAAGCACAAGCCGTTGATGTTCTTGCTTGACCGCTTGCCCTTGTGCCGTTCTTCTTCATCACTTGAGCTCAATGAAGAGTAGCAGGAGCTTGAGTCGATGTCGCTTACTCCGGCAACCATCGCTCACTCCTTCTTGTGACCGCCACTCCTCCTCGGCCTCCGCTCGGACTTGTTCTTGTCCTTGTGGTCATCCCTCGAGCGGTGCTTGTGGTCGGTCCACGGACGGTGCTTGTGCTCGGGCTTGATCTCCATGGCCTCCGGGCACTCAGCGATAAAGTGCCCGTGCTTCCCGCACTGGTAGCACATGCCCGAGCTTCTCCAAGCGTTCTTCTAGTTCGTGTACATGCGCTCGAACCGCCTGCTCAGCAATGCGAGATCCTCTTCGCCCAGCACGTCGAACTCCTCATCTGGCATGGACACAAGACAAGACAAAGAGAACTGTCTCGAAGACATGTTAGCGTTAGTCCTTGTTCCAGAAATGAGAGCCAGACTATGAGGGTCAGTCGGGTTCTCGATCCTTGCTCACACCCCACGGTCCACCTCGGACGATTTGAGCTTGGAAAACAGCTCGTCCATCATGAGGGTCTCATACTTCTCTGACTCAAGAATCGACTTGACCTTCTCACTCCACACTGTATGATCCAGAGAGTGCACTAGCTTCACAGCCCTGTCATGATCATCGTACGGGAGCGCGGCCACATTAGCCCTCATGTTGTTCACAATCACAGTGAACCTCTGGAATGGTGTCTATGGACTCACCGGGGAGATGAGTGAAGTTCTCGTACTCTCTCCGGTAGGTCGCGAACAACCGAGCCTGAACTTGAGCGTTCCCAGCGTGAGCATTCTTCAACTGCTCCCAAATCCTACAAGCCAAGTCCTCTGTTTGAACCCGATTGAATTCGGATTGACACAGAGCACGAAACAAATAGTCGACCGCCTTGTTGTTGGCGTCGTGCATATCCCTCGATCCTGGAGCCAGGAAGTTAATCGGATGAACATAACTTGTGTTCACCGTAACATCCAAAGGAACTGACCCTTGCCGCGGAGGAAAGCAGCCATCCGCCTCTGCCACATCTGGTAGTTCTTACCATGAAAGTGTGGAGGACCCGAACCCCATTCCTGGTAAGCCATCTTTGGATCTTAGACTGGTTAGAATCACGAAGATCTGTAACCGACTCTGATACCAATTGAAGGACCGATTAGGCGACCAGAGGGGGAGAGTGAATGGGAGCTGATAAAAATTCACCTCTAAAAGATGAACTTGACTATGCCCCAAGAACTACTCCAAATCCGAGCACACACGATGGAGAACGTAATCGCCAAGGTCACGTAGTCACAACGGACCTACCAACACCTAGGAGCGATCCTTGGTTCAACTGGCGGAAGCACGAATCAAAGAACCAAAGTACTTAGCCAAATCTGCGAGGCCCTGGATAGATGGTCCGCAACCGTACGGCGGAAAATCCGCGAGCCCGACGGACGGACCGCAAATAGCGACTGAACCTCCAGTACTGCACCCCGGAAAATCGGACAGTCCGGGCGAGCACCTCGGACAGTCCATGCCGTGCGGACACTCCGGCCCCACCTGGCAGACAGTCCAGCAAACCGACCCCAACCAAAAAATCCAAGCTCGACGGATCAAAACAACACGTGCTCACGAACTGATGAACGCGCGACGAACTCCTGACGAACACAGTCCGCGCGGACAATCCGTGGGCCATAGGCGGACAGTCCGCCGGCCCCGAACAGAACAGCCCAAACTCGAAAACCGCAAGTCAATCCCACCTATCCATCCATGGATCTCCCAAATGACTTAAGCTCTTGGAACAAGATTTAGGGGAGATGTGAAGCATCCCTAGGGGATGCTATGCCCCAAAACATGAAGCCTCAAACCAACTAAATCACCGCGAATCGATCTCGAACCGAGCTGTACTAAAAAGCTAGGGTTCCACCCGAAGTCCTCAAATCCAAGGCCAAATCCGGAGTTTGAGGGGTCAAGATCAAGCACAAAGATGCACAAGGCATCTATACATGATTCCCGCAGAGAAATCCGAACCCAAACACCTCAGAATTAGAGGAACAAGCCGTGCACGAAAATCTAATGAAAATAGCTCGAAAAAGACACGAAAATCACACGAGCTACAAGAAGGAAATCAATGCAACCATGAAAGCTTCCATACACTCAGAGGTCAGATTCTCTACAAAACGGTGAAGAAAATCTAAGCCTATGGAGCAGGGAAATGAGAAGCAGTCCGGTAGGGTATGAAGGATAAGGCATACTTGCATCACATATATTGCAAAGTCAAAGACCAAATCCAAAGAAGAAAACATTTCATACTATCAGATCAAGATGTGCACGTGTATGAGTATTAGTGGGGTGTACACTAGGCCCGGAATGGGTTCTAGTTACCACTATACATAATGAAATGCTATGGTGATGGTAAGGTGGATGCTGGCCCCAGAGTAGGTACTAGTTATTACCATCATATGATGAATGACTCCATTGCATGATTCCCCTCTCTCATACATATGAAAATGCCTTATGAGAACATGGCTATCCTCTTTTTTGAGTGGACCTTCATGTGCCCACATTTTTTTAACTGTAGGGACCTTTATGTGTCCCTTTTTTTAGATAGCCATGCCTTTTTTACCAAATACTTGAGGAGGGAGGAATCAATACACATGATGGAGCATTTATATAGGTGGGTAAATGAATGATACAATGCTAACTTCCAGAGTAGAAGCACCGCAAGGGTGAAATGATGGTGTGCACATGAATCTTGATCATGAGAGCATGAAAAGAATTCTCATAAGGGTCACAGAATTTGACAAAGCTCAATGCAATAACAAGTAGCATATGAGTTCAAGGTTTGCAACTAAAACTTCATATGGCTTTGGTAGGGCTGTGACATATAAAGAGGAGCGTTGCAAGAGCTTCTTTTTTTATAGGTAAACCCAAGATCTTAAGATCATCAGAGCAAAGATCGTATCATCAAGCCATATCTCACTCATCAACCACTTAGATAAACACATTGTCCTTATGACAAATTTGTTCACAAGCATCAGGGTTATATACGGGGAATAAAACTCATGTAAGTCAACCAAAGGCATGGAGCGACCAAAACGATGGATTTATGAGCTGGTAGATAGAGGATTTATAAACAGAGAGTATACGAAACTCAGGAATCATGGTCGAGTGAGATAGAGAAACAAACCAGCGCTGGCTGTGCAGACCGGACGGGGTTTTTGGAGATGTGCAGGTATATGTGCCCTGTTCAGGTTCTCTAGGCTCCGTCGATCGCTAGCGCTATGTGAACTGAGTGTAGGCATAAGAATCATCGTGTTCGCGTTTGGAGAGTGCTGCTCTCCCCCACACTATCTTGTACCTAGGTGCTGTTCTTCAAGATAAAACAAAACAAAATGACTGACACACATGGGCTCAACCGGGTTACGTGACCAATTGGGCCTGTCGGGCATACACCCCGGGTACTCATACAAGGAAGGATGAAGATGAACTCCTACTAGAATTCCCCTATAATCCTACTAGGACTCGTTGTGTGTAATCCTACTAGGACTCCTATCTTGTAAACCGACTAGGAACCCGCCCCCTGGACTATATAAAGGAGGGTTGGGTACCTAGGAGGACATCTGAACAACCCAACACCAAGCGCAGGGCGCCATACTTGATCCCCCAAACAGGACGAAGGGTTTGCCACCACAGCGGCCCGAACCTGTATAAATCTTGTGTCCTGTGTCCTTGCGCATACCTTTGAGTTCCAGGTCTCACGATCACGACACCCCACCGCACAATCTGCTACCTCGGGTACCCCCTTGGTAGGTTTGCCGGTCTAAAACACCGACAGCTGGCGCGGCAGGTAGGAAAGCATTGGGCAGCTGCTGCCTCTGTTTTTGTGTGGAGAAGAAGAAGAAAATCAATTTGCTATAGTCCGCTACCAGCATACGGAGGCAAACAGCAATTGCTAAGCACTTCAAGATCCTTGCTTCACGCACATGGAAGATGTACGCAAGCTCCGAATCTCCGCTTGGTGCACACAGACAATGTACTCGAGTACAACTACATCAATGCTCGATAATGCCAACTCGCTTACTTCGACCATGCGAGTACAGGTAACTCGTCTCCTGGTCGCATCGCGGCTCTGCATCAACTACGCCATGCATCGCGACTACTCTGTGCGCCACCACTCGACTTGTTGTCCGGTCTCATCGGCTCTACATCAACTATGTTGTGCGCCACGGCCACTCGTCTCCTGGCCGCATCGGCTCCACAACAACTACGCCGTACGCCGCGACTACTCGTCTTCCGGTCGCATCGGCTCTACATCGACAACATCATGCGTCGCGAGTACTTATCTCCTGGCTACAACGGCTCTACATCAACCACATTGTGTGCCGCGACTACTCGTCTCCTGGTCGCACTGGCTCTACTTCAGCTACGTCGTGTGCCACGACTACTCGTCTCCCGACCGCAGCGGCTCTACCTCAACTACGCCGCGCGTCCAGGTGCCTCAACTCCTCCTGCGGCTCGTCGTTGACTACTTCGCCTATGCTGTGCGACCGGGTGCCTCGGCTCCTCGCGCGGCTCGTTGTCGACTACTTCGCCTATGCCATGCGTCTTGCACTGTCTGGACTTCGACTACTCGTCGTCTAGTTGCACCGACTCCACTGCGCCTATGCCGTGCATCCGGACACGCCGTCTCACCACTTGACTTCTCGTCGGTCGGTCGCACTAGCTCTCGCCGTGCGTCCGGTCACTCCGTCTCGTGGCTCGACTACTGGTCATCCGATTGCACCAGCCCTACTGCGCCTATGTCGTGCATCCGGATGCGCTGTCTCGCTGCTCGACTACTCATCATCCGGTCACACGGTTACCCTGCTTAACTCATCGCCGGCTGTGCGTATCGCCGCGACATTGTCTTGTGGCTGTAATGGCTCCACTTCGACTAGGACGCGCGTCGCCACGACATCTTCCTGCGGCTACACTGGCTCTACTTGGGCTACTCATCTTAGCTAGTTTCACCGTCGCGGCTCCATCACTGACCGCCACGGCTTCATCTACAAGACCGCCCTGGCGGCAACAGCTAAGTCATTTATTTAAATGATTATTTCTCTTTCCTTGGCTTGTTTTCCTTATCGTGCAGGACAACATGCCGACTACTCATTTGTGTACACTCCTCGGCGGGTTTTTACGAGAGCTACACTCTACCGACTACTCTTGGGGTATATCGACCAAGTCACGACGAGCATACTTCATCAACTCGGGGGCTATCCCAAGGAGGCAGGTTCTAAAGTCTCCTCCGCGTGGCAACTTAAAGTCGACTCCGGTCGCACCTTCGCCCGCTCCGGCGGCATACTGCGTGTGTAAGCTTCGATGGAACCTAGCTGTAAGTGGCCCTCGCGTCCTGTCAATGATGGAACCTAGCTGCATGCGGTCTTCACGCTTCATACCATGGGTCTGAATGCATGGCCCTAAGTACTCGCGCACCGTACAATGGGTCCAAGTACCCTAAGTACTCGTGGTCCATACCATGGGTTTCGTACCTAAGTACTCACGCACCGTACCATGGGTCCAAGTACCCTAAGTACTCGCGCTCTGTACCATGGGTCCTAGTACCCTAAGTACTCAAGTCGACGCTAACGGTCTCAACCTCAAGTCCACTCCGGTGGCAAAAAGTCAACGCTAACGGTCGCAACCTCAAGTCCACTCTGGTGGCAAAAAGTCGACGCTAACGGTCGCAACCTCAAGTCCACTCTGGTGGCAAAAGTCAACGCTAACGGTCGCACCCAAGCCCACTCCAGTGGCGCAAGTCGACGCCAACAGTCGCACCTAAAGTCCGCTCCGGCGACACAAGTCGACTTCTGTAGTCGCATTCTCAAGTCGACTTCAACGGTCGCAATCTTAAGCCCGCTCCGGCGGCAAAACTACTCGTTTTCTCTGATTTTTCGTTCGATTTTGCCTTTCGGAAGTGCTTTTCATTTTTTGCATCTTAAGTCCACCCCGCGTGGCACAAAGTCGACTACTGTAGTCACCTCTAAAGTACGCTCCACGCGGCAATCTAAAGTCGACTTCTAAAGTCGCATATCAAAGTCCGCTATGCGCAGCAACTAAAGTCGACTTCGGTTTTCAAGTCGCATCTCAAAGTCCTCTCTATGCGGCAACTAAAGTCGACTTCGATTTTCAAGTCGCATCTCCAAGTACACTCCGTGCGGCAACTAAAGTCATCTTCAGTTTTCAAGACGCATCTCAAAGTCCGCTCCGTGCGGCAATCTAAAGTCGACTTTGGTTTTCAAGTCGCATTCTAAAGTCCGCTCTGCCGGCATCTAAAGTCGACTTCGGTCGCATCTAAAGTCCGCTCTGATGCCAAACTACTACTCGGAATCTCTCTAGCTTGGGGGATGCATTCAAATTACTACTCGAGAACAACTCTAGCAGACTTCACTCGCTCTCAAGCTCGGGGGCTCTACAACAATAACTACTCGATGTGGCTCATACGGCTCTCTTATCTCAGGGGCTACACACTGCAAGAGTACTCGGATGATGGCGTTCCTGAACACTGAAGACCCTTAGATTGATTACCTAATCATTTCAAGGCTCGAGGGCTGCTATACTACACCCATCATTCAAATTTTTCAAGACAAAAGACTTAGAACCAAGATTGACCCTCAGCTAGAGTCCATGACTCAACCCAAGGCTTGGGGGCTACTCCATATGGAGTGTGATTTTGCAATCGTACTTCCATATAATCTCGACTTCAAGACTAATGAGCTGGACCACCTTCCAGCCTTGTGGCAGTTCAAGTACTATTGAAGCCTTCTCCAAGCAGTACTCGAAGACGCTCAAGAACTACTCGAAGAGGCTTCAAGACTACTCGAACTACTACTCTCGACTCCAACGTGCTCAGGGGCTTGTTGGGCATACACCCCGGGTACTCATACAAGGAAGGATGAAGACGGACTCCTATTAGAATTCCCCTATAATCCTACTAGGACTCGTTCCATGTAATCCTACTAGGACTCCTATCTTGTAACCGACTAGGAACCCGCCCCCTGGACTATATAAAGGAGGGTCGAGTACCTAGGAGGACATCTGAACAACCCAACACAAAGCACATGGCGCCATACTTGATCCCCCAAACAGGACGTAGGATTCGCCACCACGGTGGCCCGAACCTGTATAAATCTTGTGTTTGGTGTCCTTGCACATACCTTTGAGTTCCAGGTCCCACGATCACGATCCCCCACTGCACAATCTACTACATCGGGTACCCCCTTTGTAGGTTTGCCGGTCTAAAACACCAACATAGCCAGATTATTTTATTTAAAGTTCTCTAATAAATAGGTGCTTACACACATGATGGAAATAAAAAATTGTTCAAAAAGGAAATAAATGAAAGGGAAATAAATGCAAACTAATTAAGCGCCTATGGGGAAATAAAAGAGAGGGCATAACCCTCTACTCAGCAAAAAGGGGTTCTAAACCCTCAGCCTCAACTAAATGCTGTAGCTTGGCATTCAACTCCTCACTGGTCTTGAGGAAGAGCTCCTTGAGCTGCTGATACTCTGCTCGCTGCTGCTTCACAACCTTCATCAGAATGTCATATTCAAGATATAGGTCGGCCAACTCATCTGCTATTTTTTCTGCTGCGCGGGTATGAGTCTTCCTGTCCGGCAATGAGGCAAGGATATCGCCAAGCTCCGCCTCCCAGTGTGGCGGATATGGCTTGGGCACTCCGCAGCTGTCCTTCGGAGTTCTCACCCCGAAGATCCGGAACCTGGTCTGGGGCTGCGGCAACTCCTCCCACACATCCTACTCATATCTATGGCAGAAAGGCTCCCCATCCTCGTTGAAGAAGGACCCAGCATAGTGCTCTCCGAGCTTCAGCGGAGGGCCCAGATAATCATCATAGATCACCTTCTTACTTGATCCAGGAGCTGGCTTTCTCCCGAGGACATGACCATCGAAGGTTGGGGGTGAGGATGATCCCCGCCTGGCTGGGGGCTCTGTTGAGTCCCCATCAGTGCTTCTCATCTTCCTCCCCCGCTCTAGGGTTACCAGGTCGTCCTGAGTTCCCTCCAATGGGTGGAACTCCGAATCATTGAAATAATCGAAGGAAATGGAGCGAGGAGACTTCGGTCCATGAGGGGGGCGACACTCTTGTTGGCCATGGTAGGTGGCAGCGGTGCGAGAGGAGGGTTGAGCAGGTGAAGGACCGATTAGGCGACCAGAGAGGGAGGGAGTGAATGAGAGCCGATAAAAATTATTCTCCGAAGAGTCGAACTTGAGGCGTGGAGAAGACAAGTAGGCTTGGCTCGAGGGACCCGGTGGCCAGCAGGGTCAAGTGCGGGCCGCATGGTGGCAAGAGCGGCAAGATGATATCATGGACGGTTTCTTGGTTGAGCCTCAAAACCAAGGTCGAGCCGGGACTACGTGGGAGCCGAGTCATGAGTGGTGATTGGCGGAGACAACACCGAGTTCGCGGGGTTTCCAGTGGTTCACCAGAAAACCACTGGGTTCCTTGGTTGATCCACAAAGCCAAGACCGAAGACCGGAGGCAGCAGCACCAGGACCGGTCTGACTGATGGGTCTGACCGGTGGAGGACACCGGTCTGACTGGTGTGCGACGACGTAGTCCGGACACTTCGAAGTGGAGGACACGCGTCGGGATCACAAGGCTTGCGTTGAGGCTAAGCAAGTTTGCGGTCGCCGGGCATCCGTCCGATGGTGCTACGACAAAGTTTCCCAAAAGGCCCTTCGGGGGTGTGTATCTTAGTTTAATGTAATAGGGGTAGTTTCGTCTTTCGGCTAGCCTCCATATAACCCAAGTGGTGAGAGGATGACATCCATCTCTTGGAACCCTAGTTCATTTGCTTTTGCTATTTTCCCTTCCTATTTTCCTTAGGATTTAGAGGACTAGCTTGAGAGCTTCATGGTGAGATCTTGTGAGAGGGAAGGATGATTGGGAGGCAAGCTAGACCTTCTATGAACCTTCATGGTAAGTATAGATGATTCGGCGTGGTTCCTCAAGGCTTGATTGTGTCTCTCCCGTTTTCCATTTTTGGTTATTTTCAGAGCCTTTTTCTTGGCGATTTTCTAGTGACGGTTTTGAGACCTTTCTCTTTGAGATTTGGTGGGGGATGTATGCACGAACCCTTCGTGGTTCTTTTCCCTTTGATTCCCCTCCCAAATCCGTGAGTAAAGGGGCTCAATTTTGGGGTTTTCTTGGCTCTAAGGTTAGAGGTGTTCTTGGCGGGATTTCTTCGATCCTCTTGATTTAGCAAGTTTTGGTGGACCAAATCTTGGCTATGGAGTGCCCATGAGGTGTTCCTACTATCCCCAAAGTCTTGTGTGAATCTGTGGAGCGAATCGGGAGATCGAATGGATTTGGGGGTGTTGACTCGTGGGTTGCTGTTCATCCCGAGAGCCCAAGTCCTGACCGGTCTGACCGGTGCCTCTCACCGGTCTGACCGGTGCCGACCCCAGTTGGGTTTTGCTCGGGTGAACGTGTTGGTGAGTTCCCTGGTGTCTTGTGTTGCTGCTGTTTCGAGTTTGGTTCAGTTTGGAGCTCGGGTGGTTAGGTTCACAGATTTGGGATTTCCAGGCTCAGACCGATCTGACCGGTGAGCTGCAGCGGCCTGACCAGTGCAGGGGCTTTTTTGTGGAAATTGCCAAGTCTTGCTCGGGTGACCCGGCTCAAGGTCCAGGGTGACCCGGAGTGTCTCTGGAGGGTGTCGGGTGTTCCGGCGGCTTAGTCCGGAAGATCCAGCCGGGACCGGTCTGACCGGTGCAGGTGACCGGTCTGACTGGTGTGGTTAGTGTTGCTCGAGTTGCTTGTTCCGCTGCGTTCTCGAGTAGGTTTCGGTGGTTGTTGGTTCCTAGGACCAGTAGCACTCCAGTGGCTACGGGGTCTTGGCCAACTTGGGTAGTTGAGCCGGAGACGTGCTTTGGTTAGCCGTGTTCGTCTTGTTGGAGTATCCATCTCCTTCGAGAAGAATTTTTATCAGCTCCTATTCACTCCCCCCTCTCTGGTCGCCAGTTTGGTCCTTCAAGTGGTATCGGAGCTGGTTACAGATCTTCGGATTCTAACCAGTCTAAGATCCAAGGATGGCGTACCAGAAATGGGGTTCGGGTCCTCCACACTTCGATGGCAAAAACTAACAGATGTGGCAGAGGCGGATGGCAGCTTTCCTCCACGGTTGAGAGCCATGTGTGGTTCGAGGACCGGTGGATGGTCGCTTCCTGGTGTGATGAGTGATTGACAACGTGGTGTGGACTGATTCTTGGCTAAGTATTGCAGGTGCAGGTTGCAACTTCACTGGTGCAGGTGCAGGTGAAGAACAAGCATGAAAGGTCATTACTGGTGAGTCCTCCAGGTGTGGAGAAGACAAGTAGGCTTGGTTCGAGGGACCCGGTGGCCAGCGGAGTCAAGTGCGAGCCGTTTGGTGGCAAGAACAGCGAGGTGAGGTCATGGACGGTTTCTTGGTTGAGCCTCAAAACCAAGGTCGAGCCGGGACAACGTGGGAGCCGAGTCATGAGTGGTGATTGGCGGAGGCTACACCGAGTTCGAGGGGTTTGCAGTGGTTCACCAGAAAACCACTAGGTTACTCGGTTGAGCCACAAAACCGAGGCCGAAGACTCGACGAGGAGGTGCAGCCACCCAGGCCGGTTCAACTGCCCAGGAGGGACGGTCTGACCGCCTGGGCCGGTCTAACCGTCCAGGGGGGCGGTCTGACCGCCCGGGTCGCAGCCGCCGAGAAGCTTTGAAGCGGAGGACACGCGTCGGGATCGCAAGGCTTGCGTCGAGGCTAAGCAAGGTTGCGGTCGCTGGGCATCCGTCCGATGGTGAAAATCTGAAGACTTCCAAATTCGCCCTTGAGGGGCATGTATCCCTAGTTATCTAGTAAGGGTAGTTTAGTCTTTTGGTTGCCCCCATATAAACACTTGAGGGGATGGATGGCAGCCAACTCTTGCAACCCTAGCTCATTTTCCTTTGTCATTTTCGTTTGTATTTTCCTCTAGTTTTTCTAGGACTAGCTTGAGTGCTTCATGTGAGATCTAGAGAGAGGGATGGATGACCGGGTGGCAATCTAGACCTTGTATGAACCTTCATGGTATGTATAGATGATTCGGCGTGGTTCCTCAAGGCCTTGTGTTGCCTCTCCCATTTTCCTTTTTTGGTGATTTTCGGAGCTCTTTCTTGTGATTTTCGTGGCGGAGTTTTGAGGGTGATTTCTTGCGGGATTCTTATTGGGTGTCATGTATGAGGACCTTGTGCCTCTTTGGCTGGTGACTTTGCCCCAAGAACTCCCTTGAATCGACCTCGATTTGGTGGTTTTTCGAGTTGCTCGAGTTCATGACCTAGAGGGCCAAGATCCGTGATTCCCTTTGATTGCGAGCGTTTCAGTTCGATTCCTCTGGTAGCTTGCTTGACCTTGACCAGAGGATCTTGCTGGTGAAACCGTGGAGAGTTTTGGAGCTTGGAAGAGGTGTTTCGGAGGATTTCTTGGTTACCAGGTGGAGGCGGTCTAACCGCCCCCCATACCCGGTCTAACCGCCCCCTCCAGACAGGCAGCTTCCGAGTTGTTTCCGCTGCTGTGTGTGTAGGAGTTGTGGCTGCAGGTAGTGTTTGTTCATAGGACCAGTACCACTCCAGTGGCTACGTGGTTTTGGCAAACGGAAGGTTGCGTGCGGAGAGTGTGATTTTGGGTATCCGACCGAGTTCATCTTGTTGGAGAAGTCATCTCCTTCGAGGAGAATTTTTATCGGCTCCCATTCACTCCCCCCTCTCTGGTCGCCAGTTTCGGTCCTTCAGTGGTAAGGGTCAGATCCTTTGGGACGTTACGGTGAACACAGCTTATGTTCATCTGATTAACTTTCTTACTCCGGGATCGAGGGACATGCACGACACCAACAACAAGGCGGTCGACTACTTGTTTCGTGCTCTGTGTCAGTCCGAATTCTATCGGGTTCAGACAGAGGACCTAGCTTGTAGGATTTGGAGTCAGTTGAAGGATGCTCATGCTGGAAATGCTCAGGTTCAGGCTCGGATGTATGTGACTTACCGGAGAGAGTACGAGAACTTCACTCATCTCCCCGGTGAGTCAATTGATGCCTTGTTCTAGTGGTTCACGGTAGTTGTGAACAACATGAGGGCCAATGTGGATGTGCTCCCGTACGATGATCATGACAGCTGTTAAGCTCTTGCACTCTCTGGATCATACAATTTGGGATGGCAAGTTCGAGGCCATTGTAGATTCGGAGAAGTACGACACTTTGACGGTGAATGAGCTGTTCTCGAAGCTCAAGTCGGCTAATGTGGACCATGGTATGACAGCCAAGCTTGAGAGCCAGACTGACTCTCATAGTCTCGCTCCCATCGGTGGCTCAAGTGCAAAGTCTAATGCTAACCCATCCACCAGGATGTACTCTTTGTCCTCTTTGATGTCTTTGCCAGATGAGGAGTTCGACGTGCTTGGAGAGGACGAGCTAGCGCTGCTGACTAGGAGGTTCGAGAGGATGCATGAGAACTAGGTGAACACAAGGAGGAACACAAGGACATGCTTTCAGTGCGGCAAGCTAGGACACTTCGTCGCCGACTGCCCCAAGAAGATGAAGAATAAGGACAGCTACAAGCATCGATCGAAGACGGAGGGCAAGTACCGATCAAGGCGTGATCACAAGCACAAGCACAAGAACAAGCACAAGGATGAGCGATGATCGAGGAAGAAGGACGGCCGCGGCAAGGCCCGAGCGATGGTTGGAGCAAGCGACGTCGATTCCAGCTCTGCCAACTCTTCCTCGAGCTCGAGTAGCAGTGAAGACGAAGGTGATCGGCGCAAGAACAAGTCATCCAAGAACTTGAGCGGGATGAGCTGCTTCGCTAGAGATGGTTTCTGCACCATGGCACGAAGCTCCGGCAGCAAGAAGAGTTACTAGAGCGACTCGGACTCTGACTCCGAGGATGAGGTACGTGACGAGCTTCCCTTCTTGCGTGAAGAGAATGAACGGCTTGGCAAGTTGCATGATAATCGTGATGACATGCTTAGAGAGGCTAAGAAGATGAGGAAGGTGTTGACGGTCCTTACAACAAAAATTCGATCGTCAAAACCTCAGGTTCGAGAGGAGTATATGGCAAGTTTCATGCACATTTTTCGTACTAATAAAGTTCCACGAGTTGTGTTGTGATTTTCATAGGCAGGTACACATTTCGGGAGAATTTGGGACCAACACACCACACGTGCTAGGCATGGCCGAACCACCAGGCACGACCGGCCTGCAGGTGCGGCCGGCCCTGCAGGTGTGGCCGGCCCTGCCTGGTGCGGCGGGCCCTGCCCCGTGGCGTGTCCCTGGTCCTAAGCACCGCCTCTCCCTCGAGCACAACTTGGACGAACAAGATTCACTAAGGAAATGTCGGTTTGATGAAATGGTGGAGGCTAGGATCACTTGGATCAATGGGTCCACTTATCCGGTCACTCAACCGCTGCAACCGTCATCCAGAGGCGATCCTAGGCATCCCCGAGCAAGGTCGGTGCATCACACAGCATAGGGGTGGGCCGGCCGCACCTAGAGGGCCGGCCGCACCTATCAACTCGTGTGTCGGGCAAAACCGACCCAAGGAGCCAACCTACAACCGCCTCAGGAGCAGGGATCAGGAGCGTCCAAGGCGAGAGGCGGTGGATCACTGGGCCGGCCGCACCTGGGATATTCCTCCCCTGCGCTCCACCGACCTTCCTTGCATATAAAAGCCACCTCTCACTCGCTGGATCAGACACACAATGTAGGAGCATCTCCATTTCCCTCTTTTGTTCACTTAGAGTAGGATTAGTGTAGCTTAGGAGTTAGAGTCGAGTCGAGTCTAAGATCCAAGGATGGCGTACCAGGAATGGGGTTCGGGTCCTCCACACTTCGATGGCAAAAACTACCAGATGTGGCAGAGGCGGATGGCAGCTTTCCTCCGCGGTTGAGAGCCATGTGTGGTTCGAGGACTGGTGGATGGTCGCTTCCTGGTGTGATGAGTGATTCACAACGTAGTGTGGATTGATTCTTGGCTAAGTATTGCAGGTGTAGGTTGCGACTTCACTGGTGCAGGTGCAGGTGAAGAACAAGTGCGAAAGGTCGTTGCTGGTGAGGCCTCCAGGTGTGGAGAAGACAAGTAGGCTTGGTTCGAGGGACCCGGTGGCCAGCGGACTCAAGTGCGAGCCGCATGGTGGCAAGAACAGCGAGATGAGGTCATGGACGGTTTCTTGGTTGAGCCTCAAAACCAAGGTCGAGCCGGGACAACGTGGGAGCCGAGTCATGCGTGGTGATTGGCGGAGGCTATACCGAGTTCGCGAGGTTTGCAGTGGTTCACCAGAAAACCACTGGGTTACTCGGTTGAGCCACAAAACCGAGGCCGAAGACTCGACGAGGAGGTGTAGCCACCCAGGTGTTGGCGTTTCTTACGTCGTTACTAAATTCGTAACGGCGCCAGAAAGCCTGTTGGTATACTATACGATCACAGATAAATCCGCAAGCGCACGGATACCGCTGTAGCTCTCACCTAGGAGTATTCCATGGTATCGATTTCCACGGGGAACGAGAAGTGTAGAGAACCTGAACTAATTCATCTGGGGGATATGGTGACGTAGGATAGAAAGGCAAGGGTAGATTTCAGGTAGAGAGGGGATAGCTGATGAAGTTTGGGACTCGTGAAGATCACGGATAGAAACAAGGCAAAACTTGTTGCTCGTCGAGGCCAGAGGGAAAAGAGCCACAGAAAGGGATGAGAAGGGGGCTCTGATGTCGTAACTCCTACTCGCTGGAACTAACGTGGTGGACTACAGAGCCCGTCCGGAGCTGTCACCTCCCTAGGGTACCGCAACTATTCCGTTGAACCGGGTAAGCATTCCAAGGTACCGGAGAGTCTAGACACCGCGTCTACACTAACCAAGCACTACTTTACTCGACGTCAGAGCAAAGCAATCACGATAAGTAGAAACTACTTAAACCACAATCGAGGATCCTAAGAGCGAACAATGAAATGACTTGAGACTTAGTTACTCACGAATCCGAACTTACAAGGTATCCCGGGTGTGGACGACCGAAGGTGTACCGCACCCGCCGAGGTACAAGAAGAAGACCGACTCCGGCTTCTACTCCAACACTCAACTCTCTCTCCCTACTCTCTGAATACTAACTTCTGGAGGGCTCCACCACTTGCTTCTAATCACTTGTATTCTTCCCCGAGGTGCCTGGCTCAATTTATAGCCCCAGTAGGTCGGTGGCTGCAGGAGGGGGTACTTGTAGGCGAGAGGGACCTGCAGTGCCCGGCAAGGAGGTGCGGCCGTATCTCCAGGTGCGGCCGGCCCTATGATTTTCACCGCCTTTGATCGTGCGTCTGTGATTTGGTCCCTGAGGCGGTTTGAAGGCGGTTGTGGGTCGGTTTGCTGAGGGAAGGCCGTGCGGCCGGACCTCCTGGTGCGGCCGGCCCTGGGCCCTCGTGTCATTCACTCCGGATCATGCTCTTATGTGTAGATGAAGTGTTGGATGTTGCCCCACGTCGGTTGTTCACTGGCTTGTGGGTCCATGGATCCAAGTGAGGCTAATCTCATCCTCTGGATTGAACCGACCTTCTTCCTTTGATCAGGATCGTTCGCGGCTGTGTTCCCTTGAGTGACCGAGGCTTGGTGGATCGTTTGGGCAAGTTGAGTAGGTGCGGCCAGCCTAAGTGGTGTAGCCGCACCTGGAGGTTCAGCCGGCCCAGGTGGTGCGGCCGACCCTTCCTCCTGGCCCCGGTGCATCTCTCTTGTGGATTGTTTGCTTGATCCCACACGATCGTGTCGAGTTTAGTCGTTTGGTAGCCGGTGCATGGACCTTTACTCGGTGTGAACCTGCATAGAGGGGCAAGGTAGGGCCGGCCGTACCACTAGGTGCGGCTGTGCCTACCTTATGTGGCTCAGTGCTCCGGAATTGTCCCCTAATCTTGGTCCTGCAGATAAAAACTCAACACAACTCGTGGAACCTTGTTAGCACCTAAAACATGCATGAAATTCGTTATAAAGCGCTACCGTAGCCGAGATGTTGACGGTCAAAAGTTTGTTGTAAGGACCATCAACAAACTCCCCCACGCTAGACGTTTGCTCGTCCACGAGCAAAGCCTAGTCTTGAAAGGCGGATCGGACATTGCTTCATGTTACTCCCCTGCAAGTATTAGTGCACAATCCCATGCCCTATGGCTATTTTGAAAGTATTGGTACCAAAGAAACGTTGCCTTGCTTACCTGCGGGGCTTGTAACTTTTCACCTTACCTTTGGAGGTTGAAGAGTAGAACGGTTTTGACTTTGCATCACTCACTCTTCTCTTTTTTCTGGATTCTATCTTGGAGTTTTTTTTGAAATTTTTTTGCAAAGAGAGACAAAGTTCCTCGGATGGTTCCCTCGATCGCTCAAGTGGTGTTTGTTACCTCACCAAAAGCTTTTGAATGAGCCTCAACTTCCTACTCTATGGCTTGTATGTGGAGCTTTGGGTAGGATCAACATGAGACTCACTTGTGCCACATAATGTTGTTGAGCCAAAAACCAGATCCAAGAAGAAACTAGTCATACAACTTGATCGAGATGTGCAAGTGTGTGGAATATTTTTTTTTTGTTTTTCTAAGTACTCCTTGCTTCGAGATTCTCCTCTTGCTTTTATTTTGGAGGGGGGTCATGCTTCACTTTCTTTTTTTTATGCTCTTTGATTGGAGCATATTTTCTATGCTTCTTTGAGCATTTTTTTTGTTTTCTCTTCTTTTTTTTCAATGACCCCCTCTCTCCTTTTTGCAAGAAGAGAAATCTCTTTGGAACTTGGAGTATTTAATTTTGGTGGATGGATGGCATGTTTTGCGTAACTCTCGGTGTAAGAGTTAGCAAGTATATGTGGGTGTACGTGATCTCGATCATGGAAGCATGAAAAGATTCTACCAAGGGTCACAACAATTTGGCAAAACTCAATGGGTCACAAGCAAGCATATGTAGAAGGTTTATGCATTGATATCGACATATGGCTTTGGTAGGTAATACGACCATTGAGGAACTTGTCTTGTTTTTATTTTCAAAAGAAATCATCTGAGATTTTCACCATACTATGAGATAGAGCAAGATCAACATTGTCACACCATATCATACTAGTCAACACCCTAGATTTGGCCATAAGCATTTGCTTCCCACAAGGTTTTATTTCAGGCTCATGTTTCGAAGAGAACCAACAAATTCATCAAGCCTATAGAGTATAAAATTGCATACTAGGTTCTTGCAAAGGGTTTAACATAGCAATTAGACCTCATTTCCGAGGTGAGGATGGGTAGGCAACATTTTCAAAAACATGATAATGCAGTTTTAATACTAAGCAAGGTAAGTAGGATAACCATAAGATAACATCGCGAGATGAGTTAGGGATTCAAACCAGCTTGACTTGGCATGAAGATGTTCGGTTCATGAAGAAATGATAGGTGCGGCCGGCCCTAGGTGGTGCGGCCGATCCACCCATATTTTGTGTCGTGCTTCGTGAGCTGTCTCTGGTGCACCTCGGTTACCTGCACGTCGTTGGTTTCGTATTTATGTGATGAAGGTAGGTGCGGCCGACCCTCTAGGTGCGGCTGGCCCTACCTCCTTCCATTTTTCCTGCGCACTCGTAAACCAGGTGAAATAACGTTCTCTGGCTGGCTCAAATCACCAGCCAGAGCAGCAAATTAACCAGAGATTAAAGGTGTTTAAAGCGTTTGCAGCATCTCTTTATTCAAGCAAACCTAAACGAATTAAAGCAAACAAGTTTTTGAGACAACCAAACTAACACGCACGAAAGGAAATGATACTAACGAGATGCTACACGGATCCTACGCTTGGAGATCTAAGGTAAAATGCAGTCGTAGAGATCCGGACGCCCTAGCTCCTTCAAAAGGCGCCTAAACTTGCTGCAGATGGCTTTGCGGAGAATTTCCATCTTGTCATCCATATCCATCCGCCCGAGCTCGGCCTCGGCTATGCGCTCCTCCAACAAATTGTTCTTCATTTTTAGCTCAGCGATCTCATTGCGAAGACCCTCGTAAGGATCCTCGTCCTCGGAATCCTCATCTGAATCTTCAAACTGGCCAGGACGACCGCGGATTGGTGGAGGCTTGCGGTGGCGCATCCCACTAGTGGGGGTGGAGAAGATGGATTCATCGGGCTCCAAATCATCCCTATCCAACCGAGGGATCAACTGCTTTTCATACCCACGGGGAGTCTTGCGCCCAACGATCTTGTATTTCCCCTCTGTTGGGGGCTTGAAGAATTCTGCCCCGGCTGTCTTTATGGCGAAGATGTTCTCTCTTGGCAACCCATTGAAGAGTCGCCTAGAGATTGGCGTCTCCGGCTCCTTTAGTTTCAACTGGCTCGTTATGGGGCGTGCCGGTGATTCTGAACGTCGGGGTTTTTCTTTCCCGATCGTTCTCCTGGGGGACAAGGACCTCCTCTGCACGTCGGCCGGGCTGGCCGAACGGGCCAGGTGCGGCCAGACCTGGGTGGTACGGCCGGTCCTACTCCCTCCTGGGGTTGCCTCCTGGGATGCCTGATCAAGGGCCAGGGACCCCTAGCGTGGCGAGTTTTGGCTTGATCCCACTCCGGAACCTCCTGCGAGCGCTTTCGAGGACACACCGCCAGGGGTAGTGGGTGCCGACATCTTGGAAAGGTTGCTAGGGCCGTCACCACCCATGGTGTGCTAGGAAATGGCAAGAGGGCGAGGGTTTTTGGAAGGGAGATTGGTTTCTGGGGAGGAACTCGTTACGCGAGGATTTCAGGGGTTATCTGGATAGCACAAGGGGAGATACTAGGTACCCTAGCTCACGCGCAGTCGAGGGCCAAATGGGGGAGGTGCGGCCGGCCCACTAGGTGCCTAGCCTATTCCCCCAGAAGGCTGGCTTCGTGGCAACTAGGAAGGGAGAGCAAAAAGAAACAGGAAAACAAGCAAGAAACACTCTATATACAAAAGACAAGCAAGACTTCAATCAATCCAAGTTAATGACCTCGATGACATCAAATTCTTTGAGGTTAGGCATGTTTGGTTCAAGGAAGATTTTAAGTCTTTGCCCATTTACTTTAAAGGTGTTTCCGTCTGAATCCTGTAGGGTTACGGCCCCATGCGAAGCAGAATTTAAAACCGTGAGAGGGCCATCCCATTTACTTCTAAGCTTTCCACGACCAAAAAGTTTAAAGCGAGAGTTGAAGAGTAGTACCTTATCTCCCGGTTCAAAAGACTTCTTCTTGATCCTCTTGTCATACCACCGCTTGGTTTTTTCCTTATACATCTTTGCATTGTGATATGCTTTCTCCCTTCATTCCTCGAGTTCACCCAATTGCATTTGTCTTTTGATTCCGGCGGTGGGAAGATCCATATGCCACTTCTTGATAGCCCAATGTGATTTGTACTCCAATTCTACGGGTAAATGGCATGTCTTCCCATAGACCAATTGGTAGGGTGTCATACCGATGGGAGTTTTGTATGCCGTACGATATGCCCACAATGCTTCGGGAAGTTTCTCTTTCCATCCTCTTCCCATTTCGTGGACAGTCTTCTGAAGGATGTTCTTGATTTGCTTGTTTGATGTTTCAACTTGGCCACTTGTTTAGGGATGATACGGGGTAGCGACTCGGTGCTCTACTCCTTGGGTTTTCAAGTATTTTCTGAGGTTCCCATCAATGAAGTGCGATCCCCCGTCACTGATGACTACCTTTGGTACTCCGAATCTGGGGAATATTATGTCGTGGAACATTTTCTTTGAGCTTCGAGTAGCTGCTGTATGACACGGTATTGCTTCTACCCATTTTGACACATAATCCACTGCCACTAGTATGTATTCACAATTCCCTGACATCGGAAAAGGTTCCATGTACTCAATCCCCCAGACATCGAAGATTTCAACTTGAAGATTGGTGGTGAGGGGCATGGCATCTCTTGTACTAATGTTACCATGCTTCTGACATCTTGGGCACCTTATCACAAAATCCTTGGCATCCTGGTACATAGTGGGCCAAAAGAAACCACACTGCCAAACTTTTGCATTGGTACGGAATGCTCCATAGTGTCCTCCATATTTTGACGAGTGACACCTTTCTAAGATGCCGTTCACTTCCCATGATGGTACACAGCGTCGGAGGAGACCGTCTGCGCATATGCGGAATAGATAGGGCTCGTCCCACATATGGAGTCTACTCTCGTATATCAACTTCCTCTTATCTCCCCCGGGTGGCACATATCCTGATGCCATGAAATTGACAATGTCTGCATACCACGGATCTTTGTTGTCTACTCTGAGGAGTGTATCGTCCCTCAAGAAATCATTGATTGGTAGCAATGAGTCATGCTCTAGATGAAGCCTTGATAAGTGATCTGCCACTGAATTTTCTACTCCTGGTTTATCCTTGATCTCTATATCGAACTCTTGGAGTAGTAGAATCCATCGGATCAATCTTGGCTTTGCATCTTTCTTGGTGAGGAGGTACTTGAGAGTGGCGTGATCTGTAAAAACAATCACCTTGGCTCCCACTACGTAGGACCTAAACTTGTCTATTGCAAAAACCACAGCTACGAGCTCTTTTTCGGTGGTAGCATAATTTAGCTGAGCACCGTTGAGAGTTTTGCTAGCATAGGCTATAGCATGGTGTTTCTTGTCCTTAGTTTGTCCTAGGACCGCCCCAACGGCATAATCGCTAGCATCGAACATGATCTCAAAAGGTAAACTCCAATCGGGGGGTTGGATAATCGAGGCTGAGATCAAGGCTTTCTTGAGGGTATGGAATGCAATAAGGCATTCGTCATCGAAAACGAAGGGAACATCCTTGGCTAAAAGTTTGGTCAAGGGACGGGCAATTTCCGAGAAATTTTTGATGAATCTACGGTAAAATCCTGCGTGGCCTAGGAAACTACGGATGCCCTTGATATTGGCCGGAGGTGGAAGTTGTTCAATAACTTCTATCTTAGTTCTATCCACCTCTATCCCTCGTTCAGACACCCTGTGTCCGAGAACGATCCCTTCTCTTACCATAAAATGGCATTTTTCCCAATTGAGGACAAGATCCTTCTCGGTACACCTTCTAAGAACTTTATCAAGATTTTTAAGGCATTCCGAGAAGGTCTTTCCATAAACTGAGAAATCGTCCATGAATACTTCCATGATTTGCTCGATCATATCCGAGAAGATTGACATCATGCAATGTTGAAAAGAGGCTGGAGCATTACATAGCCCAAAGGACATTCGCCAGTAGGCGTAAGTTCCATAAGGGCATGTAAAAGTGGTTTTATCTTGGTCATCGGGATGGATAGGAATTTGGTGATAACCAGAATAACCGTCTAGGAAGCAAAACAAGGAATGCTTTGCTAACGGTTCCAACATCTCATCAATGAAAGGAAGGGGAAAGTGGTCTTTCTTGGTGGCTTTGTTGAGCATGCGATAGTCTATGCACATACGTCACCCTGCGACGGTGCGCTGAGGGATGAGCTCATTCTTATCATAGTGCACTACCGTCATGCCTCCCTTCTTTGGCACAACTTGAACGGGGCTAACCCATTCACTATTGTGTACCAGGTAGATAATCCCGGCATGAAGGAGTTTCAAGACTTCCTTTTTCACTACCTCCCTCATGTTGTTGTTGAGCCGACGTTGAGGTTCTCTTGAAGGGGTTGCGTCGGGTTCGATGGGAATCCTATGTGTGCAAAGAGTGGGGCTAATTCCCTTGAGATCTTGAAGAGAGTATCCTAGTACTGATCGATGGGTTTCAAGAATAGTGATGAGCTACTGGGTTTCTACCTCAGATAGCTTATCACCGATGATCACTGGAGTTTCTCGATTCCCATGGAGAAACGCGTACTTTAATCCCGGAGGAAGGGGTTTAAGCTCTATTGGTGGTCGCTCCGGTTTCTCGGTTGGGTCTAGCTTAAACGAGACTGGGGCCTCATCCTCCTCCGTGAAGAATGGGATTTCCTCTTCAAAGTTTGGTTGAGCTAGCTCTGCTAGGGAAGCGGCCATTACCTCCTCTAGTAGATCTGGTTTGGGTTCGGTTTCTACCGGGGTGATTTCGGTTCTAAGATAGGATACCGGCAGGAAGTCGTCACCGATCTTTAGCTCCAACTCTGGTTTCCTTGGGGATTGCTCTAAGATTTTCATGATCGGTCTACCAATGACGATTGAATGGGTGTGATGGCAAGGTAGATCAAAGAGATGAAAATCAAGATAAAGCTCGTGTTCCGTAAATTTTACGGGAATCACCCGAAGAATGCCTTGGCAACCTAGTGTCTCTCCTGAAGGAATATTAAGAAGTTTCGAAGATCTTGAGAGAGAAGATGCGGCTGCTAGGGATTTCGCTAAGGATGCACTGATGATGTTGATCCCTAGGCTGGGTTCATACCCGACATCATGCTTATTTCCCATGAGTTCACATCTAGTGTGCCTCATTTTGGTTGGGAGTTTTATGACATCGGTCGAGGCTTCCGCCTCATCCAACCATTCTCTACTCATGATGGCCGAAAGATTTGAAATGAGCCTAAAATGCTCAGCTCGTTCCTCTGAGCAGGAGATAGGAGTTTCCGGCTCCTCTCGTGCTTTTGGTCTCTCTACTCTTTGGTAATTCCAAGTATTTCCAAAGTCAGCAAATAGCTCATCATAAAACTCGTAGACGAAATCGCACGAGGGGTCGTCAAACTCTCTATATGGTTGAAATGGTTCATCGGTGAACCATGTTTTTGTTAGAGGAGTGCAATCCTCTACGGATTGGATAGTTGGGAAAGTGGGTTCCTCCTCTATGGGTTTTGGTTCCGAGAGAGTGTTTGGCATGGGTTCTTCTTCTTCGTCTGGGAATTCGTCAAAAACCCCCGTGTAGGGAGTGTTTTCTAGCATTTTTCCTAGAATGTCCTTACACTCAGACAAGGTGAGATGAGCGAAAGATCCTCCGGAAGAAGAGTCTAAGAAAACTGCTGACTCTGGTCCAAGACCATCGCGAAAATGTTGCAAAAGAATGGGCTCTGCGATACCAAGGTCTGGACCAGAATCTACGGTCTTCGTAAATCTTGCCCATCCGGCTCCTAGAGATTCGGTCTTCCGTTGCTCAAAATAGATGACCTCTCGTCGGAGTTTTACTACTTGGGGAGTCGGGAAGAATGTTAGGCAAAAAGCCTTTCGTAGACTTTCCCAGTCCCCCTCCATACTGAGCGAATACCATTGTTTAGCTCTCCCCGTTAATGAAAACGGAAAGAGTTTCCATTTCAAGGTATCTTGACTCATTCCTGCGATCACAAGACACGAACAAAGTTGTTCGAACTCGCGCAGGTGGGAATAAGGACTTTCATCCTTATCTCCGGAGAAGCTTTGCTCTTGGACCATAGCTATGAAGCCGAGACGTAGCTCATAGCTAGATGTTGTAATAGAATGTGATGATGGTGAAGGCTCCAAGTGATCACCCTTTGGAGCGGAAATCTCAAAAAGGGTTGGATCGGAATCCATGAGATAAATGGGGTGATACACGGACGAACTGGGTTCGGGATCAAAACAGCTACCGTTCCCTGGCAACGGCGCCAGAAAGCTTGTTGGCGTTTCTTACGTCATTACTAAATTCGCAACGGCGCCAGAAAGCCTGTTGGTATACTATACGATCATAGATAAATCCGCAAGCGCACGGATACCGTTGTAGCTCTCAACCAGGAGTATTCCAAGATATCAATTTCCACGGGGAACGAGAAGTGTAGAGAACCTGAACTAATTCATCCGGGGGATATGGTGACGAAGGATAGAAAGGCAAGGGTAGATTTCGGGTAGAGAGGGGATAGCTGATGAAGTTTGGGACTCATGAAGATCACGGATAGAAACAAGGCAAAACTTGTCGCTCGTCGGGGCCAGAGGGAAAAGAGCCACATAAAGGGATGAGAAGGGGGCTCTGATGTCGTAACTCCTACTCGCCGGAACTAACGTGGTGGACTACAGAGCCCATCCGGAGCTGTCACCTTCCTAGGGTACCACAACTATTCTGTTGAACCGGGTAAGCATTCCAAGGTACCAGAGAGTCTAGACACCGCGTCTACACTAACTAAGCACTACTTTACTCGACGTCAGAGCAAAGCAATCACGATAAGTAGAAACTACTTAAACCACAATCGAGGAACCTAAGAGCGAACAATAAAATGACTTGAGACTTAGTTACTCACGAATACGAACTTACAAGGTATCCCGGGTGTGGACGACCGAAGGTGTACCGCACCCGCCGAGGTACAAGAAGAAGACCGACTCTGGCTTCTACTCCAACACTCAACTCTCTCTCCCTACTCTCTGAATACTAACTTCTGGAGGGCTCCGCCACTTGCTTCTAAACACTTGTGTTCTTCCCCGAGGTGCCTGGCTCAATTTATAGCCCCAGTAGGTCGGTGGCTGCAGGAGGGGGTACTTGTAGGCGAGAGGGAGCTGCAGTGCCCGGCAAGGAGGTGCGGCCGTATCTCCAGGTGCGGCCGGCCCTGTGATTTTCACCACCTTTGATCGTGCGTCTGTGATTTGGTCCCTGAGCCGGTTAGAAGACGGTTGTGGGTCAGTTTGCTGAGGGAAGGCGGTGCGGCCGGACCTCCTGGTGCGGCCGGCCCTGAGCCCTCGTGTCATTCACTCCGGATCATGCTCTTATGTGTAGATGAAGTGTTGGACGTTGCCCCACGTCAGTTGTTCACTGGCTTGTGGGTCCATGGATCCAAGTGAGGCTAATCTCATCCTCTAGATTGAACCGACCTTGTTCCTTTGATCAGGATCGTTCGCGGCTGTGTTCCCTTGAGTGACCGAGGCTTGGTGGATCGTTTGGGCAAGTTGAGTAGGTGTGACCGTCCTAAGTGGTGCGGCCGCACCTGGAGGTTCGGCCGGCCCAGGTGGTGCGGCCAGCCCTGCCTCCTGGCCCTGGTGCATCTCTCCTATGGATTGTTTGCTTGATCCCACACGATCGTGTCGAGTTTAGTCGTTTGGGAGCCGGTGCATGGAACTTTACTCGGTGTGAACCTGCATAGAGGGGCAAGGTAGGGCCGGTCGTACCACTAGGTGCGGCCGTGCCTACCTTATGTGGCTCAGTGCTCCGGAATTGTCCCCTAATCTTGGTCCTGCAGATAAAAACTCAACACAACTCGTGGAACCTTGTTAGCACCTAAAACATGCATGAAATTCGTTATAAAGCGCTACCGTAGCCGAGATGTTGACAGTCAAAAGTTTGTTGTAAGGACCGTTAACACCAGGCCAGTTCAACCGCCCAAGAGGGGCGGTCAGACCGCCTGGGCCGGTCTAACCGCCCAGGGGGGCGGTCTGACTGCCCGGGTCGCAGCCGTCGAGAAGCTTCGAAGCGGAGGACACGCGTCGGGATCGCAAGGCTTGCGTCGAGGCTAAGCAAGGTTGCGGTCGCTGGGCATGCGTCCGATGGTGAAAATCTGAAGACTTCCAAATTCGCCCTTGAGGGGCATGGATCCCTAGTTATCTAGTAAGGGTAGTTTAGTCTTTTGGTTGCCCACATATAAACACTTGAGGGGATGGATGGCAGCCAACTCTTGCAACCCTAGCTCATTTTCCTTTGTCATTTTCGTATTTATTTTCCTCTAGTTTTTCTAGGACTAGCTTGAGTGCTTCATGTGAGATCTAGAGAGAGGGATGGATGACCGGGTGGCAAGCTAGACCTTGTATGAACCTTCATGGTATGTATAGATGATTCGGCGTGGTTCCTCAAGGCCTTGTGTTGCCTCTCCCGTTTTCCTTTTTTGGTGATTTTCGGAGCTCTTTCTTGTGATTTTTGTGGCGGAGTTTTGAGGGTGATTTCTTGCGGGATTCTTATTGGGTGTCACGTATGAGGACCTTGTGCCTCTTTGGCTGGTGACTTTGCCCCAAGAACTCCCTTAAATCGACCTCGATTTGGTTGTTTTTCGAGTTGCTCGAGTTCATGACCTAGAGGGCCTAGATCCGTGATTCCCTTTGATTGCGAGCATTTCGGTTCGATTCCTTTGGTGGAGTGGTTACCCAGGAGGTAACCCAGGTATTCCCAAAGTCTTGATGCAATCCGTGGGGTGAATCGGGAGATCGGGCGATGGGAAGTTGAGGTTTGAACCGCGGCCAAGTTTTCTGGGAGGGGCGGTCTAACCGCCATAGGGGGGCGGTCTAACCGCCCTGGACCTTCCAGGTGCAAGTTTTGGTTTTGCCGAATTTTCCTCTGTGAGTTCGTTCGCCTTGATCAGAGGAGCGTTCTGGTGAAATCTTGGTTCGTTTCGGCGCAGTTTGCTAGGAGTTCTTGCCTTGAGTTCGTTGCTGGGTACAGGAGGTTAGACTGCCCCTGGTAGCCGGTCTAACCGCCCCTAGGCCCCTTGGGTGAAGTTTTGGTTTTCGCCAAGATTCTCTGGTAGCTTTCTTGACTTTGACGACAGGACCCTGCTGGTGAAACTGTGGAGAGTTTTGGAGCTTGGAAGAGGTGTTTCGGAGGATTTCTTGGTTACCAGGTGGAGGCGGTCTAACCGCCCCCATACCCGGTCTAACCGCCCCCTCCAGACAAGTAGCTTCCGAGTTGTTTCCGCTGCTGTGTGTGTAGGAGTTGTGGCTGCAGGTAGTGTTTGTTCATAGGACCAGTAGCACTCCAATGGCTACGTGGTTTTGGCAAACGAAAGGTTGCGTGCGGAGAGTGTGATTTTGGGTATCCAACCGAGTTCATCTTGTTGGAGAAGTCATCTCCTTCGAGAAGAATTTTTATCGGCTCCCATTCACTCCCCCCCTCTCTGGTCGCCAGTTTCGGTCTTTCAAGTGGTATCAGAGCCGGTTACGGATCTTCGGATTCTAACCAGTCTAAGATCCAAGGATGGCATACCAGGAACGGGGTTCGGGTCCTCCGCACTTCGATGGCAAAAACTACTAGATGTGGCAGAGACGGATGGCTGCGTTTCTCCGCGGCAAGGGACAGATCCTTTGGGACATTACGGTGAACACATCTTTTGTTCATCCGATTAACTTCCTTGCTCCGAGATCGAGGGACATGTTCGACGCCAACAAGGCGGTCAACTCCTCGTTTCGTGCTCTGTGTCAATCCGAATTCGATCGGGTTCAGATAGAGGACCTAGCTTGTAGGATTTGGTTGGAGCTGAAGAATGCTCATGCTGGGAATGCTGAGTTTCAGGCACGGTTGTATGCAACCTACCGGAGAGAGTACGAGAACTTCACTCATCTCCCCGGTGAGTCCATTGATGCCTTGTTCCAGCGGTTCACGGTGGTTGTGAACAATATGAGGGCCAATGTCGACGTCCTCCCGTACGATGACCATGATAAAGCTGTGAAGCTCTTACACGCGCTGGATCGTACCGTGTGGGATGGAAAGGTCGAGGCCATTCTTGAGTCTGAGAAGTACACCACTCTGACGGTGAACGAGCTGTTCTCTAAGCTTAAGTCTGCTGAGGTTGATCGTGGTTTGACAGCCCGTCTTGAGAGCCCGACTGACTCCCATAGTCTTGCTCTCGTCGGTGGCAAAGTGGCTAAGTCTAACGCTAACGCATCCTCGAGGATGTACTCTCTGTCTTCTTTGATGTCTTTGCCAGAAGAGGAGTTTGACGTGCTTGGAGAGGACGAGCTGGCGTTGCTGACCAGGAGGTTCGAGAGGTTGCACGAGAATCGGGTGAACACGAGGAGGACAGCACGGACGTGCTTTCAGTGCAGCAAGCCAGGACACTTCGTCGCCGACTGTCCAGAGAAGACGGAGAACAAAGACGGCTACAAGGATGGCTACAAGCACCGGTCGAACAAGGACGGCAAGTACCGATCAAGGCGCGATCACAAGCACAAGAACAAGCACAAGGATGAGCGACGGTCGAGGAAGAAGGACGGCCGTGGCAGGAAGGCCCGAGCGATGGTCGGAGCGAGCGGCGTCGACTCCAGCTCCGCCTACTCTTCCTCAAGCTCGAGTAGCAGTGAAGATGAAGGTGATCGGCGCAAGAACAAGAAGTCATCCAAGAACTTGAGCGGGCTGAGCTGCTACGCGAGAGATGGCTTCTGCGGCATGGCTCGTAGCTCCGGCAGCAAGAAGAGTCACCAGAGCGACTCGGACTCCGACTCCGAGGATGAGGTACGTGACGAGCTTCCCTTCTTGAATGAGGAGAACGAGCGTCTTAGCAAGTTGCTTGATAATCATGATGACATGCTTAGAGAGGCAAAGAAGATGAGGAAAGAGCTTAGGGCCTCACTAGAAGATGCTAGGAACCGAGTAGCTGAGCTAGAAACCCAGAACCTTGATGCTAAGCTTGAGATTGATTTGCTTAAGGCTTCACCTGTGGTTTCTGATGAGATTGATTGTTGTGATCGCTCTGTGTACCTAGCTGATCTTACTAGTCTTAAGGATAAGCATGCTTCTACTTGTGATGAACTAGATGTGCTTAGGGTTGAAGTGGCTGAGCTTAAATCTAGACCTGATTTGCTAGGTGCTTGCACTTCTTGCCCTGTTTTGCATGGAAAGATTGATGAGATGCATGCTTATACTGTTTCGCTTGAGGCTAAGTTGAAAGAACCTATTCCCACTTCTTGCTCTACTTGTGAAGTGCATGCTTTGAAAAAACTGGAACTTGCACACTATGTGGATCGCTTGCAGGATGAGAATGATGAGTTGAGGAAAATGATGGGTTGGTTGTCGGGTCATGAACCACAGCTTAGGATGATGATTGAGGCATACAAGCGCTATGATGGGCAAGCGCTTGGTTCAGAGAAGGTTGGAGAGTGTAGTGGTGAGGGAGGAGAGAAAATTGGTGATATCCTAGCTCCACCAAAAACCTTCCACAAAAATGCCTATGCTCCTAAGCCCAACCCACTGAGAAACAAACTTGACACAACCCCAGATCCTCCCATATTTCCTCGGCCAGCAAATGATTTCCAAAAACCAGTGAAGTTTGTGAGATCTAAGGAGAGTGAGGTTGGAAAGAAGAAGGGTGAGAAGCCGAGTGAGGAGAAACCAAGTGAGCAGCCCCAACCCAAGCCTAAACCTAAGCTCATACGGTTTCATTATGACTATTGTGGGAGAGATGGTCACAAGGGTGAGTTTTCCTTCAAGAGGAAGCGTGAGGAGAGAATGGCTAAGGAGTGGGCTAACAAGGACGGGTACCACCCTTCTCATGGTGTACCTGAGCCTCGTATGCCACTGCCCAGGGGTAAGGCAGTTGTGAGAAGTGTTCCGGCATGGGGAGATGCGAGTTCCCGCAGCCGAGGTGGTTTTCTGGAGAGGGCGGTCAGACCGGCCTGGAGGGGCGGTTAGACCGGCCCTGTCCAGAGGGGGGCGGTTAGACCGGCCTGGCTAGGCGGTCAGACCGGCCCCCTCCCCAGAATTCTGGGCGGTTTGGTTTTCGAGGTGGCGATTCGAGTGGTTTCAGTTCTGGTGGTCGTGGTTCTGGTGGTTGGCATGGTGAGTCTGGTGGTGTTCAGTTTGCTAGACATTCTTCGCCTCGTGCTCAACACGATGGTGGGAGAAGTCGTAGCTTTGAGTTGGAGAGGAGCAACGGTCCACGGTCTTCCTTTTGTGGCTTTCGTTCTCCTCCAGCGAGACAGGGGTGGTTCCCTAGTGGTGGTTCCCGTGGTGGTTTTCGTGGTGGTAGCTTTGATAGGTGTGATGATTTGGTTTGTGCTAACCCCACTTTGGAGCAAATGGCTCGGCACTGGTTTTACTCTTTTGGTACTAACCCCAATACAGAGTCGTTTGTTCACTCACGTGCTCGTTTTTGAATTTCAGGTGGGAGACTTCAGGAACGTTTGGTTGATTGACTCCAGTTGCTCGAGGCATATGACCGGAGACAAGGGGTGGTTCTCAAGTCTCGTCCCTGTGGTGTCCAAGACATACATCACCTTTGGAGACAATGGGCGAGGGCGTGTGCTTTCAGAAGGTGAGATTAAGGTAATAAGTGACAAGGTCACTCTCAGGCGTGTTGCTCTTGTTTAATCGCTCGGGTTCAATTTGCTTTCGGTGTCCCAGCTTTTGGATGAGAGTTTTGAGGTGTTGTTTCGGCCTGGTGGTTCTCAGATTTTAGATTCTCGAGGGGACCTAGTTTGCATGGTCGTTCCCGAGGGTCAAGTGTTCCGAGCGGATTTCTCTCAGTCTTCTGATGTGGAGCGTTGTTTCTTGGCTAGTTCTTCGAGTGAGTTGTGGAAGTGGCACTTAAGCTTTGACCTTTTGTCTCGCTTGAGTAAACTCAATTTGGTCCGAGGATTGCCATGGCTGAGGTTTGAAAAAGAGTTGGTTTGTGCGCCGTGTCGGCATGCTAAGATGGTAGCTGCTTCCCATCCACCCCTCACCGATGTGATGACAGAGCGTCCATGCCAGCTGCTCCATATGGACCTTGTTAGCCCAGCTCGTGTGCGATCTGTGGGTGGGAAGTGGTACGTCCTGGTTGTGGTGGACGACTACTCTCGGTATACGTGGGTTTTCTTTCTTGAGGAGAAAGGGGAGACGTTTGGTTTTGTTCGAGATCTTGTCTTGAGGTTGAGAAACGAGAGGCACGGAGATGCCATACGAGCGATCCGCAGTGACAATGGCTCGGAATTTAAAAACTCTCGCTTCGAAACCTGTTGCCATGACTTGGGTCTTGAACACCAGTTTTCGAGTCCGTCTACGCCTCCCCAAAATGGCGTGGTGGAAAGGAAAAACAGAACCTTGTGCGAGATGGCTCGGACGATGCTCGATGAGCATAGGACTCCGAGAAGGTTCTGGGCTGAGGCGGTGAATACCGCGTGCTATGTGTCGAACAGGATTTACCTCAGGGTGTATAAGAAGAAAACTTGCTACGAGTTGATGCACGGTAGAACCCCCAAGGTGAGTTACTTTCACGTGTTTGGGTGCAAATGCTTCATTCTTAAGAAAGGGAAAAAGTTGGACAAGTTCGAGGCTAGGTCCGTCGATGGCATTTTCTTTGGTTATGCATCTCATTCTAGAGCATTTCGTGTGCTCAATCTCGAAACTAACCAAATCGTGGAGACTTGCGAGGTAACCTTCGACGAGACACAGCCACGTAGTCAGCTTGTTTTTGAGTGTGCAGGTGACGAGGAACTTGGCGAGGAGATTTTCCAGGAGGAGGAGCATGAACATGGAGATGATGAAGACGGTGGTGTGGTGTCCGCGGCTGAGCATGTACCTACTACTTCAACTACGGTGGTGAACGGTCCTTCTCCCACACCTACAACGACAAACCCAGATCAAGGCGAAGCTGCTGTTGAGGGGGAGGTAGCATCAAGGCGAGAACCTCCTCGGCGAGTTCAAGTGGATCACCCAGCTTCGAGAATCATCGGCGACATCAATGAACGCACTACACGGTCGAGGGTTTGAAACAATTCTCACTTTGCTCATGCTGCTTTTGTTGCTACTTTTGAGCCCAAAGACATTGGACACATGCTATCTGATCACAATTGGGTTAATTTGATGCATGAGGAGTTGGAGAACTTTGAGAGAAACCAAGTTTGGGAGTTGGTGGATCCTCCACCGGGGTGTAAGCCGATTGGGACAAAATGGGTGTGGAAAAATAAAGAGGGAGAGAAAGGAGAAGTGGTAAGAAACAAGTCAAGGCTTGTTGCTCAGGGGTACTCACAAAAAGAGGCGATCGACTACGAGGAGACCTTTGCTCCCGTAGCTCGTTTGGAGGCAATCAGGATCCTTCTAGCCTTTTCCGTGGCTAAAGGGTTCAAGTTGTACCAGATGGATGTCAAGAGTGCTTTCCTAAATGGTGTTTTGGAGGAAGTAGTGTATGTGAGGCAACCACCGGGGTTTGAGAGTGAGAAGTACCCCCACAGGGTGTACAAGTTGAGGAAGGCGCTGTATGGGTTGAAGCAGGCGCCTAGAGCGTGGTACGATTGGTTGAGGGGGTTCCTGTTTGAGCGAGGGTTTGAGATGGGGAAGGTCGATCAGACCTTGTTTCTCCTCAGGCAGGGCAAAGATATCCTGATTGTGCAGGTATACGTGGATGATATTGTCTTTGGTGGCTCGTCTAACTCTCTTGTTGCAAGGTTTGCAGAAGACATGAGCAGGGAATTTGAGATGAGCATGATGGGTGAGTTACAGTTCTTCCTCGGCCTCCAGATCAAGCAATCAAAGGAAGGAACATTCGTGCACCAAGCCAAGTACACCAAGGACATTGTGAGGAAGTTCAAGATGGAGGACTCCAAGGCCATGGCGACGCCTATGAGTACGACTATAGCTCTTGATGCAGACGAGGACGGTGAACACGTGGACCAGAAGGAGTACCGAAGCATGATCGGGTCACTCCTCTACTTGACGGTGACGAGGCCAGACATCCAATTCTCGGTATGTCTGTGCGCTCGTTTTCAAGCGTCTCCAAGGACTTCCCATCGGCAAGTAGTCAAGCGCATATTCAGGTATTTGCGTCATACTCCCGGCTTCGGCCTTTGGTACTCCGTGTCTTCTTCTTTGGCTCTTCATGGATTTTCGGACGCGGATTTTGCTGGGTGTCGGTTGGATAGGAAGTCCAATTCTGGGACTTGCCAGTTCTTGGGTTCTTCTTTGGTGTTTTGGTCTTCCCGCAAACAGTCGAGTGTTGCTCAATCTACAACCGAAGCCGAATGCGTTGCCGCAGCTAGTTGTTGCTTTTCAGCTCCTTTGGATCACATACACCATGAGTGACTTTGGTGAGGGGTATACCCATGTCCCACTTCAATGTGATAGCACAAGTGCCATAAGTGTTGCAAAGAACCTAGTGCTCCATTCCAAAACCAAGCACATAGAAGTGAGGTATCATTTCCTGAGAGACAACGTAGAGAAAGGAAAAATCGCTTTGATCCATGTACCCACACATGACCAGCTAGCCGATATTTTCACCAAGCCCCTAGATAAGGCAACTTTTACTCATTTGCGGGGGGAGCTTGGCGTGTGTTTGATTTCCTGAGTTGGGTGTGTGGGAGCTCCTTTGTAGCATATGTATAGCTTTCCTTTTATGCATTCTTGCATTTGCATGCATTTTGTATCATATGCATTTTGTAGGAAAAGCTTCTCTTATATACATTGTTCACCATGGTATGATATATATGTTCCTGTGAGCTAGTTTGGTAAGCTATGGTTAGTTTGGCTTAGCTCTTGATGATCTTGATTTATATCCATGGTTGATAGCTATGTTTTTGAAAAATCCTACATGTATGCTCTCTTGTGAGTAAATGCCTTTATATGATCTTGACATGTTTTAGTGGTATTACCATGCTTAATTTGTGGTTGGATAGCTTATTTTGATCATATGGGGCCAAAGGCTCATTTGCCATCATGAATGTTTAGCCCCCATGCTTTATCTTGTGGAGGGGCAAAAGTTCCTTTTTGTCGCAAAGACATTTCATGTACCAATTGTAAATCTGAAAATGAAATGTAAATTGCTTGGAAAATGTGCTCCCATGTCTTATGTGCTTAATTTACTTGCTTTTGGGTGCTAAACCGTTGCATGTTGCTCACCAATGAGAAGTCTCATACATAGAAGTAAGCACATGGCTCGGTATGCTTTGACATGACATGAGATGCTTGTGGGTGTTTATGATGGTCTTATGTGTAGAATGGTTGTCCTAGCATGAAGTTTGTGTGGCTTTGCCATTTTGACATGTTTTGCTCATGTTTAGGACTTTGCTCATGAGAGGGTAATTTTTCGCAAAAATGGTCAATTCTATCTTAGCTTTGCCCAATGGTTGTGAAACTTGGTGATCTTGTAGTTATTGTCCATACGAAGCTATAGAGTATCTAACTTGCTCATTTGGATGTGTATAGCATGCTATGATGAATTTTGTTTATTTGAGAAGCTATATGTTGAAACTTTTCGCATTTTGCCTTGATTCATGCATTGTCAACAAGGGGGAGAAGTTTGGGCATGATTTGGGCACCTGGGAGCATTTGGAAGGTGTTCCAAGTGGTTCGGGCAGGTTTTGCAAAGTTTGGTGCAGGGCCGGTTTCTTAGGGCGGTCTAACCGCCCCCCACGCGGTCAGATCCCAGAGGGGCGGTCTAACCGCCCTGGGCATGCGGTCTAACCGCCCTAGGCAGAGGTGCAGGAGTTTGCTCCATGTTTGCATTCCCATGTTGCATTGCTGCATTGGTTCAGGGGGAGTGTGCTTTGGCTCAGGGGGAGCTTGCATATGTGCAGGGGGAGCTTCTTGTGTGAGTTTGTGGTTTGCGGCCTTGTGTGCCTTTGGTGGTCTTTGCTCTTTGTGTGAGCTTGTTTTTGTCTCGGTTGTGTCGAGCCGTTGCCCTTGCCTAAGGGGACCGAGACTTTTCTTCTTCAAGTGATCTTGCTCTTTGCCCTTCCCTTGGCTTTCGATCGCTTGTTGAAGTTTCTTTTAGTCGTTTCTTTTCTTTTCCTTTTCTCTTTGGTTACCAATCATGTGTGTTGTCAATGCACTCATCAAGGGGGATAATGAGAGCCATGTGTGGTTCGAGGACCGGTGGATGGTCTCTTCCTGGTGTGATGAGTGATTGACAATGTGGTGTGGACTGATTCATGGCTAAGTATTGCAGGTCCAGGTTGCGACTTCACTGGTGCAGGTGCAGGTGAAGAACAAGCGCGAAAGGTCGTTGCTGGTGAGGCCTCCAGGTGTGGAGAAGACAGGTAGGCTTGGTTCGAGGGACCCGGTGGCCAGCGGAGTCAAGTGCGAGCCGCATGGTGGCAAGAACAGCGAGATGAGGTCATGGACGGTTTCTTGGTTGAGCCTCAAAACCAAGGTCGAGCCGGGACAACGTGGGAGCCGAGTCATGAGTGGTGATTGGCGGAGGCTACACCGAGTTCGCGGGGTTTGCAGTGGTTCACCAGAAAACCACTAGGTTACTCGGTTGAGCTACAAAACCGAGGCCGAAGACTCGACGAGGAGGTGCGGCCACCCAGGCCGGTTCAACCGCCTAGGAGGGGCGGTCAGACCGCCTGGGCCGGTCTAACCACCCAGGGGGGCGGTCTGACCGCCCGGGTCGCAGCCGCCGAGAAGCTTCGAAGCGGAGGACATGCGTCGGGATCGCAAGGCTTGCGTTGAGGCTAAGCAAGGTTGCGGTCGCTGGGCATCCGTCCGATGGTGAAAATCTGAAGACTTCCAAATTCGCCCTTGAGGGGCATGTATCCCTAGTTATCTAGTAAGGGTAGTTTAGTCTTTTGGTTGCCCCCATATAAACACTCGAGGGGATGGATGGCAGCCAACTCTTGCAACCCTAGCTCATTTTCCTTTGTCATTTTCATTTGTATTTTCTTCTAGTTTTTCTAGGACTAGCTTGAGTGCTTCATGTGAGATCTAGAGAGAGGGATGGATGATCGGGTGGCAAGCTAGACCTTGTATGAACCTTCATGGTATGTATAGATGATTCGGCGTGGTTCCTCAAGGCCTTGTGTTGCCTCTCCCATTTTCCTTTTTTGGTGATTTTCGGAGCTCTTTCTTGTGATTTTCGTGGCAGAGTTTTGAGGGTGATTTCTTGCGGGATTCTTGTTGGGTGTCACGTATGAGGACCTTGTGCCTCTTTGGCTGGTGACTTTGCCCCAAGAACTCCCTTGAATCGACCTCGATTTGGTGGTTTTTCGAGTTGCTCGAGTTCATGACCTAGAGGGCCAAGATCCGCGATTCCCTTTGATTGCGAGCGTTTCGGTTCGATTCCTTTGGTGGAGAGGTTACCCAGGAGGTAACCCAGGTATTCCCGAAGTCTTGCTGCAATCCGTGGGGTGAATCGGGAGATCGGGCGATGGGAAGTTGAGGTTTGACCCGCGGCCAAGTTTTCTGGGAGGGGCGGTCTAACCGCCATAGGGGGGCGGTCTAACCGCCCTGGACCTTCTAGGTGCAAGTTTTGGTTTTGCCGGATTTTCCTCTGTGAGTTCGTTCGCCTTGATCAGAGGAGCGTTCTGGTGAAATCTTGGTTCGTTTCGGCGCAGTTTGCTAGGAGTTCTTGCCTTGAGTTCGTTGCTGGGTACAGAAGGTTAGACCGCCCCTGGTAGCCGGTCTAACCGCCCCTAGGCCCCTTGGGTGAAGTTTTGGTTTTCACCAAGATTCTCTGGTAGCTTGCTTGACCTTGACGAGAGGATCCTGCTGGTGAAACCGTGGAGAGTTTTGGAGCTTGGAAGAGGTGTTTCGGAGGATTTCTTGGTTACCAGGTGGAGGCGGTCTAACCGCCCCCCATACCCGGTCTAACCGCCCCCTCCAGACAGGCAGCTTCCGAGTTGTTTCCGCTGCTGTGTGTGTAGGAGTTGTGGCTGCAAGTAGTGTTTGTTCATAGGACCAGTAGCACTCCAATGGCTACGTGGTTTTGGCAAACAGAAGGTTGCGTGCGGAGAGTGTGATTTTGGGTATCCAACCGAGTTCATCTTGTTGGAGAAGTCATCTCCTTCGAGAAGAATTTTTATCGGCTCCCATTCACTCCCCCCCTCTCTGGTCGCTAGTTTTGGTCCTTCAGCGGTAAGGGTCAGATCCTTTGGGACGTTACGGTGAACACAGCTTATGTTCATCCGATTAACTTCCTTGCTCCGGGATCGAGGGACATGCACGACGCCAACAACAAGGCGGTCGACTACTCGTTTCGTGCTCTGTGTCAGTCCGAATTCTATCGGGTTCAGACAGAGGACCTAGCTTGTAGGATTTGGAGTCAGTTGAAGGACACGCTCATGCTGGAAATGCTCAGGTTCAGGCTCGGATGTATGCGACTTACCGGAGAGAGTACGAGAACTTCACTCATCTCCCCGGTGAGTCAATTGGTGCCTTGTTCTAGCGGTTCACGGTAGTTGTGAACAACATGAGGGCCAATGTGGACGTGCTCCCGTACGATGATCATGACAGCTGTTAAGCTCTTGCACTCTCTGGATCATACAATTTGGGATGGCAAGTTCGAGGCCATTGTAGATTCGGAGAAGTACGACACTTTGACGGTGAACGAGCTGTTCTCGAAGCTCAAGTCGGCTGAGGTGGACCATGGTATGACAGCCAAGCTTGAGAGCCAGACTGACTCTCATAGTCTCGCTCTCATCGGTGGCTCAAGTGCAAAGTCTAACGCTAACACATCCACCAGGATGTACTCTTTGTCCTCTTTGATGTCTTTACCAGATGAGGAGTTCGACGTGCTTGGAGAGGACGAGCTGGCGCTGCTGACTAGGAGGTTCGAGAGGATGCACGAGAATTGGGTGAACACAAGGAGGAACACTAGGACATGCTTTCAGTGCAGCAAGCCAGGACACTTCGTCGCCGACTGCCCCAAGAAGATGGAGAACAAGGACATCTACAAGCACCGATCGAAGACAGAGGGCAACTACCGATCGAGGAAGAAGCACAAGGACGAGGACGATCGAGGAAGAAGGACGGCCGCGGCAAGGCCCGAGCGATGGTCGGAGCAAGCGACGTCGACTCTAGCTCTGCCAACTCTTCCTCGAGCTCGAGTAGCAGTGAAGACGAAGGTGATCGGCGCAAGAACAAGAAGTCATCCGAGAACTTGAGCGGGCTGAGCTGGTTCGCTAGAGATGGTTTCTGCACCATGGCACGAAGCTCCGGCAGCAAGAAGAGTCACCAGAGCGACTCGGACTCCGACTCCGAGGATGAGGTACGTGACGAGCTTCCCTTCTTGTGTGAAGAGAATGAACGGCTTGGCAAATTGCATGATAATCGTGATGACATGCTTAGAGAGGCTAAGAAGATGAGGAAGGTGTTGACGGTCCTTACAACAAAAATTTGACTGTCAAAACCTCGGGTTCGAGAGGAGTATATGGCAAGTTTCATGCACATTTTTCGTACTAATAAAGTTCCACGAGTTGTGTTGTGATTTTCATAGGCAGGTACACATTTTGGGACAATTTGGGACCAACACACCACACGTGCTAGGCACGGCCGAACCACTAGGCACGGCCGGCCTGCAGGTGCGGCCGGCCCTGCAGGTGCGGCCGGCCCTGCCTGGTGCGGCGGGCCCTGCCCCGTGGTGTGTCCCTGGTCCTAAGCACCGCCTCTCCCTCGACCACAACTTGGACGAACAAGATTCACTAAGGAAACGTCGGTTTGATGAAATGGTGGAGGCTAGGATCACTTGGATCAATGGGTACACTTATCCAGTCACTCAACCGCTGCAACCGTCATCCAGAGGCGATCCTAGGCGTCCCCGAGCAAGGTCGGTGCATCACACAGCACGGGGGTTGGCCGGCCGCACCTATCAACTCGCGTGTCGGGCGAAACCGACCCAAGGAGCCAACCTACAACCGCCTCAGGAGCAGGGATCAGGAGCGTCCAAGGCGAGAGGCGGTGGATCACAGGGCCGGCCGCACCTAGTGAGCCGGCCGCACCTGGGATATTCCTCCCCTGCGCTCCACCGACCTTCCTTGCCTATAAAAGCCACCTCTCACTCGCTGGATAAGACACACAATGTAGGAGAATCTCCATTTCCCTCTTTTGTTCACTTAGAGTAGGATTAGTGTAGCTTAGGAGTTAGAGTCGAGTCGACCTAGTCTCGGGGTTTCGGAGGAGTCTTCTTCAGAGTTTCGGTACCACTCTTGTATCCTTTCTTTTTTTAGACTCAAGTACAATTCAAGTTATCTTTCTATCTTACCTTTCGAGTCAATTACATTCAGCTTTTACCTTGCTCTAGAAGCTTTATTCTTGGTTTAGACTAAAGTTAGTTTAGTCTTGGTTAGCATAGCTCTCTTGAACCCTATAGTGTTGTGGTTGCTGTTCGCTTGATCTCTGGTGTTTCACGGGAGAGAGAGACCTTCGTTCGTGATATCCGGGGAAAGGTTCTTTGGTTCGTTGTGAGCGCGGTGCTCAGAGCTTACCTTAGTCTTGGATTGGTGTCCCATTCAACAGAATAGTTGTGGTACCCTAAGGAGGTGACAACTCCGGACGGGCTTTGTAGTCCACCACGTTAGTTCGGGCCGGTAGGATTCAGCACGTCGTCGTTCTCCCTTCTCATCCCAGTCTGAGAGCACGGCTTTGCATGCCCCTGCAGCACTAGAAGAGCTTGTCGAGTTTAGCTTGCCTTGGTTATCCTTTGCCTTAGTTCTTTACCTAGAGTTGACAAGAATAGATAGATTGTGTTAGGATCCTTTCTCGTCTCGTTGTCCTCCCAGCTCGCTAGGTCCTCTCTAACCCTTTATCAAGATCTCCTTGTGTGTGTCAAGTTATCCCCGAATATCTTTATTCCTTACCCCCGCTATAGCTCTTTACCAAGTCTTGTTAATCTCCACCGTTTATTCGATCTTCTTTGCCGTAGTGCCTCCCTTGGGAAAATATAAATACGATAACCCGAATACCACCGGGTGAAGTGCTACATCGGTAATCCGTGTGCTTGCGGACCTTTCTGTGATCGTGTGTTTTAACAAAGACGTTCCCTAGCCCCGTTACTACAGGTGTAAGCCCGGTAGCGACGCTTGCGAGTGCCTCAAGCATTCCTGTCGTCGTCACCGTAAGTGCAAACTTAGTAGTGAGGCTAAGGAGCATCAACAAGCATTTCTGGTGCCATTGCCGGGGAGGCAATAGGCATAAGATATCGTTTAAACTTGGTGGTAGAATTATCAAGGGTCGATGAACCGCTATTTAAGCGGGTTTACCCTTGCTCTACTCTCGTGTACGCAGAGTAGTGCATGACCGGTTTCGACCTACCGTCCAACTTTAACGACAATCCGGAGTCACTTGTGAGGAGAGTGCGCCCTTGCGTCCTCATTCCTCAGAAGTTTCTCTCGAGTCAGGAGACGAACACCGTCGATCCCGTAGACAGCACCTCATCAGCACCGATGGCCGAGAGGACGATCCGTGAGTTTTCCGCCCCCTCCAACACCAATGTCCCTACCGGACCAAACACAACGATGGGAGACGAAAACTTTGAACTCAAGCTGGCGTTGATCAACATGGTGCAAGCAAATCCGTTCTACAGCAAGCCTAATGAAGATGCCAATGCACATCTCCAGCATTTTCTGGAGGTGTGTAGGACTTTCACTATCCGTGGAGTGACGGATGATGCAATCCGTCTTCGCCTATTCCCGTTCTCATTGCTCGGGAAGGCGAAGCAATGGTTTTATGCGGAGTGAGATGCCATCAACACATGGGATAAGTGCTCAAAGGCATTTCTCGCGAAGTTCTTCCCGGTGGGCAAAACCAATGCCCTCCGCGTAAGAATTTCGGACTTCCAGCAGCAGAATGATGAGAGTATCCCGGAAGCATGGGAACGCTTCCAGGAGTACATCACCGCGTGCCCGCATCATGGCATGCAAGGGTGGTTCTTGATTCAAACCTTCTACCACGGGCTCAAGTGTACCGCCCGTGAGCACCTAGATGCAGCCGCCGGAGGAGCCTTCTTCTCGCTATATGTACCCGCTGCCAAGGAATTGATCGAGAAGATGGTGGCAAATCAAGGTTGGGATGGAGATCGTCTCCAACCCCGTACCCGTGGTGTACACCATGTCGATGGAATCGACATGCTCGCCACCAAGATGGACCTCCTAATGAAGAAATTGGAGGCACCAAGCAATATGGAGACCGTCAAGATTATGGACGCTCCCATGACGTGCGAGGTGTGCGGTAATGTGGGTCATTCGGGAAATGATTGTCCCGAGACAAGGGAAGAAGCCAGTTTCATCAACAATGGCAACAACAACAGGTTCCGCAACAACCACTACAACAATCAAGGGTGGAACTCGAGGCCCAACTTCCCGTTCAACAATCAAAATGGAGGTAATTATTCTAACAATTTCAATAATCAGCCTTCCATTAAAGATCTTGTCTTTGGCCAAGCTAGAATTAATGAAAATTTAAACAAGAAGTTAGCGACCAATGATAAAATTCTTGAAAATTTAAATTCCACCATAGAATCCTTCACTACTGCTATGAAGAATCAGCTAAGCTTTAATAAAATGATAGAAACTCAACTTGCTCAGCTTGCTGCTTCTTTACCTTCTTCTGAGTCGGGTGGAATCCCGGGGCAACCCGTGCCTTCCCGAGAGAATGTTAGCGTTATATCCACCAGATGGGGTAAGCCATCTAGGAGGATGTATGCACCTAACCATGTAGGGGAGCTCATACATCAAATCCATGACCCATGGGAGGAATCAGTAGTCTTGCACAAGAAAGATAACGGATACCCAGCCATCACATGCACGATCTACTATCAAAAGATCAAGAATGCTCTTTGTGACCTTGGTGCGAGTGTCAACCTCATGTCCAAGGCCATGTTTGAGGAGCTAGGATATCCTACTCTCTCTCCGATAATGATGACAGTCCAACTTGCCGACTCATCGATCAAATATCCAGAGGGCATAGTGGAAAATCTCTTGGTGAATGTCAAAGGCTCATATGTCTTTACGGATTTCGTGGTCCTCGACACACAAGAAGAAATTCCGCTTATTCTTGGGCAACTATTCCTAAGAGATGTCAACGCAAGGATCAATGTCGGAGCCAGAACGATTCAATTCCGCATAGGGCGAAGAAACATGACATTCACATTCCAAGCAAAGGAAGAGCAATGTTACCTAGTGCAAGATGAAGAATCTAGGGAGTGGAGGAAGCCACGACCCCAATACAAGGAAGATGAGGTGGCCCCGACCAAGGTGAAAGCATTCAGAGGGCGCCACCAAACAAGTAAGCCGAAGGCAATCAACAAGGCTGAGGGGGAAAAGAAGACGGAAACCAAAAACACCCCTGCCAAAGCCTCACCAACTTCAGCGCCACCGAAGAAAACAAAGAGGGTGTGGCGTGTGAAGGAAGCATCGTCCGAGTCTTCCACTTCGGGACCGGACGAATCCAAGATCAATTGAGCAAACGGAGGAGTCCCGCTCACGGACTCTAAACTACGAGTCCTCACCGAGAGGTAAACCGGTATTTATCTCATATTTCCCTTCCAACATTTTTATTTCGTGCATCAAGCATGTTTAAATTTCAAATTTGATTTCACCATTGCATTAGTAAGTAAACAACACATAGAAAAACAGTTTTGGAGATTTTTGGTGATATGGCCGAACCTAGAGGTACGGCCGTACCTCCCCTCGACAAAATTTTTGTGCAGGATGTTTACAGAAGGGGATACGAGTGCTTGGAACAAATATGGTAGGGCCGGCCGAACCTAGTGGTACGGCCGTACCTATGATTTTCCACAAATCCATCAAGCCAAACACTACAAGCTTCCAAGTGCTCAACTTATTACCAAAATGAAGACACGCCAACCAGGTAGCCAAATTTTAGCTTGGGGGAGACCCCATCTTCAATCGAGGAAGGTATGTCCATCCAAACCAATTTTCAACATCTTGTTTACCACCTTTGAATAAAATAAAAACAACAGAAATATTTGCTTCAACCATGTGCTTGAAATCTTGTCTATACCCTCACTTTGGAAATGATGAATAGTTGTTATGTTAAAACTTTGCAAGAACCTAGTGTACAACCTTGTGCTTTATGAGCATTTGAATTTGTTGGTATATTTTGAGACAAGAGCCTGAAATAAAACTTTGTGGGAAGCGAATGCTTATGACCAAACCTAAGATGTTGACTAGTATGATATGGTGCGACAATGTTAATCTTGCTCTGTCTCATAGTATGGTCAAAATCTCGGATGATTTCTTTTGAGAAAATAAAACAAGACAAGTTCCTCAATGGTCATATCACCTACCAAAGACATATGTTGATATCAAAGTATAAACCTTCTACATATGCTTGCTTGTGACCCTTTGAGTTTTGCCAAATTGTTGTGACCCTTGGTAGAATCTTTTCATGCTTCCATGATCGAGATCACGAACACCCACATATACATGCTAACTTCCACACCGGGAGTTACGCAAAACATGCCATCCATCCACCAAAAATAAATACTCCAAAGTTCCAAAGAGATTTCTCTTCTTGTATTCTTGCAAAAGGAGAGAGGGGTCATTGAAAAAAAAAGTTTATGCTCAAAAAGCATAGAAAAAAATATGTACTCCAATCAAAGAGCATAGGAAAAAAATGAAGCATGACCCCCCTCCAAAATAAAAGCGAGAGGAGAATCTCAAGGCAAGGAGTACTTAGAAAAAACAAACAAAAATATTCCACACACTTGCACGTCTCGATCAAGTTGCATGACTAGTTTCTTCTTCGATCCGGTCTTTGGCTCAACAACATCATGTGGCACAAGTGAGTCTCATGCTTATCCTACCCAAAGCTCCACATACAAGCCATAGAGTAGGAAGTTGAGGCTCGCTTAAAGCCTTTGGTGAGGTAACAAATACCACTCGAGCGATCGAGGGAACCATCCGAGGAACCTTGTCTTTCTTTGAAAAATTTTCAAAAACTCCGAGATAGGATCCAGAAAAGAAGAAGAGTGAGAGATGCAAAGTCAAAAAAACCATTCTACTCTTCAACCTTCGAAGGCAAGGTGGAAAGCTACAAGCCCCACAGGTAAGATAAGCCTAAGTTTCTCTCGTACCAATCTTTTCAAATAGCAAGAAGAGCATGAGTTTGTGCATAGGTACTTGTCGAGTGGTAACATCATGCAACTCCTGATCCGCCAAGACCAAGTCTAGGCTTTGCTAGAGGACGAGCAAACGTTTAGCTTGGGGGAGTTTGTTGACGGTCCTTACAACAGAAATTCGACCGTCAAAACCTCGGGTTCGAGGGGAGTATATGGCAAGTTTCATGCACATTTTTCGTACTAATAAAGTTCCACGAGTTGTGTTGTGATTTTCATAGGCAGGTACACATTTTTGGGACAATTTGGGACCAACACACCACACGTGCTAGGCACGGCCGAACGACCAGGCACGACTGGCCCTGTAGGTGCGGTCGGCCTGGCAGGTGCGGCCGGCCCTGCAGGTGCGGCCGACCCTGCCTGGTGCGGCGGGCCTTGCCCCGTGGTGTGTCCCTGGTCCTAAGCACCGCCTCTCCCTCGAGCACAACTTGGACGAACAAGATTCACTAAGGAAACGTCGGTTTGATGAAATGGTGGAGGCTAGGATCACTTGGATCAATGGGTCCACTTATCCGGTCACTCAACCACCGCTACCGTCATCCAGAGGCGATCCTAGGCGTCCCCGAGCAAGGTCGGTGCATCACACGGCACGGGGGTGGGCCGGCCGCACCTAGAGGGCTGGCCGCACCTATCAACTCGCGTGCGGGGCGAAACCGACCGAAGGAGCCGACCTACAACCGCCTCAGGAGCAGGGATCAGGAGCGTCCAAGGCGAGAGGTGGTGGATCACATAGCCGGCCGCACCTAGTGAGCCGGCCGCACCTGGGATATTCCTCCCCTGCGCTCCACCGACCTTCCTTGCCTATAAAAGCCACCTCTCACTCGCTGGATCAGACACACAACACAGGAGCATCTCCATTTCCCTCGTTTGTTTACTTAGAGTAGGATTAGTGTAGCTTGGGAGTTAGAGTCAAGTCGAGCTAGTCTCGGGGTTCCGGAGGAGTCTTCTTCAGAGTTCCGGTACTACTCTTGTATCCTTTCTTTGTTTAGACTCAAGTACAATTCAAGTTATCTTTCTATCTTACCTTTCGAGTCAGTTACATTCAGCTTTTACTTTGCTCTAGAAGCTTTATTCTTGGTTTAGACTAAAGTTAGTTTAGTCTTGGTTAGCATAGCTCTCTTGAACCCTATAGTGTTATGGCCGTTCTTCGCTTGATCTCTGGTGTTTCGCGGGAGAGAGAGACCTTCCTTCGTGATATCCGGGGAAAGGTTCTTTGGTTCGTTGTGAGCGCGGTGCTCAGAGCTTACCTTAGTCTTGGATTGCTGTCCCGTTCAACGGAATAGTTGTGGTACCCTAAGGAGGTGACAGCTCCGGACGGGCTTTGTAGTCCACCACGTTAGTTCGGGCCGGTAGGATTCAGCACGTCATCGTTCTCCCTTCTCACCCCATTCTGAGAGCACGGCTTTGCATGCCCCTGCAGCACTAGAAGGTCTTGTCGAGTTTAGCTTGCCTTGGTTATCCTTTGCTTTAGTTCTTTACCTAGAGTTGACAAGACTAGATAGATTGTGTTAGGATCCTTTCTCGTCTCGTTGTCCTCCCAGCTCGCTAGGTCCTCTCTAACCCTTTATCAAGATCTCCTTGCGTGTGTCAAGTTATCCCCGAATATCTTTATTCGTTACCCCCGCTATAGCTCTTTACCAAGTCTTGTTAATCTCCACCATTTATTCGATCATCTTTGCCGTAGTGCCTCCCTTGGGAAAATATAAATACGATAACCCAAATACCACCGGTAGTGCTACAACGGTAATCCGTGCGCTTGCGGACCTTTCTGTGATCATGTGTTTTACCAAAGACGTTCCCTAGCCCTGTTACTTGGGGTGTAAGCCCGGTAGCGACGCTTGCGAGTGCCTCAAGCATTCCTGGCGCCGTCACCGTAAGTGCAAACTTAGTAGTGAGGCTAAGGAGCGTCAATAGAAGGAGCTTAGGGCCTCGCTTGAGGATGCTAGGACTAGAGTGTCTGAGCTAGAAACACAGAATCTAGATGCTAAGCTTGAGATTGATTCGCTTAAAGCTTCACCTGTAATTTCTGATGAGGTTGATTGTGTTGATTGCTCTGTGTTCCTAGCTGATCTTACTGTGTTCAAGGAAAAGCATGCCTCCAAGTGTGAGGAACTAGATGTGCTTACGGCTGAAGTGGCTGAGCTTAAGTCTAGACCTGCTTTGCTAGGTGCTTGTACTTCTTGCCCTGTTTTGCATGGAAAGATTGATGAGATGCATGCTTACACTGTTTCTCTTGAGGCTAAGATGAAAGAACCTGTTCCCACTTCTTGCTCTACTTGTGAACTGCATGCTTTGAAGAATCTGGAACTTGCACATTATGTTGCTCGCTTGCAGGATGAGAATGATGAGTTGAGGAAAATGATGGGTTGGTTGTCGGGTCATGAACCATAGCTTAGGATGATGATAGAGGCATACAAGCGCTATGATGGGCAAGTGCTTGGGTCGGATAAGATTGGAGAGTGTAGTGGTGAGGGCGGAGAGAAAATTGGTGATATCCAAGCTCCACCAAAAACCTTCCACAAAAATGCCTATGCTCCTAAGCCAAACCCATTGAGAAACAAACTTGACACAATCCCAGAGCCACCCATATTCCCTCACCCCACAAATGATTTCCAAAAACCCATAAAGTTCAAGAGCAACTTGGGGAATGTGTTCTTTGGAAAGAGGGTAAGAAGCTTAGTGAGGAGAAACTGGTTGAGAAGCCGAGTGATGAGAAACCAAGTGAGCAGCCCCAACCCAAGCCTAAACCCAAGCTCGTACGATTTCATTGTGACTATTGTGGGAGAGATGGTCACAAGGGTGAGTTTTGCTTCAAGAGGAAGCGTGAGGAGAGAATGGGTAAGGAGTGGGCTAACAAGGACAGGTACCGCCCTTCAAATGGTGTACCTGAGCCTCGTATGCAGATGCCCAGGGCCAAGGCGATTGTGAGGACGGTTCCGGCTTGGGGAGATCAAAAGGTGGCAGGTGGTGCTGTTGGCCGAGCACCACCAGTCAGACCGGTCAGGGTGACCGGTTAGACCGGTGCTGGTCTGGGTAGATAGCAGTTTGGTTTCCGTGCCTGTGAGGATTCTAGGTTTGGTTTCTTTGGTCGTGGTTCTGGTGGTTGGCATGGTGAGTCTGGTGGTGGTCAGTTTGCTAGACGTTCTCCACCTCGTGCTCAATACGAGGGTGGGAGGAGTCATAGCTTTGAGTTGGAGAGGAGGAACAGTCCACGATCTTCCTTTTGTGGTTTTCGTTCTCCTCCAGCGAGACAGGGGTGGTTCCCTAGTGGTGGTTCCCGTGGTAGTTTTCGTGGTGGTAGCTTTGATAGGCGTGATGATATGGTTTGTGCCAACCCCACTTTGGAGCAAATGGCTCGGCACTGGTTTTACTCTTTTGGTGCTAACCCCATTGCTGAGTCGTTTGTTCGCTCACGTGCTCGTTTTTGAATTTCAGGTGGGAGACTTGAGGAACGTTTGGTTGATTGACTCCGGTTGCTCGAGGCATATGACCGGAGACAAGGGGTGCTTCTCAAGTCTCATCCCGGTGGTGTCCAAGACAAACATCACCTTTGGGGACAATCAGCGAGGACGTGTGCTTTCAGAAGGTGAGATTAAGGTAACTGACAAGGTCACTCTCAGGCGTGTTGCTCTTGTTCAATCGCTCGGATTTAATTTGCTTTCCGTTTCCCAGCTTTTGGATGAGGGTTTTGAGGTGTTGTTTCGGCCTAGTGGTTCTTGGATTTTGGATTCTCGAGGGGACCTAGTTTGCATGGTCGTTCCAGAGGGTCAAGTTTTCCGAGCGGATTTCTCTCAGTCTTCTGGTGTGGCTCGTTGCTTTTTGGCTAGTTCTTCGAGTGAGTTGTGGAAGTGACATAGGAAGTTGGGTCACTTAAGCTTTGACCTTTTGTCTCGCTTGAGTAAACTCAATTTGGTCCGAGGATTGCCACGGCTGAGGTTTGAGAAAGAGTTGGTTTGTGCGCCGTGTCGGCATGCTAAGATGGTAGCTTCTTCCCATCCGCCCCTCACCGATGTGATGACGGAGCGTCCATGCGAGCTGCTCCATATGGACCTTATTGGCCCAGCTCGTGTGAGATCCGTGGGTGAGAAGTGGTACGTCCTGGTTGTGGTGGACGACTACTCTCGGTATGCGTGGGTTTTCTTTCTTGAGGAGAAAGGGGAGACGTTTGTTTTTGTTCGAGATCTTGTCTTGAGGTTGAGAAACGCGAGGCACGGAGATGCCATACGAGCGATCCGCAGTGACAATGGCTCGGAATTTAAAAACTCTCGCTTTGAAACGTTTTGCCATGACTTGGGTCTTGAACACCAGTTTTCGAGTCCGTATACGCCTCCCCAGAACGGCGTGGTGGAAAGGAAAAACAGAACCTTGTGTGAGATGCCTCGGACGATGCTCGATGAGCATAGGACTCCGAGAAGGTTCTGGGCTGAGGCGGTCAATACCGCGTGCTATGTGTCGAACAGGATTTACCTTAGGGTGCATAAGAAGAAAACTTGCTACGAGTTGATGCACAGTAGAACCCCCAAGGTGAGTCACTTTCATGTGTTTGGGTGCAAATGCTTTATTCTGAAGAAAGGTAAGAAGTTGGACAAGTTCGAGGCTAGGTCTGTCGATGGCATTTTCTTTGGTTACGCATCTCATTCCAGAGCCTTTCGAGTGCTCAATCTTGAAACAAACCAAATCATGGACACTTGCGAGGTTACCTTCGACGAGACACAGCCACGTAGTCAGCTTGTTTTTGAGTGTGCAGGTGACGAGGAACTTGGTGAGGAGATTTTTCACGAGGAGGAGCATGAACATGGAGATGATGAAGATGGTGGTGTGGCCCCCGCGGCTGAGCATGTACAGACTACTTCGACTACGATCGTGGACGGTCCTTCTCCCACACCTATGACGACGTGCTGAGATCGTGATGAAGCTCCAGCTAAGGGGGAGGTGGCTTCGAGGCGAGAAGCTCCCCGGCGAGTACAAGTGGATCATCCAGCTTCAATGATCATCGGGAACATCAACGAACGCACTACACGGTCGAGGTCTTGTAATGATTCTCACTTTGCCCATGCTGCTTTTGTTGCTACTTTTGAGCCCAAAGACATTGGACATGTGCTATCTGATCACAATTGGGTCAATTCGATGCATGAGGAGTTGGAGAATTTTGAGAGAAACCAAGTCTGGGATTTAGTGGAGCCTCCACGGGGGTGTAAGCCGATTGGGACAAAATGGGTGTGGAAAAATAAAGAGGGAGAGAAAGGGGAAGTGGTGAGAAACAAGTCAAGGCTTGTTACTCAGGGGTACACATAGAAAGAGGGGATAGACTACGAGGAGACTTTTGCTCCCGTAGCCCGTTTGGAGGCGATTAGGATCCTTCTAGCCTTTTCCGTGGCTAAAGGGTTGAAATTGTACCAAATGGATGTGAAGAGTGCTTTCCTAAATGGTGTTCTGGAGGAAGAAGTGTTCGTGAGGCAACCACCGGGGTTTGAGAGTGAGAAGTACCCCCACAGGGTGTACAAGTTGAGGAAGGCGTTGTATGGGTTGAAGCAGGCGCCTAGAGCTTGATATGGTAGGCTGAGAGGGTTCCTGTTTGAGAGAAGTTTTGAGATGGGGAAGGTAGATCAGACCTTGTTTCTCCTCAGGCAGGGCAAAAAGATTCTAATTGTGCAGGTGTACGTGAATGATATTGTCTTTGGTGGCTCGTCTAACTCTTTTGTTGCAAGGTTTGCAGAAGACATGAGCAGGGAATTTGAGATGAGCATGATGGGCGAGTTGCAGTTCTTCCTCAGGCTCCAGATCAAGCAATCAAAGGAAGGAACATTTGTACACCAAGCCAAGTACACCAAGGACATTGTGAGGAAGTTCAAGATGGAGGACTCCAAGGCCATGATGACGATGGTTACAACTCTTGATGCAGACGTGGACGGTGAACACGTGGACCAGAAGGAGTACCGGAGCATGATCGGCTCCCTCCTGTACCTGACGGCGACGAGGCCGGACATCCAATTCTCGATATGTCTGTGCGCTCGTTTTCAAGCGTCTCCGAGGACTTCGCATCGGCAAGAAGTCAAGCGCATATTCAGGTATTTGCGACACACTCCCGACTTCGGCCTTTGGTACTCCGCGTCTTCTTCTTTGGAGCTTCACGGTTTTTCGGACGCGGATTTTGCCGGGTGTCGGTTGGATAGGAAGTCCACTTCTGGGAGTTGCCAGTTCTTGGGTTCTTCTTTGGTGTCTTGGTCTTCCCGCAAATAATCGAGTGTTGCTCAATCTACAACTGAAGCCGAATACGTTGCCGCAGCCAGTTGTTGCTCTTAGTTCCTTTGGATAACATACACCATGAGTGACTTTGGTGAGGAGTATACCCAGGTTCAACTTCTTTGTGATAGCACGAGTGCGATAAGTGTTGCTAAGAACCCAGTGCTTCATTCCAAAACCAAGCATATAGAAGTGAGATACCATTTTCTGAGGGATAATGTTGAGAAAGGGAAAATCGCTTTGATCCATGTACCCACACAAAACCAACTAGCGGATATTTTCACCAAGCCCCTAGATCGAGCAACTTTCACTCGTTTGCAGGGAGAACTTGGTGTGTGTTTAGTCTTTTGAGTTGGGTATGGGAGCTCCTTTGTAGCATATGTATAGCTTTCCATTTATGCTTTCTTGCATTTTGCATTGCATGTGTAACATGATGTATAGTCATCTTTGTATCTTAGGTTGCATACATTTTGTATCATATGCATTTTGTAGGAAAAGCTTCTCTTATATACATAGTTCACCATGATGTGCTATATATGGTCTTGTGAGCTAGTTTGGTATGATATGGCTTAGTGTGGCTTAGCTCTTGATGATCTTGTTTTATATCCATGGTTGATAGCTATGCTTTTGAAAAATGTCACGTGTATGCTCTCTTCTGAGTAAAACCCTTTATATGATCATGACATGTTTTAGTGGCATTTCTATGCTTAATTTGTGATTGGATAGCTTATTTTGAGTATATGGGGCCAAAGGCTCATTTGCCATCATGAATGTTTAGCCCCCATGCTTTATCTTGTGGAGGGGCATAAGTTCCTTTTTGTCGCAAAGACATTTCATGTACCAAAAATGAATCTGAAAATGAAATGTAAATTGCTTGGAAAATGTGCTCCCATGTCATATGTGCTTAATTTACTTGCTTTTGGGTGCTAAACCGTTGCATGTGGCTTACCAATGAGAAGTCTCATATTTAGAAGTAAGCACATGGCTCGGTGGCTTTGACATGACATGAGATGCTTGTGGGTGTTTATGATGGTCTTATGCTTAGAATGGTGGTCCTAGCATGAAGTTTGTGTGGCTTTGCCATTTTGACATGTTTTTCTCATGTTTAGAACTTTGCTCACGAGAGGGATTTTTTAGCAAAAATGGTCTATTCTATCCTAGCTTTGTCCAATGGTTGTGAAACTTGGTGATCTTGTAGTTTTTGTCCATACAAAGCTATAGAGTATCTAACTTGCTCATTTGGATGTGTGTAGCATGCTATGTTGAATTTTGTTTATTTGAGAAGCTCTAGGTTGAGTTTTTGCAAATTTTGGCTTGATTCATGCATTGTCAACAAGGGGGAGAAGTTTGAGCATGTTTTTGCTTGTTGCATGCATTTAGAAGGTTTCCAAGTGGTTTCAAGTTTTTTTGAGCTCGTGCAGTTCCCAGGTGGTCATCAGCCTGACCGGTGTTGCTCACCGGTCTGACCGGTGTGAGTGTCAGGTGCTGGGCGATCTAGTGCACCGGTCTGACCGGTGAGGTAGACCGGTTTGACTGGTCAGAGCAAGGCTGAGACAGCTGCTCTGTTTTGTGAAGTGGTTTGCATGCATTCGTCCAGGGGGAGTTGCATTGGTTCAGGGGGAGCTTGCATGTGTGCAGGGGGAGCTCTTTGTGGTTTTCGAGCTTTGCTTTGGTGGTCTTTGCTCTTTGCTTGAGCTTGTTTTTGACTCGATTGTGTCGAGCCGTTGCCCTTGCCTAAGGGGACCGAGTCTTTCCTCTTTCAAGTGATCTTTGCTCTTTGCCTTTGTTTGGCTTTCGATCGCTTGCTTGAGTTTCTTTTTAGTCGTTTCTTTTCTTTTCATTTTTCTCTTTGGTTACCAAATGTGTGTGTTGTCAATGCACTCATCAAGCGGGAGATTGAGAGCCTGTGTGGTTCGAGGACCGGTGGATGGTCGCTTCCGGGTGTGATGAGTGATTGACAACGTTGTGTGGACTGATTCTTGGCAAAGTATTGCAGGTGCAGGTTGTGGCTTGACTTGTGTTGGTGCAGGTGAAGAGCAAGCGCGAAAGGTCGTTGCCGGGTAGGCCTCCAGGTGTGGAGAAGACAAGTAGGCTTGGCTCGAGGGACCCGGTGGCCAGCAGTGTCAAGTGCGGACCGCATGGTGGCAAGAACGGCAAGATGAAGTCATGGACGATTTCTTGTTGAGCCTCAAAACCAAGGTCGAGCCAGGACTACGTGGGAGACGAGTCATGAGTGGTGATTGGCGGAGACTACACCGAGTTCGCGAGGTTTCTAGTGGTTCACCAGAAAACCGCTGGGTTCCTTGGTTGATCCACAAAGCCAAGACCGGAGGCCGGAGGCAGCAGTACCAGGACCGGTCTGACCGGTGGGTACCGATCTGACCGGTGGAGGACACCGGTCTGACCGGTGTGCGACGACGCAGTCCGGAGACTTCGAAGCGGAGGACACGCATCGGGATCGCAAGGCTTGCGTCGAGGCTAAGCAAGTTTGCGGTAGCCAGGCATCCGTCCGATGGTGCTACGACGAAGTTTCCCAAAAAGGCCCTTCGGGGGCGTGTATCTTAGTTTAATATAATAGGGGTAGTTTCGTCTTTCGGCTAGCCTCCATATAACCCAAGTGGTGAGAGAATGGCAGCCATCTCTTGGAACCCTAGCTCATTTGCTTTTGCTATTTTCCCTTCCTATTTTCCTAAGGATTTAGAGAACTAGCTTGAGAGCTTCATGGTGAGATCTTGTGAGAGGGAAGGATGATTGGGAGGCAAGCTAGACCTTGTATGAACCTTCATGGTATGTATAGATGATTCGACGTGGTTCCTCAAGGCTTGATTGTGTCTCTCCCGTTTTCCCTTTTTGGTGATTTTCGGAGCCTTTTTCTTGGCGATTTTCTAGTGGTGGTTTTGAGACCTTTCTCTTTGAGATTTGGTGGGGGATGTATGCATGAACCCTTCATGGTTCTTTTCCCTTTGATTCCCCTCCCAAATCCGTGAGTAAAGGGGCTCAATTTTGAGGTTTTCTTGGCTCTAGGGTTAGAGGCGTTCTTGGCGGGATTTCTTCGATTCCTCTTGATTTAGCAAGTTTTGGTGGACCAAATCTTGGCTACGGAGTGCCCATGAGGTGTTCCTACTATCCCCAAAGTCTTGTGCGAATCCGTGGAGCGAATCGGGAGATCGAGATTTGGATTTGGGAGTGTTGACCCACGGGTTGCTGTTCATCCCGAGAGCCCAGGTCCTGACCGGTCTGACCGGTGCCTCTCACCGGTCTGACCGGTGCCGACCCCAGTTGGGTTTTGCTCGGGTGAACGTGTTGGTGAGTTCCCTGGTGTCTTGTGTTGCTGCTGTTTTGAGTTTGGTTCAGTTTGGAGCTCAGGTGGTCAGGTTCGCGGATTTGGGATTTCCAGGCTCAGACTGGTATGACCGGTGAGCTGCACCGGCCTGACCGGTGCAGGGGCTTTTTCTGTGGAAATTGCCAAGTCTTGCTCGAGTGACCCGGCTCAAGGTCCAGGGTGACCCGGAGTGTCTCTAGAGGGTGTCGGGTGTTCCGGCGGCTTAGTCCGGAAGATCCGGCCGAGACCGTTCTGACCAGTGCAGGTGACCGGTCTGACCGGTGTGGTCAGTGTTGCTCGAGTTGCTTGTTCCGCTGCGTTCTCGAGTAGGTTTCGGTGGTTGTTGGTTCCTAGGACCAGTAGCACTCCAGTGGCTACGTGGTCTTGGCCAACTTCGGTAGTTGAGCCGGAGACGTGTTTTGGTTAGCCGTGTTTGTCTTGTTGGAGTATCCATCTCCTTCGAGAAGAATTTTTACCGGCTCCCATTCACTCCCCCCCTCTCTGGTCGCCAGTTCGGTCCTTCAATGTTGAGGACCGGAGCGTCCGAGGACCAGTGGATGGTCGCTCCCTGGTGTGATGAGTGATTGACAACGTGGTGTGGACTGACTCTTGGCTCAGTATTGCAGGTACAGGTTGCGGCTTGACTCATGTTGGTGCAAGTGAAGAGCGGGCGCGAAAGGTCTTAGCCTTGCGGGGCCTCCGAGGAGTGGAGAGACAAGTAGGCTCGGCTCGATGGACCCGGTGGCCGAACGGGGTCAAGTGCGGGCCGCACGGTGGCAAGAAAAGAAAGACGAAGTCATCGACCGGAACCGGTGCAGGGTAGCGGCTCACGATCGGAGTGTGCATGCGGGGTTTGCGGCGGTTCACCACAAAACCGTCGGGTTACTTGGTTGAGCCACAAAACCAAGACCGGAGGCTCGGCGGGCGGAGACGGGATCCAGGCGCGCCGAGAAGTTTCGATGCCGGCGGACACGTGGCGGGATCGCAGGGCCTGCGTCGGGAGGACGCGGACTGCGGCAAAGGCATGGCCGTGCGATGAAGAGGAGTGCTACTTGACCAAATTGTTCCTGAGGGGATTGTATCTTAAGTTTAAGTGCTAGTGGTAGCTTGGTCTTTTGCCCAACCTAGAGGGACTCATATATATAGCTCTAGGGTTTCTAGGCAAACTATCCTTCAGGACTGCTTCTCATTTCTCTGCTCCGTAGGTTTAGATTTTCTTCATCGTTTTGTAGAGAATCTGATCTCCGAGCGTATGGAAGCATTCATGGTTGCGTCTATTTCCTTCTTGTAGCTTGTGTGATTTTCGTGTCTTTTTGGGCTATTTTCATTGGATTTTCGTGCGCGGCTTGTTCCTTCAATTCTGAGGTGTTTGGTTCGGATTTTCTTGGGGGAATCATGGATAGATGTCTTGTGCATCTTTGTGCTTGATCTGGACCCCCCAATCTCCGGATTTGGCCTCCGATTGAAGGATTTCGGTTGGAACCCTAGCTTTTTGGTAGAGCTCGATTGCGATTCGATTCCCGGCGATTTAGTTCGTTTGAGGTCTCAAGTTTTGGGGCATAGCATCTCCTAGGGACGCTTCACATCTCTCCCAAATCTTGCCTCAAGAGCTTAAGCCGTTTGGGAGATCCATGAATGGATAGGAGGGGTTGACTTCTCGTTTTCGGGCTCGAGCTGCTCTGTCCGCACCTAGCGGACAGTCCACCTGGTAGGCGCGGACAGTCCGCGAGGCCCGGTGTTCGTCCAGTTCGTTGATTGTTCTTGTGCATTCGTGGTTTGATTCGTCGGGAAAGTTTCTTTGTGTTGCAAGAGGTTTACGCACCGTCCGCCCAGGCACCACGGACCGTCCGCGCGGTACGAGTTACCCACGGACCGTCCGAGGGTAGGGTAGGGACCGTCTGAATTTTGAGGGGTGCATACTCGTTGTTCGGGCTCCTTTTGCGGACTGTCCGCTGTGGTCCCGCGGACCATCCGCCTGGCCCCTGCGGACCGTCCGCCCGGTCACCTCGGACTGTCCGGCCGGGACTTCGCAGATTGCGTAAGTCCTTTGCTTCTTGAGTTGCGCTTCCGTGTTGCTTTGTGTTGGGGTTTGTTCCTAGGGTTGGTAGGTCCATTGTGACTACGCGACCTTGGCAAACTTGTGTGGGAATCCTCGGTTGTGAATTTTGGGGCATAGGCCGAGTTCTTCCTTTGGGAAGAATTTTTATCGGCCCCCATTCACTCCCCCCCTCTTTGGTCGCCTAATCGGTCCTAGGCAACTCAAGGACTTGCGGCGGCCGTCGACTTCCTCCTGGTGCTTCTCCTTCGTGTTGGCGGCTCTCGGATGAATGGATGGATCTGACGGCCGGCGGAGGCAGAGGCAATTTATAGAGGAGCACCTAGGTCAAAGGGGATTGCGAACCAGGCTCGGAACAGGCCCGGCCGGCCGGCCTGGGCCGACTGGCCCAGGCCCATTTCGACCCGGTTCGGCCCCGTCTCGCTCCCTGATGCTTCTTGGTCAATTGTTGACTTGCTCCCTTCTGCATGTGGGCCCTTGACGTCGTCTTCTCCACGATTTAGATTAGAGCTCCTTGCCGCGCAAGCTTCAGCATCTTTTGTTCATGTCCCTGGAGTTTTACGGCTTCATGCTTCGGTCCCTGGGCCATTTGGAGTCATGTTCATGATGTGTCTTGACTTGTACCGGGCTTCATGATCTTCTCTTGAAGTGCTTGATGAACTTATCCCGAATGTCTCCCATTAAGCGCTAGTTTCCTACGTAAACAACAAACTCCAAAATCAACATGCAAGAGTGAACTTGATACCTCCGGGGGGTTAGTACCATTAGTTAGAATATCAAATACATGCAAATGTTGACAGTAAACTCATAGCCAGGTGTACCAAAATCGACCGTCAACATACCCCCATGCTTAAACCTTGCTCGTCCTCGAGCAAGTCCAAGATCTTTGCTTAACTTGGAAATCAGCGTTGCCCTTCAATGTCTTCCCTGCACTTAGTTATACACAACAAGACATATTGCTCTCTCAAGTATTTAGCATTTAAGGTTCAAGTGTTGACCGGCTAATTCATCATGGAAGATAGACTATCATTAAAGAACATGCCATAATAAAACAAATATAGTGCTCTCAAACTTAAGCAAACTTCAAACCTTTACCTTGTTGCATCGTGAAGAGTTTTCAAAAAGTTGCACATCTAACATAAGTGAGGTTCTCTTGCAAAAGCTCATGGGAACCCTCATCTCGTCAAGTCATTCAAACCTACACTAGATTATTCTCAACCTATTCTACTCATATATGAAAGTGGAAAGCTTATGTGGAGCATGGTGGGTAAAAACAATCCTAGCAAAACATTATACTTGAAATATTGTCAAACTAAGAGAGAGATCTATTGGAATTACCGAGACTAGTCAAAAAGGCCATGGAAAATAAATGTTGGAAAGAGAGAGAGATGGAACACACACATTTCAGAAAGGTGGACATGTGCAAGTGGCAAATGGGTGATCTCGAGACACGAATGAAGTTCTCGTTATCGGATTGCACATGGTTGGAAAAGATTGAGTATGGACTTGTCTTCAAAGCTCTCTAAGATTTTAATGAAAGCGAAAAAGAACTGAGGAGCATTTTTATTTTTCTCTTTTTTTTGTTTTTTTCTTTCTTCTTCTTTTTTTTCTTCTTTTTTTCTTCATCCATTTTTCTCTTTTCTCTTTTTTTTATTCATCATTTTTTATGCTCCTCCGAACTTTTAAGCAACATAGTACTTGCTATAGCAGTCCTCCCCCATGCTTAAATGATTGCTCATCCTCGAGCATAGAAGTGAGGGGACCTATGGCTGCTAGAGAAGTACAAAATCCTTGTATTCCTTTATAAATCTTTTGAAATCTTCAAGGGCATCCTCCATGTCGAAACTCGCATGATCTTGGGTGCATTGATGAGTCCCTCCATATGTAATATGTCTTGAAATCTTGCTAGAAAATCTTCAGAAAATTCGTCGAAAGATCATCCATACTCAATTTGGGTTGTGGTCAAGGAGGTAATCACAAAAAGATGTTTTGGGTTTAGGGTGGATGCCCAGTGAAGGTTGTGAAATTTGCAGTGTAGAAACTCACAATGCATGGACAAAATGGCTAACATGAAAAAGATACGCAAAGGAATGACCAGCTTCTTAGTCTCGTACCACAGAAATCAATCCTAATCCAACTCATTAAGATATAAGTTTGCAAACTAAAGGTTATATCATGAAAGTACTTGTATGTGTATAGGCTTTGGTAGGTAGAGCCTTGCAAGAGATTCACAAATGTAGATAGCACAGTAATTTTAAATAAAACAAGTACAAGGCATAGGTCATCGGTAAACTTAAATCAAAGAGCAACATAAAGTATGTGGGTCTTAGAAATTAGTCATTTAACCTCCACGAATGAAAGAGCCGATATTTAATCAATTTAAGTTCCTTTTAATAGAGAGCAAAAAGTCATGTCATATAAAACATCATGCAAGTAAAACAAAGCGGCAACTTTCATCATTTTTTCATAAGCAAGACATACAAATGATATCATCGTGGTAAGCTCAAGAGAGATGGTGATTCATTTATTGAAAAATAAAAACTAACTAACCTAGGTTGTCCTCCTAGTAGCCATGTTATTGATCGAGAGATAGATACAAAGGTTGTCTGTGGTTGAAAGCATATATGTGCAAGCATTTAAAAGGAGATGAACAAAGATAAAGTTAAGGGTGAGTTACCGTCCTTTTTGATGCTCGTAATGAAGTGCAGCGATGCCTCCCCCATGCTTAAGCATTGTGCTTAGCATGGAAAAAGAATGATGAGCATCTTGTGGTGAAGGTGATCCTTGTACTCCACGTGACCTTTTTCCCTTTCGTCTTTCAAATCCTCCCCCATGCTTAGCATGTTGCTAAGTGTGGAAGAACTTGAATCGCTTGTAATTCCCTATTGCCATGTGTTTGAGGATCATCTTCACTTCTTGCCTTTGTTACGTCAGTTGTCCTTCAACTTCTTCTTATTATCATCAAGCCATGGTTCCAATCCTTCATCATATCGTCATTACCGACTTCCATCCCGTCCTTGTCGCTGCCTCATCTTCCACAGTTTTTATTTTACTTCCACAACAAAAAATGTACTGAAACACCCCTCCAAGTTGAAGTTTATGGAATTATCTTTCCAACGAGCCATCATACGCATGAAACGGGTTCCGAACAAGAGAGTTGTGCCTATTTTACTCCGGCGATGCAATCTGTCCAAGGCTGATTTCAGACCGCGCAACGCTCAATGTTTCTGTCATATCTCCTTGTACGGGTCTTCAAAATTGATGATCCTTGATGCGTTGGAAAGAAGGTTTGAAGGAGCTTCTGAATATGAACTTTTCTTCCATTGTACATCTCTGAACATGCACTCAAACTTTGACGGAAACAGCGACTTCCTTCTCAAGCCTTGTAGATGACTAATGATCTTGATTGCAATTGGTCAAAAACTCATGGGAACACTTCGTCATGCCTGCAAAACAAATCAAATGCACATTCTACCCCCGGGGTGATGGTCGGGAGTAGAAATAGCCAACAAACCAAATACACCCCTAAGATCTTAACTTGTGGCATAGCTCACCTAGTAAAAAGAAAAGCAAGAACCTAATGAATGTGCGTGAGTGTAGGTGTAGAATGCAAATGAAAGGAAGGGATATAAACAAAGACAATGTTTGCACCAAGTTCTAAACACCATGTTTACAACTAGATTGCTTTATTTCTATATAACCATAAAGATCTAAACAAGGTCAAAGCACCATGTTCATTTCGAGGTAAAAAATTCTTCATGCCGCAAGAAAATTAAAACGCATTGCAAAGTTTATAAACCAACCTAAAGCAATATAAATCAACAAGGCTTTAAAAACTCAAATGATGATTGTCCGCAATCAAGTCCAAACACCACGTTTACACAAGATTGCTAAAGAAAATGCCACTAGTGAAGCATTATCATTGAAATAAAGCATTCCTCAAAAAGTTTCACGAGGAAGCCAAGCTAAACTATGCATGATAGGCCAAAGGAGTTGATGCAAAATTCAAATGCAAAAAGGGATTAGTAAAAAGGGTCAGCAATGTTTGAAAAAGGCTTTCAATGTCGCTCCTCAATAATGACAAGCAAGTCACTTTATGAGAGGTAAAGTCTTGTCAACAAAATCTTTTATCAAAAGACCTAACCAAACATGCTAACAAGGTTTTAAGGTAAGGCTTATGGGTATCCTATATTTTTGGCTTAAGACAAGAATTTTGAAAAGATAAGTCAGGTGAAGAAATTCTATCTAAGGTGGTTTTGGAAGAGAAGAAAAGAAAACAAGGGTTAGATTTTCGGATGAAAAACAAACCTATGGTTTTAGGATTACTAAAGGTATGAGGGGTTTTCCTAAGGGTTTAGGATGAGGCTAGTCAAAATTTTAATTAGAAAGGGATAGAGATAGACTTTGTCGACTTGACATAAGTCGATCCCCCCTTTTGTTGGCTTGGGTTAGGTGTGGTTTGATAGGAAGGTTTAGGCAAAGATGTTTTTTTTAATGGGATGGGTTATAAAAGATGAGATGCAACATGCAACATAATGCAAAGGTGTAGAACAAAGTGGAATGAAGTGCAACATGATTATGAATGAACAAAAAGGTATGTCATGATATGGTGGTGATCTAAACGAAAAGCAAAAGTTAGCCTAAGTTAACTAGCCACAAGTTTAGAATCAAAAGAGATCATGCTTCTTACTTCTCTCCAAAAAGACACAAATAAAATGACTCTAAACACTAATAAGCACACAAAAAAGTGGTCTACAAGTTTTCCAAAATCAAGTAGCATAGTGCTCACTCAATATCTATTTAAAGCATACAACATGTGGTTGTGACATTTATTAGAGCATTGGTACGATGTTACTTGAAGTTTTCAAATAAAGAACACAATGTAGACTTGTCATAGTTTATATATATATAAAAAGATCAGGTTGCCTCCCGCAAAGCGCTTCTTTTTAAGTCATAGAGCTCGACTTTCTCACATACCTTTTTATTGTTGTGGAGCCATGGTTCTTTGTGCGAGAATCCAAAGTAGCCATACAGCTTGATGTTGCCTTATGAAATCGGTCGTAGTTCGCTTCCAACATCATCATGTGTTGAGTGGTGCCTCTTGTGTCTTCATTCATCCATGCTCCAGAGGGTTTGTTTTAGTCCTTAGGTTCTGAATTTCATCATGTACGTGTTGTGGAACCGTTGCCCCATCTTCTCTTTATTGACACCATGTCCATCTCCTCTATCTTGTCATCATCGCCTTGTTGCTGCCTCTTCTTCGTGGATTTACCCATGCATCCAGAACAGAACATATACCAAAATATAGTTCTATTGAAAAATTTATAAAATTACCTTTCCAACGGGTACTCATTCGTCTTAATCGGAGTCCGAATGAGGGAGCTATGGCTGTTTCACTTCAGCACTGCTTGCTGTCCAGAATTTCAGCACGTGCAACCTTCGGTGATTCGGCCATATCCGCTTGTAGGAACCTCCGATTGCCTTGCCGCTTGATTCATTGGAACATAGACTTCATGGAGCTTCTGAAAATCCAAATATATATTGTTGTTTTCTGCTGAGGGTGTGCAAAACATCTTGATGACATCGTTATCCTTTCGTCCATCGATCCGGAGATGTACGTGTGGTCTTCATCTTGTCTTTTAGGGCACCATGTCGCGCATCCCTTGGCTTCAAAATTCATTACCATCGCTGCATGAGCATGATGGTAATGAAATCCTTTTCCGTCATGCTTGACATGGTCGTTTCCGAAACCTATAGCTCGAACATACAAACCTCCAAAAGAAATTAGTCTTAGAAACTTAATTGACACACGTAGGCATACCTTTTTCATCTTCGTTTGCTTTGGGTGGGGGCTCGATAGCAGATGTTGGGCCACTAACCAAGGTTAGCACCTACCACTAAAGAGCAAATCTTTGCATGGCCATCAACTTGGTTGAGCAAGGTTGGACTTGTCGAAGTCTGAATGTCGAAAACTTCTCGATCGCTTTGTGTCTAGGGTTTTACCTGCATTCAAGGACACAAACAAGAAACACAGGGTATATGCAATAATAAAATTAGGGTTAGTTAAAAAGAAAGATAGATCGCCCTAGGGTTCGAGTTGCCGATCCCCGGCAACAGCGCCAGAAAAAGGGGCTTGTTGACGTGCGAAACCGTGCTCAAGTTCACCGCAATCGTACGGGTGACTTGGTGCCTTTTTCACCAAGGAGGGTCCTCCCTAGATTTTTCAATCCAAGGATCGGAAGTAAACTCCTAAAGCTATCCATCTAATCTAATGATCAAACCTATCATGAAGCGTTGATTGCATAAAGGTAACATACAAACACGAAGGGATGTATGGATCTCATCCACCTAGCCATAAAGGTAAACAACAAAGGGTAACCCTAGCCTATCGTCTTCTTGTTGTCGTTCTGGCCAAGGTGACAAACCAATTTAAACCTATACTATGATAAGGAGTACACTCGATATGGAGTAACCTGATATGGAGTGGTCCGATACACGTTCGCTCGCCGCTTTCTCCTTCACCGTACTGTCACTACGTAAGGATATTCATCACCGAACGACAACCTCGGTCCGTGCACTACTTCAATGTATCCGCAAGACATAGATTAGATCTATTCCTACTAAGGTCATATGCTAGCTACACACATGAATGAGAGAAGGCATGCATCAAAGTAGATCAAAAGTAAAGACAAGATTAGATTGATATTACCGTCAAAAGTACATGTACCTTGATGAATCCAAGGCATGGCTCCGGAACACCACCATGGCTTCACCACGCAGGGCCAACCATGGCGGCTAGGGTCTAGCCTAAGCCATCTCCTAGGCAACTCGAGGACTTGCGGTGGCTGTCGGCTTCCTCCCGGTGGTTCTCCTTCATGTTGGCGGCTCTCTGATGAATGGATGGATCTGGCGGCCGGCGAAGGCAGAGGCACTTTATAGAGGAGCACCTAGGTCAAAGGGGGTTGCGAACAGAGCTCGGAACAGGCCAGGCCGGCCAGCTTGGGCCGACTGGCCCAGGCCCATTTCGGCCCGGTTCGGCCCCGTCTCGCTCCCCGATGCTTCTTGGTCAATTGTTGACTTGCTCCCTTCTGCATGTGGGCCCTTGACGTCGTCTTCTCCACGGTTTAGATTAGAGCTCCTTGTCGCGCAAGCTTTAGCATCTTCTGTTCATGTCCCTGGAGTTTTACGGCTTCATGCTTCGGTCCCTGTGCCATTTGGAGTCATGTTCATGATGTGTCTTGACTTGTACCGGGCTTCATGATCTTCTCTTGAAGTGCTTGATGAACTTATCCCGAAAGTCTCCCATTAAGCGCTAGTTTCCTACGTAAACAACAAACTCCAAAATTGACATGCAAGAGTGAACTTGATACCTCCGGGGGGTTAGTACCATTAGTTAGAATATCCAATACATGCAAATGTTGACGGTAAACTCATAGCTAGGTGTACCAAAATCGACTGTCAACAACAACTTATGCATCATCTCCACAGGATCGAAAGGAATGGTTCGACTAGAACACAAGCCTAAGATCAAGAACAGATGAAGAACACAATAACATATCACCTATGCATGAACGCTACTTTAGTCTAATTGGAATATACTAAAATACTCAGTTTAGTCTAAATGAAGAACGGCATCATCCATGAGGTACAAGGGGATGATGGCTGATGAACGGATCTTCACCATCTCACCTCTACTCACTCACACACACTCCCTCTCTACCTAGCACCACCTAGGCTAGATCCTTCACACACACACACAACCAAGGTGAGATGAGGTTTCACCTCAACCAAGAGAGGAGGAGAGGGGAGAAGGAGACAAAGGTGAGAAGTTGCCTTCAAGTGTGTTGTCCTCTTCTTACCCCCAGTCTCTTCTATTTATAGGGTCTGGACAACTTCGTGAGAAGTCGCGAGCACCCCCAAATGCGACAAGGAACCAACCAGGAGCTCACACGTGGATGGCCAGGATGAGCCGAGCCAGAGGCGGTTCGGTCGACCTGTGGGGTTGGCCGACCGCTGGGTGGGCCCGCTCTCTCCAGGTGGCTGTCAGGTGGGTCCTTAAGGTGGTTCCGGGTGCCCACGTGGATTTGATGCGGTTTGGACACATAGGTGGGCCATAGGATCCATGTGACGCACATGTGGCGGCTCCTGATTCGTCGGGTCTTCTTCCCATGGATTGATGATGTCATGGATCCAGTGGATGCCTACATGTCAGCCTCTTATTGGCTGAGCGTGAATTGCTTGGATCATGGAGGTGTGCTTTCTTCTCTTTTCTTGTGCTAAATACCTGCATTCATCTTTGCATTGCCACTGGTGGAATTCATCAGTATAAGCTCCTATTCTACTGTGGATGCATGGTTCTTGTTGTAAAATGAAGGAGTTGACGGCCTTAAAATAGGCACTTAACAGCCGTCAACACATGCCTCCAAGTGTGTGGAACTAGATGTGCTTAGGGTTGAGTTGGCTGAGCTACAGTCTAGGCCCTCCGTGCTAGGTGCTTGCACATCTTGTCCTGTTTTGCATAGAAAGATTGATGAGCTTCGTTCTCACATTATTTCACTTGAGGCTGATTTGAAAGTTCCTAATCCTACTTCTTGCTCTACTTGTGAATTGCATGCTGTGAAAAATTTGGAACTTGCACATTATGTTGAGTGTTTGCAGGATGAGAATGATAAGTTGAGAAAAATGATGGGTTGGTTGTGGGGTCATGAGCCTCAGCTTAGGATGATGATAGAGGCATACAAGCGCCATCATGGGCAAGTGCTTGGGTCGGATAAGATTGGAGAGTGTAGTGGTGAGGGAGGAGAGAAGATTGGTGATATCCAAGCTCCACCAAAAACCTTCCACAAAAATGCCTATGCTCCTAAGCCAAACCAATTCAGAAACCGATTGGACACAACCCCAGATCCACCAGTGTTTCCTCCCCAAACAAATGATTTCCAAAAGCCCATCAAGTTCAAGAGTGACCTGGGTAATGAGTTCTTTGGGAAAAGGGAGAGAAACTGAGTGAGGAGAAACCAAAAGAGAAGTCGAGTGAGGAACCACAACCAAAGCCCAAGCCAAAACCGATCCGGTTCCATTGTGAGTATTGTGGGAGAGATGGTCACAAGGATGAGTTTTGCTTCAAGAGGAAGCGTGAGGATAGAATGGCAAAGGAGTGGGCTACCAAGGACAGGTACCACCCTTCTCATGGTGTACCCGAGCCTCGTATGCCACTGCCCAGGGCTAAGGCCATTGTGCGTACGGTTCCGGCTTGGGAGATAGACAGGTTGCTGGTGGTGTTGCTGGGCTGAGCACCACCGGTCAGACCGGTCAGGGTGACCGGTCAGACCGGTGTTGGTCTGGGTGCTGTCCAGTTTGGTTTTCGTGCTCGTGATGATGCTAGATTCAGTTCTTTTGGTCATGGTACTGGTGGTTGGCGTGGTGAGTCTGGTGGTGTTGAGTTTGCTAGACGTTCTCCGCCTCGTGGTCGATACGAGTCTGGGAGAGTGGTCGCAATTTTGATTTGGAGAGGAGCTACGGTCCACGGTCTTCCTTTCGTGGCTTTCGTGCTCCTCCAACTAAACGGGAGTGGTTTCCCCGTGGTGGTTTCAGTTCTAGTATAGATGGTAGGATGGATCCAAAGTTTGATGCTCTTGGTAGGATGGATTCCCATTTTGGTAGGAATGGTAGGATGGATCGTGCTAACCCCACTTTGGAGCAGTTGGCTCAGCATTGGTTTTACTCTTTTGGTACTAACCCCAGTGTTGAGTTATTTGCTCATTCATGTGCTCGTTTTTGAATTTCAGGTGGGAGGCTTGGGGAACGTTTGGTTGATTGACTCCGGTTGCTCGAGGCACATGACCGGAGATCGGGGGTGGTTCTCCAGCCTCACCCCGGTGGTGTCGAAGACATACATCACCTTTGGGGACAATGGGCGAGGGTGTGTACTTCTAGAAGGTGAAGTGAGGGTAAGTGACAAAGTGATGCTGAAGCGTGTTGCCTTGGTCAAGTCGCTCGAAATTAACTTGCTTTCGGTTTCCCAGCTTTTTGATGAAGGTTTTGAGGTGTTGTTTAAGTCTGGTGGTTCCCGGATACTTGATGCTCAACGTGACCTTGTCTGTGTGGTCGTTCCCGAGGGTTAAATATTCCGAGCGGATTTTTCTCAGAGTTCGGGTGTTGCTAGGTGTTTTATGGCTGGTTCTTCGGGTGAGTTGTGGAAGTGGCATAGGAGGTTGGGTCACTTGAGTTTTGACCTTTTGAGAACATATGAAACGGCCTTATGAGAACATAGCTATCCTCTCTTTCTTTTTAGTGGACCTTCATGTGCCCACATTTTTTTTAGTGGACCTTCATGTGTCCACATTTTTTTTGGAATAGCCATGCCTCTTTTACCAAATACTTGCGGAGAGAGAAATCAATACATATGATGGAGCATTTATATGGGTGGATAGATGGATGATACAATGCTAACTTCCAGAGTAGGAGCATAGCAAGGGGAAAATGGTGTTGTGCAAGCGAATCTTGATCATGAGAGCATGAAAAGAATTCTCATAAGGGTCATAGGATTTGACAAAGCTCAACGCAATAACAAGCAGCATATGAGTAAAAGGTTTACAATTAGAACATCATATGGCTTTGGTAGGACTGCAGCATATCAAAGAGGAGCGTTGCAAGAGCTTCTTTCTTTTTTCTCTTTTTTTATAGGTAAACCCAAGATCTTAAGATCATTAGTGCAAAGATCGTATCATCAAGCCATATCTCACTCGTCAACCACTTAGATAAACACGTTGTCCTTATGACAAATTTTGTTCACAAGCATCAGGTTATATACATGGAATAAAACTTATGTAAGTCAACCAAAGGCATGGAGTGAGCACAACCATAGATTTCATGAGCTGGTAGATAGAGGATTTATAAACAAAGGGTATACCGAACACAGGAATCATGCTCGAGTGAGATAGAGAGACAAACCAATGCCGGCTGTGCGGACCAGACGGGGTTTTCGGTGATGTGCAGGTATATGCGCCCCGTTCAAGTTCTTTAGGCTCGGTCGATCGCTAGCGTTGTGTGAGATGAGTGTGGGCATAAGAATCATCGTGTTCGCGTTTGGAGAGTGCTGCTCTCCTCACACTATCTTGTACCTAGGTGTTGTTCTTCAAGATAAAACAAAACAAAACAAAATGACTGACACAAATGGGCTCAACCGGGTTAAATGACCAGTGGAGCCGGATTATTTTATTCAAGGTTCTCTAATAAATAGGCGCTTACACAAATGATGGAAATAAATAAATAAGAAAAATCTTGCAAAGGAAATAAATGAAAGGGGAATGAATGCAAACTAATTAAGCGCCTATGGGGAAATAGAAGAGAGGGTGCGACCCTCTACTCAGCAAAGAGGGGTTCTAAAACCCTCAGCCTCAACTAAACGCTGCAGCTCGGCATTCAACTCCTCATTGGTATTGAGGAAGAGGTCCTTGAGCTGCCGATACTCTGCTCGCTGCTACTTCACGACCTTCATCAGAATGTCGTACTCCAGGTACAGGTTGGCCAACTCATCTGCTTGTTTTTTCTGCTGTGTGGGTATGAGTCTTCCTGTCTGGCAATGGGGCGAGGATATCGCCAAGCTCCAACTCCCAACGTGGCGGATATGGTTTTGGCACCCCGCAGCTATCCTTCAGAGTTCTCACTCTGAAGATCCGCAACCTGGTCTGAGGCTGCGGGAACTCATCCCACACATCCTGCTCATATCTATGGCAGAAGGGTTCCCCATCCTTATTGAAGAAGGACCCAGTATAGTGCTCTTCGGGCTTCAAAGTAGGGCCCGGATAATCATCATAGAGCACCTTCCTGCTTGATCCAGGAGCTGGCTTTCTTCCGAGGACATGACCATCGAAGGTTGGGGGTGAGGATGATCCCTGCCTGGCTGGGGGCTCTGTTGAGTCCCCATCAGCGCTTCTCATCTTCCTTCCCCGTTTTGGGGTTACCAGGTCATCTTGCGTTCCCTCCCATGGGTGGAACTCCGCATCTCTGAAATAATTGAAGGGGATGGAGAGAGGAGACTTCGGTCCACGAGGGGGCACGACACTCTTATTGGCCATGGCAGGTGGTAGCGGTGCAAGAGGAGGGTTGAGTAGGGGGATGGAGTTTCTGCGCGGCTCGAAAATTCGCCAGGCGGCGAGGAAAGGGTTTTTGGAGTACGAAGGAGTGCGCACGCGAAAGGGGAGAGGCGGCGGTGACCCTTTTGGGTCGGCCGACCTAGTGGGTCGGCCGACCCATCTGGGCTCCGCTAGGCCTCGACTTTGGCCTGTGGGCTCTAGTGGGTCTCAGGGTTGTTGGGCCAGGTGCCCCGCCAAATCTAATGTCAGAGAACTCGGGAAAAAGAAGAGTGGGTTTTTGGGCATATAGTTGCCTTTACCCCAACTCGACTTTACTCAAGCCTCTCTAAATCTCATTATCTTAAAATGGGGGTTTTACCTAGACTCATACCTGGATGATAAATGTTGTGGCCCCTCCATGCTTACGTCCTCTGTTTTCCTCATTCATCTGGATGGTTAATAACGAGCGAATACCCGAAGGATAACTTTTCTCAGAATGAAATACGGAATACAACTCTTGGGAAGAGTCTTATCTTAGGGTATCGTATAGTGCTCTCCTGCTCAACCTTATATGTCCTCCTTGCAGATTCTCTTGGTAATAGTGTGTATGACAATTTTGTTTCCTGCAAGGTTAGTGCACGTGTACGATGCAAGCTATATACATAATGTGATATTGATGATCCTCGCAACAGTCCTATGGGTACTATGATGGGTAGCCTTAGGAAGATTGTGTAGCTTAACAAAACCACTGCACCACGGATGAGAGTTCACAGAGATGGTGAGGATAAGCATGGAAAAGAGTGCTCTGAAAGTGGCAGCTCTCATCTCTGAGGAAAAGCATAACTCAAGAGTGCTCGGACCCGAGATTGTAAGAGTGAAATGCAATGGGCCAAACGAGCATTTTGAGCAACGAATCAAGAGTAACGAGCCTATTGGTTCATTCCCTCCATAGATTGACTAAGATTCTGTCCTCACTAGTGTGAGAACGGCACATAAGTCAACCTAAGCTTCCAAGGGGAGCATAGGAAGTAAGAGTGAATAGTGCTCCCATCAGACATCGATCAAGTCAAGGAGTGAAGAATGGAATTTTGGTCCACTTGACTGATCAGCATAGATCATAATTGAGCTCAGGATATTAGTGTGGATTGCTCAATTTGATCGGCATAAAGTTGTGCTTCCTTAGGCCAAGAATGTGGAAGTTTATGGATCAAGGGCCAAGGTCCTGACTAAACCTTGGTGTGGTGGCACGTCAAATTGAGTCTTGACATGAAGCACGGGGTATACTATCGTAACCTCCCACGGAAAGTAATAATTAGAGTCAAGATTATCATTCTTGCCAGGAACGATTTTCCTTCCCAAACCACTCCTTTCCATCTCCCTCCGAGACTAAGTCTCGAGGGGCAATTTTAAGAGAAGAAACGATAGGGGAACCTAAAGGCAGAACTCACACTAGGTGCTCTTTCCCATAGATCCCTGCTTATCAGGAATGATATCTTCGACCAGAGCGAAGTGAGAATCAAAGTGTAAGCTCGGGCTCTCTCGAAGATAAATCTAGGCGACTCGACATCGTCTCTCTTGGCTACTTTGCTACCCGAGATAGGTGGGGAGCTGAAATCTCGGATTTCTCCCAGAATTTCCTTCCCTCGTTCTGGCTCTAGGAACACAGAGGCGCCTCCCAAGAGGGCATCAAGTTTCATGGCACTGTCTTCGAGTAAGCCAACCCAAAAATGCTGCAAAAGCACCGGGTCAGGTAGATCAAGGACTAGGCACGTTTTGACCAAAGAGGCAAAACGGTGCCATGCCATTCCTAGTGATTCCTCCTCTCCTTGTTTAAAACTGAGGATTACCATTCTTAGGGCAATGATACGTCGCAGTGGGAAGAATCTGATGCAGAAAGCTGCCGTCAAACTTTCCCAGCTGGAATGATTAGAACCAAAACAGCGGTACCACATTCTCGCCTTCCCAGAGAGGGAGAACGGGAACAGGTTCCTCTTAAAAACATCTTGTGTCATCCAGGTTCTACCCTGGGTGGAACACAAATGCTCAAAGTCTCTCACATGGTCATAGGGGTTCTCATGACTCGTCCTCGAGAAGGAAGTTTCCTAAACTAGCCTCATGAGAGATGGGCGAATCAGGTAAGGTGGTAATGGAATGGGTCCTAAAGAGGATGGTTCTACGGATTCACTCATGACCGGCAGAAGGTGTATACAAGGATAACCTTCCATGGATAACGGGGGTAGTGGTAGAACAAAAAGGAAAACAAAAGATATGAGGATAGTCGGGTTCGGAGATTCACGACAACCGTTCCCCGGCAACGGTGCCAAAAATACTTGTTGGTATTTCTTAACGTCAACACTATGACGTCGGGATAGCGTGAACGTAAGAATCACCTGGGTGTACCTATGGGTACAAACGAATCCGCAAGCGCACAGATATACCATTGTAGCACTTCACCTAAGGAGTATTCCAAAGGGTATCGAATCCTAGGAACAGAAGGGGAGCTCTACGAATGACTATCCAAGGACACAGGATCCCTGCTGAGGTAGATTGGGAGATGAGGAGTCTCCTATGGGTCACTATGTGAAAACCTCAAATAGGTCACGCAGCATTTGTAACGGGCCCTTAACGCCCGTTACATGCACCCACATCTGTAACGGTTGTCGTTTGGTGCCCGTTACCCATAAGCGCGGTAGGACGACCCCGGGGTTGGCCTCCACAATGCCTGTTACCAATGTGGACTTCTGGTAACGGGCTTCTTAAACGCCCGTTACGTGAATTCGTTGTAACGGACATTAAATAGAGTCCGTTACAAAAGTTAAACCTATCGGTAACGGGCTTGTAAAGTCCATTACCGATCAATGCCCTATCAGTAATGGGCTGTTTAAGTCCGTTACTGATCGCTGCCGTATTGGTAACGGGCTATAAAGTCCGTTACCGATAATTTTGTACTGCAGACGCATGCTTGTTAGGATGCGTCTCCTTTGCTGGCGACCCAATTGGATACCCTTGTGTCATAGGACTCGTCACCTTTGATTGCCACCCAGGGTCACCTTTTTTCTCACATCGGAGACGCACGTTGTTATTGCTCGTCTCTGTCTTCTCCTTCCGACACCACACGCTTTCTCTCTCCGCAGAAGGCCAGTCCCGTTCCGACAACAACACTCGCTCTCTCTCCTCAGAAGGTCACTCGCTCGATCTCTCTGCTCAGATGTCCCCGCCGGCCTGTCCCGTTCACCACCGCCAGCTACGTGCGCTCTGATGATCGCGCTTCATTTCTCTCCTCAGAAAGCCAGCGCTGCAGCATGCCGGCTGGCCGTGTGCGCAACGGCAAAAGGGGCCAGCGGACGTCAACCGCGGCGTCATCCAAAGCAGACGCCTCTGTGTCCCCTCCCCCTGGGGCTCGGCGCCGTCCTCCGCGGTGTCGCCGCGGCCGCGCCGCCACCTCCGATCCTCCTCCTCGGCCGCGCTCGCCTCGTAGAAAGTCCTCGTCAAGGTGGAAATTAATTGTCCCCTTTTATTGAAATTCTTCAGCTGTCCTAATCCTCTTGTGTTATCTGTTTTTTTTTGTGTGATGAATTATGCTCATTTGATGTATGGAATGCAGATGGCGTCTGTTGCTCGGGCTTGGATGTACAGACAGCCCCAAGAAGATTGCAAGAATTTCTTAAGCGGGGTTAATGGTTTTCTAAATCAAGCAGAGGTGGATATGAGAAACCGTGGTGTTCAGGCAATGCTTTGCCACTATATAGATTGTCTCAACCAGAAGAAATTCGCACAACGGGAAATCATTTTTCATCATTTGGTCAGACGTGGTTTCACAAAAAATTACACGTGTTGGAATAAACATGGTGAGGAAGGCCTTAATGAACTCGGAGTAGGCTGTCTAAATGAAGGTGAAGTGCGACACCATGCTACCGACCATGATGAAGACCTTGATGATGGTGGAGTTTTTGAGGAAAATGAACCATTATTCCCACCAAATGTGATGAGGCCTGAGGATATCACCCATCTACACCATGGCCCAGGATAAAAAGAGCGTCTATCAAAATAGTGGTGTGCGTGTACGGGCCGTCGTCGACGACAGTCATGATGATGATGACACGGAGACAGACACATATTATGGTCAAATAGAGGAGATATGGGAGCTTGATTATGTAGGATTGAAGGTAGCCTTGTTTCAGTGTAGATGGGTCACCAATGGGAAGAGAGCTGTGAGCAAGGACAAATATGGTTATGTTAGTGTTGATCTCCGGGTCTTTGGTTACAAAAACGAACCGTTTGTCTTCGCCAACGATGTTGAGCAAGTGTTCTATGTACCTGACCTTGCAAAGAAGAACTAGTCTGTGGTTATGCTGGAAAAAAAGGATTGTTGGGGTTGAAAATGTTGTTGAGGAGGAATACAACCAGTTTGACGAAATTCCATCCTTTGACACTTCATACAAGCCCCGACTCTTGGGAACTAACAAAACACCGTACTTGCGAAGAGACCATAGTGAAAAAATCCATATACAGAAATCAAGGAAGAAAAAGCAAGCCTGATTTCTGTTGAATCCTTTTTGTAATGCAGGATGTGTCTATTAGTGGAAATGGAATCCGTTTTGTAATATAAAGGATGTGATGTATTGGTGGAATTTGAATCCTTTTTGTAATATATAGGATGTGGTGGAATTTGAATCCTTTTTGTAATATATTCTGCCTAAGATACTATATATATTCTGTTTATATTCTGCTTCAGTTCAGTAAGTATGTTGCCGACTGCTTCAGTTCAGTAGCGAGCGTTAATATAAAAGAGACGAGGATTAGCCAACCCGCGTCGCCTTTGTTACGGGCAAGAGACGAGGATTAACCAACCCGCGTCGCCTTTGTTATGGGTAAGATATGCGAAATCACACAACAGATTACTTCAACAGAGACGCAGATTAGCCAGCCCCCGTTGGCTTGTTCTTCTTCATGCTTGCAAGTGAGTAGGTAAATCATACAAAAAATTGTACTGCACACAGATAATCACACAATCATGTCTCTTGAGATGCAAAATCACACACACAGATTACAGTCATCATTGATACATCAGAAGGTTACAAAGCAGCCATCTATGTTCATCATCACTAGGCACTACCAGGATGAGGAACATAGATCTAAACTAAGCAAAAGAGATATACTTCCGTCGGCTTGTTCTTCATGACGAGATATGCAAAATCACACACACAGATTACAGTCATCATTGCTACATATGATAGGGAGGCCTCAGGATCTTGCTCCTTCCCTGCCCGTCGGTCGATCGTCGGAGGTGAAGAGAAAGGAGGCCGCCGTCGGCTTGTTCTTCATGACGAGATATGCTCTAGATTTTGGCTTCTTCTTCATGCTTACAAGTGAGCACAAGAGAAAGATACAGAGAGGGTGGAAACATATCCCTTCAAAAATCCTCCTCCTGGAGGAGGGAAAGCAAAAGGAAGTGCAAGTTTGACGGGAAAGCTACAGCAGGATGGTTCTGGGCTTCTCTCCCCAGACCTGATCTTTCCATCAGCTTGTTCTTCTTGATGCCAGGAGGTTCTGGGCTACCTTCCCCCGACAGCTGATATATCACAAGGATTTTTCTAGCAGCTGTGCTAGAGGGATGAGCAACCCAATCAGCCATATCACAAGAAGGATTTTTTGTATGAGTTGGTAAATCATACAAAAAATTGGACTACACACAGATAATCACACAAGCATGTCTCTTGAGATGCAAAATCACACACACAGATTACAGTCATCATTGATACATCAGAAGGTTACAAAGCAGCCATCTATGTTCATCATCACTAAGCACTACCAGGATGAGGAACATATATAGATCTAAACTAAGCAAATGAGAAGCTCCCGGCGGCTTGCTCTTCTTCATGCTTACAAGTGAGGAAAATACAGCAGAAGGGGAGAACATATCCCTTCAAAAGGAAACGTAAGTTTGACGAGATATGCTCCAGATTCTGCGACCTTCCCGTCCGCTTGCTTTTCTTCATGCTTACAAGTGAGCACAAGAGAAAGATACTGCAGAAGGTGGAAACATATCCCTTCAAAAATCCTCCTCCTGAAGGATAAGGGAAAGCAAAAGGAAGCACAAATTTGACGAGAAAGATGTTGTGGAGTTGGGCTTCTCTCCCCAGACCTCAGTGATCTTTCCGTTGGCTTGTTCTTCCTGATGCAGGAGGTTCTGGGCTACTCTCCCCCCGACAGCTGATGCCAAATCACAAGGAAATATGTCACAAGGATTTTTCTAGCAGCTGTGCTAGAGGGATGAGCAACCCAATCACCCATATCACAAGAATTCTTCTAGCAACTGAGAGAATGAGGAGGAGGAAGAAGAGAGAAAAGCAAAAGCTTGCGCCCTACAAGATCTATTCTTTGTGCCATAGCTAGGTCTAGATCTAGAGAAGAAGGAAGCAAGTGAGGAGGACCGATAGGCGTTTGTCTTTTTTATAGCAAAAACAAGGAAGGAATAACATCGGTTGTAAAAAAAGAGGAAGGGATAAGATCAAGAGCACAGGAAACGGGAAGGTTCCCAAGAAATTGATGCCAGATCCAGTCAATGGGGAAACAGTTGCCTAGTTAATGGCTGAGAGCAGAGGCAGTGATTCCAATGTAGAATTAAAGCATACGCGGATTAACCAAACGTCGTCTGCAATGGAGAATTAAAGGATACGCGGATTAGCCAAACGTCGTCTCCATTGCTTACTTAAACCGTGTTTGGAAACAAATCTCCTATATCTTCTCCTTCCGAAATAATTTAGATCCCCTGCCCCTTCATCTACCCGCGAAAAACAGCAACTGCCTACTCCTCATCGTCACCATTCCCGGCCGGAGATGAATAGCATGCCGGGAAGAAGCAGGCGGCACCAGCTGTCATCGCTGCTGGACCTCCCTCAAGACCTCCGCATTGAGATTGTGGCGCGCGTCGGTGTGACCTCGGAGCGGCCCTTGGCTGACCTCGCGTCGCGTGCTGCGGCCACGGCGACGTCGGCCGGCGTTTGTCGATAGAGGGGATACGAGATGAGATTTCTTGGGTGTGGGACCTTACCGCCTACAAAGTCTTCCTTGCTATGCTGACCGATCTCGAGAATCCGGAGGCTTGCTTCTTCTCCGGGATCAAAGCCGTCTTCACTGAAAACAGGGGATGCAATGATCTCTGGCACGCCACCGAGGGTGGGCACGATGCTGCGGCCTATCTATGCACCTTCTTGCTCTACAGGGACAATGGTGGTGCCGACGCCGACGACACCGCGAAGCGGTACATGAGGCGGGTCGCGGGCGGCGGCAGTATGACGTCGAGATGGCTGAGCAACGAGGGGTGTCTGCCTTTGCGCAAGAAGGCCACGCGTGCGATCCACTCCACGACTTGGCGCATTTGGGGTGAACCGCTGCCGCCTACGGCACAGGTGCGGGGCGATCAGCCGTGCGCAGGCAACGGCGGCTGCTGCGGCGTGGATAAAGGATGGCTTTGAATTTCTCTGTTTTGCAGCGAAGACTGTAGGCTCCGCTGCGAAACGGTGAAGTTCGAACGGAGTATTGGAATAGGAAATCAGTAGTGGATTAGATTTTGTATGTTACTCGTATTATCTGTGTAAAATTTTGGAAGAGCAGCAAAGCCGACGCGGGTTATCAGTCCCGTGTCGCTAATGACTGTGGGGCCCAGTTCTATTCGAATGAAGAACAGTTCGCATTTCTCCTTTTAATCTTCCATCAAATGTTGTAACAAGTATTTCTTCGTCGTAATTAGTCCAAATTTGATATTTTTTTTCTAAATTTTTCTAAAATCACCATCTTTTCATTAATTTTATTGCTTAGTGTATATTCCGTTTCTTGAATAATGTTTATATGCCTTATTTTGTTCTTTGTAAGTACAACATATAAATAATATTTGTTTTACACAACCATTAGTGATGAAACTTTGCATTTCGTAAGCTTAAGGTGAACACAAGGTTTTGTTAAATTTTCAAATGCATATGAGTTCGAACATGTTGCAAAGTGTGGAAAACTTCAATGTTCAAGCAACATTCTAGGAAACTATGTGAGAGATGTAGACATTTGTACACAAGTATATTATTCCTTCATCGATACCATTTGAAATTTTGAAGACAAGTTTAGGTACCCAAATTATGTTGCCAAGTCAATTTTGAAGCATGTTTCAATCCAAAAAAATAGTGACGGGCCCACAAGTCAGCGTCAGCAGCCAATATAAAAAAGATAACCGTTGCCTGCCCGCCCGGACCCAACTACCAACAAAGGCGATGCAGGTTCACTAACCGTCGTCGCTAATGACACTGGCCCACGCGTCAGCGTCAGCGTCAGCAGGCTAACCCGCGTCGGCAATGACTATCCATTGTCTCTAAGATCTAATTCATCTCAACAGATCTCCAGTTCATCACAACAGATCTCCTGTTCATCACAACAGATCTCTAGTTCATCACAACAGAACACATATTATAGGAGATGTGTCTATTAGATCGAGTTGATGACATACAAAATCCAACAACCAAACTAATTAACTAAGCAGTTCATGATCAACAAACAAACTAAGCAGTTCAACAACCTGACGAAGACACAAACACACACAAACATTATTACTATTCATGGTAGAGGAGTCTATCATTTAGTCGGACGCCGCCGTCGGAGTCCCACCGTCGTCGCCGTCGTGGCTGCCGTCGGAGCCGTCGTCGCCGCCGTGGCTGCCGTCGGAGCCGTCGTCGCCGTCGTGGCTGCCGTCGTCGCCGTCGTGGCTGTCGTCGTCGCCGTCGTGGCTGCCGTCGTCGCCGTCGGAGCCACCGTTGTCGAAGACGAGGTGGCGGCGGCCAACCCGCTTGACCACGGGGAGGTTATTGAGCTTCTCAGCCAACCCGTGGATCCTGAAGGCGAGACCCTTCACACTCGGGTCCTTGTCCACTTCATGATGTGCCTTGATGTCGAAGGCCGCACCAACATCTTCAAGCTTTCTGAAGGCACTCCTGAGCAGGTCGACGGCGAACTTAGTGTCGTCGAAGAACGGTTCCTCGTCGGCGTCCTTGGTCGCCGGCTCCTTCCCCTTCTCCAACTTCCTCCGACGGCGGCTTTCGTCGTCGTCGTCCTCCCTTCGTCCCCGCTTCGACGGTGGCGGGCTCCTCGATGCCATCCTCCTTGGTGATCTTTCGGTGACCGAAGATTTGTAGTGGTTGATCGCGAGGAGGAAGAAGAAGCGAAAGAGATGATAAGCTTATGGAAGAAGCAGGGGAAAACAGGGGAAGGCAGGGGAGTTATATTGACAAGACGCGGAACCGTCAGGCGCCTCTGCCCCCACCCACTACTCCACTACTGCCAGTACGTGCCACTCAATTGCGCATCGGGCTCCATTTCGGGCGCAAAACCGTCCAAAACCACGCTTCGCCTTTCAATTACGCGGGAAGGAGAAGAGGCAGGGGCAATGATGTCGGGCCCACTCGTCAGCGGCAGCAGCCAAACTGCGGCGCCTTTTCAATTTCCATTTATTGTTTTAGATGGCCGAGGCGCCTTCTTCAACTTCAACCCTCGTCGCCTTCTTCAACTTCAACCCTCGTCGCCTTCAACTTCAACCCTCGTTGCCAACTTCAACCCCCGTAGCCTTTCAATTTCCAAACCCCGTCGCTTTTCTATTTCCTCCCCTTCTCCTTGATGGCTGCGGTATGCTTGATGCAGCTGCTGCCAGATGATCTTGTCACCGAGATCATCATCCACTCCATCAAGGATGAGCCCGTCTTCCATTTTCTGAACCTTCGTAATCAAATCTGCGGCACCTTCTGGCGCATCTGCGACTCCGATGAGGTACTACTGCATGTGTCGCTGCGTAATCTTTGTCGGGTGTGCAAGAATCGCTACGTCAGGTCGTGCTTTGAGCGGTGCTTCCGCGAGGCCAATCATCCGGAGGCATTATGTTTCGAGGGGATGGAGAGGTTGATGAGGCGGTGGAACCCCGATAAGGGTCTGAAGCTCATCGGAGATGCCGCTGCTGATGACTCCGGTGCCAAGTACTTCTTAGCGATGCTGAAGTACCGTTGCAACTCGGCGGACCCCGAAGCCATGGCACTGCTCCAGGAAATCAGCGGCGGCCCATCGCCCCCTGATGGGCGGTGGAAGAACCACAACCTACGGCGGTTGCACTACCTCATCAACCGGGATCTCGAGAACATTGCGTGGGGGTACTGGCTTGATGACGGCGACGACGACATTCCGTTGCTGCCCGTCCAGAATCCCCACGTCTGCATTTGGGCAGCGGGATGTAGGCGCTACGGGCCAGAGACCTCAGAGATCATCCACTACTGCAGCACCGAGTGTCGCATCCGTCATGAGTTCGACCTCTGGACGCGTAACTTCTACCCCTCCGTGGAATACGCCGTCAGCAGGATGAACATCAGGATGTAGGCGCAAGCATCGATGAACATTATCTATCTTGAATGTAAATTATTAGACATTACTAAACGCGGATTTGATTTTATCGGGATGTCGGTTTTTAATCGGTTTTTGATAGACAATATTTGATTTGTCACGTTTGTGAGTCAAATCAAAGGTTGCGGTGGTCTCATTTGCCACCGATGAGGCCTAGGATGCCCTCTTGGGTGTCAAAACCGCCGAAGCAGGCACGGCGGGGGCGGCGGCGGGAGCGGCGGCGGGCGGCGGTGCCCTCTGCTTCCTCCTTTGTTCTATTGTAGAATGAAGAACAGTTTATCCGTCCCGCGTCGCCGACGGCATTTCTCTTTTTAATCCGCAATCAAATTTTGTAACATGTATTTCTCTGTCGTAATTAGTCCAAATTTGATTTTTTTCTACAATTTTCTAAAATCACGATGTTTTCATTATTTCCTTTGTTTAGTGTATATTCCGTTTCTTGAACAATGTTTTATATGCCTTATCTTGTTCTATGTAAGTACAACATATAAATAATATTTGTTTTCCACACCTCCTGTAATGAAACTTTGCATTTTCGTAATCCTAAGGTGAACCACAAGGTTTTGTAAAGTTTTCAAATGCATATGAGTTTGAACATGTTGCAAAGTGTGGAAAACTTCAATGTTCAAGGAACATTCTAGGAAACTATGTGAGAGATGTAGATATTTGTACACAAGTATATTATTCCTTCATCGAAACCATTTGAAATTTTGAAGACAAGTCTAGGTACCCAAATTATGTTGCCAAGTCAATTTGTAGATTTTTTAGAGCACACTAGATGTTATTAGAATTATTACATCATTAACATGGGATGTAAAAATGAATTCTAAGAATCTTGGGCACGCAAGTGTGACTGTTGATATTTTATTCAAATACTAAATGTCCAAATACGAATTGTTCGTATTTTTATGATTTTTTAGGTGTTGTTTTATGGGCTCTAATATTTTAGGGAAGCACGTTTCATTCGAAAAAAATAGTGGCTGGCCCACGCGTCAGCATCAGCAGCCAAAATAAAAAGATAACCACTGCCTGCCCACCGGACCCAACTGCCAACAAAGGTGATGCGGGTTCATGTAACACCCTGAAATTTTCAAATTTCAGGATGTTAATAGGAAGAATAATTAAACAACAATTTTCTCATAATTTTAAAATTTTACCCAACATTTATCTTCTTTACAGGAAATTTAGAATAAGAAAATTAATTGATTGTTTTTATAAATTAAATAAAATGGCTCTCTGAGTGTTGCATTCATATTCGTTGCATGGTTTTTGGTTGATGTGTGTGTTTTCAAAATCATAAAAAGATCAAAACCCAAAAGTCTATCCCTCTCTTATCTAGCCCAACCCAGTCTATCTTCTCTCTTTTGCAGCCCACCTTGGCCCTCTCTTTCTTTCTCTTTTTTCCCAATTCCTAACCCCATCTGCAGCCAAAGGCCGCCAGCCCGCTCACATGCCGTGGTCCAGCAGCAAACTTGGGCCTCTGGCCCATCTTCCTACGCTGGCCCGCTCACCTCCTCCCCTCTCTCTTCCGATCACTGACAGACGGGGCCCACCCGTCAGGCCGTCTCCTACCTCCCGCCACCCCATCCTCCAACCGGTCGCCTCCCATGGTCGCGCCGCCCCCTTCCCCGGCGCCCCTGGCCCTCCCCCTCCTCCATCGAGCGCGCCATCAATGCACAGTGGCGCACTCGTGCCGTCGTGCCCCTTCCCCTCCCGGAACCGCCACACCTAAAGCTCCACTGAGCTTTGATGGCCACCGCCACCGGAGCTCCGCCCCACCGCCTTAAGCGTCCTCTCCTCTCCCCTCCTCACACTATAAAACGCGCCCCCGAGCTCTGCTCCTCCCGCACCTCCTTCCCGCTCTCTCTCACGCACAGTGTCGTCGCCGCCCGAAGCCTTGGGCACCACCGTCTTCTCCTCCGCTGCAGCTTCAAATTCGGCCATCTCCGTCCATCTCCATCACCGGTGAGTACATCCCCGAGCTCTCCTCCTCCTCCTCTTTCCGTTCTGCTGCTCACCAAAACCCCTAGCTCTCCTAGCCGCTGCCAATTTTGCCGGCCAGAAGCTCCATCCGCCGGCCACAAGTCTGTTCGAGCAAGCAAGCCATCGTGATCCAATCTGTACAGATAAGGCATGGTAGTTTTGCCTTTTAGTCCCCATGGAATCCCTAAACCAAGCCTTATAGTTTATGTCTTGCAATCTTTACCCATAACCCCCTAGAAATATCCCACCTTTCAACATAAATCCCACCCTGGCTCTTTTACCTGCTAGCCCCTATCTTTTACTCTTTTTGCGAGCACTATTTATAGTGTCTTGCAAAACTTATCAGCTAGCCCTCCTAATCTTTAGTTAATAGTGTTTAGATCCTTCCAACCTTGTTTAGTCCATAGATCTTGTGTTTTAGCTCTGTTTAACCTCGTTCTTGTTGCGATAGTTTCGTCTCACAATAAAATACGCGCTAGTGCTAATGATTACCCTAAAATGTGTTTTAAGAATTTTATCTCGAATTAATTTGATTAACACCTATTGGAATGTCTTTTCTTAATAATAATTTATTAGGACCTAATAACGGTTTTCTTATTTAAATATTAAATTGGCTAATATCCAGTAACATTGTGTTCTAATAAAATCTATCTAGAGCTACACTTCGGCTTCTCATAATACAAATGTTAAAGTGACTAATGTTTATTCAATCTGCTTTCTAAATAAAAGAAACATAAGCTATCTCGAGTTTTCTTAATCAAATGTTAATTTGACTAATATGATTATAAATGTGTTTTTGAATTATAATTTGTTTAGTTGAACTCGAAATATAAATTTACACGCTTAGATGCTTCAGATGCTCCTTTCTAAATTTAAATGTTTAATTTGCATAAATCATACTTGAATAATTATAAATAAAATTGACTTAAGTTCAACATCGTCCTTTTGTATACAAATATAACTTTCTTAATTCCAAATAGGGTATTTCTCTGAAATAACCTAGGCACATGATTTAATTTCATTAAAATATATCAAGCATATAGCCTTTGTGTTTGAAAATCCAAATCTCTCGATAGATGTGCCTTTCCAACGATAGTTTCATTCTTAGTGTTTCTTGTGTTCACGATCATAGAACCAAACCCTGTTCTCTTTTTAAGCCTTTCTTGTATGGTGTATTGTTCTTAGTTGTGCTTGTTTACTTTTGCATGTTTGTACCTGATGTTTGCTTCGAGTAGAAGATCGAGCTGTTGTTCAGAAGTCTTGAAGTTTAAGAGTTTCAAGAGAGCAAGAGCTGAAGAGCAAGAGTAGCTTTATCGTTGGAGAAAGGCAAGTGACCCTAACCATCCTTCTACCTATGCTTTAATACAAGAATACTATAAATTAATCGGAACATGGAGAACCACCCAAGAAGACAGTACAACCACAAGACATATGGCTCTGTCTTGGCCAATTAATTAGGGAAGTCTTGTGTGGCTATTAGCCTTAGTAGCTTGGGGTACGGAGGAATGCTTTTATGACTCTTCTACTCTGGACAGGTAATGGAATGGAAGTGCTCTTCTAGGCTCACCTGGTCCAAGGGTAGAAGGAGGGTACGAAAGATGGCCTCTAGGACGTGCTACTATGGACTAATACACATGGGAGGACTCTTTGTAAAGGCCTCATAGCGTCCCTATGCAACCACACCTCGGAAGTGTGGTATTGTGCCTACTTTTGCACAGCATGGTTGGGTTCAAATTTCTTCGGAACTTTTACGCGACTTGTGGTGAAAGTGTACAACCTCTACAGAGTGTAAAACTGATCGATCAGCCGTGCTCACGGTCAAGAGCGGCCTGGACCCTCACATGATTAATAAACTTAAAGATGGATTTAAATTGCTTTCTGGTTAATTTTTGTGGCCTTGCTGAGTACCAACCATAAGTGTACTCATCCTTACTAAACCGCTGCTCAGAAAAAGAAGAAGAAGAAGGTGTATGAAGTCCAGAAGATGGTGCTAGGCGTACGCAACCCCCAGTTGATTGCCTGTGAAGTTTGGAGCCTCTGCTTCCCAGGATTCTGCTGTAAATCTCTGATAATCTCTTTTCTTTACATGATATTGTTTCTGTTATTCACTAATGATGTCACTATATGTATGGAACTAGATCCTGGCATACATATAGGTAGCACTTGGTTTTCTTTGGAAAAAACAGGTGTGACAGTTCACTAACCATCGTTGCCAATGACACTGGCCCACGTGTAAGCGTCAGCAGGCAAACCGTGCGCGGGCTGCTCAAAATTTCTCACCTATATTGACTATAATGCCCATGGAATTTCAATTCCACCAGAGAGCCATCAAGGGCACGCCAGTAATTTCCTTAAACACAATTACGCGCGTAGTTCCTCAGGGGACATATTTGGCTCCTCGCTAGACAGATCCACAACACCCGCACTCTCCCCACCGCCGCCGCCACTCTCCCCGCTCGCCTTCACCGCTCTCTCCCCGCTCGCCTTTGTCGCTCTCTCCCCGCCGCAGCCCTGCTCTTCTCCAGCCCCACTACTCCCTGCGTGACGACGGTGATGAGGACGCGGTTACTGGTGTGCGGACGGCTTCCCGGCCAACCTAAAGACGGTTGACGCGGATCCGTCATCCCCGGTCACGACGACGAGCCGGCCACCTCAGGCCACGAGCTGACGTGGATCCGGCCCCTCCGACCATCACGAGAACAACTACTTCATTCGCGATAGAGGTTAGTCCTGCTTTAACCCCCAACGCCCTCTCTGTGCTCGGCCACCAAATCTGCCATATATTCATGTCAATGTGGATTAGGGAGACATGCCTTGATAATTCATCTTTAATTGATTGACTGTGGATTTGATGGATGGATTTTGTTGCTCCAAGTCTGTTTGAATAAATTGTTGCTAACAGATGAAGTTATATGAACTGTTGAAATTCATTTTCATGTTCCTGGTGCTACAATTTTTGCACTGTAAATTCATGAAAAGCATTGAGGATGTTAGCATACTTTAATTCTGCTATGCTTTGAATGTACCAGATCGACAGTTATGCTTTGGACCTGTTAGCATACTTTAATTCTGATGGCCACATAATGTTAGTGGGAATTGCATCACAGTGGTTTATAATGTAGTGATAACTAGACAGTCCTATGCTTTGTTGTGAGTGTTAATTCTTTCACTACTGTCATATATATTGTTATTGTTGGTGTCATGATGTGTTGTGAGTGTTGTTTCACTACTGTCATATATAATGTCATGATCATTGCTTTATCCTCTTATTGCATGTACACATGGAACACACAATCCATCGCTGCTGAAGTTGGACAAGGAAGCAGTTGAAGGAATTTATTCTCTGCTTTGATATATAAGCATATTGTTGTGTCCCTGTCAAAATGGTTAGCACCTATCCCTGTATGCTAATTAAGTAAAATATGAACTATGTATGTCTATGCTGATTTTATTTACGACTTGTAATGATTTCTAGTGTAATATCAGCTATTTTGCCTGTCAGAGAAAACGAATTTATCTAATAACAATTTTGTTTAGATTTTCGGTCTTGCTTATGTTGCTCTACTGACAACCTGATATATCATCTATGCAGTCTCCCACAACAACAAACTCCTCTACCTCCAGTGCACCATCACAACCCATTGTCGGTGAACCTTCTTCACAGGGTCACTCAGCACAGACTGCTGCGAGTAGTACTCGATCCCGCAGGTCAAGGACACAAACCAAATGGCCAGAAGACAAGTTGACTGCAACTGGACTTGATGCCAATTTTTGGCCTACCCCAGATGCTGCGAGGGATAGATTTGTATTGGTCTGTAGCCTCATTGCTTGGGAGAGGGTGTCAATCAACAAGGCAGTTGATGATCTCTCACCAATTGAGAAGGAACATATGTTCACAGTTTTAGAGGAAAAGCTAGATTACTCAGCCAATCTGGAAGAATCTGTTCGCAAGAAGGCAGTTAAGGCAGCTATATCAGAGATTGGAACCTTGCAACGGTGGTTCAAGGCCCATTTAAGAAAAAAATATGTGAGCGAAGAGGAGACTCGCTTTGTGAAGCATGCCTTTTTGCAGCAACAAGACTGGGACATGTTTGTGCAGGAAACCAATTCTCCTTCATTTCAGCAATTGAGCCAGGAGATGAAACAAAAGAGAGCATTGCATAATAAGCCACACAAGACGGGCAGAAAAGGTTATCGTGGTAAAAGGAAAGAGTGGGAGGAGGAGCATGCAAAGCTAGCTGCAAAATGAAAACAGAACCCTTGGGACCAATTTCCTGGACGTTCGAGACCTTATCTGCGGGCAAGGGTAGGGAAGAAGAGGAAGAATACTAGTGAAGGAAGCGGGGGCATAACAGTCAGTAACCCTGCGATGGTGGGGGTATCAGATAGGGTGAAAACACTTGCAGCTCAGGATAGCGATGGTTCTTTCTCTGGGGTTAGGGAGGATGATATCCTCACCGTAGCACTTGAGACTCCAGAGCTTCGAGGTCGGGTCCGAGGCGTGTCTAGTTCACTTGGCTGGGGTAAAGGGTTTGGTGAAGAGTTTGCTGGAGTGTACAGGAAGAAGAGGAGGAACAAGAGGTCTGATGCTCATGATATGATGGATATAACATTTAAATCAGTTGTCCATGCTCTAAGACTATCAGGCATCGAAATACCGAAAAATGTACTTCTTCCTTCCCAATTTCCAGCGCCTGTCAGTAGCAGCGAGGAAGATGTGCATGGCAGTGAGGAAGAAGATGCGCATGACCGCGAGGAAGAACATGTGCATGACAGCGAGGAAGATGCGTGTGGCAGAGAGCAAGACCATTGGAATGCCAACGAGGACGAAGCGAATCAAGTGCATAGTGATAGTCGATCACCTATGCTGGACACAATAGATAAGCTGACAGAGCCAACCGCGTGCAGCCTTTTGGATGGCACCGGGATTAATATGGAGCTCGCACTAGCGAAAGTCTTTCCATTTCAAAAGGCTTGCCATTCAGTACTGGTGCAGGATGGGTATGTTGTGGTGCAACCTACTTATGTGTGGGCCAATGCGGGTCACTACCCTCTGCCTGTACCAATTGATGGGGGTGACATAGCAACCCTAGCTGAGGCTCTCGTTCAAAGGATCCAATGGCTAAAGGACAGGATCCTTATACCACCCATGACGAGACATCCCAACCCTGAAGCCGCAACAGGTAGCAGGGGTACAGCATCAGATGGAGGTACTGCAGCTCAGTGTCAGTAAGGGAAGGCTCAACAGCAGCAGCAGTAGCAGATCAGCAAAACTACGCAGTAGGAGCGTCGACAACAGCCGGAGGAGCCCAGGCAAACTCCGCCTAAGCAGCAGCTGCAACATGAGGATAAGCAACAGACAAAACAGCAGCCTCTCCAGTAGCAGGAGCGTCGACAACAGCCGGAGGAGCCCAGGCAAACTCCGCCTAAGCAACAGCTGCAACATGAGGATAAGCAACAGACGAAACAGCGGCCTCTCCAGCAGCAGGAGGAGGAGCGCAGGCAATCTCCCCCTAAGCAGCAGATGCAACATGTAAAGCAGCCTCTGCAACAGGAGGAGGAGCCTAGGCAATCTCCACTGTAGAAGGGGAACCAGGCCAGGAAACCTCTGTCTAAAGATGAGATTCTTAACTATATTATTGGGACAGAACAGGAACGACCAAAATACAAGCCTGGTGCACCTATGTTGTCAGAAGCAAACTTAAAGGCTGCTGGACCAAATTGTGCCAGGTTGCATGCTTACGTCATGGAACACAGTAAGGATAAACTTGCCTTTCCAGCAAAGGTGGATCAAGACTACTTTAAAGGTGGTGGTGGTGCTTTAATGTTAAACATTGCATTCAGTAGCGTGTATAACCTTATAACCCTGGCTTCTCTGGATGTTACCTTCTTGAGGTTGTGGACATTGTAAGTCCCTTAAAACCTAAAAAGATATTTCTTTAATTTTGACCACAAAGTTCATGCATGCTAACAATTTGATTTTTTGTAGGAAAATGATGGACAAGGCAGCGGAGATGCAGATCAGTGTTGGGTTTTTAGATCCAGGTTTTATTACTTCCACAAATATTTCTCAGCATTCTGGCCTTGTTACCAAAGCAATCTCAAATGCAATGAACAACGACTACATGGTGGGTGCCTACTACACTAGCCACTGGGTAACAGTGATCATCTGTATGAAGTTCAAAGAGGTTTGGTATCTAGATTCTGCTAAACAACATCCCCCGCTAAAGTTCTTAGACATCAAATCTATTGTGGACTGGTCAGTATCTTGTAGGTTTTGTTCACAAAAATTCAATCTCTTAGTGTTTCTAATCGGTATTGCTGATCATGCAGGGCCTTTAGTGATCATGCACAGGACGAAGTGACGAAAGGAAAGAAAAAAAAGCCAAAAGCCATACTCAAGCACAAAACAAATCTCGATGTAAGACCGAGGTTTTTTTATGGTCCCTTCTTACCTATTTGGTACTGCATTAACTTGTCATTTTGGTACCTCGATGCAGTGTGCTCAGCAGCCATGGGGGTCCTCTATGTGTTGATTCCATGTGGCATTCCATATGTTAAGACTACTCGATGACATACCTGATATCAAGAAGGCTACTGTAAGTAGATAATAATGCTCAACCTTGTCTTTGCTCATATTCTCCATCTGATTTTAGAAACTAATTTCTACTTGTATTCTCATAAATGATTGTATTTTGTAGGATTTCAAATCTGCTATAGATGTTTCCATAGAAGATCTAAAGAGTGTCCGGGAGATGCTGTGCGAGTACATTCTTAAGGAGACCATCGACCGAAAGGGCAACTTCTATAATGGTGCACCGTGAGTTCATTGTAGCCAGAAACTTGAAACTCATTCAGTCTTTTTTAGTCAGGTGTTGTTGCCTGAGAAACCTGCTTGGCTTGCTTGGTTGGGGTCAAATGCTGCCTGGTTCAGGCAGTTTTCTCATGACTCCATCCAAACAAGCCCTGATGAGAGTAACTTGAAACTTGATATGATCCTAGCTTGTCTATAAATGTGATCTTGCTTGCCTATATCTGTGATGTGAGAATGTGTTTGTGATGTCTCCTTGCTGTAGTGGCTGCCATATCCTGGCTGGTTCCAGGATGGCAGGATGCAGCCCCTGATGGCTGCCAAATCCTGGCTGGTTCCAGAATGCAGCCAGCAAGCAGGCATGTTACTGTAGGGGTGGCCTACGTATCTGTAATGGGCATTAATTAAAGCTCGTTACAAACACTGATCAGTGAGTAACGGGCTTCATTCGGAAAGCCTGTTACAAACATGCCAACAATGTAACGGGCAGTGTAAAAGCCCGTTACCACTGCTGACCGGTGGGCCCCAGGACCTGGCCCGTTCGTCGAGATATAGGAGAGGCGGGTTGAAAGCACGTGTCTCCTTTAGTCAAGAGACAGCAGACGTGCGTGGAAATAGATGCGTCTCATTTCGTCGAGATAGAGGAGACGCAGGTTCAAAGCACGCGTCTCCGATGTTGATTTCATAGTAACAGGCTCTGTTTTCATGCCCGTTACCAAAGTTCCCTGTGGGCCCAAAGAAACAGCCATTTCACGTGACCAGTGACTAGTTGTGGTAACGGTCATTGTTTGATGCCCGTTACGAATCCTAGATGTGCTAAGACGCGCGTGAAATAGACGCGTCTCATTTCGTCTAGATAGAGGAGACGCAGGTACACAGCAGGCGTCTCCGATATTGAGCTACTGTAACAGTCTCTGTTTTGGTGCCCGTTACCAAAGTTCCCTGTGGGCCCAGAGAAACAGCCATTTCACGTGACCGGTGGCTAGTTGTGGTAACGGTCGTTGTTTGATGCCCGTTACGAATATGTGTTATCAGTAACGGGCATCTGTCCGTTACCTTTCTTGGCTTATTTGTAACACTTGATCGGTAACGGGCGCTTTGCCCGTTACTAAAGGTAATCTATGCCCATTACCAAAGTGAGTTTTTCTCATAGTGGGTATTGATTCTAGAAGGGCACAAGCTCGAGATAAGGACACTTGCTTCGGGCACCAGTTCCCTCCTGGATGTAACAGGTCGGTTCTGGCCGAAAACTCTACACCGTATCCGAACGTGGGGGAGTACAGAGGTTCCAATGGCTGTCACTACCGCGGCCTACCCCTAACTATCTGTGGGATACGGGGCAAACGAAGGATAACCCGCAGTCCAGGCACCACGCCTACACCACCGATCACTACTGTAGCACGGCTTCGTCTAACGTCCCGTAACAATACTATAGCACTCCGTATAAATACGGAGCGACGAACCCGCGCGTATGGGCTAGGCCTCACTCATCATGGAATCAAATAGGCGACATGAGATATGAATGAAACTTTGATCTAAATCAGATATGCATGAGCATCCACTATATTCTAATTGAATAGCAGTCATACAAACGGATAAACAACTTATGCATCTTCTCCACAGAATCGAAAGGAATGGTTCGACCAGAATGCAAGTCTAAGATCAAGAACGAATGAAGAACACAAGAACATAGCACCTATGCATGAATGCTACTTTAGTCTAATTGGAATATACTGAAATACTCACTTTAGTCTAAATGAAGAACGGGATCATCCACGAGGTACAAGGGGATGATGGATGATGAACGGATCATCACCATCACACCTCTACTCACTCACACACACTCTCTCTTTACCTAGCACCACCTAGGCTAGATCCTCCACACACACACACCCATGGTGAGGTGAAGTTTCACCTCAACCAAGAGAGGAAGAGAGGGGAGAAGGAGACTAAGGTGAGAAGTTGCCTTCAAGTGTGTTGTCCTCTTCTTACCCCCACTCTCTTCTATTTATAGGGGCTGGACAACTTCGTGAGAAGCCGCGAGCACCCCGTAATGCGACGAGGAACCAACCAGGAGCTCACACGTGGAAGGCCAGGATGAACCGAGCCAGAGGCGGTTCGGCCGACATTTGGGGTCGCCTGACCCCTGGCTGGGCCCTCTTGTGTTGTGCTTTCTCTAGGTGGCTGTCAGGTGGGTCCTTAAGGCAGATCCGGGTGCCCACGTGGATTGGAGGTGGTTTGGACGCGTAGTTCGGCCATAGGATCCATGTGACGCATACGTGGCAGCTCCTGATTCGTCGGGTCTTCTTCCCATGGATTGATGACGTCATGGATCCAGGGGACGCCGACATGGCAGCCTCTTATTGGCTGGGCCTAAATTGCTTGGATCATGGAGGTGTGCTTTCTTCTCTTTTCTTGTGCTAAATACCTGCATTCATCTTTGCATTGCCACTAGTGGAATTCATCAGTATAAGCTCATATTCTACTGTGCATGCATAGTTCTTTTGGTAAAATGCAGGAATTGACAGCTTTAAAATAGGTAATTAACAGCCGTCAACAGAGACTTTGAGCAATTGTGTTCCACCTAGGGTAGAACTCGGATGACACAAGATGTTCTTAAGAGGAACCTATTCCCGTTCTCCCTCTCTGGGAAGGCGAGAATATGGTACCGCTATTTTGGTTCTGATCATTCCAGCTGGGAAAGTTTGAGGGCAGCCTTCTGCATCAGATTCTTCCCACTACGACGTATCATTGCCCTAAGAATGGTAATCCTCAGTTTTAAACAAGGAGAGGAGGAATCACTAGGAATGGCATGGCACCGTTTTGCCTCTTTGGTCGAAACGTGCCTAGTCCTTGGTCTACCTAACCCGGTGCTTTTGTAGCTTTCTTGGGTTGGTTTACTAGAAGACGCCATGAGACTCGATGCCCTCTCGGGAGGGGCCTTTGTGTTCCTAGATCCAGAACGAGGAAAGGAAATTCTGGGAGAAATCCGAGTTTTCAGCTCCCCTCCTGTCTCGGGTAGCGAGGTAGCCAAAAGAGACGATGTCGAGTTGCCTAGATCTATCTTTGAGAGAGCCCGAGCTTACACTCCTATTTTCACTTCGCTCTAGTCGAAGATATCATTCCTGATTGGCAGGAATCTATGGGAAAGAGCACCTTGTGCGAATTTTGCCTTTAGGTTCCCCTATCATTTCTTCTCTTAAAGTCGCCCCTCGAGACTTAGTCTCGGAGGGAGATAGAAAGGAGTGGTTTGGGAAGGAAAATCCTTCCTAGCAAGAATGATTATCTCGACCCTAACTATGACTTTTCAGGGGAGGTTACGATAGTATGCCCCGTGCTTCATGTCAAGACTCAATCTAAGGTGTTGCCGCACCAAGGGTTAGTTAGGACACTGGCCCTCGATCCATAAACTTCCACATTCTTGGCCTAAGAAAGCACGACTTTATGCTGATCAGATTGAGCAATCCACTTTATTATCTTGAGCTCCAATGTGATCGATGCCGATTAGTCAAGTGGACCAAAATTCCATTCTTCACTCCTTGACTTGATGGATGCCCGATGGGAGCATGAATTCACTCTTACTTCCTATGCTCCCCTTGGAAGTGTAAGTTGACATATGTGCCGTTCGCACACTTTTGGGGACTGAATCTTGGTCAATCTAAGGAGGGAATGAACTAACGGGTTCGTTACTCTTGATTCGTTGCTCAAAATGCTCTTTTGGCCCATAGCACTACACCCTTACAATCTCGGGTCCGAGCACTCTTGGGTTATGCTTTTTTCTCAGAGATGAGAGCTACCACTTTCAGAGCACTTTTTCTATGCTTATCCTCATCATCTCTGTGGACTCGCATTCGTGGTGCTGTGGCTTTGTTAAGCTACATAATCTTCCTAAGGTGACCCATCATAGTCCCCCTAGGACTGTTGCGAGGATCATCAATATCGTATTATGTATATAGCTTACATCGTACACGTGCACTAACCATGCAGGAAACAAAACTATCATACACACTATTACTGAGAGAATCTGCACGGAGGACATATGTGGTTGAGCAGGAGAGCACCATACGATACCCCAAGATAAATTCTTCCCATGAACTTAATTACATATTTCATTCCGGGAAAAATTATCCTTCAGGTATTCGTTTGTTACTAACCATGCAGACGAATGAGGAAAATGGTCGACATAAGCACGGAGGGGCCACAACATTCTTCATCTAGGTATGAGTCCAGGTAAGACCCCTGTTTTGAGCCGATAAGATATAAAGAGGCTTGAGTAAAGTCGAGTTGGGGTAAAGGCAACTATATGCCCATAAACCCACTCTTCCTTTTCCCGAGTTCTCTGAACTTAGATTTGGCGGGGCACCTGGCCCAGCAACCCTGAGCCCCACTAGAGCCCGCAGGCCGAAGTCGAGGCCCAGGGGGGCCCAGATCAGCTCGGTCGACCTACTAGGTCGGCTGACCCAGAAGGGTCACCGCCGCCTCTCCCCTTTCGCGTGCACACTCCTTCGTCCTCCATAAATCCTCTCCTCGCCGCCTGACGAGTTCTCGAGCCGTGCAGAAACTCCATCCCCTGCTGAGGACCGGAGCGTCCAAGGACCGGTGGATTGTCGCTCCCTTGTGTGATGAGTGATTGACAACGTGGTGTGGACTGACTCTTCATGTTGGTGCAGGTGAAGAGCGGGCGCGAAAGGTCTTAGCCTTGCGGGGCCTCCGTGGACTGAAGAGACAAGTAGGCTCAGCTCGATGGACCCGGTGGCCGAACGGGATCAAGTGCGGGCCACATGGTGGCAAGAAAAGCAAGACGAAGTCGTCGGCTGGAGCTGGTGCAGGGTAGCGGCTCACGACCGCAGTCTGCACGCGGGGTTTGCGGCAGTTCACCACAAAACTGTCAGGTTACTTGGCTGAGCCACAAAACCAAGACCAGAGACTCGGCGGGCGGAGATGGGATCCGAGCGCGCCGAGAAGCTTCGATGCCGGGGGACACGTGGCGGGATCATAGGGCTTGCGTCGGGAGGACGCAGACTGCGGCGAAGGCGTGGTTGCCCAATGAAGAGGAGTGCTACTTGACCAAATTGCCCTTGAGGGTTTGTATCTCAGTATAAGTTCTAGGGGTAGCTTTGCCATTTGCCCAATCCAGAGGGACTGCATATATATAGCTCTAGGGTTTCTAGGCAAACCATCCCCCCGGACTGCTTCTCATTTCCCTGCTCCATAGGCTTAGATTTTCTTCACCATTTTGTAGAGAATCTGACCTCCGAGTGTATGGAAGCTTTCATGGTTGCATCGATTTCCTTCTTGTGGCTCGTGTGATTTTCGTGTCTTTTTCGAGCTATTTTCGTTGGATTTTCGTGAACGACTTGTTCCTCCGATTCTGAGGTGTTTAGGTTCGGATTTCTTTGTGGGGATCATGGATACATGCCTTGTGCATCTTTGTGCTTGATCTTGACCCCTCAAACTCCGGATTTGGCCTTGGATTTGAGGATTTCGGGTGGAACCCTAGCTTCTTGGTAGAGCTCGGTTCGTGATCGATTCCCGTCGATTTAGTTGGTTTGAGGTCTCAAGTTTTTGGGCATAGCATCCCCTAGGGATGCTTCACATTTGAAGGACCGATTAGGCGACCAGAGAGGGGGGCAGTGAATGGGAGCCGATAAAATTCTTCCCAAAGGATGAACTCAGCCTATGCCCCAAATTCACAACCGAGGATTCCCACACGAGTTTGCCAAGGTCGCGTAGTCACAACGGACCTACCAACCCTAGGAACAAACCCCAACTCAAAGCAACTCAGAAGCGCAACTCAAGAAGCAAAGGACTTAGGCAATCTGCGAAGTCCCGGGCGGACAGTCCGAGGTGACCGGGCAGACGGTCCGCAGGGGCCAGGCGGATGGTCCGCGGGACCACGGTGGACTGTTCGCAAAAGGTGCCTGAACAAACAGTATGCACCCTTCGAAATTCGGACGGTTCGTACCCTACCCTCGGACAGTCCATGGGTAACTCGTACCGCGCGGACGGTCCGCGGTGCCTGGCGGACAGTCCGCAAACCTCTTGCAACACAAAGCAACTTTCCCGACAAATCAAACCATGAACGCGCAAGAACAAGCAACGAACTGGACGAATACCGGGCCTCAGGGACTGTCCGCGCCTACCAGGCGGACTGTCCGCCAGGTGCGGACAGAGCAGCTCCAGCCCGAAAACGAGAGGTCAACCCCTCCTATCCATTCATGGATCTCCCAAACGACTTAAGATCTTGAGGCAAGATTTGCGAGAGATGTGAAGCGTCCCTAGGAGATGCTATGCCCCAAAACTTGAGACCTCAAACAAACTAAATCGCCAGGAATCGAATCGCAATTGAGCTCTACCAAAAAGCTAGGGTTCCAACCGAAATCCTTCAATCGGAGGCCAAATCCGGAGACTGGGGGTCCAGATCAAGCACAAAGATGCACAAGACATCTATCCATGATTCCCCCAAGAAAATCTGAACCCAAACACCTCAGAATTGAAGGAACGAGCCGCGCATGAAAATCCAATGAAAATAGCCCGAAAAAGACACGAAAATCACACGAGCTACAAAAAGGAAATCGACGCAACCATGAATGCTTCCATACACTTGGAGATCAGATTCTCTACAAAACCATGAAGAAAATCTAAACCTATGGAGCAGAGAAATGAGAAGCAGTCCGGAAGGATAGTTTGCGCAGAAACCCTAGAGCTACATATATGAGTCCCTCTGGGTTGGGCAAAAGACTAAGCTACCCGTAGCACTTAAACTTAAGATACAATCCCCTCAGGGGCAATATGGTCAAGTAGCACTCCTCTTCATCGCACGGCCACGCCTTTGCCGCAGTCATCCGAGGGTAAATGGTATGCACCACACCCTCGCCCCTTGGCACCATCCTAGGCTCAGGCACACCACGAGAAGGGCGGTACCTGTTCTTGTTTGCCATCTCCCTAGCAAACCTCTCCTCACGCTTCCTCCTGAAGCAAAACTCAGCTAGGTGCCCATCCCTCCCACAATGCTCACAATGGAAGGGTTTCAGTTTTGGCTTTGGTTTTGGGCTCTCTTTGGGCTCTGGCTTCTCCTCACTCGGTTTCTCTCCCTTCTTCCCAAAGAACTCATTCCCCAAGTCACTCTTGAACTTGATGGGTTTCTGGAAGTTGTCTGTGTGTGGAGGAAACACAGGTGGAGCTGGGGTTGTGTCTAGTCGGTTCCTAAGAGGATTTGGCTTAGGAGCATAGGCATTTTTGTGGTGGGTTTTTGGTGGTTCTGGGATATCACCGATCTTCCCCTCATTTTCACCACTTCCCTCACCAACCTTATCCGCCCCAAGCGCTTGCCCATCAAAGCGCTTGTATGCCTCAATTATCATCCTGAGCTGAGGCTCATGACCAGACAACCAACCCATCATCTTCCTCAACTCATCATTCTCATCCTGCAAGCGATCAACATAGTGTGCAAGCTCCATATTCTTCACAGCATTTATTTCACAAGTAGAGCATGATGTAGGAATAGGAACTTTCAGCTGAGCCTCTAGAGATCTAGCATAAGCAAGCGAAACATCTAGCTTCTCATGCAAAACAGGACAAGAAGTGCAGGCACCAAGCAAGGAGGGCCTAGATTTCATCTCATCTAGCTCAACCCTAAGCACATCTAGTTCCTAGACCATGGAGGCATACTTTTCCTTAAGCACAATCAAATCACCAAGGAAAACAGAACAATCAGTGCATTCAGATTCATTGGTCACAATAGGTGCAGACTTAAGAGAATCTATTTGAGCCCTAGCATCAACAAGCAAAGATTCTAGCTCAATCACCTTTTCCTTAGCCTCCCCAAGCAAAGACCTATACTCCCTCTTCTCCTTGTTGGTTTTTCTAAGCACATCATCACGGTTGTCAAGCAATTCATTCAACCTAGCATTCTCCGCTATCAAGAAGGATGAATCATTATTTACTTGATCCTCGGAGTCGGAGTCCGAGTCATCCTTGTTGCTCTTCTTGCTTGCGGAGCTATGTGCCATGCCACAAAAGCCTTGGGCAGCGAAGCACAGGCCGTTGATGTTCTTGCTTGACCGCTTGCCCTTGTGCCGGTTCTCATCTTCATCACTTGAGCTTGATGAAGAGTAGCAGGAGCTCGAGTCGATGTCGCTCGCTCTGGCAACCATCGCTCGCTCCTTCTTCTTGTGACCACCACTCCTCCTCGGCCTCTGCTCGGACTTGTTCTTGCCATTGTGATCGTCCCTCGAGCGGTGCTTGTGGTTGGTCCTCGGACGGCGCTTGTGCTCGGGCTTGACCTCCATGGCTTCCGGGCACTCAGCGATAAAGTGCCCGTGCTTCCCGCACTGGTAGCACATGCCCGAGCTCCTCCGAGCATTCTTCCGGTTCGTGTACATCCGCTCGAACCGCCTGCTCAGCAACGCGAGATCCTCCTCGCCTAGCACGTCAAACTCCTCATCTAGCATGGACACAAGAGAAGACAAAGAGAACTGTCTCGAAGACATGTTAGCGTTAGTCCTTGGTCTAGAAACGAGAGCCAGACTATGAGGGTCAGTCGGGTTATCGATCCTTGCTCGCACCCCACGGTCCACCTCGGACGACTTGAGCTTGGAGAACAGCTCGTCCACCGTGAGGGTCTCATACTTCTCCGACTCAAGAATGTCCATGACCTTCTCACTCCACACGGTACGATCCAGAGAGTGCAGGAGCTTCACAGCCCTGTCATGATCATCGTACGGGAGCACGGCCACATTAGCCCTCATGTTGTTCACAATCACGGTGAACCGCTGGAACATGCTGTCAATGGACTCACCGGAGAGATGAGTGAAGTTCTCGTACTCTCTCCGGTAGGTCGCAAAGAACCGAGCCTGAACCTGAGCATTCCCAGCATGTGCATTCTTCAACTGCTCCAAAATCCTACAAGCCAAGTCCTCTGTCTGAACCCGATCGAATTCGGATTGACATAGAGCACGAAACAAGTAGTCGACCGCCTTGTTGTTGGCGTCGAACATGTCCCTCGATCCTGGAGCTAGGAAGTTAATCGAATGAACATAAGCTGTGTTCACCGTAACATCCCAAAGGATCTGACCCTTGCCGCGGAGGAAAGCAGCCATCCGCCTCTGCCACATCTGGAAGTTCTTACCATCAAAGTGTGGAGGACCCGAACCCCGTTCCTGGTACGCCATCTTTGGATCTTAGACTGGTTAAAATCACGAAGATCCGTAATCGGCTCTGATACCAATTAAAGGACCGATTAGGCGACCAAAGAGGGGGGGGGGAGTGAATGGGGGCCGATAAAAATTCTTCCCAAAGGATGAACTCGGCCTATGCCCCAAAATTCACAACCGAGGATTCCCACACAAGTTTGCCAAGGTCGCGTAGTCACAATGGACCTACCAACCCTAGGAACAAACCCCAACACAAAGCAACACAGAAGCGCAACTAAAGAAGCAAAGGACTTACGCAATCTGCGAAGTCCCGGGCGGAAAGTCCGAGGTGACCGGGCGGACAGTCCGCGGGACCACGGCGGACAGTCCGCAAAAGGTGCCCGAACAACGAGTATGCACCCCTCGAAATTCAGATGGTTCCTACCCTACCCTCGGACGGTCCGTGGGTAACTCGTACCGCGCGGACGGTCTGTGGTGCCTGGGCGGACGGTGCGTAAACCTCTTGCAACACAAAGAAACTTTCCCGACGAATCAAACCACGAATGCACAAGAACAATAACGAACTGGACGAACACCGGGCCTCGCGGACTGTCCACGCCTACCAGGTGGACTGTCCACTAGGTGCCTAGGAGATGGCTTAGGCTAGACCCTAGCCGCCATGGTTGGCCCTACGTGGTGAAGCCATGGTGGTGTTCCGGTGCCATGCCTTGGATTCATCAAGGTACATGTACTTTTGACGGTAATATCAATCTAATCTTGTCTTTACTTTTGATCTACTTTGATGCATGCCTTCTCTCATTCATGTGTGTAGCTAGCATATGACCTTAGTAGGAATAGATCTAATCTATGTCTTACGGATACATTGAAGTAGTGCACGGACCGAGGTTGTCGTTCGGTGATGAATATCCTTGCGTAGTGACAGTACGGTGGAGGAGAAAGCGGCGAGCGAACGTGTATCGGACCGCTCCATATCGGGTTACTCCATATCGAGTGTACTCCTTGTCATAGTATATGTTTAGATTGGTTTGTCACCTTGGCCGGAACAGCAACAAGAAGACGATAGGCTAGGGTTACCCTTTGGTGTTTACCTTTATGGCTAGGTGGATGAGATCCATACATCCCTTCGTGTTTGTATGTTACCTTTATGCAATCAATGCTTCATGATAGGTTAGATCATTAGATTAGATGGATAGCCTTAGGAGTTTGCTTCCGATCCTTGGATTGACAAATCTAGGGAGGACCCTCCTTGGTGAAAAAGGCACCAAGTCACCCATACGCTTGCGGTGAACTTGAGCACGGTTTTGCACCGTCAACAAGCCCCTGTTTCTAGCGCCGTTGCCGGGGATCGGCAACATGAACCCTAGGGCGATCTATCTTTTTTTTTAACTAACCCTAATTTTATTATTGCATATAACCTGTGTTTCTTGTTTGTGTCCTTGAATGTAGGTAAAACCCTAGACACAAAGCGATCGAGAAGTTTTTGACATTCGGACTTCGACAAGTCCAACCTCGCTCAACCAAGTTGATGGCCATGCAAAGATTTGCTCTTTAGTGGTAGGTGCTAACCTTGGTTAGTGGCCCAACATCCGATATCGAGCCCCCTCCCAAAGCAAACGAAGATGAACAAGGTATGCCTACGTGTGTCAATTAAGTTTCTAAGACTAATTTCTTTTGGAGGTTTGTATGTTCGAGCTATAGGTTTCGGAAATGACCATGTCAAGCACGACGGTGAAGGATTTCATTACCATCATGCTCATGCAGTGATGGTAATGACTTTTGAATCCAAGGGATGGGTGACATGGTGCCCTAAAAGACAAGATGGAGACCACACGTACATCTCCGGATCGATGGACGAAAGGATAACGATGTCATTGAGATGTTTTGCACAACCTCAGCAGAAAACAACAAGATATATTTGGATTTTCAGAAGCTCCATGAAGTCTATGTTCCAACGAATTAAGCGGCAAGGCAATCAGAGGTTCCTACAAGCGGATAGGGCCGAATCACCGAAGGTTGCACGTGCTGAAATTCTAGACAGCAAGCAGTGCTGAAGTGAAACAGCCATAGCTCCCTCATTCGGACTCCGATTAAGACGAATGAGTACCCATTGGAAAGGTAATTTTATAAATTTTTCAGTAGAACTATATTTTGGTATATGTTCTGTTCTGGATGCAGGGGTAAATCCACGAAGAAGAGGCAGCAACAAGGCAATGACGACAAGATAAAGGAGATGGACATGGTGTCAATAAAGAGAAGATGGGGCAACGGTTCCACAACATGTACATGATGAAATTCAGAACCTAAGGACTAAAACAAACCCTCTGGAGCATGGATGAATGAAGACACAAGAGGCACCACTCAACACATGATGATGTTGGAAGTGAACTACGACCGATTTCATAAGGCAACATCAAGCTGCATAGCTACTTTGGATTCTCGCACAAAGAACCATGGCTCCACAACAATAAAAAGGTACGTGAGAAAGTCGAGCTCTATGACTTAAAAAGAAGCGCTTTGCGGGAGGCAACCCGATCTTTTTATATATATATAAACTATGACAAGTCTACATTGTGTTCTTTATTTGAAAACTTCAAGTAACATCGTACCAATGCTCTAATAAATGTCACAACCACATGTTGTATGCTTTAAATAGATATTGAGTGAGCACTATGCTACTTGATTTTGGAAAACTTGTAGACCACTTTTTTGTGTGGTTATTAGTGTTTAGAGTCTTTTTATTTGTGTCTTTTTAGAGAGAAGTATGAAGCATGATCTCTTTTGATTCTAAACTTGTGGCTAGTTAACTTAGGCTAACTTTTGCTTTTCGTTTAGATCACCACCATATCATGACATACCTTTTTGTTCATTCATAATGATGTTGCACTTCATTCCACTTTGTTCTACACCTTTGCATTATGTTACATGTTGCATCTCATCTTTTATAACCCATCCCATTAAAAAAACATCTTTGCCTAAACCTTCCTATCAAACCACACCTAACCCAAGCCAACAAAAGGGGGGATCGACTTATGTCAAGTCGACAAAGTCTATCTCTATCCCTTTCTAATTAAAATTTTGACTAGCCTCATCCTAAACCCATAGGAAAACCCCTCATACCTTTAGTAATCCTAAAACCCTAGGTTTGTTTTTCATCCGAAAATCTAACCCTTGTTTTCTTTTCTTCTCTTCCAAAACCACCTTAGATAGAATTTCTTCACCCGACTTATCTTTTCAAAATTCTTGTCTTAAGCCACAAATATAGGATACCCATAAGCCTTACCATAAAACCTTGTTAGCATGTTTGGTTAGGTCTTTTGATAAAAGATTTTGTTGACAAGACTTTACCTCTCATAAAGTGACTTGCTTGTCATTATTGAGGAACGACATTGAAAGACTTTTTCAAACATTGCTGACCCTTTTTACTAATCCCTTTTTGCATTTGCATTTTGCATCAACTCCTTTGTTCTATCATGCATAGTTTAGCTTGGCTTCCTCGTGAAACGTTTTGATGAATGCTTTATTTCAATGATAATGCTTCACTAGTGGCATTTTCTTAAGCAATCTTGTGTAAACGTGGTGTTTGGACTTGATTGCGGACAATCATCATTTGAGTTTTTAAAGCCTTGTTGATTTATATTGCATTAGGTTGGTTTATAAACTTTGCAATGCGCTTTAATTTTCTTGCGGCATGAAGAATTTTGAACCTCGAAATGAACATGGTGTTTTGACCTTGGTTAGATCTTTATGGTCATATAGAAATAAAGCAATCTAGTTGTAAACATGGTGTTTAGAACTTGGTGCAAACATTGTCTTTGTTTATATCCCTTCCTTTCATTTGCATTCTACACCTACACTCACGCACACTCATTAGGTTCTTGCTTTTCTTTTTACTAGGTGAGCTATGCCACAAGTTAAGATCTTAGAGCATCTCCAAGAGTTTGCCAAATTTTACTTGGCAAATCTTGTGTTTTGCCAACTTCTAAAAAGATATGCCAAGTAAAAAAAGAGTTCATCTCCAACAATTTGGCATAATTCACTTGCCAAACTCAGATCTAACTTACATCAGGAATCCTGAGAGAAATAAAATTATGTTTATGCCCTTCCACCTCTTGAAAACTTACATCAGGAATCCTTCTTTATTCTTTATTTCTTTTTTCACCCTCCCACCTACAGGGATACGACGATGGCAACCACGATCCGCGCGCGCATATATGTGCGCGGGGAGGTGAGTTTTGCCAAGTTTCTATTTTTCCCAAGTTGGTTTGCCAAACTGTTGGAGGCCATTTTTTCTTGTTTTCCCAAAATTAGATGGATGCCAAGTTGATTTGCCAAATTGTTGGAGTTGCTCTTAGGGGTGTATTTGGTTTGTTGGCAATTATTTCTACTCCCGACCATCACCCCGGGGGTAGAATGTGCATTTGATTTATTTTGCAGGCATGATGAAGTGTTCCCATGAGTTCTTGACCAAGAAGCATCGGGGAGCGAGACGGGGCCGAACCTGGCCGAAATGGGCCTGGGCCGGTCGGCCCAGGCTGGCCGGCCTGGCCTGTTCTGAGCCCGGTTCGCGACCCCCTTTGACCTAGGTGCTCCCCTATAAATTGCCTCTGCCTCCGCCGGCCGCCAGATCCATCCATTCATCAGAGAGCCGCCAACACGAAGGAGAAGCACCGGGAGGAAGTCGACGGCCGCCGTAAGTCCTCGAGTTGCCTAGGAGATGGCTTTGGCTAGACCTTAGCCGCCATGGTTGGCCCTGCATGGTGAAGCCATGGTGGAGTTCCGGAGCCATGCCTTGGATTCATCAAGGCACATGTACTTTTGACGGTGATATCAATCTAATCTTGTCTTTACGTTTGATCTACTTTGATGCATGCCTTCTCTCATTCATGTGTGTAGCTAGCATATGACCTTAGTAGGAATAGATCTAATCTATGTCTTGCGGATACATTGAAGTAGTGCACGGACCGAGGTTGTCGTTCGGTGATGAATATCCTTGCGTAGTGACAGTACGGTGGAGGAGAAAGCGGCGAGCGAACGTGTATCGGACCACTCCATATCGGGTTACTCCATATCGAGTGTACTCCTTATCATAGTATAGGTTTAGATTGGTTTGTCACCTTGGCCGAAACGGCAATAAGAAGACGATAGGCTAGGGTTACCCTTTGGTGTTTACCTTTATGGCTAGGTGGATAAGATCCATACATCCCTTCGTGTTTGTATGTTACCATTATGCAATCAACGCTTCATGATAGGTTAGATCATTAGATTAGATGGATAGCCTTAGGAGTTTGCTTCCGATCCTTGGATTGACAAATCTTGGGAGGACCCTCCTTGGTGAAAAAGGCACCAAGTCACACGTACACTTGCGGTGAACTTGGGGCAAACTTGTTTATCCGTTTGTTTGAATGCTCATCAATTAGATTATAGTGGATGCTCATGCATATCTGATTTAGATCAAAGTATCATTCATATCTTCTGTCACCTATTTGATTCCATGATGAGTGAGGCCTTGTCCGTGCTCGCGGGTTCGTCGCTCCATATTTATACGGAGTGCTATAGTGTTGCTACGGAACGTCAGACGTAGTCGTGCTATAGTAGTGATCGGTGGTGTAGGCGTGGTGCCTAGACTGCAGGTTATCCTTCGTTTGCCCCGTATCCCACGGATTGATAGGGGTAGGCAACGGTAGTGACAGCTGTTGGACCCTTTGTACTCCCCCACATTCGGATACGGCGTAGAGCTTTCGGCCAGAACCGACCTGTTACATCCAGGAGGGAACTGGTGCCCGAAGCGAGTGTCCTTATCTCGAGCTTGTGCCCTTCTAGAATCAATACCCATAGGAGACTCCTCATCTCCCAATCTACCTCAGTAGGGATCCTGTGTCCTTGGATAGTCATTTGTAGAGCTCCCCTTCTGTTCCTAGGATTCAATACCCTTTGGAATACTCCTTAGGTGAAGTGCTACAATGGTATATCTGTGCGCTTGCAGATTCGTTCGTACCCATAGGTATACCCAGGTGATTCTTACGCTTACGCTATCCCGGTGACATAGTGCTAACGTTAAGAAATACCAACAAGAATTTCTGGCGCCGTTGCCAGGGAATGGTTGTCGTGAATCTACAAACCCGACTATCCTCGTATGTTTCGTTTTCCTTTTTGTTCTACCTCTACCCCCGTTACGCATGGAAGGTTATCCTTGTACACACCTTCCGCCCGTCATGAGTGAATCCGGAGAACCGTCCTCTTCAGGACCCATTCCATTATCACCTTACCTGATTCACCCACTTCTCATGAAGCAAGTTCAGAAAAATTCCTTCTCGCGGACAAGTCATGAGAACCCCTACGACCATGTGAGAGACTGTTGGTATTTCGTAACGTCACCACTATGGTGCTGGGATAGCGTGAACGTAAGAATCACCTGGGTATACCTATGGGTACGAACGAATCCGCAAGCGCACGGATATACCATTGTAGCACTTCACCTAAGGAGTATTCCAAAGGGTATCGAATCCTAAGAACAGAAGGGGAGCTCTACGAATGACTATCCAAGGACACAGGATCCCTGCTGAGGTAGATTGGGAGATGAGGAGTCTCCTATGGGTATTGATTCTAGAAGGGAGCAAGCTCGAGATAAGGACACTCACTTCGGGCACCAGGTCCCTCCTGGATGTAACAGGTCGGTTCTGGTCGAAAACTCTACGCCGTATTCGAACGTGGGGGAGTATAGAGGGTCCAACGGCTGTCACTACCACGGCCTACCCCTAACTATCCATGGGATACGAGGCAAACGAAGGATAACCCGCAGTCCAGGAACCAATGCCTACACCACCGATCACTACTATAGCACGGCTACGTCTGACGTCCCGTAGCAACACTATAGCACTCTGTATAAATACGGAGCGACGAACCCGCGAGTACGGGCTAGGCCTCACTCATCATGGAATCAAATAGTAGACATGAGATATGAATGACACTTTGATCTAAATCAGATATGCATGAGCATCCACTATATTCTAATTGAATAGCAGTCATACAAACGGATAAACAACTTATCCATCTTCTCCACGGGATCGAAAGGAATGGTTCAACTAGAATGCAAGCCTAAGATCAAGAGTGAATGAAGAACACAAGAACATATCACCTATGCATGAATGCTACTTTAGTCTAATTGGAATATACTGAAATAGTCAATTTAGTCTAAATGATGAACGACATCATCCACAAGGTACAAGGGGATGATGGCTGATGAACGGATCATCACCATCTCACCTCTATTCACTCACACACACTCCCTCTCTACCTAGCACCACCTAGGCTAGATCCTCCACACACACACACCCATGGTGAGGTGAAGTTTCACCTCAACCAAGAGAGGAAGAGAGGGGAGAAGGAGACTAAGGTGAGAAGTTGCCTTCAAGTGTGTTGTCCTCTTCTCAACCCCACTCTCTTCTATTTATAGGGGCTGGACAACTTCGTGAGAAGCCGCGAGCACCCCCGGAATGCGACGAGGAACCAACCAGGAGCTCACACGTGGAAGGCCATGATGAACCGAGCCAGAGGCGGTTCGGCCGACCTGTGGGGTCGGCTGACCCCTGGCTGGGCCCTCCTGTGTTGTGCTTTCTCCAGGTGGCTATCAGGTGGGTCCTTAAGGTGGTTCCGGGTGCCCATGTGGATTGGAGGTTGTTTGGACGCGTAGGTGGGCCATAGGATCCATGTGACGCATACATGGCGGCTCCTAATTCGTCGAGTCTTCTTCCCATGGATTGATGATGTCATGGATCCAGGTGATGCCTACATTGCAGCCTCTTGTTGGCTGAGCCTGAATTGCTTGGATCATGGAGGTGTGCTTTCTTCTCTTTCTTGTGCTAAATACCTGTATTCATCTTTGCATTGCCACTAGTAGAATTCATCAGTATAAGCTCCTATTCTACTTTGGATGCATAGTTCTTGTGGTAAATTACAGGAATTGACGGCTTTAAAATAGGTACTTAATAGCCGTCAACAACTCCCCCACACTTAACCTTTGCTCATCCCGAGCCAAAGGGAAGAGATCAAGCGGGTTAAACCAAAGGTACGAGACATACATAAGAGTTATTCCGAGTCATACCTTGCTCTTGTGAATTCTGTGGATTGGCTACCATGCTACCTTGGGTGGTGGACAAGAAGAACGAACATGAATCAAGTCACTTCAGCACCTGGTGGTAAGTCCTTGGGTTTTTTTAGTGAAACCTTGCTCCGCCTCCCTCTTTGATTCTCTCGGATCGCTCAATGTGTATATATCCTCACCAAGGCATTTGACGTGACTTAAATCCATCCTACTCTAAACATGGCTTATGTGGAGCTCAAGGTAGGGTATGAAGGATAAGGCATACTTCCATCACATATATTGCAAAGTCAAAGACCAAATATGTTGACACCGCTTTTTGGAAAAAAAACGGGTCAAAAAGGAATAAGGAATAGCAGATGGGAGAACAGTACAATCGGCCGATTGAAGCAAAGAAGGAAGTCAACGGAGCCCCGCTGATGGTCAAGGCAGGCCAACCCTATCTGTCGACAGATAGGTGTTGACGGTCAAATTTGGTAAACCTAGCTATAAGTTTACCGTCAACATTGGCACTAATTTAATATCCAAACTAACGTTTCTAACCCTCATGATATGTCAAGTTCGCACTCGCATGTGGTTTTTGGAGTTTATTGTTTACACAGGAAATCAACGTTAAAGAGGAGACTTTCGAGATAAGATCATCAAGCACTTTATGAGAAGATCATGAAGCCTATCACAAGTCAAGACATGAAGTGAACACGACTCCAAATAACCCAAGGACCGAAGCATCAACAGGTAAAACTCCGGGGACTAGGAGGTCTACCAACGAGATCAACTCAGCCCGAGAGATATTCTCGCAGCCCAGAACAGCATGATCTTTCGGTGCAGATTCGGAGACATAAACGGCCTCTAATGGCAAAAGTTTGACAACCAAAATTGTGGGCCTCGACGATAGCTTCGATTTGGATATATGGAAGGCCCGATTCGGGTCAAGGAGCTAGGAAATATGGCCCCCGAAATGCCAGCTGCGCAGACAAGTCCGAAATCAGACAGATTATCTGCCGAGGCTGTTTTTGGGAACTTATCATAGATTCCAAGGAAATCAATGAATACCAAAGTTGAAGATAATTTCGTGGCACACAACCTAGACACCGAATTTGCATTATTTGGAGTCCGGACGTGGGAGATATGGTGCCAGCAAGGAAGGGCTGCAAATCAGGAAAATCTGGACGAGGCTGAGTTTATGGAAACCAAGTTTGCTTCTCTCCCAAGGAAAATCTCGTGCAAGGCAAGGTGGAGCACACCCCAAGGCTCCTCAAGAGTATAAATACCACCCCCTAGGCGCCCAAGGAGGGGTATTGATCCATCAATTCATTCATCATCCCCCGCCGAGGAGCAGAGAAGAGAGGGACACCATCCCGGAGAGGAGAGGGTCGAGATGGTTGACTAGGGTTTCCCAAGCTGACGTGGGAACCTTGCATGGAAGACCACGTCGGAGTTCCCGGAGCTAGGATCAAGATCAAGGTAGGATCCCGTTGGTGATCTTGTCCATGTATTATACTCTCATGTTGAATTTGCAAGATTGAATCCGATTTCTAGCGATCAAGTACTTTCTCTAAAACATTGTCTTCGCTTGGGTTTGCTTCTTACCCAATCTAGTCTATAGCTAGATTTCTTAGGGTGCTCTTGTAGTCATGGTGGCTACAGGTGCATACCCGATCTACCGAGCGTTTTCAAGTTGTTCTTCTTGGACTCGCCCTAGGCTAACCCGCACGAATAGGAGTGCGTTGTGACAGGAACAGGACGGTGGCTCCAAAAGGCGGGCGTCTTTGGATTTGGAATGGAAGCCACGATTTAAAGAGGCTAGTAATGAGATTCATTTTCTTTATTCTTCTTTGTTTTGGAACTTCAACAAAAGACCCGATCCAATCTCTAGATTGGTTTTACCGCCCATCTCTTTCTCTTGCTACCTCTGGTGTTTAGTAGATTAGATGTGTTTTCATGGTTCTTCCATAGATTAGATGTAAAAACCCTTTTCAAGATCAAAATGTTTTCCGCTTATTAGACTGGATCTTGCGTTACACATTGTTCCACGGATTCGATACCATGGGTTCATACTTAAGGGAAGAAGGGTCCCTTGACTATGATGGAGGACTTGTCCGCTTGCAAGTCCAAACCCCTTTTTCTGGCGCTGTTGCCGGGGAACAGGTAATTAAGATTCAATCTAGTATTGCGTTTGTGAATATTTTCAGTTTTTCTCTTGATCTTTCTTTTGCATCTCTTGATTTTGACCATCCTCGAAAAAAATCAATCTAATCTAGGGTTTTGCTAAACCCTAGTTTTCTTTTAGTTTTCTTTATTTTGTTTATTGCTAACCCTAATCAGAGATGGACAGCTACATCTCCAACAAAAACATATATATTGTGGATGGTCTAGAAAAATTTTGCAGGCAAAGGTAACATGCAACACAAGATCTAAAAGTGGAGGCCGAAGATCGTCGAAATCTCTGAAGAAACTCCAACTCCAAGCCCGAAAGGAGATCGCCCTCATCCGCCACTCATCCTAGGGAGGTCGTTCCTCAAGACCGTCGGAGCAATCAACGTCGGCAAGAGGGAGATCAAGTTCGACATCGATGGCGTGAGGAGTGCATTCAAGTCAACCATGATTCAAGGTATGTAAAGTGGTCAATATTAAATACATTCTACCTCGTCGTCGCATCGGAAGGGAGGAGTCAAGGGAGAATGAAGCAAAGAAGACGCAAAAGTTGTTGCATCTGTCAAGACCAAGAATCAACGCCCGCTTGTGAAGACCAAAAAGATGACTAAGCCGAAGAATAAACCTACACCGAAGCCAAGGATAGTGTAGAATTGGGGTCCCTAAGATTGCAACGCCCGCAAAGAGCGTTGATCCGAAGTGAAGAAGAGAAGAAGTATAGCTATAGACTATAAATGAAGCACTTGCGGGAGGCAACCCGTTCATCGAGTCAAGAATAAGCTACCGGGAGGACGACCCGTTGAAGAGTCAAGCTACCGGGAGGGCAACCCGAAGAATTTTTCAAGTTTTTCAAGTAAGTTGGTCTTAGAATTTGCTACGCATTACATATTATAAATTCCTATGTGGTTCAATAATTTTTGGATACATTATAATTGCTCGGTCATTTTATTTGAATTTTTTATTGATCATAAACCGATGACTTGAGCCATCCCAAGTTTTGTTTGCTTGTTTTTGAGAAACTAGTACCAAAAATTCAAAACCTCGCCCAACCTTTCATCCTCTCCATGATGATAAGGTTGGCTTGCTTTACATGATAAAAACACACGAGTAGAGCCTTGCTATGTTTCTTAATGTTTTTAATCTTTGACGCATGGTAGGACTCTCATGAACCTAAGGAACTTGATTTTTGGTTTCATTCAACTTGACATCCACCGGTTTCTCTAGATTTAAAATTTTTCTAAGCCCCATTGAATTTATTTTTATTCAAAATCTCTCTCATGTTTGGCCAAAATTAGAACCTAAACCTATACCCCTACAGTCAAGCCGGATTAACTTGCTGTCAATTAATGAAAGCAATCGATCCCAGTGCAACCAAAATAAATTTTATAATTGTTTTTGATGTCTAAAAGCTCCTCTAATGATATATTTGGACTCATCGCTAGCGCTGAGTTAATTTTTAAAGTTTCAAATAGAGGAGTGATTAGCATCTAAACATGATTAAGGGAGGTTTTGAGCTTGATTAACATATAGTGCCCCACGATGCATCACATATCCATCATTTGGCATCTTGGGCACATGCAAAGGACAAGCATGGGGGGAGCAAGGGCTTTGTTTTGTATGAAATTGGTGGAAGCACAAGAGGCAAGGGAACAAGATGTGACATGAAGTAAAACATGGAGGTGGAACCCTTAATCACGCAAGCAAAGGAGTGGTTGTGAACATTTGGGTGGAGGAATCTCGTGGATCACGCGGACACAAGGCAAGAAGGGAGCAAGAAGTATCTCGGAGAAAGATCAAAGCAAATGGAGTAGGAGCGCCCCTAGGTCAATCAGCCTAGGCCGGCCGGCCAAGCCTCCACTTATGGCCCCTGGTGCTCCCCTTCGCCTGGTAAGTATTTTATGCATTTGTTAATTCGTGTTCTTGAGTTCATAGCCCATAAGTTCCAGAAACAACCTAGATATAATTGAGTTCCATGGGGATGAGGATCTTGTCATGTTATCACCGATTCTTTTTTTCAATCTTTTGTTTATGTTGATAATGCTTTGATGCCTAAGGCTAGCCAACATGCTTTTCGGGAGTATAGATCTCACTACTCCCATAGATCCCATCAACATATCATTTGTAGGTTTAGCTAAAGTGGCCTCATGTTCACACCTCCATAAATTAGTTTAGCTTCACCATGATAGGGGGTTGCATGTTCAAGTATCCACAATCCCTATGGGCTATTATCCATCCTATCTTGTGCACCTCATGCTCCACCCTCTAAAAAAATAATAATAATCATAATAATAATAAACTCCACCTTCCATATGCTTCCCTTGTGTGTTTTTTCCACCGGCAAGCAACCCCTGATGTACTCGTTGTGAGTTAGTGCAGCAACAATGTGGAAGATAACCACCAATATCTTTACCAAGAAGACACGTTCATCGTCATCAAAGGTGCCATTATCAAGCTCTTCGAGGAGGCACTCCATTTCCGAGTCTCCCCGAAGCATGGAGGAAGACATGGCACCACCGAGGAGCAACACGCTGCCCCTTGGTGGCATGAAGAGTACACGAAGTTCACCCATGCGGTACACCGAACCGCGAGGACACACGGAAGAGCCACCCGTTCCACCATGACGCTCAACTCGTTCATCCACTCCACCACCATACACTCTGAGGTGTTCCAATGGATTCATCATGAAGACGGAGGAGGAGGAGGAGAAGTTTGTTCGTCTTGAGAAGAGGCTTGTGCCAAATGTTGACTTTGATGATGCCCTCCAAGCGTTGGGATTTTACTCGAATCAAATCTTGAGCGACCTTGGATGGGTGCATTTCTTCAATGGAGTTGGTGTAAGCACTCACAAGGAGCTTGCCTTGGAAATTCTTATACATTAGCACCAGTCATTGATGAAGGAGTGTTGTGCCTCTCATTTCGCCTTGAAGATGAAGAGCAATTAGTTCCTTATGGATATATTAGAGAGCTGCTCGGTCCCAAGAAGGAAGCCCCGAAGCATGTTGAAGTCCATGAAAATATGTTAGAAGGATTTTTTTGGGAATAATTTCAGGAGAAGATTACAAGGAACCCAAAATTTCTCCTTGTTGGGATTTCTTTCGGCATCGAGTACATGAAGCAAAGAAAATATATTAGTGGGGATGAGAGGAAAGGGTGCAAGTTGATTTTCCTCTTCCCAACATGGGGCTGAGTTTACATGAAGCAAAGAAGAATAAAAGGAGAAGCATTATTGAAGAAGGATCATCCTCTGCAGCCCAAGATGAAGGAGGGGCTGCACATCAAGCTAATAAACAACCACATGGAGGGATCCCGATGCCACCACCTTATGGAGGAATACCAATGCCTCCACCATATTATGAAGTGTGCCGATGCAAGCATGGGGGATTGGGGCAGCCATGCCGCCACCTCCTCCACCATACATGGCGCCCAACGAAGCTTTCATGGCGCCTCATCCAAGCCAATGCAAGTCAAAAGGAAGAAGAGACCGACGCAATCATACTATGAGCGAGGATACACGCACAAGATCATCAATATCAACCATCGGAAGATGAAGAATGGAGAAGGAGAAAGAAGAAAAATAATAATGATGTCTTCAATTTCGGTTCGATTTCCTCTTTTCTCTTTTCTTTATTTTCAGCTTTTATGCAAATTTGTGTGTGCGTAGCATTTTCTGTTTTTTATTTATTTTCAGCATGTGTGTTAGTAGTAGTGTTTGCTTTAAATCAACATGAATAAAGTTTGCCACCATGATTATCACCTTTAGTGAAGATAATAAGTTGATGCCATGTTGATATATGATGAAAGTTGCAACTTTGCTTATCTTTGTACTTGTTTTATGCATGATTAAGCTAATTCTCTCTATAAATGCAAATCTGAAATTAATCTAAATGCTATCTTAATCCTTTGCGGAGGTTATGATAAAAATAAGACCCATAATTTTCTTTTCATGCTCTTAATTTTGGATGGGTTAAAAATGATTTATTTTTGCTAACCTTGTCATTAATACCTCTTGTCTGTTGCTCTACCTATCCAAAGCCTTATATTTATTTGAGTGCAAAAACTTAGTATACAAGATTTATTTTTGGGTGAATTAATTCAGGGCTTGATTTCTCTGGCCCGAGACTAAGAAGCTGATCATTCCGTTTTTGTGTACCTATCTTGTTGCTAGCCTTTTCTATCCGTGCATTGTGAATCTCCACATTAGAAATTTCACAAACCTCGCCAGATATCCACCCATAAAACTTAATATATCTTTTTGTGTTTACCTCCTTGACCACAACCTATCATTTGAGTATGGATGACTATTTTGAGGAAGATCACAAGAATGAAGGTGCCAAGGATTGAAGTATAATTTTGGGAGACCTTCGAGATGACATGAAGGTTGCGTGAAGGACCTCTAGAAGATTTCCAGTGTTTCTCTCCAGGAAAACATAGAACTTTTAGTACCTACCTTGGCACAAAAATTTTGCCACCTCTTTGCCCGAGGACGTGCAATCGTCTAAGCATGGGGAGAGCTGCCAAGGAGGTAGGTACAATGTAATCTAGAGTTCAAGGGGGGTATATAAAAAATATAAAAAAAGAAAAAAGAAAAAGAAAAAAGAAAAAGAAGAAGTATGAAAAAAGAAAAAGAAGAAGTATGAAAAAAAGAGAGAGAAAGAAAAAGGAGAGAAGAAAAAAAATATGAGAGAAAGAAAAAATATATAAATAAACAAAGCTCCCCGGCTCTCTAGATGCATTAGGAGTTTCAAGAGGATTCAAGATCAAGACCCATACTCATCTTTTCAACCATGTGCAATCCGATAACGAGGACTTTGCTTGTGCCTCGGGATCACTCTTTGCCATTTGCACATGTCCACCTATCTCAAGTGTGTGTATTTTTTTCTCTCCCCCTCCTTGAAACAATATTATTTTCCAATGACCTTTTTGACGAGTCTCGGTATATCCATGAGAAGCTTGTTTTGTTTTGATAATATATCAATAATAATATCTTCGTATGACTAAACTTTTCCCAAAAGCTCCATATAAAGCCTACCACTTGTATATAATTTCAGAGGGGAAAGGAGTAGAACAAATAGGCTTGAGAGACAAGATGAGATGAGAGTTCATGAGCAAGATGCAAGAAGGTTTAATTTTTGAACTTTGTTTAGCTCTTTTTATTCATCTTGCTCCACACTTCAAAATTTCTGAGATTCATTTCAAATTTCGGAGCATGACTAATTACTTGTGGGAAGAGCATAATTGATATCCACCCTCCGTAGGGATGAAGGCTAGTACACTATGAAACTTTAACAAATATAAATTTAGAGAGCATTATGTTTTCTCGTATATGATCAAGTGCAAGGTATGAACAATGAAAGGCAACGCTGATATCCATTGAAGGCTTACTCGAGGACGAGCAAGGTTTAAGAATGTGGGTATGTTGACGGTCAAATTTGGTACACCTAGCTATAAGTTTACCGTCAACATTGGCACTAATTTAATATCGAAACTAACAATTCTAACCCTCATGATATGTCAAGTTCTCACTCGCATGTGGTTTTTGGAGTTTATTGTTTACGTAGGAAATCAACATTAAAGAGGAGACTTTCGGGATAAGTTCATCAAGCACTTTATGAGAAGATCATGAAGCCCGTCACAAGTCAAGACATGAAGTGAACACGACTCCAAATGACCCAAGGACCGAAGCATAAACACTTAAAACTCTGGGGATCAACTCAACCCGAGAGATATTCTCGCAGCCCAGAACAACAAGATCTTTCGGTGCAGATTCGGAGACTTAAACGGCCTCTAATGGCAAAAGTTTGATTACCAAAGTTGTGGGCCTCGACGATAGCTTCGATTTGGACATATGGAAGGCCCGATTCGGGTCAAGGAGCTAGGACATATGGCCCCCGAAATGCCAGCTACGCAGACAAGTCCGAAATCAGACAGATTATCTTCGAGGCTGTTTTGGGGATCTTATCTTCGTTTACAAGGAAATCAATGAATACCAAAGCTGAAGATAATTTTGTGGCACACAACCTGGACACCGAATTTGCATTATTTGTAGTCCGGACGTGGGAGATATAGTGCCGGCAAGGAAGGACTGCGAATCAGGAAAATCTGGACGAGGCTGAGTTTATGGAAACCAAGTTTGCTTCTCTCCCAAGGAAGATCTCGTGCAAGGTAAGGTGGAGCACGCCCCAAGGCTCCTCAAGAGTATAAATACACCCCCCTAGGCGCCCAAGGAGGGGGATTGATCCATCAATTCATTCGTCATCCGCTGCCAAGGAGCAGAGAAGATAGGGACACCATCTCGGAGAGGAGAGGGTCGAGGCGGTTGACTAGGGTTTCCCTAGCCGACGTGGGAACCTTGCATGGAAGAACACGTCGGAGTTCCTGGAGTTAGGATCAAGATCAAGGTAGGATCCCGGTGATGATCTTGTCCATGTATTATACTCTCATGTTGAATTTGCAAGATTTAATCCGATTTCTAGCGATCAAGTGCTTTCTCTACAACTTTGTCTTCGCTTGGGTTTGCTTCTTCCCCAATCTAGTCTATAACTAGATTGCTTAGGGCGCTCTTGTAGTCATGGTGGCTAGAGGTGCATACCCGATCTACTGAGCATTTTCAAATTGTGCTTCTTAGACTCGCACTAGGCTAACCCACACGAATCGGAGTGAGTTGTGACAGGACGGTGGCTCCAAAAGGCGAGCGTCTTCGGAGATGGAACAGAAGCCACGATTTAAAGAGGCTAGTAATGAGATTCATTTGCTTTATTCTTCTTTGTTTTGGAACTTCAACAAAATACCCGATCCAATCTCTAGATTGGTTTTACCTCCCATATCTTTCTCTTGCTACCTCCGGTGTTTAGTAGATTAGATGTGTTTTCATGGTTCTACCATAGATTAGATGCAAAAACCCTTTTGAAGATCAAAGTGTTTTCCTCTTATTAGACTGGATCGTGCGTTACACATTGTTCCACGGATTCGATACCTTAGGTTCATACTTAAGGGAAGAAGGGTCCCTTGACTACGATGGAGGACGTGTCTGCTTGCAAGTCCAAACGAAGTTTGATACACATATTGACCGTCAACAATAGGCGGGTCAAACTGATCGCCGATGGTCAGCCAGGGAATCGTCCGATGGAGAGGAAGAAGGCGGTAATCAAGGAGATACGCCAAAGGCAAGGCTCGGTGGAGGCGGGTCAGTCTACGATTGACAACGAGTCAGAGTCAGTTTTAGGAAAGTTTTAACTCACGTATGAGTCTTTTTCTATTTTTAGTAGTATTTGTTTTCTTTAGATGCAAGTAAACAGTGTCGTGATTGGCTAGGAGTCGGGTTGTCCTCAGGACATAAATAGCGACCCTGCATGGTCGGGAAATTCTGTACACACCAATATCAAACAAACCGCCTCTGGGCAAACCCTTTACAATTTACAGCATCTACTTTACAACATCTACTTTTCAGCGACTTCGCCATTGCTTTTTTCTTTTCTTCAATGTCGTTCTTCAAGTTCGTCGGGCTGCATCGATCAACCTCCGACAAGCTTGTGAGTACTGTTTTATCGAATAATCCTAGGTTTTAAACTCCGAGCGCATCGCTGAGGTTCCGTCTAGTTCTTTATTCACCCTTTACTAATATTAGCTAGATCTGCAAGTTTTTGTACCAACTCTTGTAGTTTTAGCTCTTATCACCAATTTATCCAACTCGATCTAGATCTCGTCGGCTTCTAATATCACAACCGATCCAGATCCGTTCGAGTGCTGACGTCATGATCGGCCGACCCAGCCGATCTCTTTATATACATACTTGCACTTCGGCTGCTTTCGAGCCTACCGATCTCGCCTCTCTGTATCGGCCGATTGGCAGGTACACGTGTCACTGAAGTCCCATCGGTTCTCTAGCCGATCCTTAATATTTTCCATTGCCAATCAAGAGGTTAGATTGGCTGGCACGCCTCGCTACAGACCGGGGAGTCACGTGTGCTGCGCACAGAGGTGACGTCCTATTTTCGCGTCAACACACTTTTGGCACTGAGGACCGGAGCATCCGAGGACCGGTGGATGGTCGCTCCTGGCCATGATGAGTGTGTTGACACCGTTTTTTGGAAAAATACATCAATAAGGAGCAGCGAATGAGAAAGCAAGGCAATTGGCTGATTGAAGAAAGAGAGAAGGGCGGTCGACAGGAATCGCCGATGGTCAGAGGAGTTCAACTCTATTGATGGGCTGGCAGGTCAAACCAATCGGCCGATGGTCAACCGAGGGATCGGCCGATGGAAAGAGAAGAAGGCGGAAATCAAGAGGATACGCCAAAAGGAAAGCACGGCGGAGGCGGGTCAATCCACGATTGACAATGGGTCAAGAGTCAGTTTTAGGGAGTTTTGACTCCTGCGAGAGTCGTTTTCTATTTTTAGTAGTGTTCGTTTTCTTTAGATGCAAGTAAACAGTGTCATGATCGGTTAGGAGTCGGGTTGTCCTCAGGACATAAATAGCGACCCTGCGTGGTCGGAAAAAAGTGTACACACCAATATCAAACAAACCGCCTCCGGGCAAACCCTTTACAATTTACAGCATCTACTTTACAGCATCTACTTTTCGGCGACTTCGCCATTACATTTTTTCTCTTTTCTACAACACCGTCCTTCAAGTTTGTTGGGCTGCATCAATCGATCTCCGGCAAGCTTGTGAGTACCGTTTTATCGAATAACCCTAGGCTTTAACCTCTGGGCGCATCGCTGAGGTTTCGTCTAGTTCTTTATTCACCCCTTACCGATATTAGCTAGATCTGCAAGTTTTTGTACCAATTCTTGTGGTTTTTAGCTATTATCACCAATTTATCCAACTCGATCTAGATCACGTCGGCTTCTAACACTACAGCCGATTCCGACCTACTCGAGTTGCTGACGCCACGATCGGTCGATTCCAGCCGATCTCTTATCCACACCCTCGCGCCTCGGTTGCTCTCGAGACGGCCGATCCCGCTTTACTCATATCGGCCGATGGGCTGGTACATGTGTTGCTAAAAGGCCATCGGTTCTCTCGCCAATCCCTAATATTTTCCATTGTCAATCAACAGGTCAGATTGGCTGGCACGCCTCGCTATAGACCGGGGAGTCACGTGTGTCGCGCGTGGAGGTGACGCCCTATTTTTGCGTCAACACACTTTTGGCACGCCCAGTGGGACACGAAAAAGTCAACAATGTCGAAGAATTTGAAAAATAATAATGAAGTTGACCTGGGCAACATTCAGACAGTTTCCAAAGATCAGTTGAAGGATTCTGACAAAGCCGAGTTCGAAGCCCACATGAAGCGATTTGAAGAACTATGCTTGGCTTCGTATGGTCAGACTAAAAGTGGGGTGTACAAGAAGAATCCTCTTCCAATGCCTCAGCGGATCACCTTCTCATCTGATCCTCAAGGACTTCAAAATATGATGAACAAGGCTATGCATGAGATGATGATTGATCAATCTAAAGTCCTTGCCAATACTATCCAGAACTGTCTGACTGAGATGCTCAAGAAGGGAGCAGAAGGGGGGTACGTGGGACCTGCATACTTCCAACCAAATCGAACTCATCCAGTGTTCCCAAAGGACCAATCGGCTTCCCTGCCGATTGATGATTCAACAGTAGGGGTTACATCATTTCCACAGATCAATGCAACCGATCTTGGTCCTTCATCGGCTACCCAGCCAATTCAGAATCAAAATATTGGGAATATATCTGAAAGCCCTGCTGTTACGGTGTCAATTATTCCAACATACTCAGCACAGCCCAATCAGCACCAGCAATATCCTGGGAAGAGAGATCAGGATGGAAGATTTGTAGAGTGGAGCCTCCCTCATGATCACTTTGAAGCTAATATCTCAAGCTTCTTCGAATCCCATCCTGAAGAAATTCTAGAAGTGAAGTACCCAGAGTCTTATCAAGCTATGTTTGGGGGTACTCCAGGGACTGTGCATATGACCAAAGAAGGAGTGGAGTTTGTTTACTTCAATCATGGGAACAATAATTTTGAAAGAGTTAAGATTAGTCCAGCTCATGCTCATATGGTCATACTAATGGAAAGAAAAGCTCATGTTCCACCTCAGAGAATGGTTCCTCAACCAACTTTGGGGATGCCTATACAAACTACTCCGCTACAATAGCCACTATCAACGCAGTCTGTCTTGACCTCGGCTAATATAGTTGCTCACACGAGATCGTTGCCTCAGCAGCTGATCAACCAGGGAACGACAAGACAGCCAACAGCACCACAGCAACAGGTGGATCCTACACAAGTGGTGCAGATGCTCCTAAATCAATTAGTTGTCTCAGGCCAGTTGAACTTGCATCAGCCAGATCCATTGGATGGTCAGCCGATTGTACAGATTCCACCTGTAACAAGTCAATCAAATATACAAGGTTCTTCTGGAGCAAAGACATCAATGGAACCAAATCCACAGCCAAGAACCTCAGAAGATCAACCTCTAGAGACTCCATCAGCTGAGATACAAGCAATTGAACAGATATCTGCTGAAATGAAGTCTCATATGAAGCATGAATTGATTGACCATTTTTCAGAGATGCTGCAGAAACAATATTGGATGAAACCTAAGCAGCAATCCTGCATGTACAGGACACAGTATCCATCTGTCTACGATCAGATACCTTTCCCTCCAAGATTCAAAGTGCCAGACTTCACCAAATTATCTGGACAGGATGATACATCCACAATGGAGCATATTACTCGATTCATTATACAATGTGGAGAAGCAGGGAATGTTGATGCACTCAGGATACAGTTGTTCTCTTCCTCTCTCTCAGGGCCAGCCTTTTCGTGGTTCACTTCGCTTCCAACCAACTCCATTATCAAATGGTCTGATCTGGAGCAACAGTTCCACAATTATTTCTTCTCTGGTATTCATGAGATGAAGATCACTGATCTGACCAGACTCAAACAAAGGAACGATGAAACTATCGCTGGATTCGTTCAAAGGTTCAGGGAGGTCAAAAATAAATGCTATAGTCTGAATCTGGGAGACAAACAGCTGGCTGAATTGGCATTCCAAGGGCTCTTGCCAACCTTGAGGGAAAAATATGCATCGCATGACTTCGAGAGTCTCAGCCAGCTGGTCAGTCGAATGAGTCAAGAGACTGCAGGATCTTACGAGCCTAGGAAGAATTTTCAAAAGAAGGTGTCTTATGTGGATTACTCTGACTCAGAAGTTGAAGATAACATGATAGGGCTCGCAGAGTGGATCAAGGGCAAGAAGACAGTATCCTGCCCCTTTGGTAAGAAAGAACCAGAAAAATTCGGCTTTGACATCACTAAGGCCGATAAGATATTTGACCTGTTGCTTTAGCAAGGGCAGATCAAACTCTCCCAGTTCCATACCATACCATCTACAGAGGAGCTAAAAAGGATGAAGTATTGCAAATGGCACAATGCAACGTCTCACGACACCAATGACTGCAAGATCTTCAGACAACAGATTCAATCAACTATTGAGCAAGGGAAACTCAAGTTCGAAACCCCTACCAAAGCTGAAAGCCGATGAAGATTGATCAGCACCCCTTCCCAACTAATACAGTTGAGGTGTCTAGCAAAGACACATCACATGTTAAGCTGCTGATGTCGGAATCGGCTCACAATAAAGGACTTGGCGATCCTAAGGTACAAGCAACCACAGCTGATGTTAAAGGAAAAGGGTTGCTGCTTGAAGAAAGAGACCTAAAGCCACGCCGGACTGTCACGTCCCAAATGCTAATCAAGAAGTTTCAGCGACAGCAAGAGAAAGCAAGAGGAAGAGAGGAATGGGCACGGTGCAACGAAGGACATTGGAGATGTCCGTTCTTCAAGTACTGCTGGGAAGAAGGAATCAAGCTGAAAATGGCAGAAAATTGTCCAGAATGCAACGGGGCTTACAACAACAGCAGCTCATCTAAGAGGGTTTGCTTCGACGACAGAAGATCTGCAGCTGGGGATCACCATGAATTCAGCAATCAATGGGTCTCAGTTCATGATCGGCTGGGGGGCAAAGCCAGCGTCCATGATCGGTTGGGGGGCAAGGCCAGTGTTCATGATCGGCTGGGAGGCCGAGTCAATGAAGAGTCAAACAATCCGCTGGAAGAGATGGCCGATTCTCTGGTCCCTGATGAAGATATCATGTGCCGAGCTCCTGAATGTCGACGCACTCTACAACTGGATGGGGAGTCAAGCCAATCATACAAGAAGCCTAATCCAAAATGGTGTCCAGATGGCTTGAACAAGTCTCAGAAAAGGAGAGTCCAGCGCCTACGCCAGCTAGAATAGCTGGAAGAAGAAGAAAGACGTATGCTGGACAAGAAGAAAGTTCGGTCTAAAGTATGGCGTCCAAAGCCTAAGGCCGATAGTCCGAAAGATGAAGAACCAAAGGCTGATATAAACATGGTTGTCCTCCTAACAAAAGAGTTCATGGCTCCAGTTGATTCGGATATATCCGATCAAGAACTCGGGATGGCTCAATTAACACTGGAACCTACACAAGCTATCTTTGAGAAACCAGATGATGAAAAGAGACAACACTTGAAGGCATTATTTCTCAAAGGTTTTGTCAATGGCAAACCAGTCACTAGGATGCTAGTAGATGGAGGAGCAGCAGTCAATCTAATGCCATACACCATACTGCGCAATATTGGGAAGTCTGATGAAGATTTGACCCAAACCGACATGATACTAGTGGACTTCGAAGGCAACGTCTCTACGGCTCAAGGTGCAATTTGCGTAGAGCTCACTATCGGCAGTAAGACCCTTCCAACCGCTTTCTTTATCATTAAAGGGAGGGGATCTTATAATCTATTGCTGGATCGGGATTGGATACATGCTAATTGTTGCATACCATCTACAATGCATCAATGCATCATCCAATGGATCGGAGATTCAGTGGAGATAGTCAAGGGAGAAACCTCCTTGACAGTAGCAGCTACGGAAGCACAAGGCTGGACTTATGATCTAGTGAGCTGCATATCAGGAAAAGCATGGGATACCAAATATCTCAAGGTGTCCGATTTTGGACTAAAGCCGGTTCAAGCAGTCGGCTCTGATGACAAGATTTAATAGATCAGTTCATTGAAGATGAAGGGAAGCTTGGGCACGGGTTTACATCAGCTGACGAATTGGAGAAGGTAGATCTTGGAGATGGAAGCAAACCGAGGTTGACTTACATATGTGCCAAGCTAGATGTAGAATACAAGAAGGAACTGATTGCGTTATTAAAAGAATTCAAGGATTGCTTTGCTTGGGAATATTATGAGATGCCCGGTTTAGACCGATCCATCATTGAACATCGGTTATCCATTAAGCCAGGATATCGACCTTTCCAACAACATCCTAAGCAATGCAACCCCAAGATTTACCCTGATAAAAAGCTAAGATAACAAAGTTACTCGAAGCTGGTTTTATTCGGCAATGTCGGTATGCCGAATGGATTTCTAATATAATCCCTGTCTACAAGAAGAATGGCAAACTACGTGTGTGCATTGATTTCAGGGACTTGAACATGGCAACGCCGATGGATGGATATCCTATGCCAGTAGCCGACACATTGGTCAACGCTGCCGCAGGGCACAAAGTCATCAGCTTTATGGATGGTAATGCTGGATACAACCAAATATTTATGGCCATAGAAGATATTGCAAAAACTGCTTTCAGATGCCCTGGTCATGTTGGTTTGTACGAGTGGATCGTCATGACTTTTGGACTAAAGAACGCCGGTGCCACATGTCAAAGGGCCATGAACTATATATTCCATGAACTCATTGGCAAGATTGTGGAGATCTACATTGATGATGTGGTTGTCAAGTCAAAGAGCTACAAGGAACATCTGGCCGACCTACGAAAAACATTGGAATGCACAAGAAAGCATGGTTTAAATATGAATCCCAACAAATGTGCTTTCGGTGTTTCAGCTGGTCAATTCCTGGGTTTCTTAATACACAAAAGAGGAATTGAAGTTGGTCAGAAGTCAATCAGCGCAATTGACAAAATAGAGGCACCATCAAACAAGAAGGAGCTTCAGTCGTTGATCGGCGAGATCAATTTCATCAGAAGATTCATATCTAACTTGTCTGAAAGGATTCAGTCGTTTACATCTCTATTGAAGCTCAAGGCCGATCAGAAATTTGTATAGGTAGAAGAACAACAGAAGGCTTTAGACAACATCAAGCAATAGTTGAGATCTCCTCCTATCCTAATGCCTTCTCAAGATAAAAAGCCGTTCAAATTAAATTTATCGGCTAATGAGCGGGCTATTGGATCGGCCCTTGTACAAGAATTCGAAGGAAAAGAGCGAGTCATATACTTCGTAAGCAGAAGGCTCTTGGATGCAGAAATAAGATATTCAGCAGTAGAAAGATTGTGTTTGTGCTCATATTTCTCATGCACAAAATTGAGGCCTCATTTATTAACTGCTGAATGCATCGTGGTTTGCAAAGATGATGTGGTCAAGTAGATGTTGTCGCTACCAATCTTGAAGGGCAGGATCGGGAAGTGGATCTTAGCCTTGTCAGAATTTGACTTGACCTATCAATCGGCCAAAGCAATCAAAGGGCAAGTGATGGCCGATCTGGTAACTCAGTATTGTGGGCCTGAAATTGCAGTTATAGAACATATTCTGTGGACTATGTTTTTCGATGGATCACCATGTGGAGTAGGAGCTGGGATTGGGATCGTCCTCATCTCACCCCAAGGAGCAAATTATGAGTTTTCCATCCTAATTGAGAAGACTTCAACAAATAATCAGGCTGAATACCAGGCAGTGTTAAAAGGGATAAAGCTATTGCGAGAAGTTAATGCTGATGTTGTTGAGATATTTGGAGATTCTCAACTCGTGATAAATCAATTGGCAGGGGAGTATGAATGCAAAGATGACATATTAAGGATCTATCATGAAGAATGTCTTCAGCTACTTAGAGAGTTCAAAATAGTAAAACTCGAACATATCCCTAAGTGCCACAACAGTGAAGCTAATCGGCTGGCTCAAGGGGCATCAGGATATCGGCCGATTTTAGCTGTAGAGTTACCAGCCGAAGATTAGAGGAGAGAAATAGTGGATTATCTGAAAGATCCATCCAAGAAGGTTGATAAGCAACTGAGGTACAAGGCCATTAATTACGTCCTATTAGAAGATGAGTTGTCTTGGTGAAGAAGAGGCTAAAACCTTAATGGAGAAATCCATGAAGGAGTTTGCGGAGCTCATCAATCGGCATTCAAAATGAAGTGGATGATCAGAAATAATAATTATTATTGGCCGACGATATTGGAAGATTGCTTCAAATACTACAAAGGATGCCAAGAGTGTCAGATGTTTGGAAGCATTCAAAGAGTTCCAGCATCAGCAATGAACCCAATAATCAAGCCATGGCCGTTCAGAGGTTGGGCGATTGATCTGATTGGACAAATATATCCACCATCGAGCAAAGGTCATAAATTTGTACTGGTGGCTACAGATTACTTCACAAAGTGGGTGGAAGCCATCCCAATCAAGACTGTTACATCAGGCAATATGATTGATTTTGTTAAAGAATATATTGTCTATCGGTTTGGTATACCTCAAACCATCACGACCGATCAAGGGAGTCAATTCACTTTAGGGGAATTTGAAATGCAAACTCCCTAGGGATTAAGCGGTCGAACTCGTCTCCCTACTATGCTCAAGCAAACGGACAGGCAGAAGCAGCAAACAAGGGCATCAACAAGTTAATCAAGCGCAAGATCGTTGAAAATCCCAAGCGATGGCATACAATCCTTAATGAAGCACTGTGGGCATACAAGATGGCATGCCATGGGGCAACCAAAGTGTCACCATATCAACTTGTGTATGGTCATGATGTTGTGTTACCTTGGGAATTAAAAACCGGATCCAGAAGGACTTCTTTACAAGATCAATTATCAACCGATGATTATTCAGCCATGATGAAAGAAGAATTGGAAGACCTTGCTGGTAATCGGCTGAAAGCTTTGGAGAATATTGAGAAGAATAAAAGGAGAATAGCCAGATGGTATGATAAGAAAATCAAAATTAAAGAGTTTGCCGAAGGAGATATGGTTTGAAAACTTATATTACCAATCGACTCTAGAGACCCAAAGTACGGAAAGTGGTCGCCAACTTGGGAAGGACCATATCGTATCAGCCAATGTGTACCAGGCAATGCATACATCTTAGAAACATTGGAAGGAGAAAGGTTTGCCAGAGCGTTAAATGGAAAATAGTTGAAGAAGTATTATCCAAGCATATGGGTAGACGCTTAGTCAAATCAGAGCCTAAAAATGGCCGATTAAAGACTCAAGTTACATCCGATTGCAAGTGTAATCATCTTCAGTATAAAGTAGCCGATCATCCAAATTATGGTCGATGTACAAATCTCCCTTAGAACAAATATATATATATATATATATATATATATATATATATATATATATATATGTTTCTTTCATCTTCGATTACAATGGTGATGTTACAGTATCGATCTGAAGAATACATTGGGAAGACAAGTTGAAATGAATCACAACAGATCGATTACATTCATCATCACTAGATGGGCGACGAGGCGAAGAAAGAGAAAAACAAAAAAGGAAGCGTAAATTTGACGAAGATGAATCACCAGATTTGGTGACTCTCTCCGTCAGGATTGTTGGAAAAGAAGACATAGGGTTGTTCTTCTTTCCGAAACGCCAGGGACGACCTCCGCTCTCCTCCATCAGCTGATGCACCCAAGACGCATCACAAGGGTTCTTCTAGCTGTTGGACCTCCTGGCTTCACAAAAGGAGACTAGAGAGCGAAGTATACCCTAGACTTTATCACAAGAATTCTTCTAACCATCATAAGTCAGAGAGGGAGAAAGAAACCGAAAAGTAAGAGCCTAAAACTTGTTGGATCTATATCTCGGGCCATGGACGAAGGAGAGATGTGTTCTCCATGGAGGACGAGGGCAGTTATTTATAGCCAGGGCACCAGAAGAGATAAAGATGAGGGAATCAGAAAAGGCGAAAGCCAAAGATGCTAGATCCGGCAAAAGAGGAAACAGATGACCCGTGAAGTGTTCAGTTTCCAAAAGATGACTGATTCAGAGAGATGACTCCCAAAAATAAAGTTAACACGCGTACATCATGAACGGTGGGGAAATCCCTCTAACACGTCCACAAACTACAGAGTATGGTTCACAGAAATCGTCTGCTCATCGTCACAGACGAAGTTGACAAGCTCGCTAACAGCACCAAGGAGAAATGCCATTTCAAGCGGGAGTTTGTTAATGACCAGTGGCAATCATTAACCCCTAAAGAGTTTCCCAGGAAAAGATGCCTCTCATGCCTAAAAGCTAAAGGAGCCAATGCCTACATCAGAAAGATCCAAAGGCCTGAAGAAGCCATGGAAGAATCCCTGGATAAAAGGGTGAGTCTTATAGGAAAGGAGAACGAAAGAACCAAAAGTGTCACATGGTGAACAGTCCTGGAAAAGTGTCAGGTGATCTGTCACATTGAGGGAACAGGACACCATTAGTGAAAACAATGAAAACTGATGAAGAGATTCGGCTATCGATCAAATTAAGAAGAGGATGTCAGAATTGAGTAAATTTCGGAGCAAAAGATCATTTACTCCGAAACTGGGGGGCATGTGTTGACACCATTTTTTGGAAAAACGGGTCAATAAGGAGCAGCCAATGAGAAAGCAAGGCAATCGGCTGATTGAAGAAAGAGAGAAGGGCGGTCGACATGAATCGTCGATGGTCAGAGGAGTTCAACTCTATCGATGGGCTGGCAGGTCAAACCAATCGGCCGATGGTCAACCGTGGGATCAGCCGATGGAAAGAGAAGAAGGCAGAAATCAAGAGGATACGCCAAAAGGAAAGCACGGTGGAGGCGGGTCAATCCACAATGGACAACGGGTGAAGAGTTAGTTTTAGGGAATTTTGACTCCTGCGAGAGTCTTTTTCTATTTTTAGTAGTGTTCGTTTTCTTTAGATGCAAGTAAACAGTGCCGTGTTCGGTTAGGAGTCGGGTTGTCCTCAGGACATAAATAGCGACCCTGCGTGGTCGGAAAAAAGTGTACACACCAATATCAAACAAACCGCCTCCGGGCAAACACTTTACAATTTACAGCATCTACTTTTCGGCGACTTCGCCATTGCGTTTTTTCTCTTTTCTATAACGCCGTCCTTCAAGTTCGTCGGGCTGCTGTTGGCATTTCTTAACCTCACCACTAGTGACGCGTCTAGCGTGAGTGTGTAAGGAACACCCGGGTACACTGACGGGTGCGAACGAGTCCGCAAGCGCACGGATACACCGTTGTAGCACTTCTCCCTCAGGAGTATTCCAAAGGGTATCGAATCCAAGGAACGGTCGGGGTACTCTACGAGCGACTTACCCAAGGACACAGGATCTCTGCTAAGGTAGGCGAGAGGTATGGTATCTCTTATAGGTACTTGGTTCTAGGGGGGTACAAGCTGCAAAGGATCTCGCTTCGGACACCGGACCCTCCTGGCTATAACAGTCGGTTCATGCCAAATGCTTGCCTACACCTATATCCGAACGTGTGGGATTCCGAAAGGGTCCAACGGCTGTCACCACCACGGCCTACCCCAAGACAAACTGTGGGGTACAGGGCAATCGAAGGATAATCCGTAGTCCAGACACCACGTCTGCACCACCGACTACTACTATAGCACAGCTACGTCTGACGTCCCGTAGCAACACTATAACACTCCATAGAAATACGGAGCGATGAACCCGCGAGTACAACTAGACCTTACCCATCATGGAATCAAGACGATACAAAGAGATATGAATGACACTTTGGTCTGATTCAGATATGCAGAGCACTCACTATATTCTAATTGACAAGCAGTCATACAAACGGAATGCAGAATTATTCATCAAGTCAACAAGATCAAAGGATCATGTCACGAAGAACACGAGCCTCTAAATGATGAACAGATGAAGAACTCTAGAACATATCACCCATGTATGAATACAACTTTAGTCTAATTGGAATATAACGAAATACTCACTCTAGTCTAAATGAAGAACAGTATCACTCACGAGGTACAAAGAGATGATGAACGAAGAACAGATCATCTCATCTCCCTTCTACTCACCCACACTCTCTCCTCTCTACCTAGCACTACCTAAGCTAGATCCTCCTCACACTCATATTCCTGGTGGGATGAGGTTTCACCTCCACCAAGAGGGAATGAGAAGGAGGAGAGGAGGCTAAGGTAAGAAGTTGCCTTCAAGTGTATTGTCCTATTCTTACCCCCCTCCCCTTCTATTTATAGGCACGAGCACCGGCGTCAAGTGGAGCGAGACAGCCCGGGGATGGCCTCTAGGACCCATGGGCGAACACCACGTGGAGCCCCGGGATCAGCCGACCAAAGGTCGGTTCGGCCGATCCCTGGGTCGGCCGACCCCCACGTGGCCCGCCTCGGCTTGTGCTCTCTCTGAGCAGCTGACTGGTGGGCCCTGAGGTTGGTTCCCGGTGTACACGTGTGTTGGAGGCAGTTTAGGCACTCTGGTGGGCCCATGGATCCATGTGATGCACGGGTGGCGATCTCTGATTCGCCGAGGCTCTCTCTCTTGGATTGGTGACGTCATTGATCCAGGGGCTGCTTGCATGGCAGCCCCTCATTGGCTGAGCCTGAAGCACTAGGATCATAGAGGTGTGCTTTCTCCTTATTTCTTATGCTAAACACCTACATTCATCTTCATACAGCCACTTGTGGAAATTGTTAGTTTAAAGCCCTATTCTATTGTGGATGCGTGATTCTCATGTTAAAATGCAGGGATTGACGGCCCTAAATTAGGTACTTAATAGCCGTCAACAACTCCCCCACACTTGCCCTTTGCTCGTCCCGTGCAATAGGGAATAGATCAAGCGGGTTAAACCAAGGGTATGAAACATACATAAGGATTATTCCAGGTCATACCTTGCTCTTGTGAACTTTGTGGAGTGGCTACCATGCCATCTTGGGTAGTTGATAAGAGGAATGACTGCGAATCAAATCCCTCAGACATCTGAGGGTAAGCACTTGGGGTTTCCAAAAGATTTTCAAAGAAAAACATGCTCTGCCTCCTTTGATTCTCTCGGATCGCTCAATGTGTATATGTCCTCACCTAGGCGTGACTGCCTTAAATTCATCCAACTTCTAACAGGCTTATGTGGAGCTCAGGGTAGGATATGAATAGCAAGGCATACTTGTATTGCATGTGTCGCAAAATCAAAAACTGGATCCAAAGAGTAAATCAAGTCATACAATCGGATCAAGAAGTGCACATGTATGGATGTGGTAGATATGGTAAGGTGAACACTAGGCCCGGAATGGGTGCTAGTTATTACCATATTCGCTGAATGAGATGAATGAGCTAAATGACTCCATTGCATGATTCTCTCTCTCTTATATATATGAAGTTATGGGAACATGGTCATCCTCTTCTTCCCTTTTTTTTAGTGGGCCTTCATGTGCCCACATTTTTTTTACAACTGAGGGACCTTCATGTGTCCCTTTTTTTTAGATAGCCATGCCTCTTTACAAGATACTCGAGGAGAGAGGAATCAATGCATATGATGGAGCACTTATGTAGGTGAATAGATGAATGATACAATGCTAACTTCTAGAGTAGAAGCATAGCAAGGGGGAAATGGTGGTGTGCACAAAATTCTTGATCATAAAAGCATGAAAAGAATTTCTCACTAGGGTCACAGGATTTGACAAAGCTCAATGCAATGACAAGCAGCATATGAGTATGAGGTTTTCAACTAACAACATCATATGGCTTTGGTAGGACTGGAATAAATCAAAGAGGACCTGCAAGAGCGTTCTTTTTCTTTCAAATAAACCCAAGAACTTATACCTTCAGAGCTAAGATCTTGTCATCAAGTCATATCTCTCTTGTCAACTACTTAGATGAACAGGTCATCCTTATAAAGATATGGTTCCCAAGCCTTAAGAGTATAGACAAGGGATAGAACTTATGCATGTCAACCACAGGTACGGAGCAAGTATCACCATAGAGTTCTCGAGTTCGCTCATAAATGATTTTATAAAAGGGCATAACGAATTCAAGCATCATGGTTGAATGAGGTAGAGATGCAAACCAGCGCTGGTTGTTGATGCAGACCGAATGGGGTTTTCGTGATGTGCAAGAATGTGTCTCCGTTCAGGTTCTTAAAACACGAGTGATCGTAGCGTTGTGCGAGTGTGGTATGGGTGCAAGTATCCATCGTGTTCGCGTTTGGAGAGTGTGACTCTCCCCCACACTATCTTGTACCTGGGTGCAGTTCTTCAAGTCAAACAAAAACAAAAACAACTAACACACATGAGACTCGACCGGGTTATCTGACCGGTGGAGCCAAATTATTTTATTCAAGTTCATAATGTAATAGGCACTTACACACATGATGAAAATAAAAATTTGAAAGGGAAATAAACATGGAAGGAAATAAATTAAACTGAACTAAGCACCTATGGAAAATGATAAAGGGGCGTAGCCCTCTACTCCGCGTCGTAGAGGTCCTCGTGCCCTGTGGCCTCAAAGAGGCGCCTCATCTTGGCACAAAGGCCACGACAAAGGTTGTGGAGGTCATCCCTCAGCTCAGCGAGGTCCATCTTCTATTCTGCACTGTTAGACTCCAGCTTCTCGCACTTCTTGCCAAGCTCTTCCACCAACGGGGCCATCCGGGCAGAGGGAGTCTTGGGAGGTCGCTCGGTTACCTGAGTCTTCTCCCTCGACTTCCTAGGTGCCCGTGGTGTGGAGCAGCTGCCTAGCTCAAAGTCCTCATCGGTTGCCTCCATAGTCGCCGGTGCTCGGATGCCTTTCCTGCCGGTGCTGCCTGGGCTAGTGAACCTGGGCTTCCCAGGCTGAGGGGCCGGGGGAGGAGACGTTGGAGCAGCGGGACCGGATGGCCCTTTGCCCCTAAGGCTCCTGGAGCGTCGGTCCGAAACGGTGGAACCACCGGTGGCGGCGGGATCACCACGGGTTTCGGCCAAATCCCCAATCCCATCTGGTAGGGGCTGCTGGCTCGTCCTCGCGACTTCCTCGCCTTTCCAGGCGAAGCAGATCAGCTTGAGGAGCGGGGGGCCAAAGGCATGAAGGGCCGGACCACTACCCCCTTAGCAACTGAGGGTCCTTCCCTGACTGCCCTCGATCCTTGTCCTTCCGTTGGTGGACGGGAAGCGAGCGGCCGCACATCAAGAATGCACGCAACCTCCATAGGTGCTGTCTCTTTAGGAGACGCAGCAATGGCAGGGACGTCTCCCATGAGGGGCTTCGTAGAGGAGGACTCCACAGGGTAAGGAATGATGCTCTTGTCGGCCATAGCGATTGTTGTGGGATGGAAGGAGCAGGGGAGATGGAGTTCTGCGTGGCTTGAAATCCGTCACACGGTGAGGAGGAGATCTTTGGAGGACGAAGGGAGGCACACGCGAAAGAGGAGAGGCGGCGGCGCCCTCGCTGGGTCGGCCGAACCCATATGGGCCCGCTGGGCCTCCCCTTTGTCCTATGGGTTCTAGTAAGGCTCACGATCTCTGGGCCAGGTGTCCCGCGGATTTTGAGGTTGGAGGCTCCAGTAATGGCTAAGACAAGGTGTTTGGCATAAATGCTCTCACTCCTCTTTTTGCTTTACTTAAACCTCTTCCCGCATAAATGGCGCAACATAGGGGGTTCACCTGGACCCATATCTCTGAAAGCGTGGCTCAAGAATACTCAAACCCCAGATCAAGCGAATAAGAATCTGTGGGTCGGAGGAACATTCGAGCCTTAGATCAAGAGTAACAAATTTTGCAGCTCATTCTTCTCCTTAGGTTGCCACGGCTTCTCACCCTCACTAGCGCGAGGACAACACGTAAGCCAACCCAAACTCCCAACAGAAGTGCAAAAGGTAGGAATGCAACCACACTCCCGCGAGGCATCGATCAGGTCAGAGTATTAGAATGGTATTTATGCCTACTGAACTTGATTGGCATCAGTCCTAGCTGAGCTCATGATGATGAGATAAATTGCTCAACTGGATCGGTATAAAATCGTGCTTTCTGAGGCCAGAAGTATAGAGACTTGTGATCCTAGGGCCAGTGTCTTGACCTGACCTTTGGTGTGGCGGCACCTCAGGTTGGGCCTTGACATAAAGCACAAAATAGCTATCATAACCTCTCCCGGAAAGTCGTAACCGAAGTCGAGATAGTCGTTCTCGCCAGGAACAACCACCTTTCTTTGATTACTCCTTTCCTCCTTCCTCCGAGACTAAGTCTCAAAGGTCGGGTTTTTAAGAGAAGAAACGATAGGGGAACCTAAGGGCAGAACTCACACTAGGTGCTCTTTCCCGTAGATTCCTGCTAGTCAAGAATGACATCTTCGACAAGAGCGTAGAGAAGGTTGGTATGTAGGCTCGAGCTCTCTCGAGGATGGATCTAGGCAACTCATTATCACGGTTGGCTACCTCGATGCTCAGGATGGGCGGGGAGCTGAAATCCCGGAGTTTTTCTAGAATTTCCTTTCCTTGCTCTGGCTCTAAGAACACAAAGGAGCCTCCCGACATGGCATCAGGCGTCATGCCACTGTCCCTTAGCAAACCAAGCTGGAAATGCTGCAAGAGCACCAGGTCTGGCAGATCAAGGACTGGACATGACTCGGTCATAGAGGCAAAACAATGCCATGCCATGCCTAGGGACTCCTTCTCTCTCTGTTGGAAACTGAGGATCGCCATTCTTAAAGAAATGATACGCCTCAAGGGAAAGAATCGGGTGCAGAAAGCTGCTCTCAATGCTCCCCAATTGAGGTGATCATGCCCAAAACAACGGTACCAAGTTCTCGCTCCTCCCGAAAGGGAGAACGAGAACAAGTTCCTCCTAAGAACATCCTGTGTCGCCCCGGTCTTACCCTGGGTAGAACACAGTTTTTCAATGTCTCTCACATGGGAGTAGGGATTTTCATGACTTTCCACCGAGAAGGAATCGTTCGCAACTAGCTTAATGAGGGATGGGTGAACCATACAGGGTGTTAAGGAGGCGAGTCGCCTCCACTAGGATGAGTCTATTGGTCCACTCATAATAAGCAGAAGGTGTGTACAAGGATAACCTTCCTGGGATAACGAGGGTAGAGGTAGAAATGAAAAAGGAAAAACAAAAGATACGAGGATAGTCAGGTTCGTAGATTCTCGACAACCGTTCCCCGGCAATGGCGCCAGAAATGCTTGGTGGTATTTCTTAACCTCACCACTAGTGGCGCATCTAGCGTGAGTGTGCAAGGAACACCCTGGTACACTGACGGGTGCGAACGAGTCTGCAAGCGCACGGATACACCGTTGTAGCACTTCTCCCTCGGGAGTATTCTACCCAAGGAACGGTCAGGGTACTCTACGAGCGACTTACCCAAGGACACAGGATCTCTGCTAAGGTAGGCGAGAGGTATGGTATCTCTTGTAGGTACTTGGTTCTAGAGGGTACAAGCTGCAAAGGATCTCGCTTCGGACACCGGACCCTCCTAACTATAACAGTCGGTTCACGGCAAATGGTTGCCTACACCTGTATCCGAACGTGGGGGGTTCCGAAAGGGTCCAACGGCTGTCACCACCGCGGCGTACCCCAAGACAAACCGTGGGATACAGGGCAATCGAAGGATAATCCGTAATCCAGACACCACGTTTGCGCCACCGACTACTACTATAGCACAGCTACGTCTGACATCCCGTAGCAACACTATAACACTCCGTAGAAATACGGAGCGATGAACCCGTGAGTACAACTAGACCATACCCATCATGGAATGAAGACGATACAAAGAGATATGAATGACACTTTGGTCTGATTCAGATATGCAGAGCACTCACTATATTCTAATGGACAAGCAGTCATACAAACGGAATGCAGAATTATTCATCTAGTCAACAAGATCAAAGGATTGTGTCACGAAGAATACGAGCCTCTAAATGATGAACAGATGAAGAACTCTTGAACATATCACCCATGTATGAATACAACTTTAGTCTAATTGGAATATAACGAAATACTCACTTTAGTCTAAATGAAGAACAGTATCACTCACGAGGTACAAAGAGATGATGAACGAAGAATGGATCATCACATCTCCCTTCTACTCACCCACACTCTCTCCTCTCTACCTAGCACTACCTAAGCTAGATCCTCCTCACACTCATATTCCTGGTGGGATGAGGTTTCACCTCCACCAAGAGGGAATGAGAAGGAGGAGAGGAGGCTAAGGTAAGAAGTTGCCTTCAAGTGTGTTGTCCTATTCTTACCCCCCTCCCCTTCTATTTATAGGCACGGGCACCGGCATCAAGTGGAGCGAGACACCCCGGGGATGGCCTCTAGGACCAATGGGCTAACACCACTTGGAGGCCCGGAATCAGCCGACGAAAGGTCGGTTCGGCCGATCCCTGGGTCGACCGACCCCCACGTGGCCCTCCTCGGCTTGTGCTTTCTCTGAGCGGCTGACTGGTGGGCCTTGAGGTCGGTTCCCGGTGTACACGTGTGTTGGAGGCGGTTTAGGCGCTCTGGTGGGCCCATGGATCCATGTGATGCACACGTGGCGATCTCTGATTCGCCGAGGCTCTCTCTCTTGGATTGGTGACGTCATTGATCCAGGGGCTGCTTGCATGGCAGCCCCTCATTGGTTGAGCTTGAAGCACTAGGATCATAGAGGTGTGCTTTCTCCTTATTTCTTATGCTAAACACCTGCATTCATATTCATACAACCACTTGTGGAAATTGTTAGTTTAAAGCCCTATTCTAGTGTGGATGCGTGATTCTCATGTTGAAATGCAGGGATTGACGGCCCTAAATTAGGTACTTAACAGCCGTCAACAGCTGCATCGATCGATCTCCGGCAAGCTTGTGAGTACCGTTTTACTGAATAACCCTAGGCTTTAACTTCTGGGCGCATCGCTGAGGTTTCGTCTAGTTCTTTATTCACCCCTTACCGATATTAGCTAGATCTACCAGTTTTCGTACCAATACTTGTGGTTTTTAGCTATTATCACTAATTTATCCAACTCGATCTAGATCACGTCGGCTTCTAACACTACAGCCGATTCCGACCTACTCGAGTTGCTAACGTCACGATCAGCCGATTCCAGCCGATCTCTTATCCACACCCTCGCGCCTCGGTCGCTCTCGAGCCGACCCATCCCGCTTTACTCATATCGGCCGATTGGCTGGTACACGTGTCGCTAAAAGGCCATCGGTTCTCTAGCCGATCCCTAATATTTTCCATTGTCAATCAATAGGTCAGATTGGCTAGCACGCCTCGCTACAGACCAGGGAGTCACGTGTGTCACGCGCAGAGGTGACGTCCTATTTTCATGTCAACAGAGTGATTGACAACGTGGTGTGGACTGACTTTTGGCTGAGTATTGCAGGTGTAGGTTGCGGCTTGATTCGTGTTGGTGCAGGTGAAGAGCGGGCGCGAAAGGTCTTAGCCTTGCGGGGCCTCCGAGGAGTGGAGAGACAAGTAGGCTCGGCTCGATGGACCCGGTGGCCGAATGGGATCAAGTGCGGGCCGCATGGTGGCAAGAAAAGCTAGACGAAGTCGTCGACCCGAGCCGGTGCAGGGTAGCGGCTCACGACCGAAGTCTGCACGCGGGGTCTGCGGCGGTTCACCACAAAACCATCGGGTTACTTGGTTGAGCAACAAAACCAAGACCGGAGGCTCGGCGGATGGAGACGGGATCCGGGCACGCCGAGAAGATTCGATGCCGGGGGACACGCGGCGGGATTGCAGGGCTTGCGTTGGGAGAATGCGGACTACGGCAAAGGTGTGGCCACCTGGTGAAAAGGAGTGCTACTTGACCATATTGCCCCTGAAGCGTTTGTATCTAAGTTTAAGTGCTAGGGGTAACTTGGTCATTTGTCCAATCCAGAGGGACTCATATATATAGCTCTAGGGTTTCTGGGCAAACCATCCTACCTTGAGCTCCACATAAGCCATGTTTAGAGTAGGATGGATTTAAAGCAGGTCAATGCCTTGGTGAGGATATATACACATTGAGCGATCCGAAAGAATCAAAGAGGGAGGCAGAGCAAGGTTTCGCTAAATTAAAAAAAAAGGAAACCCAAGGACTTACCACTAGGTGCTGAAGTGACTTGATTCATGGTCGTTCTTCTTATCAACTACCCAAGGTAGCATGGTAGCCAATCCTCAGAGTTCACAAGGGCAAGGTATGACTCGGAATAACTCTTATGTCTGTCTCGTACCTTTGGTTTAACCCACTTGATCTATTCCCTTTTGCTCGGGACGAGCAAATGTCAAGTGTGGGGGAGTTGACGACTGTTAATTGCCTATTTTAAGGCCGTCAACTCCTGCATTTTATCACAAGAACCATGCATCCACAGTAGAATAGGAGCTTATACTGATGAATTCCACCAGTGGCAATGCAAAGATGAATGCAGGTATTTAGCACAAGAAAAGAGAATAAAGCACACATCCATGATCCAAGCAATTCAGGCTCAGCCAATAAGAGGCTGCCATGTAGGCATCCACTGGATCCATGATGTCATCAATCCATGGGAAGAAGACCCGACGAATCAGGAGCCGCCACGTGTGCGTCACATGGATCCTATGGCCCACCTACGCGTGCAAGCCGCCTCAAATCCACGTGGGCACCCAGAACTGCCATAAGGACCCACCTGACAGCCGCCTGGAGAAAGCATAGCCAGGACAGGCCCACCCAGGGGTCAGCCGAACCGCCTCTGGCTCGGGTCATCCTGGCCTTCCACGTGTGAGCTCCTGGTTCCTTGTCGCATTTCGGGGGTGCTCGCGGCTTCTCATGAAGTTGTCCAGCCCCTATAAATAGAAGTGAGTGGAGGTAAGAAGAGGGCAACACACTTGAAGGCAACTTCTCACCTTTGTCTCCTTCTCCCCCCTCCTCCTCTCTTGGTTGAGGTGAAACCTCATCTCACCATGGGTGTGTGTGTATGGAGGATCTAGCCTAGGTGGTGCTAGGTAGAGAGGGTGTGTGTGAGTGAGTAGAGGGGAGATGATGATGATCCATTCATCAGCCATCATCCCCTTATACCTCGTGGATGAAGTAGTTCTTCATTTAGACTAAAGTGAGTATTTCAGTATATTCCAATTAGACTAAAGTAGCATTCATGCATAGGTGATATGTTCTTGTGTTCTTCATCCGTTCTTGATCACAGGCTTGGGTTCTAGTCGAACCATTCCTTTCGATCCTGTGGAGAGGATGCATAAGTTATTTATTCATTTGTTTGACTGATCGTCAATTAGAATATAGTGGATGCTCATGCATATCTGATTTAGATCAAAGTATCATTCATATCTCATGTCGCCTATTTGATTCCATGATGAATGAGGCCTAGCCCGTGCTCGCGGGTTCGTCGCTCCATATTTACACGAAGTGCTATAGTGTTGCTATGGGACGTCAGACGTACCCATGCTATAGTAGTGACCGGTGGTGTAGGCGTGGTGCCTAGACTGTGGGTTATCCTTCGTTTGCCCCGTATCCCACGGATTGATAGGGGTTGTAACATTCCAAAAAATTTGATTGAATGCCAAAATGTGATAATCAAAATTTTTGCTTTGATCATGAGTGCATATGAAATAATATAAGGTTGTCTTCATTTTCTCTTCCCTTAATCCTACATTTATTTCAAGTCAAATAATAATTTTAGGGCTTATAAAAATGCTAGTGTGAGAAGTTGGATCTTCATTTGGATTTATTTGGATTTTATTGAGTGAGATTCAAATTTGAATTTCAATTCAAATTTGAATCAAAGTTTGAATAGAAAATAGGAGTAAGGTTATTAGAGAAACCTTTGGAACCCTGCGTGGGCCAAAACCTAACCCGACCAAGTTCGCTAAACCACCCTGGACTCTTTTGCTTTGAATGCTGGACCGACCAGAGCTTGCACCGGCCCAACAGCTCACCAGCCCAGTAGCCACCGGTCCTTTGTTTCCACCCGAGTCGCTGATGTGCGGGCCCTAGCCGTCAGTCGTCTTCAACCCCACCGCTTTACCTCTTCTCCCCCTTTCCTCTCTCACGCACCGCGCCGCCGTGGAAAGGGCCGGTCGTGCGGCCATGCCCGCCGCCGCGGATGGCGTCCACGCGTCCCGGAGGCCATCTCACCGTTCGTGCCACCAACCGCGCCTATATAACCACCGCCGCGGCCTCCAACCCTAACCCTAGCCAGTTGGGGATTTTCTCCCCAATCCCGCCGCCGGTGACGTCAAGGGGGAGAGGAGGAGGAGAAGGCGCTGGGGAGGCCGTCCGAGGGAGCGCCGCCCGTTGTCGTCGCCGGAGCCGTCCGTGAGGAGGAGCCAGACCTGCCGACGCCGCGCGCACCTTCTTCCTCTGCTCTGGAGCGAACCGCGCCGCCGCGCCTTCTTCACCGCCACGAAACCGCCGCAACCACAGACCCTAGGTGAGCACCACATCATCCTCTCTCATTGGCGCCTGGCCGTCGAGCCATGGACGCATACCGAGCCTTGTGAGCTCGCCGGCCTTGTGCGCCGTAGTTGAACCCGTGTCGCTCCGCGCCGCCGCGCATCCCGCCGTCGCTTGTGATGCCGGCCATCGAGCCGTGCCGGACGAACTTGCAGGTGCCGCTGCCTTCTTCATCACACGCGCGTCTTGCTGCAGTGTTTCGTTCGATGGATCTCCGAGCCGCCAAGCCGTGCGCCGCGCTCCGGTCCGCCGCCGGCCCCGTCTTTTCTGGCCGCGGTCATGCACGCGAGCACCCACGCGCATGTGCGATGGACGCCGGCACCGCGAGAGGAGTCGTGCCGCCGGGCCGTCATCGCCGCCCGGGTCTTTCCCCATCTCGTTCGCCATCGTGTGCGACGTTCCGTCGTGTCGCCGCCGCGCACCCCCGCGCACAGGCACACGCGCGAACGTCGTGCGGATGTAACCCCAGGTTGGTGTCCTTTGGACGCCTCGACCCTAGGCTGCACCAGGTTAGACCGTTCGCCATAGGGAGTCTTCCCTGCGTGCCGTCGCCACGTCCGCCGGCGTGGCCGCACCACCGGCGTTTGCCGCGCGCAAGCACCGTTGCTGCCGCCTTGCGGTCGCCACGCGTTTCTGTGACCATCAGTCCGCGCTGTGTCGTTCACTTGGACGCCCGCGCTTGTGCGAGTCCACCGGTGCTGGCGACCCCAGCCATAGCGCCTTGGACCTCTGCCCCGAGCTCGCCACACCGAGCCACAACTCATCACCATTGGCCGGTGCTCGGCCAAAGGCCGCGCCTTTCCTGTTACATGTTGTCCTAGCCGTCGCACCCACTCGCCGCCGGTGAGTTTTTCCCGGTCGCCGCTCCTCTGGAGCATTGCGTCGAACACCTGGTGACCACGCCCAAAACCCAGTGGGGTATTCCTATCCACACGTCGGACCACACATCGCTTTGGCCGTATCCGATCCGGTCGGATCTCGTGCGGCCGACCTATCCCCTTGCACGCCACACGGCCGCCTGCACGGGCGCTGGCCACAGCGGATCCCTTCGGATCCTTTGCGCCGGCCAATTGCAGCCGCGCCCCACCGCCGCCTGCTGCGCTGCAAGCCGCAGCAGATCCAGCCCGGATCCTTTGTGGCTGCGCTGTTTTATATGGTAAAAGCGTATTTTGGATTTCCTGAAATGTATTTTATCTTCAGAAAATCGTAATAAATCCATTTTAACTCCGAAAAATACAAAACCTTTTCTGGAAACTCTCTAAAATCTTAAACTCAGTGCTAGACTAGTGTTTGTTCTCTTTTGGCTCTTAATTGCTATTTGTTTGGAGTTATTTGCATTAGGACCGCTCTTTATTTTCTTTTGCGCGTTAATAGGAGCAGCTGGAGCCGGGGAGCTGAACCCGGAGTACGACTATGCTGACGACTACGCTGCTGAGGACTACCCGACCCCAGGTTTACGCCCGACTGATTCTGAATACCTATTAGGCATTGCTATGTAGTATGCTAGCGCTTTACTTTAAATGCATGTTGATGAACCTTGCACTGCCTATTTTAATTACCCTGTCCTTGATTGCCCTACTACTACTATATATGTTTATAAGCGTGTATATACGCTGAGCCTCGCGATGCATGTGTTGGGATGGGAATAGTGGTTTTGGGTGTGCGTGGGGTAAAAACCGGCAGGAGAAGGCGTTTTGGGTACTTTGGCGGGGGTGAGCTCGAAACAACCAATCTGGGATCGGGGACGGGGGTGCACTCCTCAGTGTATCCCCACTTTTACAGTTTTCGGAGCACAGGTGTTGGGGTTTTAACTGCGTATGGAGGACATGAGCTTGCCCCAGTCTGAAAGCGAGTGGATCAACTTGTCGATAGGACTTTCGTACACACCACCTCACCGAGCGTGGGGTTAGGGCCGAGTTGAACTCGGCAAGTGCAAAACCATACTTGCCAGCAGGATAGAGGGTATCAGTGGGGGAGAGGTGGGAGTGAGACCACCTTCTCTCAGAGCGTCGCTCGTGTGGCCACACGGGGGCATTTCACAGTTCCGGTGCAATTCCCTTTGCGGAGGGGATCGCTTTGAGAGCCGGATGCAGGATGGGACCGTAACTACCGAGAGTTCGCACGGTAGGATGGACTCGGTCGGCCGTACACCGGCCGGGTGCCATTCCGGGTTGGGTACAGGTGTACACGCTCTACAGAGTTGTTCAATCTATAGCTATAGCCGCGTCCTCGGTCATGGACATACCTAGAAGACATGTTCGTTCCTCATGTTTAAGGATTTCTACCTTCCCCTTGTAGATGAGAGTGTGGTGAGCCGTGGTTGCAGTCGCGGAGAGGAGAGTGGCTCCCTCTACCTCGCCGATCTGATTGCAATCATTGAGGTGCGAGGAGAGGAAGTTCTCGCATCGACCCTAGACGGAGGTAGGTTGTGGAGACGGGGCCCTGGTGTACCAGGAGGTTCCGAGCTGTGTTGAGAGTTTTGGGTTGGGATCTTGATGGAGATATCTTGTTGTTACTCTACTCCTACTGCATAGGAAACCCGAGCTTCTACCTTGTCTCCTTTCTTCCCTTTGGAAGTTAGGCCACTTAAAGCTGCATACAGTTGGTGACGTGGACCTATCCCACCCCTTAGGGATAGACTTTGGGTGTGCAGGGTACGAGTCTGACTACGACAACAACGCCGATGGATGGTACGATTAAGGGATGCGTCGCTTCGCTCAAGGATGCCTGTGGGCGAGAAGAATAAAAGATGGAGACCCTTCTGAGAAGCTAGCTACCGCTGCGTAGAATTTCACTCTAATTCAGCCAAGAGGCTTGTAATGTTGTACTCCATAACGGACATGTAATAAATTTATGTACTAATGTTTGTGTGATGCGATGTATGGCTGTGTTTTACTATCTGTGATGCGTTCTGTACGCGATAGCCACTGATCCAGGGACTATCGCGAAGGTACAGGGATTCGGGTTTTCTTCTGAAAATCCGGGGCTTTACAGGTGGTATCAGAGCCATACTTGACTGTAGCACATATCCCTAGAAATGGCTGATAGAAATAGGACTCTATACGCTCTATTTCTATATGTATACACTTGAGCTATGTTATAAAAACTTATCTCTCTTTAAAACTTCTTCCTTACTTGCGCTAACTGAAATTTCTTACGTGTCACCGGAAATGGAGCGCCAAGTTGCGGAGATCACCCCCGAGACGTGCGGGGAGCTCTGCCACTGGTTGGAGAGGGCCCTTCTAAGGCTTGGGGTCCCTCCTACCTACGTCACGTACCGCGCTGAGTACGTGCCCGCCGTGACAGGGCAGCTAGTGCTCTGCACAGTTGCCTGCTCTGCACAGTTGCCGTCCTTCCTCACCCGAAGCTCCCAGGCTTCAAGGGGGAGGTCTGCTACAGCACCGCCCTGACCGTCCAAACTGCGATGGACGTCGCCTGCCGCCAGGCACTAGGCTGCCTTCTCGCCCAGTACCTGACCACGTTCGAGTCCGGGATGCTCCGTCTTCTACCTCGCGACTACTGGCGTCTGGCACCGCTCGTGGACGGAGTCCCTTCGCACGAGGGGATCCTGGACGACGTCGACGCCGCACCCTTCCGCGAGTCCGATGAGACTTTGGTGGAGACCGCCAGCTACTTGGTCGACCTCAACAAGTACGCCCGCCGCCTAGAGGACGAGTCGCGGACCCTCTTCTGCGAGATCAAGGACGCCACTGGAGAGGCCCGCCTTCACCTACCCCGCTGCCTTCAGTTGGAGAGGGAGAACAGTGCGCTATGCTACCGTGTTCGCCAGCTTGAGCAGGGGCTCAGCCGTGCGAACTCCACCCTGCTGCAGTCGGAGAGAGAGCATGTGGACACACGCGAGGAGCTGTTGCACGTCAAGGAGGACCTTCGCAAGATGACCGTGAGTCAGAGCCGGCTGAGAGACAGGCTTCAGAGCAAGGACGACTTGCTCACGGTATGCGCCCACCTGCTCGGCTGTGAGCAGAACAAGGTGGAGGAGCTGAAGAAGAACAGGGAGGAGAACATCGCCAACCTCGTGTGGCTCACACGCACGACTGTCTACCTGAGAGACAAGGCCGAGAGACTGAGGAGGACTTGGGAGGACGTCGATTCCCTCCGAGTGGACGAGCTCATGGAGCTCAACGGAGAGCTGCCCTTCGAGTCCCAGCGTGCGATCCACACGGAGACCTTCGAGCTGCACCAGTCCCGCCTCAAGCTGCACCTGTGTCCGATGGCTCGGATGCTGACCCCCGTCGAGACTGAGGAGGTACGCGAGGCACACGCCTTGGTGTCCCGAATCTTCCCTCTGGACTACCCCACAGAGGACCGCTACCCTGTCTCGTACAAGAGGGCTCGCACCGAGTAGAGTGCAGAGCGAGGACATGACCTAAGAGTAGAGTTGTAAGATAGTAGTTTCCATGAGTTGTTCCATGCAGCCGCGAGCATGTTCCGGTGCATGAAGAGAGTCATGTCACACCATGTAGGCACCACCCTTTTGAGCATGTAACGATGTATTAGAGCGTTGATTTGAGCTGCTACCCCTAAGGTCTGAGTCAGCCTCGGGGAAGCATATGTACTACTCATGCTTGTTGTATGCTTGGATCTTAATGGAGTTATTTGTGTCTTAATGCATTTTCTCATTGGGTGTTGGTTATATAAATAGTTTTATTTTCATGCTTGTCTCAGACTCATATGTGTTGGTGAGTGGCATTGTGTAAAAGTCTTTTCTCCCCTGGTCGTGTTTTCAGAAGGATGTCGATCTGAAGGTCCAACCGTCTGCTGTCACGCCTCGAGGAGGCTGCCGAGGAGGAAGAAGCCCCACAGGGCCGTGGCCGCGGTCGTGGCCGTGCCGCCGCTCGTGGACGCGGTCATGCACCTGCCCGTAGCCGTGGACGCCCGACCCTACATGGAGGAGCTCTGGGAGCTCGAGGCTGGGGTGTCGGAGCAACACCACCGCCGCCCAAGGGCCCAGAAGCTGAAGCCGAGGATGGAGAAGCTGAGCAAGAACTGGAGCAAGACCAGCCTGAGCCGGACCAGCCCCCACCGCCACCACCCAACCTGGTGGACGTGATGGCTGTCCAGACTCAGCTGATGCAGAGGATGGTGGAAGCCATGGAGCACCGGGGCAACGGTGGGAACCGCAATGCCCCGCAGGACGAGGACCTCACAAGGAAGATCGAGAGGTTCATCCGCCTGAAGGCACCCACCTTCAGCTACTCGGATGACCTGCTCGACGCCGACGACTGGCTGAGGGTGATCGAGACCAAGCTCGACCTCATTGTCTGCTCCGACGAGGAGTGCGTCGCCATAGCCGCGCACCAGCTGGAGGGTCCTGCCAAGTCTTGGTGGGACAACTACACTGCCAGCCACCCGAACCCAGCCTTCATCACCTGGCTAGAGTTCTGTGAGGCGTTCCGCGAGCAGTACCTGCCCAGCGAGCTGTTGATCCAGAAGGCGCAGGAGTTCCGCACCATGACGCAGGGTGCGATGAGGGTGGAGGAGTACGAGCGCCACTTCATGAAGATGATGCGGTACGCCCCCGACGACACCAACACCGACCAGAAGAAGCAGTTCTGGTTTCTGTGAGGCCTTCACCACGGCCTTCGCCAGGGACTGAAGGCGAGCGAGCACAAGTCCCTTTACCACCTCGTCAACCATGCCATCGCAGTCGAGGAGGAGGGAGGGGCCACGAGGAGTGCATGAAGGGCAAGAAGAGGATGGGAGATCAGGATCACCACGACCGATCCTTCCAGAAGTCGAGGAGTGGACAGAGCAACATGCTGAGGGGGAGCTACCGCCCGGGGCACAACCAGCCTGGGCACAGCTTCGGAGGAGGCCGTGGCCAGTTCCCCGGAGGGAGGAGCCCCGGCTACCCACAGCAGAGTGGAGGCTACAACCATCCGCTGTAGAGTGCCACGAGACCGACCACTGGAGGCTTCACCATGACCTGCTTCGCCTGTGGCAAGCCTGGCCACAAGTCCTTCGAGTGCCCTGACAAGAAGACCGCTGCTACACCCGCGAGAGCTCCTGCTCCAGGAGGACGACCTCCTCAAGCTGCACCACCGCCGACTGCCAGCCGTGGGAGGCTTAACCACCTCACTGAGGAGGAGGCTGCTGACGCTCCTGACGTCGTGATCGGTGAGTTTTTGGTTTGTGGTACTACTGCTTTGGTTCTTTTCGATATCGGTGCAACCGGGTCATACATCATCTCTAGGTTCGTAAACAAACTCTCCCTCCCTACAACCACCCGATCAGTTCCTATCATCACGAGTTCACCTCTCAGAGATATCAGATGCACCTTGCTATGTAAAGGTGTGGAAGTGGTCATTCAGGACCACAAGTTCTTGGGGGATTTGACAGTGTTGCCCTCCAATGGCATCGATGTGATTCTGGAGATGGATGGGATCACCACTCACAAGGGTGTCATCTCCACTTCACCGCGGCTAGTGACCTTAGTACACCCTGATGGAATGAGGGTCACCTTCGAGCCGATGAAGTATTGAGACATACTAGCTGTGTACAGTCTTCACATGAAAGCTATCTCAGATGTGCCAGTGGTTTGTGAGTACGAAGATGTGTTTCCAGAAGAGCTGCCGGGTTTGCCTCCAGACCGTGAAGTGGAGTTCGTGATCAACTTGGTATCGGGGACTGCACCTATAGCTCAGAGTCCGTACAGAATGGCAGATGTTGAGCTGAAGCTGTTGAAGGCTGAGTTGGACTCACTGCTTGAGAAGGGGTTCATTACCGAGTGCTTCACCATGGGGTTCACCAGCTCTGTTCGTGCCGAAGAAAGATGGGACTCAGCGTCTGTGTGTTGATTACCGCGCACTCAATGCGGTAACCATCAAGAACAAGTACCCGCTACCCCGGATCGATGACCTGATGGATCAGCTAAGGCAGGCCAAGTTCTTTAGCAAGATTGATCTCCGATCATGCTACCACCAGATGAAGTTACGGCCGGAAGACTTCTTCAAGACCGCGTTTGTGACCCGGTACGGACAGTACGAGTACACTGTCATATCGTTCGGTCTTACGAACGCCCCAGCGTACTTCATGAACATGATGAACAAGGTGTTCATGGAGGAGTTAGACAAGTGTGTCATTGTCTTCATTGACGACATACTGGTCTTCTCCAAGACTACAGAAGAGCATGAAGAGCACCTGAGGATAGTGTTGGGGAAGCTCAGGCAACAACAGCTGTATGCCAAATTCAGCAAGTGTGAGTTCTGGATGGAGGAAGTTGCCTTTCTCGGTCACGTGTTATCAGCTGAAGGAGTGGCCGTAGACCCGAGCAAGATAGAAGTAGTGTCCAAGTGGCAGTCGCCCAAGACAGTGACAGAGATCCGTAGTTTTCTCGGTTTAGCCGGATACTACCACCTGTTCATCGAGAACTTCTCCAAGATTGCGAAGCCCATGACAGAACTGTTGAAGAGCAGCATGCCGTTTGTGTGGTCGTACAAATGCGAAGCAAGCTTTCAAGAGCTCAAGACACGCCTCACCACTACACCGGTCCTGACCCTTCCCGATGCGAGCAAAGACTTCGTGGTGTACTGTGACGCATCGAGACAAGGACTCGGTTGCGTGCTGATGCAGGAAGGCAAGGTCGTTGCTTATGCCTTGCGACAGCTTCGAAAGCACGAGGAGAACTACCCCACACATGACCTCGAGCTAGCTGCTGTCGTTCATGCTTTGAAGATATGGAGGCAGTACCTGATGGGCAACAAATGTGACATTTACACCGACCACAAGAGTCTGAAGTACATCTTCACACAGTCCGAGTTGAACCTGGGACAGCGAAGATGGCTTGAACTGATCAAGGACTACGATTTGAACATCCACTACCATCCGGGTAAAGCAAATGTCGTAGCTGATGCGCTAAGTCGCAAGCACTACTGCAATAATCTGATGGTGCAGAAGGAGCAACCGGCACTGTATGAGGAAATGGAGAAGCTGAAACTGGAGATAGTCGAGAAGGGGCAGCTGAATGAACTGAGAGTGAAGTACACCCTAGAAGATCAGATTCGGCAAGCTCAGAAGGGATGTCCAGAAATTGAAGAAGTGAAAGACTTGATGGCAAGAGGCAAAGCAGCTGACTACCGCCTCGACGAGCAAGGCACTCTGTGGTTGAAGGATCGTATTTGTGTACCCCGAAGCAAGGAGATCCGAGACTCGATTCTGAAGGAAGCTCATGACTCTCGGTACTCGATTCACCCTGGTTGCACAAAGATGTACCAAGATCTGAAGGTCCGATTCTGGTGGGAGAAAATGAGGGAACACATTGCAGAGTACGTCGCTCGATGCCACACTTATCAGAGAGTGAAGGCAGAACATCAGAGACCTGCTGGTTTGCTACAGCCGTTGGAGATACCCGTCTGGAAATGGGATGATATCAGCATGGACTTCATAGTGGGTTTGCCTCGCACACAGAAAGGGAATGACTACATTTGGGTGATTGTCGACCGCTTGACCAAGGTAGCACACTTCTTGCCAGTGAAAGCCAACTACAGTGTGAGCAAGCTAGTTGAGCTCTACGTGGATAACATTCTGAAGATTCATGGAGCTCCGAGGAGCATTGTGTCTGATAGAGGCCCACCGTTTACCGCTCAGTTCTGGAAGAGTTTGCATGCATCTATGGGAACCGAGTTGAACTACAGTACAGCTTTCCACCCGCAGACAGATGGGCAGACAGAGAGAGTGAACCAGGTGCTGGAAGACCTTCTGAGGGCTTGTGTGTTGACCTACGGGTCGGATTGGGAGAAGAGCTTGTCCTATGCTGAGTTCTCTTACAACAACGGCTACCAAGCTAGTCTACAAATGGCACCTTTCGAAGCTCTCTACGGTAGAAGATGTCGGACACCGTTGATGTGGTCCAAGGTGGGGGAGCGAACCTTCTTCGGTCCCGCCACCATTGTTGAAGCCGAGGAGAATGTGGCTAAGGTCAGAGAGAATCTGAAGATAGCTCAGAGCAGGCAGAAGAGCTACGCCGACCCAAAGAGGAGAGACGTCTCGTTTGAAGTGGGAGAGCACGTCTACTTGAGGGTTTCACCCCTCCGAGGTACCAAGAGGTTCCATGTCAAGGGGAAGTTGTCTCCGAGGTATGTTGGCCCGTACCCGATCGTGAAGAGGGTCGGGAAGGTGGCTTACAAACTCGAGCTGCCTCCAGAGCTCGCCGGAGTTCACCCAGTGTTCCACGTGTCTCAGCTCTGAAAGTGCGTTGTTGTTGAGAAGAGAGTGCCCGCTCAGGCACTCGACGTCCAGGATACCCTGGAATACTTGGAGTACGCAGTCAGGATTCTGGACTGGGCGGAGAAGTCGACCAGGAAGACCACCACTCGCTTCTGCAAGGTGCTCTGGAGCAACCACTCCGAGCGCGAAGCGATGTGGGAGAAGGAGTCCGTCATGGGGGAGAAATACCCTCATCTCTTCGAACCGGAGGTAACTTCTTAATCTCGGGGACGAGATTCTTGTGAGCGGGGAGTTCTGTAACATTCTAAAAAATTTGCTTGAATGCCAAAATGTGATAATCAAAATTTTTGCTTTGATCATGAGTGCATATGAAATAATATAAGGTTGTCTTCATTTTCTCTTCCCTTAATCCTAGATTTATTTCAAGTCAAATAATAATTTTAGGGCTTATAAAAATGCTAGTGTGAGAAGTTGGATCTTCATTTGGATTTATTTGTATTTTATTGAGTGATATTCAAATTTGAATTTCAATTCAAATTTGAATCAAAGTTTGAATAGAAAATAGGAGTAAGGTTATTAGAGAAACCTTTGGAACCCTGCGTGGGCCAAAACCCAACCCGGCCAAGTTCGCTAAACCACCCTGGACTCTTTTGCTTTGAACGCTGGACCGACCAGAGCTTGCACCGGCCCAACAGCTCACCGGCCCAGTAGCCACCGGTCCTTTGTTTCCGCCCGAGTCGCTGACGTGCGGGCCCCAGCCGTCAGTCGTCTTCAACCCCACCGCTTTACCTCTTTTCCCCCTTTCCTCAATCACGCACCGCGCCGCCCTGGAAAGGGCCGGCCGTGCGGCCATGCCCGCCGCCACGGATGGCGTCCACGCGTCCCGGAGGCCATCTTGCCGTTCGTGCCACCTACCGCACCTATATAACCACCGCCGCGGCCTCCAACCCTAACCCTAGCCAGTTGGGGATTTTCACCCCAATCCCGCCGCCGGTGACGTCAAGGGGTAGAGGATGATGAGAAGGCGGCGGGGAGGCCGTCTGAGGGAGTGCCGCCCGTTGTCGCCGCCGGAGCCGTCTGTGAGGAGGAGCCGGACCTGCCGACACTGCGCGCACCTTCTTCCTCTGCTCTGGAGCGAACCGCGCCGCCGCGCCTTCTTCACCGCCGCAAAACCGCCACAACCGCAGACCCTAGGTGAGCACCGCGTCATCCTCTCTCTGTGGCGCCTGGCGGTCGAGCCATGGACGCATGCCAAGCCTTGTGAGCTCGCCGGCCTTGTGCGCCGTAGTTGAACCCGTGTTGCTCCGCGCCGCCGCGCATCTCGCCGTCGCTTGTGATGCCGGCCATCGAGCCATGCTGGACGAACTTGCAGGTGCCGCTGCCTTCTTCATCACGCGTGCATCTTGCTGCTGTGTTTCGTTCGATGGATCTCCGAGCCGCCGTGCCGTGCACCGGGCTCCGGTCCGCCGCCGGCCCTGTCTTTTCTGGCCGCGGTCATGCACGCGAGCACCCACGTTGGCATGTGAGAGAGTAAATGGTTCGTTGAATTGTTATTAGGAAAATACGATCGCATTAATCGAACGAACATCCATCCAAAGTAAGAAACAGAGTCCATTCTAAAGTGACTAATTAAACATCACAATTTCTACATACATAAGACAATGTTCCAACGAAATCTAACGATACTAATTAACATCACTGATAACATAACATCACAAAGTTCACATACATAAGACAATGTACCAACGAAATCTAAAGATACTAATTAACATCACAGATAACATAACAGCATGGATCTTCCACCGGCGCAGCTCGCTCACTCCATCTACTCCATCCATCCCTCATTCCTGGCCACGACGCGGTGGCGGCTCCACTTCTTCTTGTAGTTCTGCCTCAGGGGCGCAGACTTGACCTCATTCAGCTTGCACCACCGGTGCATAAGGTTGGGGCAGACAGGGCACCCATACGTGCTGTTGAAGCGTAGGAAGACGCGCAAAGCATCACCCCGGGGGACCGGAGGGATGTAGCCATGGAAATGGTCCTCAGACGAGTCTGTGTCAGCTTGGGAGTCGGAGTCAAATTCACCAACAGGAAGGGTAACCGTAAATGTAAGCTTCCGAGGCGGCGACGGTGAAGGAGGCTGGATATTCGCCGGCGAGACATCAGTTGCTCCTGGCAAAGTGCCGACGATCAATGCCGGGTCGATGTTGGCGTCGTCGGAGGGCGGCGGTGGCGACGATGGAGGAGGCTGGGAATCCGCCAGCGAGCCACCACCGGCTCTTGGGAAACCGCCGACGAGCGACGGCAGGTCGACGTTGGCGGCGTCGGAGCACGGCGGCGGTGTGCCGTGGATGTGGCCCCACAGCACCTCCGTGAACATGCGGGTGAAGTACTGGCCGTCACGCGGAGAGGATGTGGCACCGGAGGATCGGTTGAAGGGCGAGGGTGAGACTCGGCGCGACGGGGAGCTGGTGGGGGATAGTCAGCGCGACGGGGAGCCTGATCGCTTCATTGCGTCGGCCGGGCAGTAGGAGTGAGGCGTGAGTGTTTCGGAAGTGGTAGAGTGAGACGCCGATGGTGGGTGGTAGGAATGGCGATTTATGTGGAGTTACTCACCTTGCCTGGGAAGTTGTGCCGCTTCGGTGAGAAGGTAAGCAACGGACACCTCTTGAGTCTTGACTCTTGAGTGGCTTCCATTCATTTTCCACCGTTGTGGGGCTGATGTGCGGGTCCCCGTGTCGTATGACCAACATGTCTATGATCTCTTGATGATGGCAACCACCTTCCATGGGAAGTCGTGGCACGAGGATGGCAACAGGCGGATGTTACTGTTAAGAAAAAGTGACAAGACCGGACTAAATTATTTTTTGATTTGTTGGCAAAATAGGTTCACATTTTTCGAACATCAGTGGCTGAGCGGCTGGCAACGCCGCCGGCCTTACGAGCAGGGACTGGAACGGCCGTGGCCCTGAGCTCTTCGGGACAGTTGGTGCGGTTGGCGCACTTGACATCAATGGCCGAGCGGCTGGCAACGCCGCCGGCCTGTCGAGCAGGGACGGGAACGGCCGTGCGCCTAAGCTCTCCGGGACAGTCGACGCGGTAGGCGCACTTGACATCAGTAGTGGAGTGGACAGCTATGAGAACCACGTGCGGCCAGCCAGGCCACTCGGGTACTCCACCCACTGCATGCCAGCTTCTGGTGGCGACGGGTACGGCCGTGCGACTGAGCTCTCCGGGACAGTCGAAGCGGCGGGCGTACTTGACATCAATGGCCTAGCGGCTGGTAACGCCACCGGCCTGTGGAGCAGGGACAGGAATGACCGTGCGCCTGACTTCTCCGGGACAGTCGAAGCGGCGGGTGCACTTGACATCAATGGCGGAGTGGAGGGCCATGGCTGCCACGTGCGACTAGCCCGGCCTCTCAAGCACTCCACCCACTGCACGCTAGCTTCTGGTGGTGACGGTGAGATAGGAATCGTGGTTTGATAGATCTGGAGAGAACGCCTGTCCCACGCTGCCCGGCATGCCAGCGACGAAGGCCGCAGTCGGCATAGAGCATGCCGGGCCCCATCAGCCTGGCTATCCATTAGGGTGTTTCTGTCCTGCCGCAGTCGCCGCATCTCAGTCCCGCCGGAGCTTTAGCCAGCGTGGATGATAGGAGAGCGAGCTCCACAGGAGGCATGCGATGATTGTCACTGGCCATTGGGGGAGATGCTCTGAAATGCACATAGAAATTAGTTTGCTCAAAGAGGCGGAAAAGGTCAAAAGAACAAATAAATCGATTGAATTGCGAGAGAGGACGACGGTACTTGCGCCGATAGGAGGCGATGCCGATGGGGTTTTCTTTCGTTGAGGAGATGCAAAAGTGTTTTCCAGTATATATTAATAGATCTCATTTGCCAAGGGAAAGGTGCAGGGTCTCATCGGGGATCGTGTCAGGCAAATGGCCTAGGCGCGTAACTTGCAATCTCATTGAACTTGGAGCAAACTTAACTCACTTGAACATGATGAGATCGAAAGTTGCCACGACACCGGTTATTCTGGTATACGAAACATTATCAGACCAGACTAAACCATTTGCTATGAGATAGGCAATTGAAGAAGGGCACGAAAGGAGGTCGGATGTTTGGGTTTACGAACCATGAGTAGATCAGAGAAATATTTTTAATCATTTGATGGCAAAACATGCTTGTTTTAAATTTGGACAAGGTGAGCTATGATATCATCCTTCTTAGGGAGAGCCAAAAACATGCACAATTCGAACGTGAAGCCGTGGCTTAGGTAGAGCAAATTGAAGCGATGGGCAACAAATTGGCTTTCAGTAAGATGGTGCCTACTCTATCTAGTGTACACTACCCCATCTAGTGAGAGCCTGTGTGTTTCGAGGACCGGTGGATGGTCGCTTCCTGGTGTGATGAGTGATTGACAATGTTGGGTGGACTGACTCTTGGCTAAGTATTGTAGGTGCAGGTTGCGGCTTGGCTGGTGTTGGGGCAGGTGAAGAGCAAGCGCGAAAGGTCGTTGCTGGGTAGGCCTCCAGGTGTGGAGAAGACAAATAGGCTTGGCTCGAGGGACCCGGTGGCCAGCGGGGTCAAGTGTGGGCTGCATGGTGGCAAGAATGGTAAGATGAAGTCATGGACGGTTTCTTGGTTGAGCCTCAAAACCAAGGTAGAGCGGGGACTACGTGGGAGCCGAGTCATGAGTGGTGATTGGCGGAGGCTCCACCGAGTTCGCGGGATTTCCAATGGTTCACCAGAAAACCGCTGGGTTCCTTGGTTGATCCACAAAGCTAAGACCGAAGACCGGAGGCAACAGCACTGGACCGGTCTGATCGGTGGGTACCGGTCTGACCGGTGTGCGACGACGCGTTCTGGTGACTTCGAAGCAGAGGACACGCGTCGGGATCGCAAGGCTTTCGTCGAGGCTAAGCAAGTTTGCGGTCGTCGGGCATCCGTCCGATGGTGCTACGATGAAGTTTCCCAAAAGGCCCTTCGAGGGCGTGTATCTTAGTTTAATGTAATAGGGGTAGTTTCGACTTTCGGCTAGCCTCCATATAACGCAAGTGGTGAGAGGATGGCAGCCATCTCTTGGAACCCTAGCTCATTTGCTTTTGCTATTTTCCCTTCCTATTTTCCTTAGGATTTTTAGGACTAGCTTGAGAGCTTCATGGTGAGATCTTGAGAGAGGGAAGGATGACCGGGTGGCAAGCTAGACCTTGTATGAACCTTCATTGTATGTATAGATGATTCGGCGTGGTTCCTCAAGGCTTGATTGTGTCTCTCCCATTTTCCCTTTTTGGTGATTTTCGGAGCCTTCTCTTGGCGTTTTTCTTGTGGCAGTTTTGAGACCTTTCTCTTTGGGATTTTGTGGGGGATGTATGCATGAACCCTTCGTGGTTCTTTTCCCTTTGATTCCCCTCCCAAATCCGTGCGTAAAGGGGCTCAATTTTGGGGTTTTCTTCGGTCTAGGGTTAGAGGCGTTCTTGGTGGAAATCCTTCGATTGCTCTTGATTTAGCAAGTTTTGGTGGACCAAATCGTGGCTATGGAATGCCCATGAGGTACTTCTACTATTCCCAAAGTCTTGTGCGAATCCGTGGAGCGAATCGGAAGATCGGGAATTGGATTTGGAGGAGTTGACCCGCGTGTTGCTGTTCATCCTGAGAGCCCAGGGCTTGACCGGTCTGACCGGTGCCTTCCACTGGTCTGACCGGTGCCAACCCCTTGTTGGGTTTTGCTCAGGTGAACGTCTTGGTGAGTTCCCTAGTCTCTGTGTTTGCTGCTGTTTTGAATTTGGAGTGTTTTGGAGCTCGGGAGGTCACTTTCGCGGATTTGGAGTTTCCTGGCCTAGACCGGTCTGACCGGTGAGCTACACCGGCCTGACCGGTGTAGAGGCTTTTTGTGGAAATCTTCAAGTTCTACTCGGGTGACCCGGCTCAGGGTCCAGGGTGACCCGGTGTGTCTCTGGAGGGTGTCAGGTGATCCGGCGGCTTAGTCCGGGTGATCCGTCCTTGACCGGTCTGACCGGTGCAGGTGACCGGTCTGACCGGTGTGGTCAGTAGCTGCTCGAGTTGCTTGTTCCACTGCGTTCTCAAGTAGGTTTCGGTGGTTGTTGGTTCCTAGGACCAGTAGCACTCCAGTGGCTACGTGGTCTTGGCCAACTTGGGTAGTTGAGTCAGAGCCGTGGTTTGGTTAGCCGTGTTCGTCTTGTTGGAGTAGCCATCTCCTTCGAGAAGAATTTTTATCGGCTCCCATTCACTCCCCCCTCTCTGGTCGCCAGTTCGGTCCTTCATCTAGCAAAGATTTGTTTTTCAAAGACATGGTTAGTAGGAAAGAATCGTGAAGACAAGCAAGCTGACTTAGAGTTTGTACCACATCTTCGTTCTTCCTTGTTGACGAGTCATGCTTGGTAACAACAAAATGAAAGCATGCAATGAGATAGGCAATACAACCCGGGCAGGACCAGATGTTTGGGTTTACGAAACATTAATAGATCGGACAAAATTTTTCATTCCTTTCCTGGCAAAAGTTGCGTGTTTTGAATTGGGCAAACCTGGTTACAAATTTCGTAGTTTCTGAGATAGTGAAAATTGGATCACATTATTTGTTTTTTAATTGTCCACTATTGATTTTCCACCTCTCTAAATTGCGATGAACTATTCCAACTACCAGCCGTGGTAAATAAATGGGGGAAGACCAGAAGTTGGTTTCCATCACGTCAACGTGTGTGCGAGTATTGCTACACAGGAACAAAAAAAGAGAGATAGAAACAAATATCAGTGGATTGATCTAGAAACAAAATATATCCAAAATCACTCTGACATGTCAGGGTTTAATTTGTTTGGATGCAGATATCCAATTATTTTGCTAAAGAACATATCACATTCAGCGTGAATTCTACATTCCTCGTTACAAAAATGTGATCATTCTTCCTGGCTCATCTCGAAGCATAGGTGGCCTGCGCACTGATGATTGCTGCACGCCATTGGTGGCGCCAGCGTTGCACGTAGGCGCCACGCCACTCGCCAGATCACCTCTGAGGCTGCCTCATGGCACCGCAGGCAACCCTTGTTCGTCTGCATCATCATCGATGTCGCGGCCGCTGATTCTTCCTCACCCTCGACTTGTCTGATGTACCGCCTTGCACTGTCATCATCACCAGCGCCGCCATTGGCCCTGTAGAGGACCATGGCGGCTACGTAGGCCGCCACATTGTGCCCGGCCTGGGCGGCCTCCTCGAGCTTGGTGATGGATGACCAGGAGCTGTAGTTTTCCCCGAACAGGATGTCCATCCCGGAGAGGAAACATGCCTCCGGGTTTCTTATGCGGGTTAGGCAATCGAGGAGGGCGTCATAGCCCTTGCGGTCGTTCCACTGCAGCTCAACGGTAAATCGCTCAGCGCCACGCGCTGACCAACAGTCGCGTTCCTGCACACGCGACGCATCTCTCGGTAGGTCGCCCGTAGGCTGCGGAGGTCATCCATGGCCCGCTCCGAGGTCGCAGCAAGGTGGCCGACGATGTCAATGTTCACCTAGGTAGGGAGAACCACCAGCGATAATGGCAACCACCTCGACGACATGATTACTGACCTACCGGCGTCTTGAAAATAGTTTGATCAACATCAGTGTGCCAGGCCAGATGCACATTCAAATTGATACAGAGATTTGGAAGAGAGCACTGTACTCTCATGGATCTTCCTTCTGAGAGGAGGAGATGCAATTGTAAAAATGTTCTTTGTACCCAGGCGGAAGAAGTTGATCAATGCCCCATTTACAACAAATCCACCATTCCTTTCTCTGCATTTACAATAAATTCACCGCTCCTTTGCCATCCAAAACAACCTTCGCTCCTGCTCCGTTGATTTCGGGATAACAATAATAATTCATTATGATTGTTGGGGAACCTAACGGAAATTACGTTCTTGGAAATGTGAACAGGTCGGACTAAATGGTCAGTACAATGTGGTGGGTACTAATTGCCGCGCATTTCTCGGTCGATTTTGGCAATACATCATCAGTACAATGCTCAGAAGCATAGGGCACAATGTTCAGAATATATGATCGACACATTGTTCACAATACCAAAGTGACACTTGCAGAATACATGATCGACACATCTAATTAGCCTTGCCACCGAGCATCAATCCTGCCATTCCTGTGAAAACAACAAATAAAGCAAGCAGCACATGCGCGAGTTGGACATTGTGCCTATAATTCCCAATTGACTTCAGCTCAGCGGTAGCCTTCTGAAGTTTTTGTCGCGTTGTTTTGAGCTCATTCCTAATCTCTCTAAGCTCACAATTAGCTTTTCCCAATTCCCCCTCCCACTGCTTTGCATCCTCTTCAGCTTTCGCTTTCTTCTTCATGAGCTTCACCATAACAGCATACGACCTTTCATCCCATTCTGGATCAATCCAGCAGAAGTAATCACATTGCTCTTTTTCTTCCTGCAAATTAAATGACCCATTAGCAATAGCGGTTGACCACAAACACCACATAAGCAGGTAGCCAACTAGTCATTACCTTTGGGCAGCCAGCAAACCAGCGGCCAGGGTTGAGAAAGGTCCAAGCATACTTCACCACAGCTCTCAACCCGTGTTTGCACTTGTCTTTAGGATGCCAATGGCTACTATTGCAGGAAGATGTCTCCGAGTAGTAACTACCAATGGAAAAAGATGCTGGAGTACACGGATGCTTCAAAAAAATTCATTGCAACTTGAAATCAATGCTTAGTTTTGCACTTTCTAAACTAAAGCCTATCAATCAACTTGTAACAACAATCATGCTTCAACCGAAATCCCCAATTCCAAATATCACTTCTCTCCGACGAAAGGGGAAAGCAGAGGCACAAAACAAGGTACTGACCTGACCGTAGCTCACTCTCCTCCCTTCGATGCGAGGATCCGCCATTCCCGCCGCGGGTTGTAGATCTGCGCACTAACGCCTCTAGGCTAGATATTTGCCACAACGACCCACAGGCGCGTGCTGGCAAGCCCCTTGCAGGGTACGGGGTTGATATTGCCATTGGCCGCGGGTTCAACCCCTGCTATTGACATAGTATCCTTTTAATTTTCCTTTGTTTTTTTATCAGACCAACTTGTGGGACCTTAACCAGTAATTAAACATCAACAAGGAACAAGTTTCATAATAATCAAGCACTACCTATTTTTATCTGTCTCACGCAGTATCCGTTGCTTCTCCTTCTCCATCTGGATGACACTCTGTTGTATCGATTGCTTCTCCTTCTCGATCTCGATAACTAACTGCTCAACCGATTGCTTATACACTTCCATCACATCGATGACATGTTTCAGCTTTCCCTTCACGTTTTCCAGCTTAGTGGTAGTTGCTTTAAGCTTGATGTTAGCCTTTGTGCATTCTTCCTTCTATGACCTTGCCTCCTCTTCAGGTTTTGTCTTCCAGTCTAGTACCAGGTCTTTCGACTCTTGATCAAGAATCTCACCTATTTCTTTCAACAAGGCATTGTCCTGGCGTAACATATGGGCACACATCTCCTTGTATTTGTTAGTCTATTGCAATTGTTCATGCAACAATTGGTCAGCCATCTCCTTGAATTTCCTCATCTCTTGCATAGTTGTATTTAAAATTTCCTGACACAGCTCCTTGTATTTTACAGCCTCTTGCTGCGCCATGAGTTCTCTGCCTTCTTGTTCTTGCAGGTATCTCTTCACCTCCTGCAGCCCAGCTTTACTGGCTTCAAGCATCTCTACAAGCTAATAAAATACAAGAACCTATCAATCCATCAAACGATGCAAACTGAAAACTAACAGAATCTAACACCTATGAATTGTCTATAGCCTATCAACTTGTAACACCAAACGAAGTGCAAGTATGAGGGTACGATGAAATCTGATTCTAGTGTATATGCTCATCAATCCGTTAGATCCCCAAATCTAGAAATCCCTAGGACGTTAGGGGGAAATATAGTGGCTCAAATCGGAGAACTGACCTTGTCGAGCCGTTTTAGTTTCTTGTAGCTGGAAGGTGGCGGCGGAACCATCTTCCCGTCGCCTCTAGGATCCACCATTCCTGCCACGAGTCGTTGCAGATCTGTGCGTAGCAAAAGTTGAGTCTTTGCGAAGGCAGTGAAGCGTTTCGCCTACGAATTACTGATTTATATTAAAGATTCACCTTACACAACCATAAGGAAAGTGTTTCCTGTTAAAATGACAGAACCAAGAAGTGGTGTAGTGGTAAAAAACACGATCTTATTCCTATAGGTCTTTAGTTCGAACCTTTGCAATGGTAAATTGTTCTTGCAACATTTCCTGAGCTAGCAAAACATAGGAAATAAGCAGTTTTGCGATCATTACTCAGGAAGGTCCTTACAGCAAAACATCAACAGACCGAACCTTTGTCGCCTACCGAGCAGCAAACATCATATTATGATCAGGTAGAATCAAGTTTCTCAACTCACGACCACAAAGTTCGCAACACCAAGTAGCAACAAGTTTCTCAACTCATGACCACAAAGTTCACAACACCAAATAGCAACAAGTTTCTCGACTCATGACCACAAAGTTCACAACACCAAGTAGCAAACATAATTATGATCAGGTAGCATCAAGTTTCTCAACTCACGACCACAAAGTTCACAACACCAAGTAGCAACAAGTTCCATCAACTCATGACCATTCTCAACACTCAAGAACTAAACATCAATTACATTTGTAGGCGTTGATTCTCCTTCCATAGCTCCATCCTGCAGCTTTTGCGGAGAAGTAGCTTCAAGCTTCTTGCTAGCTTCTGGCGATCCTTTCCATTGGTGTTCCCTTTGTCGTTTGCATGATCTGAAGTAAACATCAGCAGCAACAAGTTTCATAACACTACATGTCATTTAGGGTCGTTCATCACTCTGAAGTGAGCAACAACCAGTAGTTAAACATCAACAAGCAACAAGTTTCATAATAATCGTAACTACCTATTTTTATTGAACTCGCAAAGCATCGATTCCTTCTCCTTCTCAACCCGTTCCAGCTTTGCCTTCACCCTTTTCAACTCAGCAGCAACAGCGCTCACAGGGGAGGCGACCGACGTAGGGGGAGCGCGGAAACCGGAGTAGTGGGCGGAGCAGGGATGGGTCGCGGCCATGGGGTCGCCGTGGAGGTGAGGGAGGCAAGCGGGCGGACCAGGAACGGGGCAGGGGTCGTCGCGGGCAGGAGAGAGGAAAGTGGATAGGCTCGAGTCGGTCGGTGGGGGTGGGTAGTGGAGGACTGGAGGGTTGGTGGGCGGGCGGGTGCGGATCGCACATGGAGCGTCGGTTCGGCCTCGGTGCTGGCTCGGTCGGTCGGCCCAGACCAAGCGTGCCGGGTTGGTTGGGTGCATTTCCTAAATAGGATGCACCCATATATATACAAAGGTCAGCAAATCATAGACTAGTAAATCACATACAAAGGTCTTAGATTATAATAAACCACTGCAAAAATTCTGGTAAAAGAGTATTATCGCAACAAGGGTATAGTAATAAATTGTCTTAAAATGGAGTACTCTAGAAGTTCTCGTAAATCATGGACTATAGTAAATCATGGACTATACGTACAAGGTAGTAAGCATGGACTATAGTAATTCATGTTGTACATGACTCAGTAAATCTTTCACAGAAAAATAATTGTATTCTCGTAACTTGTGTATACACATGTAGACAATCGGTACTCCAACATGCTACACAGCTGCACTCTTGCATGCCTCCATGGTGATAGTAATCACGTTGGGGGCAGCAGTAATGATAGACAATTAATTCTCACAGCACGGTGGTAGTAGCAATTGACATCAACGCACACCGGAAAATAGGAATCGGACGGGAGAGGACAGTGGCTGGGGAATGAAGCACAGTCCGGTGAGTAAATGGTTGGTTCCCTCAGTCAACGTGGCTGAAATTATTTTGTGCTAATTACTCTTGGAGTTAACCACCCCACCAGCAAGAAAGGGGACCCTCAAAGACTGGTTGGGCCGGTGCGATTGGTTGGCCTGACTATAGAATAAGTTATTCTATAACCGGCTACAAAGTAGTATATATATATATATATAGAGCTGTTACTGTGTAGCCGGCTAATTCTGTGGCCGGGCCGTATATCCTGCTCGTCCGGTTGGATCAAACCCGCACACCAACGTCATCCGCCCTTACCAGCATGGCTCATCTCGGCTCCAGCTCAGCGCCAACACACCCATCAATTAATTACGCAAGTAAATGATCCCCAAATTCCTCCCGTTTCCATTGCGCACGCACGAGCAGTAAACAAAACACATCGCCGCCGTCCTGCTCCGTTCGCCGCGCTGTGCACCGGCGACCTCCGCTGCCCCTTCCCCGCCCGGTGTCCCATCCCATCAGTGTGAGCCGAAGCAGCCCAGCGGCGATCTTGTGGTGACCCGGCCGGTGGTGGCCTTTCCCTCTCGCGACAGTACCACCTCCCTCCCGAACCGGCGACACCATTCGTAGCGGCCGGTCGTGATGGCGTCAGATCCAGGCAGCAGCCCTCCTCTCGACGCAGGCTGCTTTTCATGTGAGCTTAATCTATCTTTTTTTTTCATCTGCAGATCTATTAGTAATTGAATGCCCCTCCCGTCCCAGTTGATTTTCCACGATTAGTCAGCAGCATGCATCTTCTTTTACCCCTTATATTGATCTCGTAATTTCACTTCTCAGTTTCCTACTTTTCTCATTTTTCTTTTCACGAGATCTGGTTTTTTTTTTGACAACATACGAGATCTGGTTAGTCAAATGACGAAAATGAATTACTTTTATTTATTTCCTATCTGCTTGCACTAGATCCGGCCATCTGGGTTGCAGAAGAGCACGCACAACTGCAGTCATTACTATCCTCAACTGTGATGTTTTTACCAACTTGTTGGGTCAGTCCATGTAGTCTCTAAACGATCTAGGGTATAGAATGTGCAAGCAAAGCATTTCAAATTATATAATTGTCAGTAGTTTTGCCTGTACTGCTTGAATTACTTCTGATGATGACCTGAAGTTTATAAATATCTTATTGCAAGCACATGTGTGCCGGTAATTGTAATTCTGCTATAGTACCAGGTTCCATGATTCTTAATAGTGGTAACTCCCCATTCTGAATATAATATGAGTCAATCCAAATATTGAAACCATTTCATGGTAAATCAATCCCATCATTATAGTAACTGGTTTCTGAATCACATACCAAATTGTGGTAACTCTGGATCGTAATATTACTGTCTTCAGTCATTCGATTTATGGGAACAATTATCGTAATTTTGGTTTATCATCATAGTTACTAGGACACCAGATTGTGGTAACTAGTAACTGGTTTCTGAATAACATACCAAACTGTGGTAACTGGATCATAATATCATTGTCTTCAGTCATTCGATTTATGGGAACAATTATACGTAATTTTGGTTTATCATCGTAGTTACTTCGACACCAGATTGTGGTAAACAGTTCTGGAATTCAAATTATGGTAACAGATTCACGCTAGCATTAACTGGACAATGCCAGATTGACGCTAGCATACAAAGCATCATGGAGGTCTTCTGTTAATACGCTCATGAATCCCTTTTTTTGACGACCTTAAATGAAAATGTTTTTTGAGAAAAAAATCTCTGACCATCGTATTATTGGCAAGCTACATCAATTTCTTTGCTATCAGCTTTTTTGTCGATAACCAAGCTAGTTCCTTGTACCTTCTAATTTATTTTACTAGAAATGCAGGAAAAGGTGGCTACCATCTGAGTTGAAGGGTTGTGGAGCTCTCTAGGCTGGCTAGCCTTGCCTAGCTCTGCTCCATCGAGCATACTCAATTAGATTTAGTTGGAGATAGGGAATGCACAACCTCAGGTTGTGTTATACCCATGTAAAAGCCCAGGTTGTAAGGTTGGAGCAGTGCCGATAAAATGAAGAAGCAACCACTTTAGATTGTACATTGTTCAGTAATGTGGAGTGGTGTCATGTTATTTTATCTATTCAGTCTTTACTGTCATTTGTAATCAAGCCAATCAGAAAAAAGAGTGTTTGTTTCAATCTGTATTGTGATAACTCATCTAATATTATAGTCAACATACAATCAAGGTATAGTAAGTTAGGACATATGGTGCAGTGTACAACATATGGATTCAAACAGTATTGTTATCTCCCATTCGAATTATGGTAACTATGTCACGATAAATCTCTCTTCAGTATAGTGTTTGGTTCCTCTGAATAGCTTAATGTCAAATCGTGGTAACTTCAAATCCTAATTATCATCTAGAGCTGTTTGAATTATTGTAGCTGTTTTCATCACAATTGGTAATGCATGTTATTATAGTAATTGGTTCGAATGGAAAAGCTGGTAAGACTGCAGTATGAACATGCACCTCCACACGAGAACTTCAATTGACATTGCGTTCGGTTTACCACACCAATTGCGTGCAGTTTACCACACCAATCACTACCGTCCCGGCATGGCAAAGTGTCACGTCGGGAGGCAACTTGCCGGAGTTACTATAGTTAATCAGCACACTACCACTGATTACGGAGGAAGCCGTAAATAACGGATGTGCTCAGCTCGTTCGCTAGCTGGAGCCCAGAGGCGACGGGCTGGCCGCAACTGACGCATTGAGTAGATGGCGTGAGTCACGCAGGTGGCCAGTTGGGAAATGGGTCCGGTTGATAACCAATCCTAGCGTGCTCAGTGGACTGACTATAGAATAACTATTTTGTGGCTGGCCGCAGAGTATACTCTCCCTATATATATATATATATACTATCGGGTGTAGTTACTCCCACCGTTAACGGGTTTGGAACTTCCACCCGCGCGAACAGACATATGTAGGCGCCGCGCAGCAACATATACCCGAGTACCTACTGTGTTCGGCGGATCGATTGAACAGGGCAGGAAAAACGTCGTCACCGCAGATCGGATCCTTCAAGCTAGCTCGATCGATTTCTTCATTCCTAAACCTAATCTCTTTGCTGAACGAGGTATGTGATCAATTTGTGGAATTAATTTTGAGGATTGAGATGTTTTCCTGGCTGATCCTAGCGCACGGCCGGATGGAAGTGAAGCAGATACGCTCTTCGCTGCCTGTCTCCGCGCCAGCCGAAACGCTATGACCGGCATGATTGATCGATAATTTGATGACGCCGGCGGCAGTAGATGGCGAGCGACCTGCACAATTTCCCCTAAATTTCTTGGGTGCAGCTATCATCAACCTTTTAATATCGGAGTATCACTTCATACGTACTTTTATTTTTTGTTTTGAGTATCACTTGATACTTTCTTTTTAGATTGGAGTAGCACTTTGATACTTTTTTTGTCTAGAGCAATTTTAATTAAACCCAGATGCTCTAAACATGTATGTACTAATACTTTCAGTAGGAATGTATGTACTGATACTTTATTTCAGTAGGAATGCTCTAAACATGTATGTACTGATACTTTCAGTAGGAATGTATGTACTGATACTTTATTTCAGTAGGAATAGGAATATAATGTATGTACTGATACTTTCAGTAGGAATGTAAGTCTTCATACTCTAGTTAAGATATCTGCATATTCATCTGATCATCTCTTCTTATATCGGTATAGGCACTGCATCCCATCCCCCAGTCGATATACTCCCTATCCTGTAGTAGTATGTGTGCATACCTGCTTGGTATGTATGAATGGGTATATATCCGTATATACGTGTGTCGGCGTGTGTATGTTGGCATACGTCCAGTGGACGTGTATGCAAACGTACCTATCTGGTCCTGGTGGTAGTATGTGATCATACTTAAATTCGTATGGTCATGTATATTAGCAAAAATAATAAAAAATTACTTCCATACCGTACGGATGCACCCATGCAACAATCTGCTGGGATCACGGAAGAAGCGCCGGCGCATGCAAGAAAAAAAAAAGACTGGCCGCAAATCACATAGTTTGGTGATGGTTAAGTGGCCTGACGTCATCTATGAGGCCACCCCGACCCAGGCGGTCGGCCCGCGCGACCTAAGGAGCGCCACAGCTGCCTCGACGGGAGGCTCCGCCCCACACGACCAAAGGTTCCTTCAATTGTAACCCATTGGCGGGGCCCCCTAGGCGAGGGCTGCAACGTGGTGTGAGCAACCCCGCGCCGCCCGAGATGTGCTGGAGCAGCAGGGCGGGCGGATCTATGTTGTCAGGCGGCCAGGCCATCATGAGATTTTCCCTGGCGTGGGAAGCGGACTGCCCCGGCGTCCCGTCACCTGGATAATGAACAGTAACAAAGGACAGATGAATCCTTCGCCTGTGAGGAATGGTCGGGGCTTGCACGAGAAGCCTCGACCTAGCAAGACCTGTGCAGCCCTGAGTTGGGAGAAGCCACCTTGGAACGGGAGCCGCCAGCTACGCCGCCCTACAGGGACTACCGCGGCTAGCACAGCGTACGGCGCCAACCGGAGACGAAGGCCCACGGCGCAGCACAGTTCCGGCACTGTTACAGCACTGTAGCAGGGCTGGTGTGCAAGGGTGGCGGCGGCGGCAATTCGGACTGACGGCGGCGATTCGAGAGGAGGCGACGACGCGAATGCAACGGCCGCGGGGGGCTCTTAAGCGGCACTAGTGCAGCAGCTAAATGATCTTTCAAAGATTGAATGTGTAGCTCTCTGTCCTGAATCAACTGTGCTACTACAGGTGTTGTCTCATATGTTATAGTTGGAGCCAACACCAAATTTGGTTCATAGGCATACACTGTTTTGAATGGAGAACACCCCAACGCCGAGTGGAAAGAAGAATTATACCACAACTCAGCTAGTGGGAGTCACTTCTTCCACTATTTTGGAGAATCATGAATTGTGCATCTTAGATACATTTCCAAGCACTGATTTACCCTCTCTGTTTGTCCATCCGTTTGAGGATGATAGGCTGTGCTCATGGTTAACTTCACCTCATACAGTTTGAACAGTTCCTTCCAAAACTTAATGAGAAAAATAGGATCTCTATCTGTTACTATAGCCTGAGGTAGCCCATGCAATTTTACCACATTATCCAGAAATAACTGAGCAATGGTTTGAGCATTATAAGGACCGTTTGGTGGCAAAAAAAATGTGCATATTTGGTAAGCCTATCCACCACCACAACAATCACACTACAATGATCAGATATAGGCAACCCTTCAATAAAGTCCATAGAAATACCTTGCCAAGGTCCTGAGGGAAGAGGTAATGGTTGTAACAAGCTAGCTGGATGTTGCTGACTATGTTTAGCTTTTTGGCAAATTAAGCATTGCTTTACCATATTTTCCACATTTTGCTTGAGCCTTTTCCAAACAAATATCTGTTGAGCCTTTGATAAGTGACTTGAGCTCCAGAATGCCCTCCAATGGCACTAGAGTGAAAAGCTGCAATTAATTTAGTTTGTAGAGCTGAATTACAACCCACCCAAATTCTATTGTGTTGTTTGATGATGCCCTATTCCAGAGTGAAACCATCCTTAGTTGGACTGTGCACTGCCAATTGTATGAGAAGGTTATGAGCATCCTGATCAGTTTTGTAAGAATTCATAATCTCTTGGATCCACATTGGTTGTAGTTGCGAAATGCCTTGTATACTCATAACATGAGCCACTCTTGATAATGCATCCGCTGCAATATTGTCTCTTCCCTTGTTATAAAGGATCTTAAATTTTAGACCCGTCAATCTGGACATGGCCTTTCGTAGAATATCAGAATGCAAGTTCTGTTCATTGAGATAAGTTAGAGACTGATGATCAGTTTTTATGACAAATTCCTGATGTTGGATGTATTGCCTCCATTTCTCCACTGCCATTAATAAGGCCAAAATTTTTTTGTCATATATTGATAATTCTCCTAGAGCTTTGCTGAGAAAAGCTATTGGCTGCCCATTTTGCATTAAAACTGCACCAATTCCATCAGCACAGGCATCAGTTTCAATAGTGAATACCTCTTTGAAATTTGGCAGTGCTAACACACGAGTGCATATCATTGCTAACTTCAGAGCTAGGAAAGCTTTGTTAGCTATAGGAGACCAATCAAAACTTTTCTTCTTCAATAATTGAGCCAAAGGTTTGGCAATCATGCCATAGTTCCTCACAAATTTTCTATAATAACCTGTGAGTCCCAAAAATCCCCTGAGTTCAGTCACACTTGTTGGTTTGGGCCATTTCATCATAGTTGTTGTTTTAGTAGGGTCTGTGGCCACTCCATCCACAGAGATTATATGCCCCAAGTATTCTAGCATGCTCTTTGCAAAAGAACACTTACTCCATTTGAGATAGATCTTGTTAGCTCGCAAAACCTCAAACACTTTCTGGAGATGTTCTTCATGATGAGCTAGAGTTGGGCTGTAGATGAGGATGCCATCCAAGAATACCAAGACAAATTCCCTTAGGAATGGTTGTAACAGCTCATTCATCAAACATTGAAATGTAGATGGTGCATTAGTCAACCCAAATGGCTTTACTTTGAATTGGTAGTGGCTATGATGGGTCTTGAATGCTGTTTTGAATTCATCCCCTTCCTTCATCCTCACTTGATGGTAACCTGACTTCATATCCAACTTGGTGAAGTACTTAGCCCCTGCCAATTCGTCTAGAATCTCCTCAATTATTGGCATTGGGAATCTGTTCTTTATGGTAATAGCATTTACCCTTCTGTAATCCACACAAAGGTGCCATGAGCCATCCTTCTTTTGCACAAGCAATACTAGGGATGTGTTGACGGTGAATTTCCGTCAACCTAGCCATGAGTTTACCTTCGGTGTTGGCATGAATTTTATATCTTATCCATTGGTACTAACCCCCTTGGTATAACAAGTTCGTTCGTGCATGTCGGTTTTGGAGTTTAATGTTTATGCAGGAATTCAGCGTTGAAAGCATCACTTCCGGGTAAAGTTCATCAAGCACCTCGTGACAAGACCTTGAAGCCCGGTACGAGTCAAACAATGAAGTGAACATGACTCCAAGAAGCCCAAGGACCAACCCGTGAAGACGGAAAACTCCGAGGACCTGAACAGAAAATGCTGAATCTTGCGGGACAAGGAGCTTCATCTAAACCGCGGAGAAACTGACGTCAAGGGCCCACATGCAGAAGGGAGAATACTCTAGAAGACTCGGGAAGCATCACCAGCAAAGGAGGCCACGAAATGGGCCAGGACGGGCCCAGATCGGTCGGCCCAGGCCGGCCGGCCTGGCCCACTTCTAGGCCCATTCGTGCCCCATTTGACCTAGCTGCCTCCCGGACTATTTATAGCCCCCTGGCCGAGAGCCACGCATCAACTCATTCGTCATTCATCGCCGAGGAGCAGAGAAGAGAGGGACACCATTCCGGAGAGGAGAGGGTCGAGCTAGTTGTCTAGGGTTTCCCAAGCCGACGTGGGAACCTTGCAAGGAAGACCACGTCGGAGTTCCAGGAGCTAGAAGCAAGATCAAGGTAGGATCCCGGTGGTGATCTTGTTTATGTATCATGTACTATGTTGAATTATCAAGTTGCAATCCGATTTCTAGCGATCGAGTGTTTCTCCTACGACTTTGATTTCAATCAGCTTTTCTTACTTTAAGATCTATTCTCGAGATAGATCATAGAGGGTGTTCTTGTAGCCATGGTGGCTAGAGGTGCATGCCTGACCTTCCGAGAGATATCAACTTATCCATTGGACTCGCCCTAGGCTAACCCGCACGAATAGGAGTGCGTTGTGACAGAACGGTGGCTCCAAAAGGCGGGCGTTTTCGGAGTTGGACGGGAAACCGTGATTTAAAGATGTTTTTTATAAGATTCAACTTGGCTATTTCTTCTTTGCTCAGAACTTCAACAAAAGCTTGATCCAATCTCTCTAGATTGGTTTTACCTATCCTTCTCTCTCTCTTGCTACCTCCGGCTTTCATAGATTAGATTCGTTTTTATGATGTTCTTTAGATTAGATGCATAAGATTCCCCTTTGAAGATCTAAGTGTTCTCAGCTTTAATAGATAGGATTTTGCATCACACATTTGTTCCACGGATTCGATACCTTGGGTTCACACTTGAGGGAAGAAGGGTCCCTTGACTACGACGGAGGACTTGTCCGCTTGCAAGACCAAACGAAGTTTGATACGTATATACACCGTCAACAAGCCCCTTTTTTTGGCGCCGTTGCCGGGGAACAAGTGATCAAGATTCGATCTTTTATTGCTTTTTGTGAATATTTTCAGTTTTCTATTGGTTTTTCTTTTTGCATCTACTAACTTTTGATCATCCTCAAAATCAATCTAATCTAGTTTTTGACTAACCCTAGTTTTCTTAGATTTGTTTTTATTTTTTTGTATATATTTTGTTTATTGCTAACCCTAACAGGAGATGAACGGCTACCTCTCCAACAAACCCGAAAATTTTGTGGATGATCCAGAAAAACTTTACAGGCTAAGAAGACGTGAAGCACAAGCTAAAAAGTTGGAATTTGCAGATCCAAAAGCGGAGGCCGAAGGATCGCCAGAGTCTCCAAAGGAATCACCACCTCAAAGCCCTAGGGAGAATCAACTTCCACCGCTACCGATGGGAGAACAACCGCAGCCGGAGCGCAAGATCGGGGAGCTATGCACCCCAGACATCGTCGACCTATCAATCTTGAACCTCGCGGAGATTGGAAGGCCGTTCGAGATCAAGACCTCAACGATTTGCATGGTGCAACATTCACCCTTCACCGGTAAAGAGGATCCGAACCTTCACCTCCAAGCGTTCGTTCAACTTTGTCAAACTTTCAACATGGATGGGGTGACTCAAGATCAAATGAGGGCAAGGCTCTTTCCGTTCTCATTACTCGGGAAGGCTTTGCAATGGTTCTACTCTCAACCGGCGGAGACGGTGCAAAATTGGGACACCTTGATGAGGGCCTTCATGAAGGAATACTACTCGTCGGGTAAGACTCAAAGCTTGCGCAATAAGATTGCTACTTTTGCTCAATATCCTGCGGAAACCATATCGGAGGCATTCGAGCGCTTCAATGAGTACACTCGGGCGGTTCCACATAACAAGTTCCCGAAGGAGGATCTCGTTCAAAAGTTCTATCAAGGACTTACCATGGCGTCAAGGACAATCATCGATGCATCGGCAGGAGGATCCATCATCGAGCTTACGCCGACCCAAGCTTTCACTCTATTCAAGAAGGTCGCGGACAATGACACGTGGGCGTCATCCGGACGCTTACTTCCAGTTCAACCCACGGGGAACGTCAAGGGAGTCTTGCAAGTGGAGAAAGAAGATCTACTCGAAGGCAAGATTGATTCGCTTATGCGGAGGTTGGAGAAGATGGAGATAGAGAAGAAAGAAGCTCAAGATTTAAAGGCTGCCGAAGCAAGATCCACATGTGAAGAGTGCGGAGAATATGGCCATGTCCAAAAGGATTGCCCGGAGGAAGCCAAGATGATCGACTACATGAGGAAGGGAGATTTGCCGAACTTCCGCTATGGGCAAGGTAGACCTCAATTTAATGCAAGCTCATCCATTCCGAATTCGGTTCCGCTTCGTATGCAATTGAAGTTCTTCATGGACGAGCAAGCTAAGATCAACAAGGACACCGTCACCAAGTTCAAGGCCATAGACAAGGTGTTGGAGAACATCGATAGCAAGGTGACGGAGGTCGGAAGCTCCAACCATCAAGTGCTCAACATGATGAAGATGCTTGAGACGCAAGTGGGACAACTTGCCGGGCGCCTATCCGCTAACGGAGGGAAGCTTCCGAGACAACCTCAAGGTCCCGAGACGGCGAAGGCCATTCAAACTTGTTCGGGGAAGGAGACCGAAGATCTGGAGCGTTCCGCGGGAGCAAGAAAGCCTAAACCATCCACCGAGGTGGAGGAATTTGCTATGGAGAAGGTTACCGAGGTCGTCACCGAAGAGCCCGAGTTTGAGATGCTGGAAGAAGACACGAAGATACTGCAACTTAAGCCATGCTACTTCCGAGGTAAACTTGATAATCACTTTGAGAAGTTTGTGGAGGTTGTGCGTAGGTTAAGCATTAACATGCCGCTATTGGATGCCCTTCAAGTTCCTACATATTCTCGCTACTTCAAAGATATTCTTGCAAACAAGTATGAGATAGCAACACTCGGGGTAGATCATGTCAAGATGTCCGAGCAATGTAGCGCCGCTATTGCAAACAGACTAGAGAAGCAAGGAGACCCCGGATGCCCGACGATTCCATGTTCCGTTGGTTCGTTCAAGTTTGAGAAGGCATTATGCGACCTTGGAGCAAGTGTGAGCGTCATGCCAAGAGATGTGTTCGAGAAGCTACGCCTACCGGAGTTAGAGCCTACGGCCATGTGCTTGGAGTTGGGTGACAACTCCATTCGCTACCCTTTGGGCATCGCCATGGATGTGCCTGTGAAGGTCGGACACCACTTCATCCCCGTCGACTTTGTGGTGCTCGAGATGGGAGAGAGGGAGAAGCCACCACTCATCCTTGGGAGGCCTTTCCTCAAGACCGTGGGAGCTACCATCGACGTCGGCAAGGGGGAGATCAAGTTCGACATCAACGGCGAGAGGAGTTCTTTCAAGTTTTGACCACGCTTCGAGGTATGCAATATGATCAAAGGTAAATATATTCCGCCTCATCGTCGCGTTAGTAAGGAAGAGCCAAGGAAGAAGGAAGAGCCGGAAAAGAAGGAAGCGAAGGAAATCAAAGAGGTTGTTGCATCCGTCAAGATAAAGGAACAAAAGCCGCCTGTGAAGACCAAAAAGATGACTAAGCCGGAGAATAAGCTCGCGCCCAAGATGGTGCGGAAGTGGGTACCCAAGATTGCAACACCCGCAAAGAGCATTGATCCGAAGTAATCAAGTGAAGAAGTCTAGCCATGGACTATAAACGAAGCGCTAGGCGGGAGGCAACCCGTTTCGTCAAGTCAAGAATAAGCTACCGGGAGGACAACCCGATTCAAGATTTTTCGAGTCTTTTCAAGTAAGTTAGTTTTGAAATTTGCTACGCAAGACATTAGACTTAGAGTGGTTGAATAATGTTAGAGACATAATTCTTGGTTGGATATTTTATTTGGATCATAAACCCTTTACATGAGCCATCCTATGTGTTATTTGCTTCTTTTCGAGAAACCAAAAAATTCAGAACCTATCTCAACCTTTCATCCTCTTCATGATGTTATGGTTGACTTGTTTTACATGCTAAAAACACATGAGTAGAGCCACGCCTTGTACCTAGATGTTACTTAAATTTCAGCGCATGGTAGGACTCGCGTGAACCTAGAAACTTGACTTTTGGTTGATTTGAAAATCCATATCCTTGGTTTCTCTAGAGTTAGAATTTTTCTAAGCCTCATTTAATTTTATTTCATTCAAAATCTCTCTCATTTAACCAAAATTAGAACCTAAACCTATGCCCCCATGATCAAGCCGGGAAAAGCTTGCTCTCAACTAATGGAAGCAAACAATACCGGTGAGACCAAAATAAAAGTAGTCGGAAAATATTTTCGACTTACATTTGTTTTTAATGCTTTAAAAACTCCTCTAAATTTGTACTTGAACTCATTGCAAGCTCTGAGTTTATTTTTATTTTTTTTTGAAATTAGAGGAGTACTTAGCATTAAGACGTGCTTAGAGGGAGGCAATCTAGTTAACTTAACCATGCATGCACCATGATGCATCACGGGATGCCCTTCCAACATCTTTCATCAAAACCACATGCAAAGGACAAGCATGGGGGGGCAGCCAAGCTTTGTTTTGCAGGAATATCATGGAGGCATGTGAGGCAAGGGAGCATGGAAGTGACTCAAAGCAAATCAATCAAGTGGAGGAATCAATAATGCAAGCAAAGGAGTGGACGAGAGCATTTGGGCGGTGCAACCCCGTGGAGCACGCGGTCACAAAGCAACAAAGCAAGCATGAGTGTGCTGGAGAAAAATCAAGCCAGGAGGAGCAGCAGGCCACCCAGGCCGGTCGGCCCAGGCCGGCCGGCCTACCCCCTTTATAAGCACCCTGGTGCTCTCCTTCGGCAGGTAAGTCGACCATCCAGTTCCTTGTTCGTGTGCTTGAGCTTGTAGTCCAGAACCACCTTAGACTTAGCTTTCCACTCCGAGTTTGTTTCGTCCAACAAAATCCATCCTAACTCCACTCAAAGTCCATACTCCAAATAATATTTGTGTGCCTTGTTACCGGTTGAAAACCCCGTGATTATATTTGTGAGGAGAGTGCAGCAACCATGTGGAAGAAAACTACAAGCCTTTTCACCAAGAAGAAGGGATCATCGTCGTCCAAGCCATCATCGACAACCTCTTCGAGGAGGCACTCGGTCTCCGAGTCTCCTCGGAGTATGGAGGAGGACACGGCACCGCCGAGGAGGAACGACACTCTTCTCCTCGGTGGCATGAGGGCTACGCGAAGCTCGTCTATGAGGTTCACCGAACCTCAAGGACGTACGGAGGAGCCGCCCGTCCGACCTCGCCGCTCGACATGATCATCCGCTCCACCTCCATACGCTCCGCGTTATTCCGAGTATGGGTTTCTCATCATGACGGAGGAGGAGGAGAAGAAGCTCGCTCGCCTTGAGAAGAGGCTTGTGGCGAACGTCGACTTCGACGACCAAGGTCTCCAAGTGCTTGGTTTTGGCACGGATATTTACTACATGTTGGGACACCTAGGTTGGGTGCAATTCTCCAATGGAGTGTCGGCAAACACCCACAAGGAATTCGCCTTGGAAATTCTCATGACCATGGCGCCTATCCTTGATGAAGGAGTGCCGAGTCTCTCGTTCCGTTTGGAGGGAGTTCAACAAGTGGTTCCCTATGAGTATATTAGGGAGTTACTTGGTTTTCAAAAGGGAGCCCCAGAACAAGTGGATGTGCAAGAAGGCATGTTGGAAGGTTTTTGGAGTATGATCGCGGGAGAAGCTCACCGGCAAAGAAATAGTATCTGGAACCCCATCATCTAAGTGTTTCACTCATGGATGTGCAAGAGGATTTTGGGGAAAATGAGAGAGACCAAGATAACCGACATGGAGGTGAATTGGCTTTACTCGGCTTTGATTGCCAGGCAGCCAATCGACCCCACTCACCTTATGATCAACCGGTGGTGTTGTGAAGCAACATCGGGTTCGGGAGATATTGGCTCAGGGTGTAATCTCTCCATGTTGGCTATCTCTTTGAGACCGGGAATTCCAAGAAACCCAGAGCATCTCCTAGCCGGGACTTCCCTAGGATTTGATTATATGAAGCAAGGCAAATATATAAGTGGAGATGAGAGAGGAGGCTTCAAAGTGGCCAAAGTAAATTTGCCCCTTCCGGATGAAAGATTAAGACTTTTTCTTGAGGGGAAAGAAGATTGGTTAGAGGAAGGACTTCTTGTGCCGGCGAAGAAAAATAAGAGAGGAAGGATTATAGAAGAAGGTTCTTCCACGGCCCAAGAAGGAGGTGCGCAACAAAATTATGTGCCACCATTTGGAGGAATTCCGGCGCCGCCGAGTTACTACGGTGGTGTACCAATGGAAGCATGGGGGAGTGGTGCAGCCATGCCCCCGCCAAATTTTACGGTACCCAACGTAGCCTTTGCGGAGCCATATGCACATCTTCCTCAACCACAACAAAGTGTGGCCATCATTGGAGGATACGCTGCGAGAAACATGCAAAATATCGCAGCCATCCAAACCAATGCAACCCAAATGGGTGAAGGAAATGCGAACATTGCTTATGAGCTTGGACGCCTTCATTTAGCACCGCTGGGACAATTCATAGGAGGAGCGGTTCAATCCTATTATGAGCAAGGGTACAACAATCAAGATTATCAATATCAACCACCGGCGGAAGATTAGAGAGAGGAGGAGCTTTAGTTTATTTTTCCTTTTCCCTTTTTCTTTAATTTTCAGCTTGTATGCGCCTATGTATGCGTAGTGTTTTCAGTTTTTATTTAATTTTCAGCATGTGTGTTTGTGTTTGTTTTCATCATAAATAAAGTCACCACCTTGTTTTTACCTTTGGCAAAGATACAAAGTTTGTGCCATGTTGATATATGATGATAGTTGCTGCTTTGTTTATCTTTGTACTTGTTTTATGCATGATTAAGATAATGCTCTCTTAAAATGCAAATCTGAAATTATCTAAATGCTAGCTTAATCTTTAGCGGAGGTTATGATAAAAATAAAGACCCATAGTGTTTTATGTGCTCTCAAATTTTAGATGGATTAAAGATGATTTATTTTTGTTCTTAAAAGTAATGCTAACCTTGTCATAAATACCACTTGCATGTTGCTCTACCTATCCAGAGCCATATATATATTTGAGTGCAAAAACTTAGTATACAAGATTTATTTTTGGGTGAGTTATTTCAGGCCTTGATTTCTCTGGCCTGAGACTAAGAAGCTGGTCATTCCGTTTTTGCATATCTATCTTATTGCTAGCCTTTTATCCGTGCATTGTGTATCCCCACATCAGAGAATTCACAATCCTCGCCAGATATCCACCCTTAAAACCAAAAATATCATCTTGTGTTTACCTCCTTGACCACAACCTATCATTGAGTATGGATCATCAATTCAAGAAAGATCGCAAGATGGTGCCAAGATTGAAGATTTCAAGTATCCCTCCAAAGGAAAAATATTTCTAGTACCTACCTTATCTCTATCACCTCTTTGCCCGAGGACGAGCAAACGTCTAAGCATGGGAGAGGTGGTAGGTACAATGCAATTTAGAGTTCAAGGGGAGCAAAATAAAAAAAAAGAGAAAGAAAGAAAAAGAAAAAAAATGATGTGTATAAAGAGAAAAATATATATATATAAAAAAAAATATGAGTATGTATAAAGTGAACTCCCCGGTTCTCTAAAGAGCATTAGGAATTTCAAAGTTTCAAGATTAAAAGATCCAAACTCATCTTTCCAACCATGTGCAATCTGATAACAAGGACTTCCTTTGTGCCTCGGGATCACTCTTTGCCATTTGCACATGTCCACCTATCTCAAAGTGTGTGTATTTTTCTCTCCCCCTCCTTGATATAACATTATTTTCCAATGACCTTTTTGACGAGTCTCGGTAAGACCATGAGAAGCTTGTCTTGTTTTGAGAACATCTCATTTATAATATCTTGGTAGGACTAAACTTTCCCAAAAGAGCTCCATATAAAGCCTACCACTTACATATATGTTTTGAGAGGGAAAGGAGTAGAAGAAATAGGCTTGAGAGACAAGATGAGATGAGAGTTCATGAGCAAGATGCAAGGTGGTTTAAATTTTTGAACTTGGCTTTAGCTATTTTTCATCTCGTTCTTTATTTCAAAATTTCTGAGATCCATTTGAATTTTGGGAGCATGTTTAATACTTGTGGGATGAGCTTAATTGATATCCACCCTCCGTAGGGATGAAGGCTATTACATTATGGAACTTTAACAAACTAAACTTTTTGAGAGCATTATGTTTTCTCGTGTATGATCAAGTGCAGGGTTTAAGCAATGTAGGGGCAATGATGATATCCATCGAAGGCTTACTCGAGGACGAGCAAGGTTGAAGCATGGGGGAGATGTTGACAGTGAATTTCCGTCAACCTAGCCATGAGTTTACCTTCGGTGTTGGCATGAATTTTATATCTTATCCATTGGTACTAACCCCCTTGGTATAACAAGTTCGTTCGTGCATGTCGGTTTTGGAGTTTAATGTTTATGCAGGAATTTAGCGTTGAAAGCATGACTTCCGGGTAAAGTTCATCAAGCACCTCGTGACAAGACCTTGAAGCCCGGTACGAGTCAAATAATGAAGTGAACATGACTCCAAAAGCCCAAGGACCAACCCATGAAGACGGAAAACTCTGAGGACCTGAACAGAAAATGCTGAATCTTGCGGGACAAGGAGCTTCATCTAAACCGCGGAGAAACTGACGTCAAGGGCCCACATGCAGAAGGGAGAATACTCTAGAAGACTCGGGAAGCATCACCAGCAAAGGAGGCCACGAAATGGGCCAGGATGGGCCCAGGCCGGTCGGCCTGGCCCACTTCTGGGCCCATTCGTGCCCCCCTTTGACCTAGCTGCCTCCCGGACTATTTATAGCCTCCTGGCCGAGAGCCACGCATCAACTCATTTGTCATTCGTCACCGAGGAGCAGAGAAGAGAGGGACACCATTCCGGAGAGGAGAGGGTCGAGCTAGTTGTCTAGGGTTTCCCTAGCCGACGTGGAAACCTTGCAAGGAAGACCACGTCGGAGTTCCAGGAGCTAGAAGCAAGATCAAGGTAGGATCCCGGTGGTGATCTTGTTTATGTATCATGTACTATGTTGAATTATCAAGTTGCAATCCGATTTCTAGCGATCGAGTGTTTCTCCTACGACTTTGATTTCAATCGGCTTTTCTTACTTTAAGATCTATTCTCGAGATAGATCATAGAGGGTGTTCTTGTAGCCATGGTGGCTAGAGGTGCATGCCTGACCTTCCGAGAGATTTCAACTTGTCCATTGGACTCGCCCTAGGCTAACCCGCACGAATAGGAGTGCGTTGTGACAGAACGGTGGCTCCAAAAGGCGGGCGTTTTCGGAGTTGGATGGGAAACCGTGATTTAAAGATGCTTTTTATGAGATTCAACTTGGCTGTTTCTTCTTTGCTCGGAACTTCAACAAAAGCTTGATCCAATCTCTCTAGATTGGTTTTACCTATCCTTCTCTATCTCTTGCTACCTCCGGCTTTCATAGATTAGATTCATTTTTATGATGTTCTTTAGATTAGATGCATAAGATTCCCCTTTGAAGATCTAACTGTTCTCGGCTTTAATAGATAGGATTTTACATCACACATTTGTTCCACGGATTCGATACCTTGGGTTCACACTTGAGGGAAGAAGGGTCCCTTGACTACGACGGAGGACTTGTCCGCTTGCAAGACCAAATGAAGTTTGATACGCATATACACCGTCAACAGGATGCAAATGGGATTGAACTGTGCTCAATTAGACCAGCCTGCAACAACTCTCTAATTTTCCTTTCAATTTCAGTCTTATGTTGTGGGAAATATTTGTAAGGTCTACAATTGATTGGAGTTGCCAAAGGAATTGCATGGTCATAGACTCTTGATGGTGGTAGTTGTTTTGGGTCTTGAAATAAGTCAGAGTACTGATCTACCACATTTTGCACAGATTTAGGAATGTCTTCTTCCTCTCCTTTGAATTTTTCTTCTAGCTGGTTCAAGCACTCTACCACTGCAAAAGCCCAAATATCATTGTCTTTGGCACATTTCCATAATTGTTCCGCCTCAATAGGTTGTAATTTGAGCTCAACAGGTTTTGATCCTTGGATCTTGATGTTTCTGCCCATATCCAGAAATTCAATGGTCCTATCTTTCCAATGGAAATTCATGGGACTATGAAGTTTAAGCCAATCATAACCCAAAATGGCATCATAAGCTGCCATGTCCAATACCCTCATATCAACAGTTAGAGTGTGTCCTTGACACCACCACTTTAAGTTGTGCACCATCTTGTCAGAGATCAGTGTCTGCCCATTTGGCAACTGGACTGTTCTTGGTTTGATAGGTACAGTAGTCATACCTGCTTGAGGCACAAAACTAGTACTGACAAAGGAGTGAGAACTTCCACTGTCCATCAAAATAAGCATTACTCTATTTTTAACCAATGACCTGATCTTGATGCATTCATTTGTTTTAGTTCCAGAGATAGCATTTAGAGATAAATGATATAATTCTTCTGCAAGAGCATCTTCCACTGCTAACTGGTCTAATGTATCTTCAGAGAGATTTTGATCCAGGTCATTTATAGCTAATGCATGCACTTGGGCTTTGTTCCTCTTTTGACATACTTCCATATGTGCTAGATCAAACTCGTCGCCACAATAGAAACACAATCCATTGGCCTTTCTATAGTCTCTTAACTGCCTCTCTTTCCAAAGATTATTTGTAGTGGCTGGAAACTTTGCATCAGGTCCAAAGATATAGATCCAGGGAGCTTTAGGCTCTTGCTCTTCGGTTCCTTTCTTCTTCTCTGACTCAAGATGGCTAGAAGAATTCTTGTGAAACAGCCTAGAACATACTTCCCTCTCTAGTCTCCTTTTGTGAAGCCAGGAGGTCCAACAGCTAGAAGAACCTTTGTGATGCAACTTAGGTGCATCAGCTGGTGGAGGAGGGTGGAGGTCGTCCCTGGGCGTTGCGGAAAGAAGAACAACCCTATGTCTTCTTTCCCAACAAACTTGACGGGGAGAGTTACCGAATCTGGTGATTCATCTTCGTCAAATTTACGCTTTCTTTTTTGTTTTTCTCTTTCTTCGTCCTCATTAGTGATGACTAATGTAACCGATCTATAATGAACTGCTCAAGTTCGTCTTCTCAAATCTGCATTGTAATGTCACCATTGTAATCGAAGATGAGAGGAAATATATATATATATATATATATATATATATATTGTTCTAAGGGCGATTTGCACATCGGTCATAACCTGAAACCGAACATGTTTTGATGATTCGGCTTTCCCCTACTAAAGACGATCTTATTTGCAATCGGCTGTAACTCGAGTCTCTGATCGGCCGCTTTCAGGCTCTGATTGGACTAAGCGTCTACCCATATGCTTGGATAGTATTTCTTCAAATACTTTCCATTCAATGTTCTGGCAAACTTCTCTCCTTCCAATGTTTCTAAGATATATGCATTGCCAGGTACGCACTGGCTGAGACGAAACGGTCCTTCCCAAGTTGGCGACCACTTCCCGTATTTAGGATCTCTAGAACCGATTGGTAATATGAGTTTCCAAACTAGATCTCCTTCAGCAAATTCTTTAGCTTTGACTTTCTTATCATACCATCTGGCTATCCTTCTTTTGTTTTTTTTATATTCTCCAAAGCTCTCAGACGATTACTAGCAAGATCTTCTAGTTCCTCTTACATGATGGCTGAATAATCATCGGCCGATAGCTGATCTTGTAAAGAGGTCCTTCTAGATCCGGTTTTTAATTCCCAATGCAATACAACATCATGACCATATACCAATTGATATGGCGATACTTTGGTTGCCCCATGGCATGCCATCCTGTATGCCCATAGTGCTTCATTGAGGATTGTATGCCATCGCTTGGGATTTTCATCGATCTTGTGCTTGATTAACTTGATGATGCCCTTGTTCGCTGCTTCTGCCTGTCCGTTTGCTTGAGCATAATAGGGAGATGAGTTTAGCAGCTTGATTCCCAAAGAATTTGCATATTCTGCAAATTCCCCTGAAGTGAATTGACTCCCTTGATCGGTTGTGATAGTCTGAGGTATACCAAACCGATAGACAATGTGCTCTTTAACAAAGTCAATCATATTGCCTGATGTCACAGTCTTGATTAGGATGGCTTCATCCCACTTTGTGAAATAATCTGTAGCCACCAGTACGAATTTATGACCTTTGCTTGATGGTGGATATATCTGTTCAATCAGATCAATTGCCCATCCTCTGAACGGCTATGGCTTGATTATTGGGTTCATTGCCGATGCTGGAACTCTTTGAATGCTTCCAAACTTCTGACACTCTTGGCATCCCTTGTAATACTTGAAGCAATCTTCTAATATTGTCGGCCAATAATAGTTATTATTTCTGATCATCCACTTCATCTTAAATGCTGATTGATGAGCTCCACAGACTCCCTCGTGAATTTCCCCCATTAAAGTTTTAGCTTCCTCTTCACCGAGACATTTGAGCAGAACCCCATCGATGGTACGATAGTATAACTCATCTTCTAGCAGAACGTATTTAATGGCCCTATACCTTAATCGTTTGTCAACCTTCTTGGATGGATCTTTCAGATAATCTACTATCTCCTTCCTCCAATCTTCGGCTGATAATTCCATAACCAGAATCGGCCGATATCCTGACGCCCCTTGAGCCAGCCGATTAGCTTCACTGTTGTGACACTTAGGGATATGTTCAAGTTTTACTATCTTGAACTCTCGAAGTAGCTGAAGGCATTCTTCATGATAAACCCTTAATATGTCATCTTTGCATTCATATTCTCCTGTCAATTAATTTATCACGAGTTGAGAATCTCCAAAGATCTCAACAACTTCAGCATTGACTTCTCATAGTAACTTTATCCCCTTTAACACTGCCTGGTACTCAGCTTGATTGTTTGTCGAAGTCTTCTCAATCGGGATGGAAAACTCGTAATTTGCTCCTTGAGGCGAGATGAGGACGATTCCGATCCCGGCTCCTACTCGACATGACGATCCATCAAAGAACATAGTCCATGGAATATGATCCACAACTGCAACTTCAGGTCCACAATGCTGAGTTACCAAATCGGCCATTACTTACCCTTTGATCGCTTTAGCCGATTGATAGGTCAAATCAAATTCTGACAAAGCTAAGATCCATTTTCCGATCCTGTCTTTCAAGATTGGTAATGACAACATATATTTGACCACATCATCTTTGCACACCACGGTGCATTCGGCAGTTAACAGGTAAGGCCTCAACTTTGTGCATGAGAAATATAGGCACAAGCATAGTCTTTCCACCGCCGAATATCTTGTTTCTGCATTCAAGAGTCTTCTACTTACGAAATATACAACTCACTCTTTTCCTTCAAACTCTTGTACAAGGGCCGATCCAATAGCCCGCTCATTAGCCGATAAGTATAACTTGAACGGCTTCTTGTCTTGAGGGGGCATTAAGACAGGAGGAGATTTTAAGTACTGCTTGACATTATCTAGAGCTTTCTGCTGTTTTTCTCCCCATACGAATTTTTGATCGGCCTTGAGCTTCAGTAGAGGTGTAAATGGCTGAATCCTTTCCGACAGATTAGATATAAATCTTCTGATGAAATTGATCTTGTCAATTAATGACTTGAGCTCTTTCTTGTTTGATGGTGCTTTTATATTGTCAATCGCGTTGATCGACTTCTGGCCCACTTCGATTCCTCTTTCGTGTATTAAAAAACCCAAGAACTGACCGGTTGAAACACCGAAAGCACATTTGTTGGGATTCATCTTCAAACCATGCTTTCTAGTGCATTCCAATGTTTTTCGTAGATCAGCCAAGTGCTCCTTGTAGCTCTTTGACTTGACAACTACATCATCAATGTAGATCTCTACTATCTTGCCGATGAGTTCATGGAATATGTAATTCCTGGCTCTTTGATATGTGGCGCCAGCATTCTTCAACCCAAAGGTCATGACAATCCATTCATACAATCCGACGTGACCGGGGCACCTGAAAGCAGTTTTTGCAATATCCTCTATGGCCATGAATATTTGATTGTACCTAGCGTTACCGTCCATGAAGCTGATGACTTTGTGCCCTGCAGCAGCGTTAACTAATGCATCGGCTACTGGCATCGGATACCCATCCATCAGCGTTGCTTTGTTCAAGTCCCTGAAATCAATGCATACACGTAGTTTGCCATTTTTCTTGTAGACAGGGACTATATTAGAGATCCATTCGACATATCGACATTGCCGAATAAAACCAGCTTCGAGTAACTTTGTTATCTCGGCCTTTATATCAGGATAAATCTTTGGATTACATTGCCTCGGGTGTTGCTGAAAAGGTCGATACCCTGGTTTAATAGGTAACCGATGTTCAACAATGGATCGGTCTAAGCTAGCTATCTCATAATATTCCCAGGCAAAACAATCCTTGAACTCTTTTAGCAATGTGATTAGTTCTTTCTTGTATTCAGCATCCAGCTTAGCACTGATGTACGTCGGCCTTGGTTTGCTTCCATCTCCAAGGTCTATCTTTTCCAATTCATCAGCCGATGTAAAACCGTGCCCAAGCTTCCCTTCGTCTTCAATGAACTGATCCATTAAATCTTATCATCAGAGCCGACTACTTGAACCGGCTTTAGTCCGAAATCGGACACTTTGAGATACTTGGTATCCCAGACTTTTCTAGTTATGCAGCTTACTCGATCATAAGTCCATCCTTGTGCTTCTGTAGCTGCTACTGTCAAGGAGGTCTCTCCTTGGACCACCTCCACTGAATCTCCGATCCATTGGATGATGCATTGTAGATGGTATGCAACAATTTGCATGTATCCAATCCCGACCCAGCAGTAGATTATAAGATCCCCTCCCTTCAATGACAAAGAAAGCGGTTGGAAGGGTCTTACTGCCGATGGTGAGCTCCACGCAGATTGCTCCTTGAGCCGGAGAGATGTTGCCTTCGAAGTCCACCAACATCATGTCGGTTTGGGTTAAGTCTTCATCAGACTTCCCAATCTTGCGCAGCATGGTGTATGGCATCAGATTGACTGCTGCTCCTCCATCCACTAGCATCCTGGTAACTGGCTTCCCGTTGATAAAGCCTTTGAGAAACAACGCCTTCAAATGCTGTCTCTTTTCATCTTCTGGCTTCTCAAAGATGGCTTGTGTGGGTTCTAGTGTTAACTGAGCCATGCCACGTTCTTCATCGGACAGATCCGAATCAACAGGAGCCATAAACTCTTTTGGTAGGAAGACAACCATATTTATATCAGCTTGTGGTTTGTCATCCTCTCCATTATCGACCTTAGGCTTAGGGCGCCATACTTTAGACCGAACCATCTTCTTGTCCAGCACGTGTCTCTCTACTTCTTCTTGCTGTTCTAGCTGACGTAGGCGCTGGACTCTCCTTTTTTGGGACTTGGTCAAGCCATCTGGACACCACTGTGGATTGGGCTTCTTACGTGTCTGGCTTGACCCTTCATCATCCAGTTGTAGTGTGCGTCGACGTTCAGGAGCTCGGCACATGATATCTTCATCAGGGACCAGAGAATCAGCCATCTCTTCCAGCCGATTGTTTGACTTTTCATTGACTCGGTCTCCCAGCCGATCATGAATATTAACCTTGCCCCCCAGCCGATCGTGGACGCTAGCCATGCCCCCCAGCCGATCGTGGACTGAGATCCATTGATTGCTGAACTCATGGTGATCTCCAGCTGCAGGTCTTCTATCGTCAAAGCAAACTCTTTTAGATGAGCTGCTGTTGTTGTAGGCTCCATTGCATTCTGGACAATTCTCTGCTGTTGGAAGCTTGATCCCTTCTTCCCAGCAATACCTGAAGAACGGACATCTCTAATGTCCTTCATTGCGACGTGCCCACTCCTCTCTCCCTCTGGCTTTTTCTTGTCGACGCTGAAACTTATTGATCAGAATCTGGGACGTGACAGGTCTGTGCGGCTTCAAGTCTCCTTCTTCAAACAGCAACCCTTTTCCCTTCACATCGGCAGCGGTTGCTTGCACCTTGGGATCGACAGCTCCATTATTTTGAGCCGAATCAGATGTCAGCAACTTAACTCGTGACGTGTCTTTGCTAGACACCTCAACTGTGTTAGTTGGGAAGGGATGCTGATCAATCTTCATCGGCTTTTCAGCTTTGGTCGGGGTTTCAAACTTGAGTCTCCCTTGCTCAATAGCTGATTGGATCTGTTGTCTGAAGATCTTGCAATCGTTGGTGTCATGTGACGTTGCATTGTGCCACTTGCAATACTTCGTCCTCTTCAGCTCCTCTGTAGATGGTATGGTATGGAATTAGGAGAGCTTAATCTGCCCCTGCTGAAGCAACAGATCAAATATCTTATCGGCCTTAGTGATATCAAAGCCGAATTTCTCTAGTTCTTTCTTGCCAAACGGGCAGGACACTGTCTTCTTGCCTTTGACCCACTCTGCAAGTCCTATTATATTGTCTTCATCTTCTGAATCAGAGTAATCCACATAAGACACCTTCTTCTGAAAGTTCCTTCTAGGTTCATAGGACTTTGCAGTTTCTTGACTCATCCGACTGACCAGCTGGCTGAGACTCTCGAAGTCATGTGATGCATATTTCTCCCTCAAGGTCAGCAAGAGACCTTGGAACGCCAATTCAGCCAGTTGTTTGTCTCCTAAGTTCAGACTATAACACTTATTTCTGACCTCTCTGAATCTCTGAACGAATCCAGCAACTGTTTCATCGTTCCTTTGCTTAAGTCTGGTCAGATCAGTAATCTTCATCTCATGGATGCCAGAGAAGAAATAGTTATGGAATTGCTGCTCCAAATCAGACCATTTGATAATGGAGTTAGCTGGCAACGAGGTCAACCATGAGAATGCCGGTCTAGATAGAGATGAAGAGAACAACCGTATCCTGAGTGCATCAACGTTCCCTGCTTCTCCACATTAGATGATGAATCGAGTGATATGCTCCATTGTGGATGTCTCATCTTGCCTAGAGAACTTGGTGAAATCTGGCACCTTGTATCTTGGAGGGAACGGTATCAGATCGTAACCAGATGGATACGGTGTGCTGTACATGCATGACTGCTGCTTGGGTTTTATCCCATACTGTTTCAGCAGCATCTCTGAGAAGTGGTCGATTAACTCCTGTTTCATGTGAGACTTCAATTCAGTAGATACTTGTTCAATTGCTTGCATCTCAGCTAATGGAGTCTCTGGAGGCCGTTCTTCTAAGGTTCTTGGCTGTGGATTTGGTACCATCGATGTTCCTGCTCCAGAAGAACCCTGTACGTTTGCAACAGGTGGAATTTGTCCGATCGGCTGATTAGCCTATGGGGCTGGCTGGTGTGAGTTCAACTGGCTCGAGATAGCCAATTGATTTAGAAGCGTTTGTAGCACTTGTGTAGGATCCACCTGTGGAATTACTGGCTGTCCTGTCATCCCTTGATTGATCGGCTGCTGAGGCGACAATCTTGTATGAGCTACTGTATTAGCTGGGGTTAAGACAGGCTGCATTGACGTTGACTGTTGAAGTGGGGCAGTCTGCACAGGCATCCCTAGCGTCGGCTGTTGAGCCGATTTCTGAGTTTGAACAGGAGTTTTTCTCTCTGTCGGTATAACCATATGAGCGTGAGCTGGACTGATCTTGATTCTTTCAAAAGTCTTGCTCCCATGATTGAAGTAGACAAATTCTACTCCCTCCTTGTTCATATGTACAGTCCCTGGAGTACCTCCAAACATGGCTTGATAAGATTGCGGGTACTTCACTTCTAGAACTTCTTCAGGTTGGGATTCAAAGAAATTTGAGATATCAGTCTCAAAATGATCACGAGGCAAATCCCATCCTGCAAGCTTTCCATCCTGATTTCTCATGGCAGGATACTTTTGATTCTGCACTGAGAAAGTCTGATCTTGGGCATTGGGCTGCACTGCATGTGTTTGGATCACAGGCATAGTAACAGCAGGATCTTTGGCTTTATCTCCAATACTTTGATTCTGAATCGGTTGGGAGTCCGATGAAGAACCAGGAGCAACCTGTGGAGATGGTGCAACCCTTACTGTTGGATCATCAATCGGCGGAGAGGCCGATTGGTCATGTTGGAATACTGGAGGAGTTCGGTTTGGTTGAAAATATGCAGGCCCCAGGTATCCTCCTTCTGCTCCTTTCTTGAGTGCTTCAATCAGACTATTTTGCACCGTATTGGCAAAAACCTTAGCTTGATCAATCATCGTTTGATGCATCGCCTTAGTCATCATGTCCTGAAGTGATTCAGGATCGGCTGAGAAGGTGACTTGCTTAGGTGTTGGTAAAGGATTCTTCTTGAAGATTCCACCTTTAGTCTGACCGTATGATGCCAGGCAAAGCTCTTCATAATGCTTCATGTGAGCTTTGAACTCAGCTTTGTCTGTATCTTTCAGTTGATCCTTAGTGATTGCTTGGACGTTTTCTGGATCAATCTCAGAAGGACCAGTCTTCGTGTTTTTCTTCATTGTTGACTTTTTCGAGTCCCACCGAGCGTGCCAAAAGTGTGTTGACGCAAAAATAGGACGTCACTCTTGCGCGCGACACACGTGACTCCCCGGTCTGTAGCGAGGCGTGCCATCCAATCTGACATGTTGATTGACAATGGAAAAAGATTAGGGATCGACTAGAGAACCGATGGCCTTGTAGCGACACGTGTACCAGCCAATCGGCCGATACGGGTACAGCGGGATCGGCCGGCTCGAGGGCGACCGAAGCGCGGGTGCGTAAGTAGATAGATCGGCTGCGATCGGCCGATCGTGACGTCAGCACTCGAGTAGGTCGGAATCGGCTGCGGTGTTAGAAGCCGATAGGATCTAGATCGAGTGGGGAAATGGTGATAATAGCTAAAACCACAAGAATTGGTACGAAAACTTGCAGATCTAGCTAATATCGGTAAGGGGTGAATAAAGAACTAGACGAAACCTCAGTGATGCGCCCGGAGGTTAAAGCCTAGGGTTATTCGGTAAAACGGTACTTACAAGCTTGCCGGAGATCGATCGATGCAGCCCGGCGAACTTGAAGGACGGCGTTGTAGAAAAGAAGAAAATCGCAATGGCGAAGTCGCCGAAAAGTAGATGCTGTAAAAGTAGATGTTATAAAGTAGATGCTGTAAAGTAAAGGGTTTGCCCGGAGGTGGTTTGTTTGATATTGGTGTGTACACCTTTTCCCGACCACGTAGGGTCGCTATTTATGTTCTCAGGACAACCAAACTCCTAGCCGACCACGGCATTGTTTACTTGCATCTAAAGAAAAACTAAAACTACTAAAAATAGAAAAAGGACTTTCGCAGGAGTCAAAAGACCTTCTAAAAACTGACTCTTGACCCGTTGTCAATCGTGAATTGACCCACCTCCACCGTACTTTCCTTTTGGCGTACTTTCTTGATTGCCGCCTTTCTCCTCATCGGCCGATCCCCTTGCTTGACCATCGGCCGATTAGTTTGACCTGCTGGTCCTCCAACAGATTTGAGCCTCCTTGACCATCGGCGAGTCCTGTTGACCATCCTTCTTTCTTTTTCAATCGACCGATTGCACTCTGTTTTCATCGGCTGCTTCTCCTTACCCTTTTTGACCTGTTTTTCAAAAAAACGGTGTCAACAGACTTGTTCCTAGGGTTGGTAGGTCCGTTGTGACTACGTGACCTTGGCAAGTTCGTGTAGGAACCCTTGCTTGTGATTTTGGGGCATAGTCGAGTTCGACTCTTCGGAGAAGATTTTTTATCGGCTCCCATTAACTTCCCCCTCTCTGGTCGCCTAATCGATCCTTCACCCTGTTAGTTCATTAGTAAGATAGCTACGGAGGACCCCTTAAGCATGCAATTCTTGGGCTCAGTGGTGTATCTCTTGAACTACTGATACAAAATATTTAGTAGTCTTCAATTTTTTCGTAACCCTTGCTCAGTAATCAATTGCTCAGTAATTTTTTTGTTGAGTAATCGTTGCTCAGTAATCCAATGCTTAGTAATTCTTTTTGTTGAGTAATCCCTGTTTAGTAATCCATTGCTCAGTAATTCTTTTTTCAGTAATCCTTGTTCCTAGTTATTTGTTTTACAGCAACAATCGATGGGATCTGATTCAGGTAGATGCGTTTGTCAGGATTGTGTGACATATTTTGTAGTTTTTAGCAATAGGTTAGTGGCTTAGTACATTTTCTTTTTTAGTAATTATGTTCAGTGATCCATCAGATTTATCAGTAGTCATAATATTGTTTTAGTTATTATATCAGTAATCTTGGCTTGTCACTAATCCTCATACATGTGATTCCATTATCTCTTTATCCAGTAACACACTCTCTCAATAAATCTTTTACACTTGGTAACCCAATATCTCAGTAATCCCTTGTAGGTATATACAAGTTTTAATCATAACATCAGTAATCCTGTGAGGCTCTAACCATTCATTATTTGTTAGTTCAGTAATTGAACAATCCCCTATTTTTCTCGTCCTTGCAGCCCCCTCCCCTCCCCTAGTCCCCTTCCCTCCCATGTATTTGGTATTTTCAGTAATTGAACAAGCATGAGCAGAGGGACAAACAGAGGTGAGACTCACACCACCCTCCCCTTCCCCTTCCCATTTGTGAATTTTTTGGAGGCTAGTTTCACAGATTTTGTATATTTCTAATGTTGAATTAAATATCATGTGTACTGTGCAAGCAGGTGATTACTGAATGCTCAAGCGCATTGAATTGAACAATCTTGGTGAATTACTGCAGTTTACTGACGACTTACTTCAGTAGTTTGCTTAAACATATTTAGTTTGAGTAATAGGGTAGTTTAAGATATGTGTGCAGTTACTGATTTCAGTAATTTCATTTTGTTCAGTAATATAATATTATTTTGTGTTTGTCAAGTAACATTTTGAAGGAGCAGTGGCGCAGAGAAATTGAGGTGAGAATCGCACACATGCGCACCATCCTAAAATGTTCCAATCCTACTTGATTTTTTGTTTGTGGGCGTGTAGTTTATGGATTGTTCATTTTCCCCCATGAAATCCTATAATGCCCTTTCATGCAGCATGTGGTGGTAGTGTGGCTAAAATCATATTCCAATGGCCGGCGATTTTGCTGATTAGTTATTTTTCAGCAGTCGTGTGAGCATTTTGTATGCTTTAGCAATTGGTTAGTGGGGTATGACCATTAGTAGTTAAATGCTATAGTGATTTCTGAGTTTGAATTCGTTGTTGTGTTACTGTTGTCTTGAGTTCCTGTTCATGACCAAATTATCTCACTATTCCAGAAATTTTTTATTCTACGGTACCTCAGTAATATATTTTTTATGCTCTTCTTACTTACTGTAGTAATCTGTTTGTTTTAATAACTTATATGATAATTCAGTAATCTATTTCACCAGATATGTTTTTATCAGTACTCAAGTGTCTCACCACTATTTCTTTTTCATGCCTCCATAGGTGTTTTTCCAAATAATAGCTTCAGCTCCAGAACCCACGCTCGACACCAGCTGTGATGATGAGGCACTGATGGATGTCTTGCTGGCTGATGTAGAAGGCTCGCAATCATTAGTCAAACGGCGTCAGGTAGCTGTGGGGAAGGTCCCTGCCAGCCATCTTTTCGCAAGAAACAAACTCTGCTGATAATTTTTTGACACCCCAAGCCAATTCCAGATGTTACCAACTGCATCGCAACGGATGATACAGAATGCCTTACAATTTAGTGGGCTTTTTTTTTTGTTTAGCGTAATTGATGCGTGGCTGGTGGAGAATGGCAATTGAAAGTTGAAACAAATATGTATAAGTAGGCCTAGTAACGATTCACAGCTCTTTTTAAAACTGTATTTCATTAGTTTGGTGATTCGGAATTTCTGAGTTTTTTTGTGTGAACTATGTATTTTATCATCAGATTCAGTAATACAGAATTCCTCATCTGTTTTTCCTTCCAAATTAGACGTAGTGAATACAATATCCCAGTATCTTTTTTCCTTTTCTCATCACTTATTAGACTTTTTTCCTTTTCACTAAGGAATTACCAAAACAGAGTGCATCTTCAGAAATTCCATGTAGAGGCGCAGAGTGCATTTTGTTGATACAGAGTACTGATAGCGATTGAATTAATAATCGATGTTCAGTATCAAATATCTTAATTACTAATAGAAGTTCAGTAATCAAATATTCTAATTACTAATTGATGTTCAATAATCAAATTTCATGTAGAGGCGCAACAGAGTGTTATGAATGCATATTGTTTTCTTGTGACCAATGATATTACTGATTACTGACGACGATTGATTACTGATGAATGAGATTACGACTGATACTGATGAATGAGATTACGACTGATACTACAGATTACTGACAACAATTATTGACGAATGAGATTACTGTTTTTTGACGACAGATTACTGATTACTAACCACTGACATTACGGATTACTAATGAATGAGATTACGACTGATATTACTTACTGACAATGATTATTGACGAGTGAGATTACTGTTTTTTGACGACTGAGATTACTGATTACTGACCACTGACATTACGGATTACTGACGAATGAGATCACTAATTAATGATGACTAAGATTACTAACGAGCACAGTAACCTCAATTTAGATTGAGATTACATGGATAACTGCTGCAACTCTGTCGTTGCAAAGCCTCAGCTTATCAAAAATTCACTGGTTACAGAACTGAAGGTGAGCAGCAGAAAGTCAATTGACAAATCAAATGTTCCACACGATTCGTCAAATGTATATATATGTGTGTGTGTGCGCGCGCAATCGCAGTGTTGGCATCAACATAACCATCCGCTCACCATAGGAAGAGCACATCAATCTTTGCGATGTAAACATCATACATGCTTTTTATTTATGTCCACCTAGAAGCTTGTCCTAATCTGTGTGGTGTCCTTGAATGGACGAGAATGTGCGGAAGGAATGTAACAAGGAAAAAATCTTTACTTTTGCTACTTGGTTCCAACCAATATCATGTTCTGCGTTCGCCCCTCCTTTTACTTTTGCCCATTCACCCCAACCAATATCATGTTCTATTTTGTTGCAGGATTGATGATATGATATCTCACTTCTATCATACGGTTTCTAATGCTCTGTGGCATATTTTCCTTCAAAATTCTAAACTAGAGTTTTGTTGTAATTTTCTAGAGAACATTGAAATTGCAGATAGCTAAATAGGAAATTAAAGAATAGTGCTTGCGCGTTACCAAAATTACATTACACACGTCCAGCAGGCAATGTTTCTGAAGAATAAGAACTGAGAAGCCTTTCAGCTTCATCATTAGCTTCAGCATGGATACGCCATTGCTAAATAATAAGTTTCAGAAGTAAACATTAGATCTTTCTGATATAATATTCTTCTTGCTAATATAAACAGAGGAAATACTTGCCTCTTCAAGACTGTCGATCTCCATTAATTGTTGTATCTGCTCTGATATTCTCTCCTAAAACCACAAAATTGCCTATTAGCATGATCAGGATTAAATAAAAAGAAACTGATCATATTTACCTACTATATATGGATCAACCCGATAAAAACTACTTACTGCACTGCTTGCCGCTTCAGCAGCAATAACATCAGAGTCCATCTCAACTTCAATTTCAATCATTGAACACAACTGTGATAGGATATTTGATATATCAGCACAGTTTAAAGGTGAAAAATAATACATATGGCATATTAATGTACTTTTTCTTGATTACTTTTGCATAACTTTCCATTAGCTCAATCCTTGCCAGTAGTGTGCTTTCCAAGCTTTCCCGTACCCTCTTTACTCTACCTCGTCTAGCACTAGAAATTAGTTTGTGCACCAGAAAATAAATTTAGAAGTTGTAAAAAAACAGTACGCCTTCTAATAAACAAAAGTGTGATGTTTGTGAATCATTATAACTAATACAGTATGATTAAGGATTACTGGAACTTCCTGTACATTACCGGTAAGATGGTTCACCCACTGCTAGTATCTTGTTATCCAACTGACACATCCGTGCGAGCATCCACACCTGAAAGGAACAGTTTCCATGTTTGCAATTAGATTTCCAGAACTCGGCTTTTTTAATTGCCACAAGGCTTGAAAAGATAAACCTCTTTTTGAGCAAACTGTTTCAGTTCCTTAAGACGGCTCTGAAGAATGTCATACTGAGATAAAAGCTGCTGCTGCACAGCAACTATATCCACCGCCTTTAGTGGAAGCTGAAGAAAACAACAGATTTAGGTCAATGCCTCAAGGAGAATGTAGAATGGACTACGTAATCTCTTGCCCAATACCGACTCTTTTAACAGGTTATACATGGAAAGTAGGCTGCCTCCACAAAATATTAATGAGTGAGGAAAGACCAAATTATTGTATGCTGACCTAATCAGTAATGTCACAATGAGGTGGATTGAAACCAGCAAAGCATGGTAGGACAAGCTAATGCTAAGAATAATTTTGCACCATAATTTCTTGATGATAGATGACTGTAATTACAACCACCTAGTAAAAATATTAGGAATTTATTTACATGATGGAGAAACAACCTCTTGAAGTTTTGCCTATCAAAATTGGACTTGCCTTTTGAATTTGTGGTAGGACCACTTGATTTAGAGATATTCCTACGGCAGCTGATGCAACAGCAGTTACTGCGATAAGTCTAGGAAGACTTGGGTCAATGAATGCAGAAGCAGCATCTCCAGAAGCCAGCAAAGCAAGAGCACCAACCAATAAATATGGGCTAACGAAAAACGATCCTTCATTCTTTGATGGAGCTCTTAGCAACTTTGATACTTGCCCATTGATGTGATTAGTGAGACACATAGGTTCTCCTGGTTTAAATCCTTGTGAGCGTGCAGAAATCTTGAGGGGACCCATTTCACGATAAACATTGGATGGGGCTGCCAAGGAAATGGTCACTCTTTCTCCTTCTTGAGCAGGAAGCTCTACGGTCTGGGTAGCAAATCTATGAGTACGTGCTGTTCCTGAAGGTGCACGGATCTGCAACAGAAACAAGTGACATATGGGTAATCATGTATTGAAATTAACAATCCCACCCGATACATGCATTATAGAACTCCATGACAGCAACAGCTCGTACTGAATTTTGTGGGGAGATGTTTGTCTGTAGCCCAAGCACATCACCAAAAAATTTGCTTAGTATGCACTAGTCCAAGGAATGAATAGGTATCAAACAAGGTGGTCCAAAAAGTTGGTGCCAATCACTGTACAGGCCATGTTCAAGGTCATGTTTGGTCTCTACCCGGTGGTTAAAGAGATGACGCACAAAAAAAAAAAAATCTTAACCTCAACAGTAAGTTTATCACTTGGCTTTGGAAGGATAGTGTTGATGTGGCCAATGTGGGGTTCAAATGCATATTATACTCTGATATTAATTGGTAAATTCTGACAGCATCACTCCCCATACTGTTTCTAGCACAATAATTCCAGTTTATATTTTCAAAATTCTATGATACTCCCTCTATCCCAGAATATAAGACATTATTTGTTTTGTTAGGACAAATCCTTTGACAAGCACTTACCCTATTACTATATCATTTCTTTATACAAACTTTTAATCATAAGTACTTTGAATATGAATCTAGTAATACCAAATTACCAAGTTTGTATCACAACTTTATACACAAGGGCATGTCCTAACAAAACAAATATGCCTCACATTATTCTTAGATAGAGGGAGTATAAAATCTAGAGCATTCCTCCATCTGTTTTAAACAGAACTTTCAGTTCACTTATGGACATAAAAGTGCAACTTCATCAAATAGAGATCTTCAAAATATATATTATGTACAAAATTAATATCTATTATGTACATGCTGAAAGAGAAATCTACCACAACAGAGTGGACAGCAGCCGGAAGACCATCTTTTCTTATATTAATAAATCTCAATGCCTTCTCCAGAGCTGAAATATCCATGCTGCGTTCGGCAGGAGGAGATCCTTAGAGAAGTAATATTAGAAGCAACGTCATATACAATACCATTAAAAAGTGGTAAAAGTTTCATATAAGTTCTTATCTATGATAAAATAGAGTGAAAAAATTGATAAAGGCTACCTAATGACTGGAAGTATTATAAACTATTGCTACTATGAGATCTAGTAAAGGGCGTCTTACTGTGATATTAAGTGTTTCCTTAACCTAATCTTCCATAGCTAATGGTAAGGATACATGTCTTGCAAGAATGTTGCTGCCGACATAATGACTACTTACAATTAACAATTGCAATTGTAGGGTGAAGCTACATGTAGTTGTCATGGTCAGCTGACCCCAATGAATTTCGCCAATTCTACTATAGTTCCACTATCAAAAAAGCTCAACCTCTTTTTTAGAACACATTCTAGCTTCACCCCTGAACAGTTGCATTCATTATCCATGTACCATTATGTCAATGTGAAAATTTTCTCATAATTTTAAAATTTTTCTCAACATTTATTTTCTTTACAGGAAATATAATATATATAAAAAATCTTTGATTGTGTTTCTGAATTAAACAAAATGGTCATGTGAGTGTTGCATTCATGCCGATGCATCTTGGTGTTTCTTGACTGCAAAACGTTTTTAAAGGCGTTTAGGTGCCGATGCAACTTTTTCTGGAACTCACTTTCCTCGAGCTAATTCTATTTATTAGAAGGCTCTAAAATCCTTTTCATGAGCTCCAAATACTTTATTTGGATTGTTCATGTTCCAATCTGAATCTGGGAATTTTCATGGAATTTTTGGAAATTTCAGAGCATTTTTCATGCTTCAAATGGATGATCTGGCTTTTCTGGATTTTCCTTTGCACCGAAAATGATTTATGAAAAAAAAGGGAAAACATATCCTATCCTATCGGGCCGAGCCCGTGGGCCCAACCCATCTCTGCTGGCCCAGCCGCAGGCCCGCAGGCACGTTGAAGCCCATCAGCACCCACGGCCGGGACAACTCTCCCCGAGCTGTGCGCCGCCGCCGGTCTCTCCTCGACGTGCGCGCCACGCCAGGAGGACTTCCGTGCCCCTATAAAGGGCGGAGCCCGAGGCCCTACGCGCCCCTGCCTTGCTGCCTCGCGCCACCCTTGCCCTTCGCAGCGCCGCCTTGCGCCGCTGCTGGTGCCATACGTCGCTGCCACCCACTCCCGGAGCACGCCGGTGACTCCACGGGGACTGCAACGCCGAGCTGCACGCCTACGCCTCTCTCCGGTGCCGGAGGTCCACCGGAGCGCCATCGTCGCATGAAGACCGAGCCGGCCACCGTGGTCATCCGCCGCCGGCCAAAATTCCGACTGCTGCCGTCATCCCTTGCCGCTCTCCCAACCTGCGTTGATGGACGTCATGGTGCAGGGTAGGTACAGGTCCTTCCTCTTGTCGCGCAACGCGAACGTGAGGCCGCCGACGCGAACGGGCCGGCGCGTGCCCCTCACCCCACTGGCTATCGTGTGGAGCTCACCCCGAAAGAGGTGAACCCCCAGGTCCCAGGAGGCGTGGACTCCCATGAATCCCTCATAAACGGCGACGAAGGTCGCCGCCTGCGAAATGGCGTTGGGAGCGAAGTTGTGGAGCTCCACCTCGTAGTGGTAGCACAACCCCCGCATGAATCTGCTCGCAGGGGCGTTGAATCCCCGCTCGTGCAGGCGGGCGAAGCTCACCACGTACCCCTTCGGGGGGTTCGGCTCCCAATGCAGCGGCGGCGGCACCATCCATTCCGTCCTCGTCGGGTCGGTGATCTCCGACAGCTGCCCGCCGGCAACTAGCCCCCGCAAGGAGTGCTCGTCCACAGTCGACCGGCTCCACGACAGGGCTTCGGCAAACTGAACCATGGCTGAAGAGAGCGGAGAGTGGGGGACGGGACTGGATTGAAGTGGAACGGGTGCGCTCGGATTTCTCGCAACAGAGCTCAAGAGCGTGCGGGGGAAGACGAAGGCAAGAGCAGCGAGGGCGAATGGCAAAGGTAAATTCCCCCTGCGCTTCCTATCTTATATAGAGTAGGGAGGAAATCGCGCGGCCGGGGGCGCGGCGTACAACCGCAGTAAATGCGGTGGGTGCCGCCCGTCGTTGATGGCAGGGCCCCACGCGCACGGGCCATCATTACAGCACGGTAATACAGGGAATACTGCGGCAGGTCGCTTCAAACCCGTCAGCCGCCTGCGCCACCTCGCCTGAAAAGGCGCGCCCACTCCGCCCATTAAATGCCACGTCGGCCACGATCCGGTCCACGATGGGAGACCAAACGACGAGGGTTCCTTCCAAGGGAAGGAAACTCCTCGAATCCCACTAACCAGGGGATCGAGGCCTGGCCCCTCGAAAGGATTCAAACGGACATCCAGATCGAGGGGGTCAGGAGTGCCCCCGGATGCGATTGCTCGAGACTGCCCTCGAAAGCGAGGTTCGGGGGGGCATCTAGTGCCTCTCCCCGAAATCCTTACTGATCAGTGGCTCGAGGCCCGGCCCGCTGAGGGTACGGCGGGCGCCACAGATGCACCTCATAGCGAGGTGGTTCGAGGCCTGGCTCAGCGAGGGTTCGACAGGCGCCACAGATCCACAAAGACGGGGACGCACGACGCTCCCCGCAAAGCCCTACAGGCGTTTCAGATCAACAGAGTCAGGGACGACCAGGCGTGCGCGATCGAGCCTATCCCCGAATGCGAAGTTCGAGGGCGCCCTATAGTTCGTGTTTAAGGCCAGACGAAGGCAGCTAGTCGAGGGATCGCATCGAGGGAGAGCTTCCGTGCCCTCGGCCCCAATCGAACGGGACCGAGCCCTACCTGGCAAACCTTTGCGAGCGCTCTTATGGATGTGTCTCCAGACCACGAGCCGACCCTTATCGAACGGGGCACGAACGTCCACTTGAACCACCCGTTAACAGCTCACCGAAGCGTCCATGACTCGCGGCCCACTCGAAGGGAAGCATGGATCGCCTCACCCCTCCCTGCGGAAGGGCGACGAGGGTCGTAACACAAAGCCGAGGACTTCCCATGATCGTCCCTACCTGGGCCAGGGCTCGGGGGCTCCTTGCAATATGGCCACACCCTCTGAACGCGTCACATGGTTACAACGACCCGTGGAGGGTCGACCTCCCAAGAAAAACAATGAGCAAACCCTCTAGAGCAAGCTCTGGACAAGGTCGACGCTACTCCACCCGCGTAGATCGCAGATGCCAGCTGAAACATCGCCGAGCCCGGCTGAAACAAACGCAAAACGAGCCCGTCACTCAACGTTTATAAAACCTTACACGAGTGCACGCACTCCTCCAAGGCTTCGGGGGCTACACCCGTGGGTGCGCTAGCGCGCCCCCACGGAAAACCGATACGTATCCAAAGGGGAAAGTCCCACACGGAGCTACCAGCCTTTGCAGGACTGATCACCATTCCAGCAAAGGCTCGGGGGCTACTGTCGGGGACGGTCATAAGAGGTCCCCTAACCAAGGGGAAGTCACCCTCTCAGAACGCAAATTACTCCCAAAACCTCCACGGATTAATAAGGGACAAAACGCACGCGAGGCCCAAGGACCGCCACGGCCCAACAGCTGCTCAGGCCCATCCATTGAGGGCGCTCACCCGCGCGCCCAATTTCCGCCTCGCTCGAGGGCCTCAGCCACCCTCAAGCCAATCTCCGCCTCGCTCGAGGGACCAGCGCCCCTCGAGCTAATCTCCGCCTCGCTCGAGACCAACCCTCGACCGACGGCGCCCCGCTCATTCCACCCGACAAGGGCATTAAATCCTCGGATCCGCCGCAGGCGCAATGGTCAAAAAGCAAATCTCCTCCCACGCCGCGTCGCTGACACCGCCTGGGGCTCTACCCCGTCACTGTGCAGCCGAACCCTTGTCACTAGGCGTCATTCCGTGGCATTGTGCCGCCAACTCCAGTCCTCCTTCCACGGCGAGCCCGTCGAAAGGGCATGGGAGAACCCTCGAAGAGCGTACAGGCGGCGACCAAGCGCACGCGTCGGGCGGCGCCGCGGCACGGATTACACGAAGCACGTCTTCTCCACCATCCTCGACTCTGTGCGGCCATCTCCGGTGTTGTGCAGCCATCACCGGCGCTGTGCAGCCATCCCCGTCGTTGTGGCGCCCTGTGCTGACAAGACGCCACCACGCCGGCGCCTGTGCGGCTAGAGCTCTCCTCTGCGGCGAGACCCTCGAACAAGCACGAGTGCACCCTCGATCGGTGCACAGACGATGACCAAACATGGACGACGGTCAAGCCACCCCTCGAAGCTGTTCCCCGACAAGCACAGGAGCCGCCACGCCGCCAACGGAAGCCGGAATTCGCCATCCACCCACGTCGAGCGCAAAATTCACAAGGACAACCGTCACGCCCATACGCCGCCACTGTACATAACACTATGCAGCACGCTTGTAGCTGCCTCCCCTTGGCCTATAAAAGGAGGAGGCAGATGCCCAGCTGCGGGGGCGATACACATGTTCACCTCACTCCGCTGCGACATCACACCACTCTCACATCCCCGATATTGGCACTTGCCTCAATCATCCTAGCAGGGACTTAGAGGCTTCACCTCCTCTCCCGCCTTACTTGTAGCCCCCTGAAAGTGCATCTAGGTCCCTAAGTGGATTTTGGTGAATTGAATGACAAAACGATTAAAGGACTAATGTATTTGTCTAAGTTTGTAAGCAGGTTTATTTAGATATTCATGAGCAATTATTGGAGTATTTATTTGTGGATGAATATTATATGGCTCACATTGGAGAAGACAAATATATGGATGATCCTAATGCATATGTGACAAATATCAAGCAATAAAGGAAGATAAATATTGGGATAATTTGAGAAGGTCAATTCATGGTCTCCCACAATAGACATAGCTTGATTAAAATTACAAGGATCACAAAAGAGAAGATGGTAATTCTCTAAGTCAAGTGCAAGGCTTCATGTGATAATTGAAAGAAGACATAAGGATGAGTGTAAGCATTATGGTTCTTAATTGGAAGCTTGCATATTCGTTGTCAATCAAGAACAAGCATTTGAAGTGGGATTTTCAAATGGAATTTAATTAAGGATGAAGCAAAGTGGAACTCAAAGTGGATTGGGTAAGTGATGAAGAGATCAACCGAGGTGTCTAGGGTGAGGGACTAAGCAATCTTTGGAGTCTTGGCCCGGCCGCCATTAGTGTTTTGCTAAGGTGAAGTTCTAGCATCCGTGGGGTCTCCAAGTATCATATCTAAGCCTTAACCGAGGGAAGCAATGCAACACATCAATAAGTTATGATTGGCAATATGGAGTGACTTAAGGATTAAAGTGAGCATTCTTATGCACAAAGGAAAAATCCTAAGTCACTAGTATGTTGGAAGCCCTCAAGTTGGAATTGCAAAAGTATGGCAAGATTGAAGATCTACAAGCTCAAGTGATCAACTCCATTTTATATTTATTCTTAAGTTTAGGTATGCCGTACTATCAAGAGGGATGCAACATTAGCTCTAAGACAAAAGATCAAAAGTGCTCATTAGTTGACCTAAGTGAGAACTAGCCTTGAGAGAGTTCCTGAGTAGTCTAACAATCCTCTAACCCAACCTTAGCCACTTCAACACGTCTTGGAGTGCTTGTGAGAAGAGAGAAGGGTTTTTGGGCTCTCTCTGCCCAGGGCGGTCTAACCGCCCCTGGCAGGCCAACGGCTAGTTTTTCAAACTGGCCGGAGGCAGGCGGTCTAACCGCCCTGACCAGAGTTCTAACAGCTAGTTTTCCTTGTGAGGGGTATAAGTACCCCACGAGCTCCACTTGTTGAGGCTGCTGATTCTATGGTTGCTGAGGTGCTCCCCCTGCTGTTTTTCATAAGCCAAAGCCATAGAAACACTCCCCAACCCTCTCTTTGTCAGATTTGCTCTTCAAGCCATATTCTAGTGTTGGGTTGAGAGTTTAAGCCTTTGTGAGCTTGTGTGAGCTGAGTAAGAGCATCCCATAGCTTGAGCACTTGTGATTCGCGTCGGAAAGCCTTTGAAGCATTTGTTACTCTTGGAGGTTCGCCTCCTAGACGGCTAGGTTGTGGTGAGCAGCGGCAAGTTTGTGAGGGCTGTGATCTTACCTCTTCGTGGAAAAGATCGCCTTAGTGGAAAGGAGGAAAGCGGTTGAAAGAGACCCGGCTTGTTGTGGGAGAATTCCCTTACAAGCTCCTCAACGGAGACGTGGCCGTTCCTTAGTGGGCGGTGAACTTCGGGAAACAAATCCTCGTCTCTCCTTTGTGGTTTGCCTCACTCGCTTTGATTTCTAGCATATTTACTTTGCTTCCGCTCGATCTACTTGGGTGTGCTTGTCTTTGAGTGCAGGGATCATTACCCTGCTTGTGATCATCTACAGGAGCCACTCAAGGACTTAGGTTCTTGCTAGAAGTCAAGAGAAGCTTTGAGTTGTCTTTTGCAGGTTCACTGGGTGAAGGCGGTCTAACCGCCCCAGGACCCGGTCTAACCGCCCCCTCTGTGCTCAGTGCACCAGGGGCGGTCTAACCGCCTGGCAGGGGCGGTCTAACCGCCTGTGCCAGTGAAGCTCAAGTTTCGGGGGAAAAGTTTTATTTGGTCATCTCGCCTATTCACCACCCCCCTCTAGGCGGCATCAAGGTCCTTTCACCCCCTCTACGAGCACTACCGGTGCGAATCAATACAGTGCGCACGCACACTCTGCTGGACGTACGGCCCCGCGGCCGGAACTAGGATAAACCTGTGTCTCTGTGTTAGCATTCTCACTAACCATCAAGAGGCTTATCACAACGCAATTCACTAGTTAGTGTCGGGATTTTTATGAATAAAAGTTAATTAGATCTTTATCTCGATTTTTCATAAACCAAATGTTAATTTGTTTGATATTTAAATGAACTTTTCCAAGTAAAAGTTGATTAGGATTTTACATCGGTTTTTATAATAAAGTTAATGTGACTAACTATATTATAATTGTCTTTCCAATATTAAATATGCTTAGTTGAACACCCAATATAAGTTACTCGACTAGATTTCTTATACATGCTTTCTGTTTCTAAAAGTAAATTATTAGTTTGGCATAATTTATAATTCAATGTTTATAAATAAAATATGATTAAGTTTATCGTGTTTTCTATAATAAAGTATAACTTGCTTAATTCTAAGATAGAGTATTTCTCTGAAATATTCTTCCGACATGAGTTTCTAGTTAAAATATATCTAGCATCTAGTCTCTTGTAGTTTGATAATAATCTCTCGTTAGCTTTTGTCATTTCGACCTTCGTTTCGTTTTCAGTGTTTCCTTCGTCCATCCATGACCATAGAATCGAGCCTATCCTTTAGTACATTCTTTTTAAAGCTTTTCTTTGCTTGGTGTATTGTTCTTAGTTTGCTTGTTTGTTTGCTTTGTATGCTTGTGCCGATGATTGATGCGAGTAGAATAAATGTGGTTCAAGAGCTTATTCTGAACAACATCATTACTTTGGTTAAAAGTAAGTGTGTCCTTGTGCTTTTGTCCCAATAACTTTATTAATCACTATTGCATATGCTTTGCATTTAATTTGATGGGTCCTATTAAGGTTCACCCTAGTCTTTATTATCATTCCTTGACAACCTGGGTTTATCTTTCTGTTGGGTAGCTTTGCTTAGCTGCTATACTTGGGTTATGGTGGTTTTAATGAACAATAATGATGAACTTGCTTTACTTTTATGATATATACCTCTGGTTAATACAAGATCATATGATTAATTGGAACATGGAGAACCACCCAAGAAAACAGTGCAACCACAAGGACTAAACGGGCACTGGTCCTGATTGAATAATTAGGGACTCTAGCTTGGGGCGACCTTACCGATAAGGACAAGGGATTGGCGGCAGGCGGGGTATGGACCCGCCCGCCCTAGCGGGGAGTTGGATTTTTCTATGGCAAGGGTACTGGCCTGCTAGTGGACTTTATACCATGCTAACTGATCTGAACCTTGTGGGTCGCAACATGCTGGGGAAACTTTGTAAAGGCCTCATAGCGTCACATGGTTGGGTCCAAAGTTCTTCAGAACTTTTACGCGACTTGTGGTGAAAGTGTACAACCTCTGCAGAGTGTAAAACTAATCGATTAGCCGTACTCACGGTCAAGAGCGGCCTGGACCCACATGATAATTGAACTTGAAGATGGACTTAAATTGTGATCTATGATATGGTTATGCTTGCTATATGCTTATGGCATCTCTTTATGTTAATGCGGGTTGTATATACTTGTATCATAGTAATGACGTGCTAATAAAATTTGACCAACTAAAATTGCTTAATGCAGTCAACTACGTTGCACGAATATGCCACCCTGGTAGCATATCCCATTTCGGATACGTATGCGACACGGATACAGCCAGGATACGTATCGACGGCCGTATCCGCGTATCCTGGAATTAATGGGCCAAAAACTCAGCTTTGGATACGTATCAGCCCAATTTCGATACAACCCAGCAAACCTAAGAGACTTGCCCTACTATCCATCCCCCCTGGGTGCGATTCCTTCGACTCCTGACCCGACGTCACCCCTTCTGTTCTTCCGCCTGCCTCCACCACGCGCTGCACGGGCGCACGGCGACGGCGGCTGCCCGGCGACCAGCCTCCGCAATTCGCATCACCGGAGTCCGGCTGGAGACGAGCCACCGTGCCCGCCCTGCCTCCTGCGACGACGACGGCTGCCCCTACCTCCTGGCTCCTGCGACGGCTGCCCTACCCTGCGCCCCTGCCTCCTGCGAGCTGCGACCGTGAGGTGAGTTCCCATGAAGGCCCTGATCCCCTCCCTCCCCAATCGAACCTAGAACTGAGCTAGTGCACCGATTAATTCTGTCCAATGTCCATTGTCCAGCTCTATGGCATCTCCAAATTTGAGTAGTGCAGCAAGTGCTAGTGCCAGTGCTAGTGCTAGTCAAAGTGCGGGATCTGGGGCCAGAACAACTGATATCAAAGCTCCGTTGTGGGATCATGTCACAATTCTGGAGAGGCCTAAAACTGGTGGAGGAAATGCTTTCTGGAGATGCAACTATTGTGGCTTGGAAAAAACCAGCAGTTACACTAGATTGGAAGCTCATTTGCTGCAGATAACAGGGACGGGGATTAGCAAATGTCCTAAGGTTACATATGAAATGCTGGCTGACATGAGGAGTGAAGTGGAAAGGTTCAAGGATCTGGTGGAAAGATCAAAGACACGCATTGTTTCTTTGCCTGTATCTCCATCCAATAGCAACGAGAAGAAGAGGGGACCTGTTTCTCAATTGGAAAAATCTTGGGCATTGCAAGACCGCAAGCACCTGGATGCTTTAATTGTTAGAGCAATGTATTCTGGAGGGATATCTTTCAACTTTCTAAGAAATCCATATCTTAGAGAAGCTTTTGCATTTGCTTGCAGCCGCAACTTGCAAGGTTACACAATCCCTGGGTATAACAGAGCTAGGGAATCACTCCTCAAGCAAGAAAGAAGGCACATAGAGACTCTATTGGAGAGTTCAAAAAGCACATGACCAGAGGAAGGGGTCACAATCTGCTTTGATGGCTGGTCAGATCCTCAGAGGAGGCCAATCATTAATTTCATTGCTGTTTCTGAGAAAGCTCCAATGCTTTTGAGGGCTGACAATTGTGAAGGAGAGTACAAGTCAAAAGAATATATTGCTGATAAGTTGAGGGGTATTCTTGATGAAGTAGGTCGGAAAAATGTGGTGCAAATCATCACAGATAATGCTTCAAAATGTTGGGTTTAGTCCCACATCGGAAATTGATGGTGGGGAGCGCAACATGAAGGTGGGGGCAAGTTAGGCCCAAGGGCCTGTTGTTGTGGGCTCCGGTGGGCCTAGACCTGGTGGGGCGCCAGCTCGTGGGCATAGCGGGCCGGGCCGGATGTTAGTGTATATATGTGTGAGTGGCCCATATGGCCTATGTATAGCCCATATAGAGGCCCATGTATAGCTAACTATATACCCACTCTTCTAGGGTAGGAGGAATACACACAGGAATTATTCCTAAAACATGGTATCAACTAGGGTATCCTTCCTCTCCACCTTCCTCTAGCACCAGCCGCCGCCGTCGCCGTCGCCGCCACCTGCAATGGACGGCTGGCCGCCGCCTCCTCCCCTCTCCTCCCTCCCTCCTCTCTCCTAGGCCGGTGCTCTGGCCGCCGGATTGGGCGCTGACGCGTCCGCTCATGGCCTCGTCGCCCAGCACGAGCAACCCCGATATCCGCCGCCGCTGCTGTCCCTCCCGTCCTCTGCTCCGGCGGACGCCGGCGGCCCGTCTGCGGATTCGACCGCCACCGCCCCCTCCAACCTCCTCGACGCCCCGGATCCCGCCGCCGCCGCTACCCTCCACGCGGCGCTGCTGAACGCGAGGGTCCTCGTGCCGGAGCTGGAGGACCTCGTGGCCCTACTGAGCGCGGGCATCTCCCCCGCGACGGCCGCGGCACTTGCCGCCCAAGGCTCGGCCACGGTCACCTCAGCCCTTTGCGTCCTGCAGCCCTGCGCGGGCGGAGGAGCCGCCCCTGTCCTTCCCGCCGCCGGGGGTCGCCACGATGCCGCCCCTGTCCTGGCCGCCGACCGCGCCAGCCTCGATGGCTTGGCTGCTGGCGGCGGCGGCCTGGACACCGACCTGCAGGGGGCAGCTGTTAGCCGAGCCGGCTTAGATAGCCTGGCTGCTGGCAACGGCGGCCTAGGTGCGGACCTGGCAGGGCTCACTACCGCCGTCGCCTCACTCTCGGCCGGCGGCACTCCTCCTGACCCGGGTGGCTCTCCCGTGGGTACCACTGGCGTCCTTCCCTTCGGCGTCATGGATGTCCCCTACTTCCCATACGCGCCCTTCTCCGAGGACAGTCGCCACGTCCCACTTCTATGGCCGCCGCCGACAGCGCCCTCGCTGCGGCCCTGGCGAACGCCAAGACCGAGGCAGCTGCTGCCCAGGAACGCGTGCGTGTGGCTGCCCTGGCCTGGGAGCACGAGCGCACCGCGGCTGACGCCCTTGCTCGTCGGGTCGCCGAGGCGGAGCGCTTCCTCCACGCCTCTGCGTGGGAGCACGTCGCCTCCTCTCAGCAGGCCTCGCCCACTGCTTCACGGCCGAGGGCTGGACCCCCGAGTGGCGTCGTCGACCCCATGGTCGCCTACCACCACCTTCAGGCCGCCGGGGTCTCGCACATCAAGAACCTGGTCACCGTCCTCCTTGACTCCACCACCACCTCCTACGCTTGTTGGAGGGACCAGGTTCTCCTCGCGCTCCGTCGCTACGTCCTCGACGCCCACGTCCTCTCCGACACTCCTGCCCGAGCTCGCGACCTGGCGTGGCAGCGCCGCAATAGCATCGCCATGTCCTGGATCTTCGGGACCATCTCCCTAGACCTGTAGGACATCGTGCGGACTCTGGGTTGCACCGCGCGCGAGATCTGGCTTGCCCTCGAGACTCAGTTCCTCGGGAACGCACAGACTCGCACGCCCTCCAGCTTGACGCCATGCTCCGCATGCTTGAGCAGGGCGACCTGTCTGTGGGCGAGTTCTGCAGGAAGATGATGAGCACGGCTGATGCTCTTCGTGACCTCGGGTACCCGGTCCCAGAGCACGTCTTGGTGCTCAACGTCATGCGGGGCCTTCCCTGCAGCTACGAGGCCCTGCGGACGTTGATCACCCACCAGAGGCCGACACCCACCTTCCTGCAGGTCCGCGATGCTCTCACCCTGGAGGAGCTCACCCGGGGCCTCCACACACCTACCTCGACCACGTCTTCGTCCTCCACCACCTCTCGTGCACTTGTCGCTGCTCCACCACCGTCCTCCGCCTCGCCGCCCACCTCTCTACTTGGTGCTCCTCCCCCTGGGCCGCGCGGGGGTGGGGGGCCGTGGGGGCTGCCGAGGCTGCCGAGGACGCGGTGGTGAGGGTCGTGGGGGTCGTGGGACGCCCACCCAGGCTCCGACCCCTGCTCTCGCTCCTCTTCCCGGAGGTGCGCCCTGGCCAATCTTCTCCAACCCGTGGTCAGGGCGTATCTCCATGTGGCCCCACCAGGGTCAGGGAGGGGGGCCTTGTCCCCCGCACCAGCCGGCGGCCATGGTCACGGGTGCAGCCTCCTACGAGCCGTCCTGGACTCCACCTCCTCCTCAACCCAGCTCGACGTGGCCGGGGGGGTGGGATTAGGCTGCCCCGGCCCAGTCCTTCAGCACTGTGGGGCTGACACCGCCCGTTGGCACCGAGTGGATCGCCGACTCGGGTGCCTCCTACCACGCTACTCCGGATGCGGGTATCCTTTCTTCTGTCCGACCTCCTCACCCCTCTTGTCCTTCCATCATGGTCGGTGATGGTTCTTGTCTTCCTGTCACTTATGTGGGTTCTGCTCATGGTCCTTTCTGTCTCTCTGATGTCCTTGTTGCTCCTGAGATGGTTCATAGTCTCCTTTCTATTCGTCAATTTACAGCTGACAATTCTTGTTCTGTCGAGTTTGACACTTCTGATCTTTCTGTGAAGGATTTGGAGTCCGGATTTGACCTGCCGGTTGAACAAGTCTCCAAACAAGCGGTATCAGAGCCGAAGGTTGGAAAAACCTAGGAAAAGATCTCTGGGGTCACATGGTGACGGGGAACCCCGTGAACATCTCTGGAGGGTCACACGGATGGTTGTGACTGGAGAGTTGGAGTCGGGGCCTGGATAACGTCTTCGGGAGATCACACGGATGGTTGTGATGAAAGAGTTGGGCCCAATGTTTGACGGGAGAGATTGTTGGGTTTAGTCCCACATCGGAAATTGATGGTGGGGGAGCGCAACATAAAGGTGAGGGCAGTCCTCACCCATCAGGCTAGTCTTTTGGATTGAGTTAGGCCCAAGATCTTCTTGTTGTGGGCTCCGGTGGACCTAGGCCTGGTGAGGCGCCGGTTCGTGGGTATAACAGGCCGGGACGGATTCCGCTGCGCACTCTAACACAAACTGCAAAGGTGCGGGTCTTTTAATTGAAGCTGAAAATGCTCACATATTTTGGACACCATGTGTAGTGCATACTCTCAACCTTGCTATGAAAAATATATGTGAACCTAAACTTGGCAGAACACCTACTCCTGAAGATTTACATGTTTGGAAACAACTTGAATTTATAGACAATGTTAGAGTTGAGGCTAGTATGATCAAGAATTTCATAATGAATCATGGCATGCGTCTTTCCATATTCAATGAGTTCAGCCATTTGAAGTTGCTTTCTATTGCTGAAACAAGATTTGCCTCAGTTGTGTGTATGCTGAACCGGTTTGTTGAGGTAAGAGCAGCTCTCCAACACATGGTGATTAGTGACAAATGGAGCATTTACAAAGATGATGCTTCAGCTGCCCAACGTGTAAAGGATTTAATACTAAGTGATCCTTGTTGGGGCAAAATAGATTACATTCTTAGGATCACTACTCCTATCTATGATATGATACGCTTTGCGGACACCGACACCCCGTGCCTTCACTTAATCTATGAGATGTGGGATTCAATGATTGAGAAAGTGCGGAAAGCGATATATGTGCATGAAGGGAAGGAACTTAATTTGGAATCAGCCCTATACTCTGTCATTTATGATATATTGATTGCTAGATGGACAAAAGGCAATAATCCACTGCATTGTTTGGCTCATTCACTCAATCAAAGGTATACAATTCAGAATTCAGATTCTTTGCCCTTTATTTTTTAGTTGCTCATGTTCTAAATTGTAATGCTACATTGCAGATTTTACAGCAACAAGTGGATTGAAGAAGGTACTGGCCGACAACCCCCCCCCCCCATAAGGATAAGGAGGTATCACAAATGAGAATGGTATGCTTCAAAAAGTACTTTGGCAACACAGAACAATTGGCTAAAGTAAAGGAAGAATACTCATGATTTTCCAGTTGTTCAAACTATCCATGATAGATGGGCTCTTTCTCCAATGACTTGGTGGACAAATCATGGACAATCTGCCCCTCTGTTGATGAGTTTGGCTATGAAATTGCTGAGCCAACCAGCCTCCTCTTCTTGCTGTGAAAGACATTGGAGCACATATAACATTATCCATAGTGTCAAGAGAAATGCATTAACTCCTGAACAGGTTGAAGATTTGGTCTTTGTGCACTCAAATTTGAGACATTTGTCAAGAAGAACTGATGCATACAAGACTGGGGAGACAAGGATGTGGGATGTTGGAGGAGATTCTTTTGATTCCATTAGTGGTGTAGGTCTTCTTGAAAATGCTGATCTTTCCATGAATGAGCCTGAGTTGCAGGCTATATCATTTGTATTGGATGATTTGGACATTGAGAATAATGAGGAAGTCGAGGGAGAAACTTGATTGTTGATGGCTTGAAGCTATATCCTACTATAGTACTATATTGCTAGTTTGCTACTTTGCTACTACCTTTTATTAATTTCTTCAATTGGAACCTGCTGCCCGCTGGCTGCTGCTATCATTTTATTGAGTGTAATAGACCTTAATGTCTCTTGTTGAACTTGAACATCTATTCTGCAATTTAAATATTTAATATGCAATGTTATTTATTTATTTAATAAAAATTGTTTAAACGTATCCACATATCGGATTGTTTGAGAAATTGTCTCCGCGTATCCGTATCCTTCCGATACCGATACACGTATTTGTATCCGTGCTGCATAGGCAGTCAACTTATCAGCCTTTCCTTGTTTAAGCCTTTGTACTCATGCTTTCCCCATACTTGCTGAGTATGACATGTGCTCACCCTTGCTATAAACAATGTTGCTCAGAACGAGGAAGCTGCTATGAAGATGTTGCTGGTGCTAGGTGTACGCAATGCCTGTGATGTTTGGAGTCTTCATGTCTAGGATTTAGCGTAATACTCTAATGATCTCTCTTTTTCTTTACGTGATATTGTTTCTGTTATTCACTTATGTCAACTATATGTATGAAACTAGATCTTGGCATACATATTAGGTATGCACTTTGGTTTTGCCTTTAAAAACCAGGTGTGACACATTACAGCTAACACTACACATACACAGAAACATGATCATGGCCTTGCATTGGTGTGAAATCTAAGGAACAGATCACTAACCTAACTTCTTCAGATTCAATGCTTGTAATTTCTCCGGAAAATAATTCGTATTGATATCGACACTTTGAACAGGAAACAACCTGAAAAGATAACACAAACATATCGAAAATTGCATTTCAACTCCCTCACTATAAATAATCTAGGATATTAGTTCATAACGGAAAGCACAAGGAACAAGATGATTTTAATTTTTGCATTAAGAATTAAATATAGGCACCAAACTATGAACCATATGCAATTCAGTAAACAAAATGAACAAAATTTTCATGCTCATAATTAAGTATATTCGCCTAAAGAACAAAACTCTACAAAATGGCATCTTGGGAAAAATACACTTAGGTAGAGACTGACAACATGAGACCTTCCTCCTTAAAAATGTTGCAATCTGAGTGTGAGCTTATAGATATTTACGGTTGTGTGTCCTCTGACAATGTAATGCAACTTAACCTCCCTCCCTCTAACATCTCGTTACTCCCAACTGTGGCCACTTGTTTCAAAAGCTCACATCATCTAAGCTAATGTTTAGTATTGAAAAATTTAAGGAGAGGTAATACAAGATACTTCTGCTGCATCAAACCTGAGTTCCATCCTGAGGTTGAGCAACAGCAACTGCTACCATGCAGGTTGGACAGCGAACAATAATCCCGAAAGGGACCTGCATTAAACAAAAATTGCTATCATGACATTGTGATGCTACTTATCTATCAAACCTTCTCTCCAAATCCATGAAGCAGCGTTCTATCAAGGTACTTGGTGCAAGGCAGGTGGAGGGGTAGTGATTAACCTATATGAATCACCAATGTATCTGGTACTTAGTGGGTGGTGCCCATCACACCAATACCACAAGGGTCCTGAAGGTCAAAATATAATGGAATGTGACTGGTTTATACAGTATTGGAGTTGGGGGTCAAAATTAGACAAACAAAAGAGTTGGCCCAAAAATGGACTTATTCCATGATAAATTAGGTGTAAACTCAAGAGGAAGTGCTTTCTGACATTGGTATAGCAAGACCATTATGGGAAGCCCTTTTGACCATTTTTTGTGTTTGAACTAGGACTTGAGTTCTCAAAAATGATATAATGATTTAATATTTCTAGTATTTTCTTTTCACTACAAATTTACTTCTTAGTAGAAATAATATGAATAAATATGCCAATTGCACATTATGAAGATTGATAGCTGCCAATGTATATATATCAAATAGCTTAATAGCCCAACAACCCATTCATTAAACCAGTTAACCAGGCGTACAGAATTGCAGAAACTACATCCTCCACTGTCATGAACTCATGATGATAACACCACAGTCTGTAGATGAAATAACGAAGCACCCAAAAGACCATGTACTGTGTAAGCATGATTATATTATTTAATAATACTGCACAATAAAAAAATTACCTCCTCTGTAGAAGAAACACCAGCACAAGATACATAATCGATTATCCTGATTGCATCTGAAACACGGAGCGCGGCTGTCAAACGCTGTACAAGCAAGGCATATGTCCGGACGTTCGGTCTTGCCCACCTCCAGCCTCCAACTGCACATCAACATTCAGCAACGCACAGCACTCGAAATTGATGGTGTGGCATTCTAATTTCATGACAAAATGGTCAGAAACATCAAACAAGAACCAAGGCTACAACTACAACGCACCGGAACCTCCCGCGAAGCCGGACCGCATGGCTTCGAACACTGAGAGCGCGAGCTCAACGTTGCCTCGGTCAAGTGCCGCGGCTACAATCGCGTTGCACTCGGGCGCTTCCAGAGCGGCGCCCGCGCTTCCCGATGACTCTGCGACAATGTCCAGCGCCTGGTCCGCGTCCGCCGCACCTGAGACCCGCCTGAGAAGGTCCGCGTCAAGCCATCCGGCCACCGGCGCTTCCGATGAGCCCTCACCGACGCCATCACCGTCGCCGCTCGCGACGCCAGTCCTCTGCAGGGAGCAGGAGCCAGGGGAAAGACTGGAGAAAAACGCGGGGCAGAATCTTGCGGCAGGGGTGACAAGCGCGAGCGGGGGAGAAGAGACGGGACGAAGCGAGCGGCGGTGAGATGCGGGGGAGGGCGGGAGGAGAGCAAGGGCCATGGCCGCGCGCGTCGTCTCAGCGACAAATCGTCGAGCACATAGCGTGCGTGAGATCTGGATTAGGCGCGGGTGGCTGTGACATGAGTGGAGGCTGAAATTCTAACGGCGACGTTCTAAGAAAATACTGCATAATCTCTCCTTCGACTTCGAGCAACTCCAACTTCAATCATCTAAAAAAATCTCTTCCAAAATTATTTATTGTGGTTCTAATAAAATTTAAAGTTCATCGCCGGTCTATAAACTTTTCTTACTGTGTCATTCCGGTCCATAAACTTTTTATTGTGCCTAAACTCAATTTGGGTCTCAAATTCACCCATTAACGGATGTGCCCCGCCTCATACTCACCTGTTAGGGGATTTGGTGTTGCAAATTTGCAACTGGACCCCTGTTTACTTTTGACGTTTCAGTTCTGCTCCTCCCCTTTTCTCCTTCTCGTTTTGCCTCGTGCAACGACGACGCCCCTTCTCCGCGCCGCGACGGCCCTGTCTCTGCGGCGGCCTACGTGAACGCCATGCTCCGGCTCGCGTCCTCTGCCGCCGTCGCCGGCTACGGCGGCGCCGGGCTCTACTGCACCGCTGCCGACCCCTTCCCCCGCCCGGCCCTGGCCACTCACCAGGGATTACGACGAGAAGGCCGCGCCGGGGGTCGCTGCCGCTCGGCTTCCCGCGGTGGTCTGATGATCTGCCGGACCCGGCGGGCGGCAATGTCGATGCCGATGGGAGCGCACAGGAGCTCGTCGCGCTCCTCTGCGCTTCTTGTTCTTGCCTCATGCAAGACTCGTGTATGCTAGAATTTGCTTTTGTTACACAACGCATGAACTTCAGATGTCATGAACTTGCATGTGAAAATGGGTATGCGACTGACTGCTCTGGCTTCTAGACGGAGCATGAAACCTGGAAGCAGGTTCTTGCCCCTCCGTGCCTTCTGCCACTTCCCCTGTTGCTGGTGAAGAAGATGACTTGCTGCTGCCTGAGGCCTGCGTTCGAGACGGTTGTGCATGGGAGTGCAGAGAGGTGGTCGGCCACAGATTTCGGGTTGACACCATCGTCTGCCGCCACGAGAGGGAGACGGCCGCGGCGGGAGGGAGCCGTCGCCACGACGACGAAGGAAAAGAAAAAAAGAGAAACGAATCGACAAAAAGAGATAGGGTTCCAGTTGCAAATATGTCACACCTCAGACCTTTTAGCGGACTGATTAGAGACCCAAATTAAGTTTAGGCACAGTAATGGCACACTTTAGAAGTTTATGGACCGGGATGACACAGCTATGAAAGTTTATGGACCGGTGGTGCACTTTACTCTAAAATTTATTTTCTCAAAATTAGTGATCTTACATCAAATTCTAATAATAAATTTACAATACTTCAACAACCACGTCAACAAGTAAAGGTGCGTTTGGCAGGGCTTTCTACCGCCTCCGCTCCGCGCACGAAGCCGGGAGCCTTGCCAAACGGTCTCAAAAAACGGCTCCGGTGGAGAATCTTCTCGGGAACCTCGACTCTGGAGCACTTCGGTCGGGGGAGCTGCAAAAACCGGCTCCCCGACAGCTCCCGCGACTCCTCCCTGCCTTTTGCCAACCCTGCCCCCCGATGGGGTCGGCACGGCGGTTGCCAAGGCGCGCGAAGAAGTGGCCATGCCCGCACCGCCGGAGGAGTTGAGGGTGAAGAGGAGGAAGGGAAGGAGCTCCCCCGCATCTTCGGCTGGGAAGGGAAGCGGCGGTAGGGTACGGCGGCGCCGCAGCGGCGGCTGACGCGACTCCCTCCACTTCCACAGCCGGGCGCTCCCTCCACCTCCAGGGCCGGGCCCTCCACCTCCAGGGCCGGGCGCGCGACCGGCCTCCCTCCCCGCGCCTCCCTCCGCCCAGGGCCGTGGGCGCGACGCCAACCGCCGGCACGGGCGCGGCACTGTACCCGCTCCCGACGATGCACACTGAGGAGAAAGGCGGGCACGGGGCTGGGCCTGCTCTCGGCGGTGGAGCAGGGTCGGGCTGCTGGGGAACCGCCGGCGGGCTCTCCTGTGCGGTTCGGCTGGCGGCGGGTGAATGGGGATGTGGTGGATGCGGCATGTAGGGGTGAATGCAGGGGTGAATGAGGGTGCGATAGAGATAAGGGAGAAGAGGAGAAGGAAAAAATAAAAGAAAAAAAGAAAAGAAAAAATAGGAGGAAAAAGAAAATAAAAAATAGAAGGAAAAAGGAAATAAAAAAGAAAAAGGAAAGGTTATTATGGACAGTTCACCCTCTTATCCACATTACACAGTCAGGAGAAGTTGTTTTGCCAAACATTTTCCTAAAACGGATTCAGCTCCCTCACAGAATCCGCTCTACCAGCACAGCCACAGCCAGAGCCCTGCCAAACGTACCCTAAACCATTTTGTTGGGCTTAGCAGTTCCCCCTCCAGTCATTCATGGTCTTCTAGCGCCGCGTCACGGCGACGTTCCCGTCGACGACGAGGCGTCAGTGGTGACTTCGAGAATCTCCAGATCTGCCGATGCTCAGTTCTTCGGAGGTGCTCATAGAGGTAAGGTTTGCCTACGTGTATTCATAAGGGTGAGTGTGCGTGCGTGTTGTGAGCGTCTGCGTTGTACTGTGTAATCTAAAAAAAAACAAAGTAAGTTTCCAGTTAACTTTGACCACACGGTTGATCTAATCACAAGACACCACTTTCCCACTCACTTGCATATGCGGGACTCATTTGTCCTACAGACATAGTGGGCCCACCAGCAGCGGACCATGCCCGTACAAAGGACTGAACCTCGGAACTATTGTAACATGTGGATCATAGAACAAGGTGGCGTAAACATGGCAATGCATAACTAGTACTAGACTAACAAAGCACACGCTGACAATAGCCTTTTCCTAATCGTATACTATTATACCAATCGACTTGTAACCCTACCCCTGTGCAATATAAGGCGGCGGGGCAGGGGTACTACGTACATTGCGGTCCGAACCTATCTAAATTGTGTGTCTTGTGTCTCACCTTCGAGTATCTGATCTCAGCGAGCCCCACCATCAACTTCCTCAGACACCCCTCTCGGTAGGTTGCCGCGTCTAAACACCGACAACTGGCACGCCAGATAGGGGACCTCGTTGAAGATCCGTGTTGGGATAAAAATCTTCCCCGAAGAGGGGCCAACAGTCGAAACGAACTAAGTAAAGGAAAGACACTAAAGACACCGAAGAACTGAAACTCAAACTCGACTGAATGTAATGAAACTCAGCCGCCTTCCAATCGCCCCCATTTCATTACCGTCAGATCCTTTTTATAGGCCCGTAACAATTACGCTTTACAACACTTACCATCACTTTTTTACATTGTGCGAAGCATCTCAGGGGTATTTCGGTAACCTCACAGGGCTCGTACTCACACACTTTACAGATGTTCACTTTACACACTGTCAGTCTACGTGTCTGCTCTCGTGGCATTTCGATCTTCGCTAGTTCTCGAAACTTCCCCAGCACTTCGCCTCTGTACACTTCGTACTCCATCTCCAGCGCGACTCGTTGGACTTCGCGCAGGTCATTTCTCCGAAGGTCACACGCTTCTTCTCTTGGCCGCTCTACTTCGCGTGTACTCTTCGCCCTGTCTTGAAGCACCTTCGCGGCAACTCCTTCACCGCACCTTCGCGTGCGGACCTCACGCCCGCGGACGAAGATCCTGAGCTTCGCTCCATCTTCGCTCGTCAATCTTCGCCTGCCCTTCGCTGGCCGGACTTTTGGTCATTTCCTGAAACAGCCAAAGCAAGAACCAAAATAGGTCCCGCTCTTCTCCGATGAGCCGAAGATACAGGGGAGGGTTTAGTTGTGAAATATTTACCCCAACATTTAGCCCCTTGCTAGTGAGGGTTTTAACTAAGGACGAGCCGAACTAGCAAAACTTCTTCGTGACGGGTGAAAATGTTTCACTCCAAAGCGCCTCCCCTCTTCGGCTCGTCTCCAGATTTTACTGTTACAATTATTATTATTATTATTATTATTATTATTATTATTATTATTATTATTATTGTTTTTACTATTTTGCATGTTTATCCGCGAAGCTCCGTGATTTTCGCCACCTCATGCTGGTGGTCCTAGATTTTCACCACGTTTCTCGCTACACGATCTTCGAGATTTCCTCTTTTGGCAGCCTATATAAGATTCATCCCTGCCCTTGGTTGTTTTCACCGCGGTAAAATCTTTGCTGCTTGACCTCTGCCTTCGTGGGAGCTAAAGCTTTCTGCTCTGCCTTCATGCCTTCATTTCCTTGGTATCTTCTCCTCCTTCTCTTTTTTCATCCCTTTCTTTTGTTTAGTTTCTTATTGTCTTTTGCACTCGGTAGTTTCCTTCTTCGTTTTCATTACTTCGTCGAAGTGATGGCTCCCAAAGTCAATAGGCCTCCGGATACTTTTGTCTTCGATCGCAGTAAAGTTTTCGAAGGTCCATTGGCCGAATATGTGTCCTCTGGCTACATCAAGGAAGGAAAGGGCAGAGCCCCTGGTCCTGAGACTACTCCCACACCTCGTCCCAATGAAGTGCTGGATTTTCGTGACTTATTTACTGTTGGACTTCGCTTCCCTCTTGATGGAGCTATTGTCTCTATTCTACGTAACTTTGGCATGTATCTTCATCATCTCACTCCTAACGCCGTTCTTCGGCTAAGCGTGTACATGTGGTCTTGTAAGACTATGGGTGTTTCTCCAAATGCTGCTAACTTTGTCAGAGCTCATACAGTTCATCATCAGCCTTTGAAGATAGAGCGACTCGTTGATGGTGCTCTAGTTCGCGAAGAAGCGCAATTTGCTTTGCTGAACTTCAAATATCGCAGTGATACCAAAGTTCTGGTTGTCTACTATAAGAACAAGTGGGATGAGAATTGGAATCATTACTGGTTTTACCACACCGTTGAAGACGAAGAGCTTCCCCTTGTATGCACTCAATTTGAGAATCTTCCTAAGGGTGTCGGCACTGCCTACAAGGATGGTGATGCGGACCGCCTCTTCCTCACTGCTTTCCAAGAACTAGTGAAGACCTATGCAACTCGTGACCTGGTTGAAGAGTATATTGGTGCGAAGGTGTTCCCTGTTCGCGCCGGTTGGTCTATTGTGGCTTGGAATGACTTTGCGTCTCCTATCAAGATTCCGGACTTCACCCGAAGCTTCCGGCTAGAGAAAAACGGTGACCACCTCTTATTTCTTTTATGTTTCTATCTTCTTTTATTTTGCAGTTTTTATTGATTCTTTGCTTTTATGCTGTTGTGTAGATATCAATGTTGCTGAGATTGAGGCACGGGCCAATGAAATTCTTTGGCCCATCTCCTCTAAAGAAGACGCTGAGATTCAAGAGCGACTTGGTGGTACTTGAGACAATCGTCTCTTCTTTTTCTTCAGCATTCATGCTGGTGATCATGCTGTCACAGTTGGTTGTCGCGCCGCGCAAGCGAAGCGTGCGGCGAAGAAGGGCGGTCAAGGGAGCTCCGAAGCTACAGCCCCTTCGGCGTGCCCGAAGGCAATTAGGAAGCGCCGCGGCCGTGGTACCGGTCGTACTGTTTCAAAACGTTAGAAAACTTCTCGCGCGGCAACCTCTGAAGTTGTGTCTTCAAGCCACGAAGAGTCCGACCACTCTAAGAGTGATGCTGAGACAAATCGTCCTGAGGTTGCTGTCGGCTCCGGTACCAACGTTGAAGCTCCTTCGGTTGATCGTCCCAAAGAGATAATAGATATTACCTCTCTTTCTCCTGGTGGTGCTGTTGGTGCTACACTTGTTGATCCCCTGGACATCGACTACAGTGAGCCTGAGCCCGAGAGCGATGAAGATTGTGCTCCTCGCGCCAAACCTGCCAAGGACAAGGCTCCTGTCCCTCCATCTTCTATTGCCGAAGTTGTGGTACCCTCTGCTGCTGATCTTCCCGGCAGTAGCAAAGTTATTCGGCCATACATCAGAAAACTTTGGCTCGAGTGGAACAAAGCGACGGCTCTTCGTCGGAGACTGAGAGTGATACTCGAAGTGGTGGTGTGTTCGTTAGCAATGAATCGCCCAGTGTTGTTGCCCAGCGTCTCGGCATGAAGCCTAATGCTCGCATCTTCGGCGATTCTATGCGCAAGGTGCTTCAATTCTGCAGCGATGATCGTGAGCGCACCTTGCTTCAGGAGGCTGGTGATAGCTTCGGCTTTCCCATCATGGAAGATGAACTCAGCAAGGAGAGCGCCGAAGAGATTTTATATCAAGCTCAAGATCTGAGTATGAAGTCCTTTTTGGCTTGCCGTGCTGCTCAACGCCGATGTCATGCTGACCTTCGGTCCCGGCAACTTTCTGAGAGGACCTCTGCCACTGCGCTTAACAAAGAAATTGACGTTGTGAAGGCCCTGCAGGCTGAAAAGACTTCTCTCTCTTCTTCGTTGGAGTCTGAGAAGAAGAAGTGTCTTGAAGTTTCCAAGGAGAAGGATGAGCTGGTTAAGAAGAACGCTGAATTGGAACTTCAACTGACTGAGCTTCGCCATTTGGCTCCCGCTGCAGAAGATGAGAAGAAGAAAGCCGAAGGTCTACAAAAATTGTATGACGCTAAAGTTACTGAACTTAATGAACTGTGACAATCTTATGCCACCCTCACTTCGGAGCATGAAACCTACTGTGATGAGATTGAGCGTCATGTGGAACCTGTTTGCAAGAAAGTTCATGATCTTCTTGTAGACTATGGACTCACCCCAGCCCCTTATGATGTTAAAGAGATGTACATAGGCCAAGTATTTGAATGGATTTCCAATGGTGTTAGCTCTCTTGCATCTGCTGGGCGTTCTTTTGGAGAGCTCGAAGCTGCTGTTGCTGCGCGAAGCGTCGCTCACGCCATATACTCCTTGTTCAAATCTTCTGGTGATAGCGAGCCTAGCATAACCAAGAGCGATCTTCGGCAACTTCGTGATGTGAACTTTGCTTGGCCAACCGAGACATCGGTCGAGAAGATCCCCGTCTTGCCCAAGAATATAGCGAAGAACTTTATGCAAACATTTTTTAAGAAGTTTGGCTTTGGGTTAACCGTTGCCGAAGGTCAGCGCGTGCTTGTTCTCCTTTTCGTCTCTTTTGAGTTTGTACTTTCCTATCGCTCTTTTTCTAATTTTTTCTTCTTTGTTTCAGGCCCCTCAAGCGACGTCTGGTTCTGTGGCCACATCTTCGCCCGCTGCTGCATCTTCTGGGGGAGGGGCTGATTCTTCTTCGGCTGCACCTTCTGCTCAAGATGCATCTCCACACGAAGGCCGTGCGACCGACATTACTTTGGGAGCCCCTAAGGTGTGAGGGAGTGTGTAGTTGTAGCGATGTGGGCCCTTGAGATATTTTGTGAACAATTCATCTGAAACATTTGCAACTCTGCGCAAGTGCCGGAGGTGTATCCTGCGTAGGTTGCCCAAGATGTTTGCTCTGTAACTATTAACTATGGTGATTACTTTATGTCTGGCTCTATATAGCGCAAATTTAACTCTAAGTTCCCCGACGTACCCTTCGATGCTTTTATGTCGCGTAAGATAGAAAAATACGAGAAGAAGAACCTCGACACAAAAAATGTCTTCGAACATTCTCGTAATAAAGCACCGACAACCAAAAGCCCTGAAATGGCTCACTCTAGGTGCTCGCCCGTGCATGAGCTCATAGCACGTCTTGTTCAAGAAGGCCCGGAGAAAAATCTGGTTCCCAACATGGCACGTGGTATTCACCGCCTCAGCCCAATATCTCCTCGGAGTCCTATGCTCGTCGAGCATCGTCCGAGCCATCTCACAAAGGGAGCGATTTTTCCTCTCAACCACAACATTTTGACAAGCCACATAGGGAGAATAGAATTGATGTTCGAGACCCAAATTACGACAAAAGGTTTCGAAATGAGAGTTTTTAAATTCGGTGCCATTGTCGCTACGAATAGCTCGAATAGCATCTCCATTCCTCTCATTCTTCAACCTCAAGATTATATCCCGCACAAAACCAAACGTCTCCCACTTGTCAGCCAAAAAGAAGACCCAAACATAGCGAGAATAGTCGTCCACTATCACAAGGATGTACCATTTCCCAACCGCCGAGCACACATGAGCTGGACCAACCAAGTCCATATGGAATAGCTCGCATGGCCTCTCTGTCATAACGGATGTCAGAGGCGGGTGAGAGGCGGCGACCATCTTACCATGCCTACACGGAGCTCATACCAAGTCCTTTTGGTATTTCAACTTAGGCAATCCTCGGACCAAACCTAGCCGACTCAAGCGTGACAACAAGTCAAAACTCAAGTGACCTAGTCTCCTATGCCATTTCCAAAGCTCCGCCGAAACACCAGCAACCAAACAACGAGAAGAGCCGACACATTGAGAAAAATCGACTCTGAAAATCTGAACCTCGGGGATGATCGTGCATACAAGATCACCTCGAGAATCCAAAACACATGAAGCGCCCGTTTTGAAACGGACCTCAAAACATTCATCAAGAAGCTGGGAAACCGAAAGAAGATTGAACCCCAAAGACTTGACAAGAGCAACACGCCTAAGAGTCACAGACTCACTCACCTTCATCGTGCCCACTGAAAGCACTCTACCTTTCCCATTGTCCCCAAAAGTGATGTACTCTTTGGTCATCTCCGGTCATGTGTCGAGAGCAACCGGAGTCGATCAACAAAAAACCCTCCAAGCCTCCCACCTGAAAATAAAAAACGAGAGTGAGAGTGAGCAAACGACTCAGCACTGGGGTTAGTACAAAATGAATCAAACCAGTGCCATGCCATTTGCTCAAAAGTGGGGTTAGTAAAATCCATCCTATCTCTCCTAGGTGGAACACCCACACGTCCCCTTGGAGGACTACGCGTACCACGAGGTGGAGACCGTGGCCCGTAGCTCCTATGAGACCTAAAACTGCGATCGTTCCCCCCATACTCATATTGTCCACGAGCGAAGGAACGTCCAGCAAACTCACCACGCCCAAACCCAACACGCCTACCACCATCACTCTGTGGTGGCTCACCTCGAGGCACAAACTCATGCCTCTCTCGAGGGTAAATGGTACGCACCACACCCTCACCCCTAGGAACCATATGAGGCTCAGGCACACCACGAGAAGGGCGGTACCTGTCCTTGTTTGCCATCTCCCTTGCAAACCTCTCCTCACGCTTCTTCCTAAAGCAAAACTCAGCTAGGTGCCCATCCCTCCCACAATGCTCACAATGGAAGGGTTTTGGCTTTGGTTTTGGGCTATCTTTGGGCTCTAGTTTCTCCTCACTCGGTTTCTCTCCCTTCTTCCCAAAGAACTCGTTCCCCAAGTCACTCTCGAACTTGATGGGTTTCTAGAAGTTATCGGTGTGTGGAGGAAACACGGGAGGATCTGGGGTTGTGTCTAGTCGGTTCCTAAGTGGGTTGGGTTTTGGAGCATAGGCATTCTTGTGGAAGGTTTTTGGGGGAGCTATGATATCACCAATCTTCTCCTCCTTCTCACCACTGCACTCCCCAACCTTATCCGACCCAAGCAATTGCCCATCATAGCGCTTGTATGCCTCAATCATCATCCTGAGCTGAGGCTCATGACCAGACAACCAACCCATCATCTTCCTCAACTCATCATTCTCATCCTGCAAACGATCAACATAGTGTGCAAGCTCCAAATTCTTCACAGCATTTACTTCACAAGTAGAGCATGATGTAGGAATAGGAGCTTTCAAAGTAGCTTCTAGAGATCTAGCATAAGCAACCAACACATCTAGTTTCTCATGCAAAACAGGACAAGAAGTGCAAGCACCAAGTGTCGGTGTTTTAGACCGGCAAACCTACCAAGGGGGTACCCGAGGTAGATGATTGTGGTGGGGATCGCCAGACCTGGAACTCGAAGGTATGCGCAAGGACATGGGACACAAGATTTATATAGGTTCGGGCCGCTAAAGTGGCGAACCCTACGTCCTGTTTGGGGATCAAGTATGGTGCCCTGCGCTTGGTGTTGGGTTGTTCGGATGCCCGGCTAGGTACTCGGCCCTCCTTTATATAGTCCAGGGGGCGGGTTCCTAGTCGGCTACAAGATAGGAGTCCTAGTAGGATTACACGGAACGAGTCCTAGTAGGATTACAGGGGAATTCTAGTAGGAGTCCGTCTTCATCCTTCCTTGTATGAGTACCCGGGGTGTATGCCCGACAAGCCCCCAAGCACGTTGCAGTCGAGAGTAGTAGTTCGAGTAGTCTTGAAGCCTCTTCGAGTAGTTCCTGAGCGTCCTCGAGTACTTCTTGGAGAAGTCTTCAATAGTACTTGAATTGCCACGAGGCTGGAAGGTAGTCCAGCTCATCAGTCTTGAAGTCGAGATTATATGGAAGTGCGATTGCAAAAACGCACTCCATATGGAGTAGCCCCCGAGCCTTAGGTTGAGTCGCGGACTCTAGCTGAGGTTCAATCTTGATTCTGCAGCTTCTGTTCTTGAAAAAATTGAATGATGGGTGTAGTATAGCAGCCCCCGAGCCTTGAAATGATTAGGTATGCAATCCAAGGGTCTTCAGTGTTCGCGAAAGCCATCATCTGAGTACTCTTGCAGCATGCATCCCCCGAGATAAGAGAGACGTATGAGCCACGTCGAGTAGTTGTTGATGCGGAGCCCCCAAGCTTGAGAGCGAGCGAAGTCTGCTAGAGTTATCCTCGAGTAGTAATGTAAATGCAGCCCCCGAGCTGGAGAGTTTCCGAGTAGTAATTTGGCATCAAGCCGTGGAGCTTGAGAAGTAACTGTGCCGTCAAAGCGGACTTTAGATGCGACTGAAGTCGACTTTAGATGCCGGCAGAGCGGACTTTGAGATGCGACTTGAAAACCGAAGTCGACTTTAGTTGCCACACAGAGCGGACTTTGAGACACGACTTGAAAACCGAAGTCGACTTTAGTTGCCGCACGGAGCGGACTTTGAGACGCGACTTGAAAACCGAAGTCGACTTTGTGCCGTCGGAGCAGACTTTGAGATGCAACTTGAAAACCGAAGTCGACTTTAGATTGCCGCGTGGAGCGAACTTTAGATGCGACTACAGTAGTCGACTTTGTGCCACACGGGGTGGACTTTAAGATATGCGACTAGAGTAGTCGACTTTGAGTAGTTCGAGCCAAGTATGAAACCCGAAACACGAGGATAGAAAGCCAAAAAATGAAAAGCACTTCCGGAAGGCCAAAGCAAATGTAAAATCAGAAAAACGAATAGTTTTGCCGCCAGAGCGGGCTTGCGTACCTGAGCCATGGATTTCAGACCCAAGGTACGATTGCTGCCGGAGCGGGCTTGGGTGCGACCGTTAGCGTCGACTTGTGCCACCGGAGTGGGCTTGGGTGCGACTGTTAGCGTCGACTTGTGCCACCGGAGTGGGCTTAAGTGCGACTGTTGAAGTCGACTTGAGTACTTAGGGTACTAGGACCCATGGTACAGAGCGCGAGTACTTAGGGTACGAAACCCATGGTACGGAGCGCGAGTACTTAGGGTACTTGGACCCATGGTACGGTACGTGAAGACCGCGTGCAGCTAGGTTCCATCGTTGCCAGGATTCGAGGGCCACTTACAGCTAGGTTCCATCGAAGCTTACACACGCAATATGCCGCCAGAGCGGGCTTGAGATTGCCTCCTTGGGATACAACCATTGTGACCTCTGAAACTCGGTACACCCAAAGCCGTGGCGAGAGCCCCAGGGATGTAATGTAACGAACTCGTGGCGGAGCCTCCGAAACTTAGTATACCAAATTCGTGGCCAGAGCCCCCGAGATTCAGTGTTATAAACCCGTGGCGGTTTGGTTGATATACCCCAAGAGTAGTCGGCAGAGTGTGGCTCCCGTGAAAACCCGTCGAGGAGCGTACACGAATGAGTAGTCGACATGTTATCCTGCATGATGAGGAGAACAAACCGAGGAAAGAAAACAGTAATCATTTAAATTAAATGACTTAGCTGTTGCTGCCTGGGCAGACTGTTGATGTGACTGGAGTCGAGTTGTGCCACCGTAGCGGACTTTAGATTGCGACTGTTGACGTCGACTTGTGCAGCCGTAGCGGACTTGAGGTTGTGCAGTTCTGAAGGGTAGTTCCCGTGTAGAAGCATGCACAGATGGGAAGTCCTTGGCGTGATTGTCCTGCGCACGGAAGACAAGCCAAAGAAGAAAAAACAATCAATTAAATAAATGACTTAGCTGTTGCCGCCAGGGCGGTCTTATAGATGAAGCCATGGCGGTCGGCGATGGAGCCGTGACGGTTATTGCTGAAGTTGACTAGTCATAGTAGATTCCGACTAGTTGTTGGGGGCGTGACAGCCGTTCTCGACTAGTTTGGAAAACTAGTCGAGATGAGTAGTCGACGTGATGCGGCCGGAAGACGATGTCGCGGCGGCGCATGGCGTAGTCGAGGCAGAGCTGATGTAGCCACAAGACGATATCGCGGTGGTGCACGACATAGTAGAGGTAGAGTCGGCGTTGCCGTGAGACAAGTAGTCACGATGCATGGCGTGGCTGTAGTAGAGCCAGTGCGACCAGACAACAAGTTGAGCAGCGGTGTAGTCGAGCCGCGAGACGGAGTGACCGGGCGCACAGCAAGAGCCAGTGCGACTGACCGACCGATGAGAAGTCGAGCGGCGAGACGGCGCGTCCGGATGCACGGCATAGGCACAGTAGGGCCGGTGCAACCGGGTGATGAGTAGTCGAGCCGCGAGATGGAGTGACCGGGCGCATAGCGAGAGCTAGTGCGACCGTCCGACGAGAAGTCGAGCAGCGAGACGGCGTGTCCGGATGCACGGCATAGGCACAGTCGGGCCGGTGCAACCGAGCAACGAGTAGTCGAGCCGCGAGACGGAGTGATCGGGCGCACAACGAGAGCTAGTGCGACCGTCCGACGAGAAGTTGAGCAGTGAGACGGCGTGTCCGGATGCACGGCATAGGCACAGTCTGGCCGGTGCAACCGGGTGACGAGTAGTCGCGGCACACAGCAAGGTTGAGGTAGAGGCCGTGCGGCCGGGTGACGAGTAGTCACGGCGCATGGCAAGGTTGAGGTAGAACCCGTGCGGCCGGGTGACGAGTACTCGCGGTGCGCGGCAAGGTTGAGGTAGAGCCCGTGCGGCCAGGTGACGAGTACCAGCGGCGCACGGCAAGGCTGATGTAGAGCCCGTGCGGCCGGGTGACGAGTAGTCGCGTACGTCATCCAGGTGCATGGAGCAAAGATCTTGAGGTGGTCTTGTGTGCATCTCCGTGTGCATGTAGCAGTTGCTACAAAATTGATGAAGTTGCAATGGCAATCACGAGAAGCGTGGCAGCTTGAGCTTTGTCTTGATGTGTGTGCGCAATAGTACTCCAAGGTATATCCTGTTTGCAAGGAAACGTAGATGGATTTTTTCCTCCGCTTCGGTCTCGGTCACGACATGAGAGTACCTTTCTCTGATCTGCCTCCGGACTCGAACAAAAAATCGATTCCTGGCTGGACTTCCACGTCGTAGATAGCACGAGTTGCGGATAGCTGTAGCCTGCAGGTGATGAATTGCTTTGAAAAAGTATCAGGGACATGGCTCGATGCAGAAATTGCGGTGCCCTTGTTCCATGCAGACAAGTGAAACGGACGCGGCTGCAGAACTCGACGAGATGAGATTCGGAACGGAAAAAATAACTGATGTTATTTCCGTCTGAAACTTGGATGTGGAAATTCGACGTTGTTGAGGCTGCCACGGTAGATTGATTTTGCTGATGAAGGTCCTTCGAATTCGCCCGGTGATCATGACGATCACCCCTACCTGACGCGCCAGCTGTCGGTGTTTTAGACCGGCAAACCTACCAAGGGGGTACCCGAGGTAGATGATTGTGGTGGGGATCGCCAGACCTGGAACTCGAAGGTATGCGCAAGGACACGGGACACAAGATTTATACAGGTTCGGGCCGCTAAGGTGGCGAACCCTACGTCCTGTTTGGGGATCAAGTATGGCGCCCTGCGCTTGGTGTTGGGTTGTTCGGATGCCCGGCTAGGTACCCGGCCCTCCTTTCTATAGTCCAGGGGGCGGGTTTCTAGTCGGCTACAAGATAGGAGTCCTAGTAGGATTACACGGAACGAGTCCTAGTAGGATTACAGGGGAATTCTAGTAGGAGTCCGTCTTCATCCTTCCTTGTATGAGTACCCGGGGTGTATGCCCAACACCAAGCAAGGAGGGTCTAGATTTCATCTCATCTAGCTCAACCCTAAGCACATCTAGTTCCTCAACCTTGGAGGTATACTTTTCCTTAAGCACAGTCAAATCACCAAGGAAAGTAGAACAATCAGTGCATTCAGGCGGTCACAATAGGAGCAGACTTAAGAGAATCTATTTGAGCCCTAGCATCAACAAGCAAAGATTCTAGCTCAACACCTTCTCCTTAGCCTCTCCAAGCAAAGACCTATACTCCCTCTTCTCCTTGTTTGTCTTTCTAAGCACATCATCACGGTTGTCAAGCAATTCATTCAACCTAGCATTCTCCGCTACCAAGAAGGATGGATCATTGTTTACCTCATCCTCGGAGTCGGAGTCCGAGTCATCCTTGTTGCTCTTCTTACTTGCGGAGCTGTGTGCCATGTCGCAAAAGCCTTGGGCGGCGAAGCACAAGTCGTTGATGTTCTTGCTTGATCGCTTGCCCTTGTGTCGGTTCTCTTCTTCATCACTTGAGCTCGATGAAGAGTAGCAGGAGCTTGAGTCGTTGTCGCTCGCTCCGGCCACCATCGCTCGCTCCTTCTTCTTGTGTCCACCACTCCTCCTTGGCCTCCTCTCGGACTTGTTCTTACCCTTGTGATCATCCCTCGAGCGGTGCTTGTGGTCATTCCTCGGACGGTGCTTGTGCTCGGACTTGACCTCCATGGCTTCCGGGCACTCAACGATAAAGTGCCCGTGCTTCCCGCACTGGTAGCACATGCCCGAGCTCCTCCGAGCGTTCTTCCGATTCGTGTACATGCGCTCGAACCGCCTGCTCAGCAATGCGAGATCCTCCTCGCCCAGCACGTCGAACTCCTCATCTGGCATGGACACAAGACAAGACAAAGAGAACTGTCTCGAAGACATGTTAGCATTAGTCCTTGGTCTAGAAACGAGAGCCAGACTATGAGGGTCAGTCGGGTTCTCGATCCTTGATCGCACCCCACGGTCCACCTCGGACGACTTAAGCTTGGAATACAGCTCGTCTACCGTGAGGGTCTCATACTTCTCCGACTCGAGAATGGCCTCGACCTTATCACTCCACATGGTACGATCCAGAGAGTGCAGGAGCTTCACAGCCCTGTTATGATTATCGTACGAGAGCGCGGCCACATTAGCCCTCATGTTGTTCACAAACACAGTGAACCGCTGGAACATGGTGTCAATGGACTCACCGGGGAGATGAGTGAAGTTCTCGTACTCTCTCCGGTAGGTCGCGAACAACCGAGCCTGAACCTGAGCATTCCCAGCGTGAGCATTCTCCAACTGTTCCCAAATCCTACAAGCCAAGTCCTCTATCTGAACCCGATCAAATTCGGATTGACACAGAACATGAAACAAGTAGTCGACCGCCTTGTTGTTGGCGTCGTGCATATCCCTCGATCCTGGAGCTAGGAAGTTAATCGGATGAACATAAGCTGTGTTCACCGTAACATCCCAAAGGATCTGACCCTTGCCGCGGAGGAAAGCAGCCATCTGCCTCTACCACATCTGGTAGTTCTTACCATCGAAGTGTGGAGGACCCGAACCCCGTTCCTGGTACGCCATCTTTGGATCTTAGACTGGTTAGAATCACGAAGATCCGTAGGTGACTCTGATACCAATTGAAGGACCGATTAGGCGACCAGAGAGGGGGGGGAGTGAATGGGAGCCGATAAAAATTCTTCCTGAAGGATGAACTCGACCTATGCCCCAAATCCACAACCAAGGATTCCCACACGAGCTTGCTAAGGTCACGTAGTCACAGCGGACCTACCAACCCTAGGAACAAGTCCAAAACAAGTTGCAAAGCGGAAGCGCAACTCAAGAAGCAAAGGACGTAACCAAATCTGGATGGCCCCTGGCGGACAGTCCGCGACCGTACGACGGACAATCCGTGAGCTCGGCGGACGGTCCGCGACTCCCTGGCGGACGGTCCGTGACTCCCTGGCGGAAGGTCCGCAAATAGCAACAGAATCTCCAGTACTGCACCCCCGAAAATCGGACAGTCCGGGCAAGCACCTCGGACAGTCCGCGCCTCATGGACAGTCCGGCCCCACCTGGCGGACAGTCCGACAAACCGCGCCCAACTGAAAAACCAAAGCTCGACGGATCAAAACGACTCATGCTCATGAACTGACGAATACACCACGAACACCCGACGAGCTCAGCCCGCGCGGATAGTCCGCGGGCCACAAGCGGACAATTCGCCTGCCCCGAACAGAACAGCCCGAACTCGAAAACCACAAGGCAATTCCCCCTATCCATCCATGGATCTCCCAAACGACTTAAGCTCTTGAGACAAGATTTGGGGGAGATGTGAAGCGTCCCTAGGGGACGCTATGCCCCAAAAATTGAAGCCTCAAAACAAATAAATCGCCGGGAATCGATCTCGAACCGAGCTCTACCAAAAAGCTAGGGTTCCACCCGAAATCCTCAAATTCAGGGCCAAATCCAAAGTTTGAGGGGTCAAGATCAAGCACAAAGATGCACGAGGCATCTATCCATGATCCCCACAAAGAAATCCGAACTCAAACCCCTCAAAATCGGAGGAACAAGACGCGCACGAAAATCCAATGAAAATAGCCCAAAAAAGACACGAAAATCACACGAGCTACAAGAAGGAAATCAACGCAACCATGAAAGCTTCCATACACTCGGAGGTCAGATTCTCTACAAAACGGTGAAGAAAATCTAAGCCTATGGAGCAGGGAAATGAGAAGCAGTCCGGATGGATGGTTTGCCCAGAAACCCTAGAGCTATATATATGAGTCCCTCTAGGTTGGGCAAATGACCAAGCTACTCCTAGCACTTAAACTGAGATACAAACCCCCAGGGCTATATGGTCAACTAGCACTCCTCATCGGGTGGCCACACCTTCGCCGCTGTCCGCATCCTCCCGATGCAAGCCCTGCGATCCCGCCGCGTGTCCCCCGGCATCGAAGCTTCTCGGCGCGCCCGGATCACGTCTCCACCCGTCGAGCCTCCGGTCTTGGTTTTGTGGCTCAACCAAGTAACCTGACGATTTTGTGGTGAACCACCGCAGACCCCGCGTGTAGACTCTGGTCGTGAGCTGCTACCCTGCACTGGCTTCGGTCGACGACTTCATCTTGCTTTTCTTGCCACCATGCGGCCGGCACTTGACCCCGTTCGGCCACCAGGTTCATCGGGCCGTGCCTACTTGTCTCTCCACTCCTCAGAGGCCCCGCAAGGCTAAGACCTTTCATGCCTACTCTTCACCTGCGCCAACACGAGTCAAGCCGCTACCTACACCTGCAATACTCGGCCAAGAGTCAGTCCACACCACGTTGTCAATCACTCATCACACCAAGGAGCGACCATCCACCAGTCCTCGGACGCTCCGGTCCTCACTTCTCCAGAGCTTCAGTGCGGATGACCGTGTCACCATATCCCTTCAGAAGCCCGGTCTTCTATTCGGATCTCTGTACAAGGTTCTGCGCAAGATCAAAACTTCATCAGTACTCAGTACTCACCACCGCAAGACTGCTCAGGGTATTCATAGCATACCTTGACCCACTGCTCCGTGCGACGCCATGACTCCATGCTCAGAGACACAACGGCTGGGTCGATCAGATCGTCGTCCAACAACTTGAGGCCTCCGTGGCTCGAGGTCCCAGTCTCCAACATTGGCACCGAGCGGAGCGGCGCTGCATCTTCTACCATTGCCTCGCGGACGACAACTTCAGTCCTCGAATCGGGTAGCGGGTCAACTCGTATCTCCACCCTTGGCTTGGGGGCTGTAGTCGTCGCCTACTCGACAACTGGCTCAGTAGCTGTTGTTTCGATAGTAGCCGCCTCCATGGCTACCGCTTCGAGTATCACCTCTCCTTCAGCTTGCGGCCCTGTCAAGATCAAGTCGGCAACATATGATTGCTACAACTACTCTACACGAATAGTAATCGCAACAATAGGGTAAGCACCTTCCACAAAGGTGGCCTCTTCAAGTCTTGGCTCGGCTCCAGCCTCGGCTTGCGGCGGTGGTGTGGGTTCTCACGCTTTCGTCGAGTGATCCACACCATCGGCAGGCGCACTAGTCTCTGCCTCGTCCCACGACAAGTCGGTGGATTTCCTGCATCGAGAAGTACTGAGTCAGCAACATGAACATCGCGGCCAATGACTACTCGAGGACTCCATGTACTCACAGTGTTGATCGCACTACAGTGAGAGTTGGGGCGCCCAGCAAGCTGGCAATATCTACAATGCCAGGCTCGCCGGCGGTTCCAGCCCCAACGGCAGATTCTTGTTCCTTCTCCCTCGGCTGCTCAATGGCCATGGCCGCAGCAGGAGGAGGGTCTTGGACTTCTTCCACCGACGGCTGCGGAAGGATCTCCACAGTCACGGCTTGCTCCTGTGCCTCACCGAGCACAACATCTCCAGCAGCTGGAGGCGGGCTGATACTTCTTCCAGACGTCGCCCCCACTGTATCCCAGTCTTCTTCCTTATCCCGGGCAATGGGATTAGGGGAGGGACGTCCTACAACAAAATAACTCAAGTCATCAGCAACAGACTACTCGATATGTACTCGACTACTCAAGTCGCGGTACCCACCTCTTGTTTGGTGGCCTCAGACACCTTCAATTTCTTCACGGCGCGTTTGCGCACCACGTTGCGAGGCTTCCTCGGCGGCAGCGGCAAGTCCGCCTCAAGACTAGTCGACTGCTCAACCACCGACACATGCGGCATCCCAGCTCGGCTAAATCTAGAGCGCGGTTGGAAGCGTTGTTGCAGCGTCTCTTCATCTTCATCGTCGGACGTATCTTCAATGACGACAGCATCATTGTCCTCGCCGACTACTCGGCGCTCTTTCGCCTTCGCCTCCGTCTTCCCCTGAGGTTGTTTCTCATGCTGCGGGGGGGGGGGGGGACAGCGGAAGGGAGACGAACTTCTGGAGGTCCTCTTATAAGACCAAGCAAGCATCAGTACGGCTACACATGCTACTAGTACTCGGGGGCTCTAGCCACGACTACTAACCTCCTTCGGCGGGCGTGCTACGGAGTACTCCGGCACGGGGCATGGCGTGAACGAGGGCATATCCTTAAAGATTTTCCCCAGTCTCTCGATGATCACGTCATCGTCGATCTCCTCACCAGGCATCTGCGAGGTATCCTCGGCGCCAGTGTACTCGTAGCCAAGATGATCCCGCGCCATCAGTGGCTGTACTCTCCGCTTCATGAAACTGAAGGCCACATGTTCGGCCCTCAGTCCGGCCTTCCTCAGGGCCTTAATCTTCTCCAGTAGCGCAGCCAGCTGGAGGCCTTCCTGCATGGTGGGCTCGGAGTTCCACCACGGCGCATGCTTCGGTTGGCACCTGCTCGGCTTCAGTAGCCCCGGGTGGTGGTTGCTGATGTAGAACCATTTCGACTTCCAATCTTGGTTGGAGTCTATCAACTTAGACGGCAAGTATTGCCCGGCGGCATCTTCACGCATCTGCACCCCAGAACCTCCGACTACCAGAGGGTCATCTGCGCTCGGCTGGGGCTTCACCCAGAAGAACTTGCGCAACAAGATCCAGTGGGACTTGATCCTCACAAATGCCTTGCAGAAATGGATGAAGATGGAGATGTGGAAGATTCCATTGGGGTTGAGGTTGACGTACTCGACCCCATAGTATTGGAGCATCCCTTTGAATAAGTCACTCACGGGAACGGCGAGCCCGCGCTCCACAAATCGCGTGAACATCGGAATCTGGTCCGGATTCTTCTCCATCGGATACAGATCTCCAGTGGTGGCGCGCCACAGGTCCATCTCCTTTTCGCAGAGGAAACCGCTGTTGACGAGGGCAAGGAGGTCCTCGGTCTTCAATTTCGCTTTCTTCCACTCCTTCAATGGATTCGGTGGAGTAGAATGGGGCAGCAACGACGACGACTGACCAGCATTGCCGGCCTCATCGCGACTCCTCTTCTTCGATGCGCCAGTCTTCGTGCTCTTCGCCGGCGACGCCTTCATCCTCCCAGTCACAAGTGTTTTCACTCGCATTTGCTCAGGGGCTATGGCGGGGGGGGGGGATGGACAACGGCAGAGGCACTGCAGTAGATCTAATCTACTAAGCGGTGGTGGCGGCTGTGGAGATGAGGGCTCTTCAGATCTAATCGCAAAGACTGCAACTGCTGGAAGTGAAAAAAAAACCCTAAGGGGTTGCTCTGTTATTTAGAAGCCACTGGGCGGCTCGGTTCAAAGTGGCTGACTCAATGCAGGTGGGCTGACTCTTCATCTTCCAGTACTGACGCTCTCAATCTCGGGGGCTCGACTTCGATCGCTGTAATCAGTGGGCTAAACCAAGATTAAGGACCCACTCCGGACACATTCTACAGTGAAAATGACCCTTCAATTCGAGAGAAGTACTCGACTCACATTCTACAGTCAAAATGACCCTTCAATTCGAGAGAAGTACTCGACTCAAGGCTCAGGGGCTCCGTGCCACGTGTCCTTTGATTTTTTCTCTGGATTTTTCGGGATAAGATTGGAAGAACTTCAGATTGACCCTCAGCTTAAATCTATAATTCGACCTAAGACTCAGGGTCTACATTCCATATGGAATGCGATTCTTCGAATCACATTTTCCATATGGTTTTTCATTAAGACATCACGAGTACTATTGAAGACCTTCGAGAGAAGCACTCGGGGACGCTTGGGGACTACTCAAGAAGACTTCAAGACTACTCAAAGATCAGGTAGAGTACCTTCCAGCCTCGGGGTAATTCAAGCATTCTTGAGGACTTTCGGCTTGTGGAACTCGGGGATGCTCAAGGACTACTCACCAAAGCCGTCAAGACTACTCGAAGACATCCTGCTCGACTACAAAGTACTCGGGGGCTTGTCGTATGGACATCCCAGGGCCCACTACCCAGGTGGGTACTAGGACCGACTACTGCGTGGGCCCCCGGGACTACTCGACTTGGGCTACACGGTGCAAGGCGGCGTGAAGCACAAGGCAATCAGAGGGCTAGTACTCAGTTAGGAAACTAGACATGTCCGGATCCATGTAGAGTACTCCTACCCGTGTATGACTAGTACTCTCCTCTCTAAACCAACTTGTAACCCTGCCTCCCGGACTATATAAGGCGAGGCAGGGACCCCCATCTCTCATCCGCATCATCTTGTAACAACACCCAATCAATCCAGAGCTACGCAGCATACAGGACGTAGGGTATTACGCACATAGCGGCGCGAACCTGTCTAAATTGTGTGCCACGTGTCTCTCCTTCGAGTTCCCGATCTCGGTGAGGCCACAAACGTCTACCTCGAGTACTCTCCTTGGTAGGTTGCCGGTCTAAAACACTGATACCTGCCTTTTGTAAGTAGCCAGACCATCTTGTAGATTCTTAAGAGTATATAGACCCCAATTCATCAAATGTAAGTCAACAACATTCTAAACTAGCCGATGGACTTTTGCTGGAATAGCTAGGTTGGTATTAGGGTCAAATAAAACCTTGTGGAAAAACATGAAAAAATCTCGAAGAAACGAGTCATCGGCAGGACCGTCTTTTTTCTTCAGTCTGTTTGCAACCTCAGATAGTTTTAGTGACGACCTTGTTTTTTCTCAACCACAACTAGTCATATTGACCTCTTTACCCTCTATTGGTAGACCCATGATGTCCTTCACATCTGATGGCGTCAACGGGACCAGCTTGCTACCAAGCTTGAAACCTGCTTGATCCGGATCGTACGTGTTGACAAGCGACATCAGCAATGGATGATCTATGGTGATTGGTTTGATGTGTAGCAAGAAGTCGAACTTGATAGACTCTAGCTTTTTCTTTCTTGCTGTTGAGAGCAACCCAAGGACATCCGCTAGTCGTCTCGGCGTGCCTAGAATGCATAGGCTCGAGCACTTCGAAGAAATGGTAGAATTAGAACTGATTGGTATCTAGTCACGAAGAGAGAGAGGGTAATCAATAAGTGCGTCGTATGTTATCTGGATGGTGTGTTACAATGGGCCACCGGCGTTGAAGTTGAGGAGTCGCCTCCGATGATGGGCGCAGCCGGTCGCAGGGGCTATCTTTTCTTCGCTAGGAGGCCGCTTCCTTAACGTTGTCGTCGACTTTAATTTGCCATCAGAAGTCACCGTTGATTTGCTGTCAGAACTCTATGTTGTTGGTGTCGCATTGCCGTCCGATGCGCCTTGTTTGTCAAGATGAGGGACACCAGACGATTTCTCCGCCGCGCCCGACAGGAGCAAAAAACCTCTTCCTCCTACGCTTCCGCGATCTGAACTTGCAGGTCCAAAATGGAGAGAGAGAATGTAAACGGCCTGAGAGAGAGAGAGAGATAATAAACCGTCGTTCATGCCCTAACGAACGCAATCAGTCGATGGAAAGGAATCACCGAAACGCAACGAGATAAATAAAACACACTCACATCATCAAGCATTGAAGGACCGAACTGGCGACCAGAGAGGGGCGGGGGAGTGAATGGGAGCTGATAAAGATTCTTCTCGAAGGAGATAACTTCTCCAACAAGATGAACTCAGTCGGATACCCAAAATCACACACTCCGTACTCAACCTTCCGTTTGCCAAAACCACGTAGCCACTGGAGTGCTACTGGTCCTAGGAACAAACACTACCTGCAGCCACAGCTCCTACACACACGGCATCGGAAACAACTCGGAAGCTGTCTAGCCAGCAGGGGGCGGTTAGACCGGGTACGGGGGGGGGGGGGGGCGGTTAGACCGCCTCCACCTGGTAACCAAGAAATCCCCGAACGACCTCTTCCGAGCTCCAAAACTCTCCACGGTTTCACCCACTGGATCCTCTGATCAAGGCCAAGCTAGCTACCAGAGAATCTTGGCGAAAACCAAAGCTTCACCCAGGGGCCTAGGGGCGGTTAGACCGGCTACCAGGGGCGGTCTAACCTCCTGTACCCAGCAAAGAACTCAAGCCAAGAACTCCTAGCAAACAACACCAAAACGAGCCAAGATTTCACCAGAATGCTCCTCTGATCATGGCGAACAAACTCACAGAGAAAGATCTGGCAAAATCAAACCTTCCACCTGGGAGACCCAGGGCGGTTAGACCGCCCCCCTATGGCGGTTAGACCGCCCCTCCCAGAAAAACTGGCCGCGGGTCAACCCTCAACTTCCCATCGCCCGATCTCCCGATTCACCCCACGGATTGCAGTGAAACTTCGGGGATACCTGGTTACCTCCTGGGCAACCTCTCCACCAAAGGAATTGCACCAAAATGCTCTCAATCAAAGGGAATCGCGGATCTTAGCCCTCTAGGTCATGAACTCGAGCAACTTGAAAAACCACCAAATCGAGGTCGATTCAAGGGAGTTCTTGGGGCAAAGTCACCAGCCAAAGAGGCACAAGGTCCTCATACGTGACACCCAACAAGAATCCTGCAAGAAATCACCCTCAAAACTCAGCCACGAAAATCACAAGAAAGAGCTCCGAAAATCACCAAAAAGACAAACGGGAGAGGCAACACAAAGCCTTAAGGAACCACGCCGAATCATCTATACATACCATGAAGGTTCATACAAGGTCTAGCTTGCCACCCGGTCATCCATCCCTCTCTCAAGATCTCACCATGAAGCTCTCAAGCTAGTCCTAGAAACACCTAAGGAAAATAGGAAGGGAAAATAGCAAAGGGAAATGAGCTAGCGTTCCAAGAGTTGGCTGCCATCCCACAACTCAAGTGTTTATATGGGGGCAACCAAAAGACTAAACTACCCTTGCTAGCAACTAGGGATACAAGCCCCACAAGGGCAATTTTGGAAGTCTTCAGTTCAGCACCATCAGACGGATGCGCATCCACCGCAAGCCTGCGTAGCACCAACGCAACTCTTGCGATCATGTCGCGTGCCTCCGCTTCAAAGTTTCTCGGCGGCAGCGACCCGGGCGGTCAGACCGCCCCACCTGGGCGGCTAGGCCAGCCCCAGGCGGTCTGACCGCCCCTCCTGGGCGGTTGAACCGGCCTGGCCGACCACACTCCTCCGTCGAGTCTTCAGCCTTGGTTTTGTGGCTCAGCCGAGTAACCCAGTGATTTTGTGGTAAACCACTGCAAAACCTGTAGAATTGGTGTAGCCTCCGTCAATCTCCACTCATGACTTGGCTCCCACCATGTCCCGGCTCGACTTTGGTTTTGAGGCTCAACCAGGAAACCGTCCACGACTCCGTCTTGCTGTTCTTGCCACAATGCGACCCGCACTTGACCCTGCTGGCCACTGGGTCCCTCGAACCAAGCCTACTTGTCTGCTCCACACCTGGAGGCCTCACCAGCATCGACCTTTCGCGCTTGTTCTTCACCTGCGCCAGCACCAATCAAGCCGCAGCCTGCACCTGCAATACTTAGCCAAGAGTTAGTCCACACAACGTTGTCAATCACTCATCACACCAAGAAGCGACCATCCACCGGTCCTCGAACCACACAGGCTCTCAATCTCCCTTTTGATGAGTGCAGTGACAACACACATGATTGGTAACTAAAGAGAAAAGGAAAAGAAAAGAAACGACCAAAAGAAACTTCAACAAGCGATCGAAAGCCAAAGAAAAGGCAAAGAATAAGATCACTTGAAGAAGGAAAGTCTGGGTCCCCTTAGGCAAGGGCAACGACTCGACACAACCGAGACAAAAACAAGCTCACACAAAGAGCAAAGACCACCAAAGGCACACAAGGCCACAAGCCACAAACTCACACAACAGCTCCCCCTGCACATATGCAAGCTCCCCTGAGCCAAAGCACACTCCCCCTGAACCAATGCAGCAATGCAACATGGGAATGCAAACAAGGAGCAAAAATAGATCACACCAGCCAAGGCGGTTAGACCGCATGCCCAGGCCGGTCAGACCGCCCCTCTGGGATCTGACCGCCTAAGGGGCGGTTAGACCGCCCCAAGAAACCGGCCCTGCACCAAACTTTTCAAAACCTGCCTGAACCACTTTGAACACCTTCCAAAAGCTCCCAAGTGCCCAAATCATGCACAAACTTCTCCCTCTTATTGACAATGCATGAATCAAGGCATAAAACGAAAAGTTTCAACCTAGAGCTTCTCAAATAGACAAAATTTATCACAAGATGCTACATATATCCAAATGAGCAAGTTAGATACTCTATAGCTTCGTATGAACATAAACTACAAGATCACCAAGTTTCACAACCATTGGGCAAAGCTAAGATAGAATTGATCATTTTTGCGAAAAATTACCTTCTCATGAGCAAAGTCCTAAACATGAGCAAAACATGTCAAAATGGCAAAGCCACACAAACTTCATGCTAGGACAACCATTCTATGCATAAGAGCATCATAAACACCCACAAGCACCTCATGTCATGTCAAAGCCACCGAGCCATGTGCCTACTTCTAGATATGAGACTTCTCATTGGTAGGCATCATGCAACGGTTTAGCACCCAAAAGCAATTTAAAATTAAGCACATATGACATGAGAGCACATTTTCCAAGTAATTTACATTTCATTTTTAGATTCATATTTGGTACATGAAATGTCTTTGCGACAAAAAGGAACTTATGCCCCTCCACAAGATAAAGCATAGGGGCTAAACATTCATGATGACAAATAAACCTTTGGCTGCATATGCTCAAAATAAGCTATCCAAGCACAAATTAAGTATAGAAATGCCACTAAAACATGTCATGATCATATAAAGGCATTAACCCATAAGAGAGCATACATGTAGGATTTTTCAAAAGCATAGCTATCAACCATGGATATAAATCAAGATCATCAAGAGCTAAGCCAAACTAAACCATATCATACCAAACTACCTCACAAGATCATATATAGCACATCATGGTGAACAATTTATATAGGAGAAGCTTTTCCTACAAAATGCATATGATACAAAATGCATGCAACCTAAGATACAAAGATGCCTATACATCATTATACATATGCAATGCAAATGCAAGAAAAGCATAAAGGAAACTATACATATGCTACACAAGGAGCTCCCACCACCAACTCAAGAAACCAAACACACACCAAGTTCCCCCCGTAAACGAGTGAAAGTTGGTTGATCTAGGGGCTTGGTGAAAATTTTCGCTAGTTGATTTTGTGTGGGTACATGGATCAAAGCGATTTTCGCTTTCTCAACATTGTCTCTCAGAAAATGTAATCTCACTTCTATATGCTTGGTTTTGGAATGTAGCACTGGGTTCTTAGTAACACTAATGGCACTCGTGCTATCACAAAGAAGTGGAACCTGGGTATACTCCTCACCAAAGTCACTCATGGTGTATGTGATCCAAAGGAGCTGAGAGCAACAACTAGCTGCGGCAACATATTCAGCTTCGGCTGTAGATTGAGCAACACTCGATTATTTGCGGGAAGACCAAGACGCCAAAGAAGAACCCAAGAACTGGCAACTCCCAGAAGTGGACTTCCTATCTAACCGACGCCCGGCAAAATCCGCGTCTGAAAAACCGTGAAGCTCCAAAGAAGAAGACACGGAGTGACAAAGGCCGAAGTCGGGAGTGTATCGCAAATACCTGAAGATGTGCTTGACTGCTTGCCGATGCAAAGTCCTTGGAGACGCTTGAAAATGAGTGCACAGACATACCGAGAATTGGATGTCTGGCCTCATCGCCGTCAAGTACGGGAGGGAGCCGATCATGCTCCGGTACTCCTTCTAGTCCACGTGTTCACCGTCCTCGTCCCCATCAAGGGCTGTAGTCGTACTCATCGGCGTCATCATGGCCTCGGAGTCCTCCATCTTGAACTTCCTCACAATGTCCTTGGTGTACTTGGCTTGGTGTACAAACGTTCCTTCCTTTGATTGCTTGATCTGGAGCCCGAGGAAGAACTGCAACTCACCCATCATGCTGATCTCGAATTCCCTGCTCATGTTTTCTGCAAACCTTGCAACCAAAGAGTTAGTTGAGCCACCAAAGACAATATCATCCATGTACACCTGCACAATTAGGATCTCTTTGCCCTGCCTGAGGAGAAACAAGGTCTGATCTACCTTCCCCATCTCAAAACCTCTCTCAAACAGGAACCCTCTCAACCTACCATACCAAGCTCTAGGCGCCTGCTTCAGCTCATACAGTGCCTTCCTCAACTTGTACACCCTGTGGGGGTACTTCTCACTTTCAAACCCTAGTGGTTGCCTCACGAACACTTCTTCCTCCAAAACACCGTTCAGGAAAGCACTCTTCACGTCCATTTGGTACAATTTGAACCCTTTAGCCACGGAAAAAGCTAGAAGGATCCTAATCACCTCCAAACGGGCTACGGGAGCAAAGGTCTCCTCGTAGTCGATCCCCTCCTTTTGTGTGTACCCCTGAGCAACCAGCCTCAACTTGTTTCTCACTACTTCACCTTTCTCTCCCTCTTTATTTTTCCACACCCATTTTGTCCCAATCGGCTTACACCCGGGTGGAGGCTCCACTAACTCCCAAACTTGGTTTCTCTCAAAATTCTCCAACTCCTCATGCATAGAATTAACCCAATTGTGATCAGATAGCGCATGTCCAATGTCTTTGGGCTCAAAAGTAGCAACAAAAGTAGCATGGGCAAAGTGAGAGTCGTTTCGAAACCTCGACCGTGTAGTTCGTTTGTTGATGTTCTCGATGATCGTTGGAGCTGGGTGATCCACTTGTACTCGTCGGGGAGCTTCTCGCCTCGAAGCCACCTCCCTCTCGGTTGTAAAAAAAAAGAGAGAGAAGAGGATAGCCATGTTCTCATAACTTCATACATATATGAGAGAGGGAACCATGCAATGGAGTCATTCAGCTCATTCATTTCGTTTAGCGAATATGGTAATAACTAGCACCCATTCCGGGCCTAGTGTCCACCTTACCATATCTACCACATCCATACACGTGCACTTCTTGATCTGACTGTATGACTTGATTTACTCTTTGGATCCAGTTTTTGACTTTGCAATACATGCAATGCAAGTATGCCTTACTGTTCATATCCTACCCTGAGCTCCACATAAGCCTGCTAGATATAGGATGGATTTAAGGCAGTCATGCCTAGATGAGGATATATACACATTGAGCGACCTGAGAGAATCAAAGGAGGAGGCAGAGCATGTTTTTCTTTGAAAATCTTTTGAAAACCCCAAGTGCTTACCCTCAGATGTCTGAGGGATTCGATTCATGGTCATTCCTCTTATCAACTACCCAAGATGGCATGGTAGCCACTCCACAAAGTTCACAAGAGCAAGGTATGACCTGGAATAATTCTTATATATGTTTCATACCCATGGTTTAACCCGCTCAATCTCTTCCCTATTGCTCGGGACGAGCAAAGGGCAAGTGTGGGGGAGTTGTTGACGGCTGCTAAGTACCTAATTAAAGCCGTCAATCCCTGCATTTCAACATGAGAATCATGCATCCACACTAGAATAGGGTTTTAAACTGACAATTTCCACAAGTGGCTGTATAAAGATGAATGCAGGTGTTTAGCATAAGAAATGAGGAGAATGCACACCTCTATGATCCTAACACTTCAGGCTCAGCCAATGAGGGGCTGCCATGCAAGCAGCCCTTGGATCAATGATGTCACCAATCCAAGAGAGAGAGCCTCGGCGAATCAGAGATCGCCACGCAAGCATCACATGGATCCATGGGCCCACCAGAGCGCCTAAACCACCTCCAACACATGTGTACACCGGGAACCGACCTCAGGACCCACCAGTCAGCCGCTTAGAGAAAGCACAAGCCGAGGCGGGCAACGTGGGGGTCGGCCGACCCAGGGATCGGCCGAACCGACCTTTGGTTGGCTGATCCCGGGCCTCCACGTGGTGTTCGCCCATTGGTCCTAGAGGCCATCCCCGGGGTGTCTCGCTCCAATTGACGCCGGTGCCCGCGCCTATAAATAGAAGGGGAGGGGGGTAAGAATAAGACAACACACTTGAAGGCAACTTCTTACCTTAGCCTCCTCTCCTCCTTCTCATTCCTTCTTGGTGGAGGTGAAACCTCATCCCACCAGGAATATGAGTGTGAGGAGGATCTAGCTTATGTAGTGCTAGGTAGAGAGGAGAGAGTGTGGGTGAGTAGAAGGGAGATGCGATGATCCGTTCTTCGTTCATCATCTCTTTGTACCTCGTGAGTGATACTGTTCTTCATTTAGGCTAAAGTGAGTATTCCGTTATATTCCAATTAGACTAAAGTCGTATTCATACATGGGTGATATGTTCTAGAGTTCTTCATCTGTTCATCATTCAGAGGCTCGTGTTCTTCGTGACACGACCCTTTGATCTTGTTGGCTCGATGAATAATTCTGCATTCCGTTTGTATGACTGCTTGTCAATAAGAATATAGTGAGTACCCTACATATCTGAATTAGACCAAAGTGTCATTCATATCTCTTTGTATCGTCTTGATTCCATGATGGGTAAGGACTAGTTGTACTCGCGGGTTCGTCGCTCCGTATTTCTACGAAGTGCTATAGTGTTGCTACGGGACGTCAGACGTAGCCGTGCTATAGTAGTAGTCGGTGGTGCAGACGTGGTGTTTGGACTACGGGTTATCCTTCGATTGCCTTGTATCCCACGGTTTGTCTTGGGGTAGGCCGCGGTGGTGACAGCCATTGGACCCTTTCGGAATCCCCCATGTTCGGATACAGGTGTAGGCAACCATTTGCCGTGAACCGACTGTTATAGCCAGGAGGGTCCGGTGTCCGAAGCGAGATCCTTTGCAGCTTGTACCCCCTAGAACCAAGTACCTACAAGAGATACCATACCTCTCGCCTACCTTAGCAGAGATCCTGTGTCCTTGGATAAATCACTCGTAGAGTACCCAACCGTTCCTTGGATTCGATACCCTTTGGAATACTCCCGAGGAAGAAGTGCTACAACGGTGTATCCGTGCGCTTGCGGACTTGTTCGCACCCATCAGTGTACCCGGGTGTTCCTTACACGCTCACGCTAGACGCGCCACTAGTGGTGAGATTAAGAAATACCAACACAGACCTAGCCTCACTTGTCCAACTTCTTCCCTTTCTTAAGAATGAAGCATTTGCAGCCAAAGATGTGAAAGTGACTCACATTGGGGGTTCTACCATGCATCAACTCGTAGCAAGTTCTCTTCTTATGGACCCTAAGGTAAATCCTGTTCGACACGTAGCACGCGGTATTGACCACCTCAGCCCAGAACCTTCTCAGAGTCTTATGCTCATCGAGCATCATCCAAGCCATCTCACACAGGGTTCTATTTTTCCTTTCCACCACGCCGTTCTGAGGAGGCGTATATGGACTAGAGAACTGGTGTTCAAGACCCAAGTCATGGCAAAAGATTTCAAAACGAGAGTATTTAAATTCTGAGCCATTGTCACTGCGGATAGCTCGTATGGCATCTTCGTGCCTCTCATTCTTCAACCTCAAGACAAGATCTCGAACAAAACCAAACGTTTCCCCTTTCTCCTCCAAAAAGAAAACCCAAGCATACCGAGAGTAGTCATCCACCACAACTAGGATGTACCACTTCCCACCCACAGATCACACATGAGCTGGGCCAACAAGGTCCATATCGAGCAGCTCGCATGGACGCTCCGTCATCACATAGATGAGGGGTGGATGGGAAGCAGCTACCATCTTAGCATGCCTGCACGGCGCACACACGAAATCCTTTTCGAACCTCAAGCGGGGCAATCCTCGGACCAAGTTGAGTCCACTCAAGCGTGACAACAAGTCAAAACTCAAGTGACCCAACCTCCTATGCCACTTCCACAACTCACCCGAAGAACCAGCCACGAAACACCCGAACTTTGAGAGAAATCCACTCGAAATATTTGACCCTCAAGGACAACCACACAGACATGGTCACCTCGAGCATCAAGTATCCGAGAACCACCGGACTTAAACAACACCTCAAAACCTTCTTCAAGAAGCTGGGAAACAGAGAGCAAATTAAACCCCAACGACTTGACCAAGGCAAGACGCTTCAGCACCACTTTGTCACTTACCCTTACTTCACCTTCAGCATGTACATGCCCTCGCCCATTGTCCCCAAAGGTGATGTATGTCCTAGACACCACCTGGGTGAGGCTGGAGAACCACCCCTGATCTCCAGTCTTGTGCCTAGAGCAACCGGAGTCGATCAACCAAACGTTCCCGAAGCCTCCCACCTGAAAAAAAAAACGAGCACGTGAGTGAACAAACGACTCACCACTGGGGTTAGTACCAAAAGAGTAAAACCAGTGCCGGGCCATTTGCTCCAAAGTGGGGTTAGCACCATCCATTCCATCACGCCTACCAAAGCTATCACCACGTGAACCACCACGGGGAAACCACCCCTGTCTCGCTGGAGGAGCACGAAAGCCATGAAGGGAAGACCGTGGACCGTAGCTCCTCTCCAACTCAAAACTGCGATCTCTCCTAGACTCGTATCGACCACGAGGGGGAGAACGTCCAGCAAACTCAACATCATCAGACTCACCATGCCAACCACCAGTACCACGACCACCAGAATTGAAACCACTCGAAATGCCACCTCGAAAACCAAACCGCCTAGAATTCTGGGGGGGAGCGGTCGGACCGCCTAGCCAGGCCAGTCTAACCACCCCCCTCTGGGCAGGGCCGGTCTGACCGCCCCTGCAGGTGGGTCTGACCGCCCTCTCCAGAAAACCTCCTCGGCTGCGGGAACTCACATCTCACCATGTCGGAACAGTTTTCACAATAGCCTTACCCCTGGGCAGTGGCATACAAGGCTCAGGCACACCATGAGATGGGTGGTACCTGTCCTTGTTCGCCCACTCCTTAGCCATTCTCTCCTCACGCTTCCTCTTGAAGCAAAACTCTCCCAAAACTCTCCCTTGTCACCATCTCTACCACAATAGTCACAATGGAACCGTATGGGCTTAGGTTTAGGCTTGGGTTGGGGCTGCTCACTTGGATTATCTTTTGGTTTCTCCTCACTAGGCTTTTCACCCTTCTTCTCTCCAACCACACTTTCCTTAGAGCTCACAAATCTCACTGGTTTTTAGAAATCATTTGTTGGGTGAGGGAATATGGGTGGATCTGGAGTTGTGTCAAGTTTGTTTTTGAGATTGTTAGGCTTTGGTTCAAACTTGTTCTTGTGTGTTGTTTGTGGTGGGATAGGAATCTCTCCAATTTTCTCACCTCTCTCACCACTGCTCTCTCCAATCTTGTCAGCCCCAAGTGCTTGACCATCATAGCGTTTGAAAGCCGCAATCATGATACCAAGCTGAGGCTCCTGACCCGACAACAAACTCAAACACTTTCTCAACTCATCATTTTCATCCTGCAAGCGATCAACAAAATGTGCAAGTTGTAGATTCTTCACAGCATGCAATTCACAAGTAGAGCTGGAAGTAGGAATAGGAACTTTCAAATCAGCCTCAAGTGAAACAATGCGAGCATGCAACTCATTAATTTTTCCATGCAACACAGGGCAATACGTGCAAGCACCTAGCAAGGAGGGTCTAGATTGCAGCTCAGCCAACTCAACCCTAAGCACATCTAGTTCCTCACACTTGGAGGTATGCTTTTCCCTAAGAGCAGCAAGATCAGCTAGGAACACAGAGCAATCAGCACAATCAACCTCATCAGAAACAACAGGTGAAGCCTTAAGCGAATCAATTTCAAGCTTAGCATCTAGGTTTTGTGTTTCTAGCTCAGCCACTCTAGTCCTAGCATCCTTAAGTGAGGCCCTAAGCTCCTTTCTCATCTTTTTAGCCTCTCTAAGCATGTCATCACAATTATCAAGCAGTTTTCCTAACTCCTCATTCTCCTGGCACAAGAAGGAAAGCTCGTCACGTACCTCATCCTCGGAGTCAGAGTCCGAGTCGCCCTTCTTACTCTTCTTGCTGCCGGAGCTGTGTGCCATACCGCAGAAGCCGTCACGCGCGAAGTAGCTCAGCCCGCTCAGGTTCTTGGATCCCTTCTTCCTCTTGCGCCGATCACCTTCGTCTTCACTGCTACTCGAGATTGAGGTAGAGTAGGCAGAGCTGGAGTCGATGTCGCTCGCTCCTACTATCACTCAGACCTTCTTGCTGTGGCCGTCCTTCTTCCTCAATCTTTGCTCGTCCTTGTGCTTGTGCTTGTGCTTGTGATCGCGCCTCGACCGGTACTTGCTCTCCGTCCTCGACCGGTGCTTGTAGTTGTCCTTGTTCTGCATCTTCTCAGGGCAGTCGGCAACGAAGTGTCCTGGCTTACCGCACTGAAAGCACATCCTCGTGTTCTTCCTTGTGTTCACCCAGTTTTCGTGCATCCTCTCGAACCTCCTGGTCAGTAGCGCCAGCTCGTCCTCTCCAACCACGTCGAACTCCTCATCTGGCAAAGACATCAAAAAGGACAAAGAGTACATCCTGGTGGATGGGTTAGCGTTAGACTTTGCACCTGAGCCACCGATGAGGGCGAGACTATGAGAGTCAGTCGGGCCCTCAAGCTTGGTTGTCACACCCCGGTCCACCTCAGCCGACTTGAGCTTCGAGAACAGCTCGTCTACCGATAGAGTCTCATACTTGTCTGACTCTAGAATGGCCTCGACCTTTCCGCCCCAGATCGTACGATCCAACGAGTGCAAGAGCTTCACAGCTCTCTCATGATCATCGTACGGGAGCACGGCCACATTAGCCCTCATGTTGTTCACAATCACCGTGAACCGCTGGAACATCGTATCGATGGACTCACCAGGGAGATGAGTGAAGTTCTCGTACTCTCTCCGGTAAGTCGCAAACAATCAAGCCTGAACCTGGTTGTTTCCAGCATGAGCATTCTTCAGCGTTTCCCAAATCCTACAAGCCAAGTCCTCTGTCTGAACCCGATCGAATTCGGACTGACACAGAGCACAAAACAAGTAGTCGATTGCCTTGTTGTTGGCGTCGTGCATATCCCTCGATCCCGGAGCTAGGAAGTTAATCGGATCTGACCCTTGCCGCAGAGGAACGCAGCCATCTGCCTCTGCCACATCTGGTAGTTCTTTCCATCGAAGTGCGGAGGACCCGATCCCCGTTCCTGGTACGCCATCTTTGGATCTTAGACTGGTTAGAGTCCCGAAAGACCCGTAACCGGCTCTGATACCACTTGAAGGACTGAACTGATGACCAGAGAGGGGGGAGTGAATGGGAGCCTATAAAGATTCTTCTCGAAGGAGATGACTTCTCCAACAAGATGAACTCGGTCGGATACCCAAAATCACATGCTCCGTACTCGACCTTCCATTTGCCAAAACCACGTAGCCACTGGAGTGCTACTGATCCTAGGAACAAACACTACCTGCAGCCACAGCTCCTACACACACACGGCAGCAGAAACAACTCAGAAGCTGTCTGGCCAGGAGGGGGTGGTTAGACCGGGTATGGGGGCGGTTAGACCGCCTCCACCTGGTAACCAAGAAATCCTCCGAACGGCCTCTTCCGAGCTCCAAAACTCTCCACGGTTTCACCCACTGGATCCTCTGATCAAGGCCAAGCTAGCTACCAGAGAATCTTGGCGAAAACCAAAACTTCACCCAGGGGCCTAGGGGCGGTTAGACCAGCTACCACGGGCGGTCTAACCTCCTGTACCTAGCAAAGAACTCAAGCCAAGAACTCCTAGCAAACAACACTGAAACGAGCCAAGATTTCCCCAGAATGCTCCTCTGATCAAGGCGAACAAACTCACAGAGAAAGATCTGGCAAAATCAAACCTTCCACATGGGAGACCCAAGGCGGTTAGACCGCCCCCCTATGGCGGTTAGACCACCCCTCCCAGAAAAATTGGCCGCGGGTCAACCCTCAACTTCCCATCGCCTGATCTCCCGATTCACCCCACAGATTGCAGCGAAACTTCAGGGATACCTAGGTTACCTCCTGGGCAACCTCTCCACCAAAGGAATTGCACTGAAATGCTCTCAATCAAAGGGAGTCGCGGATCTTGGCCCTCTAAGTCATGAACTTGAGCAACTCGAAAAACCACCAAATCGAGGTCGATTCAAGAGAGTTCTTGGGGCAAAGTCACCAGCCAAAGAGGCACAAGGTCCTCATACGTGACACCCAACAAGAATCCCGCAAGAAATCACCCTCAAAACTCTGCCACGAAAATCACAAGAAAGAGCTCTGAAAATCACCAAAAAGACAAACGGGAGAGGCAACACAAGGCCTTAAGGAACCACGCCGAATCATCTATACATACCATGAAGGTTCATACAAGGTCTAGCTTGCCACCCGGTCATCCATCCCTCTCTCAAGATCTCACCATGAAGCTCTCAAGCTAGTCCTAGAAACTCCTAAGGAAAATAGGAAGAGAAAATAGCAAAGAGAAATGATCTAGGGTTCGAAGAGTTGGCTGCCATCCCACAACTCAAGTGTTTATATGGGGGCAACCAAAAGACTAAACTACCCTTACTAGCAACAAGGGATACAAGCCCCTCAAGGAAAATTTTGGAAGTCTTCAGTTCAGCACCATCAGACGGATGCGCATCCACCGCAAGCCTGCGTAGCACCAATGCAACTCTTGCGATCATGCCGTGTGTCCTCCGCTTCAAAGTTTCTCGCCGGCAGCGACCCGGGCGGTCAGACCGCCCCACCTGGGCGGTTACACCGGCCCCAGGCGGTCTGACCACCCCACCTGGGTGGTTACACTAGCCCCAGGCGGTTTGACCGCCCCTCCTAGGCGGTTGAACCGGCCTGGCCGGCCACACTCCTCCGTCGAGTCTTCAGCCTCGGTTTTGTGGCTCAACCGAGAAACCCAGTGATTTTGTGGTGAACCACTACAAACCCCTAGACTTGGTGTAGCCTCCGCCAATCTCCACTCATGACTCGGCTCCCACCATGTCCCGGCTCGACCTTGGTTTTGAGGCTCAACCAAGAAACCGTCCATGACTTCGTCTTGCTGTTCTTACCGCCATGCGACCCGCACTTGACCCCGCTGGCCACCGGGTCCCTCGAACCACGCCTACTAGTCTGCTCCATAGCTGGAGGCCTCACCGCCATCGACCTTTCGCGCTTGTTCTTCACCTGCACCAACACCAATCAAGCCGCAGCCTACACCTGCAATACTTAGCCAAGAGTTTGTCCACACAACATTGTCAATCACTCATCACACCAGGAAGCGACCATCCGCCGGTCCTCGAACCACACAGGCTCTCAGGCTGTGTAACCTATGGCCAGCTGGTAATGCACGGGCCATGGTGCGTATTGGCGTATTGCAACCTCCCTAGGATAAATAAGAAGACTTTGAGAGTCATGCGCTGTCCGGTATCGGTTACGCTGAAGCCATGCTGTGTTCTGCGTGCAACCGCCTGGGTAGCCCACACCCACACGACACTTGTCTGTCCCTCGTGCGGGTTATGCATTCCTCTGAAGGTGTGTAGCATTGCTTCAGCGTAACCGGGAGGTCCCGTAATTCCTCGTGATAAGAACACTCGGTGTCCAACTTCACCTTTTTGACCTAGTTGACGAGCGGCGGCGGCACCAAACCCTCGGCCAGTTCGAAATGTACCTGCGCTGGGTGGATCCGTCGGGCTCTAGGGCTAGCACCTAATGTGTGAATGAGTCGTCCAACGCGGTGGGCAAGGAAACCGGGTTTCCCTTGATCCAGTGCACGATCTGTGTGTTGGCGCGGATGAGGACCAGAGTGTCCGAGGACCGGTGGATGGTCGCTCCTGGCTGTGATGAGTGATTGACAATGTGGTGTGGACTGACTCTTGGCCGAGTATTGCAGGTGTAGGATGCGGCTTGATTAGTGTTGGTGCAGGTGAAGAGTGGGCGCGGAAGGTCTTAGCCTTGAGGGGCCTCCGAGGAGTGGAGAGACAAGTAGGCTCGGCTCGATGGACCCGGTGGCCGAACGGATCAAGTGCGGGCCGCATGGTGGCAAGAAAAGCAAGACGAAGTCGTTGACTCGAGCCGGTGCAGGGTAGCGGCTCACGAGCGGAGTCTGCACGCGGGGTTTGCGGCGGTTCACCACAAAATCTCCAGGTTACTTGGTTGAGCCACAAAACCAAGACCAGAGGCTCGGCGGGCGGAGACGGGTTCCAGGCGGACCGAGAAGCTTCGATGCCAGGGGACACGCGCCTGGATCGCAGGGCTTGCGTCGGGAGGATGCAGACTGCGGCGAAGGCGTGGCCGCTCGATGAAGAGGAGTGCTACTTGACCATATTGCCCCTGAGGGGTTTGTATCTCAGTTTAAGTTCTAGGGGTAGCTTGGTCATTTGCCCAACCTAGAGGGACTCCATATATATAGCTCTAGGGTTTCTGGGCAAACCATCCTCCCGGACTGCTTCTCATTTCCCTGCTCCATAGGCTTAGATTTTCTTCACCGTTTTGTAGAGAATCTGACCTCCGAGTGTATGGAAGCTTTCATGGTTGCGTTGATTTCCTTCTTGTAGCTTGTGTGATTTTCGTGTCTTTTTCCAGCTATTTTCATTGGATTTTCGTGCGCAGCTTGTTCCTCTGATTCTGAGGTGTTTGGGTTCGGATTTCTTTGTGGGGATCATGGATAGATGCCTTGTGCATCTTTGTGCTTGATCTTGTCCCCTCAAACTCCGAATTTGGCCTTGGATTTGAGGATTTCGGGTGGAACCCTAGCTTTTAGGTAGAGCTTGGTTCGTGATCGATTCCCAGCATTTTGGTTGGTTTGAGGCCTCAAATTTTTGGGCATAGCATCCCATAGGGACGCTTCATATCTCCCCCAAATCTTTTCTCAATCCACTCAGCCATTTGGGAGATGCATGGATGGATAGGTGGAGTTGACTTCGTGTTCTTGAGCTCGGGCTGTTCTGTTCGAAGGGGACGGACCGTCCGCGGGGTGCCCACAGACTGTCCGCACGTCCCTAGTTCATCGCGTGTTCATCTCGTTCTTGCGAGCTCACACGTCGACCTTTAGGGGTGCCAGGGTTTTGTTGCAGCTGGTTTGTCGGACTGTCCGTCTGAGGGTAACGGACCATCACGACGGACCGTCCACATAGGGGTCACGGACCGTTCGCCGTCATCGGACCGTCCGAGCTGCCGTGTCGGACTGTCCGTATTTTCGAGGGTAGCTACTGGAGGTTCTGTCCGTTAATATGGACCATTAGTCCGAGGGGATCGGACCGTCCGCCAGGGCCTGACGGACCGTCCGCGACATCAGGTTGGACCGTCCGTCCTAGGCTGGCACAGTTGGCTAAGTCCTTTGCCTCTTGAGTTGTGCTTCCACTTTGGGTTGTATTGGGACTTGTTCCTAGGGTTGGTAGGTCCGTTGTGACTACGTGACGATGGATCTTCGTGATTCTAACCAGTCTAAGATCCATAGATGGCATACCAGGAATGGGGTTTGGATCCTCCACACTTTGATGATAAGAACTACCAGATGTGGTAGAGGCGGATGGCTGCTTTCCTCCACAGCAAGGGTCAGATCCTTTGGGATGTTACGGTGAACACAGCTTATGTTCATCCGACTAACTTCATAGCTCCAGGATCGAGGGATATGCACGACGCCAACAATAAGGCAGTCGACTACTTGTTTCGTGCTCTGTGTCAATCCGAATTCGATCGGGTTCAGACAGAAGAGTTGGCTTGTAGGATTTGGGAGCAGTTGAGGAATGCTCATGCTGGAAACGCTCAGGTTCAGGCTGGGTTGTTCACGACCTACCGGAGAGAGTACGAGAACTTCACTCATCTCCCGGTAAGTCCATAGACACCATGTTCCAGCGGTTCACTGCGATTGTGAACAACATGAGGGCTAATGTGGCCACACTCGCGAACGATGATCATGATAGGGCTATGAAGCTCCTGTACTCTTTGGATCGTACCGTGTGGAGTGAGAAGGTCGAGGCCATTCTTGAGTCGGAGAAGTATGAGGCCCTCACGGTGGGCGAGCTATTTTCCAAGATCAAGTCGTCCGAGGTGGACCATGGGGTGCGAGCAAGGATCGAGAACCCGACTGACCCTCATAGTCTGGCTCTCGTTTCTGGACCAAGGACTAACGCTAACATGTCTTCGAGACAGTTCTCTTTGTCTTGTCTTGTGTCCATGCCAGATGAGGAGTTTGATGTGCTGGGCGAGGAGGACTCACATTGCTGAGCAGGCGGTTCGAGCGCATGTACACGAACCGGAAGAACGCTAGGAGGAGCTCAGGCATGTGCTACCGGTGCGGGAAGAATGGGAACTTTATCGCTAAGTGCCCGGAGGCCATGGAGATCAAGCCCGAGCACAAGCACCATCCGAGGACCGACCACAAGCACCGCTCGAGAGATGACCACAAGGGCAAGAACAAGTCCGAGCGGAGGCCGAGGAGGAGTGGCGGTCACAAGAAAAACAGGCGTGCGATGGTTGCCGGTGTGAGCGACATCGACTCAAGTTCTTGCTACTCTTCGTCGAGCTCAAGTGATGAAGAAGAATGGCACAAGGGCAAGCGGTCAAGCAAGAACATCAATGGCTTGTGCTTCACCGCCCAAGGCTTTTGCGGCATGTCACACAGCTTTGCAAGCAAGAAGAGCAACAAGGATGGCTCAGACTCTGACTCCGAGGATGAGGTAAACAATGATCCTTCCTTCTTGGTAGCAGAGAATGCTAGGTTGAATGAATTGCTTGACAACCGTGATGATGTGCTTAGAAAGACCAACAAGGAGAAGAGGGAGTATAGGTCTTTGCTTGGAGAGGCTAAGGAGAAGGTGGTTGAGCTAGAGTCTTTGCTTGTTAATGCTAGGGATCAAATAGATTCTCTAAAGTCTGCTCCTATTGTGACCGATGAACCTGAATGCACTGATTGTTCCACTTTTCTTGGTGATTTGACTGTGCTTAAGGAAAAGTATGCCTCCAAGGCTGAGGAACTAGATGTGCTTAGGGTAGAGCTAGATGAGATGAAATCTAGGCCCTCTTTGCTTGGTGCTTGCACTTTTTGTCCTGTTTTGCATGAGAAGCTAGATGTCTCGCTTGCTTATGCTAGATCACTAGATGCAAAGCTGAAAGCTCCTATTCCTACATCATGCTCTACTTGTGAAATAAATGCTATGAAGAATTTGGAGCTTGCACACTATGTTGATCGTCTGTAGGATGAGAATGATGAGTTGAGGAAGATAATGGGTTGGTTGTCAGGTCATGAACCTCAGCTCATGATGATGATTGAGGCATACAAGCGCTATGATGGACAAGTGCTTGGGTTGGATAAGGTTGGGGAGTGCGGTGGTGAGGAGGAGAAGATTGGTGATATCACAGCTCCACCAAAAACCTTCCACAAAAATGCCTATGCTCCTAAGCCCAACCCACTTACGAACCAACTAGACACAACCCTAGATCCTCCCGTGTTTCCTCCACACGCCGACAACTTCCAGAAACCCATCAAGTTCAAGAGTGACTTGGGAAATGAGTTCTTTGGGAAGAAGGGAGAGAAACCGGGTGAGGAGGAGCCACAACCCAAAGAGAGCCCAAAGCTAAAGCCAAAACCAAAACTCTTCCATTGTGAGCATTGTGGGAGGGATGGGCACCTAGCTGAGTTTTGCTTCAGGAGGAAGCGTGAGGAGAGGTTTGCTAGGGAGATGGCAAACAAGGACATGTGCCACCCTTCTCGTGGTGTGCCTGAGCCTAGGATGGTGCCTAGGGGTGAGGGTGTGGTGCATACCATTTACCTTAGGGAGAGGCGTGAGTTTGTGCCTCGAGTTGTGCCACCACAGAGAGATGGTGTTAGGCATGTTGGGTTTGGGCGTGGTGAGTTTGCTGGACGTTCCTTCACTCGTGGCCAATACTAAGTATGGGCGGAACGATCGCAGCTTTAGGTCTCAGAGGAGCTACGGGCCACGGTCTCCACCTCGTTGTACGCGTAGTCCTCCAAGGAGACGTGTGGGTGTTCCACCTAGGAGTGATAGGATAGATTTTGCTAACCCCACCTTTGACCAATTGGCACGGCACTGGTTTGATTAATTTTGTACTAACCCCAGTGCTGAGTCGTTTGCTCACTCTCACTCTTGTTTTTGATTTTCAGGTGGGAGGCTTGGAGGGCTTTTGGTTGATCGACTCTGGTTGCTCTCGACACATGACCGGAGATCGAAGGTGGTTCTCCAGCCTCACCCCGGTGATGACCAAAGAGTACATCACTTTTGGGGACAATGGGAAAGGTAGAGTGCTTTCAGTGGGCACAGTGAAGGTGAGCGAGTTTGTGACTCTTAGGCGTGTTGCTCTTGTCAAGTCTTTGGGGTTCAATCTTCTTTCGGTGTCCCAACTTCTTGATGAGGGTTTTGAGGTCCGTTTCAAAACGGGCGCTTCTCGTGTTTTGGATTCTCGAGGTGATCTTGTGTGCACGATCATCCCCGAGGGTCAGATTTTCAAAGCCAATTTTTCTTAGTGTGTCGGCTCTTCTCGTTGTTTGGTTGCTGGTATTTCGGCGGAGCTTTGGTAATGGCATAGGAGACTAGGTCACTTGAGTTTTGACTTGTTGTCACGCTTGAGTGGGCTTGGTTTGGTCCAAGGATTGCCCAAGTTGAAATACCAGAAGGACTTGGTATGTGCTCTGTGTAGGCATGGTAAGATGGTCGCCGCCTCTCACCCCCCTCTGACATCCATTATGACAGAGAAGCCATGCGAGCTGTTCCATATGGACTTGGTTGGTCCAGCTCGTGTGTGCTCGGCAGGTGGGAAATGGTACGTCCTTGTGATAGTGGACGACTATTCTCGCTATGCTTGGGTCTTCTTTTTGGCTGACAAGGGGGAGACGTTTGGTTTTGTCCGGGATCTAATATGAAGGTTGAAGAATGAGAGGAATGGAGATGCTGTTCGAGCTATTCGTAGCGACAATGACACTGGATTTAAAAACTCTCATTTCGAAACCTTCTGTCGTGATTTGGGTCTCGAACATCAATTTTCTTCTCCCTATGTTGCTTGTCAAAATGGTGTGGTAGAGAGGAAAAAACGTTCCCTTTGTGAGATGGCTCGGACGATTGAAGGATCGATTAGGCGACCAGAGAGGGGGGGAGTGAATGGGAGCCGATAAAAATTCATCCCGAAGGATGAACTCGGCCTATGCCCCAAATTCACAACCTAGGACTCCCACACGAGTTTGCCAAGGTTGCGTAGTCACAACGGACCTACCAACCCTAGGAACAAACCCCAACTCAAAGCAACACGGAAGCGCAACTCAAGAAGCAAAGGACTTAGGCAATCTGCAGTGCCTGGGGCGGACAGTCCGCGGTGGCTAGGCGGACGGTCCGCGAGGACTAGGCGGACGGTCCGCGAGACCACGGCGGACGGTTCGTAAAAGCTTCCCGAACAACCAGTACTGCACCCCGAAATAGTGACGGTCCATACCCTACCCGCAGACGGTCCGAGGGTAACTTGTACCGTGCGGACAGTCCGGGATACCTGGGCGGACGGTCCGCAAACACCTTGCAAGGAAACACAACTTCTCCGACGGATCGAACCATGAACACTCAAGAACAAGCGACGAACTGGACGAACACCGGGCCACACGGACTGTCCGCGCCTACCAGGCGGACTGTCCGCCAGATGCGGACAGAGCAGCTCGAGCCCGAAAAGGAGAAGTCAATCCCTCTTATCCATCCATGGATCTCCCAAACAGCTTAAGCTCTTGAGGCAAGAGTTGGGGGAGATGTGAAGCATCCCTAGGAGATGCTATACCCCAAAACTTGAGACCTCAAACGAACTAAATCACCGGGAATCGAATCGCAACCGAGCTCTACCAAAAAGCTAGGGTTCCAACAGAAATCCTTCAATCGGAGGCCAAATCCGGAGATTGGGGGGTCAAGATCAAGCACAGAGATGCACAAGACATCTATCCATGATCCCCACCAACAAATCCGAACCCAAACACCTCAGAATCGAAAGAACAAGGCGCGCACGAAAATCCAACGAAAATAGCTCGAAAAAGACACGAAAATCACACGAGCTACAAGAAGGAAATCAACGCAACGATGAATGCTTCCATACACTCGGAGGTCAGATTCTCTACAAAGCGCTGAAGAAAATCTACGCCTATGGAGCAAGGAAATGAGAAGCAGTCTGGATGGATGGTTTGCCCAGAAAACCCTAGAGCTATATATATGAGTCCCTCTGGGTTGGGCAAATGACCAAGCTACCCCTAGCACTTAAGTTGAGATACAAACCCCTCAGGGGCAAATAGGTCATGTAGCACTCCTCTTCATCGCACGGCCACGCCTTCACCGCAGTCCGCGTCCTCCCGACGCAAGCCCTGCGATCCCGCCACGTGTCCGCCGGCATCGAAGCTTCTCGACGCGCCCAGATCCCGTCTCCGCCCGCCGAGCCTCCGGTCTTGGTTTTGTGGCTCAACCAAGTAACCCGACGGTTTTGTGGTGAACTGCCGCAAACCCCGCGTGCAGACTCCGGTCGTGAGCCGCTACCCTGCACCGGCTCCGGTCGACGACTTCGTCTTGCTTTTCTTGCCACCATGCGGCCCGCACTTGACCCTGCTGGCCACTGGGTCCCTCGAGCTGAGCCTACTTGTCTCTCCACTCCTCGGAGGCCCCGCAAGGCATAGACCTTTCGCGCCCGCTCTTCACCTACACCAACGCAAATCAAGCTGAAATCTGCACCTGCAATACTCAGCCAAGAGTCAGTCCACACCACGTTGTCAATCACTCATCACACCAGGGAGCGACCATCCACCGGTCCTCGGACGCTCCGGTCCTCAATCTCCCCCTTGATGAGTGCATTGACAACACACACAAGTAACCAATTCAAAGAAAAGAGAAAAAGAAAAGAAATGACTGAAAAACTCAAACAAGTGATCAAAAGCCAAACAAAAGCCAAAACAAGATCACTTGAGTGAGAAAAGTCTCGATCCCCTAAGGCAAGGGCAACGGCTCGACACAACCGAGATAAAATGCTCCAAAATTGCCAACTCCTCAAGGTGAGGCAAAAGGGCTCGACACCATCGGCAAAAGAGCACAACTAAACATCAGACGCAAAGAGCTCCAAAGCACATGAATGCAAGCTCCCCCTGAACAAATGCATTTCTCCCAATTTTTTCCCACTTGATGCAAAACTCCCTGGATGCAATTTCCCACTTGATGCAAAACTCCCCCTGGATGCAATTTTCTCCCCAAAGCAAGAATTGGGTACTATCTCTCCCCCTTGTAGGTAATGCATGAATCAAGTCTACAGATGCAAGCATGTGCTTCTCAAATAGACAAAGTACACTACAACATGTTAAATTGAGACATAGACAAGCAAGATTGCCACAAATTTAGTACAAGCATCGCCAACAAGATAGATAGGGATATATAAGCATGTGACATAACCATGATCAAAATAAAGCATTTTTCACAAAAATTTCCCTCTCATGAGCATAGGACCTAAACATGATCAAAATGAGCACAAACAACACATAACTCACAGACTTCATGCAAGGTCACAAATTCTCATCACAAGATCATCACAAACACCTACAAGCTATCTTATGTCATGTCAAAGCCACCGAGCCATGTGTCCACTTCTAAATGTGAGACTTCTCAACGGTGGACATCATGCAAAGGTTTAGCACCCAAAATAAGGAATTTAAAGCATACATGACATAGAAGCATATTTTTCAAGCACGAGCATTTCATATACCAATTTCAAGATTTACAAATTAAGCATGGTACATGAAGTGCCTTTGAGGCAAAAAGAAGCTTAGGCTTCTCCACAAGGTAGCATGTAGGCTAAACATCCATGATGATAAATGGGTCTTTGACCCCATATGAAAAGAACATGTTTCCAAGCACAAATTAAGCAAGCTATAGCCAAAAGTGCACAAATTTAACATGAAAGGCACTCAACTCATAAGAGAGGATCATATATAGCATTTTTACAAAAGAAAGCCATTCACAAGCACATACATCCCAAAGCTATCAAGAGCATCGCTATCCATCATATGAGCATCACTAGCAAAGTCATAATCTCATATCTAGCATATCATAGTGATCCAAGTATATAGGAGAAGCACACCTCATATGATACATATGCAGACTATGATACAAAGATGCAAGCATGATATGATACATAAATGAAAATGCAACATGAGTATGTACATCAAACCCCCAACCAAAGCTCAAAAAGGAAAAAGAACACCAAGCTCCCCTCGCAAACGGGCAAATGTAGCTTGGTCCAACGATTTGGTTAGGATATCGGCAAGCTGCTTTTCGGTTGGCACATGGATGAGGTCTATGTTTCCCTTCTCAACATTGTCTATCAGGAAGTGGTACCTCACCTCTATATGTTTGGTTCTGGAGTGGAGCACGGGGTTTTTGGCAACACTAATGGCACTCGTGCTATCACACATGAGAGGAACATGGGTACACTCCTCACCAAAGTCACTCAACGTGTATGTGATCCAAAGCAGCTGTGAGCAACAACTAGCGGCAGCAACATACTCGGCTTCTGTGGTAGCCTGAGCTACACTAGACTGTTTGCGAGAAGGCCAAGAAACAAGCGAAGATCCCAAAAACTGGCACGTCCCCGAAGTCGACTTCCTATCGACTCGACACCCCGCAAAATCGGCATCCAAAAATCTAAGAAGCGAAAGAGAAGAGGACGCCGAGTACCAAAGACCGAGCTCAGGAGTGTATCGAAGATACCTGAAGATCCACTTGATGGCCTGCCGATGTGAAGTCCTCGGCGATGCCTGAAAACGAGCGCACAGACACACAGAAAACTGAATGTCCGGCCTCGTCGCCGTCAAGTACAAGAAGGAGCCGATCATGCTCCGGTACTCCTTCTGGTCTACGGGCTCTCCGTCCTCGTCCGCATCCAACGCTGTTGTCGTACTCATCAGTGTTGACAAGGGCTTCGAGTCGTCTGTCTTGAACTTCTTGAGGATGTCCTTCGTGTACTTGGCTTGATGCACAAAGGTTCCCTCCTTCGCCTGCTTGATCTGAAGCACGAGAAAGAACTGCAATTCTCCCATCATGGACATCTCGAATTCTTTGCTCATGTCCTCTGCAAACCTCACAACCAAAGAGTGAGACGAGCCACCAAAGACAATATCATCCACGTACACCTGAACAATTAGGATATCATCGCCTTGCCTAAGGAGAAAAAGGGTCTTATCTACTTTGGCCATCTCGAACCCCTTGCTGAACAAGAACCCCCTCAAACAGCCATACCAAGCACGGGGAGCTTGTTTCAGCCCATACAATGCCTTCCTCAGCCTATACACCCGGTGAGGAAACTCAGCACTCTCAAAGCCCGGTGGTTGCTTCACATAAACCTCTTCTTCTAAAAACCCATTCAAGAAGGTACTCTTCACATCCATTTGGTACAATTTGAACCCTTTAGCCACGGAAAAGGCTAGAAGGATCCTAATCGCCTCCAAACGGGCTACAGGAGCGAATGTCTCCTCATAGTCTATCCCCTCCTTTTGACTATACCCCTGTGCAACCTACCTCGATTTGTTTCTCACCACCTCACCATTCTCACCCTCTTTGTTCTTCCACACCCATTTTGTCCCGATAGGTTTGCAATGTGGTGGTGGTTCTACCAACTCCCAAACTTGATTTCTCTCAAAGTTCTCTAACTCCTCATGCATTGCGTTCACCCAATTAGGATCAGAGAGGGCGTGTCCAATGTCTTTTGGCTCAAAGGTAGCAACAAAAGCTGAGTAATCAAAGTGAGAAACATTTCTGGACCTTGACCGTGTCGTGCGCTCATTGATGTCGCCGATGATTCTTGAGGGAGGATGATCAACTTGAACGCGCCTCGGTGCCTCTCGCCTGGAGACCACCTCCCCCTCAGCTGCAGCTTCCACTTGATCTTGCTGGATCGTAGTCGGTGTAGGGGCTGGGCCATCCTATACCATAGTCGTCATAGTGGTAGTAGAGGGTACATGCTCGGCTGGAGCTTCATCATCACCATCATCCTCTCCAGCATCGTCCTCCTCATCCTCAAAGATCTTCTTGCCAATCTCGTCGTCACCTGCACACTCAAAGACAGACGAACTGCATGGCTGGGTCTCGTCGAAGGTAACCTCGCAAGTTTCCATGACTAGGTTAGTATCAAGGTTGAGCACACGGAATTCTCGAGAATGACTAGCATAACCCAAAAAGATCCCATCGGAAGACCTCGACTCAAGCTTATCAAGCCTGCCCTTCTTGAGAATAAAGCACCGGCAACCAAAAGCCCTGAAATGGCTCACTCTAGGTGCTTGCCCGTGCATGAGCTCATAGCACGTCTTGTTCAAGAAGGCCCTAAGAAAAATCCGGTTCCCAACATGGCACGCAGTATTCACCGCCTCAGCCCAATATCTCCTCAGAGTCCTATGCTCATCGAGCATCGTCCGAGCCATCTCGCAAAGGGAACGATTTTTCCTCTCAACCACACCATTCTGACAAGCCACATAGGGAGAAGAGAATTGATGTTCGAGACCCAAATCACGACAAAAGGTTTCGAAATGAGAGTTTTTAAATTCAGAACCATTATCGCTACGGATAGCTCGAATGGCATCTCCATTCCTCTCATTCTTCAACCTCAAGATTAGATCCCTCACAAAACCAAACGTCTCCCCCTTGTCAGCCAAAAAGAAGACCCAAGCATAGCGAGAATAGTCGTCCACTATCACCAGGACATACCATTTCCCACCCGCCGAGCACACACGAGCTGGACCAACCAAGTCCATATGGAACAGCTCGCATGGCCTCTCTGTCATAACAGATGTCAGAGGCGGGTGAGAGGCGGCGACCATCTTACCATGCCTAGACGGAGCACATACCAAGTCCTTTTGGTATTTCAACTTAGGCAATCCTCGGACCAAACCCAGCCCACTCAGGCGTGACAACAAGTCAAAGCTCAAGTGACCTAGTCTCCTATGCCATTTCCAAAGCTCCGCCGAAACACCAGCAACCAAACAACGAGAAGAGCCGACACACTGAGAAAAATCAGCTCTGAAAATCTGACCCTCGGGGATGATCGTGCACACAAGATCACCTTGAGAATCCAAAACACGTGAAGCGCCTGTTTTGAAACGGACCTCAAAACCCTCATCAAGAAGCTGAAAACCGAAAGAAGATTGTACCCCAAAGACTTGACAAGAGAAACACGCCTAAGAGTCACAGACTCGCTCACCTTCACCGTGCCCACTGAAAGCACTCTACCTTTCCCATTGTCCCCAAAAGTGATGTACTCTTTGGTCATCACCGGGGTGAGACTGGAGAACCACCTTCGATCTCCGGTCATGTGTCGAGAACAACCGGAGTCGATCAACCAAAAGCCCTCCAAGCCTTCCACCTACAAATCAAAAACAAGAGCGAGAATGAGCAAACGACTCAGCACTGGGGTTAGTACAAAATGAATCAAACCAGTGCCGTGCCATTTGCTCAAATGTGGGGTTTGCAAAATCCATCGTATCTCCTCTAGGTGGAACACCCCCACGTCCTCTTGGTGGACTATGCATACCACGAGGTGGAGGCCGTGGCCCGTAGATCCTCTGGGACCTAAAGCTGCGATCGTTCCCCCCATACTTGTATTGGCCACGAGCGAAGGAACGTCCAGCAAACTCACCACGCCCAAACCCAACACGCCTACCACCTTCTCTATGTGGTGGCTCACCCCGAGGCACAAACACACGCCTCTCTCGAGGGTAGATGGTATGCACCACACCCTCACCCCTCGGCACCAACCTAGGCTTAGGCACACCACGAGAAGGGCGGTACCTGTCCTTGTTGGCCATCTCCCTAGCCAACCTCTCCTCACGCTTCCTCCTGAAGCAAAACTCTGCTAGGTGCCCATCCCTCCCACAATGCTCACAATGGAAGGGTTTTGGTTTTGCCTTTGGTTTTGGGCTCTCTTTGGGCTCTGGTTTCTCCTCACTCGGTTTCTCTCCCTTCTTCCCAAAGAACTCATTCCCCAAGTCACTCTTGAACTTGATGGGTTTCTGGAAGTTGTCGGTATGTGGAGGAAACACGGGTGGAGCTGGGGTTGTGTCTAGTCGGTTCCTAAGTGGGTTTGGCTTAGGAGCATAGGCATTTTTGTGGTGTGTTTTTGGTGGCTCTAGGATATCTCCAATCTTCCCCTCATTCTCACCACTTCCCTCACCAACCTTGTCTGCCCCAAGCGCTTGCCCATCATAGCGCTTGTATGCCTCAATCATCATCCGGAGCTGAGGCTCATGACCAGACAACCAACCCATCATCTATCTCAACTCATCATTCTCATCCTGCAAGCGATCAACATAGTGTGCAAGCTCCATATTCTTTACAACATTTATTTCACAAGTAGAACATGATGTAGGAATAGGAGCTTTCAGCTGAGCCTCTAGTGATCTAGCATAAACAAGCGAAACATCTAGCTTCTCATGCAAAACAGGACAAGAAGTGCAAGCACCAAGCAAGGAGAGCCTAGATTTCATCTCATCAAGCTTAACCCTAATCACATCTAGTTCCTCGACCTTAGAGGCATACTTTTCCTTAAGCACAGTCAATTCACCAAGAAAAGTGGAACAATCAGTGCATTCAAGTTCATCGGTCACAATAGGAGCAGACTTAAGAGAATCTATTTGAGCCCTAGCATCAACAAGCAATGACTCTAGCTCAACCACCTTCTCCTTAGCCTCTCCAAGCAAAGACCTATACTCCCTCTTCTCCTTGTTGGTCTTTCTAAGCACATCATCACGGTTGTCAAGCAAATCATTCAACCTAGCATTCTCCGCTATCAAGAAGGATGGATCATGGTTTACCTCTTCCTCGGAGTCGGAGCCCGAGTCATCCTTGTTGCTCTTCTTGCTTGCGGAGCTATGTGCCATGCCGCAAAAGCCTTGGGCGGCGAAGCACAGGCCATTTATGTTCTTGCTTGACCGCTTGCCTTCGTGCCGGTTCTCATCTTCATCACTTGAGCTCGATGAAGAATAGCAAGAGCTCTAGTCGATGTCGCTCACTCCGGCAACCATCGCTCGCTCCTTCTTCTTGTGACCACCACTCCTCCTCGGCCTCCGCTCGGACTTGTTCTTGCCCTTGTGGTCGTCCCTCGAGCGGTGCTTGTGGTCGGTCCTCGGACGGTGCTTATGCTCGGGCTTCACCTCCATGGCTTCCGGGCACTCAGCGATAAAGTGCCCGTGCTTCCCGCACCGGTAGCACATGCCCGAGCTCCTCCGAGCGTTCTTCCGGTTCGTGTACATACGCTCGAACCGCCTGCTCAGCAACGCGAGATCCTCCTCGCCAAGCACGTCAAACTCCTCGTCTGGCATGGACATAAGACAAGACAAAGAAAAATATCTCGAAGACATGTTAGCGTTAATCCTTGATCCAGTCACGAGAGCCAGACTATGAGGGTCAGTCAGGTTCTCGATCTTTGCACGCACCCCACGGTCCACCTCGGATGACTTGAGCTTGGAAAACAGCTCGTCCACCGTGAGGGTCTCATACTTCTCTGACTCAAGAATGGCCTTGACCTTCTCACTCCACACGGTACGATCCAGAGAGTGTAGGAGCTTGATAGCCCTGTCATGATCATCGTACGGGAGCACGGCCACATTAGCCCTCATGTTGTTCACAATCACCGTGAACTGCTGGAACATGGCATCTATGGACTCACCGGGGAGATGAGTAAAGTTCTCGTACTCTCTCTGGTAGGTCGCAAATACCCGAGCCTGAACATGAGCGTTCCCAGCATGAGCATTCTTCAGCTGCTCCCAAATCCTGCACACCAAGTCCTCTGTCTGAACCCGATCGAATTCAGATTGACACAGAGCACGGTACAGGTAGTCGACCGCCTTGTTGTTGGCGTCGAACATGTCCCTCGATCCTGGAGCAAGGAAGTTCACAGGATGAACATAAGCTGTGTTCACCGTGACATCCCAAAGGATCTGACCCTTGCCGCGGAGGAAAGCAGCCATCCGCCTCTGCCACATCTGGTAGTTCTTACCATCAAAGTGTGGAGGACCCGAACCCCGTTCCTGGTACGCCATCTTTGGATCTTAGACTGGTTAGAATCACGAAGATCCGTAACCGGCTCTGATACCAATTGAAGGACCGATTAGGCGACCAGAGAGAGGGGGAGGGGGAGTGAATGGGAGCCGATAAAAATTCTTCCCGAAGGATAAACTCGGCCTATGCCCCAAATTCACAACCTAGGACTCCCACACGGGTTTGCTAAGGTTGCGTAGTCACAATAGACCTACCAACCCTAGGAACAAACCCCAACTCAAAGCAACACGAAAGCGCAACTCAAGAAGCAAAGGACTTAGGCAATCTGCAATGCTTGGGGCGGACGGTCCGCGGTGGCCGGGCGGACGGTCCGCGAGGACTAGGCGGACGGGCCGCGAGACCACGGCGGACGGTCCCTAAAAGCTTCCCGAACAACCAGTACTGCACCCCGAAATACGGACGGTCCGTACCCTACCCGCGGACGGTCCGAGGGTAACTTGTACCGCGCGGACAGTCCGGGATACCCGGGCGGACGGTCCACAAACACCTTGCAACGAAACGCAACTTCTCTGACGGATCGAACCACGAACGTGCAAGAACAAGCGACGAACTGGACGAACACCGGGCCACGCGGACTGTCCGAGCCTACCAGGCGGACTGTCCGCTAGATGCGGACAGAGCAGCTCGAGCCCGAAAACGAGAAGTCAACCCCTCCTATCCATCCATGGATCTCCCAAACGGCTTAAGCTCTTGAGGCAAGAGTTGGGGGAGATGTGAAGCGTCCCTAGGAGATGCTATACCCCAAAACTTGAGACCTCAAACGAACTAAATCGCCGGGAATCGAATCACAACCGAGCTCTACCAAAAAGCTAGGGTTCCAACCGAAATCCTTCAATCGGAGGCCAAATCCGGAGATTGGGGGGTCAAGATCAAGCACAAAGATGCACAAGGCATCTATCCATGATCCCCACCAACAAATCCGAACCCAAACACCTCAGAATCGAAGGAACAAGGCGCGCATGAAAATCCAACGAAAATAGCCCGAAAATAGCTATTTTCGTTGGATTTTCGTGCGCGGCTTGTTCCTTCGATTCTGAGGTGTTTGGGTTCGGATTTCTTTGTGGGGATCATGGATAGATGCCTTGTGCATATTTGTTCTTGATCTTGACCCCTCAAACTCCGAATTTGGCCTTGGATTTGAGGATTTCGGGTGGAACCCTAGCTTTTAGGTAGAGCTCGGTTCGTGATCGATTCCCGGCGTTTTGGTTGGTTTGAGGCCTCAAAGTTTTGGGCATAGCATCCCCTAGGGACGCTTCATATCTCCCCCAAATCTTGTCTCAATCCACTCAGCCGTTTGGGAGATCCATCGATGGATAGGTGGAGTTGACTTCGCGTTCTTGAGCTCGAGCTACTCTGTTCGAAGGGGACGGACCGTCCGCGGGGTGCCCACGGACTGTCCGCGCGTCCCTAGTTCGTCGCGTGTTCATCCAGTTCTTGTGAGCTCGCGCTCCGATCTTTAGGGGTGCCAGGGTTTTGTTGCAGCTGGTTTGTCGGACTATCCGTCTGAGGGTAACGGGCCGTCCGCGAGACCGACGGACCATCCGCACAGGGGTCACAGACCGTCCGTCGTCATCGGACCGTCCGAGCTGCCGTGTCAGACCGTCCGTATTTTCGAGGGTAGCTACTGGAGGTTCTGTCCGTTAATACGGACTGTCCGTCCGAGGGTGTCGGACCATTCGCCAGGGCCTGACGGGCCGTCTGCGACATCAGGTCGGACCGTCTGTCCTAGGCTGGCACAGTTGGCTAAGTCCTTTGCCTCTTGAGTTGTGCTTCCACTTTGGGTTGTATTGGCACTTGTGCCTAGGGTTGGTAGGTCCGTTGTAACTACGTGACCTTGGCAAGTTCGTGTGGGAATCCTTGTGTGTGAATTTGAGGCATAGTCGAGTTCGACTCTTCGGAGAAGAATTTATCGGCTCCCATTCACTCCCCCCCTCTTGTCACCTAATCGGTCCTTCAACGGACCATTGAACTTCGAGCAACGACTGACAAGAATAGAGGCTGGGTGTTTTCAAGTGCCCAAGGAACATCAAGGAGGTGAGTAGTTTTATTTATGCATTCGACGTGTTGAGTTTCAATGTGGTGATTGTTTTTCCGAAGTAGGGTTTGAGCATTTCTGAACTACATTTGTAGGCTGCTGATAGATGCCCTGAGTACTATTGGCAAAGGGAGTACTTCGCGAAGCTTATCAATATCAGGAGGATCATAGTGCATGACGAACCAGAAGAAGAATCGACCTCTGAAGAGGAAGCTTCTTCCAGGTCCAGGTTGATGCAAGCTGACAATGGAATGGAATAGAGCATGGACATTTTGGTCCGGACCTTTGAGATGTTAGCTGCTATGGTGGGTGTGTGTGCTGTTGTGGGAATTATCTCTGTAGCAATGAAGTAATTATTATTAACAGAGGATGGACATTTGGTCAGCATATGATGGAGATGAAAATCAATTTCACATAAGTTGTATTGGTTTAAATTAGTGTTAATTAATTATTAATACTTGAATTATTAGTATTAAAGGTGGGTAAATATAGGACCACTCTCACTCGACCGGATGCAGCGTGGATTTTGCGTAACCGAGCGTATGTAGGTTACACGCTGAATCCACACGACCGGATGCAGTATGGGATGGTGCGTAACCCGTGCCTGAGTGTAGGTTACGCGCACGACCACCGAGCTATTTGTAACCCAGCTGGTGCAGGTGACGCACAGGATCAACTCGACCGGATGTAACGGTGCGTCGCTGAACTGTGCGTAACCCAGCTGTGATCGACTCGACCGAATATAGCGTGGATTTTGCGTAATCGAGCGCGTGCAGGTTACATCGACATGACCGGATGCAGCATGGGATGGTGCGTAACCCGTGGCTGGGTGTAGGTTACGCGCACGACCAATTCGGTGTCGCACGCGCCACCGAGCCGTGCATAACCCAGCCGGTGTAGGTTACGTGCTGAATCGACACGACTAGATGCAGCGTGGGATGGTGCTTAACCCGTTGCTGGGTGTAGGTTACACGCACGACCAAGTCGGGGTCGCACGCGTCACCGAACCGTGCGTAACCCAGCTGGTGCAGGTGACACGCAAGATCGACTCGAGACCCAGCTGGTTGGTGCGTCACCGAACAGTGCGTAACCGAGTTGGTGCAGGTTACGCGCTGGATCGACATGACCGGATGCAGCATGGGATGGTGCGTAACCCGTGGATGGGTGTAGGTTACGCACACAACCAAGTCGGTGTCACACGCTCCACCAAACCGTGCGTAACCCAGCTGGTGCCGGTTATGCGGAGGATCGACTCGAGAGTCAAGACCCAGTGGTTGGTGCGTCGCCGAACCGTGCGTAACCTAGCTGGTGTAGGTGACGCGCAGGATCGACTCGATCGGATGCAGTGTGGATTTTGCGTAACTGAGCATGTGTAGGTGACGCGCAGCATGGACTCGACCGGATGCAGCGTGGATTTTGTGTAACCGAGCGCGTGCAGGTTACGCGCTGCATCGACATGACCGAATGCAGCATGGGATAGTGCGTAACTCGAGCCTGGGTGTAGGTTACGCGCATGACTAATTCGGTGTTGCCCGCGCCACCAACCCGTGTGTAACCCAGATGGTGCAAATTACGCATTGAATCGACACGACCGGATGCAGCGTGGGATCGTGCGTAACCCGTGGCTGGGTGTAGGTTACGTGCATGACCAAGTCGGTGTCGCACGCGCCACTAAACCGTGCATAACCCAGCTGGTGCAGGTGATGCGTAGGATCGACTCGAGACCCAACCGGTTGGTGCGTCGCCGAACCGTGCATAACCCAGCTGGTTCAGGTGACGCGCAGGATCGACACGACCGGATGCGACATGGATTTTGCGTAACCGAGCGCGTGCAGGTTACATCGACATGATCGGATGCAACATGGGATGGTGCATAATCTGTGGTTGGGTGTAAGTTACGCGCACGACTAAGTCGGTGTCGCACGCGCCACCGAGCCGTGCGTAACACAGTTGGAGCAGGTGACGCGCTGCATCGACACGACCGGAGGCAGCATGGGATAGTGCGTAACCCATGGCTGGGTGTAGGTTACGCGCATGACTAATTCAGTGTCTCATGCGCCACCAAGCCGTCCCTAACCCAGATGGTGCAGGTTACACACAGGATCAACTCGAGACCCAGCCGGTTGGTGCGTCACCGAATAGTGCATAATCCAGCCAGTGCAGGTGACGCGCATCATCAAATCGAGCCGATGCAGCGTGGATTTTGCGTAGCTGAGCGCGTGCAGGTTACATCGACACGACTGGATGCAACATGGGATGGTGCGTAATTTGTGGCTAGGTATAGGTTACGCGCACGACTAAGTCGGTGTCGCACGCGCCACCGAGCCGTGCGTAACCCAGCTTGTGTAGGTGACGCGTAGGATCGACTCGAGAACCAGCCGGTTGGTGCGTCTTCGAACAGTGCGTAACCCAGCTGGTGCAGGTTACGTGATGGATCGACACAACCGGATGCAGCATGGGATGGTGCGTAACCTGTGGCTGGGTGTATGCTACGCGCATGACCAAGTCGGTGTTGCACGCGCCACCGAAGCATGCGTAACCCAGCTGGTGCAGGTGATGCGCTGCATCGACAGGACCGGATGCAGCATGGGATAGTGCGTAACCCGTGGCTGGGTGTAGGTGTCGGTGTTTTAGACTGGCACGAGGCTGGAAGGTGGTCCAGCTCATCAGTCTTGAAGTCGAGATTATATGGAAGTGCGATTGCAAAATCGCACTCCATATGGAGTAGCCCCCGAGCCTTGGGTTGAGTCGTAGACTCTAGCTGAGGGTCAATCTTGATTCTGAATCTTCCGTCTTGAAAAAATTTGAATGATGGGTGTAGCATAGCAGCCCCCGAGCCTTGAAATGATTAAGTAACCAATCCAAGGGTCTTTAGTGTTCGCGAAAGCCATCATGCGAGTACTGTTGCAGCATGTAGCCCCCGAGATGAGAGAGCTGTATGAGCCACGTCGAGTTGTTGTTGTAGAGCCCCCGAGCTTGAGAGCGAGCGAAGTCTGCTAGATTTGTTCTCGCGTAGTAGTTTGAATGCAGCCCCCGAGCTGGAGAGTTTCTGAGTAGTAATTTGATGTAGAGTCGTGGAGCTTGAGAAGTAGCCATGCCGTCAGAGCGGACTTTAGATGCGACCGAAGTCGACTTTAGATGCCGGCAGAGCGGACATTAGATGCGACTTGAAAACCGAAGTCGACTTTTAGATTGCCGCTCGGAGCGGGCTTTGGAATGCGACTTGAAAACTGAAGTCGACTTTGTGCCGCGCGGAGCGGACTTTGAGATGCGACCGAAGTCGACTTTAGATTGCCGCGCGGAGCGGACTTAAGATGCGACCGAAGTCGACTTTGTGCCACGCGGAGTGGACTTTAGATATGCGACTAGAGTAGTCGACTTTGAGTACTTCGAGCCAAGTATGAAACCCAAAATACAAAGCTGAAAAAATGAGAAGACGAAAAGCACTTCCGGAAGGCCAAAGCGAATGAAAAATCAGATAAACGAATAGTTGTGCCGCCAAAGCGGGCTTGAGTACCTGAGCCATGGATTTCAGACCCAAGATGTGGTTGCTGCCGGAGCGGGCTTGAGTACGTGAGCCATGGATTTCAGACCCAAGGTACGGTTGCCGCCGGAGCAGGCTTGAAGGTGTGACCGTTAGCGTCGACTTCTGCCACTGGAGTGGGCTTGGGTGCGACCGTTAGCGTGGACTTTTGCCACCGAAGTGGGCTTGAGGTTGCGACCGTTAGCGTCGACTTTGAGTACTTAGGGTATTAGGACTCATGGTACGGAGCGTGAGTACTTAGGGTACTTGGACCCATGGTACGGTGCGCGAGTACTTGGGGTCATGCATTTCAGACCCATGGTACGGAGCGCGAAGACCGCGTGCAGCTAGGTACCATCGTTGCCAGGACGCGAGGACCACTTACAGCTAGGTTCCATCAAAGCTTACACACGCAGTATGCCGCCGAAGTAGGTGAAGGTGCGACTGGAGTCGACTTTAAGTTACCGCGTGGAGCGGACTTTAGAATGCAACTTCCTTGGGATAGCCTTCGAGTTGATGAAGTAGGCTCGTGGTGACTTGGCCAATATACCCCAAGAGTAGTCGCCAAAGTGTAGCTCTCGTGAAAACCCGACGAGGAGCGTACACGAATGAGTAGTCGGCATGTTATCCTGCATGATGAGGAAAACAAGCCAAGGAAATAGAAAAAATCATTTAAATAAATGATTAGCGTTGTTGCTTGGGCAGACTATTGATGCGACCGGAGTCGAGTTGTCGAGCGGTGAGATGGCGCGTCTGGATGCATAGCATAGGCGCAGTAGAGTCAGTGCAACTGGGGGCGAGTAGTCGAGCCGCGAGAAGGAGTGACCGGGCGCACGGCGAGAGCCAGTGTGACCGACCGATGAGAAGTCGAGCGGCGAGTCAACGCGTCTGGATGCACGACATAGGCGCAGTAGAGCTAGTGCAACCGGACGATGAGTAGCCGCGGCATATGGCGTAGTTGAAGTAGAGCCGGTGCGACCGGACAACAAGCCGAGCGGCCTCACACAAGGAGTAGTCGCGGCGCATGGTGTAGACGAGGTAGAGCCAGTGCGACCAGACAACAAGCCGAGCGGCGACGCATGGCGTAGTTGATGCAGCCGGAGTTTGATGAAGCAGTACTTGCGTACATCTTCCGTGTGCACCAAGCATATTGGTCTTGAGTTATCTGGTAGCCTTCCGTGTGCACTTAGCAGGCGCATTGAATTCCTTTTGGTATCCCTCTGTGTACACGTAGATGATTTTCCATGTGTGTATAGCTGACTAGCACCAAGTTGATTTTTTGGGACGCACAAGCTTGGGAACAGCACAACTGCACAAGCTAGGAAGCAGCAGTGCTCTGTTTCACCTTGATCCTTGTGCGGCCTCTCTGTACGGGAACTCAAGTTGAAATTGGAACACCGGGCGGGGCCGTCCGGCCAGCTAGTTCTCTCGTGACTTCGATTCCGAAGGGAGAAAGGAAATTGCCTTGAATTTTTCTCGACTCTGTACTCGAATTCGTCGATCTGGAGCTCGGAGTACACACGTCGAGCTGCGCACGGAGTATGATTCCATCTTTGGACTTGATGCAAACTTGGTCTTGATTTAAGCACGGAGTGTGCTCTGTATCGGACTCGGCGAGATGCGAGTTGGTGAACGATCGTTTCCTCTGCAGATTCTCGCAATGGCGCAATCATGGAGTTTCCTCAGAGTTGATCGTCGATTGAACGCGGAGAGTTGTTGTAGATGAATAACCTCGCATGACTAATTCAGTGTCACAGGGGAATTCTAGTAGGAGTCCGTCTTCATCCTTCCTTGCATGGGTACCCGGGGTGTATGCCCGACAGTAGGTTACGCGCATGACTAATTCAGTGTCACAAGCGCCACCAAGCCGTGTGTAACCCAGATGGTGCAGGTTACCCGCTGAATCGACACGACCAGATGCAGTGTGGATGGTGCGTAACCTGTGGCTAGGTGCAGGTTACGTGCATGACCAAGTCGGTGTCGCATGCGCCACTGAACCATGCGTAACCCAGCTGGTGCAGGTGACACGCAGGATCGACTCGAGACCCAGCCGGTTGGTGCATCGCCGAACAGTGCGTAACCCAACCGGTGCAGGTGACGCGCAGGATCGACTCGACCGGATGTAGTGTGGATTTTGCGTAACCGAGCATGTGTAGGTTACATCGACACGACCGGATGCAGCATGAGATGGTGCATAATCCGTCGCTGGGTGTAGGTTATGCGCATGACTAAGTCAGTGTCGCACGCGCCACCGAGCCGTGCGTAACCCAGCTGGTGCAGGTGACGCGCAGGATCGACTCGAGACCCAGCCTGTTGGTGTGTCCCCGAACCGTGCGTAACCCAGTTGGTGCAGGTTACACGTAGGATCGACTCGACCGGATGCAGTATGGGATGTTGCGTAACCCGTGGCTGTGTGTAGGTTACGCGCACGACCAAGTGTTGACGCGAAAATAGGAAGTCACCTCCGCGCGTAGCACACGTGACTCCCCGGTCTGTAGCGAGGCGTGCCAGCCAATCTGATGTGTTGATTGACAATGGAAAATATTAAGAATCGGCTAGAGAACCGATGGGTCTTCAGTAACATGTGTATCTGCCAATTGGCCGATACAGAGAAGCGGGATCGGCAGGCTCGAAAGCAACCGAAGTGCGAGTACGTAAATAAAGAGATCGGCTGGATCGGCCGATCGTGATGTCAGCACTCGAACAGGTTTGAATAGGCTGTAGTGTTTAGAAGCCGACGAGATCTAAATCGAGTGGGATAAATTGGTGATAAGAGCTAAAACCACAAGAATTGGTACGAAAACTTGTAGATCTGGCTAATATCAGTAAGGGGTGAATAAAGAACTTAACGAAACCTCAACGATGCGCCCAAAGGTTAAAGCCTAGGGTTATTCGGTAAAACGGTACTTGCAAGCTTGCCGAAGATCGATCGATGCAGCCCGACGAACTTGAAGGACGACGTTGAAGAAAAGAAAAATGCAATGGCCACTACAAGAAAATCGTTGACTAGTGACGCAACCACATTTTAGCGTCATTGATTTATGACGTTCCTGGCTGATCTCGTCATAATATTTCACTTCCGAGCAAATTTAGTGACAAAAAAAATTTTCGTCATTACGGTTGACACTGTAGCCGGGCGTTCCCTTTTCCATGCTGTTTTGTGACGCCATAAGCTCTAAAAAACGTCATAAACCAACATCGGTCCCACATGTAAGCATTATTTTAAAAACAGATTGTTCCAAGTCATCATAAAATTCAGCAGGGTCCCACATGTAAGCATTTTTTCGAAAATAGAGTGTTCCAAGTCGTCATAAAATTTTCCAGGGTCCCACATGTAAGCATTTTCGCCATGTCAGCGGCGTCATAAACCAACTTTGGTCCCACATGTAAGCATTATTTTAAAATAGAGTGTTCCAAGTCGTCATAAATAGTTCCAGGGTCCCACGTGTAAGCATAGGTCATGAAATGTTGCAAAAATAATTTGCCATGGCATGGGTTCGAACCAGGGACCTGAAGGAACAAGGTTGTGCTGTTTAGCACTGCACCAGTCGTTGGTTGTGATAAGAACATGGGAAACTCTACTAATAGTTCATGCGAATTCTTTACTGTGACCAGGTCCCACATGAAGTTTCAGTTGAGTCTATAATTACTTATTGAATGGTTGGCGAGACACTTCACTCAGACTTCGCAAAGACTTTTGACTTCCGCTACGCAGATCTGCGATAGTTCGTGGTAGGAATGGCGGATCCTAGCGGTGAGGGGAAGATGGTTGCGCCGCCACATCCCAGCAACAAGAGGATGAGACAGCAAGACGAGGTTGGTCCTCTGGTTTGAGCCGCTATATTTTCCCCTATCTTACTAGGGTTGGGGATATCTAGATTTGGGGATCTAGATGATTGATGAGCATATTTGGTAGATTTAGATTGCATTATCGTACCTTTAGATTTGCACTTCGATAGGTGTTAGAAGTTGATAGGCTATAGACAATTCATGTTAGATTCAGTTAGTTTTCAATTTGCATCGTCTTACAGTAGGTTTTGTATTTTAGTAGCTTCTAGATGTGCTTCAAGCCACTCGTTTTATGGATTTTTGTGGAGGTGCACAACTGAGTTTATGTAGGTAGCAAACAACTAGGTTTTGTGGCGTGTGGTGGTTGTTTTACTATACTCATACAAATGGGTCCAAGGGATTCAGGTTTTTTATAGACTGAGATGAGTTTATTTTTCAGATCGAGATGAGATTTCTCCAAGGATTAGTTTAGTTCTACATGAACATCTTAATGTTATTTTAGAAGATCTGGATGCCTCATCTCAGGGGAGAACTCTATTAGGATCTCCAAAGAGATCCAAAACATGATAGAACAACTAGCTGAAAGAGAGAAACAGCTTCAGTACACACCTAAGAACAAGAAAACTGAGGGCGGAGATTATTCTTCTTACCATAGACATTGGAATAAAAGCGTCAATAAATGGGTAGGACATTGAGTTTGTTTGGTCCGTCTTTTCTTTTAGATGTTCAAGAAGTTCGTTGTCAGTTAGACTGAAACGGGTACCCTTGCCTATTAGTACCCGTTTCAGTCCAACAGACAACGAACTTCTTGAAAATGTAAAAGAAAAGACTGACCAAAAAAACTCAATATCCTACCCATTCATTGACGCTTTTATTCCAATGTATATGGTAAGAAGAATGATCTCTGCCCTTAGTTGTCTTGTCCTTAGGTGTGTACTGAATCTCTTTCTCTTTTCTGCTAATTGTTCTATGATGTTTTCGATCTCTTTCGAGATCCTATAGAGTCCTCGCCATGAGATGAGACATCCAGATCTTCTGAAAGAACATTAAGAAATGCAAGAGAGTCCCGCAAGGCCACAAAATTCACGGTAGGAGGTGCAGAAGGTGAAGGAACAGTTGTAGGAGGCCAAACATGAGATGGAGTTATGAACCTGAATGAGTAGTGATGATTATTGTGAAACTTGTATCATGACTGTGTTTTGGTGTTGGCTACCAGATCATCGTATGATGTTTGCTACTTGTTGGTGGACTGGTGGTGTGAACTTTGTGGTGATGAGTTGCTATGAGATGTCATCTTATTATGCTGATTTGGTTTAATCTATTCCAAATTGATTCGAGCATACTCACCATTCGGAATTCATATGCATTGCAATGGAGGTCATTGAGAATTGCAGTTAACGACTGGCACCGGGTGTTAACCGACAAACTAGTGTGCTCACCCCCTCTGAACAGACGTGTCGATCATTGTGAATCGCAATGCCTGGCCTTATTTACTCTCAGTCGCTGACATGTACCAAGTCGAAAGGTTGAAGCTGCACTGTGCATCAAAGATGTGGGACATGGCAAGCGAGGAAACTGTGACTTCATTTCTACAATGGGCAATTCAGGCTAACTGCACACAATTGCAGGACAAGTGCATGTCTCTCTTAGAGCGAATCTTTCCTCACGGAATACTCACATATGATTGGGCGATTGTATGCACTGGTCATCCTGAATTTATGCACAATCTCCGTAGAAGATCCAAACTCTACTCACCATTCAGAATTCATACGTGTTGTAATGGAGGTAGAGGAAGAACAATGGAGGTATGGTGGTAATAGATAGAGAAGGGGGAAGTTTTGATTGAGGAAACTCCGGCCTGTTGATGTTTCGCAAGGAGGACCTTCCTAGTGGTAAAAAGGGAGGAAAAGCTAAGATGTTGTTTGTTTGGATTGATCCAGAATCGGATCGTCCGTTCATTTGACGGTTTGCAGGAAGGACCTTCCTGAGAAACAATTGTGTAACTGCCCCAACAATAGCACAGAGCGGTTCTAGTAAGTTGGCGGGAGAAAAGTGCACGCGACAGCCAAAAAAAAAGTTTTCCCGCAGACAAGTGTATATATCTCATTTCTCTCGACGACGCGGCGTACACTACTGCAACTCTGCAAGAGACTCGCCGGCACCACGCTCCTTTTCCTTGTGGTAAAGACTAGAGCTAGCGTCGGTGCTTAGATCTGCTGTTGCCCGTTGCGGGAATGGCAAATTGTAGCGACCCTAGCGGCGAACAGAGAAGCAGGACTCGCTCCGGTCAGGTCAGTCCTCTGTTTAGCCATGCTACTTTGATCTGTCATACTAGTTAAGGGGAATTCTGGATTTGGGGATCTGGGTTAACAGACTATATTCATGTATTTTAAAGGTGTTTGGAGTAGACTCCGAAAGCTCCAGATCGCCGACGCCTGATCCTCATGAAGTCATCGTTATAGATCCTAATGAAAACGAGTGCAAGGACGGGTTGCCTGTCCATCTGAAGTATGACTGGACAGGCACCAACCCTGGGCGTCGATATGTATGCTGCTGTGAGGTAAACGATGACATGTATCACTTCTAATAAATGTTGCTTCTGCGTTTGATGTTAGTGTGGTCAATCGCTAAGTATATGAACGAAATAGGTGACTGCAGACTGATGGCATGAAGTGCACGTTGTTTAGGTGGATAGATCCTGAATGGGATATTAGGACTCTAAAAGTTCTAGAGAAACTGATGGAAATGAAGGGAAAAGCAGAAGAGGAAGCAAGGTCGTGGAAAGAAGCATGTACAACTCTGCTAAGGAGGTGGCCAATGTCAAAGTAGTTGAGCTGCAGACGATAACGCGATACTACAGGGAGGTAACTCATAATCTATTTGAGACGAGAAAGAAAATGAGAAACGATGCTCTGTTGTCTCCTACAGAAAAGGGTGAAGCCAACAGGTACCTAAAAGCCAAAAGGTAGTCCAGAAGATCCGGTATGCTGATGTATTGCTAAAAGGACCTTCTGGACTACAATTATTTCTTCCGGTCCGTTAACATTCCGCTAAACGGTCTTTCCCCCTTCCTCAGAACGTCCTCCCTCCATCCACAAAACAATGCAATTCTCACTTCCCGATAAGTAGATAAGTGTAAATTTGGTCAAAATTGAATTAGTTTGAACTGAACGGATCCCACAACTACTCTAATCTTTTCGGGAGCAGTTTTTTCAATAATGGCTGAATGGGTTCCTCTGGCCATAAATATCCCCCTTACTCCCAGCGCCCTCTTCCCCTCCCCACTCTTGCAACCAACAAAAAACACCATTCTCGCACAGCGCCCTCTTCCTCTCCCAACTCTTACAACCAACAAAAAAACCCCATCCTCACACAATGCTCTCTTCCTCTCCCCATGGAGCCATTGTCTCCTAGAGGTGCGGCACATCCTCCTCCTCTTCTGATGAAAGGGAGGATCTCCAGTGGTCTGATGAAGAGGAGGCAGAGCGGAGGCCCATTGGGGTGGTGGCTGACACATCCTCTGATGATTCGGAGTTTGTGGAACAAAATGAAATCCAAGATCATGTGCTTCTGAAACATCGCACCCCTCGCAAGTCAGCAAGAGGTGCCAGGGGTCATGGGCGTGGAAGCACCGCCACTCACCGGGGAACTGTCGTCTCCAAGCGTCGTCGTCCTCTCTCATCCTCATCGGTCGGCGGTAGTCGATCTCTGCCATCCTCGCCGAGCAGAGGCCATCATCGACCGGCCGTCATCATCCACCATGGAGCGGCGCCAAGGCCGTGCTCGATCGGCCGCCATGGAGCGGCGACATCATCCTCTGGCGGCGGCATCAGAGGGACGGCCTCATCCGCGGGCGGCACCCTGGGAGGTCCGCCACCATCTTCCACGGGCGGCGGCAACAGAGTGACATCCTCGTTCGTGAGTAGCTGCAACAAGGCACCGGGTGCACCATCGACAAAGAAGTGGTGCCTTGATTAGTGGATTAGTGGTAACTGCTACTAGTAGAAGTAGGAGTAGAAGAAGCAGAACGAAGATTCGCCTTCTGTTCATCTGGTCTGATTGAATATTACTACTACTGTTTTTTCCTTGTAAGATGTTGGTTTTCTTATTGTGTAGCAGTGACAGTTTAATCCGGTTCGACTGAAAACTACAAACCAAACTTTCGTCTGTGTTCTTCTGGTATTTAAGAAATCAATGGAACAGAGTTTCCGTATACAACGAATTTATACCGAGGGAGTACACACACAATACCATTTTTATTAGAAACAACACAATCCAAATACAAATGACACAAATGCATGCATACGCATTGATTACACATGAGGATGGATGGATCCACCATAGTTCGAACTACAGCGACATACTCTGAACGACATACTACTAGCATCTACCATCACGGCTCATACTACTACCATCACCACATACTACTAGCATCTACCATCACGGCTCATATACTACTACCATCACCACTTACAACGAGCATCTACCATCACTGCTCATACTACTACCATCACCACATACTACTAGCATCTACCATCACGGCTCATACTACTACCATCACGGGCTCATGGAAATCCAGCCGCTGCATGGAGTGCAGCAAAACGTGTCTCCTGGATCAGATACTCCTCCAAAGCGCGATGCCTCGCCCTTGCATCCCAAATCCAGGCAGGCGAAACGGTGATGTTATGCGCGTGTAACAGTAGGTCATGAATGGTCCATTGCCTGTGACCCCTGTGGCAAAAAGGGCACACCCACATTCCTTCGTGATAAACACGGGCGGGCCTGCCCTGCTGAAGCCAAAGCAACACAGACCATTTCAGGTCACGCGATTCATCTTGTTCAATGAGCACTGGCCGCGGGGGTGGCATTTCAATGGGCAACAGCAGAGCTGGCAGCCTGGGCCGTGGGTGAAATGGTGGTGCCATGAGGTTCAGCTGATCCTGAGCTGCCATTGCCAGCGGCTGAACTGGAGGTGGCATCACCCCGGGTGTTGCTGAGGTACCGATGCCAGTGGAAGTGGAGGTGCCATTGGGGCCGGGTGCTGCTGAGGTGGCAATACCAGCAGAAGTGGAGGTGCCATTGGGGCCGGGTGCTGCTGCGGTGCCGATGGCAGCGGCTGAACCGGGTGGTGGTGAGGTGCTATTGCGCCCGAGAGCTCCCCCTTCCCTGACTCCTCCAAGTTCCATGCTCCGTCCCTTCCTTGCACGGCCATTCCCCACGTACTGCATACACAAATGAAGAACAAACCCTACATAAGCTAACAATGTGACCGTCTCGATACCATGGATACATAAAGTAAACAAGATTAGCCAACAAAATGATCTCACCCTTGTATCCCACTGAAGTAGAGAAATGCAAGACGGGGAACCGATAAGTGTTGGCCTTTCCTTTCAAGAACGCTCTGCTGCACTCGCCTATTTATCGAGGACTACAGCGGTCACGTGAGCTCAGTGTAGCTTTGCTAAAGTTACTAAGGAAAACGTGAGATGCTCAGAATATAGTCAGGCCTACGCGTGATAGGAATCTATCTAGGTCAGAATCTTCAGTGGCATGCATCGATTACATGTGTGGACGATGGGTATCACGGGATGAGCCCGACGTGTCTAGGTATGTGTTTACTTCCGGACTTTCCTCTCTGTAGAGCACAAGAAAGTCCTGCAGACAAATCATGCTGCATCAGCTACATCTAATGGCTGTCTCACTGCGTCAGCTCATGCCGCATCAACAACAAGACAACTCTCTACCGTTTATTTATGTAATGGTTTAGGTGTCAATTGCATCTGGAGAACAAGATTGGGCGCTGTACTCAGAGGGACCGGATGGTCCTTGCGTTGCAACACGCAGTGTGCGGGATGACGTGACAAGTCCTCCTCGATCAGGTACGCTGCGTGAGTCATGACTGTAAAGGTCTACGAATGGTCAGGATTCACACTTGATGATTCCCGCTGGCCTTGGAGACTGAGAAACGTGATGAACTTGTTGACGCGACAAGACCAAAACGGAATAAGCTGGAATTGGAATAGCAATATATCTTTTTGTGTGTGTGTGTGTGTAATATTAACATGCATATAAGCACAGAAGGGCATCTCGAATGGGTGTTTGGGAACGACACGCTCTCACAAGTTGATCCACGTGTCGATCATTGAGAATTGCAGTTAAGCACTGGCACCGGGCGTTAACCGACGAACTTGTGTGCACACGTAGCACACCCCCTCTGAACGGACGTGTCGATCATTGTGAATCGCACTTAAGGACTAGAACCAGGAAGTTCATGACCCGAATGTGGCTACACCCACTCTGAAGGGACGCGTCCATTCCGAGTGGTAACTGATGTCCACGAATGGACGTTTCGGAACGACACATTCACTCCCGGCCCACTATAATAAGAGACACTTTAGGCACGAGACGATCAATGTAGGCCATTTGTGTTAATGGCTTTAGATGCTAAAATGATTCCTTCCATGCAAGTCGACTTCTCAGTCTCAAGCCAGGAAGCGAAAGCCGAAGGAACCGCGGGCAACTTCAAGGAATCCGGTACGTTCATGGTGGAAGGCCATCAATGGAAACTACGTTGCTATCCTACATGTATGAATGATCATCAGTGGATGGATGTTCCAGACAGTATTGCCGTCGTCCTCGTTCCTCTGCACAAATCCCAAATGGTACGTGTCTCGTTGCTGCTATGAAGATACACACTCACACATGGCGATACGGTCTCATTATGTTATTGTTTGTCAAACTTGTGACTGCTTCCACGTAGGTGCGAGTATTGTTGCGTGCGATGGCTGGAGACCCAAACGATGAAGATGATATGTTTCGAGTTCAAGCTACAAAAGAAGTTTGGTTCATGAATCGGGATCTAGAAGTAAGAGGATTTGAATGTCTGGTGGAGCATCATGACATTGAGCGCGTGACATCTAGTGAAGATCGCATACACATATCATGTGTTGTTTCAGTACTAGAGGACGACTGCATTGAAGTTCCTCCCTCATCAGTGCAAAGAAGCATATGCCACACCGTTGCAGCCCAAGCCCCTGTGGAAGTTGTGTTCCACGTAGGTGCGGAATGCCGGGTGATACGAGTGATACGTGCCGATGTGGCGAAAGTATCTTGTGTGATGGAGGAAATGCTCTACGGCCCAGGAGTGGAGTCTAGCTCTGAAACTGTTACAATTATTGACACACACCCTGATGGCTTCTCTGTCCTGATCAAATATGCTAGTGAAGGATCACTCCTGGAGGAGGCTGATTTATGGGACGCTCCTGCCAATGCCTGGCCTCATTTACTCTCGCTCACCGACATGTACCAAGTCGAAAGGTTGAAGCTGCACTGTGCGTCAAAGATGTGGGACATGGCAAGCGAGGAAACTGTGATTTCATTTCTATGATGGGCAATTCAGGCTAACTGCACACAATTGCAGGACAAGTGCATGTCTCTCTTAGAGCGAATCTTTCCTCACGGAATACTCACATATGATTGGGCAGTTGTATGCACTGATCATCCCGAATTTATGCACAATCTCCGTAGAAGATTACCTGAAGGGTTGTACCAGGGTCCCCTGTAGTTTTAATGTTTTATTTAAGTGTTTGTAGTCATGTAATAAACAGTTGAAACGGTACGTTATTTTGTTGCAGTGAGTACATTTGTAATGCGAATATCAGATCATCCGTCTTACGTGAATATGAAGTAGAGTATAGTCCTGTGTGTGTTTGTCCATTCCATGATCCATGGTGGCACGGACAACCCAGTCAACAACTTGCCTCTCTGCGTAAGGTCACTGACGTTTGGGTCTGACACCCAAGCGGTCTTTCGTTTGGGTCACTGACGTTTGGGTCCATGATCCAAAGTCTTTCGTTTCCCGCTCTGGACCACAAAGGCGGGACTTGAAAATTTGAATTCCCCGCTCCTCCTTCTGGTCCTCCTCGTTTATATATAAAACAAAGAGGGAAACCAGATCTCCCAATTCCCTCCTGGTAATTTTCCAAAATCAGGGGATCTTCTCCTCGACCGCCGAAGAGACCTAGATCTGCGGCGGAAGCAGCAACGGAGGCCTAGCTACCGACGACGGCTTCCTCTTCTACGAGCGGCGGCCTTCCTCTTCTACGAGCGGCGACCTTCCTCGGCAACGTCCTTGAAGCTGCAAGATGGTTCAAACTCGTTGCTCCGTCGGCTCCCCCGAGGCTCACCCTGGCGGCCGCAGATCTGCAACAGTTGCGCAGAACATCGTGCTGAAGGCGCAAGGTCAGGCTGCTAAATCGAGATGACATTCGGCACCTTCTTCCCGTCGTATTCGTCAGGTCTGCGGTCTCCTCCCTGTATTGATCGATTGAATTAGATTGCTTCCCCATGCTCTTTGGCTTTCTATAATATTCTTTCATATTTGGGTGATTGTGGATCTACCGTACCCTATCGCAAGAGTTTGTTAGAAGTCATTTTATTTGAGGTTTGTAGAAATTTGTAGATGAAATTGTTGGACTACTTCCCCATGCTATTTGCCTTTGAATATTGTTGTTGCATGCTTGGGTGATTGTGTATCTACTGTACCCTATCGCAAGAATTTGTTCGAAGTCATTTTATTTGAGGTTTGTAGAAATTTGTAGATGAAATTATTGGACTGCTTCCACATGCTCTTTGGCTTTCTATAATATTCTTTCATGTTTGGGTGATTGTGGATCTACTGTACCCTATCGCAAGAGTTTGTTAGAAGTCATTTTATTTGAGGTTTGTAGAAATTTGTAGATGAAATTGTTGGACTACTTCCCCATGCTCTTTACCTTTGAATATTGTTGTTGCATGCTTGCATGATTATGTATCTACTGTACCCTATCGCAAGAATTTGTTCGAAGTCATTTTATTTGAGGTTTGTAGAAATTTGTAGATGAAATTATTGGACTGCTTCCCCATGCTCTTTGCCTTTGAATATTGTTGTTGCATGCTTGGGTGATTGTGGATCTTCTATTCCCTATTGCAAGAGATTGTTCCAAGTCAACTTACTTGAGGTTTGTAGAAATTAAATGATGAAATTATATCGTTCATGTACCGCATTGAACTTAATAAATGAAATCGCTTCTGATTGCTAATGATCTCAACCCTTATCTCTTGTTCTTGTACTTGTTTCAGCGGGCCAAAGGGTCAACATCTGTAGTCGCTCCTGTTCAGACCTGCTCCAAGGTAACAAACTCAACACCTTCTTTGTTTCCGATTGCGAATGATCTCAACCCTAACCTCTTGTTCATGTACTTGTTTCAGTGGGCAAAAGGGTCAACGTCTGAAGTTGCTTCTGTTCAGACCTGCTCTAAGGTAACAAACTTAACACCTTTGTTTTCGATTGCGAATGATCTCAACCCTTACCTCTTGTTCTTGTACTTGTTTCAGCGGGCCAAAGGGTCAACATCTGAAGTCGCTCCTGTTCAGATCTGCTCCAAGGTAACAAACTTATCACCTTTGTTTCCTTAGTTCGAATCAATTACAAGGTCCTAATCTGACTTGGGATCCACTATTGCTAGATGGAAGCTACCAAGTCAATGATGCTTCTTCCCGAACAAATTAAAACAGAGGCAGCCGAGTACTCAAGAATAGGTACCAAATCCTTATGTAGTAGTGTTGATGAAGAGCGAGTTGACGGTCCTAATCAGGATGGGGTACAACTTCGACAACGGTTTGTTGCTCACCAGAAAGAGTTATGTTGCTTGAAGAAGAAGACCGAATAATCAGAATGAACTCTGAAAATGCAGTCTGCTGAGATTAAGAGGTTGCAGAAGCTAACCGAAGACAGTGAGGACCTCCTTCGTCTACTGCTTAGCAGTAAAAGATGAAGAGGTTAAGATCATTAGATCAAATCTCCACTTTCTCTTGTGATTATGAACTGGATTTAGCTTTGTTAATCAATATTCCTTGTGATACTGTTATCTTGTAATAGTTTGTGATATGTGATGAACAATATGGTCGTGCTTGATAATAAACAATAGTTTGCTTTATTGTATAAAGAAATATGTGCTGATTACTATTTTGCCAACCAGATCGGAATTATTCAAAAAAAGGATCAGAATTGAAATTAAATCCATTAATACTAATGCATGATTAGTTAATTTTATATTGTCCTTCAGTGGGCTTAGCCCACTTTTAATTGGGCCAAAAGTCATTTTTTGTCAAATTAACATGACACAGAAGGCCGCAACAATGTGCGTACTTGTTGGACTCGACCCAACCAAAACGGGCCCACCCTAATCAAATTTCATCTGAAAAAGCTACAATTGGGCCCAACAAAATCTTTTTTGGGCTATATGAACAACGCCAGCCTACAGGAACAGTTTTGGGCTCAACCCAGCTACAAACGAGCCAAATTCGTTTTATGATGCATATGATTTGTCACAATTGGCCTGCCACATCAGATGCCACATCAGATTCTGTCCAGCGTGGCAAAGCTGCAGGAACGAAGTTATGACGCATTGTATGGACGAATTTTCACACGTCATTAAACTCATGACGCCGGGAAATAAGGTCTCGTCATTAATCGCGGTTTGTGACGCTCGATTAATGACGGTGCATTTTCGTAACAACCGGCGTCATTAATCGCGGTTTATGACGAGAAACGACCTTTTTTTTGCGTCACTAGTCGGCGTTCTTCTTGTAGTGGGCGAAGTCGCCGAAAAGTAGATGTTGTAAATTGTAAAGGGTTTGCCCGGAGGCGGTTTGTTTTAATATTGGTGTGTACAAATTTTTGGACCATGCAGGGTCGCTATTTATGTCCTAAGGACAACCCGACTCCTAGCCGATCACAACACTCTTTACTTGCATCTAAAGAAAACGAACACTTCTAAAAATAGAAAAAGACTCATCCAAGAGTCAAACTCTCCTAAAACTGACTCTGACCCGTTGCCAATTGTGGATTGACCCGCCTTCGTCGTGCATTACCTTTGGCGTATCTCCTTGATTACCGCCTTCTTCTTTTCCATTGGCCGATTCCCCGGTTGACCATCGGTCGATCGGTTGACCCGCCAGTCCATCGATATTTAGCCTCCCTTTGCCCATCAGCGAGTTCTGTTGACCATCCATTCAATCGGCCGATTATACCGCTCTTTCATCGGCTGCTCCTTATCCCTTTTGACCTGTTTTTTTTCGAAAAACGGTGTCAACACATGCCCCCAGTTTCGGAGTAAATGATCTTTTGCTCCGAAATTTACTCGATTCCTTAACTCAAAAGATAGCAAAATCTCTTCACCCGACCGATGCGATCAGTCTCCATTGCTTCCATTGATAGTGTCTCATTCCTTTAATGTGACAGATCACCTGACACTTTTCCAAGGCTGTTTCCCATGTGACACTCTTCTGTCTCTTCTGTCTTTCTTCCCTATAAAACTCACCCTCTTGTCCAGGGGTTTCTTCACGAGCGGGATTTTCCTGATGTAGACGTTGGTTCCCTTAGCTATTTAGGTATGAGAGGCATCTTTCTCTAGAAGATCCTTCAGGAGATAGCAATTGCCACTGGTCGTTGACAAACTTCTACTTGAAATGGCATTTCTTCTTGACGCTACCAGTAAACTTTCAATCTCTGTCTGCAACGTTGGGAAGAAAGCATCCTTGATTTATGCTCTGCAGTTTGTGGACGTACTGAAGAAAACTTCCCAATGCTTGTAATACGCATGTGTCAACCCTATTTTTGGGAAATATATCTCTGAATCAGTCAATCCTTGGAAACCAAGCCTTTCACGGGCCGTCTATTTCCCCTTTTACCGGATCTAGCATCTTTAGTTTTTTGTCTTCTTCGGTTTCCCCATCCTTATCTCTTCCTGGTGCTTGGGTCTACAAATAGCCATCCTTTCCTTCTGCCGAGAACACATCTCGTCTTCACCCATGTCTTAGAATATAGGTTCAGTAGGCTTTAGGCTTTTACTCTTCGGTCTTCTTCCTCTCCCCCACCTCTCAATGGCTACAAGAATTCTTGTGATATATCCTAGGACATGCTCCTCTCTCTAGTCTCCTTTTGTGAAGTCAGGAGGTCCAATAGCTAGAAGAACCCTTGTGACGCGTCTTGGGTGCATCAGCTGATGGGGATAGTGGATGTTGTTCCTGGGTGTTTAGGAAGAAGAACAACCCTATGTCTTCTTCGCCGGGATTTGATGGAGAAGGTCGCAGAATCTGGCAATTCATCCTCATCAAATTTACACTTCCTTTTTTTTTGTTTTTCTCTTTCTTCGTTCCCTCATTGACGACGATGATCCAGAATCGTTGTTCGTCCAGTGAAGATGAACATAATCGGCTTATCATAAATTTTCCGATTTATCACTTCAATGTAACCTTCAGATCCGAATTGTGATGTTGTCCTTTGTAATCAGTGATAAGAAAATAATATATATGTGTATATATATATATGTATATATATATATGTTCTGAGGGTGATTTGTTCATCGGCTATGATTCGAAAACCGAACGTATCCAATCGGCCATTGGCTATCTGTTTTTTGTACGGAAGGCGATTCTCTCTAGAATCGGCTATAGCTCAAAATCGTAATCGGTCGTTAGGCTCGACATGATGATCAGCTAGGCGTCTACCCATATGCTTGGGTAATATTTCTTCAAATATTTTCCGTTTAATGCACTAGCAAACTTTTCTCCTTCCAAAGTTTCCAAGATATACGCATCACCCGACACGCATTGGCTGATGCGATACGGACCTTCCCACATTGGTGACCACTTTCCGTATTTCGGATCTCTAGAGTCGATTGGTAATATGAGTTTCCAAACCAATTCTCCTTAGGTAAACTCTTTGACTTTGACCTTTTTGTCATACCATTTGGCTATTCTCCTTTTATTTTTCTCGATATTTTCCAAAGCTCTTAGCCGATCACCAGCGAGGTCCTCTAGCTCTTCTTTCATTATAGCCGAATAATCATCAGCCGATAATTGGTCTTGTAAAGATGTCCTTATAGATCCAGTTTTTAACTCCCAAGGCAATACTGCATCATGACCATATACTAGGTGATAAGGTGACACTTTGGTCGCTCGATGACATGCCATCCGGTATGCCCATAATGCCTCATTAAGGACCGTGTGCCATCGCCTAGGATTTTCATCGATCTTTTGTTTGATCAATTTGATGATGCCCTTGTTTGCTGCCTCTGCCTGCCCGTTTGCTTGAGCATAATAAGGAGATGAATTCAGCAACTTGATACCCAGAGAGTTCGCGTATTCCTCAAATTCTCCTGAGGTGAATTGACTTCCTTGATCAGTTGTAATAGTTTGGGGTACACCAAACCGATAGAAAATATGTTCTTTGACGAAATCGGTCATGTTGCCCGACGTCACGTTCTTGATAGGGGTAGCTTCAACCCATTTTCTGAAGTAATCAGTGGCCGCCAATACGAATTTATGACCTTTGCTTGATGGTGGATATATCTGTCCGATCATATCGATTGCCCAACCTCTGAACGACCATGGTTTGATTATTGGATTCATTGCTGATACTAGGACTCTTTGAATGCTCCCAAATTTCTGACACTCTTGGCATCCTTTGTAGTATTTGAAGCAATCTTCCAATATCGTTGGCCAATAATAGTTATTATTTCTGATCATCCACTTCATCTTGAATGCCGATTGATGGGCTCCACAGACTCCCTCATGAATTTCTCCCATTAAGGTTTTAGCCTCCTCTTCGCCAAGACATTTGCAAAAGACTCCATCGATGGTGCGATAGTACAACTCAACCTCTAACAAGACATATTTAATGGCTCTGTACCTTAGTTGTTTGTCAACCTTCTTGGATGGATCTTTGAAATAGTCAATTATTTCTTTTCTCCAATCATCGGCTGGTAACTCTACAGCTAGAATCGGCTGATAACCTAATACCCCTTGAGCCAGCCAATTAGCTTCGCTGTTGTGACATTTAGGGATATGTTCGAGTTTTACTATCTTGAATTCTCTGAGCAATTGAAGGCACTCTTCATGATAGACCCTCAATATGTCATCTTTGCACTCATATTCTCCTGCCAACTGATTTATCACGAGTTGAGAATCCCCAAATATTTCAACAGCTTCAACATTAATTTCTCGTAATAGCTTTATCCCCTTCAATACTGCCTGATACTCAGCCTGATTGTTTGTTGAAGTCTTCTCAATCGGGATGGAAAATTCATAATTTGCTCCTTTGAGGCGAAATGAGGACAATTCTGATCCCAGCTCCTACTCCACATGATGATCCATCAAAGAACATGGTCCATGGAACAGGTTCAACAACTGTAACCTCGGGTCCACAATGCTGAGCTACCAGATCGTCCATTACCTGTCCTTTCATTGCTTTAGCCGATTGATAGGTCAAATCAAATTCTGACAAAGCCAAGATCCATTTCCCGATCCTGCCCTTCAAGATTGGTAATGACAACATATACTTCACTACATCATCTTTGCAAACCACAATGCACTCGGCGGTTAACAGATAAGGTCTCAACTTTGTGCATGAGAAATATAAACATAAGCATAATCTCTCCACCGCCGAATATCTCGTTTCTGCATCCAAGAGTCTTCTACTCACGAAGTATACGACTCACTCTTTTCCTTCAAACTCTTATACGAGGGCCGATCCAATAGCCCGCTCATTAGCCGATAAATATAATTTGAATGGCTTCTGTCTTGAGGGGGCATTAGGATAAGAGGAGACTTTAAATATTTCTTGATGTTGTCTAAAGCCTTCTATTGCTCTTCTCCCCATACAAATTTCTGATCGGCCTTGAGCTTCAATAGAGGTGTGAACGGCTGAATTCTTTCAGATAGGTTAGATATAAATCTCTTGATAAAATTAATTTTGCCGATCAATGATTGAAGCTCTTTCTTGTTTGATGGTGCTTCTATTTTGTCAATTACGCTGATTGACTTTTGACCAACCTCAATTCCCCTTTCATGTATCAAGAAACCCAAGAATTGACTAGCTGAAACACTGAAAGCACATTTGTTGGGATTCATCTTTAAACCATGCTTCCTTGTGCACTCCAATGTTTTCCGTAGATCGGCCAGATGCTCCTTGTAGCTTTTTGACTTGACAACTACATCATCAATGTAGATTTCTACTATCTTGTTGATGAGTTCGTGGAATATGTAATTAATGGCTCTTTGATACGTCACACCAGCATTCTTTAATCGAAAGGTCATGACAATCCACTCGTATAAACCGACGTGACCAGGGCACCTGAAAGCAGTCTTTGCTATATCTTCTATAGCCATAAATATCTGGTTATATCCAACATTACCGTCCATGAAGATGATGACTTTATGCCCTGCAGTGGCGTTGACCAATGCGTCTGCCACTGGCATTGGATATCCATCCATCGACGTTGCTCTATTTAAATCTTTCAAATCAATGCAAACACGCAATTTGCCGTTTTTCTTGTAAACTGGGACTATGTTAGAGATCCATTCGGCATACCGACATTGCCGAATAAAACCAACTTCGAGTAACTTTGTTATCTCAGCTTTTATATCAGGATAAATCTTTGGGTTGCGCTACCTAGGATGTTGTTGGAAAGGTCGATATCCTGGTTTAATTGGTAGCCGATGTTCCACAATAGATCGGTCTAAACCAAGCATCTCATAATATTCCCAAGCAAAACAATCTTTGAATTCTTTCAATAATGCGATCAACTCTGCTTTGTACTCTGGATCTAGCTTGGCACTAATATAAGTTGGCCTTGGTTTGCCTCCATCTCCAAGATCTATTTTTCCAACTCATCGGCTGACGTATACCCATGTCCAAGCTTTCCTTCATCTTCTATGAATTGATCCATTAAATCTTGTCATTAGAGCCGACTGCTTGAACCGGCTGTAGTTTTGAAATCGGACACCTTGAGATACTTGGTATCCCATGCTCTTCCAGATATGCAGCTCACTCGATCATAAGTCCATCCTTGAGCTTCTGTAGCTTCTACTGTCAAAGAGGTTTCTCCTTTGACCATCTCCACTGAATCTTCAATCCATTGGATGATGCATTGATGCATTGTAGATGGTATACAGCAATTGACATGTATCCAATCCCGTCCCAGCAAGAGATTATAAGATCCCCTCCCTTTAATGACAAAGAAAGTGGTTGGAAGGGTCTTACTGCCGATGGTGAGATCCATGCAGATTGCACCTTGAGCCGGAGAGATGTTGCCTTCAAAGTCCACCAGCATCATATTAGTTTGGGTTAGATCTTCATCAGATTTCCCAATTTTGCGCAGCAAGGTGTACGACATCAAGTTGACTGCTCCTCCCCCATCTACTAGCATCCTGGTGACTGGCTTCCCACTGACAAAACCTCTGAGAAACAATGCCTTCAAGTGTTGTCTTTTCTCATCTTCTGGTTTCTCAAAGATAGCTTGTGTAGGTTCCAATGTCAATTGAGCCATCCCTAAATCTTTATCAGACGCATCCGAATCAATCGGAGCCATAAACTCCTTTGACAGAAGGACTACCATGTTTATATCAGCTTTTGGCCCACTGTTCTTCTCACCATCGGCTCTAGGCTTAGGGTACCATACTTGAGACCCAACTTTCTTCTTCTCCAGCACGTGCCTCTCTGCTTCTTCTTGCTGTTATAGCTGTCGTAGGCACTGGACTCTCCTTTTCTGAGATTTGGTCAAACCATCTGGACACCATTGTTGATTAGGTTTCTTGTATGACTGGCTTGACCCTTCATCGTCCAGTTGTAGAGTGCGTCAACGTTCAGGAGCTCGGCACATGATATCTTCATCAGGGATCCAGGAATCGGCCATCTCTTCCAGCCGATTGTTTGACTTTTCATTGACTCAGCCACCCAGCCGGTCATGAATGTTGGCCTTGCCCCTAGTCGATCATGGACGCTGGCCTTGCCCCTAGCCATTGATGAACTAGGACCCGTTGATTGTTGAATTCACGGTGATCCCCAATCGTAGGCTTTCTGTCATTGAAGCAAACCCTCTTGGATGAGCTGCTATTGTTGTATGCTTTGTTGCACTCTAGACAATTTTCTACCGTCGGTAGTTTGATTCCTTCCTCCTAGCAGTACTTGAAGAAAAGACATCTCCAATGTCCTTCATTACGCCGCGCCCACTCTTCTCTCTTATTTGCCTTCTCTTGTCGTTGTTGAAATTTGTTGATCAACATCCGAGATGTGACAGGTCGGCGTGGCTTTATGTCTTCCTCTTCAAGCAGCTACCCTTTTCCTTTAACATCGGCAGCGGTTGTGTAACACCCAAAAATTCCATCATAATAAATAATGTTAGAAACATGGTTTAGTTTTTCTAAGGATTAAATAAATTTGACTAAATAAATTTGCCTTTAATTAATTTAAACCACATTTAAATTTAGAATTTACCAAAGTGTTTGATGCATTCATGCCTTTGCATTGGTGTTTGGTTGTTTTGTGTGTTTTCGAAATCATCAAAAAAGTTCAAAAGTTTAAAAGTCCTAAAGCCCAACCTTTCTCCCTAATTCTCCTTTCCTCCCTTTTCTTTTAGCCCAAACCGGCCTCCTCTCACTTCCAGCCCAGCTCGGCTTCCACCTTTCTTTTCTTTTTCCCCTCTGGCCCGTTTCGCCACCCCGCCGGCCCATCCTCCTCTCTTGTCCCAATCCCTCCCGCTAGCCCACCTCTCTCTCCCTCACTCCCACTCGCTGACGGATGGTCCCCACCCATCAGGGCCGTCCCCTGCCTCCCGACGCCCCCATCTCTGCCATGGCCGCCGCCCACCTCCTCTCCCCGGCGCCCCTCTCGCTCTCGCCCCACCCTCTCCTCCACTATGCGACGTAAATGCACCAGCGCACCCACATCCCGCCCCCTTCCCCTTCGAAAACCGCCCCCACTGCCTCCTAGCCATTCATGGCCGGCCACCGAGCTTCCCCCCACCGCCTTAGCGCCCCTCTCCCCTACTCGTCTCGGTCCTATAAAAGGCGTCCTCGAGCACCTGCTCCTCCCGCACCACCTCCCCGCCCTCTCCTTGTGCACGTGTAGTAGCAGCCAAGCCTGGAGCACCGCCCAAGCTGCCGGCGTCGATCTCCCTCTCCGCTGCCACTCCGACGCCTTCTTCTACACCAGGAGCTTTGCAACGAGGTGAGGAAGCTTCTCCTTCTTTTCTTTTGCTCTTAGCCGCATCAGGTTCGTCGTAGAAGCTCGCCGAACTAGGGCCGCCGCCACCGTCCGCCCTGCCGGCCGTGACGCTCTGGCAGCCGACTGAGACCCCCTTTTTAACCTCTAGCTATGTTCGCCGTTCCCTTAGCTTGCCATAGGATAAATCCGCGTCCCAAACCGAGGTCGGAAGCTCGATTTCGAGTTCGCCGGCGAGCTCCCGCCGCCCGCCGCCACGCGCCGCCGTTCCGCCACCGCCCACAAGCCCCAGCCGCAAGTCAACAAACCACATACCGGTCAACCCGAGCTGTTCGCCATCCTTTTTGCTGAAAAGCCCCTGTAGTTTCTAAAATCACAACCATGCCCTTCCACCTTTAAAGAACCTTACAAACAAGTACTAGTTTTCTCGTTTAAACCCCTAACTTCTTAGGTTTTTCTAGCCGAGGTCCATCCTTGCTCTTTTATGCTATGAACCTTCAGTTTATATGTGTAATTAGGTTTATGTCCCTGGTTTCTTGTAGATAAGCCCCTAGAAGTTTGTTTCCTTCACAATCTAGCCCCTGAACCTTGTTTAAGCCATATCTTTTCCGTCTTAGCTCCGTTTTAAGCGTTCTTGGTGTCCACGCGATCGTCTCAACAAGCACGTTAGTTTTAGAAGTGTGTTTTAGTCTTTTAGTAATGTTTGATGCACTGTTTTATTTATTGTATGTTTTCTTGTGTGATCGTAGACAACACGTCGTTCGAGGAAGAACAAGTGCAGAGGTTTCAAGAAAAGGAAAGTAACTTTTGGTTGGAGAAAGGCAAGTGACCCTAACCACCCTTCTACTTATGCTTTAATACAAGAATACTATAAATTAATCAGAACATGGAGAACCACCCAGGAAGACAGTGCAACCACAGTCCATATGGCTCTGGCTTAGCCAATTAATTAGGTGTACGATTGTACTGATGACCCTATCCGAAAGGAACACAGGGGGCTCGGGGTTGCAGGGGTATAGCCCGATCCTCTTGGGTAGCAGCCTTTGCTAATGTGCTGACCACTAGGGAGGATTATGGTCCGCCCTGAGCTGTAACTGTCGTGGGTTGTTGGTGCTTTTGCATATCTTTGTAAAGGCTTCGTAGCGTCCCTATGCAATCACACCTCGGAAGTGTGGTATTGTGCCTGATCAACACAGGCATGGTTGGGTTCAAAGTTCTTCAGAACTTTTACGCGAACTATGGTGAAAGTGTGCAACCTCTATAGAGTGTAAACTGATCGATCAGCCATGCTCACGGTCAAGAGCGGTCTGGACCCTCACATGATTAATGAACTTAAAGATGGATATAATTTGCTTTCCGGTTAACTTTTGTGGCCTTGCTGAGTACCAACCATAAGTATACTCATCCTTGCTTATGCTGTTCAGAAGAGAACCCTGGAGAGTACTTCAGAGACTACGAGGAGTTCTGAGGCATGCGATCCACCAGCCAGTTGCCTGTGGAAGATGAAGATGGAGTCGCATCGTCATACTTATCATTGTTCGTGTAAAGACCTTCGAGTCTTCCCTCGTGAGTGTAATAAGATTTAATAAACCTTTTCTGTATGTTTTGATCAATGTCTTGTGATATTACACTCATTTGTCTGTCATATGTGTGAAATTCTGATCCTGGCACACATATGAGATGCATTCGGTTTTCTTTGAAAAAACAGGTGCGATAGGTTACTTGTACCTTGGGATCAACAGCTTCTTTATTTTGAGCCGATTCTGATGTCAGCAACTTAACACGTGATGTGTCTTTGCTAGAGACCTCAACTGTATTAGTTGGGAAAGGGTGCTGATCAATCTTCATCGGCTTTTCAGCTTTGGTAGGGGTTTCAAATTTAAGCTTTCCTTACTCAATAGCTGATTGAATCTGCTGTCTGAAGATCTTGGAATCATTGGTGTCATGAGACGTCACAATATGCCACTTGCAATACTTCATTTTTTTGAGCTCTTCTACAGATGGTATGGTATGGAACTGGGAGAGTTTGATCTGCCCTTGCTGAAGCAACAGATCAAATATTTTATCGGCCTTAGTGATATCAAAGTCGAATCTTTTTGGTTCCTTCTTACCAAAGGGACAGGATACTGTCTTCTTGCCTTTGACCCACTCTGCAAGTCCTACCATATTTTCTTCATCTTCTGAGTCAGAACAATCTACATAAGAGATCTTCTTTTGGAAATTTCTCCTAGGCTCGTAGGACTTTGCAGTTTCCTGACTCATTCGACTGACCAACTGGCTGAGACTCTAGAAGTCATGTGATGCATATTTCTCCCTCAAGGTTGGCAAGAGCCCTTGAAATGCTAACTCAGCCAGCTGTTTATCTCCCAGATTCAAGCTGTAACATTTCTTCTTGACTTCTTTAAACCTCTGAACGAATCCAGCAACAGTCTCATCGTTCCTTTGCTTGAGTCTGGTCAGATCAGTGATCTTCATCTCATGAATGCCTGAGAAAAAATAATTGTGGAACTGCTGTTCCAAATCAGACCACTTGATGATGGAGTTGGGCAGCAGTGAAGTAAACCATGAAAAAACTGGCCCTAATAGAGATGAAGAGAATAATCGCATCCTTAGTGCATCAACATTCCTTGCTTCTCCACACTGTATGATGAACCGAGTGATGTGCTCCATTGTGGATGTATCATCTTTCCCAGAGAATTTGGTGAAATCTGGCACCTTGAATCTTGGAGGGAAAGGTATCTGATCATAGCCAGATGGATACGGTGTTCTGTACATATAGATTTGCTGCTTAGGCTTTATCCCAAATTGCTTTAGCAGCGTCTCTGAAAGATGGTCAGTCAATTCTTCCTTCAGATTAGACTTCAACTCAGCAGATATCTATTCTATCACCTGCACGTCAGTTGATGGGATTTCTGAAGGTTGTTCTTCCAAAGTTCTTGACTGTGGATTTGGCACTCCCACCGATACCCTTGCTCCAGAAGAATTTTGCGTATTTGATTGACCCATTACAGATGGAGTCTATCCAATCGGCTGTCCAGCCGATGGAATTGGTTGATGTAGGTTCAACTGGCCTGAGCCGGCCAATTGATTTAGAAGCATCTGCATCGTCTGCATAGGATCCATCTGCTGTGGTTGTGCTGCTGGTTGCCTTGTCACCCCTTGATTGATCGGGGTTGAGGCGATGATCTCACGTGTGTAACTGTACTAGCCGGGGTCAAAACAGGTTGCAACGGCGCTACTTGCTGTAGTGGAGGAGTTTGTACAGGCATTCCTAAAATCGGCTGAGGAGATGGCCTTTGAGGTGGAACAGGAGCTTTTCTTTCCATTGGTATAACCATATGCGCATGAGCTGGACTGATCTTAACTCTTTCAAAAGCCTTGCTCCCATGATTAAAGTAGACAAACTCCACTCCTTCCTTGGTTAAATGCACAGTCCTTGGAGTACCTCCAAACATAGCTTGATAGTGATTTGGTTACTTCACTTCTGGAACTTCCTCAGGTTGGGGTTCAAAGAAATTTGAGATATTTGTCATAAAGTGATCACGAGGCAAATCCCATCCTGAAAGTCTTCCATTTTGATCCCTTATTGCAGGATATCTTTGATGAGGATTCTGGACTGAGAATGTGTGATCTTGGACATTGGACTGTGCTGAATAGGTTTGAACTATCAGCATTGTAATAGAAGGATCTTTAGGCACATCTCCAATATTCTGATTCTGAATCGGCTGAGGATCCGATGATGAATCAGGAGCAGTTGCATTGATCTGTGGGGATGGTGTAATCCCTACCGTTGGATCATCAATCGGCTGGGAAGCCGATTGAGCTTTTGAGAACATCAGAGGAGATCGTCCTGGTTCAAAGTATGCAGGTCCCACATATCCTTCTTCTGTTCCCTTCTTGAGTGTTTCAGTCAGATAGTTCTGAATAGTATTGGCAGGGACTGTTGACTGGTTGATCATATTTTGATGGATAGCTTTATTCATCATGTCTTGAAGTCCTTCAGGATCAGCTGAATAGGTGATATGTTGAGGCCCTGGAAGAGGATTCTTCTTGTAGACCCCACTTTTAGTCTGACTATGTGAAGCCAAGCACAATTCTTTATATCTCTTCATGTGTGCTTCGAACTCGGCTTTATTTGCATCCTTTAGCTGATCCTTAGTGACTGGTTGAACGTTGCTCGAGTCAACTTCAGAATTCTTTGTGTTCTTGGTTATTGTTGACTTTTTCGGGTCCCACCGGGCGTGCCAAAAGTGTGTTGACGCGAAAATAGGACGTCACCTCCGCGCGCAGCACACGTGACTCCCCGGTTTGTAGCGAGGCGTGCCAGCCAATCTAACCTGTTGATTGACAATGGAAAATATTAAGGATCAGCTAGAGAACCGATGGGTCTTCTGTGACACGTGTATCTGCCAGTTGGCCGATACAGAGAAGCAACCGAAGCGCGAGTACGTAAATAAAGAGATTGGCTGGATCGGTCGATCATGACGTCAGCACTCGAACAGGTCTGAATCGGCTATAGTGTTTAGAAGCCGACGAGATCCAAATCGAGTGGGACAAATTGGTGATAAGAGCTAAAACCACAAGAATTGGTACGAAAACTTGTAGATCTAGCTAATTTCGGTAAGGGGTGAATAAAGAACTAGACAAAACCTCAGCGATAAGCCCGGAGGTTAAAGCCTAGGGTTATTCGGTAAAACGGTACTCACAAGCTTGCTGCAGATCGATCGATGCAGCCCGACGAACTTGAAGAAAGACATTGAAGAAAAAACACAATGGCGAAGTCGCTGAAAAGTAGATGTTGTAAAGTATATGCTGTAAATTGTAAAGGGTTTGCCCGAAGGTGGTTTGTTTGATATTGGTGTGTACAAATTTTCCGACCACGCAGGGTCGCTATTTATGTCCTAAGGACAACCCGACTCCTAGCCGATCACGACACTGTTTACTTGCATCTAAAGAAAACGAGCACTACGAAAAATAGAAAAAGACTCATGCAAGAGTCAAACTCTCCTAAAACTGACTCTGACCCATTGCCAATCGTCGATTGACCCGCCTCCGTCGTGCCTTGCGTTTGGCGTATCTCCTAGATTACCGCCTTCTTCTTTTCCATCGGCCGATTCCCCGGTTGACCATCGGCCGATTGGTTGACCTGCCAGTCCATCGATATTTAGCCCCCCTTTGACCATCGGCGAGTTCTGTTGACCATCCTTTCAATCGGCCGATTTTACTGCTCTTTCATTGGCTGCTCCTTCTTATCCCTTTTGACCTGTTGTTTCAAAAAACAATGTCAACACCAAGTCGGTGTCGCACGCGCCAACGAACCATGTGTAACCCAGCTAGTGCCGGTGACGCGGAGTATCGATCGACTCGAGACCCAGCCGGTTAGTGCGTCGCGGAACAGTGCATAACCCTGCTGTTGCAGGTGACGCACAGGATCGACTCGACCGGATGTAGTGTGTATTTTGCCTAATCGAGCATGTGCAGGTTATGCATGGAATCAACACGATCGGATGCAGATGGTGCGCAACCCATGGCTAGGTGTAGGTTACACGCATGACCAAGTTGGTGTCACACGCGCCACCGAGCCGTGCGTAACCCAGCTGGTGCAGGTGACGAACAGGATCGACTCGAGATCCAGCCGGTTGGTGTGTCACCGAACAGTGCATAACCCAGCTGGTGCAGGTGACGCGCAGCATCGACTCGAGCCGATGTAGCGTGGATTTTGCGTAACTGAGCGCGTACAGGTTACATCGACACGACCGGATGCAGCATGGGATGGTGCGTAATCCGTGTCTAGGTGAAGATTATGCACACGACTAAGTCGGTGTCGCACGCGCCACCGGGCCGTGCGTAACCCAGCTGGTGTAGGTGACGCGCAGGATTGACTCGGGACCCAGCCGGTTGGTGCGTTGCCGAACAGTGTGTAACCCAGCTAGTGCTGGTTATGTGCTGGATCAACACGACCGGATGCAGCATGGGATGGTGCATAACCCATGGCTGGGTGTAGGTTACGCGCATGACCAAGTCGGTGTTGCACGCGCCACCAAACCATGCGTAACCCAGTTGGTGTAGGTTACACGCTGAATCAACACGACCGGATGCAGCATGGGATGGTGTGTAACCCGTGCCTGGGTGTAGGTTATGCGCACGACTAAGTCGGTGTCGCACGCGCCACCAACCCGTGCGTAACCCAGCAGGTGCAGGTGACGCGCAGGATCGACTCGAGACCCAGCCAGTTGGTGTGTCACCGAACCGTGCATAATCCAGGTGGTGTAGGTGACGCGCATGATCGACTCGACCGGATGCAGCATGAATTTTGCTTAAAAGAGCGCGTGCAGGTTAGATCGACACGACTGGATGCAGCATGGGATGGTGCGTAACCCGTGGCTAGGTGTAGGTTACGCGCACGACCAAGCCGGTGTTGCACGCGCCACCGAACCATGCATAACCCAGGTGGTGCAGGTTACATGCTGAATCGACACGACCGGATGCAGCATGGGATGGTGCGTAACCCGTAGCTGGGTGTAGGTTACGCGCTGCATCGACATGACCAGATGCAGCATGGGATAGTGCGTAACCCATGGCTAGGTGTAGGTTACGCGCACGACTAATTCTGCGTCGCACGCGCCACCAAGCCGTGGGTAACACAGATGGTGCAAGTTACCCGCTGAATCGATACGACCGGATGTAGTGCGGGATGGTGCGTAACCCATGGCTGGGTGTAGGTTACGTGCGCGACCAAGTCGGTGTGGCACACGCCACCGAACCGTGTGTAACCCAGCAGGTGCTGGTGACGCGCGGGATCGACTCGAGACCAGCCGGTTGGTGCGTCGCTGAATAGTGCGTAACCGAGCTGGTGCAGGTTACGCACTGGATCGACACGCCCAAATGCAGCGTGGGATGGTGCATAACCCGTGGCTGGGTGTAGGATATGCGCATTACCAAATCGGTGTTGCACGTGCCACCGTTCCATGCGTAACCCAACTAGTGCAGGTGACGCGCTGCATCGACACGACCGGATGCAGCATGGGATAGTGCGTAACCCGTGGCTGGGTATAGGTTACGCGCACGTGCCACCAAGCCGTGCGTAACCCAGATGGTGCAGGTTACCCGCTGAATCGACACGACCAGATGCAGTGTGGGATGGTGCGTAACCCGTGGCTAGATGCAGGTTACATGCACGACCAAGGCGGTGCCGCATGCGCCACTAAACTGTGTGTAACCCAGCTAGTGCAGGTGACACGGAGGATCGACTCGAGACCCAGCCGGTTGGTGCATCACCAAAAAGTGTGCAACCCAGCCGGTGCAGGTGACGCGCAGGATCTACTCGACCAGATGAAGCGTGGATTTTGTGTTACCGAGCGTGTGCAGGTTACATCGACACGACTTAATGCAACATGAGATGGTGCGTAATCCATCACTGGGTGTAGGTTACGCGCACGACTAAGTCGGTGTCGCACGCGTCACCGAGCCGTGCGTAATCCAGCTGGTGCAGGTGATGCGCAGGATCGACTCGAGACCCAGCCGGTTTGTGTGCCCCGAACCGTGTGTAACCCAGCTAGTACAGGTTACACGTAGGATCGACTCGACCAGATGCAGCATGGGATGTTGCGTAACCTGTGGCTGTGTGTAGGTTACACGCATGACCAAGTCGGTATCGCACGCACCACAGAACCGTGCGTAACCCAGTTGGTGCCGGTGATGCGGAGGATCGACAACTTGAGACCCAGCCGATTAGTGCGTCGCTGAACAGTGTGTAACCCAGCTGTTGCAGGTGACGCACAAGATCGACTCGACCGGATGCAGTGTGGATTTTGCCTAACCGAGTATGTGCAGGTTAAGCACGGAATCAACACGATCGGATGCAGATGGTGCGTAACCAGTGGCTGGTTGTAGGTTACGCGCACGACCAAGTCGGTGTCACACGTGCCACCGAGCCGTGCGTATCCCAGCTAGTGCAGGTGATGCACAGGATTGACTTGAGACCCAGCCGGTTGGTGCGTCGCCGAACAGTGCATAACCTAGCTGGTGCAGGTGACGTGCAGCATCGACTCGAGCCGATGTAGCGTGGATTTTGCGTAACCGAGCGCGTGCAGGCTACATCAACACGACCGGATGCAGCATGAGATGGTGCGTAATCCATGGCTAAGTGTGGATTACGAGCACGACTAAGTCGGTGTCGCACGTGCCACCGAGTCGTGCATAACCCAGCTGGTGTAGATGACGCACAGGATCGACATGACCGGATGCAGCATGGGATAGTGCGTAACCCGTAGCTGGGTGTGGGTTACAGCTGCATCGACATGACTAGATGCAGCATGGGATAGTGTGTAACCCGTGGCTGGGTGTAGGTTACGTGCACGACTAATTCAAGGTCGCACCCTCCACCAAGCCATGGGTAACACAGATGGTGCAAGTTACCCGCTGAATCGATACGACCGGATGCAATGTGGGATGGTGCGTAACCCATGGCTGGGTGTAGGTTACGCGCGTGACTAAGTCAGTGTGGCACGTGCCACCGAACCATGTGTAACCTAGTTGGTGTAGGTTACACGCTGAATCGACACGACCGGATGCAGCATGGCATGGTGTGTAACCTGTGCCTAGGTGTAGGTTACGTGCACGACCAAGTCGGTGTCGCACGCGCCACCGAGCTGTGCGTAACCCAGCTGGTGCAGGTGATGCACAGGATCGACTCGAGACTCAGCCGGTTGGTGTATCGCTGAACCGTGCGTAACCCAGGTGGTGCTGGTGACGCGCAGGATCGACTCGTCCGGATGCAGCATGAATTTTGCGTAACCGTGCGCGTGCAGGTTACATCGACATGACCGGATGCAACATGGGATGGTGTGTAACCCGTGGCTAGGTGTAGGTTACGTGCACGACCAAGTTGGGGTTGCACGCGCCACCGATACATGCGTAACCCAGCTGGGGCAGGTTACGTGCTGATTCGACACGATAGGATGCAGCATGGGATGGTGCATAACCCGTAGCTAGATGTGGGCTACACGCTGCATCGATATGACCGGATGCAGCATGGGATAGTGCGTAACCCGTGGCTGGGTGTAGGTTACGCGCACGACTAATTCAGTATCGCACGCGCCACCAAGCCGTGGGTAACACAGATGGTGCAAGTTACCCGCTGAATCGATACGGCCGGATGCAGTGTGGGATGGTGCGTAACCCGTGGGTGGGTGTAGGTTACGTGCATGACCAAGTCGGTGTGGCATGCGCCACCGAACCGTATGTAACCCAGCAGGTGCAGGTGACACGCAGGATCTACTCAAGACCAGCCGGTTGATGCGTCGCCGAACTGTGCGTAACCGAGCTGGTGCAGGTTACGCGCTGGATCAACACGACCAGATGCAGCGTGGGATGATGCGTAACCCGTGGCTGGGTGTAGGTTACGCACACGACCAAGTCGGTGTGGCAGGTGCCACCGAACCACACGTAACTGTTGACACTCTCTAGCTTCGCACCAGGTTTAAATCCCCAGCAACGGCGCCAGAAAGCTTGTTGGCACTTGCTAGCGTCGCTACTAAATATGCAACGATGCCAGAAGGCCTGTTGGTATAAATAACGATCGCAGAAAAGTCTGCAAGCGTACGGATACTGGTGTAGCTTTCACCCAAGAGTATTCCAGGGTATCGAATCCACAGGGAACGTGTGTGCACTAGTAAAGAATCAAGGTCGGCCTTGGACGAGGGAAGATATGATAATAGTGTACGAGAGGTAGAGAGGGTTTCGAAGGATTCCGGATACTAAAGATAAGATCAGCATTTACTACGATGCTTGCTTCGGGACGCTCAACCGTCCTAACCCGGAAAGGGATGAGAAGGGGGCTAGGCAAGCCAAGTAGGGGTCCTACTGCACTCTAGTGGATCTCACGTGGTGGACTACGTAGGCCGTCAGGGCTGTCACCACCTGGGGCTACCACAACAATCCGTGCCACTAGGTGTACTCCGAGGTAATCGCAAGACTAGACACCACGTCTACTCTAGTGACTACTATTCTAGCTTTGCAATTACTGGAACACTAATCAAAGCAAGGAGCCCACAAGCATAAATAATAAAGCTGAACTTAATTAATTAAATAAATCTAGAATGCCTATGAGTTACCCGGATGTTACTCGAAGTGGAGCTGCATTCGCCGAGGTACAAGAGGAAGGGAGGAAGTCGACAACTCTGGCTTCTCCCGGACTCGCACCTCAACTCTCACCTAATTCTAACACTAATTTAGTAGGGCTTCGCCTTGATCTCTGCTTCTCTGTTCTTCTCTTGAAGTGAGGAACGGGGCTTCTATTTATAGGGGGAGGAGACTTGGGACAGTGGAGGACCTCCCCCTATTTCCAGGGGCCAACCGACCTCCCCAGGACAGTGGGCGCACGTGAACAGTGTCCTGGAGGCGGTGGAGAAGAAAACTGGATCCTAGGGGCCTGAGCCAGACCCGAACCGGGCTCTGGGTCGCTGAAACACTGTTAAAAAGGGAGAACTGAGCTGAACCGGGCGAACCAACCAAACTGACGTTCTCCCGTCCAACTCGAGCGCGCCACGTAGCCCCGGGTGGCCGGGCCGGCTCGATCCCGCCCGTGCCCCGCGGGGGCATCCGCGCGCCAGGCTGCAGGCCAACTTGCGCTGGCCGCGTGGCTCGGCGGGGTCAGCGCTCGCGCGCCCGCACGTCCCGCTGGGGAGCCGCCTCGCCCATTGGCTGGCTACCGTGTGGCCCTACCGCAGTGCTCCGCACACGCGCGTGCGGCGCTCGCATGCGTCCGCCCGGGCGCGTTGACCCGCGCAGTCCCGTGGGTCCTCCTGCAGGCCCTGCGTGCGTACGATGATCAGGGGGTGCTGACGTCATGCTGACGTCAGCATCCCCTATTTCTTTGCATACTCAATATCTTTTCCATCTGGTGTCCAAAGCATACAAATAATATATCCATTTGGATCATCTCATCAAGCCCGTCGTAATGGTGTAGTCCAAATTGGCATTTGATGTTGTTTGTGATAATGCCATATTTTATTCTATAATTGCTCAATTGCACCTGCGACCAAATATACACCAAAGCTTGTGGAATTTGTTAGATTATAACCCTATAGGTATGGTGCACACTTTCATGGAGTAACTTTTATCCGAAATTGACGGTCGAAAATAGGGACTTAACGACCGTCAACAAGCTCCCCCGCACTTAGCCCTTTGCTCGTCCTCGAGTAAAGGTTAAGGACTAGGGTGGAAAACATGAATCCAAAATGATATGATGCAAGCATGTAAGATATTCCAAAGCATACCTGTACTTGTGACTCTTTGGGGTGTCTACCATGTCATCTTGGATGGTTGAAGAATGGAACGGCTGGATTTGAATCACCTCAACTCCTTCTGTAAGTACCTTGGGTTTTTGATAATATATTTGTTTTTCAAAACTTAGCCTTACTTGACTCTTCAAATGATGCTCTCGGATCGCTCAGTGTGTATGATTCCTCACCAAGGCATTAAACTTGCCTTTCTTCATCCTACTTCTAATGATGGCTATAAGTGGAGCTCAAGGTAAGGTTGAAGATATAAGGCATACTTGTATCACATAATATTGCAAAGTCAAAAACCGGATCCAAGAAGAAAACTCATCATACAATCTGATCAAGATGTGCAAGTGTGTGAAAAGTGGATGATATGGAAATTTGTACTCCTTCTTGTATGATCTCTCTCCCTTTGAACTTTATTTTGAGAACATGGCTATATATTTTTTTTCCTTTTTTTTCTTTTTTTTCATCATGCTTGAGAAGAGTTTCTCTTTAGCATGTGTCTTTATCTTTTTTTTCTATTTTTTAGCCCATGTCTCTTTTGAAGGAAAATCTAGGGAGAGAGATTCATAAATTGAATGGAGTATTTATTTTTGTGGATGGATGGATGTTGCTAACTTCTAGTGTAGAAGTTTAGCATATGAAGGTGGAGTGTACGTGATCTTGATCATGAAAGCATGAAAAGCTTCTAGCAAGGGTCACAACAATTTGACAAAGCTCAATGTAATAACAAGCAGCATATGTGTGAGGTTTTCTAATGTAAACAACATATGGCTTTGGTAGGAATATATCATCACTGAGGAGCTTGTAAGGCTATTTTTTTTCAAATAAAACACCCCAAGCACTTTGTCAGAGAGAGTAAGGTTCATCGCATCGTACCATATCTCATCAATCAACCATTTAGATGAACATGTTTTCCTAATGCTATTTGTTCATAAGCAACAGATGTATGTGCTAGGAATAAAGAACATGCAAGCCAATCAATTGAGAACATGTATAGCAATGGAGCATCAGGATTCATTGAGGTTAATTTAATGATTATCTTATGAAAGGAATTATAACTTATGAATCATGGAATTAGGGGGGAGGATAGAATTTTTCAAACCATGATATCCCTTTGAATGTCGGAAGAAGTTGACTCTCGATACCTCCCCCACACTATCTTTTGATGCGTCTTTTCCTGCACACTCTTAGACAAAGATGAGACACATGGATTTGGCTAGTACAAATTGTACTAGCCAAATCAAAGCAAAGTTTTATTTTTTTTATTATTCACCATGAGACCGATGGTGAACATCGGGCAACCTCCCGGAAGGGCTTTGTTTAAAGTCAAAAGCAGGACATATCTAGCTAGGCAAGATGCATGAGCTAACATCATCTCCAAACCAGGATAAGATTTTGTATGAGAGGAGTCTTCCTCGGGATGCTCACATACCTCCCCCACACTTGAAGTTTGCATTGCTGAGCAACAAAACTCATGTGTGTGGAGATCAAACTTCCTTTCGTAGCCGTTCTCTCACCAAAAACTTACCAAAGTGTTGTAGTTGATGTAGCTCACATGTTCGTAGGCATCATCTGTCCATCATTCATCTTGATCTCCACCCGAAAGGTTAGAGACCAAAAATACCCGAAGGACAATCTTATCCTAGAAACATGCTCTTGCTTTTATTTGGAAGGGGAAATAAATCTACGCTACTCCAGGCTATCTCTTCGTAGTGCTTTGTTTACTGTCATAAGCTTAACCATGGGAATTTCTTATCACAGCTATCATTGGTGATACAATTCCCGCCTCACCACCAATCGTTAATGCGTTAGTGAAGCTTTAGCTGCAAGGTTAGTGCCCCAATGCACTCACGAGATCTGCAATACTTATGGTGGACATAGGCATCTACAACCATCCTTCTAAATTTTTTGCAAAGGAGAACCATAAGGCGGTTGTAGTCCTGATGTGTGCTCTGTGCACTGAGCGTGGCTGACTCTGGAGAGACATGAGGTAAATCAAGAGTAAAGCTACCATACTTGTCGATGAGATCCTTTCCTTCGGACCCCAGAGTCGGCGCCTTATAGATTTCCATGGCCCATGAATTCTCCATCTCAAGAGATGCATCATGTATGAACAATGTTGATTCTCGACCACGGTCGGAAATAACACGATACGGGCCAGTGGGAAGAGGCTCAAACTCGATCAAAGGTGATGATGATCGTTCGTCTTCACAAGGGTGAAGCGGGTCTTCCGAGTCATACTCCTGAGAAGTAGAAAATTCTACAAGCTCAGCGAGAACGGGCTCGGACGACGTGAACAGAGATACATGTATCATCTCCTCGAACAGGTTTCGCTTGGGAAGCGGCGTCACCATAGAATTTTCTGAAAACAAGGGAGTGGTGGCCGAAATGGCTTCCCTAAGCTTTTTATCTAGGCTTCCTCAAGATGCATCAAGAAGTTTTTCTATAGGGGAGCCTAGGTGGAGATCAAGATCGAGGACATCAAAGATGTGGAAGTCTAGATTAACCTTAATCTTGTCTACTAGGAGTGGCACAGCACAAGCAACCCCCCGACACTCAAGAATGTGTCCGGAGGGACAACTCTTAAGGAGCTTGTCGGACGGTCTTAGAGTCACATTGCCCAATAAAGTGTACGCTAAGTGCCATGGCATAATATTAGCCTCCATGATGGGATTAAGATGGGATTCTATGGTAATCCCTTTTATGGAACAAGGAAGGATCGTAGAAGGTGAACAAATCCAAAGTGCTTCGGAAAAGTGTTCCACTCCAGTCGACCACTTCTTTTCCATGGCATCCATGATAGATGTTTCGGTTGGAAGATCAGGAGGCAAAGGAGGGACCGTAGGCCTAGGGGAAGATTCTGTCAAAAGATTTCTAGCTGGCTGGATTTGGACAGAAGAGGGCTCCTTCCCTTGTTCGGCATCTAAGAGATTCAAGGTGTCTTCGGGATTCTCAGTGGGATCATCCTCGAATCGGTCATGGAGCTTTGCTTTTGCATTCCATGCACGAGCTAAGGAAACAGTTTGTGTGGATTCATCTAGTTGCACAGCTAGGCTACCATTAGCCATTTCTTGGAAAAGTCTCTCGGTAGGCCGACCTATAAGAATAGGTATGTCCGGATTATCGTAGACATGAAAGTCTAGAAAGATCTCGGCCTCATTGGCAACTACCGAGACTATTCTGACAACACCGCAACATTCCAACATGGTCCCATAAGGATCTTGAAAAATCTTTCGGGACGGACATAGGGTCATGTTGGGATAGAGCTGTTGGGCAAGAGATTTTGAGATGATATTTATCCCAACAGTGGGGTTGTACTGGACATCCATCATGACGCCTTGTATTTGATAGGAAAGAAGAGTGGATGGCATGATGAGTCTAACTACCTCGGGCGATGTCTCGGCTTCTCTCAACCATTCCACACTCATAGCCGTCGACAAGCATTTAAGGTCTTCTTTGAGAATGGGCTTATCGGGTTGGCTAGCATTTTGTTGAAACGAAGAGTTGCACGCTCGAGGTTTTGGTTGGATCGGAAAATTCGAGGCATTTCCAAAGTCTGAGAAAAGATCATCCTCGATTTCGTCGATAAAGTCCATTGGATGAGTTTCCTCATCTTCTAGACTATGGAGGTTTTCTACGGGAGGCTCTACTTTTATTGGCTCAGAGAGAGGAGCGGTCACGGGTGTAGGCTGGATAGGTAAAACCACATTTTCTGGCTCAAGGATTTCATCAACCTCTTCTTCGGGAAATTCATCAAAAATACCAGTGTAGGGAGTATCCTCAAGGATTTTGTTGAGAACGTTCCTCCCTTCACTAGGTGTCAAATGAGTGAAAGAACCTCCCGAAGAAATATCGAGAAACTGGGCAGAATCCTTGCTAAGGCCTCGACGAAAATGCTGTAAAAGCATCGGTTCGGAGAGTTCGAGGTTGGGACCGGACATGTTTAGGTCCAAAAATCGTGCCCAGGCTGCTCCTAAGGTTTCTTTTTCCTTTTGCCTAAAGCCTAAGACTTCCATACGGAGGTCGACCAATCGGGATTCCGGGAAGAAAGCTAGACAAAATTTGTTTCGCAAAACTTCCCCATCTCCCTTGACACCCCTAACGGTTTGAGTGTACCATTTCTTGGCAATCCCCGTCAAAGAGAACGGGAAAAGCTTCCATTTTAATGTTTCATGTGACATGCCACGAATGACAAGGCACGAGCACACTTCCTCAAAACCGCGAAGGTGGGTGTACGGATTTTCCTCTTCTGCTCCAGAAAAAGACTGCTCCCGTACCATAGTTATGAGGGCAGGACGAAGTTCATAGCTAGGTGCATGGATGGGTAATGATGAGGGTGGAGGCTCCAGATCTTCACCCGTTGCAGCTGAAAACTGATTGATAGGTTTGGAATCCATATGGGGGATATGTGATGGTATGGATGGGGATACATGGACGACTCGGTTCGACACTAGTACAGCAACCGTTCCCCGGCAACAGCACCAGAAAGCTTGTTGACACTCTCTAGCGTCGCACCAGGTTTAAATCACCGGCAACGGCGCTAGAAAGCTTGTTGGCACTTGCTAGCGTCGCTACTAAATATGCAACGATGCCAGAAGGCCTGTTGGTATAAATAATGATCAAAGAAAAGTCTGCAAGCGTACGGATATCGGTGTAGCTTTCACCCAAGAGTATTCCAGGGTATCGAATCCACAGGGAACATGTGTGCACTAGTGAAGAATCAAGGTCGGCCTTGGACGAGAGAGGATATGATAATAGTGTACGAGAGGTAGAGAGGGTTTCGAAGGATTCCGGATACTAAAGATAAGATCAGCGTTTACTACGATGCTTGCTTCGGGACGCTCAACCATCCTAACCCGGAAAGGGATGAGAAGGGGGCTAGGCAAGCCAAGCAGAGGTCCTACTGCGGTCTAGTGGATCTCACGTGGTGGACTATGTAGGCCGTCAGGGATGTCGCCACCTGGGGCTACCACAACAATCCGTGCCACTAGGTGTATTCCGAGGTAATCGCAAGACTAGACACCACGTCTACTCTAGTGACTACTATTCTAGCTTTGCAATTACTAGAACACTAATCAAAGCAAGGAGCCCACAAGCATAAATAATAAAGCTGAACTTAATTAATTAAATAAATCGAGAATGCCTAAGAGTTACTCGGATGTTACTCGAAGTGGAGCCGCATTCGCCGAGGTACAAGAGGAAGGGAGGAAGCAGACAACTTCGGCTTCTCCCGGACTCACACCTCAACTCTCACCTAATTCTAACACTAATTTAGTAGGGCTTCGCCTTGATCTCTGCTTCTCTGTTCTTCTCTTAAAGTGAGGAATGGGGATTCTATTTATAGGGGGAGGAGACTTAGGAGAGTGGAGGACCTCCCCCTCTTTCCAGGGGCCAACCGACCTCCCCAGGGTGGTGGGCGCATGTGAACAGTGTCCTGGAGGTGGTGGAGAAGAAAACTGGATCCTAGGGGCCTGAACCGGACCCGAACTGTGCTCTGGGTCGCTGAAACGCTGTTAAAAAGGGAGAACCGAGCTGAACCGGGCGAACCAACCAAACCGACATTCTCCTATCCAACTCGAGCGCGCCATGTAGCCCCGGGCGGCCGAGCCGACTCGATCCCGCGCGTGCCCCGCGGGGGCATCCGCACGCCAAGTTGCGGGCCAACCCGCGCCAGCCGCCTGGCTTGGCGGGGTCAGTGCTCGCGCGCCCGCACGTCCCGTGGTGGAGCCGCCTCGCCCATTGGCCGGCTATCGTGTGGCCCTGCCGCGGTTCTCTGCACACACGCGTGCGGCGCTCGCATGCGTCCGCCCGGGCGCGTTGCCCCGCGCAGTCCCGTGGGTCCTCCTGCTGGCCCTGCGTGCGTACGATGATCAGGGGGTGCTGACGTCATGCTGACGTCAGCATCCCCTATTTCTTTGCATACTCAATATCTTTTCCATCTGGTGTCCAAAGCATATAAATAATATATCCATTTCGATCGTCTCGTCAAGCCCGTCGTAATGGTGTAGTCCAAATTGGCATTTGATGTTGTTTGTGATAATGCCATATTTTATTCTATAATTGCTCAATTCACCTGCAACCAAATATACACCAAAGCTTGTGGAATTTGTTAGATTATAACCCTATAGCTATGGTGCACACTTTCATGGAGTAAATTTTATCCGAAGTTGACAGTCGAAAATAGGGACTTAACGACCGTGAACAGTAACCCAGTTGTTGTAGGTTACATGCTGAATCGACACGACCGGATGCAGCATGGCATGGTGCGTAAACCGTGCCTGGGTGTAGGTTACGCGCACGACCAAGTCGGTGTCGCACGCGCTACCGAGCCGTGCGTAACCCAGTTGGTGCAGGAGATGCGCAGGATCGACTCAAGACCCAGCCGGTTGGTGTGTTGCCGAACCGTGCATAACCCAGCTGGTGTAGGTGACGCGCAGGATCGACTCGACCGGATGCAACATGAATTTTGCGTAACCGAGCGCGTGCAGATTACATCGACACGACTGGATGCAACATGGGATGGTGCGTAACCCGTGGGTGGGTGTAGGTTACGCGCACGACCAAGTCGGTGTTGCACGCACCACCGATCCATACTTTACCCAGCTGGTGCAAGATACGCGCTGAATCGACACGACAGGATGCAGCATGGGATGGTGCGTAACCCGTAGCTGGGTGTGGGTTACGTGCTGCATCGACATGACCGGATGCAGCATGGGATAGTGCATAACCCGTGGCTGGGTGTAGGTTACGCGCACGACTAATTCTGTGTCGCACGCGCCACCAAGCCGTGGGTAATACAGATGGTGCAAGTTACCCGCTGAATCGATACGACCAGATGTAGTGTGGGATGGTGCGTAACCCGTGGCTAGGTGTAGGTTATGTGCATGACCAAGTCGGTGTGGCACGCGCCACCGAACCGTGCGTAACCCAGCAGGTGCAGGTGACGCACAGGATCTACTCAAGACCAGCCGGTTGATGCGTCGCCGAACAGTGCGTAACTGAGCTGGTGCAGGTTACGCACTGTATCGACACGACCAGATGCAGCATGGGATGATGTGTAACCCGTGCATAACCCAGCTGGTGTAGGTTATGTGCTGGATCGACACGTCCGAATGCAGCATGGGATGGTGCGTAACCCGTGCTTGGGTGTAGGTTACGCGCATGACCAAGTCGGTGTGGCACGCGCCACCGAATCATGTGTAACCTAGTTGGTGTTGGTTACGTGCTGAATCGACATGACCAGATGCAGCATGGCATGGTGCGTAACCCGTGCCTGGGTGTAGGTTACGCGCATGACCAAGTCGGTGTGGCACGCGCCACCGAACCATGTGTAACCCAGTTGGTGTTGGTTATGTGCTGAATCGACACGACCGGATGCAGCATGGGATGTTGCGTAACCCGTGGCTGTGTGTAGGTTACGCACACGACCAAGTCATTGTCGCACGCGCCACCAAACCGTGCGTAACCTAGTTGGTACCGGTGATGCGGAGGATCGATCGACTCGAGACCCAACCGGTTAGTGCGTCGCTGAACAGTGCATAACCTAGCTATTGCAGGTGATGCATAGGATCGATTCGACCGGAAGCAGTGTGGATTTTGCCTAACCGAGTATGTGCAGGTTACGCACGGAATCAACACGACCGGATGCGGATGGTGCGTAACCCGTGGCTGGCTGTAGGTTACGCGGACGACCAAGTCGGTGTCGCACATGCCACAAAGCCGTGCGTATCCCAGCTGGTGTAGGTGACGCACAAGATCGACTCGAGACCCAGCTGGTTGGTGCGTCGCCAAACAGTGCATAACCCAGCCGGTGCAGGTGACGCGCAGCATCGACTCGAGCGATGCAGCGTGGATTTTGCGTAACCGAGCGCGTGCATGTTACATCGACACGAACAGATGTAGCATGGGATGGTGCGTAATCCGTGGCTAGGTGTGGATTACGCACACGACTAAGTCAGTGTCGCATGCGCCACCGAGCCGTGCGTAACCCAGCTGGTGTAGGTGACGCGCAGGATCGACTCGAGACCCAGCCGGTTGGTGCATCGCCGAACAGTGCGTAACCCAGCTGGTGTAGGTTATGTGCTGGATCGACATGTCCGGATGCAGCTTGGGATGGTGCGTAACCCGTACCTGGGTGTAGGTTACGTGCATGACCAAGTCGGTGTGGCACGCGCCACCGAACCATGCGTAATCCAGTTGGTGTTGGTTACGTGCTGAATCGACACGACCGGATGCAACATGGAATGGTGCGTAACCCGTGCCTAGGTGTAGGTTACGCGCACGACCAAGTTGGTGTCGCACGCGCCACCGAGCCATGCGTAACCCAGCTGGTGCTGGTGATGCGCATGATCGACTCGAGACCCAGCCGGTTGGTGTGTCGCCGAACCGTGCATAACCCAGGTGGTGTAGGTGACGCGCAGGATCGACTCGACCAGATGCAGCATGAATTTTGCGTAACCAAGCGCGTGCAGGTTACATCAACACGACCGGATGCAACATGGGATGGTGCGTAACCCGTGGCTGGGTGTAGGTTACACGCACGACCAAGTCGGTGTTGAAAGCCACCGATCCATGCGTAACCCAGCTGGTGCAGGTTACGCGCTGAATCAACACGACAGGATGCAGCATGGGATGGTGCATAACCCGTAGCTGGGTGTGGGTTACGCGCTGCATCGACATGACCAGATGCAGCATGGGATAGTGCGTAACCCGTGGCTGGGTGTAGGTTACGCGCACGACTAATTCAGTGTCGCACGCGCCACCAAGCCGTGGGTAACACAGATGGTGCAAATTACCCGCTGAATTGATACGACCGGATGCAATGTGGGATGGTGCGTAACCTGTGGATGGGTGTAGGTTACGTGCATGACCAAGTTGGTGTGGCACGCGGCACTGAACCATGCGTAACCCAGCAGGTGCAGGTGACGCACAGGATCTACTCGAGACCAACCGGTTGATGCGTCGTCGAACAGTGCATAACCGAGCTGGTGCAGGTTACACGCTGGATTGACGTGACCGGATGCAGCGTGGGATGGTGTTTAACTCGTGGCTGGGTGTAGGTTATGCACACGACCAAGTCGGTGTCGCCCGCTCCACCGAACCGTGCATAACCCAGCTGGTGCAGGTTACACGTAGGATCGATTCGGCCGGATGCAGCATGGGATGTTGCGTAACCCGTGGCTGTGTGTAGGTTACGCGCACGACCAAGTCAGTGTCGCACGTGCCACCGAACCGTGCATAACCCAGCTGGTGCCGGTGATGTAGAGGATAGATTGACTCGAGACCTAGCCATTTAGTGCGTCGCTGAACAATGCGTAACCCAGCTGTTGCAGGTGACGCACAGGATCGACTCGACCGGATGCAGCGTGGATTTTGGCTAACCGAGTATGTGCAGGTTACGCACGGAATCAACACGATCGGATGCAGATGTTGCGTAACCCGTGGCTGGCTGTAGGTTACGTGCACGACCAAGTCAGAGTCACACATGCCACCAAGCCGTGCGTATCCCAGCTGGTGCAGGTGACGCACAAGATCGACTCGAGACCCAGCTGGTTGGTGCGTCGCCGAACAGTGCACAACCCAGCCGGTGCAGGTGACGCGCAGCATCGACTCGAGCTGATGCAGCGTGGATTTTGCGTAACTGAGCGCGTGCAGGTTACATCGACACGACCAGATGCAGCATGGGATGGTGCGTAATCTGTGGCTAGGTGTAGATTATGTGCACGAGCCGTGTGTTGATAGGTGAAACTCGTATGAAGTTTCGATCCGCAAGCTTACGGATCTCCTATGCCCTTCTTCACCTACGGGAGATCCCAAGGTTCTTGTCAACCCAAGGAGCAAGGGGATTACTAGTGTTTAACCTAACACTAATCTAGTTGATTGAAGACTTATGATAGAAAGATTAATCTATAAAGTAAAGACAAACTAACCCTAGATTACGTTAAAGAGAGATTAAAGGTGCACAAGTATGAAGAACGTATGCCCATGGAGTCTATGCACTTGTAGATGCAATCACCCAAAACATTATAAACCCCCGATCCAATCTATCTAGGTGTGTGGTCAAGGATTAGACTTTTCCCTTCCCTCGTACATGTCACTACGCGAAGGTAACCGTTACTAACCCTAATGAACACAGTATGTTGACACGATCTACGGGAGCAACCCCGAAAGCACGGTAGCTAGCCTTAAACATTAAGCATCATCAACAAGAGGTATTATAGACATATGATCCGAACAAGATATATAGGTGACTACACTTCAAGTTCCGTTACAACTCCATGGACAAACAAAAGACTTTACCCCATCATGGCACTAGGCATGGCACCGTTGAGATGGTGGATGCCTCCGATGAAGATGGATCTTCGTTGTGCTTCAACTCCGGCGGCACCGTGGCAAGCTCTCGGCATCCTCCTTCCTCGTGGCGACCTCCCTTGGGCTTGGCGATGATCTCCCTCAAGTGTCCTCCCCCCAAGGGTCTCCCTCGTAGTCGATCTCCTCTTCCTTGGCGGCTCTGAGGAACTAGATGGCGTCCCTGGCGAATGGCGGCTTCCCCACGCGATTAGGGTTGCATCTACTTAACACCGAAGAAAGGGGGTCGCAAACCGACACCAGAACGGGCTGGGCCGGTCGGCATGGGCCGGCCGGCCTGCGCCTTTCTGGGCTCGGTTTTGGCCCAATTTTCTCCACGCTCCATCTCCTGCATTTTGGATCATTGGGCCCTTCAATTGTGGGCTTTGGACGTCGTTATCTCCACGACCAAGTTGAGGGATCTTTATGCATGAACTTCCAGTCTTTTCATCTCGGTCCTCGGGAGTTCTCCATTCAAGCACATTGGTCCTTGCCACCTTTGGAAGCAAGTTAGCACATGGTCGGAGCTCCTTGATTGACTTGCAAAACGTTCTTCGAACTAGTTCCATCTTCCCTCATTTAATACGTGAATTCCTGCAAAAACACTATACTCCAAAATGCACATCCAACGGTGAACTTGTTATATCATTAGTATGCCTAGTGGCGGGTTAGTTCCAAAATGATGTTCAAACCCTTAACATAACAAGTGTTCTTGATTGACGGAAATCGACCGCCAACATCCCCCCACGCTTAAATCTTGCTCGTCCTCGAGCAAGTTGCTTACAAGTTGTTCATCCAAGGAGTTGAAGCATGCTTCATCAAATCCTTCCTTACAAGTTAGTGAATCATTCATCTTTAATATGAGAGACATGAAACAAAGATCATAATGTAAACATGGGCGTTTAGAAATTTACCAACTCAAGACTTACCCCACAACTCATACCTTTCACTAGAGATCCTCTTCTCCAACCATACTTACTTTCTTACTTCCATCAGAGGGTTTTCACAAACTTTTAGAAATAAAATTCCTGCATAAACTATTAGACAAAGTCCTCCTCCAAGTTCTCACATGTCACTCATTTAAAATGGCTATCCTAAATAATTTCATAAACTCTCACCTCCCATAAGTCTCTCATTTATAATGTAAGGTGGAGCTTTAGGTATGGCTAGTGAAGTTAGCACAAGTATTATCAAGCTAAGAAAATCCTCTAGTGGTTGTTCACCTTCCAAGCCAATGATCATGAGAGTTAAACCATAATGTAAGGGTATCAAGGATGAGAAGATTTAGAATGGTGGACATGTGCAAAGGGAAAAAAGAATAATGACGTCAAGGCACTAATGATGTCCTCGATGTCGGATTGCACATGGTATGGAATATCGAAGATTCGTTCTCAACATCATCGCATCCTTCCTCGTTGGATTTTTCTCTCTTTTTCTTTTTTTCTTTTCTTCTATTTTTTTCTTCTCTCTCTCTCTTTTTATTGTGTGTGCACAACACATATACATATATATTTTTTTTTCTTTCCTCCACATCTTTATCTTCTTTTCCGAAGCCTTTCGCCCATCTTTTTGACATGAATACCAATCTGAATTTTAAATAAAACCTTACCTAAAAATTGAACGAATCTTCGGACATGGGTTGTGTTCAAGGAATAAGATGATAAAAAGATGTTTGTGGTTTCGGGTATGGAATCCGGCGATGTATGGGGCATTCAATGTGAAGTTCCCATTACCGAATATATGACGAGGCTAGCAATAAAAGATATAACATCAAGGACATGATCATTGCTTGAAATTAGATCTCCCAAGAGAGTAAAGTCCTAACCCAATTCATTATGCTAAACAACACTTATGGTAGAGTATATATATATATATAGATTAGGCCTTGTATAGGATAGACTTTCCTCTCGACTTGGGGAAAGAAATCGCTAACCTTCATTGCAAGGGGTTTTCATAATTTTCAGAAATAAACACCTCCAATATTAGTATTACTCAAAGCATAGCCAAAATAAGGTCCTAGATCAAAGTTGAGCATGGATACTTTCAAAGGTAAACTTCCACTAAGCACCACGGTAAACAATTATTCACAATGCTCATGCTCAAATAATAAGGATAAAAAAAGACATAACAAGTAAAAGAAACAAAAGACTCACACGACACAAAAAGTAAAAGACTCTTTTTTATTTCTTTTTATTGACTCAACGCTAATTTAAGACACATCACGAGCTAAAAAAAATTAAAAACAAGACTCAAACTTGACTCGACTTTAAGACTTGACCTTTCACCACTTGAGCAAAAATTTAAAAGAGCTAGCTCCCCCCCTACGCTTAGATCTTACGACGTCCTCGTCGTAATTTTTCAAGAGGAACAAGAGGGATGCTAGCTACTACACCTAATGAAACTTCCCACGAGAAGAGCACCACTCCTTCGGGAAAACTCGGCCTAAACCCTACCCTTCCTAATTTTGAAGTTGCTAAAAAGGTTGGCAAAGATAAGAAATAAACCGAGTCGTGCCCCAGGGAAAACTGCCAGGAACCGAGGCAGGGGGATGCAGGGCCGGTCGGCATGGGCCGGCCGGCCTACCCCTGGTTTCGGGCCCCCATGGCCCATCTTTTGCGAGCCTCTATGTTTCGTGCATACTAGCCTATGTGGTGAAAAGGTTCAGCTAAAAACCGCAAAAAGGACTCGATAAAATAAGAAAAGAAAAATGAAAATTTATTTACAGAAAAGTTACCTTGTTTTACGTCTTAGGCTTGACGCTGGGGCTCGTCCTCCATGGTGTATATGTCAATGTAGTCGATGGGCACGACGTCTAGCTCAAGAAAAACCTTCAATCTCTATCCATTAACCACATATTGGTCTCCTTTTATATCCATAATCGTTACCGCTCCACTTGGCGAGACCGAGTGGACGACATACGGTCCATCCCATTTGCTTTTTAATTTGCCTTTCCCGAATATCTTGAACTTTGAGTTAAAGAGGAGGACCTTGTCGCATTCTTTGAATTCCTTCGCTTGAAGTCTTTTATCATACCATCGCTTCATTCTTTCCTTGTAGATGGTTGCGCTCTCATAAGCTTTAAGCCTCATCTCTTCTAATTCACTTATTTGAATTCTCTGTTTGATTCTCACGGCATCCACATCAAGATTCATCTCCTTGATTGCCCAATATGCTTTGTGATCTAGTTCCAAGGGCAAATGACAAGATTTACCATAAACGAATTGATATGGTGTCATACCTATTGGTGTCTTGTGTGCCGTATGATATGCCCATAATGCTGCGTCCATCTTTTTCGACCAATCTTTACCTCCCTTCTCAACGGTCTTGTTAAGAATACTCTTGAGTTGCCTATTTGAAGTTTCCGCTTGACCATTGGTTTGTGGGTGGTAATCCGTGGCCACTATATGCTCGATCCCCAACTTGGACAAGCACTTTCTGAAACTATTTCCCGTGAAGTGTGTTCCTCCATCACTTATCAAAATTCACGGGACTCCATAGCGTGGGAATATAACATTCTTGATCATTGATATAGATTCCTCCATTGAAGCCTTCGACAAGGGATGGCCTCTACCCACTTGGATACATAATCAACCATTACTAATATATGCTCATATCCATTTGAATTAGTGAAAGGCCCCATGAAGTCAATTCCCTATACGTCGAATATATCATTTTGCAAGTTATAATTTAAAGGCATAGCATTCCTTTGAGATATATTCCCCGTTCTTTGACATTCCAGGCAAGAAGCAACGTACCTTTTTGAATCTTGATGCATCTCCGGCCAATTGAACCCAATAGCCCATACCTTTGCTTGAGTCCTAAAATGTCCATAGTGTCCTCCATACTCGCTCGAGTGACACTTCCTTAATATTTCGACTCTTTCTTCCCTTGGTACGCACCTTCGCAAGACTCCATCCGCTCCAAGCCTAAAGAGGTAAGGTGCATCCCAATAATATTTTCGGCTCTCAGCCATTACCCTTCTTTGAGCATTCTTATCTAAGTGATCAAGTGGCATCTTTCGTATGGCTCGAATAATGTTGATCATCCAAGTGTCTTTGTCGAGGATGTGATACAGATGATCGTCTCTCATCTTGTCTTCAACGGGCTCTTTATCATCCTCACGATTCATTCTTGATAGATGGTCGGCCACAACATTTTCCGACCCCTTTTTATTCTGAATCTCCACATCGAACTCTTCCAAGAGAAGGATCCACCTAATCAACCTCGGCTTGGCATCCTTTTTAGACAAGAGATACTTGATTGCCGCATGATCGGTGTAGACGATTACTTTAGAATTCACAATATATGATCTGAATTTTTGAAAGGCAAACACTACCGCAAGCAATTCCTTCTCTGTTGTTGCATAATTCAATTGAGCTCCATTAAGGGTTTTGCTAGCATAATATATAGCATGTACCTTGCCTTCTTTTCGTTGTCCCAACACGGCTCCAACGGCATAGTCGTTAGAGTCACACATGATCTCAAATGGTTGACTCCAATCGGGCGGTTGAATGATAGGTGTGGTTATGAGGGATCTCTTTAGTGTCCGGAACGCTGCCAAGCACTTCTCATTAAAATCGAATGGCACATCTTTTTGGAGAAGATTAGTCAACGGCTTTGTAATCTTTGAGAAATCCTTGATGAACCTCCTATAGAATCCCGCATGGCCCAAGAAACTCCTCAAAGATTTGATATTCGTCGGTGGTGGAAGCTTCTCAACCGCTTCAACCTTCGCCTTTTCCACCTCAATCCCTCTCTCGGATATCACGTGTCCATCACTATTCCTTGTTTCACCATGAAGTGACATTTCTCCCAATTTAGCACCAAGTCAACCTCCCCACACCTTGTAAGAACTTTATCCAAATTTGCCAAACAATCCGCAAAAGTTTTACCATAAACGGAGAAGTCATCCATAAATACTTCAACAATTTCCTCGATGAACTCCGAAAATACCGCCATCATGCATCGTTGAAAAGAGGCTGGAGCATTACACATTTTGGGAGAATTTGGGACCAACACGCCACATGTGCCAGGCACGGCCGAACCACCTGGTCCGGCCGAACCTACAGGTGCGGCCGGCCCTACCCAGTGGCACGACCCTGGTCCAGAGCACCCCTACTCCCTCGAGTACAACTTGGACGAGCGTGATTCACTGGAGGAATGTCGGTTTGATCAAAGGGTGAATGCTAGGATCACTTGGATCAATGGGTCCACTTATCTGATTGCTCAACAGCCACAACCGTCATCCAAAGGCGATCGTAGGCGTTCCCTAACACGGTCGGTGCATCACACGGCACGGGGTAGAGCCGGCCGCACCTATCATTTGGCGTGCCGGACGAAACCGATCCATGGAGCCGACCTACAACCGCCTCAGGAGCAGTGATCAGGAGCATCCAAGGCGAGAGGCGGCACATCCTAGGGCCGGTTGTGCCTAGAGAGCCGGCCACACCTGGGGTTTTCCCCCTACGCTCCACCGACCTCCCTTGCCTATAAAAGGCACCTCACACTCACTGGAATGGACACACAACATAGGAGCATCTCCATTTCTCTCTAGTGTAGTTCGGGAGTTAGAGTCGAGTCGAGCTAGTCTCGGGGTTCCGGAGGAGTCTTCTTCAGCGTTCCAGTACTACTCTTGTATCCTTTCTTTGTTTAGACTCAAGTACAATTCAAGTTATCTTTCTATCTTACCTTTCGAGTCAATTACATTCAGCTTTTACTTTGCTCTAGAAGCTTTATTCTTGGTTTAGACTAAAGTTTGTTTAATCTTGGTTAGCATAGCTCTCTTGAACCCTATAGTGTTGTGGTCGTTCTTCGCTTGATCTTCTACCGAGTACATTTGTGCTTAGTAGCGGAGAGAGACCTTCCTTCGTGATATCCGGGGAAAGGTTCTTTGGTTCGTTGTGAGCGCGGTGCTCAGAGCTTGCCTTTGTCTTAGATTGGTGTCCCATTCAACGGAATAGTTGTGGTACCCTAGGGAGGTGACAGCTCCAGACGGGCTCAGTAGTCCACCACGTTAGTTTGGGCCGGTAGGATTCAGTGCGTCGTCGTTCTCCCTTCTCATCCCAGTCCGAGAGCGCGGCTTTGCATGCCCCTGCAGCACTAGAAGAGCTTGTCGGGTTTAGCTTACCGTGGTTATCCTTTGCCTTAGTTGTTTACCTAGAGTTGACAAGAATAGATAGATTGTGTTAGGATCCTTTCTCGTCTCGTTGTCCTCCCAGCTCACTAGGTCCTCTCTAACCCTTTATCAAGATCTCCTTGTGTGTGTCAAGTTATCCCCCGAATATCTTTATTCGTTACCCCCGCTATAGCTTTTTACCGAGTCTTGTTACTCTCCACTGTTTATTCGATCATCTTTGCCGTAGTGCCTCCCTTGGGAAAATATAAATACGATAAGCCGAATACCACCGGGCGAAGTGCTACAATGGTAATCCGTGCACTTGCGGACCTTTCTGTGACGTGTGTTTTACCAAAGATGTTCCTAGCTCCATTACTAGGGGTATAAACCCGGTAGCGATGCTAGCGAGTGCCATCAAGCATTCCTGGCACCGTCGCCGTGAGTGCAAACCTAGTAGTGAGGCTAAGGAACGTCAACAAGCATTTCTGGCACCGTTGCCGGGGAGGCAATACGCAAAAGATATCGTTTAAACTTAGTGGTAGAGTTATCCAGGTTCGGTGAACCGCTATTTAAGCGGCTTTACCCTCTTGCTATACTCTCGTGTATGCAGAGTAGTGCATGACTGGTTTCGACCTACCATCCAACTTTCACGATAATCCGGAGTCACTTGTGAGGAGAGTGCGACCTCGTGTCCTCATTCCTCAGAAGTTTCTCTCGAGTCAAGAAACGAACACCGTCGATCCCGTAGACAGCACCTCGTCAGCACCGATGGCCGAGAGGACGATCCGCGAGTTTTCCGCTCCCTCCAACGCCAATGTCCCTACCGGGCCGAACGTGACGGTGGGAGAAGGAAACTTTGGACTCAAGATGGCGTTGATCAACATGGTGCAAGCAAGTCCGTTCTGCAGCAAGCCTAATGAAGATGCCAATGCACATCTCCAGCATTTCCTAGAGGTGTGCAGGACTTTCGCTATCCGTGGAGTGACGGACGACGCAATTCGTCTTCACCTATTCCCGTTCTCATTGCTCGGGAAGGCGAAGCAATGGTTTTATGCGGAGCGAGATGCCATCAACACGTGCGATAAGTGCTCTAAGGCATTCCTCGCAAAGTTCTTCCCGATGGGCAAAACCAATGCCCTCCGCGCTAGAATTTCGAGCTTCCAGCAGCAGAATGATGAGAGTATCCCGGAAGCATGGGAACGTCTCCAGGAGTATATCACCGCGTGCCCGCACCATGGCATGCAGGGGTGGTTCTTAATTCAGACCTTCTATGACGGGCTCAAGCATACCGCCCGTGAGCACCTAGATGCAGCCGCTGGTGGAGCCTTCTTCTCGCTACAAGTACCCGCCGCCAAGGAATTGATCGAGAAGATGGTGGCAAATCAAGGTTGGGATGGAGATCGTCTCCAACCTCGTAACCGCGGTGTACACCAAGTCGATGGAATCGACATGCTCGCCATCGAGATGGACCTCCTAATGAAGAAATTGGAGGCACCAAGCAATGTGGAGACCGCCAAGATTATCGATGCTCGCATGACGTGTGAGGTTTGTGGTAATGTGGGTCATTCGGGAAATGATTGCCCCGAGACAATGGAAGAAGCTAGCTTCATCAACAATGGCAACAACAACAGGTTCCGCAACAACAGCTACAACAATCAAGGGTGGAACTCGAGGCCCAACTTCCCGTTCAACAATCAAAATGGAGGTAATTATTCTAACAATTTCAATAATTTACCCTCCATTAGAGATCTTGTCTTTGGCCAAGCTAGAATTAATGAAAATTTAAACAAGAAGCTAGCCGCCAATGATAAAGTTCTCGAAAATTTAAATTCCACTATCGAATCTTTCACTACTGCTATGAAGAATCAGCTAAGCTTTAATAAAATGATAGAAACTCAACTTGCTCAGCTTGCTGCTTCTTTACCTTCTTCCGAGTTGGGTGGAATCCCGAGACAACCCGAGCCTACCCGAGAGAATGTTAGCATTGTATCCACCAGATGGGGTAAGCCATCTAGCAGTGTGTATGCACCTAACCATGTAGGGAAGCTCATACATCAAATCCAAGACCCATGGGAGGAATCAGTAGTCTTGCATAGGAAAGAAAATGGATATCCGGCTATCACATGCACGATCTACTATCAAAAGATCAAGAATTCTCTTTGTGACCTTGGTGCGAGTGTCAACCTCATGTCCAAGGCCATGTTTGAGGAGTTAGGATATCCTGCTCTCTCTCCGACAATGATGATAGTCCAACTTACCGACTCATCAATTAAATATCCAGAGGGCATAGTGGAAAATCTCTTGGTGAATGTCAAAGGCTCCTATGTCTTTGCGGATTTCGTGGTCCTCGACACACAAGATGATGGAGAGATGCCGCTTATTCTCGGGCAACCATTCCTAAGAGATGTCAATGCAAGGATTGATGTCGGAGCCGGAAAGATTCAATTCCGCATAGGGCGAAGGAACATGACATTCAAATTTCAAGTAAAAGAAGAACAATGTTACCTAGTGCAAGATGAGAAATCTAGGGAGTGGAGGAAGCCACGGCCCCAATACAAGAAAGATGAGGTGGCCCCGACCAAGCCCAAGGTGGATAGTCTTATTACCACGATGAGGAAGCATTGGGAGCAAGACAAAGCATCAAAAGGGCGCCACCAAACAAGGAAGTCGAAGGCAATCAACAAGGCTAAGGGGGAAAAGAAGACGGAAACCAAAAACACCCTCGCTAAAGCCTCACCGACTTCAGCGCCACCGAAGAAAACAAAGAGGGTGTGGCGTGTGAAGGGAGCATCGTCCAAGTCTTCCACTCCGAGACCGGACGAATCCAAGATCAATTGAGCAAACGGAGGAGTCCCACTCACGTACTCTAAACTACGAGCCCTCACCGTGAGGTAAACCGGTATTTATCTCATATTTCCCTTCAAACATTTTATTTCGTGCATCAAGCATATTTAAATTTCAAATTTGATTTCACCATTACATTAGTAAGTAAACAAGACATAGAAAAACAGTGTTGGAGATTTTTGGTGATACGACCGAATCTAGAGGTACGGCCGTACCCCCCCTGGACAAAATTTTTGTGCAGGATGTTTACAGGAGGGGACACGAGTGCTTGGAGCAAATGGAGTAGGGCCGGCTGAACATAGTGGTACGACCGTACCTATGATCTTCCACGAATCCATCAAGCCAACCACTACAAGCTTCCAAGTGCTCAACTCATCACCAAAATGAAGACACGCCAACCAAGTAGCCAAAAATTAGCTTGGGGGAGACACCATTTTCAATCAAGGAAGGTATGTCCATCCAAACCAATTTTCAACATCTTGTTTATCACATTTGAATAAAAGAAAAACAACAAAAATATTTGCTTCAACCATGTGCACTTGAGATCTTGTCTATATCCTCACTTTGGAAATGATGAAAAGTTGCTATGTTAAACTTTGCAAGAACCTAGTGTACAACCTTGTGCTCTATGAGCATTTGAATTTGTTGGTATATATTTTGAGACAAGAGCCTAAAATAAAACTTTGTGGGATGCAAATGCTTATGACCAAACCTAGGGTGTTGACTAGTATGATATGGTGAGACAATGTTGATCTTGCTCTATCTCATAGTATGGTGAAAATCTCGGATGATTTCTTTTGAGAAAATAAAACAAGACAAGTTTCTCAATGGTCATATCACCTACCAAAGCCATATGTTGATATCAATGTATAAACCTTCTACATATGCTTGCTTGTGACCCATTGAGTTTTGCCAAATTATTGTGACCCTTGGTAGATTCTTTTCATGCTCCCATGATCGAGATCACGTACACCCACATACACAAGCTAACTTCCACACCGGGAGTTACGCAAAACATGCCATCCACCCACCAAAAACAAATACTCCAAAGTTCCTAAGAGATTTCTCTTCTTGTATTATTGCAAAAGGAGATAGGGGTCATCAAAAGAAAAAAAAGAGTATATGCTCAAGAAGCATAGAAAAAAAAGAAGTGCTCCAATCAAAGAGCATAGAAATGATGAAGCATGACCCCCCTCCAAAATAAAAGCAAGAGGAGAATCTCAAAGCAAGGAGTACTTAGAAAAACAAACAAAAATATTCCACACACTTGCACATCTCGATCAAGTTGCATGACTAGTTTCTTCTTGGATCCGGTCTTTGGCTCAACAACATCATGTGGCACAAGTGAGTCTCATGCTTATCCTACCCAAAGCTCCACATACAAGCCATAGAGTAGGAAGTTGAGGCTCGCTCAAAAGCCTTTGGTGAGGTAACAAATACCACTTGAGCGATCGAGGGAACCATCCGAGGAACCTTGTCTTTCTTTGAAAAAATTTCAAAACTCCGAGATAGGATCCAGAAAAGAAGAGCGAGTGATGCAAAGTCAAAACCATTCTACTCCTCAACCTCCGAAGGCAAGGTGGAAAGTTACAAGCCCCACAGGTAAGATAAGGCTAAGTTTCTCTCATACCAATCTTTTCAAATAGCAAGTAGAGCATGGATTTGTGCATAGGTACTTGCCGAGTGGTAACATCAATGCAACTCCTGATCCACCAAGGCCAAGTCTAGGCTTTTGCTCGAGGACGAGCAAACGTTTAGCTTGGGGGAGTTTGTTGACGGTCCGTACAACAAAAAAATTGACCGTCAAAACCTCGGGTTTGAGAGAAGTATGTGACAAGTTTCATACACATTTTTAGTAATAATAAAGTTCCACGAGTTGTGTTGTGAATTTCATAGGCAGGTACACATTTTGGGAGAATTTGGGACCAACACGCCACATGTGCCAGGCACGGCCGAACCACCTGGTCCGGCCGAACCTACAGGTGCGGCCCGCCCTGCAGGTGCGCCCGGCCCTGCCCAGTGGCACGACCCTGGTCCAGAGCACCCCTACTCTCTCGAGCACAACTTGGACGAGCGTGATTCACTGGAGGAATGTCGGTTTGATCAAAGGGTGAATGCTAGGATCACTTGGATCAATGGGTCCACTTATCTGTTTGCTCAACCGCCACAACCGTCATCCAAAGGCGATCCTAGGCATTCCCTAACACGGTCGGTGCATCACACGACACGGGGTAGGGCCGGCCGCACCTATCATTTGCCGTGCCGGACGAAACCGACCCAAGGAGCCGACCTACAACCGCCTTAGGAGCAGTGATCAGGAGTGTCCAAGGCGAGAGGCGGAACATCCTAGGGCCGGCCGTGCCTAGAGAGCCGGCCGCACCTAGGGTTTTCCCCCCTGCGCTCCACCGACGTCCCTTGCCTATAAAAGGCACCTCACACTCGCTGGAATGGACACACAACGCAGGAGCATCTCCATTTCTCTCTATTGTTCACTTAGAGTAGGATTAGTGTAGTTCGGGAGTTAGAGTCGAGTCGAGCTAGTCTCGGGGTTCCGGAGGAGTCTTCTTCAGGGTTCCGGTACTACTCTTGTATCCTTTCTTTGTTTAGACTCAAGTACAATTCAAGTTATCTTTCTATCTTACCTTTCGAGTCAATTACATTCAGCTTTTACTTTGCTCTAGAAGCTTTATTCTTGGTTTAGACTAAAGTTAGTTTAATCTTGGTTAGCATAGCTCTCTTGAACCCTATAGTGTTGTGGTCGTTCTTCGCTTGATCTTCTACCGAGTACGTTTGTGCTTAGTAGCGGAGAGAGACATTCCTTCGTGATATCTGGGGAAAGGTTCTTTTGTTCGTTGTGAGCGCGGTGCTCAAAGCTTGCCTTAGTCTTAGATTGGAGTCCCGTTCAATGGAATAGTTGTGGTACCCTAGGGAGTTGATAGCTCCGGACGGGCACAGTAGTCCACCACGTTAGTTCGGGCCGGTAGGATTCAGCACGTCGTCGTTCTCCCTTCTCATCCCAGTCCGAGAGCACGTCTTTGCATGCCCCTGCAGCACTAGAAGAGCATGTCGGGTTTAGCTTACCATGGTTATCCTTTGCCTTAGTTCCTTACCTAGAGTTGACAAGAATAGATAGATTGTGTTAGGATCCTTTCTAGTCTTGTTGTCCTCCCAGCTCACTAGGTCCTCTCTAACCCTTTATCAAGATCTCCTTGTGTGTGTCAAGTTATCCCCCGAATATCTTTATTCGTTACCCCCGCTATAGCTCTTTACCGAGTCTTGTTACTCTCCACCGTTTATTCGATCATCTTTGCAATAGTGCCTCCCTTGGGAAAATATAAATACGATAACCTGAATACCACAGGGTGAAGTGCTACAACAGTAATCATGCGCTTGCGAACCTATCTGTGATGTGTGTTTTACCAAAGATGTTCCTAGCTCCATTACTAGGGGTATAAACCCGGTTGCGACCCTAGCGAGTGCCATCAAGCATTCCTGGTGCCGTCACCAGGAGTGCAAACCTAGCAGTGAGGCTAAGGAACGTCAACAAGGAAGCAAAAATATGCGTGGTTTGCTAACCTCTCATGCATCTCGTCGATGAACGATAGGGGGAAGTGATCCTTCTTCGTTGCTTTGTTCAACTTACGATAATAAATACACATCCTCCATCCGGTCACGGTTCTTTGTGGTATTAGTTCATTCTTCACCACGGTCAAACCTTCTTTCTTCGGCACACAATGTACGGGGCTAACCCATTCGCTATGCAGCACCGGGTAGATGATTCCGGCGTCTAACAACTTGATAACCTCCTTCACCACCTCTCGCATGGTATGGGTTAACCTCCTTTGATGGTCCACAATGGGCTTGCATTGATCCTCCATAGGTATGCGGTGAGTGCAAAACGCTAGGCTAAGTCCTTTAAGGTCATTTATCGAATACCCGATCACCTTCTTGTGCTTTTTTAATAAATTCAGCAGATGTCATCCTCCTCGGGACTAAATTCGTCGCTCACGATCACGGGATAAGTCTTGTCCGGCCCCAAAAATTCATATTTTAATCCTTTGGGTAATGGCTTAACATCCACCTCCGGTACTTGTGGTTCCTCATGTTTAATTTCTCCAATGTCTTCAAATTTATCTTCCTCTAAGCTTCCGTCTTGTGGTTCTAGTCCTTTAGTTGCTTCCGCTAATTCTCCATCTAGCTCATTATTAGATTCATTCTCCATTGCTCTTTGCAATGGATCCCTAAAGGTTTCAACAAAACGAAGGCTCTCTACCTCTTCGTCATCAAGAGGTAGGGGTGAGGCAGTTCTAGAAGCGGGAAGAAAATTATATGTGTGATTATCCCCATCATGATTAATAGTTACTTTTCGTTTTACGGCATCTAAAACGGCATTAACCAACTTGAGAAATGGTCTACCAAGAATTACATGATCATTTTTATCATAGTAGACATCAACAATAAAGAAATAGGTTGGTATATGTTTTCCGGAAATTAAAACTTCTAGATTTCGGGCAATTCCAATAGGTTTAACAATTCTACCATCTCCCATGATTAACTTAGTAGTGGTTGGAACTAGGTCAATGGTATGATCATGAATTTCATCAAAAATTTTAGAAGACAAGACACTTACTTGTGCTCCAATGTCGCATAACGCCTTGCAATCAATGTTGTTGACCTTGCAATCTATACGCAGTGATGTCTTCTCTTCTTCATTGGATCCTATGGCATAAATTTCAGCGAGGTGAGTGAATGGTGATGCCTCGGGCTTGATTCCCATAATCTTTTTTGCTTCGGCCACATGGTCCGGATCCACTTCTTCTTCTCTAAAGAGTTTTTGAAGGACCTCCTCGGTTGTCTCTAGGTTGTATGGTGGTTCCACATGTTTCTCCGGCAGAAAGTCCATCTCCACGGCTTTCGCCATCCCCTTATGATTAGGGAACGGTCTTCTCTTGTCAAAGATTTCTCCGAAATCAATTGGGACCCAATCCATTTGCTCGAACTCCCTTAGTGGCTTTGCGCTTGACATAGTCCTTTCACTTGCTTTGCTTGTCTCGGCGTGATCACTCTCCGGGATAGTTCTAGTTTCCGCGTGTTTAATTTCTTCAACCTTTTTCGGGATTGGCTCCTCTTTATTCTCTTCCGGAACTGTATTTCGGAAAATTCCAGCAAGTGGTCTCACACTTGTATCACATTCCGGCTTCCCCGAAAGTCGTGTTTCCCAATCTCTTCGCATGGCCGCCGCTTTGCTTATTTTTTGTAGAAGTTGGTCATGGGCCGGCCGGCCTACCCCTGGTTTCGGGCCCCCATGGCCCATCTTCTGCGGGCCTCTGTGTTTCGTGCATACTAGCCTATGTGGTGAAAAGGTTCAGCTAAAAACCGCAAAAAGGACTCGATAAAAATAAGAAAAGAAAAATGAAAATTTATTTACAGAAAAGTTACCTTGTTTTACGTCTTAGGCTTGACGCTCGGGCTCGTCCTCCATGGTGTATATGTCAATGTAGTCGATGGGCACGACGTTGGGCTCAAGAAAACCTTCAATCTCTATCCATTAACCACATATTGGTCTCCTTTTATATCCATAATCGTTACCGCTCCGCTTGGCGAGACCGAGTGGACGACATACGGTCCATCCCATTTGCTTTTCAATTTGCCTTTCCCGAATATCTTGAACTTTGAGTTAAAGAGGAGGACCTTGTCGCCTTCTTTGAATTCCTTCGCTTGAAGTCTTTTATCATACCATCGCTTCATTCTTTCCTTGTAGATGGTTGCGCTCTCATAAGCTTTAAGCCTCATCTCTTCTAATTCAGTTATTTGAATTCTCTGTTTGATTCTCACGGCATCCACATCAAGATTCATCTCCTTGATTGCCCAATATGCTTTTTGATCTATTTCCAAGGGCAAATGACAAGATTTACCATAAACAAATTGATATGGTGTCATACCTATTGGTGTCTTGTGTGCCGTCTGATATGCCCATAATGCTCCGTCCAACTTTTTCGACCAATCTTTACCTCCCTTCTCAACGGTCTTGTTAAGAATACTCTTGAGTTGCCTATTTGAAGTTTCCGCTTGACCATTGGTTTGTGGGTGGTAATTCGTGGCCACTCTATGCTTGATCCCCAACTTGGACAAGCACTTTCTGAAACTATTTCCCGTGAAGTGTGTTCCTCCATCACTTATCAAAATTCACGGGACTCCATAGCGTGGGAATATAACATTCTTGATCATTGATATAGGTTCCTCCACTGAAGCCCTTCGACAAGGGATGGCCTCTACCCACTTGGATACATAATCAACCATTACTAATATATACTCATATCCATTTGAATTAGTGAAAGGCCCCATGAAGTCAATTCCCCATACGTCGAATATATCAATTTGCAAGTTATAATTTGAAGGCATAGCATTCCTTTGAGATATATTCCCCGTTCTTTGACATTCCAGGCAAGAAGCAACGTACCTTTTTGAATCTTGATGCATCTCTGGCCAATAGAACCCACTAGCCCATACCTTTGCTTGAGTCCTAAAATGTCAATAGTGTCCTCCATACTCGCTCGAGTGACACTTCCTTAATATTTCGACTCTTTCTTCCCTTGGTACGCACCTTCGCAAGACTCCATCCGCTCCAAGCCTAAAGAAGTAAGGTGCATCCCAATAATATTTTCGGCTCTCAGCCATCACCCTTCTTTGAGCATTCTTATCTAAGTGATCAAGTGGCATCTTTCGTATGGCTCGAATAATGTTGATCATCCAAGTGTCTTTGTCGAGGATGTGATACAGATGATCGTCTCTCATCTTGTCTTCGATGGGCTCTTTATCATCCTCACGATTCATTCTTGATAGATGGTCGGCCACAACATTTTCCGACCCCTTTTTATCCTGAATCTCCACATTGAACTCTTGCAAGAGAAGGATCCACCTAATCAACCTTGGCTTGGCATCCTTTTTAGACAAGAGATACTTGATTGCCGCATGATCGGTGTAGATGATTACTTTAGAATTCACAATATCTGATCTGAATTTTTCAAAGGCAAACACTACCGCAAGCAATTCCTTCTCCGTTGTTGCATAATTCAATTGAGCTCCATTAAGGGTTTTGCTAGCATAATATATAGCATGTACCTTGCCTTCTTTTCGTTGTCCCAACACGGCTCCAACGGCATAGTCGCTAGCATCGCACATGATCTCAAATGGTTGACTCCAATCGGGCGGTTGAATGATAGGTGCGGTTATGAGGGATCTCTTTAGTGTCCGGAACGCTGCCAAGCACTTCTCATTAAAATTGAATGGCACATCTTTTTGGAGAAGATTAGTCAACGACTTTGTAATCTTTGAGAAATCCTTGATGAACCTCCTATAGAATCCCGCATGGCCCAAGAAACTCCTCAAAGATTTGATATTCGTCAGTGGTGGAAGCTTCTCAACCGCTTCAACCTTCGCCTTTTCCACCTCAATCCCCCTCTCGTATATCACGTGTCCCAACACTATTCCTTGTTTCACCATGAAGTGACATTTCTCCCAATTTAGCACCAAGTCAACCTCCCCACACCTTGTAAGAACATTATCCAAATTTGCCAACAATCCGCAAAAGTTTTACCATAAACGGAGAAGTCATCCATAAATACTTCAACAATTTCCTCAATGAACTCCGAAATACCGCCATCATGCATCGTTAAAAAGAGGCTGGAGCATTACATAAACCGAAGGGCATCCTTCTATATGCAAATGTTCCATAAGGCCAAGTGAATGTTGTCTTGTGTTGATCATCCGGGTGAATAGGAATTTGCATGAACCCCGAGTATCCATCAAGGAATGTTGACGGTCCTACCAACAAAAATTTGACCGTCAAAACCTCGGGTTTGAGAGGAGTATGTGACAAGTTTCATGCACATTTTTAGTACTAATAAAGTTCCACGAGTTGTGTTGTGAATTTCATAGGCAGGTACACATTTTGGGAGAATTTGGGACTAACACGCCACATGTGCTAGGCACGGCCGAACCACCTGGTCCGGCCGAACCTACAGGTGCGGCCGGCCCTACCCGGTGGCACAACCCTGGTCCAGAGCACCCCTACTCCCTCGAGCACAACTAGGATGAGCGTGATTCACTGGAGGACTGTCGGTTTGATCAAAGGGTGAATGCTAGGATCACTTGGATCAATGGGTCCACTTATCCGATTGCTCAACCGCCACAACCGTCATGCAAAGGCGATCCTAGGTGTTCCCTAACACAGTCGGTGCATCACACGGTACGAGGTAGGGCCGGCCGTACCTATCATTTGGCGTGCCGGACGAAACTGATCCAAGGAGCCGACCTACAACCGCCTCAGGAGCAGTGATCAGGAGCATCCAAGGTGAGAGGCGGCACATCCTAGGGCCGGCCGCACCTGGGGTTTTCCCCCCTGCGCTCCACCGACCTCCCTTGCCTATAAAAGGCACCTCACACTCACTGAAATGGACACACAACGCAGGAGCATCTCCATTTCTCTCTATTGTTCACTTAGAGTAGGATTAGTGTAGTTCGGGAGTTAGAGTCGAGTCGAGCTAGTCTCGGGGTTCCGGAGGAGTCTTCTTCCGGGTTCCGGTACTACTCTTGTATCCTTTCTTTGTTTAGACTCAAGTACAATTCAAGTTATCTTTCTATCTTACCTTTCAAGTCAATTACATTCAGCTTTTACTTTGCTCTAGAAGCTTTATTCTTGGTTTAGACTAAAGTTAGTTTAATCTTGGTTAGCATAGCTCTCTTGAACCCTATAGTGTTGTGGTCGTTCTTCGCTTGATCTTCTACCGAGTACGTTTGTGCTTAGTAGTGGAGAGAGACCTTCCTTCGTGATATCCGGGGAAAGGTTCTTTGGTTCGTTGTGAGCGCGGTGCTCAGAGCTTGCCTTAGTCTTAGATTGGTGTCCTGTTCAACAGAATAGTTGTGGTACCCTAGGGAGGTGACAGCTCCGGACGGGCTCAGTAGTCCACCACATTAGTTCGGGCCGGTAGGATTCAGCGCGTCGTCGTTCTCCCTTCTCATCCCAATCCGAGAGCACGGCTTTGCATGCCCCTGCAGCACTAGAAGAGCTTGTCGGGTTTAGCTTACCATGGTTATCCTTTGCCTTAGTTCTTTACCTAGAGTTGACAAGAATAGATAGATTGTGTTAGGATCCTTTCTCGTCTCGTTGTCCTCCCAGCTCACTAGGTCCTCTCTAACCCTTTATCAAGATCTCCTTGTGTGTGTCAAGTTATCCCCCGAATATCTTTATTCGTTACCCCCGCTGTAGCTCTTTACCGAGTCGTGTTACTCTCCACCGTTTATTCGATCATCTTTGCCGTAGTGCCTTCCTTGGGAAAATATAAATACGATAACCCGAATACCACCGGGTGAAGTGCTACAACGGTAATCGTGCGCTTGCGGACCTTTCTGTGACGGGTGTTTTACCAAAGACGTTCCTAGCTCCATTACTAGGGGTATAAACCCGGTAGCGACTCTAGTGAGTGTCATCAAGCATTCTTGGCGCCGTCGCCGTGAGTGCAAACCTAGTAGTGAGGCTAAGGAACGTCAACAAGGAAGCAAAAATATGCGTGGTTTGCTAACCTCTCATGCATCTCGTCGATGAATGATAGGGGGAAGTGATCCTTCTTCGTTGCTTTGTTCAACTTACGATAATCAATACACATCCTCCATCCGGTCACGGTTCTTTGCGGTATTAGTCTATTCTTCTCATTCTTCACCACGGTCAAACCTCCTTTCTTCGGCACACAATGTACGGGGCTCACCCATTCGCTATGCGGCACCGGGTAGATGATTCCGGCGTCTAGCAACTTGATAACCTCCGTCTTCACCACCTCTCGCATGGCATGGATTAACCTCCTTTGATGGTCCACAACGGGCTTGCATTGATCCTCCATAGGTATGCGGTGAGTGCAAAACGCTGGGCTAAGTCCTTTAAGGTCATTTATCGAATACCCGATCACCTTCTTGTGCTTTTTTTAATAAATTCAGCAACATGTCATCCTCCTCGGGACTCAATTCGTCGCTCATGATCACGGGATAAGTCTTGTCCAGCCCCAAAAATTCATATTTTAATCCTTTGGGTAATGGCTTAAGATCCACCTCCGGTACTTGTGGTTCCTCATGTTTAATTTCTCCAATGTCTTCAAATTTATCTTCCTCTAAGCTTCCGTCTTGTGGTTCTAGTCCTTTAGTTGCTTCCGCTAATTCTCCATCTAGCTCATTATTAGATTCATTCTCCATTGCTCTTTGCAATGGATCCCTAAAGGTTTCAACAAAACGAAGTCTCTCTACCTCTTTGTCATCAAGAGGTAGGGGTGAGGCAGTTCTAGAAGCGGGAAGAAAATTATATGTGTGATTATCCCCATCACGATTAATAGTTACTTTTCCTTTTACGGCATCTAAAACGGCATTAACCAACTTGAGAAACGGTCTACCAAGAATTACATGATCATTTTTATCATAGTAGACATCAACAATAAAGAAATAGGTTGGTATATGTTTTCCGGAAATTAAAACTTCTAGATTTCGGGCAATTCCAATAGGTTTAACAATTCTACCATCTCCCATGATTAACTTAGTAGTGGTTGGAACTAGGTCAATGGTATGATCATGAATTTCATCAAAAATTTTAGAAGACAAGACACTTACTTGTGCTCCAATGTCGCATAACGCCTTGCAATCAATGTTGTTGACCTTGCAATCTATACGCGGTGATGTCTTCTCTTCTTCATTGGATCCTATGGCATAAATTTCAGCAAGGTGAGCGAATGGTGATGCCTCAGGCTTGATTCCCATAATCTTTTTTGCTTCGGCCACATGGTCTGGATCCATTTCTTCTTCGCTAAAGAGTTTTTGAAGGACCTCCCCGGTTGTCTCTAGGTTGTATGGTTGTTCCACATGTTTCTCCGGTGGAAAGTCCATCTCCACGGCTTTCGCCATCCCCTTTTGATTAGGGAACGGTCTTCTCTTGTCAAAGATTTCTCTGAAATCAATTGGGACCCAATCCATTTGCTCGAACTCCCTTAGTGGCTTCGCGCTTGACATAGTCCTTTCACTTGCTTTGCTTGTCTCAGCGTGATCACTCTTCGGGATAGTTCTAGTTTCTGCGTGTTTAATTTCTTCAACCTTTTTCGGGATTGGCTCCTCTTTATTCTCTTCCAGGACCGTATTTCTGAAAATTCCAGCAAGTGGTCTCACACTTGTATCACATTCCGGCTTCCCCGAAAGTCGTGTTTCCCAATCTCTTCGCATGGCTGCCGCTTTGCTTTTTGTTTTGTAGAAGTTGGGCAGCTTCCGTGAGTGTTTTCTCCATGAGATCCCCTCCTGCACACATTTGAACGTATTGCATGCAACTAGGGGTTAGGGAAAAGAAAAATTTATGCAGATGTACATCACCGGGGAATCCAAGTCTTGGTCCTTGTTCAACTAGCTCGTTGAATTGATTCCACGCTTGATCAATCCCTTCTTCTTCCCCTTGCTTAAAGTTAATCACTTGCATCCTTATATGTTGAATCTTGCTTATAGGGAAAAACTTGGCACAAAATTGATTTATCAATTGATTCCAATTTCCCTCGACTTCGAAGGACGCGAATGAATACCACTTCATTGCTTCATCGGCAAGTGAGTAGGGGAAGAGATTCCATTTAAACCAATCATCAGGGACTCCCTCTTGACGTACCGTATTGCATAGTGTTGTGAAACACTGGATATGTCTATATGGGTTGTCCGTCTCCATCCCTCGGAACGGATTAGTTGCTGCCATCTCAATGATTCGAGGCTTGATTTTGTACCTTGTCGCTTGGAGAACCAAGTCCGACTCTTGTACCTTGATGTCCTCACATCGAGGGCTAGCGTAGTCTCTTAGTGATTTTTCTGGTTCCTCCAAGGAATTTCGAATGAACGCCATCTAGACAATCAAAAGAAAACAAAAACAAAAAGGGTGTTTTTCTAGAACACAAGGGTTAAATGTTAGTAATCAACAAAATCAATGAAAGATTAAACGAAGTAAACTAGCTTGTTCCCCGGCAACGGCGCAAGAAAAAGGGGCTTGTTGATAGGTGAAACTCGTATGATGTTTCAATCCGCAAGCGTACGGATCTCCTATGCCCTTCTTCACCTAC